>JANUYF010000004.1:153086024-162798524 GCA_026167975.1 Phrynosoma blainvillii
TCCCATGAAGAAATACTCTTGTTTTGTTTCATTTTGTTTAGCAATACCCTTGCAGCATTCTTGTATCTAGCAGGCAGGCTTTCCAGGACTTCTTGAAACAGGTCGTCAGAGGAGTTTGCCACCCCCTTTTCAGGGGGCTGCTGCACTTCAGGTAGAATTAGATTTATGTTTTCTTTCTCTGCTTCCTTCTGTCTGACATGAGTTAAATACTTTTGAAGCAAAACCTCATATTGCTTAGCTTTTTCATACTCTGTTAAGTCAGTCCTGTGAAGAATCTTCTGCATTTCAGCATCCAGGGTATATATGGCCTTAGTCCTGATATTTTCATCCTTAGGAAATGAGCCCTTTAACTGTTCTAGCTGGTGGCTAGGGACCAGATACATCTTTTCTGCATATTCCATTACTGCTTAGTTAAAAGGCTTGTTATCAGGGGAACAGCAAAGCTTAACAGGGGTCCAAGAAAACCCCCAGACTGCTTCACCAAGACTTTTTTTCTTCTCAGGGAGACTCTTCTGTTACCCAGGGTTTTAATAAGATGGCGTCTCTTTCTCAGTATGCGCACCTGATGAGGGGATAATGGAATGTTGCCTTTTAAAGTATTCAGGGCTATTTCTGAGATGGCTGCCACCAGATCATTTGATGCTGTACATAAAAAAGCTTTCCTCTGGGGTGGGGGCATCTTAATGAGCATTTTTAAGAGTGCTAGGTTTCTTTTCACACGTCCAGACATGTTGACCTGAGGGTGTGGTGAAAGCAATATGGTGTAGGAATTAAAGCTGAAGCTTTTTGTAACCACTGGCACCCTTCTTCATGGTATATATTATAGGCCAGTCTGGAGGAAAAATTCCTGTTCTTAACCTGTAAGATTCTGGCGTGTTAGTCTGCAAATCAATAATGAGGTAACCAAAGGGTCTGCTTGTTGCATCAGCAAAGGCTTCCATGAAGAATTTAGTGTTTCCTGGGTACATTTGACGAGCTAAAGTTGCAATTTGTAATTTATCCCTAGGGTTTTTAAACAGCACCATGTATTTTGCATTTAAGCTGATGGTCCTGAGGCTTTTTCCCTTGCAGAAAATATTTTGTGTAAGGAAAAAAACACTCAGATTCCTGTGATGAACATGAACTGTAAATAGTCTTTCAATATTTGCATTATCACAAGACTGCATAAGATCGTCTATTACCAAGAACTTTATTTTATTCAGAGGTAACAACTCTTCATTATCAAAGTTATCAGGCAAGCCCTCTACAAATTGAATAAAAGGGTATTTATGTAGGAGCTCTTGATACAAAGGTTGCCAGCAGCTATAACACCACAAAATTATCTCAGGTTGCACTGAAAACAGGCTGTGAGCATTATCCAACATATTTTTTACAAATACAGTTTTTCCACAGTTGCTTGGTCCTGCTAGAATAGCTGAGAAGGGGTGTTGCCACCGTGTAGCCATCTTCAATAACCGTAAGGCAGAGTCTTAAACCCTTCAGTAATGACTCTCTTGTCATAAACCACCCTTTGAGTTTTCTTGAGCTCTTTGGTATGAATAGACCACTGGCGTTTATTTCTAACAATACCTTGTTGCTGCACAACTATTTCATGAGCACCTCCTTCCTCCCTGTCTGAGACGTAGTCAAACACCAGGTCCTTCAGACTATCAAAATTAATTTTTTCACAGTTAGCAACATTCAGTGTAATCCCTTTGACCTTCAAGCATGCTTTTCCCCCGGAAAGCTTGTACCCATAGGTTTTGGGCCCTGCTGATACATATTCTGTGATATGTTGATCTGGGGGAATTTCACTGGTGAGGTCACCTAAATAATCCCCAAGGGGGGGCGACCACTCCCCCTCCCTACTCACAAAGATCACGCTATCTGTATCATGGTAAAGAACCCTCTCTTTCAGCCGAGAAAGTAAATGATAAAGCTGAATTCTAGCATAACAGGTAGTGAAAGCTGCGATGAATTCATTCTTTCTACCTGAGGTTGTTATGCGTTCAGCAGCATGCTTCCAGGACACACAAACAGCCTCTTCGTCAATAAACTCAAACATTGAAACATTGTAAGCATCAGAAAATAAAAGGTTGAAAAATAGATCAGGGTCCCTGATCACTTGTGTGTTAGTCAAGTTGGTTCTCTGGCCAAACTTTCCCCACAAAGAATTTAAAAAGAGTTTGGCAATCTGGCGCTTTGCCGGGTTCACAGCAATTTGGTCCTTGCGCAAAAGCACCCCCTCTTTTGCCTGAAAATCAGCTATGTATTTATCTTTGTCTTCTTCACTAACACACCAGTGGGGGTACCCTGAAGCCTCCTGTTTCTGGCGAAGATGTAATTTTATATATTCTTCAAATAAACTTCCTGATCCCCGTAAAAAGTTCCACACTTCATAGATTTTCATCACCTTGTAGCCCTTTTCTATAGCTAGATTAATTTCAGGAGTACACCATGTTCCCAACAAAGACCTCTGAGCATCAGTGTGATTGCAGGGGTCCAGTTGTCGTTTTTCTGCACAAGTTGCACACAGTACAAACATGAGCTTTCCACCAATTTTACTGGGAAGAACAGGAAAGAACAAACCACGAGGGGGCAGTATTTTAAGCTTGGCAAAGCCAAAGTACTCTGAGAGGGGCCGAAAATCCTCATAAATGATCTGTGGGTGTCCAAGAGGATAGCTTTTAGTTTTGTTGACATAGGGGTAGAGGCTTGTAAAATCATAATATTTAATCTCCTCACCCTCTTTAGGCTTGTAGTAGAGACAGATGGCGTTTGTACGACCACCAAACAGCGCATCCCTGGCCTCTAATGCTGGTGGGAATTCTGCTTCAGTCAGAAATTTCTTCAGCTGAGGGTCTGTTCTCTTTTCGGTTGTCCATTCATGTTCCCAGATTGACCTGACCTCAAAGCCCCTGCTTTTCAGTTCAGCAGCCTTTTGCTGAGTGGCATTGTACACAAATTCAAAGGTATTGCCCATCAGAGAGTTCCATTCATCGGGAGCATAACATAGAGGGCAGCCATGCCAGTAACAGCCATTAAATTCAAAGGCTGTCTCTTTATTATCTATGACAGCATAACCATCAAGATAATAGTCACCAACTTTTACTTCTCCACCCTTTAGGGCATGCTGAATCTGAATGTTCTCTTTGTGTTCAATGTACGAAAGCCATTGGATTGCAGGACTTGAGAAGCGCTTGCAATAATTATGGTACCTATCAGGCTGTGGGATTGCAATCTCATCCTCCTCTAGAAAATTAAACTTGAACATTGCAAAACACACGCTAGCCAATGTGGGGTACTGTAACGGGTCTATGGCTACCCAGCCTTTCTCCCCTGTCTCTGTTCTCTTGTATACTTTTGTCAGATCAATGATTTCATGTCTATATTTGGTACAAGCCTGTACCAGAATATTGACATCTTGCTGGCAATAAAAGGCCAGCTCTTTCTGAAAGTCAAAGATTTTTGTCTTGTTTTCTTCATACCAGGCTAAAAAAGCCTCCTTTGCCCCAGCCATCATAGTTTCCACACCATAATACTCGGGCTTAGGCATAGGGCCTACATAATCCCAATTTTCTGGTGTATTGAAAAAATGAGGAAAATATCCCTTACATTCATCAAAGCCCAGGGCCTTTGGGAGTCGTGCTAGAGCCATGGGCAAGTGACTAAGTGAATCAATGAATTTCAGATCTACACCTTTCACTTTAACACATATCAGTTTCCCTCCTTGAGCAATAATATCAACATCCACTTTTTCTTTGATCAGTTCCTGTATAACAAAATACGAATCATAACCCTTAGCATTATGAGCTATAAATGTGGTACCCCCAAATTTACCATCAGTTATGATGGTAAATTTGGGGGTACCACATTTATAGCTCATAATGCTAAGGGTTATGATTCGTATTTTGTTATACAGGAACTGATCAAAGAAAAAGTGGATGTTGATATTATTGCTCAAGGAGGGAAACTGATATGTGTTAAAGTGAAAGGTGTAGATCTGAAATTCATTGATTCACTTAGTCACTTGCCCATGGCTCTAGCACGACTCCCAAAGGCCCTGGGCTTTGATGAATGTAAGGGATATTTTCCTCATTTTTTCAATACACCAGAAAATTGGGATTATGTAGGCCCTATGCCTAAGCCCGAGTATTATGGTGTGGAAACTATGATGGCTGGGGCAAAGGAGGCTTTTTTAGCCTGGTATGAAGAAAACAAGACAAAAATCTTTGACTTTCAGAAAGAGCTGGCCTTTTATTGCCAGCAAGATGTCAATATTCTGGTACAGGCTTGTACCAAATATAGACATGAAATCATTGATCTGACAAAAGTATACAAGAGAACAGAGACAGGGGAGAAAGGCTGGGTAGCCATAGACCCGTTACAGTACCCCACATTGGCTAGCGTGTGTTTTGCAATGTTCAAGTTTAATTTTCTAGAGGAGGATGAGATTGCAATCCCACAGCCTGATAGGTACCATAATTATTGCAAGCGCTTCTCAAGTCCTGCAATCCAATGGCTTTCGTACATTGAACACAAAGAGAACATTCAGATTCAGCATGCCCTAAAGGGTGGAGAAGTAAAAGTTGGTGACTATTATCTTGATGGTTATGCTGTCATAGATAATAAAGAGACAGCCTTTGAATTTAATGGCTGTTACTGGCATGGCTGCCCTCTATGTTATGCTCCCGATGAATGGAACTCTCTGATGGGCAATACCTTTGAATTTGTGTACAATGCCACTCAGCAAAAGGCTGCTGAACTGAAAAGCAGGGGCTTTGAGGTCAGGTCAATCTGGGAACATGAATGGACAACCGAAAAGAGAACAGACCCTCAGCTGAAGAAATTTCTGACTGAAGCAGAATTCCCACCAGCATTAGAGGCCAGGGATGCGCTGTTTGGTGGTCGTACAAACGCCATCTGTCTCTACTACAAGCCTAAAGAGGGTGAGGAGATTAAATATTATGATTTTACAAGCCTCTACCCCTATGTCAACAAAACTAAAAGCTATCCTCTTGGACACCCACAGATCATTTATGAGGATTTTCGGCCCCTCTCAGAGTACTTTGGCTTTGCCAAGCTTAAAATACTGCCCCCTCGTGGTTTGTTCTTTCCTGTTCTTCCCAGTAAAATTGGTGGAAAGCTCATGTTTGTACTGTGTGCAACTTGTGCAGAAAAACGACAACTGGACCCCTGCAATCACACTGATGCTCAGAGGTCTTTGTTGGGAACATGGTGTACTCCTGAAATTAATCTAGCTATAGAAAAGGGCTACAAGGTGATGAAAATCTATGAAGTGTGGAACTTTTTACGGGGATCAGGAAGTTTATTTGAAGAATATATAAAATTACATCTTCGCCAGAAACAGGAGGCTTCAGGGTACCCCCACTGGTGTGTTAGTGAAGAAGACAAAGATAAATACATAGCTGATTTTCAGGCAAAAGAGGGGGTGCTTTTGCGCAAGGACCAAATTGCTGTGAACCCGGCAAAGCGCCAGATTGCCAAACTCTTTTTAAATTCTTTGTGGGGAAAGTTTGGCCAGAGAACCAACTTGACTAACACACAAGTGATCAGGGACCCTGATCTATTTTTCAACCTTTTATTTTCTGATGCTTACAATGTTTCAATGTTTGAGTTTATTGACGAAGAGGCTGTTTGTGTGTCCTGGAAGCATGCTGCTGAACGCATAACAACCTCAGGTAGAAAGAATGAATTCATCGCAGCTTTCACTACCTGTTATGCTAGAATTCAGCTTTATCATTTACTTTCTCGGCTGAAAGAGAGGGTTCTTTACCATGATACAGATAGCGTGATCTTTGTGAGTAGGGAGGGGGAGTGGTCGCCCCCCCTTGGGGATTATTTAGGTGACCTCACCAGTGAAATTCCCCCAGATCAACATATCACAGAATATGTATCAGCAGGGCCCAAAACCTATGGGTACAAGCTTTCCGGGGGAAAAGCATGCTTGAAGGTCAAAGGGATTACACTGAATGTTGCTAACTGTGAAAAAATTAATTTTGATAGTCTGAAGGACCTGGTGTTTGACTACGTCTCAGACAGGGAGGAAGGAGGTGCTCATGAAATAGTTGTGCAGCAACAAGGTATTGTTAGAAATAAACGCCAGTGGTCTATTCATACCAAAGAGCTCAAGAAAACTCAAAGGGTGGTTTATGACAAGAGAGTCATTACTGAAGGGTTTAAGACTCTGCCTTACGGTTATTGAAGATGGCTACACGGTGGCAACACCCCTTCTCAGCTATTCTAGCAGGACCAAGCAACTGTGGAAAAACTGTATTTGTAAAAAATATGTTGGATAATGCTCACAGCCTGTTTTCAGTGCAACCTGAGATAATTTTGTGGTGTTATAGCTGCTGGCAACCTTTGTATCAAGAGCTCCTACATAAATACCCTTTTATTCAATTTGTAGAGGGCTTGCCTGATAACTTTGATAATGAAGAGTTGTTACCTCTGAATAAAATAAAGTTCTTGGTAATAGACGATCTTATGCAGTCTTGTGATAATGCAAATATTGAAAGACTATTTACAGTTCATGTTCATCACAGGAATCTGAGTGTTTTTTTCCTTACACAAAATATTTTCTGCAAGGGAAAAAGCCTCAGGACCATCAGCTTAAATGCAAAATACATGGTGCTGTTTAAAAACCCTAGGGATAAATTACAAATTGCAACTTTAGCTCGTCAAATGTACCCAGGAAACACTAAATTCTTCATGGAAGCCTTTGCTGATGCAACAAGCAGACCCTTTGGTTACCTCATTATTGATTTGCAGACTAACACGCCAGAATCTTACAGGTTAAGAACAGGAATTTTTCCTCCAGACTGGCCTATAATATATACCATGAAGAAGGGTGCCAGTGGTTACAAAAAGCTTCAGCTTTAATTCCTACACCATATTGCTTTCACCACACCCTCAGGTCAACATGTCTGGACGTGTGAAAAGAAACCTAGCACTCTTAAAAATGCTCATTAAGATGCCCCCACCCCAGAGGAAAGCTTTTTTATGTACAGCATCAAATGATCTGGTGGCAGCCATCTCAGAAATAGCCCTGAATACTTTAAAAGGCAACATTCCATTATCCCCTCATCAGGTGCGCATACTGAGAAAGAGACGCCATCTTATTAAAACCCTGGGTAACAGAAGAGTCTCCCTGAGAAGAAAAAAAGTCTTGGTGAAGCAGTCTGGGGGTTTTCTTGGACCCCTGTTAAGCTTTGCTGTTCCCCTGATAACAAGCCTTTTAACTAAGCAGTAATGGAATATGCAGAAAAGATGTATCTGGTCCCTAGCCACCAGCTAGAACAGTTAAAGGGCTCATTTCCTAAGGATGAAAATATCAGGACTAAGGCCATATATACCCTGGATGCTGAAATGCAGAAGATTCTTCACAGGACTGACTTAACAGAGTATGAAAAAGCTAAGCAATATGAGGTTTTGCTTCAAAAGTATTTAACTCATGTCAGACAGAAGGAAGCAGAGAAAGAAAACATAAATCTAATTCTACCTGAAGTGCAGCAGCCCCCTGAAAAGGGGGTGGCAAACTCCTCTGACGACCTGTTTCAAGAAGTCCTGGAAAGCCTGCCTGCTAGATACAAGAATGCTGCAAGGGTATTGCTAAACAAAATGAAACAAAACAAGAGTATTTCTTCATGGGATGACAAAGGAACCTTTGTCTACAAAGGCGAACCTGTAGCTGGATCCAATGTGCTTGACTTAGTCAAGGGGGTTACTCAGACACATGCTTTACCTGTGAAACATGTTCCTAAAGGCTGGGATGTTTTCATGAGGGCCATGGCTGAGCTAAATGTCCCAACCTCTGTGGTGGGGAACCATGCCAACAGAGAGGTTTTGGACAAGCTAAAGAGTCCCTATGATACAGCTCCAGTGCTGTTTCAGACACCCAAAACCTCCCGCAGGGCTTTGAGAAAACAGCGACAATCCAGTACTTCTCATTGGCTCCACTTATGACTCTCCTGATTTTTCCCCAAAAAAGATAATTTAATAAATTAATAATATAACTTATTTTAAGTCTATGTTTTGATTTTGATAAAAGAAAAAAACACACAAAATTCTTTTAAATCCTCCCTAGAGGATATGTTTATTGACAAGAGCGTCTATGAAAAGCATTGCAGGTAATACATCCCTGGGGTTGTTGAAACATGTTTGGGACAAGTCTGAGCATATGTGAGGCAAGCCTGGGCATGTTTCTCTTTGCTTTTACATATTCAACCACCATTTCATCATTTCTTTGCAGATCGTGAGAATATAATTCTTGAATATTTTTAAATGTCAGGCCTTTACAGCGGTGCTGAAGAAAAAACACACAGTGATAACCACAAACCACAGAGTCTGAGGCTTGTACTGCTCTGGGCTGAAACATAGTTTTGCTGGCATTTTTTCTTAAAAATTTAATGATGGTTTTAGGAAAGAGAGGGTGGTCGGGAGGGTGTCCATAGGAATCAAAAAATTCACCAGTCTTTTCTTCTGTTAAGTAGATGGCCAGCCAATGTTCTCCAGGGAGATTGTGAGGGTGGGTGTTGATGACTAGACAGACAGGTCTTTGTATCAGCTTCTCTCCAGGGAGCATGTCACATGGGAAGACTCCACAGAATAGCTTTTGGGTATAAGGATTTGAAGAAAGAATGCGTGTTAATTGCACGCTGTCCATGTTACATATAATCATACAGGACATTTCTCCTGTGATTTATTTCTATCACATTGTCAAAGACACCATAAACTATCATATTCACAGTAGTAG
Organism: Phrynosoma blainvillii; assembly: GCA_026167975.1. Lineage (NCBI taxonomy): Eukaryota > Metazoa > Chordata > Lepidosauria > Squamata > Phrynosomatidae > Phrynosoma > Phrynosoma blainvillii. The sequence continues at coordinate 153,094,780 of JANUYF010000004.1, forward strand.
GCAGAGGTTTGGCAAACCGGAATTCAGCCCTCAGGTTCCCGGTTTTGATCAACGAATAGTGATCTCCACCTTCTTGGTCTGGGGTAAGGTCAAAGGCAAAAAGCGTGTAACCTCGCGCATATTCCTCACGGTTGATTAAAAGAGAACGGTCTTTCATATGCTTGCCTGCTGTCTGCACCAAACTCATGTATTCCCTGACACAGTTTCCATCTTCAAAATTGGGCTGAAAGGGTTTTGTAGGGTTCTGCTCTCCATCCAGATACAGTGCTGCAAAATTGATGTCATAATGCTTAAAGTTAAAGGGATTTTTGTTGTAAACTCCACTGAAGGAGTCATTATCCACCAGGCCTATAATCACTTGCTTGGGGAGTTGGCCCAAAAAGAGATTCTCCTGGTTGGTGACACGACTGCCCCTTGGAATGCTAAACACTTTCATGCTCACACGGTCCACAGGGTATTTGGCATTGCATGTCAGCAGTGCTTCTGCATGACCCAGCCGGACTCCCGGTGACACTCTCACCTTCTTCACAAAAAGGGACGCTGATAAAATTTGCAATTTGTAATTGCTGTCTGCATCATCGGTCATTAAGCAGAAAGGATCTTTGTTGCGTGTAAGTTTAATTTTGACATCCACCCCATTTAGAAGCAGTTTCTCTTGGAAAAACAGGTCTGTATGGAGATGGCCCAGCAGATCTAGTTTTCTACTTCCGCGTGTCAGGTTTGCTCTTTCAATAAAGCCTCTATTAGCTCCATCCAGATCTGCTGATTCATGCTCTCCAGCAGTATCTTTATAGAACAAACCTGTAGAGAATTGGGTTGCTAGAGTGTCTTCACTGTAGTTCAGCACAGATTCTATGAAAGCCCTGTATGGGTAGCAGTTATTGCTTTGACTGATCAACCGATCTCCCAAAGTCACATCCAGCTGGCTAAAAATGGAGGCTATAGGATAATTCACCAAGCCAACTTCAGCAGCTTGAGGTATGTTTGTGTTATCATCCTTAGTAATCTTACAAGTAAGATATAAAAGAGTATCATTAAGATCCATATAGTCTTCGCCATTTCCTGCAATGAAAAAGTCTAGTGGTGCAGATTCTGTCAGAGCCGTCAAGGGGGGCACCTCAATATACAAACTTTTCTCAATACTTGTCTGTGTAGGCCCAATAGTAAATAGGTCTAATTCAGATTTTGTGCATTCTTCAGAACCACTGTGGATAAAAGCCATGGTGTTAGTTTAAATTATATCTCTCTTAGGCCGTGTCCGGGACAGCCTCCTCCTCTTCCTTACAGCTCTCCGCTTCTGTGTTTTCTTTCCTCTCAGACGTTTTCTTTTAAGGGCTCGGGGAGGGCCTGTTAACCTCACCCGTGATGCTTTTCTTTTTTGACGATGCCTCCTTTGAATATACATCAGTCCTGAGCCTTCTTGGGGGGTTGTGGGGTTCATTTTATTTATAACTGCCTGAGTAACTTCACCAGCCACATCTGTAGCAATATTCTGCATGGCTGTTTTAACGTGGGGTTTAATGATGTTCAGGCCTCTTTTCAAAAGGGGGACTGCTTTTCTGAAAAGGCCTCTGAAAATCCCACCAAGCCCAGATCCATACATTACAGGAATTCCATGGAACCCCGGAAGGCCGTTACCAGCCTGGACCCTGTAATAATCTCTATAAAGAGCAGGGTCACCATATGTTTTGATAATCACCATTTTTAAAACTTCAGTGTCCTCCTGGGGCGGAAGTGTAGTTTCACAAGCACCTTACCAGAGCGAAATGGCACTTTTTTGTTCTGGTCTGACTTTATCTCAATGGTGATGGTGTCAATGTGATGCTTACTTACAGGGATGTAGTGAGGCTTGTCATAAACAATATTGACACATTCGTTGCTCTGACCCCGTACAGGTACGCAGCGCAACAGCGGGACATAGAAGTCTCCCACTATCTGATGCTCCACTATATCGGTGTAAATATATAAGGTGTTGAAACCCGCCGTGATATCGGCTTTGAAAGGTGGAGTTTTGGCATGACGGCTGGGCACTAACCCTAACATGTGAGCTAGTCTCCCTCCAGCCTGGATGGTGTATGGCCCATTTGTTTTAAACCTAATCTTCCCGCTCACACGGTCATAGTGCAGGAGCGCTTCAGGAGGGTCTGGAGACCTTGTTATCAGGTTGTTCATGACTTCCAGCAGTTCAGGGAGATCAGAATAATAACCCCGTGGCACAATTAAGGGCCATTTCTTGGTCTCATTTGCAATTTCAAAAGGTGTATTAGTATTGAGATTATTCCAAGTGTGTGGGTACTGTATCTCAGCTAGCCCTACTTCCCACTCTCCAGGCAGTTCCAGGGGCCTTGCTAAAGAGATAGTAAAGAATGAAATAGTATTCTGTGGGAAAATGGAGGCGCTACTGTTGCTAGGGAGTAGGATATAAAATCCGCTATCCCCCATTTCTCTCTCACCTCTAAACAGGTTCACCAACTTCAGAAGCAAGCACCCAACTGTTGAATTTGCTAGGCCACTTTCTTCTTCTGGAGAATGGCTTTTAAATTGCAACGGCAATCACACTCCAGTTCTGAGGCATCATCAATGAAATCCATAATGTCGGGTGTCTTTTCAGGCTCTTTAGCTTCCTTTTTAGGTTTAATATTCAACGGTACAGGAGGGTCAGTAAAACCCACAGGCCCGTGATAATTATCTGGCCAGGAGGCTCTCTTTCTGGGCTGGATTGTCCGGGCTGCAGCAAAACGCCTCGGTGTCTCCATATTGTCTCGCAGAACTTGTCTGGGCATGCCTAAAATGGCGGCTCTGGGAAGTCTAGTACCATTGGTCAGTTAGGGACACGTGACTCTCATGGGGACCAATCAGAAAACAACCTTGGCCTGTTAGGGTCACGCGGAATCAAAGGGGGGCGCTCATTGGAAAACCGGGGGTCACGTGTCTCCATATTGTCTCGCAGAACTTGTCTGGGCATGCCTAAAATGGCGGCTCTGGGAAGTCTAGTACCATTGGCCAGTTAGGGACACGTGATTCTCATAGGGACCAATCAGAAAACACCCTTGGCCAGTTCCGGACACGTGGTTCAGAACAGCCATTGGCCGGGGAGTAGGGTCACGTGGAATCAAAGGGGGGCGCTCATTGGAAAACCGGGGGTCACGTGGACAGGATGTCCCGCCTTAGCATTTCCGGGGGAGGGAGGGACACGCCCACCAGTTTGACAGGTCATCAATCAATCAATTTTGACAGGTCATAAATCATCCTTAGCCACGCCCATCAAAGGGTCATAAATCATTTTTGACAGGAGCTACACAGGTATACTACTCTCCCCTCTTTTTGCATTCTGCTGCTGTATCTCCTACCCTCTTCCCTCCTTTTCCCTCCATCCCTTGCCTCTCCTATTCTTCCCTCTTACTCACTTTCTCACCACACCTTATGCAATACACTCTTCCATTGCTTGCAGTCTACCACTCATGCTGCTTATGCTCTTATCTCTCCTACTCCCTCCCTCCACCTCATGCCTTTTGGTGCACCACTCATTTGCTTCTTGTGTGGCACTGCTCATACCACTCACTTTTCCATCTCTCCTACTTTCTCCTGCACCTCACCTTACACCCTTGTTGGGTGACCCTCACTGGCTACTTGCACTCCATTGCTCATATCACTCATTTTCCCATCTCTCCTACTTTTTTTTTTTTGCCTCACCCTACTGACTCAACAGCCAACAACACAGATGTATCTCTTGGTGCTTCCAGATGGAGGACTCCTCTCCCTTACACTCACAAGACATTATAGGGCTCTTTGTACTCTCTCTCCCCAACACATTTTTTCTGACAAAAAAAATATATAGAAGTAGTAGTGGGAAAATGAATCATAGAATCATAGAATCATAGAGTTGGAAGAGACCACAAGGGCCATCCAGTCCAACCCCCTGCCATGCAGGAACTCCCAATCAACGCATCCCTGACAGATGGCCATCCAGCCTCTGCTTAAAGACCTCCAAGGAAGGAGACTCCGCTGTCGAACCGCCCTTACTGTCAGAAAGTTCCTCCTAATGTTGAGGTGGAATCTCTTTTCTTGCAGCTTGCATCCATTGTTTCGGGTCCTAGTCTCTGGAGCAGCAGAAAACAAGCTTGTTCCCTCCTCGATATGACATCCCTTCAAATATTTAAACACTGCTATCATATCACCTCTCAAGAAGAAGAGTGATAAATGGATGATGACATAGGAGAGAGCAGATGAGCTGTGTTTTGGGGCTCATCCTTGACTCCTTGACTGTGGTTTCTTTAAGGTTTGTGTGGGGATGTTTGTTGTTGGTTGTGTGCTCTCCCTGAGCACGTGGTCTAAGGGGGTGGGGCTTCTACTAAGTCACTGGCTTGCTTGGGGACAGAGCTAACAGCAATTAGTTCTGTAGAAGTACTGCTTCAGTCTTTGGAAATCTGTCTCTGAGAACCACCAGTGTGCCTTGCAGTGTGCAGTCATATCAGTAAGGGTTATTACAGGCTGAAAGAGGTAAACAAATAACTGGATAGATGGATGCAGAAGGATTTTTTGTTGTCTGTTGCAATGTGTATGCAATGTTTCTCTACAATCTCACTACACTTGCATCAAGTGCAAACTGGTGGCTCTCTCGTAAGAGAAAGTCAGTGCAGTGCAGTTGCATGTTGCAACTATTCAATGCATCATGTTTAGCTTGGTCAAGAGAAGATTGAGGAGTGACATGATCACATTATCTAAATATCTCAATGACTGCTACAAAGAGAAGTGGGTAGGCTTGTTTTCTGATGCCCTGGAGCATAGAATCATAGAATCATAGAATCATAGAGTTGGAAGAGACCACAAAGGCCCTCCAGTCCAACTCCCTGCCATGCAGGAACTCCCAATCAAAGCATCCCCGACACATGGCCATCCAGCCTCTGCTTAAAGACCTCCAAGGAAATAGACTCCACCACACTCCGAGGGAGTGTGTTCCACTGTCAACTCTTACTGTCAGCCCTTACTTCCTCCTAATGTTGAGGTGGAATCTCTCCCTGGAGCTTGCACCCATTGTTCTGGGTCCTAGTCTCTGGAGCAGCAGAAAATAAGCTTGTTCCCTCCTCAATATGACATCCCTTCAAATATTTAAACAGAAATAAGTGTAATGGTTTTAAGTTACAGGAGAGTGGATTTTGACTGAACATTACAAGGAACTTCTTGACTGTGAGAACAGTTCAGCAATGGAACCAAATGCACAGAGTAGGTAGAGTCTCCTTCTCTGGATGTCTTCAAAAAGAGGCTGGACAGCTTATTTGCTGGGGATGCTCTAGCTGGAAATCCTGCACTGAGCAGGGTATTGGATCTGATAGCCCATAAGGCTTCTTCCAATTCAATGATTCTACAATTTTATTATTACAGGATTGAAATTGCAGAGGAAAGCCTTGTCTAGCATCCACAACTGAAGGTCATACTATTTTTCAGCTTCTCCCATGTTATTTTTGTGAAGGATGTTGCTACAAAAGAAAGAAGAAAAGAATGTGAATGAACATTTTGGCTAGTTGGGGTTTATAGATTTGCTACATGTTGCTTTTCTGATGAAAAATGGTTTAGAACATTCCTAGCAGCTGCATTTGAGTCATACACAACCACGCAATTCTCATAAGAAATCAAGCCAGTGTTTTTTGTAGGTTTTCAGGCTATGAGATCATGTTCTAGAAGAGATTATTCCTGACATTTCAACAGCAACTGTGGTAGGCATTTTCAGAGAATGCTGGCATGGAAGAGAGTGGGGAATATATACTGTTGGTTGAGAGGGAGCGATTTACATATTAATCTATGTATTGCTTTGTTGTTGAATGGCAAGGCCTCAGGGTGTCTATTGAATTAATGATCCTTTGCTTGCTGGGAAACCCGCTCACCATGGATGGTTTTCATTTGCATTTGCTGGGTCTTGATTTTGATGTTTTTCAGGACTGGTAGCCAAACTTTGGGGCTATGCAGACAGGCAGGAAAAGGTGACCTGAAGTTGCCTTTTCCATAAGCTGCAGCAACCACACTGCCTGCCCTGAGATTGTCCTAAATGGGGACGGATCAACCACACTGGGGGGAGTCAATGCAGCTTTTCTGAGGCTGTATTGAAGCCCCAGCAACCGCACCGCCAGCCCCACGGATGCTGCAAAGGTAGACGGAGCAACCGCATGGGCCGGCAGCGACTGCTTTAATTTTTTTTTGTTCTCAAATGCAGGTGCACGTGCTCAGGGCCATCTCTCCACACCTGTGCATCTGTGCAGGAAAACATCCCTGCGCACCTGCATAGGACCTGTTATAGGGTGATATACAGTCTGTCACTCTCTGTGTACAAAAGTGACTGAAGTTCAGCATCCCTGTGCACCTGCATAGTGTTAGTAAATATGCTCCATTTTTCATTATATTTTAGCCATGTGGAGTTCCCTATGACCCCAGCCTGACCCTTGGGAGATGGTAGCCATAATCCCCTAGATGTAAGGTCAGATAAGCAAGCTGAAATTGCTTAAGACCACTAGAAATTTCCTGGAAAGGCAGGTTTTGGGAGTTGCCCTTGGGAATATCCCGTTATATTCCCAAGATACCTAATGGTGTTTGTTTGTTTTAGTCTCACACCTAATGGGACAGTGATCAGATTTGATTGCACCCCTTTTCTCTAGCTTCCTTTCCTTGATAGTTTTGAAACCAAATGCATTGTTTAGACTATGCCCAAGCTTAAGTAAACAATGGTAAATCCATCAAGCCTTTGTCCATCTATTGTTCGACTCATGGCTAGAAGACAGAATTTCCCTATAAGAACCCCTGGATTTTAGCAGATCTTGTGCTACCTTGGAAGTGCATGCTGAATCTCTGTTGGTCTGTGCTCTGAGATAGTTCCCATGACCCCCTCTCTTGCCAGTCGTGCCCCTTCCACGGAACTCATCCTCAGTTGCCGCCAGAAGCCCAGAGGAGTCCCTCGGGTGTGAGTATATCTCCCTCTATCCTGGTTTCCCTCTTGCCTCCCCCGCTCTTGCTCTTCCCCACTCATTCTTCTAGTGTGTGTGTGTGTGTGTGTGTGTGTTGCATTTGGATGCTTCCTTATTTTGTCAAATAAATATTTTAGACTTTAATTGGAGCTTGGTCTATTTCAGTGTCTTTCCTAGCCAGAATCTTTATACCTCCTGTAGACAATTGGATAAGATCTAAGAAGCGAAGTTGGGCGTTTCCCTCTCATTTGAGCTAATTATAAATTCCCCAAAATTAGGTCTTGGTTTCCCAACAAAAGGACCTGTCATACACCCACATATCATGCAAAGATTTGCTGACCTCTGCTTACCCCCAAGGAGTGGGTGCAGTAGACAGGTACCACTGCCTGATTGTGCCACCCTTAGGGTGAAGGAACTGGCTTGTCAACTGAAAAGACACTCCATCATCCTCCACAAAACATGTCCCACACAGTTCAGGAGGGAGGGGAGATGTACATGCAAGGGTAGTTTGTGTGGACAGACTTGATACATGCAGCTGGTGGTCATGCAAGGGACATGGTCAACAGGACACATGGACAAATATTACTCCAGGAGCCCCCCCAGGAAGTGATGTGCACATCTTATGCACACCTGCACAGAAGAGGTCACAAAAGCCTCTTTCATGCAAACTGCTGTGCATGCTGACAGCAAAAGTACATCCAACAGAATGCATTTATTGTGATAACAGAGGACAGTTGCTAGGGTGCATGCAGAGGGTAATAATAATAATAATAATAATAAAAATAATAATAAATAAATAATAATAATAATAATAAAATTTATTTATACCCTGCCCCTCTACATAGTAATCGGGGTGGCTACCAACATAAAGTACAATATAATAAAATCAATCCCAAACCCAAGCCTCCCTCCCCTTAAAAAATTATTAAACAATCATCAATTAAACAATATTTAAATTTAAGAGAGCCTTTACAATAAAAGATTAATAACAGTCAATAGAAATGGCTGTTATGGCAGCACTATGGAAGGAAGGGAAAGGGGAACAGTAGATCTGGCTCTTGTGACCGGGAAAGCTAATCAAAAAGACTAATCAGGAAAGGCCTGCCGGAAGAGATCCATCTTGACAGCCCTTTTAAAGCTGTCTAAGGTCGTCAAGTGACGGATCTCATTCGGCAGGCCGTTCCATAATCTGGGAGTGGTCATCGAAAAGGAGCCCCCCCCCCCCCAGCATGCCAGGAAGTGGAGTGCAGGTCTTATGCACACCTGCACACCTGCACAGAAGAGGTCACAAAAGCTTCTTTCATGCAAACTGCTGTGCATGCTGACAGCAAGTGTACATCCAACAGAATACATTTATTGTCATAACAGAGGACATTTGCTAGAGCGCATGTATAGGGTTACAATTAGGGTTCTAATATTCAAGCATACCTGTGCCAGTGCAGCCACACCTGGAATCATAGGGCGCTTTAAATTAAAGCTTGCATCGTAGGGCGCATGCTCTGGATCACTGAGTCAATTTCCACTGCACGTGCAACAGTGCATTTATACAGCTGTTTTCTGGTGCATCAGTGTCGCTGCATACACACACACATGAGAAGGTGCGCATCTTCTCCAAAGGAGCGGAAAAAAGCAGTTCCTTTTTGGAGCAGCTTTTCTTGGCATACGACGGCTAGAGGGCACTTTCCTGGAGACTTTTAGGCGTGCGTGATCTAAAGGCCACATCTACAAGTCACCCTCAAAGCACTTCTTTTTGCCTGTCTGCATAGCCCCTTTGGGCCTCTACAGACGGGCGGCCGTGGGCCACCCTGAGAAGCCGCGGATTGGGACCGAGGCTGCCCCACGCCGTGATCCCAATCTGCCCTTCTGCCGCCTCTGAAAGGAACGCTAAGCGCTCCTTTCAGAGGAGCCAAAAGGGGTGCCGGAAGAGGCGCTGGGCGTCTCTTCCGCACTCCTTCTGGCTCAGTGTGTCTGGATGCTGAGCCAGAAGGACGTCGTTGGAGCGCCCACTGTGTGCAACGGTGCGCGCTCCGATGATGTCCTCAGAAAAGGATGGGGCGCCCGGCGCCCGGCTGCCCCTCCCCTTCCTGGGCTTGAAGATGGCACTTTTCGCTGTCTGCATCCCCACTGCGTTTACTTTAAGGTTTTCTTCTTTCCTGTTGAAGTTGTCCAAGTGCTTCTGAATTTCAATGGCTTCCCTGTGCATTCTGACATGATAGTTGTCAAGCTAGTGTTTCTGGAAAGTAGCCTACCTGAACTGCCCAAGAATTTTTGTTTGTCTTTTTGTTTTTCTGTAGATACCAGGATGCTGTGCAAGTGCTTAGCTGGCTGGAGGAGCTTTCCATTCAAGATGACAATATCATTGGACAGGCATGCTTTATTTCTAGCTGCCTGAATCTTATTCTTTATGCGGGTAAGTCCTGAGTGATTTTCATCATGCATTTGGCATATGAGTTTCAAATAAGTATGTGTTCTACATAGATGCCCCAAACAAAACAGCAAAAATAAAAAGGAAAGAAGGTCCATGAACTGGAAAAAATGGTATCACAGTGTTTTACTGGAAGGGAATTGGTTGAAGATAAAGAATTTAGTACTTTGTCAGAGAAAACATATTTTCAGGTTGGAAAATACTTCTTTAACTATATCAGATTATCTTGCAGTACAATCATGTACATTTCAACTCAGAAGTAAGTCACATGGAGTTCAATGGGACTTAGTTCCAGAAATGGGGTATAGTATTTCAGCTTTTCCCACTAATGTTTTAGGTTTCAAATGACCAGTATCTAGGGAGGACTATCTTACTCATAAACAAACCACTCTTATTCTTGAAGACAGCAGAATTAGTCTAGATTTGACTGTGCATTTGCAAATATAAGTGTTTTACAATATATTCCAAAGCAGTGGCGTTCCCACACCGGATGTCACCCAGTGTGGAAGGTGGAGCTTCTGGGGGTGGGGTTTCTGGGGACAGGACATCCAGGGATAGCACACTCTCCCTCTTCCCATGCTGGCCCATCCTTTTCCTCAGAAAAAAAAAAAAAAGGATGGGATGGGACAGCACGTGGGGGACTGAGCACAATTGGGGAGCAGCGCACACACGGGGGTAACAGAGCAGTGTGCACACACAAGAGATGGAGCGATGTGCACATGCAGAAGATGGAGCAACATGTGAGGATGGAACATCATGCATGGGGGGGATGACAGAGCAGCATGCACATGTAGGGATGGAGTGGTACACACAGGGGGATGGAGTGTTGTGCATGCAAGAGATGTGCGTGCGAGTGAAGGAGCATACAGGGGGACAGAGCAGTGTGCATAGGAAATGGAGCATGGAGGATAGTGTGGGGGTTTTGACCGGGTGTCACCCCCCTTCTGGGGTGTCACCCAATATGGGGTGATGCCACTGTTCTAAAGGATTATAAAGGAGATGTGATGTCTGCTATGAATTTGTTTTTTAAATGACAATTCATGTTAATTGAGACAAAAAGTGTGTTTACATTGGCTGGTTAATCTGTTGCTAGCCTGGAGCATTATGCCCCAGATTGACCATGACCACATGCACATGTGCCCAGTCTGCTTGATGGCATTGACACTGCTTCCTTGTGGGCAGGAGCTCCCTGTGAGAGCATGTGTGGCATGCTCACTTCTGCTAAGGATGGAATGGGGTGCCCATGAAGCCAATGCGGAAGGGGTAGAGCAAATTCCTCCATGTTGATCACATCTGTGGGCACCTGTTTATGTCCTCAGCAGAAGTGGCAACATGCTGGGCAGACTTTACATGTAGCATCTGCCCACAAGGAAGCAGCAGTGGTGGCTCAGAAAACAGAAATGTCCTGCTCATTGTAGAGAAAGATGATGGCATGGTTTTTGGCATGTGGATAACAGATCGGGCTGAATTGGATCCAATCCAGTGTTACTATAAGATCTAGTACTTTGCACTCCTCCTTTGTGCCAATATCAAATTGATATCAAAAAGGGATGTTTAGAGCACATAGCTGCAGGGGCTCCCAGTGGGAAAATTGCCTTGCCATATAAAGTGACCTAGACAGTTCAGCATGGGAGAGCTCAAGAGCAGATAGCCAGGATAGATTGATCAAGATCAAAATCTGCATAATTCCTGCACTGATAGGAGTGATGGTGGGCAATAAACCTTGTGTTTACACATGAACAGAAATCCATGTATACTCATGTCCAGCAATGATATTCCTTTGTCCAAGGACATTAGCACTGATTGTCTAGTTATTGTCAACTTCCTTGCTCATTCTTCCCTTCTACAAATTCATTCACATCCCAAAACCTGCCCTGGGAAGTGTTTTGCCCTATAAATATGTCACCCAGGCATCCCCAGTTCAGTGATGGAGAACTCTGTGTGCTTGAGCCACAAGTGCTAACTATTGAGGGTTGAGTCTGTGCCTCTTTCTGTCTTTGGTTTGTGACTGGTAGCTGCACCTCTATAGAAAGCACCAGAGCTGAAATCCAACCATACCCTGGGAACTGCATGTAGCTGAGCCCCACACCTGGATTCCCTGTTCCATAAGGCTATTGTGGGTTGGGAAACCAGAGTGATAGGACCTGTGTTAGGATCCAGATACTCCCCCTCTCACTTTGGGCCTTTACAGACTGACAGAAATAATGCAGCTTGAGGCCACTTTAAGGGGGGAAGCAGACGGCGCTAAGCGCCGTCTTCAGGGCAAGGAAGGGGAGGGGCACACGCTGGGCACCCCAACCCCTTCCTGAAGGCATCGTCGGAGTGCCAGACCCTCCGCACGGCCGGCGCTCCGAGGATGCCTGTCCGCCTCAGTGTCTGCACACGCTGCGGCGGAAGAGGCGGCGAAGGTGCGCCAGTAGCCTTTTGCAGTGCACCTTCGGCGTTTTGTGGAAGGAGTGCTATTTTAGCACTCCTTCCTGGGGCTGGGACGCTGCGCTGCGGGGCCAAGGTGTGCGGATACCTCGGCCCTGATCCGCAGCTTCCCAGGGCGGCCCACGGCCGTCCGTCTGCTTAGCCCCTAACTGTCCTGGCTCAGTGCTAGGGAATCATGGAAATTGTATTTTTTTTCTGGGACATTGAGCCTTCTCTGTTAGAGAGCTCTGGTGCCACAATAAACTACAGTTCCCATGATTCCTTAGCACTGAGCCAGGACAGTTAAAGTGGCCTCAATTTGCACTATTTCTGGCAGTCTGTACAGGTCCTATCTCTCTCTCACACACATACACACAGTTAGGAAAACTACAAATCCCCCATGATACAGAGACCTTTTTCCATATTACCACCCTCTGTGGCTTGTTATGGCTGTACTCCTGAATTTGTTCAAGGGCAGATTGGTATATCTGTGCCTGTTGTCTCCTGGGAACTGGCCAGAGACAGAAGTAACTTGTCAAGGGTAGATTTAGAGGAGAACAAATGCATACCTGTTTTAGAGGTTATACAATGTGGCGCTCAAAAAAATTCCCCAAAAAAGGACCCCAGTGATCTTTCTATTCCTGTGCCCTGGTCCTCCTTCTGCCTGGTAATGTTGAGGTTTCAGTCTGGAACTGGGATTCATAGAAGGTTTTTGGTTTCGTTTTTTTGTATGGCTCGCCTGGTAGAAGAGAGTCTTGTTCTGTGTAGCCATGACGCTTGCCTGCCAAAAGGCAGCATTGGCAAATAGAGGTTGTTCTTTGTTGGGTAGAAAGTAGTGACAAGAATAATGCAAGCAGGAAAGCAAGAAAAGTGACTTCTCAAGCAGGTTAAGAATCCATGGTAGAGAGGGTGCTTCCAAACTCAGGACCTGTTTGAAACTCTCAGGAATGCATACACTGACCAGACCACCAAAAAGTCTCTTTTTGAAGTTTTGAGGATTGTGGACTGTGGTACAGGAAGTGTCAGAAGCAAAAGTGGAGTTAACTCTTAAGATGGAGGCTCAGAGCCTAGAAATACAGCAGTTGAGGGTCAGCTACACACCTTAAGAGCAAATAATTTGGCCTTTGCAGCAGCTGTGCAAGAGATATGCACAAAAATGAATGATGCCATTCTAGAAAAACAAGTACTTAAAAACTAGAGGAATTGTGACAGGAGCATGTGCAAGCATGTCATGGTGTCCAGTTCCTGGCACAACTGTCTTCCACAAAATATGCCCAGACAAGCCATGTTACCCGAGAAAAATGAATTGCAGGGTTGGAGAACCAGCTGCCACACAAGAGGTAGTCATCCCAATTGTCTGCCTTGAGATGCTGGCATCTCTTTCTCAACTCACAGCCCAAGGGGACACCATCAAACCCCCTTCAATCCTCAATGGGAGAAGGAGGAACCCAAGGTCCAGATGCTCCCCATCAGGATTAAAACAACCGAGATTCTACAAGGAGAGAATAAAGTGGGCAGGCAGGTAATGAGGGAACATGTCCCATGGGCTACAGAGGCAAGCCAACTGGGAGCCCTCAACTGGTAAAATGGCCTGATGTGGCTAAATATGTAATGCATAGCTGGAGCTGAAACTATTGCAAGGAAATAAAGTCATGCTGGATGGATCTAATACTGGGAAAAAAGTAGAACACATATTTGGAAAAACTGGAATCAAATTTAATTCTGCAGCTCAAAAATATGTGTATGAACATTATCACACGGGGGCAAATCTGCTGGTTAATCCACACAAAACCCAAACAGAAACTGGATTAGTGCCCCGTGTTTTCACACGACGTCGCACAGAAACTGGACAGAAAGTGGACAGAAACTGGTGTTAACCGCGATCTTTTGAAATTCGGTTCTTTGGAGGAAATGCAAATGCGGAATTAAGGTAATTTCGAATTTACCGTAATGTGATAACCAAATGCGCATTTGGGAGCATTTCCCTGCTGTTGCCATGGTTCCAGTGAGCATTCCTCTATCTGCGCATGTGCAAGAGGCTCATTTCTAGTACATTTACGGGCTTTTTTCACTTGTGTGTGGATGTTTAATGCGATTACTGTAAATTTGCAATTAAGGTAATGACATTTGCGCAATTATTGTTTATTTCCCATTTATTTTCGGAATGCCTCATTTCCATTTTATTTTCGCTTTCTGGCCCACGTGTGATAACGTCCTATGTGTGGTATATTTTGTGCTAGTCACTGTGCTGAGATTGGGCTTTGAGTGCCTTGTATCTGGAATACGTTCTTGTTCCTGAGATCTGAACAACTTGCTTATGGCTTTGTATGTTTAACTATAAGATCATTTTATTGTTTTCTCTTGCCAGCTTGTACTATCAAAAGTTCCTTGTGCAAATAATTTACCCACTTTCTCTCAATCCTTGTAAATAAATCCACTGCCTTTAATCTGGTTTAGGGTTCATTTATTCAAATTTTGCTGGAATATTAAGATAAGAGGCAATGAACAACAGCTGGAACCAGTGGCATCAGTAGGCTTAGTGTCACCTAGTGTAGGCCACTGGCTGGAACAGATGGTCCAGATGGTCCTTGGATCAAGATTCACAGTATGTATTTGTGAGGAATGTAAAAGTGTGAGGGTTCCACCTGAATGCTTTGCCAGTGCTCATGCCTCAGTCTCTTCTATGGAATTACTGGAGTTGAAGCTATTGCCAGGGATGCCATGTTTACTTTTTTTTCTTTTCTTTTTTTGCAGGCTTTTCATTTAGGCCTTTTCAGCATTGTATGGACTTTGTTCTGGCTAATGACACAAACTGCATTCTTATGTCTCAAAACAACATCATGCTTGGCCTGTATTCTTCTTTGGCAATTTGGTAAATTTAGCATTTGATGTTTTTTCTTCTCACTCTTAGGACTGCAAGAGCAGTAAAACATGGCAGCTTGCATGATTGCTTTAGCACTATGGCCTCTCCAAGAATGCTATATTTGGGTGGAGGGAAAAGAGACCGTGCTGCTAGAACAGTCACATACTTCATATCAGTAGGTGTACAGATGTTGTCAAAGTTATGGTGTGCCATATAATTTGAGTTGATCTGATCTGTCTTATTTCATTTTATAATCTCAGATGATAGGGCCAGATGAAAGCCAGATTTAAAGGTTTCTGTCCTCATGTCAAGATTTGTTGTGTTTTGTTCTGTCCTTTGCTGAATGGATTACTTAGAACAATAAATGTAGGTTTTATCTTTTATTGTACTATGATCATCCAATGTACCTGTTCCTATTTATCACTCACAGTACTTGCATTCTACACTCTGATAGGTTAAATAGCAATAGCACTTTACCACAGTTTTCTAAAAGGACCAAGATGCCACTGAACTTATTAGAGAGGTACATGTGAATAATATACCTAATGAAGTAGGATGAGTCCTTTGGCCAATTAAGATTTGATGAGACTGTTGTTTTTTAATACAGCTAATTAATACAGTTACTCTGCCAGAATACTGTAGCTGTGTCAATAAATGAGACAGTTACACATTTTACTTTTCATATCACAAGATCCTGTGTAGCTAAATTAAATTAAAAATTGTTTTACAAACATATAAACCAGGAAGGAAATTTGTGTTTAATTTAAAAAAATCTAATAAGAATCTGAATGAGATTTCCAGTGCCTGTCTCTATAAACAAATAGCAAGCACATGTAAGGGTAGAGTCAGAAAAGCTAAAGCGCAGCATGAGCTCAGGATTGCTAGAGAGGTTAAGAACAACAAAAAGGGCTTTTGGGGGTATATCCATAGCAAAAGGAAGAAGAAGGAAATGGTACGGTCACTGCACAGAGAAGATGGCAAAATGCTAATGGGACAGAGAAAAGGCAGAACTACTCAACACCTTCTTTGCCTCAGTCTTCTCAGAAAAAGAAAAGGGTGCTCAACCTGAGGAAAGTAGAGCAGATGAGACAATAGGGGAAATGCAGAATAAGTAAAGAGGTAGTACACGTATACCTGGTTAATCTAAATGAATATAAATTTCCAGGACCAGATGAACTGCATCTAAGGGTATTACAGGAATTGACAAATGTAATATCGGATCCATTGGCAATAATTTTTGAGAACTCCTGGAGAACAGAAGTCCTAGCAGACTGGACAGAGGCAAACGTCCCCATCTTCAAAAAGAGAAAAAAAAGAGGATCCAAACAACTATTGTCCAGTTAGTCTGACATCAGTACCAGGAAAGATTCTAAAGCAGATCATTAAACAGTCTGTGAACATTTAGAAGGGAATGCCATAATCACAAAAAGTCAACATGGGTTCCAGAGAAACAAGTCATGCCAGACAAATCTGATCTCTCTTTTTTTTTTTTATAGAATTACCAGCTTGGTAGATGAAGCGAATGCTTCATAGCATATCCTGATTTCAGTAAGGCCTTTGACAAGGTTCCCCATGATATTCTGGCAAACAAGATAGTAAAATATAGGCTAGTCAAGGTAACTGTTACATGGATTTCTAATTGGTTGACCGGTTGAACCCAAAGGGTGCTCAACAATGGCTCCTCTTCATCCTGGAGAGAAGTGACCAGTGGGGTGCCACAGGGTTCTGTCCTGGGCCCAGTGCTATTCAACATCTTTATCAATGACTTGGATGAAAGAATAGGGAGCATACTTATCAAATTTGCAGATGACACCTAATTAGACACCTAATTAGGAGACACCTAATACCCCAGAGGTCAGGATGAAAATTCAAAATGACCTTAATAGACTAGAAAGCTGGGCCAAAGCTAATAAAATGAATTTCAACACAGAGAAATGTAACATACAGCACTTAGGGTAAAAAAATGAAATGCATAGCTATAGGATCATAGAATCATGGCCATCTATCAGGTATGCTTTGACTGAGAGTTCCTGCATGGCAGGGGGTTGGACTGGATGTGGTCTCTTCCAACTCTATGATTCCATGATTCTATGCCCCACCACACTGTAATGAAAACACAGAATCACATAGAGTTGGAAGAGACCAGAAGGGCTATCCAGTCCAATTCCCTACCATGCAGAAATACACAATCAAAGCACTCCCAACAGATGCCCAGAAATGTGTTAGAATTATGGTTTGGTTATTTGTAGTTAAATCAGTTTAGCAGCAGCAGCACCAACAAACGTGTACTCCACAGGCATTTGGTAAAAGCAACTAGATCTGAGCTTCTGGTAAATAAACAGGATACATAAGTAGGTAAAAAGAAACTTAGGGCCTCTACAGATGGGTGGCTGTGGGCCGCCCTGAGAAGCCGAGGATTGGGGGCAAGGCTGCCCCACTCCTCGGCCCCAATCCACTCTTTGAGCGGCCTTGGAAGGAGCACTAAAATAGCGCTCCTTCCTCAAGCTGCGGAAAGGGTGCCGGAAGAGGCGGCGTGCACCTCTTCTGTGCCTCTTCTGTCACAATATTTCCAGATGCTGCGACGGAAGGACATCATCAGAGTGTCTGCTGTGTGCAATGGCGGATGCTCCGATAACGTCCTCAGGAAGGGGTTGGGGCACCCGGCGTCCAGCTGCCCCTCCTCTTCCTGGGCTTGAAGATGGCACTTTGTGCTGTCTGCAAAGCCCTTTACTTTATTGTTACATCTAGGTTCTACAAAAATAACTACACAGTAGAGTAAACTATACTTTAGTACAGAGGTCCCTAGATAGCTGACCTCCATGTGTGCAAGTAAGAAGAAAAACATCTTTAGGAGCAATGCATGATTTCTGCACCCATGCTTGCAAGAAGGCAGGCAGGGTCACTCTCTGGACAGAACAAAGAATCATAAAACTGTATTATCCCCAGGAAGAAAACCCCAGGATGAAGAGGGGTATGGGAAATGAACTCTTCACAAGCAACACTAACCAAATGACAATAGAGATAAATAAGTGTTTCTGTGTAGAAGACACTGCCCCTTCTCAAAGGAAAATATAGGGCTACACACAAGCATTGATGCTAATACACCAACAGCATGGACATGTAAAAGGAGAAAATGGGGCCCTTCTTTTGCACATGTACAGTAGGTCCTCCGTATCCGCAGACTTGCCCTGAGGGGGCGCGCAGCAGAGGAGGAGGAGGAGGAGTTGGAGGAGGCAGAAGGAAGGAAGAGGAAGGAAGAACCAAAGAAGATGATGATGAGGAGCCATGATATAGGAAGGAAGAGCCGGGGAGGCAGGAGGAAGCTGAGGAGGAGGAGGAAGAGGAGAGGACCTGCAGGGGAGGAAGGCAGAGCTGAGGAAGAGGAAGAGGAGGAGTAGCCACGGGGGAGGAAGGAAAGAGCCAGGGGAGGCAAGAGGAAGCTGAGGAGGAAGCAATGGCGGCAGCAGAGGCCTCTTACTGCCTGCTGCCATAGGTGAAACCAGGGAGGGAGGGAGGATGCATGAGGTGAGGTCCCATTATCATCAATGGTTGCGTTGCCACATGGCCTCACCACAATGAGGCAGGCATAGATGGAAAACCTAAATTAGTTATAAGTTTGAGAGGGGAGGGGTATTTGGGCTCTGGCTGAACTTTCGACAGTTCCCCATTCCCTTTCAGACAGGTTTGCTGTTACAAGACAGTTAGACCACAGAGCTAACCATACTTATGACTGAAGGTAATGGGGGGATGCAGATGGGCAGCCCTGGGCTACCCCAGGAAGCAAAGGATTAAGGCTGAGGCTGCCGGACACCTCAGCCCCGATCCTCCCTTTCACTGCCTGCAAAAGGGAGGATCGGGGCTCAGGTGTCCGGCAGCCTCAGCCTTAATCCTTTGCTTCCTGGGGTGGCCCAGGGCTGCCCATCTGCATCCCCCCATTACCTTCAGTCATAAGTATGGTTAGCTCTGTGGTCTAACTATTTTAGCACTCCTTCCGCAAGCTGCAAAAGGGGCGTCACAAAAGGCGTGGCATGCCTCTTTGGCGTCTCTTCCGGCTCAGCGTGTGCCCATCGTGTGGATGGGCCATCACTACAATGACGTCCTCAGGAAGGGGATGGGCGCCCAGCGTCCAGCTGCCCCTCCCCTTCCTTGCCTCCAACATGCTGCAAAGGGCCCATCTGCAGAGGCCCTATGTCTGTAGCAAGTATCCTGTTTTCTTTGAGTTCAATCAAGGGTCAAGCTTTCCATTTGTTGCAAGGGTTTGCAAAAGGTGATGAGCTAATTAGTGCCTATAGGGATTTGACTAAAGCAGGGGTAGGCAACCTTTCCCCTTTAAGGGCCGAGGAACTTCAGCTCCCAGAAGCCTCAGCCATGTTGGCCAATAGTCCCATGTTGGCCAATAGCTCCTGGGATTCTGAGAGCTGAAGTCCCTCGGCCCTTAAAGGGGAAAGGTTGCCTACCCCTGGACTAAAGGAATAAGCTTTAGCCAATAAAATGCCAAGTTGTGCCTTATACATAATGTATAATGTGAAGTTCAGCATGCTATTTTTAAAAATAGTATAAAATAAGCTGTTTGAGCCCAGCAAAGGGCTCTCAGTACTTTTGGAAAATATTCCAACTGAGAGTCTTTGGCCAAATAAAGTCTGTTTTCCTTTCCTGCCTTGGTCTTGGTTCTCAGGTATTTGCACCTTGCTGCAACAACCATTGAGGACAATGGGACTTGAGCATCTGCGGATTTTGGTATCCATGGGGGGATCTGGAATGTATCCCCACAGATACCGAGGGCCCATTGCATACTTGAAGATGGTCCAATGTATTTGTAGCTCTGGCCCCAGAGTTCTTGTGTGGTGAAAACTAGAGCTTAGGGCCTAAGCAGACTGCCAGAAATAGTGCACATTAAATTGAGGCACTGCCCTGGCTCAGTGCTAGGGAATCATGGGAACTGTAATTTATTGTGGCACCAGAGCTCTCTGACAGAGAAGGCTCAATGTCCCAGAAAAAAATACAGTTCCCATGATTCCGTAGCACTGAGCCAGGGCAGTGCCTCAATTTAATGTGCACTATTTCTGGCAGTCTGCTTAGGCCTTTGGTCTACTTTTTTAGAACAGGAAGAACTGAGTCTCATCCTGCTTAACATACAACTGATGAAAGTCTGTCTTACAGGTTTGCTAGGCTTCACCA
Source organism: Phrynosoma blainvillii (assembly GCA_026167975.1). NCBI lineage: Eukaryota > Metazoa > Chordata > Lepidosauria > Squamata > Phrynosomatidae > Phrynosoma > Phrynosoma blainvillii. The sequence goes on from JANUYF010000004.1 coordinate 153,114,611, forward strand.
TTGGGATGACTTCATGCAGCCATTTGAACAGGCAAGAAGGCTAATGAGAAGAACAAGCGCTTCTTTCTATGCTAATCATGGTTTCTGCAAGTTTGTGGAGTGTGAGGCTCTGCTACTGAGAAAATATATTGAAGAAAAGCCTGATAAGGCTCGTGAGATGCGCAACAGGGTAGTAAAGGTGAGAGATTTGGAGGCCAAGATTTATTTGTTTGCTTTAGAAAGTATTAAGCCACATCTTTACACACTCAACAGAGGATTTTGGGGCTGTTTATACAAAAACAAAATATTTGGCATAGTTAAAACATAAAACATAAATATAATGCACTTGATAGAAGCAACAGAGCATCTATTCTCTCTGCTTTACAGAATAGATGTGGGGTAAAGTCAGTTGAAACAGGCATGGTTCCCCATTGTTATCCCTTAAAACTGAGGAATTGAGGGTTTGGGGCATTTGTCACCTAATTTGAAAGTGCATCCAAACTGATTAAAAAGTCCACGTTGTTGTTCCTGTTCATTCTGATTTTATATTGGGTTAAAATAAACCAACCTGGCGAACTGGTATAAAAAGTGGGATAAACAAAATATGTATGGATCTCCAGAATAAAATAAGAAAGGACAGGAACAAAATCTAGAACTTTCTCATCTTTTTAATCAGACTGGATGCTCCTTGTATCTGGTAATCTGGGCTCCAAAATTGTGATCAACAGTATAGTCTGAACAGGCAGAGTTAGGATCTATACTCCCCTTAAACATTCTTAAGTCTTGAGATCTCAGGAGATATGGTGTGGAAAAATTAGCAGGATCTCTGTTATTCCTTTAGGGTATTTTATTATATACAGTCATAGATCTAAAGAAATACATTTCCCTCAAGCAGAAACATAGACTTTTCAGTATTTAGGCACATTACATCTAATATGTTCATTGCAGGTCAGGCATCATATTTTCATACACAAATTCTTTTTCCTAGCAGGCATCTCTGTTCTCAACACATAATAGAACTTTATCAAATGAGGCTGCCAAAGCAGAATTACAGCAGGATAGTAGCATCTGTGGATGATCTCAAAGGGGCGGGATAATAATAATAATAATAATAATAATAATAATAATAATAATAATAACCTTATGACACAACACTGTGCCTGTCCTGTAGTTGCTTTGTATTCTGTCTGTTCCTGGAGTGCTCCTTTTCATTTTTTGGGAGAAAGGTGGCACAGAAGTAAAATACATACATACATACATACATACATAAATTATTGTCCCCAACCTTGTATATTTGAATTTCCTACACTAACGCAATAGTAGTGTCTTAACAGCCTGATGTGATAGAGTCCACAGAGGAAATATCTTCTGCATTTTCCTAGCAGGCATCTCTGTACTTAGAGGAACTTACAGCATCTGTGAAGGAAGCACACAGGCATCCAGGGAAGATAATTTTTCATTTTGTTTTTTTCTTTAAATCTGTACTTTGCTTTATAAAAAAGCCCTGCCTAACCATTTTGCTCACTTCCCAGATAATTCCTATTTTCATTTCTTCTTTCATGTTTTCTTGAAAATATAATTCTAAAGTCTTCTTAGCTTCCTTAATTATCTGTACATTCTGAAACAGACTATCATTTAGACACCAATGGAATTCTTGTTTTTTATTTTCCATAGTTAGTACAATGAGGTTATGGTTAGTCATACTTCTTGGAAGGATATCCATACAAATTCCTTTTTTATTCAAAACATTTGAAACTAAGACCATATCAATATGTGAAAAATATTGTAGAATGTTGTACAATGTAAATTCCTTGGCCGATCCATATTTTTGTCTCCACACAGCAAGTAAAGAGAATAGTTCTGATAGTTCCAAAAAGATTTTTGGAAGTTTTCCTTGACCTTTCCTGATTTTTCTTCTCTGATTTTCTATCAATGTTTGGATCTATAATGCCATTCCAATCACCCTGCATTACTATTCTGTCATAGGGGCATTGCAGGGTGGCCTAAATGGATGGCCTGGGGTGGAGCTGGGGTGGAGCCCGTTGCCATCCTGATGCCACACACCTGTACACATGGCGTGTGGCATCAGGATGCCCTCCTGGTGCAGAATGTAGACATGCTGCACTGAAAGGGTGCAGAAGAACCACGACACCGGCTCTTAGGGCAGCCTTTTGCTGCCCCTAAAAGGAGAGGCACTTTGCCGCTCTTTCAGGGGCGGCCAAAGGGAGGATTGGGGCTGCGGCATGCAGTTGCCACATCCCCAATATGTGGCTAGCAGGGGTGGCCCAGAGCCACCCGTCTGCATAGCCCCAAAGTTATAATTCATTATTTCTGATTTTAATTTTCTATAAAATTTGTCTTTATTTTCAAGTGGCCCATATATTCCTACAAGGACTATTTTCTTTTCTTGTAGTTTAATTTCAACCCCTATATAATGGCCACAATTTTCATTAATTCTTTTGCATATATTGTCAATTTGATATAAAATACAACTCCTTTTTTCTTTTCTGTGAGAATGATACACATTTCCCTTCAAATTTCTTATTTTTTTTAAAAAAAATTCATCTCCTTTTTTTGTTTCTTGTAAATATATAATATCATATTTAAATTTTTCCAAATGCTGAAAAAATTTACTTCTTTTCTTTATAATCCAAGATATGGCTTTAATATCTTTCAAATTACGAGAAGACTCCCCCCCCCTTTTAATCCCTTTTCCCTTTCTCCCTTCCTTTCCTTTCTTTTCAATATATTTGTTAATTTTTTAGATAACTTAATTAGCCTGTTTCCTTCTCTTCCTCTCCTCCTCCTCCTCTTCATCCTCTTCTGATTCAGAGGAATACCAGAAGGAATTCTACAGGCTGCTCAGGGAATTGCCCATGGATCTTTATGACACATTCCAGGAGCCTCGACCAGGCATATTTTATCTATTACCCAAAATACATAAATAGGGCAACCCTGGACAACCTAACGGGTCCAGCATTGGAACATTTACAGTTGGTGCCTCCAAATATATGGACAATATCCTTATACCATATGCCACCAACACTCCCAGCTATGTGAAGGACACCACAGACCTCCTGCAGCAAATATAATCTATCCACAACCTTCTGCTGTCTCAGAAAGTGGTAGAGTCTCCTTCTTTGGAGGTTTCTAAACAGAGGCTGGATTGCCATCTGTCGGGAGTGCTTTGACTATGTATTCCTGCATGGCAGGGGTTTGACTAATGGTGTTTGGGGTCTCTTCCAGCTCTAGGATTCTATGATCCTATGATCCTTTCTACTTTAAAGCAGGCAACTCCCCATGGGGTAGTCAGAAGTTCTAAAGCTTAGATGAAACAATCCAAAGTCCGCTGATAACAATAACACTAATAAGGATATGCATTACAGTATGAAAACAGTATCCAGTTCATTTGGGTCAGTCAATTAAGTTCACTGCCATTCCTCTCCTCATTTAATACTATCAATCTTTATATTATTGGCAGTCTCTTCTTCCCTTTTCCACAAAACTATTTCATGTAACACTACTCAGGACTTAAATCCTGGAAGGCAAGTGTTTTAGTTCCTTCTTACCTGTATTGAAACCATACAATTTCTCTCTACTGGGGGGGAAGCAGACGAGGGCGTCCGGGACGCCGCGGGACGGTGCACTGCGGGAGCGAGGCATCCGCACCGTGGCGCAATGTCGGCGCCCCTGAAAGGAGCGCTAAATCAGCACTCCTTTCAGATGTCAGTGAAAGTGCACCCCAAAAGCATAGGGTGCACTTTCACTGACTTTTCCGCCGCAGCGTGTGCGGATGTTGCGGCGGGAGGTTGCCCTTGGAGCGCCGGCCATGCGGAGAGCCAGCAGCTCCGAGGGCAACCTCGGGAGGAGGAAGGGGCACCGAGCGTGCGGCTGCCCCTCCTCTTCCCTGCCTCGGAGACGGCTCAATTAGCCGTCTGCCGAGGCCCTAGGTTTAATTATTATCAGCCATCTGTTGCTACCACTACCGCCACTACTACCATTGCACATTAAATGTCATAATGCAAATAAGATTCTTGTAACCTGAAAAACGTACAGTATAAAGACAAAGGGAGAAAAAAGGGATCAGCAACATATTGCCTTTATCTTATACCAGGTACAGGGAGCTCCTAGCTCTCTGATGTTGTTGGCCTGTATCATACTTCACTAATGGCTATGCTAGTGAGGGATGATGGTCATTGCAGTTCAACAACTGGAAAGCCTTGTCTCATTAAGTCTTTCATCTTGTTTGGTTAATCTTCTGACACTACTTGACACAATTCTCAATTGCTCTCCTTAGAATTTGGAGCAGGCTATGACTCAGTGCTCGACAAGCCCTATCTTCTATGCCAGGGTTTTCCATCTGAAGGCCTATGTCCAACTGATGCTTGATCATGATGAAAACAGCCAAAGCCTTCTGGAAAAGGCATTCCAGAACAGTGATCTGTATGGAAACCATTTGGAACGATCCTGGCTGGAGATGAGCAAGGTAAGATCTTGGAAGATTATAAGGAAGTACTAAAATTTGGATAATAAATTGTACATCCTAGAGTAATATGGGACAAGCAGTATATTTGGACCTAAACTAAATATGTTTTTTTTAAAGCCCTGGACTCAAATTGTACTTATGTTCCTGTAAAAAAGTTGGACACAGCATGGCATAACTGGCTGGTGAATAAAGGTTGACTGATTTGTGGATCTTTAAAACAAACAAACAAACATCTCCATCTCCAAAGGCCAGGGTGCAGGATAACATTTAAAATCAATATCATAAATTATTAAACACCAGGAGAGTTGCTCTTGTGTACCTGCTCTTCTTCTTCATGGTCTCTGCGAATCACACAAATGGGTTTTGTCTGCGCATGAGCAGCTAGCTCGGAACATTCTGGAATCACTAGGCAGAAGTTGGATTGTAACTTTTTTTCGTTAGCTCTGCCCACCTCTATATAGGCCCTCATGTTCCCGCTCGATCCTCAGTTCCTTTCATCTGCCGCTTTTGCAGCTTGCAAGGAACCTCGTCACTAGTGCAGTTACTCGTCTAACAGTTTTTGACCCTTTTTTGGCTTGACTATTCTTCGGATTGCGACTGATTTATCTGATAAATTGATCTTGGACCGTTTATCAACTTTGCCTTTGACTATTCCTTCAACTTGTTTTTTCTGATCATAATCCGACTCGGACTATTCCTTGACTCTGCCTTCGCCTCACCCTCGGCTCGACGACATGGCCTCCTTCAAGCATTGTGTTTCTTGCAACTCTAAGTTGCCGACCTCTGATCAGCACGATGAGTGCATTTTCTGCCTTGGGGAAACCCACAATCCTACGACCTGCAAAATGTGTAGGAAAATGACCCCGCAAGCTTTGAAAAACCGCATGGTCAAGCTAAAGGCAGCTCTTTGGGAAAAGGACTTGCAGGCCGAGTCCCCAGCTTCAGCTCTGGCTTCCATAGCCATAAGAAAGCCTTCCTCGGATCCCCCTCAACAAAGGGGAAGATCCAGGGAGAGATCCAAGAGGTCTTCCAGAAATACGGAGAGCGTGAGTCCTAAGGGCTTGGAAAGGGGTGGAAAGAGGTCCTCCAAACGTAAGCAATTGGAGACTATCGATGAAGCCCCCTCATCTTCCAAAAAAGCCCGTTCGTTGTCTCCCCATCATTCCACCAACGGGGAACAACCCATGACCTCTAGGAGCAAGTCTCGATCCGGGAATACCCTCAGGACCCCAATGTTATCACGCTCGACGCCTCCAGCAATGGCGTTGTCCGTACTGACTTCTATGGGCCCGTCGGGTTCGAAACCGACCTCTCCGATGGTGTGCCTCGACACCGAATCTGAGGCGGAAGTTAAGCCTCCAGCTGCGACGCCACGTGTGGCTATGCCTCCCACCGTTTCTCCATCTTCACCCCTTAATATCGGATCTGAAGAGAATCCATCACCTTCGCCTGTTCCAGTCCAAGTACAACAGGCTTCACCTTATCCAGCCTCGGACCCATGGATCGCCAGGTTTCCACAGCTGGTTTACAATGAAGCTTCTAACAGCTACATGCTCCCGGTTCAACCCGAGCAGTTGCTCCTCATGCAAGAGCAGAGATGCCAGTTCCAATCCTTTCCTGCTATCCAGCACCCCCTCCCGGTTTCGACTCATAAGCCTTACTCCATTCCTGCTATACAGCAGCCCCCTCCTTCTCCGGTACCATCATCTCACCGCCTTCCTGCAGCACAGCAGCCTCCTCCCTCTCCAGTTCCGACGCATCGTTCCTCCCCATCTCCATCGCCGGGACCATCCCGGTGTCGCCATCATTCCAGTGATTCCCATCAACAGTTGACTCCCCCACACTGATTGTCTGCTTCTCGCCGTCCTTCTTCCTCTCGCCATCGTTCCTCCCAATCTAAACATCCTTCCTCCTTCTTTAGTTCTTCGCCTCCAGCTAGAAGCCAACGTCGAAGAGGTGAGCTTAAAAATTCACGCCACCCTTCATCCCCCAACTCTACCCTGTTGTACAGCTCTATTTCACCGGGCACGTCAACCAGATCCGATGACGACATGGACTGGTCTCCCACCCAAACTAGACCACCTTTGAATACCCAGTCGTCTTCCCCTTCTGATGATGATTGCGCCTTTGCGGACCAAATTCTTCGAATGGCTCGCGCCCTTGAATTTCCAGTTACTGAACCTGAAGATGATGAGCCCTCCAACCAACTCAACCACGGGCTCGGAGTATATTGATTGAAAGACCAGTCATCCCCTACATGCCCTCCCTGGCCAAGATATTGAACAGATCTTGGGAGATGCCAACATCTGCCTCTCACATCTCCAAACGAATGGACAATCTATATCGAATAGCCGATCCGAAACCTGTATGGATGACAGATCATCCACTCCAAAACTCAGACATAGTGGAAGGGGCACAATATGTCTCCACGTCAAAATCATCCACATCACTGGCTGATAAGGAGGGAAAGAAGATCGATTTATTGGTGAAGAAATCCTATTCTCATTCTATTCTAGGCCTTAAAGTGGCAAATTATGTGGGATGTTTGGGTGCCGATACTCACCACCTCATGGAAAAGCTTGCGCCAATCCTTGAGCACTTACCTGATGAACATAAACCTTATGCCCTTGCCCTTCAGCAAGAGACACATGCAGTCGGCACCCAGCAAATAGTTATGGCTCGTAATCTCACAGAATGTTCTTCAAAGACACTGCTTAAGGCCATTCTACTTCGCAGACATGCATGGTTGCAAGCAGCTGACTTAACACCTCAATCAACTATTGAAGATTTACCATTCGACCAATCCAGCCTCTTCCATAAAGACACGGATGAAAAGCTTAACTTAAAATATAAAATGAAAACTGCTGCACGCAAGTATGGCATCCAACCGTCCCAACCCTTCCGGAGGAGGTTTGGATACTACCAACCAAGACCGTGGTATCCACCCTCACAGCGTCCTTTCCAGCAAGACGCTTCCCAAGCCCAAGGCCAATCATGATGGAGGCAAGCTCCACGTCCATCTTCTTCTTCTGGCCATCGCCAGCAACAACAGAGGCAGACGTTCTGAAGGAAACCCTTCGAAACCAGAAGGAAACAATGATGTGTTGCTGAGCACTCCGTCGACAGATTTGATGACAAACTAAGGCCCTTCTTTAACACCTGGGCCACCATCACTTCCGATTCCTGGGTGCTTGACATCGTCAGGAGGGGCTATGCCCTGGAATTCGAAGAGCTCCCACCAACTGGAGCTATTGTCATCACAAACCCCTCTGACACCTTGAAAGACAAATGAGCGATCTAACCCATTCCCAAATCTCGAGCTCGATACTGTTTCTTTTCCCGCTACTTTATTGTACCTAAAAAAGACTCAGGCCTGAGGCCCATTTTGGACTTGAGAGCACTGAATTCCTTCATTGAATACAGATGGTTTCGCATGACAACCCTTTCTTCTATTTTGCCTCTTTTGCAGAAAGATCATTGGTTCGCCACCATCGATCTCAAGGATGCTTATTTTCACATCAGCATCCAAGAGGAACATCGCATATTCCAGGCCTTCGCAGTGGGCACCGACTGCTATCAATACAAAGTTCTTCCGTTCGGACCGTCCTCGGCACCGAGAGTCTTCACCAAATGCATGGCCCCGGTCACCACGTTCCTGCATCGCAAAGGGATAACAGTCTTCCCATATCTCGATGACTGGCTTCTCACGACATCCTCAACGACATCCAGTTTACCCTCAATCTACTCATTTCGTTAGGACTCAAGGTCAACCAGAAGAAGTCCTCCCTCATACCTGCCAAAAGAGTCAGATTCATTGGAGCGATCCTGGACTCAGAGATGGAGAAAGCCTTCCTCCCGGAGGACAGGTTCACAGCCTTGACCACTTCTATCAGAACTTGCCTCAAACGCACCAAGGTTCAGGCCCATCTGGTACAGACACTAATGGGACATTTGGCTTCAACAACCTTTGTAACACCATGGGCGAGGCTTCGCCTCCGACCCGTTCAATCTTGGTTCCTATTCTCGTTTGATGCCACTTCCGACTCCCCCTCAAAATGGCTCACCATCCCGCCTCGAGTGGCGACATCTCTTCGTTGTTGGCTCCATCCTGACAACGTTTGTTCAGGGATGCCATTTCTACCTCTGCAGTCGGAGATCACTCTCACCACAGACGCATCAATGGAAGGTTGGGGAGCCCACTCCAGAGGACTAACAGTGAGGGGATTGTGGTCCAGAGACAAACAAAATCTATATATCAACGCTTTGGAAATGCTTGCTGTGAAGAAAGCACTCAAGGCTTTCCAAATAGACTTGTCGGACAAAGTAGTTCTGCTCATGACGGACAACACCACCATCATGTATTACCTGAACAAGCAAGGCAGAACCAGATCTTCAACCTTACTCAACATCATACTTCGCATATGGGACTGGTGCATCGACCACAACATTCTCCTCCAGTCCATTCATCTCCCTGGACAGGAGAACAAACTTGCTGACAGCCTCAGCAGGTCCTCCAATCCGTGTCATTAGTGGCGTCTCCACCCTGAGACTGTTTCCCATCTTTTCACCCTCTGGGGGTCCAGAGACATCGATCTGTTTGCCACGGAGGACAACACTCATTGCGAAGAGTTTTGTTCGAGGATACTGACCCAGACTTCTCGAGGCGATGCCTTCCAGTTCGTGTGGTACGGAAGGAAGTTTTACGTGTTTCCTCCGTTTCCACTCATAACCAGAGTACTCACCAAGATGCGAACCAACAAGTCAGATGCCATCTTGATCACTCCGTGGTGGCCGAGACAACCTTGGTTCGCTCCACTTCTCCATCTGTCTCAACAAACCTACTACTGGCTGGACTACCGTCCAGATCTCCTCATGATGCACGGGGGCAGAGTCCACCATCCAGACCTGGACTCGCTACCTCTGGTAGCATGGAGAATTCGACCTTAGACTCGCTCTCAGATCGTCTACAGACAGTAATTAAAGCAGCCCAGAAGCCTTCTACCAGAAGGTCCTACTCCTACAAGTGGAACAAGTTCAGAGACTTCCTCTCATCCAAAGAAATTCCTCCATCCCGTGTCTCAGTACCGACGGTACTCGAGTTTCTTCTCTCCCTCTCTGAATCAGGACTTTGCCTTGCTTCTATCAAATGCTACCTCTCCGCTATTTGCTCTCATTACCAGCTGGAGGGCAGACCGTCTTTCTTCTCTGACCCCTTGGTCAAGAGATTTCTTAAGGGACTCAACAACCTACACCCACCATCCTCGATACCGATGCCAGCTTGGAGCCTGGACTTGCTACTGTCTTACCTCTCTACCAAACCTTTTGAGCCTATGGCCACTACTGACATTAGACTCTTAACATGGAAAACAGCGTTCCTTGTAGCTTTGACTTTGGCTCGCTGGGCCAGTGAGCTATGTGCTCTAAGGATGGACCAGCCATATCTCCGGTTTCATAAAGACAAGGTGGTCCTCCGTACCGACATCACCTTCTTGCTGAAAGTCGTGTCTGCCTTCCATATCAACCAGGACATTGTGCTACCCACCCTGGCCCTGAACCCGACCACTGAGGTTGAACAAAGACTACATACACTGGACGTTTGTAGGGCTTTATCCTTTTATCTGGAGCGCACCTCGGGCTCGAGGTGCTCGGAGAGACTTTTTGTATGTTATTCTGAACACAAGAAAGGACTGCCTGTCACTCCACAAAGACTGTCCAAGTGGGTGACTTCCACTATTCACTTGTGCTACGAACTAGCAGGCAAGACTCCACCGGGCCAGGTGCGTGCACACTCCACAAGGGCGGTAGCTTCATCATCTGCTTTCCTGTTTGGCATTCCTTTAGAAGATGTATGTAGGGCAGCTGTCTGGTCCCAACCAATGACTTTTATTAAACACTATAGGTTGGACACACGGGCCAGGCAAGAGGCTGCCTTTGGGAAAGCAGCATTATTATCTGGACTTCATTGAATGTTCCTGTATATGTTTGCACTAACTTCGTTATGCACTCACTTAGATAAATAAATTGAATACTGGGTTTATAGTACAAATGTACATACAGTGATGTTTGAATTGAAAGTTTATTTATTGTTCATGAATTATCAATATGGGTTCTTCTTGAATTCTGACTTGAGTTTATGCAATTGTTTACTATTGTTCCATTTGCACTTGAAACTCACTGACTGTTGGGTTACAATCAATTCCTGATGTACTTGAATTTGATGCCTATGAAGGTTCAGGTGCCTATTACCTTGGCTAATTTTGTGCCAATAAACTTTCTTGTTTGCACCTCTAAGCCTTGTGTCAGGACACTCCCTCTTCCAGGTACGTTAGCTTGCTAGTCTGAATAACCCATTTGTGTGATTCACAGAGACCACGAAGAAGAAGAACAGGTTGCACACCTGTAACAGTATTTCTTCGAGTGGTCATCTGCGAATTCACACAAATCCCACCCAACCTCCCCTCAGTCGTGTCCTGCTCTAAGTTGATAACCTTTGTAAGCGGCGTACTTGGAACTGAGGATCGAATGGGAATGCGAGGGCCTATATAGAGGTGGGCAGAGCTACCACCAAAAAGTTGCAATCCAACTTCTGCCTAGTGATTCCAGAAGGTTCCGAGCTAGCTGCGCATGCGCAGACAAAACCCATTTGTGTGAATTCGCAGATGACCACTCGAAGAAATACTGTTACAGGTGTGCAACCTGTTCTTTCCCACTTGTGTGGTACTTCTATCCAAACAGAATGTGATTCAAGTAACTCAAAGTTACTCTTTTTATGGGTCCAGGGTATAGGCTGAGTATGAGAATCATGAGGCCCTCCAGGTGTTCCTAGGCTGCAATTCCTATTAACCACAGCCAACATAGGGGGGTTGCAGACTGCCAGAAATAGTGCAAATTGAGTCCACTTTTAGGGTTAGGGTTAGGGTTAGGGAATCATGAGAACTCTATTTTATTGTGGCACCAGAGCTCTCTGACAGAGAAGGCTCAATGTCTCAGAAAAAAAACAAAAAAACAATTCCCATGATTCCCTAGCACTAACCCTAACCCTAAAAGTGGACTCAATTTGCACTATTTCTGGCAGTCTGCAACCCCCCATAGTCAATGTAAAATGCAATCCAGCACATCTGGAGGACCACATGATTTCCACCCCAGAGTAGTCATTGACAAGTAGCTGTAACATGAAGCCCTTTGCTCTTATTTCTATTTTTTTAAACCCACATTTTCCTAAGTTGTCTTCATCACGTCATATTCTGAGCCATTGTCCATTTCTCCTAGGAGTGGTGGTTCACCGGAAGAGCCCCAATGGAAGATTGGTGGTTAAAAACAGCTCCAGATTTTCCTGAGTGGAAAGTAGGCATGACAGACTTGGAGATTGGAGACTTCTCTAAAAACAAGTATCTCCTGAAAGTGCCAGAGCTGGATATAAATAATCATCTCCCAGACACTATTATGGAACATTAGCATGAAATAATCTCAAAGTGTCCTGTGCCAGGAAATCTACTCTGCCCAAAATTCTTGGGCATCATTGCATCTGCAAGAAACTCTGGTGCACCACTGTACTTCTGCAAACTCCAGTTTCTCCTTTGCTAAATCCAGATTTCAGTGTCTTGGGAAGTGTACCTCAATATGTTATCTATTACAACTAGGTAGCACGTACAAAAAGTCCCTTCCTTCCTTAAAGTTTTGAAGTATAACATTGGAATTCAGTTTCAATTATATGAACTCCATGAAGTCTTTGAACAGAGGTTATATATGATTAAGGGTATTTTCATGCTTTCTGTTCCACAAAACTCTACATCTACTGTTGGCTCCAGAGTGAATCTTTGTGATAGGGATAGACAACACTATTGTGACAGTAAGAGTGGTTTGACAGTGGAATACATTCCCTCAGAGTGTGGTGGAGTCTCCTTCTTTGGAGGTCTTTAAACAGAGGCTGGATGGCCATCTGTCAGGGATGTTTTGATTTTGAGTTCCTGCATGGCAGGGGGTTGGACTGGATGGCCCTTGTGGTCTCTTCCAACTCTATGATTCTATGTTTCTATGATTCTATGAACATACAGCCCTGTCCTTTTTTCTTTTCTTTTTTCTTTTTTTTTTTTTTGGCAGACCTCCCATTGCCCACAACTGCTGCCCACTTTTCTGTGTGTCTCTAGATCCTGGAAAACCCATGAAATGGTTTGTTCTGTAGCCTCACAGGGCTCTATGACATCAGGGGAGACTCAGGTTGTATCTATCTGGCCAGCAAACTGCCACTGCAAGTCACTCCCTCTGAGGTTGAAAGAAAGGTGCCCAACATTGATCAAATTGTTGGGTGCCTCATGACTTCAGAGGGAGTAACTCACAGCAACAGTGGTAGGGGCGGGTGGCACAGTGGCACAGACACAAGTGTAGAAAGCTGTTGGCATTGCTCTGGAGTGCCTGGGTAATGGGGGGAGGATTTGGGGCAGCTTTAGGGCCAGAATACTCCAGGAGTGGGGAACACAACAAGTTGCTGTGTAAACAGCTTCCTGATGTTGCTTCAGCCAATGGCACTTTAATCACATTTCATCTCGACGTCATGTGAAAACCATTAGTGTAATTGCGCGATTATCACGGGTTATTCCCGGGATAATAGCGCTTTGAACAAGATGTCGTGTGAAAACCATTAGCGCAATTGTGGGATTATGATGGGATAATCACCGTTTATACTTCCAATTGTCCCCATGTGATAAACTCCTACATTAAAATCCAAGGAAAAAAGATCTGTCAGAGCTGAAATTATAATCTTGAAATAAATGCATTATGAGAATTGTACACATGGCCTTCCACACCCACAGATACCACATCCATGGATTCAACCATCCATGATTTGAAGAAGAAAAATAATCCAACAAGTAAACCTTCAAGCAGCCTGATGCAATGGTTTGAGTGTTGGTCTGGCACTCTGGAAACCAGGGTTTGATTCCCTGCTTGGCCATCAAAACCACTGGGCAAGTCACACGCTCTCAGCCTCAGGGGAAGGTAATGGCAAAACTTCTCTGAACAAACCTTGTCAAGAAAACCCCATGATAGGGTCACCTTAGGGTTGCTGTAAGTCAGAAACAACTTGAAGGCACACAACCACCACCACCGCCTTGATTTTGCCATTTTATATAAGGGATACCATTTTGTTATGCCATTGTATATAATGAGACTTGAGCATCCACAGTTTTTGGTATCCATGGGGGCTCCTGGAACCAAATCCCAGCAGAAGCTCACTGTACTTCGGAGTGCAAAAATATGAAACAGTGACACCAGGTCCACCTTCATGTGTTTGAGTAGCAATCTCTCTCTATAATTTTATTTCCTATTGTATACATTGCCTCACAATAGAAAAGAAGGGTGTTTCTTCCTTTTTATTTGGAAATACTTGGACAATGCCAGCTGGTACTCACTTGGGGTATCCAAACTCTTCTCTTTGCCTTGGTATCCTCTCTCACACACTCACATATACAGACTCACACCCATTCATTCCCCTTTCTCTTATTCATCCAGCATTTCATACATTTTATCTTTCTCCTTTGTATATATGTAGTGCCTTGGAGCAGAGATTCCAAACTAATTGCAAGTCATCCCCATGGGCTCTCACAAAGGAAGAACAGTGAGTGCTGCTCTGGGTTTCTGAGTCAGTTGTGTATCCTGTGCTTGAGATATTTTAAAAAATCCCAGATTGTGGCTATGGTGATGGTCAGTGTCCAGTTTCCATTTCTATCAAATAGAAACTACAATTGTTGCTAGGAGAAGAGATTGTATTACAAGAATTCCCAGTTAGCTTGGAAAATGCCTTACTCATCTGACATTCTTCTTGATGATGCATTTGTCTTGATAATTCAGAAAAACTGCATGCAAATGAAGGTACTATATCATTCTGCACAGGTGCAGAAATGCAAGTTGAGGTAAATGCTTTAAGGTGGCAGGGGTGTGAATATTTACTTTTGGCACCTTTACATTTTAATCCCAAGATGCGTTTTTGTGATAGGTGAAGCATTGTTCATGTACTCTTGGACACTTTTTGCTATTGTTGGAGTTTACCAATTCTCTTCAGTTTTTCTGGATTGGCATTTGTATCTCCTCATCCTGCAGGATCTCTGAGGGGAAAATGATGTGGCTGTGCAGTTCAAGAAAGTAGTCTGACAACCTCTATAAATACGATTCTATTGAATATTGTGTGGGAGGTGATTCAGAGTAAGCAGTGATAAAAAAAAGAAACCTTATCAGGTTCTTAGGTGCACAGCTTGCAATCCCACTTGCCAAACTGCTCTGGGGAGGCAACCATTTTGGGAACGCAGCACTGAGGAAACACAGCACTGAGGACGTTATCACACGGGGGTCTAAAGCAGTCCCATCCCTGCGCCATCCCTGCACCACTGCAGTTCCTTTTCCCTTGCGGTATAGAAAGCTGCATCATTCCGGCATCAGCAAAGTAATTCCCAAAAGAACCCGGCATTCAAGAGAACGGGGATGATGCCGGGTGATGCCGGAATGGTGCAGGGATGGCGCAGGGATGGGCGAGGTTTCTCTGCGACGTCGTGTGGAAACACGGGACAAGGATCCGCGATGGTGCAGGGATGGCGCAGGGATGGGCGGGGTTTCTCTGCGACGTCGTGTGGAAACACGGAAAAAAACCCGCAATGGCGCAGGGATGGCGCAGGGATGGGACTGCTTTAGACCCCGTGTGATAACGTCCTGAGTCCCTGTGAATGTGCAAAGGGGAAGTAAGCCTTCAGCTTCTAAAGGAGGGGCCGGGTGTGGGAGATGGAGAAGGAAAGGCAATACTATGGCAAACAGAAGGTGGTGAGCAGGGAAACATAAAGGCAACATTGTGTAGGAGGTGTGAAATCAGCAAACTGGATTTTGTGTGAGATACACTATGTGGCATGCAAATAATCCCATTTTGCATTTGACACAGGCATACTGATCACAAAATCTCTATCAGCAGAGGATTTTTCCTTCCTGTCTCCCAAATCAGTGATTTCAAGAGTAAAATCTGAGAGTGGATGCACCCAGCTAATACAACAGTGTCATCTTTGGATATTACAATCCAAATCTAGCCTTCTTTGGAGTATAATGTTCAAAACAGATGATCAAAGGGTTAGTCCTCAGGAGACACGAGTTATGAAGTATCTTGGCCCTCCCTATGCATGTGTCTTGCTTACACTGTACATTAAACAACATTTCTGTGTTATACTTCTAGAATCAATCTGACAGCATTATTGTGTTCTTGTCCATTAAAGCTATCTTTCTAAAAATTTATCCTTGCTTTATGGAATCCAAACAATACTGACTATGTTATGCCAAATGGAATGGTAAGACCATAGGATGACAGTGTGCTTTAAACATACCTCAATGTTATCTGAATACATATTTCACATATTGTTAAATTGGTATACAGAAACATTGTGTATCTAATGATTTTGAGTGGTTATTTGAAAATGATAAGAAATAAATAAAATAGAAGCATTGCAAGTTGCAATAGAAGTTGCAAGAATATTAGTGAATATTGTTGCCAGAACATTTATTTATTTTTATTTATTTTATTTCCATGCTGCCTTTCTTCCAGAAAGGGACTCAAGGTGGCTCACAAATAAAAACACATTAAAAACTTATTATAAACATTAAAACCACAAAAAGTACGATTACTCACTCCATATAATAAATACCCCATATAAAAAGCCACCCCATGGTCACACATTAAAAGCCTGCCTGAATAAAACTGTTTTTGCTTGCTGACAGAAGACAAGCAGGGAGAGGGCCAGCTTTGCTTCTCATGGAAGGATATTCCAGAGGGCAGGAGCCGCCACCGAGAAGGCACTCTCTCATGTCCTCACCAAGCGAGTCCGTGATGGGGATGGGACTGAGAGAAAGCCTTCTCCTGAAGATCTTATGGCTCTGGTAGGTTCATATGGGGAGATATGGTGTCTCCGACAGCCTGGGCTTAAGCTGTATAGCACTTCATAGGTCATGACCAGCACTTTGAATTGTGTCCAGAAATGAACAGGTAGCCAGTGAAGCTGTTTCAACAAGGGAGTTATATGCTCCCTTTAACTGGCCCCCGTCAGCATTCTGGCTGCAGCATTTTAAATCCGCTGAGGTTTCTGAACAGTTTCCAAAGGCAACCCCATGTAGAGTGCATTGCAGTAGTCAAATGGGATGTAATCAAGGCATGTGGCACTGTGGCCAGATCTGACATCTCAAGGAATGGGCACAGCTGGCATTCACCATCCCCCTTCAATTACACTTTGGACTTCTAAATTTCTGAAACTGACATTGCAACATTTTTTAAAGAATACAATTGCTTGAATAATGTGGAAGTATTATTTTGAATCTTAGAATTTTGTTCTATGATTTGAGAATGCTTCTTAATTAATAAAAAAGATCTTTTTTGTCTTATTTGTTTTGTCACTGGTATTATTAATCCCCCAACTAGATTCTCTGAAAATATTTGCCATTTTATGTTTCAGTCTCCAGTTACATATCTTTAACATTTTATGTATGCTATTATGAAATTTTAAAAACTGTAATAACATGGCTGTATCTTTTTATCCCGTTTATTTCTTTTTAAAATTTTAATTTTTAAAAAAATTGAAGGTCTTTTATTATTTATTATGTAAACTCTGGACTTAAACCACCATTTAATCAAGTATCTTTCTGAAACTGTGTGTTTTGAGAAATACGAATCATATATGACCCATTGATCACTATTCTGAAGATGGATTATACCTGTGGTGATTGATAGCGATATACACATAGGTTCACTATTTGGAGGTGGGAAGGAAAGAGGGAAAGAAAGAAAGAAAGAAAGAACTGATTATCCTATTATATTATATTTGTAAGGTAAGTAAGGGCCAAACAGATAGCCATGAAGGGGTGGCTTGAAGATACCTTGGTAACGCGGCAAACACACCATGGTCCCGAAGGCGCCCTCCACTGCCGGCTCGATCCACTCTTATTTGGGCTGGTAAAGGGCCGGCACAACCCTTGGGCAACTTCTGGGTGCGCCAGGGTGTGAAAACACCTTCTGATTGGTTGGGTGGCTTCTGGGTGTCTTGAGGGTGTGCACCGTCAAAACGCCATGCCCCCAAGCCACCCAGAAGTCAGCTTTTACGGCCGGTCTGTTTTGGACCCAAGTTATTTAAAAATCCAAAAAGAAGGTGAAATCATACACCAAATGCAAGACTGCCAAAAATTGAAAATTTACTTTTCTGGGAAGTTACCTTTTTGTTGCTAATGGAGCTGAAGCTTTATTACATGTATTTTATTGCCTTTTGTGCCCAGTCTCTCATGGCCAAGAGGAGTGGCTTCTGCCTGCGCTGACATCCTTGGCCTTTATTGACAACATTGGAGACAAACTGTAGACCAGTGCGACATCATCGCTTTTCTTATCCTGTATGTTTTTTTAAAAATATCTTTGCCTGATGAAGAAGCCAGTGTAGGTTCAAAGGCCTAGTATTTTCTGCATTTTTGTTGACCAATAAAAGCCTCACTCTTTTGTAGATTCTGGGTTGTCCTATATTTTGCTGCATGGCCAAGAGGACTATCCCTGAATATGTTCCCTAAAAACTAGTTTGACCCTACAGGGAAGGATGGAATACTTTATTTGAAAATATAGGGATGTTATAAAATCCATAAAAATAAAATAATATTTGGTTGATGACTGTAGTGTACACTTTGTTTTGTAGACATTGTTAAGGAGTGATATACTGTATAAAACTTGTAACTTTTGCATTAACAGGCAGCAAGCCATGGTTACCTCAGCTCCTCCTCTGTAATTTTTTTATGCAGCTTTTTTTGGAAAAACTTTCCAATCAAATGGAAACAAACAAAAAACAAAAACATGATCACAGTGTGGATGAACAACTACTGTAGCTCTAATCCAGTGATTTCCTAACTTTGGTCCTCCATGTGTGTGTTTTTTTTAATTTTTAAAAAAGTTTTATTGATTTATAACAAAAAGGATATAAAGAGCGATACATCTGTAATATACATCTAACACATTTCAATAATGTACATCTAAACAGGTATCTAAGCGTCCACCCCCCCAAAATTTTTTACAAACTTCCACTTACTGATTCCTTTTCCATTTTTCATTTTCTTCTTCATTTCTGTATTCTATAGTATCCAATTTTACCACAAATATACTTTTTATAGTCTTGCTTCCCCTTTATTTTAAATTTATAGTAAACCAATTCCATTTATACTTAACTAAGGGCCTTTGCAGACTGCCAGAAATAGTGCAAATTGAGTCCACTTTAAGGGTTAGGGTTAGTGCTAGGGAATCATGGGAAATGTTTTTTTTTTTCCTGTGACATTGAGCTTTCTCTGTCAGAGAGCTCTGGTGCCACAATAAAATACAGTTCCCATGATTCCCTAACCCTAACCCTTAAAGTGGACTGAATTTGCACTATTTCTGGCAGTCTGCAAAGGCCCTAAGATAATATTTTTGCTAAACCAAATACACATAATCCTTATCATTATTAATTTTCCATCTTTTTTATATATAGAATATCACTCCAATTTCTTTTCAAGTAATCATATATTTTCTTCCAATCCTTTTTTCTATCTTCTATTTTTTTCCTCTATTTCGCCGTATAATAGATCCAATTCCAATATGGACCTTATCAAACGCTGGCCATGAAGCAAAGAAAAAGCGAAGAAAAACAGAAGTAGAAATAAATTCGGTTCCGTAGCGAAATCGCCCTTTTGGCCATTTCGCAATTAATACCAAGGCTCCCTTCTCTCCCGTCACAAAAAGCCGGGAGGAAAGGCAGCCATGGGAACCGGGGAGGAGGAGGGCTGGAGGACTGGAGAAGGGAAGGCAGCCCATGGAGAGAGAGAGATCGCCTCCCTCTTCCCTCTTCCCTCTTCCTCTCCTCCTCTTCTTTCCAATCCGGTTTGCCTTTTGCCAAGGCAATCGCTTCCCCTCGCTGGGATTTTCGCCCTGCCCACCAATTCGCCTTGCCCACCAATTCGCAATGAATGCGAAGGCTCCCTAGGTACATCCTCTACAAACCGAATGTCAAAATCTCCCTACTCCTTACGGATTAGCTCCGTATTCTGGCGAGTTCTGGGGCAGCGTCGTGTGTAGACACGGGGAACAATACGGATTAGCTCCGTGTTCTGGGGCAGCGTCGTGTGTAGACACGGGGGAACAATACGGATTAGCTCCGTGTTCTGGGGCAGCGTCATGTGTAAACACGGGGGAATAATATGTATTAGCTGTGGATGCCCTTTGGATTAGCTCTGCTTCAGACCCCATGTGATAAGGGCCTATGATAGCCTGGGCTAAGAACTGTGGACATGAGTTAGAATTAACGCAATGGGGAAAATGTTGGACTATCAGGCTAAAGTACTCCTTAAATCAAGATATCAGAGAAAACTATTATAAAATTATATATAGATGGCATTTATCTCCGGATAGAATAGCTAGGATATACAACACAGGAGATAAATGTTGGAAGTGTGAGAAGGTAAAAGGCACATATTTTCATCTCTGGTGGGAGTGTGCATATGCTAAAAGATTTTGGAAAATTATTCAAAAGAACATGGTTCAAATACTGGAGATAGAACTGGATAGAAAGCCAGAAATTATGTTATTATGCATGATAAACTGTAAACTGGAAAAGAAATACGGCAGAGTCATATTTTATATGCTCACAGCCGCTAGACTAGTCTACGCGAGATACTGGAAAACCAATAGAGAAATTCAAATAGATGAATGGCGGTTAAAACTTATGGATTTAATGGAATTAGTTCTCCATGTGTTTTGGACTTCAGCTCCCAGAAGTCTCAGCCAGTTTGGTCAACAGTCACTAATTCTGGGAATTGAAGTGAAAAACATCTGGAGAACTAAAGTTTGGGAATGACTGCAGTCTAACCCTTTCCACCAAGTGAGAGGGGAACTGTCTTTGAAGTAAAACTTAGGCCCAAGACACACTGCAGAAATAATCCAGTTTGAGACCGCTTTAACTGCCCAGGCTCAATGCTAGGGAATTCTGGGAACCGTAGTTTTGTGAGACATGTAACCTTCTCCGTCAGAGAGCTCTGGTGCCATGATAAACTACAATTTCAGCAGTGTGTTTTGGACCTTAATTTTTAAAGCTTTTATCCAAATCCTGTGTTGGTTCCGCCGTGCCCTCATGACTCCCCAGTGAGTTAGATAGGTGCCAAAGACCTGGGTCCAACACACAGCAGAAATAATCCAGTTTGAGACGCTTGAACTGCCCCGGCTGAGGGCTAGGAAATCCTGGGAATTGTAGTTTGTCATGGCACCACAGCTCTCTGACAGAGGCGGCTACATTTCTCACAAAACTACAGTTCCCAGAATTCCCTAGCATTGAGCCAGGGCAGTTCAAGCCGTCTCAAACTGGGTTATTCCTGCAGTGTGTTTTGGACCTTAGTCTGATATCAATACCAGGAAAATTCTAGAGCAGATCATTAAACAGAGAGTCTGTCAACATTTAGAAAGGAATGCCATAATCACCCTCCCCCCCAAAAAAAAAATCAACATGGGTTAATTCGAGGCAAAGCTCAACCAAGGTCCAAAACACATTGTAGAAATAATCCCGTTTTTGAGACCGCGTGAACTGCCTTGGCTGAGTGCTAGGGAATCCTGGGAACTGTGGTTTATTATTGGCAACAGAGCACTCTGAGGGAGAAAGCTCAGTGTCCCACAAAACTAGTTCCCCTAGTATTGAGCCAGGGCAGTTCAAGCGGCCTCAAAGTGCATTATTTCTGCCGTGTGTTTTGGACCCAAGCGGCGTATAGTAAATAATTCGCCCCCTCAGAGCACCGCTTCCGCTCCTTGGAAACGACGGCAACGACCGAGGAGCGGAAGCCGGGCGAAGCCATTGGGCCTGGCTGGAAGGGGCGGCGCTCCCGCCAAATTTCAACGGCTCTCCTCTGGCCGCTCGCTGTGCGCTGCCGACCGAAGGAAGGGCTGAGAGGAGAGTCCCTGCGCCCCGCCGGAGAGGCCTTCCCTGGGCCCAAGTCAGTGAGAGGGGCCCACTTTCCCAGCTGGGTTGGGAAGCCTGCGGGGCAGGGGACGGGGCTGGCTGGGCAGAGAGGGAAGGCGATGGAAAGAAAGAAGGGAACCCTTTGAGGGGGCGCTGAGGAGGCTTCTGTGGGGCGGATGCTGGTCCTGAGCAGCAGCAGGAGGAAGAGGAAGAGGAAGAGGAAGGAGAAAGGCCCAAAGAGTAGTACTGGAAGTAGTCCTACTTCTGTGCAGCTTTGAACAGAAAATATAAGGAGGGCCTTTACAGACTGCCAGAAATAATGCAGCTTGAGACCACTTGAACTGCCCTGGCTCAATGCTAAGGAATCATGGGAACTGTAGTTTATTGTGGCACCAGAGCTCTCTGACAGAGAAGGCTCAATGTCTCACAAAAAACTACAATTTCCATAATTCCCTAGCATTGGGCCAGGTCAGTTAAAGTGATCTCAAGCTGGATTATTGCTGGCAGTCTGTTCAGTCCCTTCGTTTCAAAGGTGTTATAAGATCTCTCTGCTAACTTGAATTAAGGTTTGGAAGAGCAGGGCGGTTATTTAATGGGGAAATGGCAGTGAGTGCTCAGCAGATTTCCTGACAACAAAAGTGCCTTGGGGTGCGAGGTAAATCCCTCTCCCCTGTTTATATTTTTGCTGAAATGTTTGAGCCAGAATAGTGGAGTGGTTTGAGGACTGGGCTATAATTCTGGCTCAAATGCCCGCTCGGCTGTGGGAACCCACTGGGTGGGTGACTTTATCCCACTTTTACTGTTATGGCTGCCTCCTATGGAAATCTGGGATTTGTAGTTTGGTGAGGCTTAAGAGCTCTCTGGCTGAAAATTTTGAATGTCCCTCTCCATAAACTGCAAATCCCAGCATTCCACAGGAGGCAGCCCTAGCAGTTAAAATGGAACAATAGCGCTATAACGGTGTACTTTGATATTAGGGTTGGCATAAGTCAGAAATGGCTTGAAGTCACACAGTAACAAGCTGCTCAAACTGGTCCCAGTTGTTACACTGCTGTGCAAAGTTGTATGTTGGAATGTGTGGAGGATATGCTTTCATCCACAGGGGCTGTGACACTAAGTTGCTGGTCAGTATATTCCTGTCATAGCCATTTGAATGGTTATCCATCCACCAAAATAGACTTTCTTTCTTCTTACGTAATTAATCCTGCATATAGAAAAATATATTGTATACAGCCATCCTCTAATGTTGTATTGTACTCAATGTTTTGTTTTCTTACAGAATGGATAATTGTACTTTTCCAAGATACAGTGAAAATAATATTATTGTACACATACGTAACTTCTTGCTGACTGGAACTGAGGCCAAAAACTTTTCCAAAAGTGATTTATTTCCAAATGTTAAGGTAAGGGCTGTCTGTCAAAGAGCTTACTCAAATGATGGAATTGAAACTCAGCACTATGGTGCATCTATATAATTTGGTTTCCCTATGTAACATGTGGAATAAAAATTATTAAGTTTTTAGCAACAGTAGCTCCTTTTCTGATAGTAAAACTTTTCATTATTTAAAACGCTGTTATGTTGCTCTTCAGTCACTGTCAGGATTGGGTTAATCCTGCTATGATTACAGCTCTGTGAGACCATGATATGTATGATATGTCCAGATTGGGATAATCCTGCCATGATTACATTGCTGTGAGACCATGATATGTATGCCTTATATGCTATGCCTTATATCAGGGGTAGGCAACCTTTTTGAGCTGGGGGCCGGATTGCTGTCCCTCAGACAATTGGGGGGCCAAAGCACCAAAAATAAATAAATAAATGAATAAATAAATAAAAACAATTTTTTTAAAAAAATTAAAAATATATGCATGCACACTCTCTTAGTCACAGAAAAGCCATGGCAAAACCCCTGTGGAGATTTTGCCAAGAAAACCCCAAGAACAAGTAATAACAACAATAATCAATATCATCAAGGCGGGTGACGGCAGCGGCGGCGGCATGACCGGTCTGGGGCCGGTCCAAAGGCCTCTGGGGGCCACATCCGGCCCCCGAGCCTTAGGTTGCCTACCCCTGCCTTATATGCTATGTATGAGTCTGATTCTGTGAGGTTTAGGTACATAGATTTGTTATAGAAGGTTCTGTTATGTGTGTGTTTATTTATATGTAATTGCTGTAGACCTGATCACATGATTTACTGCTTTGAGCTGTTGTCTGTTTGCTGACTTTTGATATGTATTTAGGTAATGAGATATTTGATCTGTTCTTTGTTATTACCGTGAAAATATAATGCCCTGTTCCTGCTGGCTGGTATGCAGGTGAGACATATGTTAAAGAGACAGGTAAACCAACATTGCTGTTTAGATGCTGTATATGGGGCTAATAATTAGTTACGTAGCTGGGCCACTGGTTATGGATTTTATGTATTGAAAATATATAAATTGTATAGCCTGTTATGACTTTGGAAAAGAGCTTGAGATAAAACTGGCTTTTGATGAAAGGAAACATGAAAGGAGTGCCAGCTGTTTGCATAGGAGGAATTTTATTGTGCTGGCTAGCTCTTCGTTATCAATTTGCTTCAACGCTCAGAGAAGCCAGGGAGAGACAGCTGGGGGGAAATCCTAAAGAGAAATAATTGTTTTGAAATTGGGAGAATAGATTTATCCCACCAATTTTTAGGGGGTGGAGTTTATGTCTTTTGAATGCTTATGTTTGATGTATGTGTGCTTAGCCATTAGTTCTGTTCAAGATGCCTTTCTAGTGACTTCTCTTCATCTACAGAAAGGAAGCCTTATTGTGTCACCTACAGATTTACTGAGTTGTGGGGAATGTTCAGCTAGTTCTTGATAGTTACACATGTCAAAGATCCCGTAAAACTCTGTGACAGCAGACCTAGGTCTCTGGCTTATAGGCTAAATGGGACAGGAGAAATGTCTGAAGTGTTAAAAAATCAAGTAACAGTTAAATGGCTAGACCATTTCTGCATGTACATGTGTGGTCATCCTGCTAAAGCCTGGAACCTTACATAGGCATTGTTACTACTTTCTATACACAAGAATCTCAACACTGAGAAGCTAGAAAATATTTTTACTGTGCACAAATGTTAAGCAAACAAAAGTAGACTGGTATGGCTGCATGAGACTGGTATGGCTCTAGCGGAGGTTACCTTACGCCCCCTAACCCCCCATAGTACATGGACATGCCCGAATTGTTTGCTTTGTTTTTATTTGTTTTTGTTTTGTTTTTGTTTTTATTATGTTTTTAAGAATTGTTTTAAATTTGCTATTATAGTTTAATTTAGTTTTAAGGGGTGGGAGGATTAGGAATATAGGATATCGGAATTTTACATTGTCTCTTGTTTTTTAATTATGCTGTACACCGCCCTGATTGCTGAGCAGAGGGGCAGCTTAGAAATAAAACTATTATTCAGCTTGAGGTCACTTTAACTGTCCTGGCTCAGTGCTAAGGAAGCATGGGAACTGTAGTTTATTGTGGTACCAGAGCTCTCTGAAAGAGAAGACTCAATGTCCCAGAAAAAAATACAGTTCCCATGATTCCCTAGCAATGAGCCAGGACAGTTAAAGTGACATCAATCTGCATTATTTCTGGCAGTCTATAAAGGCCCTAAGTCTGTCAGCTTCGCTCACCTGGATCCTGCAGTTTTTGCCCACTTTGCTTGGCAGAATTGCTCCAGGTCCTTGTCAGGTTGGATTGGGACTACTGGTGGACAGTAGTTTTCAGGTTTTGCCACAGATTCTCAACAGGGCTTTGACTAGGCCCTGGTTTCCTTGATACTTTTGCTGTATGTTTAGGGCCATTGTTGTGCTGGAGGATGAACCTCCACCCAGTCCTAGGTCTATTATAGACTGAAACAAAATTTTCTCTACATTTTGGTCTATATTTAGCTCCATCCACTTTGTCCTCAGTCCTGACCAGTTTTGTAGTTGCTGCTGAGAGAAAACCATCCATACTAATGCAGCCAGCTGCCTCTGCATGGGAGTGGTATTCGCAGGCAATGAGCACTGTTGGCTTTGTGCTGCATGCAGCATTTTGCATTAGGCCAAGAAATTTAATATTTATCTCATCACAGCAGAGAAGCATTTTCCATATGTGTGCTATGCCACCCACATGGCTTTTTTGCAAATTCCACATAGATGTTAATATGAATTAACATAAAGCCCAGCTTTGTGGACTGCAGGTGATGGTTTTCCCATGGAAAGTTTCTCCTATCACAGCTAGAGATATCTCCAGGCCTTTTAGCTCTTTAGCCTCTAAGGTCCAAAACATATAGGAGAAATAATTCAGTTTGAGACCACTATAACTGCTCTGGCTCAGTGCTAGGGAATTCTGGCAATTGTAGTTTATTGCAGCACCAGAAGGCTAAATGGCTTGCAAAAGTAGTTTCCAGAATTCCCTCGCATTGAGCCATGGCAGTTAAAGTGATCTCAAAATGGATTATTTCTCCATTGTGTTTTGAACCTTTGTTGCTTTTTTGAGTAATTCCCTTACCTAGTCATTGAGTTTTGGTGATAGCTTTCTGTAGACAGTGTTGTAGTTGAGCCATATGCTTTCCATTTTGTAATAATGGATTTAGTGGTGCTCTAGGACATGTTTATAATCTGAGATTTTTTTAAAAAATAATTCATCCTGGATTGATACTTCTGCACAACTTTATCCCAGACTTGTTTCACTATCACCTTGGTCTGCATGATACTGTTTGTTTAGCTATAATCTCCAACAAACTCTGGGGCCTTCTAGAAAGAGGTGTATTTTATTTGATCTCATCAGATTTTAGTCTGATTAATTTCATGCATTGCCAATAAGCATAGTAATGAATCTGAAAATCATGGCTTATGGGGAGCAGCTCAGTATGTTTATTTGGCAAAGAAGGTTATAAGGTGACATGATGGCCATGTTTAAATATTTGAACAGATGTCATATTGAGGATGGAGCAAGCTTGTTTTCTGCCGCTCCAGGGAACAGGACCCAGAGCAATGGATGTAAGCTACAGGAAAAGAGATTCCACCTCAACTTTAGGAAGAACTTCCTGACAGTAGGAGCTGTTTAATAGTGGAACATGCTGACTTAGAGAGTGTGGTGAAGTTTCCTTCTTTGGAGGTTTTTAAACAGAGGCTGGATGGTCATCTGTCAGAGGTCCTCTGATTGTGTATTCCTGCAAGGCAGGGGGTTGGACTGGATGGCCCTTGAGATCTCTTCCAACTCGATGATTCTATGAATTCAGCTTAATATTGTAGTTGTTAAATACACTTATCCCTCCACATTTGAGGCTTTGACTTTTGCAGATTTGATTATTCACGGATTTTATTAATATCTTCTCTCTAGGAATATCTAGATCAGTGAGGGTGAACCTTTTAGGGGCGAAGTGCCCAAAGTAAAAGGCTTCTGGCACCAGGTGTTACCTGGTGCCGGTGCCAGGATTTCCGGGGCGGGACGTCTTACCCCTGCCCTCCCAGGCCTTCAGGTGCCTTTCCGGAGACAGCTTGAAGGCCCGGGGGGGGGGGGGGAGGGAAGAAGAGGAACAATGCACACCTCTTCCTTTTCCTCCCCCTGTGCTTAGAGAGCCAGCTGAAGGCTGGGGAGGGTTTGGAAGTGTTATGCTCTGGCAGTTCTGTGGCAGAAAAGGTGGTTATACACATTTTCTCCATTGTCAGTAATTCAGAAAGTCTTACTACACCCTACATACCCTTCATTATTTTGGGGTACAAATATTTTGTTATATTAGCAGTTACAGAGAGGACAAAGAGCCCTGGTGGCACAGTGGTTAAATGCCTGTACTGCAGTCACTCACTTAGAGATCACAAGGTTGTAAGTTCAATACTAGCCAGGGCTCAGGCTAGACTCAGGCCTGCATCCTTCCGAGGTCGCTAAAATGAGTACCCAACTGTTGGGGGGCAATGAGCTTACAGTTGTAAACTGCTTAGACATCCCATAGTGTGATATGAAGCGGTATATAAATGAAGCTGCTTTGCTTTGCATGAACAGGTTAGGCCATGATGACCTTTAAGTAAACTTCTCATGAGTGGTCACATAGACCCATGTAACTCAATGGGTGTAAGTACTGTTGTTTTCCAAGCCAACCCCCCTCCCCCATGTGCATGTTCTCTTGAAGGTGACAAAGGTTTGTTAAAGCATTAAGCCAGTCTTTCTACTAGCATCCATGGTATTCCCATATCCCATCCTATTCCAAATACCCTGGAGTTGTTCTAATCTTATTACTGCTTGATTAAATCAATGTCACTACCATCAACCAAACATATTACTTTTGTAACTCTGGGAATCCTATTGTTTCTGGGATCCCTAGATGCTATAAAAAGCCAGGCCTGGCACTCACATGTTGGCTCAGTCTGAAATAAAGCAAGGATGTTGCCAGATTTCATATTGACACCAGGCTGCTCCCTTCTCCCCACATTTCAGGCAGCCTTGTTGAGCCACTATCACTTCCATCATCCCTTGATTGGAGCTCTGCCTTTGGACTGCTAAAGATACTGCCTTCCTTCAACCTTGCTACAAGCTACTACCTTTAATTTTTTTTAGTTCTTGTGTGTGTATCTGTGTGTGAATGCTGTTGCATGAATGGTGATTTCCCCCTTTACTGTTAGTAACTAAATTTAAGTTGTACTTAGCACTCTGGAGTTCTGGTTTTTGCAATCATTAGACAAAGGCGAGATCCTGACTTGCTGAAGTTATCCAGAGTCCTCTTGCTGCTATTAATTTGAACTATTAAAATCCTCCATTATATATTTAGGGATGTAGTGGCTCAAGTGGTTAAGATGCTGACTGTTGATTGCAAGATTGGCAGGTTGGCAGTTTGAGGCCCAGGTGCTGCATGATGGGGTCCTGTCACTAGTTCCAGCTTCTGCCAGCCGAACAGTTTGAAAGCATGCAAATGCAAGTAGATAAATAGGTACCACTTCGTGGGAAGGTAAACAGCGTTCTGTGCAATCATGCTGGCCTCATGATCACAGAGTAGTCTCTGACAATGCTGGTTCTTTGGCTTAGTATTGGAGATGAGCACTGCCCCCTATGGTTGGGCATGATTTAACAACCTTGTCAAGAGGGAATACCTTTACCTTTAAAACTTAGGGACATGTAACAAAGGATATGAAGTCAAAGTTTACTGTCTTCATACAGAAATGTCTTATTCAGATCCTTCTAAGACCATTCCTCTTGGCACTCCTTTGAAGGGAAGCACCAAAGAGGTGCCACCACTGCCATTTTTCTACCCAAGCATTAAAAAAAGCCAGAAGCAGCAACAGGATGGAAAGAGTAGAGGGGGATGGTCCTTCTTTTGGGTGCTCTCAGGATGAACTAAGCTCTTACCTTTTGCCACTCCACTCAGAGAAGGGAAAGAGTTAAAATACAATACTCACATTGAACTGTGAATAAGTTGACCCAGCTTTTGGGGGGGGGTCAATTTTTGGACAAAAATCTCTAGACTTATACATAAGTATATACAGTAAGTATTTGTCTTATAATGTAAAGGATCAGGAGATCATTTACTAATTTTGTGTCTGAATCAGAGAAGAGTAAATGTAAAAACAGGACAGTTAAAATGTATGTAAGCAAAACAAAGACTGAGGAGGATGGAGGTGTTATTTGTTTCTTTCTACCTTAAAATGCTGGGTTTCAGAGCTACTATGTTAATGATTTCCAGATGGTTGAAAGTATGTATCCATCTGTGCTATGATTACACACACACAGAAACACCCATAGCCTAAGAATATGTGAACAAATTCTACAAGATTAATGGCAACATCAACAGCCTTTTAAGTATCTTCTTCATTGAGAGAACTATATGAAACTACAGGATGGAGGAGCAATCAGTATTCCTAAGGCATTATCAGATAGTTAGCTACAAGTTTGCACAGGCTGCTTTTCAGGCACACAGTTCTTCAGGTGGTTCTGAAAGATAATAGCAGCCAGACCTACCTGTGAAGTTTATAAAGCTTGAGTACACCCCATATATCATAGATTGCTCCTTCAGTCATTCAGTGAATGAGAGATTGACCTTACCATGAATGGTCATTTTTGGATGACTGGAGGAGCAATCAACTTGGTTGCAAACAAACTCACCTTTTCTATTTTTTGAGGTACTCTTTCTAAGTAAGTATTCTACTGAACAAATTTATATAACAAAACTGAGTGTGAGGAGAGATGAGATAATGTTCCTAACTGAAAAGAATTTTAGACACCTTGAGTTTTTGGTTCATGGAGATAAACTCGTATGTCATGGATTGCACCTCTAGTCATCCAAGAATGACTCAAATTCAGCCTCTCAGTAAATTACTAATGTTTGAGATTTTTCTAGCCTCAACAAATTTGGGTTGATTGAAATAAAATTTTCTATAATATAACTGAACAGTAATATTGCTGTTCGTAGTTAAATATGCTGAATGAATTAAAATCTAGTTCTTCAGAGTCATTTCTCCCCACCCTGTATAACCCTATAAAACCTGTATAACATCTGTTTCTTTTTGGGGAATAAATATTTTGGATTTTCTCGTCCATTTGATTAAGTAATGATTTTGACAGAGAGTTAATTTTAAAAATCACTTGAAAATTCATATAACCCATGAGTCTTATTATTTTCAAAGACATTATTGTTTTTTTGAACTGCTCCAGAAAAACTGAACACTATAAATACTTCATCAGTATTCCTTTCAGATAGCTTTATTTGGTAAGTGCAAAGGGCACGAACTTGTACTATCAAATCTGATAGAACCTCTCAGGTACATACAATTTTGTTGTTATGTGTCTTCAAGCTAATTATGACTTACAGTGACCATATTTTAGGATTTTCTTGGAAAAATGTTTTCAGATGAGATTACCTATTACCTTCCTCTTAAAGTGAGAAAGCAAGACATACCCATGGCCACTTAGTGGATTTTTATGGCTGGGCAAGTTTCTTACAAATTTTCACAAATTATTCCAGACTGCAAGAGTTTCAGTTTATGCACCCTACCTCAAGTACACAAGGCTGCACCTTAGCAGTGATGGTGGTGGGATAGGGAAAAGGAGATTCCCCAGATGTTCTGAAGATGTTCTTATTAAAATTTTACTTGGAAAACAATGTTTCTGGCAGTTGAATTTTAAGTGAATTATATAACTGCTGAGAATCTCACCACCAGGAATAATTGCTGATAAAATATGAAGTTAATCTGATCTGTTTTAGTAATTTGGTGTTTCTTCTTTGTAGCCTGAAGTTCTGCACATGGTATACATGAGAGTCTTACAAAGTGTATATGGAATCCGTCTAGAACACTTTTACATGGTAGGTATACAGTAATTCATGGCAACACTATGCTGAATCCAGAATTAAAAATGGATAATCCAGTCATTTTCCCAAGAGTCTTCTTGCAGTTTGGGGACAAAGGCCTAATTCCAGCTGCTGTTCCCAAGCTGGGGAAGACCCACTGCATCAGTGGGAATTTGGTAAAGTCAATTCCTGTGGAAATTCTAGTCCATGAAAAGCTTATGCCACAATAAATTTGTTCTAGCCTTTGAGATGTTGCAACAGATGATGATGATGATGATGATTACTCTGCTTTTCTCCCAGATTGGATACAAGGTAGCTAATGAGAGATACTTTAAAAACAGTGTGACTTTAAAAACACAATTTAAAATATATCAATAAAACAAGTTAAGTATACAAAATCAGTTACAACAAGTTAAAATGATTAAAAATAGACAAAAGCCATACCCCAATAAAAAGCCTCCCTATATACAATTACATGCAGTGGCTTAGTGGTTAAGATGCCAATTCTGAAGATTGGAAGATTGGCAGTTTGAGCCTGAGTGCTGAATGATGGGGTGAGCTCCTGTCACTAGTCCCAACTTCTGCTAACCTAGCAGTTCAAAAGGATGCAAATGCAAATAGATAAATAGGTACCACTTTAGTGTGAAGGTCACAGTGTTCTGTGCAGTCATGCTGGCCACACGAACACAGAGTCGTCTTTGGACAGTGCTGGCTCCATGGCATACTAACAGAGATGAGCACCGCCCCCTACAGTTGGTTACGACTAGACATTCATGTCAAGAGGAAACATAATAAAAGCCTACTTGTAGCTTATTGTGGGAGTTCCAAAGGGTGAGAGCAGTCACAGAAGGATGTCTCTTGTGTCCTTACCAAGTGTGCTGTGGCGATGGTGGGATCGAGACAAAGCCTTCCCCTGAAGATCTTAGTGTTCTTGCAGGTTTATATGGGGAGATATGGTCATTCAAATAATCTGGATCTAAGATGTATAGGGCTTTATAGGTCATAATCCGCACCTTGAATTGTGTCTGGAAATGATCCCATAGCCAGTGAAGTTGTTTTAACAAAGCAGTTATATGCTCCCTATTATTGCCCCTGGTTAGTATTCTGGCTGCAGAGTTCTGGGACAACTAAAGTTTTTGAACAGTTTCCAAAGGCAGCCCCACGTAGACTGTGTTACAGTAGTCCAACTGGGATGCATGGCAGGCGGTTGGACTCAGTGGCTCTTGCAGTCCCTCCCAACTCTATGATTCTATGATAATCAAGGCATGTGTCACCATAGCCAGGTCTCACATCCTAAGGAACAGGCTCAACTGCTGCATTAATTTTAACTGTACAGATGCACTTCTGGCCACTGCAGAAACCTGAGCATCCAGGCTCAGAGTTAAATCTAGGAGAACATCCAACCTGTGAAGGTGAGATTTCATTTGGAGTGTAACCACATCCATCACAGGCAAAGTCCCCTTTCCCTGATCTGCATTTCAAATAAGCAGGAGCACCTCTATCTTGTCTGGATTAAGTTTCAGTTTGTTTGCCCTCATCCAGCCCATTACTGACAGACGTTGGTTCAGTATTGAGATAGCTTCCTTAGAGTCAGATAGGATAGAGTTGGGTGTCATCAACATATTGGTGATACCGCATCCCAAAATTCCAGATGACCTCTATCAGTGTTTTTATGTAGATGTTAAACAGCATGGAGACAAAACAAAACCCTGTGGCATAGGACTTGGCCGCACAGGCCAAGGGCCAGAGAATTGGAACAGGAGTCCCTCAGCACCAACTTTTGAGTTCACCTCTCCAAGAAACACCAGAACCACTGCATAATAGTGCTCCCAAGTGCCATCCCAGCAAAGTGGCCCAGAAGGATATCATGGTCGATATTATTAAAAGCCACCAAGAGGCCCAGAAGAACCAACAGGGACATGCTCCACCTGTTAATTTCCCTACATATCCACCAAGGCAACCAGAGTTGTCTCTATCCCATAACCAAGCCTGAAGTCAGGTTAAAATAGATTAGATCAGGGGTAGGCAACCTGTCCCCTTTAAGGGCCGAGGGACTTCAGCTCCCAGAAGCCTCAGCCATATTGGCCAATGGTCCCATGTTGGCCAATAGCTCTTGGGATTCTGGGAGCTGAAGTCCCTCGGCCCTTAAAGGGGATAGGTTGCCTATCCCTGATCTAGATAATCCAGAAGTCCCTATTGCTCGGAGACCACCACATGCTCCAGGACCTTGCTCCAAAATGGGATGTTAGAGTCAGGCAGATAGTTATTCAGAATGGTGGAGTCCAGGAAGGACTTTTTTTAGTAATGGCCTCATGACAGCCTCTTTTAGGTGAGATGGAAAATTCCCTTGCTGCATTGAGGTGTCCCACTCTAGCTGCTTTCAAAAAGCGAGGAAGGATAGTGATCCAGCATGTATGTATGTATTATTTCTTTGTTTCATTTTATGCAACCTTTCTCCCCAAAAGGGACCCAAGGCAGCTCACAAGGTAAAAACACTTTAAAAACATTTTTTAAAAACCAATTTAAAAACCTAGTTAAAACAGTAGGAAATTAAGATTAAGACATACAAAGGTTAAAAACATAATCTAAAACACATACCCCATATAAAAGCCACCCTGTCATGATTTTTAAAAGCCTACCTGAATAAAAACGTTTTTACTTGCCAGTGAAAGGTCAGCAGGATGGGGGCCAGCCTAGCCTCCTATGGAAGGGAGCATCCACCGAGAAGGCTCTTGTGTTCTCACAAGTGAGTCTGTGATGGTGGTGGGATTGAGGGAAAGCCTTCTCCTGAAGATCTTAGGGCTCTAGCAGGTTCATCTGGGGAGATACGGTAGTGGCTCTTATGTGTCTAAAGATCCTGTCCACATCTTCAGGCTGCACAAATTGAAATGTAACCAAAAATACAGGACAAGTAGTTGCAAAGATTATATCTACTGGACCTGTTTTAACCACAGCCTCAGTCAGAGTACATCTTAGCAATTTTGTTTGCAAAGTGTCTTGCAAATTCGTCGCAGTGGGCAGTTGACTAATTTTTGTTATCTCGTGAGCCAGAGAGTAAAAGGCCCTTGACCGCTCAAAATAGCTCTGCTGGACAACACTGTGCTGACACAATTTTGGCAGAGAAGTATAATAATTGCCACAGCATAAGCCTTCCAATGAGTTCTAGCTCATGTTCTGTCAGACTTGCTCCGAGCCTTCTGCCATTGTCACTCAAGCCTCCATCTCAAGCAGGCAGCTCGCTTGGCTCCACTTTATCAGAGGGGATGTTTAGGGGCAATCATGTCCACTGCCCTGTCCATTTCCCTATTCCATAGATTGGCTAGAGCTTCGACAGGATAACCTGTCCAGGCAACAGGAAACTCCCCAAGAGCTATCAGGAATCCTTCTGCATCCATCAGTCTCCTAGGATAGACCATCTTGAACAGTTCTCACCCCTGCAGAGGCTCTGAGTCTCAGTGAGTCTAAACCCAACCAGGAAGTGATCAAAAGCAAAGCAGCTTCATTTATATACCGCTTCATACCACACTATGGGGTGTCTAAGCGGTTTACAACTGTGAGCTGATTGCTCCCCAACAAGCTGGGTACTCATTTTAGCAACCTCAGAAGGATGCAGTCGAGCCTCAGCCCTGGCTGGTATTGAACTCGCAACCTTGTGGTTTATGAGTGAGTGGTTGCAGTACAGAATTACAGAAAGTTCTTCCACACCCAGATCATCCAGAACAGAAATCCAGGTCTAGAGTGTATCCTGAAGACCACTGTAGGTCACCCTCCCCGTCCCAGGCCTTATCTGCTGCTGTACAGAGAACTCAGGTGGATCGAGCTGGGAGAGATTACCCCCACTTCCCAGCTTCATCTAGCCAGGTCTCTGTAATACATCACAATGAAGTTTGTGTGCCCATGTTACTCCCAAATGTACCTTGTTAACATAATGGTGCAGATTCAGGCACGTAAGGGAAAGTACTCTAAGGCATCAAACAACTCATCCTCATTTGTATTTGAAATAACTGGCTGGAGAAAACCTATATAACCCTTCCTCAGTTGCTATTTACTGTTTTTGTTCTTTTCTTAGATGCCAGTGACATTTGAAACTTCATATCCTCAGCTCTTTGAAGGCTTCCTACCTATTGGGAATCTGTTCATTAATATGTGAGTCTTGAAGTCATGTTTTGTACAGTAATTCTCTGCTTTTATTTGACTTTGACTTGTAATGGAAATTTCTATGTAATGATTTAGAAAATGTCAGTTTATTTTACTAGATCAATAAATTCTTATTTTGGTGAGAAGTGCTTTAGCTCTTACAGAAATTCTTAGTCTAGTGAATTTGTACATAAGAGATAGTCTTGTGGCTATGCCTGGACTATGAAACTCTCCTTCAAGACCTTTGCTTAGCACTGTAGCACCAAGTCAAGAGAACTTTGTTCCATGAAACGTATCTGTAAGTTGAGGAGTTCTTAATCTGTTTTTATGCTATGCCAATATCTGTTTTTTATTGCATTCTCCTGTGTGTTTTGTAATTACTTTTAATGTCCTAGAAACCACCCTAAGTAATTTTGGTGATAATGGAAAGAGTGTGATATATATTTTTCTTAAATCTTTGGTGCACTCTGCTAAATTTGCAAACTAAGCATTCTAATTCTGTTTACAGTCCTTTTAAAAGATTGAATTCAGCACAGAGTTTTGTTTCTTATATGTTCTGATGGGGCTTAAAATCAGAATGAAACACATCTGATTGAATTGATCTGATTCAGTGTGTTTCATGCATCATATTAAAGCTATAATGCTAAATATATTTACTAGGGAGTATAAAGGCACCATCCTGCCTGATCTTGAAAGCTAAGTAATATTAGCCCTAGTTAGTACTTGGATGGGAGACTGCCAGTGAATACTAGGTATCGTCGGTTATATTTTAGAGGACGGAACTGGCAAAACCACCTCTGTTAATATTTCTTGCCTAAGAAAACCCTATGAAATTAATGAGGTTGCCACAGGTTGACAGACAACCTGAATACACGCACACAGAAGCTTCATTACTATTTCAGTACTTAGCATGGGTGGTTTACTCCTGTACCATATTCCAATATACACTTTCAACTGTATAATACATTTTACCAGGAAAGCAAATGCTTCAATTAGTGTATTTCCAAACTGAGTAATGTTTTGTACAACTTGGACAGGGAGCGATTTTTTCCAGTGTGCCGTGTCAATGACTTCCAGATTGCTGATGTCATAAATCCAAGTAAGCATTAACATGTCCTTTCCGTACTGATGTGTTGTATTTTATTTTAAATGTTACCTTGTTATTGTTATCTTGGTTATTTCCAAGAACTTATTCACTGAAGTCTGATTACTAGTTTGCATGTTCTTGATAGTGACAATTTGTGTGGTCATGTAACAAAATGACCCTACCTTGCTCACAGGTTTACAAATTGCAATTGCTGTTGCAGTGTGACTTCCCGTATATTACACTTTTTCTCAAAGGAACTAAATGTATGGTTGTCCTGTGCCCATTTTACCTTCACAACAATCCTATGGAAAAATTCTACAAATTATGCAAGACTGATATACTGTCCCAGTATGACTATTGAACTTCATGAGTAAGGGGCTATGCAGATGGGTGGCTCTGGGCCGCCCCTGCTAGCAGAGTATTGGGGCCGTGGCAACCCCACGCCGTGGCCCCAGTCCTCCCTTTTGCCACCCCTAAAAGGGCATCAGGACGGTGTCGGGCTGGGGTTGGGGTGGCCGGCGTGTGGCTGCCCCAGCCCAACTCTACCCCCAGGCCAGCCCTTTAGGCCGGTCTGCAGTGCCCCTATATGGGGATGTGGAATCTGGCCTCACAAGTCTAATGTTCAGAAAAAAATCAGAACATGAATTACTTCTATTCTGTTGTGAAAACAGTTAGGGCTCACATGAGATGAACCTTAAAGTAAATTAGTTTAATTGGGTCCCAATCATATTGGATATTACTCACATACTGTAATTGTTCAATGAAAACAGGAAGTATGTATGGATGCATTTGTGGGCAAAAATATTTGCAAAAGTAAAGAAAAAGTATTTATATAGAAATTAACATATGAGAGCAAACTTGGAACAGAACTACATGTAAAAGTTTGGAATCTGGACAGAAAAATCTTTTAAACTGTTCTGATATTTTGTCTTTCAGAATGATGATTCAGATAATTAAAGTAATATTTCCTAGTAATTTTATAATAAATTACAATGCTGCAAAATTCTTTTTTTTTAAAAAAAAATATATATATATATATTGGTTAAAATAACACATCATATAACACATCATCATTTGTCCAGCTCCACAATGTACAATTATTCCTTAACAAGATAGGAGAAACATAAAAAATTAACATATAATTTAGCCATACAAATCTACTTTGTAAAAAGAAAGCTGTTCATTTTATAAATATATCTTATAATCTCTTGTCTCTCGTTGTCCTCTTTTCCCTTGTTTCCCAACCTATCTTGGTATTGAATTTCTTACATATACTGTTACTATTACCACTTCACACCATACTCCTTTCCATTCCTCCATATTTCATCTTTTTCTTCTGCATTCTTCCATCTACTGCCTTCTTCTGCCTCTCTCTAACCACTATCTACAACTCCTTCCTATTCTCTTTCTCTTTCTAGCTCTTCCTCTTCTTCCCTCATCATTCCGCCTGCCCACTTACCCGTATCTCCTTGCATTCTCATACCTTCCTTATCACATGCACTTTCTTCACTTTCTTCTCCCTCTCCCTCCCATTCCCTTCTTTTCCATCGAGTAACAGTTTGGTATCAACCTTTGTTGGCTTTCTATAACTGTACTTTAATTTTTGAAGCTTGTCCTTATTTCCTGATAGATTTAATCTTCCCATTCCATTCCATTCTAGCTTGCTCTGTCATTTGTTTCACAGTGTTCTAGCCACCTATATGTATATTTTTCTTGTATATATTTTTGTCATTTCATTTCTTTTTAGATCCTCTACCATTTCTATATTTCCCCTTCTCAAACAATGCTGCAAAATTCTAAAGCAGTAACTTTAGCAGCTACTGAATTTGTCTGAGTTGCTAAATAATGGGAAATTAGGAGTAGGATTCAGAGTTGTGTGATCTGAACTCTGCCAAGGCAGTTGGGCTTTTTTGACCCATTCTCCTCACTGTAGCCCATTGGAAAGCTACGCTTGAGGGTTAGGTAGCTCGAGGGTTAGGTAGTGTAAGAGGTTGCACAGAGTTAATGATGTGTTCCCAGCTTATATGATCAGGGTTCTGCTTGTGCAGGTTGTCATCTCCTGATGTCTGCTGATTCTCCCTCCCATTCAGCAGTGATGAGGAGGAAGAAAATGTTCACTCTTATAGGAAGACATGTTTTGATTTTTAAAATTAGTGACAATAAATAAATAGTAGCAGAGAATGTCAGCTTAGTGTGGAGACACAGGGGCTTCCATCCTTTTCCAAGCAGCTTGGTTTCTTTGCTGAGCCTCAGCTGACCATGAGGATGGAGCACTCTAAGCCTCTTTTGCTCACTCATCTGTAGATAATTCAACAAACTTTCCTGAGTGAAAATCCTTGATGCCTCTTCTTGGAGGCATTTTACATTTAGGTACAGAGTTCTTCAGCAATACTAAAAATAGTATATTCACAGCTTTCAGCGGCTTCATGTTCTTTGCTTAAAATGTAATGTGTGTGTGAATGGGATGTGCACTACTTTATTAAGTTGTCATGTGTTAAAGGGTTTTTTTTTTTTGAATTTGCTAAAAAAATCCAAGTAAACATTTGATTTTTTAAAATTATAACTTTTAAGTTAAGTGTGCCCTATTGCATTTCCCCTAATGAAAATAGTTAAACACAACTATTTTTTGGCTGTTGAAAGTTTTCAGAAATTCATATATCATATAACAGTAACATGTCCTAATTTTGTTAATTTTGTTCGCCATGTACAATAAACAATCCTCCTCTTGATTTCACTGACAAAAGCAGATTGTGGCCATTGCTTCCATTAATTTTAGGGCAGAGGCTTCCAGCAAGCCACATTCAGGTCCTGTAATCTAGCACACCTCATTCCATGTTGTTCTAGAACAGGGGTAGGCAACCTTTTTGAGCCGGGGGCCGGGTTGCTGTCCCTCAGACAATTGGGGGGCCGAAGCACCAAAAATAAATAATTAAATAAATAAAAATATATTTTTTAAAAAAGTTTTTAAAAAATAAAATTAAAAATATATATGCATGCACACTCTTTCAGCCCCAGAAAAGCCATGGCAAAACCCCTGTGGAGATTTTGCCAAGAAAATCCCAACAACAAGTAATAACAACAATAATCAATATCATCATGGTTGGCGGCGGCAGCGGCGGCGGCAGGACTTGCCTGGGGCCGGTCCAAAGGCCTCGGCGGGCCGCATCCGGCCCCCGGGCCTTAGGTTGCCTACCCCTGTTCTAGAAGGTCCTCTGATGCCCGGGACCATTTTTTTTGGGGGGGGGGGGAATTGCACAGAAGACTGCTATTGTGGAAAGGAATGTGAAATCATGCTGCGTAAGCAGTGTTTCAAGGCAAGGTGCCTGCTCCTTATGATATAATAGCAAAACATTTCTGTAGCACTCTGATTGCTTTGCTGCTTGCTTACTTCAGATTCCTCTATCTTCTACATCAAGTGAAAAGAATGTATGAAGAAATATGAAAGAATTTATGAATATCTGCTTCTCGCATGTAGACCCATTGTCAGATATCTATGGAAAGTGCAGCTAAATCTGCAAGATTTATAGTAATTTAGGATTGGATTCTGGCTGTAAATTGTCTAATAATAGCCGGCAGGCTAAGCCCTATCGGTTTAGACAGGCTTTTAAAACGAAATGTTTGTAAAGGTCTGGCTTGGGATGTTGTTTCATTTTAAAGTGTTTTATACAGTTTTATATTTTTAAAATGTATTTTATTTTTTTAATAGCTATCTGCTTTAACCTCTTTTCTATGTTTTTAATTGTATTGTTCTTTTTAACATTGTGAAGCCGCTCTGAGTCTCAGTTCTGGGAAAAGAGTGGGATACAAATAAATATAACAACAACAACAATAGTTACAACCAAGAGCACCCCTCCTCTAATTTGGCTACTGAATTAGACTTCTGAAAATGCAAAGAGGCAGTGACAAAGAAGAGTAGATATTTTTGTGAAAGGGTAGTAACAAATAACTTTTCTGATTTCATGTTGTAGCCTCACAATGGCTGAATTACATTCATGTTTGAAAAAAGAATCTCAGGTTTGTCTGTATTACAGAGTGCTTCCCTTGGTACCTTGGGATGCCATTAGGCGTGCATGTGAAAGTTGTGGTTTGGCCCCAATGGATCTCTTTTCTGAAAATGCATTTCTATTGGAGAAGAACATAAACATTAAATAGTTTTCATATATTCCTAACTACTGCACAACACTTCTGTCTGAAATATTTGTTCTTCCATCTTACATAAGTTTAAATTCCATATGATCTTTTGAATTTGAAAAATTGTAAGTACCATAGGTCTCCTTAAAGAATTTTATTTTGTGTTGGTGTTCTAGAAGCGAAGAGGACAGCTCGTTTTTTGTGTGGCATAATTAATTTTCTTTGCTTTCGTGAATCACGCCTTGAAGTCTACCTGGAAATCCAGAATACATATGTAAGTTTAAGTGTAGTTTTTTAAACATCAGAAACATGACTTTTAATTTTTGTTAAATTTGTTGTATTGCTTGGAGAAGTGGCCAAGCCTCTTGCTTCTTCAATTCTCCTGGTTCAAAAAGGGCCCCAAAGCTGGACTTTGTCAAGAGGAGGGTGACCAAGATGGTAAAAGGTCTGGAAAAGAAGCACTATAGGAAATGGCTTAGGGAACTGGCTTGGAGAAGAAAAAAATGAGAAATAACATGGTAGCTGTCTTTAAATATCTGAAGGGATGTCTTGTGGAAAATGAAACAAGCTTGTTTTCTGCTCCCCAGAGACTAGAACTCAAATTAGTTGATTCAGATTATACAGAAAGAGAATCCACAATAAAATAGATTGAAATAGGGTGTGTAGAGACTCCTTATTTACAGCTGAGTGTGCTTTGATTGTTTATTCCTGTATGGCAGGGGGTTGGACTTGATGGACCTTGAGGTCTCTTCCAACTCTGATTCTGTGATTCTATGTTAAAATGAAAAATGAGAAAAACCTATGAAAAAGATGCTATTAATTGCAAATCTTGTGTTACAGGAAACAAATATTTTTAAGTTATTACTGAAATTGCACTTTCCGAATTTGTTTGATATTTCTATCGCTTTTTCTTGTGCCCTTGTCTCCTTCCCTCCTCAGATAATGAGGAAATGGAGTTTTGAAGAAAGTCATCTTTGGCAGTAGCAACAAGATTTTTGTTCTTCTCTTTTCCTTCCTCCCTCATAAGATAAAGGAGGGCAGGCTGAAGGTATAAGAAGGCAGCCAGGAAAGGAATAAACAGGAAGGGCAGCAGTGGCATGGAGGGAGCTGGAAGAGGGCTGTAGTGTGGAGGAGAGAGGGGATGGGGAAGGACAGGGTGCTGAGTGACTGAGCAGGTGGCCAAGGGTACTGAGTGACTGAGCAGGAGTCCAAGATAGATGGTGTCAACAACAAAACTTTAAAGGAGATTCCAACATTAGGAAGAACTTCCTTGATGATAACAGCTGTTTGACAGTGGAGCACTGCTGTCTCCGAGAGTGGTGGAGGTTTTTAAACAAGTTCTTTGGAGTTTTTTTAAACATAGTCTGGATGACCATCTGTTGGAATGCTTTGATTGTGTTTTCCTGAATGGCAGGAGTTGGACTGGATGGACCTTGTGGTCTCTTCCAACTCTATGATTCTGTGAAATCTGGCCTTTTAGTAAATAGGTCATCTTCAGCAGTTTTATCAGCCCAAGTCTTTTCTATTGTTGGTAGCACAGTCTGCTTCGAAGCTTAGCTGAAGCCTTTTGCATCAGCTGTTGTTTCTTAACCAGTTTTAAGGGTATTCTTAAGTACATATTGCAACAGTGTACTTTGAGTTTGCCAAGTATAGCTGGTATACCACCTGAAGATGATAAAATCACTGTAAGCCACTCATACCACCTGGGCTTCCACTGAGAAAAACACATCCAGGATTTTCTTTTAACTATAAATGCTTCAGAGAGAGCACAACCACATTCAGAATAGCAACTGGACCATCTCCTTGCCCAGGAAATACTCACCCAAAGGACTACCAACATGCCTAGAGACAACCTCACTTTATTGACATTCATTCACCATTCCTCTCGGGCACTGGTCTGGAACTTGCATAGCTACAGCTTATTAAGAAATAAGCATACTGATGGTGGTTATCAACAGTTTCATATAGATGTTAAGATACTGGAGATAACCTACAGCCTTCCACAGTACATTGTGAGAGGCCTGAGAAACCATCTTAACAGTACCCCTTTCTGGAACTATTCCTATTTGTATGAAGGACTGTTCCCAGTCTTAGGTATTGTGCTTTTCCTGTTGGATACCATACTTAACGATAATCCATTAGGGCAACCACAGTTGATTCAGTCTTAGATCCAGGATTGAACACACTGAAATTAATCTAATTAAGAGCCTATACATACTGCTAGAAATAATCCAGTTTGAGGCCACTTTAACTGTCCTGGCTCAGTGCTAGGGAATCATGGGAATTGTTGTTTTTTTCTGAGGCATTGAGCCTTCTCTGTCACTGAGCTCTGGTGCCACAATAAACTACAGTTCCCATGATTCCTTAGCGCTGAGCCAGGACAGTTAAAGTGGTCTCAAGATGGATTATTTCTGGCAGTCTGTATAGGCCCTAAATCTTGTCTCTAGGAACTCCAGGATGAGTACAAAAAAAGGGCCTTTGATTTCAAAATAATCCAGTATTTGGAACTGCTATAGAAGAAGGGAGATTTTCTCTTTGTAGCAGTAGCAGTTTTTCTGTTTCAAGAGGTGCAGCTGTACTTCTGGAGAGTTAAGTTGCCTCCATTTCTTCACTATGATAGACCTTTAGTTTAATAAATACAACTTTCATCAACAACAGACTTGACCATAAAGTATAAGAGCGGAGCAATAACTGCCTCAATCTAATTTGTGCACCTTGCTAGTGAAGAATTGAACTGGTTCAAAAAGCAAATAGTTTTGTAGAGTTAGATATGTATTTTTAATGACCATTGGAGTTACTGTAAACTATTTCCTTTCCAGAAATCAGCTATGGAGAAAGAGCAACGACTTCAAATGGCAATCAAGGATGCAACACTGAAGCTGGAGAAGCTTGAGTAAGCTGTCTATTGATTGTATTCATAACTTAAAATAACCTATACAATTTACTGGCTACTTCAGTTCCTTCTCCTATACATGACCAAAACAATTAAGACCAGTGCCACAAGATAACAGTTCAAAACCAAACAAATTTATGACTACTGTAGCAGAAAGCAAATTGCTGCACTCTGATACCACTGATCATACCTCAAAGGTAACTGAGGGCCTTTACAGACTGCCAGAAATAGTGCAGCTTGAGGCCACTTTAACTGTCTTGGCTCAGTGCTAAGGAATCATGGGAACTGTAGTTTATTGTGGCACCAGAGCTCTCTGACAGAGAAGGCTCAATGTCCCAGAAAAAAAAATACAGTTCCCATGATTCCCTAGCATTGAGCCAGGACACTTAAAGTGGCCTCAAGTTGCACTATTTCTGGCAGTCTGTAGAGGCCCTGAGAAAGTACTAGTCTACCAGGAAAACAGATATCTTCAATTCCTTATGAAAAAGACCTTTAGGTAGACTCATATGAAGAATCTACTTATTGGTTAAGACACTCAATAATAAATCTCTAAGCTCAATTTTCAAGTGGCTCCAGAATATAGTATATGCTATATGCAGTGGGATACAGGATCAAATCTTGGGTTCACATTCTCTCCCATACAGGAAAGAGAATCCACAGGATGGGTAGACTTTGTAAGCAAGTCTTATGCTAGCTCTCTGATTGTTATTTGATTGTATGCCTGAAATTGAAAGATAGGCTTCTTCTTCATGGTCTCTGCCTCACACAAATGGGTTTTGCACCTGCTGCTGAGTAGTTTCTTCATTGTTGCTTCATTTGTATTTTTCTCTTTTTCTTCTTTCACTTTCTCTCTCACCATCTTATTACTGTTGGAAAAAATAAAGAAGGCTTTCTTTAAAAAATAAAGAAAGTAAACAAGATATGGCTACCAGTCCTACAAAATAAGAGATTCAGCACTCAGCAAGGGCAAATGGAAAACCAACCAGGGTCAGGGGCTTTCCCAGCAGACAATAGCAGACAATCTCCCTGATTGCATATCCTTACCTGGAAGCCATGCCATCAACAACAGAACATACCTATTCAACACAGAACAATACACAGTTTACATGGGAATAGCAGACAATACCCTTGATTGCATACCCTGAAGTTAGGCCATTAACAACAGAACAATACCTATTCAACACAGAACACACAGTTCACCTGGGAACCACTCCTCCCTACCCAGGGTCTCACAGTATATATAGACCCATGCTCCTCCAATTCAGTTTTCTCTGAAGATGCTAGCCACAGATGCTGGCAAAACGTCAGAAAGAAACTCTTCTAGAACATGGCCACACAGCCCAAAAAACCCACAAAAACTATGGATGCCGGCCATGAAAGCCTACGACTTCACAAAGAAGGCTTTGTTTGTTATGTCTTTCCCGTCTCTCTCCCCCCCCCCCCCCCGGTCCAGTATTCTCATTTAGTTTTCGATGGCCTCATCTTCTTTCTTTATGCGTTCCTCTTCTTGTGGTCAGAAAGTCTCTCCGATGTGCACTCAGAGTGTCTTTTCTGCCTGGGGGAAGGACATATTATGCAGTATTGTGCTATCTGCAGGGGATTCACATCCTAAGCCCTCAAAAATAGAACCCAGTGC
Organism: Phrynosoma blainvillii; assembly: GCA_026167975.1. Classification (NCBI taxonomy): domain Eukaryota; kingdom Metazoa; phylum Chordata; class Lepidosauria; order Squamata; family Phrynosomatidae; genus Phrynosoma; species Phrynosoma blainvillii. The sequence goes on from JANUYF010000004.1 coordinate 153,159,202, forward strand.
CTCAAAGTTCACTGTTGGGAGCAGTCACTAAAAGTCTCTGAGGCTGTGATCTCCAGCAAGTCTGCACAACTGGTTTTGATCCCTATTTCAAAGCTGACAAACCCCAAGTCCACTTTGTTATTGGTGGCTCCTCTAGGCCCTACTATGGAATCGACATCGGTACTGAGCTCTGTACCAACTTACACTTCATCGGTCTCAACCTTGCCACAGGAATCTGGCAAGAAGACTAAGCCCATTCGCAAACAACCACCTGCACCAGAGGGACACTCCAACCCCCATTGTGACTCGGACGTCCAGGCAGTTAAAAACACAAAGAAAAAGAAGTCAAAACCTTCCAACACTCAAATGGTCCTAGTCACGCCTCAGCTCCTACTTCCCAGGTAGCTGTGGTATCCTCCTTGGATATGCCTCCTCAACTTACCACCACCACTCCTCCAGGCACTTGGTTTAACAAGACCACAGACTGGCATGTTTTGTGGGAACCAGTTGCTCTCACAGTCTCTAAGACTGAGCTCCCATCTCCTCAGTACTGACTGAATAGGTCCCCTTTGTGAGAGAGCAGTTGTATGCTTTCTTGATCCAAGGCTATTCTTACTGAGATGATTTCCTATATACATTGGTGTTATACCTCGATCAATACCACTGTGAGGACCTATGGAGGGAACTCCCTGCATCCTACTATTCCTACTTGCCTTTTTATTGGGACCAACACTATCGGAGAAGCCCCATGCCTTACCTCCATTCTCTGCATCGGTATCGAAGCTGATGCTGATCACCGAGCAACAGAAGGAGGAGAGACTCACCTCGACACCGCTCACCATTATCACCTCACTGTCAAGAGTGCTCACCACCTTTGCCCTTTCTGTGTCTGCTTCAAACTTCCTGACTCCATCACTGCCTTCTTGGACTACTGCCTCTTGTCTTGCCTACCACCTTCCCCTCCACTAACCTGATGACCATCATCTCCTCCTGAGGATATGAAGCTCTTCTCAGGTGTTGTCTTGAAGATGTCCAAGGCTCTCGGTATTGAGGTTAAAACTCCACCATCATTAGTGAATGATCCAGTTTTTCAGATGGTGGATTCTCACACTGTGACTCCTGTTTTAGTTCCCCTACTGCCAACATTGCAAGAGGTTATGAAACACTCCTGGCAGAAACCTTCTTCACTGCCCCCACTTCTAAGAGGCTGGAAAATCTATATTGGAAGCAGCCTGAAGGTGTGTCTTGCCTGTTCACCACACTGTTCCCCACTCTATAGTACAGGAGGTATCACAATCCAGATCTCTGGGTAAAACACATTCTGCAGTGATATATAAGGAGAATAGATGCCTTGATGCTTTTGTTCTACACTTCAGTCTCCTGGGTTGTTAAGATGGGTAGCAAGCAGGATTAATGTCTGCATACCAGAAGTTCCTTTAGGATAAGACTGGGGCCTTTGTCTTTACTCTTCCTAAGGATCAATGCAATGCAGCCATGAGTTTCTACCAAGAGGCTCAAGCTCTCACAATTCAACAGATTCACTCAGCAAGGCTTTGCCGATTGGCTACTAGTGTCCTCCTCCTGAACCAGATTGTTTTGGGGCATTTACGTTACCCTATGTCTCCTCCATGACCTTGGCTTGAATGTAAATACAGTTCAATACAAAATCAGTTCTGGAACCAGCAATAGCAGATGCATTTCTATACCACTTAGGGAGTGCTTAAGTGCACTGATAAGCAGTATAGAAATGCATAGAAGCACTTATCAGTGCATTTGAGCAATCCCTAAGCAGTTTACAATGTGTAACCTAGTTGCCCCCAACAAGCTGGGAAGGATGCTAGGCTGAGTCGACCCTCAGCCCCTGGCTGGTATTGAACTCACAACCTTTTGGTGGCCTCCAATACTGCAGTCACTTATCTGGTCTGCCTGAACTTCAGGATCCTCCTACAGTGGTTCCTTCAAAATTTTGATCCTTTTTGTGACAGATGGTTTATGTTACTGACCGTTCTGCACCAAGTGCTCTTCTCATTGCTATGATGGTGGACCTGGCACAATCTTCTGTCAGCTATGCCATTCCTAATACCAGACCTGGTGTGTATGGTGACCACAGATGCACCCGCAACAGGTTGGGATACCCATTGTGGTGGCCTGATGGTCTAAGGACTTTGGTCTTCTGTCAGATTGACTCTGTATATCAATGTGCTGGAGTTGCTGGCTGTGTTCAAAGCATTCAGAAGGTGACTTCGGGAACAGACAGTCCAGGCCACATATGACAACACAACAGTAGTCTGTTATATAAACAGGCAAGGAAGGATGCACTCAACCATGTTGCTGCAACTAGCATTATGCCTGTGGCATTGGTGCACACAGTACCAAATATACCCTATAGAGGTCCATTTCATGGGCAGGGACAATGTCCTAGTGGACCTGCTCAGTTGTACTCTAGTGCTTTGACACAAATGGACCCTGTCAGACAAGGTTTTTTGATTGATCACATGGAGATTGGGACTGCCTCTGATAGACCTATTCACCACAGTGCAAAATGCAAAGTGTCCTCGTTTCTGCTCACAAGCAGAAAGATGTCATCAGTCACTAGGGGATGCCTTTCTTCTGCCATAGTTCAAGTCATTAGTGTATGCTTTCCCCCCATTTCCATTACTGGCAAAAGTAGTGGTGAAACTGGCAGAGGTCAATGCCAATGCCATACTGATAGCACTGTTTTGGCAACCGTGGTTCATTCCACTCCATCCCTATCAATCGCAATACCTTGTTCTTCCTATATGGCCAGACCTTTTCTCACACTCCAGAGGTCAAGTCCTACACCTGGGCCTTCAGATGCTCTGAGTATCAGCTTGGAGGATCAGTCTGTGATGGCTCCTGAGATCTTTGATGTCCTGTCTGCTGCCAGGAAGAATTTTACTAAAGGTGTTTATGATTATAAATGGCAGCACTTTCACACAATTGCTGAACAGTGAATGAACATGTAGGTAGATTCCATGACTCAATGGGTCTAATCTAGGATGCACTGTCTTAAAAGGAAAACAGAGCTTTCAATGATACAAACAACTTTTTATTGAAAGGTAACAGTTTATATTCAGCATGCCTTTGAACAATTCAGTGTGATTTTTGCTGTTGCATGCATGCTGATAATTTTTCTATCTTTGGCTCATACTTAGTAAATTTGAGGACTACACATGCAGCACTCATGTCACCAGATATTCTGTTTCCGGTTTCGGATTTGATCTAATTCAAATATGAAAACAGCTACTCTCAAGCATAAGATGAGCCAAACAAAGTAAGGAAAGCAATCCCAAATGCTTTCATTGATTTGAAATTATCTGGAAGACAATTCCAGACTTTGAGGATTTCATTTTCAGAACTAACTGTGCTGGCCGTTGCCATCCTTTCTATCTGCTCAAGTGTTTCAGGCAGGTCACAAAATTTATTTCTCCAGATGGAGCTTTCTTGGAATTCCAATAACTCCATTTCCAGATTTTCTAAGTCTAACCATGGTAAGCAGGAAAAATTAAGTTCCTCAAATTTGGCTTTATCAGGAGAAGTAAGAAAACCCAGGGTTGTCTCCATCTCATGGAACTACACAAATCTGTTACTGAAAGTCACTTTTGCATCTGCCACAATGGTAGAAAAGTCCTTGTAGATTTCCTAATGGGTCATTGGAGTGTTTGCAAATATTGAAGAATTTTCTAGATGCATTTTTAGATTGAGAAAATATTTCAGCTGCCCACTTTCAAGGTCTCTTTCAAAAACATGCAGTTTTCTCTCAAATATTTTGATATCACAAAATATCATTTCTGCAGTTTTCTCTACAACTTGTAGTTGTTTGTTCAGTACATTGAAGTGTGCTGTAAAATCTGCCAAAAAAAAAAAAAATCAGATTGGTAAGCCAGGTCATATCAGTGAGCTGTGGATAGTCCTGCCCATTTTTGGTCATAAACAGCCTAATTTCATCCAAGCAGGTTACAAATCTCTCTAGGACTTGTCCTCTGCTCAGCCACCAGACATTATTGTATGTTAGTAAACACTGTGCCTGAACCTCCTCAAGCAATGCCTGTAACTGTTGACAATTCAGCGCACGAGCCATGATAAAATTCACCATTTTGTGATGTCTTTTAGGACATGGTCAAATTTCTTGCTCTTTTGTCTGGCACAAAGAGCTTCTTGATGGATAATGCAATGGAACTGAATGACTGGATGTTTGGCTTCTTTAACAAAAAGCTGTATGAAACCAGATGTTGCCCCATTACTAGTAATGGAAACCACATTTTCTGGTCTTATGTCTTGTGATGAAAAAGCCTCCATCACTGCTTTTGCAGTCCAAGTGATGATATTGAATAAAAGTTGAAGGCTGTGGCCGAGTATCAGTTTTACATGTCAAGTAAGCAGATTCCCTGCAGAAGGACTGTTGAAGAAAAAATTGCCCTAGTAGAATGGGATCATAGGTTCGCTAGAACCGGGTGTTTGGCCATTTCATAGGCCAAGCAAATAGTCTGAACATCCATTTGGAGAATCTCTGGGAGGAAACGCCTTAAGTCCATGTTGGCAAATGCATGGCACACATGCCAGGAAGGGCACAGGAAGCAATCTCCGTGGGCACGCTGGCTCTTTTGCCTCTGGTGTCCTGGTACCACCCCACTCCCGCTCATGAGGGAGTGCACATTCATACTAGAAACTCTCAAGACAATTCTGGAGGAACTTCAGCCCCAAGAGTTTTTTGTATTTCTGGACTTGGCTGAAGCATGCTTGCACCCACCGCTTCATCACAAGTACCTATGTTTGCTTACCAGGGAAAAGATTTTCAATGCAAGGACCTACCATTCAGTCTGTTGCCTTCTCCAAGACTGTTCACAAAAGTGATGGTGGCACTGATGGCATATTGAAAACAGCAGAGGTTTCATGTATATCCATAGTTCGATGTCCTGATCAGATCTGATTCTTTTCCTTGTGTATTAACAGATAATACATCTGTCCTTTCCTTTCTATCTAGGCATAGCTTTCTTTAAATCATGGGAAGTGTGATGGAGTCACTGGGCAGACTTGGTTTCCTGACAGCCAATCATAGGGAGTGGTTGCAGGGGAAGGAACAGATATAAAAGGCAGGAGTGAGTGACTGAGTGGAATTGAGGGGGAATTTAAGAGAGTTGAAAGGAGTTCCTGCATGGCAGGAGGTTGGACTGGATGACCCTTGTGGTCTCTTCTAACTATGATTCTATGAGTTGAAGGGAATTGAGTAGAGGGAAGGTTCTTTAGTGAGAATTCTGGGGAGAGAGTCAGATAGGGAATCTGACGGCCTACTAGAGAAAGTCAGAGAGATATTCTGAGAAGACAGTAGAGAAACTGGAGAAAGACAAAGGGTCTAAATCAGGGGTAGGCAACCTAAGGCCTGGGGGGGGGAGAGAGGGCGGATGCGCCCCCCCGAGGCCTTTGGACCGGCCCCAGGCTGGTCCTGCCACCGCCCCCTGCCGCCGCCGCCTACCATGATGATATTGATTATTGTTGTTAGTCCTTGTTCTTGGGGTTTTCTTGGCAAAATCTCCACAGGGATTTTGCCATGGCTTTTCTGGGGCTGAGAGAGTGTGCATGCATATTTTTTTATTTTTTTAAAAAAATATTTATTTATTTATTTATTTATGGTGCTTTGGCCCCCCAGTTGTCTGAGGGACAGCAACCCGGCCCCCTGCTCAAAAAGGTTGCCAACCCCTGGTCTAAATACAGTCAGCGAAGCATACTATACTGATTGGGAGGAAAAGTGTATTGACGATTGTAAAGAGGAAACTAAGTAGTGCCTGCAACTGTTATATTAATTTTGTTGTATTGGTTGTTAACTGCCCTCAAGTCGATCTCATGGTGGCGCTATGGATGAGATATCTCCAAGACCCTCTGTCCTCCACTGCTCTGCTTAATTCCTGCAGCCCCTCAATACCCGTGATCTCCTTAATAGAGTCCATCCATCTGGCATGTGGCCTTCTCTCCATCTTCCCAGCATTATTGTTTTTTCCAGAGTCCTCTCTTCTCATGAAGTGTCTGAAGTACAACCTCAGTTTGGTCATCTTGGCTTCCAGGGAGGTTTCCGGTTTGATCTGCTCTAGGACCCACTTGTTTGCCCTTTTGACTGTTCATGGGATTCTCAGCACTCTTCTCCAGCACCACATCTCAAAGGAATTTATTTTCTTCTTATCATCTTTCTTAACATGGTAATAGGGAATAGAATGGCTTGTATGATTCTAACTTTTGTTCTGAGTTATATATCTTTGCATTTTAGAATCTTTTCTAGTTCTTTCATAGCTACCCTCCCCGTTCTTAATATTCTCCTGATTTCTTGACTGCAGTCCCCATTTCTATCAGTGTTCTAGGTATGGGAATTCTTTTCCTATTTCTGTTTCTTCATTATCTAGCTTGAACTTGTGAAGGTCCTCGGTGGTCATGATTTTTGTTTTCTTTATGTTCAGCATTAAGCCTGCCTTTGCACTTTCTTTTTTGATCTTCCTTAGCAGGTGTTCCAGGTCTGTGAGGGTTTCTGCTAGTACTATGGTGTCATCTGCATATCTTAGATTGTTGATATTCCTTCCTCCTATTTTCACTCTTCCTTCTTCTGTGTCCAATCCTGCTTTTCTTATAATATGTTCGGCATACAAGGTGAACAGATAGTGTGAAAGGATGCAGCCTTGTCTGACTCCCTTGCCAAATGGGAACCATTCTGTTTCTCTGTCTTCTGTTCTGACAGTAGCTTCTTGTCCTGAGTACAGATTCCTCATCAGGCCCATCAGATGTGTTGACACTCCCATGTCTTAGGCATTCCATAGCTTTTCATGATCTATGCAGTCAAAGGCTTTGCTATAGTCTATAAAGCACATGCTGATTTTCTTTTGGAATTCCCTAGTGTGCTCCGTTAGCTATTTTGTGTTTGCAGTGTCATCCTTCATGCCTCTTCTTTATTTTCTATTCAGTCCACCCCCTCCCTTTCAGAAATTGTTTTAATGTCTTTTAAAGGAGGATTGACTCAGACAAATTTCTCATAGCCACCGCATCTTTACTCACTTTTTAAGGAAGGTAGAGCTAGAAAAAATAGAGTGTAAAGGCCACTCCACAGTCAGGCTGGCTTCTTCAAGTTCACTAATTCAACGGAGTGTTTTAAGAAAGCTGATTTTGTGATATTTGAGTTTTCAGATCAGGCGCTAGTCTGCAGCGGTGAGCACTATTCTCCTAGTCCCCTCCAATATGTCCTCAACAGAGAACCGGTGCATGCCTCCTGTCACTAGACCCTCCCGTGCCTGGGAGACAATTTCAGTTTGTTTAAACCGCAAATCAGTGGTCATCACAAGTAGTGATGTACACCTGTGCAAGTCCTCTCAGTGATCACCACAATATAACAGCATTTCAACCCAGAAGTCTCCTGGTTACTCTCTCTCTCTCTCAAATCTCTATTGAACAACATTTACATTTACAACTAAAACAGAAAACAACACACCATACAACAATATTTCTAGTAATAACAAATATCACAATATGGAAATGATAATAACATATTTGAGATTTCATTTAGCATTTTCTTTGCTGTATCAATTCCATCTGGTTTATCTGAATTGTACTATATACTTCTCATCTAACCTGGTTGAATTTTTAGGTAATTTGCCCCTTTATTATGTAGTTCATATTTGTTAATTGCTCTTGCTACTATTTGTGTTCTTTCTCTTCTAACAAGTTCCCCTATTCTATTTTTCAGTTTTAAATAATTTATCAGTTGATGTTCTGCAGGCTTGGCCATGTAATTTTCCAGTAATTTCTAACTGGCATCCATTCAACCAGTGGGTAATTCTGTTCATTTCCATCATGTCTTCCAATTTCAATAGCCATCCTTAAACTGTTGGTAAATCTTTGATTTTCTATTTTTGTGCATATTGGAGTATCGCTGCCATCACCATATATAAGATCACTATCCAATTACTCTTTTCAAAGTTTTTTTCCATGTTATATTAAATAAAAAAAAGTTCTGGACTCACGGAAAACATTTTCCCTAAGATCTTTGTCATATATTTATGTATTTCTTTCTACATGTGGAAAAATGTTCCAATTTTTACTTGACATTTTCAGCATTATGTTATACCTGTATTATAGTAGATCTTGTAGATTTTGTTCAGAGTGAGATAATAATAATAATAATAATAATAATAATAATAATAATATATATCCTGCACCTCTGCAGAGCAATCAGGGCGTCTTACAACATTAAATTTTCCATACAGATATATTCATGCAATCTAAACCAAGGGTAGGCAACCTAAGGCCCGGGGGCTGGATGCAGCCCCCCGAGGCCTTTGGACCGGCCCCAGGCCAGTCCTGCCACCACCACCACCGCCACCTGCCACCGTCCGCCATGATGATATTGATTATTGTTGTTATTACTTGTTCTTGGGGTTTTCTTGGCAAAATCTCCACAGGGGGTTTGCCATGGCTTTTCTGGGGCTGAGAGAGTATGCATGCATATATATTTTTATTTTTATTTTTTATTTATTTGTTTGTTTATTTTTGGTGCTTCGGCCCCCCCCAATTGTCTGAGGGACAACAACCCGGCCCCCGGCTCAAAAAGGTTGCCTACCCCTGATCTAAACAGAACATAAAAATCCCAAATCCACCCGTCCTTTAAGAAGTAAGGGTTCTTCCTAGTCTAGGCCCGATGGTGCCTGGTGTCTCTCCCCCAGATGACATCAGATGGAATGGAAGGAGGGCTCCTCTTCTTATTCTAGGCCCGATGGTGCTGGGCCTGGTGTCTCTCCCCCAGATGACATCAGATGGAATGGAGGTAGGGCTCTTCTTATTCTAGGCCCGATGGTGCTGGGCCTGGTGTCTCTCCCCCAGATGACATCAGATGGAATGGAGGTAGGGCTCTTCTTATTCTAGGCCCGATGGTGCTGGGCCTGGTGTCTCTCCCCCAGATGACATCAGATGGAATGGAGGGAGGACTCTTCTTCTTATTCTAGGCCCGATGGTGCTGGGCCTGGTGTCTCTCCCCCAAATGACATCAGATGGAATGGAGGGAGGTCCCTTCTTCTTAGACTAGGCCCGATGGTGCATCTGAAGCATCTTAATATAGTTTTCATTTAAGTCTTAGCAAAGTGTGAATTCGTTTTTTTTCCCATACTGCTCCCAACTTTCCCCTAGTTACAAACTTTTCCTACAAGCCTAAATTTACTGTTCTCTTTTATATTACTGCAACAATAAAGGTAGTACAATGCGGTGGGCAGCTTCCCAGTGACAGGGCTACATAGGACTGCATCACCACCACCACCAGGTCCCTTTTGCTGCCATCCAAAAGTTGAGGTGGTTTTGCCACCACACCACCTCAGAGTGTGGTGGTGTCTCCTTCCTTGGAAGTCTTTAATTGAAGCTGAATGGCCATCTGTCGGGGATGTTTTGATTGTGATTTCCTGCATGGCAGGGGGTTGGACTGAATGGCCCTTGTGGTCTCTTCCAACTATGATTCTATGAAAAATTAAATATAGCAGTATGGTGTTTTTAAAAACCCATCTATTAAACAGTGTAACAAAGCAAAAGGATCACACTCTGACATTAGAATATCTTTATACTTCAAGGAATACAGATCTGCTCTAATACAAGGTCTGTGAACCTGGTATTTAAAGAAACAATTTTGGCTTTATACTTCCAGCAAATGCAGAAGTATGATGTCAGATTCCTTGGTGATGCAAAACAGCATGGGGTTGTAGAGGGATTGTGCTTGTGTTGCTTGTCCCCATTGTAAGCCAATTGCATTAAAAAGTGAGTTTTTCTAATAGGTGAAAGGATAGTTAGATTATATATGTGTGCTTATGTACACACACATATGCTACATAACAATTTCATTTCTTTGTGTATTCAGTAGTGTTCCCCCAGATCAACAAATAGAATTCAAGGAGCTATCGCAAGATATTCAGGAGCTGGAGCAAAAACTCAACCAAGAATATCGACAAAAAACGGTGTGTGTTTTTCATAAAGTCCATTTGATATGGAAAGTTAGTCTGGTTTGTATTTTCTGGTCAATAAGAGCTCTAGGTTTGGATTGTAGTATTTTAGCATATGAAATTTTAACCTGTGAATTACTGTTACATTTGTATATCATTAAAATCAATGTCTTATTCAGGAATTAGAAAATGTATAGAGATGCAAGTTGTAGAAAGGTAGTGATATTGTTCTCATTCAAGGGAGGGCTTATTTGTGGTCTGTGCAGGGAAGGACCTCCCTTCCTTTTTCTAGTTTCTCTCCATGTTTGCCAGTAGTTACCAGTAACAGTAGCTTTCAAGTAGCCAGGATAAGTGCATTCTTGTATGTTTTAAAGATTTTTGCATGTTAATATTATTCACCCTGGGTTTTGTATTGGTTTCTTTGTTTTGCTCCTTCTGTGGTCCTTTTATGAGCACTTTCTAGCTTTCATTTAATTGGTGGCACAAATTGAAGTACAACATTCCAGAGAAAAAAAAAGCTCAAATCTTTTGGAACTCTGTGTGAAAAGTAGATTTTGTTTGATAATTTCCTTGTAGCTGACAAAAACCTGTACTTTTTACTAGAGTATTTTGCAAGAAGAAATTCACCAAAACAGAACAGAAATTGCAGAAAAAAAACAGAATCTAGTAAGTAGATCTCAATTTGATTTGTGGTAATAAATAGGTTTAATGTATGCTTCTTTTTAGCTATTATATCCAGTATAAAGAACTCACAAATAAGAATAATGTCATATACAGATTCCCTTAAGATTTGTTAACCACGATTTCTGTTGAAGGGAAGAATCATTTCAAATGAGGCAGTTATGTGATTGAGTTACAGTGACAGCCCTTTTAACTGTGTGAACTAGTGTTGTGTTCCACTAGCTTGCTGGTACATGGTGAGTTTCCAGGAAAGAAACAACTGTAACCAGCATGCAAATATATGATCCTGGCCCCTGGCACATGCGGTGGGGGAATGCTGGTACCCCATGTCATATAGTGTGAAACGTATTGCCCTAAACCAATCTTGAGATTATGTATCAAAATACTATGTACAGTTGGCCCTCTGTATCCCCAGATTCTGTGTCCGCAGATTCATCCATCAACAGCGTGAAAACAAAAATTCCAAAAAACAAGCCTTCATTTTGCCATGTTATATAAGGAACACCATTTTACTGTACCACTGTATATGATGGGACTTGAGCATCCCCTGATTTTGGTATCCATGAGGGGTGGGTGGGTCCTGAAGCCAAATCCCAGCAGATACCAAGGTCCACTGTAATATAAAAGTTCAATGCAATGTAGTTGCCAATTTTTTAAATAGAGAATTGAACATTTAAGTAACTGCATTCAGCTATTTCTACTCTATAAAGTCTTGAGTGATGTGTTCTTCATGGAATTAACAATGATTCTTCAGACCAATAGATTCCTTTTAGGTCCTAGAATTTGGAAATTTAGAACCAGGGATTAAACAGCTATGTATTACTCTCTTATTACTGCTCTCCAAAGTATGTACACATTAGTGAAAGCCCTGATTACCGTATAGACTTGACTATAAGTCGAGAAGTTTATGCCCCAAAATTGACTCCAAAATCTTAGGTCGACTTATGTAAGGGGCAATATGGTGATACTGCTTTGAAAGCTCCTAAAAGAACTACCCATCCTTCCTTTGTAGCCAGTGAGCTTCAAAACAGCTGCTGAAACACACACAGAGAATGAGGGCCTACCTCCCCATTTGCCTTCCCTCCCATGTGCACATGTGTATGCTTGTGTGTGGTTCGTTTGCATTGCCTTTGGACACGTCAGCCTTCCCCCAAAACAGCTGCTGAGACAGAGAGAGAGCGAATGCTTGCTTGCCTCCTCATTTGCCTTCTCTCCCCTGCATGTGTGTGTATATTTGTGTGTCTTGTTTTACTGTGGGTTGCCGCTGGACACTTTAGTCTCCCTTCATACCCAGTGACTTTTGAAACAGCTGCTGAGGCAGAGACATAGAGTACCCTCGACTTATCCAGAGGTCATATCAAAATCCACAATTTTGGCCCCAAAATTTGCCCTCGCCTTATACATGAGGTCGACTTATAATTGAGTGTATACAGTAGTTTTAGATTCCTTTGCAAAGCAAGTGAATTTGGTTTCTTTGGGAAAGGAGAATTTCATGATCACTGATTGGGTGTGTGCATGAGAGAGAGAAAGAGAGAGAAAGAGACTGACTTAATAATCAGGTTTTTCCTCCTAACAGGAAACTTAAACTGTTGTAGCATTAAGACAAGCTTTGTATTAACTCTCTTGTTAATTAGAATGAGCTAAAATTGGCCATATGTAATCTAAAAGAGGAACAAGAACAACTGAAGTCAAAGATTACAGAGTCTCCGGAGGAGCTGACTAATTGCAAAGAGCGTCTGAAAGAGACACTTCAGAAAATCAAGAGAGACAAGGTAAGAATAGCTGTTCGACTGTCTTGGCTTTTATTAGCAGTTTCACAAGTGAACAAAATCCACTTTCCTCAACTTTGTGTAATAACTTGATATGTAGAAAATCTTCCATGGTTTATTTGTAATCTGTGCTGGATCCATTTAGAATCTTTTTCGGCATCCTTCAGGAAGAACACAGCAGCACAAATTTTAAAATGTCACTTTCTATTGATCTAAATAATTAAGTTCATGAATACTTTTTTCATACTAATGCAAGTTTATCTCAATATTTGGGTACTATTTACAGAGAATGTAATGATATTCTGTAATCCTCAATAATCCAAAGAGAAGTGAAAGATTTATTTTAAATTATTTAAATAATAAAACAAAACAATCCAGCCAACAGCAATAGTGGTAATTGCTATAGGCAGTTTTATGGCAGAGGTCCAAAACACACCAGAAATAATCCATTTTGAGACCGCTTTAACTGCCCTGGTTCAAAGCTAGGGAATTTTGGGAACTGTAGTTTTGTGAAACATTTAATCCTTCCCTGTCAGACAGCTCTACTGCCACAATAAACTACAATTGCCAGGATTCCCTAGCATGGAGCAAGGGCAGTTAAAGTGGTCTCAAACGAGATTATTTTTGCAGTATGTTTAGGACCAGAGTTGTATAAATCTTTTCTAGATTATCTGATCCCTTGAAGAAAATAATGGAAGGATTTGTGGTGAAGTATAATGCTGAGATCATCAGGAGAGGCCTCTCTCTCAGGACCATCACTGTCAGAAGCACAATTGATGGGGACACAATATAGGGCCTTCTCAGTGGCTGCCCCTAGACTCTGGAACTTCCTTCCCAGGGATGCCATAATGGCCCCCTCCCTCCTGTCCTTCTGTTGGCAGGCGAAGACCTCTCTATTCTGGCAGGCTTAATTTTTTTTTTTTTTTAAGAATGGACTGAGGGTGTTGTACTGTTTTAAAACTGGACTGTTTTAATTGTTTTTATCTTTTAATTGCATTTTATCTTTTTAAAGTGTAGTTTTAAATAATTTTTATACGTGAATAGTTTAATTCCATTTTAATATTCACTTTTTGTATGTTTTTAGCTGTATTCTTTTCAAAACTGTAAACCGGCTTGAGTCCCAACTTTGGGAGAAAGGTGGGATATAACTAAATGTAATAATAATAAGTAGCATGGTAGAGGTGGTTAGTAAATATGACTGCCTCATACAATCATATAGAAAACATCACTTCCCAACCAAGGTTTTAAAAATATGGTCGTTTGTGATAGTTGTTTATGGGTATATAATAAATGATGAATTTTTATAAGAAAAAATGTTCAAATATAGTTGACTATGGGCCTCTACAGACCAGCTCAAAGGGCCGGCCTGGAGGCAGAGATGGGGGGGGCAGCCGCACACCGGCCACCCCACCCCCACGCCAAGGACGTCCTGATGTGTCAGAAGAGGTGCTAAAGATCCGCGCACCAGCTCTTAGGGCGGCCTTTTGCCGTGCGTAAAAGGAACGGCATTTTGCCACTCTTTTCTGGGTGGCAAAAGGGAGGATCGGGGCTGCGTGGTCCAGCAGCCTCGTCCTCAATCCGCCACTTCCCAGGGCGGCTCTCCGCCACCCCTTTGGGCCCATCTGCAGAGGCCCTTAGTAATTTATGGTTTTGACCTTTGTTGTAAAGTCAGATTTTAAGTGGTTTTAATTATGTCTTTATTTAATACTGTTTTAATCTTATTTTTGTTTTTAATTACCGTATATACCGTATTTTTCGCCCTATAGGGCGCTCCGGCATATTGGGCGCACCCAATTTTTAAGGGGGAAAATCCAAGAAAAAAGGATTCCTCCCTTTAGCCGGAGGCCGGTTGTTCAATGGGCTGGTGCTGGGATTGGAGACCGATCCCAGCACCAGCCCATTGAACTGAGGTCGCGGGGGAAGCAGGGCTTCTTCCCCCCCCCCCCCCCCCCGCGACCTCAGTCTTTGAATGGGCTGGTGCCGGGACCTAAGCGATCCCGGCCCCAGCCGATTGATCGAAACGATCCCGGCACAAGCCCATTCCAAGACTCAGGCTGGGGGGAGAAGGAGGGCTCCTTCTCCCCCCCCCCCCCCCCCCCCCCCGGCCTCAGTCTTTCTATGGGCTTGTGCCGGGATCGCTTCCCGGCACAAGCCCATTCCAAGACTCAGGCTGGGGGGAGAAGGAGGGCTCCTTCTCCCCCCCCCCCCCCCCGGCCTCAGTCTTTCTATGGGCTTGTGCCGGGATCGAAGCGATCCCGGCACAAGCCCATTCCAAGACTCAGGCTGGGGGGAGAAGGAGGGCTCCTTCTCCCCCCCCCCCCCCCGGCCTCAGTCTTTCTATGGGCTTGTGCCGGGATCGCTTCCCGGCACAAGCCCATTCCAAGACTCAGGCTGGGGGGAGAAGGAGGGCTCCTTCTCCCCCCCCCCCCCCCGGCCTCAGTCTTTCTATGGGCTTGTGCCGGGATCGAAGCGATCCCGGCACAAGCCCATTCCAAGACTCAGGCTGGGGGGAGAAGGAGGGCTCCTTCTCCCCCCCCCCCCGGCCTCAGTCTTTCTATGGGCTTGTGCCGGGATCGAAACGATCCCGGCACAAGCCCATTCCAAGACTCAGGCTGGGGGGAGAAGGAGGGCTCCTTCTCCCCCCGGCCTCAGTCTTTCTATGGGCTTGTGCCGGGATCGAAGCGATCCCGGCACAAGCCCATTCCAAGACTCAGGCTGGGGGGAGAAGGAGGGCTCCTTCTCCCCCCCCCCCCCCGGCCTCAGTCTTTCTATGGGCTTGTGCCGGGATCGCTTCCCGGCACAAGCCCATTCCAAGACTCAGGCTGGGGGGAGAAGGAGGGCTCCTTCTCCCCCCCCCCCCCCCCGGCCTCAGTCTTTCTATGGGCTTGTGCCGGGATCGAAGCGATCCCGGCACAAGCCCATTCCAAGACTCAGGCTGGGGGGAGAAGGAGGGCTCCTTCTCCCCCCCCCCGGCCTCAGTCTTTCTATGGGCTTGTGCCGGGATCGAAACGATCCCGGCACAAGCCCATTCCAAGACTCAGGCTGGGGGGAGAAGGAGGGCTCCTTCTCCCCCCGGCCTCAGTCTTTCTATGGGCTTGTGCCGGGATCGAAGCGATCCCGGCACAAGCCCATTCCAAGACTCAGGCTGGGGGGAGAAGGAGGGCTCCTTCTCCCCCCGGCCTCAGTCTTTCTATGGGCTTGTGCCGGGATCGAAGCGATCCCGGCACAAGCCCATTCCAAGACTCAGGCTGGGGGGAGAAGGAGGGCTCCTTCTCCCCCCCCCCCCCCCCCCGGCCTCAGTCTTTCTATGGGCTTGTGCCGGGATCGCTTCCCGGCACAAGCCCATTCCAAGACTCAGGCTGGGGGGAGAAGGAGGGCTCCTTCTCCCCCCCCCCCCCCCCCGGCCTCAGTCTTTCTATGGGCTTGTGCCGGGATCGAAGCGATCCCGGCACAAGCCCATAGAAAGACTGAGGCCGGGGGGGAGAAGGAGCCCTCCTTCTCCCCCCCGGCCTCAGTCTTTCTATGGGCTTGTGCCGGGATCGAAACGATCCCGGCAGCAGCCCATTCCAAGACCGAGGCCGGAGGGGGAAGGAAGGCTCCTTCCCCCGCCGGCCTCGGTCTTCAATCGGCTGGGGCCGGGATCGCTTCGATCCCGGCACCAGCCGATTCCAAGACTGAGGCCGCGGGGAGAAGGAGCCCTCCTTCTCCCCGTGGCCTCAGTCTTTCAATGGGCTGGTGCCGGGATCGCTTCGATCCCAGCACCAGTCCATTCAAAGACTGAGGTCGCGGGGGGAAGGAGGGCTCCTTCTCCCCACGGCCTCGGCCCCTTCGCCCTATAGGGCGCACTCACTTCCCCACGCATATTTAGGGGAAGAAAAAGTGCGCCCTATAGGGCGAAAAATACGGTACTTGTGTACAAGTTGAACTCATGTGTAAGTCAATGGAAGGTTTTGGGACCAAAATCATGGATTTTGATATGACCCATGAATAAACTGAGGGTCAAACATATGGACATGTAACAAGGAATATAAAGTTAAAGACACCACTTCCTTCCCCCCTTCTCTTTCTCTGGACCTTTCCAGACCACCTAACACCACTTCCCTGGTGCTGGAGGAGAAGGTTTTAGCATCGGATTGAGAAGGGAAGGAATTGGAGGGAAATGGGCTGTTTGTTTGGTGGGGAGAGAGATCTGGAAGAGGAGGAGGATGGGAGAGAAGGTTTTAACATTCGATTGAGAAGGGAATCACCTACCGGTATTTCACTCACACACATACTCCCTTCCTGCCTCGGTAGCTCTTTCAGAGATCACTGCCAGGCACAGAGAGTGGGGCATTGGGACAGACCTTTTTTCAGGACCTTTCTAAGCAGTATTACTGTATTGACTCATATATAAGTTGACCCAGGATTTTAGGGTCAATTTTTGGGCATGAAGTTTTCGACTTACAGCCAAGTATATACAGTATATGTTTTATTATGTTTTCTGCCTTTTTGTAAATTGCCTTGAGTCCTACTCTGGGAAAAAGGCAGGATGTAAAGAAAAGGATGGATGGATTTGTGAAACCCATTATGTATGCTGGCATAAAAATAGTCTGATGGAAATAGTATACAAATATGACAGCTTATTTCTTTTTTGAGATTTTATTTTTCTGATTTTAATTTCAGTATCAAATCCAGAGTGATGTAGTGGTTTGAGCATTGGACTAGGACACTGGGAGGCCAAGGTTCAAATCCCAGCTCAGCCATGGAAACTTAATTGGTAGCCTTGGGAAGCCTCAAAGGAAGGCAAGAGCAAATCTCTTTTGAACAAATTCTTCCAAGAAAGTCCTTTGATAGGTTCACCTTACACTCACCAGAAATGACTTGTAGTCACACAACAACAATCAAATCCCTTAGGAAAAAAAAAGAATTTACCAGTTTTTTTTAAAATACCTAAGAATGGTAAATTCCTCACACCACACCCAAAAAAGTATTATTTATCTGTAAACTGACATGCTAAAACTGCTTAATTTTTTTTTTAATTATAAAGCAAGAAGTAACTGAGAAGTATGAAGCTTACAGAGACCTTGTAGAGATCTTTCCATCGTGCCAACTGGAGGTACAGTTGTACCAAAAGAAAATGCAAACCCAAGCAACAAATGTGGATAAGTTATCAAATATATTGGCAGAGGTTTGTATTAATGCATGTAGAATTACATTTGAGTTATTGAGCATGTAGAATTCTAACGTAATGGCTGTCGCACAAACATGTTGAGCCAGAGTGCATTCTGGTATGATCACAGCTTGAATTAAGTTCCAGACTGGTTTTAAGAAAGAGGGCTGGATAGAGAAATGAAACATGTGCTAGGTTTTTTTGTTCTGAGTAGTAGCCAGAGTGCAGCAAAACCTTTCATGTTCCCAGACAAGGGAAAATCAGAGAATGACTTGACTTTAATTATGGCTATCTCTAAATAAAAATAACATTACTCACTTTGAAAGGATTGTGGCTCTGGTTTTTTGCTGTCTTGTTGGTGGGTTGGTGTAGTGATGAATGCAAGCATACCTCAGTTAACAAAGTCTCTTACAAGCGCTTTTTTACAAAGTCTGTTAATGCTTACTTAGTCCCTTGCATTTCCTCCTTGTTCTCTGTCCAGCTGGCAGGCTTTTTTTAGCAGCATCAGCATTGGAAGGATGGTGAAAGCAGGCTGGAGAAAGACAACCACCATTGGAGACAATGGGACTGAACTCCTCCTCCCCCTCCCTCCCTCCCCCTCCGAGGCTTCTGCCCTGGGCTTGGCTTCAGGGGCGGAGGCTGGAGCCCAGTAGGCTAGAGGGAGCCAGAGCTAGCACTGGAGCCAGGGTTTGGGTCTTGGAGCCTGGAGGTTCCATCCTGGGTGTTGGGCCTGGGAGCAGGGGCTCTGAGACCCAAGCCCTGGCTCTGGTTCCCTCCAGCTGATGGGGCTCCAGCCTTTGCCTCTGAAGCCCAGCCTGGGAGGGGAGAGAGAGGAAGGAGGGAGGGAGGACTTCAGTCCCATTGTTTTGCTAATGGTGGTGGCCACGCTGCCATTAAGGACAATGGGATTTGAGCATCTGTGGATTTTGGTATCCAAGGGGAAGTCCGGAATGGATCCCCTGCGGATACCGAGGACCAACTATATATCATATTTTTCCTGTTTGGAAATGCAACTATATAAGCCAGTGGTTCTTAATGTCCGGGAAAGCAGCCAAAGGGCTGATAAGACAGCTGGCTTCAAACAAACAAAATCCCCAGCACAGCAAGTCAGTGTTACTACACAGTAACTCTACCATAGGGTTTACCAAAAGAATTGTCAGACGGTCCGAGGTTTGAGGTATCAGATAGGCAGATCGATAAACAGTCCAAGGTCAAGGTTTCCGGATAGTCAAGGTGATCTAGGAGACACGGAGCCAGAGACAAAGTCTTTCCCGTAGAAGAGTCAGATATCCACTGGCAAAGCACCACCCATGCTCCAAGTTCTTAAGAAGGCAAGGAGCTGGCCTTCAGCTGTGTCTGATTATTAACACGCTTCTGCTGAAGCCTCTGTGATCTTCGCAAGCCCTCTCTTTCTGCTCGACGCTCCTTAAAGGTAGGCACACTGCCTAGATCCTCCTCCCTGACTACAGCATTAGGCAGCCCTGACTGCTGAACCTCTGGAGGGCCCACAGCCTCTGCTACAGCAGAACTAGGGCCAGCCTCTGGCTCTTCCACTACAGGTTCAAGTCCCAGGGGCCCTGGCTCCTCCCTTACAGGTTCAGGTCCCAGGGGCTCCAGCTCATCCCCTGAGTCCTCTGAATCATCCTCCAGGCAGGGCATGACACTTAAATGGTGGGATGGGATCCCCAGGTGGGGCATGAGAGTTGCTCAAAGGGGTGAGATTGGAGCCCTTGATTTCCCCTCTCCCTCTTCCTCCTGCTCCTCCAAAACCTTTTTTGTCCTGGAGGCGAAGTGAAAGGCAAAGAGAGTGTTTGGAGAAGTCACTTCTGCCTGAGAGAGGAGGAGGAGAGAGGGGACGCTCACTATATTGTGGCCTCTTGGGGTACGGGTTCATCCCAAGCTGTTGCTGTTCCTTCCCCCACTCGTCCCATCACTGTCCCAGTTTGTGGGTTGATACCTTGCTGCAGCTTCAGCACATGCTCTCACAGACCCTCAGTACATCTTTTGGCATGTGAGTGACTTTCTTTTACTAAGGGGCAAAACAGACTGCCCCAAAGGAGCGGCTTTGCTGCCACCCCTTGGAGCGCCGGATTGGGGCCACAGCAACCACACACTGCAGTCCTGATCCAGCTAAAAGAAACAGCAGAAAGCTGCTCCTTTTTGTGCTGGGAAAAGGGTGCTTTTGCTGCCGCAGCAGCATTTTTTTTCAGCTCCAGCGGCTGGAAAATGTAGTTGCCAGAGTGCCGCAACACTGCCCGCTGTTTGGGTGAGCGGGTGGCAGGATGCTGGCTTAGGGGGAGAGTCGGGGCAGGCATCGACTAAATGCCCCGCCCCCAAGCCGGCGTATCATGCTGGTCTGTATAGCCCCTAAATCTCATACACACTCAGTAATGCTCTTTTTATGACCCTCCTTCAGATATGTTTATTCACATACAGTCTCCCACAAAAATTCATTCATTCTCTCTCTCTCTCTCTCTCACACACACACAAACACACACACACACACATACATTCTTCATCTTTTACATACTCACATATGCACTTGTGTATACTTATATATAGATAATACAGTGAATATTTGTGTGTGACTATGTGTTTAATAGAATAAATGAGTGTGTGAGTGAAAGAGAATGAAAGAGCATGACTATATATCTGTGAGCATAGATGTATGTGGCTGTGTGAGACAATATGTGTAAAGTTTACAGGAGTTAAGTATTGAATTTAAATAAAACTGTTCTAATTTGGACAATGTTATTTCCTTATAAAATGCTAAAACATGAATATGCACATGAAATAGGCACACTCAACAAAACAAATCATGTATTATGCTGGGGGGCTGTGACATCCATATGTAGATGTAAAGGGAGTCACAAGGGTAAAAAGTTTGAGCACCACTGATACAAGCATTCCTTTCTGTTTTGTGAATCTTTTTTTTACAAAACAGTTCAGTATTTGCAATGGTCAATACATTGTGTTTCATTGCTTTGTGGCATTTTGTTTAAATTGTACTGGTAGAGAAAATGTCTTTCTATATGTCCTTCTTGATTCTTGACCTCTCTCAAAACATTCTCATTCCAGATTCGAACACTGGAGGATCAAATAGAGAATAGCAGAAGTGGATTAAAGAATGCCAAGACTGAAGAAATGTCCTTGAAAAGGATGGTTACTGTTAAAAGGGAAAAGCTCACGACTATTGAAATCAAACTTAAAAAAATATGTGACGATACTGAGCAACGCAAGCAGGCAATAACAGAGTATGACTGTGCAATGTTCATTTTTCTCCTACTTGGTCAAATATCATAATATAACTTCAAAACTATTATCTTAAAGAAAGCACATTCGGTTATGCTGCCTTTTTAAAAACAGGTGTATTGGTTAATTGTACAAAGTGAGTTTTTCTTATTAGGAGGTGATCCAGTGCTCTAGTATCAGTGTGCAAATGGCAAGCAAGTTTCAGCATAGTACCAATTTAATTTAATGCTGCTTCCTGCTTTCATAATTGTGAAGAAGGCCATACTAGAATAATTTCTTGGCAAAGATTTTTAACAACAATCTATTTACCTTTCATAAATCTTTCATAATTTCTCAGCCACATCTGATTATCAAAAACCTAAGGCCTGTAGGGAAATCAGGGCTTCTGTCTGAATGTGACACATCATTTCTCAAGGGAAACAACACTTGATCAAAGCTTTCTAGACATTCTTATCTCTTCCTCCTTGACATTGCAGCAAATTAACTCAGCACCATTTACAACATTTAGAGGTTTTTGTAGCAACAAATTGTGATGCTTTACTTTGAGGTGTGATAGAGTGTTTTAATCTAATTAAGCAGAAAAAATTGAAGGGTTTGTTGTCATATAAAGAAATTATTTCTCCAAACTCAGATTTGAATCCCTTAGTTTTTCAGTGAATAGGGAGTATGCTTGTCTAAGGACTGGAATAGACGGCCCTGTCGGCTTGGGCGCATGGCATTTATATGCCACATGCTGCCCTAAAGCTGCCCAGAAGTTGGGTGGCCACCCAGATGTGGGTGGCTTCAAGGCACTCTGACAGTGCATAATTTATACGCCACATGCTGCCAGAGCAGCTTGAAGCTGCCATGGGGACTCAGCGGAGCAAGAAAAGCTGCCTTTTCCCCTGCTGAAAAAGAATGGATCTTTGCCGCTTCTTTTTCAACCAGCTTCAAGGTGGATTGGAGGTGTGGTGTGTGTTAGCTGCAGCCCCAATCTGTCTTTGCCTGACTGTTTCACCCCTAAGTTACTCTTTACCAGTGGGGAAGGGAGGAATATCTTTTAAATGGGTTGTTTCTCCCACTTGCTCCAATAGGCAAGAAAGGTAGACCTTTTTAGTGTCTCTACCAGGGGAAGCAACCCCCAGAAAGGTCAGTCTTATTCCTGCTTCTTGCTCTGATAGGACATGTTTTTCTTTATTTGCTCCAGAACTTTCCTGCTCTTAATTTTCCTATTTCTCCTCTAATATAATTTAACTTCTTTCTCTTTTCTCAGTAATGACAGCCCTCTTCCTCTTTCTATAATATCTTCCACATTTTGCCATTTCTGCTCTGACATCTTCATCCCCTTTCTCTCCCTGCCTTCACTAACCAAGCAAGGGATTTAGCCCCCTGTATCAGGGGTCGGCAAGGTTTATTTACCTGGGGCCGGTCGCCGGTCCCCAGGTCTTCCGCCGGGCCGGGGGGGGGGGGGAATGGCGGAGTGCATGCACGCACAGTCCCCACCAGCCGCCATCACTGCCGCCAACCCCCTTAATTCTTATCCAGATGTTTCCAACCTTGCTTCTTGGATTTAAGTAATGGATCTCTTCACAAGTATAAACATCTTTAACATATAAAGCTACTCCCCCTCCTTTCTTGCTGGGTCTATATCTCTAATATAGGTTATACCCCCAATTACAGCATTCCAGTCATGAGACACATCCCATCAGATTTCATTGATACCTACTATATCATATTTATTGTGATGTATTAAGAGTTCCAGTTCATCTTGTTTATTTTCCATAATCTGTGCATTAGAATAGAGACATTTAAGCCCATGTGTGTTTTTATTCCCCCTGTTGTTCTTTAGTAGTACTTGTCCTGCTCCTTCTCTAACACTTGGTCTTTTCTCCACAGCAATTGCTGAATTTTTGCCCTCCAAAATACTGTCTTCCTCCCCAGCAGAACTCAGTTTAAAGCTCTCCTGATCAGATTTGTGAGCCTCGTAGCAAAAACATTCTTGCCAACAGCTGTGAGGTGCACCCAATCCCTAGCCAAAAGACTATGTTTGTGAAAAGCAGGCCATGGTCCAAGAAACCAAATAGTTCTCGTCAGCACCATTTGTGGAGCCAGTTGTTCACTCTACTACTCATCTCTCCGTTCTTGGGCCATAGAGAGATGAAATTACAACCTGTGCGCCAAGATCCTTCAGCTTCCTTCCCATATCCTCATAATCCTTTGTGATATTCTGAAAGCTGTGTCTCACAGTGTCATTGGTTCCCATAAACCAAAATGAAGGGGTAACAGTTACTGGGCTTGTCACCTCTCTGCTACATCATGAATTTTGGCTCTGGGGAGATGGCACACCTCATGATTTATCGTCAGGCTTGCAGATTGTTGCTTGTGTTCCTCTGAGCAAAGGACTCCCCAGCCACCACAACTATCTCTTCTTAGTTGAGGAAGACAATTGGAGCTTGACAACACAGGCAAGTTAAACGGGAGTTACGTGATTGCTTAGCAGGGAGGTTGGAGGGGGAGCAACAGAGTTCTTTTCTTTCCCTCTTTTTAATTGACTGATCAAATAATTCCTCCTCAGTGACATTTTTCATGTGTTTGGTATTCAAGATGGTCCTAACAGCCCTATCCAAGAAAACGTCATGGTCCCTAATGATCTGAAGATTAGAAACATGGGCTTCCAGCTGCCAGACTTTTTCTACTAACAGGGCCACTAACTTGCACTTGCTCCATGTGTAGTCAGCTACATCCTCTGGAAAAACAAACAAACATGGCACAGCTGTTGCAGGTGACTGCAAAAACTCCATCACTATCCATCCAGCCATTTTAAAAAAGGAAAAGAAAAGAACTGTTGCTCCACCTCAAATTTCCCTGCTTTGCTTTGCCTGTGTTGCCAAGCTCCAATTGTTTTCCTCAACGATTGGAGTATGAGTTGTGAAACTTTGCATGGTGTTAGGCGCGCACCTTTGGTAGCAGTTATGTAGAGCTAGGCTGCTAGCCCCACTCCCTAATACCATGTACCCAGGGAGAGCACACAGATACAAACCCACTCATCAAAGCCTGAGTTCAACTGTGTCCTCACACAAACCCAGGTAGGAAACAACAAAGAAACTACCACAAACAGTGGTTTAATGTATCATATTTGTATTCTGCCATATTATAATTTAAGTAGCTAACAAAATATAAAATACAAAATATGTGAGAGATATAAAATACCATATACATTAGAGAAACAGGCCAGTGGAAGGTGTGTTACTGTGTCTCCCTTATTTGCTGATGTGGCACCCCAACATGATTTACCAGATCTCAGTTTGACAGATCTGCACACAACACAAATACATACTTGTTTGATTCTTGCATCCACTCAAATTTGAATATAGGTATTTGAACAAATTCGCCCTTTCTGAATCTCAGCCACTCACTTCCTCACATGTAAGAACACACAAACACACTCATGCAATGTATCACTTGCAACATGATAGCTCCAGTTGTGTAAATTCCAGGAGCTTGTCCATTATTCTGCTACTGAGAGCCATCCAGCTCCAGTGGTGAAGCTGGAACTTGACACAGCACAGAATGCTGTACCTTGTTTCCTATAGTGAAGAGAGTAGTCCAGAGTGAGGTATCTTCTATTACTGCAGAATGCAGGGCCAAAGATTTAAATGAGATTTAAATACCTTCCAGTGAGAGAAGAAAGGCCACCCACCCCCAGCTTTGCCTCCTTCATAGTAGTTTGCGTCTCAGTTTTGGCAGTTTTTTGGTTAATTGGCCTACATATTTTGTGTCTTCTGTGACAGAAAATTGTGAAAATATACCACAGTATAATAGAGAACAGCCCTGTCCTTTGTGCCTTGGTACAGTGTGTATATGTCCAAATATCTTTAAGACTGGGGAAGTCATTGGAAGCATTCCCACTGTTTAGAATGCTGCATGCTGAGGTGGTGGTCTCTACTTTTGTCCATTACTCTACAGAGGCTAATTCATTGTGTATTTAAATCTTGTGTGACAAGTTTGATTGTACACTAGGTATTGTCTATCAAGTTGTCATTTCAGCAAATTTTCATGATGGGTGCTGAACACCATTTGAACAACCATAGTCAGTGATGATTGTTTTGGAGATCCTTTCCTCCCCCTTGAATAGCTGATGGACTAGTGCTTCACTTGAAACTTAATGGAGATAGTTCATGAGGATATTGGGGCGCACCCTGAGATCCTGGCCTATTCCAAGAGGAGTGTATCTGTTGCTTTTTCTCTCTTGGTTCAACTGATTTTGCATTTGCTGGAGAACTGCCTGGTTTTTGGCATTTACCTTTACAAAACATACAGTTAGATTTTTTTTATCTACGGCTTGAAAATTCTCAAAGTATAAATTCCAAATAGCAAACCTTGATGTTGCTATTTTATATAAGGGACATCATTTTACTATGCCATTGTATTTAATGGGATTTGATCATCTGCAGATTTTGGTATCCACAGGGGGCACTGGAACCAAACCCCAGCAGATAACAAGACCCCACTGTATAATTAAGCTTCCAAGAGGCATGTCCTATAACAGTTTTTGCTTAAGGACCTGCACAGAAAGTCACCCAATTTGGCATTAATTTCACTGACATATACCATTCTAGGTATTGCAACAAATTTCAAGAAAAGAGAGGTGTTGTCTGTGAGAAGCTGACAAGAACTCATGAAGAAATCATGTGGCTCAAAGGTGCTATTCAGCAGCTAAACGACAATGTTGAAAAAGAGAAGTCAAAAGCTCAGGTGAGTAAGTCTGTATTAGCAGCTGCCACTTCCACTCCCTCGATAGGGTTAGAAAGTCAAATTTTAAAGAAGCCAGATTGACTTGCTGACAGTTTCATTATCCAGAAGGTGGAAGAGGCAATTAGGGGGAATCAGCTATTTTTAATCTGATCTTAACCAACAGGGATGACCTAGTTAATAGAGTGGAAGTGGCAAGATCCATAGATGGAAGTGACCATGTTCTCCTGGAGTTTGTACTACAGTGAAAAGGGGAAGCTAGGCATAGTTAGACATGCATTCTAGACTTTAAGAAATCTGATTTCAGTAAATTTAGGGAAATACTGGTGGCAATACTAGGAATACTAATAGAGAAGTGAGTTCATGAGGAATGGGGGTTTCTTAAAACTGAGATATTGAAGGCACAATTTCAAAGAGTTCAGAACCCTGAGGGACCCCACAGGCCAATGGCCAGGGGTCAACCAGGTGTCAGCCAGCACCACCTTCTGGGTTCATCCCTCCAGGAAGGAACAAAGCCACTGTAAAACAGTACCTCCAGGTCCCATCTCAGAGAGGCAACCCAGAATACCATGGTCAATGATACTGAAAGCTGCTGAGAGGTCCAGCAAAACTAACAGGGACACACTCCCCCGTCCAGTTCCCTGTGTAGGTCATTCACCAAAGTGACCAACACTGTCTCTATTCCATAACAGAGTTGATACTACCAACAGTTTAGTATTAAAGTTGCAAGTATTAAAGCAGTAGCTTTCGCTCAAATGCTGTGTTGTACATTATATGGCTCTGGAATGCATGTAGCATGGATATGTCAGGCTGCCAATTATATAAAATTCTATGACAAGATTGGCTCAAATACAGTTGACCTTCTGTATCCATAGATTCTGCATTCACAGATTAAACCATCCATGGGTTGAAAATACCCCTCTCCCCCCAAAAAAAATCCCAAAAGCAGACCTTGATTTTACTACTTTCTTTAAGGGACACCATCTTACTATTTCATTGTATATAATGGGACTTGAGCATCCACAGACTTTGGTATCCATGAGGGGTCCTGGAACCAAACCCCAGTAGATAATAAGGACCCACTTTAATTTTAGCCTTGGTTAATAATTCAGAGAAAACATACTTAGTGAATTTAGCATGTTTCAGAAATACAACTTTTTGGTATTTTCAAAAATGATAAATGCTTAGTTGGCAGAAGAATATTTATGCATTCCTGATGTATTATTTCTTACTCTTAAATATACTTAATTTCTCTCCTTCCCATTCATCCAAGGAGATTTATCTTAGTTTGCGGACTGGCTTGGAGAAATATCATGAAAATTTGGCAAGAATTGTGGACACCTATACATCTGCAAGAGAAGACAAAACTTCTGAATTATCTAGGCTGTTTTAACTTAATTACTCTGATACAGATTTTGTTCATATAAATTTTATAACATTCACCGTTAGAGTATCATTCAATTGAAGAAAATCATTTAAAATAAGAATAAAATAAGAGAGACGGAGGGGTTCAGGCCCTATTCAGTAGTAGATTAGATGTGGTAATATTAGTTAATAAATCTGGTTAAATTAAGATCTTTGTTCATTCTTTCTGCATTATGGTTTGTTTGTTTTTTACATTTTATCTTCCTGGGCTACAAGTTGTGGTCTAATCTGTTAGCTACAATAGGTCTAGAGTCCAAACTTCCTTAGTGGAGAAATGTGCAGAGAAGAAGGCAATTTCCCTGTTTTTCTTTTGTTTCTATAGCATAAATAGAGAAAGTGCAGCTCTTTTGAAATTTATTGGACTGCAGCTTCTGTTAGCCCTAGACAAAGAGTGATGACAGCTGTAGTCTAAAAATATTTGAAGGGCCATCCATTCTTCATTCCTATTCTAAGGAGTAGTTACTTTGAGCAATAAACAGTATTCTTTGGGTAGGAAAATGCAAGCCTCAGTGCTCTACTTGTACTAGAGCATTAGGAGACTTTGCTAAATCCTAAAAAAAGAAACATCATGTATTTGTGACATTAGAGTTAATGTATTTCTGAGCAATTATTCTGTACTTGTTATGAAACAACGATTTAACAAATAATGGCTTTATTCACATGTTAGCTTTTCTGATTGCTATACAATATATTTGAGGGAAATTAAATAAAAATGCATACTGCCTTACAGTGTGAAGTATATCTTAACAAGTTTGATTAGTACTCATTTTCAAATTACACTAACTAAAATTGTTAATAAAGGTAAAGGTTTCCCCTTTGACATGATTACCTAGTTGCGTCCAACTAGGGGGCATCCATTACTAAACCGAGGGAGTGGTCTTGTGGGCAACATGACTGCATGGAGCGCTGTTCCCTACCCATTGAAGTGGTACCTATTTATTTCCACTTTTACATGCTTTCAAATGCTAGGTTGGCAGAAGCTAGGACTAGTGACATGAACTCACTTCGTCACGTGGTACTTGGGTCTCAAACTGCCGACCTGCCAGCCTTGCAATTGTCAAAGTCAGCATCTTAAACACTGAACCACTACATCCCTTTAAATTGTTAATACTATTTTATAATCTGTGTTCAATAGAGATATTGGTCTATAATTTATGACATCTTTTACATCTCTTCCTTTTTTTGGTAGCAGTGTAATGTTCGCATTTTTCCA
The DNA here is from genome assembly GCA_026167975.1 of Phrynosoma blainvillii. Classification (NCBI taxonomy): domain Eukaryota; kingdom Metazoa; phylum Chordata; class Lepidosauria; order Squamata; family Phrynosomatidae; genus Phrynosoma; species Phrynosoma blainvillii. The sequence continues at coordinate 153,187,375 of JANUYF010000004.1, forward strand.
TGTTTCTGGAATTTCATTGTTTTTAATGTCATTTAATGTCCTTTGTAGTGGTATTTTTATGTCATAAAATTTCTTATAATACCAGGCCATGAATCCATCTGGTCCTGGAGCTTTGTTTATTTTTAATCTCTTTACCGCCTCTTCTATTTCATCAATAGTAAAAGCAGCATTCAATATTGTCTGATGTTACTCTTTTAATATGCTGCATCTTTTGTTTATCCAAATAATTTCTTATTGCTTGCAGATCTATATCTTCCTTACTATATAAATGTGTGTAAAACATCAAAAAGGCCTGTTCAATGTCTTCCTGTTTAATTAACAAATTACCTTCTTCTTTGATATTTGTTATTAATCTTGTTTTCTTTTTTTCTGTAATTTATTCACCAACCACATCCCTGATTTATTTGCATTTTCAAAATGTTGTTTTATATACTTCATTTTCTGTTCAATTTCTGTTGTCAACATCTTATTTAATTGCTGCTTAAGACACTTCAAATGTTTATTTTTTCTATCATTTTTGGTGTCTTAATAATAATTATTATTATTATTTATACCCTGCCCCTCTGAGCACAATCAGGGTGGCTAACAAGTGTTAAAAAATACAGAGTACAATCAAACCCCTATACCCTCCCCCCTTAAAAAAGTATTAAATCAACTAGGAATTAAAACCATACAAATTAAAACAAACATTAAACAATTGACAAACAACATCAAATAACAGATAAGTCATTAAAGGAGAGATGGTGGTTAAGTGTTGACGAGGAGGTGGACTAAGAAGAAGGTTCCTGAAGGGCTCCCCTAAGACCTAAATGACCTAAATCCACCTCTGCTTTCATAATTTCTTTTTCATGAGAAGTGAAAGAGTATATTATGGATGAACCTTATGTCATCCACCTCTCATCTGTGCAGAGGGTTCACCTGGAGAATGAACTATATGTCTCCTGGTGGATTCAATTTTTGTCCAATTTAAGTGATGCTGTAAGAAAGGTCTCTCAGACTGAGACCCATATCAAGATAACCATAGATCACCAAGCTAATGAAGGTCCCATGTGAAATTGCAGATGCTTCAAAACACTCTTAGTGGGGTGATCTCCAGTGGTCAGCTTCAGAATGGATCATCATGAAATTGGCATTTCATTCCCTTAGCATTCTGATTGTTCAAGTCATTCAGATAGTGTGTCTCATAAGGATAACTTGCTGGATCAGAAGACAATTGGTCATGGCAGGGAGCTAGACAAGGGCATCAAAGGCTCCCTTTCCCTTTTATAGTCATATCGCCAGACTTTTCATGCTGGAGCAGGAAGAAGGTTTCTCTTTATATATTTTTTATTCTGTTCTTTAACCATGGGGGGGGGGCTCAAAAGCTCTTAAGCTAGGGTAGGGGAATGATCTGGACCTAGAGTTTAACCATGGATCTGTTCAAAGTTTATTATGCCTTGATTTGTCATTATTCGTTCTCCTTCTTTTATTGGAGAGACAATCTTTTAAATGGGATTCCAGCAGCCTTTTTAAGTTGCGGTTGGGTCCAGAGGCTGCCAGCAAAGGTGGAACTCATGAATGCAATGCCTGGCTTTTTGTCAGGATACATGGTTAAACTCCAGGAGTGGAGCACCCCTCAGAATGTTTTTCTGTTTACAGTTTACACTTTGTTTGCCTTCCAAGGTGGTGATTTAAGCTGTCTTTGCAAGTGCACTTGTCTCCAAAAAGCTGCCCCAGAGGTTTCAAGTACTTTGTATATAAGGTTGTAGGTAAACTTGTGAATACTGTTTGTATTGCTGTCTCCATTACTATGGTGTTTTGATCTGTATCTATGGGAAACATAACCATTGTATTTTGACCCGCTAGTTTTGCCTGTATTCATCTGTCGTTCTTAGTATTACCCACATTTCTTTTCTTGCATTACTCTTGCCTGTAATCATCCTGGATGATTATGTGTATAAGGGATAGGATTTATGCACATTGCAATGTATAATGTTTGCTAGAAATGTTGCACAGTTTGGTGCCAAAATGTTGGGCAATATAATTTGGAAACTACAAATTCTCCATTATCACTCCAAATTTGTGTTTCCAGCAAGGGGATACCCTATGGACTAACCCTCCTTCACCCCAGTTGACCTCTGATATCAACTTAATATTAAAAGGGATATTTTGGTCACATAGCCACTGTGGGCACTCAATGCAAGGAAATAGCTTGCCCAAATAAGATGATCTGGTGGGCTCAGCTTGGAAGTGCTAGTGCACACAGACAGAATAGGTCCACTGAGGCTGGAATTTGTATAATCCCTTCACACAGGAGTGTGATAGTGGGTGATGTACCAGGAACTTGCCAGAAGATTGGAAATCAAAGGGCACTTCCCTCTGGAGATGACACCTCCTTGTGTAAGACATTTGCATTGATTACCCTGCCATTTCCACACATCTGGCCATTCTTCCTGGAAAATCCACTCAAATTCCTGAGAAGCCGCCCAGGACACATTTTACCCTAGAAATATGCCCATTTGGGCACCTTCAATTTGGTCTCGGTTGAATTCAGACAGCCATTCTGTCCTTTTCTCCCCTGAGTCCTTGACACATGCAGGCTAATCCAGGTCCTAGGCTGCATGCTGAGCCAGACTCATTCAGTGTGTCCCCTGGTCAGAGTTCCATGCCTGAACCTGGTAAAGTATTGCCCTCCGCTAAAACCTCTAAATCACTATCAGCTACCACCTTTATATTGTTAGTTCTCATATGTATGTGTGAGTGTATGTTTTTGTTTGAAAGCAGATTTCCCCTTTTGCTGTTATAAATAAAACCCATTTGGAACAAGCATTCTGAAGTTCTGCGTTTCGGAACTGTTATACATAGGTCTGACCCCAGCAATTTAGTTACCTGAAGCCCTCTCGCAGCCTTCATTTGAGCTACTTAAATTCCCCCATTTGAAAATTGACTGTAGGTGCCCTCTCAGGACCTAGCATTTTTGGTAACACCTTCTTCACTGTGTCCAGTTTATGGTTTATTGACTTCCTTCTGCAACAACATAAAAATACCCATAAATTATAATCATGGAGGAAATCTAATGGCACAGAAGTATTCACTATGTTGTATGAATGGGGAGAACCTGGATTTGACACCGCCCAGATTAGCACCTGAATTCCAGTTGGTGGTGTAGCAGCAACAGTTACTTGATTCCCACCATGCCGTTCAAGGACCTTTCTTTGATACAGTCACCTTCCAACACTAGATTCATCTTCATCTTTGAGAACCTGTTCATTGACCCCTTTTCATGTGGCAGAATCTGTACATGCTTCCACACAGAGTTCCCATGATAGAAGCAATTTTAGAGGTGATTCTGCATGTGATTATTCTCACCCTTAACAACTGATGCCATTATTACTCCCCCTATCATTCCCTGTTCTGGGATACATACTGTGGTTTTGCTGCAAACCCTATTAAATAGACCAGGGGTAGGCAACTTTTCCCCTTTAAGGGCCGAGGAACTTCAGCTCCCAGAATCCCAGGAGCTATTGGCCAACATGGGACTATTGGCCAACATGGATGAGGCTTCTGGGAACTGAAGTCCCTTGGCCCTTAAAAGAGGAAAGGTTGCCTACCCCTGAAATAGACAGAGGCCACCTCTCTAAGGTCCCTTAATGTCATGTACTTCCAGTCCACTCTCATGCTAGATCAGTGGTTTTGCAGTCAGTGCAGGTGTCTTGTTCTTTCCAGTGCACTGAAACTCAAGATGTTTATGACTGCTGTAATGCCTTTGGCATGCCTTTGGCTACCTTCAGTTATGGTTCCTGAGTGTCTTCGACATTGTTTGGGACCCACTTCACAAAATGCTCATGATACCAAGACTAGTATATCAATCCTTGGAATGGTGGCTCAACCCAACCAATGTCTGCATAGGCATGGCCTTTCTTCTGAACCAGACTCATCTGTTGTCACCTTGGATGCATCCCTACAAGATTGGGGTGTACACATGATGGTCTTTCCATGCAAAGAAGATGGTCATCTACAGAAAACTGCACAGCAATGTGCTCAAGATGTTGGCTGTCAAAAAGGCTCTCATGCCTTTGAACCTCTCCTGTCAAACATCACAATTCAGATAATTGCCAACAACATGACAATAGTGTACTATTTAAACAAACGGGGGAGCGAATTTACAGACCTTATTCGACCTCACCATTCAATTCTGGGATTAGTGCACTGATAGGAAAGTCCTCCTCCATGTGATCCACCAATCTGGAAATCAGAACAGACTGGCCAATGGGCTCAGCCAGTTGTCTGATTCTTGTCATGAATGGATCATTGTCATGTAGCCAGCCATCTCTTTCAACTATGGGGGACTCCAGAGATTGACCTGGTTGCAACAGCATTAAACAAGCAATTTTTTCTCCAGAATCTGAGGATGAGGTTTGAGGGGCAATAGCTTCCTCTACAACTGAATTGGACCACTGGTCTATGCTTTCCCACCATTTTGCCTGATCACCAGGATTGTGTCAAAGCTATGGGAGGACAGAGCAAATGCCATCCTAATTACACCATGGTGGGTGAGTTTGCAATGCTTCTCCATATGATTTGACAGAAGTTTGTTTGCCTGCTTCTCTATCCTCACAATGCATGAGGGTTGGGTTTGTTACCTGGACTTTGACACCCTGCCTCTAACACCATGAAGGATTCAGAACTCACCAACATGCCTGATTCCATACTGCAAGTCTTACAGGTTGCTCATAAACTCTCAACATAGAAATTAAACGGATACAACTGGGACAAGTTTCTTTTTTAACAGTAAATAGAGTCTCTCTGTCTTGGGCTCAAACATGGTACATACTTGAATTCCATTTCTTTGTGGATTCCAGACTTGTCCTCTCCTCTCTATGTTGCAACCTGTCTGCAATTTCATTTTACCAACAGCAGGTAGGACTTTCTTCTTGCTTCCAGGATCCTTTGATATGGAAATTTCTGAAGAGTTTTAAAAATTTGCACCTTCCAGTGTTGGGACCAGCCCCTTCTTGGAGTCTCAATTTGTCCTATTCCAGCTATGTAGAAAGCCCTTGGAACTAATGGCCACATGTGACCTTCGACTACTTACCTGGAAAACCATCTTCCTAGTCATGATGTCTGCCTGGAGAACTAGTCAGTTGTGTGCTCTATAGGTTGACCCTCCATATCTACATTTTCACTGAGACAGGGTTGTCTTCTGTCCTGACATCTAAGAATCATAGAATCATAGAATTATAGAGTTGGAAGAGATCAAAAGGGCCATCCAGTCCAACCCCCTGCCATGCAAAGACTCAAAATCAAAGCATCCCCAACAAATGGCCATCCAGCCTCTGTTTAAAGACCTCCAAAGAAGGAGACTCCACCACACTGTGAGGATGTGTGTTCCACTGTCAAACAGCTCTTACTGTCAGGAAGTTCCTCCTAATGTTAAGATAGAATCTCTTTTCCTGCAGCTTGCATCCATTGTTCCAGGTCCTGTTCTCTGGAGCAGCCGAAAACAAGCTAGCGCCCTCCTCAATATGACATCCCTTTAAATATTTAAAGAGGGCTATCATATCCCTTCTCAACCATCTCTTTTCCAGGTTAAACATACCCAGTTACCTAAGTCATTCCTCAGAGGGCGTGGTTTCTGGAGCCCTCACCATTTTAGTCGTCTCCTCTGGACACGCTCCAGTTTTTCAACATCCTTTTTGAATTGTGGTGCCCAGAACTGGACACAGTATTCCAGATGGGGCCTGACCAAAGCAGAATACAGTGGCACTATTACTTCCCATGATGTAGATACTATACTTCTATTAATGCAGGCTAAAATTGCATTGGCCTTTTTAGCTGCCACAGCACACTGTTAACTCATGCTCAACTTGTGATCTACTAGGATTCCTAGATCCCTTTCACACATAGTCTCCTTTAATAGTAATCTATTAAAATCATTTTGAATTTTAATCCTGTCCTCTGGTGTATTAGCTATTCCTCCTAATTTGGTGTCATCTGAAAATTTGAGAAGCATGCCCCCTATTCCTTCATCCAAATCATTGATAAAGATGTTGAAGAGCACTGGGCCCAGGACAGAACCCTGTGGCACCCCACTGGTCACTTCTCTCCAGGATGAAGAAGAGCCATTGCTGAGCACCCTTTGGGTTCAGTCAGTCAACCAGTTACTAATCCACCTAAGAGTTGTATTGTCTAGCCCACAGTTTACTATCTTGTTTGCAAGAATAATGGGGGGACCTTGTCAAAAGCCTAACTGAAATCAAGATATGCTATGTCTACTGCATTCCCTTCATCTAGCAAGCTGGTAACTTTATAAAAAAAAATATATCAGATTAGTCTGGCATGACTTGTTTTTGAGAAACCCATGTTGACTTTTAGTAATTATGGCATTCCCTTCTAAATGTTCACAGACTCTCTGTTTAATGAACTGCTCTAGAATCTTTCCCACTTTTGATGTGAGACTAACTGGGCGATAGTTGTTGGGATCCTCTTTTTTCCCCTTTTTGAAGATGGGGACAATGTTTGCCCTCCTTCAGTCTGCTGGGACTTCTCAAATATTATTGCCAGTGCTTCTAAGATTACATTTGCCATTCTTTTAATATCCTTGGATGTAGTTCATCTGGTCCTGGAGACTTAAATTCATTTAGGTTAACCAGGTATTCCTGTACTTCTTCTTTACTTATTCTGTGCTGCATTTCCCCTATTGTGTCCTCTGCTCCATTTTCCTCAGGTTGAACACCCTTTTCCTTTTGTGAGAAGACTGAAGCAAACAAGGTGTTGAGTAGTTCTGCCTTTTCTCTGTCCCCTGTTAGAATTTCTCCATCTTCTCTGTGCATTAGCCCTACATTTCCTTCTTCTTTCTTTTGCTACGAACATACCCAAAGAAGCCCTTTTTATTGTGCTTAACCACTCTAGCAAGCCTGAGCTCATTCTGTGCTTTGGCTTTCCTGACTTTACCCCTACATGTGCTAGTATTTGTTTGAATTCCTCTTTAGTGATTTTGCCCCTTTTACATTTCTTATACATTTAAAACTTAGTTCAGTTGAAAGTTCTTTTGTCATCCAACCTGGTTTCTTGAGACATCTCTATTTTTCCTTCTCATTGGAACAGTTTGAGATTGTGTCTTCAGTATCTCCCTTTTGAGAAACTCCCATCGATCCTGAACTCCCTTCTCCTTTAGTATTCCTGACCATGGGATCACTCCCAGTGTTTCCCTAAATTTATTGAAATCAGCTCTTCTAAAGTTTAGAATGAGTGTTTGACTATGTCTAGCTTCTCCTTTCAACTGTATTAGAAACTCCAGGAGAACATGATCACTCCCACCTAAGGATCCCACCACTTGGACCCCATTTACCAGGTCATCTCTGTTCGTTAGGATCAGATCTAAAATAACTTATTCCCTTGTTGCCTCTTCCACCTTTTGGACAAAGAAATTGACTTCGAGGCAAGTGAAGAATTTGCTAGACCATGGAGTATTGGCTGAGTTTGACTTCCAGCAAATATCAGGATAGTTGAAGTCATCCACCACTACTACATCTCTCCTTTCTGAGTGTGTGGTCATCTGTTCTAGAAAGGCATCATCAAATTATTCAGTATGACTTGAGGGTCTATATTAGACTCTCTTAATAACATCCCTGTTGTTTCCTTCCCCTTTAATTCTTACCCAGATGCTCTCCACTTGATTTCCAGGATTTAAGTGCTGGATCTCTTCACAGGTGTAAACATCCCTGACATATAATACTATTCCTCTTCCTTTCCTGTTTGGTCTATTTCTCTTAAAAAGGTTATACCCCTCTATTCCTACATTCCAATCATGAGACTCATCCTACCAGGTTTCAGTGATACCTATTAAATCATATTTGCTTTGTTGTGCTAGGAGTTCAAGTTCATCTTGTTTATTTCCCATTCTCTGTGCATTAGTGTAGAGACATCTAAGAGCATGTGTCCTTCCCACTTGCTGCCTGTGTGAGGTTATTTCCTCCCACTGTTGGGCCCTTGCATCATTTGCCCTGTTCCCTCTATAACACTTTTACTATTATCTCCAGCCCATGATGTACTCCTGCCTTCCAAGATACCTTCCAAGATACTGTCTCCCTCTCCAACATGACTCACTTTAAAGCCTTCCTGATCAAATGTTTGAGACTATTGGCAAAAACGCCAACTGGTGTGAGATGCAGCCCATCTCTTGCTAGAAGTCCACCCTTATGGAACCGCAGTCCATGATCCAAGAATCCAAATCGTTCTTGGCGGCACCATCTACAGAGCCAGTTATTCACATCTGCTATCCTCCTCTCCCTTCCTGGACCATGCACTTCAACAGGGAGAAGAGATGAGATAACAACCTGTGCATCCAGCTCTTTTAGCTTCCTACCCAAAGCCTCATAATCCCTTCTGATATTCTGAAGACTATGCTTTGCAGTATCATTGGTTCCCACATGGACCATGGGGAAGGGGTAATGGTCAGTAGGCTTGACAAGTCTTGTCAGTCTCGCTGTCACATCACAGATTTTTGCCCCAGGGAGACAACACACCTCCCAGGACATCTTGTCAGGGCCACAAATCACTGCTTCTGTACCCCTCAATAAGGAGTCCCCAACCACCACCACACGCCTCCTCTGAGGCTTAGCAGTGGTTGCTCCCTGCGGTGGTATTCTTAGGGTCCCCTGCACTGTCCCTGAGGACTGTCCCTGCTGCTCTTCCTCTTCATCCTGGATAAGGGAGAGAGCTTCAAATCAATTCTGTAGCTGCAAGCTCCCAGAATGATCCTTGGTTTCCCTACTTCTGTGTGTGATGTTCCTCCAGGTGTCTGCCTCCTGTGTGCATGAAATGACCTCCTCCTCAACAACTTCCTCTGTGTGATCCCCGTCCAACACTGTTCGTTCCACTCTGTCCAGGAAAACCTCTTGCTCCCCAATATGCTGAAGTGTAGCTACCCAGGCCTCCAGCTGCTACGAACTTGCACTTGGTGCAGGTGAAGTTTCCCACATCTCTTGGCAAGAAGACAAACATCCCACAAGTATTGCATTTGACTGCAGCAACTCCCTCAGTGTCCATAATGAGAAATCTTAAGTAAGCACTGAAACAGGACTGTGGGCTTCTCCCTCAAAAAGTCCCCAGGTAATGACCCATGTCTAGGGCCCTGTTCTCTTAGTCTTTTCACCAGGCTCTGTCAGCAAGCTCAATCAACTGGGTTTCCAACTCTACAGAGAGCTCCTGGATGCTACCTTATTCTGTAGTCATGTCTCTGTCTCTCTTCCTCTGAGCAAAAACAACAACATCAAAGCCCCACTCAAAATGGCTGCCCAGAAACTGCTTTCCTTCTCCTTCCTGGCAGGAACTGACCTAGAAAGCCTCTGGGAGGAGTTGTATAGAGCTAATTGGCTAGCTCCACCCCCTATTGACTCACAAATGTGACTCACCAAAGCCCCACCTGCTCAGCAATAGTCACACTTTCCCCAAGTGTTTTAAAAAAAGAATTTAAACATTCACCCACTCAAAATGGGTGTCCAGAAACTGCTTTCCTTCTCCTTCCTGGCAGGAACTGACCTAGAAAGAAATGTTCTTTCTTCCCAAAGTGGTATCAACATTTGACTTGAACCAGGGCATTGTTCTGTCTCCATTTATACAGAATCCTACCACTAAATTCAAAAGAACTCTACATATGCTGGATGTCCATAGAGTCCTAGCCATTTATACTGACCAGACATCAAATTCAAGGCAGCATATGAAACTTTTTGTCTGTAATTCTTCCTCGAAACTGGGGCAACCCATTTCAACTCCTCAATTCTCTAAATGGGTGATGTCAACTATTCATCTTACTCATGAACTAGCAAGAGACAGCCATCCACTCGAATTCCAGCTCATTCTACAAGGGTGGTAGCCACTTCTTCTGCATTCCTGGCTGGTGTTTCCCTCAAGGAGGAGTGCGATGCTACTGTCTGGTTACAACCATTGACTTTTATTTCTCATTATAGACTGGATGCCCATGCTAGAACTGATGCAGGTTTTGGAAGGTCAATGCTACTTCCCAGTTTGATATAATCCACTGACCTCCATGTGTTTTGAGTGAGAGGGCTATTATATTGTTCTCAATAATGATTATTAGTTATGGTACACTTGCTATTTCTTCTGGCTGTTTTTTCTGGCACCACTTGTGTGAGTAGCTTGCTAGTCTCCCCAGTATGTGAGACACAGAGACTACAAAGAAGAAGGGCAGTTTGCCTACCTGTAACTGTAGTTCTTTGAGTGGTCATCTGTGAACTCACACAAACCTACCCATCCTGTATCTTCATGATTCCTGCAACTTGGGTTTATTGACTGCTGCTATGCAGCGTCCTTTGGAACTGAGTCAACTGAGCAGGAACAGAAGGATGGAGGTGAGGATGGGTAGAGTACCACCAAAAAGTGTAAATCTATTCTAAAAGTTTCCAAAAATGCACTGCACAGGCATAGAACGCCCCAGTGTGTGAGTTCACAGTTGACCACTTGAAGAACCACAGTTACAGCTATGTAACCTGTCCATCTTCATCTGCAAGGCATTCATAAAGATAAAAGTAAAGGTATTCCCCATTGACATGGTTATCAAGTCTTGGCTGACTGTAGGGGGCAGTGCTCACATGGCCAGCATGATTGCACAGAACGCTGTTTACCTTCCCACTGAGAAATGATACCTCTTTATCTACTTTCATTTGCTTGCTTTCGAACTGCTAGGTTGGCAGAAGCTGGGACTAGTGACAGGAGCTCACCCCCTCATGCAGCACCTGGACCTCGAACTACCAACCTGCCGATCTTATTTATCCTTATTTGGATAGTCTTCTCTTGAGCTTCACAACTCTCTCTAGCCTGCAGGAAACTACAGATCATGCTCACTTATTTTACAAAGTATAGCTAATTAACTACAAAAAAGTTAATATGTCTCCAGCCATGGAGACAGGATGTTCTGAAACACACAACCCACCCCCACAACCTAACTCACAAGAGGGTCAAGAAACTCAAACATGAAGCCAAATTGTTCAGCCAAGAAAAAGAAAAGGAAAAGGAAAAGAAAGGAAAATGAAGGGATATCTGATGTTTGGCACAAATCTTGAGTCTAATGATTTCATTCTCAGATATTTCAGCCTACCATTTCAAAACAAAATAATTCTCGGTGAACTTATTCTGGTATGGTTCATCTAAAGCTCTACCTGATTCTGTTAGCTTTGCTTACACTCTCTGTGATTTTTGCCCAAATTACATTATTGTATTGCTTCCTTTCTTTTTTTCCATTGAATTTTCAGTTTTAAGTCTGCATGATCTGAGCCCATTACCAATATTTTCAGTTTAACACATTGCTTCCTCATGCTCAAAAATGCCAGAAAATTTCAGCTTTTAGGAGCCATATTAATGATTAGTGATTAGTTCTAGCTTCATCCTTTTTTTAGACTTAAACATATGGAATTCAGGCAGCTGAAGCTATAATTCCACATTATATCCAACTGGCAACCATTATCATTCACATCATTCCAAACCTGCTTACCCCAAAAGAGATATTATCCTTGAGGCTGTTGTCTGATGTCACTCCAGTCTAGAAGCTCTGCTCACCATGCTTATTTGAATGAAAAAACTTATAATTAACTCTCTAAATTGTATAGAAACAAAGAGACTGAGCCTTTAATCAGATTGTCACTACACAGTTTAAAATGTATTTCTGGTGTCAGTTCAGCTGTTGGCACTGAGTAAGCTAAAGCTTCTCAGACTCATTCCCTGGTCTGGATACCATATATGATTTTAGTAATTTTACAACACAATATGACTACACAGAAAATAAAACACAAACATCAAACGTCTTCCAAGTCTTTTCAGTAAGTCATGATTCTTATTCTTATTTCCAAGAGAGTAACAGATTTATTCTGAAACTTAAATGTTTCTGTAGACATTTTTAATATTTTCTCATCCATCCATCCACCCACCTGACTGTGAAAATATGCCTATGAGAAAGGGACTATATATTTGGCCACTTGGTGACACTATTGCAGCTTAAATGTGTTTTGCCAGCACTGGAAAAAAAATATTTGTAGCCATAGAGCTCCCTTAACAAATGTAAGTTTCCTGACTCCTGACACTCCTCAGAAAGAAGTTTTAAACACAGCTAGATCTTCATGTCACAAAAATTATTCCAAAAAAAGATTGCACATTCAATAGTTGCCCATATATGCTGTAAAAGAATGTTTTGGGTATAATCCAGGAGATTTTATGAAAAAATGCGTGTGGCCAATTCCTTGTATTAAGTTGTAGAAGTATAAAAATTGGTGTACTTTTGCTATTTCATATGTTTCTTATCTTGGAGAAGGAAGGGAAAACTGAGAAAGAGAAAGTTCCCTAGGGTAGCCATAGGCCATAGTCCTATATGAATGATCCCACCAAATTCTCATTGCTCTCAGAGTATGTCACACATCCCAAGTAATGGTCATGTAAGCTTTTATAGCATCTATGTGTTAAATAAATTTGTTTACTGGTTTAAATCACCATTACCTGATCTTTGATCCTGAGAGATTATAGGAAGCAATAGTATGTTAAAGCAGAAACAAGGTTTAGAAGCTTAGGAGTAGTACCTGTTAAAAGGACCTTGGGATTATTGTTAATCATAAATTGATCATAACTCAAAAGTGTGAAGCTGCAGCAAAGAAGGAAATTAATATTTTAGCCTGCATTAATAGAATCACAGTTTCCAAGTCATGGGAAATAATAACCTCACTGTATTTTGCGCTAGTCAAATATCACCTGGAGTACTGTGTTCAGTTCTGGATACTTAATTTTAAAAAAGGATACAGACAAAAGAAGATACAATGCATAAAAGATGAAATGCTTCAAGCAGTCCAGGAAAGAAGAAAAGTAAAAGAAAAGGTAGATAGGAACAAAATCAGAACCATTAATACAACTGTTCAACAACTAGTGTGGCAGGATAAAGAAGACTACTATAATAATCAATACAAATAAATAGAAGTCAATAACAAAAAAGGAAGAATGAGAAATCTCTTTTACAAGAAGGGAAATCAAAGGGAAGTTCAAACCAAAGGCCAGGATGCTCTGTGATAAGAACAGGAACATACTACAAGATCAGGAAGAAATAGAAAGACACTGCGTGAAATATACAGAAGAGCTGTATAAAAGAGATGAAAAAATGAATGACACATGGAATGAAGAGTCATATAAAGATGAACCCCAGATTCCAGAAAGCAAAGTGGAAGCTGAGATAAGAGAAACTGGGAAAAATAAATCACCAGGAAGAGATTATACAATTGAGCTGCTACAATTCTGTCAGTGTATATATGTATGTATGTACATTACTAGGACCAGAATTTCACAGGGCAGACGAAGGCAGTTGGCCGATAGTCTGGGATTTTGGAAGCTGAAGTCCAAAATCCCTTAAAGAGCACAGTTTGGGGACCACTAGCACCTGGTAAGGTTGCATCATGGCAACTGACATTGAGTGTCATCATCACACCACTTGGAAGATATGCTCAGGATGACTCAACAGGCATGATGCAAGAGGCTGATGTAAATGTACAATTGCAGACACCTGTGTGAGGAGACCATGCAATGGACAATATGTATAAACATGAGTATGACCTATGGATAATCTGAGTTATTGTTGTTAAGTGAATGGTTGGTTGGAGAGTTGTCATGTATATAGTTCTGTATGTACTTAGTGGTAAGGTTCTGTAACGAGAATGTGGAGACTCTATTTCTTTAGCACTTTGTGCAGTTGTAGGTGCTGGCAGCACTGCAGAGCTCAGCAGAGTAAGACCACAAGTAATGTGTTTCTGACAAATTCATACATACAGAATCAATTCTAGTGTTAACTAAAATATGCCAACAAATATGGAAAACAAAATAGTGGTCAATAGACAGGAAACATTCAATATACAACCCCTTCCACAAAATAGGAGACACAAAAGACTGCAGCAACTTTAGGACCATAGCATTAATTTCCCACACAAGCAAAATTATGCCTAAAATTCTGCAACACAGACTTCGACTACATATGGAAAGAAAAATCCCACAGGTGCAGGCAGGTTTCAGGAAAAGTAGAGGCACTAGTGACTACATTGCAAACATATGATGGATAATGGAGCATGCCAAAGAAATTCAGAAAAAAATCAGCATGTGATTTATAGACTACAGCAAAACCTTCAACAGCATTGACCATGAAAAGCTATGGAATGCTCTTAAAGACACGGAAGTACCAATACACTTGATAGTTCTGGTGAGTTTAGTGGCGGCCTTGGAGTGGACTGGGAACCGGGCAGTGAACACTTGGCCCGTGCCCTCCCCTCCTGGAACACCTGGCCCCAAGGGAGCCTTCAAAGCCTCCATGAGCCCGACCACTGGCAGTTTAGCAGTGGCCTTGGAGTGGACTGGGAGCCGGGCAGTGAGCACTTGGCTTGCCCCTTCCCCTCCTGGAACACCTGGCCCCAAGGGAGTCTTCAAAGCCTCCGCAAGCCCAACCACTAGCAGTTTAGCGGCAGCCTTGGAGTGGACTGGGAGCCGGGTGGTGAGCACATGGCCCGCCCCCTCCCCTCCTGGAACACCTGGCCCCAAGGGAACCTTCAAGGGAGCACAGCAGCAACAACAGCAGCAGAGCCAGAGAAGCTCCCTCCTCCCCGCCAGAAGTGGTGGCAGCAGTGGCGGAGGTAAAAACCGCCCGCCCAACCAGCCTCCCTTCCAGCAACGCAGCAGCAACAGCAGCAGCGGAGCTAGAGGAGCTCCCTCCTCCCTGCCAGAAGTGGCGGCAATGGCGGCAGAGGTAAAAACCACCCGCCCAACCAGCCTCCCTTCTGGCAGCGCAGCAGCAACAACAGCAGCGGAGCCTGAGGAGGCCGCAGAGGTGGCTAGCGGCAGCAACGCAACCCAGGATGATGGGAGGGCATACTAGAGCCCAACTACCATCACCCAAGTATAGATACTGTGTACAGGTGGAAATTAAAATGCTCGGGCTGCGCTTCCTGGGGTACTTTGAGTTGTGCACACTGGGGCTTATAAGGCAACTAATTAGATGGTGGGCAGCGGAGGAGAGCTGACAGAGGAATCTCTGGGAGTGGCTATTGAGGTAGTATGGGGCAGAGGAAGATATGACGTGAACAGAGTGGAATCCTGTTACAAAGGAAGGCGGGTTTGATGATTAAAAGTGATCCCGCCTTCAGGCCACTCTGTTGCCCAAAGCAAGTTGGGGAGCTTACCAACCTTGCCACGGAACCTCACCTTGCTCCTTTGTACTGCCAGGTCGGTGAAAAATAAAACCCATATCATCCATGACCTCCTCATGGATGAAGATGCTGACCTGGCATGCTTTACGGAAACCTGGCTGAGGGAGGACAGCACCATAACTTGGAATCAAGCTCTCCCAGCCGGGTATTCTGTGTATGAGCAGGTAAGGGAAAGTGGGCGTGGGGCGTGGCTCTGGTTCATAAAGATAACCTCTCCTTGACCAGGATATCTATCCGGAAAACAGATCACTTCGAGAGTATGTACTTGAACCTGAAAACCGAGGATAGTATAGGGATTCTGTTGGTATACCGTCCACTCCGTTGCTTAACAGATTTCCTATCCGAACTGACTCAACTGGTCTCAGAGTTGCTGCTGGAGTTGCCCAGACTTTTAGTTATGGGCAACTTCAACATCCCACTTGAGACCAGTTTAACAGGTGTGGCTCAGCAGTTCATGGATTCCATGACAGACATGGACCTATCCCAATTGGTTTTCAGGCCTACGCACTCAGCAGGCCATACTCTTGATACAGTCTTTAGTACGGAACAGGCATATCTGTGGGCAGAGGTAATAAATACCTCCATACTGTCATGGAAGGATCATTTCCTGGTTAAGGTTGGACTAAGAGCCACTGTCCATCCCACCGGGGGTGGAGGGCCTATTAAAATGGTCCGCACTTGGAGGCTAATGGAGCCAATCGGATTCCAGAAAGCCTTGGAGGGTCTCTTGGTTGTTAAAGCCGACGACCGTGTCAAAGCTCTGGTGAATACCTGGAACACCGATCTTACCAGAGCTATCAACATGATCGCTCCCAAGCGTCCTTTCCAACCCGCTCCAAACCGTCATCCCTGGTTCACAGAGGAACTTAGGAAAATGAAGTGGGTTGGACAACGACTAGAGTATACATGGCAGAAAACTCGACTCTTATCTGATAAGACTCGTTATAGGAACTTTCTTCATTCCTATCGAGAGGCAATACGTGCAGTGAAGAATTCGTTCTTTTCTGCATGTATTGCGTCACGGAATCTCATCCAGCGGAACTGTTTAGGGTGGTAGGGGAACTGACACAGGCTCCACCTGTGCAGAACCCTTTACTTAACGCAACAACAATCTGCTGTGATACTTTTAACAACTATTTCACAGATAATATCTCTCAGATAAGAGCCGACTTAGATACCGGGATTATAACAGAAGTGACTGATGAGGTGTCCAGTAAACACGTTTGTGAGATTAGACTGGATCGATTTGAGTCAGTGAGTACCAATGACGTGGACAAGATCCTTGGAAAAGTGAGGAAGATGACGTGCTCCCTCAATCCCTGTCCATCTTGGCTGGTTGTCCAGGGGGGTGATGCTTTGTCGGCCTTTCTTAAGAGGGTCATCAATGCATCCCTTAGGGAAGGAATTGTTCCATCAAAGCTAAAAGAGACAGTCTTTAGACCACTCCCGAAGAAACCTTCCCAGGACCCCCTGGATCTGAAAAACTATAGACCAATTTCGCGTTTACCATTCTCAAGCAAGGTGATCGAGCGAGCTGTTGCCTTTCAACTCCAAGAGATCTTGGATGAAACCAATTTTCTAGATCCATTTCAAACTGGCTTCAGACCTGGTTATGGGGTGGAGACGGCCATGGTCGTTCTGGTAGATGACCTTCACCTTAGCACAGATAGGGGTAGCGTGACCCAGTTGGTGCTTTTGGACCTCTCAGCGGCTTTCGATACAATAGACCATGGCATCCTCTTGGAGCACCTGAGAGAGTTGGGAGTAGGAGGCACTGCTCTTCAGTGGTTCTGCTCTTTCCTCTCTGGCAGGTTCCAGAGGGTGTCACTCGGGGACAGCTGCTCCTCAAAAATGGAGCTAAAATGTGGCATTCCTCAGGGTGCCATTCTGTCCCCGATACTGTTCAATATTTATATGAAGCTGTTGGGAGAGATCATCAGGAGACATGGAGTGGGGTGTTATCAATATGCGGATGACACCCAAATATTCTGCTCCATGTCTTGGTCAGCTGCCATGACGGCAGATGGCGGTTCTCCCCTCAATCAATGTCTCGAAGCAGTAATGGACTGGATGAGGAAAAACCGACTCAAGCTGAATCCGGACAAAACAGAAGTACTTACAGTAGGGGCCCCAAACCAGGTATTGGGTTGCGACCTCCAGTCCTGGACGGAGTCACGCTCTCTGTTAAGAACTGTGTTTGCAGTCTGGGGGTGCTCCTAGACTCTTCGCTTCACATGACAGATCAGGTGAATGCGACAGTCAGGAGCACCTGCTATCAGCTTCGGCTGATATGCCAGCTGCGCCCTTTCCTGGAAGTAAGGGACCTAGAAACTGTAGTACACGCACTAGTAACCTCACAACTTGACTTCTGCAATGCACTCTATATGGGGCTACCCTTATACCTAACTCGGAAACTGCAATTAGTACAAAACATAGCAGCCAGGCTGCTCACCGGAACATCTAGGAGTGATCATATCACACCGATTTTAAGATCTCTCCACTGGCTGCCTATTGATTTCTGAGCTCAGTATAAGGTGTTGGTGATGACCTTTAAAGCCCTACATGGCCTGGCTCCAACTTACCTTGAAGTTCGCCTTTTTCCATATAATCTGCCCCGCACCCTCTGGGAGGAAGCTTCTTCAACAATTTGCCAGTAACCTCCCAGAGGACATTTTCCGCTAGTGCTCCCAGTCTCTAAAATAAAAATGTTGAAAAGTAATGGCCCTAGGACTGTGCCTGATGCACTCCATTCAAAACCTGTTTCCAGTTTGAAGAGCAGTCATTGATGATGACTCTCTGAGCATGGTTTTGCAACCAATTATGGATAGTTTTTTCATCTATTGCTTATCTAATAAGTTTTCTAATCCAAATATTATGGGGACCTTATAAAATACTTTGCTGAAATCTAGATAAATGACATCCACAGCATTCCCACCAAATACTACAATCACTTGATAGAAAAATATATAATATTAGTTTGGCAGGATTTGTTCTTGACAAACCCATGCTGGTTCCTCCTAATCACTGCATTGTGATTAGTTTTCCTATTACTGAAGTCATGATGACTGGCCTGTAGTTGCCTGGGTTGTCTTTTTTACCTTTTTTGAAGAGAGGGACAATGGTTGCTCATCTCCAGTCCTCTGGCACATCATCCATTCTCCAAGAATTCTCAAAAATAGTGACATGTGGTTCTGTGAATACATTAGCAAGTTCCTTCAATACTCTGGGTTGCAGTTCATCTGGCCCTGCAGAACCAGTCTCTGTTTCTCTTCCCTCATTCCTCTGTTTCCCCTCACCTTCTGCTGTCACACTTGTTTTCTTTTGGTACCTTGCACCTACATGTTGCATCTTCTATGCTCTCTTCCCCCCAGCTCTATCATGCCTCCTTCCCTTGCAGCTACAGCCACAGCTGTACCTCCTACACTCTTCTTCAACTTCCCTTGCTTTACTTTATGTTGCTACCTCCCTACACTCAGTGGCTGCACAAAGCTGTCTGCACTGCTTGAGGACAGGAAAGCAGGCAAGCAAAGGAGCAAGTTGTGTGTATGTGGATTTTGTAGGGGAGCAGGTGTAGGGGGACAGAGGCAAGGTGAGGAACAGACAACATAGCAAATAATTGGGATTACTCGTGGTTTCTTTGTTTGTTTTTTGTTTGTTTGTTTGTTTTGTGGTTTCTTGCATTACTCCCATCTAGTTGCAACTGGGGAAATCAGTGATGTGGTTATTTGAAAAACTGGCTTTCTGGGCCATTTCCCACTATAACGTTTGTTTGTTTGTTTGTTTGTTTTATCAGAACAGGTACAAGAAAGTTCCTGTGGAGCTTTTTGATTTAATACTTCACTCTACTCCTGTTCAACTGATAATTTGGCAGATGTGGACAACTCAGGTGTTCTGGTGTTTTATTATCTTCTGATGGTTTCTAGGGGATAAGAGAGTAAAAAAAACTGTTTTATATTTTAAATAGTTCAGTCATAAAATATTGTTTTCAATCATACTCAACACATCCCAATGTTTCAGCATAAGTCTCTTTCAAAAATGGCCCATTCCAGCCCATTTGGTTCAGGCTTTTATCCACTGTCAATAAACTTCCCTCAGAGAATGGAAGGGTGTTTTTTTTCTTTTTTCTGGACATGTAATAAAATGCATAATACTGCTACATCAAACAAGTGATTGAAAACTACAGATGCTGTGGAACCTTAAATACTAACATTTATATTCCAGGTTTTATTCTGCTTTTTTGTGCCAGTCTTTCTTTACTCTAAGGCTCCATTGCTTTTTGTGCATTCTTTGTGAGCAATCCTATTTCAGTTGGACTTCCTTTCAAATACCACACTTTCCTGCAGATTTGGAACATTGACCTAACAAAATGTGCACTTGTTTTAAGAGGCAACGGGTCTTAACAGATATTATCTCTGTGTTAGGAATAATAATAATAATAATAATAATAATAATGCACTCATTGGCTTAAACACACTCAAAAAGAGGGCAAAAATGTTTCTTTAAAAGTATCAGGCAGAAGAATAGCTGTACATTTATACAAGGGTAAGAAATTTTCTTTTATATAAAAACTTGAAATCCAAGCTGGATAAGGATCCAAATGGGCACCAGGTAGAATGTCTAAAAAACAGGATGAAATATGGAAGTTGGGTGTTGATAGTGGCAACTCTATCACTATCATGGCATTTTATAATACAGGTTGAGTATCCCTTATAAAAAATGTTTGGGATCAGAAGTTTTCTATATTTAGTATTTTGGAAGACCTGTATTTGCATATATGTACACAATGAGATAATCTTGGAGATAGAAACCAAGTCTAAACAAAAAATTCACATATCCTGAAAGTAATTTTATACAATATTTTAAATAATTTTATCAATGAAGCAAAGTTTGTGTACATGGAACCATCAGAAAGCAAAGGTGTCACTATCTTAGCCATCCATGAAAAAAGATTTGTTTTTTTGGATTTCAGTACTCCAGATAAGGGAGGCTCAGTGTGTATCAGGAAATGAAAACATCCCTGTATGTGGGCCATCAGTATTCCCATCTGACCCACCAAAACCTCGCAAGGACTATCCTGTTACATTTAATATTCTTAAAGTTAGATGTTGCTCTTTGTTCTATGAATGTTAATGTTACTGAACACACCTGTGTTTAGCACTGTTTCCCATATTCAGAAGATGCACCTTTATTTACCAAGAAAGGGAAGTTCTTTCTCAGTGTGGAGAATGAAGACCAAGCAGCTACCTGACAATTCTGGAACATAATGATTTTGTCTGGGTAGTGACAAGATAGTGAAGCGAGTGTGCATTACTTCAACAACAAATAATGGTTTCTTGATTTTGATGCAAATGTAACTTTTCTTGTCTATCTTGCTAATGGCCAAGAGGTCCTCACAGAATAGGAACTTTAAAAATCCCAGATGCTTATTATGTACTGAATTTGCAAGCCTCTTTTTACAGTGTGCAAACCACAAAATCAAGAGGCAATTGTGTCAGTTTCAGAAAATTTTGGTTTTCATTTAGGATCTCATGGATGTTATCAGATGCAGATTATACATTCACCTGTGAACACTGTGACCAGATGTAATCACAAAGGCTGTTCAACTTTATAGCATCGTAGATTTGCTCATTGAAGTGTGGAAAATATAAGAGATTGACAAATCAAGAGCTTGCAAGAGACTTTAAATTCAAACCATGCTCCAACAATGAAAAATGTGTAGAATGCTTGAAAGCAAGAGCCACAAGAACTCCAAACCCTCCAGCTATTGAGAGACAATCCAACAAGGTATTGGATCTTTTACATGCTGACCTTTCTGGACCAATGAATCAAAAGTCAACAGAAGGTAACTTTTACTTTATGACTATTATCGATGATTTCAGCAGGTACACATAAACTTATCTTCTGAGAGAGAAGAGTCAAGCATTTCAAAAATTCAAAGAGTACTTTAATCAAGTCTCTAACAAATTTAGCTAAAAACCAAAGAGCCTGCACACAGACAATGGCACCGAATTTGTCAATGCTGAATTTGATGAATTTTTGAAGGAACATGGCATTGAGCATCAGACTACATGGGCTTATTCTCCAGAACAAAATGGCATAGCAGAGAACTCTCAAGGAGATGACAGTCACTATGCTTTTGGAAACTAATATGCTATTGGTCTGAAG
The DNA here is from genome assembly GCA_026167975.1 of Phrynosoma blainvillii. NCBI lineage: Eukaryota > Metazoa > Chordata > Lepidosauria > Squamata > Phrynosomatidae > Phrynosoma > Phrynosoma blainvillii. Next base: position 153,208,761 of record JANUYF010000004.1, read on the forward strand.
AAATCATGAGTGCTACATACCTGTGTAACAGATTTCCAGCTAAATCAAAAGATGTAACCCCATTCCAGCTATGGCATGGAGTCAAGCCAAAATTAAACCATCTGAAGGTTTTAGGAAGCAAAGCATTTACCTATATTCCCAAGCAGAAAAGAGGCAAACTTAACTACAGAAGTAAAGAGCGAGTTTTTGTTGGTTATGCTAGAAATGGTTACAGAGTTTTAAATCCAGATGGATGCACAATAAAATTAGCAAGTGCTGTTTATATTGATGAAAGACCACAGCCCAAATTTAATCAAAACCAATATATTTATCAAGATTTATTTGCAGATGAAGAAGAGTCCCACCAGCAACAAGAGCATGTGGAGTTCTTTTGTCCTCCAAAGGTCTTGCATCCAGAAGTGGATCAGCCTAATGATGAAGAACCAGATGGTACGCAAGAAGTGGAGCCAGGTATCCAAATCCAGGTGAGAAGGTCAGAATGCTCCAATAAAGGTGTGTCATCTGACAGATTCTCTTATCAAGCCACAGAACTCCAAAATCCTCTGATTGGAAGAAGATAAAGGGAATTCCAAAGGGTGCAAGCTGCTTATATAAAAACAAGACATGGACTTTGTCAGAATTGCCAGAAAGAAAAAGGGCAATTGGCTGTAGATGGGTCTTTACCACAAAGCTAGATGCAGAAGGGGAGATTCAAAGATTCAAAGATACAAAGCAAGAGTTGTTAGTAAAGGCTATACTCAGAAGTATGGTGAGGCTAGATTAGTATGCTAGATTAGTCACTCATACAACCATAAGAACTCTCCTAGCTGTTGCAGCTTATACGAAAATGAATGTTCAACATCTGGTCATTCACACAGCTTTTGTTGGTGATCTCACTGAATAACTTTATATGGAAAAACCTCCAGGATTCCTAATATCTGGTAAGGAACATCTTGTACACAAATTGCAAAAGAGCATTTATGGTTTAAAACAGGCTGCCAGAGCATGGAGTTAGAAACTGAACCAGCTTCTTATCAAATAGGGGTTCATTCCAGGCACTGTTGACAAATGTGTATACAAGAGATTCAGAAATAATAAATGGACTTACATCACAAGTTATGTGGATGGCCTGATCCTGTATACTGAGGACAAAGCAGATAGTGAAGAGATACACCAAAATCTCAAGAAAGAGATTGATATCAAAAATTTGGGAGACATCTCACACTATCTTAGAGTGAAAATACAAAGCTGCAGTGATGGAAGTTTCTTCCTGAATCAAAAACAGAAGATACTGGATCTTCTGGACTGTCTTGGTTTAAAAGATGCAAATGCTATGCCAACTCCAATGGAAGCAGGATTCTTAAAGGACATTGAGAAATTTGAACTCTTCAAAATGGAGACAAGTATAGGACTGCAGTTGAAAAACTCCTATACATTGATAACTTCACAAAACCTGACAGCAAATTCAGTTGGCATGAGGGGCCAGCCTGCAAAAGATTCCCTCCACTTACCATCTTAACTAAGGACAGAAACATCAAAATGCAGGCATCTGACTAATATCTCCATTTTTTACTCCTGTTTGGTTTGTAACATCTTGCCTGATGAAGAAGCCAGTAGAGCCTCAAAAGCTTGCAACAAGTATATTGTGCATTTTGGCTGGCTGATAAAGGTGTCACTGTTTGATGGAATTTTGTTTGAATTTGCTAAGTGGCCAACACAGCTACCCCTGCATGTCTTCTACTGAAAGAGATTTGATTGAAGTGAAGAGAATTGCCAGATATTTAAAAGGAACAGCAGATCACAAACCGATGCTGCCTGCCTGTAACCGAACACATCTCATCACTTATGCAGATGTAAAGTGGGCTGCAGATCTGGCAGACAGAAAATCAACCATGGGAAACCTGATCTTCTATGGTGGAGGAGCTATAAGTTGGATAGGTAAGAAACAATCTACAATCACAGATTTGTCCACAGGTGGTGAGTGTGTTTGAGCAAAAGCAGCATGTGATGAAATCAAATGGCTGCACAACTTACTCCTGGACTTTGGGATCACAGAACCCAAACCAACAATTTTGATGCAACATAATCAGAGCTGCATCAAGATATCTCAGAGTGTAAAGCCACTCAAGAAGAACATTGATATTGCATTTCACAAAGTGAGAGAAATGTGTCAGTGGACTTGTCCAACTGGAATACTGCAAAACTGAGTTGATGATTGTGAACATCCTCATTAAACCTTTACCCAGGGGTAGGCAACCTTTCCCCTTTAAGGGCTGAGGGATTTCAGCTCCCAGAATCCCAGGAGCTATTGGCCAACATGGGACTATTGGCCAACATGGCTAAGGCTTCTGGGAGCTGAAGTCCCTCGGCCCTTAAAGGGGAAAGGTTGCCTACCCCTGCCTTTACCAAAAGATCAATTCCAGAAGCTTCACAAAGGGCTGAAGATCCTTGACATTGGTCAAAAAGAATGAGAAGGGAATTGTTGGAAGAATTATGTATTGCATTCTCCTGTCTCTCCTTATATAGACAGGGACTTCCCTCTCTCTTTCTCATTCTATCATGTGACTTCTGTCACTCTTGGAGGCAGTTGAACAGCTCTCTCCCAAGATTCTAAACTGCTTCAAGCAGTTAGTAGTTGTAGTTTCTTCTTGCTGTCTTAAAAGATGGTGAGATTTATTTCTCTATACCCAAACCATCGCCAGTTAGGATAGGATTTAGTTTGTTATGTATTTATTTATTAAAGTCATTATTTGCTTTTTAAACTACAAACTGCATGTTTGTCATTTTTTGGAGTAAATCTTTATTCTTTAGGAAGGGAAATTTAGAATAAATAATCTGCTCCACACTTTTGCTGTTTCTGCTGATGAAAGCTGAACTCTAACAAGTTTAACGTTCATACTTGCATATATTTGTTTACCTTTAAAAAAGTTAACACCCTGGGAAACTCAAATTGCACCCCACAGTACACAGTGAACTTCAGATAGCTGGCAGATTGCATACCTGACTGGTCTAAGCTCACAAAAATCCAGTACTTCCAAGGTGGCTATGAAGCTCAGTGTGAAATCTGCCAAGCAGAGGCAGTCATGGGGACCCAAACTGGAAGGAGGAGGTGGCACCACCAAGAAACCCATTCAGTCACCCAGCAAAACTGGAGTTGGAGCATAAGAAGCAGATGTGACTGGGTCTATGCCTGCACTGTACAGAGAGGGACTCTGGATCACCAACTGCACTGCAGCCATCTCATCACCACCAACTGAGCACACTGAGATTTAGGGCCTCTGTAGACCAGTCCAAAGGGCCAGCCTGGAAGTAGAGTTGAGGCAGGGCAGCCGCACGCCAGCCACCCCAACCCCATGCTGACACCACACCAAAAAGGGTGAGGAAGAGCCATGCTATCCTAGGGAGCCAGTGTCCTTGGAAAACATGTGGAGAGCTTGTGGTGGCCTCTACAGTGGTCCACACATTTGTCTTTAGTCTTAACTGGCTCAGATTCCATAACCCTTACACTGTGTAAGCCAAAGCACTTTTTTCTGAATTTTGGTGTGTGTGAGCCTAGATGTACCCTGCAGTTGACCCCAAGTGCCACTTGGGTGATGACAGGCAGGTTACTTGGAAGACTGACAGAAACCATTTCAAAGATAGGCAGATAGTGTGGGAGCTGCAAATGGACCATCATCACCTCCTTATTCAGAAATAATGGGCGATAATTGCCTAGATGTCTCACCTGATGAGCCAACTAATGACTTAATCCTTTCCCATTCACCTTGAATATTGCCAGACTGGATTACCTCACCCTTACAATCTCACAACTTTGCCCTGCAGCTAGTTTTATCCCTTAAAACCCCCTGGATTTCCCCCCTCAGTGTCACTAGTTTGGAGTTCATGGGGACACTACATCACTGTGATCTCTAGTCTAGTTACCAGCACTTCCATTCAAACCAACACACTCGGAACAGCTGTGTCCCATGGGACATCACCCAATTGGATACTGGAGAAAGCCTCATCTGTAGTAAGTATCACCCGTAGTTTTGCCTCAATATCTTTTCTAAGCTAACCCCTGATTTCTTTACCCTTGAATGAACAGGTATATGAGTGTGAATTACTGTGTGTTTTCCCCTTTTAATAAAATAATACTTTAAATGGAGAATTCTGTCTCTGCATCAATTCTTAGATCTACTGGCCTCTTGTTACACAAGTGGGAGACGGTCTCACAGAGTGCTTGTAGCTGACCCCCTCTCAGTTTGAGGTAAATAAAATTCTCCATACTAGATTTTTGGCTACATCTGACTGTGAATTGCATTTTCATACAGAAAATGAAATTTGCAAGCCACTGCACTGCTGAAACCATTGTTGACCATGGTTGGAAAGTCCTGGCAGGTGGCCCCAGGGCCCAGCTCCAACACAGACATAGTTACAGTGTACATTGTAGCTGAACTTCCACACTGAAGGGTGATGATGATTATGCAGGGCTGTAGATCTCCATGCCAGCCTTGGATAAGGTAACCACCCCTACAACAAAGTCAGAAGTGCCCAGTGAGTATGCAGAATTGAGAGAAATATTCAAGGAGGAGGAGTCTGACTCCCTTCTCTCATACAGTAAATTGAATTGGGCTATTCAGCTGATCTCAGGGGCTGAACTACCTAAGATTAAGCTATATTTCATGATTCCAAAATTTAACCACCTTAAGGGAATTCATAGACAAAAACTTGGCAAGGGAATTCATAAGTCCAGCTAGTTCTTCAATGTCTGCTCCAGTCTTATTCCGGCACAAGTAGGATGGCTCATTGAGACTGTGCAAACTATTGAGAGTTAAACACTATGTGTACCTTGAATAAATACCCCTTGCTTTTAATGGCTATGTTAGCACATCTGGCAAAATGAAATATTTATACAACATTGGTCTTGTGAGAAGCAAGATAACGCTGGCAAGATAGGTGGCATTTTAACTAGCTCTGATATCTTTCTTTATTTTTTATTCTCATATCTTGCATTTTAATTCTTCCATGGTATTCTGCCTGGACTGTTTGGCTTTTTTTTTTTTTTTAGCTGTGTAGCATTGCTTACCTCTCATTTGCTTTGTTTTGGAAACTCTATACTATCTGTTTACATTATCATTATTTCCCCCCTTCGATTTATTATTAGCCCCTCTACTCTACTAGCGGCACTAGTGACACTCCTTGACTTCAATGGAAGCCAAGAACTATAAACTCTTGGGAATTTAATATTTTATAGTTTTGAATTTGTTTTTTTGTTTTTCGTAGAATCATAGAATCATAGAGTTGGAAGAAACCACAAGGGCCATCCAGTCCAATCCCCTGTCATGCAGAGACTCAAAATCAAAGCATCCCCGACAGATGACTATCCAGCCTCTGTTTAAAGAACTCCAAAGAAGGAGACTCCACCACACTCTGAGGGAGTGTGTTCCATTGTCGAATTACTTTCATTGTCGGGAAGTGCCTCCTAATGTTGAGGTGGAGTTGCTTTTCCTGTAGCTTGCATCCATTGTTCCGGGTCCTGTTCTCTGGAGCAGCAGAAAACAAGCTAGCACCCTCCTCAATATGACATCCCTTCAAATATTTAAACAGGGCTATCATATCCCCACTTAACCATCTCTTCTCCAGGCTAAACATGCTCAGTTCCCTAAGTCGCTCCTCATAGGGCATGGTTTCCAGACCCTTCACCATTTTAGTCACCCTCCTCTGGACACACTCGTTTTTCAACATCCTTTCTGAATTGTAGTGCCCAGAACTGGACACAGTATTCCAGATGGGACCTGATGAAAGCAGAGTACATTGGCACTATTACTTCCTTGATCTAGATACTATACTTCTATTGATGCAGCCTAAAATTGCATTGGCCTTTTTAGCTGAGGCATCACACTGTTGACTGATGCTGAACTTGTGGTTTACTAGGATTCCTAGATCCCTTTCACATGTAGTCTCATTAAGCCAGGTGTCCCCCATTCTATATCTATGCATATTGGGGTTTTTTTGGCCTAAGTGCAGTACCTTACATTTCTCTGTGTTGAAATTCATTTGGTTAGCTTCGGCCCAGCTTTCTAATCTATTAAGGTCATTTTGAATTTTCATCTTGTCTTCTGGGGTATTAGCTATTCCTCCTAATTTCTTGTCATCTGGTGTCATTTGAGAAACATGCCCCCTATTCCTCCATCCAGATCATTGATAAAGATGTTGAATAGCACTGGGTCCAGGACAGAACCCTGTGGCACCCCACTCGTCACTTCTCTCCAGGATGAAGGGAAGCCATTGTTGAGCACCCTTTGGGTTCGGTCAGTCAACCAGTTACTAATCCACTTAACAGTTGTATTGTCTAGCCCACATTTTATTATCTTGCTTGCAAGAATATCATGGGGGACCTTGTCAAAAGCCTTACTGAAATCAAGATATGCTATGTCTACCATATTCCCTTCATCTACCAAGGTGGTAATTTTATCAAAAAAAGAGATCAGATTAGTCTGGCATGACTTGTTTCTTACAAACCCATGTTGACTTTTAGTGATTATGACATTCCCTTCTAAATGTTCACAGATTCTCTGTTTAATGAGCTGTTCTAGAATCTTTCCTGGTATTGATTTAAGACTAACTGGGCAACAGCCCTGGTGGCGCAGTGGTTAAATGCCTGTACTGCAGCCACTCACTCATAGACCACAAGGTTGCGAGTTCAATACCAGCCAGGGCTGAGGCTCGACTCAGGCCTGCATCCTTCCGAGGTCGCTAAAATGAGTACCCAGCTTGTTGGGGGGCAATCAGCTCACAGTTGTAAACCGTTTAGACATCCCATAGCGTGATATGAAGCGGTATATAAATGAAGCTGCTTTTTAGTGGTTGGGATGCTCTTTTCCCCCCTTTTTGATGATGGTGACAAAGTTTGCCCTTCTCCAATTTTCTGGGACTTCTCTTGTTCTCCAGGAGTTCTCAAAGATTATTGCCAGTGGCTCTGAGATTACATTTGCCAGTTCTTTTAATATCCTTGGATGTAATTCATCTGGTCCTGGAGACTTAAATTCATTTAGGTTAACCAGGTATTCCTTTACTTCCTCTTTACTTATTCTGTGCTGCTTTTCTCCTGTTGTGTCCTCTGTTCCATTTTCCTCAGATTGAGCACCCTTTTTCTTTTGTGGGAAGACTGAGGCAAAGGAGGTGTTGAGTAGTTCTGCCTTTTCTCTGTCCCCTGTTAGAATTTCTCCATCTTCTCTGCGCAATGGCCCTACCATTTTCTTCTTTCTTTTGCTATGGACATACCCCCAAAAAGCCCTTTTTATTGTTCTTAACCCCTCTTGCAAGTCTGAGCCCATTTTATTACTTACAGTAGCGGCCCCGAAATCAGGTATTGGGATACAACTTCCAATCCTAGATGGGATCACACTCTCCTCTAAGGACTGTGTTCGCAATCTGGGGTGCTCCTGGATCCATCGCTTCAGATGATAAATCAGGTAAATGCGATGGTCAGGAGTACCTGTTATCAGCTTTGGCTGATACGCCAGCTGTGCCCTTTCCTGGAAGTTGGGGACCTTGAGACTGTTGTGCATGCACTGGTAACCTCTTGTCTTGATTTCTGTAATGCGCTCTACATGGGGCTACCCTCGTGCTTGGTCCAGAAACTCCAATTAGTACAGAATATGGCTGCCAGGTTTAGTCTCAGGAACAACAAGAAGAGACCATATAACACCAGTTTTAAGATCACTTCATTGGCTGCCCATTGGTTTCTGGGCACAGTACAAGGTATTGGTTATCACCTTTAAAGCCCTAAATGGCTTGGGTCCAACCTATCTTAGGGACCACCTCCTCCCGTATGATCTTCCCTGAGCATTCAGGTCCTCTGGGAGGAATTTGCTGCAGCCTACAAAAACTAGGCTGTCTGCAACCGCCCAGAGGGCCTTTTCAGCAACCGCTCCCAGATTATTGAATGGCCTGCCAGATGAGATCCATCATATCACCAACTTAATCAGTTTTAAAAAGGCTATTATGACGGATCTCTTCCGGCAGGCCTTTCCTGGATAGATACCCCAGCCATTAAGCGACAGCTCATCTTCTCCCTTAATTTTTCTCCACAGTTATTGTTTTTTTGTTTGTCTGTTTGTGTGTTTATTGATCTATTTAAGTATGTTTTTACATTGTTCTATTGTTTAATATTATTTTAAGGGGTGGGTGGGTTTTTGGGATATGTTTTGTATTTTTACTGTATTTTAATGCTATAATCTGCCCCAGTTGCATATGCAGAGGGGCGGGATGATGATGATGATGATGATGATGATGATGATGATGATGATTTTGTGCTTTGGCTTTCCTGACTACCCCTACATGTGCTAACTATTTGTTTGAATTCCTCTTCAGTGATTTTGCCTCTTTTCAATTTCTTATACATCTCTCATTTAAAACTCAGTTCAGTTGAAAGTTCTTTTCTCATCCAACCTGGTTTCTTGTGACACCTCCCATTTTTCTTTCTCATTGGAATAATTTGAGATTGTGCCTTCAGTATCTCCCTTTTGGGAAACTCCCATTCATCCTGAACTCCCTTCTTCTTTAGTATTCCTAACCACAGGATAACACCCAGGGTTTCCCTAAATTTATTGAATTATTATGTTCTAGGCTTTATTGAAAAATGTATATATTATCAGAGCAACAGATTTAAATAGTATTTACCTGAACATTTTAAAGTAATTAAAAATGAGAAATTGCTCATCTTCAAACAGAGGATGTGTACCTTGCCCTTGGGACACCTTTATAACAGATTATTTGGGGTTTTTTAAAGGGACCTGGAGTGTATCAATAAGATTACTGATTGTTCCAAGTAAGAGCAGTTGAAAGCATGACAAAATATCAATTTGTGAAGTAAATCAGCATGGCTCCTCCAAAGTTCTATTTCTGTACATGTGTACAGAGTTGTTATAGGAAGTCAGCATGCATACAAATGGGGGAGGCAGGTTTCCAGAATTTGTTTAGTGAGGTAATTACAATTCTGTATTAAAGAGCTCTAATGCATTCCCTTGGACAACAGCAAATAAGAATCCCAGAATCCAATAGGTTAGAGCCACAATAGTTAAATTGTTATCAAATGGTTCTAACTGCATAGTTAAAATGAACAATTCTCACAATAAAAATGTATAAAGAACGGGCTCTCCCAAGGATCACTACTGAGATCTTAACCTGTTAAGAGATTCAGAATTAGAAATGAATAGGAAAGTAGCCAGGTTTGCTGCTGACATTAAAATATTCAAAGTGGTGAAACAACACGGCATTGTGAATAACTCCCCAAGGACATCTCAAAACTGGAGGAAGGAGGAATAAAATCACAAAATGCAGTAAGTGAAAAATGATGATTGTGGGGGATCTGATGAAGACTGAGCTGATGGTGACAGGCAGGTTGAGCATTAGAAGAATGAGCCCCGTGCTTATGTCCCTCTGCATTCTCTGTGTGAGTATTGAAACTGAAACCTTCCACTTTTGTTTTAGAATTAACTGAAGCTCTCTGTATGAATGCAGGAAACCAAGCTTGTTCTGCCAATGATAAGTTAAAACAAAATCAGCATTAAACCATAAAAGAAAGGGGAGCATGTGAGTTTGAGGTTGAGCCAGGGGTTGTTTTAAATAATCCAGATAGTTTCTAATGCCCTGTCATTGGAGCTTATCACACGCCCTAAAGAGGTGTTTCATCTCTTTTGGCTTCAATCCTTGATTGGAGATACAGCCAGATGTTATCAGACATAATTTGCTGCTGATTCTGCTGCAATGCTGCCAGCTGAATTCAACTGAGGTCCAAGGACTGACCAGCCAGCCAGTTTCTCGAATCGGAAAACTTCCATTTCTGAAAATGTGCCGTCTGAATGCGGATTTGAGCAGGGCTGCATTTGGGTTAGGGTTAGGGTTAGGTATCACGGCAGAATCAGAGGTGAATTATGTCTGACAACATAATGACAACATTATGTCTGGTTGTATCAAGGATTGAAGCTGGAAGAGGTAAAACGTCTCTTTAGGGCATGCAATAAGCTCCTTTATCTACTCAATTAACAAGCTTCACAGATAAACCAGAAAGAGTTTATTAAAAAATATCACCACAGTAAATAGTTCATTATTAAAACTCCTTGCGAGCACTACCCCTCCTAACTGCCTAATTTTTTTTCACATGTAAAATGATCTTTGATCTCACAGTACCTCTCAGTAGCTGCTACCTCTCCCAATACACAGGTCTCTTCTAACATGGCTATAACATAGCTTAAGCAAGGCTAACTTTAATATAGAATCATAGAGTTAGAAGAGATGACAAGGGCCATCCAGTCCAACTCCCAGCCATGACAGGGAAAGCCTGAAAGGGTGACCCTGATATCCGCCTTGCAAAATAACACCCTCCCTCCCAGGAAAACCAAAAGTATATTATAACAACAGGAAAAAATATAGGAACAGCATTAACAAAAACAAGAATTATCAGAGTTACAGAACAGAGTTACGGCCCAAAATTGTCAGGGTACATCTTGTGGAAATTCTTCATTGGTTTAGGTGGCCCGACATGAATGTCCAACACCCATGCAAAATGTCCCTGGGGAAAATCTTTCTACTGCACAAGTACTGTAAACATCCTTTGTGCTTCCTGGAGTTCAAAATTTGTTTGACTTCAAAATGTTGTGGGTCAGCAATCATCATCAGAGCTAGGACAGGAAGGTCCTAGTGCCACACATTGGATGTGTTCACTGGCTTCAGTAAGCTAATATGAAACAGAGGATGTCTATGATGGTATGTTTTTGGGAAGTCCAATTTGTTGTTGTTGTGTGCCTGCATGTCATTTCCAACTTATGGTGACAGTAAGACAAACCTATCATGAGGTTTTCTTGGCAAGATTTGTTCAGTAGAGGTTTGCTATTGCCTTTACCTGAGGCTGAGAGCATGTGACTTGCTCAAGGTCACCCAGCATGTTCCATGGCCAAGTGGGGAATTGAACCATGGTCTCCAGAGTCATAGTTCAACATTCTAACCACTATGCACATTGTCTCTACTGCTATATTATTGATATTTATTTTAATAGGAAAGGGACTGAAATATTTAATCCAATTTTTTTGGAACATTGCAAACACTTAAGGAACTTGGTTGACCAATAGATCCAGTTCCCTATTTTAAATTTCCACTCAGGCACTCCCTTATGTTTCTTGTAAACATCTTTGGCAAAATCTAAGGCTGACACAATTTTAGGCTGAGACTCTTTGATGCAGTTAATCCATTCAACCAAACAACAGGATCAGAGTTCCCACCAACAAGGTGGGCAATGGTTTTAAGTCCTGTCCATATATGATTTGAAAAAGTTAATGTCCTGTATTTTGATGTACAGAATTATTGTAAGAAACATCAGCAAAGACCAGATAAACACTCCAATCACTTTGTTGAAAATTAATATAACACCTGCGGCACAGAATAAGTAAAGAGGTAGTACAGAAATACCTGGTTAACCTAAAAGAATTTACTGCCAGAAATAATGCAGATTGAGGCCATGTTAACTGTCCTGGCTCAGTGCTAAGGAATCCTGGGAACTGTAGTTTATTGTGGCACCAGGGCTCTCTGACAGAGAAGGCTCAATGTCCCTGAAAAAAATACACTTCCCATGATTCCCTAGCACTGAGCCAGGACAGTTAAAGTGGCCTCAAGCTGCATTATTTCTGTAAGGGCTTAAGCAGATGGGCGGCCGTGGGCCACCCCGGGAAGCTGCAGATTGGGGCCGAGGTAGCCACACTCCTTGGCCCCAATCCTCAGCTTCTCAGGCCCTGGAAGGAGTGTTAAAATAGCGCGCCTTCTGCAAGATGCCGACGGTGCACCGCAGGAGGCATTGGGCGCACCTTCGGCATCACTTCCGCCGCAGCGTGTGCAGACGCTGCGGCGGAAGTACGTCGTCGGAGCGTCGGTCATGCGGAGTGACGGGTGCTTCGATGACATGTTCGGGAAGGGGTTGGGGCGCCCAGCGTGAGGCTGCCCCTCCCCTTCCTTGCCTCCAAGATGGCGCAAAGTGCTGTCTGCTTCCCCCCTTTAGTCTGCAAAGGACGTGAAGTCAATAAAAAGGGCTTTTTTGTTAAGTCTGTATGAATAGGAAGCCCATGCAAATGGTAGGGCTGCTGCATGGAGAAGATGGATAAATGCTAACAAGAGGACAGCAAAAAGGTAGAACTACTTAGCATCTTCTTTGCCTCAGACTTATGTTGTCCCCATTTTCAAAAAGGGGAAAAAAGAGGATCCCAACAATGACTGGCCCTGACATCAAAACCAAGAAGGATTCTAGAGCAGATCATTAAACAGAGGGTCTGTGAACATGATCACCAAAAAAAGTCAACACAGATTCCTGAGAAACAAGTCATGCCAGACTAATCTGACTTCTTTTTTCCATAAAAATTACCATTTTAGTAGATGAAGGAAATGCTGTGGATATAGAAAATCCTGATATCAGTAAGGTCTTTGACAAGATCCTCAATGATATTCTTGCAGACAAGCTAGTAAAAGATGGGCTAGACATTGCAACTGTTAAATAAATTTCTAATTGGTTGACCATCTGAACCCAAAGAGTATTCAGCAATGGCTCCTCTTCATCCTAGAGAAAAGCGACCAGTGGCATGCCACAGGGTTCTGTCCTGGGCCCAATGCTATTCAACATTTTTATTAATGATGTGTATAAAAGAATAGAGGGCATCCTTATCAAATTTGCATATGACTCCAAATTAGGTAAAAGCTAATGCTCCAAAAGAGAGGATCAACATTCAGAATGATCTTAATAGATTAGAAAGCTGGGCCAAAACTAACAAAATGAATTTCAACACTGAGAAATGTAAGGTTCTCCAGGAGTTCTCAAAGATTATTGCCAGTGGCTCTGACATTTGCCAGTTCTTTTAATATCCTTGGATGTAGTTCATCTGGTCCAGGAGACTTTAGAAGAAAGAGTCATGACCTGGACTATTGGCCTCATTCTGGGTAAGGCAGCTTCTAATTTTTAAACCAGTTCCCCAATTACTATATTCTCCTTGACATATCTCCTGACACCTACTAGTTAAACTTTCTGACCTGTTGGTGAAAACAGAACACCCTGTATCCAAGCATAAATACACATTTGCAAACTTCATTTCAATGGGCATTAAAGAAGTTATTTCTCTGGGATCATATGGCACATCTATAATTAGTTAAGGCTGTCCTCCACATTAGCACAAGATGGTGCAGCCTGTCTGAATGTGTAAATTCGTCATTGTAGTATTTGGCAATGCATGCTCCAAAATCAATTCCTTTAGTTTCTAGAGAACAGAAGTGAGAAGCAATCTCATTTTAATTATATCTCTTCATTGCTAACAAAGGAATGATTCATGCAATTAAATTAACTGGCTAGAAAATTATTCTCAGCTGGCCTGTCCTAATTCTTTGCTCTCTGAATTGCAGGCTTTTACACTTTTCTATGGAGATTAATTTTTCTGATATGCAACCAATGCTCCTTGTCTTCAGTCTAAGCTGTTATAAAATTCATTCCCTCCCCCCCCCCCCCGAAATGACATGAGTAATGTTTGTGAATTGCTCGACTCTGAGTATTTTTTTCCAGTGGAAAAGAGAAGGGTGAAGAGCAAAAATATTTTATTTTAAACTCATTATTGTTAGTACATGGAAGGCCTTTGAAGTTATTTTATCTGAAGCCAAGGAACATGACCAATTTGAAAAAAGCATACACAAAAATTGGGAAATTTGCTAGCATAATAAATTTAACCATGGACGAAAAGGGCAGCTTTTCTCAGGCCCCAGGAGTCAAACACACCCACACATACACTGTTATCTTCATTTATCCAAAAGATGCATGAAGCCTGTTTAAGAAATATCACTAGTCACCAAATAACTTTGTTGCATCCCTCAGAATTCCTTGGAAAATCCATCCAGGTGAGATATAGGGCCTAAGCAGACTGCCAGAAATAGTGCACATTAAATTGAGGCACTGCCCTGGCTCAGTGCTAGGGAATCATGGGAACTGTATTTTATTGTGGCAACAGAGCTCTCTGACAGAGAAGGCTCAATGTCCCAGAAAAAAATACAGTTCCCATGACTCCCTAGCACTGAGCCAGGGCAGTGCCTCAATTTAATGTGCACTATTTCTGGCAGTCTGCTTAGGCCTATACTCAGATAATCCCTCCACCCTCTCAAAGTGAAATTCATCCAGCCAGCCAGTGCCTGTCAAGCAGATAACTTACCATCTTTTGTAAAACCTTAAAGTTATGGGTAACTTTGGCCCCAAACAGACAGGCCTAAGGAGTGGTGCAAGGCCATGCTAGTGCTGTTCACACTGGGACCATGGCAACCACAGTGTCCAGTCCCAATCTGGGCCACTGCCACAGTCCTGAACCTGGCTGCCAGAAGGATAGAATCTGCTCCTCCTTGGCCCGGTTCTTTTTTGTTGGCTGGCCTCGGCATAGCTTCAGGCCGCATTCAAGGCATGCGTTGTGTAAACGGCATGCTCCCAACATGGCCTGAAGCCAAGCCATTTTGCCTTTCTGTTTTGGGCCTTTGTCTGGCTTTTTAATAAATACACACTTCCAAACAGATGTGCTTTCCATAATAACATAGTTCACTCCCAAATTCACTCTTTTTCTTTCCTTGTTGTTGGAATCACAATCCCTTCTTCTTTACCACTTTCTTCATATTTCTTCTCTCTTTCTGTTTGTAGCTCTCATTCTGAAAGCTCTGTATCACTACAATGAAAAGACTTGGCATTCTATTACAGAACATTAAGTTTCAAATTTACTTTTGATTATTAGCTTATTATTCAAACAGATCAAAATCCCCTAGTAGTCATGAGACACTTGATCAGATGCCATAATTAATAATGATAATGGAGATAATGACCATAGTGTTTAGAAAGTCTACAGCATGAAAAAACAAAGATATTAATACACATACATTAAAATATTAAATAAATAATATATTACACTATATTAAAAATCATATGAAATATGTAACAATTTTAATAAATTTAGTTTTAGAAAAATACAGTTTAAAAAATATCCATTGATAGTGAGTAATATAAACATTTTCATTTAAAAATCAAGGCGCATAAAGGTTTTTTAAAGCCATACACAGGACCAACTATATCTGTTTCACAAGGGAATTCCACATGGCAGGTGCTCATACTAAAAAGATCTCAAAAGATTTCCTTAAAATCCAGTAAATAAATATGCCAAACAAACATGGAAAACAAAGAGGTGGCCAACAGACTGGAAATGATCAATATATATATCAATCCACAAGAAAGGACATACAAAAGATTGCACCAACTGTAGGACCATAGCACTAATCACTAATCCCCTCTTCCCATTTGAAGCAGCAAGGAGAGGTGTGAAAAGACTTCATCCAATCCCCTCTTCCCATCTGAAGCTGCAAGGAGAGGTGGAAATAGACTTCATCCAGTCCCTTCTTCCCATCTGAAGCAGCAAGGAGAGGTGGAAAAAGACTTCATGCAAACCTCTGATAGTCCTGAACAGGAATCTATATTCGGGACAAGAGGCTACTGTTAGACCAGAACACAGAGAAACAGAATGGTTCCCAATTGGCAAAGGAGTCAGACAAGGCTGTATCCTTTCACCCTACCTGTTCAACTTGTATGCAGAACATATTATAAGAAAAGCAGGCATGAACACATAAAGAGGAGAGAAAATAGGAGGAAGGAATATCAACAATCTAAGATATGCAGATGACACCATCATGCTAGCAGAAAACATCACAGGTCTGGAACACCTACAAAGGAAGATCAAAGAAGAAAGTGCAAAAGCAGGCTTAATGCTGAACAAAACAAAAACAATGACCACTGAGGATCTTCACAAGTTCAGCCTAGACAATGAAGAAATAGAAATAGTAAAAGAATTCCCATACCTGGGATCAAACATTGATCAGAATGGGGACTGCAGCCAGAAAATCAGGAGAATATTAAGAATGGGGAGGGCAGCTATGAAAGAACTAGAAATCCTAAAATGCAAAGACATACAATTCAGCACAAAAGTCAGAATCATATAAGCCACTGTATCCCCTATTGCCATGTATGGATGTGAGAGCTGGACAGTCAAGAAAGAAGATAGGAGGAAAATCAATGCATTTGAGATGTGGTGCTGGAGAAGAGTGCTGAGGATTTCACGGACAGCCAAAAGGACAAACAAATGAGTCATAGAACAGATCAAGCCAGAGATATCCCTAGAAGCCAAAATGAGAAGACAGACTGTCGTACTTTAGACACAAAATCATGAGAAGGCATGAATAATTGGAAAACACAATGAAGTTAGAAAAGGTGGCAGGAAGTAGAAAGAAAGGAAGGCCACATGTTAGATGGATGGACTTTATTAAAGAGACCATGAATAAGAGTTTGCAGGAGCTGGACAAAGAAGTAGAGGACAGGGGGGCCTGGAGACATCTCATCCATAAGGTTGCCATGGGTTGAGACTGATGCGAAGGCAGTTAACTACAAACAACAACTAATCTCACATACAAGCAAAATAATGCTCAAAATTCTATAGCATGGACTCTATGGAGAAAGAAATCCCAGAGGTGCAAGCAGGATTCAAGAAAGGAAGAGGCACCAGGGACCACATCGCAAACACACACTACCAGAGTATTCAAGAAAAAAATGAGCATATTTTTCATAGACTATAGCAAAGCATTTGACTGTATAGATCATGAAAAGCTATGGAACACACTCAAAGACATGGGGGTGCCACTACAGTTTATAGTCCTGATGTGAAAGCTGTACAAAGTACAAGAGGTACCATCAGAACAGAATTCAGAAAAACAGAGTGGTTCCCAATAGGCAAAGGGGTCAGGCAAGGCTGCATCCTATCACCCTATTTGTTCAACTTATATACTGAAAATATAATAAGAAAAGCAGAGTTGGAATCAGAAGAAGGAGGAGTGAAGATAGGAGGAAGAAACATCAACAACCTAAGATATGCGTGGAACACCATACTATTGGTAGAAAACAGTACAGACTTGGAACAGTTAATTTTTATAAAAGCAGGTTTAATGCTGAACATAAAGAAAACCAAAATAATGACTACAGAAGAAATACATACATTCAATCTAGACAATGAGGAAATTGAAATAGTTAAAAATTCCCATACCTAGGATCAAACATTGATGAGAATGGTGACTGCAGTCAAATGGAAAGGGCAGCTATGAAAGAACTAGAAAAGATCCTGAAGAGTAAAGATATACAACTGAGCACTAAAGTCAAAATTGTAATGGCCATTGTATTTCCCATTACCATGTATGGATGTGAGAGCTGGAAAGTGAAGGAAGCAGAGAGGGGGAAAAATCAGTTCATTCAAGATGTTGTTCTGGAGAAGAGTACTTAGGATACCGTAGACAGCCAAGAAGACAAATGAGTTCTTGAACAGATGATGATGATGATGATGATGATGATTATAGTTTATTTTTAAAGCGCTGTCAATATACACAGTGCTGTACAAAGAGAAAATCAACATAAAATAGAATAAAAACCTGCCAGAGGCATACAATCTAATAGAAACAATAGGTAAAATAATAAAAGTCAATTAAAACAAAAAACAATACAACAATTAATAGAACAGATCAGACCAGAGCTCTCCTTGGAAGGTAAGATGATCAAGTTGAGGCTATCTCACTTTGGCCACATAATGAGAAGGCATGAATCACTAGAGAAAACAATAATGCCAGGAAAGGTAGAGAGTAGAAGTAGTAGGGGAAGACCACAGATGAGACAGATTGACTCAATCAGGGGTGGGTGGGTTACAAGCATGGCTTGCAGGAACTATTGTTCTTGTGTTCCTTAAGTTGTTTCCGACTTACGGCAACCCTATGTTCATTGTTCAGAGGAGGTTTAACATTGTCTTCCCTGAGGCTGAGAGTATGTGACTTGCCCAAGGTCATCCAATGGGTTTTATGGAGAAGTGGGGAATTGAAACCTGGTTTCCAGAGTCATAACCCAGCTCTCAAACCACTATGCCACTTATGTAGAATAAACGTTTTCCTTTAAAAATTTCTTCTTTCCATGATCTCTTCATGTGCCTTTGCTTGGGGTTTTTGTTTGTTTGTTTGTTTTAAGTTAAAAGAAAGTGTCTAAGCATATAGGATTTTCATCTCCCATGGAGTGGGAGGAGTGTCTGCTGAGGCAAAGGTTGGAAAAGGCAAAGTAAGCCCCTCAATAATTTCCCAATAGATTATTGAGTCATGTGGTGTCATGTGCTGGCTAACTTCAGTTCAAAAACACAAGGCTTAGCAAGTTAGACAGCTTTATTCAGAAACTAAGTTTTTAGATTTTTGCATTCTGACACCTCATTCACCTTCAAACCAAAACATTCCTGTTTCCAAGACTGCCCCCTACTTTCCACCACTTTGCAAATGTTCCCAACAAATTCAATTAGAAAATGGCCACTGGAGTGAGTTAAGTGACTTGGGCTGCATTTGGATGGCAGGTTTTTTTTTGGAGAAAAATGATGTGATAGGATCTGGATGCAACCTGAATTATACTTGAATTTGGGAGAGGTAAGTCATGTTCATCCCTCTCTCCAGCCGTAGAGCTTTACGGAGCCTCGCGCCCCCCCTTGGGCGCACGGCCCACTATTTGAGAAGTACTGCATTAGCCGCAGTGCTACTCATTATTGTCCTCTGCTGTACCCCAGTAGTTGCATCTGACCTGAGAGTTTCATCTTCTGGCACTATCTCTTGTTTCATTTTGGATTGTCTCATCATAGGTTTTTGCAGTAAAAGATATTCAAAAGAAAGTTTACTGGTGCCTGCCTCTGCACACTACTGACAAGTGTTAGCTGTGGTCACATTTCCATTGTCTCAGAGATTCTCCTCCAGTATCACTCTCCACTACTGCTACTGATCAGTAGCTTTTTGGCATATATAGTCTGGCTCCTTAACAAAAGCCTATCTGACATGGAAGCATTGCCATGCCTCACAAGAGCAAGCACCCCCACTACTTTGGAAAGGCCATTGGTTAGAGCTAGCCAATAACAGCTCAGGGAAAGCTGTGAAAGGGGGCCTACAAAAGAGAAGGAATACAAAACGGAGCCTTGTCTCTATTATAAGGCAGATAGAGGGAAGATGGCATAGGACCTTATCACACGGGGCCCAATCCAGACAGAATCCAAACGAAATCCCAACCTAATATGTATTATTTTTCCGTGTGTCCACACGATGTCGCACAGAACCCCGACAGAACCCCGACAGAATGCAGAAAGAACCGAGATCTTTTGAATTTCAGTTTCTTCAGGAATTGCAATTGCGCGACGGGAATCATTTCGCTTTTGCTGTAGGTATGAAAACCCAATACGTATTGGGGAGCATTTCCCCAATATGTATTGGGGAGCATTTCCCCGCCTGTGCTCCGAGGAGGTCCTCCCCGGAGAGCCGGCTCTCTGAGGACGTCCTCCTTGGAGCGCGGACCCTGCGTGGGGCCTGCGCTCTGAGGAGGACCTCCTCTGAGAGCCGGCTCTCCGGGGAGGACCTCCTGGACCCTGCGCAGGGCCTGCGTTCCAAAGAGGACCTCCTTAGAGAGCCGGCTCTCTGGGGAGGACCTCCTCGGAGCGCGGACCCTGTGCGGGGCCTGCGCTCCAAGGAGGACATCCTCAGAGAGCCGGCTTGGGGTGACAGCCACGGCAAGTGACAGCCGCGGCTGTATTGTGCATGTGAAACAACATCATAGCTTGTTCATGTACGGGATTTTCTCACTTGTGTGTGAACGGCAAATACAGTTCCCGGGAGCACTTTCCTTAAAAGTGCAATGAAGGTAATTGCATGTGATAGCCATTTGCGTATTGTAGGGTTTCTTTCGGTTTATTCCTGGATTTATTCTTATTTCACTTTATTATCGATTTGTGGCCCGCGTGTGATAAGGTCCATAGAGACAGGGAAAAGATTGCAAAGAGATAGGGAGAGGATAGCAGAGAGATAGGGAAAAGATGTAATGGACAGGACAGTCAGCTAGGGTGGAGAACTGAATATGGGGAGAATTAAATGATTAAGAATGATTAAATAGTTCACGGGTTAATGCTTGATCTAAATGGGTATTAATAAACTTCTACTTGTTTATTATTTGTTTACTACAGTGTTAGGCTGTTCCTGTTAGGTGTTAATAGAGAGTCTGGTCATGCTCACCACAGTGGGCCCACCGAACAACACTGCCACTGGTCCATATAGGAATCACCTTGACATCCAAGTACCAGGGAGAGATCTTGAGGGGGAAAGGAGCAGAGTGAGTAACAGAAGTCCAAGGGTTTGGAACTGCAGGGCCAACCCAGAATGGAGTCTGTTACATATATGCTTCGCACAATGCCCAAAAATGGAATAATGGAGACTGGCTGGAATGGAAATGATTTGCTATGGTGGGATACAGAAAGGATTTTTAAAAAGTCCTCACAAATGTCTCTTTTTGGCACAATAGGACTGCATCTTACTGCAAACAATCATTCACCACTACCTCACCCATTCACCCATTGCCTCCCCTTAACCACTTTTATAAGCAAAAAAGTTCAATGGTCAGGCACACAAATGGTGAATTTCATCCCTCCATGAATCTTTCCACATTCTCAAGCTGCAAGCACTGAAAAATATCCATTAAAGTGGAACAATTAAAGTTATATCCATTGCACCTGTATCAACATAAAGTAAACCCAAATGAGAATTATACTTCACTCAATGGGATTATAGTTTACTTCCATGTGTTCCACATGACACACATGGTGTCCCACAGTGTCTTGCCATATTTTCCATTCTCTTCTGGGTTATTTCAGTCCAGAATTAATCTGGCAAGAGGATTTGTTCTGGGATATTGCAACCCTCTTTTCAAGTTTGGATTTTCTACTCTATACTTTGCTGTTATGTTGTGCAGAGTGGGCAGGAGGCATGTCTGGTGATGAATGGATGGATTGAGGCAGTTCCCTCCTTGTTTCCCATTTCACTTTTCTATGACTGGATAGGTGCAATGTTCTCTGTTGTCAAACATATGGCTGTGTTTAGTAACAATATGTATAACCATATTCTTCTTATACTCCTTTGGGGGCTCAGCCCCAAATTCCTTGTACTGCTCCCCCTCCACAGTTGGACATTGACTGTGGTACCACCCCCAACCCTGCAGCTACTCTGTCTTGTCCTGACAACTTGCCAGATAACCAAGTTCACCCTCATTTCCTAGTTTTACCCAGATTCTTCTCCATGTCAGCATGGTGCCTTGCTGCTTTTCTCTCCAGGGCTCTCCCACAGGATATCTAATTTCTGCTGTCTGTGAACCACATAACGGTATCTTGTCTTAGTATGGGATGTCTATACTTTTTACTGATTGCCCTACTTTTGATTTTGTGGTTTTTCCCACTTTCACTGTCAGTCATTTTCCCCACTGACAGGAAAAACAAAGTATCACAAAAGTCATTGGGGCACATTGGGGTAAGGAAAGGCTGGGGGAAAAGTACCATCTCTTGGCAAGTATGAGTTGGGATTAAGGTGTTTATAAGAATATAAACACTTCTTCCATTTATGCACCACAATCAACTTGAGGTGTCATGAGTTATGATAAAGAGAAAATGACATTTCAGGTACAGGTGGGTCTTGATTTAAGTTGGGTTTGCATTCACTGTAAATTGAGACCAACATAAGTACCTTATCACACGGGGTCTAAAGCAGACCTAATCCAAAGGGTATCCGTAGCTAATACGTATTATTTCCCCGTGTTTACACATGACGTTGCACCGAAACTCGACAGAACCCGGAGCTAATCCATAACGAATTGAGATCTTTTGACATTCGGTTTTTCGGTGAAGTACAACTGAGCTTTCGGAATCATTGCGCAATGGCCACGCAGGCGAAATACATATGATCACGCAATATGTATTGTGAAGCATTTCCCTGCCCTGACCCATGGTTCCCAGAGCTACTTCCCATGGATCTGTGAGGAAGCATCTTATGACGTGTCCTTCCTGTTTGGATTGGGCAACAAATGGGACGGGTAAACATGGTCCTCTCTTTGTAATTTATGGGATTTTCTAACTTGTATGTGCACAGAGAATACATTTCCAGGATGCGTGTCCTGGGAAGCACGATAAATGTGCTATGGCGGTAATTGCATGTGGTAGGCATTTACATATTGCGGGAGCTCTTTCAGTTCATTTCGGTATAGAACTGAATTTATTCTTATTTTGGTTACTTTTCGCTTCGTGGCCAGCGTGTGATAAGGTCCATAAGTGGAAGGAGCCAGTTCCTCAGGGAATCATTAGAGACCAGGGGGTGTATTATGAACAAGTGGAAGTAGCCACAAAGTTAGGGATTACACTCAACTGGCCACCAATATTAAAGATATTTAAAGTATAAAACATCAGAGTTCATATTTTACAAGCTAGAGAAATGTGCAGATACCCCCCTGAGGAAGTAGAAGAAGAAGGAAGTACTGATCCCAAGGGGGGGGGTGACTGGGGTGAGCTGGCTTATCATTGGCTGACAGCTGTTCTTCAGAGGAGCACTCAGACAGAGAGCAACTGGTAAGAACCCTGTTCTGCTGCTGTACCTTATCATTCTGAAAGGGAGAAAGCACATCAGGAGAGGGATCGGCAGCACATCTTCTACTATATCCTTTCCAGCAGATTTCCCAAGTTAAGAAGAGTCCATTTGCTCATCACTGGCTAAGCAAGCAGAGGAAACTCCTTCCAGACACACCAAAACTCCAAGATTCAAATTTGTTCCTCCCCTTTATGTCCTCCAGTAAAGCATTCAAAGGAACCCCTTCCTGAGTTTCTTGTTCCCCATCATGCTCCCCCTTCTAAGCAGGCAAATGAAACTCCTTCCTTCCAGAAACAAAATTAGTCTGAATTTGCTTTCTCCCAGTCACTACTCTCCAAGCTTAGACAAGTAAAAGAAAAGCAACCTAGGCCCCAAACAGAAAGGCTTAAAAAGCTGGCTTTCGCATGGCTTTGGGGCATGGTGATTATATGACTTAAACTCCCAACCTGTGTGGAAGCTGTGCGGAGGTTGCTAAGGCGGCCCCCAAAAGAACAAATCTTTTCTGCTTCTTGCCATGGTCCATTTGGAACCATGGCAGTGGGTGTCTTTTGGGCTGTGGCATGTGGTTGCTGTGGCATCGGGGTGATTGGGTCAGTAGCAGCTTCTGGCCACTGCCAGTCTGTTTTCCCCCTTAGAAACCCATCCTTAGATCCAAAACACACTGTAGAAGTAATCCAGTTTGAGACCACTTTAACTGCCCTGGTTCAATTCTAGGGAATTCTGGGAACTGCAGTTTTGTGAGCCATTTAGCTTTTTTTGTCAGAGAGCTCTGGTGCCACAACACTCTACAGTTCTCAGGATTCCCTAACACTGAGCCAGGGCAGTTAAAGTGGTCTCAAACTGGATTATTTCTGCAGTGTGTTTGGGACCTTACTTCTCAAAAAAAACCTTCATAACAAAACATCAAACAACATCACTTTCTCACCCCACTCTCATTTTCTTGTCTCCCCTTGCTTGTTCTTCCTTGTCACTGAACTCCACAGGCATGCTAGGCAAAACTTTATTTATTTATAACACAATTTTGTAAATTTGAAATGTAAATTGGGGCAATGCAAATTGAGACTCCTTTGTACAAGCAAAATGGCAAGTGAAAAGTCACACCCATCTGGATTTTCCCTATGGCATTTAGATTGGAATACATCTCAACAATTTTATCTGCAAGTTGTTGTTGTTAACTGCCCTCAAATCGGTCTCAACTCATGGCGACCCTATGAATGAGACATCTCCAAGACCCCCTGTCCTCCACTGCTCTGCTTAATTCCTGCAAACCCATACACATCACCTCCTTAATAGAGGGCCTTTGCAGACTGCCAGAAATAATGCAAATTGAGTCCACTTTAAATTGAGGCACTGCCCTGGCTCAGTACTAGGGAATTATGGGAACTGTAATTTATTGTGGCACCAGAGCTCTCTGACAGAGAAGGCTGAATGTCTTAGAAAAAAATACAATTCCCATGATTCTCTAGCATTGAGCCAGGGCAGTGCCTCAATTTAAAGTGGACTCAATTTGCACTATTTCTGGCAGTCTGCAAAGGCCCAGAGTCTATCCATCTGGCGTGTAGCCTTCCCCTCTTCCTACTTCCCTCCACCTTCTCTAGCATTATTCTTTTTTCCCAAAGATTCCTCTGTTCTCATGTTGTCTGAAGTATGAAGTCTGAGTTTGGTCAGTTTGGCTTCCAGGGAGGTTTCCGGTTTGATCTGCTCTAGCACTCTTCTCCAGCACCACATCTCAAATGAATTGATTTTCTTCCTATCATCTTTCTTAACTGCCCAGCTCTCAGATCCATACATGGTAACAGGGAATATGATGGCTTGTATGATTCTAACTTTTGTGCTGAGTTGTATATCTTTGCATTTTAGAATCTTTTCTAGTACTTTCATACCCACCCCCTCCCCTTCTTAATTGTCTTCTGATTTCCTGACTGCAGTTCCCATTTCTATCAATGTTTGATCCCAGGTATGGGAATTCTTTTACTATTTCTGTTTCTTCATTGTCTAGGTTGAACTTGTGAAGGTCCTCAGTGGTCATTGTTTTTGTTTTGTTCAGCATTGAAACAAGCTCTCTGATGGTTTTGACCATCGAAACAAGCTCTACTACAGACAGACAATGGTAACACAGAATGATGTTGCTGCCATCACCACAATGGAGTAGGCTTTTAGATGGGCTGTAGCCTATGTTCAGTCAGACTCACCAGGTTTTCTGCCAACACTGCTGTAGTCACTGTCTCACTATTACCATAGGAAGTTCCATAGGAAATTATTTTCATGTAGGAAAGGATAAGAGGTAATCCAGGGTTTCAGCAGAATCACTTGCAGTGGTGACAGGAAAATCCCTCCAAAGCATCAGAAAATCATTGTGATCTGTGTGGCTTTCTGAATTTATCTTATCTGCCCCTACAGAGGTTTCAAGACCCAGTTAAGGCTAGACCCCACTAGGAATTCATTTGTTCATGATGAAATCCCCCTAAAGTTCCCCCATATGCAGATTGCCACCATTCCACCAAACAGAAGTAAGTTTACATAACTGGGGGTATGTACCAGACCTACAGTTGCCATAGAGGAAATGAAGTCTTGCGGCACTCCAAGTATGTTGACCTCATAGATGTTGTAGTCCCCCAGGATAACATATATGTTTAAAACATAACCTATTTAGGATCATCCACACACGTACAGTTGGTGAATTGTTTGCAGTGAATAGATGAATTTTATAATGGCTTGACTGAGATAAAGCTTATCCTTTACAGGGACCAGCCATCTTCTCAGATCAATCTGAACCAATTCCTCTACATTGTACTGATTTCAAATTTCTTTGGATTTTTGCTTTAATGAGGAAGCATCTTGAGGAATGCTGGTTTTTGTAGACTCTTTTGGGCCTCTGTAGTTCTCCCTTTCATGCAAATGAGAATTTGCTGGATTCTGTTACCCACCGAAAGGTAGTTTCAATTAGAAATTCAATTACACTGTCTTGAGGAGGCAGAACTGATAGTTTGTTTGAATCTGGCACATTATAGAAAGTTCCAAAGAACCATAAATCTGCTAATTGATTTCTGTACCTGTAGTGTTTGATTAGGTGTATTTTATTGTTTACTTGGTTTTAATTAACCCCAGGCTTGTCAAAGTATTTCCACTGACAAAGGATGTATGATGAACTGTGATAAACTATTCACAGAGGCTGACTCTTCTCAGTAATTGCTATCATGCCTGAGAATTATTAGAAATTAGCATATACAGAAGGGGAGGAGATCTATGCTTTTGGAACAAGTTAGTGGTACCTATAAATCTCTGGCTTGTTCCAGTGTGTGAGAGACAGGCAAATGTGAATGACCATTGAGTCATTCTGTTGAGATGAATCACTTGCCAGATTACATTTAAGTATGAAGAATGACAAACTAGAAAGAATTATGAAGTCTCTGAGAGATGAAAGTTAAATAGATGCTAATACTTCCTATCAGTTGACATCAGAGTTCCTCAGCACTATCACGGGAAAGAATGAAATAGAACTGAGAAAGAATAAGCTGATTTATGGTTACGGTGAGAATGTCTCTAGGGGTTTTCACTTTTGGATTTCTATAAGAGAAAAAGAAACTTATAGAACTTGAAATCACCTCATGAAGACTTCAGACTCACCGGGACTGACTGACTGCTAATGTCTGAACTTTATCAACTACAAATTCCATGGCTATAACATCTGGCCAGATTAATTTTAAAACTTTTTTGCTTCTCCTTCATTTGAAGTTTTGTGATGTCCATCCTGATGCAGAATTCTGAAGGAATTTAATTATAATTTGGTGGCCCAATAAAGATATTACCCAACTCTGATTTTACTCACAACACTTAGGGCCTTTGCAGACTGCCAGAAATAGTGCACATTAAATTGAGGCACTGCCCTGGCTCAGTGCTAGGGAATCATGGGAACTGTAATTTATTGTGGCACCAGAGCTCTCTGACAGAGAAGGCTCAATGTCCCAGAAAAAATTACAACTCCCATGACTCCCTAGCACTGAGCCAGGGCAGTGCCTCAATTTAATGTGCACTATTTCTGGCAGTCTGCTTAGGCCCTAAGTTCCTTTTATTCTTTCCCTTTCTCTCTCTCCCTCCATGACCAAATGTGTGTGTGATAAAGTACTTTTGCATGGGATTTTAAGAGTTTAGGATGTAAATTGATGAGTGTTATATTTTTGTTGGTGATCACAGAAAAAAAACAGTGACAAAGTTATTTGAGATGAATTTTCTCACTTAGGTATTGATGTAATATACTTGCCCAGCTCACACTTTTTAATAGTATTTCCACATTAACATTAGGAAAAGGTGTTTAGTTAATGAATACCATAGCATGGAAAAGTTACTTTTTGAATCCCCAGAATCCCCCAGCAGTATTTACGAAAACCCCTGATCCTTCTAGTCTTAGCTGTGGTTACATCGGCATTAACATTATGATGGAGTATTCAAAATGTCAAAGGCCTCCTTCTATGATATTTCAGTTTCAGACTTAGAGTAGCTCTTATTTGCATTATGTCTTTTGAAGGAAAACACATGTGTGTCCGTGCTCACACACACTAAATGCAGTTGCATATTAAACTTACTGCCTGCCTTGGCTAAAAATCAATGTGATTAGCAGAAAGAAGGTAATCCTAAAGTGCTTTAATTTGATCTTTGAATTCCATACAAGGTTACCATTGCATGACTAATTTCTGTTATATTTATCATTTTCTGGGGTGATATTTGCCATATCATGTCCAGTAAAGGCACCTTCCCTTTCTGCCATCAGTTAGCAGTTTCTCCACAGCTCCCAAACAGCTGCCAATAACCCTGTCCTGGATCTGTGTATGTTGATGAAACCTTACATGTGGCCAGAACCAACATCCCCATAGAATTAGTGACTACTCTCAGGCAGCGGATTAGGTACAGACTGGTTTTGTTCATAATCTGGATTATGCCTCCACTTTAACACCTAAATGATTGCCCACAGTTACACTCCATCATCTGAAGCTTGTTGTTCTAGTGTGCCTTCAATTTGTTTCTGACTTATGACTTATGGTGATCCTAAGGCCAGGCTATCATGGGGGTTTCGTGGCAAGATTTGTTCCGAGGGCTTTGCCCTTGCCTTCCTCTAAGGCTGGGAAAGTATGACTTGTTGAGGTTTGCCCAGTACGTTTCCGTGGCTGTGCAAGGATTTGAACCCTGGTTTCCAAGAGCACTAGTCCAACACTCAAACTATTACACCATATTGGCTCCTCCATCTGAAGCACAAACAGAAAAAACAAAACAAAACTGCAGTTCTCGTAATGAAGGCACTTATTAATGTTTATATAAATTCCTGTTCATTAAACATAATATTCAAATAGAAATAATTAAGTCATTTAGTCAAGATTTAAGGACATGCAGAAAGATGCAGCAATTGAAACCCAACAGCCTTGGGGCTACTCTGCCCACACCCCCAGGGTGTGATGAGAAAATTATCTGGTTGAGCCAGAAGGGGGTGGCCACATGGGCAGTAACAATACAACAGGATTTAGATGGTGCCGTAGGGCATTCCTGGACAGACTGCTTGCCTTGCCTTTCCCCCTCCCCTGGCGACAGCTGCTAATAGCCTGCTTACCTCTCTTGTCTGTTTGTTTAATGAACAAGCTGATGAGTTATAGGGAGCATAAACTGCATCTCAAGCAGGATACTCTGAGTTTATTATATTCACATAACTCAAAACACAGCAACATTGATTTAATTTCCTTATTCTATAAATCTTACTGGAGGATTTAACACTCTTGGGTACAGGTTGGACTTACAATATGAAGAGAGAACCTTGAGGCCTTAATAAGTATAACTCCATCTTGAGTGATTGGCTGCCAAGTGATGGGGATGTTCTTAACATGCATGTCTCCCTCTGGGAACTGCATTATGCTATAAATAATAGCAAGAATACTTCCCTAGGAGGGGATAATGCAGGTTATGAACTGCATTGACATTTACCTAGGAATTGTTTGAAAGTGTGCCTCTTTCTTCATAATTTGTCTTGGAATATAGGCTAGATGCCTGTAGGGTAGAAACTTGTTATTGTTGACCTTCTACCAAAACTTGGGAAGATTTTATTTGATTCCTCATCTAATAAATCTTCCTTTTTATGTAAAATTATGAAGTAGATGGGTAATAATAGTTTAACAGCCTATTTGGAGAGACATTCTCTTTTAACTCCTGTACAGAATGGGTTTCAACTTGGTCGACACACTATGTATCAGATTATTTAATTAGAAACATTGGTCTGGAAGAGTTTTTGCTCTAAATAATTCTTAATGGCTGTATTTTTTTGATACAGAAAAGACTTATGATATGGTGTAGAACAAGGGTAGGCAACCTTTTTGAGCTGGGGGCCGGGTTGCTGTCCCTCAGACAATTGGGGGGGGGGGGGCGAAGCACCAAAAATAGATAGATAAATAAATAAATAAATACATTTTAAAAATTAAAAAAAATATGCATGCACACTCTCTCAGCCCCAGAAAAGCCATGGCAAAACCCCTGTGGAAATTTTGCCAAGAAAACCCCAAGAACAAGTAATAACAACAGTAATCAATATCATAATGGTGGGCGGCAGTGGGAGGACCGGCCTGGGGCCGGTCCAAAGGCCTTGGGGGGCCGCATCCGGCCCCCGGGCCTTAGGTTGCCTACCCCTGGTGTAGAAGAAGGGTTTAATTTATAAATTACATCAGATGGGGTACTGTAGGTCTGTATTAGGCCTCTTCATTTCGATGAATCTCAACTTAATGAAGCTCTATGTAAGTTGGTTGCTGTTCTGTTCCTTCAAGTAGGTTCTGATGTATAGCAATCCTAAGGCAAATGTATTCTATATCACAAAGTTTTCTTGGCAAGAACTGTTCAGAGGAAATTTATTTTTGCCTTCCCCTGAGGCTGAGAGAGTGTGACTTGCCCAAGGTTTCCATGGCTGAACAGGGATTTGAAGCCTGGTCTCTAGAGATGTAATCTAACACTTGAACTACTGTACAATATTGGCTTTCTATGTAAATTGGTAGAATGGCAGAATTCCTGGGATTTTGGGTTTTCCTTAGTAAAAAATTAGATACAATCTTTACTTGATGACAAAGTTCTCATCCAATTGCCTTGACTCTTTATGGGGAAAGAATTCAAATAGTATCTAGCATTATGTTTCTTGGATTGTATTTTGACTCTAACTTAACTTGGAAGGTACACATTCATTCTTTGATCAAGAAATGTAAGATTGTATTGAATTTGTTGATGTCTGGTGGGAATAACTGTTTTGTTGTTGTTGTGTCCTTCACACACCTTCCAACTTATAGTGACCCCAAGGTGACTCTATCATGGTTTTTCGGAGGTTTGCCATTGCCTTCCGCCAGGACTGAGAGAATGCAATGAACCTAAGGTCACGCAGTGAATTTCCATGGCCAAGTCAGGAGTAGAACCTGATCTCCAGAGTCATAGTCCAACATTCAAGCCACTATGCCACATTAGCTCAGGAATAAATGGGGAACAGATATGAAAATTCTATTGATGTTTTATCATGCCTATATATTCTGCCTTTGTTGGATTATGGTTTTTAGGCCTTTTCACTGGCTTCTTATACTTTATTGTATCTGCTTGACAAGGTTAAATCTAAAGCTTTACACATAATTACTAAAGCTGTTAATACCACCTCCTGCTCTGTTTTACAGAGCAGTGGCCATGTGGTCTTAAACATGAATGAATGGATCTTTTGTTATGGGATAAATTAAGAAATACTCAAGCAGGCCCCTTATGTACTCTCTCTGATAGATGTTGGGAATTTGACTCCATTTGATTGGCTATGGATCTCCCCCTTTAGTGGATGTGCATCTACTTAACCCGAGCTCTTGAACGAGCTGTTGGGAAACCAAGACCTAATTTTGGGGAATTTATAATTAGCTCAAAGGAGTGGGAAGCACCCAACTTCGCTTCTGAGATCTTGTCCAATTGTCTACCAGAGATGTAAGAATTCTGGCTGGGAATGACGCTGAAATGGACCAAACTCCAATTAAAGTCTAAAATATTTATTTGACAAAATAAGCAAGCATCCAAATGCAGCACACACACACACACACACACTAGAAGAATGAGCAGGGAAGAGCGAGAGCAGGGAAGGCAAAGAGGGAAACCAGGATAGAGGGAGATATACTCACACCCGAGGGGTTCCTCTGGGCTTCTGGCGGCAAATAAGGATGAGTTCAGTGGAAGGGGAACGACCGGCAAGAGAGGGGGTCGTGGGAACTATCCCAGAGTGCAGACCGACAGAGATTCCGCATGCACTCTCAAGGTAGCACAAGGTCTGCTAAAATCCAGGGGTTCTTATAGGGAAATTCTGCCTCCTGGCCATGAGTTGAACAATAGATAGACAAAGGCTTGATGGGTTTACTATTGTTTACTTAAGTCTGGGCATAGTCTAGACCAGGGGTAGGCAACCTTTCCCCTTTAAGTCCGAGTGACTTCATCTCCCAGAATCCCAGGAGCTATTGGCCAACATGGGACTATTGGCCAACATGGCTGAGGCTTCTGGGAGCTGAAGTCCCTCGGCCCTTAAAGGGGAAAGGTTGCCTACCCCCGGTCTAGACAATGCATTTGGTTTCAAAACTATCAAGAAAAGGAAGCTAGAGAAAGGGGTGCAATCAAATCTGATCACTGTCTCATTAAGTGTGAGACTAAAACAAACAAACACCATTAGGTATCTTTTCCAACATAATGGGATATTCCCAAGGGCAACTCCCAAAACCTGCCTGATCAGGAAATCTTTAGTGGTCTTAAGCAATTTTAGCTTGCTTACCTGACCTTACATCTAGGGGATTATGGCTGCCATCTCCCAAGGGTCAGGCTGGGATCATAGGGAACTGCTCATGGCTAAAATATATATGAAAAATGGAGCATATTTACTAACAGAGCAGTACTTCAAATCTGAAGGAATTGATTTATGAATCTATTCAATGTCAAAGGAACTTGTACAATTTAAGTGGATGTTTCTTGGATTCTACAGAAAGTAGCAGAAGTGCTACCTACTGTTCCCTGGTTTTTGAATTAGTAAAGGTTTAGATTATCCAATTGGTCTAATAATTACTGTAGAGCTGGTGGCCATCTTGTTGGCATTGGAATGGTATGAGACATTCATCCTGATCATATACTGATGCTATCAGATTCCCTGCCTGGACTGCTGGCTATCCAAGCTGATGGGGTAACCTGCAGGAATGCTATTATTAATGAAATCTGACAATCTGTCCAGTGAATACAGAGATTCATTTGAGAAACATGGAATAGATACATAGAATCATAGAGTTGGAAGAAACCACAAGGACCATCCAATACAACCCCCTACCATGCAGAAAGACACAATCAAGGCACCCCTGACAGATGGCCATCCAAGCCTCTGTTTAAAATCCTTCAAAGAAGGAAACTCTAGGACACTCTGAGGCAGTGTATTCCACTGTTGAACAGCTCTTACCACCAAGAAGTTCTTTCTATTGGTTAAGTGAAATATCTTTGTCCGGAGTTTCAATCCATTGCTCTGTGTTCTAGAGCAGCAGAAAACAAGTTTGGTACATCTTCAACATGCATCCCTTAAAATATTTCAAAATTGCTTCATGTAACCTCTTAACATGCTCTTCTCCAGGCTAAACATACACAGCTCCTCATAGAACTAGTTAAAAGACCTTTCATCATCTTGGTTGCCCTCTTCAGGATACACTCTAGTGTGTTAATATCCCTCTTGAATTGTGGTGCCCAGAACTGGACAGAGTATTCTGGATGAGGTCTTAGCAAAGCAGAATAGAATGGTACTATTAGTTCCCATGATCATATGCTCATATTGATACAACCTAGAGCCATATTGGCTTTTTAAGCTGCCACCTCACTTTGCTGACTCATGTTACGTTTATGGTCTACTAAGATTCCTATATCCCTTTTGCATAAATTGTTGTCAAGCCAGGTATCACCCATCCTATATCTGTGAATTTCATTTTTTTTCTGCCCAAATGTATTACCTTGCATTTCCCCCTGTTAAAATTCATTTTGTTAGTTCTGGCCAGGTTCTCTAATTTGTGAAGGTATTTTTGAATTCTGATCCTGTCATCTGGGGTATTAGTCTCCCTTCTAATTTGGTGTTGTCTGCAAATTTGCTAAGCATGCTCTCTATTCCATTATCTAAGTCAGGGATAGGCAACCTAAGGCCCGGGGGCTGGATGTGGCCCCCGAGGTCTTTGGACCAGCCCCTGGCTGGTCCTGACGCCGCCGCCACCGCCCGCCATGATGATATTGATTATTGTTGTTATTACTTGTTCTTGGGGTTTTCTTGGAAAAAATCTCCACAGGGCTTTTGCCATGGCTTTTCTGGGGCTGAGAGAGTGTGCATGCATATTTTTTTTATTTTTTTATTTTTGATGCTTCGGCCCCCCAATTGTCTGAGGGACAGCAACCCGGCCCCCGGTTGCCTACCCCTGATCTAAGTAATTGATAAAGATTTTGAATAGCACTGGACCCAGGACAGAACCCTGTGGAACCCCAGTAGTCACCTCTCTCCAGAATGAAGAGGAGCCATTGGTGACTACCCTTTGGGGTAAGTCAGTCAATCAATTACAAATCCACCTAACAGTCACATTGTCTAGCCCTCATTTTACTAGCTTATTTGCAAGAATATCATGGGAAAACTTGTTTATACTTGTTGAAATCAAGATATGCTACATTGACAGCATTCCCTTCATCTACCAAGCTTGTGTTTGTAAAAAACAACAACCACAGATCAGATTAGTCTGGCATGAGTTCTTTTTGAGAATCCCACACTGATTTTTAGTAGTCATGGCTTGCTTTCTAAGTGCTTACAGATTGTTTCATACTCTGTTCCAGAATCTTTGCTTGTATTGATGTCAGGCTGACTGTGTGGTAATTGTTTGAATCCTCTCTCCCCCCCCTCTATTTTTGAAGATGTGGACAAGTTGCCCTCCTCCAGCCTGCTGGGACCTCTGTTCACCAGAAATTCTCAAAGATTACTGACAGTGGTTCTGAGATTACTTCTACCAGTTGTTTTAATACCCTTGGATGTAGTTCATTTGGCCCAGGAGACTTGAACTCATTTAGAATAGTCATGTATTCCTGTACTACCTCTTTTTTGTGCTGCATTTCCCCTAATACTTCATCTGCTCTGTTTTCCCTAAGTTGAGCACCACTATCTTTTTGGGAGAAGACCAAGGCAGATATTGAATTGTTTTGCCTTTTCTCTATTACCTGTTAGCATTTCACCATCTTCCCCTATTGAGTGGTCCTACCATGTACTTTTGCTACAGACATAACCAAAAGAGACTTCATTTATAATAGCCAGACTTACCTGTACTACCCTCTTTACCTATTCTGTGCTGCTTTCCCCCTACTGCATCATCTGCTCCATTTTTCCCAGGTTGCACACTATACACCTTTTCAGAGAACAACTGATGCAAATAATGTGTTGAGTAATTCTGCCTTTTCTTGATTCCATTAGCATTCTGCCATCTTCTCCACAGCCACGGTGGTGGCAGCTTATCTGCGCTCCTTTGGTGCAGTGTGTCTGTACGCTGCACCAAGGGAGCGCCCTGATGCCACCTGTCATGTAGTGGGGCGCAAAGCATGACAGTGGCATTGGGCAGAGTCAGGGCGGCCAGCGTGCGGTTACCATGCCCCAACTCCACTCCCAGGCTGGCCCTTTTTGCTAGTCTGAACAGGGCGTTTCTTCTGCTAACAAGTCCACCAGAGAGGCTGTACTAACATCAAGACTCCTAGGCTGTTGGACGGGACACAAAATGGAACACAAAATGGCACCCGGGTAGTGCACATGCATGCGCGCGAGCCTCTGCCCCCCTGAATATCTGGGGGCCAGCAAAAAGCATGGGGACCCCTGTCATAGAGCATCCCAGTCATTGGTTTGAATTTTCCTTTGACTTCCTGAAACTTGTGAAACAGATCTCTTGTTCTTCCTCTTTTGTTGTTGTCTTCTATTTCTCTTCATTGGTTGTTGTTGTAGGGAAACATCACAGTCCTTTGTTTGATATGAAAAGTAAATGTTACAATTTTCTTTTCTCCTTCTTGCTCTATTTACTTCACTCTTATTCCATTATATTATTATTATTATTATTATTATTATTATTATTATTATTATCTTTGGTGTTTTTTTGTTCAGTTCAGTTCTTTTTTTTATATAGTTAGACAAATATAGATGGTTAATATTTTAGTGGATTGCAATACAAAGCTATTAAAGTATAAAAACTAGTTTAAATAAAAACTGTAGCTATGATTGGAAGAAAGATAGAATTAACTAGAAGGCAAATAGTAGGGAAAAGGCAGTTTATACTTTTTAACAATATGTAAATGGGAGCACAAGAAGAACAGCTAAATCATTGATTCTAAGGGTGAGGAAGTCATATATAGAAAAAAGAAAAGAGTAAATTAGTATTATTTTAACTATGGAAAAATCTTTGAGAGAATATGGTTTTTGATGAATTTAAGAAGAAAAGAAGATGAAAGAGAAAAGTAAGGGCCGATGCAGATGGCCCATTTGAGGTGGCAGAGAGCTGCCCTGGGGAGTGGCAGCTCGGGGCCGTGGCAACCCCATGCTGCGGCCCTGATCCTTTTGCCACCCCAAGAGCCGGTGCCGTGGCTCTTCCACGCCCTTTCGATGCAGTGTGTCTGCATGCTGCACAGGTAGGGCATCCCGATGCTGTGTGCCATGTGTAAGGCCACATGGCATCAGGATGGCGTCAGAGTGGGGTTGGGGCAGCCGCCGTGCGGTTGCCTCACCCCAACTCTACCCCCAGGCTGGCCTTGGGGCCTGTCTGCAATGGCCCTAAGTTAGTATTCAAAAGGTCAGAGAAAGTGTGTAGAAGGTGAGAG
This sequence comes from Phrynosoma blainvillii, assembly GCA_026167975.1. Classification (NCBI taxonomy): domain Eukaryota; kingdom Metazoa; phylum Chordata; class Lepidosauria; order Squamata; family Phrynosomatidae; genus Phrynosoma; species Phrynosoma blainvillii. The sequence goes on from JANUYF010000004.1 coordinate 153,244,152, forward strand.
GAAGTGTTTAGAAGGTAAGAGGAATTATTTTGAAGATTGGAGTAATTATAACAGTTAGAGGAAGGGAGAAAAGTGAAGGGATAGGATTAAAGGGAGAGTGTAAAATGGGGAAAATGAAGGAGGAAAACAAGAAAGATGAGGAAGGAATGGAAAGATAAGGAAGGAACAGAATGAGGATGAGGAAGAATGGAAAGAGAAAGGATAAAGGGAGAGGGAAGGGAATTTTATGAAAGACAAAGAATGGAAATAAGTACAGGGAAGAAGTATATGAAATCAAGTAAGATAGTCTAAGCATATATGTAAAAATATAAGATGAAAGATATAAAATGAAGATGATAAAAATAATATAAGAGGATATCCACTGAAAGAGAAATAATTGTTTGGATAATGAAAATTTGTATATTATGTATATGAACATTAAGGACGTTTTCACACTAGGGTCTGAAACCAGCAGACAAGCAGCATTAGAGCATGCTGGAATCTAGCCGGAGCCATTCCGGTATAGACCCCGCCTGTCGGAATTACCTTTCAGACGCAACTATCATCCTTGCGGAATTAGCGACACTGCGCTGGATCCGCTCCTGGGAGGCGGAACTCCTGTTCACACACAAGTCCGAGGATCCCTGCCTCGATCCGGCAAAAGAAGTTCTTGCACATGCGCAGTAAAAGGAATGCTCGCCGCAACCGTCGCATGCGATTTTCGTCACTTCCGTCGCTATAGCGCTATTGTTTTTCAATCGCCATTGCCGTCCAGTCGCCATTCCTTTGCTGTGTGAGAGAGCTGCCGCTTCTGAAGAGAATGGAGTCTACTCTTCTGCTAACCCGTGAGTTGCAGGTAGAGCTGGAGAAGGAGGAGCAGGATCACAGGGCAAGGCACAGGGCTGTGCTGGCTGGGGTTCGTCTCTTCATGAGGCGGCGTGGCATCACAGGTTGCACAGCCCATCAGCTGTTATGGAGGATTTCAGGATGACCAAGCCGCTTGGGCCGGGGTTTCCATGCCAGCACTGTCCCCAATCCACGCCGGTGGTGGGTCAGGCCACAAGTCATCCGGAACTGGTGGGCAGATGAGGTGCTTCAACTCTGGGATGAGGACATGTGGATAAGAAACTTTCGGATGTCCAGATCCACCTTGTTCGAGATAGCAGAGGCTCTGCGCCCTTACCTCCAGGTCGAGGACACCACCATGAGGCGGGCCATCTTGGTGGAAGAGAGGGTGGCAATCACCATCTGGTGGCTTTCTGCCCCCCTCAACTACAGGAGAGTGGCACGGCACTTCCAGATTGGGGTCTCTACAGCCTACATCATATGCATAGAGGTCATCACTGCAATAGATAGAGTACTTCTTCCAAGAACAGTGTGCCTTGGGGACTATCGCCGGGTAGGTTCATCTCCTTCCATTGTGTTCCTGGCCTCTGCTTCCTTTAACTTAAATTAAATGCTTTGCAATAATAATACTGCTGTACAATAAACTGAGAGTGCCACATAAAAATGGGAGGCATGGTTTTCTGCTTCCTTTGGAACAATAGCTGAAAGGGAGGGTTTTTCTGTGGTGTAGATGTATGTAGGTATGGATAGCCACAAGCATCTACGGTGATAACTGGGCAGACAGCAAAGCAGTTGGGTGCATAGCTAACAAAGAATTATGGGGACTAAATCACGGCTGGGCAATTGGCGAGGCTGTTTCCTGTGAGACATTCATTGATGGGGAGCATGAACATGTGGATCTTACCCTGCTTCTAATGGCTTTTCCTCTATTGTCCTTCTTTTTACCTTGCAGGTGATGGAAGGTTTTGAGCAACTGGGCTTCCCCCACTGGGTCGGCGCGCTGGATGGCTCCCATATTCCGATTCACCCTCCCAGGGCGAATGCGGAGGACTATTACAATCGCAAGTATGGATACTCGATTGTACTTCAGGGACTGACGTCGGCCACTGGTCTCTTCCTTGATATCGAGGCAGGCTTCTCAGGGCACAACCATGATGCCTTCATCTTCAGGCATTCGTCGTTGTGCCAGGCCATGGATGAGGGAGAATTTGTTCCAGGCAACCCAAGCATCACAATCAGGGGAGTGCAGGTACTGCCATTGATAACAGTGGACGGGGCATACCCCTTGCGGCGATGGCTCATGAAGCTGTACACAGGAGCTCTGGGGCCAAATCAATTGGCTTTCAACATGGCACTTAGCAGGGCTCGGTGTGTGGTCGAAAGAGCCTTCGGACGTTTAAAAGGAAGATGGGGCTGCCTTGGAGCTAGGCTGACTGTTGGGGAGGAGCACTTTGCCACAGTGGTGTCGGCATGCGTGGTACTTCACAACATTTGTGAGACAAGGGGCATGCATTGCACGCTGGGCAGCCCTCCGGTGAACTGCATCTCCCACCTATGGTGCAAGACTCACAGGCGCCGAGAGACCGCAGAAGGCAGACAGAGGGGGAAATAGTTCGTGGGGCTATCGCGGCCATGATAGCCGAGCGGGAGTGGTTTCCTTAAAATCCACTGCCACCATTTTGTGACACTTGCTGGCTTGGGTTTGTTGTTTTACAGCTGCATGCACATATGTATATATGTTTATATGTTTTCCAATTATGTTCGGTTAAAAAATAAACCATTAGTTAACTGTTAATATGAGTGGTTTTCTTTACGTCCACTGCCACAGTTTTCAGATACTTGCTTGGTTGGGTTAGTGGTTCAACAGCTGCAAGCACATATGTGTGTGTGTGTGTGTGTGTGTGTGTATGTGTATGTGTTTGTGTATATATTACATACACACACACATATATATATGTATACATTTATATAGGTGTGCGTATGTATTTGTGTATAAAATATATATATATATATATACACATATAAATACATACATAAATACATATACATTGATAGATAGATACAGATATACTATATATATATATATATATATATATATATATATATATGGTCTCCAAATGATGAATTTTTACAGATGCGAAGAAACATATCTCTGGATAAATATATTATTTATATTTACACATATATTTACAAACCAGATAAGGGTGTGTGTGTGTGTATGTACTTTTGTATGATTGTCTGTTCCAGGCACATGTACTTTCACACAAGTACATACGCGCACGCCCATATATACACCCCAAATAACTTGTGCCTAAACAAATTTAAGACAAAACTACACAACATTAGAAATAGAACTCCAACATGTAAAACTAAACATATTGTTGAAAAAAGGTTAACCCTCACCTCAGGAAGGAGAGTAAAAAATTTGTTTTCTTTATTACCCTTTTGCCAGCGACCCTTTGGCTGGCATCCTGAGGTGGTTGGGCTGGCTCCGAGGAAGGCACAAGGCAAGATGGAGCTGGCCACTCGTTGGCATCTTCCCCAAATAGCACTTGTGTGCCAGTTACCTGTTGCGTCTCTGGTACTGCAGAGAACTGTTCAGCAGTATCAGGTAATGGCCTGTTGCTAGCAAGCTGCTGGAGGGCCCCGGCAACAGAATGGACTTCAGTTCTCAGCCCTTCCAGGACCGCGGTCCTATTCCGTTGCTCCTGCACCGCATTTCTTTGCTCCTGCACTGCATTTCTTTGCACCTGCACGCTATCCCGGCACACATTTACAAGCTCGTCCATATAACGGTACAAGCGTTGCCGGTGATGTGCAGTAGCCAAGATGTCCCTACAGTAGGAGCGCGCAAGGCTATCCAATGCACCGGCATCTCTCCCGAGGGACCTGATGAGAGATCCGTGCTGGCGCCTTTGCAGCGTGCGGTTGAGGCGACCCTCCCTCCTTGAGTCCTGTATCATGTCCCTCGCTATAAGTTCTCCCCTCATGGCTCTCCTGTCTGGGATGTCCAGGGTGCTTGTCCTGCGGCGCGCAACCGTACGTGCAGGTGCTGCAAGAAAACAAAAGAAATGCCATTACTAACCATCCAAAATATATAGCCAACGTTCAGTTTGCATGCAAGCAATTTCTGGTACTCCAATACATCTTGATTTCTTATCTTAAACTTTAGAGATTGGTTGCCCTAAAACCACAGATTCACTACCTGAGAACATCTACCTGTGTGTGTGTCAGGGTATTTGTGCCTATGTGTACATAGAAGCATGCACATTGATATGCACTTTGGTATGTATGTATGTATGTATGTATATAAATGTGCACAGGCATCCATACACACACATAACTACACATGCATTTCAAATAAGCGTTTTAGAGATGTCTACATACACACGCACACACACACGCACACACACACACACATATATATACATATATACATATATACATACATATATATATACATATATACATACATACATATATATATACATACATACACAGCTAGATTTTTTTCCCTTTTTTTTCTGGGTTATCACAGAAAAAAAAGGGCCCTTCTCTACTAATTCTGGTCTCTGGACCAAAACAAAAAAACAAGTAGCAAAGCCACTGGGTTAGCGTTATTGTTTGGAATACTTTCAGAGCTGTCACGGCGCAGCATTTCCCTTCCTTTGCTTCCCACCGCCATCTGAGGAAAACCTACCATCACTGCCCACAGGAGATGCCGGAAAATCCTGCGGTTGAATGTTTTCTGGAACATCCGCTGGCTGCTCCAATTGCTGGTCGACAGTGACCAAGTGTAGGGTCACATTTCCCTCCTCCAACACTGCCGGAGGAACTATAAGAGGTAAAAGGGGAGAAAGGAATAGCTTGCATCAGCAATATCGAAATTAGAAACCATTGCATTCTCCAAATCAACCACTTTGTTTGGATACCTATATTTAATTTTATATATATATATATTTATATGTGTGTGTGTGTGTGTGTGTGTGTGTATATATGTATATATATATATATATATATATATATATATATATATATGCACGCACACACACACACATATATATATATATATATATATATATACACATACGGATATATATATATATATATATATATGCACACACACATATATAATGCAATAGCAGGGCTTTCTAGAAGCTTCCCCGTGGCCGGCAGCCCAAACCCAAGGGGGCATTCGAGAGGCCTTCAATGGGGGACCCCCTCCTCCCTACTACCCAACCCCCCCCACCCCAAAGGCCCCCCCAAAAATTACCCATAATGCAATAGCAGGGCTTTCTAGAAGCTTCCCCATGGCCGGCAGCCCAAAACCAAGGGGGCATTCGAGAGGCCTTCAATGGGGGACCCCCTCCACCCTACTACCCAACCCCCCCACCCCAAAGCCCCCCCCAAAATTACCCATAATGCAATAGCAGGGCTTTCTAGAAGCTTCCCCGTGGCCGGCAGCCCAAAACCAAGGGGGCATTCGAGAGGCCTTCAATGGGGGACCCCCTCCACCCTACTACCCTAAATACCAACCACCCCGAAAAGCAAAGGGCTATTAGAAGCACATGGTTCTAAAAATACCCACCTTGCACATGTATGGCTGAGGTTGACGGTCCTTCTCCTGGTGATAACGGAGCTGCCTGTGATGAGGTCCCCTCCTGTCCTCCTTCCCCGGCTGCTGCCCTCACAACCTTGAGGCTTTTCGCTACTCTTTTGGGGAAAATCACCCTGTCTTTTCTTAAAAATACATCCAGCTCCGCAAAATAAGGGCAAGAAGCCGGAGCATTTCCGCTAATGCGGTTGTGTGTTGTCACACGCCTATACTCCACCCTCAGACCTTTACATTTACTCCTAACTTTGTCCAGAGACCTGTTGATCCCCTTCTCTTTCAGCTTGTTAGAAATATCTGTATAAATCAAATGGTTCCTATGGTTTGAAACCAATTCCCTCTGCACTCTCTCGTCACCCCACAGAGATATGAGTTCCACCAGTTCCCTGTGGCCCCAGGCGATACCCCTTCCCTTTTTCTGGGGTTCGGAAGGAGCAGCAGAAGAGGAAGCCATTTCGCTGTTTTAAAAAAACAAAAATAGAAATAGATGCCAATTGCCAATAGCTGAAATCAGTACCGAAAGGTCCTGACCGTCGCGCAATGATGACATTAGCGCCAAGGCGACTTTTGCAGCCGATCTCCGAAATGAGTTCCACGTGCAGCGGGCAATGGACAAAAAGCAGGCGGCGGTGTTAGCGCGCATGCGCAATGATTGTACTTCCGGTCTAGCGACACCTATTGGACGTGGATCATAGAATCATAGAATCATAGAATCATAGAGTTGGAAGAGACCACAAGGGCCATCCAGTCCAACCCCCTGCCATGCAGGAACTCCCAATCAAAGCATCCTCGACAGATGGCCATCCAGCCTCTGCTTAAAGACCTCCAAGGAAGGAGACTCCACCACTCTCCGAGGGAGTGTGTTCCACTGTCGAACCGCCCTTACTGTCAGGAAGTTCCTCCTAATGTACATTGCCCATAGGGAAATCCACAGCTATGGCCAACCGGTGGCAAATGTGGCTTCCCTCCGAAGTTGAGGCCTTGCTTGATATTATGGGTGCCAGCTGCAACCTCCCCCTGATCATGGTGTCCAGCTCGCACCCCAACCACCACATCTACAGCCGCCTCTCCAGAAGGCTGGCCCGTAGAGGGTTCCAGAGGACTGTTGCCCAGGTTAGATCGAAGGTTAAAGTCCTCAGGAACGCCTTCTACCGGGCCAGAGCCTTGTTCCACGGGGACCCTCCCGTGGGAGGGCACCCACCCTTCTACAGGCAGCTGAGGCAGTTGTGGGAGCAGGCAGGCCGCCCCAATAGCAGGCGTGCCCGAAGACCACTAGGTAAGTCCCTGCCATATTATTGTAACACATGTAGGGGTGTATATGTACATTTGCATGTCTACCTGTCCTTAAAGTTTTTTCTGCCTAAAATATCGCCTATGTAATATTAATGGCAAGAAGAATGTCTGCAACAGATAACGTACCCTCTGTTTTATATATGTCTTTACTTCCAGGAGAGGAACCAGAGGATGACCCTCAGGAAAGAGCCAAGGAAGAGGAGCAAGCACCGGCCAGGCCGGAGGGAAGCCCGCCACCACAACAGGCAGAGGAGGAAGAAGGGAGAGCCAATCTCCCCCCCCCCCCCCCAGGAGGAAGAAGAACACCCTCCTGGCGAGGGACAGGCTGGGGAGCAGCCTGGGGATGATGAGCCATTCCCCCCCCCCCCCCGAGCCGAAGGACGTGGCCGAAGAACGACCATGTAAGTGTTTTGTCAATGTTGAAAAAGCAAATAATGCAATACCGTCAGACATGTAAGCCAGCAAGCAATAATGATGTATTTCTTTTTTTTTTTTTCTGGCCCTACAGTGAGGGAACTGATTTCGGCTCTCACACGCTCCCAGGAGCAGATCCTGGAGAGGCTCGGTGCCCTGGAACGGCAGGTGGACCAGCTGAGAATATGGGTGCAGCATTTTCAAGTGCACCGGTCCCCGCCTCGTGAATATTTTTTTTTTTCGTTATCCAACCCACCGCCCTCTGCCATGTGTGTGACAACAGTCAGAGGGTTTTTTTTATTTTCTTAATATTAATTTATTGATCTACTTTGTTTTTTTCATTAATTTGTCCCTCCCGCCCCCTGGTTTTATTTTTTATTTTTTTTGTTATCAAATAAATGAATGTGTAGCCAAATAATAATGTTATTTGAATAAATAATTTATTTTGTGTTAGAAAACGTTGTATGGCATTTACTTTAATGGTCTGGGGGGGGGGGAGTTGAAAACAGACACATCAGAAGCACCTTTTCAACTCCTTTCCAGCAGTATTTAGATAGGTAGGACGGCAGAAGGTGTATCTGAAAGAGAAAAGAAGAAGATCACTAGAACCTAATTAGAAAGAACCACAGGAATAGATTAAAAGCAAAAGCATCTCTTGTTACAGTATTATGCATACATATCACAATCAGAGCAGTGCAGGATATTAGCAAGCAGCAGCATACCATGGAGGGCCAAAAAGCAAGGGAGATTCGTTTTGTTTCTCTTGACAAGAGAATGTGAAAATGTGAAAAGAGTTGCAGTTATCAAATCAGTGCTGGGAACTGTCTTGATATGGCTTGCTTCTTAGCTCTGACCCTAGAGAAGTGCAACGCAAGCAAAGAGGGAAACATCACAAAAAACATTAACCAGAGGCTGGATGGCCATCTGCTGGGGATGCTTTGATTGGGAGTTCCTGCATGGCAGGGGGTTGAACTTGATGGCCCTTGCGGTCTCTTCCAACTCCATGATGGACTAGAAAAACTCCTCCCTCTCAGAACAGGGCACCCGAGCATGGAGACATGTGCTTGGACTTTTGTGGAGCCAACTTCATTTTACTGTACATCAATCGAAGCACAGCCAGGAAGGACCTGTGGGGGGGGGGGGGGAGCATAAAAATGGCATTCCTGCAAAGCAGAAGGTAGAGGTAGATCAAAGTACTGGTTTTCCCGCACCGTACCAACAAGAAGGGCCTCCTTGGAGGTGCATAGAAAGGACATTCCTGCATGGCTGGTGCTCAAGTTAGGTCGTTAAGGATTTCCCCCACCTTGCCAAAAAACAGGAATGTAGATAAGGTGTGTGTGTATATATATATATATATATATATATATATATATATACATGAAGCTGTAAATATAGATGACCTGAAATATGACGGAGACATCCAGAAAAAACCAAAAGTGCATGTGTAGGGAGTTATAGTGTACTGTGTCCCCATCTCTGTAGGTAACACACTGGCCACAGTAATCCGTACACTTGTCTATCCCTCCATTCCTCTCTCCCTCTCACTTGACCTCCCTTTCTTTCTGTCTTTATATAGGTAGATCTATATAGATAGATAGACACAAATACACACACACACACACACACACACACACACATATATATATTCTCTCTATATATATTTATCTATATCTATCTGCCTGCCTGCCTGCCTGTCCATATTAGTATATATATGCAAATGCAACCTTGGGGGCCGAAAACTGCCAAAAACTACAACTTACAAGCCACTTTGGTAGCCAGACAGAAAAGGCAAGGTATAATCACCTTACAGAAATAAAGTGCGAATCAACAAGACCCAGCTTTTAGGGCCATCGCAAGCCCATGTACACTTTATAACCGCTACCTTTTTTTACTTGGTAACCATCGTAAACATTCCTGGGATTTTCAGTATAAGTAGGGTCATTCAGAACTGTCAGATAAAGAGCATGAGGGCCTCAGCAAACTACAAATCCCATGATCCCAGAGGGTGCAGCTCTGAAAGCCGAAGTGGCATTTTTGTTGTCGTTGTTGTGGTTATTGCCAGAGAGATTCATGTCAGGCTCATGATGAAAACAATAATAATGATAACAACAACAACAACAACAACAACAGTAATAATAATAACAACAATAACAATAATAACGATAATTATTATTTCAACCCCACGCCTCTGACAAGCTACAGAGGGGGTATGCTGTGCTGTGGCCAGCCTCCGGGGCTGAGATAGTGTGACCTGCCCAAGGTCACCATGTTGGCTTTCATGCTCTAGTGGGGAATTCAAGATTGATCTCCAGGCCAGGGTTGTAGTACAAAAATGTTCAAACAACCACCACACCATGCTCTCAATAAAAGCATACCACATGAGGCTAGTCCCTTTCCTCAGGCAACAAAAAAATGTCTTAAACTAGTCCTGCCCCTAGTAATAGTACCATGAGCCAAGAATACATGCAATACATTAAATCAAGGTAACACTCACACATCCATAGCGCCGGCAGGATGAATAGGCGACCAGGTTCCACGGCCTCTGGCATGTTGCTTGCAGCCAGGTATCCACACCTGAGAAAAGAGAAACATCAGAAAAGAAAAAAGGTCTCCCCCCCCCCGAATTCTGGTCAACAAAACCATCCCTGATCTCCCCCCCCCCCAAACCCCTGGTCGCACGGCGCCACATATCCACCAAAAGAAAAATAAATTGCCTTAATACCCGCACTGTTTGTTGCCCGATCCAAACAGGAAGTAAGATACATGTCATAAGATGCTTCCTCAAAGATCCATGGGTAATGGTGCGAGGAACCATGGGCCATAACTTGGAAATATGCCACGATACATCTGTCGTGTTCACACACACAGCGCAACTGGCACCATTGCGGCATGACTCCGGCAGCAAGAGTGTAATTCCTCAGGAATTCCGGAATTTAAAAGAGCCGGGCGGACGCCGGGTAGCACCGGGGATGGCGCCGGATAGGGCGTGGCTAGGGACGACGTCGTGTGAACACACGGAAAAAAGATCCGGAGTGACGCCGGATGGAGGTAGGATTGCCTCCGCAAAAATCCCTGTGTGAAAACGTCCTTTTTCTCCTCCACCTTCACTTTATCTCTCACACCTCTCTCTTGCTTCCAGTTTGGAAACCATGTTGTATTAGGAGCAGCTTAGGGAGCTGGACATGTTTAGCTTGGAGAAGAGAAAGTTAAGAGGTCATATAATTGCCCTGTTTCAATATTTAAATGGGTGTCATATTGAGGATGGCACTAGCTTATTTTCTGGTGCTCCAGAGAATAAGACCTAGAGCAATGGATTCAAGCTACAGGAAAAGAGATTCCATCTAAGCATTAGGAAGAGCCTCCTGACAGTAAGAGCTGTTTGAAAGTGTAATATGCTGCCTGGGGGAGTGGTAATCTCCTTCTTTGGAGGTTCTTTTAACAGAGGCTGGATGGCCATCTGTTGGGAGTGCTTTTACTGTGTATTCCTGCATGGCAGGAAATTGGACTGGATAGCCCTTGTGGTCTTTTCCAGCGCTATGATTCTATGGGCTCATTCCCACTATGATTTAAAATGAATTGCTAATCGGGTTATATGTCTGTCGTTCCCATATGAAACTGGTTCCAATCCTTTTGAGCTCAGTTGCAATCATGATGAAGTGAGACAAATGCAAAAATACTGCAGTTTCCTGACACTAGCTTTTTTGGCGGTTCTTTTGAAAAGAATTGACTCCAAAGTGTTCAACGAGTGAGAATGATGGATCTGAATCACATCATTCTGGAGGGGAGGGACTAATGGCAGAGGGGTGTTTACCATCCCTCCTCAGTTTTTGGGAAATCGGTTATCCCCTCCTCCCCCCCCCCCCCCCCGTGGTGTGGTGTGACCTATGGCCGCACATCATATTTGCAACTACTTGCAATTATGGGCAGACTGCAGCTGAGTGAGGCAAGTAGTTGCAAAAACAATGGAATGCATATTGCATTGGCACAAAGGACACCAAATGCGATTATTTGGGTAAAACATTGGCCACAACTTTTATTTTGTACAGGGTCTTCAATCCTATCAATTAAACATTTAAATAACAATTTCTTAAACAATTTCTTAAATGAGAATTTTGTTCTTGACGCATGCGTTTTTGTAGTTAAGTGCGAACACTATTAATTAATTACTTCTATCATGGCATGCGTCAAGTCCATTAGTTTATGCATTATATAACAGTAAATATCTAACCCCTCCCTCAACTGGAAATGACATCATAAGGATTTCTATGAAGCCATAACAATATGACATCATCCAAGGTTAAATGACGTCATACGTTTTTTGGTTAGAATTTTTTATAAACCCCATTAGTAGTTTCCAATTAACCTAATTATCCCCCAAGGGGGGGGGCTACCCACCACAGGAGGGGGCCAGCCTAGCTTGGCATCCCCTTCCACCTGAAAAAAAATTGCTCTTTTAATGTATGACTCCAAAGAAGTCAAGTATATGTCATTCCCTTCCGGAGAGAGATGTACTCCATCGCCCCTGTACAATTGTGACAATGTAACCTGAATTCCTTCATGCTCAACAATAATTATTCCCATTCCCCCCCAAGTTTTGGCCACAGATCTGTTCAGCCAACGTCGAGCTCTGTTGATGGCCGCATCACTCCGAGCACCATACCAAGATCTCTGAGGCAGCAACTTTGTCCACATGTGCACAGTATTTGGCATCCTTCGCTTAACCTTTTGCATGTCATTAACAATTCTTTTAGCTAACTTTAGTTTTGCCAGATCATTTTCTCCTAATTGAACTAGCAAGATCTTGGGATGTGTGAAGGACACCAGCAATTCAATAATTCTAGGTGGTAGAGCTCCCCAAAGCATTCCTCTACGACCGAACCACCTTACAGCTCCTATGTCTCTCAATCCCATGGTCGAATCCCGTCGATGCTCGATGAACTGCCACTCGGTCCAAAAGACTAGGCTGTGGCCAAGTATCCATATGTCTCCACCATTCAGTTCTGCTAAATATAATCAGAACAAATCAGTGAATTAGCAATTCAGTTTATCTTAGGTGCGAACATAAGACTTAAAAGCCCTAGAACACCAGCGGCCAATCTTGCGAATTGCACTATCACTTAAACCATGTGTTGCTGCAGCCGTCGCTGCCCCAATTCTGAAAGAATGAGAAGAAAATTGAGCCACTGGCAAACCGGCATGTCTCAAAACCTCTCGCAGCACAGCCCAAAATTGAAACTGCATCAAAGGAAGGCCAGATAAATGTAAAAATAAATACCCTGTTACTCTTGGCCTTATTCTGAGGTAATCAGATAATGCCAGCACTGGGCAAATATGGCCGTCAGGTAACCTAGCCAAAATTACTGATTGTCCTTTCCCCAACTGATCGGTCTTTGACCGCCTAATTGTCATTTGTATTCCCTGTTCAGAAATATGGCTATCTGAGAATAACAGAGCCCGGCCAGATTCATCAGTATGGGAACAAGGGACAATTTCGCTTATCCTCAAGGCCGCAAAAAAGGCCAACAAAAATACTGCTCTAAACAATATCACCTCTTTGGGTGTGAAACATGTAGATGGGAGGTTTTGCCAAATTTTAATCAATATAGGACCTGTTATTGGCAACCGATTATCTCGTACTGTTATGGACTTTCTAGCCCATCCTTCCAAAGCCCTGCGAACTCTAAAATCAACAGTAGGGTCATTAAAACCTCTGGCTCTAGAATAAAATGACAGTGCTGCCATTCTGCCTCTGATGGTGACTGGAGATAAACCTGATTGCCTAAGGTGGACTGCAAAATGGAGGATAACCTTCACCTTCAATGGCCAGACCTCTACCTCCCCGACAGTTAACAAGAAACATCTAAATGCTCGCAACGTGAGCTGATATGACTTGCGTGTCGATGGGGCGATGGACTGGAGAATTACCTTGTCAATTTCTATTCTCCAAGGCTCCAAAGATGTGTTGGTACCTCCAATGGTTGGGCTGCTGCCTCTGGCGCCAGTTTAAAATATTCAAAAATAAAATAAATTCCCAAAAGCAAACCTAGATTTTGCCATTTTATATAAAGGACACCATTTTACTATGCCATTGCATATAATGGGACTTGAGAATCCATGGATTTGGGTATCCATGGGGGGTCTTGGAACCAACCCCCAGTGGATATGAAGGACCCACAGTAATATAGTTGCCTGAAAAAAGATACTTTTTGCTAACAAGGGTGGAACATTGTCACATTTCAAAAGGAAATGTCTCTTTACAGGTTTAAAGTTTTCTTGTTGTTCTTGTTGTGTGACTCCAAGTCATTTTTTACTTATGGCAACCCTAAGGGGATCCTATCACAGGGTTTTCTTGGCAAGTTTCAAGGGGATTTGAACCCCATAATCCAACACTCAAACCATTACACCATGTTGGTTTCCTTAAAGTTTGCTGGTAACTTTTAAATGTTGCCTTTCAAAACATTTTAAGACATTGTATGGTTATTTTGACCACTACCAACCCAATTTATGCCTTTATTTTATGTCCTAAGGGTTTTTTGATCCAAAGCAACAAAAAAGTAACTTTACTGTAATGAGTCCAATAACACATAATGTCTTAATACTGCAAGTAATAGCACCAACCAGTTATTTTCCAAAGAGTATGAGAAGTAACAGCAATTATTTAAGCTTTAAAAATAATGTCCCAAGTCCTGCTTCTGACTATGGGGCTATGCAGACGGGCAAAAAGAGGTGATTTGAGGCTGACTTGAAGGCATGGCATTTAGACGACACATGTCTAAAAGTCGCCAGGGAAGTTGCCTCTAGCAGCCATATGCCAGGAAAAGCTGCTCTTAAAAGGAGCAGCTTTTTTCTGCTTCTTTGGCAAAGATGTGCACCTTCGCATGTGCGTATGCATGCAGCAACACCGGTGCACCAGAAAAAGGGTGCCAAAGATCTAAAATGGCCATATAAATGCACCGCTGCACATGTGGCAGACATTGAGTTGGCGATCCAGAATATGCACCCTACGATGCAGGGTTTAATTTAAAGTGCCCTATGCTTCCAGGTGTGGATGCACCGGCACAGGTCCGCTTGAATATTAGAACCCTAACCCTAACTCTAATTGTAACCCTACACATGCCCCTTAGCAACTTCTTCTCTATTGTCCTTGCCTTTCTCTCTATTTGGGAGAGTGTGACTTGCCAGGTCACCCACAGGACTTCCACGACTGATTTGATTTGAACTTGGGTCCCCCAGAATTCTAATCCAACATTCACACCAGTCCACTACACTGGCTCTGTAATTCAAGATGAGAAGGGCACAATAACCCTTATCTCTGGCCATAGGCTCCCCTCCAGCTCTCTCTGAAATGAATTAGTAAGTATAGCCCTTCCTTAGGGTTTCTCCACCCCCTGGGCCAAAGCAACAATTCATAGGGGCTGTGTATGCACAGTATCTTAAGAAACAGGTTGTCTATGACTTGTTGTGTTGTCAGGTTTTCAAAGCAACAATATAGGACCGTTGAAATTTGTGACTATTCTCAAGTTTGTGTTCTGTCTAAATACCAAATGGATGTCTTAATTTTAACTGGCCTGGCCATGTATTGCTCTGCAAAATTAACAGATTGTCCACATCCAAAAATCACATGATGGGCACACATGTCTTTATGAAGGACCCACACCCAAAAATACAGGAATGTTTTTGGTATCTATATAAAAGGGGAAGCTTGCCAAGCTTCCAGTCAGGGACATCCCTCATTATAAAAGATGCCTATAAGCCCTGTAAAGGACCAGCTCTCTAGCCACTCAAATAAGGTATGCTCCTTATTAGGGGCACCCATAAGCAGTCATTAAGAGGTGTGGAGGGTAATACCAAGAGGAAGAGGTCCACTGAAATGCCATGGGGGAAGCTGCAAGGGCTGAAGATTTCTTCTGACTTATGGCTGCACAAAGGAACCATGGAGACATTTGTGATGCGCACTGGAATCCTGCCAAGGCCCTACACATGCCTCTCCAGGCAGTACTGGCTGGTTCAGTGCCTTGGCTGAAGCATTTGCTTGACTTTGGTTACAAATATGGAGGAGACTATGCTGTACAGCCATTGTTCTCTTCTTTGGGAATGCATTTGCATACTGGTCAGGAATGCTATCCTGATACCAGTTTTTTATCTAATGTGGAAACTCCTGGAAGGCCTTCCTGGATGGAGATACCTGTGTCGGTTGTGCCAAGCAACCGTCAGGCATATTTTAGCCATCCCTGGAGTTTTAGTGTCATTTTGGCCTATAACAGAATGGGTGAGTACCTTCACATCTATAAGTGGCCCTGTGACCCTTCATGTAGAGAGTTCTTGTAGCACCTTTGAGACTAACTGAAAGAAAGAAGTTAGCAGCATGAGCTTCTGTAGACTTAAGTCTACTTCCTCAGATGCATCCCTATGGCTGCACACCATGGACCGACAATCTCTTTCTGTATTACTGTTACTATATTCAGTTTTGTAGCCTACCAGGTATCACCATCTGGCACTTTGGACCATCAGTGATTTGGATTCTGTCAGAGAATCAAGGAATCCATGAATTCTCATCAGATAATGTGGACTGTTCCAAACAATGTCCCCTTTTCCCACTGTCCTATTATGATCCTTTCTGTAGCTGATTTGTTGGTCTCTTTTAGAATTGCTCCCACAGCACCTCTCACTACTAGAGCCTCAGTTGTTTTCTTTTCTCACAGGCTCTGAATCTCCATGTGTCATTCTTAAGATTTCCTCATCTTCTCCCTCTGTTAGTCTTCAATTCTGCTGTTCAGCAGGATTGCCAAATCCATAACCCAACCCTTTTTTCTCACAGCCACATCTGTGTCTTCCATATTATGTTCCAAGGACGTATCCATTTGAATCTTAAATGTCCCACAGGATTTTAACTTCACCACCTTTCCCACCATATGGGAACTCAAAATAACGTACAAAAATTAAAGAAATAAATTAAAGAAGATTGCTGTATAAAGGCAAAAAATATCAATACTTGTGCTTAAAATACAGTTAAACAATCCATAGAGTTGTTTTTTTAACTAATTACTCTTTGAAAACCAAAAATAAAATAATATTTATCTATTTATAAAATTTATTCACTTAATCAGGAATGGTGTACCTGGTAGCTGTTTCTGTGCTAAATGATGTGTTCTCAAGTATGTATGACCTTGTTTAAAAAGGGAAATGTGACATGTAGGTTTGTTGAGTGGAGAATCAGGAGACTTTTAGCAGTTGAACATGGGATGCAGAAAAATGTGAGTATTCTTGACATACTACTCCAGAAAGGAGAGATGAAGGGCTTAGAGATAATGGTATTGCGGGTGGACCCCGAACCAGCCAAGGAAGGGGTTTACTTACAGGGAAATATTACATCCCAAGCATGGGCATGCCAGTGCTTGTTGTTTGCAAGAGGGACCACTCTAGTGATTACACCAAAGGTTTTATAACTTCCATTCAGTATGAGCTCATGGGAATCAACAGGACATGAGCATGAAAAGTTTTCATTTGGTAATCAACAGGTTGTAGTCAATATTCTGATCAGTGGAAAGAATAGAAGAGGAAGCTAGAAATGTTGCAGTTTTCAACAACAGGGTTCTGTAGAACTAGTCTCTGGGAGGAGAGCCAGATGAGCAACATTTGCAATGTTTGGATACACCAAATTCCTTTCCACAGCCACCTCTTGCAAAACATGTTCTTGTTTTTTGTGGGTTTTTCGGGCTGTATGGCCATGTTCTAGAAGAGTTTCTATCTGACGTTTCGCCAGCATCTGTGGCTAGCATCTTCACCAGATGCTGGTGAAACATCAGAAAGAAACTCTTCTAGAACATGGCCACACAGCCTGAAAAACCCACAAAAACTATGGGTGCTGGCCATGAAAGCCTACGACTTCACATGTTCTTGTTATCTTAAGTGGAGAAGTGGGAAGGAGACATGAATATACGAGCACTATCAAAGATGGCTGTGCTCTGGCTCACCAAACTGTGGCTGGGCCTGGATGTAAATTCTGTAAAATTGATTTAAGTGAACAAGTAGATCTAAATCTAATTCTTTAGGTTTGCTTTCCACGGTTCTGAATCCCAGCCATTGGTTGACATAGAAAGGAGCTAGCGAAACTCCCCATTCTCCCATTCACACTTCATGGTCTTCACACCCCCACCATTGGGAATGTGGCCCCTAAAGAGGTTTGCTACGTGGCAATGACACCTCCTCCAACTGTCCAAATTAATTTTCCAGCTGCTTTTAAAAAGTTTCAATTTCTCTCTCCTCCTCCCACTTTCCCCCTTTTGTGCTGAGCTTACTTCAGTTGCTGCAAACTGAATTCAAAGTGTAAAAGTAGTTTCTACTCAGTTGAATCAACAAGGAGAAGAGGAGAGGAATGGAATCTTGCCCTTCCCAGTTCGGAATCAAACAATTCTTTATAAAAGCAATCAAACAATTCTTTATAACAGTCTAGAGGCCCTGTAAGCAAAAGCAAACTGTTGCAGTCTCTCCTCATCCCTGGCATGTTTTTCCTCATTCACAACTTTTGCCATACTGACCACCCTCTGATGTTGCTTGTCCACCCATGTCCTTCTTTTTGTCTGTGAAGTGTTGGAGAACATGCAATGAATCCTTCGGGCTAGAAAAAACAAACAAAAACAAAAACTGGCACAGAGTCCTTTACCACGTGGCTGCTGTAAGGGAGAAGAACTGAGTGCCAGCACCATCTCACCACCTATTCCATTATTTGCTTCATGACTGGACATTTCCCTCCCTTTCTTCTTTCTTTGTAGCAGATTCATCAAGGAAGAGTTGAGAAGCAGCAAGAGACTACAGCCCATGGAAAAGGTAATGATCTTCCTGGTCCCAAATGTTCAGAGGACTGCTCCTCACCAGCTGATGCCTTCAAATGTTTTTGCCCACAATACCCCCTAGGAGGCTTGGGGGAATTTTTAGCAGATGCTGCCCTTGCCCTGGCCATTTTAACCCCGGGAGAGGCGCTTTTTTTCTATGACTGAAAGTGAACCTGACTATAATTTTCAAGTCACTTCTTGTTATAGGAAAAGAGCTCTTTTGGGCCTAAATAGGCTGGAAACGAGAACAGGGCAAACCTACAATCCTCCCTCCCTACGTCAGGTGTGTTTTTGGAGGAATAATTTATATTTTGGGGAATATTTTGCTTTCTTTTAGAGCTGCAGCTCAAAACCCATTTCCAGTAAAGGCCAACAACCAGTTATTAAATTGCCAGCAACTATAAAAATGTCCAACTATTTCCATAGAGGTATGATGTATGAGTAAAGCACCCACAGGGTTTCGGCAAGCGTTGATTCCCAAAACTTGGAAAAATTACTTCTTTGGATTGCAACTTCTACTGCTGGGCAAATGCCCCCTACAGAAGTTTCCTCAGTAGCAAAGGCGTGCCCTCCAACTGCTCCAGTTTGGCAGGGACTGTCCCAGTGAAACCTCTGTCACCCACCTTTTCAGTAACTTTCAAAATATCCCAGTTCCTCTCTTCTTCTGTCATTTTCCCCCTTTGTCCATGTAGGTGACCCTATGAATGAATGAAGTCATCCTGTCATCAACAGCCTTGCTGAGATCTTGCACACTCAGGGTAGCTTTGTCTTCCTAAGCTGAGTCTATCCTCCTGTAATGTGGTCTTCCTCTTTTCCTACTGTCTTTCACCTTACCAAGTATTATTGTCTTTTTAGTAAGCTATGCCTTCTCATGTTATGGCCAAAGTATAACAGCCTCAGTTTAGTCAGCTTGGCTTCTAGGGAGAGTTCAGGTTTCATTTGCTTGAGGAACCATTGATTTGTCTTTTTAGCAGTCCAGAGTATCCATAGAATTCTTCTCCAGCACCACATTTCAAATGAGTTGTTTTTCCTCCTATCAGGTTTGTGCACTGACCAGCTTTCACAGCTACTCAGAAATGAAAAATATGATGGCATAGAGAAGGCTGACTATGGTATTCAATGTACAATAACATCAGAAATCCACAAAAGTGTTACCTTTCTTCGGCCAACCAAAATGCACAAAATGCATTTATGCAAGCTTTTGAAAATCCACTGGCTTCTCCATCAGGCAAAGGTGTTAAAAATTATACAGGGGAAAAATTATAAAATTATGATGTTAGTCACAGACCTGCATTTTCTCAAGATGTTGTTGTTGTGTTGTTCTGTGGAGAGATATCTATGCAAGCAGGCCCCTTCTCCTTTTTGCCATGTGGCACTGGGAACAAAGCATTCCAAACTTCAGGAGATAAAATTTGAATTCCATTAGCAATACAGAAATGTAACTCTTCTGATATCCAAGACCTGGGATCTCAACACCTTGAGAAAATGCAGGCCTGTCATTTTATACCTGTTTTTTCTTGTATGATTTTTTAACACCTTTGCCCAATAAAGAAACCAGTTGAGGTTCGAAAACTGGCATCATGTATTTTGTACATGTTGGTTGTTCAAATAAAGGTATCACTCTTTTATGGATTTTGGATGTTGTTGTGTTTTGCTATATGGTCAAAATAGCAGCCTTTGAATATGTTTCAGGCATGTGAAGATACCATATTTTAGCTGCTACAGGTAATCCTAAAGAGTGAGCCAATAGCTTGGGAGTTTACATTTTGGGGTAAAATAAAATAAAACATTTTTTTAAAAAAAATGGGATGACATTTGGCATGTTTTACCAAAACAGAACCTATAATGTTCCTGATGAAAAAACTTGGAGGTGTTGCTTGCAACATTCAATATTCAATCCCTAACAAAGGGGCTGTGACCTCACAAAGGATGGAGACATCTTGGATCTCAGAAGAAGTACCTTTTTGTATTACTAATGGGATTTCAATTTCTGGTCTTTGGAATGCTTTGTTTCAAATGCCAAATGGCCAGAACGAGGAAGGGCCTGCTTGCATATAAGATATCCCTGTGCAGAATAACACCACAACACCTTAAGAAAATGCAAGCCTGTGACTAACATTGTCATCTTATATAATTTTTTCTCCTGTATGATTTTTTAACACCCTTACCTGATGAAGGAGCCAGTGGAGCTTCAAAAGCTTGCTTAAAGTATTTTGTGAATTTTGACTGGCTAAATAAAGTTATCACTGTTTTGTGGATTTTGTGCTCTACCATATGGCCAACATGGCTACCCTTAAATGTGTTTCCTTCAGTAATCAATGATTACCATTGAATTTATCATTTAATATGACCTAAATTCTCTAAAAGCACCAGATTGTCAAATCTAGGCAGGTTCAGGCCTGGTTAGTACTTAGATGGGGAATGACAATGAATGTCAGGTCCTGCAGGTTACATTTCAGAGGCAGGAACAGTAAAATCCACCTCCCAGTATTCCTTGCGTAAGACAGACCTATGAAAGATTCATAGGGACACCATTAGTAGATAGGTGACTTGAAGGCATCCTTTGTTGTTGTTGTTAACTGCCCTCAAGTTGACCTCAGCTCATAGATACCCTGTGGATGAGACTTCGCCAAGATCCCCTTTCTTCCAGTGCTCTGCTTAGGTGTTGCAGATTCAGGTGCCTGACACACACACACACTCATACACATCATTGCATTCTTTTGTCCTTAACTTACTTCAATTCTGGGAGCTGCCATTCAAAAAAGTAATTTTTTCCAGTTAGTTCTGATTACAACTGTGTCACAAGGGAAGAAGAGCTGTCAATCCCAGGAATTTTCCTTTTCTTTTCAGGAACAACTATTCCTCAAAGTGGTGAAGGAAGAGTTTCCTCAAGTGCTGAGTTCCTAGGTTGTCCACGTCCCGTTGAAGAGAAGTTCACCATAATTGTAGGAATCTTGGAGAGGAAATTAAACCTGCAGGATGGATGCAAAATCTGGAAGAAGTGCCATGAAAGTCCATGTCTGGAGGTCAAAGCATCTGGAACTCGCTTGGAAAATAAGAGTGAACGTTTATGCGGAGATGTTGGGGAGCACAAACAGCATCCTCAGTTCCTACGTGGTCCAGGTCTGGTTGATGAGAAGATGGCCATAATTGTAGGAATCTTGGAGAGGAAATTAAACCTGCAGGATGGATTGAAAATCTGGAAGAAGTGCCATGAAAGTCCACGTCTGGAGGTCAAAGCATCCGGAACTCACTTGGAAAATAGGAGTGAACGTTTATGCGGAGATGTTGGGGAGCACAAACAGCATCCTCAGTTCCTAGGTGGTCCAGGTCTCGTTGATGAGAAGATCACCATAATTGGAGGATTCTTGGAGAGGAAATTAAACCTGCAGGATGGATGCAAGATCTGGAAGAAGTGCCATGAAAGTCCATGTCTGGAGGTCAAAGCATCTGAAACTCGCTTGGAAAATAACAGTGAACGTTTATGCGGAGATGTTGGGGAACACAAACAGCATCCTCAGTTCCTAGGTGGTCCACGTCCCGTTGATGAGAAGATCGCCATAATTGTTGGAATCTTGGAGAGGAAATTAAACCTGCAGGATGGATGCAAAATCTGGAAGAAGTGCCATGAAAGTCCATGTCTGGAGGTCAAAGCATCTGAAACCCGCTTGGAAAACAACAGTGAACTTTTATGCGGAGATGTTGGGGAACACAAAGAGCATCCTCAGTTCCTAGGTGGTCCACGTCCCGTTGATGAGAAGATCGCCATAATTGTTGGAATCTTGGAGAGGAAATTAAACCTGCAGGATGGATGCAAAATCTGGAAGAAGTGCCATGAAAGTCCATGTCTGGAGGTCAAAGCACCTGGAACTCGCTTGGAAAATAAGAGTGAACATTTATGCGGAGATGTTGGGGAACACAAAGAGCATCCTCAGTTCCTAGGTGGTCCACGTCCCATTGATGAGAAGATCGCCATAATTGGAGGAATCTTGGAGAGGAAATTAAACCTGCAGGATGGATGCAAAATCTGGAAGAAGTGCCCTGAAAGTCCATGTCTGGAGGTCAAAGCATCTGGAACTCACTTGGAAAATAAGAGTGAACGTTTATGCGGAGATGTTGGGGAACACAAAGAGCATCCTCAGTTCCTAGGTGGTCCACGTCCCATTGATGAGAAGATCGCCATAATTGGAAGAATCTTGGAGAGGAAGTTAAACCTGCAGGATGGATGCAAAGTCTGGAAGAAGCGCCATGAAAGTCCATGTCTGGAGGTCAAAGCATCTGAAACTCGCTTGGAAAATAACAGTGAACGTTTATGCGGAGATGTTGGGGAACACAAACAGCATCCTCAGTTCCTACGTGGTCCACGTCCCGTTGATGAGAAGATCGCCATAATTGTTGGAATCTTGGAGAGGAAATTAAACCTGCAGGATGGATGCAAAATCTGGAAGAAGTGCCATGAAAGTCCATGTCTGGAGGTCAAAGCATCTGGAACTCGCTTGGCAAATAAGAGTGAACGTTTATGCGGAGATGTTGGGGAACACAAAGAGCATCCTCAGTTCCTAGGTAGTCCACGTCCCATTGATGAGAAGATCCCCATAATTGGAGGAATCTTGGAGAGGAAATTAAACCTGCAGGATGGATGCAAAATCTGGAAGAAGTGCCCAGAAAGTCCATGTCTGGAAGTCAAAGCATCTGGAACTCACTTGGAAAATAAGAGTGAACGTTTATGCGGAGATGTTGGGGAACACAAACAGCATCCTCAGTTCCTATGTGGTCCAGGTCCCGTTGATGAGAAGATTGCCATAATTGTAGGAATCTTGGAGAGGAAATTAAACCTGCAGGATGGATGCAAAATCTGGAAGAAGTGCCCTGAAAGTCCACGTCTGGAGGTCAAAGCATCCGGAATTCACTTGGAAAATAGGAGTGAACGTTTATGCGGAGATGTTGGGGAACACAAACAGCATCCTCACTTCCTAGGTGGTCCAGGTCCCGTTGATGAGAAGATCACCATAATTGGAGGATTCTTGGAGAGGAAATTAAACCTGCAGGATGGATGCAAAATCTTGAAGAAGTGCCATGAAAATCCATGTCTGGAGGTCAAAGCATCTGAAACTCGCTTGGAAAATAACAGTGAACGTTTATGCAGAGATGTTGGGGAACACAAAGAGCATCCTCAGTTCCTAGGTGGTCCACGTCCCGTTGATGAGAAGATCGCCATAATTGTTGGAATCTTGGAGAGGAAATTAAACCTGCAGGATGGATGCAAAATCTGGAAGAAGTGCCATGAAAGTCCATGTCTGGAGGTCAAAGCATCTGGAACTCGCTTGGAAAATAAGAGTGAACATTTATGCGGAGATGTTGGGGAACACAAAGATCATCCTCAGTTCCTAGGTGGTCCACGTCCCATTGATGAGAAGATCGCCATAATTGGAAGAATCTTGGAGAGGAAATTAAACCTGCAGGATGGATGCAAAGTCTGGAAGAAGTGCCATGAAAGTCCATGTCTGGAGGTCAAAGCATCTGAAACTCGCTTGGAAAATAACAGTGAACGTTTATGCGGAGTTGTTGGGGAACACAAACAGCATCCTCAGTTCCTACGTGGTCCATGTCCCGTTGATGAGAAGATCGCCATAATTGTTGGAATCTTGGAGAGGAAATTAAACCTGCAGGATGGATGCAAAATCTGGAAGAAGTGCCCTGAAAGTCCATGTCTGGAAGTCAAAGCATCTGGAACTCGCTTGGAAAATAAGAGTGAACGTTTATGCGGAGATGTTGGGGAACACAAAGAGCATCCTCAGTTCCTAGGTGGTCCACATCCCATTGATGAGAAGATCGCCATAATTGGAGGAATCTTGGAGAGGAAATTAAACCTGAAGGATAGATGCAAAGTATGGAAGAAGCGCCATGAAAGTCCATGTCTGGAGGTCAAAGCATCTGAAACTCGCTTGGAAAATAAGAGTGAACTTTTATGCGGAGATGTTGGGGAACACAAAGAGCATCCTCAGTTCCTAGATGGTCCAGGTCCCGTTGATGGGAAGATCGCCATAATTGGAGGAATCTTGGAGAGGAAATTAAACCTGCAGGATGGATGCAAAGTATGGAAGAAGCGCCATGAAAGTCCATGTCTGGAGGTCAAAGCATCTGAAACTCACTTGGAAAATAAGAGTGAACTTTTATGCGGAGATGTTGGGGAACACAAAGAGCATCCTCAGTTCCTAGATGGTCCAGGTCCTGTTGATGGGAAGATTGCCATAATTGGAGGAATCTTTGAGAGGAAATTAAACCTGCAGGATGGATGCAAAATCTGGAAGAAGTGCCATGAAAGTCCATGTCTGGAGGTCAAAGCATCTGAAACCCGCTTGGAAAACAACAGTGAACTTTTATGCGGAGATGTTGGGGAACACAAAGAGCATCCTCAGTTCCTAGGTGGTCCATGTCCCGTTGATGAGAAGATCGCCATAATTGTTGGAATCTTGGAGAGGAAATTAAACCTGCAGGATGGATGCAAAATCTGGAAGAAGTGCCATGAAAGTCCATGTCTGGAGGTCAAAGCATCTGGAACTCGCTTGGAAAATAAGAGTGAACGTTTATGCGGAGATGTTGGGGAACGCAAAGAGCATCCTCAGTTCCTAGGTGGTCCACGTCCCATTGATGAGAAGATCGCCATAATTGGAGGAATCTTGGAGAGGAAATTAAACGTGCAGGATGGATGCAAAATCTGGAAGAAGTGCCCTGAAAGTCCATGTCTGGAGGTCAAAGCATCTGGAACCCGCTTGGAAAATAAGAGTGAACGTTTATGCGGAGATGTTGGGGAACACAAAGAGCATCCTCAGTTCCTAGGTGGTCCACGTCCCATTGATGAGAAGATCGCCATAATTGGAAGAATCATGGAGAGGAAATTAAACCTGCAGGATGGATGCAAAGTCTGGAAGAAGTGCCATGAAAGTCCATGTCTGGAGGTCAAAGCATCTGAAACTCGCTTGGAAAATAACAGTGAACGTTTATGCGGAGATGTTGGGGAACGCAAACAGCATCCTCAGTTCCTACGTGGTCCACGTCCCGTTGATGAGAAGATCGCCATAATTGTTGGAATCTTGGAGAGGAAATTAAACCTGCAGGATGGATGCAAAATCTGGAAGAAGTGCCCTGAAAGTCCATGTCTGGAAGTCAAAGCATCTGGAACTCGCTTGGAAAATAAGAGTGAACGTTTATGCGGAGATGTTGGGGAACACAAAGAGCATCCTCAGTTCCAAGGTGGTCCACATCCCATTGATGAGAAGATCGCCATAATTGGAGGAATCTTGGAGAGGAAATTAAACCTGAAGGATAGATGCAAAATCTGGCAGAAGTGCCATGAAAGTCCATGTCTGGAGGTCAAAGCATCTGAAACCTGCTTGGAAAATAAGAGTGAACTTTTATGCGGAGATGTTGGGGAACACAAAGAGCATCCTCAGTTCCTAGGTGGTCCAGGTCCTGTTGATGGGAAGATTGCCATAATTGGAGGAATCTTGGAGAGGAAATTAAACCTGCAGGATGGATGCAAAGTATGGAAGAAGCGCCATGAAAGTCCATGTCTGGAGGTCAAAGCATCTGAAACTCACTTGGAAAATAAGAGTGAACGTTTATGCAGAGATGTTGGGGAACACAAACAGCATCCTCAGTTCCTACGTGGTCCACGTCCCGTTGATGAGAAAATCGCCATAATTGGAGGAATCTTGGAGAGGAAATTAAACCTGAAGGATGGATGCAAAATGTGGCAGAAGTCCCATGAAAGTCCATGTCTGGAGGTCAAAGCATCTGAAACCCGCTTGGAAAATAAGAGTGAACTTTTATGCGGAGATGTTGGGGAACACAAAGAGCATCCTCAGTTCCTAGGTGGTCTAGGTCCCGTTGATGAGAAGATCGCCATAACTGGAGGAATCTTTGAGAGGAAAGTAAACCTGCAGGATGGATGCAAAATCTGGAAGAAGTGCCATGAAAGTCTATGTCTGGAGGTCAAAGCATCTGAAACTCGCTTGGAAAATAAGAGTGAACGTTTATGCGGAGATGTTGGGGAGCGCAAACAGCATCCTCAGTTCCTAAGTGGTCCATGTCCCGTTGATGAGAAGATCGCCATAATTGGAGGAATCTTGGAGAGGAAATTAAACCTGAAGGATGGATGCAAAGTCTGGCAGAAGTGCCATGAAAGTCCATGTCTGGAGGTCAAAGCATCTGAAACCCGCTTGGAAAACAACAGTGAACTTTTATGCGGAGATGTTGGGGAACACAAAGAGCATCCTCAGTTCCTAGGTGGTCTAGGTCCCATTGATGAGAAGATCGCCATAACAGGAGGAATCTTTGAGAGGAAATTAAACCTGCAGGATGGATGCAAAATCTGGAAGAAGCGCCATGAAAGTCCATGTCCGGAGGTCAAAGCATCTGGAACTCGCTTGGAAAATAAGAGTGAACGTTTATGCGGAGATGTTGGGGAACACAAACAGCATCTTCCGTTCCTAGTTGGTCCACGTCCAGTTGATGAGAAGATCATCATAACTGGAGGAATCTTGGAGAGGAAATTAAACCTGCAGGATGGATGCAAAATCTCGAAGAAGTGCCATGAAAGTCCATGTCTGGAGGTCAAAGCATCTGGAACTTGCCAAGAAAGTAAGAGTGAACGTTTATGCGGAGATGATGCGGAACACAAACAGCACCCTCAGCTTCTAGGTGGTGCAGGTCCCTTTGAGAAGTTTTCCATAATTGGAGGAATCTCAGAGAGGAAATTAAACCTGCAAGATGGGCACAAAATCGGGAAGAAGTGCCATGAAATTCCATGTCTGGAGGTCAAAGCATCTAGAACTTGTGTGGAAGATAACAGTGGACGTTTATGCGAAGATGTTGGGGAACACAAACAGCCCCCTCAGTTCTTAGGTGGTGCACATCCCATTGGTAAGAAGGTCTCCATGATGAGAGGATTTCTGAAGAAATTAAACCTGCACAGCAGATGGAAGAAGAGAAATAAAGTTTCCTCTCTGGAGGCCAAAGGCCTTCACGGCCTGCAACTTTAGCTTTCTGTATTTTTTTGTATTTTTTTTTTTGACTGTGTGACCATCTTCTGGAGGAATTTATTCCTGATGGTTCACCTGAAACTGTAGCTGGCATCTTCAGACGTTGGTGGCACGGAAGTGTGTGGAGTATATATACCTGTGGGACCTTTGTTTTGAAGAAAGTAGTTTTTACATGTTAATAGTGGAATTTGTTTGTTGAAGGGCACAGCCTGGAGGTGTGTTTTTTGGAGGATATTTGAGGGGGATTTGTGTCTATTTAATTTATATTGCATTGTCTTGTGGGGAAAGCCCTTGAGCCTGGCTGGTGTTCATTTGGTTGTCTTGAGTCTTGGTTTTAGTGTTTTTCTAAACTGGTAGCCAAACCTTGTTTACTTTCAGAGCTTCTTCTTCTAAAATCAAGACTCAAGATAACCAAATGAGCACCACTCAGGCTCAAGGGCTTTCCCTGCAAGACAATGGATTATCAATTAAGCAGACACAAATCCCTCTCACATTTCCTCCACACAACACACCTTCAGGCTGTGCCTTTCTTTTTTTTAATTTTTTTAAAGAAATGATTAGATTAAAATATTACAGTACAAACAATACACCAACATAAAAACACAGACAAACATAAAAAATACATATATACATATGTCATCCAAATGCATATCCTAATCATCTTAACATAATCGTATAGGGAACCCTTACCTTACCATTCTGTAATCCCACCAAGTCTCTCTTACACTGTCTTACACAGCTACTACATTCTTCTTTCTTTCTTTTTCTTTTCCCCTATCCCACTCTTTTCACTCCTACTTCCCACCTACCTAATCTAACCCTCTGCAGTTCCTTAAACCCTTTGAGTCTTATCTTCCAACTTCCCTTCTAACTCTTCTTGTTCCCTATCAACTATATCAACGTGCATACTAACATCTACATATTCACACTGACTTCCTTCCTATCCCCTTTGAATTATTTTTGTGTTAACTTGACTTTCTGATATTACTCATATTTTTGTAGATCCAACTTCCCTACATTGGTAACTAACAGATCATTAATACAATAACTATTTATAAAAAATAAATAGAGAGAGAGATAAATAAAAAATAATAATCACAAATTCAATACTGTAATTTTACCCCATTTTTGTTCCATAAATTCAATAACCTCTGACCAGTCTTCTTTAACTTCTTCCTTAGATTCATCTTTCATAGCTTGTGTTAGTATATCCATTTCTATACCTTTGTACAGTTTCTTCATCCAATCATCAATTGTCGGACATGTTTCACTCTTCCATTTTTGCGCATAACACATTTTTGCTAACGTAGTCATATAATACATAATTTTCTCTTCTTTACCTTTAACATTTCCTTCAAAGATCCCTAACAAATAACACTCAGGCTTTAACTCTAATTTTTTCTTCATAATAATGCAATTTGATCATTTATCTCTTTCCAATACTTCTTCGCAAATTTACAAGTCCACCAACAAGTCCTGTTTCTTTCTTACATTTCCAACAAAGATAATTTTTGTACTTAAACATTTTTGCTGTTTTAACAAGGGAAAAATACCATTGAAAAAAACATCTGATAAAAAATTTCCCGTAGATTTTGAGAGGCTGTAAGTTTGTATATACTATTCCACAATTTTTCCCACTGCTCCATCTGTATATTGTGACCATCCTTGCCCATTTTATCATTGGGTCTGTAACTGTTTCATCTTCCATTTCATACCTTAACAGAACCCTATAGATTTTCCCAATCTGTTTCTCTTTTACTTCTAATAATATTTTTTCCAACTCTGATTTCCCTACATCTAAATCAAACCCATAATTCTTTAAGTCATCTCTAAATCTTTCAACTAATTGTCTGTGCGTAAACCAATTTATAGGATCTAATTTGTCTACAAATTCTTCTCTTGTCTTTATCGTTAATTTCACCTCTTGTTTTTTCAATATATTATTATATCTATACCCATCTCCCTCTTTTACCATTTCTTTTCTATAAAATGCTTCCTGTGGTGAAACCCAACCACTTATCTTAGGCATTATTCTTCTTTTGTATTTATTCCAAACTTTAATCAATGAATTTCTTATACGATGATTGCTAAATAATTTATTTTGTTTATCTTTACCATAGACCAAATACACGTGCCATCCAAATGGTAATCCATCCCCTTCTAATTATAGTAATTTATCCTCTTCTAGTTTAATCCAATCTTTGATCCATAGCAAACAACAAGCTTCATGATAATTTTTCAAATTCAGCAAATTCTTTCACATCTTTCAATATCCTAAATTTAACTCTTGGTTTCCTTCCTTGCCAGATAAATTGTGAAAGATCTTTCCCCCATTTTTTAAATATTTTATCCATTATTCTTATTGGTAGTGTTTGAAACAAGTACATAATTTTGGGTAACACCATCATTTTAATTGCAGAGATTCTGCCCATCAATGATAATTGTAGCTTATTCCATTTAATCAAATCATTTTTAATTTTTGACCATAATTTTTTATAGTTATGTTCAAATAAATCAATAGTTTTTTTGTAATTTGTAATCTCAAATATTTAACTTTTTTCTTCACTTTAATTCCTGTCTTTTCTTCTAATTGTTTCTCTTCTAATTTGCTCATATTCTTGGCCATAATTACTGGTTTTTCTTTATTAATTTTACAGCCTGTTAACTTACCAAATGTCTCCATAATTTCCATTATATTTTCTCCATTTTCAACTGGATCTTCCACAAATAAGACGATGTCATCTGCAAAGGCTCTGATTTTTAAGTCCTTTTTTTTGCTTGATCCCTTTAATTTGGTTATTTCCTTTGATTTCTTTTATAAGAATTTCAATTACCGGCAAAAATAGTAGGGGGGACAGAGGACATCCTTGTCTGGTGCCTCTTTGAATTTCAATAAATTTGGTCTTTTCTCCATTTATCCTAATTTGTGCTTTTTGATTACTATAAATTTTCTTTATCCAATTCCAATAATTTCCCCCTACTTGTATTTTTTCTAATAATTGTAACAACAAACCCCAATTAACTGAATCAAAGGCCTTTTCTAGATCAACAAAAACATACCTATCTTTTTTTCATTATGACGATCATAATACTCCAATGCATCCACCACAATCCTTGTATTGTCTCGTATATATCTATTAGGAAGGAATCCTCTTTGATCATCGTCTATTAAATTTTTCAGACACCTCTTAAGTCGATTTGCTAATATAATTTTTTGGATCACTTAAATTTTTGTCTTCTTTAGGAATCAAAGTAATTTCTGCTTCTTTCCAGGAATTTGGGATATTACCTACCAATGCTTCGTTCATTACCATTTGAAGAGGTTCCCCCAATTCTTCCTTAAAAGTTTTATAAACAAGATTTGTTAAACCATCATTCCCCGGAGACTTTCCCAGTTTACTATGGCCAATTGCTTCCTCAATTTCTAATTTTGATATTGGTTGATTTAAAATCTGACGTTGGCTTTCCGATAATATTTTTATCTTACAAGAATTTATATATCTTTCTACTTCATCATCATTAACAGACTTATTCTCATACAAAGCTTGATAAAATTCCATAAATATCTTTTTTATGTCTTCTTGATTTGTTACGGTTTCTCCACCTTTGTTTATTTTGTTTATTACCTTCTTTTCTTTTTCTTTTCTTAATTTAAATGCTAGCCATTTACTTGTCTTATTAGCTTGTTCAAAATTTTTTTGTTTGGCTGCTTTCAATTTTTTCTCTAATTCATTAAGTGCCTCTATCTCAAGTTGTTTTTGTAACATTTTTATCTCTTTCTGAATTAATTTGTTATGGGGATGTTTTTCCTGTTCTCCTTCTTTCCTTTTTAATTGATTATTTAATAGGGTTATTGTTTCCTTCTTTCTCTTTTGAAGTCTAATATTTTGTTGAGTAAGGAAACCCCTAAAAACCACTTTCCTTGTATCCCATACCATTGATGGCTCAATTTCTTTATTTAAATTTTCTTCAAAAAAAAAAAAAAAAAAAAGCTTTATTGCCTGTTCAATTTCATTAACAATTTTCATGTCTTTTAATAAATCTTCATTTAAATACCAATTGTCTTTTTTATTTGATTCCTTTAAACTCAATAGTATTCCAGGTGTTCCAGTAAATCTAATTTTGATTGATTTGTAGTCTCTATAAGTCTCTATATGAAATCACTCCAATAATCCAGCAAGTCCAACAAAGAAATCCAACATATCCTTCCAAGAGAAAAAGAAAAAAAAATGGATAAATACGATGGCATCCACTAAATTCATAAAAGGAGACAAAGGCGAAGGCTCTTTTAATTTCTCTACCTCACAGTTCTCTTCTTCTCCTACCCTCCTTCCTTCTCCACTAACTCTGCATTTTAAAAAGCAGTCTTTCTTCTCTCCTCCCACATATTCCAGCCCTCCACCA
Source organism: Phrynosoma blainvillii (assembly GCA_026167975.1). Lineage (NCBI taxonomy): Eukaryota > Metazoa > Chordata > Lepidosauria > Squamata > Phrynosomatidae > Phrynosoma > Phrynosoma blainvillii. Next base: position 153,275,576 of record JANUYF010000004.1, read on the forward strand.
TCTTTCCTCCTTCTTCTTCTCTTCCAACACTCCACATACCAATACACAAGATGGACCTTTTTGCAGAAAGTGAGTTGGGTGGATAGCAATTTAAAAGAAAAAGCTTGTGTCGTCTAAGAAAAGAAAAAGAAAAAAGAGTGGCAGTGGAGCCTCTGTCGTCAAGCCTTGGCTCGCTTCGGCTCGCAACTGCTGCTGCGGGCGTGGTTGCTCCGACCTCTCCCACGGCGTTTCCAAAGGTCTTTAAAGGCTTTTAATTATGCCTGAGGAGTGTCAGCTGAGCCCCTCTGACTCCCCCCTAATTTGGGGAGATATTTATAGCAGTCGGTACCTTACCCCGACTGCTCTTTCCCACAGCTAGCCACCCACCACCCAGAGCCTCTCCTGGATGGTGTTCTTCACTCCTCCATGCTACCGGAAGTCCCCTAGGCTGTGCCTTTCAACACAGTACAACATACAAACTAACTCCACCATTAACATGTAAAAACCACTTCCTCCCAAACAACAGGTATATATACTCCACACACTTCCATGCCACCAACCTCTGAGGAATCATCAGGAATAAATTCCTCCAGAACGCAGCCACACAGCCTGAAAAACCTACAGAAAATCTGGAACTTTCCTGGAAAAGCATAAAAAGATATCTTGAAAAACTGAAGCTATCCTTTTCTGCCAGAATTGCTGCAACTCGAATGTCTTTCAATTACCTCTTCACAAATATACCAATAATTACTAAAAACAAACCCTTTGAAATCTGGAGTAAAGAATTAAGAAAATTTATATTGGAGGGAAAAAAAAGCCCCAGGTTAAGTGGAAGACTTTAATGGACACAAAAATCAATGGCTGATGTAACCTTCCTGACTCAACTTTATTATCAAGTGAATATCTTAATTTAATTTAACAGACTGGATAAAGTTAGAAAATAATAATTTACTTGACCTAGAAGTATTCAACCTCTGTTATGGTTGGCATGCATATTTATGGTATGAGAAAAATAAAATCCATAAGGAATTTGAGCATCATTTTACAAGACAATTCTATCAAGCTGGATTAAAATAAAACAAACTTTTTACAAAGGAATTTCATGCTAGAAATCCCTACAAAAAACTTTTTTCAGGCCAACCCACACAAAATCATGGTTAAAATATGATGACATCTTAAGGAAGAACAATCAAAATCCATACAATATAAAGCCAGTGGAAGAAATAGAAGACCTAGAAATAAGAAAAAAACTGGCTTCTTTACAAACAGCTAACAAATAGATTTAAATTAGACCAAGCGCAAGAAAGATTTGAAATAAAGAAAAATCAATTAGACAACCTAGGAGAAGGAGTTGACCTCTAAGTTATATAGACTCTAACTTGTAAGGAAATTAATACAAGATACTATCAAAGACTCTGTGATATAATGGGCAAAAGATATTGGTAGAGAAATCAAACTGGAAAGCTGGCATAATGCCAGGAATAGAATACTACAATTCACAAAAAGTCAAAATTTAAGAGAAAACTTTCAAGAGATGGCATTCCAAAGGTACCTAATGCCAGTAAAAATGGCTAAAACATATAAAACCACAAATACTAAAATGTGAGACAGCTATTGGAATTTGGTACCATGTATGGTGGCAATGCTCTCAGATAAAAAAAAAATTCTGGACACATATACATTCAAATATCTGCACGATATTGAATACAAAATTTGAAATGATTCTGGAAATCTACCAACTTCATATGACAAAATAACACAGGCATCCACAAGGAAACATTGGAAAAAAATTATATGTGGTTTCCATGGCAAAAATACCCATTGCTCAACCATGGAAATCAAGATATATTCCAACTACAAATGAGTGGCTTCTAAAATTGTGGGATATGATAGAAATATGATAGAAATGCATAAGCTAACTAACTTGATAAATGGGAAACTAGCAGAGAAAATAGAAAAAGAATGGAAATTAATCATCGAACACTTTAACAAAAAAATGGAATTAATCTAAAATTAATACAGAGTAGATATTAACTAAAAACACTTCACAGCATCAACATAAATACTGAAGTTATCAGCTGAAAATACGAAAAACTGAAGTGTGTAAGACTTATAAAAACAATTCATATGAGTCAATGAGATAGATGGAAGCGTAGAGAAAATAGAGAAAGTCGATATAGGACTCTGAATGTAACATCAAGATATCTGTAAACAAAGATGTATTGGATCTGGAATGACAAGTTTGCATATATATTTGTTTTCATAAACAGTGCAACAAACTGTAATATGTTTATGTACTTTGATATTGTTATTAATCAAATAAAAATAAAAAGAATCTGGAACTTTGTTGGAATGTGAAGAAGAATGTTTCTGGGCAGACATTCGGGGATGGGGTTATATTTTCTGACATATTTCCAGCTTTAATTAATAAATCTCTACATGCCTCTGTGTTTGGGAAGTCTTCTGACAGAGATACTCTTCTGGCACCTATATCCAGTTATTTCTGGCATTTGGTCCAGCAATGACATCTGCTGTATTTCTGGACAAAATGACTGAGAGTGGTGGTGTAACAGCACTAGGGCTTGAAGGGATGGATTAAACTTCACTAAATAGCAGAGATAAGAAATATCATAAGGTACAAGTGCTTCGCTTATGTTGTGTCTTGACCTGCTACCTCATGCTTTGCTCTGTATTCTGAGGCAAGAACAAGATGGACAGCAAGAGAGGATATTTAGTAGTACAACTTTTTCCCCACTTTTATATAACAGAAAATTATAAAAGTATAGTGTCTTGGTCAAGAGAAGTAATAGTGCCACTCTATTCTGCTTTGGTCAGGCCCCACCTGCAATCCAGTTCTGTCCAGTTCTGGGCACCACAATTCAAAAAGAATGTGGAGAAACTGGAGCGTGTCCAAAGGAGGGCAACTAAAATGGTGAAGGGTCTGGAAACCAAGCCCTATGAGGAACGACTTAGGGAGCTGGGGATGTTTAGCCTGGAGAAGAGAAGGTTAAGAGATGATATGATAGCCTTGTTTAAATATTTTAAGGGATGTCATATTGAGGAGGGAACAAGCTTGTTTTCTGCCGCCCCAGAAACCAGGACCCGGAACAAAGGATGCAAGCTGCAGGAAAAGAGATTCCACTTAAACATTAGGAGGAACTTCCTGACAGTAAGGGCTGTTCGACAGTGGAACACACTCCCTTTGAGAGTAGTGGAGTCTCCTTCCTTGGAGGTCTTTAAACAGAGGCTGGATGGCCATCTGTCAGGGATGCTTTGATTTTGCGTTCCTGCATAGCAGGGGGGTTGGACTGGATGGCCCTTGTGGTCTCTTCCAAATCTAGGATGCTATGATGCTATGATTCTATGAAAATTGATGCATTTCCTTTAAAAAGTCTGTATCTGTGATAATCAGTTACTCTCTGTGTGTATGTTTTTAGAATACTAATTGTCATGATTTACTTCTAATAAACACAGAGGCCAATATATATTTTGGGTTTTACCCCCTGCATCTCCCATGGGGTTCATACACCCTGCAATGTCACCCACTGAGTCTGGGTCTATGTTCACTTGTAGAATTTAGAGGATTTTTACCAAAAATACCTTAAAGGCTCCGGATTTAATCTGATCTTGGAAGCTAAGCAGGGTTAGCCCTTTTTAGCACTCGGATGGGAGACTACCAGGGAATATCAAATGCTGTTTCAAAGGAAGAAACTGGCAAAACCACCTCTGAGGATCCCTTGCCTAAGAAAACCCTACGAAATTCATGGGGTCTCCATAAGTCAATGGGTGACTTAAAGAAACATGTACACATCAAAAAGCAGATATTTGAAGAGCAGTAGTATCATCCTCCATTTATGGTGTCATCTGGTGCATCCCGCATCCTCTGCATCCCCCTCCCCTGGAGTTCATACACCCTGCAACGTCACCCATTGAGTCTTGGCCTATGTTCACTTACTCTGTTGTAGAATTTAGAGGATTTTCCTAAAAATTATCTTCTGGACTACAGCTCCCAAAATCCTCAAACAACAAGACTACTATCTACACAACACAACCACCTACTACCACTTCTCAAGGCACGCTGGCAATTGACTGAGTGGTGACTTGCGACTTGTCACAAAAAGACACAAGCCAGTTTTTGGGCCAATGCAGATCGGCCATTTGGGGCAGCACAAAGATGCCCAGGGGAGCGGCAGATCGAGGCGGTGGCAACCCCACACCGTGGCCCCAACCCTCCCTTTTGACACCCCGAAAAGAGTGGCAAAAGGTCATCCTAAGAGTTGGCACCGCAGCTCTTCAGCGCCCTTTTTAAATGCTGCGCTGGAAGGGCGTCCTGATGGCAGGTGGCATGCATAGGGCAGCATGCCGTCAGGACGGCACCAGGGTGGGGCTGGGGCAGCCGGTGTGCAGCTGCCCCAACCCAACTCTACGCCCAGGCTGGCCCTGTGGGCCGGTCTGCAATGGCCTTCAGTCATACCACCTGAAATCCCATTCTGCACTCCCTGAGGGAGTGAGCATTCCAGGTTATGAACCTCTGTTCTAACACAAACCAATCTACCACACTGTCTGTCTTATGTGTTGACTTAACATTCAACAAGAGAGGGAGTATTTCTAATCTGGTTCAAACTAACCAATAGGATTCAGGCCAATTAGTGCATTTGAACTGTGATTTGTTCATATTAACCCTTCTTATGTTGTGCAATTTAACCAATTCTAATTATTCATTCCACTGAGTCATTCTGCAATGTGGGAAGGCTAAATGATACCACAATGTGGGAAGGCTAAGTAGTAGCAGTACTTCTCATTGAATTTAGGTGGAGCTTTTATCTTTCTTTGGTTTAGTTGCACATATGCAGCCGACTTGCATTACACATTTCAGAAGTGGGAATAACTTGCTCCTGGATTAATTGTAATGTGGGAAGCAGCTCTCAAATGTGCCATATTCCAAACACCAAAATAAAAATTTCCAATGTGCCTGAACAAAAACACTCTTATTATCTGCCGTAGTATAGAGGTTTGAAAAGACAATGGAAGAAGAAGTAGAAGAATATTCTCTTATTAAATTGAGAGGATGGAAGATTATTTTGTCTTCGGTGTCACAATCTTCTCTGGGCAGTGCCTCCCTTTTGTCTTGGGATGTTGTGAAGCCACTGGTAATCATCTGGAACAAAAAATCCTCATATGATTTTGTTTGTCTCTTGTCCTCTTCAAGCAGTGTTAGAAGCCTTCAATGGCAATGCAGGCTGCATCTGCACTGTAGAAATAATGCAATTTGAGACCAGTTTAACTGCCATGGCTCAATGCTATGGAATTCTGGGATGTGTAGTTTTGTGAGCTATTTAGCCTTCTTGGTCAGAGCACTCTGGTGCCACAGCAAACAACAAATTGCAGAATTCCATAGCATTGAACCATTGCAGTTAAACAGACAAATTGCAGAATTCCATAGCATTGAACCATTGCAGTTAAACAGCAGTAAACTGCATGGCGAACCACATTAATTATGGTGTAGATGCAACCATAGACATGTTTCTACTACTGGTTCAAGAAAACACTGTGCTGAGTGTGCTACATTTCTATTTTATTTATTTATTTTCTTCTCTCAGGGCAGCTTCCAAAGATAACAAATGAAAAAGGTTTACAATAATGTTTGAAAAACAACTAAAAGTTCCTACATTAAACACTATGAAATCATTGTAATATTGTACAGAAGTTAAAAACATAAAACATATATCTAAAACATACATCTTTTGTTTCCATTTGTTTCTTTAAAAAAAAAACTGTGTAGGACAATGGCCAAAGGTTAACTGCTATTATCATGTAAGAGGATTTTTAAAAAGGCATAATGCCAATTGCTAGACTACTAGAGTAGACTACTACTAGAGTAGGCCTATTGAATCAGTGGGATTTACATATGTCTTGTTTTACCACCCAGTATAATTGATTCAGTGTATCTAGTCTGGCTGAGACAAATTACTGGATTTAGACAAATAAAAAGCCATCCTCGGCGCAGGGAAGGGGAGGGGCAGCCACACGCTCGGTGCCCCCTCCCCCTCCTGAGGTTGTCCTCAGAGCCACCAGCCCTCCGCACGGCCGGCACTCCGAGGACAACCTCCCGCCTCAGCGTCCGGATACTCTGCGGTGGAAGGGTCGCCGAAAGTGCGCCGCAAGCTAGTGGGAATGACAATCATACCAAAAAAGAAGCAATTACAAGGGAATAATGAAAAGATCTGCTTCCATAGTGAGAATGATGGACTTTTTGGAATTGATTCACCAACATGGAGAGAAGGTGAATTGCAAACCGGTTTAAATGTAAGTGAGAATGAGCCCTATAATTCTTTGCACTTTGCTGCTCAAACTGCTCTCCCTCCCTCCGTCCCTCCCTTAATGTCATGCCTATTCCAAAAGGTCAGAGGTCTCTTACATACAAGTCCTTAAGTAGAAATGGTGACCACTTGACAGCCCACTGCAAAGAATTTGCACAGCACTTTGCAAATAAAGTTGCCGAGATCCTCTCCAACTTGGAACTTATAATTGATACAATGCCAGTGGATGTAACTTTGGTGCCTCTTTGTCCAGTGTTAATGGATGCTTTTCAACTTGATGATGTGGACAGGATCCTGAGAGATACATGTGTGCCAGACCCTTGTCCTTCATGGCTTATCCAACAGGCCAGAGAGGACTGCCTGAATAAGTGAATGGGGGAGTCATTGCCTCCCTACAACAAAGCAGCATCCCAACTGTCTTACAGTGGCTCCATTCCTTCCTGGAGGGGTGAACCCAGAAGGTGAAGCTGGGGGACTCCTGCTCGACCCCCTGGCAACTGACCTGTGGGGTCTCTCGGGATTCTGTGTTGTCACCTATGCTATTTAACATATACATGAAACCGCTGGGAGAAGTCATCTGGAGTTTTGGGGTGTGGTGTTGGATATGATGATATCCCACTTATTAATGCTTTCTACCCCAATCCAAGGAGGATCTTCTTGTCCTAAACCAGTTTCATCAATCAGTAATGGACTGGATGAGGACAAACAGGGAATAGGGATTCAGCATGTATTAGATAGGGTTACACTTCTCCTGAAGACCCAATTCACAGTTTGGGTGTTCTCCTGACTCAGCTTTGAAGTTTCTGCAGTAACTAAGGACTGGTTCTGCATATCTAAACCTTGTGTACCAGTTGTGCCCATTCCTTGAGAATGGATGCATGTAACACCATGGCCACAATGGTACATGCTTTAGTTAACATCTCAATTGGACTACTATAATGCACTGCATTTGGTGCTATCTTTGAAGAGTATTAGGAAACTTCAGCTGGTCCAAAGAGCTGCAGCCAGATTGTTAACTGAGGCAAGTTACAGAGACTACACAATGCCCTTGTTGAAACAGCTCCACTGGTTGCAAGTTTGTTTCTGGGCACAATAACGTGCTGGTTATGACCTATAAAGCCCTATATGACTCAGATCCAGGCTACTTGGGAGATCGTATCTCCCCGTATGACCTGGCTCAGACTCTGAGATCATCAGGAGAGGCCCTTCTGTCAGTCCTACCACCATCATAAGCGTGGTTGGTGGGGACACAAGAGAAAGCCTTCTCGGTGGATGCCCTTACACTCTAACTCCTTTCCCTGGGAGACCAAAATGACCCCCTCCTTGTTGTCTTTGCTTCTTGCACTCCACCCTATATGTTCATTCTCCCTTCCTTTATGCCTGAAAGGAAAGAACATATTTGTTTTTTGTAGAACAAACTAACTGAATATTGTCTACATATTTTGTTCCATAGCTCAGCTCCTACAAGGGCTGGATACTTTTTTTTTAAAATGGAAACCTGGAATTGGGGCCAGTTAATGGTTCAGACTGGCATGTCTAGAATCCAGGTAAAACCTGGCCAAGCTAGAGGTCTGGCATCTCTAGCCTAATTCTAATCCCCCATATTTTTTAGTTAGGATTTTACAGTTAAACAGTTGCTTTGCTGTTCACTGACAATATAAAAACATGCCTGAATCAGACCTTAGTTAGTTAGTTCATGTTCTCTACAAGGAGAAGGTGGCTTAATTATCGTCTTATTTGTAACCAAAGCAACTGGTCATTAAGTTTTCTTTTAGTTTTCATCACTGAAGTGCAATTGCAATCATGAATAAATAAAGGAAAAAAAACACAAATGAGTAATTGCTGTGGCTGCAATAAGGAAAGTAGTAATTAGAGCCTCACCACAGGGAACAAGAATTAGCTAATGACTGTCCAGGTCAGTTATACCATTTCCTTGTGAGTGAACAGGAAATACCTAATTTAAGTAACAAAAGCCAATAAAGAGATATGAAGGAGGAGAAGCAAAGGAGGAGCAGCCCTGAAAAGCCTAGTTACCACTTTGCCAGTTTATACTGGTTGGTTCTACAGATGCTTTTGAGTTTGGATATTTTTTTCCATAAATTGGGTCTAAAAAGAATCCAAGGGATAACCTGGAAGACACAAGAATGCAACTAATGGGGGTGACATTGTGGAGATTACTGTACACAGTTTTTACACTATGGACGTTTTCACACTAGGGTCTGAAACCAGCAGACAAGCGGCATTAGAGCATGCTAGAATCTAGCTGGAGCCATTCCGGTATAGACCCCGCCTGTCGGAATTACCTTTCAGACGCAACTATCATCCTTGCGGAATTAGCGACACTGCGCTGGATCCGCTCCTGGGAGGCGGAACTCCTGTTCACACACAAGTCCGAGGATCCCTGCCTCGATCTGGCAAAAGAAGTTCTTGCACATGCGCAGTAAAAGGAATGCTCGCCGCAACCGTCGCATGCGATTTTCGTCACTTCCGTCGCTATAGCGCTATGGTTTTTCAATCGCCATTGACGTCCGGTCACCATTCCTTTGCTGTGCGAGAGAGCTGCCGCTTCTGAAGAGAATGGAGTCTGCTCTTCTGCTAACCCGTGAGTTGCAGGTAGAGCTGGAGAAGGAGGAGCAGGATCACAGGGCAAGGCACAGGGCTGTGCTGGCTGGGGTCCATCTCTTCATGAGGCGGCGTGGCATCACAGGCTGCACAGCCCATCAGCTGTTATGGAGGATTTCAGGACGACCAAGCCGCTTGGGCCGGGGTTTCCATGCCAGCACTGTCCCCCGTCCATGCCGGTGGTGGGTCAGGCCACAAGTCATCCGGAACTGGTGGGCAGATGAGGTGCTTCAACTCTGGGACGAGGACATGTAGATAAGAAACTTTCGGATGTCCAGATCCACCTTGTTCGAGATAGCAGAGGCTCTGCGCCCTTACCTCCAGGCTGAGGACACCACCATGAGGAGGGCCATCTTGGTGGAAGAGAGGGTGGCAATCACCATCTGGTGGCTTTCTGCCCCCCTCAACTACAGGAGAGTGGCACGGCACTTCCAGATTGGGGTCTCAACAGCCTACATCATATGCATAGAGGTCATCACTGCAATAGATAGAGTACTTCTTCCAAGAACAGTGTGCCTTGGGGACTATCGCCGGGTAGGTTGATCTCCTTCCATTGTGTTCCTGGCCTCTGCTTCCTTTAACTTAAATTAAATGCTTTGCAATAATAATACTGCTGTACAATAAGCTGAGAGTGCCACATAAAAATGGGAGGCATGGTTTTGTGCTTCCTTTGGAACAATTTAGTAATTTGCTAATTTCTCCCTTGCCTCTGTGGTATTGCCTCTTGTGTGTGCAGGGTGCGGGTGTGCATGTCTATATATAGATAGATAGATAGATAGATAGATAGATAGATAGATAGATAGATAGATACATATATATATAAGCTGGTTACCAAGGGCTGGTGTCGGGGGTGCATTTCTTTGCAAAGGGAGCTTTAAGGATAGCTGAAAGGGAGGGTTTTTCTGTGCTGTAGATGTATGTAGGTATGGATAGCCACAAGCATCTACGGTGATAACTGGGCAGACAGCAAAGCAGTTGGGTGCATAGCTAACAAAGAATTATGGGGACTAAATCACGGCTGGGCAATTGGCGAGGCTGTTTCCTGTGAGACATTCATAGATGGGGAGCATGAACATGTGGATCTTACCCTGCTTCTAATGGCTTTTCCTCTATTGTCCTTCTTTTTACCTTGCAGGTGATGGAAGGTTTTGAGCAACTGGGCTTCCCCCACTGGGTCGGCGCACTGGATGCCTCCCATATTCCGATTCACCCTCCCAGGGTGAATGCGGAGGACTATTACAATCGCAAGTATGGATACTCGATTGTACTTCAGGGACTGACGTCGGCCACCGGTCTCTTCCTTGATATCGAGGCAGGCTTCTCAGGGCGCAACCACTATGCCTTCATCTTCAGGCATTCGTCGTTGTGCCAGGCCATGGATGAGGGAGAATTTGTTCCAGGCAACCCGAGCATCACAATCAGGGGAGTGCAGGTACTGCCATTGATAACAGCGGACGGGGCATACCCCTTGCGGTGATGGCTCATGAAGCTGTACACAGGAGCTCTGGGGCCAAATCAATTGGCTTTCAAAATGGCACTTAGCAGGGCTCGGTGTGTGGTCGAAAGAGCCTTCGGACGTTTAAAAGGAAGATGGGGCTGCCTTGGAGCTAGGCTGACTGTTGGGGAGGAGCACTTTGCCACAGTGGTGTTGGCATGCGTGGTACTTCACAACATTTGTGAGACAAGGGGCCATGCATTGCACGCCGGGCAGCCCTCCAATGAACTGCATCTCCCACCTATGGTGCAAGACTCACAGGCGCCGAGAGACCGCAGAAGGCAGACAGAGGGGGAAATAGTTCGTGGGGCTATCGCGGCCATGATAGCCGAGCGGGATTGGTTTCCTTAAAATCCACTGCCACCATTTTGTGACACTTGCTGGCTTGGGTTTGTTGTTTTACAGCTGCATGCACATATGTATATATGTTTATATGTTTTCCAATTATGTTCGGTTAAAAAATAAACCATTAGTTAACTGTTAATATGAGTGGTTTTCTTTACGTCCACTGCCACAGTTTTCAGATACTTGCTTGGTTGGGTTAGTGGTTCAACAGCTGCAAGCACATATATGTGTGTGTGTGTGTGTGTATGTGTCTGTATGTATATATTACATATACACACACATATATATATGTATACATTTATATAGGTGTGCGTATGTGTTTGTGTATAATTATATATATATATATATATATATATATACACATATAAATACATACATAAATACATATACATTGATAGATAGATACAGATATACTATATATATATGTATGTATGGTCTCCAAATGATGAATTTTTACAGATGCGAAGAAACATATCTCTGGATAAATACATTTATTTATATTTACACATATATTTACAAACCAGATAAGGGTGTGTGTGTATGTACTTTTGTATGATTGTCTGTTCCAGGCACATGTACTTTCACACAAGTACATACGCGCACGCCCATATGTACACCCCAAATAACTTGTGCCTAAACAAATTTAAGACAAAACTACACAACATTAGAAATAGAACTCCAACATGTAAAACTAAGCATATTGTTGAAAAAAGGAGAGTAAAATTTTTTCTTTCTTTATTACCCTTTTGCCAGCGACCCTTTGGCTGGCATCCTGAGGTGGTTGGGCTGGCTCCAAGGAAGGCACAAGGCAAGATGGAGCTGGCCACTCGTTGGCATCTTCCCCAAATAGCACTTGTGTGCCAGTTACCTGTTGCGTCTCTGGTACTGCAGAGAACTGTTCAGCAGTATCAGGTAATGGCCTGTTGCTAGCAAGCTGCTGGAGGGCCCCGGCAACAGAATGGACTTCAGTTCTCAGCCCTTCCAGGACCGCGGTCCTATTCCGTTGCTCCTGCACCGCATTTCTTTGCTCCTGCACTGCATTTCTTTGCACCTGCACGCTATCCCGGCACACATTTACAAGCTCGTCCATATAACGGTACAAGCGTTGCCGGTGATGTGCAGTAGCCAAGATGTCCCTACGGTAGGAGCGCGCAAGGCTATCCAATGCACCGGCATCTCTCCCGAGGGACCTGATGAGAGACCCGTGCTGGCGCCTTTGCAGCGTGCGGTTGAGGCAACCCTCCCTCCTTGAGTCCTGTATCATGTCCCTCACTATAAGTTCGCCCCTCATGGCTCTCCTGTCTGGGATGTCCAGGGTGCTTGTCCTGCGGCGCGCAACCGTACGTGCAGGTGCTGCAAGAAAACAAAAGAAATGCCATTACTAACCATCCAAAATATATAGCCAACGTTCAGTTTGCATGCAAGCAATTTCTGGTACTCCAATACATCTTGATTTCTTATCTTAAACTTTAGAGATTGGTTGCCCTAAAACCACAGATTCACTACCTGAGAACATCTACCTGTGTGAGTGTCAGGGTATTTGTGCCTATGTGTACATAGAAGCATGCACATTGATATGCACTTTGGTATGTATGTATGTATGTATGTAAATGTGCACGGGCATCCATACACACACATAACTACACATGCATTTCAAATAAGAGTTTTAGAGATGTCTACATACACACGCACACACACACAAACACATATATACATACATACATATATATATATATACATATATATATATATACATACATATATATATACATACATACACAGCTAGAATTTTTTTTCCTTTTTTTTCTGGGTTATCACAGGTTGCATATACAATAAACTTACCCCTCCTCACAGCTGCTTCTTGTGGCGATTCCGTAGCAACCGTTGCCTGAGCCTCTTCGGCTGGCAGATGAGTGGACTCCATCACGGGCCCTTCTCTACTAATTCTGGTCTCTGGACCAAAACAAAAAAACAAGTAGCAAAGCCACTGGGTTAGCGTTATTGTTTGGAATACTTTCAGAGCTGTCACGGCGCAGCATTTCCCTTCCTTTGCTTCCCACCGCCATCTGAGGAAAACCTACCATCACTGCCCGCAGGAGATGCCGGAAAATCCTGCGGTTGAATGTTTTCTGGAACATCCGCTGGCTGCTCCAATTGCTGGTCGACAGTGACCAAGTGTAGGGTCACATTTCCCTCCTCCAACACTGCCGGAGGAACTATAAGAGGTAAAAGGGGAGAAAGGAATAGCTTGCATCAGCAATATCGAAATTAGAAACCATTGCATTCTCCAAATCAACCACTTTGTTTGGATACCTATATTTAATTTTATATATATATATATATTTATATGTGTGTGTGTGTGTGTGTGTATATATAGGTATATATATATATATATATATATATATATGTATATATATATATATATATGCACGCACACAGACACACAGACACACAGATACACAGATATATATATATATATATATATATATATATATATATATATATATATAGACACATACGGATATATATATATATATATATGCACACACACATATATAATGCAATAGCAGGGCTTTCTAGAAGCTTCCCCGTGGCCGGCAGCCCAAAACCAAGGGGGCATTTGAGAGGCCTTCAATGGGGGACCCACTCCACCCTACTACCCAACCCCCCGACCCCAAAGGCCCCCCCAAATTACCCATAATGCAATAGCAGGACTTTCTAGAAGCTTCCCCGTGGCCGGCAGCCCAAAACCAAGGGGGCATGCGAGACACCTTCAATGGGGGACCCCCTCCACCCTACTACCCAACCCCCCTGACCCCAACCCCCCCCCAAAATTACCCATAATGCAATAGCAGGGCTTTCTAGAGGCTTCCCCGTGGCTGGCAGCCCAAAACCAAGGGGGCATTCGAGAGGCCTTCAATGGGGGACCCCCTCCACCCTACTACCCAACCCCCCCGACCCCAAAGCCCCCCAAATTACCCATAATTCCATGGAAAGAATAAATAGTCCCTCTATCTTTGCAAACACAGATTAAATGCATGCTATATATATGGTTAATGTATTGTATTTAGTATATATCAACAAAGCAATCCTGGAAGAACCCTAAATACCAACCCCCCCGAAAAGCAAACGGCTATTAGAAACACATGGTTCTAAAAATACCCACCTTGCACATGTATGGCTGAGGTTGACGGTCCTTCTCCTGGTGATAACAGAGCTGCCTGTGATGAGGTCCCCTCCTGTCCTCCTTCCCCGGCTGCTGCCCTCACAACCTTGAGGCTTTTCACTGCTCTTTTGGGGAAAATCGCCCTGTCTTTTCTTAAAAATACATCTAGCTCTGCAAAATAAGGGCAAGAAACCGGAGCATTTCCGCTAATGCGGTTGTGTGTTGTCACACGCCTATACTCCACCCTCAGACCTTTACATTTATTCCTAACTTCGTCCAGAGACCTGTTGATCCCCTTCTCTTTAAGCTTGTTAGAAATAATCTGTATAAATCAAATGGTTCCTATGGTTTGAAACCAATTCCCTCTGCACTCTCTCGTCACCCCACAGAGATATGAGTTCCACCAGTTCCCTGTGGCCCCAGGCGATACCCCTTCCCTTTTTCTGGGGTTCGGAAGGAGCAGCAGAAGAGGAAGCCATTTCACTGTTTTAAAAAAACAAAAATAGAAATAGATGCCAATTGCCAATAGCTGAAATCAGTACCGAAAGGTCCTGACCGTCGCGCAATGATGATATTAGCGCCAAGGCGACTTTTGCAGCCGATCTCTGAAATGAGTTCCACGTGCAGCGGGCGATGGAGAAAAAGCAGGCGGCGGTGTTAGCGCACATGCGCAATGATCGTACTTCTGGTCTAGCGACACCTATTGGAGGTGGATGTACATTGCCCATAGGGAAATCCACAGCTATGGCCAACAGGTGGCAAATGTGGCTTCCCTCTGAAGTTGAGGCCTTGCTTGATATTATGGGTGCCAGCTGCAACCTCCCCCTGATCATGGTGTCCAGCTCGCACCCCAACCACCACATCTACAGCCGCCTCTCCAGAAGGCTGGCCCGTAGAGGGTTCCAGAGGACTGTTGCCCAGGTTAGATCGAAGGTTAAAGTCCTCAGGAACGCCTTCTACCGGGCCAGAGCCTTGTTCCACGGAGACCCTCCCGTGGGAGGGCACCCACCCTTCTACAGGCAGCTGAGGCAGTTGTGGGAGCAGGCAGGCCGCCCCAATAGCAGACGTGCCCGAAGACCACTAGGTAAGTCCCTGCCATATTATTGTAACACATGTAGGGGTGTATATGTACATTTGCATGTCTACCTGTCCTTAAAGTTTTTTCTGCCTAAAATATCGCCTATGTAATATTAATGGCAAGAAGAATGTCTGCAACAGATAATGTACCCTCTGTTTTATATATGTCTTTACTTCCAGGAGAGGAACCAGAGGATGACCCTCAGGAAAGAGCCAAGGAAGAGGAGCAAGCGCCGGCCAGGCCGGAGGGAAGCCCGCCACCACAACAGGCAGAGGAGGAAGAAGGGAGAGCCAATCTCCCCCCCCCCCCCAGGAGGAAGAAGAACTCCCTCCTGGCGAGGGACAGGCTGGGGAGCAGCCTGGGGATGATGAGCCATTCCCCCCCCCGAGCCGGAGGACGTGGCCGAAGAACGACCATGTAAGTGTTTTGTCAATGTTGAAAAAGCAAATAATGCAATACCGTCAGACATGTAAGCCAGCAAGCAATAATGATGTATTTCTTTTTTTTCCTGGCCCTACAGTGAGGGAACTGATTTCGGCTCTCACACGCTCCCAGGAGCAGATCCTGGAGAGGCTCGGTGCCCTGGAACGGCAGGTGGACCAGCTGAGAATATGGGTGCAGTCCCCGCCCCGTGAATATGGGTGTGGTCCCCGCCTCGTGAATAATTTTTTTTTCCGTTATCCAACCCACCCCCCTCTGCCATGTGTGTGACAACAGTCAGAGGTTTTTTTATTTTCTTAATATTAATTTATTGATCTACTTTGTTTTTTTCATTAATTTGTCCCTCCCGCCCCCTGGTTTTATTTTTTTATTTTTTATTTTTTTGTTATCAAATAAATGAATGTGTAGCCAAATAATAATGTTATTTAAATAAATAATCTATTTTGTGTTAGAAAACGTTGTATGGCATTTACTTTAATGGTCTGGGGGGGGGGGGAGTTGAAAACAGACACATCAGAAGCACCTTTTCAACTCCTTTCCAGCAGTATTTAGATAGGTAGGACGGCAGAAGGTGTATCTGAAAGAGAAAAGAAGAAGATCACTAGAACCTAATTGGAAAGGACCACAGGAATAGATTAAAAGCAAAAGCATCTCTTGTTACAGTATTATGCATACATATCACAATCAGAGCAGTGCAGGATATTAGCAAGCAGCAGCATACCATGGAGGGCCAAAAAGCAAGGGAGATTCGTTTTGTTTCTCTTGACAAGAGAATGTGAAAATGTGAAGAGTTGCAGTTATCAAATCAGTGCTGGGAACTGTCTTGATATGGCTTGCTTCTTAGCTCTGACCCTAGAGAAGTGCAACGCAAGCAAAGAGGGAAACATCACAAAAAACATTAACCAGAGGCTGGATGGCCATCTGCCGGGGATGCTTTGATTGGGAGTTCCTGCATGGCAGGGGGGTTGAACTTGATGGCCCTTGCGGTCTCTTCCAACTCCATGATGGACTAGAAAAACTCCTCCCTCTCAGAACAGGGCACCCGAGCATGGAGACATGTGCTTGGACTTTTGTGGAGCCAACTTAATTTTACTGTACATCAATCAAAACACAGCCAGGAAGGACCTGCAGTGGGAGGGGGCATAGAAATGGCATTCCTGCATAGCAGGAGGTAGAGGTAGATCAAAGTACATGTTCTCCCACACCGTACCAACAAGAAGGGCCTCCCTGGAGGTGCATAGAAAGGACATTCCTGCATGGCTGGTGCTCGAGTTAGGTCGGTAAGGATTTTCCCCACCTTGCCAAAGAACAGGAATGTAGATAAGGTATATATATATATATATATATATATATATATATATGAAGCTGTAAATATAGATGAACCGAAATATGTTGGAGACATCCAGAAAAAACCAAAAGTGCATGTGTAGGGAGTTATAGTGTACTGTGTCCCCATCTCTGTAGGTAACACACTGACCACAGTAATCCATACACTTGTCTATCCCTCCATTCCTCTCTCCCTCTCTCTTGACCTCCCTTTCTTTCTGTCTTTATATAGGTAGATCTATATAGATAGATAGACACATACACACACACACACACACACACACACATATATATATTCTCTCTATATATTTATCTATATCTATCTGCCTGCCTGCCTGTCCATATTAGTATATATATGCAAATGCAACCTTGGGGGCCGAAAACTGCCAAAAACTACAACTTACAAGCCACTTTGGTAGCCAGACAGAAAAGGCAAGGTATAATCACCTTACAGAAATAAAGTGCAAAACAACAAGACCCAGCTTTTAGGGCCATCGCAAGCCCATGTACACTTTATAACCGCTACCTTTTTTTACTTGGTAACCATCGTAAACATTCCTGGGATTTTCAGTATAAGTAGGGTCATTCAGAACTGTCAGATAAAGAGCATGAGGGCCTCAGCAAACTACAAATCCCATGATCCCAGAGGGTGCAGCTCTGAAAGCCGAAGTGGCATTTTTGTTGTCGTTGTTGTGGTTATTGCCAGAGAGATTCATGTCAGGCTCATGATGAAAACAATAATAATAATAATAATAATAATAATAATAATAACAATAATAATAACAATAATAATGATAATTATTATTTCAACCCCACGCCTCTGACAAGCTACAGAGGGGGTATGCTGTGCTGTGGCCAGCCTCCGGGGCTGAGATAGTGTGACCTGCCCAAGGTCACCATGTTGGCTTTCATGCTCAAGTGGGGAATTCAAGATTGATCTCCAGGCCAGGGTTGTAGTACAAAAATGTTCAAACAACCACCACACCATGCTCTCAATAAAAGCATACCACATGAGGTTAGTCCCTTTCCTCAGGCAACAAAAAAATGTCTTCAACTAGTCCTGCCCCTAGTAATAGTACCATGAGCCAAGAATACATGCAATACATTAAATCAAGGTAACGCTCACACATCCATAGCGCCGGCAGGATGAATAGGCGACCAGGTTCCACGGCCTCTGGCATGTTGCTTGCAGCCAGGTATCCACACCTGAGAAAAGAGAAACATCAGAAAAGAAAAAAGGTCTCTCCCCCCCCCCGAATTCTGGTCAACAAAACCATCCCTGATCTTCCCCCCCCCCGCAAACCCCTGGTCGCGCGGCGCCACATATCCACCAAAAGAAAAATAAATTGCCTTAATACCTGCACTGTTTGTTGCCCGATCCAAACAGGAAGTAAGATACACGTCATAAGATGCTTCCTCAAAGATCCATGGGAAATGGTGCGAGGAACCATGGGCCATAACTTGGAAATACGCCACAATACGTCTGTCGTGTTCACACACACAGCGCAACCGGCACCATTGTGGCATGACTCCGGCAGCAAGAGTGTAATTCTTCAGGAATTCCGGAATTTAAAAGAGCCGGGCGGACGCTGGGTAGCACCGGGGATGGTGCTGGATAGGGCGTGGCTAGGGACGACATCGTGTGAACACACGGAAAAAAGATCCGGAGTGACGCCGGATGGAGGTAGGATTGCCTCCGCAAAAATCCCTGTGTGAAAACGTCCTAAGACTATGTAATTGACTATAAGATTTGCTTGATTTATTCAATAAAAAGTTTTTTTAAAAAAAAAGATCAGGAGGGCTTTAAACTGAATTATGTGGACATGGGGGAGACAGTATTCTGGACAAGTTCTTTAAATGGTTATGGAGAGAACAGGGCAAATAGTGCAAGGATCCAACAACAGGAGGGAAAAAGTTTACATAGCCAGCTTGGGGTGGGGGGTCCCATGGTCTTAGATGTCTCTAAACTAATGCACAGAGCATGGGAAATAAACAAGATAAACTTGAACTCTGTGCACAGCAAACCAAATATGATATAATAGGGGTGTCTCATGATTGGAGTGTGGTAATAGAGGAGTATAACCTTTTAAAGAGAAACAGGGCAAACAGGAAAGTAGTAGCAAGAGTAATACATTTCAGGCCTGTTTATACCTATGAAGAGATCCATGACTTCAATCCTGGAATCTAGGTAGAGAACATATGAACAAAAATTAAAGGGGAAAGAAACAACAAGATTCTATTGTGGGAGTCTACTACAGACCCCCAGGTCAGACTGAGGAATTGGATGATTCCTTTCTAAAACAGATGACCACACACTCAGAAAGGAGAGATGTAGTAGTGATGGGTGACTTCATCTATGCTGATATTTGCTGGAAATCAAACTCAGAGTTTAAGATGCAGCATATTTCTCACTTGCCTGGCAAACAGCTTCATTGTCCAGAAAGTGGAAGAGGCAATAAAGGGATCAGCTATTTTAGATCTGATCTTAACCAACAGGAATTATCTGGTTAATGGGATGGAAGTGGCAGGATCCTTAGGTGAGTGTGATTATGTTCTCCTGGAGTGTGTTATACAGTGGAAAGGAGAAACCAGGTATAGTCAGGCACACATTCTAGACTTTAGGAAAGCTGGTTTTATTAAACTTATGGAAATACTGGGTGTGATCCCGTGGTCAGGATACTAAAAAAGAAGGGAGTTCAGGATGGAAGGGTGATACTGAAGGCACAATTTCAAACAGTTCCAATGAGGAGGAAAAATGGGAGGTGCCTCAAGAAACCAAGATGGATGACTAAAGAACTTTCAACTGAGTTAAGTTTTAAATGGAGGATGTATAAGAAATGGAAAAAAGGGGAAATCACCAAAGTGGAATTCAAACAAATAGGTAGCATGTGTAGGGGTAATATCAGAAAAGCTGAAGTGCAGAATGAGCTCAGATTTGCTAGAAAGGTTAAGAACAATAAAAAGAGTTTTTTTGGGTATGTCCATAGCAGAAGAAAGAAGGAAATGGTAGGGCCACTGAGCAGAGAAGATGGAGAAATTCTAACAAGTGTTAGGAAGGATCTAATAAGGGGAATTTATTAGCTCAAATATGCAAGAGCGGGGTCCTAACAAAGCCCCATGGGACCGGGTATCGTTATGTATACCAGAAGACTAAGGAATCCCCCAATGGATGACACTGAGACAAGCTTCTCCAATTAAAGTCTAAATATTTATTAAAGTAAAGGGGAAAACTACATACACACAAATATAACACATACACACACTGCATTCTTAGGAATAAAGGAGTGAAAGTGGGAATAGTTTGAGATGGGCCTGACTGAGGGAGTTACTCACTTCCGAAGGCTTCTTCAGGATCCGTTGTGGATGATGATGATGATGATGATGATGCACAGCCCCTGAAATGGGGAGGGGGGAAGGATGGCCAAGGAAGCTATGATCAGAGTACAGACCAACGTGGAATCAGTATGCACTCTCAAGACAGCACGTGGAGCCAAAAATCTCATGGTTTAAATAGGAAATTTCTACCTTCTGGCTATTGACTAAATGGCTTGGCTGAAGCCGGGACAAAGGCATTGATAGTTAAACCTAGGTGTGAGAATAGTCTAAACAATGCATTTGGTTTCAAGGCTATCAAGGAAGGAAGGCTAGAGAAAAGGGTGTAGTCAAATCTAATCACTGCCTCATTAAGTGCGAGACTCAAGACATATAAGCACTATTATGTGTATTTTCCAGTATAATGGTTTTCCCCTTTTGGCAACTCCCAAACTTGTCTGGTAGGGAATTTTCCAGCTGTTTTTTTTTTAATTTATCCAAATTTTATTTATATACTATCAAACATATTACATTATATAAATCTTAATACAAAATTTCTAATCAAACAAATAATTCTAAAAAAAGAAAAGAAAGAAAAAAACCCATTAATACTTCCAAAAGTTCCTTTGACAATAAATACTTACTAATTGTACTCTTAATTAAGAAGTCTTTCTCTATTTCATAAAGTTTCTTGTCTCCCTTGCTAATAAACAAAAATTCAGATATTATAATCAATTCATATTTTCCAGCTGTTCTGGGCAGATCTCTCAGTGCCTATATGACCTGCCATCTAGGGGATTATGGCTGACATCCCACAGAGGTCAGTCTGGGGTCATAGAGGGAACTCCACAAAGGTCCAAAATTTTATGAAAAATCACATATGCTATTGCCTCAGTCTTCTCACAAAAGGAAAGGGATGCTCAACCTAAGGAAAATGGAGCAAAGGACACAATAGGAGAAATGCAGCACAGAATAATTGAAGAGGTAGTACAGTAATACTTGGTTAATCTAAATGAATTTAAGAAGTCTCCAGGATTCTGGGAGGAGTTATATAGAGCTAGGCAGCTAGCTCCACCCCTAGTGACTCACAGGAGTCCACCCCCTCAGCAACAAACACACTTTCCCAAGTGTTTTTAAGAAAACACTTTGAAGCTTCACAACATAGGGCTGATGCAGGCTGGCCACCCTAACACCACACACCTGTCCACATGGCACACGGTGTCAGGGTGTCCTCTTGGCACAGCATGCATACACACTGTGCCAAAAGAGCACAAAAGAGCTGCAGCGGCGGCTCAAAGGGCAGCTTTTTGATGCCCCCAAAAGTAGTAGCATTTTGTCACTCTTTTGGGGGCAGCAAAAAGGAGGTTCGGGGCCATGCAGCCCTGATCTGCCGCTCCCAGGGGCATCCCAGAGCATCGGCCCATAGTTACTAATCAAAATGCATTAATTGGGCTTATTGTGCCATTACATATGAAAACATTTTTTTTTCACAGAAACAGAATGTGACAAACATCCCAACCCTTTTGTTCCCTATCCACAATTTCTGTCTCTGTTCTGCCTGTGAACATTGTCTCACTACACCTCTGGAAGAGGGTGTACAATTCAGGGGAAAATCTCAGTACTAGACTGGGAGCACAGCAGTCTTTTTGGTTGTTCAGGCTCTGAGCAATGCCGCGTTATCAGCAAGAGTTGCTTAATATGCATAGCATGTGCATGCTAGAGGATTGTGTTTCCTTGTTGCAGAGTTCAGTAATATGCCAGTGGTAGCAAACTCATAATAGGTTCATCTTAGCATCACCATAAGTTGGAAAAAACTTGGAAGACAACAACAACAACAACAACAACAACAACAACAACAACAACAGTAAGGAAGAGGGAGGCCTTCAGAAAAAATAGCTTCCTCTCTATCTCTCCTTCTTTCAGCTGGGCTTTTGCAGACTGCCAGAAATAGTGCAAATTGAGTCCACTTTAAATTGAGGCACTGCCCTGGCTCAGTGCTAGGGAATTATGGGAACTGTAATTTATTGTGGCACCAGAGCTCTCTGACAGAGAAGGCTCAATGTCTTAGAAAAAAACAACAACAATTCCCATGATTCCCTAGCACTGAGCCAGGGCAGTGCCTCAATTTAAAGTGGACTCAATTTGCACTATTTCTGGCAGTCTGCAAAGGCAGTCAATGAAGTTTTTTGGTCAGTATGTTTTATTTTTTCTTGTATAGTTGAACTTAAGATAGGTGTCTGGTACAACCAATACAATCTGGGGAATACTGAGAGTTTTCTAGTGTCTGTTTTAGGGAGTAATATTCTGTAACACAACATAAAATAATTACAATGTCTCGGCATAGAAGTGTCTTTTTCCCGATCAATGATTGTCACCATTTTTCTAAGCACAATCCTCTTTGGGTCCAGGTGCCATTCTCAGTATCTTTTCCAGACCACAAAAGGCCTCTCCTCTCAACTCCCTCCTTTATGTGATTGGGAACCATTGTAGTCCCTGCTTCTGGCAGGGAGGAACATGGCTTCAGGCAATGAGAGTGTCTGTCCTTTTGCAAGCTGACCTTCTACATTTTGTGAAGTCGTAGGCTTTCATGGCCGGCATCCATAGTTTTTTGTGGGTTTTTCAGGCTGTGTGGCCATGTTCTAGAAGAGTTTCTTTCTGACATTTTGTCAGCATCTGTGGCTGGCATCTTCAGAGAAAACTGGAATGGAAGAGAATGGGTCTATATATACTGTGAGACCCTGGGTAGGGAGGAATGGTTCCCAGGTGAACTGTGTATTGTTCTGTGTTGAATAGGTATTGTTCTGTTGTTAATGGCATGGCTTCCAGGTGAGGATATGCAATCAAGGAGATTGTCTGCTATTGTCTGCTGGGAAAGCCCCTGACCCTGGTTGGTTTCCCTTTTGCATTTGCTGAGTGCTGATTTTCTTATTTTGTAGGACTGGTAGCCATATCTTGTTTACTTTAAGGGTTTCTTCTTTCCTGTTGAAGTCATCCAAGTGTTTGTGGATTTCGATGGCTTCCCTGTGCGTTCTGACCTGATAGTTGTTGGCATGGTCCAGAATTTCAGTGTTTTCAAATAGCATTTTATGCCCAGGATGGTCTATAATGTGTTCTGCTACTGCTGATTTTTCTGGCTGGCCCAGTCTGCAGTGTCTCTCATGTTCCTTGACTCGTGTTTGTACACTGTGTTTGGTGGTCCCTATGTAGACTTGTCCGCAGCTGCATGGTATGCGGTAAACTCCTGCGGCTGTGAGAGGGTCTCTCCTGTCCTTCGCTGAGCGCAGCATTTTTTGGATTTTCTTGGTTGGTTTGTAAACTATTTGGAGGTTGTGTTTCCTCACTACTTTCCCTATTCTGTCTGTGACTCCTTTGATATATGGTAAAAATACCTTCCCTTTGGGTGGCTGCTTGTCTTCAGTCCTCTGGGTTTTTCTGGGTCTGGCAGCCCTTCTGATGTCTGTAGAGCCCGGTCTAGGTGCTTCAATTCCTCTGCCAAGAAGTGGGGGTCACAGATGTGTTTTGCCCAGTCTACCAGTGTTTTTATTGTGCTTCTTTTTTGTCCTGGGTGATGGTTAGAGTTCTTGTGTAGGTATCTGTCTGTATGTGTGGGTTTTCTGTATACTGTGTGTCCCAGACATTGGTTTGGTTTGCGGATGACTAGGAATGGCAGTGTTCCTTCCTTTTCTTTTTCCATAGTGAATTGGATGTTAGGGTGGATGTTGTTCAGGTGATTCAGGAACCCAGCCAGATCTTCTTCTCCATGGCTCCAAATGGTGAAAGTGTCATCCACGTATCGGAACCAAGTTGTGGGCTTTTTCGGTGCTGTTTCCAGGGCTTGTTTTTCAAAGTGTTCCATGTAGAAGTTTGCTATCACTGGGCTTGGAGGGCTTCCCATTGCTACCCCATCTCTCTGTTCATAGAATCCATTGTCCCACTGGAAATAGCTTGTGGTGAGGCAATGTTCAAACAAGGCTGTGATGTCCTCTGGAAAAATTTGTTGGATGAGTGTCATGGTGTCCATTATGGGGACTTTGGTGAACAGGGAGACCACATCGAAGCTGGTTAGTATGTCTCTGGGTTTAAGTTCAAGGTTATTCTACATTTTCATACTTCTACATTTTCATACTCTCCAACTGTCCCACTTTGATAGGGAATGTTCCAATTAATCCTGTGTTGTCCCACTTTTTCAGTTATTTTAAAAATGTCCTGGGGGTTGGCCACACAGGCCATAAGGACAAGATTTCCCCAGCCTTCCTTCATCCAGTTCAGATGATGCAGGCCAAAACAGCAGGGGATCCAACCTGACCTCAGAGTAAACAGTCTTTACCTCGGGGTAGTATACCACTGTTTTTCTGTGGAGTTTCCTAGAAACATTCCCTGCCAAAATGGGACAGTAGAAACTCCACAGCAAACCCTGGCTGTCCTGATGGCCCCATGCACTCCTTCCCTCCACTGACAGTGCTACACATGAGTAGACCCCCACCACTGTGCCTGATGCAGAAAAGGAGTGTCTGGCCATGTGATTGCAGCCAGGTACCCCATTTCTGTGTCAGATGTGGCAACCAAGGAGGTGGGAATCTACTCGTGTGCAGCAGTGACGATGGAGGTAAGGGCCTGCAGCAGTACTAGATCCATGGCACTGGGGTGGGCAGATGCATAAACACCTCACATCCCTGCGCCAGCCTGACTGATCCAGTTTGAACATTGGGCTAGAAAAGCAGAGGCTCAGATGGTGCTTTCTTGGCTCATCTGCCCAGCCACCTGGTATTTCTCTCCTCTCCCTCTCCTTTGTCTTCAACTTATGTGAATTCACAAACTGAATTTAAAGTGCAAAAGTAATTTGTATTCAGTTAACACAGCAGTGGGGAGAGGAGAAGAAGAGGTAGAGCCTGCCCCTGCCCTGAAAGGATCTGGCAAAAGCAAACTGCTGCAGCAACTCCTAGCTTGTATGTTCTTCCTCATCTTGACCCTTCTTTTGCCTCTTTTACCATCCTGACAACATTCTGTTATTACTTGGCCACATGTACCCCAGTTTATATCTGTGAAATGACAGAGGGCAATATATATATTTGGTGGGGAGACATGTAATAGAAACCACTTGATATCACTTTGCTCTACTATTTAGCTAGCCCTCTAAATGTGCAGCTCATACCCAACCACAGTTACTTGTAAATTAAATAATTATGCTTAGGATTGAACAGCTAATGCAAAACAAGAGTATTTATGCTTCTAGTAAAACAAATGTTGGAGGGGTTTGTACAGAATGTGTACCTCTTACATGCAAATGGTTTATGAGTAGAGCTTGGGGAGATGTTTTGTGGCAATTCTATCAAGCATATCAAGGGATAAGTATTAGGAAACAATAGGGCCTATGTTGTATATGTGTGCGTGCAAGGGGAAGATACTATATAGAGGCAGATTAATTTCAATCTGCAATGTGAATTGCTATGTATGACTCTAGGCCACTGAAAATGTCTGAACTGTGGCACTCAAGCTAGGAGGAGTTTATTGTGCAGAGGGAGAAGTTCTGAATATGTATGTGGTGGGAATCTGTTTTTCACCAAGATCTGATGCTATTTATTCTCCTTGATTATGCATTCTAGCTGTGGCACAAAGGGCTGGCAGGAGCTGCTCTCTTGTGCTAAATAATTTGAACAAATTTCCATTTCAATGCAGCCTGTGATATGTCCTCCCCCATCCTTTTGGACAAAATTGCATGGAAAGCACTGCAGATATTACCTATAGGGAGGGGAGCCCTGTGGTACAGCTGCACCTGCCAAAAGAATTACTGCTGCTATTTTCTAAATTTATACCTTCTTAGTGCTGTGTTTTTAGCTTTGCTTTGTTTGTAAATTACAGATTATCAAGTACAATGCACTTCTCCCAGATAGCCTGATGTTAAGAAATATCTTTTGGAGCTAATGGAAATATCAGAGAGGAAAAATACAGAACCACAAAATGATGGGAGTCCAGCAACCCTAAGAACTGTCAGTTTGGGGAAGGCTGTCCCAAGGCACTGGGTCTTATAATACAGTCTCTTCAATTCAGTTTGTCACTCATCTGCATTTCCCCCCCCCCCAACTCTTCCAATGCCTTGTTCATTAACAATTAATAAGAAGTGATTTATTTCAGTTAGAGGGCATTGATCCAGTGCAAGTACAGCAATCAGTGGATCAAAGATCAGTCTGTGACTCATGGATGGAAAATTCTTAATTGATTTTTTTTAGAATATCTGAATATTTTTTCTGCACAAATGAATCATTGCATCCTTTTTATCTCCCAACTCTCAGTCCAGAAGTGTGGTCTGGAAAGACCACTGCTGGACTACAGGTTTTCCATGCAAGAGACAGGGATCCCAAATTCAATCTGTGACACAGTTTTAATGATCAGGTATCTAACAAGCCCATATAATAATTAATAAATAAATAAATAAATAAATAAATAAATAAATTTTGTTTATAGACCGCCTCTCCCTGCAGATTGAGGTGGGTTACAACAAGTAAGAATAACAACAAAATACAATACTATGCATCCATTTTATCTTAATTGTGTAATTAAAAGAGGAGCAGGAGGAGGAGGCGGGATGAGGGATGAGGGGGACAGAGGAAAACAAAAAGAAAGAAAGAAAATGGGATGAGATGAGATGGAGTAGAGGAAAAACTAGCTGAACAAGAGGAGGGACATGCCAAGGCTCAGCACACTGCTCAATATATGGCCAGCTAAGCCAAAACACAACATGCCCACACTAGCCATGAGGCATGCAAGAAAAGCATAGCTCAGTTACAGTGGAGATGAAGGAGGCAATCATCTCTTCCACCTCAACATTAGGAGGAACATCCTGACAGTGAGAGCTGTTCGACAATGGAACACACTCCCTTGGAGAGTGGTGGAGTCTCCTTCTTTGGAGGTCTTTAAACAGAGGCTGGATGGCCATCTGTTGGGGATGCTTTGATTTTGAGTTCCTGCATGGCAGGGGGGTGGGACTGGATGGCTCTTGTGGCCTTTTCCAGCTCTGTGATTCTATGATACTATGATCTCCACCATTTGCCCAGAAGTAATTCCCCCACTCCCTGTGTACATTCTGAATGAGTCTCTACCAAAGGAAGAGGTCCCCAATATGCCTTCAAAACCCAACTGGGAATAGCTCACACTTCTCTTGCCCCTTTGTAGTAAAATTGTTACCCAGAACTTGGCCAATGGCTGCAGTAAAATGTTAAGAAAAGGGTAGCATGGACTGCCACAGAGGTTAAACCTATTACAGTCCAGCTAGGTCCACTAAATAGGGAAACTGAGATCGTGTAGTTGAATGCTATGATTCACACACATCATTCTACCAATGGCCAATACCTGACACCACTCATCTGGTTGTGTGTTTCAAATGCAGACTCGCTGTCCCTAGAATCAGTCCTAGCCCCCCCACCCCACCCCACCCCAAGACTTTGTTCCCTCAACATGTATCAATGAGAGAGCTCATCCAGATTATGTGGCCAGGACAGACAGCAATTGTTTTATACAGAGCACCATTTTATACATTATGGAAGTGTCAGGATCTAGGAGAAAATCCAGATGCCTTCATAGCCCAGATGAAACTATTGGTCATCCATGCCCAGAAGGTAGCCTAAGTTCAGGCATGAGGAACACATGATTTTGACTATGTCGAATTTAAAATGCTCCTCTATATGAATTTTGAGGCTAAGTTGGTATTCAGTCCAATAGATCCCACCATGGTAACTTGGAGAGGTTTTTTGGACAAGCTTAGAAAGGTGTCAGATCTTCTCCTAGAGTCAGGAACCCTGAAGAGTGTAGCCAAAGTAACATGGAAGAATGTGGATCCCAAGTCATGGGAAACGAACACACCAGCAATGGTGGGAGGAGTCATAATTGGAGAGAACATGGGTCCCTCCCTAGCTCCATCTGTAATTGAGGTGAACTTCTGTCTGCACCATTGCTCTGACAGGGAACTGGGAACTTTAAGGACACTATAGGAAAAGCCCCATCAGGAGGGTATGATCCTCAAAGGGTAACGTATGGGTGCAGCCATTCCCAGCTTGACTAGCTCCACTCCAATGAACTTATAGATGCACTACTGAAATAGCTCTGATCTAGAGTCAATGGAGATAAATAATGAGGGGGTAAAATCCAAGAAATTTCCAAGATACACTGGCAGATAGCCATACAACTGGGGAAGAATATGAAAACCATGGATAAAAGATTTTTCTGTAACCCCCACCAGTGGGAAGGACAGCTTATAATATATAGGAAATTCTCAGAAGACAAACATGCTTTATCCATCAAATGGGTGGGATTCATGAAAATAAGCAAGAGAGTCTCTCCTGCTGTTTACCAGGTAGAGATCCCACATAAGAAGGAATACTGGCTAAAATACATCCATATTAAAGGAATGGAAAGGCCAACCCCCACTTCAGGCAATCCCCTCTGATTCAGAGCAGTTAGAAAAGGAGACCACTGCTCCACTCTCCACTATGACTATCCAGCAGATCTTACTAGGCAAAGGAAATGTCCTGCTGATAGTGGACCTAGCCAAAACTTTCATTGGGTGGGCCGCCCCATGAAGGAACAATACAAGGAAGAATCACATCATTTATATATAGTTTTCTTTCTGTTTTATTAGAGGTAGTGTAAAATAATTTTCCCTTTAGTGTGAAAATGGACAAAGCAAGACACTCCTACATATGGGTCAGTACACCTTTGGTTTTTCTTGTTTTAATTGTTTTTCCCTCTGCATCCTTTGATAGCCAGCTCTCAGCTTTCATGTACCCCTGAGTATGCACATTAAAGAACCACTGCACTCCCCAGAGCACACATACTGTGTAACATTATCCTAGATAGCACCATCATAAATCCATTTTAGATTTATATGTTTACTACAACTGGTTTAAGATGCATTGGACCATGCAAATGTAAATGTAACATGCATCTACCCTATTACCAGAAATGAAAAACAGTTTTGCCAGGAGGGACTTGCAACATTCTGCCTCTCCTACACAACTCAATTAAGCCCCTGTAAAATTGAGACCACCCCCACAACCACCGACACACCACCCTAATCACCACATTCATCCTGCAGTATGGCTATAATCTTGGCAGCAGCATGGGATATAGGTGAACCTTTTGCATTGTCCATACTCTTAGGCACCATACAAGGACTTACATTTTTCATTGAAATAAATTTGATGACTCTGATGAGCACAGAGCACATCCTACAGATCATAGATAAAAGCATGGCCCCTAATTGAAAGGAACCTTTTAAAACAAGGTCCCCTCACTGGGTTATTTCTTACATGGAACAGCCTACAACCCCAGTAGGAACACATTAGTTCTAGTTATTGGGAAAACTAGTTCTAAGCCTCACCTATGAAATAGGCTATTAAACACTCACTTTTGGCCATCGGAAATTGATTATGGCAAGGTTTGACCCATTAATTAAAGATACTGAAGCATTAATGCATGCAGAATATCCCATAATGCTCTGAACAGTGATATCCTTAAAGAAAACTAGAATCGGTTGCAAAGTTTAAATACCTCTGCCAGATTGCCAGAATGTGGATCTTCTTTGTGGCTCAGTTACATTGGCTAGGCCAGTTGATTCAAATTATAGTGAGGAAAGAATCAACCTGTGTAAAAGAAAATTGAAAGACTGGACTATAGGAGCTTGCGTGTCACTGGCTGATACAGCCATTATAGAAGACCTTGCAAGCAAACTAACTTACACTACAGGTGACATTTCAAGGTTTAGTAGGCCCATACAGCAGTCTTTCAGTAACCTGTCTGAAGTCCAACATTCTATCAGTTTTCTGCTAATAGACTGAGAGTTCTTAATGGAGAGGAAGTCTGTTATACTCGCAATTAGAATCATAGAGTTGGAAGAGACCACAAGGGACATCCAGTTCAACCCCCTGCCCTGCAGGAATTCAAAATCAAAGCATCCCCGACAGATGGCCATCCAGCTTCTGTTTAAAGACCTCAAAAGAAGGAGACCCCGTCACACTCCAAGGGAATATGTTCCATTGTTGGACAGCTCTCACTGTCAGGAAGTGCCTCCTAATGTTGAGGTGGAATTTCTTTTCCTGTACCTTGCATCCGTTGTTCTGAGTCCTATTCTCTGGAGCATCAGAAAACAAGCTAGTGCCCTCCTCAATATGACATCCCTTTGAATATTTAAAGAGTGTTGTCATATCCTCTCTTAACCATCTCTTCTCCAGGCTAAACATACCCAGTTCCCTAAGTGGTTCCTCATAAGGCATCGTTTCCAGACCCTTCACCATTTTAGTCGCCCTCCTTTGGACATGCTCCAGTTTTTCAACATCCTTTTTGAATTGTGTTTCCTAGAATTGGACACAGTATTCTAGGTGGGGCTTGACGAAAGCAGAATACAGTGGCACTATTACTTCCCTTGATCTAGACCAGGGGTAGGCAACCTTTTTGAGCTGGGGGCCGGGTTGCTGTCTCTCAAACAATTGAGGGGCCGAAGCACCAAAAATAAATAAATAAATATAAATAAATAAATAAATAAATAAAAAATTAAAAAATATGCATGCACACTCTCTCAGCCCCAGAAAAGCCATGGCAAACCCCCTGTGAAGATTTTGCCAAGAAAACACCAAGAACAAGTAATAACAACAATAATCAATATCATCATTGGGGGGGGGGGCGGCGGCGGCGGCAGGACTGGGGCTGGTCCAAAGGCCTCACTGGGCCGCATCCGGCCCCCGGGCCTTAGGTTGCCTACCCCTGATCTAGACACTATACTTCTATTATTGCAACTTAAAATTGCATTGGCCTTTTTAGCAGCCGCATCACACTGTTGATTCATGTTCAACTTGGGATCTACTGGGACTCCTAGATCCCTTTCACATGTAGTCTCGTTAAGCCAGGTGTCCGCCATCTTATATCTATGCATTTCAATTTTTTTTTTTTTGCCCTAAGTGCAGTACCTTGCATTTTTCTGTGCTGAATTTTTTTTTTAAAAGAATTTATTAGTGAGTAATCCACATTAAAAAACAAATAACACATAGAAATACAAAGACATAGACATAAAATCAACAACAGAAAGAATACATAGATAAGAGTAAATTAGACAAAGTTAGCATAATTGATATCTGAAATAAACAAAATTTACATCTTAAACATTTCAAGACATAGAAGAAAAAAACATAAAAAAAGCAAAAAATCACAATGACTTCCTATCTGTCAGTAAACAATATTGTTGTAAACTTTTGGCTTCCTTTTATTCGGCTATGAATATCTACTAAATTAACCAAAAAATAACAATAAAGAAATTATCTTCGCTATCTGTGCTATCTCCAAGATCCACTAATTTTGGAGAAATTAAATTAATTTAAAGTAAGTACTATTGTCTTTCCCCATTCTTGCTCAAAAAACATTAACACATTTTTCCAATCTTCAGATATATTAGACTCAAAATTATTTTTTAAAGCTTGAGTTATCATATCCATCTCCATACCATCAAATAGTTTTAATAACCACTCATCTTTAGTTGGAATTTGATCATTTTTCCAATTTTGGGCAAAACAAATCCTTGCAAGGGTTATCATATAAAAAATTACCTTCCTTTTTCCTTTCTTGTAATCCTCATTTAATATACCTAACAAATATATTTCTGGTTTTAAAGTCAGGTTAATGCCCATTATCTCATTGATTAAGTCATTGACCATTTTCCAATATGATTTTGCTTTCTTACATTCCCACCAACAATGAAAGAAAGTGCCTTTTTTTTGATTACACTTCCAACAGTTTTCTTTTTTTGTTTTATAAATTTTGGCAAGTTTATAAGGGGATAAATACCAGAAGTAAAACATTTTATAACAATTTTCCCTTATGTTTTGGGCCACTGTTAGTTTCTTAATATCCATCCATACCTTTTCCCATTGATCCATTGTAATGTTATGACCAACACAGTTGGCCCACTTCACCATTTGATTTTTTACCGTCTCCGTTTCGTTCTCAAGACATGAGAGGAATCTGTATATTTTACCAATCAATTTCTCTTTTTCAACATATAAAATTCTACTTAATTCTGATTTTTTGATGTCTATTTCAAAGTCATATAACTTTTTGTCTGATTGAAATTTTTCATAGATTTGTCTATACAAAAACCAATTTAAATTTCTACCTTTGTCTTCCTCATTTAATTCCTCTCTTGATTTCAAAATAATTTTCCCACCTACTAATTTCCATAGATTTTCATATCTAAACCAAATTGTATTTTCACTTGATTCCTTCCTTTGTATGGCTTCATGGGGGGATACCCATCCTAGAATTTTTGGGAGTGCATGTCTTTTGTATTTCTTCCATATTCTAAAAAGTGGTCCTCTAATCGTATGATTTTTGAATGATTTTTCTAAATGTTTCGCATCATAAACCAAATAGGCATGCCACCCCATGCTTAAATCTTCACCTTCCAAGTTCAGTAGCATTTTATCTTCTAAAGTAATCCAATCTTTCACCCACACTAAACTACACGCCTCAAAGTATAGTTTTAATGATGGTAATCCCAGTCCACCTCTCTCCCTACTGTCTTGTAAGTTTTTCAATTTAATTCTGGGTTTTTTCCCTCTCCATATAAAACTGGCAATATCTCTGTCCCAATCTTTAAATATCTTATCTGAACCTATAACAGGAATAGTTTGAAATAAAAAAAGCAATCTTGGTAAGATATTCATCTTTATAGTCGCAATTCTTCCTAGAAGGGATATACCTAATTTATTCCATCTTATTAAATCATTTTTAATTTCTTTCCAAATCTTTAAATAGTTGTTTTCGAATAAATTTATAACTTTTTTTGTTATTGTTATCCCTAAATATTTAACTTTGTTAACAACACCAAATCCTGATTTTCTTTCCAATTCCTTTTCATCCTCTTTATTTAGATTTTTAGTTAAGATATTTGTCTTTTCCGAGTTGATCTTGCAACCAGAAATCTTCCCAAATTCATCCAAGATTTCAACTACTTTTTGTATATTGTTTATGGGATCCTCTATTACAAGAACAACATCATCGGCAAAAGCTCTAATTTTGAGGTTTGTATTCTTTATTCTTATCCCCTTTATTTCATTATTTTCTCTAACATTTTTAATCAACATTTCCATAATCAAGAGGAACAGTATAGGGGAGAGAGGACAACCTTGTCGGGTGCCTCTTTGTATTGAAACTGTACGTGTTTTATCGTTGTTAATTTTAATTTGTGCACTCTGTTTATTATATATTTTTGTTATCCACTTCAAGAAATTTGTGCCTATACCTATTCTTTCTAGTAAATTTATTAGGGTGTTCCAATTAACCGAATCAAAAGCTTTTTCAAAATCCAAAAAAAGAAGGCCAATTTTTTTCTCATTATGTTTCTCTCCATAATCCAAAATGTCTAAAACTATCCTAGTATTATCCCTAATATGTCTATTTTTCATAAAACCTCTTTGTTCTTTACCAATTAACTTATCTAAATACTTTTTTAATCTTTTAGCTAAGATGGCTGCAAAGAGTTTATAATCATTATTTAATAGTGAGATTGGTCTATAGTTACCTGGATTTTCTTTATCCTTCCCCTCCTTTGGTAATAGTGTTATATCAGCTTGTTTCCATGAATCCGGTAAATCTTCGTCGATAGCTTTGTTCATAACCATTTGAAGGGGTGACACAATCTCCTCAATAAAAATCTTATAAAAAGAATTTGGTATGCCATCATTTCCTGGAGCTTTCCCTTGTTTTGCAAGACTAATAGCTTCGCAAACCTCCTCTCTTGTAATTGGCTTATTAAGGTCATTTCGCCAATCATCTGGGATGGTTTTAATGTTTAATTTTTCTAAATAATTATCGATTTTATCTAATTGTGTTTCTCTAACTCTATATAGCTCTTTGTAAAAATTATAAAAGGTCTCCTTAATGTCTTCTTGTTTAGTTAATATTCTATCTTTCCCCCTAATCTTACTTATTATATTTCTTTCTTTCATTTTTTTTAACCTAAACGACAGCCATTTTCCCGGTTTATTTCCTAATTCAAAATCTTTTTGTTTAGTCAGTTTCAATCTTTTTTCTAATTCAATTGTCGATTCCAATTCCAGCTGCTTTTTAATTATTTTAATCTCTTTTTGTATTTGTACATTAGACGGATTTTTATTTAATTCTTCCTCCTTATTCTTCAATTCTTTAGTCAATCTATTCCTAATATCTTTCTTTTTTTTTTGCCAAATTATGTTTTGTTGGATGAAAAAACCTCTGATAGAAGCTTTGCATGCATCCCACACCATATTTGATTTGACTTGTCCATTTAGATTTTCTTCAAAGAAAGTCTTTAACCATTCTTTTCCTTTATTTATAATCGTTTTATCTTTAAGTAACCTTTCATTGAGTCTCCACGTATTATTTCTCTTATTCTCTTTAAGTTTTATCACAATAGGGTTATGATCCGAGATCTCTCTATTTAAAGATTCTATTTGTTCTACTTCTCTAATTAGAGATTTAGTAGTTAAACAAAAGTCTATTCTGGCCAACGATTTATGAGTATCTGAATAAAAAGTAAAGCTTTTTTCATCACCATATAGATGTCGCCAAGCTTCTATCAAAGATAGATTTTCCATCATCACAAAAAATTTTTGCGGTAATTTTCCTTGATTTAATTTTATGTTTTTTTCTGATTTTCTATCTAATTTCGGCTCTATTACCCCATTGAAGTCCCCCACCATAATTATATCTTCATGGTCGGAATCAAGAATTTTCATTTGTAATTTTTCGTAAAAAATCCCTTTATTTTCTTGTGGGCCATACACACCTACTATTAAAATTTTCTTATTGTTCCAGAAAACTTCGACCCCAACATATTGGCCTTTTACATCCCTAAAGATTAATTTCGACTCTAGATGGTCTTTGACATAAATGATAACTCCCTTTTTGCTTTTCTCGATTGAGGAAGTGTATTCCTTGCCTATTTTTAGGTTCCTAATTAATCTTACATCCTTAGTTCTAATTCTTGATTCTTGTAAACACACAATATCTGAACTATTCCTTTCTAAGTATAAGAATACTTTTTTCCTCTTTTGTGGAGAATTCAGGCCTTTTACATTCCATGATAAAATCTTCATTGTTGGAGTGGACACTACTGAAAGTATTTATCTAAGGGAAAGAATCACTATAACACGTTTCTTAAAAAATCAGATTTCATACCTTTATTACTGTAATAGTGTAAAAAAAATAATAAAGAAAAATAATAAAAAAGAAAAATGGTGAGCACTTGGAGACTATGGAATTTAAGAAATAAACCAAAAAGGACAGACAGATATATCTAGAAAAAATTCTTCATAAAAGGACAAAGTAACTCTTCAAGATTAGGTATTAGCCAATATTTCCCCCTCCTCTCTCTCTTCTTCCTTTTTCTTCTTCTTTTCTTCTTCTTTTCCTTGTTCTTTTTGAAAATCATTCAGAAAAAGCTTTGCCTTCTCTATTGAGTTTAGTCGGACCTTCTTTTGGTTCCACGTCACCGTTAAACCTTCCGTGTCATCCCATCTGAATGGAATTTTTTGGATTTTCAAAACCTCCGTTAAGAAAGTATACTCTCTTCGAGATCTTAAAATTTTACTGGGAATATCTTTCAAGATCTTGATCTCCTGTTCGTCAATAGTAAGTTTGGTTTTATAGCTTTGATTGATGATTAAATCTCTCGTCTGCTTTCTGACGAAATAGATGACCACGTCTCTTGGTAAGTTTTTAATCTTGGCAACTTTTGAATTAATTCTATAGATCCGATCAATTTCCCAAGGGAATGATTCTTCTGGTTCTCCAATGAAGTTTGCTAAAACAGAACAAAGCCTAGAATATAAATTCTCATTAATTTTCTCTTTTAAACCTCTCAATTTAATGCAGTTCTCCCTTTGCTTCATTAGCATCCTCAAGATCACAGCTTTGTCTTCTGATTGGTTCCTATCCAATAGTTCCAGTTTATCTTCCACTTTTTTCACATCCTTTTCTAAATTTTTAATTTTTCCATTAATTCTCCCAACTTCATTTTCTATCTTGTCTAGACTTGCCGTCACTCCCCTAATTTCCGCCTTTAATTCTGATTTCACCTCTTCTTTGGAAGATAAGATTTGTTCATTGGTTTCCTGTAGGAGACGTCTCATTTCTTCTATAATAGAATCACTTTGGTTAAACATTTTTAAATATGTATCTACCGAGGTCCTTCTTGCGTTCCCTGGTTGGTTATTAGTTCTCCTTGTGTTCATCCTCTAAAAAAAAAAAAAAAAAAAAAAAACCTCTCTTGGTCACTTTTCTAATTCTTTTCCCTTCCCCTTTTCTTTTTTTTCCTCCTTCCCTTCTCCTTCCTTCCCCCTCTCCCTTCCTTCTTCTTTACTTCCTTTCTTTTCCCTCCTTTCTCTCTTCCTTATCTTACTTTCTTACTTCCTACTTTCCTCTCTTTTCTTTCTCTCCTCTTTTTCCTTCCCCCTTTCCTCCTTCTCCCTTTGTCCCTTGGATTTAATGAGATCAATAGGAATAGGTATGGATATGGTTTCTAAATTTGTAGGTAAACACAAAATTTCAATTTTCAAATCCACAATGGACTCCAAATCTTCAATGTAGCTCCTCTCAAGATGTCAATTATAATTCTACCCCTATACTGGGCATTCAATTGGTTCCAGTTTCTCTCTACACACCTAATATACCTAATATTCCTCCAATTTTCCAAAACGAGATAAAGTCCCTGGCTCTAAAGCACAATTTAATACAGAAGTATTTTCAAAGAGTTTTCACAGTATATTACCACAGTATATTGTAACAAATATAACCACCAACCCACTTTTAACTTAATTTCTTACCTACTAAATAAAACATTGTATCTTTGCCAAAGGCTTAAAAAAAGACTTAAGAAAAGAGAAAAATCCAATTTTGTACATTTAAATCAAGGACACCATATCCAAGTAAAGAGAAAGGGAGAGATAAAAAACAAGACAGATAAGCAACAGACTCTTTCAGTTGTTTTCCCCTGCCTTCTTATCTGTCAGCTTGCACTGATTAGTAACACCTGTCTCAGAGGAGAGACTCCCTCCGTTAATAGAAATAAAGAGTTCTACCCAGCTGGTAAAACAGCAAACAATTATTAGGAAACGATCTATACTTTACCCATTACAAAGTTGATATAGAGGGAGTTTAAACAATCAACCTTAAAGCCCAATATATGATGAAATCCAATATTTCCACTACTCTTTTCTTCTTCAGCAACCACTCCCACAACAGTTTCTCTTCTTCGTATGACCAAAAGGTGCTTCACAGCAGAAATCTAATTTCCTTTTTCTCGCAATGTAGCACTGTCCTCCAAGAGTTTCCAGATCCTAGAAGGTGTTAGATCCAGTCCAACTACGAATCCAAAATCCAGTCCAATATCAAATGTTAGAAATATCATAAATATCAAAGTCCAGTCCATCCAAATATGAGAAGTATCCAATATCAACAGACCCCACGATTTTAAAGAAATAAATATGAGGGAAGGTCCTCTTTTCTTCTCTTTCTCTGTGCTGAAATTCATTTTGTTAGCTTTGGCCCAGCTTTCTAATCTATTAAAGTTATTTTGAATTTTCATTCTGTCTTCTGGGGTATTAGCTATTTCTCCTAATTTGGTGTCATCTGCAAATTTGAGAAGCATGCCCCCTATTCCTTCATCCAAATCATTGATAAAGATGTTGAATAGCATTGGGCCCAGGACAGAACCCTGTGGCACCCCACTGGTCACTTCTCTCCAGGATGAAGAGGAGCCATTGCTGAGCACCCTTTGGGTTCAACCAGTCAACCAGTTACTAATCCACCTAACAGTTGTATCGTCTAGCCCACATTTTACTATCTTGTTTGCAAGAATATCATGGGGGACCATGTCAAAAGCCTTACTGAAATCAAGATATACTATGTCTACCACATTCCCTTCATCTAGCAAGCTGGCAATTTTATATACGTATATAAAAAAGAGATCAGATTAGCCTGACATGACTTGTTTTTGAGAAACCCATGTTGACTTTTAGTGATTATGACATCCCCTTCTAAATTTTCACAGACTCTTTGTTTAATGAACTGTTCCAGAATCTTTCCCGGTATTGATGTCAGACTAACTGGGCAATAGTTCTTGGGATCCTCTCCCCCCCCCTTTTTAAAATTAAATTTTATTAAAACTGACAGACATATATCACATATCAAATAATCATATCTTACATATATAACAGTGTCTCATAAAATGAATATTACCTGCATATTACACAACAAAACAAAACAAGATAAAACAGAACAACACACACATATATCTAATTTAAGGGGAGTAGAGAAAAAGAGTTATATCTATGTTACTTCAGCTTTACTTTTCTTCCCTCCCCTAACTTGGATCTTTTTCATTTATGGTGTATTTAAAACAAAGACCATACAAATATAATACAAATAACATTTGTGCTTCCCCGCTGGCAGTATTCAGTTTGTTTTTGGCATTGTCATATCTTCTTCTCTTAATTTTTTTTAAATTAAACCATCCTTTCTTCAACTATCCCTTAATTATTATTTTTATTACTAACATTTTCTTTCTAGATTTGTTTAATTACTATTCACCTATACGCTCTATTAGTCTCTATTCTCTATATTGTTATCCATTTATCTTATCTGCCTTCACCTCTCGGTTATTTTTTATCTGCTTTCTTAAATTTAGTTTTATTTGTTTTTTTTAATTAAATTTGTGATGGTAGATTTCTTCATCTACTTATCCAAAGGATATTAATGCTATTCCAATCCTTCTTTCTTTCTGTTGTCTATTTCCCATTTATAATATGTGTAAGGATGTCCATTTTGTACATCTTGTCTAATTTTATCTTCCAGTCTTCTACATCTAGAGGTAACGATGATTTCCAATTCTTGGCTATAATAAGTCCCAATACACCTCTTTCTTTAAAGTCATACATAATTTTCCACTTTATTCTAGGCCTTCTCCCATTCCAGATAAATTTTGATAGTTCTTTGTTCCAATCCCTGAAGGGAATTTCGCTAGCTATTATTGGGATATTTTGGAAAGAATATAACATTTTAGGTAATATTGACATTTTTATTACTGCTATCCTTCCCATCAATGAAAGATTTAAATTATTCCATTTTCTTAAGTCATTTTTTATTTTATTCCAAATTTTTGATAGTTATTATTAAATAGATCTGAGTTCTTTTTAGTCACATTTATTCCCAGATATTTCACAGTTTTTTTAATTTTATATTTTGAAATGTTTTCTATTACTTCTTCTTCTATTATTCTTATGTTTTTAGTTATTATTTCTGTCTTTTCTTTATTTATTCTAAATCCTGACCATTTTCCAAATTCTGTAAAAACCTGTTTCACTCTTTCTAAAATTTGGATCGGGTAATCCAAAAATATCACAATGTCATCAACAAATGCTTTAAATTTGTAGATTCTTCCTTTTATTGATGTTCCTTTTATTTTTATATTATTTTTAATTTTCCTTAAAAGGATTTCTATTACTACTAAAAAAAGAAGGGGTGACAGGGGGCAACCTTGTCTTGTCCCTTTAGTTATTTTAAATTCTTCAGTCTTTCCCCCATTTATAATGATTCTAGCTGACTGATCATTATGGATTGTCTTAATCCAATTTATAAATTTTCATCCTATCCCCATTTTTTCCAATACAGCAAACATGAATTCCCAATTGACATTGTCGAATGCCTTCTCGGCATCCAAGAAGTTCATGGCTAATTTTTTCTCGTTGTTTTTTGTAGAATTCTAATAGATTCAAAACTATTCTTAAGTTGTCTTTTGTTTGGTGTCCTGGTAAAAATCCTGCCTGGTCTTCTTGGATCCATTCCTTTAAAAAACTTTTGAATCTTTCTGCCAATATTGATATAAATATTTTATAATCTAAATTTAAAAGGGAAATTGGTCTATATTCTTTTATTTCTAAATTATCTTTATCTTCTTTTGGAATTAATGTTATTAATGCTTCTCCACAAGATTTAGGTTTCGTATTTATATCCAGATTCATTATAATTCTATGCAGAGGTAATAATAACTTATCTTCTAATACTCTGCAATAATGGACTGAAAACCCATTAGGTCCTGGTGCCTGCCCTATTTTGGTTTTCTTAATAGTTTCAGTTATCTCCATAATTGAGATTGGGGCCTCTAATAATATTTTTTTTGTTCATCCATAATCTGAGGTATTTTTTCATTCTCTAAATAGTTGAACATTCCTTCTCTTTGTTCCTTTTTCATTTCTCCACCCTTAAACAATTCAGAGTAGAAATTATGAAACATCTGTTTAATTTTTTTTTTTTGGTTAGTTATAATTTCTTCTTTCCCTTTTATATTTAGAATCAATTTTTAGAATCAATTTCCCCCCTGTTCTTTCTGTAATTTATAGGCTAGCCATCTCCCGGGTTTATTTGTATGTTCAAAAAATCTTTGTCTCACGAATATTAATTTCTCTTTGATTTCTGATGATAATAGAAATCTATTATTGTTTTTGAAGCAGTTTCAATTCTTGTTTTAACTTTTGGTCATTTGGGTAAGTTTTTAATTCTTTCTCCTTATTACTTATTTTATCTAAAAGTTGTTTTTCTTTTTCATTCCTTCTTTTCCTTTTTTCTATTTCTTTTTGAATAAAAAAACTTGCATAAATGCTTTAGACACCTCCCACACTATTTCTGTTTTTACTTCTTTAAGTTCTCAGTAAAGAAAGTTCTCAAAACCTTTTTAGCTTCTAAAACCATATCATCCTCCAATAGTAGTTTTTCTTTGAGTCTCCAATTGCATTCCAATTTTTTACTAGATAATCATGGTTAAGTATTTCCACTCTTTTAACATTCCTATTTAGTAGTTTAGAGAAAAGGATCATATCAAGTCTAGACAATGAGTTATGTCTATTTGAATAAAATGTATAGTCCTTTTCTTTTGGGTGTCTTATTCGCCATATATCATCTAGAGCAGGGGTCGACAAACTATGGCCCATGGGCCAAACCCGGCCCCTTGAGGCCTTTGAACTAGCCCATGGCCGGTGCTGCCGCTATTGTTGCCGCCACGCATGCACGCGCACGCCTCCGGCACCATTTGTCCACCCTTTGGCCCACCGACGATCAGGGGACAGCAGAACTGCCTCCCCCCCAAAAAAGGTATGCCGACTCCTGATCTAGAGTATAGTTTTCCATGAGTTAAAAAAAAAATTGGAAGTTTCCCTTGATTACTTTTACTAGTAGAATTCATGTCCATACTGGGG
Organism: Phrynosoma blainvillii; assembly: GCA_026167975.1. Taxonomy (NCBI): domain Eukaryota; kingdom Metazoa; phylum Chordata; class Lepidosauria; order Squamata; family Phrynosomatidae; genus Phrynosoma; species Phrynosoma blainvillii. The sequence continues at coordinate 153,316,929 of JANUYF010000004.1, forward strand.
TCTATTACTCCATTCCAATCACCTAGAATCATTATATTATCTAGGTCTAGTTTTGAGATTTGTTTTTCTAATTTCTTAAAGAATTTATTCTGACCTGTAAGAGGAGCATATATTCCTACTAATAGAATATTGATTTCTTGTATTTTAACTTCTAATCCTAATATGTGTCTGTTCTTATCTTTAAATAGTTCTTTTGCCTGGAATTTATTTTTTATATAAATTTCTACACCTTTCTTTTTTTCCTCATTACTGGAAGTAAATACTTTCTCCAATTTAGGTTTTTCCAAAAAAAAATTTGGCATCTTTATTTCTTATGCATGTTTCTTATAAACAGATTATGTCTACTTTTTGTTTTTATAGGTAATGGAAAATTTTTATCCTTTTATGGATCAAATTTATTCCTTTTACATTCCATGCCAGGATTTTTTCATTCATAATTTAACTAATTCTATTCTTATCGTAAAGTCCGAAGTTAATTTTGAATTTATTTTTTTCACTCTATGTAATTTTGTGATCTCTATCAGATCCTCCTCTTGGTCTGAAATGTCTTCTCTATCTTCTTCTTCATCTTCTATCTCTAGTTCAATTTGACCTTCTTCTTCTCTCTCCTCTTTTTCTTCTTCCTGCGTATTGGTTTCATATCTTTTAGTTTCTTGTACACCTGCATTCTCCTTTTCTTTTTCTTTTCCCTTCTCACTGGGATCCATTTGCCTTTGTCCATCTTTATCCCTTTCTAATGTAGATGACTCCAATTCTCTCCTGAATCGCAACATGAAGTCTTTTGCTTTATGGATTGAGTTTAATGTTTATCTTTGATTGTGGAAAAACAGTGATATTCCTTCTATTTTTTCCCCCATTTGTAGGACTTGAGTTAGAATTGATACTCTTTCCTTTTATTCAAAATTTCTTGTGGGATGTCTCTAAAATTCTTAATTCTTCTCCTTCGATTGTTAATTTGGTTTTTAGACTTTGCTGAAGAATAATATCTTTTACTCTTTCACGTACGAAGTAGATAAAAATGTCGCATGGTAGTGTTTTTCCCCTAGCTGTCTTAGAACTAATCCTATTTTTTTTGTCTATTTCCAGGTTGAACTGTTCTGGTAACCATCCAATGAATTCCGCTAATGTTGGAATTTTTCTGTTATAGAGATGTTCTTCTTTCATCTCCTTAAGTCCTCTTATCTTGATACATTTTGTCCTACTTTTGATTTCTGTTAGGGTGTTCATTAAACTTCCTTTCTCCACTGCTTGTTCTAGTTTTTTCATCCTGTTTTCGAATCCATTTGTTCTTATTTGTAGGTCTTGAATTGATGTTTTGATTTGAGTGACATCCTTGGTTACCTGGTCAAGTTTTTGATGAATAGTTTCTAGATCTTTCCTTATCTCTTCTTTTATCTCTTCCTTCATTTCTCTCATTTCTCTATTGATTTCAAGTCTTATCCATCATATTTCCTCTAAAATTGCCATATTGGCACCTGTAAATTTGGCTTGTTGGTCTGAGGAGTTTCTTCTTTGTGGCAGTTGGGCAATGCTTCGCCTTCCTGCAGCCATTTTTAATTAGGTTTTTAAAATTTTATTTATATTTATTTAGGGTTGGTTGAGTATATATGTATACTAATTGTGTAACCTATGTATAATCAGGGGTTGGGTTTATTTATTATTATTTCAGTTTCTCTCTCTCTCTTTTCCCCCTTCTAAAAGTTTTTTTCCCTCCGAAGATGTGTAAATAAATTGTATCTATTTGGTTCTAAGGATTTCTCTTTAAATTTAGTTTAATCTATTTATCTATGTAAATGTATTTCCCCTTCTTTTAGGGTCTTTTAGTCAGCTTAGGTCTATCCCTTTTTCTCTCTCTTTCTGTGATATATATATATAGTTATATCTATTTAATTTTAAGTCTGAGAGTCTCTCTTATGGTTACTTTAATTTGGTTTATTTATTTAATTTAAGTTATTTATTTGTGTATATATGTTTTTCCTTTCTATAAAGTCTTTTATTCAATTTAGTTAAGGTCTATCCCTCTTTCTTTTTTTCTCTATTGTAGTCTATTTTATTTTATTGTTGTGGTTATTGATGTTATTTATACTTTATCCTTTTCTACCTATTTTCACCCTCCTCTGGATCTTTCCTCTATTTCTTTATATAAATTCCTTAATTTTTCCTTTTCTACTTTTTGTTTTACCTTTGCAGCTTTAAAGCTTTAATAACCTTCTTCCTTTGGTTGCTAGTCTCCCCCACCAACCTCCCACACTCTCTCTAAACTAGACTTTCAATTATGTGAAGGTCGTTTAGGTTTATTTTCCTTCCTCAGACAGCTGACCTTTACAAAGCTGTCTGGTTTTAAATCCCACAATGTAAACCGATAACAAAAAACCGAGAGCAATTTCCCCACTACGATCCCAATAGCTATCACAAAATACCAGTATATTTTAACCCTGTTTTGCAGAGAATAACCACTCAGAGACTGAGAAGGGGCATTGTACACAATATCAAAGTGTAATGTAAAGAAGTTTATCTAATTTCTTAACTAATACCTATATACTTTCCCCCCAACCCTTCTTCAAAATATTTTTCCTACGCAAATCCCCTCTCCATCCAATCCTGAATCTCTATGTTACCCCGATAATCACAGTATTTTTTCCTCTCTAGTGTGAATTTCTAAATCAGAAACATAATCTTATCCTAGAACAAGTCATACACAATTATAAGAAATAGAAATAATAACAATAATGAGCCTATAATAGTAAAGTTCCGCTTTTGCCCGTCAAAACATCAGATAGGATAGATGGTTGGGTGAGTCGCCTCTTAGCAATATCACTTGTATTAAATTTTGTAATGATAAACCTCCGCTAAGTTCTCTCACTGTGTCCTTTGATTTAATGCAATTCTTTCTCCAATTTATTATAATTGTGTCCCAATGCAATCCATGAAGATGAAAATGGAAAAAGAGAGGAGATAAGTGTTGCCAAAGCCCTGCAGGGGTGTCTTTTCTGGGGCTTTTGTGGTTCCTTTATTTAGAACAAGATTTTGTATCTAGACCCAGAGATTTTCTTTATCCCCTTTATCAACTTTATGAAACTATACAGTCTTTTTTAGAGGACTCTTAAAAGTCTGGTTCTGTGGTCCCTTTAAGCTGTGTTTTTTATAGAGGATCGTTCTTATTTATTTCCCATCTGAATAATTACATTCAAATTAATTGCATCCCTGAAGCCTTGGAGCTATTCTTATCCTCCATTCATAGTTCACCGTTTACAGTTCCTCAAGTCCTTTTATTTCCACTTTCCAATTTCCAGGTTGTAAGATCCTTGGGTCTCAACAGATTTTACTCTCTATTTCTACAATCCAGTCACAGTCTAGTTAATTTATCTAGATACTTCTTTGTTATTTTTTTTATCCACCACCAATGTCAGTAAGATTGTATCCTCTGTATGGATCTCTCACTTTCTAGTGATTCAGCTCCATACGCTTCACTTTCTATCTGGTGGTCAAAAAGGATAGTTCGTAAATATAGTAGAAGTATTTATTCAATTAGAATAACCATCCAACGTTATCTTATATTATCAATATTTTAGATTAATTTAGACTTTAGCTCTTTGGTTGAAAAGGTGGTTGTTTAGCTTAGCTCCCAAAGGGAACAATTTTTAGTGGTGGTACCTCGCTCTACAGCCTCCACAGCAGCTCCATGAACTCCAAAACCTGAATTATCTTCTCCTTTCCACTTACTTTAGGGGTGCTAGATGCTGGAAATTGGCTTTGCCTGAGCCCCTCCAGATCCCCTTTATGAGGGGGATTTTAATACCCTCTCAGGGTTGTTTTTAAAAGGGTATTTGCCACTAAATTCTGGGGTCACTTAAACCTGCCTCGCACGAGCCCAACCAGATGCTTACTTTCACCACTGGAAGTCCCTCTTTTTCCCCTTTTTGAAGATGGGGAAAATGTTTGCCCTCCTACAGTCTGCTGGGACTTCTCCTGTTCCCCAGGAGTTCTCAAAGATTATTGCCAGTGGCTCTGAGATTACATTTGCCAGTTCTTTTAATATCCTTGGATGTAGTTCATCTGGTCCTGGAGACTTAAATTCATTTAGGTTAACCAGGTATTCCTGTACTACCTTCTTTCCTTATTCTGTGCTGCATTTCCCCTATTGTGTCCTCTGCTTCATTTTCCTCAGGTTGAACACCCTTTTCCTTTTGTGAGAAGACTGAAGCAAAGAAGGTGTTGAGTAGTTCTGCCTTTTCTCTGTCTCCTGTTAGAATTCCTCCATCTTCTCTGCGCAGTGGCCCTACCATTTCCTATGTCTTTCTTTTGCTACAGGTAAACCAAAAAGAGCCCTTTTTCTTATACATCTCCCATTTAAAACTTAGGGGCATTGCAGACCGCCCCAAAGGTCCGGCCTGGGGTGGAGTTGGGGAGGAGCAAAAGCATGCCAGCCACACCATCCCCAGCCCAATGCTGTCCTGATGCCATGTGACCGTACACAAGGATCACAGTACCAGGACACCCTCCCGGCACAGCATGTAGACCGCATTCCCTTCATCTAGCAAGCTGGTAATTTTATCAAAAAAAGAGATCAGATTAGTCTGGCATGACTTGTTTTTGAGAAGTCCATGTTGACTTTTAGTGATTATGGCATTCCTTTCTAAATGTTCACAGACTCTCTGTTTAATCAACTGTTCTAGAATCTTTCCCAGTATTGATGTCAGAATAACTGGGTGATTGTTGTTGGGATCCTCTTTTTCCCCCTTTTTGAAAATGGGGACAATGTTTGCCTTCCTCCAGTCTGCTGGGACTTCTGTTCTCTAGGAGTTCTCAAAGATTATTGCCACTGGCTCCGAAATTACATTTGCCAATTCTTTTAAAACCCTTGGATGTAGTTCATCTGGTCCTGGAGACTTAAATTCATTTAGGTTAACCAGGTATTCCTATACTTCTTCTTTACTTATTTTGTGATGCATTTCCCCTATTGTGTCCTCTGGTCTATTTTCCTCAGGTTGAATACCTTTTTCTTTTTGTGAGAAGACTGAGGCAAAGAAAGTGTTGAGTAGTTCTGCCTTTTCTCTGTCCCCTGTTAGAATTTCTCCATCTTCTCTGCACAGTGGCCCTACGATTTCCATCTTCTTTTGCTACGGACATCCCCCCCAAAAGGCCTTTTTATTGTCCTTAACCCCTTTAGCAAGCCTGAGCTCATTCTGTGCTTTGGCTTTCCTGACTTTAACCCTACATGTGCTAGCTATTTGTTTGAATTCCTCTTTAGTGATTTCGCCCCTTTTCCATTTCTTATACATCTCCCATTTAAAACTTAGTTCAGTTGAAAGTTCTTTTGTCATCCAAACCAGTTTCTTGAGACACCTCACATTTTTCCTTCTCATTGGAACAGTTTGAAATTGTGCCTTCAGTATCTCCCTTTTGAGAAACTCCTATCCATCCTGAACTCCCTTCTCTTTAGTATTCCTGACCATGGGATCACTCCCAGTGTTTCCCTATGAAATCAGCTCTCCTAAATCAGCTCTCCTAAAGTCTAGAATGAGTGTTGAAATCAGCTCTCCTAAAGTCTAGAATGAATGTTTGACTATGCTTAGCTTCTCCTTTCCACTGTATAAGAAACTCCAGAAGAACATGATCACTCCCACCACTTGCACCCCATTTGCCAGGTCATCCCTGTTGGTTAGGATCAGATCTAAAATAGCTGATCCCCTTGTTGCCTCTTCCACCTTTTGGACAAAGAAATTGTCTTCGAGGCAAGTGAGGAATTTGCTGGACCTTGAAGTATTGGCTCCCAACAAATATCAGGATAGTTGAAGTCACCCATCACTACTACATCTCTCCTTTCTGAGTGTGTGGTCATCTGTTCTAGAAAGGTATCATCCAATTCCACATTCTGACTTGGGGTCAGTAGTATATTCCCACAGTAACATACCCGTTGTTTCTTTCCCCTTTAATTTTTATCCAGATGCTCTCCACCTGATTTCCAGGATTTAAGTCCTGGATCTCTTCACATCAATGACATATAATGCTATTCCTCCTCCTTTCCTGTTTGGCCTATTTCTCTTAAAAAGGTTATACCCCTCTATTCCTACATTCCAATCATGAGACTCATCCCACCAGGTTTCAGTGATGCCTATTATATCATATTTGCTTTGTTGCGCTAGGAGTTCACGTTCATCTGGTTTATTTCCCATGCTCTGTGCATTAGTGCAGAGACATCTAAGAGCATGTGTCTTCCTCACTTGCTGCCTGTGTGAGGTTTTTTGCCTTCCACTGTTGGACCCTTGCATCATTTGCCTTGTTCCCTCTATAACACTTTGACTATTATTTCCAGCCCATGATGTACTCCTGCCTTCCAAGATACCTGCCAAGATACTGTCTCCCTCTCCAACATGACTCACTTTAAAGCCCTCCTGATCAAATGTTTGAGACTATTGGCAAAAATGCTTCTGCCAACTGGTATGAGATGCAGCCCATCTCTTGCTAGAAGTCCACCCTCATGGAACTGCAGCCTGTGATCTAAGAATTCAAATCGTTCTTGGTGGCACCATCTACGGAGCCAGTTATTCATGTCTGTTATCTTCCTCTACCTCCCTGGACCACGCCCTTCAACTGGGAGAAGAGATGAGAACAACTTGTGCGTCCAGCTCTTTCAGCTTCCTACCCAAAGCCTCATAATCTCTTCTGATATTCTGAAGACTGTGCCTTGCAGTATCATTGGTTCCCACATGGACCAAGAGGAAGGGGGAATGGTCAGTAGGCTTAACAAGTCTTGTCAGTCTCATTTTCACATCACAGATTTTTGCCCCAGGGAGACAAACCACTGCTTCTGTACCCCTCAACAAGGAGTCCCCAACCACCACCACATGCCTCCTCCAAGCCTTAGCTGTGGCTGTTCCCTGTGTTAGTACTCTTAGGGTCCCCTGCACTGTCCCTGAGGACTGTCCCTGCTACTCTTCCTCTTCATCCTTTATAAGGGAGAGACCTTCAAATCAATTCTGTAGCTGCAAGCTCCCAGAATGATCCCTGTTTTCCTACCTCTGTGTGTGACATTTCTCCAGGTGTCCACCTCCTGTGTGCATGAAATGACCTCCTCGTCAACAACTTCCTCTGTGTGGTCCCCGTCCAAGACCGTTCATTCTGTTGTGTCCAGGAAAACCTCTTGCTGCCTAATGTGCTGAAGTGTAGCTACCCGGGCCTCCAGCTGCTTGACTTTCTCTTCCAGGAGGGCTAGGAACTTGCACTTGGTGCAGGTGAAGTTCCCCATATCTCTTGGGAAGAATACAAACATCCCACAAGTGTTGCAGGTGACTGCAGCAACTTCCTCAGTGTCCATATTGAGAAATCTTAAGTCAGCACTGAAACAGGACTGTAGGTTTCTCCCTGAAAAAGTCCCCTGGTAAAGACCCACGTCTAGGGCCCCTGTTCTCTTGGTCTTTTCACCAGGCTCTGTCAGTGAGCTCAATGAACTGGGTTTCCAACTCTACAGAGAGCTCCTGGATGCTTCCTTATCATGTTGTCTGTCTTGTTGTCACACAACAAGAGTCCAGTACTTAAAGAGGGATGCAGAAGTGTAGTCACAAGGCAGTCCCAGAGGTCAGAAAACAGGAGTCTGATAGCAGAGAACAGAGTGCACCGCAACTAGGGAAGCTACAAGACTGATTGTCGGCTTCAAGGAATTATATCAGCTGAAGCCTTTTTAAAAGCCTCAGCATGCCTCAGGTGATCATGATTAGCTCTCCTTTTGGCTTCTAGTCTAGATGAATGCCTCAAGATTCCTTGGTTTGTCTTTGCTACCCCAGGTACTAGTACTGGCAACATAGAGTCTGTCTCTCCCTCTGCAGCCTCTTGCATCTCATCTGAGGCTACAAAGCCTCCAACTCTGTCTCCTCCTCAGGCTCAGAGTCTGCTTTTGCCTCTAAAACAAAGTCAGACCCAGGGCAGTCCATGACACCAGCTTCCAGCCACTTTCGGGGTGTGTGTGTGCATCATTTAAACACCACACCCCAAAAGCACCCAGAAAGTGCTTTATTTGGTCCATCTGCTTTGGGCCTAACTGTATTGTAGAGATCAAAGCCACTGGGCACTGTCTCAGGACCCACTTAGCAAACTGTTAACATAGAAGGTTGCCGAAACAGGGAAAACTTAGGTATCATTTGTCATAGCCAGGCACTGGAAGACCATTGAGTTCATGGAGGAAAATATGGGGTTGGATTAAGTCCAACACATCCAGATATTATGCTAATGATAATCTGGTAAAGTAGGTCTTAAACTCTGACACTGGCTGCCATAAAGCTACAATGTAAATTTAAGTTGTATCAAGGATGAGAACCTAGATCTTTCCACCTAAAGTCCAACATGCTAACTATACTGGACTCTATATTCTATGTCTGTTAGCTAATCCAAATGAATTGGACACATTATAATATGCACAGGAGAAAGAGAGAGACAATTAGATCTTGGAAAAGTTCCTACAGCTCCTATAATCCCCCACCCAGCTATGGGAGCTGTAGTCCAAAAAAAAGTAATGTTTCCAAGCTCTGACAGACAAGGATCAATACAACTGCATGAGTATTTGTAGTCTCTTTAGGGAACAGGCTCTGAGGACTAGTATCACAACACAGTGTGTGTGTGTGTGCTTCCTGAGCTACACAGAGCCTGTCTTCAACAGATCATTTTGGTTGGATTGCAACATCCAACCATTATGCAACATAAGGAACTGAACTGGAAAACTGATCCCAGGTTGTCATCAGTATATCCTCCTCATAAACTATACCAAGATACCTCCTTTTTCCCTCTGTGATGTTTGTCACACTTATATGAAGTTTAGTGTTATATCTGCAGCACTGCAGAGACATATGTGAGTGTGTATGTGTGACAAGAGGCCAGGACATCTGGTGATCATGTTCTTGAAGGAGCCAGACTTCTAATGTGTGTTGGGACAGCACTTGGACACCAAGTGTAAATGAGTATGATGCAATCAATGCTTAGGCAATGTTGCATGAGCCGAGTGTATAAGAAGCACAGCTCAGTGTGACTGTGTGTGTGTGTGTCATTGTAGTCAGTCAGTGGTTGGTGTTTGGAGAGTTCCTGTATTGCTGAGAGCTGGAGAAGGGGAAGCCCTGTTTATGCTTTCATCTAAGACCTCTACATCTGTTGTAAATGGTTTTTGCCTCCTATCCTGTGTAAATAAACCTTTCAATTGCAGCAGCCGGCTTCCACATTTTGTTTGGGAGTATTTCAAGATCCCCACCGAAATAATAAAACTCATTCATGCTACGCCTCAGCATGACATTTTCTCTTTTAGATTTGACAAATTTGAATCCAGACATTTGCAAAAATAAGAACAACATACAATTTCAACATCTCATTGTCAATATGTATGCATTAGTTTGCCTTTCTTTATTATGATCTGAGATGGCCCCCAAAAAGCACCAGGTAAGGTAGTCCACAGAAACCCACTGGGTGACCTTGGGCAAGTTGTGTTTTCACAGCCTCAGAGGAAGGAAATGGCAAACCCCTTGGAAGAGATATTGCCAAGAAAACCAGGGATAGTTTAGGGATTCTGTTTAGTTTAGGTGGGTTTGTCTTCAGGTTGCCATAAGTCAGAAATGACTTGAAGGCACACACCTCCAACAGAGTTGGACCCATGTGAGAGACAGACTCAATTGCAACCCTGCTATTTAACTCAACTCAACTTAGTACTGAAGTAATAAAGCCATAAAAACCAAAATCAAATTCCAAATAGACGTTCCTGCCCTATTAGTTCATTTGCAGATGAACCATCTGAAGATTCTCACACCTGGCCAGGAAAGTAGCAAATTTTTGGGCTCATAAATAGAAATTTAAAGGGGTTGGGAAATTGTATGTTTAATGAACTGCATGAATGATAATCTAATCTGAGGTGTTTCCTTCTTAAAATGAAAATATTAAAATAGAATTGAAATAAGTGTGTTAATAATTTGTTTTGTTACTGGTAGCAATCAAACTCTTAAAAATGACTACAAGTAACATTTCGCTCTCACACAGAATAGAATCATAGAGTTGGAAGAAACCATGGGGAAATCCAGTCCAACCCCCTGACATGTGGGAACACACAATCAAAGCACCCCTGACAGATGACCATCCAGCCTCTCTTTAAAAACCTCCAAAGCAGGAGACTGTTACACTCCGAAGGAGCATGTTCCATTGTCAAACAGCTTTTACTCTCAAATTCTTCCTAATGTTGAGGTGGAATCTTTTTTCCTGTCGTTTGAATCAATTGCTCTGCATCCTATTCTCTGGAGTTGCAGAAAGCAAGCTTGCTCCAGCCCCAATATGACAACTCTTCAAACTATTTAAATGGGACTATATCACTTCTTAATTTTCTCTTCTCTCAGCTACACATACCCAGTTTCTAAGTCTCTCATCATAGGTCATGGTTTCCAGACCCTTTACCATTTTGGTCACCCTCCTTTGGACATGCTTCAGCTTGTCAACATTTCGTTTTGAATTGTGATGCCCAGAACTGGATGTAGTGTTCCAGGTGAAGCCTGACCAAAGCAGAATAGAATGGAGCTGGGAGGAGCATCACATGATAAAACCCCACCCGAGTCCATCTCTCCCCCGGCAAACACGCGTTGGCATTTGGGGCTGCAGAGGACTGTATTCAGCCCTGACTTAGGACCATCTGAGGCAGCTTGTGCCTGCCACAGCTGTGCTGGAGCCAGGAGGAGCATCGGTGGGTATAAAACCCCGCCCGAGTCCATCTCCCCCCCCCCCGCAAACATGAGGCGACGGTGACGGCAGCGTTTGGGGCCACGGAGGACTGTATCCAGCCCCGAATTGGACCATCTGAGGTGGCCTGTGCTGGCTGCAGCTGTGCCAGAGTCGGGAGGAGCATTGTTGGGGATAAAACCCCACCCAAGTCCATCTCTCCACCAGCAAACACGCGGCCGTGGCCACAGCCAGCATAGTCACTGTCAGAATTGTCATTTAACAATATATGTACTTTCTGACCCCTCCATAACATCAATAGTGGGAAAATTGCCAGGACTGGAAGAAGCCATAATTGGAAAGATCCCCCCAGCCCCTCCCTGTTATTAATTATGAGACACTGCCTACTTATCATAGGATGGGATTTAGCTGGATCAGCTATCACCGCCATCATACAATGGAGCCAGGAATAGTCAGGGAGCGGGCATTGATGTTGTGTGGGGGCAGGGTAGGTATGGTGGCAACAGAGTGAAGAAATGTTACAAAAGAAGAAGGGATCAATGTGTAATACCTATCCCTTCTTCAGTTCACTCTGTTTCCTAGGATAACTTGGAGAGCGTACCAGAAATTCCACAGACCCTTACTCTGCTCCTTTGCAATGCCAGGTCGGTTAAGAATAAGACTCATACTATCCATGACCTCTTACTGGATGAGGCGGCCGACCTGGCATGCTTTACTGAGACCTTGCTGGGAGACACCAGCACTGCTACGTGGGCGCAGGCCCTACTAGCTGGGTATACGGTAAGTGAGCAGATAAGGGAAAGTGGGCAGGGGGACGGTGTGGCCTTGGTTCATAGAAACAACTTAACCTTGACCAGGAAGCCTATCTGGAAAACAACCTACATCAAGTGTATGTACCTTAGCCTGAAAACCAGGGATAGTTTAGGGATTCTGTTAGTATACCGGCCACCCCGTTGCTTAACAGACTCCCTAACTGAGCTGACCTTGCTGATCTCAGAGTTGTTGGGAGTCGCCCAGACTTTTGGCTCTGGGCGACTTCAACATTCCACTCGAGACCAGCTTGTCTAATCTAACTGGTGCAGCTCGGGAGTTCATGGAGACCATGACAAACATGGGCCTATCCCAACTGGTTGACGGGCCCACACATTGTGCTGGTCATACCCTCAATGGAGTTTTTAGTACGGAACAGGAATATCCATGGGCGGAGGTTATTAAAGCCTCTGCATTGTCATGGATGGATCATTTCCTGGTCAAGATGGAGCTAAAGGCCACTATCTGCCCCCCCGGGGTTGGCAGACCCATTAGAATGGTCCGCCCTCGAAGGCTAATGGAACCAATTGGTTTCCAGAAGGCCTTAGAGCAGGGGTAGGCAACCTTTCCCCTTTAAGGGCTGAGGGACTTCAGCTCCCAGAAGCCTCAGCCATGTTGGCCAATAGTCCCATGTTGGCCAGTAGCTCCTGGGATTCTGGGAGCTGAAGTCCCTCGGCCCTTAAAGGGGAAAGGTTGCCTACCTCTGCCTTAGAGGTTTTAATGGTTGGTGACGCCAGTGATTCTGTCGAAGCCTTGGTGAATACTTGGAACACCAATCTTCCAGGGCTATTGACACAATTGCTCCCAAGCGTCCTTTCCAGCCGCTTCTAATCGTAAGCCCTGGTATACAGAGGAGCTTAGGAGGATGAAGCGAGCGGGACAATGACTAGAGTGCAGATGGCGGAAGACTCGACTCCTATCTGACAGAACTCGCCATAGGAAGCATCTTGATTCCTATCGGGAGGCATTGCGTGCAGCGCAGAGATCCTTCTGTTCTGCACGCATTGCATTTGCAGAGTCCCTTCCAGCAGAGCTGTTTAGGGTGGTGGGGGAATTGACAAAGGTTCCCCCAGCACCAAACCCCCTACTTAACCCAACAACAGCCTGCTGTGATGTGTTTAACATTCACTTTGCAGATAAAATCTCTCGGATAAGAGCTGATTTGGATGCCATTGTTCTGACAGAATCTGTAGACAAGGTGTCCAGCAACTCCATTGATGGCGATTTACTGGATCAGTTTCAATCTGTGAGTACTGAAGATGTAGACAAGCTCCTTGGAAAAAGGAGGAAGATGACTTGCCCTCTCGATCCATGTCCATCCTGGCTGGTCATCTGGGGGGGACGCGCTGAGAGTATTCCTATGGGATACAATCAATGTGTCCTTCAGGGAAGGCATTGTACCATCGTGCTTGAAGGAGGAGGCCGTCAGGCCACTCCTGAAAAAACTTCCCTGGACCCCCTGGATAGAAATAGTTATAGACCAGTCTCCTTGCTACCCTTTTTAAGCAAGGTGATTGAGAGGGCAGTTGCTTCCCAACTCCAAGCAGTCTTGGATGAAACCGATTATCTCGATCCATTTCAAACTAGCGTCAGGACAGAATATGGAGTGGAGACTGCCATGGTTGCTCTGACCGAAGACCTCCACTTGGGCATCGACAGGGGTAGTGTGACCCTGCTGGTGCTCTTGGATCTCTCAGTGGCTTTTGACACAATAGATCATTCCATCCTCTTGGATCGTCTGAGAGAGTTAGGAATCGGAGGCACTGCTTTGCAATGGTTCCATTCCTTCCTCTCGGGCAGATCCCAGAGGGTGAGGCTCGGGGACAGTTGCTCTTCCAAAATTGAGCTTAATCCCTCAGGGCACCATCCTATCCTCGATGCTATTTAACATCTATATGAAGCTGCTGGGTGAGATCATTTGGAGGCATGGAGCACGGTGTCATCAGTACGCTATTGACACCCAGATATACTTCTGCATGACCAGATCATCGACTCAGACTTCAGATGGCATCTCTCCTCTTAATGACTGTCTTAGAGCGGTAATGGATTGGATGAGGAAAAACAGATTGAAACTAAATCCAGACAAAACGGAGGTACTGACAGTTACGAGTCCGAAACCAGATTTGGGAATACAGTCTCCAGTCCTGGATGGAGTCACACTCTCCTCTAAGGACTGTGTTCACAGTCTGGGGGGTACTCCTAGATTCGTCGCTTCACATGATTAGTCAGGTGAATGCGGCAGTCAGGAGTGCCTGTTATCAGCTTCGGCTGATACGCCATCTGCGCCCTTATCTGGACATGAGGGATCTGGAAACTGTGGTACATGCTTTGGTAATCTCACGTCTGGATTACTGTAATGTACTCTACATGGGGCTACCCATGTGCCTAACCCAGAAACTTCAATTGGTACAAAACATGGCAGCTAGGTTAATTATGGAAACATCTAGGAGGGAGCATATAACACATGTGCTCAAATCCCTCCACTGGCTGCCGATTAGTTTCCAGGCACAGTACAAGGTGTTGGTTTTAACCTTTAAAGCCCTATATGGCTTGGGGCCATCTTATCTCAGGGACTGCCTCTCCCCATATGATCCCCCTTGTGCAGTTCGGTCCTCTGGGAGGAACCTGCTGCAGCCCATGAAGACCAGGCTCTTGCAGACCTCCCAGAGGGCCTTTTCTGCAACCGCTCCCAGACTGTGGAATGGTCTGCCGGACGAGATCCGTCTTATTACCACTCTTGCTGCCTTTAAAAAGGCAGTAAAGATGGAGCTCTTCCGGCAGGCCTTCCCAGAATAACCACCCGGCTAACTGGAGGTGATCTGCTACTTACCCTTCTTGCCACCACAGCATGTCAGCCAACAAATTGATTTTATTGCATTTTATTTCTGCTAATCTGTTTTTAATTCCATTGCAGTTTAATCTATTTTTAAGGAGTGGGAGGGCTAGGGTGTGGGATGAAGGAATGTTTTAATTGTTGTCTTTTTAACCTTGCTGTACGCCGCCCCGATTGCCGAGCAGAGGGGCGGGTTAAAAATAATAATAATAATAATAATAATAATAATAATAATTATTATTATTATTATTATTACTTCCCTTGATCTAGACTGATGCAGCCTAGAATTGCATTGGCTTTTTAAGCTGCTGCTGTTGACTCATGTTCAACTTGTGGTCTACTACCTTAGATCCTTTTCACATGTACTGTTGTGAAGCCAGGTATTCCCCATCCTATATGTATACATCTTTTTTTCCTGCCCAACTACAATACCTTACCTTTCACCCGGTTGAAATTCATTTTGTTAGTTTTGGCTCATCTTTCCAATCAATTAAGGTCATTTTGAATTTTGATCCTGTCCTCTGCAGTGTTAGCTACTCCTTCTAATTTGCTGTCATTTACAAATTTGATAAGCAGGTCCTATATTCCTTCATCCAAATCATTGATAAAGATGTTGATTAGCACTGGGCCCAGGACAGAAACCTGTGGCACTGCCCTAGTCATTTCTCTTCAAGATGAAGAGGAGCCATTGGTGAGCACCCTTTGGGCTTGGCTGGTTAGTCAGTTACAAATCCCTCTAACAGTAGCCTTGTCTAGCCCACATTTTACTAGCATGTTTGCAAGAATATTATGGAGGAACTTGTCTAAGGCTTTACTGAAATCAAGATATGCTATATCTACAGCATTTCCTTCATCTACCAAGCTGGTCATTTTATTTAAAAAAGGGATAAGATTAGTCTGGCATGACTTGATTTTGAGAAACCCATGTTAACATTTTGCGGTTATGGCATTCCATTCTAAATGTTCACAGATTCTTTGTTTAATGGTCTGCACTACTCCCATTCCAGTAACAATTGCAAACAGAAATAAGTAAAGATATACATTCTAGCTATAAAAACTTAATGAAAGTACATATATATGCTGTACTTTCATTAAGTTTTTTATGGCTAGAATACATATCTTTACTTATTTCTGTTTGCAATTGTTACTGGAATGGGAGTAGTGGAGACCATTAAACAGCAGTGCTGTGTTTCACTACCACAGGAAAGTCGTACTCTCTAGAGGCCTCACTAGGGACTCATAAACAACATTTCTTTCAAAAGCAACTAATAATATATTCACTTTTTGTTCATTCAAAAGTCTTTTTGGGGTGTCTGCAAACTTGACTGGCTCTTAACCATTCATGTTGATGCTTACCTCATTATCTCTGGAGTGTGAATAGAGTACCAAGGAACTCTGTGTTCTCATTTTGGAGGGGAAAGAGGATTAACTGCTTTGTCAAATTAACTTTCGCTGATTCATTTAAAGTGAAAATTGAAATGTATTTGCTTTTTTCCTCCCAACAGCAAATTTCCTTTACTTAAAGCAAATTGGTGATAAATTTATTGTGATTACTGGAAAATGCACTATAAGTTTTCCTTACCCTGCTATTAAGGATGCAGATTAGCAAGTGCTGCCTCTGAGAAAGAACACATAAACATAGCAGTACTGTGGGTGAGTGAGTTAAAATGGATAGGAATGGGCCATTTTGAATCAGACAACTATACAGTGTTCTATTCCGGAAATTAAAAGATATGAAGAAATGGGGTGGCTTTCATACTAAAAAAAGATGTGGCAAAAGCAGTCAGAGGATACAGTGCAAAATCAGACTGAGTCATCTCAATAAGGCTCCATGGAAAACCTATGAATATCACCATAATTCAAGTATACACACCAACCACAGAGGCAGAACAGGAAGAAATTGAAACATTCTATAAAGGAGTACAGGAAGAAATTGACAGCATACCAACACAAGACCTTAACCTGATCATAAGCAACTGAAATGCCAAAGCTGGAAGCAAAGAAAAATAAAAAACAGGGGACTTCTGGCCACGGCTGGGAGATGGACTGACGTGTGTGAGCGAGCTCCTCACACCATCTCCAAAAAGAGGAGGAGCAGTGGGATATCAGCCTCTGTGAATTGGCTCCCTGGAAAAGAAATCGAGAGTTGGGGCCAGGAGGAGGACAAAGGTAACCCCAAGACAGGAGTAACCCTGTTGGAGAACTACCAAAGCTGAGAGGCAACCAACCCCCCATTTTTTTATCGGTGTTAGCTGGGGGAATCCCCTTGTAACATGCACCGAAGCCATGGAGAAAGCATTTAATTTCAAAAACAAAAAAGTCTATGAGATATGACTACACTGACTCAACGGAACCCTTCAAAAATGTAAGCTGCCTAAATATAAGAGGAAATCCTCTACAAATACTGTCAAACATTCGCCATTTAAGAAGTAAAGCAATAACTTACTTACTGCACATCTCCAGGAATGGGGGAAAAGAACTGTAAAAGCTGAAATAATAACAAAGAAAAAAAAGTAAAAGAAAAAAAAGGGGCAACATAGAGGAGAGCAAGAAGAGTCTCTCAATACCAGAAAGCAAAAATCCCTACTTAGGGTGGTGGCTCCAGATGGGAGGACGTGGAATGACTGAGGAAGAAACAGCTGGAGGAAACCTCAGCAAAGTAAACTACAGAAACAGACTCAACAGGACCATAAAGAACTATGAAACTACAAAACTACAATACCAAGGGTTGCCTTATTTTTTATTTTTATTATGGTTGTGTACATCATAAACTTTTTCTGACTTCTGGCTGGTGGAGCACAGGAGAATTTGGAGAGTCCCTACAGGATAAGTTATTTGCTCCCAGTGTTGCTTTTTCTTTATTGGCTTTCTCCCCTCCCCTTACATCCAGAGATTGTGGAAGGGAGTGGAGGAGAGATTAACAGAGAGTTAACAGAGAGATATTGGCCTGCTACCAGCTACCAGCTATCAACTAATTAAATCAAAGAAATCAAGTAAATATATTATTATATATGAAGAAGAAATACACAGAAAGCATGGAGCGGGAGACTGATTTACTTTTGAGATTCTAATTTTTGTCAACACTATATGAATAGCTAACTCATCAACAAAATTCGATAAAGCTAAGTAACTGTGCATTTTTAAAATAGTCCCTTCTCTCATCATTTCTTCCTTACCTGCCTTACTTTTCTGGCCTAACTCAGCTACAAAATTAATTTAATGGAATGAATTGGATTTGAGAATATCTATGGCTTTTGATTATTGAAATGAACTGAATAGTTTGAACCAACTGAAGTAATTTAAGGACTGCCTAAATTTATTTTTTGAAGGTTATAAACTGAACTTCCATGAAATATAGACTTAAATGAATTTAAATGAATTTAAATGAAGACATGGTCTTAAATGAAATATAGGAGTTGATATGAACTAAATGAATTTAAAGAAATAAATTGTGAATTTAATTTAATCTGAAACTCTCCTCACTTGAATGAATGAATTCATTGAATTGTATATCATTTGCTGAACTTAATTTGATTAAGTGACTGAATTGATTGAATCAATTGACTTCCACAAGTCTATCTGGTGAATTTAAATCAATTTAGAAGATCAATATAGGAATTAAGATCATCTCAGGGAAATATATTGATTCTGTTTCAAAAGTTGCAAATTTATCTTCTGACTGTCCTCTCTTTGCCCTCTTTCCTTGTTGATTGTTAAAAAACTTTGCTGATCATTTAAAAATTAATTATTGAATGGTAAGACACTAATTATTTTTTGATAATTTCATGAAGGAATGAACTGATTAGGTAATTTAATTTATTGGATAGCAGTTGTACAGCATAGTATATAAACCTAACTGTAGGCAGATATAGCCTAGAAAGAAATCTTTGCTTTGGGTGCAGGATTAGCTGTGTAAAATAAACTTTATAAGCTTACTAATAATTGAATAAGCTCCTTTTTTTGACACCTCTACTTTGTTGAATAGCTGCTTCAGAAGAACATCACTAACACATAATCATGGTAATTGCTGTTGAATTGTAAACTAGACTAAAATAAGCTATCTACTTGGTAATATTGGACCTAATAATTGTGTATAAGAGGGGGAAAAGAGAGAGACATTTGTTCTGAAAATAAGCTAGCTTTCCCCACAACTATTGAGTGGGAGCCACTACTGGATTGCAAACAGCCAAAGCCCAATCATCAATTGCAGCTAGACAAGCATCAACAGAAATGTCAAAGAAACAACAAGACTCAGCAAAAATACAAACACTTTTGGAAGAATTAAGAAATTTCAAAAAAGAGATAAGACAAGAGTTGAAAGACCATAGGAAAGAGGTAAATGACAACTTAAACAAAGGTCTAGACAATTTAAAAAAAACCTCTACAAAGCATGACAAATGAAGTCACAACATTAAAAGAGAAAGCTGATACCATCAAGAAGAAAACACAAAAGCTAGAAAACTCCTCTAAATCAATACAAGAGAAAAAAGGATGAAAATACTGTACTTCTCCAAGAGCTAAGATACAGAGAGAAATGTTTAAAGTTATGCAGAACTCCTGAAACACCCAATGAAAATTTATACTCAAAAATAATATCTTCATTAGCAAATTACCTTGAAACATCTGAAGAATATCTTGAAGTAGAGTATCTTGATAAGATCATAGAATCATAGAATCATAGAATCATAGAGTTGGAAGAGACCACAAGGGCCATCCAGTCCAACCCCCTGCCATGCAGGAACTCCCAATCAAAGCATCCCTGACAGATGGCCATCCAGCCTCTGCTTAAAGACCTCCAAGGAAGGAGACTCCACTACTCTCTGAGGGAGTGTGTTCCACTGTCGAACTGCCCTCACTGTCAGGAAGTTCCTCCTAATGTTGAGGTGGAATCTCTTTTCTTGCAGCTTGCATCCATTGTTTCGGGTCCTAGTCTCTGGAGCAGCAGAAAACAAGCTTGTTCCCTCCTCGATATGACATCCCTTCAAATATTTAAACATGGCTATCATATCACCTCTCAGCCTTCTCTTCTCCAGGCTAAACATCTCCAGCTCCCTAAGTCGTTCCTCATAGGGCTTGGTTTCCAGACCCTTCACCATTTTAGTTGCGCTCCTTTGGACACACTCCAGTTTCTCCACATCCTTTTTGAATTGTGGTGCCCAGAACTGGACACAGTATTCCAGGTGAGGCCTGACCAAAGCAGAATAGAGTGGCACTATTACTTCTCTTGATCTAGACACTATACTTCTACTGATGCAGCCTAAAATTGCATTGGCCTTTTTAGCTGCTGCATCACACTGTTGGCTCATGTTCAACTTGTGGTCCACCTGGATATTTAGAATCAACTCACTAACAACTAAAGAGAGAAACCTTCCACACGATACAATTATTTGCCTCACAAGATCTAAAATAAGAGATGAAATATTGCAAAGAAGTTACACACAGAGACTCCAAATAGAAGGTAGCATAATAGGCATTTTTAAAGATATCCCAGCCACAATTTTGAAAAGAAGGCACAAATATAGACAATTAATACAACAAGTGAATAAACACAACGTCAGATATTCATGGGGCCATTTAGAGGGAGTACTACTAAGCTATAAACAAAAAACATATAGAATAAACACAAAGATCAAAGCTAAAGAATTCATGAGATTACTATGTAGAGACAAAGAGAAAGAACAAGAACAATGGGAGTTTGTAAACTCAAAAGAACAAAGAATGAGAACAAGAAAAAATCATGATCAGGACAAACTTGAAAGTAATGAAAAAGAACAAGCCGTAGAAGTAACCACTCACAACGATAGAAAACAAATTTAGCACTCAAGAAAAAAAGAGAAGAAAATATATGCTCAGAAGAAGAAAACATTAACATTCACATAAACTCTGAAGACAACGAAGAAGGAGGAAAAAAGGGAGAAGAGTCAGAAACTGAGGAAGAAGCCATTGGTTAAGAGAATTTTAAAGAGAAAAAAGAGAAAGAGGAAAAGAAGGAAAGAGAAAGAAAAATAAAAGAAAAAGCTGCATTAAAAGAGACTTAAGGGCCTTTGCAGACTGCCAGAAATAGTACAAATTAAGTCCACTTTAAGGGTTAGGGTTAGGGTTAGGGAATCATGGGAACTGTATTTTATTGTGGCACCAGAGCTCTCTGACAGAGAAGGCTCAATGTCTCAGAAAAAAATACAGTTCCCATGATTCCCTAGCACTAACCCTAACCCTTAAAGTGGACTCAGTTTGCACTATTTCTGGCAGTCTGCAAAGGCCCTTACACTTTGTTTAATCATTTCTTTAATTTTTGTGTATGATGGATGGGTCATTACAAATATGTTCCTGGAATGTAAAAGGAATAAATGCAGTTAATAAAAGAAAAAAAAGATATTTCATTATTTAGAAAAACAACAATGTGACATACTTTCTTTGCAGGAACTTAAGGTTTAAAAAAGATGTAACTTATTTAAAACATTCAAAATTAGGACAATTTATGCACTCATTAAATGCACTCATAGGAGGAAATGCACTCATAGGAGGAATCGGGTGTCACATTATACATAAATAAAAAAATACCCTATAAAAAAACTTTTTAAAGATGAGGAAGGCCATTGCATCAGGGTAGAAGTAAAACTTAACAAATTTAACTTTGCTGGTGGTAGGGTTATATGCACCCATAGAAAATAAAGCAAAATTCTTCAAAAACTTACAAAAACAATTAGAAAAACAAAATCCAGACAAAATTTTGATAATGGGAGACTGGAGCACAGTTATCAACCCTTCAATTGATAGAATGTCTAAGAGGACAATACATCAAAATTAAGGAAAACTACTGGATTTGTTCTTTGATCTAAAAGACAATTTAGATTTGAAAGACACATGGGCATCACTTTATGAACAAAAGGCAATATTTATGTTCCACTCCCAACAATATAGCTCATTCTGTAGAATAGACATGTTTTTAGTGTCATCATCCTTACTTCCTAAATTAAAGAAAATGTCAATACTTCCAAAGATTGATTCTGACCATAATCCCATTTTACTAATGCTTGAAGCAGGCAAGAAACATTACAAATGGAGATTAAATGAAAAATTACTATTGGATAATAATATCACAAAAAGGCTGAAAACAAATATCAGACTATATTTTTCAGAAAATAAGACAGAAGATATACAACCTAAAACATTGTGGGATGCAGATAAGGTGGTCATCAGAGGATTGCTTATAAAATATCAGGCAGAACTAAAAAAAAGAATGCCAGGCAGAAGTAAGAACACTGGAAAGAGGATTAAGAGAGGTTGAAGAACTAAAAAAAAGTCCTTTATCCAAAAAATTAATAAAACGGCAAAAACTTGCACAGAAATGGATGGAGTCAACACTAACAGATAAACTAGAACATAATCTTTAAAAAAGCAAAACAAATTTTCTTTGAATTCTCTAATAAATCAGGGAAATGGCTTGCCAATAGACTAAAAAAAAAGAGAAAAGAAAAACAGAGAAAATAGAAGATGATGAAGGAAGTGTGGTAACACAAGAAGCCATAAAAAACAAATGTTTAAAATTCTACACAAAGTTATAAAAACAAGAAGGAAATAATACATGGAGGGAAGATCTATATGATTACCTGATAACTAAACACAATGGTGCTTTAATATCTTAGGAAAACAGTGAAAAACTAAATCAAGATATAACATTTTTGGAAATTTCAACTGCAATCAAAAACCTCAAATCAGGAAAGTCACCTGGCCTGGATGGCTATATAGCAAAGTATTATAAAAAAAGTTTGGGGATGTGCTCGTAAATCCCTTGAAAGACACATTTAATGCTATCCTCGATGGAATACATAATTCATGGAAAACAGCCAACATAATATTGATTCCCAAAGAAAGGAAAGACAAAACTGTAATAGGAATTATAGACCAATTTCTTTACTGAACCTAGAATATAAAATATACACCTCTATATTAACAACAAGATTGAAGAATACAATAAAAGACATTATCCATGAAGACCAAGCAAGGTTCCTCCCACAAAGACAACTGAAAAGCAACATCAGAACTGTACTTGACATGATAGAATATTATGAGAAAAATAACGATAAGAAGCTGGCGATGCTATTTATTGATGCTGAAAAGACATTTGATGGTGTCAATTGGGAAAGCATGTTCAAAATACTAGAAAGATTATGGCCTGGATCAAAGTTTATGTTTTGGGTAAAAAACATTTATTGTGATGAAAGGGCACAATTAATTATAAATTGAAATCCAATGAGGGTTAAGACTAGGTTGCCCTTTCTCACCAAGACTCTATAAAAGTTACAAAAATAAAAGGCTTTGAATATAAACTTAGCGCCTATGCAGATGATTTGGTAGTATTTCTTGAAAACCTGCTAGAAAGCATCAAAACACTAATGGAAATTATGTCTCAATTTGGAGATTTAACTCTTTTCAAAATAAAGAAGCAGAAATCGAACATCATAACAAAAATATATCAGAAGAGGAAGAGGAAGAACTGCAAGGGAAAACACAATCTAACATCGTAAAGAAAAAATACTTGGGCATTTGGATCACCAAATGAAACACAGACTTATTTGACAATAATTACAAAGTAATCTGGAAAGAAATTAAGACAGATCTAGTAAACTGGTGAAAACCTAAACTGTCATTTTCAGGCAGAATTGGTGCAGTAAAAATGTTGATCCTTCACAGATTTAACTTTTTATTCGCTAATCTACCCATCATGCACAATAAAAAGCCATTTGCAAGCTGGAATAAAGAATTAAAAAGATTTATCTAGGAAGGAAAAACACCTAGAGTCAAATGGAAAACGTTGACTGACTTTAAAGAAAATAGAGGCTGCAACTTCCCTGTTCTAGAATTGTAATTTCAAGCCAGTGCCCTGCTCTGGATAAAAGACTGGGTTAATCTTAAGAAATAAAGTCTATTAAATTTTGAAGGCTTCAATCTAGATTTGGATTCATGCGTACCTGTGGTATGATTAAGCCAAGGAACATAGGGATTTTGAATATAATTTCTTGAGAAAATCCATTCTTAAAACCTGGTTAAAAATAAAATCAGACTTTTAACAAAGAATTCCTAGATGAGTTTCCCCACAGGAAGCCCTATTAAGCAGGTTTAAAATGACCAACACTAGCTAAAGTATGCAGACATTGTAAACACAGGTATGGGTAATGGGGAAAAAATGGAAAACTCTACAGAGAGCTCCAGGATACTACCATATTCTGGTTGCAAGTCTCTGTCTCTCTTACTCTGAGCAACCCCCCCCCAAAGCCCTTTAAATTATTATTATTTTTATTATTATTATTATTATTACCTCTAAAAAGAAAGGTCAAAGTCCCCTTTCTACCTGTGCTGTGCTTTCTTTCCTGTGAAAAATTCCTCTCCTCCTCTGGGAGGAGTTGTATAGAGCTAATTGGCTAGCTCCACCCCCTATTGACCCCCAAATGTTACTCACCAAACCCCCACCCTCTCAGCAACTAACACACTCTCCGAAGTGTTTTTTTAAAAGAATTTCAACACTCATTCATTAAAAATAATTGCCCAGAAACTGCTTTCCTTTTCCTTCCTGGCAGGAACTGGCCTGGAAAGCCTCTGGGAGGAGTTATATAGAAGTAATTGGCTAGCTGCACCCCTTATTGACCCCCAAATGTGACTCACCAAAGCATCAAACACACTCTCCCAAGTGACGGCTTTTTTGCAGCCTTTTGGTGCAGCATGTGCCCACGCTGTACCAAGAGGGCATCCTGACACTCTGCACTGTGCAAATGGGCATGCAGCATCAGGACGGGGTTGGGTGGAGTCAGGGCAGCTGGTGTGTGGCTGCCCTGCCCCAACTCCATCCCCAGTCTGGCCCTTTACGCTGGTCTGCATCAACTCTTAGAACAAGATCTGATTAAAGAGCATATGATTAGCTGGGCAAAAGACATCAGTAGGCAAATACATCCAGAAAAATGGTCAGTGGCAAGACAAAAAACTCAAAAATTTACAAAATGCCAAAACATCAGAAGGAACTACTTTAAAATGGAAGTTAGATGGCATTTAGCCCCTGTCAAATTCGGAAAAATTTATAAAGACCACTCAATAATCTGTTGGAAATGTCAAAGCAATACAGGATCATGGTTACACATGTGATGGACCTGTCCAGTTGTTGAGCAATTTTGGAAACAAATTTACACTACCCCCCCCAAAAAAAAATCTTGAAAATATCATATGTATTTGACTCAGAAATATATTTACTTAACATGCTTCATAAAATAAAACAAAAACACAGAAACAAACAATGGAGACTAATTTTGTATATGATCTCCACAGCCGGAATACTATTATCTCACAAATGGAAAAGAGCAAAAGCCCCTTCAATGGAAGATTGGATGCTTAAAACAATAGAAGCAATAGAAATGGACAAGTTAGCAATGGAGCAGTCAATGGAGATGATTTCAAAAAACATAGACAAGAATGGCAAATGTTTTTAGAATACTGTAAAAACAATTGGAGCTGTGAAAAATGACACAATAATTGATTAATGATCAATTATCTGAATACTAAACCAAGAATTACTTCTTAAGAGAATGTTGAAGTTAATGAAATTTGAAGGAAAATTAAGCGATAAAATACTGAGTAGTGAAAAAACCACTAATCACTCGTATCAAAGAGACAAAGTAAAAGGAAGAAGAAAAGAATGCAAGATTAGAACTCATCAATAAAAACAATAATTACAAATGCAATGAAGTTACACAAATATTGCATGTAATGAAACTGGGAGGGAATGGTGGGAGAAAGGTACTAAACTTCTAATGTAACTACAATGTAATGCATCTCTTATAAATTTTAATTTAATAAAATTTAATTTAAAAAAATAAAAAATAAAAAGAATAAAAAAGAGTAGGCTGATTTGGATTAGGCAAAAGAAAATGAAGCAGG
This sequence comes from Phrynosoma blainvillii, assembly GCA_026167975.1. Classification (NCBI taxonomy): domain Eukaryota; kingdom Metazoa; phylum Chordata; class Lepidosauria; order Squamata; family Phrynosomatidae; genus Phrynosoma; species Phrynosoma blainvillii. The sequence goes on from JANUYF010000004.1 coordinate 153,342,196, forward strand.
TGAATGTCTGATAGATTTTTGTGACACTAAGAACCTATTCATTGCAAACACATTTTTCGTACAACCAGAAAGAGTGCTATACACATGGACATCACCATATGGCCAACACAAAAACCAAATAGATTATATAGTCAGAAGTAAAAGATGGCAAAGGTCCATACTGGTGGCCAACATTAGACCAGGTGCCGACTGTGGCACAGATCATGAATTATTCATATCAAAAATAAGAGTAAAACTCAAGAAGAAAACTTCTTTCGCTTTGTATTTATCATTTACATATATCACCACTCCTTTTTTTCTTTTTGTCTTTTAATGTTGAGATGAATTCCTTGCCTAATCTATGATTGTTAAAATATTTTCTATATTCTATATTTTTCTTTGATGTGTGTTTCCTGGAGACAGATAATGTCCAGGGTTTTTTTCCCCTGTAAATAATGAAATATTTTTTTCCTTTTCTGATGAGAATTTAAGCCTTTCACATTCCACATTAACCATTTGATTTGTTTAAACATTTTCAGTTCTGATCACCAACTTTCCTAATTAGTTTCCCTTAAATTTAATAGCATAAATATAGAATATTTGCCCCTTCTGATAGGAAAAACAAATTCTATAAAAATATCTTACAACAAATAGAGGACCTAAATTATGACTGCATTGTGGCAATGGGGGATTGGAATGGGGTTATTAACCCCATACAAGGCAGAAACTCAGGAAAAAAGATCAAAGTAAATCAAGGAAAACTGCTTGAACATTTCATTGAAATGTTAGACAGATTAGGATTAAAAGATGTATGGAGGTCTAAATATAAAGAAAACAAAGAATTTACTTTTTTCTCAAGTGTTTCTCCTGGGCGAGATTGGATATGTTCTTCATTTCAACCCATATGATCAAATTAGTTGATAAGATTGAAACTCTCCTGATGATCTGGTCTGACCACAATCCTGTGTTAATTTCACTATGTAATAATAATAAATCCTATATATAGCAATTAAATAAATCTCTTCTATAAAATTAGAATATAGTGAAAGAAGCAAAAAACAAACAATTAAACTTTTTTAAAAATGAACTTTAGGTAAAGAGGTAACCACCCATATAGTCTGGAATGCAGCCAAAGCTTTTATAAGAGTTTTTTTAAAAATATAAAAATATTGAAATGAAAAGGAAGAGGCAGGAGAAATTGAAAAAAAACTAGAAGAAATATATAAAAAGAGAAGAATATTTGAAAACAAACTTGAGAGATAAAGGAAAACAAAAAGAAATAAAAGGATTACAGAAACAGATATCAATAATTATAATGGATGAACTTGAAAGGAAATTGAAATTTGTTAAACAAAGGAATTTTGAACAAGTAAACAAACCAGGGAAATTATTAGCTTATAAATTATAAAAAGAAAAGGAGAAAAAAAATTATTACTCAATAAAAACATAAAGAAGAAATAATTACAGATCAAAAGAAAATAAAAGAAATCTTTCTTGTTTTTTTTCTGGATTTACCAAGTGAAAAATGGATTAAAGAAGAAAAAAATGATAAATATTTAAGGAGTCAATTAAGAAACTAACTGAACAGCAACCAGAATAATTAAATAAACAATAACAACATAAGAAATTTTAAAGAGCATACAAAGGAGTAAGTTGGGAAAAACACCCGGTGCAGATGGCTTGGGAGCAGAATTTTATAAAATATTTAAGGAATAATTACGGTAATTTCTTACTTACAGAAAGTTTTTAACGAAATTCTAAAGGAGGAAACCCCTAAATCATGGCCATTTGCTAATGGTATCTTAATTCCAAAAGAAAATAAAGACCCTTTAGATCTAAAAAATTACAGACCAATCACATTACTAAATAGTGATTACAAAATCTTTGTAAATATAATGGCAGAATGATTAAAAGAGGTATTGTCTAACTGGATCAATGAAGACCAGGCAGGATTTCTTTCAAAGAGACATATAAAAGAAAATATCAGGACCTTACTTGATTTGATTGAATACCATGGAAAAAATATAGAAAAAAACTAGCCCTTATTTTTATAGATGTGGAGAAAGCATTCGACAAAATTAATTGGAATTTCATCTTTAAAATTTTAGAGAAAATGAATATAGGACCAAACTGTATGAAATAGATAAAAAACATTTATAGTAATCAAGAAGCTGCCTTAATTATTAATGGGGAAACCACACAAAAAAAGCAACTATAAAATTCAAAAAGGTGGTAGACAAGGGGGGGGCTATCACCTTTACTTATTTTAACTACCTTGGAAAATTTGAATAACACGCTCAGAGAAAACCCGAGAATTGAAGGAGTAAAAATAAAGAAAACAGAATTTAAAATAAGGGCTTTCACTGATGACTTATTGATATCGCTAGCAACCCCCATTGATAATATAGATGTCTATATTGAAACAATTTAAAAAGTATTGTGTAGTCTCAGGATTATCTGTAAATAAAGATAAGACGGCAATGCTATTAACGAACCTACCTGAAGAAGAAAAACAAATCTTAAAAACAATGACCACTACAAAAAACTCAGATTTATTTAAAAATAACTGTGAAGTAAAATGGAAAGAGATTTTTTAAAAAGACCTTAAAAATGGAGAAAACTAGATCTCTCATGGATGGGGAAAATATCAGTTATCAAAATGTCTATACTGCCTAGAATGATTTTCTTATCCCAGAACCTTCCAATCATCACTAATGACAAACCCTTCAAGACATGGCACAAAGATATATCAAAATTCTTATGGTCTGGAAAAAAACCTAGGGTAAAGCTTAAACTTCTGTAAGATGAAATAAGCAGGGGAGGGTTGGCACTTCCCAATTTCAAAATCTATTATTATGCTTGTGTGATGGATTGGATTGTGGAATGTTTAAAAATAAAAAATAAAAGACTACTACAATTAGAGGATATGGATATCAGATTTGGCTGGCACAGATATATATTTTATGAAAAATTAAAAGCTAATAAAGACTTTAATGACCATGTTATTAGAAAGTCCCTTCTATGTATTTGGCTAAAATTTAAAACAATATTATGTAGAGGAGTACCTAAATGGGCATCTATAAATGAAGCTTTTTTAAAATAGAACACAGCTAGATGATTCAAAATGGGTCACATATGAAGATTTGCTAAAAGAAATGAAATTAAAACCCCTGGAGCAATTAAGGAATGAAGGACTAAAATGCACCCAGTTCATCTACTACCAGATAAAATAAGGATTTAGTTTAGACCTAAAATTAAATAACATTCAAGAAGCAGACCCAGAATTTGAAAAGATAGTGAAATCAGAGGAAAATCACAGAATTAAGAAATTTTATAAACTATTATTAACAATTGAACTAGAAGAAGAAAGGATTAAACCTCAAATGATAAGATTTGCCCAAAATATTGGTTATTCTATAAGCTTAAAACAGTGGGGAAAAACATGGACAAAAAGATCAAAATATACTCTATGTTATAATCTAAAAGAAAACTACTACAAAATGCTATATAGATGGCACCTTACCCATTTTAAGCCAGCAAAAATAAGTGTTGGAAATGTGAGAAAGAATTAGGTACTTTCTACTACATGAGGTGGAATTGCACTCTTGCAAAAAAAAAAAAAAAAATAGGGATGAAATACATGCAACAATAGAAATAATACTAAATATTAGAATTAAAAAAGAGCTGGTGAGATATTTATTAAGTATTAACCAAGAAGAGATTTTAGAATATAACTATGGAACATTGATTTTTTTATATGACTGCAGTGGCTAGAATCATCTATGCATCTAAATGGAAGGAAAAAACAATACCGGGAATTAATGGTTGGTTTATGAAATTATATGAGCTAATGGAAAGTGATAGGCTAACTCAGATTATACAGAAAAAAACAATTGAAGAATTTGGAAAAGTCTGGAATCCTTTTATTATATATATAAAACAAAAATGGGGACAACAATGGGTACTAGGACTGGAAAATAAATAAACAAATATGTTATAGAGAGAATGTAAATAATTTTCTTCCAATATATTTTATGTCCAGATGTAGAGATATCTGGCCACTCTATATCTATGAGGCAGATAAAGTAAACGGTTATATGTTAATATAGATTTGTATTACTGTTTCATGGAGGATAAGAGATATAACTAAAATTTATGAGGAACTCTTTTTTTTATTAGGAAAAATGAAGAACCACTAGATGGGAATAGGAAGTTACTAATTGTTTTGTTGTTGTATATACATTTATGTTTGTCTATATGTATGTATGTTATTTGTGGATTTACGTTTTTATTGAATAAACGTTTAATAAATTATTATTATTATTATTATTATTATTATTATTTAAAAAAAGAAAATTTGGGACCTCCAAATCATACACCCCACATCTCATCTTGGGCTCCCCCTTGTGGAGAGCAACACTACCACGATCCCAGAAAAACCCTTACATTGGACCAATACTACACACCTTTTTGACTTGGCTGTGTGTGTCAAAACAAACCAATGGATGCACTGTTATGGCAGTCTAGAAGGAACCCCCATGTGTGATCACATCACAATAATGCCTTTAGAGTACAGATTAACCATAGACAGATCTAGAGGGAACCCGTGCTTCTATAGGATCCATTTGATTGATTGTTATGAGAAGGAAATGTATTTACATGAAATGGTAAAGGATTATATAATTGGCAAATTGTATCAAATAGACAATAAACTCATTCAGGGGTTCCATCTGGAGGATGAACTTTCGATTTCTCGGTGGCTGTGCCTTTTTAAGTAATTTGACTGAAGCTGCCAAACAAATTGAGCAGACTGAGTCACAGATCAAACTGACAGTAGACCTCAAGGCCAAACAGATAATTAAAGTCACTCAAAAGATCAAGGGTATAGTCAAGCAATCTTGGTGGGGGTGATGGAATTGGTCTTCTACAAGACAGGCTATCCTACGCCTAGTCACAAACCCCATAGCCATCATTCTGGGTGTCCAAATTCTGATGGTGGTGGGCTCTGCTAGCTTAATTAAGAGTTGAGAGACAAGTAGTAGAGTTCCGTGCCCTCCCCCACCAAAAGGCATCCCACTCACCATCCAGCCATAGTCATGACCAAGAGTCTAGGGAAGAAATCTCTTTTTTATTTTTGAACTAAAAAAGGGAAAGTGGAGAAACTTTGTCCTTCACCCTATTTTTCTTGCTGGGAAGGAACGAGCCGTCCTCAGCGCTCCTCTGCTGGGCAGTATGAAACAAAGTGAGTGGTTAGCTCAATTTGTTTTGCTGTCCTTCCTGAGCTGGTGGATAAGCCCTAGCATGATGGCCCCCTCTCTAGAGTGTTCTAGAAAACAGGGGGCCTGCCCATCACAGTCTCTCTGAGGACAACCGTTTCAAACCAGCAAGGCAGAGGCCCCTTCACAGGAGCCCACAGGGAAACTTTTCCTGAATTTTTGAGCCCTTACCACAAATAGCAGTGCTTCTTTAAGTTATAGTGAGATTTGACCTTTAAAAACAAATGCATTGTCTGGACTCATCAATTCACGCTGATTATAAATATATAAGTTTCGGGGCTCCAAAGTTAGTATTTCGACTGTTTTGGGGAGTTTTTTTGTCAAAAGTTGGGATAATTTGCATATTTTTCCCAGCAGCCCCAACCCTATTTAGGAACTGACCCGAACCAAAATGGACGCCATTGCCTCTTAAAGGCCAGGTTCCCTTAGTTCATTTTAGCCAATCAGACCTTTCACCTTGACACTCGCATGACCAAGCCAGACCCTATCCCTGGCCTTTGTATGTTAGACCCAGAAGCTTTCAGAATGCCAGATGGCTGCTCCAATAATTTAATTTGACAAAGAGATCTCGCCCATGTCTAAACACTGGTCTGACTCTATGGGAAGTCAGGGGATCAAACTTTTTCCCTTTTCCTTTTTGAAGGTCCCCATGGCCTGTAAATATAGTTAGAAGTCCTATTCTTGTTTGAAGATTTCCACACCAGCCTAGCCCCATTGGGAGCAGAGGGGGAGGAAGAGACTTTCCTCTTTTGTCCTCCAGGGCATGTAAATAGTTATAGCTCTATCCTTTATTCTTCCTGTGTCTCTGAACTCTCATGGGGAGGTAAGCCCCAGATCTCCTGTTCCTGAACGAGCCCCAGCCCCAGCCCCAGCCCCAGCCCCGGCCCCAGAGATGTCATTGATGTTCCTGCCACCATGCAACCGCATGTCCAGACCCAAGGTCATCCAAATTTTCCTCCATCCACCCCAGATGACACCATGCATGCTTCTGCTGCCATATGAACTTTGTTTATGCATCCCAGATAGCATAAATCCTCCATCCTGCTGTTGGCATACCAAAATGCCAACCCCAACATCTGATCCAGACAGTGGTCCAAATTTCTTCCTAGATTTCTGCAGACCTGTCCAAAATTGCTGCATGGGCTGCTATGGACTTTTGCTCACCAAAAAACACACACTGCTTGCTGACTTTGGCTATTATAGCCAACCAGAACCACACTTTATGGACTTTAGTGGACTTTCAAATACTAAAGGACTTAATTTTGCCATTTTCCATTACCATCCTGCATATTGGATGCTTTGAACACTTGCTAACTGTCATTATTGCTACTGCTTCTGATTATTGATTGCTCTAATTGCTTATTGGTTGCTCTATTCAGTGTGTGTTATTGAAAGATGTATGAATGGATTCTGGATGGATGATCACCCATTCCATTCCACTACACCAGAGGCACTATTAACTGAGATACTTCCTATGGAATGGCTTTTCCCCCTATTGACACCCAAAATTATTCCATGGCAAAGGTTAATTTGAAAAGTATTCACCCCCACACAAGTATGGGTCTGAAGAATTTCGAGGGGGGGGGAACTATTAGCCAAAGGACATTTTTCTAAATTTTCGAGTGTGTGTGAATTCCACATAACCCCAGATGTACACTGCAATGGACCCCAAGTGCCACCTAGGCAATGACAGGTCACTTGGAAGACTGGGAAAAAACCCATCCCAAAGCCAGGCAGATAGTGTGGGAGTTGCAAATGGAGCATCATCACCTCCATAATCAGAAGAATGGGTGATAAATGCCTAGATGTATCAACTGATGGGCCAACTAATGACTTAATCCTTTCCCATTCACCTTGAATATTGTCAGGCCAGATTACCCCACCCATACAATCTCACACCTTTGCCCTGCAGCTAGTTTTAGCCCTTAAAACCTCCTGGATTTTCTCCCTCGCTGTCGCTAGTTTGGAGTTCATGGGGACACTACATCGCTGTGCTCTCTAGTCTAATTACCAGCACCTCCATTCAAACCAATGCTCTCAGAACAGTTGTGTCTCATGCCACATCTCCCAATTGGATCCTGGAGAAAGCCTCACTTGTAGTAAGTATCACCCATAGTTTTGCTTTAACATCTTTGCCAAGCTAACCTCTCACTTCCTAAGCCTTGAATGAGTGTGTGTGTATATGAATTGCTGTGTGATTTCCCCCTTTAATAAATAATACTTTAAATAGAGAATTCTCTCTCTGCATCAATTCTTAGATCCATAAGCAGGGTCCTTGTAGCTGATCCCCTCTCAATTTGAACTAAATAAAATTCCCCATAATAGACCATGTACATGCAAGTACTAATCTCCCATGCAACCAAAATTATGCTCAAAATTCTGCAACACAGACCCCAACAATAAATGGAGAGAGAAATCCCAGAGGTCAAAGCTGGGTTCAGGAAAGGAAGAGGCACCAAGGATCACATTGCAAACATACAATGGCTAATAGAGTGCACCAGCAAATTCCAAAAGAAAATCAGCATGTGCTTTATAGACTATAGAATGAACGATCTTGGATGGGGACCACACAAAGGAAGTTGATGGGGAAGAGAAGGTTACTTCACATACACAGGAGGGAGACAGGTGGATGAATGTCATACACAGAAGTAGGGAGACCAGGGATTGTTCTGGGAGCTTGCAGCTACAGAATTGATTTGAAGCTCTTTCCCTTATCAAGGAGGACGAGGAAAAGCAGTATGGACAGACTTCAGGGACAGAGCAGGGGACCCTGGGAGTTCCACCACAGGGAACAGTCACTGCTAAGCCTCAGAGGACTCCTTGCTAAGGAGTACAGAAGCAGTGATTTGTGGACCTGACAAGATGTCTCGGGAGGTGTGTTGTCTCCCTGGGGCAAAGATCTGAGATGTGACAGAGAGGCTGACAAGACTGGTCAAGCCTACTGACTAATACCCCTTCCTTTTGGTCCATGTGTGAACAAATGACACAGCAAGACACAGCCTTCAGAAGGGATTACGAGGCTCTGGGTAAGAAGCTGGAAGAAATGGATGCACAGATTGTCATCTCGTCTCTTCTGCCAGTTGAAGGGCATGGTCCAGGATGAGAGAGGAAAATAGCAGATGTCAGCAACTGGCTCCGCAGATGGTGTCGCCGAGAATAGTTTGGATTCTTAGATCATGGGCTGTGGTTCCATGAGGGCAGACTTCTTGCAAGGGATGGGCTGCATCTCACACCAGTTGGAAGAAACATTTTTGCCAACAGTCTCAAGAATTTGATCAGGAAGGCTTTAAACTGAGTTATGTGGGGAAGGGAGACAGTGTTCTGGAAGACAAAAGGACAGGAAAAAAATAGTCAAACTGCCATAGAGGGAACAAGGCAAACAGTGCAAGGACCCAACAGTGGGAGGCAAAAAAACGTGCACAGCCAGCAAGTAAAGGGGACATATGGTCTTAGATGTCTCTACACTAATGCACAGAGCATGGGAAATAAGCAAGATGAACTTGAACTCCTAGCACAACAAAAGTAATATGATATAATAAGCATCACTGAAACCTGGTGGGATGAATCTCATGATTGGAATGCAGAAATACAGGGTTATAACCTTTTCAAGAGAAACAGGCCAAACTGGAAAGGAGGAGGAATAGCATTATGTGTCAGGGATATTCACACCAGTGAAGAAATCCAGGACATCAATCCTGGAAGCCAGCTGGAGAGCATCTGGATAAAAATTAAAGGGGAGGGAAACAACAGGGATGTTATTGTGGCAGTCTACTACAGACCCCCGACAGGTAAAGGAATTGGATGATGCCTTTCTAGAACAGATGACTACACACTCAGAAAGGAGAAATATAGTAGTGATGGGTGATTTCAACTATCCTGATATTTTCTGGAATTCAAACTCAACAAAATCCTCAAGGCCTAGCAAATTTCTCACTTGCCTTGAAGACAATTTTATTGTCCAAAAGGTGGAAGAGGCAACAAGGGAGTCACCTATTTTGGATCTGATCCTAACTAACAGGGAAGACCTAGGGCCTAAGCAGACTGCCAGAAATAGTGCACATTAAATTGAGGCACTGCCCTGGCTCAGTGCTAGGGAATCATGGGAACTGTAATTTATTGTGGCACCAGAGCTCTCTGACAGAGATGGCTCAATGTCCCAGAAAAAAAATACAATTCCCATGACTCCCTAGCACTGAGCCAGGGCAGTGCCTCAATTTAATGTGCACTATTTCTGGCAGTCTGCTTAGGCCTCTAGTTAATGGGGTGCAAGTGGTTGGATCCTTAGGTGGGAATGATCATGTTCTCCTGGAGTTTATTATACAGTGGAAAGGAGAAGCCAGGCATAGTCAGACACACATTCTAGACTTTAGGAAAGTTGCTTTTAGTAAACTTAAAGAAATACTGGGGGTGATCCCATGGTCAGGAATACTAAAAGAGAAGGGAGTTCAAGGCAGATGGGAGTTTCTCAAAAGGGAGATACTGAAGGCACAATTTCAAACAGTTCCAATGAGGAAGAAAAATGGGAGTGCCTCAAGAAACCAGGATGGATGACTAAGGAACTTTCAGCTGAACTAAGTTTTAAACAGAACATGTATAAGAAATGGAAAAATGGGGAAATCACCAAAGAGGAATCCAAACAAATAGCTAGCACGTGTAGGGGTAAAATCAGAAAAGCTAAAGCACAGAATGAACTCAGACTTGCTAGAGAGGTCAAGAACAATAAAAAGGGCTTTTTTGGATATGTCCACAGGAAAAGGAAGAAGAAGGAAATGATAGGGGCACTGGGTGGAGAAGATGGCAAAAAGTTAACAGGGGACAGAGAAAAGGCAGAATTACTCAACACCTTCTTTGCTTCAGTCTTCTCAGAAAAGGCAAAGGGTGCTCAACCTGAGGATAATGGAGCAGAGGACAGGATAGGAGAATTTCAGCACAGAATAAGTAAAGAGATAGAACAGGAATACCTGGTTAATCTAATGAATTTAAGGGCCTTTGCAGACTGCCAGAAATAGTGCACATTAAATTGAGGCACTGCCCTGGCTCAGTGCTAGGGAATCATGGGAACTGTAATTTACTGTGGCACCAGAGCTCTCTGACAGAGAAGGCTCAATGTCTCAGAAAAAAATACAATTCCCATGACTCCCTAGCACTGAGCCAGGGCAGTGCCTCAATTTAATGTGCACTATTTCTGGCAGTCTGCAAAGGCCCTAAGTCTTCAGGACCAGATGAATTACATCCAAGGGTATTAAAAGAACTGGCAAATGTAATATCAGAACCATTGGCAATAATCTTTGAGAACTCCTGGAGAACAGGAGAAGTCCCAGCAGACTGGAGAAGGGCAAACGTTGTCCCCATCTTCAAAAAGGGAAAAAAAGAGGATCCCAACAATTATTGTCTAGTTAATCTGACATCAATACCAGGCAGATCATGAACATCTGGAAGGTAATTCCATAATCACAAAAAGTCAACATGGGTTTCAGAGAAACAAGTCATGCCAGACAAATCTGATCTCTTTTTTTTGATAAAATTACCAGCTTGGTAGATGAAGGGAATGCTGTGGATATAGTATATCTTGATTTCAGTAAGGCCTTTGACAAGATTTCCCTTTACATTCTTGCAAACAAGCTGGTAAAATGTGGGCTAGACAAAGTAACTGTTACATGGATTTGTAATTGGTTGACTGGCCAAACCCAAAGAGTGCTCAATAATGGCTCCTTTTCAACTTGGAAAGAAGTGACCATTGGGAGGCCACAGGGCTCTGTCCTGTGCCCAGCGCTATTCAATTTATTCATTAATGACTTGGATGACAGTATTGGGGGAATAGTTATCAAATTTGCAGACAACACCAAATTAGGAGGAGTAGCTAATACCCCAGAAGACAGGATCAAAATTCAAAATGACTTGAACAGACTAGAAAGCTGGGCCAAAGCTAACAAAATGAAATTCAACATGGAGAAATGTAAGGTACTGAACTTAGGGCGGAAAAACGAAAAGCACAGATGGGGGACATACGGCTGAATGAGACTATGTGTGAAAGGAATCTAGGAGTGCAGGTAGACCTCAAGTTGAACATGAGTCAACAGTGCGATGCAGGAGCTAAAAAGGCCAATGCAATTTTATGTTGCATCAATAGTGTGTAGATCAAGAGAAGTAAAGTGCCACTCTCTTCTGCTTTGGTCAGGCCTCACCTGGAATACTGTGTCCAGTTCTAGGCATCACAATTCAAAAAGGATGTGGAGAAACTGGGGCGTGTGCAAAGGAGGGCAACTAAAATGGTGAAGGGTCTGGAAACCAAGCCCTATGAGGAACGACTTAGGGAGCTGGGGATGGTTAGCCTGCAGAAGAGAAGGTTAAGAGGGGATATGATAGCCTTGTTTAAATATTTGAAGGGATGTCATATTGAGGAGGGAACAACTTGTTTTCTGCTGCTCCAGAGACTAGGACCCAGTACAATGGATGCAAGCTCCAGGAAAAGAGATTCCACCTCAACCTTAGGAGGAACTTTCTGACAGTAATGGCTGTTCGACAGTGGAACACACCCCCTCGAAGTGTAGTGGAGTCTCTTTCCTTGGAGGTCTTTAAGCAGAGGCTGGATGGCCATCTGTCGGGGCTGCTTTGATTGGGAGTTCCTGCATGGCAGGGGTTGGACTGGATGGCCCTTGTGGTCTCTTCCAACTCTATGATTCTATGATTCTATAGCAAAACCTTTGACTGCATAGACCATGAAAGTCTATGGAATGCCCTTAAAGACATGAGAGTGCCAACACATCTGGTAGTCCTGATGAGGAATCTGTACTCAGGGCAAGAGGCTACTATCAGAACATAACACAGAATAACAATTGGCAAAGGGGTCACAAGGCTGCATCCTATCACCCTACCTGTTCAGCTTGTATGCAGAACATATTGTAAGAAAAGCAGACTTGGATACAGAAGGAGGAGCAAAAATAAGAGGAAGGAATAGCAAGAATCTTAGTTGTGCAGATGACACCATACTAGCAGAAAACCTCACAGACCAGGAACACCTACTAAGGAAGATCAAAGAAGAAATTGCAAAGGCAGGCTTAATGTTGAACATAAAGAAAACAAAAATAATGACCACCAAGGACCTTCACAAGTTCAAGCTAGACAATGAAGAAATAGAAATAGTAAAAGAATTCTCATACTTGGGATCAAACATTGATCGGAACAAGGACTGCAGCCAGGAAATCAGAAAAGATTAAGAATGGGGAGGGTGGCTATGAAAGAACTAGAAAAGATCCTAAAATGCAAAGATGTACAACTGAGCACAAAAGTTAGTATCATACAAGCTGTTGTATTTCCTATTACCATTTATAGATGTGAGAGCTGGACAGTTAAGAAAAAAGATAGGAAGAAAATTAATTCATTTGATATGTGGTGCTGGAGAAGAGTGTTGAGGATACCATAGACAGCCAAAGAGAGAAACAATTTGGTCCTAGAGCAGATCAAGCCAGAAATTGCCAGGGAAGCCAAGATGACAAAACTTAGGTTGTTGTACTTTGGCCACATTATGAGAAGGCACAACTCATTGAAATAAACAATAATGCTAGGAGAGGTGGAAGGAAGTAGGAAGAGAGAGAGGCCACATGCTAGATGGACCGTTTCTATTAAGCAAATCACAGCTGTGGTTAGTTCCTGTAGAGGACAGGGTGTCTTGGAGATGTCTCATCCATAGGATTGCCATGGTTTATGATTGACTCGAGGGTAGTTAACAACAACAACAACAACAAATGTTGCAATACATCCAGATGTCACTCATTATATGGGGATACAGCTAGAGATGTGATGAACATTTGTTGCAATTTGGTAGACATACGGATTTTTGTTTTCTCACCCGCTTTAAATTTTTATTAACGAGCAAAGAAATTTATCATCTCCTTAGGCTAGGCATGAGAATCTGCAGATGATTCATTGGCAAATTAACTGATGAGACAAGAATGTCCATTTGAAATTCATTCTGAATTATTTTATGGCCTCAATACTAAACTGAACAGTTAAGCGGGGGGGGGGGGGTTGCAATTCACACTCTCTCCATTGTTGTTGTTGTTGTTTTGTGCTTTGAAGTCACTTCTGACTTATGGCAACCCTAAGGCAAACCTAGCGCAGGTTTTTCTTGGCAAGATTTGTTCAGAGGGAATTTGCTTTTGCCTTCCACTGAAACTGAGAGTGTGACTTGGCCAAGGTCACTTAGGGGGGAAGCAGATGGGCGGGAAGCTGCGCTGCGGGGTTGAGGTATCCCCACACCTTGGCCCCGCAGCGCAGCTTTGCCGCCCCTGGAAGGAGCGCTAAAATAGCGCTCCTTCCACATGTCACTGAAGGTGCAACACAAAAGGCTGTCGGCGCACCTTCGGTGTGCGAATGCTGCAGCGGGAGGTCCTCCTCGGAGCGCCAGCCGTGCGGAGGGCCGGCTGCTTCGAGGATGACCTGGGGAAGGGGTTGGGGTGCCGATCATGTGGCTGCCCCTCCCCTCCCCTGCCTCCAAAATTGCCCAATTAGCCATCTGCTTTCCCCCTTAGTGGTTTTCTGACCTAGTGGTCTAGCTTGCCTGATACTTTTAGAGGATATCTTAGATCATAAGCTCCAGAGGGTAGAGAGGTTGAAAAATATGTGTCTGTGCCTTCAAGTACCATCAGATGTTGCTGATGGTAGTTCCCAAGATTTCTCAGCATTTGCTAAGGGGATGCTGGGAGTTGTAATCCAACAATAGCTGGAGAACCATGATAAAATAAAATAATAATGATATTATAGCTGGAAGGCCATGATAAAATTTTAAAAAATGATAACACAGCAGCCCAAAAGAAGCTTTTAAAAAAGGAATAGCTGCATAATTGAATGGAACACCTGTATTCTCTGTGAGGTCAGAGAGGAATACATGGGCTTGGATTAAGTCCAATAATCTTGTAAGGTAGCTCTTAAACTCTGACACTGACTGCCGTAATGTCTCAACATAAATTTAAGTTGTATCAAGGATGGGAAACCAGATCTTTCCACCTAACGTCCAACATGCTAAACACCACACTGGACTGTATTTTCTATGTGTGTGTTGGGCATTACACTATACACTGGAGAGAAGGAGGTACAGCTCCTATAATCCCTCACCCAGCTCTGGGATCTGCAATCCAAACAAGGCAATTTTTCTAAGCTCTGGCAGATGAGGAATAATGGAATTGAATGGATATTTGTAGTCTCTTCAGTGTATGTGTGTTTGCTGAGCTACAGAAAGTGCTTTTTCCATAGATCATTTTGGTTGGAATGCAATACATAAGGAGTGCAAATGGAAAATTGATCCCAGCTTGTCTTTACTATATTCTTAAAAATCTTTCCATAAAAGATCCCTTCCTCCACCTTTGTGTAGCATTTTCTGTTTTAGGGTTGATAAATTTGAATCCAGTCATTTGCAAAAATAACAATAACACAGAATTTCAGCATCTCATTGTCAATATGCCATCTAGACCCTTTATTTATTATTATCTAAGATGCCCCCCAAAAGCATAGAAATCTGCTGGGAGACCTTGGGCAGTCACACTTTCTCAACCTCAGAGGAAGACAATGGCAAAGCTGCTCTGAACAAATCCTGCCGAGAAAACCCTTTAATAGGTTTGCATTAGAGTAATCAAAAGTCAGAAATGATTTGAAGGCATGCAACAACAAAAGTCAATGGCAACCCCAATTGTTTTATTGCTCATCTTAGTATGGGGGTAATAAAGCCATCTAGAACATTGAATTTCAAATGGAAATTCCCACCCCCATCTGTGCAAGAGACGAAACATTTTAATTTTCTCATATTTCACCTGTGGGGAGAACGGTAAATATATTTCCCATCCTTCTCAAGGGATGAGAATTTTTTTGACAGCTATTTCCATTCCTAAATACAGCCCTTCCACTTTCCCTTGATCTAAAGGGAAATGTTATCAACCTGTCAGGACTGCCCCTGCACAAGAGAACAGAGAATGTGTAACCACAAACAAATGCAAGAATGCACTATATTGGATTACATTAATAGGCCAGCAAATCACTTTGGAAACTAAAGCATGTAATAGCAAAACACAAGTCTGCAGGAGAAAGTGTAATGCATGTGTGTGTTCATGCATATATGTGCCTATTAATCATATTTCTTAGGGTTTTTTAAAATCATATTTCTCAGGGGTTTTTGAGGAAAGCATTTTCCAGTGTGCTGGCCTATTTCTGGCTGATAGATGCAAAAGCAGTAATTTGTGCTTTCATTCCACCTGTTAGCCCATCCTTATACAGATTTTAATCTCTCATCAAAGACACAAGAATAATGACCAGAATCTTCTGACAAATTGCTAAGGGTGAGTGAGACAATTCTTGAAATGCCCTTCAACTCATGAGTAATCCTGGAAGTCAATTCCAGTTCCCCCAAACAGTACCCCTTCCTGTTCTCATTTCCCTCCCCAAAGACTAGCTGCTGAGATAAAAGGAATATAATGAACATGTAAACAACAGCAACAAAAATAACTTTATACCAGGCTTGGCCTGACAGAAAGAAGATTGATATCCCATGATGCTTTGTCTTGATGAGACAATGAAAAATAACCACCCTAGCAGCTGTGTCAATATCAGACTTGGTAATGCACCACTAGCTGTGGGTTTTTATTTAATCCACTTTGCTTTAAGATGATAACGGTTGTTACTTTTCAGTGCCTGTCTGTCAGCACCCCAGCACTGCAATATTCCTCCGCAGCACTGTGAGCTAGTTTCATTTATTTTAAAATACCATTTCACACACTGCTGACTTTTAACAGTGTTCTCTGTGAGTTTGTGAGATTGAATAGTGACAGAAACAACACTTTTTATGAGAATACAGAATATTAAAAACAGGGCACAATATACACATGGCAGTTTCACTACAGCTTGCCCCCCCCCCCCATTCCATCTTATGCTACTCAGCTTTCCTACTGAATGCATTTGTAGTAACACCATAAATGTCACTTCTACTGATGGCCTTTTGGCATTTTATTTAAATAGGAATTCAACTCCTGTTCCTGCTGCTCCTGCGGCTGTTGCCACCGCCACTGCCTTTCCTTTTTCAAGAGATTCAATGTAAAAGCTTCCCTTTTTGGGTATGTGTGTGTTTTATCTGTGACATTTTATAAAGAACATGTATTCCAAACATCTGTAAGGCTATGGTCCTCCCGGTGAGTTTATATCTGGCTGTGCTGGTTATTCTGAACAAATATTCCCCATTGTGATATTCTGATTTTAGAGTTATATAGTATAATATGATTTGAATTTTCTATTCATTCATTAAAAAGACAAGAACTAATTTCTGGAGAAATTCTTTCTGCAGCATTCTTTCTAATAGCAACCAGCCAAATATCTCTATGAAACTCACAAGCATGTTACACAGACATGGGAATTTATCACACAGTGACCATATGTATCTCCATCCTGATAATAATTAAAGTGGCCACAACTTGCAAAAGCGTGCAATGTATGGATGATTTTCACATGCAGAACACAATCATGCATTAGAAGCTCATTACTAAAGAGAGAAAGAGGGTGGAATGCACATTTGGTTTTCACACAGACGTGTGTAAATCCCGATAATGGTATTGGGATTACTTTTTTTTGCGCATGTGCACAGAAGTAGTTGTATCACCAGAAATCACCCAGAGAAATAAACAATTTTATTTACACAATTTTCTTTATAAAAATATACTGTACTGTCCCTTACTTTTCCAAGAAATGGTATCCAACCTAAGTAAAAAGAACAAAGCATTACCCAAAGAAGTAGGAAAGGTAGAAAAACAACATAAAAGGATGCATCCCTCTCAGCAGCCAGTGTCCCTGCCTTCCCTCAGTGGCTGTTCCTTTAAGAGCCCCGGCTAATGGGGAAGGGTGAGGGAAAAAAGACATTTACACAGAGGGAGAAGCAAGCTTTTTCTCTCCTTTGCCTCAACAACTGTTCCTTTAAGAGCCCTGGCTACTCACCCCAAAGAACCATGGGAAATCTGGCAACAAGTACAGAAATGGGGAGAATCCTGCAAATGGCTTTCACACTAAAGCAACTGCACAAAAAAAGCGAATTTGTGAATGAAATGGAAATGAATTTATTGTATTTTCTCAAAAATGCCTATTTGCTGGTTCCTGTCATTTTCCTGTCAGATTCCAATTATGCACAGCATAATATGAAAACCATTTGTGCAGTTGTGCCTAATACACTGGATAATCATGGGTTCTGATCCATTTAAACTTCCAATTTTCCCATGTGATAAATTCCATAGAATAATAGGATCCTAGAAAGGACTTCAAGGGCCATCTAGTCCACCTCTCCTTCCATGGAGGAATATACAACTAAAGCACTCCTGAAATATGTTCATCCACTCTGAAGACCACTAAAAATGGAAAATTCAGCACCTACTGAGGCAATCTATCCCACTCTTGAACAGTTTTTACAATATTGAAGTTGTTCCCAATATTTAGGTAGAACCTCTTTTCTTGTCATTATGAAACCACTGGTTCATGTTTTAGCCTAAGGAGTGACAGAAACAAGCTTGCTCCATTTTCTACATGACATTCCTTCATATATTTAAAGATGGCTACCACATCATCACTCAGTCGTCTCTTCTTTAAACTAACCATACACAGCTCTTTTAGTTGTTCCTCATATGACTTGATTCCAGACCTTTGATCATCTTGGCCACCCTTCTGTGTAAATGTTCTAGCTTATCCTTCATTGCACCCCATCTTCCTAGATAATTATCAAGTATCAACCTCCACTTCTTATGTAAGGTCTTAGAATGAGTGGTGGTGGCACAACTCCAGTCCTTCATCAATTAAATTGATTGCTTGGATGCATTCTAGTCTTGGTTCAGTTTTGGTTATGGGACAAAACCAGCCTACGATGCCTTAATGCAGGGGTAGGCAACCTTTCCCCTTTAAGGGCCGAGGGACTTCAGCTCCCAGAATCCCAGGAGCTATTGGCCAACATGGGACTATTGGCCAACATGGCTGAGGCTTCTGGGAGCTGAAGTCCCTCGGCCCTTAAAGGGGAAACGTTGCCTACCCCTGTCTTAATGGATGACTTTTTCTGAAGCTGAACATGGAGAGCGCATTTCTGTTGGTCCTCCCGGATCTCTTAGTAGCATGTGATACCATCTATCATGGTATCTTGGGCCATTTGGCTGATATAGGGCTTGGGGGCATTGCTCTGCAGTGGTTCCACTCTTTTTTGACTGAATGTTTCCCAAAAGGCTGTGCTGGGGGGGGGGACTGTTGTACAGTCTTTTGGCCATTAGCATGTTGGGTTCCTCAGGGCTCAACACTGTCCCCTGTGTTTTTTAACATCTACATAAAACATCTGGGAAAAGTTATCCAGAGATTTGGGGCTGGATGTCATCAGTATGCTCTATCTATCTTTTGCAATAGATGTCAAGGAGGCTGTGGAAGATCTGACTCATTTGTTAAGAGCAGTGTACTGGTTTTGCTGGTTTGAGGAGAGAAGCTCCATCAGGCACTATCACTCTGCTGGACCTTGTAGGCTGAAGACTATAAAAATGGAAAATTAACTAAAGTGAGTCCAAGTAAAAATGAGACAAAAAGACAAGTTGATTTTGCAGTGAAAGCTATTTCACTTTATTTTTTAAAAAAATATTTTATTTATTAAAAACAGTTATACATATATAACAAACATCAACATATCCTATTAAAACATATAAAAACATATAAAGCAAACATAAAATGACTTCCTTTCCTTTCATTTGACTATTTCAAATGAGTCTCATTCAAATCTGACTTTCTGATATTCATTAGACTTCTTGCTATAGAAATCATACTGCAATAATTTGATCCCAAATTACCAATATATCTCACTATAATGTGTGTCCTTCTCCCCCTTTCTTAAATCCATGCTGTAGCAAACAATCATAGACATTTCTTTAGTTCTTTAAATAATATTGTAAAGTATTTGACATCTGATAAATAGACAGTTCTATAATATTCTAGTTTTATTCTACTAGAGCTATTATACCTTCCTCCCACCACCTTTGTGAGAGGTATTTGGTTATTAATGACCTTTATTTCTTGTTTCATCTCTCAACATACTTGTGAGTTTATCTAATTCTATTACATCATATAACTTTAACAACAATTCCTTTAGTTGGTTCATCTGTACTTTTCCATTTTTTTTCCAGGAAACTTCTTACAGCTATAATCATATAGAATATAATCTTTCCAAATGTTCCTTCTGTTTCTTCATTAACCATCCCTAAAAGGTATGTGGCAGGGTCCATATTCATCCTGTTTTTTTCTATTTCAATATGTATTTGTCTCCAATAGTTTTTACTCTTTTACACTCCCACCACATATGCATTAGTGTACTTGGGTTTTCTGAACAGTTCCAACATTCATTTTTGTTATTCTTATATATTTTTGATAATTTCTCTGGTGTTAGGTACCATCTATATTCAATTTTATAATAATTTTCATTTATGTCATAGCTTAATGTGTGCTTTAATCCTTTCCCCGCCAATTTTTCTCCCATTCTTCTAAAAATATGAGTTTGCCAATATCTTGTGCCCAATTTGTTTTCACTGTTTCCTCCTCCATTTCCAAATTTCCAAATTTGATAAAAATTTATTTTGAAATTACATGTTGGTTATCATATATCATCAATTTCCCAAATTCAGTTTCTTCCTTTTCTATCTGGCTTAATTTTTCATTCATTTTAAATCTCTCTGTGATTTGTTTGTAAAGGAACCAATTACACTTTCAAGGTCTCTATTAAAAATACTCAATTAACATTATCAAAGGCCTTCTTTGCATCCAGAAATATTAGTGTCACCTGAATGTCTGGCCTTTTGTTGTGGTACTCTATAATGTTTATTATATTTCTTATATTTTCTTTCATATATCTGTTGGGTAAAAATCCAGTTTGATCTTTATTTATCCAATTAATTAATGTTTTCTTATTCTTTCTGCTAATATTGATGAATTTTTTTTTATAATCTATGTTCAACAGTGTGATTGGTCTGACACTTTTGACATCCTGTATCCCTTTATCTTCTTTTGGTATTAATGTTATGTATGATGATTTCCACATCTCTGGTATTTCACCACCTAGAACTGTGTTCATTGTTATTTCTAATGGACCAGCTATGTAATTTATACATTTTTTATAATATAAAACTGGAAGTCCATCAGGGCCCAGGGTTTTTCCTACTTTTGCTCTTTTTATTGCCTGAATCATTTCTGCAATTCTGATTTTTTAAATTTAATTCTTCCAGTTGTTCTTCATTTATTATTTGTTTTATTTACTTTAAAGTATCTGTGAAATAATTTTTTAATTTGGTTTTGATCTGTAAATTTTCTTGATCCTTCCCTTATTCTCCAAATTATTTTTTCCTCTCTACTCTTTATCAGGTTTGTTGGCAAATTCGAAATTATTTTTGTTTCATATATCTGATTTTTTTCTCCATTTCTTCCACCATTATTATTGAGATTTGTTTTTGCATCATTTATATTTCTTCCTTCGATTCCTTTTTAATTGGTTTTCTTTCCTTTTTATGTCTTGTAGCAGTTTGTCCATTTTTATTCCTCTTTTCCCCCCAAGTTTTTTTGAATGAAAAAGCTGTGTATCATGGCTTTTGATGCATCCTGTACTGTTTGGGGCTTCACTTCTTTATTTAATTTTTATCGAAAAAAAAATCTATTTTTTTGTGCTTTTTTCAAGATTTCTTCATCTTTTAGTAGTGATTTATTCAGATGCCAATTGAATTATCTTGGGCTGTTTCAAATTTCCATCATTATTGGGGTGTGATCTGGCATGATTTTCAGTAGAATGTCCATTTTATCAATCTTGGGGGCTAATGATGTCAATATCAAAAACATGTTGATCCACAACCATGATTTGTGCCTTTCTGAATAAAAATTAAAATCCTTTGCATTTCCTTGTTTTATTTTCCAAATATCCATTAATGAAAAAACATCTTTCATGTCAAAAATGTTTTTGGAAATTTCCCCTGTTTCTTTTTGATTGGTTTTTCTGATTTCTTGTCAACTTCTGGATTGATGACTCCATTCCAATCTCCTAATATAGTCAAATTTTCATATACATATTGACTCGAAAATTTTGTTAGTTTTTGGAAAAACTTATCTTTTTTTCTGTTGGAGCATATATTCCTACTAACAGTGTTTTTTCTGTTTGCCAATCTAATTCTTACCCTAAATAATGTCCCTTTGCTGTTATTTTTCCATTTATATATATTATGACCCCCTTTTTTTCTTCCCCCCCCCCCCGCTGAGACAAATTCTTTACCTAATTTACGATTAGTCAAATATTTATTTTCACTATTTTTATTTGGGTTTCTTGAAAACAGAGGACATCGTATTTCAATTTTCTCAAATAGTGATAAATTTTCTTTTTGTTTTGAGGGCTATTTAGCCCTTTTACATTCCATGAAAGATATTTTATAGTTCTATACATCATTATGATCTTTTTATTCTGTCTGTTGTATTTTTTCTTCTTCACTTTCTAGTTCCGGCACTTTTTCCTCTCTTGATTTCTTTTCCATATTCTGGGTGTCTGACTGAGATTGTTCTTGTTCTTGTTCTGAGTGTTATTCTAAGTCTTTAGAGAAGTTTTCCAAAAATTCCTTTGCACTTTCTATTGAATTTAATTTAATCTTCTTTTATTTATATCTGAAGGATATTCCTCCTGGGTTTTCCCCATCTATATCTTATTCCAACTTCTTATAATCTATTTGTTATAAAAACATATTCTTTTCTTTTCCTCAGCAGGGCCCCTGGAATATCCTTCAAAAGCTGCAGTTCCATTCCTTCCACAGTCAGTCTTATTTCAAAATGTTGCTGTAATATTAATTCCTTCATTTGCATCCTCACGAAATATATTACAATATCTTGATAGTTTTTGTTTTTGCTTTGCAATCCAAGAATTGACCCAGAACAATTTGTCTATTTCCATTTCCATAATTTCTTTGTCTCTTCCAATAAGGTCTGCCAGTATTGTAACCATGTGTTCATAGAGATTCTCTTTTTCTGATTCTTGCAGTCCCTTTATTTTCAAACATCTCTCTCTCATTTTATGCTCCCAACTTAGTCTTTCATCTTGCAGTTCTTTCCTTTTTTCAATTTCTTCCTTCAATTTCTCTTCCAAATCTTGGTTTTTCCTCTCCAGATCTTTTCCTCTTGATTTTACTTGTCTTACATCTGTTGAGATTTTTTTAAATAGTTTCTGTTAGTTCTTTCAGGTCTGGTCTTATTTCTTGCTTTATCTCTCTTTTCATATTTTCCATATTCTTTCTTACTTAATCCTTGTCTTTCTTCATTTCTTGTCTCATCTGTCTTATCTCATCCAAAAGTACTTGTACTTATATCCTGTGTTTTAGGTTGTTCTATTGAAGGTCTTCATTGTAATTGTTGTTGTTGCATTTTTGTAGTTTGTTGTAACTGCCATCTTACTACTCACTTTCCTTTTTTATATCTTTACAATTCTAATTTCAATTCATCAAGCTCCGATCTCCCCTCAGTCTCCACCTCTGGCTCCAATCTCCACTCAATAATAATAATAATAATAATAATAAAAATTATTTGTACCCCGCCCCTCTGCATAGCAATCGGGGTGGCTTCCAACACAAAAATACAATACAATAAAATTGACCCTAAGCCCTAACCCTTCCAACCCTTAAAAAATTATTAAACAACATCAAGTTTAAAAACAGTTTAAAACAAATTACAAAAAATTACCAGTTACAATAATTACAGCAGCAGAGGGTACATTAGCAGCTGGGGTGGGGGAGAAAGAGGTACAGGGGACAGGTTCTCTGACTGGGAGGACTAATCAAGAAAGGCCTGCCAGAAGATATCCATCTTGACAGCCCTTTTAAAGCTGTCTAAGGTTGGTAAATGATGGATCTTGTCTGGCAGGCCGTTCCATAGTCTGGAAGCAGTCATCGAAAAGGCCCTCTGGGAAGTAGCCATCAGTCTAGAATTATTCATCTGTAACAGATTCCTCCCAGAGGACTGAAGTGCGCGGGCGGATTGTACAGGAGGAGGCGGTCTCGAAGATAGTTGTTAGGATATGAATGGGATATATAGTCAAGGGTGAAATGTAAAGATGTCTGTGTGTCTGTAATTTTCCACTTGAGAACAGTTTCTGGACAAGGCACAAACAATATTTAGAGAAACAGGGTGAATCAACGCCAGGTGGTAACAGAGACATCAACAATGTACTTTCCCAGAGGTAAAACTAATGGAACCAGACTTTGTTATGGATAACAAAGAGATATCAAATACGTAAATAATTGTTAGCTTGGGAAAGTTACTCACGTGGTGGATGATGGACAACAAGAGGCTGGGTTAACATACATCATACTGTCATTATCCAATTAACATAAAGTTAACACCTAGAAGGTAGAATATGGGATGGGCTTAGAGAGTCCTTTGTCTAAGAATTGTTTTTATTGTTAAGATGTGAACGTGTGAGGGTGTGTGGCTGGATGCTGTAATTAAGTTGGATCCTAATGTTTTTTGGATTGTTAAAGATGTAATCTTGTATGGCTGAACTGGACAAGTTCATCACAATGGATTTTACTTAGTTATCTTATTTTTACTTTTTATATGCATTAATAAAGCTATGTTTTTTGGACTTTACAATGTGTCTTCTTGACTGAGAAAGACAGGATTGCCTGGAGAAGAGAAGCTGAGCCAGTTGATGGCAAATCTACACAGTGGCTGTGGATCACAGCAGCCAGCTTGTCCTGAAGACTCTGCTGGGTGCCAAAAGGCATCACTACAATACTCATCATCCACACACCAACAAGGGTTATGGGGCCCAGTTATGGCTTTTCTGCCAGTTATGGCCTGTTTGCCAGTTTATGGCTTGTTTTTGCCAGAAATGGCTAGTCTGCCAGTTAAGCCTGTTTTTGCCAGAAGAGTGGCTTGTTTGCCAGAGGTGGCTGGTCTGCCAGAGGACAAAGAGGACAAATGTCCAGGAGGACAAAAGCCCAAGAGTCCAGATGACATGTTTGCAATGTGGCCAAGAGGCAAGTATTGCCTATCCACGACTTCAGCTGTGCCAGGACAAGGGAACCATGCTTCAGCGGTTGCTGGAAAAGCAGAGGTGGCTTCAAATCTCCAGATGTAAGTAAAAGTTTACTGCTAAGCTGTTTCTGCCGGATGGCAAAATGCAGACCTCTTTAAAGACAGGTTGTCTGAGGACTCCACTCTTTAAACAGTAAGATGCAGAGAAAAACCAAGCCTGAGAATGCTGAGAATACTGCGGGTTCAATGCAGTGAAAATTTTTGTTTTTGTTCAAGCTGCAAAAGACTCTGTTAAAGGCCATTTTGTTTGATATGGAAGCAGCTGGGGCTTGAGTCACAGAATACATGTTGCAATGTATGCAGTTTAAAATGCAGCATGATTGCTGGACACAGGCGGTTGCCTAAGCCAAGAAAACTCATTCTGTTACCCCTCTCTGAGTTACAGTTAAAAGTTTTGGGAGAGGATGTTTCTTCAGCCAAAGGTTTTGGGAACTGAAGAAAGAATGAATGTTTTCTACACAACTTTGTCACAAATGCTGTGGTCAAAGGACTTTACAGTTCTTGGAGGAAAATACAAAAATCCCTGGTGGGGGTAAAATTTTACACAGTGGTCAATGCTGTGTGGGGCTATAGCAGGTTTGCTAAGATGCCTGAAGTTCAAAGGCTGCAACGGTGTTGCTAAATGCCAAAAGTTTTGCTGGAGGCCTGAGGTTCCAAAAGATAAAAATCTGTTAAGCCAAGCGGTTTGCTTGAAGAGGCCAGAGAATGCCAAAAAAAAAGCAGTTTGCTTGAAAAAGCCAAAAATGTAGGCTTGGGAGAAAGCCTGGGACAGCATCTTGAGGTCAAGAAATGCGTCCTGAAAAAGGCAGCGGATGCACGGAGTGCGAATCGATGCTTTTACTACAGCAGAACAAGAGTTTTAAAAATGACAATGCAAGGATGTTTGCTACAATCAACAATCTATCTACAACCCAGAGACATTGGGAGAAACAGAGAAGCTACAAGCTGTTTTACAGAGCTGTGACTGTGACTCAAACAGGTGAAACCTGAGGACAAGAGTCTATATATTCTGGGACATATGTTACAGTTTTGCTGAAAAATAAAGAAATCCTCCAATCTTAAAGATGTTTATCTAGCTGATGGAGGGGTAAGAGATGTTAAAAAAAATAATTGAAAAATGTCTACATGCCAAGTTTTAGTGAGAAAACTTTGAAAATGTTTTATATATACCTGATTTTACAAAACTGTTAAGTTAGGCGTGTCGGGATATACACTGAGTTTTGAGGGAGAAAAATATAAAATCACCCCGGCTGGGGAGATATGTACAAAAGCTATAAGAGGGAAAATATGTGTTTTATACAAAGTAAAGACAAATGCTAAATGTACAGGTGTGAAAAATGAATCATTACATTCTGGTTATACACATCAATATAAAATTCTAGAGAACATAAGATTTAAAAGCTTGATTAAGCTGGTGAGATATAGGTCCTGAATTTTAAAAAAATGTTTTATTATACAAATGATTTGGGAGATGTTTGGTTTGCCACAGAGTAAAAAGTCAAGGTTTTTCCTGTGACAAAACCAAAACAAGTGAATTACAAAAATGACCTGTTGAGGTTGCTGTTAAACAAAAGAGACAAATGTGTGTTATTAGGTGACAACAAATATTTTCTTAGTGATTATGGATAGATTTTCCAAAAGTTTTCATATGTCAGAGTTTTAAGACAGAGATGTGATACAATTAAAAGTTTTTAACAATAGATAAAAAAAAAATTGATTACAAAGGGTCTTTGCTCACAGACCGGGGAAAAAAGAGAATTCTTGTCTCACAGTTTGAGAAACTGGCTGAAAAAGAAGAAAAAATCTAACATCATTACACATATTATGTGGGGATCCACTAAATTTAAAGATATTTAACAGGTTTTAGACAATATACAAAGATATATGTGCTAACATGTTTTAAAAGAAAAATTAAACCAAAGTGTTAAGATGGTGTTATAAAATATTCAAAAATAACAGTTGGAGATTTCACCTTGATGGTGGAAAAAGTTTTAATGTTTTAAAAAATAACAATTGTGAAAAACATTCAAGTTTTGATTGGGAGTTCCTGCATGGCAGGGGGTTGGACTAGATGCCCTTATGGTCTTTTCCAACTTTATGATTCTAAGTTGAAAAAAAAAGATACATTCAAACAAGAGGTTTTACTAAAGATAAAACAGTTTAAAACATCCATGTGTCAGAAAATGGAGGGGCACACAACACACAAAAGACAAACATTAATCTTTTGGAAGTGAGAAAAACACTTTAGATCAGACAATACAGACAAGATCATCAAAAAGATAAAATGACAAAAATCAAAAGACACACAAGTCCAGAAATGATACATGTTATGTTAGAAAAAAATTCATAGAGAGTAAAAACAACACACAAGTTTATTATACAAAAGACAAGAGTTTATACATAAGTGGCTGGTGAGCCAGAGAGTTTCAAAGAGAGTTTTAAAGAGTTTCAGACAGTGTTAAAGAGTTTCAGAGAGTTTCAGAGGTTTTAAAAGTTATAAAAGGTTTTTTCCTGTTGAGAGAGGGAGAATGATACACTGCAGTGCAGCAAAAAGTTTAAGTGTTTAAAATTGACAAAGAGGTGTTTAAAATGTGGTTGATAGACCTAAAGACAAAAATCACAAGGTGAATGGATATATAAAATAAAAGATGCCTGATGGCAAATAAAAATACAAAGCTAGATAAATAACAAAAGGATTTGTTCAACAAAGGTTTAAAAACAT
Source organism: Phrynosoma blainvillii (assembly GCA_026167975.1). Taxonomy (NCBI): domain Eukaryota; kingdom Metazoa; phylum Chordata; class Lepidosauria; order Squamata; family Phrynosomatidae; genus Phrynosoma; species Phrynosoma blainvillii. The sequence goes on from JANUYF010000004.1 coordinate 153,369,271, forward strand.
TGCTAAAACAGTCTGAGGCTGAGAGCTTGTGACTAAAATAAGCTTTTAACAATAAGGAGGGGCTAATAAGTTCAACATTTTGGTTTTGAGATTGCTTGTTTAAATGCTGATGTGTTAACACAAAGAGATGACAGCTTTGGTTGTTTAGATTTGAGAGATTTAAAAAAAATAAGTTGTCTAGAGAGATTTGGTATCAAAAGGTTTTGATTTTTGAGATTTTATTTTTGAGGTTACTGGACTGCTGATAAAATGTGTTTAGTGAGGTTAACATAAAAGGATTAAAAAAGTGTGATTTGCAGAGTGCAAAAAAATAGTGACAGGTTTAAAGTCAAAAGGTTTTGTTTAGAATAAAGTTACAGAGAGTTTTTAAATATCCAGATATAGAGAGGCTTTGTAAAAGGTTTGATGTTTATAGTTGATAAATAATAGATTATAATTGTGTTGTTATAGGTGTTTTAAGAAAAATTGTTTTGGTTTAAGATAATAGATTAGACAACAATAAAACATTTGATAAGTTTTTTTTTAAGAGATAGAAGCTTGTGATTTAAAATAGCCACATTGTGAAAGAGTGTTTTATAGATAGTTCATTTGCTTTAAAGTTATGTGATATGATAGTCAGTTTAAAGATTGTTGTTTAAATATAGACAAGCTTAATAGTTTGATAGATTAAAAATAAGGATATATAGTTATAAGTGTTGATAGAGTTTTAAGTGCTGATAAGACAAAAATATATAACATTAAATGAGATAAAATAGATTAAACAGTTGTTATAAGATTTACATTGTGATTTATCAGTTGTGATATATAGAGATTCACAGACATACATTTTTATGACAAAAACAAAGGTGTTAAAAATGTTAAAAATATAGGTCAAGATATGTTAGAGTTTTATAACAAAATGCTAGGGAGAGCTGGTTTAAAATAAAATTGTGTGTCTAGAGTTTAAAGCCAAGACACAACACTATAGATATATTAACAAAGGGTTTTAGAGATAAAACAACATTTAACAATTATTATAACAGGTTGAGTTGTTACTTTAGATATATAGAGTCAAACATTGTGATTAGATGGTTTTAATAACAACAACAAAATAATTCTCACACATCTATACATTTCAGGAGGGGATTGTTAGGATATGAATGGGATATATAGTCAAGGGTGAAATGTAAAGATGTCTGTGTGTCTGTAATTTTCCACTTGAGAACAGTTTCTGGACAAGGCACAAACAATATTTAGAGAAACAGGGTGAATCAACGCCAGGTGGTAACAGAGACATCAACAATGTACTTTCCCAGAGGTAAAACTAATGGAACCAGACTTTGTTATGGATAACAAAGAGATATCAAATACGTAAATAATTGTTAGCTTGGGAAAGTTACTCACGTGGTGGATGATGGACAACAAGAGGCTGGGTTAACATACATCATACTGTCATTATCCAATTAACATAAAGTTAACACCTAGAAGGTAGAATATGGGATGGGCTTAGAGAGTCCTTTGTCTAAGAATTGTTTTTATTGTTAAGATGTGAACGTGTGAGGGTGTGTGGCTGGATGCTGTAATTAAGTTGGATCCTAATGTTTTTTGGATTGTTAAAGATGTAATCTTGTATAGCTGAACTGGACAAGTTCATCACAATGGATTTTACTTAGTTATCTTATTTTTACTTTTTATATGCATTAATAAAGCTATGTTTTTTGGACTTTACAATGTGTCTTCTTGACTGAGAAAGACAGGATTGCCTGGAGAAGAGAAGCTGAGCCAGTTGATGGCAAATCTACACAGTGGCTGTGGATCACAGCAGCCAGCTTGTCCTGAAGACTCTGCTGGGTGCCAAAAGGCATCACTACAATACTCATCATCCACACACTCTACTCGCCTCTGGTCTCTGCATCCACTATCTGTCTCTAAATTCTTCTCTAATCTCCGATCTCCACAATCTCTTTGTCTCTGATCTCTCTTCTCTCTCTTAGCTCTTAGTTCTTGGCTCTTATATTTTTAAAAAAATCTAACTTCACTTCTATGTCTATCTGTGATTTGTTTTAACTCGTAAAGTTCATCAAAGTGATGTGATGCATTAAATCCTTTATCCTTCAGTTAATTCTTAAATGTCAGTTTTTTTCTGTAACTATTTTAGACAGAGTGTTCTTTCCATCAAAAGTTAGTGTATCATAAGTAAAGGTTTTCAAAATTGCTGGTGATTCTCGTTTCAATTATTATTAGTTGATGGCAACTGTGAGCTTTAGTTGTGGCACAGATGTGGCCTTTTATTGTTCTTTGGTCCCCTCCACTCCTTACTGGACAGACAGTTCAATAGTTGTTTCTTCTTTCTGCTGTCCTGGTGCAGGATCCATACCTCAGTAGAACACCTCCAAGGGGGGTTGCAGACTGCCAGAAATAGTGCAAATTGAGTCCACTTTTAGGGTTAGGGTTAGGGAATCATGGGAACTGTATTTTATTGTGGCACTAGAGCTCTCTGACAGAGAAGGCTCAATGTCTCAGAAAAAAAACACCAGTTCCCATGATTCCCTAGCACTAACCCTAACCCTAAAAGTGGACTCAATTTGCACTATTTCTGGCAGTCTGCAACCCCCCACCCCCAGTCCCTATATCAAGGGAACAATTTCAGGCTCTTTTTCTTGAGAGAAGAAACAGCTCCTTGCCACATCTGGTGAGTGGTTCTTAGCAGAGACACTAAGAATCTACCTGGTTGGATGCCATTCCAAACCAGAAGTCTAAACTATTATTTATATATTAAAAAGGCAGGAAAAAATAGCAGCAGGAACCAATAGAACTGCATATAATTAATGCAAGCTGTTTTCTAAAGTAAAAGGGTGGAAATAGCATGGAAGCCAAAACTCAACTCGTAACCAATGGGGGGGGGGGCTAAGCTTAAGGCACTACAGACTATAACATATACAAGGAAATACTCACCCTATGACATGAAGATGACTGGAGACTGGAGCAAAGAAGCAGGCCACAGAGAGAGCAGCAGGTCTAAGAGAGTGAAGGAAGCAGGAGACTTTAATCTTTAGCGGGTTAGACTGGATGGCCTTGTAGTCTCTTCCAACTCTATGATTCTATGTGGCCTCCTAGCTGGTGTTTTACTGCAACTCCCATGAGGATCTGATCTTTTCTTTCATAGCTGCCTTTGTTTTCTTTTTTTTCTAATGGTCATAAATATTAACTAATATTATACTCCTTTCACCAATTGTGATCTCTAAAATTATATAACGTCCTTCAATATCTTTTTTAATTTCTTTTACTTTATAGTTTCTTTTCACAAAAACTGCTACTCCTCTTTTTTTTTATTTATTGATGCAAAGAAACAATGTCCTAATCTAGGATTTCTAATATATTTAGTATCTTTATCTCTAACCTTCGTTTCCTACAAACATATAATATCATAATGATTTTTTTTTCTAAAAATGAAACATTTGCTTCCTTTTTTTCTAAATGCATACCCTTCACATTCCATGATCCTATTTTAATTTTCATTCTTCCTTGCTATTAGCAACAATAACAAAAACAAATCAGTTATATATATTTCATCTCTAAATGTATATAAATATATATAAACTAATAATTATCCCACTTATATAAGTACATCAATTTTCTAAGTATCAATTTCTAGCTCTCTTCTTCATTATGGAAGCTTCTTTCAGCTTCTAGTGTCTCTGATGATTCTGAACAGACACTTTCTTCCCTGTCTAATTTTCTTTCGGTGTCTTTCTCCACTGTAGTATTCTGTTGATCTTTCCTATATTCCGTTGTTTGATATTTTTTTGTTTGTCTAAATTCTCTTACCTTGCTTCTTCATATTCCTCCACTTCTTTTTGTTTGCTGATTATTTTTTTATAGAAATCTTTTGCTTTATCGATCAAATTTATCTTATATCTTTTCTGTCTGTAAGTACATATCACACCTTCCAGCTTTCCCTATCTGTAATTGATGGTTTTTTTTTTTGTAATGCATTAGTCAAAAATTTGTATGATTGTCTCCTCTTCAATATTTGTATTGGTAAGTCCTTAAAAATCTCCACTTCCATTTTGTCTATGATTAGGCTTTCATTGTAATTTTTTGTAAGATTTTTTCTTTTATTCTTGTTTCATTGAAACAGATTGTAATGTCCCTTGGCAGCTTTTTTTTCCTTCACAATCCTGGAGTTAATCCTGAAGATTTTATCTATTTGTGAGTCCATAAAATCGTCTGAGACTTCCAGGAAAATTGCCAAGGCTGGGATGATTCTATCAAAGAGTGTTCATTTTTAATCTCTGGCAAACCTCTTATTTTTAAAGATTTCTCCCTGTTTCTCATTTCTTGTATCAGCAGATTCTGTTCTTCTGCTTTATGTGTTTTTTCCAATTCTTCAATTTTTAATCTAGCTTTTCTGCTTTAGGGCCTTTGCAGACTTCCAGAAATAGTGCAAATTGAGTCTACTTTAACTGCCCTGACTCAGTGCTAGAAAATCATGGGAACTGTAGTTTATTGTGGCACCAGAGCTCTCTGACTGAGAAGGCTCAATGTCTCAGAAAAAAGTACAATTCCCATGATTCCCTAGCACTGAGCCAGGGCAGTTAAAGTGGACTCAATTTGCACTATTTCTAGCAGTCTGTAAAGGCTGTTCATTGTCATTTCTTTAACCTCTTTTTTCACGTCCGATAATTCTTTATTCATTTTGTCTATTTCCCCCCAGAATACTTATTTCTTTCTGAATATCTTTCCTCATTTCAATTCTCATATCCTTTAATCCCTCTCTTATCTCTGCCTTAAAGCTTTTTTTAAATTCTCTCAGTACCTGCAAAATTGTTGCATTTATATCCATTTGTTTGTTTGTTAAATCCGTTGATCCTCTTCTGGAGTTTGCTGTAACTTGAGTTTGCATTGCTTTTTTAGTTCTGGTATCCATTTACACTTGAGTAATTCCGTAATTGCTTAACACAATTCCTTTAACTTAAATATTCTGTTATTTCTTGATTATCTGCTTTACTTTGCTTCTATAACAATGGGCCTTTACAGACTGCCAGAAATAATGCAGCTTGAGGCCACTGTAACTGTTCTGGCTCAGTACTAGGGAATCATGGGAATTGTATTTTTTTCTGAGACATTGAGCCTTCTCTGTCAGAGAGCTCTGGTGCCACAATAAACTACAGTTCCCATGATTCCTTAGCATTCCCTAAGGAATGTATTACAGAGTTCATACAATCCATGAAATGTTGTTATACAAAGAATTATTATCATTCAAAGACTATTTCTTAGTGCCAGTTGTCTCAAGCGCTTTCACTTCTTAGTTACTTAAAGAAAAATTCTGCCAACTCATAATTAGATTTGGAAACAATACATTATATAACTTAAATAAATGCAGTAAATTCTTAATAAACATCCACCTCCAACTCCTCCCCAAACAGTTATTATTCTTATTATTCTTATTCTTGAGTCCTATACCTTTTCCAGCTTTAATTGACTTCTCAGGCTTCTCAGACTTTCTCCATTTTAAATAAGATTTTTTTCCTTCTTTCCTTGTGCTTTTCAAGTTTGTTTTCTCTTTTCTCTCCACTTGAAGCTTTTTATTATGCATCTTCACAATCCAATCATTTCCTTCTCTCAGCTGTACATAAGCTTGTACTTTTCCTCTTCGCTTCCCCTTTCTCTTTAATTCATGTCAGGTGGGGAAAAACAAACTTATCTCTCTTCTATTTTCTCTTCTATCCAAATTTCAATCTATTCCACATATATTCTATTTATAGTCTATGTATAGTCTGCATTACATGCAGTTATTACCATCAGCACAAAATAAAAAAAGAAATAGTCCCAAAATAAAGCCAGTCTTTAGTATCCTTTTTCTTGTTCTTGTTACTGTCTTACCCTTCTTTTTATCCAAGAGGTCCGACTCTTCAGGTGCTTCAATCAGAGTTCTACAGTTATAATTTTTAGCTCTTCTCTTACTAGCTTCAGAAGAATATAAGCTACTTGACTTGCAAAAAGGTTGTTGCCAAGATTGTGGTCTTGCAGTCCATTCTGTTTCTTCAAGGCTATCCCCCGCTATGTTGTAGCTCTGCGATTCTCTCTCGTTCTCTCCCTTCCTTCACCACTTCGGTTTGGGAGTGGGGTTCCCAGTGCAGAGTTCCCGACAAGTCCCAAATTCCTAGCCCCACTCAGCTCGGAAGCTGCACCTCTTGTTTTTAAGTTTAATTTTCTTCTTTGGTGTGCACTTGCAGCAGGAAACAAGGGGGAAAAAGGATGGTTTAGATGGAGCTCTGTCTCTCCCCTCCAAATCTCTCAGCATCCCAACCAGAAGTCATTGTCTCCATCTTCAAAAAGGGGAAAAAAGAGGATCCCAACAACTATCGTCCAGTTAGTCTGACATCAATACCGGGAAAGATCCTAAAGCAGATCATTAAACAGAGAGTCTGTGAACATTTAGAAAAGAATGCCAAAATCACAAAACGACAACATGGTTTTCTGAGAAACAAGTCATGCCAGACTAATCTGATATCTTTTTTTGATAAAATTACCAGCTTGGTAGATGAAGGGAATGCAGTAGACATAGCATATCTTGATTACAGTAAGGCTTTTGACAAGGTCCCCCATGATATTCCTGCAAACAAGATAGTAAAATGCGGGCTTGACAATACAACTGTTAGGTGGATTAGTAATTGGTTGACTGACCGAACCCAAAGGGTGCTCAGCAATGACTCCTCCTCATCCTGGAGAGAGGTGACCAGTAGGGAGCCACAAGGTGCTGTCCTGGGCCCAGTGCTCTTCAACATCTTTATCAATGATTTGGATGAAAGAATAGGGGGCATTCTTACCAGTTTTGAAGATGACACCAAATTAGGAGGAATAGCTAATACACCAGAAGACAGGATGGAAATTCAAAATGATCTTAATAGATTAGAAAGCTGGGCCAAAGCTAAGAAAATGAATTTCAACACGGAGAAATGTAAGGTACTACACTTAGGGCAAAAAAAAAATGAAATGCATAGATACAGAATGGGGAATACCTGGCTTAATAAGACTATGCCTTAAAGCAGGGGTAGGCAACCTAAGCCCCGGGTGCCGGATATGGCTCAAAAAGGTTGCCGAGCCCTGTCTTAAAGGGTTCTAGGTGTCCAAGTAGACCACAATTTGAACATGAGTCAACAGTGTGATGCGGCAGCTAAAAAGGCCAATGTGATTTTAGGCTGCATCACTAGAAGTATAGTACATAGATCAAGGGAAGTCATAGTGCCACTCTATTCTGCTTTGGTCAGGCCCCAACTGGAATAATGTGTTCAGTTATGGACACCACAATTCAGAAAGGATGTTGAAAAACTGGAGTGTGTCCAGAGAGCAACTAAAATGGTGAAGGGTCTGAAAACCATGCCCTATGAGGAATGACTTAGGGAACTGAGTATGTTTAGCCTGGATAAAAGATGGTTAAGAGGTGATATGATAGCCCAGTTTATATATTTGAAGGATGTCATATTGAGGAGGGTGCTAGCTTGTTTTCTGCTGCTCCAAAGAATCGGACCCGGAACAATGGATGCAAGCTACAGAAAAAAAAGATTCCACCTCAACTTTAGGAGGAACATCAGCTGTTCGACAGTGGAACACACTCCCTCAGAGTTTGGTGGAGTCTCCTTCTTTGGAGGTCTTTAAACAGAGGCTGGATGGCCATCTGTTGGGGCTGCTTTGATTTTGAGTTCCTGCATGACATGGGCTTGGACTGGATGGCCCTTGTGGTCTCATCCAACTCTATGATTCAATGATGTGATCCTAAGGCAAGCTTATCACAGGATTTTCTTGGCATAAAGTGGATTTTTGCCATGGGCTGCCCTTGAGGCTGAGCAGGTGTGACCCTCACAGAAGAGAAGAAGGGGTGGGGTGAACTGGCATCTTTGCCAGTGCTCTCAGCCTTGAAGTCCAACTCTAGAGTTCTAGGTATTTTTGGTAGCAGGGGATTGGACAAGATGACCTCTGGGATCCCTCCAATGCTAGTATTTCTCCATGGCAGAATTCCTGCTTGGCAGAAGAGCATTGCCATTTGCCACTTCACCCCACAGTGAATGATCTTGGACAAGTCATGTGCTCTCAGCCTCCAAATACAACTCTGGAATCCTAGGTATTCTTCCATAGTAGAAGGGGGCTGGACAAGATGACCTCTGGGATCCCTTCCAGTGCTAGGATTTCCCCATGACAGAATTCCTGTTTGGTAGAAGAGCATTGCCATTTGCCACTTCATGCCACCCTCACCTCTTTCTTCTTTTTTTTGAAAATTTGAATGGGAGAGCATGATGAGAAAGGGGAGAAGGTCTGAAGGTATCCACAACCACCTACACACAAAATGCTGTCTCCTTTTGTTCTCATTTGTTTTTCAAAGCAAAGCTGTGGGCAAAGATGGGGAAGGACATCATCTTAACAAAGGAAATGGCCTCTGGTAAAACCCAAAATGAATGGTAACCTACGCAAATCCTGGCCAGTGAATTGTCAGCTGAAAGGTCCCGTCCCTTCACTTCATTTGTAAATGATTAAAAAACAAAATTCTTACTTGTTGATCAAGAAGTTCTAATAATGTCTTGTCTTTTAAAAGCTTACAAAATCTTCAAATAACAGATATTTCTTGTGTTTATTGAATTTTGATGAGAATTCTTTACATCACTATTTGCAAGTACCTGGCCACTTGTCTTGCAAATGTTGTGCAAAGTGACACATACAGTAAATACAGAGGGGACATTATCTTCCATGATCTCTAGTGATGTAGTCAGGCATCATCACCAGGCTTTCAAACAACCAAATGCCATTTCAACCACATTCATCACAAGATTCAGGTGTTTATTGAATTTTGCCTGTTTCTCTGACAGAGTAGAAGAGATAAAGGAAACAAAGTCCCACATGCTGTTGATGGTCCACAAACTTTATTATCTTTAAAAGCCAAACACATTTTGACCTTGTCACAAATTGGCTTTCTTCAGGGCTATTGTAAAATGAATAAAAGTACATTTATTATAGTTGTGGTAATGGGACAACACCTAAATCATATCTAAAAACATAATTTCTTTAAAATCAAATATAATCTGTTATTCATATTATCATATACATACCTATTACCAGAGATTTCAGGAATTGCAGTCTGCACTCTCAACACAGTGGACATTGAGTATTAGAAGGAAGGGAGTAGGACTACCAATAGGTTCATATTTATGTATTTTTGAAGTAACATCATCAAAGAGAACCAATGAGAAGATACATGATGCAAGCTGTCTATAAAGTTACTCAGTTCTTTACTATCTAGCTGATGCAATAGTGAAATTCTTTTTAGCCATATATTCCAAATTTTTATACAATACATTGCATTTCCAAATCTTCATTCAAACCCCTAGTACTAAAGTTTTAAGTTTCAAAATCCACTCTACCCCTTTCTTCTTTAAACACTTCTCATTTTTATTATTTATCATCTCCAGTACCCAAAAACCTATGTCAGTTGCTGCATGTTTCATTTGTTCAAAGTGATTAATCAGAGGTGCCCCTATTCTTTTATTTTTCAAACTGGACAAATGTTCTTCTATTCTTTGTTTGATAGCTATCAACGTTCTTCCCACATATATTTTTTTGCATTTACATTGGATTGCAATGTAAGTACTTTTACAAGTTCTGAAATGGGGCAACTTATACCATTTTTGGTCTACCAAATTTTTAAATCCTTTCATTTTGGTTGGGTATTTACAGTATACACAGTGGCCACATGGGTAATATCCTATGGGCATATTTGCCCCAAATACAGTGTTCTATTGGGGATCCTAAAGTCTGCCCTCATCACTATGTCTTTAATATTTCTTGATCTTTTGTATGAAACCATTGGTTTTTCTTTGCATCCTGAAATATTTTCAATCAAATACCAATGTTTCTTTATAGATTATTTGTAACTATTTGTTACATGGTTAAATGTCAATACACAATGTATGTGATTACTGTGGGGTCTATCCTGTTTCTTCAAGCGTTCTGAGCGAGACCTACATTGGCTAAAAAGGCCAATGCAATTTTAGGCTGCATTAGTAGAAGTACAGTATCTAGATCGAGGGATGTAATAGTGCCACTGTATTCTGCTTTGGTCAGGCCCCACCTGGAATACTGTGTCTGGTTCTGGGCACCACAATTAAAAAAGGATGTTGAAAAACTGGAGCGTGTCCAAAGGAGGGTGACTAAAATGGTGAAGGGTCTGAAAACCATGCCCTACAAGGAACGACTTAGGGAACTGGATATGTTTAACCTAGAGAAGAGATGGTTAAGAGGGAATATGATAGCCCTGTTTAAATATTTGAAGGGATGTCATATTGAGGAGGGTGCTAGCTTGTTTTCTGCTGCTCCAGAGAACAGGACCCGGAACAATGGATGCAAGCCGCAGGAAAAGAGATTCCACCTCAACATTAGGAGGAACTTCCTGACAGTGAGAGATGTTTGACAGTGGAGCACACTCCCTCAGAGTGTGGTGGAGTCTCCTTCTCTGGAGGTCTTTAAACAGAGCCTGGATGGTCATCTGTCAGGGATGCTTTGATTTTGAGTTCCTGCATGGCAGGGGGTTGGACTGGATGGCCCTTGTGGTCTCTTCCAACTCTATGATTCTATGATTCTACATGCAACTTTATGATACCCATGGTCTATAACATGTTATGGATAACCTCTATCCCTTAATTGTTTATTTAATAGATCTGATTCCAACATAAATTGTTCCTCCTTAGAACAGTTCTGTTTTACTCTTAGAAACTGTACATATGGGAGGTTATTTTTTCATAGGTCTGGGATGGCAGCTATCAAACTTCAAATAAATATTTACATCTGTAGGTTTCCTGTACATTGATGTCCAAGATGATCACTTTTTTTTTTAACTCTTAAATCCAAAAATTGGACCTCTGAGTTACTGTATTCTAAATCAAACTGTATATTGGTATTAGTGGAGTTCACCAACTTGTAGATTTTTTAAAATGTATTTGTATTACCTCTCCATATAAAAAAATACATCATCTAGGTACCTGACCCACATTTTAAACTCATCTTTATGTTCTGTATTAGAGCAAATGCATTTCTCAAAAATTTCCATGTATAAATTCACCACTTCAGGGGCTAGAAGCTACTCCATAGGTACCCCCTTAAGTTGCCAATAATATTTATTCTCAAATTGAAAACAATTTTTTGTCATGGCTATTTCTGCTAGTGAGAGTAATAAATGTGAAGGAGGATGGTTAACCTCTCTCCTCTCTAAAGTGGAATATATAATTTATTTCTCAAATTGGACAGATGGTCTGCTATTCTTTTTTTGATAGATCTCAATGTTCTTCTTCTTGGGATATATTAGTGTATAATGATTTTACATCCATTGTTCCTATTAAATAATCTCACCCCAATTGTAAAGGGGCTATTTTGTTTATAAAATCTGTGGTGTCTTGTATGTATGATGGAATTTGGGAAATGAAAGGTTTCAAAAAATGATCTACATATATTGCTATTGGCTCTAGAACTGAGTCACAGGCAGACACTATTGGTCTTCTTGGAGCGGGAAGATTCCTTTATGTATTTTAGGCAAGGTAAAGAAAAGTGGTGTCCTGGGATTAGATTTTATGAGGCAGTTACTTTCTTTATATGTAATGTATCCCAGAGATATTCCTTCTTGTATTGTGACCTCAATAATCTTGGAAATGTGCCCTAAAGGGTCATTCTTACATGAACTAAAAGCTGTGTCATCAGCCAGTAGCCAAAGTACTTTTCCTTTGTATTCTTCTCTATCTTGTATTACTATTGCTCCACCTTTGTCTGCTTGTATTATAATTATAGAAGTGTCTGCTGCCAATTCCATGGCTGAGATAGTGTATCCTCTAGCCTTGTTAACTCTTGCATTATTAGTCTTTCAAATACTATGATAGAGGGGTTAGTAGGAGGAGGGGGAATAAATTTAGATGGAGTCTTAGGGTAGAAGTGGTTATTATTTGTTGATTGTGACTTGTTTCCAAAATATTGTCTTAATATTTCTAAAAAACTGGAATAGCTCCACTCTTGTTTGTACTGGATCATATCATTGGGTAGGGAGAAACTGCAAATCTTTGTTCAACACCTATTTTTCATTCTCACTTAATGGCCTTTTAGATAGATTAACTAATATCTTTTCCTCTGAGATTGTCACAGGGGAGGGATGTATTTCTCATGCTGTTTCTTGCTGCTAGGTGTTAAAAAAAGTCCTTCTCTCCCTCTTGGAAGACTGGAAGGTCATTGTGTTGTTATTGTAGGTTCATTGCTTGGATTTGTCATTTCTTCTCCAGTTGTTTCTGTGGGGTGCAATTTGAGTTTCCCAGGGTGTTAACCCTTTTAAACAAAAACAAAAATATGTAAGTATGAAAGTTAAACATGTTAGAGTTCAGCTTTCATCAGCAGAAACAGCAAAAGTGTGGGGCAGATTTATAATAAATAGTTACTCCAAAAAGAATAAAGACTGACTTCCAAAAAATGACAAACATGCAGTTTGGAGTTTAAAAAACAAATAATAATGATTTTAATAAATAAATACATAACAAACTAACTCCTATCCTACTTGGTGATGGTTTGGTTATAGAGAAATAAAACTCACCATCTTTTAAGATAGCTGGAAGAAACTACAATAAGCTACCATTTACTGACTGCTGGTTGCAGTTACTAGTAGTTTAGAATCTTGGGAGAGAGCTGTTAAACTGCCTCCAAGAGTCAGTGACCAAAGTTACATAATAATTAGAATGAGAGAGGGGGAATCCTTATCTATATAATGAGGGAAAGGATAATGCAATGTATAATTATTCCAACAGTTTCTTCTTCTTCTTTGTCTTAATGTGAGGAAAAGGACACCTGTTTGTTGTTTTTATATGTGGGAGATCCATTCCAGACCCCTCCCCCCATATGGCAAAAACTGCCTATGCTTGATTCCCATTGAAAACAATGGGTGTGCGCTCCTGTGTACAGTGTGGGTGCGTACACCATTTTGTCCTCCCGAGCTTGCCATCTACGTGGTGTCAAGTCTGTGTATGGGAAACCTGCATATGGCATGGGTCAGGGGTAGGCAACCTTTCCCCTTTAAGGGCCGAGGGACTTCAGCTCCCAGAATCCCAGGAGCTATTGGCCAACATGGCTGAGGCTTCTGGGAGCTGAAGTCCCTCTGCCCTTAAAGGGGAAAGGTTGCTTACCCCTGGCGTGGGTGGACTGTACTTCCATGGATATACTTTGCTCCATTTGTAGTCCATCTCATCCCTCAGGAATTTGCTATATTTGTAATTTTTCAGTTCCTTGTAATATGATTTTAATTCCAGTTCCAAAGAAGCCAATTTGTCATCTATATGTCTGTCATTTTGCTTCTTCATTGCTTCTACTTTCTCTTTCAATGATGTTTTTAATTCTTTGTTTACTTTGGAAAATCATCAGGTCTTGGGAACATTTGTTCAATATATATATAGCACACCATTTTTGCATGAATTCTTGATTGTCTTTAAACATGCCAAGCTCCTTATTTATTCTTAACCCTCTAGGCCAGGGGTAGGCAACCTTTCCCCTTTAAGGGCCGAGGGACTTCAGCTCCCAGAATCCCAGGAACTATTGGCCAACATGGGATTATTGGCCAACATGGCTAAGGCTTCTGGGAGCTGAAGTCCCTCGACCCTTAAAGGGGAAAGGTTGCCTACCCCTGCTCTAGGCCTTCGCTGTACCCAGCAGTACTCTAATAGAGTGGAAGCATGCATTTCACTCCTTACCATGTGTTTATGTTCTTTAACTGCTTGTTCCCATTTGACCAGAGGTTCATCTGTTTTGTTCTCAAAAATTGAGGGGTGAACAAGTAGTTTATCTAAAAATTCCTTGGGATAACAGAATGTTGTCCCATACCATTGTAGCCAGTGTTCCAGACAGGAACAGAACAAAAAATTCTATAGCTGTTGAGTGACAGATGCCAAACTGATTGGCTGCAGGCCAATAAACAGTGATTTACAAGCATCCAAATAGTGAGAACCATTTTTTCCCCTCAGGAATGGCCCACCTCATGATTGTATTTTGCTTTGGTATGGTCGGACAAAGTGCAAACTGAATGGCAAAAAACTGGATTGAGGCATACAGAAATTGTTGACTCATTTCTCATCTGATTAGAACAGCATCACACTAACTTACCACCACTCTTCACTTCATGGGTAAATCCACTAGCACCAAAAATATCTGGGCTCTTGAGGAATGGCTCCAGCTCCCATTCCCAGTACCCATCTCAAAAAAACATTTAGGCAACCAGTAACACAAAAAACCCTAGCACAGCATTACAGGAGATGCTCTTGCTGGTATGCAAGGGGAAATGTCCAGCCACTCACTTTTTGCAGTAGTCTTTTGTAGTAGGCTTCCTGTCATTTCAATCACACACTAAAGAGATAGTGAATGTGTGCAAAGATGATCAGGACAATTACAAAGGGTGAGAGAGCACATCTATGGGCTAAGGTAACTGCCTAGATATATATCTTCATAGATATACATGCCATCCAAGGAGAGTGTAGGTAGGTGGTAAGGATGACAGGAAAATAAGAATGTCTATTGGAATATATGAATATGTGCATATACATGTATCTGCATGCATGTTGAGGACCCCACCCCCAGCTACTGCAATTGTATGACCTACAATAATTCATTATATTGAACATGGTAGAAACACTCTTTTGTATCAAGTTGACTGAGTCAAAATGGGGCAGGATACTGCACACTGAACTTGGGATACGGCTGTCATGTGGATCCAGCCTTAGTTGGAGAGAGGTTCAGCCAGCTTCAATTATTTAAAGCTCTCTTTTGAGCAGTCTTCTATATCAGAGCTTTTAATTGGAGTTTGTCTAGAATTTGCTTAATCTGAGTTTGGCTATTTAAGAGCTGGTCTTACCTAGCTTGATTGGATTTTACCTGTCATGATTTGATGCCATCTGACAACACAGCTTTCCTGTAGTATCCAGTATTGGTATGAAAAACAGAGAAAAATTCCCAAGTTTTGCATAATCTACTTTGCCTTTTGACAAAAAGTGTTCCACTATTAAATGTAAGAGGATCCACATATGTATCCAATAATGCATACAGGTTTGCATAAAATGGCATTTGCTAACATGTATGCACATTTGTGCATACAGAGAGAGAGAGAGAGAGAGAGAGGAAACATCAGAAATAATTATTATAAATTAAAAATAAATTTCTCACCATAGTGGGAAAGAGCATGACACCAGGGAAAAACATTAAGGTTTCCTCTCTTCCTTCTGGTTCTTTGCAGTTACCAGATTGGATAGCAACTCAAATAGAAAACTATCTTTTATATTTTTTAAAAAAGAGCAGATGTGGGCACCCCATTAAACATGTTCATTTAAATATGTTCAACTCATTTTCACACAAAAAAAATTGTTGGTAGATTCTGGTGAAATTGACTTCTAGCACTTTGCATTTCTTTGTGTACTTCTCACCAACTACATCTCTTGCTGTTGGAGTGGGGGCTGCCTGCCTCTCAGTTGTTCAGGAGAGCAGAGCAAGCAGAAGATTGATTATGCTCTCTGGGTGTAAGATCTCCTACTTGTAAAGGCTGCTTATGTGGCCTGATAGACTTGTCATCTCTTAATAAACATCACTGATATGTTGGGAGAAATGAGAGGACACAAGGAGGATGGCTAACAATTTACTCACTGCCACTCTCCTCATAGCTGTTTTCAAAAGAAGACTTAAAAAAGAAAAGAATGGATGGCTTTTTGCTTGATTTAAATCACTGATCCTTTCTTACACACAAGAAGCCACCTGGAAATTTTAAAAACATAACAGAGACACTTATATTTTAGATTTCTCTTTATTTAATTCATTTTTATACCACCTTTCACTCAAAGTGCTCAAGGAAGTTCACAACTTAAAATACGAAAACAATAATAGTGGTCAATACAGGGGAAAACAATACAGTAATGTGATTATGTCAGTCTTTTCAAGATCCAGCAATGAACTTTGTTGCCTAATAATGAGATCTGTTGAAACCCTCTTTCTTGATGTCCTCAGAGTTACACAGATCAGAGGTAGAGGGCAAGAGGTATTTTCCTAGTTGGAGTCTCCCCCAGCCTGGAAAACAAACAAACAAACATGTTCTCCTAAAACACTATTTACAAGGCCCCACTGAATCTGAATCAAAACAACAACAACAACAACAACAACAACAACAACGAAATGCAGGTCACCTGTTCAGGAAAGAATACACCAAGACTTGTTGAGCCCATTGGAATAAATCATGAGCGTAGTGGTATGAGCATTGGGCTATGACTCTGAAGACCAGAGTTCAATTCCACTCATTCATGAAACCCACTTAGTGATCTTGGGCAAGTCACATGCTCTCAACCTCGGAGGAAGGCAATAGTAAACCTCAGTTGAAGAAATCTTGCCAAGAAAACCCATGATGGGATCACTATAAGTCAGAAACAACCTGAAGGCACACAGCATGTGTGCATATAAAACAATCTCTGTGGATCTCCACTAAATTCCTGCCAGGAAGGAGGTGGAAAGCAGTTTCTGGGCAGCCATTTTTGAGTGGGGCTTTGAGGGTTTTTTGGTTTTTTTGTATGTGTGGTTTGTTTGTTTGTTTGTTTTTGCTCAGAGGAAGAGAGTCAGAGACTTGCCTCCAGAATAAGGTAGCATCCAAGAGCTCTCTGTAGAGTTAGAAACCCAGTTGGTTGAGTGTGCCTGGTGAAAAGGCCAAGAGAACAGGGGACTTTTTGAGGGAGAAGCCCACATTCCTGTTTCACTACTTACTTAAGAAGTCTCAATATGGACATTGAGGGAGTTGCTGCAGTCACCTGCAACACTTGTGGGATGTTTGTCTTCTTGCCAAGAGATGTGGGGAATGTCACCTGCAGCAAGTGCAAGTTGGTAGCCCTGCTAGAAGAGAAAGTACAGCAGCTGGAGGCCCGGGTAGATACACTTCACCATATTAGGGAGCAAGAGGTTTTCCTGGACAGAGAGGAACGAATGGTCTTGGACAGGGACCACACAGAGGAAGTTGTTGAGGAGGAAGTCACTTCAGGCACACAGGAGGTAGACAGCTGGAGGAACATTACACATAGAAGTAGGGAAACCGGGGATCATTCTGGGAGCTTGAAGCTACAGAATCGATTTGAAGTTCTTTCCCTTATCAAGGATGAAGAGGAAGACCAGCAGGGACAGTCCTCAGGGACAGTGCAGGGGACCCTAAGAGTACCACTGCAGGGAACAGCCACTGCTAAGCATCAGAGGAGGTGTGTGGTGGTGGTGGAGGACTCCTTGTTGAGGAGTACAGAAGCAGTGGTTTGTGGGCCGGACAAGATGTCCCGGGAGGTGTGTTGTCTCCCTGGGGCAAAAATCTGTGATGTGACAGCGAGGCTGACAAGACTGGTCAAGCCTACTGACCATTACCCCTTCCTCTTGGTCCATGTGGGAACCAATGATACTGTAAGGCATAGTCTTCAGAATATCGGAAGGTATTATGAGGCTTTGGGTAGGAAGCTGAAAGAGCTGGATGCACAGGTTGTTATCTCATCTCTTCTCCCTGTTGAAGTGCATGGTCCAGGAAGGGAGAGGAAGATAGCAGATGTGAATAACTGGCTCCATAGATGGTGCCACCAAGAACAATTTGGATTCTTGGATCATGGGCTGCGGTTCCATGAGGGTGGACTTCTAGCAAGAGATGGGCAGCATCTCACACCAGTTGGCAGAAACATTTTTGCCAATAGCCTCAAACATTTGATCAGGAGGGCTTTAAACCGAGTCATGTTGGGGAGGGAGACAGTATCTTGGATTTATTTGGAAGGCAAGAGTAAATCATGGGCTGGAAATAATAGTCAAAGTGTTAAAGAGGGAACAAGGCAAATGATGCAAAGGCCCAACAGTGGGAGGCAAAAAACCTCACACAGGCAGCAAGTGGGGAGGACCCATGCTCTTAGATGTCTCTACACTAATGCACAGAGCATGAGAAATAAACAAGATGAACTTGAACTCCTAGCACAACAAAGCAAATACGATATAATAAGCATCACTGAAACCTGGCGGGATGAGTCTCATGATTGGAATGTAGTAATAGGGGGCTATAACCTTTTAAAGAGAAATAGGCCAAACAGGAAAGGAGGAGGAATAGTATTATATTTCAGAGATGTTTATACCTGTGAAGAGATCCAGGACTTAAAATGGCTGATCCCCTTGTTGCCTCTTCCCCCAGCCAGGCGGAGAGCATCTGGATAAAAATTACAGGGAAGGAGAAAAAAAAAAAAAACAGGGATGTTATTGTGGGAGTCTACTACAGACCCACAAGTCAGACTGAGGAATTGGATGATGCCTTTCTTGAACAGACGGCCACACAATAAGAAAGGAGAGACAGAACTCAGAGTCAATACCTGCCCCGCCGGGGGTGGGGGACCGATTAGAATGGTCCGCCCTCGAAGGCTGATGGAGCCAATAGGATTCCGGAAAGCCTTAGAGGGATTAATGGTTGGGAATGCCGGTGACCCTGTCGAGGCTCTGGTGGACACTTGGAATGGTGATCTTACCAAGGCCATCGACACGATCGCTCCCAAGCGCCCTTGCCACCCCGCTCCTAATCGGAAGCCATGGTTTACACCTGAGCTGAGGAGGATGAAGCGGCATGGACAACGGCTAGAGTGCGAGTGGCAGAAATCTCGACTCTTATCTGACAGAACTCGCCATAGGAATTTTCTTAATTCCTATCGGGAGGCGCTGCGTGCAGCGAGGAAAGCCTTTTCCTTGGCACGCATTGCGTCTGCAGAGTCTCGTTCGGCAGAGCTGTTCAAGGTGGTGAGGGAAATGACGCAGGTGTCCCCTGCGCCAAATCCCTTGCTCTACCCGACTACAGCCTGCTGTGACGCATTTAACAACTACTTTGCAGATAAAATCTCTCAGATAAGAGCCGACCTTGACGCAACTATTGGGACAGAGTCTATAGGCGAGGCATCCACTGACTCCGCCGATGTAGTTTTACTGGATCAGTGGCAATCTGTGAGTACCGAGGACGTGGACAAACTGCTTGGTAAATTGAGGAAGACGACTTGCCCTCTCGACCCTTGCCCATCATGGCTGGCCGTCCAGGGGGGGGGGATGCATTGGTGAGATTCCTTATGGATATTATCAATGCATCCTTCAGGGAGGGACATGTTTCATCATGTCTGAAGGAAGCGGCAGTTAGGCCGCTTCTGAAAAAGCCTTCCCTGGACCCCCTGGATATGAAGAACTATAGGCCTGTTTCATTGATGCCATTCTTGAGCAAGGTGATCGAGAGGGCGGTCGCTCTTCAGCTCCAGGCAGTTTTGGATGAAACCGATTATCTAGACCCATTTCAAACCGGCTTTAGGACAGGATTTGGGGTTGAGACTGCCATGGTTGCCTTGACCGACGATCTGCGTCTGGGCATCGACAGGGGTAGCGTGACCCTGTTGGTGCTCTTAGACCTCTCAGCGGCTTTTGACACAATAGACCATGGCATCCTCTTGGACCGCCTGAAGGGGTTAGGTATCGGGGGCACTGCTCTGCAGTGGTTCCGGTCCTTCCTCTCGGGTAGGTCCCAGAGGGTGCTGATTGGGGACTGTAGCTCCGGTAAGAGAGACCTCATTTGTGGGGTCCCTCAGGGGGCTATTCTGTCCCCAATGTTATTTAACATCTATATGAAGCCGCTGGGTGAGATAATACGGAGTTATGGTGCTGGGTGTTATCAGTACGCTGATGACACCCAAATCTATTTCTCCATATCTCGTTCGTCGGCCTTGAATTCCAATGGCACCTCTTCTCTCAATGAATGTCTTGGGGCGGTAATGGGCTGGATGAGGAAAAACAGATTGAAGCTGAATCCAGACAAGACGGAGGTGCTTACGGTATCGGTCCCGAAACCAGGAATTGGGTTGCAACCTCCAGTCCTGGATGGGGTCACGCTCTCCTCCAGTGACTGTGTTCGCAGCTTGGGGGTGCTCCTTGACTCGTCGCTTCTGATGACGAATCAGGTTAACGCGACGGTCAGTAGCGCCTGTTAGCTTCAGCTGATATGCCAGCTGCGCCCGTTTCTGGAAGTAAAGGACCTTGAGACGCGTTGTGCACGCGTTGATAACCTCACGCCTCGACTTCTGTAATGCACTCTACATGGGGCTACCCTTGTGCCTGGTTCGGAAATTACAGCTCGTTCAGAGCATGGCAGCCAGACTTGTTTCTGGAACATCTCAGAGGGATCACATTACTCCAGTCTTGAGGTCCTTCCACTGGCTGCCTATCAGCTTCCGGGCCAGGTACAAGGTGTTGGTTATCACCTTTAAAGCCCTAAATGGCTTGGGCCCAAGCTATCTCAGGGACCTCCTACTCCCATACAATCCTCCCCGTGCTCTCCGATCCTCCGGGAGGAATTTGCTGCAGCCTCAGAAATCGAGGCTGGCGGCTACCTCCCGGAGAGCTTTTTCAGCTGTCGCCCCCAGGCTCTGGAACGACTTGCCGGACGAGATCCGTCTATTAACATCTTTGGAGAGCTTCAAAAAGGCCATTAAGATGGATCTCTTCCGGCAGGCCTTCCCAGACTAGTTAACCCACCCTGGACATAAGGACTTGCGCTTTGGATGTCCCTACGTGGCCCCATCGTTAGATGGAAGGGATCATCGAGCCTGGCTCACTTATTCTGTGTGGACCTTAATTTTAAATTATGTTTAAAACTGTTGATTTAATACTGTTTTAAGGGGGGGTGGGTATGGTTTTGTGTATAATATGTTTTATGTGGATTATGATTTTAAATTTGTAAGCCGCCCTGATTGGGTACCCATTGGGCGGGGTAGAAATAAAATTTTATTATTATTATTATTATTATTATTATTATTATTATTATTAGATGCAGTAATGATGGTTGACTTCAACTATTCTGATGTTTGTTGGAAATCAAAGTCAGCCAAAACGTTAAGGTCTAGGAAATTCCTTACTTGCCTGGAAGACAATTTCATTGTCAAAAAGATGGAAGAGGCAACAAGGAGTTCAGCCATTTTAGATCTAATCCTAACCAACAAGGATGAGCTGGTTAATGGGGTGCAAGTGGTGGGAGCCTTAGCTGAGAGTGATCATATTCTTTTGGAGTTTGTTATACAGCAGAAAGGGGAAGCCAGGCATAGTCAAGCACTCACTCTAGACTTTAGGAAACTGATTTCAATAAACTTAGGGAAATGCTGGCAATGATCCCGTGGTCAGGAATAGTAAAAGAGAAGGGATTTTAGGATGGATGGGAGTTTCTCAAAAGGGAGACACTGAAGGCACAACTTCAAACTGTTACAGCAAAGAGGAAAAATGGGAGGTGTCTCAAGAAACCAGGATGGATGACTAAGGGCCTTTGCAGATGGAGCAAAGTGCTGTCTTGGAGGCAAGGAAGGGGAGGGGCAGCCTCACGCCGGGCACCCCAACCCCTTCCCAAGGATGTCATCGGAGCGCCCGCCATTCTACACAGTGGGCGTTCTGATGATGTCCTTCCAGATCAGCGTGCAGGAAGAGATGCTGAAGAGGTGTGCACCGCCTCTTCTGGCACCCTTTCTGTACCTTGCAGAAAGAGCGCTCTTTTAGTGCTCCTTCCAGGGCCAGAAAATGAGTGGATTGGGGCTGAGGCATGGGCAGCCTCGGTCCCAATTCACAGCTTCTTGGGGCAGCCCATGGCTTCCCATCTGCAGAGGTCTTGAGGAACTTTCAACTGAGGTAAGTTTTAAATGGGGCATGCATAACAAATGGAAAAGGGGGGAAATAACCAGGGATGAATTCAAGGAAATAGCTAGCACGTGTAAGGGTAAAGTCAGAAAAGAGGAAGCACACAATTAGCTCAGGCTTATTAGAGAGGTTAAGAACAATAAAAAGGGCTTTCTGGGTACGTCCATAATAAAAGGAAGAAAAAGGAAATGGTAGGGCCACTACATGAAGAAGATGGCAAAATGCTATCAGGGGACAGAGACATGTCAGAACTACTCAACTTCTTTTGTCTCTGTCTTCTCAGACAAGGAAAAGGGTGCTCAACCTGAGAAAAATGGAGTAGAGGACACAATAGGGGAAATGCAGCACACAATAAGTGAAGAAGTAGTACAGGAATACCTGGTTAACCTAAATGAATTTAAGTTTCCAGGGCCAGATGAACTACATCAAAGGATATTAAAAGAACTGGCAAATGTAATCTCAGAGCTATTTGCCATAATTTTTGAGAAGTCCTGGAGAACAGGAGAAGTACCAGCAGACTGGAGGAGGGCAAACATTGTCCCCATCTTCAAAAAGGGGAAAAAAGAGGATCTAACAATTATCATCCAGTTAGTCTGACATAAATACCAGCAAAGATTCTAGAGCAGATCATTAAACAGAGTCTGTGAACATTTAGAAAGCAATGCCATAATCACAAAATGTCAACATGGATTTCTGAGAAACAAGTCATGCCAGACTAATTTGATCTTTTTTTTTTTTTTTGATAAAATGACCAGTTTGGTAGATGAAGGGAATGCTGCAGATATAGCATATCTCGATTTCAGTAAGCCCTTTGACAAGGTCCCCCATGATATTCTTGCAGGCAAGCTGGTAAAATGTGGGCTAGACAATGTGACTGTTGGGTGGGTTTGTAATTGGTTGACTGGCTGAACCCAAACGGTTCTCAACAATGGCTCTTCTTCACCCTGGAGAGAATTGACCAGTGGGGTGCCACAGGGTTCTGTCTTGGGCCCAGTGGTGTTAAACATTTTTAGCAATGATTTGGATGAAGGAATAGGGGGCCTGTTTATCAAATTTGCAGATGACACCAAATTAAGAGGAATAGCTAATACCCCAGAAGACAGGATAAAAATTCAAAATGACCTTAATAGATTAGAAAGCTGGGCCAAAGCTAACAAAATGAATTTCAACATGGAGTTTGGTACTGCTCTTAGGGTGGAAAAATGAAATGAATAGATGTAGGATAAGGGACACTTGGCTTGACAATACTACATGTTAAAGGTATCTAGGAGTCCTAGTAGACCACAAGTTGAACATGAGTCAACAGTGTGATGCTGCAGCTAAAGAAGCTAATGCGATTTTGGGCTGCATTAATAGAACTATAGTGTTTAGATGAAGGGAAGTCATAGTGCCATTCTATTCTTCTTTGGTCAGACCTCACCTGGAATACTGTGTCCAGTTCTGGGCACCACAATTCAAAAAGGATGTTGACAAATTGGAGCATATCCAGAGGAGCGTGACAAAAATAGTGAAGGGTCTGGAAACCATGCCTTATGAGGGAAGACTTAGGAAATTGGGTATGTTTAGCCTGGAGAAGAGATGGTTTAGTGGTGAAATGATAGCCCTCTTTAAATATTTGAAGGGATGTCAAATGAGGAGGGTGCTAGCTTGTTTTCTGCTGCTCCAGAGCACAGGACCAAGAACAATGGATGCAAGCTGCAGGAAAAGAGATTCCACCTCAACATTTGGAGGCACCTCTGGACAGTAGGAAGTGTTCAACAGTGGAATGCACCCCCTTTGAGTGTGTGGAGTTTCCTTCCTTGGAGTTCTTTAAACAGAGGCTGGATGGCCATCTGTTGGGGATGCTTTGATTGTGATTTCCTGCATGGCAGGGGATTGGACTGGATGGCCCTTGTGGTCTCTTCCAATTCTATGATTCTATGCTAATTTCCTTTTGGAATTCCATGGTGTACTCCCTTTGCCATCATATGTTTGCAGTGTGGCCCCTAGTGCCTCTTCCTTTCCTGAACCCTACTTGGACCTATGGGATTTCTATCTCCATATATGGCTGGAGTCTGTTTCACAGAATTCTGAGCATAATTTTGCTTGCATGGAAGATAAGTACTATGTTCTTATAGTTCCTGGAGTGTTTTGTGTCTCCTTTTTTGTGAATGGGGATGTACATTAATAATTTCCAATCTGTTAACCATTATTTGTTTTTCATATCTGTTCATAGAATCATAGAATCATCCAATCCAACCCCCTGCCATGCAAGAACAGAGTATCAAAGCACACCCAACAGGCAAGCATTTAGCCCCTGTTTAAAAACTTCGAAAGAAACAGACTCCACTACACTCTGAGGGAGAATACCCCACTGTCTTACTGTCAGGCTGTTCTTACTAATGTTCAGTTGCAATCACTTTTCCTGTAGTTTGAATCCATTCCTCTGGGTCCTATCCTCTGGATCAGCAGAAAACAAGTTTGCTCCAGCCTAAATGTGACACCATTTCAAATATTTAAAGAGGGCTATCATATTGATCTTTAATCTTCTATTCCCCAGACTAAATATACCCAGCTCCCTAAATATACCTAAGTCTCTCCTCATATGACATGGTTTCCAGATCCTTCACTATTTTGGTCACCCACCTCTGGACATGCTCTAGTTTTCCGCATCCTTTTTGAATTGTGATGCCCAGAACTGGACACAATATTCCAGGTGAGGCCAGACCAAAGCAGGTACCATTACTTCCCTCAATCTAGACACTATGCTTCTATTGATGCAGTCTAGAATCGCCTTCCTAGTGCCACTAGCCATTTCTGTTTTTGTTTTTTTTACACCAAGTCAGTTATTTTTAAATAAAAATATTTTTCTCACTCTGTTTTTTTGCTTTCCATTATTTCTTAATTTTTTTACACAGTTCCCACCAGATGGAAGTCATCTACTATAGAGAAATGTTATTTATAATATCTGCCCACACATTTCAAACAGCTTTCCCCACCACCCCTTCTTAATAAATTCTAATTCCTGTTGTCTTTAATATGTTTTTCTCTTAATTGTCTATGGAGAACACTCCCCCCCCCCATGATAATCCTTCTCTTCTAATTCCTCTTGTGATTTTATTCTGAGTTTGTTAGTGTCCTCATCTGATTATTATTTCTGTTGTTTTAAAGATATTCAAGCTTGAGGGTAACAGAGCTATCTTCAGTCTCAATATTAAAAGTTAATTTTAATTCAAACAGTTTGATTTTAATTTAAAAAAGGAAAAATGAGAAAAAATCATTTAGTAGTTCAGTGGAAAAGGTTTAATCACAAGGATAAAGTTCATTCACGAATTCATTCAAAACTGAAAATTTAAAAAGAAAAAAGAAGAAAAAAGAATCATATCCAGTCAGATATTAATCACCATTCCATAGTTCATTAATCCCAAATTCATTTAATTCAAAATTCAAAATTCATTAATTTCTCTTTAGATTAATCCAGACTAATGTCACTTTCCTTTCAAATTCAACAACGTGTTTTCTCACTGACACATACTAGTCTCTTTTCTGTCTCAGTTGTCCTGAATCTACTGTTCTCTCAGATTTTACCATCTCTTTACCAGATCTTTCTCCCTGCTGTCTCCACTGCTCCATCTACTTCCCATCTTCAAAATCACTCTCCCCATTGCCTCTGCCACTCAGTCTCCATCATCTCTCCTTCCCACCATCTATATCATTCTCCCCACAGTCTCTGCTACTCCATCTCTGTTGTTCCTCCTTACGACCTTTTGAATCACTCTCCCCACTGTTCCCGCCACTCTGTCTCCACTGTCTCACCTTCTCACCTTCTGAATCATCCTCCCCCTGTCTCCACCACTCCGTCTCCACTGTCTCATCTTCCCACCTTCTGAATTACTCTCCCCACTGTCTCCATCACTCCATATTCCAACTCCACCATTTCTCTTTCCCACCTTTGGAATTGCTGTCCCCACTGTCTCCACCACTCTATCTCCATTGTCTCTCCTTACCACCTTCTGAATCTCTTTTCCTGCTCTCTCCACCACTCTGATTCCACTATTCTCTCAGTTTTTCACCATTATTTTATCATTATCTCTTCACCACTTTTGGTCTCACTTTCTGTTGTAGTCTCTCAATTCTGCCTCTGTTTCTGTTTTTCCACTTCTTTCTTCAGCCATTTCAAAAATTCAACTGCACTCCACTTGTTTTGGATTGTTCCTCTTTCTTCATTTCAGTTTTAAAGGTCAGTTTGCATGTTATTTAGTTTGTAGAACTGACTCAAAAATGAGGGGAACAAGTTTAAATTCCCAACAAGAATGTTTCTCTTTTTCTTTTAATGTGTCTTTTCTTCATTGAATTATTCTTTTTAAAAACAGGCTATAGGACCCACTTTGCTATCCCACTCACATATCTGCTGTAGCCAGTTTTGCTATGGTGTTTCTTCAATCCCCTCAGCCTCTGTCCATGTTGACTAAAAAGAAAAACCTCTTTGCCAGCACTGGGGGCTGGAAATGGATCACTGACAAGCTGTCGAATCCCCTTTCATGGGGGGCATAATTAGACCCAAGTTAGAGTATTATCCCCTTTAATAATAATAATAATAATAATAATAATAATAATAATTTATATCCCACCCCTCTGCAGAGCAATCAGGGCAGCTTACAACATTAAAATTTCCATACAGATATATTAATACAATCTAAACAGAACATAAAAATCCCGAATCCCACCCCTCAAGAAGTAAAGGTTCTTCTTATTATTGTAGGCCCGATGGTGCTGGGCCTGTTGTCTCTCCCCCAGATGACATCGGATGGAGTGGAGGGAGGACTCTTCTTTTTATTCTAGGCCCGATGGTGTTTAGATTAACAACACTGGGCAATAGCTCTGCCATGATCTTATAAGCTGAGCAGCCAGTCAAGGTGCCATCATAACTGGAAGTCAAAAGTAATTTATTCTTAATTTCAGATCTTGAGAAGATCTGCAATTTCAGTTTGACCACAGTAACAGAGACACAATTGAGAAAAAAGTCAATGCTGTTCTACAGTACATTAAGAGAATTATTGTGTCACCAGAAGCCCTGGTGGTGCAGTGGTTAAATGCCTGTACTGCAACCACTCACTCATAGACCACAAGGTTGCGAGTTCAATACTAGCCAGGGCTCAGGCTAGACTCAGGCCTGCATCCTTCCGAGGTCAATAAAATGAGTACCCAACTGTTGGGGGGGGGGGCAATGAGCTTACAGTTGTAAACCGCTTAGACATCCCATATGAAGCGGTATATAAATGAAGCTGCTTTTTTGCTGCTTTAGATAAAGGGAAGTAATAGTGGACTCTATTCTGCTTTGGTCAGGTCTCACCTAGAATACTGTTTCTAGTTCTGGAAACTACAATTCAAAAAGGATGTTGACAAGCTGGAGCAGGTTCGAAGGAGAGTGAAAGGTCTGGTAGCCATGCCCTATGAGGAGTGGTTTCAGGAACTGGGTATGTTTGGTTTGGGGAAGAGAAGGTTAAGGGGTGACATGATAGCCGTGTTTTAATATTGGAAGGGAACTCATATCTAGGATAGAACAAGCTTGTTTATTGCTGTTCCAGAGACCCCGCCTTTAGCCAGGGCTGTCAAGGCAGCTTACAAGTTAAAGGTTGTGTTATTCCAGGAATGCCTGCCGGAAGAGAACTGTCTTGATGGCTTTTTTAAAGCCATCTAAGTTGGTTATCTGATGGATCTCCTCCGGCAGGGCATTCCACAATCTGGGGGCCATAGCAGAAAAGGTCTTCTGAGAGGTTGTTGCCAGCCTAGTTCTTATTGGTTGAAGCAACTTTCTCCCAGAGGACCTGAGGGCACGGGGCAGATTATATGGAGATAGGTGATTCCCTAGGTAAGATGGGCCCAGGCCATGTAGGGTTTTAAAGGTCAATACCTACACCTTATGCTGTGCCTGGAAACTGACTGGCAGCCAGTGTAATGATTTCAAAATAGGAGTGATATGGTCACCTTTTGTTGTTCCAGTGATCAATCTGGCTGCCATGTTTTGCACTAATTGCAGTTTCTGAGTTAGGTATAAGGGTAGCTCCACATAGAGTGCATTACAGAAAATGAGTTGTGAGGTTACCAGTGCATGTACTATGGTTTCTAAGTCCTTTACTTTCAGGAAAGGGCGCAGCTGGTGTATCAGCTGAAGCTGATAGCAGGCACTCCTGACTTCCATATTGACCTGATCTGTCATGTGAGCGACGAGTCCAGGAGCACCCCCAGACTGCGGACACAGTCCTTTGTGGAGAGCATGACCCTATTCAAGACTGGCGGTTGCAACCCAATCTCTGGTTTGGGGGTCCCTACTGTAAGTCTGGATTCAACTTGAGTCGGTTTTTCCTTATCCAGTCCATTACTGCTTTGAGACATTGATTGAGGGGAGAACCGCCATCTGCTGTCACGCCATCTGACCGAGACATGAAGCAGAATATTTGTCATCCGCATATTGGTAACATCCTGCTCCATGTCTCCTGATGATCTCTCCCAGCAGCTTCATGTAAATATTGAATAACATTGGGGACAGAATGGCTCCTTGAGGGACGCCATATTTTAGCTCGGTTTTTGATGAGCAACTGTCCCCGAGTATCACCCTCTGGAATCTGCCTGAGAGAAAAGGGTGGAACCACTGAAGAACAGTGCCTCCCACTCCTAATTCTCTCAGGCGTTCCAGTAGGATGTCATGATCTATAATATCGAAGGCCGCTGAGAGGTCCAAAAGCACCAACTGGGTCTACCCCTGTCAATGCTCAGGTGAAGGTCATCTACCAGAGCGACCATGGCTGTGTTCACCCCATGTCCAGGTCTGAAGCCAGTTTGAAATGGATCTAGAAAATCTTTTTCATCCAAGATCGATTGGAGTTGGAAGGCGACGGCTCACTCGATCACCTTGCTCAAGAATGGTAGATGAGAAACTGGTCTATAGTTCTTCATATCCAGGGGGTCCAGGGAAGGTTTCTTCAGGAGTGGTCTAACAACCACCTCCTTTAGATCTGATGGCATAGTATGTTCCCTAAGGGATGCATTGATGACCCTCTTAAGAAAGGCCATCAAGGCATCACCCCCTGGATGACCAGCCAGGATGGGCAAGGGTCAAGAGAGCACGCCGTCTTCTTAACTTTTTCAAGGATCTTGTCCATGTCATCAGTACTCACTAACTCAAATTGATCCAGTTTAATCTCACAAATGGGTTTACTGGACACCTCGTCAGTCACTTCTGTTATAATCCCGGCGTCTAAGTCGGCTCTTATCTGAGAGATTTTATCTGCAAAATAGCTGTTAAAGGCATCACAGCAGGCTGTTGTCGGGTAAAGTAAAGGGTTCGGCACAGGTGGAACCTGTGACAGTTCCCTCACTACCCTAAACAGTTCTGCTGGACAAGATTCCACAGACGCAATACAGGCAGAGG
Source organism: Phrynosoma blainvillii (assembly GCA_026167975.1). Taxonomy (NCBI): domain Eukaryota; kingdom Metazoa; phylum Chordata; class Lepidosauria; order Squamata; family Phrynosomatidae; genus Phrynosoma; species Phrynosoma blainvillii. The sequence goes on from JANUYF010000004.1 coordinate 153,398,408, forward strand.
AGAAAGACTTCTTCGCTGCCTGTATTGCCTCTTGATAGGAATGAAGGAATTGCCTATGACGAGTTCTGTCAGATAAGAGTCGAGTTTTCCACCAGGTGCACTCTAGTCATTGTCCAACCCGTTTCATTTTCCTGAGTTCTTCTGTGAACCAGGGATGGTGATTTGGAGAAGGTTGGAAATTCAGGAGTTAATTCAGGAGATCGGTGTTCCAGGTATTCACCAGAGCTTCAACAGGGTCGTCGGCTTTACCAACCAAGAAACCCTCCAAGGCTTTCTGGAATCCAATTGGCTCCATCAGCCTTTGAGGGTGGACCATTCTAATAGGTCCTCCACCCCTGGTGGGTTGGACAGTGGCTCTTAGTTCAACCAGGAAATGATCTGTCCACGACAGTGCGGACGTGTTTTTTACCTCCGCCCACAGATATGCCTGCTCCGTACTAAAGACCGCATCAAGAGTATGGCCTGCCGAGTGTGTGGGCCCGTGAACCAATTGGGATAGGCCCATGTTCGTCATAGAATCCATGAACTGCCAAGCTGCACCTGCTAAACTGCTCTTGAGAGGGATGTTGAAGTTGCCCAGAACTAAAAGTCTAGGCGACTCCAGCAACAACTCCAAGACCAGCTGTGTCAGCTCGGATAGGGAGTCTGTTAGGCAACGGGGTGGACGGTATACCAACAGAATCCCTATACTATCCTTGGTCTTCAGGCTCAGGTACATATTCTCGAAATGGTCTGTTTTCCAGATAGGTATCCTGGTCAAGGAAAGGTTATTTTTGTGAATTAGAGCCACGTCTTTCCCCCCGCCCACTTTCCCTCACCTGCTCGAACACAGAATACCCGGCTGGGAGAGCCTGCTTCCAGGTGATGGCACTATCCTCCCCCAGCCAGGTTTCTGTAAAACATGCCAGGTCAGCATCCTCATCCATGAGAAGATCATAGATGATATGAGTTTTATTTTTCACAGACCTGGCATTACAAAGGAGCAAGGTGAGGTTCTGTGGCAAGGTTGGTAAGCTCCCCAACTTACTTTGGGCATCAGGGTGGTCTGAAGGTGGGATCCCTTTAAAACATCAAACCCGCCTTCTTTTATAACAAGTCACCACCCTGTTCTCGCCGTATCTTCCCCTGCCCTGTATCACCTCAATTTCTGCCCCAAGAGAATTATATGTCCTCTCTGCCTCATTATGTTGCATTTAATTTGTTGTTTTATAAGCCCCTGAGGTCTCAACACAAGATACCCATAAATATACAAGCCGGGCATCTTATATGGCCAAATGTTCCTGAGGGGGAGGGGGCAAACATAGAGTTCAGACACCAGCTTCTCCTCTCCTATGCCATCGCTGCTTGATCAGTGGTTGGGCCTACAGTGGCTAAGAAAGCTCTCCTCCGAGGCCAGATGTTCCCAAGGGGGAGGGAGTGGACAAGGAGACAAGGAGTGTCTTCGGTGTCCTGCGAGGGAGGTGGTGGTGGAATTAGGCTGGGAGGGTCTTTTGAAGCCTTCCCAGCATCCTCCGGACTCTGTTGCTGCCACTAGTCACCTCTTTGGCATCCTCTGAGGGAGGTAGCTGGGAAGGAGGAGGAGGAGGACCAAGGCACACATCTCTCAGCTCCCAGCTACCCATTGCTGTTGCCAGTGTTCGGGCTGGAGAAGGGGCTAAATAGCCTCTCTTCAGTGTCCCAGGTGTTCCAAGGGACGGAGGAGGGGGAGGACCAAGGCACACACCTCTCAGCTCTCAGCTACACACCGCTGTTGCTGGTGTTCAGGCTGGAGAAGGGACTAAATAGCCTCTCTTTGGTGTCCCAGGTGTTCCAAGGGAAGGAGGAGGTGGAGGACCAAGGCACACACCTCTTAGCTCCCAGCTACACGCCGCACATGGAGAAATGGATCCAAAATACAGGAAAAGAAATATTAGGAAGAACTTCTTGGTGGTAAGATCTGCTCAATAGTGGATTATGCTGCCTCAGAAATGGTGGAGTCTCCTTCTTTGGAAGTTTTCAAAAAGAGGTTGAATGGCCATCTCTCAGAAGCACTCTAATTATGTATTCCTGTATGCCAGAGTATTAGGAAGGATCTAATTAGGGGAATTTATAATTACCTCAAATATGCAAGAGTGGGGCCCTAACAACACCCCACGAGACCGGAGTACCATTGTTTATACCAAAGGACTAAGAGATTCCACAATGGATGACGCTGAGACAGGCTTCTTTAATTAAGGTCTAAATATTTATTAAAGGGGAAAACTGCACACATAGAAATATGACACACACACTCACACTGCACACTTAGAAGTAAAGGACTGAAAGTGGGAATAGACTGAGATGGGCTAGACTACGGGAGATACTCACTTCCTAAGGCTTCTCCAGGATCCGCTGTGGATGTGAATGATAGTAATAATGATACATGGCTGCCAAAATGGGGGGAAGGGATGGCTGAAGGAACTATGATCAGAGCACAGACTGATGTGGAGTCAAGATGCACTCTAAGGATAGTGCGTGAAGTCTAAAAATCTAGGGGTTTATATAAGCAATATCTAGCTTCTGGCTATAGACTTGATGGCTTGACTGAAGCCTGGACAAAGACGCTGATTGCCTGGGCTTTGTTAAACAGAGGTGTGAGGATGACCTAAACAATGTACTTGGATCTTGACACAATCAAGGAGGGGAGGCTAGAGAAAAAGGATGCAGTTAAATCTGATCACTGCCCCATCAGGAGTAAGACTCAGGACAAACAAGCACTATTATGTTGACTTTCAGGGATAATGGTATTTCCCCTGTAGCAACTCCCAAACCTGTCTAATAATGAATTTTCCAGTTGTTTGGGGCAGGCCCTCCCTATGCCTACCTGACTTGTCATCTAGAGGCCTATGGCTGACATCCCACAGAGGTTAGTTTGGGGTCATAGAGGGAATTCCATGTGTCCCAAAGTTTTTTTAAAATCATATTTGCTAACAAGAGGATTGGACTTGATGGCCCTTGAGGTCTCTTCTAGCTCTTTGATTCTATGATTTGAGTAAATCTGCCCTCTAGTACTGCTGAAGGCATTAGTTGAAATCTGGTTTATGTAACTTTCCTCCTTAAACAGTTACTGTTTTATGTAATAGACTGCTTACTAATTCCATTAATGAGCAAGTTTGTTTTCTGCAGCTCCAAAAAATAGGACCCAGAGCAATGGATTCAAACTATAGGTAAAAAAGATTCCAGCTCAACATTAGGAACTTCCTGACAGTAAGAACTATTCAACAGTGGAATATGCTGCCTCAGAGTGTAGTGGAGTCTCCTTCTTTGGAGGTTTTTAAACAGGGGCTGGATGGCCATCTGTCAAAGGGTGCTTTGATTGTGTATTCCTGAATGGCAGGAAGTTGGACTGGATGGCCCTTGTGGCCTCTTCCAACTCAGTGATTCCATGAATCACTGATTATTAGGTAAAACAGCTTGTAAAATGTTGGATTTAATTTGGTGGGTTGATAGCATATACAGACCCCCTAAAATTAAATGAGATTCTTAAAGTACCAAAAGAGAAGGTGGCTGTGGATATTTTTGAACAGTACAATTTCCTTTTTCTTCTGATGCGTCATTATTTTTTGAAATATCCAGAAGTTTTAAGTTTATCAGACAGGACTGCAAAAACTGTGATTAATAAATGTAAATCTGTATTTGCTCACCATGGAATACCAAGGACAATTGTAAGTTTTTTGTTATGCTCTTTGTTAGTCAACAATTTAAATCAGGGGTAGGCAACCTTTCCCCTTTAAGGGCCAAGGGACTTCAGCTCCCAGAAGCCTCAGCCATGTTGGCCAATAGTCCCATGTTGGCCAATAGCTCCTGGGATTCTGGGAGCTGAAGTCCCTCGGCCCTTAAAGGGAAAAGGTTGCCTACCCCTGATTTAAATGTTTGCAAAAAAGTGGGGGTTTGGACAATGTTTGGTAGTCTACGGCATGCACAATTTAATGGAATGGAAGAATGAGCAATCATATCTATAAATCAGCTTATAAAGAAGGCAGGAGATGCACATGTGGATCTGCATTTCACATTGTTGGAATACTGGAACACACCAGTTACCAGGATGTCATACTTGCCTGCACAAATGCTAATGGGTAGGATGTTAAAAAGTAAACTTCCAGAAATAACTAGTTTAATGTCTCTCAATATTCCTACTGATGTACATAAGGACCTTCAGAGAGTCCATGTCAGGAAGAAATATTTCTATGATTGAACAGTCTCTTCAACTGTTACAAGAGGGAGATTTAGAATGGATGAAATCTAAGGAATGGAAGAAGGATGGCTCCATGTTGTTGTTACAGAAAAATGTAAACAACCATGTTAATATCAAATGAGGACTTCAGAAGGCTGGATTTATCAGCATAATAAGTATCAATTAAGACCTCAAAGGCAATCACCTAAAAGTCCTGGTTGCATAGATTTAAGACAAGATGAAGAAAATGCTCAATTTGTTTAGCTTACCTGGTGCTCCTTTGAGTGATATAGGAAAAGCCAATGAGAATCATGATCGATCTACCTCCAGTAGTAGACAAAACAATCTGTCTACCCACATATCTGCTGGAATATAAATGTATTATTTACCATTCTTGCTCCTCACAGTCTGAAGTTGGCCATGTGGCCTCAATGTCTGAGTTGGTTCTGTCATCAGTGGACAGCAGCCAGTCCATCACAAAGGATTTTCATAATTTCTCCACGTAGGCACATCTCTGCAAGACTGGTAGCCACAGCTCTGGACAGAATGAAAAGAGATTCTGAATCACCTCCTCAGAGACCAGATAATCTGCCAAGGTCAGAGTTAAGGCCATTTACTAAAGAAGTGCTCGGAAGCTGTGAGTAGGGCTGTTTTCCCTGCAGTCTGATATGTGGATAAAGAGAGAACATCTGACACATTGAAGTTCAGAGTTGAGGCTGTGTACAATAAATAAGTAAACAAACATCTCCAGTCTTCTGTGGAGAAATTTCCTACAGGTTTACTTTTTTTTTTTTAAGTGTATGAGCGATGGAGATAGAGAGGGTTCTCATCTTGGGGCCTCAGCAGACGGAGGCCCCAGAGACGCCGCGGGTCGGAGCACCGCCGGAGTTCAGCCTCCGGACCGCGGCGCTCCTGCGGCGCATCTAAAAGGAGCACCAAATTGGCGCTCCTTTTAGATGTAAGGGAAAGTGCGCCCTAAAAGCGGCGGGCGCACTTTCCCTGGCTCAAACGGCGCAGCGCATGTGGACGCTGCGCCGTGAGGTCATCCCCGGTGCGCCGGCCGTGCGGACGGCCGGCTCTTCTGGGGGCGACCTCGGGGAGAGGAAGGGGCGCCGCTCGTGCGGCTGCCCCTCCTCTTCCCTGCCCGGAAGACGACTCTTTTAGTCGTCTGCCGAGGCCCTTGTTCTCACTCAGATGGTACATCTGGCTTACTGGATTGTGGCACTTGGGGATGCAGATGGGGTCTTACATAACTGATTGTTGCTCCACAATAAACCATTTTGGGTGGGAGAAAGAACATAGAAATAAGAACTGTAAGAAGGGCTTGAACCTGGGGAATTACTAAAGTCCAAGTCTTCTATGGGATCTTTTATCCTATATTTACAGAGGTGGATCAGGAATAGACTAAAAGAGACAAAGCTTTCCAATGAACTGTGATTTATTTGGGGATTCAAACATACAAAGACTAGCATTCAATCATACACACAAAAACTCAGGAATAAAGTTGTTAGCTTGGAGAGGAAACACAAGGCTTTCTAATGATGATAATTACCTGAATGAAGATGGATAGACTCAACTGTTATGAAAAGGAAAGGATAACGGAAAGAGCTGGGACCCAAATCAAAGTTCACAGTGGAGCAGTGTCACCATGAAATCTAACTAGACCCAATGTGCCTGAGATTTTGGGGATCTTTTATATCCTTAAACCTAGCCTGAGGCAAAGAATTACTATTGCATATCAAAGGATTCCAGGTTACTACTCTTTGAAGTAAACAATTTCCAAGGAGAGGAGATGGGATGTTAATGTTATCTCATCTTCAGCTGGACACATCCTGACTGGCACTCATAAATCTACTAGAAATGAATGTCCTGCTTTGCAGCTCCTAGGCCTGGCCCTTTTGACCTGCAAATTATTGTAGGTGCAGATGTGACCTTTCAGGTGCCTACGTGATGTGTTTGCCTTGGATTCATGGCGGTTGAGCTTCTCCAGTCCAGGGCCATCGCAGGGACCCACAAAAGGTTTTTTTTATTATCAATTATTGTAATATTTTCCCCCTTGAAAATTATTCCCTGTTCAAATGCAAATTGGGCAGGTGATCATTTTCACATTGCCAAATTCTCTTCACCACGAAAATTTAGAAGGTGTCAATTTGGTGAGCTAAATTCATGGTCCAGGGAATTATCCTTTAGAAAAGCCTGGGGAGGGCTTTTACTCCTAGAACCCATTCACACTTGCATATCAATCCTAATTAAAGCAGTTCAAGAGCAATGCTAATAACCAATAACCAATATATGCAATGAGGATCAAAAACAATACATGATGACAATGAGCAACATCAAAAGATCATGACTAAAATAAACTTATAAGTAGCAAACAAACATAAGGTATTCAATGGACTAATGTCCACCAGTAACTCAAAGCAATAATGTGAAAATCAAATAATAATGAAGAAAGGAATAGGTATAATCATGAGGTAGCAATGTCCACTGTTTACTAGAAAGTCTATGGACCAATGTCCGGTAATAAAGCAACATCAAAAGATATATTCAAGTCCTTGAGTATGTGTGCATTCAAGTCTATTTTCAGTGGTTATGATGACAAAAGTTCAACAACACTGTGGCATCAATAGCCATGAAGAGGCGGAACCAATGTCCAAAATCTTGTGGTAGGTGTGTATTGGTGTAGGAAGTATATATCAATATGTCCAGCAAATTTGTATGGATTTGGTGAAAGTTTGTGAAAAAGTTCGGACTTGAGTCCGGAACAGATGGACCAAAATTTTTGAATAGTGCCTTGGTGTGCTAGTGACTGAGTGGAGGCATTGAAGGGATGCCTCAAGAGCTGAAATGAATATGCTGATAGCCCCATATATCTAGAAAGTTGGGAAAAAACATGGAAAATTACTAATAAGTTTACATTATGCCAGAATTATAAAGAAAATTATTTTGAAATGTTCCATCAATGGTACATGACCCCATTAAAATTAAACAATATATACAAGACAGGATCTATAAGCTATTGGAAATGTAGAAACGAAAAGGTAGCTTCATACACATGTGGTGGAGGTGTCATGAAGCAAAACGACACTGGAAGATTATACTCAATATAATGAATAAAATACTCCAGACAAGAATAACACTTGACCCAAGAATCTTCTTATTGAATATAATAAATAAATTAGATCTTGAGACTGAAAAAAATGGTAGAAAAATCTTATATATGATAACCACGGCTAGGATACTCTATGCACAATATTGAAAAATCAACAGAATACCAACAGATGAAGAATGGTTAATTAAGATAAGAGAAGCGATGGATATGGACTTACTTTCTGCAAAATTAAGAGGAAAAGAAATTAAAGATGAATGGTTATGACTTCAAAAGTTTGGTGGGAAAAGAGGTTGGAACTTAATTTAGACAATAGCAAATTATAAAATAATGATGAATGAAGAATCAAATCGTAAAGCGAGAAGTGAAAATAGGCAGGAAAGGCTATATATGCAAGAAACTGGATTAAAATTTAGTAGAACTAACGAAATCAACAAAACTGGAAGGGTGATTAAGATATATCAGGAAGTTTATATTATAAGACAATTTCTTTTTAAGTATATGAATTTAGATATAAATGATCTTACTAGTAATATGAGATACTAGATGTATGTTTGGATAGGTCAACGTTATGTGTAGTTATATGTTTTGCATGTAATGTATTGTATTTGTTTGTTCTTGTGTTTGTATGCATTTAAATGTATATGTTTATATGTATATGTATGTATATATGTTTTTAAAGGTAATAAAATTAATTTTAAAAAGAGCTGAAATGAAGTTGTGGAGGACTGTGGAGGACTTGACAATTTGTGCTCATGCAGTCCAGAAAGCATGAACAGTGTCCATGAATTAAAATGTTGAAGCTGAAGACAAGAGTAGACCAGGGTGCCTGGAAAATGCTTGAGTAGACCAGGGCCCCCTGAGAAGAATGAGGTAAACCAGGGTTTCTGAAAGATGAGTAAACCAGGGCCTCTGGAACTTGAGTCGCTGCAAGCATGAAGTTGATCAGGACTCCAGCAGGGCAGGAACATGGCTAGCAAGCAAACATTATGCAGGAACAGAGTAGCAGGAACCCTGGATTTGAAGCAGGAACCAGGCAGGGAACATTTTAGAGGACATCTCAGGAACTACAGCTGATGTCTAGCCCAGTGCATCTCAGGTCTGGAAAGGCATTGGCAATGAGATGGAATAATCAGACTTCTGTAAGTCAGGGAGAACATCCTGGAAATGGCCTGATATCATGGAAACAGCTTGCTGGACATCACTGGAGGACATTTAGAGTAGAGGCAGAGGCACGTCTCACCCCCATATACTAACCCACCTATCATCCCCCAAGTAACTATATCTATTACACCTCAAACCAAACATCTAACAGAACTCATGCACTCAAGCATGGTTCTGACAGTCCACCCCCCTCCCCAACATAACCCATGGAACAAATTCATTCAAACCCCCCCCCCCCCCCCGGTTTGTTTGGATAAGGCGAATGAAATTTCCCAACCAATTTAGAAGCTTTAACATGTTTAGCCTTCACCCATTCAGCATGGTTGATGGGAAAGTGTTTCCATCGGACCAAATAGTATAGTCCCCCTTTATGCAATTTAGAGTCCAGAATCTTAGATATCTCAAAGTGATGTTCTCCATCCACCAACATAGGCAAAGGTAGGGTTTCTTCCGTTATCCACTGTTCACTGGTCAATGCAGGTTTCAGCAAGCTGAAAAGGAAAACAGGATGCAAATGTCTGTATGCTTTTGGCAAGTCTAATTCTGCAGTTGCTTTATTAATAACTTTTTTGACCTCAAAAGGCCCCACATATTTAGAACCCAGTTTTTCAGTGGGGGGGCTTGTTTTTAAATGTTTGGTAGACAGGTAGACTTTGCCCCCAGGTTTTATGTTCCAACCCACTTTTCTATATCTGTCAGCATACTTTTTATAATTGGCCTTGGCTTCTTCTAAAGCCTTCACAATAAGTGGCCAAGCTTTTTTGATTTTTGTAATCCACTGGGTGACTGTGATAGGATCTGACAATTCACTCTGCATAGTGGGCAACAGTTTTAGGCTCATAGCCATAAATGACATCAAAAGGTGCATGTCTAGTACTTTGGTTTACTGTCCCATTAAAAGCCACTTCAGCATCAGGCAATAGTTCATACCAGTTGTCTTGCAGGTGATTGGTGTAGCACCTAAGGTACCTCTCCAGTGAAGCATTTGTGTGTTCTGATTGGACATCCAGCTGAGGATGATGGGCTGTACTCAAGGCTAATTCAACCCCCAGTTTGGATTGCAAAACCTTCCAAAATTGAGAAGTAAAGGTAGAGCATTGATCTGAGACAATCTTATTGAGTAAACCATGATATTTATATACATATTGAATGAACCAATCAGCTAGCTTGGTAGCCATGTGGAGACCCTTGTGCCTCACATAGTGTGCCTGCTTTGAGAATAAGGGCCTTAACAGACTGCCAGAAATAATGCAGATTGAGGCCACTTTAACTGTCTCGGCTCAGTGTTAAGGAATCATTGGAACTGTTGTTTATTGTGGCACCAGAGCTCTCTGACAGAGAAGGCTCAATGTCCGAGAAAAAATTACAATTCCCATGATTCCCTAGCACTGAGCCAGGACAGTTAAAGTGGCCTCAAGCTGCATTATTTCTGGCAGTCTGTAAAGGCCCTAAATCTGTCACCATCCAAATTGTATTTCGACCCTGGCTTTCAGGCAGGTCAGTGATGAAATCCATGGCAATATGCTTCCATGGGCCACTACAGGTCTCCAGAGGTTGTAAAATTCCATTTGGTTTACCCACCAAAGGCTTGGCTCGAGCACATACAGAACAGCTCTTGACATGCTCTTCAATATCAGATCTCATGCCCTCCCACCAAAACTTTGTAAAGTTTTTTACAAAGCCCCAATGTCCTGCAGCTCAGGAATCATGGAACATTTGCAATATCTTCTGTCTCAGCTCACTAGGGACATATTTCTTTTGCCCTTTATAGGAAAGTCCATTGTCTTTTCTTTCCAGTTGCTGCTGGTGGGTTTATAGCCAGCTGTCACTCTCCATATGTTGTTTTATCTCCACATGAAGTGGATCCATTTTTTTTCTGTTCTGCCTTTCCTTCCACCTTAACTTGGCTGTGGGTGGTGACTGCTAGCCCCATTTGCACTGGAGTGAATAGGGTTTGGAGTGGCTGCATTTCTTCCCCCATGTGTTGAGGGAGTCTCGATAATGAATCAGCCAAACCATTTTCTCAGCCAGGAATAAATGTGAGCCTGAATTTATACTTGTAGAAGTCCTTGGCCCATCTACACTGCTTAGGTTTCAATTCTGGGGGCTTGGAGCGCTTCCAAATTACAGTGGTCAGACCATACTTCAAATGGGTGGGGTGCCCCTTCTAAAAACTGTCTCCAGTTCTGACGGGCCACAATAACTCATTTTTTGGGGGGGAATTTTCTGGACAAATATGCACAAGGTCTAAGTGCTCCCCCCTCACCTTTTTCAACAAAACTGCCCCCACTGTAAAATCAGAAGCATCAACCTGAACTACAAAAGGTGCTTCTGGATCTGGGTGCTTTAGTATGGGCTCAGAACTAAACAAAGTTTTCAACTGTTCAAATGCCTCCTGGCATCTAGGAGTCCAATCAACCTTTGCTGAAGGCTTAGGTTTCTCTACCATCTCCCCCTCAATTTCATTAGCTTTACGTTTTGCCTCCCCCCACCTTTTGTTTTGAGCAGATCAGTAATAGGCAAAGCAATCTGAGCAAAGTGGGGAATGAACTGCCTATAGAAGTTGCCAAAGCTCAAAAACTTTTGAACTTGTTTTCTAGTTTTAGGTGGGGGTCAGTCCATCACAGTCTGTACTTTTGCTGGATCCATTTCAATTCCCCTTGTGGACACTTGGTATCCCAATAATAATAATAATAATAATAATAATAATAATAATTTATTTCTAGCCTGCCCCTCTGCTCTGCAATCGGGGTGGGTTACAACATTTTAAAACATACAAATTTAAAACAAGCCTTATCCCCATAACCCCCCTCCCACCCCCTAAAACAAGATTAAACTTTAAGAGATTAAAACATAATAGAGTCTAAAACCAAACAAACAATACATTACAAAAAATAATAAAATCAAAAAAATGAAGCGAGCTACAGATAAGGGACAGTTGAAACCATCTCCCCTCAGGTCGGGAGATTATTCTGGGAAGACCTGCTGGAAGAGGTCCGTCTTTACTGCTTTTTTAAAGGCAGCAAGAGTAGTAATAAGACAGACTTCATCCGGCAGGCCGTTCCACAGCCTAGGAGCACTTGCAGAGAAGGCCCTCTGGGAGGTCTGGGACAGCCTAGTTTTTATTGGCTGTAACAGGTTTCTCCCAGAGGACCGGAGAGCACAGGGGGGATCATATGGGGAGAGGCGGTCCTGCAGATAAGATGGACCCAGGCCAGGCTTTAAAGGTTAACACCAACACCTTGTACTGTGCCCAGAAACTAATTGGCAGCCAGTGGAGGGATTTGAGCACCGGTGTCATGTGCTCCCTCCTAGATGTTCCTGTGATCAGGCTGGCTGCCATATTCTGTACCAGTTGAAGTTTCCAGGTTAGGCACAAGGGTAGCCCCATGTAGAGTGCATTGTAGTAATCCAGACGTGAGGTTACCAGAGCGTGTACCACAGTTTCCAAGTCTCTCATATCCAGATAAGGGCGCAGTTGACGTATCAGCCGAAGCTGATAGTCATGTGAAGCGACGGGTCAAGGAGTACCCCTAAGCTGCGAACACAGTCCTTGGAGACCAGTGTGACTCCATCCAGAACTGGAGACTGTATTCCCAAATCTGGTTTCGGGCCTGTGACTGTAAGTACCTCTGTTTTGTCTGGATTCAACTTCAATCTGTTTTTCCTCATCCAATCCATTACCGCTCTTAGACAGTCATTAAGAGGAGAGATGCCATCTGAAGTCTGAGTCGATGATCTGGTCATGGAGAGATATATCTGGGTGTCATCCGCGTACCGGGGACACCGTGCTCCATGCCTCCGAATGATCTCACCCAGAGGCTTCATATAAATATTGAATAACATTGGGGACAGGATGGCGCCTTGAGGGACGCCACAATTAATCTCTATTTTGGATGAGCAACTGTCCCTGAGCCTCACCCTCTGGGATCTACCCGAGAGGAAGGAACGGAACCACTGCAGAGCAGTGCCTCCAATTCCTAACTCTTTCAGGCAATCCAGGAGGATGGCATGATCTAAAGTGTCAAAGGCCACTGAGAGATCCAAGAGCACCAACAGGGTCACACTACCCCTGTCAATACTCAGGCGGAGGTCATCGGTCAGAGCAACCATGGCCGTCTCCACTCCATACAGGATGACTAGTGGCTTGGCCAGCCCTTCCCCCAGCACCAACATTGCCACTTCGGTGGCTTTCTCCTTTGTTGGCTGGGCTTGGCTGCCCCTGCCCCACATTGGTGGCACCTCCACTCCTTGCTCAGTCTGGGCAATTTGGATTCTTGTGCCCCTTCTTCCCACACTCCAAGCAGAGACCTAACCTCATTTGACACTGTTTCTCAGTCTCCGCTCCTGATTTATGCTTTCTAGCTGACAAGGAGGACTGACTCTTGTTCTCGCTTTTCTTTTGAGTTAAAGCCATGCACTGACCCAAAAGCTTTATCTCCTCCTTCGCCATTTTGGCTTTGCCCACTAGCTTGATCCAACCACGCATCATGGGTGGGTTGTCTCTGATTAGCGCCCATTCTAGCAGGTCAGGGCGCAGTCCATCCATAAAATACTGAACTTGGATTCTCTCTGCCCAGTCAGGAACTATCGCTGCCAAGCTCCTAAATTCGTAGGCCACCTCAGACACTGAGTGCAACCCTTGATGCAGCACCAACAACGGGGTATGAGCACGCTCTGCCCGAAGAGGGCCTTCAAATCTCACTTGCAGTGCCACCAGGAAAGCCTGCTGATTCTGAAGCTCCACTGCTCCACTATCATACAGGTGCACCACCCAGTATGCTGCTTCCCCCTCTAGAGGAGTAGTCACACATTGCACCTTGGCTGCCTCATCAGGGAAAGATGCCCCTCACTCATGAATATGCCCAGCCACTTGTGATAGGAAGTAGGGCAATTGCTGGGGTCGACTATCAAACTTCACCCCCAGTCTCCTAGCGGAGGGATCTTGCAGCCTTAACGGTGTGGGGGGGGTTCAGTTGGGGGGAGGCACTCCATGCTGCTCTGCTGGCACTGCCTGAGCAATCGGGGCTGCCCTTATGGGTGCTGCTGCTGCTGCCTGCCTACCCAGGGGATCAACCACCAAGCCTCCGAGGGTTTGCATTACCTCTTTCAGCATTCCCTGCATCTCCTGCATGGGGCCCCCATATCCTAGGCTGATACTCTGCCTGGTCGATGCCTCTTGTGTTCCTTCCCCTTGGTAAGGGCCAATGGCTGGAATCACACATCTTCTATTGGGTGCGCCGGGGTGTCCTCCCCAGCTGCCATCAGGGCCTTAGGATGGGCTCCCAAGCCAACCTGCTTGGCGGGCTCCTCGGGCTTTGCTGCCCCCACCTTTACTCCTTCTTCCTGTTCCGTTAAGAGTGTAGGGTAGTCCAGACTCAAATGGACTTCCATCACTCCAGACACTAGGGAGTTTTGGCTTACTGTCAGACTTGGATAAATTCAGTAACTCTGTGTAGCCATTAAACCAGCCAATTGAATCAATTAGGAGGCTATTGAAAACACACAGCCAGTAATTCACCAGTCAGCGTTTAAGCCAGAACTGCCCCCATATTAAACTCTTCATAACTGATGGGCTCCACCCCACACTCTTTGGCACCAAACCTAACACCCACCTCCAATTCCCACAGCTCTTCTTCCTCCACCATGTCAACCCCCCCTTTCTCCATGTTCTCACCCAAGCTATCTTTCCTCAGCCAAAATACTCACCCATCACCCCCTTCAGCTGGAGAGTCTTCTCAGCACCAGCCAGCCTCCTACACGGCCTTGCATTCCACAGTTCTGACTTTCTCAAAATTAACTCACTATTCCACACTACTTCCACCCCCCACCCCAAGCAGCCTACTACTCATAAAAGCTAACTACATTTCCCATATACTAACCCACCTATCATCCCCCAAGTAACTACATCTATTACACCCCAAACCAAAAATCTGACAGAACTCATGCATGCAGGCATGGTTCTGAGAGATACCCATAAAGGTACTTGGGGACATATTCTTCTTTTATATTTTTTCCACACTTTGTATATAGGTGCTCTAGTGAAATGATTATCAAAGTCATGATTAACCTGCACTTTACCATAAAATAAATAGCCATAGCATCCAAAACATAATTCTGAACCTTCTAATTTAAGTAGCTTTTTATCTTCTAATTTCATCCAGTTTTTTAACCATATAAAGGAACTGGCTTCAAAACATATCTTTAGATTAGGTACTGCAAAACCACTCTTTCTACCACATCTTGCATATATTTTTGTTTGATCTTGGTTTTTCCCCCTGCCCATATTTATTCAGATACTTGTTTCTGCCAGTCCTTGAAAACACTGTCATTTTTAATTATTGGCATGGATTGAAGTAAAAAAGGAGTCTAGATAAGATGTTCATTTTCACTACAGAAATTCTTCCCTTTAGATCTCTCCAATTACTTAATTTTTTTATTTCATTCCACTTTTCATATAGTTGTTTCTGAATAAATCCAAATTTTTATTTGTTAACAGTATTCCTAAATATTTAGCTTTTTTACTTATGTTAAAACCTGTTAATTCCTTTATTTTTTGCTCTTCCAATTTTAACATTATTTTTTTCTCTATTTATCTTTAATCCAGACATCAGTTCAAACTCCTTCAGTTGTTTCAATACATGATTAATACTACTTAGAGCATTTCCCCTTTAAGGGCCGAGGGACTTCAGCTCCCAGAAGCCTCAGCCATGTTGGCCAATAGTCCCATGTTGGCCAATAGCTCCTGGGATTCTGGGAGCTGAAGTCCCTCGGCCCTTAAAGTGGAAAGGTTGCCTACCCCTGACTTAGAGGAACTTCTACTGTTATAGCGATATTGTACGCAAAAGTCCTTATTTTAAATTGATCTCCTTTAATCATAACTCGTTTGATATCTGGATTTTCTTTTATGTTGTTAAGTAAGATGTCCAGACTAAGCACAAATAATATTGGGGACAAAGGGCTTCCCTGTCTTATCCCTTTGGTTATATCAATTGGCTTTGTTCTTATTCCATTAATTACTATTTGAGCTGTTTAATTTTTATATATTGCATTTATCCAATTATGAAAACTTTGTCCTATTTTCATCTGGCACATGATTTTTGTCATTAATTTCCTATCTAGGTTATCAAAAGCCTTCTCTAAGTCTAACAAAATCAAAGCTATTTTTTCTCATTATGAAAATTGAAGTATTCTATTACATTAACTACTTCCCTAATATTTTCTCTTAATTGCCTATTTGGTATGAAGCCACATTGTTCTTTGGATATTAATTTTTCTAACACAGTTTTTAATCTATTAGTCAATATAGAAGCAAGAGTTTATAATCCGTGTTTAACAGTGAAATGGGTCTATAACTGTTTGGGTCATCCTGATTTTTTCCTTCTTTCAAAATCAATGTTACATTGGCTTCTTCCCAGGTTGGAGGGATTTTCCCTTCTCTGATATTATTCATTGTAGATAATAAAGGATTACATAGCTCCTCTTTAAAGATTTTATAGTATTTCGATGTAAATCCATCTGGACTGGACATTTTATCACTTTTGGTATTTTTAATCACTTCCTGTAGTTCTTCCATTGCTATCAGTTGATCTAACCTTTGTCTAAATTCCTCTTTTAAAGCTGGTATGCTACTTTGGTCTAAATAGTGTTCTGTTTCTTTTTCGTTTATTTCCTTTGCTTTATAGATTTTACTGAAGTGATTATAGAAGATTTCTTTGATCTTTTTCTGTTCCATAAATGTCTTATCTCCAGTTTTAATCTTTGTTATTAGTTTTTTTGTCTCTTTCTTTTCTAAATTTCCATGATAATCATTTCCCAAATTTATTGGCATTTTGAAATTGTTTTGCCTTAACTTGTTTCATTATTCTTGTCATTTCTTCTAAGTTTTCTATCAAGTATTGCTTCTATAACATTTACATTTCTTTTATTTTATCTTTCTCCTTGCTATTAATCAATTCTCTTTCTTTCTTTGCTATCTCTTCAGTAATTTGATTCATTTTCTCTCTCTTTTTCTTTTGAACAAGCTTGTGTTTTTGAATAAAAAAACAAATTACAGCCTTACTCGCAGCCCATACTGTTCCTATTTCCGCACCTTTACCTAGATTTCCTTGAAAGTAATGTTTCAACATCTATTTTGCTTCTTCTATGATCTTATCATTTTGAAGTAAATATTCTTGGAGTTGCCATCTATATTCAGTTTCTATTTTTTTCATAATTAATGGATTGTGATCAGAATGAGTTTTGGCTAAAATTTCTGTTTGTTTTTTTTTATTTTGTTACACATTGTTTTTGAAACTAAGAACATATCTAATCTGGCAAATGATGTATGCCTTTCAGAAAAGAATGTAAACTCTCTCATTTTTGAATCTCCAAATGTCTGTCAAATTAAATGTTTGCATCATATAAAAACGGTTTTCAGGAATTTCCCTTGCTTTTCTTTAACTTGATAATCTATCTACTTGTGGATTAATAATAATAATAATAATAATAATAATAATAAAAATTTATTTGTACCCCGCCCCTCTGCATAGTAATCGGGGTGGCTTCCAGCATAAAATACAATACAGTAAAAATCAAACCCAACCCTCCCGTTCCTTAAAAAATCATTAAACAATTATCAAATTACAAACAGCATTTAAAATTTGGGCAGATGCCAATAGTTCACAATAATAGTTTACAATAACAAAACAGCAGAGACAGATGTTTATGGCAGCTAAATGGGGAGGGATAAAAGGAGATACAGTTGGACAGGCTTCTTCTTAAGTGTAGACTTTTAAGGATTAAGTGTAGACTTTTTAAAAAAGCTGATTTCAGTAAACCTAGGGAAATAATGGGTGTAATCCCATGATCAGGAATACTAAAATTGAAGGGAATTTATGAGGGATGAGAGTTTCTTTAAAGTGAGTTACTGAAGGCACAATTTCAAACAATTTTACATCATCCTATTTTTTCTGACATAGATTACCACACTACATTCTTATAGTGCTCTATTCCAGTTTAACTGCTCTGATTGCTTCCTGTTGCATTCTGGGATTTGCAATCCATCCTGAGAGGAAAAATGGGAGGTATTTAAGGAAACCAAGATGGATGTCTTCAGAACTTTCAGAAATTAGATACAACTTAAGAGCTGTCTTCATTTGAGATATGAATGGGACTAGGTGGATGACAAAGTAGCCCTCACTAGGTTAGGGAGGAAGCACCTCAACTGGGCAGGAAACATCTTGGCTTGGATTACCACACTGCACTCTTATAGTGCTGTTGTTCCATGTACCATTCTGCCTCCTGTTGCATTCTGGCATTTGAAGTTTAATGAAGATCAAGAGCTTTCTGGCTGAGAATTCTAAATTCCTCTTCCTAAACTGCAAATCCCAGAATGCAATGGAAGCAACCAAAGCAGTTAAACTGGAATAGAGCACTATAAGAATGTAGTATGGTAATCTATGTCAGAAAAAAATAGGAGGATGTAAAAATAAACCAAACTAATTCTATATCTATTGTTTGAAATTTCTATTTCATTATTTGACATTAACCTAATAAGGCTGAAGATCTAAGAAACCATTGGTTCAGAGTGTAGATACAGTTTAAGATACAAGCACATACTTCTGTTTATCAGGCTGGGGAGGTTGCAGACTGCCAGAAATAGTGCAAATTGAGTCCACTTTTAGGGTTAGGGTTAATGCTAGGGAATCATGGGAATTTTTTTTCTGAGACATTGAGCCTTCTCTGTCAGAGAGCTCTGGTGCCACAATAAAATACAGTTCCCATGATTCCCTAACCCTAACCCTAAAAGTGGACTCAATTTGCACTATTTCTGGCAGTCTGCAACCCCCCTGAGTACTGAAAAGCCATCTTAAAACAGGATGGATAGGGATAAACATCTCACATAGAATTCTTCCCATTTAATGAGGGATATTCTTTGTTCAGATTTAAAGACTTTTATGTTTTAAATGATTTGATTATTTGATAAAACTTTACAGTTTATAATGAGCTATTTTCCAAATTCAAGGGAGGATTATACATAGATCAGCATGTTTACTTTCTGTGGCATTGTGATCTTGTTGCAAAGGTAAGAGGAGAATGCTCTCAATGTCCACTCTGGCTTCTAAAGGTTATAATTAGTTATTGTATCTAAATCACTATTGTTTTTTCACTGACATATTTAAATATGAAAATGTAATAATTTTAATCACAGTTTAATTCAACTAGTCTGACAGGTTGCAAAGGTAAACAGATATTTGTCTTTCAACAATGCAATCATATACTTATTTCAGGTTAAAAAATAAGGCAGGCAAACAGATAAAGAAATTGTATGGTTTTCTTTGCTTTTTCTGGTGATGCATTCATCTATATTAATAATATCTGATTTTGTAATTCAGATTCTGAAATTAAACTAAATCTCTCACCCACAACATAGTATTTCTACCCTATTCAATCACCATATCTTCTAACTTCACAAATGCTGAATAAATTTCTTTCAGATGTGTGCTGCAGAACAGGATCTATTCATCTCCCACACATCATGCTCAGAATGACAATGAGACACCTATGATGTAAACTTCCTTCTTACGTTGTAGCATGTTGACCTGACAATGTGCCACCATAGTTTTAACAATATGGCTCTAAAAACCTTTCTTCCTGTCAACAAATGTTTGAACTTGAAGTGAAGTCAGCAGCTGAGAGGAGAAGAATGGAAAGGTAATTACCCACAATCTCCTCCAGGAGATGACAGAAAGCATGTTGTGACTAGGTGGCTCATGAGTTGAGCTGGGCTTTTTACACCTATCCCTCAAATGCAGCAGCTCTTCTATCTGCAGAACATTTTGAATGATACATTTTAGATGTTTAGCCACAGCAAAAACAAAGGTAAATAGACCACTTTTTATAAAATTGCAGTAGTATGATCATAAAATTTGTCATAAGAATATTCAGAGTCAAGGGTCTTTCTATAGCTCTCTACAGCATGAAGACATCAATGTAGATTTTTTGTTCTTTCCTATCAAGACTTCTATAGAAGCATAGATTAACTCTGGCCTGAAACAGACAGGCAGGAAAGAGAGGCTTCCAGCTGCTTCAGGGGCAGGGCATGCAGATGATGCATGCCCTGAAAGGAGCCAGAAGCCACACTGAGAGACCATGGTGGTGGCCTGCTTTCAGAGCAGGCCATCTGGTTGCTGTGGTCCCATGCCAATCAGGAGTCTGCTGCTGTCCTGCTTCGCCACTTTGATATCTAGAATAGGGTTAATTGGTGTCTTTCAGAATAAAGTTCTTTTGAGTATCCCATATTAAAGTTGGGGAAACCTCTTCCTCCTGAGCCTAGAGGGAACTCCCCAATTCCTAGTCAGTGTCATTTCTACTTTTAGGAATTCCTTGGGCAAGGTGCTCTTACTGGGCCTTCTTCTTGTCAAGCACTTGTCCTTGAGAAGGCCCACTTCTTTTTCACTGGTGATGGTGATGTTGCTGGTGCTCATTTACTTGCTTCTTCCTCGAGGTCCTGTCAGTACCATCTTCCAGAGATAAAGAAGTCATCCAGTGGTTATTTGCTCTTTCTCCTTACACCTATTTGTTCACTCAAAGAAGCAGGTCAACAAGCAGCCACAAGCAGTAAGGGGGGAGGGAGGAGCGGGGAGGGAGCTAAGAGTGTGGCAGTGGGTTGTTGTTGTTTTTTTTAAAAAAATGTACAACCCTCTGTTTAATTATCTCCTCTTAGAATCTTTCCAGGCATTGGGTCAGGCTAACTTGTCAGTAATTGTTTGGGTCCCCTTTTTTCCCTTTTTGAAGACGGGGATAACATTTGCCCTTCTCCAGTCCACTGGGACTTCTTCTATTCTCCAGGAGTTCCCAGAGATTATTGACAATGGATCTGAGATTACTTCTGTCATTTCTTATAACACCCTTGGATATAGTTCATCTGGCCTTGGAGATTTGAATTCATTTAGATCAATCAGGTATTCCTGTACTACTACTTTACTTATTCTGTGTTGCATTTCTCCTAATGCACCCCCTGATCCATTTTCCTCAGGTTGAGCAATCTTTTCCTTCTGTGAGGTAAAGAAGGTGTTATGTAGTTCTGCCTTCTCTCTGTTCATTGTTAGCATTTCGCCATCTTCTTCCATCCAATGGCCCTACCATTTCCTTTTTCTTCCTTTTGCTATGGACATAACCAAAAGCCTTTTTATTGTTCTTAACCTCTCTAACAAACCTGAGCTCATTCTGCACTTTATCTTTTTTGACTTTCCCCCTACACATGCTAACTAGTTCTTTGAATTCGTCCTTTGTGGTTCCCCCCCTTTCCATTTCTTATACATGTTCCTTTTAAAACTTATCTCAGTTGAAAGTTCTTTAGTCATCCATCCTGGTTTCTTGAAACACCTCCCATTGCCAAAGTAACTGTTACATGGATTTGTAATTGGTTGACTGGCCAAACACAAAGGGTGCTCAACAATGGCTCCTTTTCAACCTGGAAAGAAATGACCAGTGGGGTGCCACAGGGCTCTGTCCTGGGCCCAGTGCTATTCAACATCTTTATCAATGATTTGGATGATGGTATTGGTGGTATAGTTATCAAATTTGCAGACGACACCAAATTAGGAGGAGTAGCTAATACCCAAGAAGACAGGATCAAAATTCAAAATGACTTGAACAGACTAGAAAGCTGGGCCAAAGCTAACAAAATGAAATTCAACATGGAGAAATGTAAAGTACTGCACTTAGGGCGGAAAAATAAAAAGCACAGATATGTGGGGGACACCTGGCTGAATGAGACTATGTGTGAAAGGGAACTAGGAATCCAGGTAGACCACAAGTTGAACATGAGTCAACAGTGCGATGCAGCAGCTAAAAAGGCCAATGCAATTTTGGGCTGCATCAGTAGAAGTATAGTGTCTAGATCAAGAGAAGTAATAGTACCACTGTATTCTGCTTTGGTCAGGCCTCACCTGGAATACTGTGTCCAGTTCTGGGCACCACAATTCAAAAAGGATGTGGAGAAACTGGAGCATGTCCAAAGGAGGGCAACTAAAATGGTGAAGGGTCTGGAAACCAAGCTGAGGAACGACTTAGGGAGCTGGGGATGCTTAGCCTGGAGAAGGGAAGGTTAAGAGGTGATATGATAGCCTTGTTTAAATATTTAAAGGGATGTCATATTGAGGAGGGAACAAGTTTGTTTTCTGCCGCCCCAGAAACTAGGACCCAGAACAATGGGTGCAAGCTCCAGGAAAGGAGATTCCACCTCAACATTAGAAGGAACTTCCTGACAGTAAGGGCTGTTCGACAGTGGAACACACTCCCCCGGAGTGTGGTGGAGTCTCCTTCCTTGGAGGTCTTTAAGCAGAGGCTGGATGGCCATCTCTCGGGGATGCTTTAATTGGGAGTTTCTACATGGCAAGGGGTTGGACTGGATGGCCCTTGTGGTCTCTTCCAACTCTATGATTCTATGATTCTATTATTCATTTCTCCTCCTCGTTGGAACTGTTTGAAACTGTGCCTACAGTTTCTCCCTTTTGAGAAACTCCCATCCATCCTGAATCCTTTTCTCTTTCACTTTTCTTGACCACGGGATCACCCCCAGTATTTCCCTAAGTTTACTGAAATCAGCTTTCCTAAAGTCTAGAATATATGTCTGACTATGTCTGCCTTCTCCTTTCCACTTTATAACAAAATCCAGGAGAACATGATCACTCCCACCTAAGGATCCCACCACTTGCACCCCATTGACCAGGTCATCCCTGTTGGTTAGGATCAGATCTAAAATAGCTGATCCCCTTGTAGCCTCCTCCACCTTTTGGACAAAGAAACTGTCTTTGAGGCAAGTGAGGAATTTGCTAGACCTTGAAGTATTGGCTGAGTTTGACTTCCAGTAAATATCAGGATGGTTGAAGTCACCCATCACTACTACATCTCTCCTTTCTGAGTGTGTGGTCATCTGTTCTAGAAAGACATCATCCAATTCCTCAGTCTGACTTGGGGGTCTGTAATAGACTCCCACTATAACTGTTGTTTCCTTCCCATTTAATTTTTTATTCAGATGCTCTCCATCTGATTTCCAGGATTTAAGTTTTGGATCCCTTCACAGGTGTATACATCCCTGACATATAATGCTATTCCTCCTCCATTCCTGTTTGGCCTATTTCTCTTAAAAGGTTATACCCTTCTATTCCTACATTCCATTCATGAGACTCATCCCACCAGGTTTCAGTGATGCCTATTATATCATATTTGCTTTGTTGTGCTAGGAATTCAAGTTCACCTTGTTTATTTCCCGTGCTCTGTGCATTAGTGTAGAGACATCTGAGATCATGGGACATTTCCCCTTACTGTCTATGTAAAGTTTTCCCCCCTCCCATCACAGAAATATTACGACCATTTTCTTATCTGAGTATCTTTCAAAATATTCAGTTGTTTTTAAAATAAATCTTGTATGGTCTTGTTGTTGGGATTAACTCACATTGGTCCTTGTGAATCCAGTGTTGGATTATATCTTTTAGTCTGATAGAGACAATTGCTGAGACTATTTTATAATCTATATTCAGTAGGAATATTGGTCTGTAGGTTTTGGGATTAATCAGATCATGTTCTTCCCTCTTAATTGGGGATATATTAGCTTCCTCCCATGATTTTTTATGTTTCCATTTGTAAACATATTCACAGTCTGTTGTTGTGGATGTAGAAATTCATTTTTCAACATTTTATAAAATGCAGCTGTAAAACTATCTGGTCCTTCCTTGAGAGTCCTTACTCACCAGGGAGAAGATTCATTCTTTGCATTTGGTCACCTTGGAACTAGCAGCTGAGCAGCTGGCTAAGCAGTGATGATAAGGCCTTTGCTCACACTGGCCTTTGCCACAATGCAGTGGCATCATTAGATTGGTGTCACCTGGTACAATAACTTATGGTGTCACCTTTCAATTAACCTCCTCCTCTACTAGACCATACAACATCCTTAGTAATGTTTTTTTGTACAAATGTTACATCTTAATAATGCCATATATCATGGAATGTAATGGATGCTGTCTCTCATTCATAAAAGAGACTCCAGCTTCATGAGTGGGTTGCAGGAGGAATCCAGGGATTCTTCCTCCTTTTTACTTCCAAAGCAGAAGTCTGTTGTGTCAATGGGAGACAGCAGCCTCCAGCTTCAGGAGTGGGGTGCAGGAGGAATCCAGGGATTTTTCTTCCTCTTAACCAAAGCATGAATCTGGTATGTCAGTGGGAAACAGCAAACTCCAGCTTCTGAAGCAAGAAGCAGAGTTGACACAACAACTTTCTGCTTTGGGAGTTCAACGACAGTTTATTTGCATAAGAGACAATAACCATTAAAAAATATTAGAAAAAACATTTTTTGTTGTCCTGTTGTCACAGGACAACAATTTGGCTGGGGGAGGAGCTAGCAGCTAGTAGCTTTCCTGTATAGCTACAGACTCAGGCTGTGGAGCTTGGCAACAGAGCTTTGTGGACAGGCTTGTGAAACAAGGGTGTTTTGCATAGTTGTGGAGAAAGAGACAGCAGAAAGTGAGCTTCGGTCTGTGGGGTTAAACCAGGGGTAGGCAACCTTTCCCCTTTAAGGGCCAAGGGACTTCAGCTCCAGAAGCCTCAGCCATGTTGGCCAATAGTCCCATGTTGGCCAATAGCTCCTGGGATTCTGGGAGCTGAAGTCCCTCGGCCTTTAAAGGGGAAAGGTTGCCTACCCCTGGGTTAAACCTTCCCAGTCCCAGAGAGCCTTTTGGTTGTTGGCCAAGAGTGTGGGTCAGTTGGAGGAAGGCTGGTTGATTTTTGGGAGCCTACTGGAAGCTTGATTGTGTGTAAGCAATAGTGTCTATTATTCTATTGTAGTTTAGTGATCTTTTGTCTGTTGGATCAAGGCTAATTGCTTGTTTTAACTGTGTGGTAGGTGTGATTTCTGCTTATTTGTACTGTATTGTCTTATTCAATGTATCCCCAGGTCCCCTTTCTGAGCAACTGGTCCTAGGGAGAATGGGCTTTTGCTCAGAAGACATAAGTCAGAGACTTGGCTGGAGGAGAAGCTAGCAGCCAGTAGCTGCCTATATAGCGGCAGTCTCTGGAGCTTGGCAATAGAGCTTGGCAATCATGATTGGAACACAAGGGTGTTTTCTGTGGGTGTTTCATGTGGGAGTTTGAGGGGGGACTCAGAGTCCTGTTTCAGTGCTTACTGAAGACTACTGAACGTGGGCAGTGAGGGAGCTGCTGCAGTCACTTGCACCTGCTCTGGTATGTTTCTGTTCTTGCCAATGGATGAGAGTAACATCACTTCCATCAAGTGCAAGTTGATAAGTCAGTTGGGGGAAGAGAAGGTCCAGCAACTGGAGGCCTGGTTATGTTCACTTCAGCAAATTGGGGAGCAAGAGGTAAAATCAAAAGCTCAACTAGGAAATGTCCCCTAGGATCCTCATATAGAGGGCAATATAACAGATAGCGGGCTAGATCTTCTACCTCTCCTGAACTAAACTGCTGCAAAGCTGCTGTGTGTGAGGGATCCATTTATATCTTTCATCCAGGTAGGCTCTTGGCATTGTCTGAAAGTGAAGAACAGTAAAGGCTTTTCTCACTGTGACAAAGGTTAAGTTATAGAAATATTATTGGAAATATTATTCCCCTTTGAACTGGTTATACCAGGGAGAAAACACTTGCTGTTTGCTACTGAGCACATTATTATAAATGTCAACCTTGAAAAAAACTCTCTCTGATCAACTGCTTGTCCATCTTGGTTGCTGGAATCTGAACATCTTCAAAACAGAGGAGTGTCAGAGAAGACCAAAAATGAGCCCATCCACCCTGGGAAAGCTGATATTCAGAAGACAATGTTACCAAATTGCCTTCAATCATGCTCATTAGTTTTTTCCCATATAAAAACAACAACACTGCTTTATGGAATTTTGCATTAATCTAAGGGAGATCAACTTCCAACCTAAGTAGGGAGGATTGAACCCTCAATGGAAGGGCCAGCAGCTGTTTCAATCTGTTCTGGATAATTTTTTCTTCTGAAACTTGACCCTAACCCTATATTGACCTTAACCCCACAGAGCGACTGAAACAAAATGTTAACAACAAAAATCTTTAGCTTAAGGGCTACTTAGGAACCTCCATCAGTCCTACCAAAGCTAAGTAGTGCTTTTGCTGATCTCAAGACTGACACTTTCATGATCTCTTAGATAGTTGTTCCTGTTAGAATATGGATGGGTTATACAGTCAAAGGTGAAATGTAGAGATGTGTGTGTGGAATTTTCCTCATGAGAACAACATCTAGAGAAGCAAAGGGCCTTTGCAGACTTCTAGAAATAGTGCAAATTGAGCCCACTTTAAGGATTAGGGTTAGGGTTAGGGAATTATGGGAACTGTATGTTATTGTGGCACCAGAGCTCTCTGACAGAGAAGGCTCAATGTCTCAGAAAAAAACAATTCCCATGATTCCCTAGCACTAACCCTAACCCTTAAAGTGGACTCAATTTGCACTATTTCTGGCAGTCTGCAAAGGCCCAAAGTGAATCTAACACCAGATGGCCAAGAAGACATAAACATGTACTTTCCCAAAGATACAACTCATAGACACAGACTTTGTTTTGGAAAACAGGAGATATCAAAAAGGTAAACAATCGTTAGATCATGGGAAAGGAGTCACATGGTGAATGATGGACAGCAAGGGGCTGGGTTAACATACATCATACAGGCATTATCTAATCAACATAAGGTTAACACCCTAGAGACGGTGGAGTATGGGAAGGGCCTAGAGAATCCTTTGATTAAAAATGTTATTAGTTCAAGATGTGAGTACGTGTGTGTGGCTGGCAGTGGTTTTAACTGCAACAAGTTGGGATCCTAAGCTTTTGGGATTGTTAAAGCCATGTAATCTTGCATGGCTGAACTGGTCAAGTTCATCACAATGGATTTTACTTAGTTATCTTATTTTACTTTTATATGCATTAATAAACTATGCTTTTGGACTTTACAATGTGTCTTCTTGACTGAGGAAGACAGGATCCTGAATAAGGGAAGCTGAGCCAGTTGATGGTAAGAGATACAAAGTGGCTGTGGATCACAGCAGCCAGCTTGTCCTGCAGATTCTGCTGGGTGCCAAAGAGCATCACTGCAACACCCATCATCCACACACTGACAGTTCCAGCTTCCATTGTAAGAGAAATGTAACCCCAAATATTTGAAATGATCATATTGCTCTGTTGGGTGGCCTTCTATATACTATTTATGGATATTCTTCTTTTTGGGAAAGATCAGTACTTTGTTTTTGACTAATTGATAGCCAAATTCTCTGACTTACAAATGCTACCCAGTTTTCACAGCAGTCTTCTTAGACCTATCTAAGTGATCTAGAGGAGGGCCATATAATTGGCATATAACAGTATGGATTTTCATATTGTTGACAGATGCAGGGAAACAATCAGTGGTGTTCAAATCAGTAACCAAATTATTTACATATATATTAAACAACAAAGGTGCCAACAAACAGCTCTGTTTGACTCCTCTATGGGTTTTGATTTTACCCAACAGGTATCCTGTCGGGCTTACCTTCACCCTAGTGTCAGTGTGTGTGTGTGCGCGCAATTGCTGGAACAAAAATAATAGTAGTTGTTAACCACCTTCAAGTCAATCCCGACTCATGGTGGATATCTACAAGACTCCCTGTGGATACCTACAAGACTCCCTATCTTCCACTGCTCTGCTTAGGTGCTGTACATTACCTCCCTAATAGAGTTCATCCATATAGCATGTGGTCTTCCTCTCTTTCTGCATCCCTCCAACTTTCCTACCATTATTGCCTGTTCAAGCTTCCATTTATTTGCCTTTTTGGCCTTCCATGGTATCCTCAGCACTCTTCTCCAGTACCACATCTTTTATGAATTAATTTTCTTCCTATCTTCACTGTCCTCCTATTGTCACTTTCTTCACTGTCCAGCTCTTGCTTAGTACACGGTAATAAGGAATACAGTGGCTTGTACTATTTTAACTTTTGTGCTCAATTGTATACATTTACATTTTAGGATCTTTTCTAGTTATTTCATAGTTGTTCTCCCCATTCCCAGTCTTCTTCTGACATCTTGACTGCATCTCATTCTGTTTTGGTCAGGCCTCACCTGGAATACTGTGTCCAGTTCTCGGCACCACAATTCAAAAAGGATGTTAAGAAGTTGTAGCTTGTCAAGAGGGTGACCAAAATTGTGAAGGGTCTGGAAACCGTGCCCTATGAGGAGCAACTTATGGAGATGGGTATGTTTTGCCTAGAGAGAAGGGTATGTGACTATGGTTGATAAAGACAACTTTTTGGGTCCTTGCCATGGCCCTGGACTGGAAGAGCCCCAATCACCATAGACTCAAGGTGAACACATTATGTAGGCACCTGAAAGGTCACATCTGCACTTACAACAATTTGTAGATCAAAAGGGCCAAGCCTATGAACTGCTATGCAGGACATTCACACCTAGTAGATTGATGAGTACTAGCCAGGATGTGTCTGGCTGAAGATGAGATTCCATTAACATCCCATCTTCTCTCCTTGGAAATTGTTTACTTCAAAGTATAAGAATCTGGAATAGTTTGATATACTATAGCAACTCTTCACCTCAGGCTAGTTTTAAGGGTATAAAAGATCCCCCAAATCTCAGGCACATTAGGTCTAGTTAGATTTCATGGTGACACTGCACCACTGTGAACTCTGATTTGGGTCCCAGCTCTTTCCGTTGTCCTTTCCTTTCCATAATGGTTGAGTCTATCCATCTTCATTCATCATTGGAGCAGCCTCCTTCAGGTAATTATCACCATTAGAAAGCCTTGTGTTTCCTCTCCAAGCTAACTACTTTATTCCTGAGTTCTTGTGTGTATGAGTGTATGGTAGAGTGTCTTTGTATATTTGAATCCCCAAATAAAGTACAGTTCATTGGAAAGCTTTCTCTCTATCAGTCTATTCCTTAGCCACCTCCGTAAACATAAGATAAAAGATCCCATAGAAGACTTGGACTTTAGTAATTCCCCAAGTTCAAGTCCTTTTTTTACAGGTAAGAGGTGATATAATAGTCCTGTTTAAATATTTGATGGAGTGTCATATTGAGGCTGGACCAAGCTTGTTTTTTTACTGCTCCTGAGATTAGGACATGGGGCAATGGATGCAAACTACAGGAAAACATATTATACCTAAACATCCAGAGGCTAGATAACCATTTGTCAGGGGTGTTTTGATTGCGCATTCCTGCATGGCAGGTGGATTGGACATGATGGCCCTTCAGTCTCTTCCAACTCTGATTCTAAATAAAATATCAAGGATAGATTTCTTTTAACCATCGACAGGACTCTTCAGAATTGGGCTCAGTATTAGTAATGTATACTATTTTAGTAGTTATCAGTTCCTTATATATGACTAGTATTCCTTGTCTAATCAATTTAGCTACCTACCCCAATTGAGCCTTAATCCCTGTTACCGCTTGATTTAAACTGAGGATCTCTCATAATATTTTAAAAATTTACTTAGAAGTTAAGAAACAATGCTTCGGAAGTATGTCCAAAAAATTGCTACTGCAGCAGCAATATGACATAAGAGAAGAAGTTCTCTCTCACAGTCTCTCTTGTGTATCCGGAGCCCTAACAGGACTTTTGAGTTCTGATTTTCCATTGGAGCTTGAGCTTCCATTACTAAGGCCAGTTGCATCAAACAAATCACATGGAACAAAATTAGCTTCTTCCTCATCACTGAACTGTAATTGTTCCTCTGTTGAATATGCCCTTTGAGCCATTCCATCACCAGCTTCTACAGGTTCTGGGAGCAAAATGTTACCTATATAAAGCTAAAAACAAAACAAAAAACCTGAACCCTGAAGTAGATAAATCAGTAAAATTTCTAAAAGGGTAACAATACCCCACTGAAAAGTGTGCAAATGTTAGAAATAAAATAATATAATAATAGTAAATAATAAAAACTGAAGGCCAGACGCGTTTCAACAACAGTCTTCCTCAGTGGCCTACAAGCATTCAAAAGATATATATATAACAACTCCTCAGCTCACACAATGTGACTCTGCTTAATTCAAAAGCAACAATGTTCTTCTCCTGCTCACAGAGTCTCTTATATAACCAGCTGAACTGGTAATGGGAACGATCCTGCCAAGACTCAGGAAAAGATCCTAGGGAAAACTTAGGGTGTGGAAGGACAATGAAAAACTCAAACCAACCCACTTACAGTCACATCTTTACCCACCAGGGATTCAGATTTACCAACCATGTATCCATTTGAATTCCAATATTGGTAGTTGTTTTATGTACTTAGTATTAGATATCCCATCAATGCATCAGAATTTAAATGAAGTTCTTCTCCTGTTCACAGAACCTTTTCTATAACCAATAAAACCAGTTGTGGCAACTGGCCTGACAAGACTCAAGAAAAGAACTAAGGGAAAAATTTAAAGTGTGGAAGGACAGTAAAAGACTCAAACTAGCCAATTCACATTGGAGAAGAGCATTGGGCCTAAGCAGACGGCTTAAAAGGCCGTCTTGGGGGCAGGGAAGGGGAGGGGCAGCCGCATGCTCGGCGCCCCAACCCCCTCCCGAGGTCGTCCTCAGAGCAGCCGGCCCTCCACACAGCCAGTGCTCTGAGGACTTCCCACCGCAGCGTTCGCAAACGCTGTGGCGGAAAAGTCGCCAAAAGTGCGCCGCAGCCTTTTGCGGTGCACTTTGGCTGACTTGTGAAAGGAGCGCTGATTTAGCGCTCCTTTCAGGGGCGGTGAAGCTGCGCCGCAGGATCGAGGCATGGGGATGCCTCGGTCCCGCGGCGCAGCTTCCCAGGGCGGCTCATGGCCGCCCGTCTGCTTAGCCCCATTGTTGCTTTTGAATTAAGCAGAGTCACATTGTGTGAGCTGAGGAGTTGTTATATATATATCTTTTGAATGCTTGTAGGCCACTGAGGAAGACTGTTGTCGAAACGCGTCTGGCCTTCAGTTTTTATTATTTATATTTATTTTTATTATTTACTATTATTATATTATTTTATTTCTAACATTTGCACACTTTTCAGTGGGGTATTGTTCCCTTTTTAGAAATTTTACTGATTTATCTACTTCAGGGTTCAGTGTTTTTTTTGGCCTTGATTTTTGAATTTTTATTATCATTATAATACTTATTTTTAGCATCTGCATACTTTTCAGTGGGGTATTTTTACCCTCTCAGATATTTAATTTTATTGGATTTTCTGCTCCAGGGTTTAGTTATCCTTTTATTTCTTTACATTGTTGCCTTTTTGGAATTGGAAGTGGGATTATTTTATCCTGGTTATTTTTTGGCAGAACCTTTCAGTTTGGTTTTTTATTCATCTGTCTTGGGTTTTCTGGCTGTAGGGACTTTTGTTGGTTACCTATATAAAGCTGTCTATATTTTTAAGGAGTCTCCTGGTCAATATCATTGGCCCTTCTTCTATACACGTCAGAACCTTGTTTTATTCTGGGACAATCCTGAGGATATAGCTAGTGTGCCCACAATCCTACACTGTGTCTGGAGCAATAAAAATAAATAAATAAGGGAAGTAGAATCATAGAGTTGGAAGAGACCATAAGGGCCATCCAGTCCAACCCCCTGCCACACAGGAACTCAAAATCAAAGCATCCCCGACAGGTGGCCATCTAGCCTCTATTTAAAAATCTCCAAAGAAGGAGATGCCACTAGCCTCCAAGAGAGTGTGCTCCACTGTCGAACAGTCCTTGCTGTCAGGAAGTTCTTCCTCATGTTGAAGTGGAATCTCTTTTCCTCTAGTTTGAATACATGGCTCCAGGTCCTATTCTCTAGAGCTGTAGAAAAAAAGGCTTGCTTCATTCTCAATATGACACCCCTTCAAATACTTAAACAGGGCTACTATATCACCTCTTAATCATCTTTTCTCCAGGCTGAACATACTCAGCTCCCTAAGTTTCTCCTTATAGGGCATGGTTTCCAGACCCTTCACCATTCTGGTTGCACTCCTCTGGATATGCTCAAGCTTCCGAACATCTTTTTTGAATTGTGATGTCCAGAACTAGTCACAATATTCCAGGTAAGGACTGACCAAAGTAGAATAGAATGGCACTATTACTTCCCTTGAACTAGACAAGATAATTCTATTGATACAGCCTAGAAATGCATTGGCCTTTTTAGCTGCTACATCACACTGTTGACTCATGTTCAACTTGTGGTCTACTAGGACTCCTACATCCCTTTCACATGTAGTCCCATTAAGGTACCCCCTTACAACCCCTATAATCCCTTCTCACTAGGAAAAGCAAAGAAGATGCTAGATTGCTATCTCACATCCTTGCAAGAATCTTCTTACTGAGATTTAGAAAATTCCCCATGGCAGGCAGTCCACCCACAGCTCTTGCAGACTGGAGATACTTGTAAAGATGTTAACCTTTCCTTCAGCTGTATTGGCTCCTGTCAGTTTCAAACTGCACTGCATTCATACGGTCCTTTTGTTTGTGAGGAACCCTTATCCATCTGAGAGTACTGACTCACTCCTCTGATATCCTGCTGGGAGTAGGTAAGGAGACTCCTGTTCATCGTCCACTGGGAGGTAGCTAATCGCTTCTTGCCTGACCTTTCTTCTCACCTTAGAAGTTTATTGCATTAATTTTAAAACCGGCTTACCTGATCCAGCTTAAATTTTAAAGTAGGTGGCATCCTGATATTATCAGAAGGATTTAGCTGCTGAAATTGCTGCCCCAGTCCATCCCAGGTCCACCCCCACTCCCACAGGTGGTCAACGCGCCTCTTTTTGAAGCCAGGAGTTTTCCCGCTTAAGAAAATGACTGCCGGAGCAGCCCTGGGAGCAGGGATGGACCCAAGTTAGACCCAGGCAGCGATTTCTGATAATATCAGGATGCTGCCCACTTTAAAATTTAAACCGGATCAGGTAAACCAGTTTTAAAATTAATGCGATAAGCTCCTTAGTAGAGTAGCTTTGTCCCAATTACTTGCCCACCTCTTTACTCTTGAGGCAGCTCCACACCACCCTAACAATTGAGCAACTGCTTAGTGTTAAGTAGTAAGTAGTAAACTCCTCAGTGGGAGCCCTCTTACTTCTAAGATTATGGGGGTTATTGTAGTTGTAAAATGAGTTAAATTAACATTCCTTCTCTCTTTCTCTTTCTCTTCACTGAATGCTTCTCCCAAGCAATCTCTGTCAGTATTATTAAGGTAGCAAAACAATCTCCTTAAGTCAAACTTTACAAACATATTGGCAGGTTGCTTCCATATAGCTTCTGGGAGTATTATTCTGCTCTGCAAAAGATAAATGAAAATAAATAAAATAAAAAATTTTGGAAGGCTCAACAGCACTGGCATTGTGCGCATGTGCACAGTGCCGCCGCCTTTGGGACTTCCAAAATGGCGCCCCATGTTGTGCGCGCATGAGCGCGTGATGCAGAGCACCATTTTGGAAGGCCCAACAGCACCAGCATCATGCTCATGCGCACGGTGCCACCACTGTTGGGCCTTCCAAAATGGCGCCCCCCAAGCAAATTGTATTTTTTTCTGAGACATTGAGCCTTCTCTGTCAGAGAGCTCTGGTGCCACAATAAATTACAGTTCCCATGATTCCCTAGCACTGAGTCTGGGCAGTTAAAGTGGACTCAATTTGCACTATTTCTGGCAGTCTGCAAAGGCCCAAAGTCTATGTAAATTGAGAGCAGGAAGAAGAGAGGAAGAAGGACTGAGAAATGAAGCAAAGGGCCAAGTTGTTGGCTGTTGCCTTGACTGAGTCTAGCAGAGCCTGGCAGAGAGGTCGAGGGTGAGGATGCAGGCACAGGAGGAAGAGTCCAAGGTGCCAGAAGAGTAAGAGAAGGTCCATGAGAAAGGAATCAGTGTGCCTTATGTAAACAAGCAGGACATTGGAGGAATGAATGCCCACAACGTAACCAAAGTAACCAAAGGGGGGTCTGACCAGGAGGAAGAGGTTGAGGCCAAGCTCAAGCTCATGTATACCAGCCCCAACCTTTGAATCCAGAAGCTAGAGAGTTCATTGGAATGGCTGAAATAAAAGAATGGGATTGAAACCCACCAGTTCCCCTTAATCTAAGCCCCAGGGAACCCATAGTGTGGATGGAGGGGGCTGAGGTGTCCCTCTCATGATAGATTCAGGGACTGAAAGATCAGTAGTTTTCTTTCCTGTGGCTCCCACCAGTGGCTAGGAAAACAAGATTATGTGGACCACTGGAATAAAACAAGTTCATTGTTTATTTTAACCATGAGGCTGTAATTAGCCAACCATCAATTTAGTCATTGATTTGTATACATCCCAGAATGTCCCATCCCATTGATGGGCAGAGATTTTCTGTCCAAACTAAGAGCTCAAATATTCTTTGAAGAAGACAGCACTAGTAATGTCCAATTTTGTAGGCCAGGTGTATTAAAAATTCTAGCCATCACCAGTCCAGTTGAGGAAGAATGGTGAATTCATCCAATATTGGAGATAAAAGAAAAAGATGAGATGTGGAAATCCTTTGATGTGCCAGTAGTCTGGGCTGAAGATAAACCCCAGGAATGGCAACATTTATCCCACCAGTGGTGATAGAATTAAAGCCAGGGACCAGTGACTACCGTCCAGTTCAGGACCTGAGACTAGTAAATCAAGTTACAGTCACTATTCACCCTGTGGTCCCCAACCTGTATGTTTTAATGGGATTAATTCCAGCAAAAACAACCCATTTTACCATTTTGGATTTAAAAGATGTCTTTTTCTGCACCCACATAGCCCCACAGAGTCAATCTTCTATCATTATGAATAATAACCCTGGTTAGGAGGACTGTCATACCTTTTTATTTCCTGAGGAGAAGTATATGGTTTGCCCAAAGACAATAGATATGGTATTTTGTCAGAATATAATGCTTAACCTCAGTCTGCACTGGAACAACACATTGACTCTGAAGACATTTTATTTTTATTTTTATTTTTGAATTTGGAAGATGCTTTCTCATGTGTCTCAGCACTAGAACCTGAGAGAAAAGAGGGGGACTTCCGGTTGGTATGGTATCCGCTTGAGAAGTCCTCCACTTTGCCTCTGAAGGACTTCTCTGTCATCGTGGCCAGAGATCCAAAATTAAAGATCCAAAAAGAGATCTAAAGTATTCCCTTTGTATCGGGAATCTGGACGTCTCCTCCAAGGACTTGGATCGATGCTCGGAAGCCTCTGAATCCCAGGTAGAACTTTGATTCTCAGTGCGACTAAGAGGCTAAGAACAACCGGGAGAGGAGAAAACATGGCCGCGCTGCAGAATTCTTCCAAGGAAGAACAGGACACCACCAATTTTATTTTATTTTTATTTTTAAGCTCCAACAACTGTGAGTAAGATAATTGTGGGACTAAATGGTACTAGATATATGCTTGGGCACGTAACTTCTTCGAGTACCATCATTCAGAGCTTTTGGCATATTTAAGATGCTCTTTTGGACATATTTGGAATAATCCTACAGTGCTACGACTAGAGAAGAGAAATTTGATATAAAACTGTATTTTTTTTTCCTGCTTTCTCTTCTTCCCCGCGGGTCTTAAGACCCATATTTTGGATATTTAAATAGAGGAAATATTACGGAATTTGATTCTTTATTCTCCCAGGTTGCGGACCTAACTACTCAACTGTAATAACTACAATTACATCTTATAAAGAAGTAAAGAAATAAAGAAAAAAAAGGGTCCTAGTAAACGTCTGTCTGGAAGCCTTAACTGTAATTTGTTAAAGGGTTAACTTACTGCCTATGTGACTGGAGGAGGAAGTGGAGTGGCTGATTAGAGAGACCGACATGACCTTGAGGTGGCTGGTAAGAGGATGGGATTTTCCCCCCCCCCACAGGCGACGTGCCAGGAAGAAGGAAGTCCTTGCAGTGAAGATAAAGAGTGGTTAACAGACCTGACAAAGATCTGTCTGGATAGAGTTTGCTATTGGACAGTTGCCACCTAGTGGTAAATAGAGGCTGAACAGCACAATCAACCTAGTGATTTAATAATTGTTGCTATAGGACACTGACTGAGACAAGAAACACCTGGACTGGCTCCCTCCATAAGACAATCAACGACATCTGATAGAAGAGTATAGAGGGAAGAAATAACTCATGGAATTTATAAAGAGATTTCTTATCTGTGTTGGATTGTATCTGTTTTTGGTTGGTATATATAAATCATTATAGGGAGCTTTGGATTGTAATGCCCTGTTGTAGTAGATAGCTGGTGTGGTAAGCCTTAACTGTAATTTGTTAATACTCAACCCAGAGGTTTTGTTTTTTTAAAAAAATATATTATTATCTTTAGTATTTCATTGTCCCCAAGTGAGATACACATAAAATTTGGTTTGACAAGTGTCAATTTCCTTGGTGAGTGTTACAGTAATTTTTTTTTAGTTCATCATGATGTCAAAGAATCAACTTGCAAAAGGGCAAAATCAATCCCAACCAGCGAGGCAGCCATCATTAGATCAAACTGAAAACACTGATACAAATCTTTTCATTTTGGATGAAATAAGAAAACTCAGATCTGAAATTAGGCAGGAAATGCAGGGTTTGAAAATTGAGATCTGGCAAGAAATTAGATTGGATTTGCAGGAAATTAATCTATTGAAAAAATTAGTAGTGAGTTGTCTATAGCAAATCGAAGAATTCAAAATTTAGAAATAGAGATGACATATTGGCAGAAGAATTAGACGACATTAGAAAAGAAAGGGAAAAAGATCTGGACGCAAAGGCGGTTTGGGATCAGAAACTTAGAGAAAAATGTATTAAAATCAGAGGAATCCCAGAAAGTAAAAATGAAAACTTGTATGATTACTTAATTCCCAAATTGGCAGTTTTTTTGAAGAAAGAAATACAACAATTCCATTTAGAGATTGATAGGATCTTCCGCCTTAACTCTGTGGTTGCTAGGAAGAAAAATGTCCCTAGAGACATCGTAATTCATTTCATCTGAAGGCAAATTCATGACCTGTTGTTGAAAGTCCATAATGAATCCCCTTTAAAAATCGATGGTATTCAGGCTCAGATTTTAAAGGATATTCTCGCAAGGCTATTGAGGAAAAGAAAAGAGTATTCATTCCTTACAATTTATTTAAGACAGCAGGGAGTCCCCTACCAATGGGGTACTCCTGAAGGGTTAATTTTTTGGTGGAGAAAGAGAAGGGTGGTGCTGAAAACTTTAGAGGAAGCCAGAAGATTTTGGGACCATGAGGAAAGCAGAAACAAGTCTCGGGAGAAAAATCGTGAGGAAGAGGGGAAAACATCTGAACAAAGGTCAGAAAGAACTGATAGTAAGTTAATTAGAAAAGAAGATCTCTCATATGATAGTGACAGATAGGAAGAAGAGGGAGCGGTAAATTGGAAGGTGGGGAGATTAGAAGGAACAGCTGAGGATGAAACACTTGACGATTTGGAGGATGTATAGCATTGTTGAGAAGGTGAATCTTAGCTCCGGGTATTGATAAATAACAAAGTGGTTGTTGCTACAATATTGTTGTTCTCTTTCTTTATTTGTTTTGTGGCCTAGGATGGGAGTAAAATTATTGAGGTACATTTTTTTGTTCTTTACTTTGGATGGATAAACTAAAGATATTATCTAGGAATGTTAAGGGTTTAAATACTCCCCAAAAGAGGAAGAAAATTAATCATTACCTCCAGAAACAAAAAGCAGACATTGTATGTCTTCAAGAGACACATATAAGATCTAAGGATGTTAAATATTTGGTTAATAAGAAATTAGGCATAGAGTATGTGGCTGCAGCAAGAATTAAAAATAAAAAAGGAGTAGTTATTTATGTTTCAAATAGATTGGATTCCAAGGAAGTATTGAGAGATCCAGAAGGTCAATTTGTTGGGGTAGAAGTGAATTTGAAAGGGGACAAGATTTTAATTGTCTATGCCCCGTTAACCAATAAAAAAGTTTTTTGTGAATCTTTGCTTAATAAACTTGAGAATTATAATAACGATTCGATTATTGCCTTGGGGGACTGGAACGGGGTTATTGACCCACATATCGATAGACTTTCATCTAAAAAGATTAAGTTTAACCAAGGTAAATTGCCAAAAAGCTTCTTCACCTTCCAAGAGGTCTAAAAGATATCTGGAAACTTTTAAATCCCAAAGGGAGAGATTATACCTTTTTTTACATGTCCACAACTTTTGGTCGAGGATCAACATGTTTTTGGTGTTGGTATCATTATGTAAATGAATTTCTAAAATAGACACCCTTCCAGCGGTGTGGTCTGACCACAATCCTATAATGATGTCTTTGAAAAATGACCAGAGAGAATTTAGGTGGAAATTGAATATACATTTATTAAACAATGAAAATTTTTTGAGAGAGGCACAAGAACAGATATATTTTTTTCCCCAAGAGAATTTAAATAAGGAGACACAAATTGACACAGTGTGGGATGCTGCAAAAGCATATATGAGGGGGTTCTTCATGAAAAAGGGAGTGGAGTTAAAAAGAGTCAGAGAAAAGAAATTGAAGGAATTAGAACATAGGTTAAAAGTAAAAGAAGACCAATTGAAAATTAATCTCAAACAAAAGAAATTAAAAGAAGATTTACAAAAACTCTGGAAACAAATATCAATTTTAACGGCTGAGGAAGTTGAAATGAAACTAAAGTTTGCTTGACAGAAATATTTCAAAGCCTCTAATAAACCTGGAAAAATGTTAGCTAATAAGTTAAAGAAAGAACAGGAAAAAAGAACTATTGTAGAGCTAAGAGAAGGGACTAAATCTTTTTCATCTCAAAACCAAATTAAAAAATTTTTAGTGGAATATTTTTCAAAGTTATATAAAGAACCCCAAGATAATTCTGATATAATAAAAATCTACATAAATGATCTAAAATTAGACAAAATACCCGATGAATATAAATTGGATCTTTATTAAAAAAATAGAGTTACAAGAACTTCTGGATACTATTGCTAGTTTGAAATCAGGAAAGTCCCCCAGTCCTGACAGTTTCATAGCGGACTATTACAAAAAATGCTCTGGACAATTAGCTGTTCCATTATTAGAAACAATGAATGGTATTCTTAAGGGGTATATAACAAAATCATGGCTCCAAGCCAATATTACTCTCATCCCTAAAGAAAATAAAGACAAGACAGACCCCAAGAACTATAGGCCAATTTCTTTATTAAACAATGATTATAAAATATTTGCGAATATTTTGGCCAATAGATTAAAAAAATGGCTTACCCATTGGATTCATAGGGACCAGGTGGCCTTTTTACTGGGTAGAATGATTATGAATAATACTAGACACTTAATTAACTTGATAGAATATTATAATAAAAATATAGATTAAAAATTGGCCTTATTGTTCTTAGATATAGAAAAAGCATTCGATAACTTAAATTGGATATTTATATGTAAATTAATACAGAAATTGGATATGGGTGACAAATTTTTTAAATTGATTGATTCGATTTACCAAAAACAGGAGGCTAACTTATTGATTAATGGAGAGTCTTCAAAGCCATTTCTAATACAAAAGGGTGTTAGACAGAGATGCCCTCTATCCCTTTTATTATTTACACTAAATTTTGAAATCTTGATGTGTAAAATTAGAGATGATCTGGATATACACGGAGTTAAACTTAAAGGTGAGGAATTCAAAGCAAAGGTGTTTGCAGATGATTTAATGATTTCACTTTCGAACCCTGATGAAGACATAAATTTCTTACTTAGTACGCTGGGCAAATTTGGAAAGGCAGCTGGCTTAAGGGTCAATAAGGAAAAATCTTCAATGTTACTAATGAACGTGACTAGAAAGGAGAGAAGGATGTTAAAAGAGAAATCTATCTTCCAAGAAGTCAAAATGGTTAAATATTTAGGCATAAATTTTACAACAAAAAACTCAGATTTGTACAAGAATAACTATGAGAAAAAATGGGTCGAGATTAGGACTGATTTAAAGAGATGGCAAAGCATGAACATATCCTGGATGGGAAGGATCGCTACAATTAAAATGAACGTTCCCCCAAAGATGATTTATCTATTTCAAAATGTTCCCATCTTATTTCTCCTTTTACTTCATGGACTCTCCTTTTACTTCATGGAATCGGGATTTATTTGAATTCATATGGGCGGGCCGGAAACCTATGGTGAAAATGAAGTATCTACAAGATACGACCGAAAGAGGGGGATTAGGTTTACCAAATTTCAAAATTTACTTCTATGCATGTTCTCTATTTTGGTTATTAGATTGGATTGAATTAAAAAACAAAAGGAATTTGAAACTTGAGGGCTTTGACAATGTCTATGGGTGGCATAGACAAAATTAAATGTCACAGAAACTTTAATGACCACTATTTAAGATGCTCCCTACTAAGAGTGTGGTCGAAAATTAAACAAAA
Source organism: Phrynosoma blainvillii (assembly GCA_026167975.1). Taxonomy (NCBI): domain Eukaryota; kingdom Metazoa; phylum Chordata; class Lepidosauria; order Squamata; family Phrynosomatidae; genus Phrynosoma; species Phrynosoma blainvillii. Next base: position 153,438,221 of record JANUYF010000004.1, read on the forward strand.
ATGGTTTGACGTGCTGCCCAAATGGACTGCAATAGGAGAAGTTATTTCTAAGGAGAACAAATTAGGAAATGATAGGTGGTTAACTTATAACGAGTTGATAATCTGTGAGGAACCAAATATGTTAATTAAAACTCAGAAACAATTGAATTCTGAAGGATATAGTTGCAATTGGTTTACCTACAGACAAATAAGAGAGCGTTTTTTAATAGATAAAAAACTAGGTCAATTGGAATTTTGAACAAAGAATTTGATGACATTTTGTTTTCACAAGATAAACACAAAATAGCCAATTTCTATAAAATACTGCTTAAAATTGAATTGGAACAAGAGTTTATTAAACCATCAATGACACATTGGGCTAAAGATTTTGGATATAGTATTGATTTAGATCAGTGGGAAAAATGCTGGACCAAAATAATTAAATATACACTAAATTGCAATATTAAGGAGAACTTTTATAAAATGCAGTATTGATGGCACTTGATGCCACTTAAATTAGCTAAGATGAAGAGAACTCGGTCCAATGTATGTTGGAAATGTGAGAAAGAGGTTGGATCCCTATACTACCTTTGGTGGAGATGCAAGAAGGCGAAGGAATTTTGGGAAAATATAAAAAATACTATGAATGAAATGTTAAGAATCAACTTGAATCTTGATCCTCAGATGTTCCTTTTGGGAATAATCATAGATGAAAATCTTGAAAAAAAATATGGGAAAATAATCTTCTACCTCATATCGGCGGCAAGATTAACGTATGCAGCTAAATGGAAGAATACTGACATCCCGACTATCCAGGAGTGGTTCAAGAGGTTATTAGACATAATAGAGATGGATAGATTAACTGGTTTAATCAGAGGTTTGAGTTATGATATTTTCAAACAAGACTGGGGAATTGTTATAGATTATTGGAAACAGGTAGGGGAGGTAGAATGTACTATGGCTTTTACTTAATGCAATTGGAATTTGAACGAGATTCATATACAGTAGATTATTCTTAGAAGTAATATGTAATTTTTGGAATATATTTTAATACTATCTTTATTTATATAAATGTAACAGTGTGTGTTAACACTGTTAGTGTAAGAGAAATTGTATCATACTGGATGACATGAGAAATTATTAATTTTGGATTCAAGAAGTTTAAAGTAGTGGGCTAAATGGCAAGATATATTTAGTAAGAAAGTCATTTTTTTAATTTGTTTGTTTTCTTTTTTGTATGTATGTTTTTGTCTTTTGTTTTTCTTCTTTTAAGTGGTTCACCTGTACTTTGGTTATCTTAGATTTGGTAGCTTCTAATTTGTTTTACTATGACGATGCTATTTAAGTACAAGTGTATTACAGCATTGTTTATTTTTGTTCTTTTTAAAAACCAATAAAATTTACAATAAAAAAAAAAAAGAACATGAAAGAAAAGAAGCTGTCATCCTGGAGATTGCTTATGCCAGTTAAGATATTTTTGGAAACTATAGTGGTTCCTGGACTTGGCAATGTAAATAACAGCCAAAGAGAATTGGAGAATGAAAGATGCATGAAAACACTCACCAGGAAAATTGAAGCCATAATACAGAGGCTTTAGAAAATCCAGATTGAACAGTTGCTATTAACAGCAGAACCAGACCACCACTTGCAGAGCCTAACCATAACTGGAAGTAACAGGGTTTTGCAGAATCTGGATCCCTAATTTTGCATTGATGGCAAAACCCTTGTATGAAGTAACCAAGAGCCCAAAATATTCAGAGATGAATTGGTAATCAGAACAACAAGAGGCATTTGGAAAAATTAAAAGCACTTGCTTTAGGATTGCCAGATGTGACCAAGCCCTTTACCCTGTATAGAAGCAGAGAATGGCCAAAGGATGTTTACCAGCAATAGCAGCTACTGCCCTATTAGTTAAAGAAGCTGACAAACTCTCACTAAGGAGTTTATCACATGGGGGAAATCCCATGCGGAAACGGGGCTTTAAATTTAAAAAAAACCTGCAAAAGCTGGTGTTTTTTCAGATGACGTCGCTGTTAAAAGGAGGTTAATCCAAACGGAAATTAGACAAAAACTGCTTCTTTTTACTTTCGGAAGATCCCGAAAGTAAAAAGAAGCAGTTTTTGTCTAATTTCCGTTCGGATTAACCTCCTTTTAACTGCGCTGGAGTTTATCACATGGGGAAATCCCATTGATAAATTGCTTCTGCTTCCGCTTTTGCGTTTTTTTTCCAATTTAAAGTAGCATTTCTGCATGGGGCTCCCCATGTGATAAACTCCAATGACAAAATTAAAAAGGCTAATCCAGTTTGGTTCCCCATTAGGGACCCTCAGGACCCCTTAAGAATAACATTGAGGAGAAACAACTAACCTCTGAATCTGACCCTACTGGAAATGGGCAGACTCACAGGTAACAATATTAAGAATCCATCCAAGGGGAAAGAAGATTCAGACTAGGCCCTACTGCAAACACCCACGGGAAGCTGTTCGCCCTGCGTACAGCCAGATCTGCAATGAGGGAGGGATAGACCCTGTTTCTACCACAAACCGGAGGCTGGTAGATCTATACACGGTCCAACATATGTCTGAAACTGATCAAGAAGACTTGGTGGCAATCGTAGGAATAATTTATGTCGTTGTCTTTAGCACCCTAGCCTGATACTTTAGAATTCTTGAGTGAATGAGTGGGTCTCCAAGCCTTAAGACTGAGACCTATTCTCAAATAAAAAGATACAGAATAGTAGTTGGAGCCAGGAGAACCTCTGAAGAACCATTTTTGTCAATCTGAATTTGTGAAAGTATTTAAACCATTGGCTCTAAAAATGGGACCCAGATACAAATATAGGGGAAGGTTGAGCTAGAATACTCAACACCCCTACAATGTGTTTAAAAGGAGGAAGTTCGGGAGTTCAGATTTTGTCTTTCTGCCTTTATGGAGAGATTCCATTTAATAGTGCTATATGGAGTTTGTGGAATTTTGAACATGGTAGCAAGTCCTCATTAAAATTGCAGGAATTATGATTAAAGTATATTCATATCAGTTTATAAACCTCACAGGGGGACTGTGCATAATGAGAATATCTATACTACCTCAAAAGTCAGATTTTGTTGAAACAACTTCTGGTAAAGGGAGCAAAAAACAGTACACATATGCTGCCTACCCAATGTTTAGTCCAAATTATACAGGCTTGGGTAGCACATGTTCAGGAGGTCAAGTTTGGGACCCAAATCTGTGGATCTTTTTTGATGGATGGGCCACTAATTGTCACCTAGGAGGATATCAGTGTGTTGGAGTTGGATATTTAACCATCCCAGTCCAAATAATTCATCCTAAGCAAGATATGGGTTCTTTTCTCCATAGATTAAGCCTAAGAACTTGGAAAAGGAAAAAAGAGAACAATATTTGGGCAAATTAGGGCCTGGATGTAGTGATACAATGAATATAGACAAACAATTGCCAGACACAGAACCCAATCGAGTGGGAGGAGGTTTGGTCACAGGAGTGTCGACCCTAGGATCCTACCCAGGGATAATAGCCCAAGAAAATTGGAAAAGTATAATTGGTTTGGCTTGCAGACTAGAAAAGACAATTAATGCCATTGGGATGATGATACGAGCTTTACAGTCAGAGATTGAAAGCTTGAACCAGGTTGTCTTACAACATCGGTTGGTTTTGGATTATTTGTTGGCCTGGGCAGGAGGATTTTGTAAAATAATAGGACCAGGATGCCAAGTGAAATTTCATGATAAAGGTTACAGCAAATGTTAGGCCATAATGTAAGTGGAAGAGAAGGATTATTCAGTTGGCTAACAGATTGGCTTCCAAATCTACAGGACTTAAAAGAATTGTTTATAGTTATTGTTATGTGTTTATGTGTGGGATTATTACTTTGCATGTGCATACTGTGTTTAACAAAAGTTATAATGCATTATTACAAGGTATGATAGAAAATAGAGCTACAATTTATGCTATGCTAATTCATCGTCATTCTGATATATCATGTAAATCCTGAAAAGAAAAGAAAATTAAGTTTGGGATAAAGCTATAATTGCTAAAGAATTAAGCTTTAAAGGGGGAAAATGTAGGAGATAATGTTAAAAACTACTACAACGCTCATGGCTAATTCGGGGCTGGATTGGATGATCCTTGGGGGTCTCATTTTCTATGTTTAAAACTGTACATTTGCAGGCAGTTAGTAAAGGACTGTCAGCTCTGCTTCAGTGAAACAGGAACAATGGAATGTGTTTTTTGACCTTGAAGGCTAAACTAGACAGCTTCAAAGCCAAAATGGATAAGGATGGTATTAGCAGACAGTAGGGAGGAAAGCTAAATTTGTTCGCACATGTAAATAGAAGGGTAACATAATCATGAAAGGAGGGGTTTTGGAGTTGTGTTCTGTAACCAATCAAAATGTGGAACTATGCATATATTAATATAATTATAAGTTAGCTATGTAAAATGGTATATAAGGATGTTGATTAGCAAGGAGGGACACTCTCAGGCCTGTCGACATTAAAGGAATAAACTCAGTTTTTCCTGATTTGAGGGTCTCTGCTTCCTGTGTTATCTACAACATTTTGAGGAGTGGTCATAGTGTCACTCCACTTATAGTGTCACCCTTTGTGGCCTGCACCCCCCATGGCCCTTAGTGATGCTTATGCCACAGGGTCAGCATGAGCAAGATGCTTCTCAGTCGTTGCTCAGCCAGCTATTTGGTTCTATTACCAGGGTGACTGGGTGGCAAAAGGAGCAGTGACTGAGACTGTCTGTTTTGAATGCATGTAGAACAGTAGACTTAATATCAAGAAATACTTGTTGGTGTGTGTGGGTGTGTGCTAGTGTTATCATCCAAGAGGAAAGGTGGCAGTAGCCATAACAGATTGAGGATCACTGGACCAAAGTCCTATTATACAGACTGCCAGAAATAATCCAGCTTGAGACCACTTTAACTGCCCTGCCTCAGAGCTAAGGAATCATGGGAACTGTAGTTTATTGTGGCACTAGAACTGTCTTACAGAGAAGGCTCAATATCTCAGGAAAAAAACTACAATTCCCATGATTCCCTAGCACTGAGGCAGAGCAGTTAAAGTGGTCTCAAATTGGATTATTTTTGGCAGTCTGTATAGGCCCTAAGGCATCTAATTTTTTCTTCATTGTATTTAAGTTCTCGAATAATTCTGTATAATATCTGTGAAATGTCTCTTTTATGTGACCTTTATCTGTATATTCATTTCCTCCAACTTCAGTCCTTGAAATTGTATTCTTCTCTTTTCTTTTCCTGAGCTTATAAGCAAACCACTTCCCTGTTTTACTGGAATGTTCAAGGAAATTTTATCTTGTATATGTTAATTTATTTTCCATTTCAGCCATCATATCCAGATCTAATAGTTTTTGCAGGGCTTTAATTTCTTTTTGTAGATTCTTCCTTAAGGGGGTCTTCTTTCAATTCTTCCACCCTGTTAAAATTGTTTGTCATTAATTCTCTCAATTTTTTGTATCTTTCTTTTCTTTTAAACTCTTCTGCTGTATGAAGAACCCCCTCAGGAGGCTAGTGAAACTGTGGGGGAGCATATTTGCATTAAGGGGATGGGTCTGACTGCTGAATAGAATGACTCTCCAAATGACACTGGAATAATATCACAAGCAATCAACTTCCTAATCTTGAACCTCACTAGTATGAACACAAATTTAACAGAAATCCATGGGTGATTTTTAAAAAATACATCTGGAAAGATTTTTTTAGCCAGTGGAAATAGGAAGCAGAGAACAGCAAGGCAAACAAGTGGCATGTTTCGAATAGCCAGGAGGTGGCTCTGCAGCACACACAAAAGGGGAAGTCTCCCATTACTTGAACTGCTTCTACAAAAGTGACCATCCTCTCTCAAGGAAAGCAAGAACAGGAAACAGATGGGTATTATTATTATTATTATTATTTATAGATAATGAGATGTATGAATACACTCTGACATACATATGCAAATGCAGCTACAAAGAAAAAAAGTAAAAGCAAAAGCAAAAGAAAATGATATGCCAGTTTAAAGGAAATGATCCAAAATGGGAGAAAAAACAAACTAATAGGTATAATATAAATCACTAAGTACCATTATAAATGAATACTACACAGCTGAGACATTTCTTGTTAAATATGTATATCTAGTGACTAATGAATACAATATCAATTGAAAAGTGATAACAAAAACCATGTAAAAATATAAAGTATTGCAGGAGATAATTCTTCTATTTAAACCAACATTGATACTATAAGATGATTATCCCAATAATGCAAATTCAATGACCAATCTGACAACAATAGCAATGTCCTGGTGAATCACAATATATCAGCTTGCAGACGAATGAAAAACCATATTGGCAAAATCTTCCCCCTCCCATAATATTTATAGTTCTTTGGCAAAGAGCTGTGCTCAGGGTGGCTTCCAGCAACGTTTGGGGCATGTGTCATCTGAACACCATGTCCTCAATGCAACCTGATGGTGGCCCTTTTGGATTGTCTGCTTAAGGCCCAAATGTACAAAAGCTTATGCTGCAACTTCTTTTGCACAGTTAGGGCAAAACAGACAGTCAAGAAGGAGTGGCCAGAAGCCACTCCCAGCCTGATCACCCCAGGGCCACCGCAAACACACACTGTGACCCTGAGGGCACCTCCTGCTGCGGTTCCAAATGGACCGCAGCAAGGAGTAGGGAAAAATGCTCCCTTTGGGACTGGTTTTGCACAGCCCTGAGGTCTCAGAATTGGTGTTGGAGTTGCCTAGACTTTTGATTTTGGGTGATCTTAACATCCAATTTGAGACCAGTTTGTCAGGTACAGCTCAGAGTTCATGGCATCCATGACAAGCATGGGCCTGTCCCAACTGGTTTCAGAGCCCACGTATACAGTAGGTATATTGATGCTGTCTTTGGCTTGGACCATACAGATCTGTGGGCAGAGATAGTGGTGTCACTAGGGCTGGCATCACTTGGAGTGGTATATCATTTTGTCATCCCCCCTCCATTGACCTTCTCCCATACCACATGCTACAGAATCCTTAGTAATGTTTTTTGCGCTAATATTACTCATAAATTGTAATTTCCATATATCACTGAATGTAATGCTAATAGTTGGGCCATAAACAACTGGCAAAATTAAAATTATACCTTTAAATTACAATATCATACACACAACCTTAGTGTATTTACATATACATAGTTAATATTTGGTAAAATGTGATGTTTTTAAAGAAAATTATAAAAATTACATTTTTTATTTTTTTTAAACAAAATTTTGAAATTTCAAATTGTATTTTTTTAAAAAATAAATAAATTCTGGGGCCTCTCATTTGTCCTCCCACTGAGCTTAACCCAAGTCACATAGGGGCTAAGCAGATGGCGCAAAGTGCCATCTTCAGGGCAAAGAAGAGGAGGGGCAGCCACACACTGGGCACCCCAACCCCTTCCCGAAGACGGCGTTGGAGCACCTGGCCCTCCGCATGGCCGGCGCTCCGAGGATGCCTTTTCGCTGCAGCGTCCGCACACGCTGCAGCAGAAGAGGTGCTGAAGGTGCGCCAGCAGGCTTTTGCTGCGCACCTTTGGCGATTTGTGGGGCAGCGAAGCTGTGCTGCGGGGCCGAGGAATGCAGATGCCTTGGCCCCGATCCACAGCTTCCTGGGGCAGCTCCGTGCCACCTGTCTGCTTCCCCCATAATCTTTTAAAGCATTTTAAAGGGAAGCAGGTGAATGCCACAGCTCATTTCTCCCAAAACAGATGTTTTGAGAAGCAGTGGTGTCACACCTCCCCTAGGGTGTCACCTGGTGCAGTCTGCATCCCCCCACCCCTTGTGCTGCTGCTGGGTGGTGGTGATTAACACTTCTGAGTTGTCATGAACAGATCATTTTCTGGTCAGAGTTAGTATCATGGCTACATCTGTCCCTGCAGAAGTGGTGGACCTATTAAGATGGTCCACCCTCAAAAGCTAATGGAACCCTTAGGACTCCAGAAAACCTTAGAGGGTCAGATGGCTGGTATCATTGATGATCCTATTCACGTCCTGGTCAATAGATGGAATCAAGGCCTGACTAGAGCTAGTTACACTCCCAAATGTCTTCTCCAATCCATTACTAATTGGGCCCCACGGTATATTGGCAACCTCAGGAATCTGAAATGAGAAAGATGATGATAGAGTGCAGATGGTGGAAAACTTGACTTCTGTCAGACAAGACACAGTATAGAGAACATCTTTGTTCTTATAAGATGGCAATATGTGCAGCAAAGAAAGCTTTCTATTCTGCATGTATTGTAATTGTCAAGTCGTGTCCAGCCAAACTATTCAGGACAGTGAGAGGTTTACCTCAGGCACCCTTTCCCCTGAATCCAATTCTAGAACCTTCAGCAGTTCACTGTAATGCTTTTACTGATCACTTCAGAGATAAAATCTTTGGGATAACAGCCAACTTAGATGCCATTATTGTAGTGGAGGTTGACAGTGGGGCATCCGGTGACTCTGTGAGTAGGATTACACTGGATCAGTTTCAATTAATGCATACCACTGATGTGGACAAGCTGCTGGGGCAAGTAAGGAAAGCAACTTGTTCTCCCAATCCCTGTCCTACTTGGCTGGTCATCTAGGGAGGAGATGCAATCATGCTTCAAATACAAAATATCATTAATGCATCTCTCAGGGAGGGAAGTTTTCCATCTTGTTAAAATAAGTGGTGGTATGACCACTTCTTTCAAAGCCTTCCCTGGATCCCCTGGACTGACTGGCATCAAAACTCCCTTTTTAGGCAAAGTGATTGAGAGGGCAGTTGCCTTCCAATTCCAGGAAGTCAAATTATCATACTTCTTCCAAAATGGCTTCAGAGCAGGATACAGAGTTGAGATTGCCATGGTTGCCATCATGGATGATCTTCACCTGAGCATTAAAAGGGGAAGTGTGTCCCTGCTGGTGCTTTTGAATCTCTCAGCAGTGTTTGATACCATTGGCCATGGTATCCTTCTGGAATGGCTGGGGAATTAGGGAATCAGACACACTTCAGTGGTTCCAGTCCTATCTCTTGTTAGCTGAGACTGAATTGAGATATCATGGTAAATTTCAAAGTTTTGAAAATATAATTTCATTGCATTGACATTGCACAATTGTTTCTTTAGGTTTAGATATCTTTATTTTACATTCCCTTACAATCTATTCCATCTCTCCCCCCCCCCCCATAACACTAATCCTAAACACTATTAACTTGTAAGACATAGGATTAGGCCTCTTAGGGACTCCGCCATATAAATTGATTCTAAAAAGGGCTCTGTGAGTCAAAAAGGTTGGGAACCCCTGCTTTAAAGCAAAAGAGTTTCCTCCAGCTATTGCTACTGCAGAGACAGAAACCTCCAGTGGTTCCCTGACAGTCCTGGTTTTCTTTATTTCTTTTATATTTGACAGTTCTGGTTTTCTTTATTTCTTTTATATTTCATTATAAAAACAGCAGCAGCAACAATAACAATAGCACCAATTTACTTTTAAAGCATGTGATTATTCATGCCTGGGCTTCCACAAACAGATGTTTAAAAGTATGTAGTGGACAGTTTTGAGCCTAGTGAAACTTTATAGCCATAATGCCTTGGAGGGAAGTCATCCAGAGTTTGAGGGTTGAGTGTCATCAGTGTGTTGATAGTAGCTCTCTTTTGAACAGTCTGGGTGCAGTGATTAAGGCTCAATCGTTACTCAAAAAGGTAGTGGTGACTTGGGGACTCCCACTAACTATGACAGCATCTCCTTGGTATTGGAGGAGTTATTAGCTCAATAGCCGATCTGCAAGAAGTTGGGTAACTTAAAGTATTATTCCATGTGTATATACCAGTACACATGCCCGTGTGCATGGATTCTGTCAGGCTTTATTGTTGTTGTTGTTGATTTGAATATTGTAGTTAATATATATATATATATATATATATATATATATAGATTGTAGATGTTAGGGGATTATGGGTAAGCTAGGATAATAGGTTAGCTAGTACGGGATTGGTGGCAGCTGGCTAGGATAGTTTTGAAAACAATGGGCCTTTGGAATGTGTAAGATATGGGATGTGGAGAGTTGGTGTTTGGCAGTAACTGAAAGAAACTGAAAGGAAGAGACCACTGAACCTTATAGGACTGAGGAGACTCCACCTTTGCTTATGTTGGTGAAGGATGGGAACATCATTTTGAAATTTCTAAGATATTGGACTCTAGAATGCATAAAGGCAGGTTACAATATTTGGTTTGATGGAAACTTTTTCCTATTGATCATGATGAGTGGGTAAAGGCTAAACATTTTAAAGCTCCTAAATTGGTTGGGGAATTTCATTTGGACTATCCTGACAAACCCGGGGGGGGGGGGGCGGCAAGGTAGGTTGATGTGATTGTCACTGATGTGTTATGGGGGGCAGACCATCAGAACCATGCCTGTGTGCATGGATTCTGTCAGGTTTTATTGTTGTCATTGTTGATTTGAATATTGTAGTTAATATATATATATATATATGTTGTAGATAGTAGGGGATTGTGGGTAAGCTAGTAGCAATAGCAAATACGTTAGCTAGCACAGTATTAGTGGAAGCTGGCTAGGATAGTTTTGATAACAATGGGCCTTTGGAATGTGTAAGATGTGGGATGTGGAGAGTTGGTGTCTGGCATTAACTGATAGGAGGGGTAAAAGGTGGAAAAGCCTGAGTTGAAGAGAGATAGGGCTGGTGAGAAGGTTTGGAACAGGGGCTGGCTTGATGGGGGAAATAGACTGTGGGAATTAGCAGTGGGTGCTAGATTTGGCACCAAGCGTTTTGGGAGGAGTTTAAAGGTTTTGGGGTTTTATGATATCGTTTGGCTTTGAGGGGTTAATTCTGGCTTAAATGCTGACTGGTGAATTCGACTATGTGTTCTCAATAAAGTCTTTGTTGTTTCAATGCACTGGACTCTTTGATACACAAAGGTTCTGAATTTGCTCAAGTCTGACACTGCAGGAGGATTCCAAGTTTGTTGAATAAAGAAGGTTTTATTTAGAAATATGCCAGAGAACAGAAAAACAGAGAGTAACAATTCAGTCTGAGACACCATACAAGGCTAGCTGAAATAGAGGTATAGAAATTGAATAGAGAAGGCTTGTAGGGTTGTAGAGAGGGTAATATTTACAAATCCTGCAGAGGAATCCACAGGAAGCAGGGTGTAGCTTAGGCAGTGTCTGTGGGGGAGATAGGAAAAGGAGGCTCTGGATGGTTAGACAGAGCACTGGTGTTTGCTCACTGCAATCACAAACTGGATATGTGCAGGGTGGATATTTATATCCTGTGTGGTGCCTCCATGAAGTACAAAGAGTTAGATTGCTTTCCCATAGAATTGATAAAAAGAGAAATTTCAGAAGATAGGCTTAACTCCAGATTAACAAAACCATGATTGGATTCAGGACAATCTCGAGATAGATGGATAGGGAAGTTGGCTGGGAACAAAATATGTTCTTAGTTGCCTTAGTGCAAGAGGATATGTGGAAAGGCTGGGGGAGGACGGAGGGACCAATAAATCCATTTAACCTTTATTTTGATATTACCTCGATCCTCCACATGTTTTTGGGTCAATGTGCCTTTCCCATGGGAAACTTTGTAGTGTTCAAAAGGTTATCATGGCCCTTGTGGTCTCTTCCAACTCTATGATTCTATGACATCTTAAAAATGCCTGTCTCTAGATATGAAAATATAAATATATGAAGCCCCATATACAGTGTGGGGGATATAGGGTATGCTAACAATCCCCCCATATGATGAAATCATGTGATTTCATTTTTCAAGCAAGATGGGACTGCATATCTGCAATAAAACTGCAAGACCAAAGCTTAGCAGAGTAACAAAGAGAACACATGCAGGATAGGAGAAATCAGGTGTAAGGTTATCCCAATCCTAATAATTAATCAAGAAGTAGCCAATTGAAAAAACAAAATGACAATAACAATATAGTTGCAGCAGCACTTTTCTGTGGTGTCCTCTGGTCAAAAAATTACATGTTTACACATATTTTCCAAAAGGAGGCACGAGTTGAAGGGGAGAGAGAGAGGTGTAGGATAGCAAAGCAGCTTAAGCCTGCCCAACAATTGGAATGGGAATTTAACACAATAGAGGAAATAAAGCAGTTTTCTCCAGCAATTGGAGCAAAACAATACATATATGCAGGGGGATACTTGAGGGATCCATTCCAGACACACACAGACCCGCGTAAGGCAAAAAATATGGGACCTTAAGTCCTGCTTGTTTCAATGGGTGCGTGCTCTCACTGGTGTGCATGCCATTATAACTTCCGCCTCTTGCCACACATGTAAGCTTGAAGCTGCTTATGGTGCACCCACATATGGCATGGACACGCTGTACAAGAAAGGTTACATAGGACCTAAATCAATTATGGCATGGCACTAGCTAATACATATAAAATACTGACTAGGATGGTGGTGTCATGGTGGGAGAAAAATGTGTGTCCCTCCTTCCCAGCATCCAGAATAATTTCAGGGTTCAGGTGACAATGTTAAAAATGGGGATTCAGGGGAGTTTGCAATGGCTTCAGGAAGCTTGCATCTGGGTGTCCTTAGATCCAAGGCCAGTTGTCAAAAAGCTCACTGGTGTTGGGGTCCAGATGTGCAGGATCAGGTCTGTCTGCATTGTTTGGGGGTTGAACTTAGAAAGAGTTAGTTGTGGAGACCTCACCGTTGAAGCAGTGGGCAGACCCCAGAATGGGAACATGGAAGCTCCAGCAAAAATAAAAAAGGAACTTTAATATAAGGCACCTCAATGTCTGTGGGCTGATGTGATTCTGTCATAGGCAAATTAACCGATGGTCCCAAAATGGGACAAAATCAGCAATTTTAATGAAAATGAAGGGCCTGTAAAGACCAACCAAAAGGGCTAGCCTTGAGGTGGAGTTGGGGTGGGACGACCGCACGCTGGCCACCCCGACACTGCCATCACACTGCTGAAGCACTCACATGGTGGGCGGCAAAAAAGCAGATCTTCAGCACAGTGTTTACATGTGATGCACCGAAGAAGTGGCAAAAAGCCGCTGCCGCCGCAAGTATTACACCCTTTCTGCAGCACAAAATTGAGCTGCTTTTTGTGGCTTCTTTTTGCACCATGGAAAGGCCAGATCCGGGCTGCAACATGTGGTTGCCACAGCCCGAATCCAGCAAGGAAAGGGGTGACGTCCTGCCACCCTTAGGGGCCATCTGCATAGCCCTGAAGTTTCCCAAACAAGGAAGGTGACTTTGGGTACAATAGCATGTCGGTTCAGTAGCTTCAGAAGGACTATAAAAACTCACTTTGACTGACAGTGTGCAGAGGAACAAAGGGGCAGGCTGCAAAAAAAGTGGAATTATCAAGAGGGGGAGAGACATTCCAGAATCAGGAACAATCCTTAGTCTCTATAAGGCAAAAAAAACAGGTAAGTTCATTGTATTCATTAAAAATATACCAATAGACAAGGTAACATATTGCTGTTGACTGTGGAAGAGTTGATTCTACCTAACTCGGGACTCTTTGTTGAATCCCTGGGGCCAAAGGTTTTTAACAGAACAAAACTATATACAAAAAGTGTGAGTTTTTTCTGAAATGTTCTTTCATGTGGTTTTTTTTTTTTTCTATGCCAGGAATGTTTCAGATAAGTCCACTGTTGGTGAAATTGTCCCACTGCCTGGGGAGATCTACCAGAGAGTTACAGCAGGTACCTGAGTGGCAGTTTCCACCTCTAACTATGCTGCCCCATAGGAAATCACCTCATGCCCTTTCATTCCTTTAGATGCAGGACATGGAAGTATTTCAGCAAGTATCCCTTCTTATGTGGAATCTCTGTATAGTAAACAGTAAACCTCTTGGTGATTTTCACAGGTCCAGCCACTTGGTGGGCAAAGCATCTTTGTCCTTTGAGAATTCTTAATATATGACAAGCTGGCCTTCTCATCAGTGGGGTTTTTGTACCCACTCTAGCCTTTTGTCCATGGTTGACATGTTCTTTCCTGTGTCGCTACCTGCCTATGTATCCCGGAGACTTCCTGGATGAGAAACTTTACCCACTCATCATTGATTACTACCTTCTCTGTCAGAGAGGAGACTGATATCTATCCAGAATGCCTCTACAAGTAGCATTTTGCATACCATATGTGGGACAAAACCATGAGCTGCCTTAGTTCCTCTAAAAACCATGAGGATCAGAGGAAGTGACTTGTCCCAACTGCATCCTGAAACACACACTACTTTGTACAACACATCCTTTAAAGTGTCGTTAGTTTGTTCTATGCTTCCTGAGCTCAATGGTCTGTAAGCTATGTGGAATCTCTGCTTTATGCCTAGCACCTTGCAAAGTTCCCGCATGATTTCTCTGGTGAAGTGAGAGCCCATATTGCTATCTGGTTCATGTCTAATTCCTTATTGGCTGCACATATTATTAAACAAAAGGCATACTGCAGTGACCACAGTATTGTTCTTACAGGGGAAAGCTTATGTCCAGTTCCTAAACAGATCTACCACTGTGAGACAGTATTTATTTCCACGGGAAGCAGGTGGTAAGGGCCCAACTTGACGGTCCAATCTGAGTCTGTGTATATAGATAAGAGACAGTTAAGTAGTTCCAAGATAGCTCTAAGGGCTTCTACCTCTAATGGAGTGAGGGTGGACCTTCATTTGAAAGGTGAAGGTACAAATGGCTCCATACCCTGTCTTGGGAGTGGCAACTACACGGAAGGAGGATCCATTTCAGAACCAGCACACAAAACCTTGTAACTGCACTTCTGCTAAAGATGATGCGCAAACTGCTGGCCCCTGAACAAGTTGAAATGGAGGAAGGGGGCACTCATGCCTTTTCCCAGTAACATCAATAATAATAATAATAATAATAATAATAATAATTATTATTATTTTATTTATACCCCGCCTTTTGCCGAAGCAGTCAAGGTGGCTTACATCTAAAACATCTAAAACAACACATAAATTATCTCACAATAATCAACAAATCATATTAATAAACACACTAACCCACCTTAAAAAGATAAGACCATAGGGGACAAAATATTCCTTCTATTCCTTATTCATAGAACCATAGAATCATAGAGTTGGAAGAGAACACAACGGCCTTCCAGTCCAACCCCCTCCCATGCAGGAACTCAAAATCAATCCATCCCTGACAGATGGCCATTCAGCCTCTGTTTAAAGACCTCCAAAGAAGGAGACTCCAACACACTCCGAGGGAATATGTTCCATTGTCCAACAGCTCTCACTGTCAGGAAGTGCCTCCTAATATTGAGGTGGAATTTCTTTTCCTGTAGCTTGCATCCGTTCCAAGTCCTATTCTCTAGAGCAGCAGAAAACAAGCTAGCACCCTCCTCAATATGACATCCCTTCAAATATTTAAAGAGGGCTATCATATCCCTCTTAACCATCTCTTCTCCAGGCTAAACATACCCAGTTCCCTAAGTCGTTCCTCATAGGGCATGGTTTCCAGACCCTTCACCATTTTAGTCGCCCTCCCCTGGACACGCTCCAGTTTTTCAACATCTTTTTTGAATTGTGGTGCCCAGAACTGGACACAGTATTACAGGTGGGGCCTAACTGTAAGGGAACCAGAGCAGATCCATTATGAAAGGAGAGAAATGGTATGTAGCCTTGGAAAGTAGAACATGCAGGGAAATGGAAAGTGAGAAATAGAAAGTGAGAATTGGGTGTTGACAAAAGAGGAAGCGAAACTTAAGTAAGTGCTGAGTTGAATAAAAAGATTGTACCCCGACTGTTAAGCATGCAGTTTGGTGGACTCATCTCCATGTGCCAAAAGCATGCAAATAAAGCCATCTGCTGAACCCAACCTGGGCCTGAGACACCGTTATTGACCTTAACATAACCAATGCAGAATACAGGGACACTATTACTTCCCTTGATCTAGATACTATACTTCTATTAATGCAGCCTAAAATTGAAACTCACCCCTTGACTTAGAAGTGATATTGTCCATTGTGTGATATATGCATTGGAGACATGGCACCTATGCTGTGATCAGATATTACCATTCAGATGGGGAACAGTTTAGTCATATTACAGTGAGCCAGCACAGTTTTGTTTTGTTTTGTTTTTTTGTTTTTTTTTTGCTAGACTCAGCTTTAACTTAGCAAATGCCTATTCTGTTCTGTTCCCCAGTTCCAGGAAGCATTCTTTTTAAGGAGATCATAGAGGGGGTGAGCCTTTTCTTGCAAAGGATTCAATAATAGAATCATAGTGTTGAAAGAGACCTCAAGGGCCATCCAGTCCAACCCCTGTGCCATGCAAGAACTCACAATCAAAGCACCCCATGACAGATGGCCATCCAGCTTCTGTTTAAAGTGCAGTCCTAGAGAAGTTCAAGGTTCTTAAGAGCGCTCTCAGGGAATTGACATCTGTAGGCACCAGAAATTCGGAGATAACTTCTACACATTATGTATCTGGAGTCCTGCCTTCCACTCCCAAGGAAAGACCTACCTTATTTTAGTTTGGATCAACTGGGCTTTCTCCTGGTTCACCTTGAACTCGGTGTCCCTAATTAGACCAAGGACTTCTCTACTTATCTTTTGCACCAACTGGGCTTTCTCCTGGTTGACCTTGAACTCGGTGTCCCTAATTAGACTAAAGACTTCTCTAGTTATCTCTTGAGCCTTCTCCTCAGACTCAGCATGGACTAAGATGTCATCCACACATGAAAGAAAAACTAGGCAAGGAAAAACTAGGCTAACCCTTTTTCTACTTCTTGCTTCCTCAAGTTAGCTGCTTTGACAGCAAAAAGGGTGACTCTTTGAGTCACAAAGAGGTTGATTCCTTGCAACAAGAAAGTCAGTTTGCGCTAATCATCTCTCTCACCCCAGCTTCCCAAGAATGGAGCTAAATAATGTGCTTTATACTAGCATAATGCTGACAGTGCAATAAATAAAGTGCTACATCTTCAGCTTTGGAAGCCCCACATATACAAAGTCTGTCTTGTACAGGGATGCCCTGATAATGTCCTAGTAGCATCCTTGTATCCATTTGCTCAAAGTGGAGGCAAATAAGTCTTTTTCCAAAGGGAAACACAGGCATTTTTCTTTCTGAAAATGTGTTTTGGCCCTTACTAACCAATTTGAGGATCTTATTGAAACCGAAGCAGCTAGATCTAACTGGGCTCTAATATCTGACACTCTTTGTTTAAACATATGTCTGATATTAGAATTACACTCACTCTATGCTTAGGCCCAGATTTGAAAGCATTTTGGACAAGTTCATGAACCAAGAATTTGTAGTGGATTTGAGCACTTGTTCATTTTAACAAATCTTGGGAAGCATATTCTCACTCATTTGTGTTAACCTAATTCCATAATTAAATAATTGGCTTGCTAGAGAAGTTAAGAACAATAAAAATTGGAATTGTGCACAAAAATCTGAAGAACTAGTATTGACTGATCAATATAAAATGGACTTTAAAACAATGTAAAAAGAACTGACTGACCTGTGAAATGAAGGGGGGGGGGGGATAGGTTTTCTTTTCTTTTGAAATCAGAGGCAAATGGTAACATTAAATTTTGAACATTGACAAACAAAGACTGTGTTAACTGTGTTGACTAACTCCAATAGTTCCTTCCAGCTGATTCCCCCCTTTTAATTATCTATTTGATTTAATTCACATTTTGCATACAAGCAAAGAGCTGTTAAGTGCTTACATAAATCTGGAACAGCTGATTACATTTACTACTTAGGGAAGTGAGTGGAAAGAAGATATATAAATGCTTAGGAGGGATCACCCTAAGAATAAGACTTTCCTCAAGGTAAAAATATTAAAGAGACCTTTACCTCAAAAGATGAATTTAAAAGAGGATGAGGACAGGCAGTTTAAAAGAAGAATGGAAAGGAAGTGACTATCTCTGTCTCAAGAAAGACAGAACTGAAGGAAGATAAAGAAAAGAAGAGGTTGTTTTAATATGAAAACAAAAATGAGAAGCATGAAGACCCAGGAAGAGAATTGGAATATTTAAAGATTGTATAATATATTGATTGTGTAATATATTGATAAGAAAATGAATTGGTTGGAGGAAAAATGGGGAAGATATTGGAAAGAGAGAAAGTATGGGCCTTTGCAGACTGCTAGAAATAGTGCAAATTGAGTTCATTTTAAGGGTTAGGGTTAAGGAATCATGGGAACTGTATTTTATTGTGGCACCAGAGCCCTCTGACAGAGAAGGCTCAATGTCTCAGAAAAAACAACAACAATTCCCATGATTCCCTAGCACTAACCCTAACCTTAAAATGGACTCAATTTGCACTATTTCTGGCAGTCTGCAAAGGCCCTATAATTCTAATATCATTGTGGCAATTCGAGGAAATTTGAGTTAATGAGGATTGCATGAACTGATAAGAAATTGAATTGCTATAAATAAGAATTGGTATGAATTGAACTGATATGAATTAAGAAGAAGTAACATTTAATTTAATTTAGGGCCTTTGCAGACTGCCAGAAATAGTGCAAATTGAGTCCACTTTAAATTGAGGCACTGCCCTGGCTCAGTGCTAGGGAATCATGGGAACTGTATTTTTTTCTAAGACATTGAGCCTTCTCTGTCAGAGAGCTCTGGTGCCACAATAAATTACAGTTCCCATAATTCCCTAGCACTAAGCCAGGGCAGTGCCTCAATTTAAAGTGGACTCAATTTGCACTGTTTCTGGCAGTCTGCAAAGGCCTTTAATTTAATTTGGGATAATTAATTACAGTAAACTGATTCTAATTAATTACATGAAGGAAGATTTGGGAGCAATATTAAATATTCAAATATTAAGAGCCAGTATTAATTTAAGGTACTTGATATGAAATAATAATGTATTGCTTGACATAATTAATTTTGATTGAATGAAATTTTTGGATTCAATAGTTGTTTATTGGGCTTTTCATAGATTGTGTATTTCTGATTATAGCAACCATACTGATAGGATTGAATGAATTTAAATTCAAATTGTCAATTTAAACATCATTTGAATATATAGAAGGAATGGTAATATGTATAAAGTGTGAAGTAATTATTTTATGAATTTGTTTACATAATCTGCTTCACAAAAAACAAGGAGAACCCAACTTAAATAAGTGTGTGTGTGTGTGGGGGGGGTACAGAATATATATATTTAATAAGTCAAATCAGGATTAATAATAGTAATTAGGTACTTTTTCAGTTAATATAAATGGCCAAAATGAGTTCAAGAAATCTAGACCCATAGACCCCCATGCAAGAAGAGACTTCTTTGATGACCTCCCCCAGTATCATAAGAAATTTATGAAGAATGTTTATGACAGAGATTAAGCAATACCTGGTGGAAGTGAAATTCCAGATGAGTGAGATGCAAGATACATTGCAGCAAGTTAAAGGAGAGATAACAGTAAAGACATGGATAGTAATACAAAAGATATAAATTTGCTAAAGCAAAACATGGACTTACTATATTTAGATATTGACAAACAACTTGACCAATTGGCATTAATTGAGCAGAAACAGATGGAATCTTGCTCAAGAGTCAAAGGATTACAAGAAGTGGCTAAAGAAGACACAAGGATGGTAGTATTGATAGCAAAATTAATGGAAACTGAAAAGGAAGCTATGGACAATGAAGTTGATATTGTATACTGGATCAATTTGGCTTAAAAAAACAACCTTCCAAGGGACATTGTAGTCCAATTTACCAAAAGAACCACAACGTATAAGATTTTTGAAGAACATAATAGCCAAGGTAGACCTCTAATCTTATTTTGAGAAACACCAACTAGAATACAAAGAAAGGTTAGAGACTATGAATTCTTAGTATCTAAATTGAAAACAAGATTTTGTTCAAGTGGGATTGACTAGAACAAGTATTTTTTTATTTATGAAGGGCAAAGCTACAGACTGAACTCAATAGCAAAGGCATAGGATTTTTTTTAAAAAACAAAACAGTGGCTTGAACCAGGAAAAGAGGATGTGAATAATAACAACAGCATTGCTCCTAAACTGAAGAGGATTCAAAAGGAAGAAGTATGTGTTCAAGGTGCAGAGGCAGATCCAGGAGAGATATCAAACATCAAGAAATCAGCTTAATAGATTTAGATATTGAAGACCTACAGTTTAATAAATCAAAATACATTTGAAGACCTGCCATGTTATGCCATGTACTGTAAATTGATTGAAATCTTCGTGTTAAATGAAAGAAAATTTACCACCACATAAGAAATTAAATCCAGATATCTGCTGTCTGCAAGAAACTCACATTAAGGGCAAAGGTGTTAGACTTCTGACAAACATCAAGCTAGGATAGGGTAACCACAAGTCAGAAACGACTTGAAGACACACAACAACTTTGTAGCCTGTTTTATATGTTTTCTTTGCCTTTTTTATCTTCTGTGTTTATGCTTGCATTTGTATCATAATATATATGTAAAAATAATTTAGAAAATTACTTTTTTTGGCAGATGATACTAAATTAGCAGGGAT
This sequence comes from Phrynosoma blainvillii, assembly GCA_026167975.1. Taxonomy (NCBI): domain Eukaryota; kingdom Metazoa; phylum Chordata; class Lepidosauria; order Squamata; family Phrynosomatidae; genus Phrynosoma; species Phrynosoma blainvillii. The sequence continues at coordinate 153,458,680 of JANUYF010000004.1, forward strand.
AGATTGGACAGACTGGGGCTGGGCCAAAATTAACAAAATGAATGTCAACAGGAATAAATGTAAGGCACTCCATTTAGGCAGGATAAATGGAATGCACAAATATAAGATGGGCAATGCTTGACTTGAAAGTAGAACATGTAAAAAGGTTCTAAGAGTGTAGACTACAAGTTAAACATGAGTCAGTGTTGAGAAGCAGCAGCCAAAAAAGAAGAAAATGCAGTTCTGGGCTGCATCAACATGAGTATAGTATGCAGATTTGGGCAAGTACTTGTGCTAGTCTATTCTTTGCTTAGACTCCACAGGGCATACTGTGTCCAGTTCTGGGCAATATCAACATGTCCATCAATGAGCAACCAAGATGATCAAAGGTCTGGAAACCAAGCCTTATGATTAATGGCTGAGGGAGCTGGGTATATTTAGCTTTGAGAAGGGAAGACTAAGAAGTGACATTATAGCTTTCTTTAAATATCTGAAGGAATGTCATGTAGAATATGAAGTAATCTTGTTTTCTAGGACATGAATATACTGATTTAAATTTCAAGAAAATTCCACCTTAGATTCCACCTAAACATTATGAAGAACCATTTTTTCACTATAAAAGTTGTTTGACAGTGGAATAGACTGCTTCAGAAGGTGATGGACTCTGCATTTTTGAAGGTGTTTCAATAGGTTGTGTGGGCATCTTTGAAGCATGCTTAAGTTGTCTATTCCTACATGGCAGAGATTGGACTAGATTACCTTTGTGCTTCTTTCCAATTCCATGATTTTATAATCTAGAAAGTGTACTGTAGCCATTGTGGAACCCCATTGTGCATGAAGCTTTATGTAGTATATTATTTTCTTTTAAATTTATAGGTGCCATGAACACAAGAATAATAGGAATGCACACAATGGTATTCCTATAGGGAAATGGCCTCAGGTATCCATCTAAACCAGGGGTCGGCAACCTATGGCCCGTGGGCTGCACCCGGCCTGCCGACCGGCCCCTGCTGACCCCTGCCGTGGCCGTGCGTGCTGCGGCCGCCATTTTGTTTGCCAAAATGGCAGCCATGAGTCATTTGCGCATGCACGGGAGTACTGCACATGCGCAAACGAGTCACGGCTGCCATTTTGGAAAACAAAATGATGGCGGCGGCGCACGCAGTGGCAGCAAGGGTTGGCAGCGGTGGTGGAGGTAGTGGTGGGGGTTGGTGGGGGCTGTGCGCGCACACATGAGTGCGCGCACCACCATTCCCCCCCCCCGGCCCAGCAGAAGACCTGGAGACCAAAACCGGCCCCAGGTAAAAAATCCTTGCCGACCCCTGATCTAAAATGAGACAGTTAACTGTGTTGTTCTTATGGATGTTGTGAAGTTTAATGTGCTGCCAAACAGGTTGTTTGATACAGAAGAGTTAAATAATGTTAGTTCAATAGCAGTTGGGAAATTTAAAGCAATGTGATTGCCATGGAACCCAACAAGACAAATGAATTAACATTTTGTACAGATGTAACTCTCAGTATCACTTAACAACTTACAGAATAGCAATGAAGCACAGGTGCCCAAATGTCTCCACATGACAGGAGCTCCTGATACCTCCCCCTCTCTGCACTAGAGCCTCTGGAGATATGGGAACAATCATTCCTCAGCAGGCTCATTTTAACCACCCTGATGCATGTTGGGAATATGATATGAATGATTAAAGTTTAAAAGGCCGCATAGTATTATAATGTTGAAAAGAAACATCATGAGTTATTGTTATTGATATAACGTGATATGTTTAATAAAAACCATATTTCACTCATTTTAATAGGCCCAGTCAAATGATAGCACTAAGTTTTCTGTTTCCTCTTATCCTGCCACCCTTTTAGCTTTCCCTAAGTAGAGATTGTACAGAGCACTTAGCAATTGTAGCTTAAGAGTTCTATATTCATAAATTCCTTGAACTCTCGACTTCAATGGGTTTTGTTTATGTCAAATTGCTAGTTAGTTTGAAATATTGGGAAGAGGAAAGCTAACAGCTGGCTATGCTAATGAGTAAATAAACCATGTATCTCTTTAATGATGCCCACATGAATCTGTCCCACTGATGGGAATGGACAGCAATAAAAAGGATTGAGATAAAAGAACCAGATAACAAGGGCATCTAGATGTTATTATAGTGAGGTAAGCAGTGAATGTATTTGTCTATTTGGTGATTAGGGTTGCTGCATTGAAAACTGGAGAGGGCTCCTGTACCTTTAATTGTTGTATAGAAGAGGGAACCTCAGCAGGCATTTGTCACACTAGGGGGTAACAAGCAACTCTTGCTAAAATTCCCTATCAAGTCAACTTCAGCTTATGGAAATAAATGAAAAATTTCCAAGATCCTCAGTAATCATCTGCCCTGCTTAGATCTGGCAAATTCAGGGCTGTTGATTTCTTGAATGAATGAATCAACCTGTAGTGTTGTCTTCCTTTTTTCTTACTACCTTCTACTTTACCAAGCATTTTTGTCTTTTCCAGTATTTCCCTAAGTTTACTGGAATCAGCTTTCCTAAAGTCTAGAATACATGTCTGACTATGCTTGGCATCTCCTTTCCACTGTATAACAAACTCCAGGATAATGTGATCACTTCCAGCTAAGGATCTCACCACTTGCACCCCATTTACCACATCATCCCCATTGGTTACGATCAGATCTAAAATAGCTGATCCCCTTGTTGCCTCTTTCACCTTTTGGAGCATGAAATTATCTGCTAGGCAAGAGAGGAGTTTGCTGGACCTTAAATTCTTGGCTCAGTTTGACTTCCAGCAAATATCAGGATGGTTGAAGTCACCCATCACTGCAAATATCAGGATGGTTGAAGTCACCCATCTCTCCTTTCTGAGTGTGTGGTCATCTGTTCTAGAAAGGCATCATCCAATTGCTCATTCTGACTTTGGGGTCTGTAGTGGATTCCCACCATGACATCCTTGTTATTTCTTTCCCCTTCAATTTTTAGCCAGATGCTCTTCACCTGGTTTCCAGGATTTAAATTCTGGATCTCTTCAAGTTCATCTTGCTTATTTCCTGTGTTCTGTGCATTAATGTAGAGACATCTAAGATCATGGGACATCTCCCCTTACTGTTTATGTAAAGTTTTTCTCCTCCCACTGTTGGGTATTTGCACTATTTGCCTTGTTCTCTCTCTAACTGTTTGGCTATTATCTCCAGCCCTTGGTGAAACCCTGCCCTCCAGAATGCTATGTCCCTCTCCCCCTCTCTCATAACTCAGTTTAAAGCCATCCTGATCAAATTTTTGAAACTACTGACAAAAACGTTTCTGCCAACTGGTGTGAAGTGCAATCCCAGAGGTTCCCCCTTCTGAAACCACAGGCCATGATCCAAGAATCCAAATCATTGCTAGTGGCACGATCTGCCATTTTCCTCTCCCTTCCTGGACCATGCCCTTCAGCTGGCAGAAGATATGAAATGACAAACAGTTCATCTATTTCTTTCTACTTCCTACTCAGAGTCTCATAATCCCTTTTGATATTCTGAAGGCTGTGCCTTGCAGTATCATTGGTTTCCCTGTGGACCAAAAGCATGGGGTAACGTTCAGTAGGCCATTATACTGCCATTGATGGTGACTTTTTGCATAATGTTTTTCAACCAATTATGAATCCTTTTGATAGTTTGCCCAAATATTTTACTTTTAACCAGTTTGCTAATCAAGATAGTGGGGGGGGGGGGGGGGGGAACGGACTTTATCAAATGTTTGTCTAAAAACCAGATGAATGACATCTAGAGCATTACCACTACCTACTAAATTAGTGACCCAATAAAAAACAGATATAAGGTTAGTGTGACAGGACAAACCCATGTTGGCTCTATTCTAATATTTTTCGTGGTACTGAGATCAGTTTGACTAGTCATATAAGCAGATGATATGATGGGACATTAATACATACATACAGGGGCACACCCTAACATATGCGCCCACACACAAGGAATCTTACATTTGGTCATACAGCTGTGGTGGAAGGAGGAGGTGGAGGCCCTGCTGGACATCCTAGGGGACAGCCCCCACCTGACCCTGCTTATGGGGTCGTCTTCCCACCCCAACAAGGCAATATATAGAAGGATAGCCAGGACACTGGCCTAGCAAGGCTACCTCAGGACCCAGGGCCAGGTTTCCTCCAAGGTCAAGGTCCTGAGGAATGCCTTCTATAGGGCCAGGAACCTTTTTTGGGGGGACCCACCCCTAAATGCTCAGCCACCTTTCTACCCACGGCTGCGCAACCTGTGGGAGCGTGCAGGGCAGCCAGAGGGAAGGTGCACCAGGGGGTAGGAAGGTAAGTGCCTTCTCAATAAAGATTTCTAGAAGTGGGTGTTTTTATGGGTATGATTGCCTATCTGGGCAATATGAATGTAACTTTTTGGCAAATTTGGCCTCACAAGAATGGGTATGACAACAACTATTCCATTCAGCATTTGGGCTTCTGTGCATGGCTTATGTCATTTTTTAGCCATGCTGTTAAAAACAGGTGAACCAATGTCTTGTCAATTCCACTGTATGTCACTATATATAAGTACTATACCAATAGTTTAATTTTTCCCGTACTATTACCCTAACTCACAGGTCCAGTCCAGGAAGGTCATGGTGACCATGAAGGCCCACAGCCCGCCACTCCACCAAGAGCAGAGGGGGAGGGCTTAGCTGTGGAGGAGGAGGAGCAGGAGCAACCCCCTGAGGCACCTGTTCTCCAGGGGGCATTTCCCCCCCCCCCCCCATTGCGAGGAGGGCATTCCACTGGAGCCACCTGCAGACCGGGGAGCAGAACTCTCTGGTAAGTTAACTACCTGACCTGACCCAAAAGTCAGATTTCAAGACAGGTGCACATCTATGTTGAAAGACGGGGAGAGTACTAATTATGGATTCCGCCCATTGTCTCCCTACAGTGCACGAACTGCTCCAAGCCCTGGTTGGCCGAGTGGATCACCTGGAGAGGTGCCTGGGTGATGTGGAGAGGCAGCTGGACCAGATGCACATGTGGGTGCTCCATTTTCAAGCTGCTTGTTCCCCCCCCCCGATTTGATTTTTCTTTCAATTTCCTTCCCCCCCCCCCCCCCCCACTGGGCTGTGAAGCAACAGGCAGTGGGTTATTTATGTTTGGGATCTCCCCTCCCCCCCTTTATATTTTTTTAACTTATCAGACAAAATGCTTAGCACTTATTTTATTTTTGTATATAATAAAAAAGCATATGTTTTGAGAATATTCGCGGATTGTCTGTGTTCCTCTTTTCATAATAGTCTTTGTGGGGGCAATGTAGGAAAGAGGAAGAAGCTTTAATTCCCAGGAGTCAATCACCTGTTGAAGTGCAGAAAAACCATAGGTAGCATTAGCATCAATGAATAGGTAAGAACTCTCATCAAGTATACACTCATAGTTTAAGAATAGGCCAGAAATGGCTCCCTACCCAATGTCAAGCAGGAAACCCCATTCACTGCACATGCATAGGTCCCCTAACAGTTGCAAGTCCCCTAAATGGCTTTTTGGTCAACAGACACCTCTGGTACCTGGAAGCATCCATAATGGACTGCATTGCATGCCAGCTGAAGGTATGCTTTCCCATACCTCACTGTGACATCCACCAAGAAAGTAGGAACATGGCCAGCACTACAACCATGGCCCACTTGCGACCCAACTGAGAGCTGCATTGCGGTATATAAAAGCTTGGTAGTTATCTAACTAGGCAAGTATCTTTGGGGGGAAGGGGTAATGGCTGTATATCTATATCACCAAAATTTGCAATATTTGAACATCCAGAGAATGAAAATAAAATTATGAATAGATATAGATATACATATAAACATTAGTGATGTCTGCACTTTCAAGGAATATTAAAAACCAAACCTTGTAATCTGTCGGCTATAACTCCCACCCGCTGGATGTGCCAGGCATATATCAGGACGGATTCCAGCCATACCTGTAGTTCAACGAGCACACCACATCACACCACACGTGCACCTCCCCACACGCCTCCACACAGATATTAATAGGGATGCTGCCCTTTCTCATGACTCCAGGAACAGCCCCCCCAACACACACACACACACATCCAACACACATACATGGAGAACCGTTTGTGTTCATGTGTATATGTATCCACCTATCTCTCTTCTCTACCTATCTATGGTCTACATACACACACCCAAGCTAAATCATTCACAAATGCAGTGAAGTGCCTGATAGGCTATGTTATCTATCTATCTATCTATCTATCTATCTATCTATCTATCTCCCTCTCTCTATATCTCTGTATAGATGCATACACTGAAACAAGTAGTGTCACACATGCACTCTTGAACATCAAAGGCTCCGCATTTCTGTTCTGTAGAGAAGCTAGACACAAAGAGCACAAATTGTTATGTATCTCTCTATCCATCTATCTATCCGTCTATCTATCTATGTCTATCTATCTATCTATCTAAACTATCTGTCAATCTCTCTCTCTCTCTATCTCTCTCTCTATCTATCTATCTATCTATCTATCAAAACTATGGGTCTGTCTATCAATCTATATCCCTCTCTCTATATATCTGTATAGATGCATACACTGAAACAAGTAGTGTCACACATACACTCTTGAGCATCAAAGGCCCCACATTTCTGTTCTGTAGAGAAGCAAGACACACAGATCACAAAATATCTATCTATCTGTCTGTCTATCTATCTATCTATCTATCTATCTATCTATCTATCTCCATCGCTCTCTACTCCCTCTCTCTCTATAGATACATAAAGTCAAACAATTATTTTCACCAAGGCACCCTACAACCAGATAGACTGCACATTTTAACTCTTGGGAGACACAATACAAAGACCCATAAATCATGAGCCCAGAAGACTTAATTCCCACACTCACACAAACTCACACACATGCAGAGTGCCAGGAGGCGAAATAGGCGGATAGGTAGCATGCCCTCATGGATGGTGCTGGCAGCCAGGTATCCAGTGCCTGAGGAAGAGATGCATCAATACATAAATTGCTAGTTTTATTTCCCCCCCACCCCCCACCCCCGAAGACAATTCCACAAAGACAGTAGCAACCATTCCCGATTGTCTTCTTTCACAAACCCCACATCAACCACGGCCCGATATCTCTATTGAAAGGAAGATTTCTTTAGAAAGACGAAGCAGAGAGGGCCATGTTTATCCGGCCAGTTTATTGCCCAAGCAAAACAGGAAGTACGTAATAAAGATGCAGCCTCGATGATCCATGGGAAACCACGCGGAAGCATGGGAAACTAAGGGGAAATGCTTCCAAATGCGCATTTGGTTATCACATTACGGTAAATGCGAAATTACCTCAATTGCGCATTTGCATTTCCTCCAAAAAACCGAATTTCAAAAGATCTCTGTTAACACCAGTTTCTGTCCACTTTCTGTGCGACGTCGTGTGAAAACATGAGGCACAAATCCAGTTTCTGTTTGGGATTTGTGTGGATTAACCAGCAGATTTGCCCCCGTGTGATAACGTCCAATATATGAAAAATGGAGCATATTTACTAACAGACAACACACCTCCCGAGACATTTCATCAGGACCACAAACCACTGATTCTGTACCCCTCAGCAAGGAGTCTCCCACAACCACCAAGTGCCTCCTCCGAGGCTTAGCAGCGGCTATTTCCTGTGGTGGTACTCTCAGGGTCCACTGCATTTTCTCTGTGGTCTGTCCCTGCTGCTCTTCTGCATCATCCCTGATAAAGGAGAGATTCAAATCGATTCTGTAGCTCCAAGCTCCCAGAACAATCCCTAGTTTCCCTACTTCTGTGTGCCACATTCCTTCAACTGTCTACCTGCTGTGTAAGGGAACTGACCTCTCCAGAAACCTCCTGTGTGTGTTCCCCATCCAGGACTGTCTGTTCCGTTCTCTCCAGGAAAATCTCTTGCTGCCTAATATGATGAAGTGCTAGACCTTCTTTTCCAACAGGTCTACCAGATTGCACTTGGTGCAAGTTAAGTTCCCCATATTCATAGGCAAGAGGACAAACATCCTACAGCTGTTGCAGATGACTGTAGCAGCTCCCTCACTGTGCATATTGAGAAGTGAGCTTAAGAGACTGGGGCTATAGCTATATAGAGATCTACCAGTTGCTAGCTCCTTCCCCATGCAAATCTCTGACTCACTGCCTCTAAGCAAAAAAACCCACAAGCCCCTTTAAAAAGGGGGGGGGAAGGTAAAAGGATAACCTCTTGAACACTGCTCCCTGTTCACCTTCTGCTCTGTGTTCTGAATCTTCCCTGGCTGAAAATTTGAGCACCCAAGGCAGCAGTTATAAACAGCTAGGGTGCTAGCTCTGGCCCAGTGACTCACAGAAGCCCCACCCCTCAGTCAAAATGGCCTCTCAGCCACAGCTCTTCTTCTCCTTGTGCAGTGACTGGGGTTTAAAGCGTCTGGCAGAAGTTGCAAACAGATTTCTACCTTGTCTATTGTATTAAGAGGTATAATTCTCATTTTAACTTCCATTTTCTTTTCAGGATTTATTGCATTGTTCATATATATATATATATATATATATATATATATATATACACACACACACATCTATAATGTTATAACATTTATTAAATGTTTATACATTTATATAGGATTTCTTGCATTGTTCTATGTATTTTTGCTTCCTTACATAATCACTAGATATGATAAAAAGAGTCACGATTTGGTTGGAAGTTCCTTTGTATATCCTGGCTAGCTTTCCTGGTGTCAAGCATCACCTATAAAGCATCTTGTAAAAGATTTCTCTGAATTAACACTCAATGTAAATCCTATCCCTCTCATTCAAGATCTTTCTCATTGTTCTAACTGTGTAGTGTGACCTATGTTCCTGCCAGGAAGGAGAAGGAAAGCAGTTTCTGGGCAGCCATTTTGAGTGGAGGAAGAGAGACAGATTTGCCTCTAGAATAAGATAGCATCCAGGAGCTTTCTGTAGAGTTAGAAACCCAGTTGATTGAGCTCACTGACAGATTCTGGTGAAAAGACCAAGAGAACAGGGGCCCTTTACATGGCTCTTTACCAGGGGACATTTTGAGGTAGTAGCCCACAGTCCTGTTTCAGTACTTACTTAAGATTTTTCAATATGGACACTGAGGGAGTTGCTGCAGTCACCTGCAATACTTGTGGAATATTTGTTTTCTTGCCAAGAGATGTGGGGAACTTCACCTGCACCAAGTGCAAGTTCATAGCCCTCCTAGAAGAGAAAGTCAAACAGCTGGAGGCTCGGGTAGCTACACCTCAGCATATTAGGGAGCAAGAGGTTTTCCTGGAAAGAGAAGAATGAATGGTCTTGGACAGGGACCACACAGAGGATGTTGTTGAGGAGGGGGACACTTCATGCACATAGGAGGTGGATACCTGGAGGAATGTCACACACAGAAGTAGGGAAACAAAAAACAAGTCATGCCAGACTAATCTGATCTCTTTTTTTGATAAAATTACCAGCTTGTTAGATGAAGGGAATGCGGTAGACATAGCATATCTTGATTTCAGTAAGGCTTTTGACAAGGTCCCCCACAATATTCTTGCAAACAAGATAATAAAATGTGGGCTAGACAATACAACTGTTAGGTGGATCAGTAATTGGTTGACTGACCGAACCCAAAGCAATGGCTCGTACTGGAGAGAAGTGACCAGTGGGATGCCACAGGGTTCTGTCCTGGGCCCAGTGCTATTCAACATCTTTATCAATGATTTGGATGAAGAAATGGGGGCATGCTTCTCAAATTTGAAGATGACACCAAATTAGGAGGAGTAGCTAATACCCCAGAAGACAGGATGAAAATTCAAAATGACCTTCAGAGATTAGAAACCTGAGTCAAAGCTAACAAAATGAATTTCAACACAGAGAAATGTAAGGTACAGCACTTAGGGCAAAAAAATGAAATGCATAGATATAAGATGGGGGACACCTGGCTTAACGAGACTACCTGTGAAAGGCATCTAGGAGTCCTAGTATACCACAAGTTAACCAGGAGTCAACAGTGTGATGCCACAGCTAAAAAAGCCAATGTGATTTTCGGCTGTGTCAATAGAAGTATAGTATCTAGATCAAGGGAAGTAATAGTGCCACTGTATTCTGCTTTGGTCAGGTCCCGCCTGGAATACTGTCTTCAGAGGAGGGCAACTAAAATAGTGAAGGGTCTGGAAACTATACCCTATGACGAACGACTTAGGGAACTGGGTATGTTTAGCCTAGAGAAGAGACGGTTAAGAGGGGATATGATAGCCCTGTTTAAATATTTAAAGGGATGTCCTATTGAGGAGGGAGCTAGCTTGTTTTCTCCTGCTCCAGAGAATAGAACCCAGAACAATGGATGCAAACAGGAAAAGAAATTCTACCTCAACATTTGGAGGAACTTCCTGATAGTGAGAGATGTTTGACAGTGGAACACACTCCCTCGGAGTGTGGTGGAGTCTCCTTCTTTGGAAGTCTTTAAACAGAGGCTGGATGGCCATCTGTCAGGGATGCTTTGATTTTGAGTTCCTGCATGGCAGAGGGATTAGACTGGATGGCCCTTGTGGTCTCTTCCAACTCTGATTCTGTGATTCTATATTCTATGATTCTTAACACCTAGCTCCCCCCACGGGTGTACCTCTCAAGCTCACAGCCCATCCAGCTAAGTGGGTTTAAAACCTAGAGCTTTCTTTGCTGCTGTGCCTTTTAAGGAATACAGGGTTTAACCCGTCTCTCCCTGCTAAGTGTAAAATTGAGCTACACACTGAAAGGAGTAGAGTGATAGACACAGCCTTGGTTGGGCACAGCCAGGTACAGTGGGAAAGATGCCTCCTTCATGTGGCCTTGCACCAGGTTGAGAGAGTGTGACCCTTGGAGAAAGGCAGGTACAGCAGTTTTCTGCTAGTGACTAAGTCCTTTGCACAAGGTTAGAAAAGAATTTTCTTTGGTCAAGGAAGGCAATAAAGCCAAGCGAAACAGGCCTTTTCTCCTCTGGTGTAACACCTTCATGAAAAAAAGAAAAAAAGCAGGAGATAATAAGCTCAGGTGGAAGTCTCGCTAGGGACTCAGGCCCTGGTGTTATATTGGACCTTAACAGAAACAAAACCATAGCTGATCAGTTGGGCAAGCTTCATCCCCAAATGGGAGTGAAATGGATGTCCATATGATCCTTTCATATCCCAAGGCAATGGGATAGGACCTAACCCAGGTTGCTAGGTTATGCCTAGATTCTAGCTATTCTGAAGGTAAAGTATCAAATTATGATTTGTCTAATTTGGACATGCATGACTGAGCAGCTAAGATGGTGCAGATCCTATGGCCAGGGTCAATCTTGAGAGCAAAATATCAAAATGAGATGCGAGTCCCTAATGAGTCTCCAGATACATATGTGGCCAGGAAGAAAATGCTAGGGATTCTGTCTGGAGCCATCAACCTCAGTGCAGAAGGTCAGCCGCTACTGAACAACATTGAAATAATCTGAGAAATTTAGCAGGGGCTACAGGAGTCAGCCAAACATTATTTTGGGTCTGTGGCTCTGAAATTCAAATGAAATTTGAAATGTGAGGCTAGGACACCATCTCCAAAAACTGGTACAGCTTTTAGTTGACTCCAGAGCCACAGTTAACATGTTCTACCCAGGCTTAGCTAAGACAGGCTCCAAAGACCCCAGAGCATGTGGAACTGGTGGAATATGGGAAGGGCTGGCAGGAAGCTACAATTTGGAAGGAGATTCCACTGTAGGTTGGTCCCATCCTGGATCTCATTCAGGCATGAGAGAATCAGAGTGAAGATGATGGCATCTTGGGCATAAAATATTTGCAGTGCCATAGACTAACTATAGACCTAGCAAATGGCTTCCTCTGCGAACTGGAAAAAGACCCTTTGCAAATCTCTGCCATATACTGGTGCACCACCTTAAAAGCCCCCATCCCTCTCTTCCCTCTGACCACTGACCCATGGGTGTCTGACTTCCCTGAAGTTTGGCTTAAAGACAAAATCGAATGTGGCACAATCAAGGGATCAAGTGTATTGACTGAAGGAAAAGATCCCCCTCCCCAGAAACAATATAGGTACCCATGGGAGGCTGAAGCAGGGATTGCCAAAACCATAGAAGAGCTGTTGAAATGGGACATCATTATGCCAATGCAGTCCATTTGGAACATACCTCTATGGCCCATTTTAAAAGCAGATGGAGTCACATGGAGGATGACCATAGACTTCTGAGCCCTCAATGCAGTCACACATCCTGTAGCTCCAGTGGTAGCAAAATATAATGAGATCTTGGCCACTATAGCAGCTGGAGCAAAGTTCTACAGCATTATCTATAGCATTATAGATTGATTCCATTACATGAGAGCCTCTTTTACAAATTTGCCTTCAAATTCCAGAGTATCCAACATGCATTCATGCTCTACCCCCACGGGTTGCATTTAAGTCCTAGTATTTGCCATTTGCATGTGGTAAAAATGTGGACAAAATTGTGTCCTTCATCACACCCCCACATTTTATCCTATGTGGGTGACATACTGGTGCATTCAGACTCAGAGGAAAAGATGGCAGAAATCACCAGAGAAGTTCTTGAACTAATTAAGAGTCACAGGATTCGAGGCAAATAAGGAAAAAGCACAGCTAGTCTAGATTCACGTCAAGTACCTAGGGTTAAACCTCCAAACAGACTGTAGGACATCAGACTTTCAGTGAGTAAAAACCATTGGCAAACTCCTGGCACTAACAGATATGGCCCCATTAAGATCCTGTACTGCAGCCACTCACTCACAGACCACAAGGTTGTGAGTTCAGTACTAGCCAGGGCTCAGGCTAGACTCAGGCCTGCATCCTTCCAACGTCATTAAAATGAATACCCAACTATTAAGGGGCAATGAGCTTATAGTTGTAAACTGCTTAGATACGCCATAGTGTGGTATAAAGCGGTATATAAATGAAGCTGCTTTGCTTTGCCTTGCTAGGACCTTTCAGTTTTTCCAAGCCTCTGTATGTGCTGCTAAAGAAAGGAACAGTTTTTAATTGGGGTTCAGAGCAAGAAGATGCCTTTGCCACCCTAAAAAGAGACCTAGCACAAGCTCCTGCCCTTGTTCACCCAGATACTAGCCAGCCTTTTTACATCCATCTTGCCATCTTGGATAATCACATAGGGGCAGTCCTCTCTCATCTCTGGAATGGAGTACAGAGAGTGGTAGCCTATGCTTCTAGGAATCTTTTGCCCACTGAAATCAAATTAAGTCCATGTGAGAAGAATTGTTTGGCTCTGGTGTGGGTTCTTATCAGATGGGAATCTATCATAGGTGGTGCTAGAGTTGCTGTCCAGACCCCTCATACCCCTCTAAAGTTTATACTGTCTGGAAAAGTCCAGGATAGACAAGTCCATAACTCTAGAATTGCAAAATGGACCCTGGACATAATCAAGAGAGGTGTAGTTACCACAGGCAGCCCAGAGAGCCTTCTGCTCCCTATGGCTTGGTAGTAACAGGCTCAGCTCATGAATGTCCACTGCCCCCAGTTTCAGAGGACATACATCCTATAAAAAGTGGAATGTCCCTCCAAGGATCTCTTTCACAGGGATTTCAGTGTTGGGTCATCATCCTGTCTGGAAGGAACTTGCTTAACAGGGTACAGAGCCATCTGTGTAAATGATTCACATGCACACACCCAAAGGACAGTCCAGCCAAGCTGCTGAGGTAGAAGCCCTCCATGCAGTATTGGAATTTGAGTGCCCTGATGTTCACTTAGCTATATATACAGTGGGTCACATTTGTAAGGAGATACCAAAAGGAAAATCATGAGGAGGCAAAATGGAATAATGGTGCAGATGCACTGGCCAAAGAAGCCACATTGACACCTGAACCTCCAAGTCCCCTGACTCCCATTAATGTAGAAACAAAAGAACCCCTGATGCCCCCCACTCTAGACTTGGCACAGCTTCAAATGGAGGACAGAGAGATCTGAGAGTTGATAGAAATAGGAAGAGATCCCACAGGGAGGAACAAGATAGAATAGAAACAAAGAGTTTGGTGGGCTGTAGATGGGGAAGAAAACTATAGTTGGGTTGTGCCCAAAGAACTCTGTGGAGACCTCATTCAGTTTGTCCACAAAATTGGATGCAAGCCACTTTTGAGAGAGTTCAGGAGACCAGTTGGAGGCCCCAAATGCAGTCAGAAACTGACCAATGGGTGGACAACTGTTTGTCCTGTGCCATGGTCAACGTGGATCAAAGTGGCCCCAAGGTCCTGATTCACCATTAGAGAATTGAAGGCCCATGGGCACATCTCTAAACAGATTTCATTGGCCCCCTACTGACCGCACTGAGACAAAACAAGTATTGTCTCACAATCATAGATCCATTCAGCAAATGGATTTAGGCTTTCCCCACTAAAGACAATATCACAATCACAACTGTCCAAATTTTGTTTAATCACATGTTTTTGAGGTGGGGTATAGCACATGTGTTAGACCATGATTCGGGAACTCACTTTTCTGGGGAGGTCATGCAGGAACTCTGCAAAGCGTTGGGAATTCAACAGAAGTTTCACATTGCACATCACCCCTAGAGTTCAGGCCATATTGAAAGGACTAACTGGACCCTTAAAGAGGTGTTGCAGAAGGTAGTGAGAGCATCTGGAAAAGATTGGGATGCAAAAGTGCCAATCATCCTGATGGCCCTTAGAGGAACTGTAGCTTCTCATGGCTTCACACTGCACCAGGTCATGATGGGATGCAAAATGTTGATGCCGGAGGCTTTCAGGCTAAATACCACTCTCCCCTCTGATTTGGAACCAATAATACTAAATCAGGAATGAGTAAGGTCACTAGTGCAAAGCATCAGTCAGATACACCACCAGGTTGCTGAAAATTTAGGGAAAAACATGCAATCCTTGAACCGCAAGTTAGGTTGGGTTAGGAATCCACAACAAAGGGACCCCGGACAGTTGATAATGTATAGGAATTTCTCACAGAACAAACATGCTCTGTCTGTAAAATGGCTTGGTCCAGTGAAGATCATAGTTTCCCCAGCAGTCTACCAGGTATGCATCTCCAGCAAGCATGGAGGCAAGCTTAAATACTTCCACTCCTCTCAGATGAAATGTAAATCCTGTGGCACAAGACTGGCCAGAGCTGCCCTTAGTGAACTTGTCTGAAATTTTTCTGCACTGTGATGGAGGATAATTCAACTCCCAAGCTTAGCTATGCCTGTTTCCTTACAGGGACAAGAGATGGCTCTGTACCCCTGGATCTTATGGATTATATTTTGGAAAGATACAAGTGCTGTCCTATCCACCTATCCCACTCAATTTAACACAAGTTGGAAGTACAACATAGAAGCAGATTGCCATTGGGCACCCGCTTATCCTGGAATGTATGAAGTGTTAGATGTCATGGATGAAACACGCTCATGGTATGATAAAGGATTCCCCCTCAAGGTAAAAACAAGGGCCTATATCACATAAAGCAAGACCATCACACCAGAGGTGCTCCTATTTGGTTCACAAGGGCACACATGGGTAGGAGCCAATGCTGGAAGCATCCCTCTAACCTCTGGATTTTGGAATTGCAACAGATTTGATCCTCCACTAGGTAAGGTCCCTACTTCTTTTTATAACTCCCTTGCCTTAGATTCAAAATGCTATCCTATATGGACTTGGAGAACAAGATTGTTCACCTGTGTTAACATCACATGGATGCCTGCAGGGTGCAACATAGATTACCATAGCATAGACTGCCCATACATACCCATATCTTCTCCTGAAGTTCTCAAAGAACCACCCATGTACTACTGCTACTACTACTACTATTGCTACTACTACTACTACTACTAATAATAATAATAATAATAATAATATAACTTTATTCTTATATCCTGCCTTTTTGCCATGACAATCAACGTGGCTTACATAGAAATTTACTTGGGAAACATAGTCATCCGAAGGAATGACTATGGACTGAAGTCCAATTTTTTTTGCAAACTTTCACCAAATCCATCCAAATTTGCTGGACATATTGATACCTACTTTCTACACCAGTACACAACCTACTACAAGATTTCCTTCTCTTCATGGCTATTGATGCCACAGTGTTGTTGAACTTTTATCATTGTAACAATTGAAAATAGCCTTGAAAACACACACACTCAAGGACTTGAATACTTATGTTGTTTTATTGCTGGACATTGATCCATAGACTTTCTAGTAAACAGTGGCCATTGCTACCTCATGATTATATCTATTCATTTCTTCATTGATTGTTATTTGATTTATCCATTATTGTTTTGAGTTTCTTATGGACATTGATCCATTGAATACATTATGTTTTATTGTGTTATGCTTTTGATATCCTTTTAATGATACTGATTGTCATTGTGTATTGTTTTTGATCCTCATTGCATACATTGGTTATTAGTTACTAGCATTGTTTTTGAACTGCTTTAATTAGGATTTATATGCAAATGTGAATGAGTTCCAGGAGTGAAAGCTCTCTCCAGGACCTGAAGGCTTTTCTAAAGGATAATTTTCTTGGACCATGAGTTTAGCTCCCCAAATTGACACCTGCTAAATTTTCATGGTGGAGATAATTTGGCAATGTGGAAATGATCACCTGTCCAATTTGCATTGGAACAGGTAGATAATTTCCAAGGAGGGGGAAATGTTACAATAATTGATTTAATATAAACCCCCCTTTGTGGGTCTCCTGCCATGGCCCTAGACTGGAGAAGCTCAACCACCATGGATCCAAGGCGAGCACATCACGTAAGCACTTGAAAGGTCATGTCTGCACCTACAACAATTTGCAGATCAAAAGGGCCAGGCTTAGGAGCTGCAAAGAAGGACATTCACACCTAGGAGATTGTCAGACTTGAGCAAATTCAGGAATTCTGTGTATCAATAAGTCCTGTGAGTTGAACCAACAAGAAGTTTATTGAGAAAACATAGTCAGAAACTCACCAAGCAGTGTTTAAGCCAGAACTGCCCCCTCTAAGCCAAACAATATCTTAAACCCCCCAAACCATTAAACTCCACCCAACACCCTTGGTGCCAAAACCAGCACCCACGTCCAATTCCCATAGCCTTTCCCCCGCAGCAAGCCAGTCTCCCTTTTCCAAACATTCTCACCAGCAGTATCTCACTTCAGCACAGGCATTCCACCCAACCCCCCTCCTTCCAGTTATATCCAGACACCAGCTCTCTGCATCCCACAGCTTACACATTCCAAAGGCCTTACTTTCTCAAAACTATCCTAGCCAGGTACCAATAGTCCCAACCCCCATACCAACTAACATATTTGCTATTACTACATACCCACAATCCCCTACCAACTACAATTAAGAAACTAAAACATTTAACCCAACAACAACAAAAACCTGACCGAATCTGTGCATGCAGGCATGGTTCTGACAGAGATTTATGAGTACCAGCCACGATGTGTCCAGCTGAAGATGAGCTAACATTAACATCCCATCTCCTCTTCATGGAAATTGTCTACTTCGAAGAGTAATAATTCGGAATCCTTTGACATACAATAGAAACTTTTCACAGGCTAGGTTTAAGGGTATAAAAGATCCCTAAAATCTCAGGCACATTGGGTCTGGCTAGATTTCATAGTGACTCTGCACCACTGTGAACTCTGACTTGGGTCCCGGCTCTTTCCATTGTCCTTTTCCTTTTCATAATGGTTGAGTCTATCCATCTTCATTCATCACTGGAGCAGCCTCCTTCAGGTAATTATCACCATTAGAAAGCCTTCTGTTTCCTCTCCAATCTGATTACTTCATTCCTAAGTTCTTGTGTGTATGATTGAATGTTAGTGTTTTTGTATGTTTGAATCCCCAAATAAATCACAAGTTCACTGGAAAGCTTTCTATCAGTCTATTCCCCAGCCACCTCTGTAAACATAGGCTAAAATATCCCATTGGAGACTTGGACTTCAGTAATTCCTCAGGTTCAAGTCCTTC
Source organism: Phrynosoma blainvillii (assembly GCA_026167975.1). NCBI lineage: Eukaryota > Metazoa > Chordata > Lepidosauria > Squamata > Phrynosomatidae > Phrynosoma > Phrynosoma blainvillii. The sequence goes on from JANUYF010000004.1 coordinate 153,476,602, forward strand.
TTATGTCCCTTTCTTTTTTTCCTCCTTAATTTTTATTAACAAATATTACAAAAACAACAATGTAAAATATATACAAAGTAAAGACAAACACATATATAAAATTACTTATTGATATTCGTAAGTACACTTAATATAGACTTCCCAGTTGATATCGCCTTATATTACATTAACCTTTTTCCTCCCTCCTATTCTCTAAATCTATTCTGAAGACTCCTAATTCTTCTTCCTCCATTTTTTCTATACAAAAAAATAAATTTTCTTCCTAACTATACGTCTTGGTTCACTATACAATAATTGTTTTCTAAACAAAGGCTATTTTGCATCATTACACTTATGTCAAACATTCTTGCTGATTGAATCTTATCTTTAAATCTCATTAAGATACCCGTTCCTAGTATTTTAATTGCTTAATGATTTAATATTATTTTTATAATAATAATAATAATAATAATAATAAAATTTATTTATATCCCGCTTATTGAAAGAAACAATCCAAGCGGATTACATAAAAAGCCCATACAATATAACCCCTAAGACCAACCCACCCCCCTTAAAACAATATTAAACATCTCATAATTAAAATAATAGTAGCCATAAAACAATTCGTATAAGTAATAACAAATAAAAACAAACTCGGCCAACCTCTAAAACAATTCCTCATCCATCAGAATGATGGGGCCATGAGAGGAAAAAGGGGGCCGGGTATCCTAAGGGGGCCGGTAACCCAGGGGTAACCCGAGGGGACTGGGAAGCCAAAGGCTGGGATAATTAATCTGGAAAGGCCTGCCGGAAGAGATCCATCTTAACAGCCTTTTTGAAGCTGTCTAAAGATGTCAGGTGATGGATCTCATCCGGCAGGTCATTCCAGAGTTTGGGGGTGACAGCAGAGAAAGCCCTCTGGGAGGTCGCCACAAGCCTCAATTTTTGAGGCTGCAACAGGTTCCTCCCAGAGGACTTGAGAGCATGGGGAGGATTGCATGGGAGGAGCAGTCCCTGAGATAGCTTGGACCCAAGCCATTTAGGGCTTTAAAGGTAATAACCAACACCTTGTACTGTGCCCGGAAGCTAATAGGCAGCCAGTGGAGGGACCTCAAAACAGAAGTAATGTGGTCCCTCCTGGATTTACCAGAAATGAGCCTGGCTGCCATGTTTTGGACCAACTGAAGCTTCTGAACTAAGCACAGGGGTAGCCCCATGTAGACCGTGTTACAGAAGTCAAGTCGTGAGGTTACCAGCGCGTGCACAACAGTCTTGAGATCCCTTACTTCCAGAAAAGGGTGCAGCTGGCGTATCAGCGGAAGCTGATAACAGGCACTCCTGACCGTCGCATTGACCTGATTTGTCATCAGGAGCGACGAGTCAAGGAGCACCCCCAGACTGCGAACACAGTCACTGGAGGGGAGTGTGACCCCATCCAGGACTGGAGGTTGCAACCCAATTCTTGGTTTCGGGGCCGCTACTGTGAGCACCTCCGTCTTGTCTGGATTCAGTTTCGATCTGTTTTTCCTCATCCAGCCCATTACCACCTGAAGACATTCATTGAGAGAGGAGATGCCATTGGAATTGAAGGCCGACGAACGAGACATGGAGGAATAGATTTGGGTGTCATCAGCATACTGATAACACCCAGCACCATAACTCCATATTATCTCACCCAGCAGCTTCATATAGATGTTAAATAACATTGGGGATAAAATAGCCCCCTGAGGGACCCCACCAGTGAGGTCCCTCTAACTGGAGCTACAGTCCCCGAGCAGCACCCTCTGGGACCTACCCAAGAGGAAGGACCGGAACCACTGCAAAGCAGTGCCCCCAATACCTAACTCCCTCAAGCGGTCGAAGAGGATGCCGTGATCTATTGTATCGAATGCCGCTGAGAGGTCTAGGAGCACCAACAGGGTCACACTACCCCTGTCGATGCTCAGACGCAGATCGTCGGTCAAGGCAACCATGGCAGTCTCAACCCCAAAGCCTGTCCTGAAGCCGGTTTGAAATGGGTCTAGATAATCGGTTTCATCCAAGACAGCTTGGAGCTGAAGAGCAACCGCCCTCTCAATCACCTTGCTCAAGAATGGCAACAATGACACAGGCCTATAGTTTCTCATATTCAGGGGGTCAAGGGAAGGTTTTTTCAGAAGCGGCCTAACAGCCGCTTCCTTCAAACAAGATGGAACATGTCCTTCCCTAAAGGATGCATTGATGATATCCGTGAGGAATCTCACCAATGCATCTCCCCCCTGGATGGCCAGACATGATGGGCAAGGGTCGAGAGGGCAAGTCGTCTTCCTCACCATACCATGCAGCTTGTCCACGTCCTCGGTACTTACAGATTGAAGCTGATCCAGTATAACTACATTGGCGGAGTCGCTGGACACCTCGCCTAATGATTCTGTTTCAATAGTGGCATCTAAGTCGGCTCTTATCTGAGAGATTTTATCTGCAAAGTAGTTGTTAAACGCATCACAGCAGGCTGTCACAAGGTTAAGTAAGGGGTTTGGCACAGGTGGCACCTGCGTCATCTCCCTCACCACCCTAAACAGCTCTGCTGGACGGGACTCTGCAGACGCAATACGTGCAGAAGAGAAAGCTCTCTTCGCTGCACGCATTGCCTCCCAATAGGAATGAAGAAAGTTCCTATGGCAAGTTCTGTCAGATGAGAGTCGAGTCTTCCACCACCTGCGCTCTAGCCGTTGTCCAACCCGCTTCATCTTCCTAAGCTCTGGCATATACCAAGGCCTCCGGTTAGAAGCGGGTTGGCAAGGGCGCTTGGGAGCAATCGTGTTGATAGCCCTGGTAAGATCGGTGTTCCAAGTATTAACCAGCACTTTGACAGGATCACCGGCATTCCCAACCATTAAACCCTCCAAGGCTTTCTGGAATCCAAGAGGCTCCATTAGCCTTTGAGGGCAGACCATTCAAATGGGCCCACCACCCCCGGAGGGGCGGACATTTTTTCACATTTTCTTATTTCCTTTTTAAAATGATATTCTCTTAACAGGGACTATTCGTTTTCTATTATTTCTAGTGGTTTAGCTTGAATTAGGGCAGTTAACTTATCCATGTTCATCATTTCCCAAACCTTAATCCATCATTCTTTCAAATTTGGTAATTCTCTCTTTTTCCAATATCTGGCATAGATTATCTGAGCTGATGTTACCAAATATAAGATTATCCGACCATGTTTCTTAATCTTTTCCTTCTCTAATTCCATGGTCAAGTTTAATAGAAAGAATTCAGGCTTAAAAGGGATCTGGAATTGAAATATATCTGTTAAAGTCTTGTGTATCTCTTTCCAGTATATTGTGGCTATTATGCAGTTCCACCACATATGGAAAAAAGAACCTGGATAAGAATGGCATTTCCAACATTGATCAGTACTGGTTTTATATATTCTCATAAGTCTGTTAGGAGATAGGTACCATCTGTGGAACATTTTCAAATAATTTTTTTTGACACAGAGAGAATTCATTAGTGGCCTTCCAGCTTTCCCCCCAATCTTCAAGTTTTATAATCCTAGCTATGTCTTGACCCCATTTTATCATAACTGGTTTTATTGCTTCTTGCTCTAAATTTCTTTCAATCAAAGTCTTATAATATTTTGCTATGTGGTGGCCTTTTCCGTCTTCCCTGATATTATCTATTTTTGTTTTTATGGGCTCAAATCCTATTTCTTTACTATCTTTTATGTATCTTTGGTGTAGCTGTAGGTACAGAAACCAGTTATGAATCTTCCTTTCTTCTAATATTTCTCTTGTTTTCATCTTTGGTTCAGCATGTCTAGCTCTGATTGGCTGTTCTACTAATATATCTTGATACCTGATCCATGGATAGTTATCTCTTCTAGATCTGCTCAGAAAGGCCTCTTGTGGTGAGGCCCAAGTTGGTATATTCCTAAAGAATATTTTTTAAATTTGGAGCCAGACCTGAAGTAGCACTCTTCTTATACATTGATGTGAGAAATCTTTGTTCTCCTTAAGTTTATTATAAATCATATAGGCGTGAAATCCGAATCTTATATTATCTCTTTCCAAGCATAGCTGACTTTCATCTTTTAGGTCAATCCAGCCATCTATCCACGTCATGGCACAAGAATAGAAATATTTTTTTAGGTCAGGCAGGGTCAGGCCTCCTTTGTCTTTAGAGTTAATCATACTGGACCATCTGATTCTTGGTTTTTTTACCCTGCCATAAGAATTCATTTAATTCATTTTTCCATAATGTGAAACACTTTTCATTATGGATTACAGGGATATTTTGAAAAAGGTACATAAGCTTTGGCAAAATATCCATCTTGATTAAGGAAACTCTTCCCAGAAGACAGATCTGTAGCATTGACCACCTTTGCAAATCCATTTGTATTTTTTTCCAGAATTTCATGTAGTTGTTCTCAAATAGATCGTTTCTTTTTGTTAAGTTTATCCCTAAGTAATTCACTTTTTTCTCAATCTTAAACCCTGATTTAACTTTTAAAAGTTCCAGTTCTCTCTTTGAAAAGTTCAACATCAACATAACTGTTTTATCTTGATTGATATTTAGATCTGCTAGTTGACCGTATTCTTTAAATACAAATATCAGTTTGTTGATGCTATTTAGGTGGTCTTCTAAGAAAAAAACTACATCATCTGCAAAGGCCTTAAATTTATAGTGGTATCCTTTTATTTTAATACCTTGAATTTCATTGTCAGAGTTGATTTTCAGCACTAAGATCTCCAGAGAAATTATAAATAATAATGGTGAGATGGGACACTCTTGCCTGGTGCCATTTGCTATTTTTATCGGTTCTGTTTTCTCATTGTCTACTAAAATTTGAGCAAATTGTTCATTGTATATTGATGCAATTCATTCATTAAATTTCTCCCCCATCTCCCAATAAGCAATCACTTCCATCAAGAAGGCCCAGTGTACTTTGTCAAAAGCCTTTTCGGCATCTAAAAATACCATCACTAGTTGTTTTTCATTGTGTTTTTTGAAATATTCTATCGTGTTCAATACTGTTCTCATGTTATTTTTAGTATATCTCTCAGGCAAGAATCCATTTCGAACTTCTTGAATTATATTTTGTGAGATTTTTTTTAGTCTTGTGGCCAAAATTGTTGTGAAAATTTTGTAATCCACATTGATTAGTGAGATTGGTCTATAATTCTTTACCAATCTGGAATCCCTGCTTTCTTTAGGAATCAAAGATATATAAGAGTTCTTCCAAGTCTCAGGGATACCATTCTCATGTATATCATTTAGCATTTTCTCCATGGGTGATATAATTATTTATTCCATTTTCTTATAATATAAGGGAATAAAACTGTCTGGACCTGGAGCCTTTTCTGGTTTCATTTTCTTAATTGCTTCTGAAATTTCTTTCTGGGTAAAATTTCTATTTAATTCTTCTTTCTGCTGTTTTGTCAGCTGAATTTTCTTTTGTCTACCCAAATATTCTCTAATCTTTGCTCTCTTGTTGGCATCTTTGTTAGTATTCCTATATAATTTTTCATAATAATTCTTAAAGGCTTGTTTAATGTTTTCTTGGTCTGTAAAAATCTTATCTTCCTCTCTTAGTTCAATGATAATCTTGTTACTTTTTACCTTTCTTATTTTGTTTGCTAGGATTTTGCTGGGTTTATTTCCAAGTTTTGTTGTTTAATCTTTTGTAAATTCCTTTCCCAGTCTTTCATATTTAAATTGTCTAATTGAAGTTACAATTTTTAAATTTCATATATCAATTTTTTATCCCATTCATTTTTCCATTTGCTTTGATTGGGAGTTCCTGCATGGCAGGGGGTTGGACTGGATGGCCCTTGTGGTCTCTTCCAACTCTATGATTCTATGATTCTATGATCCATTCTGATTCCTTACATCTTAGTTATGTCTTTATATTTTGTTCCTCTTCTCTAGTTCTTCTGTTTTCCTCCACATTTAGTCCAATTAGTATCCCTCTTGTGACAGCTTTACTTGCATCCCATATTGTTTTATGTTTAATCTCTGCTGATGAATTCTCCTTAAAATATAGCTTGAGTTCACTTTTAAGTTTGCTCAGATATTCTTCTTTCTTTAATATATGACTGTTTAATCTCCAGCTAATGGCCGGTTTCCTTTCTCTTAATTCCAGTGTAATTGGATAATGATCGGAGAAAATTTTGTGCAAAATGTCCATTTTATTTATTTTACACTGAGGGGATTTAGAAGCTAAAAACATGTTTATCCTAGACATGGATTTATGTGAATCTGAGAAAAATGTGAACCCACTTGATTTGCCATACTTCCAATGCCACACACCAGCAAGCTCAAATTCCTCCATCAAATTAAAAAAAATGATTTGAGTAGTTTACCCTGAGGTTTCCTTATTGTTTTGTTTGTATTAGATATTCTGTCCAGTCGTGGTTCAATTACAGCATTGTAGTTGTCCATTAGAAGGATATTATCATATTCTACTTTCCTTAACTCAGATGAAATTAAGTCAAAACAATTGTCTCTTTCTTCTAATGGTGCATATATCCCAATGGCTAACAGTCGCATTTCTCTAAGTTTTATTTTAGCTGCTATATAGTGTCCTTGAATATTTCCTTAGCTGTAAATTTCTTATTAATATGTAAGACCACACCTTTTTTCTGCTTCTCAGTTACCAATATGTAACAATTGCCCAATTTAGGACTTAAGAAAATGGAAGAATCTAAATCTTTCACTAATGGGAAAGATAGCAGTAGTAAAAATGATGATACTACCTAAAATGTTAAATTATTTTCAAAATATCCCAATTATAACTAGTGAAAATCCCTTTAAAGATTGGAACAAAGATTTATCAAATTTTATCTGGAATAGGAGAAGGCCTAGAATAAAGTGGAAAATCATGTATGACATCAAGGAAAGAGGAGGATTGGGACTACCAAATTTTAAATGGTATTTCCAGGTAAATTGTATTAATTGGATACAAGATTGGATTAAACTTCAGAATACAAATTTATTAGATCTTGAAGGCTTTAATGCTAGATTTGGGTTTCATGCGTATCTCTGGTAAGAAAAAAACAAGGTACATAAAGAATTCAAAGATCATTTTATAAGGAAACCGCTCCTGCAAACTTGGCTACAATACAGAGATAAAATATTCTCAAAAATGTCTTTATGGATATCGCCCCACGAAGCATTTTTTGAGATGATGGGAGACAAAGGATGGCTATGTTATGAAGACCTAATAATAACCAGATATGACAAATGGAAACTAAAATCGAGAGAAGAACTTTCACAAGATGGAAGAATTTGTAATTGGTTTCCTTATAGACAAATAAATGAAAGATTCAAAAAAGACTATAAAACAAGAGGATTTGAGAAGTCAAAAAATGAATTTGATAAAATATTACAATTAAATAATGGCAAGACATTAGCTGAAATCTATCAAATCTTATTGAAATTAGATATGGAAGAAGAGCTGATAAAACCCCAGATGATTACCTGGGCATGAAACATAGGAAATAACATCCAATTGGAAAATTGGGAAAAAGCTTGGTCAAAATATTTAAAATTTTCTAATAGTAACTTATTAAAAGAAAATTATTACAAAATCTATTTAAGGTGGTACTTAGCTCCATAAAGAATCACAAAAATTACTAAAAAATAATCTGGAATGTGCTGGAAATGTAAATTAAATAAAGGGACACTATTCCACATGTGGTGAGAATGTAAAGTAGTACAAATATTTTTGGGGAAAATTCATCAATTAATAACACAATCATTAAAAATTAATTTCCCTATGAAACCAGAGATATATTTGTTAAATATCCTGAGTAGTTTGGATAAATCAACAGACTCTAAAAACTGGAAAATATTACTTAATTTGATTACTGCTGCAAGACTTATCATAGCTAAGAACTGGAAATCACCACTAGCCCTGGATATAGAAGACTGGAAAATTAAATTATATGAATTGTATGAGATGGATATATTATCACATATGATAAAAGGGAAATCGATTACAGAAAGGAAAAAAAGACTGGAATAGAATTAGCTTCCTCTGGTAAATTTGATTATGAAATCCACCTCTACAAATCCAATTATAAATAGAAATAGCCAAAAATAAAAAATATAATTAAAAAAATATTAAATAATAATGAAATTAAAAAGAAATATATACAAAATAATATTAATTATAATGTAAGATAAGGAATTTAGATGAAATATAGATAGATAGATAGATAGATAGATAGATAGGGATATAGAAATTAGTGTCTATAGGAGGATGTATAGAAAAACAGACGAAGAAGAGAAGAAAAGAAAAAGAAAAGAAGAGTGAAAGAAGGAAGGAAGGAAGGAAGGAAGGAAAGAAAGAAAGAAGAAAGAAAGAAAGAAAGAAAGAAAGGAAAAGGAAAAAAGAGCAAGAAAGAATAATCAGAAACATAAAAAGAAGCATTATGGATATGATCTTCCTCCTCTAATCTTAATAATATGTTAACTTGTTTATTTGGTTTGTTTTATGGTGTTTTTGTGCTGTTTGATTAATGATAAATGTTATATATATATATATATATATATATATAATATTTTTTTTTAAAAAAGGGATTTCTCAGATATTTTACATCTTTTTCTTTATTTTTTATTTCCTGAAGGCAAATAATGTCGCTTTTTGTTTTTTTTTTTTCCAGATAATGGAATAGCATATTTCTTTTATGTTTACAGTTCATGATGGAACTTTAATGGTCATATTTAATTGCAGTAGAAGATTTCTATTTTAATTAACCTTTATCTTGAGTTAATTCTCTTTATTATACAATCTATAGTGGTTAATTCTATCCAATCTGCTTCCTCCCCAATGTATCTTTATTGATATTTTATTGATATAAAATCCTTCTGCAATCACAGATATATATTTTTTTTCCTTTTAAACTTTAGTTTGTGAGACTCCTATTTCCTTATTTCCTGGATAAAGTTCCTCTTCTTCTGTCTCACTCGCCTCTTCAATTTCTATGTGTTCTGCATCATTGTCGATCTCGGCTTCTGATAGATCCTTATTTGTTAAGTTATCTCTTCTTCTCTCCTCTTCTTCTCCATTTCTTGTCTTTATGTCATGTCTTTCTTTTTGTTCCTCTTCCTCTTTCCTTTGTCTAGTTAATTGACAAGGTCCTGTACTTTCTTCATATTTTGAATTTCTGCTTAGTTTCTTTTCCCATTCTTTGGCCTTATTCACATTATTTATTTTATATCTTTTTTGATTCCAAATAAATGAGAGGCCTTTTATTCTCTCCCATCTATATTCTATTTTTCTCCTTTCTAGAATTTGGGTCAAGGTTTTGTATTTTTGTCTCTCCAACATTATCGCTGGGGGAATATCCTTAACATTTTTTAATTCATTACTTCCTAAACAAAAGTTTGCTTCATAGCTTCTTTGGATGATTAAATCACACATTCTTACTCTTTTGAGGCATATTACATGTCTCTCGCTGCTTTCTTTTCTTTTGCATAACTCAAATTGACCCTAAATTTTTTATCCATCTCTGCCTTCATCTTTGACTCCGAGTACCCTATGAATTCGGCCAAGGGGGTTATAATCTTACTATACAGATCTTCTTTAGGTGTTTCAGGAAGTCCTCCAACCTTCACAATTCTTTCCCTATGACATAATTCATTCTTCAGTTCACTAATCCTTTGTTGATCCTGTTTTTGTATTACTTCTTTAGTGTTTTTTTCTAAAGTTTTAGTATGTTCCTTCCAGTCTTCCATTTCTTTTGGTGTGCTACGTACGTCTGAGGAGAGTTTTTCCATCTTCCTTCCAAAGCTGTCTAGTTCTTTTTTCAAATCTCCTCTTAGTTCTGGCCTTGTTTCTTTAATCTCGTCTCTTAACTCCTGTCTTGTCTCTTTTGATTCATTCTTCATTTCTTGTCATATTTCCTTGATTTCCTGTCTTAATTTCTGTATTTCCTCCAAAAGAATTGTGTTAGGGTCTATTGGTTTAATCACCTCCTCTGTTGAATTTCTTCTTTGTACTAGAATTTGGATTTGTGATTGTGTCCATCCCTTTTCCCCTGATGCCTTGATCAATAAAATAAGCTATGATGTTATAAATCAACAGTACTAAAATTGAAACTTCCCAAGCAGCTGACTTGGAACCACAGAGATTCAGTTTAGTAGTTAGTTATAAATTGATACAACACCAGTAACTATATCTCTAATAGACAATTGAGGGCAACTTCAACAAAGCAGATCTACACAATCAGGAAGTGTTGGATGGACGTGAATTCCAGTTCACATTCCATCTTATTATTTCAATAGTCACTAATTTCACTGGATTTCATTTTGTTTTGAGCCATCTGTTCAAGTTCTGTCTCTTTACAGAGCTGGGTTGCAGTCTTCCCTTTCTGCTTCTTCTTTGCTTTCCCTCTGTCTCTTGTCCGATATGTAGATCCCGCAATGGTACCTTGTATATCGGCGAGGGGAGGATCTAGAAGATCAAAACTACTCCCAGGATTTTCTCTGTTTTCTTTTCTTGCCCAGCTGCTATCTTTGCTCCACTGTAAACTTTGCTGCAGCTGTACGCTGTATGTGGCCCTCCCACTCTCTTCTGGGCTCTTTAGTAATCCTGGTTTTTCCTCTTATATTGACTCTATCATTCACAGCTGTTCTGTACCGCCACCCCATTGCTTCCAAATTAATTAAGTTAAGTTTAAGTGTAAGGTATTTTCTTTACAAAATCTTCACAACAATAGTCGATTTTACGGCTTGGTTTCCTTCTTCCATTTATCCTTCCTTCCTTCTTCCTTTCTGTGAACTCTCTCTGCTTTCTTACAATTAGCTGTCCCTTCACGTAGGAGTGTAGAATAAGGTCAGATTACAACTCCTATATTTCTATTCAGACCATATTTCTATGGGTTTCAATATATTTATTCTTATTCTTTTTTGCTTGAAGTAGAGTGAGAGGTGCCCCGGGCTGCCTCCTGGCAGTGGCGTTATTGGGCTGTGGACTCTCTGTGGTCCCTGGATCTTCCCTCTCAGTTGCTGTGTCCAAAACTTTCCCAACAACATCCAAGGGTGCTCCTGGACCCCCGGCGAGCTCCTTGTGTTTCCTCCTCCCGGAGGAAAAATTCATATGGTGAAGTTATCCATCAATATACCATCTCCAGCCTCATAGCAATTTGGAGGATGGGAACGACTCGCGGACCCGACCTCTCACGGCACCGTCTCACTGGAAGTCCCTCCTTTTTATGTCCCTTTAACATGTAGTCTTGTTAAGTCAGGTGTCCCCTATCCTATATCTGTGTGTTTCATTTTTTCTATCTAAGTGCAGCACTTTACATTTCTCCCTGTTGAAATTCATTTTTTTTTAAAAAAAATTGGCCCAACTTTCTAATATGTTAAGGTCATTTTGAATTTTGATCCTCTCCTGTGGGTTATTAGCTACTCATTCTAATTTGGTGTCATCTGCAAATTTGGTAAGCATGCCCATTAAGAAGAATGTTTTTACTGTCAGAGCAACAGGAGAATAAATTGTCTGGAGGTTGGTGGGCCTACCTTCTCTGGAGATATTTAAACAAATGTTTCATAGAATCATAGAGTTGAAAGAGACCACAAGGGCCATCCAGTCCAACTCTCCTGCCATGCAGGAACTCCCAATCAAAGCATCCCCGACAGATGGCCATCCAGCCTCTGCTTAAAAGACCTCCAAGGAAGAAGACTCCACTACTCTCCGAGGGAGTGTGTTTCACTGTTGAACCGCCCTTAGTGTCAGGAAGTTCCCCCTAATGTTGAGGTGGAATCTCTTTTCCTGGAGCTTACATTCATTGTTTCGGGTCCTAGTGTCTGGAGCAGCAGAAAACAAGCTTGTTCCCTCCTTAATATGACATCCCTTCAAATATTTAAACATGGCTCTCATATCACCTCTCAGCCTTCTCTTCTCCAGGCTAAACATCCCCAGCTCCCTAAGTCGTTCCTCATAGGCCTTGGTTTCCAGACCCTTCACCATTTTAGTTGCCCTCCTTTGGACACGCTCCAGTTTCTCCACATCCTTTTTGAATTGTGGTGCCCAGAACTGGACACAGTATTCCAGGTGAGGCCTGACCAAAGCAGAATAGAGTGGCACTATTACTTCCCTTGATCTAGACCAGGGGTAGGCAACCTTTCCCCTTTAAGGGCCGAGGGACTTCAGCTCCCAGAATCCCAGGAGCTATTGGCCAACATGGGACTATTGGCCAACATGGCTGAGGCTTCTGGGAGCTGAAGTTCCTTGGCCCTTAAAGGGGAAAGGTTGCCTACCCCTGATCTAGACACTATACTTCTACTGATGCAGCCTAAAATTGCATTAGCCTTTTTAGCTGCTGCATCACACTGTTGACTCATGTACAACTTGTGGTCCACCTGGATTCCTAGATCCCTTTCACACGTAGTCTCATTCAGCCAGATGTCCCCCATCATATATCTGTGCTTTTCATTTTTCCGCCCTAAGTGCAGTACCTTACATTTCTCCGTGTTGAATTTCATTTTGTTAGCTTTGGCCCAGCTTTCTAGTCTGTTCAAGTCATTTTGAATTTTGATCATGTCCTCTAGGGTATTAGCTACTCCTCCTAATTTGGTGTTGTCTGCAAATTTGATAACTATGCCCCCAATACTGTCATCCAAGTCATTAATAAAGATATTGAATATCTTTGATGTTACTTTTTCAGTAGTGCTTTGCTTTTGTATACCCACATGGCAGAAGTTGGACTAGATGGCCCTTACAATCACTTTCAACTTTACAATCCCATAAATTTCCCCCCCTGAGAACAAACCCATGCTGTCAGACACATTTCTCTATATACACTTGCTGACTACTGCTGCTGTTTTAATGCAAGAAGCATTAAAAGTGTGTATTCCATCAAGCATTGTCAGTCAACTGTGGAAAACAGGGATGTCTTGCCACCTTTGAACTAAGTGTGCCTCCTGAAGATGATGATGAATGAAGTGGGATTAGAACCTTACCCAATGCAGATGATTCTGTAAAGAAAGAGAGCAGGACAGGTGGAAAGACTGGGAAAGATTGAGGGAAAAGTAAACAAACCCTTAAAATAGAATACTTCCCCCCCCCCAATGATGACCAGATCATATGGACTATTTTAATAGCACAAATTACTAATGAAGTACGGTATGTTGTTTCCTGCAAGGACTGTTGGTTTCTGTCACCTTACAGAATCTGAGACAATTTTGAACAGTGGAATGGATCTTATCTCATGGGTAATATGAGATTGCTTTCTAGGCCTTTTAAAAACTTTGTTTCATTTATCTCATGATTGAGGCCAGGAATCCATATGTTGAGAAACAATATAGTATTTTCAATTTGCTGTAAACCTACTTTGCTAATTGCATTGGGTAACCTCAAGTTTAAGCATTTAAAAATTAATTATAATAAAAAGAGGCCCCAATGATTTCCAAATAAATGTTTCCCTCAGACCACAGGAAGTAGCTAAGACCATGGCTCTGTAGAGTGGCATCATGGATAGCTGTAATTCTAAATTTCATCTTAGAAGAAAAGAGCTTTATTGTCATGCCATACCTGTGAAAATGAAGATGACATTAGGTGCCCAAACATAGGGCATCCAACTAAATTCACAGAAATCACTTTAACACTGAAGTCATTTTAAAATAGAAACCAATGATGCAAGCCCAGTGTTATTTTAGAAGTCAATGGAGTCAACCATCACATCCCCTCCTTTTTTTTGTAGATGTATTTTGGGGGGATGCAATAAATATTTTTCCTAGGATAGAGCTGTGGTTATGTAAAGGAAACTGTACCTATTGAATTTCTGTTTGTTAGCTGGGAAACCAATTGGTACTAAACTTTTGATAGATGGATATTAAGTGAGGCAAAATCCTGCTTGCACCCCACAACTTGGGCCAAATGTCTGGAATTATGAGGGAACAAGTGGAAGCTTGAGGATAAAAGGGAAGTTAAGAAAAACCATAAGAAAACCAAGAAAACCATAAAACTCCAGTGACTACTTTCATAACTAGTCAAAATGAGAATGTTATGGGTAAATCATAACTTAAGAGAATGCTTAGCAAAGAGAGTGAAAACTGTCTGAAGTAATAAAAATGTGATTTGTTACATTGCTTACTTTCCCTCTTCAAATGAAGCTTTCACCCACCAGAAGGACAGCGCATTGGCCAAAAATGAAAAGACGCCTTTACTTACCTTGCAGCATTTGCTTTTTCACAGCAGTGAAGATATAGGGTTAAGTTATGTGTGTGAGGGGGGATGTTTCATCTATTTGGGAATTAAATCCAGGTGGTGTGATGTGTGAACAGACAAAAGATAAAAATCACAGAGGAAATGGCTTTGTCTGAGCCCACATCATGAAGCTTATGCTGACCTCACAACCTAAACCCCATCAGTCAGCTTGTCCTTCCGATGACTTTTCACCTAATGCTCTACTGATCCAAACAGGATGTGGTGGGGGTGGCAGAAGGATGGTTCTTCCTCTTTCCATTCCCCATGTCTAAGAAAGGATAAGCTTTAGGACTTTTTGTTGTTATTATTTTATATTTCCTTCCCTAGGGGCTTTCACCGTAAGTCCAAGTGCTTAAACAGACCCTTGGCAAAGTGCCTCTATGGATGGATATAATTTTTGAAAAAGCACAGTGCCCACTAGGGAGAAAAGACTGACTCATCCTCATTCTCTCTTTGCCAAGGTATTCTACACTGTTGATAGATTTTGTGTTTATTGCTATACATGCACAATTATGTAACATAATCTCACTCTTCCATTCAATGTATTTGAAGTGTTATTGCAAAATTAGTGAACTAATTTCCACAGTTTTATCCAGCTAGTAAGGCATTGTATTGGAGATATTTTGTGTGTGTGTGTGTGTGTGTGTGTGTGTGTGAGAGAGAGAGAGAGAGAGAGAGAGAGAGTCAAATGATACAAGTATCAGACTTAAAATGAAAGAGTGATGCATGCTTGTTTATTGCAGAAGCTCTACTGACCCTTTCTACTGACTGCATTGTAGCCAAAGAATAACACATTTATAAACTTTTATCAGCTCAGGAAAAGAAAGCTTCTAAATGTACACCACTTTTGGACAACAAAGCAATTATAACTATGGCTTTGCAGCACATTCCTAACTATGCAAACCATCACCTTGCATTGTTAAGGACGGGATAAAGTATGGGTATTTGTTGAATCCCTTGACATTGAACCACACCATCATGGAATTCATGAGGGTCTATGAAGCGCTTTCTATGATGCTTTGCAACAACAACAAAGGGGGGTTGCAGACTGCCAGAAATAGTGCAAATTGAGTCCACTTTTAGGGTTAAGGTTAGGGAATCATGGGAACTGTAGTTTATTGTGGCACCAGAGCTCTCTGACAGAGAAGGCTCAATGTCTCAGAAAAAAACCCCCCCAAAAAACAATTCCCATGATTCCCTAGCACTAACCCGAACTCTAAAAGTGGACTCAATTTGCACTATTTCTGGCAGTCTGCAACCCCCCTAAGACACCGAGATCACTGCACTCTCTTCTCACACATTGTCCTTTATTATAAGAATTTTGCTAGTTTTGAATAAAGATGTAGTCAGTTAGGGTCTTTTCACACTATAGAATTATAGTACAATTTTCCACTTTAAGTGCCATGGCTGTATCCTATGGAATCCTTTTTTAAATCCTTTTTAAAAAATACTTTTTATTAAAATACAATTTTAATAGTATCAAACAACATATATAGGAAAAATTATTACATCTATACTCTATGCACAACATACATTAACATACTACAGATAATAACAATGCAACAAAAAGAAAAAGGAAATACCAATTTACTACTTCCAACTTGCTAATTGATGGTTATATTTGTTAAATTCTTTTATTACCTTTGAACAAATATATAAAATAGACCTACTTATTAGTCCAATCTATTAGTCTTCAAATCCAAAAACTGCTATTTCCCCCCAATATTTTCTCATAAAATCAAATTATCGATTCCCTTTCTTTAAAAAAAAAAATACTAACAGGCATGAATGCACTGTGCATGCAGTCACAACCAGTCCCTTAAGCTGTCTGTGCCAAGCTGTGCTAATTCCCAGTAATAGCATTTTAAATATGAGGAATGTCAAAGCCCTTGAAGTTAATTTGCACAAAGAGGTGATACTTTTGAATTTCAACCAATGTGCAAGGCTTGTCTGGAATTTCATGGGTGCAGAAATGTGTGTGTGAGAGAGAAAGAGAGAGGTAGAGAGAAACTGACTTACATCACTCCAACTGTGGCCCTATTGGTTGAAAAACCATGTTATTTTCTCCAAAGGCCTGAAGATGAGAATCCTGTCAGTGGAAGCCTAAATAGTTCCAACTTTTTATATGCTATTAACTCCAGTATTGTTGTTAACTATAACTGCTACAAGCAGCAATAACTGTAAAGACTACAAGTTGTTGTTGATCTTATAGAAGACAGTCATGGTATGGTGTTGCTAAAGATCAAATTGGAATATAGTGAGGCCGTCGCTATCCACAGATTTGGTGTCAACAGATTTTAGCATCAGTGGATTGAAATGAAGTTAATTTTTTTACACCTGCAATTGATGACAGCCAGGTGAGAAGCAGTCTCAGGGCAGTAATGGAGGCTTGGGCAGGAAGCTCCAGGCACCAGAGAGACAGGAGCAGCAAGTGCTAGAATCTGAAAGGTTGAGTTTGCTGATGCTGCCTTCCATTCCCCCACTCTTCCACCTCCTGTCTCATTGAAATAAATCCCAGGCAGGAGTTAACTAAAGGCGTTTAAAGACTGCCAGAAATAATGCAGCTTGAGGGCCTAAGCAGATGGCGCAAAGCACCGTTTTCAAGGCCAGGAAGGTGAGGGGCAGCCTCACGCTGGGTGCCCCAACCCCTTCCCGAATACGTCATCGGAGCGGCCATTGCTCCACACAGCTGGCACTCCAACGACGCACTTCCGCTGCAGCATCCACACACGCTGCAGCAGAAGAGACGCCGAAGGTGCGGCAGAGGCCTTTTGCGGCACACCTTCAGCATCTTGTGGAAGGAGTGCTATTTTAGAGCTCCTTCCTGGGCCTGGGACGCCGCGGCTCGGGGCCGAGGAGTGCGGATACCTCGGCCCCAATCTGCAGCTTCCCAGGGCGGCCCCGTGCTGCCTGTTTGCTTCCCCCCTGAATCCACTTTAACTGCCCTGGCTCAGTGGTAAGGAATCATGGGAAGTGTATCATAGAAACATAGAATCATAGAATTGGAAGAGACCACAAGGGCCATCCAGTCCAACCCCCTGCCATGCAGGAACTCCCAATCAGAGCATCTCCGACAGATGGCCATCCAGCCTCTGCTTAAAGACCTCCAAGGGAGGAGACTCCACTACACTCTGAGGAAGTGTGTTCCAATGTCGAAAAGCCCTTACTGTCAGGAAGTTCCTCCTAATACTGAGGTGGAATCTCTTTTCCTGGAGCTTGCAGCCATTGTTTCATGTCCTAGTCTCTGGAGCAGCAGAAAACAAGCTTGTTCCCTCCTCAATATGACATCCCTTCAAATATTTAAACACGGCTATCATATCACCTCTTAACCTTCTCTTCTCCAGGCTAAACATCCCCAGCTCCCTAAGTCGTTCCTCATAGGGCTTAGTTTCCAAACCCTTCACCATTTTAGTTGCCCTCCTTTGGACATGCTCCAGTTTCTCCACATCCTTTTTGAATTGTGGTGCCCAGAACTGGACACAGTATTCCAGGCGAGGCCTGACCAAAGCAGAATAGAGTGGCACTTTTATTTCTCTTGATCTAGACACTATACTTCTATTGATGCAGCCTAAAATTGCATTGGCCTTTTTAGCTGCTGCATCGCACTGTTGACTCATGTTCAACTTGTGGTCTACCTGGACTCCTAGATCCCTTTCACACATAGTCTCATTCAGCCAGGTGTCCCCCATCATAGTTTATTGTGGCACCGGCACCAGAGTTCTTTGACAGAAAAGGCTCAATGTCTCAGAAAAAAATACAGTTCCCATTATTCCCTAGCAGTGAGCCACGGCAGTTAAAGTGGACTCAAGCTGCATTATTCCTGGCCGTCTGTAAAGTCCCTAAGGCAGCTTGGCTTAGGTACATTTAAAATTAAATACCGGCTTGAACATCTGTGAGGTTTTTTTTTAATCTGCAGGGGGTCCTGGAACCAACCCCATGTGGATAACGAGGGTCCACTGTATATATAATGAATAATCCATCTAGTATTTCATTGCACAAATTGTTAGTTTTGTAATTGTCATTATTTCACTGTTGCATATGCTTTTTATTTATTCTTTTTCTTAATATTGTGAGCTGTCCCAAGAGTATCTGTATTGAAGAGTATCTGTACCCTGCAATGGATTTTTCATTTTGGGGAAAAGAAAAAGTCATAGTGATGATGACACTGACAAAATTTCATCAATATACCATAATAACCTCTGGGTGATAATTATTACTTTACGATACCCCCTTGTATAAACAAAGGGAAGCTACAAAGGCTAGCCCAAGACAGAAAATGCAAAATAGCAGCCCCACACCACACATTAACTTGGGGACCTAATCATGAAGAAGATGGGGGCCAACATTAATCTCTCTAGTCTGCTTCCTTGGTTCCTGGGAGCTGGATTTAATCTCCCTATGGACTATGAGTCATAATATGAGAGTTATGGACTCTATACTGTGCAGTTCCATCCAGGGAAGGAAAGACAGGAACTCAGCAGACTTCCAAGGCAATTCCACAACTTAATAAGATGGAGACATATAAAAAAGGCACATAGGCCTTTCTGTCTCAAAGGGAAATTTCTCCCAATGAAGAAACGAAACAAACAAACCCACGAGGCTATGACTGTATTTTAAAATAAATCTGCTTTGTTAGCACACTACACCCAGCAGTAAGATGTGAAAGAAGAAATACCTGTTCTAGCACTGGGGGAAAACCCTTCAGGGTAGAGGGCAGTTTAAGTTTAATTCTTGTTGGGTATCTAATTTTGAAATGGTGTTCTGATAAGTTAAGAGTTAACCATTTACTCACTGTACAAAGTATTCCCTCTGTTGTGTTAAGTGCCTTTCCACAGTTCCTAAAGATCCTGTTTTTGTTCTTTCTTCTCAATAGTGATATACACTTCTGGCTTTATTCTTCCCAGACCTGAAGGAGGTGGAAAACTTTAATTGCTGTTCCTGGCTGCTCTGTGAAAAGCAAGAAAATTGTATTAACTAGTCCCACCTAAGGAAGCTGACTCATCCAAAAAAATTGTGAATAATGAGAAGAAGGAAGAGAAGAGAGATGGTTCACAGTCACAGAGTTTACGATGGTGGAAAGACAGCATCTCCCCTGCCACAACTGACTTGGACTTTGCCCACCTTGCACAAATTTCTCCTTTTGGGAATTGCTGAGGAGAGCCACCACATGTGGGATTGCTGGACTATCTGAGGAACCTGGATTTTGAAGCAACTCTTGGATTGTAGCTGAACAGGAATTCAAACCCTGGTCTCCCATAGTCATCACCCACCACTCAAACCATGCACCATTTCATGAGGATGTTATGGTGGGTTGGTTTAGGTAAGTGGTTATCATCCATTGGGATTTCAAATTTCAAACCCCCCGGTCAACTTGGCTAATAGTCAGGGATTAACAGCAGTAAGAACAAAGATTGATTATATGTTGCCTTTCTGCCAGAGTGGGACTTAAAGCATTTATACAAGAAACATAGAGGTGACAGCTGTCCTCTGTCTTTGGTGGCAAAATCTCTTAGAACAGCCTGTTGGTCACACTGTGGAAAGAGACAAATAGTGCAAATTGAGTCCAATTTAAGGGTTAGGATTAGGGTTAGGGAATCATGGGAACTGTATTTTATTGTGGCACCAGAGCTCTCTGACAGAGAAGGCTCAATGTCTCAGAAAAAAACCAGTTCCCATGATTCCCTAGCACGAATCCTAACCCTTAAAGTGGACTCAATTTGCACTATTTCTGGCAGTCTGCAAAGGCCCAAAGTCAGATTGTTGGTGGCTTCTGAGGAGAAATGAGCTAACAGTCCATGTAATTTCTCTCTCTCTCTCTCTCTCTCTGGTTGACAATAGTAACAGCAGCAGCAATAGTAGCAGAAGCCAAGGGCTGAATCTGAGTCCTACCACATACAAACTTGGTACTCTACTAGTAGTAGTACTATTATTTCCCTAGATTTAGACACTATACTTCTATTGATGCTATCTAGAATGGCATAGAGTCATAGAATAATAGATTCATAGAGTTGGAAGAGACCGCAGTTCAATCCAATTCAATCCCCAGCCATGCAGGAACTCACAATCAAAGCACCCCCAACAGATGGCAATCTAGCTTCTGTTTAAGAAGCTCCAAAGGAGGAGACTCTATCACACTCCAAGGAAGTGTGTTCCACTGTTGAACAGCTCTTACTGTCAAGAAGTTTCTACTAATGTTGAGGTGGAATCTCTTTTTCTGTAGTTTGCATCCATTGCACCATGTCCTAGTCTCTGGAGCAGCAGAAAACAAGCTTGCTCCATCTTTAACATGACACCCTTCAAATACTTAAACAAGGCTATCATATTACCTCATCTCTTCTCCAGGCTGAACATACCCAGCTCCCTAACTCTCTCCTCCTATTCATGATTTCCAGACCCTTCACCATTTTGGCCACCCTCCTCTAGACACACTCCAAAATGTCAACATCCTTTTTGAATTGTGGTGCCCAGAACTGGACACAATATTCCAGGTGAGGCCTGACCAAAGTCAAATAGAGTGGCACTATTACTTTCCTTGATCTAGACACTATACTTCTATTCATACAGCCTAGAACTGCCACATCACATTGCTGATTCATCTTCAACCTGTGGTCCATTAAGAATCCTAGATCCCTTTCACAAATAGTGCCATCATGTCAGGTGTCACCCATCCTATACTGTGCATTTCATTTTTACTACCCAAGCCATCTGATATCATCTGGCCTCAGAGGAAGCAAAAGGCAAGCCCAGCTCCATCAGGCCTAGCTTAAGGTAAGAAGAAGGGCCCTCCATCCAGTCCATCTGCCATGGTCCAGGCTTCAGAGGGAACCGCTGGATTTATTCCCCTTCCCTACTGCCATTCCCTTCTCCTTTTGTGTCATGTCTTTTTAGATTGTAAGCCTGAGGGCAGGGAAATGTCTAATTAACTATCTGTAAGCTGCTCTGAGAGCCTTTGTGGCTGAACAGCAGGGTATAAATACTATAAACAAACAAACAAATAAATAGTATCCTATATTTCTCCTTGTTGAAATTCATTTTTTAAAATTTTGGCATAAGTTTCTAATATATAAATGTCATTTTAAATTCTGATCCTGTTCTCTTGGATATTAGTAACTCCTTCTAATTTAGTGTCATCTGAAAATGTGATAAACATGGCCTCTGCTCCTTCATCCAAGTCATTGATATAGATGTTGAATATTACTAGTCCCAGGACACTCCTCTAGTCACCTCTCTCCAGGATGAGGAGAAACCATTATTGAGTACTCTTTGGGTTCAGCTGGTCAACCAATTACAAGTCCACCAAACAGTTACATTGTCTAGCCCAAATTTTACTAGCTTTTTTGCAAGGATATCATGGGGGACATTGTCAAACACCTTACTGAAATCAAGATATGCTATGTTCTACAGCAGGGGTAGGCAACCTTTTTGAGCCGGGGGCCGAGTTGCTGTCCCTCAGACAATTGCAGGGCCGAAGCACCAAAAATAAATAAATAAAAAATTAAATAAATAAATATATATTTTAAAAAATAAAAAATAAAAATATATGCATGCATACTCTCTCAGCCCCAGAAAAGCCATGGCAAAAACCCCTGTGGAGATTTTGCCAAGAAAACCCCAAGAACAAGTAATAACAACAATAATCATCATGGCGGGTGGCAGCGGCGGCGGCGGCAGGACCAGCCTGGGGCCGGTCCAAAGGCCTCGGTGGGCCGCATCCGGACCCCGGGCCTTAGGTTGCCTATCCCTGTTCTACAGCATTCCCTTCATCTACCAAGCTGGTCATTAGACAGATAGATAGATAGACAGATAAGATTAGTCTGGCATGACTTGATTTTGAGAAACCCATGCTGATCATGGCATTCATTTCTAAGTGCTTACAGGCTGTATAATGATCTGACTCTTTCCTGGTATTGATGTCAGACTAACTGGGCAGTAATTATTTGAGTCCTCCTTTCCCCCTCTTTTTTGAAGATGGGGACAACATTTGCCCTCCTGCAGTCCATTGGGACTTCTGTTCTCCAGGAATTCTCAAAGATTATTGACACTGGTTCTGAGATAGTTCTGCCAGTTCTTTTAATACCCTTGGATGTAGTTCATCTGGCCCTGGAGACTTTAATTTGTTTAGAGCAGCCTGGTATTTCTGTACTATCTTTTTACCTGTTCTGTGATGTAGTTCCTTTACTGCATCATCTGCTCCAATTTCCCTAGGTAGAACACTGTTCTCCCTTCAGGAGAAGGCTGTGGCAACGAAGTTGTTGAGTAGTTCTTCCTTTTCTCCTTTGCCTGTTAGGATTTTGCTATTTTCTCCATGCTGCAGCCCTATCATTTCCTTGTTCCTTCTTTTGCTATGGATGTAATTTTTAAAAGCCCCCTTTATTGCCTTTATCCTCTTAGCAAGCCTGAGCTAGTTCTGTGCTTTAGCTTTTCAGACTTTCTCCCTGTTGATTTGTGTGATGTGATTGTAAATGTAGCAGAGTTCAGAAGCCTGCTTCCTTTCACCAGCCATCCTGGAAATGCTGTTTCCATAAAGATACATTTGTAAACCCAAAGTAAAGCTTTATTGTTGCATAATAAAAACAGAAAAGAAATATATACAATCCATCTTGCCGATGGCAAAGACCATAGGATCACATCTTGTTGATGTTGTAGTTGTTCAGTTGAAAAGACATATAGCAAGTACTTAATAAAGGTGAACAAAGGAACCTGTGGCCCATCCCATACTCCACCTTCTGGGTGTTAACCTATATGATGATTGGATGATCTGCTGTATCCCAGCCTCTAGCTGTGTGTCATTCCCCATGTGACCTGGTTCTCATGAGAGACAAATTAGCTCATGTGTTTACCTTTCAGCATCCTGTTCCCAGGCCCAAAGTGTTTTTGTTATCCTGTACTGTGTGAAATTGTTTTGGCTTTAAACCACCTGCTGGCTGAGTCCTCAATGGGGGGATGCAGACGGGCAGCCATGGGCTGCCCTGGGAAACGGTGGATTGGGGCTGAGGCTGCCCCATGCTTTGGCCCTGATCCTCCCTTTCGCTGCCTGGGAAAGGAGTGCTAAAATAGTGCTCCTTCCACAAGCCGCGAAAGGGGCGCTGCAAGAGGTGTCATGCACCTCTCCTGCACCTCTTCCGGCTCAGCGTGTCTGGACACTGAGCTGGAAGGACACAATCGGAGCACCCGTCGTGTGGAAGGGCCAGTGCTCCGATTACATCCTCAGGCTGTCCCTTCCCTTCCTTGCCTCCAAGATGGCGCAAAGCGCCGTCTGCAAAGGGGGTTTGTTTCGGACTTCCAGTGGTGACGGGCAAGGTGTCAGTGACTAGACATTGCTGGTCTCAGTGACTAGCCTTTTGAGGCTTTCAGAGTTGTTAAAACTCTGAAATTCCTCTCCTGGTAAGGAGAAGAAGAATCGGGGCCTGAAGTGGACCGGTCAAATCCTCTTTGGATCAACGGATTATGGAGGTGGCTCGCGGATTCGAAGAGGATCTGGTCATAAGGCAGCCGAAACCTCAATATGGCGTCCTAAGGGACTGAATTTTGCCGGCAACACAAAGCAAAGAAGAGTAAGAGCATCGGTTTTAAGACTTCATTTTGGTGAGACCACTTTAACTTCATAAATCTGCCCTGTGGAGACTAACTACAACATTTTAGACAATAAGAATAAGAAGATTATAACAAATAAACAGTGATCTAGATCGTTTATAAGCTAAAGTAAATTTGCAGTAGGGAAAATCATCTGACATACAAGATTTAACTACAAACTTGATATCATTCTCTCCCTTTATTAATTAAATTAATTAAATTACATTTGAGGAAAAGATTTGCGGACTAACCTTATTTGCGGACTCTTTGGATTCTTTTTTTTTTGGAAAGACAATTTAGTTTTTGAATAGTGATGGAGAGAGACGAGAGGGAAGAAAGGAAGAGAGGAGGATTAATGGCGATGGACTTTAAAAGACAAATTGAGTAAGACCCAAGATGGTGTCAGGGATGATGGGAGTTGTAGCTCTTCACCTCTGGCTCTAACTCACCACCTTGTTATGCAGCAGAGCTGACCAGCTTTGATCAGTGGTTGATGCTTCCTTCCCAAGCAGCAGAGTTTCAGAGAATAGGCTGAAGACCCTGACAAACTCTCCAAGCCTTCTCTCTCTTCTTCCTGAGATGTCTCCAAACTTCTCCAGGATTCTTCTGGTTCTTGTATCTTCCCTCAAGATACCAGACAACTCAGTAGTCTTATATAAAAGATCTACTTTATTCTACTATATATAAATACTATATGCCCTACAAATCACAATCTCTACTCCACACTAGACCACAATATGCATTGGCAAACATTGCACTTATAGCCATTGTTAGTCACCACCCACTAGTCAGTTTCCACCCAGTGGGCATGTACATTCATTTTGATTGGTTTACATAGATCATCCCATACTTAAGACCAACCCAAGTATTTCATCATTTTACCTTGACTACTTAAGGAATCTCAGGTGTTTGCAATCTATAACAGGTGTTTTCAATATACACTCTATAACTTTGTCCTTGGCTCTCAAGGCTTCCAAATTACATTATCCTTTTCACCTGTGTAGCTTCATGATTGTTCCTGCTTAGTCACTGTGACTATCACATACATATTTTATTTCTATTACTGTATGTCCCATGTTGCATTTTCCTTAACAGATGGATCCAAAATAAGTTCAAAGAATTTGGAAATTGGAGAATAAAACATGGAAATTTGAGAGCAATTGGTGAAAGTATTGGAGGTCTTTTGATTTCCCTTCTGTCCCTCTAAGCTCTAGCTGGCCTTGGCAGAGCCCCCCCCCCGGCATTGGTAACAACAATGGCAGTGGAGGCTTGATTCCTCCCACCCCTTAGATCTAACCAGCAGCGGCGCGGTGGTGGAGGCCCGATTCCTTCCGCCCTCTGGAGAGTCACCCAGCCTCGGCGAGCCTTGAGCATTGGCAGTGGTGTGGCGGTGGAGGCTCAATCCCTCCCACCCCCTGGAGAGTCATCCGGCCTCAGCAAGCCTCGAGCCCCCCCCCCCCCCGGCATCGGCAGTGGCGCGGTGATGGAGGCTCGATCCCTCCCGCCCCCTGGAGAGTCACCCAGCCTCAGTGAGTCTTGACCCCCCCCCCAGCATCATCATCAGCGTGGCAGTGGAGGCTCGATCCCTTCCACCCCCTGGAGAGTCACCCAGCCTCGGTGAGCCTTGAAACCCCCCCCAGCATTGGCAGAGGTGCAGTGGTGGAGGCTCGATCCCTCCCACCATCTGGAGAGTCACCTGGCCTCAGTGAGTTTTGAGGGCCCCTCCCTGGTATTAGCAGTGGCGTGGCGGTGGAGGCTCGATTCCTCCCGCCCCCTGGAGAGTCACCTGGCCTTGGCGAGCCTTGAGGCCCCCCTGACATCAGCAGTGGTGCAGCATTGGAGGCCCAATCCCTCCCATCCCCGGGAGAGTCACCTGGCCTCAGCAGAGTCTTGAGGCCCACCCAGCATCGGCATTGGCGCAGTGGTGGAGGCTCGATCCCTCCCACCCCCTAGAGAGTCATTCGGCCTTGGCAAAGCCTTGAGGTCCCCCTGATATTGGCAGTGGTGTGGCGGTGGAGGCCTAATTCCTCCCACCCCCTGGAGAGTCACCTGGCCTCGGCAAAGCCTTGAGGCCACTTCCCTGGCATCGGCAGCGCCGTGGCGGTAGAGCCTCTATTTCTCCCATTCTCTGGAGAATTACCCAGCCTCGGCAGAGCCTTGAGGCCTCCCCACATTGATAGCGGCGATAGAGGTGGAGGTTTGGTACCTCTCGCTTACCAAAAATTTTAGTTGGGCCTTTTAATAAATTGGCAGGACTTTAGATATATTTAATAATATTTTATTGGATATTTATTTTTTGAAAATTTAAAAAACAATAAATTTTAAATTTAGAATTTGGGCAATTTGAGAAATTTGAAATTGAATATTGATTTTATATTAATTTGTGTTTGTTATCGTTATATTTGAATCTGGGATTGCATTTTTTTAAAAAATTTTTGGAAATTTCAGAAATTTGAAATTTGGGAAATTTAAGAAATTTGAAATTAAATATTGATTTTATGTTAATTTGTGTTTGATATTGTGGTTTGAGTACTTGGGACTTTTAGTTTGAAAGGTCTTTTTAAAAAAAGGAAAAAAAGGATTTTTTCTTTTTTGGGGAAATTTGGAATTTGGAATTTGGAATATTAGTTTTTTTAAAAAATTGTATTTGATATTGTTTTATTAGAATCAGAAATTTATAGTTTGAGAATTTGGAATTTGAGAAGTTTAAATTTTGAAATATAATTTGAAATTTGAAATTAATTTAATTTGAAATTTGAAATGTGATATATTTGAGAAAACTGGAGGCATTTAAAATTGTATATTAATTGTATTTTAATATAGGTCTTATACTGTTGTATTGGAATTGAAATTTTTTAATGTCAATATTTGAAATTTGAGAAATATGAGAAATATGAAGCAGAGATTGGGGTTATTTATATTCAAACTGTGAAGGTTTTTAAATTGTGGTATATCAACCCGGGTTTTATATTGCTGTTACTGAAGTTATAATTTGAAATTTGAAATTTGAAAAATGAATTTGAGAAATTTAGGATTTGATTAGATGACTTATATTTGTTAATTAATACAAATAGACTAATATAAAAGAAAGGGAAAAGAAATGACTTCAGGAAAGAAACTTATACAGACTCAAATCCAGATGACAACTCAAAGAAGAGCATCAATAGATGCCCCAAAACAAGAGCCATCATTGTCTTCCATATTGGAGGAAATTAGGAATGTTAAGACTGAAATATGGCAAGAGATAAAACAGGAATCAATGGACACAAGGAGAGAAATTAAGGAGGAAATGAAGAGAGAACTAGGAGCCATGGGGGAAAAATTGGATAAAATGACAAAACAGGTTGACAACATACAAACAGATGTAGAAGACTTAAAAGTGGTTACACAAGAGTTAAAGAAATCATCAGAACAAACAATAGAAACACAGAAGAAGGATGAAAATATGATCCTATGGCAAGAAATTCATTATAAAGACAGATGTCTCAAGTTTAGAGGGATTCCTGAAGAGTCTAAAGAAGATATTTATCAAAAATTAATTCCATTACTTGCAAACTATACAAGGTTGAAGGAATCAGCAATTAAAGAAGCAACAGATAGAATTTTTAGAATTAATTCGATTGTCACCAGAGGAAAAAAAATACTACATGATGTAGTGGTCTGTTTTACAGGAACAAGGATAAAGATATTGTGATTCAGAAAAGTTATGATGAAGATTTGATAATAAAAGGGTGAAAAAATAGTATCTTTAAAGATACTCCTCTCGCAATTCCAAAGAGATGACAAGAATATAAGTTTCTGATACAAGTTTTACATAAACATGGCATAAGATATGTGTGGGAGAAAATTGAAGGAGTTGCATTTACATATCAACAAAGAAGATATAGAATAAACTCCATACAAAAAGCAAAAAATTTTTGTAAAAGATTTCAAGAGAAAAGGGGAAAAATGGATGGAGATGGTGATGAAGAAGATAAGCAAGTGGGTGAAAAGGCAAGACAGAAAGAAAAAGAAAAAGAGGAACCAAAAGAACAAAGAAGACAGAAGAAAGCTATAATGGTTACTAGAAGTCAAAAACAATTGAAAAAAGCTGAAGAAGAAACAGAAGAAGGTGAAGCAACAGATCCCTTTTTGGATGAGAGTAAATTACTGGAAGAATTGGGATAATTGGATGATTATGATGATGGGGGGAGCATCAGAGATATAAAGAGAGGAAGAGTCATAGATATAAAGAGATAATAATATTTCTAAATTGTAAAAATGTCGACACAAATTTGTTCATGGAATGTTAAGGGACTTAATTTGAAATATAAATGCAGTAAAATATTTCACTATCTGGAAAAGAAAAAACAGGATTTTATTTGTCTGCAAGAGACAAAAATTAAACAATCAGATATTAGATTTTTACTCTAAAATAGGTCAATTATTTGTATCTGTGAATGAGAAGAAAAAAAAGGAGTGGTAATGTACATCAATAACAAATATGATGCAAACAAAGTTTTTTCAGATCAACAAGGACATTGTGGTGGAAGTATTGTGGTAGGAAAAGAAAATGTATTAGTTGGTATCTATGCTCCTCAGGAAAATAAAGAAAATTTTTCCAAAAAATTGATTAAAGAAATAGAAGAATTGGATCATGAACATTATTTGTTAATGGGAGATTGGAATAGAGTTATAGATCCAAAAACAGACAGGACCACTCAAATTAAGACAAAAAAGAATCAAGGAAAGTTACCAAAATCCTTTTTTGAACTGCAAGAAAAATTGTCCTTGGAAGATGTCTGGACAGGACTTTATAATAAGACTAAAGGTTTTACCTTTTTCTCGGACAGGCATAAAACTGAATCAAGAATTGATATGTTTTTGATCTCTAAACACTTGTTTCAACAAATAAAGAAAATGGACATTTGGTCAAAGATTATTTCAGATCATAATCCAATTCAACTTAGCCTTTTGGGACCAAAACGTCAATATTCATGGTGTTTGAATCCACATTTGCTTCAAAAGGAGGAATTCGTAAAGAAAATGAAGGAAGAAATAAAGTATTATTTTTCTGAAAATACTACCGACAAAATTTAAATGAAGACAGTATGGGATGCCAGTAAAGCAGTGATGAGAGGAATTCTCATTCAGAAAGGAGCGGAAATGAAGAAAACAGCACAAGATGAAGTGAAAAAATTGACTGAAGAATTACAAAAGAAAGAGAAAGAACTCCAAGAACAACCTAAAAGAAAAGAACTGAAAAATCAACTTAAAATAGTACAAGTTAAACTGGATGCATTATTGACAAAAGAAATTGAGAAAAAGTTAACATATGTTAAACAAAAAAACGTTAAATTTGCAAATAAGACTGGGAGATGGCTGGCAAATAGATTGAAAAAAGAAAAAGAAATGAAATTGATTCAAAAAATAGTTGATAAGGAAGCAACTATAACTAATCAAGAAGGGATCAAAATATTTACAAAATATTATGCTAAACTATATAAGGACTCAAACCTTGAAATTGATCAGAAGACTGTATTAGGTAAAGCATTGTCGAGTTGGAACGTAAAAACAATCTCGATGGCAGACAAAGAAATGTTGAATGCTCCGTTTACTACTGTTGAGGTAGAGCAAGCAATTAGAAATTAAAAAAATAAACAAAACACCTGGACCAGATGGCTTTACGGCAGAATATTATAAAACATTTGAGAAGGAATTAGTAATATCACTTAAAAAATTGTTTAATAAAATTAAAGAACAAGGAATACCGGAATCTTGGAAAGAGGCTAACATTACACTTATACCAAAAGAAGGCAAAGATAAACTGAAAGTAGAGAATTATAGGCCGATTTCATTATTAAATGTGGATTATAAAATCTTTATGACAATATTAGCCTCAAGGTTATAGGATATTTTTAAAAAAATTAATACACAAAGATCAAGCAGGATTTTTGCCATCAAGACTTATGAAAGAAAATATTCAGACAGTATTAAATGCAACTGAATATTATGAAAACAATAATGATAAAAAAGTTGCAATGATTTTTCTTGATGCAGAAAAGGCCTTTGATAAGGTAAAATGGGACTTTATGCTGGATGTGATAAAAAAATGGACATGGGAGAAAACTTTTATGAATGGATAAGTAATATTTATAAAAAGCAGAGTGCAAAACTGATAATCAGTGGAGAGAGAAGTTTAAAATTTGACATTCAAAAAGGTACTAGACAAGGATGTCCACTATCTCCATTGTTGTTCATTATGGTATCGGAATTGCTAAATAATAAGATTAGAGAAGACATGGAAATGAAAGGATTAAAGATCAAAGAACAACATTATAAGTTAAAAGCTTTTGCAGACGATGTGGTAATATTTATGGAAGAACTATTAAGTTTGATAGAGAAACTTCAAGAAATTTTGTTGGACTTTGAAAAAGCTTCTGGTATAAAAGTAAATAAAGAAAAGACAGTAATGCTTACAAAGAATATGACAAAAGAAGAAGAGACTAAATTACAAACTTTATCGGGATACAAAGTGGAGAGGAAAATTAGATATTTGGCAATTTGGATTACAAAGAGGAATGCTGATTTATTTGAAAATAACTATGAAAGGACATGGAAGAAAATTAAAGAAGATCTTAATAAGTGGACAAATGTAAATCTATCATTGTTGGGAAAAATAGAAACAATTAAAATGATGGTATTACCAAAGATGAACTTTTTGTTTCAAAACATTCTGGTACTTTTAAATGACAAACCATTTGTACAATGGAAGAAAGATCTTGTAAAATTCATCTGGTCAGGTAAGAACCTAGAATAAAGTGGAAGACATTGATTGATAAGAAGAAAAATGGAGGTTGTAACCTACCAGACTTAAAGACTTATTATTATGCAAATGCATTAACTTGCATCATGGATTGTGCCAAATTAGAAAATGACAGAATTCTCGCTTTAGAAGGATTTAATCTGAGATTTGGTTGGCATGCATATATGTGGTATAACAAGACAAAAGTGCATAAGGAGTTTGAGCACCACTATGTAAGAAGATCTCTAATAAAGATTTGGCTGCAATGTAAGGAATTTTTTTACAGAAAATTACTCCTATGGGTGTCACCACAAGAAGTTTTTTTTTTTTTTTTGGAAGATGGCGAGAAGTATCTAAATGGCTGAGATATCGAGACATCGTGAATAAAACAAGGAGTGGATTTTATGAACTAAAGTCTCTAGAAAATCTGAAAGAATTAGATAAAAATCTACATTGGTTTTCATACAAACAGTTAATGGACAGATTCAAAGCAGATTATAAAAAACTGGGATTTGAAGAGACAGACACTGAATTAGATAAAGTGATTAAGCAAAATGGAAAAAACCTAACTTCCAAATAGTATGAGATTTTACAAGAAAGAGAATTGGAACATGACTTAGTAAAAGATACGATGATTACAATAAAACATACTTACAATAAAACAAACAGTCATACATACAGTCAAACAAATACATATACTTATCGACAAAATTACACATCAATAAACATACACCATTAAATATCTTCACAAAGTTAAGCTAGACTTCCCGGTTAAATTGACCTTCTGTTAAGTAAAATTTTTTAAACTCCTCTTCCTAAACTAATATTATTTCATGGACACCCAGGATACTTCACATAGTTCTCCTATTTAAAAAAAGAAAATAAAGCAAGCTTTAAATCTTAGTCCGCTATCATATAAGAGGGAAAAAAAACAATGAGCCTCTTCTAGAGTATAATATATTTCCGATTTTTTCTTCCCTCCCCCCTTTTCCAAAAAAAAAAAAAAAATCAAACAATAAAGAAGGAAAGGAAAGGAAAAAATAGGCTTACTTTGTTTTCCTTCAAAATTTTACAACCAATTATATTTCTCTATCGGGGACCATTCATTATCTATTTTTCCCAATGCTTTATCCTTTATTAAAGCTGTTAATTTATCCATATTTTTCATTTCCCATATTTTCACCCACCAATCTTTAATGTAAGTATGTGTTGTAATGTTTGTTTTAATAAAATAAAATTAATAATAATAATAATAAAAAGATATGGTGATTAGATGGGCTAAAGATATTGGTAGGGACATTGATTTAGAAAGTTGGGAATGGGCAAGAAAGAAGACACAAGAATTTACTCAATGCCAAGACTTGAAAGAAAACTATTTAAAAATGGAGCAACGTTAGTATCTTACTCCAGCAAAACTAGCAAAAGTTTATAAGAATGGCAATAATAGATGTTGGAAGTGTAACCAAACCACAGGATGTTGGTTACATGTATGGTGGAACTGTGACAAAGTTAGGAAATATTGGATAACTATTCATAAGGTAATCTGTGAAATACTTAAGATATGACATAATACCAGAAATATACCTGTTGAATATGACAAATAAGATCCCAGAAAAAATTGAAAGGAAATATCAGAGAATATTATTATATATGATAACTTCAGCTCGGATCACATTAGCAAAAAAATGGAAACAAATAGAAGTGCCCTCGACCAGTGAGTGGTTTACAAGGCTTATTGAAATGATGAGTAGGGATATACTCACAGCTAGACTGAACAAACAAAATGTAGAAAGTATTGAACAAGACTGGATCCCAATAGTGCAGTAGTGTAAAAGAGAAAACTTAATTGAGTAGAGATACAAATTGATGGGAAACTGTAAATTATTAAATGACCTAATAATAAGGTGAATATTAACAGGAAACATCTGTAATAATGACTATAAAAGATCAAGATGGTTAAAGCTGTTGTTATAACACACAGTGGATTTAATATTTAAAATTGCTTGTATATGAAGACAATGAGTGAACATTGAAGTAAGTTGAGTACAAACTGGAGATACCTTGGAAGTCAATTGTAAATATTTGTAGATGATTACTGGAAAAGAAATTAATATGTCAATTTGATAGATATGTTTGAATAATACATGTTAATAAAATATAAAATTACAAAGGGGGTTTGTTTCCTTAGACACTTTTCCCATAAGAGATTTTTCATACACACGTCTACATTTCTACTTTGACTGTATATCCCATCCATATTCCAACACTCCCTACACAAGCTATTTGTTTGAATTTCCCCTTGGTGATTTCCCTGTTTTTCCATTTCTTACTCATGTCCCTTTTAAAAAGTTGAAAGTTCTTTAGACATCCATTCTGGTTTCTTGAGACACCTCCGATTTTCCTCCTCATTGGAACTATTTGAAATTGTGCCTTCACTATCTCACTTACAGGAAACTCCCATCCCACATAACCCCCCTTCTCTATTTATATTCCTGACCATGGCATTTCCTTAAAATGTTTTTATTATTCTGCTGTTGCTACCTTGTTGCTTTCAGGGTGTCACATGGAGGGGAAGTAGTCTGTTTTCCAGTCAAAAGGCTCCCACAACAGTTCTGCCTGTTGGTGCATATGTGGATATCTCATGACCTCTGGGCCAAATTTTGGCCCCAGGGAGATATGTGGCCCTAGGGTATTTTGTTTCTTTCAGCGTGGCATGTGAGAAAGATACCCCTTCCCCAGGCAACAATCCTGCCCTGAGCCCAGGCCATTGCAAAATTGTATCTTAGGTGGCATCGAGGAGACCCATTTTACTCCATGAACCTCCCACCTGAGTCGAGTGCCCTGGCTGACTCCCAATCAAACATTTAGCCACAACCTGGAAAAGTTCTTATGTTTTATGGACCATAACTTTCAAAATTCCCCAGTCACATGACATGTAAAAGTATTGGAAAAGTATGTGTTATCATTTTTTGCACAGCAGCTCCAGTATGGTCTGAAAAGTGACTTTTTTTTTTTTTTTGGAAAAATTACTCTTGGTGATTGAATCGTCCAGCATCCCTCAACTGGCATGGCCTGGAAAGCATTACATTTTTGAACTACTCAGCCAATGTGGCTCAAGGATGTGCTGGATGGGGATTCTGAAAGATATAGTCCATCCCCCAAAAGCACAAACAAGAATGGAAAGAGAAGTCATTTTTGCCCTAAGTTGTGTCTATTTCTCAAAAAAAAAAAAAAAAAAAAAAAAAAAAAAAAGGAAAAAAAACCCCTGCCCCTCCCCTTTTATAGGAAGAAGGTGAATTGTATGCAAATAAGCAATCCCTAGGGATGAGGCTTCTCAGCAGCCCCCTTATTTTCAGTCCATACAGCTTTCCATTCTGACATTCTCATTAAGTTTCACACAGATGCAGCCCGTTCCCGAAATTGCCAATAAGATACAGGATCAAGATAGCCTCTGTTGCTACAGCAACAGTTGCTGAGAGTTAGCAATAATCATAACATACAATTAATGTGTGGAACTCACTGCCACATGATAGAGCAGGGGTAGGCAACCTAAGGCCCGGGGGCCAGATGTGCCCCCCTGAGGCCTTTGGACCGGCCCCAGGCCGGTCCTGCTATCGCCGCTGCCACCTGCCATGATGATATTGATTATTGTTGTTATTCCTTGTTCTTGGGGTTTTCTTGGCAAAATCTCCACAGGGGTTTTGCCATGGCTTTTCTGGGGCTGAGAGAGTGTGCATGCATATATATTTTTAATTTTTTAATTTTTTTAAAAAAATATTTTTATTTATTTTTATTTATTTATTTATTTATTTTTGGTGCTTCGGCCCCCCAATTGTCTCAGGGACAGCAACCTGGCCCCCGGCTCAAAAAGGTTGCCTACCCCTGTGATAGAGTTATAGGCTCCATCATAAAGTTCTAATGGCTCTGCTCTCTTGGGACTTGAGAAATGTGCCTAGATGTAAACCTGTTGAATTCAGTGGAATTGTAATCCTACATTTTGAGCTGTTTCTGTAAATCTTTTTAGTCTGACCTGTTTTAGCTTTGGTAAGCTGTCTTGAGTCTCAGACTGGGAAAAGGCAAGGAGAATAAAACAACAACAACAACAACAACAACAACAACAACAACAACAACAACACTGGGAGTAAATCCCATTGAACTCAATGGGGTTTACTCTCAGGTAAATATGTATAGGGTTGTCAGCATCTTATTTTCCAATAAAATGTGGAGTGCACATCCTATTAGTGTGATCAACACATGCTTGCAAATAGAAATATTTCCTAAACTAATTCACATTTCAAATGCGGTTTTCTTGGCAAGATTCACACAGAGGGGGTTTCTTTTGCATACTTCTGAGGCTGAGAGTGTGTGACTTGGCCAGGCTGCCCTGCTTCACATTACAATATAATACAATCTCAAATAGGTCTACTCAGAAGTAAGCCTTGTAAATCTGAAATCCTAAATTTAGAATTGTGACCTTAAAAGTGCATAAGCTAAAGTCCAGAGGCTTTATTCTGAGTAGACCAGCATGCAACCAAGTCTTTGTATTGTTTACTCATAAGTAATGGCCATAGTAGATGGAGTAAATGGAACTGTTAGCTACACAGCCTTCCAGCGCAAGGCTTTCCAGATAGCTGTAAGGGAGAGGGGAAGGATTGTATTGTAAAAATAAGCATAAGCCCAATGGGACTGATTCCCTCACTTGTCTTGCACACAATTTCTTTGTCCACAGAGGGATGAGGCAACAAGGGGATCAGTTGTTTTAGCTCTGATCCAAACCAACCATGATGATTTCTGGAACTGGAAGTAGCATGATTCTGAGTTTGTTAAACAGCAGAAAGGGGAGGCCAAGTGTAGTCAGACATTCCAGGGTGTCAAAAAGCTGATTTCAGTAAACTTAGAGAAATACTGGGGGCACTCTCATGGTCAGGAATACTAAAAAGAAGGAAGTTCGTGATTGATGGGAGTTTCTTAAAAGTGAAATTCTGAAGGCACAATTTCAAACTTCCAATGAAGAGAAAAGATGAGAGTTGTCCAAGGTGACATGATAATCATGTTTAAATATTTGAAGGGCTGCCAAATTGAGGATGGAGCAAGCTTGCTTTCTGCTGCTCCAGAAATGAGGACATGGATTCAAACTACAACAAAAAAAATTTTCCAATTTAACATTAGGAAGAATTTCCTGACAAGGTCCCCCATGATATTCTTGCAAAAAAGCTAGTAAAATGTGTACTAAAATGTGTAAAATTCTATGTAGTAAGAGCTGTTTGACAATGGAATATGGTGCACAGAGTGTGGTAGATCTCCCTCTTTGGAGGATTTTAAACAGAGGCTGGATGGTCATCTGTTGGGGGTACTTTGATTATGAGTGGCTGCATGACAGGGAGATGGATTGAATGGCCCTTGTGGTCTCTTCCAACTCTATAATTCTAAGCTCCTACAGTGTAAAGATATAACACTGAAAACTAAAGTGAGGATTGTCCAATTCATTGTATTCCCATCACCATATACAGATGTGAGAGTAGGATAGTGAAGAAAACCAATAGAAATAAAATCAATTCATTTCAGATATGGTGCTGGAGAAGAGAGCTCAGGATACTGTGGATGGTCAAGAAGACAACAAATGAGTTCTAGAACAGATCAAGCCTGAACTCTTCCTCAAAGCCAGTGTCACTAAACTGAGATTGTTGTACTTTGGTCACATCACAAGAAGGCATGAACCATTAGAGCAGACAATGATATTGGAAAACATAGAGGGCTGAGCAGAGAGGAAGACCAAATGCCAGATAGTTAGGCTCAATCAAGGAAGCATGGACCTGAGCCTACAGGACCTGAGCAGAGCAATGGAGGACAGGGGGACTTGGAGGTGTCTTATCCACAAGGTTGCCAAGAGTATAGCTCAATGCAAGGGCAGTTAACAACAACAACAACAAAGTTCAAAAGGCTTGGGAGTTTGTAAACAATGCTTGCCAGTACCCTAGAAGCAATTTGCTACTTGAGGGGAGTTAGGCAGGAAGTCATTGCTGCCACTTTAAATTTATGAAATCATATTAGGTTGGGCCTCTCCCAACTACTGAAGGGAACTACTAGGTGGGCCCTTGAAGGAATAATTGTTAGTAGGCAGAGATGGTAACTCTGAGGTGCAAACTGTCTTGTCCAAGGGCCTTTGCAGACTGCCAGAAATAGTGCAAATTGAGTCCACTTTAACTGCCCTGACTCAGTGCTAGGGAATCATGGGAACTGTAGTTTATTGTGGCACCAGAGCTCTCTGACAGAGAAGGCTCAATGTCTCAGAAAAAAATACAATTCCCATGTTTCCCTAACACTGAGGCAGGGCAGTAAAGTGGACTCAATTTGCACTATTTCTGGCAGTCTGCAAAGGCCCCAAGTGAGAGAGTATGAAGCAGTAGTTATGTGGCTCTTTGCTTACCTGACCATGCCCATGTTCTCCCACCTTTTGGTTGTTGCCATCTGCTTATCCTTTGCTTTTTTTGTGCTCCTGATTTCTCCCGATCTACCTCTACATCTTTTCTGTTCAACATCCCCTCCCCCACAGGTTATCTTCTGATGGGTTTTCTTGTTGTTAGCTCTGCAACCTTTTAAAGGGGTTATTGTTGGTGCTGCAGTAGGCTCTCCTTTGGCTGCTGGTCACCCTCCTTCCTCTGCCATCTCCTCCTCTAGATTGGTCCTGTCCAACTACTCCATGTTTGTTTTGCTGTCCCACCGCCTGCTAGGTGCCACACTGTCCACTGCTGATGAATTCTCTCTACTGCAGCCACCCTCTTCTGCTGCTCTTTGTTCCTCTCCACAGCCACCAGTTTGATGTCATCTTCACTGCTTCTTTGTTTCCCTTCCCTTTCAATACCAGGAAAGAGCCTGGAGTAGATTATTAAAAGGAGTTTAAATGTGGTGGAGTCTCTTTCTTTGGAGGTCTTTAAACAGAGATGGCCATCTGTTTGGGATGCTTTGATTGTGTGTTCCTGCATGGCAGGGGATTGGACTGGATGGCCCTTGTGGTCTCTTCCAACTCTATAATTCTATGTTTCTATTTTAATATACCATTTTTGTATGCTTTCAATTGTACAATATTATAAGCCACCCTGAGTCCCAGTTTTGGGAAAAGGACAGGAAATAATAATAATAATAATAATAATAGCCAATCTTTTCAGTGTTGTCTCATCTGGAAACTTGATAAATATTCCCTCCACTCTTTCATCCCTGATAAAAATTTCCCTAGGACAAACCCTGTGGTGTTCCACTTGAGAACATCTTCCAGCCTGAAGTGCAGTCATTGAAGAAAACTCTGTTAGCATGGTTTTGTAACCAATTATGGATCCCTCTGGTGGTGTTTCTGTCTATTCCATATTTTATCTATTTGCTAATCAAAACATTATTGTGGACTTTATAAAACATCTTGCTGAAATCCAGATAAATTACATGTACAGCATTCCCACCATCTACTAAACTAGTGACTTGATTAAACAAAAAAGATTTGGTAAGATTTGTTATTGACAAACCATGCTGGCTCCTATTAATCAATGCATTGTCATGTAAATCCTACATTTTCAAACAGTGGAGCATGACCTGCCAGGGATGTGTGTCAGTTTCTCAAGGAGCCCCCAACCTCAGCCACTGATTACCTCACTCTCCAGAGAGGGAGGTGTCTGGAACAATTTTTCAGCATCCTCTTGTCAGAATCTGGCATATTCTGTCATAAGATGGGTATTGTTGTAATGTATAAGCATGTTCAATGGGTATTATAGTGTTTTAGATATGCAGAGGAATTACATTAGGTTAAAGTATATTGGGATATGATGAGAATGATAGGAAGCAGAGTACTACTGTAAATAACTGATGGTGGGTACAAAGGGATGCTTGTTGCATGGAATAGGAATTGCAGATGTCGGGGAGGGATTTTCTCAGAATCTGCTTCTGGGAAATGGAAAGCGAAGATGAGTCTGGGAGGGTTTCAGGGGGCTGGGTGAACAAGGCTAATAAGGAAGAGAGGGTTTTAATTAATAAACAAATTAAGATGAGGTTTGCCAGTTTTTTGGCAGGGGGCATTGTTAATGTTATGGCAATGCTTGTGAATGATAGCACTTCTCTCTGCAGATGTCTTCCTGTTAATACCTATGGTTTTCTGGAATAAAGTTTTACTGTTTGCAATACAGGAGATTTGTTTACTGAACTCTGAGGAGAAAAGGCAGTTCTTGACAGCCTTTCAGCATCAAACTATGTGGCAGGGAATGAGACAGGAAGAGAAACAAGTGAGTGTCAGGGTGTGGTGGGGAGGCTGAGGCTTATGTGTTGTTGGGAAACAAAGACCTAATTTTGGGGAATTTATAATTAGCTCAAAGGTAAGAGGAAAGCACCCAACTTTGCTTCTTAGATCTTATCCAATTGTCTACCAGAAATGTAAGAGTTCTGGCAGGGAATGACGCTGAAATGGACCAAACTCCAATTAAAGTCTAAAATATTTATTTGGCAAAAATAAGCAAGCATCCAAATGCAGCACACCCACACCCACACTAGAAGAATAAGTGGGGAAGAGCAAGATCGGGGGAGGCAAAGAGGGAAGCCAGGATAGAGGGAGATATACTCACACCTGAGAGACTCCTCTGGACTTCTGGTGAATGCAGATGGGTTCCGTGGAAGGGGCATAACCAGCAAGAGAGGGGGTCGTGGGAACTATTTCAGAGTGCAGACCGACAGAGATTCAGCATTCACTTCCAAGGTAGCACGAGGTCTGCTAAAATCCAGGGGTTCTTATAGGGAAATTCTGCCTCTTGGCCATGAATTAAACAATAGATGTACAAAGGCTTGATGGGTTTACTATTGTTTACTTAAGTCTGGGTATAGTCTAAACAATGCATTTGGTTTCAAAACTATCAAGGAAAGGAAGCTAGAGAAAGGGGTGCAATCAAATCTGATCACTATCTCATCAAGTGTGAGACTAAAACAAACAAACACCATTAGGTATCTTTTCCAACATAATGGGATATTCCCAAGGGCAACTCCCAAAACCTGCCTGTCCAGGACATTTCTAGTGGTCTTAACCAATTTCAGCTTGCTTACCTGACCTCACATCTAGGGGATTATGGCTGCCATCTCTCAAGGGTCAAGCTGGAGTCATAGGGAACTCCACGTGGCTAAAATATATAAGAAAAATGGAGCATGTCCGCTAACAGTTCCCCCTCCCCCCAAAAGCTTTGAGACCAATGCATTGGTGTGTTGGGATCAATGTCTTTCGAATTAGCCTTTGTCATAGAATTTCAGGGTGACAATTTGGAAGGAGGAGTTGTGTTCGGGCGGAGGTATCTCTCTCTTAGGAAAGGAGGGGTGGGATCCCTAATCACACATCGGGAACCCATTCATACTTCACCAATAACAGTGACAAAAATAAGCAATAACAGCAATTCAAAAAGCAATAGCAACAGAAGAAAAGCAACAACAACAACAATAGAAAAGCAATAACGCAATGACAATGGCAATGGCAATGCACAATCAGTGATGAACAATGTCCAAACAAACAGCAATGGCAATATGAATGAGGGCTTCTTGGATGGATGTGAGTCCAAAGGGGAAAAGGGAGTGAAAGTCCATTCTTGAATGCGGACAGGATGACCTTACAATGTCCACAGGGATGCAGGCAAAAGTCCAAGGCAAGGGGTTTTGAATGCGGGCAAATAGCAATGCAAGTCCAAGGGACAACAGAAATGCAAGTCCAGGGGGCAACGTCACGTTTGGCTTGGGCAACACTGTCCATAATTGGCATTTGTGCGGTGGCTTGGCTAGAAGCCTTGGAATCTGGCATCAGAGGTGGGGCGGCTGCAAAGGAGGAGGCCGCCCGTCTGCTGCGGTGAGGGCTGTGGCAGGAGCGATGCAGGCACCATCTGGCTGCGGGTGGTGGCGCACCAGTCTTGGGACTTCTGGCTGGCGGTCTGCATCTATGGTTGCCTCTGGGATGCTTGTCTTGTCTGCAAGCAGCAGGGCTTCATCGGCATTTGGATCTCGTTTTGGAGGCTTACCTTCCTCGTTGGAAATGAAAGCAATAGAAAGCATGCATTGGGGATGAAGACTCACCCCCCATGTCTCAGGAGAGACATGGCTGAAAGGCTAAGTGACAATGCCATAGGTTAGCACAGAAGTCAGTGGCAGAGGAGCCACGAAATAAAAAGAGTTTCCCAAATCACTATACTTGCAATGAAAATCCATCACCGAAAGGGGGTGTATAGTGCCAAACATATAGACACACAAAACTACTTTGGGCTTAAGGCCCTTCTTAACTTAACTCAATAACTACTCTGAGGCTGAGAGACTGTAGCGGCTACACTGTCTCGGACCCCGTTGGCTTTTGCAAACTATCAATGAACTTGAGTCCTGCACCATAGCATTCTCTTACATGGGGGTGCACGGATAGGCTTAAATTGGTCAGGCGGGGGCAATCCCAATAGGCTATTCAAACTGTGGGCACTTGGTCTGGGCAAAGCGGGGGTCGCCACCTTAGAGTGGGGGTCAGGAATGTTGGGAAAAATATGTAAATTAGGGTGCCGTTTTGCACTAAACGGGCTTGTTGCAGTGGAACTGGGGCATTTCTAGGCTTGTAAAAGGTATGGCTGGATGTGGTTTGCAGTGGGGATTTAGGTCCATTGCTCCGAGCGGGTTGGTCATGATAACTTGGAAGGAGGTTGATGGGCCTGTGGTTGCTATGCTTCCTGTGGCTGGGTTGCCCTAGGTGGGGCCTCCGTGAGGGGGCCCTGCTACTGGCTGATGGGGAAGTCCAACTTTGGGTGGTGCTTCTGTCTGCAGCTAACCTCTGCCTGTCTTGGCAAGCTAGCCTAATGGCCTGGACAAATGCAAAGAGCACTCTCATGAGAGTCGCCCTCTGCATTTTGGGCTTTCAGCTAGAGCACCAAGCAGGAGTTGGATTGGCTTGCGGTATGGCCGCACTACCGAAAGCTGGTCTTCTTTCTCAGTCATACAAAAAAGTGGGGGCTAGTCTCCCATCTCCCTATTGAGTCAAAAGATAGACCAAAACTTTTCCTCCCCCCCCCCCCCGGATACCGAAAAGGTGGGGCACAGGCAGCGGCTATGGATGGGTGAATGGCTATGCTTTATCCAAGGAGGCTCTCTTCCCCACCTTCATCCTCTAGAGGATGGAGGCAATCAGAAAAGGAGCGGGGCTGGTGGCAGTGGTTGGGATGCCTAGTGGTCATCGGCTGTGGGAGATCTTGGCCACTTGTTTTCTGATCCAACATATGAGGCTAACAGCTCCTATGACAGTGACAACCTGTATTGCCAGAATGATTGCAATGGGGTTGGTTATTAACTTTAAAATTGTCTGTCCAGTGCCAGACCAGTCCCACTTTCCAAACCAGTCCCACTTTCCAGACCAGTCCCACTTTCCAAAGATGCAGTTCTTTGCTGCATCTTTGATTTCTTGAGTGACTTCTATGATTTGCTGGTCTTTGAGGTCTACAGAGATCTTAATTCTGGCCTCAGTCTGCTCGATTTGTTTGGTGGCCTGACTCAGTTACTAAGCAAGTGCAACCATTTTGAGATCTGTAGTTCATCTTCCAAATGAAATCCTTCTAACAACTGTGGTTTTACAACATATGGTACTTCACTCATATATTCTCTAAGTTTTCAAAACAATCTCTAACATGTACTTGGCAAAAACATGCATTTCCCAATGGTCTGTCAATATCTAAAATACATTCAAATGGCAATAAAACAACATGATCAGAAGGGGTCCGGAGGCAAAAGCAATCATGGTTAAGTTGTACAAGGATGGATGACTGAACTGGGACTATAACGTGGTTCTGTATCTCTTGGATGGGGATTCCTATTAGGCCACTGTAACAATGGGTCCACTGCTGTGTTTTTACACACCCAGACAAATCATACAAGTGGGTGCCATTAGTCCAATGTAACATTTGCTCTGCCAACATGGTAGTATTACTTTCTGCTAAGGGAAGACCTATGTGGGAAGTGGGGTGAATGACTTGGGGATCCCATATCTTTTCATTATAAATGCCAATATAGAGCACCATGTCCTGCCAATGTGCTCCAGTTATCTTAACTAAATCTGTGGGATGCTGGAAGGGATCCGGATACCTTTTCTTAAACAAAACCATGACTTCTGGGTGAATGAGTCGCATCAAAGAGGCTTGAATTAGCTGAGATGCAAATGCTATAAGGCTGCTTTGAATCTGGGTGCA
Organism: Phrynosoma blainvillii; assembly: GCA_026167975.1. Classification (NCBI taxonomy): domain Eukaryota; kingdom Metazoa; phylum Chordata; class Lepidosauria; order Squamata; family Phrynosomatidae; genus Phrynosoma; species Phrynosoma blainvillii. Next base: position 153,519,353 of record JANUYF010000004.1, read on the forward strand.
CTGAATGGCTATAGATAAGTTGTAAATGCCAGACTTAAGGGAGTTTCCTATGCCTATAATGATTTCCTTTTCTATGCCTACCCATTGCGGTAGGAGATGACCAATTATGTCTATGCCTTGGGCCACATTTGTTAGACCTGAGGCAATGGTTACACCTAACTCTTTGGTTCGAGATCCAACCAATCCCAATTTGTTAGCTACTACTTCTGTGTCTATTGCATTTAAGACTCCTATCCCTGTTCCAAATCCTCCTAACACTGTGTTTACAAGATCGCACTTGCTTCTGAAAAGTGGTTGAATTACATTATGCCATTTCTCTTCCAATTGTTCCCACTGCACCCACGTGGCTTTTAAATATGGGCTACAAACGGGGATTGTGCATCCTACATTTATGGTGGTCAAATTCAATTTTAGATTGGTGGCTATGGGTTGGATCTCCGTGTATGCATAAAGGGATATATCTTTTCTGATTACTACATTGCCAATGTACATAGATGGCTCCTGGATCATAGCAGGAACTTCGGCGGGGATGTCTGGACACATCATGCGCCGGTAAGTTATGGTGCAATTAGTGGGGGTGCGAATGAAGTTGCGACACACAAACAGTCTGTTTTTCCAAGCCCACGTAGGGCGGCACAGATAATTAATGGTGAGGGAGGTGTAGAAAGAGGTGGGGAGGTTGCTGAATGGGGGATCGAAGCAGTGCCTTCTCCAGATCCCTGCTTGATGGGGGAGGTGGCCTGCATCTGCCTCCACCCAAGTGAGTTCTTTGGGGCCAAGCATATAAACTCTTGAAGCTAGGGTGTTTCTTTTGGTGACATATATTCTAGTCTTAACTAGAACAGGGAGTCCCTAATCATACCAGGTCCTTGCATTGCCCATAGAGCAGGGGTAGGCAACCTTTCCCCTTTAAGGGGCGAGAGACTTCAGCTCCCAGAAGCTTCAACCATGTTGGCCAATAGTCCCATGTTGGCCAATAGCTCCTGGGATTCTGGGAGCTGAAGTCCCTCGGCCCTTAAAGGGGAAAGGTTGCCTACCCCTGCCATAGAGTCTATTACCGCCATCATTCCTGGGTACGGGGTGGCCCAATGACATTTAGTCTCTATATTATATCTCCAATCTGTGTTGAACTGGATCGGCTAGCACAGACCTTAGCTGACATCCATAAAAATATCCAGTTGGTCCATGCGCTCAGTGCCATCTCTTGTCCCTGTAGGGAAGCAGAAAGGTGTCTTACTAACTGGCTACATGGGGAAGAGACTCACAAATGTCTCAGTCAGGTCTATGGTGGGCATTGGGTCGGGTTCTGACCGAACTGGCTTTACAGGCGTCGGGTCTCCCTTCCACTCTTTCAGTTGTGATACATGGAAGTACTTTAGTCTAGTCCAGGGGTAGGCAACCTTTCCCCTTTAAGGGCCGAGGGACTTCAGCTCCCAGAAGCCTCATCCATGTTGGCTAATAGTCCCATGTTGGCCAATAGCTCCTGGGATTCTGGGAGCTGAAGTCCCTCGGCCCTTAAAGGGGAAAGGTTGCCTACCTCTGGTCTAGTCCCATGGTGACTAGGGATTCTAATTTGGTACACAGCTGGGGACACTCTCTCAACTATTTCTACAGGTCCTAGCCACTTTGCTGTGAGATTATGTCTCTGCTTGAAAAAGTTCCTGTACATCACTTGTTTTCCAGGATCCCACAGCTGAGGGTTGCGCACCCAACCTAATCTTTTATCCATAGCTCTCATGTTTTGCCCTAATTTCTCTGCTACTTGGCTGTGGGTCTGCTGGATGTTCTGTAGGAGAGTTTTCATCCATTCATGGTTTAAAACTACTGGCTCTAGATCTGCGGGGAGAGTGGTATTTATCCAAAATGTTTCAGGCATGATCATTTTTCTTCCTGTCATAACCTGGTGTGGCGTGAAGCCGTGCGATGCTACAGTCCCTCTAAAGGCCATGAGGATTATGGGGAGTTTTGCATCCCAATCTTTTCCTGATGCCTTAACTATTTTCCTCATTGCTTCCTTTAAGGTTCTATTAGTCCTTTCTATGTGACCTGAGCTTTGGGGATGGGCGGAATCTTTGCTTGATCCCTAGGGCGGCGCAAAAGACTTTCATAACTTCTCCTGTGAAATGGCTGCCTGAGTCATGGTCAATGGTAAAGTTCTGGGGCAGTCCCCAGCAGCTAAAGACTTGCTCGAATAGGATCTGAGCTGTTGTTTCTGCCGTGTTATCTCTAGTGGAAAAAGCCTCAATCCATTTGCTAAATGGGTCGATTATAGTTAAACAATATTTGTGGTGTCGGGATGTGGTTGGCAGGGGGCCAATATAGTCCATTTGCAGTCGGGACCAGGGGCCTTCTATGTGTTGATGGCGGATGGGGGCCTTAGAGCCGCTAGAGTCCACATTGACCATGGCACAAGCTAGGCAGTTCCTACCCACTGCTCTATGTCTTCCTTCACGCAGGGCCACTATTCTGTTTTCTTAACTCTGTCTATGGTGATTTGCTTTTCTCTGTGCCCTATGTTATGAACAAACTGAATGAGATCCCCTCAAACCTCAGTGGGGACTATCCAGTGGTGGACTCTTTCTCCATCTACTGCCCACCATATATCCTCCTTGAACTATGCTGTACTTTCCTGTTTGATCCTTGCCTGCTGTGGCTAGCACTTTGATCTCACTATCTCCTTTCTGTAGCTGTGCCAAATCTAGTGTCTTGAGTAGGGTGTATGCCTTGGATTTTACATTGATGGGGGCCATGGGTGCAGTGGCTGCTGTCTTAGCTAGGGTGTCGGCCTTGTTGTTCCATTGGGCTTCCTCCTCTGTAGTTTTCTGATGGCCTGTTACATGTGAGACCCACGTGGGGGCAGTTCTCCTTAAGATCAACTGGGAGGCTTCTTGCCATTTATCTGCATGGGCTACAGGTTTGTTGGCACTAGTTTTCCACTCTCGGGTCATCCAAATGGGGAGCCAATCTATGGCCACATTTACAGTCCACTGGGAGTCCGAATAGATAGCTACGGTGGTGTCTGGGTTCTCAAATTCCAAGACAGCATGGAGGGATTCTACCTCGGCATCCTGACTGGAGTGGGGGCAAACGGCTCCTTGTAGGGTGTTTTGGTTGTTAACTCTTATGGCTACAAATTCCATTAAGCGGGTCCCACTGGGGCAGGCAGAAGATCTGTCAGCGAAATCCTTCCTTCATGGCTTCTGTTAGGGGCAGCGAAATCCTTCCTTCATGGCTTCTGTTAGGGGCTTGCCTGCTTTTACTGGCCAATTACTTGGTGTGCTCAGAGGGAGGGGGCACTCGTGGGCTGCTCTGACAACTACGAGCCCATAGGGGGTGACTGGCTTGTTGTCTTGCCTATTGTAGTCAATGCTGCGCTTGATTAATTCTAGGGTCCATTTATCTATGCGGTAGCTATGAACTTGGCCATCATGAATTTTGCCTGACAAAATAGACTTGAGGGGTGTATGCGGGGTCTGAACTATGACTTTGGCTCCACCTATGATAAATTCCAAGTGGGTCAGGGCCCAGATCAAAGCTAGGCAGTTTTTCTCACATGGACTGAACTTTACTTCCATGGGAGAGAGGTTTTTCGAGGTGTAGGCTACTACCCTATGTACATTGTTCCTAAGCTGAGTAAGGACTGCTCCTACATGGCTATCTGCTATTGCAAGCTGAATGTAAAATGGCTGGGTCACATCGGGATGAACTAGAGCTGGCACCTTGGCTAGGTCCGTTTTTAAGGTGACAAATGCTTCTTGTTGCTCGGGGCCCCATCTACATACTGCGCCTTTCTTAAGTAAGGCATATAGGGGCTTTGCTTTGCTAGCAAAGGCTTCTATAAACTCTCGGGAAAAATTAAAGGTTCCTAGGAGCGCTCTCAGGGGGGCTACATCGGTGGGGACTGGGAGTTTTCCTATAGTCTCTACTCTCTGTAGGTCTGGGGTTCTGCAATCTGGCTGAAGGTTAAGTCCTAAGTATTTGACCTGCATCTGTACTAACTGGGCTTTCTGTCTATTGGCCTTAAATCCTGTCCCTAATGAGCTCTAACACTTCCCTAGTGATATCTGTAGTCTTTTCCTGGGAGTCTGAATGTATTAAAATGTCATCCACATAGGACAAGATGTGGGAGTGTGACATGGGTCGCAACCTGGTCCACATCTTGACCACTTGGGAATGGCAAATTGATGGACTGGAGTGAAAACCTTGGGGTACCCTCTTGAAGCACATTTGGTTCCCATGGAACTCAAATGCAAATTTGTAAAGACAGCTCTCATGGAGTGGGATGGAGTGGAAGGAGTTTGCTAAATCTATCATGCTGTAAAATTTGGCTCCGGCTGTGATGGCGGCTAAAATTTCGTTGTACTTGGCTACTACGGGGGTTACCGGGGAGTGACCGTGTTAAGGGTTCCAAAGTCTACAGTCATTCAACATGTGGTACCATCAGCTTTTAACACTGGCCATAAGGGCACATTGCAAATGGACTGTATGGGGAGTATTACATCGTGTTTCAGGAGGCCTTCTATGGTTTTTGCTATCCCTTCCTCTGCCTCACAGGAGTACCTATACTGTTTCTGTGGGGGTGGATCATCCCCTTCTATGAGCACACATGCTCCTTTAACTTTGCCACACTCCATTTTGTCTTTAATCCAAACTGTTGGATTAATCTGTTGTCCATGGGTCATCTAAAATGGGGTAGAGGGGTGCTGGTGCTCTTAAAGCGGCACACCGGTGTATGAGTGATGTCACAGGGGGACTTTCCTCCAATTGCCACAGGAAACCGTTGGCCAAATCAAGGGTCAAGTGGTTGCTTCTTAAAAATCCTGCTCCTAAAATGCCATCGTCCTCTCCCTGGTTCTCACATGCCCTGATACAATCTAAGATAGGTCCTAAATGGTTTGGGGATGTCTCTCCAGATGGGGGCTTGGTGCTTGCCCTTCCCAAAACCTATTAATTCCATGCTATCTTGTGTCTTACTTCCTACAGCAGTTAACTTGCGGTGAAGGGTGTAGACTGCGATGCCTGAATCCACAAGTAAAGTGGCTGGCTTGGGTTTGTCTTGGGAGCCCACTTTTACGTTTACAGTCAGACGTCCCCAAAAATCTGTTTTAAAGTTGTGACTATATGTTGGCTAGGTGGAGGGATCATGGGAGTTGGAGGATCGGGGGCACTGTGGGGAATGACTGCAGAGACCGGGTTCCTTGGGGCCTTAATAGCTCTGATCCTGGGAGGTGGATGTGGGGGACTATGAGGATTTTGGGCAGGAGGGTCTTCAGCCCAAGGGATCCAAAGGTCTGCCCTGGCTCTCTGTGAGCCGAGGGATCCCGGGTGTTCCTAACCTGATTGATTGGGGTTATGCATCGGGTTCTGGGGTGCAGGGACATTAGGGTTGGTGTTGGGTCCATTGGGGTCTTGCCCACCTAGGGCTTGGAGCAGTAGCTCGGTGAGCTCAAGCATGGGTCGACCATGAAGGTCCGCTACAGGGTATCCTAATTCCCTTAGTTGCCTCCAAATAGGGCTCCTGATTTCCTGCAGGGGGTCTCTTCCATAGTCTGGGTTATTGGGTCTTCTGGGGTAGCTTCTAAAGCCTCTCCTAAAAGAATTATTGTTGGGGAGCCTTCCTAGCTCACTGGATATGGGCTGAGAATGGGGGCCAGTGTTCCAGTATGTAACCGTGTGGACCGGTTTGCTATCTCTATTTGTTTTCCTTCCTAGGCTGCGGAGAGGTTTTGCTGAGTTTGCTGCCACTAAGCTCTTAGCCATATCTTTCTGCGCTTCCCTAGTCCAAAATATCTGGGAAGCTGCCTGAATGTGCTGTAAAAATCCTTGCCAATCTATAGTGTTAAGTTGGTGGTAGGTGGGACCTATGTATGTCTTTACTGCCTCATTTAAACGTTGGTATACCTCTTTTATAAAATCTGTACAGTTCAAAAGTGGCACCCCGTCACGATTAAGGCTAACTTCTCCTGCTAGAATCACTAATATTTTCTTCCTGTCTACATAAGTGTCTGGGGCTTCATCTGGCTGTTGCACCACATTGTGATATTTCACCCTTATGGTAGTGCCTGGCCAAAGGATTTGCACCATTACTCGTATCCATTCTTTTAGTTCTAAATTTACCAGATCATAGTTGGAAACTGCTGCCTCAAAGGGTCCTAAGTAAGTGGGATCTATGCTCAGCCTTGCTATCTGTGTAAGGTCCTGTCCTTTAGTTCTTGGCTAGTAAAGGATGAGGTTAGACATCCATTGGACTCCTGTTTGGGGATTTAGTCTTCCTTGGTGATCTGCTAGGACTTTAATTTCTTTTAGTGACCATGAGACCATCTCTTCCACTGTCTTAGTAACTGTACCATCTTCTGAGGTGGCTTTTGTTTCTACCATACTCTGGGTTTTGACTGGGTCCATGGGTATGCCTGGAGTGCACCCCTCCATGGGTTCATTCCCTTTTGGGGGACTCCATTAGGGATTGTAGGGTGGGGGAATCTGTGCCTCTACTGGCGATGGGCTCCCCTGAAGGACATTCGCTTGTGTGGCCGATTCTAAAATATTAGGTTGCACCATGGCCACGAGGGCGCTTTTAAAATTTACTTTACTCTCTAACTCTCTGATTCGGGCCTCGCACATGGTGTGGTCGGCTTGGGCTGCCGCTTCTGTCTTTTGGGCCAATATAAAGTCTGTGGCTTGTTTTGCCTGGCCTAATTTAAATTCTAATTATGCCAATTTCTGTTTTAGGGCAACATTTTCCTTCTCTGCCCTATCTGCTCTCTACCTTGCTTCATGGGCTCTCCTAGTGAGATCCATGTTCTCCATTACTTTGTCCCTTTCTTGGGTTACCAATTCTCCTATTTGTTTTCAGGACACCTCTACCTCTAATTTATACTCTTTGTATTTTTCTATGGCATCATGGGCTACGGTCCAGATTCCCCATGATGCCAGACTATCTTTTTCAGATTGCAGGATGCTCTTAAGTCCCTTCTTGGTGGTCTCAATGTCATAAACCTCTAGCAGGATCAGAAATGGATCATCTGTCAGGAGCGCCCCTGGAATCCAGGGATTGGGTCCCTTCTTGGTGATCCACCTCTGTAGCCTGTTCTGCACTTTCTCCTCCCGGTAAATCTGCTCCATCTCCATTTCCTAATTCTCGTGATTTCTCCCGACTGCGCTGGCGACACTAGAGCTTCCGCACCCTTACCAGCTTAAACTTTTCTCCTTCTATTGTATTTGTTAGTGTGGTGACGCAGCGCGTGGGAACCACGTAACGTAAAGCACCAAGATCCAGACTGTCTTCAATGAAGCAAGCAACGTTGTCAGTTACAGGAAAACTCCTTTCTCCTCCAGACAGAGCAGAGAGAGACTCAGCAGATGTCTCACTAAGAGGCTTTTAATCTTCAGACATTCTATATACAAAGGCTATGTACAATGATACACCAACGCACTCTCCAACGATCTCCACCTTCCACTATCAACCCACATCAACCCACACGTGTGTCCAGAGGCTTGTCACTTATATAGCCAGTGCTCCACATGGCTTTCTAGTCCTGCCTCTTCCTTTTGGACACCTGTCAATCATAAGTATGACACAGCATGTTTGCAGCCCTTTTGCAGCACTTACTGTGCTTTACAGCACCAGGTGACTCCCTGTCATTATGTCACCTCCTGTTTCATCAGCCTTGATGCTGCATGACTCAGCAGTGGCCAAATGCTTAGTCATCATGGCTGCTGCTATTCACCACATTGTGCATTTTTCCCTGGAACATTATTCCAACAGTATTGGCTGCACTAGAGCTCTCCCTCCCCTCACCAATCCTTTCCTGTCTGTGCTAGGGCTTTCCTCGCCCCTCACCAGTTTTCTCTAGACCCACCAGCTACTCTAGGGCATTTCCTCACCACTCACCAGCTTTCTCTAGACCCACTGGTGGTTTTCGTAAAACACACCGACTTCACTAGGGCTCTCCTGCCCCTCACCAGCTTTCTCTAGACCCACCAGCTGCTCTAGGGCTTTTCCTCACCCCTCACCATTTTTCTCTAGACCCACTGGTGGACTTGTAGACCCACTGGCTGCTCTGGAGCTCTCCTGCTCCTTGCCAGCTTTCTCTAGATTTCTTCTCAATTCCACTGACTGCACTGAGACTCTCCCTCACCAGGGTTTGGCTAGCTGCACTAGGCTTCCTTTCCCTCGCTAACCTTTGCCAGCCTTGCACCCAGGTAGCTTCAGATAAGGAGATCTCCTCACTTTGTCTACCTTAGCTCATCCAAGGTGGTTTGGGGGACTGTCTACAGTTGGATTGTGGGGGGAAAACCTGAATGGGGGAACCTGGCTCTTCTCTACAAACCCGCGATAGAAAAGACAAGAGAAATGGATGGCCAACCCAAAATTTCCAGTCACACACGCAAACACAATCACTCCTTCCTAGCACTCACATCAGTGTCTTCTTTGCCTAGAACCTTAGGTCTCCTACGTGCTGAGATTTAAACAGCCCAAGTGATCAGTTTGGGGTGCCTAAATTCTGGGGATTGCCCCGTGTTCTCCACCAATCTGTTGGGAAACAAAGACCTAATTTTGGGGAATTTATAATTAGCTCAAAGATGAGAGGGAAGCACCCAACTTCGCTTCTGAGATCTTATCCAATTGTCTACCAGAGATGTAAGAGTTCTGGCAGGGAATGACGCTGAAATGGACCAAACTCCAATTAAAGTCTAAAATATTTATTTGACAAAAATAAGCAAGCATCCAAATGCAGCACACCCAAACTCACACTAGAAGAATAAGCGGGGAAGAGCGAGAGCGGGGGAGGCAAAGAGGGAAGCCAGGATAGAGGGAGATATACTCACACCTGAGAGACTCCTCTAGAATTCTAGTGAATGCAGATGGCCTCTGTGGAAGGGGCATGACTGGCAAGAGAGGGGGTCATGGGAACTATCTCAGAGTGCAGACCGACAGAGATTCAGCATGCACTTTCAAGGTAGCATGAGGTCTGCTAAAATCCAGGGGTTCTTATAGGGAAATTCTGCCTCCTGGCCATGAGTTAAACAATAGATGTACAAAGGCTTGATGGGTCTACTATTTTTTACTTAAGTCTGGGCATAGTCTAAAGAATGCATTTGGTTTCAAAACTATCAAGGAAAGGAAGCTAGAGAAAGGGGTGCAATCAAATCTGATCACTGTCTCATCAAGTGTGAGACTAAAACAAACAAACACCATTAGGTATCTTTTCCAACATAATGGGATATTCCCAAGGGCAACTCCCAGAACCTGCCTGTCCAGGAAATCTTTAGTGGTCTAAAGCAATTTCAGCTTGCTTAGCTGACCTCACATCTAGCGGATTATGGCTGCCATCAAGGGTCAGGCTGGGGTCATAGGGAACTCCACATGGCTAAAATATATAAGAAAAATGGAGGATGTCCGCTAACAGTGTGCATAACTTGAGCAAAGGTTGCTGCCCCTCTTGCCAGAGGAACTCCTTGCCAGAATTTTGGATTAGTGTTAAGTGAAAAGGCTATGAAAGTGCTCATACCATTTGTAACTATGGCCTTTTGCTGACTGCTAGAAATAGTGCAAATTGAATCCACTTTAAGGGTTAGGGTTAGGGTTAGGGAATCATGGGAATTGTATTTTATTGTGGTACCAGAGCTCTCTGACAGAGGAGGCTCAATGTCACAGAAAACAAACAAACAATTCCCATGATTCCCTAGCACTAACCCTAACCCTTAAAGTGGACTCAATTTGCACTATTTCTAGCAGTCTGCAAAGGCCCTTTATCACACAGAGGGAATCTATAGTTTATCCCATACAAATCCTGAAAAAAATGCGTAATTACGCACAACGATTTCACACGACGTCACACAAAAACTGCTATTAAAGTGGTCAGAAAGTGGTGTTATCCCAGATCTTTTTACTTTCGGGATTTTAGTGAAAATGCATTTTCAATATTTCTGTAATTGTACATTTACTCTAGCGTGAAAGTCAAATTCGGTTTATTCACACAATAACCATTTTACTTCTTGTTTTGCCTAGGTGAAAAACATGCCAGGTAGACATGAGCCTCTGTGCTTTCTCTTTCTGTGCATGTGCAAGTATACCATTTCTAGTGCAAGTATACCATTTCTAGTACATTTATGGATTTCTTTCACTGCTGTATGAAATGTAAAAAATGCCTTTTTGCTGCTTTTTGCGTTATTTTGCATTTATTCTAATTACGTGTGAAATTCATTTGCGTGATCAAGCTCTATTTTCACTTTATTTTAGGGATGGTCTATTTGTGCTTTATTATCTTTTTAAAGACGAAACTGCCCCCCGTGTGATAAAGTCCTAAGTTGAACAACATTATTTCCTTATATAAAACGTTAAAATATGTATGTAAGTAAATGCATGAACAAAAATATGCACACTAAAAAAACACAATATTTTTATTCAAACTTCAAACCAGCACTGAAATCTGTGCCACATCTCAGCTGTGGGTATTTTTCACACAGCAAAATAACTGACAGAGAAAGTTGCCTCCTTTTCCTGTCTCTTCACACCTTGTTGGCTTCATTTCTTATGATGGATGACATGACACATGGTTCATGCGTTTGTCAGTACCTGCTCTGTAAATGACAGCAGCAGTGCAGAACTGAAGGTGAAGTGACCATCACTCCATGCTAGCTTGGGGGATTTCTCAGATCGCAGACACCAATCAGTGTTTAATGTAAACTAGCAGCCACATGCCACACATTGGTGCACACAGAAGAATGCCTCAACAAAGAGTGGTGTACAAATTCAAACAGAATTTCTTTGTACCAAAAACAAAATAGAAAATGTACATTCATAAATTACATATAGATATATTAATCCTATAATTATTACATAGATGCAATGCATGGATCAAAGGCTTTTAAGGACCTGTTGATGCAAGCTTGTAACAGAGCCAGAACCAATTTCACATGAACAAACACAAATATGCAGTAGGCTTTGGAAAGGTGGAAAAGATGATTCTGTAATAAGTGCCAATCTTGTGACTGAACACAGAAACAAGAATATAATAAAAAGTCCCTACTTTCTTTTCACAAATAAGTAAAGACTTTTCTATTCCAACAGGCATTTGATCAGTGAATATATAAGGCTTTTCTTATACAATGCTCTGAATATTGCTATTTGTTGTGATAGGTGTGTTTGTGTTTAATGATGCATGTTTGCCTCTATTTTTTAAAATTATTTAATCTTGTTTTACCTTTTGAATCTTGTGGATTTTTAATAATGTCTTTTTTAGTAGTTGTAAGGCCCTTTGAATCCTGGTAGAAAAGAAGAAGAAGAAGAAGAAGAAGAAGAAGAAGAAGAAGAAGAAATATAGAATATCATGGGGAACCTTGTCAAAGCCATTACTGAAATCAAAATTTGCTACATCTATGGCATTCCCTTTATCTAGTAGTATTGTGGTAAATGAGTAGCAGTGTTACTGGGAGGTGTGGGTGGGTGGACAGATAACAATGGATATAAATAATAATAATAATAATAATAATAATAATAATGATGATGGTGTGGCTAGAGAGTGGTAGACAGGGATGATACAGCTTCAGAGACCAATCAGATCTCAAAGAATACACACTTTCCAAGTTTGGAATGTCATGTGAGATCTATTAAATAATGAAAGAGGTTGGGAGGTGTCTCTGCTGGCAAGTGTCCTGTAGTGGCTAATAAATGTGCTGGTCAAAGGGTCCAGGGCCAGCTCTTATGATCATCTTTAGGCTGGGACTTGGCATTGTTGCAGGTCAGGCCAAAGAAAGGAAGCCAGAAGAAAAGAAGTCCTTGTAAGTGGTGATATTCTTGGGTTGAAATTTTCTCACTTGTGGTTCAGTAGCACCAAGATTCACAAAGGCTAGCTTTCCAAGTACCTCATGTCTCTTTTCCTCCTATCCAGAAGAATGAACAAATTGACAACCCTCTCAACCACCACCACCACCACCACCATCACCACCACCACTCTTCCATCAGCCAAGACACCTTTGTAAAAGCAGGGAGTGACACAGAAGAGGAGGGTGACGACACCATCACTGTTGCAGGGCAGGAAGGCAGAGGGGAAGCAGAAGCAGAAGGAGAGGTGGCAGCAGTTGGGGTAGGTTGCTCCATGTCTTCCCTCCCCCTCCTGACCTCTATGTCTGCCCTCCCCCTCCATGTCCACCCTCCCTGTTCCAGCTAAGCTTCCCGGTAGTGGCAAACAACCCCAGCCACTGTCACCAGCCCTTTCTGGGAATGGCCAGACTGTTGGAGAGATGGGAAATGGATGTGTTGATGGTGGCCCTCTCTCTCCCACCCTCTCTCCTGTGCCCAAGTACCCTCCATGCAATGATGATGATAATAATAACACTCCTCTCCCTGACTGACTGCTTGCTTGTCTGCCTCTGCACTGCCCAGTTGAGCCACCAAGCTACTTGCTGCCATGGAGGAGGAGGAGGAGGAGGAGGAGGAAGAGGAGGAGGAGGCATGATGCAGCTGGAGTGGGGGGGCACCATCACTGGAGGAAAGGAAAGAGAGAGAGAACAGCAAAGAACAGTTGCCACCTCCTGCCACCCCCATTGCCTAAAAGCTCCGGAACTAAAGTGGAGCATGCACAGGAGCACCCAGGGTGTCACTGTCACCATGTTCTCCCATGGATTCCCCTTGAAGCACACTGTCTTTTACAAGGGGGGCCCTCACCTCCACCCCTCCCTCCTGAGTGCCCCCCTACTTGTGGCCATACACTGTGCCCTCCCTGGGCTGCCTGCTTGCCCACCTTTGGGAAGTAGTACCCACTGTTTGACAGTGAGATTGCTGCTGCTCTGTCTCCTGAAGTTACCACACTGGGTGAAAGCAGCCCTAGTGATGTCATTGCCTGACCCTTTTCTGTGCCTCTATGCTCTTCTTTGCCTCACTTGGGACAGAGCTTTTACTTCACCCCGAGTTTTCTTATACTATACCCAGGAGATTCTTATGGAAACTTCTCCATGGGCCTTCCAAGTGCTCCTAATGTATGGAAGAGTATTGTGCTATGCACATTCTGTGCATCAGTGCTTCATCAAGTGGTGAGCAGGGCCTGTCCATCTTCTGTCACTGTACATTTTTCTGAAGTTACCACTCTTCCTAGTGCCTTGATCCAGTTTCCTTGAATTTTTTTTAAAAGAACTGATGTATACATTGACCTCTCACCAGCCTACAACTTGTCCTACTGATAAAGTCTCCTTGTATATGGTAAGCACAAGGTTGGAACTTCCGAATGATAGGGATAGAGATTCTAATTAATCCTACTTTGACATGTAGAGGCCAGTGTTTTTCTATCCAGATTACCATATAAAGTGGGCTCCTTTGTAGATTCCACAGTTCTACAGGCTCTGCAATTTCCAACCTATTTGATAGGGTGTAAGGAACTTACAGTTCCAGTTAAACCACAAAAGATGTATAGCATGGCATCAAGTAATTCTACAGTATAAGGAGAAAAAGATAACTATTACAGTATTATTTACAGGCATGTATTTTTGTTACTGTGGAGACAACAGGCAGATTGGAACCTTGGCACTAGCAAATGGGAGCGAAGCCAGGAAAAGATGGGGGCTTCTCCCAGGAGTGAGTATATAAGAGGGAGCCGGAGGTTTGAAAGGGTTGTTGATGTTTAGTGTGGCCTGAGGGGTGAAGAGCCATTGAGGCTAGGTTAGGCTGCAGTTGAGGGGCAGTTAGAAATGGTTTTAGGTACCTAACAAAGGGACAAAAAGTGTCCTTATTTAAATTGTTGTAGAATCCTGTGGGAGACATAATGTTTGTTGACTAGTGGAGTCACAGGTAACCAGAAGGGTTATAAAATACAAAAGTTTAATAAAGGTTCTGTAAGAACTTACTCTGTAAGGAAACATATATAAAGCTATAGAGAAACCATTACAAAAATAAGCTAGAGAAACTTGTAAACTGTGTAACTAATAAAGTACTTGTCAGAATCCAAAAGGGGTTTAGTTCTGTCATTATGGATGAAGTTAGGAAATGTTATATAAAGTCTGTATTGGTTGTGTTGTGTATGTATTAGGTGAGTTTGAATTTTGGCACCATTTTCAAAGAACAGTTGGGAGGAGTTTTACTGAAGTTGCCAGGCAGAAATTAAAAGGCTGCATAGCAGTTACCAGGCAGAAATCAAAAGTTACATTATAGTTACCAGGCATAAAACAAAAGGTTGTAGTACAGTTACCAGACAGAAACCAAATGTTTACATTGCATTTACCAGGCAGAAGTCAAAATGTTACATTGCAAATAGGTGGGGCTAAGTGGCTCCAGTCTATATATAGTGACAGGAGGGCAGGGAAGGTTAGTACCAACCTAAACACTGGCTGATCACTATTGTCCTTGATCTGCAATAAAGTCTTTTGTGCTTTCACCAAGACTATTGTCTGAGTCCTTGGAACAGAACTGATTGGTACTGACACTGTCATTGGTTTCTGTATATTCGACTTTTTGAAAGATTTAAAATGGATAGAAAGGCTAAAGCAATTATCAAACAACAGGTGGTAGATATAGAGTGACAACTGGATTTAGCTAGCACTCCAACTTTTATTGCTAGTGACTCCAATAAATATTTGGCATCACCTATGGCATACTTAGAAAAACTCAAAGTACCTAAACACTGGAGAGCCTTTACTTTGGCATGATGTCATGCCCTCCCCTCAACTGTCCTTGAAGGCTGATGTAAGAAGACTGCCTTCTCAGACAGATTATGCCCCCGTGACTCTGGCTAAATAGAAACAACAGAACATTTATAACTCCAGTGCTCATACTACAGGGATATCCTCCTCAGTCTTATTTCATCACTATTGCATAAATACCAAGGACACACTGGTCAATTTTACACTTCTTTGTTGCTTTCAGACATCAACCCTGATATAACATATAATATTGCCCGATTTTGTGCAGCTGCAGTTAAAATTTGCCAGGATAATGACCTCCACAGTATACTAGTACCAATCTTGTCTTGATATACTGGACTTGTGATATCTGAAAGGATATTTGAAATACTATTCTAAACCTGTGTTTTTACCTTCTTTTATTCTGTATCCTGTTTTTATCTGTGCTGATGTATGGCCATAATAAAAATTCTATTCTATTCTGTTCTTTGTTATTAAGTGGCAAGGCATCTTTCCTAATACATTCATCAATATAAGACTCCTGGAACTGAAGCCGCTCTTCAGCAAGTAAGGGAGAGAATCTGTTTGTAGTGGGAAGCAATAGCAATAGCATTTACATTTCTGTACCACTTCATATTAAACTAAGCAGTCTCTAAGGGGTTTACAACATGTAAGCCAATTGCCCCCAACAAGCTGGGTACTCATTGTACAAACCTCCAAAAGGATGGAAGGCTGAGTCGATCTTGGAGCCCCCCAGGATTGAACTCAAAACGTTGTGGCTGCAGTACTGACATTTTTTAAAAAATTAAATTTTATTAGTACCGACAGATATATATCACATATCAAATAATCATATCTTACATATATAACAGTGTCTCATAAAATAAATATTACCTCTTTTTCTAATGTCGTACATAATTTTCCACTTTATTCTAGGCCTTCTGCCATTCCAGATAAATTTCAATGGTTCTTCTGACATTTATAGTCTGATAGTACTGACATTTAACCATTATGCCACCAGGGCTCCTTACTGCACCACTAGGGCTCCTGGGAAGAGAAAAACAGCTGGATTTACCACTGGACTTGATTTCTATGTTCTTTGATATAATCAATTGCTCAGAGGCTCTATTTGACTCAAAGGGCAAGAACACACTCTCGTGCATTTCTTATACCTCATTTCCAATATACAGTCTTATTCGTTTCTTAATGTTGACTCAACTCTGGCCTCTAGCATCAATAGGTAAAGTTCCAACAGCTATGTTTAGTAAATTTAGAAACCAATTAAATTCAGTCTTGCTACTTTAACTGCTTCAGCTGAGCTCTCCCACACTCCACATTCCACTGCAAAACTCATGAGTCAGATTAAAAATACTCCTTGTTTTTAATTCAAAGGTTGCATTACTCAAACAGGCACTAAGTTGAGTTAATAATAGCAAATAAACGTTTGTAGGAGCTGCTGCCTCTTTCTGTCCATTTACTGGCTTCTTCCATTTTAAAGTAACAGATTTAAATAACATAACATTTAAAAATACCCTGTTTGATAATGGAACATACTCCCCTGGAGTGTGGTGGAGTCTCCTTCTTTGGAGGTCTTTAAACAGAGGCTGGGTGGCCATCTGTCAGGGATGGTTCAATTTTGAGTTCCTGCATGGCAGGGAGTTGGACTGGCCCTTGTGGACTGGCCCTTGTGGTCTCTTCCGACTCTATGATTCTATGATACTATATAAATCTACTGAAACAAAGACTTTAAAGATAATATAATATAATAATAAGGAAGCAGCAGCAAATGAACTAGAGAGTGGGGAAATGTGTTGCCTATGGAGGTGAGGGGGGTTGCAGACTGCCAGAAATAGTGCAAATTGAGTCCACTTTTAGGGTTAGGGTTAGTGCTAGGGAATCATGGGAATTGTTTTTTTTTTCTGAGACATTGAGCCTTCTCTGTCAGAGAGCTCTGGTGCCACAATAAAATACAGTTCCCATGATTCCCTAACCCTAACCCTAACCCTAACAGTGGACTCAATTTGCACTATTTCTTTAATCTAGATACTATACTTCATTGATGCAGCCTAAAATTGCATTGGCCTTTTTAGCTGCTGCATCACACTGTTGACTCATGTCCAACTTGTGTCTACTAGGACTCCTAGACCCCTTTCACACGTAGTCTCGTTAAGCCAGGTGTCCCTCATCTTATATCTATGAATTTCATTTTTTTGCGCTAAGTGCAGTACCTTACATTTCTCTGTGTTGAAATTTATTTTGTTAGCTTTGATCCAGCTTTCTAATCTATTAAGGTCATTTTGAATTTTCATCCTGTCTTCTGAGGCATTAGCTATTCCTCCTAATTTGGTGTTATCTGCAAATTTGATAAGCATGCCCCCTATTCTTTCATCCAAGTCATTGATAAAGATGTTGAATAGCACTGGGCCCAGGACAGAACTGTGTGGCACCCCACTGGTCACTTAGCAAAGCAGCTTCATTTATATACCGCTTCATATCGCGCTATGCGATGTCTAAGCGGTTTACAACTGTGAGCTGATTGCCCCCCAACAAGCTGGGTAGTCATTTTAGCGACCTTGGAAGGATGCAGGCCTGAGTCGAGCCTCAGCCCTGGCTAGTATTGAACTCTCAACATAGACCACAAGGTTGCAAGTTCAATACCAGCCAGGGCTGAGGCTCAACTTCTCTCCAGGATGAAGAGGAGCCATTGCTGAGCATCCTTTGGGTTTGGTCAGTCAACCAGTTACTGAGCCACCTAACAGTTGTATTGTCTAGCCCACATTTTATTATCTTGTTTGCAAGAATATCATTGGGGACCTTGTGAAAAACCTAACTGAAATCAAGATATGCTATGTCTACTGCATTCCCTTCATCTACCAAGCTGATAATTTTATCCCAAAAGAGAGAAAGAGAGAGAGAGAGAGAGAGAGAGATATCAGATTAGTCTGGCATGATTTGTTTTTGAGAAACCCATGTTGACTTTTAATGATTAAGGCATTCCTTTAGAAATGTTCACAGACTCTCTGTTTAATGAACTGTTCTAGAATCTTTCCCAGTATTGGTGTCAGACTGTGTGACAGTTATTGGGATCCTCTTTTTTCCCTTTTTTATAGTTGTTTGTCCTCCTCTAGTCTTCTGGGACTTCTCCTGTTCTCCAGGAGTTCTCAAAGATTATTGCCAGTGGCTCTGAAATTACATTTGCCATTCTTTTAATATCCTTGGATGTAGTTCATCTGGTCCTGGAGACTTAAATTCATTTAAGTTAACCAGGTATTCCTGTACTTCCTCTTTACTTATTCTGTGCTGCATTTTCCCTATTGTATCCTCTGCTCCAATTTCCTCAGGTCGAGCACCCTTTTCCTTTTGTGAGAAGACTGAGACAAAGAAGGTGTTGAGTAGTTCTGCCTTTTCTCCATGTTCTATGCGCAGTAGCCCTATCATTTCCTTCCTCTTCCTTTTGCCGTGGACATGCCCAAAAAAAGCCAATTTTGTTGTTCTTAACCTCTCTAGCAAGCATGAGTTCATTCTGTGCTTTAACCTTTCTGACTTTTCCCTACATGTACTCGCTATTGGTTTGAATTCCTGTTTGGTGATTTCCCTTTTTTTCCATTTCTTATACAATTTCCATTTGAAACTTAGCTCAGTTGTGACTTCCTTGGTAATCCAACCTGGTTTCTTGTGACACCTCCCATTTTTCTTTCTCATTAGAACAGTTTGAGGTTGTGCATTCAGTATGTCCCTTTTGAGAAATTCCCATCCATCTTGAACTCCATTCTCTTTTACTATTCCTGACCATGGGATCACCCCCAGTATTTCCCTAAGTTTACCAAAATCAGCTCTCCTAAAGTCTAGAAGGGCCTTTGCAGACTGCCAGAAATAGTGCAAATTGAATCCACTTTAAATTGAGGCACTGCCCTGGCTCAGTGCTAGGGAATTATGGGAACTGTAATTTATTGTGGCACCAAAGCTCTCTGACAGAGAAGTCTCAATGTCTTAGAAAAAAATACAATTCCCATGATTCCCTAGCACTGAGCCAGGGCAGTGCCTCAATTTAAAGTGGACTCAATTTGCACTAATTCTGGCAGTCTGCAAAGGCCCGAAGTCTCCTTAAGTCTAGAAATCAGCTCTCCTAAAATCTAGAATAGGGATGCAGAGGCTCCAGTAGTTAAGACACTGACTCTGTTGATTGCAAGATTAGCAGGTTGGCAGTTTGAAGCCCAGGTACTGCATGATGGGGTGAGCTCCTGTCACTAATCCCAGCTTCTTCCAACTTAGCAGTTCGAAAGCATGCAAATGCAAATAGATAAATAGGTACCACTTCTGTGGGAAGGTAAACAGCATTCTGTGCAATCATTCTGGGCACATGATCACAGAGTAGTCTCTGACAACACTGGTTCTTCAGCTTAGTAATGGAGATGAGAACTGCCCCCTATGGTTGGACACAACTTGACAACTTTGTCAATGAAGAATACCTTTAAGTTTACTTTAAAGTCTAGAATCTATGTCTGAGTATGCCTAGCTTCTCCTTTCCACTGTATAACAAATTCCAGGAGAACATGATCACTCCCAGCTAAGGATCCCACCACTTGAACCCCATTAACCAGGTCATCCCTGTTGGTTAGGATCAGATCTAAAATAGTGGATGCTCTTGTTGCCTCTTCCACCTTTTGGACAATGAAATTGTCTTTGAGGCAAGTGGGGAATTTGCTAGACTTTAATGTTTTGGCTGTGTTTGACTTCCAGCAAATAATATTAGGATAGTTGAAGTCACCCATCACTACTACATCTCTCCTTTCTGAGTGTGTCATCATCTGTTCTAGAAAGACATCATCCAATTCCTCCATCTGACTTGGGGTTTGGTAGTAGACTCCCACAATAACATCCCTATTGTTTCCCTCCCCTTTAATTTTTATCCAGATGCTCTCCACCTAGCTTCCAGGATTGAAGTTCTAGACTTCTTCAATGGTGTAAATATCCCTTTTAATGCTATTCCTCTTCCTTTCCTGTTTGGCCTATTTCTCTTTAAAAAGTTATATCCCTCTGTTACTACATTCCAGTCATGAGATTCATCCCACTAGGTTTCAGTGATGCCTATTATATCATATTTGCTTTGTCATGCTAGGAGTTCAAGTTTATCTTGCTTATTTCCAATGCTCTGGGTATCATTGTAGAGAGATCTAAGACCATGTGTCTCTCCTACTTGCAGACTGTGCAAATTGTTTTGCCTCCTACTGTTGCATCCTTGCATTGTTTGCTTTGTTCCCTCTATGACAGTTTCACTATTTTCTCCAGGGTAGGATAAACAAAAGTAACAGAGGAAAAAGAGAGAATAGAAGAAATTGTATGACAAATAAGACTCTATACAGATAACTATGGACTGTGTTTGAGAAATAAATGGCTGAGAAGGATCATTGACAGTTAGCTTAGGCTTTTTAGCCATTTAATTATGGATGAGGGGAAATGTTAGTTGAATTATTTGAATACAACAAGGTGAATGATGATTGTAAGAGTAAATCTGAGTAAAAAAGTTTGAAAGGCCAATATAAAAAACTGTTGATTTTTTTGTGTGATGTTTTTAATGTTAATTTTGTGTATAATAAAAATTATATATATATATATATATATATATATATATATATATATATATATTTAAAAGACTTGCTAGAGAGGTTGAGAACAATAAAAAGGGATTTTGGGGTATGTTCATAGAAAAAGGAAGAAGGAAATGGTTGGTGCATTGCATAGAGAAGATGGCAATATGCTAACAAGGGACAGAGAAAAGACAGAACTACTCAAGACCTCAATCTTGTCACAAAAGGAAAAGGGTATTCAACGTAAGGAAAATAGAGTAGAGGATACAATAGGGAAAATGCAGCACAGATTAAGTAAAGTGGTAGTACAGGAATACCTGGTTAATCCAAATGAATTTCAGGGCCGATGCAGACAGCCTATAAGGTTGTGCTGCCCCTGGGAGCAGCGGATTGGGGCCATGGCAACCACATGCCTCAGCCCCAATCCTCCTTTTTGCCGCCCTCAAAAGAGCAGGCAAATGCCACTCCTTTTTGGGGTGGCAAAAAGCCGCCCTTAGAGCCATTGCCATGGTTGGGCACATGGCATTGGGGCGGTGTCAGGGCGGCTGGCACACAGTCACCTTGCCACGACTCCATTTCCAGACTGGCCTAAAGTGCCGGGCTGCATCCCCCCTAAGTCTCTAGGACCAGGTGAACTACATCCAAAGGTATTTAAAAAACTGGCAAATATAATCTCAGAGCCAATGGTAATAATATTTGAGAGCTGCTGGAGAACAGGTGACATTCTAGTAGTCTGGAGGAGGGCAAATGTTGTCCTCATCATGAAAAAGGGGGAAGGGGAGAATCCTATCAATTACTATCCAGTTTACCTGACATCAAGACCATGAAAGATTCTAGAAAAGACAATTAGAGGGTCTGTGAGTATTTAGAACAGTGCTCCCCAAACTTTTGTCCTCCATTTGTTTTGGACTTCAACTGCCAGAATTCCTGACTGTTGGCCAAGCTAGCTAGGGCTATTTGGGAGTTGAAGTCCAAAATACCTGAATGACCAAAGTTTGGGAACCACTGATTTAGAATATTTATAATGACAAAAAGTCAACATGGGTTTCTCAAAAACAAGTGATGCCAGACTAATCTGATCTCTTTTTTTGATAAAATTGCCAGCTTGGTTGATGAAGGGAATACTGTGGAAATAGCTTACCTTGATTTCAGTAAGGTCCCCAATTATATTCTTGCAAACAAGATAGTAAAATGTGGGCTAGACAATGCAACTGTTAAGTCAATTTGTAACTGGTTAACCAGCGAAATTCCACTTGAGAGAATTGACCAGTGGGGTTCCACAGGGTCCTGTCCTGGGCTCAGTGTTATGCAACATCTTTATCAATGACTTGGATGAAAGAATAGAGGGCATGCATATGAAATTTGCTGAGGACACCAAAGTAGGAGAACTAATACCCCAGAGGAGAGGATCAAAATTCAGAATGATTGAATAGATTAGAAAGCTGGACCAAACTAACAAAATTAATTTCAACACAAAGAAATGTAAGGTACTGCACTTAACCAAAAATAATAATAATAATAATAATAATAATAATAATAATAATAATAATAATGCATACATATAGGACAGTGGACACCTGGCTTAATGAGACTATGTGTGAAAGGGATCTAGGAATCTTAGTAGACCACAAGTTGAACATGAGTCAACAGTGTGATGTGGTAGCTAAAAAGACCAATGTGATTTTAGGCTGCATCAATAGAAGTATAGTGTCTAGATCAGGGGTCTCCAAACTACGGCCTGCAGGCCTGTCACTGCCGCCCCACTGCTCCCACCCCCACTGCTCGCTCCTGCCACCGGACGCCATTTTGTCTTCCAAAATTTTGTCTTCAAGGGAAGTAATAGTGCCACTGTATTCTGCTTTGGTCAGGCCCCACCTGGAATACTGTGTCCAGTTCTGGGCACCAAAATTCAAAAACGATGTTGAGAAACTGGAGTGTGTTCAGAGGAGGGCCACCAAAATGGTGAAGTGTCTGGAAACCATAAAGCCCTATGAGGACAGACTTAGGGGTGAAGCATACTGCCCTTTGCACCAGCTTGGAGGCAGCATCTGAGTGCAGCATTTAGACATCGCACACTCTGAGGCCACCCCCAAGCTTTGTCACACTGTACACCCTACCATATGGTGGGCAGTTTTTCACTGTTTAGATGGCACACGCCACAGGAACGCCAAAAAGCCACAGCGGTGGCGAAAAAGCCAGCTTTTTTCCATCATAAAAAGGGGCAGTATTTTGCTGCTTCTTTTTGTACCAGAAAAAACCAGAGTGCAGATGCAGTATGTGGTTTAAGAGGGCTTCTAGGTTTTCATTTTTTAAATATGTAATTAAAAATTGCCGTATTGTGGAACTGTTTTTAAACATCATTGTTGCCTTTTATATTGTATGTTTTAACTTGTAACCGATTTAATTATTTTTTAAGGGGAGAGGGAATTAGATTTTATTGTTGTATGTCATATTTTACTGTTGTTAGCCACCCCGATTGATCTCAAAGGGGCAGGATATAAATAAACTTTATTATTATTATTTATTATGGTTGCCACAGTGCCCACCCAGCTTTTTTAGGGGTGGCATGACACTGTCCCTTTGGGTCAGTCTGTTTTGCCCCTTAGGGAGATGAGTATATTTAACCTGGAGAAGAGAAGGTGAAGAGGCAATATGATAGCCTTGTTTAAGGAGTTGAAGGGGTATCAAAGTGAGGATGGAGCAAGCTTGTTTTCTGCTGCTCCAGAGACTAGGACCCAGAACAATGAATGGAAGATACAGGAAAAGAGATTCCACCTAAACATTAGAAAGAACTTCCTGACAGTAAGACCTGTTCAACAGTGGAATATGCTGCCTTAGAGAGTGGTGAAGTCTCATTTTTGGGAAGTTTTTAAACAGAGGCTGGATGGCATTGATGTCAAGCTAACCAGGCGGTGATTGTCTGGGTTCTCTTCCCCCCCCCCTTTTTTTTTTGAAACCTGGGACATTTGTCCTCCTCCAGTCCTCTGGGACTTCTGTTCTCCTGGAATTCTCATAGATTGTTGCCAGTGGCTCTGAGACTACTTCTGCCAGTTCTTTTAATACCCTTGGATGAAGTTTATCTGGTCATGGAAACTTGAATTCATTTAGATTAACTAGGTATTCCTGTACTACCGCTTTACTTATTCTATGCTGCATTTCCCCAACTGTGTCCTCTGCTCCATTTTCCCCAGGCCCTTTTGTGAGAAGACTCAAAGGAGGTTTTGAGTAGTTCTGCCTTTTCTCTGTCTCCTGTTAACATTTGAGAGACTGAGGGCCTCTGCAGACGGGAGGCTCTGGGCTGCCCTGGGAAGCGGCGGATTGGGGCTGTGGCATCCTCATGCCACGGCCCCAATCCTCCTTTTGCTGGCCCGAAATGAGCAGCAAAATGCTGCTCCTTTTAGGGGTGGCAAAAGGCTGCCCTAAGAGCTGGCACGTGGCTCTTCCTCACCCTTTTTGGTGCAGCGTGTCAGAACACTATGCCAGGAGGGGGTCCTGATGCCACGCACCGTATGTAATGGTGCACGGTATCAGGATGGCATCGGCATGGGGTTGGGCCGGTCAGCATGCGGCTGCCCCGCCCCAACTCTACTTCCAATCCAGCCCCTTGGGCTGGTCTGAAGATGCCGTGAGGGACAGCCATGCACAATTCTGAGGGTGCTAAAATTCAAAGGGAATCTCCTCATGAAACACCCCTCTCAGTTGGAAGGCTTATATACATCCCCTGCTTTTTACAAAGTATATGGTGTTTATTTATTCATTTTACATACTGCAAGAAGGAATTAGGGGAACACACCTCTCAGGGTGTTCCATTCCAAAGTTCCTAGTGCCTGTAAAACCTCCTCTTTTGCTATTTCCTTGACCATACTTGGAAGGGCAAGATTTTACCTCTCCTCTCCCCTGAAGCAGGCATTCAGGTTTCCTCCTGCTGAGCCAGCTCAGTGCCAAGATGTGCATTTAATTAATTTTGAAGTTAATTTACAGGTTGCAAGGCACTTTTCAGGCTGTAATTGTGTGACAGGCAGAATGAGGGGGTGGAACTGATATTCTTTCACACTCGCTGAGAAGTGAGATATACAGATGACTACCTTTGGTTCTCCTGACTGTTGGAGGGTATGGAATGGTCCATAGGGTTGTGGGACTTTCTAAAGGTTGTTTCCAGGCTGTTGAACTTACTTTTAAAGGAGCAAACCTGCCTGCCCTTCTTACACTTCTTCTAGTAGGCAAAGACCTTTTCATTCAGATGAGCTTCTGGCAATTGTGTTTGTTATGAAAAGAAATTTAAATGGGTGTGTGTGGTGTTTTTAATAGCTTTTGATTCGATTGTCTTTTTAATATTATTTTTGTGTGCAGGGGTACTTTTTGCAGTAGTTTTTACATTTATTCTTTTGCCTCCTTAAATGTTTGTTTTGGGAGAAAGAATTGTCATATTGTCTGGGCCTGGTAATTCAAAATCTTTTGTCACCTTTACTTGTTGTCTTGATGTGAATTTATTTTATGTTGTTTTAATTAAGATGTTTTAACAGATAACTGGTTTAATACTTTTTTAAGCAGTGGGTGGGTTTGGGGTTGTTGGACTGTATATATTGTATGCAATTTTAATTACTGTTAGCTGCCCCAATTGTTGTCAGAGAGGTGGGGTACAAATAAATATTATTATTATTATTATTACTTCTTAGTAGCAGATATTTTAAATTTGAGCAAATAGAGCTGTTCAAACGTAAGTTTTCCAGCATTGAGCCAGTTGCTTTAAGTAGTGCCTTTCCTAATCTTACACTGCAGCACTTAGCCAGTGATCCAATGCAGCAAAAATATGTTTATTCTTGTAAGTCTAGGCTCTGATAAGATTTGGGAGTCAGGCAGGTTGTGCTTTTCATGGTCACTTGGCATGTGTAGGTGGAAGTGAAAGGTGTGCTGGTGATTTTTCTTAATTATTGTTGTTAGTTGCTCCTTTTCTATGTTTACCTCTCAGTTGAGATGTGAATAGTAAAGGCAGACAGAGAGCAGCAGAGGTGAGTTGGGGAGAAAAATGAACAGACAGGACTGGTGGCATCATTGATAGTTTCCCATACTACTCCTACTTCTGTTTCTTTTTTAAAAAAAAATCTCAAAAAAAAATTCAAAATCTTCTTTGCTTTGTTTAATACTTTCTCATCTTTAAACAATATTTCATTTAATCTCCAGCTAAAAGTTTTTTTTTTGTTTTTTTTTACTATTTTGATTTCCTCATTGTCTAGGTTGAATGTTTATTGGTCTTCCATGGTCATTACTTTTGTTTTCTTTATGTTTACCTTTAAGCTTGTCTTTGCACTTTCTTCTTTGACCTTTAATAATTGTTCCAAGCCTGTGGCACTTTCTGCTAGTAGTATGGTGTCATCCGCATACCTTAGATTGTTGATATTCCTTCCTCCTATTTTTACTCTTCAATTTTCTAAGTCTAAGCCCACTCTTTGTATGATATTTTCTGCATACAAGTTGGACACATAGGGTGCTAAAATGCAGCCTTGTCTGACATCTTTGCCAATTGAAAACCATTCTGTTTCTTCGTATTCTGTCCTAACAATGGCCTCTTGTCCTAAGTACAGATTTCTCATCAGGACTGTCAAATGTATTGGCATTCCTATGTCCTTGAGAGCCATCTATAGTTTTTTGTGGTCTATGCAATCAAATATTTTGCTATAGTCTATAAAGCACATGCTGATTTTTTTCTGGAATTCCTTGTTGGGCTCCACTAGCCATTGTATGTTTGTAATGTCATCCCTAGTCCCTCTCTCTTTCCTGACCCCTGCTTGGACCTCTGGGATTTCTCTGTCAATGTATGACTGGAATCTATGGGCCAATGCAGACAGCTCCTAAGGAGCACTGGATCGGGGCCACGGCAACCACACGCTGCAGCCCCAATTTTCCTTTTTGCCATGTGTGCATGCTGTGCCAACAGCGCACCCTGATGCCACGTGGAAGAAAAACAAAGAGGGGGTGATTCTGGTCTACATGGGAAGGGAGTCTAGGGGCAGCCACCAAGAAGACCCTCTCTCACGTCCCCACCAACCGTGCTTGTGATGGGGGTGGAATTGTGAGAATGGCCTCTCCTGAGGATCTCAGAGCCCGGACTGGATCATATAGTTGAAGCGAGGGGCTTGGACAGAGAGCGGGGCTAATGCTCTGAGGCTTTATTCTACCTGTGCCCTCCATTCCATCAGCCAGCTCCGAGCCTTACTGAAGAGACTACCTATGCCTTTTCCATCAAGGCGACAGTTGAAGCGAGGGGCTTAGACAGAGGGCGGCGCTAAGGCTCTGAGGCTTTATTCTACCTGTGCCCTCCATTCCATCAGCCAGCTCCAAGCCTAACTTAAGAGACTGCTTGTGCCTTTTTCCATTAAGGTGACAATTGAGGTGAGGGACTTGGACAGAGAGAGGGACTAAGGCTCTGAGGCTTTATTATCTGTGCCCTCCATGCAATCAGCCAGCTTGAGCCTAACTGAAGAGACTGACTTTATATTTTATTTTATTTTATTTTATTTTGGTATTGGTGGGATGGAAGGTCTTGAGTTACATCAGGACATATGTCCATCAATCAATAATTCTGGGAAGAGGTTAGATGTTTTCACCAGAGAAGCAATTCAAGTTGTACAGGGCAATGGAAAATATGGCGTTAGCAGGGCGAAAGGTCATTACAGGGGAAGACGCAATAGATGCTTGATATCCATCTCGTCTTCCATTTGCCCTGTTACCCTAAAAGATCTGGTGAGCATGCTTAACCAACCACTGAACCTTTCTCTGCTCTTATATAATGCCAGGTCAGTGAAGAATAAGTCCCGTATTATCTATGACTGCTTACCTAGCACGTATCACAGAGACCTGGCTAGGAGCAGATAGCGCTGTAACCTGGGCTCAAGCCCTTCCAGCCGGGTACTCCATCAATTTGCAGGTAAGGGAAAGCGGGCGAGGGGGGGGGGTGTAGCCATGGTCCATAAAAACAACCTTGCCTTAACCTATGCATGCATTAGACCACATCGAATGTATTTACCTTAGCTTGAAGACCAGGGAGAGACTGGGGATTCTGTTGGTTTACCATCCACCCCATAACTTATCAGACCCCCCAGCCAAGCTGACACAACTAGTCTCGGAGCTGGTGTTGGAGTCACCTAGGATATTACCTAGGCTGGTTTAACTAATTTTACTGGTGTGGCTCGGGAGTTCATGGTTTCCAGGACAAACATGGGCCTCTCCCAGATAATCTCTCAGCCTACACATTGTGCAGGTCATGCCCTCAATATGGTCCTCTGCACAGATCGGGCATATCCATGGGCGGAGTTAATTAGCATCTCCGCATTGTCATGGACGGATCATTTCCTGGTTAAGTTTGGACTGAAGGCCACCATCCCTCCCTCCGGGGGTGGAGGACTGATTAGAATGGTCCACACTCGAAGGCTGATGGAACTCATTAGGTTCCAAGAAGCCCTAGAGGGTTCCATGGTTGGCAATGCCAGCGATTCTGTTGAAGCTCTGGTTAATATGTGGAATAACAACCTTACCAGAGCTGTAGACATGATCGCTCCCAAGCATCCTTTCCAACCTGCAAAAAATTGTAATCCATGGTACACTGAAGATCTTAAACAAATGAAGCGAGTTGGAGAATGACTGGAGCGCCGTTGGCTGAAATCTCAACTCTTATCCAATAAGACACTTCATTGGACTTTTCTTAGGGTTAGGGATAGGGTCCTATCAAATGGCAATAGATGCAGCTAAGAAATCTTTCTATTCTGCATCTATCACATTTGTGAAATCCCATCCAGCTAAGCTGTTCAGGATGGTGAGGAATTTAACTCACCATGGAACATGTATAAGAAATGGAAAAATGGGGAAATCACCAAAGAAGAATTCAAGCAAATAGCTAGCACGTGTAGGGTTAAAGTCAGAAAAGCTAAAGCGCAGAATGAACTAAGGCTTGCTAGAGAGGTTAAGAACAATAAAAAGGGCCTTTTTTGGTATGTCAGCAGCAAAAGGAAAAAGAAGGAAATGGTAGGGCCACTGTGTGGAGAAGATGGCAAAAAGTTAACAGGGGACAGAGAAAAGGCAGAATTACTCAACACCTTCTTTGCTTCAGTCTTCTCAGAAAAAGCAAAGGGTGCTCAACCTGAGGATAATAGAGCAGAAGACAGAATAGGAGAATTTCAGCACAGAATAAGTAAAGAGATAGTACAGAAATATCTGGTTAATCTAAATGAATATAAGTCTCCAGGACCAGATGAATTACATCCAAGGGTATTGAAAGAACTGGCAAACGTAATATCGGAACCATTGGCAATAATCTTTGAAAACTCCTGGAAAACAGGAGAAGTCCCAGCGGACTGGAGAAGGGCAAATGTTGTCCCCATCTTCAAAAAGGGGAAAAAAGAGGATCCCAACAATTATCGTCCAGTTAGTCTGACATCAATACCCGGAAAGATTCTGGAGCAGATCATTAAACAGAGAGTTTGTGAACATCTGGAAGATAATTTCATAATCACAAAAAGTCAACATGGGTTTCAGAGAAACAGGTCATGCCAGACAAATCTGATCTCTTTTTTTGATAAAATTACCAGCTTGGTAGATGAAGGGAATGCTGTGGATATAGTATATCTTGATTTCAGTAAGGCCTTTGACAAGGTTCCCCATGACATTCTTGCAAACAAGCTGGTAAAATGTGGGCTAGACAAAGTAACTGTTACATGGATTTGTAATTGGTTGACTGGGTGAACCCAAAGGGTGCTCAACAATGGCTCCTTTTCAACCTGGAAGGAAGTGACCAGTGGGATGCCACAGGGCTCTGTCCTGGGCCCAGTGCTATTCAATATCTTTATTAATGACTTGGATGACGGTATTGAGGGCATAGTTATCAAATTTGCAGATGACACCAAATTAGGAGGAGTAGCTAATACCCCCGAGGACAGGATCAAAATTCAAAACGACTTGAACAGACTAGAAAGCTGGGCCAAAGCTAACAAAATGAAATTCAACACGGAGAAATATAAAGTACTGCACTTAGGGCGGAAAAACGAAAAGTACAGATATACGATGGGGGACACCTGGCTGAATGAGACTACGTGTGAAAGGGATCTAGGAATCCAGGTGGACCATAAGTTGAACATGAGTCAACAGTGCGATGCAGCAGCTAAAAAGGCCAATGCAATTTTAGGCTGCAGCAGTAGAAGTATAGTGTCTAGATCAAGAGAAGTAATAGTACCACTCTATTCTGCTTTGGTCAGGCCTCACCTGGAATACTGTGTCCAGTTCTGGGCACCACAATTCAAAAAGGATGTGGAGAAACTGGAGTGTGTCCAAAGGAGGGCAACTAAAATGGTGAAGCGTCTGGAAACCAAGCCCTATGAGGAATGACTTAGGGAGCTAGGGATGTTTAGCCTGGAGAAGAGAAGGCTGAGAGGTGATATGATAGCTGTGTTTAAATATTTGAAGGGATGTCATATCGAGGATGGAACAAGCTTGTTTTCTGCTGCTCCAGAGACTAGCACCCGAAACAATGGATGCAAACTGCAAGAAAAGAGATTCCACCTCAACATTAGGAGGAACTTCCTGACAGTAAGGGCGGTTCGACAGTGGAACACACTCCCTCGGAGAGTGGTGGAGTCTCCTTCCTTGGAGGTCTTTAAACAGAGGCTGGATGGCCATCTGTCGGGGATGCTTTGATTGGGAGTTCCTGCATGGCAGGGGGTTGGACTGGATGGCCTTTGTGGTCTCTTCCAACTCTATGATTCTATGATTCTGTGATTCTAACTCAATTGCTTCCCACCCAGAACCCTCTATTAGAACCAACTACAGCTTGCTGTGATGCTTTTAATGATCATTTCACAGATAAAATCTCTCGGATAGGAGCTGACCTGGATGCCAACTTTAAGTCAGTAGCAACTAGAGAGGTATCCAGCACCTCCGGCATTACTGTTAGACTGGATCAATTTGAGTTGGTAAGTACTGAGGACGTGGACAAGCTCCTTAGTAGTTTTAAAAAAGATGACCTGCCCTCTCGACCTTTGCCCAACTTGGCTGGCAGTCCAGGGGGGTGATACTATCAAGATGATGCTGAGAAATGTAATTAATGCATCCTTCATGGAGGGGTCCCTGCCCTCTTGTCTTAAGGAGGCAGTGGTTAGACCACTCTTTAAAAAGCCTTCTCTGGACCCCTTGGACAGAAATAATTATAGACCTGTTTTGCTGTTGCCATTTTTGGTTGTCAATTAACTACAAGTTGTCTTGGAGGAAACCGATTTT
Organism: Phrynosoma blainvillii; assembly: GCA_026167975.1. Classification (NCBI taxonomy): domain Eukaryota; kingdom Metazoa; phylum Chordata; class Lepidosauria; order Squamata; family Phrynosomatidae; genus Phrynosoma; species Phrynosoma blainvillii. Next base: position 153,549,817 of record JANUYF010000004.1, read on the forward strand.
CTGGATCCATTTCAAGCCGGATTCAGGAGGGTTACAGAATTGAGACTGCCATGGTCGCCTTAGTCAATGATCTCTGTCTGGGCATTGATAGGGGAAGTGTGAAACTGTTGGTGCTCTTGGATCTCTTAGCGGCCTTCAGTACCATAGATCATGGTATCCTTCTGGAACGCCTGAGAGAGTTGGGTATCAGTGGCACTGCATTGCAGTGGTTCTGGTCCTACCTCTTGGGTAGGTTCCAGATGGTGTCACTTGGGGACAGTTATTCGGCCAAGAGGGATCTCAAATCGGGCATCCCTCAAGGTGCAATTCTGTCCCCAATGCTATTCAACATTTACATGAAGCCACTGGGTGAGATCATCTGGAGACATGGGGGTGTGTGTGTTATCAGTATGCTGATGACACCCAAATATATTTCTCTATGTCTCAAAGTGATGCAGTAACTAAGGATGGCATCTCTCCTCTGAATGCCTGTCTTGGGGCAGTAATGGACTGGATGAGGGAAAACCAACTGAAGCTGAATCCAGGTAAGACAGAGGTACTTCTTATAGGAAACCCTAACCCGGGAATGGAGTTATGTCAGCCAGTTCTGGGTGGGGTCACACTTCCCTTGAAGGACTCTGTCCACAGCTTGGGGGTGATCCTTGACTCGTCGCTTCACTTGACAGCTCAGGTGGATACAACAATCTCCTGTTATTAGCTTCGGTTGATATGCCAGGTGAGCCCCTTCCTGGAGCAGGGAGCAGGAAGACCTTAAACAGTAATACATGCACTGGTACCCTCTTGATTAGACTTCTGTAATGGGGCTACCCTTGTGCCAAGTTCAGAAACTTCAGCCTGTACAAAATATGGCAGCCAGGTTGATTACAGGTACTTCTCGTAGTGGCCATATAACACCAGTCCTGGCTGCCAATTAGTTTCTGGGCAAGGTACAAGATGTTGGTTATTACCTTTAAAGCCCTACATGGCTTGGGACCAGAATACTTAAGGCAAGGGTCTTCAAACTACGGCCCGTGGGCCAGCCCTGGCCCATCAAGGCCTTTTATCCAGCCCGGGGCCCGATCCTGCCACCACTGCCTCTGCCTTTCTCACTCGCGTGTGACTACAGCTGCCATTTTTGAACACGCTCCCTTCTGCCCATGTGCGAACCAGCCTCCCTCCAACCCCAAGCAAATACAAGAGCGTGAAGGGAGGGGGAGGGAGGCGAGTGAGCGAGCAAGTGAGTGAGTGCCACACTCCCTTCTGCCCATGTGTGAGCCTGCCTCCTTCTCTCCCCACCCACAACAGAGGAGGCTGGTAGTTCTCCTTCTCCACTCGCTCCCTCAGCATCCCTGGCTCAGCCTTGATTTACTGCAGCCCGGGGGAAGAGGCTGGCTGAGGTAAATACCGGGTGTTGTCAGTCTGCTCCAGGGCAAGAGGCTCTCTGTGGCGGAAGGAAGGAAGGAAGGAAGGAAGGAAGGAAGGAAGGAAGGAAGGAAGGAAGGGGTTTAGGAGTCTGGGCTCCCCACCAGCCCTGGGTCTCCCCTAGTTTCCTCCTCCTCCATATTGGTCACTCTGGGGAAAAGTGGGGAAGGAAAGGTCTCCTTTGCCCCTCTCTCTTCACCTCTTGTTGTTGTGTGGCTTCAAGTCGTTTCCAACTTATGGCGACCCTATCCTGGGGTTTTCTTGTCGAGTTTCTTCAGAAGGGGTTTGCCATTGCCATTCTCTGAGGCTGAGAGATGATGATGATGATGATGATGATGATGATGATTTGTTGTTGTTGTTGTTGTAAATGATGATGATGATGATTTGTTGTTGTTATTGTTGTTGCTGCTGTTGTAGTAAAGTTCAAGTCCTCCTGGTGTTGTTCTTGCTGCTGCTGCTCCTGTTGTGGTTGTGCTGGTGGTGGGATTTTCTTGGCAAAATTTCTTCAGAGAGGGTTTGCCATTGCCATTCTCTGAGGCTGGGACAGTCTAACTCACTTAAGGTTACTCAGCAGGATTGGAACCCACTGTCCCAACACTCAAACCTCTACACTGCGGTGGCCCTGCGCTTGTTTGTTTGATTTAAGGTAGTATTATTATTAATTGATGATGATGATTTGTTGTTGTTGTTGTTGTTGTTGTTGTAGTAGTAGTAAAGTTCAAGTCCTCCTGGTGTTGTTCTTGCTGCTGCTGCTCCTGTTGTGGTTGTGTTGGTGGTGGGGTTTTCTTGGCAAAATTTCTTCTGGGAGGGTTTGCCATTGCCTTATTCTGAGGCTGAGAGAGTGTGATTTGCCCAAAGTGGGTTTGCATAGCCAAGTGGGGATTCGAGTCTAGCTCTCCAGAGTCATCGTCCAGCCTCAGACTTCTATTCCACACTGGCTTACTATTGATATATATATCCTTACAAAATTAAACTTTCTTTCTTACAGTATTGCAATATGGGAGTAAAAAAGTTTTGTCTCCCTTCCCCCAGTGATTTCCAAACTTTAGTCCTTCAGGTGTTTTGGACTTCAACTCCCAGAATTCCCTGCCAGCTTGGCCAACAGTCAGGAATTCTGGGAACTGAAGTCCAAAATATCTGGAGGACCAAAGTTTGGGAATCACTGTTTTATAGACACTTGATTCACTCATGCCACCAGATGCATCTGGAAAAGTTGGCACAGAGGACCCAAAATTATTTCCTTTGCATTGAACTAAATCCACCTCCAGGGTTTTTCTATTGCATTTGGCGGGGAAACAATTGCAAATAATAATAATAATAATAATAGTAATAATAATAATAAATGGAAGAGAATTTTGCAACACCCAAAATGCACAAAATAGCCACACTTTTATTGTTGCAACCAAAATGCAAGCTTTGCAAGCCCAGTGCAACTTGCAAAGCTTGCATTATGTACTTTGTGCATTTTGTGCAAGCAAGTTATCCTTATTTTGTGGCTTTTGCATGTTTTGTGGCTTTTGCATGTTTGCAACAAAAATGCTCCTAATATGTTTTGTTGGGGAGAAACTATTGCAAATCTCAAGTCTCTCTCTCTCTCTCTCTCTCTCTCTCTGTTTTTTTGTTGTTGTTTTTTTACCTCTGGCCCTCCAATGGTCTGAGGGACAGCGAACTGGCCCCTGGCTCAAAAAGTTTGAGGACCCTTGACTTAAGGGATTGCCTTCTTCCGTATTGTCCGTCCCGCACACTAAGGTCCTCGTAGATGAACCTACTACAGCCAAAAGAAATCTAGGCTAACTTCGGTTAGTTAGAGGGCCTTCTCCACCACTACTCCAGAGTTGTGGAATGACCTGCCGGAGGAGATCTGTCACATCTCTACTCTTACAGTCTTTAAAAAGACTGTTAAGATGGATCTCTTCCAGCAGGCCTTCCCAACTTAACTCCTCTTCCCACACAAGGTGATCTACATCACTCTATCCACCAATTATCTCCCTTTTTAAAAAATCCTTTTGTGGGGGGGTGGGGGGTGGAAAGAGACTAATTTTTGAATTTTATCGTATTCCATGCACTTTTATTGCTGTAACCTGCCCGGATTCCTTGTGATTGGGTGGGCTATACATAAATAATTTATTATTATTATTATTATTATTATTATTATTATTATTATTATTGGGAGATATGGTCTGTCAAATAGCCTGGATCTGAACCATATAGGGCTTTATAGGTCATAACTAGCGCTTTGAATTGTGCCCAGAAACAAACTGGAGCTGTTTCAATAGAGGTGTTGTGTGGTCTCTGTAACCTGCCCCAGTTAACCTCTTGGCTGCAGCTCTTTCTGAAGTTTCTGAACACTCTTCAAAGGCAGCCCCAAGCAGAGCATATTACAGTAGTCCTAACAGGATGCAACCAAGGCCTGCATCACCAAAGCCAGATCTAGCATATCAAGGAACAGTTGTAGTTGGCGCACAAGCTTTAAATGTGCAAAGACTCTTCTGGTTAGTACAGAGACCTGGGCCTCCAGGTTCAGAGCTGAGTCCAGGAGTATCCCCAAACTTCGAACCTGCATCTTCAGGGGGAAGGTAATCCCATCTAAAACCAGTTGGATCCCTGCTCCCTGATTTGGTTGCAGTGATACCTATACATAGTTTCAGTGATGTTATGTATCATGTTTCCTTTGCTGTCCTAAGAGTTCAAAGATGTCTATCAGTGATTACACATTAAAGCAGAAATATATATCTGGTGTACATTGATGTTTCCGTATATTTTAATATTACTAACATCCAAATGACAATGGTAACAAAATAATCTTGACAATATTTGCCAGCAGTGAACACAAAAGCAGACACTGTTTGGCTGAATCTTTTCCATGAAACAGAATAATTCAATTTGTTATTAAGTTGACCAAAATCATGACTTTTCAGTAACAGTAAGAAATTTGTTCATTTTCCTGTAAAATAATGTGGAAATACATAATACAGTCTTCTGCTATGTGTTTTATCAGATTCACAGTTGCTTACCATTCTTGCAGTACATGAAGCACCTTCTGAACCTAGTACTGAAGCACAGACACATCTCTATAAAATTGATTTTAAGACTTGTGTATGGCAGGAAATAATCTCCCAGCTGTCTCTTCCATTCAAACATCGCTATCAAATGGCACCAGCTGTACCTGTCATTATTCTCTAGCTTCATTAAATGTGAACAGAGCTAATGCCCATCTTGAAAGAGGCTTCTGGTTGGTTTTTTGTTGCTCTGTGGGCATGTGTGTGCACATACACATGTGTGGATGCATGCATGTTTTTCTTCTGAATAGTCAACAGAAAAGAATGAAGAGAGAGAAATGACTTGGCATGAAAAAAAAAGTGTTACTAAGCCTTGATTGCTTGATCACAGTGCCCAGACTCAGCTGGTTGACTGAAATGGCCTTAGTTCTCTTGTAATCTTATGAAATGTTCAGAATATTCCATACTTGAGTACATAAATATGGACCTTGATGGTATGGCATTGCAGAAGAAGAACCATATTTCACCTTCTGAAGTTAAGTAATTTTTTTGTTTTGTTTCTTTGCTTACTTATATCCTGCATTTTGAAAAAATCTCAGGGTGGGTAGTGATTTTAAACAATGAAATACAAGAAGCAACATTAAGAGAATGAACTACCAATAAAAACAGTAAATGAGTGCTGGGCCATTTTCTACATTATATTGTTATGCAGTAATTCTGGTCTTTCTTGGAGAGCAAACTCAGAAGGTGGTGCTGGGGAACCCCTGTTCATTGTCCTGGCCATTGGCCTGTTGGGACCTCAGGGTTCTGTTTTATCTCTCGTGATGGGAGATGTCATATGGAGTTTTGGGGTGCAGTGTCACCAATATGCTAATGACACCCAACTCTATCTCCCTTTCTCATCTGATTCCAAGGAAGCTGTCTTGGTACTGAACCAATGTCTGTTGTCAATAATGGACTGGATGAGGGCATTGGAAGCATGCTGTGATGCAGGAAGTTCTGTCTTCACTGGCCCCTGCCACCCTCAGAGCTTACAGGAGGGCTGTTGCCAAGTTTTTCTCTTTCTACAGGGTGATGGGCCTCTGGACAAGTTGGCCAGTGCATATTCACACCATTCTGCAATTCCTTGCTTGGCTACGGGAGGGAGATTTTGCCCCATGCACTATGTCGGTCCACTTGGCTGGTATTTTTTTCTTTTCCAAGGCTGGTTTTCAGGACCCTTGTGTGTCCTTTCTCATCAGGAGAGCAATTGAGGGTTGGAGGAGAACATCATTCAGGCAGGTGGATGGGAGGAGGCCCATTTGTTTCAAACTCCTTTCAAGGCTCTCTCACCATTTATAGAAGGTGTATCATTCCAGAGTGGAGGCCCACCTTTTCTGAGCTGTCTTTGTAACTGCTTTTTGGGGCCCTCTGGGTGAAAAAGTTGGTCCCCTCTTCCAGGAAGGACTGGACTGGGAGGGCACTAAGGTGGGAAGATGCCTCTTTTGTTTGAAATGCTGTGTTGTTAGTTTTTTGCAGATCCAAGTGTGAACAGTTGGGAAAAGGGTCCACCATCAGGCTTCAATGGCTTCACGGCTGCCAGCTTTGCCCTGTTCGGACTTTGCGTAGGTAACTTGCATCCTGCCTGCCAACCGAAAGCCCTCCTTTTCTCCATGAGGATGGAACTCCACTCACTCAGTTCCAACTGGTGATGGTGCTTAGACTGGCCTTGCGACAGGTCGGGCTACCAGCAAAGGAGTTTGGAGGATACTCATTTTTCATTAGGGCTGCTACAACTGTGGTGGGATATGGCCTTCCTGTTGACATCATAAAATGACTGGGCAGGTGGAAGTCAGGGGCATTCACTGGCTATGTCTGACCAGTTTTGGACTCCTGTATTGGAAATCCCTGAGGACAGTGGGTGTGGGTTCTCTGTTTGGGTGGCTGTACAGCTTTTAGTAAGGGTTGTTGGAAGGTGGGTCCCCATTGAGGGGCCAGCCTTTTGTGGTGGTAGTACGGGTTGTGGATCTGGTGAGCATGGCTATCTGTGCTGTGGAGCACTGGTATCAGGAGTCCCACGTAGACCTGGGGGTGCTGGGATCAAGGAGGAGTTGCCATTGCAGGGGCAACTCCTTATCAGTGTCCCCCAGTGGCAAGGGGCAGAGATGTGAACATGCAAATATCCAGTTACCCCTTTTTGCACCCTGAGGCCTGGCCATGACTGGGCAACGGGGTTCATCAATCAACAATTGAATTGGTTGATGCCAGATCCAGACCCACGCCTTGGGCCAACCCCACCTGTTAGCTGTACTTAATAAAGTTCTGGCCTTTTCCTTCCAAATGGTTGTCTTGGTGTGTTTCCTAATTGCGATGCCCCCCCTGCAAGTGAGGCCACTCAGCTTACTGGTCTGGCCAATTTGTTGGGGGGGGGGGGGACCAGGATGCTGTGGTGCATCCCTGCCCAGCCCTGGTCCTGGTTTCACCCATAAGGAACTGGAGTCTGTTGCATGGCTCTGATTGGTTGGCTGGGGTCTTGGCAGGTGGGACTTTTGGTGCTGGAGGAGTCCAATTCCCAGCATGCACTGAGGGGCCAGACGTGGCACCCAATTGGTCTGGCCACTGAAAGGGGCAGGACTTCTGCCCCCTTTTTTATTGGGGGGGGGCTATTTAAGGCCACATGGCCATGTGATTGGCACTATTCCAGCTTGGATCTCCCCACCTTCCCATCCTGTTTACTTCTATAGGAGGATTGTGGTTCAGTGCCAAAACTTTTGGGGGTGGTAGCATGGGTTGTAGATCTGGTGGGCATGGCTATCTGTACTGCAAAGCACTGGTATTGGAAGTCCCATGGGGACCCAGTGGTGCTGGGATCAAGGAGGAGTTGCCATTGTGGGGGCAACTCCTTATCAGCATCCCCCAGTGACAAGGGATGGAGATACAAACATGTGAATAGACAGTTATGCCCTTTTGTCATCTTGATGCCCAGCCCTGACTGGGCAACAGGCTCATCAATCAACAGTTGGGTTGGTTGATGCCAGATCCAGACCCATGCCTTGGGACAACCCCACCTGTCAGCTGTACTTAATAAAGTTGTGGCTTTTTCTTTCCAAATTGTTGCCTTATTGTGTTTCCTAATCATGATGCCCCCTCCTATTGAAGGGAGAAAATACACACAAAAATTTCAAGGTCTGCATTCATATATTATTTCTTATATTTCTTTTATTTATTCTTGGCTAATTACTAAAACACTTTGTAATGTATGAATTATTTCATAGATGTATTGAAACATTTTAGGATTGAACATGAGTAATGTAAAAGAAGGATAATGGCACAAACTGATGAAGATTTCTTGAAACAGTTTAAAAACATTTCAGAAATAGCCATCTCCTCAAGCTCCTTGAAGTCCCAGGATTCTAAACCTATTACGTTTTATAAAATTTATTTCCAAAATTCCTTCAAGCCATAAGATCTTCAGACTTCAGGTTCTGTAAAATGTACATCATAAACTACATGAACTTTAAATTGACTTATATTTCAATTAAATTGAATCTTTAAATTGACATATTTGAATTATGGACATTACTTTATCTGTTTCTAATAGTTTCCCTGATTTTTTTTAAGTTTTAGAGATGAGATAACTTACATTATGGTTACTTTTCAATATTTTTGCTGTATGATTATTTTCTAGATGGTTTATATAGTTTCATTATTCCAGTGGATGTTTAAAGTGTATTATTGTAGTAAACATATGCAATTTATATGTTTGACAAGTTTTTGCATTATTATTAAATAAGTATTCACATATACCAGACTTTCTTGGTTAGTCTTTTTTTATTATTATTTTAGAAACTTGTAAGGGTATATTGCCCTATGTTTCCCACTTGGGCATTACCAATTTGGTCTTAGTTGAATTCAGACAGCTGGTCTGCACAAATCTCCCTTGACTCCTTTGTACGCACAGGGCAACCCAAGTCCTAGGATATGTGCTGAGCCAGACTCATTCACTGTGTCCCCCAATTGGAGCTCTGTGCCTGATCCTGGTAAAGTATTGCCTTCTGCTAAACCCTCTAAATTATTATCAGTCACCACCTTTATATCATTAGTTCTTCTATGTGTGTGTGAGTGTGTATTTTTATGTTGAAGGTGAATTCCCTTTTGCTGTTATAAAAAAAACCTACATGTGGAATATGCATTCCAAAGTTCAATTTTTGGAACCATTATACATAGGTCTCACTCTGGCTTTCTAGTTACTCAAAGCCCTCTCACAGCCTTCATTTGAGCTAATTAAATTCCCCCTTCATATATTGATTGTGGGTGCCCTCTTGGGACCCTTGCATTTTGGATAACATGCCCTTTCTCTGTTCCCTGTTAGCATTTCACCATCTTCTCCATGCAGCAGCTCTACCGTTTTCTTGTTCTTCCTTTTGCAATGGACATTCTTTTTAACCTCTCTAGCAAGCCAGAGTTCATTCTATACTTTAGCTTGTCCGACTTTCTTCTCAGATGAGATGGGTTTTTTTAAATTCTTCATTGGTGATTTCCCCCATTTTCTATTTATTGTACATGCCCCTTTTGAATCTTAACGTAGTTGAAAGTTCTTTAGACATCCTTCTTAGTTTCTTTAGATATCTCCCATTTTTTCTCCACATTTGAACTGTTTGAAATTGTGCCTTCAGTGTTTCATTTTTAAGGAACTCCAATCCCTCATCCCTTCTATATTACTATTCCTGACTCGGGATCACCATGAGGATTTTCCTAAGTTTACTGAAATCAGGTTTCTTAAAGTCTACAATGCATGTCTGGCTATGCTTGGCTTCCCTTTTGTATTGTAGAACAAACTCCAGGAGCATATGGTCTTTCCCACCTAAGAATCCTGCCACTTGCATCCCATTAACTAGATTATAACTGTTGGTTAGAATCAGATCTAAAATAGCTGATCCCTTTGTAACCTCTTCTGGACAATGAAATTGTCTGCAAAGCAAGTAAGGTAAGGTAAGTCCTTACTTTGGCTTAGAGATACCATAGGTTTGCTGTAAGTGGGAAATGATTTTAAAGTACAAAACAACAAATTAGGTAAGCTTGCAGTATAATGCAATCCAAATAATCCTCTTCCCCCGCTCTGCTGCCTACAATATGGTTGACTGGAAAACAAAAGAGGTGTATTTAGTAGAACACCATGGCAGGTCCTCTGGATGTTTTGAGAATTTATTTTGTTTCACCACCAGAGTAGTCTCTGACAACGCTGGCTCTTTGGCTAATGGAGATGAGCACTGCCCCTTATGGTTAGACATGACTTCACAATCTTGTCAGTGGGGAATACCTTTACCTTTATCTTACCAATTATATATTGCTTATCAGAAATAAATTTCTTTTTCTAGGTTTGGGAGAGAGAGAGGACCAACTAATAGAATTCAAACTGTGATGGTATCTTTTTGTGTACACAGGTACAGAGGGATTATCTAGCTCTAGAGAGGAAAAACTTTCCCAGCCCAATGACATTCCTTTTTCCTATGAGGCAAAGCTCTGCTTCTCTTTTGAAATCAGGAATCAAAACAACTCTTCCTTTCATAAAGAGGTGAGCAAAGTTGTGATCTCTGATGGAATCAATATAAGGAAAAAAAGATGAAATCTTAGGAATCCCTTCTAGGGTGAATGGAAATACAAGGCATAGGCCTGAATCCTATTAATAGTCTTAAATAGATTAACCATGGTCCAATGGTGTATCATATAAATAAATACCATTGATTCACTTTGTTTCAGTCTATGCTTTGTTACTTTAAGTCTTTGCCTTTCGACGCCTCTTTAACTTTCCCATCTCTGTCTTCATCCCCACTTTCCTCCACTTCAACCATCTTCCTCCTACAAGCCGCTGTTTCTTCTGATGTCAAGTACAAAGGAGTGTTTGAAAAAGAAGGCAAGAAGGGAAAGCAAGAAGAAAATGGTAGTTTATACTGGATGGGAAGGAGAGGAACTGTGAAGAAGACAGAAATTCATCAAGATGCAAGAAGGGGAAAGCAGAGACACAGGGTTGAGGAGACATTGATGGACAGAGCTGAGAAATAGACTAAATTTGGAACATAATTTTGGATTATACAATTGGAATATAACTGGATTATAAACTCTATTTTGTCTGGCATATTTTATGAGTGCTGGAGAGCAGCAGGAACACAAACTCTAAAACATAAAATTGGACTATATTTGTGACTAACTGGATCAGCAACTATTCAACTATAAAGAAAACAGAAGGAAGATGGTAAGACTGAATTAAATTCATAAGATAAAGGTCTGAGGGAAGAAGATTGATGACAGCAGCTCTGGGTGATATAATAATTAAAATAAATAGTAATAGGGGAAGAGTGATTTGGGGGAAGCAATGATGAATTGTTTAGCTGTTTAATTATAAAGCAAATCAATAATAGTATTAATTTCAGAATTCTATTATAGAATTTATTAATTAATAGAATATTGAAATTGTAGTGATTATATGACTTATGGTTTAGTGCTCATGATAAAAATTTGTAATTTTTTATTCATATCTCCAAAGTGCTGGCAAGAAGGATTTGATAAAATAGATTCCTGACTGTTAGATGATAATTTTATTATAGCATAAAATTACAGGATTGAAGAAGGAATTTTTAATATCAAATATGTCTGAGGTGTTTCAGTAGTGATGTGTTTTGAATATAAGAACATAACTTAAGTGTGAGTTTGGGTTTTGAGTTAATTATAACTGAATGAATGTGTTGGTACAAACACACAATAACTTTATTCATTTTCCTAAAATATTTCATGTTCTGATCAAATGAATTTTTGAAGTTAATGGGAAAGAATGATTGTAGGAATAGAAACAGAAGACTTGAGATAAGACCAATTAATAAACAACAGTCAGTGGGGAGAGGGAAAAAAGTAAATTCCAAGGAGGCGGTGCCAGCTACTAGTAACAAAAGCTGAATACAATATTATAATTTTAAAAAAGAGTGTGAGAGAGAAAGAGAGGAGAAATATTGATTAGTAGATTGTATAAGCATACAAACTAGAAGAATATAGACCAGAGTAAAGAAAAAGATAAGGAAATAAATTTTAACACATTTTAAAGGGGGAAAAATGGCAACAGGAACCAGGAAAGCTGTACAGGAAAAAGCAATATTTCAAGAAAGGAGACCCTCTATAGAGGTTCCAGCCAAACCAGTTGATCCAAATGTAAAGATCCTGGATGAAACTCAATTATTTCATCAGGAATTCAGAAAAGAAATTAAGGATATCAGGGAAGAACTATGGCAATATTTTTTAAAAAAGAAATGGATGCATAAAAGCAAACTATGGAGAAAGTCGAGGGAGAAATATCAGCAATCAATAAGAAAACTGAGAAGTTACAGACAATGACAAATATATTGCAAGCTATGTCTTAAACAATCAAGGAGGAACAGGACAAGGAAAAATGATGATTATGATGTTGGAGATGAAACAGAGAAAAAAATGTTTAAAATTAAGAAGTGTTCCTGAAAAACAAAGAGATAACCTGTATTACTTCATCCAATCCCCTCCTCCCATCTGAAGCAGCAAGGAGAGATGGGAAAAAGACTTCACCCAATCCCTTACTCCCATCTGAAGCAGCAAGGAGAGGTGGGAAAACTCTATCTAATCCCCTCCCAACCACATGGCTCCATCTCAAACCCCCCTTCTAGAGGGAGGAGAGGAGAAACAGCTGGTAGGAAGAGGAAAGAAAAAGCCAGCCAAGTGAGTCCATCTCAGCCCCAGCACAGACCATCTCAGCCCCCCCCCCCCACCTTCCAGAGGGAGAACAGGAGAAAACAGAGAGGATGGGCAAGGAAAATCAAATAAGGGCCAGAAGATTGATGAGAGACTAAAATAAAGAAGGACATGAGGGGGAAGGGAAAAGGAGGGAGGAAGGAGGAAGGAGGAGAAGGGTAGGGAAATAATCAATTCAACAATAATGGGGGAGGGACAATGACATAGGGAAACAACTACTGGGCAGCAGCACTAGTGGAGGGTGTCGCTGAAGTGAAGAACAGCAGTGACATCATAGCTAACATTTGTTAGCATTGTGAACAGGGAGGTGTAGGTGGTCCTCCTTGTGTAACCCCCCCATCTAGAAAGCCCTATGAAGAGACATTAAAGTGTCACACAGATTTGCAGTACTAAGTATAATAGATCATGAACTGGAAGAGCTTTGGTCTGAAGCCAGGGACATATTAAAAGAAGAATGCATAAAGACATTTCCAACAGACAAAAGGAAAGTGAAGAAACCATGGATGACAGATAAAATGCTACAAGCAATAAAGGAAAGAAGAGAAACAAAACAAAAAGGAGATAGGAATAAACTAAGAAATATGAACACAACAGTACAATGGCTAGTGTGCAAAGATAAGGACAATTACTACAATGACAAATGTAGAGAAATAGAAGACAACAACAAAAAGGGAAGAACGAGTGACCTCTTCCACAAGATTTGAAAATCAAACCAAGTACTGGGATGCTCTATGACAATAAAAATAACATAATTGAAGACTAGGAAGGAATAAAAAGACGTTGGATGCAATACACAGAAGAACTATACAAAAGAGATGACAAAATGAAGGACACATGGAGTGAAGAGCCATATGAAGATGAACCCCAAATTCTTAAAACTGAGGTGGAAGCTACAATAAAAGAAATGACAAAAACCAAGACTCCAGGAACAGATGATATACCAATTGAACTGTTGCAATCCACACTTACAGAGTCAACTCTAGTGCTAACCAACATATATCAACAGATACGTTCAACAAAACAATGGCCAACAGATTGGAAGCAATCAATATACATCCCCATCCTCAAAAAAGAAGAGACAAGAGACTGCAGCAACTATAGAACCATAGCACTAATCTCCCATGCAAGCAAAATCAATCTCAATATTCTGCAACATAGACTCCAACAACACATGAAGACAGAAATCCCAGAGGTCCAAGCAGGGTTCAGAAAAGGAATAGGCACCAGGGATCACATTGCAAATATATGATGGCTAAAGAAGCGTAGTAGGAAGTTCCAAAAGAAAATCAGCATGTGCTTTATAGACTATAGCAAAGCCTTTGCATAGATCACAAAAGGCTATGGAACACCCTTAAAGACATGGGAGTGCCAACACATCTTTGTCCATCACATATTAAGAAGAGCACTGTTGAAAATCTGGGAGAAGACAAAGGTAAACTTTTATCAGGGATTACCAGGATGGATGTTCCCACAAGAAGCCATGTTGAGCAGATTTAGACCATCAAAGAATTGCTCAAATATGATGATATTACAATACAAGACAGTAGAAATGGATCTATAGTGCTACAAGATCTAGGAGGCATTCAGATGATGGACCCAGGATTTACATGGTTTCATTATTACCAGCTACAAGCTATATTTAAAAATGATGTAAGACATCAAGGAATTTATCTTTACAAAAATGAAATAGATAACATCTTGTATGCAGAAAAATTGAAGCAAATTGCTAGTTTGTATAAAGCATTACTACAAAGAAAGCTGGAAGATGATGTAGTTAGAGACCACATGATACATTGGGCCAAAGATTTAGACAAAGAAATTCCTCTAGAAGCATGGACCAAAGCTAGGAAGGATACATATAAATTTACAGGTTACAAATTGATGCGAGAAAATTACTTCAAAATGGAAACTAGATGGCATCTCACCCCAGCCAGACTAGTGAAAATGCATAAAAATAACAAATCTACCTGTTGGAAGTGTCATTATGGGTCATGGTTCCACATGTGGTGGACTTGTCCTAGTGTTGCAAAATTCTGGGAAAACATACATGAAAAGGTATGTGAAATTTTAATGTTGTCATTTGAGTGTAGTCCAGAAATATATTTGCTTAACTTGGTACAGGGAATAAAGGATATGGAAAGAAAAGGAAAGAAAAGGAGACATTTATGGAAGATTCTCCTATTCATGATAACAATAACTAGAACATTAATTGCTAACAATTGGAAATCGGAAGAAACTCCTAATACTGAAACATGACTGTATAGACTGATTGATATAGCGGAAAGGGACAAAAAATGGAACTAGTAGAAGGGAAAATAAGTAATGAGACGAATGAAAAATGGAGGCCCCTACACATATATTGTGAAAGAAATTGGGAAGATTAGTATAAAATCAAAGTATGGGGGGAGGGAAACATATAAGGGAAAATGACATGGTATTACAGAAACAATGTTTGAGACTAGACGAATTTTATAATTAATATAGAAGTTGTGAAATATATGTTTAATAAAAGCAACATATAGATGGGTTATACTACTGATACTCTTAAAGGAAATAAGGGATTAATTATAATCTCTAAGAAATAGATATTAATTACCTAGAACAGAGCAAGGTGATAGAAGTTAACATATATCTCGGTTAGTGGTAGAAGTATAGTCTTTCTTTTTCTTTTTTCTCTTCTTTTTTTTTGGGGGGGAAGTTAATTATTATAATCAAAGCTAAATATAATTATAATTAAAGCTTGCTGTTCTTGTATGTATATAATTTTGCTGTTCTCATATATGTAAAAAGTTTTTTTTCTAAGCTACGTAATAAAAATTTGTTATTAAAAAAAACATTATGTCTTGTACAGCATGCCCATAAGTCTTCTTTCAGAACTAAAAGACAGATCCCAGACTTAATCATCAGGAGGGAGAGAAGGCAGGCCGGCTCCATCAGGCCTAGCTGGAAAAGAAGAAGGCCCACCCTCCATCCACCATCATCTGGAGGGAGAGAAGGCAGGTCGGCTCCATTGGGCCTAGCTGGAAAAGAAGAAGACACTCCCTCCATTCACCATCTTCAGGAGGGAGAGAAGGCAGAATGTGTGTTGTTTTAATCTTATTATTTTATTGTAATGTATGCTTTTAATCTCTATCTTATACTTGTAAGTTGCCTTGATTGCTTAGGCAAAAGGCGGGATATAAGAAATAAGTTATTATTATATTATTATTATTAAAATAAAAAAGGACAGCTTTTATTGCAGAAAAGAAAACATAGTAGACAGGTTTGACAAGTCTGAAGTCATAGCATATTGAAACACTTTTATAGAATATAGCAGTGTCCCTCCCCATAGGCTGGTGTCACTCAGCGATTGGTCACAAATTCTCACGCTTCGGGCATTCACATGATGTAATGCCCTACTGTCTGGAAAATCCAACAAATGCAGAATGCATGTGAATCCATAGCTTCCCACAGACAATAGTCAAAACAAACTTGAGGCAACATCTGCACTCTGTTTGTGTGATGTATCGCCTGGAACTGGGATCATGCAGGTATCAATATCATCACATATATGTATCTAACCTATTTAGCAGCTTAACATAATAAAACCTATAGCCATCATTTATTAAAACTATCAAGCAATCTACCTGTATATAAAATACTTTATAACCCATCTCATTATATTTAACCATCTTTATAAACTTAAGCCTCTAGCTTCAGCCAAGGTAGGAACATCCCACACATTCCGAAGGAGCCTTTCAGTTCTCAGCTAGCATATTTCCCATTTACAACTCATTAACCCTTACAACATAACCTCACAGCCTCAACCCTTATAGTTAACCATATCTTAACAATCCCACCTCTAATAAAATTCAATCAAAGCAAATTCTGGCAGGAAAGCATTAAGCTAATGCATTCCTGACAGATAGGTGATTAGAATTGGGTGATTGATCCAAAAATTGACAGAACATTACAAAAAGTGATAAAAGAAAATCAAGGCAAACTCCCGAAGACCAATTCAGATCACAACCCATTATTATTTAGGTCAAAGGATGAAAAAATCTTACAGAAAGCAAAACAAGAACGTAAGAATTATTTTGTAAAAACATGAGCAAAGAAACACAATCAAACATCATGTGGGAAGCAATTAAAGCGGTCATACAAGGTTTTTTCATGAAGCAAAATTTTAATGGATGAAAAGGGGAAAACAAAAATATCAACAATTGTTAGAGGCCTGAAAAATAAAAGAGAACGAGTGAGAAAAGAATAGGTGCTACAAAGAATTAAAAGAGGAAATCAAAAGATTGCAAGAACAACTATCAACTTTGACAATGGAAGAAATAGAGAAGAAACTGAAATATATATATAAAAAAATATTTTGAAAATGCCAATAAATCAGGAAGATGGCTGGCCCAGAGGATGGGGAAGCTACGTGGCAATAATCATACATTGGAGATAAGAGAAGGAAATCTGAAACACAAAAATCAAAATAAGATAATGGAGGTATTTGAAAGATATTTTGCAAGGATATTCGAAGAGCAGTTGTATCCACCCCAAAGGTATACAGAGATAAAAGAATATTTAGAGAAACAAAAATTACCACCAATATCGGAAAAACAGAGGGAAACTTTGAATCACCCAATTACAGCCATGGAAATAAGGAAGGCAATTAGGAAAAAAAAATGGAAAAGCACCTGGACCAGATGATTTTACTGCAATATATTTTAAAAAAATGAAGAATTGCTGTACCTATTACAATTGACTATGCATCGGATCTTAGCAAAAGTAAAACAAAGAAATAGGAAGAAGCAAATATAGTACTTATTCCAAAAGAAGACAAAGGGCCAAAACAGATGGTCCTTTAAAGCCCACTTCCAGGTTTCTTGGGAGCATGGCATTTACATGCTGCATGGTCCAAAGATGCCCAGAAGCTTGCTGGCTGCCCAGATGCAGGTGGCTTCAAGATGCTCCAGTGGCATGGCATCTACATGCTGCACACTGCCGGAGCATCCTGAAGCTACACTTGCACTGTGGCTCCTTGCACTCCTAGAAAGAGTGGCTCCTTCCCAACAGAAATAGGAGCAGATTTTTTATGCTCTTATTTGTGCCAGGCTCATGGTGGATTGGAGCCATGGTGTGTGTTTGCTGCAACCCCAATGCATCTTCAGCAAGGGCGGCTTCAAGCTGCCCCTTCCTAGCCATCTCTTCCAGCCCCAAAACAGGCTTAATACAAAAAATTACCAACCAATTGTATTACTTAATATTGATTACAAAATCTTTGTCAACATCCTGGCAGAAAGATATTAAAAATACTTTGTAAATGGATATATGAAAATCAGGCTGGTTTCCTCCCAAAAATACAATTAAGATAAAACATTAGATTGGTGCTGGACATCATATTATGACAAAAACAAAACAAAACAAAAACCAAGAACATCTGATTAAAAATTGGCCATGGTATTCTTGGATGCCAAGAAGATATTCGACAACATCAATTAAAAATTTATGATTTCAACACTAGAAAAACTGCAGGTAGGCCAAATGTCTTAAATTGGACCAGATCGGTATATGAGGCAGAAAGGGCCTAGGTGATAAGAAACAGTGAGAAATCTAATATACTGGCAGTCACAAAAGGAAATCATTAAGGGTGTTCTCTATCTCTACTGTTATTTGTTATTATGTTGGAAATTTTAAATTGGAAAATAAGAGGAGAAGAGACAATTCAAGGCACCAAAATTAAAAGATATCAATATAAACTAAGAGGCTATGTGGATGACCTAGTTGTTTTCTTAGAAGATCCAAAAGAAAACATCAAAAAATTAAATGAAAAATTGTTAGAATATGGTCATCTAGCTGGCATGAAAATAAATAGACAGAAATCCAGGATGCTAGGCAAAAATCTTACAAAAAAGAAATTCAAGAAATAATGGGAAAGTCTGGATTTCAGACATCAAAAAAAAAAAAAAAGATATTTAGGGATCAACATAATGACAAGAAATTCTGAATTATTAGACAACAACTATCAAAAAATATGGAACAAAATAAAGAAAGATTTGAAAATATGGCAAGATCAGAAGTTATCATTGATGAGAAGAATAGCTGCGATAAAAATGAATGTCCTACTTAAACTATTGCTTTTATTTCAAAATCTCCCCATTATAATCAAAGATAAACAATTTATGATTTGGGACAAAGATATATCTCAATTCATACAGGAGGGAAAATAACCTAGAATTAGGAAAAAATATGACAATATGCCAAAGAAAAAGGAGGTATTGGCCTAGCAAACTTTAAACTTTATTACCACATGTGTAGTATTACATGGATTCATGATTGGATTAAATTAGAGAATAAAAGACTTCTCCAACTTGAAGGTGCAGATATAAGATATGGACGGCACACCTATTTGTGGTATAATGAATCAGGAAACAAAAACAAAGATTTTGACAATCATTTTATTAGGAAAGCCCTATTAAAAGTTTGGATAAAATATAAGAACAAATTCTACCATAAAATAACATGTTGGACATCACCCCATAAAGCTTTTATTAAAGTTGACACGATGGTATTATGTGTGAATGTGACATAATTAGAAGATGGAGAATAAAATGAAGGATATGGCACACGGAAGTGAGAAAAACTGAAACTGCTCAGTTGGAAAGGAATGTGTGTAAGCAACTTAAAAGATGAAGACAACATAAGCAAAGATATGAATCTGAATGTACCAAAACAAGAAAGGAATGTATACAACACAACCTAAAGTAAGGAGCACCAGAACAAGAACAGAATGGGAACAACACATCAGTCATCAAGAAAAATGATGTATATATTAAAAAGTATAAAGGAATCTTCAAAACCATGGTGCTAGTGTGCCAGAATCAGCTATAACTGGCACTCATCACTCTTTCAGAGAACTGATCAACTCTGAAAAGAATCATGTGTTTGAGTATTGTATGAATGTGTGTATGAATGAGGCCTCTTGATATGTAATTTGTTTGAATTAATGTTACTAATGTTAGAATAAATGTAATTCGTTAGAATAAGTATTAGAGAGAACAATACCTAGATTGGTGGCATAATTGACACAGTCGGCAGGATCCAAGAGTGAAAATCAGAATTGGGGAAGGGCTAGTAAATAGAGGCACAAAGAGTGATATTGCTGAGGGGACACCCCAGCACTGGAATTTGAGAAAGTCCAGAGAAAACCAGAAGGATATATGGCTTTCTTTGGCAAATAAAGGGGAGAACAGGAAGGATATACTGTTCATGAGAATTCCTTTTATTAAAATTTGGGAAAGTCCAGGGAAAACCAGAAGGATATATGGCTTTCTTTGACAAAGAAAAAAAGAAGATAAAACAGGAAGGAAATACTATTTGTGAGAAACCCTTTATGCATATTGCTGGTGAAGCAGAAAGGAAAACAAAACAATGATAAAGGACACTTTAAAACCTGAACTAAAAAAAGAAAAAAGAAAAAAGAAATGTTACCAGGAAGCAAAGTAGGATATTTGCATTTGGGCCCCAAAGAACATGCTCTAAGACCCAGATGGAAAGGTCCATATATAGTTCTTGATTTTATTTACCCTGTAAGCTATTTGACTGACATGGGGGAAACAAAAATGGGGGGATAAAAATCAAATAAAGTTGTGGAAAGCCATGCAAGTGTAACCTATATTTTATTTCAGGAATGGAACTGGATCTTTTGGTCATCCTTATAATAATCATGACCCTGCTTATGTTTTTTTTTTTAAAATACACATTATGTCTTCTCTTGAAGAAGCATGTATTTATTAGAAAAAGGTATTTTGAAATAAAATGAAAAGAAGACTAAATGAGGGGGGGAATGATAGGTAGACTGGCGAGTATAAAACAATATGCAGGAAATACAACAGTAGGAGAATATGTTCATATGGTAGACAGACATCCTGTTTTGATATGATCAATGTGGCTGCAGGACTATAGGTGGAAAGGTGATAGAATACAGAGATGGAACCAGATTAATATTGCAAAGAAATGAAAGTGTAGCCATGAAGAGTAAGAATGCTGGTTTTGGTTTTGATATAGGGAATTTGTCAGCGGATTATGAGGAATCTTAGTGTGATGTAAATGAAGGAGAGAGTATGTGTATGTGTAATGTGTATGAGGAATGTCAATGTGGTGTAAATGAAGGAGAGAGTAGATTTTATTTTGGATGGAAAAAATAAAATGAATTAAAGAGAATAGGACCAATGTTGAGTTAAAGGAAATTGGATAAATAAAGTATTAAATATGTTAACTCATTGTTAGGAAAAAAATGAAAAGAAAAGAGGGATTTTGGAAAAGAAGTAAAATAAATTTGTTAGATATCATTTTAGGAGATATTGGTACTGGAGTTGGACTAGCAAATTAATGGGAAATTGAAACCAATGCTAACAATTTTTTTGTTCTAAGAGATTAACAATGGAAAATGTTAAAAATGACTGGAGATGACTTTGAATCAATCAGCAGCCTTAGGAACAGAAATGTTTGATAATTGAATAAAACATTGTTTGCAATAAAAGAAACCTAAGGACAGACAGTAATTGAAGTTTCTGAAGTACTGTCATTTCTGACCATACAAATGTTATTACAAAGATGGAAAGGTGGAATCTGATATGTTAACAGCGTTAATGAGAGAGAAAGAAAAGGAAGAGGTGGAAGAAGAATGGAAAGGCTTTAAGATATATTGGAAAAGGGGGAAATATGAAGACAAATAACAATAATAAAGAACCAATAGTTACTTATTTAATAGGTTTAATTTTCAAGTAAAAATGTAAAGGAACGACAAAAAATCAAAATGAAACGCTGTATAGATAGACAAGCTAGGGGTCTCAAGGAATTATACAAAAAAAAAAGGCAAATAGTTATTTCTTCATATTGGAAGTGTATTTAGCATAGAAATGAAGCATCGTATAGGATGGGTGTTTTATGTTTAATGTTAGTAGATAAATGTGGTAGATATATATGTTAATTAGTTTGTGATGTTATAGGAATGTATGGATGTCTTAAGTAGTGTGTCAACTGTATTGTATTTTGTAAAGTTGTAGGTGAATGTAAGATTGTAAGAATGTATATTTATTTGTTTCGTAGAAATAAAATTTATTTAAAAAAAAAAAACAAAGATGGAAAGGTGAAATGATTATGTCTTTGTGGGGAAATCATGGGAAAATATTTGTTTAAAAATCAGCTATAGAAAATTGGATTCATACACAGACTTTCCAGAATGGGTTTAAATAATAGATACTAAATTAGAAGGAAAAAAATGGAAAATAACATTGCTGAGAATAGAAACACACACAAAAATACAAAAGAAATACTAATATGTGATATAGAAGCAATACCAGCATAAATTGAGGAAAATTATTGGAAGCCCTATTTGTTATCAAATAAAGTGGTTTGTATGAGTTCAACATGGTGTCATGGTAATGAAACCATAGATATAAAACAATGTGAAAAATGGGAACAATGGCCTGTTTGTCTAATTAGAATAAAGCAAACTGAGCCCTATGCTTTTTCTGTGGAAGATTCTATTTGCAAATGATGCCTGTACAGACCTTGATTTTTGATAATGGTTTACAATGTATGTGTGTGATAACAGAATCATCTGTATATTGGTCAGATGGAGAAATACAGGAAAATGGAAAAACATAACCTTTGTATAAAGCATGACAACAGGAAAATTATATAATTCAATTAATTTTGAAAATATTGAGCTTAGCTTGCAAGAAACTAAGGCAGAACTACAATTAGTATTAAGAATTGAACGGCATAATTTGACTGAAATATTGACAGCAAATAAAAAATAATGCAACATTTAAGACAACATGAGCATAATAACAAAAGTCAATTTGTAAAAATACAATATCATGAGAGAATTTCAAAGAATAGCAAATGAAAAAAGTAGTTTGACTGATCATTGGTATGACATTTTCAAGGAATAGTCACCAAAAGCTTCTGCATTTTTACATATATTAATTCATCCTATTGTATTGAATTTATTATGCATGTTATGTTTAATTGTTTAGATGATATTAAATTTCAGAAAAAGAAATCCAGAAAAGATTTGGGGAAAAAAAAACCCCTAAATTGAAGGAAAACATATAGTTGTATAGCCATATATTGTATGATAATTGTGATCCCAAAAGTAACTTTGGTATCAAGAGGGGGTTCTATTATGTGTGAATGTGACATAATTAGAAGATGGAGAATAAAATGATGGATCTGGTACATGGAAAAACTGAAACTGCTCAGTTGGAAAGGAATGTGTGTAAGCAACTTAAAAGATAAAGGCAACATAAGCAAGGACATGAAACTGAATGTATCAAAACAAGAAAGGAATGTATACAACACAACCTAATGTAAAGAGCACCAGAACAAGAACTGAATAGGACCAACACATCAATCATCAAGAAAAATGATGCACATACTAAAAAGTATAAAGGATTTTTCAAAACCATGGTGCTAGCATGCCAGAATTAGCTGTAACTGGCACCCATCACTCTTTCAGAGAACTGATCAACCTCTGGGAAGAGTTGTGTACATGAGTATTGTATGAATATGTGTATGAATGAGGCCTCTTGATATGTAATTTGTTAGAATAAATGTTACCAATGTTAGAATAAATGTTATTAATGATAGAATAAATGTTACTAATGTTAGAATAAATGTTACATACAGTGTTTAAACCCAGATCTGGTCTTTTATGTGTCTTATTGAAAGTCTTATAGTCTGATTCTGTATGTACTCCTCTGGATTTAAAGAACACCTAGATTGGTGACAATGCTACAAGAGAAATGGTTGATGTATAAAGATATGCTACAGGATGAAAATTATACTTATAGGTTGAAGACAAAAGAAGAGCTTGAGAGAAGGAAATATGAAATATGTAAGTTGATGGAAAACAAAAATGAATTTAAAATGCCATCAATTCAACAGGTCTGCTCTAATTGGGACTACTGATAGGATTTGAGCCATGACATGATATCACTGGAAATAGAAGAAAATTAATATACATAGCTTCAGTTCACATCAGTACAGTAGTTGACTTTCTCTTTTTATTTCATTTTAATGAAATTTTCCTACATGTTGTTAGGAAGGATCTAATTAGGGGAATTTATAATTAGCTCAAATATGCAAGAGTGGGGCCCTAACAATACCCTGCGAGACCGAAGTACCGTTGTTTATACCAAAGAACTAAGAGATCCCACAATGCATGATGCTGAGACAAGCTTCTTCAATTAAGGTCTAGATATTTATTAAAGGGAAAAACTGCACACATACAAATATAACACACACACTCACACTGCACACTTAGAAGTAAAGGAGTGAAAGTGGGAATAGATTGAGATGGGCTAGACTACGGGAGATACTCAATTCTGAAGGCTTCTCCAGGATCCGCTGTGGATGTGGATGATGGTAATGATGATACATGGCTGCCAAAATGGGGGGAAGAGATGGCTGAGGGAACTATGATCAGAGCACAGACTGATGTGGAGTCAGTCTAAGGATAGTGCGTGGAGTCTAAAAATCTAGGGGTTTATATAGGCAATATCTAGCTTCTGGCTATAGACTTTATGCCTGGGCTTTGTTAAGCCGAGGTATGAGGATGACCTAAACAATGTACTTGGATCTTGACACAATCAAGGAGGGAGGGCTAGAAAAAAAGGGTGCAGTTAAATCTGATCACTGCCCCATCAGGAGTAAGACTCAGGACAAACAACACTATTATGTTGACTTTCAGGGATAATGGTCTTTCCCTGTAGCAACTCCCAAACCTGTCTGGTAGGGAATTTTCCAGTTGTTTGGGGCAGGCCCTTCTGATGCCTACCTGACTTGCCATCTAGAAGATTATGGCTGACATCCCACAGAGGTCAGTTTGGGGTCATAGAGGGAACTCCACATGTGTCCCAAAATTTTATTAATTTTTGCTAACAGATCCCCCCCCCCCCGAAAGCATTGAGACCAAAGCACAGATGCATGGGATCAGTGTCTTTCAAATTAGCCTGGGTGCACTGTCATAAAATTTTGGGGTGAGAATTTGGAAGGAGATGTCACTATGTGGAAGGGAGTATCTCTCTCATAGGGAAGGGGTTCCTAAAATCACATCACACATCTGGAACCCATTTATTCTAAAGCAATAACATCAATAGCAATAATCAATTGTCATCAATAGCAGCAATAGAAGAGAGCAGTAAGCAATGTCAATGAAAACAATAAATAATATTAGCATGATGAGCAGTGAAAGTCCATGAAAACAATAGCACTGCAATGAGCACTGAGCAATGAGAGTCCGTGTGAGAACAATTCCTTGGTCTGAGGTGGCAAATGGAGAGTCCAGTGGGGACAATAGGAGTTAAGAGTCTAAGGGGCAGTGTGAATGAGTGGCAACGTCCATGGGTGGTAGCTGGGTGATGTCCATGAATGCAGGCAGTTGGCATCCGCAATGTCCATGTGATGGTGGGATGCCTTGTGATGCAGGCATGAAGATACACCAGTGTCCATGGGATGGATGCTTGTCGGCCTTGTCGGGAAGATGCAGAGATGCAGGTGCGGAAAAGACCGGTGGTGGATGATGGCACTGGATGTGGGCAGTTCATCCAACCTGGCGTTGGGGGGACATCAGGAGAGGGTGGACATCTAGGCACCACATTGGAGGCATACCGTCCTTGTGTAAGGAGGGACAGAAGCAATATAGAACATGCAGTGGGGGTGAGGGTGTATTAATTCCATCCCCTCCTTGTCTCTGGAGAGACTTGGCTAAAAGATGTGCCATAGGATTACACTGGAGTTCGTGGCAGAGAAACGGAAAGAGAAGGAAAGAGAGAGAGAGTTCCAAACCACCATTCTCACAAAGAAATCCATCACCAAAAGCAGGTGTATAGCACCAAACGAAGAAGTACAACAATAATAAGCATGCAACAAAGAGTCTAGTGAGGGCTTAAGGCCCATTCTATTAACTACATAAATATCTATTCCAAGGCCTGAGAGATTGTAACAGTTACACTGTCTCAAAGCCTGGTGGTCTATACAAAACTATCTGCAAACTTCGGGCTTGCACCAGAGCAATCTATTACATGGGGGTGCAAGAATAGGTAGGCTATCTGAACTGTGGGCATCTGGTTTGGGCAAAGCTGGGGTCGCCACCTTGGAGTGGGGTCAGGATGGCTGGGAGAAATATGCAGATTAGGTTTCCATTTGGAATGAAACTGGCCTGAATCGGCTGAACACCTGTTTTTCTGACTATGGGAAAGGCATGGACTATGGGAAAGGCATGGTTGGCTGTGGTTTAGAGTGTTCACGAGGGGCGCGTTTGGGCCCCACCCACCCTCCAAAAGGCTTCTTTAGGCCCTCCACGGGCCAGCAGAGTGGTGGTGGAGCAGCGACAGCACCCGTGAGGGGTGAGCGTGGGCCCCACCCACCCTCCCAAAGGCTTTTTTAGGCCCTCCACAGGCCATTAGAGCGGCTGCGGCGGCGTCCACGAGGGGCGAGTTTGGGCCCCACCCACCCCTCCCAAAGGTTTTTTTTTTTTTTTTTCCCTTCACGGACTGGCACACGGGTTGCCAAGGGCTAATAAGGGCTCTTGAGGCCCTGCAACATTGGTGGAGTGGTGGAGGAGAAGCTAGAGATCCAGTGTGGCCCCATCCACTAAAGTAATAATTGAATTTTTATTTTTATTTTTTACTTTTTTACTTGCTATTTTTTACATTTCTATTTTTACACTATATTTTTATTCTTATTCTATTGCACTGAAGGAAAAAGGCACCAGCAAGATAGGAGGTATTTTTAATGAGCTTTGAAGTCCTCTCTTTGTGCCGTTATCTATTATTTCTCTGAGGCCTGTAATATTGCTTGTTGTTGATCCTCACTGTCTGGATGCAACTATTAAGATGGGCACCAAAAAACGTCTTAGAACAAGCCCTGATATAAACAAACATAATAAGGCTTCCAAACAGCTCAAGATCGACGACTTATTAGCTAACGAGGAAACTCTAAGCACTTCAACTACACCTGTAAACCCAAATCTGGAGTTTACAATTCCAACTGTCAATAGATTCCTCCCGCTGGATAAAGAAAATGAACTTCTATCCGAACATTTAGTATCTTTCGGAAACGAGACGGCTGTCTCTCATGAAGAAGTGTCCTTAGAGTTAAATGAGTCTATTTGGGAAAAACTGACAGATATGGAAAAGAAACACTTCACTAAAAAACAATTAAATCCCCCTGACTTTGTGACCAAACAGTGTCTTTTAACAGCCCATACTGTTATTTCAATTTATGAACGTCTAGGGAAAATCATGCACCAGGTGGAGCTTCTCAAACATTCTATTGACACCTTTAAACAGAAACAAACAGTGATAAAAGAGAACTTGGACTGCATCAATAGAGCAACATCTAGTATAATGGGGAATCTCATCATACGTGACTCTAGAGGTAACTTACCATCCAAGGAGAAGGGAAACAGAGATTGTACCAGGACTTTACAAGCAAACCAAGTTATGCTGCAAATTGCCTATAATAGAATAAACAACGGCAGATGGGGGTCAAAAAGAGCCATTAGATCCTCGCTGAGCCAATTATTACAGGTACCCCCCTATGATATTGACATTCTTGCTGTGGAATGGCTACCTAGTGTCTTAGCTCATAAGCGCATTTTGCTAACCTTTGATCAATCTACAATTCCCCTTATGTTGATAAAAATGAAACCCTTTCTATCCAACTTTCAAATAATCCCAGCACGGGTCTTTCGAGATCAAACTATAGCCCCTCTATTTCCTTACAAGCACAATAGTGAGGGGCTTACAGAGCAAAATAAGACCTGCTTGACATCCTCTAAAGGAATCTCCAAAGGAACCGTATTAAAGCCTGGTTCAACTAAAATATTTAACATCAGGACTGAGAGACAACCCACAGAAAAACAAACTATAGATTCAAGGAACTTAATAATTAATGTTGAACAAAAGGACTTTGCTTCTAGAGTGGACGATCTTAAAAATATGCTGCTCACCACCAAAGATCTGGCCTTACCATTGCTGAATTCAATAACTACTGCAGAAGTCCCCGATATGGAGAGGGCCCCGCCCAAGAATCTTATTGACACTCTATTATCAATGAATGAAAAAGACTTCACAACTATAACTTCAATGCAGCTCTTAGAACCTAAGAGGGCTAATATTACATCTTCCCCACATGAACCATTTTACAATTCAAAAGACACAGCTCAAACAGAATCTCTGAATATTGACAATGACAGAGCCTTGACTACATCAACTTGACAATTAAACTTACTATGCTGGAATATTATGGGTTGGGGAAACAAATTCTATGATGCAGATTTTGTAAACTACCTACAAAACTTCAAAATCCTTTGCCTACAAGAGACATGGGCTCTCGAAACCAATTTGCCATCCCTTCATGGATTTCAAGCATTTTCTGTTCCTGCAGTTAAAACCTACACAAGAGGCCGTGGCAGTGGCAGACTCACAATATTTATCTCAGTCGACTTGCATGCTGAGATTCATCCAATAACTAGTGTATTTCCGCAATGTATACAAGTGTTGCTTATTAAGAGCAAGCATTTTGGTCCCTTAATCTGTATAAATATCTATTTCCCACCTAACTTAGCAAAGAATGTAGACCCTAATAATATTTGGGATGGCTTATCTGAAACCTTGTCCTCTCTGGAAAACCAATATCCTTCCACAAAGTTATTAATGTGTGGATATTTTAACGCTAGAATTGGAAATGATCTAAGGCAAGTGGAGAGCACTAATCATGGGCCAGCAGCTCATGGTGTTTCCATTCCTAGAGTTTCTCAAGACATAAATATTAACAAATCTGGTTTAAAGCTAGTAGAAGTCCTTTCTTTGCATGGATTACAATGTCTTAATGGAACTCATTGTGATCTGACATCGGGACCTTTTACTTATGTCACCATTAGGGGAGCAAGTACGATAGATTGCATAATAGCCTCTGTAAATCTGATACCTGATATTTGCAGATTAGGAGTTGTTAATCGAGTTGAAAGTGACCATTTCCCACTGTCATTACTATTCAATTTTGGGCCGCTCTATTCTCCAAGTACCCATCAAAATTTAAATGGAATTCATATAGGAGAACAGAGAATACGATGGTCAATCAATTTAGGCACCTCAATCTCCCAGATATTGGAGAGTACCATCTTTAAGTCTTTACAATATGTCATCCTAAATACTAACTCGGATATCTTGCATGTTTTCCAAACTATAATTCAAAAACTTAGGCCCAAGTTGGTGAGTAACAAACAATTTAATCCCAACAAAGTAGTAATTAACAGGTGGTTTGATTCGGAATGCCGAAATGCCCGGAGAGCATTAATGAACTGCTCTCGACAGGTACTCAGAAATAACGATAACATCTCCCCTGACTTACTAGCCTCTATGAGACAATCCTATAAGGCACTTCTAAAACAAAAGAAGGATGCATATGTCAGATCACAATGGAAACAATTAGCACAGGCTGTTTCGGGGAAAAATGAAAAGCAGTTTTGGGATATTACTGCTTCAGGCATGAACAGGATTAGACCGGTCATTGTCGGACATATTACATCACAGCAATGGTATAGCCACTTTAGCAAACTCTATGGAGACATATGTGTAGAACATCATTCTCCCACTGCTCCAAAAATTACTTGTTTGCCCCACTGGCTCCCTGTCTCAGAGTTCGAGATAAAAAAGCTGATAGCATCCCTTGCATTGAATAAAGCCCCTGGTGAAAATATGATGCCCCCTGAAATATTTAAAAATTTTCCTGAATGGTGGGCTCCAATTCTGGCTAAGGTCTTCACCCAAATCAATAGCACAGGGTTAATTCCATCAGGTTGGAAACAGAGTGTAGTTGTCCCAATATACAAGAAGGGTGATAAGCAAGATCCCAACAATTATCGGCCTATAAGCCTGTTGGACGTGGATTCCAAGTTATATAGTAAACATCTGTTAAATAGATTAGAGGAATGGGAATCAAGTAACCAGGTCATTTACCCAGAACAAGCTGGATTTAGGGAGGGACAGAGTACTATCGATCACTGCTTAACTCTCTATTTTCTAGCTCAACAAGGAATCAAAGGTTCAACAAAACATCTATTTGCTGCTTTTATTGACTTAGCTGCAGCTTTCGACTCAATCGATAGAAACCTGTTATGGCACAAACTGGCCAATACTTATATGGATAATCGCTTACAATCTTTAATTAGGGAACTCTACTCCAATACAACAGCAAGGATAAGAGTTGGTACTTCTGGTTCACTAACTGATCCCATCCCCACAAACAAAGGAGTTAAACAAGGGTGTCTTCTGGCACCATCACTCTTTAATTTATATTTAAATGATATAATTCCAGCACTCTCAGGCCCAGAATTTTTTCCACCGACACTCGGGTCGAAAAAGATATCTATTCTGTTATACGCCGATGATATGGTTTTGATCTCACTTACGCGTATAGGCTTGAGAAGATTAATTTCCAAACTTGTAATTTTTTGTGCCAAAGAAAAACTTATCAATTATAACAAAACAAAAGTGATGGTGTTTGGGAATAGACACTCTGATTTCCGTTGTTCTATTAATGGTCACCAGATTGAACAATGCTGTGAATTCAAATATCTTGGTATTTACTTCACAGAAAACCTCTCCTGGAAACCCCATATTGAGGCTATTAGAATAATGGTAATGAGATCTATGGGAGCAATCCTTAAATTCTACAATCAGGCTGGGGGTCACTTGGTTGCACCTGCTTTAAAAATATTTCAGAGCAAAGCAATAGCCCAAATTCTCTATGGTGCCGCTGTGTGGGGATGTGATGATTCCCAATTGGATAAACTGGAGACCCTTCAAAATATGTTCCTGAAGAAATTACTTATTCTCCCGCCCGGTACACCAGCAGCTTTAGTCCGGGCAGAGGTTGGCTTACCTTCCATTAGAGCTCGTATTCACTTTGCTTTATTTAACTATTGGAGATCTGTAAAAGATTCTCCAATTAAGGTTTTCCCTTGATTATGTTTTCAATATTTACCAAACTGCAAAGCCGGTATCATAAATTGTTGGAATTATATCCTGCTCTAATTGAAAATCCCTCTATCTGGAACTCAAGAGAAAAGTTACGCGAATACATTTTCAATCATGGTGTGTATTTGGATAGACTGGCTATTAATAATTCAAAGTTTTCTAAATGGTTCAGATTATACAAACTGGATAATCAAATGGCCATCTACCTAGAGAAGCTTACATTTCGAAAGCTTAGGCAGGCTTTTACAGCGCTTCGTTTTCAAACAATGCCCTCCGCCATGATTGATGGCAGATACTTACGCACACCTAAAGACTCCCATCTGTGTATTTGCGAAGTACCAGAAATTAAGGATCTGCCTCATTATCTGTTTTCCTGCCCACCTTATACAGAACCGAGGACTAAATTTTTGGGACCCATCCTGTCTAATTTACAGTGCAATAGTACTTCTGAAAAGATATTTTATCTTTTATTTGACATTGACCCCAAGGTAACCTATAAGGTTTCAATGTTTTCCACAGCAGCAATCAAAATTCGGGCTATTGTTATAGCTGATATTGCAGTTGATTGCCATGGAGATGATCACATTTAATCTATTAAGTTGTTTTAATGTTGATTTAGCCAATTGTTAACTTTTTTTTCCCTTTTTTAAATAAAATCTGTATGTTAATTGTTTAATTAATTGATGTACTTTATAATATTGATGTATTTTATAATGTCAAAATTGTTTTTAAGTCTATAGTATGCAAATGGCCTTTGGCTCAAGCATCAATAATAAAGATTGAAGATAGAGCAGGGATTTAGGTCCTGAGCTCCAAGCGGTTTGGTCATGATAACCTGGAAGATGGTGAACAGGTCTATGATTGCAGTGTTTTCAGTGGCTGAGTTGCCGTAGGCGGGGCTTCCATGAGTTGAAAAAGATAGACCAACAAAACCATCCCTCTCTTCCTTGGGCTCTCCAGGGAGAATCCCTCTGGAAGGGCAGGGGAATGAGAACAGAGACTGTGGATCTACTTGCATTTATTCGAGGAGGCTTTCCTCCCCCGCCATCCCAAGAACGGTGAAGGCACAAAGAGAGAGTGCTTAATGGGTGAAAAGGGGTGTAATGCCTAATGGTCATCTGTGGGAGGTTCAGTCTATGTCTAATGGCACAAAACTTGGCCACTTGCTTTCTTATCCAACACGCGAGACTGGCAGCATCTACAACCATGATGACTTGTATTACCAGGATTATTGCAATAGGGTTGGTGACCAATTTTAAAATTGCCTGTCCTGTAGCAGACCAATCCCACTTCCCAAACCAAGTATTTCTTGCTGTGTCTTTGATTTCCTGAGTGACTTCAGTGATTTGCTGGGCCTTGAGATCTACAGAAATCTTAATTCTGGCCTCAGTTTGCTCGATTTGTTTAGCGGCTTGGCTAAAGTTAGTGAGTAGGCGCAGCCATTTTGAGATTTGTAGTTCATCTTCTAAATGGAAACCTTCTAACAGTTGGGGGTTTACTTGGTATGGGGCTTCACTTGGGTGTTCCTTAACAGTCCTCATGCAAATAAAATCCATTGCCAAAGCAGTCCCTTATGCGTACTTGGCAGAAACAGGGGTTTCCTAATGACCTATCAATGTCTAAGATGCATTCAAAGGGCATGAGGAGGACATGGTCACATGGGGTGCGGAGGCAAAAACAATGATGATTTAGAGGTTTGGACCAGGACTATAGCATGGTCCTGCACCTCTTGTATAGGGATTCCTATTAAGCCACTGTAACAGTGTGTCCATTGTTGCATTTTTACACACCCAGACAAATCATATAAGTGGGTGCCATTAGTCCAACATAGGGTTTTCTCGGGTAACATAGTGGTGTTACTTTTTGCTAGAGGAAGACCTATATGAGAAGCGGGGTGAATGACTTGGGGATCCCACACCTTCTCATGATAAATGCCTATCTTGAGCACCATATCTCTCCATTGTGCTCCTGTTATCTTAATCACATCTGTGGGGTCTTGGAATTGGTCTGGGTACCAATTTTGAAACAGACCTATGATTTCTGGATGGATGAGTTTCATAATGGAGGCTTGTATTAGTTGAGATGCAAATGCCATGAAGTTATTTTGTATCTGGGTGCACTGTATGGCAACTGATAGATTGTAGATGCTGGATTTAAGGGAATTTCCAATGACTATAATGATTTCTTTCTCTATGACTACCCATTGGGGCAGGATATGGCCAATTATGTCTATGCCCTGGGCCATGTTAGTCAGACCTGAGGCAATGGATACACCTAGTTCTTTAGTGCAGGATCCAACCAGTCCTAATTTGTTTGCGACAACCTCAGTGTCTATAGTGTTTAAAACTGCTACTCCTGTTCCAAAACTTCCTAAAACTGTATCCAAAGTACCTTGCTTGCTTCTGAAAAGTGGGTGTGTTACAGACTGCCATTTCTTTTCCAGTCGTTCCCACTGTGCCCATGCAGCCTTTAGGTATGGGCTGCAGAGGGGAATGGTGTGCAACACATTTACCGCAGTTAAATTTAACATTAAAGTGGTGACTATGGGTTGGATCTCAGAATATGCATAAAGGGATATGTCCTTTCTAATTACTAGGTTATCAACAAACATGGATGGTTCCTGTATCATTGCAGAGACGTCTACGGGGATATCTGGGCACGTCATCTGATGGCAGTCTATGCTACAGTTAGTAGGGATGCAAATGTAATTGTGGCAGGTGAAGAGTCTAGTTTTCCAAGCCCATGTAGGGCAGCACTGGAAGTCTACAGTAAGGGTGGTGTAGAATAAAGTGGAGATCCTGCTGAGAGGGGGATCAAAGCAGTGCTTAGGCCAGATTTCAGCAGAGAGGGGGATGCTGCTTGCATCTGCCTCTACCCAAGTGAGTTCTTTGGGGCCAAACATGATAACTCTGGAGGCTATGGTATTTCTCTTGGTTATATACACTCTAGTTTTAATCAAGATGGGGAGTCCTTTATTGTACCATGTCCGCATGTTGTTCATGGTGTCTAATACTGTCATCATTCCAAGGTATGGGGCAGCCCAATGACACGTGGCCTCTATGTTATATTGCCAATCTGTGGCAAACTGAGCTTGGTAGATATCGGCTGGAGCCTCAGATGCCATCCATAACAATATCCAGAGGGTCCATGTGCTCTGTGCCATCTCTCATCCCTGTAAGGCAGGGGTAGGCAACCTTTCCCCTTTAAGGGCCGAGGGACTTCAGCTCCCAGAATCCCAGGAGCTATTGGCCAACATGGGACTATTGGCCAACATGGCTGAGGCTTCTGGGAACTGAAGTCCCTCGGCCCTTAAAGGGGAAAGGTTGCCTACCCCTGCTGTAAGGAAACAGAGAGGCATCTTGTTAAAACTAGCTTATGTGATGAAGAGACTCACAAACATCTCAGTCAGATCTATGGGGGCACTGGGGCGGACTCTGAGCGGACTGGCTTTACCTCCCTTCCATTCTTTCAGTTGCGACGAGTGGAAGTATTTGAGCCTAGTTCTGTGACAGCTGGGGATGCGGGCCTGGAAGACTGTGGGGGATACCTTTTCTGTGATCTCTACGGGTCCTAGCCACTTGGCTGTTAAATTATGCTACTGTTTAAAGAAGTTTCTGTACATAAGCTGCTGTCCTGGATCTCATTGCTGGGGGTTGCATACCCATCCTAACCTTCTGTCCATGGCTTACATATTCTGTCCTAGCTTTTCTGCTACCAGTCTGTGTGTCTGCTGGATTCTCTGTAGGAGAATTCTCATCCATTCATGATTTAAGACTAAGGGTTCTAAATCTGAGGGGAGGGCTGTGTGTAGTCAAAATGCCTCTGGCATTACCATTTTGCATCCAGTCACAACTTGGTTTGGCATGAAGCCATGTGAAGCTACTGTTCCTCTGAAGGCCATGACGATTATGGGAAGTTTTGCTTCCCAGTCCTTGCTGGAAGCCTTGACTACTTTTCTCATGGCTTCCTTCAGGGTCCTATTGGTTCTTTCTATATGACCTGAGCTTTGGGGACGGGCTGTGATGTGAAACTGCTGCTTAATGCCTAGGGCTGTACACAAAGCTTTCATGACTTCTCCAATGAAATGGCTGCCTGAGTCGTGATCAATTGTGAATGACTGGGGCAGTCCCCAGTGGCTGAAAATGTGTTCAAACAGTATCTTAGTTGTGGTGGCAGCCATGTTGTCTCGAGTGGGAAAAGCTTCAACCCATTTACTAAAAGGGTCTATTTTGGTTAGACAGTATTTATGGTGCCAGGGAGTGGTTGGCAGGAGACCAATATAGTCCATTTGCAACCGGAACCAGGGGCCTTCTATGTGCTGGTGACGGATGGGTGCCTTAGGGCCACTGGAGTCCACATTAACCATTGCACACGAAAGGTAGTTCTCTACCCACTGCTCTATCTCTTCCTTCATACGGGGCCACCATCCTGTCTCCTTGACTCTCTCTAGTATGACCTGCTTTTCTTTTTGCTCTATATTATGTACAAATTTTATAAGGTCTCCGTGGACCTCTGAGGGGACAATTCAATGATGGGTTCCGTCCCCATCTACCACCCACAATACACCTTCTTTCTGGACTGTGCTGTATCTTCCTGTGGGGTTTTTCCCTGCAGTGGCCAACACCTTTACTGCACTGTCTCCCTTTTGGAGCTGGGCCAAATCTAATGTGTCTGGTAGTGGGTACTCCTTGGGCTTTACATTAATGGGAGCCATCGGGACTGTTGCCGCTTCCTTAGCTAGGGCATCTGCCTTATTGTTCCATTGGGTTTCCTCTCCGGTGTCTTTCTGGTGGCCTTTAATGTAAGACACCCAGGTGGGGGATTTCCTTCTCATGATTAACTGGGCAGCTTCCTGCCATTTATCTGAGTGGGAGACTGGCTTGTTATCATTGGTCTTCCAATCTCTGGACATCCAAATGGAAAGCCAATCTATGGCAGCATTTACCATCCATTGGGAGTCCGTATATATCACTAGTGGGATGTGTGGGTCCTTGAATGCTAAAACAGTGTGGAGGGCTTCTACTTCTGCTGACTGGCTGGAATGGGGCCGAACTGCTCCCTGTAAAATGTGTTGGTCATTTACCCTAATTGCTCCAAATTCTGTTAGGCGGGTTCCTTTGGGGCACGCAGAAGAGCCATTGCAGAACTAGCACATGAATCCTGCCAGCATGGCTTCTGCTAGTGCCTTCCCAGCTTTTACTGGCCAGTTGTTCTATGTGGGGAGGGGGAGAGGGCACTCATGGGCAGCTCCAGAAACTACTAGCCCATAGGGGGTGACCAGTTTGCTAGCCTGTCTGCTATAATCTATACCTCCCTTCACTAGTTCTAACATCCATCTAGCTATCCTCAAACTGTGAAGTCGTAGGCTTTCTTGGCCGGCATCCATAGTTTTTTGTGGGTTTTTTGAGCTGTGTGACCATGTTCTAGAAGAGTTTCTTTCTGACATTTTGCCAGCATCTGTGGCTGGCATTTTCTCTGAAGATGCCAGCCACAGATGCTGGGGAAACGTCAGAAAGAAACTCTTCTAGAACAAGGCCACACAGCCAAAAAAACCCCACAAAAAACTATCCTCAAACTGTGGACTTGTCCCCCTTGGATTTTGCCAGACAGTATGTACTTGAGTGTGGTGTGTGGGGTTTGAATGATGACCTTTGCTCCACCTATAATGAATTCCCACCAGGTTAGGACTCATATTAGTGCTAAGCAGTTCTTCTCGCACAGGCTGAACTTTACTTCCATGCGGGAAAGGTTTTTGGATGCTTAAGCTACCACTCTGTGTACATTATTTCTAAGCTATGTGAGGACTGCTCCTATGTAGCTATCTGCTATGGCCAACTGAATGTAAAATGGCTGGGTAACATCTGGGTGGACTAATGTGGGGGCCTTAGCTAGATCTGATTTTAGTATGGCAAATGCTTCCTGCTGCTCGGGACCCCATTTCCACACTGCTCCTTTCTTAAGCAAGGAGTACAGGGGCTTTGCTTTGCTTGCAAAAGCCTCTATGAATTCTCTGAAGAAGTTAAAGGATCCTAGGAGCGCTGTCAGGGATGCTACATTGGTGGGGGCAGGGAGTTTTCCTATTGTCTCTACTCTCTGCAGATCAGGGGTCCTGCAATATGTTTGGAGGTTTAGTCCTAAGTACTTGACTTGGGTCTGAACTAACTGAGCCTTTTCTCTATTAGCCTTGAATCCAGTGTCTTAAATGAGTCCTAACACTTCTTGAGTGATGTCTGCAATCTTTTCTTGGGAGTCCAAGTGGATCAAGATGTTGACCACATAAGACAAAATGTGGGGGCAGAACGTGGGTCACAGCTTTGTCCACATCTTGACCATGTGGGCATGGCAAATACTGGGGCTGGAGTGGAACCCTGGGGGCTCCTCTTGAAACACATCTGATTACCATGGAATTCAAAGGCAAATTTGTAGTAACAACACTCGTGGAGTGGGATGGAGTGGAATGCATTTGCTAGGTCTATCACACAATGAAATTTGTCTCCCGCTGCGATGATGGTTACTACAGGGGCTACTGGGGGAGTGACCACATTGAGGGTTCTAAAATCTACTGTCATTCTCCACGTCATGCCATCAGCTTTTATTATGGGCCAGAGTGGGGAATTACAGATTGATTGCATCGGGAGAATGATGTCATATTTCAGCAGACCTTCTATAGTCTTGGCTATTCCTTCTTCTGCCTCACAGGGGTAGTGGTACTGCTTTTGGAGAGGGGGATCTTTTCCTTCTATGAGCATGCAGGCTCCTTTAACCTTCCTGCACTCCATATTGTCTT
Source organism: Phrynosoma blainvillii (assembly GCA_026167975.1). Classification (NCBI taxonomy): domain Eukaryota; kingdom Metazoa; phylum Chordata; class Lepidosauria; order Squamata; family Phrynosomatidae; genus Phrynosoma; species Phrynosoma blainvillii. The sequence continues at coordinate 153,586,785 of JANUYF010000004.1, forward strand.
TAATCCATACATTCGGGAAATCTGTGGTCCAGGGGTCATTCTGAATGGGGTATAGAGGTGCCGGGGCTTTCAAGGCAGCACATCTGTGGATGGCTGATACTACCAGGGGACCTTCCTTTAACTGCCATAGGAGACCATTGGCCAAGTCAAGGTCAATCAGTTCCTCTTTAAAAATCCTACTCCCAGAATTCCATCATCCTCTCCCTGATACTCATATGCCTTAACGTTGTTTACATTAGGGCCTACGTGAATGGGGATATTACTCCAAATGGGTGCCTGATGTTTGCCTTTGCCAAATCCAACTAACTCTATGCTATCCTGTGTTTTGTTTCCTAATGTGGCTAGTTTGGGGTTTAGGGTATTAATGGTGGCACAAGAATCTACAAGTAACAAGACTGGTTTGGATCTGTTGTGGGGTCCCACCTTTATGCTTACTGTGGGGCATCCCTATAAGTCTGGTTTAAGGATTGCAACTACCTGTTGGCAAGGTGGAGGGGGTGTGGTAGCTTCTAGCTGGGGAGTACAAGTGAGTGACTGCTGAGACTGGGTTTCTTGGGGCCTTAATTGGTCCAGTCCTGGGGGATGGCTGTGGGGGACTTGTCGTGGTTTGGGAAGGAAGGTCTTCAGCCCAAGGATCTGGGGATCTGCCCTTGCTCTCCGCAAGCAATGGGATCCAGGTGTTCCTAGCCTGACTGACTCTGGTTTTGAACGTGGCTCTAGGTGTCGGGGACATCAGCATCTGGGCTGTGTCCACTGTGGGTCCGACCGCTTAGGGCCCGGACTAAAAGGTCTGTGAGCTCGTGAATGGGTCTGCCATGTATCTCATATGTAGGGAACCCTAATTACTTCAGCTGTCTCCATATTGTATTCCTAATCCCTTGTAGTGGATCCCTGCCGGGGTCCGGTGCTTCAGACAGACCTCTGGGGTAATTCCTGGCACTTCTAAAAGGGTTATTACTGCTAAATCTTCCAGGCTCCATGGAGAGGGGTTGAGAGTGGGGTCCAGCATTCCAGTATGTGACCGTGTGGACTGGCTCTCCATCTCTATCTGCTTTCTTGCCTGTATTCCGGGAATTCTTTCTTTACACAGCCGTTACTAGAGTTCTAGCCATATCTTTCTGTGCTTCTCAGGTTCAAAATATCTGGGAAGCCTCGTGGATGTGCATTAAGCATCCTTGCCAATCTATAGTGCTTAGCCTCTGGGTGGGACCTATTTAGGTTTTTGTAGCCTCATTTAAACCCTGCTACACTTCTTTTATGAAATCTGAACTATTCAGAAGCAGCACTCCTTCACTGTTAAGGCCAACTTCTCCAGCTAAAATGCTAACATTTTCTTCCTGGCTACATAAGTATCGGGGGCCTTGTCTGGTTGCTGTACCTCAGTATGGTATTTGGCTCTTATGGTGGTGCCAGGCCAGAATATCTGCACCATCACGCTTATCCACTCTTTTAATTCTAGATTCGCCAAATCATAGTTGAAGACTGCTACCTCAAAAGGGCCCAGGTAGATGGGGTCTATGCACAGCCTAGCTATCTGTGTCAGATCCTGCCCTTTAGCTTTTGGGTAGGAGAGAATGATGGTGGACATCCATTAGACTCTGGTCTGGGGATTTAGCTTTCCTAGTTAGTCTGTGATAGTCTTAATTTCCATTAGGGACCAAGAGACTGTCTCTGCTACTGTCTTTGTAACTGTACCATTCTCAGAGGTGGCTTTCCTTTCCACTGTACTCTGGGTTTTAACGGGGTTTACTGGTATGCCTGGAGTGCACCCCTCCATGGGTTCATCCCCTTTTGGAGAACTCCATTGGGGATTGTAGGGAGGAGGAGTCCATGCCTCTACCAACCGGGGACTCTCCTGAAGGCTATTTGCTTGTGTAACTGACTCTAAAATGCTCAGTTGTACCGTGGCCACTAAAGCACTCTTCAAATTTATTCTACTCTCGAATTCTCTGATCTTGGCCTCACACACGGTGTGGTCGGCTTGACTGCTACTTCCGTTTTTTTGTGCCAATATGAAGTCTGCAGCTTGTTTTGTCTGTCCCAATTTGTGCTCTAATTCTGCTACCCTCAATTTCAGGGCTGCGTTCTCTATCTCTGCCCTATTGGCCTTTTGACTAGCTTAATTAACAGTTCTAGTGAAGAGTGTATTTTTGGTCACTTTATCTCTAATTTGGGTAACCAGATAGCCAATCTGCCATTTAGACACTTCCACTTCTTATTGGTATCTTTTGTACTCCTCTACCGCATCATGGGCTAGGGTCCAAATTCCCCATGATGCTAGCCTGTCCTTTTCTGACTTTGGGATGCTCTTCAGTCCCTTTTTCTCTGTTCAGAGGTTATAGGCCTCCAGTAGCGTCAAAAATGGATCCTCCATGATGAACCCTCCAGATACCCATGGATTGGGGCCCTTTTTGGTGATCCACTTTTGTAGCCTGTCCTGGACCTGCTCCTCCTTGAATAGCTTGGCAACTTCCATCTCCTCACCCTGCTCTCTTTTGCCCTCCTGATTTGGGAATAAATCTCTTCCCTGCTAGCCCCGCTAGGACCTCCCTGTCCTTACTAGCTGGATCCCTGGCTTTGCTAGCTCCACAAAGACTTTCCTTGTCCTTACTAGCTAAAACCTACTTTGCTAGCCCCACTAGGACTTTCCTTGTCCTTACTAGCTGGATTTCTGACTTTCCTAGTCCCACTAGGATTTTCCTTGTCCTTACTAGCTGGATTCTGACTTTGCTAGCCCCACTAGGACTTTCCTCATCCTTACTAGCTGGATTCTTCCGGACATATGGGACCACCTTGTCCCACCGGTGAACTTGTGGGTGGGAGCTGGTATCTGACCACTCACTATCACAGAGGTTGTGGGGTCACTACTGCAGTTAGTGCCATGGACAACCTGCGCTAGACCCAGCCAAATGTCAGTTAGTTCCTCCCCCTAACAGTTCACTGGGAAGTTCAAGTGATGCCGTCCTACTTGGTTGACCTCCCAAAGCAGTTTCCTAGCTATCACTATTCCTTGGGGCCCCAGCTAGACCCTTGTCATGAGTTTTAAAACTCATTAGCTGCACTGGGCCATCTTGCCCTTGCTTACTTCAACTTATCATTAGCTTCACTGGGCCACCTTGCCCTCGCTATCTCTGCCAACCTTGCACCTAGGAATTACTGCCTCAGATGGGGACGTCTCCTCACTTCGCCTACCTTAGCTCAGTCATGGTGGTTTTGGGGACAGGCTTCTTCAATTAAAGTCTAAATATTTATTAAAGGGGAAAACTGCACACACACAAATATAGCATACACACACACACTGCACACTTAGAAATGTGGAAGCAGGAATAGCTTGAGATGGGTCAGACTAAGGGAGGTACTCACTTCCAAAGGCTTCTCTGGGATTCGCTGTGGATGTTGATGATAATGATGATGATGATGATGATGATGCACGGCCACCGAAACAGGGGAAGGGATGGCTGAGGGAGCTATGATCAGAGCACAGACTGACATGGAGCCAAGCTGCACTCCAAAAATAGCATGTGGAGCCTAAAAATCTCAAGGTTTATATAGGGAATGTCTTGCTTCTAGCTATTGACTAAACAGCTTGGCTGAAGCCTGGGCAAAGGCATTGATTGTCTCAGCTTTGTTAAACCCAGGTGTGAGACCAGTCAAAACAATGCATTTGGTTTTGATTCAGTTAAGGAAGAAAGGCTGGAGAAAGAGGGTGCAGTTAAATCTGATCACTGCCCCATCAAGAGTGAGACTCTGGACAATGCGTCCCTTTTTGGTAATGTTTTTTTCCCCCTTTAGCAACTCCCAAACCTGTCTGGTAGGGAATTTTCCAGTTGTTTAGGCAGGCCCTCCTGATACCTACCAGACTTGCCATCTAGAGGATTATGGCTGACATCCCACAGAGGTCAGTTCGGGGTCATAGAGGGAACTCCACATGTGTCCCAAAATTTTATTAGTTTCATATCTGCTAACAAAAGGCACTCCTGGTAATCGCGCAGCACTGAATCCAGAAGTGTCCCCAAACTATGAACCTGAATTTTCAGGAGGAGTGTAACCCCATCTAACACAGGCTGAATCCCTATTCCCGGATCTGTCTTTTGACTGACCAGGAGCACCTCTGTCTTGTCTGGATTAAGCTTCAATTTGTTTGCCCTCATCCAGTCCATTACAGCAGCCAGAGACCAGTTTAGGACAGAAACAGTTTCCTTGCAATTAGGTGGAAAGGAATGATAGAGCTGGGTATCACCAGCATAGAGGTGACACCTTTCCCAGTGGTTTCATGTAGATGTTCAAAAGCATAGGGGACAGGACTGAGCCATAAGGGACCCCACAGGCCAATGGTCAAGGAGTCAAACAGGTATCCCCTAGCACCACATTCTTAGAGCGCCCCTCCAGGAAAAAGTGGAGCCACTGTAGAACAGTACATACAAGCCTCAGAGAGGTGACTCAGAAGAATACCATGGTCTATGGCAGGGGTAGGCAACCTGTCCCCTTTAAGGGCCGAGGGACTTCAGCTCCCAGAATCCCAGGAGCTATTGGCCAACATGGGACTATTGGCCAACATGGCTGAGGCTTCTGGGAGCTGAAGTCCCTTGGCCCTTAAAGGGGACAGGTTGCCTACCCCTGGTCTATGGTATCAAAAGCCCCTGAGAGGTCCAGCAAAATCAACAGGGACACACTCCCCCTGTTCAGTTCTCTGCGTGGGTCATCCACCAAGGCAACCAAAACTGTTTCTGTCCCATAACCAGGCCTAAAACCAGGCTGACATGTCTCTAGATAATCTGTCCCATCCAGGAGCCCCTGGAGTTGAGAGAACACCATATGCTCCAGCACCTTGCCCAAAAATGGAAGATTGGAGACTGGCCTGTAATTATCTAGTAAAGTAGGATCCAGGGAAGGCTTTTTCAAAAGAGGTCTTACCACAGCCTCTTTTAGGCATGTTGAGGGCCTGCCTTGTTGCAAAGAGGCATTAATCACTTCCCTTACCCACTCCACTTTAATAAGTCAGGAAGGGCAAGGGTCTAGTACACATGTAGTGGATGTGGTGGCTCTCACCTCTCCAAAGATCCTGTCCAGCACAATAATAATAATAATAATAATAATAATAATAATAATAATAAACATTCACATCATCAACAGCCCACATGGTCAAGAAAATGCTGCCTCTTCCCCACTAGAACAGTCGCCACTGGGGAGGAGAGAGGAAAGAGAGGAGAAGGGGAGAGAGAAAGGGATGCCAACCCCCCTCTGTCTGGCTGAAGAGTGCTGGTGAGTGCAGGGACAAGGGAAAGGTGCCTGCACATGTGAACAACTGAGCTTGCAGAAATGCAGAGCAATGGGGCTCCTGGAAAGATGTGGTTCCATGGTGTGAATAACAACTCAGAATGCATGAGTGAGATTATTTGCATTGTTCCGGTAAAAAAAGATGTGAATGAGGCCTACGTAAATGTAACTTTCAAAAGTCACTCAAATGCTCTGTTGCTCTCACTCCATCACTTTTCCATCACTTTCCACACTACCCCAAATTGCCACAATGTCAATCTTTTACCATGTTTTTGTATATGGCTGTAGCATTCAGTTTTGCATTTTGTTCACTTTTCCCTAGTGGAAAACAATATAAGCAGGTGTGTTTTCATTTCCTTAGAAATCTGTGCAGCTTTCTGTGCATAGTGAAATGATGCAAGTGGAAAATCTTTTAATGGAAAACAATGCAACTTCTTAAATTCCTGTACAGTTCTGGAAAAGTGCACAATTTATGTTGTGTCAGGAAACAAAATAGAAATCCTGCAAAATTGTGGGAACATGCTGTTTTTCTTACTTTATAAGTTTCTCAAGCAATTGAAGAACTCCAAATAGGACCTCTGTCCCATCCCTAGCCATTCTGTCCCTTTCTATATTGGCGTTCCATTCCATCCCTTTCTATATACAGTGTGCGTTTGTCCTTACTTACTTATGTTTGTTGGGGGAAGTAGGGAAACCTGGTGAGAGCTTTTTGTTTGGATGGGGTTTCAGGGTGGTTAGAAATTTTCATCAAATTATTTACATATTCATGTCAACAGCAATTATCACTGCATCGAGGACCAAAGCCCATCTCTGTACCTTTGCATCTAGGGCAGACTGCCAATCAGTCCCAGTTCTAGGATTTCCTATGTGACTTGGAGGTTACCGAGGTACTAGTGAATGTTCTGTCAACTACTGAGTGCCTGTAACACTGAAGCCAAGCGAGTAGGGAGTTGGTCAGTGAGTCAATGGGAGATTAAGGAAAACTCCCACATCCCTTGTACATTGTTCTGGAAACCATTTAAAAAACAGATATTGGTTTTATCCTGACTATGTATTGTTTGTTCTTGTTCATTGTATTGTGAACTGCCCTAGGAACTAATCAGCTGATATAAGTCTATTGAAGAAATAAACCTGCATACATAAATGTAATGAAAATAAAAAAGAAAAAGGGCCAGGCAGGAAAGTTTGTACCCATGTTACCTCATGAACAAAGCTGGTAGATTTAGTGCAAAGTATGTGAAACCCACTTTCTCTTATTCAGTCAAGCAAGTACGAGAGAGAGAGATTGAGAGAGAGAAAGAGAGCTGTGATTGATCATTGCACTGTAATGGTGCTCTGTTTCTCTTGAAGGAGGTCAGGCTCTGTGCAACATACCAAAGACCACTCCTTATTAATGTTCTGTTCCCACTAATGGGTTAGGATAGGATGGGTGGGGCTCATAACGGATGCATTAAAGAAGAAAACCACATTGTATACAATGAAATATAGGATGAATTCACACATGTTTACAAAATCACTTGGCACACAGGTAAGGAGTTGTCTGGTACATACTTGGCTTAGAAAATAAAGAGAAGCACAACACTGGGAAAACATTATAATTAATGTGGCCAAGGTGAGGGAAGAAGACTTCTAGTAAAGGCCATGTAGTGGATCTGTCTGTGTATACTTCCACAAGGAGGGATCTGTTTTCGAACTGGCTTTTTCCACTTTTGTGGGAAACAGGCACTAGCTGAAATAAATACCACTCCACTAGAATTTGAAAGAAACTAACTTTTCTTCAGGTTCTCTGACTGGCTCATGTTAAACAGACACATAAATTAGTTTCTCCATTTCTTAATTACAATGGGCTCTTGGCATTGGCAGGGGTTTGGTTCCCAGACCCCCTGTGGATACCAAAAGCCATGGGTGCCCATTATATACAATAGTGTAGTAATATAGCATCTCTTATATATAATGGTGAATAGCAAGGTTTGCTTTTTGGTCCATCCCCCCCCCCCCCAATATTTTCAAGCCATGATTGGTTGAATCCATGGATGTAGAATCTATGGATACTGAGGGCCAACTGCACTGATAAAAACTAACATGAAGCAAATCACTTTGTAGAATCTATGGATCTACAATCCATCTATGGAAACGCACAACACTGGATTAAAGTTACCAAGAGCAGAGGGGATAGATGGTGGAGCGTTAACAGCAGGTCTCTTGAGCAGAAACCTGCTGGTGCAGATTGTGATCGGAGAGTTTGCTTTTAAGAGCTTTTGCAGATCCCTTAATCCCCACTGATAAATGGGAGGCTTGTAGGCTCACGGGGGTCTTGGATTACTGACCCTGGATTGAGAAAGGAGAGGAGAGAAAAAAAGGGAAAGTGACTGGAGACTGTGAGTGGTCGCCATCATGACCTGGGGCTTTTTAAAGCAAAGCTCCACTGTGTATTAAGAATGAGAAGAAGGAACAACTGAAGAAACCAAAAGGAAACATAAATCAGTAAGTCAATCTCTTGAATGTGTTAAGATCTTCAAAGGAGACATCCATTTCAGGAATAATTGCAGGGCAGGCAACTTTTAAAGTAGACCTGCAAGTTTAGATCTCTGCAAAAGAGACAGAGCCGAAATGGGAGAGAAGGATATTGGAATTTAGAAGAAAGTAAAAAGTAAATAACTGTGTGGCACATAAATATGAATTAAAACTGACAACATAGAAGCTGTAGGAGACTTTCTTTGCTTTGCCTCAAGTTAAAGGAAAGTACAGGAATGGATGCTGGCAGATTTTAACAAAGACTACCAGGATGGAAAGTGAAAGTAACAGAAATGGTGGAGACAAGCAAGTTGGAATATTGTTAAGAGAGTGATATGATGCAAGCTTCAATAGAAGATAAAAGGAGAAGAAGGAGTTATTTAACAGAGATAAAAGAGAAAAAGGATAGAAGTAAAATTAAGAAATTCAGACACAGAGAGTGAGAAGATTGTATAAGATTTAAAGTAAAGAACCATCTTCAACAAATATAAGTTATGCAGCAAACATAAACAAAGAAAGATTGTGATGGAAGGAGGATGGGGGATGAGACAACAGCGGAGTTGGAGAAGGAAAGAGTGGAAAGACAAGGAAAGAAAGGTAATGACGGAAGGAGGACTGGGGAGGGATCGTAGGAAGGGCAAAGAGATAGAGACTGTGGACATAAAAAACAAGAAAGGCTTTGATGGAAAGAGGACAGGAGAGGGGACATCAGTAGATCAGAGAAAGGGGAAACTGGAAAGCATTTAACATAAGAAAGGCTATGATGGAAAGAAGATAGGAGAAGAGTCCACGATAGAGGGGGGGGGGGGAAATTGAGAAACAGTTAAGAGGAGAGGGTGAAAAGTAGGAAAGTGAGAAGGTGAACTGGTAAAAAGTGGTGTTGCAAATAGAATAACAAAACTGATAAATCTCTCATTATCCCCCCCTCCTCACTCCCCAATCCTAAATGTAAAAGGTATTTGCAGTTGGCAGGGTTATTTGTGTTAAGTACATTTTATTTTTTATTTTTTTTAAATACCTGAATGTTAGATACATAAAGTGCATTATAAGTATCTGAGATAAATATAGTGCTTTAAGTCTGAGTGAAATATAAAAGAGTTAAAATAAATTTGGGTTGTATGTTAGAACTGATATAACAACAATATAATATATACATTAATTATTACTGGCCGGGGAGTTGGGATTGTGGTGATTGCTTGTTTTTCTTTTTGTTGTGTCCTTTATGCGTAAGTGAATAATCCTGACTGAATTATTTTGATAATATCAAACTATAGAAAACAGGCTATTTGAACTTGAATTTACTAAACTCATAGAAATATCCTATATCTAGTAAATAGAATTTACTAATCTTATAGAAATATTAGGATAGAAATGCCTACATTATCTAGAAAAGCAGCTCAAGCTCAAGCACAGTCTCAAACGCAAACTAGAAGACCATCTTTGGAAATGGCAGGGAAGACAGTGGATACTAATTTAAAGATATCGGAGACCATTGAAAAGATAGAAAAGAATTTCAGACAAGAACTGAAAGATTCCAGGCAAGAAATCAGAGCTGATTTCAAGCGGGAGATGGAAGGTCTGAAGTCATGAATCAGAAATTTAACTGAAGATGTGAAACAACTGAATAGTAAGGTGGGAACATTACAATCAAGGACAGATGAAATGGAGAATAAGACTAAGGAGATAAAAAGGATACAAAAACAAGAAATAGATAAAAGCCTGATGAGCCAATCAAGCAGAGAAGGAAATGTTTGAAGATAAGAGGACTGAAAGAACACCCTAATGAAGACTTATATGAAAATATAATCCCCTTCCTGGCAGAAGTGATGGAAGTAACAGATCAGATTATGGAAACAGAAACGGATAAGAACTTCAGGATAAACTCTGCAATTGCCAAAAAGAGGAACTTACCTAGGGATATAGTGGTTTACCTGATGAATGAACGGACAAGAGACAAGATAATTCAAGAATATTATGGTAAAGAATAGAGAATAAAGGACTGAGAAATCATTTTGTTTAAGGATATACCACCTGATGTGCTGAGAAGGAGAAGAGTGTATACCACTTTGACAAGGCATTTACAGGCAAGAGGACTGAGATTTAGATGGGAAACTGTGGAAGGAATAACAACAATATGGAAGGGTAAAACAATCAAAATTAATACCCCGGAAAAGGCTAAGAAACTTTTAAACACCTTGCTGGCAACAGAAGAGGGAAGGAAAGACAACATTCAGAAAGATGAAAGTGGAGAAAACAAAGCAAAAGACAGGTGGAGGGACAAAAACAGTAGAAATAATAGACAAGAAGAGGATAATTTACAACAAACATTAAAAGAAAATAATGGAAAGACTGGCCACTTGATTAAAGAAAAAGAGAAAGATGAGGACGAACTTCTTGACGAGGCCAGAAAATTAGACACCTCTGATGATGTTTTAGCTGACCTCCAGTTGAATGTAGAAGGAGAGCTTTGAAATTAGTACAGAAGTAGCAGAGTTTGAAGACAGAACAAAAAGAACAGTATTAAGACGAACAATGGCTAAAGGAAAAGACAAGATGAAAATTATTTTGTGGAATGTCCGAGGGATGAACTCCCCCTATAAAAGGAAGCAGGTCTTTCATCTATTAGGAAAGGAAAATGGAGAGATTATATGTATCCAGGAACTACATATCAGAAAACAGGATAAATATCTATACAACTCTAAAATTGGACAATTGTTTGCTGCCACTAGGAAGAAGAAGAAAAGTGGAGTTGCTTTGTATGTTTCTAAACATATTCAGGCTAAGGAAATCAGAACAGATGAAGATAGTAGATATGTCATGGTGGAAATTAAACAAGATGGAAGAGAAAATGTATTAATTGGTGTATACACACCATTGGAGAACAAAGCCAATTTTCTTTAACAAACTGAGCAAAATAATAACTGATCTTAATTATGAATATATGATATTAATGGGAGACTGGAATGGTGTCATCAATCCTCTGATTGATAGAGATTCAGCCAAGAAAAAAATAAAACAGAATCAAGGGAAACTCCCCCAAACATTCTTCATGATGATAGACTCATTGGGCATGCTAGACCCATGGCGTCTTAAGTACAGAACAGTAAAAGAATTCACATACTATTCTGAAAGCCATCAATCTCTTTCTAGGATAGACATGGTTTTTTTACCACACTCAATTTGCATTCAGAGATTGCAGAAATTGAGATAAGACCAAAGAAAATTTCAGATCACAATCCAATAATGCTATGTTTGAAGAAGAAGAAAGGTTTTGTTAAATGAGAATTTATTGAAAGAGGATGAAATAATAAAGCAGGCTAAAGAAACCCTCAAACTATATTTTGAAGAGAATTTGAATAAATGAACAGATCTAAGAATGGTATGGGACACCAGTAAGGCAGTTATGAGGGGTTTTTTATTCAAAAGAATGCTTAAAGGAAGAAAAAGGAAAATAAGAAAATAGAGGAAATCACATTACTAATTCAAGATAAGGAAAGAGAACTTAAATCAAACCCAGAAAGAAAGCAAATTTCTAAGGAAATTAGAATGTTACAAAACCAATTAACATTGCTATCTGTGGAGGAAATAAAAAGCAGATTGCAGCTGACAAAACTAAAATACTTCAAACAAGGGAACAAACCAGGGAAATTATTAGCTCAAAGATTGTGATGTAAAGAGAAAAGATTGATAACAGAGGTGAAGGAGAGAGACAAAAAATTACAGATCAAAACGAAATTTGTAATGTTTTTGAGAAATATTATGTGGCATTATATAAGGAAGGACAAAAGGAAAAGGGATTCACAACAAGTTTACATAATTATATAAACAATCATGTTATGGGTAAAATAGGTGAAGAACAAAAAGCCATACTAAATGCAAAAATCTCCATGATGGAAGTGGTGGAAGCAATAAAAGGACTGAAACCAGTGAAGGCACCAGGACCAGATGGCTTGACTGCAGCATATTACAAAATACTACAGGAAGAATTAAGTCTTCCTTTTCACACAATGCTTAATCATATTAAGCAAGAAGGGATTCTGGAGTGATGGCAGAAAGCTAACATTACTTTGCTAAGGAAAACTAATAAGGACCCTGATTACCGCAGAATTACAGAAAAATCTCCCTTTTAAACCAAGACTATAAAATATTTGCAATGATTTTGGCATCTATATTAAAGAAAGTTTTACAGGATTTGATAGAAGAAGAACAATGTGGTTTTCTTTCCAAAAGGCGCATGAAACAAAATATAAGAATAATGATGGATGCAATTGAGTATTATGATAAAGAATCCTGGAAAGAAAACAGCTTTAATATTTCTTGATGCCAAAAAAGTATTTGATGAGGTCAATTGGAATTTTATGACAAGAGTTCTGGAAGCAATGGATTTTGGTGAAACATTCCTGGATTGGATTAAAGCAATATATAGAAAGCAACAAGCCCAGATAATTGTGAATGGTGAGAGAACTAATGCTTGTCAAATCACAAAAGGAACAAAACAGGGATGCCCGCTGTCTCCCTTGTTATTCATCTTAACTTTAGAAATGCTAATTAAACAAATCAGAGAAGATGATGAAATCAAAGGAATTAAAATTAAAGGATATAATTATAAGATATGGGCTTATGCAGATGACTTGGTACTTATTCTGAAGGAACCAAATGAAAGGATTGAGCATATAATGGACCTAATCTCAGAATTTGGTATATTTGCAGGTTTTAAAATTAACAAATCGAAATTGAACATACTAACATTAAATATGTCAGTAAAAGAAGACATAGCATTACAAAACAGATCAGGCTTTCATATTTGTAAAAAGGCTAAATATTTGGGGATTACATTTTCTAAAAAGAATTCAAATCTATTCTATACTAACTATGGCCTCATGTAGAAAGAGATCAAGAAGGATCTGCTAAAATGGACAAATGTAAATTTGTCCCTTATGGGAAGAATTTCGGTAATTAAAATGACCATCTTACCAAAAATCATGTTTCTATTTCAAAATATACCGATACTGCTAAATGACAAAGTATTTAAACAATAGGAAGTTGAAATTTCCAAATTTATCTGGGCTGGAAAAAAACCCCTGTATAAAATGGAAAATTTTAAAGGATGCAAAAGAAAGAGGGGTATTGGGAGTACCAGATCTCATAGTATATCATTATGCTTGTGCATTAGACTGGATATGCAATTGGATAACTTTTGAAGATATCAAAAAGTTTAACTTAGAAGGCTTTAACAAAATATATGATTGGCATGGTTACCTTTGGTATACAAGAGCAGAGGTGAATAAGAATTTAATGACCATATACTCAGAAGAGCTTTATTGAGGGTCTGGACTAAAGTCAAAAACAAGATTTATAGAGAAATACCAAACTGGTTGTCACCTCAAGAAGCATGGATGATTGGTTATAAGATGCTTTCAAATGAATGTCTAAGGTATCATCAAATTCTCTATTGGGAAGGAAGAATTCTGAAAATGAGGGCCTATATGGAAGGGAAAGAATTAGGTGGCCACAACTAATGGAAAGATTTTAAAAAGATCTTAAACAAGAAGGATTCAAGGAAGAACTGGAGGAGTTAGACAGGGTACTGATTGAATCGACAAAAGGAACTATTTCTAAAATATATAAAGAGTTATTGAAAATTGAAATGGAAACAGAACAAATTAAAAGCAGTATGATAAGATGGTCACAGAATTTTGGTTATCAGATTCAGATGGACAAATGGGAAAGGGCCAGGAACCAAGATCTAAAATTCACTTTGTTTATGGATTTGAAAGAACATTTTTATAAGATGTTGCACCGGTGGTATCTGACATCTAATAAATTGGCAAAAGCCAGAGGTTTTGAATCAGGGAAATGTTGGAAATGTGAGAAAAGTGTAGGATTGCTATATCATCTTTGGTGGACATGTCCAGTTGCTGCAAAATTCTGGAAAGGAATATATAGTTCTTTATAAGCAATTTTACAAATTTCATTAAGAATGATACCAGAATATATTCTGTTGAATATGGTTGAAGGTGAAAATAATAGAAAACATTTAAAACTTATTCTATATGCAATTACTGCAGCTAGAATTATATATGCACAGAAATGGAAAGAGAAAATTAGTCCGACAATTGAGGATTGGTTGATTAAATGTATAGAGATGATGGGATTGGATAAGCTGACGTCTTTATTAATAACACCTACAAAGAAGGCTGGGACAATGATTGGAAGTTTCTGCTGCAATATTGTAAATATAGATGGTTATAAATTAAAGTAATAGGATTATTATTATGGGAAAAACAAAAGTTTTGGTTAGGCTATAAGAGTGGGTTCATTAAAGTAAGAAGGTAATGGATAATTAACAGTAGCTAACAATAAATTAAGAATATGGTTATATTGCAAGGCTAAGTCAAATGGGCGCAAAGTTTATTGAGGTTTAAGAATGGATTGTATGACAAGATATTGACTGAAGGGAAAAAAAGATTTTATTTTTGCTTAATGTAATTTGGAGATTGTCAAAGGAGAGGAGAAGTAGATAGAAGATTGAAAAGAAAAAAATTATGTAAATTTTTGTTAATTTGTGTGTTAGCATTGTTAGTTAATTGATATTTATGTTTTATAAGACTATGCTAGCTTGGTTTGTATATATGTTAAATGTTTGTTTGTTTTTTAATAAAAATAAAAAAAAGTTACCAAGAGCAAACAAGATTCACTCCTTAATGATGGCACTTCAATATAAAAAGCTAAATTCATTTGCCAGCAGATCCATTATTTTGCTATCCTGGGCCTACCACTTATGGATTCCCCCAAATTTAGATTCAGCATACTTTAGAATATTCTAGTATTGCTGCAATGAATCTGTCCTTATTTCTGTGCCTGTATGAATCTACTCTAGAAAATGAATAATGTTTAGGTTTAATAGCATGTGTTAGACCAGCATAAACAAGTACTATTAAATGAAGCAATACTGAAGGAATAATACTAAAGGAATCCCAAGGCAGAACATGAACCTAAAAAGAAGTTCCCCCCCCCCCAAGGAAAGCACACATACTGACAAGTGATTAAACAGCGAAAGGTGATGCATCTAATACAAATTAGTTATAAACTGACTTGATACAATCTAGCTTTAAATGGACTTTATTTGAGGCTTAGATTATTTGGACAAAAAAAAAAGATATTATTAATCTGCAAGTTACTATACTTATGAATTGAAGCCCAAGGAATATCCAGTTTCAGCACTCTGGCTAGTTCCACTGTTTAAAGGAGTTTTAGGCTCGAAGGGAAATCCATTCTCCCAAATATGATCTCCTGTAGCCGAAGTGGCACAAAGAGGGAGATATCTGCAGACTCAGGACAACCCTAACATTTCCAGAAGTACTATATACTTTAAAGGGGTGGAATGGAAGTGGGAACAGATGCAGACTAACTGGCCACACAATGCATAAAATCTGTTGAGTTGAAAGAGAATGATAGGGGGAAAGGATACAGAGACAGAATGGAATGAAGCAGAAAGAAAGAAAGAAAGAAAGAAAGAAAGAAAGAAAGAAAGAAAGAAAGAAAGAAGCAAATGCACTAAAGACACTCCAAACCGTCATATTTTCTTGCAGATCACACATGTAAGTCTTTCTTTAAAGAAGGAAGAACCAGAATTGACAGCTGGTCCCAGGGAGGGAACCCATAGACCTAATTACTCATATAATTTTGTGGGTACAACTGGAGGCAGGATCTTGGTGGCAACTTCCCAGCAGGGATTATAATGAATATTCAAGACTAGTGGGAAATGGGAGGGCAGATCCAATTTGGAACTCATTTGAGTTTCAAGAAGAGATTGTTTTTTAACCAAAGCTGTCTTATTCTCCAGAAATTTGTTTGTATCCTTTTCTGACAGGAAGACCTGCTAGATCAAAAGAACATCTATTTTGATTATAAAGAACAACACAGTCAGTGTGAGTCAAGGCTTTGAAGTCTGCATATAAGTAGGTGCTCCTTTGATGTTCAGAAGGTGACTATATGACAATTCAGTTTTCCCTCATGACTTCCTTTTGGTTCAAATACTTTACTAATTATAGCTCAGATCATTTTTGTGATAACAAATCATGTGTGTAACACATTTTTTGTGATGAGGACCAAATGGATTCACAGTCATCTTCTTCCTGTACGGTGGTTTGAGATTCTGAAGAAAGGGTAGCCATTTTATAGGTTTAATTACTCACTTATTATTACTCTATAATTTAATTACTCACTCTGTTACTTTAAAAGCAATAGCAGCATCTCCCAACTGCCACTGGAGGAGCCATTTGTGAAACTTCAGCAATGCTGCTTGCAGACTGATGGGCCTTCAGTAGGGAACAAGGGTGGAGTGGACTCTTGCAGTGGAGAAGTTAGGATGTGGTTGGACAGGGCTTTTTGAGGAGCTGACTGATGCAGCCTTGCCATTTTTGTAGTCCTTCTTACTAGTGTACCTGTCAAGTCAACCAACTTTCAAGGGGGGAACAAGCCCTTGAACTGTCATACTACTGAATTTTTCAGGCCCTTGAATTGCCCCACTAGGCTGTTTCATTTTGTTCTTATCTGCTACCTTAGCTAAGCTCAACACTGCCACATGGTCAGGCATCATCACCCTTAGGCCTGCAGCAGATCAGAGCTACCAGATGGCACCATCTTGTACACATGTGCCAATATTTATTTATGCCATGGCCAGGAAACAAAAAAGAAACTAGTGAAGATTCAAGATAGTTTTTTTCAGTGATTAACACTGGTCAATCAGATGCCCTTGAGAGTTCACAAGTTGGACGTGAACATTATATTCACACCATCATCTGGAATTCATATATATATGGCTTCTGGACAAGAAAGTTTCATTTAACAATCATGGCTAATTCTTATCAATAGACTGCTCTACAAATTTCCCTCACACTTAAAAAAACTTATTTAAAGTGATGGGTTTTTCTACCTCTTCTTGAATATACTTTAATGTATATAAGTTGACTATAGAGTTTGTTTACATGTACAACTTTTTGTTAATCCTCATGCAACTACAAATCAGACCCATTGGGTAATCTGCTATTGTGAATAAAAGAGAATGCAACTCTCTCCACACTACATTATAAATCTGAATCATATTTGGTTTTATTTTCTCCTAGAATAAATGCCTCAGTCACTTTAGTTTTTCCCTCACACCAAAGGTGTTCCAAACCTTGCAAAAATTTTAGTTGTGCTTTATTGTGTGTTTTCCAGCTCCATGGAGTTAAAATGATGTTTCTATGTATTAAAAAGAGATAAGTTTTTTTGGAAATTGCTTGATTTTATTCTGTGTAGTTGTATGCTAACTCAAGATGTGTGTGTGTGTGTGTTGTGTACCTTCAAGTAGTTTCCAACCCTAAGGGAAACCTATCATGGGGCTTTCCTGGTAAGATTTGTTCAGAAGAGGTTTTCCATTGCCATTCCCTGAAGCTGAGACCATGTGACTTGCCCAAGGTCATAGAATCATAGAATCATAGAGTTGGAAGAGACCACAAGGGCCATCCAGTCCAACCCCCTGCCATGCAGGAACTCAAAATCAAAGCATCCACGACAGATGGCCATCCAGCCTCAGTTTAAAGACCTCCAAAGAAGGAGACTCCACCACACTCCAAGGGAGTGTCGAACAGCTCTCACTGTCAGGAAATGCCTCCTAATATTGAGGTGGAATCTCTTTTCCTGCAACTTGCATCCATTGTTCTGGGTCCTGTTCTCTGGGGCAGCAGAAAACAAGCTAGCGCCCTCCTCAATATGACATCCCTTCAAATATTTAAACAGGACTATCATATCCCCTCTTAACCATCTCTTCTCTAGGCGAAACATACCCAGTTCCATAAGTCGTTTCTCATAGGGCATGGTTTCCAGACCCTTCACCATTTTAGTCACCCTCCTCTGGACACGCTCCCAATGGGTTTCATAGCAGAGCTGGGAATCAAACCCAAGACTCCAGAGTTGTAGTCTAAACACCCAAACCACTATGCCATGTGTAGCCTACCACTTATGAATTCTCTCGAGTTCTTTCTCACTTGCTAAACAACCATAATAACATCCCTTTAGCTGTTGCTGGCATGTTAAATGCATGTTCCTTCCCTGTGCTTTGATTCATTTTCTAAATACACACACTTATTTATTTTTTCCTGTTTTTTTTCCCTTTCCCCCTGCCCTAGTGAAGGAGGGGGGATTGCCTGAAAGGACTATGCAGCAGGTGCCAACATCCAAGTGCAAGCTCAGCAAATGGAGCCATGGTGGATAGACATACAGGGCCAGAAATAACAAAGTGGGCCTCAGTCACATAGTCTTCTATTAAAATGAAATGCATAGCAGGAATTCAGCATTTCTACAGCTTGTACCATCTCTCATGAATAAAAGAGGCAACTGCTCTTTGACAGATGCTAGCATGCATAAAGGACAGTTCCTACATAAAGGCAAGGTCCCAGCTAACAGATGGACAAAAGAGGTGAGATGCAGGAAGATTTAGCTAGCTAAATAATTCAAGGAAATGTCATCCAGTTGAGCTGGTGCTTTGTGACGAGAGCCACCAGATGGAAAGGCTGGACAGGCCTTTCCCACAAACCCATTAAGAATGTTGCTTATCTGAGTGACAGCATCAGCACCAGGCATCAGCCGGGAAAGGGGGGCAAGTATGTCTTCTGCACTCCTTTTGCAAGGTCAAAGCACTGGCTCATTCAAAAGCTGCAATCTTCATTAAATGTTTTCTCTTTTCTAGTGCAGGCTCCCTTCCACCAGGAGGTCATGGTGATAGAGGGGAAAGTGGAATGAGAACAAGGATGGACCAAGGCAAAGTCCATCCAAGATTCAACCAAATCTTCAGTCTTTTTCAGGATTGAAAAGGATATTCATAAGTTACTCTGTGTCACTGAGCTGTGAGATCATCTGAAATAAAATCATTATCCAGTGGGAAAAAATAAAAAGAAATGTACATATCCTCTGTCCTTGCCAGATGAAAATAATAAATTCATATTATATGAGGGTAGTGGTTTCCAAAGCTTAATATGAAGCAGAACTCACTGGGTAACAGATCCAAAATCTTTATGAATGTAAAGACTCAGCCTTGAAACATAGGATATATCACTAAATGGAGTGCCTTCATTAAGTGCAGAATGCCTTTATCCTTTGACTCTGAATAAGCACAAGAGTCCTGCAAAGCTGACATTTAGGAGGTAGAGGTTTCTCATAATTCTCATATATATATGTTACTTAATTTATATTCTGTCTTTCTTCCAAATGTGGATCAAAGCAGTCTGCAACATAAGTTTAAAAGAGAACAGCTAAAACAATATGAACCTAAAAGCAATCAATCAAAATAAACACTGCATTTAAGACATTAACTTAAACATAATTTAAAAGACATGAAATGCATATTGAAAACAGCACATCTCATTACATGTCCCTCTATACTTGTAAGTTAAAGCTGAAGGCCTATTTAAACAGAAAAATCTTTGCCTGCTATCAAATATAGCACAGAGGATGCAAATGGAATCTTCATAGAATCATAGAATCATAAAGTTGGAAGAGACCACAACCCCCTGCCATGAAGGAACTCCCAATCAAGGCATCCCCGACAGATGGCCATCCAGCCTCTGCTTAAAGACCTCCAAGGAAAGAGACTCCATTACACTCCAAGGGAGTGTGTTCCACTGTCAAGCAGCCCTTACTAGCAGGAAGTCTCTCCTAATGTTGAGGTGGAATCTCTTTTCCTGGAGCTTGCATCCATTGTTCCCGGTCCTAGTATTTGGTGCAGCAGAAAACAAGCTTGTTCCCTCCTCAATATGACATCCCTTCAAATATTTAAACATGGCTATCATATCACCTCTTAACTTTCTCTTCTCCAGGCTAAATATCCCCAGCTCCCTAAGTCGTTCCTCATCGGGCTTGGTTTCCAGACCCTTCACCATTTTAGTTGCCCTCCTTTGGACACTCTCCAGTTTCTCCACATCCTTTTTGAACTGTGATGCCCAGAACTGGACACAGTATTCCAGGTGAGGCCTGACCAAAGCAGAATAGAGTGGCACTATTACTTCTCTTGATCTAGACACTATACTTGTATGGATGCAGCCTAAAATTGCATTGGCCTTTTTAGCTGCTGCATTGCACTGCTGACTCATGTTCAACTTGTGGTCTACCTGGACTCCTAGATTGCTTTCACACGTAGCCTCATTCAGCCAGGTGTCCCCCATCGTATATCTGTGCTTTTCATTTTTCCACCCTAAGTGCAGTACCTTACATTTCTCCGTGTTGAATTTCATTTTGTTAGCTTTGGCCCAGCTTTCTAGTCTGTTCAAGTCTTTTTGAATTTTGATCCTGTCTTCTGGGGTATTAGCTACTCCTCTCAATTTGGTGTCGTCTGCAAATTTGATAACTATGCCCCCAATACTGTCATCCAAGTCATTAACAAATACATTGAAATCACTGGGCCGAGGACAGAGCCCTGTGGCACCCCACTGGTCACTTCTTTCCAGGTTGAAAAGGAGCTATTGTTGACAACCCTTTGGGTTCGGCCAGTCAACCAATTACAAATCCATGTAGCAGTTACTTTGTCTAGCCAACATTTTACCAGTTTGTTTGCAAGAATGTCATGGGGAACCTTGTCAAAGGCCTTACTGAAATCAAGATATACTATATCCACAGCATTCCCTTCATCTACCAAGCTGGTAATTTTATCAAAAGAAGAGATCAGATTTGTCTGGCATGACTTGTTTTGCTGAAACCCATGTTGACTTTTTGTGATTATGGAATTACCTTCCAGATGTTCACAGACTCTCTATTTAATGATCTGCTCCAGAATCTTTCCTGATACTGATGTCAGACTAACTGGACGATAATTATTGGGATCCTCATTTTTTTCCTTTTTGAAGATGGGGACAATGTTTGCCCTCCTCCAGTCTGCTGGGACTTCTCCTTTTCTCCAGGAGTTCTCAAAGATTATTTCCAATTGTTCCGATATTACATTTCCCAGTTATTTTAATACCCTTGGATATAATTTGTCTGGTCCAGGAGACTTATATTCATTTATATTAACCAGGTATTCCTGTACTATCTCTTTACTTATTCTGTGCTGAAATTCTCCTATTCTGTCCTCTGCTCCATTATCCTCAGGTTAAGCACCCTTTGCCTTTTCTGAGAAGACTGAAGCAAAGAAGGTGTTGAGTAATTCTGCCTTTTCTCTGTCCCCTGTTAACTTTGTGCCATCTTCTCCACACAGTGGCCCTACCCTTTCCTTCTTCTTCCTTTTGCTGTGGACATACCCCCCAAAAGCCCTTTTTATTGTTCTTAACCTCTCTAGCAAGCCTGAGTTCATTCTGTGCTTTTGCTTTTCTGACTTTACCCCTACACGTGCTAGCTATTTGTTTGAATTCCTCTTTGGTGATTTCCCCATTTTTCCATTTCTTATACATGTTCCGTTTAAAACTTTGTTCAGTTGAAAGTTCCTTAGTCATCCATCCTGCTTTCTTGAGACACCTCCCATTTTTCCTTCTCATTGGAACTGTTTGAAATTGTGCCTTCAGCATCTCCCTTTTGAGAAACTCCTATCCATCCTGAACTCCCTTCTCTTTTAGTATTTCTCTAAGTTTTCTAAAATCAGCTTTCCTAAAGTCTAGAATGAATTTTTGACTATGCCTAGCTTCTCCTTTCCACTGTATAAGAAACTTCCGGAGAACATGATCACTCTCACCTAAGGATCCCACCACTTGCACTCCATTGACCAAGTCATCCCTATTGGTTAGGGTCAGATATAAAATAGCTGATCCCCTTGTTGCCTCTTCCACCTTTTGGACAATGAAATTGTCTTCAAGGCAAATGAGAAATTTGCTAGACATTGAGGTTTTTGCTGAGTTTGAATTCCAGCAAATATCAGGATAGTTGAAGTCACCCATCACTACTATATTTCTCCTTTCTAGTGTGTGGTCATCTGTTCTAGAAAGGCATCATCCAGTTCCTCTGCCTGAGTCAGAGGTCTGTAGTAGACTCGTACTATAACATCCCTGTTGTTTCCCTCCCCTTTAATTTTTATCCAGATGCTTTCCACCTGCCTTCCAAGATTGATGTCCTGGATTTCTTCACTGGTGTAAATTTCCTTGGAGGGAGGTAGCCTAGCAATGGCTACCAAGAAGGTTCTCTTCTGTGTCCTCATCAGACAAGCCTGGGAGGGTGGTGGCATGGAGAGAAAGTATTCCCCTGCAGATTCTAAGACTCAGGCAGTCTTATATTTTCAGAATTCCTTTCATGCTTGCTAGCTATATATTTTGTAGATTAATTACTGTGACATCCAGGAGTGATCATATTACACCAATGTTAAAATCACTCCACTGGCTGCCAGTTTCTGGGCAAGGTAAAAAGTGTTGGTTATTACCTTTAAAGCACTACATGGTTTGGGTCCAGGTTACCTACATGATCACCTCCTCTCATATAATCTGCCCTGTATACTCAGGTCCTTTCAGGGATGTTTACTCCAGTCAGCCAAGATTAGGTAGACAACTGTCAGCTAGAGGACTTTTTCTCCAGCCACCCCTAGATTGTGGCATGACCTGCTGGAAAAGATTAGACAGCTGAATACGCTATCTGAATTTAAGACAGCATTGAAGACCACTGTCTTCCAGCAGGCTTATCCACAATGTGGGTTGTTTTAATATGTATACATCTTAGCACTTAGCAATAGCACTTTACATTTCTATACTACTTCATAGTGAACTAAGCACTTTCTAAGTGGTTAACAATGTGTAAGCCAATTGCCACCAACAAGCTGGGTACTCATTTTACTGATCTACCAAAGGATGGAAGGCTGAGTCAATCCTGAAGCCCTGGGACTGAGCTCACAACTTTGTGGCTGCAGTAAAGGTAAAAGCCACTGTACCACCAGGGCTCCTTTTTATTTGTCCCTTTAAATTGATGTATGTTTTAGCTGATGTCTTTTAGCTAATGTTATTGGTCTGTTAAATGTTGTTGTCCCCCCCCCCTTGATACATGGGGAGAGGTGGGTAAGAAAATAATAATAATAATAATAATAATAATAATAATAATAATAATAATAATAATAATATACTTTGTAATACTGGATGATGGGATGTGCTACATTGGTGATGCTGACTGGAAAGACTGTTTATCATTCAGGGCACTGGATAATGAGCAAATGTGTCGGGAGGAAACAATGAACTGTGAGCTATCAAGGCCACTTCCATGAGAACCCTTCGTATGAGGGGAACAAGCAGGGGTGGTCCAAGGAAATGGGATGTTTTGGGTTGTTGACAAATGGGATGCTAGCCCACACAAAATGTTTGAATTCCTATGAGCTTTTATTATACTGTGTAACTAACAATGCATCAGTCCTGACAACATCATTATGTTGTGATCAACTCAGTTGTTACTCAGATATTAAATTAATATAAAAATGACTGTCTGAGGCCCATAGCTGCAAATGTGCCCCAAGTGTGAGAAAACAGGCATTGCATATAAGGAGATCCAGGACCATATTTGGGGATGCAGAAGGTGCAGCATGGATAGTCTCAAGAGCACATAGCCGAAATCAATCAAGATCAGAATCTGAATAATCCCTTCACTGATGGGTGCAATTTTGCAAGATAAACCTCTTGTTTACAAGTAAAGAGAAATCCAAGAGTACCTCCCCCTGGGAGCGATATCCCTTTGTTTAGGGACATTTGCATTGATTGTCCCACCATTCCCAACTTCCCTTCCCATTCTTTCCTCCTAGAAAATCCACTCTAATTCCCCATTCTGCTCTGGGATAGGTTTTGCAACATAAATATGCCTGCTTGGATATTACCAATTTGGTCTTGCCTGTCATGTACCAATCAGTTCTGTTCCAAGGACTCAGACAATAGAAAGAACTGGAAAAAAATATTTCAGACCAAGGACAATTATGAACAGTGAGTGTTTAGGTTGATACTGCCCTTCTCTGCCTTCTTGTCCTTATATATAGACTGGAGTTACTTAGCCCTGCCTGTCTGCAATGTAACAATATGACTTTTGCCTGGTAACTGCAATGTAATATTTTCATTTCTGCCTGGTGACTTCTGTGTAACCACTCAATTTCTGCCTGGTGACTGTATTACAACCCTTTGTTTTTCTGCCTAGGAACTGTGATATCATTTCTGCTCAGCACCCGCAGAAAAACTCCTCCCAACTGTTCTTTGAAATCGGCACCAAAATTTAAACTCTCCTAATACAGATAACACATTCTATATGTATATATACATACAACAGAAACCAATACACGATTTATATATACATTTCCCAACTTCATACATAATGGCATAACCAAAACCCTTTTGGTTTCTGACATCCCACCACCCTAGGCTTAGCCTTCCCCATTATTCCCAGGTTTGTCTGAGTGGGCCTGATGAAATGCCAAATTAATTTGGGGGTGTCAACATAGTGGTTGTACACCCATTTGTTCCGGACTCAGGAAAGTGTTTCCAGTAAATGAAATTTTACTGGAATTATTGCAGCTTGTTTCAGTGGATTTGGGAATCCAAGATTTTAACCACCTCAAAAAGTTGTTCACCTTCAACCACCAAGTGTGTGAGTGGGTCTGGTTCAGTCCACCATGGGTCTGTTGACAGGGCTGATTTCAGTAGGCTAAAATGAAATACTGGATGCAAATGTCTATAGGACTTGGGCAAGTCCAATTCAACAGTTACATCATTAATCAGTCTCTTTATAGTAAAAGGTACAACAAATTTGAGTCCCAGTTTTTTGGCTGACTGTCGAGTCTTTAGATGTTTGGTAGACAGGTAGACTTTGCTTCCAGGAGTTAAGTCCCATTCCTTGCTGCACTTGCAGTCAGCAAACTTTTTGTATTCCCATTGAGGGGGGTTGCAGACTGCCAGAAATAGTGCAAATTGAGTCCACTTTTAGGGTTAGGGTTAGGGTTAGGGAATCATGGGAACTGTATTTTATTGTGGCACCAGAGCTCTCTGACAGAGAAGGTTCAATGTCTCAGAAAAAAACAAAACAATTCCCATGATTCCCTAGCACTATCCCTAACCCTAAAAGTGGACTCAATTTGTACTATTTCTAGCAGTCTGCAAAGGACCTTAGCCTCATCCAAAGCAGTCACAATCTGAAGCCAAGCCTCTTTTAGTTATGTAATCCACTGTGTCAGTTAATGAGGACAGCATCTTTGGTGCATACCCAAAGACTATTTCTAAAGGGGAATGCCATGCACTCTGATTAATTGCCCCATTAAAGGCAACCTCTACATATGGCAACAAATCTAACCAGTCATCTTGTAAGTAAATGCTGTAACACTTAAGTATTGTTTCAGAGTTGAATTCACTCTCTCCATCTGACCATTCGAATGGGGGTGATGAGAGGTACTCAGTGCAAGTCTGACCCCCAGCTTTTTCTGCAATAATTTCCAAAGTTGGGAAGTGAACTGGCTACCTCGATCATTCACAATTCTTGAAGGTAAATCGTGAAGCCAGTATACATGGGAGATTAATAGATCAGCTAATTTGGCTGCAGTTGGCAAGTCTTTGCAGCCTAGAAAATGCACCTATTTGGAGAATAGATCTGTTACCACCCAAATGGTGTTTCTCCCATGGCTATTGGGTAAACTGGGGATGAAGTCCATTGCTATGTGTTTCCAGGGACTACTAGGGGTGGCAAAGGTTGCAATAGTCTTCCAGGTTTTCCTCCATCCGGCTTGGCTCTGGCACACACTGGACACCCCTTTATATATGTTTCAACATCTTGTGTGATACCATCCCACCAGTACTGTTTGCATATCTTGTGCCAGGTTCTCAGGAAACAGTGACCCACTGCTTTGGTGTCATGACACAATTGAAGAACTTTCCGTTTCAGTTCCTCAGGAACATAGATTCTGTCTCTTTTATACCATAGCCCCCCCCCCCTTTGGATACCAGTATATCTAGATGCTCCTTTAGCCACTGGTCCTTCACAGCTCAATAAACCTTTTGTAGATTGGGTCTGGGATTGAGATATCACCCATTCCCTCCCCACAGGACTGGCTTCTGGTGGATACAGCTAAACCCAATTGTTGTGGGGTGGACACCATCTCTATAGGGGCTTGTCTCTCACTGTTGTGCTGCAGGAGCCTCGATAAGGCATCAGCTAAAACATTTTGTTTTGCTGGAAAGAATTTCAGCTTGAATTTGAACTGGTAGAAGAACTTGGCCCACCTGCTTTGCTTGGGGCTTGACTTTCTTGGGGTCTGCAAAGCCTCTACATTATGATGGTCTGTCCAGACCTCAAAAGCATGGGGTGTGCCTTCCAAAAACTGGCACTAAGTTTACAGAGCCCATTTTACAGCAAAAATCTCCTGTTTCCATGTAGGCCAGTCCAGTTCCACTCCTTGAAACTTTTAGACAGATAGGCACAGGTTCCCTCTGTGCCTTTCTGCAGTAACATGGCCCCTAAAGCAAAATTGCTGACATCAACTTGCACAACAAAGAGATCTGGGTGTTTCAAAATTTGTTCAGTGCTGAACAGGTGTTTCAGGTTTTGGAATGCTTCCTGGCATTCAGGAGTCCATCATATTTTAGGAGAGGGCTTGGGCTTGAAGCCCTGCTTGTGGAATTTCTGTTTTGGGTGGCTTTTTGTTTTCAATAAGTCTGTTACGGGAAGGGCTATCGGTGAAATCAGGGATGAATTGCCGGTAAAAAGTTGCAAACCCCCAAAAGCTTTATACCTGTTTTTGAGTCTTAGGCGGGGCCCAGTTTAACACTGTTTGGACTTGGGCAGGATCCATCTCTATTTTCTTTGTGGATATTCTATACCCCAAAAAGTCCAGTTTGTCTGCATGGAAACTGCATTTAGGCAATTTGACATATAACTGACTGTCCAGGAGATGTTTCAGCACTTCCTGTACCAACTAAACATGTCTTGGGAGTAAATTAACACATCATCTAAATATACCACAACCCATCAAATGACAAATCGTGCATTATTTAGTTGAGCAGTCTCATGAACACCTCTGGTGATCCAGCTAGCCCAAAAGGCATCACCAATGTCCCCAGGGGGCAGTTTAAGGCAGTCTTGTGTTCATTCCCCTCAATTCTTATCCAGAAGTAAGCTTCTTTCAAGTCTAGTTTGGTGAACACTTTCCCAGTAGCTAATTGTCCCAACATGTCCTTCATAAGTGGAAGAGGGTACTTGCTAGTACTACAGATCACATTGAGATTACAATAATCCATGACTAGTCTCAACGAGCCATCTTTTTTCTGCCTGAAAAACACTGGGGCCACAAATGTGGAGGTTAATGGGTGAATGAAACCCCTGGCTAAATTTTGCTCTATAAACTCCTTGAGGGTTCTTAGCTCCAGCACAGTTGTCAAATATAATTTGGGTTTAGGAGGTTGGGCCCCGGGCTCTAATTCAATCGCACAGACATTCTCTTAGTGTGTGTGTCTGTGGAGGGGGGAGGAACTGGTTGCTCTCCCTCTCAGCAAACACCTCAGCCAAGTCTCTATAAATGGAGGGGTAGCCCAATTGGTCCTCCTGAATAGTTTTTCCCACATACTCATGCAAAGAGACTAACTGGATGGCAATGACCACTACCTCACCCCCTTTTGGTTTAATAGGTTGACTTGCTGGGTATATAGAGGAACTCTTCCACTCACCATAGGAGTGTGGCTGTTCAGACCACTGTCTAAAGCAGGCTTTGGAAGTTTTCTGCCAGCTCTATGTCGTCCCCCGAATTTGTATCCTCTGATGTTTTTGCTGGCACAACTATCTTGTGGCTTGCCACCTTGAGGGACTGACTGGGTGTAGCTCCCTTGTTTGGTCGCTGCTTGTCTTTCAACAGGGTTGTGTTAGATGGCTCTTAGAAGGTCATTCTGTTTGCATTGTCTTCTCAGTCTGGGCAATCAGCTACGCAGTGGCCATTCACCAGACAGAGACCCAATTTCATGCATCATTCCCTCTCTGAATCTTGGATGGGTGTCCCTTTGGTTCTTCCACTGGCAGTACCAGGTTTCATGCTTGCCCCTTTGCTGTCTTCACTCCTGCATTGTCTGGTCAATCGGATTTCTTCTTTGACCAATTTGCCTTCCCTGGCCAGATGAATCCACTCCCTCATGGTGTACAGATTGTCCCCGAAGTGGGTCCACTCCAAAAGGTCCAGCCGCAAGCCTTCTTTGAAGTATTGCACTTTCACCCCTTCAGGCCACTCAAGAACTTGCACCACCAGACTGCAAAATTCCACAGCTTATTCTGACACAGAGCAGTTGCCTTGCTCTAATGCCATGAGTTTAGTGTGGGCTTTCTCTGCCCAAAAGGGGTCCTCACATCAGGTTTGCAGGGCCACCATAAACACCTGTAGGTCTCACAGCTCTGTGACTCCACTGTCATACAGTTGCACCAACCAGTCTGCTGCTTCACCTTCTAGGTGGGTCGCCACACACCTCACTTTGGCCCCTTCATTTAGAAAGGTTTGATCCCACTCATTCATGTGACCAGCAACTTGGGCCAAGAAGTAAGGTAACTGACTTGCCCTTCCATTGAATTTTACCCCCAGGTGCTGCGCTGCTAGGTGTTGGTTCCTTGGCTTTGGGACCGCCGGATTCCCTGGTGCAGGCAGAGTCATCACTGTTATTGTTCTGGCAGTTCCCATCTCACAGTGGATGAGTTGTTCAGCAGTCAGTCTGGCTAGTGTGTTTGTCACCTCTGTTAAGGCAGCATGCATTGATTTCAGCTCTTTTTGCATCTTCTGCATCTGCATCCTGTAGTCCTCCCATACTTTTCTTCGTAGTCCATCTCTCAGCCCCATGTCCTCCTCAGCGCCTCGGCCTCCTCTAGGTCAGGCCCCCAGGCATGGAGCATCTCTGCCTCCAGAGCATCATCTCCCTGGTTGTCTTCTTGCCTCTCTTCCAGAAACATTTCTGTGAAGGGTTCATCTTGGTCTGAATGCTGTTTGCATTGCAAAAGATGATATTTAGGAGTATCAACCTACTGTCATGTACCAACCAGCTCTGTTCCAAGGACTCAGACAATAGTCTTGGTGAAAGAACAAAAAGAATTTATTGCAGACCAAGGACAATAATGATCAGTCAGTGTTTAGGTTGATACTGCCCTTCTTTTTTTCTTCTTGTCCCTATATATAGACTGGAGTTACCTAGCCCCAGTCTGCAATGTAACAATTTGACTTCTGCCTGGTAACTGCAATGTAACCTTTTCATTTTTGCCCAGTGACTTCTATGTAATCACTTGATTTCTGCCTGGTGATTGTACTACAACCTTTTTTTTTTTCTGCCTAGGAACTGTGATGTAACCTTTTGATTTCTGCTCAGCAACTGCAGAAAAACTCCTCCCAACTGTTCTTTGAAATCAGCACCAAAATTTAAACTCTCCCAATACAGATAACACTATATATATATATATATATATATATATATATATATATACACACACACACACACACACACACTCACACACACACATATATATATATATATATACACAAACCATTACAGAATTTATACAGTTGCCCACCCATTTTCATAGACTTGGAGTCCATGTCCCTCTCCCGTTCACAGGTGGCAAATGGAGGGGGACAAAATGGGATACACTCCCATGGGCGCCTGCTGCCATATAAACCAATGGGGCTTAAATATTGGTGATTTTCCATTTTTGCAGAGGGGCAACTGTATATACATTTCCCAACTTCATACATAATAGCAGAACCAAAACCCTTTTGGGTTCTAACATTGCCTGAGGTTCGACAAACACTTTTGTACACGTCTCACTTGACTCCTCAAGTTACTGGCCATCCCTAGGCAGCTTGCTGTCCTACTTCCACTTCACGGTATCCCCGTTATTGGAGCTCTGCTTCTGGAATTGGCATATTATTGCCCTCTGCACCCCTTAATTCACTGTCTGCTACCACTTTCTATATCGTTAGTTCTTGGATGTGTACATGAGAGAATATCTTTTTGTGAATAGTGACTTTCTTCTGATTGATAAATAAAACTAATTTGGACCTCAAACTCTGGACTCCTGTTTTCAGAGTCAATAAACAAAGGCTGGATCCCTGCTTCAGTTGCCCAAGTCGTCTTGCTGCTTTCAGGTGAGCTAATGGTAGAGGGATGTAGGAAGAGAGGGCCACATGCCAGATGGATGGACTCTATTAAGGAGGTTGCAGGAATTAAGTAGAGCAGTGGAAGACAGAGGGTCTTGGAAATGTTTCATCAATAGGACTGCCTTGGGTTGAGAACAACTCAAGGGCAGTTAACAACAACAAAATAAAAATTTTCCATTGAATATTAATTGTGGGTGCCCTCCTCGGCCCCTTGGATTTGAATAATGCATTCTTCTGAATAAAGCTTTCTGGCTTTTCTGAGGCTTGAGTTTCTGAACTGACATATATGGGAAGATACAAGTTTTCACATAGTCTGGGCCCTATATAGGACTTTATAGGTCATGACTAGCACTTTGAATTGTACCTAGAAACAAAGTAGCAGCCATGTAACTGTTTCAGCAATGCAGTTATATTCTCCCTGTCACCTGCAGTCTAGTCACAGCATTTTGGACCTGCTGAAGTTTTGGAAGTTTCTGAAGACAGCCCCATGTAAAGAGTATTACAGTAATCCAAACAGAATGTAATGAAGTCATATGTCATTGTACCGTATCAAAGCATATATGAGATGGTATCATAAAGTAATTTGTAGTAAAGTAAAGCGGTTTGGACAACAGCTAGAGTGCAGGTGGCGGAAGACTCGTCTCTTATCTGACAGAACTCGCTATAGGAACTTTCTTCATTCCTATTGGGAGGCAATACGTGCGGCGGAGAGAGCTTTCTCCTCTGCACGTATTGCGTCTGCAGAGTCCCATCCAGAAGAGCTGTTTAAGGTGGTGAGGGAGATGACGTAGGTGCCCCCTGCACCAAATCCCTTGCTTAACACGACGACGGCCTGCTGTGATGCATTTAACAACTTCTTTGCAGACAAAATCTCTCAGATAAGAGCCGACTTAGATGCCACCATTGAAACAGAGTCGATAGGCGAGGCGTCCAGTGACTCCGCCGATGTAGTTATACTGGATCAGTGGCAATCTGTGAGTACCGAGGACGTGGACAAGCTGCTTGGTAAGGTGAGGAAGACAACTTGCCCTCTTGACCCTTGCCCATCATGGCTGGCCGTCCAGGGGGGGGATGCATTGATGAGATTCCTCACGGATATCATCAATGCATCCTTCAGTGAAGGACATGTTCCATCTTGTCTAAAGGAAGCGGCTGTTAGGCAGCTTCTGAAAAAACCTTCCCTGGACCCCGTGGATATGAGAAATGATAGGCCTGTGTCACTGCTGCCATTCTTGAGTAAGGTGGTTGAGAGGGCGGTTGCTCTTCAGCTCCAAGCTGTCTTGGATGAAGCCGATTATCTAGACCCATTTCAAACCGGCTTTAGGACAGGCTTTGGGGTTGAGATTGCCATGGTTGCCTTGACTGACGATCTGCATCTGAGCATCGACAGGGGTAGTGTGACCCTGTTGGTGCTCCTAGACCTCTCAGCGGCTTTCGATACTATAGATCACGGCATCCTCTTGGACCGCCTGAGGGGGTTAGGTATTGGGGGCACTGCTTTGCAGTGGTTCCGGTCCTTCCTCTCGGGTCGGTCCCAGAGGGTGCTGCTCGGGGACTGTAGCTCCAGTAAGAGGAACCTCACTTGTGGGGTTCCTCAGGGGGCTATTCTGTCCCCGATGTTATTCAACATCTATATGAAGCTGCTGGGTGAGATAATACAGAGTTATGGTGCTGGGTGTTATCAGTACGCTGACGACACCCAAACCTATTTCTCCGTGTCTCATTCATCGGCCTCGAATTCCAATGGCATCTCTTCTCTCAATGAATGTCTTCAAGCGGTAATGGGCTGGATGAGGAAACAGACTGAAACTGAAACCAGACAAGACGGAGGTGCTCACGGTAGCGGCCCTGAAACCAAGAATTGGGTTGCAACCTCCAGTCCTGGATGGGGTCACACTCTCCTCCAGTGACTGTGTTCGCAGTCTGGGGGTGCTCCTTGACTCGTCGCTCCTGATGACAAATCAGGTAAATGCGATGGTCAGGAGCGCCTGCTATCAGCTTCGGCTGATACACCAGCTGTGCCCTTTTCTGGAAGTAAGGGATCTCGAAACTGTTGTGCATGCACTGGTAACCTCACACCTGGACTTCTGTAATGCGCTCTACGGGGCTACCCTTGTGCTTGGTTTGGAAGCTTCAGCTGGTACAAAATATGGCAGCCAGGCTTGTTTCTGGTACATCTAGGAGGGACCACATTACTCCGGTTCTGAGGTCCCTCCACTGGCTGCCTATTAGCTTCCGGGCCCGGTACAAGGTGTTGGTTATTACCTTTAAAGCCCTAAATGGCTTGGGTCCAAGCTATCTCAGGGAACGCCTCCTCCCGTACAACCCTCCCCGCGCTCTCCGGTCCTCTGGGAGGAACTTGCTGCAGCCTCTAAAATCTAGGCTTGCAGCCAACCTCCCAGAGGGCATTCTCTGCTGTTGCCCCCAAACTCTGGAACGACCTGCCGGATGAGATCCATCAGTTGACATCATTAGACAGCTTTAAAAAAGCTGTCAAGACGGATCTCTTCCGGCAGGCCTTTCCAGATTAATCATCCTGGCTCCCTGATCCCCTCATTCCTCCCGTGGCCCCATCTTTAGTGATGGTTGAGGATCTCCAGAGGGACACCAGGGTTTTTAGTTTGTTTTAATTATGGTTTTATGTTTTGATAATGTGTTTTTAATTTGTCATATTGTTTAATACTTTCTTAAGGGGGGGAGAGATTTTAATGTTTTAATGTTATATTTTACTCTTGTTATATTTTACTGTTGTCAACCACCCGGATTGGTTTGCCACAGGGCTGTATACAAATTATTATTATTATTATTATTATTATTATTATTATTTATCACCTGGAAGTTATTATGGTATATTGATGAAATTGTGTCAGTGTCACCATTGGTCTCTAAGTGCATGATGCTGAGAAAATCAGCTCATTGTGTCTTTTACTTTTGTTACAGATTGTGCCAGAAGTGACTAAAGTGTAAGTGGAGAAGTATGAAGGGGTATCGTAAAGTAATAATTATCACCCAGAAATTATTATGGCTGGAGGAGGATAGCAGTGCAACCTGGGTTAAGGCTCTCCCAGCTGGGTATACTGTTAAGGAGCAGGTTAGGAAAAGTGGGCGGGGGGAGAAGTTGCCTTGGTCCATAAAAGTACTATCACTTTGACCAGGAGACCTATCCGGAAAATGAATCACATTGAGTGTATTTACTTGACCCTGAAGGCTAGGGACAGACTGGGGATGCTGTTAGTTTACCGTCCACCCCGTTGCTTAACCGACTCCCTGGCCGAGCTAACACAGCTGGTCTCGGAGCTTCTTGTCCTGGGGGACCTCAACATCCCCTTCAAGTCTGGCCCATTAGATCTGAAAAGTGCAGCTCGGGAGTTCATGACTTCCATGACAGTCATCCATAGGGAGAGGTGGGAAATATAAATAAAAATTATTATTATTATTATTATTATTATTATTATTATTATTATATTGATGAAAGTTTGTCAGTGTCATCATCACCAAGTGACTTTTTCTTTTCCCCAAAATGAAAAATCTGTTGTGGTGTCACCAATTTGACAACACAGATGACATCATTCATGAAGTGGAAGAGTGGTTTAAGGTGCAATCTGCAGACTTCTACAATAACGGTATTTGGAGGGTCACGAAATGATGGGAAAATGTGTAAATCTGGATGGTGACTACATAGAGATAAGCTAACAACTACAAATCAAAACAAACTTTTTGTCAAATTTTTTTAAAGGTGATAATTACAAACTTTACAATACTTCCTCATATCACAGATATATGTGAGACTTCTTAATGAATGGTATAACTGGTATACTAGATTTAACTGGGCAAATGCACTCCTTGTCACTGCTGCAACTTGAACATCCAGGCTCAGACTGAGTCCAAGAATATGCTCATTCTGTGAACCTGAGATATCAGGGTCAATGTAATCCCACCCAGCTAAGGCTGAATCCCTGCTCCCTGATTTGCCTTCTGACTGAGCAAGAACACCTCTGTGTTGTCTGCATTAGGTTTCAATTAATTTGCATTTATTGTTGTTGTTATTGTTATCATCATCATCATTCAGTCCATTACTGACAACAGACACTGGCTTAGTATCAAGACTGTTGGAGTTAGTTGGAAAAGAGAGATATAATTGAGTGTTCTCTGAATACTAGTGTAATTGAACCCCATGTTTCCAGACACCCTCAGTCAAGTATATTGGCTACGGATTTATTCAGTCACCACAAGACCTCACAGTATCTATGTGTTTGATATGTATGACAACACTTTCCAGTGAGAGCATGCATCCATGTAAATTGCAGGAGCATTTGGAAATGTCTCAGAAAAACAAGAAGGATAAACCACTGGAATATTTTTCAGTGTTGTGAGATAAATTTGAAACTAGACCTACATTGAAGAAAGTGATTGTTTTAGATGACAAAGGTTTAATTGCATTTTACAAGATATCCAAACTGATAGCAAAAGAAGGAAAACCACACACTATAGGGGAATCCTTGATTTTGTCAGCAGTGACTGTTGTTATTTCAACCATCGTGAACTAACATGCTCGTGAAATTATTGAATCCATCCCTCTGAGCAATTATCAGTGCTGAGGCATATTGACAAAATGGCAAAAGATGCTGAAAACTAACTAGTCTCACAGTTAAAAGTTTAGAAGTTTGTTTTGCAAATCGATGAATTGTGTTTACCACCTAACACAGCAGTACTGATGGCTTATATTCAATATTTGCACAACAAATTTAAAGAAGAAATGCTACTTGCTCTGAAGCTTAAAACAGATATTAAGACACCCCCCCAACTCGTTGGGAGGGGCTTCTTGTTGCACTGGCCATTTTAGGACGAGGGACGACTGGTTGGCTAAGCGCACAGGAATTCCCACCTCAGGTACTATGTATGTGGTTTCAAGGCAGGCTGGGAAATCTCGTGAGGCATAAGCCATCACGAGATTTCCTGCGGGATTTAGGGCTATATAGCCCTGCGCTGCCACGTGGCGGCAGCCATTTTAGAGCTGCAGCTGAGCAAGTCACTTCACTTGGCTGCGTTCTTTTGGTTGCTTGTGCAGCTTTTGGCCTAGCAAATATCTTGGCTTTCGCCTTATTGCCTTATTGTTTTTATTATTCTTTGGAGCACGGTGAGGAGCGATTGATCCGGACCTCCTGTGCTTTTTCAGTGGTAATAGGCCGGGCGAGGCCTTTGAGCCGGTTGTCTCAGGCCCGGAGGGCAGCCTGCAGCATCTCCAACACCTGGTCTGATTAAACAACGGGCCGAGGCGGGTGCTGCGACAGGCGGTTCTCCGCCGGGTACACGGAGGTTGAATCCAGGCCCAGCGGCGCCCCAGTGACTCCAGACTGGTAGGTCAGGATCCCATTGTCCTGCGGGGGGTTTGGACACATTCGGCCTTCACGGGCCCGATGCTTTCTCCCCTGCAGTGGGTGGTTATCAGGAGGCAACTGTGTTGTTTCCTGGTGGGGTGCCTAACTAGGACCCTGTGGACAACTTCCCTTTGGTGGTTGCCAGTGAGGCTTCTTGGCTGTTGGCATCTCTTTTTGGGACTCAGGAAGGGTTGCCCTCGGGCCTGGTGGTAGTCATCTGAGGCGGGTGATGTGCTTGAAGGACCCGTGTTTATTACACTTGCGCAGGACAATGCCCCACAGCAAGCCCAATCTAAAAGGCGTGCAGCTTTGGCTGCGCCAGGCTCTGGTCACTCTGCTCCAAAAAAGCCCTCACACTCGGCCAGCAGAGATGATGAGATTGTAGCACAATTAGCACAACTGGGCAAGACGATACAGGCCTGTGTCACAGTCTGCAATCAGCTTGCCTAGAAGGGGCTTCAGGCTACAGCCACCAGCCCTTCTGCCAGCACTTCTGCTATTCTTAACGCAGAAGTGCTGCCCCATCAATCTGCACCTGAGTCTCAGGTAGCGGAAGCAGTACATGGTCCTGCGGTGGTTTGGGCTATGGACGTTGGACAACCAAGTATAGCCGATGTGTGGGAACTCTTTAAAAAGGTTCCTGGTGTGGGGATTCAGGGTGCTGCTGCCCCTGTGTCCAATCAGCCTACTTTGGCAGATCTTTATAACCTCCTGCGAGGAGCGGTTCTTCCAGGTGGTGGAGCAATGGAGCAAACCTCTGAGGCTGGGAGAAGAGAACAGGAAAGTGCCACTGACACCCAAGCTTTTGAGGGCCACACTTTGGGGGACCATTGCAGTCAGCTGGTGATGCTTCCCAGCAAGCCTCAACATCAGGTTTGTCTCTTTGTAATGCTTCACAGGCGAGTTGGCCCACCTTGGTATGGGCTCCA
This sequence comes from Phrynosoma blainvillii, assembly GCA_026167975.1. Lineage (NCBI taxonomy): Eukaryota > Metazoa > Chordata > Lepidosauria > Squamata > Phrynosomatidae > Phrynosoma > Phrynosoma blainvillii. The sequence continues at coordinate 153,622,964 of JANUYF010000004.1, forward strand.
GATGGACAAGTTGGACAAGGTCTAGGGGTGGAATGCCCCTTCTCTGTACCATTGGGTGCACCCGCAATGGCACATGAGGTTTCCCAGGTGCCTGACTGGAGGGCGCAGGCTGGTCAGCCAATACCTTCTACGGCTTGTGACACCTTAAGGGTGTCTTCTTTGGGAGCTCCTGGTTCATTGGGAATTGACAGAACTTTGGAATGCAACCCATATGCTGGAATGTCTACTCCTCTTGGTTCACACCTTCCGTTTACCACCAAAGAAAGAATTTGGAAGGGGGATTATATTAATCTATTTTCTCTTACTTTTAGGGATCTTGAACCAAGGATCATGGTAAAGGATGGGATAGTGTTTAGCCTCCCTAAAGAGTTCCAGGCACTCAAACGCCCTAAGCTGGAGCGCAATTTTGTTAATTAGATAATGGGCTTCACTATTTACAGGGGAGTTATTGAGGAAAAAAAACCTCATAGGTCACCTGATTTCTCCAAATATCAGGAGATCATGATAAAAGCTTATACCAACTGCGATCACAATTCTTGGGGTGCAGCGTGGCTGCAATATGATGAGCAGTTTAGAATGAGAACTGCCCAAGACCACTCACTGTCCTGGAGACATGTACAGTCTGAGCTGTGGGCAGATGTAATGGCAGGGGCCTCCCCTTCGAGCCGATGTGATAATGGGTTTGTACCCATGGTTACACAGCTGATTGGGCAGAATGCGAGGCCTGGCATGGGGGAAAGAAAACCATATGGCCTTTGTTGGGACTTCAATACAGGTAAGTGCAGGAGGTAACCCTGCAGGTTTGAACATAAGTGCAACACATGCGGGTGGAATCACCCTGGTACTTCCTGTAGTAGAGGTAAGTGGTCAGGAGTGGGAGGTACACCCCAGCCATCGTCACCAGGAGGGAAAAGCTCCATCACCAATTAAATTGGATGCACTGGTGGCATGGCTCCAGACCTACCCCAACAGGGACTCAGCCTCTTACATATTCCATGGTTTTGCTAAGGGTTTTCGCATCCCTTATTCAGGTCCCAGGGTGTACCGTTATGTGCTTAATGCTCATTCTGTGAAGGATTTGCCGGCTATTGTAAGGGACAAGCTGGCAAAAGAGATTGCAGCTGGGAGGATTTCAGGGCCTCATGATCAACTGCCAATTCCCACCCTTCGTTTATCCCCTTTGGGTGTTGTCCCCAAGAAAGCCCCTGGGTAATTTAGGTTAATTCATAATCTATCTTATCCGAAGGGCGATTCTGTCAATGACGCCATAGATCCTAACCTTACATTTGTTAAGTATGCCTCTTTTGACTCAGCTGTCAAGATGGTTACGGCTTTAGGTAAGGGAGCAATATTAACAAAGTGTGACATAAAATCCACCTTCAGGTTGCTCCCTGTTCACCCAGATGACTTTGACCTCCTAGGTTTTCAGTTTGAAGGAAAGTATTATTTTGATAAAGCCATGCCAATGGGATGTTCGATCTCCTGTTTAGCTTTTGAGACGTTCAGCACCTTCCTTCATTGGTGTGCGGTCAAGAGGTCAGGTAATGTGGCAATCACCCATTATTTGGATGATTTCTTGATAGCTGGAGATCCTAATTCATCAAAATGTAGAGACACTTTAGCTGCTTTTCAGGGTTTAATGGCAGAGCTGGGAGTTCCTCTAGCCGAGAAGACGGAGGGTCCTGACACACGGCTTACCTTTTTGGGAATCGAGATGGACACCATTGCCTGGATTTCTCGTTTACCAAATGACAAGCTCATGGCTATGAGAGAGCAGGTTAAGTTGATGATGGGGAAGCATAAAGCTACACTTCATGATTTTCAATCCCTTACAGGCTTGTTAAATTTTGCATGTAAGGTAATAGTTCCAGGATGAGAATTCTGCGCATGACTGTATAGGGCCACCAAAGGGATTTCCACTCCAAATCATCATATAAGTATCACCAAGGGGATTTGTGAGGACTTGAAGGTCTGGGAGTCCTTTTTGGAACAATTCAATGGTATTTCGTTTTGAAGGTCTGAAATGCTGCTGAAGGCAGATTTTCAGGTACACTCCGATGCTGCTGGTGCCCACGGTTTTGGAGTTTATTGGAATAGTCAGTGGGCTGCGGAGGCGTGGCCTCCTGCTTGGACAGAATGTGGTCTGACTCGAGACTTGACGTTTTTGGAACTTTTTCCCTTAGTTGTGGCTGTGCACCTGTGGGCAAATCAATTTGCAAATAAGACCATCTGGTTTTGGTGTGACAACCAGGCAGTTGTTCAGGTAGTAAACTCACAGTCCTCCAAGTCCTCCAGGGTGATGTGCTTGGTTAGGGCTATGGTGACTCAGTGTTTGAAGTTCAATGTTTTGTTTCAAGCTCACCATGTTCCTGGTTTGCTTAACTCTTTGGCAGATTCCTTCTCTTGTTTTCAGTTCTCCAGGTTCCGGCAGCTGGCTCCCGAGGCTTCGACGCACCCATTCAAGGTACACAGCACTTCTGTGGAGCCTTGGAGACTAGAAATCGACAGGACAATCCAACATTCTATTGCCCCATCAGACATCTTTGAAAGCATTTAGACAATTTTGTTGGAAATTGGGGAGGGGGAGGTCTGGCCTATTAGGGTGGACCTTATTCTTTGTTTTATATTTCATCTTAGGCAAACGGGTTTGTTGCCTGTTACCATTAGGGGCAGGTTGGCTGCCCTGGCATTTTAGACCAGGGCCAGTGGATTTCATGATCCTACCACTGATTTTAGGGTTAGGAGAGCTTTAGATGGTTGGACCAGAGAATCTCCTGTGGTCAAGGACACCCGTTTGCCAATAACTGGCCCAGTTTTGGTTAAATTATGGCAATACTTAGCCAATACTTGTTTTTCACTCGTGGAATTGGCTTTGTTTAAGGCTTTCTTTGCAGCCTTGAGAATTCGTGAGATTGTCCCTGGCTCTCACAATGACCAATCTGGTAGGGCACTTCTTCTTTCTGATGTCATAATGTCAGATCATGGGATTCAGATTTCCATCAGGCGCTCAAAGACTAACCAGTTAGCTAGTGGTCAGTCTATTACTTTAGCTAAGGCACCTGAGGGCCAGATTTGCCCTGTGTTAGCACTGGCAGACTATATGAAGGTTAGGCCGAAGGTGCCAGGATATTTGTTCGTGCATGTGTCAGGCATGCCACTAACTCAGTTTCAATTTAGGGCAGTTTTGAAGGAGACTTTGAGGCGAGCCAACTTGCCTGCCGCTCAGTTTTCCTCTCATTCCTTTCGTATTGGTGCGGTAACAGCCACGGCTGTGCATGGTTTAAGTGACGCCAATATTTGCTGAATTGGCCGCTGACATTCTAAGGCATTTAAATCTGACATACGTACTTGAGGGAACTGTCCAATTGTGGTTAGTTACACTAATCGACATTATTTGTATTTTAGCAGGCTTCTTCCATGGGAAGATATGGATAGCGGGCCACAGTCTAGTGTTCTGGGCAAAGCGCCATATATTGGAACAGTGATGCGACCCCACCCTTGGACTGGTGAACATCAGCAGCCTACAGTGGTTTGGTCGCAGGGGCATGCTTTGGGGAGCTTTGCTTCCCTTGATTATTCAACTTTCAAAGACACATCCGCACCCCCGGGCTTTAGTAATACACCTGGGGGAGAACGACTTGGTGAAGGTTCCATGTCTCCAGCTAGCAAAACAAATGGTGAAGGATCTGCAGGAGATAAGGAAGCACATTCCTGGGGCTGTATTGCTATGGACAAAATTGCTACCAAGGCGTAGCTGGCCCGGGGCATGTAAAGACGTTGCCATTAATGGCGCATGACGTTGGCTCAATCGTTGGCTCAAAGCAATTGACTAGATTGGGCTTCTTTGTAATTGATCCCGTTGGTATTCAAATATCAATGCCTCAGCTGTACAGGGGTGATGGGGTGCATCTCTTCTCAGAGGGTTTGGATGTTTATGTGCAGTCACTTTCAGAGCACATCAGGAGAGTGGTTTGTGGGGGGGGGGAGAGGGGATGCCAAGCTAGGCTGGCTCCCTCTTGTGGCGGGTAACGACACCCTCCCCACAGGGAAATAATTGGCTAATTAAATTTAATTAAATTGGGGAAAGTGATGTAAGATGTTAAACGCATGATGTCATTAAATTAGTTACGTCATATGGTGAAATATGACATCATTTCCAGTTGGAAGGGGTAAAATTTGTTTGTTGTTATCTATTTAGATGCTTTGTCACATGATGTGAAGGACCAACCGCTCGGGTTGGTTACACCTTCACATACACATGTGACAAAGAATTGTGTTTTTAATTGTGAAATGTTTGTAAATAGACCCTGTACAGCAAATAAAAGTTGTGGCCTGTTTATACCCAAAAGAGGCATCTCTTGTCCTTTGTGCCGGTGCAAAAGGTGAAACAATTTTTGAAAAAAATTAAGAAGTACTTAAATAAACTTATAAAAAATAAAGATGTACTCAAGTGAGAAAGATATCCCTCTTGAGAACATTCTGGCCTATGCTACTAATGGTGCTGCTTCTGTTACAGGTAGATACAGAGTATTTATTGCATATTTGAAAGGTGCTGTGCCAGAAGTATTTTGTATTCACTGTGTAGTTCAAGGAAATATTGGAGACAGGTGAATAATTGTTTAAAAAGGTGGTATCCTGGAATGATTTTCGAATATAGGTTTCCTTTAGGTGGGATGGGGCCCAGACTTGCTGCAGCAAAGCATTCACCACTCCCATTAGCTACTTGACCAGTTTCCCTTGGTCTGCTTTAATAAACCAGAAAAGGCAAGAATCCAGCATAAATGTGGTGGCTCTCACTTTTCCACATCCTCAGGTGGCACAGACTGAAAGGTGTCTGATAACAAAGGACAAACAGAGATCAAGGGATAGATTCACCAGACCTTTATAAACTACAGCATCCAAATCAGAACAGATCTGAGTGATTTTGTCTGAAAAGTGTTATACAAATTCATCATAGTGGGCTGTTGAGTAGTGATTGTTTCCTTCTTGTGGGCCAGAGTGTAAAACGCCCCTGAGCACTCAAGATAGCCCCAATGGAAGACACTGTGCAGATGCAATGGTAGCAGAGGGGTATAATGTCTTTGCTACCACCATTGCCAATTAGGAAGGGTTTAAAGACAAATGTAGACAATCACTGAAGAATTCCAGAAAGGACCAATTCACTCCGAAGGGCCTATAAATCTTGGCTAATGCCACTGGGGATGACCTATTTGCAGCATTGTCATTTCAAAAGATGTTACTGAAGTATCACCTTTCATGGCAAGAGGTTTAGTGAGCAATGAGATCTTATAAATGATTGCAGTCTCTCTTCCCTAGTTTACCATTTGAGGAGAATGCACACAAGAAAAGCCATGTGCTTTAAGAGTGGCCAAAAGAACAGAAACATCAGTTGATAACCAAATCTCAGTGACCATGGCTAAACATATTTTGTGATCCTATAAATAGTTGGCCAAAAATCCTGCTTTTGAAACCAATGAGTGAGCATTCATTCCGTAATAACAATAATAATACCACACACTCCAATAGTGTAGATAAAGGAAGAGAGGTTGAGCAGAGAGAGTGGTGTTGATTATGAGTACATCATAAGCATTGTAACCATGTTTGCTGTAGAACCATAATGTCTGCTATTACAGCTGTTCTATGAAGTCAATTACAGATTCTTAAAAATCAGTCACAACTTCTCTTTCTTCTTATCCATCTCAACTGTTTGCTCTTTCTACTCCCAATTCCTTTGACTCCCAGTTGACAAACAAACCAAGTAGGTAAATTTACACCTCCCCAGCTAATCCACAGTTTAGATTGTCTGAGACAAAAATCTGTCTATATTCATATGTTTTAATTTCACCCTTCTGCAGTCCAACTACTCAGGCTTCAAGGTCCTCAACCTCAGTCTATTTGGCTTTGATTTATCTTTGTTTGGTTACAGTTACCAGTAATAAAGCCAAAGTAAATTCAAACAAACACAAGTGGTTTACCCAGAAACCTGGTGTTGAGCCCATAACAAAGGAAATACAGAAAGTTCCTCCACACTACTAGATTACCATCATAATGACCAAAACAGAAAACCAGGCCTAGAGTGTGTTCTGCAGCATAGGTGGCACCAGATACTTCTTGGGACAGCCCCATGGTTATCATGGCAGACATGAAGTCCTGAGCTGCTCTTGACAGAGAAGTCTCAACATGCTTATCGAGGTTTCCCAATACAACAACAATAATAAATAATAAAACAAGCCAAGAGGACTCCAAAATCACTGCCAAGACAAATTCAGGCAGCTCAGGATGGGAGACAGTTGAGCAGCAGGGGGTGGGCATTATATCAACAGAATCTGTCTCAGCCACCCACTCATAGCCAGCAGATGGTGGGATAGGGCAACTGGTGTGGGAGATGGAATAATCCCAATAGAGCACTACAACTTCCCATCCCCTCTCCAGACCTTACCTACTGCTGTACAGAGAACCCAAGTGGACATAACATAGCAGCAGAAAACAGTTAGGCAGACAGGCAGGGAGCAAATAGGTGGTATTTAAAGTTCTGGACTCTAGTCTTGGCTAGCATGGTATGTACTATCCAAGAATCTAAGATCTATAGATTATTGTCTGTTCCACTGATGCACACAGAATTGTCAAGACTGCAAATCTTTCACCTTCTGCCTCTGCATCTGTGGAGCCTTTGAACCTCTAGCTGGAGGCGTATCTCTCCTATTATTTTTTTTTTTAATAAGGATTTGAAAACATCCCTCATTGATTTGCCAAATTAAGCTGCTAAGTTGTCCTTGGGGTTGCTGATATTAATAGTGACTTCTTACCCCTACTTCTGCTGGTCATCATTTCCATCCAAAAATTTCTTTATGCTGACCCTCGTTTGTTGCTGAAGCCCACAACAACACCCCATGACACTCTTCAATATCAAGGGAAATAGCAAACTCATAACATCATTTCCCCAAACACAAGAACACAGTGATGAGGAGTAACTCTTGTTTTGCTAGCATTTTATTTTCACCCTTGTCCACCACTCAGCCCAGTTCTATCTGTGAGCTGAATGAAAAAAAAATTCTCAATGCAAAGAACAGACAAAAGAGGAAGAGATTGGGAAAGTTTAATATCAGGAACCAGCATCTGTTTGGCATAGACTGTAGTTGCTTTCTGTTTGAAGGTGACATGGTCTCTGTGTGGACTGCATGGTGATCAATCACTTGTGTCAGAATCCCTAATCCTATTCATTGAAAGACAAACACAGTGGCATCTAGCCACTCCTCTTGCTCAAGTAATTAGCAAATTTACACGAGCCAGGCACATGATAACAAAGGTTGGTCTACAGGGCCCTAGAAAAGGAAACCACAACAATGAGTCTCTGATGATGTTTTGTCCTTGGGTATGTGGCTCTACAATAGTCTTCAACATTTCTTTCTTTTACTGCCCAGTAGACAGCTATTTTTGATGAGATCTTATGCAGGCAGTGCCTTGTTCTCTCAGTAACAAAAGTCAAATCCCTCTGCCAGCCTATGTGACAAACATTCCCACTGCCACTCTTGCCTCACTCTGCTCCCCTTGATTATTCAGTCTTGGTTCATGCAGAGATCTGCAATCTATGTATGGTAGGTGAGTATGTGAGATCTCTGCACACACAAACAAGTGAATGATGCGAAGATGACTGGAGGAGGGGGGAAGAGCAAAAGCAGTAAAACATTAATGTGACACTTGGGCAGGGGGGAAGAAGAGGGAGGGGTAGTCCAGTCTAGCCCCTCACCACTGATTTCATGGCTAGGCATGCAGTGCAGTGGAAAAACTTGGCAACACACATGGCAACACATACTAGGCTTGCCAAATTCACCCACCCACTAAGAACCTCCTGACCCCAGACCCACACTTACATCACTATGAAGCGCAGTCCATATACATGAGCGGATATCTGGATTTTCCACTCAAATCTTGAGTAAATCCCCATCTTTTACCACCAAATTAAAGGCCTGAGGTGCTGGAAATGTCCAGATTTAGCCAAAGTAATCGTAGACATTGTCAAGGCAGCCTGCTGTGAAAACAAGGTGAGATTGCTTTATTTACATCCAGATTAATCTTATCTTTCTCTCTCTCTGTCTCTCTCTCTCTCTCTCTCTCTCTTTTTTTTTTTTTTTTGATAAAATTACCAGAGAGATAGATGGGGGACATCTGACATGTGAAAGGGATCTAGAAGTCCCAATAGACCACAAGTTAAAAATGAGTCAACACTGTGTTGCAGCAGCTAAGAAAGCCAATGCAATTGTAGGTTGCAACAATAGAAGTATAGTGTCTAGATCAAGGGAAGTGCCACTCTATTCTGCTTTGGTCAGGCCTCACCTGGAATACAGTGTCAGGTTCTGGGCACAACAATTAAAAAGGATGTTGACAAGTTGGTGCATGTGCAGAAAAGAGCAACCAAAATGATGAAAGGTCTGGAAACCATGGTCTATCAGGATGATCAGATTTCCTTATAAAATGTAAAAAGATGAATATATATGAATGTACTAAACAAACAAAATATTTTGATTCATACATTTTGTTGGGTGGTGTGCAACATCTGCATGTAAATGTAAAGGGGGGGGGGTGTCACAAGATTAAAAAAATTGAGGACCACTACCCTAGCACCATCTTTCCACAAATCTTCAAAAGGATGCTTTTGTGGCATCAAAGGACACATTAGTCACTAGCTTGGAACAATTTTTGCAAACAAAGAGAAGCACATTGAATGACCACACAATAAAGTGTGGTATTTTTCACTGCTGAATGAATCTGAATTGGGCTTTTGCCAAACACTGAAGATGTCTGATCTGGTCATTCAGTGTGCTTCAGCCAGTATGCCTTTCAAGAACTTTTCACCCCTTTACCTATGTGCCTACTTCCTTAGAATCTTTCTCCTGTTCATGAATTACTGACAAAAGGGTGGGGTTTAGATGAACTAAAAGATCAAACTAAATATAAGAGTAAAAGCACCAAGAGTTGAAAGTTTGGAAAGTCCACTATTCAAATGATCCAGCACAAGGGCAGAGGTTTATAATTGCAGTATTAATTCATCTTGAATAATTAATTGGATCAGATCTAGTTTAATAACAGTAGATAATGTAGTTAGATAACAACAACAACAACAACAACAACAACAACAACAACAATAATAATAATAATTTTTATTTATAACCCGCCCCTCTGCGTGGCAATCGGAGCAGGGTACAACAGTTTAAAACAAAACAGAGTTAAAAATCAATCCCTCACCCCATAATCCCACCCTCCCATCCCCTTAAAATAGAATTAAACCACAGTCAAATTAAAATGCCACATTACATTAAAATTAAAATTTTGGGCTTTACTGAGGAGTTAATCATTTTTTAAAAAGATCAATGATTTGGTTCCATCTATATGCCATCCTTAGATAATTCTCCCTGACATTCTGACATCTTGTGAATTGAAATGTTTTCTTTCTGGAGTATTGCCAGCTTTCTAAATCTATATTTCTGCCAATATCTTTTGCCCATTTTATCATTTCCCCTTTGATTATTTCTTGCTCTTGGTTTATATTGAGGAGTATTTTATAGGTTTTTGCTATTTACTTTGTGCCCTTTCTTTCTAGTATTTTATCCAGTTCATTCTTTTGCAGTTCAAAACTATATTCTTTTTTTATCTGTCTTGAATCTTTCTGTTAATTGGTAGTAAACTAGTCATTGATTTTTTAAATTCAAATCGTGGAATTTCTTTTGCATCTTTCATTTCATATTGTTGTTGATTGTCTTTTTTTACAATGTCCCGATATCTTACCCATCTTTCACTTATCTTTGTTCTTTCAAGTAGTGCCTCTTGGGGGGACAACCAATCTGGTATCTTAGAGTAGAAAGTTGCCTTGATTTTTTTTCCATGCCATATAAATAGATTTCTGGACAAAATGGTGTTCAAAATTTTTGTGTAATTTGTTTTTATCATACCAGAGGTAGGCATGCAACTCATATCACAAGTTGAATCCTTCGAGGTTTAGAAGCTTTTAGTTGCTAAGTCTGACCCAGCCTGACAGTTGTACTAAAGTGTTTGCTTGGTAATATAGATACAGATATGGTAAATTGCATCCTCTATTCAGTCTTACATCTGTTAATGTTTTCCATTTTACACTTGTTTTTTTGCCTTCCCAGAGAAAATTTTTGAGTTCTTTATTCCAGACATCAAATGGTTTGCTATTCGTTATTATTGGAAGATTTGCAAATAGAAAATTAAATTTTGGAAATATTGATATTTTGATTGCTGCTATTTTACCTAAGAAAGATAACCTTAACTTTGACCATGTCTGCAGGTCCTGTTGTATAGTCTTCCACATTTTTAAATAATTGTTGTCAAATAAATCTGTGTTCTGATTGGTAAGCCAAATATCCAGATATTTTCTTTTTTAACTGTTTTGCATTTCAATTTTTCTTGCAAAAGATTTTTTTTTCCAAGATAATCATGTTTTTTGTTATGAACACCAATTTATCGGTATTAATTTTGAAACCCACTATTTTCCCAAAGTGTAATCATCAGCTTGTCAATACAATTCAGAGGATCCTACAAAAATATTGCTAAGTCATCTGCATAGTCTCTGAGGGAGTATTCTTTGCCTTTTATTTTTGTTCCTGTTATCTCTGAGTCTAATCTGATTTTATTGATCAGCATTTCCCATACTGCAATGAAAAGAATATGCGATAGCGGGCATCCTTGCCTTGTGCCTTTTTGTACAGGAATTGGCATGGGCCTATCCCAATTGGTTGTTGGGCCAACATACTCTGCAGGTCATACCCTCAATGTGGTCTTTAGTACGGAGCAGGCATATCCGTGGGCAGAGGTAATAAGTACCTCTGCACTGTCATGGACGGATCATCTCCTGGTCAAAGTTGAACTTGGAGCCACTGTCCACCCCACTGGGGGTGGAGGACCTATTAGAATGGTCCGCCCTCAGAGGCTAATGAAGCCTGAAAGACTCCAGAAAGCTTTAGAAGGTTTCTGGGTTGGTAATGCCGGTGATCCTGTCGAAGCCCTAGTCAAAACCTGGAACACCAATCTTACTAGGGCTATTGACACAATCGCTCCCAAGCTTCCTTCTAAATTGTCAACCTTGGTTCACAGAGGAACGTAGGTAGATGAATTGAGTTGGACAATTAGAGTGTACCTGGCAGAAAACTCAACTCCTATCTGACAAGACTCATCATAGGAAATTTCTTTATTCCTATAGAGAGGCTATAAGTGCAGCACAGAAATCCTTCTCTTCTGCACACATTGCATCTGCAGAATCCCATCCAGCAGAGCTATTTAGGGTGCAGAACCCTTTACTTAACCCAACAACGGTCTGCTGTGACATGTTTAACAACTATTTTGCAGATAAAATCTCTCAGATAGGAGCTGACTTAGACGCCAGGATTATAGCAGAATTGACTGATGAGGTGTCCAGTAAACCCATTTTAGAGATTAAACTAGATCAGTTTGACCCAGTGAGTACCTAGGATGTGGACAAGATCCTTGGTAAAATGAAAAAGATGACGTGCCCCCTTGATACTTGCCCATCATGGCTGGTCGCCCAGGGGGGTGATGCCTTGATGGCTTTTCTTAAGGGGATCATCAATGCATCCCTTGATGAAGGATCTGTTCCAACATGCTTCAAGGAAGTGGTCATTAGACCACTCCTGAAGAAACCTTCCCTGGACCCCCTGGACTTAAATAAGTATAGACCAGTATCCTATCTGCCAATTTTGAGCGAGGTGATCGAGCCGGCCATCGCCTTCCAACTCCAAGCGATCTTGGATGATACCGATTTTCTAGATCCATTTCAAACCAGCTTCAGACCTGGATATGGGGTGGAGACTGCCATGATTGCTCTGGTATATTACCTATGCTCTGGTATATTACCATTGACTGGGGAAGCATGACCCAGTTAGTGCTTTTGGATCTCTCAGCGGCTTTTAACACAATAAATCATGACATCTTCTTGGAATGCCTGGGAGAGTTAGGAATTGGAGGCACTGTAATTCAGTGGTTCCGTTCCTTTCTCTCGGGCAGGTTCCAGAGGGTGATGCTCGGGGACAGTGGCTCTTCAAAAACAGAGCTTAAATGTGGTGTCCCTCAAGGTACCATCCTGTCCCAAATGCTATTTAACATCTATATGAAGCAGCTGGGGGAAATCATCCGGAGACATGGGGTTGGGTGTTATCAATATGCCAATGACACCCAAATTTACTTCTCCATGGCTCAGTCAGCATTTTCTGCTGCTGCCCCCAGATTCTGGAATACTTTGCCAGAAGAGATCCATCAAATAACCAACTTGGACAGCTTTAAAAAAACTGTCAAGATGGATCTCTTCCGGCAGGCCTTCCCAGATTAGATCGCTTTATTCAATCTATGCCCTCTCTCGCTATATACTCTTTTGTACACCTATTAGTGCTCTAATGCCATTATTGTTTATTATAAGGTATGTTTTAACTAAATCGTTTTTATGAAGTTAGCCACCTTGATTGCGCACGCAAAAGGAGGGATATAAAAATAAAGTTTATTGATTTAGTCATTTATTTTATATGGCCAACAAAATAACAGACATAGAAGCAAAAAAAAAAAAAAAAAAAAAAATGGAAAACACTGATATATATGCTTACATCTGCTAGAGTTCTTATTGTGAAAAAATGGAAAACTAAAGGAGCACCCACAATAGAAAATTGGTTACTAAAATTATTAGATAACATAGAACTTGATAGACTAACAAACTTGATAGAAAGAAGCCCCATGGATGTAACAAGCACAGACTGGGTAAAATTGAAAAATTATTGTAAAAATCGATGAAAATGTAAAAATAATGTTTATAAAGTTTAGAAACACCTCAAGAAGCACTATAAGTACAGGAAGACTAAAGTCACAAAAACTAACTACAAAAAAAAGGGAACTGTATTATATTTCTTTCCTTGCTCCAAAACCAGGTAATTTGATAGGATGTTTAAAAGTAAATGATTTGGGAAGTTGAATGAAGAGACTTCAACATTAAGAGAACTTTTCAATAATTTTAGCAATTTGACACTTTTCTCCATTACTCTTTCAAACTGCATTGATTTTCCTTTTGATTTTCCTTTATGTAATATAATTGGCATACAGTTTTATTTTTTACCTTCATGTTGAGTAGGTATGAAAGTAGTAGATACTAAGTAGATATGTTAGGGTTGGTCTTTTTTTAGGATTGGGATACAGATAAAATACGATAACTTCAGCTAAGAGTTTTTTAAAGTATTTATTGTAATGTATTTTGTGTAATTTTGAGTAAAGATATTAATTTTTTAAACCTCCTTTGCACTACTTTTGTCAAGAACATTTATAATATTTTTATTCAAAATTTTGACAACTGATGAATCAACAAATAAAATTTCCTTCTATTACAACATCTTATTGCTTTGTCTTTTCCTTTACTTGTCTTCTTTTCTTGGTTCTGACTTCCCCTTCTTCCTTCCTCTATATGGAGTCATTAATGTTTACACATGACAAGAATATGTTTGATTTGCTCTGACATATTTTTATGTCTAAATTTGACCAGGTTTAGACATAAAAAAAGAAGTTGTTATTTGGCAGCTTGGAAATATTTTAAGTTATACATTTACTTCATACGTTCCCTTCTTATTCCTGCTTTAGGGATCACAATCTGTCCCACAATCATGATAGCTATTTCCCAGGATGAATTGTCTTTAGGGACAGCTTTCATCTTGTCCTTAAGGTCCTCTTTGCTCAGCTGTAATGGGTTCCATGATCAGAAGGACTTAGGAAGAGCTTGCTAAGGTGAAGATTTCTCTGAACTAGTGCATGATCTGAAGCTGTGGAAGGTTTAATTTGTGTTTCTTTAAAATGTCCTCTCCAGAGTATAGTTAGAATGTATTCCATTCTCACATAGATGCTATGTCTTCACAAACAGAAGGAATAATCTCTTCCTCTGAGGTGCAGTTTTCACCGAGAGTCAATGAGATGGAAATCTGTGATAATGGACAACAGGCAGCAATGATCTCTCTGTATGTCTGACACTATTTGGCTCATTGATAGTTGCATTGATTTCTTCTCATAGTAAAAGCTTATAGATAGAATTTCAGATAGAATTTCACTTTGATGAATATTGAGTTGAATATTCAATGTACCCAGGGTGGTTTTAACTTTCTCTCTGATGGTTTCTTTTACAAAGACTTATGATCATCATGCAATTGCTAATAATTGTCCACTTAATTTGTTGGAAGGTTTTAAACAGAGGCTGGATGGCCATCTTTCAGGTGTGCTTTGATTCTGTGTTCCTGCATGGCAAGGGGTTGGACTGGATGGCCCTTGTGGTCTTTTCCTACTCTATGATTCTATGATTTGGATGATGCAGTCAATTTTGTTCAGGAGAATAAGCCAGTAGTCTTCTTTATGGCACATTTCTTTGTTGAGGATAATACTTTGGATTCTTCTCTTTTTAGTTAAGGATCCCATTTTGTTTAGATTTGATGAGGAAATTTCAGCTTCAGTTTGTATTGCTGCCAAGTCAGAACAGTAAAGGGTAAGTACTTGGCAGTTACAGCCATTTCCCAAGAGTGGGCTAATTTCATTGACAGGGTTATTGAATATGTTTCCTAATTAAAGGAAAAATCGGCATGAGACAATAAAAAATATGAACAGTTGTCCCCTTAAGAACTACCCAGAATATAACTATTCAGGGTATCTAGTCCATCATTTTGGCAACAGTGGGCCTTTGCAGTGCCAGAAGGGGTGCTAAAGAACTGTGCTCTTAGGGCTCCCTTTTGCTGCCCCTGAAAGCAGCAGCATTTTTTGCTCTTTCAAGGGCGGCAAAAGAGAGGATCGGGGCTGCAGCATGAGGTAGCCACAGCCCCGATCCATGGCTAGCATGGGCGGCCCAGAACCGCCTGTCTGCAGCTCCCCAATGTGTAAGATGGTATCAGAGGGCCCTAATTACATAGGAAATTGAATGTCAAAACTGCTGATTTACATGGTCTTTACAAAACTAGGGAGATCCCTGGTCTGATCTGTTCAAGAGCCCATTTGTTTGTCTTCTTGTCTGTCCATGGTATCCTCAGTACTTTTCTTCAGCACTACATTTCAAATGAGTTGATTTTCTTTCTGTCTGCTTCCTTCACTGTCCAGCTCTCAAATCCGTACATGGTAATTGGGAATACAGTGGCCTGAACAATTCTGACTTTAGTGCTCAGTCGTATGTCTTTGCTCTTCAGTATCTTTTCCAGTTCTTTCATAGCTGCCCTTCCCATTCCTAGTCTTCTTATTTCTTGACTGCAGTTTCCATTCTGGTCACTGTTTGATTGGGAATTCTTTAACTATTTCAATTTCCTTGTTGCCTAGATTGAATTTGTGTATTTCTTCTGTGGTCATTATTTTTGTTTTCTTTATATCCAACATCAGACCTGCCTTTGTACTTTCATCTTTGACCTTTCTTATTAACTATTCCAATACCTGACCGTCTTCACAATGACACTATAATATTAGCAGAAAAACAGAATCATAGAGATGGAAGACACCACAAGGGCTACCCAGTCCAACCCCCCACCATGCAGGAACTCAAAATCAAAGCATCCCCAACAGATGGCCATCCAGCCTCTTTTTAAAGACCTACAAAGAAAGAAACCCCACCACACTCTGAGGGAGTGTGTTCCACTCTCGAACAGCTATCTCACTGTCAGGAAGTTCCTCCTAATGTTGAGGTGGAATCTCTTTTCCTGTAGCTTGCATCTGTTGTTCCCGGTCCTGTTCTCTGGAGCAGTAGAAAACAAGCTAGAGCCTTCCTCAATATGACATCCCTTCAAATATTTAAAGAGGGCTATCATATGACCTCTTAACCATCTCTTCCCAGGCTAAACATACCGAGTTCCCTAAGTCGTTCCTCATAGGACATGGTTTCCAGACCCTTCACCATTTTAGTCACCCTCCTCTGGACATACTCCAGTTTTCCCACATCCTTTTTGAATTGTGGTGACACAATAGTCCAGAACTGGACACTATATTCTAGGTGAGGCCAGACCAAAGCAAAATACAGTGGGACTATTACTTCCCTTGATCTAGATACTATACTTCATTAATGCAGCCTAAAATTGCATTGGGCTTTTTAGCTGTTGCATCACACTGTTGACTGATGTTCAACTTGTGGTCTACTAGGACTCCTAGACCCCTTTCACACGTAGTCTCATTAAGCCAGGTGTCCTCCATCTATGCATTTCATTTTATTTATTTTTTGCACTAAGTGCAGCACCTTACATTTCTTTGTGTTGAAACTCATTTTGTTAAATTTGACCCAGCTTTCTAATCTATTGAAGTCATTTTGAATTTTCATCCTGTCTTCTGGGGTATTAGCTATTCCTCCTAATTTGGTGTCATCTGCAAATTGAGAAGCATGCCCCCTATTCCTTCATCCAAGTCATTGATAAAGATGTTGAATAGCACTAGGCCCAGGACAGAACCCTGTGGCACCCCACTGGTCACTTCTCTCCAGGAAGAAGAGGAGCCATTGCTGAGCACCTTTTGGGTTCAGTCGGGGGGGGGGGGGTTGCAAACTGCCAGAAATAGGGCAAATTGAGTCCACTTTTAGAGTTAGGGTTAGAGCTAGGAATCATGGGAATTGTTTTTTGTTTTTTTCTGAGACATTGAGCCTTCTCTGTCAGAGAGCTCTGGTGCCACAATAAAATACAGTTCCCATGATTCCCTAACCCTAACCCTAACCCTAAAAGTGGACTCAATTTGCACTATTTCTGGCAGTCTGCAACCCCCCTCAGTCAGCCAATTACTAATCCATCTAACAGTTGTATTGTCTAGCCTACATTTTACTATCTTGTTTGCAAGGATATCATGGGGGACCTTGTCAAAAGCCTTATTGAAATCAAAATATGCTATGTCTACTGCATTCCCTTCATCAACCAAGCTGTAATTTAATTGAAAAAAAGAGATCAGATTAGTCTGGCATGACTTGTTTTTTGAGAAACCCATGTTGACCTTTAGTGATTATGGCATCCCATTCTAAATATTCACAGACTCTCTGTTTAATGAACTGTTCTAGAATCTTTCCTGGTATTTATGTCAGACTAACTGGGCGATAGTTCTTGGGATCCTCATTTTCCCCTTTTTGAAGATGGAGGCAATGTTTGCTCTCCTCCAGTCTGCTGGGACTTCTCCTGTTCTCCAGGAGTTCTCAAAGATTATTCCCAGTGGCTCTGAGATTACATTTGCCAGTTCTTTTAATATCCTTGGATATAGTTCAGGGGTAGGCAACCTTTCCACTTTAAGGGCCAAGGGACTTCAGCTCCCAGAAGCCTCAGCCATGTTGGCCAATAGTCCCATGTTGGCCAATAGCTCCTGGGATTCTGGGAGGTGAAGTCCCTCGGACCTTAAAGGGGAAAGGTTGCATACCCCTGATATAGTTCATCTGGTCTTGGAGACTGAAATTCATTTAGATTAACCAGATATTCCTGTACTACCTCTTTAGTTATTCTGTGCTGCATTTCCCCTATTGTGTCCTGTCCTCCATTTTCCTCAGATTGAACACCGTTTTCCTTTTGTGAGAAGACTGAAGCAAAGAAGGTGTTGAGTAGTTCTGTCTTTTCTCTGTCCCCTGTTAGAATTTCTCCATCTTCTCTGCGCAGTGGCCCTATGATTTCCTTCTTCTTTCTACTACCTGTCCTGCAGCCACTCACTCATAGACCACAAGGTTGTGAGTTCAATACTAGCCAGGGCTCAGGCTAGACTCAAGCCTGCATCCTTCCAAGGTCACTAAAATGAGTACCCAACTGTTGGGGGCCAATGAGCTTACAGTTGTAAATCGCTTAGACATCCCATAGTGCGATATGAAGCAGTATATAAATGAAGCTGCTTTGCTTTGCTTTTTGCTACGGACATACCCCAAAAAGCCCTTTTTATTGTGCTTAACCACTCTAGCAAGCCTGAGCTCATTCTGTGCTTTGGCTTTCCTGACTTTATCCCTACATGTGCTAGCTATTTGTTTGAATTCCTCTTTAGTTCTTTCACCCCTTTTCCATTTCCTATACATCTCACATTTAAAACTTAGTTCAGTTGAAAGTTCTTTCATCATCCAACCCAACTTCTTGAGACACCTCCCATTTTTCCTTCTCTTTGGAACAGTTTGAGATTGTGCCTTCAGGATCTACCTTTTGAGAAACTCCCACCCATCTTGAACTACCTTCTCCTTTAGTATTCCTGACCATGGGATCACTCCCAGTGTTTGCCTAAGTTTAGTGAAATCAACTCTCCTAAAGTCTAAAATGAGTGTCTGACTATGCCTAGCTTCTCCTTTCCACTGTACCAGAAACTCCAGGAGAACATAATCACTCCCACCTAAAGATCCCACCACTTGCACCCCATTGACTAGGTCATCCCTCTTGATTAGGATTAGATCTAAAATAGCTGATACCCTTGTTTCCTCTTCCACCTTTTGGACAATGAAATTCTCTTTGAGGCAAGTGAGGAATCTGCTAACCTTGAAATATTGACTGAGTTTGACTTCCAGCAAATATCAAGATAGTTGAAGTCGCCCATCACTAGTACATCTCTCCTTTCTGAGTGTGTGGTCATCTGTTATAGAAAGACATCATCCAATCCCTCAGTCTGACTTGGGGGTCTTTAGTGGACTCCTGCAATAACATCCCTGTTGTTTCCTTCTCCTTTAATTTTTATCCAGATGCTCTCCACCTGGCTTCCAGGATTGAAGTCCTAGACTTCTTGAATGGTGTAAATATCCCTTTCAATGCTATTCCTCCTCCTTCCCTGTTTGGCCTATTTCCACATAACAACAACATTCCACATAACAACAATAATAATGAGAGGATCATTAGGCTCCTCATGTTCAATAATTTTTCATAGTGAATTAGGAAGATTATTTTGAAACACTGCTATATTGTGAGTGGCATACCACAATGTTTGCACTCCCCAATTATAGCTCAGTTTAGGACATCTAACTTGAAGGCAAGTAATGGAACACACTTGGAGTTTGGTGGAGTCTCCTTCTTTGGAAGTTTTAAAGCAGAGGTTGGGTGGCTATCTGTTGGGGGTGCTTTGATTTCAAGTTCCTGCATGGCAGAGGGGTTTGACTGGATGGCCTTTGTAGTCTCTTCCAGCTCTCTGATTCTATGATTCTATGGACCTTTTAGTACACAACAATTTTAATAGGATCACAAAACTAATTCCTACTCTCAGTTGTCACAAGTATAAATATTGTGCTTTATCACTTACAATAAAGACATTTCAACATCCAACTTTAAATTAGTCTATTAAAATTAGGAATTACTCAATATGCCAGACAGCCAGTGTGGTTTATGTAATTATGTGCCCTTCTTAACTGCTTAACTGATAATATAGGCTGAACTAGTAGACAGGTACAAGTAAGAATATGGAAACAGAAGAGTAGAATCCAGAATGAAACCTTAGAATCATAGAATCATAGAATCATAGAGTTGGAAGAGACCACAAGGGCCATCCAGTCCAACCCCCTGCCATGCAGGAACTCCCAATCAAAGCATCCCCGACAGATGGCCATCCAGCCTCTGCTTAAAGACCTCCAAGGAAGGAGACTCCACTACTCTCCGAGGGAGTGTGTTCCACTGTCGAACCGCCCTTACTGTCAGGAAGTTCCTCCTAATGTTGAGGTGGAATCTCTTTTCTTGCAGCTTGCATCCATTGTTTCGGGTCCTAGTCTCTGGAGCAGCAGAAAACAAGCTTGTTCCCTCCTCGATATGACATCCCTTCAAATATTTAAACACGGCTATCATATCACCTCTCAGCCTTCTCTTCTCCAGGCTAAACATCCCCAGCTCCCTAAGTCGTTCCTCATAGGGCTTGCTTTCCAGACCCTTCACCATTTTAGTTGCCCTCCTTTGGACACGCTCCAGTTTCTCCACATCCTTTTTGAATTGTGGTGCCCAGAACTGGACACAGTATTCCAGGTGAGGCCGGACCAAAGCAGAATATAGTGGCACTATTACTTCTCTTGATCTAGACACTATACTTCTACTGATGCAGCCTAAAATTGCATTGGCCTTTTTAGCTGCTGCATCGCACTGTTGACTCATGTTCAACTTGTGGTCCACCTGGATTCCTAGATCCCTTTCACACGTAGTCTCATTCAGCCAAGTGTCCCCCATCGTATATCTGTACTTTTTGTTTTTCCGCCCTAAGTGCAGTACCTTACATTTCTCTGTGTTGAATTTCATTTTGTTAGCTTTGGCCCAACTTTCTAGTCTGCTCAAGTCATTTTGAATTTTGATCCTGTCCTCTGGGGTATTAGCTACTCCTCCTAATTTGGTGTCGTCTGCAAATTTGATAACTATGCCCCCAATACCGTCATCCAAGTCATTAATAAAGATATTGAATAGCACTGGGCCCAGGACAGAGCCCTGTGGCACCCCACTGGTCACTTCTTTCCAGGTTGAAAAGGAGCCATTGTTGAGCACCCTTTGTGTTCGACCAGATAACCAATTACAAATCCATGTAACAGTTACTTTGTCTAGCCCACATTTTACCAACTTGCTTGCAAGAATGTCATGGGGAACCTTGTCAAAGGCCTTACTGAAATCAAGATATACTATATCCACAGCATTCCCTTCATCTACCAAACTGGTAATTTTATCAAAAAAAGAGATCAGATTTGTCTGGCATGACCTGTTTCTCTGAAACCCATGTTGACTTTTTGTGATTATGAAATTATCTTCCAGATGTTCACAGACTCTCTGTTTAATGATCTGCTCCAGAATCTTTCCGGGTATTGATGTCAGACTAACTGGACGATAATTGTTGGGATCCTCTTTTTTCCCCTTTTTGAAGATGGGGACAACATTTGCCCTCCTCCAGTCCACTGGGACCTCTCCTGTTTTCCAGGAATTCTCAAAGATTATTGCCAATGGTTCTGATATTACATTTGCCAGTTCTTTTAATACCCTTGGATGTAATTCATCTGGTCCTGGAGACTTATATTCATCTAGATTAACCAGATGTTTCTGTACTATCTCTTTACTTATTCTGTGCTGAAATTCTCCTATTCTGTCCTCTGCTCCATTATACTTAGGTTGAGCACCCTTTGCCTTTTCTGAGAAGACTGAAGCAAAGAAGGTGTTGAGTAATTCTGCCTTTTCTCTGTCCCCTGTTAACTTTTTGCCATCTTCTCCACACAGTGGCCCTACCATTTCCTTCTTTTTCCTTTTGCTACTGACATACCCCCAAAAGCCCTTTTTATTGTTCTTAACCGCTCCAGCAAGCCTGATTTCATTCTGCGCTTTAGCTTTTCTGACTTTAACCCTACACGTGGTAGCTTAGATTCACCTTTAGGGAAACACTGCAACAATTTCAAGCACTCTCCAGTTTTTCTCTATTTTTTGTTATAGAAGTAATGCCACAACACAGAGAGAGAGATAATCAATTACAGCTGCTTTGTTCTGAGGTCTTTTGGATTGACTTTAAAAAAAAACTATCAACCTTATGGTTTGAATATGAATGTCCAATATCAGTGTTTCCTATAGAAAAGTTAATGAAGGCAGTCATTTCACTTTAAGGAGGACTAGCTTTGCAATTTGAAATATGATTACCAACATGTGCCCACACCTCAAACCATGATTATCAGTTAGGATATGAGTATGAAATCTTCCAAGGGATGTGATGGCTCAGTGGTTATGATGCTGATTCTGATGATTGCAAGATCGTCAGGTCAGCAGTTTGAAACCCAAGTGCCATGTGACAGTGAGCTCCCATCACTACTCCCAGAGTCTTCCATCCTAGCAGGTCAAAAGCATGTAAAAATGCAGGTAGATACATAGGTACCACTTTGGTGGGAAGGTAACAGCATTCTGTGCCATCATGTTGGCCATATGATCACAGAGTTTGGAGCTATAGAATGGATTCCAAACTCTCTCCCTTATTAATGAGGAAATGGAAAAGCTGCAAGAGCAACAGTATCAGCCTATACAGTATATCCAGATGACCTGGGAAGAATCTGCAAATTGAGTATCCAGTGTCAAACCTAAGAGGTAACAAGTTGTGGTGGTTGTGGACTTCTTGCTCAGAGGAACAGAAGTAATACTCTGGAAGCCTGACAAGATGAATCATGAGGTGTGCTGTCTCCCCGCAGCCAAAATCCATGATGTACAAAGAGGCTGATAAGACTAGTACTATTAACCCTTCCTTTTGGTTCAAGTGGGAACCAATGTCATTGTGAGGAACATCTTTCAGAACATTACAAAGGGTTATGAGGATATGGGTAGGAAGCAGAAAGACCTTGGTGCATAGGTTGTAATTTCATCTCTCCTCCCTGTTGAAGGACATGGCCAAAGAAGGGAGAGAATATTAGCAGAGGTGAACAACTGACTCTGCAAATGGTGCCACTGAGAATGATTTGCCTTCTTTGACCATGGTCTGCTTTTTCCACAAAAATAATGTTTTCGCTAGGGATGGGGTGCATCTCACAGCTGTTGGCAAGAATGTTTTTGCTAAAAGGCTCACAAATCTGATCAGGAGAGCTTTAAACTGAGTTCTGGTGGGGAGGGAGACAGTATTTTGGCAGGGAAAAATCCAGCAATTAGTGGGGAGAAAAGACCAAGTGTTAAAGAAAGAGCAGATCAGTATTACTAGAGACCAAATGGGGGGGGGGGGACACACACGTGGGCTTAAATGCCACTACACTAATGCACAGAGTATGAGAAATAGACAAGATAAACTGGAACTCTTAATAAAGCATAATAAATATGATATAGTAGGTATCACTGAAACCTTTCTGCTCAGAAGAAGGACAGCAGTTCCAGAGCAGCCATATTGAGTGGGTGAGTGTTTAAATTCTTTTTAAAATTCTTTTTTAAAAAGAGTGTGACTGTTGCTGAACTAGCCAATTAGCTCTATACAACTCCTCCCAGAGGCTTTCCACACACACATCTCTACATTTCTCCTTTGACAGTATAACCCATTCATATTCCAACAATCTCCTCTGAAATGTACAGATGTACAAGGCACATTATTTTCAGTTGTGAAACTACATTAGCACAATGAGGAAATGTACACTTAAGATGACATTCCTGTACACTTAAGATGACATTCCAAGAAGACATGACATCTGATCATGTTTCTCCATTCCCAATGGTTTTGTCAAAATGTCTGCTCAATTATGTCTTGTTTCTATATATTGTAGATGTACAACTCCTTTCTGTACTAATTCCCTGACATTCTGGTACCTTACTCCAATGTACTTTGTCCTGTACTTTAAATTATCTGTCTCTGACATGGCAATGCATGATTGTGAGTCTTCAAAAATCAATACCAGCCCAGAACAACTCTGATTCAAATCTGAAGTAGCTGTTTAATCCACTATATCTCATTGACTATCTCTGACAATGCTGCAAACTCTGCTTCACTTGTACTTTGTGCTACATGTCCCTGCTTTCTACTATGCCAAATGATCGCACTTTCTCCAAACTTGATCAACAATCCTGTAACTGACTTTCTGTTATGCAATTCTGAAGCAAATGAACTATCTAAAAAGCATTCCAGCCTAACCTGGCTGTTCTGTATCTTCAGTTTTTTGTCTATGCCACCTCAACAAATGTTTGACTCTTGTCCAATCCTCAAGCTTTGGACAATTTGGTTTTTTGTAAGCATGCCAACTGCAAATGCAATATCTGGCCTGGTGTTATTTGTTATGAACATTAAACTTCCAACAATGCTCCTAAACAACTCTGGATTTTCAAACTCTCTAGTTGTTTCACCATTGACAAATCTAACTGACATATGACTTTTAACTATTTTTGCACTTTGTAATCCACACTTCTCAATCAGCTTTTCTATCTTCTTCTGCTGACTCAATAAACTGCCATCTTCATAGAATCATAGAATCATAGAGTTGGAAGAAACCACAAGGGCCATCCAGTCCAACCCCCTGCCATGCAGGAACTCCCAATTAAAGCATCCCTGACAGATGGCCATCCAGCCTCTGCTTAAAGACTTCCAAGGAAGAAGACTCCACCACACTCCGAGGGAGTGTGTTCCACTGTTGAACAGCCCTTACTGTCAGGAAGTTCCTCCTAATGTTAAGGTGAAATCTCTTTTCCTGGAGCTTGCACCCATTGTTCCAGGTCCTAGTCTCTGGAGCAGCAGAAAACAAGCTTGTTCCCTCCTCAATATGACATCCCTTCAAATATTTAACCAAGGCTATCATATCACCTCTTAACCTTTTCTTCTCCAGGCTAAACATTCCCATCTCCCTAAGTCGTTCCTCATAGGGCTTGGTTTCCAGACCCTTCACCTACAGAGTTGTCCTCCTTTGGACACGCTCCAGTTTCTCCACATCCTTTTTGAATTGTGGTGCCCAGAACTGGACACAGTATTCCAGGTGAGGCCTGACCAAAGCAGAATAGAGTAGCACGAATACTTCTCTTGATTTAGACACTATACTTCTATTGATGCAGCCTAAAATTGTATTGTCCTTTTTAGCTGCTGCATCACACTGTTGACTTCAGTCCATTGTAATTCAATTCCAAGACAGGATCTGAGAGGACCTAAATCTTTGACAACAAAATTCCTTGATAATTCCTTTTTTACTGTCTGAATTTCCTGTTTTGCCTTTGCTGCCACCTACAAGTCATCAACATAAATCACTAACGTAACATCTCCCTTTGTGTAAACACACACGTCAGCGATGCTGCGTTTGTAACCAAGCTTCACAAGCTCTTCATGAATGCAAAGATTCCAACTTCTAGCACTTTGCTTTAATCCATACAAAGCCTTTTTCAATTTTTACACCTTTCTGTCACTGTCTTTTTCAAAACCTAAAGGTTGTTCCATGAACACAACTTCCTCAAGACAAGCATTCAAGTATGCAGTCTGAAAATCAAAATGTTGCACTAAGGGGGGTTGCAGACTGCCAGAAATAGTGCAAATTGAGTCCACTTTTAGGGTTAGGGTTAGTGCTAGGGAATCATGGGAATTGTTTTTTTTCCTGAGACATTGAGCCTTCACTGTCAGAGAGCTCTGGTGCCACAATAAAATACAATTCCCATGATTCCCTAACCCTAACCCTAACCCTAAAAGTAGACTCAATTTGCACTATTTCTGGCAGTCTGCAACCCCCCTACGTGACCTCTCCTTGGGGCTAAGCAGACGGCGCAAAGTGCTGTCTTCAGGGCAAGGAAGGGGAGGGGCAGCCGCACCCTGGGCGCCCCAACCCCTTCCCAAAAATGTCCTCGGAGCAGCTGGACCTCTGCACGGCCAGCACTCCGAGGATGCCTTTCCGCTGCAGCGTCCAGACATGTTGCAGTGGAAAAGCTGCTGAAGGTGCGCCGGCAGCCTTTTGCAGTGCACCTTCTGCGATTTGTGGAAGGAGCGCTATTTTAGCACTCCTTCCTGGGGCGGCAAAGCTGCGCTGCAGGGCCGAGGAATGGGGATGCTTTGGCCCCGATCCGCAGCTTCCTGGGGCGGCCCCGTGCCATCCGTCTGCTTCCCCCCCTTATTGCTAAAGCCAAAACCAACCTCAGGCTTTCAGGCTTAGCTGTTGGAGAAAATGTCTTGTCAAAATTCTCAAATCTCTGCTGAGCAAAACCTTTTCCCACCAACCTAGCTTTGTATCTTTGACGACCATCTGGCATCTCCTTTCTCTTGTAAACCCATTTGCAACCAATCACCTTGTGATCTTTAGGTCTTTCAACCATTTCAAACACCTCCTTGTCTACCAAAGACATGTACTCCTCCCTTTCCTCATCAGGAAAACTCTGCAAATCTTTGTAACTTTCTGGCTCATCAACCATAACTGTACAAACTCTAGCTTCCTGTACAACAAAACAATCTGGTGTTTTTCTGACTTGTTAAGTTCTCCTTGGAATGAAAACTTTTGTCCTACCTCTCCCATCTTCAGTGTCATAACTTGTATGAGGATCTCTATCCCTGTGTCTCTTTGTCTCAGACATCCTAGGTGTAGTTGGCCGTGTTTGTGTTGACTGATCTGATGTGCTATCTTCACTATATGAAGAAGCTGACTCTTGTTTCACACCTCCATTTCTGGTAGGTGTTTCTAACTGCCCCAACTTAAGAAAAACTTCTTTGTTGGAGTGCAATCTGTCCCAACCTGAATGTTGGCACTTCTGGATAGCAAGATTTCTCCACCAAAATGAAACCTGTAGCGATTCCCAGAATACCCTACAAACATCAACCTTCTCCACTTGGGCTGATTTTTCTTTCTGAAAGCTGTTGGCACATGCACATTTGCATACTGCCCTAATACTCTAAGGTATTTCAGATTAGGTGCTCTCCCATAAAGCATTTGAAAAGGTGTGTTCTTTACAGATGAATTCCATGTACGATTTGCCAGAAAATTAGGTGAAAGAATTGCCTCACCCCAGAGATTCTCAGGTGCATTTGCATCTAACATCATGCAATCTTTCATTTGTTTTAGGACAGCAGTTTTTCTCTCTGTCAATCCATCCTATTGAGGAACTCAGGATTGGTTGTGTTGTGCCTAATCCCTTTCTTTCTAAACAAATTTCCCAAACTGTGAGATAAGAATTCACCTCCCTGGTCTGTGACCAAAGACCCCACTTTGGGGCTATGCAGATGGGAAGGAAAGGGTGACCTGAATTTGCCTTTTCCTGAAACTGCAGCAACCACACTGCGTGCCCTGAGGTTGCCCTAAATGGAGAGAAAGCAACCGCACTGGGGGCCAGTTAATGCAGCTTTTCCGAGGCTGCAGTGAAGCCTCATCAACCGCACTGCCGGCCCCAAGGTTTCCCCAAATAAGAATGCAGTAACCGCACGGGCCGGCACTGGTGACTTTAATTTGTTTCTGTTCTCTGTGGCACATGTGCATGTGCGCAGATACAACACAGCCCCTTTAACAGAAATGTTGGCATTGCCAAGGACCTGCGCACTATTTGCTGTAGAGAAATCATGGATGCCACAGCAATCGAGTGATCTGTGCTGTTATTCAGCCTGCAATACACAGCCACAGGAGCCTCCACCATGGTCCCTGTTGCAGATGCATTCATGCAAGATGGCAGTGATGACTTGGAGGACCCAGAACTGAGACATGTCAGAGCGGGTGCTGCGAGACGCATTGGTGGAGTTCGCCCTAACCATGGAGAAGCTGCTCTTGTCACAGACAGTGTACCTGGGGGACGCCACTCAGGTAAGGACAGTCACACATACTTGTCACTTTTTCCTCCTGGGTAGAACGCATCATGACCTGGCATACAGTGTGGCTGTCACTGTACAGAGTTGGCTGCTTAGGCCGTTGAACCTGCACAGGGATGCCTAAAATGTCATGAGTTGACATACAGCTACTACTGTATCCTCGGCATCTAAGCCCAATGAACCTGCGCAGGGATGCCTAGTAGGTCATGCCTTGGCATACAGTGTGGCTCCTACTGTATGGAGACTGCAGCTTTGGCCATTGTACCTGCACAGGGTTAGGGTTAGAGTTTAGGGTTAAGGTTAGGTTTAGGGTTTTAGAGTTAGGGTTAAGGTTAGGGTTTAGGGTTAGGGTTAGGGTTAAGGTTAGGGTTTAGGGTTAGGGTTAAGGTTAGGATTTAGGGTTTAAGGTTTAGGGTTAGGGTTTAGGGTTAGGGTTAGGGTTGCCTTATGACTCAACATACAGTATGGCTAATATTGTATACTCCGTAGCTTATGCCATTGAACCTGCGCAGAGATGCCTAGTAGGTCATGACTCTGCATACAGTGTGGTTCTTACTGTATCCTCAGCAGCTAAGCCCGTTGAACCTGCACAGGTTCACCTAAAACGTCATGAGTCGACATACAGTGTGGATCTTACTGTATGGATTCGGCTGCTAGGGCTGTTGAACCTGTGCAGCTACGCGGAAAACGTCATCAGTTGGCAAATGCTGTGACTATTTATCATTCATCCTCTGCTTCTCCCCCTTCTTTTCACCCACAGATAATGCAAGGATTCACTGACCTCGGCTTGCCTCAAGTAGTGAGTGCCATAGAGGGGTACCCCTGTCTGATCATGCCACCAGAATTCCATCATCTGTCAGGCCATGGAGGCCGGCATCTACGAGCCAGGGAAACCCACTGTCACCCTGAGGGGCCAGCAGATTGGCCCCCTCCTGCTCGCCGACACTGCCTACCTCATTCGGAAGTGGCTCATGAAGCCCTACCAGGGCACCACCAATGCCAGGCAGAAAGGATTCAACAGGAGGCTGAATCACGCCAGGAATGTGGTGGAAAGGGCCTTCGGGTGGCTGAAGGCTCAGTGGAGGTGCCTCACTGCCCCACTCCTTGTGGCAGAGAAGAATGTCACCCCCATCATCGCCTCCTGTGTCATCCTCCACAACATCTGCGAGACCAAGGGAAGGGTGCTGGATGAGGGAGGGCACTACAGGCAGCGCTTTGTGTTGCCCACCCTGGGGGCACCCATGGAGGACAATGACCTTGTCAGGCAGAGAGGCTGTGAGGGAGACCCTGGCAGAGTTCTGTGAGACCAGGAGGATCTGAAGTATCCCCTCTTCTCCATCTGTAATCCTAGGTCACCACTGTATTATGCCATGAGCATAAACACCTAAACACAACATTTCCTATTATCCCCACTCTGTGTATGGCTAGCATTTATGTAGGACACTACTGCACTATGCCATGATGAGATCCTATCATCCCCACTCTGTGTATCAATAGCAATCCTACTTTTAGGTAAATAAACTGAACATGAGCCTCAGGGAGGCACACACAGAGACACACACAAAAAAGGGTATGGAGGAGTCACCTGGTGCCAGATTTCCTGGCAATAGAAAGATACAGTGCAAAAACTACCTCTGACAATGTTGCTAAATTCCCAACAGTCAGCTTTCCTAATGACCCATTCGATTGTAACAATTGGTAGCCCAGAGGGCAACCATTGGGGCTCACATACAAACTTCTCTTATGAGGGTCTCCATTGGCCAGGAGCCAGGTAAGCCCATTTGCCCCTGCAACAATTGCCCATAAATGCTCCTGCGGACCTCCGTAGATCCCCAGGATGACGATGGTGGCCAAGAGGAGAGTGCCCATCTGCATTGCCTACTGGAGCGATGAGGATGTGGGCATTCTCCTTCAGGCCCTCACCCACGAGGCAGCCGCGAGAAGGGTGATGGCCAGCATGAACAGGCCCAACCAGGGGTACTTCGCCCAGGCCTCCCAGGCCCTCCGCGAGCAGGGCTTCAGGAGGATCCCCCAACAGTGCCAAATTAAGTTCAAGGCACTAAAGGGGGTCTTTATTGAGGCCCTGGAGGACTATGGAGAGCACCCTCCAGTTCGCAGAAGGCCAACCTTTTATGACCGGCTGCGGGACCTGTGGGTGAGGGCAGGCCGCCCAAGATTGCAGGATCACCGTCCTCCCGGTAAGTGTTGGGCCCCTGCCATGGTCCCTCATGCCCTCCCTTTCCCCTTACTCTTCCCTATCCTTCCCTTCCCTCTTGTCCCCATTCCATGGATGGTAATGGTGTTTCCCTTCTCTCCAAATGCAAGCGTGTGGTGGAGGTGGCGACAGGGACGGAGGAGGGACCCTGCTGGTTCCTCCTCCTCCTCCTCCTCCTCCTCTGACGGGGAAGCCAGGCCAGCCAGGGAGGCCCATCCAGAGGGAGCCCCTGCCATCCCTCTGCAGCCACAGCAGCCTCCCATGGCTAAAGGTAGGTCCCTGAAGGGAGGGGTAGTGGCTGCATAACTGTGGCCTCCATAGCATTCCTATCCCTCCTCTCCCCCACCTCTTTCCATGGTGCCTTCCTAAATGGTGTCTTTTTTCCTTTCATAGACGGACCTGCTGAGGAGGAGGTGGCTGGGTTGAGTCGCCGGCCACCAGGCGGGACACATCAGGGTCCCCTTGGCGTTGCCTGCCTGGCAGTCATCCAGACCACCCAGGACTGTGAGCGGGGTATGAATGGCAGGGACACAGAGGGAGGGAGTTGGGGGGGGGGGCAGGAACCCTGGCTGCAGCATTGGGTGATGGGGTGGAGAGCAACCTCCCAACCACACGTTTCTCTTTTCTTTTCCTTTGCAGATCAACAGGTGGACCAAAGGTTGGCTGCCATGGAGGAGCAGATACAATGTCTGAACAACTCCATGACAGCCATCATGCAGCACCTCAGCCTTC
Source organism: Phrynosoma blainvillii (assembly GCA_026167975.1). NCBI lineage: Eukaryota > Metazoa > Chordata > Lepidosauria > Squamata > Phrynosomatidae > Phrynosoma > Phrynosoma blainvillii. The sequence goes on from JANUYF010000004.1 coordinate 153,653,073, forward strand.
CCCAACCCCCGACCCCACCCCACCCGACACCTGAAGCACCTTCCTCTCCCCTTCCCCTTCTACATGCTTCCAACCTCCTCCCTCCCCTTCCTCCCCCGTTGTAACTTCCCCTTCCCTTGTAAATACTCCCCTCCCCTTCCCCCATTTGTAAATTGTTGTACATAGTTGTTAGTTTTTTATCAAAAGAAAAATTTATTTTTAAAAAAATTATGATGGAATATGCACACGTACGCAGGTTTGGCAATTGCCGGTTTTTATGAATAAACTTTCCATTTTTAAACAGCGTCTGACATTTTATGCGAAGGTGTGTACGTTTGTCGAAGGATCCCTACAGGAAACCAGTGAGAAGCATCAGTGAGGTGGGCATGGTGTGTGGTGGCGGTGGCAATCAGTGAGGTGGGCACGGTGTGCGGTGGTGGTGGCAAGCAGTGAGGTGGCATGGTGTGCGGTGGCGGTGGCAAGCAGTGAGGTGGGCATAGGTGGGGAGTAGTTGGCGATGGCTGCTTCGGTACTTAGTGGTGATCATCGCAACATCTCCATCCCCCTCTGCTTGATCTCTGCCTTTGTGGGCAGTGAGTGGGTGGTGGCACTGCCACATCACTGCTGAAAACGCTGCTAGAGTGTTCTATGGAGTGTTGCTGGATGATCTCCACCTTCATAGCAGCCTCCTCTTCCATGGGTGGACACCTCTCCCTCCTCCCTCTGCCCACAGCACCCTCAACTTCCAGGGGTGGAGAGTGACCCCTCCTTCCTCTGCTTACCACCACAGCCACCTCCTGCTGGCACTGGGGGATACCCTTCCCTCTTCCACCCTCTTGCACACCCTCCCTGCTGCCACCAATGGCCTTCTGGGGGCCCTCTATGACATCCACAATTTGGGCCAGCAGACTGATCTGCAGTTGTAGGGACTCAGTGACACACCACTGCTCATGGACCATGCATTGCTGATGCTCCCCCCGATCCTCTTGCTCACTCTGCCTCTTGTCCATTTGTTCTATGCTGCATTCCATGAACTGCTGCTGGGCACTCGTATTTGCTGCGGCTGCTGAGCGATGTGTCCTCTTCCCTCTGATGTCAGCCAGGTGTGCTGCTGGTGGCATTGCAGCTCAGGCATTAGCTGTTTTATCCTCCTCCTCCTCCTCCTCTCTCTTTCGTGCTACTTCTCATTCTAGGGACATATATGGCAGAGGGCACTGTTTGCACACACAACATCTCCCGCACATATCAGGGGGGAGGAGAGAGGTACAGGTTTGTATAGGCACACAGGATACATGCAGGTGGTGGTCATGCGAGGGACATGGTGAATTGGACACACAGACAAATGTTCCTCCAGACCCCCCCCCCCCCCATGCTAGGGTGTGAAAGCAGCGTGCCAGGGGGGGATTCAGCAAACCTGCGAACCTATGCAAAAAACATCACAAAAGCCATACAAATTGCTTTGCTTTTTTGGGGGTGCAGGCGTACATGCGATGTAATGGATTTTTTGTCATAACAGGGAATTTACTGTGTGCAGCCTGGACCTGGGTGAATTGTCCTGAGGGTTTTGGTCTTCTGACAACACTCCTCCCAAGTGGGTTGTTGGCCCTTCACCCTCATGGCTTGTGCCAACTCCTTAAATGTGTCGGCATTGAAGAAGGAATTTCTCAATTTCTCCAAAATGTGTGGCTACAACTACAAAGCTATGAGGTCGGCTGTCTCCGCATGGGTCCACGACATCCCTCTCCCTCTTTTTGGCTCTCTGCTTGTGGCTGGCTCTGCCATTGTTCCCACTGTGGATGAGAGGAGCCCCAAAGTGGACAGCTGTGGAGGTCTGCAGCTGGCAAAAGTTGCACTGGGAAAATGGCGCTGGAATGTGTGTGGGGGTCCAGCTTAAAAGTGAAACTTTCCCCTTTATCTCTTTCACACAATGTAACATCCGATAGCAACAGTTTCACCTTCCCGCTCTGGCGCATGCGCACTGTGAAAATTAGGGTTAGCGCTAGGGTTCTGAAACAGACACACCTGCGGCGGTTCATCCACACCTGAACCCTAAAAACGCTTTAATTTGAAGCTTTTTTCAATGAGCGCATGCTCCCCAAGGGCAGCTCTAAATGCAGTGCACCTGTACATGTGCATTTATACTGGCGTCTTTTGTGCTCGAGTGCCCTTATTTCTGCCGTACCTCTGTTGCTGCATCCCGACGTACCATCGAAGGTGCGCCTGTTTCCGGAAGGAGCGGAAAAAAGCAGCTCCTTTTTGAAGCGCACTTTCACAGGAAGAGGCAGGTAGGGGGCGCTTTTTTGGCATGCGTCATCTAAAGACCATGCCTTCAGGTCAACCCCAAAACAACCCTTTTAGCCCATGTGCATCCCCCCCTTAGTAATCAAATTCTCTTTCAATCATGTTCACCCAATCTTTAAACTTGTCTGCTACTTCACTCTTTTCTTTCAGAAGCATCACATAAGAAAACCTGGTGAAGCGATTCACGATCACCATGAAATATCTGCTGCCACCTAGCGACTTCATTGTCAGACCAGAAATATCAGCATGAACAGCCTCAAAAGGTCATTTTGCTATTCACTTGCTCTGTTTTGCCACAGGAAAAGCCTTCAACTTTATCCTGCTGGAAACCGAGCACTCCAGGTGATTTGAACAGGGTGACGTTTTAAAATCTGGGCAAATTTTCTTCAGTTTCCCAAGACTATTGAAACCAATATGACCCATCACTCTTGTAAAAATAAGGAATACAGTTTGAATGCAAGGGCACATTATTTACAACCACATATTTTGCCTTATCTAGCATGTAATACATTCTGTCTTTCTTTAAAGCTTTTGCACAAACTTCCCCATCTTTGGAAATTATGCATTCATCTCCCACAAACTACAGTGTATACTCTTCTGTGGTCAAAGCAGACACACTAACTAAACAGTTTTGTAATTTAGGCACACACAAAACATTATCAAAAGATTTACCAAAACCAGGAATGCAAACAGTCCCCATCTGTTTGATTTCTCTTGCTGCTCCATCAGCTAGAGCAACAGAATTTACTGTGGAGGGTTTCTTATTTCTGAGTAGCTCAGGAGTGTTTACCATGTGTCAAGTGGCACCAGAGTGCAAAATCCAGACTTGGCTCATCATCTGCTGAGTCACACTGTCACATCCTTGCGTAACAACTGCAGTTCCTTTATTAGTCCCAAAGTCTCTGGGTTGCTGTTGTTGGTTCTTCTTCTTTTTGTCTGCTGCAAATTTCTTGCAGTCTCACTTCAATTTACCTGCTTTCTTGCAGTACAATCATATCTTTTCCTTGGAAACAACTGCCCTCTCCACCTGCATCTCTCTGGATGCTCCCTCTGAAGCATTTGTGGAGTTTGAAGCTACCGACAGCTGTCTGTGTAGTCCTGCTTCAAACCTGCAGTATTGGCTTTCTTCAAATACTCTAGAGGTCACCAACTCCATGGTAATCTGTGCCTTAGGTACTCCTTGCAGCCCATGCAAAATGTCATCATAATCTGATGCAAGAGAACCAAGGAGGATATAGGCTTTGTGTAACGGAGGAACTTGTACTCTTCTCATTTGTACTTGATTAAACAAGTCCTGCATCACTTCCAAATGCTTTTCTGGAGATTGACCTTTCTCCATTTTCTGCCCATACAGTCTTTTGCACCACATCATTTTGGCTAAAGTTGAGGCAGACTGGTGTATGTCCCTCAAGGAATCCCAAATGTCCTTAGCCAAAGTTTTCTCCCTCACATAATTTAATTGGCATTCTGAGATGACCAAAAGGAGGGTTGCTCTGGCCGTGTCATTCTGCTCCACATCTGCTGGAGTGGCTGCCTGTGGCAGTCCATCCTGGACTATTGGCCACAGCTGTTCTCAGACCAGAAGAGACTCAGTGTATATACACCAGGAGGGATAATTAATGTCTGTTAATTTTGCAGACTTCACTGCTTCCATTGTGACTCACACTTGACACACAAAAGAGTCTTTTAGCAGCTTTCCACCCTCCAGCCTCTTGGATACACTGTCTTGAAAATGCTCAGGCCAGAACGCAGTTCTTAAAAAGCCTTTACATTCTGCCAAATGGCCAGGCAGCTCTTTGAAACATGCAAATGTGCAGATGCTCTACTTACAGCTGATGAGTTCCAGAAGCTGTTTTGTCTTGCCTCCCCTGGCACATTCCTCTGCTTCTTGCGCTGCTGAAGATGTGACTGGAGCCCATAACCTTTGTTGATATTTGGATGTGATGTGCAGTACAGCAGAGCTGAGAAAGTAGCTTCCTCCATCAGCCTTTTCCATGCCAAAAGCATGCAGACACATCTTGTAGGTCTAAAGTAGAGCTTTATTGTTCCATAAAGTAAATAGAAAACATACAATCCACTATAGGATCACATCTTGCTGATAATGGAGAATAGAAAAGTTACAGATCCATGTTTACAGATCCAGGCATTACAATTACATTGTAAAAACAGTTTCCAAGTGTAAGCATAAGCAAACAGCATAAGCATAATCACATTGCTTGCATATATAAACAGAAGAGAACAAAGGAAACTCTTGGCCCTTCCCATACTCCACCCTCTGGGTGTTACCCTTATGCTGATTGGATAATGCCTAGATGATGTGCTTTAACCCAGCCTCTAGCTGTCTGTCATCTCCCATGTGACTTCCTTCCCATGAGCTCATATGTTTATGTGTTGCCCATCTATTCCCAGGCTCAAATTGTTTTTATGTTATTCTGCTCCGTGAGCCCATGTTTTGACTTCTAAACCACCTGCTGTCGAGTTCTCTTTGTTTTCCAGTAGACACTGTTCCCATGAGAAATTTCCACACACACATCTCTACATTTCTCCTTTGACTGTATAACCCATTCATATTCCAACATCTAGGTCAGTTCCTGCAAGGAAGGAGAAGGAAAGCAGTTTCTGGGCAGCCATTTTGAGTGGGTGAATTTTTTAAAAATATTTTTAAAAACACTTGGGGAGAGTGTGACTGTTGCTGAGTGGGTGGGGCCTTGGTGAGTCACATTTGTGAGTCAATAGGGGGTAGAGCTAGCTATTTAGCTCTATACAACTATTCCCAGAGGCTTTCCAGGTCAGTTTCTGCTAGGAAGAAAGAAAGCAGTTCCAGAGCAGCCATACTTAGTGGGTAAGTGTTTAAATTCTTTTTAAGATCACTTGGGGAGAGTGTGACTGTTGCTGAGCTAGCCAATTAGCTCTATACAACTCCTCCCAGAGGCTTTCAAGGTTAGTTCTTGCTAGGAAGGAGAAGGAAAGCAGTTTCTGGGCAGCCATTTTGAGTGGGTGAGGTTTTTTTTTTAATTTTTTTGGTGTTTTTTTCATAGAACAAGGGAAAGCACAGCACAGGTAGATGGGGGGACTTTGACCTTTCTCTTTCCAGGTTCTCCTAATTATCATCATCATCATCATCATCATTTAAAGGGTTTTGAGGTTGTTGTTTTGTGCTTAGAGGGAGAGAGACAGTGACTTGCCTCCAGAATATGGTAGCATCCAGGAGCTCTCTGTAGAGTTAAAGACCCAGTAGATTGAGCTTGCTGACTGAGCCTGGTGAAAAGACCAAGATCACAGGGGGGCTTTGCGTAGGTCTTTACGAAGGGACTTTTTGTGGGAGAAGCCCACAGTCCTCTTCCATTGCTTACTTCAGATTTCTCAATATGGACACTGAGGGAGTTGCTGCAGTCACCTGCAACACCTGTGGGATGTTGGTCTTCTTGCCAAGAGATGTGGGGAATTTCACCTGCACCAAGTGCAAATTTGTAGTCCTCTTAGAAGAGAAAGTCAAGCAGCTGGAGGCCCAGGTAGCTACGCTGCAGCATATTAGGGAGCAAGAGGTTTTCCTGGACAAAGTGGAAAGAACGGTCTTGGATGGGGACCACACAGAGGAAGTTTCTGAGGAAGAGGTCATTTCATGCACACAGGAGGTGGACATCTGGAGGAATGTCACACATAGAAGTAGGGAAACCAGGGATTGTTCTGGGAGCTTGCAGCTACAGAATCGATTTGAAACTTTCTCTCTTATCAAGGATGAAGAGGAAGAGCAGCAGGGACAAGCCTCAGGGACAGTGTAGGGGACCCGAAGAGTACCACCACAGGGAACAGCCACTGCTAAGCCTCGGAGGAAGCGTGTGGTGGTGCTTGGGGACTCATTGTTAAGGAGTACAGAAGCTGTGATTTGTGACCCTGACAAGATGTCCCGGGAGGTGTGTTGTCTCCCGGGGCAAAAATCTGTGATGTGACAGCGAAACTGACACGACTTGTCAAGCTTACTGACCATTATGCCTTCCTCTTGGTCCACGTGGGAACCAATGATACTGCAAGGCATAGTCTTCAGAATATCAGAAGGGATAATGAGGCTTTGGGCAGGAAGCTGAAAGAGCTGGATGCACAGATTGTTATCTCATCCCTTCTCCCAGTTGAAAGGCATGGTCCAAGAAGGGATAGGAAGATATGAATAACTGGCTCCATAGATGGTGCCGCCAAGAATGATTTGGATTCTTGGATCATGGGCTACGGTTCCATGAGGGTGGACTTCTAGTAAGAGATGGGCTGCATCTCACACCAGTTGGCAAAAGCGTTTTTGCCAATAGTCTCAAACATTTGTTCAGGACTGAGTCATGTTGGGGAGGGAGACAGTATCTTGGAAGGTATCTTGGAAGGCAGGAGTACATCATGGGCTGGAGATAATAGTAAAAGTATTATAGAGGGAACAAGACAAATGATGCAAGGGCACAACAGTGGAAGGAAAAAAAACCTCACACAGGCAGCAAGTGGGAAGAACAAATGCTCTTAGATGTCTCTACACTAATGCACAGAGCATGGGAAATAAACAAGATGAACTTGAACTCCTAGCACAACAAAGCAAATATGATATAATAGGCATCACTGAAACCTAGTGGGATGAGTATCATGATTGGAATGTAGGAATAGAGGGATATAACCTTTTAAAGAAAAATAAGCCAAACCGGAAAGGAAGAGGAATAGCATTATATGTCAGGGATGTTTACACCTGTGAAGAGATCCAGGAATTAAATCCTGGAAATCAGGTGGAGAGCATCTGGATAAAAATTAAAGGGGAAGGAAACAACAGGGATGTTATAGTGGGAGTCTACTACAGACCCCCAAGTCAGACTGAGAAATTGGATGATGCCTTTCTAGAATGGATGACCACACACTCAAAAAGGAGAGATATAGTAGTGATGGGTGACTTCAACTATCCTGATATTTGCTGGAAGTCAAACTCAGCCAAAACTTCAAGGTCTAGCAAATTCCTCACTTGCCTTGAATAATCTTTGAGAACTCCTGGAGAACAGGAGAAATCCCAGCAGATTGGAGAAGGGCAAACATTGTCCCCATCTTCAAAAAGGAGAAAAAAGAGGATCCCAACAACTATTGCCCAGTTAGTCTGACATCAATACCAGGAAAGATTCTAGAACAGTTAATTAAACAGAGAGTCTGTGAACATTTAGAAGGTAATGCCATAATTACTAAAGTCAACATGGGTTTCTCAAAAACAAGTCATGCCAGACTAATCTGATCTCTTTTTTTAAATAAAATTACACCTGGCTATATTAAAGGAATGTGGTAGACATAGCATATCTGGATTTCAGTAAGGCTTTTGACAAGGTCCCCCAGGATATTTTTTGCAAACAAGATATTAAAAAGTAGGCTAGACAATACAACTGTTAGGTGGATTAGTAACAGATTGGCTGACTGAACCCAAAGGGTGCTCAGCAATGGCTCCTCTTCATCCTGGAGAGAAGTGACCAGTGGGGTGCCACAGGGTTCTGTCCTGGGCCCAGTGCTCTTCAACATCTTTATCTATGATTTAGATGAAGAAAAAGGGGTCATACTTCTCAAATTTGCAGATCATACCAAATTAGGAGGAATAGCTAATACCCCAGAGGACAGGATGAAAATTCAAACTGATGTTAATAGAGTAGAAAGCTGGGCCAAAGCTAACAAAATGAACTTCAACCCAGAGAAATGTCAGGTACTGCACTTAAAGCAAAAAAATGAAATGCATAGATATAAGATGGGGACACCTGGCTTAACAAGACTACGTGTGAAAGGGATCTAGGAGTCCTAGTGGACAACAAGTTGGATATGGGTCAACAGTGTGATGCCACAGCTAAAAAGGCTAATGCAATTTTAGACTGCATTAGTAGAAGTATAGTATCTAGATCAAGGGAAGTAATAGTGCCACTGTTTTCTGCTTTGGTCAGGCCCTAACTGGGATACTGTGTCCAGTTCTGGGCACCACAATTCAAAAAGGATGTTGAAAAACTGGAGCGTGTCCAGAGGAGGGTGAGCTTTGGCCAGGACAGGGAAAGGAGGAGGAGGCGGCTCTCCAGGCCAGTTTCTAACAGAAAGGAGAAAGAGAAAAAGGCTTTCTAGGCAGTTTCTGCCAGGAAAGGAGACAGGGAAGGAGGCTTTACAGGCCAGTTCCTGCTAGGAAAGAGGAAGAAAGCAGTTTCCATGCAGCCATCTTGAGAGGGTAAGATTTTAAATTCTTTTTAAAAACTCTTGGGGAGAGTGTGACTGTTACTCAGCAGGTGGGGCTTTGTTGAGTCACATTTGCAAGTCAATAGGGGGTGGGCTAGGCAGTTAGCTCTATACAAGTGCTGCCAGAGGCCAGTTTTAGGTCAGTTTCGGCCAGGACAGGGGAAGGAGGAGGATGAGGCTCTCCAGGCCAGTTTCTAACACAAAGGCGAAAGAGAAAGAGAAGGAGGCTTTCCAGGCCAGTTCCTGCTAGGAAAGAGGAAGGAAGCAATTTCCAGGCAGTCATCTTGAGAGGGTAAGTTTTTAAATTCTTTTTAAAAACTCTTGGGGAGAGTGTGACTGTTACTCAGCAGGTGGGGCTTTGTTGAGTCACATTTGCAAGTCAATAGGGGGTGGGCTAGGCAGTTAGCTCTATACAACTGCTGCCAGAGGCCAGTTTCAGGTCAGTTTCGGCCAGGACAGGGGAAGGAGGAGGAGGCTCTCCAGGCCAGTTTCTAACACAAAGGAGAAAGAGAAAGAGAAGGAGGCTTTCCAGGCCAGTTCCTGCTAGGAAAGAGGAAGGAAGCAGTTTCCAGGCAGCCATCTTGAGAGGCTAAGTTTTTAAATTCTTTTTAAAAACTCTTGGGGAGAGTGTGACTGTTACTCAGCAGGTGTGGCTTTGTTGAGTCGCATTTGCAAGTCAATAGGGGGTGGGCTAGGCAGTTAGCTCTATACAACTGCTTCCAGAGCCGCGCGCCTAACGGCGCACAAATTTTTTAACCAGTACTAATTGTAGAAAAGTTCCGTTCATTAGCAGACTAAAACCCTGGTGTTAGCAAGGGATTTTCTTTGAGGAGGAAAGCCATAGTCCTCTTTCAGGTACTAATTAAGACTTAGTATGGACACTGAAGGAACTGCTGCCATCACCTGCAATACCTGTGGGATGTTTGTATTCTTACCTACAGATGTGGGGAACTACACATGCTCCAAGTGCAAGTTGGTAGCCCTCTTGGAGGACAAAGTACAGCACCTGGAGGCGCGGGTAGCTACACTTCAACATATTAGGGAGCAAGAAGCTTTCCTTGACAGAACAGAACAAATGGTCTTGGACAGAGAACACACAGAGGAAGCCGCTGGGGAAGAGAAGGTCACATCACACACACAGGAGGTAGAAAGCTGGAGGAAGGTCACACGCAGAAGTAAGGAGACCAGGGATCATTCTGGGAGCTTGCAGCTACAGAAACGATTTCAAGCTCTTACTCTTAGCAAGGAGGATGAGGAAGAGCAGCATGGACAGATTTCAGAGACAGAGCAGGGGACCCTGGGAGTTCCACCACAGGGAACAGTGGCTGCTAAGACTCGGAGGAGGCGTGTGGTCATGGTGGGGGACTCCTTGCTGAGGGGGACAGAAGCAGTGATTTGTGGGCCTTACAAGATGTCTCGAGAGGTGTGTTGTCTTCCTGGGGCAAAGATCCGAGATGTGACAGAGAGGCTGACAAGACTGGTCAGGCCTACCAACCAATACCCCTTCCTTTTGGTCCATGTGGGAACGAACGACACAGCAAGACACAGCCTTCAGAACATCAAAAGGGATTACGAGGCTTTAGGAAAGAAGCTGAAAGAAATGGAGGCACAGATTGTCATCTCGTCTCTTCTGCCAGTTCAAGGGCATGGTCCAGGAAGAGAGAGGAAGATAGCAGATGTCAACAATTGGCTCCGCAGATGGTGTCGTCGAGAACGATTTGGATTCTTGGATCATGGGCTGCGGTTCCATGAGGGCGGACTCCTGGCAAGGGATGGGTTGCATCTCACACCAGTTGGAGGAAATGTTTTTGCCAACGGTCTCAAGAATTTGATCAGGAGGGCTTTAAACTGAACTGTGTGGGGAAGGGAGACAACGTCCTGGAAGATAAAAGGACTGGAGAAAATAGTCAAACTGTCATAGAGGAAACAAGGCAAACAGTACAGGGACCCAACAGTGGGAGGCAAAAAAACATGCACAGGCAGCAAGTAAAGGGGACACATGGTCTTAGATGTCTCTACATTAATGCACAGAGCATGGGAAATAAGCAAGATGAACTTGAACTCCTAGCACAACAAAGCAAATATGATATAATAGGCATCACTGAAACCTGGTGGGATGAGTCTCATGACTGGAATGTAGAAATAAAGGGGTATAACCTTTTCAAGAGTAACAGGACAACCAGGAAAGGAGGAGGAATAGCATTATATGTCAGGGATATTTACACCAGTGAAGAAATCCAGGACATCAATCCTGGAAGCCAAGTGGAGAGCATCTGGATAAAAATTAAAGGGGAGGGAAACAACAGGGATGTTAGTGTGGGAGTCTACTACAGACCCCCGACTCAAGCAGAAGAATTGGATGATGCCTTTCTAGAACAGATGACCACACACTCAGAAAGGAGAAATATCTTAGTGATGGGTGACTTCAACTATCCGGATATTTGCTGGAAGTCAAACTGGGCAAAATCCTCAAGGTCTAGCAAATTCCTCACTTGCCTCGAAGACAATTTCATTGTTCAAAAGGTGGAAGAGGGAACGAGGGAGTCAGCTATTCTGGACCTGATCCTAACTAACAGGGAAGACCTAGTTAATGGGGTGCAAGTGGTTGGATCCTTAGGCGGGAGTGATCATGTCCTTCTGGAGTTTATTATATCGTGGAAAAGGGAAGCCAGGCATAGTCAGACACGCATTCTAGACTTTAGGAAAGCTGATTTTACTAAACGTAGAGAAATACTGGGGGTGATCCCATGGACAGGAATACTAAAAGAGAAGGGAGTTCAAGACGGATGGGAGTTTCTCAAAAGGGAGATACTGAAGGCACAATTTCAAACCATGCCAACGAGGAGGAAGAATGGGAGGTGTCTCAAGAAACCAGGATGGATGACTAAGGAACTTGCAACTGAACTATGTTTTAAATGGAACATGTATAAAAAATGGAAAAATGGGGAAATCACCAAAGAGGAATTCAAACAAATAGCTAGCACGTGTAGGGGTAAAGTCAGAAAAGCTAAAGCGCAGAATGAAATCAGGCTTGCTAGAGAGGTTAAGAACAATAAAAAGGGCTTTTGGGGGTATGTCAGCAGCAAAAGGAAAAAGAAGGAAATGGTAGGGCCACTGTGTGGAGAAGATGGCAAAAAGTTACCAGGGGACAGAGAAAAGGCAGAATTATTCAACACCTTCTTTGCTTCAGTCTTCTCAGAAAAGGCAAAGGGTGCTCAACCTAAGTATAATGGAGCAGAGGACAGAATAGGAGAATTTCAGCACAGAATAAGTAAAGAGATAGTACAGAAACATCTGGTTAATCTAAATGAATATAAGTCTCCAGGACCAGTTGAATTACATCCAAGAGTATTAAAAGAACTGGCAAATGTAATATCGTAACCATTGGCAATAATCTTTGAGAATTCCTGGAAAACAGGAGAGGTCCCAGTGGACTGGAGGAGGGCAAATGTTGTCCCCATCTTCAAAAAGGGGAAAAAAGAGGATCCAAACAATTGTCGTCCAGTTAGTCTGACATCAATACCCGGAAAGATTCTGGAGCAGATCATTAAACAGAGAGTCTGTGAACATCTGGAAGGTAATTTCATAATCCCAAAAAGTCAACATGGGTTTCAGAGAAACAGGTCATGCCAGACAAATCTGATCTCTTTTTTTGACAAAATTACCAGCTTGGTAGATGAAGGGAATGCTGTGGATATAGTATATCTTGATTTCAGTAAGGCCTTTGACAAGGTTCCCCATGACATTCTTGCAAGCAAGTTGGTAAAATGTGGGCTAGACAAAGTAACTGTTACATGGATTTGTAATTGGTTGATTGGTCAAACCCAAAGGGTGCTCAACAATGGCTCCTTTTCAACCTGGAAAGAAGTGACCAGTGGGGTGCCACAGGGCTCTGTCCTGGGCCCAGTGCTATTCAATATCTTTATTAATGACTTGGATGACGGTATTGGGGGCATAGTTATCAAATTTTCAGATGACACCAAATTAGGAGGAGTAGCCAATACCCCAGAGGACAGGATCAAAATTCAAAATGACTTGAACAGACTAGAAAGTTCGGCCAAAGCTAACAAAATGAAATTCAACACGGAGAAATGTAAGGTACTGCACTTAGGGCGGAAAAACGAAAAGTACAGATATACGATGGGGGACACCTGGCTGAATGAGACTACCTGTGAAAGGGATCTAGGAATCCAGGTGGACCACAAGTTGAACATGAGTCAACAGTGCGATGCAGCAGCTAAAAAGGCCAATGCAATTTTAGGCTGCATCAGTAGAAGTATAGTGTCTAGATCAAGAGAAGTAATAGTGCCACTCTATTCTGCTTTGGTCCGGCCTCACCTGGAATACTGTGTCCAGTTCTGGGCACCACAATTCAAAAAGGATGTGGAGAAACTGGAGTGTGTCCAAAGGAGGGCAACTAAAATGGTGAAGGGTCTGGAAACCAAGCCCTATGAGGAACGACTTAGGGAGCTGGGGATGTTTAGCCTGGAGAAGAGAAGGCTGAGAGGTGATATGATAGCCGTGTTTAAATATTTGAAGGGATGTCATATCGAGGAGGGAACAAGTTTGTTTTCTGCTGCTCCAGAGACTAGGACCCGAAACAATGGATGCAAGCTGCAAGAAAAGAGATTCCACCTCAACATTAGGAGGAACTTCCTGACAGTAAGGGCGGTTCGACAGTGGAACACACTCCCTCGGAGAGTAGTGGAGTCTCCTTCCTTGGAGGTCTTTAAGCAGAGGCTGGATGGCCATCTGTCGGGGATGCTTTGATTGGGAGTTCCTGCATGGCAGGGGGTTGGTGAGGCCTGACCAAAGCAGAATAGAGTGGCACTATTACTTCTCTTGATCTAGACACTATACTTCTACTGATGCAGCCTAAAATTGCATTGGCCTTTTTAGCTGCTGCATCGCACTGTTGACTCATGTTCAACTTGTGATCCACCTGGATTCCTAGATCCCTTTCACAGGTAGTCTCATTCAGCCAGGTGTCCCCCATCGTATATCTGTACTTTTCGTTTTTCCACGCTAAGTGCAGTACCTTACATTTCTCCGTGTTGAATTTCATTTTGTTAGCTTTGGCCCAACTTTCTAGTCTGTTCAAGTCATTTTGAATTTTGATCCTGTCCTCTGGGGTATTAGCTACTCCTCCTAATTTGGTGTCATCTGAAAATTTGATAACTATGCCCCCAATACCGTCATCCAAGTCATTAATAAAGATATTGAATAGCACTGGGCCCAGGACAGAGCCCTGTGGCACCCCACTGGTCACTTCTTTCCAGGTTGAAAAGGAGCCATTGTTGAGCACCCTTTGGGTTCGACCAGTCAACCAATTACAAATCCATGTAGCAGTTACTTTGTCTAGCCCACATTGTCTAGTCCAATGACATGTGGCCTCTATATTATACTGCCAATCTGTGGTGAACTGAGTTTGGTATATATCGGCTGGAGTCTTGGATGCCATCCATAACAATATCCCGAGGGTCCACGTGCTCTGTGCCATCTCTTGTCCCTGTAGGGAAACAGATGGCATTTCACTATGGCTAATTTGTGTGGGGAAGAGACTTACAAACGTCTCTGTTAAGTCTATGATGGGCACCGGAGCAGTCTCCAAGCAGACCAGCTTTACTGATGTTGGACCTCCCTTCCATTCCTTCAAGTGTGACAAGTGAAAGTACTTCAGCCTGGTTCCATGACAGCTGGGGATGTGGAGTTGGTAGACTGAGAGGGATACTACAGGTCCTAGCCACTTGACGGTTAGATTATGCTCTGTTTAAAGAAGTTCTGGTACATAACCTGCTGTCCTGGGTCCCATTGATGAGGGTTACGTACCCATCCTAACCTTCTGTTCATAGCTTGCATGTTCTGGCCTAATTTTTCTGCTACCTATCTGTGTGTCTGCTGAATGATCTGTAAGAGAGTTTTCATCCACTCGTGGTTTAAAACTATGGGTTCTAAATCTGAGGGGAGGGTGGTGTTCAGCCAAAATGCTTTTGGCATAACTATCTTGTGTCCAGTCATTACTTTGTGTGGCATGAAGCCATGTGAAACTACTGTTCCTTTGAAGTCCATGAGGATTATGGCATCCCAGTCCTTGCCAGAAGCCTTAACTACTTTTCTCATGGCTTCCTTCAGGTTTCTACTGGTTTTTTTCTATATGCCCTGAGCTCTGGGGATGGGTTGCAATGTGAAATTGCTGCTTAATGCCTAGGGCTGTACACAGAGCTTTCATGACTTCTCTGGTGAAATGGCTGCCTGAATCATGGTCAATTGTGAATGATTGGGGAAGTCCCCAATCGCTGAAAAGGTACTCAAACAATATCCTAGCTGTGGTGGTGGCTGTATTGTCCCAGGTGAGAAAAGCTACAACCCATTTACTAAAGTTATCTATGATGGTCAGACAGTATTTATGATGTCAAGGAGTTGGCAAGGGGCTTATGTAGTCCATTTGCAATTGGGACCAGGTGCCTTCTATGCGCTGGTGGCATATGGGCACCTTAGGGCTGTTGGAATCCACATTAACCATAGCGCAGGTGAGGCAGTTTTCTACCTACTGCTCTATGTCTTACTTCATACGGGGCCACCATTCTGTTTCCTTAACTCTTTCTAGCGTGGCCTGCTTTCCTCTGTGTCCTATGTTGTGTACAAATTGGATAAGATCTCTGTGGACCTCTGTGGGGATAATTCAATGATGGGGTCCTTCTCCATCTACCGCCCACCGTACATCTTCCTTTTGCCCTATGCCGTATTTTCCCATGGGTTCTTTTCCTGCCACTGCCAATGCCCTTATCTCACTATCTCCCTTCTGAAGCTGGGCTAAGTCTAAAGTTTCTGGCAAAGTGTACTTCTTTGGTTTTACATTAATAGGTGCCATTGGAGCTGTTGCTGCTTCCTTAGCTAGAGTATCAGCTTTGTTATTCTATTGGGTTTCCTCTCTGGTGCCTTTCTGATGGCGTGTAACGCAAGGCACCCAGGTGGGGGCTGTCCATCTCATGATTAAGTGGGCAGCTTCCTTCCATCTGTCTGCATGGGCAACCAGCTTATTATCATTGGTCTTCCAATCTCTGGACATCCAAATGGAGAGCCAATCTATGGCGGCATTTACCGTCCATTGGGAGTCCGTATATATGACTAATGGGTGTGTGGGTCCTCAAATTCTGAGACAGTGCGGAGGGCTTCTACTTCTGCTGCCTGGCTGGAGTGGGGCTGAACTGTTCCCTGTAATGTGTGCTGGTTATTTACTCTAATAGCTCCAAATCCCATTAGGCGGGTTCCATGGGGTACGCGGAAGAGCCGTTGCAGAACCAGCACATAAATCCTGCCTGCATGGTTTCTGCTAATGTTTTTCCTGCCTTTACTGGCCAATTGCTTTGTGTGGTGATGGGGAGAGGGCATTCATGGGCAGCTCCGGAAACTACTAGCCCGTAGGGGGCAACCAGTTCACTAGCTTGCCTGCTGTAATCTATGCCTCGCTTCACTAATTTTAGCATCCATCTGGCTATTCTGGAGCTATGAACTTGTTCATCCTGGATTTTTCCAGACAGTGGTGTGTGTGGAGTTTGAATAATGACCTTAGCTCCATCTGTAATGAATTCCCAGCGGGTTAGGGCCCATATCAAGGCTAAGCAATTTTTCTCGCATGGGCTGAACTTTACTTCCTTGAGAGAGAGGTTCTTAGATGCGTAGCTACTATTCTGTGCACATTGTTCCTAAGCTGCATGAGGACTGCTCCTATGTGACTATCTGTTACAGCCAACTGAATGTAGAAGGGTTGGGTTACATCAGGGTGAACTAAAGTGGAGGCTTTGGCTAGATCTGTTTTCAGGGTGGCAAATGCTTCCTGCTGCTCAGGGCCCCATTTGCACACTGCTCCTTTCTTAAGTAAGGAATACAGGGGCTTTGCTTTGCTGGCAAAAGCCTCAATGAATTCTCTAGAGAAGTTAAAGGTTCCTAGGAGTGCTCTCAGAGATGCTACATCAGTGGGGGCAGGGAGCTTTCCTATTGTCTCTACTCTCTGCAGATCCTGGGTCCTGCAATCCATTTGAAGGTTTCATCCTAAATACTTGATCTAGATCTGTACTAATTGAGCCTTCTCCCTATTAGCTTTGAATCCAGTGTCCTGAATGAGTCCTAACACTTCTCTGGTGATGTTTGCAGTCTTTTCTTGGGAGTCTGAGTGGATCAAGATGTCATCCACATAAGAAAAAATGTGGGGGCGCAATGTTGGTTGCAGCTTGGTCCACATTTTGACCACGTGGGCATGGCAAATACTGGGGCTGGAGTGGAAACCCTGGGGAGTTCTCTTGAAGCACATCTGACTTCCATGGAATTCTAATGAGAATTTGTAGAAACAGCTCTCATCGAGTGGGATGGAATGGAATGCATTGGCTAAATCTATTACGCCATAAAATTTAGCACTGGCTGCAATGGAGGCTAGGATCTCATTGTACTTGGCTACCACAGGGACTACTGAGGGAGTGACCACATTGAGGGCTTTAAAGGCCACAGTCATCCTCCACATTACACCATCAGCTTTTATTACAGGCCACAGTGGGGAATTACAAATAGATTGCATAGGGAGAATGACATCATACTTCAACAGACCTTCTATGGTTTTTGCTATTCCTTCCTTTGCCTCACAGGGGTAGCGGTACTGTTTTTGTGGAGGGGGATCTTTCCTGTCTATGAGCATGCAAGCTCCCTTAATCTTCCCACACTCCATCTTGTCTCTAATCCATACGTTAGGAAAATCTGTGGTCCAGGGGTCATTCAGAATGGGATAGAGAGGTGCCAGGGCTTTCAAGGGAGTGCATTGGTGGATGGCTGATACTCCCAGAGGACCTTCTCCCAATTACCACAGGAAACCGTTGGCCAAATACAGGGTCAATCATTCCTTCCTTAAAAATCCTACTCCCAGGATTCCATCATCCTCTCCCTGATTCTCACATGCCTTAATGCTATCTATAATGGGGCCTAAGTGAATGAGGATGTTCTTTCAGGTGGCGGCCTGATGTTTGCCTTTGCCAAATCCAACTAATTCCATACTGTCCTGTGTTTTGCTCCCTACTGTGGCTAGTTTGGGGCCCGTAGTATTAACTGTGGCACCTGAGTCTACAAGTAACTTGGCTGGTTTGGGTTTGTTTTGGGGTCTCACCTTTACATTTACCGTTGGCCGTCCCGATAAATTGGTTTTGAAGGTTGCAAAAATCTGCTGGTGGAGTGAAGGGGGTGCAGGAGTTTCTAGTTGAGGGACAACTGAAGAGACTGGGTTCTTTGGGGCCTTAATAGGTCCAGTCCTGGGGGAAGGTTGTATTGTGGTTCAGGCAGGAGGGTCTTCAGCCCAAGGGATCCGAGGGTCTGCCCTTGCTCTCCACAGGCTGTGAGATCCTGGGCGTTCCTAGCCTGACTGCTCTGTGCTTTGACTGTGATTCTGGGGGTTGGACATATTAGCATTTGGGCTAGGTCCTCTGGGGTCCCAGCCATTCAAGGTCTGGAGTAGTAGGTCTATAAGCTCATGAGTGGGTCTGCCATGTATCTCATGTGTGGGGAACCCCAATTCCTTTAGCTTCCTCCAGATTGTGCATCTAATCTCTTGCATTTGGTCTTTGTTGGGGTCCTGCATGTCTGGCGGACTACGGGGATACCTCCTGGCACTTCTCCCAAAGGGGTTGTTATTACTAAATCTATCAGGCTCAGTGGATAGGGGTTGAGAGTGGGAGCCAGTATGTAACCGTGTGAACTGGCTCACCGTCCTTATCTGCCTTCCTGCTTGTGCTATGGGAATTCTTTCCTGATGCTGCCGCTACCAAACTCCTAGCCATGTCTTTCTGTGCCTCTCGGGTCCAAAATATCTGGGAGGCCTCTTGGATGTGCATTAAGAATCCCTGCCAGTCTATTGTACTTAAACTTTGGGAAGCGGGTCCTATGTAAGTTTTTGCAGCTTCATTCAAACCCTGGTACACCTCTCTTATGAAATCTGATCTATTCAGAAGCAGCACTCCTTCACTGTTAAGGACAACTTTTCTGGCTGAAATGGCTAACATTTTCTTCCTGGTTACATAAGTATCTGGGGCCTCATCTGGTTGCTGTACCTCAGCGTGGTATTTGGCTTTTATGGTGGTGCCGGGCCACTATCACGCATATCCATTCCTTTAATTCTAGTTTGCCAAATCATAGTTGAAAACTGCTGCCTCGAAGGGGCCCAGGTAGATGGGATCTATGCTCAGCCTAGCTATCTGTGTGAGGTCCTGCCCTTTAGCCTTTGGAAGGACAGGATGATGGTGGACATCCATTGGACTCCAGTTCGGGGATTCAGCCATCCTAGTTGGTCTGCTATGGTCTTGATTTCCATTAGGGACCAAGAGACCATTTCTACCACTGTCTTTGTAACTGTACCATCCTCAGAGGTGGCTTTCCTTTCCACTGTACTCCAGGTTTTAACGGGGTTCATGGGTATGCCTGGAGTGCACTCCTCCATGGGTTCATTCCCTTTTGGGGGACTCCATTGGGGATTGTAGGGAGGAGGAGACCATGCCTCTACTGGCGAGGGACTCTCCTGAATGATATTCACTTGTGTGGTTGACTCTAAAATATTCGGCTGTACTGTAGCCAACAAAGCACTCTTCAGATTTATTCTGGTCTCTAATTCCCTGATTTCAGCCTCACACATGGTGTGGTCAGTTTGGGCTGCTACTTCCATTTTTTGTGCCAATATGAAATCTGCAGCTTGTTTTGCCTGTCCCAATTTGTGCTCTAATTCTGCTACCCTCAATTTCTGGTCCACGTTCTCTTTCTCAGCCCTATCAGCCTTTTGGCTAGCCTCATTTACTGTCCTTGTAAGGAGAGTATTTTCTCTCACCTTGTCTCGAATTTGGGTAACCAGATCGGCAATTTGCCATTTTGAGACTTCCACTTCCAATTGGTATCTTTTATATTCTTCTACTGCATCATGGGCTAGGGTCCAGATTCCCCATGAAGCTAGCTTATCCTTTTCCACTTTGGGGATGCTCTTCAGTCACTTCTTTTATGTCCTGAGGTTATAGGCCTCCAGTAAGGCCAGAAATGGATCTTCTGTGAGGAACCCTCCAGATACCCATGGACTGGGCCCCTTTTTGGTGATCCACTTCTGAAGCCTATCCTTGACCTGCTCTTCTTCAAATAGCTTGGCAATTTACATCTCCTCACCTTACTCTACCACCTCACTCCTTCTAACAAATCTCAATGGTGCTGCCCTCACTAGGACACTTCTGTCCTTACCAGCTGCATTTCCCTAACTGTGCTAGCCCCACTAGGACACTCCCATCCTTACTAGCTGGATTTCCTTAACCATGCTAGCCCCACTAGGACACTCCCATCTTTAGTAGCTGGATTCTACTCTCTGGCTGACCACACTAGGACACGTCCATCCTACCACCTTGAATTTACTCTTGCTAGCTCCACTAGGACACTCCCATCCTTGCTAGCTGGATTCTGAACCTATGGGACCACTTCGTTCCTCTGGTGAACTCGTGGGTCAGAGCCGGTATCTGACCGCTCATTATCACGGAGGTTGTGGGGTCACTACTGCTAGTGCCATGGACAACCTGTGCTAGTTCCCCAGCCAAGGATCTGTTAGTTCCTCCTCCTAACCGCTCACAGGGAAGTTCAAGTGAAGCCATCCTATTGGCTGACCTCCTGCAGTAGGTTCCTAGCAATCACTATTCCTTGGGGCCCCAGCTAGACCCTTGTTGTGAGTTTTAAAACTTGTTAGCTGCACTGAGCCACCTCACCCTCACTACCTCTGAATGACCAACCTTGCACTATGGATAACAGCCTCAGATGGGGACATCTCCTCACTTCGCCTACCTAATCTCGTCTAAGGTGGTTTTGGGGACAGTCTAAGTTTGGATTATGGAAGGGGAAAACCTGAACAGGAGAGCCTGGCTCTTCTCTCCCAACCAGCGATAGAGAAGCCAAAGATAGAAAGGGGGTTAGCCAAGCCAAGATAGCCCTTTTCAGTCACACAAGAACACACACGCTCCTAGCTATTGCGTCAGTGTCTCCTTTGTCCAAGAACCTTATTCCTCATACGTACTGAAATTTAAATGGCTCAAGTGATCGGTTTGGTGTGTCCAAATTTTGGGGTACTCTACAATGCCACGTGTTCTCCACCAAAATGTTAGGAAGGATCTAATGAGAGGAATTTATAATTAGCTCAAATATGCAAGAGTGGGGTCCTAACAAAGCCCCATGGGACCGGGTACCATTATGTATACCAGAGGGCTAAGGAATCCCATAATGGATGGCGCTGAGACAGGCTTCTCCAATTAAAGTCTAAATATTTATTAAAGTAAAGGGGAAAACTGCACACACACAAATATAGCATACAAACACACTACACTCTTAGGAATAAAGGAGTGAAAGTGGGAATAGCTTGGGGTGGGTCAGACTGAGGGAGTTACTCACTTCCGAAGGCTTCTCTGGGATCTGCTGTGGATGTTGATGATGATGATGATGCACAGCCACCAAAATGGGGGGAAGGATGGCCAAGGGAGCTATGATCAGAGTACAGACTGACGTGGAGTCAGCATGCACTCTCAAGATAGCACGTGGAGCCTAAAAATCTCAGGGTTTAAATAGGAAATTTCTACCTTTTGTCTATTGACTAAACGGCTTAGCTGAAGCTGGGACAAAGGTGTTGATTGTCTTAGCTTTGTTAAACCTAGGTGTGAGAATAGTTTAAACAATGCATTTGGTTTCTAGGCTATCAAGGAAGGGAGGCTAGAGAAAAGGGTGCAGTCAAATCTGATCACTGCCTCATTAAGTGCCAGTATAATTGTTTTTCCCTTTTGGCAACTCCCAAACCTGTCTGGTAGGGAATTTTCCAGCTGTTCTGGGAAGATTTCTCAGTGCCTACATGACCTGCCATCTAGGGGATTATGGCTGACATCTCTCAGAGGTCAGTCTGGTGTCATAGAGGGAACTCCACATGTGTCCAAAATTTTATGAAAAATCACATATGCTAACAGCATCTGGGTAAGAATTAAGGGGGAGAGAAACAAAAGGGGTGTCATAGTGGGGATCTACTACAGACTCCCAAGCCAGACTGAGGATATGGATGATGCCTTCCTGGAGGAGATGAGTACATATTAAAAAGTAGAGAGTTAGCAGTAATGGGATATTTTACCTATCCAGATATATGTTGGCAGTCAACTTCTACTGAGAACATCAATTCCACAAAATTTCTTACCTATCTTACAGACAATTTAATTGTCCAGAAGGTAGAACAGGCAACAATGAGATCAGCTATTTTAGATCTGATCCTAACCAACAAGGATGACCTCGTTAATGGAAGTGGTGGGATCCTTAGGGGCGAGTGACCATGCTCTCTTGGAATTTGTCATAGGGTGGGAAAGGGAAGCCAAGTATAGCCAGACACACATTCTAGACTTTAAGAAAGCTGATTTCTGTAAACTTAGGGAATTACTTGCTATAATTCTGCAAACAAGGAAACTGAAAGAGAAGGGAGTTCTATATACATGAGAGTTTCTTAAAAGTAAGATACTAAAGGTACAAACTAAAACTGTTCCAATAGAAAGGAAAAAGTGGAGGTGTTTAAAGAAACCAAAATGATTAACTAAGGAGCTAAGCAGACAGCACAAGGCGCCGTCTTCAGAACAAGGAAGGGGAGGGGCAGCCACACGCTGTGCACCCCAACCCCTTCCCGAAAACATCCTCGGAGCAGCCGGCCTTCCGCACAGCTAGTGCTCTGAAGATACCTTTCCGCTGCAGCGGAAAAGCTGCCGAAGGTGCGCCGGCAGTATTTTGCAGTGCACCTTCGGTGATTTGTGGAAGGAGAGCTCTTTTAGCACTCCTTCCAGGGGCGGCGAAGCTGCACCGCGGAGCCAAGGTGTGCGAATACCTCGGCCCCATGGCGCAGCTTCCTGGGGCGGTCCCGTGCCACCCGTCTGCTTCCCCCCTATGGGCCTCTACACACCGGCCCAAAGGGCTGGCCTGGAGGCAGGGATAGGGAGGGGCAGCTGCACACTGGGCACCCCAACCCCATGCTGAGGACATTGTGATGCCGTGCACCATTACACATGGCACTTGATATCAAGATGTCCTTCCGGCACAGCATCCTGATACACTGTACTGGAAGGGGCGCTACAGAGCCGCATGCTGGCTCTTAGGGCACCCTTTTGCCCTATGCTTCCATGTGTGGATGCACTAGTGAAGGTGCGCTTTAATATTGGAACCCTAATTGGAACCCTATGCATGAGCCCTAGCACCTGTCCTCTACTATGACAATAAATGCATTCTGTTGAGTGAATGCTTGCTGTCAGGATGCACAGTAGTTTGCATGAAAGAGGCTTTTGTGACCTCTTCTGTGCAGGTGTGCATAAGACCTGCACACCACTTCCTGTCATGATAAGGGGGCTCGTGCAGTAGCGTTTGTTCATATGTCCTGTTGACTATGTCCCTTGCATGACCACCAGCTACATGTAATCAAGTCTGTCCACACAAACCTCCCTTGCCTCTCCCCTCCCCCTTGATCTGGAGGACGATGGAGTAGGTGTCTTTTCAGTTGACAAACTCGTTCCTTCGCCCCAAGGGTGGCACAATCTGACAGTAGCACCTGTCTACTACACCCACTACCTGGGAGGAAGCGGAGGTCAGTGAATCCTTGCATGATTTGTGGGTGTATGACAGGTCCTGCACACATGCATAAGCATGCCAAACTCCAGTCACCTTTTTACAGACAAAATGACAGACTGTATACCACCCTATAATATAATATAATTCAGTCACCTTTGTACACAGAGAGTGACAGACTGTATACTAGCCTATAGGCCTCGGCAGATGGCTTAAAAAGCCATCCTGGAGGCAGGGAAGAGAAGGGGCAGCCGCACGCTCGGCACCCCTTCCTCCTCCCGAGGTTGTCCTCGGAGCCGCTGGCCCTCCGCACGGCCGGCACTCCGAGGGCAACCTCCTGCCACAGCGTGCGGACATGCTACGGCAGAAAAGTCAGCGAAAGTGCGCCGCAAGCTTTTGAGGCGCACTTTCGCTGACTTGTGAAAGGAGTGCTATTTTAGCGCTCCTTTCAGGGGCGACGAAGGTGCGCCGCAGGATCGAGGCGTGGGGATGCCTCGGTCCTGCAGAGCACCTTCCCAGGGTGGCCCACAGCCGCCAGTCTGCTTAGGCCCTATGACAGGTCTTGCACAGGTGTGCAGGTCTGCAGGGATGTGTACCTGTGCACGTGTGCATACATCTGAGAGAACGAAAAAAATTAAAGCAGCCACTGCCCACCCATGCAGTTGCGCCATTTCCCTTTGCGGTGTCCTTGGAGCTGGCGGTGAAGTTGCTGTGGCTTCAATATAGCCCCAGAAAAGTAGCATTGACTGCCCCCAGTGTGGTTGCTCCATCCTCATTTAGTGCATCCTCAGGTCAGGCAGTGCGGTTGCTGCAGCTTACAGAAAAAGCAGCTTCAGGTCACCTTTTCCTGCATGTCTGTATAGCTCCTAAAGCACATTCAACTGAACTAAGTGTCAAAAAACATGCACAAGGAATGGAAAAATGGAGAAAACAACAAAGAGAAATTCAAGCATACAGCCAGTATATGTAGAAGGTAAGAAAAGCTAACGCAGAGAATGACTTTAGGCTTGCCAGACAGACTAAAAACAATAAAAAGGATTTTTAAAGTTTTGTCCATGGCAAAAGGAAGAGCAAGGAGATGGTAGGGTCACTGTGTGGAGAAGATAGCCAAGTACAGCAGGCCCTCCTTATCCATGGACTTGCCATCTGCAGATTCCAACATTCATGGATGGCAAGCTCCCTGTTGTTAATAATGGTGGCACATTTTGTGGTTGTGCCCATGGGAGGGGCCTGTTGGAGGAGGATGATTGCCAGCTTGCAGCCCCAGCCAGCTAGGTAGGCACCCACTGCCCCAAAGGAGACTTTGCCAGGTACTGGAAGTGTGGGTGGGTGAGGGTGCCAGCTGGAAGAGAGGTGTGGGATGCCCGTAATGGCCATGGCAGAGGCTATGCTGCCGTGGGACTCCCATCTGACTCAGTTGTGGGGCTGCCTACTTCCCCCATTCCTCATGGAGTGGGTGGCATTTGCCTTGGTACCCCCCCCCCCAGCTCTGCCCACTGCCGTACCAGTTGCCCTGTGCCCCCTTCTGCTCTCCTGGCAGTCCTCGCCTGGCTGGTAGGCAGCACAACTTCTGCTGAGGGCACCCCACACCCCTATCCTGATAGGTACCTTCGCCTACCCGCACCCTAAAGTACCCAGCAAAGTCTCCCTTGGAGTGGTGGGCCTCACCATCCTCCTCCCACAAGCAAGCGGGCACAGGTTGCAATTATGGTTGGCTGGCATAGAGCGACACAGCTGTGCTGTGTTGGGCACTGATTGGCAGTTTCCCCCACTGGGTTCTCTTTCATGCTTATGGTTACTGGTGAGGGAAACAGGCAGTGATACCCAGCTGGAGCAGAAGAGCCAGCCCTGCCATGATCCCACACTCACTCGGTGGCCTCCTCCTCCTCCTCCTCCTCCTCCTGGTCTCCCTCCTTGGGACACTGTCCTGCTTGTCCTCCTCCTCTTCCTCCCACAGGCTCTTCCCGTGGGCATGACACGATTGTCCTCATTGGTGGCACAACCACGTACACGCACCACCATTGGGAAACATGAAACTTGAGCATCAATGAATTTTGGTATCCATGGGGGGCAGGGGATGGAACAGATCCCTGCAGATACCGAGGGTAATAACCAGAGATAGAGAAAAGGCACAACTACTCAACACTTTCTTTGCCTCAGTGTTCTCTAAAAAGGAAAATAGTGCACAACCTGAGAAGCAAGGATCAGGTGGTGTTGTGGGGAAAATGCAGCATAGAATAGGTAGAGAAGTAGTACAGGAATATCGCGCTACTCGAAATGAATTCAAGTTTTCAGTACCAGATGAGCTACATCTAAGGATATTAAAAGAACTGGCAAAAGTAATTTCTGAACCATTGACAATAATCTTAGAGAACAGAAGAAATTCCCACCAATTGGAGGAGGGAAAATGTTGTCCCCATCTTCAAAAAGGGGAAAAAAGAGGGCTGAAATAATTATTGCCCAGTCAGCCTGACATCAATACCCAGAAAGATTATAGAGCAATCATTAAACATACGGTTTGTAATTACTTAGAAAACATTGCAGTCATCACTAATAGTCACCAGGGGTTTCCCAAAAACAAGTCATGCCAGATTAATCTGTTTTTAACAGAATTACAGGCTTCATAGATGAAGGGAATGCTGTGGATGTAGCATATCTTGATTTCAGTAAGACTTTTAACAAAGTTCCCCATGAAGTTCTTGAAAAGAAGATAGTAAAATGTTGCCTAGACTGTGCTACTGTTAGGAAGATTTGTAACCGTCTGAATGACCAAACCCAAAGGGTACTTACCAGTGGCTTCTCTTCATTCTGGAGTGAAGTGACTAGTGGAGTGTCATGAGGATCTGTCCTGGGCCCAGTGCTATTCAACATCTTTATCACTGATTTGGATGAGAGCATAGGGACTATACTGATTAAATTCCAGATGATACCAAACTGGCAGGGGTTGCTAATTCCCCAGAGGACAGGATTAAAATTCAAAATGACCTTGAAAGATTAGAGAGCTAAAGCTAACAAGATGAATTTCAATAGGGAGAAATTTAAGGTCCTATTCTTGGGCAGAAAAAAATGATATGCACAGATGTAGGATGGGAGACATTTGGCTAGACAACAGTTCATGTGAAAGGGATCTAGGAGTCCTAGTAGACCACAAGCTGAACATGAGTCAGCAATGTGATGCAGCAGTGAAGAAAGGCAATGAGATTCTTGGTTGCATCAAAAAGAGTATAGTGTGTAGATCAAGGGAAGTGATAGTACCACTGTATTCTGCTTTGGTCAGGCCTCACCTGGAGTAGTGTTTCCAGTTCTGGGAACTGCAATTCCAGAAGGATGTTGACAAGCTGGAACATGTCTAGAGGAGGCAACCAAAATGGTGGGAGGTCTGGAAGCCATGACTTATGAGGAATGGCTTAGGGAGCTGGGAATATTTAGCCTGATGAAAAGAACATGATAGTCATGTTTAAATATTTGAAGGAATGTCATATCAAAGAGGGAACAGGATTGTTTTCTATGGCTCCAAAGACTAAGGGGAACTGCAGATGGGCAGCTCTGGGTTGCCCCAGGAAGCAGCAGATCGGGGCTGCGGCAACCCCATGCTGCGGCCCCGATCCTCACTTTTGCTGCCCCCAAAAGAGCAGCAAAATGCCACTCCTTTTAGGGACAGCAAAAGGCTACTCTAAGAGCCAGCACATGGCTCATCAGCACCCTATTCAGCACAGCGTGTTTGAACGCTGTGCTGGAAGGGCGTCCTGATGCCGCGCACTGTGCACAATGGTGTGCAGTGTCAGGACATCGTTGGTGTGGGGTTGGAGCGGTCGGTGTGCAGCTGCCCTGCCCCAACTTTGTCTCCAGGCTGGCCCTTTGGGCCAGTCTGCAAATGCCCTAAGACAAGGAGCAGTGGATTCAAACTGTGATGATATTGTCTCTAACTAAGTCAGTAACCAGGCTCCATAGATGAACCACCACTCCAACATCACCACTCCATACATTCTATAACCCAAACCATCATAACCAATAACTCATGACAGAGGACCCCAAGGGGATCCTGACACAAACTACAGGAAAACAGATTCCACCTAAATCTCAGGAGGAACTTCTTGGTGGTCAGAGCTACTCAACAGTAGAATATGCTGACTTGGAGTGTGGTGGAGACTCCTTCTTTGGAGATTTTTAAACAAAGGCTGGATGGCCATCTGTTGGGGTGCTTTGATTGGTGTTCCTGCTTGGTGGGGGTTGGGCTTGATGGTTCCTGTGGTCTCTTCCAACTCTTTGGACTTTATCACATGGGAGGCAAGCATCCTCCTCCTATAAATAAAGCACATTTAATCCCATCAATATTCCATAAAAGTGGGATTATTTTCAGACGACTTCCCCTGACATCTCCATTATAGGGACATTATCCTGTGAATAAAATGGCAAAATCACACCACATCTGATGGTGTAGACAGGATCCTTGAAGAAGTGAAGGCTACTACATGTATACTGGATCCTCGCCCTTCCTGGCTCCTGAAAGTAGATAGAGGGGGACTGGTAAAGGGAGTGGTGAATGCTTCACTGCAGCAAGGCTCATTGCCATCCTGCCTAAAGGAGGCTGTGGTGAGGCCATTAATGAAAAAGATCTCCCTGGATCTTCCCATTCTGGATAACTATTGGCCAGTCTCTAATATTCCATTCTTGGGCAAGATTCTGGAGCAAGTAGTGGCCTCCCAGCTCCAGGAGTTTCTGGATCAAACAGATTATCTAGATCCATTTCAGTCTGGCTTCAGACCTGGCTATGGGACAGAGACAGCTTTGGTTGCCTTGGTGGAGGACCTCTTCAGGGAACTAGACAGAGGGAGTGTGTCCCTGTTGGTTCTCCTGGATCTTGAGGTGGCTTTTGATACCATTGACCATGGTATCCTTCTGAACCACCTTTCTGGGATGGGACTAGGGACACTGTTATGCAGTGGTTCCAGTCCTTCTGGGAGGGGTGGACTCAGAAGGTGGTGTTGGGGGACTCCTGTTCGACTCCTTGGCCACTGGCCTGTGGAGTCTGTAGCCAAAAGTCTAGTATGGGGAATTTTATTTAGCTCAAACTGAGAGGGGATCAGCTGCAAGGACCCTGCAAGACCATCTCCCACGTGTATACCAAGAGACCGGTGGATCTAAGAATTGATGCAGAGGCAGGATTCTCCAATTAAAGTATTATTTTATTAAAGGGGAAAATCACACAGCAATTCACATACATACACACACTCATTCAAGGCTCAGGAAATCAGCGGTTAGCTTGGAAAAAGATGTTGAGGCAAAACTACAGGTGAAACTTACTACAGATTAGGCTTTTTCCTGGATCCAATTGGGTGATATGGCATGGGATACAATCGTTCTGAAAGTGTTGGCTTGAACAGAAGTGCCAGTAACTAGACTAGAGAGCACAGTGATGTAGTGTCCCCATGAAGTCCAAACTAGCAACAGTGAGGGGGGAAAACCAGGGGGGGTTAGGGGCTAAAAGTAGCTGCAGGGCAAAAGTATGAGATTGTATGGATGATATAATCTGGTCTGGCAATATTCAAGGTGAACGGGAACAGGATTAAGTCATTAACTGACCCATCAGGTCAGACATCTAGGCAGTTATTGCCCATTCTTCTGATTATGGAGGTGATGATGGTCCATTTGCAACTCCCACACTATCTGCCTGCCTTTGAGATGGTTTCTTCCAAGTGACTTTTGTATGATCTGCCTGTCATTGCCCAGGTGGCACTTGGGGTCCACTGCAGGGTACATCTGGGGTTATGTGGAATATTACACACACCAACATTCAGAAAAATGCACTTTGGCTAACAAGTCCCACAGGATTCTGTTCTGTCCCTTGTGTTGTTTAACATCTACATGAAATCAGTGGGAGAAGTCATTCAGAGTTTTGGGGTGTGATGTCATCAGTATGCGAATGATATTCAACTCTATCTCTCCTTTCCATCTGATTCCAAGGAAGCTGTCTTTGTACTGAACCAGTGTCTGCAATCAGCAATGGACTTGATGAGGGCAAACAAATTGAAACTTAATCCAGACAATCCAGTCGTAAAGCAGATCAGGAAATAGGACCATTGCCTGTGATGGATGGGGTTATACTCTGCCTGAAATCTCAGCCTCGCAGCTTGGGTGTGCTCCTGTACTCCATTCTGAGTTGGATGTCCAGGTTTCAGCAGTGGCCAGGAGTGCATATGCACAGTTAAAACTTGTGCACCAGCTGCGCCCATTCCTTGAGATATCAGATCTGGCTACAGTGACACATGCCTTGATTACATCCCGTTTGGACTACTGCAATGCACTCTTCATAGGGATGCCTTTGAAAACTGTTCAGTAACTTCAGTGTGTGCAGGACGCTGCTGCCAGAATGCTGACTGGGGCCAGTTATAGGGTTCATATAACTCCCTTGCTGAAACAGCTTCACTGGCTACCGGTTCATTTCTGGAAACAATTCAAAGTCCTGGTTATGACTTACAAAGCCCTACACAGCTTAGGTCCAGATTATTTGAGAGACTATGGGGGGAAGCAGACCTGGGACGGTGCACCGCGGGACCGCGGCAGCCGCACCGCGGCGCACCGTCGGTGCCTCTGAAAGGAGCGCAAAATCAGCACTCCTTTCAGAAGACAGGGAAAGTGCACCCTAAACGTGTCGGGCGCACTTTCCCTGACTTTTCCGCCGCAGCGTGTGAGGATTGCCCTCAGCACGCCGGCCGTGCGGAGGGCCGGCAGCTCCGAGGGCAACCTCGGGAGGAGGAAGGGGCGCCGCTCATGCGGCTGCCCCTCCTCTTCCTTGCCTCGGAGATGACCCTATTGGTCGTCTGCCGAGGCCCTATATCTCCCCATATGACCCATCTAGAGCCCTAAGTTCTTCAGGAGGAGGCTTTCTCTCAGTCCCACCACCATCACAGGTTTATCTGGTGAGGACACGAGAGAGAGCCTTTTTGGTGGCTGCTCCTGCCCTCTGGAATGACCTTCCACAAAACGTAAGGCTGGCCCCCTCCTTGCTTGCCTTTCACCTGCAGGCAAAAATTGTTGGTGTGTGGATGATGAGTGTTGTAGTGATGCCCTTTGGCACCCAGCAGAGTCTGCAGGACAAGCTGGCTGCTGTGATCCACAGCCACTGTGTAGATTTGCCATCAACTGGCTCAGCTTCTCTTCTCCAGGCAATCCTGTCTTCCTCAGTCAAGAAGACACATTGTAAAGTCCAAAAGCATAGCTTTATTAATGTATATAAAAAGTAAAAATAAGATAACTAAGTAAAATCCATTGTGATGAACTTGTCCAGTTCAGCCATACAAGATTACATCTTTAACAATCCAAAAAGCATTAGGATCCAACTTGTTGCAGCATCCAGCCACACACCCTCACATCTTAAACAAAAAAAAATTCTAGACAAAGGACTCTCTAGGCCCATCCCATACTCCACCTTCTAGGTGTTAACTTTATGTTAATTGGATAATGACAGTATGATGTATGCTAACCCAGCCTCTTGCTGTCCATCATCCACCACGTGAGTAACTTTCCCAAGCTAACGATGTTTAATATTTGATATCTCTTTGTTATCCATAACAAAGTCTGGTTCCATTAGTTCTATCACTGGGAAAGTACATTGTTGATGTCTCTGTTACCACCTGGCGTTGATTCACCCTGTTTCTCTAAATATTGTTTGTGCCTTGTCCAGAAACTGTTCTCAAGTGGAAAATTACAAACACACACACATCTTTACATTTCACCTTTGACTATATATCCCATTCATATCCTAACAATCTCCTCCTGAAATGTATAGATATGTGAGAATTATTGTTGTTGTTGTTATTAAAACCATCTAAGCACAATGTTTGACTCTATATATTTAAAATGACATCTCAATCTGTTATAACAATTGTTAAATGTTGTTTTATCTCTAAAACCCTTTGTTAATATATCTATAGTGTTGTGTTTTGGCTTTAAACTCTAGGCACACAATTTTATTTTAAACCAGCTCTCTCTAGCATTTTGTTATAAAACTCTAACATATCTTAACCTATATTTTAACATTTTTAACACCTTTGTTTTTGTCATAAAAATGTATGTCTGTGAATCTCTACATATCACGACTGACAACTCACAATTTAAATCTTATAACTGTTTAATCTATTTTATCTCATTTAATGTTATATATTTTGTTTTATCAGCACTTAAAACTTTATCAACACTTATAAATTATATATCCTTATTTTTAATCTATCAAACTATTAAGCTTGTCTATATTTAAACAACAATTTTTAAACTGACTATCATATAACTTTAAAGCAAATAAGCTATCTATAAAACACTCTTATTTTAATGTGGTTATTTTAAATCACAAGCCTCTATCTCTTAAAAAAAAACTTATCAAATGTTTTATTGTTGTCTAATCTATTATTTAAAACAAAACAATTTTTTTAAAACACCTATAACAACACAATTATAATCTATTATTGTTAACTATAAACATCAAACCTTTCACAAAGCCTCTCTATATCTGGATATTTAAAACTTTTTGTAACTTTATTTTAAACAAAACCTATTGACTTTAAACCTGTCACTATTCTTTGCATTCTGTAAACCACACTTTCTTAATCCTTTTTATGTTGAATCACTAAACACATTTTATCAGCAGTCCAGTAACTTTAGAAATAAAATCTCAAAAATCAAAACTTTTGATAACAAATCTCTTTGGATAACTTTTTTCATTTTTTTTAAATCTCTTGAATCTAAACAACCAAAAAACTGTCATCTCTTTGTATTAACACATCAGCATTTAAACAAGCAATCTCAAAACCAAAATGTTGAACTTACTAGCCCCTCTTTATTGTTAAAAGCTTATTTTAGTCACAAGCTCTCAGCCTCAGACTGTTTTATCAATGTTTTTAAACCTTTGTTGAACAAATCCTTTTGTTATTAACCTAGCTTTGTATTTTTATTTGTCATCAGGCATCTTTTATTTTGTATACCCATTAACCTTGTGATTTTTGTTTTTAGGTCTATCAACCACATTTTAAACACCTCTTTGTCAATTTTAAACACTTAAATTTCTTGCTGTACTGCAGTGTATCATTTTCTCTCTCTCAACAGGAAAAAAACCTTTTATAACTTTTAAAACCTCTGAAACTCCCTGAAACTCCTTAACACTGTCTGAAACTCCTTAAAACTCTCCTTGAAACTCTCCGGCTCACCAGCCATTTATGTATAAACTCTTGTCCTTTGTATAATAAACTTGTGTGTTGTTGTATTTACACTCTATGAATTTTTCTTTGTGTGTCTGGACTTGTGTGTCCTTTGTTTTATTGTCATTCTATTTTTTTTGATGATCTTGTCTGTATTGTCTGATCTCAAGTGTTTTTCTCACTTTTAAAAAATTAATGTTTGTTGTGTGTTGTGTGTTTTGTGTCCCTCCATTTCTTGACACTTGGATCTTTAATCTTTAGTAAAACCTCTTGTTTGAATGTATCTTTTTTTTTCAACTTAGATTCATAAAGTTGGAAGAGACCATAAGGACCATCTAGTCTAACCCCCCTGCCATGCAGGAACTCCCAATCAAAACTTGAATGTTTTTTACAATTGTTATTTTTAAACATTAAAACTTTTTTTCACCATCAAGGTGAAATCTCTAACTGTTATTTTTGAATATTTTTATAACACCATCTTGACACTTTGGTTTAATTTGCCTTTTAAAACATGTTAGCACATATATCTTTGTATATTGTCTAAAACCTGTTAAATACTTTAAATTCAGTGGATCCCCACATAACATGTGTAATGATGTTAGATTTTTTTCTTTTTTTAGCCAGTTTCTCAAACTGTGAGACAAGAATTCTCTTTTTCCCCGGTCTGTGAGCAAAGACCCTTTGTCATCAATTTTTTTTTTACATTTATCTATTGTTAAAAACTTTCAATTGTATCACATCTCTGTCTTAAAACTCTGACATATAAAAACTTTTGGAAAAATCTATCCATAATCACTAAGAAAATAATTGTTGTAACCAGTAACACACATTTGTCCTTTTTGTTTAACAGCAACCTCAACAGGTTATTTTTGCAATTCACTTGCTCCGGTTTTGTCACAGGAAAAACCTTGACTTTTTATTCTGTGGCAAACCAAACATCTCCCAAATCATTTGTGTAATAAAACATTTTTTTAAAAATCAGGATCTATATCCCACCAGTTTAACAAGCTATCAAATCTTATGTTCTCTAGAATTCTATATTGATGTGCATAACCAGAATGCAATGATTCATTTCTCACACTTGTATATTTAGCATTTGTCTTACTTTGTATAAAACACATTTTTTTTCTTATAGCTTTTGTACACACCTCTCCCCAGCCGGGGTAATTTTTATATTTATCTCTCACAAAAAAAAAACAAAAAAAAAAAAAAAAAAAAAAAAAAACCTCAGTGTATATCCCCTGTCACACCAACTAAACAGTTGTAAATCAGATATATATAAAACATTTTTAAAGTTTTCTCACCAAAACTTGGCATGTATACATTTTTCAATTTCTTTTATCATCTCTTACCCCTCCATCAGCCAGATAAACATCTTTAAGATTGGAGGATTTCTTTATTTTTTAGCAAAACTATAACATATGTCCCAGAATATATAGACTCTTGTCCTCAGGTTTCACTTGTTTGAGTCACAGTCACAGCTCTGTAAAACAGCTTGTAGCTTTTTTGTTTCTCCCAATGTCTCTGGGTTGTAGATAGATTGTTGATTGTAGCAAACATCCTTGCATTGCCATTTTCAAAACTCTTGTTCTGTTGTAGTAAAAGCATCGATTCGCACTCCGTGCATCAGCTGTCTTTTTTTTTCAGGACGCATATCTTGACCTCAAGATGCTGTCCCAGGCTTTCTCTCAAGCCTACATTTCTGGCCTTTCTTCAAGCAAACCGCTTGGCTTAACAGATTCTCATCTTTTTGGAACCTCAGGCCTCCAGCAAAACTTTTGGCATTTAGCAACACCGTTGCAGCCTTTGAACTTCAGGCATTTGCAAACCTGCTATAGCTCCACACAGCATTGACCACTGTGTAAAACTTCACCCCCACCAGGGATTTTTGTATTTTTTCTCTAAGAACTGTAAAGTCCTTTGACCACAGCATTTCTGACAAAGTTGTGTAGAAATCATTCATTCTTTCTTCAGTTCCCAAAACCTTTGGCTGAAGAAACATCCTCTCCCAAAACATAACTGTAACTCAGAGAGGGGTAACAGAATGAGTTCTCTTCTTGGCTTAGGCAACTGTCTGTGTCCAGCAATCATGCTGCATTTTAAACTGCATACATTGCAACATGTATTCTGTGACTCAAGCCCCAGCTGCTTCCATATCAAACAAAATGGCCTTTAACAGAGTCTTTTGCAGCTTGAACAAAAACAAAAATTTTACTGCATTGAACCCGCAATATTCTCAGCATTTTTAGGCTTTGATTTTCTCTGTATCTTACTGTTTAAAGAGTGGAGTCCTCAGACAACCGTCTTTAAAGAGTTCTGCACTCTGCCATCCGGCAAAAACAGCTTAGCAGTAAACTTTTACTTACATCTGAAGATTTGAAGCCACCTCTGCTTTTCCCAGCAACCGCTGAAGCATGGTTTCACTTGTCCTGGCACAGCTGAAGTCGTGGATAGGCAATACTTGCCTCTTGGCCACATTGCAGACTTGTGATCTGGACTCCTGGCCCATTTGTTCTCCTGGACATTTGTCCTCTTTGTCCTCTGGCAGACCAGCCACCTCTGGCAGACAAGCCACTCTTTTGGCAAAAACAGTCTTAGCTGGCAGACTAGCCACAGACTGGAAAAACAAGCCCCTTCAGCCAGACTAGCCACAAACTGGCAAAAACAGTCTTAAATTGGCAAAACAGCCATAACTGGAAAACTAGCCATAAACTGGCAAACAGGCCATAACTGGCAGAAAAGCCATAACTGGCAAAAACAAGCCACAAACTGGGCCCATAACCCTTGTTGGTGTGTGGATGATGAGTGTTGTAGTGATGCCCTTTGGCACCCAGCAGAGTCTGCAGGACAAGCTGGCTGCTGTGATCCACAGCCACTGTGTAGATTTGCCATCAACTGGCTCAGCTTCTCTTCTCCAGGCAATCCTGTCTTCCTCAGTCAAGAAGACACATTGTAAAGTCCAAAAGCATAGCTTTATTAATGTATATAAAAAGTAAAAATAAGATAACTAAGTAAAATCCATTGTGATGAACTTGTCCAGTTCAGCCATACAAGATTACATCTTTAACAATCCAAAAAGCATTAGGATCCAACTTGTTGCAGCATCCAGCCACACACCCTCACATCTTAAACAAAAAAAAATTCTAGACAAAGGACTCTCTAGGCCCATCCCATACTCCACCTTCTAGGTGTTAACTTTATGTTAATTGGATAATGACAGTATGATATATGCTAACCCAGCCTCTTGCTGTCCATCATCCACCACGTGAATAACTTTCCCAAGCTAACGATGTTTAATATTTGATATCTCTTTGTTATCCATAACAAAGTCTGGTTCCATTAGTTCTATCACTGGGAAAATACATTGTTGATGTCTCTGTTACCACCTGGCATTGATTCACCCTGTTTCTCTAAATATTGTTTGTGCCTTGTCCAGAAACTGTTCTCAAGTGGAAAATTACAAACACACACACATCTTTACATTTCACCTTTGACTATATATCCCATTCATATCCTAACAAAAATGGCTCTTTTCAGGTAGGCTTTTAATTCATAATGCAAAAATTATGGGATGGATTTTGTTTGGATATTGTGGTTTTAATGTTTGTACTTTATATTGTTTTTAGCTGATATTTTTAATTGTTTTATTGTGATATTGTTTTTTAGAATTTTATTTGTGAGCTGCCTTGGGTCCCTTTGTGGAGAAAGGTAGGATAGAAATAAAATAAAATAAAATAAAATAAAATAAAATAAAATAAAAATTCATGGGAAAATCCTGAAAATAAAAAGTGGTGCGATTTTGCAGTTTTATTCATGGGATAATGTCCCAATCATGGTGACATCGGGGGATATCGTTTGAAAAACATTCTGCTCTTGTGGGATATTTACAAGATTAAATGCACTTTATTCATGGGAAGAGGACGCTTGCCTCCCATGTGATAAAGTCCTATGATTGTATGATTTTCAAGAGTCACCTTTCGCAAAGAAGTATCAACAGATCATGGGACAAATTTAGTAAACCATGTAATTAAGGATGGAAAACTATTTGAAAATATTTCAAAAATTATTTTTAAAAATGTTTTGTTAATGTATTCAGAAACCCTGATAAGAAGAAACCTGCACTGATGAGAATCCTTGCTGTTTGGAACTTTTTATGTGCAAAACATGCACATGATTGTTTTGCACAAAAAAAGCATTTTCTATGCATAAAACCACCTTTTCTGTTCAGAAAACTATATTTGACGAATGGAAAATACCTGAGCAGAAAATAGGGCAATTGGGGACATTCCATGCAAAATTCACATGTGGTTGATTTTAATTGAATACATCTTTTTCTACACAGGAAATATATTTCCACATAGAACTATTATTTTCTGCAAAGGAAAATCTGTTTCTTGGATAGAAAAGACTGTTTTATGTGCAAAACGACCATGTGAGGATGTTGCACAGAAAAATACCAAATTGCAAATAGGTTTCAAGGACTGTATAGTTTTCAAAGTCTTTTCACAGTGGAAGAAAATTTCTAAAATTACTCATTGCTTTTTTTGAAAAGAAACTTAGGAAAGAATAAGTCCCTGCACAGGGAGAAGAAGGAGAGCTGTGGCTAGGAAGCCATTTTTAAAACTTGGGTGAGTGTGTTTGTTCCTGAGGGGTGGGGCTTCTGTGAGTCACTGGGAGACTCAGGAAGACTCAGGGCACAGAGCAGGTGAGCTGGGAGCTATGTTTCAGGGGTTCTCCTTACCCTTTTACTGTTTTTTTTAAGCAGCTTCTCGGGGACTTTTGCTCAGAGGAAGTGAGTCAGAGGTTTGCCTGGGGAAGGAGCTAGGAGCCAGTAGCTCTCTCTTTAGCTATTGCCCCAGTCTCTTGAGCTCACTGACAGACCTTGGTAGACAAGCCAGACCAACAGGGTGTTTAACAGGGGACTTTTTGAGGGGGAAGCCCAGAGTTCTGTTTCAGAGCCTACTTAAGACTTCTCATATGGATAGTGAAGGAGCTGCTGCAGTCACCTACAACAGTTGTGGTATTTTTGTATTCTTGCCTATGGGTGTAGGTAGGTAACTTCACCTGCATCAAGTACAAGTTGGTATCCTTGTTGTAAGAGAAGGCCCAGTAGCTGGAGGCCTGGGCATTTAGACTTCAGCATATTAGGGAGCAAGAGGTTTTCCTGGACAGAACAGAATGAGCTGTCCTGGATGGGGGCACAAAGAAGAAGTTTCTGGGGGGAGGTCATTTCCCATACACAGGAGGTAGACAGTTGGAAGAATGTGACAAGGAAAATAGGAAAGACAGGGATCGTTCTGTGAGCTTGCAGCTACAGAATCTATTTGAAACTCTCTCCCTTATCATACATTATGAGGAACAGCAGCAGGGTCAGTTGTTTGGGAAAGTGCAGGGGACCCTGAGAGTACCACCATAGAGAACAGCTGCTGCTAAGCTTCAGAGGAGGTGTGTAGTAGTGGTAGGGGATTCCCTGCTGAGGGATACAGAAATAGTTTTTGGGGCCTGACAAGATGTCGCAAGAGGTTTGTTGTTTCCCTGTGGCAAAAATCCATGATGTGACAGTGAGACTGACAAGACTTATCAAGCATACTGACCACTACTCCTTGTTTTTGGTCCATGTGGGAAACAATAATACTGCAAGGCACAGCCTTCAGAATATCATAAGGGATTATGAGCCTCTGGGCGGGAAGCTGAAAGAGCTGTATGCATAGCTTATCATCTCAACCCTTCTCCCAGTTGAAGGGCATGGTCCAGGAAGGGAGACCAGGTGTTAGGAAGGATCTAATTGGGGAATTTATAATTAGCTCAAATATGCAAGAGTGGGGTCCTAACAAATCCCCATGGGACCGGGTACCGTTATGTATACCAGAGGACTAAGGGATCCTGCAATGGATGATGCTGAGGTAGGCTCCTCCAATTAAAGTCTAAATATTTATTATAAACAAAGGAAAACCACACACACAAATATGGCACACACACACACTGCACTCTTAGAAATAAAGGGGATGAAAGTGGGAATAGCTTGAGAGGGACCAGACTGAGGGTGTTACTCACTTCTGAAGGCTTCTCCGGGATCTGCTGTGGATGTTGATGAAAATGATGATGAAGCACGGCCGCTGAAATAGGGGGTGTGAGATGGCTGAGGCAGCTATGATCAGAGTACAGACCGATGTGGAGTGAGCATGCACTCTCAAGATAGCACATGGAGCCTAGAAATCTAAGGGTTCTTATAGGGAATTTCTGCCTTCTGGCTATTGACTAAATGGCTTGGCTGAAGCCAAGACAAAGGCGTTGATAGTCTTAGCTTTGTCAAACCTAGGTGTGAGAGCAATCTAAACAATGCATTTGGTTTTGAGACTATCAAGGAAGGGAGGCTAGCAAAAAGGGTGCAGTTAAATCTGATCACTACCCCATTAAGTATGAGACTCAAAACAAATAAGCACTATTATTTGTCTTTTCCAGTATAATGGTTTTCCCCTTTTGGCAACTCCCAAACCTGTCTGGTAGGGAATTTTCCAGTTGTACTGGGCAGGTCTCTCAGTTCCTACATGACCTGCCATCTAGGGGATTATGGCTGACATCCCTCAGAGGTCAGTCTGGGATCACAGAGGGAACTCCACATGTGTCCAAAATTTTATGGGCCAAAGGCAGACAAAAGCCACCACCAAACAACTTAAAGAAAAAAGAAGAAAAAAAAGAAGAAGAAAATGGAAAAAAGTAAAGGAGAATCCCTCAAACACAGCTCCCAGCTCTCCTTCTGCTCTCTGTCTGCTCTAAGTCGTCCTTGACTATTGGTGAAACCTGTGTAGAGACTGAGACTGAAAGCCTCTGGCAGCAGTTATACAAAGCTAGGCTGCTATCTCCACCCCCAGTGACTCACAGATGCCCCACCCACTCAGGAAAAAAATGCACTCACCCAATCACCCTCATACAACCTAAATGATATTAGCATGTTTTACTTGCTTGCCAAACAAATGTCCCACACACATTCGCCCTTCACTGTGAATACATTTCAGACCTCATACACCATACCAACTAGTAAAAACACTGAATCATAAAATACAACAATCAAACATAAGCAAGCAAACACATCGATCAAATATCAAAGACATAATACTGAGAACCCTCTTTGCAATGTATACAAAAGCCCTTTCATATCACAGTATAGTCATATTAAGCCACACAGCACAGATATTACATGTAGGATATGAATCAGGACAAAGTCATGCCAGCATATGGGGGACAGAATCATGGCAGGATTAACCCAATATTGACACACATTCATTAGTTGTGTCCAAGAGGCTTGCTCCTCTGGTGCCTATCATTTCCTGAAATCTTGTGTTTAGCTCATTCTGGCTCCACATCTGATAGACTTCACCACTCCAGATTTCTCTACAATGGAAAAAACGTCCATCAGAAACACTGTAGCCTCTAAGAACCATATTATCCAACTTCTGGCTGAGGGTGGGGTGGGGTGGGGTGGGGTCTGTAGAATACAGATTGAGTGCCTGATCAACAACTTGATTAGTGCTTTGTATGTCAAGCTTAACCATCTCAACCTATTGGCTTGTAACCTGTGGGTCACAGACCATGTATGCATTTCAGGCTTGGAATGTACCTCCCTAAACCTCAATATTTTTTTTTTTTTTTTTTTACAAATTTAGTATTTTTTGACAAATTTGGGATACTTAAAATAGCTGATTTGATCTTATCGTAGTAACAGCTCTCCACTGGAGTGAAACTATCCACTACTTCCTGTGAAGGTTCACTGAGGCAAGGAGTCAAAATGAGGAACCATTGGGCCTTAGGCCACCCTGTTGTTATCACAATTCATACAAAAATATTATTAAAAGCCTTTGAATCATCATCTGACCACATCTTGTTAACTCAAATTGATGGTGGGTCATGAAACAGTGATACTGCATTGCCATCAGGCTTTTCTGGAAACAGGTTAGATGAGTAAACAAATGATTCTAGGTCTGTTGCTGTGATGCCATTACTTATTCCAGTACTTGAGACTAGTTTGTAGCCAATTGTTGCAATATTTGCTGTTACTGCTCTGCAGCCAAACAGAGTGTCTTGGGAATTTGTCTCCTGGAAATCATGCTTGCATTCTCCACTACTGTACCAAAGGAGCCTGATTGCATAAGAAGTAAAACATCAAAATCCATGACTTGCATGGTCTTTACTGAACCAGAGAATATACCAGATAGTTTATAGTTTATAATTTATTATTGCTTTATTACATAACACCAGATCAAGTGTGCCTAAATTAAAAGTAGTCCCTGTATTTGGCCCTCAGTTCCCAAAGAGTAGCAATATAATTGGTGTTTCCTCAGTGTTAAGAAGCCTGCAATCAGTACCTTTCCCTTGACTGGTAAATACAGATTCAAGCTTTCTATGAAGCGTAAGTAGCCAACAGAGCAGAATTTAGCTGCTTTAATGATGAATGACCACTAGATGGTAGAAACATTACAAAATTTTCTCCACTTTCCCTTTAGATGCTCCTGTGTAGATTTAAGTGATTCTGCTTACTCACTTTTCCAGCTGCCTCTTAGCAGGTCCTTGCTGTTTTATCTGGAAAAGCTGAAATGGTCCCCTATGAAAGGACAAATCCAGCTGGAGTACCTCCCTAGAGGAGGCTGTCAGCATTGCTGCCCCCTTTCCCCAGCAGCTAGCCACCTGGCTGCTTGTTAAGCCACCTGCAGTAGCTCTTGGTTCCGCTACTGTCTCCTTTCTCTCTTTGTTCAGGATTCTCCCTTTTGAAGTGCTGTCCCATGATTATGCCCTTTTTTTGCCATGACTCCTGATCCATTATCCAAGTAGGGCTTCTTGTCTTTGGCACACCCTTCACAAATGTTCTCTACAGCATCTACAGCTTCCAGGTGTGAAGGCAGCTTCAATTTGGCTGTGATCCTTCAGCCTGTTCCCTTGGTAAGCACAACCCTGTTACAGGAGTCAAGAAATATGGAAGGGCAAATGGACTGCATTGAGACAGTGTGAATGCTTCTTTCATCACAACCAGAAATGCTGTCTCTTTCCCCCTTATTCCTTCTCCACAGCAGACAAAGAATAAATGGAATCAGAAGTTAAATGGATACATTGGGCAGAATCCAAAGCAGACTTAGGGCTTCTGTAGACGGGTCCTTTGCGGCATGTTGGAGGCAGGGAAGGGGAGGGGCAGCTGCACGCCTGCCGCCCCAACCCCTCCCTGAAGACATCCTGATGCCATGTGCCCTTATGCACGGCGCTTGGCGTCAAGACATCCTCCCGGCGTAGCGTTCTCATGCGCTACGCTGGAAGAGGCAGAGAAGAGCTGTGCAGTGGCTCTTGGGATGGCCTTTTGCCACCTCTAATAAGAGGCGGCAAACTGGAGAATCGGGGCCGCTGTGTATGCTAGCAGTGACCCCGATCCTCTGCTTCCCGGGTTGGCCCAGGGCCACCCGTCTGCATCCTCCCTGAAATTCTCCTATAATGGCCATGTGCTGAGGTGTCACCACCTGTGGAATTTGTGGGTCCAGTTCTATTTGGACTAGCAGAAATTGTCCCTTTGTTATGGGGGACTCAGAGGCAGCTCACAGAGGTCCATTGCCTGTCCCTAATGCTCAGATGGGACAAAAACCAGCTACACACATCAGGACAGAGAGGACATGGAGCAGAAGGCCACCACAGGCAGCTGTTATTTATCAGCACAAGTCCCACAATCAATTCTTTCTAATGTGAAAGGAAAACCCATAACTGATGGTCATGTGTGGCTCCCTATGGATTGAAGATTTTATGGAACCAAGTGAGGGAGTAATTGGCTTTAAAATAAAATTTCTGGGGTTGTGTTGAATGAAATAACTGAAAAAAAATTTAAACCAAGACTGAACAAATGTTTGTAAATATCCATGTTTTAATTATAGAAAGATGAAGTATTAAAGAAGAAACTTAGAGAGAAGTGGGAACAAACATCATTGTGTTTTCCCCTGATATACAGCAAGTAAAGACTTAAGTGTGTTTACCTTTGTTGTCAGCCATAATAAGGAGACTTTCTCATGAGGCAGGCAGACAGAAAGTGTAATCTGGAGGAATTTTGGATTTGGGGATTTACCCCATGGAATTCTGGGACATGTAGTCTGGTGAGAGAAGGAAAAGAAATTGTAAGGGAGAGTGCATCACTGTGCCACTGCGTGTGGAAGAAGACTAATTGCAAAGGAATTTTTGGTCTTTTAAATTAGCAAAGACTGCTGGAAGAAGAAAATTTTGATGCAGACTAGACAAATGGTGGCTAAGGACCAAGAAGGCTTTGAAACAATGAAATCTGAGTTTGTTAGGTACTGATGAACATTTGAATGATAAAACTGTATAAACTACTATTGAGATTTGAAAATGAAGAATAGATGTTTGTATGGTGAATGTAAAGTAAAGGTAAAGGTATTCCCCATTGACAAGGTTGTCAAGTCATGTCTGATCATGGGTGTGTGTGTGTTCATCTCCATTACTAAGCCGAAGAGCCAGCATTGCTGTTTACCTTCCCACCAAAGTGGTACCTATTTATCTACTTGCATTTGCATGCTTTCAAACTGCTAGGTTGTCAGAAGCTGGGACTAGTGACAGGAGCTCACCCCATCATGCAGTACCTGGGCCTTGAACTGCCAACCTGTCAATCTTGTAATCAACAGAGTCAGTGTCTTAACCACTTGAGCCACTGCATCCCTTTGTATGGTGAAATGGACCAAAAAATATTGATTCCCTAATTCAAATGGATTGATGGGGAAAGATGTAGACACAGACTTTGAAATTTCCTTTGAGTTGTAATTTGAAGGAAAACTTTTATAAGATGATGTATAGATGGTATCTAATACCAGACAGATTATCAAAAATGTTCAAAATTATAAATGTTGGAAATGTAAACAGAAGACGGGGACTTTTTACCACATGTGGTGGACTTGCAATGAAGCACATAAATATTGAACTCTTAATGTTTCTTAATGTTGGAGGACATCGCTAAAGTTAAAATACAGTTGAAACTAGAGACTTTGTTGTTGGGAATGTTAAATGAACAAATCAATAAGAGATCAGAAGGACTTTACAAAATATGATTACCATAGCTAGAAGTATGTATGCTAAAAGATGGAAAGATGATGTTACCCCAACAAAAGAAAACTGGCTGTTGAAGATAATTGAAATTGTTGAAATGAATAAATTGACAATACCAATTAAGGAGAAATCTTTGAACAATTTTGAGAAAGATTGTGAATTGTTTATTAACTTTTTGCAAACCCACTGTGGCTATACATCTGTTTTAAGCTTTATTACATTAAAAGAGTTTATATGCAGAAGAAGCATAAATATAGTATCATATTTAAAAAGTTTGGAATATAGCCATCAGTTTGTGGGTTGAAAGTCAGTAGTGTTGACTTCTGGTTGGGAAAGATACCAGGTCGGAGGGTAGCTCGAGTGGGAGCACCCTTTGTCCCTCAAAAACACGGAAAAAAACCTACTGACGGGATATATTTGGCTAACACTCAGGATATATTACAAATAATTTCTCTCTGGGTACAGGGAGGACAGAAGTGCCCTATAGAGGTCAGGTCCCTGCCATAAACCCAGTGAACATCTAAAATAGGAGTCAGAGGAGACCGGGAGCAAAACACCACCATGTTGAAGAAGCCAAACTAAGCCGAGAAGTCCCAACCCTGAGATAGGTTTAATAATAATAATAATAATAATAATAAAATTTATTTATACCCCGCTTAAATGAAGACAATCTAAGCGGCTTACATCAGTTTAAAACCCCATAAAATGAATACCCCACCCCACCCCCTTAAAACAGTATTAAATTTATGTTTGAATTTATGTTACATAATATCAAAATTAAAATTAAACAACAAGACTTCTAAATTGCGATGGAGATTTACCTTGAGTGGGAGAGTCCTCCAGGGCTTAAATCAGGCAAGGAAACAGCGATAGACTATAAGAGAGTGGCGGGGGAGACGGGGAGAGGTGGAGAGACAGAAATGAAGAGAGACAAAGAGATTGGAGAAAACGTTTGGTGGCAGAGGTAAAAAGACAATGACAGTGAAAAAAATCTGAATCATTTGGACTTGTGCTAAACAATAAGTTGAATTGAGCAAATAAAGAGAAAGAAAGAAAGAAAGAAAGTAGAGTAGATATACTGAAGAAAAAACAACTACATGACAGTGACTGAAGAGTAAAGGGGTGGAGAAGCTGAGGAGAAGTGAGAGCAGAGGAGAGCAACCTGGGAGAAGGAAATCGCTAAAGAGGTACTTGCTGGGACCTATAGTTTTGTAACAGAAACACAGGTTTGGAAGAGACCACAATTTGAGTGAATAAAGGAGTAAAAGGAGAGTAAAGAAGTGATTCTAAACAGGACATTACAGAAAAGTGAAGGAGGCTTAAAGAAGGTAAAATTAAGACTTTAGCAAAATACAAATAAATGAAACAAATGTTAAGAGACACTGACGATTTGAAGACATATAGACATACAGTTTATGTCTATCTATACATTGCATGG
The DNA here is from genome assembly GCA_026167975.1 of Phrynosoma blainvillii. Classification (NCBI taxonomy): domain Eukaryota; kingdom Metazoa; phylum Chordata; class Lepidosauria; order Squamata; family Phrynosomatidae; genus Phrynosoma; species Phrynosoma blainvillii. Next base: position 153,697,908 of record JANUYF010000004.1, read on the forward strand.
AAAGTTTCTTTCCCCAGCAAATAAGATTTACAGCAGAAGGAGTGACCACCATAAAGAGACATAACTCTAAGGATAGAGGAGAAGGAGGAGATTGAAATAAGAAGATTAAAAGAACTCCTACAATTCTGCAATATAAGTACAGACTCAGTTTAAAAAGAGGGCTTGGGAGGTGCCTTCTGTTTTTGACAGCACTGGAGAGTTGAAAACAAGGAATAAATATATCTAGGTTAAAGATAAAAACAATTTATACAATTATTAGAGGAGATATATTTGAGCATATAAGTGGATCTATGGGTTTACCAATTCTTTCTGTTTCTTTTTTCTTTTTTTGCTCCATGTAAAAGTTATTCTGTAAATTATATTATCTGACTATATGAACTATATAAATAATTAGACAACTTTAATAGTTTTTTGGGCAAATAAGAAGGGAATTCTTTGCCGAATATATATAATTGATGTTATGGCTTTTGTTTTTGTGTAGGTGGGATAATTGAATAATAAATTAACTAGTTCTAATAGAAGGGGTAAGTTATATGATTAAATGTTCTGGAAAATGAAGGTTATTGCTTTGGCATAAAGGTTATAGGATTGGATTGAGGTTAAAAATAGATTAACTGATAAATAACAGAATTAATTGTTATTTAATGGCATTAGTGACAATATCACAATAATAAAAAATGCAGTCTCAACTACAGAGAAGACCATCGATAGAGTCCGGGAAAACTATAGATTCCAATATGATGATGATTCTGAAGGAGATAAAAAAGATTAGACAGGAGATGAAAAAAAGACAAATCAGAGTTAAAACAGGATATGAAAGATATGAAGGAAATGAAAGAAGAAATCAAGCGGGATATAAAATCAGAGGTGAAAGAGGTGGTAAATATCATTGAAAGATTAACAATGGAATTAAATCAAGCCAAGGCAAAGATAAATAGACTTGAAAAACATAATGAAGAATTATTGGAGGAGGTAAAGACACTAAAAAAAATCAAGAGAAAGAGATGGAGGAGACAATAAGAACAGAACAAAAAGCAAGGGAAAGATGTTTAAAAAATAGAGGATTAGCTGAACAGAGAGGAGAAAAATTGTATGAAAGATTGACCCCAATATTGGCAAACTTTATGGAACACGATGAGGATGAATTCCATTTTGAAATAGATAAAATGTATAAAATAAATTCCTGGATAGCCAAAGAGAGAAAGATACCCAGGGATGTGGTAATTTATTTTGTAATAACACAGGTCAGGGATCAACTTCTAAGAATGCATTTAGAGAAAAAGCTCAAAATAGAAGGGTCAGATACCCAAATATATAAGGACTTGCCGGGCGAGACACTAAGGAGAAGAAAGGAATATTCTATATCAATGAAACTATTAAGAAAATATGATATTCTGTATAAGTGGGAAATCTGGAAGCTCTCTCTTTTAATTACAAACAAAAGAGATATAAAGTAGCTACGACATCAAAAATAAGAGAAACGATAAGAATATTAGAAGAATTTGAAGTTGAAAGTGTAAACAGCCAAATGCAACAACAAAAGGACAAGGAAACGAAGACTTCAAATAAAGGAGAGGATAAAGAGCAATCAACACAACAAAGATAGGTAGATATATCAGATCAAGAAGATGCCAAAGAAAAAGAAAAGGAACAGGGATTTAAAATAAATAGAAATAAAAGGAATGTAAGGCAGAAACTACCAAGAAGAGAAGTACGAAAAAAAGGATGAGAGAGATGAAACTAGAGAAGAAGAAGAAAAGAAGAAAACAAATCTAAGACTTCAGTAAAAGAGATAACAGAATCAGAAGAATTAACAAAAGAAGAGGATGTTCAGGAATACAAGACTCCTCACATGGAATGTGAAAGGACTTAATTTTCCACAGGAAAAAAACACACAACGTTTTTCAATATTTAGCAGAACAAAATCTGGATATTATTTGTTTACAAGAAAAATACATTTCAAAAAAGGACATTAGGTTAAAAAATTACAAATTAGGAAATCTTTTCACATCTGCATCTGAGAAAAGGAAAGAAAGGGGGTTGCTGTTTATATTAATAATAATATTGAAACCAGAGAATTATTCTCTGATAGCAATGGACATTATATTGGGTTGGAAATCTTGTGGGAAAGTATGATGGTATTATTAATTGGAGTATATGGTTCATTAGATAATAAAAGCAAATTTTATAAAAAATTACTGGAAAGAATTTCTGAATGCCCCCAAGATAACATAATAATGATGGGTGATTGGAACGGAGTAATGGATCCCACATTAGATAGGAAGACAAAGAAAAAACAAAAGTCCAATCAAGGCAAACTTCTGAAATCCTTCTTTAAATTGTTAGACATGCTGGCTCTAAAAGATACATGGAGATATAAAAATGACCAAATAAGAGATTTTACTTTTTATTCCTATATGCACGAATCCTGGTCTAGAGTAGACATGTTTTTCACTTCGGCCTTGATCAATACTAAAATAGAAAAGATAGAAATAGTACCAAAAATTTTGTCAGATCACTGTCTGGTTAAGCTAGCTCTAAAAACGCTAAGAAAGATCTCTGCTGGAGACTCGATGATGCTGGAGACTCTGCTGGAGACTCGAGAGATGAAAAAATAATTAATAAAGCAAAGGAAGCATTTAATAATTAATTTAATTTAAAATAAATTAATTAATTTAATAATAAGTTAATAAAGCATAGGAAACATAATAAAGGAAAGGAAACATTAAAATATTTTTTGAAGAGAATATGAAGGAAGATATAGATAACAATACAGTATGGGAAACTAGCAAGGCGGTAATGAGGGGCTTTTTTATCAAACAAAAATATGAAATAAAGAAAAAGAAAGAAAAGAAACTTGGAAATGCAAACAGAATTAAAGCAAGTAGAAAATTAGTTGAAAAGAAAGCCAGGTAACAACAAATTGGAAATTAAACTAAAATTAATACAAAAACAAATTTCTATACTGCTTGTAGAAGTAGAGAAGAAGATGAAGTTTATAAAACAAAAAAAATTGAGTTTTCAAATAAGCTAGGTAAATGGCTGGCAATAAGGTTGAAGGAGGAAAAAAGAAAAGAACAATAACAAAATTAAGATCAAAGGATAAGATTCTTACTAGACAAAATGAAAACAAAAACTGCTGCTACAATTATTTCAACAAAATTTTAAAAGAACTAGCCAGGAATGAAGAATACCAGATAACATATTTAATGAATCAAGAAATAATAGAATTTAGTGATGAAGAAAAAATAAAATTGAATAGAAACATAACAGTAACCAAAATAATGGAGGTAATCAAAGAGATGAAATCAGCAATGCCTCCAGGCCCTGGCAGCCTAGGAGCAATGTATTATAAAAGCTTATCTGAAATTATAGTGCCAAAATTAAGAATTTTAATGAATAAAATGAAAAACGGAGTCATGCCAGAGTCATGGAAATTGGCCAATATAGCATTAATCTTGAAAGAAGGGAAAGATCCACTAGAAGTGAGCAGTTATAGACCTATTTAACTCCTCAATGCTGATTATAAAATCTTTGCCAGCATACTAGCAAAAGGATTTTAAAAAGTACTTCCTAGATGGATACATCAGGATCAAAGGGGGTTTCTTCCAAATAGGTTTATAAAAGATAATACTAGAAATTTATTGGATGTAATATAATATTTTCATTGACTCATAGAATCATAGAATCATAGAATCATAGAGTTGGAAGAGACCACAAGGGCCATCCAGTCCAACCCCCTGCCATGCAGGAACTCAAAATCAAAGCATCCCCAACAGATGGCCATCCAGCATTTGTTTAAAGACCTCCAAAGAAGGAGACTCCATCACACTCTGAGGGAGTGTGTTCCACTGTCAAACAGCTCTCACTGTCAAGAAGTTCTTCCTAATATTAAGGTGGAATCTCTTTTCCTGCAGCTTGCATCCATTGTTCCGGGTCCTGTTCTCTTTGGCAGCAGAAAACAAGCTAGCACCCTCCTCAATATGACATCCCTTCAAATATTTAAACAGGGCTATCATATCCCCTCTTAACCATTTCTTCTCTAGGCTAAACATACCCAGTTCCCTAAGTCGTTCCTCGTAGGGCATGGTTTCCAGACCCTTCACCATTTTAGTCACCCTCCTGTGGACACGTTCCAGTTTTTCAACATCCTATTTTTTCAACATCCGTTTTAACAGAAGACTGGATAGACAAGCAGCATTAATCTTCCTAGATGCTGAGAAAGCATTTGATAATATACGATGGAGTTTTATGAAATAAATTATCCTTAAAACAACTGGAAAAGTGAATTCTACAACTAGATTAAGACCCTCTATAAAGAGTAAAAAGCTCGAGTGATCATAAATGGAGAAAGAACTAAAATTTGCAATATTCAGAAAGGTGCACGTTAGAGTTGTCCTTTATTGTCACTTTTACTTATTACAATGCTAGAGATCCTATATAATTCTATTAGAAAAGACAAAATATTACTGGGGTTAAGGTTAAAAACAATGAATTCAAATTAAGAGCATATGCTGATGATATGGTGATTTATCTTTAGGACCCTTTGGAAAATATTCAAAAATTATTAGAAAATTTAAGGGACTATGGTGTATACTCTGGCTTTAAAATTAATAAAGATAAGACTAAAGTATTAACCATGAATATTACTTATAAAGAAAAATAATTATTTAAACTAAGATCAGGATTTAAAGTAGAAAAGAAGATAAGGTATTTGGGGATTAGAGTAACAGCAAAAAATTCAGACTTGTTTAAAAATAATTATGAAGAAAATTGGAAAAAATTAGAATCAAGCTGGAAAAGTGGAAAGACCTACACTTATCATTGTTGGGCCACATTTCAGTGGTAAAAATGTATGTATTATCAAAATTATTATTTCTATTTCAGGTAATACCTATTATAATGAATGTAAAACTATTTAAAGAATGGCAGAAGATCATAACAAATTTCATTTGGGCTGGAAAGAAAACTAGGGTGAAAATCAAGGTCATACAGGATGACATTAGCAGAGGCAGACTAAGAGTACCAGACTTTACATTGCAGTATCATGCCTCTGGCTTAGAATGGATAAGAGAATGGTTTACCCTACAGAATAGAAGTCTGCTATCTCTAGAAGGTATAGATAATGTATATGGCTGGCACGGGTATCTATATAATGATAAAATAAAGGTAAATGGAGACTTTAAAAATCACTATATAAGAAAGGCATTGTATAAAATTTGGGAAAAATATAATTTTAAAATTAATCCAAAAATCCCTAGAAGTTTGTCACTAAATAAAACTTTACATTCTAAGGATGAAATTATAAAGAATAAATGGGCAACATATAAAGAACTATTAACAGAAGAAAAAGGCAAATGGGGAATGAAAACAAGCGAGGAACTACAAGCAGAAAACATCAAATGCAATTGGTTCCTACATCTCCAACTAAAAGAAAGGTTTAGATTAGATAAAGAAAAATACGGAATAGAAAGAAAATAAACTGAGATGGTAAAGATTCTCTTGAAGGAATCAGATCACATTATCTCAAAGGTATCTAAGGTTTTAGTGAAGTGGGAGATGGAACAGGAGCAGGTGAAAGTATGTATGATCCAATGGGCCCAAGATATAAAGAAATCATTTCAGATGGATGAATGGGAAGACCTATGGAAAAGGAAACTGAAATATACATTAAATTATAATATGAAAGAAAACTTCTATAAGATATTTTATAGATGGTATTTAACACCAAGAAAATTATCCAAAATAAATAAGAAAAACAATAATAAATGTTGGAAATGCAGAAAGAAAGTAGGTTCTCATTTTCATATGTGGTGGAAATGCCGTATAGCTAAGGATTTTTAATCAAAGGTTTATGAAGAAATACAAGAAATGTTACATCTGAAATTTTAAAAAGATCCAAAAATATTATTACTTGGAATACACAATATGGAATTAAAAAAGACATGGATAAAACCTTCCTTTATTTAATAATAGCAGCAAGAGGTGTCTACACCAGTCATTGGAAAAAATAATAAAAATGTGCCAATAAAAGAATGGTATTGGAAGATTTTAGATTATGCCAAAATGGATAAATTAACATGTTTAATCAGAAACTAATCTCTTGAGCGATATAATAAACAATGGTCAGAGGTGGTGAAAAAGACACAATCCAAATTAGATCCAAAATAAAGAGAAAATGATGTAAAACAAATCTTTAACCAATAATGATGTATCAAAGCTTAAATTAAATTATCAAAATAGAATAAATAAAATAGGGAGGATGCATAGATAAAACTATCTTACAGTGACATAATGGATATAATTGGATTGGATCAAAATATATAGAAGCCGAGAATTATACTGTTGTGCAGTTATATTCTTTTTGAAATTGCTTTCCATTGTTCTGAGAATTATACTTATAGATAACTATATAGAGATGTATAGGGATATATGTATATATAGGGTTTATGATATAGGGTTTATGATAAGGAAAAATTGCAAAGGTTAGTTTTTTGTTTATCTCTCAGAGGTAAAACAATCACAATTTAGATGCTTGGAAGTCTATTTTAACACTATGTGTTATATATTTTATATATTTGTTTGTTTTGTTATACTATATGTTCTTTATAATTATAAACTAATAAAGATTATTAATTAAAAAAAAGAAAGTCAGTAGTGTTAGTATCATTTTTGTTTGTTGTTCAGTTGTGTTTGTTTTTCTGTTGTGATATATGTTGTTTTTAGATACATGTTTTAAAAGGATGTGTGATTGTGTTTATGTTTAATAAAAAAAAGTTTTTTAAAGAAAAATTCTTCTTCAATGCAGCTATGAATAAAAGTAGTAAAACTAAACTATTTTGTTCCACATCACCGTTTCAAGGGTGAGGGCTTTGAACATTGTTTGGACCACTCACCTATGGGTTAAAATGCTAAAGTGGTACATTTTCTAGTAATTTTGCTAAACTATCTGAATCTACAGGATTACCAACTTGCACTTTTGTCCTATTAACAAGAAAACCTTTTCCTTTCTGCCAAATTATGTGGCTTCATAATCAGAATATTCCCTACTTCTTGAAGACTTTTGGATACATCTGAAATAATTTTCTGCAGTCCTTTGCATTTTCTGAAACATATGCATTAAAAAGCTAATCCTGGAGTTACCACATGGGAAAGGGCTTTCATTTCTTCCTGCCAATAAAATACCATCCTTTTTCCCATTCCTCTGTGAACTGCACTACTGCACTCTTCCAAATCTTCCCTAAGTTTGAAAGCAGCAGCCCTAAAGTCTCAAATAATGTCTTTTATCAATATGTTAGCAAGGATTTTTTTTCAAGAACCAATGACCAGGAAGACATTCATGCCATTTTTTAATTCTCCAAACCATCTTATTCTCTGACTCCTTTTATTTCTGTTCTCCCAGAATTCTAGCCAGACCTGGATAGCATGTCTAAAGTGAGTTGACATTTTCAAAGATTTTGATTGATAAAGTCCCAGATTCATTTACTAATTTTCTGTTGTCTGAACTGTTGTCTGAAAATTTCATTGTAAACAGAGAGGTAACCAGCAGCATGAGTAAACGGGTCAAAAGCTACTCTCTTAATTTCTTATTGGAAGCAATAAGAAATGAAGACAAGGAGAATGAATGCAGTAATAATAAAAATAAGTGTAGTTTTAATGACTGAATATCCAAAGAAATAAATTCATAACAACATAAGCTCCATTTTGCATGGGCTAGTGTCCTCTTTCGTATCAAGCAATATGATATTTCCATTGTTGTGTAAGATGGTTTCCTTTCAGTGTTTTAGCTAATATTGCAAGGTGGCCAGTAGATGGTTTTGTTTCTTAGATGATGATGATGATGACAATTTATTTATATCCCGCCTCTCTGTAAAAACAACCCTGGTGGCTTACAAGATAAAACAAACAGTCCTGCCCCCCAATAGCCCACCCCCCTTTAAAATACAATTAAACAATTAAAATGTAAAACATACTTTAAAATAACAAGTTATAATAAATAACAAGTAAATTGAAATAACTGTAACAGGAAACATGATCAGGCATAATCCCCCCCCCCCCCCCCCAGTGGGTGGTTATCTACTCAGGTAAGGCTTGCCAGAAGAGATCCATCTTAACAGCTATTTAAAAACTGTTTAAGGTGATCAAATGATGGATCTCATCTGGCAGGCCATTCCATATTGTGGGAGCGATAGCTGAAAAGGTCCTCTGGGCATTGCCAATAATCTAGTATTACAGGTAGCAATAAATTCTTCCCAGAGGATCTGAGTGTGTGGGGTGGATTATACGGAAGGAGACAGTCCCAAAGATAGGTTGGACTCAAACCATTTAGGGTTTCAAAGGTGATGTCCAACACTTTGTACTGCACCCAGAAACTGATAGGCAGCCAGTGAAGTGATCTTAGAATAGGTGTCATGTGGTCTCTTCTGGTTTTGCCTGAGACCAGCCTGGCTGCCATATTCTGTACCAATTGGAGTTTCTGAACTAGGAACAAGGGTAGCCCCATATAGAGTGCATTGCAGAAATCGAGATGAGAAGTTACTAGCACATGTACCATAGTTTCAAGGTCCCTAATCTCCAGGAAAGGGTGCAGTTGGTGTATCAACTGAAGCTGATAACAGGCACTCCTAACCACCGCATTCACCTCATTTGTCATCTGAAGCAACGGATCTAGGAGAACCCCCAGACTGCAAACACAGTCCTTTGAGGAGAGTGTGACCTCATCTAGGACTGGAGATTTTGTCCCAATACCTGGGCTCAGGGCTGTTACTGTTAGTACCTCCATTTTGTCTAGATTCAGTTTCACTCTGTTTTTCTTCATCCAGTCCATTACTGTTTTAAAACATTCATTGAAAGGGGAGATGCCATCTGAAGTCAAGGATGTAGATTGAGACATGGAGAAATATATCTGGGTATCATCAGTATACTGATAACACCCCACCCCATGTCTCTGGATGATCTCTCCCAGTGGCTTCATATATATGTTAAATAGCATTGGGGACAGGATGGTGCCCTGAGGGACACCACAATTAAGCTTCTTTTTTGCTGAGCAACTGTCCCCAAGCATCACCCTCTGGAATCTGCTCGAGAGGAAGGAACGGAACCATTGCAGTGCAATACCTCCAATTTCTAATACTCTCAGGTGTTCCAAGAGGATGTCATGGTCTATCATGTCAAAGGTCACTGAGAGGTCCATAGCACCAACAGGGTCGCACAACCCCTGTCGATTCCCAGACAAAGGTCATCAGTTAAGACAACCATGGCAGTCTCCACACCATATCCGGTCCTAAAGCTAGTTTGAAATGGATCCAGATAATCGGTTTCATCCAAGACAGCTTGGAGCTGAAGAGCAACAGCCCTCTTGATCACCTTGCTCAGAAAAGGTATGAAAGAGACTGACCTATAGCTGTTCATATCCAGAGGGTCAAGGGAAGTTTTTTCAGAAGCGGCCTGACTGCCGCTTCCTTCAAACAAGATGGAACATGACCTTCCCTAAGGGATGCATTGATGATGTCCATTAGGAACATCCTCAAGACATCTCCCCCTGGACAGTCAGCCATGAAGGGCAAGGGTCAAGAGGGCAAGTTGTCTTCCTCACACTACCAAGGAGCTTGTCCACATCATTGGAACTGATCCCGTATAATCTCATAGGTGGAGTTGCTGGATAGTTAATTAATTAGTCAATCAATCAATCAACTAATCAATCCTAAAATCAGTAGTTCACCTTTTTTGCCATGTGCTGCAAAGTAAAGTATCAAATCCCCCTGCCAAAATTTCTGCAGAGATGGCATGGAAAAAGGAATTGCTACCAATATGGCCACATGCAATAAGTTGGAAACAACTTGAAGGCTGTTAGCATGGTTACACAGCGTGTGCAGATCCACGTAGCATGCCGCACCAAGACCATGACCTTCTCAGATGAAGCCAGTAGCTTGTCAGCTGGAGAAGCACCTCTCCCCTTCCAGACAGAGCAAAGAGACTCCACAGACAGATGTCTCACAAATGAGGCTTTAATCTTTGTTCCTCTGTGTACAAGGCTATTTACAGCAATCATCCAATGCGGCTCTCCAACACAACATACATCAACCCACGACAACCCACATGTGTGTCCAGAGGCTTCTGCCTTATATTGCTATGCCTCCACATGGCCTTCTGTCTCTGCCTCTTCCTCCTGGACACCTGTCACTCACCTGAGTGACTCTGCAGTTTTGCAGAAGTTCAGTGTGCTTTACAGCACCAGGTGACCATCTCCATGATGTCACATCACGTGACACAGCATGACTCAGCATGACTCAGCAGTGATCACATGCTGTGTCATCATGGCTACTGCTATTCCCCACATTGTACATTTTCCCTTGGGACTCCTTCCTATCAAAGGCACACAACAACAACAACATGCCTAACTAGCCTATTCTCATTGTCTGTGTAACTTGGTTTAGATAAATCTTGGGCTCAAGAGGGCAATTTTTTTTTTGAAGATTTGTGGGGTTTCATGCTTGCTCTGCCTGCAAATAAGCTTGATTGGTCCACATTTTATTCCTATGTTATTTATGCAAGTTCTCAATCATGGCTAGGACCCTACACCCATTCAATGAGATTGCTCTCCCATCAGACTTTCCCATTCAGTGAACGAAAGTTGTAAGAAGAGGAAGGTCTGTACCAGCCATCTTTCCAGCCCTCACAAAACCCATTCCAGTTGTCCCTATGCAACTGTGAAAGCATGTGGAAGAAAGGAGACCTGTTCACAGATCACTTCACCTAACTTGGGACTCTGACCAAGCAAGGTATATTAGATAAGCATATGTAGGATCTAATTTTCACTAATGCTGAAATTCACCAGAAGGCATGGCAAGCAAACATTCATACTAACTTGAAAATAATGGTGTCAATGAATGCATTCTTTCAATCTCTCATGCTTTGATTGAATGCATGCATGAACAGTCCCATGTTGCTGATGCCCTTTTCACTTATCTGACTTTGACCTTTTCCACAATGCATGTAGGAGTGATGGGGGAAGGGGAGGCCATTGTCTCTTGCCTATTTTAAATGGAACAGAGAAGCAACTAAAGGGATCAAAGGTTACAAAGTATGTTTTTGTCAGTTCTTCTGAAGAGCCACCAGAGGTCCTATTACCATTTCTATGTACATTGTTGTCACACTACCTGTATTTAGTAGCTTCCCACCATTACTAAAAAAAAACAACCATTCCTTTATGATCTGAAAGCAGCTGTAGTGTAAGATCACAAAAAAGGAGACCCAAGAAACAGAAGGAACTATCTCCCCAAACTGCTGTTGTTGTACAGCCTATATGTATCTAGCTGTGTTGCCCTGTAGTTAACATTATAACATTACCAGTCAGATTCACAAATATTCTGACTGTTAAAAAGATATTATACTCTGATTAAAAAAACACAACACTTTGCAGATGATAAAGTGAAACTGACTCTTTTCAAATCCCTTCTTGCATAGAGAAGATAGGTTTCATGGAAGAAATATCTATGTGGCATTTTGTATTCCAGTCAAGAAAAGAGGAGGGGGATGCTCTCATTTTAGAAGAAAGGACTGATTCAAATCAAAAGGTGGTTGTATACATACATGATGTTTTCTTTCATGAGAAAATGCATAGTGTGGAATATATTTATATCATTGCCTGGATCATTAATATCTGGTGTCAAAATATATTGGTTTGAACACAAATAAGCAGTAATAAAATGTATTGTTTTGAAGAAATTTATTGGTCCCATGGAAATCTCTTCAGTTCAGAAAGATACACTGATCTGAGAGAAAGTCTATTTGTTTGGAGAAGGAAATGGAGTATGAGGAATGGGGGGGGGGGGCAGAAGCGGGAGGGAAAGAAAAAATATACCTTGGAGACTAAAGGTATTTTGGCTCACAATTCTTTCAGCTTCTCAAACTGGTATCTTGACTGTAGCACACAGTAATCCTTGTGGTGCCTTTGCTACATAGCCATGTGTTATGCCAATGTGTACTTTTTTAATGGAATAGTATAAGGAGGAATCCAGTACCTCCTTAAAGCAACATTCTGGCATGTAACTCGATGGCTGCCAGATGGGATCTTGAATTAATCCTGTCCTCTCTCCCCTCTCCCTTATATCATTTCTGGCTGACTGCCTTTGGCCTCTCTCTTAACTAGCCTTCCATTCCTTTGACCTCTGGGATCTTCAGCATAAGTATACTGAGAGAACTGTACAATTTCCTGGCTTGAAATAGGACGTTGATCAACCCATTAATCGCAGCATCTGTATTAATTTCACATTTTTTCCTCTCATAAGTGTGTACTGTTTCTGCATTAATCTGTTAATTTTAAAAACTGCATGAAATTTATATGTGCACATGTATCATTATCTTTCAAAATATGCATTTATACTGTATTTTATGCAAATGAGAATTCTGTGAGAACATTCAGTAGGAGTGGCAGTAGAAAACTAAGTTCTGATAATCATTACAAAGATTAAATTCCTCAGGCATCCCTAGTTACTGGTTCCATCAAAGAAAGAATCAGCTGCTAGTGCTGGAAGAACAGAAAGATCAGAGAAAATGAAGCTCGATGGACAGATGGAGAAAGAAACATAGATCAATATCTGTAAGTGAATACAAATGGAGAACAGTACAGCTATAGAGACAGCTGGTTGCAGTGTAATGGATGGAGAACAGTAAAATGATGGAGACAGCTGGCTGTAGTATAAAGTCTTCCTGACATGTGTAAGGTACAAGTTTAATAAGGCTGGTATACACTGTGCTCTTACCCTCTTGACATGCAAATGAGCTAGTTCCACTCCAGCAGGTATCTACATTGTTTAGGGCCCTGGGGCAAATCACTATTAAAGGAGGCATGGTTACAATAAATAAATAAATAAATAAAATCCTGGCTGACCTATCTCAATTTTCTTAATGGTTTATTATCTCCTATAGCCATGGTGCCTCAGCTTGCTTTGTAGTTCTAGTGAGACCCAACAGAACCAGAGGAAATACATCATTATAGTATTATGGTGGTGTTAATATCAATAATTTCTAGAGATGTTTTAGCATGCAGAGAGTTTTCTTATTTCAAATTCATGCCCACAGTACCATCAGGAAGACCTCTTCACAAGAAGGAGAGGTGGGATGAAGATAAACATGTGCAGAAGAAATATGCATAATATCCATTATGATGTATACACTTGCCCAGCACAAGTCATGACCTGGGCTGAGCTGGGCTGGATTTGAGCTCAGGTTACCCATGTGTTCACCAAGGAATTTCCCCCCGCCCCCCGCAAAAAAAAACTCAGCATGTGCTTTATAATCGATAGCAAAGCCTTTGACTGCATAAATCATGAAAGGGTATGGAATGCCCTTAGAGCCATGGTAGTGCCATCACATCTGACAGGAGCCTGGATACTGAACCAAGGTACCCACAAAAGCTCACCTTGCTCCTGTGTAATGCCAGATCAGTTAAATAAAGCACACATAATCTATGGACGTTATCACACGGGGGCAAATCTGCTGGTTAATCCACATAAATCCCAAATAGAAACTGGATTTGTGCCTCGCGTTTTCACACGACGTCACACAGAAATTGGACAGAAAGTGGACAGAAACTGGTGTTAACCGAGATCTTTTGAAATTCGGTTGTTTTGAGGAAATGCAAATGCAAAATTAAGGCAATTTCGCATTTACCGTAATGTGAAAATCAAATGCGCACTTGGAAGCATTTCATCGTATTTTCCCATGGTTCCGCGTGGTTTCCCATGGGTCATCGAGGCAGCGTCTCCTTATTACGTTTACTTCCGGTTCTGCTCGGATGACAAACTGGCCGGCCAGACATGGCCCTCTCTGCTTCGTCTTTCTAAACAAATCTTCCTTTTACTAGAGATATTGGGCCATGGTTGATGTGGGGTTTGTGAAAGAAGACAGTTGGGGATGGTTGCTACTGTCTGTGTGGGATGGTCCTGGGGGGGATGGGAATAAAACTACATATTTATGTATTGATGCTTCTCTTCCTCAGGCACTGGATACCTGGCTGCCAGCACCATCCATGCGGGCATGGTACCTGTCCGGCTATTATGCCTCCCGGCGCTCTGCCTGTGTGTGTGAGTGTGGGAATTATGTTTTCTGGGCTCAAGCTTTATGGGTCTTTCTCTTGTATCTCACAAGATCTAAAATGTGCTGCCTATCAGGCTGTAGGGTGCATGGGTGAAAAAACTTGTTTGAGTTTATGTATCTATAGAGAGAGAGGGATATAGATAGATAGATAGATAGATAGATAGATAGATAGATAGATATTTTGTGATCTATGTGTCTTGTATTTCTACAGAACAGAAATGCGGAGCCTTTCATGATCAAGAGTGCATGTGTGATACTACTTGTTTAAGTGTATGCATCTATACAGATATATATAGAGAGGGATATAGATAGATAGATAGATAGATAGATAGATAGATAGTAGGGGGACTGTGTATTATGTCTCCAAAGATCTGAAAAGCACAGCCTATCAGGCTCTACACTGCATTTGTGAATGTATTTCTTGGAATGTATGTATCTAGACAGATATATATAGAGAGGGATATAGTGACTAGATAGATAGATAGATAGATAGATGTTTTGTGGTCTGTGTGTCTTGTATCTCTACAGAACAGAAAAGCAGAGCCTTTCAGACTCAAGAGTACATGTGTGACACTACTTGTTTGAGTTTATGCATCAACGCAGATATATATAGAGAGGGAGATAGATAGATAGATAGATAGATCGCAAGATATTAGGGGCACTGTGGTTTTTGTCTCCAAAGATCTGAAAAGCGCAGCCTACCAGGGTCTACTCTGCATTTGTGAATGTTTTTGTTTGGGTGTATGTATCTAGACCATAGATAGGTAGAGAAGAGAGATAGATAGATACATATACACATGAACACAAACGGTTCTCCATGTATGTCTGTTGGATGTGTGTGTGTGTGTTGGCGGGGGCTGTTCCTGGAGTCATGAAAAAGGGCAGCATGTATATTAATGTGTGTGTAGACATGTGGGGTGGTGTGCGTGTGGTGTGATGTGGTGTGCGCATTGAACTACAAGTATGGCTGGAATGCATCATGATATATGCCTGGAACATCTATCGGGTGGGAGTAATTGTTCAGCAGTGGCACCCCTACAAATGGTTCAGTTTGCAGATAACACATCTAGGATAATCACATGCTGTGACTGGGCCAACACATAAGGAACTACACAGGCCGATGCTTACATTTCCCTCTTTTTGTATTCTTTTCAGAAACACTGATCCCTTCCGACGGTGCCCAGGAGGACCCAACACAAGGACCCGGTAGCATGGAAGAAGCCTCCCATCAGAGCATGGCCAATGAGTCCCAACATGGAGCCACAGACAGGGGGGGGTAAGTAATGCCAGGCCTCCTTTTTTTAGGGTGGTTATTTCTGGCCTATATGGCCATGTTCCGGGAGAGTTTATTTCTGAATTTTCACAGGCATCTTTCCACGGCATCATATTGGAAGATGCAGCCACCCATAGATGTTGTCTACAGCCCAGGAAAAAACTCTTCATTAACATGGCCACACAGCCAAATATCCCTAGAAAACAGGATACATGTGGGTGCTTTCGTCCATATGTATTGCTATCTGTTTAGATCCATGTACATAAACATATATATATATATATGGTTCTTAATACTTATAGAGTTGCAACCATGGATACGGGTGTGGGCATCGGTATATATATTTAGGGATGTAACGTGTGATAGTTCCATAGATAGATAGATAGATAGATAGATACATTTATATATATCAATAGGGCCACATATAGATGCATATACATTATACACCGGTCTATCTATCTATCTATCTATCTATCTATCTATCTATCTATGTTGATATATATAGATTGAGATATAAAGAAAAATTTTGGACTTATATGCACACGCATATAAATGCCTGCCAATCAATGTGTACATTTATATGTACCTATAGATAGAGGCATACAAATAAGGTATGATAACCTGTATATAAGTTAACGTGATTGTCTTTCTACCCCTATGTATACATTTAGGAACACACATATATCTCTCTCGCTCCCTCCCTCCCTCTCTCTCTCCATATGTATATATACATATATATATATATATATATGTATATGTATATGTATATATAGTGCGAGAGAGAGACAGATATACATATGCACACATGTCTCTCTCTGTGTGTGTGTAGATGTGTGTGTTTGTGTTTACACAGACATATAAATTAGTGTCTTTGCTGTGCAATCAACATCGCTAGCTACCTTGGGAAACTTGAGACAAGTGCTTTGTAGAGAGAGAGAAGGAGATCTTGAAGCAGTGCCTAGGCCGCAGCGCGATACAGAGAGACCAGCTATGTATATGTATGCAAGGGGAAGCCATGGATAAAATTATCAACCAAAAGGCTATTCATAACCTGCTCATAGAATATGCGGCAGCTTGGTTTGACCTACAATTTCTCCTCCTTTAAGGCATGTTCGTGCCGGTGGCCGGCTAGGGCATGGGGACAATGAGGTCTTCCTTGACAGGAGAGCAAGGAGAGCGGAACTCATTGCCATGACCTTGATGGAGGATTCCAGACAGGAAGGCCAACTTAACAGGACACGAACCCGAAGGCTACACTCCAAACTCCTACAATAGATGGAGAAAGACTCAGCTGTCCTTGAAAATCTTGCAAACAGCTACAAAGAGGACATCCAGAGCACAGAAAGGCACAGAAGGCGGCTTTGGGACAGCATGGACGAACTTCTGAATATTGCGCGGGAAACGCTGCGGGAGCAGCAGGAAAGAAATAATGTCCTGGCTCCCTGTTGTTGTGATAGGACTGTGGGGTGCAAAAGTGTTGCTTCAGCTTCGGCACTGGGGGACAGAAAGAAAAAAAGCAAAACCAAGAACTGTACGCCCCCCCCCCCCAGCTGTGACAGCTAGCCAGCTACTCTTTGAGGACTGTGAGGATGAGGGCACAGCTCCTTGCCTGGTGCCGTGCACACTGGCGACCCAGGAAACCAGACAGCAGCCAGAACCTGAGGCAGTGTGCATAAAGTCAAAGAGAGTAATTAAAAAAAAATTACTCTCCTTCATGACTTAATCTGTAACCAGGCTGTCTTTGGACCAGGCATTCCATGCCATGTTATACTTTGTTATTTTTAATGTTTACTGTTCACATTGTTGATTAAAGTTTGGTTAAAGTTACCCTGCAGTAATGAGGTAATTCTTCCTGATGGAAAGGAATCTTTCTGGCCAAAGGTAAGAATCCTTGTGTGTGAGCGCACATGTTAGGGTGTGCGCCTGTATATATGTATTAACGTGCCATCATATGCTTATGTGACTTTATTCTCATATATATGTATACATATATATACATCTTTACATATATTTTTATGTATATGTATATATGTGCATGATATATATATATATATATATATATATATATATATGTAAATATATATATATATATATATATATATATATATACATATATGCTGCGCCAAATAAATAGCAGCAGATATGTATGCATGCGTGTGTGAATGCTATATGTATGAAGAAGGGGAGGTTTCATATTCCTTCCACTTGCTTTTCTCTTAGGCCCCAGGCCCCCCGGCACATGTATCTGTGCAACCTATTACCTAAACACCCTTTAAAGTAAGTGTGAGAAGGATGTGATGGAGAGGCAAAGTGAACCAGCCCCAAAAACAGTACAGTGAGGATTTATTAGTTGTGAACACATATGTCAAATCCAACAAGAAAACACAATTCACTGATAGATGTAGCCATCATTGCTCACTGCTGCTCTGCAATCATGGCTGCAATCGCTCCATGCACAAGTTCACCTTCCGTTTGCCTTCTCCGGTCTCTCGCTGCCAGGTACTCCTCAGGCTTTGGTGCAAGCTGTAGTTCCCCAGTGTACTCCTCACTGTGTAACGCATGCCTCTTGATTTCACAGATGTTGTCTAGCACCACGCAGCCCAACACAACTATGGCAAAATAATTTCCGCCCACAGTTAGCCTTGCTCCCAGGCAGCCCCATTTGCCTTTCAGTTTTCTATAATGCTCGCTCCACCACACAGTGAGCCCTGCTCAGTGCCATGTTGAACTTCAGCTGGTTGTACTGCAGAGCTCCAATGTATGGCTTCATGAGCCACTTGCGTAAGGGGTATGCTCCATCTGCAATTACCAGGGGTGGCACCTGCACTCCACGGATTGTAATCGTGGGATTTCCAGGCACAAATGCTCCCTCGTCCATTGCCTGGCACAAGGTGGAGTCCTGGAAGATGAAGGCGTCATGGTTGCGGCCAGAAAATTCAGCCTCGATATTCAGGGACAGTCCAGTGGCCGATGTCATCCCTTGCAGGATGATGGAGTGTCCGTACTTCTGGTTGAAGTACTCTTCGGCCCTAGCCCTGGGAGGCTTTATAGGAATATGTGTCCCATCCAGACCGTCAACACAGTGTGGGAAGCAAAGCTGTTCAAAGCCATCCATGACCTGCAATATGAACAAAATAATCAGGGAAGAGCCAATTAAAAGCAGGAAAAGAGTCTATTGTTGATGGCCCCCCCTGTGTCGTTGTGCAGCAAACACCCCTAACATTGTCCAGCCAGGTGAAAGGCGGCATCTTTCTGTTAGCCAGTGCAGTATATGTATGGCTATCTATGTATCCTGCTGTCTATCTATCTTTCTAGCTATCTGCCTATATGTATGTTTGTATTTATATCTATATATATATAGCACCAAAGATGCCCACTTTACATTGCGTCCAGTGTAAATGAATCCACCACCACCCCCAGCCCTTTTATTAAGCTATTTATGTAGATATGCATAACTGGCCAAAACACACACATTATGAAACAGGGATTGTGAATGGCACACACGGAAGGTGGGTATTTCCAACCATCTAAACCACGCACAAACACACGCAAAAGGACTGTGGTCTCTATGTATCCATCTATCCCCTATGTATAATTGGGACACCATATGTATTATAAAAAAGGCACCTGCCTGGAGCTGAGCCCAAGAACACAATCTGTAGAAGTAGTAATGTAAGGTAAGTACCTGACGATAGTTCCCCAGGCAGACAGTTTTTTGGAGAAGTTCTTTCTCTATAGTGCAGATCACCTCTGTGCAGATGATGGCTGCTGTGGACACCCTAATTTGGAAATGCTGTGCCACTCTCCGGTAATTGAGAGGGGCCAAAAGCCACCAAATGGTGATGGCAAACCTCTCTTCCATGGAGATGGCCCTTCTCATTATGGTGTCCCTCGCCTGGAGTTGAGGACGCAGAGCATCAGCGATCTCGAACAGGGTGGATTTGGACATGCGGAAATTCCTAATCCACATGTCCTCATCCCACAGTGGTATCACTTCCTCTGCCCACCAGTTCCTGACGACCTGTGGTCTCACCCACCACCGGCGTAAACGAGGGACATTGGAGGCCTGGAAAGCCCTGGCGCTGCGGTTGCCACGAGCTAAAATTGTGCAAAGAATCTCATGTGCAGTGACTCCCCTGATGCCATGGCACTTCGACCACTGATGGAGGGCCCTCAGCACAGCCCTGCGCCTTTCGCAGTGTACACTCTCGACTTCCTCTGCCCTTGCCATCAACTCATGCATCAGGAGAAACACAGCCTCCATGCTAGCGACGATACAAACTGCACTGCAAGATTGAAATCATGGTAATGGTGAAAACACGCAGCCAAAGCAATGACGAAATGGGGAAAAGGAAGTGATGAAAACAACATCCAACAGTCGCGGCAAACATTCCTCTATCTGCGTATGTGCTAGAAGATCATTTCTAGTACATTTATGGGATTTTCTTACTTGTGTGTGAACGTTAAATGCGGTTTCATTACTTTAATTGCGCAATTAAGGTAATTACGTGTGAAAGCCATTTGCGGAATCAAGGTTTATTTTCGGTTTATTTTAGGAATTTGTCATTTCCAGTTTATTATCGCTTTGTGGCCCACGTGTGATAACGTCCTATGATTTCCTCAAGGATGAGGAGGCTGACCTGGCATGCTTCACAGAAACCTGGCTGAGGGGTGATAGTGGTTCGACATGAATGCAGGCTCTCCCAGCTGGATACTGTGTTAGTGAGGAGGTAAGGGAAAGTGGGCAGGGGATAGAGTAGCTGTGGTCTATAAGGAACATCTCAACCTGACCAGATTACCTATTAGGAAGCTGAGCCACACTGAGTGTATGTACCTGAGCCTGAAGACCAGGGATAGACTGAGGATTCGGTGCACTGTCCACCCCACTGCCTAACAGACTCACTGGCCGAGCTCATGGAACTGGTCTCAGAATTGGTGTTGGAGTCACCTAGATTTTTGATTTTGGGTGATTTCAACATCCAGTTGTGGTCAGTTTGTCAGGTGAAGCTCAGGAGTTCATGCCATTCATGAAAAACATGGGCCTATCCCAACTGATCTCAGAGCCCACACATACAGTAGGTCACACCTGTCTTCAGCTCAGATCATACAGATCTATCGGTGGAGGTGATTAACACCTCTGAGTTGTCATGGACAGATCATTTTCTGGTCAGAGTTAGTATCATGGCTACTATCTGTACCTGCAGGGGTGGTGGACCGATTAAGATGGTCCACCCTCAAAGGCTAATGGATCCTTTAGGATTCTGGAAAGCCTTAGATCAGGGGTAGGCAACCTTTCCCCTTTAAGGGCCGAGGGACTTCAGCTCCCAGAAGCCTCAGCCATGTTGGCCAATAGTCCCATGTTGGCCAATAGCTCCTGGGATTCTGGGAGCTGAAGTCCCTCGGCCCTTAAAGGGGAAAGGTTGCCTACCCCTGCCTTAGATGGTCATATGGACTTCTGTTGGAGTCCTGGTCAATAGATGAAATGAAGACCTGACTAGGGCTATTGGCATGATCACTCCCAAACATCCTCTCTGACCCGTTACTAGTTGGTACACTGGGGACCTCAGGAATCTGAAGTGGGAAGGATGACAACTGGAGTGCAGATGGCAGAAAACCTGACTTCTATCTGACAAGACACACAATAGAGAACATCTTTGTTTCTATAAGGTGGCAATACGTGCAGCAAAGAAAGCTTTCTACTCTGCACATATTGAGTATGTGAATTCACGTCCAGTCAAACTGTTCAGGGTGTTTAGAGGCTTAACTCAGACACCCTCCCCCTTGAATCCAATTGTAGAACCTTCAGTAGGTCACTGCAATGCATTTAATGATCACTTCACAGATAAAATCTCTCAGATAAGAGCCAACTAAGGGCCTGAACAGACTGCCAGAAATAATCCCTCTTGAGACCATTTTAACTGCCCTGGCTCAATGCTAGGGAATCATGGGAATTGTAGTATTTTTTCTGAGACATTGAGCCTTCTCTGTCAGAGAACTCTAGTGCCACAATAAACTACAGAGGACTTTCTCTTCAGTTGCCCCTAGACTGTGGAATGAGCTTCTGGAAGAGATTTAACAACTGATACGCTGACTGAATTTAAAACAGCATTGAAGAGCAGTCTCCTCTGGCAGGCCTATCCAGTTGATTTTTAAATTGTGAATTTTAAATGATAAATTTTAAATGTGGATCTTTTTAATATGTGTATATGTTATTTGTCTTTTTAAATTGATGTGTATTTTAACTGATGTCTTTTAATTGATGTTATTTATCTGTTCATTGTTGTTGTTCCCCACCTAGATCCATGGGGATAGGTGGGTAAGAAATAATAATACAGTATCTGCAGATGGCAAGCCCCTGTCCCCAGTGGCAGCCCAAAGGGCAAGACTTGGGAAGGGCACCTCTGCCCCCACCCCCAGGCAACCTGTGCATGGTCAGGCAGGTGGGCAGGAGTCTCCACCAATGCTCCCCACTGCCAGCCCTGCCACTGCCACCGGCTTCTCCTAGCATCCAGCTGGGGTCTCTCCAGCTGGGGCCCTGACCACCAACCCCACACTGAGGGGACCAGAGGCACTCCTTTCTCCCCACCGCCACTGGTATGGCAGGCTCTCCTCCTCCTCCTCCACAAACAGCAAGCCTGCCATGGACAGAGAGCAAGCTTGCCATCAGAGGAAGAGGAGAGCCTACCATGCAGCAGCAGGGACCCCCTGTCCCCCTTAATGCGAGGCTGGCAGTTGGGGCCACAGAGAAACCCCAGCTGGGTGCTGGAAGGAGTCAGCTGTTGTGACAGGACTGGCAGCTGGGGGAATTTGAGTGTCCACGGATTTTGGTATCTCTGGGCGGGGTGTCCCCTGCAGATACCGAGGGATGATGATTATGATGATAATGATATTCTTACAGATGTGGTGCTGGAAAAGATTGCTGAGGATGCCATGGACAACCAGAAAGACAAACAAATGGGTCCCAGAACACATACAGCTGGAAATCTCACTAGAATCCAAGATGATTAGGCTGAAGTGTCATACTTTGGTCACATCATGAGAAGCCATTGGGGAAAAAAACAATAATGCTAGGAAAGATGGAGGGAAGTAGAAAGAGAGGAAAGCCACTTGCTAGATGGATGGATTTTATGAAGGTGGTCACGGGTATGAATTTGCAGGGCAGTGGAAGATAGGGAGTCTTGGAGATGTCTCATCCACAGGGTTGCCATGATTTGAGATTAACTCAAGGGTGGTTAACAACAGCAAACCAAGTTTCATCAGGAATTCCTTAACATGGATGTTAATGGACCATAAAATATTGATATTAGGTCTAGAAATAAGAGAAGATGCATTTTATGCATGCCAAAATAATCTTATCTCTTTTGAGATAAAATTTAGAAGAGTATTATGCCTTGTTTGAAGTAAATTTTTTGACAAGGTCCCCATGATATTGTTACAGACAAGCTGGTGAAATGTTGATCAGATGGTCTTACAGTTAGGTGGATCTGTAATTGTTTGACTGAATGAACTCATAAAGTGTTCATCAGTGGTTGTTCTTCATCCTGGAGAGAAGTGATTAGTGGGGTGCCTCAGGGTTCCTTCCTGAGCCTTGTTTGTTCAACATGTTCACAAATGACTTAGGGCCTTTACAGACTGCCAGAAATAATGCAGATTGAGGCCACTTTAACTGTCCTGGTGCAGTGCTAAGGAATCATGGGAACTGTAGTTTATTGTGGCACCAGAGCTCTCTGACAGAGAAGGCTCAATGTCCCAGAAAAAAAATACAATTACCATGATTCCCTAGCACTGAGCTAGGACAGTTGAAGTGGCCTCAGTCTGCATTATTTCTGGCAGTCTGTAAAGGTCCTTAGATGATGGAATAAAAGGTAAACTTACACACAACACTAGATTAGGAGGGGGAGGTAATACCTTAGAGGACAGGATCAGAATTCAAAATGAAATTGACAGATGGGAAAGCTGGTCCAAAACTAACACAATGAATTTCAACAGGGAAAATCAGTGATATTACAGTTATGCAAGAAAAATGAAATGCAGAAATATAGGATGGTTCTCACCCGGACTGAACACAGCCCATGTGAAAAGGGTCTAGAAGTCAAAGTAAACAACAAACTAAACATGAGGCAATAGGGTGATGTGACAGCCAAAACACGAATGCAATTCTAGGCTGTATCAATAAGAGCACAGTGTTCAGATCAAGGGAAGTAATACTACCACTCTAGTCTGCTTTGGTCAGATCATACATGGACTACTGTGTTCAGTTCTGCACACCCCAGTTCAAGAAGGATATCAACAAGCTGGAAACTTTCAATGAAGGGTGACCAAGGTGATCAAAGTCTGGAAACCACAAGTCTTATGAGGAATGCTTAGGAAGCTGTTTAGCTTGGAGAAGAGAAGACCGAGAGGTGACATGACATCTTTAAATATCTGAAGGGATGTCATATAGAAGATATAGCAAATTTGTTTTTCCTGGTCTCTCACTCATACAAATGGGCTGTACTGCACCTTGCTGTTCATCTTTTAGAACCTTTTATTGCATTCTCTCTTCTCTCATACCCTTCCCTTTCCTTCTTCTACCCTCTTTACACATATGATTCCTATTTTCATACCATGACACCTCCTGTCTGCCAGTGTATTTCTATCTTACTTCTACTTTGTGACTTTCTTTACATCCAAATCTCTACCTTTCATGGGCTTTCATGAGGGAAGAAATGTAAGTGTAGGAAGGTAAGAGTAAGTGATGAGAGGGTAAGTGAAGGGTTGTTTGAGTGGAAGAAGCTTTGAATGGATGGAGGAGATAAGGTGACAAGAAGAAGGTGGAGAAGGGAAAGGGAGATGAAGAAGGGATGGAGGATGAATTGTTGAAGGAGAAAGTTCTTACCCTTCGTCCACTACCCTCCCCCCTTAAAACAGTATTAAACATAATAAAATTAAAATTGGACATATAACTAAAAATAGATAATAAAAGCAATAACAAGATGCCACTCTCGGTAGAGAGATCAGAGATAAAGTGGCTCGAATGTACATACCCCTGCAAAGAGTTATTCTGGGAAGGCCTACCGGAAAAGCTCCGTCTTAACTGCTTTCTTGAAGGTGGTAAAGGACGTAATAAGACGTATCTGATCCGGCAGGCCATTCAACAGTTTAGGGGCAGCGACTGAGAATGCCCTTTGGGAAGTCTGCTTGAATTTCATTTTAGGTTGTAGGAGCAGATTCTTCCCCACTGAACAAAGGGCACAGGGGGGCTCATATGGGAAGAGGCGGTCCCTAAGGTAAGATGGACCCAAGCCATGTAGGGCTTTAAAGGTCAAAACCAACACCTTGTACTGTGCCCGAAAACTAATTGGCAGCCAGTGGAGGGATTTCAGCACTGGAGAAATGTGCTCCCTCCTAGATGTACCGGTGATTAATCTGGCTGCCATATTCTGCACCAACTGAAGTTTCCAAGTTAGGCACAAGGGTAGCCCCATGTAGAGTGCATTGCAGTAATCTAGTCGTGAGGTTACCAGCGCGTGCACCACAGTTTCCAGGTCTTTCCTATCCAGGTATGGGTGCAGCTGGTGTATCAGCCGAAGCTGATAACAGGCACTCCTGACTGTTGCATTCACCTGATTAGTCATGTGAAGTGACGAGTCAAGGAGTACCCCCAGACTGCGCACATGGTCCTTGGAGGAGAGTGTGACCCCATCCAGGACTGGGGGCTGTAATCCCGAACCTGGATTCGGACCTGTAACCGTGAGCACCTCCGTTTTGTCTGGATTCAACTTCAATTTGTTTTTCCTCATCCAATCCATTACCGCTCTAAGACAGTCATTAAAAGGAGAGATGCCATTAGAGGTCTAAGACGATGATCTAGTCATGGAGAAGTAAATCTGGGTGTCGTCAGCGTACTGAAGACACCGTGCTCCATGCCTCTGAATGATCTCCCCCAGCGGCTTCATATCAATGTTAAATAACATCGGAGACAGGATGGCACCCTGAGGGATGCCACAATTAAGCTCTATTTTAGAAGAGCAACTGTCCCCGAGCCTCACCCTCTGGGATCTGCCAGAGAGGAAGGAATGGAACCACCGCAAAGCAGTGCCTCCAATTCCCAACTCTCTCAGCCGATTCAAAGAGGATGGCATGATCTATAGTGTCAAAGGCCACTGAGAGGTCCAAGAGCACCAGCAGGGTCACACTACCCCTGTCGATGCTCAAGCGGAGGTCATCGGTCAGAGCAACCATGGCACTCTCAACTCCAAATCCCACCCTAAAGCCAGTTTGAAATGGATCGAGATAATCGGTTTCATCCAAGATGGCTTGGAGCTGGGAGGCAACTGCCCTCTCGATCACCTTACTTAAAAATGGCAGCAGAGAGACTGGACTGTAGTTGTTTCTGTCCAGGGGATCCAGGGAAGGCTTTTTTAAGAGTGGCTTAACTGCCGCCTCTTTCAAACAAGATGGTATAATGTCCTCCCTGAGGGACACGTTGATTGGACACGTTGGGAGATTGGACGCATTGGACGCGTTGAGATTGGACGCGTTGGACGCGTTGATTGGACACGTTGACCAAACAAAACTGCTAGTTCCTTTTTATCTGCCACTGCATGTTGGGAAACACAAGCCTAATTTGGGGGAATTTATAATTAGCTCAAATGTGAGAGTGAAGCGCCCAACTTCACTTTGAAGATCTTATTCAATTGTATACCAGAGATGTAAGAGTTCTGGCAAGGAATGACACTGAAACGGACCAAACTCCAATTCCAAATGCGGCACACACACACACACACACACACAAGAAGACAAGCGGGAAAGAGCGAGAACGGGGGAGGCAAAGAGGAAAACCAGGATAGAGGGGGATATACTTACGCCCGATAGATTCCTCTGGACTTCTGGTGGCGAATGAGGATGAGTTCCGTGGAAGGGGCATGACCGGCAAGAGAGGGGGTTGCAGGAACTATCTCAGAGTGCAGACCGACAGAGATTCAGCATGCACTTCCAAGGTAGCACAAGGCCTGCTAAAATCCAGGGGTTCTTATAGGGAATTTCTGCCTCCTGGCCATGAGTCAAACAATAGGTGGACAAAGGCTTGATGGGTTTACCATTGTTTACCTAAGTCTGGGCATAGTCTAAACAATGCATTTGGTTTCAAAACTATCAAGGAAAGGAAACTAGAGAAAGGGGTGCAATCAGATCTGATCACTGTCCCATTAAGTGTGAGACTGAGACAAACAAACTCCATTGTGCATCTTTTCCAATATAATGGGATATTTCCAAGGGCAACTCCCCAACCTGCCTGTCCAGGAAATCTCTTGAGCAATTTTAGCTTGCCTACCTGACCTTACATTTAGGGGATTATGGCTGCCATCTCCCAAGGGTCAGGCTGGGGTCATAGGGAACTCCACATGGCTAAAATATACAAGAAAAATGGAGGACATCCGCTAACATGCAGTTGCCTCAAGAGGAACTGCATTAACATTTATCAATGGACTGACTACCTTCTTTATGATTACCCTTTGTGATAATTCAATATCCAGGCTCCATGGAGGAACCAAAAAAGATTTCTTGAGAAGCTCAGCGTGGTAGACAAGCATTTGCCAGAATTGGCTGCAAAGAGCTAACCACAAACATATAACCCCTTCAAACATAGCCCCCCTTTTTCTGCCCATTCCCTCTCCCTCTCATTCCTTCTCTAGGAGAGCATCCTTGAGGCTTAAATAACATCCTCACCTTTCCTCTTCCCTGCCTTCCACTCCCATCCAATCAACTGAAACTGGTTCAACAACAAACTGCTTCAACAAGGGAAACAGAACATGCCTCCCCAAGAAACCACCTCTGCTGCTTACCAGTAGTCAATTTTGTTTTGGACTGTACCAGTCCAAGACATCACGAAGACATCACCAAGCCCATTCTTTTGCTTTGCCCATCTCTGGTTCTGAAAGAGCTACTGCTGTAGATCAGGCTGTGCAGGCAACAATGACTTCTACATCCAGTTCAGGATTGGCTTTAGAATCAGATTCTGTGATGGTCTGCCAGGAAATCACTGCTTGTTTTGTTGGGTGCCATGGACCTTTCTTCCTCAACTGATGATGTCAAGAGGTTCATTGATCAAATGTTAAAAATAGTACAATCCAGTTCTAGATATATGTCAACCTTGTAGAAATACCCTGTAGAAGACCATATAGAAGTCTTCCAGTCCATCTAGGATGAGATACTACCACATCTTTCCACTGCCATCCACCATTGCCTAGAAGCCCTCATCTTCTGGCCAAAAGTTTAAATCTAGACATATTAAAAATGGTCTTGGGATGGGTCAAAATGTCAGCTTTGATTTCCTGTCAGACAACAATTCCATCACTGCTTCTCCATCTTCACTCCTTTCTCTGAAGGTAGAAAACCTTCTTACCATTGTATCACCAATGCCTACTTTCCTATTTTATGACCAGATTAGATGCTACCATCATGTTTGGGCTGCTATCACCATGGATTCATGTGTGCTAACATCATAAAAAGAATATCAAGGAATATTCTCCCACAGACATTCTCTGGACCACACTCCTTCCTCAAGAGGTTGCTCCCATATTGCAAAAAAGAGCTATGGAGTCAATCCCTCATTCCCAGTATTTTATTGTTGCCAAAAAAAAAAAAAAAAAGATGGAGGCCTGAAGTCTATTCTAGACTTGAGAGGTGTAACCTATTAAACCTGACAATGCTGCTTCAGGATGGTAATGCTCATCTCCATCTTTTCCCTAATACAAGAGGGTGACAGGTACGCTATCCTGGACTTGAAAGCTGCCTATTTTTATATCTTAACCAGAGTCTCCCATCAACATTTTCTCTGGTTTTTGTGGGGGGTTTTGGGCTGTGAGGCCATGTTCTAGAAGAATGTATTCTTGATTTTTTGCCCTCATCTGTGGCTGGCATCAGCATCTCTGAATTGGTAGAGAAAACTCTTTATATCACTGCCCTGGAACAGTATAACAGTATAACAGTATTATAATGTTATAACAGTAGAGAAGGTGTTTCACTCCTTCAAAATTTTGTAAAGGGGTAAGGTGGTACAAGTACTGACTGACAACAACAGCCATGTACTACCTGAACAAACAATATGGCATATGATCCTTTCACTTCACAATCCAGCTTTCGGACTGGTGCATCCAAAGGGGCATCTTGATTATTGTTGTTCACATTACTGGACAAGAAAACATCCTGGCACTCTCAGTAGGGCATTGAATTTGACACATGAATGGAAGCTCCATCCCAACATACTGAAACTCATCTTCCATGTCTGGGGCATACCCAAACTGGACCACTCTGCACCATCACAAAATGCCCAATGCACAGAGTATTGTTCAAGGATTTATTAGGGAGGTTGCGAGGAGATGCCTTCCTGTTCAATTGGGAAGGTCTCATTCTGTACGTGTTTCCCTTGTTCCCTCTACTTGCCATACTTATCATGAGGCTTCATGAAAACTGGGTGGCTTGCATCCTAATTGCTACATGGTTGCCCTGACAGTCATGGTTTGCTCCCCTTCCCCACCTATCTGAAAGGAAGCACATTTGGCTTCCACACAGATTGGATCGCCTCACCTTGTACAGTGGCTGTGTCAGACACCCCAATTGACACTCTCTATCTGTCAGCTTAGATACTTACCCTAGAGACTTTCTCAATCAATGACATTATCATACCTGTGCATTGACCATCAACCAAGTGGGAAAATTTAAGAACTTTCTACAGCTGCTGGGTGTTGACGTTTTGGAGGCTACCACTAGGCATGTTCTGGACTTCTTACACTTCCTTTCCTCAAGAGGTCTATCTCTGTCTTCAGTTAAGGGCTATCTAGCTGCTATTTCAACACAGTTTCAGCTGATCGGAAAGCCCTCTTGCTTCTGCAATTTCCTAGCCAAGAGGCTTCTAAAGGGCTACAAACATTTATACAAACACCCCTGGGTTGGACCTTACACTGAGATGGAGTTTGTAATTGGTTCTAGGTCACCTCTGCAGGAAATCTTTTGAGTTGATGGCAACTTGTGATCTCCAGCTGTTGTCATGAAAGACTGCCTTCATCTATGCATTTCATTTTTTTTGCCCAATAATAATAATAATAATAATAATAATAATAATAATAATAATAATAATTTTTATTTATAACCCGCCTGTCTGCAGTACCTTACATTTCTCTGTGTTGAAATTCAATTTGTTAGCTTTGGCCCAGCTTTCTAGTCTATTAAGATCATTTTGAATGTTCATCCTGTCCTCTGGGGTATTAGCTATTCCTCCTAATTTGGTATCATCAGCAAATTTAAGAAGCATGCCCCCTATTCCTTCATCCAAATCATTGATAAAGATGTTGAAGAGCACTGGGCCCAGGACAGAACCCTGTGCCACCCCTCTGGTCACTTCTCTCCAGGATGAAGAGGAGCCATTGCTGAGCACCCTTTGGGTTCAGTTAGTCAACCAGTTACTAATCCACCGAACAGTTGTATTGTCTAGCCTACATTTTACTATCTTGTTAGCAACAATATCGTGGGGTACCTTGTCAAAAGCCTTACTGAAATCAAGATACCACATTCCCTTCATCTAGCAAGCTGGTAACTTTATCAAAAAAAAAAAAAAGAGAGAGAGAGAGAGAGAGAGAGGGAGAGAGAGATCAGATTAGTCTGGCATGACTTGTTTTTGAGAAACCAATGTTGACTTTTAGTGATTATGGAATTCCCTTCTAAATGTTCACAGACTCTCTGTTTAATTAACTGTTGAGGAATCTTACCCAGTATTGATGTCAGACTAACTGTGCGGTAGTTGTTGGGATCCTCTTTTTTCAGCTTTTTGAAGATGGGGACAAGGTTTGCCCTCCTCCAGTCTGCTGGGACTTCTCCTGTTCTCCGGGAATTCTCAAAGATTATTACCAATTGCTCTGACATTACATTTCCCAGTTCTTTTTTATTTATTTATTTAAATCTTTATTAGTTTTTCCAATCCAAAATACTATCGATTTGTACAATGCATTTTTCTTCTTCTTTATCATAATCAGACATATAGTTCTATTCTAACAAAGCAAATGATTACATATTCAGACTTCCCAAGTTGTTACTTGGTTTCCAGTTTACAACTACAGAGTATTTAACCAATCCCCAATGTAAAAAAATCAGCCATTTAAAACTTGACTTTGGTTTCTAAACTCTTTCATCAGTTATTCGACCAAACTTGAGTTAGTTACTATATCTATATCTGTATATATATATGTTCATATATATGTATACATATATATCTAAACATTATAGATATCGATTCTTACAATATTTCCTTATTTTTTCCAATCTTTATCTGTTTTATTGCCGGAGGTCCCATCTACTAAATTTGTTAGTCTATCCATTCCTATGTTATCTAACGATTTAAGTAACCATTCTTCAATTGTTGGTACCTCCTTTGTTTTCCATGTTTTTGCTATTAGGATTCGAGCACTTGTAATCATATACAGTAATGTTTTTGAATGTGATCTAGCTTCTTTGTTCAATATTTTGTCTGTCATGTTTAGAAGATATATTTCAGGTATCATTTGAAATTTTATCTCAACATTTTTTTCAACTTCTACATGAATTGTTTCCCACAGCTTTTTGATCTCAGGGCATTGCCACCACATATGAAACCAATTTCCGGTTTCTTTCTTACCTCTCCAACACTTATTTTCTATTTTCTTATACATTTTGGATAATTTTGATGGCATTAAATGCCATCTGTATGCCATTTTTAAATAGTTCTCTCTCAGGTTTTGACATTTTGTGAACTGGAATGTCTTTTTTCTGGCTTGTTGCCAGTTTTCTAAGTCAATATTTCTACCAATATCCTGTGCCCATTTTATCATTTCGTCTTTGACAATTTCTTGTTCTAACTTTCTGTCCAAGAGTATTTTATAATTTTTTGAAATTTGCTTTGTCACCCTTCCTTCAAGGATTTTATCTAATTTGTTTTTTTCCAATTCAAAGTTGAATTCTTTTTTTGTCTAGCTTAAATCTTTCTGTTAGTTGATAATAGATCAGCCAATGACTTCTGGCTTCAAATTCTTTTATTTCTTTTAGATCCTTTATAGCATGCTGGTTTTGGTTATCCTTCCTTAGAATGTCACGATACCTTAGCCAGCTTGTTCCTATTTTTGTTCTTTCCAATAATGCTTCCTGCGGAGACAGCCAACCAGGTATTTTAGAGTAAAAAATTGGTTTAATTTTATTCCAAGTTGTTATAATTGATTTACGAATAAAATGGTGTTCGAATATTTTATGCACTTTAGTTTTGCCATACCATAAAGAGGCATACCAGCCAAAACGCAAGTTGCAACCCTCCAGGTTTAGTAATTTTTTATTCTTGAGTTCGATCCAGTCTGACAGATATACCAAGGTGTTAGCTTGATAATATAGATATAGGTCTGGCAAATTACATCCACCATTTAGCTTTGTATCAATTAATGTTTTCCATCTTACCCTAGGCTTCTTGCCTCCCCAAAGAAACTTTTTGAGTTCTTTATTCCAGTTATCAAATGGTTTTGTATTTGTAATTATTGGGAGGTTTGCAACCAAAAAATTGAATTTGGGTAAGATTGACATTTTAATAGCAGCTATTTTTCCCAGAATAGACAGTTTTAACCTTTCCCAATTCTGTAGATCTTGTTTCACCTTTTTCCACATCATTTTATAATTATTGTCAAACAAATCGGTGTTTCTGTTTGTAAGCTATATACCTAGGTACTTTGCTTTTCTCACAATTTTACATTTTGCTTTTTCTTGTAGAGATTCTTTTTCTAAAGTTGTCATATTTCTTGTAATAAACATAGATTTTTTGTTATTTATTTTGAAACCTGTTATTATACCAAATTCTGTTAGTCTATCAATCAATTTATCTATACAGTGAAGCGGGTTTTCGAGAATTATTGCGAGATCATCTGCATAAGCTCTCAAAGAATATTCTTTTCCTTTTATTTTTGTTCCTGTAATTTCGGGGTCTGCTCTTATCTTGTTGTTTAGTATTTCCAAAACTGTGATAAACAGTAATGGCGATAAGGGGCATCCCTGTCTTGTGCCTTTCTGTATGGTAATTGGGTTTGATATTTCTCCATTAATCTTTAAGTGGGCATATTGTTCTTTATATATACTCTTAATCCAATTCAGAAATTTGTCTCCCACATTTATTTTTTCCAATACTCCTAACAAGCAATCCCATTTAACGTTGTCAAAATCTTTTTCAGCATCAACCAGGAACAGTGCAAATTTTTTTCATTGTTTTTCTCGTAATATTCAATGAGATCCAGTACTATTCTCATATTTTATTTTAATTGTCTTGATGGAAGGAAGCCAACTTGGTCCTCATGTATTATATCTTTAGAACTGCTTTGAACCTGTTAGCTAATATCATAGTGAATATTTTGTAGTCAATGTTAAGAAGGGAAATGGGACGGTAATTGTCCATTTTAGTCTTTTCTTTTCTTTCTTTATGTATCAGGAATATATTTGCGTATTTCCAGGAGTTTGGAATTCCTTCTTTTATGATTGAATTAAAGGTTTCTTGGAGAGGTTTCTTTTTTATTATCCCTTCTAATTTCTTATAGTAAAGACACGTAAAGCCATCAGGACGACGTGCTTTAACTGTTTTCAATGAAGAAATTGCTGTTGAAATTTCTACTTCTGTAATTTCATTGTTTAGCATCTCATGACATCTTTCTGGAATTTTAATACTCATTTTCTTTTGAAGGAACTCCATTAACAGGTTTTGCTCCTGGTTTGTTCTCGGCAATTATAGATAAAACTGAGTATAAAACTCAGAAAATTTGTGTTTTATATCTTTTTGCATTGTAACCGTTTCTTCCTTGTCTACTATTTAGTTTATCGATCTTTTTTCCCT
Organism: Phrynosoma blainvillii; assembly: GCA_026167975.1. Classification (NCBI taxonomy): domain Eukaryota; kingdom Metazoa; phylum Chordata; class Lepidosauria; order Squamata; family Phrynosomatidae; genus Phrynosoma; species Phrynosoma blainvillii. The sequence continues at coordinate 153,731,150 of JANUYF010000004.1, forward strand.
TTCTTTTCTTAATTTGTTTGCTAACAATTTCCTGGTTTTATTCGCAAATTCAAAATGTTTTTGGCGAGCTTCTTGTAATTTCTTATTTATCTGAGTTGTGATTTCTTCCTGTAGATTCTTTTGAAGCAGTTTTAAATAATTTTTGGTGCTTATTGCTGTTGGGTTGACTTCTAATTCTAATTCTTTTTGCCTTATTTCCAATTCTATTTTTCTAATTTTTTCTTGATTTTCTCTTTTGATTTGTGCTCCTCTTTGTATTAATAAACTTCTGGCCACAGCTTTACTAGTGTCCCAAATTATCCTAATTTCATTATCTGTTGTTTTGTTTTCTTCGAAGAAAAGTTTCATTTGTTTTGTTTTTTTTTAATTTTTGGAGATATTCGTTATCTAATAACATTGTGTCGTTTAGTCTCCAAGAATATTGTTTTATCTGCCCTTCTAATTCCAAGAGGACTGGGTTGTGATCTGACTCTGTTCTGGGAATGATTTCCATCGATTTTATTTTTGTCATTATTCTACTTGTAACCATAAACCTGTCAATTCTGGATGCTGAATCATTTTGCATAGAAAAAAAGGTATACCCTGATGCTTTCCCATACAATTTCATCCAAACATCTTTAAATTTTAACTCCTCTTTTAAATGAAAAAAGGTTTTGTGAAGCTTACCTTGATTTTTTCTTATTGTTTTCTTTCTTGATGTTCTATCTTCTTTCGGATTAATCACCGCATTCCAGTCACCCATTACAAGTATATCCTCCACTTCTTGTTCTTCTATTTCTTGCTGGAGATTCTTGAAAAAAGATGCTTTATTTTCTATGGGAGTGTATATCCCTATAATTAATGTTCTTCTGTCATGTAAATTGACTATTGTACCAATGTAATGACCTAGATTGTCCTGGAAGCATTCTTTTACTTCATAATTGTTTTGAAAGTATAATACCACTCCTCCTTTTTTTTTTTTGTTTTGTTTTGTTGCTTGAAACAAACATTTGTCCTAATTTTGTGTTTTTTAGATATTTTTGATCGCCTTGTTTTATTTTGATTTCTTGTAGGCAGATGATATCTAACTTCCTTTTTTCCAAGTAATGAAACACTCTTTTTCTTTTTGAAACTGAATTTATCCTTTTAACATTCCAAGAGCAAATTTTTATTGACATCTTCGTTTATTTAAACTGTTTTATTAAATTGTGTTTTTATTTATTTGTTTATTAAAAAAAGAAAAAAGAAATATAGAAAATCTTCTCTTTTCTTCTAAAAAGTTCCAGCTGAGCCCACTTCTTCTTCTTCCTCTTCTTCTTCTTCCTCTAGAATTTGAGTCCTTCCTGAGTTTCCCTGTTCTTCTGTCAATTTTGTTTTTTGTGTGTCCTCGACTGAATGTTCTGGTGGGGTGGTTTGTTTGCTTGTCGTATTGTCTTTTCCTTTTGAATATTCTGATCTATTTCTTTGTGGTCTTTGACTGTGTTTGTGTTTAGCACTTTCCCCTTGGGCCTCTTCTTGTATTAGATCTTCTTCCTGCATTTCTTTCATTACCCTTTTTTCTATCTCTTCCGCTTATTCTTTTGAGTTTATCTTGTATCTCCTTTGTCTGTAGGTAAATGTAATTCCTTCAACCCTGTCCCAAATATATTTGATTCCAAATCTAGTCAGTGTTTGAGTTAGTGATTTATATATTTGCCTCCTCTTTAATATAACTGTTGGTATGTCTTAAAATATTTTTATATTTCCCCCCTTGATTTTACATTTATCTGTATAGCTTTTATTGAGAATCAAATCTCTAATTCTCGATCTTGTCAAACAAATTACAATATCCCTGGGTAGATTTTTCTCTCTGGCCACACTGGAGTTTATTCTAAATATCCGATCGGTTTCAATACCTAATTCTGTTTCTGGAATTTCTATGAAGTCAGCTAAATCTGGAATTACTTGAGAGTAAAGATCTTCATTAGGTTTCTCTGAGAGACCTCTGAGTTTCAAACATTTCTCTCTATATCGTAATTCTTGAATTAACATGTGATTTTGTTCTTTTTTTTGCTCATCTGTTACTATTTTAGTCTTTTCTTCAAGTTTTGATGTTTTTGCTTTTAAAATAGCCAGATCTTTTTTCAGTTCCTGATTTTCTTTTACAATTGTCTCTATTGTTCTTTCAATTTTTTCAAATCCTTTCTTTAGATTTTCATTCGTCTCTTGCCTGTTATCTTTTAGCTCTTGTCTAACCTCTTGTTTGAAATTTCTCATTTCTTCAAGTAGTTGCTGTATGGCATCCATTTGTTTGACAGGCATTTCAGTTGAACCTCTTCTATTCATTGTGTTATTTTGTGCTCTTGTCGCTAGAGATCTAAGTCCTGTGGCCATTTCAGGGAATGTATGATTTATATGAGGGAGTTTTTCAATAAAGTGTATTATTAATCTCTTCTGCTTGATTTATCTTCTTGCCCTTTTATTTCTTGATCTTATTCTGCTCTATTGTTCTTATCTAGTGCCTTATTTCCTTATTTTCCTGCGTTGTTACTATTATATATGAAGTTTGTTTTATTTTGAATGATCCTTTATTTTTAAGTCTTTCTTCTCAATCTGATCGTATAGTCTTGTTATACCTTTATACCAGACCAGTTCGTTCAAGGTTGTTTTTTTTTTGAACCAAAGTCTAAAGTGGGCTATATATCTTTTCCCCTTATACCAAGTAACCTTTCATTTATACTCCCTGAATCGTTTCCATAGTGAGTTTACCTTGATAACTCAAGGTTTCTCAGAGAAGCGGTTGGCTGCTTTCAGGCAGCAAGCATGGATCACCACGTCTGTTGCCTCCTCCAAGCCCCACCCACTGAGACTCTTCCCAGAGCTCAGATTCCAGGAGGTCCCCCGGACCCGGTTCTCTGAGAGATTGGGATTCTAGCTTTAAATCCCAATCCCCTAACTCACCTTGTGGAGGGAAGCTTGAATATGTTATGATTAGTCTTCACTAAGATCATTAACTATGAAGAAGAATTTTTAAAAGAAGTACAAGTACATACATATATACAGATGCTAATAGTGGAGCTGTATGGAGCTCTTTCACATACTATTTGTTAGTTCACCCAGCAGATTACTCATTGCCTTTATGCTTACTATAGCTAAAAAGATACTATCTGTCTAACATCTGTTACTATTGCTGCTTATTCAACGACACAGTCTTCAGCTAACAGGTATGAATGTAAACAGGCAGTTATACATTTCCCAGTTCTTTTAATATCCTTGGATGTATCTCATCTAGTCCTGGAGACTTAAATTCATTTAGGTTATTATTATTATTATTACTTCTTCTTTACTTATTTTGTGCTGCATTTCCCCTATTGTGTGCTGTGCTCCATTTTCCTCAGGATGAACACCCATTTCTTTTTGTGAGAAGACTGTGGCAAAGAAGGCGTTGAGTAATTCTGCCTTTTCTCTGTCCCCCGTTAGAATTTCTCTATCTTCTCTGCACAATGGCCCTACCATTTCCTTCATCTTTCTTTTGCTACGGACATACCCAAAGAAGCCCTTTTTATTGTGCTTAACCGCTCTAGCCTGAGCTCATTCTGTGCTTTGGCTTTCCTGACTTAACCCCTACATGTGCTAGCCATTTGTTTGAATTGCTCTTTAGTGATTTCACCCCTTTTCCATTTCTTATACATCTCCTGTTTAAAACTTAGTTCAGTTGAGAGTTCTTTTGTCATCCAACCCAGTTTCTTGAGACATCTTCCATTTTTCCTTCTCATTGGAACAGTTTGAGATTGTACCTTCAGTATCTCCCTTTGAGAAACTCCCATCCATCCTGAACTCCCTTCTCCTTTAGTATTCTTGACCACGGGATCACTCCCAGTGTTTCCCTAAGTTTGTTGAAATCAGCTCTCCTAAAGTCTAGAATGAGTGTTTGGCTATGCCTAGCTTTTCACTGTCACTGAGGGCTGTCCCTGCTGCTCTTCCTCTTCATCCTTGATAAGGGAGAGAGCTTCAAATTGATTCTGTAGCTGCAAGCTCCCAGAACGATCCCTGGTTTCCCTGCTGCTCTGTGTGACGTTCCTCCAGGTGTCAGCCTCCTATGTGCATGAAATGACCTCCTCCTCAACAACTTCCTCTGTGTGGTCCCCGTCCAAAACCATTCTTTCCACTCTGTCCAGGAAAACCTCTTTCTCCTAATATACTGATGCGTAGCTACCTGAGCCTCCAGCTGCTTGACCTTCTCTTCCAGGAGGGCTACGAATTTGCACCTGGTGCAGGTGAAATTCCCCACATCTCTTGCCAAGAAGACAAACATCCCACAAGTGTTGCAGATGACTGTAGCAACACCCTCAGTCTCCATATTGAGAAATCTGAAGTAAGCACTGGAAGAGCACTGTGGGCTTCTCCCTCAAAAAGTCCCCTGGTAAAGACCCACATAAAAGGCCCCTGTGCTCTTGGTCTTTTCACCAGACTCTGTCCACGAGCTCAATCAACTGGGTTTCTAACTCTACAGAGAGCTCATGGATGCTACCTTATTCTGGAGGCAAGTCTCTCCCTCTGAGCAAGAAACAACAACCTCAAAGCCCTTTAAATGATAATGATGATGATGATGATGATGATTAGGAGAACCTGTAAAGAGAAAGGTCAATGCCCCCATCTACCCGTACTGTGCTTTCTCTTGTCCTATGGGGGAAAAAAATATGGCTGCTCAGGAACTGCTTTCCTTCTTCCTAGCAGAAACTGACCTAGAAGGCCTCTGGGAGGAGTTGTATAGAGCTAATTGGCTAGCTCAGCAACAGTCACACTCTCCCCAACTGTTTTTAAAAAGAATTTAAACACTCACCCTCTCAATAGGATGGCTCAGGAACTCCTTTCCTTCTCCTTCCTAGCAGAAACTGACCTAGAAAGCCTCTGGGAAGAATTGTATAGAGCTAATTGTCTAGCTCCACCTCCTATTGACTCACAAATGTGACTCACCAAAGCCCCACCCACTCAGCAACAGTCACACTCTCCCCAAGTGTTTTTAAAAAGAATTTAAAAACTCACCCACTCAAAATGTCTGCCCAGAAACTATTTCCTTCTCTATTATAATATGCTTGAGATACCATGTTGTCATGCCAACCACATACCAAGAATCTCTTATCTGTATCTGGGCCCCTCTGAGCACAGCACTGTGTCTTCCTTTACTTATCATTTGATTTATTATGGTTGTGCATATACATCCAGGTGCCTAATGTGGCCTGGTGAAGGGTCAGGCTGTACCAACTCTACACAGCTCTGCACATTCCTAAAGAGGCCTCCTGTATCCCAGAATCCTTTCTATGTGGCTGCTTGATACTTGGAATCTTTTCCTACATATAATGGCATACATTTCTAATATAGACAATAGGAAAATATACATTAACCAATTTCCTCTACCTCATACTAATCTGGCATGTGGTCCTCCTTGCCTTCTACTTCCTTCCAGCTTCCCTATCATCATTGTCCTTTCTAATAAGTTGTGCCTTCTCATTATGTGGCAGAAGTATGACAACCTCAACTTCATAATCTTGGCTTCCGGAGAAGGTTCTGGCTTGATCTGCTCTAGGATTCATTTGTTTGTCTTTTTAGCTGTCCATGATATCCTTAACAGTCTTCTCTAGCACCACATGTCAAATGAATTAATTTTCTTCCTATCTGCTTTCTTTACTGTCCAGGTCTCACAGCTGTACATGGTAATAGTGTTGGGGTGTAGAAAGACATGCTGTGTCCACCACAACCATGTGCAGAGTTGTTCCACGTCATCAGGACACCAGGAGAAGGATTCCAGAGAGTTGTCTGCAAAAGGGCTTCTGGAAGAGAAGGAAAAATTCCTTCACAGCAGCACATGGCCTTGAGCTCTGATTTTCTTCCAAATAAAGACAGCAGCAAGGCCAGCCTTCACTCAACACGAGGGCTTTAATCTTTAGTTGCACTATGTACTATATATACATACAGAGTATTGGACAGCCATCTCAAATACTCACAACTATGCAACACACCAACAAACTGCTCCACCAACCACCATACACATCAAACCCACACTGGAGATAATTCCCATCTCCTTTTTATAGGCAGTTAACAATGCCTGTTGCATCAGGCATCTCAGGTGTGTATATTTCCAATTGCTAACCCTCACACACCTGCCCCCTGGAGCTGAACTGCTTGCATTTCTTATCCTACAGCTCCACTTTGTGGTCACATCCATGTCATTTTCCTGACAAATAGGGAATAGAATGGCTTGCTATACTTTTGCATAAGTAGGAGGCCATTATGTTTATATTTGTTTCTACTGTTTACGGTTTTCAGTAAAAGTGGCTTGTTTGTAATGTCACTCCTGCCTCCTACTTCTTTTAGCTTGTTAGTCTTCCATTTGTGTAAGTCTCAGAGACCACAAAGAAAGTGGACAGGTTGCATACCTGCAACTATAGTTCTTTGAACAGTCATTAGTGAACTCACATAAACCCACCCATCAGACCCTGCCTGGCCCTGAGATTGCTACATTGGCATCCAATGGAACTGGCAATTTCAGTAGGAAGCCCCTTACTTAGGGTGGGCACATGTAGGTGGAGCTACCATCAAAACACATTAGAATGCTGTAGCAGGTTCTGAAAGGTGCATTGCACAGGTGTAGGATAACCCATTTGTGTGAGTTCATACATGACCACTTGAAGAACCTCTCCTTTTTTGCTGCTCCAGAGACTAGAACATGAACCAGTGGAACCAAATTAGAAGAGACTGCACTTAAACATTAGGAATAATTTAGATATTATAAGAACTGCTTGACAGTGGAATAGACTACTGTGGGAGGGCTAGACTTTCCTTCTTTTGAGGTGTTGCCCAAAATGCTGGGGTCCCGAGAGGATGTTTAATTAATATGTTTAGGGAAATTTTAATAGATCAAATAAGATTATATTTTGGCCAGGGCAACAGTCAGTCTTGGAATCTTAACCCTATTTATGTGTAGTCATGACTGACTGTAGGAAGTGGTGCTCATGTCCATTACTAAGCCAAAGAGCCAGCATTGTCAAAGATGACTCTGTGATCATGTGGCCAGCATGATTGCACAGAACGCTGTTACCTTCTAACCGAAGTGATGCCTATTTATCTACTTGCACTAGCATAGTTTTAATAGTCCAGGAAGGACCACCTCCCTTTGTATGAAACTGCCTATCATTTATAATGATAATCAGAGGCAATTATTTATTTATTTCTGTTGTATGTGCCTTTCTCCCAGGAGGGACCCAAGGCAGCTCACAGATAAAAATATTAAAAAATAATTACAATAAAATTTAAAACATTTAAAATAAACAGAATAAAATTACATTATTATTATTATTATGCTTTATTTTTTTAGTGTTGTAGATTTACACAGCGCTGTACATACAGTCAATAATATAAATAAAAATAGATAAAGAAAGCCTGCCAATGGCGTACATTCTACAAAATAATAAAATTAAAATAAACAAAAGTTCAAAGCATAACTTTAGATACACCTACTCCATAAAAGCACCCTGATATTCCTGCTTAAATAAACATGACTTGGCTTGATGACAAAAAGCAAGCAGGGAGGGGCTGGCCTAGCTTCCCATGGAAGGGCAGCCACTGAGAAGGCTCTCTCTCATGTCCTCACCAAGTGAGCTTGGGATGGTGGTGAAACTGAGAAAAAACCTTCCCCTAAAGATCTTAGTGTTCTAGCAGGTTCATATGGGAGATAAGATTCTTTATATAGTCTCTTCTATGTCCCACCATCTAAAAAGGATACAAAGATGTATCCATTCCAGTTGTAAAATTCCCTCCTGTGAAGATAGGATGCATCTTTTTCTTGCCTTAAGTGAGCAACAGAGACTGTCCATTGATCTTTCAATTTTAATATCATGTTACTTTACTTTTAATTTTAATTGTGCGATTACATGTTATGATACATTTTATGTTCTTCTGGTTCTCTGTTTTGTTTTTGTGAAGTTTTAATGATTTGATGTTTTTTTTTTTTTTTTTTTTTTTTTTTTTTTTTTCAGGTGTATATATATTTTATTAACATATACTATTCAAACATATCTATAAAGTTAACACACCAATTTCTTTTCCAATAATTAAATACAAATATTTACAATTGACTTCCAAAGTATCTCCAGTTTGTACTCAACCTTGGTTCAATGTTCACTCATTGTCTTCATATATATGCAATTTTAGATATTGAATCCACTGTGTGTTATGACAACAGCTTTAATTATCTTGATCTTTAATAGTCACTTTTCACCTATTTTTAAGTCAGTTTACTAATTTAAGGTATCCCATCAGTCTATATCTCTATTCAATTAAATTTTCTCTCTTACAGTATTGCAGTATTGGAGTCCAGTCTTGTTCAGTACTCTCTACATTTTGTTTGTTCAATCTGGCTGTGAGTATGTCCATACTCATCATTTCAATAAGTCTTGTAGTCCACTCACTGGTTGAGGGCACTTCTGCTAACTTCCATTTTTTTGCTAATGTAATCCGAGCTGAAGTTATCATATACAATAATATCCTTCCGTATTTCCTTTCCATTTTCACTGGGATCTTATTTGTCATGTTCAACAAATATATTTCTGGTAACATGTCATATCTTATTTTAAATATTTCACAAATTACCTTATGAACAGTTGTCCAATACTTCCTGACTTTGTCACAGTTCCACCATACATGTAGCCAACACCCTGTAGTTTGCTTACACTTCCAACATCTGTTATTACCATTTCTACAAATTTTTGCTAATTTCGCTGGGGTGAGGTACCAACGTTGCTCCATTTTTAAATAGTTTTCTTTCAAGTCTTGACATTGAGTAAATTTTTGTGTCTTCAATCTTGCCCACTCCCAACTTTCCAAATCAATGTCTCTACCAATGTCCTTGGCCCATCTAATCATCGTATCTTTTACTAAGTCTTGTTCCAAATCTATGGCTTGTAAAGTCTCATAATATTTGGAAGTTAGTTTTTTTCCATTTTGCTTAATCACTTTGTCCAATTCGGTGTCTGCCTCTTCAAATCCCAGTTTTTTATCATCTGCTTTAAATCTATCCATTAGCTGTTTATATGGAAACCAATGTAAATTTTTATCCAATTCTTTCAAATTCTCTAAAGGCTTTAATTCATAGCTTCCACTCCTTGTTTTGCTCAAGATGTCTCGATATCTCAACCATTTGGATACTTCTCGCCATCTTCCAAAAAAGGCTTCTTGTGGTGACACCCATAAAGGTAGTTTTCTATAGAATTTTTCCTTACAATACAGCCAAATCCTTATCAATGATCTTCTAACATAGTGATGCTCAAATTCTTTGTGCACTTTTGTCTTATTATACCACATATATGCGTGCCAACCAAATCTCAGATTAAATCCTTCTAAGGTGAGAGTTCTATCATTTTCTAATTTTGCCCAGTCCGTGATCCAAGTTAATGCATTTGCATAATAATAAGTCTTTAAGTCTGGTAAGTTGCAACCCCCATTTTTCTTCTTATCAATCAGTGTCTTCCACTTTATCCTAGATTTTTTACCTGACCAGATGAATTTTACAAGATCTTTCTTCCATTGTATAAGTGGTTTATCATTTAAAAGCACTGGAATGTTTTGAAACAAAAAGTTCATCTTTGGTAGTATCATCATTTTAATTGTCTCTATTCTTCCCAACAATGATAAATTTAATTTTGTCCATTTATTAAGATCTTCTTTAATTTCTTTCCATAGTCTTTCATAGTTATTTTCAAATAAATCAGGATTCCTCTTTGTAATCCAAATTCCCAAGTACTTAATTTTCCTCTCAACTTTGAATCCTGATAAAGACTGTAGTTTAATCTCTTCTTCCTTTGTCATATTCTTTGTAAGCATTACTGTCTTTTCTTTATTTATCTTTATTCCAGAAACTTTTTCAAAGTCCAACAAAATTCCTTGAAATTTCTCTATCGAGCTCAGAGGTTCTTCCATAAATATTACCACATCATCTGCGAAAGCTTTTAACTTGTAATGTTGTCCTTTAATCTTTAGTCCTTTTATATCCATGTCATCTCTAATTTTGTCATTCAACAATTCCGATATCATGATGTATAGCAAAGGAGATAATGGACATCCTTGCCTAGTACCTTTTTGAATATCAAATTTTAAACTCTTCTCTCCATTAATTATCAATTTTGCACTCTGCTTTTTGTAAATATTACTTATCCATTCAAAAAAGTTTTCTCCCATGTCCATTTTTTTTATCACCTCCAGCATAAAGTCCCATTTTACCTTATCAAAGGCCTTTTCTGCATCAAGAAAAATCATTGCAACTTTTTTCTCATTGTTTTTTTCATAATATTCAATTGCATTTAATACTGTCCGTATATTTTCTCTCATATGTCTTGATGGCAAGAATCCTGCTTGATCCTCATGTATTAGTTTTTTTAAAATGTTCTTTAATCTTGAAGTTAATATTGTCATGAAAATTTTGTAATCCACATTTAATAATGAAATCGGTCTATAATTCTCTACTTTCAGCTTATCTTTACCTTCCTTTGGTATAAGAGTGATGTTAGCCTCTTCCCAAGATTCTGGTATTCCTTGTTCTTTAATTTTGTTAAATAAATCTTTAAGTGGTACTACTAATTCCTTCTCAAATATTTTATAATATTCTGCTGTAAAACCATCTGGTCCAGGTGTTTTGTTTATTTTTTGACTTCTAATTGCTTGTTCTACTTCAACAGTAGTAAATGGAGCATTCAACATTTCTTTGTCTGCCATCGAGATTGTTTTTACATTCCAGCTCATCAATGCTTTAACTAACAGCGTCTTCCGATCCGTTTCAGAGTTTGGGTCCTTATATAATTTAGCATAATATTTTGTAAATATTTTTTTAATCCCTTCTTGATTAGTTATAGTTGATTCTTTATCAACTATTTTTTGAATTAATTTCTTTTCTTTTTCTTTTTTCAGTCTGTTTGCCAGCCATCTCCCAGTCTTATTTGCAAATTCAAATTTTTTTTGTTTAAGATATGTTAACTTTTTTTCGACTTCTTTCGTCAATAATGCATCCAGTTTAATTTGTAATATTTTGAGTTGGTTTCTCAGTTCTTTTCTATTAGATTGTTCTTGGATTTCTTTCTCTTTCTTTTGTATTTCTTCAGTCAATTTTTCCAATTCATCTCGTGCTTTTTTCTTCGTTTCCGCCCCTCTCTGAATAAAGATTCCTCTCATCACTGCTTTGCTGGCATCCCATACTGTTTTCATTTTCATTTCATCAGTGATATTTTCGGAAAAATAATACTTTAATTCTTCCTTTACTTTATTTACAAATTCCTCATTTTGAAACAAATAAGGATTCAAACGCCACGAATACTGACGTTTTGGTCCCAAAATACTAAGTTGAATTGGATTGTGGTCGGAAATAATCTTTGGCCAAATGTCCATTTTCTTTATTCGTTGAAACAAATGTTTAGAGATCAAAAACATATCAATTCTTGATTCAGTTTTGTGTCTGTCCGAGAAAAAGGTAAACCCTTTAGCCTTGTTGTAAAGTCCCGTCCACACATCTTCTAAAGACAATTTCTCTTGTAATTCAAAAAAGGACTTTGGTAATTTTCCTTGATTCTTTTTTGTCTTAATTTGAGTGGTTCTATCTGTTTTTGGATCTATAACTCCATTCCAATCTCCCATTAACAAATAATTTTCATGATCCAATTCTTCTATTTTTTTTATCAATTTTTTAAAAACTTTTAAAAAAAAGTTCTTTATTTTCCTGAGGAGCATAGATACCAACTAATAAAATTTTCTTTTCTTGCCATAATACCTCCACTGCAATATAATGTCCTTGTTGATCTGAAAAAACTTCTTTTGCATCATATTTATTATTAATGTAAATTACCACTCCTTTTTTTTTCTTTTCATTTGCGGATACAAATAATTGACCTAGTTTAGGATTTCGTAAAAATCTAATATCTGATTGTTTAATTTTTGTCTCTTGCAGACAAATAAAATCCTGTTTTTTCTTTTCCAAATAGTGAAATATTTTACTACGTTTATATTTTGAATTAAGTCCTTTAACATTCCATGAGTAAATTTGTGTCGCCATTTTTCATGAATTAAAAATGTTATCTCTTTATATCTATGGTTCTTCCTCTCTTTATAATTCTGATTTGATGTTTTTATGGGTGCTCTGGGCATCTCATAGATGGAGAATGCAATTTATAAACTTAATAAATAAATATTACAACATATAAGAGATTCACAAGCATATGACCTTGATACTAGAATTTGGTTAGATTTACCAGGTTAGGTTTGGAATGACGGTCAAATATATCAGAAGAAAAAGAATGATAGAGACAGGACCCTACAGTATCCAAATAAAGGAACAGGGAGGCTGCTGGATAGAAGCAAGGAAGAACAGGGCTCATGTTTAAAAGAGATGGGGAAATAGATAAAGAACCTATGGACAACTTGAATAATTATGATAATATGTAAGAAGCAACACACATCCTTGCACCTTCAAATAACAACTAACAAATAAGAATAATATACATTATCTCTCTCCTTGCTGCCTCCAGCAAAAAAAATTAGGCAGTCATCATGTTATTTTAGAAGAGTAACATAATGGCCCTAGTTAACACAAAAAGTTACTTGCTGCAGAAAATGCTGTTCACATGTACAGTGGTGCTCTATATCTATGGATTCTTTATCCATGTATTCAAGCATCTATGGCTTGAAAATATTCATATATATATATATATATATATATAAACACAAAAATCAAACCTTGATACTTCCATTTTATATAAGGGACACCATTTTACTATTCTATTGTATTTAATGGGACCTGAGCATCCATAGGTTTTGGTATCCATGGGTAGTCCTGGAACCAAACCCCAGCAGATACCAAAGGCTCACTGTAATATGTTCTAGGCTATGGGTAGAGGTTAGGAAGTGTAAATTATAACTATATGGCTTTCCTAGGACAAAACCTAAAGTATATAATCAGTGAATGAGGCATAATTCAAAAACAATAATATGACAGTCTCTTTCATAAGACAAATCTTAAGAAGTGGGAGTGATCATGTTCTCCTGGAGTTTATTATACAGTGGAAAGGAGAAGCCAGGCATAGTCAGACACGCATTCTAGACTTTAGGAAAGCTGATTTTACTAAACTTAGAGAAATACTGGGGGTGATTCCATGGTCAGGAATACGAAAAGAGAAGGCAGTTCAAGACAGATGGGAGTTTCTCAAAAGGGAGACACTGAAGGCACGATTTCAAACAGTTCCAATAAGGAAGAAAAATGGGAGGTGCCTCAAGAAACCAGGATGGATGACTAAGGAACTTTCAACTGAACTAAGTTTTAAACGGAATATGTATAAGAAATGGAAAAATGGGGAAATCACCAAAGAGGAATTTAAACAAATAGCTAGCACGTGTAGGAGTAAAGTCAGAAAAGCTAAAGCGCAGAATGAACTCAGGCTTGCTAGAGAGGTTAAGAACAATAAAAAGGGCTTTTGGGGGTATGTCCGGAGCAAAAGGAAGAAGAAGGAAATGGTAGGTCCGCTGTGTGGGGAAGATGGCAAAAAGTTAACAGGGGACCAAAAAAAAAAAAGGCAGAATTACTCAACATCTTCTTTGCTTCAGTCTTCTCAGAAAAGGCAAAGGGTGCTCAACCTGAAGATAATGGAGCAGAGGACAGAATAGGAGAATTTCAGCACAGAATAAGTAAAGAGATAGTACAGGAATACCTGGTTAATCTAAATGAATATAAGCCTCCAGGACCAGATGAATTACATCCAAGGGTATTAAAAGAACTGGCAAATGTAATATCGGAACCATTGGCTATAATTATTGAGAACTCCTGGAGAACAAGAGAAGTCCCAGCAGACTGGAGGAGGGCAAACATTGTCCCAATGTTCAAAAGGGGGGAAAAAAGAGGATCCCAACAACTATCGCCCAGTTAGTCTGACATCAATACCGGGAAAGATTCTAGAACAGCTCATTAAACAGAGAGTCTGTGAACATGCAGAAGGGAATGCCATAACCACTAAAAGTCAACATGGGTTTCTCAAAAACAAGTCATGCCAGACTAATCTGATCTCTTTTTTTGATAAAATTACCAGCTTGCTAGATGAAGGGAATGCGGTAAACATAGCATATCTTGATTTCAGTAAGGCCTTTGACAAGGTTCCCCATGACATTCTTGCAAACAAACTGGCAAAATGTGGGCTAGACAAAGTAACTGTTACATGGATTTGTAATTGGTTGACTAGCTGAACCCAGAGGGTGCTCAACAATGGCTCCTTTTCAACCTGGAAAGAAGTGACCATTGGGGTGCCACAGGGCTCTGTCCTGGGCCCAGTGCTATTCAACATCTTTATCAGTGACTTGGATGAAAGTATTGGGGGCATAGTTATCAAATTTACAGACAACACCAAATTAGGAGGAGTAGCTAATACCCAAGAAGACAGGATCAAAATTCAAAATGACTTGAACAGACTAGAAAGCTGGGCCAAAGCTAACAAAATGAAATTTAACACAGAGCAATGTAAGGGACACCTGGCTGAATGAGATTACGTGTGAAAGGGATCTAGGAGTCCAGGTAGACCACAAGTTGAACATGAGTCAACAGTGCGATGCAGCAGCTAAAAAGGCCAATGCAATTTTAGGCTGCATGAATAGAAGTATAGTGTCTAGATCAAGAGAAGTAATAGTGCCATTCTATTCTGCTTTGGTCAGGCCTCACCTGGAATACTGTGTCCAGTTCTGGGCACCACAATTCAAAAAGGATGTGGAGAAACTGGAGAGTATCCAAAGGAGGGCAACTAAAATGGTGAATGGTCTGGAAACCAAGCCCTATGAGGAACGACTTAGGGAGCTGGGGATGTTTAGCCTGGAGAAGAGAAGGTTAAGAGGCGATAAGATAGCCGTGTTTAAATATTTGAAGGGATGTCATATTGAGGAGGGAACAAGCTTGTTTTCTGCTGCTCCACAGACTAGGACCAGGAACAATGGATGCAAGCTCCAGGAAAAGAGATTCCACCTCAACATTAGGAGGAACTTCCTGACAATAAGGGCTGTTCGACATTGGAACACACTTCCTCGAAGTGTAGTGGAGTTTCCTTCCTTGGAGGTCTTTAAGCAGAGGCTGGGTGGCCATCTGTCGGGGATGCTTTGATTGGGAGTTCCTGCATGGCAGGGGGTTGGACTGGATGGCCCTTGTGGTCTCTTCCAACTCTATGATTCCATTATTCTATGAAATCTGGTCCAAACATTTATCTCCACCTGATGTATTGTTATCAGCCAATTTCACTTATAGAGATAGCAATGTGAATGTGAGGATTACCCCTCATGCCATCAAAGGAATGTCAAGGGAAGCATATATCTGGTGAGACTGAGGAGGTATTTGCATATCCCTGAATAGAACAAAAGGGCCTGGTGTAACACCTATAGAAGTCTCCAGGTTCAGTCCTTTACAATAAACATCTCAGAAAGCAGGATAAGAGAAAACTTCTTTTCCCCTAAAAATCTGGAGACCTGCTGTTCCCCGTGGGGTGGCCAACAGGGCAATTTTTAGGGACCTCAGGGATCCCAGGGATCAAAAAATTGCCCAAATGCCTTCTAGGAAAGAGTGGGGGCATTTTCACCACATTTTGGACCCTTTAGGCCACTTCGGGGCTCCTGGGCCAATGACATCCTGGTCACTTCCTGATGGGGGGAAAAGGGTCTCTCCTGTATTAAAAATAGCCCAGGGGCTTTAAAACATGGCAATTTTCCCTGCCCCCGAGAGGGCATTTGAGGTCACTTTTTTTAGGGGATGGGTGACACATGGGTGCAGCCCTTCCAAATCCTCTGTAAAGTAGGCCTCTTGCCTCTTATGGTTTGACTCAGAATAACCAGATTGATGTGTTTATATGACAGCAGAGCCTTCTACTACAGCATTATGGACATAACAGAGCATGCATGTCTTGATGTTTTGTATCCACCAAGCCTTCTAAAAATCAAGGCAACCATAGAAACAAAATGTAACCCTATGAATTACTTCCTTGCCATACATATAGGATATTGAACAGGTGCAAGCTTGATTTCCTGACACTCAGAAATATTAAAATGACTATGCAAGATGTCTATTGCTGTTTTGGTTCTGAAAAGAATCTGTCCCTTTTCTTGAAGACATAAAAAAGTGAAGAGTGCAGTAAGAAGGAGGTCAGAACTTTCTTCAATAGTTTAGAATGCCAAATCTAAAAGAGGATGGCAAAAACCTGACCTGCAGCTATGAGTTTTATCACTATGTTTTAATAACATTTGAGATACAGCTAACTAAAAATACCTACTGTATATACTCATGTATAAGTCTAGAAATTTAGGTTAAAAAATTGATCCCCAAAAACCTGAGTTGACTTATCCACAGGTCAATGTAAGTACTATACTTTAAATCATATAAAACCATCCCTTGGTGAAAGGCAAGAGTTTAATCTGCCCTTGAAGCACTGACGCCCCCCTTCTACTCTCTCATCCACCCAGCCTTTATAATGAGCACAAATAGTTGTGCCTGTAGGAATTTTGTAAATTTGTTGGTGTTGTTTTCCTTTGCTTTGTCCTTTACATACTTCATTACATGCCCCTAAGTTTTACCCTCGATATATCCATGGGTCATATCAAAATCCATAATTTTTGCCCCCAAATCTGCCCTCGCCTTATACATGAGGTCGACTTATAGTTGAGTATATATGGTACCTTCCGGGAACTGGTTGAAGACTGAGAATAGTTGAGAATGCTTCCATTCCAGAGATTCAGTCCATTCTCTTCCTGATTTACTGGACAATAATGCTTCCTGGACTGCTATGAAAAGGGACCCTAGAATTCTGATCACTTACAGATATTGGAAAATAAAGGAGATAGTGTTACTGGGAAAGACTGTTTGCTGAGAACATTTTGCAACTTCTTGATCCAGTTTTATTTAGTTTTACAATAATAATAATAATAATAAACAATAATATTGCAGCAGAGAAACAAAGTGCATGAAGGAGCTAGATTGGGTATTCTTCTCTGGAACCATGCATTGAAAAATCTATGTTTCACTCTCTATCTTGGACACTTCTGGATAGTCAGAAAAGACAGGTTCAGATGCAACCATCCAAAGATATTTTGATGCTTAAGGCAGAAAATCCAATGTCTCATTATCTGCTCTCTCTTTCTCTTTCACACACCCTTTTTTATGGTTTTGCAGCTCCCTTTTACTTTGATATTTCTTCTGTGCTTATGTTTTTAATGGCATCTCAAAGCTACCCTTTCAACAATGCACACCATTTTACCTAATGGTCAGAGCACATCTGGGTCTGGGCTTCTACTCCCATCAGTGGGGACCATATAGGATTCAAGGATACAAAGAACACAACATTAAATTCTGTAAAGCTGCCTTAGATGGGATTAGGAGAAAAGCCACCATGGCATCACCTGAAATCCACCTAGCACATTTTTCATGTAAAGCAATCAACCCATGTTTGCAGTAGGCTTTGCTTTCATTACAGGCCAGCTCTGCTATTTAATCAGCTTTTTGATTCCCTCTGTTTATACAAGGAGCTGCTAACCCAGATTAAAGGGGAAGAGCCTGCCTAAGAAATGTCAGTGGCATACAGCCACAGCAAATATGCACAAGCTCCAGCAATAGGAAAAAGATCCTCTTGGATTAATGTTAATAATGTATTATGGCAGTGTTCATCATGAACACCTTGCTCCATATTGCTACAGAGGTCATTTTTTTAAAAAGGAAAACAAAAAGAAGTGGCATGCATGACATTCACAAATCATTTCATCAGGAGAGAGTTCAAAGCAAATCTTTGCCTCTAATAAGCTATGCAGAATAAAAGCATTTAATGTTTATTCAGGATTCAGTTTTAGCCTCTGACATCCAGGTTAGGTGGCAGAGAAGGAATCCAAAGACCATATTTGAATTGAAAAAGTAAGCATCCTTACAAAAATTCCCCCTTTGAATTTGACCTTGGAATTGGGGGTTCCAAATGATCTAAAATAGCTATTATACTGCAGCAGTATATCACAATTTCCAGTTCTGTTTCTAGACTTTGTATAGATTGTTGCACATGGATAAATATACACATATATTAAACTGCAGAGAAATAAGAATCTCAATGTGATCAAGCAATTTCATCATTTAGTTTACATCTGCATCTAATCATTATGCATATGAGCAATTCACATTGGTAACATTTTTTAAGGAAAGAGAGATGTCAATTGAAAGTTGTAACCAAATCTGCACATGCTAATGATGTAAGATTTTGAATTTATCCGAGTTAAACTCTTGGACTTCCTATTTCAGTGGTGAGCTTCCAATATCATGTCTACACAGATTACACTCAGATTTTCTCAATTCAATTGATGCTATTGTTTGGAAATCCATCATCAACTATTGAGTCCTGCTGAATATGGATGGATAAAACAGAGATCTTGGTGTTCCAGTAGACCACCCGGTAGCTTCACTTTCATGCCCTGCATTGTGCTTACAAGATTATACACTGGCTCCTGTTTCAGTTGCCAGGAACCTTGGAGTCCTGCTGAATGATCATTCTCCTTATGCCCCTTTATCGGGGCAACTGCTAAGGCATGTAATTTCCATTATTAGTTTTATCTTTTGCACATCCGTAGGATCCATAGGATTTTGACCTTCTAGACTGCCCATTTGTATGTCCAGGTCTTGGTTATTTCACACCTGGATTATTTTAATAGCCTACTGGCAGGTTTGTCTTCCTGATCTCTTATTCTTCTGGTTTTAATCCAGAACAATGCTGTTTGGGTTGTCTTAAATCTCCCCAAATATTCACATGTCTCTTCCCCTTGTAGATCCCTCCATTGTCTACCAGTTCAGGCCAGGGCTCATTATAAACTTTTGATCTTAGTATTTCAGGCCCTGCACTTTAACTTGCCCCAGTATTTGGCAGTTAGGCTTGCATGACATGTACCATGTAGACATTTAAGATCTCCAGACAAAAGGATTATTGGCAGTTCCACCAATGTGTGGCTCTGTGTTTGTGGAACAGTCTTCCTTTGCACCTCTGGCTGGAGGAAGACTTTAGGGCCATTGCAGAATGCCAAAAATAGTGCAAATTGAGTCCACTTTAAGGGTTAGGATTAGTGCTAGGGAATCATGGGAATTGTTGATTTTTTCTGAGACATTGAGCCTTCTCTGTCAGAGAGCTCTGGTGCCACAATAAAATACAGTTCCCATGATTCCCTAACCCTAACCCTTAAAGTGGACTCAATTTGCACTATTTCTAGCAGTCTGCAAAGGCCCTTACTTGCTTTCATAAAGTGTTGAAGATCTTATTCTTCGATTTGCTGGATTAAGTTGCTGAGCATGGCTAAGGTGGCTGAGATGGGTAGTAACTGATGAGGATTTTGATTGTTTTTGTTTCTTAGCATATTAGTATATTATTTTAGTATTTAATCATTTTAGAATCTTGTGTTTCATTGTTCATTTTTAATTGTATATGTTCTAATATACCCCCCTTTGATGAAAAGGGCATTATAAATAAATGTTGTTGTTAATAATAATAATAAATGTTATTTAATACCCCGCCCCTTTGAAACCAATTGAGGTGGCTTACAAGTGATAAAAAACATCATGTCGTTATTATTATTATTATTATTAGGTTTGAGATTTGCATGTACATGTTTGCATATATGCATTCTCTGCAACATTGCAAGAGTGCCAAACTACAAATATCTCTGTCATCGCTCTCCCTCCATTCATTGCCATAATAATTGTTAGGTCACATTTTCCATAATTTTAAATTTCTTGTCAGAACCATAGAGCTCTGCCAAGGAGAATAGGCAAACCGTATATGCACCTAGCTAACAAAAAAGCCAAAGAAATCTGTAAGCAACAATGCCCATCTGCCTGCCCATCCACCTGCCCTCTGCTGAAATGCACTGCCATGCAAAGGCACACAAATCAGACAGTCACACATCTGATAAAGCGCACCCTCATGGATCCTCCAGTAAAAGCCACAACCTTACATAGAAACTGGAAATAAAATCTGTTTTATGTGGAATCTGAAGAGTTTTGTGCACTCATCCCTGCATAAAAAGCTTGAGCATCTGCAAATCAAAGTGGTAGGACTGCATTCTATTTGCATAGAATGTGGAGGATTTTCATTGTGTGGACTGACCCCAAGTCACTCTGTTATCAACATTCCTGATCAGGTGTCACAAATTGAGAGCTGTGTCTTCCTTGATTCAGACTATCCACCTGTAATACGATCTTCCTCTTTTCCTGCTGCCTTCCACCTTATCAAGAATACTGCTTTTTCTAATATTTTCATGATATGTCCACAGTATGATAGTTTCAGTCTAGTCATTTTGGCTTGTAGGAAGGGTTCAGGCTTGGTTTGTTCCTGAGTTCATTTATTTGACTTTTTAGCAATCCATGGTATCTATAGAACTCTCCTCCATCACCACATTTGAACTGAGCTGATCTCTTCCTAATAGCTTTCTTTACTGTCCAGCTTTCACAACCATACATAGAAAATGGAAATAGAATGACATGGACAATCCTGACCTTGGTATTCAATGATGAATCTGTATCCCTAATGATCTTGTATAGCTTTTTCATAGGTGCTCTTCCAAGTCCTGGTCTTCTTCTTATTTGTATACAACTGTCCCCATTTTATATTATTACTGTGCCAAGGTATCAAAACCTTAAACTATTTTAATGTCTTTATCATCTGCTTTAAAGTTTTGTAAATAATCTGTGGTCTTTATTTTTGTTTCCTTAATGTTCAACTGTAACCACACTTTTGTGCTATCTTCTTTGACTTGCCTCAATAGTTGTTCCCAGTTTTTGCTATTTTTGGCTAGTGGTTTGATTTCATCTGTGCATCTTAAACTGTTGATGTTCCTCCCACCAGTTTTCCTCCCTCCTTTCTCCAAATCTCATCCAGCTTTCCATATTTTTTCTTTAATTTTAAAGTTTTGTATTATAATTTACACAGTACATAGTACAAATTATATGCTCCATAATTAATGTGCTTTCCTCCCTCTCTCCCTCCCACAAACAGCATTTGGAGGAAATACATGTTATTTAAATTAACAATGGAAATATCATTAATTATATTTTTTTACTTCTTCATATCCCATTTTACCTTCCACTTTCTTAATCACAATTTCCTATTTATCTCTTCCTGATTCTTTATTGGTTTCCCCAATATTTTAAGTCTTCTTTCCCTAAAGAAATCAAATAATATCATAGAATCATAGAGTTGGAAGAGACCACAAGGGCCATCCAGTCCAACCCCCTGCCATGCAGGAACTCCCAATCAAAGCATCTACTGTTCTCTCTGTAGTCATGCTGGCCACATCACCACACAATCATCTCTGACAATACTGGCTCTCTCAGCTTAGTAATGGAGATGAGCACTGCCCCCTTCAGTCAGATATGACTAGATAATCTTGTCAAGGGAAAACTTTTACCTTTGCCTTTTCTACTGCAAATTCATGCTCCCTTTGCACCCAATCACCTTGGGAGCAACGAAGCAGCTGTCTGAGCAGCAACCATAAAGCTTCTTGTTTGTGCCAGCCTTGCAGCCAAGGCCTGCACAGGTAAGAGGCTTGGTTGTTGTTTGGCTGGCTGCTCAGTCACTGCTCCCTTTCTGCTCTGTCATCCTGGGAACACCAACTGAGTAACTGGCTGAGCAGCGACTGAGACGTTTCTCATCCATTCCAGCCTTGCAGTAAAGGCCAGTGCAGACAAGAGGCCTCTTGGTTGCTCAGTTGCTGCTCTCAGGGTGATGAGGTGCAAGGAAGAATCTCCCCCCCCCCCCCGGGCCAGAGAGCAAGGACTCTCAATCCTTCATCAGGGCAGAGAAAGATGCAGCCAATATGTGTGTAGGGGTTTACAGAGGCCACATGTTCTAGACCGGAGACTGGTGTAAAGCAAAAGGCCAGGCTTAGGAGCTGCAAAGCAGAACATTCACAACTAGAGGATTTATGAGTGCCAGCCAGGATGTGTCTTGCTGAAGATGAGATAACATTAACATTCTATCTCCTCTCCTTGGAAATTGTCTACTTCAAAGCATAGCAATCGGAATCCCTTTAATATACAATAGCAACTCTTCGCCTCAGGATAGGTTTAAGGGTATAAATGCTCCCCAAAATTTCAGACACATTGGGTCTGGCTAGATTTCATGGTGACACTGCACCACTGTGATTTCTGACTACAGCCCCGGCTCTGTCCGTTGTCCTTTCCTTTCATAATGGTTGAGTCTATCCATCTTCATTCATCATTGGAGCAGCTTCCTTCAGGTAATTATCACCATCAGAAAGCCTTGTGTTTCCTATCCAAGCTAACTAAATCATTTATTTGGGGATTCAAACATACAAAGGCACCCTAACATACACACATACACACAAGAACTCAGGAGTATCTTGTGTGTATGTGTGTATGTTAGGGTGCCTTTGTATGTTTGAATCCCCAAATAAATCACAGTTCATTGTAAAGCTTTGTCTCTATCAGTCTATTCCCTAGTCACCTCTTTAAACATACGATAAAATATCCCATAGAAGATTTGGACTTTAGTAATTCCCCAGGTTCAAGGTCTTCATTACATTTTTGGTGGAGCATTTGGTAGGCAAATCCCCGAAGTGTGGACTTTCCAATTTGGCCAGTTGGACCATGCACACTCCAGACATAGAAGTTTAAAGGGTTTGAGATTGAATAGACACAAATGCCAGGAATTTCGTGTGTGTTGTTGTTCTGTGTGAGTGGCCACAAGGGCTTGGGACTATTAGTGTTGGTTGAACCCATTTCATTTATTTGGTTGGTTGTTCTGCCCACTGGCTCTGGCTGTGGTGATTGGGTCACCCAGTTGTGGACTTCCAGCTCTCCTTGGGCATGGAATCAGAGCAGTTTCCTGATGCTCTATTTTTATTTTCATCCAGCAGGCTGGATGGCCATCTGTCAGGGATGCTTTGATTGGGAGTTCCTGCATGACAGGAGGTTGGACTGGATGGCCCTTGTGGTCTCTTCCAACTCTATGATTCTATGATTCTATGATTCTAGGTTCCTTTCCCCCTCTCACACCACACATTCCCACATCACACATTCCCACCTCTCACACCACACATTCAGGACCATCCATAACTCAAACCTCAGGCAGCATTTAGTGTGAGTGGGCATGGCCTTGGATGAGCTCAGGAAGGTATAGTAGGGAAGATGTTTCCTACTGTGACTTTAACTCCTGGTGCAAGATCTATAGAGTGAGTGTGCACTGCCTTGGATGGGCAGGTACAGCGAGAGACATCTCTGATCTGTGGCCATACGACCTTTCCACAAGGTGGGTGGAAAAGGCTTGGACAGACACAGGCAGGTACAGCAGGAAGGGAGTATCTTGTGACTTTAAGTCCTCTGCATGAGGCTGTAGGAAGAATAACCCAAGGTAGGAACTTAGCTGGGGATTCAAGCCCTTGGTGTCTGTTTAAGTCACCTGCTGGTCACTACAGTAGGGCACAGATGTCAAGAGCTCCCTAGTGAAAGTTCTGGGGCCTAGTCTAGTCTAGGGAGAAAACCTAGAGGGTTGTTTTCTGCAGGAGCGATCGGGTTTTAACTTTGGCCAAAGTTAAAGCTGTATCGGACCAGTTAGGAAGGCTCAACCTACAAACTTGAGTAACATGGTTTTCCACCATGCTCCTGGCATATCTGAAAGCTAAAGGACAGGATTTAACACAAGTAATTAGACTCTGCATAGATCCAGCCTACTCTGAAGCATTTGAAGCAGCTAGGTCTAACCACAACTTAGTTACAGCAGAATTAAAAGAGAGACTGACCAGAATGCTGCAAATTTTATGGCCAGGAACTATATTAAGCGAAAAATCTCAGAATGAAATACAATGGTGAGATAAGTCTCCAGACACCTATGTAGCCAGGAAAAAGATGTTGGGCATTTTGTCAGGATGCATTCCACTCAATGGTGAGTGGAATGCATCCTTTGCTAAATGACAGAGAAATAATCATGAAATATTACCTGGGACTTTATGAATCTGGCAAGACATACTTGGGTACAGAATCCAGGAGACTCTTGAACCTAGACTGGAATGGATTTATGGAGCATATTGCATTAGCCTCGGAGGTCTATTGGATGCAGGAAGCTAGCAAAGAGGTGCCTACAACCTCATCCAGCAGAACTGTAAAATCAGGAGGGAAAAGAAGCAATAAGGAAGGAGATCCAGTGTACCCGGTAATGTATAGGAACAATGGTCCCCATTCCAGGCCATTTCAGGAAGACCAAGGGAGACGGGCATACAGACCCACTATTCCAATAAATGAACGAATGAAAGAAGAAGAACTTAGGAAAAATATATGGAGGAAACCTAGGGAAATGAGAGTATTTATGAAGCCCTTAGTTGGAAAACCAACTGCAGAATTAGTGTGAATTCTGGGTGATGTGTTGGCAAATACCAAATTCCCAGTGCTCCTGCTCCCCCCAATAGCAATAGAACAGACTAGGACTGCTCAGGAACCCCTAAATCACTGAGGACACAGGCAGGACCATGAATCCCTCAGGCTAAGAGACCTCCTGCCCCCACAAAGGTTTCTTCAGAGAAGAAACTCATGTGGCTCCTGTCACCACCACCATCCCTTCACCCACTCATAGATCTCTTCCTGGGTGCCCACAAGTGGTAGCTACCCTAATTCTGGATTCATGGGGACACCCCATGATAGACATTCAAGTAGGACAAAACTCAAATCAGAAACTGGCAAAACGTTTGGTAGACTCAGGAGCAGCAGTAAACATATTGCACCCAGATCTAGCCAAATCAGGAGTCAAAACCAGATATAGCATGAAACTGGTGGGATATGGGAAGGGCTGGCAGAAGGCTTCCATTTGGAAGGAAATTCCTCTGCAGATTGCTCCCATCCTAGAACTCATCCAGGCATGTGAAAATCAGAGAGAGGATGATGGCATTTTGGGAGTTAAATTTCTATGCAACAACAGGCTTACCATAGACCTAGCAAACAGCTTCCTCTGGCAGTTAGAGGAGGGTACTTTGCAGATCTCAGCTATTCACAGGTGTGCCGCCTTAAAAGCCCCTATGTCACTCTTCCCCCTGACTGTGGACCCATGGGTGATGGACTTTCTTGACGTTTGGATCAAGGACAAAATTGAATGTGGCACAGTCAAGGATGCATGTGTCTTAATAGAGGGAAATGCTCCCCCTCCACAGAGACAGCATAGATACCTCAGGGAAGCTGAAGAAGGGATTGCCAAAACTATAGAGAGATTGTTGAAATGGGATGTGATTCTCCCAATGCAATCTATTTGCAACCCTCCTCTATGGCCTGTTTTGAAAGCAGATGGGTTAACTTGGAGAATGACAGTAGACTTCAGAGCCCTAAATGCAGTCACTCTGATAGTAGCTCCTGTAGTGGATAAGTATAATGAAATACTGGCTGCAATTGTGGCTGAGCCAAGTACTACAGTGTCATAGACATGGCCAATACATTTCATTCTATACCACTACATGAGAACTGCTTCTACAAATTTGCCTTTAAATTCCAAGGGACTCAATTCTGTTTCAAAAGGACCCCTCAGGGATTTCACTTTAGTCCCAGTATATGCCATGTACATGTGGTAATAATGTGGACTAAATTGTGCCCCACTTCATGCTTCCACGTTTTGTCCTATGTGGATGACATACTGGTGCATTCCAATTCCAAAGAAAAGACCACAGGCATCACCCAAGAGGTTTTGAGCTTGATTAGAGACACAGGTTTCAAGGCAAACCAAGATAAGGTCAATTAGTCCAAACACAAGTGAAGTACATGGCATTGAACCTACAAATGGACTACAGAACCCCAGACCTACAGATAGTAGAAACTATTGGAAAAATTCTAGCCTCTATTGATTTGGCCTCTTTAAGAGCATTGTTGGGCATGTTTAACTTCTCCTGGGAGTCATAGAAGCTTTTGCCAGCAAAGCCAAGATGTTGTATGATTTGTTGAAGAAGGGAGTTACTTGGGAATGGGGATCAAAGCAGCAGGAAGCATTTGCTACTTTAAAGTGAGATTAAGTGTAAGTGCCTGCATTGGTTCACCCAGACATCCAGAAGCCCTTTTACATCCAGCTTGCTGTTTCAGATGGCCATTTAGGAGCAATCCTTTCTCAAATCCAGAGAGTAGTAGCATACGCATCCAAGAACCTCTCCCCTAAAGAAATGAAGTACAGTCCCTGTGAGAAAAATTGCCTTGTTTTGATTTGGGTATTAAGTAGATGGGAGTTCATCATTGGAGGAGCAAAAGATGCCCCACATGCCTTTGAAGTTTATCCTTTCAGGAAAAATATAGGATGGTCAAGTTCACAATGCAAGGATAGCAAAATGGACCTTAGAACTGACTAAGAGGGATGTGAGCTATCAGAGACAACACAATGAGCCAGTGGCTCCCTATGGCTTGATTGTCATCAGATCCGCTCATGAATGTCCCCTTCCCTCCATCAAGGAGGATAAATGGCCAGTAAAAGCAGGAGAGTCACTGGAGGAAGCACTCTTACAAGGCTTCGCGTGTTGGTTTTGTGACAATTCATCATCATATCCTGAAGAGACCCACTTAATGGGATATGGAGCTATTCGGGTAAATGATGGCCAGTCATTGCAAAGAATTGTGAGGCCACACTCTAGTCAAGCCGCCAAAGTAGAAGCCCTCTGTGCTGTGGTAAAATTCGAGAGCCCTGACATGCCTCTAGCCATTTATACAGATTTGCAATGGACAATCAATGCAACTACAGATTGGCTCTCGATATGGTTAGAGCAAGACTGGAAGGCAAGTGATGGCAAGGAAGTAGCTCAGGCAGACAAATGGAAAATAGTATCTCAATTGCTTCAGGACAGAACAGCCACTACCTGGGTTTTGTATGTCAAGGGACATCAAAAAGGAAATAGCAAAGAAGCTCACTGGAACAACTGTGCAGATGGGTTGGCAAAAGAAGCCACATCAAGGGTAGAAAACCTTCCAGAAGTTCTTCTAGATCCTATTAAGGTAAAGCCAAAGGAACCCCTCATGCCTCAGACACGAAGATCAAAGAACTCATAGAATCTGGAAGGAATCACACTGGAAGATACAAAATAATACAGAAAGAAGGAGTTTGATGGGGTGTAGAGGAGGATGAGAACTACAACTGGATTGTTCCTACAGGATCAAAGTTGATTTAATCCAGTTCATACATGAGAGTGGACACAGGGGACTTCAACACACCTATGAGAGAGTGAGAGAGCCAGGCTGGTGGTTGAAAATGAGACAGGATGTAGATCAATGGATAGACAACTGTTTAGACTGTGCCATGGTCAATGCAGATCAAAGTGGTCTGCAGGCCCTGATCCGACATCAGAATATTGAAGGTCCATGGGCCCACCTGCAAGTTAATTTCATTGGTTCTCTCCCCACCACTCCTAGACAGAACAAATATTGCCTCATCATCATTGATCCACTCAGCAAATGGGTGAAAGGATAACATGGCAATTACCACAGCACGAGTCTTGCTTAATCACATTATTACTCAATGGGGAATTCCACGTACTTTCACCATAGATCATGACAGTAGTACAAATTTTACTGGAGAAGTGTGTAAGGCACTGGGAATCCACTAGAGGTTTCACATAGCCCATCATCCACAGAATTTGGGGCATATTAAGAGAACAAATAGGACTCTAAAGGAAGTTATGAGAAAGATGCATCCGGAAAGGATTGGGATGCCAAATTGCCCATCATTCTCATGGCCCTTAGAGGAACCATCAAGTCATGACCGGGAGGAAAATGATGATGCCTGAAGTGTTTTGGGTAGACGCAACCCTACCTTCTGATTTAGAGCTAGTGGTCTTGAATCAAGAATGGGCTTGGTCTCTGGTCCAAAGCATCAGTCAGATTCATTGCCAGGTAGCAGAAAAGTTGGGAAAGGACATACAACCCATGGGTTAGGTTAGGAATCCTCAACAATGGGAAGTAAGACAGTTGGCCCTATACAGGAACTTTTCAAAAAAAAAAAAAAGACATGTATTGTCCACCAAGTGGGTGGGTCCTGTCAAAATCACTGGAAGAGTGTCCCTGCAATCTATCAGGTGTGCATCCACAACAAACATGGGGATAAGTTCAAATACTTCCACTCATTTCAGCTGAAAGAATGGAAAGGTAATCCAGTTCCTGTAAAGCCTGTGACAGAGATCTGGCCAGATTTGCCTTTAATTGATCTGTCTGAAACAGTTTTATTCCCCCAAGGTGGATGAAGTAGTTTTTAAATTTAGTCTGCCTCTCTGTTTCCCTATAGAGACAAGAGATGGCCGTACACCTGTATAGTTGGCTGATCTGGACTATTGAATGAAGAATCATAAGTGCTATTTTGCCTATGTACCCAACACAGTTTAACACCAGTTAGGAATACAATATTCAAGCTGAGTGCCACTGGGCACCCCTTTATCCTGGGATTCATGAGGTTTTAGATGCTATGGAAGAAGCTTGTGAATGGTATAACAGAAAAGTTCCCCTTAAAGTGGCCACAAGAATTATCATCTCTGCTGAAAAGACCATTTCAGAGGACATAAATAGGTGGATGCAGATGTAGGACGCCTTCCATTGAAGGCTGGAGTATGGAACTGGAATTGCTTTGATCCCAGAAATGGTAAGGTCCCTCCTTCCTTTCAAACCACTATTACATTAGATCAACAATGCTGTCCTACATGGATGTGGAAAACTAGGCTGTTCATTTGTACCAATTTCACCCGAATGCCTTCAAACTGTGAAGTCGCATGCAATAGAATGTGTTGTCCATATATAAACATATATCCACCTGATATTTTAAAAGAACCATCTTTGTACTTGGGAGATGTAGTAATCAATCAAGACACCTCCACCTTTGCTTATTCTGAAGTGCAATCCATTTTAACTACTCTGGTTCTTAATTTAACTGCTGTTAATGTAGCCAGAGCCATCCTGCCTGTAGCCTATATTTAAAAGCTGCCTGGGCACAGTGGGAGCAAAGAGAGAAAAACTGGCAAGCTATCATGCATCCTCTGTTTAGGACAAGAAAGGATGCTTTAGACACCACTCTTGGGACTTTGGGAACTGGAGGAGCGATTTTAAATGCCATTGACACAGACATAATCTCAAACAAATTGGTTTTGATTGGGTCTAAAACACAAGAATTAGGGGTCACTATAGGCTCTGGTTTGACAAACATAGCTCAAGGAGTTGGTTTAATTGGACACGTTTTACCACAATGGGTGGGGGTGGGAAAATAAATCATTTTGGATATAGGACATTCCCTACAATGCAGTGTGCACAACCTGTCAATTGCTATTCAATGCATTCAGATACAAAGCTCCCTCACCACATTTGCCTCATAGCTAATTCAAGCCATTTTAATGAAATTGGTACACCCCGAGATCTTAACCTTGTTCTGGGAAAGGTACCCTGATTCCCTAGAATATCCAGCTGATTTAATGAGAATAACTGGTGCTCAATGGAAAGATATGATTTTAAGAATTGGTATTTACCATGAAAAAATATGGGATCCTATACTGTTACATCCTGTATCTCACCTAGGATTTCCCCTGGCAAAGAGTCACACTACAATTTTTCCAGGAAACATATTTCATTGGTCAAATAGATTTAAATGGGTGTGCAAAGATGCATCAATGGGTTCACTGTTATGATTTAAATGGGTGTGCAAAGATGCATCAATGGGTTCACTGTTATGACGCTCTACAAGGCACTCCACTTCAAGGTATGAGTGAACAAACTATAATTTCTGTGCACTGCACCATTTTGGTCCAAATGTCTCATGACTGTTTTTGCCTAAGGACCCCGTGTGACACACTAACCATTTTATCTATGAATACTCTTTAAAAATGAACTGAACCCTAGGGAATCCATGTTTGTCTAGGATACATTTAATAGATTGCTTTACTAAAGAGTTTTATTTGCATGAACAGGTATGCGATTATGCCATGGACACACCTTACCAAATTGATTCCACTGCCTTAAAGGGCTTTCACCTGAGGATGAGTTCCCCATATCGAAGTGGTTGAGATTGCTAACCAATTTGAGTAACATAGCCAGAAAAATTGAGAAAACAGAAGAGAAGATTAAGATGGTAGCAGACATGAAAGCCCGACACATCATTAAAGTCATTCAGGAAATAAAGAGAACCACAGAAACGTCATGGTGGGGTGAGGTTGATTGGAGTTCTAAGGCTGAGGGCCATTGCAGACAAGCCCAAAGGGCCGGCCTGAGGATAGAGTTGGGGTGGGACAACCACACGCCAGCTACCCCAGCCCCACCGCAATGCTGTCCTGATGCCACGTGGCCATACACATGGCACGTGGCATCAGGACGCCCTTCTGGCACAGTGTGTAGACATGCTGTGCCGGAAGGGTGCAGAAGAACCGTGCTGCCGGCTCTTAGGGTGGCCTTTTGCCACCCCTAAAAGGAACAGCATTTTGCTGCTCTTTTAGGGGCAGAAAAAGGGAGTATTGGGGCTGTGGCATGGGGTTGCCATGGCCCCAATCTGCCGCTCCCCGGGGCGGCTCTCTATCACCCCAAACAGGCCGTCTGCATCAGCCTTGAGGCTTTGATCCACGCCGTTACTAAGCCAATAAACATCATTTTATGTTTACAGGTGGCTACTGTTATTGGAACCATCAGCATTGTCATTTGGATAAGGAAAAAGGTGGCAGAATTTGATGCCATCTGCAGAGAAGCTTATCTTCCCTGCAGAAATTACAGTAGGGGCCCCCAAACCAGAGATTGGGTTGCGACCGCCAGTCTTGGATGGGGTCACGCTCTCCACCAAGGACTGTGTCCGCAGTCTGAGGGTGCTCCTGGACCCATCGCTTCACATGATAAATCAGGTGAATGTGATGGTCAGGAGCACCTGTTATCAGCTTCGGCTGATACGCCAGCTGCGCCATTTCCTGGCAGTAAAGGACCTGGAAACTGTAGTACATCCTCTGGTAACCTCACGACTCAACTTCTGCAATGCACTCTACATGGGGCTACCCTTATACCTAACTCAGAAACTGCAATTAATACAAAATATGGCAGCCAGGCTGATCACTGGAACATCACGAAGTGATCATATTACTCCGGTTTTAAAATCTCTGCACTGGCTGTCAGTTAGTTTCCGGGCACAGTATAAGGTGTTGGTATTAACCTTTAAAGCCCTACATGGCCTGGGCCCATCTTACCTAAGGAGTCGCCTATCTCCATATAATCTGCCCCGTGCCCTCAGGTCCTCTGGGAGGAAGTTGCTTCAACCAATAAGAACTAGGTTGGCAGCAACCTCCCAGAGGACTTTCTCTGCCACGGCTCCTAGACTGTGGAATGCCCTGCCAGAGGAGATCCATCAGATAACCAACTTAGATGGCTTTAAAAAAAGCCATCAAGATGGATCTCTTCTGGCAGGCATTCTCAAAATGATATTTCCCATAATCTCTCCCCCACCATTAGATCACTCCTTTATAATCAGAGTGCCCTGTTTAATAGTATTGAATTTGTAATTTTGTTTTAAGTTAAATTTTAATGTTGTTATGAATTTAATATATATTTTTTTGGGGGGTGAATGTTCTTTGTATTGAATGGGATTGTGCTTTTAGATTGTAAGACGCCTTGATAGCCTCAGTTAAAGGCAGGATATAAATAAAATTTTATATTATTATTATTATTATTATTATTATAGAAATTCTCTCCCATTGCTTGGTTCTTCCCCTTAACCAGCAAGGAGGAAGAATTCAATTCTTTATTTAACTGGTATAGGAGGGTGAGAGATTTTCCCTCACCCATTTTTGGGGGAGGAAGCTTGCAGTCTTGGGAGCACTGTGATGTATGAAAACAGGGTGATGGCCTGTACATCTGGAGGACTTGAGCTGCTCCCATGGGAGTGGTGCATTCACCTGCAGTTGGTTGACCCTTTTGCCTTTTTGGCTAGGGTCGGCACAGTCACGGTGCCTCCGGGACTAAAAGTAAATTGGGCCCCATGAAGGGGTGGCTGACAGGGATAATTGTTCTGCTTTTTTTCCTGAGGACCCTTTCAACAATATTTTAACTTAGAGTTAGTAAAATTAGCTTTACACATAGATTGATTCAGTCAATCGTGGGCTATAAGAATATGTAGTTAGTTTTTGTAAATATGTTGTATTTTGGTTGTTTGGGGGCAATTTAGGTTGGGTTTGGGCTAATTTGCATATTTTCCCATCATTCTTAGTCTGACCAGGAAGCAGAGGTCAGCCAAAATGGACACTGCCAAATTTCTTAAAGATACAGTGCTCTTATTACTAAGCTGAGCCTTGCATTAACAGTAAGTTTGTTTTTCAGAAGCCTGGATGGACAAACTCACTAATTTTGTTTATATACAGTTCTTTGATAACTCACTATCTCTTTTAACCCTGTTTGTTCCTTAGCTTTTTTAGAGCTGAGGTGAGGGGAGATTTCTCTTTCTTTTCTCTCTCCTCCCCCAGGGCATGCATAGATCTCTCTCTCTCTCTTTTTCTTCAATGTGTGTGTCTGCTAACAAATGTGTTTAAAACTGAGGTGCCTTTGTCCTGCCAGGATGGGTGAGACATGCCTCTGCCTCTGTTCTAGATGTCCTCCATTGATGTCTGACAAGCTGTTTTCATTGATATTGAGTCGTTTTCCAGATGTCCTTCATGACCTGTGCAAATCTGTGCCACATCTGAGATACAATGTGCTAGTGCTAGACCTCAGATGCAGTTCCAGAGATGTCCTCCAAGTGTTCCCTGCTTGGATTCCTGCCCTGCTTCTGGCTTACAATTGGTTGTCTCTAGCTGCAATCCTGCCTTGCTGGAGTCCCAGTCAACTTCATACCTGCAGAGAGGTCCCAGTATACTTCATAGGAGGCCCTGATCTACTCAATCTGTTTCCAGGTGCCCTGGTCTCCTCTTGTCTTCAACTTCAACGTTTTAATTCATGGACACAGTTCATGCTTCCTGTGCTGCATGAACACAGATTGTCAAGTCATCCACGGTCCTCCAATGGGATTTGGACTTCATTACAGCTCTTGAGGCATCCCTTCATTTAGCCACTAGCGCACCATGGCACTATTCAAAAAATTTGGTCCATCTGTTCTCGACTCAAGTCTGAACTTTTTCACAAACTTTCATCAAATCCATCCAAATTTGTTGAACATATTAATACACACTTTCTACACCAGTACATAACTTGCTACAAGATTTTGGACATTGGTTCCTCCTCTTCATGGCTATTAATGCCACAGTGTTGTTGAACTTTTATCACTATAAAAATTGAAAATAGACTTGCATGCACACATGTTCATGGACTTAAATATATCTTTTGATGTTGATTCATTATTACTGGACATTGGTCCATAGACTTTCTATCAAACAAATGGACATTGCTACTTCAGGATTATACCTAATCATTTTGTTATTTTTAAAAATATATTTTTATACCAAATAAATTTACAATAATACATTTGAATTCACATTATACATTAATAATATCTTCTTCCTATTATTGTTTGCATTATATAACTCCTCCTGTCTCTTGTGTAATACACCGTATTCTCACATTTTATTCTAGTCTTATTATTATTCATAATTTTTCAAGATATATCTCATATATCTAGACAGTATTCACGAGATTTCATTTATCCCTTCCTTCTTCCCTCTTTTGTGTTAACTCTTCTGATTTCCATTTGCACCTTGTTACTTGTAACCTAATTCCATCTGTTATCGCAATAATCACTCTTTTCTTGTAGTCTCTAAATCTTCCTGATTAAGTCAAGCTGTTAAAATGTCCATTTCCTTCATTTCTGCCAATTTCATTAACCATTCATCAATAGTTGAGAGTTCTTTTTGCTTCCATTTCTGTGCCACTAGTATCCTTGCTGCTGTAATCATATAAAGTAATATTCACCAATATTTTCTTTCTGTACACTTCGGTAATTTGTTAAGCATATTTAACAGATAAATCTCAGGCCTCAATTCATAGTTCACCTTTAATATCTTCCTAATCATAATATGAATCTTCTTCCAATAGGGTCAATTTCGAGCATCTCCACCATATATGGAATCAGGATCCACCTCTCTTGTTGCATTTCCAACATTCACTAGAGTTAGTTTTGTAAATCTTTGCAATTTTACTAGGTGTAAGAAACCATCTGTGTTCTATTTTAAAGTAATTTTCTTTTAAATCTGAAGATTTTGTGAATTTCATCTTTGTCCTAGCATAGTTCCAACTTTCTACTCCAATCAATCAATCAATCAATCAATCACAGTCTGTTGCCCACTTTATCATGGTATCTGATATCAAGTCATTTTCCTGTTCTCTTTCTCTCAAAAAGTTGTACAATTTTGATATTCTCTTCTTTGAATCCAATAATATTTTATCAATTTCTAATTCATTTTCTCCAAATTCTTCATTCTTTTGATCTATTTGGAATCTTTCACTAAGTTGTAAGTAGGCAAACCAGTACATTTTTGAGTCCATTTCTTTTAATTCATCAATCTCCTTTACTTCATATTTATTACATGATGTTCTCTTTATTATGTCTTTATATCTTATTCAGTTCTCTCCACGTCTCAAAAAAGGCTTCATGAGGGTATATCCACACTGGTATCTTTCTGTAACCTTTCTTCTTAAATTTCTCCCACACATTTAGCAATGCTTTTTTAATTATGTGATGATTGAATTCCTTATGTATAGTTGCTTTATCATACCAGATACAAGTGTGCCATCCAAATCGATTATTAAAGCCTTCCAAATAGTTTAGTATTATCTAATGTTATCCACTCAGCAATCCAGTTTAGTACGTTAGCTTGATAATACAATTTTAGATCAGGTATCCCACCTCCCCCATCTTCTCTCTTTCTGGTCATTGTTTTCAGTAGATTCTCGATTTTTTGCTGCTCCATACAAATTTTCTCAAGTCTTTCTCCCATTCTGCTATTACTTTAAAATCGTTAAGAATGGATATACTTTGAAATAGAAAATTAATTTTAGGTAGGATCACCATCTTGATTGTTTTAATTCTCCCAAATAAGGACAGTTGTAGTTTATCCCATTTTCCAAGTCCTTTTTAATTCCTTTCCATGGAGGCTTATAATTGTTATTAAATAGGTCAATATTTTCCCATTAACCATATACCCAAATATTTAATTTTGTTATTTATTTTCCAATTGGTAAAATTGTCAATCTGCTGTTCTTTTGCCCTCTTTAAGTTCTTAGTCATTATCTGTGTTTTGTTTCTGTTAATTTTAAATCTTGAAATTTGTCCAAAATTTTCTATTATTTCAAAGAGTTTCTCCATTTTTGGGGTTGGGTCCTCTACAATAATAAACAAGTCATCCGTGAAAGCTCTCAACTTATATTCTTGTCCTTTGATTTTTAATCCTCTTACATCTCCATCTTGTCTGATTTGATTTACTAAAATTTCTAGTATAATTATGAATAGGAGTGGGGATAGGGGACAATCTTGTTTCACTCCTTATTTCAAGAGTTGATTTTTTTTCACCATTTATAATCAGTTGAGCAGTTTGCTTCTCAAAAATGCTCTTTATCCATTATACAAAGTTTGTCTCCATTCCCATCCTTTCTAAAATTTCCATCATGCACTTCCAATTCACATTGTCAAAAGCCTTCTTGGCATCCAAAAACACTAGACCTAATTTTTTCTCATTGTTCCTCTCAAAATACTCCAAAATGTTCAATATAATCCTTATATTTTCTTTCATTTGCCTCAAAGGAAGGAATCCAGATTGATCCTCATTTACATACACCACTAACACCTGTGTTAATCTTTCAGCCAGAATGGAAGTCATAATCTTATAATTAGTATTCAGAAGAAATATTGGTCTATAATTTGATGCTTTTTTGTTGTCTCTTCCTTCCTTAGGAATCAAAGTGATGTTTGCATTCTTCCAAGATTCTGGGATACCGTTCAATTTTACATCATTTAGCACCTTTTGCAAAGGTATTTTAACTTCGACTTGGAATTTTTTGTAATACCAAGCAGTGAAGCCATCTGGCCCTGGAGCTTTATTTACTTTCATTCTTTTTATTGCTTCTTCAATCTCTTCCACTGAGAATGCTGCATTCAACACTATTTGATGCTTCTCTTCTATAATGAGAATGACTTGTTTGTCCAGATATTTATTAATCATCTCCAAGTCTGTGTCTTGTTCTCCATATAATCTTGAATAAAATTCTACAAATGTCTTCTCTATATCTTTTTGACTGGTCCTTAATATCCCTCCTTTCTCAATACTCTTTATTATTCTCTTCTTTTTCTCTGCTCTGAGCCTGTTTGCCAGACATTTTCCTAATTTGTTGGCATTTTCAAAGTGTTTTTGCCTTATATACTTCATTTTCTTTTCGACTTCTTTTGTAAATACATTGTTTAGTTGGTGTCTCAGCCACTTCTGGTTTTTATTCTTTCTATCATTTGTAGGGTCTGAATTCAGCTCGGCTTCAGCTTTTCAAATCTTTTTTCCTAGCTTTTCCAACTCTTTTTTGTATCTTTGTTTCAGTTCTGATCCTCTCTCTATAAACACTCCTCTCATATATTCTTTGCTTGCATCCCAAACTGTTTTCATTGTTACATCATCTGTTATATTATCTACAAAGAAATTTTTCAATTTGAGTTTCATTTGTTCTAAAAAGAGTTGGTCATTTAGTAGTGATTCATTCAGTCTCAATTACATTTCTTCATTTTTGATTCCGGTATGAGGAGAATGGGATTGTGATCAGAGTCAATTCTTGGTAGGACCTCCATCCTCCATCCTCTTCACTTTAGGTACTAATTGATTCGATACTAAAAACATATCAATTCTAGATGTCGACTTATGAGATTCTGAAAAAAA
The DNA here is from genome assembly GCA_026167975.1 of Phrynosoma blainvillii. Classification (NCBI taxonomy): domain Eukaryota; kingdom Metazoa; phylum Chordata; class Lepidosauria; order Squamata; family Phrynosomatidae; genus Phrynosoma; species Phrynosoma blainvillii. Next base: position 153,767,999 of record JANUYF010000004.1, read on the forward strand.
AGTGTGGCCTTTTTCATCAGGGTATAGTTTCCTCCAAATATCTATCAGATTCAGTTCTCCTATTAATTCAAAAAAAGACAAAGGTAATTTTCCTTGATTTTTCTTGATTGCTTTCTTAAATGCTCTGTCTTTTTTTGGATCCACAACCCCATTCCAGTTCCCAAAGACAATAATGTAATCTAATATTCTGATGTCTTTGTGTATTTTCTTATAAAAGAGCTGTTTACTTTCTTTTTTAAAAAATTTATTTTATACAAACATACAAGAACAAGAACAATAGCTAACACTAATTAATGCACATTACACAACATACATACCTACTCACACAAACAACAACAAAATATAAAAAACTTCTTATTAACCACTCTTTAACTAATTCATTTAACTTTCCTTGGCTCTCTGTTTATCCACTTTCTAACTTTAATATTATTATCTGTCTACCCGACTTATCATTACATGTCTGTCTAGATATATTATAAATCACAGTATATGCTTGGCTCTTGTTTCATATTATCTTCCCCACTCTTTCCATTACTATTATACATCATATACGATATATCTTATATTTCCTATACACCATATACAATATATCTGAAGTAATCTATCAACATCTTCTTTAATCTTCTCTCATTTTTCCATTAGAGTCTTCAATCAGGAGATTCAGCCATTTCCTTCTTATATATCTTATTGTATCCTTCCATTCTTCTTTTTCTTGTTTCTTCATTTCTCCATTTAATTTTTTTGACAATGTATCTGCTTCCATCATATCAAACAGTTTAATAATCCAGTCATCTATTTGTATATCTTTTTTAACTTTCTAATATCTAGCATAGACTATTCTTGCTGCAGTTAACATGTAGAAGATAGTCTTACCATATTTCCTTTCTGTTTTTCCTCTATCGTGTTTAACAACATAACTTCTGGTTTAAACTGCAAGTTAACTTTAAGTATTTGGCTCTTATGAATACTATTACCACATCTCTTGGGAGTTTCTTTTCTCTTGCTATAATTGAATTAACTCTGAATATTTTATCGATTTCGATCTATTTCTCTTCAACAGATTTGTCCAAGTAATTGGCTGATAATGTTTTTAAGGAGTTCTTTTGGTTCCTCTGGTAATCCTCTAATTTTAAGGCATCTTTCATTATTTCTGATCTCTTGTATTAATATTCTATTGCCATCTCTATCCTGAAGTTCTTTAGTCACTCCTTGTAATTTCTCTGTCTTCTCTTTTATTTCTTTAGTATCTGTTTGCAACTCTTAGATATCTTTTATGATTTTATCAAGTTTTTCCCCAAATGCACCCAGTTCTTTTTGCAAATCCTCCTTTGCCTCCTTTCTTGATGTCTTCAATTCATGTTTCATCTCCCTCGTCATTTATTTTTCAAATTTCTTAAATTCTTCTTTTAAAAATTGTAGTAGGTGCCTCCATAGACCCTCTTCTCTGTGAGGTTGTTGCTGTAGGTATGGTTTTCTTGTAACCTGTTGCCATATTTTCCCAGTCTTGTATCAAAATATTTTATAAAACAGAATATTAGCAATATTCAGTGTATTTCTAATTTTATACTTTTATTAATACCTAGACACATTTCAGTATTTAAATCCACTATATATCAAATCAAAAATCACCTTCAAACACTTGTTTAGTTAGTGCCCCCCTTTCTCTAATATAATTAAATTAATTTCTCAACATTCACTTGTAATCACTTATTGAAAATATTTAACACATTTCAGTTCTCTTCCCCTTCTATATCATGTATCTAATCTATTTTCATAAGCAGTATCTGTACATTTATGAATTTTGTATATGTATCTCTGAGTATATAAGAGATAATCTTGTGTTATTTTTATTTCACTAGTATCTATATTCACAGATAATCAATTATATTTTATTTTAAAAGTTAGATATAACCTAAAATATACTTGCTACCAAGTAACCAAAGGGGTAAAAAAGAAACTTCCCTTTAATGATTTGTATGTAGAGAAATTTCTTTGTCTTCCTTATCTTCTTGCTGACAGAGCCTGGTGAAAAGACCAGAGGCCCTTTACGTGGGTCTTTACCAGGGGACTTTTTGAGAGAGAAGCCCACAGTCCTGTTTCAGTGCTTACTTAAGTTTTCTCAATATGGATACTGATGGAGTTGCTGCAGTCACCTGCAACACTTGTGGGATGTTTGTCTTCTTGCCAAGAGATGTGGGGAACCTCACCTGCACCAAGTGCACATTCGTAGCCATCCTGGAAGAGAAAGTCAAGTAGCTGGAGGCCCGGGGAGCTACACTTCAGCACATTAGGGAGCAAGACGTTTTCCTGGACAGAGCGGAACAAATGGTCTTGTATGGGGACCACACAGAGGAAGTTGTTGAAAAGGAGGTCATTTCATGAACACAGGAGGTGACACCTGGAGGAACATCACACACAGAAGTAGGAAAACCAGGGATTATTCTGGGAGCTTGCAGCTACAGAATCGATTTGAAGCTCTCTCCCTTATCAAGGATGAAGAGCAAGAACAGCAGGAACAGTCCTTGGGGACAGTGCAGCAACCCCTAAGAGTACCACCATAGGGAACAGCCACTGCTAAGCCTCAGAGGAAGCATGTGGTGGTGGTTGGGGACTCCTTCTTTAGGGGTACAGAAGCAGTGGTTTGTTTCAATGAGAAGGAAAAATGGGAGATGTCTAAAAAAAACGGGTTGGATGACAAAATAATTTTCAACTGAATTAAGTTTTAAATGGGAGATGTATAAGAAATGGAAAAGGGATGAAATCACTAAAGAGGAATTCAAACAAATAGCTAGCACATGTAGGGCTAAAGTCAGGAAATCCAAAGCACAGAATGAGCTCAGGCTTGCTAGAGCGGTTAAGCACAATAAAAAGGGCTTCTTTGGGTATGTCCATAGAAAAAGAAAGATGAAGGAAATGGTAGGGCCACTGCGCAGAGAAGATGGAGAAATTCTAACAGGGGACAAAGAAAATACTCAATACTTTCTTTGCCTCAGTTTTCTGACAAAAGGAAAAGGGTGTTCAACCTGAGGAAAATGGAGCAGAGGACACAATAGAGGAAATGCCGCACAAAATAAGTAAAGAGGAAGTACAGGAATACCTGGTTAATCTAAATGAATTTAAGTCTCCAGGACCAGATTAGATACATCAAGGATATTAAAAGAACTGGGAAATATAATCTCAGAGCCACTGGTAATAATCTTTGAGAACTCCTGGAGAACAGGAGATATCCCAGCAGACTTGAGGAGGGCAAACATTGTCCTCATCTTCAAAAAGGGGAAAAAACAGGATCCCAATAACTATCGCCCAGTTAGTCTGACATCAATACCAGGAAAGATTCTAGAATAGTTTCTGTGAACATTTAGAAGGGAATGCCATAATCACTAAAAGTCAACATGGGTTTCTCAAAAAGAAGTCATGCCAAAGTAATCTGATCTCTTTTTTTGATAAAATTACCAGCTTGCTAGATGAAGGGAATGTGGTAGACATAGCATATCTTGATTTCAGTAAGGCTTTTGACAAGTTCCTCCATGATATTCTTGCAAACAAGATAGTAAAATGTGGGCTAGACAATACAACTGTTAGGTGGATTAGTAACTGATTGACTGACCAAACCCAAAGGGTGCTCAACAATGATTCCTCTCCATCCTGGAGAGAAGTGACCAGTGGGCTGCCACAGGGTTCTGTCCTGGGCCCAGTGCTCTTCAATATTTTTATCAATGATTTGGATGAAGGAATAGGGGGCATGCTTCTCAAATTTGCAGATGACACCAAATTAGGAAGAATAGCTAATACCCCAGAAGACAGGATGAAAATTCAGAATGACCTTAATAGATTAGAAAGCTAGGCCAAAGCTAACAAAATGAATTTCAACACAGAGAAATGTAACGTACTGCACTTAGGGCAAAAAAATGAAATGCATACATATAAGATGGGAGACACCTGGCTTAATGAGACTACGTGTGAAAGGGATCTAGGGGTCCTAGTAGACCACAAGTTGAACATGAGTCAACAGTGTGATGCCACAGCTAAAAAGGCCAATGCAATTTTAGGCTGCATCAATGAAGTATAGTATCTAGATCTAGGGAAGTAATAGTGCCACTGCATTCTGCTTTGGTCAGGCCCCTTCTGGAATACTGTGTCCAGTTCTGGGCACCACAATTCAAAAAGGATGTGGAAAAACTGGAGCGTGTCCAGAGGAGGGTGACTAAAATGGTGAAGGGTCTGGAAACCATACCCTATGAGGAACAACTTAGGAAACAGCATATGTTTACCCTGGAGAACAGACGGTTAAGAGGGGATATGATAGCCCTGTTTAAATATTTGAAGGGATGTCATATTGAGGAGGACGCTAGCTTGTTTTCTGCTGTTCCAGAGAACAGAACCCAGAACAATGGATGCAAGCTAGAGGAAAAGAGATTCCACCTCAACATTAGGAGAAACTTCCTGACAGTGAGAGCTGTTCGACAGTGGAACACACTCCCTCGGAGTGTGGTGGAGTCTCCTTCTTTGGAGGTCATTAAACAGAGGCTGAATGGCCACCTGTCAGGGATGGTTTGATTTTGAGTTCCTGCATGGCAGGGGGTTGGACTGGATGTCCCTTGTGGTCTCTTCCAACTCTGTGATTCTATGATTCTATTATTCTTTCAAGTTGTTTTGCCACTCTTTATGAGCCTTCTCCCTCTCAGAGGTCTCCTCCCTGTCCTCTAATCGTTACCCCGTCCCCCATCCTCCTTCCGACGTGTTCCTTCTTTGTCTTTTAGGCCAACCAGTCATTTTAGCCCCAGTATAAACTCAATCCCTGTTCTCTCATCGTCTCCTTCCCAGTCCTGCTTCCATCACCAATCTTTGTTTTCCTTCCCCTTTGCTTTATATCGTCCCCTCCCCCCATCCTCTTTCCATCATAATCTTTATTTTCCTTTGTCCTGATGTCCCAGCCTGTATTCTCAGTCTGCCATACACCCCTTATTGTCTCAAATACTTGTTTTCTGTGTCCTCTGTTTAAATCTTTGTCATTCTCTCTTCTTCTCACAACTCTTTTGGCACCCCTTTTATTTATTGTATCTCTGCTTTTAAGTTCTTCTTTATTTTGCAGAGAGTTTAACTTTAATTATGATCTTCCCCCTCCTTCCTCCTTTCTCTCCTCCACTAATGAGACTACTTTAAAAAGCAAAAAGAAAGTATGTTGTCAAATGTGTTACAAATATTTTTCCAGTTTCCCGTGACTCTTCTACAGTTCAGTTATGCCTTGGTGATTATCACAAGAGCACTTAATTAAAAAAATTCCTTTACTATTTACAAAGATAAAAATGGCAGGCTGGGCTCAATGCCAGCTCTGGCTGCCATTGCAGGGTTGGCTGCTCTTTGGCACTTCTCTGCCTCTTTCTGATCTCCCCCACAGTCTCAATTCCAATACTTACTGCAGATCTGTGCCCATTTTGAGCTCCCTTTCTCCCTCTCCTCCCCTGAGAGGAAATTAATAAGGATTTTTTGTCTTTATTCCCTGCTTTTGGTGATTGTGGGGATGAACTCTCATCTCCCACAACCGAACACCCTGCCGCTGCTGCCGGAAGTCCTTAATCATTTTGTTATTGATTGTTATTTGATTTACTCATTATTGCTTTGAGTTACTAATGGATATTGGTCCATTGAGTACTTTGTGTTATTGTGTTATACTTTTGATACTTATAAGCATGTTTTAGTCATTATTTTTTATAATGCTCATTGTTATTTCATATTGTTTTTGATACATTGGTTATTAGTCATTAGCAATACTTTGAACTGCTTTAATTAGGATTGATATGCAAGTGTGAATGGGTTACAGGAATGAAAGACTTCCCCAGAAGCTGAAGGATTTTCTAAAGGATAATTCCCAGGGCCATGAGTTTAGCTCCCCAAATTGACACCTTCTAAATTTTCATAGCGAAGAGAATTTGGCAATGTGAAAATGATAACCTGTCCAATTTGCATTTGAACAAGTAGATAATTTCCAAAGGTGGGACTGTTATGATGGTTGATTTGATATCCTTCTTTGGGTCCCTGTCATAGCCCTGGGCTGGGAGGAGCCTTTACCACCATGAACTCAAAGTGTGCACATCACGTATGCACCTGAAAAGTCACATCTGCATTTACAACAATTTGCAGATCAAAAAGGCCAAGCTTAGGAGCTGCAAAGCAGAACATTCACAACTAGAGGATTTATGAGTGCCAGCCAGGATGTGTCCAGCTGAAGAAGAGATAGCATTAACATTCTACCTCCTCTGCTTGGAAATTGTCTGCTTCAAAGCATAGCAATCAGAATCCCTTTAATATACAATAGCAACTCTTTGCCTCAAGCTAGGTTTAAGGGTATAAATGCTCCCCAAAATGTCAGGTACATTGGGGTCTGGCTAGATTTCATGATGACACTGTGCTACTGTGATTTCTGATTAGAGCCCCATTCTATCTGTTGTCCTTTCCTTTCATAACGGTTGAGTCTATCCATTTTCATTCATCATTGGAGCAGTCTCCTTCAGGTAATTATCACCATTACAAAGGCTTGTGCTTCTTATCTAAGCTAACTACTTTACTTCTGAGTTCTTGTGTGTATGCATGTATGTTAGGGTGTCTTTGTAGGTTTGAATCCCCGAATAAATCACAGTTCATTGTAAAGCTTGGTCTCTATCAATCTATTCCCTAGCCACCTCTGTGGATAAAAGGATCATAGGATAAAAGATCTCATAGGAGACTTGGACTTTAGTAATTCCCCAGGTTCAAAGTCTTCATTACACTGGTGAGGACTGGGAAAGGGAGAGAGTTTAATTACAGAAACGACTCCAAGACAAAGAACTCTTTCCAAGAATTGAGCACTGATACTTTTTCCCCAGAGACATGTCTTCTCCACACAGCTTGAAATGTCCACTCTCCCATAAAAAATTGTTTCTTCTATTACCTCTTCTCTCAGCCTGTCTGATGAAAGAAAGAAGGAGCAGCAATGCAACTCCTATCTGCTAGCCAACTCCCAGAAAAGCTCAAAAACCTTAAGCTGGGTCCCAAATTTGAAAGCTCCTTTTTGCTGCCACTTCTCCCACACCATCATTGGAAGACCATTTGGAAGACAATTTCGTTGTCCAAAAGGTGGAACAGGCAACAAGGTGATCAGCTATTTTAGATCTGATCCTAACCAACAGGGATGACCTGTTTAATGGAGTGCAAGTGGTGGGATCCTCAGGTGAGAGTGATCATGTTTTCCTGGACTTTGTTATTTAGTGGAAAGGAGAAGCCAGACATATGGCCTAAGCAGACTGCCAGAAATAGTGCACATTAAATTGAGGCACTGCCCTGGCTCAGTGCTAGGGAGTCATGGGAATTGTATTTTTTTTCTGAAACATTGAGCCTTCTCTGTCAGAGAGCTCTGGTGCCACAATAAATTACAGTTCCCATGATTCCCTAGCACTGAGCCAGGGCAGTGCCTCAATTTAATGTGCACTATTTCTGGCAGTCTGCTTAGGCCCATAGTCAGAGATGCATTCTAGACTTTAGGAGAGCTGATTTCAGTAAACTTAGGGAAATACGGGGATGATCCCATGGTTAGGATTACTAGAACAGAAGGAAGTTCAATATGGATGGGAGTTTCTAAAAAGGGAGATACTGAAAGCACAATTTCAAACTATTCCAATGAGAAGGAAAAATGGGAGGTCTCATGAAACCAGGTGGATGATTAAAGAATCTTAACAGAGTTAAGTTTTAAATGGGGCATGCATAAGAAATGGAAAAAAGGGGGAAATCACCAAAGAGGATTTCAAACATATAGCAAGCACATGTAGGAGTAAAGTGCAGAATGAGGTCAGGCTTGCTAGGGAGGTTAAGAACAATAAAAAGGGCTTTTTTGGGTATGTTAAATGCCTGTACTGCAGCCACTCACTCATAGACCACAAGGTTGCAAGACTCAGGCCTGCATCCTTCTGAGGTCACTAAAATGAGTACTCATCTGTTGGGGGTCAATGAGCTTACAGTTGTAAACTGCTTAGACATCCCATAGCGTGATATGGAGTGGTATATAAATGAAGTTGCTTTGCTTTGCAATAGGAAGAAGGAGGAAATGGTAGGGCCACCATGTGGAGAAGATGGAGAAATGCTAATAGGGGTCAGAGAAAAGGCAGAACTACTCAACACCTTCTTTGCCTCAGTCTTCTCACAGAAGGAAAAGGATGTTCAACCTGAGGAAAATGGAGCAGAGGACACAATAAGGGAAATGCAGAACAGAATAAGTAAGGAGGTAGTACAGGAATACCTGGTTAATCTAAGTGAATTTAAGTCTCCAGGAGCAGATGAACTACATCCAATTGTCCTCATCTTCAATAAGGGAAAATAAGAGGAAGAAGGATCTTCCAGCCGGCAGCGGACGCGTTGGGAGTGGTTCCGCGGAGCTCCGCGGTTTCCACTCGTCGGGAGAGAGCTTTTCGCCCTTTTCCAAGGTGCAGCAAGGCAAGGCGACTGTTCCCCTTGGTATAGGGGACACCAGGGACCCCCACAGAGACCAAATTTCTCCCCCTCATAACAACGCAGAAGGAGGAAAAGAAGAAGGCGAGGGGAGAGCTGAGAAGGGAGAAGAGAGAGAAGGAGTCGCAGGGGAAGCCAAGCCTCTCACGAAAGGGTTTTAGCCTCAGATGCAGCTTGCTGGCTTTTTTTACATCTTTTCAAAGGAAAAAAAAGAAAAAAAGGTGACTCTGTTTTTCTTATCCTTTATTTTTTGAGGGGAGAGGAGAAGAAGAAAGAGGAGAAAAGATAAACAGGGTAAGGTAGAGAGAAACAAGAAAGAAAAAAGGGGGGAAACGACTGTTTATGAATGCACAAGCAGCAGGTGGTGCTTATCAACAGCTGCATTTATCCATCTCCCCTCAGGCAGAGTGGATTAGCAGTCAGTATCTTTACTTCATAGTTTGTTTCTTTTTTTCTTTGCAATATTTGTACTTGAAAAGAAGTTAAGAAGTAAAGCAACAGATATAGATGGTCACATTTTGCTGGTTTTGCGAAGATAAGATATCAGCAATTATAACCCTCCGAACAGAAAGGAGAACTTATGTGGTGATGGAATTTTAAACTGGGGGGAAAAAACCTTAACAAACATACAAAGTAAAGTACACTATCCTGTATCCAAATTAGACTTACTCAAAAAGTTGGAGAAAATTGGACAGTATATTGTGACTTTAGAGTTGTATATTCTAACCTATCTGAACACCAAGAAAGACTATTAAACAAAAGTGAATTTTTAATGTATTCAGGATGGAAGTTATCATATTCAATGTGAAATATTGTACACAAAGAAGAAAACATTCTTGACTTATTTGCAAATTATTGGTATAGAAAAAAAAGAAAAATTAGGTGAAGGACAAATAATGGCAACATATATAAAAAAGCCTTCTGATTCCACTCAGAGGAGGCAATCAACGGAAATGTCGTCCATATTGGATGAAATACGGGAAATGAATGAAAAAATGAAGACAGAATTGGAAAATAATATGAAAAAAGAAATCAAATCTTTAAGAGCCGATATTAAACAGGATTTAAAGGCGGAAATAAGAGACCTAAAACATACATTAGAGGAATTAACAAATGACATGAGTAAAGCACAGGAGAAAATAGAAAAAATGGAAGAAAAAACATTCAATCTGGAAGAAAACTTTACAAAACTTAAAAAAAGAAGAAGAGCAGGAAAGAGAAAAAAATAGGATGATAAAGCATTGGAAGATCTTAAAAGGAGGGGAAATTGTGTTAAAATTTGAGGGGTGAAAGAACTGAAGTAAGAAAATTTACATGAATTCTTGGAATTCATGGAAATAACAACAGAAGAACTGCATTAGGAAATAAATAATATGTTCCGAATAAGCTCACGGAGGGCAAGAGAAAAAAACTGCCCCCGAGATATAGTAACATACTTCCTGAGGAAAAAAAAACTAGAGACAGAGTGTTGGAACTCAGTTACAAGAAAACCTTGATAATAGATGGAGAAGAGGCCAGAATTTACAAGGATATACCCGGTAGAATTTTAAGAAGAGAGGGATATAGATTCCTAACAACTTTACTATTTAAAAATGGAATATCTTACAGATGGGAGAAAATAGAGAGAATCACAACTTTTTATAAACAGAAATGGTACAGATTGAACTCCCTCCAAAAAGCGAAGGATTTTTGGAAGAAAATTAATAAAGACTTAAGGAAAAACACCAAAAAACAAGGAAATCAAGACTATAAAGGAAAATTGAGATCTGCGGTAAATAATAAAATGACTTCAGAAAGGACAGATAATGGACAAAATAGCCTAGCAGCAGACGAAGAAGAGGAGGAAGAGAATAGACTCCTCAGTGAAGAAGACATTGACTCAAAGGGAAAAAGAGAAATCCCCTCGGAAGAAAAAAGCTAAAAAGATGGTCCAAGAAGACAAACGCCTGTATTTGATTTTCTGTGAATTTCTGCTTGATCTTTTTATTTTAAGATTCTATTTTAAGACCTTTGACATTTTATTTACTTTGAAATAAAGACTAATCTAAGGATGAATCTGAAATATATAACTTTTCTTTCTTGGAATGTTAAAGGACTAAATAATAAGTCCAAGAGAAATGAAATCTTTCACTTGCTAGGTAGAGAGAGATACTATGTGGTGATTCTCCAGGAAACACATATCCGTTTCAAAGTTAAAAGACTATTAAGAAACCCCAAATTAGGGAAGGAATTTATTTCAGCCGCAAAGCAGAAAAAAAAGGAGTGGTAATATACACATCTAAAAATATACAGGCAAAAGAGGTATTTAACGATAATAAAGGACATTTTATAGGTATAGAACTAACGGTCCAAGGAAAAAAAATGATCCTAGTGGCGATCTATGCCCCACAGGAAAAAAAGAAATAATTCTACAAACAAATTCATGAAAAAATAATGGAATATGGCAATAGTGAGATTATTATGGGAGGAGATTTCAATGCAGTTATAAATCCCCAGACTGATAGACTTTCAGCAAAAAAAATTAAAGAAAAAAAAGGCAAATTACCTAAGAATTTGTTTAATATGTTACAGAACCAAAAGTTAGTAGAAACATGGAGATTTAAGAATGGTGATAGAAGAGAATTCACCTTCTTTTCTAACAGACATAAATCAATGGCACGATTGGATATGTTTTTCACATCCAAAACTATATGTGCCAATGTAAAAAAAATTGAAATTTTAGCAAGAACTTACTCCGATCACAATCCAGTAAAAATGACAATGAAATTCATGGAAACAGATTTTCACTGGCAGTTACAAGATTACTTATTGAAAGACAAAAGAATTGTAGAAGAAGCTAAACAAACACTTAAAAATTACTTTAAAGAAAATTTAAATAAGGGCACCGATATTAATATTGTCTGGGATGCAAGTAAAACTGTCATACGAGGTTTCTTTATTCAAAAACATAGACAAATGCAAAGAAAGAAAAAAAGAAAGATTGAATTTGATTACGGAAAAAATAAGTAAGAAAGAAATAGAATTAAGAGAGAGTAATGAAAAAGATAAGGTAATTAAGGAAATCCAAATTTTACAAAAGCAATATACTATTGAAAATACAGAGAATTTAGCAAGATTAATGTAATATACTAAAGTAAGATACTTTCAAAATGCAAATAAAATAGGTAGATGGCTTTCCTGGAAATTGAGAAAAGAGAAAAACAAAAATCTAATTACAAAGATTAGAAAGGAGAATAAAATATATACAGAACAAAACAAGATCAAAGAAATCTTTCAAGATTATTTTGGAGATCTGTTTAAAATGGAGAAAGAAAACAAAGAAAATATAGAAAACTACTTAAAAAGAAGTTTTATCCCAAAACTAAGAGAAGACCAAATAAAGGAATTGGATAAAGAAATAACGATAACAGAATTAGAAGAGGCAATTAAAAAAGCAAAAAAGGATAAAAGTCCAGGTCCAGATGGATTAAATGCAACATAATATAAAACTTTTAAGGAGGAGCTAAAACTACCGCTTTTGGAAATAATAAATAATATTCAAAAAGGGAAAATTCCCCAGACTTGGAAACAAGCAAACGTAACGCTGACCTTGAAAGAAGGCAAAGATGATCAAAACCCCAACAACTACAGACCAATATCTCTACTAAATTCGGATTATAAGTTGTTTACAAATATACTAGCAGACAGATTAAAAAAAGTATTATTAAATTACATTTCAGAGGAGCAATGTGGCTTTCTGCCTGGGAGGCATCTAAAAGATAATATTAGATAGATAATAAACATAATAGAACATTTTGACCTACGTATTGAGAAAAAAATAGCAATTATACTATTAGACATGGTGCAATTGGGCCCAAGATTTCTGAATTGGATTATGGCTATATACGAAGAACAGATGGCCAGAATAAAAATTAATGGCCAAAAGACAAAACTTATAGAGGTTAATAAAAGTATCAGGCAGGGATGCCCACTTTCTCCCCTGCTTTTTATCTTGTCATTAGAAGTCTTTCTAAATTACATTAAACAAGATATAAACATAAGAGGGGTGAGGATTAAAGGGGAAAGTTGTCTTATAAGGGCTTTTGCAGACGATATTGCAGTGACAGTAGAGAACCCACTTGAAAGTACTAAACAGTTATTGAAACAACTTGAGGAATTAAGTGAAGTTTCGGGTTTAAAAATAAATAAGGGAAAAACAAATGTGATAACGAAGAATATGACAATTTTAGAGGAAGAAGAATTGAAGAAGATATCAGGATTCAACATAAATAATAAAGCTAAATACTTAGGTATAGTAATCACAAAAAGGAACTCAGATTTATTTAAAAACAACTATAGCAAGATTTGGAGTGAAATTAAAGAAGAACTAATAAAGTAGAAAGATTTAAAATTAAATATGCTGGGGAAAATAGCCGCTGTAAAAATGAACATACTACCCAAACTTCTTTTCTTATTTCAAAATATACCGATAATTAAAAATGAAAAAGTTATTAAGGACTGGCAAAAACAATTGTCAGAATTTATCTGGATGGGCAGAAAACCCAGAATTAAAATGATTTATATGCACAATAGCACAGAAAGAGGAGGCCTTGCAGTGCCAAATTTGAATTTATACTTTGAAGCCAGTGCCTGTTTCTGGTTAAAAGACTGGTTAAAACTAGAAAATAGGAAACTTCTTAACTTAGAAGGTTCGGAGCTTAAATTTGGTTTTCATGCCTTCCTATTTTACGACAAAATTAAAGCAAATAAGTCCTTTGAAAGTCATTATATAAGATCAGCAATATTTAAAATTTGGAAGAAATATAAAAAAAGAATGCACCCGAAACTTCCATTGTGGGTCTCCTCACAGGAAGCCTTATTTCAATTTGATCCGTTAGGGAAAGAAAATTGGTTAAGATACCGAGATATATTAGAAAAGAAAAGTGGAAACTTTAAAATTAAATCCTTAGAACAGTTAAGAGCAGAGAGTAAAGATTGTGGGTGGTTTTTATACCATCAGTTAAACGCTAGATACAATATAGATTGGAAAACAATAGGAATAACAGATAATAAAACTGACTTAGAAGAGTGTATTTGGAATGATAAACCCTCACTGCTATCTAGAATTTATAAGAAACTCCTAGAATATTATACAGAGGAAGAACCAGTAAAAGAGAATATGATAAGATGGGCGAGAAATTGCAGTCATGAATTGCCTCTCAGTCAATGGGAAAAATGTTGGAAAATTAGAATGAAATATACACTAAGTCAAGACATTAGAGAAAACTATTTTAAAATAATTTACAGATGGCACTTGACACCTGACAGAATAGCCAAAATATACAATAATGGTAAAGATTTATGTTGGAAATGTGAGAACGAGAAGGGAACCTTTTTTCACCTCTGGTGGGAATGTGCTGAAGCTAAAAAAAATTGGAAAATGATTCATCAAGAGATTACTAAAATATTAGAAATAGACTTGGATAGAAAACCTGAGATAATGTTACTATGTATGTTAGATGAAAAGACTGAGAAAAAATATGGGAGAGTTATCTTCCATATGCTTGCAGCTGAGAGATTAATTTATGCAAAATACTGGAAAATTAAGAAAAATATTCAAATAGATGATTGGTTGATAAAAATTATGGACTTGATGGAAATGGATCTGCTTTCAAACGAACTTGAAGATAAGATAGACAATAGAGTGGAAGAATGGGAAAAAACATATGAATATTTAAAAAAGAAATGGGGAAATTTATTACATAGAAAAATGTTTGAAACATAATTAGGGAATTTTAGGCAAAAGAATGAAGCTATCCATGTAAATAAGAACAGAAGATTGAAACAGATATAAATAATATTAAAATGATGATTATAAGAAAGAAGGGATAAAAAAAATCCAGTATTATTAAAACTGATAGAAAAAATATTTTTAAACAATGAAAGAAGACAGATAAGGAAACCAGTATGAGGAAGAAATAAATGATAGGTTATGTTAATATTACAGTTGGTGGTTGTATGATTGACGTCAGGTATGTTTTGTTAACTGCATTTTGCCTATTAGTGACATAATTTTACTAGTAGGTAAGCATGTATGTATGTGTGTAAATATGTAAGTGTCTGTGGTATTTAAAAATAAAAATTAAAAAAAAATGAAAAAAAAAATAAGGGAAAATAAGAGGATCACAAAATTATCATCCAGTTAGTCTGATATCAATACCAGGAAAGATTCTATAGCAGAGCATTAAACAAAAAGTCTGTGAACATTTAGAAGGGAATGCCATGATCACAAAAGTCTTCTTTTTTATTATTAAATCACCAGCTTGGTAGATGAAGGGAATGCTGTAGACATAGCATATCTTGATTTCAGTAAGGCCTTTGACAAGGTCACCCATGACATTCTTGCAGAAAAGCTAGTAACGTGCGTTACACAATGCAACTGTTAAATGAACTAGTAATTGTTTGACTGGCCAAACCCAAAGAGTGCTTAGCAATGGCTCTTCTTCATCCGGGAAAAAAGTGACCAGTGGGGTGCCACAGGGTTCTGTCCTGGCCCAGTGCTTTTCAACATCTTTATCAATGTCTTGGATGAAATAATAGAGGGCATGCTTATCAAATTTGCAGATGACACTAGATTAGGAGGAATAGTTAATACCCCTGCAGCCAAAGGTCTAGTTAGGGGAATTTTATTTAGCTCAAATTTTATTCAGGTCAGCTACAAGGACCCACAAGATTGTTTCCCTATTTGTATACCAAGAGAAGGGAGTATCCAAGAAATTGAGCAGGGGCAGAATTCTATAACTGAAGTGTTTCTTTTATTGGGGGGAAATCACACAACAAATCATATACACACACACTTTTATACAAGGCTCAGGAAATCAGTGATTAGCTTGGAATAGTTTCAAGGCAGAACTAATGGTCATACTTATACAAAATGAGACTTGCTTCTGGATCCAATTGGTTTGTGTGGCATGGGATATAGCTATTCTGGTGAGTGATGAGGAAAGGACATGCCGGAGCTAGTCAGAGTTCACAGAGGCAGAGTGTCCCAATGAAATTCAGAATAACTCAACAAGCAGGGGTTTCAGGTCTTTTATAGGATAAATCTAGCTTCTGGGCAAAAGTGTTTCCATATCTATGAGTGAAGTCATAGTTTGGCAGTATTCAAGGTGGGAATGGGTGCTTGATTAAGCCCATCAAGCTTGTCCAGTTAGACATCCTTCAGATAATGGAGGTGTTAATGTCCCATTTGCAATTTCCAAAATATCTGCTTAGCCTGTTCTGGGGCATTGTTCCCTCAATGGCATTACCTGTTTGGCCACCTTAGGGTATGGTATGGATGTGTCCCCTCACTTTGGGGATTATGGCAGACTGAACTGCAGGGTCTGCCTGGGGTCATGTGGAAAATTACACACACACCAAAATTTCAGAATACCTCAATGCTGGTAACACCTCTGAGGAATGGATCAAAATTTAAAATGACCTTAATAGATTAGAAAGCTGGGCCAAAGTTAACAAAATGAATTTTAATACAGAGAAATGTTAGGTACTTAGGGCAAAAAATGCATCGATATAGGATGGGGGACACCTGGCTTAACAAGACTATTTGTGAAAAGGATATAGGAGTCCTAGTAGACCACAAGTTGAACATGAGCCAACAGTGTGATGTGGCAGCTAAAAAGGCCAATGCGATTTTAGGCTGCATCAATAGAAGTATAGTGTCTAGATCAAGGGAAGTAATATTGCCACTCTATTCTGCTTTGGTCAGGCCTCACCTGGAATACTGTGTCCAGTTCTGGCCACCACAATTCAATGTTTTGCCTGGATGGTTATTGGGTGACATGAATGCCATATTTAAAGATCTGAAGGGATGTCACATTGAAGTTGGAGGAAGTTTGTTTTCTGCTGCTCCAGAGACTAGAAGTGGATTCAATCTATAGGAAAAGAAATTCCACATCAACATTAGGAAGTACTTCCTGATAGTAAGAGCTGTTTGACAGTGGAACACTCTGCCCTGGAGAGTGCTGAAGTCTTCTTCTATGGAGGATTTTAGACAGAGGCTGGATAGCCATCAAGTGATTTGATCATGTGTTCCTGCATGGCTGTGGGGCTGGACTGGATGACTCTTAGATCTCTTTCAACTCTATGATTCTATGAATTAGATGTTACCAATGGTGAATGGGGCAATACCTGGTTGACCAACTGAACCCAAAGCATACTCAACAAACACAACATGAGATGGGGCCTTTTGACCAGTCTCAACCCAGGTATTGACTGCAACCATAGCTTTGTTGTAGAATGTATGTTGTGCATGAAGCAAACCCTAGGTTCAATTTCTATGTCCCAAGTTAGCTGGGAAAGTCTCTTAGATGAAACCCAGGAGCAAAGCTGCTCATTAGTTTAGACCAGGGGTAGGCAACCTTTCACCTTTAAGGTCCGGGCGACTTCAGCTCCCAGAATCCCAGGAGCTATTGGCCAACATGGGACTATTGGCCAACATGGCTGAAGCTTCTGGGAGCTGAAGTCCCTCGCCCCTTAAAGGGGAAAGGTTGCCTACCCCTGGTTTAGACAGTGCTGAGATAGATTGCCAACAGTGTCACAAGGGATAAAGGCAACTTCATACTTGAATTCTTTAACCACAGTCTATATGCCTTTGGAATCTTCTTCAAAATCTAGTAAGCATAAGAAGGTGAGGTAGATTATTCCATCCAACTCACTTAAAACAAATGTGCTACTTATTGCACACTTTACCAGCACATTACTTTCTGCTACCCAAGAGACAGCTGGAAGAAAAGAACCAAATGTGACACAATCTAATTATTTTAAAAGCTCCTTTAAGTTGGTGCTAACAGGAATAGCACTGCTTCACATGCTAATATTGTACCTAATCCTCTACTAATTTATTTAATCAAATTAAAAAGTGTTCTCTGAATGGAATATCTCCAGATAGGGGTCCCAACAGAAAACCACATGATCCATTTGTAAAGAGGGCTTTTCTGCCAAGAATACAAAATTAATAAAGTAGGATTAAGTGGAGATGGGGTTTCAAATGATTCCTTAATCCCAGTGAAAAATAAATGATAGCAATTCATGATGTGCTAGTGAATCCATTTCACATTTGAATAATAAATAGCATCACAATATGGAACTAGAGTGGAGGATAAACTATAGATGCCCAATAATTTTTCTCCTTCCAGTATCGTTGGCTCATCCAGTTGAATGCAGACACATTACAGTACACAATGTCATGGAGATTCTTAATAAAAACAATGATAATATTTGGAAATTGCATATAAATTATTCCTAAACAGAGCTAACTCAGCACAAATACTAATCATTCTACAAAAAAGGAAAAGCAAGTCCCTTTTTACTGGTTTCAATCTAAAGAAACAAAAGAAAAGAGGACAAAAGAAATAGTAGAAGACTAGGACATGAGAACACCTTCAGATTAGAGCAGGTTGTCAAAATCCCCAAGATTTATGGAATAAGTAAAGCAACAATTTTTTTAAAGCAGTTGTCTGGTTCTTATTTTAGTTGAAGATTTCACCACAAGGCCTTTTCTCTATGGATTTAGGTGAAAGTTGGATTGTCGATAATCTCTGGGATTTCAACAGGTCACATGTTATCCTAAAAAGTGTGGGATTTCAACAGGTCACATATTATCCTAAAAAATGTGGGACATCCCCACCTGTAATGCCAGTGTCTCCTTGAAATTTGGAGAAAGTATAGCTCATAGGAGACCTGAAAGGAGAGTCTGTGGGGATCTTTTCACCTATGTATACTGAAAATAACTGTAGAGAGTACTCCATTTTCAGTAAATAAAGTGTTTTATTTAGAAATGCACAAGGCTGCATGCAGACATACAAGAATCATAGTGACCTTATCATACAAGACTATCAGAAAGAAAGATGTGGAAGATTGGATAGAAAGAAGTCAGGGGTTAAAGAGGGTGATAATTACCAGTCCTGAAGAGAAGACTGTGGAAAATGCAGTGTCTCGAACTGTGCCTGAGGGTTATACAGAGGGAGCCCTGGTCTGTGAACAACATGGCTGGGGAGAGGGCAAATATTTATACCCCATTTCATACCCTTGAAGGTATTATATTCAGTATGACAAAGGCCATAATGGTTTTAGCAATAGCATAGCAATAGCAAGTACATTTCTATACCACTTATCAATGCACTTAAGCACTCCCTAAGTGTTTACAATGTGTAAGCCAATTGCCCCCAACAAGCTGGGTACTCATTTTAGCAACCTCAGAAGGATGGAAGCCTGAGTCGAGCCTGAGTCTAGCCTGAGCCCCTGGCTGATATTGCAAGAGATAAGATAATGTTAAAGAACTACAAAGCTCATGGCTAATTCGGGGCTGGATTGGATGACCCTTGGGGTCTCATTTTCTATGTTTAAAACTGTACATTTGCAAGGATTTTCATTTTTGCTTCATTTAAATTGAATATTGTTGTTTTTTTGTTTTCTTTGGCCTTGAAGGCTAGACAGTCAGCTTAACAGCCAAAATTGATAGGGATGGTAGGAGCAGGCAGTAGGGAGGAAAGCTAAATTTGTTCATTAATGGCAAATAGAAGTGTAACGTAATCATGAAAGGAGAGGGTTTTGGAGTTGTGTCCTGTAACCATTGAAAATGGTCAATTATGCATGTGTTAATATAATTATAAGTTAACTGTGTAAGATGGTATATAAGGATGTTGATTAGCAAGGGGGGCGCTCTCTGTCAGAAGCCCATTGACGTTAAAGGAATAAACTCTACTTTCCTGATTTAATGGTCTCTGTTCCTGTTTTACCCACAACATTTCTGGTGCATTGGCTAGGAACAGAGGTGGCATTAGCCTGCCCTTTTCCACCACCCCGGAACGAAACTGCAACACCTGCGTCTAGCGAGTTCTTTTCACTATTTTCATCAGAAAAACTGATAGAGCCTGTTGCGGTTTCAGAATGGGAGTGTGTGAGAAAAGAACCCTGTAATCAGATCAGAAAACTGAGGGTCTTTACAGACTGCCAGAAATAGTGCAGCTTGAGGCCACTTTAACTGTCCTGGCTCAGTGCTAAGGAATCATGGGAACTGTAGTTTATTGTGGCACCAGAGCTCTTTGACAGATAAGGCTCAATGTCCCAGAAAAAAAATGCAATTCCCATGATTCCCTAGCACTGAGCCAGGACAGTTAAAGTGGCCTCAAGTTGCACTATTTCTGGCAGTCTGTAAACGCCCTGAGTCTCCCCCTCTTTCTGGAACTTGGAAGTATAAAGACATATTGGATAGGCCCACTCTGTAAGAATGGAAGGGGGGCCTGATCAACCCTCGAGTCAACCCTAGTAGCCAGAGCCAGGTTGGTAGTTTCATATATATCATATTTTTGACTTTAATCCAAAGTCTTAAAAGTGCTCGTCTAATTAAATGGTCACTGAATTCTTTATTTACCTCTGCTCTCTTATACCACAAATAACTGTGCCATCTGTATATCTTATTAAAGCCTTCTAAACTTAACATTTTATCATCCTTGAAAGTTAGCCAATTATGTATCCAATCAAGGGCACATGAATAGTAATATAGTTTGAAATCTGAGACTCTCAAAGCACCTCTTTCTTTTGTATCTTTAAGGTTTTTCCATTTTATTTGAGGTTTTCTCCCAGCCCAAATGAATTTGGAGACCTCCACTCCCCATTGTTTGAACTGTTTGTCATTCATTAAAATTGGTAGATTTTGGTAAAGAAACATTATCTTTGGTAAAGCAGACATTTTAATCACTGAGATTCTACCCATAAACGATAAATTTATGTTTGCCCATTTTGATAAATCTTTTTTGACCTCTTTCCATGACTGTTCATAATTATTGTCATACAAATTAGAGTTTTTCTTCAAAAGCACAATACCCAAATGCTTGACTTTTTTACATGTTTGAAATCCTGATTTTGCCTGTAATTCTAATTCCTCTCTCTGTGTCATATTCAAAGTTAGGATATTAGATTTAGCCATATTAATTTTGAAACCAGCAAATCCGCCAAATTCTTGAATTATTTCCATCAGATATTTAACACTTGCATTCAGATCTTCTAAAATAATTACCAAATCATCTGCATAAGCCCTGGCTTTATATTTATAGCCTTTAATTTGAGCTTCTCTAATTTGTTTGTTTTCCCTTATCTGATTGATCAATATTTCCAAAATCAAAATAAATAGAAGAGGGGATAGTGGGCATCCCTGTCTTGTACCTTTTGTGATTCGACAATTTTTGGTTATTTCTCCATTCACTATTACTTGAGCTTACTGTGGGGGGTTGCAGACTGCCAGAAATAGTGTGAATTCAGTCCACTTTTAGGGTTAGGGTTAGTGCTAGGGAATCATGGGAACTGTTATTTTTCTGAGACATTGAGCCTTCTCTGTCAGACAACTCTGATGCCACAATAAACTACAGTTCCCATGGTTCCCTAACTCTAACCCTAACCCTAAAAGTGGACTGAATTCACACTATTTCTGGCAGTCTGCAACCCCCCTGTGTTTTGTATATTGCTTGTATACATCTTAAAAAGGTATCTCCAAAATCGATTAATTCCAATATTCATTTCATGCCATACCAATTTACTGCATCAAACACTTTTTCTGCATCTAAAAAGATAAGTGCAGTTTTTTTTCCTGGGGTTTTTATCATAATACTCTATTAAATTCATTATAGTCCTTATGTTTTGTTTCATGTGTCTTTTGGTTACGAAACCACATTGCTCTTCATGAATTTTTTTCTTGTAATATTTTCTTTAATCTTTTTGCCAAAATCATTGCAAATTACAAAATCATTGTAATCATGATTTAGAAGAGAAATTGGTCTATAACTCTGTGGTAGGGACAGGTCTTTACCCGTCTTAGGTAAAAGCGCTATATTAGCTATCGACCAAGAATCAGGTATCCCTTCTTGTTTTATTTCGTTAACAGTGAATGGAGTGGTAAACTTAGTTTGTCTTGCAATACCTTATAATAGATGGCTGTTATGCCATCTGGGCCTGGTGCTTTCCCTTGTTTCAATCCTTTTATCACCTCTGTAACTTCCATCAAAGAAATCCCTGCATTTAGATAAGCTTTTTGTACCTTGCTCAATCTTTCTGGCATATGCTGTTGTATATACTTCCCTGCTCTTGTACTGAATTCTTCCATTTTACTTCTCTCTTTATATAAATTTGAATAGAATTTCTCAAAAACTTTCCATATTTCATTTGGCTCTGTAATTTTCTTACTCCTATCCTTTATCTCTAATATCAGTCTCTTCTTCTTCATGTGTCTTAGTTTGGATGGTTTATTTTGTAAATCTCAGCTTCTTTTCTATTTCTTCTCTTGTTAAAGAAGATAATCATGTCTGTAGCACTTTGATCTCTCAATATTTTCTTCTTACATAAGTTTTGACTTAACTCTTTTTCCTTAATTTGTATTTGTTCTGTGATTTCCTCTATTTTCTTGTTTTCTTGTTTTCTTCTTTCAGTATTTTTCTGGATGAAAAAGCCCCACATCACTTTACTAGTATCCCTTACTATTTTAGATCCATCCCCTTATTCAGATTTTCATGAAAAAATAATTTTAATGTTTCTTTGGCTTGTTTAGATATTGCCTCATCCCTCAATAAGTTCTCATTAAGTCTCCATGAATTTTTTTTCTTTCTTTCCTTTAAACTTAGCATTATTAAATTATGATCTGATATCTTCTTTGATTTAATCTCGGTCTCAGCAATATCTGTATATATATTAGATGTCACAAAGAACATGTCTATCCTGGACACTGATTGGTGATATTCAGAATAATATGTAAATTCTTTGGAAGTCTTATTCTTAAAGTGCCACAGATCTATCTATCATTGTAATCTATCATTGTAAAAAAGGATTGGTGAATTTCCCCTGGTTCTGTTTTATCTTCATTTTGACCAAGTCTCTATCTATCATTGGGTTAATAACCCCGTTCCAATCACCCATCAATATAATTCACTCATAATTCAATTCTAGAATTATTTTATTCAGCTTTTTGTAGAATTTTGTTTTATTTTCCTGTGGCGCATATACTCCAATCATCAGTATTGATTTCCCGTCAACATTTATTTCCACCATAATAAATATTCCCTCTTCATCTATGCTTATTTTCTTAGCCAGAATATTGTTAGAGCTCGGGCAATGCGGCAGCACCATCAGCGGGGCCGCAGGAAGGCTGGGCAGAGGCCCTAGAGCCCACCCAAGGCAACATCTCCTCCAGCAGTAGCGCAGCGGCGACAGCAGTGGCGGCAAAGCAGCTGGGAGGCTGGGCTTGGACTTAAAACCTGCCTGTGCAACATCGCCTCCAGCAGCATAGCAACACAGCAGCACCATCAGCGGGGCCACAGGAAGGCTGGGCAGAGGCCCTAGAGCCCACCCAAGGCAACATATCCTCCAGTGGTGGTGCAATGGCAACAGCAGCAGTGGCAAAGCAGCTGGGAGGCTGGGCTTGGACATAAACCCCCACCTGTGCAACATCACCTCCAGCAGCATGGCAACATGGCAGCACCATCAACAGGACCACAGGAAGGCTGGGCAGAGGCAATATCCCCTCCAGTGGCGGCGCAGCAGCAGAAGCAGTGGTGGCAAAGCAGCTGGGAGGCCGGGCTTGGACTTAAAAACCCCGCCCATGCAACATTGCCTGCAGCAGCGCAGCAATGCAGCAGCACCATCAGCGGAGCTGCAGGAAGGCTGGGCGGAGGCCCTAGAGCCCGCCCAAGGCAATATTCCCTCCAGCGGCAGCGCAGCAGCAGGAATTGTGGTAGCAAAGCAGCTGGGAGACCAGGCTTGGACTTAAAAACCCTGCCCATGCAACATGGCAGCACCATCAACGGGGCCGCAGGAAGGCTGGGCGGAGGCCCTAGAGCCTGTCCAAGGCAACATCCCCTCCAGTGGCAGCGCAGAGGCTGCAGCAGCGGTGGCAAAGCAGCTGGGAGGCTAGGCTTGGACTTAAAAACCCCATCCGTGGAACACTGCCTCCAGCAGCGCCTCGACACAGCAACAGCGATAGAGACTTGAGGTTGGGAGAGAGCTGAAAGAGATTATTGATTGTTGTTGCCAAGGCTGTTTCACTAAATTGAACACAAATACAAGGGTTGAATTAGCCCTGACACCTTTAACATCTTTCTCTTCAACAATGGCCAGGAGTGATCTGGAAGCAGGAATTGAGGTTGTGCAAGGGAGGGGAAGATATGGCGGCAACAGAGTGAAAAGTTGTTACAAAGGAAGACGGGATCGCTGTTTGAAAGCTAGCCCATCTTCAGTTCACTCTGTTCCCTGGAACGGGTTGGAGAGCACACCAATCATTCCACAGAACCTTGCCTTGCTCCTTTGCAATGCCAGGTCGGTCAAAAATAAAACCCATATTATATATGATCTTCTCATAGATGAGGATGCTGACCTGGCTTGCTTTACAGAGACCTGGCTGGAAGAGGATAGCGCTGTAACATGGGCACAGGCCCTCCCAGCTGGATACTCGGTTAGCGAGCAGGTAAGGGGAAGTGGGCGGGGGGGGGCGGTGTGGCTCTGGTTCACAAAAAAAAAAATCTTACCTTGACCAGGATACCTGTCCAGAACACAGTCCACTACGAATGTATGTACATGAGCCTGAAGACCATGGATAGTTTGGGGATTCTGCTACTCTACCGACCAGCCCGTTGTCTAGCAGACTCCCTGACTGAGCTGACGCAGCTGGTCTCAGAGCTGCTGTTGGAGTCACCCAGACTTTTAGTTCTGGGGGACTTCAACATCCCACTCGAGACTAGTTTGCCAAGTCTAACAGGTGCGGCTCGGGAGTTCATGGATTCCATGACAAACATGGGCCTATCCCAATTGGTCATTGGGTCTACGCATTGTGCAAGTCATACTCTCGATGCAGTCTTTAGTATGGAAAAGGAACATCCGTGGGTAGAGATAATGAACATCTCTGCACTGTCATGGACGGATCATTTTCTGATCAAGGCAAAGCTAAGAGCCACTATCTGCCCCGCCGGGGTGGTGGACCTATTAGAATAGTCCGTCCTCGAAGGCTAATGGATCCAACTGGTTTCCAGAAAGCCCTAGAGGAGTTAATGATTGGTAACGCCGGTGATCCTGTCGAAGCTTTGGTTAATACATGGAACACTGATCTTGCCAAGGCTATTGACACAATCGCTCCCAAGCGTCCTTTCCAACCTGCTTCAAACCGTGAGCCGTGGTATACTGAGGAGCTGAGGAAGATGAAACGGGTTGGACAATGACTAGAATGCATCTGGCGGAAAACTCGACTCTCATCTGACAAGACATGTCATAGCAACTTTCTTTGTTCCTATTGAGAGGCAATGCATGCAGCGCAGAGATCTTTCTGTTCTGCACGTATTGCGTCTGCAGAGTCTTGTCTGACAGAGCTGTTAAGGGTGGTGGGGGAACTGACGCGGGTCCCTCCTGCACAGAACCCCTTGCTTCAGCTGACAACAGCCTGTTGTGATGTATTTAACAACTTCTTTGCAGATAAAATCTCTCAGATAAGAGCCGACTTAGATGCCAGTATTGTTACAGAATCTGAAGACGAGGTGTCCAGCAACTCTGTTATTGAGATTTCACTGGATTAATTTCAATCTGTGAGTACCAATGACGTGGACAAGCTCCTTGGAAAAGTGAGGAAGACTACTTGCCCTCTTGACCCTTGCCCTTCATGGTTGGCCGCACAAGGAGGAGATGCACTGAAAGTGTTTCTCAAAAACATAATCAATGCATCCCTTAGGGAGGGCTCTGATCCATCTGGCTTAAAGGAAGCTGCATTTAAGCCACTTCTAAAAAAGCCCTCCCTAGATCCCTTGGTTATGAGTAACTACAGGCCTGTTTCACTCTTGCCATTTTTGAGCAAGGTGATTGAGAGGGCAGTGGCTCTAAGCTGTCTTGGATGAAACCGATTATCTAGATCCATTTCAAACCAGCTTTAGGACTGGGTTTGGAGTTGAGACTGCCATGGTTGCCTTGACTGATGACATACGTTTGAGCATCGACAGGGGTAGTGTGGCCCTGTTGGTGCTCTTAGATCTCTCAGCGGCTTTTGAGACAATCGATCACAACATCCTCTTGGATCGCATGAGGGGGTTGGGAATCAGAGGCTCTGCTTTGCAGTGGTTTCGTTCCTTCCTCTCGGGTAGGAAGGGTGCTGTTCAGGGACAGTAGCTCCACCAGGAAGGAGATTAAATGTGGCATCCCACAAGGTGCCATACTGTCCCCGATATGAAGCCACTGGGAGAGATTATTCGGAGACATAGGGCTGGGTGTTATCAGTACGCTGATGACACCCAGATATATTTCTCCATGTCCTGGTCATCAGCCTTGGCTTCTGATGGCATCGCTCCTCTTAACGACTGTCTTAGGGCGGTAATGGACTGGATGAGGAAAAACAGATTGAAGCTGAATCCAGATAAAACGGAGATACTCACAGTAGCAGCCCTGAAACCAGGTATCGGGATACAACCTCCAGTCCTGGATGGGATCACACTTACTGGGAAGGACTGTGTTCGCAGTCTGGAGGTGCTCCTCGACTCATCACTTCACATGATTAATCAGTTGAATGCGACGGTCAGGAGTGCCTGCTATCAGCTTCGGCTGATACACCAGCCTTTCCTGGAAGTAAGGGATCTCGAAACTGTGGTACATGCACTGGTAACCTCCCGTCTGGACTTCTGCAATGCGCTCTACATGGGGCCACCCTCATGCTTGATCCAGAAACTTCAATTACTCCAGAATATGGCAGCCAAGTTGGTCTCCGGTACATCTAGGAGAGACCATATTACACCAGTCTTGAAAAGACTTCACTGGCTGCCGATCAGTTTCTGGGCCCAATACAAGGTGTTGGTTATCACCTTTAAAGCCCTACATGGCTTGGGTCCATCCTATCTTTGGGACCGTCTCCTTCCGTATAATCCCATCTGCACACTCCGGTCCTCTGGGAGGAATCTAGATTGTCAGCTACCTCCCAGAGGGCATTTTCAGAAACTGCTCCCAGATTATGTAATGGCCTGCTGGATGAGGTCCGGACAAGACGGATCTCTTCCGGCAGGCATTTCCTGACTAAATTCCCAGCCATGGAGTGAGGAGTAAATAAACTACCTCCCATTTGCTACCATATTCTGCCACACTATGCTAACCATCGGACTGCCCACTAAATCACTTTAACTGTAATGCTGCAAATTATTATAATTATTTACTGTTCTTAACTGAATTATTTTAAACTTACAATGTTTAATACTGTTTTAATGGGAGGATGGGTTTGGGTTTGAGAATGTCTCTCTGTGATTTTATTGTTGTAAGCTGCCCTGATTGCTTCGGTAGAGAGGCGGGATATAAATAATTTATTATTATTATTATTATTATTATTATTATTAGAGAGTGCCACACCGCCATTTCTCTTCTTATGTGCCGAGACATATATTTAACCCAATTTTGGATTACGTAAATATTTAAATCCTGTTTCCTTAAGTGCATTTCTTGTATGCATATTATTCCAGCTTTTTCTTTTTCCAATAGATGAAAGATCTGTTTCTTTTGTGGGGTGTGTTCATCCCCTGCACGTTCCATGATATAATTTTCATCTTTTGTAATTGGTACAGTTCTTATTAAATTTGTTAAATTTATTACACTATTTACTTTTCACAATTCTTCTGGAATAATAATAATAATAATAAAATTTATTTATATCCCGCCCAATGGTACACCAATCCGGGCAGCTTACAATGTCTTTTTGGTGTTCTACTGAGCCTTCTTCCATGGAATCTAATCTTCTCACCTCATCCAGAAGCATCTCTTCCTCTCCCTCTTCCTCTCCATCCGAGATATTTTGGTTCTTTCCATCTCTTTTTCCTTTTGCCTGTTGCAATTCGCTTTCTTCTCATCTTTGTTTTTCCCCATTTCTCTCCTGTCATCTGCCTTTACCACTATCTTGTCTACTGTCTTGTCCATTATTCACTTCTTGACCTTCTTTCACTTTTACTTCCTACACATCATGCAAGATTTCTAAAAATTTCTTTGCCTTTTCGGGGGTATTTATTCTGTAAGTTTTCCCCCTTCAAGTTGTTGTGATGCCTTCCAAGGTTTCCCACCTGAATCTTATCCCTCTCATTTGTAATTGTCTTGTGAGCACAGTGTAGTCTCTTTTCCTTAATATCTCTGGAGGTATGTCCTTAAAAATTTGATTTTGCTGTCTCTTATTTTCAATTCTTTCCTGTAGCTTTCCTAAATAATCTTATCTCTAGTGTGCTCCCTTACCAAGTAGATCACTATATCTCTCGGCAGATCTCTTTTCTTAGCAATTGCTGAGTTAATCCTGAAAATCTTGTCTGTCTCCATCTCCATCACATGATTTGGTACCTCTATCACTTCGGCCAAGAAAGGTATTATTATTTCATATAGGTCTTCATTGGGTCTTTCCTTCAGCCCTCTGATTTTCAAACATTTTCTCCGTTGCTTGATTTCCTTCATCAGAATATTGTCAGCTTCCATTTTTTGTATTTTCTCCATCTCATTTGACTTTCCAACTCATCCATCCTGGCTTGTACTGTTCCCAACTTGATAATTCATTTCTTTCATATCCTCAGTTAACATTCTGATTGATGATTTCAAACCATCAATTTCTTTTTTTAAAGTCACTTTGTACCTCTTGTCTAGAATCCTTCAACTTTTGCCTGAAATTCTTTTCCATCCTCTCTATAGCTTCCAAAATTTTGATATTAGACTCCACCATCTTAGCACTCATTTGCAAGGATGGTCTTCTCATTTAAACCTGAGTTTGCATTTGCATTTGGGCTGTTTTCCTCGATATCATAGATACTTCCTGCTTCTATTTTGTCTCTTAGTAAATCTTATAAGTCTAACACAAATTCTCTGTTTATTCTACCTTATTATTATCCTCTTATCATACTAGTCCTCAAATTTACTATATTACTATATCTTTGATAAAGACTGTATCAACTTAACCTACAAGCCTTTCTGGCTATAATGAAAAAAGGTAGCTCCAACTTTAACAGACAGTTTAATTCTGTCAAGGGACAGGATATTTTTGTTATCACACTTTTATTAACTTTTATATCATTTTGTTTGTTTCCCTCTAAGTTACCTCTCCTTTCTCGACTTTCTGTTATCCACAGAAATACTATACCTCTTAATCTCCTTTTTCCTTAAGTTAAACATTAATAATTTTCAAGTATTATCAGTCTGTCTTTCCTTTTTAAATATTGCAAGTTATATGACTTCTGTTCTCCCTTTAGCACATACAATTTTTAGATACAGTTTATATAATCAGAAGATCAGAAAGTCGGTAGGAAAAGAAAGTCACAGGAAATAAGAAAAATAACCAAAAAGATTATATGAAAGAGAAAAAAAAGTGATATATAAAATGACATAAAATTAATTTTACTGTTAGAATTATACGTAGACCACAATAGTTGGTTGTTTTAACTATTTAACTTAGTAAATATTTATCTATCATCTTTCTTATCCTCTCACCAATTCTGTTCATACTACTACTACTAATAATAATGATAAAATGTATTTATATCCCGCCCTTTGGAAACCCAATCAGGGAGGCTTACAAGCATAAAAACATATACAATGCTCAAACCCAGCACCCCCTCCCCCCTGAAAACAATATTAAATCGATAAGAATTAAAAAATAGCACATCATTCAATAAACAGTACAACAACCAACATATAAACCCAGCGGCAATAATCCTAGCCATCCTTAGATGGGATTACTGGGGAGGGAATACCCGAGGCCAGAATCATTAATCCGGAAAGGCCTGCTGGAAGAGATCTGTCTTGACAGCCCTTTTGAAGCTGTCTAACGATGTTAACTGATGGATCTCATCCAGCAGGTTGTTCCAGAGTCTAGGGGCAGTAACTGAAAAAGCCCCTGGGAGGTAGCCGCAAGTCTCAATTTTTGAGGCTGTAGCAAGTTCCTCCCGGAGGACCGGAGAGCATGGGGAGGATTGTATGGGAGGAGACGGTCCCTGAGATAGCTTGGACCCAAGCCATTTAGGGCTTTAAAGGTAATAACCAACACCTTGTACCGGGCCCGGAAGCTGATAGGTAGCCAGTGGAGGGACCTCAAAACTGGAGTAATGTGGTCCCTCCGAGATGTTCCCGAAACAAGCCTGGCTGCCATATTTTTTACCAGCTGTAATTTCCGAACCAGGCACAAGGGTAGCCCCATGTAGAGCGTATTACAGAAGTCAAGGCATGAGGTTACCAGCACATGCACAACAGTCTCGAGATCCCTTTCTTCCAGAAAAGGGCACAGCTGGCGTATCAGCCAAAGCTGATAACAGGCGCTCTTGACCGCCGCATTTACCTGATTTGTCATCAGGAGCGACGAGTCAAGAAGCACCCCCAGACTGCGAACACAGTCACTGGAGGAGAGTGTAACCCCATCCAGGACTGGAGCTTGCAACCCAATTCTTGGCTTCGGGGCCGCTACCGTGAGCACCTCCATCTTGTCTGGATTCAGTTTCAATCTCTTTTTCCTCATCCAGCCCATTACCACTTGAAGACATTCATTGAGAGAAGAGATGCCATTGGAATTCGAGGCCAACGAACGAGACACGGAGAAATAGATTTGGGTGTTATCAGCGTACTGATAACACCCAGCACCATAACTCCGTATTATCTCACCCAGCGGCTTCATATAGATGTTAAATAATATCGGGGACAAAATAGCCCCCTGAGGGACCCCACAAGTAAGGTCCCTCTTGCAGGAGCTACAGTCCCCGAGCAGCACCCTCTGGGACCTACCCGAGATTAAGGACTGGAACCACTGCAAAGCAGTGCCCCCAATACCTAACCCCCTCAGGCGGTCCAAGAGAATGCCATGGTCTATTGTATCAAAAGCCGTTGAGAGGTCCAAGAGCACCAACAGGGTCACACTACCCCTGTCAATACTCAGACGCAGATCGTCGGTCAAGGCAACCATGGCAGTCTCAACCCCAAAGCCTGTCATGAAGCCGGTTTGAAATGGGTCTAGATAATCGGTTTCATCCAAGACAGCTTGGAGCTGAAGAGCAACTGCTCGATCACCTTGCTCAAGAATGGCAGCAGTGACACTGGCCTATAATTTCTCATATCCAGGGGGTCTAGGGAAGGTTCCTTCACACAGGATAGAACATGTCCTTCCCTAAAGGATGCATTGATGATATCCGTAAGGAATCTCCGCAATGCATCCCCCCCCCCCTGGATGGCCAGCCATGATGGGCAAGGGTCTAGTGGGCAGGTTGTCTTCCTCACCTTACCAAGCAGATTATCCACGTCCTCGGTATTCACAGATTGGAGCTGATCCAGTATAATTACAACGGCGGACTTGCTGGACACCTCGCCTAATGACTCTGTTCCAATAGTGGCGTCCAAGTCGGCTCTTATCTGAGAGATTTTATCTGCAAAGAAATTATTAAACGCGTCACAGCAGGCTGTTTTCGGGTTAAGTAGGGGATTTGGCGCAGGGGACACCTGCGTCATCTCCCTCACCACCTTGAACAGCTCTGTATTGTAGCTTTCCAATTCTGTCCTTCAATCACCCTCCCAGTTACTAATGTCTTTTCTACTTCCAACCTGTGGTCTGCTCCAATGTCTTCTTTGTATCTGTAGTTTTTGCTAAACTCTCTTCACTCTCTCTATATTATCGTCTCCTCCCTTGTCCTCCTTCCGCCGCTTCTTTCTCTTTGTAATTGCTCCTCACTCCTCAATGCTCTGATTCAATATCGTCCTGTCCTCAGTCCTTCTTCCGCCACTTTCTTTCTCTTTATAGTTGTTCCTTGCTCCTTTCTGGCTCTGAATTAATGTTGTCCCATCCCCTGTCCTTCTTCCATCATTATCTTTCTTTGCATTAGTTATTTGACTCTTCTTTACCTGATCCACAATCTATTGTTATCTCCTCTTTTCCTTCTTCCAAACTGCCTTTTTGTTGCAAGGTTTCTTCGTTTCTTTCTTCTGTCTCCTTTCCCTTTCAGATCACCATGTTTGAACTTTGTAAGTCTTTATCCACATCCGCCATTGCTGTCACTTTCACTTCTGGCTTCTCACCATGCCAGTCTGAAAGATCATCTGTTAGCTTCTGACCCTTCTCCAACCCCTTTCACTAAATCCAATATTAATTATTATTATGCTTTTTTATATCTTTTATATCTCTTTAAAACTATTTTTATTTCTTTGTTTTATTAAGATGGGCAAATAGAGGGTTGAAGCTCTCTCCCCCCACTATGCTCAGCCTCTCCTTTGTAAATTGACTGCCACCAATCTATGTAAACATAGTCAGTTATGCTTTTATTGATAATGTAGGTCTTCCTTGAAGATCTGATATCCATTCAAGGGTTACTTGCTTATTTATATCCTTACTCTAAAAATGGTATCAGTGGAGCTTTGCTTCAGAAGAAGCTTTAGCTCGCGGCAGCAGCCAGCTCGCGGTATCCCGATCACCGTCCATGTCTTTCTCCCTCTTCTTCTTATAGATGTCTGTGATCTTTAAAGACCCCATGAGCCCGTCCAAGCCCCGTTTATCAGCAGGGAATTTTAGTCTGCTATTGCGATCTGCTCAGCCAGGTTTCTGCTCAAGAAAGCTGCTGCTAGCACTCCGCCATAATTACTGGAAGTTCTCACTGTTTGTTTAGTGGTGGCCTGCCCCCCCTCCCCCATGATTGATCCATCCATCTGATGAAGTGGAATGGGCTGATGCAATGGTCTTGTCCCAAAGTCTAGAGACTTGACCACCTCATGGCTGATCAGCACCTAGTGCAACCCGAGTCTAAAGCAGCCGTTAACTCTACACTAGTGCCTTTATCAGCATGGAAAACTTACTTTCAGGATGCACAAAGGGACTTACCATGCATTTGTGGCTGTCCAGATGCTCAGCCTGCCTTTCACTGCAAACTAAGGCAGGCTCAGGTACTTTCCTGATGGCTCACCACTTCTGTCATCATTCCTGTCAGTCCACACCTCAGCTGGCTCTACTGCAGGTTGGCTGGCTGCTTGGCCTGCCCTTCCCTTGGCTCCTCCACTTCCACTATGGTGATATTCACCCTTGGTTGCTGAACTCAGTTGCCCTGCACCATGTTGATGGTTCCCCCACATCTTGCTCAATCTGGGCAATTGGCAATCTTGTGCCCCTTTCTTCCACACTCCAAGCACAGTCCCAGTCTCATCCAGCACTGTCTCTCAGTTTCAGCTGCTGGTTTATTTTTTACAGCTGCAGCAGAATTAGGGCCCTTGGACTCACTCTTCTTCTGGATGCTGGCCATCTGCTGTCGGGAGAGCTTGATCTCTTCCTTCATCATCTCTGTCTCTCCAGCCAGCCCGATCCATCCACACACAGTGGTTGGGTTGTCTCTGATGAGAGACCACTACAGCAATTCAGGACAGAACCCATCTTTAAAATACTGCACTTTGATGGGTTCTGGCCACTCTGGAACCTGTGCTGCCAAGCTCCTGAACTCCAGTCTGGTTTGCAGCACCAGCATAAAGGCCTGCAAATTTTGTAACTCCACTGCCCCACTATCATAAAGGTGGACCAGCCAGTCTGCCACTTCTCCCTCCAGATGATTAGTCACACATCACACTTTGGCTGCGTCATCTGGGAAGGATGCTCCCCACTCACCCATATGTCCTGCCACTTGCGACAGAAAAAAAGGCAGTTGCTGGGGATGATAATCAAACTTCACTCCCAGTTTCCTGGCCAAAGGGTCTTGCAGCCCCACCAGTGGGGGGTTCTGTTGGGGGGAAGGTCCTCTCAGTACTCCTGGATGCCCCACTGGCACTGCTGGGGCTATTGGGGCCACCACCACCAGTTTTGCCATTCCAGCCCCCGCTCCAGCTGGGGCCCCAACAACCAGGCCTTTCAGCATCTGCATTATCTCTGCCAGCAGATCACGTATCTCCTGCATCTCCCCATGGATCTGGGAGATCTCATCTTCCTTGTCCTTCTTCTCACTAGACGTCCAGTCCAGGGGTTCAGCCACCCCAACATTCCAGGCTGACACTCTGCTTGCTCTGCACCTCTCACATTCCTTCCCCTTTGTAGGGGCCAGTGGCTGGAACCACACATCCTCCACCAACCAAGCAGGGGTGTCTTTCTCAGCTGTGGCCATCTCTTTAGGATGGGCTCCCAGGCCATCAGGCTTGGTGGTTTCCCCAGGCCTCCCTACCAAACCACTCCTGCCTTCTTCCTGCTCCATTAGAATTAATGGATTGTCTGGACTCAAATGATCTTCCATCAGTCCAGACACTGAAGAGTTCAGGCTTACTGTCATACTTGAGCAAATTCAGGAACTCTGTGTATCAGTGTCCAGTAAGTTGAATCAACAAGAAGTTTATTGAGAACACATAGTCAGAAAATCACCAGTCAGCATTTAAGCCAGAACTGCCCCCTCCAAGCCAAACGATATCTTAAAACCCCCAAACCATTAAACTCAACCCAACACCCTTGGCGCAAAAACCAGCACCCACCTCCAATTCCCATAACTTTCCCCCCATTGCGCCAACCCCTCTTTCCAAACATTCTCACCAGTGTTAGTTTTCTTCAGCCCAGACATTCCACCCAACACCCCTCCTTCTAGTTACCTCCAGACACCAACTCTCCGCATCCCACAGCTTACACATTCCAAAGGCCTAACTTTCTCAAAACTTTTCTT
The DNA here is from genome assembly GCA_026167975.1 of Phrynosoma blainvillii. Taxonomy (NCBI): domain Eukaryota; kingdom Metazoa; phylum Chordata; class Lepidosauria; order Squamata; family Phrynosomatidae; genus Phrynosoma; species Phrynosoma blainvillii. The sequence continues at coordinate 153,802,135 of JANUYF010000004.1, forward strand.
GCCCAATACCAACAGTCCCATCTCCATACCAACTAACATATTTGCTATGACTAATATATTCACCGGGCAATTGATGATCTGATGGCCTTCCCTGCCACACCAGAAGCACAAGCCCAGCTTCATACGCCTCTTTCTTTTGGTGTCACTTGCTTTCCCCACAGGCCAGCTGGGCTTCTTATAAGTGCCACTGCTTCCCCCAATTTGGCTCCCTCCTGATTGTCTCTCTTTGATGTATCATACACTGAGCCTCATGTCTTCTACCTCTCCACCAGGTGCAACCTCCTCAGCCATATCAGCAGGGTTTCTGGGCTCCCCTGAGGCAGGAACCACTCCAAGATGTCAGACTTGGGCCATAAGTTTCCAGGCCCAGTTCAAGGTGTTGGTTTTAAAGCCCTAAATGGTTTGGGTCCAAACTATCTCAGGGACCATCTTCTCCCTTATAATCCTCCCTGCACTCTCCAGTCCTCTGGGAGGAATCTACTGCAGCCACAAAAAGCTAGGCTTGCGGCTACCTCCCAGAGGGCTTTTTCGATTGTTGCCCCCAAACTATGGAATGGCCTGCTGGATGAGATCCATCAATTGACATCTTTGGACAGCTTTAAAAAGGTTGTCAAGACAGATCACTTCTGGCAGGCCTTCCTGGGATAGATAACCCCGGCCTCAAGAACCCTTCTTTTAGATCGGGGTAGGCAACCTTTCCCCTTTAAGGGCCGAGGGACTTCAGCTCCCAGAAGCCTCAGCCATGTTGGCCAATAGTCCCATGTTGGCCAATAGCTCCTGGGATTCTGGGAGCTGAAGTCCCTCAGCCCTTAAAGGGGACAGGTTGCCTACCCCTGTTTTAGATGGTTCTGGGGCTTCATCTGTCAATTACATACTGCTGTCACTTTTTAAAATCATTGTTGTGTTGTCGTAGTTTTAGTTTTTAATTTTAACTTGGACCAATTTAATAATGTTTTAAGGGGGGAGGAAATCTAACTTGTTTGTATTATGTAATATTTTATTGTTGTCAGCCACCCCGATTGATCTCAAAGGGGCGGGATAATAATAATAATAATAATAATAATAATAATAATCTTGGAGGTGTTGTATCTTGGAAGTGCTGTATCTGACCATAGAATCATAGAGTTGGAAGAGACCACAAGGGCCATCCAGTCCAACCCCCTGCCATGAAGGAATTCCCAATGAAAGCATACCTGACAGAGGGTATAAAGCAGGGGTAGGCAACCTTTCCCCTTTAAGGGCCGAGGGACTTCAGCTCCCAGAAGCCTCAGCCATGTTGGCCAATAGTCCCATGTTGGCCAATAGCTCCTGGGATTCTGGGAGCTGAAGTCCCTCGGCCCTTAAAGGGGAAGGGTTGCCTACCCCTGGTATAAAGAAACAATTACAAAGACAAGCTAATGAAACTGGCAAACATGTAACTAATAAAGTGTTTATACACCGTATCCATTGTGAATACCATCCACATTAGAAATGACTATGATGCTGGGCAAGGTAGAGGGAAGTAGAAAGAGAGGAAGACCTGAGCCTGTAGGGACTTGAACAGGGAGGTAGATGATAGGGGGGCTTGTTAAAGTCTCATTTACAGGGTTGCCATGAATCACGATATACTCAAAAGCACCTAACAACAACTGGATAATGGGACATAATAATAATAATAATAATAATAATAATAATAAATTTTATTTGTAACCTGCCCCTCTGCTCAGCAATCGGGGCGGCGTACAGCAAGATTAAAAAACAGCAGGTAAAACTTCTTTATCCCGGACCCTAACCCTCCCACCCCTTAAAACTATATTAAACTAGATTAGAATTAAAAACAAGTGATATCGTTAAAATACAATAAAACCAATTTGGGTGACAAGCAGTGGTGGGAAGAGGGGTGAAAAGGCCTCCAATAAAGCGGGCAGTTGTTCCGGGAAAGCCTGCTGAAAAAGATCCATCTTTATTGTCTTTTTAAAGGCTGCAAGAGTGGTGATAAGACAGATCTCGTCCGGCAGGCCATTCCATAGTCTGGGAGCAATCGCAGAAAAGGCCCTCTGGGAGGTCTGCAAAAGCCTGGTCTTCATAGGCTGCAGCAAATTCCTCCCAGAGGACCGGAGTGTGCGGGGGGGATCATACGGGGAGAGGCGGTCCCTCAGATAAGTTGGAACCAAGCCATGTAGGGCTTTAAAGGTTAAAACCAACACCTTGTACTGTGCCCGGAAACTAATCGGCAGCCAGTGGAGGGATTTGAGCACAGGTGTTATATGCTCCCTCCTAGATGTTCCAGAAATTAACCTGGCTGCCATATTTTGTACCAGTTGAAGTTTCCGTGTTAGGCACAAGGGTAGACCCATGTAGAATGCGTTGAAGTAATCCAGACGTGAGGTTACCGGAGCATGTACCACAGATTCCAGATCCCTCATATCCAGATAAGGGCTCAGTTGGAGTATCAGCAGAAGCTGATAACAGGCACTCCTGACTGCCTATTCACCTGACTAGTCATGTGGAGCGACGAATCTAGGAGTACCCCCAAACTGCGAACACAGTCCTTGGAGGAGAGTGTGACTCCATCCAGGACTGGAGACTGTATTCCCAAATCTGGTTTCGGGCCCGTAACTGTCAATACCTCCGTTTTGTCTGGATTTAGTTTCAGTCTGATTTTCCTCATCCAATCCATTAGTGCTCTTAGACAGTCATTAAGAGGAGAGATGCCATCTGAAGTCTGAGCTGATGATCTGGTCATGGAAATATATCTGGGTGTCATCCGTGTACTGATGACACCTCGCTCCATGCCTCCGAATGATCTCTCCCAGCGACTTCATGTAAATATTAAATAGCATCTGAGACAGGATGGCTCCCTGAGGATGCCACAATTAAGCTCATTTTTGGAAGAGCAACTGTCCACGAGCCTCACCCTCTGGGATCTACCCAAGAGGAAGGAATGGAGCCACTGCAAAGCATTGCCTCCAATTCCTAACTCTCTCAGGTGATCCAAGAGGATGAAATGATCTATTGTGTCAAAAGCCACTGAGAGATCCAAGAGCACCAGCAGGGTCACACTTCCCCTGTCAATGGCCAGGCGGAGGTCATCGGTCAGAGCAACCATGGCAGTCTCCATTCCATATTCTGTCCTGAAGCTGTTTGAAACGGATCAAGATAATCAGTTTCATCCAAGACTGCCTGGAGTTGGGAAGCAACTGCCCTCTCGATCACCTTGCATAGAAAAGGTAGCAAAGAGACTGGTCTGTAATTGTTTCTATCCATGGGGTCCAGGGAAGGTTTTTTCAGGAGTGGCCTAACAGCCGCAGCCTTCAGGCACAATGGTAAAATACCTTCCCTGAAGGACTCATTAATTGTATCCTGAAGGAATACTCTTAGTGCTTTCACACACACACACACCCTGGATGACCAGCCAAGATGGACATGGATCAAGAGGACAAGTTGTCTTCCTCATTTTTCCAAGGAGCTTGTCCACATCATCAGTACTCAAAGACTGAAACTGATCCAGTAAAACACCATCAATGGAGTTGCTGGACACCTCATCTACGGATTCTGTCAGAACAATGGCATCCAAGTTGGCTCTTATCCGAGAGATTTTATCTGCAAAGTAGGTGTTAAACACATCACAGCAGGCTGTTATTGGGTTAAGTAGGGGGCTTGGCATCGGGGAAACCTTCGTCAATTCCTCCACCATCCTAAGCAGCTCTGCTGGACAGGACTCTGCAGAAGCAATACGTGCAGAACAGAAGGATCTCTGTGCTGCATGCAATGCCTCCCGATAGGAGTCAAGATGCTTCCTATGGCAAGTTCTGTCAGATAGGAGTCGAGTCTTCTGCCATGCGCACTCTAGTCATTGTCCAGCTCGCTTCATCCTCCTAAGCTCCTCTGTGTACCAGGGCCTACAATTAGAAGCGGGCTGGGAAGGACACTTGGGAGCGATTGTGTCGATATTCTTGGTAAGATCAAAGTTCCAGCTATTCACCAAGGCTTCAACAGAATCACCGGCGTCACCAACCATTAAACCCTCTAAGGCTTTCTGAAAACCAATTGGTTCCATTAGCCTTCGAGGGCGGACCATTTTAATAAGTCCGCCATCCCCAGGGGGACAAACGGTGGCTTTTAATTCCATCTTGACCAGGAAATGATCTGTCCATGACAATGCGAAAGTGTTAGTAACTTCCGCCCATGGATATTCCTATTCTGTACTAAAGACTGCATCGAGGGTATGACCCGCACAATGTGTGGACCCGACTACCAGTTGGGATAGGCCCATGTTTGTCATAGTTTCCATGAACTCCCGAGCTGCACCAATTAGATTTGATAAGCCGGTTTCGAGTGGAATGTTGAAGTCGCCCAAAACTAAAAGTCTAGGTGACTCCAACAGCAACTCTGAGACCAGCTGCGTCAGCTCGGTCAGGGAATCTGTTAGGCAACTGGGTGGCTGCTATACCAACAGAATCCCCAAGCTATCCCTGGTTTTCTGGCTAAGGTACATACACTCAATGTAAGCTGTTTTCCGGATAGGCTTCCTGGTCAAGGTTAGGTTGTTTCTATCAACCAATGCCACACACACCACCCGCCCATTTTCCCTTATCTGCTCAGTGGCCATGTACCCAGCCAGGAGGGCCTGCACCCATGTCGCAGCGCTAGCATCTCCCAGCCAGGTCTCAGTGAAGCATGCCAGGTCGGCTGCCTCATCCAATAAAAGGTCATGGATAATATGCGTCTTATTTTTAACTGACCGGGAATTGCAAAGGAGCAGAGTAAGGGGCTGTGGAAAGGATGGTGTGCTCTCCAAATTATCCTGAGCAACAGAGTGAACTGAAAATGGGATAGGTATCAAGCATCGATCCCTCCTTCCTTTGTAACATTTCTTCACTCTGTTACTGCCATACCTTCCCTGCCCCCACACAACCTCAATACTCGCTCCCAGACTATTCCCGGCTCCATTATGTAGTGCTGGTGGCCTGAGCAGAGCTGCAGAGGGAGGAGCCCAGCAGGACTCCCTACTAAAGCTCCCAGCATCTCCACCAGCCCTTCCCTGAGCAGAGCTGCAGAGGGAGGAGCCCAGCAGGACACCCTACTAAAGCTCCCAGCATCTCCACCAGCCCTTCCCTGAGCAGAGCTGCAGAGGGAGGAGCCCAGCAGGACGCCCTACTAAAGCTCCCAGCATCTCCACCAGCCCTTCCCTGAGCAGAGCTGCAGAGGGAGGAGCCCAGCAGGACGCCCTACTAAAGCTCCCAGCATCTCCACCAGCTCTTCCCTGAGCAGAGCTGCAGAGGGAGGAGCCCCACCTTCTCCTTCTTGAGTAGCGACAGTGGTGAGAGAGCTTTGTGGGTGTGATCATTGGCCCTGGTTACAGGGTGAAGCTTTAGCTTCAAGTCTTTCCCTGTAATATTAGTTCCACAGTGGAGGCAAGGTACTCCTGACCACACCCCCTTGCATATTCCCTCTTTGCTGAGAAATATACAAAAAGAATAAGAATCCTATTTACTCCAATTTCTCTTCATTATATGCTCTCATTTGCAATTTAGCTCTAATCTATCAATATTTTAGTGTCGCTTTGGATACTAATTAATTATTGAGCCTAACTATCCAATAATATAAGATGACAATGAAGAGCAATTATAAAAGGAAGAGGAAATCTTCTAAAGGGAATGTTCATATTAATACTAAGAGAAGTAAAAATGCAAGGAAACATCTACACAAGAACTCTGACAATCCAGAATTACTTATGGCTGCATCAACTTTAAAACAACTAAAAATGGAGGATCTATTCCAATCTAAAGATGCTGCAAACACCTCAATTGACCTCACATCTAATTTACATATAAACCCTTCTGATCTTTCTTCTTATGAAGAGGAAAACATTATATCAATTGAAAGTAATGGTTACAACATGAACACCACAACCAAGGTCTTGAATAATGATAAGACTGATTAGGATCTAGTTGCTAAGAACTGCCTACTAACAGCAAAAACTGTAATTGCAATCTTTCAACAGCTTGTGAACATCAATCAAAAATTGGATGGGATAAGGACTCTCATGGAAAAATCAAAACCAACAACTAAAAGAGAGAGAACTGTGGTCTCAAATGAGTATTCTAATCAAGGACTCCCTCACTCTAAGGAAGTAATACACAATTCAGTCCAAAAGATTTCTACTAAAGATAAGTCAATTTCTCTAAAAAATAAGATTGTACTTCAAATAACAATTAATCATCAAAATAATGGGAAATGGCACAAAAAAAGAATGATTCTTCATTCACTCTCTCTTCTTTTAAGAAGGAAATTGTCTAATAATGACCTTATTGAAATCTTTTGGCTCCCTACAAAAAACAGAACCATGAGAATTACTCTGACTTTCAAAGACTCTAAGATTCCAGATTTGATCTTTGAAAGTAGAAGGTTGTTAAAAAGATTTGCAATTATTCCAATTCAAGTCCTATGCAATACTAAAATTCAACCCCTATTGAGTTCTGGAAATAGGAAGGATATCACAAATAAGAACCATAATATTAAGGAAGAGACTAGGGATCGGATGCAATTATCCAATAACTTACCAGAAGACGATGAAGAACTTGTCCAAATGTTTAATACACTCACCCCAGATGAGCAAAAACAAATACTATGCAAATTGGAAAATGTAAAAGAAAAACTACGATCTGTTACCAACACTACTAAAACTATTCAAGAACTGCTACCTTCTTCATGTCCAATATTTGATATTTCATCTTCATTGAAGGAGTCATCAAACAGCTTACTAGCTAATCAAGATGTCTCACAGTTAACTCCTAGATCTCTGTTCTCTAAATATTCTCAAAATGAGTTAAACAATACTATGATACCTCTAATTCAATTCTCTCCAGATTGCAAGGAGGACTGGATACACCAACCTGTAACATCATTGCTAAAATCTTGTGCCTCATCTCACCACAAGAACAAAAAAAGGAGACGCTGTAGTTCATCTATACCGCCTTTGTCTCCGGACAAACAGAACAACAGATTATCAAACATGAAGATTGACAATACAGGAGACTTAAGTACAGAAATTAGAAATACTTCACAGAATGAGTAAAAAAATACTAAAATGACAGCTCACATTAGTTTAAGAACAGTCAACACTAACAGTCCTTCATTAGAAACTGGGAAAGTAACAGATAATGGCCTAAAGGAGGTGAATTCTCTTACATCCCTATTGAATTTGAATGATTGACAGCCAATAGTTAGGACTTTCCCCTCCCTGTCCCTCATCTCCTGGAACATCGCTGGATGGAAAGCTAGATGTAATGATCCTTCTTTCATGTCATTTATTACTTGCCATGATGTTGTTTTACTTCAAGAAACATGGGTAGCGGAAGAATTGTATCTAGATGGCTTTAAAGCAATAGTACTGGATGCAGTTCCTGGCAAAGGTAAAGGCAGGTTATGTGGGGGATTAGGTATATTAGTATCTACTTCATTACAAACACAGATAGTTAAATTACTTACCCTAGAACAAATTGCACTAGCTGTTTTGCTTCAATTTAAAAATAGTTTTTTATGTTTAATTAATGTCTATGTACCACCTCTACAGGGCGGTTTCCAAGTTGTTCAGACACCTGATTTGTTTGTAGCCTCTTGAATTGTCAGATACCTAGTATTGTATACAAAGTGGCAAAATTTTGTTATGTAAAATACGCCCTTTAATGAAGAGAAGAAACTGAAATATTGACGGACATCGACAGACAACTGAGAAGACACTGGAGTCAGATAGGGACTGCGTTACACGGCCCCGTCTCGCCTTCTGCGCCTGCATTTTGTGTATAACAACTACATTTTTTTGTCATTTATAATAGAAATTAGATTTTAATGTTTTAAAGAAATACTAAAAGTTTATAATGTTATATATTACCTACACGATTCTTGGTTTTTTTCCCCCTCCTCTCCTTCTCTTTCTCCTCCCCCCTTTTTCTTTCCTTCTTTTGTATATGTTGGGCTTTCTATATTCATTCAACTTAAAAGCATCCAAACCATCATAAAACTAAAATTAAAACCACTTAGTAGCATAAATGACTAAACAGTCACAACAAACATTCATACTTTTTGCTTCTAATGATTTCGAAATTATGTTATCAATGTTCTAGATATAATCTAGAAGTTTTTATAGTTGAAGTTTAATTATGATTTATTGTGATTTGATTGCTATTTGTATTTGCTGGTCAATGACCGAATAAAATTTTACTACTAGTGCTGGTGATGGATAATCCAGCTAACTCCCATCCTCTAGTAGATAGGCAGTGTCTTACAACCAATAGAAAAAATAGAAAAATAGAAAAAGGGGCTTAGGGGATCTTTCATATTTTAACTACATTCCAGTTATAACATTTTTCCCACTATTAATTTGTGCAAAGGCTAAGAAAAAAGTACATATGTCACCATCAAATAATAGTGGATCTGGTGATATTAGTTCCAGCCCTGCCCAGTCCTCCATGGCCCCTGATGCTGCCACCGCTGCCGCGTGTCACCGAGGGAGAGATGGTCTCAGGTGGGGCTTTTATCCCTCAAGGGTGCTTCTCCTGGCTTTGCAGCCCCTGTGACAGTCAGGGCCGCCCCAGCTGATGTTTATTAGGACTAGAAAGATTCCTCCATGGCCCCTGATGCTGTCGCCGCTGCCGAGTGTCACCGAGGGAGAAATGGTCTCAGGCGGGACTTTTATCCCCCGACGGTGCTCCTCTCAGCTCCACTGCCCCAGTGACAGTCAAGGCCACCCCAGCTGATGTTTATTAGGGCTAGAAAGAGTCCTCTGTGTCCCCTGACGCTGCCACATGTCACCGAGGGAAAGATAGTCTCAGGTGGGGCTTTTATCCCCCGCCGGTGCTCCTCCCGGCTCCGCAGCCCCAGTAACAATCAAGGCCACCCCAGCTGATGTTTATTAGGGCTAGAAAGAGTCCTCCGTGGCCCCTGACGCTCCAAGCAATTGCTAAGGTTGTTGCTCATATTCCTTTGCTGGTTAATGAGCAGATGGAAAAGTTGTATTGGGAGTTTCAAGGTCAATCTGATGAGAACAGACGGTACAGGATGAAAAGAGGGGCAACCATTGGGAAGAGGGGAAGTGAGCTTCATTTATTTTATGGGCAAATGGGATGTCACCCCACTCAACATTTGAATTACTATACGCTTTAATTATATTGTGTTAATGCTGGCTTTTCAGTCCTGATAATATATGTCTTCAGGAAGCATTTTTGGTTTCTGAATAAAGTTTTCTGATTCACTACTGACGCTTGAATTTCTAAAGTAATCTAATCTTGTACATGACAGTAATACTAGATGATGGCATATGCTACACCATTGGTGATGCTGGGTGGAAATATTGTTTATCTTCTGTAGAGCTGGATAATGAACAGATGTGGAGAGAGAAAATATATCATCAAAGTCAGCTCGGTGGGATTGTCTGGTATGTAGAGAAAAGGATATAATCTTGGGAAAAGGGATGTTTTGGTGCAAGGGATGTTAGCATGCAAAAATGTTTGAATTGCTAAGTGCTTTCAACATGATGTGTAACCAAAAATGATTCACTCCAGACTAGATAGTTATGCTGTGATCAACTAGTTTTCTGGATAAACCTTTCTAACTTTGCTGAGGCTTGTGTTTCTGAATTGCAGTTGTTCTGTAAATGATACCTCAAAATGTTGATCCCCATCAATGAAGATAGGTAGCATTGGCATTGGCAGAACTATCTGCTGCCATGGGTCTGATTCCATTGTTGGCTTCAGCGAACTGAAATGAAACACAAGGTGGATGTGTCTATAGGTTTTAGATAACACCAGTTAGTGAGCAATTCATTGACAAGCCTTTTTATGACAAATATTTTGCTGCAAGTCCCACATATTTTGGTTCAACTTTCTTTGAAGTCTCCTGGCTCTTTAAAAATGTCATGGACAAATACATTGTATATCCTACTTTAAAATCCCAGTCGGGACCCTGCCTTTGGTTAGCTTTTGTGAGTCTCTTTAGCATACTCCAATGCTGACCCAATGTGGAGCTGGGCATCTCTGACTTACTTTGCCTGTTATACCAGTCAGACTTGTTGACCAAAAGGCTTAATAATGGTTTGAGCTCCTGTCCATATACAATTTTAAATGGGGAGTGACTGGTGCTTTGATACACAGAATTGTTATAAGCCACCTTTGCAAACAAGAGCAAGCAGAGCCAATCATTCTGTAGAAAAATTACACAGCAACAAATGTTTATTTGCAGTACTTTACTCTCACAGTCTGTCCCTCTGTCTGCACACAGTACAGCTGAGGTTTAGGCAACTTGGCCTCTGGTTCAGGTTCAACAGCACAATCTGATGTGTTGGGGAGGCAAGATGTGACATTCCTTTTCAGCAACACCCACCACAGGTCTACACACTTCCCAGGAATGTCCAGATACCTCTTCCCTTGTGCTCCCTCTAATATCTCCATCCCCACTTTCTGTTTCACATTCTCAAGCTGCCGCCTCTTTTTTGGGGGGATGCAGAAATTAGCGTGGGGGTGTTCTGGATTCTCTGTGTTTGAAAAGCTCACCTCCCAAGATTTCCACGAACCATTACAATAATGAAATTTTAGCCAATTTAGTATTAGAACCAGAGCATAGTTAGCAGTAGGAACCAGCATAAACTGGATGACCTCCCAAAGGGTCCTCACTCTCAGAAAGAAAAATGGTGTCTGGTGCCTGATGAGCCCCCCCCCATGTCACTCCCTTCCATTTGGACAAAATTTATGGGAGTGCCAAACTCCTCAATTTTTAATCCCAGTCCTGTAACCATGGCAGGATTAATGGTACAATCCTGTCCAAAACAGAATGCAGAAATAATCGAGTTTGAGACCGTGTTAACTCCCCTGGCTCAGTGCTAAGGAATCCTGGGAATTGTAGTTTATTGTGACACCAGAGCTCTCTAACAAAGAAGGCTAAATGTTTCACAAAACTACAGTTCCCAGAATTCAATGGCATTGAGCCAGGGCAGTTAAAGTGGTCTCTAACTGGATTATTGCTGCAGTGTGTTTTGGACCTCAGAGTCCAGATAGCTAACTGTCAGAACCCAAAAGGGTTTTTTCTGCCATTATGTATGAAGTTGGGAAAAGTATATATAAATCCAATATTGATTTGTGTTGTGTGTGTGTATACACACACACACACACACACACACATATACATTTTTTATTTATTATTATTATTATATAGAATGTGTTATCTGAATTAGGAGAATTTAAGGAACAGTTGGGAGGAGTTTTACTGCAGTTGCCAAGGTTGCCAATCAAAAGTTTAAATCACAGTTACTAGGCAGAAAAACAAAAGGTTGTAGTACAATCACCAGGCAGAAATTAAGTGGTTACATAGAAGACACTGGGCAGAAATGAAAAGGTTACATTGCAGTTACCAGGAAGAAGTCAAATTGTTACATTGCAGACAGATGGGGTTAGGTAACTCCAGTCTATTTATAGGGACAAGGTGGCAGCGAAGGGAAGTATCAACCTAAGCGTTGACTGATCACTATTGTCCTTGGTCTGCAATAAGGTATTTTATTCTTTCACCAAGACTATAGTCTGAATCTTTGGAACAGAGCTGATTGGTACTTGACAGTAGGTTGATACTCCTAAATATTATATTGTGCAATTCAACAGCATTCGGATGGAGATGAACCTATCACAAAAATCTGGAAGAGAGACATCTCAATGAATATGGTGGAGGAAATAGAAGAAAAGTTAAAATACTAAAAAAAAAAAAAATCATTTTGAAAATTCCAACAAAACGGGAAAATGGTTGGCGTATAGATTAAAGAAAGAAAGGGAAAAGAAAGAAATTTGGAAAATACAGGAAGGGGATGAGATTATAACTGAAGAAAAGAAAAGAAAAATAATTAATAATAATTAATAAATAATAATAATGAGGCAAATTTAACTATACCAAAACCAGATAAAGATCTCTCACAAGCTGATATCTCTTCTGAATATAGACTACAAACTTTTTACCTCCATCATAGCGGAAAGATTAAAAATGGTACTACAAAATTGGATACAAGATGACCAATGTGTTTTTTACCCAAACGACAATTAAGATATAATGTTAGATATGTCTTAAATTTGAGTGAATATTTTGAAAATAAATACAATAAGAAAACTAGCCTTAATATTCATAGATATGGGAAAAGCATTTGATAGGTTTAACTGACAAGCAATTTTTGAAATCTTATCTAAACTGGAAAAAGGAGATAGATTCGTAACATGGATTAAAGCAATATATTCGGACCAGAAAGCCCAAATTTCAATAAATAGAGAAAAAAACAAAACATTTTAAAATTAAGAGAGGAACGAGACAGGGTTGCCTCTTGTCCCCATTGTTTTTTCTTATGGTGTTTGAAATGTTAAATATAAGAATAAGATTAGAAGACAATATTCAAGGGATAAAACATAAAGGGACAATGTATAAATTAAGGACCTTTACAGATGACTTAGTAATTTTCCTAGATGAACCTACACAAAGTATTAAAGCATTAAATAAAATATTAACTGAATTTATTTATTTGGGCAGGGAAGAAACCAAGAGTAAGGTTTAAAACCCTACAAGACATGCCAGAGAGAGGGGGTCTATCTTTAACTAACCTTAAAATATACCATGAAGCAAGCTGTCTAATGTCAATAAAAGAGTGTATAAATTTGGAAGACAAACAATTATTATAAATAGAAAGCTCAGGTATCATATTTGGCACGGATATTTATACTATGATAAGATAAAGCCCAATAAGGATTTTAATAACCATTGGTTGAGGAAACCATTATTAAAAATATGGAAAAAATAGAGGGAAATTAGGAAATAAAATATCACTGGAAACATCACCACACAAAGTTTTTTCTTAGAAGAGAAATGGGAAAACATAAAAATTGGCTAAGATATAAGGACTTAATAGTCAGACAAGATGAGGGATTCAGGTTTAAAACACAGGAGGAGCTCTTAAAAGAAAGAATAGAGATGCATTGGTACCTATTAGGACAATTAATCGAAAGATTTAAACAAGATTATAAAGAAAAAGGTATAGAATTAAAAAAAAATACCTGAATGAGGGCCTTTACAGACTGCCAGAAATAATGCAGCTTGAGACCACTTTAACTGTCCTGGCTCAATGCTAGAGTATTGTGGGAATTGTATTTTTTTCTGGGACATTGACCCTTCTCTGTCATGAGAGCTCTAGTGCCACAATAAACTACAGTTCCCATGATTCCCTAGCACTGAGCCAGGGCAATTAAAGTGGTCTCAAGCTGCATTATTTTTGGCAGTCTGTAAAAGCCCTTAGAGAAAATATTAGAATTATAAAACAAGGAGATGATGTCAAAATTATATAAATATCTGTTACAAATTGAAATGGAAAAAGAAATAATAAAAAATAATATGATTAGCTGGGCTCAAAACTTAGGTCACCAAATAAACTTAGAACAATGGGAATCCACTTGGTCTAAAAAGCAGAAATATACAAAAAGTCAAAAATATTAGAGAAAATTACTATAAAATGTTCTACAAATGGTATCTTACTCCAGACAGACTTTTGAAGATCTACGGCATAGATAATTCATGTTGGAAATGTGCAAAAGATAAGGGAACTTTTTCACATTTTGTAGAGTTGTAAAAAAGTTTAAAAATTCTGGTTAAAAATACACAAAGTATTAGAATATATTTTTCAAATTAATATAGTGTTATAGAAAATTGAATGTGCAGATCAATCACCTGGACGCCTGCCCTTATGCTCTGGAGAATCTCCAACCTGTCTGTCCTTGAAGCTTTTTCTTGCTGTGGAATGTAATCATCTAGCTCCCCAGAAACAAGCCGTAGACAGGAACTAACTCCAAAGAGGCATTTATTCTTCATTTACATAATTAACAAAGAAAAACTATTTACACTCTCGTGTAGATATGGAACACAGAAACAAAGAACAAAGAGAGAGAGCAGACGAAGAAGAGACACATGCTTTGTGCTCAGGTTATTTATAGATATTTTCCATATAGTCTCAAAACCCAGCCTCTTCCTGTGATTCCTTCCTGTGTCCCATGTCACATGAATAGTAGTTCCCACCAAACATGATGATCTAATATGTTTACATCTTGCCTTCATGTTCCCAGACACACTATGACCTTGATTACCTCCTACTTTGTTATTTTGTATTCCAGCTCCAGGCAACTTTCCCACATCTGTACATTTTCACACAAGTTACATTTTCCAACATTCTCTGATCTACACCATAGATAATTCATGTTGGAAATGTGCAAAAGATAAGGAAACTTTTTTCACATTTGGTGGAGTTGTAAAAAAGTTTTAAAATTCTGGTTAAAAATGCACAAAGTATTAGAATATATTTTTTTCAAATTAATATAGAATATAAACCAGAATTTTTATTGAATATTGTTGATTCTGAAACAGATAAAAATGTGGAAGAGTATTATTTCATTTAATTACAGTTGCAAGAATGACCTTCGTACAATTTTGGAAAACAGAAAAGATCCCAACAATAGAAGAATGGATGTTGAAAATATATGACATCGCTGAAATGGATAGATTAACAAGATTGATGACTGATGGCAACTTAGAGAATTTTACAAAACACTGGAACTATGTGATTTTTATACTTATTAGATAAATGGGGCTCAATGGCAACACAAGGATTTAGAAATTAATTGATGATAACAGTTGGTATTTTGTACTTTGTATGTAGGATAGAGATATATAATAATAACATTAAGGTTTAGAAATGTATTTAATAAGAGAATATAGAAATATATAGAATGTGTGGAAATAACTACCTAGTTTAATTTAAGGACCTTTGCAGTCTGCCAGAAATAATGCAACATGAGTCCACTTTAACTGCCCTGGCTCAGTGCTAGGCACAACTAGCAGCAAGAAGACCATCAATAGAACAAATGAAGACAATGGATCAGAACACCCTGATTCTGGAGGAATTAAGGAAAATAAGACAAGAAATTAATCAAGATAGAATTGAGAGGAAATAAGAACTAAAACAAACAAGGAGCAAAATTAAATAAGATATTAAAGCAGAAATAAGGGTAATACACCAAACTATGGAAAAATTATCTACTGAATTAGGCCAAGCAAAAGAAAAGATAGCATAGCTTGAGGAAAGAAATAAAGTGTTAGAAAGCACTGTTTGAGACCTAGTAGATAAACAAGAACATGAAGGAGAAGAAAGAATAAGACAAAAATGAGGGACAGATCCCTTAAAATAAGAGGTCTGAAAGAACAGAAAAAAGAGAATTTATACGAACGTATAGTATCTTATATGGTGGAATTTGTAGCAAAACAAAAAAATCTCCCTAGAGATGTAGTAATATATTTCACGACAATGCAAGTAAAAGATGAAATTCTACAGAAGAATTTTTATACAAAACTGAAGATAGATGATTCAGAGATTCTCTTATTCAAAGATGTTCCAGGAGAAATCTTCAGGTGGAAGGAATTCTGCTTCCTGATGAAGGCGTTAAGGGAATATGAAATCATATATAAATGGAAAAACCCAGTTGGTTTATCATTCATGTTCCACCAAAAAAGAATCATGGTTAAATCAATCCAAAAAGCAAAAACTGTCTTGGATCAATTGGAAAAAGAATATGAAAGAAGAGTCAGAAGAGATAAAAAACAAGAAGGGAAAAGAACTAAGATGAAAAATGGGGATAAGAACAAAGGGGGGGGGGATATAGAAGATGATCCAGAAAATTTTCCACAGCATGATCCATAAGAGGATGATCCTGAATACAAAGAGAATAAAGAGGAGGAAGAAGACTTAAGTACAGGGGCAATGGGTGGTAATAAAGAGGATGGAAAGGAAGGAGAAGAGGAGTTAGGAGAAAATGAAACAATGGAAGGGAAGATGATGGACACTAAATTCCTATCATGGAACATGAAGCACCTGAACAGCCCTCAGAAATGTAAGAACATATTCCAATGGATTAAGGAAAAAAAATGTGACATCGTATGACTCCAAGAGACACACATAAAAAGGAAGGAAAGATAGGCAGATTTGGGAGAGATTTAAAATGGACACGAAAATATATCAGATTGAAAAAGAGGAAAACGAATTAGGAAAAATATTGATAAAAGAGACTCAACACATTATATCTAAATTATATAAAGTTTTATTAGAAAGAAATATGGAGGAAGACACAATCAAACAATTTATGGTAACTTGGCCTTAGGAAATTAATAAACATATTATGCTAGAAGATTGGGAAAGAAACTGGACAAAAAGAATAAAGCATACATTAAACCAGGAAATGAAAGAAAATGATTACAAGATGCAATTTAAATGGTACTTAACACCAGAAAAAATCTCAAAGATATATAAATCAAAGAAAGACTCTTGTTGGCATTGTGATAAAGAAAAAAGTACATATATACATATGTGGTGGAACTGTGATAGGGCTAAAAAATTTTGGGCACAAATCCAGACTGAGATTACTAAAATTATAAAAGTAAGAATTGGAACCTACAACGTTTTTGCTTGGTATAATAAATAATGAATTAGAGAAAAAACATGGAAAAATTATCTTTTACATGTTATCAGCCTCAAGAGCGGTATATGCAAAAAAATGGAAAAACCAAGCAGAACCGCAGATAAGAGAATGGCAAATCAAATTATATGACATGATGGAGTTAGATAAATTAACATGTGCATTAAGAAACCAAACAATGGAAAAGTATGACAGAGAATGGCTACCAGTTAATGATTATTTGGCAAAGATATGGTTATTATGAATAATTGATAACATCTAAAGAAGAAGTTAATAATATAAACATGGTTTAAATTATGTAATAATCAAGGTATCAATACTGTTTAGAACTGGAGATGCAAGAGAATGAAATATAAATGAATAGGATGATTCCAAATGAATTAACGACTTGGAATAATAATAATAATAATAATAATAATAATAATAATTTTTATTTATATCCCACCCCTCTGCCAGGCAATCGGGGCAGCGTACAACATTTCAAAACATGAAAACAAATAAAATCAATTTAAATCCCATCCCTCCTTCCCACACCCACCCATCCCCCAATATATTATAGCAATGATATGTCATTGAATGATTTAATCATAAACAACATGAAAGTATGTGTATTTAATGAAAGTCAGATCACAACACTCTAATAACCAAGACAAAGGATGGGAAGATTTTTATGTAAAGTTAGATTTAGTTAGTTTAGTAATTTATGTTTAGTTTGTGTATCTAGAATGTATGTTATTGTTTACTGTAAATTTTAATGTTATGTATTTTTAAGTTTGTTTATATAAAAAACTTAATAAAAATATAAATATAAAATAAAAAGGAAGGAAGGAAGGAGACATGATTTCTGAAATGTTCAGGCTTAGGTGCTGAATATGTTACGGCGGCAGAAAAGAAAAAGATAGGAGTTGTAATATATGTGAAGCCAGAGTTCATAGTAAAAGAACTGTTCAGTGATGATAATGGACAATGGTATAGAGATCTCCAGGCCTGACTCTATAATGATAATTATAGGAATATATGCCCCGTTAACAAATAAGTGTCAATTTTTACAAGAACTTGATGGATAAAATATACACCTATGACAATATTATCATGATGGGTGATTTCAATGGGATAATTGATTCCCCAAAAGATAGAAAAGTGATTTTTTTTCCCCCTGAAACATTGAGCTTTCTCTGTCAGAGAGCTCTGGTACCACAACAAACTACAGTTCCCATAATTCCCTAGCACTGAGCTAGGGCAGTTAAAGTGGACTCAAGTTGCATTATTTCTGGCAGTTTGTAAAGGCCCTAAGTTAGCTCACAGGGCACTGAAATATGATTGTATACAATGAGAGGAATTGTGATATTGGTTTGAAGAGAACCAGAACTCTAGATAAAGGAAGTGAAACTCACAAAATAAATATTTTTTTCCTACTCTGAAGGATATTTATAGCAAATTTACAGTGACGTTAAAAGTAAAGTTTATAAGTGAGGGTAATAGTATATATTTTAAGGATGATTAAAAGGGAAGAGAAGAAATTATATGATATGAATGGAAGTTATAGAAAGTAGTTAGAAAGTAAGAGTAAGTAGTTAGAAGGTTAGAGAATATAGGATAGGAAAGACAAAGAAGGGGGAAAAGGTGAGATAGAAGGTACTGGATGGGGAAGGAGGATTATGAAAGTAGATGAAAGAAAGGAGCGTAGGAGAGGTATATATAAGAAGGAAAGAACGAAATGGTATAGGAAGTATTTGAAGGGATATACATTATAAAATCATAGAATCATAGAGTTGGAAGAGACCACAAGGGCCATCCAGTCCAACCCCCTCTCATGCAGGCAATCAACATCAAAGCATCTTCAACAGAGGGCCATCCAGCCTCTCTTTAGAGACCTCCAAAGAAGGAGACTCCACCACTCTCTGACCGAGTGTGTTCCACTGTCGAACAGCTCTCACTGTCAGGAAGTTCCTTCAAATGTTGAGGTGGAATCTCTTTTCCTGTAGCTTGCATCCATTGTTCCAGGTCCTGTTCTCTGGAGCAGCAGAAAACAAGCTAGCACCTTCCTCAATATGACATCCCTTCAAATATTTAAAGGCTGTCATATCACCTCTTAACCATCTCTTCTCCAGGCTAAACATACCCAGTTCCCTAAGTCATTCCTCAAAAGGCATAGTTTCCAGACCTTTCACCATTTTAGTCACCCTCCTCTGGACACACTCCAGTTTTTCAACATCCTTTCTGAATTGTGGTGCCCAGAACTGGACACAGTATTCCAGGTGGGGCCTGACCAAAGCAGAATGTAGTGGCACCCTTGATCTAGATACTATACTTCTATTAATGTAGCCTAAAATTGCATTGGCCTTTTTAGCTGTGGCATCACACTGTTGACTCATGTTCAACATGTGGTCTACTAGGACTCCTAAATCTCTTTCACATGTAGTCTAATTAACCCAGGTGTCCCCCATCTTATATCTATGAATTTCATTTTAAATTAATCAATTAAGATATCTTTCTGGAATATTTTAGCCATTTTTGATTGGATAGATGTATGTTTACACTACATGTATGTTATATGTATGGACAAAATAGATTTTAAGTTGTTTGTTTAGATTTATTAATAATCTTTTTGCTTAATAAAAAAAGAAGAAGAAGAGTTTTATGTTGGGGCATAGAAAGACGCACTGTGTCCTCCACAACTACGTGCAGAGTTGTTCCACATTGACAGGACACCAGGAGGAGGATTCCAGAGAGTTGTCTGCAAAAGGACTTCTGGCAGAGAAGGATAAATTCCTTAACAGCAGCATATAGCCTTGAGCTCTGGCTTTCTTCCAAATAAAGACAGCAGCAAGGCTAGCCTTCACTCAACATGAGGGCTTTAATCTTTAGTTTCTCTATGTACAATATATACATACAGAGTATTGGACAGCCGTCTCAAATACTCACAACAATGCAACACTCCAACAAACTGCTTCGCCAACCACCATACACAACAAACCCACACTGGAGATAATTCCCATCTCCCTTTTATAGATGGTTACCAATGCCTCTTGCATCAGGCATCCCAGGTGTGCATACTCCCAAGTTCCGACTCACGCACACCTGCCACTGGAACTTAACTACTTTGATTACTAAGCTTACAGCTCCATCTTGTGTTCACATACATGTCATTTCCTGACATTCCCCTCCACATGACATGTGGTGTGTCCCATGTGTCATTTACACCTGTCCTCCATGCCCTTTCTGGAGTGTTTCCATTTCTTTTGACTGCTGTCACAGAAGAGACTTGTGCCTGCTTTACTACAAAGAACTTTCCCTTCTGAGACCTCATGGGAATCAAGAATGTGCCTTGACTACCCTCAGTGTCACTGCTACTAACACTGGCCTGAGTGTCTTGCCCATGAGTCTCAACTTGTTCTTGTTTCACAGTCACTATCTCTGGCTTTGGTTGCAAGTCTAATGAAGTGCTAGGCTCTTCTGGAGTACAAGGCACCTTCAAAGCGCCCTGTTGACTTGAAACTCCAGGGTGTTGGTTTCTCATCTACCACAGCCCTGGATGCATGTGCCCCTCCATTTCCATTGTTCTTATTTACCACAATGTTTTTTTCTGTTTGACAACAACATTTTGGTCAGGGTACATTTTCTCCCACCCAGCATGGATTTCAAAACTAGCACTTCTGAAATACAAAATCCTATTCCCATCCACCAGGAACCTGTACTTATTCCCTTCATAGCCCACAAAATGATTTTTTTTTTTTTTTTTTTTTTTTTTTTTTTTGCTTTTGGGCTGATTCTTTTTCCTGAACTGAGGAAGAATGTACACTGAGGCGAATTGTCCAAACACCCTTAAGTACTTTAGGTTTGGTGCTCTTCCATACAATAGGTAATATGGTGTTTGGTTTATCACACTGCACCATGACCTGTTTATAATATGACAAGCAGTTCTTGTGGCTTCTCCCCACAAATTAGCTGGCGCTCCAGAATCCTCCAACATACAATCCCTTATTTGGGTTATCATCCCAATCCTGTGTTCAGCTAAACCATCTTCCGCAGGACATCTGGGATTCGTAGTTTTGTGTTGGATCCCTTTCTGCCCAAACCACTGCTGTAAATTACTACATAAGAATTCCCCACCTCTGTCTGTCACAAAAGTGCCAACTTTGTAGGGGAACTCCCTTTCAACAATATTAACCCATCATTTGATCATATCACAGCCTCACTTTTGGTTTTGAGAATTGCCACATATGTAAATCGGGTATGCCTGTCTACAATCAGTAGGGTAAACCTGCATCCCCCTATACTCTTTACTTGATGTGGCCCTGATAAGTCTGCATGTACCACCTGAAAAGGCCTTTGGGTAATGCATTTGCTCACCTTCACCACAGGGTAAGCCATGACTTTTACCTTTTTGCATACAGCACAATCAAGGTAACTTTTACAGTTTTCTACCCTGAACTCTGAGCAAATCTTCTCTAGATCTTTTAACCCATTAAATCTTATGTGGCCCATGACTCTATGGAAGTAATGAGCACACCCATCATGCAGTGGCTTGTTTGTTACTGTCCCACACTGCACCTGTATTACCATATGATAAATGTGATTTTTCTTTATGGCTTTACCACATACTACTCCCTCCTTGGACACAATCCCCTCATCTCCTTTGAAAAGGATTTCATATCCATCACTGGTTAGGGATGCCACACTTACAAGGCTATTTTGTAGTTTTGGTGCACACAGTACATTATGAAATACCTTGTTTAAACCAGGGATTAACACAGACCCTTGAATCTCTATACTGCCAGATTCACCATCTGCAAATACCACAGTGTCCACTGGTGCTGGCTTTGGGCTCTGTAGTTTTTCCCTATCAGGGGTCATGTGGTGAGAACACCCACTGTCCAAAATCCAGACAGACTGGTCCTCTTCCTCATTTACAACTCCCTCTACAGCAGTAGCGAACCCCCTCCCATTGTGGGGCTTATCTTTCCTTTTTCTTTGTGAGTTTTGTCCTTTCTTTGCTGCAGAGACCTTCGGACAGTTTTTCATCAAATGTCCGGTCTCCACACAGGAAAAACATCTCTGTGTCCTGCAGACAGCAGCATTCCCTTCCTCAGACAAGGACGTAGGTTGGTTGGTTGGTTGTCACCTCCAGCTGGTTGCACCCTTGAAGCTCTCCTCTGAGTCTCTTCTCTGTACCTCTTCCAGTATTCTGGATGCCACAAGGTCCATTTTTAAATCAGCTTTGGCTACTCCCTGGAGATTGTACATCAGAAATTCCCAATACTCACACTCCAACAAACTGCTTCGCCAACCACTATACACAACAAACCCACACTGGAGATAATTCCCATCTCTCTTTTATAGATGATTACCAATGCCTCTTGCATCAGGCATCCCAAGTGTGCTTACTCCCAAGTGTTGACTCACGCACACCTGCCACTGGAGCTTAACTACTTTAATTACTAAGCTTACAGCTCCATCTTGTGTTCACATACATGTCATTTTCTGACATTTTATTAAGTATAGTAATTACACAGTATATAGCTGTGGTCAGAACTGAAGAATTTTTTCAGTTACACAGTATATTTAAAATTTAAACAAGTCACCCATTACAAAAGCCTTCATCCCATTTGTCAGCAAATCAAAGCATACTGTCTTCCCAGGTTCCACCCCTACTTTCCCCCCTGAACCAGTCTCCAGCTTTTCCACAAGTATGACCTTGATGATTTACAGCTCATACCTCCTTCCCACACATCTCTCATTATCTCAGGCCAATACACAATTTTTTCTGTTCTCAGCATCATCAACCCATCATCCTATATTAATACAGATATGCCCAAACACGGCCATTAAGCATGGCAATAATTAAGCATGGCAGGACCATGTCTGACCCATCAGCCTGACATTTCT
The DNA here is from genome assembly GCA_026167975.1 of Phrynosoma blainvillii. NCBI lineage: Eukaryota > Metazoa > Chordata > Lepidosauria > Squamata > Phrynosomatidae > Phrynosoma > Phrynosoma blainvillii. The sequence continues at coordinate 153,824,541 of JANUYF010000004.1, forward strand.
CATCACTACAAACATATCAACATTACAATAATATCAATCTCTTCGAGATTCCTTTTCATCTTTCCCTTTATTTTCAGATTCCTAGACACTAAGTACAACTCAACTGCAATGTCTGATGCCGCCTCACTGTTTGCATTCACACAAGCCAGTTACTTTTGATACTTTCAGCTAGCAGCATCACACTAATATATTAGGAAGAACAACATTCAGTGAGGTTTACTGCATATACATTACAAAACTGACTGTGAACAAGGTAAAGGGGATCCTAAGTTAATTTTTAGTTATTATTTCAGTAGATGCTTCTGAACTAAAATAACAATTCTTATTCATCCTTTGCATTTCTGATGCTAAAAAGTCATAGACATTAGAGTTGGAAAATATTATATTATGATGGCAGAGTCTCTCAGAAGTCCTCTGCTTGCTATGATATGAGCAGGTTATGTTGTAATTCACCCTTTTCCCCTCAATCCTGCTGAAAGTCTATGTAAATTTCAGCCTATTTGAAGTGTTATTTTCACTCAAGTGAAATCTATCAAGAAAGGAGGTTATTTTTACAGTGCACAGAAACTGCTGGTCACCATGACGACAGGCCTGGTGAAATGCAATAAAATATTTCTCTGTTATCGTAAACACAAAGGGAACCTCTGAAATCTAAGAGAAAGGCAATTATTACTGGGGCATGGAGGGCAAAGGAGTATTTTAAACATCATATGGTTCCTTTTAGCCAAGAAAGTTATCTCTGGAAAGCTTTTGCCACATGTCCTGGATGATGGGAAGAAGAAGAGGTTTACACAAAAACAAACACAACTCTGAAGCACCTTTCAATGGATAGAAGAGAAGGTCAGAACAATGAGCTTATTTTACAATGTCTTTGAACTCACCCAACTTACCACATGGAACAGAGTGAGTGCACATGAGAGTTTTTTTCAACCTCCACTATCTGAATAGGCACAGCACATTGAAAAGAGACCTACCTGAATGTGCACAAGGCCTTGCCCTCCTGGTCAATTCCAAGAAACAGATGCAGAGAACTGACCATAAGAATGAGGCCTGCCTATGTTGGATATTATTTCCTCAGTTCTTAAGATCAGCTTATCAAATGTTCCCATTATTTGTTTGTTTTTGAAAATAGGTTTCTTTACTCCCCCTGTCTCAAAAAGTGTGCTTTGTTTTAGAAAAATACACTGGAAAAATAAATTTAAGCAACATAAATAGCTGAGACACTGACAACCAAAAAATCTTGTTCCATCCAAAAATTATAGTGAATAACCTAAGCTACTTAAACTTTTTAAACGTGGTAAGCTTTGTTGTCATTTTGCCATAATCATTCTTGCTTCCTGGAAGTTCTCCAAAGCCAGTTCTGTTTTGCCAAAGTACTAGGTAGAGAACAGTGAAAGAAAGGGAAAAAATAGAGGAGAGTGAAGGGTGTTTTTAAAAGCCACCCCACTCCAACTCCTCATACCCTCCAACATTTCACTGGTAAAACCCAGGACACATATTGCCCAAAAACATCACAGTGTAGCCAAGATGCCAGAAGCTATTCATGAGGAAGAACACACAAACTAGCAGAGGCTGCAACAGTTCACTTTTGTCTGAGCCTACAAGGAAGAGCAAAATTCCACCCCTCCTCTCTGTTGCACTTTGAACTCAGCATACAGCAATTTAACAAAACTGAAAAGAAAGGGAAAAAGTGGGAGGATAAAAGCAGCAGAAGTAGCAAAATAAATTAATCAGGAGTATCCCTGTCAAGTCAGGACAGATGGATGGTATGGGAATGTCAACTATTTCAGCAAACAAGGAAGAAAAGAGCATTTGCAAATGAGAAAGGAACAGAGCTTCAGAACCCCAAAAGTGTTTTTAAGATGGTGAGGGCTCAACATAGGCAGTAAGATCATTATTAATTTTACCTATTTACAGGTACAGTTTTACAAAACCATGAAAATGTCTACCTTTCCACATCACTGTTTTAAAAGCAAAGGTCTAGAGGACACATTAGAAGATACCCACCCATAACACTCTCAAAACAAAATGCAAAACATGTATAACACACTTTGAGTTATTTAGAATCTCTTGAAGCAAAACCTGTGAGGTGGTCACAATTGCCAATGACCATAAATCATTCAAGGTGGTGAAAATAAAAAGAGATTGTGAAGGAGTTTAAAAAAAAAATACTTTCTAAATTGGGAGAAGGGGATCTAAATTGGTAAATAAAAAGTGTAAATAGTTAAAGTGATACATTTGGTGGATTAAAAATCTCAGTTTAACATATTTACTGATGGGATGTGAGCTGGAAACAAATGACCAAGGGATCTGGGGTAACAGTGGACATACCTTCCATGTTCAGTGTAGCTTACTCCCATGTAAGTGTGCATAGGACAGGCTGCTTGCAGCCTTTGTTGTTCCTGGGAGGACACACAGAATAATTTTTCTCCTCCTCCTCCTCCCCCTCTTCTTTTTGTGTGCCTCATCATGTGAAAGTGTTCTTCTAATAATTTCTTGAGGGCTTAACTGCATAACCTTTTGCTGTTAGTAACTAAAGCTGCATCCGCACTCCAGTTTGACACTCCAGTTTAATACCACATGTTTCAATGCTATGCAATTCTGGGAATTCCCAGAATGTTTGTGAGATATTTAGCTTTCTCTTGCAAAGAGTTCTGGTGCCACAATAAACTACAAATCCCAGGATTTCATAGCATTGAGCCATGGTAATTAAAGTGCTGTCAAACTGGAGTATTTCTGCAGTGCAGATGCAGCAAAGGTCTTAGGAGATTAAGATATCTGGGAAACCACAGCTAGTCAAACTGAAAAACAGAAAGATCCCAGGGCCTGAGGTTTCCCACCATGCACTTGTGGCCCCTAATTTTGTTTAATTTGCTCCAAAGTGCACCTTAGGGTGTGCGGGCATTTCCACCATGATTTAGGGGCCAGTCAGTCAATCATTTATTGTATTTAAATAAAAGCCATTACAAATAAAATAAAATAAAAACAAAAACAATCCACCAATTTTGAATTGGGGTGGTGAAGGTGATGGAATAGTTCATTCACAAGGCCTTCTTTTAGGCCACAATACTAGATCTGAATTGTTAACAAAATATGGAAACTTTAATGTCACTGGCAGCAAAAACATCCCAAAGCACCAAACAGCCTTCCAAAAAAGCTCTCTTTCTTTTTTCCCAGTCCCAAACAGTGTTTACAGTCTTTCAAGACTTCTGGTGATACTCAAAAGACCACTGGCAGAGTAGCAAGCCAATCAGCATGAGGGCAGAAGATAGCAAACATCATGCACAACAAGCACAACAAAATGACAACAACAACAAAAACCCTCCATCAAACAGCAACGAAACCAAAATAAAATAAATACAAATAAAGCAAGGCTTTAAGAGGCCAGGCAAAATAAAACGGCTAACAAATTAAGACCTTAAAATTCCAGATAAGCCCTCATTAGAAGATAAAAATGCCAGATCTCTTTAGATCACTCCCTATCATGCCACTGTTTTTTTATATGTTGCAGAAATTGGCAAAGACAAGAACAGAGCTAGGTGAGTCCATTCTAGGGGCCATGTGGGCCATGTTTGTGAAAAAGGAAGTACACAGGAAGTGACCTAAAACATGTAGATGGGATGTAATCTACATCCAAATTCCAGCCTTCCTTTGGATAGATCCTAATCTCCAGTTGACTCTCCATTTGGACCAGTTCTTCTGTGTCTGGGACCATGCTGTCAGTGAATTAGTCACAATGTCCTAAACACATGGTTACCTTCCCTTAGCACTAGATGTAAGGAGCCATGATGCACAAGAGTTATGGGCACAAGTGCATTCTAAATATTTTGCCTGCATTCTCTGACCACAAAACAAAACTCAATCAAGTACAAATCGCTAGACCAACTTGTAGAAACCCCCTGCTTTTACACTGGAGACAAAAGTGGCATCCAAGAAATGAAAGCAAGTTAAATAATGATATTATTTATTTATTTATTTATTTATATCCCACCTTTGTCCTGATATAGGGACTCAAGGGACTAACAAAATTTAAAACAGTACAAGTTAAAAACTATACAAAGCATTAAAATGTAGATATAAAGTTTTTTTAAAAAAAAATAAGAAGTTAAATACATTACACATTAAAGTTTAAAACGCATAAAAACTTAAAATCTGAATGACAGAGCATTTAAAGCCCAATCCTTGTCAGTTTTAAAAAGCCTGACAGCACAATAATATTTTTATCTGCCACTGAAAGGATAACAGGGGATCTTAGCCCCTCTAAGGAGGGAGTTCCAGAGCCTGGGAGAAGCCAGCAAGAAGGCCCTCTCTCTTGTTCTGACCAAACGAACCTGAGAGGGTGGTGGGACAGTGAGAAGGGCTTCTCCTAAAGAAAAGAAAAGAAAAGCAGCTTCATTTATATACCGCTTCATATCATGCTATGGGATGTCTAAGCGGTTTACAACTGTGAGCTGATTGCCCCACAACAAGCTGGGTACTCATTTTAGCAACCTCGGAAGGATGCAGGCCTGAGTCGAGCCTCAGCCCTGGCTGGTATTGAACTCGCAACCTTGTGGTTTATGAGTGAGTGGCTGCAGTACAGGCATTTAATCACTGCGCCACCAGGGCTCCTAATGATCTCAATGCTCTAGTGAGCTTGTAAAGGGAGATATGAGCCTTCAAATGACCTGAACCCAAGTCATATAGGGCATATAGGTCAAAACCAGCACTTTGAATTGTGCCTGGAAATGGGCTAGCAGCCAATGGAGCTGTTGTAACAAGGGAGTTGTATGCTCCCTATAGCCTGCTCCAATAAACAATCCAGCTGTGGCTCTTTGTAATAATGAGTTACAAGTATAAGTTATGGCAAAAGATGAAGGATTCTAAATTTCTAGCTGAGCGATCACATGAAGAAGACTTTGGTTATTTCAAGTTGCAATTAAATACATCCCAACATGAGGAAGACCTTCTGACAGTAAGAGCTGTTCAACATTGGAACACATTTCCTCGTAGTGTGGTGGAGCCTCCTTCTTTGGAGATCTTTAAACAGAGGTTGGATGACCATCTGTCAGGGGTACTTTGTGTATTCCTTCATGGCAGGGGGTTGGATAGAATGTCCCTTGTGATCTCTTCCCACTCTATGATTCTATGAGGGCAAATCCAATCTAGGTCCATTCCAGTTTGACTTCTTTTTTACTATTATTTTTAATCCTTGTTTTTATTAATTTCCCATTACAAGAAGTTTTGTACATATTCAGTAAGAAGTAAAGAAATAAAAAAAATCAAACAATATACATCTGATTGTGTTTATTTCTTATCTTACACAAATAAGAAATAAAAAAAGAGGTAGAATCATAGAATCATAGAATGAGTTGGAAGAGACCACAAGGGCCAGTCCAACCCCCTGCCATGCAGGAACTCCCAATTAAAGCATCCCCGACACATGGCCATCCAGCCTCTGCTTAAAGACCTCCAAGGAAGGAGACTCCACTACTCTCCGAGGGAGTGTGTTCCACTGTCGATCCGCCCTTACTGTCAGGAGGTTCCCCATAATGTTGAGGTGGAATCTCTTTTCCTGGAGCTTGCACCCATTGTTTTGGGTCCTAGTCTCTGGAGCAGCAGAAAACAAGCTTGTTCCCTCCTCAATATGACATCCTTTCAAATATTTAAACACGGCTATCATATCACCTCTCAGCCTTCTCTTCTCCAGGCTAAACATCCCCAGCTCCCTAAGTCATTCCTCATAGGGCTTGGTTTCCAGACCATTCACCATTTTAGTTGCCCTCCTTTGGACATGCTCCAGTTTCTCCACATCCTTTTTGAACTGTGGTGCCCAAAACTAGACACAGTATTCCAGGTGAGGCCTGACCAAAGCAGAATAGAGTGGCATATTACTTCTCTTGATCTAAACACTATACTTCTACTGATGCAGCCTAAAATTGCATTGGCCTTTTAAGCTGCTGCATCGCACTGTTGACTCATGTTCATCTTGTGGACCACCTGGATTCCTAGATCCCTTTCACACTTAGGGCCTTTGCAGACTGCCAGAAATAGTGCAAACTGAGTCCACTTTAAATTGAGGCACTGCCCTGGCTCAGTGCTAGGGAATCATGGGAATTGTATTTTTTTCTAAGACATTGAGCCTTGTCTGTCAGAGAGCTCTGGTGCCACAATAAATTACAGTTCCCATAATTCCCTAGTACTGAGCCAGGGCAGTGCCTCAATTTAAAGTGGACTCAATTTGCACTATTGCTGGCAGTCTGCAAAGGCTCATTCAGCCAGGTGTTCCCCATCATATATCTGTGCTTTTCATTTTTCTGCCCTAAGTGCAGTACCTTACATTTCGCCGTGTTGAATTTCATTTTGTTAGCTTTGGCCCAGATTTCTAGTCTGTTCAAGTCTTTTTAAATTTTGATCCTGTCCTCTGGGGTATTACTACTCCTAATTTGGTGTTGTCTGCAAATTTGATAACTATGCCCCCAATACCGTCATCCAAGTCATTAATAAAGATATTGAATAGCACTGGGCCCAGGACAGAGCCCTGTGGCACCCCACTGGTCACTTCTTTCCAGGTTGAAAAGGAGCCATTGTTGAGCACCCTTTGGGTTCGGCCAGTCAACCAATTACAAATCCATGTAACAGTTACTTTGTCTACCCCACATTTTACCAGCTTGTTTGCAAGAATGTCATGTGGAACCTTGTCAAAGGCCTTACTGAAATCAAGATATACTATATCCACAGCATTCCCTTCATCTACCAAGCTGGTAATTTTTTTTAAAAAAGAGATCAGATTTGTCTGGCATAACCTGTTTCTCTGAAACCCAAGTTGACTTTTTGTGATTATGAAATTACCTTCCAGATGTTCACAGACTCTCTGTTTAATGATCTGCTCCAGAATCTTTCCTGGTATTGATGTCAGACTAACTGGATGATAATTGTTGGGATCCTCTTTTTTCCCCTTTTTGTAGATGGGGACAACATTTGCCCTCCTCCAGTCTGCGGGGACTTCTCCTGTTTTCCAGGAGTTCTCAAAGATTATTGCCAATGGTTCCGATATTATGTTTGCCAGTTCTTTTAATACCCTTGGATGTAATTCATCTGGTCCTGGAGACTTATATTCATTTAAATTAACCAGGTATTCCTGTATTATCTCTTTACTTATTCTGTGCTGAAATTCTCCTATTCTGTCTTCTGCTCCATTATCCTCAGGTTGAACACCCTTTGCCTTTTCTGAGAAGACTGAAGCAAAGAAGGTGTTGAGTAATTCTGCCTTTTCTCTGTCCCCTGTTAACTTTTTGCCATCCTCTCCACACAGTGGCCCTACCACTTCCTTCTTCTTCCTTTTGCTGCTGACATACCCCCCAAAAAGCCCTTTTTATTGTTCTTCACCTCTCTAGCAAGCCTGAGTTCATTCTGCGCTTTAGCTTTTCTGACTTTACCCCTACACGTGCTAGCTATTTGTTTGAATTCCTCTTTGATGATTTCCCCATTTTTCCATTTCTTATACATGTTACATTTAAAACTTAGTTCAGTTGCAAGTTCCTTAGTCATCTGTCCTGGTTTCTTGAGACACCTCCCGTTTTTCCTCCTCGTTGGCACGGTTTGAAATTGTGCCTTCAGTATCTCCCTTTTGAGAAAGTCCCATCCGTCTTGAACTCTCTTCTCTTTTAGTATTCCTGTCCATTGGATCACCCCCAGTATTTCTCTAAATTTAGTAAAATCAGCTTTCCTAAAGTCTAGAATGCGTGTCTGACTATGTCTGGCTTCTCATTTCCACTGTATAATAAACTCCAGGAGGACATGATCACTCCCACCTAAGGATCCAACCACTTGCATGCCATTAACTAGGTCTTCCCTGTTAGTTAGGATCAGATCCAAAATAGCTGGCTCCCTTGTTGCCTCTTCCACCTTTTGGACAATGAAATTGTCTTCGAGGCAAGTGAGGAATTTGCTAGACCTTGAGGATTTTGCTAAGTTTGACTTCCAGCAAATATCAGGATAGTTGAAGTCACCCATCACTACTATATTTCTCCTTTCTGAGTGGGTCCTTTCTGAGTGGGTCATCTGTTCTAGAAAGGCATCATCCAATTCTTCTGCCTGAGTTGGGGGTCTGTAGTAGACTCCCACACTAACATCCCTGTTGTTTCCCTCCCCTTTAATTTTTATCCAGATGCTCTCCACTTGGCTTCCAGGATTGATGTCCTGGATTTCTTCACTGGTGTAAATATCCCTGACATATAATGCTATTCCTCCTCCTTTCCTGTTTGTCCTGTTACTCTTGAAAAGGTTATACCCCTTTATTTCTACATTCCAGTCATGAGACTCATCCCACCAGGTTTCAGTGATGCCTATTATATCATATTTGCTTTGTTGTGCTAGGAGTTCAAGTTCATCTTGCTTATTTCCCATGCTCTGTGCGTTAGTGTAGAGACATCTAAGACCATATGTCCCCCTTACTAGCTGCATGTGCACGTTTTTTTGCCTCCCACTGTTGGGTCCTTGCACTGTTTGCCTTGTTTCCTCTATGGCAGTTTGACTATTTTTTCCAGTCCTTTTGTCTTCCAGGATGCTGTCTCCCTTCCCCGCATAATTCAGTTTAAAGCCCTCCTGATCAAATTCTTGAGACTGTTGGCAAAAACGTTTCTTCCAACTGGTGTGAGATGCAGGCCATCCCTTGCCAGGAGTCCGCCCTCATGGAACCGCAGCCCATGATCTAAGGATCCAAATTGTTCTCGATGACACCATCTGCGGAGCCAATTGTTGACATCTGCTATTTTCATCTCTCTTCCTGGACCATGCCCTTCAACTGGCAGAAGAGACGAGATGACAATCTGTGCCTCCATTTCTTTCAGCTTCTTACCTAGAGCCTCGTAATCCCTTTTGATGTTCTGAAGGCGGTGTCTTGCTGTGTCATTCGTTCCCACATGTACCAAAAGGAAGGGGTATTGGTCTTTCTCTTATCAAGGAGACTGGCTTGACCAGTCTTGTCAGCCTCTCTGTCACATCTCGGATCTTTGCCCCAGGGAGACAACACACCTCCTGAGACATCTTGTCAGGCCCACAAGCAGCAAGGAGTCCCCCATCATGACCACACGCCTCCTCTGAGGCTTAGCAGCGACTGTTCCCTGTGGTGGAACTACCAGGGTCCCCTGCTCTGTCCCTGAAGTCTGTCCATGCTGCTCTTTCTTGTCCTCCTTGATAAGAGAAAGAGCTTGAAATTGATTCTGTAGCTGCAAGCTCCTAGAATGATCCCTGGTCTCCCTCCTTCTGTGTGTGACATTCCTCCAGCTGTCTACCTCCTGTGTATGTGATGTGACCTTCTCTTCCCCAGCAACTTCTTCTGTGTGGTCCCCATCCAAGACTGTTAGTTCTGTTCTGTCTAGGAAAGCCTCTTGCTCCCTAATATGTTGAAGTGTAGCTACCCGCGCCTCCAGCTGCTGTACTTTCTCCTCCAAGAGGGCTACCAGCTTGCACTTGGAGCAATGCACTTGGAGCATGTGTAGTTCCCCACATCTGTAGGTAAGAAGACAAACATCCCACAGGTATTGCAGGTGATGGCAGCAGTTCCTTCAGTGTACATACTAAGTCTTAATTTGTACCTGACAGAGGACTACGGCTTTCCTCCTCAAAGAAAATCCCTCGCTAACACCAGTGTTAAAGTCTGCTGATGACTGGAACTTTCAACAATTAGTAGTGGTTACAAAATTCAGTGCGTGGCTCTGGGAGCAGTTGTATAGAGCTAACTGGCTACTCCACCCCCTATTGACTGGCTACTCCACCCCCTCTGGGAGCAGTTGTATAGAGCTAACTGGCTACTCCACCCCCTATTGACTCGCAAATGCGACTCAACAAAGCCCCACCCGCTGAGTAACAGTCACACTCTCCCCAAGTTTTTTAAAAAAAGAATTTAAAAACTCACCCACTCAAAATGGCTGCTTGGAAACTGCTTTCTTCCTCTTTCCTAGCAGGAACTGGCCTAGAAAGCCTCCTTCTCTTTCTCCTTTCCTGGCAGAAACCGCCTGGAAAGCCTCCTTCTCTTTCTCCTTTCTTTCAGAAACTGGCCTGGAATGCCTCCTCCTCCTTCCTTGTCCTGGCCGAAACTGACCTGAAACTGGCCTCTGGGAGCAGTTGTCTAGAGCTAACTGGCTACTCCACCCCCTATTGACTCGCAAATGCGACTCAACAAAGCCGCACCCACTGAGTAATAGTCACACTGTCCCCAAGTGTTTTTTAAAAAGAATTTAAAAACTCACCCACTCAAAATGGCTGCTTGGAAACTGCTTTCTTCCTCTTTCCTAGCAGGAACTGGCCTAGAAAGCCTCCTTCTCTTTCTCCTTTCCTGGCAGAAACTGCCTGGAAAGCCTCCTTCTCTTTCTCCTTTCTTTCAGAAACTGGCCTGGAATGCCTCCTCCTCCTTCCCTGTCCTGGCTGAAACTGACCTGAAACTGGCCTCTGGGAGCAGTTGTCTAGAGCTAACTGGCTACTCCACCCCCTATTGACTCGCAAATGCGACTCAACAAAGCCCCACCCGCTGAGTAATAGTCACACTGTCCCCAAGTGTTTTTAAAAAAGAATTTAAAAACTCACCCACTCAAAATGGCTGCTTGGAAACTGCTTTCTTCCTCTTTCCTAGCAGGAACTGGCCTAGAAAGCCTCCTTCTCTTTCACCTTTCCTGGCAGAAACTGCCTGGAAAGCCTCCTTCTCTTTCTCCTTTCCTGGCAGAAACTGAAGATGGCCAATAGCCCCATGTTGGCCAATAGCTCCTGGGATTCTGGGAGCTGAAGTCCCTCGGCCCTTAAAGGGGAAAGGTTGCCTACCCCTGTTCATTAGTATTAAACTTAAAATATGACTTCCTCACCAGGTTTTCCCACTTTTATTGGCTCCTCTTATCTACTTCTCTATGTATCAATACCTATGTCTTTCCTTTTCTTAACTATATTCTTTCGTTAATAGTTTGACATATCCAAAAAAACTTTTTTCATTAACCTCATTTTTGTTTCTTTTTATTGTTTAGCTTAATTTTGTGTATATGTGTGAGTAATCATTGCTAACTTTAGCTTGTTTTTCAATTTTCTAAAAAAATATTGCTCTTCTTCCCCATTTATTTTCCCAAAGTGGTGTTAATCTTTTCCAATCCTCCCTCCTTTCAGTAATCGATTTTCCATTTACCAGATAGGTCAAAATGTCCATTTCGTAAAGCTCATAAAGTTTCAGTAGCCAATCTTCTACTTGTAACTCCCCAGTTGATTTCCAATTTTTGGCTACCACTAGTCTCGCAGCCATTATCATATTTAATAATATTTTCCAATTTTTTTTACCTCATTTGCTTTCCCTATGTTACTAAGAATATTTAGTAGATATATTTCAGGTTTCATAGAATAATTAATGCCAAATGTTTCTGTTATCAATTGATGTATTTTTTCCCCAAAAGTTCTTAATTGGTTTGCAATGCCACCACATGTGAAATAGAGATCCTTTATTTTGCTTGCATCTCCAACAATTTCCAGATATCTTTTTGGAAATTTTGGCGATTTTTTCTGGTGTCATATACCACCTTAAATATATCTTGTAATAATTTTCTTTTAAAGTATTACTATTTGAGAATTTAAAATATTTAGTCCATGCTTTTTCCCAGTTGTCAAGTTGAATTGTATTTCCTATATTTTGGGACCAAGTCACCATCTGTGGTTTTATCACTTCTTGTCCATATCAAGTTTCAGTATTATTTTATATATTTTTGAGATTGTTTTTCCTTTATCTAATTTAATAATATCATCAAATTCTCCTTCTGATTTTTCAAAGCCTAGCATTTTTAAATCCTTTTTGAATCTTTCTGTCAACTGTCTATATGGGAACCAATTGCAAGTTATTTTCTTCTCTGCAAGTTCCTCTCTTGTCATTAATTGCCATTTATCTTCTTTGTATTCTATTAAATCTTTATATGATACCCATCCCTTTTCTACTAATTTATCTCTTTTTATGAAGGCCTGATGGAGTGAAACCCATAGCGGTATTTTCTGGTAAAATCTATTCCTATAATTTAGACAAGTTTGTAAAATAGGTTTTATTATATAGTGATTTTTGAAGTCTTTGTGGCTCTTATCTTTATCATACCACATACAGGCGCGGAGGCCAAATCGTGCGTTAAATCCCTCTAAATTCAGTTAATATTTTGAAGCTTTATCCAATCTACAACCCAATTTAGGCAACTGGCATGGAAATATAATTTCAAATTCAGGAGGCCCAGCCCTCCCCTTTCTTTAGCATCCATCATGGTTTTCCATTTTATCCTTGGCTTTCTTCCTCCCCATATAAACTTGGACAGTTCCTTATTCAAATCCTTGAAAGGAATCTCATTTGTTATTATAGGGATGTTTTGAAAGTAGTAAACCATCTTAGGTAAAATCATCATTTTGATTGTTGCCACTTTTCCCATTAGAGAAAGATCTAAGTTATTCCGTTTTTTAAAATCCGTCTTAATTTTATTCCAAGTCTGTTTGTAATTATTATTAAATAAATCTGAGTTTTTATATGTTATATTTATACCCAAATATTTCACAATTTTTCAATTTTATAATTTGATACATTTTCCAATTGTTTCTTTTCTTTTTCATCCATATTTTTAGTTAATATAGCTATTTTATCTTTGTTTATTTTAAAGCCCGACCATATACCGAATTCTTTTAGAATAAAGTTTATTTTTTCTATACTTTGTATTCCAATTTGACTTCTAATCTGAAGACTAAAATAGCCTCGGTTACCCTTGAAGATGGCCTAGTTGTGCCAGGAAAGACAGAGAGAATACCTGTGGTATTGTCAATCCATTTTTCATTTTACTACTCCTCCTGCAGCTACTCCATGTTAATTACAGCTCTGCTACAGCTGAACTGGAAGCCAGTGATGTGTCCCTCCTATTCAACTAGGAACACATGTAGGATGAGAAATGACAATAAAATTAAGAGTGGCTTTGCTGCCCCTACAGTGGCAGATCAACTACCAGCTCCTATTGTAGCCAAAAGTCTATGAAAGGGAATTTTATTTAGCTCAAATCGAGAGGGGGTTAGCTAAAAGGGCCCTGCGAGACTGTCTCCCATGTGTATACCAAAAGTCCGGTGGATCTAAGAATTGATGCAGAGACAGAACTCTCCAATTAAAGTATTATTTATTAAAGGGGAAAATCACAGCAATTCACATACATGCACACACTCATGTAAGGCTCAGGAAATCAAGGGTTATCTTGGAAAAGGTATTGAGGCAGGACTATGGATGATAGTACAGATGAAGCTTTCTCCGGGATCCAATTGGGTGAAGTGGCGTGAGACACAACTGTTCCAAGAACATGGGTTGAACAGAGGTGCCAGTAACTAGATCAGAGAACAGAGTGACTCAGGGTCCCCATGAACTCCGGCTAGTGACACTGAGGAGAGAAATCCAAGTGTTTTTACGGGATAAGACTAGCTGCATGGCAAAAGTGTGAGACTGCCTAGGTGAGGTAATCTGGTCTGGCAATATTCAAGGGGAAATGAGAGAGGATTAAGTCATTAGTTGGCTCATCAGGTGAGACATCTAGGCCAATATCGCCGATCCTTCTGATTATGGAGGTGATGATGGTCCATTTGCAACTTGCACACTATCTGTTGGGCTATGGGGATTGGGGATTTTCCAGTCTTCCAAGTGACCTAGGCATGACCTGCCTGTCTTGCCCTGGTGGCACTTGGAGTTCAGGGCAGTGTTCATCTGGGGCCAAGTGGAATTCATACACACACCAAAATTCAGAAAAATGCACTGTTGCTAACACTATTCTGTTGGTATTCCTGCTTATCCCACTCTGTTCATGCCTTTGTGACTTCCAGTTTAAATAACTGTAATGTCTTTTATGTGAGAACTAGCTCTGAAAAATGAAAATATCAACTGTTCAGAAAATTCTTCATCTGACCCCTCAGACTGTGAATGTAGCATTTCTATCATGTCCTATCAGGACTCACTTGATCAATTGATGGGTGCTGTAATCCATCAAATCTGGAGAGAACCAGGTTTGGAAAGGTTGATGTAGATGACAAGTTCATCCTATCATGTCAGAATTTGGAGACAACCAGCTGCTCAAGCACTTTGCTTAAGAAAAAAACAACAACAACTAAGCTGTAACATTCATAGCCAGAGAGGTCTGCTTTAGGAGTGGACTTAAAATTTTAATTTATACAGTGTTATGATGGTTGATTTAGTATGAAGACCCTGTTGGGTTCCTGCCATGGCCCTAGACTGGGAGAAGCCCTGATCACAATAGACTCAAGGCGAGCACATCATGTAGGCTTCTGAAAGGTCACATCTGCAGTTACAACAATTTGCAGATAAAAAGGGCCAAGCCTAGGATGCAGGACATTCACACCTAGTAGATTTATGGGTACCAGCCAGGATGTGTCCGGCTGAAGATGAGATTACATTAACATCCCATTTCCTCTCCTTGGAAATTGTTTACTTCAAAGAGTAAGAATCCAGAATAGTTTGATATACTATAGCAACTCTTCACCTCAGGTTAGATTTAAGGGTATAAAAGATCCCCAAAATCTCAGGCACATTGGGTCTGGTTAGATTTCATGGTGAAACTGCACCACTGTGAACTCTGACATGGGTCCCGGCTCTTTCCTTTGTCCTTTCCTTTTTCATAACGGTTGAGTCTATCCATCTTCATTCAACATTGGAGCAGCTTCCTTCAGGTAATTATCATCATTAGAAAGCCTTGTGTTTCCTCTACAAGCTAACTACTTTATTCCTGAGTTCTTGTGTGTATGAGTGTATGGTAGAAGGTCGTTTTTTTAAAAATTTTATTAATCAAATACATACATACAAACATAATAAAACCAAACATACATTACAAACATTAACTACAATGAACATACAAACAAATAAATACACCAATAACACAACTAACTGAAGTTAACATGGCAAAAAACTTCTGACTTCCAGATGAATGGTTATTTGCAATTTAATGTTCTTTACTGTACCCCTATCAAATAAATATCGTTCTGAACTAATTATTATTTCTTACAACTCAGTTGTCACTATTTAAACTATATACATATTATTTTCCCTTCTAATTCAACTTTTTTCTTCTATTTTAACTTTTTATCATAATATTCTTTAAACTTCACCCAGTCTTTAATAACTTCCTCTTTTGATTTATCATTTAATAAGCCAGTTAGCGAATCCATAGCTTCCCATAAATTTTCTATCCATTCATAATCTGTAGGTGTTGTTGATTGTTTCCATTCCTTTGCATAAAGAATTCTGGCAATGGTAACCATATATAGCAATACCCTTTTATTTTCTTTTACGAATTCACTCTCGAGTACCCCAGTCATATTTAACAAAAAGAGGGTTGGTTCTAATGGTATTTCAACTTCATATATATTCATCATTAGCTCCTTTATTCTCTTCCAGTATTTTTTTGCTTCTATACATCTCCACCATAGATGGTAAAAGGTGGCTCCCATTTTTCCACATTTCCAGCAAGAGTCTTTACCTGTCTTATATAGTTTATCTAATTTGACCGAGGATAAATACCATCTATACACCATCTTAGTGTGGTTCTCCTTATAGTTTTGGCATTTTGTAAAATTATGAGTATCTTCCCATGCCTTTTTCCAGTTTTCTAATTCAATGGGCTTTCCTACATCCTGCGCCCATTGAATCATAGAGTGTTTTATTACCTCTTTTTCCAAATCTCTATTTTTTAACGCTTGATAGAACTTTGATATGTGTCCTTTCTTTTTATCAAAAAAGATTTTATCTATTTCATTGTGTATTCTTGTAATACCTTTATTTTTCTTATCAACTCTATATCTTTCTCTTAATTTATTGTATAAAAACCAATTATCTTTAATTGGTTCTTTCAACTGTTCCCGCGTCTTAATCAATATTTCAGTACTATCACTCCAGTTTACTAATTCTTTATAAGTTATCCAAGGGATTTCCTCCTTCTTAGATCTCCTACAAAATGCCTCTTGAGGGGAGACCCAACTAGGGATTTCCCTATAAAAATTATTCTTAATTTGTATCCAAGTTTTCAATAACGCACATCTCACAAAATGGTGTAAGCATTCTTTGTTTTCTTTTTGTTTGTCATGAAACATATATGCATGAAAACCAAATCTCATATTAAAACCTTCCAGGTCCGATAGTCTTTCATTTTTTAACTTAACTCATTCTTCCAACCAATTTGAACAGGCTGCCCTATAATATAAGATTCGGGAGGCCACAGCCTCCTTTTATCTTTTCTTCTGTTAACAATCTCCAACTGATTCTGGCTTTTTTTGCCTTCCCAAATAAACTTACCCAATTCTCTCTGCCAAGCTTCCAAACATCTTTCATTACTTAATACGGGGAGATTTTGAAATAGAAACATGATTTTCGGTAGTACACACATCTTAATAGTTTCAATTCTTCCATAGAATGATAGTTGTTTACTAGACCATCTAACCAATTCCTTCTGGACTGCCGCCCAACTTTTTAAATAATTATTTTTAAATAAATCTATATTTCTTTTTGTTATCGTGATTCCCAGATACTTTACTTTCTTTTCGATTTTAAATTTGGATATTTCTTCCAATTTTTCCTCTTCTCTAGCATTCATATTCTTTGTAATTATAGCTGCTTTATCTTTATTTATGTTAAATCCCGCTAAATTCCCAAACTCCTCTATGACCTTTATTAATCTCGTTATATTATTCACAGGATCTTCAAGAAAACAAATCATGTCATCAGCAAATGCTTGCAACTTATATGTGTGTCCTTTTATATTTGTTCCCCTTATTGCCATGTCTTCTCTAATTCTATTATTCAGTACTTCCAATACTAGTATAAACAATAACGGTGAAACGGGGCACCCCTGTCTTGTCCCTTTTTCAATCTTGATTTTATCAGTTTTTTCTTGATTAATAATAATTTGTGCATTCTGTTCCTTGTAAATTTCTCATATCCAATTAGTGAATGTTTCTCCCATCTTCATTTTATTGATCAATTCTAACAAGAAAGCCCATTTCAACCTATCAAAAGCATTCTCCGCGTCTAATAAAATTAATGCTTTTTTTTTGTTATGATGTTCGTAATACTCTATAATATTTAAAACAGTCCTTATATTATTTTTTATTTGTCTCTCAGGCAAAAAAACATTTTGATCTTCATGTATTATATTATTTAATATTCCCTTTAACCTAGTCGATATTATTGTCTTAAAGATTTTGTAGTCCGTGTTTGTCAGTGATATAGGTCTATATTTCTTCATCTCAATACACTCTTCCTCTTCTTTGGGGATTAATACAATCCAAGCCTCTTTCCATGAATTAGGTACGCCATAATCCTTGATATCATTAAACAGTTCTTTCATTGGTTCTACTAAGATATCCACCATTTGTATGGTAGAAGGTCTTTGTATGTTTGAATCCCCAAATAAATTACAGTTCATTGGAAAGCTTTCTCTCTATCAGTCTGTTCCCTAGCCACTTCTGTAAATATAGGATAAAAGATCCCATAGAAGATTTGGACTGTAGTAATTCCCCAAGTTCAAGTCCTCCTTTACTACAGTCTGTATTGAAAAGCGAGTTGTAAATGTTTTAAATAAAGAAAATAATACATCAGTTTATTACTTTTGTATCCTTCCTGTTCTCCAAATGTTCAAGTCACTTAACTGAGGTCCTGTATGAGCCAGACCAAGTTTTAAACTTTTCAGAGGAAGACTTTCTTTCCATCCTGAAAGACCATCCTCTCAGGCTTGGGAAAGAGCCTTTTTAGTTGTTGTTCCTAGGCTATTGAATTCCCTCCTCCATGAAAGCTTGGTTGGTATCCTCTCTGCTCCCTTTTTACTGGCAAGCAAAGCTCTTCCTATTTACGACCTTTACAGACTGCCAGAAATACTGCAAATTGAGGCCACTTTAACTGTCCTGGCTCAGTGCTAAGGAATCATGGGAACTGTAGTTTATTGTGGCACCAGAGCTCTCTGGCAGAGAAGGCTCAATGTCCCAGAAAAAAATACAATTCCCATGATTCCCTAGCACTGAGCCAGGAAGTTAATGTGGCCTCAATTTGCACTATTTCTGGCAATCTGCAAAGGCCCTAGCCTTTAACTCTTTGGGGTGAGAAGTGAAATGGGTGTGCTTTTAAAAAAAAATGTAAAATATGTTTTATGAGTTTTCATTGTTTTAAATGAAACTCCTTCTTTGGAAATTTTTAAACAGAGGCTGGGCACCCATGTCGGGAGTGCTTTGATTCTTTATTCCTGCATGGGGGGGGGGGGGGGGGTTGGACTGGATGGCCCTTGAGATCTCTTCCAACTCTATGATTCTATGATTCTAAATTAATGCCTGAAAAGCAAAGGTTGATTAATGCTTTTAAAACATTTGTACTATAAGTTGTTTTAGCTATTTTGTTTTAAATTATAAGCTACTATAAAAGCACCCTATAAGGGCTTTATTCATTTATTGATTTTTATTTATTTATTAATTTTTATAAAAAAATTATTATTTTATTGTTGCTACTTTAAAACCATACAGCAACAATCAAAAATTAAATTCGACAACAAACCATACAAACAAAACACACAACAAATCAATTAAACTAACCTAAACTAACACTCAATAAAAAAGAAAAGAAAAAGCACACAATAATTAAACACCCAGCTCTAGAACAATTACAAACTTAAAGAAACTCAACAGTTACTCATCTTTTACAGCTAAATCTATATTATAATTTCCCTCCATCTTGTCTTCCCTCGTTCCATCCTTTCGTTGATACCCTCAACCTTTCTATTCCTTCTTCTACTTCTTCTACTGGAAGTAGGGCTTTATTCATTTGATAGTCAAGGCAATCTTGTGAAGTAAGTTGGGTCAAAGTGATCATTTGCACAAACTGATCATTTGCACAGAGCCGCCAGATGTATTTTAAGGCTAAGCAGGCATTCACAGATGGATTTATTTCTTCTTATTCTTATACTGCTTTTCTGCACATGTAATACATTAAAAGTGGTGGCAACCTCATACCCTTTCCTACACTTCACCATTGTACCAAATGGCTGTGGTCCTTCAGTTATGATACTGCTAACACATGTAAATACAAGACTGGACAGGCCAAAGAAGCCACCTGAATGATGTGCTATAAGTATAAGAAGATACTGTTTTGTTTTTATGCAAATTCTAATTTGAAGATATTTGTGAAGCAAAACAAGCAGTGACAATTCAAGGCAAATAATTGAAATCATCTGATCTGAATGAGCTTGCTTTGCCAAGCAAGCAGGGAGAAATGTGGCTAGCACTAAGCACTGAGTGCTAGTGCATTACTGAACAGGTGAATGTTTTAGGTTTGGTCCCCCCATCTTCTTTCTGGTGAATGGCACCAGCTCTTGTTAACAGAGCTGGGCTGAAAGACAAGGAATTCTGTCCACCTCATCTCTCCCTTTGTTTCCCTAAGAGGAGAAAGTTTTGCAGGTGAAAGACATTGAATGGAAACTAATGGCTCATGTTTTCCATCCCTCTCATATATCCTTCCATTCAGTGTTAATATAGTCTGGCTCATCTGCTCCACTACAACAAACTCAGCCAGGAGATTTTTCAGGCATCCAAGGGGTTTGTTGAGCATCTGCCACTGAATATCTGTCATGGCTGGCTCCCTTGAGTTCCTTAGCAATCTCAGCCAGTGGCCCACATGTAGTATCTTTCTTACAGAGTGACAGAGTACTCTTATTTTGCTGTTGCTGTTCTCTACTCTTTTCCTCTTCTTCACTGACCTGATAACTGAAATATCAATGATTTCCTGTTTAATGCTTTAAAAAAAAAGGAATACTAAAAAACCCCACTGCTGTCTCTGTGTGAGAAATCACACATGTTGTTATTTTTTTTATATATATATTCAGCTCTAATGGATAGGTGGGAGGGAGGGAGGAACAATAGATGTTATTCTTCAGAATTTGTGGTTGAACCCTGAGCTATGGATATATACTATGAGAGCAGACCTTCTTAGATCAGTGGAATGTACTCCCCAGAAAGGGGTCATTGGATTGGACCCTTAATTTGATCTCAAGTACAGTAAGAACATTAGCTTTCAGCTCTAATGCAGATGATAGATGCTTATCTTTTCCCTCAGAAAATATCAGTGAGGCAAATAGTTTTTGTACGTACAAGATAAATTTATTATGGAGTCTGGTATGGGATACCTTTAATATGGTGGGGAATGGCTAGAGAAGCCACAGTCTCATCTGGATGAAGTTTTGGTGAGCTACTTCATGCTGAAGAAAGTTTTCAGGACTGATTTGGATAATGAGTGAGTCCAAATATTAAAACGAATACCAATAAAATTTCCAGTTGCATGGAAAGAAGACCTAAATTCTCCTCTCACCAGTTTCTGCACTGGGAGAGAATATCTTCTCCTTGACCTTATGACATTTGGATAATCTATTCCCATTCATGAATATGCTTTCACTACTATGGATGATAACTTCTCACTCCATATTTCAGTTAAGGCCTAAGCAGACTGCCAGAAATAGTGCACATTAAATTGAGGCACTGCCCTGGCTCAGTGCTAAGGAATCATGAGAATTGTATTTTTTTCTGAGACATTGAGCCTTCTCTGTCAGAGAGCTCTGGTGCCACAATAAATTACAGTTCCCATGATTCCCTAGCACTGAGCCAGGGCAGTGCCTCAATTTAATGTGCACTATTTCTGGCAGTCTGCTTAGGCCCTTAGTCTCAAACAGGGGTAGGCAACCTTTCCCCTTTAAGGGCCGAGGGACTTCAGCTCCCAGAATCCCAGGAGCTATTGGCCAACATGGCTGAGGCTTCTGGGAGCTGAAGTCCCTCGGCCCTTAAAGGGGAAAGGTTGCCTACCCCTGGTCTCAAAGGTGCTTCAAAATCTCTCTACATACTGATTCTACAGACTAACATGGCTATATTTTTGAATTCCATTTCTTTCCATCCTACTAATCCCACTGCATGTTAGAATCAACAAAAAAGGCCAGGCAAGAGGGTCTTGTGGTCCAAGCTGAGGCATACTGAGTCAAGTTAATGTTTCTGTGCTGTTCCCCAGTGCTTTAGAATACTTTATGGTTGCAACTTGCTGTTTAAGCATTGCTTTTTAAAATGTTAACTTGTAACCATAAAAAAATTACATTTTTCCCATCCAAAGAAAATGGAGGAGATGATGCCATGAAAGAGAGGAAACTCAGGACTTTATTGCACTGCTTTTTAAATCGACTTATCTCTCCCAATTTAAATTTTAATTCAGGTGGCATCCTGATGTCATCAGAAAGATTTTGCCACAGAATCTGCCACCTGAAAATAGCCTGGGTCCATCCCTGCTCACAGGAGCTCTCTGGCTGCCATTTTCTTAAGCAGGGAGTTTTTCGGCTTCAAAAAGACAAGATGAGCACCTCTGTGAGTGGGATGGACCTGGGCTGTATTCAATAACTATTTATAATATTACAAAAAATGACAACTGTTACCATAGTCTTTAACACTATCCTTCAAGGAACATATTTTTTTCTGACAAAAACACAAATCTACCTCAAGCTTTTACATGTGCAGGATGCCTGTCTATTGTTGGAGGTACACATGTCTCACAAGATTGATCATGCTGCTCATTGGCCTCTCCTATGTCACTTAAGGGAGCACCATGAAACTCCACAGGTTGAGCATTTAGTTCATCTTGCCTTAAACATATGTAATCAGTACTTTCAGGTGCTTGCCTTTGTAGTCTTATGATAGGGAGGGAACAAGCTTGTTTTCTGCTGCTCCAGAGACTAGCCCCGCAGCAATGGATGTAAGCTCCAGGAAAAGAGATTCCACCTCAACATTAGGGGGAACTTCCTGACAGTAAGGGTGGTTCGACAGTGGAACACACTCTCTCAGAGAGTAGTGGAGTCTCCTTCTTGGAGGTCTTTAAGCAGAGGCTGGATGGCCATCTGTTGGGGATGGTTTGATTGGGAGTTCCTGCATGGCAGGGGGGTTGGACTGGATGGCCCTTGTGGTCTCTTCCAACTCTATGATTCTATGATTCTATGATACTGATATACATGACCTTCTGAAGTTCTCACATGATATGAACATGACTGCTGACATTTTTTCACTTTATTTTTATTAGCAATAGGATTAAATAGAGTACATTAGAAATATTACATTTTGTTACATCTGTGAAAGAGTTTCCATATTGTGCATTGATATTGGTAATTCAATATTACAGATCATCATCATTGTATGGTTGTATGCTTTTCTCCATATATTACAGTTTGTATTTTAAAATAAAGTGCATCTATCTATGCAATAAATCTTAAAATAAATTGCATCTATCTATACAAAATAATAAAATCCACACATACATTACTTGTTATTTAAACAATTTATATTGTTAATTAATTGTTTAATTTGTTTATTAATTTCCTTTGTTATTTCCCCCTCAACGATATCTGTTTATTCTATTTCTAGATTTACAGTTCTCTCACTGGTTTGTGTGACTTAGCTTCAGTATAAATACAGCTTTCTTAGGGGTGATGCAGACCGGTACTTTAGGCTGGCCTTGGAGTGGAGATGGGGTTTGGCGACTGCATACTGGCCACCCCAACTCCACCCCAATGTCGTGCGCCTGTCCACATGGCGTGTGGTGTCAGGGTGTCCTTTTGGCACAGCGTGCGCACACACTGCACCAAAGGGGCACAAAAGAGCCATAGTGGCAGCTCTAAGGGTGGCTTTTTGCAACTCCCAAAAATAGCAGCATTTGCCCACTCTTTTGGAGGCAGCAGAAAGGAGGATCGGGGCTGTGGCATGTGGTTGCTGTAACCTTGATCCGCCACTCCCGGGGCAGCCCAGAGCCACCCCTTGTGGGCTGTCTGCATCGGCCCTTAGTTTTCTTGAGGTATATAATCAAATATAGCCTGCTTTGTGTATTCCTTGTAATGATTAATTTAACTCTTGCAATATTCTGTGATTGAATTCCATTCTTTTCCCATCATTTACAATGATTTTCCATTTAACCAATTAGTTAGCTTATCCATCTATACTGTATCATAGGAGACTATCACATGGCTTATGAATGAAAATGTAGACTACATCACAAACTGAAAAGAACAGCTTAATCTGGACATTCCTTCTTGCTGGCAAAGAATAGACTAGCACTAGATGCAACTGATGGCTGAAACAATGGACATAAGGAATTTCTTTTTAAACACCACCATGTTTTCCTATTCAAAGGCATAGCTGTGTTAGGGGAGATGAAGACGGTACAAAGCACTGTCTTGGAGTCAGAGAAGGGGAGAGGCAGCTGGATGCCGGGAGCCCCAACCCCTTCTCAAGGACGTAATCGGAGCGCTCACCATTGCACATGGCGAGTGCTCTGATGACATCCTTCTGGCTCAGCATCCAGACACGCTGAGCTGGAAGGAGCACTATTTTAGTGCTCCTTTTCAGAGGTACCATAAGGGTGGATTGGGGCTGAAGCATGGAACAGCCTCGGTCCCAATCCACGGCTTCTCAGGGAGGCCCATGGCCACCCGTCTGTAGAGGCCCTTAGTCTGGAAAATCAGTATGCAAAGGGATCTTGTAGCACCTTTGAGATTAACTGCAAGAAAGAAGTTGGTAGCGTGAGTATTAGTAGACTTGAGCATACTTTTTCACGTGCATGTTTTCTTGATGTAACACTTGCTCCATCATAGCACTGACTTATAGTCTAGTTTTCATCAATCCCTATACTTCTCAATGTTTGCAAGATATTTCCAACACCATATGCAGATTGACCATGTATCTGTACCATTTCTAACAGGTTCTCTTGAGAACAAACCATACAACAATAGATAAGATAAGCTCTCTATTCCAGCTTTGTCTCTTGTGCAATCTACTTTTATTGTTAATAATTGCCAGTTAGCATTGTTGACTCGTTCACAATTTATCGATGAGCTGTATCCACACAAACATGGATGTATTCATTCTGAGTATGTGGAAAAGTGCAATGAGCATGTTGAGGTATAATATTAACAGCTGTGCAACTGCACAATGGACTTCTTAGCACCATGTTCTATCAAAAACCCACTGATCACTACACATATTAACAGGCTTCCAGTTTCCAGATCTTAGATTTATAATAGGCATTTCTCAAGCTAAAACTTCTACCTAAGGACATGAAGAAATAAATCAACAATGCAAGATTAGTACTCAGGAACAATATGCTACTGGACAGACCAAAAACACAAAAGGACAGAACATCCCTAGTGGTTACCTACAGTCCAAATCTGGGATCACTCAAAACCATCATTACTGAGCTACAGCCAGTTCTGGAGAACAGCTCCTTCACAAGCTCTGGGAATCAGACCCTTATTGGCCTATAGAGAGCTCCCATAAACAACTATTCACTTGCAACAGACCCTGTCACAAACCCAGATGCCTACTCTGTTCTAATATCTATTATGGGAGCAATATTACAGGAGCAAAAACATCACCCTCAATTTCAAAGGTATACTTACTTGTTGTTCCTCCAATGTGATATATGCCACCCTACACCAGCAATGCCTCTCTATATTTGGACAAATATGATAGTCTATACAAAACGATAAATGTGTGACTTCCGGTTGCAATGGTGAAACAGTCAGCAGCATGGGGTGAGAGCTTGTCCTGGCTTCCACTCCATTCTCAGTACTCCTGTAGTTTAAATTTGATCCCAACTACAGTCTACCCCTACCAGACAAAGGTTCAGGGGAGATAAGGGGTTGTCAGGGGCTTTGATGATTTAGCTGTGTTCTCTACAAGCACAAAGTTGGGAGAGCCCAGAAATTAATGTGAGCTGAGGAGCAGACTATATTGCATATAAGGTAGCCCGCAAGGGCAATAGTTTTACCAGCAGCATACATACACACACACACACACACACACACACACAGAAATTAGCTGCCAAATATACAAACTGCAAGTGAAATCTTAGCTTTTTCCCCCCTTTGTGAATGAAACAAGAGGGAAAGAACATTAAGTATTACTAGGACTATAATCTATTCACAGGTAGAAAATACCTCACAGAGTCAACAAACTTAAAGCAAACAAAACAAATTTACTTTAGCACTGCAGATAAGTGCTAACATTGTGCTTTTTTTTGGCTGCTCTATTTCCGTCATCATGTTGCTTTTGCCTTTACTTTTTTTCTAGTTACTGCACTTTGAAGATGCTTTGTTTATACAGTGGAGAAGATACTTTCTCCTTTTCCCCTTTTGTTGACTTATTGGCGAGGGAAGGCTAGCAGATGATAACAATACAATTAACATAAAGAAGATTTTATCTCAACTACACATAAGAAATTTATGACCTCATAATAACTACAGGTAAAAGAACTTAACAACATTGATGAGAGATACTTACTAAAATCAGGCTGAAGGGAAGAGGAAAGGGGAAAAAGAGGGGGAATCAAGGAGGAAGGAAGGCAACCAAATAAGAAGACTCTGACCCTTGAAGAAATACAACACAATGATGTAATGAGACTATAAGAGCTACAAAACTATAAGAGCTATAAGAGCCCTTATAGGGCTTATAGGAGTTAAGTTAAGTTAAGAATTAAATAATAAAGGTGTTGACAGAGGAGTAATTTGCTATTGTGACAAACTTCTACAAGTAGTTACGAATAGACATGAGCAGACATATTGAGAAAGGTAAGAAGAAATCTTGTAGAGCTACAAAATCAATAAGAGAAAGTGATATTATAAAAAGAAGAAGTGTATTGTAATTATGTTCTTAATTTTTCTTGTTTGTTTATTTTTTCCCCTTTTCTCCTCCTCTCTTGCCTCTGGGGGAATTCATGAGAACCCTATTAGTGGGAAAGAAAATATAAATAATTGATTATTCATATTATATAAATAATATATACATATAAATATAATACAATATAATATAACATAAATAATACATTGATTATATTATTTATATTGATTATTTATATATTATTTATATTATATTTATGTTATTTATATATTATATAGTAGGATTGGAAGAAGAGAGGTGAGGGAGAGAGAGAGAAAGGGAAGACAGAGGACAGAGAGGAGGAGGGAGGAGAGGAGAGGGATAGGGAGGAGAAAGTGAGAGAGAAAAAATAAGAAAGAAAACAAAAGAAAATAGTTTGGGAAGAGAGGGGAAAAGAAGAAAACAGAATAAAGGTTACGTACCACAGATTATCTGATTAGAATACTAGAACCACTAATATGAACAAGGAGAATAAGGAAAAGAAGATAACTAATGGAAGTTAAACAATTGCAAATTATGCATGATAAATTGATTTAATGCAATTATTAAAACAAAAAAATCATTGAAAATAAGAAAATATATCAGATTTTGGTTTGAAGAAGTTGTAGAGATTTAGAATTTACTTTTGGGTATAAATGATGTTTAGGATACTATTGTGGGCCACTAGCAGAAATTTTAAAGACTTGATATATTTGATGTATTGAATTGATTTACAAGTCAATTGATAAAGCTTGATGTTAGATAAACTAATAGAAGTGGAAATAAAATCAGATTAATTTGAAATTTTGAATTTGGTAAATTGAATGCTTGAAATTAAAAGCTTTTGAAAAATTGAAAATGAATGTTGAAAAATACCTGCCAAATCTGACTGAAAGCTGTTACTAGTTGGTAGATATAATTGTTTTTATTGCTTTATATAATTTAATCAATCGTAACAATTGTATAAACTTTATGTAAGAAGGAACTCAATACAGAATAATTTGTTTAGATTAGAAAATAACTGATTAAAAAGAAATATATACAATATATAAGCATAGATTACAATTTAAAATATAACAATTTAAGTTAGAAAAGATTATCATGGCCACTAACCCAAACACTACCAATAGCAATTTTGACACTTTGGTAAAACCATCAGATTTAATTTTAACAATATTACAAGAATTAGGTGAATTAAAAAAGAATTTCAAGAAAGAAATAAGAGAAGAATAAAAAGAAACAAGAAGGGAAATTAAACAAGATATGCAAAAAGAGGTAATATTTTGGCAGAAATGATAGACAATTTGGCAAAAGAACTGTTGAGATGAAAACAGAAATAGAAAACATAAAAATGAAAAACAAAAGAATTAGAAAAGAAATCAGACAACATTGTTACTGAAAAAACAGATTCATCAAAATATACTTTTACAAGAAATAAGATACAGAGGAAAATGTATCAAATTAAGAGGAGTGCCAGAAGACCCCAACAAACACCTCAAGAAATTGATACTGATTCTTGCTAAATTTGTGGATGAAAGTGAAATGACCCTTGATTCTCAAATCGATAAGTTATTTAGAATTAACTCCAAAATCACTAAAGCGAAAAAGCTACCAAGGGAAATTACAATATGTTTTACTAGAACAAGATTTTTAAAAAATCAAATCATACAACAAAACTTTAAGAAATTGATACATTTAAGGATATACCACCCCAGATATTAAAAAAACAACACAAGAGTATACGTTCTTAACTCAATTACTAAACAAGAAGAACATTAATTATAGGGGAGAAATTGAAGGAATAACATTTAACTATAAGCAAAGAAGAGTCAAGATCAACTCAATTGAAAAAGCAAAGGAATTGTATAAGAAGTTAAGTACTAGAAGAAAATTTGAGAATGGTATCAAGAAAACAGGAGGAGAAGAAATAACAACACATATATACAAATCAGACACCAAATCAGATGAAGAAGAAAGAAAAGACTCTGAAGATCAAACTTGATAAGATGAATAAAGTAAAACTCCAGAGGAGGATAAGAGCTTAGAGGTAGAAAGCTCAGAGGAAGAAGATAACAACCTATCTGGAGAAGAAGCTATAAAAGAACGAAGAAGAAACAATGTCAATTAAGATAGGATCATGGAATGTGAAAGGACTGAAGAACAGGTATAAGAGACAATCAAATATTTCATATTTTAGGGGGAAATATGATATAATCTCTATTTAAGAAACCAAATTAAATAAAAATGATATAAGGCCCTTGCATAATTTGCCTTATTCTCTCTATAATAGTTTGACTATTATCTCCAGCCCTTGGTGACTTTCTGCCCTCCAGAATACTATCTCCCTTCCCCTCATAACTCATTTTAAAGTTCAAAATTTTCAGACTGTTGGCAAAAATGTTTCTGCCAACTGACATGAGGAGCAACCCATTTCTTGCCAGAAGTCCTCCCTCCTGAAACCTCAGGCTAGGTTCCAAGAATCCAAATGGTTCTTGGTGGCACCATCTGCAGAGTCAGTTGTGTTAGGAGAGTATCAGCTTTGACCACTTCTCCAAGCCCCCTTTGACTTGCCTCCAAACTTTTTCAAGCTCAAGAGACTGGGGTGCAGCTATATAGAAAGCTAACCACTGCTAGTTCCTCCCCCAGCCAAGTCTTTGACTCACTTCCTCTGAGCAAAAGCTCTGCCTCCCTGGAACCAGGTTCTCAGGAATGAGACCTAGGGCTCCACCCAATAGAAAAATAGAGTTCTAAGAAGCAGACAATAACGCCTCCACTCAGCTCACACCAAACAATCATCCTTTAGCAAACAGACAAAAGGTCACCAAACTACAATAGAACAATATGTCAGGTTTAGCAAAATCAGAACTCTGTGAAATCAGTAAACCGGTGGATAGCAGCAATCAGAAGTTTATTGAATACAAAGTCAGCACTACGTTTAAGCCAGAACTGCCCCCCCAGCATTACAGTCCCATAATTAAACCCAGTCAAATCTTTACGCCACTGGACATTTAGGTGCGCAAACACATCTCCACCTACATTTCCCACAGTTTCATTTCCCCAAGTACATCACCCCCTCCTTAGCTCATCCCATATCAACTGCTCCAAGGAGTACCATCCTCCTTTCAAGTTCTCAGCATTCCAAAGCGCCAGTTATCAAAACACCCCAGCAGCTACACACATCCCATCCCCCAGACCTTCCAGCTCCTTCCAGACTCTTCTGGCAGAACCTAAACCCAGGTTCTGACACAATAGTCACTACTACTCACATAAACAAGCTTCCACTAGGCTCAAATCAAATCAAACAGCCTTTCCTTAAGTGACCCTTGACCCAACTCACCCTTGATCCAACAAAGTTTCCTGAAGGATTCTCTGGAACTGGGGAGGTTTAAAGCCACAGACCCAAGCTCACCTTCTGCTGTCTCTTCCTCCACACCGATGTGAAACACCCCTGTTTTCCAAACCTGTTCACCAAGCTTTGCTGACAAGTTCCAGAGACTGGGACTGCAGCTATATATAAAATTAGCCCTACCGTGCCAACTCATTCTCAGAACCCAGCAAATGCTCCCTCCCAGAGTCAATCACTCCTTAGTTGATTAACAAAATACCTTTATTGCTGGAGCCACAAGAGACAGAAGTTACTAGCAAGACATTTTGGTTAGAACTGAGGATATCATTACACACCAAACCATAATAAAGACATTTGAAATTAATGACTCCACTCCATCAGCCTGATGCGCTTTTATACCTTGTTCTCATAGCAACAGCCAGATGTCCCTCATCTCCCTTCTTTCCCTGATTTCTCAGTCTGTAGATTTCAAACCACCAACTTAATGAGAAACCATGGCTCGACTAAAGGGAACCCTCCTCAGCATTCTATATTCTATCAAGCAGTTTAACCCCTACAGCACATTTTAAACTACTATATAATAACCACATGCAAAGAATTCTACACATTGCTACCTACATGATAATACTCTGTCCCAAATATATCAAAAGTACATAGCAATCATACATGACTGGATCTTTAGATTCTGACATTCATCTATTAGTTTTGTCATGAATTCATCCAATACCTTTCCTTTCTCGCCTCATTGTATCCTACTGGTGGTAAAAACATTTTCTGCGATTAATATCTCCATTTCCAGATTAATAGCACCCTCTTCTGCGCCCATCTCATATGTAGAGTATCTATGATTGATTGACCAATCTAGGCTAGAATCAGGGGGTGATAAGGATATACCCTCATTGACTGCTTCACTTTCTTTGGAAGGGAAAAAGTTAGTAATTTTCATTTGTCTCTTTTTCTTTTTAGCTGGTGAATTTCCATATGTAAGTTGAATTCCCCGTTGCTTGTATCCCTGCCTGGTGAAGAACATTATACCAAGGTATAACTCAACCAGAATAGGAAGGATCAGGCTAAATAGCAATAAAAATACCTGACACCAATCAGAAAGTACTGTTATGCAGCCATGTACCTTTAGGGGCCTTTAAATAAATCTTTTGACAAGTACAATGCAGACACCTAAGCAAGTCCAAATAATATCTAAGCAAAAATTACCATTCAGCAGTATCACCTCTCCTATCAAAAAGTTCTTATATAGTTCCAGGTGGCTTCAAATTGCTCTAAGGAATCCCTTAATTTTCAGTGAGACCAAATCAATCATGGCATGTGTCATTGGGACATTTTGTTGTTTATTGTTCTTAACTGCCCTCTAGTCAATCTCAACTCATGGCAACCCTATGGATGGACATCTCCAAGACCCTCTGTCCTCCACTGCTCTGCTTAATTCCTGCAGCCCCATACTCATGACCTCCTTAATAGAGTCCATCCATCTAACATGTGGCGTTCCTCTCTTCTTACTTCCTCCACCTTCCCCAGCATTATTGTTTTTTTCCCCAAAAAAGTCCTCTCTTCTCATGATGTGTCCAAAGTACGACAGTCTCAGTTTGGTCATCTTGGCTTCCAGGGAAATTTCCGGCTTGATCTGCTTGTCCTTTTGGCTGTCTATGGGATCCTCAGTCCTTCTTCCTATCATCTTTCTTAACTGTCCAGCTCTCACATCCATACATGGTAATAGGGAATACAATGGCTTGTATGCTTCTAAATTTTGTGCTGAGTTTTATATCTTTGCATTTTAGGATCATTTCTAGTTATTTCATAGCCACCCTCTCCATTCTTAGTCTTCTTCTGATTTTCTGACTGCAGGAAATCTATCAACTTCTATCAAAGTTTGATCCCAGGTATGGGGATTCTTTTACTATTTCTATTGCTTCATTGTCTAGGTTGAACTTGTGAAAATCCTCAATGGTCATTATTTTTGTTTTCTTTATGTTCAACATTAAGCCTGCCTTAGCAGTTTCTTCTTTGATCTTCCTTAGTAGTTGTTCCAGGTCTGTGAGGCTTTCTGCTAGTATTATGGTATGATCTGCATATCTTAGATTGTTGATATTCCTTCTTCCTATTTTCACTCTTCCACCTTCTGTGCCCAAGCCTATTTTTCTTATAATATGTTCTGCATACAAGTTGAACAGATAAGGTGAAAGGATGGAGCCTTGTCTAACTCCTTCACCAATTGGGAACCATTCTGTTTCCCCGTGTTCTGTTCTGACAGTAGCCTCTTGTCCTGAGTACAAATTCCTCATCAAGATCAGCAGGCTAGTGAACCATCCACCCCCTATCCGCTCATAGTTATTGGATCAGTGCATGAGTGCCCACTCCCAGCAACCCCCACCCGTGACTGGTAGGTACAGGCAGGAGACCACTTGCAGAGGCCCTCCAGGCTGGATTCATGTGTTGGTTCTGTGATGGGTCATCGTTCTGCCCTGAAGACATCCATTTAATGGGATTCGGAGTGATCAGGGCAGAACGATGGCCACACATTGCAAGGGACAGTCAAGCCCCACTCTAGCCAGGCTACCGAGGTAGAAGCTCTCCATGCCATCCTAAAATTCAAGGACCCTCACACCCTGTTAGTGATCTACACTGACTCCCAGTGGACCATAAATGCCACCATAGATTGGCTCCCTATATGGATGTCCCGGGAATGGAAAACTAATGATGATAAGCTGGTCACCCACTCAGAGAAATGGCAAATGACCACTGACCTGATTCAGAAAAGGACAGTCCCCACCTGGGTCACACATGTTAAAGATCACCAGAACAGAATCAGGGAAGAGACCTGATGGAACAACAAGGCAGATGCCCTAGCTAAAGAGGCTGTGACAACCCCAGTGGCTCCCATTAATGTGAAGCCAAAGGAGCCACTGTTGCCAGATACCCTAGACATAGCACAATTCCAGAAGGGAGACTACGAGATCAGAGCATTAGCAGAAGTAGAAAAGGACCCCACTGGGAAGTTCAGCATTTCCCAAATGAAGGAGTATGGTGGGCAGTGGACGGGATGGGCACCCATCACTGGATTGTGCCCGCCAAAGTTAGGGGAGACCTCATTCAGTTCATCCACAACATAGGACATAGAGGAAAACCCGTCACTTTCGAGAGAGTGAGAGAAACAGGATGGTGGCCGCACATGAAAGTAGATGTAGATCAGTAGGCGGACAACTGTCTCTCCTGTGCCATGGTGAACTCTGATTCCAGCAGCCCTAAGGCCCCCATCCACCACCAGCACATAGAGGGCCCATGGTCCCAACTCCAGATGAATTTTATTGGCCCCTTGCCTATCACTCCCTGACATAACAAATACTGCTTAACCATTACCGACCCATTTAGGAAATGGGTCGAGGCCTTCCCCCCCCACCCCCATGACATCACAGCAGCCACTACTCCAAGGGTGTTGTTCGACCAAGTATTCAGTAGGTGGGGACTGCCCCAGTCTTTCACCATCAATCATGACTCAGGCAGCCACTTCTCAGGAGAAGTCATGCAGGTATTGTGTAGAGCTTTGGGGATCAAACGATTCCATGTCACTTGCCATCCCCAGAGCTCAGGGCACATAGAGCACACCAACCAAACCCTAAAGGAAGCCATGAGAAAAGTAGACAAGGCCTCTGGCAAGGATTGGGATGCAAAGCTCCCCATAATTCTGATGGCCCTTAGGGGAACCACAGCTTCCTACAGCTTCACGCCCCACCAGGTAATGACTGGGTGCAAAATGATCATGCCCAAAGCATTCTAGATAAATACTGCCATCCCCCCAGACCTTGAGCCAGTAATTCTAAACCAGGGGTAGGCAACCTTTCCCCTTTAAGGTCCGAGGGACTTCAGCTTCAGGAGCTGTTGACCAACATAGGATTATTGCCCAGCATGGCTGAGGCTTCTGGGAGCTGAAGTCCCTCGGCCCTTAAAGGGGAAAGGATGCCTACCCCTGTTCTAAACCATGAGTGTATCAAGACTCTTATACAGAGTGTCTCTCAGATTCATAGCTTAGTGGCTGAGAAGCTGGGGCAAAACATGCAGGCTATGGACAGGAAGTTAGGGTGGGTGTGCAACCCCCAACAATGGGACCCAGGCCAGCAAGTCATGTACAGGAACTTCTTTAAACAGAGGCATAACTAGCTGCCAAGTGGCTGGGACCCATAGAGATCACTGAGTGAGATTCCCCCACAGTTTACAAGGTATGCATACCTAGCTGCCAGGGGTCTAGACTAAAGTACTTCCACTCATCCCAACTAAAGGAATGGAAGGGTGGACTGTCTCCAGACTGACCCGTAGGCACAGAGGAACCCTACCTACCCATAATAAATTTGTCCCAGACCTTTCTAGGAGGATAGGCTTAATACCACCTCTCTATCTCCCTACAGGGACGAAAGATGGCCTTGCATAACTGGATCACCTGGACGATACTGTGGAAAACAGTAGAGTCCAAAGCAAACATTTACATGGCTCAGTTTGTCACCAACTGGGAATTCAACATAGAAGCACACTACCACTGGGCTCCCCCATACCCAGGAATGAAGGAAGTTATAGATGCTATGGATGAAGTATGCACGTGGTTTGATAAGGTTTGTCACCAACTGGGAATTCAACATAGAAGCACACTACCACTGGGCTCCCCCATACCCAGGAATGAAGGAAGTTATAGATGCTATGGACGAAGCATGCACGTGGTTTGATAAGGTTTCCCATCAGAATCAAGACTAGGATATACATTACTAAGAGTAATACAATAACTTCACAAGTAATAATGTTCAGCCTGCAAGGACATGTATAGGTAGAGACTCCCTCTAGCACCAGAAGTCTGGAACAGGAACTGCTTTGACCCACCCAGAGGTAAAAACCTCTGCTTCATTTTATACTATCCTAACATTAGACTCCTAGTGCTGCCCCTTGTGGGCATGGCAGACAAGGCTGTTTGTTTGCAATAATGTCACCCAAACAGCTACTAGGTGCCAGATAGATTGCTGCAGCATGAACTGCCCATACATCCCCATATAGCCCCCAGAAGCCCTCCAGGAGCCTCCCATGTACTTAGGCAACATAGTAATCTGAAGGGATGTCTCCACATTCATGTACTCTGAAACGCAGCCCATCATCACCACCCTGGTGCTCAATCGAACCGTGGTTAATGTAGCTAAAACCATCCCGGCATGTAGTCCTTGTCTAAGAGTGGCTTGATCTCAGTGGGAACAACTAAAAAATGATGGCACCCTAAGACCCACCCACTTTTTAGGAGTATAAGGGACCTCACCGGAGGACTAGGTGTAGGTGAGGGAGTCCTAAACACCATAGGTTCCAAGGTCCGAGCTAACAAGTTAGGACTGGTAGGGTCTAAAACTCAAGACCTAGGAGTCTCCATAGCCATCAGTTTCACTAATGTCACTCACAGAGTAGGTTTAATTGGCCACATCTTACCACAGTGGATCGGTGCGGAAAAGGAAATAATCATAGATCTGAGTCGCTCCGTACATAGTGGTATCCATAATCTTTCCATTGCCATTCAATGGTCCCAAGTGCATAGTAACCTGATATCTTTTGCCTCCCAGTTGATCCAAGCCTCCCTAATGAAGCTGATACACCCAGATGTCCTGGATTTACTTAAGGCAGGGTATCCTGACTTCCTCCAGTACTCAGCAGACCTAATGCAGGTAACTGGGGCCCAACGGGCCAACATAATCCTAAAAATAGAGATATATCATGAGAGGATTTGGGAGCCCCAAATCGTACACCCCACATCCCACCTTGGGCTCCCCCTTGAGGACAGCAATACCACTATGATCCCAGAGTAACCCCTGCACTGGACTAACATGACACAGCCTTTTGACCTAACAGGATGTGTCAAAACAAACCAATGGATGCACTGTTATGGAGGCCTGGAAGGGACCCCTACACAGAATGTCCAAGAGCATGTGATAATCTCGGTCAAGAAGACCATTTTATTACAATTAACCCATGACTGCTTTTGTCTCTGAACCCCATTTGACTACATCACCATTATGCCTCTAGAATACAGGCTAAGCATAGACAGGACCAGAGTAAACCCGTGTTTTTGTAGGATCCACTTAACGGATTGATATAGAATGGAAATATATTTGCATGAGGTGGTAAAGGATTACGTGAGTGACAAATTATATCAGATAGATAATAAACTCATTCAGGGATTCCATCTGGAACTTCCCATTTCCCAGTGGTTATGCCTTCTAAGCAATTTAAGTAGGCTGCCAAACAAATCGAGCAGACTGAGGCAAAGCAGATAATTAAAGTCGCTCAGGAGATTAAGGTCATCCATGGGACAAGCCATTTTACGCTTGGTCATAAACCCCATAGCCATCATTTTGGGCATTCAAATTCTGACTGTAGTGGGCTCTGCTAGCTTAATTTGTTGGGTTAAAAGAACTGGCAAGCAGTTAGACCTCTCCCACCATAAGGCATCCCACTCATCCTCCATCCATAGCCATGACCAAGAATCTAGGGAGGAAACTGCATTTCTATTCTTAAACTAGGAAAAGGGAAGACGGAGGAACTTTGTCCTCCACCTTGTTTTTCTTGCTGGGGAGAAGCAGGCCATCCTCAGTGCCTCTTGGATGGGCAGTATGAAAACAGGGTGAAAGGTTGCTACCCCACCTTGTTTTGGTGCTTTTGCTGAGCTTGTGGATAAGCCCTAGCATGATGGACCCCTCTCTAGAGAGCGTACACTGTGCTGCTCGGGCTTCTATGGACGTGCAGGGACCCCCAGATAACCGAGGGTCTGCCCATCCTAGCTGCTCTGAGGACAACCTTTTCCCGCCCAGTAAGGCAGGCTCCTTTTACTGGAGCTCTGCAGGGTGATTTTCCCCCAATTTTTGAGCTTGTTTGGAGGTTCTAGCAGGGGAGCGCAGCTATCGTATACCCTTGACCGAAGAACGGTACACTCCTTCTATCTGGGATGGTCGTCCTCTTCCACCGAGCGCGCAGCTTCGGGAGGGACGCACATGGAGCAGTGAGGGAGGAAGGGGACACCCGCCTAGCCAGCCAGATCAGCCGAATCAACCCTGGCGATCAATGGGGTGACAGATGTCACAGCCAGATCGCCCTCACATCTGATTTTCCCCCAATTTTTGAGCCCTTCCCACATATAGCAATGATTCCTAATATTGTGGTGACCTCCACAGAGGAACACATAGCTGGACTCACCAATCTGCACTGGGTATAGATATACAAGCCTCAGGGCTCCCAAATTGTTAATTTGGCTGTTTTGGGGTGGTTTTTGCCAAAATTTGGACTAATTTGCATATTTTCCCCAGCAGCCCCAACCTTACTTAGGAACTGACCACAATCAAAATGGACACCATTGCATCTTAAAGGCTAGGCACCCTTAGAACATTTTAACCAATCCAACCTCTCACCTTGCTGCTCGCATGACCAAGCCAGACCCTATCCCTGGCCTCTCTATTTAAGACCCAGGAGCCTGTCAAAAGACCGGATGGCCACTCCAATAACTATACTTGGCAAAGAGGCCTCTCCCAAGATGCCAGTTTGACTCTACGGTGAGTCAGTGGACCAAGACTTTTTTCCTTTTCCTTCTGAAGTTCCCCACAGCTTGTAAAAATAAATTCAAAGGTCCTATCTGTAGTTGAAACCTTTCCACACCAGCCTAGCCCCATTGGGAGCTGGGGGGTGGGGGAGGAAGAGACTGTCCTCTTTTATCCTCCAAGGCATGTAAGTAGTTATATGTTGAATTTCAGTGGTGTGGTGTGCTAGAAAATCCAGCAGAGCCAGGGAACAAAAATCCAAACTTTTAAAAGTAGAGCTTTATTGTTTCAAAAGGTAAAAATAAGCAAAGAAAAATACAGTCCACCATAGGATCACATCATGCTGATGTGGTTGAACAAAAGAGTTACAGATCCGTGTATCCAGATCCAGAGGTTACATTGTAAAAGCAATATAAGCATATTATAGTCCAAGAATTAACTCCATAGTTAGATCCATTACAAACACACACACAAACAGGAAGAGAGCAAGAAATATAAACAATTCTAGACAAAAAGATTTCTCAGCCCTGCCTTTTCTCCACCTTCTGGGTGTTACCCTTATGTTGATTGGATGTTATGTGTATGATGTTTGTTAACCCAGCCCCTTGCTGTCCATCGTCCACCACATGGTTTTCTTTCCCAGGCTAACAATGTTTTGGTTACTGTTATCTGATCTTAGCTGCCTTTCCCAGGTAGAAACGTCTGATGTTATGACTCTCTGACCACCTGGACTGGGTTGTTTTTGTTTGCCTATATGTTGTTCCCATGAGGAAAATTTCAGACACACATCTCTACATTTAACCTTTGACTGTATAACCCATCTATATTCTAACAATAAAGAAATTACATCTTGAATTAAGAAATGAGATAAGAGATTCAAAAGATGAAACAAGAAGGGAAATTAGAGATTCTAAAGAAGAAACTAAGGAAGAATTGAAGCATAAATCCAAACTAATTAGACAAGATTTAGATAAAATCAACAAAGACCTGGAAAAAATAACAGCAAAAATGGAAAAAAATTGGAACATAAAACAGGAAGACCAGGAAGCAATGTTGAAACATGAAAGTAAACAAAGGGAGAAATGCCTCAAATTTAGAGGACTGCTGGAATAACCTAACGAGGACCTG
The DNA here is from genome assembly GCA_026167975.1 of Phrynosoma blainvillii. Classification (NCBI taxonomy): domain Eukaryota; kingdom Metazoa; phylum Chordata; class Lepidosauria; order Squamata; family Phrynosomatidae; genus Phrynosoma; species Phrynosoma blainvillii. The sequence continues at coordinate 153,862,284 of JANUYF010000004.1, forward strand.
TATGAATTTTTGACACCATATCTGGTGAAATACCTGAATAAATCAATGCAACAAATACAAAATGAAATAGATAGGATGTACAGGACCAATTCAAGGTTGGCAAAGAATAGGAAACTACCAAGAGATATAGTGATATATTGGACCAGAAAATAGGTTAAAGATGAATTCCTTCATAAAAACTATAAGACGAGAGTTGTAATTTGTGGTAATGCGATTCAGGTGTTTAAAAATATACCAGCACAAATCTTGAGGAAATGAAGAGATTATCAATTCTTAACAGAACAATTAAGATTTCACAGAATCCCATTTAGATGGGAAGAAACAGAAGGGCTATCACTAACATGGAATGCAAGAAGATACAGATTGAATATGACAAAAAAGCTAGTGACTTTTGGAAGGAGCATAGAAAGGAGATTGAAAGACAACCAAGCAGGAATAATAGAAGGAGAAACAGAAAAGATGAAGAGGACCAGGACCAGGATGAAGAATTGACCAATAGCATAGAAGAAATAGAGAAAGGCAGAGAAATAACACCAGAGAGGAAAGATTGGAGAAAGAATCTTATGCATGAAGAAGACAAAACTTCAAACAGAGAAGAAGAAAGTAAGGAAAGCAAAGAATTAACAAGAATTGGAAAAACAGATAGCATGGAAGAAGAAGGAGAAAGCACAGCATGAATCACAAAGTATAAAGTTTAAACCATAATTAGCAATTATTAAAACAATAAAGTAAAATTAAAAATGAAAATCCTGACCTTAAATGTAAAAGGATTAAACTCAAAGAAAAAAAAGGAAAAGAATATTCCATCTTTTAGAAAAACAAAACAGTAGTACAACATGTCTTCAAGAGACACATATAAAAAGAACTGAAATCAGGTTAATTAGAAACAAAAAATTAGGGGACGCATTTATATCAGCGGGGGGGGGGGGGAGAGAAAAATGGGGTAGTAATATACATTTCCAAACAAATTCAAGCGACTGAAATATTCAATGATTCAAAGGGGCAATACATAGGAGTGGAAATAATTTGGAACGGGGGAAAAATTAGTAATGGGAATCTATGGGGACCAAACAAATAAAGGTAAATTCTATCAGAAAATACATGGAGAGATTATGGAGAGGGAGTGTGAAAAGGTAATTTTGATTGGAGATTTTAATGGGGTGGTAGATCCAAAGGCAGACAGGAAAACTACTACTGGGGGGGAAAAACAACACAGGGAAAACTTCCAAAACCCTTTTTTGAGCTAACAGAAGAGCTTATGCTAACTGACACTTGGAGACATTTATACAAAAATACAGATGGATTTACTTTCTACTCCAATAGACATAGCTCCCTCTCCAGAATAGACATGATATGGATCCCTAAAACACTAATTGGACTCACTAAATCTATACAAATAATACCAAGAGATATATCAGATCATATTATTGCTACAGGAACAAACAAGGCAATTCAACTGGAGATTAAAAGATAGATACAAAAGAAAAAGTCATAGAAAAAATGAAAGAAGTAATAAAAAATAATTTTAAAGAAAACTGGACAGAGGATATTTAAAAAACACAATTTGGGAAGCAGGGAAGGCAGTATTCAGGGGCTTATTTATCACCCAAGATATTTACATACAGAAAACAAAAAAGAAACTTGATTATGAAATACAAAATCTGATAATGCAAAAAGAGAAAGAACTAGAAAAAAATCTGGGAAATAAAATAATATTAGAAGAAATTAAGGTGTTAGAGAAACAAGAAGCTAGGAAAAGTACAAAAGAAATTGGAAATAAACTTAAAGTATTAAAACAAAAACAATTTGAATTGGACAACAAAATAGGTAAATGGTTAGCAGGGAAATTAAGGAACGAAAAGGAGAAAAAAGCACTAACAGAGATAGAGGGGAAAATAATTACTCAACAAAAAGAAATTAAGGAAAGCTTTCAAACCTTTTTTGAAAAATTATACCAAGCCAACAAATAATAAAAGAATATTTAGCAAAGCATGCTTTTCAAACCCCAACCCAAGAACAATTAGAAGAATTAAATAAACCCATCTCCAATAATGAAGTTAGAGAAGCTATGAAAGGATGCAAAGACAGGAAAGCACCATGGCCAGATGGGTTTACCATCGCCTTCTATAAACTGTTCATAGAAGAATTATGTGAACCACTACAAAAAGTTATGAATGCAATACTGGATGAAGGGCTACCTAAAACTTGGCAAGAAGCAGAAATTGTTGTGATTCCTAAAGAGTGGAAATCAAAATCAGATTTAGGAAATAATAGACCGATCTCTCTCCTTAATACTGATTACAAAATATTTTTGAATATATTAGCAAACAGATTTAAAAAATACTTAGCAAATTGGATAGATGAAAATCAAAGAGGCTTTTTACTCAGAAGACACATGAGAGACAATCTAAGAACAGTTATAAATGTTTTGGAATATTATGAGAGGAGTAATGAAAAAAGCATAGGAATGTTATTTATCAATCTTGAAAAAGCATTTGATACAGTAAATTGGCAATCACTATTTGAAAAATTTTAAAAAATGAAATTAGGTTACAAATTCACAAATTGGATAAGAGAAATTTACAAAAAACAAAAAGCAAAAATCATCATTAATGGAGAGAGATCGGACTATATAAAAATCACTAGAGGAACGAGGCAAGGTTGCCCTCTTTCACCACTCCTATTTTTGATAGTAATAGAAAGGCTAATTAAAGAAATTAAAAATCAAGAACAAATTCAGGGAGTCAAAATTAAAAACTACAACTACAAAATAAGAGCGTTTGCAGACGATCTAGTTAGATTTTTGGAAAGTCTGAATAATAGAAAGCAAATGAGGGATACAATATGGTACAAACACAAAAGTAACCCAATAACATTCGAAGGTCGAGATTTATATTTGTTTAAAGATTACCCTCCAGGAGTCATCAGAAAAAGAAAGGAATATAACTTTTTAACCTCACTACTTAGACAAAAACAAATTCAATATAGATGGAGGTTACCGGAAGGTTTAACCCTCTGGTACCAGAAGAAAAGAACTGAGATAAAAACAACCACAGAAGCTAGGGAATTTTGGAGACTTTTAAGGAAAGACAATAGAAAAAATATCCCACCACCTGAGAGACAAAAAGAAAGTAAAAAAAGAAAGCTTTAAAGATGGGGAGAAAATAAATGATGAGCAGACTAATAAGATTGGAAAAAAGAAAAAAATCCTGGAAGAAAGAATTGATAATAAAGGTATCGATAGAGGAGAGAGAAGGAAAAGAAAAACACAGATAGTAGCGGATAAAACATTACAAATAAGAGAAAAAGACCTTAAACCCTCTCAGGAGGAAAGTAATTTAAAATTAGATAGTGAGGAAGAAGAAGAAGAATTAGAAGGAAAATCTTATTCATCTAATAGCAAAGAGGAATTAGAAGAGGCATAAAGAAAGAGTAAAATCTAAAAAGAGAAGATGGATAATCTTAAAATAGCCTCATGGAACATAAAAGGGTTAAATGGAAAAGAAAAAAGGGGTAAAATATTTCATTACATTAAAAAATTAAACTGTGAAATAATATGCCTTCAGGAAACAAGAATACAAAAGAAAGATAGGAGACTTTTAGATAATTTGTTAGTGTTTGTTTCATCGGCTGAAAAAAAAAAAAAGAAGGGTGTAATCTTATACATTAATTCTAAATATGAGGTGGTAGAAGTGATAAATGACCCTAAGGGTCACTATGTCAGAGTTATGATATATTTGAATGGGGAAAAGATTTTGTTGGTTGGGGTATATGGACCATTAGAAAAGAAAGGAATTTTTTTTAAAGTTTTGTTAAATAAAATAGAGAATTTAACATATGATGTATGTGTATTGATGGGGGACTGGAATGTGGTCGTGAACCCAGAATTGGATAGACATTCCGGGGGGAAAATTAAATCAAACCAAGGTAAATTACCTAGGGAATTTTTTGAATTAATGGAAAGAACAGATGTGAAAGATATCTGGAGAGAAAAGAAGAGCGACAGGAGAGAATACACATTTTTCTCCGATAGACATAAATCTTGGGCAAGAATCAATATGATATTGACATCAACGCATATCATCCCCAGAATCTCTGAAATTACAATCAAACCCAGAATTTTATCAGATCATAACCCGCTGATAATGAAGATGATAATAAGACCCAAAGAATTCAGCTGGAAACTTAAAACAGAATTATTGGAGAACAAAAAAATAGGTGAAGAAGTCTCAGATTGGATAGAAAAATACTTTAAAGAAAATATGTATAAAGGGACGCAAATGAACATAGTCTGGGATGCCACTAAGGCAGTATTCAGAGGGTATTTTATGAAAAAAAGTCACTGGTTAAAAAAAGCAAGAAAGCAGAAACTTTCAGAATTGCAGGCTGAACTAGTTGTAGAAGAGAATAAATTGAAACAGTCCCCTAATGATAAAGACTTGAATTTAAAGGTTAAATTAATGCAACAACAGATCTCTACATGCCTAATGGAAGAAAGACAAAAAGAGATAAATTATATAAAACAAAAGAACTTTGAAGGAGCCAACAGACCGGGTAAATGGCTGGCTTATAGAATGAAAAAAGACAAGGGAAATAAATAGATAACCTCGTTAATGAAAGAAGAACAAAAAGTCACCAATCAGGACAAAATAAAGGATATAATTTATGATTTTTATAAACAACTGTACAAGGCAGATGATATACAGGAAGGGAAAATTAAAGAATATCTGGAGAAAAGTGATTTAGAACCTTTAAGGGAAGATCAGAGAGAATTTTTAAATAAGGACATCAAAATGCAAGAGATATTGGATGCTATTTAAAAAATGAAACCAGGAAAAGCAGTGGGTCCAGATGGATTTCCAGCTGAATTTTATAAAAATTATGCCCACCAACTAGCTAAACCACTTAATGAAATGATAAACGAATTTAGAAATAGTGGAGTTCCTAACTCATTGAATCAAGCTAATATAGTTTTAATTCCGAAGGAGAACAAAGATAAGAACTACATGGAAAACTATAGACCAATATCATTGTTAAACAGTGATTATAAAATATTTGCTGTAGTTTTAGTGGAGAGATTAAAGACTGTCTTAAAAGAATGGATCGGAAGAGATCAAAATGGTTTTCTACCCGCAAGGAAAATCAAAGACAATATGAGATTTGTGTTGGACTTAACATGAAATGCATGAACAAAGACCTGATAAGAAATTGGCTATGATATTTTGTGACTTTGAGAAAGCCTTTGATAAGGTAAACTGGCAATTTATGTTCCGCGTTTTGGAAAAGATTAAGGCAGGGACAAATTTTATTAATTGGGTAAAATTAATCTATAAGCGATAAGAAGCTAGGATAGTAGTAAATGGTGAGAGAACTGGAAATATTGCAATCCAAAATGGAACCAGGCAAGGGTGTCCTTTGTCATCCTTATTGTTCCTAATTGTAATAGAAGTATTAATTGATAGCATAAAGAGAAATAAAGATATAAGAGGTATAAAACATAAAAGTTATGAAACAAAAATGAGAGCATATGCGGATGACCTCTTGGTTGTGCTATCAGATGTGGAAGATAGTTTAAGACAATTTGTAAATGTAATGGAAGAATTTTGTAAAGTCTCTGGATTGAAAATTAATAAAGGTAAGACTGTGGTATTAACAAAGAACCTTTTAGATAAGGACAAACCAAATATAAAGGAAATTGCGGGTTATCAAATAGTTAAAAAGGTTAGATATCTAGGGATTGAACTCACAAACAAAAATGTTGACCTATTTAAAAATAATTATGAAAGAGTAGCAAATGATATCATTACGGAGGTGGAGTAAGTTAAACTTCTCTTGGCTGGGGAAAATATCTGCTATAAAGATGTTCATTCTACCAAAGTTTCAATTTTTATTCCAAAATATCCCAATTATAATGAATAATACACCCTTTAAAACATGGAATAAAACATTATCTAAATTCATCTGGAGTGGCAGAAGACCCAGAGTAAGATTCAAAGAAATGCAAGATAGGAAGGCAAGAGGAGGTCTATCGCTACCAAATTTGCAAATGTATTTTGAGGCAAGCTGTCTTGACTGGTTAAGTGAATGGTTATTACTAAAGGATAAAGAACTGTTGAGTTTGGAAGGAATGGGTCAGAGATTTGGTTTACATGCGTACCTTTTTTATGGAAAACAAAAGGTCCATAGAGATTTTTACCAACCATTTTGTGAGGAAATCTCTTATGAGAGTTTGGCTGAAATATAAAACAAGAATATGTCCGGATATACCAATTTGGGTTTCAATACACGAGGCCCTTCATAGTAGGGAAACGCTATTAAAAGAGAAATGGGTTACCTATGAAGATTTATGAACTGTCACACCAAATAGTACTAAACTTGAATTTAAAACCTTGCAACAATTGCAAGAAGAAGGATATTGTCTAGGCTGACTTTTACATAGGCAGCTAAGAGAAAGATTTTTGGCAGATTGTAAAATTAATATTATAAGAACGAAAAAGAGTAAATTCAAAGAATATATGTTTTCGGATAATAGACATAAGATAACCCTCTTTTATAGATGCTTATTAGATATCAAGATGGAAGAGGAGACAGTTAAAGAGTATATGATTAAATGGGCCCAAGACATTAGAAAAAACATCACACTAGATCAATGGGAGAGAGTATGGGATAGAATAATTAAGTATACAGTATGTTTTGACCTAAGGGAAAATGTATATAAAATGCATTTTAGATGGCACACAACACCAACCCAACTTGCAAAAATTTACAAAGGTTTGTCTAATAAGTGTGGAAATGTAAGCATGAAGTAGGTACATTAATTCATGTATGGTGGCATTGTAAGAAAGCCAGGAAATATTGGTCAAGTGTACATAAATGTATCGAAGAAATACTACAAACTAAAGTGGAAAAAGATCCAAAATTATATTTGTTGAATATATGCGAAGATAAGAAGTTAGAACTAAAGCATGGTAAATTTCTCATCTATATGATTGTAAGTGCTAGAATCACTTATGTTAGTAAATAGAAAAGTGAGATCATTCCAAACAAGGAAGAATAGCTGTCTAAATTAATTAATATAGTAGAATTAGACAGATTTACAGCTTTTTTGCGAGGACAAGACTGGGAGGAGTGTAAAGAAATATGGAATCCTTTATTTAAATATGTTAACGAGAAGTAATTGAATGTAGATAAGGAAAATAGTCCGTAGATAAATGAGAAGAGACAAATAAGCATTTTTGTTAGGGAATATTAAGAAGAAAGATTCGGTAATGTCCGGGAGGAGCGCCAGCAGATTGAAAACCCACCGTTTCCATCTTCCACTGGCACCAGGCAGCGGGCGGCGGCGGTTTATGGCCGCAGAGGACTGTTTTGCCATCGCAGTCCTTAGAGCACTATAATGATAAGAAATTTTTTGTATTTTTAAATTTGTTTATTGTTTTATTATTGTTATTGATTTTATTATTGTTATTGATTCTGCTTAGTAAGTTTGGGGGATGGGTGGGTGGGTAAAGGTGGGATGGGATTCCAATTTGATTTGTTGTTTGTAATTTTGTAACATTGTACGCTGCCCCGATTGCTTGGCAGAGGGGCGGGATATAAATAAAAATTATTATTATTATTATTATTATTATTATTATTATTTTCTCTGTTAAGGAAAAAGAAGAGAGGTAGTTATCTTTAAGTTGCGAAATAGGATTTGGTTTAGGGCAGCGGTTCTCAAATAGTGGGGCGGGCCCCCCAGGGGGGGCGCGAGGCTCCATAAAGGGGGGCCCGTTACGGCTGGAGAGAGGGAGATTGTCCCAGCACAGCCCCAGTAGCTCTATCCTGATTGGCCAAACCCGCCCATGTGATCGCGCGGGGGGGGCGCGAAATGTTTTCTTCTTTCCTGGGGGGGCGTGACAGAAAATAATGGAGAAACACTGGTTTAGGGTTAAGGAAGTCATTGGAATGTATGATTGAAAGTAAGGATTATTGTTTTGTTAGTTCTGCCAGTTAAATGTCTTTTTAAACAATTATATGTTTGTATGTGTAGGTATATATGTATGTATATGTATATGTATATATGCATGTATGTATGCATGCATATATATGTGTGTGTGTGTGTGTGTGTCTATATGTTTATTTTATTTCCTTTTTTCCTTTTTATATGTTCAAGTTTTTTTCCTGTTTATATATTTGTTTATATTGATATGTAATGTTGAATGTCAGATTGTGTATGTATGTATATGTATTTTAAAGTATTCATAATAAAGTTTATTTAAAAAAAAGGAAAGTCTGAATAATAGTATGAATCAATTAATAATAATATTAGAAAAAATTTGGTGAGGCAACAGAATGTAAATTTTAAAAAAATCAGCTATCCTTACAAAGAATATGTCCAAAGATAAAGAACAGGAATTAGAGGCAAAAGCTGATATAAAATTACACAGAAAAATAAAATATTTAGGCATAACAAATAACGAATAAAACAATAGATTTACTTGAAAATAATTACATAAAGACCTGGAAAGAGAATAGAAAAGATTTGAATTATTGGAATAGAAAACAATTGTCACTCATGGGAAGAATTTCTACCCTAAAAATGACAATTTTGCCCAAAATGATTTTTTTTTTATTTCAAATGATACCAATAACAATCAAAGACAAACTTATTAAAAATTGGCATAAAGATATGAGTAGATTCATCTGGCAGAAGAGGCCAAGAATTAGGCTAAAACTATTACAAGACGCTACAGAAAGAGGAGGGTTAGGACTAACTAATTTAAAATTGTATTGGGAAGCAAGCTGCCTCACCTGGATCAGGGAATGGATAATATTGGAAAACAATGAATTATTAGAATTAGGAAGTGATGGATTGTGTTATGGGTGGCATGCATATTTAGGATATGACAAAATTAAGGCAAACAAAGCTTTTAATAATCATTGTATCAGGCAATCCCTATTGAGGATTTGGAACAACTATAAAAGACGGGCGATCCCAAAATTTTCTCAATGGTTCTCCCCTCATGAAACAATACACAGAAAGAAGTTGAGACAGAATCATAACTGGATAACATATGCGACATTACTATGTAAAAACGAACATGGCATTTATAAAATGAAGTCATTAGGTGAACTAAAAGAGGAAGGATTTGAAATAGATTGGTTTAAATGCAGACAATTATCAGAACATTATAAATTAGATTTGAAGATTCAGGGGGTTGATCTAACTTCAAATGATTTTGATAAAATTTGGATTGGAGACAATAAAAAAAATGGTAGGGAAATTTTATAAAATATTACTGAACTGGGAACTAGAGGAGGAGATAGTAAAAGAAAATATGATTCAATGGGCAAAGAACTTTGGATACCAAATTGAGCTTCAAAAATGGGAAAATGTTTGGATAAAAAGATTAAAACATATAACCTCCAAAATCTTAAAGAATTTTTTTATGCAATCTACTTTCGCTGGTATCTAACACCAGAAAAAGTTGCAAAAATATATCATTCTAGTAACAATCTATGTTGGAAATGTGGGAAAGAATCAGGCACACTATATCATTGCATATGGACTTGTACAGTACTTAAAAAATATTGGATTAAAGTTCAAGAAACTATAAAACAGATCCTGCAGAAAGAAATAAAAAATCGTCCTGAAATATATTTACTAAATATGTAGGACAACAAAATAGACAAAGAGGTGGTTAAAATGCTTTTTTTTTTAATTATGACAGCACGAATCACATTAGTACTAAAATGGAAGTCAAAAAATATACCAAGTATGAAAGAATGGCTACTTAAGCTTTATGAGGCAATTGAAATGGATTTGCTCACAAACTATTTGAGAAATAAAGGTATAGAGGATGATATTAAAGATTGAAAACCAATATTAAATTATTTTAGAAACCAATGGAGAAATTCAGCTGTAATTAGCTATTGGCAATATATGAATCATAACAAATGAGATACTAAAAAATTGTGAAGGATGCCATCTTTGTAATTAATATATGGTAAAAGAAACAAAACAAAACATGCTCACATCAAACTTATTTTTATGGGAAATTGTTGGAGGTATTGAAGGATGACAGTAATGAATAGAGGTAAAACTGACATTAATAATTACAAATTGATATTTTAAAAATTTTATTACTAAGGCTTAAAGGAAGAAATAAAAATAATTGGCAAGACAAAGTAAAGGGGGGGGGAAGGGAAAATAAAAATATAATGGAATAATAACACCAGGAAAGCATATATTTACTATCATATAATATATAATAAATATAAAAATAAATAAAACTCTATTTATACCCCGCCTTAAGCCGAGGCTGGCAAGGCGGCTTCCAAGTTAAAAAGAATACACTCATACAGTCAATGACAAAATAACCCCTCTTAAAAATGTATTAAATCGTTATACAGATTAAAATCTCAATTACAATAAAACAATAAACATCTAACATGAACAGACAGCGGCAACTGTAGACATCTGGGAAGAAACTATCTGGTGGCAGGGGGGAGGGGGGGAGAATTTGTTATTCCAGTATATACACTGCCAAAACACAGATATATCTTTAATACTAAACAATATAATAGCAACCAATATAAGGTAATACACATATTGATCAACAAAAGGAAAGCAAACAAATTCAAGTAAAGTTTCAAAATTCTGATATTCAATAGTTTGAGTCAACCGGTTATAAACTGGTTTAGGAGAAAATCATGGAACTATAGGATAAAGGAGGTCGGATATTATTAATAAAGAATCCAGAGAAGACAAGGAGGAAGTAAGAATGAATGGAAAATTGAAAGAGAATGAAAGGTAAATTTAGAAGGAAAGAAAGTAGAAGATGCTATGAGAATGTAGAAGAAGGTACGAGAATGTAGGTGGGTGAGAGGGGAAGAATGAGGAAATATAGAGGAAATGAGGGAAGGTAGGAGAAAGTTGAAAGAAGATAGAAAGATGGGTAAGAAGAGTGTATGAGGGAAGGATGGGAAAATAAAGAGGGACAGTAGGAGAAGGAAAGTAAGAAATGGGGAAAGAAGGAAAGATATAAGGATGTACATGAAAGATAACTATTTTGATGATAGAACAACAAAGATGTATTGTTGAGATTAAGAAGCTTTAATGTGTATATAATGTGTACTTAATTATATGGGTCTATAAACAGAAAATAGATAATTGGCTAAATCAACTATAAGAATGTAACAAACTCAAAATGTAGTGAATGTGTATGGAAATTGTATGTTTTTTTTAAATTTTAAAAATAAAAGTATTATTTAAAAAAAGAAATTATAGTTGGTTGTTCCTGCACTGTATCTTTCTGTGGCCAGGAAAACTGGCGCCTGGTGACCCCCATGACCTTGTGTGTGTGTGTCTCTGTGTGTGCCCCCCTTAGGCACATGGTTAAGCATGGATGCATAAGAGCATGAATGCTGGCCAGACACAGAGTGTGGATAATAGGATATGTTTATTGAGGTGCTTATCATGACATAGCACAGTAGTGCCCTAGGATCACATATGGAGGAGAGAGGATACTTCAGATCCTCCTGGTCTCAAATAATTCAGCCAGGGCCTCCCTCACAGCCTCCCCTTCTCTCTGCTTCACAACGTCATTGTCCTCCATGGGTGCCCCCAGGGTGGGCAGCACAAAGTGGCACCTGTAACAAGCTCTCTCGTCCAGCACCCTTCCCTTTGTCTTGCAGATGTTGTGGAAGATGACACATGAGGCGATGATGGGGATGACATTCTCCTCTGCCACAAGGAGTGTGCCAGTGAGGCACCTCCACTGAGCCTTCAGCCACCCAAAGGCCCTTTCCAAAGCAAAGCAAAAGCAGGTTCATTTATATACCACCTCATACCATACTATGCAGTGTCTAAGCAGTTTACAACTGTAAGCTCATTGCCCCCCACCAGCTGGGTACTCATTTTAGCGACCTTGGAAGGATACAGGCCTGAGTCAAGCCTGAGCCCTGGCTAGTATTGAACTTGCAACCTTGTGGTTTATGAGTGAGTGGCTGCAGTTCAGGCATTTAACCACTGCACCACCAGGGCTCCTTGTTGAATCCTTTCTGCCTGGCATTGGTGGTGCCCTGGTAGGGCTTCATGAGCCACTTCCAAATGGGGTAGGAGCTGTCAGAGAGCAGGAGGGGACCGATCTGCTGGCCCCTCAGGGTGACGGTGGGGTTCCCTGGCACAAAGATGCCAGCCTCCATGGCCTGAAAGATGATGGAGTTCCTTGCCACCCTCTCTTGGGTGGCATCAGAGCGGCAGCGGTGGCAGTACCCCGTGCAATGCTTGTTGCGACACCCACTCTAGCATGTAGCTGCTGCAGCGGTCATGGCGATGGCTCCTGTGGCTGAGCATTGCAGGCTGGCTACCAGTGCGGGCCACTCGGGCGATGTGGCATCCATGATCTCGCTGCTTTGCATAGTGCGCAGGTGCACAGCAATGCCAACATTGCTGTTAAAGGGGCCATGTTGTTCTGGCGCACACGCACATGCACCTGAGAGACCATGAAAAAAATTAAAGCCACCGCTGCCAGCCCATGTGGTTGCTCCATCCCCATTTAGAGAAATCTCGGGGCCAGCACTGGGGTTGGTAGGACTTCAGTGCAGCCTCAGAAAGCTGCATTAACTGTCCCCCAGTGCAGTTGCTCCATCCCCATTTAGGGCATCCTTAGGGCAGACGGTGCGGTTGCTGCAGTTTAGGGAAAAGGCAACTTCAGGTCACCTTTCCTGCCCATCTGCATAGCCCCTAAGTCCATGAAACATGCTTAAAATTCAGTCAATAGATAGACCAAAGGATAAAAATCTAGTATTTCCATGCTCTAACAATGTAGCATAATTGCTCTAACAATGTAGCTTGTATTCTGTTGCTCCAGAGAATAGGACCTGGAGGAATGGATTCAAACTACAGGAAATTCCACCTCAACTTTAGGAAGAACTTCCTGACAGTAAGAGCTGTTCAACAATGGAACACACTCCCTCAGATTGTGGTGGAATCTCATTCTTTGGAGGCTGGATGGTCATCTGTCAGGAGTGCTTTGAATGTGAGTTTTGCATGGCAGGAGGTTGGACTTGATGGCCCTTGTGGTCTGTTGGTAAACAGTTGACAGTGTACTGGAGACAACTGTGTATGATGTATGTCCCCATCCAATACTGATAATCACCCTCTTTAGTTCAGTTTCAAGTTTTCACCACAAACTATTATTGTCTTTTGCAACCACCAAAATTGTGATCATGTTACCTGCACACAAAGCAGCAATTTTGTTCTGTAAAGCACATTTGGCAATTACTTCATTCAACATAGCACACTGTAGACCAGATGTTTCACCAGGTAAGGAAACAGGGGGGGGGGGATGCAGATGGGCAGCCCTGGGCTGCCCTGGGAAGTGGAGGATCGAGACTGAGGCTGCTGGACAGCGCGGCCTCGATCCTCCCTTTTGCCAGCCCGGAAAGGAGCTCATGTGCATCCCCACACCAGATTACAGTGCATTTACTTAATTGTGTCAGAAACACAGTGGATTTCTACTAGGTTCAGTAATGGGGAAATCAGTTTGCCAGTCACCAACACTAAGGAAACAACGATATACATACAATGCGGGACTTCGATTGCAGTAAGCAGCGAGAAAGATTTGCTCCATCTCTTAATAGCAGTGTTCTCTCTCTGGGCAAGAAGTGTGGCCCTGATTGGATAAAATAAATGGAACATCCTCTTTCATCCCACTAGTGGTTTAACTGTAAGCATTGACTACCATAGAGTCTTATGAGAAATAAAGAAGCTGCATTCAATTTTTATTATTATTATTTTACACACAGAGTGAGGGGGAATCCTCTTCCCTACACCTCCTATTTCTTCACAGAGTGCAGGAACAGCAGTCAGCAATGGTATGGCCATCCTTAATGCAGGGTAATAGAAGCAAATGCTTTTGGGGCCCCTCAACAGACTGAGTCCAGAGCAACTGAACTTCCACTTTTGCCTCATGTTAAAGACAGCTCTGGTTTATTGTAAATGGGACAAAATTGACATTTATATTAAAACAATGGGATGATTGGGAAATATGAAAAAAATATCTGGTCTGCCTATGTATAACAAAAGGAATTTTCTCAGAGAGAGTTTTGAACCAGGGAAACTGACTTTTGGTAAGCAAATTTATTGCTGTCACACATCAACACTAGCTGACCACTGTAAAGATCTGAAAGACCTGTAGTACCTCATGTAGGCCTTTGAAAATTTAGGACAAGGATCATGATTTGCTTCTTTCTGGATCCTGTTACATTCCATCCCATTCCCACAACTATGTAAATATGCTTTATATCCTGAGACCTGGATATCACTCTGTACTGCATCTCATGAAGTCAGTTTATATTTATGCTAAAGCTCATGCTAAATTAAAAACCAGTTACTGTGGTCCCTCCACATTTGCGGCTTTGTCATTCATGGTTTTGATTATTCACACAGTCAAGCCGCCATGTGCACACTCACCCTTTCCTCCTCCTCTCTCGTAGGCTTTTCCCCTGGGAGGAAAAAGCCCAGAAGAGAGCAGTCAGGAAGAGTGCACACTCAAATCCCCCACCTTTCCCAGCCAGATCAGTGTCTTCCCCAGGGACCAATCTGGCTGGGAAAGGGGAGGGGATGGATCCACCACCCAAGTCCCTTTTCTGGGTGGATAGGTGCCTGTCTTCCCCAGTATCCATCTATCTGGGAAAGAGGCTTGGAAAGGGATGGATCCATGCCCCCCAACCCCTTTCCCAGGTGGATGGGTGCCTGAGGAAGACAGGCATCCATCCACCCAGGAAAGAGGCTTGGGAGGGAGGGATCCATACCCCCCAAACTCCTTTCCCAGGTGGATAGGTGCCTGTCTTCCCCAGCATCCATCCACCCAGGAAAGAGGCTTCGGAGTGGTGGACCCAAACCCTTTCCTGGGCAGATGGGTGCCTGGGGAAGACAGGCATCCATCTACCCGGGAAAGGGGTGGGGAGACAGTTAAAGGGACATGGGTGGGGGAGGAAGAGGAGCACACACTCCTGCTCCTGTTCACTGCTCCTCCTTTTTACTGGCTTCCTATGGGGGCAGCGAGTTATTCACATTTTTTCTGCATTCACGGGCATCTTGTGCCCCTAACCCCCATGAATGTGGAGGGACTGTAGTCCTTCCTCCCCCTTTCACCTTTTCATAATCCCTAGAGATACTGAACCTGTCTCTGCATATTGCACTGCATTACTTACCCCAGATTTTTAAGCAAGGGAAGAATAAAATCTCACCCCATTCCCATTAATTACACTGGAATGCATAGGAAGAGAACCTCCAGACAAATTATGTTCCTATCCTATGTGTTAGAAGCTGACAAGAGAGGAGATTCAGAGCACACCGTTATGCTTTTTGGTCATTTATATCTGTTGAAATGGATAGTCCAACCTCAGTTCCCAAACAGTGTGCTGTCTTTGACCTTTGTCATCAACTGTCATCAACACTGCATTTAGCTGACATAATTACTTATTGTTACAATCAGTGACCATTAGGTTGTGGCTAAATTACAGTCTCAGTTGTAGGGAAGTGCTTACTGCAACACTTTGAATACACAAAGTTCATTGCCCATGATTAACATTGCTGCTGCTGCCTACCACGAGAGCAAAGGCAAAGAGAATTAGTGAAGAGCTGTCACTTCTTGTAAAGTGCTGCCAGATTATAATAACAGGGTTTATGTGTCAACTGCTAAAACTTAATCATTTATGCTATATCTCTTATTGTCATACTTGTTCGGTTTTGGTGGAGTAGGGTATTTGTAAATTCCAGCAGAATCAGGAAGCAAAAATCCAAGCTTCTAAAAGTTGAGCTTTATTGTTGAAAGAATAATAACATGCAAAGTAAAATCACAGTCCGCTACAGGATCACATCTTGCAGATGTGTCTAGACAGGAACAAAACTACAGATCCATGTTTGCAGATCTTAAGGCTACATTGTGAAGCAGTATAAACATATTATAGATCCATTGCGAAGTAAAGAGAAGAAGTGTGTTCCAATGGAAGCAAATAATAATAATATCAATGCCTAACACAGAGATTCTTAGCCCAGGCCATCTCCACCTTTTTGGGTGTTAACCTTCAGGTTGATTGGATGATCTGTATGTGACATATGCTAACCCAACCTCTTGTTGTTCATCTTCCATTATGTGATCTACTTTCCCATAACAACTTTCTATTATTGTTTCCTTATGTAAACAAGGTTGCTTTCCCATCTAGTGGTTCTTCTATTGTTTTGTCTTTCTAGCCATCTGGACTGAGTTGTTTGTGTTCAGCCTAGAAGCATGTTCTCAAGTGGAAAACTACAGACACACACATCTTTACATTTCACCTTTGACTGCATAGCCCATCTATACTCTGACAATACTGACTGAGGGAGAAAGCTGATTGACTGAGGGAGAAAGCTGATTCCAGTTAAAAGTCCAGTAAACTATATAGGTCAGAAATCAATGACTAAAGCATTAAAGAGGAAGTATGAGAGCTGAGTTGTCAATAGCAATAGCAATCTGAAGAGATAGATGGCAAAGATACTACAAATATCTCATGTATTTGTCTTTTATTTTAAAAATTCATGCAGTGGGAAACTACTTCCTTTTTAAAAAAGAAAACAAAAATGGAATTGTGTGAGACAAAAGCATAATAACACATCAAAACTTTATACAAAGTAAACCTATACAATCCCAGCAGCAATTCTTACATTGATATTATTATTATTCCTTAATCTGCCATCTCTTGGATTCCTCACTGAAGATAATGTTTTTTAAAGTTTTGTTTTCACATCTTCTTCAGGACATCTACCAGTTTTACCTCCTTGAAGTCAACAGAGTAACATATCAGCTTGCATCCAATAGCTTTTATGTTCTACTTGTAATGAAGACCTTGAACCTGGGGAATTACTAAAGTCCAAGTCTTCTATGGGATCTTTTATCCTATGTTTACAGAGGTGGCTAGGGAATAGACTGATAGAGACAAAGCTTTCCAATGAACTGTAATTTATTTGAGGATTCAAACATACAAAGACACCCTAACATACACACACACACACACACACACACACACACACACACACAAGAACTCAGGAGTAAAGTAGTTAGCTTGAATAGGAAACACAAGGCTTTCTAATGGTGAAAATTACCTGAATGAAGCTGCTCCAATGATGAATGAAGATGGATAGGCTCAACCATTATGAAAGGACAGGACAATGGATAGAGCCGGGACTCTAGTCAGAAATCACAGTGGTGCAGTTTCACCATGAAATCTAGCCAGACCTCAATGTGTCTGAGATTTTGGGGAGCATTTATACTCTTAATCCTAGCCTGAGGCGAAGAGTTGCTATTGTATATGAAAGGACTCCAATTGCTACTCTTTGAAGTAGATAATTTCCAAGAGGAGGAGATGGCATGTTAGTGTTATCTCATCTTCAGCTGGACACATCCTGCTGGCTGGCACTCATAAATGTTCTAGGTGTGAATGTCCTGCTTTACAGATCCTAAGCCTGGCCTTTTGATCAGCAAATGGTTGTAAATGCAGATGTGACTCTGTTTGGAGTGCCTACGTGATGTGCATGCTTTGAGTTCATGGCATTGAAGGCTCCTCTCAGCCCAGGGCTCTGACAGGGACCCAAAAGGGGTCTAGATATCAAATCAACCATCATAACATACTAGACATCACTCAAAAGTTGTTACTTTTAACCCAACATATATCTATAGGAGGTTATTCTCTTTTTTATAATTGCATCTCCAGAAATATCCATGTTAATGTCACTGTGTCACTTAACACAGATTAATATAATTTAACTACCTTTTCCGCTCAGTATTAGAATGATCAGCATTTATATGAAGGCTACATTCTAGTTCCCTTTTGGTACAGTGAGAATCCAGTTATAGTGGGTGGGCACACAACCAAACAACAAATTAACAATATCTGGAAGTCAGATGCACTTCTATTCTCCCTAGGAGGAGAACACATCTAGTGATCACCTACAATCCCTAGGTGAGACCACTTACAGGCATCACCAATGAAATATAACAAATTCTGAAAAATAATACAGGCCTCTCAAAAACTCTGGGAGGCAGGCCCTTATTGGCCTACAGATAACCTTCAAATCATGAATAAGTACTCACTTGCAACAGGATACATAACATGGATGGTAATACAGGAACAAGACACTGCCATAAATCCAGATGCCAGTTCTGTTCCTACATCTACTCTGGGAACAGCATTACAAGGGCCAACAACGTCACTCATAACACCAGAGATATATTCACTTGTTCTTCCTCCAATGTGATATGTGTCACCCTATCCCAGCAATGTCCCTCTACTCTCTACATTGGGCAAGCAGGACAGTCTCTACACAAGAGAATAAAGGGACACACATCTGACATGGCAATACCCAATAGCTGGTTACAGAACATTTCAACCTTCCTGGGCATATAGTACAGGATTTAAATGTTGCAATCTATGAACAATGAAATTAGAAAGAAAGACTAGAAAGAGAATCTGCTGAATTGAATTATATACACAAATTCCAATCCATTAGCAGAGGTATGAACAAAGACAAGAAGAGAGCAATTCCATCTCTGTGACTGTCGTTTTTCTGGTAGAGCTGCTACCTGCCTGCTGAGGGAGAAACAGCTGTTCATCTGCAGGACCAAGATCAAGCCTCAAGGTACTCAGCTAACTGAAAACCTCTGCAGACCGGCTCAAAGGGCCAGCCTGGAGGCAGAGCTGGGGTGGAGAAGCCGCACACCAGCCACCCCAACCCCACGCCGATGCCATCCTGATGCCGTGTGCTGTTACGCACAGCGCGCGGTGTCAGAATGTCCTTCCGGCGCAGCTGCACTGGAAAGAACAAGGAAAAGCTGTGTGCCGGCTCTTAGGGCAGCCTTTTGCCATCCCTAAAAGGAGTGGTATTTTGCTGCTCTTTTTGGGGTGTCAAAAGGGAGGATCAGGGCGGCAAAAGGAAAGATCGTGGTTACCGCGGCCCTGATCTGCCTCTTCCCAGGGTAGCCCAGGGCCACCCATCTTCAGTCCTCCTGAGATAGCCTCCACCTGCTCCCCTGCCTTGACAAGGGATATAAGGGGTTGCCTGGGTTACCTGGGTTACCTCTTTGGGGGGAACTGCTCTGGGAGTGGAGAGAGGGCCAGTCACTGTCCAGGAATGAACAAAGGCACTCTTCTCTTTTTTAAACCAATAAGGACCACAACCAGTGGCAGCAGGAAGAGAGTATACTTCATTTAAATTAATTGTTATGCAGATATTTTTTGTTATATTTGTCTTTTTAAATACAATCTCCTGTTCATTTCAGTGGATGCTAACTGTTATGGGACTGATGGCCAGCTAGTAGTGAGAGTGCCAGCTGAAAGACCAGGGAGTAGTGAGAGAACAAACCAGAACCACCTGGTTCGCTACAAGGCATCACCTTTGTGAGGGTAGGGCTATGCCAAACTAGCCAACTAACCAGCCTATGGACTGGAAGCTATACCCATTGACTGGTGGAGTTGTGTTGTCTTCCTGTGGTCTAGTTTTAAAACAAAAAGAATAAGGAAATTGGGGCAGCAATACAAATTGTATAGGGCATAGGGAGGTATGCCAATGGCAAAATCACATGCTCTCATAGGACGTTATCACATGGGGAGTCGCAGGGAGAAAGTGGAAATAAAGCGGACGAGTGGAAGACTTTAATTTACGGGATTTGTCCTGTTCCGCCTCGTCTGATAACTAAATTCAAATTTAAAAGGGGATTAATTCGAACAAAAACCTGATCTTTTCATTTCCTCAAAAATCCCGAAAATGAAAAGATCAGGTTTTCATTCAAATTAACCCCCTTTTAAATTTGAATTTAGTTATCAGACGAGGCGGAACGGGACAAATCCCATAAATTAAAGACTTCCGCTCGTGCCCGTTTTTTTCCACTTTCTCCCCGCAACTCCCCGTGTGATAACGTCCATAGAGGAAGGAGAGAGAGAGGTTTAATGTCTATCTCACCTTCCAGTCACCCTGACAAGCTTGGCTTTCTGCTGTCTCTGAAGACCTCCCTTGTACTGCTGTCTCTGGTCTTCTTCCAAGATGTGTGCTGACACCAACTCCACCAAGAGCTATCCCTCTGGCACCCCCTACGGGCTGTACATGACATGGTCATAGTCACTGGTCAGACTTACCAAAAGGATAAATGCCTTTTGTTCTCTGGGGATTTCAACCCCCTCTGCACTGGACTTGAGCAAACAAATCTCTCATCACCTCCAACTGCTGGGATGGAGACTGTCCTTCATGCATTTTGCAAGCATAAAGCCTTTTGGACCACAGCATTTTAGACAAGGCAGTGTCTGACTGATGTATGACTCTAAGAGCTTGCCAAACCGCATGGGCAGACCTCTTATAACACATATGGTTTAATTGATTCGGCTCAAGATCCCAAAACAATGTCGCTCTTGCCCTCCTGTCTTCCTCAACTGCATCGTTTGAAGGCCCTTTCTCCACGACATCCCACAGTCCTTCTCTTACCAAAAGAGATTCTGCATAAATGCTCCAAGCAGGGTAATTTTAATCATTTAATTTAGGGAACTTCACAGGATCCATTGCCTCCTTATCTCAAGGACATGCTGAGCCTTTGGCAGTCTTCCAAGCTCAGCTGTCTGCTGATAAAGCACGGCCAGCAGCACGATGCTTTAACTATCTGCCTTCTGGACTCACTGACAGTCTGAAGGAGTCTTCTGGCACACCAAACACAAAAACCACTCACTCTGTCATTCTGGCAGTCTCCACAGCGCTGACTAGGCCCATAATCCTTGTCAGTGTGATTGCGCCAGCAGCATTGCACCACATTGAAGCTGTGCACCTGGATGGCCACCAAAGAAGCAATGGAGCTCTGTTCAGACTGGAGCACTCTCTCTCCCCCTCCAGAAGCTGGCAAACATGACAACAGGCAGATATCTCTCAACAAAGTTCTTTATTCTTCGTTCCTCTGTGTACAAGCTTGTCTTGAGTGACAAAGCTATTCACATTACACCACACACCAATGATCCCACACTGTACAATAACACTCCTCCCTTATATACATTATCTCCTCCAGGGATATCTAGTCCAGCCCACTCACCTGGCTGATACAACACAGCAGGATTGCATGTGTCTGACTCAATCCTCTGCTTCAGATTGCATCAGCCTCCAGTGACTCAGCACATCATGCTGTCACTTCATTGCTGCCCCATTGCTCCAGGTAACCCTGTTACCTATTATCCCACATCTGGACATTTTCCCCAGGATCTATTCCTTGACAAGGGAATTCAAACAGAGAGCCCTGCAGCAACAGGAACAACTCAATGCCACATTGGAAGTTCAGACTACTCTGCTGGGTAACATGGTGGAAATCATGAGGACAGCCCAGGGTGACAGAAGGGGTGTGGTTGGGCAGAGCAGAGGATGCAGGGCCACCCCCACACTCCTGGAGGAGGGGGTTGCTATGGAGTGGGGATCCATGAACACACACACACCCCTTGAGGAATCTATCAGCCTCCTGGACTGGCTGTGGCAGAGCCCTATCACCACCCCCAAGTGAGAGGTGGATGTGACAGCTAGAGCCACCACCAAGTTTTCCCCAACCATTGCACTTCGGGTGTGCTGACCCCTGCGATATCCCCAAATGTGGGAAACTCGACTGCATAATTTGTCCACTGACTCTAACCCACTCCTGACTACAACCACCCTGCCCATCTCACTGGTTCCCTGCATAGATGTGACCTGCCATCACCCCATTCCTGCATAGATATGAAGAACATATCAGTTTTTGATTTTTATTAACAAAGATGGATGGCACAACTTTTTATAAGGGGGAGTGTGGAGGGGGATGGGGATGGCAGATGGGGCAGGGGAAAAGGGTAGATGAGTGATTAGGGTTGGAGGGGACCAAGGTGCTCCAGGACAGTCTTCATGCTGTCCTGGAGCTGCTTAATGGAGTCCTCCATTGCTGCCATTCTCTGCTCCATCCTACTATCTGCAAGGGAAAAATAAAGGAACAGGGTGTTTAGCAGGGGGATGTGAACCTAATCACCTCATGCCACTGCCAGGGTTCATGGGTCCCCCCCCCCCCACATACTCTATCCCCTTGTTTGTGTTCCAGGCTTACCACATTGGTGGTCTTGCTCCCGAGTTTCCAGGAGGCAGGCCAACAGGCTGGAAGCAAGCCTACTTCCTCTGGCTCAGCCTGAGGACAGTGGCTTCAGCCAGGTTCATCATCATCATCACCTGCTGTGAAACATGGTAGAATACAGTCACCCATCTGCTATGCAAATTGGTGGGGGGGCCCACAGGAATCGCAAAAAACCTGCTCTATGATTCTATGATTCTAGAATGCTTATACCTATTACATATAATAGGCACACAAAATATATACAGACAGCTATTTTGAAATATTGGGGCTTACTCCAGGACATCCCGGGTTGTTTAGAGAAACCTGTATTTGTTTATAAACGCTCAAGGAACCTAAAAGACCATTTAGTACACAGCAAGTATATAGTTAAGGGGCCACAGTCAAACCAACATAGTAAAACCAAAGGCAATTTCCCATGCTATAATTGTAGTGTATGCAGATACTGCGTAAAAACAACTGAATTTGTAAACAGAACTTATTTTTTGAATGAACTATATACCTGTGATACAAAGGGGGTTATATATGCAATTAAATGTCCTTGCAACCTACTTTACATCGGCATGACTACCAGGAAAATCAAGATGAGGATATCTGAACACAGGAGCTGCATAAGGAAGCAAAGAATGACTGCACCAATGGTCCAGCATTTTGTACAACTCCAACATTCTGATATGGACATTAAATTTTGGACAATTGAGAAAGTGTCTGGCACTGGGGTTAACTTGGAAAAGAAACTCCGAAGAAGAGAACTTTTTTGGATCTTTACTCTACAGACACAGAAACCCTTTGGTTTAAATGAGAACTGCAATTGGAGTGAAACATTGTAATTTTGCCTATTATTACATATTTGTATATCTGATAACCCCCCCCCCATACAATTTTATGTAACAGTATTGGATCCATATGGATGTAAATACTTACAGAATAGCATTCTTTGCTAAATGGTCTCAGGTTATGTAACATAGGTGGTATAGATTTATGATTGCTAGAGTGATATAGAGCTCCCCATTCTCAACAACTAATTGAGCCTTATTCTGCTGTGGTACATCCAGAGAATAGTAAGTAAGGATATATCGTTTGTTTCCCCCTTAATATTCCCTTTACTATAAATGAGGATTGGTTTTATATAAAACAAATTTTTCTTATGTATCCCTCTAGGTTTATACTGAATATTCATATACTTACTCTTGCTGGATCTGCTTACATACATTGTTATTCCTTGTATGCTGTTACAACAGGTATACATGTAATATTATTTATCCACAATATGGCCTTCATATTCGTTTGGCAAATTATTGATATCATCACTCTTTTTTTTCCCCTCCAGCATTTTTTGACCACTGAAGAAGACCTAGTGTCGAAACGTGTTTGATCTTGTATTGGGCTTGCACTGTTATCCCTCCCATTTGCATCTTTCGAGATGTTGAATACTTTATATATACTTTGCATGTTAAACATCTCCCTACATTTTGTTTATTGGTTGGGATTTATAGTTTTCCAGCCTAGTACTTATTGGCTATATGCATAAGGCTTTAGTAGGAACTAGGCTTATATTGTTATCCCTTCCATTTGTATTTTGAGCATTAATCTAATTTACAGTTTTTGAACCTTTGATTTTTATCTGCCTAAATAGATTGGCAATACTTTTGGTCCTGTGTTGGGCTTGTATTGTCATCCCTCCCATTTGTATTTTTGGAGCTGCACATTTGAGTATTGTTTTAATTTGCATTCGGTTTCTGCATACAGAACCTTGGATTTTTATTTGCCTAAACAGTTTGGCAACACTTTTAACTCATCTTTTGTTTATCCCCCCCCCTTTTTTTTTTTTTTCTATTTAGTTCCTAATAAAATTGAGGGTTTTTTTATCCATTTTACTTTTCCCTAGATTTTTTTTGCCTTTGATAGTTTTCCTTGTGGTCTAGGGTTACACCTCAAAGTTTTTTATGACCTACCTTCTCAGACAGTAGGCTCCTCTGCCTGTCCCTGCATGGGAAGGGATGCCTCCCCCTCTGCTAGTCCCTCTTTGGCATGAGGCTCCTGCTCCTGTGAGCTGGAGGAGGGCACACTGGCTTGCTCCCTCTGCCCTTTCCTGCCCCCCTGGTGCCACCACCACCACATCCCTGTGAGAGGAGACATAAAGAACAACATTAGTGGAAGCATGTGGCAGGGGGAGGGATAGGCAGGGGCAGGGGAGGGGGGTTGGAATGGGTATTGGGAGTGTAGTAAGAACCGTGCACTTACCAGGAGGAGGATGATCTTGCCAACTGGGGTGCCCTCACCTCATCCACAGAGCATGGAGTTGGTGCTCAAGGGCTTCACAAAAGACCCCCTTCAGTACCTTGAATTTAGTTTGACACTTCTGGTAGGTCCTTTGGAAGCCCCTGGCATGGAGGGCTTGAACAGCATGGCGATAAAACCACCGATTAGAGCTGTTCATGCTGCTCATTAGATGATGAATGGTGGCCTTGTCATGTAGGGCTTCCAGAAGGATGCCCACCTCCTCATCCCACCAAGTATGCGATTCCAACAGGCACTCTCCTCAGAGCCATTGGCGTCCTCAAGGGCTGCGGTGGACCATATGGGTATTTCTGTATAGGCATGAGGTGCTATGGGCCTACGTAGCCAATAGGGACCCAATACAGGACAAGTTTGAATCAGGACCCACAATGGTTGCCCTCATGGCTTGGAACTGTAAACAAGAATGGGCCCTTAGGCTTCCCTATTTCTCAAATGGTGGCAATTTATACATTGTCAGAGAGTCAGTTGATTGCTGCTGCATTGTATCTGTCAGTGGCCAGGAAAATTGGTGTCGGCTATCCCCTCCATGCCCTTTTGCACCCATCCTCTCTGTCTGCCTGTCTGTCTGTGTCCCTTAAGCATGTGGATTCTAATGACTGCAGGGCAGCAGGAATGATAGCCATGCACAGAGGGTGAATGATAGGATATGTTTATTGCATGACAGGGTACATTGGTGCCATAGGAACAAAGGTGAAGGGAGAGGGTCAGATTTCAGATCCTCCTAGTGAGAAAGAAGTCTTCCATGGCCTCCCTGACAACCTCCCCTTCCTTTTCTGACCCTCATTGTCCACCATGCATGCCCCAAGGGTGGGAAGCACAAAGCAGCACTTGTAGCACTTTCCCTCCTCCAACCCCCTACCCTTGGTCTCGCATACGTTGTGGAGGATGACACATGAGGTGATGATAGGGATGAGGTTCTCCTCAGCCACAACCAATGGGGTGGTGAGACACCTCCATCTACTCTTGAGGCAGCTAAATGCCCTCTCCACCACATTCCTAGCACAATTCAGTTTTTCATTGAACAGTTTCTGCTTATGATTGGTGTTCCCCTGGTATGGCTTCATGAGCCACTTCCATATGGAGGGTAGACATTGTCAGAGAGGAGGAAGGAACCAATCTGGTTCCCCCTCAGGGTGATGGTGGGGTTCCCTGGCACATAGATGACAGCCACCATGGCCTCAAAAATGATGGAATTCCGGACTATTCTAGCATCATTGGTCGAACCACACCAACCTACAACCATGTCTACAAAGCACCCCCTGTAGTCACATGTCCCCTGAAGGACAATGGAGTAGGTGTCGTTTCAGTTAATGAACTCATTTCTTCTCCCTGGGGGTGGCATGACCAGACAGTGGTACGCATCCATGGCACCCACAACTTGTGGGAAGCCAGTCAGTGAAGTCATCCATGATCTGCATGTGAGAAAAGGGGGGCAGGGAAGTGGGGGGGTGGGTCAATGACAACTGTGGCATGCCTATGTAGGATCGCAGGGAGGGCACCTCCACTCGTTCCCCTTTGTATATATAGTGTGACAGGAAATGTGCAGGTGTGCAGGGATGGTGAAGATAAGGAACAAAGGTGTGCAGCTCGCCTTACCTGATGGGTGTCCCCCAGGTAAACAGTCCGTGACAGCACCAGCCACTGGTAGCACCAACCCTGAACTGCTGCCCAGTCTGCTTGTAGCTCCCTTTGTGGGTGAGTGTCCAGATGGCCATATGACCTTCTTTTCCACCGGAATGGCTTTCCTCATCATCATATGCATGGCAGGGGGTTGGACTGGATGGCCCTTGTGGTCTCTTTCAACTCTATGATTCTATATCAGACTTTTCAATTTAGGATGGAGTATTTCCACTAGCTTGTGGAAGAGGACATGGGGCATGTGGAAGAATGTATGCCATTGCTTATCAAACCAGATGGAGGTCACAGACCCATCCCAACCCTCAGTACTTCTGGGGTACATCCACCAGTGTTGCAGCTGTCTCTCCGGTGACACCAGGATGACAGCAGCGACAGTACACTCCCATAGGACTGCAGCACCTGCAGTCTCCTTTGAGTCACCAGTGCGGTTGATGGCTCTGCATATACCTGTATTTAGTGTACTGCAGGGCAAGTGCCAGTGGAGGCAACATGGGCAACAGGGCATCCATGATCTCACTGGCTCTGTTCTTCTGACAAGAATGGTGTTGCTGTGGACATCAACGTTATAGTCTAGGCAGTCCTCTTTGTTCCTATACTTGTGCGCATAGAAAAAACAAAGCATGTTTTTTTAATGCTGCAATGCAGCTTGAAGCTGTGTTCTCTCTGGCCCTGTACAGTTGTTCTGTGCACATTCAAGCTGGCTTCAAGGCCAGTGGTGTGTTTGCTACAGACTCAATCCGGCTTCAGAAAAGGCAGCTTCAAACCACATTTTCCTGACCATGTTTCGCCTCTTAGTGCTATTTATTACAAAAAGTTACAAGATCAATTACCGTATTATCCGCTGTATAAGACGACTGGGCGTGTAAGACAACCCCCAACTTTTCCAGTTAAAATATAGAGTTTGGGATATACTCGCCATATAAGACGACCCCACTCTTCCAATACACACCAAATAAAATTTTAAAAACATCAGATTTTATTTCAATATGGTAATTTTAATTCAAATGCTTATGACATGCAGGTACTTAGCAGGAAAACTGTCATTTATAAACACAACAAACTACAGCTCCCATGTTCCCTAACATTTATTTCTGCAGTGTATTTTGGACCTTACTTTTTCAAAAATAGTCCTGATTTACCATAAATGCTGCTTTAAAAATTATTTCTATTTCCCAGTTATGAGATGGTTGGGGGGAAATGAGAAAGTGTTGGGGGGAAGGACTGCCAATATACTAGGTGATGCATTCTGGGGTATGTACAATTTGCAGCCAAGTAAGTGACCCTGACCATGTCACACACTCTCAGCCTCAGAGGATGGTAATGGCAACTCCCATTTGAAGAAACATGCCAAGAAAACCCCACGATAAGGTTAAAAGTCACTATTTTGACCATTAAAACGTCCTCCATTTTGAGCATGGCTAAGAAGCATGGATTTATATTTATATTAGTGTTTTTAGCTTTCTCTACCTTTTTTTCTTGTATGTCCTACATTTTTTGTAGTGACTTGTCCTCTTTTGCATTGAAGACATTTGGTCGCCCTGTCTGAGTATCAGAGTATGACTCTAGAAACCAGGATTTGGATCCTGGCTCAGCCATGGAATCCCCCTGGGTGACCTTGGGCAAGTCACACTCTCTCAGACTCAGAACATGGCAATGGCAATCTCCACTCTGAAGAAACCTTGCCAAGCAAACACTATGAGCCTTAGGTTTGCTGTAAGTCGGAAATGACTCAAAGGCATACAACAACAATAACAATCTTAGATGTCACACTCGCTCAGCCCCAGAGGGTGGCAAAAGCAAACCCTGTCTGAAAAAACACATAGGAAAGAAATGATAGGTTCATGATAGGTTTCCCTTAGTGTCATCATCAGTTGGTAACGACTTGAAGATGCACAACAACAAAAACAGTCTTGAAAGTCACACACTCTCAGCCTCAGGGAAAAGCAATGGCAAACCCCTTTTGAACAAACCTTGTGAAGGAAACCCCAGGATAGGTTCATCTTTGAGTTGCCAAAAGTCAGGAACGACTTGAAGGCAGACAACAACAGTCTTGAAAGTCACACTCTCTCAGCTTCAGGGAAAAGGAATGGCAAACCCTTTCTGAACAAACCTTGTGAAGGAAACCCCAGGATAGGTTCATCTTTGAGTTGCCAAAAGTCAGAAATGACTTGAAGGCAGACAACAACAGTCTTGAAAATTGCACTCTCTCAGCCTCAAGGAAAAGCAATGGCAAACCCTTTCTGAACAGGAGGATGAGGAGGACAGGAGGAAAGGTGGGAGGAGGGGGGGAAAGGCAGGGAGAAAAAAAGGAGGACCAGTAGGACAAAGAGGAAAGGTGGGAGGAGAGGGAAAGGCAGGAAGAGAAAATAGAGGACCAGTAGGAAAAAGAGGGAAGGTGGGAGGAGGGGGAGAAAGGCAGGGAGAGAAAATGGAGGACCAGTAGGATGAAGAGGGAAGGTGGGAGGAGGGGGGGAAAGGCAGGGAGAGAAAATGGAGGATCAGTAGGACGAAGGGGGAAGGTGAAAGGAGGGGGGAAAGGCAGGGAGAGAAAATGGAGGATCAGTAGGATGAAGAGGGAAAGTGGGAAGGAGGGGGGGAAGGCAGGAGAAAGAAGAAGTACCTCCTCTTCCTCCTCCTTCTCTCCCAGGCATTTTTCCCAGCCTCAGAGCGGTCTTCCTGCTCCTCCTCCTTCTCTCCCGGGCTCCTTCCCTCCTCCAACCTCTGTCTTTCTCAACCTCCTCAATCTTATACCCAGCGTATAAGACGACCCCCAGCTTTAGCTCCAGGTTTTCCTGGTTAGAAAGTCATCTTATATGCCAGAAAATATGGTAATGATCCCATTGCAAGAAATAATGAATATTTATGTGAGAAATACCCAAATCATGGAAATCTGCTAATATCACCTTGATCCCCAAAGAAGATAAAGAAGTTTCAGATTTGAAAAATTATTGAACTATGATTATAACATTTTTGTTGCAATTCTTGTTGGAACATTCAAAAAATCCTCCAAACAATTATACATGAAGATCAATCTGTTGTTTGTTTGTTTGTTTGTTTTTTGGTTTTTTTTTTACCAAATAGATGTTTAAAGAACAACATAGGAAACCTGATTGATATTATAGAGCTTCATAAAAATTGATTAAAAGCTGCATTAATTTTTTTAGACATGGAAAAAGCATTTGATAACATTAATTGAGGGTTCATGTTAGAGACACTACAGAGTCTTCAGCTTGGAGATAGTTTCATTAAATGGATAGAAGCAAGAACCAATTGGCCCAAATAGTAATTAATGGTGAAAGGACCAAATTGTCAGAACCATGCCTGCATGCATGAGTTCTGCAAGATGTTTGGTTGGGAATGTTATAGGTATAGTTGGTTAAGGAGCTGATAGGCAGGATAGTATTTGGGATAGGCTTAAATAGTTAGCTTTTCATATTGCCATGGACTTCATTACTGACCTGCCTGAAAGCCATGGCAGAAATACAATTTGGGTGGTGACAGACTTATTCTCAAAACAGGCACACTATGTGGGGTGTAAAGGTGTCCTCACAGCTTCCAAACTAGCTGATTTGTTTATTCAATATGTGTATCGACTGCATGGTTTACCCCTTAAGATTGTCTCGGATAGAGACTCTAACTTTACTTCACAGTTTTGGAAAGTTTTACAATCCAAACTGGAGATTGAATTGGTTTTCAACACAGCCCAACATCACTAGACAGATGGACAATGTGAACATATGAACACTTTGCTGGAAAGGTATTTAAGGTGTTACACCAATCACCTGCAAGACAACTGGTACGAACTGTTACCTCATGCTGAGGTGGCTTTCAATGGGGCAGTCAACAAAAGTACTGGACACATACCTTTCAAAATTGTCTATGGCTATGAGCCCAAGTTATTGCCTGCTGTACATAGTGAACCATCAGATCCCATCACTGTCACCCAGTGGATTACAAAAATCAAACAAAGTTGGCCAATTATTTAGAAGAAGCCAAGACCCACTATAAAAAAATATGCTGACAGGCATAGAAAAGAGGGTTGGAATCTAAAACTTTGGGATAAAGTCTACTTCTCTACCAATCATTTGAAATCAAGACATCTCACTAAAAAACTGGGTCCTAAATATGTGGGTCTTTCAGCATAAAAAAAAACCCTTGATGAATAATGTTACTGCAGAATTAGACTTGCCAAAAAAATACAAACATTTGCACCCTGTTTTCCATTTCAGCTTGCTGAAACCTGCTTCGATCAGCGATTGGTGACAAATTGAGAAGACTCCACCTTTACCTCTGTTGGTGGATGGAGAACATCATTTTGAAATCTCAAAAATTCTGGACTCTAAAATTCATAAGGGGAGCTGAATTACTTTGTCAGACCCTTTCCCCTCAACCATGCTGAGTGGGTAAAAGCTAGACATGTAAAAGCATCTAAATTGGTTGGGGAATTTCATTTGGCTTATCCTGACAAACTTGGTGAGGGTGGGGTTGGTTGAATTTGTTCTGTGAATGTGTTTTTGGGGGGTGGACTGTCAGAACCACGCCTGTGTGCATGAGTTCTGCCAGATGTTTGGTTGGGAATGTTATAAGTATAGTTGGTTAAGGGGCTGATAGGCAGGATAGTATTTGGAATAGGCAGTTAGCTTAAATAGTTAGCTTTTCAGGCTGTAGGCTGATGGAGGTGGGGGAATGGGTGTAGGAATAGTTTTGAGAATGTCTGCTCTCTGGAATGCAAGGCTGGGGGAGTGGATGGTACTGCAGAGAATGTTTGGCTAAAGGAGGGGGAGTGATGAGTGAGTGTTTCGGCTGAGGAAAGATAGCTGGTGTGAGAACATGTAGAAAAGGGAGGTAGACTGAAAGGGTAAGAAAGAGCTGTGGGAACAGGAGGTGGGTGCTAGGTTTGATGCCAAATGAGGAGGAGTGGAGCCCATCAGTGTCCAAGGGTTTGACATGTGTTGGAAGGGGGGCCAATTCTGGCTTAAATGCTGACTGGTAAATTACTGACTGTGTGTTTTCAATAAACTCCTAATTGATTGAATTGGCTGGTTAATGGCTACACAGAGTTCCTGAATCTTGCAGGTCTGACACAAATCCTTTTCTATAAAAAGAGGTACAAGGCAAGGGTGTCCTCTATCTCCATTATTCTCTATTGCAACTTTAGAAATTCTAAGTATTGGGATCAGAGAGGATAGAGATATAAGGAACATTAATTTAAATTTAAATTGTATGCAGATGATTTGGTAATATCATTGGCTAATCCTTTAGAATGTATTCAACCCTTATAGAAAAGGCTGACCAAATATAGACAACTTGCAGGCTTTCAAGTTAATAAAGATAAAAAAATGTAACAATGAATATGCAAAAGAAGGAATAGATGGAGTTGGAGGAATATCTAAATTAAGAGTGGGGAAAAAAGGGTGAAATATTTAGGAGTTAACATAACCACACAAAAAATTCAGACCTTTTAAAAAATAATTACAAGAAGATCTGGCAAGGAATCAAGTCAAACACCAACCTATCTCTATCAGGTTGTATTGCAACAGTTAAAATGACCATATTACCCAAATTATTATTTCTTTTTCAAACTGTACCAATTTTGATTAATGATAAAGCTTTTGTGAAATGGCAAAGGGACCTCTCGAAATTCATTTGGGCAGGAAAAAAGCCCAGAATAAAAAAATAAATTGCTGCAAGATGAGACAGCAAGGGGAGGTCTTGGATTGCCAAATTTCAAAATATATTATTTTGCTTGTTGTTTGGATTGGATTAAAGACTGGATTAGGTTGGATAATCAAAGAATGTTGCAATTAGAAGGGGCAGACAGTCATTATGGCCAGTATATCTTTTTATGTTTAAAAGTAAACATAGTAAAAGTTAACAAAGACTTTAAGAATCATTTTGTAAGAAAAGCTTTATTTAGAGTATGGCAAAAGTTCAAGTTACATGTGCATAGAAGGATTCCATTCTGGGTCTCAGTTAATGAGGCTTTCCATCAGAAGGAGGAGATGATAAAAGGGAAATGGATGAAGTATTCAGACTTCATAAAGAAGAAAATGAGAATTATAAAATGAAATCACAAGAAGAATTGACGGAAGAAGAATATAACTATCAGTGTTTTTTATACCATCAAATCTCTGAGAGGTTCAGGATGGATAGAAAATTAATTGGTTTTGGCACTGAGGAGACAGAATTGGAGAAAGTATTAATGAATGAAAATAATAATGTATTATCAAAAACATATAAAATATTGTTGAGATTAGCGATGGAATCAGAACTTATTAAGGACTATATGATGAAGTGGGCCCAAGATTGTGGGGAGAACATTTTAATAGAAGAATGGGAAAAGAACTGGCAAAAAAGACTGAGATATGCCTGTTGTGTTGATTTAAAAGAGAAAATTAAGATGAAATTTAGATGGTACCTCACCCCAGATAGATTATCACATGTATATAAAAACAACAACAATCAATGTTGGAAATGTAACAGGGAAAAAGGTACCATGCTACATATCTGGTGGTCATGTACAAAAGCAAAGCAGTACTGGACTGAAATTCAAAGAATATTTTCAGAAATACTAAAAGTTAAAATACTAAAGAGACCAAAAATATTTCTTTTAGGTATATTAGATAATGATATAGAAAAAAAGGTAAGGAAAAAATTGTTTTACATGATCAGTGCTATAAGAATAGTTTATGCAAAAAGATGGAAGGGAAGGAAACACCAGGTATTATGGATTGGATATAGATTTGGGGTACTCCTTGACTAGTCCTTACAGATGACAGCCCAGATAGATGCGATGGTTAGGAGTACCTGTTATCAGTGTCGGCTGATGCGCCCGCTGTGCCCTTTCCTGGAACCAGGTGACCTAGAAACAATAGTACATGCTCTGGTAACCTCTTGTCTTGACTTCTGTAATGCAGTCTATATGGGGCTACCCTCGTGCCAAGTTCGGAAACTTCGATTGGTACAAAATATGGCAGCCAGATTAGTTGCGGGTGCTTCAAGAGCTGCCCACATTACACCTGTGCTAAAATCTCCTCACTGGCTGCCTATTAGTTTCCAGGCAAGGTACAAGGTGTTGGTTATCAACTTTAAAGCCCTTTATGGCTTGGGTCCAGACTACTTAAAGGAGCACCTCCTTCCACACAATCCACCCCGAACACTTAGGTCCTTTGGGAAGAATCTGTTACAATTTTAAAAAGACTAGATTATCTACGGTGACCCAGAGGACCTTTTCCTCTGTCGCTTCCAGGCTCTAGAATGACTTACCGGACAAGATCCATCAGATTACCACCCTGGAAGCCTTTAAAAAGGCTATTAAAACAGATCTCTTCCGGCAAGCCTTTCCAGATTAGCATTTTTAGTCTACCCTCCTCTCATCAAAATCATCGATACTACAGATATTTTGGTCTCCCTTTTCTCCCCTGGGAAAGCACATCTCTCTCCCCCATAAACTGATAATTTGAATCTGTATTTATTCTCTTATTTTATCCAATTTACTTCAAGAAACTTTCTGTTTTAACTCTTGCTCAGTTTAATTTTCTTTTATGATGGGGAAGGGTCGGGTTAAGGGATTTCCCTTTTAATCTTGACTGTAATTTTAATTGGTTTATGTTTTATGCCTGTTGTAATCCACTTTGATTCCCATTCAGAAAAGATGGAATAGAAATAAATTATTATTATTATTATTATGGAAAATGATAACTTGACACAATTGATTAGATATGGATCTATAGAAAAATTTGAAAAAGACTGGCTTCCGATTACAGAATGTTTCAGATCATATTGGGACCAGAAAATAAAAGAATAAGTTAAGAACTAATTAAAGATTGAATACTGGTAAAGGAATAGCTAAAGTGATTAATTTAATTTCAGTTGAGTAAGAAAGATATTAAGAGCAGTAGCAGATGAAACTTTCAAAATGGTAAATCCGTAGGGATTTTTAATTACTCATAAAAGAACAAGAAACATTTAACAATAACCAAAATTAGAGGATAGGAAGTTGCTTTATATTGTGTATAGCTTATTATAACAGGTGTGTGATGCCTTTGCTGTTTTCTTTGTTTTATATGTTATGTTGTGAATTATTATATGTAATATGTACTGTTTTTGTTTTGTTTTTGTGTGTGAATGTTTTTTTAATATCAATAAAAATGCTTAAAAATGCACGCATAAGATTTCATATACAGATTAAAATGTCATGATTTAAAATTGACTAGATAGGCCTGCTGGAAGAGATATCTCTTTAATGCTTTTCTAAATACATTCAGTATTTTCAGCTGTCATATCTCCTCTGGTAGGTCATTCCACAATCTTGGGGCAGCAGACAAAAAAGTCCTCTGGTAAAGTCCTCTATTGCCAGTCTAATCGTGGCCAGCTGGAGCAAATATTTCTCTGAGGACCTAAGTGTACAGGCTGGATTGTACAGGAGAAGGTGATTTGGTAGGTTACCTGGACCCAAACCATGTAGAGCTTTAAAGGTAATAACCAAAACTTTGTACTTTGACTGAAAACTAATTGGCAACCAGTGGAGTGCTTTTAAGATCGGTGTAATGTGATCACTCCTGCATGCACCTGTACTCAGTCTGGCTGCCATATTCTGAACCAGTTGGAGTTTCCAGACTTGGTAGAAAGGTAGCCCTATTGTAGCACATTGCAGAAGTCCAGCCTTGAGGTTACCAGCACATGCACTACCATCTTTAGCTGCTCCGATTCTAGGAAGAGGTGCAGTTGGTGTGTGAACCGAAGCTGATAACAAGCACTCCTATCACATCTATCTGAGCTGACATTTGGAGGGACGGATCCAGGAGCACTCCTAAACTGCAAATACAGTCTTTCAGGGAGAGTGTGACACCATCCAGAACTGGTTGACACATCTCCAGCCACAGATTAGGATCCTTGAAAGAAAGCACCTCTGTCTTTTCTGGTTTCAGTTTCAATTTGTTTTCTTCATCCAACTCATTACCTCTTCCAAGCATTCATTTAGAGGAGACACATTAGCTTTAGCTGAAGCTGTTTTTGAAGGTATGAAGAAGTATATTTGGGTGTTATCAGCATACTGATAACATCTCACCCCATGCCACCAAATTATCTCTCCCAGCAGTTTCATGTAGATGTTGAATACCATTGGGGATAGAATGGCTCCTTGTTGTACACTATATAACAGCTCCTTTTTTGAGGAACACATATCCCCAAGCACCACCATCTGGAACCTGCCAGAGAGGTAGGACAAGAACCAATGCAACACAGTACCTTTGATTCCCAACCCCCTCAGGTGTTCCAGAAGAATGCCATGGTTGATGGTATCCAATGCTGCTGAGAGACCCAAGAGCACCAGCAGAGACAGACTCCCTCTATCAATTCTGAGGTGAAAATCCTCCACTAAGGTGACTATAGCAGTCTCAACTCCGTATCCTGCTCTGAAACTGGTTTAAAATGGGTTGAGGAAGTGTATGTTATCCAAGAACACCTGGAGTTGGAAGGCAACTGCCTTCTCAATCACTTTGCCCAAAAAAGAAAGATTCAATATTGGTCTGTAATTATTAAGGTCCACAGTTTTACAATGACTGCTTTGATATAAAGACCCCTTTTGGGTCCCTGCCATGGCCGTACACTGGGAGAAGGCGAGCACATCACGTAGGCACCTGAAAGGTCACATCTGCACTTACAACAATTTGCAGATCAAAAGGGCCAAGCCCAGGCTGAAGATGAGATAACATTAACATCCCATCTCCTTTCCTTGAAAATGGTTTACTTCAAAGAGTAGGAATCAAGAATCCTTTGATATACAATAGCAACTCTTCTCCTCAGGTTAGGTTTAATGGTATAAAAGATCCCCAAAATCTCAGACACATTGGGTCTGGTTAGATTTTATGGTGCCACTGTGCCACTGTGAACACCGACTTGGGTCCCGCTCTTTCCGTTGTCCTTCCCCTTTTCAAAACGGTTGAGTCTATTCATCTTCAGTCATCATAGGAGCAGCCTCCTTCAGGTAATTATTACCATTAGAAAGCCTCGTGTTTCCTCTCCAAGCTAATTACATTATTCCTGAGTTTTTGTGTGTATAGGTGTATGTTAGAATGACTTTATATTTTGAATCTCCAAATCAATTACAGTTCACTGGAAAGCTTTGTCTCTATCAGTCTATTCCCTAGCCACCTCCATAAACATAGGATAAAAGATCCCATAGAAGACTTGGATTTTAGTAATTCCTCAAGTTCAAGCTCTTCTTTACAAGAGGATCCAGGAAGGGCTTTTTCAGCAGTGGTCTAACCACTGCCTCTTTTAAACAGGATGGAATATCCCCCTCCCTGAGAGATACATTAATGATATTTTGTATCTAAAACCTAATTTCATCTCCTCCCTGGACAACCATCCAAGAGGGACAGGGATCAAGAAAGCAAGTTGTCTTCCTTACTTGCTCCAGAAGCTTATTCACATGCTCAGTATTAACCAATTGAAATGGACCCAGTGTAATCCCACTCACAGAGTCACTGGACACATTATTATTGACTTCCACTCCAATGATGGCATTTATGTTGGCTCTAATGCAAGATATTTTATCGGCAAAATGGTTATTAGCAAAGCAAAGCAGCTTCATTTATATACTGCTTCATAGCGTGCTATAGGGTGTTAAAGTGGTTTACAACTGTAAGCTCATTGCCCCCAACAGTTGGGTACTCATTTTAGCGACCTCAGAAGGATGCAGGCCTGAGTCTAGCCTGAGCCCCGTCTACTATTGAACTCACAGCCTTGTGGTCTATGAGTGAGTGGCTGCAGTACAGGCATTTAACCACTGCGCCACCAGGGCTCCTTATTAAAAGTATCACAGAGAGCTACTGAAGGTTCTAAGGTCTTGTTTGGGAGGAGACTGTCTGAGTTAGACCTATAACCACCCTGAACATCTCAGCTGGATGTGAATGTAACAGCAAGTTACTGGAGTGTGTCCAGAGGAGGGTGACTAAAATGATGAAGGGTCTGGAAACCATGCTCTGTTAGGAACTACTTAAGGAACTGAGTATGTTTAGCCTGGAAAAGAGACAGTTAAGAGGTGATATGATAGCCCTGTTTAAATATTTGAAGGGATGTCATATTGAGGAGGGAGCTAGCTTGTTTTCTGCTGCTCCAGAGAATAGGACCCGGAACAATGGATGCAAGCTACAGGAAAAGAGATTCCACCTCAACATTTTGGAGGAAAGTCCTGACAGTGAGAGCTTTTTGAAAGTGGAACACATTCCCTCGGAGTGTGGTGGAGTCTCCTTCTTTGGAGGTCTTTAAAGAGAGGCTGGATGGCCATCTGTCGGGGATGCTTTGATTTGAGTTCCTGCATGGCACGGGACTGGACTGGATGGCCCTTGTGGTCTTTTCCAACTCTATGATTCAGCGATTCTGAATCTATGAACTCAGAAACCAGTTTAAATGCAAGTGGGAATGAGCCCTTGGTCTCACAGTGAAGTTAGCCCTGTGATTTTCTATGATCCTGAGGTCCTACACAAATCTAACTGCCCAGCTCATCAGGACAATTACATGTGTTATTCATCTTTTATCCTAATTTTCTGTCCCTTTATCTATAGCACTGGTTTAACAAGACATAAGCAATGCAAGATATGCATATCCCCATTAAACAATTCATTCATAAAAGATATATATATATATATATATATATATATATATATGGAAGGATGCAATTTTGTCTGGCTTAAAATTATGTTTACAACATTAAAAGTACAGTTTCACTCAGACCATAGTTACAAGTTGAATTCCTTACTTTAGAAAAAATTGTTTGATACAAATGGAGCTACAAGGTCCTGAACTGTCAGAAACCTCTTTAGTTTCGCTATTCGATTAGGAAGAAGCAAGAAACATAGACAAAACTATCAAAATTAGTAAAACAGAAAAAATCATTCTGCCCTCACTAGTCTTCCATGATGTTTAAACATCAGCAGATGAGTCTGGAGACCAGTAGCATCACTGGGGTGAGGTAGGGTGCTGGAGATGCAGACTGCACCAGGTGACACCCCAAAGGGGGTGCCACAAGGTCAGTTCCCTGCCCCCCCCCAACTGGACCATCCCGCGGCCTTGGGCCCACTCTCCTGGCCTCCACGGGGCTTTCTGGGCTGCTGGGGGCAAGCAGGGCCCTCCCTCTCAGTGGCAACAGGGCTTTCTGGGTTGCTGCAGGGCTTTCTTGGCTGCTGGGGCATGCAGGGCATGCTCCCCCGGCCACCACAGGGCTTTCTGGGCTGCTGAGGGGCTTTCATGTTCACCATGGGTATGCGGAACCCACTCTCCCAGACACTGCAGGGTTTTCTGGGCTGTCATGGGGCTGTCTTGGCCACCAGGGGCATGCAGGGCCTGCTCTTCCAGCTGCCATGGGGCTTTCTGGGCTGCCAAAGTGCTGTCTTGGCTACCAGGGGCACGCAGGGCCTGTTGTCCTAGCTGCCGCATGGCTTTCTGGGCTGGGTCGCACATGCGATTTTCTGGTGCACGTGTGTGTGCATGCTCCTGTATGGTGCACATGCCAGAAGCCCCACCCCAGAAGCCCCACCCCCAGAAGCCACCACCACCACCACCAGGTGACACCAAGTTGGGATATGCCACTGCTGGAGACCAGGGTTTCATTCCCCACTCAGCCATGGAAACCCATTATGTTACCCAAATTGCTAGGTTACCGATATGACACCCACAAATTAATATATAATAAGGAGATTTTAGTAGCTGAAACTAATAGCAGCAACAGGATTCCAGGTAACTTCAAAGAGTTGGGATCTTGCCTTTGTCTAATGGTTCGAAAAGCTAGAACTCCAGAGTGCTAAGTACAACTGTTTTATTGCCTAATAGTAAAGTGGGAAATCGTCATTCATGCAATAGCATTCACACACACACACAAACTAATGAAGCTAAAGGTAGTAACTTGTAGCAAGGTTCAGGGAAGGCAATTTCTTACCAGTTCAGAAGCAGAGTCCACTCAGAGGATGATGGAAGTGAAAGTGACTCAGCAAGGCTGTCTGAAATGGGGGGGGGGGCAAGCTAGCCTGTGTTGGGGGTTCAGTATGAAATCTGGCAGCATTATTCCAGACTGAGCCAATGTTTGAGTACCAAGACTGGCTTTTTATAAAATCTTGAGGCATTTGAGTGGATTTTCCAAGAATAGGATTCCCACCTGGTTGATCGCTTTAACTTCAGAGTTACAAAAGGAATATTTTTGGTTTATGGCAATGACATTGATTTAATCAAGCATTAATAAGATTAGAACAAATCTAGGAAGTTTGGGATAGGACCAGGTGTGGGAAATTACTATGGGTGGTAGTAGAAAGATTGGCTTAATGCTTTAGGCTTGACAAACCTTTATCTGTGACCGTCAAAAGGAAATGCACACAGCAGGGTGTGCAGCAGAACTTACATCTGTTAAGTTACATAGGTCCTTTTCCACATGCCCTCAGGTCTGTGACCAGTCAGAAGTTCACTTAAAGGTCATCTGACTTTTTCCAGGTTCATACTTATAGCCTCTCTGAAACTGTTATTGTAATAAAATATAACAAAATATTTGTATCCCAAAATAATGCAGGGTATGCAGAGGTGCTAACAACTGGGTGACACTGGGGGAGTCACACATTCTTAGTCCCAGAAAAGCCCATGATATGTTCACCTTAGGGTCACCATGTCAAAAACAACTTGGAGGCACACAACAACAACAACATCAACAAGTCTTCCAAAGTGTTAAGCAGGCAAAAAGTGTTCATTCCAATAAAAAGAACTGAGGAAAGGATAGCAAGACTTCAAATTGCAATGATCAGATACTGTACATTGTCATATAAAAATATTTTCCTGTTCTATAGTTTTCAGAATTAAGTTTGGGAAAGACAACATATAAACAATATATAAACATATTGTCTTAAACATTTTATTCATCATACTAAAACAAAACATTCAAACATCTATTTTTCCCCTTTTAAGTTATTTATTTTTAAATACTTAGGGGAAAATGGGAAAATTATTTTCCCCTAAATGTTTCTAGTTTTTCTCAGAGTCTTAACATGCCATATATCTAGATTACTATAACTATCAAAGCCAAAAGTATCTTAAGAAGTCTGTGTATGTATGGGTGTATTTGTAGTTTGCTGATAATGTTTGCAGATAGAGCCCTAGTTCATTACCTGTCACGAGCAAGCTAGATAAATTTTATGTAGTATAGTTATGGCCTTCTTTTATAACCAAACTAATAGTGCAAATTGAGTCCACTTTAACTGCCCTGACTCAGTGCTAGGGAATCATGGGAACTGTATTTTATTGTGGCACCAGAGCTCTCTGACAGAGAAGGCTCAATATCTCAGAAAAAAATACAGTTCCCATGATTCCCTAGCACTGAGCCAGGACACTTAAAGTGGACTCAATTTGCACTATTTCTAGCAGTCTGCAAAGGCCCTAAGGGGCTATGCAGACAGGCAAAAAGGGATGCTTTGAGGGTGACTTGTAGGCGTGGCCTTTAGATGACACATGCCTAAAAGTCTCCAGGAAAGTGCCCCCTAGCCATCGTATGCCGAGAAAAGCCGCTCCAAAAAGGAGCCGCTTTTTTCTGCTCTTTTGGTGAAGATGCACACTGTCGCATGTGCGTTTATGTATGCAGCGACACAAGCACCAGAAAATGGCCATATAAATGCACCATCACACATGCAGAGGAAATTGACCCAGTGATCCAGAGCATGCTCCCTACGATGCAAGCTTTAATTTAAAGCACCCTATGCTTCCAGGTGTGGATGCACTGGTGCAGGTGTGCTTGAATATTAGAACCCTAGCCCTAACCCTAATTGTAACCCTCTGCATGTGCCCTAGCAACTGTCCTCTGTTATGACAATAAATGCATTCTGTTTCATGTATGCTTGCTGTCAGCATGCACAGCAGTTTGCATGAAAGAGGCTTTTGTGACCTCTTTGCTCCTGGAGTAACATTTGTCCATGTGTCCTGTTGACCATGTCCCTTGCATGACCACCAGCTGCATGTATCAAGTCTATCCACAAAAACCTCCCTTGCATGTACCTCTCCCCTCCCCCCTGATCTGTGTGGGACATGTTTTGTGGAGGACAATGGAGTAGGTGTCTTTTCAGTTGACAAACTCTTTCCTTCGCCCCAAGGGTAGCACAATCAGACAGTGGCACCTGTCTACTGCACCCACTCCTTGGGGGTAAGCGGAAGTCAGCGAATCCTTGCATGATCTGTGGGTGTATGACAAGTGCTATGTAGGTGCACAGGGATGCTGAACTTCGGCCACCTTTGTACAGACAAAATGACAGTATACCACCCTATAACAGGTCCCGTGCAGGTGCATAGGGATGGCAAACTTTTGTCATCTTTGTACACAGAGAGTGGCAGACTATACTAGCCTATGACAGGTCCTGCACAGGTGTGCAGGGATGTTTTCCTGAACAGATGCACAGGTGTGGAGAGATGGTCCTGCACACCTGTGCATGCATTTCAGAGGGGGAAAAAATTAAAGCAGCCACTCCATCTCCCTTTCCTTCGGAAAAGGTGCCTTGACTCCCCGTAGTGCAGTTGCTCTGTCCCCATTTAGGGCAACCAGTTGCTGCAGCTTAGGGAAAAGGAAACTTCAGGTCACCTTTTCTTGTCCATCTGCATAGGCCCTAAATGTTTTAACAGCACATTTCTCAGAACAAATAATCTGTGGATTTAGTTGCTTGTAACTTCATTATAAAAACAAAACAAAGCCATGTGAAAGGCTACAAATACCTGCCTAGACTGATTTGCCCATGTGGAGAGACACAGGCCAAATGGAATGTTCAAGACAACCAATCAGGATCTGGCTGCCAAAAAAGTGGAGGCTGGCCTGATGAGCAGATATAAAAAGGGGGAGGAGCAGTTGATAGGGGAGAATGTTTCATGATCCTGAGGGATTAACAGTCAAGAAGTCTGGGTGTGACAAAAACTGCCTGTGGAGCAGTTGGGATTTAGGTTCCCAGATGTTGTTTTTGTTAACTGCCTTCAAGCTGATTTCATCCATAGAGACCCTATGGATGAGACACCCCCAGAACCCTCTGTCCTCTACTGCTCTGCTTTATTCCTGCAACCCCTTAATACCCGTGACCTCCTTAATAGAGTCTATCCATCTAGCATGTGGCCTTCCTCTCTTCCTACTTCTCTCCACCTTTCCCAGCATTATTGTCTTTTCCAATGAGTCCTCTCTTGTCATGATGTGTCCAAAGTATAACAGTCTCAGGGGGAAGCAAGCGGCAATTTGCGCCATCTTGGAGGCAAGGAAGGGGAGGGGCAGCCTCACCCTGGGTGCCCCAACCCCTTCCTGAACACTTATCGGACCGCCCATCGCTCCACATGACTGGCGCTCCTGTCAGGGATGATGGGAGTTGTAGCTCTACACCTCTGGCTCTAACTCACCACCTTGTTATGCAGCAGAGCTGACCAGCTTTGATCAGTGGTTGATGCTTCTTTCCCAAGCAGCAGAGTTTCAGAGAATAGGCTGAAGACCCTGACAAACTCTCCAAGCCTTCTCTCTCTTCTTCCTGAGATGTCTCCAAACTTCTCCAGGATTCTTCTGCCTCTTGTATCTTCCCTCAAGACACCAGACAACTCAGTAGTCTTATATAAAAGATCTACTTTATTCTACTATATATAAATACTATATGCCCTACAAATCACAATCTCTACACTTCACAATATCTCCAAACTACTCCACAATGTACATTAGCAAACATTGCAATTTATAGCCATTGTTAGACACCACCCACCAGTCAGTTTCCACCCAGTGGGTGTGTACATACATCTTGATTGGTCCACATAGATCATCCCATACCTAAGACCAATCCAAGTGTTTCATCACTTTACCTTGACCACTTAATGAGTCTCAGGTGTTTGCAATCTATCACAGGTGTTCTCAATATACCTTCTATAACTTTGTCCTTGGCTCTCAAGGCTTCTTAATTATATTATCTTTTCCACCTGTGTATCTTCCTGATTGCTCCTGCTTAGTCACTTTGACATTCACATACATATTTTTATTTCTATTACTGTATATCCCATGTTGCTTTTTCCTTAACAGCTCTGACGACGTACTTCCTCCGCAGCGTCCACCCACGCTGCGGTGGAAGAGACACCAAAGGTGCACCCAATGCCTCTTGCAGCGCACCTTCGGCGCCTTGTGGAAGGAGTGCTATTTTAGCGCTCCTTCCAGGGCCCAAAAAGAAGTAGATCGGGGCCAAGGAGTGCGGATACCTTGGCCCCAATCCGCAGCTTCTCGGGGTGGCCCACGGCCGCCCGTCTGCTTAGGCCCTCAGTTTGGTCATCTTGACCTCCAGGGAAGTTTCCAGCATGGTCTGCTCTAGGACCCACTTGTTTGTCCTTTTGGCTTTCCATGAGATCCTCAGCCCTCTTCTCCAGCACCACATCTCAAATGAATTGATTTTCTTCCTATCATTTTTCTTAACTATCCAGCTCTCACATCCATACATGGTAATAGGGAATACAATGTCTTTCATGATTCTAACTTTTGTGCTGAGTTGCATATCTTTGCATTTTAGGATCTTTTCTAGTTCTTTCATAGCCACCCTCCCCATTCTTAGTCTTCTGATTTTCTGACTGTAGGACATCTATCAACTTCTATCAATGTTTGATTCCCAGGTATGTGAATTATTTTACTATTTCTATTTCTTCATTGTCTAAGTTGAACTTGTAAAGGTCCTCGATGGTCATTATTTTTGTCATGTTTATGTCCAACATTAAGCCTGCCTTAGCACCTTCTTCTTTGATCTTCCTTAGTAGGTGTTCCAGGTCTGTGAGGGTTTTTTTGCTAGTACTATGGTGTCATCTGCATAGCTTAGATCAGGGGTAGGCAACCTTTCCCCTTTAAGGGCCGAGGGACTTCAGCTCCCAGAATCCCAGGAGCTATTGGCCAACATGGGACTATTGGCCAACATGGCTGAGGCTTCTGGGAGCTGAAGTCCTTCGGCCCTTAAAGGGGAAAGGTTGCCTACCCCTGGCTTAGATTGTTGATATTCCTTCCTCCTATATTCACTCTTCCTCCTTCTGTGTCCAAGCCTACTTTTCTTATAATATGTTCTGCATACATTGAGAGATGACAAAAGGACACATGGAATGAAGAGCCATATGAAGATGAACCCCAAATTCTAAAAAGTGAGGTGAAAACTGCAATAAGAGAAATAGCCAAAAACAAATCACCAGGATATTCCAATTGAATTACTGCAATCCACACTGACAGAGTTAACTCTAGTGCTAACCAACATATGTCAACAGATATGGAAAACAAAACAATGGCCAACAGATTGGAAGTGATCAATATACATCCCCATCCACAAAAAGGGAGACACAAGAGATTGCAGCAACTATAGGACCATAGCACTGATCTTCCATGCAAGCAAAATCATGCTCAAAATTCTGCAACATAGGGGCTCAACACCCCTAGTAGGTGGCTCCACACATGCCTGGAAATGCTGGGTTGGAGATGTGGCAACCGCATGCCATGCCCCCAA
Source organism: Phrynosoma blainvillii (assembly GCA_026167975.1). Classification (NCBI taxonomy): domain Eukaryota; kingdom Metazoa; phylum Chordata; class Lepidosauria; order Squamata; family Phrynosomatidae; genus Phrynosoma; species Phrynosoma blainvillii. Next base: position 153,906,874 of record JANUYF010000004.1, read on the forward strand.
CCCGGCAGTTCTGTGGCACAACAAGAAGCTGCAAAAAGTGGCCACAGAAAGGGTGCCCTTGCCACTGCTGTGGTGGCTTTTCTGCACTCCTTTGGTGCAGCATGTGTAGACGCTGTGCCAAGGGAGTGCCGTGATGCCTCATGCTATGTGGTGGGGTGCACGATATGAAGCCAACAAGCTACCTAGTATCTGAAAATATTTATTAATAAAGAGGAGTCAAGTTTAAGGTTGAGTGTGGTAGGACCCAGGGATAGATATGTAGTTTCTGAGGGAACAAAAGCCTCAAACTACTTTAGGGAAAACAGGTGAGGAAACCTGTGTAACCCGGGACACTGGGTCGCCACAGCCCCAATTACCAAACATGCTGCCAAAAATTCTACTGTTGCAGGAAATGGAGAGTAAGAGGCAGCAGCACAGTCAGCTATGCATCATTTTTGCTGGTGAGGAGGATGAACAGAGTATAGCTGAAACCTGCAGAGTGAGCCCAATTGCAGCCAGAAACAGCATAAAACCTCCCTGCACTGATATTGCTTTCCAGTGTGCTTGGATTCCTAAGTCAGCAGATCAAAATACTCTGATGAAAGAGGTGAGGGTGATCACTCTGCCCTTGATCTGGACATAGGTTTTTGGCTGAATGTCTTTTCATGAAGCATCAATATCAACACAATATTTCCAGGGCCATAAATTAGCAGTGTGATGAGGCTCAACCAGCTGTTGCTGGATGTGATTTGACTGCCTGAATAGATTCACTTACTGCTATATTGTCTTCCCTAACTGTAAAAGTGAGTTATTTCAAGCCAAGATACATGATATAATGGTCATATCTTACACATTTAATTAGTCCTGTGAGTGGTATACATGTGCAATGTAATGCCAGACAAGGAGGACAACACTCATGAAATACTTTGGGTTTATTGGGCATATGGAGAATGTGGAAATCCACTTTATACATTTGAAAAAAAGAAGCTTTATAATGATGAACCAGGAACTGATTATGTGGTCCTGTGTCACTGAGGGATGAAACAGAAAGTCAAAATAAGCAGGTTTCTGGCTGGCTTCCAGATGGGGTGTTTAGATGATGCAAGCCTCAAAGACAGTTGGAAACTGCTGTCAAGCCACCCTACGAGGAGAAAAGCTGGTTCTTCCTGGAAAATATGCACCTTCGCTTGTATGTCTAAATGCAGTGTCACCAGAGCAGCTCTAAAGGGGGGCTCTATTCTAACACTAACCTTAATTGTGCATATAAATGCCCTATGACACGCGTGCATTTAGAAGGGATGGAGCTGCTGTACCCAAGTGGTGGGGGTGGAAATGCCCAAAAGAGAAAGTGTGACACTTCTCATGGAGATAACTAAACATACACAAATCAGACAGTCAAAGAGTGGCCGTGGGATGAAGGGGGGGGGGTGAAGGCTGGTGAAGGCAGGGCATGATTGTATTTTGCTGGTATCTGCATGGGACCACCAAAATGCCGCTTCTTCCAGAGCCAGTGAAAAGGGCGCCGGAAGAGCCGTTGCACAGCTCTTCTGCATCTCTTCCGGTGCAGCGCGTGCAGAGGTTGCGCTGGGAGGACATCATCAGGGCGCTGATGACGTCCTTGGGAACTATTGAGGTGGCTGCCATGCGGCTGCCCCTCCCCTTACCTGCCTCCAAGACAGCACTTTGCACCATCTGCATTCCCTCTGAGTCTTCTCTGTCAGAGAGCTCTAGTGCCACAATAAACTACAATTCCCAGGATTCCCTAGCAGTGAGCCAGGGCAGTTAAAGTGGTCTCAAGCTGGATTATTTCTGGCAGTCTGATCAGGCCTTAGTGTCCTTTTAAAAACAACAACCTCCTACCTGCTAATAGCTCTGGCTGTCCTTAATGGCCTTCTATTTTCAGTTGCTTTCATCCTCCTCCTGCTATTTGAGGAGTGAAGGAACAAGTGATTTATTTCATTTTATTTGTTCCTATGAACTATGGCCATTGCAGAAAGGGCAAGCCAAGCAGCTGTTGGTAGTGGTGCTTTTTGAAAAACAAAGAGTAAAACTATTCCCTTCCCTTCTTAGGGTTGCAATTTACTTGAAGGTAGGATTTAACAATCTGTCTTCTGTTGTGCCTAAACTGGAATTAAACTGGAGAGCTAGATGAGGTTTAGTGTGAAATAGCCCAGAATGGCAGTACATAACAATTTCAAATAGGAACGATCATAGTTCTTCATACTTCTTCTCCAACTTCATTTGGTTTTCAAGAAGATGAGGTGATTGCTGTGCGTGAGAAAGAATGGCAAAGCAAGCATGCAACTAAAAGTTGAGGAATGGTCTCTGAATTGCTGCTGCAGAAGAAAAATGAACTTTTATTTTGTGTAGTAATAGAAACAAATATTTGTATAAAAATTGTTGGCTTGGTGTAGATTCCCACAATGTTTGCCCCTTTTTAGAAAGATGAAGAATTGGTTGAATTAAGAGTTTATCTCCAGCACAGTTTGCAAGGGAAAGCACTGAATCTCTTGGGTCCCTCTGAGACTAGCTTCAGCAAGGTAAGACAAGCTGGCAATATTCCAGTTTCATAACTAAGCCTTAGTAGGTATTTTGAGATGTACATTTAGATATGTGTGTGTGTGCGTGCATGTGCACACACACTAAGAGAGTCAGTGTGGTGTAGTAGTTTGAGCACTGGACTATGCTTCTAGAAACCAGGATTACAATTATGGCTCACCCATGTAAACCCACTGGAAGACCCCACAGAAGTCACACACTCTCAGCCTCAAAAAATGGCAATGACAAACCCCTTCTGAAGAAACTTGCCAAGAAAACCCCATGAAAGGGGTTCCATGAATTGGAAATGACTTGAAGTTACACAATAACAGCAACATACTGTCTAACAGGGGTTGCAGACTGCCAGAAATAGTGCAAATTGAGTCCTCTTTTAGGGTTAGGGTTAGTGCTAGGGAATCATGGGAATTGTAGTTTTTTCTGAGACATTGAGCCTTCTCTGTCAGAGAGCTCTGGTGCCACAATAAAATACAGTTCCCATAGTTCCCTAACTCTAAAAGTGGACTCAATTTGCACTATTTCTGGTAGTCTGCAACCTCCCTAAGTCCTGACTAATAGCTAAAGGAAGGTTTCAAGTAGAGAAACTGAGCAGGTGCTCATCAGCTTGAAAGAGGATAAAGAGAGAGAGTAAGGAGGAGTGGTGTGATCCTTAAATGGGAGTGATCGTATCTTCCAGGAATTTGTTATATAGTGGAAAGGAGACATAGGGGCTCTGTAGATGGCACAAAGTGCTGTCTTGGAGCCAAGGAAGGGAAGGGGCAGCCGGAAGCCGGACACTCTGACCCCTTCCCGAGGATGTCATCAGAGTGCCTGCCATTGCACATGGTGAGTGCTCTGATGACGTCCTTCCGACAGCATTTTTACACACTGCGCCAGAAGAGGCGCAAAAGAGCCGCATGGCAGCTCTTGCAGCGTCCTTTCCGCAGCTTGGGAAAGGAGCGCTATTTTGGTTCTCCTTTCCCAGTCGCTGAAAGGGTGGATTGGGGCTGAGGCATGGGGCAGGCTTGGCCCCAATCCTCCACTTCTCAGGGTGGCCCATGGCTGCCTGGCTGCATCCCCCATAGTCAGACATGCATTGTAGGCTTTAGGAGAGCTGATTTCAGTAAACTTAGGGAAATACTGGGGGTGATCCCATGGTCAGTAATACTAAAAGAGAAGGGAGTTCAAGACATATGGGAGTTTCTCAAAAGGAAGATACTGAAAGTACACTTTCAAACTGTTCCAACGAGGAGGAAAAATGGGAGGTCTTCAAGAAACCAGGGTAAGATGACTAAAGAATTTTCAGTGGAGCTAAGTTTTAAATGGGGTATGTATAAGAAATGGAAAAGGGGGGGGGGGAATCATCAAAGAGGAATTCAAACAAATAGATAGCACGTGTAGAGGTAAACTTAGAAAAACTAAAGCACAGAATGAGCTCAGGCTTGCTAGAGAGGTTATGAACAATAAAAAGTGCTTTTGGGGGTATGTCCGTAGCATAAGAAAGAAGGAAATGGTATGGCACTACATGGAGAAGATGGCAAAATGCTAACAGGGAAGAAAGAAAAGGCAAAACTACTGAACACCTTCTTTGCCTTAGTCTTCTCACAGAAAGAAAAGGGTGCTCAACTTGAGCAAAATGGAGCAAAGAGAACAATAGGGGAAATGCATCAGAATTCTTACAGCATAAGTAAAGGTTAAACTAAATGAATTTAGTTTATTTTGTTAAACTAAATGAATTTAAGGGGGGAAGCAGACGGGTGGCCATGGGCCGCCCCAGGAAGCTGCGCTGCGGGGCCGACGTATCCCCACACCTCGGCCCCGCAGCGCAGCTTCGCCGCCCCAGGAAGGAGCGCTAAAATAGCGCTCCTTCCACAAGTTGCCGAAGGTGCGTCGAAAAAGGCTGGCGGCACACCTTCAGTAACTCTTCCACTGCAGCGTGTGCGAATGCTGCGGCGGGAAGACATTGTCGGAGCGCCAGCCGTGCGGATGGGCCGGCGCTCCGACAATGCCTTCGGGAAGGGGTTGGGGCACCCACTGTGCGGCTGTCTCTCCCCTTCCTTGCCCCCAAAATGGCCCTTTTAGCCATCTGCTTCCCCCCTAAGTCTTCAGACCCAGATGAACTACATACAAGATTACTGAAGGAACTGGGAAATGTTATCACAGAGCAATTGGCAATAATCTTTGAGAACTCCTGGAGAACAGTGTTACCATAAGTGCATTTTTCTGAGTTTCTGGACTCCAAGCTTTAACCCAGGCACTACTTGAGAAGGAAAGGGGAGCCATGCGGAGATCAGAGACCACTGATTAGGATCCCCTCGGTCACCAAGGACAAAGGTAGGATCTAGGATCCCAAGGGCACAACCCCCTCCTGCCTATTGAAAGCACACTGGGCTGATCAAGTTGCCCCAGATAACCCCTCAGTTTTGGAAACAGCCTCCACTGCCTCTCCAAAATTTCCCCCATGTCCACAGATAGAAAAGTTGACTCCCGATACCTGGGGATGCCCCATAGTAGCAGCCCAAGTAGGCCAAGGTCCCAAAACTCAGGCACAGCTCCTGGTTGACTCTGGGGCTGCAGTCAACACACTCCATCCCAATTTGGCCAAATCCAACTCCTGCACCTCAGAGCGCATGAAATTGGTGGGATATGGGAGGGGCCAACAATGAGCTGCAATTTGGAAAGACATCCCCTTGCAGATCGGTCCCATTCTAGAGCTCATCAAAGCATCCGAAAACCAAAAGGAAGATGACGGCATCCTAGGCGTAGGGTATCTCAAACTGACCATTGACCTGGCCAATGGTTTCCTCTGGAAGCTCGAGGAAAGCCCCTTACAAATATCCACCATTCATAGATATGCAACCCTAAAGGCCCCAACATCTCTCTACCCTCTAGCCACCAACCCGTGGGTACAAGATTTCCCTGAAATATGGATCTCAGACAAAATGGAGTGTGGCACCATTAAAGGAGCCTGCGTGCTAATTGAAAGCAAGGATCCCACACCTCAAAAATAATACCGATACCCTGCTAAGCCAAGGGATGCATAGCTAAGACAATTAAGGATTGCTTAAGTGGGATGTCATTCTGCCCATGCAATCCATGTGTAATTCTCCCCTCTGGCCCATGCTGAAAGCAGATGGCATGACATGGAGGATGACCATGAACTTTAGGGCCCTCAGTGCAGTCACTCCTCCTGTAGCCCCTGTAGTCACCAAATACAATTAGATCCTAGCTGCAATAATAATAATAATAATAATAATAATAATAATAATAATAATAATAATTTATATGCCGCCCCTTTGCAACACAATCGGGGTGGCTTACAACAGTAAAATACATACAAAACCCCAAAAACTCACCCCCCTTAAAAAGATATTAAACTTTAACAATTTAAAACATACTAAAATAAATCACATAGAATCACAATATAAGAATCACAATAACTCAATCACAATGGCAGCGGCTTCAAAAGGAGGGAAATTAGCTAACTCTTTGGGCCAGGAGAACTATTCAAGGAAGACCTGCCGGAAAAGATCCATCTTAACAACCTTTTTAAAGCTGTCTAAGGTAATGATAAGACAGATCTCGTCTGGCAAGTCATTCCATAATCTGGGAGCAGTAGCAGAGAAGGTCCTCTGGGTGGTTGCAGACAGCCTAGTTTTGATAGGCTGTAGCAAATTCCTTCCAGAGGACCTGAGTGTGTGTGTGGGGTGGATCGTACGGAAGGAGGCGGTCCCGGAGATAGGTTGGGCACAAGCTATGTAGGGCTTTAAAGGTGATAACCAACACCTTGTACTGTACCTGGACACTAAGAGGCAACCAGTAGAGTGATTTTAACACAGGTGTAATATGGTCTCTCCTAGTCGTTCCTGAGACCAACCTGGCTGCCATATTCTGTACTAGTAGAAGTTTCCAGGTGAGGCAAAAGGGCAGCCCCATGTAGAGTGCATTACAGACATCCAGACAGGAGGTTACCAGTGCATGTACCACAGTTTCAAGGTCCCTAATTTCCAGGAAAGGGCGCAGCTGGCATATCAGCCAAAGCTGATAGCAGGCACTCCTGAATGTCGCATTTACCTGATTTCACATCTGGAGTGATGGATCCAGGAGCACCCCCAGACTGTGAACACAGTCCTTAGAGGAGAGTGTGACCCCATCTAGGACTGGAAGTTGTATTCCCAAAACTGGTTTCAGGGCCGAAACTATTAGTACCTCCATTTTATCTGGCTTCAGTCTCAATCTGTTTTTCCTCATCCAGTCCATTACTGCCTTAAGAGTCATTGAGAGGAGAGACGCCATCTGAAGTCAAAGTTGAGGACCGAGACATGTAGAAGTGTATCTGGGTGTCATCAGCATACTGATAACACCGCACCCCATGTCTGCGGATGATCTCTCCCAGCGGCTTCATATATATATATTAAATGGCGTCGGGGACAGGATGGCACCATGAGGGGTGCCACAATTAAGCTCCTTTTTTGTAGAGCAACCGTCCCCGAGCCTCACCCTCTGAGATCTGCCCGAGAAGAAGGAACGGAGCCACTGCAATGCAGTGCCTCCAATTCCTAATCCTCTCAGGCAATCCAACAGGATGGTATGATCTATTGCAGGGGTAGGCAACCTGTCCCCTTTAAGGGCTGAGGGACTTCAGCTCCCAAAAGCCTCAGCTATGTTGGCCAATAGTCCCAGTTTGACCAATAGCTCCTGGGATTCTGGGAGCTGAAGTCCCTCGGCCCTTAAAGGGGACAGGTTGCCTACCCCTGATCTATTATTTCAAAAGCCACTGAGAGGTCCAGAAGCACCAACAGGGTCACACTACCCCTGCTGATGCCTAGGCGAAGGTCATCAGCCAGAGCAACCATGGCAGTTTCCACTCCATATCCTGTCCTAAGCCAGTTTGAAATGGATCTAGATAATCAGTTTCTTCCAAGACAGTTTGGAGTTGAAGAGCAACCGCCCTCTCAATCACTTTGCTTAAGAAAGGTAATAGAGAGACTGGCCTGTAGTTGTTCATATCCAGGGTGTCCAGGGAAGGTTTTTTCAGAAGCAGCCTAACCGCCACTTCCTTTAAACAAGATGGAACAAACCCTTCCCTAAGGAATGCATTGATAATGCCTCTGAGGAACATTCTCAATGCATCTCCACCCTGGATGGCCAGCCATGACAGGCAAGGATCGAGAGGGCAGGTTGTCTTCCTTACTCTACCAAGGAGCTTGTTCACATCATCGGTACTCACAGGTTGAAGCTGATCCAGTATAATTTCATCAGTGGAGTTGCTGGACACCTCGTCGGTTAATTCTGTCACAACACTGGTGTCTAAGTCAGCTCTTATCTGAGAGATTTTATCTGCGAAGAAGTTGTTAAATGCGTCACAGCAGGCCGTTGTCAGGTTAAGTAAAGGGTTCTGCACAGGTGAAACCTGCGTTAGTTCCCCTACCACCCTAAACAGCTCTGCTGGACAGGACTCTGCAGACACAATATGTACAGAGAAGAAAGATGTCTGCAGCTGGAGCTAAATTTTACAGTGTAACTGAACTGGCCAATGCCTTCCATTCAATTCCACTCCACGAGAGTTGCTATTACAATCTCACGTTCGAATTCAGGGGGGCACAAATGGCTTTCAAGAGATGCCTTCAGGGATTTCACTCAAGTCCCAGCATATGTCACTCCCATGTGGTCAAGATGTGGACAAAATTGCACCCCACGTCATGCCCCCATGTCTTGTCCTATGTGAATGACATCCTGGTACACTCGGAGTCCAAGGAAAAGACCACTAATATCACCAGGGAAGTACTAGGTTTGATCAGGGAAACAGGTTTTAAGGCTAATGAAGAGAACGCCCAACTGGTACAGACCCAAGTTAAATACATCGGTCTGAGCCTTCAACCTGACTGCTGAACCCCAGATTCCCAGGGGGTAGAGACCATTGGGAAACTCCCAGCTCCCACTGATGTGGCATCCTTGAAAGCCTTGCTGGGAACCTTTAACTTTTCATAGAGGCTTTCACCATCAAAGCCAAGCCCCTATACGCCCTCTTAAAGAAAGGAGCTACTTGGAAGTGGGGACCAAGACAGGAAGAAGCTTTTGCCACCCTAAAGCGAGATCTAGCCAAGGCCCCTGCTCTGGTTCACCTAGACATCACACAGCCCTTCTACATCCAGTTAGCAATCTCAAATAGCCACATAGGGGCGATCCTACTACAACCCAGAAATGGCACCCAGAGAGCCATGGCATATGCCTCCAGAAATCTGTCCCCCACAGATTTAAAATCTATCCCACACAATTTGACACCACTTGGAAATTCAACCTTGAGGCAGATTGCCACTGGGCACCTCCCTACCCAGGGATATATCAGGTCTTAGACACCATGGTTGAAGATCATGACTGGTATGACAAGCGGCTCCTCCTCAAGGTTAAAACCTGGATTCATATCACCAAAAGCCAGACCATCAAGTCTGAGGTCATTATGTTTGGGCCCAGGGGACACACATGAGTAGAAGCAGATGCCAGCAGCATCCCCCTCTTGGCTGAAGTCTGAAATAAACACTGATTTGACTGCCCCCACCCCCCCATGAGCAAGATCCCCGCTTCCTTTTATACCACCCTCACCCACAGTGCCATCCTACATGGACTTGAAAACCAGGCTCTTCCTGTGCCGGAATCTCACCCAAATGCCCACTAACTGCAGTATAGATTGCTGTGGCATGAACTGCCCACATGCTCCTAGATTCACCCCAGCGATGATACAAGAGCCCCCCATGTATGTGGGCAACTTAGTAATCAGGAGAGATATTGCCATGCAGAGGGGTGGGCTATAAATAAAAAATTATTATATTATTATTATATATCTGTTCATGCCCATAGTCACCACCCTAGCTCTAAATTTGACAGCAGTCAATGTGGCACGCACCATCCCCATCTGTAGCCCATACTTAAAGGCCGAGTGAGCACAGTGGAAAGAATTAGAATGGAATGGCAGCCAGTGACACACTCGCTCTTCAGAGCCAAGCGAGATGCCATGGGCACTATTTTAGGAGGCCTGGGAGTGGGAGAAGGTTGCTGAATGCCATAGATATGGAGGTTTTTGCTAATAAACTAGGGTTGGTGAGTGCTCAAACTAAAGATGTAGGAATATCCATAGCCTCCAGTTTGACCAATGTGGCCCAAGACATAGACATAATAGGGCACATCCTGCCACAATGGGTGGGCATAGAAAAGGAAATAATAATAGACCTCAGAAGCTATCTCCAGAAAGGCATATACAACTTATCCATCACCATCCAATGCACACAGATACAGGGTAACCTCATGGCATTCACCTCACAGCTGATACAAATCTCCTTTATGAAATTAATAAACCCAGAAGTCATGAGTTTACTTAAAATTAGATACCCAGACTTTATTCAATATCCGATAGACTTAATCAGGGGTAGGCCACCTTTTTGAGCTAGGGGCTGGGTTGCTGTCCCTCAGACAAGGGGGGGGGGGGCGAAGCACCAAAAATAAATAAATAAATAAATAAATATATTTTTTAAATATATTTTATTTAAAATATAAATAAAATACTCTCTCTCAGCCCCAGAAAAGCCATGGCAAAACCCCTGTGGAGATTTTGCCAAGAAAACCCCAAGAACAACTAATAACAACAATAATCAATATCATGATGGAGGGCGGCGGCGGTGGGGGGTGGCGGCGGTGGCAGCAGCAGGACCGGCCTTGGGGGCCCGCATCCGGCCCCTGGGCCTTAGGTTGCCTATCCCTGGACTTAATGAAGGTGATAGGGGCACAATGGAACGACATGGTCCTTAAGATAAGTGTCTACCATGAGAGAGTTTGGAGACCTCAGATTGTCCATCCCATCTCACATGTTGGACCTTCCTTAGCAGGGAGCAACACTACCATGTTGCCTGAGAACACACTACATTGAACCAATGGTACCCACCTATATTACCTGTCAGAGTGTGTCAAAACCCAACAATGGATGTATTGTTACGGCAGCTTAGAAGGAGCCCCCATGCAAGGCATCCAAGAGCATGTTATAGTTCCAGTCAGGCACTCATTAATGTTCCAAATAAGCCACGACTGTTTTTGTCTTTGCACCCCCTGTAACGAATTCACCCTCATGCTTTTTGAGTGCATCTTAAACATAGACTGATCAAAAGGAAACCCCTGCTTTTGCGGAGTCCACGTAAAGAACTGCTTTAATAGAGATTTTTATTTACATGAAATAGTCAGAGAATACACCAGTGAGATCATATACCATATAAAGAAATGCTAAGAGAATTTCATATTGAAGATGAATTCCAGGTCTCTAAATGGCTGCTCCTACTCACTAACTTAAGTAAGGCCACCAAACAAATTGAGCAAACTGAAGCCCAGATTAAAATTACCATAGACCTTCAAGCCAAACAAATCATACAGGTCACTCAAGAAATAAAACAGGCCACCACCAACCCCTGGTGGAGAGAGTGGAGCTGGTCTGCCATGGGACAGGCACTCTTAAAATTACTCACCAACCCCCTCACACTAATCTAAATCATATAAGTCATCACTGTTGTGGGCTCTGCTAGTCTAATATGTTGGGTAAGAAAGCAAGTAGCCCAGTTCTGTGCCATTAGATATAGACTGAGCCTCCCGCAACACTCAACCACCGAACACTAACGTTCCTCTCCATCCCTCCTGTCCTAGGCTTCCTAGCTAGAACCTCCTTTCATAGAATCATCTAATACTGGACTGCAGACCCACAGAGCTCCCTATCCCTTCGGCCTCACCCATCCGGGAGCGAGGGGGGTGCCTTTCTTGTCTTTGACTCATTAAGAGTGGTGAGAGGAGATTTTCTCCCCTACTGCTGGCAACCATTGCTGGAAGTGACTATCCCTGAGAGTGTTTTCACACAGAATGTAATTTTGAGAGTGGGCTCTCATGAAACATACCTCTCTCATGAGAGTACCTGTTCCACGGTCTGAAGCCCCCTCTCCATCAGGTCCTCGGACCATTCTGTGCTAAGACATCACCAGGGATGGGCATTTCCACCAATCAGCAAGGCCCCCATGGGAGCCCCGCTTTGGGCACTCGGCCGCCTATGTCCAAAGACCCCACTTCTTCCAACCACCTTTCAAATCGGAATGACAACCACAACCCAAATCTCCAGCTCATGCCCTCACCAACCGTGCCCTTCCCAGGAGCACCAACACAATAATTTGGCCTCTTTCTAACATTTTATGTTCCAAATATTCAGCCATTTGCATATTTCCCAACCGCCTCAAACACCAAATGGAAAATTCCTAACCAAAAATGGCCATTCTTGGTGTCACTCAGGCCAGATGCCCTTACTGACTGTTGGCCAATGCCAGGCCTCTAAACCCGCAATCCCTCCTTCCTGCATGGTCTGTCTGCTCCACCTCTCTTGCTCTTCTGTATCTACCTTCTGCCTTTCTAGCTGGACTTTCTCACTGGGGAGCCGGGGGGGGGGGTGGGAGTTGTTTTAGTTCTATTCTTTCACTCAATAGGAGATGAAGGACTTGCCTTTTGTATGTCCAATTGAAGAAAACGCCCATCCTTGGTGCTGCAGCATGGTGCTATTTTTGCCTGACTCCCCATTTGGAGCCATGGCTGAGGGCCCTAAATGTGAAGGACTGTTCTCATGAGAAAGTTCTTTGCATTCATCTGGGCTATCCTGCTAGCTTGCCAAGACATGCCATGACCAGCTGCGCATGGAAACATCACCAAGGATGGTCATTTCCATCAGCCAGTGGTAAGGCTCCTTCACAGAAGCCCCACTTGGGCAATTCGCCCCCCGAATCTACTGCCACCTCACTTGCATCCACTACCTTCTGAGTCATTATAAGCCCAAATACTTGAAGCCCAGGACACGATTCCCCTCTCCAAACTACACCCAACCATACCCTTTTCATAGTCAGAGACACATCTATTCAGCCATTTTTAGACCATTTTCATCCATATCCATCCAACCATTAATAAATATTATTATTATTATTATTATTATTATTATTATTATACCAAATTTGCATATTTCCCCATCACGACTGCACCCCCACCTGAACAAGCCAGACCCTATCTCTAATCTAGCACCTCCATTCATCCCGCGTTCTTGGAACGGCTGTGTCTCACACCACTTCACCCAACTGGACCCCAGAGAAACCTTCATCTATAGTGAGTATCAGCTGTAGTTTTGCCTCAAAACCTTTCCCAAGCTAATCCCTGATCTTCCTAAGCCTTGAATGAGTGTGTGGATGTTTGTGCATTGTGCATGTTGTCTTTGTTATTAATAAATTAGGATATTAATTGGAGAGGCCTGTTTCTGCTCCGTTTCTCGAATCCCCAGTCTACTTGGTATACACATTGGGAGGCGATATCCGCAGGGCTGTCGTAGCCAGCCCCGCTTGTAATTTGAGCTAATTATAAATTCCCCTAATAACACTCTTGGCTACAACAGGATAAGTCCCAGCAGACTACAGGAGCGGAAACGTCCCCATCTTCAAAAAGTGGGGGGAAAAGAGGATCCCAACAATTATTGTCCAGTTAGTCTGACATCAATACCAGGAAAGATTAGAAAGATCATTAAACAGACAGTCATTGAACATTTAATAATAATAATAATAATAACAATAATAATAATTTATTTATATTTCCTGCCTCTCCCTATGGATCGAGGCAGGATTACAGAATAAAATGAATACAATGTATAAAATACAAGCAATAAAATAGTAAAGTCAAAATAAATTATAAGAAAATATAATATAATATAATATAATAAAAATAAAATAAAATAGCCAATCATCATCAGAGTCTAGAAATCCAGAAGATCAGATGGATAGGCCCACCAGAAGAGCTCCATCTTAAGTGCCTTCTTAAAGGCATCTAGCATAGTGATAAGACAAATCTCTTCCGGCAGGCTTTTCCATAATCTGTGGGCTGTGGTCGTGAATGATCTATGGCAGGGGTAGGCAACCTTTCCTCTTTAAGGGCCGAGGAACTTCAGCTCCCAGAATCCCAGGAGCTATCGGCCAACATGGGACTATTAGCCAAGATGGCTGAGGCTTCTGGGAGCTGAAGTCCCTCGGCCCTTAAAGGGGAAAGGTTGCCTACCCCTGATCTATGGGAAGTAGAGTTCGATCTGCTTTTATGGCGATCTAATAAATACTTCCCAGATGTTCTGAGAGTGTGGGGCAGATTATGTGGGGAGAGGCATTACTTCAAGTAACTCGGGCGCAAGCCATGTAGGGCTTTAAAGGTAATAAAGAATGCTTTGTATTGTGCCCAGAAGCTAATCAGCAGCCAGTGAAGAGATTTCAAAACAGGTGTTATATGGTCCGACCTAGATGTTCCGGTGACCAATCTGACTGCCGCATTTTGAACCAACTGAAGCTTCCGAACTTGGTACACAGGTAGCCCCATGTAGAGCGCATTACAGAAATCCAAGCGAGAGATTACCAGGGCAAGTACTACTGCTTTAAGGTCCTTTTGGTCTAGGTAGGGAAGCAGTTGGCGGATCAACCAAAGTTGATACCAAGCACTCCTGGCCATCGCATCCACTTGAGATGACAACTGTAAAGATGAATCCAGGAGTACTCCCAAACTGTGTACTTTGTCCTTTAGGGGAAGTGTGACCCCGTCGAGGACTGGTTGGCAAAACTCCCTTCCCAGACCAAGGGTACCTATCGAGAGTACCTCTGTTTTCTCTGGATTTAGCTTGAGTTTGTTTTCCCTCATCCAACCCATTACCAACTCAAGACAGGCATCAAGAGGAGTGATGCCATCCTTAGTCACTGCAGCAGTTGGAGACATAGAGAAGTAGAGTTGGGTGTCATCAGCGTATTGATAACACCATGCCCCATGTCTCCAGATGATCTCACCCAGCAGCTTCATGTAAATGGTAAACAGCATGGGGGATAGAATGGCACCCTGAGGGACGCCAGATGTTAGCTCTCATTTTGGAGAGCTACTTATCCCCCAGCATCACCATCTGGAATCTGCTCAAGAGGTAGGACTGGAACCACTGAAGAGCAGTGCCTCCAAGACCTAACTCCCTCAGGTGTTCCAGAAGGATACTATGGTCTATGGCAGGGTAGGCAACCTCTCCCCTTTAAGGGCCGAGGGACTTCAGCTCCCAGAATCCCAGGAGCTATTGGCCAACATGGGACTATTGGCCAACATGGCTGAGGCTTCTGGGATCTGAAGCCCCTCGGCCCTTAAAGGGGACAGGTTGCCTACCCCTGGTCTATGGTATCGAATGCTGCTGAGATGTCCAAGAGCACCAGCAGTGTCACACTTCTCCTCTCTATGCCCAGATGGAAATCATTGACTAAGGTGACCATGGCAGTCTCAACTCCATATCCCACCCTGAAGCTGGTTTGAAATGGGTCCAGATAGTTGGCTTCTTCCAAGACAGCCTGGAGTTGAAAGGCAGCTGCCCTCTCGATCCCCTTGCCCAAGAATGGTAAAAGAGAGACTGGCCTGTAATTATTTTTCACCAGGGGATCAAGGGAGGGTTTTTTCAAGAGTGGTTTAACCACCGCTACTTTCAAACTAGATGGAAATTCCCCCTCTCTAAGGGATGCATTAATGATGAGTTGTAATCATATTTTTACTGCATCCCCTTCCTGGACTGTCAGCCATGATGGGCAGGGATCAAGAGGGCATGTTGTCTTCCTTACATTTCCAAGAAGCTTGTCCACTTCATCAGTATTAACAAACTCAAAATGATCCAGTGTAATACAGTCCATAGAGTCTCTGGACATCTCTCTTATTGGTTCTGTTATAATGCCCGCATCCAGATTGGCCCTTATCTGAGAGATTTTGGGGGGATGCAGATGAGTGGCCATGGGCCGCCCTGAGAAGTGGAGGATTGGGGCCAAGGCTGCCCCATGCCTTGGCCCCAATCCACCTTTTTGGTGACTGGTAAAGGAGCGCCAAAATAGCGCCAAGAGCTGCCTTGCGTGTCCGGCTGCCCCTCCCCTTCCCTGGCTCCAAGATGTCACTTTGTGCCATCTGCAGAGCCCCTTTATCTACAAAAAAAAAATCATTAAAAGTGTCACAGCAGGCTTCAGTTGGTTCAGGGTCAGAGGTAATTGAGTTAATTCTTTAACCACCCTGAACAGCTCTGCTGACAAGACTTTGCAGATGCAATACGTGTAGCATAGAAAGAATTCTTTGCTGCATCTATTGCCACTCAATAGGAATCCAATATGTTCCTATGACATGTCTTGTCAGATAAACATCAATGTTTCCACCATAGTGGTGATATTTTTGTTAATCAAAGACAAAACATGATCCTATGTGCCCAGCTACAGAACTATATCACAATCTGTAGGTTAAACTTTGGTTTTGAGATGACTGCAACAGTGGACAATCACAGTCTATGTGGGAGTGGAAAACTTTCTCATGCATTTGTTAAAATTATCCCAAAGTTTGGATAAAATTAGGATTGCACTGCTGTCTGGGGGATTCTGGGAACTGTAGTTGAAGACCTTGTAACCCAAATTTCAGGGGGTCCGAAGAGGGCATCCACTTATTGAATTCAATGGAGAAATTAATTTAGATCAATAGAAAGCAGTGAGAAGGCTAGGGTAAGTCTAACTGGGATTTTCAGCCTGTTTATATTAGTTCTGAACTCAAAGATATTGAGAGGCAGGTTCCAAATTAGTTTAGTTATAAAAAAGAGAATCAACATACATTAAAAGCACTCTCTCACATACACATGCAAGAGCTAAGATAAAAAGGTTGTAGCAGACAGCAAGTTAAAAGATTTGCAATGGGCAATACGTACCAGTTCCAGAAGCCAGGCTCCAATCTGGGGAAAAGCTGATAGTTGAATGGGACTTCAGTCTGCTGCTGAGTATTGTTGCACAGGGAGCAGTACTGAGGGGTCAAGCTTGAATCCAACAGTTCAGTTCAGTTCAGTTCATCTTTATTATGGTCATAGACCAGCACAGGTGAAAAGAGGATACAGAATAAAAGAAAGTAAAAGCAAGGTAAAAACACAGCTTAAAAAGAGAGTTTCTGCCTGATTCCAACTGGACCAAAGTGGGAATGCCCAAATGGGCATATTTATGGGGCGAACTGTGTCTTGAGGCAGTTTGAGTTGATTTTTCAGCAGTACCAGAAACAAAGGGTTTCCCAGATGGTTGATGGTTTTTACAAAAGAAATAATTTTGATTGATGGCCAAAATTGATTTAATTGATTTTGACATTGATTCAATCCATCAGTGATAAAATCAGGACAACTCCAGGGAGTTTGGGACAGGATGAGGTGTTGGGAAATATAATGGAGGCTATCAGGGAGATTGGCTTACTGCTTTAGGCTGACAGACCTATTTTCTCTTTGAGGAAATGCACATGACAAGGAGTTGGGAAGAAGCAATACTTACACCCATCAAGTTACATGGGTCCTTTCCACATGTCCTCAGGTCTTATGTGACCAGTCATTAAAAGTTCGCTTGGCTTTTGCAAAGGTTGTCATGACCTTTCCAGGATCATGTTGTTGGCCTCTGTGTAACTGTTTCCAAGGTCTGGGTTGCCCCATCAAAATCTTGAGATGCCTATTGTGTATGCTGGTTTCTGTTCTAAACAATAAAAAGCAGACAAGGATAATTTCATGGGCTGGGGGACCTGAGCATCTCTGTTAAATACAGGCAAAGTCCTTCCATTGTGCCTTAGCTTAATTCATTTGAATTTGGACTAAAAGGGGTTAATAGTGCTCTGCTGTAACACATCATTGGTCTTTATGAGGTTGGAGTTCTTGTCTGTCTGAGGCCTACAGATGATGCTAAAGAGCCAATAATGACAGCAATTCAGAGCAATCTAATTATACAAACGGGAGGCTAAACAATTTCATCATCTTTAAATTAGATTGTTCTAATGAGATAAAGACACCAATTAATCCTGAATTAATTTCAATAGCCTATCTCAGGCAAACACTTTAATATGCAAATGTACATGAGAAACAAAGCCTGCTGTCAAATGCCAGAGTTCAGAACCTCTCTCTTTACAGCTGCAGTGGGTATAAATAGCACCTAATGAGTTTGCCTGGAAAGAGACAGCCCTCACAAAATTTCAGATTCCATAAAAACACAGGTATGTCTACCTGTGTTTTTATGGAATCTGAAATTTTTGAGATAGGTAGGAGAAAACAAGCAGAGCAGGTACTGTGAAAAAGATTAGATGCCCTCCTTGCACCCTAGAGAGAGGGCAAATCTAGCTAAAGCAGACCCAACTGCCAACAACAAATGCTGGGTACCTGGCCAGCTGCTGCTCAAGGACACCAAGTTGATTTTAGTTAGCCTTGACTTAATTATTTTAAAGCAGTCATATTTTATCACCATATGAAAGCTCCAGATTTTATTGTAGAATTTAAAGCAAGATCTGGAAGCATACCAGCAGAGATTTTAGATATAAATTCCCCACAAAGAAAGAAAGCTTACATTAGGAACAATCTCTTTAAAAACCCATCATGAGCAGTAATATCGGGAACTGGATGTTGATTATAGTTATCTTTATCACACTTCCCAAATTCTCCTACCAAATTATAAGCAGCATATGTCCACATTGGGATGCTATAAGTTAGATCTGGCCACAGTGGTACATGCCTTGGTTACATTCCATTTGGATTATTGTAATATGCACTGTGTGGGGTTGCCTTTGAACAGTGCTCAGAAACTACAGTAAGTCCAAAGAGCTGCAGCTAGGTTGTTCCAACTGGAGCTGGCTACAAGAAGCATACAACTCCCTTGTTGCAACAGCTCCATTGGCTGCCGGTCCATTTCTGGGCACAATTTAAAGTGCTGGTTTTGACCTATAAAGCCCTATATGGCTTGGGTCTAGGCTATTTGAAGGGCCATATCTCCCTTTATGAATCCATTAGAACATTGAGATCATCCAGAGAAGCCCTCCTCTCTGTCCCAACACCTTCTCAGGTGTGTTTAGTGGGAACAAAAGAGAGGGCCTTCTCAGTGGCTGCTTCCAGGTTCTGGAACTCCATCCCTAAAGAGGCCAGGCTGGCTCCATCCCTGCTTTCATTTCGGTTGTCCACTGTCAAACATCTTTATGCTGCCAGGCTTTCTCACACTGACATGGGTGCTGTAAGAGTTTTATAAAGAGTTTTACATTTTAAATTTGAACATGTAATATTCTTGACTTTTTGAAATTGATTAATTGTTTTTAAACTTTGTTAGCCACATTGAGCCCCTGTACAGGGAGGGAGGCAGGATGTAAATGAATGAAATAATATTAATAGTATAAGTGTGTAGTGTGGTAATGAAAATAGTTGAGGGTTGGAGAAAATCTAAATGTACTTTCCAGCTACACGCACATACAAAGACAGATAGTGTTTTTCCTGAAATGAATGATCTAGAATATTTTATGGTACAGAAGGCAGAGTTCAAGCCTCAGTGTTCAGATATCGTATCCTGCTTCTTTCTTGTCAAATTTTTCTTCTCTTACCCTTCTACTTCTTCTTCTCTTTTCTATTTCCTGCTCTTTTCCTTCTTCCTATCTTCTAGCCTTTCCTGCTATTGGAGAAGCATAGATACTAATGGTGTTGTTTGTTCTTCTAAAATGAAAATGTTTTGATAAATATACAAAAAGAATATTCCCAAAGCATATAACTCAGTGGTTCTCAAACTACTGGGTGGGACCTCCAGGGGATGTGCAAGAGTTCGGGGGGGGGGGGCACAAGACTTGGAGTACCTGATCCCTCTCTCCTCCTGGTCAGCTTCTCAAATCTTTTCTGTCCTGGAAGACAGAAGACAGTTTTTGCTTGGTGAAGGATTGCTTGTGTGTGCATTAGTGTCTATTGTTCTATTGCAGTTTGGTGACCTCGTGTTTGTTAGCGTTTGTGTGAACTGAGCGAGGGTGTGATTATGTGCTCATTAGCAGTCTGTTATTCCATTGTGTGTAGTCCCAGGTCCTCTTCCTGACCACCTGGAGCATGTCCAAAGGAGGGCAACTAAAATGGTGAAGGGTCTGGAAACCATGCCATATGAAGAATGACTTAGGGAACTGGGTATGTTTAGCCTGGAGAAGAGACGGTTAAGAGGTGATATGATAGCCCTGTTTAAGTATTTGAAGGGATGTCATATTGAGGAGGGAGTAAGCTTGTTTTCTGCTGCTCCAGAGAACAGGACCCAGAACAATGGATGCAAGCTACAGGAAAAGAAATTCCATCTCAGCATTAGGAGGGGGTTGGACTGGATGGTCCTTGTGGTCTCTTCCAACTTTATGATTCTATGATTCTGTGACATTTACTCAGAAGAAGTGAGTCAGAGTCTTGGAGAAATAAGGAGTTAGCAACAACATATAGCTGCAGTCCCAGTCTCTGGAGCTCTGCATACAGAACTCAGCTAACAGGTGAGACCAACAGGGGTGCTTCACATGGATGTTTAGCAGGGCAGTTTGGAGGGGGAGGCCCTGGGCTCTTTTTTATTACCTAACTAAGGTGGGGTGCAGACGGGAGGCTCTGGGCCGCCCCGGGAAGCGGTGGATCAGGGCCATGGATACCCTGATCCTCCCTTTTGCTGCCCCGACAAGAGTGGCAAAATGACACCCTAAGAGCCAGTGTGCGGCTCCTTTTAGGGGAGGCAAAATGCCACCCTAAGAGCAGGTGGTTCACCCTTTCTGGTGCAGCGTGTCAGAATGCTGCGCCGGGAGGGCGTCCTGATGCCACACGCCATGCATAATGGCGCACGGTGTCAGGATGGCATCGGTGTGGGGTTGGGGTAGCTGGCGTGTGGATGCCCTACCCCATTTTTGCCTCCAGGCCGGCTCTTTGGGCTGGTCTGCAGAGGCCCTTTGACTACCAAATATGGACAGTGAGGGAGCTGCTGCAATCACTTGCAATAGCTGTGATATGTTTGGGTTCTTGCCAAATGATATGCGGAACTTGCACCAAGTGCAAAATGGTTCCCCTTTGGAAGAGAATGTCTAGCAACTTGAAGCTCATTTATCCACCCTGCAGCATATTAAGGAACAGGGGATTTCTTGGACAGAGTGGAGCAGATTGTCTTAGGGCCTAAGCAGACTGCCAGAAATAGTGCACATTAAATTGAGGCACTGCCCTGGCTCAGTGCTAGGGAATCATGGGAACTGTAATTTATTGTGGCACCAGAGCTCTCTGACAGAGAAGGCTCAATGTCTCAGAAAAAAATACAATTCCCATGACTCCCTAGCACTGAGCCAGGGCAGTTCCTCAATTTAATGTGCACTATTTCTGGCAGTCTGCTTAGGCCTTATGTTGGAAAAAACACAGAGGATGTATCTGGGGAAGAGATTAGCTCCATGGACAAGAGTTAGACAATTGGAAGCATGTGACACAAAGAAAGAAAAAGACCAGGGATCATTTTGTGAGTGTGGAGTGCAGAATCAATTTGAAGCTCTCTCCCTTATCAGTAAGGATGAGAGAAAGCAAGACGAGCAGCAGTGTCACTCCTCAGAGAAAGTGCACAAGACCTTGGAAGGTTCAGCACATGGAATGGCCTCTGCCAAATCTCAGAAAAGGTATGTGGTGGTGGTAGGGGACTCCCTGCTGAGGGGGCACAGAATCAGTAGTTGTGGCCTGGCAAGATGTCTCAAAAGGTCTGCCCTCATCCTTGGGCAAAAATCCATGACATAACAGAGAGGTTGACAAGACTCGTTAAGCCCATTGACCATTATCCCTATCTTTTTGTCCACATTGGAAACAATAATACAGTAAGGCATAGCCTTCAGAATATCACTGGAGATTATGAGGATCTGAGTAGGAAGCTGCTGGATCTGGATGCAGTGTCCCAGAAAGTTACCAGCGGCTGATATCAACAGCCTTAGGGGCTAAGCAGATGGCTAATTGGGCTGTCTTGGGGGCAGGGAAGGGGAGGTGCAGGCGCACGATCGGCGCCCCAACCCCTTCCCCAGCTCATCCTCGGAGCAGCCGGCCCTCTGCATGGCCGGAGCTCCAAGGAGGACCTCCCCCCGCAGCATTTGCACTCGCTATGGCGGAAGAGTCGCCAAAGGTGCGCTGCAGCCTTTTGCGATGCACCTTCGGCGACTTGTGAAAGGAGCGCCAATTTAGTGCTCCTTTCAGAGGTGGCGAAGCTGTGCCGCAGGACCGAGGCGTGGGGATGCCTCGGTCCCGCAGTGCAGCTTCCTGGGGCGGCCCAGGGCCGCCCGTCTACTTCCCCCCAAAGTTACCAGATAGTGGGTTGAAACCAAGACAAAGAGTTTGAGACAAGTCAAATCCAAAGTGTACAAAGCAAAGTCCTTAGAGCATACCAAAGAGTTCAGAAGTCTAAAGAGCTGGGGTCGTCAGTCAATCCTATGGTCAGGGTTCCAGAGAGCAGCAAGGTCATGCAAAGGTCCAAAGATTCAATTAAAAAAAACAGGCAAAGAAGGAGTCCACAACTGGAGTGCTTTCCACCAAGAATGTCAGTTAACCCCTGACAAAGGTTCTGGAATTCTTCCTAGGCTTTTACCTCCAGCACTTCCTAGTGCAGCTGCTTCCTGATTACTTGGCATTTCTCACAAAGCCTCCTAGAATGACACAGCCCTGCCCTTTCTGATCTTTGCTGGCTATAAGAAGTCAAAGGTAAGTTGGCCTCCTCCTCACTGCCCAAGTTAGTAGGAAACTCTCCTGCCTGCTTCTCAGGCTCCTGACTGACTCTTTGGCATCAGACTCCATTGGCACAGACAATGAGGAGCTGGGACTAGGCTCAGGGTTAGTTTCCTCCCTCTTTCTCTCCTCGTCCAAGTCCTCAGCTGGGCATGCCTCCAGACTAGGCATGGCACACAGGTAGTTATTTCATCTATCCTTCCAGTGGAAGGGCATGGCCCAGCAAGGAAGAAAAAAAAATAGTGGAAGTGAACAATTGGCTCCAGAAATGATGACACTGGGAATAAGCTAGATTCCTGGATCATGGTGTGGTTTCATGGAGGTAGACTTTTGGCAAGTGATGGGTTGCATCTCACAGCAGTTGGCAGAAATGTTTTTGCTAACAGTCTGAAAATTCTCATCAGGAGGGCTTTAAACTGAGTTATGTTGGAGAGAGAGAGTATTCTTATGGGAATATATACAGAGAATAAGGCAAATAGCAGAAGAACTCAACAGTGGGAGGGGAATAAAACCTTTAAAAGACATGAAGTGAAATGGGCTGTGTTCTTAGATGTCTCTATACTAATGAACAGGGCATGGGAAATAAACACAAGGAACCTGAACTCATAGCATAGCATAGCAAATATGATATTATAGGCATAACTGAAACCTGGTATGATGAATCTTATGTTTAGAATGTAGTAATAGGGAGGTAGAACCTAATTCAGAGAAACAGACCAAATAGGAAGGAAGGTGGAATAGCATTATATATTAATGATGTGTACACCTGTGAACAGATCCACAGATTAAATGCTGGAAGCCAAGTTGACAGAGTCAGGGTAAAACTTAAGGGGGAGAAAAACAGAGATGGGGGAGGAGGTCTACTACAGCCTTCCAAGCTAAATGGAGAACTTGAATAAGGCCTTCCTGGAACAGATGAACACATATTTAGAAAGGAGAGATGTAGTAGTAATGGGGAATTTCAACTATCCTAATATTTGTTGGAAGTCAAACTCTGCCAGAAATCCAGGGTCCAACAAATTCCTTAAGGTCCAACAATTCCAACAAATACTTTAAGATGCAACAATTTCCTTGCAGAAAATTTGTTGTCCAAAAGATGGATGGGACAACTAGGGGATCAGCTATTTTAGATCTGATCCTCACCAACAGTGATGCTCTGGTTAATGGAGTGGTTGTGGCAGGTGAGAGTGATCAAGAGGGCTTTAAACTGAGCCATGTTGGGGAGGGAGACAGTATCTTGGAAGGTATCTTGGAAGGCAGGCGTACATCAGGGGCTGGAGATAATAGTCAAAGTGCTATAGAGGGAACAAGGCAAATGATGCAAGAGCCCAACAATGGAAGGAAAAAACCTCACACAGGCAGCAAGTGGGGAGGACACATGCTCTTAGATGTCTCTACAGTAATGCACAGAGCATGGGAAATAAACAAGATGAACTTGAACTCCTAGCACAACAAAGCAAATAAGATATAATAGGCATCACTGAAACCTGGTGGGATGAGACTCATTATTGGAATGTAGGAATAGAGGGGTATAACCTTTTCAAGAGAAATAGGCCAAACAGGAAAGGAGGAGGAATAGCATTATATGTCAGGGATGTTTACACCTGTGAAGAGATCCAGAACTTAAATCCCGGAAATCAGGTGGAGAGCATGTGGATAAAAATAAGAGGAAGGGAACAACAGGGATTTATAGTGGGAGTCTACTACAGAGCCCCAAGTCAGACTGAGGAATTGGATGATGCCTTTCTTGAACAGATGACCACACACTCAGAAAGGAGAGATGTAGTAGTGATGGTTACTTCAACTATCCTGACATTTGCTGGAAGTCAAACTCAGCCAATACTTTAAGGCAAATTCCTCACTTGCCTCGAAGACAATTTCTTTGTCCAAAAGGTGGAAGAGGCAACAAGGGATCAGCTATTTTAGATCTGATCCTAACCAACAGGGATGACCTTGTCAATGGGGTGCAAGTAGTAGGCTCCTTAGGTGGGAGTGATTATGGGGCTATACAGATGGGCGGCTCTGGGCTGCCCCTGCTAGCAGGGTTCGAGGCCACAGCAACTGTGCACCACAGCCCCAATCCTCCCTTTTGCCACCCCAGAAAGGAGCAGCAAAAGGGCATCCTAAGAGCCAATGTGTGGCTCTTTAGCGCCCCTTCCAGCACAGCACGCAAAAATGTTGTGGTGTCAGGATGTCATCAGGCTGGGGTTGGGGCAGCTGGCGTGCAGCTGCACCTCGCCATCTCTGCCTCCAGGCCAGCCCTTTGGGCTGGTCTGTAGAGGCCCTATATTCTCCTGGAGTTTCTTATATAGTGGAAAGGAGGAGCTAGACATAGTCAAACACTCCTTCTAGACCTTAGGAGATCCTTAGGAGAGCTGATTTCAACAAACTTAGGGAAACACTGGGAGTGATCCCATGGTCAGGAATACTAAAGGAGAAGGGAGTTCAGGATGGATGGGAGTTTCTCAAAAGGGAGATACTGAAGGCACAATCTCAAACTGTTCCAATGAGAAGGAAAATGGGAGATGTCTCAAGAAACTGGGTTGGATGAAAAAAGAACTTTCAACTGAACTAAGTTTTAAATGGAAGATGTATAAGAAATGGAAAAGGGGCGAAATCACTAAAGAGGAATTCAAACAACTAGCTAGCACATGTGGGGTAAGGTTAGGAAAGGCAAAGCACAGAAAGAGCTCAGGCTTGCTAGAGGGGTTAAGGACAATAAAAAGGGCTTTTGGGGTATGTCCATAGCAAAAGAAAGAAGAAGGAAATGGTAGGGCCACTGCACAGAGAAGATGGAGAAATTCTAACAGGGGACAGGAAAAAGGCAGAATTACTGAACACCTTCTTTGTCTTAGTCTTCTCACAAAAGGAGAAGGGTGTTCAACCTGAGGAAAATGGAGCAGAGGACACAATGGGGGAAATGCAGCACAGAATAAGTAAAGAGGAAGTACAGGAATACCTGGTTAACCTAAATGAATTTAAGTCTCCAGGACCAGATGAACTACATCCAAGGATATTAAAAGAATTGGCAAATGTAATCTCAGAGCCACTGGCAATAATCTTTGAGAACTCCTGGAGAACAGGAGAAGTCCCGGCAGACTGGAGGAGGACAAAAATTGTCCCCATCTTCAAGGGGAAAAAAGAGGATCTCAACAATTATTGCCCAGTTAGTCTGACATCAATACCGGAAAAGATTCTAGAACAGTTCATTAAACAGAGAGTTTGAGAACATTTAGAAGGGAATGCCATAATCACTAAAAGTCAACATGGATTTCTCAAAAATAAGTCATGTCAGACTAATCTGATCTCTTTTTTTGATAAAATTACCAGCTTGCTAGATGAAGGGAATGCGGTAGGCATAGCATATCTTGATTTCAGTAAGGCTTTTGACATGATATTCTTGCAAACAAGATAGTAAAATGTGGGCTAGACAATACAACTATTAAGTGGATTAGTAATTAGTTGACTGCCCGAACCCAAAGTGTGCTTAGCAATGGCTCCTCTTCATCCTGGAGAGAAGTGACTAGTGGGGGTGCCACAGGGTTCTGTCCTGTGCCCAGTGCTATTCAACATCTTTATCAATGACTTGGATGAAAGAGTAGGGAGCATGCTTCTCAAATTTGCAGATGACACCAAATTAGGAGGAATAGCTAATACCCCAGAAGACAGGAAGAAAATTCAAAATGATCTTAATAGATTAGAAAGCTGGGCCTAAGTAACAAAATGAATTTCAACACAGAGAAATGTAAGGTACTGCACTTAGGACAAAAAAATATATGAAATGCATAGATATAAGATGGGGGACACCTGGCTTAACAAGACTACGTGGGAAAGGGATCTAGGAGTCCTAGTAGACCACAAATTGAACATGAGTCAACAGTGTGATGCCGTAGCTAAAAAGGCCAATGCAATTTTAGGCTGCATCAATAGAAGTATAGTATCTAGATCAAGGGAAGTCATAATGCCACTGTATTCTGCTTTGGTCAGGCCCCACCTGGAATACTGTGTCCAGTTCTGGGTACCACAGTTCAAAAAGGATGTGGAAAAACTGGAGCGTGTCCAGAGGAGGGCAACTAAAATGGTGAAGGGTCTGGAAACCATGCCTTATGAGGAATGACTCAGGGAGCTGGGGGTGTTTAGCCTAGAGAAGAGACGGTTAAGAGGGGATATGATAACCCTCTTTAAATTGAGAAGGGAACTAGCTTGTTTTCTGCCACTCCAGAGAACAGGATCCGGAACAATGGGTGCAAGCTACAGGAAAAGAGATTCTACGTCAACATTAGGAGGCACTTCCTGACAGAGCTGTTCAAGAGTTGAACACACTCCCTTGGAGTGTGGTGGAATCTCCTTCTTTGGAGGTCTTTAAAGAGAGGCTGGGTGGCCATCTGTTGGGGATGCTTTGATTTTGATTTCCTACATGGCAGGGGGTTTGACTGGATGGCCCTTGTGGCCTCTTCCAACTCTATGATTCTATGATTCTATGATATTGTCCTGGAGTTTGTTCTACAGTGGAATGGAGAAGCCAAGCAAAGTCAGACACACATTCTAGACTTTAGGAAAGCAGATTTCAGTAAACTTAGGCAAATCCACATAGTGATGCCCGGGTCAGGAATACTAATAGAGACCAGGGGGTTATGAGGGATGGGAGTTTCTTAAAAGTGAGATATTGAAGGCATAATTTCAAACTGTTCCAATGAGGAGGAAAAATGGGAGGGGTCTAAATAAACCAGGATGGATGTCTAAAGAACATTGAACTGGCTAAGCTTTCAAAGGGACATGTAGAAGAAATATAAAAAGTGGGAAATCACCAAAGAAGAATTCAAACAAATAGCCAGTTCATGTAGAGAGAAAGTCAGAAAAGCAAAACCACAGAATGAGCTTAGGTTAAAAAGAATAAAAATGGCTTTTTTGGTTATGTCTGTAGCAAAAGGAAAAAACAAGGAAATGACAGGGTCACTGAATTGAAAAAATGGACAATGCTAACAGAGAACAGAGAAAAGGCAGAACTACTTAATATTTTCTTTGCCTTGGTCTTCTCTGAAAGGGAGAACAGTGCTCAACCTATGGGAAATGGAACCAATGATGCAATAGGGGAAATACAACAGAGAATAGGGAAAGAGATAGTGCAGGAATGCCTGGCAAGTCTAAATGAATTCAAGTCTCGAGGACCAGATGAACAACATCCTATGGTATTAAAAAAGCTGGCAAAAGTAATTTCAGAACCACTTGCAATAATCTTTCAGAATTCTTGGAGATCAGAATTGGTCCCAACAGACTGGAGGAGGGCAAATGTTCCCATCTTCAAAATAAGGGATGAGGAGGACCCAAGTAATTACTGCCCATCTGCCTGCAATCAATACCAGGAAAGATTCTAGAACAGATCATTAGACCAACCATCTGTAAGCACTTAGAAAGGAATGCCATGATCCCTAATTGTCACCATGGGTTTCTCAAAAACAAGTCATGCCAGACAAATCTCTCTTTTTTTGATACAGTTACAGGCATGGTAGATGAACTGAATGCTATGGATGTAGTGTTTCTTGATTTCAGTAAGGCCTTTGATAAGATCCCACATGATATCCTTGGGGAAAAAAATCTAGTAAAATATAGGCTAGACAATGTGATTGTTAGGTGGATTTGTTTTTGTTTTTTTAATTAAATTTTAAATATATATACATATCATACAATCCAATCTTATAACACCATTCCCATATACAATACACCATACAATGGTGACATTCATCCTCAACCTAACCCCTCCACCCATGTGCTCCCCCCCCCCCACCAACATGTAAACAAACTCTCAATTAAAACTTTAAAATGTTTCTTATTGAATTTAAATTGATTTTTCTGCCTTCCCGGTTGGTTATTCAACTCATTATTTTTCACCATATAAGTCTCCATCTATTCTTAAGCTATTGAAGACTGCCACATCTTCTGCTTAATTATTTTTCCATCCTTATTTTCTCTTATTTACCTTAACTGTATTTCTTAACCACTTTCCTGTTTTTGATTATGTGATTATAGCAAGTTCAATAGTTGACTTATTAATTAATGTTAATCTGTCATGATTCCGTCTAAGTTAGTTCTTTTCTTTTTCTTTTTCTTTTTCTTTTTCTTATTAGTCATTCTTCTATTCCTCCAATTAGACTTTTTCATCTTTATTCACCCCATAAGGTCAGAGTCTCGGACCATTCCTCATCTGTCTTTTCCACTGATTTATTCTGTTTCAGGGCTGTTAATAAATCCATATTCTTATTTTCTCTCAATTTAACTAGCCATTCTTCTATATTTGGTATCTCAGGTTTTTTCCCAATGTTTTGCATATATTATCCTGGCTGTTGTGATCATATATAACAGTATGTGTTTATGTTTTTTCTTTAATTCTTTTCCATTATTTGGTATCATATTTAACAGGAATAGTTCCAGATTGAGTGGCAACTTTCTGTTATTATTTTATGTATTTTTCTCCAATAATTTGCTGCCACTTTACAATCCCACCACATATGGTAGAAGAACCCTTGGTGTTTCTGACATTTCCAACATGTTGGTTTCCCTGTATTGTAGATTACATTCAGTTTATTGGGGGGGCATATACCAACAATGCATCATCTTTAAGAAATTTTCTTTAAGATCCTGGCACAATGTGAACTTTTTAGTATCTTGCCATGCCTTTTCCCACTCGTCCAGTTCGATATTTTTTCCTATGTCCTGGGCCCATCTAACCATTACGTGTTTCACCGTTTCCTTTTCCAAATTTCTTTATCTGATCACCTTATGATATTTTGTTATATGCTTTCCTTCTGTATCCTCAATGATTTTGTCTAACTTAGTTTTATTTACTTCAAAGCCTATTTCCAATTATGGTCAAGCAAGAAGCTATACATTTTATTCAGAAGCTCATGACTCACAGTTAAGAATAGATATGTTTCTGGCAACAAAAACAATCCAATTGAAGACTAAAAAAATGGAAATACTTTCAAAGATTGTTTAAGATCACCACCCTATAATAATGGAGATTAAGGAAGGAAGAAAACTTATCAATTTTAAATCTTTCATTCAATTACATATGTAATAACCAGTTGCTAATTTTCTTTCTTGTTCTAGTTGTTCCCTGGCTTTCATCTTGTACTCTGTCTTATTTTCTTTATCTATTGTCCACTCCAGGATATCATAATATCTGATCCATAAATGTTCTTCTCTTTTGGTTCTGTATAGATGAGCCTCTTGAGGGGATACCCACAATGGCATTTTTCTATAGAATATTTGTCTTACTTTCATCTAAACTTTTATTAATGCTCTTCTAACACAATGATGTTCGAAATCTTTGTTATACCTTGTCTTTCCATACCATAAGTAGGCATGCCATCCAAATCTTATATTGTCACCTTCTATGCTTATGAGTCTTTCATTGTTTAATTTAATCCATTCCTCTATCCAACTCAGAGCACAAGCGTAATAGTATGTTTTAAGATCAGGTAATGCACATCCTCTCTTATCTTTAGGTTCTACCAAGCGAGTCCATTTTATTCTAGGTTTTTTACCCATCCATATGAATTTGGATATTTCCCTTTGCCAGGTATCAAAACATTTGGGTAGGATGTTCATCCTTATTATGGAAATTCTTCCTAGCAAAGAAATCTGTAATTTTGACCATCCTATCAGATCCTTCTGAATACTTTTCCATGCTTTATTGTAATTGTTTTTGAATAGGTATGCATTTCTTTTTATTATATATATATTCCCAAATATTTCACCTTTTTCTATATCCTAAATTTTGTTATTTCTTTTAAAGCTTCTTTCTCTTTTTTATTCATATTCATGGTTATAATCACTGTCTTTTCTTGGTTTATTTTAAATCCTGCAATTTTCCCGTATTTTTGTATGGTGAGCAATAATCTCTGTATGCTTTTTAGAGGGTCTTCCAGGAAGCAGACTACTTTGTTGGCGTAGGCTTTGATCTTATAACTGTATCCTCTTACTCTTACCCCTTTAATGTCATTTTCTTGTCTTATCTTAATACTTAAAATTTCTAAGCTCATTATAAATAATAATGGTGACATTGGGCAGCCTTGCCTTGTTCCTTTGTCTATGTTTATTGGTTCTGTCTTTTCCTCATTTATTATAATTTGTACCCTCTGTTCCTTATAGGTTGCTTGTATCCGTTTTTTGAACCCTTTTCCCATGTTCATTTTTTTGATGACTTCCTTTAAAAATATCCAGCTCACTTCATCAAATGCTTTTTCTACATCAATAAAGATTATTGCTAGCTGTTTTTCGTAATGTTTTTCAAAATATTCCACCACATTTAAGACCGTTCTAATGTTATTTTTTATGTGCCTGTTTGGTAAAAATCCATTTTGATCTTCATTGATTATTTCCTTCAGGATTTTCTTTAATCTTTCTGCTATAATTGTTGCAAAAATTTTGTAATCACTGTTTAGCAGTGATATGGGGCGATAGTTCTTTATTTCTTTTCCATCTCTATCCTCTTTCAGAATCAAAGTAATGTATGTGTTTTTCTATGAATCTGGTATCCCCTTATTTTGTATTTCATTGAACATTTTAAGTAGGGGGATCTTAATCACATCTTCCATTTTTTTATAAAAAATAGATGAGAGGCCTTCTGGGCTGGATGCCTTTCCTAATTTCATTTTTCTAATTGCATCCGATATTTCTTTCTCTGTAATCTTTTTATTCAGCTCATCTTTTGGTGTTTCGGATATTTCTATTATTTTTTGCTTATCTAAATATTTTGGAATCCTTCCCTTGTCTGTTTCTATGCAAACACTGTTTTTATACAATGTTTCAAAATATTTTTGAAATTTTTTTATTTTTTCTTGATCTGTATAGATTCTCCCTTCTGTTCTTATTTTGATAATGAGTTTTTTATTTATTTCTTTTCTTATTTTGTTAGCTAGGATGTTACTCAATTTATTTCCCATTTCAAAATACTTTTGTTTTATATTTTGTAGTTTCTTTCCATGTCCTTTATTGTTAAAGCTTTCAGTTGTTTTTCCAAAATTTGTATTTTATATTTTAGTGTAAGTTCTCTTTTATTATTCCATTGTTGTTCCTTATCTTTTATTTCTTTTAATATCCTGTTTTCTTCTTCTTTGTCTTTTCTTCTGTTATATTTTATTAATAGTCCCCTTACAACTGCCTTTCCAGCATCTCATATTGTTTTCTGTTCTATCCCCTTTGTTGTATTTTCCTTATAGTAATATTTAAGTTCTTCTTTTAATTTTTAATTTTTAAATTTTTAACTATCTCCTCCTTTTTCAGAAGATATTCCAACTGAATACATTTCTTCCTTCCTTAATCTCCATTATTATAGGGTGGTGATCTTAAACAATTTTTGAAAGTATTTCCATTTTTTTAGTCTTCAATTGGATTGTTTTTGTTGCCAGAAACATATCTATTCTTAACTGTGAGTCATGAGCCTCTGAATAAAATGTATAGCTTCTTGCTTGACCATATTTGCTTCTCCATATGTCCTTCATTTCTTTTTCCTCCACCAGCTTAAAGAAAGAGCTAGGTAATTTTCCCTGATTCTTCCTAATTATTTTTCCTTTATTTGATTCTCTATCTAATTTTGGGTCCATTACTGAGTTGAAGTCTTCCAGCAATAATATATTATCATACTTCACGTCCTGTAGTTCTCTTGTAATTTTTTAAAAAAACTTTCCTCTATTTTCCAAGGGTGCGTATATCCCTACTGCTAACATTTTTAGCTCTTTGGTTTTGACTTCTACTGCTATATACGTGCCTTCAGCGTCCTTGAAGATCTCTTTAGTATTATATTTCTTATTTATATATATTACCACTCCTTTCTTTTTCTTTTTTTTCCCATTGTTGAAATATTGCAGTTTCCTAATTTAGGATTTCTTAAATATTTAGAATCTTTTTCTCTTATTCTGATTTCTTGTAAACACATGATATCGATCTTCTTTTTTTCCTGGTAGTGGAAAACTATACTTCTCTTATGTTTAGAATTCAAACCTTTCACATTCCATGATAAGATTTTAATTGTCATGATGATGAAAAAGTTTATACTATAATTGTTTCTACTTTCTTTTCTTTTCTTTTCTTTTCTTTTCTTTTGTCTTGTTTGTTTTGCTTTGTTTAGCTTTGTTTTGTTTTTTGTTTTTTGTTGTTTTGTTTTTTGTTTTGTTTTATCTTGTTTTGTTTTGTTCTACCCCTTCCTCCCCTTTTGTATTTATTTATTTATTTATTTAATATATTATAATTTTTCTCTCTTTTTTTGCCCTTTCCCCACTTGTTCTCCTTTTTCCCTTTCCCCCTTTTTTAGTTCTCTTCGATTCGTGTATTATCTTTAATATCTCTGTTATCTTCCTTATTTTCTTCATTTTCCTCTGCTGCTTCTTCTATCTCCTCTTCACTTTCTCTTTCTTCTTCAGACTCTTGTTCATCAGCTTGTTCCTTTTCCATTTGTCTCATTATTTTTGTTTGTCTATCTACCATTTCATTTTCTTCCATTTCTCTTTCCATTCTCATCTTTTCCTCGTGTTTTTGGTCTTTTTTCTTTTGTTGTGCTCTTGTGCATGTTAATTGAGTATGTCTTTCTTCTTCTTTTTGATTTCCCTTTTCTTTCTTATCTTTTCTTGTTATTCTCTTTTCTATGTCTTTTGCTTTTTCCACTGAATCAATTTTAAATCTTTTCTGATTCCATTGAAAGGATAGCCCTTCTATCCTTTCCCATCTATAATAAATTTTCTTTTTCTTTAGAAGTTGGGTCAGGAATTTATATTAATGTTCTTATTTTCTTCATTTTCCTCTGCTGCTTCTTCTATAGTTCCATCATTATTGCTTCTTGGAACTGCTTCTTCTATAGCAGCTCCTCTGCTGCTTCTTCTATAGTTCCATCATTATTGTTGGAGGTATGTCCATAAACACTTTAACTCCATTATTTTTGATCCACAATTTCACTTCATAACTTTTTGAATGATCAGATCTCTTGTTTGTGTTCTCGTTAAGCACATTACTATATCCCTTGCGGCTCTTCTCTCTCTTGCATAGCCAGAGATTACTCAAAATATTTTATCTATTTCTGTTTCCATTTTAATGTCATTGCATCCTATATATTCTGCTACTACTACCACCATTCTTTTGTACAGATCTTCATTCTTTATTTCTGGTAGACCTATAAATCTTATGCATTTTTCTCTATAACGAAGTTCAGTTACCAATTCCTTTATTTTCTGTTGTTCTTGTTTTTGTATTATTTCTTGTGATGTTTTTTCCAACGTTTTAGTTTGTTCTTTCCATTCCTCTACTTCTTTTTGTGTATTGAGTAAATCCGTTGATATCTTTTCCATTCTCCTTCCTAAGTTGTCCAGTTCTTTTTTCAAATCTTTTCTTATTTCAGCTCTTGTCTCCTTTATCTCTCCTCTCAGTTCCTGTCTCATCTCTTTTGATTCTTCTTTCATCTCATGTCTGATTTCTTTCATCTCCTGTCTCATCTTCCTTATTTTGTCCAGCAATATTGCATTTTGGTCTGTCATTCTCATCACTTCTTCCATCGATCCTCTTCTTTGAGAGATCACCTGAATTTGTGATTGTGTCCACCCTTTTTTCCCAGATGCCATCTTCTTCTTCTTTTCTCTCTCTTTATTATTTTATTTAATTTTATTTCAATTGTTTTTATCTATGTCTGAATTCCAAGTAAGAATAAGGTATAAAATATAAAGAGAAAAAGAAGCACAATATACTTGTCATTCAATATACTCAATATTATACACTATAAACCAGAATTAATATGTCTTAATATCTTCAACTTATCCTTGAAAGCTTAATGAGAACACTTAAAGCATGTAATTTTACCTAGGCTATCTTCAACTACTTGAGCATAGAACAGAATTATCAATATACAATAGAGTTGCTTTGTAACCTTCCTTTGATCTATTCACTTTATACAATTCCTTCTCTTACAAAAAATTATCACTTTATTCTGTAAATTAATGCTTTTCAATTGGTATCAAGCCACTTAATATCTTTTCTACACTCTTTCCTTTCTTCCTTATTATTATTCACTTAATATGTAGCTAGAGGATTAAAAATGTTTTTCAATAACTTATTGTATGCTCTTAAAGAAATTAATGATTTGCAAACAGAATACCAAAATGTTTCCCCCTTTTTTATTTTTCTTTCTTTCTTTATTAATTTTTCCCTCTTTCATTTCTCCTAATAGTCTTTCACTCTAGCCTGTCTCTCTTCTCCAATTCTGCTATAATTTTTTAGTTTGTTTTTCCCCCCCAAAGAATATAGGAATTTAGTATTTGAAAACCTTATAAACGTATAAAGAGAGTGAGAAAAAAAACCCTTCTCTTTTTTCTCTTCTAACACAGTTCTAGATAAGCTTTAAGTTCCATTCCTCTCTTCTCCTCCTCTTCTCTTTTCTTTGCTCTGTTGCACTCTGTTTTCTTACAATTTGTCAATTCTTCTCATAGAACCACTCAGTTTTTTCCTGCAGTGTCTCTTTTTTCTTTTCTTTTTCATTGCTAATCTCTCTTCATTTGTCCCTTTCTGTTTCTTTCCTCCTCCTCCTCCTATTCCTTTGCTTCTTTGCCTCTTTCACAGCATTTTGTTTATTCATTCACCTTTTCTTCCTCTTTCCTCCTTTACAGGCTCTCTGCTTGTCTCCTTCTCTCTTTCTCTTTCTCTGTCACTATTATGCTCTCTCTCCTTCCTCTCTCTGCTTTAGCTTTAGCCCAGGGGTAGGCAACCTTTCCCCTTTAAGGGCCGAGGGACTTCAGCTCCCAGAATCCCAAGAGCTATTGGCCAACATGGGACTATTGGCCATGGCTGAGGCTTCTGGGAGCTGAAGTCCCTCGGCCCTTAAAGGGGAAAGGTTGCCTACCCTTGCTTTAGCCCTTCCATTTTGGCTCTTCCTGATTCCTCCTCTGTATTTCTCTCTTTTTCCATCCACTGGCACTATAGAAGGGCATTTCTGATATCTTGGTGTCTCTTTCTCAGGAGCCTTTAAGGTTTTCTCTTAAAGGTACAACCTATTGGTTCATAAAACCTTGTGTTTTTAAAGGGAGTCTCTTTCCGTCATCCAAGCACTACAGTTCTCAGAAGCCTTTGAGGTTTTCTCTTAAAGGCACAGCCTAAAGTCCATAAAACCCCCTGATTTTAAAGGGAGTCTCTTTCCGTTGTC
Organism: Phrynosoma blainvillii; assembly: GCA_026167975.1. Taxonomy (NCBI): domain Eukaryota; kingdom Metazoa; phylum Chordata; class Lepidosauria; order Squamata; family Phrynosomatidae; genus Phrynosoma; species Phrynosoma blainvillii. Next base: position 153,942,162 of record JANUYF010000004.1, read on the forward strand.
CAAGAACTACAGTTCCCAGGATTCTTTGGGGTTTTCTCTTAGAGGCTCAGTCTCTTAGTCCATAAAACCCTTAGTTTTTAAAGGTACAGTCCATTTTTGCTCCGTGTTCCTTGCTAACAGTCCATTCTATACTATGTTACTTATTTATTTCTCTGTTTCTTAGTTCAAGCCTGAGCAGTAAATACTTTAAACCCACTTTTAAGCTTTGAGTCTGTATCTTTTTTTTTTTTTTTTGCAACTATCTGTTTTAGGTCTTCTTTCAGTCTATTTTGCCACTATCTCTCTGTAGTTTTTAAGACATTCTACCAGTATATACAGGGGTAGGCAACCTTTGTGAGCCAGGGGCCAGGTTGCTGTCCCTCAGACAATTGGGGGGCTGAAGCACCAAAAATAAATGAATAAATAAAAAAATATTAAAATTAAAAATTAAGAAAAAAAATTAAAAAAATGCATGCACACTCAGCCCCAGAAAAGCCATGGCAAACCCCCTGTGGAGATTTTGCCAAGAAACCCCCAAGAACAAGTAAGAACAACAATAATCAATATTACCATGGCAGGCGGCGGTGGCAGGACCGGCCTGGGGCCGGTCCAAAGGCCTCAGGGGGGCGCATCCAGCCCCCGGGCCTTAGGTTGCCTATCCCTGAGTATATAGGACGTTATCACACATGGCCCACAAAGCGATAATAAAGTGAAATAAGAATAAATCCAGTAATAAACTGGATGAAACCCCACAATACGCAAATGGCTATCACATGCAATTCCCTTCATCGCGCTTTTAAGGAAAGCGCTCCTGGGAACCGTATTTGCCATTCACACACAAGTGAGAAAATCCTGCACATGTGCTAGAAATGCTCTTCTAGCACATGCACAATGCAGCTGTAGCTGTCACTTGCCGCAGCTGTTACCCCTTCCCAAGCCGGCTATCTGAGGAGGTCCTCCTTGAAGTGAGGCCCCGTGGAGGGTCCGTGCTCCGAGGAGGTCCTCACCGGAGAGCCGGCTCTCTGAGGAGGTCCTCCTTGGAGCCAGGCCCTGCACAGGGTCCGCTCTCCGAGGAGGTCCTCCCCGGAGAGCTGGCTCTCTGAGGAGGTCCTCCTTGGAGCCAGGCCCCGCGCAGGGTCCGCGCTCCGAGGAGGTCCTCCCCAGAGTGCCGGCTATCTGAGGAGGTCCTCCTTGGAGCGAGGCCCCGTGCAGGGTCCGTGCTCCGAGACATCCTCCTTTTAGAGCCGGCTCTCTGAGGAGGTTCTCCTTGGAGCGAGGCCCCACGCAGGGTCCGCGCTCCGAGGAGGTTCTCCCCGGAGAGCCGGCTCTCTGAGGAGGTCCTCCTTGGAGCGAGGCCTCACGCAGGGTCCGTGCTCCAAGGAGGTCCTCCTCGGAGAGCTGGCTTTCTGAGGAGGTCCTCCTTGGAGCGAGGCCCCACCAGGGTCCACGCTCCGAGGAGGTCCTTCCCGGAGAGCCGGCTCTCTGAGGAGGTCCTCCTAGAAGCGAGGCCCCGTGCTGTATTGTGCAGAGGTCCTCCTTGGAGCACAGGCGGGGAAATGCTTCCCAATACGTATTGGGGAAATGCTCCCCAATACGTATTGGGTTTTCATACCTACGCTAAAAGTGAAATGATTCCCGTCGTGCAATTGTAATTCATAAAGAAACCAAAATTCAAAAGATCTCGGTTCTTTCCGCATTCTGTCGGGATTCTGTCGGGGTTCTGTGCAACGTCGTGTGGACACAGAAAAATAATACGTATTAGATCGGGATTTCGTTTGGATTCTGTCTGCATTGAGCCCCGTGTGATAAGGTCCATAGAGTCAATTACTGCTGGAGCTGTTATTCAGCTGAATAGCTCCAACCACTTTTTAAACAAATTTTAATTGATTTTGATTTCTGGCTTTTCTTAAAAGGGTAAGAGGCACCCACAAAACCTCTCCACATTTTAATTTAATTGCATTGATAAGGAGGGTAATGGGTTCTTCAGTCCCTTTAGCACTCCCTGGGACATGCCGAAGATTCTCTCTCTCTTATGTTCCAGAGGGCTAGTCCAGACCCCCACCAAACCCCTTTCTAATTCCCTCTTACTGAGGGTATTAAGGACATAAAAGGTCTTCCACAGATGTCCTCCTCCCTCACCAATGTGAGTTTCAAGTCAGGAGCTACTCCTTGACTCGTCTCTTCACAGTGCCATCTTTCCTGGAAGTCATTAGGTGGATTTGTAATTGGATGACTGGCTGAACCAAAGAGGATACTCAAGAATAGCTTATCCTCATCCTGGAGAGAAGTAACTAGGGGGATTCCCCAAGATTCTTTCTTGGGCTTAGTGCTATTAAATATGTTTATCAATTATTTCAGTGATGTAATACAGGGTATGCTCATCAGATTTGCAGGTGACACTCAATCAGGAAGGGTAGTATACCCCAGAGGACAGAATCAAAATTCAAGATGACCTAGAAAGATGGTCCAAAACTAACAACATGAATTTCAACAGGAAGAAATTCAGGTTATTACAGTTGGGCAGTAAAAATAAAATACACTGAAATTGGATGAATGACACCTAGCTTGAAGGCAGTACATGCAAAAAGGACTTGGACACAAAAAGTAGTAAGAGGGGCATCCAGCAATTCCGTGTATACTATTAAACTGGATCAGTTTGAGTTGGTGAGTACCAATAACATGGACAAGATTCTTGGCAGTATGAGTAAGATGACGTGCTCTCTCGACCCTTGCCCCTCATGGCTGGCTGCCTGGGTGAGAAACAATAGGATGCTTTCAAGTTATATAATCAACACATCTTCAGGGAAGGCTGTTTACCACCTTGTTTAAAAGAAGCAGTGTTTAAACTACTTCTGAAAAAAACCTTTCCTAGACCCCCTGGACAAAAATAATTGCAAGCCAGTCTCCCATCTATCATTGTTGAGCAAGGTAATAGAGAAAGTGGTCACCAATCATCTCCAAGTAGTCTTGGAGGAAGCAGATTATCTAAATCCATTTCAAATGGGTTTTAGGGCAGGATATGGAGTTGAGACTGCCATGTCACCTTAGTCGATGATCTCTGTCTGGGCATTGACAGGGGAAGTGTGACCCTGTTGGTGCTCTTGGGCCTATCAGTGGCCTTTGATACTATTGACCATGGAAATGCCTGAGAGAGTTGGGAATCAGATGCACTGTGTTGCAGTGGCTCCGGTCCTACCTCTCGGGCAGATTCCAGATGGTGATGCTTGGGAACAGTTGTTCGGCCAAGAGGGAGCTTAAATCGGGTGTCTCTAAAGGCGCTATTCTGTCTCCAATGCTATTTAACATTTACATGAAGCCACTGGGTGAGATCATACGGAGACATGGGGCGGGGTGTTATCAGTACGCTGATGACACCCAAATATATTTCTCCATGCCTCAGACTACTACAGTGACTAAGGATGGCATCTCTCCTCTAAATTAATGTCTTAAGGTGTTAACGGACTGCATGAGGGAAAATCGACTAAAGCTGAATCCAGATAAAATGGAGGAACTTGCTGTGGGAAACTCAAAGCCAGGTATGGAGATATGGTCACCAGTCCTGGATGGGTTCACACTTCCCCTAAAGGACTGTGTTGGTAATTTGGGAGTGCTCCTGGATTCATTGCTCCAGTTGTCAGTTCAGATAGATGTGATGGCCAGGAGTGCTTGTTATCAACTTTGGCTGATATGCCAACTGCGACCCTACCTGGAGCCGGGAGACCTAGAAACAGTGGTACATACTCTGGTAACCTCTCGATTAGACTTCTGTAGACTTCTCTACATGGGACTACCCTTGTACCGAACTCGGAGACTCCAATGAATTCAAAATATGGCAGCCAGGTTGATCACCGGAAAATCTAGAGGTGACCACATAACACCAGTTTTAAAATGTTTACACTGGCTGCCTATTAGTTTCTGGGCACAGTACAAGGTGTTGGTAATAATCTTTAAAGCCCTATATGGCTTAGGTCCAGCTTATTTGCGGGAGCGTCTTCTTCCATGCAATCCACCCCTCACACTTGGGTCCTCTGGGAGCAACCGATTACAGCCAAAGAAAACCAGGCTTGCTGCAGTTACCCAGAGGACCTTCTCATTGGCTGCTCCTAAACTTTGGAATGATTTCCCAGAGGATATCCGTCATATTACAACTCTTAACGCCTTCAAGAAGGATATCTAGACGGATCTCTTCCGGTAGGCATAACCAGATTGATAGATGGACTCTCGCATTGTCCCATAATTGTGGCTGCTCTACTCATCCTACAATGCCTCATTTTAATGAGGGTTAATTTTAGACTGATTTTAGTAAACGGACTTTTTTTTATGATGTTTTCTGTTTTAATCGGGGGTTAGGGAATTATGCCTCTGTTTAATGATCTGCTCCAGAATCTTTCCTGGTATTGATGTCAGACTAACCAGACGATAATTGTTGGGATCCTCTCTTTTTTTTCTTTTTGAAAATGGGGACAACTTTTGCCCTCCTCCAGTCTGCTGGGACTTCTCCTGTTCTCCAGGAGTTCTCAAAGATTATTGCCAATGGTTCCGATATTACATTTGCCAGTTCTTTTAGTACCCTTGGATGTAATTCGTCTGGTCCTGGAGACTTATAATTATTTAGATTAACCAGGTATTCCTGTACTATCTCTTTACTTATTCTGTGCTAAAATTCTCCTATTCTGTCCTCTGCTCCATTATCCTCAGGTTGAGCACCCTTTCCCTTTTCTGAGAAGACTGAAGCAAAGAAGGTGTTGAATAATTCTGCCTTTTCTCTGTCCCCTGTTAACTTTTTGCCATCTTCCCCACACAGCGGACCTACCATTTCCTTCTTCTTCCTTTTGCTGCGGACATACCCCCAAAAGCCCTTTTTATTGTTCTTCACCTCTCTAGCAAGCCTGAGTTCATTCTGCGCTTTAGCTTTTCTGACTTTACCCCTACACCTGCTAGCTATTTGTTTGAATTCCTCTTTGGTGATTTCCCCATTTTTCAATTTCTTACACATGTTCCATTTAAAACTTAGTTCAGTTGAAAGTTCCTTAGTCATCCATCCTGTTTTCTTAAGGCATGTCCCATTTTTCTTCCTCATTGGAACTGTTTAAAATTGTGCCTTCAGTATCTCCCTTTTGAGAAACTCCCATCTGTCTTCAACTCCCTTCTCTTTTAATATTCCTATCCATGGGATCACCCCCAGTATTTCTCTAAGTTTAGTAAAATCAGCTTTCCTAAAGTATAGAAGGTGTGTCTGACTATGCCTGGCTTCTCCTTTCCACTGTATAATAAACTCCAGGAGAACATGATCACTCCCACCTAAAGATCCAACCACTAGCATCTCATTTACTAGGTCTTCCCTGTTAGTTAGGATCAGATCCAAAATAGATGTCTCCCTTGTTGCCTCTTCCACCTTTTGGACAATGAAATTGTCTTCAAGGCAAGTGAGGAATTTGCTAGACCTTGAGGATTTTGCTGAGTTTGAATTCCAGCAAATATCAGGATAGTTGTAGTCACCCATCACTACTATATTTCTCCTTTCTGAGTGGGTGGTCATCTGTTCTAGAAAGGCATCATCCAATTCCTCTGCCTGAGTCAGGGGTCTGTAGTAGACTCCCAGAATAACATCTCTGTTGTTTCCCTCCCCTTTAATTTTTATCCAGATGCTCTCCACCTGGCTTCCAGGATGGATGTCCTGGATTTCTTCACTGGTGTAAATATCCCTGACATATAATGCTATTCCTCCTCCTTTCCTGTTTGGCCTGTTTCTCTTGAAAAGGTTATACCCCTGTATTTCTACATTCCAATCATGAGACTCATCCCACCAGGTTTCAATGATGCCTATTATATCGTATTTGTTTTGTTGTGCTAGGAGTTCAAGTTCATCTTGCTTATTTCCCATGCTCTGTGCATTAGTGTAGAGACATATAAGACCATATGTCTCTTTTACTTGCTGCCTGTGCACTTTTTTTGCCTCCCACTGTTGGGTCCTTGCAGTGTTTGCCTTGTTCCCTCTATGACAGTTTGACTGTTTTTCCCAGTCCTTTTATCTTCCAGAACACTGTCTCCTTTCCCCACATAACTCAGTTTAAAGCCCTCCTGATCAAATTCTTGAGACTGTTGGCAAAAATGTTTCTTCCAAGTGGCATGAGATGCAGCCCATCCCTTGCCAGAAGTCTGCCCTCATGGAACTGCAGCCCATGATCTAAGAATCCAAATCGTTCTCGACGACACCATCTGTGGAACCAGTTGTTGACATCTGCTATTTTCCTCTCTCGTCCTGGACCATGCCCTTCAACTGGCAGAAGAGATGAGATGACAATCTGTGCATCCATTTCTTTCAGTTTCTTTTCTGGTACACTGATGTCACTGCATACATACGCACATGCTAAGGTGTGCATCTTTGCCAAAGAAGTGGAAGAAAGCTGCTCCTTTTAGGAGAGGCTTTTCCTGGCATATGATGCCTAGAGGATGCTTTCCTGCTGGCTTTTAGCCATGCGTCATCTTAAATGCCATGTCTTCAAGTCAGCCTCAAAGCATCTCTTTTTGCCTGTCTGCATAGCCCTTAAGTCTGTCTTGACTGTGAAAGTTGGCACTCCATTAGGTGCATGCCTGTGGCAACAGTTATATATAGTTAGGCTGCTGGTTCCGCCCCCAGTGACTCACAGAAATGATTCACAGAAACCCCACTCCCTCACCAACAAACAAACTCTTCCAAGTTTAAAAAAATTTAAACACTCACCCAGTTAAAATGTCCACACAGAAACAGCTTTCCTTCTTCTCCCTGTGCAGTGACTGGGCTGGAAATCTTCTGGGAGTAGTGTTGGGAAACAAGGACCTAATTTGGGGGAATTTATAATTAGCTCAAATGTGAGAGTGAAGAGCCCAACTTCACTTCTGAGACCTTATTCAATTATATACCAGAGATGTAAGAGTTCTGGCAAGGAGTGACACTGAGACAGACCAATCTCCAATTAAGGTCTGAAGACATTTATTAACAAAATAAGCAAACACTCAAATGTGGCACACACACACACACACACACACACACTAGAAGAATAAGCAGGAAAGAGCGAGAGTGGGGGAGGCCAAGAGGGAAGTCAGGATAGAGGGGGATATACTCACACCCGAGAGACTCCTCTGGACTTCTGGCAGCAAATGAGGATGAGTTCCGTGGAAGGGGCATGACTGCAAGAGAGGGGGTCGCGGGAACTATCTCAGAGTGCAGACCGACAGAGATTCAGCATGCACTTCCAAGGTAGCACAAGGTCTGCTAAAATCCAGGGGTTCTTATAGGGAATTTATGCCTCCTGGCCATGAGTTAAACAATAGATGGACAAAGGCTTGATGGGTTTACATTGTTTACCTAAGTCTGGGCATAGTCTAAACAATGCATTTGGTTTCAAAACTATCAAGGGAAGGAAGCTAGAGAAAAGGGGTGCAATCAAATCTGATCACTGTCCCATTAAGTGTGAGACTAAGACAAACAAACACCATTTCCAGTATAATGGGATATTCCCAAGGGCAACTCCCAAAACCTGCCTGTCCAGGAAATCTTTGGTAGTCTTGAGCAACTTCAGCTTGCTTACCTGGCCTTACATTTAGGGGATTATGGCTGCCATCTCCCAAGGGTCATAGGGAACTCCACATGGCTAAAATATATAAGAAAAATGGAGCACATTCACTAACAGTAGTTATATAGAGCTAGGCTGCTAGGTCCAGCCCCCACTGACTTAGGGGCTATGCAAACAGGCGGCGTAAAAACGCCGCACCGGGAAGATGTCTTGACACCACATGCTGTGCGTAACAGCACAGAGCATCAGGACATCGTCAGGCTGGGGTTGGAGCAGCCACCATGCGGCCACCTCTCCCTATCTCTGCCTCCAGGCCAGCCCTTTGGGCTGGTCTGTAAAGGCCCTTAGAGAAGTGACTCACAGAAGCCCTACCCCCTCAGCAACAAATGCGCACTCTCAAGTTTAAATAATTAAAAAGTCCACCCAGTCAAAATGGTTGCCCAGAAACAGCTTTCCTCCTCCCTGTGCAGCAACTGATACTGTTTAATACTCTTGTGTCCCAGGGTGCAGCCACATTGCAGAATTAAAAGTTTGACATCACTTTAACTCCCATGACTCTATCCTGTAGAATCCTAGGATTTGAAGTTTAGTGAGGCACCAGAGCTCTCTGACAATCCAGGCTGAATACCTCACCAAACTACAAATCCCAGGATTTCATAGGATAGAGTAATTTGATCTGCAGTAGATACACATTAGAGTCACCTTTGTTCCTCAGGAATCATTGCAAACATGGAGTAATGCTGTAAGAAAATGTCAGAGCTTAAGCAAGGCAGCCCAGCTCACTACCTAGCCTTAATCCCATGAGGGGGAAAAAAAATCAGATCCAATAGATAGTGTGTAGGTAACACTACATGGGAAAGACATCATTGCCCTAAAACTGTTGAAAATATTTTGTAAGGAATAGTTGATTCACCAAGGAAACCATCATCAATTTTCTCCATTTGGTATGGCAAAATAATGTACTTGGAACAAGGAGCACCAAATTTTCTGGCTTAAAAGAATCTATTATAGAACTGACAGTAGGCATATGATGTGCATCCATCAACTTGCAAGATTATGTGAAGAATTAATGCTAACCTACCTGTGTTATTGAACGTTCATTTTTAAAATCTAAAATGTAATGCTTTTGTATAACCACCAGTGTCCTACACAGTATCATCAGGCTGTAAAAACTTCAGTAGGACATTTACCTATTGTACTGTCAAACTGGAACACAGTTGAAAAGCACAGAACTCTTCTTGACTCTGTAAGAAGAGATTATCATCATGTATCAGGAGTATGGTGCTTCTGTTGATGAGTTACGGTGCCACAGAGTGTGATGAAAATAACATCTTATTTGAAGCTGTTTTAAGTAGAGATGGGGGAAATTCTGAAAAAAGGATTGTAAAATGTCTTTGGGCCATTGCAGACCAGCCCAAAGGGCTGGCCTGGGGATAGAGTTGGGGTGGGGCAGCCGCACGCCAGCTACCCCAACCCCACCCCGACACCATCCTGATGCCACGTGGCCATTCGTACAGCGCGAGGCTTCAAGATGCCCTTCCGGTGCAGCGTGGTCTTTTAGGGGAGGCAAAAGGAAGGATCAGGGGCCATGACATGTGGTTGCCATGGCTCCAATCCACCACTTCCTGGGGCAGCTTTCTGCCACCCCAAATTGGGCCACCTGCATTAGCCCTTAGTCAAGTGTCAAGAAACCCTGACAGAGAGAGTTCTTGACTGGTGAAATTTTATTTGAGTTTGGGACTTATTGTGCTCAGAATTCAGACTTCTGTGCATAAAACATCACTTTTTACACAGGAAACAGCATTTTCTAACATTATGTGGGGAGGGAGTACAATTTTTTTGTGGAATAATACCCAGTTTTGCCCCCCCCACCCCCATATGTGAATATTGCACAAAACTGACAGTAGTGTTTAGAAACTGCACAGTTTTAAAATACTTTTTCAGTGAGAAGAAAATCTCCAAAGTTACTTTTTCTTCTTTTAAGAATCAAATCAAGGATGAATTACATCCCAGTCAATTCATGTGCCATAGATAAAATAGTAGGATGGTGCAGATGTCTTTTGAGACAGCTCTAGAGTGGGTAAAATAGTGTGTATCTTTCAGACGAACAACATCAAGATTTAATACTAGGTTCTCATTGGGAAAAAATACTGACAAACTGAGATGAAGGAACAGGAAGCTGTGGACTGCCAGTTCACATACCTAAGGAAGTTGGAGAGTAAAGATGATAAAGGTGCTTTAAGTGGCTATGCCAGGCATTTATGTCCTAGTGGTAGGATATTATATGGAGTATGAGGGGAGAGTTGCAGAGGGCATTACTAGCAAGGTTAGCACATCGGAGTGGTGGATTGTGCTTCTGCACAACCTGAGATATTTGGACAAAAACTGCTTATAAATCATGTTAGCTAGATGGGCTGCCATAAAAGATTGTGCCTCTTTCAAAATGTTCAGAAGTCTCTTTGCTGAAGGTAGTGTTGTTTGCTGCTTTTTCAGTCTGCACCTCTTGTGTAGCATGCTTTCCAGTCATTCAGTATGTTCAATGTTGAAGAAAGTTATCTGATTATGTACTTTCCTTGTCTGATGGCAAATATGATCTTGATTTAAATAGGTTGAGTTGATGCATGTGGAATGTAAGTGGCAGGGAATAGAAGATAGAGAATGATGAAAGAATGCTGTACCAAAACAAAGCAAGCAATAAATACTGAGGCTCAATATAATTTGTTCTTCTGCAGGTCTTGCTCATTTCCATGGTAGATATGAAGGAATATTCTAGGTGGGTTGCACCCCAATTGTGTGTTTTGACCAAACAGGTTAAATGCCTATATTACTCGGAGGAGATACAGATGGATAAGAACCCATTCTGCTTCAGAATTTACAAAATCCAGTTATTTGGGGCAAACTATGCCCTTTTTAACTTAATCTTCCCCACCCCATCATTTTCCTTTTGCCAGTTTCCAGTAATCCATGCCCAATAGTTTGTGTGTAATAAAATGTGACTGCTGCAGCTATTTTTACAGAACTGACATTCATTTGCATGCTTGCTGGCTGTGTGGGGGGCCTAAGGCAATCCCGTGCTTCAGTCCTCTCCATCACATCCTCCCCCGTTGGCATTGCTCTGATCAGAAGTGACAACAGAAACGCAGTCATGTTTCCTGTAGATTTTAGCCTGTTAGATAATGGGGAACAAGAACAATAGAATCAGGGGCTTTGATGTGGAGGTCCCAACCTGATCATTTTCAAATATCAGCTGAATTCCTTGAGTGTGTATGAGGTGGGGGAGCCAACCTCTTCTTATTCAATATGCAGAAAGAGGTATATGCATGAATTAGGCCAGGAAAAGGGCCCAACATTGAATCACACCTTGAATGCTTGTCAAGGAAGCTAAATATCTCTGATCTCTTGTGGGTTTTGGCCAGCCTTATTTAGACTTAGGACATTATAGTACATGGCTTTTAAACTGTGAGAACACTGGGAATGAAGTGGCTTTGGTGATACTGATTGCATGCCACTGCCTCCAACCCATACCTGCCCTGTCCCCCATGCATCCCTTTTCATTCATGGGGGAAACCTGTGAATGACATGGCAATCATACAAATCCTCAAGTACAAAATTTGCCTCCCATGGCAGTGGCACAATTGCAAGCAATGTGGCATCACAGTATCCCCTCCAACCCCCTGTCCCCCTCCCTCTCACTATTCCTGGTTACTTATTCATTTTCTTTCTTTCTTTTTAACTTCAATGAGGCAGTGGTGCTCCAGAATTGTGCAGAAAAGGAGAAAAAATTCCTAAGGGCATGCTGTGTAGGGAAAGGCAGGGAGGTGGGGTTAAGGGAGAGTTCAGGAAGACAGTGTGATGGGAGCAACATCCCTGGTTGCAAAGCAGTATGTTGCCATTATTTATTTATTTATTTATGGTGTGGTTGCTGCAAGAATGGGACAAGGGTGATAACACCCTTAGCCAGAAGAAAAGGCTGCTGTAATTTCACTTGGAAGATGCATATCTGTTCCAATGTTTTGTTAGGACTAGAAGTTGCCATTGGACTATCATTTTCTTTGCCATAATGTCACCCTGTTATTCTAACTTGCAGAACCTTTCCTAATCGTTGATATAACAATCTTTTGACACATTTTCCCTATTATTAGTTTTAAAAGAAATGAATTAGTTGCCCAGTATTTGCGAGAAGTAACATTACTAATTGGAAATGCCTTACTAATTAATATTACTTTTCAATAGTTTCCTTTTATCACTACAGTTACCTTAAAATAACATAAATGCCCCCTTCCCCAGTTCTGGAACACAATTACAGGTGTGTCATTTAAATAAAAATTACCTGATTCAACTGTGCATAGATGTTTGTTTGTTGTTGTTAACTGCCTTTACGTTGATCTCGACCCATGGTGACCCTATGGATGAAACATCTCCAGGCCCCCAGTCCTCTACTGCTCTGCCCAGCTCTTGCAAACTCATGTTCATGGTCTCTTTAATAAAGTCCATCCATCTAGCATGTGGCCTTCTTCTCTTTTTACTTCTCTTCACTTTTCCTAACATTATTGCCTTTTCCAACAATTCACGCCTTCCCATGATGCGTCCATCTAAATCTTGTCATCTTAGCTTCTAGGGATATCTCTGGCTTCATCTGTTCTAGGACCCATTTGTTTGTCCTTTTGGTTGTCCATGGAATCCTCAGCACTCTTCTCCACCACCACATCTCAAATGCATTGATTTTCCTCCTATCTTCTTTCTTGACTGTCCAGTTCTCACATCCATACCTGGTAATAGGGAATACAATGACTTGTATGATTCTAACTTTTCTGCTGAGTTGTATATCTTTGCATTTTAGGATTTTTTCTACTTCTTTCATAGCTGCCCTCCCCATTCTTAATCTTCTTCTGATTTTTAATATTAGTATTAACATTTAATATTAATATTAAATATAATATAAATGTAATATATAATATATAAGAATATAATATTAATATTAAGTATTTATGTTTACTATTAGTATTTTTAATATTAGTATTAGATGGTTATATGCACATGTAATAGGAAAACATATATAACACCACTTGATACATGAGATTGTTACCATAGTTTGTGGGGGGGCATTGTAATATACAGTAATTAATCATAAGACTAATGTCCAAAAATGAAATTAGAGCCAATTCAATTGTTGTGGTGACACAAGTTTTAGCAAGGGAATCCTTACAATATTGAAAGTAAAATAGTAGAAAGCAGCAGAAAGGAATCCTTCACAAATGTTGAAAATAAAATGGATGCAATAAAAAGGGTGTCATGTCTGTAAATACATTTTCCTCAGATTTCTTTTTAATAAAATAGTCAATTTATTTGATGTGGCAAGGTCCAACAATTTCTCTACCCATTTTTTCAATGTTTAAAATTTTCTTCTGTTTCCATTATCTCACATATATTGACCTTGCTGCTGTAACCATATAACATATTAGTATTCCATAGTAGTATTAGTATTCCATTAATTTTATCTTCCTTAAACCTCTCTCTTAATTGTTATTATGCTAGCCATTGCAATTTTATGTCCCTCCTCTTCTAACTGCTGTAGTTGCTTTATTTTCCATATTCCATGATCCTATTTTATTAAACCTCAGTATCTTAACCAGTCTTGAACACTTCCTATTTCTGGGTGAAATGTTGCTGCCAGGAAACCCATCCAGGAATGTTAACACCAAATCTCTTGTTATATTTAACCCACACTCTCAGTAGTTCTCTTCTAATAGTATGATTTTTTAATTCCACATGCATCTTAACTTTCCTGTACCACAGAAATTTGTGCCATCCAAATTTCAAATAATGTTCTTCTAATTCTAGCATTCTTTTATTTTCTAAAGTGACCCATTCCTTCAACCATGATAGAAATGCAGATTCAAAATATAGTTTCATATCTAGTAAGCTCAGGCTTACTAGATTCAGATTAGGCAAAAGAAATGAAGCAGATGAGCGTCTGATAGATTTTTGTGAAGCCAACAACCTATTCATTGCAAGCACATTTTTCACACAGCCAGAAAGAAGCCTATACACACGGACATCACTAGATAAGAAAAGCAAAACAAAGGGGATATAGGAACAAACTAAGAATGATGAATGCAACAGTACAATGGCTAGTAAGAAAAGATAAAGGAAAATACTACAACAATCAGTGCAGAGAAATAGAAGACAGCAATAAAAAGGGAAGAACAAGAGATCTATTCCACAAGATCCAGGAAATCAAAGGAAAATTCAAGCCAAGGACCAGGACACTCTATGATAATAAAAATAACATAATTCAAGACCAGGAAGGAATAAAAAGATGTTGGATGCAATACACAGAAAAGTTTTATAAAGGAGATGACAAAATGAAGGGCACATAGAGTGAAGAGCCATATGAAGATGAACCGCAAATTATAAAAAGCGATGTGGAAGCTGCAATAAGAGAAACAGCGAAAAACAAATCACCAGGAACATATGATATTCTAATCGAACTTCTGCAATCCACATTGACAGATCAACTCTAGTGCTAACTGGCATATGTCAACAGATACAGAAAACAAAACATTGACCAACAGATTAGAAATGATCAATATACATCCCCAAAGAAGACAGAAAAGACTGCAGTAACTATAGGACCATAGCACTTATATCCTACACAAGCAAAATTATGCTCAAAATTATGCAACTAGACTCCAACCATACATTGAGAGAAATCCCAGAGGTCCAAGCGGGGTTCAGAAAAAAAAGATGCACTAGGGACCACATTGCAAATATATGATGGCTAATAGAGTGCACCAGAGAATTTCAAAAGAAAATCAGCATGTGCTTTATAGGCTATAGCAAGGCCTTTGGCTGCATAGATCATGAAAGGCTATAGAATGCCCTTAAATACATGGGAATGCCAGCACATCTGATAGTCCTGATGCAAAATCTGTACTCAAGAGAAGAGGCTACTATCAGAACAGAACACAGAAAAACAGAATGGTTCCCAATTGGCAAAGGGGTCAGACAAGGCTGCATCTTATCACCCTACCTGTTTAACATATATGCAGAACATATTGTAAGAAAAGCAGGATTGGACACAGAAGAAGAAGCAGTGAAAATAGGAAGAAGGAATATAAGCAATCTAAGTCAACACCATGATACTAGCAGAAAAACTCACAGACCTAGAAAAACTACTAAGAAAGATCAAGGAGGAAAGTGTAAAAGCAGGCTTATTGTTGAACATAAAGAAAACAAAAATAAGGACACAGATAATCTACACAAATTCAACCTGGACAACAAGGAAAAAGAAATAGTAAAAGAATTCTCATGCCTGGGATCAAACATTGTTCTATTTATTCCTAAATATTTCACTTTTTTGTTATTTCAAATCCTGTCTTAAGGGGGTTGCAGACTGCCAGAAATAGTGCAAATTGAGTCCACTTTTAGGGTTAGGGTTAGTGCTAGGGAATCATGGGAATTGTGTTTTTTCTGAGACATTGAGCCTTCTCTGTCAGAGAGCTCTGGTGCCACAATAAAATACAGTTCCCATGATTCCGTAACCCTAACCCTTAAAGTGGACTCAATTTGCACTATTTTTGGCAGTCTGCAACCCCCTACTAACCAATTTTTTTTTCTTGGATAGCCATATATTTAGTCAAAATTTTTGTTTTGTTTTATTAATTTTAAAACCTGCAACTTTACCAAATTCTCTCTTTTTAAAGCATCCTTTATTCTTCACTTGGATAAATCACACATTCCCACCTTTCCAGCAACAATCTTTGTAGACAAGGAAATAAAGTACACCAATCTCCCCCTCCTCAAAAGAATTATATCCACCAAAACATGCCTGACATTTCCAGTGTGTATAAATTTGATTCTCAAAAGGAAAAGGGGAGAGAAGCAATTCATTTTTAAAGATCTGATTTGCAAGATTTTGGCAATATGAACCTCTTGTTGCCTGTTTTCTGGGTACAATCAAAGGATAGCATTACTCAGAGATGGGGAATGCCCATATTCTCTCTCCTGAAGTTATTATAACTGCAATTCTCATTATTGCTCAGCCCTGGCTATGCTGTTTAAGCTTGACACTTGAGGGCCATGCAATTCCCATCCCAATGTAAATTATTTCTGGATAAAAGCTTACCTTATGGACAGTTACCATTATTTATATGGCTGATTCTCCTTATGTACACATAACCCTTTCTGAGCAACTTCCCTACATCAGCTACTTAGAATTTCTTTAAATAGTAGTGAAGGATGCCTCTAGCCAAATACTTTCTATATTAAAGGCTCAGAGAAAATACAAGGAAAAGATCACCATGGGGTGAGTTTTGCTTCTGAAAACTGATTAATACAGAAAAGGTCAACCTAGTGCAAATATACATGAATCAGCTGCTCACGATCATGAGAGTTAAAAGGGCTGTGGGTGCAGGGAGAGAACAGCATCTTATCCTGGCTTTTCTCCCCTAGTTGGCTATGCATTACACAACTTTTGAAGAGCTGCAAACACAGGCAAGCTCTCTAGATAAAGTAACAATCTGTAAAGTTCACCTACTGCAAGAGGACAGAGGGATGGACACTATTAGCATGTATAGTTAACATCTGAGAAGAAGATGGATACCTCCCCTTTTTTTAATCTGAGAGGATGTCACATTGGATAAGGCTGTGACAATGCTCTTTGCAACGATAGTCTGGACTGTAATGCAAGATCTGGTGTGTTTGGGACTAGTAGATCTTCCAGTTCATCTTAAGTTCCAGAAATATCCCAAGATGAAAACTCATTCACCTCCCCTTTGGCACTTGATTTAATATGAGGAGAACCAACTGGGTGAGGAAAACAGAATTGAAATTTCAAGACCAATGAGTCAGAAAAGAGATGTGTCTCATACTAAATTGGGCTGTGCTTTAAGCAAGTGGAGTTCCCAGATCCCTTGATTACTAGCTACCTGTTGCAAAATGCAAAGCTGCAACAAGGTCTTGAAGAAAAGAGCCACCCCATACAGATTTGCAGACAGCTGCACTATCTGACTACATTACTTATTTCCTCAGATCTCAGGACTCCTCTTTTGAAGTACCCAAGACCTAGTTTTGGGCTAGCCCAGATATTGGATTTAAAATGCACAGGGTCAGCAGAAATGGTAGAATTTGCACTGATTCAACAAATCCCTATTTGTGCATCTCTCCACCTCAAACAACTATATAGTTGGAAGAGACCATCCAGGAGGTTGGACTGGATGGCCCTTGTGATTTCTTCCAATTATGTAGTTCTATGACATCTTTCCTAGGTGTGCAAGAAAGCAGATATGCCCCCAAATAGTTACAAATTAGAGACAGGCAGGGCAGACAGATTTCATTTTTTCAGCCTCCCAAGTATTTTGGGCACCAAATCACAGAATCCCTGACCACTGCCCCATCAACTTGGGCTTTGGAAACGGAATCCCAACAGCATCTGTAAGGCCACAGAATAACCTGCTGGGCTAAGGACTGATCTTCACATTTGGGAGGAAGAGTTTCCCTGTAGCTCTATATTTCACGAGTTTCCCTATAGCTCTATTTCACAAGGCTCCAGTTAAATGGATCAAACAGGAATGCCCACAATCCCATTCAATGTGACCCTGGCTCTCTCATTTGATTTGCTGCTCCTACAGAGGAGAAAAAATGGACACAGCCATACAGGAATAACAACACTGAGCCCAGATTTTGGAAATATCTGGATGAGTCTAGAAAAAAGAAGAGTTCCCCTCCTATAATGCAGGCCTATTTTACTTCAAAGAATTAATTATTTCATTAGATGCAATGATTGCCATTGGGAAAACTAACAGAATGGCACATTCCATGCCACTCGACTCCCAAAGCAGACATGCAGTTATCTCCAAGTGTCATTATTATAATCACAGATAATTTCTTCATAAATTCAATACAGTTCAATACAGATCTAGCTCTGCTAAAGCCACATAGCGGGTACATCTGATCTCCTCCATCTCTTCTGGGAGCAGATGGCTGAGGAGGTTTATCCTACTGTTGAAAAAACAAGAGAGGGAGCCTTTCAGGACTGGACTAGCTCTTCTAGCATGCCACAGAACCTATCTCCCAGCACAGTTTCAGACCAGCCAGGTTCTGTTTGGTTCAGATGCAGGATGATGTGAGTCAGGGGGCTTTTTGCTTACCTTTTCATGTGCCCTCCAAACACTTTCATTCTCTTCCTGAGGGAGATGGTCATAAAATCATGTCCTTGTCATGCTGGGGAAATCCATTTGGCAAAAGCTATACTTTTATGACTGCCTCCCTCTGGAAGAAGAATCGAAGTGCTTTGACAGCACTGGAGAATTAAGCAGAAAGTCTCCATTTTGATTAATGAAGTAACCAAGGTATAGAAAATCTTTAACAATTTCAGTGTCTTCATTACCCACTTTTAAAAAAATAAAATTGATCTTTTAAATATGTCTTTGAAGTTAAACACGTGTGTATCCCATCAGGAAAAGGAAGGGATAAGGCATGTACAATAATCTCCTAGGACACGGAGCCATGGATGCAAACTAAAGGAAAAGAGATTCCACTTCAACATTAGAAAGAACCTCCTGACAGTGAGAGCTGTCCAACAGTGGAACACACTCCCTCAGAGTGTGGTGGAGTCTCCTTTGGAGGTTTTCTTTGGAAGTTTTTAAACAGAAGCTGGATGGCCATCTGTCAAGGGTGCTTTGATACTGTGTTCCTGCATGGCAGGGGGTTGGACTAGATGGCCGTTGTGGTCTCTTACCATTCTATGATTCTATCATTCCATGATTAATACAGAAAACACATTATTCCATTTTAGAAACCCCCAGATGTGTCTACTGAGTTTCAGTCCACTTTTGTAACACAACAGTCCTGACAGTGACATGATAGCATTTTTTCTGTTTTAAAAACTCTGATGAACTAACAGCACACAGGAGACCAGAATCTACACCATTCACCTTGTGCTGGAAGGATAGGCTGACAGGTTTGACACACATAGATAACAAGACTCTGAAATTAAATTAAGGGGAGATAACTAACATTCTGCTTATTTTATGTAATTACAATGTGTCAAAACATGTGTCACTGCTTGAAGACTTTCTGTTCTCATAAGGGACAAACACTATTTCCCATCTGCAAAATAGTCTTCTTATTTAAGCTTTAGGAAAGTAAAGCTCTAGAACAGGAGCTGTTATAAGGTAGAGTTCCTAGATTATCTGGCTAACTTACAAAAAGTAGGTAAGAGTTCTGGGACCTGAATGTCTGAGACCAACAATAATAAATTGAATTTTTACTATCCAAATTGATTCTGAAATGGGCAGGTGGGGGGAAGCTTGCAGTAATCAGGAGTAACTTAAATAAGGACTGCACTCCATTTGAAATCAGTTGTTGTGCATCATCAAGTTATTTCCGACTTAGGCGATAATAAGGCAAACCTATCATGGGGTTTTCTTGACAGAATTTGTTCAGAAGAGGCTGAGAGAGTATAACTTGTCAAAGGTCATCCAGTAGGTTTCCATGGCCAAGCATGAATTCAAACCCTGGTCTCCCAGTGTCCTAATCCAATACTTTACCAAGTCTGCTGAATCCTAAGATGATATGGGAAGACACAAACTATTTCAAAGGCTTAAGTCACAAAGGCCTTTATAGGAGAGTCAATGTAAGCAAACATGCCCAAGTAGTAAATTGGGCCATAGTACATGAATGCTTATCCTATGAAGCATTACTCCTCAAAAGTCCACAGATCTCTATTGTTCTCATTGCAACAGACTAAAATGATTATCCCTTAGCTGTCTAACAATCAGCACCAAAACACAGTTAGTGAAGCAGCCCTATATCATTAAAGGAACATGACAAGAGCAGCAAAATTGCATCAGGGGAAAAATGATACATGCAGGATATTGAACATTCATTTCCAAGAGGCAAAAAGAGAAAGACCTTTATGGTAGTTTTTAAAGTACAAGTCTCATGATCCCCTGTAGGAAATGATGGCATGAACATAATTTCCAATCAAGTTGAAATTCACAAGGCCTTTCAAAAGTTTACTACCATACACCACTACAATTATGGTTTGTTGTTGTTAACTGCTATCAAGTCACCCCAACTCATGGTGATCCTGTGCATGAGACATCTCCAAGACCCCCTGCTTTCTCCTGCTCTGCTCAGGTCCTGTAACTTCAGACCCATGACCTCCTTGATTGAGTCTATTCATCTGGCATGCAGTCTTCCTCTCTTTCTACTACCCTCTACCTTTCCTGGCATTATTGTCTTTTCCAATTAGTCTTGCTTAATTACGACAGTCTCTCAATTTGATCATTTTGGCTTCCAGGGAGATTTCTGGCTTAATCTGCTCAAAGACCAATTTGTTTGTATTTTTGGCTGTCCATGGTATCTTCAGCACTCTTCTCCAGCCCACATCTCAAATGAGTTTATTTTCTTCCTGCCTGCTTTCTTCTTTGTCCAGTTGTCAGGTCCATACATGGATAAGTATGCATACTGATTGTTTTCAGTCTGAAGTTGTAGGCTTTCATGGCTGGCATCCATAGTTTTTTGTGGGTTTTTCGGGCTGTCTGGCCATGTTCTAGAAGAGTTTCTTTCTGACGTTTCACCAGCATCTGTGGCTAGCATCTTCAGAAAAAACTGGAATGGAAGGGAATGGGTCTATATATACTGTGAGACTCTGGGTAGGGAGGAGTGGTTCCCAGGTGAACTGAGTGTTGTTCTGTGTTGAATAGGTATTGTTCTGTTGTTAATCGCATGGCTTCAGGGTATTCAATCAAGGATATTGTCTGCTATTCCCATGTAACCTGTTTATTGTTCTGTGTTGAATAGGTATTGTTCTGTTGATAGCATGGCTTCCAGGTGAGGATATGCAATCAAGGATATTGTCTGCTATTGTCTGCTGGGAAAGCCCCTGACCCTGGTTGGTTTCCCATTTGCACTTGCTGAGTGCTGATTTTCTTATTTTGTAGGACTGGTAGCCATATCTTGTTTATTTTAAGGGTTTCTTCTTTCCTGTTGAAGTTATCCAAGTGTTTGTGGATTTTGATGGCTTCCCTGTGCATTCTGACCTGATAGTTGTTGGCATGGTCCAGAATTTCAGTGTTTTCAAACAGCATTTTATGCCCGGGATGGTTTATGATGTGTTCTGCTACTGCTGATTTTTCTGGCTGGCCCAGTCTGCAGTGTCTCTCATGTTCCTTGACTCATGTTTGGACACTGCGTTTGGTGGTCCCTATGTAGACTTGTCCGCAGCTGCATGGTATGCGGTAAACTCCTGCGGCTGTGAGAGGGTTTCTCCTGTCCTTTGCTGAGCGCAGCATTTGTTGGATTTTCTTGGTTGATTTGTAAACCATTTGGAGGTTGTGTTTCCTCACTACTTTCCCTATTCTGTCTTTGACTCCTTTGATATATGGTAAAAAATACCTTCCCTTTGGGTGGCTGCTTGTCTTCAGTCCTCTGGGTTTTTCTGGGTGTGGCAGCCCTTCTGATGTCTGAGCTGGAGTAACCATTTGCCTGTAGAGCCTGGTCTAGGTGTTTCAATTCCTCTTCCAAGAAGTGGGGTTCACAGATGCGTTTTGCCTGGTCTACCAGTGTTTTTATTGTGCTTCTTTTTTGTCCTGGGTGATGGTTAGAGTTCTTGTGCAGGTATCTGTCTGTATGTGTGGGTTTTCTGTATACTGTGTGTCCCAGACGTTGGTTTGGTTTGTGGATGACTAGGACATCTAGGAATGGCAGTGTTACTTCCTTTTCTTTTTCCATAGTGAATTGGATGTTAGGGTGGATGTTGTTCAGGTGATTCAGGAACCCAACCAGATCTTCTTCTCCATGGCTCCAAAGGGTGAAAGTGTCATCCATGTATCGGAACCAAGTTGTGGGCTTTTTCGGTGCTGTTTCCAGGGCTTGTTTTTCAAAGCGTTCCATGTAGAAGTTTGCGATCACTGGGCTTAGAGGGCTTCCCATTGCTGCTACCCCATCTCTCTGTTCGTAGAATCCATTGTCCCACTGGAAATAGCTTGTGGTGAGGCAATGTTCAAACAAGGCTGTGATGTCCTCTGGAAAAAATTTGTCGGATGAGTGTCATGGCACTCCGAAAAACCCACAAAAAACTATGTTTTCAGTCTGTTGGTCACCATTTTGTTTTCCATATTTATTGATATATGTTAGTTAGCACTAGAATTTCTGTCTGTGTAGAATGTAGTAGCGTAATTGGAATATCATTTGTTTCTGGTGATTTTCTCTTATTGCAGCTTCCGCCTTGCATTAGGATTTTTAGGAGTTCATCTTTGTATGGTTCCTCATTCCATGTGTCATTATTTTATTCATTTATTTATTCAGGTCTCTTTAGTATATCTCATAGATTCATAGAACCATAGAATTATAAAGTTGGAAGAGACCACAAGGGCCATCCAGTCCAACCCCTGGGCATGCAGGAACTCATAATCAGAACACTCCCAACAGATGGCCATCCAGCCTCTGTTTAAAGACCTCTAAAGAAGAATCCTCCACTCTCCGAGGGAGTGTGTTCCACTATCAAACACCTCTTAGTGACAGGAAGTTCCTCCTAATGTTGAGGTGGAATCTCTTTTCCTGTAGAATCTTCTGTGTATTGCATCCAACTTTTTAAACATTTCTTCTTGATCTTATAGTATATTCTTTTTCTTTTCATAGAGCATGCGAACCCTTGGTTTGAACTTCCCTTTGAATTCCTGGATCTTGTGAAAGAGGTTCTTCCTTTTTTGTTTCCTTTTATTTCTCTGCATCGTTTGTTAATAATTCTCTTTATCCTTGTGCACCAGTCATTGTACTAGTGCCAATTATGTACCAATTATGGTAGCCCTAGAGAAATGCACCAGCCACATTATTGTCCAGGAAAGCAGCCAAACAAACTGTTGATAACGATGAAGCATATAAAAGCAAGACTTTGCAGCAGCACAAAGTCAATTCTCAGAGCACAGTACCAGTCCAAAGTACAATAGAGCCAAACCAGGGGGCAAGCCAGGGGTTCAGATAGCAGGTCAATGAGTCCAGTCCACGGTCAAGAGTTCGAGGTCATTCCAAGGTTTAGAAGGCAAGGTTCAGGCAACAAGGGAGTCAAAGCAAAAGCAAAGCAGCTTCATTTATATACCGCTTCATACCACGCTATGGGGTGTCTAAGCGGTTTACAACTGTGAGCTGATTGCCCCCCAACAAGCTGGGGACTCGTTTTAGTGACCTCGGAAGGATGCAGGCCTGAGTCAAGCCTCAGCCCTGGCTGGTATTGAACTCGCAACCTTGTGGTTTGTGAGTGAGTGGCTGCAGTACAGGCATTTAACCACTGTGCCACCAGGGCTGAGTCAGAGTAAGATGCTTTCACCAGGGAACACAGATAGACTCTGATGAAGAAACTCAGCATCTCATATCTATTTATATTGGCCCAGTTCCTAATCATAGCTGTTTGGTGATTGCTGAGCGTTTCTCATATAACCTCCTGGATCAACGGAGGGACACCCTTTCTGTCCTTCTCTGGCTGAAGTTAGATATTTCCTCATCCTGCTCCTCTATGTCTCCCAGGCTTGGAACCTCTACTGGGGGGAGGCTGGGCTGCTGAGTCACTGGTTCTGCTGGAGCTGGCATAGCAGAACTAGGACCTGAATCAGCTGACTCTGCTGGAGCTGGCAAAGCAAAGCTAGGGCCTGGCTCAGCCTCCTCGTCCTCCTCATCCTCAGTCTGTCTGGTCATGACAATTATCGAACTATCTGACTAAATGCTGGCCACATTGACTAGCTGAAACATTTCAGCTTTTGAGGGTGACAAGGAAATTCTTAGACCTTCTATTGGACCCATGGCTCAGTAGTTAGTGCTCCTGCTTTTACGCCGGAGGTTGCAAGCAATGGAGGACTTGAACACACTCCTGAGAGAGCTATCACCTGAGATCTAACAATACTGAGCTTAATGGTCACAAATGGTCTCATTTGTTGCAAGCTAGTCTCCTAGGTTACTATGTAAATCAAGCTTTTATTTAGAATCATGAGGATTAGAAAATTACTTTCATTTTACTCACTGTGAGAGCCCTGCTGGGTCTTTCCACCCAACATCTATAAGTAATGCTCAGAGAGAATCTTGGCAGGCATCACAGCAGTAGATGGACACTAAGGCTCTGATGAAAACTAACCTAGTGTCTGGGAAAGCAGCCAGTAGCCAGTAGCAAACAAAAACAACTGAGATAATGGCAAAGCAAACAGCAACAAAATACAGTGTCTGAAATAATTCAAGTCCTGAGTATCAGATGACAAGAACAAAGAGTTCCAAAAGCAAAGTCCTTACTCAGTCTGAGAGTCCAGGTTCGAGCAAACAGTGTAGTCAACAGTCCAAGAGTCTGGGGTTCCAACAAGTAGAATTATGTATCCAAAGTCTAAAGGTCCAATCCAGGAAGTCAGGCAACAAGAGAGTCCACAAACAAAGTGCTTTCACCAGGGAAGTCAGTTAACTTCTGACAAAGGTTCCAGCATTCTTCCCAGGTTTTTATCTCCAGCACTTCCTAGTGCAGCTGCTCCTTAATTGCTTGGTAATTCTCATAAAGCCTTCTAGAATGACATAGCCTCACCCTTTCTGATCTTTGCTTGCTGTAAGATGGTACAGGTAAATTGGCCTCCTCCTCCTCCTCAGTGCCCAAGTTGGCAGGAGACTGTGCTGCCCGGGTACCGGGCTCCTGACTGTCCTTTTGGGCATCAGTCTCCATTGGTACAGGCCATGAAGAACTGGGACTAGGGACAGGGTCAGGTTCCTCCCTCCCTCTCTCTTCTTCTGAGTCCTTAGTCGGGCATGCCTCCAGGCTGGGCATGGCATCTAGCATCCTTGGTTCCTCTTAGATCTGATTAAGTCCTATCAAAATCAAGTATCTATTTGGATCCATGAAGACTACAAATCTAGATCTTATAGAATCCTGTTACAATCAAATATATGTTCCAAATCATGAGGACTAAAATTTTAAATCTTATTAAATCCTAGTAAAATTAAGCTTTCATTTTGAACCATAAGGGCTAGAAACAATTGCATTCAGGTCTATTAAAACAGCTATTAAACATTTATTTGAAACCATGAGGACTATTTCATCATTTAACAAAATATCATCTAGACACCAATTGAATTCTTTTCTTTTAATCTTCAGAGCAAAAGCAAAAGCATCTTCATTTATATACCACTTCATACCGCGCTATGCAGTATCTAAGTGGTTTACAACTGTAAGCTCATTGCCCTCCAACAGCTGGGTACTCATTTTAGTGACCTCAGAAGGATGCAAGCCTGGGACTTCCGGTTAGGATGGCATCAGCTTGAGTGGGATTTCAGGACGTCTCCTGAAGCCCCATTTGCAAATCACAGCAAGGGTGCTATTTCTGTTTAGGAAATAGCGCAAAAGAGTCCCCTAAGTATAGGGGACCCAGATGCCGTTCTACTAAGACCTGGATCCCGCCTGGGACAACGAAAGAACATCAATAGTTGTCCGCTAAGGAGTGGAGGGGGTCGAAGAACAAGTCACGGCTGCTTTTGTGCCGCCATCTTCGATGGCTCACAGACGTCACCAACTAATTTAAAGACTGCAACATAGTTTCAAGATAATAGTAAAAACCTTTACTTGGATACAAATTAAGACTCTTTGCAATTAAACTTGTATATATATATATATATATATATATATATAACAGTATATATACACTGTTAAAAAAAGGTCTATATACTGACGATTTGGAAGGATGTTGGTTTAATTGAGCTATACAAAATAAGGAATAAGGAACAGTCCCTGAGAAGTTTTTATGAAGGAGATAATACAGACGGGAGAAGAGAGATCGGTGGAGATTGGTGGAGGAGATTGTGACCGTGATTGTGATCGGGAGAAAGTTAAAGGAAAGATTGAAAGACTGAAAGAGTGGGGAGATGGAGGAGAAAGAGGATTGTGAAAAGTGAATTAAAATTGGATAATAAATTTAAAATAGAATAAACAAGGCTTGGAAGTGAAAGGGAGAATTGTTGCTCAATAGAAAAATAGAAAATGCAGAAGCAGTTGGAGGAGGTGGAAAGACAGAAAGTGAAGGAGTGACAGAGTTCAAGGAGGAAGGAGGAAAGAGACTGGAGGATAGGGAGAGAGAGAAGAGAAACGGGATCAGCGAAGGACGGATTTGAAAAAAAACAACAGACAAAGAAAGTATCGAGTTGGAATAGTGAGTAGTAGTATTGGGGAGAAGGATTGTTGGAGAGAAGGTAAGAAGGCGGTGAAGAGATGGTGAGTTGCGGAGACCAGCACAGATCGAAGTAGAAGTTACAGGAGAAGGGAGGCGAGGGGTGAGGTAGTAGCCAGAGCAGAATGGAGAACGGAGAAAGGAACTGAAATAACAGTTGAAGGTGCGATCAATGTAGGAAAGACTTGAACTAGGAAAGAGAAAGTAAAAGTGTTTGAAATGATAGAAGAAAATAGGAGTGAAAAAGAGAAGCAGGAGTAGAAGTGATGGGAGAAGGTGGACGTGGAGGAGAGAAACTGTGTTTGGGGTGGACTGAAACAACAAAGATAGATCAGCAAGGAGGCAGAGGAGAGTGGTGACAAAGCACCGCTGGCGGCAAGGAGAAAAATCATCAAGTTTCTTTCAATTTGGAGAGCTATAGTATGTTTTGAACCTCATCTCCCTCCCTTATGGTAATGAAATTTACGGGATCTTCTTTTTCTCTTCTTTTTTTATTTTTAAGAGCACTCGGGGGGCGGGTTCTTGGGGCCGGAAGAAGAAGTAAACGAGAAGTCACTGTTGCTGTTTTGTTTTTGTTTTTCTATTTTTATCATCCCTGAAGAAGGAGAAGACTAGGCGATTTGACTTTATGAAAGGCTGACATCTGTTGTTGGGAAGTGATAAAAGCAAGAAAATATTTTGGAATAACTGGGATTAATTGGGTATTATTTTTTCTACTATTTTCCCTCTTTAATAAACTCAGTTGGATTTCAGTTCATAGATTGAAATTTATATTTGAATTGTTACATTGAAATTGAAATATTTACAATTTTAATTTTGATATCTTTTTTAAATCAAATTAAAGAGGTAATTTCAGATATTATATATTTTAGATATAATAAGAAACCCTTTTTTGATTATAGTTTTTTATTGATTATAGATTAAAGTGTATAAGTATTTCATAGACATATTATATACGATTGTATAAGCTTGTATTGTAGGTTGTGTTACAAATTATATTAAGTGAATTATACAGTATTTGGGTGATTTTCAAATATATATATACAAACATTTATATATAAAAAAGAGATATCAATGCAGAGCAGACAACAATAAATGAAAATGCAGCACCAACAACATACACAGAGAAGGGGATCGGCTGATCAAAGTCACAAGATTTTAATTCAGTAATTTTGGATGAATTGCGACAGATTCGACCAGA
The DNA here is from genome assembly GCA_026167975.1 of Phrynosoma blainvillii. Classification (NCBI taxonomy): domain Eukaryota; kingdom Metazoa; phylum Chordata; class Lepidosauria; order Squamata; family Phrynosomatidae; genus Phrynosoma; species Phrynosoma blainvillii. The sequence goes on from JANUYF010000004.1 coordinate 153,969,092, forward strand.
GGTGAAAAAAGATAAAGATGAACTGAAACAAGATATGGAAAACATGAAAGGAGAGTTGAGACAACTAGGTCAAGAGATGAAGAGAGACAAAGATGAACTTAGACAAAATATGGAAAGTTTGAAAGGGGAAATAAAAAGAGAGATGAGATTGGATTTCAATGAAATTAAAGAATCAGTTAAAACAATGTCCATGGAGGTAAAAGTTGTGAAATCTAAGATCAACGAGTTAGAGAAGAAAAATAGAGAACTTGAAGACAAATTAAATACAGAAATGGCAAAGAGGAAGGACATACAGGATGAGAAATTAATGTGGGAGTGTAAAATGAGAGAGAGGTGCCTGAAGATCAGGGGAGTTCCAGAATCAGATGATGAAAATCTGATGGAAATACTGATTACAGCTTTCTCAGAATTTACAGGAAAGGACAGACAAACCACAGAAATGGAAATCGATAAAGCCTTCTGGATCAGCTCATAGATTGCGGCACAGAAAAAGCTCCCTAGAGATATTGTCGTGTACTTTGTTCGCATTCAGATGAAAGAAACAGTTTTACAACTGCACTTTCAAACACGGTTTTCTGTTGCGGGAGTGGAGGTACAGCTGATGAAGGACATACATGGCCCAATATTGAAGAAAAGGAAGGATTATAGTCTCCTAACAGTGAAATTACGTGAATGTGGAATTAACTATAGACGGGAGACTCCGGAGGGACTCTCTTTTAGATATAAGCAAAAAAGGGTTAAAATTAACTTGCTAAGTGCCGCTCAAGAATTCCTGGAAATATTGAAAAAGGACATGGAACAAGAGCAAGAAGATGAACAAGGAACAAATCTACCTGGAGGACATCGAGATGGAAAGCCGGATAAAACCTTGGAAGGAGAAGAAGACACTGGAGAAATATAAATAACATTATAATCATGGAGTTGTTGAATACAATAAAATGTCTATCTTGGAACATAAAAGGCCTTAACAGTCCACAGAAAAGAAAAATAATATATCATTATTTGGGAAAACTAAAATTTGATATATTGTGTCTTCAGGAAACCCATATAAAGAAAAAGGAAAATAAATATTTAAAAAAAAAATTGAAATTAGGACAAGAGTTTATATCCACTGGAGAAAAAAGAAAAAAGGGAGTTGTATATGTTAATAATAAATTGGATGCTAAAGAATTGTTCAGTGACTCAAAGGGTCAATATATTGGGAAAGAAGTAGATTGGAAATTGGAGAAAGTTTTAGTTGTTGGTGTTTATACACCTACAGAACAGAAAGATAGATTATTTAAAAAACTGACTGAAATCATATCTGAATATGATTATGAAAATATCGTTTTATTGGGTGATTGGAATGGGGTCATAGATCCTGCAATGGATAGAAAATCGACAAAACAAATTTTAAAAAAGACAAGGGAAATTACCAAAATCATTTTTTGAAATGACAGAGGTATTATCATTGATGGATGTTTGGAGAGTTAAATATGGCAATATAAAGGACTATACCTTTTATTCCGATAGACACAAATCATGGTCTAGGATTGACATGTTTTTAGTATCAACCTCTCTTGTCCCTAAAATTTACAAAATGGACATTATGCCTAGAGTTTCCTCCGACCACAATCCTATAACTATGGAAATCAAAATTAGGAAAAAAGAATATAATTGGAGATTAAATGAATCGCTTTTGAGAGATGAAGAAATTATAAAAGAATTGGGGAAAAATTTGAATCACTTTTTTCAAGAGAATTTAAACAAAGAGGTAACAGTATGGGATGCCTCTAAGGCAGTAATGAGAGGCTTCTTTATTCAAAAAGGTGCACAAAAGAAGAAAAAGAAGGGTTATAAAATGGAACAAATATTGAACGAAATCAAGAACAAAGAACAACAGTTAAAACAGACACCGGAAGAAAGATATTTGAAGTGTGAAATTCAAATTTTACAAAAACAAATTTCTATATTGATGGTTGAAGAATTGGAAAAGAAAATTAAATTTACTAGACAGAAATTTTTTGAGTTTGCTAATAAACCTGGAAAGTGGTTGGCGTGGAAGCTGAGGAAAATTATGGAAAATCAAAGAAGGATCAGAGATAATATCAGAACAAACACAACTGAAAAAATTATTTCACAGATATTTTAAAAATTTATTTACAAGAAGTAATATGAATAGGGAAGAAAGAGAAAAATACATGGAAACACTTACAATTAAAAAAATGACAGAAGAACAAAGATCAGATTTAAATAAGAAAATTACAACAATGGAGGTTGTAAATGCAATAAAGAGATTGAAAAATGGTAAAGCTCCTGAACCTGATGGTTACACGGCTCTATATTATAAGACTTTTGTAAATCAGCTGGCTAATCCATTACAGATAACAATGAATGCTATACTTGATGGAGAGATACCAGAAACATGGTGATTATCATACATTTCTCTGATCCCAAAAGAAGAAAAAGAAGTTCAGGAAGTAAAGAATTATAGGCCAATTGCATTGCTTAATATGGACTATAGATATTTACAATGATATTAGCCGATAGATTTAAAAAGATTTTGTGTACTTGGATAGACAAAGATCAAGCGGGCTTTTTGCCAAACAGATATATGAAAGAAAATATAAGAAATATAATTGACATTATTGAATTACACAATAAAAGACCAAATAAAAAAGCGCCCTTGATATTTTTAGATGCCGAAAAGGCCTTTGATAATGTTAATTGGGACTTTTTTAATGGATATTTTGAAGAAATCAGAAGTTGGAGAAAATATGATAAGATGGATTGGAGAAATATATAAAAAGCAAGAGACTAGAATTTTGGTGAATGGAGTAAAGACTGCTAAATGTCAGATAGAGAAAGGAACACGACAAGGATGTCCGCTCTCGCCCTTACTTTTTATTATGACTTTAGAACCACTGCTGGAGAATATAAGAAGAAATGAATTAATAAGTGGAATAAAGACAGTTAAGTTTGAACATAAAGTAAGGTCATATGCGGACGAATTGGTAATAACAATATCGAATCCAGTCAAAAGTATACATTCATTAGTTGAAACAATAGGAGAGTATGGAAAGCACACTGGTCTTAAAATTAATTTTAAAAAAACTAATATGCTGTTACTGAACTTGAATAAAACTGAAACAGATCTGCTTCAACAAATATCAAAGTTTGAAGAACAAAAAAAATATTTAGGAATATATTTGACTACAGAGAATTCAGAATTGTTCAAAAATAACTATGAAAAAGTGTAATAATAATAATAATAATAATAATAATAATAATAATAATTTATATACAGCCCTATGGCGAACCAATCCGGGCGGTGAACATAATAAAATACAATATACAATGGATACAATCTAAAACAACACCATTCCCCCCTCCCCCTTAAAAGACTATTAAATTAATCGATTTAAAAACAGAATACAACTAATAAATTATAAAAAATCATACCAACCAGTGACCCCTGCTAAAGGGAGTTTAACAAGAGTTTTTTGAGAACAGTCGGTCGCAAGTCTCAAGGTCTCAAGGCCGGGTTGTTTAATCTGGAAAGGCCTGCTGGAAGAGATCCGTTTTGACAGCCCTTTTAAAGCTATCTAAAGATGTTAATTGACGGATCTCATCTGGCAGGCCGTTCCAGAATCTGGGAGCGACTACAGAGAAAGCCCTCTGGGAGGTCCCCGCAAGCCTTGTTTTCTGAAGCTGCAGCAAGTTCCTCCCAGAGGATCGGAGAGTGCGGGGAGGATTATATGGAAGGAGGCGGTCCCTGATATAGCTTGCACCCAAGCCATTTAGGGCTTTAAAGGTGATAACCAACACCTTGTACTGAGCCCGGAAACCAATAGGCAGCCAGTGGAGGGACCAAAAAACCGGCATAATGTGATCCCTCCTAGATGTTCCTGATAGAAGCCTGGCTGCCATATTTTGAACCAATTGCAGTTTCTGAACCAGACACAAGGGTAGCCCCATGTAGAGCGTGTTACAGCAGTCTAGACGTGAGGTTACCAGTGCGTGCACAACAGTTTCGAGATCCCTTACTTCCAGAAAAGGGCACAGCTGGCATATCAGCCGAAGCTGATAACAGGCGCTCCTGACCGTCGCATTAACCTGATTCGTCATCAGGAGCGACGAGTTGAGGAGCACCCCCAAGCTGCGAACACAGTCACTGGAGGAGAGTGTGACCCCATCCAGGACTGGAGGTTGCAACCCAATTCCTGGTTTCGGGACCGCTACCGTGAGCACCTCCATCTTGTCTGGATTGAACTTCAATCTGTTTTTCCTCATCCAGCCCATTACCGCCTGAAGACAGTCATTGAGAGAAGAGATGCCATCGGAATTCGAGGCCGACGAATGAGATATGGAGAAATAGATTTGGGTGTCATCAGCGTACTGATAACACCCAGCACCATAACTCCGTATTATCTCACCCAGCGGCTTCATGTAGATGTTAAATAATGTCGGGGACAGAATAGCTCCCTGAGGGACCCCACAAGTGAGTTCCCTCTTATTGGAGCTTCAGTCCCCAAGCAGCACCCTCTGGGACCGACCCGAGAGGAAGGACCGGAACCACTGCAAAGCAGTGCCTCCGATACCTAACCTTCTCAGGCAGCTCAAGAGGATGCTGTGATCTATTGTATCGAAAGCCGTTGAGAGGTCTAGGAGCACCAACAGGGTCACACTACCCCTGTCGATGCTCAGACGCAGATCGTCGGTCAAGGCAACCATGGCAGTCTCAACCCCAAAGCCAGTCCTAAAGCCGGTTTGAAATGGGTCTAGATAATCGGTTTCATCCAAGACAGCTTGGAGCTGAAGAGCAACCACCCTCTCGATTACCTTGCTCAAAAATGGCAGCAATGACACAGGCCTATAATTTTTCATATCCAGGGGGTCCCGGGAAGGTTTTTTCAGAAGCGGCCTAACAGCTGCTTCCTTTAAACAAGATGGAACATGTCCTTCCCTGAAGGATGCATTGATGATTTCCGTGAGGAATCTCACCAATGCATCCCCCCCTGGACGGCCAGTCATGATGGGCAAGGGTTGAGCGGGCAAGTCGTCTTCCTCACCTTACCAAGCAGCTTGTCCATGTCCTCAGTACTCACAGATTGGAGCTGATCCACTAAAACCACATCGGCGGAGTCACTGGACACCTCAACTAATGACTCTGTTACAATAGTGGCATCTAAGTTGGCTCTTATCTGAGAAATTTTATCTCCAAAGTAGTTATTAAACGCGTCACAGCAGGCCATTGTTGGGTTAAGCAAGGGATTTGGCGCAGGGGGAACCTGCATCATCTCCCTTACCACCCTAAACAGCTCTGCCGGATGAGACTCTGCAGACGCAATATGTGCAGAGGAGAAAGCTCTTCTCGTTGCATGTATTGCCTCCCGATAGGAACTAAGAAAATTCCTATGGCGAGTTCTGTCAGATAAGAGTCAAGTCTTTTGCGACTCGCGCTCTAGTCATTGTCCAAACCGCTTCATTCTCCTAAGCTCTGGAGTGAACCAAGGTCTACGGTTTGAAGCGGGTTGGCAAGGACGCTTGGGAGCGATTGTGTCGATAGCCCTGGTAAGATCAATGTTCCAAGTGTTAACCATAGCATCGACAGGATCACCGGCATTCTCAACCAATGAACCCTCCAAGGATTTCCGGAATCCGGTGGGCTCCATAAGCCATCGAGGGCGGACCATTCTAATAGGTTTGGCAGGAAATTAGAACTGATTTGCAAAGATGGTCAAAAATGAATCTATCCTGGTCTGGAAGGATTTCTTCAATTAAGATGAATGTAACTTCAAAAATGATGTTCCTCTTTCAAATGCTCCCTATCATAACTAATGATAAACCATTTAAAGAATGGGAGAAAGACTTAATTAAATTTATCTGGAATAATAAAAAAACCCTAGAATCAAGCTGAAGATTCTTCAAGATGATAAAGAAAGGGGAGGTATTAATATCCCAAATCTAAAATTATATCATCATGCCGCTTATTTGGAATGGATAAAAGAATGGGTGAACATTAAAGATGAAAAAATGTTACAACTAGAAGGTCCAGACTTAGCATTTGGATGCCATGCATATCTGATTTATGATAAGGAAAAAGTGAATAGAGACTTCAACAATCATATAATTAGAAAACCTCTGTTGAAAGTTTGGCAAAAATATAAACAGATATTTTTGAAGAAAATCCCTGGATGGACATCAGTTAATGAGGCTTTTTATAGAAGGGAGAGAATGAAAGATGATAAATGGATAGCCTATAATGACTTATTGACTTGGGAAGCAGAGAGACCAAAGATGAAAACGATGGAAGAATTAATTAAGGAAGGTTATAAGTGTAATTGGTTTTTATACAGACAAATTAATGAAAGATTTAAAATGGATCAAAGAAATGTACAAATACAAAAAGAGGAGCTGGATTTTGAAAAACTTTTAACACAAGAATCCCAACATGTCATTTCAAAATTATATAAGTTGATACTGAAAGTAGAGATGGAGATGGAAGCAGTTAAACAATATATGATAAGCTGGGCGCAAGATGTGAAAAGACCAATTATGATGGAGGAATGGGAGAAGAATTGGAAGAAAAGATTGAAATATACATTAAGTTATGAGGTAAAAGAAAATTATTATAAATCACAATATAGATGGTATTTAACACCTTAAAAATATCAAAGATATATCAAAAAAGTAACAGTGACTGTTGGATATGCTCTAAATCTAAAGGCACTTATATGCACATGTGGTGGGAATGTGAGAGAGCAGAGAATTTTGGTCTCAAATACATAAAGAAATAGGAAAAATCTTAAATATTACAATTAGTGGACAACCGACGACTTTTCTGTTGGGAATAATAGATGAAGATTTGGAAAGAAGATTCAGGAAAATTATATTTTATATGTTATATGCTGCAAGAAATATTCTTGCTAAAAAATGGAAATGTAAAGAATCCCCTACTTTGAGAGAATGGCAATACAAATTATATGATATAATGGAATTAGATAAATTAACATGTTTTTTGAAAGGTCAAACGAAAAATAAATTTGAAAGAGACTGGGCCTCGATTATAAACTATTTCAAAACAATATGGGCTAAAAGTAGTGTGATTGCTCTGAAAGAATGAATAAATATTTCATGATAGGTTATAATTGTTAATATGATATTATATTGAATATAAATATTAGTTCTGGCTAACAAAGACAGGTATAGAAAATATTTATTAGGATGAGTAACAAAATTTAATATTATAATAGAAAAATTAAATCATGTTAAAGGGATAAATTTAAGAGTTGGTCATACAAATAATAAATATTCTGAGTAAAAGAGGGAAGTTATCTTATGTAAGTCTGAGTTAGATGTTAGTGTTATTGTTAGTAAATGTTATGTATGTATGTAAAATAGACTATGTTAGTATTTGTTGATGTTATATGTTGTTTTAATAAAATAATTAAAAAAAAAAAAAGAATGCAGGCCTGTGTGTCAAACCTGAACCCTGGCTAGTATTGATCTCGCAACCTTGTGGTTTATGAGTGAGTGGCTACAGTACAGGCATTTAACTACTGTGCCACCAGGGCTCCAGAGTCATCGTTATTGGGTTGGGGTTTGAGAAAATTTTTGGCAAGACAGCAATTTTTTCCACAGTTAATTTAATTGATACCATATTCAGGAACATGGCAATACAACTGTTAGGTGGATTAGTAATTGGTTGACTGACTGAACCCAAAAGGTGCTCAGCAATGGCTCCTCTTCATCCTGGAGAGAAGTGACCAGTAGGGTGCCACAGGGTTCTGTCCTGGGCCCAGTGCTATTCAACATCTTTATTAATGACTTGGATGAAAGAATAGGGAGCATGCTTCTCAAATTTTCAGATGACACCAAATTAGGAGGAATAGGTAATACCCCAGAGGACAGGATGAAAATTCAAAATAATCTTAATAGATTAGAAAGCTGGGCCAAAGCTAACAAAATGAATTTCAACATGGAGAAATGTAAGGTACTGCACTTAGGGCAAAAAAAATGAAATGCATAGATTTAAGATGGGGGATACTTAACACAACTACATGTGAAAGGGACATTTCTGAGGACTATTTAGTCCTTTAATGTTCTAAGACAAAATTCTAATTTTATTCATCATATAATTCACTGGACATCTCTTGTACTTCTGCTGCTTTTGCTTCAGCCAACCCTAGCGATTCCCCTCCCTCTTCTTCCGGTGTCCCCTGGTCTTCTTCTATACCTTGTATCAGGAGCTCTTCTTCTTCTTCTCATTCTTCTCCTTGCAATTCCAATAGGTCAGATTTGTACTATTACATGAAATATTTTGCTTTCTGGATTGTATCAATTTTAAATCTTTTTTGCTTGGATGTGAAGGATAAGCCTATTGGGGTTTCCCATTTGTAGAATATCTTGTAATTATACCCTTTTCCTCCCCCCCCCCAAAAAAAATTCCACTTACTATGTCCTTGAACAGAGAAATCTCCATCTCTGCAATTCTCAACTTTGTATGCAAAGACTTATTTAGTATTGTCTCTTTGATTTGTGTTCTGACAAAATATATGGTTATGTCCCTTGGTAGATTATTTCTTTTTGCTGTCCATGAGTATATCCTAAACATCTTATCAGTTTTGAACATGAAGCTTTTGTAATCCATTCCCACAAACTCGGCTTGTGGTAGGATAAAGCGTTCATACAGTTTCTCTCCTTGTTATCTCCTTGTTGTTCCTTTAGGCTTCTAATTTTCAAGCATCTTTCCCTTAATTTCATCTCCATTCTTAGTTTTTCCTCTACTTGTTGTTGTTTCAAGGTTAATTTTCTTGTTGTCTTTATTTATCTAAGTCTTTATTTATCTCTTCTAGTTTTTGTATCTTCTGCTTTGCTTTCTTCAATTCCATCTATATATTGCTCGTGGATGAATGTATGGCCTCAATTCATCTTTTATATATTGTTTTATCTCTCCTCTCATCTGTTTTAATTCTAGTCTGGTTTCTAATTTATCCTGTTTCATTTCCTGTCTCATTTCCAGTTTATCTTGTTTGATTTCTTGTCTGATTTCTTTATTTCCTCCAAGATGGCAAGGTTAGGGTCCAAAGGTTTTATTTGTTCCATCAAGGGTCTTCTTTGTTGCAGTACTGGTTGTGTTTCAGCCATTTGTGGCCATAACCAAGAGGCCATTTAATTTTGAACCATAAGGGCTAGAAACTTTTGCATTCAGGTCTATTAAAACAGCTATTAAACATTTATTTGAAAGCATGAGGATTAGAAACTTAAACCTTATTACATTCAAGTAAAATAAAACTTATTCCAAACTTATTATTCAAAGTATGTTTTCCTTTCTTAGCATTCTTTATCTGTAAAACAGATCTCAACTGATCAGCTTTCAGACAGAAATCAAAATCCTATAGTTAGTTCTGATTAGACTACACTGAATCAATGAAAATTACTGATATGCTGAAATCATTCAATAGAAAGAAGAACAGGCCTTGAAGCTCCTCATCAGTATTTAGAAATTGGACATTAGACTGGCTGAAAATTCTACATGCTCCTCCCTAAACTGCAAATCTGAGGTTTCTATAGGATGGAACCATGGCAGTTATATTGGAATAATAATGCCACACATGTAGTGTGAATGCACCCATGATCACACCAACCTTCCCTATATAGTAAGTTTTTCTCTCTCTTTTAAATTATAGTGCAGACATATCAAAGGGTCTGACAAAGCCTCTTAACAAAGGCTCTGACAAAAAAAATATTAATGCCAGCCTGCCCCCTTCCTTCTTGTCCTCTATCTAGCTCAAAGGTGTTTTTTTAGCAGCATTAGCATTGGGAGGATGGTGAAGCAGGGCTAGAAAAACATAGGTTTTCTGTTTACAGCAGAATGCTTGCAGTAAACAATATAATAAAGCTTGAGCTGGAAAAAGCATGGGATTTTGCTGCAGCCAATCCTACCACAAGATAAACAGCATTTCCTTCCAGAATGCTTTATAGGTGTGAACTGCAAAACCAGGGAAAAGAAGGGTAAACAGATAAGCCTACCTCACCAGCTACCCCCAGCATGTTAAAAACAACAACAAAAACAGCATAGAACTATATGTTTGGCAATCAAGAGGGAAATCATATGAAAAGTGAAGGATGATTTTGAAAAAAATCACCCACACGTTGAACATGAGTCAACAATGTGATGTGGCACCAAAAAGGCCAATGCAATTCTAGGCTACATCAATAGAAGTATAGTGTCTAGATCAAGTAATAGTACTATTCTATTCTGCTTTGGTCAGGCCTCACCTGGAATACTGTGTCCAGTTCTGGGCACCACAATTCAAAAAGGATGCTGAAAAACTAGAGCGTGTCTAGAGGAGGATGACAAAATGGTGAAGGGTCTGGAAACCATGCCCTATAAGGAGAGACTTAGGGAGCTGGGTGTGTTCAGCCTGGAGAAGAGATGGTTAAGAGGTGATAGGATAGCCCTGTTGAAATATTTAAATATTTAAAGTCAATATTGAGGATGGAGCAAGTTTGTTTTTTGCATCTCCAGAATATAGGACCCAGAGCAATCGATGCAAACTTGAGAGAAAATGATTCTGCCTCAACATTAGGAAGAGCTCGCTGACAGTAAAATCTGTTCAACAGTTTAACACACTCCCTCAGAGTGTGATGGACTCTCCTTTTTTGGAGGTTTTTAAACAGAGGCTGAATGGCCATCTATTTGGGGTGTTGTGGATGTGTGTTCCTGCATGGCAGGGGGTTGCACTGGATAGCCGTTGTGACCTCTTCCAGCTATGATTCATTAATGCATTTTGGAAGAAGCTTTTAAGTGGTCTCTAGAAGTTCAAGATGTTTTTGTTTACTCACACAAGGCTTACTTGACTTGGCTGTTCCATTTCACATGGGTATATTATTCTTTTTTATAAAAAGTTTGCTGAACTTGTTTAACTGCTCCCCTTCCCTTTTATGTGGTGCAGGAACCAATCCTTAGTCTTCCCATGTTATTTTTATCTCTGGCACCAAATTTTCTGTTAAAGTCATGCCCAGGAACACACTTCATTAAATAAGATATACCTGCAATGAATATTGCTACATTCCCACATAGAGAGTTGATGCAATTGTATGCTGTTCTATGTAGCCTAATTGCACAGCACCCCCCATCCCAATCTCATTGCCTTTTTCTTCCCTGCCACTGCCCTTACTTGCTTGTTGACCTTCGCTTGTCTGGGCATTCGCGTATTTAACTCTCCTGAAGTGTCCAAGCGTAAATAATGATAAAAAAAATCAGACTATTAAGGAAGTTAAATGAGGATAGAGCGGAAGCAATCTGCTGCAAAACTGAGTTCCCTTTCTTTGGAGAAACCTCATGGACACTGATAGGTATTTTGTTGTTGTTAACTGCCCTCAAGTCAATCTAGACTCATGGCAACCCTGTGGATGAGACATCTCCAAGACCCTCTGTCCTCCACTGTTCTGCTTAAATCCTGCAACCCCATACCCGCGATCACCTTAATAGAGTCTATCCATCTAGCATGTGGCCTTCCTTTCATCCTACTTCCCTCCACCTTTCCCAGCATTATTGTCTTTTCCAAAAAGTCCTCTCTTCTCATGATGTGTCCAAAGCACGATAGCCTCGGTTTGGTCATCTTGGCTTCCAGGGAGGTTTCCGGCTTGATCAGCTCTAGGACCCACTTGTTCATCCTTTTGGCTGTCCCTGGGATCCTCAGCACTCATCTCCAGTACCACATTATCTCAAATGCATTGATTTTCTTCCTGTCATCTTTCTTAACTGTCCAGCACTCACATCCATACATGATAATAGGGAATACAATGGCTTGTATGAGTCTAACTATTGTGCTGAGTTGTATATCTTTGTATTAGAATCTTTTCTAGTTCTTTCATAGTTACCCTCCCCATTCTTAGTCTTCTTCTGATTTCCTGACTGCAGTCCCCATTTCTATCAATGTTTACTCCCAGGTATGGGAATTCTTTTACTATTTCTATTTCTTCATCATCTATGTTGAACTTGTGAAGTCATTATTTTTGTTTTCTTTGTGTGCAAATTAAGCCTGCTTTAGCATTTTCTTCTTTAATCTTCCTTAGTAGGTATTCCAGTCTGTGAGATTTTTTGCTAGTACTATGGTGTCATCAGCATATCTTAGATTGTTGATATTCCTCCCGCCTATTTTCACTCCTCCTTCTTCTGTGTCCAAGCCTGCTTTTCTTATAATATGTTCTGCATACAAGTTGAACAGATAGGGTGAATGGATGCAGCCTTGCCTGACTCCTTTGCCAATTGGAAACCATTCTGTTTCTCTGTGTTCTGTTCTGACAGTAGCCTCTTGTCCTGAGGACAGATTCCTCATCAGGACTATCAGATGTGCTAGCACTCCCATGTCTTTATGGGCATTCCATAACCTTTCGTGATCTATGTAGTCAAAGGCTTGACTGTAGTCTATAAAGCACATTCTGATTTTATTTTGGAATTCCCTGGTGCACTCCATTAGCCATTGTATGTTTGCAATGTGGTCCCTCGTGCCTCTTCCTTTCCTGAACCCTGCTTGGACCTCTGGGATTTCTTTCTCCATGTATGTTTGGAATCTATGTTGCAGAATTTTGAACATGATTTTGTTTGTGTGGGAGATCACTGCTATGGTTCTATAGTTGCTGCAGTCTCTTGTGTCTCCTTTTTTGTGGATGGGGATATATATTGTTTGCTTCCAATCTGTTGGCCATTGTTTTGTTTTCCATATCTGTTGACATATGTTGGTTAGCACTAGAGTTGACTCTGTCAGTGTGGATTGCAGCAGTTCAATTGGAATATCATCTGTTCCTGGTGATTTGCTTTTCGCTCTTTCTCTTATTGCAGTTTCCACCTCACTTTTTAGAATTTGAGGTTCATCTTCATATGGCTCTTCATTCCATGTGTCCCTCATTTTGTCATCCCTTTTTTTATAATTCTTCTGTGTATTCCATCCAACATCTTATTATTCCTTCCTGGTTTTGAATTATGTTATTTTTATTGTCTTAGATTGTCCCAGTCCTTGGTTTGAATTTTCCTTTGATTTTCCGGATCTTGTGAAATAAATCTCTTGCAAAAGGGAAGAAAAGCATTATACCAAAAAGGGACACATTGTCCAAAGTCTCACTCTTGATGGGGCAGTGATCAGATTTAACTGCACCCTCTTTCTCCAGTCTTCCTTGATTGAATCAAAACTAAATGCATTATTTAGACTGGTCTCACACCTAGGTTTAACAAAGCTAAGACAATCAACACCTTTGTCCAGGCTTCAGCCAAGCTGTTTAGTCAATAGCCAGAAGGTAGAAATTTCCTATTTAAACCCTGAGATTTTTAAGCTCCACGTGCTATCTTTGGAGTGCAGCTTCGCTCCACATCAGTCTGTGCTCTGGTCATAGCTCCCTCGGCCATCCCTTCCCCCATTTCGGTGGCAGTACATCATCATTATCATCAACATCCACAGTGAATCTCAGAGAAGCCTTAGGAATTGAGTAACTCCCTCAGTCTGCCCCATCTCAAGCTATTCCCGCTTTCACTCCTTTAATCCTAAGTGTGCAGTGTGTGTGTGTGCCATATTTGTGTGTGTGCAGTTTTCCCCTTTTAATAAATATTTAGACTTTAATTGAAGAAGCTTGCCTCAGTATCATCCATTGTGGGATTCCTTAGTCCTCTGGTATATATATTGGTCCCCAGTCCCATGGGGCTTTGTTAGGATCCCACTCTTGCATATTTGAGCTAATTATAAATTCCCCTAATTAAATCCTTCCTAACATATCTCAGGTTAAAACATAGTGTTTTTGTTATTTGCAGTTTTTCCATTCACAGGGGTCCTGTGTCCCTAACCCCAGCAAATGTGGAGGAACGAGTGTAGATAGATAGGTACCACTTCAGTGGGAAGGTAACAGTGTTCACTGCAGTCATGCTGGCCACATGACCACCAGAGTAGTCCTTGGGCAATGCTGGCTCTTCAACTTACTGACAGAGAAGAGTATTGCTCCCTACAGTCAGTTATGGCTAGACATTCATGTCAAGGCACTACCTTTACCTTTTTAATGTTACAGAATTTCATATTATAAGTATCTACACTTCCTGTTTTTTGTCTATATACATCCACATTCAGTTTTTCATCTGAGATTATAGAAATAGTCACTTGCCATTAGCATTCTCTTAATGTAGGGAATATTACTTTACAAAAAAGAAAGAAGTATATGTAATTCAAAACAGGAGCAGATCTGGATGCAAATCAGTGCATACCCATGGAATGTACAGTCAGCCCTCCATATCCACAGATTTTTTTATCCCCAGATTCAAGCATCCACGGCTTGAAAATATTCCAAAAAGATATTGATTCCAAAAAGCATACATTGATTTTACTATTTTATATAAGAGACAAAATTTCACTATGCCATTATATTTAATAGGACTTAAGCATCCACAGATTTTGACATTCAGAAGGATGCAGAAGGATATCCAGTGGGTATCAAGGGCCCAATGTATAATACTATTGATTCAAAATACATGATTTGGTCCAAATCCTGTTTTAAGGTTCTTCCAGATCAGTCTAAAGAGGCATGAGGTCTCGCAATATAGTTCCTTGGATTGTGTCAGTTATCAGAAACAATTTTTAAAGAAAATAAAAAAAGGAGGAGAAAAGAAGGGATTTTTTGTTTGTTTGGTTGGTTTTGGTTTTGTTCCAGTATATCTTGGTATTGAAAAGAAATGTACTTGAGGGTGGGAATAAAATGCAGTTGGTGCTAGGAATTTTCAGAAAATAGTCTGGGACCAAAAAAATAAAACAAATATGTAATTTGGACTCATAAATAAAGAGACTACCTCAGAACTATAGCAATAAACACTGCAATCTCCAGATACCTTTGTCCCATTTAGGGGAATTTTAAATTGCTGCAGTACGAAGAAGGCAAACACATCAGGCAGACAACATTGTTATTTTTTTTAAAAAAAAATTAAGTGCTGACTGGTTTTGAGCAGAGGTTGGACAGTTACTTTTCAAAAGTAATTCCATGCTTAGAAGATTTGAAAAATAGCTTATTGCTATTTATTCAGAATGATATTGCTGAAAAAGTAATTTATTGTGCAGCTTTTTTCATCACTCATTGTTTCATTTTTACTTTCAGTTTCTCTTAGGACTCCTAGATCCCTTTCACATGTTGTCTTGTTAAGCCAAGTGTCCCCTATCCTATATCTATGCATTTCATTTTTTTTTTCTGCCTAAGAGCAGTAGCTTACATTTCTCCCTATTGAAATTCATTTTGATAGTTCTGGCCCAACTTTCTGGTCTATTCAGGTCATTTTGAATTTTGACTTCTCCTCTGTGGCATTAGCTGCTCCTTCTAATTTGGTGTCATTTGCAAATTTGATAAGCATGCCCTCTATTCTTTCATCCAAGTCGTTGATAAAGATGTTGAATAGCACTGGTTGGGAGGAGGGCAACCAAAATGGTGAAAGGTCTGGAAACCATGCCCTGTGAAGCAGGGTACTGGCTATATTTAACCTGGAGAAGAGAAGGTTAAGAGGTGATATGATATCACTGTTTAAGTATTTGAAGGGGTGTCATATTGAGGATGGAACAAGCTTGTTTTCTGCTACTCCAGAGACTAGGACACGGAACAACAGATGCAAGCAACAGGAAGAGAGATTCCATCTCAACATTAGGAAGACCTTCTTGATAGTAAGAACTGTATTTAACAGTGGAATATGCTGACGTGGGATGTGGTGGAGTCTTCTTCTTTGGAAATTTGTAAACAGATGGATGGTCATCTATCACACTATGATTATGTATTCCTGCAAAGCAGGGAGTTGGACTTTATGGCCCTTCAGGTCTCTTCTAACTCTATGATTCTATGATTCCATGAATGGGTTCCTAGGAAGGAGGAAGACAGTGTACCAATGAAAATAGTGCAGTTCAGGTTTAGACACAAACTTTTCTCACTGGTAAGTTGAGGAATGCCATCTTGTCAGGGAGACAGACTAAAAAACATTCTCTCTCTCTCTCTCAAAACTATCTTTTTTCTATCTACAAGGAATTGTTGAGTATGGAGTAGCATTCTCACAAGTCAGTGCTATCTAAAATATTGTTGGTTGCTTGCAAATTTCCCCTTCATAAGTCGTGTGTTGAAAGCTGGACATTTGGGTAGAGCACATTCTCCTGACAATTCAGCCTTTTACATGCATACACACAGTCCTCTTTATGTTCTCAGAGATTGTAGCCAACATAACTTTCACCTTTTGATACTAGTTTGCACAATTGTTCAAGCAGGAATCTAGCCAAAATTCCTAAGAATGTAGTGGATTTGGTGCTGAGAATCAGATTCTACCATCCATGATGCAATTGCTGTTTCCTGATCAGATAATGTTACAATCATCTGAGATAGCAGTGTGCCTTTCAGAAGTGTATCTAGACAGCTGTGAACTCACAATCGGATTGAAACAACAATCCCCCTCTGCTCAAGGCCAAGGAACAGATATCAGATGAATCTGAATTTCATACTACTTAATCATATCTCCCCTCACTTTCCTGTCCTTTCTCACTCTTGCTCTTTCTCAGCCTGAATCACAAGCTGCTTGATCGCCTGCCAGCCAGTATTGATTTCTGCTTCCCAATCCCCAAGCTAGATGGAAGGAAAAGATTAAAAACAGTTTGTCAGTTTGAAATTGAATAAGAATTCAGCACAGGGGAAGTCTTAGATGTAGGAGATTGGTAAGAAGGAGGGAGTGAGGGGACAAATCTAGAGCTCCCATTTTTCAACATTAACCATTTCCTGCCTCAAACACTTGGCTAAGAAACCTAATTGATACCCCTTTATTGATGCTGCTTTCAGTGTGAAGGAGCCATCAAATCTCTTTTGAATCATAGAATCATAGAGTTGGAAGGGCCTCCTGAAGCCATAGACACCAACCCCCACTCAGTCCAAGAAAGCCAAATAGAGTATTTCCTGCAGGTAGCAGTTTAGCCTCTTTCTGAAGACATCCAGAGAAAGAGATCGCACCATCTCTCTAGGTAATGGGTTCTACTGTCAAATTGCTCTTACCATCAAGAAATTCCTTCTAAAGTTCAATTGAAATCTACCATCCTATAATTTAAAATCATTAGAAATGGTTCTACCCTCTGGGGCAGCAGAGAACAAACTTGCATCCTCTTCTCTATGACAAGCCTTGAGATATTTTATGCAGAGTGCAGTCATATCACCCCTCAGTCTTCTCTTCACAAAGATGAACATGCCCATGTACTTTAATCTTTCCTCCTATGATTTGTTCTTCATACATCTTATCATCCTTGTGCCCTTCTCTGATCATGCCCCAGCTTGTCTACACTCTTCCTAAAGTGAGATGTCTGGAACTGAACACAATACTCCTGATGAGACCTGACTATATAGTGGGACTATTGTTCTCCTGAACCACTATGGTTCTCTTAAAGCAGGATAAAATATTATTTGTTACCTTTACTGCAGCATCACACTACTGGATCATGTTCAATGTGATTAACAATAATCTCAAGGTCCTTTTCACTTATATAGCTGCCAAGCCAGGAATCCTCCCCGCCCATAAATGTGCTTTTGGTTTTGTAGCCTGAATGTGGAATTTTGCATTTATCTATGTTGCATTTCATTCAATAAACTTAATCCCAATTATCTAGTTTATCAAGGGCCTTTTGAATTCTGTTCCTATCTTCCAATGTTTTAGCTACTTTTCCCAGTTGTATATCATCTGTAAACTTGATTAGGAACTTGTTAGCATATCCTACACCCCTCTTGCTTGCTAATGCTTTCCACTCAATAAAACCTCATGAGGCATTTTGGTACAAATATGCATTCATATTTTGTGGCCAGAAATATCTCTTAAAGAACTCCCCAACTTTTCCATTCCAGACCTAATATCTGCCATAAAGATGTAGTTAAAATATGGGGTAGGCTGAAACCTGAATCCAGAGCCCATGTTCTTTTGTATGTGGATGACATTTAGTCCATGCTGAATCAGAGGAAGAGACACAGGAAATAACTGGAGAAGTCCTTGGTCTAATTAGGGACACCAAGTTCAAGGTGAACTGGGAAAAGGCCCAGTTAGTTCAAACTGAGATACAGTACCTAGGTCTTTGCCTGGAAGCAGAAGGAAAGACCCCAGAAACACAGCAAGTAAACATTCAGTTCATCTTTATTACAGTCATAGACCAGCACAGGTAAAAAAGGGATACAGAATATAAGATACAGATAAAAGAAGGGGAAAACAAGGTAAAAATACAGGTTAAAAACAATATTTAAAATATCTTTTTAATAATAATAATAATAATAATAATAATAATAAAGCAAAGCAAAGCAAAGCAGCTTATTTATATACCGCTTCATATCGCGCTATGGGATGTCTAAGCGGTTTACAACTGTGAGCTGATTGCCCCCCAACAATCTGGGTACTCATTTTAGCGACCTCGGAAGGATGCAGGCCTGAGTCGAGCCTCAGCCCTGGCTGGTATTGAACTCGCAACCTTTTTATTTATATCCCGATCCTCTGCCACACAATCGGGGTGGCGTACAACATATTAAAACATCACAGCAAATTGAAATCAATCCAAATCCCATCCCATGTTCCCACACCCACCCACTCCTTAAGAATAAATTAAACTGAAACAGATTAAAATGACAATAGTTAAAAATATACGATACAAGGATACAATAAGTTTTTCAATATCAATATACAGAGCAGCATTAATTCAGGCGGTGGAAAGGCAAAGGTCAGATCTATCTTCTTCTGGGTTGGGAAGTTATTCAGAGAAGGCCTGCCGGGAAAAAAAATCCATCTTGACTGCTTTTTTAAAGCTGTCTAGAGTGGTAATAAGACGGATCTCGTCCGGCAGGCATTCCACAATCTGGGGGTGGAGGCAGAAAAGTTCCTCTGGGAAGTCATTGACAGCCTAGTTCTCATAGACTGTAACAGGTTCCTCCTAGAGGACCGAAGTGCATGGGGAGGATCGTATGGAAGGAGGCGGTCCTGAAGATAGGTTGGACCCAAGCCATGTAGGGCTTTAAAGGTCATAACCAACACCTTGTACTGTGCCCGGGAACTAATGGGCAGTCAGTGGAGAGATTTCAGCACAGGTTAATGTGCTCTCTCCTAGATATTCCTGTAACTAAACTGGCTGCCATATTTTGAACTAATTGAAGTTTCCGAGTTAGGCACAAGGGTAGCCCCATGTAGAGCGCATTACAGAAATCGAGATGGGAGGTTACCAGAGCATGTACCACAGTTTCGAGATCCCTACCATCCAGGAAAGGGTGCAGCTGGTGTATCAGCCGAAGCTGATAGCAGGCACTCCTGACCATCGCATTCACCTGATTTGTCATGTGAAGCGACAAATCTAAGAGTACCCCCAGGCTGCGAACACAGTCCTTTGAGGATAGTGTGACTCCGTCCAGGACTGGAAGTTGTATTTCCAAACCTGGTTTTGGGCCCATCACCGTTAGTACCTCCGTTTTGTCTGGATTCAGTCTCAATCTGTTTTTCCTCATCCAGTCCATTCCCTCTTTAAGACAGTCATTGAGAGGAGAGATGCCATCTGAAGTCTGAGCTGATGACCGGGTCATGGAGAAGTATATTTGGGTGTCATCAGCGTACTGATGACACCGCGCCCCATGCCTCCAGAAGATCTCTCCCAGCGGCTTCAAATAGATGTTAAATAGCATCGGGGACAGGATGGTGCCCTGGGGGAACACCACAATTAAGCTCTATTTTAGATGAGCAACTGTCCCCAAGCCTCACCCTCTGGGATCTGCCTGAGAGAAAGGAACGGAACCACTGCAAAGCAGTGCCTCTGATTCCTAACTCTCTCAGGCGATCCAAGAGGATGGAATGGTCTATGGTGTCAAAGGCCGCTGAGAGGTCCAAGAGCACCAACAGAGTCACACTACCCCTGTCCATGCTCAAGCGGAGGTCGTCAGCCAAGCGCAACCATGGCAGTCTCAACTCCAAATCCTGTCCTAAAGCCGGTTTGAAATGGATCTAGATAATTGGTTTCATCCAAGACAGCTTGGAGTAGGGAAGCATCTGCCCTCTCGATCCAGTGTGGCAGAACAAGATTGGTACTAGCCTACTACAGAGGTCATTGCCTGACAGATTATAACTGCAGCTGCACAGAATCTGGCAACATTAAATGTTATATCAGGGTTGGTGTCCAAAAGCAAGAAAGAAGTGTAAAATTGACTGGTGTGTTCTTGATGTTTATACAATAGAGATGAAATAAGGCTGAGGTGGATGTCCTTATAGTATGAGCACTGGAGTAGTACATGCTCTGTTGTCTCTATTTGGCCAGAGTCACAAGAGCATAGTCTGTTTGAGAAGGGGAGCTTGTATTGACCATCAAAGATAGCTGAGGGAATGGCATGGCATCATGCCAAAGTAAAGGCTCTCCTATGTTTAGGTACTTCGAGTTTTGTGAAGTAACAAGTAAATGTTGTTTCCAAACTGCACCTACCAGTGTTTACTGTCTTAAAGCTCTGCTGGGAACCTTTAAGTTCTCCCAAGGCTTTGGTGAGTCCTTTGCAGAAAAAGCTTGTCTTCTATATGCCCTCCTTAAAAAGAATGCCTCCTGAAACTGGGAGCCTGAACAGCAGAAGACCTTTGCTGATTAGTTTTTGCAGTCTAGTAAAAGACTGCTAATATGATAAAAGCAATTTTTATACAACTGATGACAGATGATAAGCTATAATTTTGTTTTATTCTAGGAAAATTTAGGTTTGATATACTGCAGTTTGTATATTCCTGGCTTGGAATAAGACAAAAATAAAAGACCGATATAAATTATGTGCAAAACATACGTGCCAAAAGAAGTGGCTTCTGGCCACTTTGGGGGTGTGCATTTAGACAACACATGCCCCCAATGCAGCCAGAAGCTACTCCAATGCTGCATTCCAGTTCTTTGGACCAGAGCAAAAAGGAGTTGATTTAAACCGGCTCCGGGCAATGTAGCTTGGGTCCAGTGGCAGCCACGCACTTTCAGAGCAGTCTGTGCGGTCGCTGTGGACTCGATCCGCTTGCAGCTGGAGCAGCCTTGGACCACACTTTCCTGGCAGTCTGCTTTGCCCCCATAGTTTTGCTTGTTTCAGAAATAAAACCACAAGGTGAGTTAGGGGATACATTCCTTTGGACTATCTAATGTTTAAAATGCTAGCATCTTCCATTGTAGAGTGTAGCATTAGCAAAGCACGTTTTAAAAAGTAATGCCATGTGCCCAAGTTGTTCTTAATTAAGTACAGTAGACTAATGTGCAAATAGTCTAAAACAAAGCGCAGGGCAGTTACTGAGAAGAAAACTAAATTGTGCAAGAACAGATCAGCGAACAAATGCTTTTACACACATATTTTAAGATTGTTATAACTTTATTAAGATTGTTTTAGTTGTAAGCTGCCTTGATTGCTACGGCAAAAGGCAGGGTATAAATAAATTATTATTATTATTATTATTTAAATATAGCATAGGTGTACACAGAGGATTGTAGCATATGCCTCACACAATCTGAAACCTGGTGAGCTTAAATGTAGTCCTTGTGAACTTAGTCCTAGTGTGAAATATCACCCACTGGGAATTCATCAACAGAGGTGCTAGGGTAATTGTGCAAAACACACACACTTCCCTCAAATACATCCTCTCAGAGAAGATACAATATGGCTACATTTCCAATGCATGTATTGCACAAAGGACTCTACCACTTTTCAGTCATGGGGTAAGTCTCAATAAAGAACAGAGAGGGATTTTATATTATATGTATAGCCTTGTACTTGCAATCCTTGTACTTGGATCACTTCTTAATTTTCTGTTCAGTACCTTTATAACTATCAGAAATAAAAGTGGGGGGGGGGCAACATTGCTTTGCTCCTTTATTAGTTATAGATGTTTTTTCCCTCATTCACTAAAATCTGTGCCTTCTGTTCCTGGTATATAGTCGTTATCCAGTTGACAAAAATTCCTCCCAGGTTCATTCTTTCCATTCCTGCCTTTATGAACTCGCAATTTATGTTATTAAAGGCCTTTTCTGCATCCAAGAAAACCATACCTAGCTTCCTCTCATTGTGTTTTGCATAAAATTCAATAATGCTCAATGTCATTCTAGTGTTTTCTCTCAGATACCTATTTGGGAGGAAACCTGTTTGATCCTTGAGGATCCAATCCTTTAGGACTCTCTTTAATCTTTCTTCCAAGATTCCAACAAAATAATTGTAAAATCAATACTAAGTAGTGATATTGCCCTATAGTTTTTAATTTCTATGGATTGCTATCTTCTTTGGGAATTCAGGTATTCATAGTACTCTACCATGTGCTTGTGATTCTTCCTTGCTCTATTTCTTGAGACTTAATAATTGATTAATGTTTTGTGATTGTATTTTATGAACTGGAGAATAATTGATTATTGTTTCTAAAGATAAATTACTATTTGTAAGTACTATAGAAATACATAAACACCAAGTGTTGAGGGAGAGACCAAAGAAATTTAAAATCAAATACTTTAATGAATTGTAGAAGTACTGAATGCACTGAACAAAGGTGAATGATTCTAATTAATTGTAGAGATCCAAATAAGGATGAACAAATAAGGAAATAATTAGAAAACAAGTAGCTAAGGAGAAAAGGGGAGAAAAGGGGAAAAGAGGGGGGAAAGGAAGAGGAGAACAGAAGACAAAAGAGAAATAGAGAGGAAAAACAATGAGAAGAGAACTACAACATCAAGAGAAAGTAAGATAAGAGGATAAACAATATGGCTTCAGATACAACAAGAGCGATAGTGCAATTACAAACACAAACACAGGGACAAAGATGACCATCCCTAGAACCTGTGAAAAATATAGACCCCAACTTACTAATTCTAGAATAAATGAATAAAAATAAGATCAGAAATAAGATCAGAAATAAGAGAAGAGATAAGAAATGAAATGAAAGGATTCAGAGAAGAAATTAAAGCAGATATTAAGAAAAAAATGGATGATTTTAGGCAAGAATTACAAATGATTACAGAGGAAATAAAAAGAGGATAGATTTTTTTTCTTTCTTAGCCCTCCCACCAGAAGAGGAAGAGGAGGAAGAAGACTTATGATCACATTGAAAAAACGGACAAGACAAAACAGACAAAGTACAATGAATAACAAAATCTTATCCTGGAATGATCAAGGAATGAATTCTATATATAAAAGAAGATTCCCACCCCACTATTTAGAATAATTAAATTACATATAGTATGCCTCCAGGACACATGTTAAAACTAAAGAGATAAAATATCTTTAAAATTCCAAAATAGGGGAAGTATTTACAGCATCAAATGAAAAATATAGAAAGAAAGGGGTTGCTGTATATTTCAACAAAAGGATAGTAGCCAAAGAAATCTTCAAGGATATTGTGGGTCATTATAATAGCTGTTGAAATACAACTTCAAGAATCAAAAACACTCCTGGTCGGTATATATGCACTGACAGAAAATAAATCTGTTTTTAACCTTTCAATATTGTCCCTGGGCTTTGCCAAAAAAATTACCAAGTCATCTGCAAAAGCTCTTAATTTATATATAAACATTTTATTTTCGGCCTTTTTTGTTTTTTTCTTCACTTCTAATCTTCCTATCAATGATTTCTGAAACCATTAAAAACAATAAGAAATATAATGGACAGCTTTGATGTGTCCCCCTTGTAATTAAACATGGTTTTGTTTTCTCTCCATTAACTAAAATTTGAGAACTTTGTGTATCATATAGTGATTCAATTCAATTGTGGAAATTTTGTTCCATTTTTCCCCAATATTTTCTACATAAATTGCCAATTTACATTGTCAAACACCTTCCCATCATCTAAGAATATCATTGCAAGTTTCTTTCTGGGGTTCTTGTCATAAAATTCTGTTATATCCATTACAGTTCAGATGTTTTTTCTCATTAATCTTTTTGGGAGAAATCTGTTTTGATCTTAGCAAATCCAATCATTTAGAATCTTAGAAAGAAGATTATAAAGAAACACAAATCTTATAATCTGCATTAAGCAGTGAGATAGTTCTGTAATTTTTAGGATCTTGAGTGTCTTTTTCTTCTTTCAGGATCTAGGTAATACTTGTTTCAATGTATGAACTTGGTCAAGTTTCCTTTAGAATCTGATTTATTGTCTCCTGTGGTGGATTATTAGTTTTCTTGTAGTTTAAAAAATAATAATGTTGTAAACTGTCTGGGCCTGGTGCTTTTCCTGTGTCCATTTTTCTGATAGTCTCCACAACCTTCATTATTGTTACCTGATGATTTTTTAAAAATCTCTGTTCTTCTAAGAGTTGTGGTATTTTTTTTCTAAATAATTATTCATATTCTGGAGATGTTGGGTTTTAGATTGTTTTTTACTGAAGAGCTTTGAAAAGTTTTTTCCCCCAAACATCTTCTTTATCTTCTCCTGGTTCTTAAGTATTTCTCTTTCTTCTTTTATCTCCTCAGAAATAGTCTGGAAGTTAAAATAAGAGCCTTTGCTGATGACCTGGTTATCATATCTGAGAACACAAATGAGAATATAGAATGCTTAATAAAATCATTAAAGGAATCTGGAGTAGTGGCAGGGTGCAAAATAAATAAGAACAAAATTGAGTATTTTGACTAAAAATATGGCTAAGAAAGGAGAAGTTAGAGATGAGGATGGGAATGAAAAATAAATAAATAAATAAATAAATAAATAAATAATTTATACCCCTCCCCTCTGTTAAAAACAATCGGGGTGGCTTACAGCAATTAAAATTACATCAATACATTGTAAAATTGATCCCTAAGTATTTCACCATTTATTTTCTGAGAAATTTGATTTTTTTAATAACTTCTTAACCTCTTGAGTTAAGTTCATCATTAACATTGCTGTTTTTTCATGGTTAATTTTCAAGCCGGTTACTTTCCCAAACTTTTTCAAAACCTTCGAAAGGGGGTCTATATCCTGACAGGGATTAGAAAGAGAAACCATGAGGTCATTCACGAAAGCTTTGGCTTTATATTCTTCTCCTTTTAATTTAATGCCTTGTATATTTAAGTCCTTTCGAATTTTATTCATTAAAATTTCAAAGTTTAATATAAATAAAAGGGGCGACAAAGGGCATCCCTGCCTAACTCCTCTTTGGATTTTAAAGGGCATTGTCAATTCACCATTTACCAAAACTCTTGCCTCTTGATCTTGATAAACCGATTTTATCCATGACTTGATTAAAAATAATTATGACATAAAATGGATAGAAGTAAAAAAAGGATTTGAAAAAGCTGGGATAAATTAAACATTTCTTGGTTGGGTAGAATATCTACTATAAAAATGAGCGTTCTCCCTAAAATGATTTTCTTATTTCAGAATATTCCAATTATTTACAATGATAAACCATTTAAAGAATGGGACCGGGGAGTTCTGGTGGAAATGGCTCTGTGAGCAGCAGGGCTTTTTGGAGCTCCGTGAAGCCCTGTGACGATAGTAAGGCTTATTTTCTCCTATTGAGGAGTGGAAGCTCCAGGGTTATTTAATATACCCTGTTTTGAGCATAGTGTCTCCTCTAAGACAGAAAGAAAGAAAGAAAGAAAGAAAGAAAGACATTAGAAGAAAGAAGACAGAAAGAAAAAAAGCGGTAAAATCAAGGAGAAATTGGGCATACCGAGAGGTGCTGGAAAGAGGTCCTACCCTGGGAAAGAAGGAGAGGAGTAGGGTGGAACTGTGTAGCGTTCGGAGCCCAAACCTTCTACTGAGAGCCGAGAGGCGGGAGCAGAACCACCACCTTTTTAATAAAGCAAGGTTTTGAACCAAAAATAAATAAAGAGAAAGAGAAAGAAACTTTCGCTTTGTGAAAACGGAGAAAGGAAAAGGGGAAAAAAAGGTAATAGGACTGCTTCCATTAATCTGGTTTGGCGCGAGGCAGCTGTAGCTAATTTTGACAGAGGCGCAACTGAAGTCGGAATCCTGGGAAGCTTTAAGATAAGAATGCTCACATTTGTGTGGCGGAGGTGGAGCAGATGAATAGCAGAGGCAGAGAGAGAAGTACCAGTAATAATTTTATTTTTATTGATTTATGCTGTCTCCGGACCGATTGCCTTCAGTTACCTTTATCTTTCCTTATCTATTTTCTCTGGTGGCGGAGACCCTGAAGAGGGAGTGGACAAAGGCTTGGACTATTGCTCTCCCCAGCAGTATTATTTAATACTGTGTCTGTGGATGTGCCTTGGTGGGCAGCAGCTGAAGTGGAGGAAGAGGAAACTTTAAGATCATCTTTTCCCCATCGGGCTGGCTGAGAAACAGGAGAGATCGAAAGAAAGCGATCAACTCATGGTCATTAAAGGAGTCTGTGGAGATACAGGAACATTTTTTTAATATTTTGGAGTAGCTGAGGTGGATATAAAAGAAAGAACTGTGAGATTTCCCCATTTATCTTTAAGGCAACGGAGCAACCGAGGGGCTTATATCAGCTTCCTTTTTCTTTTCTTTTCTTTTTTTTTTACTTCAGTGGAGAAATTGAAGTGAAAACAGACAAAGGTTTTTTGTGTTTGGACTTGATCATTGGACCTATTCATTACTCCTGACTATATAATAATAATAATAATTGAAGTAGAAATAACAAAGGAGTCCTGAGATCATATTATATCTATTTATCTAGCTTGTTGACGGAGGAACCGAGCCGGAGGAAGAAGACATAGAAAATTAAGATCATATCTCCCTTTGTTATTGGTGAGGAGGGAGTTTGTTTTGTTTTGTTTTGCTTTGCTTTGTTTAGAAACCTTTAGGATTTGTCATTTTTTTTGTATGTTTAGAAACCTTTAGGACTTGTCATTTATTTTCTTGTATTAATATTTAATAAGCAGATAAATTACTTTTAGATTAATTTAAGTTGTATTGTATAATAAGATTGATCAATAATAGCAAAAGAAAGAAGTAAAGTTGATGAATTGTTTTGGGTGAGGGTTCCTATAGTAACTATTTGATATTAAAGGTATTCATATTTATGTTTGGAACTTAATAGGGAGATAAGCAAGTAAATAAGATAAGAAAATTATTTGTATTTGGTGAATTAAACATAGTAAAATAGGATTATTAGAGATAAATATAAAGGGAATTTTAAGTTGTAAAATTATATTGTTAACAATATTCTCTCTGGGGTATTTTGAGGGTATGGTGTTTTGCATGCTTAGTAAATAATAAGGTATCATATACTAGTAAGAGATTTTTAAAGGGTTTAAAATTTAAATTTATAGTAAAAGTTGGAAAATAATAATTTCTTTTCTCTTTTTTGTTTCTGTTTTGTCTCTCATTATAATTATAGATATGGCAGATGAGCAGTCAACAAATTTAATAGAAAAAGGAAATGGGAGTGTAGGAAATCTGCAACTTGAGGGAGACAAAGACTCATTGGATTTAAATAAGTCCTTGCTAAATGAGATTCGATCATTAAGGGCAGATATCAGGGCTGAAATACAAGCTGAAATCAGGGCAGAAATTAAAGAATGGAAGGAGGAAATCAAAGCAGAAATTCATAAGGAAATCCAAGAATTTAAGGAGGAATTACATCATATGTCAGTAGAAATAAAAGATATGGAAGCAAAAATATCAGCAATAGAAGGCAGGACAAGTAATGTTGAGAATAAAATTGTTAAATTTTAGAAGGTTTGGAAGAACGGGAAGATAAATATAAAGCAGCTGTGGATTTAAAACTAAAAGGAAAAGCAATAAAATTAAGAGGATTGCAGGAAAAATACATGGAAAATTTGACTACACGAGTAGTACCAGCATTAGCGAAGTTTGTGGGATGGTCAATGGAACAACTAGACTTAGAGATAGATATTTTGCATAGGAAGAACTCATGGACAGTGACCAATAGAAGACTCCCTCGAGATATAATAGCTTATTTTGTTAGAGAATGGGTCCGGGATCTGGTTATTGAAACAAGTTATCAAAAGCCTTTTTTTATAGAAAACCAGGAGATACGGATATATCGAGAACTACCGTCTCACATTTTGAGAAAAAGGAGGGACTATCAAATCTTGACACAACTTTTACAGCAAGAAGGAATTAGATATAAATGGGGTAGAATTGAAGGAGTTCAATTCTCAATAGGAGGGCAAAGATTCAATATAAATTCCCAGCAAAAACTCAGAGAATTTTTAGAGAGTAAAATTTTAGAAAAGAGAAATCATCCTCAAGAAGAGACTCATAAAGCAACATCACAAGAGGGGAACACAATAATCATGAAAACAAGGTCAGCCTCTAAACTAGGGGGAAAAGAATATAGAGAAGAAGAAGGAGAGCTAAGCTCCAATGCCTCACAACAACAGATTTCAGATACTGGAACAGACTCAGAAGAAGAAAAAGAAGAGACACAGCGTGGAAGCGATAATTTAAATGATTTTTTGTTAAGGAAATCGCAAGAAACAACAGAACAAGAAGTTGATGAACATGGGGGAAAAACAGAACAGGAGGGAAAGATAACGAGAACTGCAAGAAAAACAAAGGAGAAAAGAAAATACAATTATCTTAACTCCAAGACAGGGAGAAGAAGAATAGCGTCTAGGAAGTAAAAATTATTTTTTTCTTTTTTCTTTTTTTTTTCTTTTTTTCTCTTTTTTTGCAACAATGACGTCTATTAAAATTATTACTTTGAATGTAAATGGACTAAATTCAAAAGTTAAACAGAATAAAGTAATAAGCTATTTAAAGAAACAAAATAGTGATATTTTATGTATACAAGAGATGCATATAAGAGCTAGAGATAAAAGATTATTAGAAAACAAAAAGTTGGGTAATTTGTTTGTAGCATCTAATAAAACAGCAAAAAAAAAGGTGTAGCGACATATGTTAAGAATCATATTAAGGCTCAAGAAATATTAAAAGATAAAAGGGGGCATTATTTGGCAATAGAATTAGAACTCCAAATTGGTAAGATATTGTTGATAAATATTTATGCCCCACAAGAAAATAAGACAGAATTCTATAAAAATATAAAAGAAAAACTAAGGGAGCTTGATTATGAATACGTAATAATTGCAGGGGATTGGAATGGGGTGGTTGACCCAAAAGTTGATAGATATCCTTATAAGAAAGAAAGAAAAGCTCAGGGAAAACTACCCAAGTCAGCGTTTGAAATTTTGGATGAACAAAATTTGGTTGATGCATGGAAAATTAAAAATAAAGGATCTAGCGATTATACATTCTACTCTGATAGATTTAGATCTTGTTGGGGATGATAACAGATGATCTTGAAAGAAAATATGGGAAATTAATGTTTTGTTGTCTCTCAGCTGCCAGGTTACTTGACGCTTCAAAATGGAAAACAAAGGATATACCACAACTGCACGATTGGAATTTTAAAATGCTGGAGTATTTGGAAATGGACAGATTAACGAGTTTTATCCATGGGTCAAGCCACAATAATTTTATGAAAAACTGGGAAGTAATGATTAAGTATTTTAAACAAATAGGAATGAAGATACGAGGCTAATATAATGTTCTGTTTGATAATCAAGACAGGTTATCCACACTGAAGGGGGAAATTTTTTATTTCTTTTTATGGTATATAGTTATTTAGTGTTGGAATAGGTACGATTGTCTCAAGTTAATCCAATAACATAAAATAAAGATACCTATGAAGCTACTATGTTATAGGAAAGGTATCAAACTGGTTGGTTTTGATAGAATTAAGTAACACTTTAGGAGTTATTAGAATCGGGCTAAAAGGCAAGTCACACCAAATTTGGAAGTTGTGTTTTTTTTTTTAATATTTGTTCCTTTTTTAAAAAAAATACTTTTAGGTTTTTGTTGTGTTGTTGTTTATTAATTATGTATTGATATGCTTTGTGGACAGGAAATCTTTGATACGTATATTTGTATAATGAAACTAACGAAATGTCTACAATACTTGTATGTATAAGGTTTTTTTTCTTTCTCTTTTCTGTTTTGTTTTAATAAAGTTTATAAAATTTTAAAAATTAAAAAATTAAAAAAAATTACATCAGTACAGTCTAAAAACCCCAACCCCCCCTCCCCTACTTATTTAGGAATTAAAATTACAAAGAAAACAACATAATTATTTGAAAACAACTATAGAAATGATATTAGAAATGACTTAATTAGATGGAATAAGATACAGTTGTCAATTATGGGAAGAATATCTGTAATTAAGATATCTGTGCTGCCGAGAATCTTGTTTTTATTTCAGATAATAATAATAATAATAATAATAATAATAATAATAATAATAATAATAATAATAATAATAATAATTTTATATCCCGCCCTTTGGGGACCCAATCAGGGCAGCTTACAACAATAAAACCATACAATGTTACCAATTATTTGCTCAGAAAGTATATTTAGGGCCTAGAGATATCTCATGGTTTATTTGAGCTGGGAAGAAACCCAGAATAAAGATGAAAATCTTACAAGATGTTCAGGAGAGAGATGGTTTAAGACTTCCTAATTTGAAATTATATTTTGAGGCAGAATGCTTAACATGGATAAAAGAATGGATGGTGCTTAGGACAAATAATTATTGGAACTGAAAGGGGAAGGGCTAAGTTATGGTTCGCATTGTCTAGGAATGGATCCTGGGGAAAATGTTCAGGTGTGGGATAAAAGGTAACAAGGTCACCTTGAACAATGGAGCAGCCATGGAGAACCAGCATGACATGTTGAGTCATATGGGGCAGATGCAACATCAAGCAAAGGACTGAGTCAGACACATGCAATTTGCTATGTTGCATCAGCCAGGTGAATGGGCTGGACTAGATATCCCTGGAGGGGATAATGTATATAAGGGAGGAGTGTTAGTGTACAGTGTGGGATCATTAGTGTGTGGTGTAATGCGAGTAGCTTTGTTGGTCAGGACAAGCTTGTACACAGGGGAATGAAGATTAAAGAGCCTCCTTGAGAGATATCTGCCTGTTGTCATATTTGCCAGCTTCTGGAGGGGGAGAGAAAGTTTTCTAGCCTGCATAGAGCTCCATGTCGCTTCTTTGGTGGCCATCCAGGTGTACAGCTTCAACATGGTGCAATGCTGTTCACGTAATCATGGTGACAGGCCTGCCTACCTAGCCTATGATATTTTATAATCATTGTTTGAGTAGATCATTGATCAGTGTTTGGAAGAGATATAAAACAAGAATTGTTGGAAAAATACCAAAATGGATCTCACCACAAGGGGCATTTTATAGGAAAGAAATGCAGATTTTAAGGAAGTGGTATAAGTATCAAGACATGATTAAGGTGCAGGAAGGAGAAACAAAGATGAGGACCCAGGAAGAGGTACAATAGAGAGGATTTGTTAATAATTAGTTTACATATAGACAGCTTTGTAAGAGGTATAGGATGGATGGGAGAAATGAAGGATATGAGGATGAAGGTGAGGAATCAGAGTTGGGAGAATTAATTTTGGGAGATAAACACAAAATTATAGGATTAATATACACAATATTATTGAAAATAGAAATGGAGGAAGAAATTGTTAAAGACCCAGTGATCAAATGGGCAAGATGTATAGGGCACTCATTACATTTGGAACAATGAGAAAGAACTTGGACAAAAGGGCTCAGATATCATAAAATTTAAGAGAGAATTATTATAAAATGTTCTTCCAGTGGTATTTATCTCCAGATAAGTTAGCGAGAATATATAAGTTGAAAGATAATAAATGCTGGAAGTGTAGAGAGGAACAGGGAAACTTTTACCACTGTTGGATGTGTCCATGAGCTAAGAAGTATTGGAAAGAAGTAAAGAAGATAATTAGCAATATATTGGGGATTAAAATACAATTAAAACCAGAGTTTGTTTGTTTGTTGTTGTTTTTTAGGAATGATGGAGGATAGTTTTAAAAGGAAGTTTAGGAAGGCATTATTTCATATGATAACCACAGCAAGAATAACTTATGGCCAAAAATGGAAAATTGAAGACATTGCCACAAATGAAGAATTGTTATTAAAATTGTACAAATAAATAGAAATTGATAGATTAACATATTTAAGGAAATATAATTCATTGAAACAGTTTAATAATGAATAGGGAAAAGTAACAACATTTTGAGGAAATAAATGGGGAAAGATAGAGATATTAAATTTTAGTTAAAAGCTTTTTTTCCCTTTTTTTAGGAGATAGATTTGAAGAACTAGATCAAGGATGATAAAAGAGGAAAATTAAAGGGTTAGAATAATAAGGTTAAATATAAGTTAAAGATAGGAGCAAATATAAGATAGAGCAGGGGTCCCCAAAGTATGGCCCACAGGCCGGACCCAGCCCGTCAAGGCCTTCTTACCATCCTATACCTCTCACAAAGCTGTGTGTCAAAATGGCATCTGGAGTCGTGCACATGTGCCCGGCATTGCACGCACATGCACATGATTCCAGACTCCATCTTGGCAAAGAAAATGGTGCCTGAGTCATGCGCATGAGCACGCGTGCATGTGTGCGCGCAACCGCCCCCCCCGGAAGATCTGGGGGCCAGTGAACCAGCCCCCGGATGAAAAAGTCCGGGGACCCCTGAGATAGAGATACATAAAGAGCTATGGAAAGAGGAGGAAGTAGATAAAGGGAGAAGGTCTTCTATGATAATAGAACAGGGGTAGGCAACCTTTCCCCTTTAAGGGCTGAGGGACTTCAGCTCCCAGAAGCCTAAGCCATGTTGGCCAATAGTCCCATGTTGGCCAATAGCTCCTGGGATTCTGGGAGCTGAAGTCCCTCGGACCTTAAAGGGGAAAAGTTGCCTACCCCTGTAATAGAACAACAATAACAACAAACAGTAATATTGCTCATAAAGCTCCTTTAAATAGCAGCCCCAATGCCCTACTCTCTGTACCTCAGCAGTAGTTGCTGAAAGACTTGCTCCAGTGTGAGTGTATGTGTGGTGATTCCCTTCTCAATCTTATCTCCAAACCTTTCCTGTTCCTCCTCCTTCCCCTGCTCCTCTTCCTTGCATTTCCTCTGAAAACCAAGCTTCTCTTTCCCCCCTCCACTTCCATGTTCAAGCCAATCTTAAAACCTGTCTCCTAAATTCTACTCTCGACTTATCCACAGGCCATATCAAAATCCATTATTTTGGCCCTAAAACCTTCAGTTGATGTATACATGAAGTTGACTTGTACATGAGTATACATGGTATTTCAACACAGGGAAATGTGAGAAGTGATCCATATAATCTGGAAGCCTGGAAGGAAGAAGTATTTGAGGCAGTCTACAACCAGAATGCCACAGCACAGAAGGCCTTCTTCCATGTTTCTACATGTTGTATTACTCCCACAGATGAGACATCTAGGAGATCCTCTACAGGAGATCTTCAAGGAGCATCTCTCCACATATATTGAGAGGTGCTCCTTGGCATGTTAAAGGATGTTATTACTCCAGCTTGACTTCAGACTGGAATTTGTATGCTTCCTGCTAAGTATCCCTGCCAGTAACATGTGTTTGTGAAATCTCTAGTCCCCTCCTGAAGTGTGACCAGGAATTCAGCTCTGGAGCATACTGCAAATTGGGCCAGGAATTTCGAAGCAGGTAAGCTCTGTCCTCCTTTAAAAGATGGGGGAAGCAACATTTTTAATTTAGGGTGCTGCAGTTAGCAATCCAGCTACTTTAAAGTTTGTGCCCCTTTATTGGGGTGGGGCAGTAGGTGATGGGGTTTTAATATACCAAATTTACTATAACCTGGCAGTCTCAGCTTAAACACTGAAGTGGTAAAATGCTGACTCTGTGTTCTTCAATAAAGTTCTGTTTTGTTTCAACACTTCCAACTGATTGATTACACAGAAGTTCTGAGTTCCCATTTCTGACAATAACAAACATTATTGTCTTTTCCAGTGAATCATATCATCTCATTACATCTAAAGTAATATTCCGAGTTTAGTCATTTTGAAATTCAGGCTTTATTTTCTCTAAGCCCTCCCCCCTTTTTTTCTTCTTTTTTCCCCTCTTGTTTATTTCTAATTGAAGCAAGCCAAGTCACATTTTCTGAGCTGGGAAGCAAACTCTAGTCACTTAGGGGGGATGCAGATGGGCGGACCTGGGCTTCCCTGGGAAGCGGAGGATCGAAGCTGAGGCTGCCGGACAGTGCGGCCTTGATCCTCCCTTTTGCCAGCCTGGAAAAGAGCGGCAAAATACTGCTCCTTTCAGAGCTGGCAAAAGGCCACTCTAAGAGCTTCCATGCGGCCCTTTAGCACCCCTTCCGGCAGAGTGCATCAAGAGGCTGCACCGGAAGGATGTCCTGACACTGCATGTTATGCATAACAGTGCATGGTGTCAGGACATCTTTGGGGAGGGGTTGAGGCGGCCAGTGTGCAGCTACCCCTCCCCATCTCCACCTCCAGGATGGCCCAAAGGGCCCATCTGTAGAGGCCCTTAGATATCTTTCCTGAGAGCAAAGTCTTTACTTCACCCATTTATTATTTCTGTGTATCATTTACACACAGCAACCAATGTGTGTATCTTTTCTTTGCACCCAGTTCAGTCTTCCAAATAGGTCATCCCCCCCTCTGCCAGCCTTTTCACTTAAACAAATAATTGGACTCCGATTACAGTCCTTTACCTTTCTGAGGAGGTGACGTCACCTCTTTGGAAGGGGTTCAAGCATCTGTTTTTTTGTTGTTTTTTTAAATAAAACTTTATTGAGTTAAAATATTACAATACAATACATATCCAAAAACCAACATATTACAATACAATATAGACATATATAAATACAAAAACACAAAAAGAGATAAAAGAAAAAGAAAAAAGAACAAAAAAGAAAAGAGGAGAAGAGAGGAAGAAAGAAAGAAAATTAAGACATTAAACAACAGGGGGAAAAAATCATCCAATTACATATCTCAAACATCTTACCTAGCCTTCAAAGGGAATCTTGCTTTGTCATTCTCTAACCTACCCTTTCTTATACTGTAATGTATAGGTCCCATCTTCTTCTTCCTTTCTTCTTCTTCTTCCCACTCCTTTCACTCTTAGCTTCCTTTCCTTACCCCAACTTTCTAACTTTCCCACTCTCTCCCCACTTACTTTCCTTCCACTTACTCTAACCTTCTACACTTTCCAAATCCTTAATATCTTATATTCTGTCTTCACTCCTATCTTGCCTCATTCCCTTCTTCAGCTATTTTCACATACATAAAACATATATCACTCACACTGACTTCCTTACTATCCCCCATTAGATTATCTTCATAAGACTTGACTTTCTGATATTATTTGTTTTTATTCCTAGTTTCACCTTCCCTATATTAGTAACTATCAAACTACTTATACTAAACCAACACTATAATTACTCCTAAAACAAATTATCACAGATTCAAGATTGCTATTTTGACTGGATGATGAAATTATACGAAGGTATAGAAATGGATTTATTAACACAAGCTATGAAAGACAAAGGTAAACATCAAGTAAAAGAAGACTGGTCAGAAGTTATTGAATTTATGAAACAAAAATGGGGCAAAATAGCAAGCATCTGTTTGTTTTTAAAGCAGCCAATGGAAAGTGCTTCTGAATGTATTTGGAGTGTATTTCCCTCACTGCTGTGATGATACAGTAAGCTTTAGTTTGTCCTTCAATTTTTATCCACCTTAACTCATTATAATCAAGATGCAATGATTATATCAAGGAGAGACTCTCAGCCAGCTGTAACCTCTATTTCCTAGATTACCTCTTTCCATGACACACACAGAATTACAACTTGCTTTCTAGAAGGCAGAACAATGGGGGATGCAGACGGGCGGCCCTGGGCCACCCTGAGAAATTGAGGATCGGGGCTGATGCTGCCAGATGTGTCAGCCCTGATCCTCCCTTTTGCTGGCCTGGAAAAGAGTGGCAAAATGCCACTCCTTTCAGAGCTGGCAAAAGGGCACCCTAAAAGCCAGTGCGCAGCTCTTTAGCGGCTCTTCTGGTGCAGGGCATCAAAACACTGCACCAGAAGGACTTCTGATGCCATGCATCATGCATAATGGCACGTGGCATCCGGACGTCTTTGGGGAGGGGTTGAGGTGGCCGGCATGCAGCTGCCTCTCCCCACCACTGCCTCCAGGATGGCCCAAAGGGCCCGTCTGTAGAGGCCCCAAAATGCTAAGAATATCCTTCTTAAACAGGAACCTGCATAAACCATATTGTGGGGAAAAACTGGGAAATATACTTAGGTCACATCTATATTGCCAGAAAAACCCAGCTTACTATCGGGGCTTCTGGAGGGCAAGCTGTCTGCACAACTGGCTCCTACAATGAGCCAATACTGGCAGCACTGCCTGCACATTCCCCAGGAGACCTGTCTCCCTCTCTTCCCATGGCTCGTGGGGGCAATAGCCATGCTTTTGAGCATCAGTGCACTGCAATGATGGTATTATTGTACTACTGTGCATTTGTGCTGTCACTTTTCATGTCTGCAAAAGGATGTTAGGGTGCATGTGAACTGAATTCAACATATGCAGGAAACTTATGCTGGAACAGACACCAAAGATCAGTCTTGACTGTGAAGTTCTGTGCAGGCTGCAAATGCTGCAAGGAAAAAACCTCCCACACAGACAGCTGTCTGTAAGACACAAAACTGCTGGACTCTCTCTTGTCTCATAAAGAGGTTCTTTATTCCTCTGTTATATACTATGTACAGACTAACAAAGTGCTCCGCCAGTATCTCTATATACAATCAACCACACATGAGTATCCAACTCACCCACTTATATACAGTATCTGCTTCTGGGATATTAGTCCAGCCCACTCCTGGGATGTCACCCACTCCTGGGATGTCACCTGACTGATATGACTCTGCAGAATTGAGGTTTTCTGACTCAACCCTCTGGTTAGTGTTGCATCAGCCCCCATGACTCAGGACTGTTCAAATAGAGGCAGCTCAAAATGCGGTGCATCAGGTGCATTTACACCGGTGTCTTTAACTCTCGGATGCCCTTATTTCCACCATCCCGACGTCGCTGCATCCCGACGTACTTTTGTAGGTGCACATGTTTTCGGAAAAAGCAGAAAAATGGGGTTCCTTTTTGGAGCGCCCTTTCAGAGGAAGAGGCAGGTAGGGGGCGCTTTTTTGCCGTGCATCATCTAAAGACCATGCCTTCAGGTCACCCTCAAAACAACCCTTTTAACACATCTGCATCCCCCCTATGTGGCAGATTGCTTTCCCCTCTGGTTTAGATGGCCCTTCCTGCCTTTCCAGCCAGCCTAGCTATGGAAGTTGCAGTCCAACAGCATTGGAAGGGCCCGCAATTCTCTTCCCAGTTCTAAACTGAAAGCAACAGAAGTTTTGAGAATAGTTCAGTGAACTTAACATGGCCTTCCTTGCTCTTGTGAGGCCCAGTCTGCATATTGGCATATTGTAGGAAGGGGTGTGCATGTCATGTGTGTGTGCCGACAGTCTACATTGATATGGTAATGTGATGAACCTGAGAGAGTGAAAGTGTAAGGTGCAATTTAAGTTTCCCAGAGTGTTAACCCTTTTAAAGGGAAACAAAAATATGTAAGTATGAAAGTTAAATTGGTTAGAGTTCAGCTTTCATCAGCAGAACAGCAAAAGTATAGGGCAGACTATTCTAAATCTGCCTTCCTGAAGAATAAAAACTTACTCCAAAAAACAAAAAACATGCAGTTTGTAGCTTAAAAACAAATAATTAGATAGAATGACATAGATGAGGGGCAGGCAAACTGTCCCCTTTAAGGGCCAAGGGACTTCAGCTCCCAGAATCCCAGACTATTGGCCAACATGGCTGAGGCTTCTGGGAGCTGAAGTCCAAAATCCCTAAGAGGGCCGAGTTTGCCTGTCCCTGATAGATAGAGGGAAGTCCCTGTCTACGGAATGAAAGGAGAATGCAATACATAAATTTTCTAACAATCCCCTTCTGATTCTCTTGGACCGACGTTGAGGATTTTCATTCCTTCACACAATCTCTGGAATTTATCGTTTGGCAGAAGTTTAGTGAGGATGTCTGCAATCATTATTTCAGTGTTGCAGTATTCCAGTTGAACAAGTATATTCTGACACATTTCTCTCACTTTGTGAAATGCAATACCGGTGTTCTTCTTGAGTGGCTTTTCACTCTGAGAGATCTAGATGAAGTTTTGATTGTCTTGCATCAAAATTGTTGGTTTGGGTTCTGTAATCCCAAAGTTCAGGAGTAAGTTGTGCAGCCATTTGATTTCATCACATGCTGTTTTTGCTGAAATACACTCAGCTCCAGTAGAAGAATCAGTAATCACTGATTGCTTATTACTTATCCAGGTTACAGCTCCTCCATAGAAGATCAGGTTTCTGGTAGTTGATTTTCTGTCTGCCAGATCTGCAGCCCAGTCTGCATCTAAGTGATCAGCTGTGGTTGTTTACAGACTGGCAGCATCAGTTTGTAATCTGATGTTCCTTTTAAATATCTGGCAACTCTTTTCAATGCAATAAAATCTCTTTCAGTAGGAGTGTTGGCCATTCTGCATGAGATGCCAGCAGCATTTGCTGTGTCAGGTCTGGTCAAGTTGCTATGTATAGGGGTTTTCCAACTGCAGTCCTATACCTGTCTCCATTTTGTAAAGGTTTGGATTTCTTAATGACCTTTAAGAATCCTACTTCCATTGGAGTT
Source organism: Phrynosoma blainvillii (assembly GCA_026167975.1). Lineage (NCBI taxonomy): Eukaryota > Metazoa > Chordata > Lepidosauria > Squamata > Phrynosomatidae > Phrynosoma > Phrynosoma blainvillii. The sequence continues at coordinate 154,007,635 of JANUYF010000004.1, forward strand.
GGGATAGCCTTTGCATCTTTCAGACCAACACCATCCAGTATCTTCTGCTTTTGATTCAGGAAGAAACTTCCATCACTGCCTCTATCTATTTGAACTCCAAGATAGTGTGAGTTGTCTCCTAAATTCTTGATATCAATCTCTTTCTTGAGATTTTGGATTATCTCTTCACTATCTGCTTTGTCCTCAGTGCACAGGATCAGATAATCCACATAACTAGTGATGTAAGTCCATTTATTATTTTTGAATCTGTTGTATACACATTTGTCAACAGTGCCTGGAGTGAACCCCTCTTTGATAAGAAGCTGGTTCAGTTTCTCATTCCATGCCCTGGTGGCCTGTTTTAAACCATAAATGCTCTTTTGTAATTTGCATACAAGATATTTATTCTTTACCAGATATTTGGAATCCTGGAGGTTGTTCCATATAAAGTTGTTCTGTGAGATCACCATAAAGAAAAGCTTTGCAAACATCCAGATGCTGAACATTCATTTTCTTGTAAACTGTGACAGCTAGGAGAGTTCTGATGGTTGTGTGTGTGACTACCCCAGCAAATGTTTTATTGTAGTCCTCACCATACTTTTGAGTATAACCTTTAGCAGCAAGTCTGGCTTTGTACCTCTGAATCTCCCTTTCTGCATCTAGCTTTGTTGTAAAGACCCATCTACAGCCAATTTCCCTTTTCCCTTCTAGCAATTCTGATGAAGTCCATGTCTTATTTTTATATAAAGATTGCATTTCCTCAATAACAGCTTGCACCCACTTCTCAGAATCTGTCTTTGGAATTCCTTCTTCCAATCAGAGGGTTTTGGAATTAATTCCTCTGTGGCTTGATAAGAGAATCTGTCAGGTGGCACACCTTTATTGGAGTTTTCTGACCTCACCTGTATTTGGATACCTGGCTCTGCTTCTTTTACACTGTTCAGTTCCTCATCGTTAGGCTGGTCCACTTCACTTATGCAGTCAAGTTTGCTTTTCTGCTTGGGAATATTAGGTAAATGCTTTGCTTTCAGAAGCCATCAGATGGTTTAATTTTGGCTTAACTCCATGTCATAAATGGAATAGGGTTACATCTTTAGATTTGGTTGTCAATCTGTTACACAGATATGTAGCAGTCATGATGGCTTCAGACCAATAGCGTTTAGGCATATTAGCTTCCAAAAGAATAGTGACTGCCATCTCCTTGAGAGTTCTGTTCATTCTCTCTGCCACACTATTTTTTCTGGAGAATAAACCTGTGTTGTCTGATGCTCAATGCCATGTTCCTTTAAAAAATCATCAAATTCAGCATTGACAAATTCAGTTCTATTATCTGTGCACAGGCTCTTCAGTTTATAGCTACATTTTTTAGAGACTCAATTAAAGTACTCTTTGAATTTTTGAACAGCTTGGCTCTTCTCTCTGAGAAAATAAATGTATGTGTATCTGCTGAAGTCATCAATAATAGTCATATAATAAGAGTTACCTCCTGCTGACTTTTGATTCATTGGTCCGGAAAGATCAGCATGTAAAAGATCCAATGCCTTGTTGGATTGTCTCTCAGTAACTGGAGGATGTGAAGCTCTTGTGGCCTTTGCTTCCAAAAATTCTACACATTTTTCATTGTTTGAGCACACTTTGAATTTAAAGTCTCTTGCAATCTCTTCATTTGCCAGTCTCTTAATATTTTCAAAACGTCAATAAGCAAATCTGAGATGCCATAAAGTTTGTGGTTGCATCTGGTGTTCACAGATGAATGTGAAATCTGCATCTGATAACATCCATGAGATCCTAAGTTTGCTCTAAAAATCAATTTTTTATCATGAAAATCAAAACAAGTTTGCTTTCTGAAAGTGACATGGTTGACTCTTGAGGTTGTGGTCTGCACATTGTAAAATGAGGCTTGCAAATCCGGTACATAGTAAGCATCTGGGATTTGTAAAGTTCCTATTCTGTCAGGATCAAGTTTTGTTTTCAGAATAACAGTCCCTTTACCTTCAGCAAAAACATCTTGACCATTAGCAAGATAGACAGGAAAAGTTACATTTGCATCAAAATCAGCGAACCATTCTTTGCTGTTGAATTAATGAATACTTGTTCTACTATCAATAAAAATTTGGTTTTCATATTTATCTCCAGCAATTTGAAATAACTGTTGTTGAATCAAACTGATATCAACATGATGAGGAGATTACTGTGTAGGATTAAAAGCTTTCTTCTTAAAATTGGTTTTGTTTTTGGTATTCAGTCCCTTACTTTGCAGCTTTTGCAGCTCAGCTCTAGTCGTTGTCTAGTTAACATTGCTTCTGTTTGATCTTTGAGAAAAGGAACTCTTTTTCAAATCCTGTGCAGCAAATTGAGTTGGGGGGATGCACACAGGCTAAAAGGGTTGCTTTGGGGTTGACCAGAAGGCATGGTCTTTAGATGACGCACACTGAAAAAGTGCCCCCTACCTGCCTCTTCCTGTTAAAGTGCACTTCAAAAAGAGCCCCATTTTTCTGCTCCTTTTGAAAACATGCACACCTTCAACAGTACGTCGGGATGCAGCAATGGAGGTACGGCGGAAATAAGGGCAACCGAGAGCAAAAGACGCCGATGTAAATACACATGTACAGGTGCGCCACATTTAGAGCTGCCCCTGGGAAGCATGCACCCATTGAAAAATGCTTCAAATTAAAGCGTTTTTAGGGTTCAGGTGTGGGCGAACCGCCACAGGTGCGTCTGCTTCAGAACCCTAGATCTAAACCTAATTTTCACAGTGTGCATGCACCAGAGTGGGAAGGTGAAACTGTTGCTACTGGATGATACATTGTGTTAAAGAGATAAAGGGAAAGTTTCACTTTTAAGCTGGACCTCCACACACATTCCAGCACCATTTTCCCAGTGCAACTTTTTCCAGCTGCAGACCTCCACAGCTGTCCACTTTGGGGCTCCTCTCATCCACAGTGGGACCAATGGCAGAGCCATCCACAAGCAGAGACCCAAAAAGAGGGAGAGGGATGTCGTGGACCCATGCGGAGACGGCCGACCTCATAGCTCTGTGGTTGCAGCCACACATTTTGGAGAAATTGAGAAATTCTTTCTTGAATGCCATCACATTTAAGGAGTTGGCACAAGCCATGAGGGTGAAGGGCCACCAATGCACCTGGGAGGAGTGTTGTCGGAAGACCAAAAACCTCAGGGCTGGTTACAAAAAGTTTAGAAATCATAAGGCCAAAAGTGGATGGAGTCCCTCCTCCATGCCTTTCTACAAGGAACTTCATGCCTTTATTGCCAAGGACAGCAGCATACAGCCCAGCAGAATATGCACCAGCTGTGAAGTCATGAGGGTCCCAGTGGGCCAGCCAGCCAGAGCAGAAACCGTGGAGGACATCTCCGAGGGAGAATATGCCCAGGAGCTTTTGCCCCCTCAAGGTAAGATGCACCAGGGGCCCTGGGAAGGGGTGCAGGGGACAGCACTAGGGTGGCCAGAGGATAGAGATGACCCCATCCCTTTGTCATATTTAGATGACCAGGAGGAACACCCCAACTCAGATGAGACATCCTGCAGTCAGAGGGCTATGGACATCTCTGCCATGAGACCCCACACCTCTACATCTTCCACCAGCAGGCCACCATCTCATGGTTCCAAGTAGACCACTGTATCTTCCAGGATCAGTAGCCACCGCAACCGCTCCCCTGACCCATGGACAAGTACAGTGATCAGCGACGATGAGAGTGAGGGCAAGGAGAGGGCAGATCCTGGACAATTCACCCAGCTGATCAACCAGGTTCAGGCTGCACACGGTAAATTCCCTGTTATGACAAAAAATGCATTCCATTGCATGTACACCTGCACCCCAAAAAAGCAAAGCAATTTGTATGGCTTTTGTGATGATGTTTGCGTAGGTTCACAGGTTTGCAGACCCCCCCCCCCCCGGCATGCCACTTTTGCACTCTAGCATGTCGGGGTGGGGGGCATGGAGGAACGTTTGTCTGTGTGTCCCATTCACCAAGTCCCTCGCATCACCACCACCTGCATGTATCCAGTTGCCTACACAAACCTCCCTGGCATGTACCTCTCCCCTCCCTCCTGATATGTGCGGGAGATATTCTGTGTGCAAACTGTGCCCTCTGCCATATATGTCCCTAGAAAGAGGAGTAGCACAAGAGAGAGAGGAGGATGAGGATGAAACAACTAATGCCAGAGCTGAAATGCCACCAGCAGCCTGCCTGGCTGACATCAGAGGGAAGAGGAAGTTGCTAAGCAGCCACAGCAAATACGAGTACACAGCAGCAGTTCATGGAATGCAGCATAGAACAAATGGACAAAGCCCTAGAACAGGATGAACATTGCTATCAGCTGAGGCAGAGTGAGAGAGTGGATCAGAGGGAGCATCAGCAATGCATGGCCCACGAGCAGTGGCATGTCGCTGACTCCCTACAAGTGCAGACAAGTCTGCTGACCCAAATTGTTCATGTCATAGAGAAGCCCCAGAGGGCCATTGCCCCAGAGGGCAAAGCATCACCCACGAGCACTGACCCGTTTGCTGGCCCGGATTGTGGATGTCATAGAGAGGCCCCAGAGGGCCATTGGTGGCAGTTGGGAGGGTGTGCAGGAGGGTGGAAGAGGAAGGGGTATCCCCCAGAGCCAGCAGGAGGTGGCTGTGGTGGTAGGCAGAGGAAGGAGGGGTCACTCTCCACCCCTGGATGTCAAGGGTGCTGTTGGCAGAGAGAGGAGGGAGAGGTGTCCACCCATGGAAGATGAAGCTGTGGGGCGGCAGAGAGAGGAGGGAGAGGTGTCCACCCATGGAGGATGAAGCTATGAGGGGGGACAGAGGGAGGAGCGAGAGGTGCCCACCCATAGAGGCTGCTATGGAGGTGGAGATCATTGAGCAACACTCCGTAGAGGAGTCTAGCAGCCTTTTCAGCAGTGATGTGGCAGTGCCACCACCCACTCACCACCCACAAAGGCTGAGATCAAGTAGAGGCAGATGGAGATGTTGCGACGATCACCACTAATTACCAAGGCAGCCATCGCTAACTACCCACCACTATGCCCATCTCACTGCTTGCCACCACCACCGCACACTATGCCCACCTCACTAATTGCCACCGCCACTGCACACTATGCCCACCTCACTGATGCTGCTCACTGCTTTCCTGTAGGGATCCTTCAATGAACCTATACACCTTCACATAAAATGTCAGAAGCTGTTTCAAAGTTGAAAGTTTATTCATAAAAACCGGCTATTGCCAAACCTGCGTACATGTGCAGATTACGTTATAATTTTTTTTAAAATAAATTTTTCTTTTGATAAAAAAACAATCAATCAACTATTTATAATAATCAACAAATGGGGGAAGGGATGGGGAGTATTTACAAAAGGGAGGGGCAGTTACAATGGGGGAAGAAGGGGAGGTAGGAGGTAGGAAGCATGTACAAGGGGAAGGAGAGAGGAAGGTGCTTCAGGGATGGAGAGGGGGGTTGGGGCTCGGGGAAGACCAAGGTGGTCCATGATGGCTGCCACGGAGTTGGTGAGACGTAGCACCTACACCTCCATGGCAGCCACCCTTTGTTCCAGCTGTCAATCTGCAAGGGAAAATAAAAGAGAAAAGTATGGTTAGGAGGTTGCTCTTCACCCCATCACCCAATGCTACAGCCAGGGTTCCTGCCCCCAAAACTCCCTCCCTCTGTGTCCCTGCCACTCTTACCCCACTCATGGTCCTGGTCCCAAGTGGTCTGGATGACCGCAGGCAACACCAAGGGGACCCTGATGTGCTCCACCTGGTGGCTGGCGACTCAGCCCTGCCACCTCCTCCTCAGCAGGTCCGCCTGTGAAAGAAAAAAGACACCATTTAGGAATGCAGCATGGAAAGAGATGGGGGAGGGGAGGGACAGGAATGCCATGGAGGCCGCAGTTATGCAGCCATTTTCCCTCCCCTCAGGGACCTACCTTCGGCCATGGGAGGCTGGTGTGGCTGCAGAGGGATGCCAGGGTCTCCGTCTGCATGGGCCAACCTGGCTGGCCCAGCTTCTCTGTTGGAGGAGGAGGAGGAGGGGGAACTGGCAGGGTCCCTCCTCCGTCCCTGTTGCCACCTCCGCCACACACCTGCATTTGGAGAGAAGGGAAACACCATTAGCACCCATGGAATGGGGACAAGAGGGAGGGGAGGGATAGGGAAGAGGGAGGTGAAGGGAGGGATGGGCATGAGGGACCATGGCAGGGGCCCAACACTTACTGGGAGGATGGCGATCCTGCCCTCTTGGGCAGTCTGCCCTCTCCCAAAGGTCCCACAGCTGGTCATAAAAGGGTGGCCTATTGCGAACCGAAGGTTACTTGCCGTAATCCTCCAGGGCCTCAAAGAAACCCCCCTTTAGTGGCTTGAACTTCGCTCGGCACTGTTGGGGGATCCTCCTGAGGACTTGCTGGTGGAGGACCTGGGAGGCCTGGGTGAAGTACCCCCGGTTTGGGGCGGTTGGTGCTCACCATCACCCTTCTTGCGGCTGCTTCTTGGATGAGGGCCTGAAGGAGAATGCCCACCTCCTCATTGCTCCAGTAGGTGATGCGGATGGGCACTCTCCTCCTGGCTGCCATCATTGTCCTGGGGATCTACAGAGGTCCGCAGGACTATTTATGGGCAATTGTTGCAGGGGCAGATGGCCTTACCTGGCTCCTGGCCAATGGAGTCCTACATAAGATGTTTGTATGTGAGCCCCAATGGTAGCCCTCTGGGCTACCAATTATTACAATCGAATGTGCCATTAGGAAACCTGACTGTTGGGAATTTTGCAACATTGTCAGAGGTTACAATTGGTGGTTTTTGCACTGTATCTTTCTATTGCCAGGAAATCTGGTGCCAGGTGACCCCGCCCCATGCCCTTTTGTGTGTGTGTATCTGTGTACCTCCCGTAGGCTCATGTTCAAGGATATCTGCCTAAAAACAGGATTGCCATCTATAAAGATAATGGGGATGATAGGATCTCATCATGGCATAGTGCAGTAGTATCCTACATAAATTCTAGCCATACACAGAATGTGGATAACATTACATATTTATTGAGGTGCTTATGATCATGGCATAGTGCAGTAGTGTCCTACATAAATGCATGTCATCCACAGAGTGTGGATAATAGGAAATGTTGTGTTTAGGTGCTTATGATCATGGCATAGTAGAGTGGTGCCCTAGGATTACAGATGGAGGAGAGGGGATACTTCAGATCCTCCGGGTCTCAAAGAACTCTGCAAGAGCATCCCTCACAGCCTCCCCTTCTCTCTGCCTCACAAGGACATTGTCCTCCATGGGTGCCCCCCAGGGTGGGCAGCACAAAGCGGTGCCTGTAGCATCCTCCCTCATCTAGGACACTTCCCTTGGTATCGAAGATGTTGTGGAGGATGACACATGAGGCGATGATGGGGATGACATTCTCCTCTGCCACAAGGAGTGGAGCAGTGAGACACCTCCACTGAGCCTTCAGCTGCCTGAAGGCCCTTTCCACCACATTCCTGGTGCAATTCAGCCTCCTGTTGAATCCTTTCTGCCTGGCATTGGTGGTGCCCTGGTAGTGCTTCATGAGCCACTTCTGAATGGGGTAGGTGCTGTCAGCGAGCAGGAGGGGGCTCATCTGCTGGCCCCTCAGGGTGACGGTGGGGTTCTCTGGCACATATATGCCAGGCTCCATGGCCTGAAAGATGATGGAATTCCTTGCCACCCTAGCATCGTGAGTCGATCCAGCCCAATTCCAAATCAACAAACCATCCTCAATGATCCGATGTCCCCTGGAGGATGACAGAGGACAGATGACAGTTTGTCCTTTTGGTTGACAAACTCGTTCCTCCTCCCCAAGGGTGGCACGATCAGACAGTGGCACCCGTCTATGGCACCCACTACTTGGGGGAAGCTGAGGTCAGCAAATCCTTGCATGATTTGTGGGTGACAAGAAGGGGGAGAAATGGAGGGTGAATGATTAAAAAATCATGACATTTGCCAACTGATGACGTTTTTCATGTACCTGCGCAGGTTCAATGGCCCCAGCAGGGGGATCCATACAGTAGGAACCACACTGTATGCCAAGTCATGACCTACTAGGCATCCCTGTACAGGTTCATTGGTGCCAGTGGCCGGATCCATACAGTAGGAGCCACACTGAATGCCAAGTCATGACCTACTAGGCCTTCAACGGGCAAAGCTGCCGAGTATACAGTAGGAGCCACACTGTATGCCAAGTCATGACCTACTAGGTGTTCCTGCGCAGGTTCATCGGCCCCAGCAGCCGGATCCATACAGTAGAAGCGAAACTGTATGTCACATCATAAGGTAACCCTAACCCTAAACCCTAACCCTAAACTCTAACCCTAACCCTACACAGGTTCAACGGTCAAAGCTCAGACTCTATACAGTAGGAGCCACACTGTATGCCAAGTCATGACCTACTAGGTGTCCCTGCGCAGGTTCAACTGGCAAAGCTGCAGAGTATACAGTAGGAGCCACAATGTATGTCAAGTCATGACGTTTTAGGTTCAATGGCCTAAGCAGCGGACTCTGTACAGTGACAACCACACTGTATGTCAGGTCAGGATGCGTTCTGCACAGGAGGGAAAAGTGACAAGTGTGTGTGACTGTTCTTACCTGAGCGGTGTCCCCCAGGTACACTGTCTGTGACAGGAGCAGCTTCTCCATGGTGAGGGCGAACTCCACCAACACTTCCCCGACAGTGGTTTGGCCGACCCTGAACTGCTCTGATGCCTGCTTGTAGCTGGCTCTGTGAGTGAGGACCCAGATGGCCATGGTGACCCTCTTCTCTACTGGGATAGCCTTCCTCATCATGGTGTCTGCCCGCTGCATTTCCGGATGCAGTACTTCTACTATCTGGTGGAAGAGGGCATGGGGCATCTGGAAGAACATCCTTCATTGCTCATCCGACCAGATGTATGTGACAAACCCGTCCCACCAGTCGGTGCTTCTAGGGAACATCTACCAGCGGCGCAGGGCTCTCTCTGGTGGCATAAGAGCGGCTGCGGCGGCGGCAGCACACCATGCAATGCGTCTTGCAGCACCCGCTCTGACAGGTCTCACTTCTGGGTCCCCAAAGTCATCACTGCAGTCTTGCATGAATGCATCTGCAGCAGGGACCATGACGGAGGCTCCTGTGGCTGTGCATTGCAAGCTGAGTACCAGCGCATACCACTCAATTGCTGTGGCTGCCATGATTTCTCTACAGCACATAGTGTGCAGGTCCTGAGCAATGCCAACATTTCTGTTAAAGGGGCCATGTTGTATCTGCGCACATGTACATGTGCTGCAGAGATCACAAAAAAAATAGTGTGCAGGTCCTGAGCAATGCCAACATTTCTGTTAAAGGGGCCATGTTGTATCTGCGCACATGTACATGTGCTGCAGAGATCACCAAAAAAAGCTGCTGCTGCCGGCCCATACGGTTACTGCATTCCTATTTAGGGAAACCTCGAGGCCGGCAGTGCAGGTGATGAGTCTGCTGCCGGCCCATACGGTTACTGCATTCCTATTTAGGGAAACCTCGAGGCCGGCAGTGCAGGTGATGAGTCTTAACTGCAGCCTTGGAAAAGCTGCATTAATTGGCCCCCAGTGCAGTTGCTCCATCCCCATTTAGGGTAACCTCCGAGCGGCAGGGCGGTTGCTGCAGTTTGGGGGAAAGGCAAATTCAGGTCACCTTTTCCTGCCCATCTGCATAGCCCCTTAGTTCTCTGTCTGTTGTTTTTGTATTATAGTTATCTTCCATCAAGTTTTGTCTGTTTTGAAATTCAATAATTTAGCAACAGCATCTTGTAAAGAAACATTTCCTTTAACTTGTAAAACATTAATTATTGGAGAGTAATATTTTGGAAGACTTGCCAAAAACACTCCAAGTTTTGCATGTTCTGGAAAAGATTCTCCAGCTGCTGTAATTCCAGACAAAGTTGCCATAAAGCCATTAATATGCTGATTTAAAAATTGAGGATGACGTAACTTGGGGTTAACAAGTTTGATCATGAGAGCTGTTTGATTTGAGGTACTTGGAGAATTAAATGATTTCTGTAGTTTGTCTGATTATTTGTTTTGCATCAGTTAAACCTTGAATATGGTAAGAAATGCTGGGATCTACAGATAAGCAAATATAAACTGCTACTTTCTCTGCATTTTCATCAAACTGTTGTTGATGTTTTCCTGCTTTTGTGGGTCTATGCTCATTTATTGTTTTAAATAGTCCCACTGTGGTCAGGTACATTTGCATTTTCCATGACCATGTTTTATAATTTGTTCAAGTTAAAATTTCTGTAGTCATTGTTGGATTAGGATTAGTAGAAGCCATTCTCTATTATTTGAGTAGAAAAAAACACCCCTTTCTTCTTTTAGCCAGTATCTTCAGGAGAAGCAGTTTAAAAATAATCTGTAACCTCTTCCAAGACCTCACTAGGTCTAGATTGAGTCTAGACAGGAACCCTTTGTCAGAACTGTGTCTGGTTTTCTGTCTGGTTTTTATTGTTGTTGGGTTAAATGTTTTACTATTATATTAGTTGTAGTGGATAGGGGATTGTGGGTATGTTAGTAGTCATAGCAAATAGGTTAGTTGGTATGGGGGGTTGGGACCAGGCTAGGATAGTTTTGAAAAAGCTGGGCCTTTGGAATGTGTAAACTGTGGGATACAGAGAGTTGGGGTCTGGATGTAACTGAAAGGAGGAGAGTTGGGTGGAATACCTGTGCTGAAGAGAGATAGCGCTGGTGAAAGGTTTGGAAAAGGAGGGGCTGGTTTGCTGGTGGGGAAGGCTATGAGAATTGGAGATGGGTGCTGGCACCGATGGAGTTGGGTGGAGTTTAATGGTTTAGGGGTTTTAAGATATCGTTAGGCTTGGAGGGGGCAGTTCTGGCTTAAACACTGACTGGTGAATTTCTGACTATGTGTTCTCAATAAACTCCTTGTTGTTTCAATTCACTGGACTTATTGATACACAGAGTTCCTGAATTTGCTCAAATCTGACACCCTTCTGGGTCCATAACCCCAAAAATGTGGGGTGCAATTTAAATTTCCTAGGGCATTAACCCTTTTAAAGGGAAACAAAAAAATGCAAATATGAAAGTTAAACTTGTTAGAATTCAGCTTTCATTAGCAGAACAGCAAAAGTGTGGAGCAGACTGTACCGAGAGGAGACTGTTTAGAATCCTGAGAGCAAATCTGTTAAACAGCCTCCAAGTGTGAGTGACAGGAGTCACATGTTTAGATAGAATGACATAGATAGAGGGAAGTCCCTATCTATCTAAGGAGGGAAAGGAGAATGCAATACATAAATTTTCCAACAGGAAGCACATGAGTTCATGAATGAATTAATGATTTATTGAATTAGTCTACAGATCATTTCAAATCATTACAAATTTACCATAAAAAACAATTAAAATGACACCTTATACTAAAATAACTGTGGACCAGAGTAAAACTGTGCAAATTAAGCACACTCTCCTCTTTGCACCAGATTTTCCCTTAAATAGGCAGGGTCACCTTCTGAGACACAGAATGATTACAGCCTCTCAATAAGAAAGAAAGGGTTTTTGTGCATTTTTCAGGCTGTGTGGCCATGTTCTAGAAGAGTTCCTTTCTGACTTTTCTCCAGCATCTGTAGCTGGCATGCTGGTGAAATGTCAGAAAGGAACTCTTCTAGAACATGGCCACACAGCTTGAAAAATCCACAAAAACTATGGATTTCGGCCATGAAAGCATGGCGCACAGCATCAGGACGCCCTCTCAGCACAGCGTTTAAACAGTTATGATGCCAAAGATATCTAATATTATGGTCAATACATTTCAATACATTTCATATGCTCATGACATAATTATGCTCATGACATAATACTGATGTCTACCATTCATGTTGGTTTGCGTAAGTTATTAAGTAAATTTAGCTTGTACTATAGAGATAATGATTTCAAAATTAAATACAACAAATCTAGTTTTAATTTTTGGAAAGAAAAGAAAAATTATATCTAGTTTCTTGATACCAATGAAATGCAACATGTGAATTCCCTTAAAAGTGTTCCACTTTCAGATAGGTTGTGTATATGTCAAACCCATGTGTGGAGAACACAGGCAGTTTACAATGTATGGCTTGTATGATTCTAACTTTTGTGCTGAGTTGTATATCTTTGTGTTTTAGAATCTTTTCTAGTTCTTTCATAGCCACCACCCCCCCATTCTTAGTCTTCTTCTGATTTCCTGACTGCAGCCCCCAGTTCTATCAATGTTTGACCCCAAGTATGGGAATTCTTTTACTATTTCTATTTCTTCATTGTCTAGGTTGAATTTATGAAGGTCCTCAGTTGTCATTATTTTTGTTTTCTTTATGCTCAGCATTAAGCCTGCCTTTGCACTTTCTTCTCTGATCTTCCTTAGTAGATGCTCCAGGTCTGTGAGGTTTTCTGCTAGTACTATGGTGTCATCAGCATATCTTAGATTGTTGATATTCCTTCCTCCTATTTTCACTCCTCCTCCTTCTGTGTCCAAGCCTGCTTTTCCTATAATATGTTCTGCATACAAGTTGAACAGATAGGGTGAAAGGATGCAACCTTGTCTGACTCCTTTGCTAATTGGGAACCATTCTGTATCTCCATGTTCGGTTATGACAGCAGCCTCTTGTTCTGAGTACAGATTCCTCTTCAGGACTATCAGATGTGCTTGCACTCCCATGTCTTTAAGGGTGTTCCATAGCCTTTCATGGTCTATGAAATCAAAGGCTTTGCTATAGTCTAGAAAGCACATGCTGATTTTCTTTTGGAATTCCCTGATGTGCTCCATTAGCCATCGTATGTTTGCAATGTGGTCCCTTGTGCCTATTCCTTTCCTGAACCCTCTTTGAACCTCTGGGACCTCTCTTTCTATGTATGGTTGGAGTCTATGTTGCAGAATTTTGAGCATGATTTTATTTGTGTGGGAGATCAGTGCTATGGTTCTATAGCTGCTGCACTCTTTTGTCTCCCTTTTTGTAAATGGGGATATATATTAATTGCTTCCAATCAGTTGGCCATTGTTTTGTTTTCCATTTCTGTTGACATATGTTGGTTAGCACTAGAGTTGACTCTGCCAGTGTGGATTGCAGCAGTTCAATTGGAATATCATCTGTTCCTGGTGATTTGTTTTTTGCTATTTCTCTTATTGCAGTTTGCACCTCACTTTTTAGAATTTGGGGTTCATCTTCATATGGCTCTTCATTCCATGTGTCCCTCATTTTGTTATCTGTTTTGTATAATTCTTCTGTGCATTGCATCCAGCATCTTTTTATTCCTTTCTGGTCTAACAGCCAGAAAACAAATGGGTCCTTTGACATAGATAAACTCTATGAAACTGCCAGCAGAATGTGTAAAATATGTTTTTGGATAAAAATACCTAGGGTCATTAGATCCTATAATCTGAAGTCTCTTTTATATATTAATTCCAATACATGCTACCCTGCTTTGATAACTTTTTTTTAAATCACATATTGACCAACAATACATCTCTTGTAGTTCATCTTGGATTCCCCACCATATAGCTGACTGAGTGGGGCCAATTCTAGCACTGAAGTCACCCATGAAGATAATTAGAGCATTGGGGAATTTTAAATGTAGGCCCCCTACTAAATGTTCTAACAAAACCCATGTGTTGTTAAGTGGTACTGAGAATTAGCTGGTGGTATATAGATATTTATGAGAATTAGGGTTTTGCCTGAGGTTTTCAACCTGACTGATTCTATGATTCTATGACTACAATACAGTCTGGGAGACCAGAAATATTTTGAACCAAATCCACACTCCAACCCAGACCTTTCCTTAACCAAAATAGCTAACCCCTCCATTGTTTTTCCTGTATTCTTTATTTTGCATGCATATTTGGACCAGGATTTATAACCAGGAAGCAAATCAGTTTTGCTTGTGAGCCATGATTCTTGGAGGGCAATTATACTGAATAAGAATTTTGTGATGTTTCACTTTGTTGGCAGGCTCTCCAGCCAGAATATTCCAAGACAGAAATTTAATTGGCCCTTGGAGGTGAAGATAATGTGGGCCAAGGTAAGGCATTTGTGGCAATGGACCAACTAAAGGTGTGTCCTCCCATTTGAAACCCACAGGGACATTATATTATCCTATGGTATCCTGTCTAGTTAGTCAAAATGAAGTCATTGTTGCAAGTCTAGAAAATCAATTTATCTTAATATACTCACATTTGTTCTTATGGGGTTGACAATTTGCACCACAGAATGCAAAAGGGGATTAGAAAGGATAGAACAACCCAGCTTCCTATCTTCTAAATATCTCATGGATTGCCATTCACATCCATCTGCTGTTGATGATTTAGCTCCAATAAGTTACTCGCAGTTTCTAATTTTCTATTAGCATTATAAATCTATATTTCCTTCAAATAATTGCATAAAAAATATAGGCTTCCCAAAATCTCAAATTGTTCTTTGATTGGTAAGGCCTGATTGGTAAGGCCTGAAAATAATTAAGAAGGGCACATTCCTCTTCCAGAAACAAGTCTGCTATCTTTCACATGGCAATACAATTTATCCCACAGTTTGGATCTAGAGATAGAGGCAAAGGTAAATTTCAGATCCATAAATGCAACAAACAGTTTGCTCTGTAAATGATTTAGGTATTTCTCTGCTAGATGGTAAAGAGTTAAACAATGACCCATAGCAGAATGATCTTGCCTGAAAGCTACTTGAGACTCTGAAAAAACATTTTGACTCCAGGGATGTGGATAATTTATTGCATAAGTATCTTGCATATATCTTACCCAAAACAGATAATAAGCTAATGGGTCTATAACTGTCAGGATCCCACTGTTGACCTTTCTTATAAATTGGTACTACTATGGCATGTTTCCAGCTAGCAGGAATTTTACCAGAGCAATTTATAGCTGTAAAAAGGGCTGCTAAAAGAGGACAACACCACTGTTGTTTATTTTTTATGAATTCAGTTGGGATATAATCAATTCCCGGAGCTTTATCCTTTTAAACTGTTGGATTAATTCAGTAACTTCATCTGTGGTTACTGGTTCCTATTGAAATACAGAGGAGGGAATACTATCCAGGATATTATCACAAGCTGAACGAGTGATATTTGGATCAGTAAAGATCCTCTCACACCTTATACAGGATTTCACAGCTAGGAGCTTTTGCATTTTAACAAAGAGCACCAGACATGTCACGTGGACACCTGAAAGGTCACATCTGCACTTGCATCAATTTGCAGATCAATAGGACCAAGCCTAGGAGCTGCTGAGCAGGTCATTCAAGCTAGAGGATTTATGAGTGCCAGCCAGGATGTGTCTGGCTGAAGATGAAATAACATTAACATCCCATCTCCTCTCCTCAGAAATTGTCTACTTCAAAGCGTAGCAATCGGAATCCTTTGATATACAATAGCAACTCTTCGCCTCAAGATAGGTTTAAGGGAATAAATGATCCTCAAAATCTCAGGCACACTGGGGTCTGGCTAGATTTCATGGTGACACTGTGACACTGTGGACTCTGATTAGAGTCCCAGCTCTTTCTGTTGTCCTTTCCTTTCATAACAGTTGAGTCTATCCATCTTCATTCATTATTGGCCTCCTTCAGGGAATTATTACCATTAGAAAGCCACATGTTTCCTCTCCAAGCTAACTACTTTATCCCTGAGTTCTTGTGCATGTGGGTCTATGTTAGAGTGTCTCTGTATGTTTGAATCCTCAAATAAAACACAGTTCATTGGAAAGCTTTGTCTCTATCAGTCTATTCCCTACCCACCTCTGTAAACATAGGGTAAAAGATCCCATAGAAGGCTTGTACTTTAGTAATTACCCAAGTTCAAGTCCTTCATTACAGAGGCAATCAAGACCTGATCTTTGGGATCCATAAGATGAGAACTAATGGTTGGTGATTGCAGTCTATGGTAATGCAAATGTTGAAATTATCTACTAAGTTAAAGACATTTCTGAAGACCAAGCCTTAGGGGCTTTGCAGACAGCACTTTGTGCTGTCTTCAAGCCAAGGAAGTGGAGGGGCAGCCAGACACTGGGCACCCCATCTGATTCCTGAGGACGTAATCGGAGCGCCCGCCCTTCCACACGATGGGCACTGATAACGTCCTTCCGGCTCAGCGTCTGGACACGCTGAGCCAGAAGAGGCACAGAAGAGCTGCATGGCGGCTCTTTGGGCGCCCCTTTCGCAGCTTGTGGAAGGAGCGCTATTTTAACGCTCCTTTCCCAGGAAGCGAAAGGGAGGAGTGGGGCCGAGGAGTGGGGCAGCCTTGGCCTCAATCTGCCACTTCCCAGGGCGGCCCACGGCTGCCCGTCTGCATCCCCCCATAATCTACAGTATTTGAGCCAAACAGGTTCAAGAAGGTGAGTTTCTATCAGGAAAAGGCCTATTGTCCCTCAGTTCAACCTAGAATACAGTATTTATTTTCCAGCTCATTATTGTTTGGACCAATCCTGGCATTCATGTCACCCATTATAAAAAAATAGTAACCAGGTAACCTTGTATTCAAGGAGGATAAATAGGACTCTGTTTTGTGCCAAGCCTCCTTTAACAGGGATATAGAAGTAATAGGAGGACTATAGATAGAAACAAATATAAAATATTTAGTGTTGACTTCCATAAGAATACTAAGAGATAACTGCTCACACTTTTCTAGCTCAGAGACCTTAACAGCCAGGGGAGATGAAACAAGAATAGCAATACCCCCCTTGAGGCAGCCTTCATTATTTACCTTAGATGCCACTAGGGAATATGAGGTAAACCTTTCTAATGAGATATTATTCATAGCTAAGGTTTACTGCAATAGTATTATGTCATGAGATAAAATAAAATGATGAAATTGCCATCCCAACATTTCTTTGTCCAGCCAGCCAACATTTGTTTGCCCAGCCTGCAATATTCAAGGAAATGATCCTCAAGGAGAAATCATCCTGAGGCCACCTGCATCAGTCTCTAGAGTATATCATGTCTAAAAGTCCATCCTTGTCATTCAGAATGCAGCCATTCTTCCATGGCACAGAGTAAGAAGGTGGCAACAGGCTCTGGGATTGTGGCAAAGGTGGTTGGGCAAAGAAGGCAAAGACAGCATCTCAGATGACTTGTCATTCAGCAATTCTTTGGCCTGCAAAAATCCAGCTGTGGAAATGTGAGCATAATCAGTATATGTACCAGCAAAGGAAGGATGAGCGATGTCATCAATGTCAGCACACCTTAGGGTTACAGTCCACTGGCCCTCAGTGAGATTTGGAGTTGAACATATATAGTTAGAATTCACCTGCACCTCATGCTCCCAAGAGATCAGATCAGTAGAGATAGCATTCTTATCATTCTTATAAAATATTATTTTCTGGTGGAGTGTTCAGATGGCCATCTTTTGCATCTAGGGAATAGTACTCCTGCTCTTAGAATGCTGTCTTGGGGGTCCTGGTTCTTGAAAAGTGATCACTCATTTTCTTATCAGCAGACACAATTAAGAGTGAGATGAGAGGACTTATACAAATAGGATATTCCAAAGTGGTGCAGAAGGGTTAGCTGAATAGCATTACTGTTAACATTTAAAATAGTAATCTTGTAGCTGTACATTAGTTTAAAAGGGAAGAATTGGAAAAAGAAGGAATCCAATGTGCATGATATCTACATAGGGAATTATTCTAGAGATATAAAATGGATATGAAATTAGAGGGGGTGGGGATGGACCTATCAGAGTTTGATAAAATAATGTGTCAAGAAAATAACCATACTAAAACTAAATTGGCTGAAAGGTCAACACTTGATCATGCGTTGGTATTACAACATCTGGTAGAGAAATACTCCCACAAAGGCCAACCACTGTATGTAGCATTTATAGATTTCAAATTGGCTTTTGACACTGTTTCCAGAGCTAAATTGTGGGATAAACTTATGAATAGTACGATCGACAAATGCCTTCTCTTATTGCTTGTTAAGATGCATGAAAACAACTGCTTGAAGGTGAGATGTAGTTTGCAAGGACACGTATCCAAAGAAGTACAAGTCAAGAATGGAGTCAGACAGGGGTGTGTGTTGGCCCCAACACTATTTAATTACACATAAATTCACTAATTCCATTTTTGAACAATCCTTCTTATCATCCCCCTAAAATAGCAAACAGACACATCAATGTGCTATTATACGCTGATGATGCAGCGATCTTATCCCTGACCCCAATTGGCCTCAAAAGAGCCCTAAAGTCTCTAGCTCTTTACTGTGTGGAAGAAAATCTAACAATAAACTACTCTAAAACCAAAATTCTCTCTTTCTCCAAATGCCCAAAAATGAGAAACTGGATGATGGGAAAGCAATCTATCGAGCAGGTCAAAATCTTTAAATACTTAGGAATTGTATTTCAATCCATAGGGAGCAGAAAAGCTCACCTGGACTATGTCACACGGAATGCCCAAAGATTGGCAAATGCTATTCAAAGGTACTTTTTCACTAAGGGAGCCCAGTTTATTCTGACCACAATTAAACTTTTCTTGGCCAAAGTTAAACCACAATTACTATACGGAGCCCAAATAGGACCCTATAGAGATCCTATTCCATTAGAACAAGTACAAAGTTTCTAAGGAAAATATTTCAAGTAACTTGCTGCGTGCCAAATGCTGTAATAAGAAGGGAAGCAGGAGTTAGTAAACTCGAGACAAGTATGTGGATTAACACCTTCACTTACTGGCTCAAATTAAATAAAAATCCTGGTGGGCTGATTAAATTTGTTTTGGCAGATACTTACAAATTTTCCTGGGAAACAGCAATCAATAAGAAATTGAACACACTGGGATTTTCTAAGGATACCATCTTGAAACTAAATCTATACCATGCAAAATTGGCCATCAAACAAAGAATGCTAGATATCAAAGGCCAGCTAGAAACCACTGCTTTCCCCAAACATATTGTACCCAATAAACAAATTCGGGTTACTTCACCTGCTGTATATCTATTCCAAATCACAATACCTAAATTCAAGAGAGCTTTTTCTTTAGCTCAATTCAATGCCCTCCCTACAGCAGTCTTGGAAGGCAGGTTTAAGAGAGTACCCTATGAATCCCGTCTTTGTCATTGTGATGCGGGTGCAATTGAAACCATTGAGCATGTCTTTTTGTACTGTCAATTCTATAAAGACATCTGTCATCAGTTGAGCACCCCCCTTCTGGAAAAATACCCGGTCACTCTGACGCCTTTTATATCCACAATCTTCTAAATAATCAGGTACCTGAGGTTGTATTTAAGGTAGCAAAGTTTTGCTATATTGTATGTAAGCTCCGACCTCAAATGGTTAATGGGAAATAATGCAGGCAAGTTTGCAAGATAGAGGCAGATAGGGATGGAACCAAGGAAGTAATGACGTCTGGCCCTGGGCACATCTGAACTTCAACCTCTTGACACCAAAGATTTTGATTTTGCAATTTTAATGTCTCAGAATTTGGCTGGAAATAGCTGTTTTCTATCGTGATTGTTTTTACAGCTTGTTTATGTTGGTCGTATATGGTTGTATATGAGGTACCAAAACCCTGCTATATTGTAGGTAAAATGCATTTTTATATGGTCATTGGGAAATAAAAATGCCAATTCTGTAAAGACTAAGGGGGAAGTAATGGAATCATGGGAGAAATGGCGTCTGGCCCTGGGCACGTCCGAACTTCTATTTTGAAGTGTCAAAAGCTTCTACATTTGTGATTTTAATGTTGTATAACTTTGTATAAAAATTCTTGAATTCTTATTGTGATTGTATTCACAATTTTGATTTTGCTGGTCAATGATCGAATAAAAATTTTGCTTACTTAATAAATTGTATAAATTATTATTAAACTAAGATATGCAAGAAGAAATTATTTGAGACAATATGATCAAATGGGCCCAGAACATTGGACATGCTATACATTTAGATATTTGGTTAACAAGATGGACCAAGAGTATAAAATTTACATTGAATTATAGACTTAGGGAAAATTGATATAAAATGTTCTACCAATGGTATTTAACACCTGAAAAATTATCTAAGTTCTATAAAGGTCATAATATTTTATGTTGGAAATGTAAAACAAAAGAGGGCACCTTTTTCATGCCTGGTGGACATTTCAAAAGGCCAAGATGTTCTGGACCCAGATAGATGAAATAATGTCAGAGATATTGCAGAGGAAAATGATGATGAAACCAGAATTTTACTTATTGAATATAATCAATGAACCCTCGGATCCACATCAAGAAAGAATAATTCACTATATGATCTCTGTGGCAAGAGTAATATTTGTGCAATATTGGAAAAGAACAGACATCCCATCTACCAATAAATGGCTAACTAAACTGATAGACTTTGTAGAGATGAACAAAATGACCTGTATGTTAAAACAACAAGCTACCTCTAAGTCCATGAAAGAATGGAAACCGTTTATAAACTACATAAAGGGAAAATGGGGAACATACATATTTCTGGATTTAAAACTGATAATCAATAGTTAGGATATAAATAGTACACATTTGGAAATTATAGAAAGTGAAGGTGAAAGACAATGAAACAATCAGAACTCCAAGGAATCACAATCTGGAGAAACTATCAGCTACTATATTCTCCTTACATTTTACATACTGGATGGAGTAATCAAAGTCTTGTAATAATAGACTCCATTGCAATAACTTACTGTTACTTCCCTTGGCATGATTTAACCAACACAAGAGTGAGTGATCTGTCTTAATTATAAACTTCCTTCCCCATTGATAGGGCTTGAGCTTGTTTAAAGCCCACACTATGGCCATACATTCCTTCTCTAAGGTGGCTAAGGGCCTTTACACACTGCCAGAAATGGTGCAGCTTGAGGCCACTTTAACTGTCTTGGCTCAGTGCTAAGGAATCATGGGAACTGTAGTTTATTGTGGCACCAGAGATTCCTGACAGAGAAGGCTCAATGTCTCAGAAAAAAATACAATTCCCATGATTCCCTAGCACTGTGCCAGGACAGTTAAAGTGGCCTCAAGCTGCACTATTTCCAGCAGTCTGTAAAGGCCCTATGTGTCTTTCCCTGAGAAGAAGCTTCTTACTCAGGTATAAAATTGGATGTATTTGGCCATCTTTACCCTCTTGGCTCAACACTGCTCCAAGTCCAACATTAGAGGCATCCGTAGTGATTATGAAAGTCTTGGTATAATCTGGAGCCCTTCCCATCATTTCAATCAAATGCTCAGATCTAGGCATAGGATAGACTTCAGTTTGGGTAATCTTATTTAACTGCCTATAGTCAACACAAAACCAGATAGCATGGTCAGGTTTGGACTATTGGATGGTATAATAATCCCCATCTTTAGCATTACATCAGTTTCATCCCCAATACTGTCAGCTAATGGACCGGTTACTCAATACGGAGAAGTGGCTATGGGGCTTGCCTCCCCAGTATTGATATGATGATATATTCCCTGGATTTTTCCGGGTATATCTGAGAAAATATCCTCAAACTTTGTTAACACATTCCATATCTCTGACTGTTGCTGGGGAGTAAGAGAAGTGACAAGAGTAACCTCTTCTCTCTTTTCTTTCCCTGCATTCTCAAATTTCCACTAAGGAAGGACAATGCCTTCATTATCCATCTCTTTGACAGCATATAACACCAAATTTTCCCACCTAACAGGGCTTCAGCATATTTCCATGTACCAATTTACACCCCACATCATCTCCCAAGTGTACTATATAGTTCACATCGTTGATCTTCTCTGTGACCTGAACTGGACTTGTCCATGCATACTGAAGTTTATTTCCTCTTGTGGGTTGAAGGACTAGCACCTCATCTCCCGGAAGGAAAACTTGGTTTGGGCCTTTTTATTGTACCAAGTCTTTTGTTGACCTTGAGCTGTTTTTAAGTTTTCTCCAGCAATTCTCAAGACTTGTTTTAAGGATGTCATCAGGTTCTGGACATATGATACTACATCTTCCAGCTCTCTTTCTTCTGGGGACTCCCACTCATGTTGAATGAGATCTAAAGGTCCTTTTACCTTGTGTCCAAACATTAACTCAAATGGGCTAAATCCCAAGCTTTCTTGCAGCACTTCTCGATAGGCAAATAACAGGTATTGCAACTTGGTGTCCCAATCATTCCGGTTTTCTGCAGTATAGGATTTTATCATGTTAACTAATGTTCCATTACATTTTTCTATAAGCCCGTTGCTTTTTGGGTGATAAAGGGTCATGGTTAAATGTCTAACTCCACAGACCTCCCATAACTTTGGCATCACTTTAGAAGTAAAAGAACTTCCCAAATCTGATATCATCTCACTAGGAAATCCTAGTCTACAGAAAATGTTTATCAGAGCATTAGCCACAGTCATTGTCTCTATATTCCACAAAGCTACTGCTTCAGGATATCTTGTGGCATAGTCCATTAGAGTAAGAACGTATCTATTCCTTCTTTGGGTTGCCTGTGGTAACGGCCCTACAATATTTTTGCCTATTCTCTGGAACAGCTGTGACATTACTGGTAATGGGCAAAGCTTGGCTCTGGTCCAATCTCGCCCTGTGTCCACTTTTTGATACGTGTCACAAGGTTTACCAAAAAAATTATATATCTTGTCCCATATCTGGCTAGTAAAAATTTAAAGAGATTCTTTGGGCAGTTTTCTTAATTTCCAAATGACTCCGAATGAACTAGAATGGGCTATTTCCAGTATCTTGCTTCTGTATTTCTGAGAGACTACCAACTGTTTTTGAATTTCCTTCTGGGTATTATATTTATATTTGAGAACCTCTCTATATAAGTGATCTTGAATGATTCTAAATCTGTGAGGGTGATTCTCACTCAGCTCTACATTAACTTCTTCCTCAGCTAGAGTGAACAAAATTTTTAAAGTTTCATTTCTCTGTTGTTCTTGACTAAATTCGGGTTTGTTCTTAACTTTAATTTCCTCACATCTCTCCTCTTCTGTTATCTCAGTCACACTAATCTCATTGTTATGGACTACATCTTGTTCTGTTCTTTCTCCAGGTATTTGACCGGCCAGTTTGGAAGATTTTTCCTTTTCCTTTTGTCTAGTGACCATGAAAGCGAATCTAAGATATCTATCCAAATCATTTCCAATTAGACACAGAACAGGAATGTCATCCCAGAGGGCAAATTTCCACTGCAGTTTGTGTCCTCTGAAAGAAATGTCTAACATGGCTATTGGTGCTACAAACACAGGCCCCCCTAAACCCTTTAAAGTCATCATTTTTTCTGGGCATAAATTTTGAGGGTTTATTAACTGGGGTTTAATTATACACACTTCAGACCCAGAATCATGGAAACCCCACAACCAGGTCTCATTTATTTGTATTAATTCTCTGTGTTCCTAAAAACTTAATTCCTCGGGCAAAGTGGTTACAAGTAGGCATGGCCTTGGAGAAGGGTCTCTTCTAACATCAGTTACTTTATCAACTGTCATTTCCATGGCAACCGCAGCCTCTGCATTTCCTCTCTGGCAACACTCTTTCTCTGCATGACTAACTAATGTTATACAATATGCTGACTTTATAGGTGACTTTGAATTCTTAGGATAAAATTTTGGGCAGTTTAATCTTAAGTGCCCCATTTGCCCACATTCATAGCAACTTCTCTGGCCTGGTTTTCACTGATTTTCTACCGACCACCTATCCCTCTTCTGGTCTTCAGGCCCACACTCTCTTGACCCAAAACTTTTCCTCTCAGATTCCTGTGTTCTCCCTTGATGCCAGGGTTTATAATTTTTCTCCTCACTATTTCTCTCTTTTGTGGATTGCCATGTTTTGGGGTCCTTTTTGTCTTTCCACTGCAACCCTTCCTTATGTCTTGTCATTCCCTGGTCCTCTCCTCTAATTAATACTAGTTCATAGGCCAAGTGGTGTTTAAATGAGAACAAAAGTTTATTCAAGAACAGAATGGAATAAATATAACTTATATCAAAGCTTGTCACTATAGTTTCTCTTGGTTACATATAAACAATGTTTGCTTCCAATTCCCTCTTAATGTTTCAGCCACAGAAGCTAGCAATATCCCTGAGGATATAACACAACTGCAACTCCCTTCTGTAGAGTTCTGTATGTGTCCTGAGTCCCTCCCATCTGGACTCCAACTAAAAAAGTTTACAGTTCCCTCAGGAACTCCCAGAAATGCAGCTAACTCTCCCAAATCCCCAACTACTCTCCCCAACTGTCAGCTTGAAAAAAAAATTCAAGTGCTGCCAGCTTGAATTCTATTGGTTGGCCCTCAGCTGCCTCCTGATTGGCCAGCTGGACATTCTAATCACCACAGCCACCCTCCCCATTCTTCTGATTTCCTGACTACAGTCCTCATTTCTATCAATGTTTGATCCCAGGTATGGGGATTCTTTTATTATTTCTATTTCTTCATTGTCTAGGCTGAATGTGAGAAGGTCCTCAGTGGTCATTATTTTTGTTTTCTTTATGTTCAACATTAACCCTGCCTTTGCACTTTTTTCTTTGATCTTCCTTAGCACATCTTCCAGGTCTGTGAGGTTTTATGCTAGTGCTATGGTGTCATCTGCATATCTTAGATCAGGGGTAGGCAACCTTTCCCCTTTAAGGGCCGAGGGACTTCAGCTCCCAGAAGCCTCTGCCATGTTGGCCAATAGTCCCATGTTGGCCAATAGCTCCTGGGATTCTGGGAGCTGAAGTCCCTCGGCCCTTAAACGGGAAAGGTTGCCTACCCCTGTCTTAGATTGTTGATATTCCTTCCTCCTATTTCCACTCCTCCTTCTTCTATGTCCAAGTCTGTTTTTCTGTTCAAGTCCTTCTATGTCCAAGTCTGTTTTTCTGTTCTGCATACAAATTGAATAGATAAGGTGAAAAGATGCAGCCTTGTCTGACTCCTTTGCCAATTGGGAACCATTCTGTTTCTCCATGTTCTGTTTTGACAGTAGCCTCTTATCCAAAGTACAGATTCCTCTTCAGGACTATCAGATGTGTTGGCACTCCCATGTCTTTATGGACATTCCATAGCTCTTCATGATTTATGCAGTCAAAGGCTCAGCTATAGTCTATAAAGCACATGCTGATTTTCTTTTGGAATTCCCTGATGTGCTCCATTAGCCAGCATATGTTTGCAATGTGGTCCCTCGTGCCTCTTCCTTTCCTGAACACTGCTTGGACCTCTGAGATTTCCCTCTCCATGTATGGTTCAAGTCTATGTTGCAGAATTTTGAGCATGATTTCGCTTGCATGGGAGATCAGTGCTATGGTTCTATAATTGTGCAGTCTCTTTTGTCTCCCTTTTTGTGGAAGGGGATATATATTGATTGCTTCTAATCTGTTGGCCATCATTTTGTTTTCCATATCTGTTGAGGCTTGTGGGTGGAGTAAAGATTTTGGTGGGTTTAATTAGGTGCAGTAATGTTGGGGGGGCAGTTCTGGCTTAAACGCAGTGTAGTGAAATGCTGACTTTGTGTGTTCAATAAATTTAGTACACTTGCTTGATAATATAGTTTTAAATCAGGGACACCTCCTCCTCCTCCTCCTCCTCCTCCTCCTCCTCCTCCTCCTCCTCCTTTTTGTCTTGTCATAGTTTTCCAATTTATTCTTGGTTTCTAATTATTCCATATAAATTTCCTTATATCTGTTTGCCATTCTTGAATTGGTTTGTTGCTACTTAATATAGAATGCTTTGAAATAGAAATTTTATTTTTGGCAAGATAATCATTTTTATTGCTTCTATCCTTCCTGATACAGTTAGTTGTAATTTCTGCCACTTCTCCAAGTGCTTTTTAATGTCTTTATAGTTATTGTCAAAAAGATAAATGTTCTTCGTGGGGCGCCCTGAGAAGTGGCGGATTGGGGCCGAGGCTGCTCCATGTCTCAGCCCCGTTCCTCCCTTTCACCACCTGGGAAAGGAGCACTAAAATAGTGTGCAACAGTGGGTGCTCCAATGATGTCCTTGGGAAGGGGTTGGGGTGCCCAGCGTGAGGCTGCCCTTCCCCTTCCTTGCCTCCATCTGCAAAGGAGGTTCATTATCCAAATTCCAAGGTATTTAACTTTGTCTTGTATTTTACAATTTGAACCAGTTTCTATCCTTTGGTCTTCTTCTTTAGTTAATTTTTAAGTTATAATTTGTATCTTTTTCCTATTGATCTGAAAACCAGAGATCTTACCAAATTCCTCTATTACATTGAAAAGTGTTCCCAATTGATGGTTAGGCTCATCTAAAATAATAACCAAATCGTCAATGAATGCTTGAAGCCTATATTCTATGCCTTTAATTTTTAGTCCTTTCATATCCTCTTTGTCTCTTGTTCTGTTCACCAGTATTTCTAGCACTAAAATGATCAGTAAGGGAGATACAGACATCCTTGTCTGGCTCCTTTTTTGATGTCAAATGTAATAGTTCTATTTCCATTCATAATTAATTGAGCCATTTGTTTTTCATATATTCTTCTGGAGCAGATCATTAAACAGAGAGTCTGTGAACACCTGGAAGGTAATTCCATAATCACAAAAAGTCAACATGGGTTTCAGAGAAACAAGTCATGCCATACAAATCTGATCTCTTTTTTTGATAAAATTACCAGCTTGGTAGATGAAGGGAATGCTGTAGATACAGTATATCTTGATTTCAGTAAGGCCTTTGACAAGGTTCCCCATGACACTCTTGCAAACAAGCTGGTAAAATGTGGGCTAGACTAAGTAACTGTTACATGGATTTGTAATTGGTTGACTGGCCGAATTGGTGCTCAACAATGGCTCCTTTTCAACCGGGAAAGAAGTGACCAGTGGGGTGCCACAGGGCTCTGTCCTGGGCTCAGTGCTATTCAACATCTTTATCAATGACTTGGATGATGGTATTGGGGGTACAGTTATCAAATTTGCAGATGACACCAAATTGGGAGGAGTAGCTAATACCCCAGAAGATAGGATCAAAATTCAAAATGACTTGAACAGACTAGAAAGTTGGGCCAAAGCTAACAAAATGAAATTCAACACGGAGAAATGTAAAGTACTGCACTTAGGGCAGAAAAATGAAAAACACAGATATACAATGGGGGACACCTGGCTGAACAAGACTACGTGTGAAAGGGATCTAGGAGTCCAGGTAGACCACAAGTTGAACATGAGTCAACAGTGGGATGCTACAGCTAAAAAGGCCAATGTGATTTTAGGCTGCATTAATAGAAGTATAGTATCTAGATCAAAGGAAGTAATAGTGCCACTCTATTCTGCTTTGGTCAGGCCTCACCTGGAATACTGTGTCGAGTTCTGGACACCACAATTCAAAAAAGATGTGGAGAAACTGGAGCGTGTCCAAAGGAGGGTAACTAAAATAGTGAAGGGTCTGGAAACCAAGCCCTATGAAGAATGACTTAGGGAGCTGGGGATGTTTAGCCTGGAGAAGAGAAGGTTAAGAGGTGATATGATAGACTTGTTTAAATATTTAAAGCAGGGGTAGGCAACCTTTCCCATTTAAGGGCCGAGGGACTTCAGCTCCCAGAATCCCAGGAGCTACTGGCCAACATGGGACTATTGGCCAACATGGCAGAGGCTTCTGGGAGCTGAAGTCCCTCGGCCCTTAAAGGGGAAAGGTTGCCTACCCCTGATTTAAAGGGATGTCATATTGAGGAGGGAACAAACTTGTTTTCTGCCACCCCAGAACATAGGACCCGGAACAATGGGTGCAAGCTCCAGGAAAAGAGATTCCACCTCAACATTAGGGGGAACTTCCTGACAGTAAGGGCTGTTCGACAGTGGAACACACTCCCTTGGAGTGTAGTGGACTCTCCTTCCTTGGAGGTATTTAAGCAGAGGCTGGATGGCCATCTGTTGGGGATGCTTTGATTGGGAGTTTGACTGGATGGCCCTTGTGGTGTCTTCCAACTCTATGATTCTATGATTCTTATCCAGGACATAAACTTTGTCTCCATTTCCATCCTTGTCAGTATTTCTATCAAGCAACTCCAGCTCACATTATCAAAGGCCTTTTCGGCATCAACAAAAATTAGTCCCAGCTTTTTATCATTATTTCTTTCATAATATTCCAATACGTCCAGAATTAATCTTATATTTTCCTTCATCTGTCTAGAAGGGTGGAATCCTAATTGGTCTTCATTTATATATTCTGTAATTGCTCTCTTTAGTCTTTCTGCCAAGATGATTGCCATTATCTTAAGTTTTTTTTTCCAAATTCTTTTTGCATGTCTTCTTTGGGTTCTTTTCTAGAGGCTTTCAGTTCTCGTTTTATCTGTCTTTGCATCTCCTCCTCAAAATTTTTAATTCTTCCCAAAAAATTTCAGTGGGGTCTTTAGGTGCCTGTATTCACTTACATCTTTGTATTTTTGTTGGGAATGATGCTGTCTTCTTACCTCCAGTCACCATTTTCTTATTATGATTCTTGTTATTTAATATGACCCTTCTCCTTTAAACTTAAATTTCACAATTAATTTCTTGTATATTTTATACCAAATTTTCTTAATTAAACTTATATAATATACTCACTAATATTATACTTTCTAATTTGGACTTTCTGAATCAAAGTTTTGATCCTACAGTTCTTTGATCAATTCTGTTAATTATAACACTTTATTACATTATATAAATTCTCAATTCTGCTATAAAATTCCTTCTACACAATAATAACTCTATATCACCATAGTATGTTGTCCAATTAATTCCTGCTTTTTTCCTTATATTATATATTACCCAAAATCAATTTATATTTATTTATATTCATATACAAAAAAACAATATAGATGAGATTCTCTTATTTTTTGGCTCTCTCAGCCTCAATGACAAGCCTCCTCCAAACAATTCTTCCATGAAGGCTTGCTTGACTATTAATCACCCCCAATGTCATTGTCTCATCCCCTGTCCTCCTTCCATCACTTTCTTTCTTGTTAGTCTATCTCACTGTCATGTCCTCCTCTGCCCTCCTTCTGATGCACACTTTCTTTGATAATACTTATTTTTCACTCAATATGCTTAATCTTTTAGCCTGCTGTCTCCTTCCCCCATCTTCCTTCCGAAACAATCTTTCTTTATTTTGTTGGTTTCATGTTGACCATGATTTGATCTTTCACACTGTTGTCTGCTCCCCAGTACTCCTTCTGATGAGTGCCTTTCTTTTCCTTGTTTACCAGCCCTTTGACTATAGTACTTAATTAAATTAAATTAACTTTATCTTGTTTTGTGTGTTGTAAAGCTCTAGCTCAGGGGTAGGCAACCTGTCCCCTTTAAGGGCTGAGGGACTTCAGCTCCCAGAATTCCAGGAGCTATTGGCCATCATGGGACTATTGGCCAACATGGCTGAGGCTTCTGGGAGCTGAAGTCCCTCGGCCCTTAAAGGGGACAGGTTACCTACCCCTGCTCTAGCAATTAAAATCCTTTATCACCCTCCTCCTTCTTTATATCTTTTTCAGGTTGTTTTGGAAAGGCTGCTTTAACCACCACATTTCAAGCTGCCATTATCTTTTGTCCTCTGTCCCTTGTCATTGGCTGCTTTTCTACTTCCTCTCAAATCTCATGTTTAAACTCTCACCTTCTTAAGTTTTCCTTATGAGTTTATTTTTCTCTTATGTGCTTAATTTTTTTATTTGTGACTTCTGGCACACACTTCTGCTCATAACTGACTTTATTTTGATTTTAACTTTGTTTGTTTTCTGCCCCCTCCTCCTCTCTTCCTCCTTCTCTTCTTGGAGGAGGTGAAGATTGTTGATGGATGGATGGAGGTGCAGGTTTGTGTGTGTGTGGATAAATCCACTCAGCAGAGTAATCCATGCAGCAAGGCAGCTCTGTAGCAGAGAACACACCAGCACGCAGGCAGCTTTCCAAGCTTCTAGTAGGCTTTATTATAGAACAGCATAGGCAAAGTAAAAAACAACAACTACAAAGTCCAGTAAAACATCACTTGAGCCAGACGTGGCTAACAGGAACAAAACTATAAATTCTTAATGCTACATTGTGAAAAATTAGTCAAGCTACAGCTTCTGCAAAATAAAGAAACTTTATCCATATTGTAGAAAGGTCAAGAGCAAACTGACTCCTATGCCTAAAACACAATTCCCAGTCCAACTTTTCTCCACCTCTTGGGTGTTACCCTCAGGTTAATTGGTTGTTCTGTACATGACGTATGTTAACCAAACCCCTTGTTGTTCATCTTTTACCACGTGATCTATTTTCCCAAAACAACTTTTATTATTGTAGTCACTGTATAAACAAGAACTCTTTCCCATGTATTCCAACTTGTTGTCTCCACTTGTTTTGTCTTTTCAAACACCTGGACTGGTTGTTGTGCTAGGCCTAGAAGCATTTTCTCATCAAGAAAAAATGCAGACACACACATATTTCCATTTCAACATTGACTATATATCCCATCAAAATCCTGACAAAAATTTGGGCTGCTACACTTCAAAAAGAAAGAAAAAGTTGTACAGTGTCTTATGGGTGTTACTTCTGTTCTTTGTGACTCTAAAAATAGTCCAAAACAGCTATAGATGACCACAACAAGAAATCCAAACTAAATAGTCTTCTAATTACTAAACTAAAAAATAAAAACGGCTGGCTGGGCTCAGTGCCAAATTGGCTGCCATAATGGGATGGGCTGCTCTATGTCTCGTCTCTGCCAGCTTAGCCCTCACTTCCCCTATCACGTCCACAAAAACCTTACCAGGTTGAATATGTGCCCCCTTCAAGCCCTCTTATCTCTTCCTTTCCCCAGGACGAGATTAATAAGGATTTCACTCCTTATTATCCTATTTAGGCAATCGTTAGGACACGCTTTGTCTCTAATGACCAGCCACCCTCCTGTTACTATCAGAAGTCAAGGTTTGGAATGAAATTAAACAAGATTTTCAAAGACGTAATAAACTAAAACTGCATTTGTTGGAAGGAATTTCATTGATAAAAATGTATGTATTGCCAAAAATGCTGTTTTATCTCAGACTATACCAATTGTACTAAATGACAATCCCGCTTAAAAACTGCCAAAAAAGATTTGTCAAAATTCATTTGGCAGCAGAAAAAAACAAGAGTAAGATTTAAGATTCTTCAAGATGCTAAACAGATAAGTGGATTGGGTTTACCTGATTTGAAAACATATTTGTTACTTGTTGTTTAGTTAGGTTAAAGACTGGATAAAATTGTCTGATTAAAAAAATTATTGGCTTTGCCCCATTTAAGAGGTTGAGTTTCTCAAAGATTGAAACAACTATATGGCCCTAAGCAGACGGGCGGCCGTGGGCCGCCCCAGGCAGCTGCGGATTCGGGCTGAGGTAGCCACACTCCTTGCCCTCAATCTGCAGCTTCTCAGGCCCTGGAAGGAGTGCTATTTTAGCACTCCGCAAGATGCTGAAGGTGTCCTTCTGCAAGATGCTGAAGGTGTGCTGCAAGAGGCATTGGGTGCACCTTCGGCGTCTCTTCCACCGCAGCGTGTGCGGACGCTGCAGCAGAAGTACGTCGTCGGAGTGCTGGTTGTGTAGAGCGACGGGCGCTCCAATGATGTGTTCGGGAAGGGGTTGGGGTGCCCAGCGTGAGGCTGCCCCTCCTCTTCCTTGCCTCCAAGACAGCGCAAAGCTTCCCCCCTAAATTTCTTAAACTATACTAATAGAAAGGAACTGACAGGAGTGGTGAGAAAGAGCTGCAAAATAAGGAATAGAGTAATAAAATGGAATAGTTACACCAGGTACACCAGCAAGAAACAACACAACCAAGCTAGACAAGTGCTGTAAATCTCTTTAACATAAAGAAGGAAAGTAAAAAAAAAAAAAAAAAAAACCAATATAATCAAAGAAACTGGAATTAAAATATGAGACTATCACTC
The DNA here is from genome assembly GCA_026167975.1 of Phrynosoma blainvillii. Lineage (NCBI taxonomy): Eukaryota > Metazoa > Chordata > Lepidosauria > Squamata > Phrynosomatidae > Phrynosoma > Phrynosoma blainvillii. Next base: position 154,039,361 of record JANUYF010000004.1, read on the forward strand.
TACACTCTTAAAACAGGGCTAAGTTGTTTTAACTGCTCTGGCTGCCCCCTGTTGCATTCTGGAGGCATTTAGAATATTCAGCCAGAAAGCCTTTAAGTCTCACAGAACTACAAACCCCAAAATGCAACAGGAGGCAGTCAGAATGTTAAGGTGAACTAGCCCCATTTTAAGACAAACGACAAAAGAACTTGACAAAAAAAGGAAACAAAAACTAAAAATGAAGCCAAAATAAAACAATTATTCAAATACACAATTTACAAACAACAAAGACAACTTACACAAATGACAGAGAGGACTACCTTTCACCCAATAACATACAAGGGACTGTTACATAAAGGAAAATACCAGCATAAATGAATGCAGGTAGATAAGAGTAGATACAAACAGAAAATAAAAGGGGAAAAAAGGAAGGGGATGCCACTAATAAGACTCAAAACAAATATTTAGAAAGGATCACAAAAAACAACACAAAATAGCACAGAAAATGTCAGAATTAGCAAAGGACAGAAGAAAAAATTAAGGTGAGTTTATTAAGTGATTAATAGACTTTGCAACGAGATTAAAAGAAAAGCAAACAAAACAAAGAAGAAAGACAGAGCAAAGGTGTGAGAAAAATAATTAAAAGGAAGAGTAAAGTGTGGGGGGTAATTGTCATATACTATGGCAACTGACAACAAACATGATGATGAGCATCATCATCATCTAAAACAACTTCAACAGAAAAGCAGGTTTAAACTTAAAAAATAGCAGATAAGCATTCAGTGTCAAACATTTAAACAAAAAAATTGAGATTTTGATTTCTCCTATTTAAATACTTATTGAGACTTTGTGATGGCTTGTTGATAAGAAGTCTTGTTAAAACACTCATTTCATTCTTTCATTCTGAACCCATTGTTTGAAAATCATGGCTGTATTAAGTAAAGTGATTAAATATTTGCTTTATATGAATTGATGTCAAAAGAGTGAGGGAAACTGTTTTAAATGAACTGGTGAGAAGAGTGGGGAAAAAATGACCAGACAGAACAGAAAACTAGAGAAGTTTGATTCTATTATAGAAACACTTAAGAATCTGTCATCATCCATTTATATATTCACCCTAGTTGTATATGCATATAAAATAGCTGGCAATAATATTGGAATGAACAAAGACTGAACTCAGAACCTGTTTAATGTGAAAATTTGCATTAAAAATTAGTAAAATATTGGTATGAATTAAATACTCTTTACTAATAATAATTGGTGTGTAAAATAGAGATATTTTCTTTTCAAAAGATATCCACTAATGTCAAACCATTATATGTTAAATTTAGAAGAGGTTTTGCAAGTACCAAAAAACCCAGCTGTTATAAGAATTAGATGTTTATGAAAGTGTTTAACTATAATAAAGTGTTAAACATCTGCAGTTTCCCCTTTTCATCAGGCAGGCACTACTATCAAATCTTTCCATTTGTCTTTCCAGTATTTGATTACCGGTAACCATACTTCTTCTACTGCACTCAAAAAATTGTTATTTGTAACAGATTGTTTATTTGTTATTTGCTACATGTAAGTCTATCCAATTCTAAAATGTCTGTTAATTTAATTGGCCATTCGTCTATAGTTGCTGTACTCTTCTTCCATTTTTTGGCAAAAAGAATGTGTGCAGCTGAAACCATGTATAATATTAATTTCCAATATTTTTGTTATTTTTTCCAGTACTGTCATCATATTAAGCAGGAATAACCCAGGTTTCATTGGAATATATTTCCCTATAATTTGGGACATTGCCTTTTGTATCTCCTTCCAGTATTTCTTTGTCATACAGCTCCACCATATATGGAAGAAAGTTCCTTGTATTCCATCACATTTCCAACATTTGGGATCTACTGTTTTGTATATTTTATTTAATTTAACTGGGGTAAGATACCACCTGTGCAATAGTTTTAGGTAGTTTTGTTTATAATCGTTTTTTGTATAGGTCCATGTTTTTCTTTGTAACCCAAAATTCTTAGACATTTAATTTTTTTCTCAATCTTCAAATTTGATTTTTCAAATGGTTGTCTCTCTTCTTGTTTTTTACACTTTTCATTATGACTTTTGTTTTCTCCTTATTTATCTTGAAGCCGGAGAGTTCCCCAAATTCTCCCAGCACTCTTAATAGTTCATCCATTCCTTCTTCTGGATCTTCAAGAAAAATCACCAGGCTATTGGCATATGCTCTATATGATTGTCCTTTTATTTTCACACCCTTTATCTGCAAGTTGTTTCTAATTGCATTGTTTAATATTTCAATAACTGTTATAAATAGTAGCAGGGACAAAAGACATCCTTGTCTGGTGGCTTTACACTGAAGAATTTTGGGCATAATTTTGCTGCCATGGGAAAATTAATTATATGGTCCTATAGTTGCTGCAGTCTTTTGTTTCTCCTTTTTTGTGAATTGGGATGTATATTGAAAGTTTCCTGTCTGTGGGACACTGTCCCCCCCCCCCCCCATATTTGTTGACATATGTTAGCACTAGAGTTAATTCTGTCTGGGTTGTAGCAATTCTATCGGAATTTCATCTGTTCCTGGTGATTTCTCTGCCTTGATTATTATAGTAGTCATCTTTATCCTTGCTCACTAGTCATTCGATAGTTGCACTCATGATTCTGATTTTGTTCCTAACTCTCTTTTCTTTTGCTTCTCTTCTTTCCTTTACTGCTTAAAGCATTTCCTCTGTTATCCATTATTTCTTCTCCTTCTTTTTGGCCACTGTTAGTGTCTTTCTGCATTCTTCTCTGACCATGTCCTTTGTTTCTGACCATCGTTCCTCTGGTTCCTGGACCATTATGCCTAATAGTCCAAATCTATTTCTTACATTTTTTGTTAATTCTATTGGAATATTGTTCATATCATATTTTTGTATGATGACTGTTTTTGTTTTCTTTTTCAGCTTTATTCTGATTTTTTATATGGGTGGTTCATTATCTTTTCCATAGTCAGCATCTGGTCTAGTTCTGGTCACTAGAATAGCACTTCTCTATATTCTGCTTTCAATGATATTGGGGCTATGGCAATGGGCGGCTCCTTCCTTTTGCTGCCCCTAAAAGAGCAGCAAAAAGCCGGTCCTGTTAGGGCTGCAAAAGGCCACCTTAAGAGCAGGTGCCTTGGCTCTTCCACATTCTTCCAGAGCAATGTGTCTGCACGCTGCACCAGGAGGGCGTTCTGATGCCGCGTGTCATGCATAAGGGCGCACGGCATCAGGACAGCATCGGGCTAGGGTTGTGGCAGCTGGTGTGCGGCTCCTCTGCCCAACTCCACCCCCAGGTTGGCCCTTTGAGCCAGTCTGCAAGTCTTCTCCATCTATCTGATTTTTGTATTGACCATTTGGTGATGTCCATGTGTATAGTTTCCTCTCTGGTTGTATGAAGAAGGTATTTGCTGGCCTCACAAAATTCTATAAGTTGCTCTTCTGCTTCATTTCTTGTACCTTGTCCAAATATTCCTACTGTTTTTTTTTTCATTCTTCTTTGATATCAAATGTATTTATTACCCCAAGCTGTACTCCCCCACTCACCCCTCATATTTTATATCAAATCTATATTAAAATGAATAATGGCTAGGTGACCTGTGTTTGACCCCTGTGGAGGCTAACCCTCTGAGTTGGAGACTTTGGGGGGAAGCAGACAGGTGGCCCAGGGCCGCCCCGGGAAGCTGTGCCATGGGGCTGAGGTATCCCCACACCTTGGCCCCGCGGCGCAGCTTCGCCGCCCCAGGAAGGAGTGCTAAAATAGCGCTCCTTCCACAAGTCACCAAAGGTGTGCTGCAAAAGGCTGGCGGCGCACCTTCGGCAACTTTTCCACCGCAGCGTGTGTGGACGCTGCGGTGGGAAGGCATCGTCGGAGCGCTGGCCGTGCGGAAGGGCCGGTGCTCCAATGATGCCTTCGGGAAGGGGTGGGGCGCCCACCGTGCGGCTGCCCCTCCCCTTCCTTGCCCCCAAAATGGTCCTTTGCGCTGTCTGCTTCCCCCCTTTGAAAGCAAAAGCTGAAAGTTTGAAGAGCTAGCAGGGAGATGGAAATCACACACTTGATGAAGTCATTGGAATTTTCCAACACCACTTTCTGTGATGAGATCATGGCCAAGGAGATGGAACTAGCTCCTAGTAAGACAAAAGGGCTTGAGAGCCTGAGAGATAATCCCATTGTCTGAGGTATGTACAGCTATCAGCCACTACATTCAAAGCAGTTTCGACTCTTTCTTTCCTCACCTGGGAAATTGATCTCAAACAATCTAAAAGCCCATCAAGAGTACTTAATACAGTCTACTTTGGGTTTCTGCCCCCAGGCTATTTCCAGAGCATAAATATTGAGTGGAAAAAGCCCCCTTTTGTACTAGTTTTCAAGCAGGCAGACATGCTGCCAGTTTAATCAAGCTAAGCCCCTCAGTGTACCTGCCAACCCCCTTCTGCTGCAACCACTGAACCTCCTCATCCCAGACTTCTCTGAAATTGGACTCAAGGTTACAGACAGATATGTATTTCCATTAGCCTCATACCTACTCCCTGTCCCCACCTTGGATCCCCTCAGTCCCTTGTGTGCCTGTGTGTCTGTGTGTGTGCTGCTTATTTCCCCTTAATAAAGTTGTAATTCTTATTTGAAACCCTGCCTCTGGAGTTCTGTGCGACTCTGTTGATTGCAAGATCAGCAGGTTGGCAGTTCGAGACAGGGGTGCAGGATGATGGGGTGAGCTCCTGTCACTAGTCCCAGCTTCTACCAATCTAGCAGTTTGAAAACATACAAATGCAAATAGATAAATAGGTACCACTTCAGTGGAAAGGTAAACAGCGTTCTGTGCAATCATGCTGGCCACATGATCATAGAGTAGTCTTTGACAACACTGGCTCTTCAGCTTAACACTGCCCCCTATGGTTGGACACAACTTGACAACCTTGTCAATGTGGAATACCTTTACCTTTAAAGTTGGGAAAAGATCCCTAAGGCTATTACCCAGCCACTACCTTTGAGCTAAATACAAATTCCCCTAAGTACTAATTGCTTTTAGAATGTCCTCTCTGGGCCTGTCATGCATTGTGGGTAACATAGCATTCCAGTTGTCTATAATTAGCTTGAAATGCTGTGTTGGTGTGTTGGCGATTTCTTCTTGGACTCCTTCATAGAATCTCTCCGTTTCTTCTTCCTCTACCTCTGTAGTTGGCACATATATTTGGATTTGATAATGTGCTCTTTTCTGATGCCTTCTTCATAACAATCACTCCTAAATATTTTACTTTCTGATTATGATTCCTGCTTTTAAAAAAAATTAAGTTCCTGTTCATCATTTCTGGATAAATTTTTGGTATGTATAGCTGATTTTTCCTTATTAGTCTAACACCCTGATATATCTCAAAATTCTTTCAATGGTTCTATAGTTGCTTCAATATTTTCTGTTGGATTTGCTTGTGTTATGTCCAAATCATTCGCAAATGCTCCAAGTTTGTAAGTAACTTTCTTTACAATCACTTCCTTTATACTATCATCTCCTCTTATTCTCCTGATAAGCATTTCCATTATTAATTTTAAAAAAAGTAGGGGTGGTAAAGGGCATCCTTGTTGTGTTCCTTTTTAAATTTGAAAATGTTTTTTTCTCTCTCTGTTAATGAGCATAAGCATTTTTTCATTATTGTAGATTGCCTTTATGCAATTTGTGAAGTTCAGACCAATATTGATTTTTTCCTTGGGGATGAAACAGATGGGCAAAATAAAGTGGCTTCCAGTCACTTTGAAGGCAGCTTTACATGATGCATGCCTCCAAAGCAGATGGATACCAAAACGAAGCCACATTCCAGCACTAAAAACTTCAGCAGAAAGAAGCTAGGATACTCTGGCTTCACTTGGAAAATGTCCATCTTCATGCCTGCATATAAACAGCCCAGCACCAGTGTGGAGTTGTCACAAAGCAAAAAGAAGGAAAGCGCAACAACTCCAATGGATGTAATTGTAATATACACATAACAGACAGTCCAATGGGGGGCATGGGATGAAGGGGATGAAGATGACATGTATGGGGGTGCCTCCAAGATTGTGCTTTGCCAATGTATCACTCACACAATACCAATTGTAGCTAAATTTACTATTTTTTATTTTAAGAAACATGGGATCTTGATCATATATAATCTTAGGCATTCTCTCAATTTCTTGTATATTTTAGCAAGGTCTTTGAAGTTAGAAACACACCTATTCTGGATAAGAATTTATGTCTGTCAGGATTTTGATGGGATATATAGTCAATGTTGAAATGTAAAGATGTGTGTGTCTATTTTTTCTTGATGAGAAAATGCTTCTAGGCCTAGCACAACAACCAGTCCAGGTGTTTGAAAAGACAAAACAAGTGGAGACAACAAGTTGGAATACATGGGAAAGAGTTCTTGTTTATATAGTGACTACAATAATAAAAGTTGTTTTGGGAAAATAGATCACGTGGTAAAAGATGAACAACAAGGGGTTTGGTTAACATATGTCATGTACAGAACAACCAATTAACCTGAGGGTAACACCCAAGAGGTGGAGAAAAGTTGGACTGGGAATTGTGTTTTAGGCATAGGAGTCAGTTTGTTCTTGACCTTTCTATAACATGGATTAAGTTTCTTTATTTTGCAGAAGCTGTAGCTTGACTAATTTTTCACAATGTAGCATTAAGGATTTATAGTTTTGTTCCTGTTAGTCACATCTGGCTAAAGTGATGTTTTACTGGACTTTGTAGTTGTTGTTTTTTTACTTTGCCTATGCTGTTCTATAATAAAGCCTACTAGAAGCTTGGAAAGCTGCCTGCGTGCTGGTGTGTTCTCTGCTACAGAGCTGCCTTGCTGCATGGATTACTCTGCTGAGTGGATTTATCCACACACACACACACACACACACACAAACCTGCACCTCCATCCATCGACAAGTGGTAGCAGAGGATGGTTTCGATCCATCGAGCCCAGATCGCTCCCACCGCGAGCTGTTTTGGAAGGGAGAGACCAGTAGTTCAAAGCCGGGAGAAGCTTGATTTATTGCCAGCAACACTTGGCAAACTGTAAGTAAAAGACTGTGCTTATCTAAAGTAATAAATTTCAAAGAGGCTGTCTAAAGCTATTAAGCAAAAATGGCAAAGAACCAGAGTGGCTGCTCCGGTCTGCATTTTTAAAGAGACAGTGTTCTTTGTGAGAGCTGGGAGGGGCAAGTAGCTTAACTCTTGTGCCTCAAAGGGAAATTAATCATGGATGTTACAAAATTTCCCAAATTGGACATGCAAAACTACCCATCTTGGAATATTTATGCAAAAGCATTATTGGTGAGAGAAGGTTTATGGTCGATTGTGGAACAGGGTCTTCAAGTTAACCCTAGCCAAGCTGACATAGAAAAAATGCCAGAGCTGTTGCAACTCTGCACCTCATCCTTTCTGAGGGACAATTAAATCATGTGAGAGATATTACAGATACACAGCAAATATGGAATTCTCTCCATGACATTCATCAGTCTGCCTCTGAACTGGCAAAAATGATATGGTCAAAGCGACTTTATTCTTGTAAGATGAAAGAAAAAGAGGCGCCAGAAAGACACTTAGACCAAATGAGAGAACTGTTTGCTCAAGTTCAAGAAAGGGGCATAGCTTTGCCGGAAGCACAAAAATGCTATATTTTACTGGGTTCTTTACATGAAAGCTATGACAATATATTGTACAGATTACAAGTAGTGCCCAGAGCTCAGCTCACTTTAGAATTAGTGGCAAGCAGGGTGATGGAGGAAGCTCAACGCAGAAAGTTTGAGGCAGAGCAGCAGAAGCAGGGATCTGCAGCTGTAAAACCTCCAAATGCCACAGAGGGAGTTTCCAGGGAGATGTTAACTGAGAAAGCAGCTGTTTCTAAAGAAAAAAATCTGTTATTATTGCAAGAAACCAAGACATTTGAGAAAGGACTGCAGGAAGCTTGCAGCTGATAGCAAGAGAAGGGATCAGCAGCAGCCACGTCCTCCTGGGGGACCTCCTAGGGGAAACAGTGGAAACAAAGGAACTGTTGCTGTAACTAGAGGCTGTGACAATGTGACTCAAATTAAGCAACCCAGCCTTTGGATCCTAGATTCTGGGTGCAGTACCCACATGGTGAATCAACTTGAACTGTTCCAGAGCAGAAACCCCTCCACAGTGACTTCTGTTGCTCTAGCAGATGGGGCAGCAAGAGAAATCGACGAGATGAGAACTATTTGTATTCCAGGGTTTGGTAAAAATTTTGAAAATGTTTTGTATATACCAAATTGCAAAACTGTTTAGTTAGTGTGTCTGCTTTGACCACAGATAGGTACAAATTGAGTTTTGAGGGGGATGAATGCTTAATTTTTAAAGATGATGAAATTTGTGCCAAAGCTATTAAGAAAGGCAGATTGTATTATATGGTTGATAAAGCAGAATGTGCACTTGTGCAAAATGAGCCTTTACATTCAAATTACATTCACTATTTCCACAGAGTGCTGGGTCATGTTGGTTTTCAAAGTCTTTTGAAACTGGAGAAAATTTGTCCTGAGTTTAAAATGTCACCATGCTCAAACCACCTAGAGTGCTCAGTTTGCAGCAGGATTAAGTTGAAGGCTTATCCTGTGACAAAACGAAGCAAATTTAAAGCCAAACATCCGTTTGAATCTGTGTATTGTGACGTAGCTGGTCCGTTGAGTCCAACACTAGGGGGGCAGCAAATACTCCATGGTGGTTGTAGATCGCTTCACAAGATTTTCCTATGTGATACTTTTGAAAGAAAAGGGTGAAGGAGGAGAAAGATTCAAAGAGTGGGTAAACATGATTGAGAGAGAGTTTGTTTACAAGGTGGGATCTTTGGTCATTGATAGAGGAGGCAAACTCTTGTCTCACAACTTGAACAATTGGTTAAGAAAAAAGGGAATTAAACATTTTACTACTAATCCAAATTTTCCTGCTGAGGATGGGATTGCTGAACGTAGGATAGGCGTGTTGAAACAGATAAAAGATTGCATGATGCTAGATACAAATGCTCCTGAATACCTTTGGGGGGAGACATTTCTCACAGCTAACTTTTTGGCAAACCACACATGGAATTCTGCTGTGCAGAATACTCCTTACCACATGCTTTATAAAAGACCACCCAATTTGAAATATCTCAGAGTGTTTGGACAGTATGCTAATGTCTATGTGCCTGCAGCTTTCAGAAGAAAAGGTCAGCCCAAATGGAAAAGATTGATGTTTGTGGGTTATTCAGGGAATAGTTACAGGTTTCACCTTGGTTCAAAAGAAATTTTATTTTCAAGGAGCGCAAACTTTGAGAAACATGCTGGTTGGGAAAACATACACTCAAACAAAGAAGTGTTTCTTAGACTGGGACAGTTAGGAACACAGTCAGGACCACCTGCCAGAAATGGAGGGACAATGAAACAAGAGTCAGATTCTTCAGAGGGTGAGGCTAGTACATCAGACAAGATGTCACAGACACGTCCACCAATGCCTAGAATGACAGAGACTAGGAGACACAGAGACAGGGATGCACAGTCAAGCACTTACACTGAAGATGATGAGGGGAAAACACGAACCATCATCCTGCGACACACAACAAGGGTCCGAAAACCTCCAGATCGTTTTAAGGTGCAGAAAGCTAAGTCTTGTACAGTTGTGGTAGATGAGCCTGAGAGTTATAAAGAAGTACAAGATTGTTGTGATGAGGAAAGGTTGAAATGGGAGTCTGCAATGGAGCAGGAGTTCAAGTCTTTGGTAGACAAAAATGTGTTTGAAATTGTTGACAGACCTGCAAATCACAAGGTGATAGGTTGTAAATGGGTTTACAAAAGGAAGCTGATGTCTGATGGTAGTCAGAGATACAAGGCTAGATTGGTAGCTAAAGGGTTTACACAACAGAGGTTTGAGAATTTTGATAAAACATTTTCTCCAACAGCAAAGCCTGAGAGTTTGAGATTGGTTTTGGCTTTAGCAGCAAGGAGAGGTCAGTTGGTGCATCATTTTGATTTTGAGATTAAATACTTGAATACAAGTCTTGAGGAGACTGTTTACATTGAGCAACCTTTGGGGTTTCAACAGAGTAGTGACAGGAAGGTGTACAAATTGAAAAAAGCTTTATATGGTTTGAAACAAAGTACAAGAAGCTGGAATCTTTACATACATGAAGAGCTGGTGAAGCTAGGTTACAAACGCAGTATAGCTGATGCGTGTGTTTAGACAAAAGGAGATGTGATTTTGGTGATTTATGTTGATGACTTGTGTGTAACAGCAAATTCAAAACAAGAGATTCAGACAGTAAAGGAGTTGTCAAAGAAATTTGGTGTCAAAGATCTTGGAGTTTTAAGGTCTTATCTAGGAATTGATGTTGAATGGAGTGAAGATGGGAGTTGTTTGTTAAGCCAACAGAAAAAGATTCATAGTTTGATAGAAAAGTATAGATTGCAAAATGCAAAAACAGTGAAGAGTCCAATGTCAGTTGGTTATATAAATAGTGAAGGGACTAGAGAGTTTGAAAATCCAGAGATGTATAGAAGCTTTGTTGGGAGTTTGATATTTATTGCTAATAACTCTAGACCAGACATTTCTTTTGCCGTGGGGATACATGACAGAAAAACAAATTGACCTAAAGTGAAAGATTGGACAACAGTAAAACATTTGTTGAGATATCTGAAGAGTTGCATGGATAGAAAATTAAAGTTACAAAACAGTCGAGCTGGACTTTAATGTTTTGTTGACAGTTCATTTGCTTCTGAGCTACAAGATAGAAAGTCAGTGACAGGATTGTTGATTAAGTTTGGAGAAAGCACAATTGTTTGAAAAAATAGAAAACAGGGATACATAGCACAAAGTACAGGAAAAGCCAAATTTGGAGCCTTATCTGAGCTAGTTAATAAAATTGAATGGATTAGACAATTGTTAAAAGATTTAAATCAAGAGTGTGTTGATCCAGTGTTGATGAATGAGGATTCTCAATCTTACATTGCTATGGCTGAAGCTGAAAATCTGAAGTATAGAACAAAATACATTGGAGTGAGGTATCAAAATGTCAGAGAGATAGTACAAAAAGGGATTGTGAGTGTGCAGTACATTAAATCAAAACAGAATCAAACAGACATCTTGAGAAAGGCATTGACCGTTGATAGACACGATCAGATGTCACGTCTACTTGACATGTCATAAGTTTAGGCCTAGCCATTGAGCTAAGTTAGTTTCATAACATTATTTAGTTTAGAGTACAACATACACACATCATACATTTCAGGAGGAGATTGTCAGGATTTTGATGGGATATATAGTCAGTGTTGAAATGTAAAGATGTGTGTGTCTGTATTTTTCCTTGATGAGAAAATGCTTCTAGCACAACAACCAGTCCAGGTGTTTGAAAAGACAAAACAAGTGGAGACAACAAGTTGGAATACATGAGAAAGAGTTCTTGTTTATACACTGACTACAATAATAAAAGTTGTTTTGGGAAAATAGATCACGTGGTAAAAGATGAACAACAAGGGGTTTGGTTAACATACGTCATGTACAGAACAACCAATTAACCTGAGGGTAACACCCAAGAGGTGGAGAAAAGTTGGACTGGGAATTGTGTTTTAGGCATAGGAGTCAGTTTGCTCTTGATCTTTCTACAATATGGATTAAGTTTATTTTTGCAGAAGCTGTAGCTTGACTAATTTTTCACAATGTAGCATTAAGAATTTATAGTTTTGTTCCTGTTAGCCACGTCTGGCTAAAGTGATGTTTTACTGGACTTTGTAGTTGTTGTTTTTTACTTTGCCTATGCTGTTCTATAATAAAGCCTACTAGAAGCTTGGAAAGCTGCCTGCATGCTGGTGTGTTCTCTGCTACAGAGCTGCCTTGCTGCATGGATTACTCTGCTGAGTGGATTTATCCACACACACACACAAACCTGCACCTCCATCCATCCATCAACAATGTCTATCTGAGTACAATGTGTATTCTTTTGTTTGATTATATAGGTTTTTTCCATACATCAGATAAATATAAAATTAGATTAGTGAATGCTCTGGGTAGATTAGTGAATGCTCTAGGTTGTTTGACTTGGTACTGCATTATCTTTTTATCAGATGCTCTGTCAATTTTAAGTTCTATAACACCATTCCAACTTCCAATCATTATTATATTAATATAATTGTAATTTAGTAACACTAGTTCCAGTTGTTTAAAAATAAAATAAAATATGCCTTTATTTTCCAAAGGAACATAAATCCTTACTATTAAGTCTTTCAAGTCTTGTATAGTAATATCCATTTGTATCTTTGAAAAATTCTTTTGTATTCACTCAATTATTTGTATACATAAAACTGCTCCTTTTCCCCTTTTACTTGTAGAAACAACAAATACTTTTTTCTAATTTTGCGTTCTTAATAAGCCTTCTGATTTGTTTTGAACAGGTACATCCTGTAAAACAAATGATGGACCAGAGAAGATGGGCAGAAAAAAATGGCTTGATCCCGGGTTTTCTGAAAGTGAGTCAAAACCCTGCTGTCTGCACAGCTCACTTTTTGTAAAAGAGCCAAAATCTTAAAACAGGTTATTCCTCTGTGCCCCAATATCATCTGGCTACAGGAGATCCACAATGTGTTCTTTCCATCAAGGTTTGGGGAACTGGTTAAGCCAGAGGGGTGGCTATAATCATAGACAAGACCACTCTGTTTACTGTACAGGATTTGAAGAGGGACCCCCAAGGTAGATTTATTATAGTTCAAGAGAAAATAATAATAATAATAATAATAATAATAATAATAATAATAATAATAATTTTTATCCCGCCCCTCTGCATAACACAACTGGGGTGGCTTACAACATTAAAAATATACTACATATCCCACAATGCCACCCACCCCTTAAAATATCATTAAACAATGAACAATTTAAAACACACTTAAAATAAAATACAAATAAACAAATAACAATAACTGCAGCAGAGTCAGGGGAGCAGGTTGGGCTGTCTCTTGATGGCCAGGATATCTAGTCAGGAAAGGCCTGCCGGAAGAGATCAATCTTAACAGCCTTTTTAAAGCTGTTCAAGGTGGTAATATGATGGATCCCATCTGGCAGGCCATTCCGTAATCTGGAAGTGGTTGCCGAAAAGGCCCTCTGACAAAGATAGAGAGCTTACTTTAGCAGTTTTTATGCTCCCAACTTCCATCAGGCAGATTTTATGAAGGGATTCCTACAAACATTGAGGGAAATAGCTAAGGGAGACATTCTTATAGGACAGGACTCTAACTCTATCTTTGATCATGTGATAGCAGGTCCTTTCACCTAAAAATAAGAAGAGCAAATCCCATGTACTCCCAATCCATGTTTTGCTCAAACTGAATCGGGCAGATTAGACATCATACATTGTGCCTCACGGATTGAGTCCATTTTAAAGGTTAGGGTTAGGGAATCATGGGAACTGTATTTTATTGTGGCACCAGAGCTCTCTGACAGAGAAGGCTCAATGTCTCAGGGGGGAAAAACAATTCCCATGATTCCCTAGCACTAACCCTAACCCTTAAAGTGGACTCAATTTGCACTATTTCTGGCTGTCTGCAAAGGCCCAACACTCTTAAGGCCTTGATATGGTTGAATGGCCATCTCTCTTTGCCCTGCTTAGGGAATCTAACTTTGGGATGCCCTTTGTGAATTTGCTTAGGGATCTTTCTTAGGACTTGCAAGTGATGATAAACTTTAATAAGGTAGACTCAGCACCCATCATCTTGCAAAGAGGCACTAAGCAAGGCTGTCCCTTGTCCCTCTTCTCTTTGCATTAGCACTGGAACCTCTCACAACATTGATTAAAGATAATAATGTTAGGATAGAAATTAATAAGACCATGCATAAAATTGGGCTTTATGCCAGGGGTAGGCAACCTTTCCCCTTTAAGGGCCGAGGGACTTCAGCTCCCAGAATTCCAGGAGCTATTGGCCAACATGGGACTATTGGCCAACATGGTTGAGGCTTCTGGGAGCTGAAGTCCCTCGGCCCTTAAAGGGGAAAGGTTGCCTACCCCTGCTTTATGCAGACAATGTGCTGCTCTACATTAAAAACTTACCTAACTCTTTCCAAGAGATTGATAAAATACTGAAACTGTTTGACAGGTTTTCTGGATTCTGAATAAATTATCAAAAATCTAGGATACTTTGCCTCAATGCAACCCCTGAAATCCATTGCTCATGGCAAGGAACTGCTACAATCCACACCAGGGGTAGGCAACCTTTCCCCTTTAAGGGCCGAGGGACTTCAGCTCCCAGAAGCCTCAGCCATGTTGGCCAATAGTCCCATGTTGACCAATAGCTCCTGGGATTCTGGGAGCTGAAGTCCCTCGGCCCTTATAGAGGAAAGGTTGCCTACCCCTGATCCACACTGACAGAATCAACTCTAGCATTAACCAACATATGTCAACAAATATGGAAACCAAAACAGTGGCTAAGAGACTGGAAACATTTGATATACATCCCAATTTACAAAAAAAAAGAGACACAAAAGACTGTAATAACTATAGGGTCATAGCATTAATTTCCTGCACAAGCAAAATTATGCTCAAAATTCTGCAAAACAGACTCCAACCATACACAGAAAGAGAAATCTCAGAGGTACAAACAGGGTACAGAAGAGGAAGAGGCAGATGGATCACATTGCAAACATGCAATAATAATAATAATAATAATAATAATAATAATAATAATAATAATTTTTATTTTTATCCCGCCCCTCTGCAGTGCAATCGGGGCGGCTTACAAATTAAAAAACATCCATAATACAATCCCCTAACCCACCCACCCCTTAAAAAGTATTAAACTAGTCCATTTTAAAACAGAGGATAGAATAAAACCAAATCATATAAAGGAATAATACAGCAATGGCAGCTCTGAGGGCTGGTGGCCGAATCCTAGGGTCGGAAAAGCTAGCCAGGGAAGGCCTGCCAGAAGAGATCCATCTTGACAGCTTTTTTAAAGCTGTCTAGAGTGGTAATGAGATGGATCTCATCTGGCAGGCCATTCCATAATCTGGGAGCGATGGCAGAGAAGGACCTCTGGGAGGTCGCTGACATCCTAGTTTTCATCAGCTGTAGTAGATTCCTCCCTGAGGATTGAAGTGCGCGGAGAGGGTCATATGGAAGGAGATGGTCCCAGAGATAAGTTGGACCCAAGCCAGAAACTAATAGTCAACCAGTGGAGAGATTTAAGCACAGGTGTTATGTGCTCTCTTCTAGAGATACCAGTAACCAACCTGGCTGCCATGTTCTGAACTAATTGAAGTTTCCGGGTTAAGCACAAGGGTAGCCCCATGTAGAGTGCGTTACAGAAATCGAGATGAGAGGTTACCAAAGCATGTACCACAGTTTCAAGATCTAATTTCCAGGAAAGGGAGGAGCTGGCGTATCAGCCAAAGCTGATAACAGGCACTCCTGACCGTCGCATTCACCTGATTTGTCATGTGAAGTGACGAATCTAGGAGTACCCCCAGGCTGCGAACACAGTCTTTGGAGGAGAGTGTGACTCCATCCAGGACTGGAAATTGTATTCCCAGACCTGGTTTTGGGCCCGTAACTGTTAGGACCTCTGTTTTGTCTGGATTCAGTCTTAGTCTGTTTTTCTTCATCCAGTCCATTACTGCTTAAGACAATCATTGAGAGGAGAGACGCCATCTGAAGTCAAAGCCAATGACCGGGTCATGGAGAAATATATCTGGGTGTCATCGCATACTGATGACACCGCACTCCATGCCTCTGAATGATCTCACCCAGCGGCTTCATATAAATGTTGAATAGCATCGGGGACAGGATAGCACCCTGAGGGATGCCACAATTAAGCTCTATTCTAGTAGAGCAGCTGTCCCCGAGCCTGCCCAAGAGGAAGGAGTGGAACCACTGCAGAGCAGTGCCTCCAATTCCTAACTCTCTCAGGCGATCCAAGACGATGGAATGATCTATTGTATCAAAGGCTGTTGAGAGGTCCAAGAGCACCAGCAGGGTCACACTACCCCTGTCGATACCCAAGTGGAGGTCATCGGCCAGCGCAACCATGGCAGTCTCAACTCCATATCCTGTCCTAAAGCCAGTTTGAAATGGATCTAGATAATTGGTTTCATCCAAGACAGCTTGGAGTTGGGAAGCAACCACCCTCTCAATCACCTTGCTTTAAAAAGGCAGCAAGGAAACTAGCCTGATGTCCAGGGGGTCCAGGGAAGGTTTTTTCAGGATCGGTTTCACCACCGCTTCCTTTAAGCCAGATGGAACGAAGCCTTCCCTAAAGGATGCATTGATAATATTTCTATTATCAGTGCATCACCCCCCTGGATGGCCAGCCAAGATGGACATGGATCAAGGGGGCAGGTCATCTTCCTCACTCTCCCAAGGAGCTTGTCCATGTCATCGGTACTCACAGGTTGAAGCTGATCCAGTAAAATTATATCAACGGAGTCTGTAGATTCTGTTGTAACACTGGCATCTAAGTCAGCTCTTATCCGAGAGATTTTATCTGCAAAATCATTGTTAAATGTGTTACAGCAGGCTGTTGTTGGGTTAAGTAGAGGGTTCTGCACAGGAGGAACCTGTGTCAGTTCCCTCACTACCCTAAACAGTTCTGCTGGACGGGATTCTGCAGATGCAATATGTGCAGAGGAGAAAGACTTCTGCGCTGCATGTATTGCCTCTCAATAGCAATCAAGAAAATTCCTATGATGAGTCTTGTCGGATAAGAGTCGAGTCTTCTGCCAGGCACGCTCTAGTCATTGTCCAGCCCGCTTCATCTTCCTAAGCTCCTCTGTATACCAGAGCTTGCAGTTAGAAGCAGGTTGGAAAGGACGCTTGGGAGCGATTGTAAGATTGCAGAGTAAGGTTCCGTGGAATGGTTGGTGCACTCTCCAACTCATTTCGGGCAAGAGAGTGAACTGAAGGCGGGATAGCTTTTAATTATCGATCCCGCCTTCTTTTGTAACAGCATTTCACTCTGTTGCCACCATACCTTCCCTTCCCCTGCACAACCTCAATCCCCACTCCCAGGTCATTCCCGGCCCCTATGCACAGTGGAAATGACAAAAGATCCAGCTGAATTTTGAACTTATGTTCTCATGGCCATTTTATAACAAATGACTTAATAGCCAGCTGAAAGGGGGAGGGGCTCTATGATCTTAAAACCAAAGAAGGAGGGGTTAAGAGGCACTATCCAGTCTTAGTTTCCATCCAATCTTTAAGGGCGCTATCACTGATGTCTTTGTGATAAAAGACTGGAAGGGTCTATATCACACCCTAGGAGATGATGTTTTCTGGGTGTCTCCTGGGCTTCTGCCCATCCTCTTCATGACCCGCCACTGTTGCTGTCACCACGCTGCTTTAAGGATATCCTGGAGCCAGGTGTTCCGGGGGAAGAGGGGGCAGCTCACCGCCCAACTCTGAATCTTCACTGAGACTGCAATGGCTAATGGAGCACACCAAAGAATTCTAAAAGAAGATCAGCATGTGTTTTATAGATTATTGCAAAGCCTTCATCTACAAAGATCATAAAAAGCTATGGAACATGCTTAAAGACATTGGAGTGACAACACATCTGATAGTCCTGATGACAAATCTGTACTCAGGACAAGAGGCTACTATAAGAACAGAATAGAGAAAAATAGAATGGTTTCCAATTGGCAAAGGTGTTGGGCAAGTTGCATCCTTTCACCCTATCTGTTCAATTTGTATGCAGAAAATATCATACAAAGAGCAGGCTTGGACAAAGAAGCTGGAGGAGTAAAGATAAGAGAAATATCAGTAGTATGAGATATGCAGATGACACCAAAATACTAGCAGAAAATATCACAGACCTGGAACAACTACTAAGAAAGATCAAAGAAGAAAGTGCAAAGGCATGCTTACTGTTCAACATAAAGAAAACAAAAATAATGGCCATGGATGATCTACACATGTTCAACCTAGACAATGAGAAAACTGAAATAGTAGAAGAATCCCTGTACCAGGACCAAACATTGATCAAAATGGGGACTGCAGTCAAGAAATAAGAAGACTAGGAATGGGGAGGACAGCTATGAAAAGATTAGAAAATATCATAAAATATAGATACCCAACTGAGCATAAAAGTTAGAATCGTACAAGCTATTTTCCCCCTATTACCATGTAAAGTTGCAAGAGGTGGACAGTGAAGAAGGCAAATAGGAGGAAAATCAAGTCATTTGAGATGTGGTGCTGGAGAAGAGTGCTGAGGATGCCATGGATAGGCAAAAAATGGGTCCTAGAACAGATTAAACCTGAATACTCCTTGGCAACTCATACATTATGAGAAAGCATGGCTCCCTTGAAAAGTCAATAATGCTTTGAATGGTGGAGGTCAGTAGAGAAGTAGGCCACAAACCAGATGGAGGCTGTGATCCTAAGCCTTCAGGAACTGAGCAGTGTTGTTGAGGACAAGGTGTTGAATTTTAATGATGATGAACGTATAGGAAAAACAGTCCATAAGACCAGTCACCAACACGCAGGCAACTTCAGCAAGCTTCTTCTTTTATTGCAAACAGCATGAGCAAAAGGAAAAAAACAACAATAAAGTCCAATAGCATTTTGCTTTAGCCAGAATGGCTAACAGGAACAAAACTATGACTGCTACATTTTGAAAGATTAGTTAAGCTACAGCATCTTCAAAACTATTATTAATTAATCCATACAGCTTGGAGATTAAAATAGAACTGACTTCTTTCCCAAAGACACAATTCCAGCCCACATTTCTCCACCTCTTTGGGTGTAGCCCTCTCAGGCTAATTGGATGATTTTTCATGACGTGTGGAAACCAAACCCCTTGCTGTTCATGTGACTTATATCCTCAAAACGATCTTGTTATTGAAAACCCTTCTGTAAACAAAATTCTTTCTCACAGAATTTTAGCTCGTTAACTAGCCTTTGTTTTGACTATCACACACTTGGGCTGGATGTTGTGAATCTGGGCACAAGAAGCAGTTTTCTCATCATGGAAAAACTACAGACACACATCTTTACATTTCAGCATTTTAACATTGACTATATATCCCATCAAAACCTGACAATCCCCTCCTGAAATGTATGATGTGTGTATGTTGCACACTAAACTAAAACTGTTACAAAACTAACTTAGCTCGATGGCTAGGCCTAAACTTAAGACATGCCAAGTAGACGTGACATCTGGTCGTGCTTATCAATGGTCAATGCCTTTGTCAAGATGTCTGCTTTATTGTGCTTTGATTCAATGTATTGCAGACTCACAATTCCATTCTGTACCATTTCTCTGACATTCTGATACCTCACACCAATGTATTTTGTTCTGCACTTCAGGTTTTCAGCTTCAGCCATTACAATGAAAGATTGAGAATCCTCATTTATCACCACTGGATCAACACACTCTTCATTCAAATCTTTCAACAACTGTCTAATCCATTCAATCTCATTAACTAACTCAGATAATGCACCGAATTCAGCTTCTCCTGTACTTTGTGTTACGTATCCCTGTTTTCTACTTCTCCAAACAATTGCACTTTCTCCAAACTTAATCAACAATCCTGTCACTGACTTTCTATCTTGTAGCTCAGAAGCAAATGAACTGTCAACAAAACATTCAAGTCCAGCTCGAATGTTTTGCAACTTCAATTTTCTGTCCATGCTACCCTTCAAATATCTCAACAAATGTTTCACTGCTGTCCAATCCTCCACCGTAGGACAATTTGCTTTTCTTTCAAGTATCCCAACGGCAAAAGAAATTTCTGGCCTGGAGTTATTAGCGATAAACATCAGACTTCCAACAAAGCTCCTATACATCTCTGGATTTTCAAACTCTCTAGTCCAGGGGTAGGCAACCTTTCCCCTTTAAGGGCCGAGGGACTTCAGCTCCCAGAATCCCAGGAGCTATTGGCCAACATAGGACTACTGGCCAACATGGCTGAGGCTTCTAGGAGCTGAAGTCCCTCGGCCCTTAAAGGGGAAAGGTTGCCTACCCCTGCTCTAGTCCCTTCACTATTCACATAACCAACTGACACTGGACTCTTCACTGTCTTTGCATCCTGCAATCCACACTTCTCTATCAAACTCTGAATTTTCTTCTGTTGGCTCAACAAACAACTCCCATCTTCACTCCATTCAACATCAATTCCTAGATAAGACCTTAAAACTCCAAGATCTTTGACACCAAATTTCTTTGACAACTCCTTTCTTATTGCCTGAATCTCTTGTTTTGAATTTGCTGGCACACACAAGTCATCTACATAAATCACCAAGATCACATCTCCTTTTGTGTAAACACACGCATCAGCTACACTGCGTTTGTAACCTAGCTTCACCAGCTCATCATGTATGCAAAGATTCCAGCTTTTGGCACTTTGTTTCAAACCATACAAAGCTTTCTTCAATTTGTACACCTTTTTGTCACTATTCTGTTGAAATCCCAAAGGTTGTTCCATGTATATAGTTTCCTCAAGACCTGCATTCAAGTATGCAGTCTCAAAATCAAAATGATGTACCAACTGGCCCCTCCTTGCAGCCAAAGCCAACACCAATCTCAAACTCTCAGGCTTCGCTGTTGGAGAAAAAGTTTTGTCAAAATTCTCAAACCTTTGCTGTGCAAACCCTTTAGCTACCAATCTGGCCTTGTATCTCTGACTACCATCCGGCATCAACTTCCTTTTGTAAACCCATTTGCAACCTATCACCTTGTGATTTGCAGGCCTGCCAACAATTTCAAACACATTTTGTACCAAAGACTTGAATTCCTGCTCCATTGTAGTCTCCCATTTCAACCTCTCTTTATCACAACAATCTTGTACTTCTTTGTAACTCTCAGGCTCATCTACCACAACTGTACAAGCCTTAGCTTCCTGCACCTTAAAACGATCTGGAGGTTTCCTGACTCTAGTGGTTCTTCTCAAAACTATTGTTTTTGTCTTTCCTTCATCATCCTCAGTATCTGTACTTGACTGTGCATCCCTGTCTCTGTGTCTCTTTGTTTCTGTCATTCTAGGTGCTGGTGGGCGTGTATGTGACAACTTGTCTGATGTATTAGCCTCACCTTCTGAAGAATCTGACTCTTGCTTCACTGCCCCTCCATTTCTGGCAGGTGGTGCTGTCTGTGTTTCTAACTGACCCAGTCTAAGATACACTTCTTTGTTTGAATGTATGTTTTCCCACCCAGAATGTTTCTCAAAGTTCGTGCTTCTTGAAAAAAGAATTTCCTTTCCACCCAGGTAAAACCTGTAACTGTTCCCTGAATAACCCACAAACATTAACCTTCTCCATTTGGGCTGACCTTTCTTTCTGAAATCTGCAGGCACATACACATTAGCATACTGCCCAAACACTCTAAGATATTTTAAATTGGGTGGTCTTTTGTAAAGCATGTGGTAAGGAGTATTCTTCACAGCAGAATTCCAAGTGTGGTTTGTCAAAAAGTTAGCTGTGAGAATTGCCTCCCCGCCAAAGGTGCTCAGGAGCATTTGCATCTAGCATCATGCAATCTTTTATCTATTTCAATATGGCAATTTTATGTTCAGCCAGACCATCCTCCGAAGGACAACTTGGATTAGTAGTAAAATGCCTAATTCCCTTCTTTCTTAACCAAGTGTTTAAGTTGTGAGACAAGAATTCTCCTCCCCTGTCTGTGACCAAAGTTCCCACTTTATAGTCAAACTCTCTCTCTATCATGTTCACCCATTCCTTGAATCTCTCTCCTGCTTCATTCTTTTCTTTCAGAAGAATCACATAGGAAAATCTTGTGAAGCGATCTACAATCACCATGAAGTATTTGCTGTCCCCTAGCGTCGGAGACATTGGCCCAGCTATATCGCAATGCAAAGCTTCAAATGGTCTTTTTGCTTTAAATTTGGTTCATTTTGCCACAGGATAAGCGTTCAGCTTAATCCTGCTGCAAACTGAGCACTCTAAGTGATTTGAGCATGGTGACATTTTAAACTCAGGACAAATTTTCTCTAATTTCAAAAGATTTTGAAAACCAACATGACCCAACACTCTGTGAAAATAGTGAATGCAATTTGAATGCAAAGGCTCATTTTGTGCAATTGCACAGCTTTCTTCATCATTCATGTAATATAACCTGTCTTTCTTAATAGCTTTAGCACAAATCTCACCATCTTTAAAGATTAAGCATTCATCCCCCTCAAAACTCAATTTGTATCCTTCTGTGGTCAAAGCAGACACACTAACTAAACAATTTTGCAAATTAGGTACATACAAGACATTTTCAAGATTTTTACCAAAACCAGGAATGCAAACAGTTCCCATCTCTTGAATCTGCCTGGCTGCCCCATCAGCCAGAGCAACAGAAGTCACAGTTGAGGGCTTTCTGCTCTGGAACAGTTCAATTTTGTTTGCCATATGGGTGGAACACCCAGAAACAAGAAGCCAGGTGCTGGGTTGCTGAATTTGAGTCACACTGTCACAGCCTCTCGTCACAGCAACAGTTCCTTTGTTAGCGCTGTTTCCTTTGTGGCCACCAGGGGGATGTGGCTGCTGCTGCTGCTGCTGTCCTCGCTTGCTATCTGCTGCCAGCTTTCTACAGTCCTTTCTTAAATGTCCCATTTTCTTGCAATAGTAGCACATTTTGCCTTTTGAAACTGCTGCTTTCTCAGTCATCATCCCCCTGGGAACTCCTTCTGTGGCATTTGGAGGTTTTGCAGCTGCAGGTCCCTGCTTCCGCTGCTCTGCTTCAAATCTCCTTCTCTGGGACTCCTCCAAAATTCTACTACAAACTAATTCCATAGTCAATTGAGCACTCAGTAGACCTTGTAAGCCCAAAAGGATGCTATCATAAATCTCATTTAGAGATCCCAACAAAATGTAAACTTTTAAACTTTCTTCCAGATTTATGCCCCTTGCTTGAACCTCAGCAAACAGTTCTCTCATTCGGTCCAAGTGACCTTCAGCTGAATCTTTCTCTTTCATCTTACACAAAAAAAGCCTCTTTGCCCACATCATGCAGGCTAAATCTGTCGAAGACTGATGTATCTGTCTCAAAGTGTCCCAAATTGCTTTTCCAGATTCTAAATCCTTCACATGGTTCAATTGCCCCTCCGAAAGGAGGAGGTGGAGAGTTGCCACAGCTCTGGCGTTGCTCTCTATCTCAGCTTGAGTTGAATTGGGGGTCACCCCTGTCTCTGTAATCCGCCACAAATTCTCTCTGGTCAAAAAGGCTTTTGCATAGAAGTTCCAGGACGGATAGTTGTCAGCTGTCAATTTGGGGAATTTCATCATATCCATTTTTAATTTCCCCCCTTTTATTTAGGCACAAGCGTTGAAAATTGCTTGCCCCTCCCAGCTGCCTTTTCCAGGATGCTGTCTCTTTAAAATGCAGCCCAAACCATCTGGTTAAATTAGTGCTGCTTTTCTTTCTGCTAAACAGCTTTAAACTGAGACAGTCCTTTAAAATTTATTGCTTCCAGATAAGAACAGTTTACTTACAGCTCATCCGCTGCTTGCTGTCCATAAATCAGGCTTGGATTTCTCTCAGCCACCCTCCGGGCACTCCCTGCTTTTGCAAACAGCTTGAGCTTCAGCAGACAGTGATAGAGAAGAAAAACTTTCTCCAGCTTTTAAAATCCAAAGCAGCTTGCACTCATCAAACTCAGAGCTCGGTGTGTCAGAACCATTCTCTGCTACCACTTGTTGAATTTTAATGATGATGACTGTATAGGAAAAACAGTCCATAAGACCAGTCACCAACATGCAGGCAGCTTCAGCAAGCTTCTTCTTTTATTGCAAACAGCATGAGCAAAAGTAAAATAACAACAATAAAGTCCAATAGCATTTTGCTTTAGCCAAAATGGCTAACAGGAACAAAACTATAACTGCTACATTTTGAAAGATTAGTTAAGCTACAGCATCTGCAAAACTATTATTAATTAATCCATACAGCTTGGAGGTTAAAATAGAACTGACTTCTTTCCCAAAGACACAATTCCAGCCCACATTTCTCCACCTCTTTGGGTGTAGCCCTCTCAGGCTAATTGGATGATTTTTCATGACGTGTGGAAACCAAACCCCTTGCTGTTCATGTGACTGATATTCTCAAAACAATCTTGTTATTGAAAACCCTTCTGTAAACAAAATTCTTTCTCACAGAATTTTAGCTCGTTAACTAGCCTTTGTTTTGACTATCACACACCTGGGCTGGATGTTGTGAATCTGGGCACAAGAAGCAGTTTTCTCATCATGGAAAAACTACAGACACACTTCTTTACATTTCAGCATTTTAACATTGACTATATATCCCATCAAAACCTGACACAAGGGATCTTGGAAGTTGACTCAAAAGCAGTTACCAACAACATCCCAGGAGTCATGTACAGCTAAAAGGAGATACAAGGGACAAAGGAGACCAAGATGGAGGCTATAGGAGACCCACTATTCTGAATCTTTTTGCAGATGCTGCCTGCTCTTTTTCAGATGTGATTTCACTTTCCCTTTTAAAGCTCTCCTACTGATTCCCTCTTTAGTGTGCCTGCTGCCTTTATGGAAGAGCAAAGAGGCAGAATGCCCAGCTAGTCAAAACAACATCAACGAAACAAAACAACTTTACCTTATTATTGATCTTTTGCCTTTAGTAGAAATTTGATATATAGGATCAAATAGGTGAACTTTTTTTGTGAGATAAGTAATTTCACCTCCCAACTGTTGCATATCAAATCACAGCATAAGGCATAGAACTAATGTTGAAATGTTGGAAACCCTACCACAGCACCAATCAAACCATGCTGCTACCTGTACCAATCTTACAAACACCTTTTGAAGTCTTTTCTCCTGGTCTTGTGGAAGCAGGCATTTGGCAGGCATAGGATTTCAGAGTCTCTGAGGACATCCTGAGATCTCTGTCTTGGGGGGGGGGGGGAAACAGGTGGTTGTTGTTTTTCATTAGAAAGAGTCTGATAATGTGTCTTTCTCCCCTCATGTTGCTGACAAGGACATTTTGCTCTATTTTTATGGAGTTTAAGTATAATACGATTAATAGCAGTTAGTGATATCAGTGCTCTTTGGTATAACAAATCTCTTGTGTGAGATAATCTTGGTTAATGATCAGCATAAAACAGATAGAGGTTGGGGTTTTAAGGCTGCTATAAATCCTGCCTTCACTGTGACTGAATGGAAAGGAGGTGATCCCATTAACTTTTCCACTCTCTGTGTCTTACTCTTTCGACTGTGGGAACAAAGACACCATCCAGTTATCAGAGTGCTCCACAGGCCACTCTATTGATTTGATCTTATTTCCAAGCACCACCAGCTGCAGGGAGCAGATTTGCATCCTGCCAGTTTTCATTCAGGTGGTAAATGTATGTTTGGAATATACAATTTCAAGTTGAAGGTGGGGATTCTTCATGCGAAGCAAATTCCCCCCCCCCCCCCATACATACTTGTGGCATTCTTTCTGACATCAACTTTTCTGTATGGGAGTCAGCAAAAACCAGGAATGTCTGGAGGAATGTACTAAATAGTTCAGACATGGATGTGTTTGTCTGGGTTATTTCTTAACCTCACTCTTAAAACATGTTTCTACAGAAGGTTACATTATAAAATAAAATGCATTACTAAAAGATATAATCACTTCTGCAAGCATGGAGCCAGAAGGATCTGTAATTGACTGCTGCAATGTGTGTGCAATGTTTGTTTTCTTCCCAAAAAAACCTCTCTGACTATACTTGCTGCAAGCACAAACTGGTAGCTCTCTGAAGATCAACACACTTCAGCAATGTATTGACACTCCTCAGTGCATTTGAGAAAATAAGAACTTCTTCAACAAAACGGAGTCATAATTGATTTTACAGAATAAACAGGAAGAAATTTCCAAGGACAATGAAGAGCATAACACTGAGGATGCACTCTGGAAGACAGTCACCATCAAGAGCAGACATACAGAAGGGATTGAGAACCACTCCATCTAAGTAATCACTTCCTACATCTTGCTGCAGATAAGAATGGTGAAAATGCCAAAGAGAAGACCAGCAGCAAGAGATGCTGCAAGTAGAGGAAGGGGTCAATTTAACCACTAACTTCAGTTAGAGGAAAACAAAGGTGGTGGTGGTAGGGAATTTATTGTTCAGGGGTATAGAAGGACCTGTATGCCAGCCTGACAAGATGAATTGGAAATGTGCTGTCTCCTTAGAACATACATTCAGGATGTCACGATCAACTTGATGAAGCTCATCAAGAATGCAGATCAGTACCATTTTCTTCTTATTCATGTGGGTACCAACAAGACTGCGAAGAACACCTTTGACCAGATCACCCCAGACTATGAGGCCCTGGTAAGGAAGGTGAAAGGTTTAGGGATGCAGGTGGTATTTTCAACAGTTCTCCAAGTGAAAAATAAAGAACCACATATGGAAGGAAGAGATTTGGCTTCTGGGACCACAGCTTTCACTTTTTAAATAGACTACTGGCTACAGATAGGCTACACCTCATGAAAAAATGCATGATGAATCTGCTCAAGAGAACTTTAAACTAAATCTTTTGGGGCTGGAGATGATAGCTTAAGCATCTGTCTAATTGCAAGCTTTAAACACAGAGATATGAATTCTAGAGGAGACACTGAGGTAGAGAATGGGGAACATAGTAAAACTCACAATAAAATACAAGCTGAAAATAAACAAAGCTTTAGATGCCTATATCTCCAGCACAGAGAGTCTAGGAAACAAACAAGACATACTTGCTGTCCTAGTGCAAGAAGGTAAACATGACTTTATAGGTATAACAGAAACTTGGGGAGATGACTTCCATGAGTGGAATATAACAATTGAAGGATATAATCTGTTCAAAAAGAGGAGAAAAGGAGAGAGAGTAGCATTACAGCTGCAACAGGGGTGGGAGGGCTAGGGTGTGAGTTTAAGGAATGTTTTAACTGTTGTCTTTTTAATTGGTTGTACGCCGCCCCGATTGCTGAGCAGAGGGGCAGGTTATAAATAAAAATTTATTATTATTATTATTAACAGTTCAGTTCCAGCGCCCATTCCTCCATGGATGGGGAAATGTGGATGGCCGTGAGTTGCCACCATCGAATAAAATGGGATATGGTTATGCACAGGTGGTTGAATCTATGAATCGCTAGTCTGTAGATGTGGCAGACCACTGTATTTGTCATTGATAAACACACCTCTTGGACTTCCGGCGGCGACAGCATGGTGATCGGTCCTGTGTGAATGGCATTCCACTGGACTGCCACTCAGGAAGGAAGAGATTTTTAAATCCCTTGACATCGGCACCTCGGGAGAGGTGCCTGATTAAAAGGGGCTCGAAGGAGACCAACTCCGATCCCCAACAAGGGTCCTGGACAGGGATCTCAAGTCGGGGTGGAGAAGATCAGAACAGCCAAGCCTGAAGTGGTTCCCCATAGAATAGGCATTGAGCCTTGCCAGCTGTTTTTTTTTTTTTTTAAACCTTCTTATGGACTGAATCTAACTAGGTAAATCGGAGACAGTAAGTACTACTTTTCTTCTTGGATTAGAAAAGTTCTCAGAAACAAGGAAGAACTTTGCTACAGTTTACAGACTGAGCAATTTAGTTGCAAAATTAGAATAGCCCTGGTTAGAATGTAACAACAAGACCGGGCTAGAAAGGAAACGGGGACGGAACAAGGATAAAGAAAGAAACTGCATTATTAAGGGACTTTTAAATTTTTAATCCACTTTACATAGAAAAGCTAAAGTTTTAGAAAAGTGATTGGAAGGAAGGAAGAAGAAGGTGGATAAACAGTATTGAATAAAGAGAACAAAGAGAAAATGGTGACAGTCGGAAGGCAGTAGACTACAGAGGGAAAGTGAGAGGGCGGGAGTGAAAGTAAATTGAGCTTTCTCCTGGTCCAGAATTGCGATCCTTCCCCCCCCCCCCCAGAAATGAGGACAAAAGATATAAAATAAAATGAAGGGTGGATGTCAGAGAGCAGATCTAAGACAAATACTTTGAATAAAGAAAAGAGAAAGAGGTGGTGAAGGAGGACAACAGGAGGGGATGACAAAGATACTGGTCAGGAGACTAAATAACTTAATTAAAGAAAGAAGCACCAGAAAGAGGATGGGAGGAGGAGGCAACGAATATATCTACTACAAGAGTAATTGATATAATCAGAGAAAGAGGCGGCGGGAGGATGAGACAGCGAGGAAAAGAATGGCCCAAGGGAGAATTCAAGAAAGGCTTGGCAGAAGGAGGACAGGAGGAGGGGGCGATGAAATAAAGGATCAAAGAGAGAGACCCTTCAAATAAGCTTGGAAAATTGAAGGGGTATCTTGGGATTAGTCCATAAGAACCCCGCGATCTGTTTTTGTTTAAGAAAACTGCTGGACTCCCGGAAGGGGTTTTGGAAAAGATTTTAAACCTTTCCCGAAATACCAGAATTTATTGGGCCATACATAGAAAAAGCCACTAAAGGGGGGAAGTGACAAATAAGATTGGGAAAAAAAGTTAAAATTAGTTG
This sequence comes from Phrynosoma blainvillii, assembly GCA_026167975.1. Classification (NCBI taxonomy): domain Eukaryota; kingdom Metazoa; phylum Chordata; class Lepidosauria; order Squamata; family Phrynosomatidae; genus Phrynosoma; species Phrynosoma blainvillii. Next base: position 154,067,780 of record JANUYF010000004.1, read on the forward strand.
CGAACCCCCTATAAACTATTGAATTTTTCTATAATATGAATAAGTTGAATAGAGAGAAAAGTTGCAGCCTTTTAATTTCTCTTGAACTGTAATGGCTAGTGTAAATCATAAAAAATAGTAATATAGCAACTTAATTTGAGATTATAAAGAGAGTATCTAATATAGATTAAGTTAGAGGACTATATTTCTGAGGGTGGAAATTTTAATAGGTATAAGATTAAATACTTTTTAAGCTTATTTGGAAGGGGGGAAAAACTGATTTGGCGCCTCTGTTCTTTGTTTGGTCTTCTCCTTCTTTTTCTTTCCCCCGTCTTTCGCCCTCCCTCCCTCCCTCCCTTTCCTATATTGGATATTATTTTAAATATAAAATAACTGAAGTTTTTATTGAGGTTAAGTGTCTGGTGAAATAATTTGATCTGAATATAGTAAAGGATTTGATTATCATAGATTGTACTATATGAACTATATTTTGGAGAGTGGTGATAAAATTAGGGAGTGTTTATATATTAAAGAGAACTGATTTAGATACGAAGATATTTAGATATCTTTGAAGTACTTCTTTTCTTTTCTTTTTTCTTTTCTTTTTTTTAAGATTTTTATTTATAAAATAACACAATACAATACAAACCCAACAACAAATAATACATACACAACACAACACAACAACATAACATTTACAAAAAACAACCTACATTCTAACTACTACACATAAAATGACTTCCCTCCTTTACTTGAAATATTCAACCATTTATAACTTAAACCTTTCAGATACTTCCTTTTTCCTTCTATTAAACAAGTTCTTTTTTTAACATAAATTGTTACATAATTAGTTAGATAACGCATTTTCCATTTCCAATTCTTCTTGAGACATCGATTTGTAGATCTTTATAGTAAAACAGAACTTTATCCATTTTCACACATTCTAAATCTTCTTTTTCTCATTAATTATCAATCTCTTAAGGCAATCACACCACTTTCCCCCCATATTGTACTCAAATACTTTGCTATCGGTTCCCAAGATTTCTCATAGTTGTTTCAGGATTGACCTTTCAAAAAACATGTTAATTTATCTATTTCCATTATGTCATATAGTTTCTGTTGCCACTCTTTCAAGGTTGGATATTCTTTACTTTTCCATTTCTTTACTAGTAAATTTCTTGCAGCATATAACATATAAAACATTATTTTTCCAAACTTTTGTTCCAAATTGTCGTCTATCATGCCCAATAAATAAATTGTTGGATGTTTATTTATTTTAACATTTAAGATTTTCTCTATTTCTGCATGTATAAGAGACCAAAATTTTTTAGTCCTGTCGCACTCCCACCACATATGTATATAAGTGCCAGTGGCTTTTGTACATATCCAGCAGAGACCATCTTTCTTCTTATAGATCTTATATATTTTCTCAGGTGTTAAATACCATCTGTATTGGGATTTTAAATAGTTTTCTTTCACTTCATAGCTTAGAGTATGTTTAAGTCTCTTATTTCAGTTCTTTTCCCATTCGACGAGCATAATTGGTCTTTTCACATCTTGTGCCCAGGTTATCATATGTTGCTTAATTGTCTCAGGATACATCTCTTCCTTTAATAATAATTTGTAAAGCTTGGAAATAGTATGTTGGGTATCTTTTATTAACAACTTCTCAAAGTCAGTTTCTTCTTTATATATTTGTTGGTTTCTATAGTCCATTTTAAATCTTTCCAAAATTTGTCTGTAGAGATACCAATTACATTTGTAGCCTTCATTAATTAATTCTTCCATCTTCTCCATTCTAGGTCTGTCTCCCTCCCATATCAATAAGTCCTCATAAGTAATCCATTTCTCATCTTTCATTTTCTCTCTTTTATAAAAGGCCTCATTAACTGAAGTCCAGCATGGAATTTTTCTTAAAAACTTATGCTTGCACTTTTGCCATACTTTCAATAGAGATTTTCGGATTATGTGATTATTAAAATCTTTATTGACCTTTTCTTTGTCGTAAATCAAATATGCATGCCAAATGGAAGATTCAGTCCTTCCAACTGTAGCAATTTCTCGTTTTCGACATTAATCCATTCTTTCAACCATTCCAAACATGCTGCTTGATAATATAGTTTTAAATTTGGGATATTCATCCCACCTCTACTTTTATCATCTTGAAGGGTCTTCAATTTTATTCGTGGTTTTTTTATTATTCCAAATAAATTTACACAAGTCCTTTTCCCAATCTTTAAATGGTTTCTCACTTGCTATAATAGGTAACATTTGGAAAGGGAACATCATTTTTGAGGTGACGTTCATCTTAACTGCAGATATTCTACCCATCCATGTTAAATTCATCATTGACCATCTTTGTAAATCGCCTTTAATTTCCTTCCACGTCTTTTCGTAATTGTTTTTGAATAACTCCAAATTTTTTGTGGTTAAATATATCCCCAAATATTTTATCTTTTTTTCCACTTCAAACTTGGATATTTGTTGAATCACTTCCATTTCTTCCTTATACAAATTGAACAGCAGCATTTTAGTTTTATTAGCATTGATTTTAAAGCCAGCATATTTCCCATACTCCTCTATTGTCTTTATTAATGGTTGGATAGACTCAATTGGATTGGCTAGGGTAATTACCAAATCATCTGCATAGGCTCTTACTTTAAATTCATATTTTCCTGATTTTACCCCTTTTATAAGATCATTTGTTCGTATTTTTTCTAATAAAGGTTCTAAAGTCATTATAAACAAAGGGGGTGATAACGGACATCCTTGGCAAGTTCCCTTTTCAATTTGGCATTTAGCGGTCAGTTCTCCATTCACCAGTATTCTAGTCTCTTGTCTTTTATATATTTCTTCAATCCATCTTGTCATATTCGGTCCCACCTCTAATTTTCCTAAAATTTGCATCATAAAGTCCCAATTGACATTGTCAAAGGCTTTTTCAGCGTCTAGGAATATCAATGCTGCTTTCTTATCAGGTCTGTTATTATGTAGTTCGATAATATCAATAATGTTTCTTATATTTTCCCTCATATGTCTATTTGGAAGAAAACCCGTTTGATCTGTATTTATCCAAGTCTTTAAAATTTGTTTCAATCTGTCCGCAAGTATCATAGCAAATATTTTATAATCTACGTTGAGTAGTGAAATGGGTCTATAATTTCGTATTTCCAAAACTTCCTTCTCCTCCTTTGGAATCAATGATATATAAGATAATCGCCAGGATTCTGGTATCTCTCCTTTAAGTAGTACTTCTTTTCTAATGATTTGAACATACAAAGTATAATAATAAAGAAAATATTTATTCTGAGAATATTAAATAGTATTGAAGAAAAATACATTGAAATACTTTAAAGACATAGTATATTTAGTACATATATGCTCCTGTATATTGTGTAAAGAATTAATATAAAATAGAATGAAGAAAGAAAAGTTAAAGATTTAAATTATATGCTTAAAATGATGACAGGGATAAAAAAAAACCCCACTCCAACTTCAGTCTTACCTGCAAGAAGAGGATCTACAGACACATCAGCTAAAACAATGGATCCTATGCAAATACTGTTGGAAGATTTTCAGAAACTTAGAAGTGATATATGACTGGAGATGAAGACAGAACTGAAACAATCAAGGAAAGAAGCCAACGAAGAATTACAAAAAGAATTTGAAATCTTTGGAAAGAAGTTGGACAAAATAACAAATGAGATAGAGGGGATAAGGGGGGATGTTAAGGAATTAAAAGAAACAACTAAAGTATTGAAAATCACCACAGCAGAATTAACTGAGCAGCAATGAAGGGAAAGCAACACAAACTTAATTCAGGAGGTCCGTTACAAGGAGAGGTGTTTAAAGCTTAGAGGAGTACCTGAAACCCTGAACCAAGACTCATTCGAAAAAATTACATTGTCCTTAGCGGAATTTAGTGGTATTCCAAAGGAGGAGATACGCAGGGACACAGACAAGACTTTCAGAATTAATTCAACAGTGGCAAGATTAAAAAATGTCCACAGGGATGTTATAATATCTTTTGTAAGATTCAGAAGAGAAGAGATATTACAAAAAAGTTATGAACAAGAACTTATGATAGATGGGAAAATGGTGAAAATTTATAAAGATGTGCCAATGGTGATACTTAGGAAATGCCAGGAATATAAATTTTTAACAACAGAGCTCTCTATGAGAAACATTAGATTTGCATAGGAGAGAATAGAAGGGGTTTCCTTTGTATTCAAACAAAAAAGATACAGAACAAATACAGTAATGAAGGCAAGGGAGTTCCTGAAGAGAATGCAGACCAAAAAACAGGAAGAGGACAGGAAAGAAAAATACGGAGAAGAGAAAATGAAAATGAGAGCCAGAACAAAAATGGAGCAACAACAGGAAGAAGAAGCTAAACCCGGAGAGGACGAAAGTGCAGGAGCAGCATTGGGAGGAACACCTGGGGAAGAGGAAGAAGGCAATCGAAGAAGTTTAGAAAGTAGCTCTGAAGAAGAAGTAGAAGAGGGGGTTTAAACAGAGATTGTCAGGGAAAAGACAGAACAAATAATTTAATAAAGGTAAGGGAATAATGGAGACCAAAATCATTTCTTGGAATGTAAAAGGACTTAATTCAAAATTTAAGAGAAGTAAAATATTTCATTATTTGGTGAAAAAGAAAGGGGAAATAATTTGCTTGCAAGAGATAAAGATGAGAAAAAACGAGATTAACTATATGAAAAATCCCAAACTTGGACAGATGTCAGCCAATGAAAAAAGAAAAGGAGGAGTACTGATGTATATTCAAAATGAATACAAAGCTAAAGAGATATTTAATGATCAAGAAGGTCACTATGTGGGAGTAGAAGTGCAGATAGAGGATGAAAAATATTTGATGATCGGAATATATTCCCCAATTGAGAGACAAACAGAATTTTATAAAAAGCTAAAGGAAGAAATAAGGAAAGTTGAGTTTGAAAACAACAAGATTGTTCTGATGGGAGATTGGAATGGGGTAGTAGACCCTAAAAGAGATAGACTATCTGTAAAGAAAATTAAGAAGAATCAAGGGAAGCTGCCTAATATATTTTTTAATTAAAAGAACAACTTAACTTGAAAGACATTTGGAGGGAAATATATCCAAATAAAGACGGATTTACGTTTTTTTCAGAGAGCCATAAATCATCCTCTAGATTATATATGTTTTGGACTACACCTAAATTGATATTGAAAACAAAAGCGATGGAAATATGGCCGAGGACAATATCAGACCATAATCCAATAGTGTTAACAGTTGAACTTACAAAGAAAAAAGAATTCTCCTGGAGGATGAATTACTCTTTGTTTAATGACAAGAACTTTGTAGCACAAACAAGGAAGGCATTGAAGTATTATTTTTTAGAAAATATGATAGAACCAACCAAACCAAAAGTACCATGGGATGGTAGTAATGCGGTGATACGAGGGCTCTTAATACGAAGAGGATCAGAAATGAAAAAATGTAAAGAAAGAGAAATGAAGGACTTGGAAAAGGACATAGCTAAAGCAGAAGAGGAATTGGCAAATGACCCTATGAATGATAAAAAAAAAAAGTATTTGAAATGGTTGAAAAAACAATTAGACAAGACACTGGCAGAAGAAATAGCAAGAAAAATGAAGTATATCAAGCAAAGGCAATTTGAATCAGCAAATAAATCAGGAAGATGGCTGGCCTATAGGCCTAAAAAAGAGAAAGAGAGAAAAATGATTACAAAGATAAAAGTTGGAGATAAGATTTTGCATACACAAGAGGAAATTTGGAAAAGTTTTCAAGAATACTACCTGAATTTATACAAAGCTGAAGGTATACAAGTTAATGAATTGGAAGAATATTTAGGAAAACAAGAGATCCGAAAATTAACTCAAAAGCAATGGGAAATACTCAACATGGACATTACAGAATTGGAAATACAACAGGTGATAACAAAATTAAAAACAGATAAAGCTCCGGGGCCTGACAGATTCACTGCAAAGTATAATAAAATATTCCAAGAAGAATTAAAGGGACCATTACTTAAAACATTGAATAACATCAATAAAGATGGAATTCCTGATACATGGAAAAGAGCTAACATTGTACTATTGCCCAAAGAAGGAAAGGATGAGAAGGAAATGGGAAATTATAGGCCAATATCTTTATTAAATACAGATTAGAAAATTTTGGCTTCAATAATGGCAGAGAGACTGGAAAAGATTTTGATTACAACCAGGTGGGGTTTTTACCAAAAAGACAATTGAAATATAACATCAGAACAATTGTAAACACCATTAAATATTACAAAAAAAAAAAAAAGATAAGAAATTGGCCTTGATTTTCCTTGACATGGAGAAAGCCTTCGATAACGTAGACTGGAACTTTATGATGAAGGTCCTAGAAAAAATGCACATGGGAGAAAACTTTTTGCGGATGGATGAAACAGATATACACAGACCAATTTGCCAATTTGATAATAAATGGAACTGGCACAGAAGCATTTAATATACTTAAAGGTACAGGACAAGGCTGCCCGTTATCACCCTTGATATTTATAACTGTGTTGGAGATATTATTACAAAATATTAGACAGAATACAAATATAAAAGGGATAAAAAAAAAAGGTAAAGAAGATAAACTTCGTGCATTTGCTGATGATTTGGTTCTGATTTTGGAGGAACCCCAAGAACAAATTATGGAAATTTGTCAAACATTGGAAGAATTTGGTAAGATATCTGGATTCAAAATAAATTATAACAAGACAGTTATACTTACAAAAAATCTTTCTGAAAGAGAAGAATTTTTTTTAGAGAAAATAACAAATGGTGCGATACAAAATAGAATAAAATACCTTGGAATATGGATTAAGAAAAAAAAGTTGATCTATTCAAAAACAATTACAGTTAAATGGAAAGAAATTAAAATGGATTTAGAAAAATGGAGTAAATTAAACCTAACGTTAACAGGAAGAGTAGAGGCCATAAAAATGATGATTCTCCCGAAAATAAATTTTCTATTCCAATGCATACCGATCATAAATAATACAAAGATATTTCAGGAATGGAATAAGGACTTGAAAAAGTTTGTATGGAAGGGAAAAAGAGCAAGGGTAAAATGGAAAGCTATGACTATGGGGAAAAAGGATGGAGGAATGAATCTACCAGATTTGGAAAATTATCACAAAGCTAATGCACTAGACTGGTTGATAGACTGGATTGAATTGGAGAGGACAGACATATTAAATATTGAAGGATTTAATAATAGGTTTGGATGGCATGGATATTTAGGATATGGGAAGGCAACAGTACATAAAGAATTCAAACACCATGTCATCAGAAGATCTTTATTGAATATATGGGACGGAATTAAAAAGAATATGTACAGAAGGTTACCACTTTGGATATCCCCACATGAAGCCTTCTTTGGGAAATGGACGGCAGTGAAAACATGGATGAGATACAAAGATATATTGGAAAAATGGGATAGCAAGGATATGTTCTTAAATCAATAGAGTAATTGGAACAACAATTCCTAAAATGCATTGGCTTTTATATACCCAACTAAGAGAGAGATTCAGGATGGACTTTAAATTACAAGAATTTGAAGAAGAGTTAACGGATTTGGATAAGTTGTTAATGCAACCTCGGTCAAAAAGAGTAAGCAAAATCTATAAATTTTTAATGGAAAGAGAAAATGAAACAGAAAAAAATATCTGAAAATATGATAAAGTTGGCAACAGATATTGGGAGAACAATAGAACGGGAAAACTGGGAAAACGCTAGGATAAGAACAGAGAAATTTACTTGCTCACAAGATTTGAAGGAAAATTATTGGAAAATGGAGCAAAGGTGGTACCTAACTCCATTAAAGATAGCAAGAATATATAAAGTAAAGATGAGTAACTGTTGCAAATGTAACCAGAATGTTGGTTCTTGGATTCATGTTTGGTGGAAGTGCTCCAAGATGAAAACATATTGGAAGAAGATCTATATTCTAATACAAGAAATCTTGAAAATCAAATTTGAATTATGTCCAGAGCTATATCTCCTAAACATGACAAATAAGTTGGGACAGACACTTGAGAAAAAATATTGGAGAATGATACTTTATATGATAACTGCAGCAAGATTATTAGTTGCCCAAAAATGGAAAAAAGAGCAAATACCTACTGCAGAGGAATGGTTAACAAAAATAATGGAAATGAAGGAAATGGACAGGCTGATGGCTTTAATTAATCAAAAAGACATTACTAAAGTGGAAAGAGAATGGGCTCCAATCGATGAATATATAAAAGCAAAGTGGAGATGAAATAGCAAAGTTAACAAGTGAACAAGAGAGTAGAGACAAAATTAGGATTTGCTATAATGATTAAAATGATTAAAAGGAGAAGTAGAATGTAGAGAGCTAATGGAAAGGGGGAAAATAAACAAAGAATTAGAAGATGTGATAAGCTGATATATATCAGTACATACTGTTAAAGAACTATGGAAGTTTATGTTATGTTATGTTACTTTAATATGTTTGTATGTTTAAATGTTTTTAATAAATATATACTTACACACACACACACACGATAAATACGCCTCTTCCCATATGATTCCCCCCTGCGCACTTCAGTCTTCTGGGAGGAACCTGCTACAGCCCATAAAAACTAAGCTGTCAAAGACCTCCCAGAGGGCCTTCTCTGCCACCGCTCCAAGATTATGGAATGGCCTGTCGGATGAGATCCATCTTATTACCACTCTTGAGTGCTTTAAAAAAGCAGTAAAGACGGATCTCTTCCGACAGGCCTTCCCGAAATGACTCTCTCACCCCCATCAGAGTTTGGATGGTTACTGCTCCCTGACACCACTGTTTGTTTTAATGTTTTAATTATCGTTGTTGATTTATTTGGTATTTTAATTATTCTACTAGTTTAATTCGACTTTTATGGGGTGGATGGATAAGGGATTGGGAGGGATGGAATTGTTTTAACTGCTGTCTTGTTTTAACTTTGTACGCCACATCGATTGCCTTGCAGAGGGGTGGGTTTAAAATAAAATTTATTATTATTATTTATTAAATTCATTTGTACATTTGGGTAAAGATAAATGGGGAAAAATAAAAAATAAAAACAACAGTGTGGTAAGTACTACAAGTCCTCAAACCAAGACAAGATGTTGGATGATGCTGTTCAGAAACAAATCTCAGAGATCACTAGAATACAAGAACTGGCAGTTATGAGGGGCTAAACATAGGCTGTCCAACAAATTCCTGGTGTGTCTTGCAGATAACTTCCTCTTTCAAAAGGCAGAGGAAGGAACAAGAGAATTAACATTCTTGGACTCAGTCCTAACCAATAGGGAGGAGTTGGTCACTGGAATGAAAGCAGCTGAAACTTTAGGGGGAGTTGGCCAGGTAATGCTAGAATTCTTGATTTGTGGGACAAGACAAATAGGTGTATAGTCAAACAAACTCTGGATTTTAAGAAAGGTGATTTCATCAAACTCACAGATATACTAGGTAGAATCCCATGCTACAGATACTAAAGGAAGAAGACACCCAGCATAGGTAGAATTTCATGAAGAAGGAGCTTCTAAAAGCACAATCACAAACATTTCCATGGAAGGGGGAAAAAGGGAAATAATCTGCAAAAGTCAATGTGACTGCACAATAAACTTGAGGAGAAAGTGAAAAATAAAAAAGCATGTGTAAAGAATAGAAGGAAGGATGACTCTCCAAGGAAGAATACAGATGCCCAGGCTTTCATAAACAATGTATGGAAAACTAAAGCTCACAATGAGCTGAGACTGGCTAGGGGAAAAGGAAGCAACAAGAAGGGGGTTCCCCCCCCTAAAAGTTTGAAGCAACAGAATGAGCAAGTAAATGTTGGGACAACTGCTCAGCAAGGATGGTATATTGCTAACAGATCACAGTGAAAAGACAGAACTCCTCAATACCTATTTGGCTTCAGTTTTCCCATGCAAAAAGAAGGACTTGTTTTCATGCATCAGCAGAGATCTTGAGAAGGAATCTGGACTGCAAAGCAAGACTGAGAGACAGGAATCATCTAATTAACCTAAAATAGATTAATTTCATGGGGTCAAGACAGTGGCATCACTAGGGTTGGTCTCGTGGTGTCACCCTCATGGACCTCTTCCCATACCAGACCATACAGAATCCTTGGTAATTGATAAAATGACAGACTATAAAAACACAAGCAGCAACAAAAACAATAGTGTGTACTTGTAGTGTGCAGATGAAACCACAAGATTTGAAGCATCATTGTAATTTAGTAATAATGACATCTCTGACAGGAGTGCATGAGCATTAGAAGGTTCAAAAAAGTAAACTGGCATAGTGTTTTAGTTTTGTAGTGATACAGTACAAGCTGGGCTTATGAAAAATGTTTTGTGGTTAACTAACTACAGGGATATATTTATAAAAATAATAATAAATGTCTGTTGAATCACTCCACAATTTTTATAGCCATTTTGTACTGAACCTGATGAAGAAATATGCTTTTAACCAACTGAGAAAATATTTTGAGTGACAGGTGACACATATTCTATGTGTCACCTGTCAGAACACATAGCATGATGCAAACTTACTGCAAATGTTTGGGGCTGTGCCTGAGATGGGTGGGGTTAAACTCCCCCTGAAATCTCAGGCTCGCAGCTTGGGTGTGCTCCTGCACTCAACTCTGATCCTGGATGCCCAAGTTTCAGCAGTGGCCAAAAGTACATTTGCGCAATTTAAACTTGTGCACCAGCTGCACTCATTCCTTGAGACATCAGACCTGGCTATGGTGACATATGCTTTGGTTACATCCCATTGGGACTATTGTAACACACTCTATGTGGGGCTACCTTTGGAAACTGTTCAAAAACTTCAGCGGGTCCAAAATGCCACAGCTAGAATGCTGACCAGAGCCAGTTATAGGGAGTGTATAACTCCTGTATTGAAACAGCTTCACTGGCTACCGGTTCGTTTCTGAAGTCATGACCTATAAAGCCCTACACAGCTTAGGTCCAGACTATTTGAGAGACCGTATCTCCCTATACGAACCACCTGGAGCCCTAAGACCCTCAGGAGAAGGCTTTTCCTTGGTCCCACCACCATCCCACCCTCATTTGGTGAGGACACGAGAGAGAGTCTTCTTAGTGGCTGCTCCCACCCTGTGGAAATCCCTTCCACAGAGGCTAGGCTGGCCCCTTCACTGCTGGCCTTTCGCTAGCAGGCAAAGACATTTTTATTTAAGCAAGACTTTTAAAATCCTGCAGGCTTGGTTTCATTGGGGGATGGGGGTTAATTTTAGATTATTATTATTATTAACTCTGTTTTAAATTTTATCTTTGTAATTTTTATATTTTTAAGGTTTTAATTATACTATTTTAATTGTTGTTTTAATGTGTTTTATATATGTTGTTAGCCGCCTTGGGTCCCACTTTGGGAGAAAGACAGGATAAAAATAAAATACATTATTGTTGTTGTTGTTGTTGTTGTCGTTGTTTGCAGCATTGTCAGAAATAGTCAATGAGGTTCATTGGATTAAACAGTTATTACAGAATTTGAATCAAGATTGTCCTGGACCGGTTCTGATCAATGAAGATTCTCAATCATGTATTGCCATGTCAGAGGCAGAAAATTTGAAGTGCAGAACGAAATATATTGGAGTAAGACACCAGAATGTCAGACAATTGGTACAGAAGGGAGTTGTGCATCTGCAGTATATAAAAACAAGGCATAATTTAGCAGACATTTTGACAAAACCATTGACAATTGACAGACATGACCAGATGTCACATCTACTAGGGATGTCACCTGAAGTGTACAGGCCTAGCCATTGTGTTAAGATAGTTTTACAACAGATAATAGTGTGCTTCATATACACATCTGTACATTTCAGGAGGGAATTGTTAGAATATAGATGGATTATACAGTCAAAGGTAAAATATAGAGATGTGTGTCTGGAATTTTCCTCATGAGAACAACATCTAGGCAAACAAAGACAGCCCAGTCCAAGTGGCCAGAGAGTCATAACATCAGAAGTTCCTAGTTGGGTAAAGCAGCCAAGAACAGATAATAAAGTCCAAAACATCATTAGCTTGGGAAAGAAATCACGTGTTGGATGATGGACAGCAAGGGGCTGGGTTAACAAACATCATACACATAACATCCAATCAACATAAGGTTAACACCCAGAACATGGTGTAAGGGCAGGGCCGAGAAATCCCTTTGTCTAGAATTGTTTATATTTCTTGCTTTCTTCCTGTTTGTGTGTGTGTTCGCAATGGATCTAACTATGGAGTTTATTTTTGGACTATAATATGCATATGTTGCTTTTACAATGTAGCTTTTGGATCTGGAAACATGGATCTGTAACTCTTCTTTTCTACCACATCAGCATGATGTGATCCTATGGTGGATTGTATTTTTTCTTTGCTTATTTTTACCTTTTGAAACAATAAACAATACTTTTAGAATTTTGGATTTTTCCCTGGCTCTGCTGGATTTTCAAGCACACCACACCAATAAAATTAAACACATCAGGTGATGAGAAAAGAACTGACAAAGAGTGAAGGTAGTAGTGATTATGATCCCTATGTTAACTGTCACAATACCTAGAAGTTCCAAGAGAGTCAGGAAGACTCCTGATCATTTTGGTGTGCAGGAAGCAAGGGTGTGCAATGTTGTTTCTGAACCAGATAGTTATCTAGAAATGTTGAAGTGTTCTGAGGAGGAGCAGGAGAAGTGGAAAGTTGCAATGGAAACTGAGTTTGAGTCCATGGTTGATAAAAAGGTTTTTGACTTTGTAGACATGCCAAAGGACCAGAAAGTTGTGAGGTCCAGGTGGGTATACAAGAGGAAGGTCATGCCAGATGGTAGTACCTGGTACAACGCAAGGCTTATAGCTCAAGGATTTTTGCAAGAGAAATATGAGTCTTCTGACAAGACTTTTGCTCCCACAGCAAAAATCTAAGAGTTTAAAATTGGTTTTGTTGTAAACAGAGAAGAACAGCATGGAGATTAAGCACTTTGATTTTGAAACTGCTTATCTCAACACAGATCTCAAGGAGACTGTTTTTATGATGCAAGCTCCTAGATATTATTGTGCAGGTGAGAACAAGGTATATAGATTAAAGAAGGCAATATATAGAATCATAGAGTTGGAAGAGACGACAAGGGCCATCCAGTCCAACTCCCTGCCATGCAGGAACTCAAAATCAAAGCGTCCCTGACAGATGTCCATCCAGCATCTCTTTAAAGACCTCCAAAGAAGGAGACTCCATCACACTCCAAGGGAGTGTATTACACTGTCGAAAGCTCTCACTGTTAGAAACTAAAGCAATCTGCAAGGTTTTGGAACCAATGTATTCATGAGGAATTATATGGCCTAGGTTTTTCTAGAAGTGTAGCTGATGCCTCTTTCTACACCAGAGGTGATGAATTAGTCATACTCATAATTTATGTTGACAACCTGGCAATTGTAGCTAGAAACCTAGAAGTCATCAGTACTGATATTTCACAATTAGAGAACAAGTTCAAAGTGAAGGATTTGTGATGTTTGCAGCACTATCTAGGCACTGAAGTTAAAAGAGCTCAGAATGGAGAAATGTTCTTGAGTCAAAAAGGCTAAGATTGACCAGTTGACAGTAAAGAGTTTGTCCAACTTTTCTCCCTTAATCCTCTTCATTACTGCTATTGTTTACTGCTATTGTTTATTGTTTGTTATAGTAACTTATTTCAACTATGTTTCTGTACTGTTCCATTGTTTAATACTATTTTAAGGGGTGGGGGGTTATGGGATGTATATTGTATTTTTATTACAATTTTAAATGTTGTAAGCTGCCCCGATTGCATAAGCAGAGGGGTGGGATAATAATAATAATAATAATAATAATAATAATAATAATAATAATAATAATAATAATAATAATAATAATAATAATTTATAACACTGCCACCTTGTGGGCCAAAGATACTAAGATTCTTTTTTTCACCCTTCACGTCTCTGGCATGACATGTTTTTGAGAAATCCACACTGACTTTTAGTGTTCACAGCATTCCTTTCTAATGCTTACAGAATCTTCCCTGCTATTGACTGGATGGTAATTACTTGAGTCCTCTTTTTCCCCTTTTTTGAAGATCAGGACCACATTTGCCCACCACCACTCTGCTGGAACCTTTGTTCTCTAGAAATTCTCAAAGATTATTATCAGTGGTTCTAAGATTACTTCCTCCAGTTCTTTTGATACCCTCATATGTAATTTATCTGGCCCCAGCAACTTGAATCCATTTAGAATAGACAGGTATTTCTGTACTACCTTTTTACCTATTCTGTGCTGCATTTCCCCTACTGCATCATCTGCTTCATTTTCCCCAAGTTAAGCACTGGAAGAAGACCAAAGCAAAGAAGGTATTGAGCAGTTCTACCTTTTCTCTGTTCCCTCTTAGATTTTCTCCACTCTCTGGCACTATCATTTCCTTATTTTACTTTTTACTAAAGATATAACAAAATAAGGCCCTTTTGTTGTTTTTAATTCCTCTGACAAACCTGAGGGGTTTATGAACTTTATGTCTCCTTTAAATCAATTTATATTTGAACTGTGGACATTGTCTTAGGCCCTAAGCAGACGGGAAAGAAAGTGTGACCTGAATTTGCCTTTTCCCGAAACCGCAGCAACCGCATTGCATGCCCTGAAGGTCAGTCAATGCAGCTTTTCCGAGGCTCTATTAAAGCCTCAGCAACCGCACTGACGGGCCCGAGGTTGCCCCAAATAAGAATGCAGTCACCGCACGGGCGGCAGCAGTGGCTTTAATTTTTTTTTCTGTTGTCTCCGGCGCATACGCATGTGCGCAGAGACAACACTGCTCCTTTAACAGAAATGTTGGCAGTGCTCAGGACCTGCGCACTATGTGCTGCAGAGGAACAATGGCTGCCTCACCAACCGAGTGCTCCGCGCTGCTACTCAGCCTGCAATGCACAGCCACGGCAGCCTCCACCATGGTCTGTGCCGCAGATACATTCAGGGAAGGCAGCCGTGATGACTTTCCCCCCTTTGTCGCTCTCCAACAAGTGACAGCCGTCAGACCGGGCGCCGCAAAACGAGTCACACGGTTCACCACCATGGCCGCCACCGCTCTGATGCCCCCCGAGAGAGCCCCGCGCCGGTGGTGGATGTTCCCCAGAAGCACCGACTGGTGGGCTGGGTTCGTCACATACATCTGGTCAGATGAGCAATGGAGGATGTTCTTCCGGATGCCCCGTGCCCTCTTCCACAAGTTAGTAGAAGTACTGCATCTGGAAATGCAGCGGGAAGACACTGTGATGAGGAAGGCCATCCCGGTAGAGAAGAGGGTCGCCATGGCCATCTGGGTGCTCGCCCACAGAGCCAGCTACAAGCAGATGTCAGAGCAGTTCAGGGAGGGCCAAACCACTGTGGGAGAAGTGTTGGTGGAGTTCGCCCTCACCATGGCGAAGCTGCTGCTGTCACACACAGTGTATCTGGGGGACCCCCAACAGGTAAGGACAGTCACACACACACACCTGTCACTTTCCCCTGTTGCGCAGGAAATGTCATGACATGGCATACAGTGTGGCTGTCAGTGATCAGAGTCAGCTGTTTTAGCCAATGAACCTGCGCAGGGACACCTAAAACTTCAATAGCAACTGTACTTGGCAGCTTGTGCCGATGAACCTGCGCAGGGATGCCTAGTGGGCCATGACTCTGCATAGTGAAAGTCCTCCTGTATACTCGGGAGCAAGCGCCGATGAACCTGCGAAGGGACTGGGAAAACGTCATCAGTTGGCAAATGCCATGGCTCATTATTAATTGTCCCCTTCTCCCCCTTCTTGTCACCCACAGATCATGCAAGGGTTCGGTGAGATCAGCTTCCCCCAAGTAGTGGGTGCCGTAGACAGGTGCCACTGTCTGATCGTGCCACCCTTGGGGAGGAGGAACGAGTTTGTGAACCGAAAGGACACCTACTCTGTTGTCCTCCAAGGGACCACGGATCATCGAGGATGCTTTGTAGATGTGGAAGTGGGCTGGCCTGGATCGATTCACGACGCGAAGGTGGCGAGGAATTCCATCATCTTTCAGGCCATGGAGGCTGCCATCTATGTGCCAGGGAACCCCACCGTCACCCTGAGGGGCCAACAGATCGGCCCCCTCCTGCTCGCCGACAGCACCTGCCCCATTTGGAAGTGGCTGATGAAGCCCTACCAGGGCAACCTCAATGCCAGGCAGAATGGATTCAACAGGAGGCTGAATCGCGCCAGGAATGTGGTGGAAAGGGGCTTCGGCCGCCTGAAGGCTCGGTGGAGGTGCCTCACTGCCCCACTCCTTGTGGCAGAGGAGAATGTCATCCCCATCATCACCTCCTGTGTCATCCTCCACAACATCTGCAAGACCAAGGGAAGGGTCCTGGATGAGGGAAGGCGCTCATGGAGCACAATGATCTCATAAAACAGAGAGAAGGGGGGGCTGTGAGGGAGGCCTGGCAGAATTCTTTGAGACCAGGAGGTTCTAAAAGCATCCTCTGTTCTCCAATTGTAACCCAAGGTCAGCACTGCACTGTGCCATGAGCCTGAAAGCACTTCAACACCCCCTTGCCTAGTCTCCCCACCCTATCTGTCTGTGCCTTAGATAAATGTAGGACACCACTGTAGTAGGCCATGAGCCTAAAAGCACTTCAACACCCCCTTGCCTAGTCTCCCCACCCTATCTATCTGTGCCTTGCATAAATGTAGGACACCACTGCACTGTGCCGTGAGCCTGAAAGCACTTCAACACCCCCTTGCCTAGTCTCCCCACCCTATCTGTCTGTGCCTTAGATAAATGTAGGACACCACTGCACTGTGCCATGAGCCTAGAAGCACCTCAATAAAGATGTATTGGTATCCCCACCCTGTGTGTGGCTTGCATTTTTGTGGGACACCACTGCACCATGCCATGATGAGATCCTGTGATGCCCACTCTGCATATGGATGGGAATCCTGTTTTCATGGCACACTCAGACACACACACGAAAGGGCATGGAGGGGTCACCTGGAGCCAGGTTTCCTGGCAGTAGAATGATACAGTGCACAAACCACCAAGTGAAACCTCTGACAATGTTGCCAAATTCCCAACAGTCAGCTTTCCTAATGGCCCATTCAATTGTATCAATTGGTAGCCCAGAGGGCAACCATTGGGGATCACATTCAAACTTCCCACATGAGGGTCTCCATTGGTCAGGGCCCAGGTAAGGCCATCTGCCCCCACAACATTCGCTCATAAATGCTCCTGCTGACCTCCGGCGATTACCAGGAGGACGATGGCGGCCAGGAAGAGAGTGCCCATCAGGATCGCCTATTGGACAAATGAGGAAGTGGGCATTCTCCTCCAAGCCCTGAACCCGGAGCCAGCTGCTAGGAGGGTGATGGCTAGCTCCAACAGGCCGAACCGGGGGTATTTTTCCCAGGCCTCCCGGGCCCTCAGGGACCAGGGCTTCATACGGACCCCCCAACAATGCCACACGAAATTTAAGGCATTGAAGGGGGTCTTTTTTGAGGCCCTGGAGGACTATGGGGAGCATCCCCCAGTTCACCGAAGGCCACCCTTCTACCAGCAGCTCCGAGAGCTGTAGATCAGGGCCGGCCGCCCTTGGTGGCAGGATCGCCGCGCCCCTGGTAAGTGTCGGCCTCCTAGCTTGATCCCCCATGCCCTCCCTTCCCCCTAACTCTTCCCTTTGCCTCCCCTCCCCCTCATCCCCATCCCATACTAATGGTGTTGCCCTTCTGTCCCAATGCAGGCATGCGGCAGAGGTGACGACAGGGACAGAGGGGGGATCCTGCCAGTTCTCCCTCTTCCTCCTCTTCCTCCTCCTCGGAGAGAGAAGCCGGGCCAGCCAGGGAGGCCCAAGCAGAGGGAGGCCCTGCTATCCCTCTACAGGCACAGCAGCCTCGCATGGCTGAAAGTAGGTCCCTGAGGGGAGGAGTACTGGTGGCATAACTGCGGCCTCCATGGCATTCCTGACTCTCCCCTCCCCCACCACTGTCCAAGCTGCCTTCCTAAACGGTGTCTTTTTCTCTTTCACAGGCAGAGCTGCTGAGGAGGAGCAGGCCGGCCCAAGTCGCCGGCTGCCAGGCGGAGGAAACCAGGGTCCCATTGGTGTTGCCCGCCTGGTGGTCATCCAATCGACCTGAGAGTCTGAGAGGGGTAAGTATGACAGGGACACAGAGGGAGGGGGTTGGGGGAGCCCCCCAGGGACCCTGGCTGCAGCATACGGTGATGGGGTGCAGAGAAAGCTTCTAACCACACGTTTCTCTTCTCTTTTCCTTTGCAAATCGACAGATGGAACAAAGGATGGCTGCCATGGAGGAGCAGATGCAGACTGTGCTCAACTCCTTGGCAGTCATCCTCCAGCACCTGGGCCTTCCCCAACCCCCGATCCACCCCCCCTTCCCCATCCTTGACGGACCTTTCCCTCCCCCTTCCCTTGCTGTTTGCTTCCGCCCTCCTCCCTCTCCTTCATTCCCCTTGGAACTTCCCCTCCCTTTTGTCCATTCTCCCCTCCCCTGCCCCAGTTGCAAATTCCTGTAAATAGTTTTTATGTGTAATAAAAGAAAACTTTATTTTTTAAAAAAATCATGACGCAATATGCGCACAGACACCTGTGCGACAATGACTGACTTCTACTAATAAACTCCATTTCTAAACAGCGTCTGGCATTTTATGCGAAGGTGTGTAGACCCGTCGGAGGATCCATACAAGCACCCAGTAAGCAGCGGCGGTGAAGTGGGCATGGTGTGCAGCAGCGGCAGCGGCGGTGGTGGTGGTGGCGATCAGTGAAGTGGGGATGGTGTGGGGCGGCGGTGGCAAGCAGTGAGGTGGGCATAGGTGGGGAGCAGAATGCGATGGCTGCCTCGGTACTAGTGCTGCTCGTCGCAGCATCTCCACCCCCCTCTGCTTGCTCTCTGCCTTTGTGGGCGGGCAGTGGGCGTTGGGACTACCATAGCACTGCTGAAAAGGGTGCTAGACTCTTCTAAGGGCTGTGGCTCAATGATCTCCATTTCCATTGGAGCCTCCTCCTGCACGGGTGGACCCCTCTCCCTCCTCCGTTTCCCCACAGCAGGCTCAACATCCAGGGGTGAAACGTCACCCCTCCTTCCTCTGCTGACCACCACACCCATCTCCTCCTGGCCCTGGAGGATAGCCCTCCCTCTTCCACCATCCTGCACACCCTCCCCACTGACAGCCATGG
This sequence comes from Phrynosoma blainvillii, assembly GCA_026167975.1. Taxonomy (NCBI): domain Eukaryota; kingdom Metazoa; phylum Chordata; class Lepidosauria; order Squamata; family Phrynosomatidae; genus Phrynosoma; species Phrynosoma blainvillii. Next base: position 154,086,978 of record JANUYF010000004.1, read on the forward strand.
CCCTCTGGTACCTCTCCATGACATCCACCATTTGGCCCATCAGGCCAGTCAGCGATTGTAGGGAATCAGCTAAACGCCGCTGTTCGTGGGCCATTCGTTGATCATGCAGCCTCCGATCCTCAATCTCGGCCTGCCTCTGCTGATAGAAATGTTCATAGAAACATTCTGTCATTTCATGAGAACGTTCTGTCATTTCATGGGAACGGTCAGTGATTTGTTTATCCTGGTCCACTGCTTTCTCCATGATTTCGATGCTCCATTCCATGTACTCCTGCTGGACACTCGTATTTGCTGCGGCTGCTGGGCGACGTGTCCTCCTCCCTCTGATCTCGGCCAAGCGGCTGCCGGTGGCATTGCAGCTCGGGGTTTAGCCACTTCATCCTCCTGCTCTTGTCCCTGTTCTGCTACTTCTCTTTCTAGGGACACATCATATGTCAGAAGACACCGTTTTCACACACAACATCTCCCACACATTTCAGGGGGGAGGGGAGAGGTACATGCCAGGGAGGTATGTGTGTGCACACTGGAGGCATGCAGGTGGTGCTCATGTGAGGGACATACTGAATGGGACACATGCATTAACATTTCGCCGCCCCCCCACATGCTAGGGTGCAAAAGGGGCGTGCAGGAAAGGGGGAAATTCTGCAAACCGGCGAACCGACGCATAAAACGTCACAAAAGCCAAAGAAATTGCTTTGCTTTTTCGGGGGTGCAGACGTACATGCGACGGCATGCATTTTTTGTCATAATAGGGAATTTACCATGTGCAGCCTGGACCTGGTGGATAAACTGAGTGAATTGCCCAGGGCCTGCCCTCTCCTCTCCCTCGCTGTCGTTGTCACTCAATGCTGTACTTGTCCTTGGGACAGGGGAGCGATCCCGGTGGGTACTGGTCCTGGAAGATGTAGTGCTCCAATGTGAAGTACGAGATCCTGGCCTGCTGGTGGATGATGTGGAGGCGTGGGATGGTGGTCTCGTGGCAGAGATGTCCATAGCCCTCTGACTGCAGGAGGTCTCATCTGAGTCGGGGTGTTCCTCCTGGTCACCTAAAAGTGACAAAGGATAGGGCCATCTGTGCCCTGTGGCCACCCTATTGCTGTCCCCTGTACCCCTTCCCAGGGTCCCTGTGGCATCTTACCTTGACAGGGCATTCTCCCAGAGAGGTGTCCTCCATGGCTTGTGCTCTGGCTGTCTGGCCGACTCAGACCCTCGTGGCATCGCTACTAGTGCCTATTCTGCTTGGGCGTATGCTTCCGTCCGTGGCAAGAAAGGCAAGGAGTTCCTTGTAGAAGGGCATGGAGGAGGGACCCCATCCGGTTCGGGCCCTGTGGTCCCTAAACTTTTTGTAGTCGGCCCTGAGGTTTTTGGTCTTCCGACGACACTCCTCCCAGGTCCTTTGGTGGCCCTTGGCCCTCATGGCTGCTGCCAACTCCTTAAATATTTCTGCATTCAAAAAGGAATTTCTCAATCTGTCCAAAATGTGTGGCTGCGACCACAGAGCTATGAGGTCAGCCGTCTCCACGTGGGTCCATGAGGTTCCTCTCCCTTTTCTTGGCTCTCCGCTTGTGGATGGCTGTGCCATTGTCCCCGCTGTAGACAAAGGCAGCCCCGAAGTGGAGAGCTGTGGAGGTCTGCAGCTGGCTAAAGTTCTCGTGGGAAAATGGCGCTGGAATGTGTGTGGGGGTCCAGCTTAAAAGTGAAACTTTCCCCTTTATCTCTTTAACACAATGTAAACATCCGCTAGCAACAGTTTCACCTTCCCGCTGTGGCGCATGCGCACATTGAAAATTAGGGTTAGCGCTAGGGTTCAGAAACAGACGCACCTGCAGCGGTTCGCCCACACCTGAACACGCTTTACTTTGAGGCTTGTTTCAATGAGCACATGCTCCCCAAGGGCAGCTCTAAATGCGGTGCACCTGTACACGTGCATCCACACCACCGAGGGCAGCTTTAGTTTGGGCGAACCTCCGTCGCAGCATTCCGACGTCCCGTTGAAAGTGTGCATGTTTTGGGAAGGAGCGGAAAAAAGTGGCTCCTTTTTAAAGCACACTTTCACTGGAAAAGTCAAGTAGGGGGCGCTTTTTCGGCATGCGTCATGTAAAGACTGTGCCTTCAGGTGAACCCCAAAACAACCCAATTAGCTCATCTGATTCCCCCTTATTCATTTCTGATTGTTCTCTTGATGAATTCTTACGTTTTAGAGATGGGATACCTTACATTATGGTTACCTTTCAATCTGCGTGATCATTTTCTAGATAGTTTATATAGTTTCAGTGTTGCCCTGGGTATTTAAAATTGTATTATTGTAGTAAACACATATAGTTTAATATGTTTTGCATTATTGTATTATTGTTCAATAAGCATTCACAAGTACAAGAGTTGCCTGGTTTGTCTTTTTTTAACAGTGAGGCTGACAAGATTTGTCAAGCCTATTGACTATTACCCTTTCCTTTTGGCCCACATGGTACTGCAAGGTGCAGCCTTCAGAATATTGTAGGGGATAGTGACACTCTGGGAGTTCCTCAACAGAGAGATACTGAAGGCACAATCTCAAACTGTTCCAGTGAGAAAGAAAAATGGGAGATGTCTCAAGAAACCGGGTTGGATGACAAAAGAACTTTCCACTGAACTAAGGGCCTCGGCAGACGACTAATAGAGTCGTCTTCCGGGCAGGGAAGAGGAGGGGCAGCCGCACAAGTGGCGCCCCTTCCTCTTCCTGAGGTCGCCCTCGGAGTCGCCGGCCCTCCGCACGGCCGGCGCTCCGAGGATGACCTCAAGCCACAGCGACCGCATGCGCCACGGCGTTTGAGTCAGGGAAAGTGCACCCGCCGCTTTTAGGGCGTACTTTCCATGAAATCTAAAAGGAGCGCCAATTTGGTGCTCCTTTTAGAGTCGCCGATGGTGCGCCGCTGTGCGGCTGCCGCGGTCCAGCGGCGCTCCGTCCCGCGGCGCACGGGAAGCTCCCGTCTGCTTCCCCCCATAGTTTTAAATGGGAGATGCATAAGAAATAGAAAAGGGGCAAAATCACTAAAGAGGAATTCAAACAAATAGCTAGCACATGTAGGGGTAAAGTCAGGAAAGCCAAAGCACAGAATGAGCTCAGGCTTGCTAGAGCGGTTAAGCAAAATAAAAAAGGCTTCTTTGCGTATGTCCTTAGCAAAAGAAAGAAGGAAATGGTAGGGCCACTGCGTAGAGAAGATGGAGAAATTCTAACAGGGGAAAGAGAAAAGGCAGAACTACTCAACACCTTCTTTGCCTCAGTTTTCTCACAAAAGGAAAAGGGTGTTCAACCTGAGGAAAATGGAGCAGAGGACACAATAGGGGAAATGCAGCACAAAATAAGTAAAGAGAAAGTACAGGAAAACCTGGTTAACCTAAATGAATTTAAGTCTCCAGGACCAGATGAACTACCTTCAATGATATTAAAAGAACTGGCAAATGTAATTTCAGAGCCACTGGCAATAATCTTTGAAAACTCCTGAAGAACAGGACAAGTCCCAGCAGACTGGAGGAGGGGAAACGGGAATCTAGAAGTCCTAAGAGAAAAGAAGTTGAACATGAGTCAAACAGTGTGATGCAGCAGCTAAAAAGGCCAATGCAATTTTAGGCTGCATCAATAGAAGTATAGTGTCTAGATCAATGGACGTAATAGTGCCACTGTTACTGCTTTGGTCAGGCCCCACCTGGAATACTGTGTCCAGTTCTGGGCACCACAATTCAAAAAGGACTACCTGTGAAAGAGATCAAGGACTCCTAGTAGACCACATGTTGCACATGAGTCAACAGTGTGATGCAGCAGCTAAAAAAGCCAATATGATCCTAGACTCCATCAGCAGTGCCAAGATTAAGGGAAGTAATAATATTCTGCTTTGGTCAGGCCTGACTTAGAATAGTGTTTCCAGTTCTGGGCACCACAATTCAGAAAGGATATTGACAAGCTGAAGCATGTCCAGAGGAGGGCAAACAAAGTGATGAAGGGTGTGGAAACCATGCCCTATGAGGAATGACTTAGGGAGCTGGGTATGTTTAGCCTGAAGAAGAGAAGCATTTTAATATATATATATATATATATATATATATATTCCCTATACGTGCATTGTTCTGTCATGGCCCTAAAATAGAAATCTCTATGCCGCCATTTAATAATAATAATAATAATAATAATAATAATGATAAATTTTATTTATATACCGCCCTGTGGCAAGCCAATCCAGGTGGTTTACAACACTAAAATACGTACAACTTAAAACTTTTTTACCCAAGAGTGAAATAGTCATGTACACCACTGAACGAAGGTGGGCACATAGACCTAATTTACAGATCAAGCACTTAGTTTTAGGAGCTGCAAAACAGAAAGATTCACACCTCAAAAGACAGGGAAGCCAGGAAATTTACAACCCAGATGGGTCCTAACAGCCAGAGAGATAAGCTTCACTATCCCCTGCTGGAAACTATCACTTTGAAGGAAACCATTAGATCAGGGGTAGGCAACCTTTCCCCTTTAAGGGCCGAGGGACTTCAGCTCCCAGAATCCCAGGAACTATTGGCCAACATGGGACTATTGGCCAACATGGGACTATTGGCCAACATGGCTGAGGCTTCTGGGAGCTGAAGTCCCTCGGCCCTTAAAGGGAAAGGTTGTCTACCCCTGCATTAGATGTTTGTTTGAGTCTTTGATATACAGCTATCATCTTTGCCCAGGGCTATTTTTCAGCCTATAAATAGTCTACCAAAATTCTGGTTAAGTGTGTCCGGTTAGGATTCCTGGTGACACCATATCACTTTGAATTCTGATTCAGCTCCAGCTCCCACTCAGTCCGTGTTCCCCTACTTTCTCTTGGTTGAGTCCATCTTCCCATCTGGAGCACTCCAGACAGGCAATTATCAACATTAGAAAGCCTTGTCTACCCCAAGCTAACTTGCTTTACTCCTGATAATTTGTGTGATTGTGTGAGTGAACGTATGTCTTTGTATGCCTGATCTCTTAATAACAATACAAATTAATTCATAAAAACCTTGTCTCTATACATCTAGTCCCTCAGCCACCTCTGTAAATGCTGTATCTGCCTCCTGCTAACTATCTGAACTAATATTAAAATTTTCCTAGGTCACGTTTATATTACATACTCTCAGCCTACTAAGCACCATGCTGGGCCACAAAAGAGGCTAAAGTCAGGGACACGCATGACCTCATGTGATCAAGTCTCTTGAGAGATCACACAAATCCCAGAAGCCCTGCTGGGCTGAAGGAAATCTGGAGCCACCCCATTTCTCATGATGATTCCAGCTGGGCAATCATCATGAGATCCAATCCTCTCAGCACCACTGAGCAAGCAACTCAGCTGGGACCAGGTCAGCTGAGCTCACCACAACCAAGTGCCCTTGATGGAGGGATCGATTCTGTTGTCATTGCTAGTGATGCTGCAAATATTTGTAATGACCTGGATCTCTATAAGAATTTTTCTGTCTCATAGTACTTGACTGTACTATGAACTGAGCACAATTCCTCACCCACCCGCCCACCCACCCGCAGCTTCACTTCAGAACAATAAATGAGAATCTATGTTCAGCAGAACAGTTGCCTAAAGGCAGCTGTAATATCACCTTCCTTATCCTCAATGATACTCTTGACTGCAGTTACCCTTATGAGTAAACCAATTGATCAAATAGCCTGTTGGCTGGTAAGCATTGTCTCTGTCTCTGAAATACTCTAATTGTATTGTGAAAGTTTTGTATGTGATTGAAGTCATATATTCAGATTAAAAATCCTTTTTTTCCTGGGGTTGAATTTCAAATCATACTTTGTAGTGGATGGTGTCACAGGGTGGTTACAAGGCAGTTGAAACCAAAGAATTCCCAAAGGACAATGCAAGTCTTCCAGAAAACTATCTATTATAAGCTTGGTTTCTCTCCTAGCTTACAATTTTGGTGCATTCATAATGATGATACCAGACATATACACCAGTCAGATGAGACCTGTCACAAAACAGATGAGCTTTTTCTTATTGCTTGCCAAGTAAGTTCATAAATATTGATTTAATTCTGAAATGAGTTTGCTCATCACTATCTTTAATGTTGTAAAGGGCTGAAGAAATTCATGGTCCCTTATTTCTTCTGATATTATTTGTAATTAAATCCACAAGCAAAGGTTCAGTAGTCCCATCAAACAGGTCAAAACATATTTAGAAACTGACTGGCATAAACCAGACTCTTCCTGTTCTTCCTCTACTTTCTCTTCTGTTCTTGAATTAATTTCTCCCCAAATGCATACAGAAGCCTGCCTGTAAGTCAGGGTCCCCACCCACCCACCCATGAGTTGAGCAGATTGGAATTTATGTCAGTCAGGTCTCTTTAAATTAGTCCAAGAGGATTTCTTTTTACAGGTGTGTTTGACTTGAATCCTTTTGGCATGATGGGCTTAGCTTTGTATACAACACAGATTCATATTTTATGTGGATATAAAAATCCAAGCCATGAATCTAGTGACTTAGAGCTTCAGCTTCATTCCTTACAGCTCAATTCAGGCTGAATACAGCATTTCTAAAGGCAATGGTAAGAAATGGTTAGGGTTGTTGGAATGGGGTCAGAGTGGTGGAAATTAATGAGCACCTTCTTTGTCCTGCACAGAAGCGGAGACAGTGGCAGGCTGAGAGCAACATGATAGAGGCTATGCCCTGGTTTTTGGCTGAGGATCCTTCCCGTGTTACTGGCTTCTTTTTTATTTGCGAGGCAGTTGCCCCTGAAAATGCTATTTACTATGAACAGTACCTTGGAGAGAAAAGGCCAACCAGGTAAGGGGCAATTTTCAGTTAAGAAAAACAAGTGATGGAGGTCCCCAATCTGGATTGATGGGTGGATGTGAATTGGAGTTCTCAGGCTGCTTTTTCCTCCAAAATGACTGTACCCTACTTAAGTGTGCTTATGCGTGCTTATGGGTCATTTGGTCCTAAGATAACACAGGTATATGGTTTGTGCTGGATCTGCTGATCTCATAGGCAATCCTATATGAAACAACTTGTCTCAGGAAAAGTATTATAAGATACTAGTGAAGAATAGCAAACTATAAAATATTTCACAATTATTTTTATATACTTTGCCACCATGGTACTGAAGTACTATTTCAATTTTCTCCTTCGGTATCATGTTTGGGGAGGTGGGGGAGGAGAAACAAAAGGAGCTATAGGACCATAGCATTAATCTCTGATGCAAGCAAAATTATGCTCAAAATTATGCTCAATTATGCGTGCTTATGGGTCATTTGGTCCTAAGATAACACAGGTATATGGTTCGTGCTGGATCTGCTGATCTCATAGGCAACCCTATATGAGACAACTTGTCTCAGGAAAAGTATTATAAGATACTAGTGAAGAATAGCAAACTGTAAAATATTTCACAATTATTTTTATATACTTTGCCACCATGGTACTGAAGTACCATTTCAATTTTCTCCTTAGGCATCATGTCTGGGGAGGGGGGGGGGAGGAGAAACAAAAGGAGCTATAGGACCATAGCATTAATCTCTGATGCAAGCAAAATTATGCTCAAAATTCTGCAACACAGACTCCAACCATACATAAAGAAATCTCAGAGGTCCAAGCAGGGTTCAGGAAAGGAAGAAGCAATAGGGACCACATTGAAAACATACAATGGCTAATGGAGCATGCCAAGGAATTCCAAAAGAAAATCAGCATATGTTTTATAGACTACAGCAAAGCCTTTGAATGCATAGATCACGAAAGGTTATGGAACACCCTTAAAGACATGGGAGTGTCACCACATCAGATAGTCCTTATGAGGAATCTGTACTTAGGACAAGAGGCTACTATTAGAAGAGCATATGGAGAAACAGAATGGCTCCCAATTGGAAAATGGGTCAAGCAAGGCTGCATCCTTTCACCCTATTTTTCAACTTATATGCAGAAAATATTATGCAAAGAACAGACTTGGATTCTTCTCCCAGTTGAAGGGCATGGTCCAGGAAGGAAGAGGAAGATAGAAGATGTGAATAACTGGCTCCGTAGATGGTGCCACCAAGAACGATTTGGATTCTTGAATCGTGGGCTGTGGTTCCATGAGGATGGACTACTAGCAAGAGATGGGCTGCATCTCACACCAGTTGGAAGAAGCGTTTTAGCCAATAGTCTCAAACATTTGATCAGGAGGGCTTTAAACTGAGTCATGTTGGGGAGGGAGACAGTATCTTGGAAGGTATCTTGCAAGGCAGGAGTACATCATGGGGTGGAAATAATAGACAAAGTGTTATAGAGGGAGCAAGGCAAATGATGCAAGGGCCCAACAGTGGGAGGAAACAAAACAACACAAGCAGCAAGTGGGAAGACCATGAGGTGGAGAAACACAAGATGGCATTTCATTGCCCCTTGGAGGCTTTTGAATATCTTGTGATGTTTGGGCTTGTGGGGGCTCTGGGGGTCTTTATGAGGTTGGTCAATGAGATCCTGCATGACCTGCTGTTTGAGGGAGTTTCGGTCTATTTGGACGATGTACTGATTTACTCCCAAGACCTGGAGTTCCATATTGAGCTGGTGCATGAGGTACTGAGGCACCTACTGGATAATTAGCTTTATGTCAAATTGTCCAAATGCCACTTTCACACCAACCAATTAGACTTCCTGGGGTACAGGGTGTTTGTCCTGGGGATTGAAATGGACCCTGGCAAGGTTCAGACTGTGTTTAATTGGGTCCCTCCAAAGACCCAGAAACAGGTACAGAGTTTTTTGGGATTTGCAAAAAATTTTCACAGTTCATCCCCAATTTTGCCCAAATAGCCCTGCCCATTACAGATGTGTTGAAAACCAAGGAGTTCAAAGGAAAATCCAATAGAAAAACCCAAGTCATCTGCCAAGATAGTGTGGACACCAGAGTGCCAGGCAGCTTTTGAAAAACTGAAACGGCTATTCAGTACCAATCCTGAACAGCCCTTTTTCTTACAGGTTGATGCTAGTGATTTTGCTTTGGGGGCAGTGGTTATGCAAAGAGACTCAGAAGGGGAGCTGAGACCATGTGCCTGTCTAAAAAATTACAGGCTGCAGAATCGGACTGATATACCTGGGAGAGGGAGGCAGTTGCCATTAAATGGGCATTGCAGAATTGGAAGCAGTTCCTGGAAGGGGCACCTCACCCCTTTGAGGTGTGGATGGACCACCACAACTTAGAAACCCTACAGATCCCTCACAAGTTAAGCCCCAAACAACACAGGTGGGCTAAGTTCAAATTTACTCTGATTTTTTTCCTAGGAAGCAAAACATTTTGTCAAATGCTTTTTCCAGGCTCCCCCAGCATGCAGGCAAAGAAAAGCCCCCTGTACAGGCCATTTTTACCCCTGAGCAATTGGGCTTGACTGTTGTAACCCGCAGCCAAGTGCAGTAGAAAGAGGAGGAGGCTCCTGAGGGACTGGATCCTTTGCATACAGAAATCAAACAGGCAATGGAGGGGGATGTTTGGTTGCAGAAACATAAAGAGTCCTTGGTGAAAAAAGAAAATGGACTGTGGTATAAAGGACCAAGGATCTATGTTCCCCAGAGTTTGAGGCTTAAAATTTTACAAACTTACCATGACTCTCAAGCCACAGGACATTGTGGTTATCTCAAGACTTGGCATATGGTTTGTAGGCAGTACTGGTGGGACTGAGTTCATTGATTCTGACAATTCATGTACTTCGGGGTAAAAAGTGAATCATCGTGCTTCTCCATATTTATATCACCAAACATCTGTTAGGGTTAATTCATCAATTAAATTAAAAAATGCTTTGGGAGTTTCCCTTGATTATCCTTGGAGGTTTTGTTGTTGTTGTTGTTTTCTCTCTCTCTGTGTGTGTGTGATTGTCCCATACCAAATTTATAATTCCATTCCAGTCTCCTAGTGTCAAAATATTTTTGTGGCCAGAGTTTGAGATTTTTTATTGAAGAATTCTATAAAAAAATTCCTTTTCCTAAAATGATGAATATATTCCAACTATAAGCCATTTGATGTCTTGCATATTCACTTCTACTCTCATCTCCCTTCTGTATCTTTGAAATTTTCTTTTGAATTGTATTTCTCATGAGCATGCCTTTTTTCTTTTTCTCATTTGCTGACCAAAAGTTCTGACAAAGTTTTGAATTTACTATTATTATTATTATTATTATTATTATTATTATTATTATTATTTATTTATTTATACCCCACCCCTCTGTCAACCAATTGGGATGGCTTACATCAGTTAAAAATTCCGAAACTTTCGGACTTTAAAAAAGAGGTGAAACAGGAAATCCAATTGGATCTTCGGGAGTTGAATTAAAAAGTGGATAAACTGCTTTCTGAGACTCAAGCGATAAAGAAGAGAGTGGATGTCCTTGAGTTTAGAAATGATAAAACGGAAATGCATGTGGAGAAACTTGAGAAACTTGAGAATAAAAGAGAAGATGAACTGGCTATCTTAGAGCAAAGAATTCGGGAAAAGGCTGTTAAAATAAGGGGATTGGTTGAGGAGAAGAACGAAAATTTATTTGACAAGCTAGTTGCTAGAATTGCTGACTTTATGGAAAAAGACTGTGATTTAATGCAAAATGAGATAGACACATTATATCAGGTCAATTTGGCAACTGCAAAGCAAAGAGGACTTCCCAGAGACGTGATTGTACAATTTGTTAAGAGACAGACTCGTGACACTTTTCTAATTAAACACAATCAGAAACCTTTTCATACTGAGGGTCAGAATCTTAACGTATTGAAAGACATACCGGTTCGAATTCTGAAGAAACGAAGATCATATGCTGTACTGACATCATTTCTTAGAAAAGAAAGGGCGCAATATAGGTGGGAGGTTCCAGAGGGTTTGAGTTATTGGTGGAACAATAAGAGGGTTAGAATCACCACCCCTGAACAGGCTTCTAATTTTGTGAAACAACATATGAGAAGACAGAGGGCCCAGGAAAAAAACAAGGCAGAAGATGAACAGAATGATGAGGAGGACAACGAACAGGGGGTGAAAAATTAGGAGCATGTGCAGGTGCATGTGTGGGTGACTATTCTGTAAAGGGAATACAGGGTGAAGAAGAGGTGGATGATGAGGAGGTGCTCTCAGAGAATGATGATTTAGAAGGAAAGGAAGTGGAAAGGGAAGAGTTTAGGATTAGAGATGACAGTGATGATAGAAATGATAATTGTGTTGTAAACTTATATTCCCCACTAAAGCTTGGTGTTGAGGAATATTATGATAACTGACTTATTTGTTAGAAATTTAAAGTGAATCATTTCTTCCCTTCCTCTCTTCTTCTCTTCCCTATGATAAAAGTTTAAAAGTATAAAAGTGTAAAGTGTAAAGCATAATATTGGAAGAATTAAAATGGGTCAATTCAGGCAAATTAAAATAATTTCACTAAATGTACAAGGTCTAAACACTCCTCAAAAGTGGATTTTTCCCCCCCATTATCTGCAAAAATTAAAATCGGACATATTTTTTTTTTGCAAGAATGTAGAATTAGAAAAAAAGATGTCAAATATTTGAGATGCCCCAAATTAGGTATGGAGTTTGTATCGGCTTCTCCTTTTAAAAAAGGGGGCGTGGCTTTCTATATAAACATAAAGTATGAGCCACTTTTAATATTGGATGATCCAGAAGGCCATTACCTTGTAGTACAAATCCAGTTTGAAGGTAAAAAAATATGTATTAATCGGCATTTGTGGACCTCTTGAAAATAAGCACACCTTCTATAAAAAACTAAAGGAGCAGATTCTAGATTTAAATTATGAAGATATAATAATGCTTGGAGACTTTAACGGTGTTATTGACTCTGAGATTGATCGTAAAGCACCAAAATCTAAACCCATTAAAAAGAAACAGGGCCGGTTACCCAAAGAATTTTTTGTCTTGACTCAAATTTTAAATTTAAAACATGGCCATATGATTAAAAATGGGAATAAAAAGGACTATACATTCTACTCTAACAGGCATAAATCCCTATCCAGAATTGATATGATTTGGCTTTCAGAACATCTTACTTATAAAATAGACAAATTTAAAACACTGCCAAAGGTGTGGTTGGACCATAATCCTATAATGATAGAATTGAAATTTGGACAGATGGTAACCAATTGGAGAATGAATTCAAATATATTGAAAGATAAGAAGATTAATGAGGAAATAAGGAAACAAATAATATATTATTTTGAATAAAATTCAAATCAAGATATTCCTATACATATAATATGGGATGCCCATAAGGCGGTGATTAGAGGGGTATTCATTCAAAAAACAATTGAATGGAGAAGAAAAAAGATGCAAAAAGAAATTATATTAAATAAAGAATTGGAAAAATTAGAGATTAAGTTAAAAAAAGAACCGGGCTCCAGAGAAATTATGAATGAGATTAAATATGTCCAGAAACAAATTTCTATCCTTACAGTGGAACAAATTGAAAATAAAATTAAATATTTGAAACAAAGATTTTATGAAAATGGTAACAAACCTGGAAGAATGTTGGCCTATATGGTGAGGAAAGAAAAAGCCAAACGGGCTTTCACAAAAATAAGAAGGGACAATGAGATAGTTACAACACAGAAACAGATTAAAAAAATTTTTACCGAGTATTTTAAAGAGATATATAAGGAAACGCCAATTGAAAACTCTAAAATTAAAAATTATTTAAGTAAAATTGACTTAAACAAGTTGACAAATGAACAAAAAACCACCCTTAATCAAGCTAGTACATATAAAGAACTAGAAGAGGCATTAAGAAACTCCAAATTATCTAAATCTCCTGGATGGATTTATAAACAAATATTATAAAACTTTTGCTCCCCAACTGATATTTCCATTACTAGAGATAATGAATAATATTTTTAATGATGTGATTCCTCAAACATGGAGTTCCGCCAACATTTCATTAATTTTAAAGCAAGATAAAGATAAATTAGACCCCAGCAATTATCGCCCTATCTCATTATTGAACACAGATTATAATTTTTTGCGGCAATTTTGGCGAAGAGTTTCAAAAAAATATTAGACAATTGGATTGATAATGATCAGAATGGCTTTCTCACGTCCAGAGGGACAAAACAAAATTTTAGGAATTTGTTGAATTTAATTGACATTCATCAAAAAAATATACATTAAAAAATGGCTTTGATCTTTTTGGACGCAGAGAAGGGCTTTGATAATATCAACTGGAGCTTCATGTTTGAGGTGTTACAAAAAATAAAAGCAGGGGATACATTTATAAACTGGATTCAAAAAATCTATTCAAAACAAGAGGCATGTATATTGATAAATGGGGAAAAGACACAAAAATTTAATATTTGTAAAGGAGTTCGGCAAGGATGTCCCCTTGCACCATTATTATTCATCTTGACCTTGGAGATTTTATTAATTCAAATAAGAAAAGACAAAATGATTACTGGAGTAGAAATTAGAAAGCAAAACTATAAAGTCAGAGCATATGCCGATGATCTTGACGATTTCCAATCCTGTGGAATGTATAGATAAAATTATGAGTATCCTCACCCAATATGGTAAAGTATCAGGATATAAAGTTAATAAAAGTAAGACAGTTATGTTGTTGATGAATATTTCCAAAGTTGAGTGCGACAAGGTAACTGAGATATCTGAATTTAAAATAGAAAATAAAGTAAAATATCTGGGGGTATGGTTCACTACCAAAAATTCTGATTTATATAAAAATAACTACCATAAAACCTGGTTGGAAATGAAGGAGAATTTCAAAAAATGGGGACATGGTTAGGTAGAATAGCAGTGATTAAATTTGACAAGATTAGGTAGAATAGCAGTGATTAAAATGTTAGTTCTTCCTAAATTAATATATTATTTTCAAAATATCCCGATTATAGAAAGTAAGGGGGGAAGCAGACCAGGGCATCTTGGATGCCCTGGGATGGTGTGCTGCGGGACCACGGCAGCCGCACCGCGGTGCACCAGCGGCGTCCCTGAAAGGAGCGCTAAATTGGTGCTCCTTTCAGAAGTCAGGGAAAGTGCTCCCTAAATGCGTTAGGTGCACTTTCCCTGACTTTTCCACCCCAGCGTGTGAGGATGCTGCAGCGGGAGGTTGCCCCCGGAGCGCCGGCCGTGCGGAGGGCCAGCAGCTCAGAGGGCAACCTCAGGAGGAGGAAGGGGCGCCACTCGTGCGGCTGCCCCTCCTCTTCCTTGCCTCGGAGAAGACTTTATTAGTCGTCTGCCGAGGCCCTCAGACTCCTTTTAAAATCTGGAATGCAGATATATTAAATTTTATATGGGCCAATAAAAAATCAAGAGTTAAATTAAATAACATGCAAGACACCACGGAACGTGGTGGTCTTGCATTACCTAACTTGCTCTGGTATTATGAAGCATGCATTTTTGATTGGTTGCAAGAGTGGTTTTTGCTGAAGAACAAAAGGCTTCTTGATTTAGAAGGGGTGACCTGCAATATGGATTTCACTCTTGTCTGTTTTATGATAAATTCAGGAACGATAGAAACTTTCAAAATCACCATATATGTAAAGCATGTTTGAAGGTGTGGTTAAAATATTTTAAAAAAATGGTGTTGTAAAATTCCATATTGGGTGTCCCCGGCAGAGGCGGTGTTGTTGAAAGGGATTAATGAAAAGAATAGCTGGTATAGATATAAAGATTTAATTAAACAAGAAGGTGATAAATTAACATTTAAAACTCAAGAAGAATTGAAAGAGTCTGGGTTTGATATCAATTGGTTTACATTTAGACAATTATATGAGCGATTTAAAATAGATTCAAGATCGGGAATGATAGGCTCGATGTATAAAAGCTTTGAAAAGGTGGTGGAAGGTGATAACAAAAAATTGATATCCAAATACTATAGCCTGATTAGAGATTGGGAACTTGAAGAAAATACCGTTAAAATTTTTATGATAAATTGGGCAAAGGATTTGAAATAAAACATCAAGTTGGAGGAATGGGGAAAAGTTTGGAAAAGGATGTCAAAATATGTTATAAATGATGATCTCAGAGAAAATTTTTATAAATCTATGTACCGTTGGTATCTGACTCCAGTTAGACTATCTAAAATGTGTAACGGCTTTAACTCAATCTGCTGGAAATGTGAGCAAGAGACTGGTTATTATTTGCACATGTGGTGGGAGTGCAAAATAGTGCAGGGATTTTGGAAAGTAATTAATAAAGAAATACAACAAATATTAAATATACAGATAGAATTAGATCCAAAACTTTTTCTTTTGAACGTTGCAAAAGAAGAGGTAGAAAGAAGGTGCGGAAGGTTACTCTTCTTTTTAATTACAACAGCTAGAATTGTTTTTGCTAAATAATGAATTTATTTTATTTTTGTCCATTTTCTTTTTTAAAAATAAATTTTATTGATTAAAATCAAAAGAAAAACATACATACATTAACTAAAAGCACATACATTAAGACATTACAACATATACAACATATACAACATATAAAACAATAAAAACAAACAAACACTAACATTTAAAAACAACTTCCTAAACTTGACAAAACTTGCAATTTAGCCTGATTTACTCCTACTTCTATTAAATCCTCCTATTAATATCCCATGTCATACATTTATTATTGTTAAGTCCATATTGTAGTCCATCACTTCGTAGCTTTTCATAAACTATCTGTTCTTAGCACACAAACACAGCGCTCATTTTTACATATACTATATAAAATTCAGTCCAGACCTATTGTATTATCAAGATCCCCTATTTGCTTCCAATAATCAACCAAACTCTTCCAGTTTCTCTTAAAAGTTTCCTCGCTATCACCCCTGATTAAACCCGTTAATTTATCCATCTCCATTATAGCCAGAATTTTCATCATCCAATCTTGAGTTGACAATATTTCCTTCAATCTCTACTTTGCTGCATATATTATTCTGGCAGCCGATACAAGGTTGAAAATCAGTTTTCCGTACTTTCTTTCCAAATCCTGATCCTCAATAATACCCAGCAGAAACATTTGTGGGTTCTTTTTCAAATTAATTTTCAAAATTTCACACATCCTATAGTTTATATTGTCCCAAAATTCCTTTGCTTTCGTGCACTCCCGCCATAGCTGATAGAGGGATCCACATTTCTTCTCACACTTCCAACAATTATAGTCCTGAGATCTTTTCATTTTAGCCAATTTAGATGGTGTTAAATACCACCGATATTGAAGTTTATAGAAGTTTTCTTTAATATTACAACTCAAAGTATATTTTAAGCTTTTATGCCAACATTTTTCCCATTGGTCCAACTCAATATTATGACTAAGATCTTGGGCCCATTTTATCATATGATGTTTGATTAAATCTTTTTCCATTTCGATGGCTAATAACATTTTATAGAATTTTGATATTTTATGACTAGATTCAGAGCCAATTATATCATCAAATTCTTTATCTAACACCCCTATTTTTTTTATTATTATTATTTTAGTTTTTTGGTCTAATAAGAAGCGTTATTTTATTTGCCTGTATGAAAACCAATTACAGGAATAACCCTCTTGATTAAGTTCCTCCTGTGATTTCAAAGAGATATTCTGTCTTTCCTTTTCCTTTATCAAATCAATATATGTTAACCATTTTTCTTTACCAAATTTATTATCTTTAGAAATTACTGCTCCAATAGCTGTCCATTTTGGTATAATCTCCGGCCAATTCTTCTTAAGTTTGACTCAAATTCTTAGTAAGGCACGTCTTAAATAATGATCGCAAAAGTTTTTATGAAATTTGATTTTATCATATAATAAATAACCATGCCACCCATAAATGTTGTCGAAGCCTTCTAGTTTCAAATTTCTCTCATTCATCAAATTTATCCAGTCAAGCAACCAAAACAAAGAACAAGCATAATAATAGATCTTCAAGTTCGGTAGGCCCATACCCCCACATTCCACTACATCTTGGAGGAATTTCATTTTAACTCTTGGCTTTCTACCATCCCAGATGAATTTAGATATATCCCTGTCCCATTTAGCAAAAGGAGAGTCATTAATCATAATTGGGATATTCTGAAAAAGAAATATCATCTTGAGCAAGATATTCATTTTAATGGTTGCCATCTGTTCAAATCATTTTTAATTTCAGCCCATAATTTCTCATAGTTATTTTTAAATATTTTGGAGTTTTTAGAGGTAAAATATATGCGCAAGTATCTTACCATTTTGACTTCCTGGAAATTGGTTTTATCTTTTAAGATCCTTCTTTCCTCATTTGTTAAGTTTAATGGTAACATTACAGTTTTATCTTTATTTATTTTTAAACCAATACCTTTGCTAAATTTTCCAATTGTATCTAAAAGGAAATCAATACCTTCACTGGGGTTTGCAAGCATTACCATTAAATCATCAGCAAAGGCTTTAACTTTAAACTCTACTCCTTTTAATTTAGTTCCTTGTATCTTAACATCCTTTCTAATTTTATTCATTAATATTTCAAAGCTCATGATAAATAATAAAGGGGATAGTGGGCACCCTTGTCTAACGCCTTTCTGAATTTTGATTACCTTAGAAGATTCTCCATTAATCAAGAGTTTTGCTTCCTGATTGTGATAAATTGCTTCAATCCATTTTGAGAAGTTTGGCCCCATCTCCAATTTATTTATTAATTGATACATGAAAGTCCAATTTAAATTGTCAAATGCCTTTTTGATATCAAAGAACAATAATACCGCTTTTTTGTCAATATTCTTATTATAATATTCTATCATGTTTATTAGATGCCTAGTGTTATTTTTTATCATTCTACCAGGAAGAAAACCTGCTTGATCCTCATTAATCCAAATAGAAAGCCATTTTTTTAACCTGTTCACAATAATATTAGCAAATATTTTATAATCCGTATTAAGCAACGAAATTGGTCTGAGATTTTTTGGGTCAGCTTTGTCGTTAATTTCTTTAGGGATTAATGTAATGTTAGCCTGAAGCCAAGTTGTCCTCAGCCCCACATCTAAAATGAATTTATTTTTTGTCCATTTTCTTAATTGTCCAGCTCTCACATACATGGTAATAGGGAACACAATTGCTTGTGTGATTCTGATTTTTGTGCTTAGTTGTATATCTTTGTTCTTTAGGGCCTTCTCTAGTTCTTTCATAGCTGCCCTCCCCATTCTTAGTCTTCTTCTAATTTCTTGACTGCAGTCCCCATTCTGATCTATGTTTGATCCCAAGTATAAGAACTCATACTTTTTCGATTTCCTCATTGTCTAGATTGAACTTGTGAAGATCCTCCATGTTCATATTTTTTGTTTTCTTTATGTTCAACAGTGAGGGCTATTCCACCTTGCACAGCATGTGCACAATTTTCCTGGGGTCATTCTTCCTCCTTGATCCCCATTAAAACCCTTGTTAAATTTCTTTAACATACAATCCAGTGGAGTACATTTACTTCCACTGCCACCCATTTTCCACCCTCTACATAAGAGAGAGACACAAAGGGAAAGCGAATGGCCAGTGTGTGAGGGGTCCCACTGGCTGACACAAAAGGTTAAAATCATTCACTGCAAGCCTGTTCACCTGGAAAATTCCAATGGCATGAAACAGAAATCAGTGCGGTCACTCAGACAGCTTGCATTCATTTCACACACAGACACCTATGCCCCCGTCCTTTTCCAATTTCCTAGAGTACAGCAGTTTCACCAGTGCCCCCCTGGCTCTGGCTACTAGGACTGACTCGAGGGTTGATCAGGCACCCCTTCCACTCTTACAGAGTGGGCCTATCCAATATCCCTTTATACTTGCAAGTTCCAGAAGGAGGGGGAGACTCAGTTTCCTGATCCGATCACAGGGTTCTCTTTTCACGCACTCCCATTCCGAAACCACGACAGGCTCTATCAGTTCTCCTGACAAAATGGTCAGTGGCACCTGAGAACTTGCTAGATCCAGATGTTGCAGTTTCTTTCCAGGGTGGTGGAAAAGGGCAGGCTAATGCCTCCTCTGTTTCCTGGCCAATGCACCAGAAATGTTGTGGATAACACAGGAACCAGAGACCCTCAAATTAGGAAAAATTGAGTTTATTCCTTTAATGTTGATGGGCCTGAGAGCGCCACCCCTTGTTAATCAACATCCTTATATACAGCTTACACAGCTAATTTATAATTATATTAATATATGCATAATTCCACATTTTGATTGGTTACAGGACACAACTCCTAAACCCCTCCTTTCATGATTACGTTACACTTCTACTTGCCATGCATGAACAAATTTAGCTTTCCTCCCCACTGCCCATTCATACCATCCTTATCTATTTTAGCTTTGAAGCTGACTGTCTAGCCTAGACTTCAAGGCCAAAAGACACATTCTTTAGTTATCTGTTTCACTGAAGCAAAGTTGAAAGTCCTTTACTAACTGCCTGCAAATGTACAGTTTTAAACATTAAAAAATGAGACCCCAAGGGTCATCCAATCCAGCCCCGAATTAACCATGAGCTTGGTAGTAGTTTTTAACACTATCTTTATCTCCTACAACTGTTTTTACAAGAAAATAGCTTTTTATAGTGCTATACTGCTTTGTTTTAAAGTAATGTTTTAAATAGGTTTAATTTTGTTATTAGTTTATTGTTTTTGTTGTTAGTTTGATACTGTTTTAAACATGTGTGGTTTTACTCTCTCTCATAGGTGCAATATCTTTTTACATACTGATTTTAATTCTCTGTTTTGTAAGTTGTCTTGATTCGCAATTTGGGGGGGGGAAGGCATGGAATAGATAAAGTTATGGATGGAAGGAAGAACTGCACTGAAAGAAATTATGGATGCTTGTATATTGTAAGGGAATGTTATTCTGTTGCAGCAAAACCAATCAAGAGTCCTCTGGAATCATAACCATTAGCAAATTTGTTATGCCACAAGTTTTTGTGGATTCTTATCCACCTAATCTACAAAGGCTTACATCACATTTTTTAGTTTATTCTGTAAGACCACAATGCTCTTTATTGTTTTGGAATGTGTGTTTGGAATGCACACCTGTATTGGAAACACATGAAACCTGTGGTACTTAGATTACACTGTAGGGAGGCTCAAGGCTGTGTGAGAGAAAAGGTGTATGAAAAAATCTGTTTGTATGTTCAAGAAATAAATATTGCTCTGCATTATCATTCAATACTTTTATTTCAGGAACTGACAAGGGGACTGCTGAATAACAGCAAGTGCAGATGGGTGAGGGAGGCAGGAGGAGGAGGTGAGTGACACAGAAAGGTGAACAGGTTGGGGGAAAAGCATGAAAGGAGGTGGATAAGAGGCAAAAGGGATGCAATTGCAGGTAAAAATAAAGCAACTGAAGCCCAGATGGAATTGATGCAAACACTTCTCATCAACACTCCTTCTCCTCGCTGTCATGGGAACTGTCAGCTAAACCCGGTTTGTAATAAAAGGAAAAATATTTTATTCAGATTTATTAATTTGAAAATGAAGCCCGCCCGTCGAGAGGGGGACAGCTCTGCTCAATCTGTCATAGTTGAACCACATGCTCTTGACACTGGGATTCATTTGTCTTGTCGGCTCTGACAGTTGGATTCTCCCAAAGCACTTCCTGGTGGAGTGCCCTGGGATTTTAAACTGGATGAAACATATTCCGACAAAGAACAGTCTCTTTATTAATGCAAATTACATGAGGAGGGAAGAGAGAATGTGAACATGTGATGCCAGCAGCCGTTCAGGTTGCTCTACCCTTATCAGTCATTTGTTATTTACATCTATCCACCTTTTTCATTTTTAATAAAAAGAAATCTGATTTTCAGTGACATTTATGAACTGTTTTTTTTTAAAAAAATATGCCATCTCTGTAAAGTAGCTTTGTGTGTATGTGTAAAACACATGCATATGTACAAACAGCACATTCATTCTAGGAAGTAGTTGCATATTGTGTTTCAGCCTTAAGAACCAGTTTCAGAGATGCCTGTGTGTAATTGCAGCATCAGCTTGGCACTGTGGCCTGCAAAGTCCCTCAGCACTATGCATGCAAAACCTTCCTTAACATTTCAAAATCTAGCATAACTTCCTCCCAGGCTCCACAAGTATGAGGGATATCATTTCCAGGGTTTAGATATCAAAATTGGGAGGGGGGTTAGTGGGCTGGATAGGTTTTTCACAAGTGTGGGGTATAATTAAGTGATGGCATAAATGATGGCATAATTAAGATCATTTTCCTCTGCAGTGTATGGAAACTGATGGATCCCTGAATGCTTTAGAGGACTTTCCAATAGCCAGAGCCAGTTAGTCTCTCAAGAATCTAGGCTGCATCCACACTGCAGAAATAATCCAGGTTGACACCACTTTAATTGCCATGGCTCAATGCTATGGAATTCTGGGAACTGTAATTTGTTGTGGCTCCAGAGCTCTCTAAATATCACACACAACTACAATTCTCAGAATTCCATCACATTGAACCATGCCAGTTAAAGTGGTGTCAACCTAGATTATTTCTGCAGTGTGGATGCAGCCCAAAGATATTATCGCAGGGTTCTTAAATAGTGGGTTAGAAGCAGGATTGTAACTGTAATTCTGGGATTTTATTGCACCAAATCGTGGCAAGGCAGTCAGTATCCGGTAATCAATCCATGGTTCTGTCACTGCTTTTAATTAATAGGAAAATCCTGCTAATAGCTGTCAATCCCACAGTTAGCCCATTATTGAAGTATGTGCAATAGGTCATTCTGGGGTAATTCAGAGAGAAGGGGATTTAAAGTTTCACTGCACCTCTCCTCATTCCTATTGAAGGCAAGACTTCTTATTTCGGAGGAGGCAATCCCTCTTGGGCAGAAGAAAGAGGATTTAAAGGGGATTCACTGCGCTCCCTTAGTCTCGGTGAAAGCAAGACTTCTTAGTGCTGAGGAGGCCAGCTTCAATAAATGTGTGAATGATGAAAGGTTCCAAAAAGTGCCAAGAAGATCTTGAGAGGTGGGAGCTGTTTGAATCAAAGTTCTAAAGTGCCACAGGAAGACAGGGAGTGTCAAAGGAGAGGAGGAAGTGGATGAAAGAGCCAAGACACCAGTTGCAAAAAGATAAATGAAAAGAGAGGATCTCTTGACAGGGAGATTAGTTCCAGGTCACATACAATCCAACAGGAAACTTTTCTGGTGAATTAAAGTTAATGAGGAAATTCTCAGGGAAATTTACATGGGCGCAATGGAGTGAGATTGTGCAACCAAACCTCTGTGGCATAGGAAATAGAACTACTTCCTGTGCCAAATGTACCAAAACCAAAAGCTAAAAACCCCCACCTAGAAAAGGTCAGAAATCCACTTCTGATTTTGAAAAATTGAGAAGAGGGGGCTATAACTTATTTAAAGGATTATGTAGAGAGATCCTGTAGCACCTTTGAGACTAATTGAAAGAAAGAAGTTAGCAGCATGAGCTTTGTAGACTTCAGGGGCTTTGCAGATGGTGCAAAATTCCGTCTTCAAGCCCAGGAAGGGGAGGGGCAGCCAGACGCCAGGTGCCCAAACTCCTTCCTGAGGACTTCATTAGAGTGTCCAGAAATGCTGTGATGGAAGAGGCATGGAAGAGGCGCACACCGCCATATCCAGCGCTCTTTCCACAGCTTCAGGAAGAAGCGCTATTTTAGCGCTCCTTCCAGGGCTGCTCACAGAGTGGATTGGGGCCGAGGAGTGGGGCAGCCTCGGCCCCAATCCACAGCTTCTTGGGGCGGCCCACAGCCGCCCGTCTGTAGAGGCCCTTAAGTCTACTTTCTCAGATGCATTTGGTGGAGTGAAAGCCAAGGACAGACCTATATATGCCATTAGAGTGTGAGAATGTCAAATTCAAATTCAAAATCCTTTGTGTTTGAAAATGAAGTGGCACATCCAGTTTGGCACTGGAAACTCACCTGTGGATGAAGAGAATAGATAAGTGTAGGATGCCCCCATGAGGATGGGGTTAGATAGTATTGAAATGTGTGTAGTGTGTCTAGAGTAGTGCAGCAGTAACACCACCGTCTGTAGAGCCGAGAAGAGGACTGGGGTGGAGGCTTCAAACCTCCTTCCCTCTCTCCCTTCTCCAGCAGCTCAGCAGTAACACCACCAGCTGTAGAGCTGAGAAGAGGACTGGGGCAGAGGCTTCAAACCTCCTTCCCTCCCTCCCTTCTCCAGCAGCGCAGCAGTAACACCACCAGCTGTAGAGCTGAGAAGAGGACTGGGGTGTAGGCTTCAAAACCTCCTTGCAGCTGCAGCAAGGCTGAGAGACCTTGGGCAAGGACTATAAGCCCATTCAGCTAAGCAGGGCCTGAGGGTCGGTGGGAGCACTGGTACTTGCAGCAGGAGCCAGGTGGGGGTGGTTCTATCTAGCCCCTCCCCTCAAAATAGCTGAGAGGCAATGTGCCGCTTTGCTCAGAAGACCTCTAGCAGCAGTAGTGATAAGGCTGAGAGCCATGCTCGGCAGGGCTTTTTCCTTCTAGCCCACTCTGCCCCTCCATCAGCAGGGACAACCACAGTAGCATCACTACTGGGAGGGTTACATGGCTCTACTAATTCCTCCACTGGTTGAGGCCGGGAATGGTGTGGGGGCAGAAATCAGAGTTGTGCAAGGGAAAGGGAGGTATGGTTGGAACAGAGTCAACAGATATTACAAAAGAAAGCAGGATCGCTGTTTGAATGCTATCTTGCCTTCAGTGCATTCTGTTTCCCAGAATGGATTGGAGAGCCTACCTACCATTCCACAGAACCTTACTTTGCTCCTCTGCAATGCCAGATCAGTAAAAAATAAAACCTATATTATTTATGATCTTCTTTCGGATGAGGATGCTGACCTGGCTTGTTTTACAGAGACCTGGCTGGGAGAGGATAGCACCATCACCTGGATGCAGGCCCTCCCAGCTGGGTATTCTGTCAGTGAGGAGGTATGGGGAAGTGGGGGGGGGGGTAGAGTGGCTCTGGTTTATAAGAACAACCTGACTTTGACCAGGATACCTGTCTGGAACACAGTCCACTTCGAGTGTATGTACCTGAGCCTGAGGACCAAGGATAGTTTGGGGATTCTGCTAGTCTACCGAACACCTCATTGTCTGGCAGACTCCCTAATCAAGATGACACAGCTGGTCTCAGAGTTGCTGCTGGAGTCGCCCAGACTTTTAGTTCTGGGCAACTTCAACACCCCACTCGAGACCAGTTTGATAAATCTAACTGGTGCAGCTCGGGAGTTCATGGAATCCATGAGAAACATGGGCCTATCCCAATTGGTCATCGGGCCCACACATTGTGCGGGTCATACCCTCGATGCGGTCTTTAGTATGGAACAGGAATATCCATGGGCAGAGGTTACTAAAACCACCTCATTGTCATGGACCAATCATTTCTTGGTCAAGACTGAACTAAGAGCCACTATCCGCCCCACCGGGGGTGGTGGACCTATTAGAATGGCCCACCCTCGAAGGCTTATGGAACCAATTGGATTCCAGAAAGCCTTGAAGGGTTTAATAGTTGGTAGCATTGGTGACCCTGTCGAAGCTTTGGTTAATACTTGGAACACCGATCTTATCAAGTCTATTGACACGATCGCTCCCAAGCATAACTTTCCAACCCGCTTCAAATCGGAAGCCATGGTATACATCAGAGCTTAGGAAAATGAAGCGGGTTGGACAACGACTAGAGTGCTCCTTGTGGAAAACTCAACTCTTATCTGACAAGACTCATCATAGGAACTTTCTTTGGCCCTATCAAGAGGCAATACGTGCAGCACAGAGATCCTGCGCAGAACCCGTTGCTTAACCCGACAACGGCCTGTTGTGATGCATTTAACAACTTTTTTGCAGATAAAATCTCTCAGATAAGAGCCAACTTAGACGTCAGCGTTCTGACAGAAACAATTGATGAGGTGTCTAGCAACTCTGTTAATGAAATTATCCTGGATCAGTTTCAATCTGTGAGTACCAATGACATGGCAGAGTGAGGAAAACGACCTGCCCTCTCGACCCTTGCCCATCATGGCCTCCGTCCGGGGGGGGGGGGGGGGATGCATTGAGGATGTTCCTTATGGTCATCATCAATGAATCCCTCAGAGAAGGTCATATTCTATCTTGTTTGAAGGAAGCGGCTATTAGGTTGCTTCTGAAAAAACCTCCCCTGGACCCCCGGATATGAACAACTATAGGCCGGTCTCCTTGTTACCATTCTTGGGCAAGGTAATCGAGACGGCAGTTGCTCTTCAATTCCAAGCTGTCCTGGATGAAACCAATTATCTAGACCCATTTCAAACTAGCTTTAGGACGGGATTTGGAGTTGAGACAACCATGGTTGCCTTGGCCGATGATCTGCGTCTGAGCATCAACAGGGGTATTGTGACCCTGTTGGTACTCTTAGACCTCTCTGTGGCTTTTGAAACTCCTGAGTGGGTTAGGAATCGGAGGCACTGCACTGCAGTGGTTCCATTCCTTCCTCTCGGGCAGGTGCCAGAGGGTGCTGCTCGGGGACAGTTGCTCCGCAAAAAAAGAGCTCACATGCGGCATCCCTCAAGGTGCCATCCTGTCCCCGATGCTGTTTAACATCTATATGAAGCCACTGGGTGAGATCATTCAGAGTCATGGAGCTGGGTGTTATCAGTATGCTGATGACACCCAGATCTATTTTTCCATGTCTCAATTGTCGGCCTCGACTCCCAATGGCATCTCTCCTCTCAATGAATGTCTTAAGGCAGTAATGGGCTGGATGAGGAAAAACAGATTGAGACTGAATCCAGACACAACGGAGGTGCTAACAGTAGCGGTCCCGAAACCGTAAAGGACTGTGTTCACAGTCTGGGGGTGCTTCTTGACTCGTTGCTCCTGATGACTCATCAGGTAAATGCAACGGTCAGGAGTGACTGTTATCAGCTCTGGCTGATACGCCAGCTGTTCCCTTTCCTGGAAGTAAGGGACCTTGAGACTGCGGTGCACTCACTGGTAACCTCCCATCTGGATTTCTGTAATGCACTCTACATGGGGCTACCCTCGTGCTTGGTCCGGAAACTTCAACTAGTACAAAATATGGCAGCCAGAGTGGTCTTGGGAACATAGGAGAGACCACATAACTCTGGTATTAAAGTCTCTCCACTGGCTGCCTACTAGTTTCCGGGCCCAGTATAAGGTGTTGGTTATCACCTTTAAAGCCCTAAATGGCTTGGGTCCAACCTATCTTCGGGACCACCTCCTCCCATATAATCCCCCCATGCATTCCGGTCCTCTGGGAGGAATTTGCTCCAGCCACTAAAATTTAGACTGTCTGCAACATCCCAGAGGGCATTCTCGGTAATCGCCCCCAGATGGCTGGATGGCCATCTGTTGAGGATGCTTTGATTGGGAGTTCCTGCATGGCAGGGGGTTGGACTGGATGGCCCTTGTGGTCTCTTCCAACTCTATGATTCTATGATTCTATGATTCTATGATTCTATGATTCTATGATTCTATGATTATGGAATGGCCTGCCAGACGAGATCCGTCAGATTACAACACTAAACAGCTTTAAAAAGGCTGTGAAGATGGATCTCTTCCGGCAGGCCTTTCCTGATTAGATTCCTGGACTCAGGAGTTGCACCTCCCTACCACTTTTAGTTTTCTGGCTTGCCCATGGCTTTGTTTGCT
The DNA here is from genome assembly GCA_026167975.1 of Phrynosoma blainvillii. NCBI lineage: Eukaryota > Metazoa > Chordata > Lepidosauria > Squamata > Phrynosomatidae > Phrynosoma > Phrynosoma blainvillii. Next base: position 154,113,499 of record JANUYF010000004.1, read on the forward strand.
TTGAAATTGTTTTAATTATCGCAATTCTTCTTGAGATTTATGTCTATTAACACATGCAGTTTAATATTTTTTTAAAGGGGGAGGGTGGGGTTTTGCGGCCTTTAGTCTCTAATTTTTGATGTAATTTTTAACTGTGGTAAACCACCCTGATTGTTTTTAACAGAGGGGCGGGGTATAAATATTATTATTATTATTATTATTATTAGATCAAGGGAATTAATGGTGCCACTGTTTTTGGCTTTGGTTAATCTCACCAGGAATACTGTGTCCAGTTCTGGGCACCACAATTCAAAAAGGAAGTTGGCAAGCTGGAGGGCATCCAGAGGAGGCCAACCAAAACCACGCCCTATGAGGAGAGCCTTAGGGAACTGAGTCTGTTTAGCCTCATTAAGGGGGGTTGCAGACTGCCAGAAATAGTGCAAATTGAGTCCACTTTTAGGGTTAGGGTTAATGCTAGGGAATCATGGGAACTGTATTTTATTGTGGCACCAGAGCTCTCTGACAGAGAAGGCTCAATGTCTCAGAAAAAAACAATTCCCATGATTCCCTAGTACTAACCCTAACCCTAAAAGTGGACTCAATTTGCCCTATTTCTGGCAGTCTGCAACCCTCCTAAGAGAAGTTTTAATATTTGAAGGGATGTCACATTAAGGATGGAGCAAGCTTGTTTTCTACTGCTCCAGAGAATAGGACACCGAACAATGGATGCAAGCAACAGGAAAAGAGATTCCACCTCAATATTAGGAAGACCTTCCTGACAGTAAGAGCTCTTAGACAGTGGAACACACTCCCTTGAAATGTGGTGGATTCTTCTTCTTTGGAGGTTTATAAAGAGAGGCTGGATGGCCATCTGGTGGGGGTACTTTATGTGTTCCTGCATGGTAGAAAGAGGTTCAGTTTGATGGCCCTTGTGCTCTCTTGCAACTCTATGATTCTATGAGGAAGCCATTATCTTTGTTTAATTCATTGCTGAGAGACTGTAATCTGTAGATGAACTCCAATTCTGCTGTTTCTCTTTCTAAACTGCCTTTGTAGTTCTTTTGTTCAAGGACCGCTGTTCTAAGGTATGAAACGGAATACCCAGGGAGACTGAAATGTTCTGCTACTGGTTTTTGTGTATTCTCATTCCTAATGTCTGACCTATGTCCATTTATCCTCTGGCACAGGGACTGGCCTGTTTGCCCAATGTAGAGAGCTGACAGGCATTGATGACACAGTATGGTATAAATCACATTGGAGGATGAGCACATGAAAGTCCCCTCTAATATTGTGGGTAATGTCATTAGGACGTGTGATGAAATTTCCTGGATAAATGTGTGGGCAGAGTTGGTATCTTGGTTTGTGGCAAGGCTTGAAACCTGTGTCCCCACCAGTGTTGTGTGTCCTCCTGTAGGTAAGTACCTGTTTGAGGTTCGGAGGCTGTCTGTAGGTGAGTAAAGTTCTGCCATCAAGAGTCCTTGAAAAAGCAGCATTATTGTCCAGAATGGCTTGTAGTTCATGTGATCACTAGTGAGGTTCTTTCATTTTCCCTCTTCAATCTGTTTTCTAATAGATCAGTCCTGGTTACACTTTTTGCCTTGTTTTTGTTTTGTTTGTTTTTTTAACTTCATGTGGTGGGTACTGTAGTTTGAGGAATGTTCGTTGTAATTCCTTAAGTTTGGCATCCTTGTCTTGTGGGTCTGAGCAGATGAGATTGTGTAAGAGGGTTTGGCTGTAGATTATGGATCTAGTGGTGTATTCAGGGTGGAAACTGGAGGCACGTACATACATGTAGCAGTCAGTGGGTTTGTGATATAGTGTGGTCCTTATATGTCCATTTTGTAGCTGTACTGTAGTATCCAGAAAGTGATCTTGTTCTGTAGATAGTTCCAGACTGAGGTTGATGGTGGGATGGAAGTTGTTGACATTCTGGTGGAATGTCTTGAGTGAGTCTTTTCCAAGAGTCCAAATTATGAAGGCATTGTCAATGTACCTCAGTTACAGGAGCAGTTTCTGGGTGCAGGAGTTAAGCAAGCATTGTTCTAGTCATCCATGAAGATATTGGCATATTGTGGTGCCATGCGTGTGCCCATGGCAGTATCATTAACTTGAACATATATGTTGTTACTAAAGGTGAAGTGATTGTGTGTGATTGGCAAACTAGCAGAACTTGGTGGCTAGATCTGATAATAATAATAATAATAATAATAATAATAATAATAATAATAAATTTTTATTTATAACCCGCTCCTCTGCACAGCAATCGGGGCGGCTTACAACAGTTAAAATACAGTAGTTAAAAAACAATCCACTATCCCAATCCCACCACCCACATCCCCTCCCACACCCCTTAAAACAGAATTAAACTTGAAAGAGAATTAAGAACAGAATAAGACTAATATGAAAATAAATAGATAACAATATAATAGGATACCACAATCAACAGAGAGCTTGGGGAGGAGAGAATCCAATGTTCATCTCTCTAAGGAGATTATTTTGGGAAGGCCTGCCGGAAGAGATCCGTCTTAACCGCTTTCTTAAAAGCAGCGAGTGTTGTAATGAGACGGATCTCATCCGGCAGGCCGTTCCATAGTTTAGGGGCAATAACAGAAAATGCCCTCTGAGAGGTCTGTTTGGACTTCGACTTCGGTTGTTGAAGCAAGTTCTTTCCAGCTGACCGAAGGGCACGGGGGGGCTCATACGGGAAGAGGCGGTCCCTGAGGTAAGATGGACCCAAGCCATGTAGGGCTTTCAAGGTCAAAACCAACACCTTGTACTGCGCCCGGAAACTAATTGGCAGCCAGTGGAGGGATTTAAGCACTGGTGTAATGTGTTCCCTCCTGGATGTTCCGGTGATTAATCTGGCTGCCATATTTTGCACCAACTGAAGTTTCCGAGTTAGGCACAAGGGTAGCCCCATGTAGAGTGCATTGCAGTAATCTAGACATGAGGTTACCAGTGCGTGCACCACGGTTTCCAGGTCTTTCTTATCCAGGTATGGACGCAGCTGGCGTATCAGCCGAAATTGATAGCAGGCACTCCTGACTGTCGCACTCACTTGACTAGTCATGTGAAGCGACGAGTCAAGGAGTACCCCCAGACTGCACACAGAGTCCTTGGAGGAGAGTGTGACCCCATCCAGGACTGGGGGCTGTAATCCTGGACCCGGATTCGGACCTGTGACCGTGAGCACCTTCATTTTGTCTGGATTCAACTTCAATCTGTTTTTCCTCATCCAATCCATTACCGCTCTAAGACAGTCATTGAGAGGAGAGATGCCATCAGAAGTCTGAGACGACGATCTGGTCATGGAGAGATATATCTGGGTGTCGTCAGCGTACTGAAGACACCGCACTCCATGCCTCCGAATGATCTCACCCAGCGGCTTCATGTAAATGTTAAATAACATCGGAGACAGGATGGCGCCCTGCGGGATGCCACAATTAAACTCTATTTTAGAAGAGCAACTGTCCCCGAGCCTCACCCTCTGGGATCTACCCAAGAGGAAGGAACGGAACCACTGCAATGATGTTCCTGATGGCTTGAAGTCCATGCTTGTGCAGGATGTTGGTGTGCAGGGATTCCACATCCATACTGGCTAAGGTGGTGTTTCCTGAAAGGTTGTGGATGGATTGTATCTTCTGTAGGAAGTCCATGGTGTTCTTTACATAGCTCAGAGAATTGGTGGCATGTGGTTTAAGGATATTGTCCATATATTTGGAGGCACTGACTGTGAGTGTTCCAATGATGGAGATGATGGGTCATCTAGAGTTGCCTTGTTTATGTATTTTGGGTAATAGTTAGAATGTGACTGGTTGGAGCTTCTGGGGTGTATCAATAAGGATTTGGTTCTGCGCATCCATGGGAAATTCCCTGAGCAGCCTGTATAATTCCTTCCAGTATTTCTCTGTGAGATTGTTAGATAGGATTCTATAAATTGTGGTGTTGGACAGTTAGCTCTCATCCTCCTGTATGTAGGCAGATCTCTGTCTATGATGACTACAGCTCCTCTTTTGTCAGTCTCTTTGATTACAATATTAGGGTTGTTCTGACACGTCTATATCTTTAAATTCTACCTTTATTTAAAGGATGAATTTCTAAGCAGTTCAACCTCCCCCTTTTCTTGGGGGTGTCAGGAAAAGGGATATATGGGAATATTGGAAGGACTGGGGTCTTCAAGAACAGGATTTGGGGCCACATATGGTCCCATGGGCCATATTTTGCCTGCTTCTGGAGTCCTTCAAGTCAATGCAGTTTTAGCTCTGTGTTGTTCTTGTGTGCCTTCAAGTAAATAACACAGTGCTAAAAATTGTATGGAAGTCAGGATACATCTATATAAACATGAACAACTCAGGATACATGCATGTAAACAAAAAATGAACAAGAAGATCACATTGGTTTAAAGCTTACTAATGATCATCATCTTACCCTTTTCTTTGAGAATTTAGCACCAGCAACAGGACCTCTGGCTGGCAATGGTGCCTGGCAGGGTGAAGTCTTCACAACTGAGTCAAAATATACCCACTAAACGAAGTGATGTAGTGGTCAGGAGAGTCATCAGAGTGCTGGAATTACCCCTTTGGCATAGGGGGTTCAGGGGTGTCTCCCAGAGGTTCAGTGCCTGCTCTGAGAAATCAAGAATCTGGAATTCACATTAGTCCAAATATGGAGGGCTATAGGGGACTGTGGTACAAAACCCAGCCATGTTTGAGCCTTCCATCTTAGCGTGGACAACAGGTAGCCACCAATTTTTAAAATGAACTAGTTCCCTAACTAATTTTTGTAACTAAGAACAAACTAAGAATTATGAATGCAACAGTATAACAGCTTGTGTGGAAAGATAAAGAAAATTACTACAACAACCAATGCAGAGAAATAGGAGACAACAACAATAAGGGAAGAACAAGAGATCTATTTCACAAGATCCAGGAAATCAAAGGAAAATTTAAACCAAGGACTGGGATGATCTAGGATAATAAAAATAACATAATTCAAGACCAGGAAGGAATAAATAGACATTGGATACAATACACAGAAGAATTATACAAAAGAGATTACAAAATGAAGGACGCATGGAATGAAGAGCCATATGAAGATGAACCTCAAATTCTAAAAAGTGAGGTGGAAAGTGCAATAAGAGAAATAGCGAAAAAGAAATAACCAGACACAGATGACATTCCAATTGAACTCCTGCAAATCCACATTGACAGAGTCAACTCCAGTGCTAACCAACATATGTCAACAGATATCGAAAACAAAGAGATGGCCAACAGATTAGAAGCAATCCCCATCCACAGAAAGGGAGACACAAGAAACTGCAGCAACTATAGGACCATAGCACTGATCTCCCACACAAGCAAAATCATGCTCAAAATTCTGCATCATAAACTCCAACCATACATGGAAACAGAGATCCCAGAGGTCCAAGTGGGGTTCAGGAAAGGAAGAGGCATGAGGGATCACATTGCAAGCATATGATAGCTAATAGAGTGCACCAGGGAATTCCAAGAGAAAATCAGCATGTGCTTTATAGACTATAGCAAAGCCTTTGACTGCATAGATCATGAAAGGCTATGGAATGCCCTTAAAGACATGGGAGTGCCAGCAAATCTGATATTCCTGATGAGGAATCTGTACTCAGGACAAGAGGCTACTATCAGAACAGAACACAGAGAAACACAATGGTTCCCAATTGGCAAAGGGGTCAGACAAGGCTGTATCATTTCGCCCTATCTGTTCATCTTGTATGCACAACATATGATAAGAAAAGGAGACTTGGACATAGAAGAAGGAGGAGTGAAAATAGGAGGAAAGAATATAAACAATCTAAGATATGCAGATGACACCATAATACTAGCAGAAAACCTCACAGACCTGGAACATCAACTAAGGAAAATCAAAGAAGAAAGTGCAACGGCGGGTTAATGCTGAACATAAAGAAAACAAAAATAATGACCACCGAGGCCCTTCACAAGTTCAACCTAGGCAATGAAGAAATAGAAATAGTAAAAGAATTCCCATACCTGGGATCAAACATTGATAGAACTAGGGGCTACAGTCAGGAAATCAGAAGAAGACTAAGAATGGGGAGGGTGGCTACAAAAGAATGCAAAGATATACTCCTCGGGTATATACAGCCCGGGTGCTGCATGATGGGGTAAGCTCCTGCCACTAGTCCCAGCTTCTCCCAACCTAGCAGTTCGAAAGCTTGCAAATGCAAGTAGATAAGTAGGTACCAGTTTGGTGGCAAGGTAAACAACATTGTGTGTAATCATGCTAGCCACATGATCACAGAGTAGTCTCTGACAACACTGGGTCTTCGGCTTTGTAACGGGGATGAGGACCACCCCCTATGGTCAGACACAACTTGACAACCTTGTCAACAGGGAATACCTTTACCTTTATACAACTCAGCACAAAAGTTAGAATCATACAAGCCATCATATTCCTATTACTATGTATGGATGTGAGAGCTGGACAGTTAAGAAAGATGATAAAAAGAAAATCAATTCATTTGAGAAGTGATGCTGGAGAAGAGTGCTGAGGATCCCATGGACAGCCAAAAGGACAAACAAGTGGGTCCTAGAGTAGATCAAGCCAGAAACCTCCCTGGAAGCCAAAATGACTAAGTTGAAGCGATTGTATCTCTGACATATTATGAAAAAATAGAACTCTTTGGGAAAAAACAATAATGCTGGGGAAGGTGGGGGGAAATAGGAAGAGAGGAAGGCCACATACTAGATGGATGGACTCTATTAAGGAGGTCACAGGTTTGTGGTTACATGAATTAAGCAGAGCAGTGGAGGACAGAGGGTATTGGAGATGTCTCATCCATAGGGTTGCCATGAGTCAAGATTGACTCAAGGGCAGTTAACAATAGTGAAGCATAATGATTGTACTATAGTAAAGCATAGTGACTGAAGCATTATAGCTTCAAGTTCTTCATCTGCATGGTATGTTGACCTTTAACATTTAAGTCTCCATTGGACAAACTGAGACAATATAAGAAGTTTACAACCCCAAACTATACTGTTTTGAAGCTGGTATTGTTTAGGAAATAGAACTGCTTCCAACCATTTCAGTTTATTGGGAAAGATTTTATAAATAACAGAACTCAACTGTATATTTGTGATTTTACAAACTTCAAAAGGAAACTAATATGATGAGGAAGGAAGAAAAGAAGGTTCCCCCAGTCAAGGAGGAAGTGAGGAGGAAAATAAAATAAGGAGACAACTTGATTTCTGAGAAGTATACAGAGAGCAGAAACAATTTGCTTTTCAGTCAGGAAAACAGTAAGGAGAAGCAGCAGAAGTGGAAGGAGAGGAAACAGAAGCTGATGAGAACATAGACTAGGCTACAAGGAACATACAAACTAACATAGGTGCCATGCAGACTGGGCAAAAGGAGCGGCCAGAGGCCACTCCCACCCTGATCTTGCTGGGACTGTGGTAGCTGTATGGGCCCACTTCTGAAGGAGACCACTGCCAAAGTCGTGAACCTGGCCGCCAGCAGGGGCAGTTTTTCACCTCTCCTTTTTGTGCTGGCTCTTCAGGGTTGGCGTGCTCTCCATGCAGCTTCTGGCCTTGTTCCGGGTGTGCTTCATATAAACTTTTAGCTTGTGTGTTTCAGGCCTGTACAACAAAATTTCCGAGAACTTTGAAATCTGTGCATTGGTGAAACAGATTTAGGAGGATTTACAAGGAAATGTGTGGGAAACTTAGAAACTAAGAATCTTGCTGAAAAAGAACACCCATGCAGATTTTTAAACTGGATGTGCTATTTCTAATAAAAAAATAAAAAATATATAAAATAATTACTACAGATCAAATGATAATTTGAAGTACTGAACACAGAAACATCAAGATGCAAGACTGAAAAGAAGACATAGACTTTGTAAGAACCAAAAATAGGTGGACTAAAGTGGGGTTGGACTCAACTGTTGGGAAAAAAAGAAGAAAGAGAAGGACATAGATTTAACTGATATAAAAATTATTATATGAAATTCATCATAATATTTGATATTCAGATTCAGATATTTTTTAAAAAAAATATTAAGTTTCTAACAATAATTTAAAAACACGTATACATAATAAACCCCCTCATATATCACAAAACAAAACAAAACAACTGTTAGGTGGATTAGTAATTGGTTGACAGACTGAACCCAAAGAGTTCAGGCAATGGCACATCTTCATCCCGGAGAGAATTGACCAGTGGGGTACCACAAGTTTCTGTCCTGGGCCCAGTGCTATTCAACATCTTTATCAATAACTTGGATGTATAGGGGGCGTGCTTGTCAAATTTGCAGATGACACCAACTTAGGAGGAATAGCTAATACCCCAGAGGACAGGATGAAAATTTAAAATGACCTTAATAGATTAGAAAGCTGGGCCAAAACTAACATAATAAATCTCAACACAGAGAAATGTAAGGTACAGCACTTAGGGCAAAACAATTAAATGCATAGATATAGGATGGGGACACCTGGCTTATTGAGACTACATGTGAAAGGGATCTAGGAGTCCTAGTAGACCATAAGTTGAACATGAGTGAACAGTGTGATGCGGCAGGTAAAAAGACCAATAAGTTCCTAGGCTGAATCAACAGAAATATAGTTAGATCAAGAGAAATGATACTCTATTCTGCTTTGGTTAGGCCTCACCTGGAATACTGTGTCCAGTTCTGGTACCACAATTCAAAAAGGATGTTGAGATGCCAAAGTGTGTCCAAAGGAGGGCGACTAAAATGGTGAAGGGTCTGGAAACCATGCTGTATGAGGAGAGACTTAGGGAGCTGGGTATGTTTAGCCTAGAGAAGAGACAATGAATAGGTGATATGATAGCCCTGTTTAAATATGTGAAGAGGTGTCATATTGAGGCTAGAGCAAGCTTGTTGAGAATAGGACCCGGAACAATGGACGCAAACTACAGGAAAAGAGATTCTGCCTCAAAATTAAGAGGAACTTACTGACAGTGAGAGCTGTTTGACATTAGAACACACTCCCTTGGAGTGTGGTGGAGTCTCCTTCTTTGGAGGTATTTAAACAGGGGCTGGATGGCCACATGTTGGGGATGCTTTGAATTCCTGCATGGCAGGGTGTTGGACTGGATGGCCCTTGTGGTCTCTTCCAACTTTATGATTCTATGATTCTATGAACATATAACCCCACTACAAACCAAATTCACCCATACTAAACATAAAAACATAAAATATAATTTGACTTCCTGAGTCTTGTCAAGGTTATTTTGTAATTCCTCTTAGCCATTTCTTCTGTATTTTACTCATAAATCTTTTATTCCCAAACTTATCTTTCCCTCTTCCCCTTTTATTTATAAAATAAAGTTCTGTCTCTTATACCCACTATTTTCTATCAAATGTGGGAAAGTGTTTATTTTCTTATTATTTCCTATTCATAAAGAGTCTACCCTTCTTATATTTCATCTTTATGTTTATATTTTATTTCTATCTACCTTTATATTTCTATATACATTTTTCTCTTGTCCATTGTCCTTCAAAAAAATTATCAAGGGTTCCCATTCTTTCTTCTGTTTTTCTCATGATCTACCTCTTAATAGAGATATAAGCTTATCTAGTACTATACAATCAAATAATGTATGCATTTAACCTTTACTCCCTGGGCATTCTCGCTTTTTCCATTTGGCCGCATATATAACATGAGTTGCTGGGGCCATGTAGACTGTTAGTTATCATGTTTCTTTTCCAGTACATCATTTGAACACATTCCCAACAGATAATATTTAGGATCGTTTCTTTCTAAACCTGGTAGTATTTTAATATCGGAATTATGCATCTCCTTCCAAAATTGTGAGGCATATTTACAATTCCCCCACATATGAATAAAGGTTCCCATTTCCACCTGGGATTTCCAGCATTTATTATTTACTCCTTTCTGCATTCTAGCCAATTTTACTGGTGTCAAATACCACCTATGTTGCATTTTGTGGAAGTTTTCTCTGAGGTCATAACTCAAAGTATAACTTAATCACCTCCTCCAAGATTTTTTCCCACTGATCTAAATTGAAATTTTGTTTAAGATCTGAAACCCACTTTATCATATTTTCCATAATGCTTTCATCCTCCATTTCCAAACTTAAAAGGAATGCATAGAATTAAGATATCTTGGATTTATTATCCTTAATTAAAATATTTTCAAATTCTGGATCTATTTTGTCTATGCCTATTGTTTTTATATCTTGAATAAATCTTTCCTGTAGTTGTCGATATAGAAACCATCCACAATGAAATCCTTTTAAAACAAGCTCTTCCTGTGCCTTAAATTTCAGTTTACCTGTACTTCCCTAAACCCTGTAAGATCTTCATATGTTATCCAGCTGTCATTATCTATCCTCTCTCTTCTAAATATAGCTTCATTCGTTGATGCCCATAATGGTAAAGTCTATCTCTTCTATCTCCCTGTTTTTCCTTATACTACAGTTTAAAATCTCTAGCACAATCAGAAACAAAATGGGTGATAGGGAGCATCCTTGTCTGGTGCCTTTTTGTATACTTATTGATTTGGTTTTCTTTCCATTCACCACAATTTTTGCCCTTTGCTTCCTATATATGGCATCTATCCATTTTTGAAAATTTATTCCTATATTAGTTCTTTTCAAAAATTTCTTGCAAAAAGCTCCATTTAACATTATCAAATTTCTTACAAAAAGCTCCATTTAACATTATCAAAAGCCTTTTTGAAGTCTATAAATATCATTGACATTTTATAATCTATATTCTTCTCATGAAATTCTATCAAATTTATTATATGCCACACATTATCTTTTATTTTTCTTCCCGGAAGAAATCAATTTTGATAATTTTCAGTCCAATTTATAAGTACATGCTTTAATCTGTCTGCCATATCAAAGCAAATATTTTATAATAGCAATTAAGTAAAAAAATGGCACAATAATTTTTGGGTCAGTTTTATCTCTGCCTCTGGTGATAATAATGTTTGCTTTAGCCCATATCTCTGGAGCATCTCCTTTTAAAATTTCATTCATCATCCTATGCACAGGTATCAAAAGCTGCTCTTTAAATGCTTAATAGTACTCTGCTAGAAATCCATCCTGCCCTGCCAAATTACCTATCTTACTTTTGTAAATCGCCTCCTGTATTTTTGTACTGTTATTTTCTTATTCAAAATCTCTTTTTGTTCATCATTAAACATTCTAATATCGCTCTTCTTCTAATATTTCTCTAACTTTTCTATATTTTGATCACCTTTTTATATAGTTTTCCATAATACTCAAATATCTGCTTCAATTTTCTTTGATCTGAACACAATATACCTTTATCTTTTAACTCAATTATTTTTTTTTTCTCTCTCTGCTTTCTTAACTGGTACACTAAGAATTTCCCAGGTTTATTTGTCCCTTCAAAAAACTCTGCTTAACATATTTCATCCTCACATTTATTTCCTCCAACAAAATCAAAGATATCTGTTCCTGTATTGCCTTAATCTTGTTCAATAACAATACATCCACTGGTCTTTCTTTAACATGTAACTCATCCTGCAGCTTTATAAATCTTTTTTCTTCTCTTTTTCTGCTCTGCCCCTTTCTGGATAACCCCCCCATAACTGCCTTTGAGGCCTCCTGAATCATATTTATACTTGTCTCCTGATTCATATTGTCTTAAAAATAATTCTTCAAGTATTCCCTTGCCTCTCTCACTGTCTTGTCACCTTTCAATAAAAGTTCATTTAGTTTCCAGTTAAATTCTTTAACACCTTCTGATAATGACATTTTTATTGAGTGGTGATCAGATAAGATTTTAGATAGTACCTGTGGGGTGCAATTTTTAGTTTCTCAGGGTGTTAACCCTTAAAAAAAAATAAGCAAGTATGAAAGTTAAACTTCATTAGCAGAGCAGCAAAAGTGCGGGTCAGACAATTTATTCTAATCTGAATTCCTAAAGAATAAAGACTTACTCCAAAAAAACAACAAACATACAGTTTGTGGTTTTAAAACAAATAATAATGGCTTTAATAAATATTTACATAAAATAACTTAAACCTAATCTAACTGGAGATGGTAAGGGTAAAGAGAGATAAATCTCACCATCTTTAGATATAGCTAGCAGGAAGAAACTACTACAACATACTGCTTACCAACTTCTGTCTGTAGTTACTACCAGTTTAGAATCTTTAGAGAGAGCTGTTAAACTGCCACAAGATTCAGGGCCCAAAGTCACATGATAGTTAGAATTAGAGAGAGGGAGGGAGTCCCTATCTTTATAATGAGGGGCAGGAGAATTCTATGCACAATTCTTTCAACAGTACCTCTACCTTGTTTACTCTTAAACTTATGTTCATGGTAGTCATTAACATATCAATCCTAGCCCATGATTTATGAACCTCTGAGTAATAAGTAAAATTCTTTAGCAGATTCCATATATCTATTAAATTAAAGTTCTTCAATAGTTTTAAAAATTCCCTGGGGAGTTTCCCTTGATTGGTCTTTATCCTTTTTTCTGAACATCTATCTATTTGGGGGTCAATGACCCATTATGATTATTGATTCCAAATTTAGCTCCCCTAGTTTGTTTAATAATTCTCTGTAAAATTTTCCCTTTATTCTCATTTGGTGCATATATACCTATCACCATTGTCTTTTTTCCCTGCAACATCATTTTCATTCCAATATACTGACCCACTGGGTCTTTCAACACTTTTATTTGCCTGAAGATTCTCTTCACCCCTTTCTTTCTCTTATTTGAGGCAGATACAAAGTTTTTACCCAGCTTAATATTTTTCAAGTGTTTTACCTCATCTTGTCATATTTTAGATTCTTGTAAACAAATAATTCCACATTTCAGTTTCCCCAAATAATGAAAACCTTGTTTGTTCTTTATTACCCCATTCAATGCCTTTATGTTCCAAGATAACGCCTTAATATTCTTGTCCATTTTCTGAAATAAGTTCCTCAGGTAGTCTTTCACTTTCTTCTATTTCCTCCTCCTCCTCTGTGTCTACCTCTTTTCCATAGCACCATTGTTTATTTTTATATCTCTCTTTTTTCTCTTTATGCTCTCCTTTCCCAAGAAATTTTTGTGATTCCATATCACTCTCTTCTTCTCTTTCCTTAGTCTCTGATCTTATATTTCTGTCTTCCTCCCCCTGCATTTCATCATGTATATGTTCTTTCCTCCTAACTGCATTCCTTTGTTCTTTCTCTTCCTCTTTTTGATGCCTGCTACCCTTGAACTGATCATCTACTCTAAATTCATATCAGTATTTTTCCCAAAATTCCCTTGTTTGTAACAAGGGTTTTAGTTCTAGCTTTGCTTTTCTAAACCAAAACATTAGACCCTCAGGTATTATCCATCTGTATGTAATTTGGAATTTTCTCAATTGGTTAATCAAAAAGGTGCATTCTCTCCTTTAAAAAAAAAACACCAAAAACTCCCCATGGTACATCCTTAAATATCTGCAATTCAATATCTTCCAACTTAACTGAAGCCTCAAAATCTATTCTTTAGTACACCTCCTCCCAAAGTTTATGACAGTATCCCTAGGAATCTTTCTTTGTTGAGCAATTTTTGAGTTTAATCTAAAGATCTTATCTGTTTTCAAATCAAATAGATGTTCCTCTTTTCCCAGGTAATCTGCTAATATTCTCACCTTCCTGTTCTGGAAACCCTCTTATCTTTATGGATCTTTCCCTCTGCCTAAATTCCCACCTTACATTTTCTTTTCCATAATCCCTTTGTTCCTGTTGTATCCCTTCTAATCTTTCCTCAGATCTCTCATCCTTATCCTCAAATTTCTCCATCTTTGTTTTCATCTTGGTAAATTCAACCAATATCTTATCAATTGAATGTCTCACTTCGTTCAGCTCCATTCTTAATTCTTGTTTGATCTCTCCTTTAAAATCCTTAATTTCCTGTCTCAAAACTTACATCTTCTTACTTAGCTCAAGCTTAATGGTTTTAATCTCATCTAATAATGCTAAGTAAAGATCTGTCATTTTAGACTGTTCAAGCAAGGCCTTCTTTGTTGAGGTGCTTGTGTTTTTGATGTCTTAATCCAGAAGCCATGTTTACACAGTACATTTAAATTATATTCCTCTATATTCTTTTATTATGTAGTTGTATATTTGTAGCACAGTTTCTTTTATTTATTATTTATTATTTTATTGTTTCTATTTCTATTGTTTATTTTAGTTTATATTTCCGTTCACTAATTCTATCCCTACCCTTTATCAACTTATTTTTAAATCTAGTTTCCTATCATATCCAATGCAAATTACTTTCCTATCACCTCCAGTATAGCTTTCTTTATCTCCTTGCCTTTCCTTTTTTCCCTCTTTAATATATGTCTTATCTTAATCAAAATCTGACTTTCTATCTTATCCTATTTTATCTGTTTTATTTTTTAATCCCTCCTCAGATTACCTGCTTGATATCCTCCCTGTTTTTATAATCCCATGTTAATTCCCTTATTGTATATACTAATTATCCTTTTATTTTACTGACTTCCGGTTAGGAATGGCGTCGGCTTGAGTGAAACTTTTGGGTGACTCCCGTGGTTTCACTCGCCAAATGTGACAGGGGGCTATTTTTCAACATTGAAAATAGGACCAAATTATCTCTTAGTTATAAGAGGTTCGGATGCGTTCTATTGAGGCCCGGATCCCGCCCAGGATTGTAGAAAAAAGAACATCGGCTGCGGTCTGGTAAAGAGCGGAGGGGGTCGAAGAACTTGTCATGGTCGCATTTGTGCTGCCATCATTGGCTCACAGACACCACCAACTAAATTATAATTTAAACGAAAATCAACATTAATAATAGAAACCTTTACTTTGTTGCTGTGAAAGACTTTCTGCAGTTGATACATACTGACTTTAAAAAAGATACAAAGTAAAGAGTGCTCCACCAGCGGAGTGAGACTAGGACAATACAGGCAGCCGGGTAACTGGGGGAGAAAGGGAAAGGGAAAGGGAAAGGGAAAGGTAGAGGAGGAGGTGGAATGGAAAGTATAAAAAATGGATATTGAAGGACACTGGACACTGGAAACAAAGATATAGAAATAAATACAGTGTGACCAGGAGACTTGTTATAATATTAAAGTATAATAATAAGAAGTTTGGAGAGATGTGGAGATGTGGGGGAAAGGAAAGTATCCGGAGTAAGAGCGAAAGACAAATAAAAGCAGCGGCGTAATTAGAAGAAGTGGAAGGTGGAGAAGAATCAAATTTCATGAGAATCTGGAGGTTTAAGAAGAGTAAAGGATAAGAGAGTGGAAAAAATTGGATTCGGTAGGGGAAGGGGAGAAGACAGACAAAGAAAGAGAAGGAAGTTAAGTGTGGGAATCGGAGCTGGAAAGGGGGATCAATCAGAAGACAGAGAAGAAAGATATAACAAGAACCCACATTTTTGATAACCAATACATGGCTGGCAAGGAGACAAAGATAGGAGCTGATCATTTTTGAAAAAGGAAAGTAAAAGGAGAATCCTTCACTTTGCTTTGGGGTTTGTGGCTTATTCCCTGTTTAAAAGCCATTGAGCACTCGGGGGGGGGGAGGTTGCGATTGGGCTGATTGAGTTGATTTAACAAAAGAAAAGAAAGGAAAGAAGATTCTCCATCTGACTTCTGACTTGAGAGTTCTCGGGATTATTGGTACAATACATGAGCACTCGGGGGGAGGGAGTTGGGAGTTGTTTCAAAGACTCATCTTTTTGTTATGACTACAAGTTGCCTTGAAAGATAAAAAAAGTCAAAAACAGTCTGGACTTTGAAAGTGGAGCTAAAGAAAGGTATAAGGGAGACATCTGGTGGACATAAAAATTAAAGAAAGAACAATTATTTTGAAGCCACACAGTTAATGACTGGTTATAGGACAATCTAAATTAAATTGCTTATAGAGCAGCTTATATTTTACTGTACTGATTGTGGGTAAAGAGACTGACTGTGTGGTATTATTTTGGAAGAAGAGAAGAAGAGCAAGAGAAAGAGACAATTTATTTTTTCCTCCTGTTTATAGATTCTGTTACTGTTGATGATTGCGTAAAAGTTGAAGCTGATATTGGTGGTTGATAATTAATCAAAGTATTTATATTAATTGGATTATATTAATTGGAGTAAAGAAAAAGTAATAATAATAATAATAACAACAACAATTGAAGAAATTTAAGTAAAAAGTAAATATATTGATATATATTTAATTGTGAAAAATATGGTGAAACAAAGAATATATTTTGGTGATAATTGAGACATAATTTATATAAATAGGGAAAAATGTCAGTGACTACAAGATTACAGACTTCTAAGACTCAACAACAACAACAATAACAACAGACGCAGAGAAGACCATCAATAGACCAGCCTAAAACACAAGATTTTAATACAATTATTTTGGATGAAATAAGACAGATGAGACAGGAAATGAAGAAGGATAAGGAGGAACTGCGTCAAGACATGGAAAATATGAAGGGGAAAATAAAAAAAGAGATGAGACTGGACCTGAATGAGATAAAAGACTCGATTAAGTCAGTGACTACAGAGGTAAAAATAGTAAAATCCAAAGTCAAGGAGTTGGAAACGAAAAACAAAGAATTGGAAGAAAAATTAAATACAGAAATTAGCAAGAGGAAAGAAATACAAGAGGAAAAACTAATGTGGGAATGCAAAATGAGGGAGATGTTTAAAGATAAGAGGAGTGCCGGAGTCTGAAGATGAGGACCTAAACAATTTGTTGATAACAACATTTGCGGACTTTCTTGGCAAGGATAAAACCAGGATGGAATTAGAGATAGATAAGTGTTCCTGAATAAGCTCATGGATTGCAACACAAAAGAGGTTACCAAGAGATATTGTTGTTTACTTTGTACGAACACAGATGAAAGAAGCAATTCTACAGCAGCATTTTCAACAGAAACTAAACATAAATGGACTAGATGTGCAACTTATGAAAGATTTGCCGGGACCAATTTTGAGAAAACGAATTGATTATGTATTTTTAACAAGGAAACAAAGAGAGTGGGATATAAAGTACAGATGGGAGAATCTGGAAGGAATTTCTCTCAAATATAAGCAGAAGAGGATAAAGATCAACACGGTGGTGGAAGCACAGGAACTTTTGGAAAATCTAATAAAGAACAAGAACAAGATAGAGATGACAAAGAACTGGTGGGAGGTGCAACAGGAGGAGGAAATGGACAGTCACCCACACAGAGAAATAAAACAAAGCAAGGAGAGGAAGAGGGAGAGTTATAAAATTTACAGAAGACAAATTTAAACTTAAATCCAAATGGAGACTCTCAATAAAATCAAATGTTTATCATGGAACGTAAAAGGTTTAAATAGTCCAAGAAAGAGAAAAATTGTTTACCATTATCTTGGAAAATTGAAATTTGATATTTTTTGCCTACAAGAAATGCATATCAGAGAATCCAAAAAAAATATTTGGGAAATTTGAAATTGGGCAAAGAATTCATCTCGGCGGGGAATAAAAGAAAAAAAGGAGTGGTAATATACCTCAACAACAAATTGAAAGGAAAAGAATTTTTTAATGATCCAAATGGACATTATATTGGGGTTGAAGTCACTTGGAATACGGAAAGGACTTTAATAGTGGGTATATATACCCCAATAGAACAAAAAGATAATTTTTTTACCAAAATAACAAAAATATTGATTGAACAAGGACATGAAAATATAATATTACTTGGAGATTGGAACAGAGTTATAGATCCAGAAATAGTCAGAAAATCTGAAAAACAAATTTAAAAAAAGGTAAATTACCAAACTCCTTTTTTGAAATGAAAGAAATACTTTCGTTGATGGACATCTGGAGAATTAAATATGGAAACATAAAAGACTATACATTCTTTTCAGAAAGACATAAATCTTGGTCAAGGATCTATATGTTTCTAATTACAACTGGACTGGCCCCAAAAATAGATCAGATGGACATTCTTCCTAAAATTGTGTCAGATCATAATCTGATAATGATGGAAATTAAGATTAAGAGAAGGAAAGAATTAAGTTGGAAATTAAATGAATCTCTTTTGAAAGACGAACAAATCAAAATGCAAGCTGAAAAAAAAATTAACTTACTTTTTTCAAGAAAATTTGAATAAAGAGGTGAAAGCACAAATAGTTTGGGACACTTCAAAAGCCGTGATGAGAGGCTTCTTTATTCAAAAAGGTACAGAACGAAAGAAAAAGAAGGAATCAAAAATGGACTCTATAATTAAGGAAATAAAGAAGAAAGAAATATTGTTAAAAGAGAAAACATATGATAAAAAGTTAAGATTGGAAATTCAGATATTACAAAAACAAATTTCAATATTGATGATTGATGAAATGGAAAAGAAAATGAAATATACTAAGCAGAAATATTTTGAATCAGCAAACAAACCTGGGAGATGGCTTGCATGGAAATTGAAAAACTGTTGGGAAAAAAGAGTGATTTGGAAAATTAAAGGTGGTGAAAAAATATATACAGAACAAGCACGATTAAAGAAAGTATTCCATAAATATTTTAAAGGACTGTTTGCAAAAGAGAAAATAGACAAAGAGGGGTGTCTTCGGATGGAGGCTATCTAATCCATCCATTCTCTTGTCTCAAACAGGGGTGGCAGGGGCGAGCCCAAGAGCCGGGTTTTGGGTGGCAGCTTCCATCCAGCCCTCCCAGTCCTTCCATCAGCAGCAGCAGCTGCAGCACTGATGTCAGG
Source organism: Phrynosoma blainvillii (assembly GCA_026167975.1). Taxonomy (NCBI): domain Eukaryota; kingdom Metazoa; phylum Chordata; class Lepidosauria; order Squamata; family Phrynosomatidae; genus Phrynosoma; species Phrynosoma blainvillii. The sequence continues at coordinate 154,132,178 of JANUYF010000004.1, forward strand.
AGCCGAGCTGAGAATTAGGACTGGATGGAGACTTATCAGCCCTCCTACCCTACTGCCTTTAACAGCAAACACCTCCCCCCCTGAGCTGGCTACCAAGGGTCTTTTTCTTTCAGAATCAGCCAAGAACATGGGGGGGGGGGAGTTATTTGGCTCCTTTAACATCTCCATCTTTTATAGTGGCCGAGAGAGATCTGGGAGTGGGAATTGAGGTTGTGCACGGGAAAGGAAGGTATGGTGGCAACAGAGTGAAGATCTGTTCCAAAAGAAGGCGGGAGCGATGTTTGAAAGCTATCCCGCCTTCAGTTCACTCTGTTTCCCAGAATGGTTTGGAGAGCACGCCAATCATTCCACAGAAGCTTACCTTGCTCCTTTGCAATGCCATGTCAGTCAAGAATAAGGCCCATATTATTTATGACCTCCTCCTAGATGAGGATGGCTTGCTTTACAGAAACCTGGCTGGGTGAGGATAGCACTACTACATTGGTGTAGGCCCTCCCAGCCGGATACTCTGTTAGTGAGGAGGTAAGGGGAAGTGGGTGGAGGGGGGGACAAGTGGCTCTGGTTCACAAAAACAATCTTACCTTGACCAGGATACCTGTTTGGAACACAGTCCACTTTGAGTGTATGTACCTGAGCCTGTGGACCAAGGATAGTTGGGGGATTCTGCTAGTATACCGACCACCCCGTTGTCTAGCAGACTCCCTAACTGAGCTGACACAGCTAGTCTCAGAGTTGCTGTTGGAGTCGCCCAGAGCCAGATGTGTAGTTCTGGGTGACTTCAACATTCCACTTGAGACCAGTTTATCAAGTCTAACAGGTGCGGCTTGGGAATTCATAGATTCCATGACAAACATGGGCCTATCCCAATTGGTCGCCGGGCCCACTCATTGTGCGGGTCATACCCTTGCTACTCACACCCCCTCCCCAGGCATGCATTCTTTTCTTGCTACTCACACCCCCTCCCCAGGCATGCATTCTCTCTCTAGGCAAGACACCACTTTTCAACACCCCCAGCCATGTGTTGGGACAGAAGCTTTAATGCAATTAAAAAGGACTCACTGGAAGGCAGCTCAAGCCCTCCCATGAGAGAGAGACAGACAGACAGACAGACTGACAGATACATGCACACACTGTCAGTGAGGCTTTGCCCCAGGATATAAAATGTTCCAGGTGCATACAGTGTGCAGTATGCAAAAAGGAGAAAAGCTGACTCAGAGGAAGCTGATGAAACTTCAGCAGGAAGTTGTGTGGTAACAGTTCAAAACTGCATAGTCACTGTGGACATATGATAGGAAAATGATGAAACACTGGCAGGGGTTTGGGTCAGAGTCCTAGCCAGATTTTGTGTATATAAGGAAGAAGAATGTTCCAATGCATTGTGGTTAAGTGGATGTCAGTTGGTGGCGGAGCATTATGTGGGATGGTGTAAATATTGCTGTATCATTCTTGTAAATACTTGCTGCAACTAAGATTAAAAGCCTCTTCAGAAGAACCTCAGCAGTCGTGAGTAAAACTGTTCAGCAGAAGGAGGTTTTTTTTCTCTTCATCTACTTCCAGACTCTCCAGTGCCATTTGTTTCCTGGTTGGCTGTCTTCTGCGTATGGACTCAGTTTTCCTTGTGCTAACACATACACCTCTCTCCCCTCGCTTTGCTCTCCCTCAGGCACCTATAAAAACACCAACCATTTACCACACTCAGAGAGAGAGAGAGCAAGCAAGCAAGCAGCAAACCAGTGCCAGTCACAACCTCCAAAGGGAGCCAACACACACACACAACAAAAACAACAACACACTCCAGCCCCACTTCCAGGTTTAAGGCGCATTTGGACTTTTTCTCCCACTCCCCTCCTTTATGCACAGAAGGAACAGACAAAACAAAATAGTGAATAATAGTTGAAACGAAACCACCCACCAACCAACAAGTACAAAACCCTCTTCCAACTGTAAACTTCTGTTACAAGAAATGTTACAATAACTGATTTAATATAGAAAACCCATTTTGTGGGTCCCTGCCATGGCCATGGACTGGAGGAGCCCAACCACCATGGATTCGAGGGGAGCACATCATGTAGCCACCTGAAGATCACATCTGCACTTACAATAATTTGCAGATCAAAAGGGCCACACCTAGGAGCTGCGAAGCAGGACATTCGCATCTAGGAAATTTATGGGTACCAGCCAGGATGTGTCTGACTGAAGATGAGATAACATTAATATCCCACCTCCTCTCCTTGGAAATTGTTTACTTCAAAGAGTAGTAAACCAGAATCCTTTGATATACAATAGCAACTCTTCGCCTCAGGCTAGGTTTAAGAGTATAAAAGTTCCCCCAAATCTCAGGCACATTGGGTCTGGTTAGATTTCATGATGACACTGTGCCACTGTGAACTCTGCCTTGGATCCCAGCTCTTTCCACTGTCCTTTCCCTTTCATAACAGTTGAGTCTATTCATCTTCATTCATCGTTGGAGAAGCCTCCTTCAGGTAATTATCACTATTAGAAAGCCTTCTGTTCTCTTTCTAAGCTAACTACATTATTCCTGAGTTCTTGTGTGTATGATTGAATGTTAGAGTGTCTTTGTATATTCGAATCTCCAAATAAATTGCAGTTCACTGGAAAGCTTTGTCTCGATTGGGAGGATGCAGATGAGCAGCAGTGGGCCATCCTGGGAAGCGAAGGATTGGGGCTGAGGCTGCCCCACACCTCAGCCCCAATCCTCCCTTCTGCCGGCCCTGGAAGGAGCACTAAAATTCCGGCCCTTCCTGAGCCGGCAGAAGGTGCGCATCAAGAGCCACCACTTGACTCTTTTGGGCCTCTTCCAGCACAGTGCATGATGACACTGCACTGGGAGGACATATTTGGGGCATGCGCCATGCATAACAGCATGCACACTGATGATGTCCTCAGGGAAGGGTTAAGGCAGCTGCCGTGTGGCTGCCCCTCCCCTTCCGTGCCTCCAAGATGGTGCTTTGCACTGTCTGTAGAGGCCCTCAGTCTATTCTCTAGCCATCTCCATAAAATAGGATAAAAGATCCCATTGAAGACTTGGACTTTAGTAATTCCCCAGGTTCAAATCCCTCTTACACTTCACGGCTTGTGTGGAAAGATAAAGAAAATTACTACAATGACCAATGCAGAGAAATAGAAGATAAAAACAATAAGGGAAGAACAAGAGATTTATTTCACAAGATCTGGGAAATCAAAAGAAAATTCAAATCAAGGAATGGGATGATCTATGACAATACAAATAATATAATTCAAGACCAGGAAAGAATAAAAAGACGTTGGATTCAATACACAGAAGAATTATACAAAAGAGATGACAAAATGAAAGACACATGGAATGAAGAGCCATATGAAGATGAACCCCAAATTCTAAAAAGTGAGATGGAAACTGCAATAAGAGAAATAGCGAAAAACAAATCACCAGGAACAGATGATATTCCAGTTGAACTGCTGCAATCCACACTGAAGAGTCAACTCTAGTGTTAACCAACATATGTCAACAGATATAGAAAACAAAACAATGGCCAACAGATTGGAAGCGATCAATATACATCCCCATCCACATAAAGGAAGACACAAGAGACTGCAGTAACTATAGGACCATAGCACTGATCTCCCACGCAAGCAAAATCATGCTCAAAGTTCTGCAACATAGGACCTAAGCAGACTGCCAGAAATAGTGCACATTAAATTGAGGCACTGCCCTGGCTCAGTGCTAGGGAATCATGGGAACTGTAATTTATTGTGGCACCAGAGCTCTCTGACAGAGAAGGCTCAATGTCTCAGAAAAAAATACAATTCCCATGAGTCACTAGCACTGAGCCAGGGCAGTGCCTCAATTTAATGTGCACTATTTCTGGCAGTCTGCTTAGGCCTATAGACTCCAACCATATATGGAACAAGAGATCTGAGAGGTCCAAGCAGGATTCAGGAAAGGAAGAGGCACTGGGGATCACATTGCAAACATACAATGGCTAATGGAGTGCATGAGGGGAATTCCAAAAGAAAATCTACATGTGCTTTAGAGACTACAGCAAAGCCTTTGACTGCATAGATCATGAAAGGCTATTGAATGCTCTTAAAGACATGGATGTGCCAGCACATCTGATAGTCCTGATGAGGAATCTGTACTCAGGACAAGAGGCTACTGTCAGAACAGAACACAGAGAAACACAATGGTTCCCAACTGGCATAGGGGTCAGACAAGGCTGCATCTTTTAACCCTATCTGTTCAATTTGTATGTAGAATTTATTATACGAAAAACAGGCTTGGACACAGAAGAAGGAGGAAAGAAAATAGAAGGAAGGAATATCAACAATCTGGGATATGCAGATGGCACCATAATACTAGCAGAAAACCTCACAGACCTGGAACATCTACTAAGGAAGATCAAAGAAGAAAGTGCAAAGGCAGGCTTATTGCTGAACATAAAGAAAAAAATAATGACAACCGAGGACCTTCATAAGTTCAACCTAGGCAATGAAGAAATAGAAATAGTAAAAGAATTCCCATACCTGGGATTGAACATTGATAGAAATGGGGACTACAGTCAGGAAATCAGAAGAAGACTAAGAATGGGGAGGGTGGCTATGAAAGAACTAGAAAAGATTTTAAAATGCAAAGATATACAACTCAATACAAAAGTTAGAATCATACAAGCCATTGTATTCCCTATTACCATGTATGGGTGTGAGAGCTGGACAGTTAGGAAAGATGATAGGAAGAAAATCAATTCATTTGAAATGTGGTGCTGGAGAAGAGTGCTGAGAATCCCATGTCAAAAGGACAAACAAGTGGATCCTAGAGCAGATCAAACATGAAACCTCCCTGGAAGTCAAGATGACCAAACTGAGACTGTCGTACTTCAGACACATCATGAGAAGAGAGGACTCTTTGGAAAAAACAATAATGCTGAAGAAGGTGGAGAGAAGTAGGAAGAGAGGAAGGCCACATGCTAGATGGATTGACTCTATTAAGGAGGTCACGGGTATGGGGTTATCGGAATTAAGCAGAGCAGTGGAGGACAGAGGGTCTTGGAGATGTCTCATCCATAGGGTTGGTATGAGTCGAGATCGACTCGAGGGCAGTTAACAACAACAAAATTGAGTAGTATACTTGTCATACATGTAAAATATAGTCTTAAAAGGATTATAGAAAATAATGTAGTGGTATAATAGTGAGGATAAAAGATTTCAATCAGTGCCAACTCTTTTCATAAGAAAAGAGTTATGAGAATTGAAAGACAGGCTGAGTTATGTAAAGCCTATTTCCAGAATATAAGAAGTATTATTTATTGAAAAATTATTTGTAAGATGTAAATATGGAAATGTTGTTGTAATTCTGGATGTTATTAATATATATTCATTATATGAATGCTATATTCAGTTTATATGCTAATGAACATATGCATAGTAAAAAAATACTGCTGGTCTGTAGATTTGCAGGACAAGACAGTTACCTCCCTCATTAAGAAAAGAAAAGACCCCTCCTCCCCTTGCAAAGACCTTGCAGAGAACTAAGTACACTCATCTGAAAATGGTGCAACCTTCCTCCACCCTTTATGGAAGCTGCCAATATTACATTCCCACCACCATTGCAAATGAAACTGATAAATTATCTGACAAAATGGAGGGGAGAGTGGGAATCTAGCCAATCCTAGTTAAAATAATTATATTTCTATCATTTCCTGAGACAACCCCCAAAGCTCAGGTACCATTATGGCATCTTTATGAATGCCCAAAGGACTTAATTAGAATTTCATGTTATCTTTGTAGATGCCTCACAAGAACCTGAAAGCAGCTTTACTATAAATGCCCTCATGGCTTAAGTCTCTCATTTGTCTTAGAAAAAGACCAACTAGACTGAACTTTTTTTCTTCAGTTGCAGGGTCTTTGGGCCCCTTAACAACAGGACATGGGAAATTCTGTGAGCTGACCTTTTTGTCTCACCCCTGTAGTGTAAAACAAATGTGAAATCCTGTTGCACAGGAAAGAGAGGGACTGAATATGTGTAACTAATTCTATCTCCACAGTCTATAGAATGAATATTTAATAATGTATGTCAGCAAAATGTTATAAAGAGTCTTCCTTTGTAAAAATGTGTTCACTTTTATGACTTCTACAGCCATTCTGGTTTAATGTTTGAATCACCTGCTGAGATGCTCCCTAAATAATGCATATTTTATTATTTTTGCCTTAAGGATTGCCAGAGAACACAGAAAGGATGTATGTATGTGTTGTGTTGGTATTTCACACAAATCAAAGTAGTTAGAGGACCTGGCTTTCATCTCTCCCCTGTTGCCACAGAACTGAAATGTTATCAGACACAAATGTTTTACCAAATAAGAAGATTAAATTTGCAGAGATATACTTTCAGAGTGGCCAAGGGTGCTGCTTTTGCTGCTCAGTGTTGCCAACTTTATCCAAATTAAGCGTAGGGATTCATGGGGCTCCACCTCACCAGAATCTGATGTAGCACCACAAGTTCTACTGGGAGGAACAAACATTTCAAGTGAAGATTTGGAACCCAATTTTTTCCAGCACACTCTGGATGAAAGTGGGGGTAAGCTGCCAAATAGAGAGTTGTGGTTGTCTTTGTCTCCCTGTTTCTAGCATTGCAGCTTTGACTATGCCAGTATAGCTTTCATGATCCATTCCAGATTTGTTTTGATAGAATGGAATAATATTGTCATTTTATTTCCACCACAGTTTCATGACATAAAGCTTGGCAAGTCTGCATATACTAAATCAACATTATTTTAACTTCTTGGGCACTTTATATGAATGTTTCACCTCAGCAGAGCTCTTCAGATTTACCCTTTGATATGCACTTAATACTTGTGAGGAAATGATCAAAATATTTCAAAAGCATAGAATCATAGAATCATAGAGTTGGAAGAGACCACAAGGGCCATCCAGTCCAACCCCCTGCCATGCAGGAACTCCCAATCAAAGCATCCCCGACAGATGGCCATCCAGCCTCTGCTTAAAGACCTCCAAGGAAGGAGACTCCACTACTCTCCGAGGGAGTGTGTTCCACTGTCGAACCGCCCTTACTGTCAGGAAGTTCCTCCTAATGTTGAGGTGGAATCTCTTTTCTTGCAGCTTGCATCCATTGTTTCGGGTCCTAGTCTCTGGAGCAGCAGAAAACAAGCTTGTTCCCTCCTCGATATGACATCCCTTCAAATATTTAAACACGGCTATCATATCACCTCTCAGCCTTCTCTTCTCCAGGCTAAACATCCCCAGCTCCCTAAGTCGTTCCTCATAGGGCTTGGTTTCCAGACCCTTCACCATTTTAGTTGCCCTCCTTGTTGCATCTTGATTTTTTTTTTTCTTTAGGCAAAATTTATTGGCAAACTCTGTGCCAGTTGTGTTTATCTGTTAGGAAAAGGTGAAGCAAAACTACTCAAAGGGTTTGCTGGCCAACTGTTGGGCAAAAAGATTTCCCTTAGAAAAGAATGGTGTTCAGGCTGATTTTACTAGGGAGTCAAGGTTCTTAACCTTTGGTCTTCCAGAAGTTTTGGACTTCATTTCCCAAAATAGCTAATGGTCAGGAATTATGAGAAGTGAAGGACTAAACATAGGGAGAATCACAGGTTGAGAGTAAGGAAGATTTAATAGAAGGGGAAAAAATTACTGGACTATTTACATACCCCTAAAGATGAGATGAGATACTGTAACTTTAAAAGGGGAAAGTGGGGAAAGCAGCAGCTGGGGCAGATAGAAGGAAACAGGAGAAAGTGTTTCCCATATTTGGTAGGAGAGGTGTGGTGAAAGTGGGAGAACGGGCGGAGGAAGAAGAGATGATGTAATGTGAGAGAGAGTGGAGAGAAGGAGAAGCAGAGACGAAAGCCAGTGGGGAGTGGCAAATGATAAGGAGGACTTTAGAAAGAGTCGAAGAAAGCTGCAGCTTGAAGAGCGAAGCGCTAAAGGCAAGCGGTTGGCTGTTTGCAGTGAGGGTGGCCCAACAAAAGACAAGCAGAGAGTGAAGGTTGCTATGCAGCAAGAGGAGGAGAGTGGGAAAGCTGTAAACTGAACAGTGAATTGGTCAAGGCAGGTGGACTGTGGAGTTTCTGGTTTAGTGAAGGGCAAATGGAGGACATGAGTTGCTAAGCAACAAGAGAAGGAATGTTGGAGAACTGTTAATGTTGGAGAGCTGCTAATTGAAGAGTGAATTGGCTAAGGCAAGCAGTTCGCAGTGTGTTGGATTTAGTAAAGGACAAACGGAGAGAGAGAGCTGCCAAGCAGAAAGTGGAGGAGTGGTGAAAAGCTGCAAGTGGAAATTAGCCAGTAGAAACAACGAAACGGAAGGCGGTAGGAGGAAAGAGGAAAATTCGAAAACAGTAAGGAGAGAGAGATTTGGGAAGCAGCAGCAGGGAAGGCAATCTTCAGGAGGAGAGAGTTCTACACAAAAGTAAAGAAATATATTGAGAAGATGGTGAGAAGAGAGGAGAGTAACGTGTATGATCAAGAGGATCTGGACCAGAGACAGAGTGAGACAACACTAAAATAGACCTAGGTAATTTGACAGAGTGAGACTAGAGACAAGAAGCAAATAAGCCACCTGGTGACAGGAAAGAGTAAGGATAAGGAGTAAATAAGCGTATATGGAAAAGAGCTGTTAAAGGGAAAGGAGAGAGGATAGGCTAGTGTGAGGGTTAAAGGTTAAAGGATAATTTATAAGGCAAGTGGTGACTATAAGCAACATACACATAATACATATTAAATAAAACCCAAGACAAGTTCAAATTGAGGATTTGAACTCAATAAAATCCAAGACAAGTTCAAATTGAGGATTTGAAACCCAAGACAAGTTCAAATTAAGGATTAGAAGGAGGTGAAAGAGAAATCGAGTTATAGGAGATAAGGGATAATAAGATACTATATACATTAGTGAAAGCAGGATGTATTAGAAGGAGTATAAGAGTTAGTGATAAAGGGGAGTGTTGTAATGGAGGGGAGATATTAAACATGGGATATACCATCTGTATTTAAATAGAGGTGAGAATATTGAAATAAATTAATGAGAGATTTAGAGTTAGATAATAAAGTAAAAGAATTAGAGAGGAAGGTAAGCTTGGGGTTTTATTTAATATGTAATAGGTTATTTAAACTGTACTGAGATATGTTATAATTAATATAGTTGTGAAACGTGATAACTAACTGTGATTGATTAACACAAGGAGTAGGAGAAGAAAACCTCATACTCTGTGGAGTATTGAATGGAAACAAGAGAAGCGTGGAAGACAAGAGAAAGAGTAAGAACTCTTCTTGAATGTTTATAGTGGAGAGATAATTTAAAGAATACTATAGATCATTATAGTAGGATATTATAGAATATTATAAAGGATAAGAAGAATTATTAGAATGTATAGAAGAATAGAAGATTCGCGAAACTAGTTACAAGTGGATATTTAATATGGACTAAGATAGGTAAAGATGCTGTAATTATATAACTGTCCGAAGAACTAAATTAGATCTGTTATTATGGCAAATAGTAGAATAACTGCAAGGGTTCATGTAAATGTCTATTAGTGTATATTAGACTGAAATTTTTTTTAGTTGGGTTTATATATGCAAGTGACTTGATTAAGGTACTTGAATACTTATATCATTAAGTTGGCGATAATATATATTTCTGCAATTTTGTAATTTGTTGAGTTAGAGTGAAACATCTGAGAAAATGTCTACTTCAAAAAAGAATCTGATTCAAACGCAAATACCTACACAGAGGAGAGGCTCTACGGATGATGTGATTAAAGTAACTGATCCAATAATGCAACTACTGGATGAAATGCACAGGTTAAGACAAGAGGTAAAGGAAAATAGACAGGAAATGAAAGATGACTTGAAAGAATCTAATCAGGAGATACGAGAGGAAATAAAAGAGTCCAGAGCCGAGATATGGAAGGACATTAAAAAAGAACTGGATGTTATCAGCAAAAAAATGGGGGAAATCACATCTGATATAGATAAAACACAGAAAGAACTGGATAAAGTCAAAGAAAGAACAATCGCCATAGAAGAAAAGAGCAAGGACAATCAGAAAAAAATAGAACGACAAGGAACGCTACTCTGGGCTAATGAGCTTAGATACAGAGACCATTGTATAAAGATAAGAGATCTACCAGAAATGAATAATGAAAATTTGATCATAAGACTGGTTCCAGGTTTGACAAAATTAATAGATATGCCGGAAGAGTCAATGGAAAAAGAAATTGATAAGACCTTTAGAGTTAACTTGAAACAAGCAAAAGACAAGAAGTTACCAAGAGAAATAGTTATATGCTGGACAAGAACGAGAATAAAAGAAATGATAATACAAAAAAGCTATGATGCAAAAGTGATAATAGAGGATGTGGAGGTAAAAATCTTTAAAGATGTACCACCACAGATTTTGCTGGAGAGACAGAAATACCGAAATCTGACATCATTGTTGAAAAATCTTGGAATATACTTCAAATGGGATAGGATAGAAGGTCTATCCTTCTCTTATAAACAAAAATGATACCGAATAGACAATGAATCTAAAGCAAAAGAAATGGAACAGAAATTAAGAGATGAGTTTGGAGGAAAAGAAGAAGAAGGACAAGAAATAACTATTATAAGAGAGTGGAGATCTAAGAAATACAGGGAGAAGAAATCAGAAGAACTAAGTGAAAATAAAAGGACTGAGAAAGAGAAAACTAGAGAAGAAGAAGAAATAAAGAGAAGTTCTAAAGAAGAAAGTTCATAATCAGAGGAAGAGGAAGGAGATGGAGGAAAGGAAGTTGAAGAGGAGAAAGAGGAAGTATAAATCATTTCATAAATATTAACACCCAGAAAAAGACTTGGACATATATATTGTACTATTGTGATTTTTGACAAAACATAAAAACAAGTAAATAAAAATACAAAATTAAGTTAAGGGGTGGAAGGGGTGGCACATCAAAAACATCAAAAATAAAATACATATATTGTAAAGATGAAAAGAATGATCGATACGACTAAAATAATATCTTGGAACGTGAAAGGAATAAACATTAAATATAAAAGAAATATTGTTTTTCACCAACTAGAAAAATTGAAGGCAGATATTATCTGTATCCAAGAAACAAAAATAAGAAGAATATATGCAAAATATGCTAGAAACCCTAAATTGGGGAAAGCATACATATCATCTGAGAAGAAGAAAAAAGGAATTATAATCTATGTGAATAAAAAATATCAATCTCAAGAAATCTTTAATGCTAATGGAGGAACTTACATAGGAGTGGAAGTGAAAATGGAAAACACGGCAATGTTAGTGGTAGGTGTATATGCCCCAATGGAGAAGAGAGATTTATATTACGGGGAGATACTGAGACAATTAAAGAACGTGAAGTATAACTATTATGTTGTTAGGAGTTCAATGCTGTCCCTGAACCAATTTTGGATAGGAAATCAATGGAAGAGAAGAAAATTGGTATTAATCAAGGGAAATCACCAAAAAACTTCTTTGTAATGCTGGAAGAACTGGGATTAGTCGATGTTTGGCATTATAAAAATGGTAACGCTAAAGGTTATACTTTTTTGGGGGGATACACATAATTCAATCTCTAGAATAGATCTTTTCTTGACATCCAAAAATATAGCCACAAATATAACAGCAATGGAAATATTATCAAAAAATATATCGGATCATAATCCGATAGAAATCTTAATGAAAACTAGAAAAAAAGCATTGACATGGAGATTAAATGAGAATATATTTTAAAAAAGAAGCAAATGTAAATAAAATCCAAAAGATATTGGAATGCTACTTCAAAGAAAATAAAACAGAAGGTATGTCTAATAAAATTATATGGGAGGCTAGTAAGGCTGTAATTCAAGGAGAATTTATTAAATTACAGATGCAATTAAACAAAAAGGAAAAAGAAAAAGAACTAAAGGGTGGGCCTTTTGCTGAGAGAAAGTGAGTGGTGAGAGGAAATGAGACATTCAATTAGCAGGGGCAGAACTAGCAGCATTACTCCTTAAATAACCTATTTCTTCAGCATCTAGAGCATTCAGAAAGCAGCCAGGTTAAAGAGGAACAGCTGCATGGTATGCAGTAAACTCCTGCAGCAGTGAGAGGGTCTCTCCTGTTTTAGTTGAGAGCAGCATTTGCTGGATTTTCTTGGTTGGTCTGTAGATCATTTGGAAACCGACAAAGAAAATCCAGCAAATGCTGTGCTCAGCAAAGGACAGAAAAGACCCTCTCACTGCCACAGGAGTTTACTGCATACCATGCAGCTGTGGGCAGGTCTACATAGGGATCACTAAATGCAGTGTTCAAGCATGAATCAAAGAACATGAGAGACACGGCAGACTGAGCCAGCCAGAAAAATCAGCAGTAGCAGAACATGTAATAAACCAACTTGGGCATATTCAAACAAAAATCCATCAGTGATACATTTATTGGCCAACCAAAATGCACAATATACTTGTTGCAAGATTTCAAAGCTCCATGGGCTTCTTTATCAGACAAGATGTTACAAACCAAACAGGAGAAAAACAATTGGAGATGTTAGTCAGATGCCTACCTAGAATCGTAGAATCACAGTGTTGGAAGAGACCACAAGGGCCATCCAGTCCAATCCCCTGCCAAGTAGGAATTCAAAATCAAAGCATCCTCGACAGATAGCCATCCAGCCTCTGTTTAAAGACTTCTAAAGAAGGAGATTCTACCACACTCCAAGGGAGTGTGTTCCACTGTCAAATGGCTCTCGCTGTCAAGAAGTTCCTCCTAATGTTGAGGTGGAATCTCTTTTCCTGTAGCTTACATCTGTTGTTCTGGGTCCTGTTCTCTGGCGCAGCAGAATACAAACTAGCTCCCTCCTCAATATGACATCCCTCCAAATATTTAGAGGGCTATCATATGACCTCTTAGCCTTCTCTTCTGCAGGCTAAACATACCCAGTTCCCTAAGTCATTCCTCATAGGGTATAGTTTCCAGACCCTTCACCATTTTAGTCACCATCCTCTGGACACACTCCAGTTTTTCAAAATCCTTTTTGAATTGTGTTGCCCAGAACTGGACACAATATTCCAGGTGTAGCCTGACCAAAGCAGAATGCAGTGGCACTATTACTTCCCTTGATCTAGATACTATACGTCTATTGATGCAGCCTAAAATCACATTGGCCTTTTCAGCTGCCGCATCACACTGTTGACTCATGTTGTCTGAGACTTGTGGCTACTAGGACTCCTATATATCCCTTTCACAGGTAGTCTCATTAAGCCAGGTGTCCCTGATCTATGCATTTCATTTTTTTTGCCTGAAGTGCAGTACCTTACATTTCTCCATGTTGAAATTAATTTTGTTAGCTTTGGCCCTGTTTTCTAATCTATTAAGGTCATTTTGAATTTTCATCCTGTCTTCTGGGGTATTGGCTATTCCTCCTAATTTGGTGTCATCTGCAAGTTTGGTAAGCATGCCCCCTATTCTTTCATCCAGTCATTGATAAAGTTGTTGAATAGCACTGGGCCCAGGACAGAACCCTGTGGCACCCCACTGGTCACTTCTCTCCAGGATGAAGAGGAGCCATTGCTGAGCACTCTTTGGGTTCAGTCAGTCAACCAATTACTAATCCACCCACCATTTGTACTGTATAGCCCACATTTTATTATCTTGTTTGCAAGAATATCATGGGGAACCTTGTCAAAAGCCTTATTGAAATCAAGAAACACAAAAAATTGGCCAACCTTTGGTGGTAATTAGCATTTCACTAACTTTACATTATTAATTATCCCTTCAGAAAATGCTCCCACCCTTCTGTGCACATGCCCATACACATTCTGCTGGGAAAATTGTCTCACTACGCCTCTGGTTACCAAGAGAATCAAAGCTCTCACAATGAAACTCTATGAGGAATGGCTTAGGGAGCTGGGTATGTTTAGCTTAGAGAAAAGAAAACTGAGAGAAAACACGACAGCCTTCTTTAAATATATGAAGGGATGTCAGATATGGACCGCACACTGTGGCCCTGATCTGGCACTTTGCTACTCTAAAAAGAGCTGGCAAATGCCTCTCCTTTTTGGAATGGCAAAAAGTCACCCTTGCTGCCACAACAGCAGTTTTCCATGCTCCTTTGGTGCAGCCTGTCTGAACGCTGCACCAAGAGAGCGCCCTGACACCACCCACTGTGCAGTGGGGTGCATGGCATGACACCGACATCAGGGCAGAGTTGGGGTGGCCGACTCCACCCCCAGGCCAGCCCTTTTGGCTGGCCTGTACAGGGCCTAAGTCATGAAATAATGGAATCAAATTGTCAAAAATGGAGATTCCACCTAAATATTAGGAAGAACTTCCTTACAGTAAGGGCTGTTTGAGTGTGGCATAAACTTCCTTTGGGGAGTAAGGTGAACTTTCCTTGTTTGGAGATCCTTAAACAGAGGTTGGATGGTTATCTCTAAGGAGGGCATTTGTTATGTATTCCTGGATGGCAAGGGGCTGGATTAGATGGCCCTTGCAGTCCCTTCCATCTTTATAATTCTATGAATGACACCCGCTTCTTCACTCCTGTCTTCATCTTGCAATCTTGTGCTCTTGGCATCTGTATTAGCTTGAAAATATAATAGGAATAGAACAACAATGAGTTGCTATTATTTTCATGTGTTAATGAAGAGGAGGCATCAAGTAATGTTTGTGTCCATACCAGCTGTATATTTTTATAATGTGCTGACTGGACTCTTGTTTCTGGTTAATGCTCAGAGAAGTGCCTTCCAATAAAATATTACCTCCCTCCTGCTCTTCATTTTGGAAGCCAAATAAAATCATACCCATGTGTTTAATTGTTTGTGGGCCTTCCTTTGTACTGCATGAAGGACTTTTTGAAAAAGGAAAGGCTTATTAATAGACTGGAGGAAGGGTCAAAAAAGTAGAAATTGGTGTGCAGCCCCTTACCTCTTGTTGAAGTTCAGCTAATTCTTATCTCATTTCTTTGATTTCACATGATTTCTAAGACTGTAAAGGGGTTTTTAAAATGAATAAAAAATTAAAATCCAATGAATATCTCTTACTTTGGCCTTCAAACACAAATTACTTTAAATCAAGAATGTTTTGTTTTGTTTTGTTTTTTAAATCCAAGATTGAAGGATACAGAACTAAGAAAAATTGGGCTACATTATTTTGAAGGCCTGGCACCTTAGATGCCAAAAGAAAAGAAAAAAGAAAAAAGAAAGGTCAGCAGCTGCAAAGTAATAAGTATTTAAATTGTTTATTTAATACACCTGTAATTTAATAGAGCTGTATCCTAATACATTAATTAACTAAATAAAAAAGCAAACTTCTTCTAATTAAAGACTTTTAGTTGGTAAAAGGGGGGGCTAATTAATTGAAGTAGATGCTGGTGTTGCATTTGTAGTTGCTTGGGTGATGCTTCCCTCATTCCACTTTTGTCATAGTTGCCCTTCTAGCCTGACACAATTCTATTACAGAATGATGAGACCAGAAACAAAAGCAAAGGACACTTTATTGACCTATTTACATTGTAATATCTCTGGAAGAAACAACAGGGGGAACAACCTGATGCAGGTCCAGCTGTAGCCAGGTGACATCCCTTGATTACTCCCTTGGGTAAAATGGCTGACTTTGGGAGGGTAGTCCAGAAATTGGGTTGCTTCCCAGCTGGTTATCCGTTGGAAGGAAGTGCTCCTACCCAAGACACAGGACTTTAGAAATGAGAGCAAATCCCGAATATGCCTCAAAGTCAGAGTCCTTCTCTGACCCCAGGCCTCAAGACCCTAGAAAGGCAGTTCAAGAGCTTTACCCTAAACCAAAAAGGTGCCAAAGGTGTAAACCAGAACTCTTACATTCTTTCCTATACTACCTAAAGCAAAGCAAAGCAGCTTATTTATATACCGCTTCATATCACGCTATGGGATGTCTAAGCGGTTTACAACTGTGAGCTGATTGCCCCCCAACAAGTTGGGTACCTGCTATATGGAGTTCTATTTACTGACACCAACCTAGCCAATTTTCCAAAGGGGATAGCCAACCCAAGACAGCCCTTTTTCAGTCACACAAGAACACAATCACATACCTTCCTAGTTATTGCGTCAGTGTCTCCTTTGTCCGAGATCCTTATTCCTCTTACGTAATGAGATTTATATGAAGTCCTATTTACTGACACCAACCTAGCCAATTTTCCCAACTCCCCTCAACTACAGTGGGAGGTGGGAGGGGACAGGTTATTAGGAAGGATCTAATTAGGGTTTTTTTTTAATTAGCTCAAAATATGCAAGAGTGGAGCCCTAACAACACCCCGCAAGACCGGAGTACCATTGTGTATACCAGAGGACTAAGAGATCCCACAATGGATGACGCTGAGACAGGCTTCCTCAATTAAGGTCTAAATATTTATTAAAAGGGGAAAACTGCACACATACAAATATGGCACACACGCACACACTACACACTTAGAAGTAAAGGAGTGAAAGCGGGAAGAGATTGAGATTGGCCAAACTACAGGAGATACTCACTTCTGAAGATTTCTCCGGGATCTGCTGTGGATGTGGATGATGGTGATGATGATACACAGCCACTGAAATGGGGGGAGGGATGGCCGAGGGAGCTATGATCAGAGTGCAGACTTACGTGGAATCAAGATGCACTCTAAGGATAGCACATGGAGTCTAGAAATCTAGGGTTTTATATAGGCAATATCTAGCTTCTGGCTATAGACTTGATGGCTTGGCTGAAGCCTGGAGAAAGGCGCTGATTGCCTCGGCTTTGTTAAGCCGAGGTGTGAGGATGACCTAAACAATGTACTTGGATCTTGACACAATTAAGAAGGGAAGCTAGAAAAAAAGAGCGCAGTTAAATCTAATCACTGCCCCATCAGACGTAAGACTCCAGACAAACAAACACTATTATGTTGACCTTTAGGGATAATGGTCCTTCCCTTTTAGCAACTTCCAAACCTGTCTGGTAGGGAATTTTCCATTTGTTTGAGCAGGTCCTCCCTGTGCCTATCTGATTTGCCATCTAGAGGCTTATGGCTGACATCCCAAAGAGGTCAGTTCACGATCATAGAGGGAATTCCATGTGTCCCAAAATTTTATTAAAGCCATATTTGCTAACAAAGTAAAAGAAGAAAAATTCCTACCTGAACCCAGAGTAACCAACAATGCTTACACTGCACTGAGGGTGGGAGGGTGGATCATACTACAGCATCTACAAAGAAACATGTGAAGGAGAAGTCAGGTGTTATAATGCCTGTAACTCCATCCCCCACAGACATATGATGGCATGGCACATTGTGCTAGTCGCAAAGGCCTCTGGTCTCCTTCACATGGAGGCCATCAAAGGTAGCATCTTTCAATGCAGTGCTGGGCAACACATGTGTCCAGGACCCCACTGATGACCTATCATGGAACAACAAGACTACATATAAATTTGGGTTAAGTAAAATCCATTTTATTAACCTATTTACATTGAACAACCTGATGAAGGCTCAGCTGTGGCCAGGTGTCATTCCTTGACATCCTCAGCATTTCCTTGGGTGAAACACCTGATCCCTGGGGGCAGTATCGTAACTGGATTGTTCCCGAGCCAGACATTTGCTATAAAGCAAATCCAGGTGCTCTCACACAAGACACAGGACTTTAGAAGTGAGAGCAAGCCACAAATATGCCTCAAGGTGTTAGCACATCCTGCATACCCTATGCTGCATTTTGGGGTACCATATCTGGACATAGCATGTTTTTGACAGATCTATGACCTTTCAGGAACACTAGATCAGGTTCCCAGAGCATGGAGCATGTGCACATCCAGTTAATGGGACAATCAAATCTAGGTGGTTGTATTAAGTGCACTCCTTCATTCCCCCAATTCATCTGCATTTCCTCTTGCAACTTGAGAAAAAGAATCTCCTCTCACCTAAAGCAGTAAGCCAGTCTCCCTGACTACCCCCTCTTGTGTTTCCAGCAAAACTTCCCTGTCCATCCATCCTGGGGATGCCCTGATCTAATCACTGTTTTTGTCACACTAAAATTAAAGCCATCAACCAGGCTGGAATCCCATTGTCAATTCCTGGCAAATGACATTCAGTCTTTGTTACTTGGTGAGATAACCCACCCCTTGGGGCTATATTTTAGGTATAAATATTGTTTCCAGGAACTTAGCCTCTGTGCATACAGCCAGCATACACCTCTGCATTTTGTGTATGTTATGTGTTGCCCTTAGATGTCCAAATCTGAACCACTCCAGTTTTCTGTGCTCTACTCATCAGACAAATAATTATCACGCTGCTGTAAACCCCTAATAATCCACTATCACCTTTCTGCATTTCCATATCAGTTAGGTCTGAACGCTGTGTGTAAGGAACTAGTTGAACCTCGCCCGCATGTGGATCATACACATGATGCATAACAAGATTCCCCAGCACAATAACCATGGTAGGATTAGCCCAATGAGCCCATGAGGAGTGACCTAGGGAGCTGGGTATGTTTAGCCTGGAGAAGAGAAGGTTGAGAGGTGATATGATAGCCCTGTTTAAAAATTTGAGGGGATGTCATGGTGAAGATGGAGCAAGCTTGTTTTCTGCTGCTTCAGAGACTAGGACCCAGACCAATGGATTCAAACTAGAGGAAAAGAGATTCCACCTAATTTAGAAAGAACCTCCTCACTGTAAGAGCTGTTGAACAGTGGAACACATTCCATTGCAGTGTGGTGGATTCTCCTTCTTTGGAGCTTTTTAAACAGAGGTTAGATGGCCATCTGCCAGGTGTGCTTTGATTGTATCTTCCTGCATGGCAGGCAGACTTGATGGCCCTTGAGGCCTCTTCCAACTCTGATTCCAGAAACGTACCTCTTGTAAGATGTACATCTCCAGCAGCTTGTCCATTGGATGGATTTAGGGCTTAATCCCACAGCAGACCCCACTGAGGTGGCACCAGTTCTGAATGAATGTGTGCCAAACCTCATTCCCTAAGGCCTCTGAGATAACCTTCCAAAGTTGATATCTGGTGAGGAGGGAAAGGTTAGTGTAGCAGAACAGCAACCTTAGCCCTCTGATGTGGTAGTGCAACACTCTGATCAGGCACAAAATGACTGTAGCTCCCTCCCCATTCTGATCTGTCTTGAAACATAGGAACCTTAATACTGCTGCCTATTCTGAGACAGTTTGGTCCCCAAAGTACAGTCCTTTTCCAGACACATCCTTTTGTATGAGATCCTTTTGCAGAAACAGGGGCTTTGCCGCTTCCTTTTATGCCTGTCTGCTGCTCCCTTTGGGCAGTTCCAAAAGGAGTGCATCCCTGAACACATGGAATGTTCATGCCAGAATTTGCATGGACAGTACGTGCAGGACTTTTGTATCCCAACTCCCAGCACAATTTACTTTGGGTGGCTGTGTTGTTGGTCCAATCTGACCATTGTGAAATATGTGCCCATTATGAGACCATTCCCCATGAGCTGCATCCATAATTGGGGTTGCACCTGATCCCACCTCAAGGTTTGGTTCATCGCCACTCACATCCTAAAGGCCTCATCGTACTGCAACCATGCAGGACCTGCATAATTACATACACTTTGTGGATGATATCCATATATTGGATGAGTTGCCTGTCCGAGTGGCCAGTGGGCAAAGTGGGAGGCCTGAGCAAGTGCACTGCTGGAGTATTAGGGGATGGGGTAGGTTCTCTTGGGGCCCACAAACAAAACCACCCATCCATGCTCTGTGCCCACCCATTTTGAAACATGACCCAATAATAAAAAAAGAAAGTAGCAAGGTAAGAGGGAGTCAAAGCAAGGTAGGAAGAATTACCCAAAACTCCCACTCTTGTGCTGCAGAGTTTGCAAAGGAACATGTGAAGGGGAAGCCAGGCCTTATAATGTCTGTGCCATGACATAGCACATGATGCCTATCACAAAAAACTCTGGTCTTGTTCACATGGAAGCCATTGAAAGTATCCCCTCCCCCACAGCACTGTGCACCACATATGTTCCGGACCCCATTATTCTTCATCACTCCTACCTGGAGAACAAAGTGAAGGAAAGTGCATGATGGGGTAACAAAATAAGAGACTTTATTGAAAACTATCAAAAATAATTCCAGATAGCTTAAGCACTTTTTAGCTCATCAGAAGATTTTAAATGATTGGCCTTTTTAGCTGCTAGACCACAAGTTGAACATGAGTCAACAGTTTGATGCAGCAGCTAAAAAGGCCAATGCAGTTTTAGGCTGCATCAATAGAAGTATAGTGTCTAGATCAAGAGAAATAATAGTGCCACTCTATTCTGCTTTGGTCAGGCCTCACCTGGAATACTATGTCCAGTTCTGGGCACCACAATTCAAAAAGGATGTGGAGAAACTGGAGCATGTCCAAAGGAGGGCAACTAAGGGGGGAAGCAGACGAGGGCATCCAAGACACCCTGCGACAGTGCGCCGCGGGACTGGAGCAGTCGCACCGCGGTGCACCGTCGGCGCCTCTGAAAGGAGCGCAAAAATAGCGCTCCTTTCAGAAGTCAGTGAAAGTGCGCTCTAAAAACGTTGGGAGCACTTTCACTGACTTTTCCGCCGCAGTGCGTGCGGTCGCTGCGGCGGGAGGTTGTCCCCCGAGCACCGGACGTGCGGAGGGCCGGCGGCTCCGAGGACGACCTCGGGAAGAGGAAGGGGCACCGCGCGTGCAGCTGCCCCTCCTCTTCCTTGCCTCAGAGACGGCTCAATAAGCCGTCTGCCGAGGCCCTAAAATGGTGAAGGGTCTGGAAACCAAGCCCTATGAGGAACGACTTAGGGAGCTGGGGATGTTTAGCCTGGAGAAGAGAAGGTTAAGAGGTGATATGATAGCCTTGTTTAAATATTTGAAGGGATGTCATGTTGAGGAGGAAACATGCTTATTTTCTGCTGCTCCAGAGACTAGGACCTGGAACAATGGGTGCAAGAAAAGAGATTCCACCTCAACATTAGGAGGAACTTCCTGACAGTAAGGGCTGTTCAACAGTGGAACACACTCTCTTGGAGTGTGGTGGAGTCTCCTTCCTTGGAGGTCTTTAAACAGAGGCTGGATGGCCATCTGTCGGGGATGCTTTAATTGGGAGTTCCTGCATGGCATGGGGTTGGACTGGTCCTTGTGGTCTCTTCCAACTCTATAATTCTATGCTTCTATGATTCTATGATCAGAATAAAATGATTGTTCTAATTGATTAATTGGTTAGATAGTGCAGGCTTCATAATTCAATTCTTTATAAACTTATGAAAATAGTTGTGCTCAGTTCTGCAATTATAAATGGAAATGAATTTTGTACTTTTACTCTCCAAGGTTCAAATGAGGCCCCTGAAGGGCCCCTGAAATGCTCTCATTAACTATCAATTTCATTGTGATGTCTAATATCAGGGACACAGAATGCCTTTGCATACTGCCAAAAATAGTGCAAATTGAGTCCACTTTAAGGGTTAGGGTTAGGGAATCATGGGAACTGTATTTTATTGTGGCACCAGAGCTCTCTGACAGAGAAGTCTCAATGTCTTAGAAAAACAACAACAACAAAACAATTCTCTAGCACTAACCCTAACCCTTAAAGTGGACTCAATTTGCACTATTTCTGGCAGTCTACAAAGGCCCAAAGTCTCTTGCTCTTTCTTTTTCAAACTTCTTCTCCCTCAGCTCATATTCACCCTTCTATATATGGGATTATGTCTGTTGCTTGTATTTGATAAGCTTCATTGCAAGAAAAATCTATTAAAAGAAATAAAGGCAGGTGCAGCAAACTCTAATTTTCTCCTCCTGCCTCCACTTCTTTGCTCCTGATGTTTGCTAGTTTGTATGATTAATTTTATCAATTTTCCTGACCTGCTTTACCACCACAATAAATATGACAGCTGTGGTGCTGCCTCAGTTCTTTCTCTTGCCAGCCAAGATGCTGAGATGTGTATTCTTCTGATAGCAGACTTTGGTAAATATCAAGTAAATAGACTAAAAACAATTCATTTCAACTGCTCAGCTAGTCAGGACATCAAGCCAGGCACAAAAATATTTCATCACAAAGACAAAAAGCTCTTGTGCCATGAATTCTCAAACATGGCTCTTTCAAGAACAGCTCCCTTAATTGCATGACATGGGGGAGGGGGAGAAATGCTAGGAGAATGGGAAGTAACTTCATCCTTTTTGTTTCCAGTACCAAATGAGAAATTGAGATGAGTCACATAATTTGATCTAGCAATGCACCTGTGTCAACCAGCCAAAATGTACACCAGCAAGTGTGGAACTAAAATGAGACACATGCATATGTGAACCAGCCTGGTATCTCAGTATGTGGAACCCCTAGATCAACCTTCCTTTTGGATGTGGTTGGCCATTTTGCTTGAATTGCTCCATTTCCTGAATCTATTATCTTGCTATTTAGCAATAGCAAGTACATTTCTATACCACTTATCAGTGAACTTAAGCAGTCCTTAAGCAGTTTACAATGTGTAACTAATTGCCCCCAAGAAGCTGGGTACTCATTTTAGCGACCTACAGAAAGATGCCAGACTGAGTCGACCCTGAGCCCCTGGCTGGTATTGAACTCACAACCTTGTGGTTTGTGAGTAAGTGGCTGCAGTACAGGCATTTAACCACTTTGCCATCAGGGCTCTAAAATAATTTAGATTATTATAATTATTATAATAATTTTAGATTAAGATAAAATAATTTATATTCCTTTTCCCAAGGTGTTTTTACATTTAGGCCTCAATTCAACATGGCACTGAAGCTCCAGTACTAGCACAGCAGAATGTCCAAAACCAATTCTGAAGGGTCTGAAGATACCCCCCCAGGTGATTTTTGAGGTATATGGGGGATGGAGTAGGAAGGAGTATTGCCTCCACCCACTTCAACACTGGATTCCTCTGTTCTATCAGTGGAAATCTAACAAAGGATTCCACCCTTATGTAGTTCTACATTCTTAAGTGACTTCACTTGTCCATGGTTATGGCATAATGTAGCTGGCTATGGCTGGCTATATAGGAACACGGCATCATCCTATTACTTGCATGAATGCTTATTTATCAAGACCATCCATAGGATCTGACCATGAGAAATAAGCAACAGCAAGAAGGAAAATGTCTCTGAAGCAGCAATCACTGCTGCCATTGCCACCGCCAGAAAAATAGGTTCAGAAAACCAGACCTCATCTGCACTGGAGAAATAATGCAGATTGACACTGCTTTAACTGCCATGGCTCAATGCTATGGAATCCTGGGATTTGTAGTTTGTTGTGACTACAGAGCTCTCTGACAGAGAAGGCTAATTATCTCACAAAACTACAAATCCCAGAATTCCATAGCAATGAGCCATGGTAGTTTGAACAGATCAAACTGCATTATTTTTCCAGTGCAGATGAGTCACATTTAGATGCATCTGAGGGTGAAGGCAACGTAACTGATAAAATTCATGTTTTACAGCACTGCTGACATCATTTGTGAAAATTTTCACTAAGATTGGGTTCAACTCCAATCAAGGAATGAATTTATTTATTTTATATCTGTCTTTTGCTCCACAAACTGTGACTTAATATTTATACCCCGCCTTTTCTCATTGAGCCTTATAGACAAATACACCATTAAAGTCATCAATCAAAAATAGTTAAAATTACAGATATCTAAAATAATACAGAATAAACTTTGATATAGTAAGAGCAATAGTGCAGCAGAAGACAAACAGCAGCAGAAGACAAATAAAAACTTGCTTATTTCCTGAAAACCTGTACATATAATCTATATAAACTGGTGAATGAAAGACAAGAATGTGAGGAATAACTGGATCTCTAATCAGAAAACAAAATATTGGGGAGATGTAGTAAGAAGAGATATCGTAGAAACAAGAGACTTCAACCACCTTGGAAGTCAAACTGTCAAGAGTGTAATGTCTAACAAAATCTTCACTAGTCTTGCAGATAATTTAATTGCACAATGAAATTTCATTGTACAAAAGGTGCAATGGGAAGGAACATGGGGATCAGCTATTTTGAATTTGATCCTAACCAACAGAGATGGTCAATGGAGTTGAAATGCTGAGATCCTTGAATGGAATAACTGTGTTCACTTGGGATTTGTTATACAGAGGAAAGGGGAGATTGAACATAGTCAGACACTCTCTCTGAACTTCAAGAAAGCTGTTTTACATTAGATTACGAAAATACTGAATGAGATCCTTGAGTCTGAAATGCTCAAAGGTAAGGAAGTTCATGGTGCATGGAAGTTTCTTAAAGGTGAGATGTTGAAGATACTGTTGCAAATAATTCCAACAAGGAAGTAAAATGGGAGGTATCTAAAGCAACTAGGATGAGTGTACAAAGATGAGCTGAGATTTAAAAGAGACATGCATAAGTAATGGAAGGAGGGACCACTTAAGTGGAATACAGATGACTAGCCAGTACTTATAGGAGGAAAGTCAGAAAAGCTAAAGTATAGAAGGAGCTCATTAGAGGTTAAAAATAATAAAAAAGGGGGGGATTCGGGGCTATGTTTGGAGCAAGAAAAAGAAACACTGCAGCAAATTTGGAAATCAAAGGAACATCATAACATCAAAAACTCCTTTTCTGGAGTTTTGAAAAGAAAATCTTGCTTTATACAAAGTTGGGATACATGTCTAATTAACAATTAGCTCACCATCCTGGCCACACTGAGGGAAAGCATTTATAGATAGCTAGTAAGAGCCAGTGTGGTGTAGTGGTTTGAAATTTTAGACTATTACTCTATAGAGCAGGGTTTGAATCCCTGCTTAGCCATGAATACCCATCCGGTGACCCTAGGTATGTCACACTCTCTCACCGTCAGAGGATGGCAATGGCAAACCCACTTTGAATAAATTACCAAAAAAGCCTTATGATAGGTTCACCATAGAATCACCATAAGTCAAAAATGACTTTAAGGCACACAACACATACATCAAAATACTATAAGCATGGGGTTTCAATATTATAGGCATTAAATAAGGGATATGGGAAGTGTAATAGAAAAAGAAGCAAGCTTTTCAACACGGACAGCTCATAAGCCAAGTGTCAAAAACTGTTATTTTTCTAAGAAGTTGAGTGAAAGTCTGTTGTGTTGTAAACAGTAAAAACTTTATTTCAGAAAAACCTTGGGTATTAATGGGAAGACATCTGCAGACAGAAGTGGCACCATTCCCCAACACTGGCATAAAATTAACAATGTCCAACCCCAACTTTTCACAGGCGTCATCTTAATTCTCCTACTAATTAAGACATACCGACCCTTTCTTTTAGAATAGAATAATAGAATCATAGACTCAGCAAGTTGGAAGAGACCACAAGGGCCATCCAGTCCAACCTCATCCCATACAGGGACACAATCAAAATACCCCCAAAAGATGGCCATCCACCCTCTGTTTAGAAACTTCCAAAGAAGCTCCTGTTCATTTCTGGGTCATGTAAGTCAAGCCAGCCCACTCCCAAAATCAAAAGGTAGTTTAAAGTAAGGCTAGCACAAATTTCAAATGTTCCCAGTGTTTTTCCACCTCCATCAACATGGCCTAGGTCTGAATTGTGACAGTGACCTCATCACTGCCCCATCCATTTACTCAAATTTGATGGGGGCCTGTAATTCTACAGCATTCAATTCCAGCCCAGTATATGTTGTAGGGTTCATTGAACATTGAGTGCAACCTGAATCTAAGGCTGCAATTGTGTCTATGATCCCACCCCACTGAGGTTTCTCATCTTGACTCAGATTGTAAATAGTGGAACTCATCCACTTACCATAGGGCTGTGGCTTTAGTGTTCTCTAGCCTGTCTTTTGGCATATTTTAAGACAGGTTCTTAAGTTTCTCAAAAAATATCTCATCAGGTGTTGTGGGCAGTGGTGTCTTTTCTGGCTTGACCCAACCGGCCTCAACTGGTTATATTTCCGTCATTGCCTTTGGGATTTTTAACCCCCCAAATTTACTGGAGGGAGTGAATTTCTTCCCTGGCATTGGCTTGGCAGTTGTCTCTCTTTCATAAGAGCTAGCTGCTAATTGTCCCTCCTTGCCATAACTCAGGCAAAGTGCCAGCCATATCCAGCACTCTCTCTCGGCTTCAGTCATTTCTTCCCCTTCATGTTGTGAAGCTTCTTGCTTAGGGATTTGGGGGTGATGCCCTGTCTCTGTTTTACATATTTGGCTGTCTCTTTCACCATTTCAAATTGACCTGCCAGCAGAATATAAACCATAAATGTGGCAGGATTGTCACAGTATGTTGGGATGGAGGCTGTCCCCAAAATATTGGATTTCAGTAGCTTCATATCAGTCTGACATGTGAGCAACAAGAATTGAGGACTTGGACAAGCGAACTCAGGTACAGAGAACCGTGTACCAAGATAAGGGGATTACCAGAGAAAAGTAATGAAAACTTAGTTCTTAGATTGATTCCGGACTTGGCTAAACTGTGTGAGATACCTGAGATAGAGTTGGAGAAAGAGGTAGATAAAATCTTTCGTGTGAATTCTTTTCAGGCCAAAGACAAGAAATTGCCTAGAGATGTGGTAATTTGCTGGGCTAGGACCATAATAAGAGAAAAATTAATACAGAAAAGTTATGAGGCTAAAGTTATAATTGAAGATGTTGAAATTAAAAATTTTAAGGATATCCCTCCTCAGATAATGCTAGACAGGCAAAAATACCGTAGCTTGACCCAACTATTGAATTATCTTGGCATCCCCTTTAGATGGGACCAAATAGATGGTTTGACTTTTTAATATAATCAAAGAAGATATAAGATTGATAGTGAATTTAAGGCTAAAGAGATGGAAAAGAAGCTTAGAGAAGAATCTAAAGAGAAGGAGGAAGGAAGGCATGACAGAACTTTAATTAGAGAGTGGAGATCTCAAAGATACAAAGAAAGAAGAAAGGATGAAAGAACAAAGAAAAAGGAAAATACAGAGTCAGATAATTATGAAAAAAAGAATGACGAAGCTGGAGAATCGGAAGAGGAAAAAACCAAATTAGAGGAGGAAGAAGAAAAGAAAGAGGAGGAGAAGAAGGAGAAGAAGGATAAGAATTGACACAGTTTCTTTTTAAATAAATAAATTAAGGGGTGGAAGGGGTGGCACAAAAAATTAATAACAATATTTGTGACAACAAGACAAAACCATGGTGAAGATAATATCATGGAACGTGAAGGGAATTAATTCAAAATATAAGAGAAGTATTGTGTTCCACCAATTAGAAAGATTTAAAAGTGATATCTTGTGTATCCAAGAAACAAAAATAAAACAAAATGAGGTAAAATATGTTAGAAATCCGAAACTTGGTATAGCATATGTATCAGCTACAAACAGGAAAAAAGAGGGATAGTGGTGTATGTTAATAAAAAGTATTGTTCTAAACAGATATTTAATGACGAGGATGGAAGATATGTTGCAGTTGAAGTTAAGATAGAAAATCTTACAACTTTGGTTGTTGGAATATATGCTCCCAATGAAAAGAGGGATCAGTTTTACTCAGAAATATTGGAAAAGTTGAAACAGACGAATTATAGTTCTATAATAATGCTGGGAGACTTCAACGTGGTAGTAGAACCAAAAATAGATAGAAAGGCGATAGATGGGGGAAAAATTAAACCTAATCAAGGTAAACTTCCATCATCCTTTTTTGAATTGATAGATGAATTTAAGTTAGTGGATATATGGTGACCTAAGTATAAAGAATCAACAGGTTTTACATTTGCTTCGGAGGTACATAAGTCTCTTTCTAGGATTGACCTATGTTTAATTTCTAAAAACTTAACTCCTATGGTAACAAAAATGGATATATTGGTCAGATATATTTCTGACCATAACCCTATAGAAATAAGTATTAAGACAAAGAAGAAAGACTACACGTGGAGATTAAATGTTGATTTATTGAGGAAGGAAGAAAACATAAATAGAATAAAGCAAACTCTGAAATATTACTTTAAAGAAAATATAACAGAAAATATGAGGAGTATAGTAGTATGGGATGCCAGTAAGGCCGTTATAAGAGGTGAATTTATCAAACTACAAGTGGATATATGGAAGAAAGGGAAGAAAAAAGAACAAGAAATAAAAGAAGAGTTGGGGAAAAAAAGAGAAGATGTGGAACGAATCTGGGGATAAGGTATTGAAAAATGAATTAGAGGATTTACATTGTCAATTGAAAGAAATGGCAATTAAGGAAATAGAAAATAAATTAAGATATGTAAGACAAAAAAAATTGAATTAGGGAATAAAGCAGGTAGAGTTCTGGCAAGTAAACTTAGGAAAGAGAAAGAAAGAAAAGTTATAACAGAAGTTATTTACAAGGGGAAAAGAATTACAGAACAGGAAGAGATAAAAACACGATTTGAGGAATATTACCAAAGTCTATATGAGAAGATGCAGATAAGAGATGAGGAGGAGAAAGTTGAGAAATACTTGAGAGAACAAAAAAGCAATAAGATAAATGACGAATACGCAAAAAAAAAACCCTGAATCAGCCAATAACTTCTGATGAAATTATTGATGCTATTAGAAGAATGAGGTTGAGGAAAGCTCCAGGCCCAGATGGAATTCCAGCGATGTACTATAAGAAATTAATGGACCCCCTAGTTGAACCCTTGAAGAAAGTATTTAATGATATAGAAGTTCAAGCTACACGAAAGCTGGAAAGAAGCATGGATCTCGTTAATTCCTAAAGATGAAAAGAATATATTAGAAATGAAAAACTATAGACAATTTCACTAACTAACACAGATTATAAAATTTTTATATCTATTATTGCTAACAGAATGAAAACAATCTTAGATATGATAATTTACAAAGATCAGAATGGGTTTATACCAAAAAGGCAAATAAGAAACAACATGAGAATTGTATTAAACATTCTGGAATATTTTGAAATTCATAATGATAAGAAGCTGGCAATGGTTCTGCTTGATGCGGAAAAGGCTTTCAACAGGGTAAATTGGTGTTTTATGAAGAAATTGATGAGATACATGGGCATGGGAACAACCTTTTGTCAATGGATGAGAGAATATATAAAGAGCAATATGCCTATGTAATAGTGAATCAGGAAAAAACTGAGAGGATAAGGATTTGGGAGAGGTACAAGGCAGGGTTGCCCCCTTTCGCCTTTGCTATTTATAATAGTACTCGAATTACTAAATAATAAGATAAGAGAGGACCAAGAAATAAAAGGGGTTAAGGTTAAACAATTTACATATAAGCTGCAAGCATTTGCAGACGATGTAATCTATGTTCTAGAAGACCCAAAGAAAAGCCTAATGAGATTGATAAAAACTATAGAAGAATTTGGTGATTTAGCAGGATTTTCTATAAATAAAGATAAAACAGTAATATTAACTAAAAACATGATGGTAAAAGAAGAAGAGGAATTACAACAAATTTCTGGGTTTAAAATTGAAAAGAAAGTCAAATATTTAGGGATATACATCACCAAAAGGAATATAGACTTGTTTAGAAATAATTACATTAAGTGTTGGGAAAACATCAAGAACGATATGATTGTATGATCATCTAAACAGCTCTCCTTCTTAGGAAGGATCGAAGCTATAAAGATGAATGTACTGCTGAGAATAATGTACCTGTTCCAAAACTTACCAATTATAAATGATGAAAAATATATAGATAGTTGGCAATAAGAACTTTTAAAATTTGTATGGGAGGGGAAAAAAACGAGGATAGGGTGGAAACTCTTAACAGAGGAGAAATTAAAAGGTGGATGTGGCCTTCCAAATCTTAAAACATACTACAGAGCTGCATGTTTGAATTGGCTGGAGGATTGGGTCACTTTAAAGAACGATAGAGTTTTAGAACTGGAAAGATCAGGTTTGAAATACGGTTTTCATGCTTACATGTTATATGATAAGTTGAAAAACAATAACTTCTCCCATCATTTTTTAAGAAATGAGTTGCTAAAATCATGGTTAAAAGTAAAAGATGTTTTCTATAGGCAAATACCTAGTTGGACCTCCACTCAGGAGGCTTTTTTTGGTAGGTGTAAAAATCAAGAGGTACCATGGGCAACTTATAAAGAATTGATTAACTGGAAAGGAGAAACAGGTGAATCAATGAAAGAACGGGTACAATTGAGTGAAGAAATTAGGGAAAATTGGTTTTTATATGGTCAATTGAAAGAAAGATTTGGAATTGATAAGAAAAATATAGGCATTACAAATAGAAATAATGAATTGGATGAAGTCTTTTGTGATAAGAATAAAGGGCATATTTCTAGATATTATAGAATATTACAGGAAAGGATTTTAGAAAAGGAAAGAATAAAATACACTATGATAAAATGGGCCCAGGATATTGGGAAGCCCATAGAACTAGAAATGTGGGGAAAGTACGATACCAATAAGTTTACTAGATGTCAAAACTATAAAGAGAATTTTATTAAAATGTCTTTTCGATGGTATTTGTCTCCAGATAGATTAAATAAGATGTATAAAACGGGTAAGGACCAATGCTGGAAATGTGGCAAACCCAAGGCCATGTTCTATCATGTGTGGTGGGGTTGCGCGCAAGCCCAGCAATATTGGAGTCAAATAAGAAATATAATAGTGGAAATATACAAAAGAGATATACCTACAGACCCTAGGTTTTTCTTACTCAATATGACTGGTGTACTTGAAAAAACTTTTGAAAAAGAAAACAGACGGGTGTTACTTTATATGGTGACCGTGGCTAGAGTATTGTATGCTAGTTTTGGGAAGAAACCAACAGTCTCAAATGTGAATGAATGGAGAAGTAAAATATGGGAAGCCATGGAGTCTGATATTTTGACCGATTTATTCAATGATAGAGATGAAGACAAGATTAAAAAAGATTGGATTAGTTTTTAAAAGTATTGGGAGGTTAAAAGTAAAGATTGTTAGGATTTGAACTGTAAGAGTTTGAGATGGGATTAGAATTGAAGTGATATAGAATGGGACTGGATAAAATATAACTAGATAAAATATGGGAAATAAAAAATTTATGATTAAGAGATCTAGATTAAGAAGACAAATTTAATTTTTCCTTTTGGTGATTCAAGTATGAAGATGTAGATAAAACTATGTATACATTGTATTTGGGGATAGCGATAGAGATAGATATGATTTAAAGGCAACAACCCATTTATTTGGAAGGAACATCAAGAGTAAGTTAAGATAGAATTTAATTTTTTTTAATGTGTTTTTGTCTAGTTATGTGTTAAGTAGTTATATGTAATGTGAATTTGTGTGTCATCATACGTATTTGTATATTTGTGTTTATGTAATAAAGATTTGTAATATATATATATATATATATATATATATGGAAGATAAGACAATTAAAGAAAATCTGGGCACAAAATATAGGTAAACCACTAGAATTGAAACAATGGGAGACAACTTGGGTAAAAAGAATAAAATATACATTGTGTCAGGATATAAGAGAATTTTTTTTATAAAATTTGCTACAGGTGGTATTTGACTCCAGACAAGATCAGCAAAATATATGGAAATACAAGTAATAAATGCTGAAAATGTTATTAAAAAAGGAGAACCCTTTTCCATATTTGGTGGAAATGCAAAGAAGCTAAAAAAAATCTGGAAAAAAATTTGCAATGTGATAAATAAAATTTTAGAAACAGAAATAAGACTTAGACCTGAGATATTTTTGTTAAATATGATAGAAAATCATTTGGAAAAAAATATGGTTGTGTATTATTCTACATGATTTCAACAGCAAGAATAGTGTTTGCTAAAAACTGGAAAAACAGAAAAGCACTTAGTTTAGAGGAGTGGTTCTTAAAACTCTATGAGGTTTTGGACTTAGACAAGATGACTAGAAATTTAAGAGAGGAAACATCTGAGAACTTTGCTAAAGATTGGGGGGAAATTTTACCTTCTTAGAACAAAAATGGGGTAATTGGGCAATAAGCCTGAGAAAATAATATAAACAATTATTATTAGCCTCAGAAATTCTTGTGATCCTACTATTAATTGTGGCAAAAAGTATATGAATAGAAATAGAAATATAAGGATATATATAGAAACATTACCTGTAAAAATAAGAATTATTGATTACGATGAGATATGTATAAGAGAATTTGATTTGTTGTTTTCTTTTGAAGGTTATCACTGAAAAAATGAAAATACCAGGTTGAAGATAAAGTGAAAATTAAATGATAAATTTGTAATATTTGAAGAAAAAGAAGTACAAGAAAGCTTTAGAGCAACAGAAAGTGATACAAATTTAAGTAATTAAGCTTTGATCAGATTCAAATCTTGCATATGGCCGCAACAGAACATCAGAAGAGCTGTTGTTCCAAGATTTATGTCTGTTAGTTTATAGATTTTTGTGAATGTTTTAATTTGTTGTACATGGATTTTTTTCCTTTGTTTTGTTTGTGTTTTTTCTTTCTTTTCTTTTCTTTCTTTTCTTTCTTTTTTCTTTGTTTTAACTTTCTAATTTTGTTTGTAGACATACTGCATGTATATATATGTTAAAATATTTGTATGTATGTATTTATAAAAAGTCAATAAAAATTGAAAATTTAAAAAATAATAATTTAAAAACGAAAATACATACATACAATGTAGCAAACATAGACCATATACATAAATATACATACACAAACTTATACATTCATTAAACTATCAAAAAAACAACAACCCACATTTCATTAAAACTAACAATACACACACACACACAAAAAATCATACTTCCTAAGCTGTACAAAGGGAATAAACATCCGGAAATTAATATAACTACTTATCTCAAAGTCCATTTTACATTGTAGACTGTAATCCATGCAAAGGAAAGGCTTTACCTTGCAATTGTCTTCTTTTGGGGGGGGGGGATATTAATCCATCCCCCAGGAGTTTTGTTACCAAAATCATTAAAAACTATATAAGGGGGGGGGGGATACTTTTTTTATATACATGTTTTACTAAATCCCAATTAACAACTTTTTCCTTTTATATACAAAATTACATACATGCTTTAATAAACCTATTGGTCTCTTTAATATTATCAAATAATAATTTACATACTGTTATGTCTACGAACCTAGTTGTTCTTTCCCAAATTCCCTTCCGCAAATATCTATCTTTGTTAATTCTTCAATATTCAACATCTAGTTTTATTCCAACAATGCTATACATCTTGTCTGATTCCCAATTACATTCTTTCTCATGTACGTAATCCAAGGTTCCCAACTTTTATGGAAATCAGTTAACGTGTTATTCCTTATTAAATATGTTAGCTTCTCCATTTCATAAATATCATATACCTTCATTCTCCATTCCTCGACTGATGGAATTTCTTTCCTCCTCCAGTACTTTGCATAAATTGTTCTTGCGGCAATTATTACCAAGAAGAGTAATTTCCCGATTTCTTTTTCAATCTCATTATTTACAATATTTAAAAGGTATACTTTTGGGTCAGGGCGAACTTGTATGTTAAAGATTTCGCTTATCTCACTGTGAATCATCTTCCAATACTTTTTAGCCAATCTACAGTTCCGCCACATATGCAAATAAGATCCCAATTCAACTTCACATTTCCAACATATTGGGTTGCAACCTTTATACATTTTAGATAATCTGAGTGGTGTCAAGTACCAATGGAACATAGATTTATTAAGATTTTCCCTTAATTCCACATTAACAGTGTATTTTATTCTTCTTTTCCATATCTTTTCCCACTCTTCCAATTGAATAACTTGATTTAAATCAGAAGCCCATTTAATCATGTAGTCTTTAACTTAGTTCTCTTTCAGTTCCCAGTTTCTTATTAAATTATAATATTTTGATATTATCTTTTTAGAATCTCCCCCAAGAATTTTTTCAAATTTTTTGTTTGCGGGACCAATTTGTTCCAGATGACAATCTATTTTGTATCTCTCCATTAATTGTCTATACATAAACCAATTTACATTGTAACCTGACTGTAACAATTCCTCCTGTGTTTTAAAGGTCATATAACCTCCCTCAATTTTAATCAGATCTTTATATCTCATCCAGGTCCCTTCATTGTACAGGCCTTTAATTAAGATAGCCTCAGCCAGTGATGCCCACAAAAATATTTTAGTGCACCATTTCTTTCTATATTTTAACCAAACCCTCAAACAAGCTTTACGTATAAAATGATTTTTGAAATTTCTATCCATTTTAATTTTGTCATAGAATAAATAGGCATGAAAGCCAAATTGAAGATCCACCCCTTCCAATTCCAATAGTCTATTATTATTTAACTTGAGCCAATCTTGCGTCTAATCTAGTATACAGGCTTCGAAATACCAGGATGAATTCGGTAAGGCTAACTCACCTCTCTCAATAGTATCTTGTAAGTTTGTCAATTTTACTCTTGATTTTTTTCTTATGCCAAACAAATTTCAAAATATCTTTATTCCACAACCTAAAGGGTTTGTCATTATCAATAATTGGAATGTTCTGAAAGTAGAACGTCATTTTAGAAAGCACAATCATTTTTACAGCTGCAATCCTACCCAGCCATGATATATTTAAATTATTCCATCTTTTAAAATCATCTTTAATTTCCTTCCAAATTCTTTCATAATTATTTTTAAAGAGATTCTTTACTGTTAGCCATATCCCCAAATATTTTACTTTATTTTCTCTTTTGAATCCTGAAGTTGCTATAATCCCATCTGCCTCTTTTTTCGGGATGTTTAATAACAACATCGCTGTTTTAGCTTTATTAACTCGATAACTCAAAACTTCTCCATATTGTCTGAGGGTGGTCATTACAGTTTCTATGCACTCTACCAGATTGGATATTGTTAAAACAACATCATCGGCATAGGCTCTTAATTTATATTCTATATTTCTCCTTTCTGAGTGTGTGGTCATCTGTTCTAGAAAGGCATCATCCAATTCCTCTGCCTGAGTCAGGGGTCTGTAGTAGACTCCCAGAATAACATCCCTGTTGTTTCTCTCCCCTTTAATTTTTATCCAGATGCTCTCCACCTGGCTTCCAGGATTGATGTCCTGGATTTCTTCACTGGTGTAAATATCCCTGACATATAATGCTATTCCTTCTCCTTTCCTGTTTGGCCTGTTTCTCTTGAAAAGGTTATACCCCTGTATTTCTACATTCCAATCATGAGACTCATCCCACCAGGTTTATTATATTATTATATGCCTATTATATCGTATTTGCTTTGTTGTGTTAGAAGTTCAAGTTCATCTTGCTTATTTCTCATGCTCTGTGCATTAGTGTAGAGACATCTAAGACCATATGCCCCCTTTACTTGCTGCCTGTGCACGTTTTTTTGCCTCCCACTGTTGGGTCCTTGCACTGTTTGCCTTGTTCCCTCTATGATAGTTTGACTGTTTTTTCCAGTCCTTTTGTCTTCCAGAACACTGTCTCCCTTCCCCACATAAATCAGTTTAAAGCCCTCCTGATCAAATTCTTGAGACTATTGGCAAAAAAGTTTCTTCCAACTGGCGTGAAGTCTGCACTCATGGAACGGACTGATCCCATGATCTAAGAATCCAAATCGTTTTCGGCGACACCATCTGCAGAGCCAGTTGTTGACATCTGGTATTTTCCTCTCTCATCCTGGATCATGCCCTTCAACTGGCAGAAGAGACGAGATGACAATCTGTGCATCCATTTCTTTCAGCTTCTTACCCAGGGCCTCATAATCCCTTATGATGTTCTGAAGGCTGTGTCTTGCCACATGGACTAAAAGGACGGGGTGTTGGTCAGTAGGCTTGACCAGTCTTGTCAGCCTCTCTGTCACATCTCGGGTCTTTACCCCAGGGAGACAACACACCTCCCAAGACATCTTGTCAGGCCCACAAATCACTGCTTCTGTACCCCTCAGCAAGGAGTCCCCCACCATGACCGCATGACTCCTCCAAGCTGAGCAGCTACTGTTCCCTGTGGTGGAACTCCCAGGGTCCCCTGCTCTGTCCCTGAAGTCTCTCCATGCTGCTCTTCCTTATCCTCCTTGATAAGGCAAAGAGCTTCAAATCGATTCTGTAGCTGTAAGCTCCCAGAAAGATCCCTGGTCTCCCTACTTCTGTGTGCGACATTCCTCCAGCTGTCTACCTCCTGTGCATGTGAAGTAACCTTCTCTTCCCCAGCAACTTCCTTTGTGTGGTCCCTGTCCAAGACAGTTTATTCCGTTCTGTTCAGGAAAAACCTCTTGCTCCCTAATATGCTGAAATGTAGCTACCCGTGCCTCCAACTTCTGTACTTTCTCCTCCAAGAGGGCTACAAACTTGCACTTGGGGCATGTGAAGTTCCCCACATCTGTAGGCAAGAAGACAAACATCCCACAAGTGTTGCAGGTAACGGCAGCAGTTCCCTCAGTGTCCATAGTCCCTGAAACAGGACTATGGCCTTCCTCCTCAAAGAAAATCTCTCACTAAACACCAGTGTTAAAGGCTCCTGATGACCTAAACTTTTCACCAATCACTGCTGAGAGGAGTTATATAAAGCTAGACTGCTAGCTCCACCCCCTAGTGACTCACAAGTGTGATTCACAGTAGCTCTACCCCCTCGGAAACAACACACTCTCCCAAGAGTTTTTAAAAGTTAAAAGTTCTAGACAGCAAACAAACAGGAGACATAGTTTTTTGTGGGTTTTTCAGGCTGTGCGGCCATGTTCTAGAAGAGTTTCTTTCTGAAGTTTTACCAGGATCTGTGGCTGGCATCTTCAGAGAATACTGGAATGGAAGAGAGTGGGTCTATATATACTGTGAGACCCTGGGTAGGGAGGAGTGATTCCCATGTAAACTGTGTATTGTTCTGTGTTGAATAGGTATTGTTCTGTTGTTAATGCCATGGCTTCAGGGTGGGAGGATATGCAATCAAGGATATTGTCTGCTATTCCCGTTTAAACTGTGTATTGTTCTGTGTTGAATAGGTATTGTTCTGTTGTTAATGGCATGGCTTCAGGGTGGGAGGATATGCAATCAAGGATATTGTCTGCTATTGTCTGCTGGGAAAGCCCCTGACCTTGGTTGGTTTCCCATTTGCACTTGCTGAGTGCTGATTTTCTTATTTTGTAGGACTGGTAGCCATATCTTGTTTACTTTAAGGGTTTATTCTTTCCTGTTGAAGTTGTCCAAGTGTTTGTGGATTTCGATGGCTTCCCTGTGCATTCTAACTTGATAGTTGTTGGCATGGTCCAGAATTTCAGTGTTTTCAAACAGCATTTTATGCCCAGGATGTTTATAATGTGTTCTGCTACTGCTGATTTTTCTGGCTGGCCTAGTCTGCAGTGTCTCTCATGTTCCTTGACTCGTGTTTGAACACTGCATTTGGTGGTCCCTATGTAGACTTGTCAGCAGCTGCATGGTATGCAGTAAACTCCTGCAGCTGTGAGAGGGTCTCTCCTGTCCTTCGTAGAGCGCAGCATTTGTTGGATTTTCTTGGTTGGTTTGTAAGCCATTTAGAGGTTGTGTTTCCTCACCACTTTCCCTATTCTGTCTGTGACTCTTTTGGTATATGGTAAAAATACCTTCCTTTTGGATGGTTGCTCGTCTGCCCTCCTCTGGGTTTTCCTGGGTCTGGCAGCCCTTCTGATGTCTGAGCTGGAGTAACCATTTGCCTGTAGAGCCCGGTCTAGGTGCTTCAATTCCTCTTCCAAGAAGTGGGGTTCACAGATGCGTTTTGCCTGGTCTACCAGTGTTTTTATTGTGCTTCTTTTTTGTCCTGGGTGATGGTTGGAGTTCTTGTGCAGGTATCTGTCTGTATGTGTAGGTTTTCTGTATACTGTGTGACCCAGACGTTGGTTTGGTTTGTGGATGACTAGGACATCTAGGAATGGCAGTGTTCCTTCCTTTTCTTTTTCCATAGTGAATTGGATGTTAGGGTAGATGTTGTTCAGGTGATTCAGGAACCCAACCAGATCTTCTTCTCCATGGCTCCAAATGGTGAAGGTGTCATGCACGTATCGGAACCAAACAGGAGACAAGTTCCATGTGCTCTAGAATGGTCAACTGTTTATTCAATTTTTTAAAAGCCCAACACATTTCTGCCACACAGGCCTTCCTCGGGGGTTGAAAATAAATATAAATACTTTTAAGATATATTATTTAAAAGACAGGATGACACTCATCAAATTGTGATACAAAAAATATCCATATAGTTCTAAACAAAGTTATACATACCCTTCAAAAGAAATCACTGGAGTTGTGGACACTATCCAAAATACAGGACCATAGAGATGAAGGGAACAGACACTGCAACATTTCTGTATAGATAGATATTCAAGATGACCTTGGGAAGGCATAAGCACTGATATGTCTTGGGATGGGACATAGGGACATATGATGCACTCTCTCCAGATGGTTGCTCATACTATTCATGTCATCGTATCACAATCATATCCATACATATGTACTAATATATAGTTTCTCTATTACATTTAAATTAAAGATTGTAGGTCCAAATCTTCATTTAAAACTGCAGGCACCAAGGATTTAATCTTAAAATCCATTCTATCTCTTTTTTCTTTATAATATATGCTTTATTATTATAAATTCTTTCTATTACCCAAAACTGGAAATCAGCTGTAGTTTGTTGCATTTCTACAAAATGACCAACTAAGGGAGCTCCCACTCTTCATTTTTTTTTAAATTAGAGAGGTGTTCCCCTATTCTACAGTTTATCTGTCTTGTGGTCTTCCCCACATAAAGTTTCTTGCATGCACATGGAATAGCATAGATCACAAAACCAATATTGCATGTGCTAAAGTGGGATAGTTTATATTGTTGTTGGTCATTGCAATTTACAAATTCTGTCATTTTAGTTGTGTCGGTGCAATATGTGCAATGACCATATGGTTGGTATCCTACTGGTTTAGATAGACCCATTACAGTATTCTTATCAGTTTGTCTGTTCCCTTTATCTCTATAGTCCTATATTTTGGAAAGTGTACACAACTCCAATGATTTCTTTTGAAGGGTATGTATAACTTTGTTTAGAACTATATGGATATTTTTGTATCACAGTTTGATGAGTGTTGTCCTATTTTTTTAATATTATATCTTAAATGTCTTTATATTTATTTTCAGCCCCTGAGGAAGGGCTGTGTGGCCAAAATGCATTGAGCTTTTTAAACACTAAAGCACATGGAGCTTGTCTGCTCTTTGTTTGCTGCTTGGCTACATGCTTTCAGTTCCTTATTCATATAGTTCCAAGCTAGAAACATAGATCCTGATAGTTCTGCTTCTGTGTGTCACATTCCTATAAGTATCTTCCTCCTGTATTTTAGAATTGTCACCCTCCCTAGAAGTGTTCCCCATTGCTTGCCCTTCCAAAAGAATCTGTTCCACTCTTTCCAAAAAGTTCCATCCTCCTTGAAGAGGCAAAATGTAGATACATGGACTTCAAGCACATTCTCCTGCAACAGGGCAGCTAGTTTGCGCTTGCTAGTGAGATAGCGCAGGGGAATCTCTGGTAAGAAAACTGCCATGGCATAGATGTTACAGTCAGTGCTGCAACTTGATCACCAATCATGTCCATCATCCTATAAAACATAGCAGCAGGTCTAGGCTTCCTCCTCAAAGTCCCCCATTAAATGTTCATAATATTGCCTATTTCTTTATTCCTGTTTTCTGACCTCCAAAGACTGAGGCATCAGCTGTATAGAGCTATGGCTGCTAGCCTCTGCTAGCTCTGTCCCCAACCATGCCAATGACTTAACAGAAGCCCTACCCATTAGATTATGTGCTCAGGGACAGCACATGCCCCCAAACAAACAAAAACACCCTCTAAACAGTACAGGCAATCAGTAATAACACCTCCCCCCATGGTTAGACACTTCTCTCCAGGGTGAAGAGGAGCCATTGGTGAGCATCCTTTGGGTTCAGCTGGTCAACCAATTACAAATCCACCTAATAGTAGCTTTGTCTAGCCCACATTTTACTAGCTTTTTTGCAAGGATTCCATGGGGGACCTTGTCAAAGTCTTTAATGAAATCAAGATACACTACATCCACAGAATTCCTTAATCTACCAAGCTTCTATCCAAAAAAAGAGATAAAACTAATCTGACATGACTTGCTTTTGAGAAAGCCATACTGACTTTTTGTGATCATGGCATTCCTTTTTACGTGCTTACACACTGTTTAATGATCTGATCTAGAATCTTTCCTATCAAGCTGACTGGACAATAATTATTCTCTCTCTCTCTCTCTCTCTCTCTCTCTCTCTCTCTCTTTTTTTTTTTTTTTTTTTTGAAGATGGGGACAACATTTGACCTCCTCCAGTCTGCTGGAACCTCTCCTTGTTGGTGCATGTGTTATCATGCATGCAGAAGACTGGCTGCCAGGAACCATATGCCACAGGAACCTTTGGAAGTGGTGTAGGGTAAAGAAATCCTCCTTCTCCCACAGAGTTTCACTCACAATAGCTGAGTTCTCTTGAAGAGGCTTTAATCTTGGTTGCAATATTTACAAGTAGTTTACAGCAATAGATTACATAAACTGACATAATGCTCTGCCACCATCCATTATTCAGCAAGTTTTTGTACACTGCCAGATCCTCCCTTATATACACACTCTCTGCCTGTGATTTTAGTCCAACCCCCAACCAGTATGTCACAGTTTCTTGTCACATGTATACCATGACTTTGCAGTATTGAAGCTTCATGACACTGCTTCCTGCTGAGGTGTCATCATCTTCCTATGACTCAGCACTTCTCAATTTTGCGCACTCATCACAGCACCTTATTTGAATTCAGATCACCTTTGACCTTTGTTCTCTATTGCAGCATCTATGACATTTTCTGCTCTGGGTGCAAATTCATCAAATTCACTCATGTTCTCCAGGAATTTTCAAAAATTATTGACAGTGGTTCTGAAATTACTTCTGCCAGTTCTTTTAATACTCTTGGATGTAATTCATCTGGCCCTGGAAACTTTAATTCATTTAGAGTAGCCAGGAATTCCTGCACTGCCTCTTTATTTATTCTGTGCTGCATTTCCTTTACTGCCAGAATTAATCCAGTTTGAGACCACTTTAACTGTCCTGGCTCAGTGCTAAGGAATCATGGGAACTGTAGTTTATTGTGGCACCAGAGCTCTCTGACAGAGAAGGCTCAATGCCTCAGAAAAAACTACAGTTCCCATGATTCCCTAGCACTGAGCCAGGACAGTTAAAGTGGTCTCAAGATGGATTATTGAGTCCCCTGCTCCATTTTCCTGAGGTTGAGTACTATTCTCCTTTTCTGGGAAGATCATAGAATCATAGAATCATAGAGTTGGAAGAGACCACAAGGACCATCCAGTCCAACCCCCCTGTCATGCAGGAACTCCCAATCAAAGCATTCCCGACAGATGGCCATCCAGCCTCTGCTTAAAGACTTCCAAGGAAGGAGAATCCACTACTTTCCAAAGGAGTGTGTTCCACTGTTGAGCACACTGTCGATCAAGACAAAGAAGGTGTAAAATAGTTCTGCCTTTCTTCTGTTCCTTGTTAGCATTTTGCCATCTTCTCCATAGAGCAGCCCTAGCATTTCCTTGTTTTTCCTTTTGCTATGTATATAACTAAAGAAGCCTGTTTTATTTGTTTAACCTCTCTAGCTATCCTCAGCTTGTTCTGTGCCTCAGTCTTAACTGAACCTCTTTGTCTTTTTGTAACAAACTGACTCAGTCCCCACATCTTGTCAGGATTTAATTGGATCAAATTAATCTCATCATGAATTGGTTTGTAATTGTCATGTTTAAGTTCAATGTTTTGTAAAGGTTATATGTAAACTGGTCAATTTAGAGTTAAGAACTGAATTTTGGTTATGGGATTTGCAGTTATGTAAATATATCAGTAATAAAGGAGAGTTGTGGATGCTGGGCTGCATATAGTTCATATATTGGAAAGCTCTAGGGAAGCAGTTATGCAAAAATGTGTTAACATGCTGTTGGGTTCAATTGGAGATTTTACAATCTTATGTTGGGTTATATTGTCATAAACTTCTTTTAAGATTGTTATATTTTTAGGTTTAAGTTATATAGCTATAAGTTTCTTTATCAGTTGATTATATTGTTAGGTGAAGTTGTTCATAAGAATGTTATATTTGAAAACATTGTAAGATTTGATTTGATTGATTGTGATTGAAGAGTTGTGTTCCTAGGTATCTAAACAAATAAGATCATAAGTGCCTATGCAACTAATTAGAGAAAAGGAGATGTGTTAGAGTGTTATAAATTGTTATAAGATTGGTTTAACGTAATAGAAATGTTAGAAATGTAACTGGAATACTATCTTTGTAAAGGCTGAACTTCATAAATGTGTTTTGAGGATTTTAGTATGTAGTGTGTTCAAATTTAATGCTTGTGTTTAAATCAAAGTTTTGAATTCGTTTCACTGTTTGGGATTAGTTAGGTGCAGAGTGTTATGTTAACTAGATATTCACCAATCTGAGAAAAGAGAATGCTTTATTGTCCCAAGGTATTTGAAGATCCTTAAAGTGTTAATGATCAGAATTAACCCTTTAAAGTCCTGAATCTCTGGGAACTGGGATAGATAATTTGTGAGAAAGAATTTTATGGTTTGAGAACTATATATTTTGAAAAATGCTTTGGGAAAGTATTTGAGTGGGAAATTTTGGGTGGGAATAAAATATTCTAATGGCTTATAGATTTAGGGGGTGGAGCTGGTTTCTGTTACTGCATATGTATCTATGATTTTGGGTTTAGAATTCAGATCTGTCTAAAGCGTCTTTCTAGCAAGACCTTTTCCTCCATTCTTTCAATGAAGGCTTTCCTGTTAACTTGAAAAGCTATTTTGTTGGTCACAGATGTGTGCTAGTTCTTGATATAGCTGATGCATCTACTTGAATCATAAAAGGTTCCTTGGGATCAGGTTGTTTTATGATGGGCTCAGAGGTAAACAACAATTTGTGGCATTGTAAAGCTGCTTGGCACTCTGGGTTACTCCAGACTTGAGAAGTGGGTTTTTCCTATCCCCTTAATCCACTTTTGTCTTTGTTCTGAACCAGATTGGTTAGGAGTAGGGCTATTTGGGCAAAGTAGGATATTTATTGTCAGGAAAAGTTGGCAAATGCCAAAAAGCTCTGTAATTGGCATCTGGTTTTGGGAGCATCCCAGTTGATTAGGAGTAGAGCTATTTGGGCAAAGTATGATATTTATTGTCAGGAAAAGATGGCAAATGCCAAAAAGCTCTGTAATTGGCATCTGGTTTTGGGAGCATCCCAGTTGATTAAGAGTAGAGCTATTTGGGCAAAGTATGATATTTATTGTCAGCAAAAGTTGGCAAATGCCAAAAAGCTCTGTAGTTGGCACCTGGTTTTGGGAGCATCCCAAACAACCATGTCTTGGACCTTTGTGTGGTCCATTTCCACCACCCCACCGCCCAAGAGCTGAGATCCTAGGTAACCCAGTGAAACTCACATTTTAAAAGTTTTACACAAAGTTGATATAATAGTTTTAAAAGCACTTTTTGCACCAGCTGCACACAGGACTGGTAGTCTTCAGAGTATACCAGGAAGTCATCCAAGTACACCAGCAACCCCAGTATAGGAATTCATGAAGAACTTATTTAACCTATAAACACTCTTGCAGTCCCACTTAATCCAAATGTCATGAATGAATACCCAAAGTGTGATGTCCTGTCTTTATCTTAACCCAATAACCAGACTTCTTGGATGAACCAGAAAGAGTTTATTGAAGTTGATCAGCACAGGAAGGCATTCTTTGCTCAGACTGAGGAACTACAGGCAGTTTCAATATTATCATCACCCCAGCACCCCTCCCCTTCACACATTCCATTCCCAGGCCATTCAGCCTTGGGTGTCTGTCTCCACCACCACCTTCACATACCCCATGGTGATCTGTGTCCTAACAACACATTCTACGCACACTAACCTTAACTATACACGAACAT
This sequence comes from Phrynosoma blainvillii, assembly GCA_026167975.1. Taxonomy (NCBI): domain Eukaryota; kingdom Metazoa; phylum Chordata; class Lepidosauria; order Squamata; family Phrynosomatidae; genus Phrynosoma; species Phrynosoma blainvillii. Next base: position 154,175,979 of record JANUYF010000004.1, read on the forward strand.
CACTCTAACATCACTATGGCAAAGAGACCCAAAGAAGGGACTCTGACACAAAGGACCCTAACTGGCAATTAAAATTAGTTTTTCACTCATGTCCTTCCTTGATGCCTCCACAAAAGTACACCTGTTGTAAGTCCAGCTTTGTAAACATTTTCCCTTTCAGAAGATGTTCTAAAATGTTTCTTATTAGAGGCAAGTTATTCAAGGTGCATATAGCATTCAAGCCTCAGTAGTCTGTGCATAGTCTCAATGAGCCATCCTTCTTGCATTGGAATAACATTGAGACAGCCATTTAAGAAGTGGCTGGCCTTATGAAATTTCTCACCGTGTTTTTCTCTATGAATTCCCTTAAAACTTCTAGTTCTTTGGGAGTCATGGAATAGTTTCAGGTAGCTTGGCCCTTGGGATTATCTTAATATTACAGTCTGATTTGCAATGTGGAGGAAGGGAGTCAGATTCCTTCTCCTTGAAGACCACATAATCACTGGGTACTTCTAGCTCTGTTATAGTGGTGGTTGCCTTATCTGAGGCTGGTACAGAGATCCCCAGCCCCATGTGTTCATTAGGGCCTTTAGACTTGAAAAGTCAGCTACCATGCTCACTGTTACTAGGTCCAAGATGGGATGGAGCCCTGGGTCAGCCCATCAGGGTTTCCCAGCTCAGTGGGTCCAGCACCAATGTTAGCAGAAGTCCTCCATTTTATTATATATTTTAGCCATATAGAGTTCCCTATGACCCCAGTCTGACCCTTGGGAGATGGCAGCCATAATCCCCTAGATGTGAGGTCAGGTAAGCAAGCTAAAAATTGCTTAAGACCACTAAGGATTTCCTGGACAGGCAGGTTTTGGGAGTTGCCCTTGGAAATACCCCATTATGTTGGAAAACATACCTAATAGTGTTTGTTTGTCTCAGCCTCACACTTGATGAGACAGTGATTAGATTTGATGACACCTCCTTTCTCTAGCTTCCTTTCCTTGATTGCTTTGATACCAAATGCATTGTTTAGACTATGCCCAGACTTAAGTAGCCCATCACGCCTTTGTCTAGCTATTGTCCAGCCCATGGCTGGAAGGCAGAAATCGCCCTTAAAAACCCCTGGATTTTAGCAGACATCGTGCTACCTTGGAAGTGCATGCTGAAACTCTGTCGGTCTGTGCTCTGAGATAGTTCCCACGACCCCCCTCTTGCTGGTCATGCCCCCTTCCATGGAGGTCATCTTCATTCACCGCCAAAGCCCAGAGGAGTCGCTCGGGTGTAAGTATATCCTCTGCCCTGGTCTTTCTCTCTTTGCCTTCCCCGCTCTCGCTCTTCCCCCTGCTCATTCTTCTAGCGTGTGTGTGTGCCACATTTGGATGTTTGCATATTTTGTTAATAAAAGATTTCATAGTTTAATTGGAGCTTGGTCAGTCTCAGTGTCTTCTCTAGCCAAAAACTCTTACATCTTCTGTAGACAATTGGATAAGGTCCTAGAAGCGAAGTTGGGCACTTCCCTCTCATTTGAGCTAATTATAAATTCCCCAAAATCAAGTCTTGGCTTCCCAACAGATTGGTGGAGAATGTGGGCATCCCCACAATTTAGACACCCCAAACTGATCACTTGGGCTGTTTAAATCTTGGCACGTAGGAGAAATAAGGTTCTAGGCAAAGGAGACGCTGATGCGAGTGTTAGGAAGGAATGATTGTGTTTGCGTGACTGGAAATCTTAGGTTGGCTATCCCTTTTCTTACTTTTCCTATCGCGGGTCAGCAGAGAAGAGCCAGGTCCCGCATTCAGGTTTTTCCCCCACAATCCAACCATAGACAGTCCCCAGAACCACCTTGGACAAGCTAAGGTAGACGAAGTGAGGAGACGTCCTCATCTGAAGCTACCTGGGCACAAGTTTGGAAGGATAGCGAGAGCAGGGAATCCCAGTGCAGCTAGCTGAACCCTGATGAGGGAGAGTCCCAGTGCAGCCAGGGGAAGTGACAAGGAGTCTAGAGAAAGCTGGCGAGAAACGGGAGAGTTCCAGTGCAGCCAGTGGGTCTAGAAGTCCGCCAGTGGGTCCAGACAAAGCCGGTGAGGGGTGAGGAAAGGCCCTAGAGCAGCCAGTGGGTTTAGAGAAAGCTGGTGAGGGGCAGGAGAGCCCTAGTGAAATTGGTGTGTTTAAGAGAACTTCCAGTGGGTCTAGAGAAAGCTGGTGAGGGGTGAGGAAAAGCCCTAGAGCAGCTGCTGGGTCTAGAGAAAACTGGTGAGGGACAAGGAAAGCCCTAAGTGCAGGCAGGAAGAAAAGGATTGGCAAGGGGCGGGAGATCTCTAGTGCAGCCAATCTGGTAGCAGAAAAAAAGGTCAGCTGGTAAGGGCAAGGAAGCTCTAGTGTCACCAGCACAGTCAGGAGAGAGCACGAGAGTTAGGAAATGGAGATGGAACAGATTTACAGAGAGGAGAAAGTGCAGAACAGGCTGCAGATGTGGATCACCAAGAAGCGACCCAATCCCTGGATCCCAGGGGCATTCCTGACAGATGATCCATTTCTGACCCTGCTGGAGGTTTATGACATCAAGACTGCTAAGAAGGGACTTAAGAGTGTTCCGCAGTCAGAAAAAAATAGGTTGGCATCATGGGGAATCTGGACCCTAGCCCATGACGCTGTAGAAAAATACAAAGGGTACAAATTGGAGGTAGAGGTGTCCCAAAAAAAATTGGAGAATTGGTAACCCAGGCAAGGGACAAAGTAACAGAAAACATGGATCTCACCAGGAGAGCCCATGGGGCAAGGCAGAGAGCAGATAGGGCAGAGCAGGAAAACGTAGCCCTCAAACAAAAATTGGCAGAATTAGAATTTAAATTAAGACAAGCCAAACAAGCCGCGGACTTTATTTTGGCCCAAAAGACAGAAGCAGCAGCCCAAGCCAACCACACCACGTGCGAGGCCTGAATTAGAGAATTGGAAAGCCAAGAAAATTTAAAAATCACCCTCGTGGCCACGGTGCAGCCTAACATTTTAGAATCGGCCACGCAAGCCAATGTCCTTCAGGGGAGCCCATTGCCGATAAAGGCACGGATTCCCCCACCCTACAATCCCCAATGGAGTCCCCCAAAAGGGAATGAACCCATGGAGGGGTGCACTCCAGGCATACCCATGGATCCAGTTAAAACCCAGAGTATGGTAGAAACAAAAGCCACCTCAGAAGATGGCACGGTTACTAAGACAGTGGAAGAGACGGTCTCATGGTCACTAACAGAAATTAAAGCCCTAGCAGACCAGCAAGGAAGACTAAATCCCCAGACAGGAGTCCAATGGATGTCCAACATCATCCTTTCATACCCAAAAGCTAAAGGACAGGACCTCACACAGATAGCAAGGCTGAGCATAGATCCCGCTTATTTAGGTCCCTTTGAGGCAGCAGTTTCCAACTATGATTTGGCAAACTTACAATTAAAGGAATGGATACGCATAATGGTGCAAATCCTTTGGCTAGGTACTACCATAAGGGCAAAATACCATAACGAGGTACAGCAGCCCGATGAAGCCCCAGACACTTATGTAGCCAGAAAAAAAAATGTTAGTGATCCTAGCAGGAGAAGTTAACCTTAATTGCGACGGGATTCCACTCTTGAATTGTCCTGGTTTTATAAGAGAGGTATACCAAGGTTTAAATGAGGCAGCTAAAACATACATAGGTCCTGCCTACCACCAACTTAGCACTATAGATTGGCAAGGATTTTTACAGCACATTCAGGCAGCTTCCCAGATATTTTGGACTAGAGAAGCACAAAAAGACATGGCTAAGAGCTTAGTGACAGCAAACTCAACAAAACCTCCCTGCAGCCTAGGAAGGAAGACAGACAGAGATAGCGAACCGGTCCACGCGGTTACATACCAGAACACCGGCCCCCATTCTCAACCCATATCCAGCGAACCAGGAAGGCTCCCAAATAACAATTCATTTAGGAGAGGCTTTAGGAACTACCCCAGAGGACCCGATAACCCAGACTATGGAAAAGACCCTTTCAGGAAATCAGGAGCCCTATTTGGAGGCAACTAAGGGAATTAGGATACCCCATCACGGACCATCATGGTCGACCCACACATGAGCTCACTGGGCTGCTGCTCCAAGCCCTAGGTGGCCAAGGCCCCAACAAACCCAACACCAACCCTAATGCCCCTACACCCCAGAAACCGATGCAGAACCCCAGTCAATCAGGTTAGGGACGCCCAGGATCCCGTGGCTCACGGAGAGCCAGGGCAGACTTTCAGATCCCTCAGGCTGAAGACCCTCCTTCCCAAAACCCTCATAGTCCCCCACATCCACCTCCCAGGACTGGAGCTATTAAAGCCCCGAGGAACCCGGTCTCCGCAGTCACTCCCAGTAACACCCCCGATCCTCCAACTCCCGCAATCCCTCCACCTAACCAACAGATAGTAGCCACATTAAAACCAGATTTCTGGGGACGCCCGACTGTAAATGTGAAGGTGGGCTCCCACAACAAGCCCAAGCCAGCCACTTTACTCGTGGACTCCGGCACCGCAGTCAACACCCTTCACCCCAAGTTAGCCGCTGTAGGGAATAAGACACAGGATAACATGGAACTAATAGGTTTTGGGAAGGGCAAGCACCAAGCCCCCATTTGGAAAGACATCCCCGTCCATTTAGGACCCATTTTAGACCGCATCAGGGCGTGTGAAAACCAGGGAGAAGATGATGAAATTTTAGGAGCAGGATTTCTCAGACGAAACCGCTTGACCCTTGACTTGGCCAATGGTTTCCTATGGCAGTTAGAAGAAGGTCTCCCTGTAATCTCAGCCATACATCGGTGTGCTGCCTTAAAAGCACCAGCACCACTCTACCCCATTTTAAACGATCCATGGTCAACAGACTTCCCAGATGTTTGGATTAAGGATAAAATGGAGTGTGGCAAGGTTAAAGGAACATGCTTGCTCATAGAAGGAAAAGATCCACCTCCACAGTATAGATATCCCCGGGAGGCAGAGGAAGGAATAACAAAAAACATTGAAGGCCTCCTGAAGTATGATATGATACTCCTCATGCAGTCCATTTGCAATGCGCCCTTATGGCCAGTGTTAAAGGCGGATGGCATCACATGGTGAATGACCGTAGACTTTAGAGCCATTAATGCGGTCACTCCCCCAGTAGCCCCCGTAGTAGCAAAGTATAACGAAATCTCAGTGGCCATTGCAGCCGGAGCCAAGTTCTATAGTGTCATAGATTTAGCAAATGCCTTCCACTCCCTCCCACTCCACGAGAGCTGTTTTTACAAATTTGCCTTCGAGTTCCGCAGGAATCAGATGTGTTTCAAGAGGGTACCTCAAGGATTTCACTCCAGTCCATCAATCTGCCATTCCCACGTGGTCAAGATGTGGACCAAGCTGTGACCCACGTCGCGCCCCCACGTCTTGTCCTATGTGGACGACATTTTAATACACTCGGACTCACAGGAAAAGACTGCAGACATTACCAGAGAAGTGTTAGAGCTCATTAGGGACACAGGATTCAAGGCCAACAGACAGAAAGCCCAGCTAGTACAAATGCAGGTCAAATATTTAGGTCTTAACCTCCAACCAGATTGCAGAACCCTGGACCTACAGAGAGTAGAAACCATAGGCAAACTCCCAGCCCCCACAGATGTAGCCTCCCTCAGAGCGCTATTAGGAACCTTTAATTTTTCTAGGGAATTCATAGAAGCCTTTGCTAGCAAAGCAAAGCCCCTATATGCCTTGCTTAAGAAAGGCGCAGTATGGAAATGGGGCCCCGAGCAGCAGGAAGCATTTGCCACCTTGAAAACAGATCTAGCTAAGGCGCCAGCCCTAATCCACCCCGATGTAAATCAACCATTTTATATTCAACTAGCAATAGCAGATAGCCATGTAGGAGTAGTCCTCACTCAGCTTAGGAACAACGTACATAGAGTAGTAGCCTACACATCAAAAAACCTCTCCCCCACCAAAATAAAATTCAACCCGTGTGAGAAAAACTGTCTAGCTTTAATCTGGGCCCTGACCTGCTGGGAATTTATTATAGGAGGAGCCAAAGTCATAGTTCAGACCCCACATACACCCCTTAAGTACATTCTGTCGGGCAAAATTCAAGATGGCCATGTTCATAGCTCCCGCATACCCAAATGGACCCTAGAATTAATCAAGCACGGTATTGATTACAATAGGCAGGAGAACGAGCCGGTTGCCCACTATGGGCTGGTAGTTGCCAGAGCAGCCCACGAGTGTCCCCTCCCTTTAAACCCTCCAAGCAATTGGCCAATACGAGCAGGCAAACCCCTAGCAGAAGCCATGAAAGAAGGATTTAACTGTTGGTTCTGTGACAGATCGTCCGCTTGCCCCGATGGAACCCGCTTAACGGGATTCAGAGCCATAAGAGTCAATGACCAGCACACCCTGCAAGGAACCATTCGCCCCCACTCCAGTCAAGCTGCTGAGGTAGAAGACCTCTGCGCTGTCCTGGAATTTGAGGACCCAGACACCCCCGTAGCCATTTACTCGGATTCCCAATGGACTGTAAATGCAGCCATAGATTGGCTCCCCATTTGGATGAACCGAGAGTAGAAAACTAATGATAACAAACCCGTAGCTCATGCAGATAAATGGCAAGAAGCCACCCAATTGATCTTAAGGAGAACTGCCCCCACATGGGTCTCACATGTGAACGGCCACCAGAAAACCACAGAGGAGGAAGCTCAATGGAACAACAAGGCCGACACCTTAGCTAAAACAGCAGCCACCGCCCCCATGGCCCCTATCAATGTAAAACCCAAAGCTTACACCCTACCCGAGACGCTAGATTTAGCACAGTTACAGAAGGGAGACAGTGAAATCAAAGCGTTAGCCGCAGCAGGAAAAAAAACCCACAGGAAAATGTAACATAGTCCAAAAGGAAGAAATATGGTGGGCAGTAGATGGAGAAGGGATCCACCATTGGATAGTCCCCACTGAGGTTAGAGGAGACCTCATCCAATTCGTTCACAATATAGGACACCGAGGGAAACAAGTAACCCTAGACAGAGTTAAGGAGACAGGATGGTGGCCCCGCATGAAGGAAGACATAGAGCAGTGGGTAGAGAACTGCCTAGCTTGCGCCATGGTCAATGCAGACTCTAGCGGTCCTAAGGCCCCCATCCACCACCAACACATAGAAGGTCCCTGGTCCCGACTACAAATGGATTACATTGGCCCCTTGCCAACCACATCCCGACACCACAAATATTGCTTAACAATAATAAACCCATTCAGCAAATGGATCGAGGCTTTTCCCACCAGAGATAACACTGCAGAAACCACGGCTCAGATTTTGTTTGAACAAGTTTTCAGCCGCTGGGGTCTGCCTCAAACCTTTACCATTGACCACGACTCAGGTAGCCAATTCACAGGAGAAGTTATGAAAGCCTTATGCTCCGCCCTAGGCATTAAGCAAAGATTCCACATAGCCGCCCACCCCCAAAGCTCAGGTCACATAGAAAGGACTAATAGAACCCTGAAGGAAGCGATGAGGAAAATAGTTAAGGCATCGAGAAAGAATTGGGATGCAAAACTCCCCATAATCCTCATGGCCTTTAGAGGAACTGTAGCATCCCATGGCTTCACACCACACAAAGTCATGACAGGAAGGAAAATGGTCATGCCAGAAGCTTTCTGGATCAACACCACTCTCCCTGCAGACCTAGAACCAGTAGTTTTAAATCACAAATGGATGAAGACTCTCCTACAGAGCATCCAGCAGACCCACAGACTAGTAGCGAAAAGATTAGGACAAAACATGAGAAGCATGGACAAAAGACTAGGTTGGGTACGCAACCCCCAACAATGGGACCCTGGAAAGCAAGTCATGTATCGAAACTTTTTTAAACAGAGACACAACCTTACAGCTAAGTGGCTAGGACCGGTAGAGATAGTTGAGAGAGTGTCCCCAGCCGTGTACCAAGTTAGAATTCCTAACTGCCATGGGACCAGACAAGTACTTCCACATATCACAGCTCAAGGAATGGAAAGGAAGTCTGATGCCTGTAAAGTCAGTTCGGTCAGAGCCCAATCCAGCACCCACCATAGATCTGACTGAGACATTTGTGAGTCTCTTCCCCACATAGCCAGTTAGTGAGATGCCTCTCTGCTTCCCTACAGGGACAAGAGATGGCACTGAGCACATGGACCCTCTGGATACTGCTATGGATGCCAGTCAAGGTCTGTGCTAGTGTTTACCCAACCCAGTTCCACACCGATTGGAAATATAATATAGAGGCCAAATGCCACTGGGCCACCCCGTACCCAGGAATGATGGAGGTAATAGATGCCATGGGCAATGCAAGGACAAGGGACTGCCCATTTTAATAAAAACCAGAATATATGTCACAAAAAGAAACACCCTAGCCTCACGAGTGTATATGTTTGGTCCTAAAGAGCTCACTTGGGTGGAGGCAGATCCAGGCCCCCTCCCCCTTCAAGCAGAAATTTGGAGAAGACACCGCTTTGATCCCCCATTCAGCAAAAAACCCGCCTCTTTCTACACCTCTCTTTCCATAGATGTCGTGACTTCATTCACACCCCCACTAATTGCACCATAACATGCCGGCGCATGATGTGTCCAGACATCCCCGCCGAACTCCCCGCCATGAGCCATCTATGTACATTGGCAACATAGCAATTAGAAAAGATATCTCCCTCTACGCATACACAGAGATCCAACCCATAGTCACCAACCTAAAATTAAATTTAACAGCCGTGAATGTAGGACGCATGATCCCCAGTTGTAGTCCCTATTTAAAAGCCACGTGGGCACAATGGGAGCAATTGGAAGAAAAATGGCACAATATAATGCACCCGCTTTTCAGAAGCAAGCGCGATTTGGTAGACACAGTGTTAGGAGGATTTGGGACAGGGATGGGAGTTTTGAACGCAATAGACACAGAAGTAGTAGCTAATAAATTGGGATTGGTTGGATCTCGTACCAAGGAGTTAGGTGTATCCATTGCCTCAGGTCTAACAAACGTGGCCCAAGGCATAGACATAATTGGTCATCTCTTACCACAATGGGTAAGCATAGAGAAGGAAATCATCCTATATATAGGAAACTCCCTTAAGTATGGCATTTAGAATTTATCCATAGCCATCTAGTGCACCCAAATTCAAAGCAGTTTAATAGCCTTCACATCTCAATTAATCCAAGCCTCCCTGATGCGACTCATCCACCCAGAAGTCATGGTTCTGTTTAAGAAAAGGTATCTGGACCCCGTCCAACACCCCACAGAGTTAGTTAAGATAACTGGAGCACATTGGCAAGACACGGTGCTCTACATTGGCATTTATCACGAAAAGATATGGGACCCCCAAGTCATTCACCCTGCTTCCCACATAGGTCTTCCCTTAGCAGAAAGTAACACAACTACGTTGCCAGAGCAAATGTTGCATTGGACTAATGGCACCCACTTATATGATTTGTCTGGGTGTGTAAAAACACAGCAGTGGACCCATTGTTACAGTGGTTTGATAGGACCCCCCATTCGAGAGATACAGAACCACCTCATAGTCCCCCTTCAGTCATCCATCCTTGTCCAGCTTAACCATGATTGTTTTTGCCTCCAGACACCTTGTGATCATGTTATTTTAATGCCATTTGAATGTATTTTGGATATAGATAGATCGTTAGGAAACCCATGTTTTTGTCAAGTACATGTTAAGGTTTGTTTTGAGAAGGAATTTTATTTGCATGAGACTGTTAGGGAATATACTAGTGAAGCGCCCTATTTTGTAAACCCACAACTGCTAGAAGGATTTCATTTGGAAGCTGAACTACACATTTTAAAATGGCTGCACCTACTCACTAACTTGAGTCAGGCCGCCAAACAAATAGAACACACTGAGACCAGAATTAAGATCGCTGTAGACCTCAAGGCCCAGCAAATCATAGAAGTCACTCAGGAAATTAAAGATGCAACAACAAAAAAAAAACACTTGGTTTGGAAAGTGGGACTGGGCTGCCACTGGACAGGCAATTTTAGCAACCACAAGCCCGTCCACCTCCTTTTAAGTCATCATGACCAACCCGCTCAGAGCAATGGACCTAAATCCCCGCTCCAAACTCCATCCAGCCATACCTCGTGCAAACCTAGGAACGCCCCGGTTCCACTGCAATAAGCCTGTTTAGTTCAAACAGAACCCTAATTTGCATACCCTTCCCAATATTCCTGACCCCCTCTCCAAGGTGGCGATCCCCCGCTTTGCTCAGACCCAGTGCCTACAGTTTATACAGCCTATCGGGATCGCCCCCGCAACCCGCCTGACCAGTTTAAGCCTATCCATGCACCCCCATGTAAAAGAATACTATGGTGCAGGACTCAAGTTCATTGCTAATTAGCAAAAGCCAACAGGCTCTGAGACAGCATAGCTGCTACAGTCTCTCAGCCTCAGAGTAATTCTGGAGTTAAGATAAAGTAGATGGGCCTTAAGCCCCAAATAGTTTGTCGCATGCTAAATGTTGGTGTATCTATGTGTTTTGGCGCTGTACGCCCCCTTTCAGTGACAGACTTTCATTGCTAGTATGGTGACTTGGGAAACTCTCTTTCTTGTGGCTTCTCTGCCACCGACTTCTATGCCAACCTATGGCATTGTCACTTAACCTTTTAACCACGTCTCTCCAGAGACATGGGGGGGGGGTGAGAATTCATCCCCAATGCATGCTTTCTACCCTTTCATCTCTGGCAAACTTTCAAGAGGAAGGTAAGCCTCCAACGCAAAATCCAGATGCCATTGCAGCCCTGCCGCTTGCGGACAGAACGAGCATCCCAGACGCAGCCCTAGACGTGGACCACCCGCTAGCATTCCCAAGATCTCCACGCCACCACTTGCAGCCAGATGGTGCCCGCTTAAGCAAACGAGCAGCCCCCTTCTTCGCAACCGCCCTGCCTCTGATGCCCACATTTCAAGGCGTCTAGCCAAGCCATCGAAGCCTGACATTGCCCGCTGGACTTGCATTTTAGTCGCCCCCTTGGACGTTGCTGTTTGCCCGCATTCAAGACCCCTTGCCTTGGACTTTTGCCCACATTCCCGCGGACACTGTAGAGTCATCCTGCCCGACTTCAAGAATGGACTTTCACTCTCTTTTCCCCTTGGACTCACATCCATCCAGGATGCCCGCATTCATATGGCCATTGCTGTCTGTTTGGACATTGTTCATCACTGGCTGTGCATCGCCATTGCCATTTCTGTTACTGCTGTCCTATTGTTGTTGCTTTTCTCCTGTTGGATTATTGTTATTGCCTTTCTACTGTTGTTATTGCTGTTGAAGTGAATGGGTTCCTGATGTGTGGTTAGGGACCCCACCCCTCCTTTTGTGTGAGAGAGAGATACTTCCACCTGAACACAACTCCTCTTCCTAAATTGTCACCCTGAAATTTTTATGACAAAGGCTAATTCAAAAGACATTGATCCCAACACACCAGTGCATTGGTCTCAATGCTTTCGGGGGGGGGGGATTGTTAGCAGAAGTCCTCCATTTTATTACATATTTTAGCCATATGGAGTTCCCTATGACCCCAGCCTGACCCTTGGGAGATGGCAGCCATAATCCCCTAGATGTGAGGTCAGGCAAGCAAGCTAAAAATTGCTTAAGACCACTAAGGATTTCCTGGACAAGCAGGTTTTGGGAGTTGCCCTTGGGTATACCACATTATGTTGGAAAACATACCTAATGGTGTTTGTCTCAGCCTCACACTTGATGAGACAGTGATTAGATATGATGACACCTCCTTTCTCTAGCTTCCTTTCCTTGATTGCTTTGATACCAAATTCATTATTTAGACTATGCCCAGACTTAAGTAGCCCATCACGCCTTTGTCTAACTATTATCCAGCCCATGGCTGGAAGGCAGAAATCGCCCTTAAAACCCCCTGGATTTTAGCAGACATTGTGCTACCTTGGAAGTGCATGCTGAAACTCTGTCGGTCTGTGCTCTGAGATAGTTCCCATGACCCCCCTCTTGCTGGTCGTGCCCCCTTCCACGGAGGTCATCTTCATTCACCGCCAAAGCCCAGAGGAGTCGCTCGGGTGTAAGTATATCCTCTGTCCTGGTCTTTCTCTCTTTGCCTTCCCCGCTCTCGCTCTTCCCCCCGCTCATTCTTCTAGTGTGTGTGTGTGTGTGTGTGTGTGTGCCACATTTGGATGTTTGCTTATTTTGTTAATAAAAGATTTCATACTTTAATTGGAGCTTGGTCAGTCTCGGTGTCTTCCCTAGCCAAAAACTCTTACATCTCCCGTAGACAATTGGATAAGGTCCTAGAAGCGAAGTTGGGCACTTCCCTCTCATTTGAGCTAATTATAAATTCCCCAAAATCAGGTCTTGGCTTCCCAACACCACTGTCTCACAAATTTTGCCTCCTTCATAGCCCAGTCAGTCAGTGTGAGGGTTATGAAATTTAACACCCAGGCTTTTTGGAAATGCCACCTCCTTTTCCTCAATGTTGGATCCTATGACTGCTTTAAGAATGTTTTGATTCAGACCATCTTGAAAGTACTGGGTCTTGTAGTCTCAGAGAACAGTTGAATGTGCAGCCCATCAGCTGTCTGAACTTCACTGCATACTCATTCAATTAGTTGCTTCCCCACTGCAGCTGCTTTCTCCTACTGGAATGGGTCCTCAACCTGAACTCAACGGCTGGTCATGCTGTAAGTTAGTTCTCCTGCCCCCATGCTATACAGGTTGACCAACCACTCCACAGCCTCTCCTTCCAGTTGCATTTACAGAGCACATTTTGGCAGCCTGTGACCTGAAGGTGTGCTCCCATTCATGCATGAAACCTTTGACTTGGGTCAAGGAACATAGCATCTTCTTGAAGTGCTCATTGAAAGCCGCTTTTAAGCCCCAGTCAGTGTATGGGCACAGCTTGATATGGCCAGGAGCAATCAGAGTTGGGTGGACTCTTCCCCTTTCAACTCTCATCTCTCACATCACCTGAAGTCTGTGTTGTTTCCTCTGTCCCTGCGATCATCAGATATTTCTTCGTCTTGCTCCTACAGCTCTTTTGCTCCAGGCTTCCCCTGCATTGATAGGTGGGCTAAAATCTCTTGGAGAAAGCCTTTAGGTTCTTTCATCTTGGTATTCAAGCTCTGTAGTTCCACCTCTAACTCTCCATGTCTAGACTCCCACAGACGGAAGGGACTGAAGGCCATACTTGACCTGGCATCTCATCACTCAAAGTGGAGATTCATGTGTTTGGATCTCCACATCTGGAACCCATAGTCATTGCTCACTTTCCCAGATTGCCTTAATCACAGGCATGGCTTTTCTCTTTTGGCCCGTGGGTTTAGCCCCTCAATCCATGGTCTCTTTAGCTAAACTTATTTCAGGTTCTTTCGCCAAGGACATGAATTGTTGTTTGTTGTTGTTGGTAACTGCCCTTGAGTCAATCTCAGCTCATTGCAACCCTATGGATGAGACATCTCCAAGACCCTCTGTCCTCCACTGCTCTGTTTAATTCCTGACCTCCTTAATAGAGCTCATCCACCTAGCATGTGGCCTTCCTCTCTTCCCCCCTCCCTCGACCTTCTCCAAGCATTATTGTCTTTTTTTTCCAAAGAGTCCTCTCTTCTCATAATATTTCAGAAGTACGACAGTCTCAAAGTGCAAATGGGAAACCAGCCAGGGTCAGGGGCTTTCCCAGCAGACAATAGCAGACAATATCCTTGATTGCATATCCTCACCTGGAAGCCATGCCATCAACAGAACAATACCTATTCAACACAGAACAATACACAGGTTACATGGGAATAGCAGACAATATCCTTGATTGAATACCCTGCAGCCATGCCATTAACAACAGAACAATACCTATTCAACACAGAACAACACTCAGTTCACCTGGGAACCACTCCTCCTTACCCAGGGTCTCACAGTATATACAGACCCATTCCCTTCCATTCCAGTTTTCTCTGAAGATGCTAGCCACAGATGCTGGCAAAACGTCAGAAAGAAACTCTTCTAGAACATGGCCACACAGCCTGAAAAAACCCACAAAAAACTATGGATGCCGGCCATGAAAGCCTACGACTTCACATTGGAAATCTCTATGGGGAGAAACTGTTCCAAGATACCCGGAGACTGGAAAAACTCCGGACCAGGAAAGCACATCTACTCTGCTCACTATCTTTCCTGCTACACTGCAGAGACACAGACACCATACCACAATTTCTCATAGCAAACAGGACCTTCAAATCACCACAGGCCAACTGGATCTACAATAGGATGGAACATGCTCTGTTACATGAGAGAATACACACCACCCACAAATAACTAGCCCACATAGACAAGGAACTGCTATCACTCCACCTCAGCATCAGTCAAAAGATGAACAACCAAGACTGGGACAAAATTGACAGCCTCACCTACAGGAAAATGGAAAAAGGGATGGCAGACCACACAGAAAGACAAAAACAGAAATTCAACAAATGCCAAAAGCACCAGCTGAAACCTTCATTGGATAAATCACGGACGATCATCAATCTCACACAGCGGCAACTTTCAGAAGAGGAGACATCCATCCTGGCCAAAGGAGGCAACTTTTCAGTAACCACCACCAGAATCCCTGTTGAAGGCATAATTGCCCAGGTAGAATCTGCACTCCACCATCTCCCAGAAGAGGAAGCAGAAGAGATAAGAGGAGAAACAGCAAGGATTCTGCACAAGGCAAAACCACCTCCCAGCAACATAACCAGAAAAGAACGAAAAGCCATCAAGGATCTCAATTCAGACCCAGAAATCATCATTCTCCCAGCAGACAAAGGCAATGCCACAGTAATCATGGAAACAGAACAATATAGACAAAAAATCAGGGAACTCCTGGATCCTACAATATACAAAAAAACTGAAACAAGACCCAACCAACAAAATCATCAGGAAAACCAACACCCTGATCAAAAACTCCTCAATTCAGCCAACCACAAGACAAAGTTTGTGCAAATCTGAGGCTCTCCCACCAAGACTATATGGACTTCCCAAGATTAACAAGGATTCCATTCCACTCCGACCCATAGTGAGTGCCATTGGATCTCCCACATATGATTTGGCCAAGTTTCTGGCCACACAATTACAAACCCATATAGGGCAAACCCCCCTCTACATCAAGGACTCAACTCACTTCATAAGAAAAATCAATAACCTTGAACTTAAACCCGGAGACATACTAATCAGCTTCGATGTGGTCTCCCTGTTCACCAAAGTCCACATAATGGACACCATGACACTCATCCGACAGATTTTTCCAGAGGACATCGCAGCCTTGTTTGAACATTGCCTCACCACAAGCTATTTCCAGTGGGACAATGGATTCTACGAACAGAGAGATGGGGTAGCAATGGGAAGCCCTCTTAGCCCAGTAATCACAAACTTCTACATGGAACACTTTGAAAAACAAGCCCTGGAAACAGTACCGAAGCCCACAACTTGGTTCCGATACGTGGATGACACTTTCACCATTTGGAGCCATGGAGAAGAAGATCTGGTTGAGTTCCTGAATCACCTGAACAACATCCACCCTAACATCCAATTCACTATGGAAAAAGAAAAGGAAGGAACACTGCCATTCCTAGATGTCCTAGTCATCCGCAAACCAAACCAATGTCTGGGATACACTGTATACAGAAAACCCACACATACAGACTGGCACAAAAACTCTAACCATCACCCAGGACAAAAAAGAAGCACAATAAAAACACTGGTAGACCAGGCAAAACGCATCTGTGAACCCCACTTCTTGGAAGAGGAATTGAAACACCTAGACCGGGCTCTACAGGCAAATGGTTACTCCAGCTCAGACATCAGAAGGGCTGCCAGACTCAGAAAAACCCAGAGGACTGAAGACAAGCAGCCACATATATCAAAGGAGTCACAGACAGAATAGGAAAAGTAGTGAGGAAACACAACCTCCAAATGGTTTACAAACCAACCAAGAAAATCCAACAAATGCTGCGCTCAGCGAAGGACAGGAGAGACCCTCTCACAGCCACAGGAGTTTACCGCATACCATGCAGCTGCGGACAAATCTACATAGGGACCACCAAACGCAGTGTCCAAACACGAGTCAAGGAACATGAGAGGCAATGCAGACTAGGCCAGCCAGAAAAATCAGCAGTAGCAGAACACATCATAAACCATCCTGGGCATAAAATGCTGTTTGAAAACACTGAAATTTTGGACCATGCCAACAACTATCAGGTCAGAATGCACAGGGAAGCCATCGAAATCCACAAACACTTGGATAACTTCAACAGGAAAGAAGAAACCCTTAAAGTAAACAAGATATGGCTACCAGTCCTACAAAATAAGAAAATCAGCACTCAGCAAGTGCAAATGGAAACCAACCAGGGTCAGGAGCTTTCCCAGCAGGCATAGCAGACAATATCCTTGATTGCATATCCTCACCTGGAAGCCATGCCATCAACAGAACAATACCTATTCAACACAGAACAATACACAGGTGTCGCGGGGCCACAAGGCACTCCTCCCACTCCATGCTTCTTGGAGGTATCCATTTCGGCGAAAGAAAGGGCAGACCACTTAAGATGTATGCTCTATACCTTTAATCTACTCGGAAACCCATTCACCAAACAGTTACTAAAAGAGGGGAGAGATGTTGTGCCACACTCTCTCTTTAATATTCTCAGTCCATTCCTTTAATCTTCCCCTTTCACCATTCCTCCTCCTCAGATTAGTCTTCAGCCTGCAATCCCTGCCCTGGAGGGTTCTAAGGGAAGCCCCTTATGACCAACACCCTGGTTTGGCTTCAATTGACTTCGGCCCTAGGGTTGTAAGAGCAGCGACCGGTTCCTCCAGAAGCCCTTCCCTTGGGCTGAGTTGGCCCCAGTCGATTACCTCCCCTTCTGTCAGTGTTTCTCTTTCCTCTTGAGCTCCCGTACTGCTCGCTTCTCTTTCCCTTCCACCGTCCGCCTCACCGAGCCTTCTTCCGCGTTTCTCCCTCTCCCCGAACGCCTCCTCCTTTTCCCTTTTATCCTTGGGCCCCTCCCTCCTGGGTCTTGCTTCCCTTTCTTCTTTTCCAGGTGTCGTTAGATCTCGTAATTCCCCTCTCTGGCTCCCTGTTCTTTCCCTCATTAACCCTTGCTTTCCAGAACAACCCTCTTCCATGGGCCAGCCTTCCTTCACTTTATCACATAACCCCCCCGACAAGAGGGTTGTTCCGTCTCCACAAGCCCACGGACCCTGTCGAGAAAAAAAATCAGCATTAGCATGATGTCTCCCCGCCCGGTGTCGGACCGTAAAGGCATAGGGCTGCAGAGCTAAATACCACCGCGTCAGCCGGGGATTAGCATCCTTCATGGTATGCAGCCACTGTAAAGGGGCATGGTCCGTGACCAAAGTAAACCGAGCTCCCCACAAATAATAACGTAGAGCCAAAACAGCCCATTTCACTGCCAGAGCCTCCCGCTCAATGGCTGCATACTTTCTTTCTCCCGGCTTCAGCTTCCGACTCAAATAAAGAACAGGGTGTTCTCCGTCCTCCCACTGTTGAGCCAGCACGGCCCCAATTCCTCTCTCGGATGCATCCGTTTGGAGAATGAACGGTTTATCAAAATCCGGAGCTCGTAAGACCGGCCGACTACATAACAGCCGTTTCAGGGTGTTAAAGGCCTCCTCCTCCCGGACACCCCACCATTGTCTCTTATTCCGAGATTTTCGTGTTAAATCTGTCAAGGGTCCTGCTATACTGGCAAAATGAGGGATAAATTTCCTATAATATCCGGCTAACCCCAAAAATTGCCTCACCTGTTTCTTGTTCATAGGCCGTGGCCACTTACTAACCCGGTTGACCTTATCTTCCATGGGCCTTAACTGTCCCCTTCCAACCCAGTATCCCAAATATTTCACTTCTTGCCGCGCCACCGCGCACTTTGCGGGGTTAGCCGTCAAGCCTGCCTCCCTTAATCTCTGCAGCACTTGTCGGAGGTGTTGAACATGTTCTGACCAAGAGTTGCTAAAGATAATTATATCGTCAATGTACGAGGCAGCGCAATGTTCTAGAGGGGCCAGGACCCGGTCCATTAGCCTTTGGAAGGTTGCTGCTGCTCCATGAAGGCCAAAGGGCATTCGTACAAAATGAAATAAACCCTTAGGCGTTGCAAAGGCCGTCTTTTCTCGGTCCCCTTCCGGTAACGGGATCTGCCAGTAACCTTTTGTTAAGTCTAAAGAGGACAAGAACTTAGCCTTCCCCAACTTTTCTAGCAATTGGGTAGTCCCTGGCATGGGATAAGCATCAAACCGCGACACCTCATTGAGCCTTCTAAAGTCTATACAAAACCTAATTGACCCATCAGGCTTCGGGACCAGTACCGGTTGACTTCGCCAGGGACTATTAGAGGGTTCAATGACCCCCAGCGCTAACATCTTATCCACTTCGTCGTTAATCCCTTTCTGTAATCTCCATGGCCAAGGTCTCGCTGGAACCCTCACCACCACCCCGGGCTTTGTAACTATTCTATGGCAAGTCATGGACGTGAAGCCCGGGTCCCTAGAGAAGACATCCGCAAAGTCCCGCCTTACCTGATGGATATGTCTAAGCTGTTCCTCCGAGAGGTTAGAGCAGATAGGGAGATCATCAGGACCCTCTTCGTGCCCAGCCTGTGGGCCTAACTCTTCTTCTACCTCGTCCCCCGTTACTACTTGAGCCAAAAAGGCTTCCCGCTCTTTCCATTCCTTAAGGAGATTAACATGAAAAACCTGTAACCGAGGACGGGCCCCCAGCACTTCCACCTCATAGTCCACAGGGCCCACCTGCCTTTTGACCTCAAAGGGGCCCTGCCACTGAGCAAACAACTTCGCTCTCTCTGAGGGCAATAGTACTAGCACTTTTTGGCCCACCTGCAAGGACCTAGGCCTGACACGCTGGTCATAAGCCTCCTTCTGTCTTCTTTGGGCCTCCACCAGATTCTGTCTAGCTATCTGCCCAATCTTTTCCAAATGATCCCTCATCTGTAGCACTCTTCTTAACACCGTAGACCCTTCGCTAACCTCCTCTTCCCACCCTTCTCTAACCAAGTCCAACACTCCTCGAGGACGCCTTCCGTACAACAGCTCAAAAGGCGAGAACCCCAAGGATGTTTGTGGGACCTCACGATACGCAAACAAGAGAGGTCCTATTAATAAATGCCATTGTGATCCCTGTTCCATTACAAACTTTCTAAGCATGGCCTTTAGGGTCCCATTAAATCGTTCCACCAACCCATTGGCCTGTGGGTGATAAACGGAGGTCTTTAGGGGTTTGACTTTGAGGATAGACCACATCTTTTGCAGGACTCTACTCATGAAAGAGGTGCCCTGATCTGTAATAACCTCTCGTGGAAACCCCACCCTCGCGAAAATTGTCAACAACTCCTGAGCCACCCTACCTGCTTGCATGGATCGCAAAGGGACCGCTTCTGGGTAACGGGTGGCGTAATCCACCATCACCAAAATAAACCGATGGCCTGCTGCTGACTTCCCCAGAGGCCCTATAAAATCAATGCCCACCCTTGTAAAGGGTTCGTCTATGACGGGCATAGGAATCAAAGGCCCCGCGGGAGCTCCCCTTCTTTGGGTCACCTGACAGCGGGGACAAGAGGCACACCAGTCTTTCACCTCTTTCCACACCCCAGGCCAATAAAACCTCTGTAAAATGCGACTTATAGTTTTATCCACCCCCAGGTGTCCCGACAGAGGAATGTCATGAGCTAAGGAAAACACCGCATGACGTAGTGGTCTGGGCACTAATATTTGCCAGTGTGCCGCCTCTCCTTCCTTCATCTGTTGAACCCTATACAGTAAATTATTTTTAAAAACAAAGTAAGGTCCCTTCTTTCCCCTCTCCTCCTCTGGAACCGCTTGCTTAAACGCTTCCTGTAGGGTCGCGTCATTTTGCTGCCAAAAGGCCACTTGCTCTCTATTAACCCTGGCGATATCTACCCCTTCCGCCCTGACCTCTGCCGCGGCGTAACCCTCCTCCTCCTGGATTAATTCCCTCCAGTTGGGCCAATCCCGCCCTAGGAGCATTTCTCTTCCCATTGAGGGTACCACCCCCACCCTCATCTCTCGCTCCATCTTTCCCACTCTCACCCTCACCTTGGTGGTAAAATAGGTTTTCACATCCCCATGGATACATTTCACCGCCACCTGTGAACCATACGCCTTCCCTGGTACCCTCCTTACCAAGGAGCGGCTACAGCCCGAGTCAACTAGGGCTTGAACTCTCTGTCCATTGACCCAGGCCGGGACCACCCGAGCATCCCTACCTGTCAGGCCCCTACTTACCTGGGCCGCCTCCCAGGCGTCTCCCCATGCACACTCCATGAGAGGACAGTCCTTCTTAACGTGTCCCTCCATCCCACAGGTGAAGCAGTTGATTGGACGCCGGGGACCTTCCTGGGCACCCAACAGCAACGGTCTTCGGGCAAGGGTCGTTGGTTTGCCTCCCTCTACTCCTCCTTTCAAACCTTTGCTCGCGATTCCCTCGGCTCCAAATCCGTCTCCCGGCGCCATTCCCCGCCGTTCTGGTGGTCTACCCCCGGCGACTCTCATTCCCCGCGATACCTTTGGTTCCACCGGTCCCCGAAGGTGCCCTAATTCGGCCTCCTCAGCCCCTGAAAAGGCCTCCATCAAAGTCACAGCCTCTTCCAACTTGGAGGGTTTGTGGCACCGCACCCAACTGCGAGCTGTCATTGGTAAGGCATTAATAAATTGCTCAACCATCACCATTTCAGCCACCTCTTGCGCCGATCGCACCGCCGGCTTCAACCATCTTAAACAGCTGGCTCTAACCTTTTGCCCCAGGGCACGAGGATGCATGCCCAGAGTCCACTTTAACTCGCGTAGTCGGCGTCTATAAGTCTCCTCCGAGATGTTGAGAGTAGTCAAAATGGCCTCTTTGACTTTCTCATAAGAAGAGGCTTCCTCGGGGGCTAAGGTATCCACTATCTCCTGGGCAGGCCCCGTAAGACATGGGGTTACTATAAGAGCCCATTGTTCCTTAGGCCACTTGGCAGCTATGGCCACCCTCTCGAAAGCGTGTAAAAATGCCTCCGGATCATCATTAGGGCCCATCTTGACCAATCTTATTGGGGCTGGGGCCCCTACCAGTGACTCCAAGGTAGGCTTTTCCCCCTCCCTTGGGAGCTTCAGCGCCTCAGCCATCTGCGTTACCAACTGCTGTTGTGTCACCTGCTGGGCTGCAAACATTTGCTCCATCAACTGCACCTGGTGAGCGTTCACACTCCGCAACAACTTTTCCTGTTGGTCAGCCAACCATGCAAACCAAGCCTCACCGGGTCCTGTAGCCCCGCCTTGTACCGGAGATCCCACTTCTGACACCAATGTCGCGGGGCCACAAGGCACTCCTCCCACTCCATGCTTCTTGGAGGTATCCATTTCGGCGAAAGAAAGGGCAGACCACTTAAGATGTATGCTCTATACCTTTAATCTACTCGGAAACCCATTCACCAAACAGTTACTAAAAGAGGGGAGAGATGTTGTGCCACACTCTCTCTTTAATATTCTCAGTCCATTCCTTTAATCTTCCCCTTTCACCATTCCTCCTCCTCAGATTAGTCTTCAGCCTGCAATCCCTGCCCTGGAGGGTTCTAAGGGAAGCCCCTTATGACCAACACCCTGGTTTGGCTTCAATTGACTTCGGCCCTAGGGTTGTAAGAGCAGCGACCGGTTCCTCCAGAAGCCCTTCCCTTGGGCTGAGTTGGCCCCAGTCGATTACCTCCCCTTCTGTCAGTGTTTCTCTTTCCTCTTGAGCTCCCGTACTGCTCGCTTCTCTTTCCCTTCCACCGTCCGCCTCACCGAGCCTTCTTCCGTGTTTCTCCCTCTCCCCGAACGCCTCCTCCTTTTCCCTTTTATCCTTGGGCCCCTCCCTCCTGGGTCTTGCTTCCCTTTCTTCTTTTCCAGGTGTCGTTAGATCTCGTAATTCCCCTCTCTGGCTCCCTGTTCTTTCCCTCATTAACCCTTGCTTTCCAGAACAACCCTCTTCCATGGGCCAGCCTTCCTTCACTTTATCACAACAGGTTACATGGGAATAGCAGACAATATCCTTGATTGAATACCCATAGGCCATGCCATTAACAACAGAACAATACCTATTCAACAAAGAACAACACTCAGTTCACCTGGGAACCACTCTTCCCTACCCAGGGTCTCACAGTATATATATACCCATTCCCTTCCATTCCAGTTTTCTCTGAAGATGCTAGCCGCAGATGCTGGCGAAACATCAGAAAGAAACTCTTCTAGAACATGGCCACACAGCCCGAAAAACCCACAAAAAACTATGGATGCCGGCCATGAAAGCCTACGACTTCACATACGACAGTCTCAGTTTGGTCATCTTGGCTTCCAAGGAGTTTCCGGTTTGATCTGCTCTAGGAACCACTTGTTTGTCCTTTTTACTTTCCATGGGATCCTCAGCACTCTTCTCCAGCACCACATTTCAAATGAATTGATTTTCTTCCTATCATCTTTCTTAACTGTCCAGCTGTCACATCCATACATGGTAATCGGGAATACAATGGCTTGTATGATTCTAACTTTTGTTCTGAGTTGTATATCTTTGCATTTTAGAATCCTTTCTAGTTCTTTCATAGCCACCCTCCCCATTCTTAGTATTCTTCTGATTTCCTGACTGCAGTCCCCATTTCTATCAATGTTTGATTCCAGGTATGGGAATTCTTTTACTATTTCTATTTCTTCATTGTTTAGGTTGAACTTGTGAAGTTCCTCGGTGGTCATTATTTTTGTTTTCTTCATGTTCAACATGAAGTCTGCCTTTGCACTTTCTTTTTTGGTCTTCCTTAGCAGGTGTTCCAGGTCTGTCAGGTTTTCTGCTAGTATTATGGTGTCACCTGCATATCTTAGATTGTTGATATTACTTCCTCCTATTTTCACTCCTCCTTCTTCTGTGTCCAAGCCTGTTTTTCATATAATATGTTCTGGATACAGGTTGAACAGATAGGGTGAAAGAATGCAGCCTTGTCTGACTCCTTTGCCAATTAGGAACCATTCTGTTTCTCTGTGTTCTGTTCTGACAGTAGCCTCTTCTCCTTAGTACAGATTCCTCATCAAGACTATCAGATGTGTTGGCACTCCCATGCCTTTAAGGGCATTCCATAGCCTTTCATGGTCTATGCAGTCAAAGACTTTGCTATAGTCTATAAAGCACATGCTGATTTTCTTTTGGAATTCCCTGCTGTGCTCCATTAGCCACCGTATGTTTGCAATGTAATCCCTAGTGCCTCTTCCTTCTCCGAACTCTGCTTGGACCTCT
Organism: Phrynosoma blainvillii; assembly: GCA_026167975.1. Lineage (NCBI taxonomy): Eukaryota > Metazoa > Chordata > Lepidosauria > Squamata > Phrynosomatidae > Phrynosoma > Phrynosoma blainvillii. The sequence continues at coordinate 154,199,277 of JANUYF010000004.1, forward strand.
GGGATTTCTCTTTCCATGTATGGTTGGAGTCTGTTGCAGAATTTTGAGTATAATTTTGCTTACATGGGAGATCAGTGCTATGGTCCTATAGTTGCTGTCTCTTGTGTCTCCCTTTTTGTGGATGGAGATGTATATCCTTCCAATCTGTTGGCCATCATTTTGTTCTACATATCTGTTGACATATGTTGGTTAGCACTAGAGTTGACTCTGTCAATGCGGATTGCAGCAGTTCAATTGGACTGTCATCTGTTCCTGGTGATTTGTTTTTCGGTATTTCTTGTACTGCAGTTTCCACCTCACTTTTTAGAATTTGGGCTTCATCTTCATATGGTTCTTCATTCCATGTGTCTTTCATTTTGTCATCTCTTTTTTATAATTCTTCTGTGTATTGTATCCAACGTCTTTTTATTCCTTCTTGATCTTGATTATATTATTTTTTTATTGATTAAAATAACAAATACAAAACTATACACAACACATAAACCATGATCAATGCTTAAGCTTATACTTATGATTGTGTAAAGTATGGCCAATCGACCATAAACTTGCTCTTTTTTATATAACCCTAAAAAATATATAACTAGATCCAACATCTATTATTGCCACTTTTATGAACTTTTGCTAGCTTCACTGGAGTAAGATACCAACGCTGTTCCATTTTTAAATAATTTTCTTTCAAGTCTTGACATTGAGTAAATCTTTGTGTCTTCTTTCTTGCCCATTCCCAACTATTTAAATCAATATCCCTGCCAATATCCTTGGCCCATCTAATCATCGTATCTTTTACTAAGTCTTGTTCCAGTTCTCTTTCTTGTAGAAGCTCATAATATTTGGAAGTTAGTTTTTTACCATTTTGTTTACTACAACAATTCTTTACAAGCAGCAGGTATCCCTTCTCTGGAGTATTATATATGAGCTAGTTCATTCACAATTGCAAATCACCATGACAGCAGTTTTCAAGCCATAAGTGAGCACAGATCCATGACTACATCCATATCTTTGGTCTTCGCTGATTGCCAGTATGGCAACACACTATCATGGGATTGATTTTAAGGCAAGGGACTCTCCTTCCAAGATCCAAGGAATAGTTGGAGGGCTGAAAGTACACTTGGAGGCTCCTTCTGTCTGTGTTTTATTGACAGAAATCACCTTGGTCTAGATGGCATGCACACAGCTATCATCAAATTAAATTTCCCTGTGGTTGTCTTCAAGGACTTTAGAGAGCAAAAATGTTGCAGCTGGCAAGATTTATACATCCCTTCTGCAAGGGTTAACCTCATCTCATGGCTACTATTGTCTCAAGATAACTTGTCAGTCTGTGAGAACAGACGGTAATAGATTTGAAGTGGGTTGCTTGGCCCATAGAGAGGAAGATGCTGTATTTATTGAACAGACATTAAAAAGAACATTTCTCAATTTCTCGGCACTGAACTCAGGGTCAATGGATCTTCTTGGCAGTGACATGCTGAGTCAACTCCTAGCACAAAGCTTTTAGAAGGAGCAGGGTTAGATTAAAGGATTAGACTCCATCCTTAAGATTTCCCAGGCAAAAAGATTAGGTCTTACATCATAATGCTGCTCTGCAGTGTTTTGCTTAGGTTTCCCCTGCTACTGATTGAATGCAAAAAGAACACATAAATACAAAAACTTTTCTCATTTTCACATCTAGTTTTTGAAGTTGAACATTTCCATCACTCCATGCCATGACAGCATTGATGGAAAGAGCTTTGGAATCCAAATGGGCACAGTGATGTACTTGAAAGCAAATTGATTTCATAGAGATTGTTACTCATGCATCCTATTTTCTAACTGCACAATAGGAACTGGAAGTAGACACAGTAAAATAAGAGTTATTAATATAAAGCAGTGTTCAGGCAGTCCACACACGATGTTATAATCCTTAAAGTAATTCTGTAAGGCAGGTGAGTATTATTGTCCACATAATGAATATGGGAAGCTCAGACCAAGAGGAGGACTGTGAGGTTTCAGCCAAGGACGTTCTGATTCAAGGTAACTCAGGGGGGATACAGACAGCCCAAAAGAGGTGGCTTAGAGCCGCCTCTTTAAGGCTGGATGTAAATGCCACACGCCTCAAGCAGGGCTATACAGGCCATCTGTTTCAGCCCTCCATTCCTGAGCTACAATACTCTATTAGTTTTCTGCAGCTATTGAAGCACTATTAAAAGGATAAGAAGAAATGTAGAAGTACAACCATGTGATCTTTCAAAAATGTTTAAAGAAGCTATTTTAAAACAGTTAAAGACCAACTTGTTCCAAAAAGCTTTATGTAATTTAACAAGCATTTGAAAAATAAGAAGTGGTGGGATTTGTTAGAAAACTGTGACTCATAAGATTACCTGCTATTCACATGTTGTTCTGCATCATTTGTGTTCTCTTTGTTACATTTTATCCCACCAGGGTGCTCAGGGGAGCAGATAACATATTACCCAATAATCCTGTGCAATAGGTAAGGCTGAGGGATAGTGACTGATACAAGGTTACTCTACAGTGACAGGGCAGGTGCCAGAGAGGAGAAGATTCCTGCATCTTTTATAATATATAGAAGAGGTGTAACATGAATTCCACAGTGCATGCTGAAATTCCCTCTTCTGCATAACTCTTACAGACCCAGGAACCCTGTTCTCACTTGCATCTGATCATCCTAGGAAACTTGTGTCTGAGTGGTGGAATCATAGAGTTGGAAGAAACCACCAGGGCCATCAAGTCCAAACCCCTTCTGCCATGCAGGAAGACACAATCACACCGCACCCAACATGACTATCTAGCCTCTGTTTTAAAACCTTCAGAGCAGTGGCAACATTAGGGGGTGCGGAGTGTGGACTGCACCAGGTGACATCCTAAGGGGAGGGTGACACCACTGCTTCTCAGACATCTACATTTTGACAAAAATAGGCTGTGGCATTTGCCTGTATCTCTTTAAAATGCTGAAGACATAGTGTGAGTGGGGTGAACCTCAGTGGGAAGAGAAAGGAGAGGCCCCAGGGTTGTTGTTTTTTTTTTAAAAAAAAAAAAAAAAGAAAATGACAATTTTTAATTTTTAATTTAAAAAATTATTTTTTCTTTAAAACATCACATTTTAGCAAATGTTAACTTTAACCACATGAAATTATGTATATGTAAACACATTTATTCTTTGTTTATGATATCATAATTTAAAGGTATAAATATAATTTTGCCAGTTGTTTATGTCACAACTATTACCATTACATTCAGTGATATATGGGAATTATGATTTATAAGTAAATTAGTACAAAAAACATTACTAAGGATTCTACATGGTGCAGTATGGGAGGAGGTCAATGCAGGGGGTGATACCATCAGTTACTGCACCGGGTGACACCAACCCTAGTGACACCAGTGCTCCAGAAAAGGAAACTCCACCACACTCTGAGGCAGCATAATCTTTTCCTATAGTTTCAGTCCATTACTCCATGACCTAGTTCCTTGAGCAGTAGAAAACAAACTTGTTCCATCAATAAGATATCCTTTCAAACATTTAAACCCAATTATCATATCACCTCTTAACCTTCTCTTCTCCAGGCTAAACATATCCAGCTCTCTAAGGGGGGTTGCAGACTGCCAGAAATAGTGTGAATTCAGTCCACTTTTAGGGTTAGGGTTAGTGCTAGGGAATCATGGGAACTGTTATTTTTCTGAGACATTGAGCCTTCTCTGTCAGACAACTCTGATGCCACAATAAAATACAGTTCCCATGGTTCCCTAACTCTAACCCTAACCCTAAAAGTGGACTGAATTCACACTATTTCTGGCAGTCTGCAACCCCCCTAAGTTACTCCTTATAGGGCATGGTTTCCAGACCTTCACCATTTTGTCACCCTCCTCTGGACACACTCCAGCTTGTCAATATCCTGTTTGAATTGTGGTGCCCAGAATTGGACACAATATTCCAGGTAAGGCCTGACCAATAGAGTGATACTATTTCTTCTGTCAATCTAAATGCTAGACCTCTATTGATGTAGCTTAGAATCACATTGTGTGTTTTTTTTTTTATCTGCTACATCAGCCTATTGACTTATGTTCAACCTGTGATCACTAGGACTCCTAGATCCCTTTCATGTTTACTGCGGACCTGGAACAATGAATGCAAGCTACAGGAGAAGAGATGTCACCTAAACATTAGGAGGAATTTCCTGACAGTAATAGCTGTTTAACAGTGGAACACATTCCCTCAGAGAGTGGTGGAGACTCCTTCTTTGGAGGGCTGTAAACAGAGGCTGGATGGCCATCTGTCTGGGATGTGAGTTCCTGCATGGGGGGGGGGGGGGTTTGGACTGAATTGTCCTTGTGGTCTCTTCCAACTCTATGATTTTATTGTTTTATGATTCTATGATTAAACAGACAGTCTGTAAGCACTTAGAAAGGAATGCCAAAATCGGTAAAAAGTCAAGATGGGTTTTTCAAAAACAAGTCATGCCAGACTAATGTTATCTCTTATTTTTTTTTAATAGAGTCAAAAGCTTGGTAGATGAAGAGAATAGTGTAGATGTAGTGTATCTTGATTTCATTAAGGCCTTTGACAAGGTTCCCCATGATATTCTTGCAAACAAGCTAGTAAAATATGGGCTAGTCAATACTAGTGGTAGTTGGATTTGTAATTGGTTGACCGAGCGAACCGAAAATGGCTTCATCCTGGAGAAAAGCAACCCATGGGGTCTTACAGTGGTCTGTGCTATTGAAATCAATATCAGTGATTTGTATGATGGAATTTAGGTCATGCTTATCAAATTCGTAAATATCCCAGATAGGGTCTGACAAAAAAATTAGGAGGGGTAGCTAATAACCCAGAGGATAAGATCCAAAGCCAAAATTCCCTTAATAGATTAGAAACCTGGACTAAAACTAACAAAATGAATTTGAACACACTTTGGGTGAAAAAAATGAAATGCACAGGTATAGGATGGGAGACACATGGTTTAACCATAGAATAATAGATTTGGAAGAGACCACAAGGGCCATCCAGTCCAACTCCCCTGCCATGCAGGAACTCAAAATCAAAGCATCCCCAACAGATGGCCATCCAGCCTCTGTTTAAAGAAGGAGACTCCACCACACTTCAAGGGAGTGTGTTCTGCTGTCTGACAGCTCTCACTGTCAGGAAGTTCCTCCTAATGATGAGGTGGAATCTCTTTTCCTGTAGCTTGCATCCGTTGTTCCGGGTCCTATTCTCTGGAGCAGGAGGAAACAATATGACGTCCCTTCAGATATTTAAGGAGGGTTATCATATCCCCTCTTAACCATCTCTTCTCCAGATTAAACATACCCGGTTCCCTAAGCCGTTCTTCATAGGGCATGGTTTCCAGACCCTTCACCATTTTGTCACCCTCCTCTGGACATGTTCCATCCTGTCAATATCCTTTTTGAATTGTGGTGCCCAGAACTAGACACAATATTCCAGGTGAGGCCTGACCAAAGCAGAATACAATGGCACTATTACTTCCCTTGATCTAGACACTATACTTCTGTTAATGCGGCTTAGAATCTCACTGGCCTTTTTAGCTCCCTCATCACAGTGTTGACTCATATTCAGCTTGTGATCTACTAGGACTCCTAGATCACTTTCACTCATAGTCTCCATAAGCCAGGTTTCTGCCATCATATATCTATGCATTTTGTTTTTCTGTCCAAAGTGCAATACCTTATATTTCTCTGTGATGAAATTCATTTTGTTAGCTTTGGCCCAACTTTCTAATCTATTAAGATCATTTTGAATTTTCATACTGTCCTCTGGAGTATTAGCTATTCCTCCTAATTTGGTGTCATCTGCAAAATTGAGAAGCATGCCCCCTATTCCTTCATCCAAATTGTTAATAAAGATGTTGAATAGCATTGGGCCAGGACAGAACCCTGTGGCATCTCACTGGTCACTTCTCTCCAGGATGAAGAGGAGCCATTGCTGAGCACCCTTTGGGTTCGGTCAGTCAACTAGTTACTAATCCACCTAACAGTTGTATTGTCTAGCCCACATTTTACTATCTTGTTTGCAAGAATATCATGGGGGAGCTTGTCAAAAGCCTTACTGAAATCAAGATATGTTATGTGTACCACATTCCCCTTCATCTAGCAAGCTGGTAATTTTATCAAAAAAAGAGATCAGATTAGTCTGGCATGACTTGTTTCTCTGGAACTCATGTTGACCTTTTGTGATTGTGGTGTTCCCTTCTAAATGTTCATAGACATTCTGTTTAATGATCTGCTCTAGAATCTTTCCTGGTATTGATGTCAGACTATCTGGATGATAATTGCTGAGATCCTCTTTTTTTCCCTTTTTGAAGATGGGGAAAATGTTTATCCTCCTCCAGTTGGTTGGGACTTCTCCTGTTCTCCAGAAGTTCTCAAAGATTATTGCCAATGGCTCTGAGATTAAATTTGCCAGTTCTTTTAATACACTGAGATGTAGTTCATCTAGTCTTGGAGACTTAAATTCATTTAGATTAACTAGATATTCCTGTACTACCTCTTTACTTATTCTGTGCTGTGTTGCACCTGTTCTCTGCTCCATTTTCCTCAGGTTGGGCACCTTTTTCCTTTTCTGAGAAGAAGATAGTGTTGAGTATTTTTTTCCTTTTCTCTGTCCCCTGTTAGCATTTTGCCATCTTCTCCATGCAGTGGCCCTACCATTTCTTTAGTCCTATTGCTATGGACATACCCCCCCAAGCCCTTTTTATTGTTCTTAAACTCTCTAGCAAGCCTGAGCTCATTCTGTGCTTTGGCTATTCTGACTTTGCCCCTACAAGTGCTAGCTATTTTTTTTTAATTCCTCTTTGGTGATTACCTCTTTTTCCGTTTCTTATACATGTTCCATTCAAAACTTAGCTCAGTTGAAAGTTCTTCAGTCATCCATCCTGGTTTCTTGAGACACCTCCCATTTTTCCTTCACATTGGAACTATTTTAAATTATGCCTTCAGTATCTCTCTTTTGAGAAACTCCCATCTGTCCTGAACTCCCTTCTCTTTTAGTGTTTTTGACTACAGGATCACCCTCAATATTTCCCTAAGTTTACTGCAATAAGCTTTCCTAAAGTCTAGAATGCATGTTTGACTATGCCTGGCTTCTCCTTTCCACTGTATAACAAATTCCAGGAGAACATGATCACTCCCATCTAAGGATTCTACCACTTGCACCCCATTTACCAGGTTATCCCTGTTGGTTAGAATCAGATCTAAAATAGCTGATCCCCTTGTTGCCTCTTCCACCTTTTGGACAATGAAATTGTCTGCCAGATAAGAGAGGAATTTGCTGAGACTTAAATTCTTGGCTGAATTTGACTTCCAGCAAATATCAGGATAGTTGAACTCACCCATCACTACTACATCTCTCCTTTCTCTGTGTGTGGTCATTTGTTCATCCAATTCCTCATTCTGATTTGGTGGTCTCTAGTGTACTCCCACTATAACATCCCTGTTGTTTCCCTCCCCCTTAATTTTTATCCAGATGCTCTTTACCTGGCTTCCAGGATTGAAGTCCTGGATCACCCTACAGGTTTAAACATCTCTGACGTATAATGTTATTCCTTCTCCTTTCCTGTTTGACCTATTTCTCTTGAAAAGAATATCCATTACTACATTCCAATTACCATATTTCAGTCATGCCTATTATATTGTATTTGCTTTGTTGTGCTAGGAGTTCAGGTTCATCTTGTTTATTCCCCATGCATTGGTGTAGAGACATTGAAGACCATGGGTCCTCCTCGCTAGCTGCCTATTTAAAATTTTTTTCCCTCCCACTCTTGGGTCCTTGTACTATTTGTCTTGTTCCCTCTATAACAGTTTGATCAGTATCTCCAGTCCTTGATGTACTCCTGCCTTCAAAAATAATGTCTCCTTCCCCAACAGAGTTCAGTTTAAAGCCCTCCTGATCAAATTTTTCAGACTATTGGCAAAAATGTTTCTGTCAACTGGCATGAGGTACAAGCCATCCCTTGCCAGAAGACCCCCCCCCCCCACCATGGAACTGCAGTACATAATCCAAGAATCCAAATTGTTCTTGGTGGCGTCATCTGTGGAGCCAGTAGTTCACATCCATTATCTGCCTCTCCCTTCCTATACTGTGCCCTTCAACTGGGAGAGAAGATGAGAGGACAACCTGTGAATCCAGCTCTTTCAGCTTCCTACCAAAAGCCTCATAATCCCTTTGATATTCTGAAGGCTGTGCCTTGCAGTATCATTGGTTTCCACATGGACCAAAAGGAAGGTAATGGTCAGTAGGCTTGACAGGTCTTGTCACTATCACATCACAGATTTTTGCCTCAGGGAGACAACACACCTCCCAAGACAGGCCCACAAACCACTGTCAAGCCCACAAACCACTGATTCTGTACTCTTCAGCAAGGAGTCTCCCACCACCACCACACTCCTCATCTGAGGGTTAGCAGTGGCTGTTCCCTACTGTGCTACTCCCAAGGTCTCTTGCACTTTCCCTAAGGACTGTCCCTGTTGCTCTTCCTCATCATCCCTGATAAGGGAGAGAGTTTCAAATAAATTCTGTAGCTGCAAGCTCACAGAATGATTCCTGGTTTCCATACTTCTGAGTATCACATTCCTCCAACTGTTTACCTCCTGTGTATGTGAAGTTACTTCCTCCCGAGAAACTTCCTCTGTGTGTTCCCCATCCAAGACCATCCGTTCCAGGGAAATCTCTTGCTCCCTAATATGTTGAAGTGTAGATACCATGGCCTCCAGCTGCTGGACCTTCTCTTCCAACAGGGCTACCAACTTGATGCAGATGAAGTTCCCCACATCCATAGGCAAGAAAACAAACATCCCACAACTGTTGCAGGTGACCATGGCAGCTCCCTCAGTGTCCATATTGAGAAGTCTTAAGTAGGCACTGAAACAGGACTGTGGGCTTCCTCCTCAAAAGTCCCCTGTTAAACAGCCATATAAAGGACCCCTGTTGGCCTAGCCTTTCTCTCAAAGCTCCGTAAGTGAGCTCAAGAAACTGGGGCTTTAGCAATATAGAGAGCTCCTGGCTGCTAGTTCCTTTCAGAGGCAAGTCTCTGACCTACTTCCTCTGAGCAAAAGCACCCGACAAGCCCCTTAAAAAAAAACATGAAAAAGTAAAGGAGGACCACTCAAACACAGGTCCCAGCTCAGCTTCTGCTCTGTGCTCTGAGTCTTCCTTCACTGTGAAATTTCATGCACCATTAAGTGTTTGTGCTAAGGTGATAGCTCCAAACCCAGTGACTCACAGAAGTGACCCACAGTAACCCTACTTATGAAGTCAGCTCCTTGGGCACGAGCAGGTTTAAGTTGGGTGATAAGACTCTTTATCTCAGAATGCGAGACTGGAGGCCAAGGAGGAAGAACCGAAACCTGTATCATAAGATCATAAACTAATGAACTAGAAGAGCTGTCTACAGAATCATAAAGATTGGAAAAGTGACTTTCCCATATATGGGCTGGGATCTGAGCTGTAAGAATGTTAGCATTCTTAGTGAATGAAGGGGTAACCTCTTTCCAAAATAAGTTGGAATTGCTTGTGCTGGCTGACATAATTAATTTGTTCCAAGAATCTATCATGGCACCCTTTTTCTTTTGTCTTACAAGGAACTTGTATCTTTTCTTCTGTACCAGAAGTTCAGATACAGAAAATTGTATTGGGTCTAATTTATGTTGCTTAAACAGATATTTGAGGTGAGCCCAAAGTTCTTTGCATTCTGAATCAAACCAAATCTGGTGACGTGTTGGTTTATATCTAACAAAGTTACCTTTGGAAACAGTTAGCAATGGTTGTAACAAGCTAATGAAAGTGTTATAATTAGACAATGTTTCAGAATCTAATTTGGCATCCGCTATTGCAAGAGAAAGCAACTTAATTGATTCACTAGACAGAAACTTAGTAAGAGTGTTAGACAGCTGGAGGAACCATTTGACACGGGTTAAACCAACATCATTTGCACAAATAGGGGTCTTATCAAGAGGCAAGATAAAACTGTCATGAACTTCTAAGCACAAGAAGACTGGAAAGTGATCACTGTCGGGTCTGCTAATAATAGCAAACTTGGAAATATGAGAAATTAAGTTTGGTGAAACCCCCATATAGTCAAGGATTGATGGTCTGGTACCTGCCCAGTGTGTATATTCAGCTGGATAATCATCCTTAAAGCTGCCATTAAGGATAATTAAATTTAATTCATCAAAAGTACGAGCTAGACATAATCCCTTGAAATCACAGAACGTGTCCTTGGATTTACGAGACATTGTTGGGGGGATAACTATAGGACAGGGGGATTGGCAGTTGTATTTGGCATACAAAGAAACATCATCAGCTCCCATTCTAGCATTAAGATCGCCTGCTACAATGAAATTGGCCGTAGGCGTCTCAAACATTAAACCTTTGATAAAGGAATTAAGCTTGTTCCATGTGCTTGCTATCTTATCCCGACCCTGAAGTGGGGGAATATAGATATTAATCAAGTATAGTAAATTGTTATTAAGCTTCAAAAGAACAGCTAGGGCATACTGCTCCAGTGCAGAAACCTTGATTATTTGAACCTTGAGTTCCAAAGATATCAGCTCCCCTAGCCCACCACATAGTCTCCCGTTACCTTTTCCAGGGGTAGCATTCAGACCCGTAAATTTATAATCCTCTATGAATATTTCTTCACCAAGCCATGTTTCCTGTAGAAGAATAATGTTATGTCTGTTGACAAAAGGTATAAAGGTAGGATCCCTACATCTAGGCTTCCAGCCAGCTACGTTCCATGAGATAATGGACAGAAAGGACAGATCAGCTGAATGTCAATTGCCTGAAAATACAGACTGTTCCTGGGATAGAGAAACTTGCAGTTCATTGGCAATTACACTTCCATTAAGTATATTTCCCTTCTCCGGTGCTAAGGTGATTGGACTGACAGATAGACCCTGCTTAGATATTTTGACTGCATCAGAATTTGACCTGAGACAATTAAAATTCCTATTAGCTTTTTCTTTCTCTTATTGTAGATAAGTGTGCCAGCTGAATTTTATGTTACTCTAGATTCGCCATAAATCAGAAAGGACATGAAGACATGCAAGAACAACACAAAGTCTCCAATTGTTTCATAGGTAGTACATGGGAATAGGAGCCAGCATGGTATAGTGGTTTGAGTGTTGGACTACCACTCTGGATACCTGGGTTTTATTCCCCATTCTGCCATGAAACCCACTGGGTGAACTTGGACAAGTCACACACTCTCAGCCTCAGGGGAAGGCAATGGCAAACCTCCTCTGAACCAGTCTTTCCAAGAAAATCCCAGGATAGGGGTTCACTTATCTTCTGCTGCCTCCTTCACCTCTTATCCGTTGCTGCTTCCTCTTCCTGCCTCATGCAACACCACGCCACCCCTTCCTCCCCCCTCCTCCTCCTCCTCCTCTAACCTGGACTTCCTCTCTTCTTCCTCCTCCCGCCTTGTGCCACACCACCCCTTCTTCCTCCTCCTCCTCCACCTGGCATATAAGACGACCCCTGACTTTGGAGAAGATTTTCCTGAGTTAAAAAGTTGTCTTATACGCCAGAAAATACAGTAGAAGGCAAAGTAGAACAAATAAGTCAAACATAGAAAGAACAGTAAACCCTATTAAGGGTTGTACTTAAACAGAGAGAATCCTGCCTAAAATTAAGAGGACTACCAGAACAAACAAACAAAAACTTGTACGATTACCTTATTCCCTTATTAATGAAATATATGGATGCACCTATACACCATTTCAGTTGGGAAACCAATTGGATGTACAGATTGAACTCAAAAGTGGCAAAAACAAATAGTTTACCAAGAGATGTAGTAATATATCTAGTATGTAAACAAATGAGAGATGAAATTTTCCAAAAAATAATAATAATACAAAACCAGACTAGTAATCCACACTCTTAATTAAAAATCCCTTCACAAATAGTCCAATTAAACAATATCAAATCAATCAATTGTAATGCAAATAATTCTAATCTTACAATTTCACACCCTCTTTATCTTCAATCACTTGTTCCCCCAAACAAAAAATTCTCTATTGAAGCACTACTAAGAAATTGTAACAAATATAAAAGAATAAAATCCTTATATATACATCTATTTATCCTGCTAAGTTATTAAATTTACACAGTTTCTCAAAAGAAGAAAAGAGAAGAAAAAAGCCAATGTAATTATTATAAATTACTTATCAATTTCTTTTTCAAAAAATAAACCTTTTTCACCAGAAAAAATCCATATAAGTTCCTTATATATAACTATCCTATTAAGTTATTAAGTTTACACAGCTTCTAAGAAGGTAAAAAAGGAAAAGAGAATAAGAGAAAAGCAAATCTAATTATTATAATTTTCTTATCACTTTCTTTTTCAAAAAGTGAACCTTTTCCTCCACCCAAAAAAGAATAAATCAATACAAGGTATCCCACACTTCAAAGTTTGCAATTGCATATAATCACATATAAATTTGAGGGTTCTTGGATATGGAGGGCATGTTGTCTCTCCTCTAGAAACCTTCTTTAATATATATAACCTTCTTTTCTTCTTATCTTTTAAGGTTTATTTCTTTATGTTATTTTTCACTTTTCTTCTGTCCTTTGTAGGTGGTCTTTAAATTGTCTCTTATATTGTATAGTGTCTTTTGTTTGTCTCTATCAGATATTTCTATTGCATTTTTATATCCAGCAATTAAGTTAGTCCAACAGGGCTGTAGCAGGGGAGAGAGTCTTTAAAGATTGTCTCTCTTTGCTCCCCTTTCGTGATTTAATCTAGTCTTATGTCCAATTCTCTTGTCTGTCCAATTAAACTTCACTCCAGTGTTCATTTTATTTTAGAAGTTAGGTTTTCAGTCTCCAGTTATGTAGTAGTTTATATGTCCACTTAAGTCAAACGTATCTTATAAGGGATAAGATTAATAATCCTTGAACCTTTTAGTGTTTTGTAAATCCACATATACATATGTTTATTCTTTATGTTAGTATCTTCTAAAAGTTACTAGTATCTTTGAGATTAGTTTGAATCAATTTTAGTGGTTCAGTTACAAATTAAGTCTTCAGGGCCTTTGCAGACTGCTAGAAATAGTGCAAATTGAGTCCATTTTAACTGCCCTGGCTCAATGCTAGGGAATCATGGGAATTGTATTTTTTTCTGAGACATTGAGCCTTCTCTGTCAGGGAGCTCTGGTGCCACAATAAACTACAGTTCCCATGATTCCCTAGCACTAGTCAGGGCAGTTAAAGTGGACTCAATTTGCACTATTTCTGGCAGTCTGCAAAGGCCATGAGTTGGGGCCTCGGCAGATGACTAATTGGGTCGTCTTCCGGGCCCGGAAGAGGAGGGGCAGCCACACGTTCGGCGCCCCTTCCTCTTCCTGAGGTCGCCCCTGGAAGCGCCGGCCATCCGCACCGCCGGCACTTCCGGGTTGACCTCACGCCGCAGCGACTGCACTCGCCGCAGCGTTTGAGTCAGGGAAAGTGCGCCCGCCGCTTTTGGGGCACACTTTCCCTTCAATCTAAAAGGAGCGCCAATTTGGCGCTCCTTTTAGATTCGGCGGGGAAGCGCCACGGTGAGGCTGCCTTGGCCCCGCGGCGCTGCGGACCAGGGCGTCTTGGACGCCCTCGTCTGCATCCCCCCCTAGTTTGTAATATTTCTTTTTTCCTTCTTTATCTTGTGTCCAAATTTCCCCTTGTCTTAGTTGTTCTAATAGTTCTAATTATCTCAGTGCACTGTTGCCATTTTCACTGACATGTTCTTTCTATTTTTTCCCTTTCTTCTCTCCTCTCTGTTCTGGTCTCTCTCCACCCCAGCAAACTAGCTTTTCGTTGTGAAAATATTATTTGTAGAACAAGCTTGAGTCCCAAAAAGCACACACTCTATTAATTACATGTGATTAGCTTATTTGATACTTTAGTAACAGGCTAGAATTAAGTGGCGCTGGCACTTTTACTTTTCTGAAACAGCTGCTCAACTGCAGCCACAGTTTGCTCTCATACCTCCACCTCCTTCGCATCTCGCTAGCTGTTATTCTCTTCCACTCACTTCCACTTACTTTCTTTCTGCTCATAGATGCCAGTGGAGCTTGGGGTACTTTCCATGAACCCCTCCACTTCTCCTTTTGTTCAGGGAGTAGTGTCGATCTTTTAAAGTTTTTTCTCACTCTCGATCTGACACCACAGTGAGCGATCATTCTCAGAGACACCTCAGAGATATGACCTTCATGCCTCCATTCGCCATCAGAAGTCCAATTCCAGTTTTAGACATCCTTTTATTTCATATTTCAAGTATTTCTTATAGTCTCTCCTCAAATCAGTATACACTTGATTCATCTCCCTCTCATTTGATTTACCTCTTCTTTCATCTGTACTCACATTTGTTGAATTTCCTCAAAAATGTATTGATTCCCTTCATTCCTCTCTATTGGTTGATTTACCGAAGTTTGTTTTAGTCCCCGAACAGATGGAGGTTGCCCAGTCTTTGATCTTATACTTGAAACTATTTTTGACAGCTGTTTTAAGTATTCAGTATCTTTTCCAGTTCTTTCATAGCTGCCCTTCCCATTCCTAGTCTTCTTCTTATTTCTTGACTGCAGTCTCCATTCTGGTCAATATTTGATCCTAGATATGGGAATTCTTTTTGTTGTTAACTGCATTTGTGTTGATTATTTCAATTTCCTCGTTGTCTAGATTGAATTTGTTTATTTCTTCTGTGGTCATTATTTTTGTTTTCTTTATGTTCAGCATCAGACCTGCCTTTGCACTTTCATTTTTGACCTTTCTTATTAACTGTTCTAATTCCTGAATGTTTTCTGCTAATATTATGGTATCGTCCACATATCTTAGGTTGTTAATGTTTCTTCCTCCTATCTTAACTCCTCCTTTTTCTGATTCTAATTCTGCTTTTCTTATGATGTTTTCAGCATATAAGTTAAACAAGTAGAGTGATACAGCCTTGCCTGACCTGTTTGCATAAGCTGAACTTGAAAGGCCACTCTACTGTTGGAGAATGTGGCTGATGTAGCAAGCAATGATGGCTGTTCCTTGTCTGTTCCTCCTGAGACCTCTTGTTTTTCCCCTCTGTTTGAGGACATAGTGGTGGGTGTGGCCACAGCACTTTCTAAAAGGAATGAAAATGGGAACTGTTGGCAGCCTTGGGGGAATGCATTCTACAGCTTGGGAGCAACACATTATTCAACTATGTATATCAGTCAGCTGCTATATTTTCTGTGTATTCACCTGTGAGAGCAAAATGTATTGGACTGTCACTAACTAGCCTGCATTGCAGCTGCAGTGACCCCAGCTACTCTCATTTACATGGGCTTAGTGGTTGAGAATGGGAAGAATAAACCATACTAAACTGTAAATACCCTTGTGTTAGCAGAACTACCAGTGCCAGAGCCTTTGTGGATGCAGTATAACTTTGCTCAGCTGAACTTAATCATTGGATTGTTGATACAGTGGAACACACAAACATTCATCCATCACTTTGTTTATATCCCAGTTTTCTCTCAGGCTGGGACATTTTGGACTAGCTGAATGTCCCAAAAACTCTTCAAAGGCAATCATGTAAATAAGCCATGTTTTACCACAGCTAAATCAAATATCCCAAGGAACAGGTGCAGTTGGTGCGCTACCTTTAAATGTGAAGATGTACTTCTGGCCACCACAGAAACATAAACATCTAGGGTCAGGGCTGAATCTAGGAGTAAACCCAACCTGTGGACCTGTGTTTTCAGGGGGAGTGTAGCCTCATCTAGCAGAAACTGAATTCCCCATTCCCTGATTTGTTTTACAACTGATTAGGACAGTGGTCCCCAAATTGTTTTGGATTATTTCTTGATATTAGGTCCACTGTTTGTGCAGCAGCCAGCTGGCCAGTGGTTTCTACCTCAGCTTCACCCAACTCACCACTGCCTCTCCCTCTCCTTAACTTCTCACGTGTGAATACAGCAGCAGTAGTCCAAGCCTGTTCCATCCTCTTGCCAATGATTGCCTTACAGCAAAAGAAAAGCCAACCGGCCAGCTGCTCCCAGTGTGACCAGCTGCAAAGGGAACAGCACCCAAGAAGCTTGTCAATGACTGGGCAGCTGTTCACCTTGGGAGCAGCAACCAAGTAGTTGGCTGAGCAGCAACCAAGAAACTTCTCATCCATTTCTGTCTTGTGACAAAGGCCAGTGTGGGAAAGAGGCTTCTTGGTTGCTGCTCAACTGACTGCTTAGTCACTGCTCCCTTTGTACTCCATCACCTTGCGAACAGCAACCAAGCTTTTGGCTAAGCAGAGGCTGAGAATCCTCTCACCTGTGCCAGCTTATGGCAAAGGCCAATGCAGGCAAGATGCTCCTTGGTCCCTGCTTGACCGGCTGCTTTGTTACTGCTACCTTTGCACCCAGTCACGCTGGGAGCAGCAACCAAGCAGCTGGCTGAGTAGTGGCCAAGAAGCCTCTTGGCCATGCTGGCTTTGCAGCAAAGGCAAACATGAATGAGAGGCTCCTCATTTGCTGTTATATCAGCTGCTCAGTTGCTGCTCTCAAGAAAAGTTTAAAGGATGATAGATTTAAATGTAGAGGGTCATTATATATATATAGATATATATAGATATATAGATATATATATATATAATGACCCTCTACATTTAAATCTATCATCCTTTAAACTATATATATCCTATATAGAATTTTTATACTCAAAAAACCAAAACAATCTCACAAAACCAACCAAAAATAGACAAAGACTTTATACATACAACATACTGTATCTATCTAGTCTATCTAGTCCATTTAACATATTTAATAAATAGAGTTCTGGCATCATCCTCAGTCTATCCTCAGTGTCTCTGTTATTTTAATATGAATATTTCTCCATTTTATTTATTTATTTATTTATTTATTTATTGCTTTAGTGCACTGTCACTATATATGATAAAAGGTGTCATTATCCACCCCACATTTCCAACAGTCATTTTTAATATTTCTATAAATCTTTGCAAGTTTATAGAACATTTTATAATAGTTCTCCTTTAGATCATTGCTTCTTGTGAATTTTAGATTTTAATTCCACACATTAGACCATTGTTCCAATAATATAAAGTGGCCTAGATTTTGGGCCCATCTGATCATATTATTCTTCACCATCTCCATTTCAAATGTTATTAGTATCTTGTAAAATTTTGTAATTATTTGTTTGTTTCCAGATAGATGCAATGTGTCCACTTATGTTTTTCCATTTTGAATTCCTTCTAACTTAGGGGCTATACAGATGGCCCCTAAGGGGCGGCAGGATGCCACCTCTTTTCTTGCTGGATGGGGGCCATGGCAACCACACGCTGCAGCCCTGATCTGGCCTTTCCACAGCACAAAAAGAAGCCACAAAAAGTGGCTCCTTTTTGCACTGCAGAAAGGGCACCCTACTTGTGGTGGCAGCGACTTTTTGCCACTTCTTCAGTGCAGCATGTGTAAACACTGCACCAAAGATTCACCTTTTTGCTGCCTGCCATGTGGTTGCTTTGGCGGCATTATAGCAACATCGGGACAGAGTCAAGGCAGCTGGAGTGCCATTGCCCTGCCCCAACTCCACCCCCAGGCCAGCCCTTTTGGCTGGTCTATACAGGCCCTTAATAGCTTTCTCTTTTTTTTTTTGTTATATATTTGTATTATCATTATTTTGTAATCAAATGATTTTTCCACATCCAGGAAGACCACAGCAATTTTTTTTCATTGTGTTTTTCATAGAATTCTAGTAGATTTAAAGCTATTCTTAAATTATCTTTTGTTTGTCTCCCTGGCAAAAATCCCGCTTGATCTTCTTGGATCCATTCTTTTAGTATTCTTTTGAGCCTTACAACTAAAATTGACATAATTATTTTGTAATCTAAATTTAATAAAGAAATCGGTCTGTAATTCTTAATTTCTAGATTATCTTCTTTTGGGAGCAGTGTAATCAGTGTATTTCCCCATGACTTAGGTTTGGTATTTATTGCTAAGTTGGGTATGACTTTAGTGGTAGTAATAGACTATCCTCCAGCAGTTTATAATATCTGGCTGAAAATCCATCTGGTCCAGGGGCCTTTCCTATTTTTAACCTTTTAATAGCCTCAGTTACTTCCATTATAGAAAATGGTGAATCTAATTCCTTTTTTTGGCCATCTGTAATCTGTAATATTTTCTCTTTCTCTAAATATTTTAACATTATCTTCTTTTGTTCATTAGTTATAGTCTTTTTTAAATAATTCTGAATAAAAATTATAGAACATATGTTTGATTTTGTTGTGACTAGTTATGATTTCGCCTTTCTCTTTTATGCTTAATCTCAGCTTTTTTTTATCCTGCTCTATGTTTTCAATTCTTTTTCTTGCTGATGGCATCCAGTATTTGCTTTTCCCTTTCCTTCTTTTTCTTTTTTTGGGGCTTTTACAGACTGGCCCAAAGGGCTGGCCTGGAGGCAGAGATGGGACCCCATGCCAGTGGTGTCAGGACGCCCTCCTGACACACAGTCCTGATGGACTATACCGGAAGGGGTGACGAAGAGCCACATGCCGGCTCTCAGGGTGTCCTTTTGCCTCCCCTGAAAGGAGTGGCATTTTGTCACTCTTTTTGGAGTGGCAAAAGGGAGGATCAGGACCACAACATGGGGTAGCCACTGCCCTGATCCACTGCTTACTGGGGTGGCTCTGTTCTGCCTGTCTGCAGTCCCCCTTTCTCTATTTCCTTTTGTATAAAAAAACTCTCGTAGCAGTGGCTTTGGAGCTGACTCAGGAGCATGGCGGTGAGCGCTTTGGTCCGCCCCCTCCTCCCTTGGAACACCTGGCTCTGAGAAGAGCCTTTAAAGCTGCCTTGCCTGCCCGACCATCGGCTATAGCAGCAACTTTGGAGTGGACTCAGGAGCCCGGTGGTGAGCGCTTTGGTCCGCCCCTCCTCCCTTGGAACACCTGGCTCTGAGAAGAGCCTTTAAAGCTGCCTTGCCTGCCCGACCATCAGCTATAGCAGCAACTTTAGAGTGGACTCAGGAGCCCGGCAGTGAGTACTTTGGTCCGCCCCCTTCTCCCTTGGAACACCTGGCTCTGAGAAGAGCCTTTAAAGCCACCCTGCCTGCCCATCCAGTGGCTGTGAGGAGGACGAGCAGAGGCCTTGATGCCCTGGAACACCTTCCTCCCCCTGAGTGGACACAAGCAGCTGCACAAGCAGCGAGGCTGCTGGAGAACTCGGGTGGGCAAAAAAAACCACCCAGAAAACACCTCCACAGCAGTGAGGGGGCGGAGGCAGCAGCAGGGCTGCGAGGAGGATGAACGGAGGCCTTGATGGTTTGGAACACCTTCCTCCCCCCGAATGGATAGAACCTCTTTGGTTAAAGCTCAGAGGGTTCCCCCCCCCCCCATTGAGCTAGCCAGTAGTCCTGTCATTGGGATTGACTATGAGAATGCAGGGTAGAACTCCATCTGGATCCTTTGTTATTTCCACTGTGTATTGGGGCTGGAATGATCTGGGAGTGGGGATTGAGGTTGTGCAGGGGAAAGGAAGGTATGGCGGCAACAGAATGAAGCAATGTTACAAAAGAAAGCAAGATTGATGCTTAATATCTATCTTGCCTCCTGAGTCCACTCTAAAGTTCACTCAATTTCCTGGAATGATTTGCACCAACCATTCCACAGACCCTTACTCTGCTCCTCTGCAATGCCAAGTCGGTCAAAAATAAGACCTACATCATCCATGACCTCTTGTTGGATGAGGCGGCTGACCTGGCTTGCTTCACTGAGATCTGGCTGGGAGACACCAGTACAGTGACATGGGTGCAGGCCCTCCTGGTTGGGTATTCAGTTAGTGAGCAGATAAGGAAAAGTGGGCGGGGGGGCAGAGT
The DNA here is from genome assembly GCA_026167975.1 of Phrynosoma blainvillii. Taxonomy (NCBI): domain Eukaryota; kingdom Metazoa; phylum Chordata; class Lepidosauria; order Squamata; family Phrynosomatidae; genus Phrynosoma; species Phrynosoma blainvillii. Next base: position 154,219,105 of record JANUYF010000004.1, read on the forward strand.
GGCTCTAGTTCATAAAAACAACCTAACCTTGACCAGGAATCCTATCTGGAACACAGTTCACATCGAGTGTATGTACCTGAGCCTGAAAACCAGGATAGTTTGGGGGTTCTGTTGGTATACTGGCCACCCTGTTGCCTAACCAAGCTGACACAGCTGGTCTCAGAGTTACTGTTGGAGTCCCCCAGACTTTTAGTTCTGGGCAACTTCAACAACCCACTCGAGACCAGCTTACCAAACTTAACTGGTGCAGCTCAGGAGTTCATGGAAACCATGACAAACATGGGCCTATCCCAATTGGTTGTCGGGCCTATTCATTGTGCAGGTCATACCCTTGATGCAATCTTCAGTACGAAACAGGAATATCCATGGGTGGAGGTTACTAGTACCTCCGCATTTTCATGGACGGATCATTTCCTGGTCAAGATGGAACTCAGAGCCGCTGTCTGCCCTACCAGGGGTGGTGGACCCATTAAAATGGTCCACCCTCAAAGGCTAATGGAACCAATTGGATTCCAGAAAGCCCTAGAGGGTTTAATGGTTGGTAAAACCGGTGATTCTGTCGAAGCTTTGGTTAACACTTGGAACATGGATCTTACCAAGGCTATTGACACAATTGCTCCCAAGTGTCCTTTCCAGCCCACTCCTAATCATAAACCCTGGTATACAGAGGAGCTTAGGAAGATAAAGCGGGCTGGACAATGACTAGAGTGCGAATGGCGGAAGACCCGACTCTTATCCAACAGGACTCGTCATAGGAATTTTCTTGATTCCTATCAAGAGGCAACACGTGCAGCGCAGAAGTCTTTCTCCTCTGCAAGTATTGCAACTGCAGAGTCTTGTCCAGCGGAACAGTTTAGGGTGGTGGAGGAACTGTCCCAGGTTCCACCCGCGCAGAACCCCTTACTTAACCCGACAACAGCCTGCTGCGATACATTTAACAACCACTTTGCTGATAAAATCTCTCAGATAAGAGCCGACTTAGACACCAGTTTTAGAACAGAATCGATAGACGAGGCGTCCAGAAACTTGGTTGATGTAACCTCACTGGATCAGCTTCAATCAGTGAGTACCGATGACGTGGACAACCTCCTTGGTAGAGTGATACCAGAAGACGACTTGCCCCCTCGATCCCTGTCCATCTTGGCTGGCCATCCAGAGGGGTGATGCATTGAGGGTACTTCTTAGAGATATCATCAATGCGGCCTTTAGGGAAGGCTTTGTTCCATCCTGTTTAAAGGAGGCAGTGGTTAATCTGCTCCTGAAAAAGCCTTCCCTGGACCCCTTGGACAGAAAGAACTATAAGCCAGTCTCCTTCTGCCTTTCCTGAGCAAGATGATCGAGAGGGCAGTTGCTTCCCAACTCCAAGCTGTCTTGGATGAAACCGATTATCTAGATCCATTTCAAACCGGCTTTAGGACAGGATTTGGAGTTGAGACTGCCATGGTTGTGCTGGCTGACGACCTCCGCTTGGGGATCGACAGGGGTAGTGTGACCCTGTTGGTGCTCTTGGACCTCTCAGCGGCCTTTGACACAATAGACCACTCCATTCTCTTGGATCGCCTGAGAGCGTTAGGAATTGGAGGCACTGCTTTGTAGTGGTTCCGTTCCTTTCTCTCAGGCAGATCCCAGAGGGTGAGGCTTGGGGACAGTTGCTCTTCTAAAGTAGAGCTTAATTGTGGCATCCCTCAGGGTGCCATCCTGTCCCCGATGCTATTTAACATCTACGTGAAGCCGCTGGGAGAGATCATTCAGAGACATGGAGCACAGAGTCATCAGTACACTGATGACACCCAGATATACTTCTCCATGACCCGGTCGTTGGTTCAGACTTCAGATGCCGTCTCTCCTCTCAATGATTGTCTTAAGGCGGTAATGGACTGGATGAGGAAAAACAGATTGAGACTGAATCCAGACAAAACGGAGGTACTAACAGTTGCAGGCCCAAAACCAGGTCTAGGAATACACCTTCCAGTCCTGGATGGAGTCACACTATCCTCCAAGGACTGTGTTCACAGTCTGGGGGTACTCCTAGATTCACATGACAAATCAGGTGAATGCGACGGTCAGGAGTGCCTGCTATCAGCTTTGGCTGATACGCCAGCTGTGCCCTTTCCTGGAGACTAGGGATCTTGAAACTGTGGTACATGCCCTGGTAACCTCCCATCGTGATTTTTGTAATGCACTCTACATGGGGCTACCCTTGCACTTAACTCAAAAACTTCAATTAGTTCAAAATATGGCAGCCAGGTTAGTTACTGGTACATCTAGGAGAGAGCACATTACACCAGTGCTGAAATCTCTCCACTGGCTGCTGATTAGTTTCCGGGCACAGTACAAGGTGGTTATGACCTTTAAAGCCCTACATGGCTTGGGTCCAACCTATCTCCGGGACCGCCTCCTTCCATACGATCCTCCCCATGCACTTCGGTCCTCTGGGAGGAACCTGTTACAGCCTATAAGAACCAGGCTGTTGGTGACTTCCCAGAGGACTTTCTCTGCCTCTGCTCCCAGATTATGGAATGGCCTGCCGGATGAGATCCATCTTATCTCCACTCTTGACTGTGTTTAAAAAACAGTTAAGACAGATCTATTCTGGCAGGCCTTCCTGAATAATGTCCCAGCCAAGAAGACAAAGACAAAGACTCTGGCTATTCGCTCCTCCAACCATCATTGCATAGTCGAGCTGCTATTTTAAAGAATTGTATGTTTTACTTATTCGGTATCTTAATTCTGCATTAGTTTAATATATTTTTAAGGGGTGGGAGGGTTAGGGAATGGATTGTTGGATCTTGTTTTAACTTGTTGAGATGTTTTTAACATGTTGTATGCCACCCCGATTGCGCTGCAGAGGGGCAGGTTAAAAATAAAAATTATTATTATTATTATTATAAGTGCTTTAGAAGATTCCCAAACTATTTCTATTGGTGTGCCTTTATCCAGGTTTTAAGTTCAAAAGGTTTCCAAAGCTTTCCATGTTTATTTTTCCTTGTTTATTTTTACTTTTAGAATTTCTGTCTATATCTGGGTCCATTACCCCATTCCAATCTTCTAGGAACATTAGGTTATCAAATTCTAATTTTAATATTTGATATTTGTTCTCAGAGTTTCTTTAAAAAATTATGTTGATTCTCTGGGGTGTGTATACTCCTACCACTAGGATATTAATTTATTGCATTTTAACTTGAATTCCCAATATATGGCCTTCTTTGTCTTTGAAGAGTTCTGCTGCTTTGATTTTTTTATTTATATAGATTGCTACTCCTTTTTTTCCCTTCTTGTTACAGGAGGTAAAAACATTACCTAGTTTAGGTTTTACTAAGTATTTAAAATCCTTACTTTTAATATGAGTTTCCTGTAGGTATATTATGTCTAATTTTTGTTTCTCTAGGTAGTGGGAGACTTTCCTTCTTTTATGAATGGAGTCGAGTCCTTTTACGTTCCACGTAAACACTTTTTCATTCATCGTAGTATTTGGTTCCTCTTTTACAAGAGGAACAATAAATCAGTTTGGATTTGTCTTCTTTAGTGTAATTTCGTAGCTTCTATCAGATCTTCTTCTTGATCCAAGATTTCTCCTTCACTCCCTTCTTCTCTTTGTTCCAACTTTGGTTGGCTTTTTTCTCTTGCTTCTTCCTTCTGAACCACTTCTTTACCTCTTTCTTCTCTCCTGGATTTCAATGGCTTTTTATCCTCTTTTTTCCATTGTAATCAAGGTTATTTTCTTTCCTCTTTATCTCTTTCTGGAGAGGTTACTTCCAATTCTCATTTAAACATTAACATAAAATCTTTTGCTTTGGGAATGAGTTTAGAGTGTATCTCTGTTGGTGAAAATGTATAGATATCCCTTCTATTTTTCCCCATTTGTATGAGATACCTTTCTTTCTTAGAGTTTCTATTTGTATTATTTTCTTTTCTTCAAGATTTCTTGAGGGATGTCCCTGAAGATTCTCACTTCCTCACCTTCAGTTATTAATTTAGTTTTCTGGTTCTGTTGGAGGATGATTTCTTTCACTCTTTCGCGGACCAGGTAAATAATTATCTCTCGTGGTAATTTCTTTTCCCGGGCAGTCCTGGAGCTGATTCTAAAGATTTTATCAGGGTCCAGTTGTTCCAGCAGCCAACCAATGAATTCCACCAAAGCTGGAATTAGTCTGTTATAAAGATCTTTTTCCTTCGGACTTCCGTTGGTATGGCAGCTCATTAATCCCTCAAAGCCAAGTTGGCTCTGAGGAGATTGCTGATCGCAAGCTCAAGACCTCCCAGGCGCTTTTGCCGGGAGGTGAAAATTTTCTCCCCAGAAAGGGGTGAATCAGAGGGGCTCAGCAAAGACCAGCAATATCCCTGAATGGATGCACCTAAAGAGCAAGATCGAGCAGTCTGAGGGGGACCTAGGAAGACCTGAGAAGGAGATCAGAGATATGGAGGTCTGAGCCAACCACGACTGTGATCAGCAGCCGCTTCAGCGGCACAAGCGCTGCCGCCACTGCTACCAAGCTTGCATGAAACACTTACTTTAATTGGAGGTTAACCTCCAGCTATAAATTCTGCTTGTGTCTCTTAACAACTTTTACACCAGCGGGACAATAAATATTCACCTCTGGACTAAAGTGCTAGAACTCATAAATCAAAAGGAAGGGAAAAGGGAGGAAAGAAGCTTCAAGGAAAGTGAAAGTAGATTGTAAAGTTGAACTTCAGTGAATAAAGAAACAACTTATATACAGCAAAATCTTCTCCTTCTTTTGTCAATTACTGCTTCCGGGACGCCACTGGATGGAGCGCCGGCAGAGCAGAGCCTCCGCACCACGGCGCTCCTGCAGCATCCCTAAAAGGAGCTCCAAATTGGCGCTCCTTTTAGATGTCAGGGAAAGTGCGCCCTAAAAGCGGCAGGCGCACTTTCCCTGACTCTTCCGCCACAGTGCATGTGGTCACTGCAGCGTGAGGTCATCCCCGGAGTGCCGGCCATGCGGAGGGCCAGCGACTCCGAGGGCGACCTCAGGAAGAGGAAGGGGCGCCGCTCGTGCGGCTGCCCCTCCTCTTCCAGGCCTCGAAGACGACTCTATTAGTCGTCTGCCGAGGCCCTAAATCTGGGGAAGACGCCAACTAAAAGAGGACCTTTTTTAAAGTACATTAATATGGCATCTAGACATCTGGGTGCCTTTCACTGACTTTCACTGATTTCTCTTCTATTTTTGACTAAAGGCATATCCAGTTTTGAATGCCACAGAGACTGAGGGGGGTTGCAGACTGCCAGAAATAGTGCAAATTGAGTCCACTTTTAGGGTTAGGGTTAGGGTTAGGGACTCATGGGAACTGTATTTTATTGTGGCACCAGAGCTCTCTGACAGAGAAGGCTCAATGTCTCAGAAAAAAATACAATTCCCATGACTCCCTAGCACTAACCCTAACCCTAAAAGTGGACTCAATTTGCACTATTTCTGGCAGTCTGCAACCCCCCTGAGTTAAGGAAAGTGGAAAATAAAAGCCTTATAGGAAAACAGTAACCACTAGAACACAACAAGATTAAAGACAGCATGGGTGTTTTGAGTAAGAAGTGAAAGCGTGAGATAACGACAATAGTGGCTAAGAAGATGCTGAGATTTGTATTAGTACTTGAACTTTAGATTTTCAGACAACGATCTGGGATTTATTATAAAAATAACACTTAAAAGAACATTTACACTGAACTTTGACTGATTCTATCTGTTGGGGGAAATAAATGACCAGCAAATAGGCAAAGATTCCTGTGGATCCTAACGCTAGAAGAGTCCAGACAGAGAAAAATCACCATCTTTAAAAGACACGTGGCAAATCAATTTATAACCATCTGCTTGTCCTCCTTTTGTTTTCCTTTTGTCTTCTTCTGGATATATGCTTGGAAAAAAAGAATTTCCAGTCTTACAAATAGCAAACAAATAATATAAATAATTTTGGTAGAAGGAGAAAATCAATAAGCAAAGCAATACCTTGATTGTGGAAATGTGTGTTTAAGGAAACTGTGCTTGTTGAATTTAAGACTCTTATAGTAATCTACTGTAATATTTGATATCATCAATTTTGATAATTTTTATATAGCTCTGGAAAACAAAAATTTGTAATATATTGCTGGACAAGACTATAGAAATACTTCTTGCAACAGAAAAGAGAGTAATTTAGCTCAAGATAATCATAGAACATTAGATAGAAAAGGAAATACTATTATGCTACACCCGCCAGATTTATGAAACAAAGTAGATTCAAATTGGGAATTTGTTTTGGGATTTATCTATTGCTACTTATTGCTGCTGATAGAGTTTTATATAAGAAGCTGAAAATTGACAACTTTAATATTGTGATTGGTATTGACTGAGGTTAAGTATCTTCTGCTTTCTTAATTGCTTAGAGAAATAAGAGTGGTTTGGATTTGTATGTTTTTTTTTCCGTTTTTTTCCTCTTCTCTTTATAAGCGGGTATCTAATTAGATCTAGTAAATTGATGGTTTGCATAGAGACACTGTATGTGAATTAGGACTTTTTTACCTCTTTAAATATTGCTGACTAATTAATTGGATGTTGTTAAATTAGAGTTAATGTTACTGTAATTTGAAGGAATTTTTTTAAAAAAAATTTCTAACAAAATTCTAACAAAAGCAGTAACCACTAAATCACAATAAGATAAAAGACAGTGTTGGTGGTTCTAACAAATCTCTGTATAGAATACATGTAGAGTATAGAACAATAACTGACTGTAATATAGTAAGACTTATTGTTAAAATATCTTTGAAGGGGAAATCCTTTGTGTAAAGCAATTTATATTAAAAATGAAATCAAGAAGAGAAAAGGAAAAACAAGGCCTTGCAGCAGTGACATCAGCCCAAATACAAAGAAGACCTTCGCTTGAAATGGCAGCCAAAGGCCAGGAACAGAATGACAACTTTATGGACGAAATAAAAAGAATGCATTTGGAATTGAGAAGAGAAATACGTGACTCGAGGGAAGAAACTAACAAAGAAATTAGAGAATTTGGAGAGGAAACGAAGAAAGATTTAAAATTTGAAGCAAAACTTATAAGACAAGACTTGGATAAAATTAATAGGGACATGGAAAAAATGACGGCAAAAATGGAAAAACTAGAATTTAGAACAAAACTAGTGGAAAACAAAGTGGATGATTTAACAAAACAACAACATGTAGTTCAAGAAACAATTTTAAATCTCGAAGTCAAACAGAGAGAAAAATGCCTGAAATTTCGAGGTTTGCCTGAGCAACCAAATGAAAACTTGCAAGAATTTTTGACACCTTACCTAGCAAAGTACCTTAATAAATCTCTCCAGCAAATGCAAGGTGAGATAGACCGAATCTACCAGATTAATTCGACGGTGGCAAGAAATAAAAGATTGCCTAGGGACATCGTGATATAATGGGTGAGAAAGCAGACGAAAGATGAATTTCTCCAAGAGAGCTACAGAACGAGATTTGTAATCCAAGGTAATGAGATCCAGATTTTCAAAGATGTCCCGGCTCAAATTCTGAGAAAATGAAAAGACAATAATTTCCTAACTGAACAACTAAAATTTCATAGAATCCCATTTAGATGGGAAGAAATAGAGGGCCTCTCTCTTACCTGGAATCAAAGAAGATATAGATTAAACACCATCGACAAAGCGGCAAAATTCTGGAAAGAACATAGGAAAGAAATTGAAAGACAATCCAAAATAAATAACAGAAGAACACAAGGAGAGGAAGAAGAAGAGCAATCTAAAGAAACAACAAGAACAAGAACTGCATAAGAGACTAATAGTGAAGATGAGGAAAAAAATCCTGCAAATCAAAGATTCAAAAGAGAATACAACAGATGAGGAAGAAGAAACTTCTACTAAAGATGATGAAGAAAGCAGAGAAGAACTTCTTAAATTAAAGGGGATGGAAAACTTAGAAGATGAGGAAAGAAACACAGAATAACCTTAAAGTAAAATAAGGAAAATTAGTGATTTGTAAAAATTATCTAGGAAATTAAGAAAGTGTTATAGTTACTCGTCCATGAAAATTTTGAGCTTGAATATTAAAGGTCTAAATACTAAATGGAAAAGAAAAAGAGCCTTTCATCTATTAGAAAAACAAGGTTGTAGCATAATTTGTCTCCAGGAGATGCATATAAAGAAAACTGATAAAAAATTACTCACAAATAGAAAATTGGGAACAGTATTTATTTCAGCAAATAAAAACAAGAAAAATGGGGTAGCAATATATATTTCAAGAAATTATAGATAAAGAATACGAGAAGGTTTTCTTAATAGGTGACTTTAATGGGGTTGTAGACCCAAACGTCGATAGAAAAACCAAAAACCCAGGCAAAGATAATCAAGGCAAGCTTCCCAAATCCTTTTTCGAATTAATTGAGGATTTAAAAGTCTCAGATGTATAGAGACATCTGTATAAAAATACAGATGGTTTCACATTTTATTCACATCACCATTGTTCTCTATCTAGAATCGATATGTGTTGGCTACCAAATTCAATGATTGGCTTAACGAAATCACTAAAAAATTTATCTAGAGACATTTCTGATCATAATGGCTTATTGCTAACTCTAAAAGACTACAAGAAACAATATTATTGAAAATTAAAAGATGATATGCTATTTGATAAAGAGATAGTGAAGAAAACTAGAGAAACTATTAAATATTACTTTAAGGAAAACAAAATTGAAGATACTAATATGACAACAATATGGGATGCAAGCAAATCGGTGTTAAGAGGCTTTCTCATAAATCAGGAAGCATACTTAACAAAAAAGAGGAAACAGAAGGAATCTGAAATTCAAGAACAGATTAAACGAAAAGAAAAAGAATTAGAAACTAAATTAGGTGATACAAAAATCTTCGATGAAATCAAAATATTGAAAAAACAAGAAGCTAGGAAAAATACATTAGAAATTGGCAAAAAACTGAAAAGACTTAAACAAAAACAATTTGAATCGGCAGATAAAATAGGGAGGTGGCTGTCATCACAATTAAAAAAGGAAAAAGATAAGAATCTAATAACGGAAATATATAAGGATGGAATCAGATTAACTCAACAAGATGACATAAAAGAAGCTTTCCACAACTTTTTTCTATTCTATATCAAGAAAAACCAATAGATTTAGAGAAAATTAAAGACTATCTGAACAAACAAGATTTCCAAATCCCTAATCATGAACAATTAGAAGAATTAAACAAACCTATCACACGTGCAGAAGTTAGAAATGCAATAAAAAAATTGTAAGGAAAGGAAAGCACCAGGACCCGATGGATTCACTTCTGCCTTTTACAAAACATTTATAGAGGAATTGTCCTCACCATTACAAAAAACAATAAATTCGATATTAGTAGAAGGACGGCCAAAATCTTGGCAAGAGGCTGAAATAGTATTAATTCCAAAAGAAGGTAAAGCAAAACAACAATTGGAAAATTATAGACCCATATTGTTATTAAACATTGATTATAAAAAAATTTCCAATATTCTAGCTGCCAGATTTAAGACATACCTATCTAAAACTATAGACAAGAATCAAAGAGGTTTTTTTTTTTTACCAAAGAGACAACTGAGAGATAACCTTAGAATGGTAATTAATATTTTGGAATACTATGAAAAACACAATGATAAAAGTTTAGGGATGTTTTTTCTGGATCTTGAGAAAGCCTTTGACACCGTTAATTGGCAGACACTATTTGAAATCATTAATAAAATGGAATTAGGCCCCAAATTTTCAAAATGGATATTGGAAATATACAAAAATCAAAGAGCCAAGTTAAGAATAAATGGTGAAAAAACCAGGGATATTAATATTGAGAGAGGAATGAGACAAGGTTGTCCTCTCTCACCACTGTTGTTTTTGGTAGTAATCGAAATATTAATAAAAGACATCAATAATCAGAAACAAATTAGAGGGACAAAAATTAAAAGCCATATTTATAAAATAAGGGCATTTGCCGATGATCTGGTTGTATTTTTAGAAAACCCTACCACTTCTGTAAATTATCTTAATGAGGTTCTAGAAGTTTTTGGGAGAATAACAGGATGTAAGCTTAACAAAGAAAAATCCTCAATTATTACGAAAAATATAATGAGCGAAAAAGAATTAGACTTAGAGAAGAAAGTAGGAATCCAAATAAAAGAAAAAACAAAATACCTAGGTATAACAATTACTAAAAAAACAACTGATTTATTTGAAGAAAACTATACAAAAAAATGGAAGGCAATTAAAAAAGATTTAAATCAGTGGACCAAAAAACAATTATCCTTACTAGGTAGAATTTCAGTAATTAAAATAGTAATACTACCCAAAGTTTTATTTTTACTCCAGACAATTCCGATAATAATTAAAGAGAATGTGTTTAAAAATTGGAACAAAGACCTAAGCAAATTTATTTGGCAAAACAAAAAACCTAGAATAAGACTAAAAATTTTACAAGATTCAAAAGAGAGAGGGGGATTAGGATTACCAAATTTTAAATTATATTTTGAGGCATGCTGTCTAAATTGGATGAGGGAATGGCTTAGGCTAGAAACAGAAGATTTGTTAGAGCTAGAGAGTGATGGGTTATGCTTTGGTTGGCATGCTTATCTAGGTTATGATAAGTTTAAGGCAAATAAAGACTTCAATAATAATAATTGTATCAGAAGATCCCTGTTTAGAGTATGGGAAAAATACAAATCAAGAATAATGCCAAAGTTTCCGGCTTGGTTCTCTCCCCATGAAGCATTACACAGAAGGGAAATGTGGCAAAACTACAATTGGATAACTTATAAAAAATTGTTGAAAAAAGATTTAAAAGGCTTATATATTACAAAATCATTAGAGGAATTAAAGGCAGAGGGCTTCAATACAGACTGGTTCAAATATAATCAGATAATCAGCTGCATTAAATTAGATATAAGAAACCAAGGAATTGATTTGATTTCCAATGAATTCGACGAAATCTGGATGGGTGATGAGGTAAAAGGAATAGGTAAAATATATAAAATATTACTTAAATGGGACCTAGAGGAAGAGATAATAAAAGAAAATATGATATCATGGGCAAGAAACTTTGGATACACCATAGATTTGGATAAATGGGAACAGGTATGGACAGCAAGATTAAAATATACGATGTCACAAAAACTTAAAGAAAACTTCTACAAAATGTTCTTTCGCTGGTACATGACCCCAGAAAAATTAGCTAAAATTTACAAAGGAAGTAATAACAAATGTTGGAAATGTGGAGAGGAAATTGGCACCTTATATCATTGTGTGTGGACTTGCAAAATAGTTAATAATTGCTGGAAGAAAATAAATGAAATGATTAATGAAATTTTAGGGAAAAATACTAAATTACGTCCAGAAATATACCTTCTAAATATGTGGGATAAAAACACAGATACCAAAACTGGGAAATTGATGTTCTACTTGATCTCCACAGTCCAGATAATCTTAATGCAAAAATGGAAAATTAAATCAGTGCCAAGCCTAGATGAATGGCTAATAAAACTATACGAGGTAATAGAAATGGACATATTAACATATTATTTAAGAGACAAATTCATGGAGGAAGTATTAGATGAATGGGCCCCAATTATTAATTATCTTAGAAGGAAGTGGGGAAGGTTAGCAACGATTAGTTTGTAATAGAACTTAGTTAAAACACGAATCTAAAATCAGAAAAAAATACAATTAAATAAAGTTTGAGACTATTAACAACTGAAAAGTTATACATTAGATGAAAGAAGGGTGTAAAATAGATTTCGCAAAAAATAACGACAACAAACAGCTTAGGAAAATCTCAATTTACTCATATAATTTACTAGGACAACACTCACCTAAGTTGTACAAAATTAATATAATAAAATAAAATCTACACAAGCAGATCAACAATATAAAGAGTCAAAAAGCTTCATAAAAATGGTCAAGATAGAATAGGTAAACAAGGAAGGACGCTATGTACAAAATATAATCCATGAAGTAAGTGAGAAGTCGGTATGCTTGGGAAGGTAGATGATTTGAACGTATGTAGTAGGATGTTTTAGAGTTAAGAAAGTAGGTGGGAAAGAAACTAGAAATTAGATTTAGAGAAAGATATAGTAAGAATGTTTAAGGATGTAGATGAAGTTATGAGTATGTAAGAAAAGAAAGTAAGTAAGGAGGGAATTGTAGATAAGAAGAATGGAAGAGTGGTTGAAGGATATATAAGAAGGTAATGGAAGAGAAGAATGATTAGGATGGTATTATGTGAGAAATGAGAAAGAAAGAATGAAAAGCAGAAAAGAAATAAGTGTAAGATAGAAAAGGGGTGTGTTTCTTTTCCTAGTAAATTACTGTTTAGGTATTTTTGTGTTAGTTTGTCTTGTTTGTTTGTTTGTTAAATTGTATATGTATTTTGTAAAAAAAAATCTTTTTCCTTCATCTTGCTAAGACCTCTTATTTTTAGGCATTTTGCACAACTTTGGATTTCTGATAGGGTATTCATTAATGTTCCTCTTTCCTTTGCTTGTTCTGATTTTCTTGTCCTACTTTCAAGCCCATTCATTATAATTTTTTTGTAAATCTTGAATCAAAGTTTTAATATGGGTTACATCCATTGTTAACTGATATAACTTTTGATTAATAACATCCAAATCTTTCCTTATTTCCACCTTAATTTCTTCCTTCATCTCTTTCATCTCTTTACTCATCTTCATTCTCATACACTTCATTTCTTCTATTATCACCATATTAGAGTCTGTGGACTTGATTTGCTGGTCTGAGGAATTCCTCCTCTGTGGCAGTTGAGCTATATTTCTTCTTCCTGCTGCCATTTTCTCAAGATCTGAGATCACAACAGCTGGTCTTGTATTTTATTTCTGTAATTATTTTTCACTTATTTTATTTCTTTCCCCTTTATTTAACTAATTGCTATGGTCCTATATTAGCCTGGTTAGTTTCTAATGTTTGTTTTTCTTAGGGATCTTGCAGACTGCCAGAAATAGTGCAAATTGAGTCCACTTTAACTGCCCTGGCTCAGTGCTAGAGAATCATGGAAACTGTAGTTTTTTCTGAGACATTGAGCCTTCTCTGTCAGAGAGCTCTGGTACCACAATAAATTACAGTTCCCATGATTCCCTTGCACTGAGTTAGGGCAGTTAAAGTGGACTCAATTTGCACTATTTCTGGCAGTCTGTCAATGCTATTAGTTAAGTTTATTGAAGTCTTGAGTATTTTAGCCTTTTGTTGATCTTTGTCTGGTGTTTTTATATTTTTCTTTTCTTATTTCTTTTGTATATTTATTTATCAATATATTTCTTTAAGTATTGGTATTTTTTTCTTTCTTTTATTGCTAAGTTAGGAAAAGAGGAAAAGAATATTATTATTTATTCATTTATTTATTTTTGTCATTTTTTCCCTCTTCCCCCCCCCAAAAAATCAACAAGTTATTAGTATATCTATCTTCTCTACTCTTTCCTTCTTTTACCTCTCTCCTTCACCTTCTCTTTCCCTTTTAAGTTTTCAGATTTCTATAACCTTTTTACTTCTCCTCCTTTTTTTTCTTTTCACCTTCCCCCTCCCTCTCACAGATCTTTGCTTTATCTCACTAAAATGTTTTCCAGTTAACAAAAATATCTATTGCATCTTTCTGCTCCCCTGCGAGCACTGACCTTGGCAGAGTCTGTTGCTAGAGAGTAGAGAGATAAAAGACAGGGAGAAAATGGACAACAATGTATCACTCAAGGGTTATATAGGAATTTAAACACTAATAAACCTTTTTCACCCTGTAAATTCTCTGTTAACTTTCTTTTAAATTATCCCATTCTGCTATCACGGGGGCCCTCCCCAACTCAACAATTCCTCTGTACTCTCCAATAATTATAGAATCCTGTTCAGAAATCTCTCGGGCGGTTCAGAGCCTTCCAAAAAATTAAATTAAATTAAATTAAAAAACAAATGAGCAGTTCAAACCAGTCTTGATAAATCACAGCAAATCAATTGGCAAAGCAATAGAAGTAATAAAAGTAGATAGGAGGGGGTTCTAATTTAACAGGATATTCCGATAGCTTTCCAACCCAGTTCTCAATCCTTCTGGACTTCAGCAAAACCTTATTCCTCCCTTAGAAATCCCAGCCGCCCATGGTTATCCCCAAGGAGAGGGAAGGGAAATGAAAAGAATATCTCCATTGTAATATGTCCCTTGACACTCGCTTCTCCCAGTTCTCCAAGGAATAAGCCTTCTCCTCTGCCACTGTTTTCAGCTACAGCTGGTTGATCCTCGAGGGGAAAAGCTGTCCTCTTCTCAGTACAAAGTCCTCATTTCTGCTGCTTTCCCCGACCTCAATGACAAGTTGGTCCTTCACCTCCACTGCCAACCCCAGTCTCAGAACCAGATCGTTCTCCACTGCTCCTCAGTTCCAGGTTTTAAACACAGAATTCAGTCTTTTACTACACTACAAATCCCAGGATTCTCTTGGACAGAGTTTGGTCGGTCAAAGTGAGATCAAACTGGGGAAAGATATCCTTTCAAGCAAAGCCCCTGCTGCAGAGAAGGAACCCCTGTGGCTGGTTCCAGGCATTATTCCATGTCTTAGTAGGAATCCACAATGTATCAGTCTGACTGCTGGGCTACTTTTTTTAATCTGGTCTAATCGTCGATGCAGAAGACCAGTACAGATATGTTCTTTAAGGATCAATAAGACTTGGGTCCTTTTATATAGGTCTATCTGTCCTTTTAGTTTCTCCTCCCTACCTTGGCATTGCATAGCAGGGCTTAATTCCTCTTCTCCAGCTGATAATTATAGATTTTGATTGTATTGTCTCCATATTTCAGTGATCCTGAGAGTTTCCTAATTTCTTTCATTAAAAGATCTTTCTTATAGACGCTTGTTACTCTCATAATTACATCTCCGGGAACCAGTCCTCTCTTAAAAATTGATGCTCTCTGAAAACCTTCCACTTTCTTCTCATCCCAGGTAATTTGAGGAACAATACTTTGTAACCATTTAAAAATCTCTGTTTTCAGGGTTTTCGGTGTTTCATTTGACATCTCAGGAAAGCCCCGAATATGAAGGATATTCCTCCTATTACGATCCTGCAAGTCTATGATTTTTCTTTCAAGTTGATCCAATCTTGTTAATAATAATAATAATAAAATTTATTTATATCCCGCCCCTTTGAGACCAATTGGGGTGGCTAAAAACAATAAAAAATGCATAAACAACAAATCAAATGCCCTCCCCCCCTTAAAACAAAAAAAAGTTGAATGTTCCAATGTTACCTTTTGCTGAGCTTTCTGTTCAATTTGTATTGCTTGTACTTTTTTATCCACTTGCTCAATCTCTTTTTTGATAATCTGAAAAGATTTATTCATTTCACACATAATTTAATGTGCACTATTTCTGGCAGTCTGCAAAGGCCCATATGCCAGAAATAATGCAACCATGGGCCTTTGCAGACTGCCAGAAATAGTGCACATTAAATTGAGGCACTGCCCTGGCTCAGTGCTAGGGAGTCATGGGAATTGTATTTTTTTCTGGGACATTGAGCCTTCTCTGTCAGAGAGCTCTGGTGCCACAATAAATTACAGTTCCCATGATTCCTTAGCACTGAGCCAGGGCAGTGCCTCAATTTAATGTGCACTCTTTCTGGCAGTCTGCAAAGGCCCTGAGTCCACTTTAACAGCCCTGGCTCAGTGCTAGGGAATCATGGGAACTATAATTTATTGTGGCATCAGAGCTCTATGGCAGAGAAGGCTCAATGTCTCAGAAAAAACTACAATTCCCATTATTCCCTAGCACTGAGCCAGGGCAGTTAAAGTGGACTCAAGTTGCTTTATTTCTGGCAGTCTGTAAAGGCCCATAGTTTCTGATAATGTGGCATTATTTTTTGTGATGGTGTCTTTTAAAATTTCATTGCCTTTGTTTTGATGTTCAGCTAGCAGCTGGATGAGCCATGTTTTCATTCCTTTGTCAGAATCTGGTTTTGTTCCCAGAACTTCTAAAGCCTGTTCTTTGGGTTCCTTAGGTTTAACTCCTGTTCCAGTTTTCTGTATTGTCTCCACAGATTCCATAGAATCATAGAATCATAGAATTATAGAGTTGGAAGAGACCACAAGGGCCATCCAGTCCAACCCCCTGCCATGCAGGAACTCCCAATTAAAGCATCCCCGACAGATGGCCATCCAACCTCTGCTTAAAGACCTACAAGGAAGGAGACTCCACTACACTCCGAGGGAGTGTGTTCCACTGTCGAACAGCCCTTACTGTCAGGAAGTTCCTCCTAATGTTGAGGTGGAATCTCTTTTCCTGGAGCTTGCACCCATTGTTCCGGGTCCTAGTCTCTGGAGCAGCAGATTTTGGTTTTTTGTTTTTTCATTTCTATATTATGAGTTTCAAAATTCTCTTGCAAACATAAATAAGCTTTGTCTGAATGGTGTTGTTTAGATTCCCTTTTCCAATTTAAAACTGTTTCTTTTTCTTCTTTTTTTTTTCTTTCTTTCTTTCTTTCTTTTTTTTTTTTTTTTTTGGCTCTTGGACATGTGCCAACTTCTAATCAGTGTTGTGTCTCTGTTACAACTCACAATTTTGTATTTTCTCTCTTTATTTGTTTATACTTTGATTAATATTTCTGTATTTCATTTCTTCAAAATCACTGTCCCATATATTTAGGCTGTTTTAATTTGCTTTTATTTTGTAAATCTTAACATCCACTTAGCGTAACAACCATCCGGCTGGCAGTGCCAATTAAGAAAATACTGTTTATTTATCTTTCTGCTCTTTAAAGCTTTATTTAAACAGTTCCATTCTATTCTCCTCCCATTCCGATTGATTTATTTGTAATTACTCACAGTCTTTGTTCCATTTAGAAGAGATTCTTTGACTTATTTGCTTTAGCTTTCAGGAGAAAATGATCTTAGCTGTTCACACCATTGCTTGTGGCTCCTTCCCCACCAGTTGGCATGATTTTTTATGGTATGATAAAGTTATGACTAATAAGGACTTTGATCATCATTTCATAAGACTATGAATATGGAATAAATATACACTGAGACTGTCTCCAAAAATTCCAAATGGATTATATATAAAGTTTTAATTAGATGGCAGGATATTGGGACCAAATTTAAGTCTCAAGGGGACGTAGGGCCTCGGCAGACGGCTTATTGAGCCGTCTTGGAGGCCCGGAAGAGGGGGAGCAACCGCACGCGCGGCGCTCCTTCCTCTTCCTGAGGTCGCCCTCGGAGCTGCCGGCCCTCCGCATGGCCGGTGCTTCCGGGGCAACCTCCCGCCGCAGCGACCACACGCGCTGCAGTGGAAAAGGCAGGGAAAGTGCGCCCTACGCTTTTAGGGCGCACTTTCCCTGTCTTGTGGAAGGAGCGCTATTTTTGCACTCCTTCCAGGGACGCCGCAGGAGCGCCGGGGTGTGGAGGCTGCGGTCCCGCGGTGCTCCATCCGGCGGCGTCTCCGCCGCCTCCGTCTGCTTCCCCCCGTAATAAGAAAGGGAGATGACCTCCTTTGGTATCAATATAAGCAATTACTGATTCAAGGTAGACAAGAAATATTTGGAGTTTCACAATGAAATGAATTTGAATCAAATCTGTGTACTGATGATGAACTGGGGAAATGTATAAGATGTTTTTTTAAATAATTTTTTATTAATTTTCAAAATTACATACACAATTATATAAAACAAACAAATACACACATACACACATAACCATCTGTCAAGTTATCTCACCTTACATTCTTCTCTCCTCAATCTCTTGATCTCTTTTCTCCGGTTTTCCATTCACTTTCCCTTCCTTCCTATATCCTCTCTTTATCCCTCCTGTATTCTCTCTTCCTCTCTCTCTATTTCCTCTTCCTTTCTTACATCCTCTCTTCGCACCCCTCTTCACCTCTACCTCTCCTAACGTTCTTAACACTTGCTCAAACCTTCTCAACATTCCTAATATTTTTCTACTTTCATCACATTCGTCCACCATTGACATACTTGACACATTCTTCCTTCCTTCATCCTAACTTCCTTCTTTACTCTTGTTCAGCTATTTTTTCCATAGTTGTTGACCTCCTAACACAACATGATCGGTGGTCCCTCAATTCCAATTTCTTAGTTTTACTTCTACCTCTATATTCCACTCTACCATATTACTCAATTTTACAATCTTATCTTCTTCTGTTCCGTCCCTTTCTCTATGAACCTAAAGAATAGTTAAAACTAATATCTGATAATCTAAAATAGTTATTTAAAAATATTTTTAATCCTATTTCTGTCAAAGGGCCCCACTTTTTTACTAGAAAATCTACTACTGGTTTCCATTACATATCAATCTTCTCCATCAGATCATTTTAAAGTTTTTGAATAAACTTATTCAGTTCTAACATTTCATACACTTTATTAAGCCAGTCATCTTCACTTGGGATGTCTCTTGCTTTCTATTTTTGGGCAAATACAATCCTCACTGCTGATACCAAATAAAGTAGAATTTTACCAAATTTATTTTCTAATTCTTCATAAAATATTCCTAGTAGACATCCTTCAGGCAACATCTGAACAGTCATCCCCAGTATATCAGAAATTATTTTATTAATCATTACCCAATATTTCTTGGATTCACAGCAACTCTAAAGTCATCAATGGTAAAATGTCCCTACCATTTCTCCACATTTTCAGCATTTGTTATCTGATTTTTTTAATACATTGTAGATATTTTTTGAGTGTCATATACCACCTACAAAACATTTTATAAAACTTTTCTCTTATATTTTGAGATGCTGTATAGTTTATGCTTTTGGTCCATATTTTCTCCCATTGTGTTATATAAATTGGAAAAGCTATAGGATGTTATTGAAAATAGAATTGGAAGATGAATAGGTAAAGACTATGGACAAATGGCTCCAAAATTTAGGATATAATATTGAGATGGAGTACTAGGAGAATGTGTGGAAAACAGACCTGAAAGAATTGTCATCTTATAATATGAGGGTTTTGTTTTTGTTTGTTTCTTAATATGGTGTACTGATGGTATTTGATACCAAGGAGATTGTTTAAGATGTATAACAATTATAATAATTTATAAATATATTTATAAATAATATATGTTTAATAATGTTTTAAGGGGGGGAATGCTGTTTATTGTAATTGTGTTTTATGTTGTAAACCGCCTGGATTGGGCAACTATTGGGCGGTATATAAATACATTTTATTATTATTATTGTTATTATTATTATTATTATTATTATTATAAATAAATATAAATTGTGAAAAAAGCAAAAAGCTACTGGAGACAAATATGGAACTTATTGCAATCTATTTTTAATTGCAGATTGTGCTATTTTTGTTGGATATATCAAAACAGAAATGTAAAGATATAAACTAAATAATAATGCATTGTATGATTATATCAGCAAGATTGTTGTATGCCCAGAGTTGGAAAACTATCTTCCCACAGAAGAAGAGTGGACTGTTAAAGTTTTTGAGTTGCTCATGATGGACAAATTGGCGGTGTTGATCAAAGAAAAATCATTGGACATTTTTTTAAAAAAACCTGAGAATTATTTTTGCTTTATTTGAAGAAGAAAGAAGGAAAGATTAGAGTTGTGGAATTTTAGATTTCAGGCAATTTTGTTTATATTTTAGGTCAGAAGTAAAATTAAAAAAACTTAGTAAAATAAAAATAACTTAGTAAATAACTTTACTGTGAATATATATATATATATATATATATACTGACTTAATATTCTTAGGTTTGGGAAGTGGCTAGTCTACTTTGTGTTAATTGTGTCATTTGGGTTTGTGTTTATTTTGCTAATTGTTATAGTTTTATTTAGATGGAGGGTGTTGGGGGATTAGGGAGAGTTGGGTGTAATTTAGGGCCAGAACAGACTGGCATATTGGTGACACCTGACCCCCAAACTCTGGTCAACCTTTCCCAGCAGCTTTATGCATATGTTAAATAGCATAATCATCTACTGGAATGAACTGGTATTATAATTTTTTTCACATAACTATTCTATGATTCTATGATAACCCACCAACTATCCCAGTTTGACAGGAATGGCCCCAGTTAATCCTCTGTTGTCCCGCATTCTCAGTGCTTTTAAAATGCCCCATGTTTCTCTCTTCCCCTACTTCCTCCTTTTATTCTTGACTAACTTCAATTGTTGCAAACTTAGGGGGGTTGCAGACTGCCAGAAATAGTGCAAATTGAGTCCACTTTTAGGGTTAGGGTTAGTGCTAGGGAATCATGGGAATTGGTTTTTTTTCCTGAGACATTGAGCCTTCCCTGTCAGAGAGCTCTGGTGCCACAATAAAATACAGTTCCCATGATTCCCTAACCCTAACCCTAACTGTTAAAGTGGACTCAATTTGCACTATTTCTGGCAGTCTGCAACCCCCCTTAATTTACTTCAGGCAGTCAGGACTAGGTTAGCAACTGTTGCCCCTAGACTGTGACCTGCCAGAAGAGATTCAACAGCTGAATATGCTGTCTGAATTTAAAACAACATTAAATACCAGTCTCTTCTAGCAGGCTTATTCTGATGATTTTTAAATTATGAATTTTAAATGTTGAATTTTAGATGTGGATTGTTTTAATATGTGTACACTTTATTTGTCCTTTTAAATTGTTGTGTGTTTTAACAAGTGTTTTAACTGATGTTTATTAATTGTTATTGTCCCTCACCTCGATCCATGGGGAGAGATGGGTAAGAAATGATGATGATGATGATGATGATGATGATTAATTTGGAACAAAATAACATGTGCTATGTGACTCCAAAATGAGTTTTGAGGTAAGCAATAGGAATAAACACATCTTTGTATAAAGTAGGAGATGGGAGAGGCCTGTCAGTCTTGAGCTTTCCTTGAGGAGACCCCCTTTAAATTACAGTACCTCTGAAACTGTGTACCAAGGGGTCTTCTCAATCACTTTTTCTCACAGACAAAAGGATTTCTCTGTACTAAGAGTTTTAAGTGTGTTTTAATTGAGGCCATGTGTACCTAAAACAATTCATAAAGAAAGACTGATGAGGGATTGTTCAGCTAATGAGTCTGAGGGGATATTCACACTCATTTTTTATTTTTATTTTTATTTTATTTTATTTTATTTATTTTTGTCCTGAGAAGATGCAGATCACCATGCTGATGCACATCAGGATTGTTGTTCCTATTATGTTTTGTGTTCCCGTATCTCTCCGAGTCCTTTTACCCCTGTTGTTATTCATACATGTGATCATTTCAGAATAAAATGGAGCCACCTCCATTCCCTTGAATGATACAGAGTAATCCAAATCAATTCAGTAGTGTATTCACACTGCTGAAGATGCAGATCATTGTGTTTCTTTTAAAAAGACTTGGGGAAAAACCTTCTATTGAATATCCTGGGTTAAGTGGGTTTTTGGGTATACCCCACCCCCACCCCCTGCAAAGTGCACAGAGTGCATTCGAAGTGAGTGTGAATGGCAAGGAAATAACCCAGTTTCACACTGGCTTATTTTCGTAGTGTGAATGACCGCTGAGTGTCAGGACAAAATGTTTCCTCTTGGCCTCCACTTAGGTAAGGTAAAGTACATTCTGGTTTCTTGGATAAGGCAGAAAGTAACTTTTGGCATCTGCCTTCCTACAGTAAATACTATTCCAATGCAATGTATGCTTTTATTCACCATGCTATTCACCTTCATTGTATTGTATGTTTCTATATTCTCATCTATTTCTATATTCTCCACTATTTCTGGTGCTTGATATGGGCAAAGTGAATGGTCAAAGACTGCATGTTACCTGTTTTGATGAGTTAGAAAAAATTCAAAAGCAGCAGTGAATGTGTGCTTCTGTTCCTTCTAGTAGCCTGTTGACTTAATAATAAATAATAATAATAACCCTAACCCTTTAGCCGAGGCTATCAAGGTGGCTTACAATCTAAAAGCACAATCCCATGCAATGCAAAAAACATTCACCCCCCCTAAAAATATATTAAATTCATAACAACATTAAAATTTAACTTAAAACAAAATTACAAATTCAATACGATTAAACAGGGCACTCTGATTATAAAGGAGTGATCTAATGGTGGAGAGAGATTATGGGAAATAACATTCTGGGAATGCCTGCCAGAAGAGATCCGTCTTGAAGGCTTTTTTAAAGCCATCTAAGGGGGGTTGCAGACTGCCAGAAATAGTGCAAATTGAGTCCACTTTTAGGGTTAGGGTTAGTGCTAGGGAATCATGGGAACTGTATTTTATTGTGGCACCAGAGCTCTCTGACAGAGAAGGCTCCATGTCTCAGAAAAAAAACAATTCCCATGATTCCCTAGCACTAACCCTAACCCTTAAAGTGGACTCAATTTGCACTATTTCTGGCAGTCTGCAACCCCCCTAAGTTGGTTATCTGACGGATCTCCTCTGGCAGGGCATTCCACAGTCTAGGAGTCATGGCAGAGAAAGTCCTCTGGGAGGTTGCTGCCAACCTAGTTCTTATTGGTTGAAGCAACTTCCTCCCAGAGGACCTGAGGGCACAGGGCAGATTATATGGAGATAGGCGACTCTTTAGGTAAGATGGGCCCAGGCCATGTAGGGCTTTAAAGGTTAATACCAACACCTTATACTGTGCCTAGAAACTAACTGGCAGCCAGTGCAGAGATTTTAAAACCAGAGTAATATGATCACTTTGTGATGTTCCAGTGATCAGCCTGGCTGCCATATTTTCTATTAATTGCAGTTTCTGAGTTAGGTATAAGGGTAGCCCCATGTAGAGTGCATTGCAGAAATCGAGTCGTGAGGTTACCAGAGCATGTACTACAGTTTCTAGGTCCTTTACTTCCAGGAAAGAGTGCAGCTGGCATATTGGCCGAAGCTGATAACAGGCACTCCTAACCGTCGGATTCACCTGATTTATCATGTGAAGTGGCTGGTCTAGGAGCACCCCCAGACTGCAGACACAGTCCTTGGTGGAGAGCGTGACCCCACCCAAGACTGGTGGTCACAACCCAATCTCTGGTTTGGGGGCCCCTACTGTAAGTACCTCCATTTTGTCTGGATTCAATTTGAGTTGGTTTTTCCTCATCCAGTCCATTACTGCTTCAAGGCATTGATTGAGGGGAGAACTGCCATCTGCCATCATAGCAGTTGACCGAGACATGGAGCAGAATATTTGAGTGTCATCAGCATATTGGTAACATCCTGCTCCATGTCTCCTGATGATTTCTCCCAGCGGCTTCATATAAATATTGAATAATATTGGGGACAGAATGGCTCCCTGAGGAATGCCATATTTTAGCTCTGTTTTTGATAAGCAACTGTCCCCAAGTACCACCCTCTGGAACCTGCCCGAGAAAAAGGAGCAGAACCACTGAAGAACGGTGCCTCCCACTCCCAATTCTCTCAGGTGCTCCAAAAGGATGTTGTGATCTATAGTATCAAAGGCAGCTGAGAGGTCCAAAAGCACCAACTGGGTCACGCTACCCCTGTCGATGCTCAGGCAAAGGTCATCTACCAGAGCGACCATGGCTGTCTCCACCCCATATCCAGGCCTGAAGCCGGTTTGAAATGGATCTAGAAAATGAAGTTTCATCCAAGATCGCTTGGAGTTGGAAGGTGACGGCTCTCTCAATCACCTTGCTCAAGACTTATAATGATTCCATGAATTTCACAGTGTTTTCTTAAGCCAGGGATACTCGGAGGTAGTTTTTCCAGTTCCTTCCTCTGAAATATAGCCTACAGTACCTACAGTCTCCCATTTAATACTAACCAAGGCTGACCCCACTTAGCTTCCAAGATCAGGCTGGATCTGGTGCCTTTAGGGCATTTATGATCTTCAACAAGGTATACATTTATTAGGAAAAACAAAATCACAAACTAATAAAACACTTCAGTATTCACATCATTTCAGGTGATGGGTTAAAAGGGAGGATTAGTATGATGTTGCACAGCATGTTGAAAGAGTAGACTGGGTCAATCACATGGTAATGCTTTTTCTTTCTTTAAAAGCAAACAAAATAGAGGCAGAACACTTTATTAAGGAAATGTACTAAGGATGTTGTTGAGGAATATCCTACAAGATGTTTGCTTCAGCTTCCAAACTTGCACTCCCTTTTGCTATAAAGGAACATGCAACTGACAGGTGGGTGAGTGAAGAATACCTCCTGTAGACCATTATGCAAACTACCCTGATATCCCTTACTACTTCTGTTTCTGCTTCTGGAATAGGAACTGATGTGTTCTGAGAATTGTCCTTACTACCAGCTACTCTAAGAATTTGGATGTGTTGTTCTCATATCAATCTCAATTAATCATTTATGATATTCCCATTATGGATTTGAGCTCTATAGCTGTTTCTGTATCATTAAAAAATACATTTACAGATATGCCATTCATTGTTTTTACCTCTCTCTGCAGAAGAAAAAACTAATGTCACAGTGTAAGAAGACACTTGAAAATTCTAGTTATCAAGATTGGCTCCTTCTTCATAAAAGCAAGCTAGCAAGAAGGAAGCCTTTTGAATTCTGCAATCATTAAACCAATTCACCTTTCCTCCCCAGGACCTTCTCCCAGAATGTATGTGAAAAGATCTTTACAGCCAGCAACCAGATCAATACAGAAGGTATTGATCCACATGTGGAAATTGCTATTGACTGCAAGAGCTGCAGTTGCATTGTGCACTTCTCTGGTATTTAAAGATGCACCATCCAGCTGATTTCACTTTGCACATAACACAACTCGGAAATTGCCACCTGGAAATATATATTAAAATCTACTACCTTCTAGCTTTTTACTAGCAAAAGTGGGTCTCAAAAGAAAAGAGATGCTAGCATATCAGGAATGTCAAAGCCTGCTTTTATTTTTTAAAAAAACTCTTTGCGGCAACCTCTTTAGATCCACTAACTAAAGATCAATTTAAAGCCAAGTTAAGGACCCCACGGTCAGCGGGGCTTACCAGTATTGAGATCTGCCCTGTATCCCCTATACTAGATTCTATCAGCATTTAAAATGTCCTACAGTGTTTCAGAGTGCTTCACATGGGCCTTCTGGGGGCTGCCATATAAATTCCCACAATGTAAAACTACACTGGGTGCTCTGAATCATTTTGAAAAATCATGGCTGGTAGGTGCCTATCACCACTGGAGCTAGTGGGGAGGACTGTAGTACAATTGTAGGATGGGGTCATGAAGCATGCTTTTCTGAGGTTCTGAATATCTGTTTCCTCTAGATTGGTTGTCATGAGTGCTCTAAGGAAGAACTTCCTGGTGGTAAAAGTTGTTTGACAATTGAACATGATGCCTCCTTCTTTGGAGGTTTTTAAACAGAAACTGGATGGTCATCTCTTGGGGGTGCTGTCATGGGTACTCCAGTCTGTGGGCCCACTGTATGAAGCTTAGAATCATAGACTAGAATCATAGAATGCTAGAGTTGGAAGAGACCTCAAGGGCCATCAAGTCCAACCCCCTGCCATGCAGGAACACACAATCAAAGCACCCCAAATAGATGGCCATCTGGCTTCTGTTTAAAAACCTCCAAAGAAGGAGACTCCACCACTCTCCAGGGGAGTATGTTCCACTGTCAAACAGCTCTTACTGTCTTGAGGTTCTTCTTAATGTTGAAGTGGAAGCTCTTTTCCTGTAGCTTACACCCATTGTTCCAGGTCCTATTTTCTGGAGCAGCAGAAAACAAGCTAGCAACAAGCTAGCACCCTCCTCAATGTGACACCCCTTCAAATATTTAAGCAGGGTTCTCATACCACCTCTTAACCTTCTCTTCTCCAGGTAAAACATACCCTGCTCCCTAAGTCTCTCCTCATAAGGCATGGTTTCCAGATGCTTCATCATTTTGGTCATCCTCCTCTGGACATGCTCCAGCTTGTCCACATCCTTTTTAAATTGGGGTGCCCAGAATTGGACACAGTATTCCAGGTGAGGCCTGACCAGAATAGAGTGGTACTATTGTAACCAAAAGTCTATGGGGAAATTTATTTAGCTCAAATCGAGAGGGGGTCAGCTGCAAGGACCCTGTGAGACCGTCCCCCACGTGTATACCAAGAGTCCAGTGAATCTGAGAGTTGATGCAGAGGCAGGATTCTCCAATTAAAGTATTATTTATTGAACAGTAGAACACAGCAAAGCATGCACGCATACACACACTCTTACAGGGCTTAGGGAAATCAAGGGTTACAGACAGATTAACATGGCTATAGGGCCTTTGCAGACTGCTAGAAGTAGTGCAAATTGAGTCCACTTTAACTGCCCTGGCTCAATGCTAGGAAATCATTGGAATTGTATTTTTTTCTGAGACATTGAGCCTTCTCTGTCAGAGAGCTCTGGTGCCACAATAAACTACAGTTCCCATGATTCCTTAGCACTGAGTCAGGGCAGTTAAAGTGGACTCAATTTGCACTATTTCTGGCAGTCTGCAAAGGCAGTATATCTTTCAATTCTACCACCATGTATGGATGTGAGAGCTGGAAAGTTAAGAAAGATGATATGAAGAAAATCAGTTCATTTGAGATGTGGTGCTGGAGAGGATCCCACGGACAGCCAAAAGGGCAAACAAGTGGGTCCTAGAGCAGATCAAACTGGAAATCTCCCTGGAAGCCAAGATGACCAAACTGAGTCTGTGAATGGACTCTATTAAGGAGGTCACAGGTATGCAGGAATTAAGCAAAGCAGTGGAGGACAGAGAAGATGTCTCATCCATAGGGTCACCATGAGTTGAGATTGACTCAAGGGCAGTTAAGAACAACAACAAAACCATATATAATAGTATCCAAGGGTAGCCATGTTGGCCATATAGCAAAGTACAATAACACCCAAAATCCACAAAACAGTGATACCTTTATTAGGCCAACCAAAATGCACAATATACATGTTGCAAGCTTTCTAAGCTCCAGTGGCATCATCAGGTAAAGGTTTTTTAAAAATCATACAGGAGGGAAAAAAATGAGGATGTTAGTTACAGGTCTGCATTTTTTCTAGAAGTTGTGATTGTACACAGTTCAGATGGGATGGAGTTTTCATGCAGGCAAGCCCCTTCTCTTTCTGGTCATGTGAATACTGGGAGATTCTTAAAGTTGTGGAAATTCCATTAGCAAGATAAAGAAAGAATTATATAAATTAAGGGCATTTGCAAATGATTTGGGGGGGTTGCAGACTGCCAGAAATAGTGTGAATTCAGTCCACTTTTAGGGTTAGGGTTAGTGCTAGGGAATCATGGGAACTGTTATTTTTCTGAGACATTGAGCCTTCTCTGTCAGACAACTCTGATGCCACAATAAAATACAGTTCCCATGGTTCCCTAACTCTAACCCTAACCCTAAAAGTGGACTGAATTCACACTATTTCTGGCAGTCTGCAACCCCCCTTGGTGATAGTTTTGGAAAATCCACTGGAGAAAAAAGTATTAATGGAAAGACTGAAAGAATTTGGTGGGTTGGCAGGTTTTAAGATTAATAACAAACAAACAAAAGGATGCTGACTAACAATATGAAGTCTGGAGATCAACAGAACTGATGGTTAGAACAGATTATAAAATTGAGAAGAAAGTAAAGCAGCAATATCCAGTAACCCTACTTGTTAGGGTCCCCTGTGCAAGTTCCCTCTGCCATGGGTTTTATTGTTTTAAGTTAATTATTATACCTGTTATTATTTTAGAAGTATACTTTCATTTTCAAAGTATGTTCTAATGTTGTGAGCAGGTGCTGGGCTTAAAGAGGGGGAGTCTGAGATACTGACTGTTACTAAAAGTCTCCAAGGTTGAGGGGGTGTAGGTATGTAGAGAGTTATAATTTTGAAACTGACTAGTTGAACCCAGTTCTGGCAAGAAATGTCTCTCCCAACTCTTTTGGGTTCATCCACAAACCCTGGTTATTGAGTTAGATAGAGACAGGGCATCACACTATTCTTTAATTGCTGTTTTCCCCTTACCCCACAATGATGCTATGTTACTATGCAATGGATCAGTTTTGCTAATGGTTATATTACTAGGAAAGAAAGTTCATTGAGGGCCGATGCAGACCGGCACTTTAGGCCGGCCTGGGGGTGGAGTTGGGGCAGGGCAACCACACGCCGGCTGCCCTGACTCCATCCCAATGCTGTGCACCTGAGCACACAGCGCATGGCATCAGGACGCCCTGTTGGCAGAGCTACAGCAGGGCTCTAAGGGTGGCTTTTTGCTGCCCCAAAAAGTAACGGCTTTTGCCCACTCTTTTGGGGGGGCGGCAAAAAGGAGGATAGGGGACATGGTGTGTGGTTGCCACAGCCCTGATCTGGCACTCCCAGGGGCAGCACAGAGCCACCCCTTACGGGCTGTCTGCATCGGCCCTGAGACTAAGGTCATACACCTTGCATTTCATTAGTGATCCTGACAATTCTAATCACTGATTGCCTTCATAATTCCTCATTTTTTGGTGTACAACCCTCCTGCAATTGTTGAAAGGAGCATTTTGATTAATGCTGCTTAAAATGTTCCGAAAGCCATCCCATACATCCCATACATACTGGATCAACTACACTTTTTAAAATTAGGCCTAAAATTTCTTCCTGTCAAATTTGTCATTGTTACAGTGCCACTACCAATGGTAAGTAAAAAAAATGTTGCAGTGAAATTGAGAATTAAACATTTTTGGGGACCCCTGGGCTGTTTCTTTTGTCTTCTCACAGTAAGCATGTATGAGTTCTGTCCAGATAGGTGTAGTCTGAACTCAAGGCCTGGCCCTGAATCTTCAGCTTTCATGGGTAGTGCCACTGCATGAAGAAGATGGTGAAATGCTAACAGGAGACAGAGAAAAAGCAGAATTATTCAATGCCTTCTTTTCTTCTCACAAAAGGAAAAGGGTGCTCAATCTGAGGAAAATGGAGCAGAGGACACAGATGGGGAAATATAGCACAGAATAAATAAAGAGGTAGTACATGAATATCTGGTTAATTTAAATGAATTCAAGTCTCCAGAGATAGAGGAACTAAATCTACCAGTATTAAATCTCAGAGCCACTGGCAATAATCTTTGAAAATTCCTGGAGGACAGGAGACATCCCAACAGACTGGAGGAGGGCAAACATTGTCCCCGTCTTCAATTAGGGGAAAAATGGAGAGCCACACAATTACCACTCGGTTAGTCTGGCATCAATACCAAGGATAGATTCTAGAGCAGATCATTAAACAGAGAGTCTGTAAGCATTTAGAAAGAATGCTATAATCACAAATAGTCAACATGGTTTCTTCCAAAACAAGTCATGCCAGACAAATCTTCTCTCTCATTCTCATTCTCATTCTCATTCTCTCTCTCTCTCTCTCTCTCTCCCAGCTTGGTAGATGAAGGAAACACTGTTGATGTAACAAATCTTGATTTCAGTAAGGCCTTCAACAAGGCTCCCCCATGATATTTTTGCAAGCAAACTAGTAACAGGCAGGCTAGACAATGCTACTGTTAAGTGGATTTGTAATTGGTTGACCAGCTGAACCCAAAGGATGCTCACCAATGGCTTCTTTTCATCATGGAGAGAAGTGACCACAAGGTTCAGTCCTGGGCCCAGTGCTATTCAAGATCTTTACCAATGACGTGGATGATAACTAGCGAGCATGCTCATCAATTTTGCAGATGACACCAAATTAGGAGGAGTAGCTAATACCCCAGAGGACAGGTTCAAAATTCAAAATGATCTTAATAGATTAGAAAGCTGGGCCAAAACTAACAAAATGAATTTAAACATTGAGAAATGTAGGATGTTATACTTAGGCAGTAAAATGAAATGCATGGATGTCAGATGGGGGGGACACATGGCTTGACAACAGTGGCATGTGAAAGGGATCTAGGAGCCCTAGAAGACCACAAATTGAACATGAATCAATAGTGTGATGCAGCAGCTAAAAAAGCCCATGCAATTCTAGGCTGCATCAACAGAAGTATATTGTCCAGATCGAGAGAAGTAATAGTACTATTCTGTCCTAGTTCACCAAACACCTACACAGGCTGGCTGGGAGGGAACTATCAACTGATAGTGCAGGCAGAGACAGTAAATTACTAGCAGCTAGAAAGCATCCTTGCCTGTGGGAGTCCATTATGAAAAAATCATTATTCAAGCAGTCTGAGGGCCTCTGCAGATGGGGTGTTATCAGTATGCTGGTGACACTCAAATATATTTCTCTATGCCTTCTCTTAGAGCTTGAGCTAAGGATAGTGTGTCTCCTCTGAATGAATGCCTGGAGAAGGTAATGGGCTGGGTGAGGAAAAATAAATTGAAGCTGAATCCAGACAAGACAGAAGTGCTTACTGTCAAAGGTCGTAATCTGGGTTTGGAGGTGTGTCAACCAGTCCTGAACAGGGTTACATTTCCCCTCAAAGACTATGATTGTAGCTTGGGAATGCTTCTGGATTCAGTGCTCCAAGTGACGGCTCAGATAGATGTCATGGCCAGGAATGCTTACTGTCAGCTGTAACTGATATACCAGCTGTGCTCTTACCTACAGCTGGAGGACCTGGTGGTGCACAGACTGGCAACCTTAAGGCTGGACTTCTACAATGCACTGTCATTAGATTACTTCTGTAAAAAACTTGGACACTTCAACTAGTTCAAAAATGGCAACCAAATTGATTACTGGGACATCCAGGAATGATCACATCACACCTGTATTCATATCACTCCACTGGCTGCAAATTAGTTTCTGGGCAAGGTACAAAGTGTTGATTATTACTTTTAAAGCCATACATGATTTGGGTCCAGGTTACTTATGGGATCAGCTCCTCCCATATAATCTGCTCTATAAACTCAGGTCCTCTGGCAGACATTTACTCCAGTCAGCCAGGACTAGGTTGGCAACTGTCAGAAGACTTTTTCTTCAGCTGCCCCCTAGACTGTGGAATGACCTGCTGGAAGAGATTTGACAGCTGAACACGCTGTCCAAATTTAAAACAGCATTGAAGACCAGTCTCTTCCGACAAGCTTATGAATTTCAAATGATGAATTTTAAATGTGCCAGTTCTTCTGCCAGTTCTTTTAATACTCTTGGATGTAGTTCATTTGGTCCTGGAGACTTAAATTTGTTTAGAGTAGCCAGGTATTCCTGTACTACCTTTTAACCTATTCTGTGCTGTATTTCCTTTACTGCATCATCTGTTCCATTTTCTTCAGATTGAGCACCCTTTTCCTTTTGTAAGAAGATTGAAGCAAAGAAGGTGTTGAGTAGTTCTGCCTTTTCTGCCCCCTGTTAGCATTTCGCCATCTTCCCAATGCAATGGCACTACCATTCCCTTCTTCCTTTTGCTATGGACATAACCAAAAAAGCCTTTTTTATTGTTGTTAATCTCTCTAGAAAGCCTGAGCTCATTCTGCACAAGTGAGCTATTCATTTGAATTCCTCTTTGGTGATTTCCCTCTTTTTCCATTTCTTATACATGTCCCATTCAAAACTTAGCTCAGCTGAAAGTTCTTTAGACATCCAGCCTCGTTTCCTGTGACACTTCCCGTTTTTCCTCCTCATTGGAAC
This sequence comes from Phrynosoma blainvillii, assembly GCA_026167975.1. Classification (NCBI taxonomy): domain Eukaryota; kingdom Metazoa; phylum Chordata; class Lepidosauria; order Squamata; family Phrynosomatidae; genus Phrynosoma; species Phrynosoma blainvillii. The sequence continues at coordinate 154,250,531 of JANUYF010000004.1, forward strand.
AGTTTGAAATTGTGCCTTCAGTATTTCCCTTTTGAGAAACTCACATCCATCCTGAAGTCCCTTCTCTTTTAGTATTTAGTATCCCATGATCACCCCCAGCATTTCCCTGTTTACTGAAATCAGCTTACCCGAAGTCTAGACTGAAAAGTCTGACTATGTTTGGTTTCTCTTTTCCACTGTATAACAAACCCCAGGTCAACATGATCACTCCCACTTCCACTCCATCTGCCAGGTCATCCCTGTTGGTTAGGATCAGATCTAAAATAGCTGATCCTCTTGTTGCCTCTTCAACCTTTTGGACAATGAAACTGTCTTTGAGGCAAGTGAGGAATTTGCTAGACCTTAACGTTTTGGCTGAATTTGACTTCCAGCACATATGAGGATAGTTGAAGTCACTCATCACTACTTCACCTCTCCTTTCTGAGTGTGTTCATTTGTTCTAGAATGGAATCATCCACTTATGTATGTAGCACCTTACATTTATGTCTGTTCACTTTTGTTAGTTTTTGTCCATCTCTCTAATCCGTCAAAGTCATTTTGAATTCTAATATACACCCCAATTTTTTTTATTTTTTTTTTGGTGTCATCTGCAAATTTGATAAGCAAATTTTATTTCATTATCTAGTTGAACAACACAGGACCCAGGACAGAACACTAAGGCACCCCACTAGTTACCTCTCTTCAGGATGAGGAAGAACCTAGGATCAGTTAGCCAACCAATTACAAACCAACCCAAGAGTAGAACTGTCTACTCCACAGTTCAACAACTTCCCTGCAAGAATATCATGGGAGACCTTACTGAAATCAAGATATACTATATCTACAGTACTCCTCTGATTTACCAAGACTGAAACAAAAGAGATAAGATTAGTTTGACATTACTTGGTTTTTTTTTTAAACATGGGGCTCTCACGGCGGCGCTGAGCCCAGGGAAGCCCCCACCGTGGCTGCTGCAGGCGATTTTGCAGCCACAGCTGGGGGCTTCCCTGGACCTCGGAAAGGCCCCCCCATGCCCGCGGCGGGTTAGTTTGCCCTCAGTAGCCGCTTCCCTGCTGCCCCAACCCCACGCCAACACCGTCCTGATGCCGTGCGCCATTATGCACGGCGTGCAGTGTCAGGATGCCCTTCCAGCATAGTGTTTTGATGCACTGCACCAGAAAGGGCACTAAAGAGCTGCACACTGGCTCTTAAGGTGGCCTTTTGCTGCCCCTGAAAGGAGCAGCATTTTGCCACTCTTTCAGGGGCAGCAAAAGGGAGGATCGGGGCCGCAGCGTGCAGTTGCAATGGCCCTGATCCACGGCTAGCAGGGATGGCCCAGAGCCATCTGTCTGCATAGCCCCAATGATAAAATAATTGCTCAGTCTTTGCTCAGGTCCTCTTGTTTGTTCTTTCTGAAGATGGGGACATTTGGTGTCCTCCGATTGCTTGGATCTATCCTGTTCTCCAAGAATTTTCAAAGATTATTGACAGTTTTGTTGTTGTTAATTGCCATCAAGTCGACACCAACTTGTGGTGACCCTATGAATGAGAGACCTTCAAGTCACCCTGTTCTCAACAGTCCTGCTCAGGTCTTGTGAATTCAGTACCGTGGCTTCCTTGATTAGTCTTGTTTTTTCTAGTGGATGATGCCTTCCCATCATATGGCTTAAGTATGAAAGACTCAGTTTACTCATCATAGCTCCTAGGAAGAATCAGGCTTGATTTGCTATTGGACTCATTTCATAGAATCATAGAGTTGTAAGAAACCACAAGGGCAATCCAGTCCAACCTACTGCCATGCAGGAAAACACAATCAAAGCACTTCTAGCAGATAATAATAATAATAATAATAATAATTTGTTTTTATTTTTTTCACACAACAACAAACAAAATTTTATTCTGAGGCCATTATGTGTGCAATCTTGTTATCTTCTAACAACTCTGCAGATTTATCTTTTAAAATAGTATAATGAAGGGATGGATGTGATACAGGAACTTACAGATATGCCTTTATTCACTTAATAAATTCTTACATAATTTCCTCTTGTCTTCCTACCAAATGTGAGTACTTCATTTGTGGAATTTGTTACATGCAGAAATCAGTAAAATTACACCACAAGCAATTTCTTTATCATGAGAATTTGGACTACTATATCTTTTCTATAATGCAAATTAGTCTCTTTCTAATAAAGTATTGATCATGTATTTATTTATTTTTTAATTTTCAATATTTATTAAAAACATATATAAACATATATAACATAAACATTAAACATACAAACAACTTAAAATAACATAACTAATCTAACCACATAACACAACATCACAAAAATTAACATAACATAACATAACTTCCATAGTTCTTCGACAGTATGTACAGATCTATTTCAGCTTATCACATCTCCTACTTCTTTATTTACCCCCTTTCTTTTAGCTCTCATTATTCTACTTCTCCTTTTGGTCATTTTATTCATTTTAATAAAACCTATTTTTTCCTTCATTTGTTATACCTTCTTTATGTTTACTTTGCTGTTTCATCCCCACATTGCTTTAATATATTCATCAATTGGAGCCCATTCTTTTTCCATTTTAGTAATGTCTTTTTGAGTAATTAAAGCCATCAACCTGTCCATTTCCTTCATTTCCACTAGCTTTGTTAACCATTCCTCTTCAGTAGGAATTTGCTCTTTCTTCCATTTTTGGGCAGCCAATAATCTTGCTGCAGTTATCATATAAAGTATCATTCTCCAATATTTTTTTCTCAAGTGACTGTCCCAAATTATTCATCATATTTAATAGATATAGCTCTGGGCAAAGTTCAAATTTGATTTTCAAGATTTCTTGTATTAGAATATGGATCTTCTTCCAGTATGTTTTCATTTTGGAGCACTTCCACCAAGCATGTATCCAGGAACCCACATTCTGTTGGAATTGGTTGCATTTCCAACAGTTACTCGTCTTTACTTTGTATATTTTTGCTATCTTTAATGGAGTTAAATGCCACCTTTGCTCCATTTTCCAAAAATTTTCCTTCAAATCTTGCAAGCAAGTAAATTTTTCTGTTTTTGTCTTAGTGTTTTCCCAACATTCAAGTTCTATTGTTTTCCCACAGTCTGTTGCCCACTTTATCATATTCTCAAATATTTTTTCTGTTTCATTTCCTCTTTCCATTAAAAAATTATAAATTTTACTTACTCTTTTTGCCCGAGGTTGCATTAACAACTTATCCAAGTCAGTAAATTCTTCTTCAATTTCTTGTAGTTTTAAGTCCATCTTAAATCTCTCCCTCAATTGAATGTATAGGAGCCAGTGCATTCTAGGGTCTAATTGTTCCGTTTCCTCTATTGATTTAAGAATATATCCTTGCTCATCCGATTTTTTTAGTATATCTTTGTATCTCATCCATGTTTTTACAGCTGTCCATTTCCCAAAGAAAGCTTCATGTGGAGATATCCATAGTGGTAGCTTTCTGTATATGTTCTTTTTAATTCCATCCCATATGTTCAATAAAGATCTTCTGATGACATGATGTTTAAATTCTTTATGTACTGTTACCTTCCCATATCCTAGGTATCCATGCCATCCAAACCTATTATTGAATCCTTCAACATTTAGTATGTCTGTCCTTTCTAATTGTATCCAATCGATCAACCAGTCTAATGCATTAGCTTTATGATAATTTTCCAGGTCTGGCAAGTTCATACCTCCATCTTTTCTCCCCATAGTCATAGCTTTCCATCTCACTCTTGCTCTTTTCCCCTTCCATACAAACTCTTTCAAATCTTTATTCCATTCCTGAAATACCTTCACATTATGTATTATCAGTATACATTGGAATAGAAAATTCATTTTTGGGAGGATCATCATTTTGATAGCTTCTACTCTTCCCGTTAATGTCAGGTTTAATTTGCTCCATTTCTCTAAGTCCATTTTGATTTCCCTCCATTTAACTTTATAGTTATTTTCAAACAAGTCAACATTTCTTTTACTAATCCATATTCCAAGATATTTAACTTTATTTCATATCGCACAATTTGTTATTTTCTCTAAAAAATGTCTTCTTTTTTAGAAAGATTTTTGGTAAGTATTACTGTCTTGTTATAATTTATTTTAAATCCAGATATTCTACCAAATTCTTCCAATGTTTGAAAAACTTCAGTTATTTGTTCTTGGGGTTCCTCCACAATCAAAACCAAATCATCAGCAAATGCACAAAGTTTATGTTCTTTCCCTTTTATTTTCATCCCTTTTATTTTTGTATTCTGTCTTATATTTTGTAGTAATATCTCAAAGACTGTTATAAATAACAAGGGTGATAACAGACAACCTTGTCTTGTACCTTTAAATATCTTAAACGTTTCTGTACTAGATCCATTTATTATCAAATTGGCAAATTGATCTGTGTATATCTGCTTTATCCATCCGCAAATTGATAAATTTGAGTAAGGGGTGTTTATATATATAAGAGTGTTTTAGATACGCAGATATTTAGATACAAATTTTGAAACATTCTTTTTTTTTAAAGACTTGAACAAACAAAACTTAATAATAGAGAAAATATTTATATTGAAATATTTTAAAGATATAATACACTTAGCATAAGAATACATTTGCATAATGTGTAAAGAATTTGTATAAAACAGAGTGAAGAAAAGTAACTAGAGATATAAACTATCTGTTTAACATGGCGACAGGGATAAAAAAAACCTACCCCAACCTCAGCCTTACCCCCAAGAAGAGGTTCTACAGATACATCAGCCAAAACAATGGATCCAATGCAAGTGTTGTTGGAAGATTTTCAGAAACTCAGGAGTGATATATGATTGGAGATGAAGACAGAACTGAAACAATCAAGGAAAGAAACTAAGGAAGAATTACAAAAAGAATTTGAAGCCTTTGGAAAGAAATTAGATAAAATAACAAATGAAATAGAGGGGATAAGGGGGGGATGTTGAGGAATTAAAAGAAACAACCAAAGTATTAAAAATTACCACAGCGGAAGTAACTGAAGAACAACGAAGGGAGAGCAACGTAAATTTAATTCAAGAGGTCCGTTACAGGGAGAGGTGCTTAAAGCTTAGGGGAGTACCTGAATTTTTGAACCAAGACTTGTTCGACAAAATGACATCATCATTAGCGGAATTCAGTGGTATTCCAAAGGAAGAGGTACGCAGGGATATGGACAAGACTTTCAGAATAAATTCAACTGTGGCAAGAGAAAAAAGCATCCCTAGGGATGTTATAATATCCTTTGTTAGATCTAGAATAAGAGAAGAGATATTACAAAAAAGTTATGAAAAAGAACTTATGATCGATGGGAAAACGGTGAAAATTTATAAAGATACTTAGGAAATGCCAGGAATATAAATTTTTAACAACGGAGTTGATTAAGAGAAACATAAGATTTGTATGGGAGAGAATAGAAGGGGTCTCCTTCGTATATAAACAAAAAAGATATAGAATAAATACAGTAATGAAAGCAAAGGACTTCCTGAAGAGAATACAGACTGAAAAACAGGAAGAGGACAGGAAAGAAAAATACAGAGAAGAGAAAATGAAAACGAGAGCCAGAACAAAAATAGAGCTACAAAAGGAAGAAGAAGCCAAACTGGAAGAGGATGAAAGTGCAGGAGCAGCATCGGGAGGAACAGCATCGGGAGGTACACTAGAGGAAGAAGAAGAAAACAATCAAAGAAGTTCAGAAAGTGATCCTGGAGAAGAGGTAGAATAGGAGACTTAAATAGAGATAAATAAGATAAAACATCATTTAATAATAGTAAGAGAAATATGGAGACTAAAATTATTTCTTGGAATGTGAAAGGACTTAATTCAAAATTCAAAAGAAGTAAAACATTTCATTATTTGGCGAAAAAGAAAGGGGATATAATTTGTCTACAAGAGATAAAGATCAGGAAAAACGAGACTAACTACATGAAAAATCCCAAATTTGGACAGATGTTTATATCAGCCAATGAAAAAAGAAAAGAAGGAGTATTGATCTATGTACAAAACAAATACAAAGCCAAAGAGATATTTAATGATCAAGATGGACACTATGTGGGAGTACAGATAGAGGACGAAAAATATTTGATGATCGGAATATATAGTCCAATTGAGGAACAAACAGAATTTTACAAGAAGCTAAAAGAAGAAATAAGGAAAGGCAAATTTGAAAACAAGAAGATTATAATGATGGGGGACTTGAATGGGGTGGTAGACCCCAAAAGAGATAGACTATCTGTAAAGAAAATTAAGAAGAACCAAGGAAAGTTAGCTAATACCTTTTTTGAATTAAGAGAACAACTTAGCTTGAAAGATATTTGGAGGGAAATACACCCAAAGGAAAATGGATTTACGTTCTTTTCAGAGAGTCACAAATCATCCTCTAGACTGGATATGTTCTAGACTACCCCTGAATTGACATTGAAAATAAAAGAAATGGAAATATGGCCAAGGACAATATCAGATCATAACCCAATAGTGTTAACAATTGAAATTACAAAGAAAAAAGAATTCTCTTGGAGAATGAATGATTCTTTGTTTAATGACAAGAACTTTGTAGCACAAATAAGGAAGACATTGAAGTACAACTTTTCAGAAAATATGATAGAACCAACCAATCCAAAAGTTGTATGGGATGCTAGTAAAGCAGTTATACAAGGACTTTTAATATGAAGAGGATCAGAAATGGAAAAATGTAAAGAAAAGGAAATGAAGGACTTGGAAATGGACATAACAAAAGCAGAAAAGGAATTGGCAAATGACCCTACGAGTGACAAGAAAAATAAGTATCTAATGGTTGAAAAAACAATTAGATAAGAGGCTGGTAGAGGAAACAGCGAGAAAAATGAAGTATATTAAACAAAGACAATTTGAATCTGCTAATAAATCAGGAAGATGGTTGGCCTATAGGTTAAAAAAAGAGAGAGAGAGAGAAATGATTACAAAGATAAAGGATGGAGATAAGATACTACATACACAAGAGGACATTCGGGGAAAATTTCAAGAATATTACCAGAATTTATATAAAGCTGAAGATGTACAAGTCAAACAATTGGAGGAATTTTTAGGAAAACAAGAGATCCAAAAATTAACACATATGCAACGGGAAACACTTAATATGGATATTACAGAACTGGAAATACAACAGGTGATAACAAAATTAAAAACAGATAAAGCTCCGGGGCCTGACGGATTTACAGCAAAGTACTATAAAATATGTCAAGAAGAATTAAGGGGGCCGTTACTCAAAACTTTGAACAATATTAACAAAGATGGAATTCCTGACACATGGAAAAGAGCTAACATTGTACTATTGCCTAAAGAAGGAAAGGATGAGAAGGAAATGGGAAATTATAGGCCAATATCCCTATTAAACACAGACTATAAAATTCTGGCTCTGATACAGCCCTGGTGGCGCAGTGGTTAAATGCCTGTACTGCAGCCACTCACTCATAGACCACAAGGTTGCGAGTTCAATACCAGCCAGGGCTGAGGCTCGACTCAGGCCTGCATCCTTCCGAGGTCGCTAAAATGAGTACCCAGCTTGTTGGGGGGCAATCAGCTCACAGTTGTAAACCGCTTAGACATCCCATAGTGTGATATGAAGCGGTATATAAATAAGCTGCTTTGATAATAGCGGAAAGACTGAAAAAGATTTTGATTACTATTATTCATGATGATCAGGCAGGGTTTTTACCCAAAAGACAATTGAAAGATAATATTAGAACAATTGTAAATATTATTGAATATTACGAAAAAAATAATGACAAGAAACTGGCCTTGATCTTCCTCGATGCGGAGAAAGCTTTCGATAATGTAAATTGGAACTTTATGATGAAGGTCTTAGAAAAAATGCAAATGGGAGAAAATAATAATAATATTTAATTATATCCCGCCCCCTCAATCGGGGTCAATCGATTGAGGTCAATCGGGGCAGCTAACAACAATAAAATATTACAAAACAAGTCAAATTCCCTTCCCCGCTTAAAACATTATTAAATCAATTCAAGTTAAAACAACATAGAACACAACAATAATTTTAAAAAACCAATCTCAGCGAGCAACGGCAGTACAAATGAAGCCCCAGAACCATCTTATAGAGGGGTTCCTGAGGCCGGGAGTATCTATCCCAGAAAGGCCTGTTGGAAGAGATCTGTCTTGACAGCCTTTTTAAAGCTGTCCAAAAATGTCAGTTTACGGATCTCGTCCAGCAGGCCGTTCCATAGTTTGGGGGCGACAACCGAAAAGCCCTCTGGGAGGTAGCCGCAAGCCAAGCTTTTTGTGGCTGCAGCAAATTCCTCCCAGAGGACCGGAGTGTGCGGGGAGGATTATAAGGGAGAAGGCGGTCCCTGAGATAGTTTGGACCCAAGCCATTTAGGGCTTTAAAGGTGATAACCAACACCTTGTACTGGGCCCGGAAACTTATGGGCAGCCAGTGGAGGGACCCTAAAACCGAAGTAATATGGTCCCTCCTGACAATCCAGCCTCTGTTTAAAAACTTCCAAAGAAGCAGACTCCATCACATTCCAAGGCAGCATATTCCATTGTTGAACAGCTCTTACCATCAAGAATTTCTTCCTAATGTTTAGGTAGAATCTCTTTTGTCTTTTTTGCAGAACACTCCTCCAATATCCCATTTCAAATGAGTTAATTTTCTTCCTATAGCTTTCGTCACTGTCCAGCTTTCACAACCATACACAGAAATTGGAAATACAATGGCATGGGCAATCCTGGCTTTAGTATTCAATGATACACTTTTAGGAGATTTTTGTCTATTTCCTTTATAAATGCTTTTCCAAGTCCAAGTTTACTTTTGATCTCTTGATTGTGGTTTCTATTCTGATTAATGAGAGAGTAAAGGTAAGGAAAATCCTTAACTCTCTCTGTGTCTTTCTCCTTTAAAGTTATGTAAATCATTTGTGGTCATTATTTTTGTTTTCTTAATGTTTATCTGCAGCTCTGCCTTTGCACTTTCTTCCTTTACTTTCCTTCAATAATCATTCCACGATCTTGCTATTTTCTGCTAGTGATATGGTGTCAGCTGCATATGTTAAATTGTTGATGTCTGTTCTTCCAATTGTCATGCCTCGTTCCTCTGAGTATAATACAGCAACATGCCTAGCATATTTGTTATAAGGTGTACATCATTTTTAACACTCCCTGTCTATTATTTTCAGTAACAATTATGAAATCAAACAATTAATAATAATGGCCAGAAAAGAAATGCATACATTGAAAAAGTTGTGAGAATCTGTTCAACTAAACTGGTACCCACTATTTTTAATGATCAACTCCCTCCCTCTCCCACACATACTACCAGGAGTTTGCACCAGCTCACCACGTCAGTTTAGTTTACAAGGCCTGTAACTACCAAGAAGCACTTCTCAAGTTTCTGCAAACTCTGAGCCTTTTCCCAATCTCCTAAAATGGGGTGGGGATTAAGGGACCTTGGTCTCTGAGAGCCAACAGGATCAGGATTCAGGTAAGGATATACAGCTTACTTCCTGGCCAGCCTGCCCCCACTCCCAGCATGCCACCTCTTAGCAAACGAAACCTCCATCTTCCACTTGACCAGAACCTACATTTTCAGCCTTCCCTCTCCCCCATGCACAGTAGACTTGCACATGTTGCTCTGCGAAATGTTGTGGATAAACAGGAACGGAGACCTCAGAAGTCAGGAAAGTAGACTTTATTCTTTAAATGTCAACATGCCTCTCAAGACAGGTCTGCCCTGTGACTGGAGAGAGCCCCTCCCCCTCCTAATCAACATCCTTATATACCATCTTACACAGCTAGTTTATAATTATATCAACATATGCATAATTCAACATTTTCATTGGTTACAAGATATAACTCCAAATCCCCTCCTTTCCTGATTATGTTACACTTCTACTTGTCATGCACGAACGAATTTGGCTTTCTTCCTTTTACCATCAGTGTTATCTCTTTGGCTGTGAAACTGTCTGCCTAGTCTTCAAGGACAAAAAACAATATCCCTTGTTTTCTCTTCCAGTGAAACAGAGCTGAAAGCCTTTTACAAACTGCTCTGCAAATACACAGTTTTAAACATAGAAAACGATACCCCAAGGGTCATCCAATCCAGCCCCAAATTAGCCATGAGCTTTGTAGTTTCTTTAACATTATTTTCATTTCTTACATTCCCCCCCTTTAAAGCTTAATTCTTTAGCAATTATAGCTTTACCCTAAACTTAATTTTTTCTTTTTTTAGGGTTTATATGACATCATATCAGAATGATGAACTAAAATAGCATATGTTGCAACTCTATTTTCTATCATACTTTGTAATAAATGCATTATAACTTTTGTTAAACACAGTATGCACATGCAAAGTAATAATCCCACACAAAAGCACATAAAAATAACTATAAACAATTATTTTAAGCCCTGTACATTCGGAAGCCAATCTGTTAGCCAACTGAATAAGCCTTCTCTTCCACTTAAATTATGGCCTAACATTTGCTGTAACCTTTCTAATTCATCTTCTATAGTTTTAAGTTGTGAAACTTCACTTGGCATCCTGGTCCTATTATTTTACAAAATCCTCCTGCCCGGGCCAACAAATGATTGAAAACCAACTGGTGTTGTAAGACAATCTGGTTCAAGTTTTCAGTCTCTGACAATAAAGCTCGTATCATCATCCCAGTGGCATTAATCGTCTTTTCTAATCTGCAAGCCAAACCAATTATACTTTTCTGATTTTCCTGGGTAGGATCCTAGGGTCAACACTCCTGTGACCAAACCTCCTCCCACTCGATTGAGTTCTGTGTCTGACAATTGTTTGCCTATAATCACTGTATCACTACATCCAGGCCCTAATTTGCCCAAATATTGCCCCCCCCCTTTTTGCACTTCCTTTACCGGAAGTTGTTTCAACAAAATCTGACTTTTGGAGTAGTATAGTATAATCTTCCCATTATGCACAGTCCCCCTGTGATGTTTATAGACTGATATGAATTTATTTTAATCATAATTCCTGCAATTTTATGGGGACTTGCTACCATGCTCAAAATTTCACCAACTCCATATATCACTATTAAATGGGATCTCTCCATGAAGGCAGGAAGACAAAATCTGAGCTGCCAACCTTCCACCTTTTAAACACATTGTAGGGGTGTTGAGTATTCTAGCTAAGCCTTCCCATATATTTGTATCTGGGTCCCATTTTTGTGAATAAAGGGAAGTGTCCTCAGCTATTAGACTTAATCCAATCACAATCATCAACTCAATCTGACAATGTTCAACCGAACCTGAGGTAAATGGTATCTTTTGACCCATTCTAGAACCAATGGTTTAAATACTCTCACAAATTCAGATTGACAAAAATGGTTCTTCAGAGGTTCTCCTAGCTCCAACTACTGTTCTGTATCTTTCTATTTGGGAATAGATCTCAATCTTAGGGCTTGGAGACCCACCCATTCACTCAAGAATTCTAAAGTACCAGGCTAGGGTGCTAAAGACAAGAACACAACACAAATTATTCCTATGATTGCCACTAAATCTTCTTGATCAGTTTCAGACATATGTTGGACCATGTGTAGATCTACCAGCTTCCGGTTTGTGGTAGAAGCAGGGTCTATCCTTCCCTCGTTGCAGATCTGGCCGTATGCAGGGCAAACAGCTTCCCATGGGTCTTTGCAGTAGGGCCTAGTCTGAATCTTCTTTTCCCTTGGATGGATTCTTAATATTGTTGCCTGTGAGTCTGCCCATTTCCAGTAGGGTGAGATCCAAAGGTTAGTTGTTGTCTCCTCAATGTTATTTTTAAGGGGGTCTGAGAGTCCCTAATAGGGAACCAAACTGGACTAGCCTTTTTAATTTTTGTCTTAGTGAGAGTTTGTCAGCTTCTTTAACGAATAAGGCAACAGCTGCTATTGCCTGCAAACATCCTGGCCATCCTTTTGCCACTGAATCCAATTGCTTAGAAAGGTAAGCCACTCATCTCTGTCAGGACTCTAGTGTCTGTGTTCCCTGCGTCTCATGCACATACCAAGCACACAAAGGCTTGGTCACATTTGGCAATCCTAAAGCAAATGCTTCTAATAAGGCTCTTTAATTTTTCCCAAATGCTTCTTGTTGTTCTGATTCCTAATTCATCCCTGAATATTCTGGGCCCTTGGTTGCTTCATACAAGGGTTTTGCCATCAATGCAAAATTAGGGATCCAGATTCTGCAAAACCCTGCTGCTTCCAGTGATGGTCTAGGCTCTGCAGGTGGTCTGGTTCTGCTGTTAATAGCAACTGATCAATCAGGATTTTCTGAGGCCTCTATATCATGGCTTTGGTTTTCCTGATGAGTGTTTTCATGCAGCTTTCGTTCTCCAGTTCCCTTGGCTGTTACTTGCGCTGCCAAGTCCAGGAACCACTATAATTTCCAAAAGTATCTTCACTGGCATAAACAATCTCCAGGATGACTTTACACTCATAGGCTGGATGGATTTAAAATAGATCTGCAGGAAATATACTTCATCAAGCAGGACTGCTTGGTACCTCCCATAAACATGGCACATAAATAGTTAATTGCTATCTCAAAGTGAATTTGCTAGCTTCCTGCACCAACAGAATTGTTACTGTTTCAGCTTTTTAAACAGCCAGACCAATTTAACAATACATAATCTGTTTGACTTGAAAAGTATGTCTCTGGCCCTTTTTCAGACACCAAGAATCTGATTTTTCCCCCCTTCTCCTTGGTCTCTTGCTTTTTTTTGTAATTTGTTCCTGACAATATTTCAAGACAGCTGTCCTGCTAACAGCCCCTTTTCTCTCAGGTTCTAGTACTGAGACACATGAAAAAGCATCTTCCAAATTCAAAAAGAAAAAGAAAAAAGTATCTTCAGAGTCAATGTGTTGTTCCAGTGCAGACTGAGGTTAAACATTATGTTCTAGACAAAAGACCATATCTATTGTCTTTGGGCAAACCATAGACTTCTCCTCAGGAAACAAAAAAATATTCAATATAATATGGCAGTCCTCCCAACCGGAGTTATTATTCACAATTATAACAGGCTGACTCTGTGGGGCTATGTGGATACAGAAAAAGGCATCTTTTAAATCCAAAATGGTAAAATGGGTTGCTTGTGCCGGAATCAGTCCCATTAAAACATATAGGTTGGGGACCACAGGGTGAATAGTGACTGTAACTTGATTTACTAGTCTCAGGTGCTGAACTGGATGGTAGTTCCTGGTCCTTGGCTTCTGTACTGGTAGTAGAGAAGTATTCCACAGAGATTGAAGTTCTCTCAGAATTCCATATTTAAACAGCCTGTCCAAGTGTTTCTCCATCCCAATGATAACTTCTCTGGGTATAGGGTATTGGCGAACATGAATTAGAATCACTCTTTGCTTTAATTCTGTCACCACTGGTGGGATAAATCTTGCCATTCCTGGGGTTTATCTTCAGCCCAGACTCCTGGCATATCAAAGGGTTCCCACATCTCATCTTTCTCTTTTACCTCTAATTTTTGATGAATTCACCATTCTTCCTCCACTGGACAGGTGATGGCTAGAATTTTTGGTACACCTGGCCTACAAAAGTGGACACTACTAGTGCTATCTTCTTCAAAGGATATTTGAGCTTTTAGTTTGGACAGCAAATCTCTGCCCATCAATGAAATGGGACATTCTGGGATGTATATAAAAATCAATGACTAACTTGATGATTGGCTATATTACAGGTTCATGGTTGAAATAAACAACTTGAACTTGTTTTATTCCAGTGGCCCCCACAATCTTAATTTTCTAGCCACTGGTGGAGCCACAGGAAAGGGAACTACTGATCTTTCAGTCCCTTTCTATCATCTATCATAAAAGGGACTGCTCAGCCCCCTCCATCCACACTGACCATAGGTTCCCTGGGGCCAAGATTAAGGGGAACCGGTTGGTTTCAATCCCATGTTATTTCACCCATTCCAATGAACTCTAATTTCTGGATTCAAAGGTTGGGGCTGGTATACATGAGCTTGAGCTTGGCCTTGACCTCTTCCTCCTGGGAAGACCCGCCTTTGGTTACTTTGGTTACATTGTGGGCATTCATTCCTCCAGTCCTTCTTGTTTACATAAGGCACACTGATTCCTTTTTCATGGACCTTCTCTTCCTCTTCTTGCACATTGGACTCTTCTTCCTGTGCCTCTGTGTCCATATCCTCAACTTCTCTGTCACGCTATGCTGGCCTCAGTCAAGGCAGCAGCCAACAACTTGGCCTTCGCTTCATTTGTCAGTCCTTCTTCCTTTCTTCTTCTTGCTCTCAACTTACATAGATTTTCTGAGCAATCTCTACCAATTGGGATAAATTTGATCCCAAGAACCCATCCAACTTTTGGATCTTCTTCAGGATTTCTCTGTGCCATGAGTGCCACATTTATCAATTTTCGGTTCTCTTCATCCTTTGGGTCCAAAGGGATAAATTGTCTATAAGCTTTTAAAAGTCTTCCCAAAAATGCAGCTGGGGATCCATTTGGTTCTTGGATTACCTCAGCTGGTTTGGACATATTCATTGCCTTAGACATTCCAGCTCACATGGCTTTTATTATTAGCATCTGACAAGCTTGTAGATGCCTCAGCCCTTCTGGATTGATCCCTTCTGGATCCCACTTTGGATCTTCTTCAGGGAAATGTTCTCCCATCCAATCCTTTTTTCTAATCCCTAAAGTCTTATCAGCTTTACTAAGATGCCTTGCTTGTGTCATGAACCGAGGTTCTCTGTTGTTCTTTTGATCCAGAGAGAAATTTAGCCGCCCTAGACTATAGGATTTTCAACAAAGACACTTGGGAAACCAGATCTGGGTTTAGACACTATGCATGTAACATTTATTAAGACATAATAAGGCAATCATTTAAGTATCAAGAGCTCTTACACACATACACATTCATACAGCATACTCACAAATGGTCTTTCCCTGACTGTTGATCCTAAGTCTTTCCCAGCCATGTGTATAACTTTTTTCTCTGGATCAAAAGAACAACAGAGAACCTCAGTTCATGACATTTGCACCAAAATCTGCTCCCTATTTTCTGGATCTTCAGGGTCTACAAGGGTATTGATGGCAGGCATCTAACAGTCTCTCCAAAAACTAACCTGGGGGTTCATTGGGTCCTTACAGGACATCTACAGGTTTAGTCATATTGACTTGAGACCCCCCCTTTAACAATAACTCTTGATACTGCTGCAGTTGTCAGTATCCACCCTACTGATTATGATCCCAATTGAGATTCTGCTCTTGAAGGTGTTTCTTTTTTCCAGATCTGGACATTCACAACTTGGAGTTTCCCACACCCTTAAATATACCTGTCTAATGATTTCTTAGACTAAAATTCCCTCACCTGGCCATGCCACCCCAAATGAGGGCCATTCGACCTTGCATTGCGTGTGCACAATTTTTCTGGGGTCATTTTTTCCTCCATAATCCCAATTAAAACCCTTGTTAAATTTCTTTAACATACAATCTAGTGGAGTACATTTGCTTCCACTGCTACCCATTTTCCACCCTCTAAATGAGACAGAGACACAAAGGGAAAGGGAATGGCCAGTGAGTAAGGAGTCTCACTGGCTGACACAAATTCACCACAAGCCTGTCCACCTGGAAATTTCTACGACATGAAACAGAAATCAAGCGTTCACTCAGACAGTTATCATTCACTTCACACACACTGTCCTGCTCCCCTCCTTTTCCAGTTTCCTAGAGTACAGCTGATTGGGGCCCCCTTCCACTCTTACAGAGTGGGGCTATATATACTTGCAAGTTCCAGAAGGAGGGAGAAATTCAGTTTCCTGATCCGATCACAGGGTTCTCTTTGCACGCACTCCTGTTCAGAAAGCCACGACACAGCTCCACAGGTTCTCCTGACGAAAATGTTCAGTGGCGCCTGAAAACTTGGATGCAGGTGTTGCAGCTTCTTTCCGGGGTGGTGGAAAAGGGCAGGCTAATGCCACCTCCATTCCCAGCCAATGTTGTGGATAAACAGGAATGGAGACCTCGGAAGTCAAGAAAGCAGAGATTATTCTTTAAATGTCAACAGGCCTCTCAAGAAAGGTCTGTCCTGTGATTGGAGAGAGCCCCTCCCCCTCCTGATCAACATCCTTATATACCATCTTACACAGCTAGTTTATAATTATATCAACACATACATAATTCAACATTTTCATTGGTTACAAGATATAACTCCAAATCCCCTCCTTTCCTGATTATGTTGCACTTCTACTTGTCATGTGTGAATTAATTTGGCTTTCTTCCTTTTACCATCAGTGTTATCTCTTTGGCTGTGAAACTGTCTGCCTAATCTTCAAGGTCAAAAAACAATATCCCTTGTTTTCTCTTCCAGTGAAGCAGAGCTGAAAGCCTTTTACAAACTGCTCTACAAATGTACAGTTTTAAACATAGAAAATGAGACCCCAAGGATAATTCAATCCAGCCCCAAATTAACCATAAGCTTTGTAGTTTCTTTAACATTATTTTCCTCTCTTACAATACAGAGGGGGTTTTTTTCCAGGCAGGGAATAGATGATGGCAAAATAATAATAATAATAATAATAATAATAATAATAATAATAATAATAATAATAAATCTCTGTTCTCCTGGAACACCAGCACTCCTTTATTTCTTGCTTGGTAGTGGCAGCAGCAGCAAAGCCTGGCTCAGCTCATGGGAGACTACAAAAAAACCCTCTGCCCAAGGAGCTACTGATTCTGCTGCTAACACTTTCTGTGAGGAGAAGGGCAATGAAATTGAACAAAATGGGGAGGGCTGAGCATTGTCAAAGATATGGGGAGAGCAAAAGTGAACTAAGCCAATCATAATAAAATGGGAAAATAAAAATGGAAAATGAGGGGGTGCTAGCTCTATTCTTGCCTCTGTCGCAGGAAAGGAAGCACAGTCACTTGATCTTCCCCCATCTAGCTTTGCTTCACTTCCCTGTGGTAACCAGGAAGCAAAGCCAAGAGTAAATGGTCCAAGAAAGACAATTACTGCCATCCACTACCTCCTTTCAGGGACCCTGAAGAGGCAGGAAAGGAGGAAGAAGCTGTTGTATTAACCAGTCACAAATGTGCTATGACCTCCTGCTGTCCCTTCCCTGTCCAGCCCATCTCCCACTGACCCATCTGCAGTCTGAGGATTTTTCACACACCCTGTCATAGATGCAAACTCCCCACACTCACCCTTTTCTGCCACCCTAGCTGACAATATACCCCCTCAATCTAGCACCTGGGGTGGATTGCCCTCTTCCTGCCCTGCTTGGTAAGCCACTGGCTTCACATATGATACATTAAATACACAAGTTAATGTCCTGTTTGGAAAGCTAGCCACACTCCCAGCACAAAACATTTTGTGAAGGTTTTAAGCAGAGAGAGGAAGAGAGAGTCCAATCTCATTGAGGTGTCAGTAGAAAAGCAGAGGTAGTCTAGTCAAGTCTGGGTCATTCACAAGACAGTATTCAGCCTAGGAAAGCAGTCCAAAGGATAATCCAAAACAACAGTCAGAGTCCAGTCAGAGTTCAAAGCAATGAGCAATCAACCAAAGAACAAGACACTGGTGTGGCTTCCTCCCAAGGAAAAGGATGGTTGTCAACCATAATATTGTTGTTGTTGTTGTTGTTGTTGTTGTTGTTGTATCCCACTCTTTTCCCAGAAATGGGACTCAGAGAGGCTCACAATATTAAAAGAACAGTACAATTAAAAACATAGAAAAGTGATACATTAAAATAGAATTAAATTATTACAATATTAAAAAATTAAATGTTAAAAGAATAAAATGTAGTTTAAAAAGATAAAAAGTGTCTAAAACACTTTAAAACAATACAACGCCCCAGGCCGTTCTTTCAAAACTATCTGTTTTAAATGCCTGTCTGAACAGGAAGGCCTTAGCCTGCCAGCAGAAGGACAACAGGAGAGGGTCATTCTGGTCTCTGAGTAGGCCTTCTTCTCTCACGTCCCCACCGACCATGCTTGTGATGAGGGAGGGAATGAGAGAAAGGCCTCTTCTGAGGATCTGGGAACTCGGGCCAGCTCATACAGAAAGATATGGTGTGCCAGACAGCCTGGACCTGAGTCATATAGGGCTATATAGGTCATAACCAGCACTTTGAATTGTGCCTGTAAACAAACTGGCAGCCAATAGAGCTGTTTCAATAGGGGCATTGTGTGTAACAAACTGTACACTCTTCAAAGGCAGCCCCAAGTAGAGCATGTTACAGTAGTCCAAACTGGATGTAACCAAGGCATGTACCAACAAAGCCAGGTCCAGTGTCTCAAGGAAAGGGCACAGTTTGGGGATACTCCTGAATTCAGCTTTGAACAGGGGTAGGCAACCTTTCCCCTTTAAGGGCCGAGGGACTTCAGCTCCCAGAAGCCTCAGCCATGTTGGCCAATAGTCCCATGTTGGCCAATAGCTCCGAGGGACTTCAGCTCCCAGAAGCCTCAGCCATGTTGGCCAATAGTCCCATGTTGGCCAATAGCTCCTGGGATTCTGGGAGCTGAAGTCCCTCGGCCCTTAAAGGGGAAAGGTTGCCTACCCCTGGCTTTGAACCTGGAGGCCCAGGTCTCTGCAGTGACCAGGAGTACTTTAGTCCATTTAAAACTTGTGCAGTTGGTGCACATGTTTTAAATGTGCAAAAGCACTCCTGGTTACTGCAGAGACCTGGCCTCCAGGCTCAAAGATGAGCACAGGCATACCTCCAAATTGCAAACCTGTGTCTTCAGGGGGAGTGTAGCCCCATCTAACACAGGCTGAATCCCTATTCCTTGATCTGCCTTCCAACTGACCAGGAGCACCTCTGTCTTATCTGGATTAAGTTTCTATTTGTTAGCTCTCATCCAGTCCATTATTAATGGCAGACAGGAAGAACAACCTTGTTGTACTGGAGTGGAAAGGAGTAATAGAATTGCGTGTCATCTGCATATTGATGGCACCACCTCCCAAAACTCCAGACAACCTCTCCCAGTGGTTTCCCAGGGGACAACACTGAATCTTGGGGGATCCCATAGGCCAATGGCCAGGGGTCAAGCAGGAGCCCCCTAGCACCACCTTCTGGGTTCACCCCTCCAGGAAGGAATGAAGCCACTATAAAACAGTACCTCCAAGTCCCATCCCAGAGAAGTGGCCCAGAAGGATACCATGGTCCATCGACCATGGTATCCTTCTGGGCTGCCTCTCTGGGATGGGACTTGGATCTGAGACATCCAGTAGAACTAACAGGGACACATTCTTCCTGTCCAGCTCCTTGCATAGGTCACCCACCAAGGTGCCCAAGGCTGTCTCTGTTCCATAGCCAGGTCTGAAACCAGACTGAAATCTGTTTCATCCAGAAACCCCTGGAGTTGGGAAGCCACCACATGTTCCAATACCTTGCTCAAAAATGGTAGGTTGGGCACTGGCTGATATGTATTCGTTATAGTGGGATTCTGGGATGGCTTTTTTAAAAAATAAAGGCTTCACAACTGCCTTCTTCAGGTAAGATGGAACTCTGCCTTGTTGTAAGGAGGCATTGACCCACTCAGCCAGCCCCCCTCTGCCCTGTTTGATCAGCCAAGAAGGACAAGGGTCTAAGATACATGTGGTGGCTTTCACCTCTCCAAGGATCATGTCTACATCATCAGGGTGCACAAGTTGAAAAGTATCCATTAATTCTAGACAGATAGACCAATTCGCATTGTATCAACTACAGCATCAGAGTTGGAGTGGATCTGACCGACTATCTGAAAAGTGCCGTGCAAATTCTTTGCAGTGGGCTGCCAAGTGGTCTGCATTTTCTACTTGAGTGTGAGAGTGCAAGAGAGCTTTGATCACTCGGAACAGCTCTGCTGGACAGCTCCCTGCAGATGCAATGCTGGCAGCAAAAAATAATTTATTTGCCACCCACCCACACCACCACAGAGTAGGTCTTCAAATAGGTTCCAGCCCGTGTTCAGTCAGATTTGCAACATCACTCTAGTCTCTGTCTCACTCACTTCACCACTGCCAACTCCCTGGAGAACCAGGGAACTAGTTTTGCTCCATTCTGTAACAGTGGTGTCCCCAGCTGAGATGACACCAGTGTGGGGGCGTGGCTTTCAGGTGATGGGGCTTATGGGTAGGGCCAAAAAGGGAAGCCTACCCCCCATGCCTTCCAAGTTCAGACTGGACTCCAAACACAGCCTTCTCCCCCAACCCCTGCAATGCCTTCCAAGTCCAGGCTAGACTCAGAAGGCAGCCTTCTCTCCCCCATGCCTTATGAGTCCAGATTGGACTTGGAAGGCAGCTGTGGCCCCATGCTGGCCCTCCTCCTCTGTGCTGGGCTTTCTCCCTGGAAACAGGCTACAAGGGCAGTATAAACCCCTCCTGCCCTGAAGGTGGAGGAGGACCCAGCCAGGTGTCACCCACTCTTCTGGGTGTCACCCGGTGCAGTCTGCACCCCCCCCATACACCCCAGTGATGCCACTGCTCTATAAGAGGCGATGCTTAGGAGTGATTGTGTCCACCGCCCTGGCCATTTCCCCATTCCAAAGGTCAACCAGATGTCCAACAGAATTGACTGCCAAGGTTATAGAAAACTACAAAGAAACCAGGATGGATGACTAAGGAACTTGCAAATAAGCAAGATGAACTTGAACTCCTAGCACAACAAAGCAAATATGATATAATAGGCATCACTGAAACCTGGTGGGATGAGTCTCATGACTGGAATGTAGAAATACAGGGGTATAACCTTTTCAAGAGAAACAGGCCAAACAGGAAAGGAGGAGGAATAGCATTATATGTCAGGGATATTTACACCAGTGAAGAAATCTAGGACATCAATCCAGGAAGCCAGGTGGAGAGCGTCTGGATAAAAATTAAAGGGGAGGGAAACAACAGGGATTTTAGTGTGGGAGTCTACTACAGACCCTCGAATCAGGCAGAAGAATTGGATGATGCCTTTCTAGAACAGATGACCACACACTCAGAAAGGAGAAATATAATAGTGATGGGTGACTTCAAATATCCTGATATTTGCTGGAAGTCAAACTCAGCAAAATCCTTGAGGTCTAGCAAATTCCTCACTTGCCTCGAAGACAACTTCATTGTCCAAAAGGTGGAAGAGGCAACGAGGGAGTCAGCTATTTTGGATTTGATCCTAACTAACAGGGAAGACCTAGTTAATGGGGTGCAAGTGGTTGGATCCTTAGGCGGGAGTGATCATGTCCTCCTGGAGTTTATTATACAGTGGAAAGGAGAAGCCAGGCATAGTCAGACACGCATTCTAGACTTTAGGAAAGCTGATTTTACTAAACTTAGAGAAATACTGGGGGTGATCCCATGGACAGGAATGCTAAAAGAAAATGGAGTTCAAGACGGATGGGAGTTTCTCAAAAGGGAGATACTGAAGGCACAATTTCAAACCGTGTCAACGAGGAGGAAAAATGGGAGGTGTCTCAAGAAACCAGGATGGATGACTAAGGAACTTGCAACTGAACTATGTTTTAAACGAAACATGTATAAGAAATGGAAAAATGGGGAAATCACCAAAGAGGAATTCAAGCAAATAGCTAGCACGTGTAGGGTTAAAGTCAGAAAAGCTAAAGTGCAGAATGAACTAAGGCTTGCTAGAGAGGTTAAGAACAATAAAAAGGGATTTTTGGGGTATGTCAGCAGCAAAAGGAAAAAGAAAGAAATGGTAGGGTCACTGTGTGGAGAAGATGGCAAAAAGTTAACAGGGGACAGAGAAAAGGCAGAATTACTCAACACCTTCTTTGCTTCAGTCTTCTCAGAAAAAGCAAAGGGTGCTCAACCTGAGGATAATAGAGCAGAAGACAGAATAGGAGAATTTCAGCACAGAATAAGTAAAGAGATAGTACAGAAATATCTGGTTAATCTAAATGAATATAAGTCTCCAGGACCAGATGAATTACATCCAATGGTATTAAAAGAACTGGCAAACATAATATAGGAACCATTGGCAATAATCTTTGAGAACTCCTGGAAAACAGGAGAAGTCCCAGTGGACTAGAGGAGGGCAAATGTTGTCCCGATCTTCAAAAAGGGGAAAAAAGAGGATCCCAACAATTATCGTCCAGTTAGTCTGACATCAATACCTGGAAAGATTCTGGAGCAGATCATTAAACAGAGAGTTTGTGAACATGTGGAAGATAATTTCATAATCACAAAAAGTCAACATGGGTTTCAGAGAAACAGGTCATGCCAGACAAATCTGATCTCTTTTTTTGATAAAATTACCAGCTTGGTAGCTGAAGGGAATACTGTGGATATAGTATATCTTGATTTCAGTAAGGCCTTTGACAAGGTTCCCCATGACATTCTTGCAAACAAGCTGGTAAAATGTGGGCTAGACAAAGCCCACATTTTCAACCTGGAAACCTTTTCAACCTGGAAAGAAGTGACCAGTGGGGTGCCACAGGGCTCTGTCCTGGGCCCAGTGCTATTCAATATCTTTATTAATGACTTGGATGACGGTATTGGTGGCATAGTTATCAAATTTGCAGACGACACCAAATTAGGAGGAGTAGCTAATACCCCAGAGGACAGGATCAAAATTCAAAATGACTTGAACAGACTAGAAAGCTGGGCCAAAGCTAACAAAATGAAATTCAACACGGAGAAATGTAAGGTACTGCACTTAGGGCGGAAAAACGAAAAGTACAGATATACGATGGGGGACACCTGGCTGAATGAGACTATGTGTGAAAGGGATCTAGGAATCCAGGTGGACCATAAGTTGTACATGAGTCGACAGTGCGATGCAGCAGCTAAAAAGGCCAATGCAATTTTAGGCTGCATCAGTAGAAGTATAGTGTCTAGATCAAGAGAAGTAATAGTGCCACTCTATTCTGCTTTGGTCAGGCCTCACCTGGAATACTGTGTCCAGTTCTGGGCACCACAATTCAAAAAGGATGTGGAGAAACTGGAGCGTGTCCAAAGGAGGGCAACTAAAATGGTGAAGGGTCTGGAAACTAAGCCCTATGAGGAATGACTTAGGGAGCTGGGAATGTTTAGCCTGGAGAAGAGAAGGTTAAGAGGTGATATGATAGCCATGTTTAAATATTTGAAGGGATGTCATATTGAGGAGGGAACAAGCTTGTTTTCTGCTGCTCCAGAAACTAGGACCCGAAACAATTGATGCAAGCTGCAAGAAAAGAGATTCCACCTCAACATTAGGAGGAACTTCCTGACAGTAAGGGTGGTTCGACAGTGGAACACACTACCTCGGAGAGTGGTGGAGTCTCCTTCCTTGGAGGTCTTTAAGCAGAGGCTGGATGGCCATCTGTCGGGGATGTTTTGATTGGGAGTTCCTGCATGGCAGGGGGTTGGACTGGATGGCCCTTGTGGTCTCTTCCAACTCTATGATTCTATGATCACTGCCACCATGGAGGAGGGTGAAGCATGCTCACGGGGGGGCTCTTCTGCCTCTGGTGTCACAACCACTGAGATAGAAAATTGAGGTATCTCCCTCTGCCACTGCCTTAAGGGCACCTCCACACCACCATTTTAGAAGGCGATCCCTTTTGGGCCCACACGTGGGGCAGTGCTTGCGGTGGGCATGTGCACCTGGCTCACCAGGCCCATCACAGCCACTGGCAGTCCTCTGCCCAGAGATGCTGCAAGTGGTAGAGGAGGCTCTGTCTCTGCCAAGGGGATGTAGTGACCCAGGCCAGGAGGATGGCTGAGGCGCTGGAGATCTATAGCACTGCCACCTGCCTGGCCCGGATTTGGACTTAGGAGCCGTGCGAGCTGGCTGAGAGCTTCGCCCTCAACTTCCATTGCAGGGAGCTGCAGCTGCCTCCATGGCAGGGGAACAACAACAACAACAGCTCTTCCTCTGTGGTGATGTCTCTGGGGGGGAGCACAAGGAGGAAAGCAGATGGAAAGGGTGAATAAAAGTGGGATCAAGCTTTCGTGTGTGTGTGTGTGAGAGAGAGAGAGAGAGAGAGAGAGAGAGAGAGAGAGGTTTCTCGCCACACTCCAGGGCCAGAAGAGCAGTGGCGCCAGTGGCAGTGGCAGGGTAAGAGGAGGAGGAGGAAGAGAAGGAGGAAAAAAAGAAGAGGAGGAGGAAGGAAGGAAGGAAGGAAGGAAGGAAGGAAGGAAGGAAGAAAGGGAGGAGGAGGAGGAGGAGGAGGAGGAGGAGGAGGAAATGCAGAGGTGGTAGCAGTGGGGGAGGAGAGGAGGAGGGGGAAGAAGAGCAGGAGGAGGAGGAGGAGGAGGAGACATCCTCTTGCCGCAGTTGTGCCTCATCGTTGTTTCAAACTTATGGCAACCTTGAGATGAACCTATCATGGGGCTTTCTTGGCAAGAGTTGTTCAGAGAGGATTTTTTGCCATTGCCTTCCCCTGAGGCTGAAAGACTGTGCCTTGCCCAAGGTTACCCAGTGGGTTTCCATGGCTGAACTGGCATTGGAGCTCTGGTCTCCAGAGTAACACACTCAAACCACTGCACCACACTGGCTCTCTGTATTACATTTGCTGTTATTGTTGTTGTGTGCCTTCTGTGCTTTTTAAATGCCTGTTGTTGTTGTTGTTGTTGTTGTTGTTGTTGTTGTTGTTGTGTGCCTGCAAGTAGTTTCCAACTTACCGGTATATCTATATCTATATATCTGTCTATGGGGTGTATATGTATTTGTATGTGTGAGAGTGTGTGTATATGAATACATGTGTGAGTGTATGTGTGTGTGTGTGTGCGCTTCTGTTAATTATGTGTATATGTGGGTATATATGTGTCAGGGGGTATATATGTATGTGTTTGTGTGTGAATATATGTGTATGTGTATGTGTGTGTGTGTACAGATGTATGTGTGTAAATAGATATATGTGTGAATATATGTGTTTGTGTATCTCTCTCTCTCTCTCTCTCTGTATAAAAAGTAAAGGTATTCCCCATTGACAAGGTTGTCAAGTCATGTCCGACCATAGGGGGCGGTGCTCATCTCTGTTACTAAGCCGAAGAGCCAGTGTTGCCAGACTACTCTGTGATCATGTGGCCAGCATGACTGCACAGAATGCTGTTTACCTTCCCACTAAAGTGGTACCTATTTATGTACTTGCATTTGCATGCTTTCAAATTGCTAGATTCGCAGAAGCTGGGACTAGTGACAAGAGCTCACCCCATCATGCAGCACCCGGGCATCAGGGGGGCAGACTCTGCCCCACTAAGTCCAAGAAGGAACTGTGAAGGGTTGTCGTTATGTAGTTGTGTGCCTTCAATAATAATAATAATAATAATAATAATAATAATAATACAATTTATTTCTATCCCGCCCCTCTGCAGAGCAATCGGGGTGGCTTACAACGATAAAAACACCAATAAGTACATTCAATCCCAGACCAACCCACCCCTTAAAAAGCTATTAAACTAGGACAATTTAAAAACATTAGATAAAACAAAGTATAAAACCAGACATCACAGCGATACAGCATAATCAGCAGCAGCACCGAAGGGAGAAAAGTTATCTGACTCTTTGGGCCAAGATAGTTATACAGGAAAGACTTGCCGGAAGAGATCTGTCTTAACAGCCTTCTTGAAGCTGTCTAAGGCAGAAATAAGGTGGATCTCATCTGGAAGGCCGTTCCATAATCTGGGAGCAGAAAAGGCCCTCTGGGAGGTCACCGACAGCCTAGTTTTTATTGGCTGTAATAAATTCCTCCTAGAGGACCGAAGTGCGCAGGGTAGGTCATACGGAAGGAGGCAGTCCCGGAGATAGGTTGGACCCAAGCCATGTAAAGGTCATAACCAACACCTTGTACTGTGCCCAGAAACTAATGGGCAGCCAGTGGAGAGATTTTAACACAGGTCTAATATGCTCTCTTCTGGAAGTTCCAGAGACCAACTTGGCTGCCATGTTCTGAACTAGTTGAAGTTTCTGAGTCAAGCACAAGGGTAGCCCCATATAGAGCACATTACAGAAATCAAGACAGGAGGTTACCAGCGTGTGTACCACAGTTTCAAGATCCTTGTTTTCCAGGAATGGGTGCAGTTGGCGTATCAGCCGAAGCTGGTAACAGGCACTCCAGACCGTCACATTTACCTGATTTGACATCTGGAGCGATGGATCCAGGAGCACCCCCAGACTGCAAACACAGTCCTTGGAGGAGAGTGTGACTCCAACCAGGACTGGAAGTTGTATTCCCAAACCTGGTTTCGGGCCCATAACTGTTAGTACCTCCATTTTGTCTGGATTCAGTCTCAATCTGGATTCAGATTGGATTCAGTCTCAATCTGGATTCAGATTGGATTCAGTCTCAATCTGGATTCAGTCTCAATCAGTCTTCAAGTCCTTTCTGACCTATGTGGCTACTCTATAGTGGGGTTTTCTTGGCCATTTTCTTTAGAGGTTTACCCTTGCCATCCCTTGAGGCTGAGAGCATATAACTCACCCAAGGTCACCCAGTGAGTTTCCATGGCAGAGCTGGGATTTAAACCCTGGTCTCCTAGAATTCTAGTCCAGCGCTCAAACCATCGTATCACACTGTTGTTGTTGTGTACTTTTAAGTGGTTTCTGACTTATTGCGACCATAAGGGGACCCTATTGTGGGATCTCCTTACCAGTTTTCTTCAGAGGGGGGTTAACATGGTAATCCTCTGAGGCTGAGAGAGTGTGATCTGGTGGACTTCCATGGCCAAGCTGGGATAGGAACCCTGGTCTCCAAAGTCATCCAATGCTCAAACCGCTACACTATGCTAGCTCCTTTTTATAATCATCTATTCTACATTGTAGAAATAATGCAGTTTGACACCACTTTAAGTGCTGTAGTACCATCCTAGCCATTTATGTGTAGGTTGGATAGGTTGGTAGAGCCAATCTCAGCCATGTTACGGCACCTAAGTAACTAATGCCACCACCACTTTTAATTAAATGTCTTTGAAACCTACTTTGAGAGCTTTACTAGGACTGCTGGGGTAGGAATACTCCTTAATAAAAAGGATTGCTCAGAAGATATTTATATTGTATGGGTTTTTATGTAAGCCGCTTGGATTGTTTTTTCAATAAGCGGGATACAAATAAATGTTATTATTATTTTATTATTTATTATAACCTGAGATAAATCCCCCTCTACTTTTCCCCAGCAACTTCCTCTGTGTGGTCCCCGTCCAAGACCATTCGTTCCGTTCTGTCTAGGAAAGCCTCATTCCGTTCTGTCTTAGGAAAGCCTAATATGCTGAAGTGTAGCTACCCGTGCCTCCAGCTGTACTTTCTCCTTCAAAAGGGCTACCAACTTGCACTTGGAGCATGTGTAGTTCCCCACATCTCTAGATAAGAAGTCAAACATCCCACAGGTATTGCAGGTGATGGCAGCAGTTCCTTCAGTGTCCATACTAAGTATTAACTAGTACCGGAAAGAGGACTACGGCTTTCCTCCTCAAAGAAAATCCTTCTCTAACACCAGTGTGAAAGTCTGCTGACGACCAGAACTTTTCAACAATTAGTAGTGGTTCCGCGGCTCTGTGAGCAGTCGTATAGGGCTAACTGGCTAGTTCCAGTTATGCAACTCAAATGCGACTCAACAAAGCCCCACCCGTTTAGCAATAGTCACACTCTTCCCAAGTGTTTTTTAAAAAGAATTTAAAAACTCACCCACTCAAAATGGCTGCCTGGAAACTGCTTTCTTCCTTTCCTAGCAGGAACTGGCCTAAAAAGCCTCCTTCACCTTCTCCTTTCCTGGCAGTAAATGCCTGGAAAGCCTCTTTCTCTTTCTCCTTTCTTTCAGAAACTGGCCTGGAAAGCCTCCTCCTCCTTACCCTGTGCTGGTTGAAACTTACCTGAAACTGGCCTCTGGGAGCAGTTGTATAGAGCTAACTGGCTAGCTCCACCCCCTATTGACTCACAGTCCTAGGTGATTTATTGCTCTTAGAAAAGTTTCTTTCTCTTTTGAGACAAGCAGAAAGTGTCCTGATTTATTGTTCTTAAACAGCGAAGTGAAGGCTGAAATGAACATTGAAAGCAAAAAGCCTCAATTAGTCCCTTTGGTGGGAATGCAAGGCAGCCCAAAAATATTGGAAAAGAATATACAAATTAATTTCCGAGATATTAAATCTAAACATTACGTATGAACCAACTTTTTTTCTATTGAATATGGTTAATGAAATAGACATTAAAAATAAGAAAAAATATAGACTGATTTTATTATACATGGTTACAGTAGCAAGAATCATTTATGTTAAAAAATGGAAACAATCAATAACTCCTAGTAATAGAGAATGGAAAACTAAAATGTGGGAAGCAATGGAACTAGATATGTTGACAGCTTTAATAAAAGGAAAGGCAGAAGAAGATGTGGAAGTTTTATTCAATATTGGGAAAGAGAAGATAGGAAAACAACAACTATAGAAATTTGAATGTCGATTACATAAAAAAACAATAGAAAATACTATAGATTTGAGATTCAATTTACACACGGTATTATTAATTAAAGTAAATGAGTAAAAATATAGATATAACGCGTATTATATAAGGAGAGAAACTGTTTAAGCTCAAACTTTTGTATAAAAGGGAAAGGTAAATACAAACTAAGGAAGTCAATTTATCTTCAGTTTAAGTTAAACAATAAGATTTATAGGAATGAATTGGAATAAAATGAATGTAATTAGATATGAATGTTGTAAGGTTTGTAGAAATTATATGTATGTTTATATTTTTTTTCTTTTTTTGGTTTGTGATATGTCTGTTTGAATGATTATAGATGTATATGTGTATATGTGTATGTATATGTTTTAATAATAATTTTTTTTTTAAAAAAAGCCTCAATTAGTCTCTCTTGCCATGCACACACAACCACACACTGAAGTTTTACTTGAAGCCTCCAAGTTTACCCTCGACTTATCCATGGATCATAGCAAAATCCATAATTTTGGCCCCCAAACCCGTCCTCGACTTATACATGATTTCAACTTATAGTTGAGTATATAGAGTAGTCAACTGATTACAAATCCACCCAACAGTAGCATTGTCTAGACCAAAGTTCATCAACTTGCCTGCAAAGGCATCATGGGGGATATTGTCAAAAACCTTACTAAAATTAAGATATACTACATCCACAAGACCCCTGCCTGATCTACCTAACTTGAAACTCTATTAAAAAAAACAGACAAGATTAGTTTGGCATGATTTTTAGAGCCCATGCTGGCTTTTAGTAATGACTGTATTCCTTTCTAAATGCATACAGAATGTTTATTTATCTGTTCCACAACATCTCCTGGCATTGATGTCAAGCTGAATGGTTGGTAGTCACTCTGGTTCCCCCCCCCCTTTTTTTTTTTGAGGCTGGAGACAAAGATAATTGACAATCATTCAGAGATTACACCAGCTAGTTCCTTTATTACTCTTGCATGCCATTCATCTGATCCAGGAGACTTGAATTCATTTAGAGTTGCTAGGCATTCCTTTACTACTTCTATACCTATTTTTGGCTGCAGTCCCCCTGCTGGATCATTTGTTCCAT
This sequence comes from Phrynosoma blainvillii, assembly GCA_026167975.1. Taxonomy (NCBI): domain Eukaryota; kingdom Metazoa; phylum Chordata; class Lepidosauria; order Squamata; family Phrynosomatidae; genus Phrynosoma; species Phrynosoma blainvillii. Next base: position 154,279,924 of record JANUYF010000004.1, read on the forward strand.
TTTTGCTAGGTGCAACCTTTAGGGAGAAGACTGAGACAAATAACATGTTAAGTAGTTTTGCTATCTTTGTGTTAACATTTCAGCATCTTCTTCATTGCATGGCATGGGGGGCATTAGGATTTTTGTGCATTTATATTTATAAATTTTGTGAATTTATACTATTGTTTTTAGTTTTTATTTTGTAATATCACCTGCATTTTTCTTGAATGTCCTACATTTTGTGGTTTCTTTCCCTCCATTCGGGTTATGACATCTGGTCACCCTGCTCAAGGCTCCTCCACTGCTTGGCCTACTCCCATTAAAGAGCAGGGTGGTGGCGGCAGCAGATGGAATTAATATTAATTACTATTAATAATTAAATAGTAATTAACAATAATTAATAATTAATAATAATTAGTTAATTAATAATAACAATTCATTATAATAATTAATTAAAACCTATCTGTGGCCTGAAGAAGTTTGGCGATTTTAATTTTGGCCCCTGCCTACTTCCAAGTTGTGCAGGTCTGCCCTAAGTGTACTGGACTTGCAATCCCATGATGGGCATGCAGCCCCATTGTGTTGCAAAAATGAACTCATATGCCTAGATCATATACTCCATTTTTGGGGGGCGGAAATGTAAGCATCCAAACATCCCCTAATATATTTATCAATCCAGCTATAGTTTAATTAGATACCAGCATAAGCGAATACTGTTGTGATGGCATACACAGCACAAGAATAGGTAGTGCGACTGTCACATAGAACCAGTTATGTGGATTGGTGTGAGGATAGAGGAGCTTGCTGAAAGAGTACCACCACACACATCTGTACTCTGCATTACAGATGGAAGCCAAAAGCCAAAAGATGAGTTCTGCCAGATTAAACAAGACCGGAATCCCCCTTTCATATCTAGTGTATTTCCAAACACCCCTTCCTGCCCTCTCATTCCTGGGGACTCCAGATCTTGTCTAGGTGTTGTAAAGTCCATGAAGCATTGTCAATTAAAATCAAATACCTCTCAAACCCCCAAATATCAAAACACACTCTCCACTTTGGAGAACCTTCTCAGGTTCTGTTGAGGGGCAATCAAGCTTTTGGTTTCCCACGGAACCTCTATGGATCAGGGTTGGCTTTAAGGATATAAATATACCCCCAAAAAGTAATAGTCTGACCCAGGTTTTTGCTGCTCTACTGACGAACGTGAACTCTAACAAGTTTAACTTTCATATCTGCATATTTTAGTTTACTTTTAAAAGGGTTAACACCCTGGAAACTAAAATTGCAACCCACATTTTTGGGTTATGGGTCCAGTGGGGACCCAGTGAGCTTCCAGTGGAGTTCCAGAAGGGGTCCTAATCTAGATCCAATGAGGTCTCAGAAGAGGTTCCAGATTATTTTAAACTGCTTCTCCTGAAGATATTGACTTCAATATATATATATATATATATATATATATATATATTCTATTCATGCAATAGAAAATGGCTTCAACTAATCCTCATTTCACAATGATTACTGAAATGCAAACTAGAACAAATTATAAAACCTGGTCACGGAAAATGCAAATGTACCCGACTACAATGGGTCTATTTAAAGCAATAAATGGGCAGAAACCCACAGAAGCAGGAATACATCAACAACAGTTTAATGAAGTGCAGAAAAAGCAGCAGCATATATATATATGCTTGTCTGCAGAGCCTAGCATTACTTACCATATTCAAGGTTTAACTGATGCAAAGCAAATATTGGAAAAACTACAGAAAGTATTTAATTCTCCAAGTACTTTGAATCAAACAGCTCTCATAATTAAATTTGTTAACACAAATTTCCATCTTCCTCAATTTTTAAACCAGCATATTAATGGCTTCATGACAACTTTGTCTGTAATTACAACATCTGGAAAATCCTTTCCAGAACATGCTAAACGTGGACTGTTTTTGGCATGTCTTCCAAAATATTACTCTCCAATAATTAATGTTTTACAAGTTAAAGGAGATGTTTCTTTGCAAGATACAATTGCTCAAATTGTCGAATTTCAAAACAGGCAAAACTTGATGGAAGACAACTTTAATACAAAACAAGCAGAGAATTAGAATTAGAATTAGGATTTGAAAAAGGCTTCCTTTTCTTCTAAATCAAATAGAAACAATTTTAACAAGTCAAAATCTAGAGCTGAGCTGCAAAAGCTGCAAAGTCAAGGACTGAATACCAAAAGCAAAAGTGATAATGCTTTGCATTCTCCTTTTCCTCCTTAGGTAGACAGGACTTCACTTCTCCCCCTTTCTCATTCTAACCGTCAATCATAAGAGGCAATTTAACTGACTCTCTGAACATTCTAAACAGCCAGTAAGCAGTCAGTAACTGCTAGTATGCTGTCTGTAACAGTCCTCTCCGAGGGAGATTAACATCTCTCTTCCTGCTTTATAAACTCCAGTTAGATTAGGTTTTAGTTTGTTGTGTAAATATTTATTAAAGCCATTATTGTTTGTTTTTAAACCACAAACTACATGTTTGTCTTTTTGAGTTAGTCTTTATTCTTTAAGAAGACAGATTTAAAGTAATAGTCTGACCCATGTTTTTGCTGCTCTGCTGACAAAAGTGAACTCTAAGAAGTTTAACTTTCATATCTGCATATTTTAGTTTACCTTTAAAAGAAACACCCTGGAAACTAAAACTGCAACCCCACATTATCCCATCTTGCAAAGCCAAGCTATATATTCCCCAAATTAATTGAAGATAGACTGCAACTGTCAGATGAAGTTTGACAAGCCTCACACATTTAGGGTAATGTGGAGAAAGAAGTTCCATTCTGTCTGCAAAAACAAGACAAGGAGCAGATTGTGACACAGACCATGAACCTATAATATCAAAAATTAAAGAAGAACTTTAAACAAACAATCATGCCAAAATACAACCCGAAGAACATCCCCATAGAATTTAAAGATAATCTAAAAAATTACATTTGTACTATTAAGTCTACTTGATTGGGAGCCAGAAGAACTCTGACATTGTCAGGGAGGAATGCAAAAGGACACTTTCCTTAGCCAAAAGAAAGAGAAGCCCCAGCAGATGACAGATGAAACCCTTCAAGCAGGTATGAACAGGCAAGAAAGCAAAAGCAGAAACTGATATTAATAGTGTCAGAACTGTGAACACAACTATTCAGTGACTTGTGCAAAGAAAACTACTATAATAATTAGTGCAAAGCAATACAAGGCCACAACAATGATAACAACAAAGGTAGAGCAAGAGACTTCTTCCACAAGATCTGAGAAATTTACAGGAAATTTGAGCAGAGTTGCTTTCCATCCAGCAGAGGAGCACACTACATGACCAAGTAGATAAAACAAAAAGACAATGGAAGCAATACAATGAAAGAGTATGTAAAAGGGAGGAAAAGGTGACAGATTCATCCAAAGAAGAACTATTTGAAAATGAACCTCCAATTTTAGCAATTGAAGTGGAAGCTGCACTCTGAGCACTTGGGAGACATAAACACCAGGAACAAATGGCAGCCCAAGAGGGCTCTGTTCAAGTTCTAAGTAAAATCTATCAGTAAATATGGAAGATAACAGCCCACAGACTGGACACTCAGGATACCCTCAAGCCCCCTGAGGAATAATAATAATAATAATAATAATAATATATTTTTTTATTTATACCCGCCCCTCTGTCAAACAATCGGGGCGGCTCACAGCAGTTAAAACTCCATATGATATTAAAATACAATCCAAGCTCCCACAACCCTCCCACCCCTTAAAAGAGAATTAAACTAATACTAACATTAAAACATAATAATTAAAACATTAAAAATAAACAATCCTAGGACAGACAAACAAATAATAGGGAGAGTAGAGATTGCAGCCAAGATAGAAAAGGGATAAGGGGACTCCTGAGGCCAGGAAATCTAATCGAGGAAGGCCTGCCAGAAGAGATCCATCTTAACAGCCTTTTTAAAGCTACTTAAAGTGGTAATCTGACAGATCTCATCCGGCAGGCCATTCCATAGTCTGGGAGCGGTAACCGAGAAGGCCCTCTGGAGGTTGTCGACAGCCTAGTTTTCATCGGCTGTAGCAGATTCCTCACAGAGGACCGGAGTGCGCAGGGAGGATTTGTATGGGAGGAGGCAGTCCCAAAGATAGGTTGGACCCAAGCCATTTAGGGCTTTAAAGGTCATAACCAACACCTTATACTGGGTTCGTAAACTAATAGGCAGCAAGTGAAGGGACTTCAATACCGGTGTTATGTGGTCTCTCCTAGATGTTCCCGAGACCACTCTGACTGCCATGTTCTGTACCAATTGAAGTTTCTGGACCAAGTACGAGGGTAGCCCCATGTATAGCGCATTGCAGAAATCCAGACGTGAGGTTACCAGCACATGCATCACTGTCTCAAGGTCCCTTACTTCCAGGAAAGGGAGCAGCTGGTGTATCAGCCGAAGCTGATAACAGGCGCTCCTGACCATCGCATTCACCTGACTAGTCATCTGAAGCAACGGATCTAGGAGCATCCCCAGACTGCGAACACAGTCCTTCACGGAGAGTGTGACCCCGTCCAGGACTGGCGGTTGCAAACCAATTCCCATTTTCGGGGCCACTACTGTGAGCACCTCTGTTTTGTCTGGATTCAGGAAGAAGGAGGTGCCGGCGCTTGCAGCAGCCACAACACTGGGGCTCCTAAGGTCCAAGTCCCCTCAAGTGGAGCCAACAGCCTCAAGGGAAGGAGGGAGGGAGCCACTTCATCGGGCGAGCCACAAGGAGAAGAATTGTGAGCGCTGAGACTAGGGAGTTTATCACATGGGAGGCTAAGTGTCCAAACCCCATGCAGAAACTGGATTTAAATTCTGGGAATATCTCGCAAAAGTGAGATAGTTTTGACACATCGGGGCCGGAGGCTAAGAGCCTAAATCCCATGCAGAAATAGGATTTAAATCCTGGAAAAATCCCACAACAGCAGGATTGTTTTCAGACGCATCGGGGGCATTGAGCATTAATGAGAAAGTAACCCGCACAGAAAGTAGATAAAACTGTCCACCTTTTACGTGTGGGAGAATCCTGAAAGTAAAACAAGGCTGGTTTTGTCCTTTCTCTGCAGGTTATTTTCACATTAATGCTCAATGCCCCTGACATCTTGTGAAAACATTTGTGGGATTTTCCCATTTTAAATCCCATCTCCCCTGTGATAAACTCCATTAACCCACACAGCAACTGGACAAAATCAGTGCTTTTTAATTTCTGGAAAAATCCTGGAAGAAAAAGGAAAAGAAAAGAAAACAAAACAAAACAAAACACAAAAAAAGCGGCTGCTTCTGTCCACTTTCTCTGCAGGTTAATGTCGGAGTCATGCTCAATGTCCCCGATCCCGATCTCGCTTTTGTGGGATTTGTCCACTTTCTGTGTGGATTAATTTCGGATTAATGCTCAATGCGCCTGAAATGGATTTAAATCCCATTTCTGCATGGGATCTGGCCGATTCCCTCCGGTGCGATAAACTCCTAGGACAAGGTCCTCAACCCAGAGCCTAGATTTGCCCGGAAGAAGAAGAGCAAAGTCCTCTGCCAAGGCCCACCGCCACCGACGACATCTCGCCCTCCTCCGAGAAGCCGAGCGCCCGCCCGCTCCTCCTGCCTCTGGACGCGGAGGGGAGGAGCTTTGGGCTGCCGCCGGGGGCCAATCAGGGCGTGGAGGCACCCGCTCCGTTCCCCCCTCAGCCCCGCCCAGAGCCCCCTCTTTCTTTCTTGCTTGCTTTCTTTCCCTCCCTCCCTCTTGCCTGGCTTTGCCTTTTCTGTGTCACTTTCAGGAGTCCTGAGACGGAGCCTGAGACAAAAGCGGGGACCGAGAGGGAAGGCAGGCAGGAGGCAAGGAAGGAGAGAAGGAAGGATAGAGAGAGAGAAGGGGCCCCGGGGCTGTGCCCTGCGTTCCCTTCCGTTCCCTTCCGTTCCCCGCGCTCCGTCGCCAGCCTCTCCGCCGGCAAAGCGCCTTTTCGGGCGGCGTCTGTCTAGCGGCGGGGTTGAGGGAAAGTTTCCTGGGCTCTTTCCCGGTCCGTCCAGAGCGAGGCGGATTTTGGCCCCAGAAAAAGGAGGAGGAGGAGGAGGAGGGATCCAGCGGCAGACCTGCCCCCGTCGCCAGCCTCTCTCGGCCGCCACAAAAGCGAAAGGCGGGGAGGAGGAAAGAGACCGCCTGGCCCCGATCCCGGGCAGGGCTTCCCGCCCGGCCGCCCTCCGGCTTCTTCCCGGCGCGGGGGAGTTTGTTGCCTGGGAGAGAGGCTTTCCAGGCGCCGCGAACGGACCGCGTCGGCCGAAGAAGGCAAGGCGCCGCCGGGCTCTTGGTCCTCCGGAGGCTGAGGGAAGGCGGGAGGGGAGCGGGGCCCATGGAGGAGCAGCCCCGGCTGATGCACTCCCACGGCGGCGGCGGCGGCGGAGGCGGCGGCGGGGTGGGGATGGCCGGGCACCCGGGCCTCTCGCAGCACATGCCGGACGGGGTCGGCCCCGCGGAGGGAGGAGAGGGCGGCCGCAAGCAGGACATCGGCGACATCCTCCAGCAGATCATGACCATCACCGACCAGAGCCTGGACGAGGCGCAGGCCAGGTGAGAGAGAGATTGAGAGAGAGGGAGAGACCCCTTCCCTGCCTCCCTCCCCTTCCTTCCTTCCTTCCTTCCGTGGATCACGATGATGGTGCCAAGAATAGCAGCGATAGGCATTTCGTCTTTTAAGAGCAGGATCTGATTCACGCTGCAGCGCTTTCTCGACTTTCATAAAGGGGCGAGGAAGGAGAATGAAGCCTGCCTGCTTTAAGAGAACAGAGCCCTCCCGTTCTGTAGCCTTTGCCTCGCTCCGAGCTTGAACCGACCCCCCTCCCCTTTTGGCCGGCTCAGGCAGCAGAAGAGCCCCGGCGGTCCCTTTGGAGCCGGAGCCGCCTTCTCTCTGCGCTGGGGGCAGCTCCAGAGTCCAGAGCCGAGAAGCCCCCATCGCCATTGAGGGCTTTGTTGTTGTTAACTGCCCTCGAGTCCATCCCGACTCACGGCGGCCCTATGGATGAGAGATCTCCAAGACCTTCCCTGCTCTGCTTAATTCCTTAATATCTGTGACCTCCTTAATAGAGTCCATCCATCTGGCATGTGGCCTTCCTCTCTTCCTACTTCCCCCCAGCTTCCCCAGCATTATAGTCTTTTCTAATGAATCCTTCCTTCTCATGATGTGTCCAAAATACGACAATCTAAGTCTTGTCATCTTGGCTTCCAGGGATATTTCTGGCTTGATCTGATCTAGGACCCATTTGTTGTCCTTTTGGCTGTCCATAGGAGCCTCAGCACTCTTCTCCAGCACCACATTACCTCAATGCATTGATTTTCTTCCTATCTTCTTTCTTGACTGTCCAGCTCTCACATCCATACATGATAATAGGGAATACAATGGCTTGTATGATTCTAACTTTTGTGCTCAGTTGTATATCTTTGCATTTTAGAATCTTTTCTAGTTCTTTCATAGCCACCCTCCCTGTTCTTAGTCTTCTTCTGATTCCCTGACTGCAGTCCCCATTTCTATCAGTGTTTGATCCCAGGTATGGGAATTCTTTTACTATTTCTATTTCTTCTCAAAAGCCCGAAACCTCCTCCTTCTGCTTCAAGGAGAGCTTTGGGCTGTTCTCCTTTGGCTCTGGGAACAACCCTGCCTGCTTCACGGCTGACGCCTGTGAATGAAATACTCTCCTTTGGCCTTGGCCTTAGCACTTACTTTAAAAGGATTTCGGCGAGCTTTAAGCTTGATTTAAAAATACACCAATTGTGGAGCCGGGAAAGGCTTTTGTGGCCAGAGTTCTGTTTGTGGAATGGGAAAAAAAAAAACACAAAACCCAAAGGCCTTGCTTGCTGTTCTGGAAACTTGCTTTCTCTGGATCTGCTGCCATTTCAGCGCTTTCGCTGGAGTCCTAAAAAGTTAATCTCTGTTAATCTCAGGGAAATCAGTGGGGCTTGATCTCACACATTTCTTGTTGGACTCTGGCCTTCCATAGGAGGAGAGCGCATTCTCTTTTGTGGGGGCAATTATTCTGGCAGCCGTAGTTACAGTTAGCTCCCCATGTGCATCTGTTTTCCACAATGTAAAGACACACGTAGTTCCCCCCCCCGCCAAAGCCTTCAATTGATTTGAGTGTATTAATTGAATACAGAGTTTATAGAACCAAACTACTAAATGTTGCTTCATATTGATACTAAACACAAAATGTATTTCCAAGTCGGTAACAATGTGACAATAGACATCAGAGTGCCTTGAGTGCCCAGGAATAGTAGACAGACTACACAGAGCTGTTGTGTCCCCTTCTGATTGTTCATTTTATCACACAAGCCACAGTACAGTTTGGGTCTCATGGGAGGAGGGAGAGGGATTCCTACAAAAAAAAAATGATTTTAGACTTACTTTGAAATGCTTCATTGTATCTACAATTATAGTCTTCCATTTGGATGATTTAATGGTTCTAATAGTCCCACCCACCCATTTTTTTAAATAGTGTTTTTAAAAAGAAGCAAGCCTGTAAACAGACCCTGATAAGTAAAGCAGTAAAAGATAAAAACCAACAACACCGTTATAAAAGTTCAAAATACAAAGATGGGCTTACGGAAGAGCAGAGAAGGAAGAGGAGAAGGAGCTGGCACAGTGTCTATTAGATTCTAACTGAAGAAGAGCTTTTAGCATTTCACCTGCATTTTGTGTTATGAGCTGGAGTAAGCCATGCTAGAGTACAGCTATTATGCTGGGAAACGGCACATTTTTACTGTGCTGCAATAACTCACTTTGAACCCTGTTTCAATTGTTGTTGTTGTTATCCTGTCTTTTCCCCAGTTCAATACCTGAGGTACCTTTCAACGGATTAAAAAAACCCTTAAAAATTCACATTAAAAAGTAATTAAAGTATATACAAAAATTAAATCTGGTTAAAAACATGAATATTTTAAAAACCACAAAAATAACAATGTAATGAATAGAAAAGCCATTTAATTCAGTGACTTACTTCCAGGTAGTTGGATACAGGATAACTGTAAAAACCAACTGTGGTTAGACTGAGAAATGCCAGCCCAGTAGAATACTGTCCATAAAGCTTTTGGACATCAGGTAAAAAAGTTCTTGTTGGCTCTTGTTTACCCGTACTGAGTAACAAAAGGCAAAGGGGAGATCCTCTTTCTCAAAATTTAAGGGTTATATTATGAAATGTTTTGTGTATAAAGATGTTACTAAATGTACTGATTAAACTGGAAAACAATACAATTGTAACAATGCTGTTTTTTTCAGCAGGTTACTATTTATATACTCCTTTAGTTTTCCTGCTAACAGTTTTTTTTAATTCAGCTTTTTAGAAAGGAGGAAAAGCATTTTAGCTTTTCTCATGACATCCACTACCATATTTTAAGGGATTTCAAGGATATCAAAGTGAAGTTATGCTGATGTAGCTGCAGTCTTTCTGTATTCTTCTTGTACTTTTTTCTAGCACTTGGCCAAAGGTACTTTGGAAGCCAAAACAGTGTCTGTGTACCAGATGCTCACACAGGAGCAATCCCGCTGTGTTACAAGGAGAGGCAGTCACCTCAGGCAGAGGATTTGGGGTGCCACTAAGGGCAGCCGGGTGGGGTGAGGGAGGCAGACCAGTTTGTCACATGGAGCATATCACACTGGGTTATTCTCCTGCATGAGCCCCATTCCAGAGATGGAGAGCTGTCCAAAGACTTCACAAACCTTCTAATGGAGAACCTCTCATTGAATTATAGTCCTTAATCAGTGGAAGAGGATGTTGCATTAGGGTTTTGTTTTGGTTTTTTTGCTTAGGCACCAAAATGTTCACATTTCCATGACATGTAGCTTTGGTTTGAAAACCATTCTTTGACTGATACCTGATTAAATTAGACCTTCTGTTTATAATAGGTTGTCTAAGAAACAATACTTTGGAGGCTATGAAATAATAACTACCACTAGCACCACCACACAACCCCCCCCCCCCCCATGGGCATCCACTGGGACATAAAACTAATGAACCCAATAAATAGATTCCTCACATGCTGGCAGTCACAAGAAACTTGGTGCTGGTGAGGAGGAAAGGGAAAAGCTATATTCATTCTAGCTGCTTTTCTATGCTCTGAAACAGCAAGATACTTTTGTTATTCTGATTCTTATTTTGATTTCATGAAGGCATTCTGATTTTAACAACTTGAAATGAGAACATAATCAAATTCCCTCCTCCTTGAATTACATATGTGTTTTTCTTGGCAGTATATTTCTATGTTTCCATATTCTTTAATTTGAGAGCTGAGAGTCTATACCTTGGCTTTTCTTGTCAAATGATTTTTTCAGACTTTCTTAATACGACAGGATCTGTGCAGAAAATTGGAATATATGGTGGAATAAAAGATGGGAGAGACAAATATTGCAGTTCCTTACATAGTTGAAAAAGATTATCATTAGATTTTAAAATGGTTTTTGCCTACTCCTAGCATTGATCTGTTAATAGTGTGGCCAGCAAGTGTGGCTTATAAACGTTCTGAAATCCTGCTGCCAATTTGTTCCTGACACTGGTGGTATATTTGGCAATGCAGAATGGTTTCCTATTCAGTATTAAATTGGGAGTTGTTTTTTAAATGTGCATAATATGCATGATGGCTTAACTTTTAATATAATTCCTGCTTGAAGGATCCCATTCCCAGGCGCATCCAGGTGGATTGAAAAGTCCCAGATGTTGTTCTTTTTCTTTTCGATTTTATACTGGTTTGAAATAAAAGTCCCAGATTTTATTCCTGTTCTTTCCAGTTTTATACTGGCTTAAAACTGGAGAGCTGATATTAACAATCTCTGATTGCACTGGGAACTGACAGAAAATATTCTGGGATAAAACATGTATGGGTATCCAAAATAAAATCAGAACGAATAGGAACAAAATTTGGGGCTTTCTGGTCTTTTAATCAGTCTAAATATTTCAAAAAGTTATCTTGCACTTCTGTGGCATACCTTAAGTATAATCCCTTTTGGTTTCCTTTTAGAAAACATGCTTTAAACTGTCACAGAATGAAACCCGCACTTTTTAATGTCTTGTGTGAAATCAAAGAAAAAACAGGTAAGGAAAAATTCTATTCCCCCCCCCCCCCATCTTTCCCCTCTCTGGCCCCCTTTCTCTGAGACTAGATCTCATTCTAGTATTATATTTAAAGGAAAAGGAAACAATTGTTTTATGGTTTTGGCTTTACAATGTTCTGATGGTCATTTGTGTCAATGCAATACAGGGAACATTTATGTTAATATACTATATATCTAATTAATATTTTAAATGTTACAGTCAGGGCACAGGGATTGAAAAATCCCAGATTTTGTTCCTGTTCATTCTGGTTTTATATGTGTGCGTGTGTGTGTGTGTGAGCCTTCAAATTGCCTGTCAACTTATGGCAACTCCATGAATTTCATAGGCAAGGAATACTCAGAGGTGGTTTTGCCAGTTCCTTCCTCTGAAATATAGCCTACAGCACCAGGTATTTCTTTTTATACTGTGTTGAAATAAAGCAAGCTGGGGAGTGAGTGGGAAAAGTCTCTGTACCAGGAGCTGACATAAAATATTCTGGGATAAATAAAACATGTTTGCATCTCCAAAATAAAAATGGAAAGAATAAGAACAAAATCTGGGACATTCTGGTCTTTTTAATCACTCTAGATGCATCCTCTTGTAAAAATCCTGTTTCTAATATATGTAAAATTATATGTTGGAAAATATATGTTGGAAAGATGCCTGCTAGATTGTTGGCTATTTTAGGGTCATGCTGCCTTACATTAAGTGACGTTTCTTGATTCGAAAGATGACAACAATGTTAGAAGAATCATTTTGTGTTTTCCCACCTCATAGGACTCTTGCCATGTGCTAATGCACTTATAAAATGTCTCAGGGGGGCATTTAAATTTTAAAAGCAACAATTAAAAATTGCTGTCATCAATCAAGAGTGATCTTAAACAGCAGATGGTTCAGAGAAGAGTGGGCAGTGACATCTGGAACTTACTTCCAACTTCAAGATTTTTTTAAAAAAAAATAGAGGTGCAAAATTGTCACATAGCTCACAGAAAAAGACAGTGTAAAGTGTTGCAGAGTTTCATCTCTGGAGATAGGTGCTCAGTTGCTGAGTTTGTGCAAACTCTACCATTCTGTCTTTTTGCAACAAGAATGTAATGGTCAGTAATTTATATCACACTAATAAAAGCAAGGGCTATGACATGAATTAAAGTGACAACAAATCAGGCAAACTTCCTTGATATACATTGGAAAGCAGGAGAGTAGATTTCTGAAAACCTGAATCTATGTGCTTTTAAACTCTGTGTGAATATGATTGCTCTTCTGAACAGCTGGGTGAAATGGAATTATTTTACTCCAGCACTCTATATATGACGACTAAGGTGGTCCTTTGTTAAATCTTGTTTGCATAGCTTGTAACCTAGACAAAGCACCTAGCAATAAAGCTCTTCAGGCTTCAGAGCTGAATGCCGACCTTCTTTAGGAGCTATTATGTAGTATCTTACAATATAATGTCAACAGATATTCATGATCTTACTATAATTAATTTATATTTATACATGTAATGATAAGAATATCTGAGGTTTAGTCCATTTTTATGTCCTTCTGTCTACATCCTCCCTCTCAGAAAAACAAACTGCAGTTTATCTTGTTTCTTTAACACCATCTTATTTAATTTGTTGAGGACTTTTGTCTGTGGTGTGTGTTTGTGTGTGTGTATGTGTGCATGCCTTCAAGTCATTTTTTGACTTATATGGTGATCTCATGAATTTCATAGGTTTTTCTTAGATAAGGAATACTCAGAGGTGGTTTTGTCAGTTCCTGATGTGAAGCGGTCTTTAAATGATCTTGAGCCTGAGTCTGAAATGAAAGTGGTTATGAAGTTGTATCACAGGGTAAGCAAAACTAGGACCTGTGTGGGGTGGATGGGAGAGGCTTCCTACTTCCAGTCTAACCTCTTTAGAAATGCTGGTAATTTGGAACATGTTTTTTTAAAAAAATATGCAGCTGGGGGAGGATGCACTTAACTTTCCTGTCATTTGCATGTCGTTGCTATAACCTCCATATCGTATTAATATGTGTCTTACCTCTATCCTAATAACACCAGCAACAACAACAACATTTATTTATAGTACCCTTTCCACCAAAGGGTTCAGCATCAAACATAAACATTCAAAGACAAGAAAACAAAACATAACACTATAAATATATATAAAATCTGAAACATCCCACTAGTCACTACCCATCTCAGCAACCTTGTGTGTGTGTACTTGCAGTACATAGGATCTTGGGAATCATATGATATATAGTGAAAAATGGGACTGATTTTTTTATGTCCCTATCAGTTCTTCATACATTCTTACCATATTTAGACATTTGAAAACATGGGAATAGGAAGCTTTTGAATAAGGAAGGGAAAAATCTATCTTTTACAGGATTATACAAATTCTCTCTGTACAGAAATATTGGCAGCTGCATATTGATTATACATTGTAAATTGAACACCACCTGTGTGCTACATCCACTGAATGGGAGAGCACATTAAAAAAAAGAGCCTGTCTGGTTTCTCCTTCATGTTAATGACTTAATATTCATGATAGGGTGTGTTTGTGAGTGTGTGTTTTAACCAAGCTTATTTCTGTTGCCTATACACACAGAGATGTGCATGAGCACATCTATTCCCAAAGCATTTAGAGATAAGCTAGAATCTCCTCAGGTTTTTTGGCACTGTCTGCATAAAATAGTGCAGTGGGGAGAATGATGTGAGGCTCTGATCTCAGGAATATTCCTGGCAATGTTTTGTTTGCATGCAGAAAAATTTTATTACATTACTTCATTAAAATTGTGTCTTCTAGTGTTCCAGCCAGTGAATGCAAGGAACTGGGCAGATTGACAAGGACATGGACACTTTTTAAATTCTTGGGGGGGGATGCAGACGGGTGGCCATGAGCCGCCCTGGGAAGTGGAGGATTTGGGCCGAGGCTGTCCCATGCCTCGGCCCCAGTCCTCCCTTTTGGTGCCTGGGAAAGGAGCACCAAAATAGCGTGTCTGGACGCTGCGCTGGGAGGACATCATCAGAGTGTGTGCCATTGCACACGGCGAGCGCTCTGATGATGTCCTCAGGAAGGGTTTGGGGTGCCCGGCGTGTGGCTGCCCCTCCCCTTCCCTGGCTCCAATTCAGTGCTTTGCGCCCTCTGCAGAGCCCCTTAGTTTTTAAACATTACTTTGTACATGAAATTATAATTCTTTTCTGTATTTCCTGTAACACTGCTCCATGGTTACAGCATTTCATTACCGTAAGTTTTGTACTTTACATCCAGGTTTGATATCCAGTTGGATATGATTATTTGGGGACACAAATTTCACAAGCTGGTGGTCAGATAGGAACACATAAACAGAAAAAGAGTACAACTGATTCCATCAGAGTCTTCTTCCCACAAGATTGAAAGGAGTCTTTGCCAGACCAAAATTTCATTGTGCTGGAATGCTTTTGTACCTTGTGTTTGTGTGAGCCATCATGGTGTAGTTGTTTGTGCATTGGACTATGACTTTGAAGACAGGGTTCAAATTCCTGTTTGACCATGGAAATCCACTGGGTGCCCTTTGGCAAGTCATACTCTCTCAGCCCCAGAGGAAGGCAAACCCCCTCTTAAAAAATTGCCAAGAAAACTCTGTGCCTTAGCGTCACTGTAAGTTGGAAATGACTTGAAGGCATAGAACAACAGCTTGTGTTTTGTACGTATGATGACTGAGAGAGAAGCAGAGGAAGAGAGAGAGAGGGAGTTCATCTCTTCTCAGCCCTAGTGTTCCAGTGTTCTGAAACAGGCATTCACTTTTCTAGTGTTTGATTTAAGTGATTCCAAAGCCTTCAGGAGACTGCCACTACCCTTTGCAACACTGCAGTTAATATTTCACAGTTTTAACATTGCCAGAACAAACCCAAAGTGTCTATAAAGTTTATAGAAACAAAGGGTGCATTTACTGGCCAAAGAGTCTTATTTGCTGATATTTCAATTCATTTTAAAGGATTTATGGATCCTTTTTGTATGAGCTACTGAGTTGGAATCCACTGACATATGACACTGCTTTTGAGACATATGGAATCAAAACATGTTTATTTAAAAAAATTATATTAAAATACAAGATTTAATTTTCATGTAGTTGGAATGGTGAAAATTTTGTTTTCATGTAGCACTTTTGACTTACACGGCTATATCTTTGAATTTTGTTTGCAAGTATTTCATCTCTCCATTTCATTTGTCTGGTTTAAACATATAATTCTCAAATGTAGAGAAATGGTAATTAATTTGCAATTTAGTATTTTACTGTTTATTAAGACAAAATAAATATAATAGAATTTCAACCATGTGAATTTTAATAAAGGCATTGCTTTGAAGTGCACAGCTTTGTATATGAATTTAAAAACAAGTGAGGGGGGACATTTTATAGTGAGCTGTCCTTGCACTCATAGTCAGAATTTGTAAATAGGAAGGATGGCAAATTGGAAAATAACTCATTGTTGAAAATATAATTTTCCAAAAGAAAATAATTAAAAATGAATTGTAACAGTGAAAAATTATATTAAATCAAGAAAAGAAATATCTTGAGGCTCTAAACTTTAATTTTGAGACCCTTGGCTTTGTGTTAGAACTTCAGGGCCTACAGATAAATCTGAGTTTAGGAGCCCTGCTGGCATAGTGGTTAAATGATTGTACTGCAGCCATTCATTCACAAACCACAAGGTTGTGAGTTCAGTACCAGCCAGGGGCTCAGGGTCAACTCAGTCTGGCATCCTTCTGCAGGTCACTATAATGAGTCCCCAGCTTGTTGGGGGCAATTAGCTTACACATAGTAAACCACTTAGGGAGTGCTTGTGCACTGATAAGTGGTATAGAAATGTACTTGCTGTTGCTATATTTAGTTTTAAAATCTCATTTGTGTCTACAAATCTGTCTCTTTATTGAGGGGAAGTGTCACCAAAAGTAATCAAATCAAAGTCACTTTTTTTGGGTCCCATTTTAAACAGTTGAATTGTGTGAAATGTATGCATATTTCCAGCATTTCAGTGTACAGATGTATTGTATTTTCATATGCAGTACAGTAAAAATGACTTAGGGCTGGCCTGGGGGTGAGTTGGGGCAGAGCAGCTGCATGCCAGCCGCCCCAACCCTACCCCGATGCCATCCTGATGCTGTGCGCTTATACGCATGGCGCGCAGCATCAGGACACCCTTCCGGTGCAGCATTCAAACTCACTGCGCCAAAAGAGCACAGAAGAGCCACAGTGCATTTTGCCACTCTTTTAGGGGCAGCAAAAGGGAGGATCAGGGCCACGACGTGCGGTTGCTGCAGCCCCAATCCGCCGCTCCCTGGGTTGGCTCTCTGCCGCCACAAATGACCGGTCTGCTTCAGCCCTAAGTCATTCTTAACTTAATGAATAGGCTAATTTTCAGATATTAGTATGCTTTTCTGAGCATTATATCCAGTGCTCAAGTCAGAATATCTGTTTAAAAAATAAAAATAAAATACACTGCACTTCTCATCCTGTACCTTTATACTGGTTGCAGGTTATCTGAGATTTTTAGGGGAAAAAGAAATGTTTTTGGTCTTTCATGATTTCTCCTTTCTTCTTCCTTTCTTTCTAGTTAACACATTGTCATACAGCTTCACTCTTGTTTTTATTTAAGTGTCTGATATTGGATTTAACCTCTGACACCTACTATGTTATTTCTTTTCTGTTACTTAAAAATATTTAATTTTGTAAAAATTTATTTTGTTACAAATAGAATACGTGTAGGGAACCAAGTGCTTATGAATTCTCCCCTTGAGCTCTGTCTCTGTCTCTAATATCTCATCATAGAATCATAGAGTTGCAAGGAGCCTACCTATTGAGTCATTGAATCCAACTCCTTGCTCAGTGAGGGATTTCCAGTTAAAGTATCCTCAGCAGTTAGTTGTCCAGTCTGTTTTGAAGATGTGTAGAGAAGGAGACACCCCGCCACCTCTAGGCAGTTGGTTCCATTCTCAGACAGCTCTTATTTTCAAGAGGTTCCTTCTAATGTTCAACTGAAATCTACCCTCCTGTAATGTCAAACCATTAGACCAGGTCCTATCCTGTGGGGCAGCAGAAACAGACCTGCCCCCCTTCCTGTTGTAAATGCCCTTGAGGCATTTGAAGTGGGCTGTCATGGCAACCCTCAGTCTTCTCTTCACCAAGCTGAACATGCCCAGCTCCTTCAACCTTTCGTCATATGCTTTCTTCTCCATACCTCATTGTCCTTTTCTGAATCTACCTCCAACTTGTGTATATTCTTCTTAAAATGAGGCATCCAGAACTAAACATAGTAATCTAGATAAGGCCTCACCAGTGCAAAATATAGGGGGACTTATTACCCTTGAGGAATGTACTACAAGATCAAAAAGAAATAAAAAGACATTGGATGCGATAAACAGGAGAGCTGTATAAAAGACATGATAAAATAAATGACATATGGAGTGAAGAATCATATGAAGATAAACCTCAAATCCTAGAAGGTGGCGTGGAAGCTGCAATAAGAGAATTTGGGAAGAATAAATCACCAGGAACAGATGATACTCCAATTGAACTGCTACAGTCCGCAAAGATGGAATCAACTCAGTGTTAATATGCCAACAAATATGGGAAACAAAACGGTGGCCAACAGACTGGAAATATTCAATATACATCCTCATCCACAAAAAAGGAAATATTGCAGCAACTGTAGGACCAAAAAGATTGCAGCAACTGTAGGACCATAGCATTAATTTCCCAAATTTAGCAAATTCTTCAGCATAGACTCCAATCATATGTGGAGAGAGAAATCCCAGAAGTGCAAGCAGGGTTCAGAAAAGGAAGAAATACTACGGACCACACTGCAAACATATGATGGTTAAGGAAGCACATCTATGCATTTGACTGCATAGATCATGAAAAACACTCTTAAAGACATGGGAGTGCCACTACACTCGATAATCCTGATGAGAAATCTGTACTTAGGACAAGAGGCTACTATTAGATCAGAATATGGAGAAACAGAATGGTTCCCAGTTGGCAAAGGGGTCAGGCAAGGCTGCATTTGATCACCTTATTTGTTTAATATGCCAAAGATATCATAAGAAGAACAGGTTTAGACTTAGAAGAAGGAGGAGTGAAGATTGGAGGAACATCAACAATGTAAGATATGCAGATGACACCATACTACTAGCAGAAAACATCAGAGACTAAACATTTACTAAAGAAAGTCAAGGAATAAAATGCAAAGGCAGGCTTGCTGCTGAAACCCAAAAATAATGACCGTGGAAGATTTACATAAATTCAACCTAGACAATGAAGAAATCAAAATAGTTCCATGTACTTTGGATCAAACATCGATCAGAATAGAGACTGTAGTCAAGGAATAAGAAGAGGACTAGGAAAGGGAAGGCCAGCGATGAAAGAACTAGACAAGATCCTAAAGAGTAATGATACACAACTGGGCAGTAAAGTTAGAACCATCCAATCTATTATATTCTCCATCACCATGTACAGATGTGAGAGCTGGACAGTGAAGAAAATGGATAAAAAGGAAATCAATTTATTTGAAATGTGGTGCTGGAGAAGAGTGCTCAGAATATCATGGATGGCAAGAAAGACAAACAAATATGTCCTTGAACAGAACAAGCCCAAACTCTCCCTGGAGGCGAAGATGACCAAATTGAGGCTATCACATCATGAGAAGAAGGCATGACTCACTAGAAAAGATGATTGGAATGGTAGTAAAGAGAGGAAAAGACTGTAAGCCAGATGGCTATACTCAGTCAGGGAGACCACAGGTCTAAATTTATAAGACCTAAGCAGAGCAGTGGAGGATAGGGGGTGTTGAAGATGTCTCACCCACAGGATCACCATGTGTTTGGCTTGACTTGAGGGCAGTTAACAACAACAACAACATTACCCTCAGCTTGGAAACTATGCTTCTATTAATACAGCTAAAATACCATTCACCTTTTTGCTGCATCATCACACTGCTGGCTCATATTCAATTTATGATCAACAATAACCATTTGTAGTACTGCTGGGCCATGTATCCCATATCCTATGTCTGTGCATTTGGGTTTTGTGGCATAAATGTAGAATTTTTCATTTGTCTCTATTGAGTTTCATTTTATTAAGTTCTGCCCACTTTTCTAGTTATCGAAGTCCTCTGGAATTCTGTTTTTATCTTCCAACGTGTTAGCTATCCATCCCAGTTTTAGATCATCTGCAAACTTGGGAAGATTTCCCTCCACCTTGTCATCTAAGTCACTGATAAAAATGGTGAAGAATAATGGCCCTTGGACAGACCTCTGAGACACTTGACTTGAGAGCTCCTCCCAGTTTGAAGTGCAGCCATTGATGGCAACTCTGTGAGCATGGTTTTTCATCCAATTATAGATCCATCTGACAGAGTCTCCATTTATTCTATATTTAATCAGTTTGGTCATCAAGATATCATGAGGAGGTTTATCAAAACTTTGCTGAAATCCAGATGAATGACATCCACAATCCCCACCATCTACTAAAGTAGTAACCTGATAAAAAAGATATAAGATTACCGGTAGTTTGGAAGGATTTGCTCTTTATACACCCATGCTGGCTCCTACTGATCACTGCATCGTTTTATGATACTTAGAGACAGATTTCTGTATAGCTGATATTTTTCATAGTATTGAGGTCAGGCTGACTGGTCTGAATTTCCTGGATCTTCTCTTTTTTTGGCTTTTTAATTTTTTTAAAGAGGGGAACAATGTTTGCTAATATCCAGTTTTCTTCACCCATTCTCCAAGACTTCTAAAAAAAGATGGGAAGTGATTCAGAGAATATGCCAGCAAATTCTTTTGATACTTTGGGATGCAGTTCATCTTGTTCTGTGGAAGTGAACTGAGGGGGGTTGCAGACTGCCAGAAATAGTGCAATTGAGTCCACTTTTAGGGTTAGGGTTAGTGCTAGGGAATCATGGGAATTGGTTTTTTTTCCCCTGAGACATTGAGCCTTCTCTGTCAGAGAGCTTGGTGCCACAATAAAATACAGTTCCCATGATTCCCTAGCACAAACCCTAATCCTAAAAGTGGACTCAATTTGCACTATTTCTGGCAGTCTGCAACCCCCCCCCCCCCCTTATTTAGGTTAATTAGGACCTGAAACAGATGGGCTGGAAAACATGGTTTCTGGCTGCATTTGGGGCGTAGCGTTTAGATGACGCATGCCCTGAACCCCGCCGGACTTGCATCTTCTTCAAAGAACTGGGCCAAAAAATACCTCTCTTTTTGCTGGCCTGGTTCAAAACTGTGGCAGCGGCCCAGATTGGGGCCAGACGTGTGCAGTTACCATGGCTCCAGTGTGGATTGTGCAGTTGCAGCTGCAGACTGTGTTTTTAGCCCATCTGTTTAGGGCCTAGGAGATTCCTAACTGCCTCCTTATTTTATTTGCAATCTGAATTCCTCCAAGGCAATTCCTTGGTGAATTTCTTGCTGCCTAGAAACACACAACCCCCCCTTTTTTTGGGGGGGGGGGACACAAGCAAAATAGGTATTGAGCAGTTTTGCCTTTTTGTTGTGATCTGTTAGCATTTTTTCTTTCTGGGTAGTGGTCCCAGCATTTCCTTGGGTGTTCTCTTGCTTCGTTCGCACATACAGTCGCCTCTCCTTTTTTGTGGGAGATCCATTCTGGACCCCCTCCCCATGAAAAAGGAAAATTGCAAATATACAAGCCCTATTGGCTTGAATGGAGCCGCGTGTCTGCAGGGGTGAGCGGCCGGGTGCCATGGGCGCGTGCCCCATTTGTGCCCCTCCGTTCGTCCCTCACGGATAAGCAAGCATCGTGGACTTCCAAGTCCATGAAAATGGAGGGTCAACTGTAATTGGAACCCCCTCTCCAAAAGAACCTCTTCTTGCTTCATGCTTAGCTGATTTTGTGTTTTAGCTATCCTTACATTATTCCTGCAAGCTTGGGCTAGACATCAGTATTCTTCCTTGGTGACCTTGTTCTTCATAGAATTTTGAAAATCTATAGTCTTTATGTTCATCTTAAAATGATGTGATGACCTCAGGTTGTATTACTAAGGGCCTTTGCAGACTGCCAGAAATAGTGCAAATTGAGTCCCCAAGGGTTAGGGTTAGGGTTAGGAAATCATGGGAACTGTATTTTATTGTGGCACCAGAGCTCTCTGACAGAGAAGGCTCAATGTCTCAGAAAAAAAATAATGATTCCCATGATTCCCTGGCACTAACCCTAACCCAATTTGCACTATTTCTGGCAGTCTGCAAAGGCCCTAAGTGTTTCTGCATATTGGAGTCACATATGATTTTGTGTGAGCTATAGAAATAATTCTATGAACAACAAGGACTTGCACTATTGTAGCCTAAAAAGTAAGTAGATTCATCTGTGCTAGGAGCCATACAAAGGAATAAAAATAAGACTTTTCCATTTTGTGCATCTGGTCTTTTGATTTGTACCTTTTACTTCTTGATTATAGCTTCTTTCACAAGGGAGAGAGGGTTTCCAAAATGCAGCCCACAACCCTATGGTCCCTGGGAGAGCATCAAAGATGCTGCACGATATGTCAGAGTGATTTGGCTTCTTGGGCCATGCTCTGCAGTATCACAAGATGGGCTTCTGGCAAGGGATGGATTGCACTTCACTGCAGTTGATAGGAATGTTTTTGCTAAGAGTTTGAAAAATCTGATCAGGAGAGCTTTAAATTGGGTTTTGTGGGGCAGGGAAGCAGTACTCTTGAAGACAAGAGTTCATCATGTGCTAGAGATAATAGCCTGACTGTTACAGAGAGAACAAGGCAAAGAGTACAAGAGCCCAACAGTGAGAAGAAATCTTGAATAGGCAGCTAGGGAGAATGGCCCATGGTTTTAGATGTCTCTACACAAATGCACAGAGCATGGAAAATAAACAAGATGAACTTGAAGTCTTAACACAGCAAGTATAATATAATAGGCATCACTGAAACCTGGTAGTCTCATGACTGGAATGTAGTAATAGAGGAGTATAACCTATTTCAGAAAAATAAATCAAACAAGAAAGGAGGAAGAGTAGCATTATATGTCAAGGTTATTTACACTTGTGGAGAGATCTAGGACTTAAATCCTGGAAGCTAGGTGCAAAGCATCTGGTTAAAAATCAATGAGGAGAGAAACAATAGGGATGTTGAGATCCATTGCAGACCCCCAAGCCAGATTAAAGACTTAAATGATGCCTTCCTGGAACAAATGACCACACATTCAGAAAGGAGAAATGTAATAGTAATGAGGGATTTCAACTATCCTAGTGTTTGTTAAAAGTCAAACTCTGCCAAGAACATAAGGTCCAACAAATTCTTCATTTGCCTTCCTGACAATTTCATTATCCAGAAGGTGGAAGAGGCAACAAGAGGGTCAGCTATTTTAGATCTGATCCTAACCAACAGTGATGACCTGATTAATGGGGTGGAAGTGGCAGGATCCTTACATGAGAGTTACTATATTCTCCTGGAGTGTGTTATACAGCCAAAAGGGGAAGCCAGGCACACATTCTAGACTTGAAGAAAGCTGGTTTCAGTAAACTTATGGAAATACTGAGTGTGATCCAGGATCAGGAACACTAAAAGTGAATGGAGTTAATGATAGCAAGCAAGTACATTTCTATACTGCTTATCAATGCATTTAAGCACTTCCTAAGTGATTTACAATATGTAAGTTAATTGCCCCCAAGAAGTTGAGTACTCATTTTAGTGACCTTGGAAGGCTGAGTCGACCCTGAGCCCCTGGTGGAGTGTTCCCATGTAAACTGTGTATTGTTCTGTTGTTAATGGCAGGGCCTCAGGGTGGGAGGATATGCAAATGAAGATTAGTGTCTGATGATTGGTGATCATTGTCCGCTGGGAAAGCCCCTGACCCTGGGTGATTTCTCATTTGCATTTGCTGAGTGTTGATTTTTCTGTTTTGCAGGACTGGTAGCCAAACTTTGTTTACTTTAAGGGTTTCTTCTTTCCTGTTGAAGTTATCCAAGTGTTTGTGGATTTCCCTGTGCATTCTGACCTGACAGTTGTTGGCATGATCCAGAATTTCAGTGTTTTCAAACAGCATTTTATGCCCTGCCATCAACAACAGAATAATACACAGTTTACATGGGAACCACTCCTCCCTACCCAGGGTCTCACAGTTTATATATACCCACTATCTTCTATTCCAGTATTCTCTGAAGAGTCCAGCCGCAGATGCTCGTGAAATGTCAGAAAGAAACTCTTCTAGAACATGGCCACACAGCCCAAAAAACTGACAAAAAATTATGGATGGCAGCCATGAAAGCCTTCAACTTCACAATGTATTGATTGTTCATTTATACCACAAATTCACCTTTCCTCCACATCCACATTATATTATGCTATGAAGTGGAGGTGGAGGGACAGTGAGACTTTCAGCTGAGACTTCAATTAATAGGGAAACAGTTGCATAACTGTTGTACCAACATATATCCAGCCAGATATGCTCAGTCTTCAGTTGAGCTTATTTTCTTCGCTTGTATGAACGGTTAAGAAAGCTTATAAATGTATAATTTTCGGGGCTTGGTTCCTATGTCTTTCTTCCCTGTGGCATGTGCTTTTAAGATATATAACTCTACTTGATTTATTTGGAGCTGACCTCTTGAGAGGGATGACTGGTGTATGGAGGCAGGCTTTTTCCCTCTAGGATGTCACAGCAATGACACCAAATGCATACACTGTACACTTGTGCTTTACTCAGATGCACTTGTTCTGTCTGAATTTTGTTAGTGAAAAGACTTTGGGAAGGGAATAGACTCTTTTTTACAGGATTTCATCCAGTTCTAATGATGAGTTAACTTGAAAGGAACAGCAGTGTTTGGGGAATTCTTACCTCAGGTAACCCTTGCTGCCTCCCCATCCTTGGTTTCTCACAGGAATTTAATCAATGAGATCTGACTTTATGTCTAAACAGTAGCTGCCTCTCTGTGATAAGAGCCTTTAGTTTGAACAGTAGGCATCTCTCTTCCCCCTGAGTTTTAGGCTGGCTGGTTTAATTGCTGGGCATCAGATGGAAACAGAACAGTTCGTTATGTGTAGTCAAAAGCCAGGGGACATATGCTAGCCTATATGGGATGATGTTGCTATTATGTTTATTACAGTTACCAGCTAGTGTTTGCAAGTGTGGAAGTTTTATAGAACAGGACTTCCCACAGATAGTATCCCCTTGAATATCTTTAAGCATCATCATTTTGGAACCCAAAGGAAGTTTAAGTCCATGAGTTTACAAATGTTGGTATGGTTTACTAGCCAGATTATTTCTTTATGGTTGTCACTGGTCTCCTCCATCCCACTCCAATGTGCCAGTAAACTGGTTGGAGCATCCAGTTCTTATTTCATTTAATGTAGGGCTTGTCCAGGCCACAGAAGGACCTTGACTCTCTCCTTCTGTTTTGAACTCTGGGAAAGAAAACATGACCTCTCCTGTCTGCCACATTCTCTGTAGATCACTGAGGACTGGAGGGAGGAGTGCTTTCTTTGGGCACATGAATTTATAGAGAACTGGGTATAATTTTTCAAGAGTAGATGAGGTATCTCTCACCAGTCCAATAAACATATGCAAGTATTTCACATTAGACAGACTTCTCATACCTTTATTTGGGATAAAAATCTATATTTTACCTTGTATGTCAGGGTTTTGTTACATGGATTTGCATGTAATGTGTAGTCGCCCCCCCCCCCAAAAAAAATGTAGCTGCTGTTGGACCACTGAGTAAGCAGCTTGAAATGATTTTCAAGAATCAAATTTGCTTTGGTTCTAGTCACTGAAGTTATTATGGTTACCTCTATACTCAGCTCTGATTTTTTGACCCTGTAGCTATTGACTGTTGATTGTACCTATCTCTCCTTGGGGCCTCACCTTAGATTTAACCTGCTTTTTTGAGAAAGTGCCATTGTTTATTTTGATTACCTTTGAAAACTGAGGCTGGGGCCAAATTATGCCAGAATACTTTATCTGTATGTTTTAAATTGAATGTATACATTAATAAATAATGAGCAAATAACCTCCAGATGTGCTCATCAGTTCCCCATCAGTATTAAAAATGTTTCCATTGTCTCATTGCCTCCATGGACCCTAATTCCTCTCCCACCCATTACTGGTCTCACAACTGAAAGCTTTAATTTATTCAGTGTACAGTGTCTTTACTCCACTGCTTTCTGTAATTTATACCTTATACTGCCTGCTGCCTCAAATTATTTAACTCTGTAAGCATTCAATAAGAGACTGGGTACAAAATCACTATGCAGAATAAGGCTTGGTTAGACGGCCTGTCTTTTACATTATTAGCTGGATTTTAAAATATGCCCTAATCAGATACTCCTAAAAGAACAGATGACAAGAAGAATTACACACCAAGGACCAGTTTGCACAGTTATTTGCTTCTTCACACCAATATCTGTTCCAGATCATATGTGAGTAGTCAAGAGACCACAAAAAGAGAACCATGAGCTATTCCCAATTCACTTCCTGTGATCATTACAAAGAATATTCCTGTGTTTATAAAACTGTTGCAAGACATAGAGTTGGAAGAGACCACAAGGGCCATCCAGTCCAACCCCCTGCCATGCAGGAACACAGAAACAAAACACCTCCGACAGATGGTCATCCAGCTCCTGTTTAAAACCCTTCAAAGAAGGAGACTCCACTCCACTCCACTTTTGAACAGCTCTTACTGTCAGGAAGTTCTTTCTAATGTTGAGGTGGAGTCTCTTTTTCTTGTAGTTTGAATCCATTGCTCCGGGTCCTATTCTCTGGGGCTGCTGCTCCATCCTCAGTATGACACTCCTTCAAATATTTAAACAGGGCATTATATCAACCTTCTATTATCCTTCTCTTCTCCAGGCTAAACATCCCCAGCTCCCTAAGTCTCTCCTCATAGGGCATGGTTTCCAGACCCTTCACCATTTTGGTTGCTCTCCTTTGCACATGCTCCAGCTTCTCCACACCCTTTATTAATTGTGGTGCTCAGAACTGGACAAAGTATTTCAGGTGAGGCCTGACCAAAGCAGAATAGAGGGATACTGTTACTTCCTTTGATCTAGACACTATATTTCTATTGATACAGCCTAGAATCACATTGGCTTTTTTTTAGCTGCCGCATCTGCCACACTACTGACTCATGTTCAACTTGTGGTCTACTAGGACTCCTAGATCCCTTTCACATGTAGGTGTCCCCTGCCTTAGCATGAGCAGCTTAATCTACACTTTGGTTTCTCCATACAGATATGGACATTGGTGTGTCAAATGAGGTTGTCTTGTTAGATTGAAAAGTACCACTATGCTCATATAAATTAAGTAATAAATTTGGAAGCTGGAATTCTGACCAGTTTCCAATTAGTTATCCATCTTTAACCACTGAAAGAAGCATTCAGGAGATGTTAACTGCATTGAGAAGCAGTCCTACCATGAGGCAAGATATCATGTCCTTTTCAGATGATGAATCTTGGTACAGTTAATAAACTAGTGGGAGGCAGAAAGTCCTGATCTACCAGACACAGTTTGCTGGGAAATACTTTTGTCAAAGCCCCACTGAAATGAACAAAAGTGTATGTATCATTGCAATGAAACTTTGGAAATAGAGCTGAATTTATTGTAGACTGTTTGACCAATTAGCGAATGCAGAAGTGCTGGGAAATGTGAATTATTGGTGTATATGTATGGTTCATGTGTATACGTAATGTTCAAAGTGGAGATAATCTGAGGAGTGGGACATGTTTGAGAAATATTTCATTGTAGACAGCATATGCTTGGAGTTTATTGTCACTTTTGTTGATGTCTTTATAAATTAAATATTTTTAAAAAGAGGATGAAATGTGTGAGAGGGAAAGAGAAATGCTATTATTGTGGTCTTTATTAGTATAGGGTAGGGGGCTAGTGAATGTCTTGTGCTTTTTGTTCTTACAGACTGAGGTGAAATCCAACTCTGAAATTAACATTTGATGTCTGTTCATTTCACACTCTTCTTTTTTAATTCTGTGAGCTCTTGAGCAAATATCTTTCTAGAGATATTTAGGGATGGTTAAGAGCGGGTATGTCTACTAGAGCTTTCTATTCTACTTCCCTCAGCTATTTCTTGCTATTTACAGAGCCTGTATTCTGATGATGCTCAACATTTCCCGAGGTGCTTGGAATTTGCTTTCTGCCAGTTTGAGTCATTCTTTAACATTTGCACACCTGGAGTGTCTTAAGCTTTGCACACAGAACAGCAAAGTGAAGCCCCACAGCTTTCCTCCACTTCCTCAGTTTGAGTCATGATAAGAAGATCAAGATCCATTTGAATATAAGGAACTCTGGAGTCTGCAGAACCACTTTCCCATCCTAAAAATCTTCAAGAGAAATTTAAGCGTAACTCAGAAACTGATTAGCTCTAAACATTTGGCCTAAGAGTCAGCCTTTCAGTTTCCATGTCTACATGCAGCTTCCTCTGTTCCTAGTCTGGTACTATAAGTTACTACAAAATAAGAAAGAGTTACTGGACAATCCAGGTATTCCTTCTCCTGGGATTTTCCAATCTTCAATGGAAAGCCAGTTGAACATCATATATAGACCAGTGAGGGACTACAGAATCACATATAGTGAAGACACTTGTGAATGTGACATCCCTAAACTAGAGCCTTTATTTCTGGAGACCAGTCTGGTAACATGTTTATCTCATGCTGTTAGGTATTCAAATCTAAATGTACTGATTGCTTATTTAGTCTGATTTTTAAGACATAAAAAGCAAGCAAAATGCAATCGTTTGTGTTATATTTACATTTAGCTATAATCTGTGAAGAATGCACCAGAGTCACTATGCCGCACAGCTTTTAAATCTACCAGGAGCCATTTGCAACTGTGTATTTCTCTTGCTATAACCAAATGTATTCACTGCATTACCCTCAGGAGACCTCTTTCCTGCCCCTGGCCAACTCTCAGCTTCAGCAAGAAGATCTTTGATCTCCATCCATGCACAAGCTGCAGAAACATTCAATCTCACATTCAGAATATACCGAAAAAAATGAGGGCAGATTTGAGGTGTTCAGATTAGATTTCAGTTCTAAATTTGTAACATTAAGGAATGACTTTTACAAATTTTCCGCATCTGAATTTCAGTCAGAGCAGGGATATTTACAGGCTCTGGCTCTAAACTTCCTTCAGGATTATTATTGTTGTGATCTCAATCTGGTGCCCATTCACATTGCAGTCCCTCAGTTCTTGCCATCCAACGATTTGAACAAAGGCTGATGGTGTTACATGAAAGCAGATATCCTTTGTCATAGAATCATAGAGTTGGAAGGGCCCTCATGCGAAATTGAGTCCATCCTGCTGTTCAATGCAGGATCTCCAATTGAAGCATTCCCGGCAGGTAGATATCTGGCATCTTTTAAATGACATCCAGAGAAGGAGACTGTCAGGATTGTGCCAATCCTGCCATGATATTGTGCTGGGGAATCCTGTTATGTATCATGTGTTTGATCCAGCTGTAATGTATGGCATTTTAATATGTATGGCTTCAACTGGAAAGTATGACTTGGAGGTTTTGCTTTATACAAATATGCTGTGCAATGACAAGAATATAATGGAGGGTTTATTTCAGGTGTGGTAACTGATATGTATGTGATATGATATATGTGCTAACTGATATGTGTGCTAACTGATATGCATTTGAAGCAAACCTGATAGTCTGATAGTGTAGGACTGTTGTTAGATTGGTTGACATGTGTATGCATTGATATATAGTGTTATATGTAGCTACAGATTCATGATGATGTGATACATTGTTCCTACTAGCTGGTATGGTGTGTGAAAACTGTGTTGTTTTGGGAGGCAGAAATAAAAAATTGTTGTATGGGTTAAACAAACAGATAATACATGTTGTTGGTTAGATTAATAGTTATATACAATCATCCCTTCGGATTCGCGTACTTGCCATTCGCAGTTTCAATTACTCGCAAATGGCAAGCCCGTGACTCCCTCCCTTACCTCCTTTTCCATGCCGGCCTTGGCCACATGGCTTTGCGGCATCCAGCACAACTTTGCCTCAGCATCCAGAAGCCTTGAGGCAACCGCTCTGCTGTTCTCTGCTGCACCGGCCTTTCCGGGGGTGGGGGGGGGGGAGAAGGAGGTAAGGAGGGAGGGAGGGAAAGAAATACTCAAGTCCCATTGTCCCCAATAGTGCTGCCATTGAGGACAGTGGGACTTGAATATTAATGGAATTTCAAATTTGGTGGTGGTGGTGGGGTCCGGAACAGATCCCCCATGAATTTGGAGGGATAATAATAATAATAATAATAATAATAATAATAATAATAATAATAATAATAAATTATTTGTACCCCGCCCTTCTGAGAACAATTGGGGTGGCTAACAAAGTTAAAATACAAAATGCCTCACACACCCCAATACCTGCCCACCCCTTATGTAGATAGCATAAGGGATGACTGTAGATAGCAAAATGTGTGATGCTTTTATATATTTTAAATATGTTAACTACACAGTCTAAAGTAGCTTCAGAGAGAGGGCTTGTATAATAATTGGGTTTCACTGAAAGCTTGGTAAAGGAACGCTTGGGGTTGTTTTTACTCTTTGGCTTCCGAAGGCCTCTGTTATCTACTGCTGCAACGGTTAGAACCAGTAGGCAAAGCTTTCCTCAGAAAGAAGGAAAAACAACCCAAGAAGAACCAACTGTTTTGAGAACAGTGAAATAACTTAGCCCACCAATTTTGTGAGGTAGAGCTAATGCTTTTGATAGGCTTATGTTTTATATATGTATACTTAGACTTGATTCTGTCCAAGACATCCTGCTAGCTACTGCTCTCTGATCTCAGAATAAAGCTTGCCGATCATCCACAGAAGCCTGAATTACTGCGTTGGTGGTGGTGGTGTTCAACTAGTTCTTGACAGAGACCTTACCACCTCTCTAGGCAGTTGGTTCCATTCCTGAACCTCTCCTACTGTTAGTTCCTTCTACGGTTTAATCAAAATCTGTCCTCTTTTATCATCAAACCATTAGACCTGGTTAGACCTCTGAGGCAGCAAAGAACAGGCCTTCCCCCTTCTCTTGCTTCTCATTGTACAAAATAGAGTGTCTGACATAAATTATTACAATACCTGAATCCTGTAAATCTGTCACATTTTTAATTGGAAGACATTGTAAAAATCAGACAGAATTGTCCAAAATGACCAAGTCTAAATTGACTAAAATGACTGAAATGTGGGAGGGGAGATGTGGGTTGCAAAAAATAAAAATAAAAATAAAAATTAAAAAAAATGTTTGTGTTTGTGTTTATAAAAGTCCGAAGAGATTTGCCTCGCTTTGCGTCAGCCCCAGAGTGGCAATGGTGGAAGAAAGATTGCCAGTGCTTGTGAGAGTTTTGTGTCTTTTTCATTTTAAAAATGAAACTCTTTGCCACCACAGAATATTTGTAGAAGCTACCACATTATGTGATAGAAGCCTTATTCCATGCTTTGCATCTTCATTGTATATTATGCTTAGCCACATTGCAGAACTGAATGAGTGTATGGCAGTGCTCCTATTCTACTTTTAGTGCTCTGGCTGCCTCTTGTTGCATTCTGGGATTTGCAGTTGAGGGAAGGGCATTTAGAATTCTCAGCCAGGGAGCTCTTAGGCCTCATTGAACTACAAGCCTCAGAATGCAACAGGAGGCAGACAGAGTAGTCATGGTGGAATAGCAGCACTAGAAGAGTGTAGTGCAGAAATGTGGTATGGCTGCATAGTGGTTACTTATCAAACAGAGTGTCAGGGATTTCATGGAGAATTGTGTAGATGCCAGCCAACATATATTAAAGATCTAAATGTGTTTATGCCAGTAGATCAGATAGAGTTGATTCTGTTGTGGTGGATCAGGTGATCTTATTATTAGTCTACAGCTCCCGAGTGGGAAAGAAGACTTCTTTCTGCTTTTTTCTGTCATCTTCCAAGGAACGAAGGATAGTGGGAAACATATCCTTTAGTTTCTTCTTCAGATGATGTGAACTGGTGTAATAGGCAGTAGTCTGTAACTGTTGTGCCAAACATGTATAGTGTCCAGTATCAGGCACGATAGAGAAGATAACAGCTTTTCTATCAAATCCAATGTTGAAAGTTCAGCTGTGACATCTGTGCATTTGTCACTGTTATTAAACATAGCAGATTTTTTTTTCTAAAGGGATTCAATATGGGTGAGTTCTCAAACTTTGTAAACTGTGAGTCACTTCTATGAGTCACTGGAGGGCAGAGCTAGAAACCTAATTCTGTATAACTGATGGCAGAGGTGAGCACCAAATTTTTACAGTTAAGGAGCATTTAGAGTACAGAGGAGAAGGTGACCTGGGAACAGTGTTTGAGGGGTTCTCCTTTCATTTTTCACTTTCTCTTATACACTTTTTTAAAGGGGCTCGTGGGGACCTTTGCTAAGAGGAAGTGAGTCAGAGACTTGTCTCCAGAACAAGCTAGCAGCCATGAGCTCTCTATAGAGTTGTAACCCCAGTTGATTGAGCTCGCTGCAGAGCTTGGGAACAAAGGCCAGACAACAGGGGTTCTTTGTGTGGGTGTTTAACAGGTGACCTTTTGAGAGTGAAGCCCAAAGTCTTGTTTCAGTGTCTCCTTAAGACTTCTCAGTATGGACACTGAGTGACCTGCTGCAGTCACCTGCAACACTTGTGGGATGTTTGTCATCTTGTCTATGGATGTGGGGAACTTCACCTGCACTAAGTACAAGTTGGTAGCCCTATTGGAAGAGAAGGTCCAGCAGCTGGAGGCCTAGGTATCTACACTTCAGCATCTTAGGGAGCAAGAGGTTTTCCTGGACAGAATGGACAAGATGGTCTTGGATGGGGAATACACAGAAGAAGTTACAGGTCACTTCACATACAAAGGAGGTAGACAGTTGGAAGAATGTCACACACAGAAGTAGGGAAAGTAAGGATCATTCTGGGAGCTTGCAGCTACAGAATCGATTTGAAACTCTCTCCCTAATCAGGGATGATGAGGAAGAGCAGCAGGGACAGACTTCAGAGACAGTGCAGGAGAGTCTGAGAGTACCACCAAAGGGAACATCTGCTGCTAAGCCCTGTAAGTGGTGTGTGGTGGTGGTGATGGACTCCTTGCTAAGAGGTACAGAAGCTGTGGTTTGTGGGCCTGATAAGATGTCTCAGGAGGTGTACTGTCTCAGGAAGCATGCTGGGGCAAAAACCCATGGTGTGACAATCATGCTGACAATACTTGTCAAGTCTACTGACTATTGCCTCTTCCTTTTGGTCCATGTGGAAACCAGTGATACTGCCAGAATATCAGAAGGGATTATGAGGCTTTGGGTAGGAAGCTGAAAGAGCTGGATGCACAGGTTCTCATTTTCAAAAACAAATGTCTTGTAAAAAAAATGCAGAGTGCAACACTTGAAATTGCTAAATTTATTTTAAACAGCAAAAATAAATAATACAACAATTTTTGATTAGCTTTCTCAAATAAAAAAATATTTTAGCACATGAATAATTTTGAATAATTTTATGAACTGTGATGTTAAAAAGTAAATATTTTAAAATATATTTTGTATTAAGAGCTTTTCAATACATTAAACAAAGAAAACTAGAAAAGAAAAGAGGAGAAAAACTGGCAAAAGAACAGAAAAAGAAACAGTTTATATTGACTTCTGACTTTCTTAATGATGGTTATATATAATATGTAAAATTTCTTTTGTCAGCTAAAACACAATATTCATATACTTCTGCTTAACCAGTCTTTTTCTCTAATTAAAATAGATGTTATTATCCATTTAAGCTAGTTCAAACAATTTCAACCGCCGTTCAGCTTTTGTTAGGATCGTAGAATTTTTCTATTTCTCTGCATACAATAATCTTGCTACCATAGTCATATATGTTGCTTGCTGCATCAAAGTTGATTTTGATTTATGGCCACCCTATGAATAACAGATCTCCAAATTACTGTATCCTCAACAGCCCTGCACAGGTCTTGCAGGCCTACTGCCTTCCACCTTCCCAAGCATGATTTTATTGTGCATTGTGTATTCTCATTTTAAGACCAAAGTATGATAGCCTCAGTTTAGTTATCTTGGCTTCTAGGGGTAGTTCAAGCCTGATATGCTCTAGGATCCATTTAGAAGTCTATTTAGAAGTCCACACTATCCTCAAAACCTTTTTCCAGCACATCTCATGAGTTGCTTTTCTTCTTGTCAGCTTTCTTCGCTGTCCAGCTTTGACAATCATACATAGAAATGGGAAATACGATGGCATCCTAATGAGTATTCAATTACACTTCAAGATCTTAGATACTAATAAAGGATGAACAAATAGTTAAAAGAGCAAAAGAAACATTAAAATTAATTTTTAAGGAAAATATCAATGAAGAAACCCAGATGAACATCATACAGGATACCAGCAAAGTGGCAATGAGGTTTTTTTTTCCATATAGCAAGAAGCCGTCTCCTTATGCCACATTAGACCGTATAGTTACCATAATTAAGATTTATAAAAATCACCACACTTTTAGCCTACGATATAACCATTAATCAGAAACCAACAACATATGTTTTCCAGCATGTTTAACACACACACACACACACACACACACACATATATATATATATATATATATATATATAACAAACCTGCATTCCCCCTTGAATGATAATACAAACCAGTTTTTACAAAAATGCCAGCTAACAGAAACAACACATCATAAATCTATAGCTATGTATAACTATATACATATCAGAAGCATACACATGTCAACAAAAATATCAACAGTTCTGTACAAAGAATCAGATAACCAGGTTTGTATCAAGTACATATCCATTAGCACACATACCAAATTTAAATACAGGCTTTTATTTGTTGGGTCAAGGCTGATTGTTTAGTGTGAGTTGAGTGGGGGTGTGACTGTGTGCTTGTTAGCACCCTATTGTCCTATTTAGTTTAGCCGTGTCCCCTTCCTGAGCACCTGATCCCAGAGAGAAGGGGCTTTTGCTCAGAGGAAGTGCAAACAAGCCTTGACTGGAGGAAGAGCCAGCAGCCAGTAGCTGTCTAGATAATGGCAGTCTCAGTCTCTGGAGCTTGGCGAACAGGCTTGGAAAAAAGGGGTGTTTTGTATAGGTGTTTAGTGGGGGAATTTGAGGGGAAGCCTGGACTTCTGTTTCAGTGCTTACATAAGACTACTGAATATGGACAGTGAGGGAGCTGGTGCAGTCACCTGCAACAGTTGTGATATGTTTGTGTTCTTGCTAATGGATGTGGGTAACTTCACCTGCATCAAGTGCAAAAGGAGAATCAGGTGGGAGAATCAAGGAGTGAGTGAGCGAGCGAGCATGAGGAAGGTGATGTGTGCCATTGACACAAGAGCCTCTAGTTTCAGGAGTGGGGTGTAGGATGAATCTATAGATTTGTCATTCTCTTAACTCCTAAAACAAAAGGCTGTTGCTAGAATGGGACACTGTAGCCCCCAGCTTTGGGAGTGGGGTGCAGGAGGAATCCAGGGATTCTTCCTCCTCTTAATTCATGAACCAGAAGGCTGTTGATAGAATGGGAGACGGAAGCCTCCATCTTCAGAAGTGGGGTGCAGGAGGAATTCAGGGATTCTGTTTCAGGAGTTAGAAGGAGAAAGAATTCCTGCTTTCCTCCTTCACCTAGCTCTCAAAGCTGGAGGCTACTGTTCCCATTCTAACAGTGGTCTTCTGCTTCAGGAATTAAGAGGAGGAAGAATCTCTGGATTCCTTCTGCATCCTACTCATGAAGCTGAAGGCTCTTGTGTTAATGGCAAACAGCAGCCTCCAGCTTCAGGACTTAGGAGGATGAAGAAGTTGTTTAGGATATGTTTATGTCACAACTATTGCAATTACATTCAGTGATATATAGAATTATTAAGGTGTAATATTAATACAAAAAACATCCCTAATGATTCAGCATGGTCTGGAAGAGGAGGTGGTTAATGGAGGTGGGTGATGCCATGAGTTACCACACCAGGCGATACCCATCCTAGTGACAACATTGCCTTGTGGCAAAGGCCAGTGTGAGCAAAGGCCTCTTGATTTCTGCTCAGCCAGCTACTCAGTTGCAGCTCCCAAAGTGACCATGTGCAAAGACAGAAGTTTCTCCCTGGTAAGGAAGGTTGTCAGAGTGGACGGGAGTGTGGTTGGTGTGTGCATAGGGGTTTTACATGCTCTGGATTGGACACTAGCATGATGTGGAAAGGGAGAGACTTTAACTATTGGCACTGTTCCAAGGCAAAGGACTCTGTCTAAGAATTAATCCCAGATACTCCTTCCCGTTCTTTCCCAAAAACATGCCTTCCCCACACAGCTTCAAGAGTTCACCTGCCCAAACATTGTTTCTTCTGTTACCTCTTCTCTTGGCCTATCTGACAAAAGAAAGCAGAAAAAGCAGTGCAACTTCAACCTGTCAGCTAAGTTCTGGCAAAGCTCACAAAAGTTAAGCAAGGTCTCAAGTTAAGCAGGGTCTCAAATTTGAAAACCTCTTTTTGCCACCACTTCTCCCTGGTTGCCACGTTCTAATGTGTTACTCCAGTCAGTCAGCCTGTCCCCAAATGGTACTGCCCAAAGCCACAGAAGTGATGCCATGCACCCAAGCCTTGCGAGAATTTCCCAACCATCACTCCTAGTATATCTAAGGGAGTGAGCTTGTCTGAGGAGGTGAAGAGCAGGAGACA
Organism: Phrynosoma blainvillii; assembly: GCA_026167975.1. Classification (NCBI taxonomy): domain Eukaryota; kingdom Metazoa; phylum Chordata; class Lepidosauria; order Squamata; family Phrynosomatidae; genus Phrynosoma; species Phrynosoma blainvillii. Next base: position 154,315,664 of record JANUYF010000004.1, read on the forward strand.
CCAACATACAAAGCAATATGTGCAGTTGTGTGGTGGTTTTAAGGGACTCTGAAAAGAAGATTCATGCAATCCTCATCTCCTCCATGTTCCTAAAGGCCGCTGATTCCTCTTGTCTGTCTTACATACCAATACTTTGACTGAGAGCCCCTGTGCTGCTCCCTTTTCCCTTCACCTCCCCCAGGATCTTTTCACCACCCCCAGCATCGGTCATACTGCCCACTTTGGGAATCACTGGTCTAGACTGAGGGAAGTAATAGTACCACTCTATTCTGTTTTGGTCAGGTCTCACCTGGAATACTGTGTCCTGTTTTGGGCACCACAATTTAAAAAGATGCTGAGAAGCTGGAGCATGTCCAGAGGAGGGCAACCAAAATAGTGAAGGGAGAGAAACCATTCCCTATGAGGAGGAACTTAGGGGACTGCAGATGGGCGGCCCTGGGCGGCCCTGGGAAGCAGCGGATCGGGGCCACAGCAACCCCATGCCGCAGCCCCGATCCTCTCTTTTGCCTCCCCTTTCAGGGGCAGCAAAAGGCCACCCTAAGAGCTGGCACGTTGTGGGATTGGGGCGGCTGGCGTGTGGCTGTGCCACCCCAACTATGCCTCCAGGCCAGCCCTTTGGGCCGGTCTGCAGAAGCCCTTAGAGGGCAGGGTATATTTAGCCTGAAGAAGAGAAGGTTAAGAGGCAACATGATAGCCCTGTTTAAATATTTGAGGGGATGTCACACTGAAGATGGAGCAAGCTTGTTTTCTGCTTCTCTAGAGAATAGGACCTGGAATAATGGATGCAAGGTACAGGAAAAGAGATTCTATCTAAACATTAGAAGGAACCTCCTGACAGTAAGAGCTGTTCAACAGTGGAACACACTCCCTCGGAGAATTGTGGAATCTCCTTCGTTGGAGGTTTTAAACAGAGGCTGGATGGCCATCTGTTGTGGGTGCTTTGATGGTGAGTTCCTGCATGGCAGGAGGTTGGACTGGACTACCCTTGACATCTCTTCCAACTCTATGATTCTATTGTCAGTTAGGACACCTTTATACTCTTGTCATCCCACAGCATAGTCACATAAAACAAAATATACAAGTGGAGCGTTATGACATAATATCATACATTCTAGTTGAAACCATATATAATATAATAGCATACATCACAATTGGATCATACATATGATATATAACATGGATCCCCAGCACAATAATCATGGCAGGATTAGCCCAATCCTGGCAGGCACACAACAACAAATATCAAACCATTGATGTGAAACACTATCACCATTTGCTAGTCTCCTCTTGTAGGATATGGAAAATCTTCTGTTTTAATAAAAATATAAATTGTCAGTTGCAGTTTTTTTACAAGGTTTTAAAAAACTAATCAGTACTGTGTTCCTCTGAGATCTGTGCCCTAGGCAGCTGCTTAGTTGTCCTAATGCTAGCACTAGTCCTGGGCTTGTCACATACTCCATAGATCTTTGCTCTTTCAGACTTAGGAATGTACCAGGACTGAACTTTTAATTTGCACCTTTGAGATTATTAATGCCTCTTTGAGAATGTGTGTAGCTTCTACCACTCTAAAAGATATGAAACATTTAATGGTCCATGGTAAGCTTCATGAGAACCCTGATAGGCATCAACCCAGTTAAATCTTTGCAGTATTCACAGTAGGAATCTATAATGAAAAAAAACAAAAACGTATTCCCCTGTCTTCTAATGCTCCCAAGTAATTAGGAACCTATGATGACAGATATGTGGTGCTGCAAAAGCATTCCTTGTTTGCATTTTTCTTTCTATGAGCCTTCACTTCTTTCTTTCTTTTTAAATAAATTTCTAGGGAGAGGTATGCCATCCCTAAGGCTTTCCTTTCCCTTGCAAACTCCATGGCGACTTAAAAAATAAAAGGAATGCCTATTTAGTTTTTACAAATTACAAACCCTTCCAGCTGGCCCTAGTTTTGCTGTTGATGGATTTGTTTGAGAAAGGAGCTATCATTCCTTTACTGAATGTGCCCCCTGGGAAGATGGCTTGAATATCCCTCTGTCTTCTTGGTGCTTCCAGGGACTGTTGTTGCACTGAAGGGGATGGAGGAGAACCCCTCCCCCCCATGTCTTGCTTGCACATTTTCTCTGTCTCCCCCTCCCACTTTCTAGAAAGCTGTGCCTGGTGTGTTTCACCCTGTTCTGCTTCCTTTCCAACTGGAGTTCACTGAAAGTTCATCTACAACCAATGAACAAAGTGGCCAGATTTTTTCCTCACTTTTTAGCCTTTGTGCTCATGGCGAACTGATTGGCAAACTGGGTATGGAAGACTGTTGTATAAAAGTACTGTCACTAAAAAGAGGGGCACACTATAGACAGCCTCATGCTAGCACTATTATTGTCTAAATATAATGTGTGAGATAGGATTGCCTTCTTTTTAAAATGAGAAAAGGGATTTTGAGGTGAAAGTAGGAAATGAAGCCTATTTTGGATCATCAATTGATAGCAAAGTTTGTTAGTTTCATTATCCCAATGAACAAATTAGATTTTTTGGAAAAAAAACTTGCTTGCATTTCATTTGTTTTTATGATAGGATGAGGAAGTCAGCATGGTGTAGTGGTTTGGACTACGACTCTGGTTTCCAATCCCTGCTCAGTCAGGAAACCCACTGGTGACCCTGGGCAAGTCATAATCTCTTAGCCTCAGAGGAAGGGAGAGGCAAACCTCTCTGGACAAATGTTGTCGTGAAAACCCCATGATAGTGGTCTTATGGTCACCATAAGTCTTAAATGACTTGAAGGCATACAACAATAGCAATGTTAAGTGCCCTGGGTCTCATTTTGGAAAGAAAAATGAACTCCGAATGAAAATTAATAAAATAATAGTTCTAAAATAAAATAATAAATTTGTTAAACACTTAAAATGAATTCAGAAAACAATTAAACGTACAATAAAGCAATAATACACTTTTAACAGTGCAGTATCCCTGTAAGTCCAACAGCACAGTTCCAGTCACCAAGAAGGATGTCTTTGATTACCCCCTCCTCAGTTCCCTCCACAAAAGATCTCTTCTCCCCATCTCTTCAAGTTGGAGCTTCAGTGCTGGAAAGAAGAAGAATCTGGGCATTATGTAGGCCGAGTGGAGGAAGTTTTGAATTCTTGGACCCAGGCCCTCCTGTCTCTTAACCACACACATGCCCCGTCACATGATCACACTGGGTAGTGAATTGCTTTCAAAGAGAGAGATTGAGAAAGACAAGAAAGAGTAGCAAACATCACTCATTCCTCCCACTGTGCTAGTTCTGTCACTTGGAGTGCTCACATATCAGAGTTAAGATTGTTTTGCCCAAATAGTTCAGAATTACAGGTTAAAGAGATGCATCTTATGATGCAGTGGTTAAATGCTAGTACTGCAGCCACTCACAGCCACAAGGTTGTGAGTTCAATCCCAGGCAGGGCTCCAAGCTCAACTCACCCTTCCATCCTTTTGTAGGTCGATAAAATGAATACCCAGCTTGTTGGGGGCAGTTGGCTTACACATTGTAAACCACTTAGGGAATGCTAGTTCACTGATAAGTAATATAAAAATGTACTTGCCATTGCTATCTTAACATGTTTCTGGAAAGCTAAGGAGCAAAGATCAGTCAGAATTCTGGAAGCAGTGTATTCTCCTTGCAGGGGATGCCCTATTGATAATATGTACATGTGATGATGGATTTCATTACCATTGTCTGCCCAATATGCTTGGGAGAGCAAGCAGTCACCAGAGCTTTGAAAGTTAATTTTAAAAGTAACTTGTTCTGTAACTCACCTCAATTGATTGGTTATCATTAGTGAGCTCTCTTTCTTTGTCTCTCATCACTTGGTGTTTTGTTTTGTTCACTTTGGGTGTTATCTTAGAAAATAAGGAAATGGATTAAAATTTGGAAAGAAAACAAAATGCCAAATGCCCCCCAAAGCATTTGGTTCCTCCAAAGTAACAAGAAAAAGTAACAATTAAACAATGTTGATTGTGCCCAAAATTACTGACAAAATGTTACTAGTTATGTTGTTTTGCAAAAGGACCACTGATGTGCCCGTTACTCAAAAAGTCTGTAATAAGCATTATATGGGATTATTTCTATCACTTTGGGCAAGTCACATGCTCTCAGCCTCAGGGGAAGGCAGTGGCAGACCTCATCTGAACACATCTTGCCAAGAAAATCCGATGAAAGCTTAAGTCGGAAATGATTTGAAGGTACACAACAACAACAACAACAACAACAACAACAACAACAACAAAGAACCTTTAACTTGACTAGCATGGCTGTCCATATGTTTTAAGTATTTTATATTTATAGGTGAGTCTCAATTTATGACGGATTCCTGGACACATTATAAATTGAGGTTGCTGAAAATGGAGGGAGCTAGTTCCATAGGGAGTCATAGGGAGCTGCTTTTCAATGGAGTGGAATTAGCAACAAAGCTAGGTATTTTATTCATTCCACCATAGTTTTAAAGAGACTTGGAGCATCAGAGCACACCTTTTCCAGGCTAGAAAAGAGGAAAGAACAGTTAGTCCCAAGTGGGCTTGGCTGGAGTGATCTGGCTTGTTATTAGATGACAGCTCCTTTCCAGAGGAGCACTCAGACAGAGGGCAAGTGGTACGAACTTTGTTCTGTGGGTGTGTCTCCTCCAGTGGGGCTTCCCAGGTAGAGAAAGTACATTAGGAGAAGGAGGAGAGTCAGCATATCTCCTGCTGTGTTTTCTGCAGCAGACACAAAGCGTGCAACAAGCAGCAGCACATCTCCTGGTGTTTACTATCAAGCAGACTTGCCAAATGCAGAAAGCAGACTCCAGTTGCTCATCCCACACTTAGGCAATCAGAGGAAACCCCTTTCCAACCATACCAAAACAGCAAGATTCAAGTTTCTTCCTTACCTCATGCCTTCTTTTAAGCAAATGAAACCCCTTCCTCCAAATGATGACAAGATTTGAGTTTCTTCCTCTCTAAGGAAACCTCTTGCATTGCTCTGGCAATATCACTTCCTCATATGACTTTACCCAATCACCATATTACTACTTGCCAAAAATGTTAATATTTTCAAAATTTGCATAATATGAGTATACAACATACCTGAAAACTAGTGACCTATACGGCCTAGAAGCCACTTCTTTACTGAGGAAAAAGTCACTCTTTCATAGAATCATAGTGTTGGAAGAGACCACAAGGGTCATCCACTCCAACCCTCTGCTTTGCAGGAATACACATTCAAAGGACTCCTGACAGATGGCTATCCAGCCTCTGTTTAAAATTCTCCAAAGAAGCAGCAAATTCCACTGTTGAACAGCATTTATCACCAGGAAGTTCTTAATAATGTTAATATGGATGCTCTTTTCCTGTAGTTGTCCTTGGCTATCCTCCCACAGTTGCAGGAGGGAAAGGACTCAATTCATATGTGACACTCTGTAAGTATTCCACTGGTCAGTGAGTTGTTCAAAGCAGTGCTACTTAGGGGCTAAGCAGACGGCTAATTGGGCCGTCTTGGGGGCAGGGAAGGGGACGGCCGCCTCACGATCGGCGCCCCAACTCCTTCCCCAGGTCGTCCTCGGAGCAGCTGGCCCTCCGCACTGCCGGCGCTCTGAGGAAGACCTCCCGCCACAGCATTTGCACGCGCTGCGGCGGAAGAGTCGCCGAAGGTGCGCCGCAGCCTTTTACGGCGCACCTTCGTTGGCTTGTGAAAGGAGCGCCAATTTAGCGCTCCTTTCAGGGGCGGCGAAGGTGCACCGCGGGACCGAGGCATGGGGATGCCTCGGTCCTGCGGCGCAGCTTCCTGGGGCAGCCCAGGGCTGCCCGTCTGCTTCCCCCCTTAGTGGTCCATGGCCCCTCAGCTACCAGTTCCTGAGAGATTCTAGGAAGGAAAGAAACAGTTGTTGCCAATGTGTACAAATATGGTATGCATACATGTGTGTTGTCTATCGAGTTCTGGTGGCTCCATAAATTTCACAAGGTTTTCTTAGGCAAGGAATGCTCAGAGGTGGTTTTGCCAGTTCCTTCCTCTGAAATATAGCCTACAGCATCTAGTATTTGTTGCCAGTCTCCCACCCAAGTCCTAACCAGGGCTGACCCTCTTTAGTTTCCCAGATCAGATGGAATCTGGTGTCTTTAGGGTATTAAAGCCACTACAAAAAATGGTACCAACCCCTTATATCACAAAACATAAGAAGCGCTGATGTAAAACAGGAGCGGGAATTGTGACCCTCTAGATATTGTGCTGCCTTGCCCGACTGTTCCTCCTGTTCCCCTCCCTCCCTGCCTCCCTCCTCCCTGCCATGAAGGAGGAGGAGGAGGAGGGGGGACCCTCTCCTCCCTCTCCTCGCCTCAGTGTGCCATGGCTTTCAAGGAGCGCTTCTACAAGCTCTGGATGTTCTACTTCACCTAGAGGGAGTAGAGGAGAAAAGGCTGGGAGGAAGAGGTGTAGGTGGTCCTCCTTGTGTAACCCTTGTGTAATCCTTGTGTAACCTTGTGTAACCCCCCACCTAGAAAACTATATGAGGAGACATTGAAAGTGTCACACAGGCAGGACAAGAGCACTAACAGAGAGATAGAAACTCAAGGAAAACACATTTGCAAGAGCAGCTAAGGGCAGTAAAAAAATGATGAAGCAAGCAGGAAACACTCTCAGAAAGACAAACCTCATCAGAAGCAGCACCACACATAAAATAGGGACATGGAATGTGAGAAGCATGAGCCAAGGGAAGCTAGACATAGTGAAAATGGAAATGCAGTGCATGAACATAGCACTACTGGGGTGAGTGAGTTAAAATGGACAGGAATGGGCCACTTTGAATCAGACAACCACACAATGTTCTATTCAAGGAACAAAAAGACAAGAAGAAATGGGGTGGCTTTCATACTAAAAGATGTTGCAAAGGTAGTCAGAGGATACAATGCAAAATCAAACTGAATCATCTCAATAAGGCTCCATGGGAAACGTATGAATAACACCATAATTCAAGTGTATGCACCAACCACTGAAGCAGAACAAGAGGAAATTGATAGATTTTATGGAGGAGTACAGGAAGCAATTGACAATACACCAACACAGGGTGTCAAGCTGATCATTGGAGAGTGGAACACAAAGGTTGGAAGTAAAGATGAATAAAAAACGGTAAGTAGATTTGGACTAGGCAAAAGGAATGAAGCAGGTGAGTGTCTGATAGATTTTTGTGAAGCCAACAGCCTATTCATTGCAAACACACTTTTCATACAACCAGAGAAAAGGTTATACACATCGACATCACCAGACGGTCAACACAAAAACCAAATAGATTACAGATGGCGAAGCTCTATACTGGTGGCCACGACAAGACTAGGTGCTGATTGTGGCACAGATCATGAACTACTCATTTTAGAAATAAAAGTAAAACTCAAGAAGAGGACAAAACTAGTCATCATACCAAAATACGACAATATTTCCACAGAATTCATTGACAATATAAGGAACAGATTTGCAGTACTAAGTATAAAAGATTGTAAACCAGAAGAGTTTGGTCTGAGGCCAGGGACATAATAAAAGAAGAATGCATAAAGACACTTTCAATAGACAAAAGGAAAGTGAAGAAACCATGGATGACAGATAAACGCAACAAGCAATAAAGGAATGAAGAGAAACAAAACAAAAAAGAGATAGTAATAAGCATAAAATAGTGTAAATTGAGTTCACTTTAAGGGTTAAGTTTAGTGCTAGGGAATCATGGGAATTGTTGTTTTTTCCTGAGACATTGAGCCTTCTCTGTCAGAGAGTTCTGGTGCCACAATAAAATACAGTTCCCATGATTCCCTAACCCTAACCCTTAAAGTGGACTCAATTTGCACTATTTCTAGCAGTCTGCAAAGGCTCTATGTTCCTACTAATGTTTAGGTGGAATCTCTTTTCCTGTGGTTTGATACCATTGTTCCAAGTCCTATTCTCTGGAGCTGCAGAAAACAAGCTTGCTCCATCCTCAACATGACATCCCTTCAGATATTTAAACAAGGCTATCATATCACTTCTTAACTTTCTCTTCACCCAGCTCCCTAAATTGCTCCACAAAATAACTATCCCCATTTTTCCTATCTTGTAGGGCAAATCCCTGCCTATTGTTGCATTGTTTCCTTCTGCAGGCATATTCATAAATAGTTGTAATACATGGGCAGAGTCAACAATTCAAACTTATCATTTCCTTTGAAATTTAAATTCTACTAAATCAACCTCCTGTGCAATTGTTCTGTGGTGTGGGTCCTGGACAGCTAGAAGGAATAGGAAAAACAAAACCTGAGCGTTACAAAGGGTTATAGATGAAACAATGGAATGACAGAGGCAAATCAGAGAGAGCTGACATCCTTGGGCAAGATTTTCAGTATTGTTAGTAGTCCTGAGCATTCCTGCAAACCTCAGCAGGTTTGTTTTTGGAGAACTTGTGAGTGATGATTGTTGGATTCTTTTTTTTTTTTTTAAATAATTTTTAGTATACACAAAATTAACATAAAAACATCACCAGCAACATCAACAGTTTTCTTGTATTTGGCCTTTCAAACTTTGGACTCCTTTTGAAAAGGCAGCAAGAGCAACTGTGAATGTGAAAAGACCTTAGATTATTCTCTTCAACATATTTTAACATATTAAAGAAACAGCAAATGGAAAGCACATAACAACAAATAAATGGAAAAGCCTAGTTAAGTGACACAATACATTTTATAGTAGAAATTACACTGAAAGAAATACATTCCTTTAATTAGCCCATTTGTGAGATGAAGAACTATGCATTTAAGCTGTGACCCAGGGACACAGCAGTACTGTAGCTGTGACCCAGGGACACTAATAGCACTGTTCGGTCCAATGCAAAGTTAGAAAGTGTTTGTTTTAATATTAGTTGGTTGCTGAACATTTTTACTGTATACTTTTAGGGTATATTTTGATTAGTTTAATGAAAATGTTCATTAACAAGATGAGGGGGATTGTACAGTGAATAAAAACACTTATGAACAGATCACAACAAATTCCTAAATTTAACATGAACATTTTTGGGGAAACAGACACAGCATTTAAATGTCAAATTAAGTGTACTTTTCTCCTTCAAGGACTTTAAAAAAATCCAAACAAACTAGAGAGTGTTTGTATTTTTTTTTAAAAAAAAAAAAGTCCCTGAAGGAGAAAGGTACACTTGAGTTATCTAAATCTGAAGCAACAACTGGCTCTGCCTAATTTTATGATCAAGTACAGCTGGCCCATAGGGATGCAGTGGCTTAGTGTTAAGATGCCAATTCTGATGATCGGAAGAAGATCAGAAGGTTGGCAAATTCAAGGCCCAAGTGCTGCATAATGGGATGAGCTCCTGTCACTAGTTCTAGCTTCTGCCAATCTAGCAGTTTGAAATCATGCAAATGCAAGTAGATAAATAGGTACCACTTCGGTAGGAATGTAACAGCATTCAGTGCAGTCATGCTGGCTACATGACCACCAGAGCAATCGTCAAGACAACACTGGCTCTTCGGCTTAGTAATGGAGATGAGCACTGCCCCCTACAGTCAGTTACAATTAAACATTCATGTCAAGGGACTACCTTTATAGTTGGTCCTTATTATCCACAGGGGCTCTGTTGTGCTCCCACCCACAGATGCAAAAAATCACACTCTTTTCAACTGTTTTCAAAAGCCATGCACTCTGCTGCAGCCATGTGCATGCATAGCCATTATAGGGAATGGGGCTTGCCATCTGTGGATGCTTACATCTGCAGTTAGTAAGACCACGGTTGGGATAGGTGAGCTGTTTTCTTATAACTAAGAATTCTTCCTTTCCCACCCCTATTACTAGAGGAGAAGGGGTGTTTAAGCATTAATAAAATGCAAAATATACAGATTAGGAGCCAGCACATGAGAGGAACACCCAGGCCACTCCACCACCTCAGGACAGATTGTAACATCTTACTGCCTGCCTGCTGCTGAACTCACCTGGAGGACTGCTGCCTATGAGAAACTACTCCTTGCAGAATCCAAGCTCTAAGAACCTAGCTAATTAGTGGCTAAATAGCCAAGAACCACTGACAAGGGCATAAAAGCTAGGTGCCTCCGAGGGGAGCCAGAACATGAGAGGAACACCCAGGCCACTCTACCACCCCAGGACAGAATTGTAACAGCTTACTGCTTGTCTGCTGTTGCTAGCCTCATCTGGAGGACTGCTACAGGCTGTGATTCTGAAACAACTTGCCTGTTAGCAGTCGTATATGTGCTATAAGGAGAGCATGGGAGGGGACGTAACCCAGGGAGCAGCCATCATGACAATAATGGGCAAAGGGAAATATGGCATGGGGAGTCCGCGCTTTTTTTCTGATAGAAGGGAGAGTCATAGGGTGTTAGTTTCTCCCAAGCTGTCCCCCATTTCAAATAATCTGGATAGCCTTGGCAACAGGCCCCCTGGGCTGAAAATGTTGCTGCTCAATGCCAGGTTGGGGAATGGGAAAACATCTCTGATCCAGGACTTGATTCTGGATGAGCATGCCAGCCTGGCTTGTATTATGGAGACTTGCCTAGATGAAGCTGGGTGTTATGGACTGCCCTGGGTCTGACTTGGCTTTAGAGGCAGAGTCACTCTGAGCCTCAGGAGACAGATCTGGGGTTACCTGGAGGTTGTGTAATCTCAGAGGAGACACAGAAGGTTGCAGAGTGAGATACAGACTCTGTGCTGCCAGTACTAAGACCTGTGGAGTGAAGACAAGTCAATGAATCCTTGAGGTATTCATCGAGGCTAGAAGCCAAAGGGAGAGCTAATCACAATCAGCTGAGGCTTTTAAAAAGGCTCCAGCTGATATGATTCTCTGCAGCTGACAATCAATCTTGGAGCCTCTCTAGTTGCTTTGTATCCTGTTCTCTGCTATCGGACTCTTGTTTTCTAACCTCTGGAACTGCCTTGTGACTATGCTTCTGCTTTTCTCCCTTTACTGTTACATACTGGACTCTTGTGTGACTTTTGGAACAAACTCTTGACTACTCCTTCACTTACTTCTTTGCAGTGCTGTCCTCAGAAGAGGTAAACAGGACACTGGTGTGTGTGTGTTAATCTCTCCCAGTTTTGTCCACCTCGGTTCTCTGTACAGCAGCAGGCGAGGCCTGGGGGATGGGGAGGTGGAGTTGCAGTGGTCTATCGGGACTATATCTACCTTACCTTGTCCCACAGTTTACTGGTTATGAGTGTGCCTACTTAAAGATGGATGGCCAGGACAGATTAGGGATTCTGTTGGTGTTCTGCCCATCCTGCTGCACAACAGTCTCCCTTCCTGAGCTGTGGAGCTGGAGTCCCCTCAGCTTGTTGTCCTGGGGGACTTCAACATCCACGTAGACTGAGACTGCTCTGTCAGGAGCAGCTTAGAATTTAATGTCTGCCATGACAACCATGGGGCTGTCCCAAGTAATATCTGGTGCCACCCATGTTGCAGGACACATGCTGGACCTGGCTTTTTGCTCTAGCAGGATGATGGCGATCTGGGAGTGGAGGAACTCTCTGTAGTTCTGTTGTCATAGACTGATCACTACCTGGTAGGGTTGACTCAAGGCCTTTGCAGACTGCTAGAAATAGTGCAAATTGAGTCCACTTTAAGGGTTAGGATTAGGGTTAGGGAATCATGGGAACTGTATTTTATTGTGGCACCAGAGCTCTCTGATAGAGAAGGCTCAATGTCTCAGAGAGAAAAAAAAACAATTCCCATAATTCCCTAGCACTAACCCTAACCCTTAAAGTGGACTCAATTTGCACTATTTCTGGCAGTCTGCAAAGGCCCTCACTGAGACTCATAGCTTCTGTAGGGGTGGGAGGCCCGAATAAGATAGTTCGCTCCAGAAGGCTTATGGATCTGGATGGATTTCTATTGGCTCTTGGGGAGCAAGTGAGCCTGTTGAAGCCCTGGCAGATTTCTGGAATAAAGAAATGGTCAAGGAAGTGGACACAATTGCCCCTGAGTGTCCTCTCTCATGATGTAGAACCAAACATGCCCCCTGGTTCACTAGGGAGCTGGTGGTGATGAAACGAATGGGTCAGAGACTAGAGTGACGATGGTAGAAGACTTGGAGTGAGTCCGACTGAACACAGGCGAAGGCAATGGATGTAATAAAGAAATTACACTTCTCTGCCACCATTGCATCTGCACAGTGTCGTCCAGCAGAGCTGTTCCAAGTGGTCAAGGGCATTTTACACTCTGGCCCCCAGGAAGAAAATAAAGACCACTCGGCAGCTCGCTGTGAACAATTTGCAGAACACTTTGCAGACAAAATCGCTCAGATTCACTCTGACTTGGATGCTGTAGTTGATACAGGTCCAGTGGATGTAATCTTGGTGCCTGCTTGTCCCATTTTATTGGTTAAGTTTCAATCTGCGCAGCTTCATGATGTGGACAGGATCCTTGGAGAAGTGAGGGCCACCACGTGCATACTGGCTCCTTGCCCTTCCTGGCTCCTGAAAGGAGGACTGGCTGAGTAGGTAAGGGGAATGGTGAATGTTTCACTGCAACAAGGCAGATTTCCATCCTGTCTAAAGGAGGCTGTGGTGAGCCCACTACTGAAAAAGACCTCCCTGGATCTCACAGTCCTGGATAACTATTGGCCAGTCTCTAACATTCCATGTTAGGAATGGTTCTGGGGCAAGTGTTGGCCTCCCAGATCCAGGGGTTTCTGGATGAAATAGATTATCTAGATCCATTTCAATTTGACTTCAGACCTGGCTATGGGCTGGAGACAGCTTTGGTTGCCTTGGTGGATGATCTATGCAGGGAGCTGGTCAGAGGGAATGTGTCCCTCTTGGTCCTGCTGGATCTTTCAGTGGTTTTCGATACCATCGGCCATGGTATCCTTCTGGGCTGTCTTTCTGGGATGGGACTTGGGGGCACTGTTATGCAGTAGTTCCAGTCTTTCTTGGAGGGGTGAACTCAAAGGTGGTGTTGGGGGACTCTTGTTCGACTCCTTGGTTGCTGGCTTGTGGAGTCCCACAGGGTTCTGTTTTGTCCCTCATGTTATTTAACATCTACATGCAACCACTGGGGGATGTCATCTGGAGTTTTGAGGTGAGGTGTAACCAATATGACACCCAACTCTCTTTTTCCTTTCCATCTGACTCCAAGGAAGCTATCTCAGCACTGAACCAATGTCTGTGGTCAGTAATGGACTGGATGAGGGCAAACAAATTGAAAGTTAATCCAGACAAGACAGAGGTGCTCCTGGTCAATTGGAAGGCAGATCAGGGAATAGGGATGTTGCCTGTGCTGGATGGGGTTACACTTCTCCTGAAATCTCGCAGCGTGGGTGTGCTACTAGAATCAACTCTGAGTCTAGACGCCCAGGTTTCAGCAATGGCCAGGAGCGCATTTGCACAGTTAAAACTTGTGTGCCAGATGCGCCCATTCCTTGAAATGTCAGATTTGGCTACAGTGACACATGCCTTGATTACATCCCGTTTGGACTATTGCAACACACTCTACATGGGGCTGCCTTTGGAAACTGTTTGGAAACTTCAGCATGTGCAAAATGCTCCAGCCAGAATGCTGACCAGGGCCAGTTATAGGGACCACACAACTCCCTTGTTAAAACAGCTTCACAGGCTACCAGTTCACAATTCAGAGTGCTGGTTATGACCTATAAAGCCCCACATGGCTTAGGTCCAGATTATTTGATAGACCGTATCTCCCCATATGAACCAGCTAGAGCCCTAAGATCTTCAGAAGAAGGCCTTCTCTTGGTTCCACCACCATCACAGGCTCGCCTGGTGAGGATACAAGAGAGAGCCTTCTTGATGGCTGCTCCTGCCCTCTGGAATGCCCTTCCACGAGAAGCAAGGCTGTCCCCCTCCTTGCTTGCTTTTTGTTGGCAAGCAAAAATGGCTTTATTCAAGCAGGTTTTTAATGCATAATCATAGGGTGGCTTGGCTATTTGTTATATAGGGTGGGTATTGTGGTTTTAGTGTGGTTTTAATGCTTGCAAATACTGTTTTTAGATGAGATTTTAACTGGGTGTTTTTTGTGATATGTTTTTAGAATTTTTATTTGTGAGCCACTTTGGGTCCCCTCCCGGGAGAAAGGTGGAATATAAATCAATCAATCAAACAAACAAACATTTATTTAAAAAAAGAAATAGTGAAATAATATCATGAAGCATGGGGCAAAACTGATGTCTAGACCAGTGTTCCATTTGCTGATATGTCTGTCAATTATTTCACTTATGAAGCTGGGAACAAGTTGAGCTTTCCTTATAGGGGAAGAACTTGTTGGGAGCTCTCTTTTTACGTTCCGCCTGTCTTCACTCTTCATGAAATATTGAGCTGACATTGTGGCTAAGGTTATGCTAATGAGCAAGTTGGTGATTTCTGTTCATCTTTATTTTTAGGTTTACATGGAATAGTTTTAGATTGTAGTGCAGGACAGGTTATTTATAAAATGTGTTTGAAATGCATCTAATACCTTCATAGAGACAAATGACAAGCTATAGTTTGTATTATGTGCACGGGCAGCCATGAACCATGGACTTGGATACTCTTTCCCTTCCTCTTTCCTTCGTGTATAAGGGGAGGTGATAATATTATTCTGCTTTTTGCTATAAGTAAACCATGGTTTACATTTTTGTCTGAATTATCATAGAATCATACATACCACAAGGGTCACCCAGTCCTTCCGCCAGCCATGCAGAAATACACAATCCCCCTACAGATGGTCATCCAGTCTCCATTTAAAACACCCCAAAGAAGGAGACTTTACCACTCTCTGAGGGAGTGTGTTCCACTGTCCAACAGTTGAAGATTCTAGAGCAGATCATTAAACAAAGAGTGTGTAAGCATTTAGAAAGGAGTACTATAATCATAAAACATCAACATGCTTTTCTGAAAAACAACTCATGCCAGTCTGATAATCTCTTTTGAAGGGAATGCTGTGGATTTAGCAAGGCTTTCAACCTGGTCCCCCATTTTACTAGCAAACAAGCTAATAAAAGGTGAGCTAGACAGTGCAAATGTGAAATCATAGAATCATAGAGTTGGAAGAACCTCAAGGGTTATCCAGTCCAACTCCTGCCATGCAGGAACTCATAATCAAAGCATCCCCAACAGATGGCCATCAAGTCTGTGTTTAAAGACCTCCAAAGAAGGAGATTGCACCACTCTCTGAGGCAGTGTGTTCCACTGTCAAACAGTTCTTACTGCCAGGAAGTTCCTCCTAATATTGAGTTGGAATCTCTTTTCCTGAAGCCTGCTTGCATCCATTGTGCCAGGTCCTATTCTCTAGATCAGCAGAAAACAAGCTTGCTCCACTCTCAATGTGACATGCTTTCAGATACTTAAAAAAGGCTATCTTATCACCTCTTAACCTTCTCTTCTCAAGGCTAAACATACCCAGCTCTCTAAATTGTTCCTCATAGCCCTTCATCATTGGAGTGGTGGGGCACATTTGATACAAAGTGCTTGGGGAGATAAAAAATAGGGAAGAAAAGTATTTACCTATCTCCCACTTCCCACTCATGGTGCAAGAATATGAGTAAGATCTTGGCCATATGCCATCTTTCATCTCCCCATTTTGCTTTGGTAAATACCACAAATTGTAGTTTTGGGGTGGTTCTCCTATAATTCTAGGAATGTTGTATACAATTAAACAATTGTCTTGGTTCTTTCCAGAGGTGGCTGCTGTTAGACTATATTAAACGATTACATATCTGAACAGATATGGACTTAATTGTGTATCATTAAGATTTGAAGTGTGTTTGTTCTTTCTTTTTTCAGTAAAGACAGTGTAAGGATGATGAGATAGCCTTGTTTTTTTACAGTTTACTTTTACATTGTGGTAGTATGGGAAGTGAGAGCCAGCATGGCATAGTGATTCAAATGCTGGACTATGATTCTGCAGACCAGGGTTTGATTCCCAGCTTGGCCATGAAACCCACTGGGTGGCCTTGGGCAGGTTGCACACACTCCGCCTCAGAGGAAGGCAATGGAGAACCCCCTCTGAACAAATCTTGCCAAGAAAACCCCATGATAGATTTTCCATAAATTGGAAATAACTTGAAGGCACACAGCAACAAAGTATGAGAAACACTGATAAGTAATAATATGGCATGACCTGGTCTGAGCTCTCTGGTATCCCCAAAGAGTATTATTTCTAAATGCACCATGGGTGGGAAGTGGGAGATAGGTAAATATTTTTCTTGCCTATTTTTTATCTCCCCAAGCACTTTGTATCAAATGTGCCCCACCACTCCATTACCTCTGCAGTAGTTGATTCTGTCACATAACTATTATGAGAAAAATCAATGAAAAAAGATTCAAAAGTAGCTTCAAGAAGCAGAACAAGAGAGGAAATGCTTCAGCAGCACTGGTTTGATTTCTCCCTCTGCCTTGCTAGAAATTGATGGCAGCCTGATCCATAGGCATATTAAGATTGTCCATTTTGTCTTTTATTTTGTGCTTTTTATTGTCTCTGATTGACTTTTTATTTTTATTTTACTGAGCAGTGACATAGGCTTTTGATCTCACTCTTGTTCCCTTCTCATATGGATTCTTCATTTCTTTTACTGTGGACAGTTACTATGGCTAACATAATTTCAAGCAAAGTGAGAGACTACCTCCAGTTATCTAGGGAGGTGGATTGGAGAAAAAAGTCTCACTTAGACTTACATAACACTCATCTGCAGGCACATGGGAGCTACTTCCCTGTCATACAGTCCCACATGGCTGTGGTTTATTTATGACTGATGCGACAGTATAGGTAGAAATGATTGCATAGGTCTTCTCCACAGCCATTCCTACTGATTCGACAGAGTAAGCAACTGCCTCAGGCAGCAGATGCTCTGCAGGTGGAGAGGGCAGCAAAATGTGGGAAGACAGAGGGCCTTTGCAGACTGCTAGAAATAGTGCAAATTGAGTCCACTTTTAGGGTTAGGGTTAGGGAATCATGGGAACTGTATTTTATTGTGGCACCAGAGCTCTCTGACAGAGAAGGCTCAATGTCTCAGGAAAAAAACAATTCCCACGATTCCCTAGCAATAACCCTAACCTTTAAAGTGGACTCAATTTGCACTATTTCTGGCAGTCTGCAACCCCCCAGAGCTGCATGTGCTATATGTTCTGCCCTATGCCACCATTGTGTGTATTCTGCAACTGGTATCAAAATGCCACCTTAGTTCTGCTGGATTTGTTCTGTGCACTTGACAGCAGAAAGTCTTTAGACAGACCTGGTCGTTTCTGCTGACAGGATAGCAATGGGGTGATAAAACCACAAGCAATCAGTTCTAGTCAAGACTTTGCAACATTTACATGATGCCACCATCGTGTGAATTCTGCAACTCTAAGTGGCATCAAAATGCTGCAGTAGAAGATGATTTTGAAGGGCTATTGTTGTTTTTGTTGTTAACTCCCTTTGAGTTGATCTCCACCAATGGCGAGCCTATGGATGAGACATCTCCAAGACCCTCTTTTCTCCACTGCTCTGCTTGATTCCAGCAACACCATAACTGTGACTTCCTCAATAGAGTCCATCCATCTAGCATGTGGTCTTCCTCTCTTCCTACTTCCCTCCACCTTTCCGAGCATTATTGTCTTTTCCAGTGAGTCATCTCTTCTCATGATGTGTCCAAAGTACAACAGCCTCAGTTGGGTCATCTTGGCTTTCAGGGAGGTTTCTGGTCTGATATGCTCTAGGACCTATTTGTTTGTCCTTTTGGCTGTCCATGGGATCCTCAGCACTCTTCTCCAGCACCACATCTCAAAGGAATTGATTTTCTTCCTATCATCTTTCTTAACTGTCCAGCTCTCACATCCATATATGGTAATAGGGAATATAATGGCTTGTACGATTCTTTTGTGCTCAGTTGTATATCTTTTCATTTTAGAATCTTTTCTAGTTCTTTCTTAGCCACCTTCCCCATTTTTAGTCTTCTTCCGATTTTCTGACTGCAGTCCCCATTTCTATCAATGTTTGATCCCAGGTATGAGAATTCTTTTACTATTTCTATTTCTTCATTGTCTGGGTTGAACTTGTGAAGGTCCTTGGTGGTCATTATTTTTGTTTTCTTTATGTTCAACATTAAGCCTGCCTTTAGACTTTCTTCTTTGATCTTCCTTAGTAGGTGTTCCAGGTCTGTGAGGTTTTCTGCTAGTATTATGGTGTCATGGTCTATGCAGTCAAAGATTTTGCTATACAGTCACTCCTCTATTTTCGTGGGGGATTTGTTCCGGCCTCCCCCCCCTCCCCGTGAAAACGGAGACTTGCCAACATTCAAGCCCCATAGGCTTGAAGGGAGTGTGCCCCTGCGGGCATGCCCTATTAATTTTAATGGCGGTCACCACTCCGTGAATATTCTAAACTGCGGACCTCAAGTCCACAAGAACGGAGGTGTGACTGGTCTATAAACCACATGCTGATTTTCTTTTGGAATTCCCTGGTGTGCTCTATTAGCCATCATATGTTTACAATGTCGAACCTAGTGCCTCTTCCTTTCCTAAATCCTGCTTGGACCTCTGGGATTTCTCTTTCGATGTTGGTTGGAGACTATGTTGCAGTATTTTGAGCATGATTTTGCTTGTATGGGAGATCAGTGCTATGGTCCTATAGTTGCTGCAGTCTCTTGTGTCTCCCTTTTTGTGGATGGGGATGTATATTAGTTGCTTTCAATCTGTTTGCCATCATTTTGTTTTCCATATCTGTTGACATATGTTGGTTAGCACTAGAGTTGACTCTGTCAATGTGGATTGCAGCAGTTCAACTGGAATGTTATCTGTTCCTGGTGGTTTGTTTTTCGCTATTTTTCTTATTGCAGTTTCCACCTTGCTTTTTAGAATTTGGAGTTCATCTTCATATGGCTCTTCATTCTATGTGTCCTTCATTTTGTCGTTTCTTTTGTATAATTCTTCTATGTATTGCATCCAATGTCTTTTTTTCCTTCCTGGTCTAGGATTATGTTATTTTTATTGTCATAGAGTGTCCTGGTAATTGGTTTGAGTTTTCCTTTGATTTCCCAGATCTTGTGAAATACATCTCTTGTTCTTCCCTTTTTATTGTTGTCTTCTATTTCTCTGCATTAGTTGTTGTAGTAATTTTCTTTATCTTTTCACACAAGTCATTGTACTGTTTCATTCATAATTTTTAATTTGTTTCTATCTCCCTTTTCTGTTTCTTCTCTTTTTATTGCTTGTAGTGTTCTTCTGTCATCCATGTTTTTTCTCTTTCTTTTTGTTTATTGAAAGTGTCTGCCTGCATTCTTCTTTTATTGCGTCCCTGGTGTTAGACCATAGCTCCTCTGGTTCTTGGTCTATTATGCTTAGTAGTGCAAATCTGTTTCTTATGTTGTCAATAAATTTTGTTGAGATATTATTTATATCATATTTTGGTATAATCACTGGTTTTGTTCTCTTCTTGAGTCTTACTCTTATTTTTGATATGAGTGATTCATGATCTGTGCTACGCTCGGTGCCTGGTCTAGTCTTGACCACCAGTTTAGAGTTTCCCCATCTTTTACTTTCGATTATATAATCTATTTGATTTTTGTGTTGACCATCTGGTGATGTCCATGTATATAGCCTTCTTTCTGGTTGTATGAAAAATGTGTTTCCAATGAATAGGTTGTTGGCTTCACAAAAATCTATCAGACGCTCACCTGCTTTGTTTCTTTTGCGTAATCCAAATCTGCCTTCTAATCTTAGAACTTTTGCATTCTAATCTCCAATGATCAGCTTGACATCCTGTGTTGTGAAGGGCTATAGGCAAGTTCTTATAATTTATAACCTCTACATCACCAACACATTCCTCTTTTTACTAGGCTAGGCTACTTTTTTTAATGAATTTTAGCATTTTAGAAATTTTTAAGGCATACGGGAAGGAGGAGCTGGAGGAAGATGTTGATATTGAATGGGAAGTAGAGAAGACTTCTACAGTGTAAAGCATCTGCACTTCAGCTTCCAGAGCTGCAGTGCCTTGGATGAAAGCACTGATCTAAACCAGACATTGCTGCAGACAGTAAAATGCCGTTATCATTGCATGTTAATGAGGGAGCACAATTCAGAATAAAATGTGTAAGGCATACTGGGTGTTCTCTCCATTTTCCTTTCTGGCCAAGTGTAGCTCCAAAGGCAATGCTTTTTGCTTGAGTCTATTATTAGCCTTTTAATCTCTGTGACTGAGACCAACTCTGTCTTATGTATGAGAGGTGGTCAGAGTAGTTTGTTTTATTCTTACAAAAAATCTTAAGAACTGAGCACAGCTAGAGAAATCTCTCATTACTTAATAAATCATAGGTTTGAAGATTAGGAGATTACACCTTAACTTTCAACATGTGGAATTATTTCATCCAGGGAACTTTCCAGCATGTCTTGTGTTCAGGTCCATAATACCAGAAAGAATGTGGTTTTTTGAAACGTAAATGTGCCTTTAATAAAAATCCTTAATAGGCAATCATTCAAGAATAATCGGAGCTGAAAATAAATCATTTGTTAGACAATATTGTGAACTCTCAAGTCCTATTGTTGCAAATGGCAGTGCAATAAGTGTGCCACTGTGCTAGTGTGTACGTGCCACCATTTAGGACAATGGGGCTTACCATCCGCAGATAGCAAGGTCTGATTGTACAGAATTATTTGAGTGGAAGATCATGTATGAGAAGGGGCGAGAAGTATATTGGTTTGTGCTGTAGAGGCTAAGAGACTGAGCTACTAAAGTCAGGAAGATCTTGATTGTGAAATTTCAAACCAAGGTCTTCCATGAATTTACCATATAGTTTCAAGCAAGACATTATCACATAGCTTCAGTGATATCACATGTCATCTCCCGTATGGGAAAAATAATGCTTATCATCATGAGAGGTATATAAAGCCTTCTACACTCTATATTATATACACTATACTTATACACATAAAGCACTCTACACACTATATTGTTGTTAATTGCCATCAAGTCAACTTTGACTTATGGTGACCATATGAATGAGAGACTTCCAAGTCACCCTGCTAACCAACAGACTTACAAACTCAGGGATGTCGCTTCCTTGATTGAGTGCATCCATTTCTAATGCAATCTTCCTCTTTTCCTGCCTTTTAACCTTGTTCAATATCACTGATGAATCATCATATCTCTGAAGTACAGCAGTCTCAGTTTATTCATCATGGCATCTAGGGAAAGTGCAGGCTTGTTATGCTCTAGGACTTATTTATTTATTTGTTGTTGTTGTTGTTGTTTTGGCAATCCATGGTAGCTGTAGAACTCTTCTCCCTCACATTTCAAATGAGCTGATTTCTTCCTATCAGTCTCTTCATTGTCCATCTTTGACAACTATACATAGAAACTGGAAATACAATGACATGGACAATCCTGACTTTGTTATTCAATTATATATCTTTACACCTCAGGATCTTGTCCAGTTCCTTCATAGCTGCCCTTCCATCTCCTAGTATTCTGATTTCTTGACTGCAGTCTCCATTTTGATTGATGACTGGGCCAAGGTATAGAAAGTCTTTGACTATTTCAATATCTTCACTGTCTACCTTAATGTTATGTAAATCATCTGAGGTCATTATTTTTGTTTTCTTTATGTTCAAGTGTAAGCTTGCCTTTGCGCTTTCTTCATTGACTTTCTTCAGTAATCGTTTCACGTCTTTGCTATTTTCTGTTAGTAGTATGGTGTCATCTGCATATCTTAAGTTGTAGATATTCCTTCCTCCAATTTTCATGGCTCCTTCCTGCAAACTGAATCCAACTTTAGGTGTGAAACATATCAGCCATTGACCCATATTCATCCATATTTGTCCAGCATTTCTTTCCTCCATGTTCCTTGATAGTCCTACATTGTTGTTGGTTGTGCCTTAAAGTCATTTCTGACTTATAACGAAGGCAAACCTATCATGGGGTTTTCTTGCCATAATTTGTGCAGAGGGTGTTTGCCCTTGCCTAGTTTCACCCAGTGGATTTTCATGGCTGAGCAGGGATTCAAACTCTGATCTCCCAGAGTCCTAGTCCAACATTTAAATGACTAAACCATGCTGGCTCGCTAATCCTATGCATGTATGTAGAATTAAAGTTACCCCTATAACATACATTGTGTTCACACTTACAGAAATGTAAGAACAGATGAGACAAGTATGAAATAAATAATCAGGGTGAGGCATGGTGAACCATAGAATCTTAGAATGGTCCAGTGTCCTGCCATACAGGAATATATTGCTAAAGCACTCCTGAAAGAGAGCGGACAGGGCAGGTGATGCCAGTCGAAGAGTGTTCAGAATCATGCAAGACAAACCCTTGAACAGCTCTAAGAAAATGGACTGTACATTATATATTTTCACATCTCTTTTTTTGCCTAGAAGGTTTTCAAAGACTACAACCATAAACACAGCAACAATCCATGTGGCAGGGATGCTTTGAGTGTGAGTTCCTACATGGCAGGGTTTTGAACTGGATGGTCCTTGTGGTCTCTCATCCAATTCTATGATTCTAATCCACACAATATTTGCTTTAATCCTCCTGCATGCAGGCTTTCACATTTCAGGTTCTGCTCAAATCACACAATTCACATATCAGGGTGTGGCTGCAAGCCATTGTGGTTTAGGGGTTTGAATGTTGAACTAAGATTCTAGAATACCAGGGCAGCAATACTTGTTCAGTTACGGAAACTCATAGGCAAATCACACTGTTTCAGTCTCCTTGGAAAGCAATGGCAAATCAATTTAAGAAAATCCTGTTATAGGTTTGCTTTAGGGTCACCTTAAGTCAGAAAATAGTTGAAGGCACACAGTAACAAGGTGTGGGCAAAGTTCAGTGGTAAAAGAAACTCCTAAGTTTCTGCCATGGTGGAAAAGCTCTGGGAATTGAAAGACTCCTTACTGATACCTTTGAGAGGTGCTGCTAATTGGGACACAATTGTAGTCTAAACAGAAAGACCAAGAATTATGAGTTGGCATATGTAACTAACTGCTCTGATTTTTGTTTTCTGTTTGGTCCTCTGTGGCCTCACGAGAACTGAGTAAGAGCAGCATTGGAAATTTAAAGGCCTGTGTTACCAGTCCTAACCCATAATTGGTTGGAGAAAGACAATTTAGGGCCTTAACAGATTGCCAGAAATAGTGCAACTTGAGGCCACTTTTACTGTCCTGGCTCAATGCTAGGGAATCATAGGAATTGTATTTTTTTCTGGGACACTGAGCCTTCTCTGTCAGAGAGCTCTGGGCCCACAATAAACTACAGTTCCCATGATTCCTTAGCACCGAGCCAGTGGCCTCAAGCTGCACTATTTCTACCACTCTGTAAAGGCCCATAAAGAATTATCATCAGTGGCTGTGCTTCAAATTGAAAGGAGGTCTCAAGGGAAGTATTGCAGGGTTCTGTCCTTGGGCCAACACTCTTCAATATTTTTAGTAAGGATTTTATATGATGGGTGGAGTGAATCCTTATCAGATTTGCAGATGATACAAACAGAGAGGAGCTAACATATTGGAAAAAAGGAAAAGAATTCGAAAGGACCTTGATAAACTAGAAAACTGGGCTGAAATTAATAAGATATAAATTCCACAAAGATAAATGCAAAATTCTATATTTAGGCCACAAAAACCAAACACAGTAATATAGGGTGGCTCAGCAGTACTACCATGAAAATGACCTTATGATTGTTGTTAACCATAACTCAACATGAGCCAGCAGTGTGATGCTGTGGCAAAGGAGGCATTAATAGATGCTTAGAGCCTTTGCAGACTGCCAGAATAGTTTTTTTCTAAGACATTGAGCCTTCTCTGTCAGAGAGCTCTGGTGCCACAATAAATTACAGTTCCCATAATTCCCTAGCACTGAGCTGGGGCAGTGCCTCAATTTAAAGTGGACTCAATTTGCACTATTTCTGGCAGTCTGCGAAGGCCCTTGAGAGCTGACTAAGAGCTGACCTTAGTTCAGAATTCCAAGCCTCAGTGTGAAAATCCAGACGTGAGGTTACCAAAGCATGTACCACAGTTTCCAAGTCCCTCATATCCAGATAAGGGCGCAGTTGACGTATTAGCCGAAGCTGATAACAGGCACTCCTGACCGTCGCACTCACCTGACTAGTCATGTGAAGCGACGAGTCAAGGAGTACCCCCAAGCTGCGAACACAGTCCTTGGAGGCCAGTGTGACTCCATCCAGGATTGGAGACTGTATTCCCAAATCTGGTTTCGGGCCTGTGACTGTAAGTACCTCTGTTTTGTCTGGATTCAACTTCAATCTGTTTTTCCTTATCCAATCCATTACCGCTCTTAGACAGTCATTAAGAGGAGAGACGCCATCTGAAGTCTGAGTCGATGATCTGGTCATGGAGAGATATATCTGTGTGTCATCCGCGTACTGGAGACACCGTGCTCCATGCCTCTGAATGATCTCACCCAGCGGCTTCATATAAATATTGAATAACATCGGGGACAGGATGGCGCCCTGGAGGATGCCATAATTAAGCTCTATTTTGGAAGAGCAACTGTCCCCGAGCCTCACCCTCTGGGATCTACCCGAGAGGAAGGAACAGAACCGCTGCAAAGCAGTGCCTCCAATTCCTAACTCTCTCAGGCGATCCAGTAGGATGGCATGATCTATGGTGTCAAAGGCCGCCGAGAGATCCAAGAGCACCAACAGGGTCACACTACCCCTGTCGATACTCAGGCGGAGGTCATCGGTCAGAGCGACCATGGCCATCTCCACTCCATATCCTGTCCTAAAGCCGGTTTGAAATGGATCAAGATAATCGGTTTCATCCAAGACTGCTTGGAGTTGGGAGGCAACTGCCCTCTCAATCACCTTGCTTAAAAACGGTAGCAAGGAGACTGGCCTATAGTTGTTTCTGTCCAGGGGATCCAGGGAAGGTTTTTTCAGGAGCGGCCTAACTGCCGCCTCCTTCAAACTAGATGGTACCAAACCTTCCCTGAAGGATGCATTGATCGTGTCCCGAAGGAACACTTTCAACGCGTTCCCCCTCGGACAACCAGCCATGATGGACAAGGATCGAGGGGGCAAGTCGTCTTCCTCATCCTCCCAAGTAGCTTGTCCACGTCATCGGTACTCACAGATTGCAGTTGATCCAGTAAATTACCTTCAACGGAGTTGCTGGATACCTTGTCTACGGATTCTGCCAAAACACTGCCATCCAAGTCGGCTCTTATCCGAGAGATTTTATCTGCAAAGTGGATGTTAAATGCCTCACAGCAGGCTGTCGTTGAGTTAAGTAGGGGATTTGGCGCAGGAGGGACCTTCGTCAGCCCCCCCACCACACTAAACAGCTCTGCTGGGCGAAACTCTGCAGACGCAATGCGTGCAGAAGAGAAAGATTTCTGCGCTGCATGCAAAGCCTCCCTGTAGGAATCAAGATGCTTCCTAAGGCAAGTTCTATCGGATGAGAGACAAGTCTTTCGCCATTCGCACTCTAGTCGTTGTCTGACCCGTTTCATCCTCCTAAGCTCCTCTGTATACCAGGGCTTACGATTTGAAGCGGGCCGGAGAGGACGCTTGGGAGCGATTGTGTCGATAGCCCTGGTGAGATCAGTATTCCACGTGTTCACCAAGGCTTCAACAGAATCACCAGCATTACCAACCATTAAACCCTCTAAGGCCTTCTGGAAACCAATTGGTTCCATAAGCCTTCGAGGGCGCACCATTCTAATGGGTCCACCACCCCCAGGAGGGCAGACAGTAGCTCTTAGTTCTGCCTTGATCAGGAAATGATCTGTCCATGACAATGCAGAGGTTGTTTTGACCTCCGCCCACGGATGTTCCTGCTCCGTACTGAAGACTGCATCGAGGGTATGACCAGCACAATGCGTGGGCCTGTCAACCAGTTGGGATAGGCCCATGTTTGTCATGGTATCCATGAACTCCCGAGCTGCACCAGTTAGATCTTGCAAGCTGTTTTCGAGTGGAATGTTGAAATCGCTCAAGACCATAAGTCTGGGCGACTCCATCAACAACTCAGAAACCAGGGCAGTCAGTTCTGTTAGGGAGTCTGTTAAGCAACGGGGTGGCCGGTATACCAACAGAATCCCCAAACTATCCCTGGTTTTCAGGCTAAGGTACATACACTCGATATAAGTCGTTTTCTGGAGAGGCTTCCTGATCAAGGCAAGGGTGTTTCTGTAGACTAAGGCTACGCCGCCCCCCAGCCCACTTTCCCTTATCTGCTCACTAACTGAGTACCCATCTGGGAGGATTTGTGCCCATGTCGCAGCGCTAGCATCCCCCAGCCAAGTCTCAGTAAAGCATGCCAGATCGGCTGCCTCATCCACCAAGAGATCGTGGATGAGGTGGGTCTTATTTTTGACCGACCTGGCATTGCACAGGAGCAGGTTAAGGGTCTGTGGAATGGTTGGTACGCTCTCCATGTTATCCTGGGAAACAGAGTGAACTGAAGGAGGGATAGGTACCAGGCATCTATCCCTCCTTCTTTTGTAACATTTGTTGACTTTGTTGCCGCCATACCTTCCCTGCCCCTGCACTACCTCGATGGCCGCTCCCAGGCTATATCCAGCTACATTATATAAAGGGGGAGAGGAAGAATCCAGCTAGTCTCTGTCCCCAGTAAATGGCAGCGTCTTCCAAGGTAAATAGCCAGGAAAAGAGTGAACTGAAAGGAACTCCTGACTGTCACTTTTCCCCAGAACAAATAATTTCCCCTTATCAACATTCTAGGGGTTGAGATGTTAAAAAAGACAGTTCTGGTGATGGTGGTATTAATCCCTCCCAGTTCTCTAAGGCCCCACGCCACTGCACGTTGCGTAGTTGCTGGGGGAGAGGTGGTATTTATGCAGGGTTTTTATCTCCCATTAAACTCCTCCCAGCTTCTAGCCAAGTGAGGCGGCTCAGGCCATTTCAGATGGTTAACTGAGGACTGGGGGCCAAGCTCAAAGAAAGTCCTTTACAGTTCAAACACCAATTCCAGCAGTTCAGGCCGCCAGGTGATGATAATTAGGGCTCGGCCGAGGTGCTGGCAATCAGGCCGCCGCTGATATGTCAAGATGCCAAGTATTGGTATCAGGGCACTGGCGGGTCCCCTCTGTGGCCCCAGACACTGCCGCTGCAGGCTCGGGTGGAGAGGTGGTCCCTCAGGAGGGAGTTTTAAATCCCCCGCCTGGCGCTCCACCGACTCCTCCGCCGCTCGCACATCAGGAAGACCGATGTCTTCCTCGCTCTTAACAGCTGCGCTGCCCAGGAGGAGGTGAGGCTGCTCTTAAATAGCCTCAGCAGGCTGTCTCCCTCACACACGTGCGAGCAGGGACGCTGGGGAAGATGTTAAAGTCCCAAAGACCGACGTCTTCCTCGCTCCTAACAGCTGAGCTGCCCAGGAGGGAGTGAGGCTGCTCTTAAGTAGCCTCTGCAGGCTGTCTCCCTCACACATGTGGGAGCAGAGACACTGGGGAAGATCCCAAAGACCGACGTCTTCCTCGCTCCTAACAGCTGAGCTTTGGGACTTTAACATCTTCCCCAGTGTCTCTGCTTGCACGTGTGTGAGGGAGATTTTGCAAAGAAAACCCCAAGAACAAGTAATAACAACAATAATCAATATCATCATGGTGGGAGGCGGTGGAGGTGGTGGTGGCGGCGGCAGGACCGGCCTGGGGCCAGTCCAAAGGCCTCGGGGGGGGGCGCATCTGGCCCCCGGGCCTTAGGTTGCCTACCCCTGACATAACCCTTCACACTGTACTACAAAAGCAAAGCAGGTACAATATAATTGACTAGCTAGCATGGCAGGAACTCAGAGGGAGTAATGTAATGTAATGTATTGATATTACTTGTAAAAATACCATTGTGAATAACATACTACCTTGTGGTTCATTACTAGGTACACAATTACTTGTGAGGAGCACATTCATGTTGATGTGAGAAAGAAATTGCATATTGTATGTTGTGTGTTAACTGGTAATTAGGAACTTGGAAGGACTCAAATCCTAACAGGTGACATCCTCATACTCTTTAAATACCTCAAGGATTGTCACAGAGAGGACGGCACAGGCATGTTCTCTGCTGTCTCAGAGGGTAGAACTAGTTCTAATGGGTTTAAGTTACAGGACGGTAGGTTTCAATTGAACACTAGAAGGAACTTCTTGATAATGCTAGCGGTTCAGCAGTAGAAACAACTGACTATAGAGGTGGTGGGGTTTCTTTCTCTGGATATCTTCAAAACGATGCTGGATTACCTGTTAGGGATGCCCTAGCTGGAGATCCTGCAGGGTGTAGCATGAAACCCCATCCAACCCCCCCCCCCCCCCCGAGAAGCAGTAAAATACCACAACACCCAATTCATTACATGTAATTGAAAAGGTTCCAGAGAATTGGTCCCCCCATGTTCCTGCTCCACTACACTGCTGGCTCCCAATATTCCTTAATCTACCTCTGATTCATATGAGTGCCCACACTCCCCTAGGATTCTGTAGGGTCAGTACTAATAAAAAGTAGAACATTGGACAGCCAGTTTTCCAATGAAATTCTGTATAGAATGTAAAGCACACAAGATCTTTCACTCAAACACTGCCAGATTCCTGTCAGTTGTTTTGGCTTTGTATGGTTTTTCTTAGATTCCATTTGGCTTGTTGGATTTTTGCAGCTGTGTAGCAGCAAATAAGTTATTTTTTCCCCTTTATTGTGAATCGAAGAGCCAGAATTGGATAGGTTTATTTTAGGGAATATAGAGATGTGAATTAATTTAGGAAGGCTTGGAAGACAATGTTGGGTTTGAAACAGGATTGATCTACAGCAGGTTTCTGTCATCATCTTACTTTCCCCTGTGCATGGAAATGTTTCTGCTTTAAGCGTGCAAAAAGGCTGACAATGCACAACAATGGCTTCCTTTCTTTTCTGTTGCTGGTATTTTGATAGTTTTATGTTACATCCCACACCCTCTGTTGTGAGTTATAGTTGTAGAGGTGGGCATTTAGAGAAATTGACATGGGTGACATGATGTAATGTTTTTTTCTAGCATATAAATGAGGCAAGAGGTCAGCAAAATTTATGTCAAATCCCTGACTCCTAGTGTGTGCGTGCGTGGGGGCATTTGAAATGCCAGGCACCTAGACCACCTGCTCAGGCTGCAGTGGTTTGTGTAGGGGCCCAGCTCTGTCAAAAAAAGTCTTGCATCTACAGCATTCAAGTGAGGAATGCCATTTTATACCCTGTGTTTTGTTAATCAGCCATCACATCTGTTTGCTATTGAAAGTCTATTTGGAGGAGACTGAGAGCAAGCAAGAGAGTCTTTTATAGTTTAATAATCTTGGAGGCAGTCTATTGCTGATTGTCTGCAAATTCCTCCCCCCCCTTGTGGTTTTCATTTTATCTTCCATTAAAAATAAACCTATCTCTGTGTTATAATTTCATCTTTTTTTCCAGGATTCTGTATTTATTCATTCTGTTGTATCTATTATTTATCCACAATATATGGAGAATTTACTTACTGTTTACTTTTTCCATTTAGAAGCTTGTTTTGCTGGCAGTTGATAGCACTTGGTGATAAGCTGAGTCCCCCCTTTCTTAAAATAGGTAAGATTTAGCAAAAGAAAAGACTAGTGGTGGAAAGACACCACAGAGCCAGCCTACCTGACTCCGAGTATCAGCTTTTCAAACTTGTACTAGCTAACTCATACAGCCCCCTCCCTTTTTGATCATAACAGTGACATACCAGGCCCTGATCTCATCAACTATTTTCTAAAATATGATGCACCAGTTTTGCCAGAACCCAAGGTGGGGTTAGCACTGGAATGGGAATGTATCTTATGGTGTTAATGTGGTAGACAAAGGAGAACCTTACAGGGATCTTGGTAATCAAAAAGGGAAAGAGGCCATATGGTGCCCCGAAGTTGTTTAAGCTAAGGACGTTATCACACAGGAGCCGGTTAAAGCGGATAGAAACTGGAAAAGAACAATCCTGTAAAGAAAGCAGAAAAGAGCTTAATTGCGGAACTGTTAAATGTGAAAAAAATACGTTATTACCTTTCAGACGTAATCCGTAAATGTGACCAGACTCCCCCCCAGAGGCTCCACCTTCCCGGCTGCCTCCTCCTCCTTCTTGGCTGCCCCCCGCCCCTTCCGGCTCCTGTGGCAGCTGTCAGGGCTGCGGGGGCTGCACACTCTCTCAGCCTCAGGGGGAGAACATGGCAAGGGCAAAACCCTCCTCTGAAGAAACCTTGCCAAGGAGAGACGGAGGGGGGAAGGATAAGGCAGCACTCCTGAGGGAGGTCTTCCTCCTCCTCCTCCTCGCTGCCCCCCGGCCCCCTCCGGCTCCTGTGGCCGGAGAGAGAGAGAGAGAGAGAGAGAGAGACGGAGGGGGAAAGGATAAGGCAGCACTCCTGAGGGAGGCCCTCCTCCTCCTCCTCCTTGGCTGCCCCCCGGCCCCCTCTGGCTCCTGTGGCCGGAGAGAGAGAGAGAGGGGGGGGGGGAAAGCCTGAATGGCAATGAGGAGGAGGAGGAGCCGGGACTCTTGCCTCTCTGGAGGCCACTCCTCCTCCACTTTTAATGTGGATTTAGTTTTCAGACATGGCAATTCCACAATTACTTTAAATCCATTTCCTCTAAACTCCTGAACTTAAAAAGATCCACTTTCTGTCCACTTTCTGTGCAACGTCATGTGAAAACATGAGTCTCAAGTCCAGTTTCTGTTCGGGATTTGTGCGGAATAAGCAACGCAAATCCCCCGTGTGATAACGTCCTCAGATTTGTGCCTGGAAGAAAAGCCAGAGCCAGTGTGGGTGCTGGAGTAGTGGTTGAAATTATGGAATGAGGATGAGGAAGAGGGAGCTTCTCTCCTTTGCTCTTCTGATAGCTCACAGGCAGCTGCCTTATGCTGACTCAGACCATGGATCCATCTAGTGCTGAACTCTTGACATTCATTGACTGGCATCACTTCTAAAGCAAAGGTTCTCTCAGCCCTGCCTGAAGATGCTATAGACTGAACCTTGAAGGGAGAGCATTATCTATAAATGCACCAGCTCTTCCCCTTTCATAGGTCTAATCTGCATGGCAGAATTAATGCAGTTTGACATTGCTTTAACTGCCATGGCTCAATGCTATGGAATTCTGGGATTTGTAGTTTTGTGAGAAATTTAGCCAGATATTTACTCAGAAAGCTCAGGTGCCATGACAAACTACAAATCCCAGAATTCTATAGCATGGAGCCATGGCTGTTAAAGTGGTGTCAAACTGCATTATTTCTGCAGTGCAGATTAGACCATAGTTAGCATTTTAAAGGGTATGGAATAATGTGGAGGCTTAGGAATTTCATTACAGATCTTGTCCCATGTCTTTACCACATTGGTTGAATACATCACTAACAATGTAAATTCGCCTAGATATTTTTTTATAACTCAGTGCAGACCTCAGTTTTGGAAGCAGCTCCTCTCTTTATTCCTTCATGTGTTGAAGATCTTGCATTGAACAAGGAATTGTATTAGATCATAGAATCACAGAATCATAAGAGATGGAAGAGACTCCAAGGGCTATCCAGTCGAACCCCATTCTGCCAGTCAGAAGTACACAATCAAAGCACCCCTGACAGATGGCCATCCAGCCTCTGTTTAAAGACCTCCACAGAAGGAGACTCCACCACACTCCAAGGGAGTGTGCTCTCATTGTCAGGAAGTTCCTCCTAATGTTGAGGTGGAATCTCTTTTCCTGCAGTTTGCATCCGTTGCTCCATGTCCTAGTCTCTGGAGCAGCAGAAAACAAGCTTGCTCCATTCTCAATATGACATCCCTTCAAATATATGAACAGGGCTATCATATCACCTCTTAACATTCTTTTCTCCAGGCTAAACATACCCAGTTTCCTAAGTCTCTCCTCATAGGGCATGGTTTCCAGAAGTTTCACCATTTTGGTGGCTCTCCTCTGGACACGTTCCAGCTTCTCAACTTCCTTTTTGAATTATGCTGCTCAGAACTGGACACAGCATTCTGTGGGCCAATGCATGGAAGGGGTGATGGTAGAGCCAATCCATGGAGAAGATGGCAAAATGCTAACAGGGAACAGAGAAAAGGCAGAACTACTCAACACCATCTTTGCCTCTTTGCTTTCAGAAAAGGAAAAGGGTGTTTAACCTTTTAACCTAAAAAGATGTTTAACCGATTGCGCTGCAGAGGGGCGGGATAGAAATAAATTTTATTATTTATTATTATTATTAACATGAGGAAAATGGAGCAGAGGACACAACAGGGGAAATGTAGCACAGAATAAACAAAGAGATAGTACCGGAATACCTTGTTAATCTAAATGAATTTAAGTCCCCATGGCCAGATGAACTACATCCAAAACTATTAAAAGAAATGGCAAATTTAATCTTGGTGCCATGGGCAATAATATTTGAGAACTCCTAGAGAACAGGAGAAGCCCCAGCAGACTAGAGGAGGGCAAACGTTGTCCCCATCTTCAAAAAAGAAAAAGAGGATCCCAACAATTATTGTCTAGTTAATCTGACATCAATATCAGGAAAGATTCTAGAGCAGCATTTAGAATCATTTAGAAGGGAGTGCCATAATCAGAAAAAGTCAGCATGGGTTCCAGAGAAACAAGTCATGCCAGACAAATCTGTTATCGTTTTTTGATAGAATTACCAGCTTGGCAGATGAAGGGCATGCTGTGGATATTGCATATCTTGATTTCAAGTTAGGCCATTGACAAGGTTCCCCATGACATTCGTGCAAATAAGCTAGCAAAATGTGGGCCAGGCAATGCAATTATTAGTTCATATAATCATAGAGTTGGAAGAGACCACAAGGGCCATCCAGTCCAACCCCTGCTATGCAGGAACTCAAAATCAAATCATCCCAGACAGATGGCCATCCAGCCTCTGTTTAAACACCTCCAAAAATGGAGACTCCACCACACTCTGAGGGAGTGTGTTCCACTGTCGAACAGCTCCCACTGTCAGGAAGTGCCTCCTAATGTTGAGGTGGAATCTTTTTTCCTGTAGCTTATATCTGTTGTTCCGAGTCCTGTTCTCTGGAGCAGCAGAAAACAAGCTAGCACCCTCCTCAATATGACATCCCTTCAAATATTTAAAGAGGGCTATCATATCCCCTCTTAACCGTCTCTTCTCCAGGCTAAACATACCCAGTTCCCTAAGTTGTTCCTCATAGGGCATGGTTTCCAGGCCCTTCACCATTTTAGTCGCCCTCCTCTGGACACGCTCCAGTTTTTCAACATCTGTTTTTAATTGTGGAGCCCAGAACTGGACACATTACTCCAGGTGGGGCCTGACCAACGCAGAATATAGTGGCACTATTACTTCCCTTGATCTAGATACTATACTTCTATTAATGCAGCCTAAAATTGCATTGGCCTTTTTAGTTGCGGCATCACACTGTTGACTCATGTTCAACTTGTAGTCTACTAGGACTCCTAGATCCCTTTCACACATAGTCTCATTAATCCAGGTATCCCCCCTCTTATATTTATGCATTTCATTTTTTTGCCCTAAGTGCAGTACCTTACATTTCTCTGTGTTGAAATTCATTTTGTTAGTTTTGGCCCAGCTTTCTAATCTATTAAGGTCAGGAAAAGAGATTCTACCTCAACATTAGGAGGAATGTCCTGATAGTAAGAGCTGTTTGACAGTGTTACACACTCCCTCGGTGTGTGGTGGAGTCTCCTTCTTTGGAAGTCTTTAAACAGAGGCTGGATGGCCATCTGTTGGGGATGATTTGATTGTGAGTTCCTGCATGGCAGGAGGTTGGAGTAGATGGGCCTTGTAGTCTCTTCCAACTCTATGATGCTGTGATTATATTCCAGGATAAGCCAGACTAAAGTAGAATAGAGTGATACTATTACTTCCTCGATCTGAAAACTATACTTCTATTGATGCAGCCTAGAACTGCATTTGCTTTTTTTAGCTGCAGCATAACAGTGTTGACTCATGTTCAACTTGTGGCCTACTAAGACTCCTAGATCCCTTTCACATGTACTGTCATCAAGCTAGATGTCGCCATCCTATATCTCTGCATTTCCTTTTTTTCTCCCTAAGTGTAGTACCTTACATTCCTCCATGTTGAAATTCATTTTGTTAGTTTTGGCCCAGATGTCCTCTAAAAATCCTCTGAAGATACCTTTGAACATAATACTGTGAAAGATTTAACAGTCTATGTTTACTCTTCCTGAGTCATTCAGAAATTTATGTTTGTAGGTTTTGCAATCAAAAGTACAGCAGCAACCCACCTGAGCAGGACATACAAACAATAATGGGAGTAATACAAGAACATTTCATTTATTTTAGAGTTATTTGCTATGATATTATTTTCTCATGCTTCACGCCTTGTAGAGGTAACAGGTGAAAATCGACATTTGTTTGGAACAAATTACAGTTGAAGTAACAGTCTTCATTCCCTTTGTGCATTTTCCCTCTGACCTCTGTTTCCCAAAACTGGAATACAACTCTAATCCAGTAGCTGCTAGCTCCAACTCTGCTTCTTTTTTGAGATTTCTTCTTTTATTCCCCCTACCATACATTTTAGTTTAGCTTCATTGCTTTTGATGTTCCCAGCCTCCTATCAGCACAGCTCCCATAATGCCAGCCCTGTGCCTTTCATTATCACGTTAACAAACTTGAATCGTGCCTAACGAGGATGCCTCATACGTTATGCTAATGATCAAGAGACATGTTAATGATATTTTAGAAGCCTAATTAGTGGAATATATAACTATATGCAATTTGGTAATGGACTGTGACAACAAGTTGTTAAGAGGGGGCTTGACAAATCTGGTTGTATACGGCTTCAGATAAACATTTGCTGAAAAATTGGTTGACAGGGACTGGTGAGAGTGAGGGAGCAATATCGGTAATGTATGTACACATGTTTGTGTATTTGCATGTATGTTGACTACATAGAGATGCCATACTACATACAGATGCCATATAAGCATGCCAGTCAGCTTTACTTTTTTTCCCCTCTTTTGATAGCCAATCCCAACTGTAACAATTTCAGTGGTATTTACTTCCTTAGAACTGTGCATTATGCCAATACCTCTGATAGATACTTGTGCATGTATATACATAGGCTAGTGATTTTCAGTTTTTATTCCATAGTTGCAACAATCTACATCAGAAATTGTCTTTGTGTACAATGTAAACACTTTGTTATGTAGTACTGAAAGTACAGTGCTGGATGCCACAATCACAAAAAGTAAGCATAGCTTTCTGAGAAACAAGTCATGCCAACATAATCTGATCTCTTTTTATGATAAAATTACCAGCTTGGTAGATGAAGGATGCCATGCAGACCTCAATGCTTGCCTCAAGCCCATTGCCTTGCTGTTCCCTCTGAGAAACGCATCCTGCTGCTTCTTTCCCCCCCCCAGTTAAATGTTGGCTACCCAAATTTGAGACCTGATTTGAGACTTGAAAGTATGGTCTAAGGACTTGAGACTCAACTTGAGACTTGGACTAAAAAACTTGGATACATCACTGACAAGTAGCCCTGATTGTTCAAGGTTTCTGCTTAACTGAAAGTAATTCCTTCTTCAGACCTTTCACACAGCACAGGGGTGAGAATATTGGGTCAGGACTAGCACATGTGATCCACAGAGCTCAGGAAAGTTTCATTACAAGGGGGGTATTGTAAAGTTTTAATTATCACCTTAAAATTTTTTGACAGAAAGTTTGTTTTGATTTGTAGTTGTTAACATTTCCTGATGTAGTCACCATCCAGATTTACACATTTCCCCCAGCGTTTCTTGACCCTCCCAGTATTGTTATTGTAAAAGTCTGCAGATTGCACCTTAAACCACTCTTCCATTTCATGAATGACATCATTTGTGTTGTCAAATCGGTGACCCCACAATGGATTTTTCATTTTTGGGAACAAGAAAAAGTCATAGAATCATAGAGTTGGAAGAGACCACAAGAGCCATCCAGTCCAACCCCCTGCCATGCAGGAACTCAAAATCAAAGCATTCCCGACAGATGGCCATCCAGCCTCTGTTTAAACACCTCCAAAGAAGGAGACTCCACCACACTCTGAGGGAATGTGTTCCACTTTCGAACTGCTCTCACTGTCAGGAAGTTCCTCCTTTTCCTGTAGCTTGCATCCGTTGTTCTGAGTCCTATTCTCTGGAGCAGCAGAAAACAAGCTAGCTCCCTCCTCAATATGACATCCCTTTGAATATTTAAACAGGGCTATCATATCTCCTCTTAACCGTCTCTTCTCCAGGCTAAACATACCCAGTCCCCTAAGTCATTCCTCATAGGACATGGTTTCCAGACCCTTCACCATTTTAGTTGCCTTCCTTTGGACATGCTCCAGTTTTTCAACGTCCGTTTTTAATTGGGGTGCCCAGAACTAGACACAATATTCCAAATGGGGCCTGACCAAAGCAGAATACAGTGGCACTATTACTTCCCTTGATCTAGAGCAGGGGTAGGCAACCTTTCCCCTTTAAGGCCCGAGGGACTTCAGCTCCCAGAATCCCCGGAGCTATTGGCCAACATGGGACTATTGGCCAACATGGCTGAGGCTTCTGAGAGCTGAAGTCCCTCGGCCCTTAAAGGAGAAAGGTTGCCTACCCCTGATCTAGAGACTATACTTCTATTGATGCAGCCTAAAAGCGCATTGGCCTTTTTAGCTGCCGCATCACACTGTTGACTCATGTTCAACTTGTGGTCTACTAGGACTCCTAGATCCCTTTCACACATAGTCTCATTAAGCCAAGTGTCCCCCATCTTATATCTATGCATTTTTTTTTTTTGCTCTAAGTGCAGTACTTTATATTTCTCCATGTTGAAATTCATTTTGTTAGCTTGGTGTGAAGTTACTTGGTGCGAGATCGGGAGAATAAGGCAGATGCTGCAAGATCATAAAGCCACATGACCTTACTTTGTGAACTGCAACTTGAGATGAAGGAGCTGGTGCATTGTCAGCTAGGAAACAAATGCCTCTGGAGAGCATACTGCGGGTTTTCTTTTTCAGAGCATCTCGCAACTTGTCCAGAAGATTACTATAGTTTGTGCTGGTGATGGTTTGTCCCTTTGCAAGGTAATCTGTGAGAATGACTCCATGACAGTCCCAAAAAACTGAGATCATGACCTTCCCTGCTGATTTTTGCACCTTTGCCTTTTTGGAGGGAGGGGAATTGGCATGCTTCCACTCCATGCTCATGGTCTCTGGATCATACTGATAAATCCAAGAGTCATCCATGATTACCAGATGACTAAAAAATCCTCTTCATTCTGTTCTAACAGCGTCAACATCTGTCTTGAAAGGTCACACCGTGTTTGTTTCTGGAAAGGGGTTAGCAAATGTGAAACCCATTGTACAGACACCTTAGATATGTGCAGTTTGTCATTAATAATTTCCCACATACTACCATAACTGAGACCAGATTTATTCATGATCATTGGATTGTTGCTCGTCTGTCTCCCAGGATTAAATACTTCATTTTCTTCCCTGAGGCTGCATTGTCTGTCAGTGTTGGTCTTCCAGGTCTTGGCTTGTCTGTGAGGGACATGTGACCAGTTTGGAAATTATTTTTCCACCTCACAATAGTGTCATAAGATGGACAATTGTTTCCATAAACTACTATCTCATCATGAATTTGCCAAGCACTATTACCCTTCAAATACAGGAACTTTATCACACTGTGAGCCTCAGTCTTCTCCATCTTACACTTTAGTCCAGGGGTCGGCAACCTATGGCCCACGGGCCACACCCGGCCCACCAAACCCCATCGACTGCCGCTGCTGCTGCGCGCGCCATTTTGTTTGCCAAAATGGCAGCCGCGACTCGTCTGCGCATGCGCAAACAAGTCACAGCCACCATTTTGGCAAACAAAATGGCAACCACAAGGGGCGAAGCGGCGTGTGTGGCAGCAGCGCAGCTGGTGGCGGCTGGCGGCGGTGGGCGGCAGTGGGGGCTGCGTGCGCGCACATGAGCACGCGCATCCCCATTCCCCCCCCTGGCCCGGCGAAAGACCTGGGGACCAGCAACCAGCCCCAGGTCTGTTGTCCGGGAAAGCTGCCAACACGTGGCTGATAAAGACAGGGCCTCTTCCAAGACAACAACCCAGTGCAAGTGACGTACCACTGTTTGCAGCAGGCAACCAACAAGTCCAGAGTTCCGAAAGGCAGGTCAGAGAGCAATCCAAGGTCCAGGGTTAACGCAAGCAGATAGTCCAGAGCTGTTCCAAAGGTCACAGGATATAACCAGTCTAAAGTCAAGCTGAGAGCCAAGAGCTTTCACCGGGGAATCCAAGATAAACCTTGACAGAGAGCTTGGCTTTTCCCAGCTGCTCATCTAGCCTCAGCTCCTCTCTCCCAGGTGTTTCTCTTTAGCTGCGCGTTTCTCAGCTAACCTTCGAGAACACCGCAGCCCCTCCCTATCTGTTCTCCTCTGAGCAAAGGTAGGGATTTCAATCTCTTGCTCCTCTGCTTCTTCCTGGCCTGCAACCTCTGCTGGGGAAAGGCTTTCTGCTGGAGGAAGGCTAGGCTGCTGAGGAGGAAGGCTAGGCTGTTGCTCAATGGGCTCCACACAGCTAGGTCCAGGTTCAGCTAGGTCTATGGGGGCTGGGAGCACCAAGCTAGGATCTGGTCCCACATCCTCCCCCTCAGAGTCCTCCAAGTCCTCCACCTGACTGTCCCTGACATCTGTAAATGTTGCTGACCCCTGCTTTAGTCACTTCTGGCACGACCTGTAACTAAAATAAAGGACACAAAGAGCTATTTTCTCAGCATCATGCACCTAAGGACCTATAATGACATTGACAAAATTTCATCAATAACAACTTCCGGGTGATAATTATTACTTTATGATACCCCCTCGT
This sequence comes from Phrynosoma blainvillii, assembly GCA_026167975.1. Lineage (NCBI taxonomy): Eukaryota > Metazoa > Chordata > Lepidosauria > Squamata > Phrynosomatidae > Phrynosoma > Phrynosoma blainvillii. The sequence continues at coordinate 154,354,391 of JANUYF010000004.1, forward strand.
AGATAAGTATCCCAAGACTGAAATGCCCTTATGTAATTAAAGTCCTATTAATCAGTCTCCTCCCTTTATATCTTTTGTTGTTGCTGTTGTTGTTGTGTGTCTTAAAGTAATTTCTGATTTATGGTGACCATAAGAAGAAGCTATCATAATTTTTTGTGGGTATTATTTGTTCAAAGGGCATTGATTTCCTCAGAGGCTGAGAGAGTATGATATGCCTGCAGTTTTCCAGTGGGTTCTATGGCTGAGTGGAAATTTGAACCATGGCCTAGCCCAATACTCAGACCTCCACACCTGTCTGGCTGTTCACGTCTGTATAAAAAATGGGATTGAGTTTTAAAAATTCATGCTCATCTTTTGACTACAGGATCAAGTGATTTCTTTCTAATATCAAGCCAGAAAATCCCTTTGAATCAAAGAAATAATGATAGTTTTAAAGGGATTTGGCAGTTTACCACAAAAAGTGAAGGATTTCTTGCATCATTTGCAGTAGTTTCCTTGGTTGCCTTACAATTTTGGTGCTGGGGAGGTGATGTCCCCTGGACACACTGAGATTCCTATCTTTGCTTTGGGTTGATTGATTACATTTTTTAAAGAATGGACAAGATTGGCCATCTGTTGGGGATGCTTTGATTTTGAGTTCCTGCATTGTAGGGGGTTGGACTGGATAGCCCTTGTGGTTTCTTCCGATTCTATGATTCTAAGATACTACCTGTAATCTGAAATGGTATAATTTAGAAACAGTCTACCACATAATTCTGTCAAATGTATAGATTGCATGTTCGTTTTTTTACTTCCTGTTGACTGTAGCTGCCTGAAACTACTATGTTTGTGACCATGTCTCCTTTCAGATTTTCAAGAACTCTCTGTATCCCCCGCTCCAGCATTAAACAAGAACAGTAAAACAGAAGAATCTTTGCACTCACTGATTTTATACCATGATCAAAGCTAAGCACAGTGGCTATAAAAATAACTGATTATTCATTTTTATGATGCTTTCAGTTGTAAAGAGTCAAATAAATTTAATATTAATTAAAGACTTAGCTTTTAACCTACTTCTGAATCTAGATTTTTCTGCCTATTGGAGAAAAAAATAATTTGGCATCTTAAATCTTATGCTGCTAAATGCTTTGACAGAGGTTTCAGAAGCACTTATAACTTAAAGCTGAAAGCAGTGGGCCCATTTGTCCTTGCATTCACTTAATTGAAAAGTCTGAAATTGGAGGATGGAGGATGGAAAAGATACACTTTTATGGTTGAGTTTCTCCAAAATAGCATAACTTACAGTTCCAGTATTATGGCCTTTGCTTTACTTCTACCTCTGTGCCCATCTTGTGGAATGAAGACAATTGATCTTCTGTTATATATGCCCTTTTGGTCCTGGATGCTGTGGAAATTTGGAAAAAAATGTCTTTTGCAGTTTTATGTGTGGACAACCTTGGTACCTGTTTTTGGCATTTTCATTCCAGCATGCTTCACAGATGTGGCTATACATATGATAAATACAATCAACAGGAAGCAATTCTGAAACAACAACAACAACAACAACAACAACAACAGTGGTGCTTATAGACTTTATACATCTGAATGTGGAATTTGTGAACAGTTGAACATTCATTTGGAAATTAAGCCATTTGGGAATGAATACTGAACATACTTCTAGCTTCAGCAGCTTGAGCACATATAATTGATTATGACAGCAATTGAAGAAGAATGGTTTCTTGCACGACTGAAACTTAAAATAGTGGAGAGCAGAAGGGTCACAAATGTATTTAGAGAAATAAAAGGTGCTAAAATCAGTTGCTATTTTGCTTTTGTTTTCCAAAATGTAACACTTTTGACTGAAAATACAGTTCCCCCTCCATTCTACTTGGGACCATGTCCCTTTCTTATCCACGGGAGGCAAACGGAGGAGGACAAAATGGGGCACGTGCCTGTGGGGCATGCCTGCATGCCCCCATGGGAGCGTGCCTCCATTCAAGCCAATAGGACTTGAATATACACGATTCTCCATTTTGGGGGGGGGGGGGGTTGGGTATGTGTGTGTGGTCCGGAATGGATCCCCCACAAGAACGGAGGGAGGACTGTATTTCAGAGTGTAGAAAGAGTTTAAACATACAAACATACAAATAAAAAAACCCATACAAATATAAGAAAGCATCCAGAAACAAATGCAGAGTATCTTTTTGTGGAAATGCATATAAATCCATTGCCTATCCTGAGACTATCAGCATGGTGCTGTTATCTGCACTGCTATGTGTAGGCAGCATGTGGTCCCTTGGCTAAGAAGAGAAGGTTTGGGACTTCCTCTAAACTGGTTGGTTTGTCCAAGATAAGCATGTATCTCCAACCAATATTTTATTAAGATAAATGTTCATAAAAACACAATATTTGCATCCACGATGCAGTCTTCACTTGGGATGCATGCACACCACAAATCCAATTGTGCATAATAATATAACCACACTTCAGTATACTGTACTGTTATGGTTCTGTAGAATTGTTTGTAGTTTTGTATCTCTGGTCGTAACAGTTGAGTCAAGAGAAACACTATCATGTTAGATTGCTGGATGTGGCTTTGATGATATAAGTTCAAACTGCCAATAAAGTTAACTGAATGACTCTGGGTCAGTCTTAGCCGAGGCTGCATCACAGGTTGTGGTGGGGATAAAATGGAATCAACATCATGCATACTGATTTGAACTTCTTGTGAGAAGTGTGGGATAACAATGTGAAAAGGATAGAAATCTGCCCATTTGACAACCTTAGTAATAAAACAAACTTATAATTTCTTTTATAGACTTTCATTTGCATTGCTTGATTATGGCTTTCAATAAGCTCTTAACAGCGTCAACTAGAAACCATTTCTTGCTTACTGTTTTTATGCTATTTAATTAATATTTTGTGTTTACCAAATTGCAGCTGCTTTGAAGGCTTCAGTAATGACAGAAGGGCAGAGTATAAACATAAACAAATCTATCATGCCATTGTGTGTTCAACTATACCTTTAGAACCCTGAGAGAAAAGAAGTATTTTATGGTATTTTACTGCTTCTCTGAGGGGGAAGGAAGACACCTGAAGACAGAAGTTTCTACTTCAAGGGTGCAATCCAGCATGCATGCTGATCTGGGAGCAAATCACAATGAACAGATTTGATATAATTTTCAAATGAGCGTGCATAGGATTGTGATGCACAAATGCTGTATCTCTCTGATAATAGTTTGCAGATGTATAGCTGAGTCTGTTGCAATAAAATAAAAAATCTTGTGTCACCTTAAACTGTGTAAGTTTATTATGGCATAAACTTCCATCAACTATAGCCTAGCACATTCAGTTAATATATTCATTGGTCTTTAAGATTCCAGAAACATCTTTGGTGTTTCCATAAGATGAAAACACCCTTAGGATGAAACAGAATTTGTTCACTGTGGGGTATGCTGGAAATGCTACCAGTGGTTAATACTGATTGGGGAGTTCTGAATTTTAGTCCAGACAAGTAAATTTTCCAAGTTCTGATTATTTTCAGCAGCATGTTCACCAAGTGCTGGGAACTTGTACAGAAATACAGCCATCATGTTGTAGAGGAATGACTGCCCGCTCCAGCTTTTGTTCCTTTTTCAGCAGCATTGTTCCTCTGGCCTCCCTCTCTCTGTCTGCTGGGTCCTAATGGTGTCACTAAAGAGTGGTGGTGATGTGACCCACACCAGGTGACACCCCAGAAGAGGGGTGACACCCAATTGGGCCATCCTCTCACCAGGGGGAAGGGGCAAGCACACTCAGCTCTGCTTCCCTGTGGCGGTGGCGGTCTCCTCATGAGGAAGCTGCTGCCGCCATGAGGATAGACAAGACCGAGTGAGCATGGCCCTGCTTCTTCGCTGCAATGGTGGTCTCCTCACGAGGAGGCCACCACCGCTGCAAGGAAGAACAAGGCTGAGTGCCCCCGGCCCTAGTTCACCATGGTGGCAGTGATCTTTTCATGAGGATGCCACCATTGCTACAAGGCAGGAAAAGGCTGAGTGCCCTCAGCTCATGAGTAGGGACAAGGCCAAGTGTGCCACTGCAGGGAAGGAGAAGGGGCAAGTATGGCCTTTTGGCCACCCTCCCTCTGCAGCCCTGCCCCCTGCACCAGATGACACCAGGGGCGGGGGGCAGGATGCCACTGCTGGGTCATTTGCCTCATTTGTTAGTTATAATTGCATTTGTACATCATGCCTTTAATTACTTTCCTTCTACCCTCTTATAGATTTTTTAGAACTGCGTCCTTCATTTCTGTTCAGTTATAGACCATCCCTGCATTCATGTTTCAAAATCCACAAAAGAGCAATACTGTTATTGGCCAACCAAAATGCACAAAACACGTCATGCAAGCTTTTGATGCTGCTTGACTTCTTCATCAGGCAAAAGATGTTGAAAGTAAATCCAATGTGTTCATTGTGATTTAATCACAGTTCAGTATGTATGTAGGATTCACTCTTGAAGTAGAAACTTCCCCATGGCCAAGAGGGGAGTGGCCTCTGCCTGCATTGAGATTCCTCCAAACCAACTGAACTACAACAGAAACAACATATGTTACTGCATGTCAAACATGGCAGCCTTTGGTCATCTACTTAGTATAGGAAGTACAGTCTGCTTGGTGTGCAGATAATGCCTCTGAGGTGGAAGGTTTTAGGGTCCCCATATTCTATTCCCTTTGCTCCACTTCTCAGAATTTTAACAGCACTCTTTTTTTTTCACTTCAGCAAAACAGTCTGGAAAGAGGTAGACAGACAGACTTGTAAATCATTATTATAAAATATTTATTTGAACACATTTGTATCCTAATCTGCTAACGGCCTCAAGGCATGCCAGACAGAATGGTTTGTGAGATAGGAGGTAACATGCCACATGTTAAGATCTTACTGCAGTGCAGTAACTTGTGAGGTACAGAGAATACAACAGTAGGATGAATAATAATAATAATAATAATAATAATAATAATAATAAATATTTGTATATCACCTTTCTCCCTGGAAGAACCCAAGGCAGTTTACAGACAAAAGATTTAAAATCTCAGTAAAATTCAAAACAATTAAAAACATCTACATAAAATATAAAATCACATAAAATATACAAAAGTTAAAAGCATAAGTAAAACCCACCTGATCCATAAAAAACACCCTGCTATGAATTATATACCAAATGCCTGCCTGCACAAAAACATTTTTATTTGCTGGAGAAAAGCAAAGAGGGAAAGTGTCAGCCTAGCCTCCTTTGGTAGGGAGTTCCATAAGCCTCTCTCTCCTGTCCTCACCAAGCAAGCCTGGGATGGTGGCAGGACCAAGAGAAAGCCTTCGCTTGAAGATCTTAGGGTTCTATCTGGTTCATATGGAGAGATATGCTCTCTCTATTTGACCTAAGCCATATAGGACTTTATAGGTCATGACCAGCACTTTGAATTGTGCCCAGAAACGAACCAGTATCCGCATTCTCACTGTGGTGTTTTGCACCTGCTGGAGTTTCCAAGCATAGTTTTTCTTCATAATGTCATAACTTTTCTTCTCCTTCTCCTTCTCCTTTGTAGTGTAACAGGCAATGTACTTGTAACTGATGAACATTGCTTTTGGTGATTGGGGAGGAGGGCATTTTAAAATTTTAAATATCTTTCTTTAAAAAAATCAAAAAGTAAACAAGTAATGTGATAGGAATACATAGCTAATCAAATAGAAGTAAAATTAATGGGTTAGCCCCTTTTTAAAAATAAAATAATAAAATAATACACCAACTTCTGTTAAGGCCTTATTACTGGATGGTACATCTTGACATCAAATCACTTCTCATGATGGGAGTCATTGTGTATGCTCTGTCACTGAGGTGACACTTGTTCCCAGGATGCAAAAGGAACCTCTGACTTTTGATACAGATGAAAATTTACCATATAACACAGATGTGAGACTGTGGTTATACTTGGATAAAGGTTGGGCTCTTGCTTATAGAATTATAAAATCATAGAATAATAGAATTACAGAGTTGGAAGGGACTGCAAGGACCATCCAGTCCAGCCCCTTACCATGAAGAAATACTCAGTCAAAGCACTCCTGACAGATGGCCATCCAGCCTCTATTTAAAAACCTCCAAAGAAGGAGATTCCACCACATTTCAAGATAGTATATTCCATTGTTGAACAGCTCTTACTGTCAAAAAGTTCTTTTTAATGTTTTATCTCTCTACTTATTACTGGTTTTTCCAAAGAGTCCTCTCTTCTCATGATATGTCTGAAGTACGACAGTCTCAGTTTGGTCATCTTGGCTTCCAGGGAGGGTTCCGGTTTGATCTGCTCTGGGACCCACTTGTTTGTCCTTTTGGCTGTCCATGGGATCCTCAGCACTCTTCTCCAGCACCGCATCTCAAAGGAATTGATTTTCTTCCTATCATCTTTCTTAACTGTCCAGCTCTCACATCCATACATGGTAATAGGGAATACAATGGCTTGTATGATTCTAACTTTTGTGCTCAGTTGTATATCTTTGCATTTTAGAATCTTTTCTAGTTCTTTCATAGCCACCCTCCCCATTCTTAATCTTCTTCTGATTTCCTGACTGCATTCCCATTTCTATCAATGTTTGATCCCAGGCATGGGAATTCTTTTACTATTTCTATTCTTCATTGTCTAAGTTGAACTTGTGAAGGTCCTTGTTGGTCATTATTTTTGTTTTCTTTATTTTCAGCATTGAGCTTGCCTTTGCTTCTTCTGTGTACAAGCCTGCTTTTCTTATAATATGTTCTGCATATAAGTTGAACAGATAGGGTGAAAGGTTGCAGCCTTTGCCCTTTGCCAATTGGAAACCATTCTGTTTTTCCATGTTCTGCTCTGACAGTAGCCTCTTGTCCTGAGTATAGATTCTTCATCAAGACTATCAGATGTGCTGGCATTTCCATATCTGTTCCATAGCCTTTCATGGTCTATATGCAGTCAAAGGCTTTGCTATAGTCTATAAAGCACATGCTGATTTTCTTTTGGAATTCCCTGGTGTGCTCCATTAGCCATCATATGTTTGCAATGTAAGTAAGAATTTATTTCATTATCTTCCTCTGAGATGCTGATGCTGATGAAGAGATTTTACTTCACCTCCAGTGCTGTGAATCTTCAATTTACTGGGCATTTTGCAAGTTGCTTGTAAGTGCACCACCATGGTGGACATTGTTTTGATAGTCAGGGAGAGATGAAATTAGTGCACAGTCTAGTTGTTATGGTCATCTTTCAGGTTATGCAGCCTAGGGATGTGGACAAACTGATTAGAGTACTGAGGCCTTTTAGTACCAGCTGTTTAGATCCTAGCTTGTGAAAATAGCAAGACCTGGACGGTTGTTTGGAATTGGAGGTAGTTGGAGGTAGTCATTGGCTTCCTAAGAAATGATGATGTTCTTGAAGCTTTGAAAGAATCTGTGATTAGGCCTCTGTTGATGAAACCAAATTAAATCCTATAGTTTTGAATAGCTATTGTCAAGTTTCAGATTGGCATTTTCAGGCATGATGTGAGAGGAAATTGTGCCCTCTTAACTCAAGGTGGTAATGCTTAATATTTAGCAAAGCAAAAGCAAAGCAGCTTCATTTATATACCGCTTCATATCACACTATGGGATGTCTAAGCGGTTTACAACTATGAGCTGATTGCCTCCCAACAGCTGGGTACTCATTTTAGCGACCTCGGAAGGATGCAGGCCTGAGTCGAGCCTCAGCCCTGGCTGGTATTGAACTCGCAACCTTGTGGTTTATGAGTGAGTGGCTGCAGTACAGGCATTTAACCACTGCGCCACCAGGGCTGATAATTTGGTTATTTGGACTGGTTCTGATCCATTTTTAGACCTTGTTATTGTATAGACCAGGGGTAGGCAACCTTTCCCCTTTAAGGGCCGAGGGACTTCAGCTCCCAGAATCCCAGGAGCTATTGGCTAACATGGGACTATTGGCCAACATGGCTGAGGCTTCTGGGAGCTGAAGTCCCTCGGCCCTTAAAGGGGAAAGGTTGCCTACCCCTGGTATAGACACTACTCTTATTGCTTAACCTGGTGGCCTATGCTAAAAGATGGATGCAGGGAGTATAAATACACTGTTTGTTTGTGGAGCTTTGTGAAGTGCTGCCCTTGAAGATAGTTTGGAAACCTCAACTGATGCAGAATGCAGTTGCCTGAATTCTGTTGGGGGAAGAGGGCAAAGCATTTTGATCCTATGATATCTATAAACTCCAACTGCATTGTTTCATTTGGGTTGTCATAAGTTCACATCAACTGTGACTTTTTGAAAAGACTCTTAAGACCCTTAGAAAGAGTCTAATAGTTAATTATCCAGGCTGAGTAGGAGGGTTACTGCCACCAGTGCCACCAGCTTCTAGCCTCCTCCAGCATTTGTGGAGTGGTGGTTGAATTTGTTCCTTATTGTTCACTTTTTCTTATTAATACATCACTAAAATCTACTTTCAGTTATTTCTGCTGTTTGTGTCTGCCATGAAACTTGTTTATTTATAAGGCCAACTACTTGCTTTCACCCCACCTCTAGTTCCCCATTACAACATTAGAATCCTTTAATCTAATTTGACTTGTAGGTCAGTGTGTGTCTGTGGCTAAGAATATATTGTACTAATCTGTTTGACTTTGTTTCCATCTTTCAGTTCTTTGTTTTATGTGTTCTTATTGTCTTGTCATAGTTTTGCAACCACTGCACTCAACATTCTGTTTTATTAAAATCCTTTGGTGTGGGAGGGATATCCCCTTCTAGTTCCTGTAACAAGTGAAATTTAAATGTGGATAATTTTGATATTTCACAGTATGTAACTATTAGCATTCTAGCATAGATTGCAAAATGTGATTAAGCAGCCCAGCCTCCTGAAATTCAGGCAGCTCTTCTTAGCAGAAAGATCTAACAGCAGCCACAAAGGTAAGCCTTTCTATACTATTAAACTGCCACACACACACAGCAGATACACGTTGTTTCCAAGCATGCTTTCTCTTTCAATGATCCAATGAAGGAAAGGGGAGGGGGACCCATGGAACAGCTGTATAAAAATGTTAATTTATTAATCATTGCCAATATAGCAGTTCATCTGAAATGTTGTTGCTATGCCAACACCCTGGGAGTTTATTTTCTTAATCCAAGTGAGAAGCTCCTGGTCTCTTGGCCTCCCGCTGTGTCATTTGAATATAGTGTCTGTTTTAAATGGGGGAGGGGAGAAAGGAGGCAAAACCACCAAAGCAGTCAAATGCAAAGTAGTAAGAGGCCTTTCTCCGTACAACTTAGTAAAAATGACACAAATTAATATACTCTACTTAAACCAGACCAAGATTAATGGTTCTCTATCAGAGCTGCTTAGTCCAACTGTCACTCGGGAAGTATGCGTTGGACAAAATCAACACTAATCAACATTTATTCCTCTCTTGCCCTTGGGTCCAAGGAGCGAGAGCAGGCTGCGGCATTCTCCTGCTTGTCTCGCCACGCTTTTCACCCTCTATCCAGCTTTGCCATATATCACCCTTTCTTGCTGTGCCTCTCCTTGTACATATCTACACACTCAGCTATCAGACAACATTAGAGGCATGATAGATTTTCTGTTTTAATTTACATCTATTATATTAGAACAAAACAGTTCTTGATTCAGGGGAGACTAGTGTCTCCTATAGAGAACCTCCACTGGAGGATTTCTGCATTACCCTATTAGGGCTGGTTAGAATGTGTTTTCAAATAGACTCTCCTCTCCCTCTCTTTCTGTGCACTCCCTTGTCTGTTTCACTCTCTTTATTGTATGGTGACAGCCCACAGTTTGGTGTTCCAAACACTCTGATTGACTTTCACTATAAAGTTATATCTTGTACTTGTGCTGCCTTATTAAATGAGCAGTGGGCGCAGTACAGAAGAATGTGCAGGCCCAGTGTGAAATGCGCAAGAGTACCTGTCAATAGAGAAATGCATTTCAAATGGCTGTGTATAGGTTAAGTTCCTGAAGCACCTGTACTCTTTGTTTCACCACCCCAGTTATTTATTCAGATTGATAGTCCACTCAGTGCAGTTACACAATTTTAAACCAGATTTCTTCTTTCAACCTGTAGGGATTGGCATTTAACATGACGAGAAAAGTGTGTGTGCAGATTTAGGGAAGAGTGAATCCTCCTATCAGTTCCCATTCCTTTTTGTTCTTCTACTTAGGGATACCTTCCTTCAAACTCAAACCATCACATCATAGCGATTGTTCTATGTGCTATGTTCCCTGAAAAATGTTGGGGACCGATGCATTTTTAGATGGAGTTTCTCATTAATAAAATATGACAGGGCCATTCCACTTCACTGATGGGAGAAGGACGGGATGAGTGTGACGTTGCAGAACGTTGTCTGAGAATCTTCATGGCAATCACGCAATAGTAATGGGAGCGTTCCACTTCTCCCCTGTCACTTTTGCCCGTCTGATAATCTCCCATGCCCTTGATGGGTGGTAGAATATAGCCCCCAATTTAATTGTTCAGAAAGGAGAGTCAGGGGGCATGCAGATGGGTTGGCTCTGGGCTGCCCTGGGTAGTGGAGGATTGGGGCTGAGGCTGTAGAGGCCCACACTTACCATGATTTCACATCAAAAATTCTAGACATGCTTTCTGTCAGAGTTGGAAGGGACTTCTGCTGGCTACCAGAAACCTCTCCCTACTCCTAGATAACAGAAGCAATACATTCATTCCCTCCCTCAAAGCAGTTGTGCTCCATTTTTGTAACTGTTTTGAGGGGGCAAAGTGGCTCAGTTAAACCATTTGGAGTAGACCTATTTTATCCCTTATAGAGTCCCCCCCCCCCATGTGAGCCTGTACTCAAGCAAACATGTCAGGAAAATTTATAGCATATTTGGAAGAGAGGGGGAGCTTTCCACATTAGCATCCTTATTATTCAACATTAAGTGAAATGATGCTTAGTATAACTTTGACTCTATCAGATTCTTTCATTCTAGGATTGTAACATTTTTTAAAAACATATTTCCAATAATGTGAGGTGGTATATATTAACCATATCCTGAAAGGTGGCTTCATTAATTTTAATATTGGGAAAGTCTCTCTTGACTGTAAAAGGGAGATGGTAAATACTGACATGTCTGATATGTTGAAAAAATGTATGCCTTTGCTAGAGCCAGCACATTCCAGAGATGTTGCTATGCATTGGAGCATCTGCAAACCATGCTTGTAAGACTATATTAAAATAGCCGACATTTGTTTACATTGCAATGATTTAGCAGAGCTTAGAATAGGAGAATCTAGTAACCAGATTCAAAACTATTCTTTAGTCCCTTGACAATATTTGATTTCATTTTTAAAAAGAGATATTGGGGGAATTACATACACACAATCTGGTGAGGAAATGAAACTGAGCCAAAGGCATGTGAAAAGGAATGTATGTATGAGAGAAGTACTTTTATAGGAAAAGGCTTTATTCTAAGCAGGAAATAAATCTCCACTAGGAAAAGGTATCTCTCTTTGACAAGGGCTAACTTCCCTTCAGGCACATCTAAGAGTTAAAAGTTACAGAACAGATTAGATCAGCCAAGATGACCACATAACCATAAGCCCTGACACAAGCTGGCTAAACAATTCCTAGCTATAGGATGCAGATGGGATTTGTAGTCCTAGGAGTGTGAATACTTTTTATCCATTCTCAGACAGCTTTCCTAAAGTGGGACAGGAGCTCTTGTCCCTGAACGTCCCTTGGTTAGAGTTCTGGGTGGGGAGCCAAGGTGGCAGTAGAGGAGATGGTGGAGGTGAAGAGCAAGAGGCGAGGAGGGCTGGTGTGGGTGGTGGCAAGCCAAAATGAACACAGGCGGGGAGCCTGCAGAGTAACAATGGAGGTGGTGAAGGTAATGGCAGAAATCATGAGGGATAAAGGGGACAGAAAGAGGAGGAGCAGAAGGAGTGATGAAGGTGCTACACAGAGAGGACAGAATGAGACAACAATAGCAACTGTCAAGAACTGCTGTTTTCCCCAAGAGTTCAGCAGACAAGTCTTCTGTGTTGCAAACAGTAAAAACTTTATTCCAGAAAAGCACTTGGGTAATAACAGGAACACACCTGAAGACAGAAGTGGCATCATCCTCCCAACATTGGCAAAAAATTAAGAATGTACTGTCCCAGCTTTTTGTGGGCTTCATCTTAATTTGATTAAAGCAACCCTTTTTTCCATACCTCCTTACTCGTCCAACCCCCAGTCCCAGCCTGTTCTCATCTAGTTTCTGTTTCCCTCCAATGAACTCTGAGAAGTCTCCTCCTCCACAGATCTATACATTCCTGAGTCAGGCTACAAACATTTTTTTAAGCCATCACCAAGTACTATGTGTTCCGTCACTCTCAGCATTTTTCAATAAACCTATAATGACTATAAATATTTTGTATACTTCAAACATTAAACATGCTATATATTAAAACAACCACAGCAACAACTACATTCTGACTTGAAGAGCTTGAAAGGGGGTTGAACCAGAGGAGGAGTATATCTGAAGGGGAAGAAGTTGAGAGAGGACTTCTGGAGACTTGAAAAGACTTCGATATGAGGAGCAAGGATTGTAGGGGTGGACTTTAGGGGATTTGAAGGGTGTATTTGAAGGAGAGGCGTGAGGGGGTCAATTTGGAAGGGGTGACTTAAATATAAAAAATTAGGGTGACAAACAACTTCGGGGAAGCAGCAAAAGTGATGGTTGACACTGGTGGAGGAACTAAGAGACAACAGCTAATGCATGCTATTACTCTATGGAGGGTGGCAGTAGTGAACCCTCTTGTGAACTCTATGATGAAACAATCCAGAATGGAAAAAAAGAGATTATGGATAGGACACAAACACAATGCTAAGAGAGTGGGGCAGAGCTCAGTTAGAAATAAGAATGATGTCAAGGGGACAACATACATCAATTGGAAGGGAAGGCAAGCAGCAGACATATGCAAAAGCAAAAACGAATGTCTGAAGCTGGACTACACATATTATAGGTACATGGAATGTGAGAAACATAAATAAAAGAAAGCTAGATTTAATAAAAAAGAAACATAAACATCAATACTAGGGGTAAGAGCTAAAATGGAGAAAAAAAGGAACATTTTGAGTCAGATAACAGTGTTTTATTCAGGAAATGAAAACAGAAGAAGAAATAAGGTGGCAATAATAGTGAGAAGAGATGTAGCAAGAACAGTGAAAGGATATAATGCAAAGACGGATTGAGTCATGACAATAAGGAAGAAGAAATTGAGTGATTTTACAATGGAGTCCAGAAAGAAATTGACCACTCATCAAAACAGGATTTCTTGTTAATCATGGGTGACTGGAATTCAAAAGTAGGAGGCATAGCAGAATAAAAAAACTGTAGGAAAATTTGGACTAGGATCAATGAATGAAGCAGGAGAGCAACTGGTAAGGGTTTTGTGAGGTCCAGTCTTCAGTGTAAACATTTTCTCCATACAATCAGAGAAGAGACAGTACATATGGACATCAACCAATCTTCAAAACAAAAATCAGAAAGACTACATAATTGGTTATAGAGGATGAATAAGTTCTATTTTCATGGCAAAAACGAGACTAGATGCATATTGTGACACAGACCATGAACTACTAATATCAAAGATTAGAATAATGCTGAAGAAGAACACAAAATCAATCAGCATGCCAAAAAAAAAAAAAAAAGATCTGACAAAAAATGTAAAGATAAAGTGAAAAAAATGATTGCAATATTAAGGCTAATGAACTGGAACTAGAAGAAATATGGTCAGAAACCAGGGACATAGTCAAGGAGGAATGCAGAAAGGTGCTATCTGTGGCCAAAAATAAAGAGATGAAACAATGGATGACAGACAAAATGCTTCAAGCAGTTAAGAAGCAATAGGAAAGGAGACAAAAAGAGAATCAGAACTACAAATGCAACTGTTCAACAAGTACACAATGATAAAAAGAATTACTGTAATAATCAATGTAGAGAAGTAGAAGCTGACAACAAAAAGGAACAAGAATGCATCTGCACTGTAGAAGTAGTGCCATTTGACACCACTTGTGGCTCTATCCTCCATCCTCTACCTTTTCCAGCATTATGTCTTTTCTAATGACTCATTTCTTCTCATGTGGCCAAAGTACCACAGCCTCAGTTTGATCATCTTGGCTTCCAGGGAGAGTTCAGGCCTGATCTGTTCAAGTACCCATTTGTTTGATTTTTTAGTTGCCCACGGAATCCTCAGCATTGTTCTCCAGCACCACATCTCAAATAAATTCATTTTCATCCTATTTGCCTTCTTCACTGTCCAGGTCACATTCATACATGATGATGGGGACTACAATGGCTTGGATATTTCTAACTTTATTGCCTAGGCTGAATTTATGTAGATCCTCCATGGTCATTTTTTTTCTTTATGTTCAGCAGCAAGTCTGCCTTTGTGCTTTCTTCTTTGACCTTCCTTTGTAATTTTTCCAAGTCCATCATGTTTTCTGCTAGTAATAATGATGTCATCCACATATTTTAGATTGTTGATACTTTTCCTCCTATCTTCACTCCTCCCACTTCTAAGTCTAAAACTGCACTTCATATGATATTTTCTATGTACAAATTGAACAGGTAGGGTGATAAAGTGCAGCCTTGCCTGACCACCTTGCCAATTTGAACCATTCTGTTTCTCCATATTCTTTTCTAACAGTTGTCTCTTGTCCTAAGTACAGATTCCTCATCAAAACTATCAAGTGTATTGCCACTCCAATGACTTTGAGAGCATTACATAGCTTTTTGTGATCTATGAAGTCAAACATTTTGCTATAGTCTATAAAGCACATGATTATTCCTTTCTGGAATTTCCTGGAATTGGCCATCATGTGTTTGCAAGATATTCCTTATTGCCTCTTCCTTTCCTGAACCCCACTTGCACCTCTGAGATTTCTCTATGTATGGTTGGAATCTATGTTGCAGAATTTTGAGCAGCATTTTGCTTGCATGAGAAAGGAATGCCATGGACTTATATTTGCTGCAATCTTTTGTATCCCCCGCTTTTTTTTAAATAGATGGGAATATATATTGATAATTCCCAACCTGATGGATACCATTTTGTTTTCCATATTTGTTGTCATATTTTAGTTGCTACTAGAGTTGGTTTTATCTGTGTGGATTGTAGCAGTTCGACTGGAAAATCATCTGTTCCTGGTGATTTATTCTTCCCAGTTTCCCTTATTGCAACTGTACACCACAATATAAGAGGCTGTTATCTGTTTGTATGGTGAACCATTTCTATTCTGTGGCCAGATGTGTTCAGTTATTGATTATGGGGACTACCTTTGTGAAATGTTTAGGTTTTCACCCTCCCTAGTTGTGAGCTAGATAGATTTTTTGGGTTTTGGGTGTTTTTGTGTGTGCAAAATAACTGTTCTAACAAATAATGTTTCCCGAAGGGAGGAGAGTGGGTCTGGTTCCCGTTGACATTTAAACTGAAAAATGTAATGTGTATGGTAAAACGATACTAATTTAATTGCATTTCCTTTCATTGATCTCCTTACATCCCCTTTTTCCCTAAGAAAAGAGGATTGCAGAAAAAGGCCTTTCCAAGGTGTCGCTTTGCATTGTGCAGAATGAGAAAGGTCTCTACCTGACTTACTTTGTCCCCCTTGCTTCAGCTGTCACTGCTGACAGCCCTCATGTTTATTTCATCTTGTGCAGTGGCTGTCTCGTTTCCCTATCCTCCCATGTCATTAACGCACAGAGAGTGAGGCCTGCAGTGCTGAGCCTAATGAAATCCACGGTGGCTATTCTGCTCCCCACCTCGTTACCAGGGCTCAAGGTGTCAAATTAAACCCAGCCTGGAAAAGGAATGAGAAAGCCAGGGGAAGTGGGGGTGGGGAAGGGAGAAAGGGAGAAGCCAAAGTCCATCAGTTTTGGGAGGAACTTGTCAAATGCCAGGCACTCAAATTCACCCAATACTACCTAGGCATATATTGCCAACATGGATTTCTGTGGCAGATTTAGTCCAATATCCTTCCCCCACTCCGGACCCCTTTCTTTTTGTATTTCAAGATCTGATTTTCATATTGCTATTTAGTTTTTTCTGAGCCAGGGTGGTGCAGTGGTTTGAGCATTCAACCTGAAGAACAGGGTTTGAATCCCTGCTTGGTCATGGAAACCCACTGGGTGATCTTGGGCAAGTCACATCCTCCCAGTCTTAGAGGAAGGCAAAGGCAACTCCCCTCTGAACAAATCTTGCCAAGAAAACCCCTGATAGGGTGGCCTTTGAGTCATCATAAGTCAGAAATGACTTGAAGGCACATAACAACAACAGCAATTTGGTTTTATGTCTGTACAGATGCTACGGTAAAACAAAGATGACTTTGCTGCTTCATTGAGGCAGGGACTAGTTGTAACTTGGAGAACTGCTGTTGGTAAAACACATTCCTGTAATGCAGGATTGGCAATGCCTCAGATTTTTCTCTAGGAATTCAGGAATAGCACATAAGTAGGTGGACTTTCCAGTGTAAGTGCTGAGTCAACAATCCTTTCCTTTCACACACTAAAATCCACTGGTTTTCTTCAGGAAGCTGTGATAGTCCCAATTGTAATAGTGCAGCTGGATAATATTTTGTGAAAAAATGTGGGGGGCAGGATCAAATACATAAAAACAAGTGAGCATACTATTATATTAAGGGTATTTCAAAAGCAAAATTGAAATTGTTTCTATTTTATTAAAAATTATGTGATAGATTATGAAATACTAATAGCAAATGTTAATATGCCTGCTCAAAAAAAGTCCTATTAAGTTCAGTGGACTAATTTTTAAGTAAATTGGTATAAGACTGCAACTTCAGGTAACTTTTAAAGAAAAACCTTCTAAAACTCACAGTATAGGATTGGAACTGAAGGTTTTATTTTTTTAAAAAAATCCACAAGAAACAAAAAAGTACCATCTAACATTTCTGTAAGAAATAACCTGGTAAATTGTCTTTTGCTCTCTGCCTTCTAAAGAACTCATGTGTTCTGATTGGAGATATGACCAGGTGACTGCTATACGGAGACATTTTTGCTTGTTTGTTTTAGCAGACTTGGCTTATGCTAAAATCTGACACCTATTGAGACCACTCTGTGTTTGCCTTTTCCTCTTCTCCATCATAACTCAAAAGATTACTCACAACTATGACATTTTGGTTGATCATAAGAAAGGTGGAGTGTACAACCTTTTTGCCTTCAATGGTTGCATGAGATGCTGGCTTTGGGGGTTGGGACTGCATGTTGATGGTGTGTGTGTGTATGCGTATGTGTGTGCTACAGACAGCAAGAGGGAGAGGGGGAGAGTCACATTCTACCAATCTTTTCTCACTGGAAAGAAATAAAAAGGCCCTGGAGAAACAGATTGCACTTTCCTTTCCACTACCAGCTGCAGGGGAAGGTGATTTGTATAAAACCTATTGGGAAATTGATGTGGGGAGTGGCATTCAGTTGCAATGGTAGGAACAGCAAAGCAATTCTGGGCCCAGTACTTGAAACCTTGAGGGGCTGCAGGTTATACACTCCTGTCATTAATTATTGCTATACTATGACTTTTGGTTATTATTATTTCTCTGATTGAACAGTCAGCCTGCCTATACATTTTCTAAGAATTCAGACTCCTTTAAATTTTTCAGTAACTTCCAAAGTCTTCTTTTTTTAAGTGTTAAAAATATTACATAGTCAAAGCATAAAGAACAGCAGATATAGCCACCAAAGACACTGAAAACTACTTTGCTTTGAATATGTGGCCTGCTGTTCTAATGAGGAAGAGGTCTTCTCTGTTGTCTTGTCCAAGAGGCTACTGCATATCATAGCAATTCATTATTCTGCCACTTAGGTGAGTGCATATAGTGCATAAGCTGTCTGCTCAGCAGAGACAATTAAATAGAGTGCTTTGAACCCATTTAGCCTTTGCAACCACAGCCAACACCATAGAAGAAGACAAGTGAGTAGTGTCTCTGTATGGCACAACCTTCACCAGTGTTGGTTTGTGCCATATTGAGACACTGCTCACCTTGTCTTCTTCAGCACATGAGCAAGGGGATTCCTTGCATCTCCTCCTGCTTTTCCTTATGTGGAAAGTGACATATTTTTTTAAAAATAACTTCCTTTCTCTTGTCAGGGCTATCTGCAAATGAGATCCTTGATTTTCTTCCACACAAACAGGAACCTCTTCCCTTTATTGCTTTATGTGGGAAGAAATAGATGGTACCAGGGGTGCAATTAATCATTCCTCCACTCCTATGTCAAAGAAAGCATAGTAAGGGCCTCTACAGACCGGCCCAAAGGGCCGGCCTGGAGGCAGGGATGGGGAGGGACAGCTGCACGCTGGACGCCCCAACCCCAACCCAATGTTGTTGTGACGCCGTGCACCGTTATGCATGGCACGCGATGACAAGACGTCCTTCCAGTGCAGCATCCTGACACACTGTGCTGGAAAGGTTGCTAAAGAGCCGTGCAGCGGCTCTTAGGGTGCCCTTTTGCCGGCTCTGAAAGAAGCTGCATTTTGCCACTCTTCCAGGCCAGGAAACAGGAGCATCTGGGCCCCTGCATGTGGTAGCAGTGGCCCCGATCCTCTGCTTCCCAGGGCCCCCTGTCTGCATCCCCCCCAATGTTATACCTGAATTCAGCTTGCCTCCATGCAGAGTCCCTTCCATACTACACAATTACAATATTATATTCCACTTTAATTACCATGGCAATTGGTAGTTTGGGAGGGACATTTAGAATTTTCAATCAAAGAACTCCTCTGGTAATTCTGACAAATGTGGTTGCATCCTCATCCTCATTTTAATTAAAACCTAGTTTTGGTTATAAGAACTACTCTGTAGTGGTAGAGTCTACTTAGGGAGAAAGCCCGGGGTGACAGTGTGTGCTGCTGTGGAAAGTGTGTCACTCCTATTAAGCAAACCACTTTGTGTATCTCATCTGATTGAGAGACAGTAGCAGAAGTCATAAAGTTGCAGTACTACACTCATGTTGAACTCAGGGATGATACTTCCGACATGTATAGAAATTGAACTATAAAAATCTTACTCCAATATAAAGAGCAGGCAGAAGACTGTACAATACAATCTACAAGAGTAGATTGCTATAAAAAAGTTCAGTATTTAAGATTTTACTTGCAGTTCATCAGAAACACTGCAACAGAAGTAACATCTATGTAACTTTGATAATAAATTTGGAGTTTAAATTTATATTAATACTGAGGAATCTAAACCTTTTAACTCTGAGAAACATAGCCTTTCCCACATGACTATATTTCCAATAGAGAAATGCCATGGGCCAACCATACTTGAAAAAAAGGAGACAACTTTTGGATTTATCTTGATATCATATGACCTTAACTTAGAGGACAATACCACTCCTACTTTCAGTGCCATCCACTGAATTCCCTGCCTAGACCTTGGGAAGTCTATAGCTGTGATGACTATGGACATATCATAAGAAGACATGACTCTATGGAAAATATCGTAATGCTTGGTAAGGGAGGCAGTAGAAAAGAAGAAAGACTGCATTACAAATGGATAAACTTAATCAAGAAAGCCACAGACCTGAGTTTTCAAGACCTGAACAGGGCTGTTGGTAACAGGGTGATTTGGAGGTCCCTCATTCATAGGGTTGTCATAAGTCAAAGTCATTTTGATGGCAATTAACAACAACATGGGATGTTATTTATTTGTCCATTTCCAAAGGACATCACCAAGAATGGTATAAGTCAAAACATTTGATTTTTAAAAAATTATAAATGTTTTCTATATAATTTATTTTTTAAAATTCAATCAGCTTCAAACCTTCTAGGATCCAGGTTATATCCCCAAATAGTATCTGCAATTGCTTTCCATATGTCTCTGTTTTCCATTGCTGCATTTAGAGAGGAAAGTCTCTCATTTCACTTGCAGTATAAGAGAGATTATCAGGGAGTATGGAGAAAAACCCAGCAGGTTTAATGGGAAACACCTCAGGGAGTCCATGGCCCAAAGAGTCCACATCTCTGATTTATACAGCCCTAATTAGAGCAAACCAATGTAATGAATGGGATTGGTCAGCCACAACTAACATGTTCCAATTGTTTCACTGGATCTACTTTGGTTAGTACTATTTTTATTTTAGCTGACTGAATTTGAATGTATAAAACAGTTGGCCTTCTGTGTTAATAGATTTTTGTTTTCTTTCAGTCATCCAAAATATTAAAATATGTACATAAATTCCAAACGCAAACCTTGATTTTGTGATTTTATATAAGGGACCCCATTTTACTATGCCATTGTATTTAATGGGACTTGAGCATCCATTGATTTTGGTGTCCACGGCAGGTCCTGGAATCAAACCCCAGTGGATACCACTGTACTGGAAACAGCCAAAACAACTGTTCAAATGTTCATTTCCATTTCCACCTGTGCCTATGTTTTGAGAGTTCTCAATGAGGCAGGGTTTTTTTAAAATCTTTGTGATTCTAAATAGTTAATCATATGTGAATTTCATACAGTGTTGGATGTAAATCTAAAGTGGCAGATAAGAAGTCCAAGCAGGTTAACTGCATGTTATCACCTGTCATTTTATCTAAATTGATAGATTTTATTTGTATAGACTGTCCCGTGTTTGGTGGGTTTTTAATTTAATTGGTTGACTGTAATAAGTTATTATCTTTTGGCTCCTAGTTCTCAGGGCTAACTTTTGATTTAATAGTTCCTTTATGTTTCTGACATATATTTTTCTGGGATTTGCCTGCATGTAGCAAAACATAGTTTTGCTTCAGTCTTGTAACATTTTCTTAAATTTTCCAGGATTTCAATTTAAACTTTTCAGAAATTTTCCAACTGAAACTTCTAGTTTTGTAATGTGTATAAAATTAATTGTTTATGTTCTGTTGTACAGTAGCTGACAGCGTGTGATGGAAATGCTCCCCTGGTTTTTGTTTTGTTTTTACATATGGACCACTCCTGATCTGACATTTGTCCCTGTATGCCTTGGAGGAAAAGATGGAGGAAGATGTTCCAAAAATGACCAAAACTAGAGTTCAAATGTATGTTCACAACATTAGAAATAAACACAGTTTCCAATTTCAGCATTCAATTTTTCAATTAGGAATTTGAAATTCAAATTTCTTAATTCTGGTAGTGATTTTTTTCTCCCAGTTCAGCCTTTGAATTCTTCGACATCTCTTAATTGTAGTGATATTTGTCATTTTCCAGATGTGAAACACAATAAGCTGTCAGCTGTTAAATACCAATTAGTATTGCATGCTATCCATCAAATTCTATAAGATTAACAATACATTTTAATGGTACAGTTCTGTTCAATAATAAGTACTAATATGCCAGTTGTCAAGCATAATCATATATGATTTGCCAGCAGTTTTCAAACAGTATTCAGACTTTATTTATTTACATATTTATTTATTGGACTTGCATCCTGCCACAGGAAACATGTGACCTCCCTGGCTGCCAGTCCATTTCCAGACAAAAATCAAGGTGCTGGTTTTGACTTTTAAAGCCCTGAACAGCTTGGGTTCAGACTATCTAGAGCAGGGGTAGGCAACCTTTCCCCTTTAAGGGCCGAGCGACTTCAGCTCCCAGAATCCCAGGAGCTATTGGCCAACATGGGACTATTGGCCAACATGGCTGAGGCTTCTGGGAGCTGAAGTCCCTCGACCCTTAAAGGGGAAAGGTTGTCTACCCCTGATCTAGAGGACTGGATCTCCCAGCCTGAGTGGTAAGATTGGCAGGAGAGGGCTTTCTCTCAGTCCCATCACTTTCGCAGGTGTGGTTGGTGTGGATTCAGGAGAGTGCCTTCTGTGTGGCTGCTCCCAGTCTGCCATGGGAGGTCAGGTCAGCCCCCTCCCTGTTCTCTTTCTGCTAGCAGATGAAGACATTTTTATTTAGGCAGGTGTTTGATTGGATCAATTTTAGTTCTGTTGTGCTGTGTGCTGTAAATGCATTATGGTTTTTTTTACTGGTTTTAACTATTTGTTTTTCATTTATGTTTTCGTATTGATAATATTTTTTTTTAACTTTTGTGATTAATGTTTTAACTTCTGTTTTTTAAAAATTATTTTAACCCACCTTGAATCCCATTGTGGAATAAAGGCAAGATTAAATCCTTGAAATAAATAAAAAAATAAAATAAAAATAGACTCAATCAGAGAAGCCACAGCCATGAGTCTGCAGGAGATAGCAATGTGGTAAAGGATAGGGTGACTTGGAGGTTTTTCATACATAGAGTCACCATCTGTCAATGTCAACTCAAAAGTAATTAACAACACCAACAAATTTTAACATGGTTAAAATAGTTAAAAGCACTTAAAACATGTTTACAACATAATTAAAAGATTAAAAATTTAAAATATGCAACACACCACATTACCACACACTGCAACTAATTAAAATTTGAAAGGCCTGTCTCAATCTTCACCTGCTGGTGGAAAGACAGGAGGGAGGGGGGCCAACTGGATCTCCCATAGAAGGGAGTTCCACGGGCTCTGAGCAATCACAGAGAAGACTCTCTAAACTCCTCACCAACCACCCCTCTGTGGGTGGTGGAATTGTGAAAAAGCCCTCTCCTACAGATCTTAATGCACAGGGACTTCTGAGTAACCCTTGAATTTTACTGAAGCTTGGTCAATGGGATCATCACTTGGCCCTTTTCTACAAAAGATTTCCTTTGCAGAATGCAAATGTAGTTGAACCTTGCCTAGCCCACACAAGCCTGCCTAACCTGCACATTAGTTTTGGTGATGCTTAAGTCTAGCAGTGCCCATCTCTGTAAGGCCCAGAAAATATTCAACAACTTACTTCTCAAAGGGAAAATTTGATCTTGACAATTAATTTGTGAGGCAGGAAAAGTCAGATCTGAAAAGGCATCTTTCATTACACACAGACTTTGGATAGTTTTTTCTCTCCAGCATTGTCTCTCTGGTAGTAATAGGAATAAAAGAGAAAAGGAAAATGCCAATCTCTTTTTTTTTCAGATGGTTGTTGTTGCTAACTGCCTTCAAGTCAATCCTGACTCATGGTGACCCTGCGGATGAGAAATCTCCAAGACTCTCTATCCTCCACTGCTCTGCTTAGGTCCTGCAAATTCATACCCATGACCTCCTTAATAGAGTCCATCCATCTAGCATGTGGTCTTGCTCTCTTTCTACATCTCTTCACCTCTCTTAGCATTATTGTCTTTTCCAATGAGTCAATCCTTTCTCATGATGTGGCTGAAGTACAGCCTTATCTTTATCATCTTGGCTTCCAGGGGGATTTCAGGTTTGACCTGTTCTGGGACCCATTTTTTTGTTCACGCTAACCTCTGCACTCTTCTCCAGCACCACGTTTCAAAAAAATTGATTTTCCTCTTGTGTAGAACCTACATGGTCATTATTTTTGTTTTCTTTATGTTCAGCACTAATCCCGCCTTTGTACTTTCTTCTTTGATCCTCCCTAATAGTAGTAGTAGTAGTAGTAGTAGTAGTTTTTTGATATACTCCCTTTAAAAAAACAATAAAAAGTAGGGGAGAATAATTTGATTAATTAGTGTCATCTATTAACTATGAATGCTTTAAATGAATTTCACCATTTTGTTCTCTAACTCTGATCTGTTTTTGTGCTCATTCACCAAATCAGGTGACCACTTCTGCAGATTTCCCTGTTAAACATTTATTTTCCTTCCTGTTTGTGTCCAAAGCAAACTAAGAATTTGCCTCTGAGGCTGAAATGGCTGTGCCTTTTCCTTCAGTGATATAAGACCCACAGGCAACTAAAGCTGACAGTGCTCAGATCAAATCAGTCTCAATATATCTTTTCAGTCCTGGATCTTACACAATCCTGATGAGTCTTTTACTGAATTCTTTTTTCCCTTTTTCTTTTCTTTTCTTTTTTGGGGGAGGGATAAGAGCTACATTTTAAACAATAAACAACAATTTTAATTTAGTAAATTAAATTTAGTAAAACAATGAGCATAATTTTAATTTAGTAAATTGTTTACACTTGAGAGTATACCTGATCAGCTATGAGATCATTTAGATCTCCCCCTTGGAATTACCCCTAGAACAGGAAATTCCCTTCTGAACCCCTGTAGAAACTGGGCAGCCCTGTAGAAAAATGGTCTCTTGTGACACAGGTGCTGACGTCAATAGAAGCAAAAAAGGCTGTCGCAGAGTAATATGATCTAAAGCCCTGTCACTCCCCAGATGTGCACTTATTACAGGTGGAAATGTATACTGGCTTGGAGCTGATTGTACATAAGTTGGCACCCCTAGTAATAATAATAATAATAATAATAATAATAATAATAATAATAATACGGTTTATTTATATACCGCCCCTCTGGCGAGCCAATCGAGGCGGTGAACAACAATATATTACAACAAATTAAACAACAATATATTACAACAAATTTACCAAATTAAACAATATCAACAACAATATATTACAACAAATTTACCAAATTAAGCAATATACAACAATCACAATCACAACAACAGAACAAATAGCATTAATACAAAACCCATTTTAAGTTAAACCAAATCCTTCCCTCCTCCCCGAACATCAAAATAAATTACAATGAAGTCCCATCTCTCCATCTCCCACCCATCCATCCCCCCAAAACATACTAACAAATTAAATTAAGACTAACTAAAAATATACAGTTTAAAATACATAATTCCTACCAGTGTAGGCCTCCGAGGGCTGCAAGCTGACAAAAACAGTTCACATTAGAAGGAAAAGCCTGAAACGATGTGGAAGAAAGGAATATACTGCTCCTGCCTCTTCTCTTCTCTTTGCTAATACAAATCTGGCAAGCCTTTGGATGATGTGATCTGCCTTCATAGTTTCTCTAAAGCAGGGGTAGGCAACCTTTCCCCTTTAAGGGCCGAGGGACTTCAGCTCCCAGAATCCCAGGAGCTATTGGCCAACATGGGACTATTGGCCAACATGACTTAGGCTTCTGGGATTTTGTGATGCACCAGCTACAAAAGCTAATCTGATTCTTGGCTGCATCAATAGGAGTATAGTGTCTAGATCAGGGGTAGGCAACCTTTCCCCTTTAAGGGCCAAGGGACTTCAGCTCCCAGAAGCCTCAGCCATGCTGGCCAATAGTCCCATGTTGGCCAATAGCTCCTGGGATTCTGGGAGCTGAAGTCCCTCGGCCCTTAAAGGAGACAGGTTGCCTACCCCTGGTCTAGATCAAGGGAAGTGGTGGTGCCACTGTATTCTGCTTTGGTCAGGCGTCAGCTGGAATACTGCATCCAGTTCTGGGCACCACAATTCAAAAAGGATGTTGACAAACTGGAGTGTGTCCAAAGGAGGATGAACAAAATGGTAAAAGGCCTGGAAACTATTCCCTGTGAGGAGAGGCTTCAGGAACTGGATATGTTTTGCCTGGAGAAGTGAAGGTTAAGAGGTTATATGATAGACTTGTTTCAATATTTGAAAGGCATATTGAAGATGGAGCAAGATGATGATGATGATTCAAACAGTTTTTTTAACTAATAATATAATAATAATAATAATAATTTTTATTTATAGCCCGCCCCTCTGCGGAGCAATCGGGGCGGGTTACAGCATTTAAAATACACAAGTTAAAACAATCAAAATCCCCATCTATCCCTCCCACCCCTTAAAACAATATTAAACTAATTATAAATTAAAACAACATGCTCCAAAATAAAATAAACCTATAAATACAATAATAAATAACATGATGATGGCGGCATGAGGGAGGGGGCAATGGAGCTGTTCCTGCAAACCGGAGAATTATTCCGGGAAGGCCTGCCGAAAGAGATCCGTCTTCGCTGCTTTCTTAAAAGCAGCGAGGGTGGTAATATGACGGATCTCTTCCGGCAGGCCATTCCAAAGTCTGGGAGCGGTCGCAGAAAAGGTCCTCTGGGAGGTCTGAGACAGCCTGGTTTTTATTGGCTGTAACAGATTCCTCCCAGAGGATCGAAGGGCGCGGGGGGGATCATATGGGACGAGGCGGTCCTTCAGATAGGATAAACTATAAACTATAGTTTATACAAATATTTTCTCTTAACATTAAAAAAACAATACGTTCAATTCTCACATATCTTGACTCAGTAATTCTTCTGCTTCATTTCCCTACTACCATATGCTATTTATTAACTCTTAAATTATCTCTACAAGATTACAGGACTATTAAATAGCTAAAACATAAACTCTACATCTTTCTACTCTTGTCATTAAATTTCTTATATCAGATTCTATTTTTTTCTTGTGTCACTCCATTACAACCACATTTTCCTAGTCAAATATTCCAGTATATTCTACTTCTAACATACAGACTTCATCTAATCATAGTAATATATTTAAATATCAAATATAATTACAGTGATGAATAAGGTAGTCTTTAAAATCATATACTCAATAGGAGATAATCGCACACAAATTCAGTGCCAGGACAGACACAAGTTGTAACCATCAGCAATGGATCTTATCGCACTGCCCAGGCATTAGGCAGCCCATATTCAACTTGGCTTGAAAAGTTGCCAGAGAAGCCCGGGTTGGATATAAGCTGCCTACTGCCTGGGCACTGGGCAGTGCAATAAGATCCATCACTGACAGTTACAGCCTCCATCTATCCTGGCATGGATTTCACCTGTGATAATCTCCATAGTCTCATATTGACAACTTTGTATTTTCACATTTTATAACAATAAATGTCTATATTTTTCATTCCACTATTTTACTACTGGGGGCCAGTCTTACTCTACAGATTTAACAGAATTATTATTTCTCAGACAAGTAAGTTTATTGAGTTCTAACATATCAATAAGCTTCATCCACCATTCCACTATTGTTAGTGCTTCCTTGTCTTTCCATTTTTTCCCAAAGAGAATGAAGGCAGCAGTAATCATATATAACACTATTTTCCAGTGTTTGCCTTCATCTTTTTTTTTTTGCACAAAGTATCTGTCATATTTAGAAGAAATAATTCTGTTTTCATTGGAAAATTAATTCCAATACTTTGACATATTTCAGCATGTATCTCTTTCTAATATTTCTTAGCTTTTGAGCAGCTCCACCATAAATGAAAGATCCATTGTTTGTACTGCATTTCCAGCATTTAAGATCCATGATTTGTACATTTTATTGAGTTTTTCTGACATTAAGCACCATCTGTGTACCATTTTTATACAGTTTTCTTTAAGATCTTGCGATAATGTAAATTTTTGTGTCCTTTTCTACGAATTCTCCCATTGTTCTAAGGTTACTGTATGCCTGGTATTTTAGGCCCATTTAATCATAGAGTCACTCACTGGTTCCCCCCCAATTCTTAAAATCTCCTCATACAATTTTGCAGTCTTTTCATTTTCTTCAACATCAAAGTCTTCTAATTTCTAGTCCATCTTTTGTACATCTGTTTATATTGGAACCAATAGCAGACAATTCCTTCACTTTCTAACTCTTCTCTGGATTTGAATTGTAATGTACATTGATTATGTAACTTAAATAGATCTTTGTATCCAATTTGTTTTGGTGTATCCTTCCATTGGCCAAAGAAAGCTTCTTCTGGAGAAATCCATAATGGGATTTTCCTATGTATTTATTTTTGTCTTTAATCCATATTTGCAATAATGCTTCTGAATTGCATGATCACCAATTCTTTATTAGCTTTTAATTTTATATACCATATATAGGCATGCCAACCAAATTTATTATTGAAACATTCTAATTTTGACAGTCTCTCATTCTTTAAAGTTAGCCATATTAGTCCATTTGCTTCATAATATAATTGTAGGTCAGGGAGGCCCTCACCACCTCTAAATTTCTGTTCTATTAAAGCTAGTTTCTTGTAGTACCAGAGCTCTCTGACAGAGAAGGCTAAATGCCTCACAAAACTAAAGTTCTCAGAAGTCCCTAGTGTTGAGCCAGGGCAGTTAAAGCAGTCTCAAACTGATTATTTCTGCAGTGTGTTTTGGACCTCAGTTCAGATAATAGTATTTTCCTGTCTTTCAGTCAACATTTTCATTGATTTCTCTGTTTCTTGTGCATTTTCTTGTAAATGTACTACATCTGTCTTTAGTGAAATTAAAGAAGATGGAACAAGTTTGTTTGTTTTTGCAACTCTAAAGAATAGGACCTGGAACATTGGATCCAAACTACAGGAAAAGAGATTCCACCTCAACATTGGGAAGAACTTTCTGACAGTGCTATTCGACAGTAGAATATGCTGTCTCAATGTGTTGTGGAGTCTCCTTCTTTGGAAGTTTTTAAACATCTGTCAGGGGTGTTTTGGTTGTGTATTTCTGCATGGCAGAGGATTGAACTTAATGGCCTTTGAGGTTTCTTCCAATTCTATGATTTCAATCTATTCTATTCTGTAGCTAATTTCATGTAGACTAGTTGATAAGGGGTTGGAATCTATTCTTTAAGAGAAAAGAAGATGGAAAAGAAGGAGGTGTACAAGAGGGCTTGCAGTATGGGAATGCCTAGGGAAAGCACAAGAAATGAGGAGGTTAAATTTGCAAGCAAACCAAAGCAGAAGGTTGGACATCTGAAGTCAATTCTTACTTGAACAAGTTAAGCAGAGACACTAAAATCTCACTGTAGAGTTTGAAGAAGGATATTCTAGTAGGAAATGAGCATAAGTAAGAGGGCCCCCAGTTGGTGTTTCACCTATAAAATCTCACAGTAGAGTTTGAAGAAGGATATTGTAGTAGGAAATGAGCATAAGTAAGAAGGCCCTCAGTTGGTGTTTCACCTATATGAACTCTCTGCAAAATAAGTTTACAAACAGTGATTTTATAGATCCTACCTTGCACTCAGATAACCTTCAGTTAACCAGCAGGATAGGTAAAGGTAAGGTAAAGGTATTCCTCATTGACAGGGTTGTCATGTTGTGTCCAACTGTAGGGGGTGGTGCTCATCTCCATTACTAAGCTTAAGAGCCAATGTTGTCAGAGACTATCTGTGATCATGTGGCCAGCATGATTGCACCAAATGCTGTTTACCTTCTCACCAAAGTGGTACCTATTTATCTACTTACATTTGCATGCTTTCAAACTGCTAGGTTGGCAGAAGCTGGGACTAGTGACAGGAGCTCATCCCATCATGCAGCACCTGGGTCTCAAACTGCCAACCTGCTGATCTTGCAATCAACAGAGTCAGCGTCTTAACCCTTTGACCCATTTAACCACTTGAGCCACTGCATCCCTGATACCAGCAGGATACACTTACATTATTCCAACTTCCCTGTTTCATTGGTCTTACCTTCACTGCCCCCCTTGCAGTGGCTACCTACTTTCCTCAAACCTCCCCCCCATCCAGTTTGTATTTCAGCCGTGACTATTTCCTTCTTTTGAAGCCATGGGATTTATTTATTAAAAGTTACTGATCCTCAATCCAAGAGAGACAGTCCTCTAGTTTCTGTTGTGCCTTTGCTGTTGCTTCTTGACAAAAAAAGAAAGAAAGAAAGAAAAACCCACTGTTTGTGTTTACTTTCACTTTGAGGCGCTGCAGCTGTTGTCTTCACCATGGTCGCTACCATAATGTTCTGGTCTATAGAAATGTTTTTGGTCACATGGATGCCTCCCCTAGTTGCATTTGGGAGAAGACACAGTGTTCACCTAATGCCAAGGGTCTGAACATCACTTTTGTGTTTACAAATTTTTCATCCTCGCAGTAACATATTTTTTTCTGTCATGTTCATAGCTCAGCTTTCTTTTATTATGGAATACAGTATGATATACATGTGGTTCCTTGATAATCTCCACATCCAGTCCATGTCCTGGTACATATTAAGAAGGCATCTGACCCAGACCATGCTAGGGTTTTGTAGTGTACCATTCCTAATGGTCATGTAATTCAACAGGAAGGAGGATACCACAGCTTTCCTCCGGACAAATATCATATATTGGTGCTCCCTTGCAAAAACCATCCTATCCCCCTATTTGCATTGAGGACAGGCTGCCAAATAAATGAATTTCTTGAAGGGGAACAGCAAACTTGGTGTTACTCAATGTACTTCTTAGCCATGCTCAAAATAGAGAACATTTTAGAATTCTTTCTGAAAAGAAGGTTGAAATGTAGGACACATCCTGGAAAAGGAGGCTGCCTGGTCACCCTGCCTTTGCCATCAAATCTTAACCTGGAGTCAGAAATGCTGGTGCTGGAACCTGGCACCATCTGCATAGTCTGTGCAGAAAAGTCCCTTCCCCAACATTTTCAGCTCTCCATGGCACTACCTTTCCATGGTGGTGGAACTGCACGTGCCTGTGAGGCAAGAGGCTGTACTAAAGGTAGCAGTGTGGCTACCCCTGAATGTCTGCATTAGTTATGCATGAGGAAGAAGCTCTGAAATCAAAGTAAATTAGGAAGAAGCCTTTCCCTATTCTCTGTCTTCTGGTAGTGAGTACCTTGTAAGCATATTTAGAGTCTGTTTCATAGGTCTCTGCTAGAAGGTAGTATTCTGAAATAGAAGTAGCTTTGTTCTTCTGCAGGTCTTGATGTTTTATAGGAGGTGGGTTGACTCTTGGGGAATAAAAGCTTCATTGTTATGTCAAATCTTTCTTTTCAAGCAATTTGCTTTTACTGCTGTTTCCATTCCTCTGAAGTTCCACAATACTGACATGCTCTCAGATTCAGAGGGGTGTTGGGAGAGACCCTCTCACAGCCGCAGGAGTTTACCGCATACCATGCAGCTGTGGACAAGACTACATAGGGACCACCAAACGCAGTGTACAAACACAAATCAAGGAACATGAGCGACACTGCAGACTGGGCCAGCCAGAAAAATCAGCAGTAGCAGAACACATTATAAACCATCCTGGGCATAAAATGCTGTTTGAAAACACTGAAATTCTGGACCATGCCAACAACTATCAGGTCAGAATACACAGGGAAGCCATCGAAATCCACAAATACTTGAATAACTTCAACAGGAAAGAAGAAACCCTTAAAGTAAACAAGATTTGGCTACCAGTCCTACAAAATAAGAAAATCAGCACTCAGCAAATGCAAATGGGAAACCAACCAGGCTCAGGGGCTTTCCCAGCAGACAATAGCAGACAATCTCCTTGATTGCATATCCTCACCTGGAAGCCATGCCATTAACAACAACAATACCTATTCAACACAGAACAATACACAGTTTACATGGGAATAGTAGACAGTCTCCTTGATTGCATATCTTCCTACCCTGAAGCCAACAGAACAATACCTATTCAACATAGAACAATACACAGTTTACATGGAAATCACTCCTCCCTACCCAGAGTCTCACAGTATATATATAGACCCACTCTCTTCTATCACAGTATTCTCTGAAGATGCCAGCCACAGATGCTGGTGAAACGTCAGAAAGGAACTCTTCTAGAACATGGCCACACAGCCCGAAAAACCCACAAAAAATTATGGATGCCGGCCATGAAAGCCTTTGAATTCACATATTCCCCTCATTGTTTCCAAAGCTATTCAGTCAGACAGACTTTCCATTCAAAATTATTTTGAGATAAATTTCAGGAGAATGTTCTGATCAATTTTCTAGGAAAAACTCAGAATTTTGATCAGCCTAGAAAAAAATTACAAGGAAGAGGAAGAAAAAGAAACGTGTTTTTACAGGAACAAATTTTATGAGAACCATTCCTAAATAATCATAGGGATGGATGTAATGATGTGTGAATTTTCCATGTACTGCTGTAAAATTCATTTTTGTACTGTTATTTAGTAAGTAGTCATTCTGCAGCCAAGACATCTACCATATATGGAGCGTGAAATCCCAGAGGTGCAAGCTAGATTCCAGAAAGGAAGAGGCACTAGGGATCAAATTACAAACATACGATGGATAATGGAGCAAACCAGAGAATTCCAAAAAGAAAATCTACATCTATTTTATTGACTACAGCAAAGCCTTTGACTGTATAGATCATGAAAAGTTATGGTGTGCACTTAGAGGAATGGGAATGCCACAACATCTGATTGTCCTGATGAGCAATCTGTACTCAGGACAAGAGGCTGCTATCAGAATAAAATGTGGAGAAACAGAATGGTTCCCAGTTGGCAAAGGAGTCAGGCAAAGGAGTAAAGCATGCTATTTATTCATCCTGTATGCAGAAAATATCATATGCAGGGCAGGTTTGGACTCAGAGGCAGGAGGAGTGAGGAAAGGAGGAAGGAACATTAACAACCTAGGGTATGCAAAGCAGCTTCATTTATATACCGCTTCATATCGCGCTATGGGATGTCTAAGCGGTTTACAACTATGAGCTGATTGCCCCCCAACAAGCTGGGTACTCATTTTAGCGACCTCGGAAGGATGCAGACCTGAGTCGATATAATGCAGATGATATAATGCTAGTAGCAGAAACAAAGATCTAGAATAATTACTAAGAAAGATCAAGGAGGAAAGTACCAAGGTTGGATTAATACTGAACATTAAGAAAACAAAAATAATAACCATAGAAGATCTACAAGAATGTACCTTAGACAATGAGACAATTGAAATAGTTAAAGAATTCCCATATCCCTGCCAAACCCAAAGGGTGCTCAGCAATGGCTACTCTTCATCTGGGAGAGAAGTGACCAGTGGGGTGCCACAGGATTCTATCCTGGGCTCAATGCTATTAAACATCTTTATCAGTGACTTGGATAAAGGAATGCATATCAAATTTACAAATGATGCTAAATTAGGAGGGGTTGCTAATAACCCAGAGAACAGGGTCAAAATTCAAATTTGCTTTAAAAGATTAAAAAGCTGGGCCAAAAATAACAAAATTAAGTTCCATTTTAAATTATTGTAACCTACCTTTAATCCCATTGTGGGAGAAAGGCAGGATATACAATTTTGAATAAGTAAATAAATAGGTTCAACAGGGAGAAATATAGGATACTACCTTGATTGATAAAGTCATTCAAAAAGTCACTGAATAGGATAGAACCCTGTGGTACCCCACTGGTCACTTCTCTCTAGGATGAAGAGGAGCCATTGGTGAGCACCCTTTGGGTTCAGTCAGTCAACCAATTACAAATCCACCCAACAGTAATATTGTCTAGCCCACATTTTACTATCTTGTTTGCAAGAATATCGTGGGGGATTGAAATTGAGATATACTTCATCTACAACATTCTGTTCATCCACCAAGTGTGTAATCATTATATATTCTTAGTTGATTTAATACTTTTTTAAGGGGGGGAGGGTATAGGGTAGTGGTAGGCAACCTTTCCCCTTTAAGGGCCGAGGGACTTCAGCTCCCAGAATCCCAGGAGATATTGGCCAACATGGGACTAGTGGCCAACATGGCTGAGGCTTCTGGCAGCTGAAGTCCCTCGGCCCTTAAAGGGGAAAGGTTGCCTACCCCTGGTATAGGGGTTTGATTGTACTCTGTATTTTTTAACACTTGTTAGCCGCCCCGATTGTGCTCAGAGGGATGGAGTATAAATAAATTTTATATGACCATTTTAGTCTGGCATGATATCTTTTTGAGAAACCCATGTTGACTTTAGTCTTATTAGACTACAAGTTGAACATGTGTCAGTAGTGTGATGCACCAACTACAAAAGCCAATCTGATTCTTGGCTGCATCAATAGGAGTATAGTGTCTAGATCAGGGGTAGGCAACCTTTCCCCTTTAAGGGCCGAGGGACTTCAGCTCCCAGAAGCCTCAGCCATGCTGGCCAATAGTCCCATGTTGGCCAATAGCTCCTGGGATTCTGGGAGCTGAAGTCCCTCGGCCCTTAAAGGGGACAGGTTGCCTACCCCTTGTCTAGATCAAGGGAAATAATAGTCCCACATTATTCTGCTTTGGTCATAACTCACCTTGAATACTCTGTCCAGTTTTGGGCAGCACAATTCAAGAATGATGTGGCCAACTTGTGCAGGGGAGGATGACCAAAATGGTGAACGGTCTGGAAACCATGCCCTGTGAGTAGCATCTTAGAGATGTTTAGCCTGGAGAAGACAAGGTTAAGAAGTGACATGATAGCCATGTTTAAATATTTGAAATGATGTCATATGGAGGAAGGAGCAAGCTTGTTTTCTGCTGCTCCAAAGAGTAGGACTCACAGGAATGAAAAACTACAAGAAAAAAAGATTCCACCTAAATATGAGGAAGAAATTTCTGACAGTAAGAGCTGTTCAATGGTGAAATATTTTGCCTTGGAGTTTGGTGAAATCTCCTTCTTTAAAGGTTTTTAAGCAGAGCTGCATAGTCATCTGTCAGGTGTGAATTGATTGTGTGTTGCTGCACGGCAGGGGATTGGACTGCATGGCCCTTGTGGTCTCTTCAAACTATGTGATTCTGTAATCCTATGAAATATGTCAAAATATCAGGAATCCTTTTTCATGTTAAAAGAATTTGTCCCCTAAAACTGGATGCTTAAGTTTTGAATTTTGAAAGATTTTTCTGACTATGTTAAATATCCTGCCTTCTATTATGATTCCTTCATCTAAGAGCCTCTTCAGACCGGCCCAAAGGGCCGGCCTAGGGATAGAGTTGGGGTGGGGCAGCCACACGTCAGCCACCCCAACCCCACGCTGATTCCGTCCTGATGCCGCATGCTGTTATGCATGGCGTGTGGCATCAGGACGCACTCCCAGCGCAGCGTTTAAACATGCTGTGCTGAAAGGGCGAGGAAGAGCCATGGCACTGGCTCTTAGGGCGGGCTTTTGCCACCTCTAAAAGGAGCAGCATTTTGCCACTCTTTTCGGGGTGGCAAAAGGGAGGATCAGGGCCGCGGCGTGGGGTTGCCACGGCCCCGATCCGCCACTTCCTGGGATGGCTCTGTGCTGCCTGTCTGCAGAGGCCCTAAGACCATTTTCAGGTTCTAGTTCTCTTGGCTTACAAGAGTGCAAGATCTTTTCCTTTATGCTTACTAGCCAGTGGTAGTGGACAGGAGTGACTGAAGCTGTTTTGGAGAGGACAAGGATTTGTTTACACCTGTGGGGCTGTATTGATAATTGGATTCAAAATCTCCAAATATTTCTTACCTGTCTGTTTTAATTCTTTGCATCTCAAGTAACGGGGCAAGATTTGTTCAGAGGTTTGCCATTGCTCCCCCTGAGTCTGAGAGAGGGTGACTTGGCCAGAGTCACTCAGTGGGTTCCATGGCTGAACCAGGAATCAAACACTGGTCTCCAGTGTCACAGTGCAACACTAGACCACTCTAGCTCACTAGTTCATAGAATCATAGAATCATAGAGATGGAAGAGACCACAAGGGTTATCCCGTCCAAGCCCCTGCCATGACTTACACTATCAAACAACTTCTGGTAGATGGCCATCCAGCCTCTGTTTAAAAACGTCCAAGGAAGGAGACTCCACCACTCTTCCAGTGAGCATCTTCCACTGTCGAACAGCTCTGACTGTCAGGAAGTTCTTCCTAATATTCAGATGGAATCTCTTTCCTATAGTTTTAATCAGTTGCTCCAGTTTCTATTTTCTGGAGCTGCCGCAAACAAGCTTGCTCCATCCTCAATATGACACCCCTTAAAATATTTAAACATTGCTATCATACCACCTCTTAACATTCTCTTCTCCTGGCTAAATGTATGGCTACTGCATGGCTAAGTATGGGCCTTTGCAGACTGCCAGAAATAGTGCAAATTGAGTCCACTTTAACTGTCCTGGCTCAGTGCTAGGGAATCATGGGAACTATAGTTTATTGTGGCACCAGAGCTCTCTGACAGAGAAGGCTCAATGTCTCAGAAAAAATACAATTCCCATGATTCCCTACCACTGAGCCAGGGCAGTTAAAGTGGACTCAATTTGCACTATTTCTAGCAGTCTGCAAAGGCCCTCTGGCTATATCATTGAGGCCCAGGTTGTGTTTTAAGGTAGTATGTTCATTTTCTTTTGTGATTTGTAAGTCATTTTCAGATAATTTTTACTGAAGTATATCACAGATATCTAATCAATCAATCAATCAAGGCTGGGCCAAGACTGAGTTGCCAGAATCCTTGGTACATACAGAGTTTCTCTCAGCACTAACCACTACTGTTCATCCTCTGTCTTGGATTAGAAATCAGACTATTATCAGATAGCTTTTGGCCTCCTGTCTGTCTTTTGCCTCAGCATCATTCTTTCAGCAAAAGAATGACCAATAATGACCATGCATTTGGCATGAGTGTAGCATTTAGCCTTTATTCTGAAGCTGGAATTTCACCTTTATTTTAAAGGCTCACTCCATGGTTAGGGCTTCTCCCTCGCCCATGGAAAGTAGCCTAGTGTAATTATGCAGAAAGCTCCACTGGAGCTATATCAATAAGACAGACGTCTGTTGTATCATTCTCTCCTAGTAAGGCATTTCTTCTCCCCAATTGCTCATATAGAATCATAGCCTAATAGCATCCCATTAACATAATTGCCAACACAACTAGTGTTCCGTGTCTCAGAGCCATTTACTTACTTTGTGATTAAAAAAAAAAACCCTACCAAAACTGCCCTGAAAATCATACCAAGGAGGTATACAGGGAGGATGCTTTGGCTGCTTGCCCCTCTTATGATGCTTTTTTGTTGTTGTTTGTTTGAGACGTGGGTGGTAGAGGATAAATATGGGAGGGGTGGGCTCAGCTGCAGGACGTGGGTTGCTGAGCAGTCGGACCAGACTCCTGAGCAGACGTGTGCTAAGATCTAAACGGATTCTGCCAGGCAAAATGAAATTCCCATTATTTTTAATTAATCCTTAATTAAAATATATTACTCCACAGATTCTGCAAATCTCTCTTAATATGCAAATGCGACCCATTCAAGGATATTTACATATCATTAATTAAAACAGCACATTCTTTCAGTCTAACAAGCTGAGGGCCTTGGATGCTGCCATGCTGACACACAACAAATGGCTCTGGCAGTGCTCAGGCCAAGCAGTGCAAAGATGCTCAGTGTCAGCCATGCTGCTGCAAAGGGTTACAGCTTTGTTCATTTATTTCTAAAACCTAGGGCATGTTCCTCCATTGGTCCAGGACTGTACTCAGCACTCCTTTCTCATGCACCAGGTCACTTAACTACAAGAAGATGGCCAGTTTATTATCTGTGGCAGCCTTTAATGACCTTGTACAGAGAACAGATGTTTTTGTTTGTGTGTTCTTTTTGAGGAGAATATGAGCTTTACTTACATTTCACTTAAGTGGTGTATATATGGTGTTGGATTAGTCCTGGATGGTACACCCTGAAGTCAACCTACATGTTATAGATAGGCAGAGTGCATAGTCTGGTCCTTCTTAAAGGAGACAGATGTGCAAACTTGGCCAAGGAAGTGATCAGTTTGGCTTCAGTGAGGTTCTTAGCTAACTGGCCAATTAGCTGACTGGGTGATCTTTTCACAAGGTAGCAGCTCATGTGGACCTCCAGTTCTTCAAGCTGGTCCACGACCCAAGTGGTGTTTTATTCATTAGTCCCTGTAGTGTCTTGCCTGCCTTGTTTGCTGTGATGATATCAAAAGATAGTTCATGTGGTGATCCAGTCACGTGGGAAGGAGGAACAGCTGGGAATGAGAGATGATATGATAGGAGATGAGGGAAATAGACTTTCTAAACTTTACAGTGGAAAGAGGAATGACTAGATTCCCCACTCATTACATGAGTGGAATGCCTGCTTCATTTTTACTAGATTTCTACATTTCTACAGATTCAGCCACATTTGAAAATATTTGTTGAAAGTGAAATTGAGAGCCATATTGTGTCTTCTTAGAAGCAACAGGATATGATCTGTACTTCTGATTTCCCTATTTTGTTTTTGTTGTTATAGTTGTTAGCTGCCCATGAGTCAACCTCCAAGACCCCTATCTTCTACCTCTCTGGTCAGTTCCTGCAAGCTCAGGCCCGTGGTCTCCCTGATTGAGTCTAACCATCTGGCATGTGGTCTTCTTCTCTTTCTGCTGCCTTTCACTTTTCCTAGCATCATTGCCTTTTCTAATGAGTCTCTCCTTCTCACAGTGTGGCCTTCAATTTATCCTGGCTTCTAGGGAGAGATCAGAGTTGATCCCTGAACCCATTTGTTTTGGCTGTCCATGGTATATCGTCAGCATGATTCTCCAGCACCACATCTCAAATGAGTTGATTTTTTTCTATCTCCTTTCTTAACTGTCCAGTTTTCACATCCGTACATGGTGATGGGGAATAAAATGGCTTGAACTATCTTCACTTTAGTGTTCAGAGTTATATCTTTGTGCTTTAGGATCTTTTCCAGTTCTTTCATAGCTGCCCGTCCCAGTCCTAGTCTTCTTCTGGTCAGTATTTGATTCAAGATATGGGAACGTTTTGACTATTTCAATTTTCTCGTTATCTAGGATGCATTCTTGTATATCTTCTAAGGTCATTATTTTTGTTTTCGTAATGTTCACCATTAAGCCAACTGTGGCGCTTTCCTCCTTAACCTTTTTTAGTAATTGCTCCAGGTCTTTGTTGGTTTCTGCAAGTGGTATTGTGTCATCTGCTTATCTCAAGTTGTTATTTGTCTGCCCACCCATCTTCACTCCTCTTTGCTCTGCTCTGCATATGACATTTCCCCCCATAAATGAATGGGGTGATACATAATAATAAATAAGGTGAATAGTGGGATGATAGAATGCATCCTTGCCTTTGCCAATTGGGAACCATTCTGTTTTTTCATGTTCAGTTCTGACTATAGCCTCTTGTCCTGAATTCAAAAATATAGCTGTGTTAGTCTGTAGAATTAGTATGTAGAGAAACCTTGTAGCATCTTTGTGTCTAACTGAAAGAAAGAAATTGGCAGCATGAGCTTTCATAGACTTCAGTCTCCTTCCTCAGATGCCTTACCTGTACTGAGTACTGGTTACACATCAAGACAATCAGATGTAGTGGTATTCCCATTCTTCCAAGAGCAAGCCGTAGCTTTTCATGATCTCTGCAATTGAATGCTTTGCTGTAGATGATAAAGCACATGCTGATTTTCTTCTGGAATTCTATTTTGTGTTTCATTATCTCAATTTTGAGTAATATTTAAAAGTCAGTCTGATGCATTTCTTTACTTGCTTTCATTTTCAGCAAGATACTGTATCTTTATTTCAGAGATCTTTCTGTTGATATTGATCTGAATTTTTATCTGTTTTAATTCCCAACTTTCATTACTGCCTTATGTTTATGTGTATGAAAGTTCACATATTAAGTTTCTTTTGTACTTTATTGTTATGACTATACTGTTCAGTTTTTGTATTATGACCTTTTTAGAGATCACTTCTATGGACCATAATAATAATAATAATAATAATAATAATAATAATAATAATCCACAATCCCACATTAGCTAAATAAGTAATTATGCATTGGGCAATTCTAATATTTTTTTATATTTAAGTTACCAAGTGATTATTGCAATGATCATAGGAAAAATAGAATAAGAATTCGAGACAGTGAATTCTAGCAGAGATGTTAAATCTTGTAGCAAGCAAAAAAAGGTGGTCATTATCATTGATAAATAGCCTTCCAGCCTGATTCTTTTTCTTCCAAGTCCAAACCACTAATATCAGTTCTGACTGATGCTTCTGAATACCATACTTTCATCCAATGGTTTTTCTTTTTTAATGGCACTAGGAACTGTTGACAAGTCCAGAAAAGCTCTGGAGCTGAAGGCAGGAGGGAGGTATGAAAGGTCTGTACATGTTTATTTAAACTGGGAGAAACTCTCTCAACCCACTTCTATTTCTAAGCATCTATA
Organism: Phrynosoma blainvillii; assembly: GCA_026167975.1. NCBI lineage: Eukaryota > Metazoa > Chordata > Lepidosauria > Squamata > Phrynosomatidae > Phrynosoma > Phrynosoma blainvillii. The sequence continues at coordinate 154,393,993 of JANUYF010000004.1, forward strand.
CCAGTGATGGTGAACCTTTTAGGGGCCAAGTGCCCAAACGAAATGGCCTTCCAGTGCTGGATGTTACCCAGTGCCGGTGCCAGAACTTCCGCCCTGTGTGGGCGGGACGTCTGGGGCAGGACTTCTTCCCCCCCATTCTCCCGGGCCTTTACCTGCCCCTCCAGAGACAGGGAGGCAAGGGAGGAAGAAGAGGAACAGGTGCGTGCCTCTTCCTCCGCCCCCACTGTCTCCAGCCTTCAGCTGCCTTTGGAGAGGCAGCTAAAGGCCAGGGAGGGTCAGGAAGGAGGAGGAACAGGCACACACCTCTTCCTCCTCCTCCTCCTCCTCCCCGCACTCCTTGTGCCAGGAACAATGGCTTTGTGTGCCATCTGTGGCATGTATGCCATAGGTTTGCCATCACGGTACTAGAGATTAAATTAAGAAATTAAGAAATGTCAAAGCCATGTGGAGAAAAATGATTTTCTCCTCAGTTTTTTGGGGTTGGTGAGTTGGGAAATGAAATGTAGCCAGTACTTATTTTCATAATCTAATTTCAATTAATTTTATGACTTTAACATCATAAAAATTATTATTCAGTAACTTAATGCATACAAACTTGTACTGTTTGACATATTTTGACATTTTGAAAAATTGTCAAATTTTTGAAAAATTTATATAAAAAAGTTAAAGTCTTAAATTTATACAAACAAAATTGTGACTTTATAGTAGATCTGCCTAGCTAGATATGGTTGATATATTCCATTTCTTTCTGTGGGTCTTGTTTAAAATTCAGGTCTTAGTGAAACTTTCAAATTTGTCTTCCGATGTTCAATATTTTCTGTCCAATCTCCTTCTGACCTTTTTATCCTCAGCAAGGCAGGGTAATAAGGGGTTTCACACTTTATAGTAAGGTGTCTATGTCACAATCATTTGAGAGAAATGAAAAAGTCAACCAGGACCTGGTCAAAAGGATGACAGATATCTTTACTGTGACTCTACCAAACTCGGAACACAGGTCATAAAAGGAGGTAATAGGTAGTCAACAAGTAATAAAGCCCTATCGCCATATGCTTCCTTTCCTCCTTTCCTGAACATGTCAGCACCCATTATCTGTAGATCTTCATCTTAGGTGTCTACAGTATGCACAAGAATTATCTTTTCTTTCTGTCTTATATATATGTTAGATATTTAAGACAGAAACATTGTAATATTAGATAGTGTATACCTCATTACTCATTACTGAAGTAACATTTGAGCCAAGTACTTCTGGACTGAATTACCTGGTTCAAATGTTACCTCAGCAATGAACTTGTTTGGACAAGTCTCAGTATCTGCTTTGCCTAATATTATAATGTTTATACCATTGGATTCTCTGTGTAATGCTTACTAGAGCACTTCAGGATTGTGCAACTCTTCAAAGGTTTAGCAAAGTAAGCAAAATGCTAGGTCAAGGGGATTCTTTCCCCATTGAAATGGTTCTCTCACTCATCCCAGTCATGCTATGCCAGACTCCACAATGTTAGGACCCATTAGATGGTATCCCATCCTAACCGATTCTGCCCCTTGGTCAATGAGGCATTGTTCTGCCCCTGTGTATCAGGGTTTGAATCTCAGAGAATCCTAAATAGCACAGACTGGTATGTTTAGAGAAAACAAATGTCTTTGTTCATTCTTATGTTTAGAAAAAATGACATTAGAGTAAACAAAATATATGGGGAGAATATGAGCCAGGGAGTGAGATCAGTGGTTTTGTGGTGAAAGCTTGAATTAGAAATTAAAATTCTTGCACAGGTCTAGGAAGTCACATACTTTAGAGTATATAGGCAAGATCAATTAGAGCAATGGTTTTCAAATTCTGGTCCTCCAGATGTTTCAAGCTTTAACTCCTAGAGTCCCAGCTAATGTGTCCAATGTTCAAGAATTCTAGGAGATGAAGTCCCAAACATCTGAAAGACTAGAGTTTGAGAACCACAGAGTTCAAGGGCCTCTGGTTTGTTGCAGTCAAATATCTACTTATAGTTGTAGTATTTAATATTCATTTGGTACTGAAAGTGTTCTAGGCATAGTATCACATGGCATATGTCTTGCTAAGAGGACTTCACACATGAAATGACTATGAGTGAAGAGAAATAACAGACTTACAGCTTATTTTAAAGTAATGGAATGAGATTTATTTTTATGTATAAGTAAAAACATTGGAAAGACATTAAGGAGAATGAATACACAAACTAATCCTTAGAGCCACCAGAATAGTTTCAGGGAGTTCCTAAAAAATTGTAACAAAGAATTTACAGTAATGTGAAGTCGTAGGCTTTCATGGCCGGCATCCATAGTTTTTTGTGGGTTTTTCGGGCTGTGTGGCCATGTTCTAGAAGAGTTTCTTTATGACGTTTTGCCAGCATCTGTGGCTGGCATCTTCAGAGAATACTGGAATAGAAGAGAATGGGTCTATATATACTGTGAAACCCTGGGTAGGGAGGAGTGGTTCCCAGGTGAACTGTGTGTTGTTCTGTGTTGAACCGGTATTGTTCTGTTGTTAATGGCATGGCTCCAAGGTGGGAGGAAATGCACTCAAGGTTATTGTCTGCTAATCCCATGTAAACTGTGTATTGTTCTGTGTTGAATAGGTATTGTTTGTTGTTAATGGCATGGCTTCCAGGTGAGGATATGCAATCAAGGAGATTGTCTGCTATTGTCTGCTGGGAAAGCCCCTGACCCTGATTGGTTTCCCATTTGCATTTGCCGAGTGCTGATTTTCTTATTTTGTAGGACTGGTAGCCATATCTTGTTTACTTTAAGGGTTGCTTCTTTACTGTTGAAGTTATCCAAGTGTTTGTGGATTTTGATGGCTTCTCTGTGCATTCTGACCTGATAGTTGTTGGCATGGTCCAGAATTTCAGTGTTTTCAAACAGCATTTTACCCTCTCACAGCCGCAGGGGTTTACTGCATACCATGCAGCTGCGGACAAGTCTACATAGGGACCACCAAACGCAGTGTCCAAACACGAGTCAAGGAACATGAGAGACACTGCAGACTGGGCCAGCCAGAAAAATCAGCAGTAGAGAAAAGTATAATCACACTATTTTGTGACATTCCTGCCACACTCAGTTGAACGGCCACCACATCACATCTGTATCCTTGGGGAAAGAGCCAGTGTGGTGTAGTGGTTTGAATGTTGGACTGTGACATTAGAGACCAGGGTTCAAATCTCCACTCAGCCACAGAAGCAAGTTGTGTGAGTCAGAGGCAAAGGCAAACCCCCTCTGAATGAATTTTGCCTCAAAAACCTCATAGGAAATTTGCCTTAGAGTCTCCATAAGTTGGAAATGACTTGAAAGTATACAAGAACAATCCATGGGGAAAGAAGGGGGAAGCATGTGTAATATATTGTAATGACAGATTGTATCACTGGAAATTTCACAAGTGCACACAGTTTGGGACTATGGGCGGCAACAGTCATAGCCATGATGGACCTAATGAACTTTAGACAGTGGGGATATGCTCTGCATGGCCAGGCAGGCAGCACACAAGGTTATCGAACCATACCCCTGCTTTGTCAGCTCAAGTGACATAGCCAGCAATGAGTCTGCTACTTCCATTCTTGAGGCAGGGTGAGTGTAATAATGCAGCACCCTCATAGTTCCCAGGCACGAGGTTGGCAGCTCTATGAATCATACTTCATATCGAAGGGATAATATAGTCCTATCATTTGGTAAGCAATATTTTGTGCATGTTGTCACAATCCTTCTGCCCTACCATCTCACCCTGAGTTTTTTTTTGAGGTCTGGATTCCCACTTGCGAGAGGATTATAGTATATATGTTTTACGTCTTCTTTCTCTCATCATGCTAAAGGATGAATAGATTAAATTCAAAGGAGTTCATGATGGATTTTCCATTATTATTTTTTCTTTTATTTATTTCTAGCCTCTTTACTTCCTCCCTTTATTTCCCCCCTTTCCTTTGTCTCTTTCCCACTTTGTTTAAGTTTATTTAGGTATGAATTCAGCAATAGCGTCTTTGTGTTTGTATGTGTGAGTGCATGCACATGCACACACACATGTGTGCACGCGCACATACACATGAGTGGCAAATGCTGTTTGTACTTTTTGTTTTGATAAACTGACATCTCTACCCTTGCCCCCACTGCAAAGCCCTGCACAGGGATTTGATCTGAGCAATCCCTCAGCCTTGTTGGAACACATTAAACACCCACCCAGAGCCCTTACTCTGTCTCAATCTCTGAACCTTTCACTCTGCTTTAATGAGAATTTCTTCTAATTATTTCAGTGGCTGCAGCACAGGGACCACAGTGTACTTAGATCTTGATTCCAGGGACGTGACTGTTATGCTGATCAAGGCAAGAGATCAATAATTTAGGCTCTAGCTTTAATGGCAGAGCTGAGAGCTTAAGTGTCTGCAGTCAGACTCCCTTCAGATTCCTGTAGTATTAATGTTTTTCACTAGATTTTTGCTTGCCTGCTACTGCTGCATTTTGATATCTTGAGAAATGTACAGTGAAGGGGGGGATTTCTTCTTTGCATTAGTCTTCTCTAAGTGATGGTTCCTCCTTCTCAGGTTACCTAGTTTACCCATAAAATAATATTTAATTATTGGGAGGATCCTCATGGGAGGAAAATCATCTCCCTTTCTTCCTGTCTTCACACCTCAAATGTCCTTCCTTGGTTGACAGCTAAATATGAAAATGAATTTCTTCTTCTTTACATTGATACTTCATGTGGAATGTAAAATATAGACAAGGTGCATTAAGGAAAGCCATATTTGGCACTAAAATAAATCATGTACATGTAAACTGAAATCTATTTACTTTGCATAATTTCATCTGTTTTCAAGAATAAGGTTTTGTAAATCTGAATTTTTTTATAATTCAAATTTAAAGAAGAGAATAATGGAAAGGGCAACCCCCCATAGTTCACCAAGTCCAAACAGGTTAGAGGTACATAACATTTGCTATGGGCAAAGCCCTTTGGTACCTCATTTGTTTTTGTGATGAGATAAATTTCCTGGGTGGATAGCCTTTTTCCCTCCAGAAATGTTATTGGGACTGGAGTGACAAGAAGTAGAGATTCTTAAGAGTGCAGATGAAATGTTCTTCCTGTTCCTCCTTTATGTTAATCTAGGAAGCTTCGGGGACAGCTCTGCTTATTGGCTAATATTTCTGTCACAGATTATCAGCCTCTCTCCCCCCCCCCCGCCATCTCTTGTATATTCTAGAGCAGGGGTAGGCAACCTTTCCCCTTTAAGGGCCGAGGGACTTCAGCTCCCAGAATCCCAGGAGCTATTGGCCAACATGGGACTATTGGCCAACATGGCTGAGGCTTCTGGGAGCTGAAGTCCCTCGGCCCTTAAAGGGGAAAGGTTGCCTACCCCTGTTCTAGAGCATTTCTAGACCATTGGCACAGAATTCTTTTTGTAATTCCACTGCTTCTGTGTGCAAAACATTCATGGAACTTTGCACATATTTTCAGATAGAGGTCTAGTTTTTTTCTATCCTGAAAAGCCAGTCAAAATATTTAATTATCACCATGAGCCACATGAGCTATTCTCCCTGATTTAGGGCTTTAGAACAGGGGTAGGCAACCTTTCCCCTTTAAGGGCCAAGGGACTTCAGCTCCCAGAAGCCTCAGCCATGTTGGCCAATAGTCCCATGTTGGCCAATAGCTCCTGGGATTCTGGGAGCTGAAGTCCCTCGGCCCTTAAAGGGGAAAGGTTGCCTACCCCTGCTTTAGAAAATCAGCATGAGGCCAAGTGTAGTAAGTAGGCTGAAGCTTTTCAATGTGTCCAAGTGTTTGGGTCATCTCCAGATCATAGTGTGACTCAGTACTAGGGGGGTGCGGGGGAGTGGGCCACACCGGGTGACACCCCGGAGGGTGTGGTGACACTAAGTTGGCTCCCCTGCCCCCACTCATCTTTGCTGCTGCCTCTTTCTCCTCAGGGGAGAATGGGCTGGCGGCAAGGAGCCAAGATGAGTGCGTGCACGCACACCCAGCTCCTCCTTTCCGCTGCCCTCTTCTCCCCAAGCTGCGAACACAGTCTTTCAGGGGAAGTGTAATCCCTTCCAGAACTTGTTGACATACCTCTAAACCCTGAGTAGGCCACTTAATAGTAAGCATCTCTGTCTTGTCTGGATTCAGTTTCAATTTGTTTTTCTTCATCCAACCCATTACCTCCTCCAGGCAGTCATTCAGATGAGACACATTGTTCTTACCTGAGGCTGTTTTTGAAGGTATGGAGAAATATGTTTTGGTGTCATCAGCATAATGATAGTACCCCACCCCATGCCTCCAAATGATCTCTCCAAGCAGTTTCATGTAGATGTTAAAAATCATTGGGAATAGAATGCTGGCTTGGCATAGTTCCTTTTTTTGAGGAGCAACTATCCCCAAGCACCATCATCTGGAACCTGTCTTAGAGGTAAGACAGGAACACAGTGGCTCTGATTCTCAACCCCTCAGGTGTTCCAGAAGGACACCATGGTCAGTGGTATCAAACGTCGCTGAGAGGTCTAAAAGCAGCAGCAGGGACACACACCTTGTCAGTGCTAAGGCAACAACAACAACAACAATAATAAATCATCTTTATTTTTGTACCCCGCCTTTTGCCATGGCAATTAAGGTGGCTTCCATTGTTAGCATAAGTAAAAACAGTCCCCACAACAAACAAAACAAACATAATAACTAGTTTACTCCCCCCTCTAAAAAAGGATTAAATTAGAAACACATTTAAAATAGTTAAAATGTCTCGTATTCTAATCATCAACTAAGGCAGCTATAGCATTTTCAACTTTGTGTCCTACTCTAAAGCTGTGAAGGTAAGCAAGGGGTGTTTCAAAGTCCTACGGTTTGCTACAGTGTGATAAGCAGTATGAATATGACACAAAGCTACCTTTATTGGTAATATGGAGTCATGGCCTGTTGGAGAGCAGGGCCTATAATGCAAAGTGTGGTGATCAACCCAGTGTTGATGCTGTTTTGTTTGTTATCTTTATCCAGAATTGACATGGCAAAACAAAGGAGCAACATATTCATAAGAAGCAGGCACTCAAAAAGCTGAGTGCCTGCTTCTTATGAATATGTTGCAGACGATGTTGGGGAACAAACAGCATGGTCTGAGAGTTACTTCTTACCCAACCATCCCAACCACATTACACATTATGTTAGCACTCCCTTGGCTCTTTGAGGGTAATGATCATGGTAATAAATGCACTTTTGTTAGAAAATGGAACTGTGCTATCTCTTTTTCCTTATACCTGGCAGCAGAGATGAAGATCTTACTAAAAGGCTGTGGTTAGGCAACTTTTAGGGAAAGGAAAAAGGACTAGTAACAACACTTCACATGTGATGTTTGTGATGTTTTTATGGAAGCAATTCTGTGTGGCTTTTGACTGTTTTGTTGATGCATAATCCATTTATGATCTACAACTAGATTTTTTTTTAGTAATACCCTCACAACCTAATTTACAAATACCTGTGCATTTTCAACCCAATAGAAGATGTTATATATCTCAGTTTAACCTGGATTGAGCAGACTTAAGCCACAAAGGCTTGTTATAAAATGTACCCTTCCAAACACAAAAAATTAAATGTGAGTGCACATTTTTGCTCTGATTTCATTCTGACATCCTCTAGCCACCTGAGCACAGCCTGATTTGCTTAACAAATGAGGCTGGTTTATGTATGTGTTGCTATGTTACAGTGGCAGTATAGTTGTGCATGATTTGAGATAAGCAACCTGCTCTAGATTATATAACACCCTAGAGTTTTAATTTTTTTTAAAAAAAACAGAACTGTAATATTTGCAGCGTTTATATATGGTATTTCGTAATGCCACGTCAGAGTAAAACAGTGTTGTGCTGCCAAAATAGGCTGGACAATGTAATGAATGGGTAAATGATTGGCCACAACTTTATTGCAAAACATTTAATGCAAAGTCATCCCAATATGTGTGCCCAGCTACTGCAAAATTGGTATTTCAATGCAGAAGTAGTTCATACTAGTTCATAAATATATAGCCAAACTGAGGAGGCTCAAGAGAGAGAAGTCCTGGTGGCAGAGTGGTTAAATGGTTAAATGTCAGTACTGTAGCCACATCATTGTGAGTCTGATCCCAAGGCTCCAAGGTTGACTCAGCCTTCCATTCTTTCATAGGTTGGTTAAATGGGAGCAATTGGCTTACAGACTGTAAACCGCTTAGAGCAGGGGTAGGCAACCTTTTTGAGCTGGGGGCTGGGTTGCTGTTCCTCAGACAATTGGGGGGCCAAAACACAAAAATAAATAAATAAATAAATATTTTTAATTTTTTTTAAAAAAACTTAAAAAATATATGCATGCACACTCTCTCAGCCCAGAAAAGCCATGGCAAAACCCCTGTGGAGATTTTGCCAAGAAAACCCCAAGAACAAGTAATAACAACAATAATCATCATTATCATCATGGCGGGTGGCGGTGGCGGTGGCAGGGGGCAGCGGCGGCAGGACTGTCTTGGGGCCGGTCCAAAGGCCTCAGGGGGTCGCATCCGCCCCCCCGGGCCTTAGGTTGCCTACCCCTGGCTTAGAGAGTGCTGAGTTCTGTGATAAGTGGTATAGAAATGTAAATGCTGTTGCTATTGCTAAGCCAAGGTGGGCCAATACTGCAATTAGCAGCCTTGTTGCAGTTAGTCTCAGGTGTTAAAGACTCAGGGCAGTCATTGTTTTTTGACTGAGTATGTACTACCTGTAATTCTGTCTTCTTTTCCTACTGATTTCTACTTTACTGAGCATTATCTTGTTTTCCAATGAGACATGCCTTCTCCTGTCGCTGTACACCTACCTCCAAAAAGAAAGGCTATTTGGTGACCTACACATAGTGTTGGTGTGCAGTTGAGTGCCACCAGCCCACCCTCTGGATGTAGGTGCTTAAGGAAGTGGCCATGACTGCTGTAGTGGTTGCATGGATGCAAAAGGAGCACAGGGAGAACTCATAGGCAGATTTGATCTGGTGGGGCCTCCTGCAAGTACACCATTACCTTTGCCTCAATTGATTTGTCTTGGACCAGCGAACATGCAGGAAGAGGCTACTCACCTATCATACCAGTTTTGTAATCTGAAGTTTGTAGTCCAAGGAGTCACACTTGACTTTGGGATAATCTGACTAATTCTGGATGCTGGGTTTCAGAAAATTAGTATGAAAACACGCATATACACCCTTTTCCAAATTTCTTGCCCACCCACGGGAACTTTGGAGTGAATACTCCAGATATATTGGGGTGAGTGTACCAGGGTGCCCTCACTACTATAATGTACTGATGTTGTAACAGCACCCAGGGACCACAAGTTATGGGGCTGCAGTACCATGAAGGTACCACATGGAAACTGCGGGCACCATATGGAGAGTTCAGCAGCATGCCATCATTGACCAGAACCCTGGGTTCTTGTTCTCAGAAAAGTAAGGAGAAAATGTCGATATACTTTTTTTCCAAATTTGTTCCTATCTAGCTGACAGCAATTGCCTATCCAATGAAAGGGAAAGCTCCAATACAGATTAAATTGGGATGAGTGTTCCATCCCAATGGAGAGTAGTTCTCTCACCACTCAAAGGTACTGCCGTATCATGGGGCTGAAAGACTGTTGGGGTGGGATCTGAAAGCTGTCCTCCCCCTCTCCCCAAGTATATCTGCATAGCTTCATGCACCCAAAAAAAAGGGCCCTGCTGACAGAAGTCTTGATACTTGATGTGCCACCACTTGCACTGCACCACTTGACTGTGATATTGCTGTCAGTTGGAGTCATAAACTACCGTATTTAGGGCTGCCACTGCTAGAGTTGGAGGAGCCATTCAAGGTGACACCAAAGCTGTGGTGGTGGTTGCAGGGACTGCAGGGGCTGAGGCTCTCAGGAATGGAAACTGAAACAAGAACAGCCAGTGCTGTGGAGATGAATGGCTAATGCAGAGCTCTTTCAGGAGCAGTGAGCAAAAAAGAAGCTGGAGATGGAGGCCACCAGGAATGGGGGAATCAACTGGGGAACCATTTTCTTACTTGGTATGGGTTCTGGAATAACAATAGGGGACATATCTGGAATAGGGTTAGTTAGAGCAGGAAAAGAAGGGGATGCAGATGGCTTAATTGTTTCTGATAAGCCTTGGACCAGTTGAAAGGGTGGGGCATCTCAGCCTCTTTGTAACCAGAAAAGGAACAAATGGGCTTGACCAAGTAAACCTAGTAAACCTTCCTACTAAAATGAGGCCAAGTAAAAAGGCAGAGTGACCAGCATGGATGACATCCCTAGCAATGTCATTTATGCTGGTCACTCTGCCTTTTTACTTGGCCTCTTTTTTGCAGGAAGATATAGTTGTAGCTGCCCAGCGTTCAGGGTGCAGAGAAGAACAGTAAATTACTCCAGGATGTGGCACTCAGTCCCCTTCCCCTAAGGTACATAGCTATGTGCTCATAGTGAATCCTGTAGTCAACCTGCAGGTAATATGCAGTGGTGTGAAACAGGGAAGAAGAATTCAATGGATGTATTTCAGTTCGTCCTCTCAGGTCCCACTCTAGAGATGAGGAAGGGGGTTCTTTCTATATGAGGGGCTAGAAGCAGCCCTACTTATATTGCAGTTATTGATATCAGTGGGGAGAGGAGAAGTAGGGGAAAAAAAGAAAGTGGAAGTAGAAAAAAGGAAGAAACGTGGAGAGGGGAAAGAAAGGATAAGAAAAAAGAAGGGAGGTGAGAGAGGAAGGGTGCCTTGGCTTCCAAGAAGAGGCCCTATTAAAGGGGCGCTAATAATGTGCAGAAGGTAACAGCCTAAGCCTTCATGATAGATGGAATGGAGATGCCGGGGGCAGGGATGGTATGGGAGCAAGAAAACAATAAGCAGGGGACTAGGTTGGGGAAAGAAATAAAAGGCAAAGAGAAGGGAGGAAAGGAATAAAAGCAACAATGAGATAAGGGATTGCTATGATGCTAATTAAAAGATGGGATTCTCCCCACCTTTAGGAGGAAAAAGAAGACTGGAAAATTGGCAGCAATGAAAGACTGAAAAATTGACAGCAATGAAAGGAGATCAAATGTGGGAAAGAAGATTAGGAAGGAATTAAAAATAGGTGAGGACATAGTATGGGAAGATAGGCTAAAAGCAACTAGGAAGCAGAATGTTGATGAGCAAAAATGGCACGGAGGGTTAAAAGATGAGAAGACAGTAGAAGACAAGGAGATACTGTCACTACCAAATTGTGATAGGAAGGAGAGAGAGCGATTAGAATACAGGAAAAAGAAAATGATGGGATGGAAAGGAAGGGAAGAGAGGGCATGGAGATCAAGTCAAGTGAGGGAGAAAGGACATCCAAGAGAGAGTCCGTGTACAGGGGCAGAGGCACCATGCCAGCACAGGGGAGGCAGGGGGTTGAGGGCAAAAGAAGGCAGGGAAAGTGTATAGAAGAACGAGGCAAAGAAAATCAGTGGGAGCAAAGTAACATGGAAAAGGACTTTCACACTGCACTTTCACACCCCAACCAAATAAAAGCTCCACCATTCAGCAACCAAATCATCCTTCTAGACCAGAGGTCGGCAAGGTTTACATACCTGGGCCGGTCGCTGGTCCCCAGGTCTTCCGCCAGGCTGGGGGGAAGGGGAAATGGCTCCGTGCATGCTCACGCACATGCATGTGGCCCCCGCAGATCCCTGCTGCCGCCGTGCGCACTGCCGCCGCCATTTTGTTTGCCAAAATGGTGGCCGTGACTCGTTTGCGCATGCGCAGGAGTACTGCGCATGCGCAAACGTGTCATGGCTGCTATTTTGGCAAACAAAATGGCAGCTGCGATGTGGCGGGGAGTGCCGGCGGGGGCGGTCGGGGGTCGGCGGGCCGGGTGCGGCCCGCAGGCCGTAGGTTGCCAACCCCTGCTCTAGACAGCCAAGAACCACCCTCCTGCCCACTTAAAACTAAAGGGATCCTGAAAGGAAAACAAGCAGAGGAAGACTGGGAGATCAGGAGAGACAATTTCAAGACAGGAGAAGGGGAGGACGATGCAAAGATCAGGCACAACATCCCTTCTTTCATGGAGTTTACATGTAATATAGGCCTCAGTGTTGTACTGTGGCTTGTTCACACTTGATAACCAGCTGATTGCAGCCAGCAGAGCATCTACTTGGCCTCTGTAAACCAGGTGCAATGCTAAAAGACCTCAGACCATTGTGAGATTAGGGCTTGTGAAAAAATCTGCCAATTTTTCTCTCCAAGGAACTCTATATCAAACTCTACATCTGTGAAAACTGAAAAGAAACATACTTTAAAGCTAATTGACAGATGTTTATGTTTATAGTTAGCCACCAACTTGTATGACCTTTGGCATGGCAGAAAGGAAAGACACTTGCTGGTTTCATAGAATCCTGGAGTTGGAAGAGACCTCAAGGGCCATCCAGTACAACCCCCTGCCATGCAGGGACACAGAATCAAAGCATCCCAGACAGATGACCATCAAGCTTCTGTTTAAAAACCTCCAAAGAAGGAGATTTTAGTAGACGGCGTTTCTGTTTTGCCTGACTTCTACTCTTAGATATTTGTAGATTTCCTCTGTCTATTTCAGGATTCAGATCAAACTAAAGGATTCCTAAGACAAGGAAACACCTGGTACTTCTTTTTCATAGCCGAGTCTCATCTTTTTGATCCAGGAAAGACTGTCTTTTTCCCCCTGTCCAATTTGAATTGCTAATCCCCTTTCTCTTGGTTGGAAGAGGCTGATGCTGGTAGGAGGAGGAAGCCTCCCTTGTTTCTCTTGAGGGCTTTGGGAGGGTAGGGATCAGCTCAGAATAAGTGATCAGTCTCACCAAAATGTTTAAACATCAGAATTTAAATTAATGTCCCTTCATTGCTGGCTACTAATAAGTTACAGTTAACCACCACTCTGAAGTGAAATGAATGTTTCTTTATCCTCATAAGATATGCATCAAAACATGTTGATGTAAGAAATCTTGAGAGTGGAAGGACCAAGCTGCATTTGTTTCAGAGCTGAGGTGCTGCTTCATGATGTTATTGTGGAACTTTTATTATGCTAACCTGTCCGCAGCTGTGTCTCTCATGCATTAATAAAACTTTAATGGAAATGCCAGTTGATCTGTCCAAAGATATTGATGAGCATTCCATAATCATATTAATCATCTGATAGCAGAAGGAAATGAAAAGGAGGAGTCACTGGCTTTATGTCAGTTGCCACTCCGCAGTCAACACTGCCAAGAGAAGCAGACTGGATTGTGCAAGGAAAAGTAGGGGTAACTTTACTTCAGGATGAAATAAAGAGTGGCCTATAGATGAACTGAACAGATGAGGGGAAATTCTGTGCTTCTGTTTAACATGCAAATCACTAAGACCTATCAATAAATCCATTACTGTTAATTGTATTGAGAGGACTAATGACTTGTTAACAATATTTTCCAATTGATATTCATTCATGCCAGATCATGGCCTCACCTTTCATCTCTGCTGGGTGTTTTTAACTCTTGTAGTGATGTGATTCTTTCTCTTTCTGGTGGTAGGATTCTGTCCTCCACCCCCTACAAATTCAGGATGCTTCTTGATAGGGAACAAGCTACAATTCTTTATGGCTTATGGCAATCTGCTTTGATTACTTCTACTGTTGTACCCATTATGTGAATTAAATATGTATTCAGTTGCACACTGCTTGCAGCATTATTGCTGGGTGACATATGGTACAAACTCAATTAGAATGAAGCTAGCATTAGATAACCCTCTGCATGTCTGCCATCCCATCCTTTGGGCTGGCTGCTGTAACATTAGCTGATTTTGCTATAATGGAAGACCAGGACAAGCCTTTCCTGCTGCCTTCCTGGTCATAATAGTAAGAACTGTGAGTGAGCATGACAAGGAGAATGAGCTCCTTTCCCCATCATTTTCTTCCAGTTCCACACAACTCTGACCTTGCTAGGCACCTTCACCCTTGCTGTAATGCCATGAAGGGGCAAAGGGAACTATGTGCGTGTGTATTAAAGCAGATAATTTTGGGATGGGAAGAAGGCAAAAGGGCTAAAAACACTGATCATGTTCCCAGCATGCAATGGTCCCTAAACAGCTCAATACTTTGTATGATTATGTTTTCTTTAGAAATAAATTGGTTGATGCCAAATAGACATTTAAAAGTGTGCATAGCATGCAGTTTATTCCACAACAGCAAGCTAATCCCTAGCAAAGATCATACTTCCTCCCATTCCATTTCAACAGGTTTTTTTCAACTATCTTTTTATTAAAGCAAAAGACAATGCATATTGCAAAAATAAATATACAACAACCCACAACAATATTAAATGTCTATCTCTGTTCTTAATAGTAATTTATACATTCTAGCAACCAAGTGATTTTCATCTTTACATAACTGTACCTCAGATTCTATTTTCTTTTGTTCAAAACCATAAATTTCCTTTCCATCTTATACCTTTTTAACAATTGCCTATAATGATACCACTGAAAGTTAAGATTGTCAATCATCAATTCTTCTTTTCTATCTAATCTGACCATTTTCAAATAACAGCAAATATTGATACCCCAACCATTTTTCTTTTTCACTCTTATCAATTTTTTTTTAAAAAACTTGTACATAAATGCATAATGTTAGTTTAATAATATTGGTTTATATTTAGCCCAAATCCTTAAAATACCCTGATTTATATAATTATTAAATTTTTCATTAACTTTGAGCTTGTCATACCTAATATACTTATGCCATCCAAAACCCAGGTTGTGTCTTAAATTTTCTAGAGTTATCCAATCCTTTAGCCATATAAAAGTATATGCTGCAAAGTGAATTTTCAAATCAAGCAGTCTAAACTCCTCTTTGCTCAGTGTCCTGGACTTTGAACGTTACTCTTGTTTCTAGCCCTACAAGATGATTTTGTTGAATCTTTCTGCCAATTTTTGAAGGGCTTATCATTCACTAATATTGGAATAGTTTAAAAAAAAGAACAATATTTTTTGGTAAAACACTCATTTTTGTCACACTCACATAGTCCTAATAAATATAATTTAAGTTTTCCCCATCTTCTTTGATACTGTTTAATTTCATTCCATACTTAGGCACAGTTATCCTGGAATAGTGTACAATTCTTACTAGATATAGGGGGGTTGCAGACTGCCAGAAATAGTGCAAATTGAGTCCACTTTTAGGGTTAGGGTTAGTGCTAGGGAATCATGGGAATTTTTTTTTTTATGAGACATTGAGCCTTCTCTGTCAGAGAGCTCTGGTGCCACAATAAAATACAGTTCCCATGATTCCCTAACCCTAACCCTAACCCTAAATGTGGACTCAATTTGCACTATTTCTGGCAGTCTGCAACCCCCCATAGTTGTTCCTAAGTATTTCACCTTCCTTTCTGTCTTAAAGCCAAATACAGTCAGCCTTCCATATCCATGGATTCTTTATCCACGTATTCAGCCATCCACGGCTTGATTTTTTTTTTTTTTAAAAAAAAATACATTCCCTGAAGGATTTTCCAACACACTCATTAGCTCATCTTCAAAAGCCTTCACTTTATAGTAATGTTTCTTTATGTATAGTCCTTTAATTTTATCTTGTTGTTTATTTTTTTGTTAGAAGTCTTATTAAGAGAAAGAAGACATTTTAACAGTTTAATTTCCTTCTTCTCCAACCTTGGGTAAGGTAGACATGGGTGTTCTAAATCTGGCATGTTTCAGCTTTTTATACTTTCCCACAGTTGTAAGAATAGACCCTGCCTATCTGTCAATAGCTATGTTGACAATGTTGTATTAGAAGAGGAGGAGGAGAATAGAAAAAATAAAGAGTATTATTATTATTGATCAGGTAAGATAAATAAATTTACTGACCTTATCAAAAACGGACAAACCATATAAAATAAAATCAGATTAAAATATACATATAAAAAGAACAGACAGAAAAATAGGATAAAAAGAAAATGAAAGAAAGAGTCTACCAACAGGCCTAGATTCTTAAGAAAGAAAGAAGTTGCTTGGGAAAATGTGATACCAAAGGCTAAGCCTGCCCTTTTACAAGCTGAAGAGGATTTCTGACAGGTCACAATTATTATTTAGCTGAGATGTGGTTTCCTTAGTCTGGAAAAGTATTTAATACCCTACAAGTCAGTATATGAAAATAATAATATAATTTATTTATTTATTTCATTTATATGCTGCCTTTCTCCCTGAAACTACCTGAGGTGGCTCACAGATTAAAACAAAAGAACTGTTTTTGTTGTTATGGTTGTTGTTGTTGTGGTGTGCTTTGAAGTCATTTCCAACTTAAGGCGACCCTATCATGGGGTCTTCTTGGCAAGATGTTTTCAGAGGGGGTTTGCCTTTGCCTTCCTGTGAGGCTGAGAGAGTGTGACTTGCCCAAGTTCACACAGTGGGTTTCCATGGCTGAGTGGGGATTTGAACTCTGATCTCCAGAGTCATAGTCCAGTGCTCAAACCACTATACCACACTGTTTCTTGAACAGAGCATGGCAGAAGTGTGTTACAATGGAGTGTGCTACAATGGAGACAGCATTGTTTTTTGTGGGTTTTTCGGGCTATGTGGCCTTGTTCTGGAAGAATTCATCCCTGATGTTTCACCTACATCTGTGGCTGGTATCTTCAGAGGTTGGTGGCATGGAAGTGAGTGGGGTATATATACTGTGTGACCCTTGGTTCGGAGGAAGTGATTTATATGTTAATATGTATTTGTTGCTGAATGGAAGGCCTCAGGGTGGAAAGATATGTGGGAGAATATGTGTGTCTATTTAATTAGCAATCCATCGCCTGTGGGGAAACCCCTGACCCTGTTTTGATATTCATTTGCATATGTTGAGTCTTGATTTCGGTATTTTTCAGGACCGATAGCTAAATTTTGTTTACTTTCAGAGTTTCTTCTTTCCTGCTGAAATTGTCCAGGTATTTGTGGATTTCAGTGGACTGCCTGTGCATTCAGACCTGATAGTTGTTGGCATGGTCCAGAATTTCAGTGTTTTCAAATAGCATTTTATGCCCAAATTGGCTTATAACATGTTCTGCTACTGCTGATTTTTCTGACTGGCCCAGTCTGGAGTGTCTCTCATGTTCATTGATTTGTATTTGGATGCTGTGTTTGGTGCTCCCTATGTAGACTTGTCAGCAGCTGCACAGTATGCAGTAAATTCCTGCAGCTGTGCGAGGGTCTCTCCTGTCCTTTGCTGAGTGCAGCATTTGCTGGATTTTCTTGGTTGGTCTGTAGATCATTTGGAGGTTGTGTTTTGTCATCAGTTTCACTATTCTGTCTGTGACTCCTTTGATGTATGGTAAACATACTTTCCCTTTGGGTGGTTGTTTGTCTTCACTCTTGTGGTTCTTTCTGGGTCTGGCAGCTCTTCTGATATCTGAGCTGGAGTAACCATTAGACTGTAGAATCCAGTTTAGGTGCTTCATTTCATCTTCCAGGAAGTGGGGTTCACAGATCCTTTTTGCACAGTGTACCAGTGTTTTATTGTGTTTATTTTTTCTCCCAGATGATGGTTAGAGTTCTTGTGTAGGTATATGTCTCTGTGTGTAGGTTTTCTGTATACCATGTGGCCCAATCGTTGGTTCGGTTTGCGGATGACCAGGACATCCAAGAATGGTAATGTTTCTTCCTTTTCTTTTTCTATTGTGAATTGGATGTTTGGGTGGATGTTGTTCAGATGGTTCAAAAACACAATCAGATCTTCTTTGTGGCTCCAAAGCATTGTTTTGTTTTTTACTGAAGCACTTCTCAAATTCCTTTGCATCTGTCAAATGGTTAAGATCTCACTCCTCCCATGCCTGAACCTTTTACTTTCTCCTTTTGTAATGTGTTCCTCTCATATATATATATATATATATATATATATATATATATATATATAGCAAGCTGTGTTGCTGTCGTCCACAGCATTGATGTTATTTATTTTCCTCAGTTGCTGCTCTGGAAGTCCAGAGTTGACAGAGCGGTTTTGTAGAATAGAAACATTATAGACTGTTACTGTCAGAGTGTTAAATGTGATGGATAGAGAAATAGAGGAGAGGGAGGGGACTTTATACTAGCCATGTCTGAGCGTCAGGGTGCTCATGGGAAAATAAACCATCCGCATATAAGAAATGAATGAGGCAATGTGGTGGGAGGTAATGGGCTCTTGCAAAGCACCAGAACAGAAATGCTTATTACAGGATGGACTTAACCCTTGCATTGCTCTTCATTTCTTCCAAACATTTGGTAGCTCTGTAATTTTGTGTATTTGTCTGATGACTCATTTTAAGGTTATTACTGGCAAAATACTCACTGTAATGTGTGCATGTGTGTGCGTGTGTAGCACAGAGAGAGATTTCGGTGAGTAGGGAGAGGAGGAGATCTGTCTCAGTACTCTGTGTGCAAACACCTGTTTCACCCCTTTTGGTCTTCTGTTTTTTGACCCCTGAGGACCAGGGCTGCTGCTGTGCAAATTGTTCAGTGTGAAAGTGCAGCATTATATGCTTTTCTGGGGAAAAGGCACAGTATACATAAACAGAACCTATATACTTAGCGTACTAAAATCACTTGTGTAAACATGTGTATTTTAGTTCTGTTGCTTGTAAACACACACAGACACACATGAACATGAGGACATTATTTAATTTTACACATGCTAGCAAATTTAATGTTAAACTTTTTGTTAACATTTTTTATTTAATTTATTTGATTTATATCCCTCCTTTCTTCCAAAATACAACTCAAAATGTCTTACAGTATACAATATCCATATATATTTAGCCAAAATAACAAACAACCTCCTGAATTTAGGTTTAGATTTAGGGCAAGCTTAGTGAAGTGTACACCAATACATCAGTGTGATGTATCCACATATCAATGTATCACTGCTTTCTGAGGATGGGAAATAGGGAAGAAGACTGATCAATGAGTAGTCCCCTTTTTTGGAATTGAGGCACTATAAGCACTGAGAAAACCACTGTGCTGTAATGGCTTGAGTGTTGGACTGTATAACTCTGGAAAGCAGGGTTCAAATTCTGATTCGGCTGTGAAACCACTGGGTGACCTTGGGCAAGTCACACTCTCACAGTCTCTGAGGGTGGCAATGGCAAACCCTCTCTGAAGAAACTTGCCAAGAAACCCCCGAGATTAATTGCCATAGGGTCACCATATTAATAATAATAATAATAATAATAATAATAATAATAATAATAATAATAATAATTTATATCCCGCCCCTTTGAGATCAATCGGGTCGGCTAACAGCAATAAAATATAATACAACTACAACAAAATCTAATTCCCTCCCCCCCTTAAAAAGTTATTAAATCAATTACAAATTAAAAGCAACAATTAAAATACAACAATAATATTATAGAACAGTTTCCCACTATGGCCACAGTTCTTAATTACATGTTCAAGGAGGAACCTGGAGACCCTCCTAAGGGAGGGGTTCCTGAGACAGGGATTATCTATCCAGGAAAGGCCTGCTGGAAGAGATCCGTCTTGACAACCTTTTTAAAGCTATCTAGAGATGTCAATTGACGGACCTCGTCCTGCAGGCCGTTCCACTGGAAATGACTTGAAGGCAAACCACTTTCACAGGCATTAATGAAATGTATGGGAAGTGGCTACTGTCAGAACAGGACGTGGAGAAACAGAATGGTTTCCAATTGGCAAACAGGTCAGACAAGGCTATATCCTTTCACCCTATCTGTTCAACTTGTATGCAGAACATATAAGAAAAAACAAACTTGGACACAGAAGAAGGAAGAGTGAAAATAGGAGGAAGGAATATCAACAATTTAAAATATGCAGATGACATCATAATAATAGCAGAAAACCTCAGAGACCTGGAACAACTACTAAGGAAGATCAAAGAAGAAAGTGTAAAGGCAGGCTTAAAGCCGAACATAAAGAAAACAAAAATAACGACCACCAAGGATTTTCACAAGTTCAACCGAGACAATGAAGAACTAGAAATAGTAAAAGAATTCCCATGTCTTGGATCAAACATTGATAGAAATGGGGGCTGCAGTCAGGAAGTCAGAAGACGACTAAGAATAGGGAGAGTGGCTATGAAAGAACTCAAAAAGATTCTAAAATGCAAAGATATACAACTAAGCACAAAAGTTAGAATCATACAAGCCATTGTATTCCCTATTACCATGTATAGATGTGAGAGCTGGACAGTTAAGAAAAATGATAGAAAGAAAATCAATTCCTTTGAGATGTGGTGCTGGAGAAGAGTGCTGAGGATCCCATGGACAGCCAAAAGGACAAACAAATGGGTCCCAGAGCAGATCAGGCCAGAAACCTCCCTGGAAGCCAAGATGACCAAACAGGCTATTGTACTTTGAACACAACCTGAGAAGAAAGGACTCATTGGAAAAGACAATAATGCTGGGAAAGGTGGAGGGAAGTAGGAAGAGAGGAAGGCCACATGCCAAATGGAAGGACTCTATTAAGGAGGCCACGGTTATTAAGGGGTTGCAGGAATTAAGCAGAGCAGTAATGGACAGGGGTCTTGGAGATGTCTCATCCATAGGGTTGCCATGAGTCAAGATTGACTTGAGGGCAGTTAACAGCAACAAGAGATTGCCAGTGGGAGAAACAGGAGTGCAAATGGGAGAAACATTCTTCTCCTAGTGTCAGTGAATCTTCCATGTGAGAACTTCTTGCTGAACTGTACTGAGACTTTAGAAAGGTTTTCTTCATGCTATTCTTAAGTCCAACTTGTCTTATCCCTTTCTGAGCCATGAGTTGCCAAATGAAATAGGGGACAGGGCAGGTGCCGCTTGTCACTCAGCCCCATTCTTTCCCCCAATTCTTGTGTGCCCTTCCTGCCCTTATCCTGAAATCACACAGATCTGAAAAAGCAAGAATGAGTTTTTCAGGTTTATGGTGGATGTTTAAAAATCTCTATGAAAAGACCAATTTAATGCTGTCAATTAACATACCTAGTAATGAGCGGAAATTGTTTGGTTGTCAGGTTGTATCAACCCTGCAGCAATGTGGTGTTATCTATATGTGTTCATCTATAGCTCCCAGGTTGTGGATAGCTGGATAGAAGTCAAATTTAGTAGGCTTGCGTGCAACTAGACTAGTCCAATAGCCCTGTACAGGCTCTCCTCTCTGTTAGCTTGAATTTCTATCTATAATAGCAAATAGATTTATCAGAGTGAAAACTGAAGAGTGCCCCTGTATCCTGTATAGAAGAGGAAATTTCACCAGGTTTTGTTTGTTACCTGGTTGTACTGAAATTCCGTCTTCTACACAACCATTCAGAGTACAGGTGCCATCTCCAGTTTTCAGTCTGGCAGCCCTAATTATTATTGTCCTAAAGCTGCTGTTCTAAGGGCCACCATCATATAAATTGTAATGCACATTGGAAATTAAAACTGCTTGTATGAATGACATAAAGTAGCTGTCAAAATTTTAATTCACCTGCTGAGATCAGTTTCTTATTCCTCCTGAGTTTTTGACATGCAGCCTAGAAATCTGGGACCATTTGTGGCCTTCATTCTTATGTACAAAAGGAAGCCAAACCCCAGAGTATCCAAAAATATTTTTCAAGGGTGCCTTTGTTTTGAGGAGCTCCTGACATTTTTTTCCAAGAGTACAGATCCACTTCAGCTCCTTTGCCATACTAGCAACAAATTTTAAGACACAGAAAGAAGACCGCTCCCCATTGGGTTTATTGCCCCAAATCATTAACCTGTCTCCTCATTAACCCACTTGAAACATTTGGGAATGTTCTTATGAATTCCATTTGAACATTGACTCCTGCTTCATGATATTCAGAATCACTAGATAGCTCAAATGATAAGAAAATGTAATCATTTAATACTCCCCCTCCCTCCCACAACAAAATGTTGCATTGTTTGGTAAAACATGCAATTGAAGCTTGTCACAAGTAATTTATTCATGCTAGTTGTAATCTGAAGGAATACAGACACAAGACCTATAGGATAAAAAAAATGCAAGTAAGTATTCTAGCTTTCGCTGACAATAGAAAGGTGTCATATACAAGAAGGATTGACACAGACCAAGGGGTCTTGTGGGAAATATGATAATAACTATAAAGAAGACAGATTATTCCCCAGTTGCCAACGTTCAAACCTTTTTACAGTCAGTTCAAACATATAAAACTTTATTGCTCTAGCAGAAAGGGGAACAATTTCTAGTTGCACAGCTTTCCCTGGGCTGGCTTTATACTGTCTGTGTTATTGCTCTATAGTGGCATTTTAAAGTTTATTGAACAAGACTTTTACAATTGAAGGAAGTATATAAAACTGTAAATTTATTAGATTTTTCAGGATAAGTGCCCTTTCTAGTTGTGCTCAAGAATTTGGAGCTATGCGAAAGCACTAGTTACATGACATTAATATTAAAGACAGAGGGTGCACACATTTTATATCATAACTGATCTCAAAAATAGTATTACATTACTGGAAGTCAAAGCTGTCACAGCACAAAGTGTGAGGATAGTGAATGTAAAAGTGCTGTGAATTTTAGTGTGATACACAGTGTGAGCCACAGTCCAGTTAAGCTGGGTGAATTAAATTAGGAGAAATACAAATTGATGTAACCCAAGTGAACTGAAACACTTGAAACATACTTATTGGGACAACCAAAATGCACAAAATGAATGATGCAAGCTTTCGAAGCTCCATTGGCTTCTTCATCAGGCAAAAGTGTTAAAAATGATACAGGAGAATTTTTTAAAAATGAAAATATTAGTCACAGGTCTGCATTTTGTCTGGATGTTGTTGGTGTTGTTCTGACTTGAGATGGTGTGGCGAGATATCTATGAAGGCAAGGCCCTCCTCCTTCTGACCATGTGGCACTGGGAACAAAACATTCCAAAGTCCAGGAGATAAAATTTAAATGCCATTAGCAATACAAAAATGAGCCAAAGGACTGGGACTTTACTATTTCAGGTTTCTACCTCTAACAAAACTAAAACTATTTTTTTGTTGGGGGGGGGGGGAGAGAGAGAGAATACATTTGGCATGTTTTACCAAAACAGTACCTAAAATTTTCCTAATGCAAAAGCACGGAGGCTTCTCTTGAGAGATTCAGGGCCGATGCAGACTGGCCTGGGGGTGAAGTTGGGGCGGGGCAACCGTACGCTGGCCACCCTGACTCCGCTCCGACGACGCCATCATGCCGTGCACCTGACCGCACAGCATCAGAAGAAAACAATGCTTGTGCACCAAAGAGGCACAAAAGACTGGCGGCAGCAGCTCTAAGGGTAGCTTTTTGCCACCCCCAAAAGGAGCGGCATTTGCCAGCTCTTTTTTGGAGATGCAAAAAGGAGGATTGGGGCTGTGATGTGTGGTTGCCACAGCCCTGATCTTGTGCTACAATGGGTGGCACAAAGCCATCCCTTAGAGGCCGTCTGGATCGGTCCTCATTGTTCTCTAGCTACCAGATGGGATTGTGACCTCACAAGGGACAGAGACATCTTAGATCTCTGAGGTTTGTATTACTAATGGAATTTAAGTTCTGTCTCCTGGATTTTAGTGCCACATGGCCAGAAGAAGGAGGGGCTTGCCTTCATAGATGTCCCTCAATACCATCTCAACTCAGAACAACATCAACCTCTTGACAAAATGCAGGCCTGTGATTGACATCATCATATTTTTTTACTCCTGTATGATTTTTAACATGTTTACCTGATGAAGAAGTCATTGGAGCTTCAAAAACTCGTACCATGGGGCCCTTGGTATCCACTGGGGTTTGGTTCCAGGACCACCCCCATCCTCACGTGGATATAACAATCCGTGGACACTCAAGTCTCATTAAATATGAAGGCATGGTCAACTGGTGTCCCTTATATAAAATGGCAAAATCAAGGTTTGCTTATTGGAATTTATATTTTTTAAAAAATATTTTTAAGCCATGGATGCATGAATTTGTGGATTAAAAAAAAATCATGAATATGGAGGCCCAACTGTATTTTGTGCATTTTGGTTAGTCCAATATCAGTGTTTTATGGATTTGGGGGTGTTATTGTACTTTGGAGTATTTGAGTTTAAGTTGATAGCAGTCAATGTGATAAAGATCTGCTTCAATGCAATTTTAGTTGGCATGTTGATTATGGGACTTGTAGACCAGAACTTTTGGTATCACTGTTTTGCTCTGGTATTAGGGAAATAAATATCCTGTGAACATCTTACAGATGTTAGTGGGTATTAGTGTCATTCACAGCCTGGTTATATTAATATCTACTGCTACAGGGCACCAGAGCATCAGTGTGCCCAGTAAAACACTGGCAAAGCACAATCATACCCCCTACATATCCCCTTCATCCCCCTTCACCCTATGCCCCTTCTTGGACTATCTGGTTTGTATATGTTGCACTTATATCCATTGGAGGCATCATAGTTTCACTTTTTTGCATTGCTACCCCGACCAGTTGGGTACACTGGCTCTGTCCTTTTTAAATGTGTACCTGCACCGGTGCATTTATGTGCAGCTTCAGGGTTAGAGTTAGGATGGATTGCTTCTTTAGAACCCCTCTTGTGTTGGGATGTTTTTATGCAGGGTCCAAGGTGCGCATTTCCCCAGCTAAATTGGCTACCCTGGCTTCTTTTTCTCTGGTTTAGCCCCAGAATGCAGCTTCCGTCTAATTTCCGCCCACTTTGGAGGCATAAACCATCTAAATGCCCCACTTTCAAACCTGGTGGAAACCACTTTATTTGGCCCATCTGTTTCACCCCAAAGACATATATGTATTTCTGCTAGTTTTAGGTACCTATTGAATGGTGCTCTTAATGAAACTGTGGTTGAAGCCTCAGATTCTCCTCTTGCCTGGATGACAAAAGAAAAAGCATGTATCGTGAATTAAGCAGTCAGTAGTCTCTTTTTCTGTGTGTATGTATGTGTGCCTTCAAGTCCTCTGTTCATTCATGGCAACTCTATAGATTGTATAAGGTTTTCTTAACCAAGGAATACTGAGAGGTGGTTTTGCTTAAGACTCACAATAAAACTTTCAAACTAGCTAGCTGCTTCAGCCACAATAAAATCTACTGTTGCTTAGAAGAAAATTGGTTGATGTCACAAAGGAAATGTTCCTCCAATCCAGATATGGCATATAGAGGATGGGGAGGTATGTCCCTTCTACATTTTCTTACAGTGTTGTGCTTGTGAAAGTCTTTTTTGATGCCTTTTAGTAGCATGAAAACAGCAATGAATGCAGGGAAGTGAATAAGCCTTGAATTTTTGACAACACCTTGGTTATTCTGATCACAGCTTGCTGATCAGAATACAGATTACAGAAAGCAAGCATCTGTGATTCACAGTCAAGCCTAAATCTTCCCATTTTTTTAAAAAAAACTTCTGCTCTATGGATATTGGGAAGTTGTTTTATCTAGCACTATCCCTGCAGGGTGATGAGCAACTAGGGCTGGGTGCATCTGTAGGAGGTGGATGCATTTGGAGACAGAATTGGCAAGACCATTACTGCAGCTAATGGAGCTAAGAACATTATCTTGCTGTATTTTTAATAGCAAAACAAGGCAGAGCAGCTGAATGCTGGAAGTAAAAGAAAAGGAAAGCCCCCCAATCCCTTGTAATCCTGCGTAGCACAGTGCTGCAGCATTGAAAGAGTAAATGATTCTTACTGAATTCATTTAGGATCTGTGGAAGACAGGAAAATAGAGGAAAGGAAACTCTTAGTGCTAAGATGAATTAATGCCAAAGTGCTTGTCTCAGGAATGCAAATGCAGCTATGAGTCTCTCAACTGAGCCTCCTTTTTCTGAAAAGGGAGTGGGGAATGTTTGACATAAAAAGGGACATGGTTGAAGGAATGCAAATTAAGGTTTGCATCTCAATGAACTGTCCTTCACTACAGCTGAACTGCTCCTCCTCCAAAGATAACTAGCAGATAATTAGCAGAAGATGACAATAACAACATGAATTTATGGATTTTGAGAATTAAGGAGACTAAGAATTCTAGACTGTTATATAGGATACAACTGTTTATCCAATTTAGGTGTTATTGCAGAATTGGCAGTCCTCAAGTCTCACCAGACACTTGTCACTTTATGCAATTAGACTGAGTGAGTTGAAGAAAACCTGGAGAAAGAGTTCCTGGATAGTGAGGGGAAACATACCTAGCCTTTGCTTCATCCTTTGATTGCTTTTGACAATTGCATGATCATAAGGTTAGCACCTTTCTTTAAGCACCCTTTCCTAGAGTCATTCTCTGTCCAAAACTACAGTTTTGTAAAATTGATTTTTTTAAAAATACCAAACAACCCCATCATGATATCTGTTGCTTGAATACAACATATTTTTTTTACTTAAACAAGCACTTTGGAGCTTCCTGGTTTTTTTTTTTTTTTTTTAAAGGAACTTCTGATGCATTCTCCATACCCCTTGTTTATTTGTGTAAATAAAACTGCTTGGGGAAAAAAAAAGGAGCTTCTGCTATATTTTCTGACAATTTCTATTAAAAATAAACAAAATATCATCCTGATCTTTTAGGGCTTGTACGCACATTTGGAAATCTGAGAATTATTTGTTGTACAAGCATAAAACCAGCTGCTGTATGGCCCTGTCTAGACATGTAACTTCTTCAAGAAACTAAGTACAAGTAAATAGTTAAGTTTGAAGCCCAAATACCAAACCACATATTTTACCCCCACAGAGCCCCACAGAAATATACCTTGGTCCCACAGAAATATACCATTTCATAGATGATAAATTGTTGAGGCTCAAAGAGAATTTGTGCAATTGAGAGAAAAAGGAAGGGTAGAGTCTGAAGGCTCATCTCCACTGGCCAAAATGCTCCAGGCTGCTCCATTACCTGTGCACTCGGAAGCAATGTCAGGTGGCTGTCTACACACAGGTCCCTGCTGTGTTGCCCGGGGCTGCCACTGCTGGCACAAGTAGCTCCCTCCAACATATGAAACACAGCATCAAACATCAACCATATGGCTGGGCATCTCCTTGTGACCTCAAAGGGAGTGATGCACCAGCAGTGGTCTGGTTGTAGACAGCTGCCTAACATCACTGCAGAGCAAAAGTGCATTATTTTATACTGTTTAAGGGAGGGAAAGGGTGGATTTGGTGAACTAGCCTTCCATCATTAAGATAGTCCACACTGGATTTAGGGATTTGGCCCTGCATTGTATGGACAGGTCGCCATGAGGATGAGGGAAACTCGTTTAATTGATCTGTGTAGACCAGGGGTAGGCAACCTTTTTGAGCCAGGGGCTGGGTTGCTGTTCCTCAGACAATTGGGGGCCGAAGCAATATAGGTTTAATATATATATATATATTAAACATTAAAAAATATGCATGCACACTCTCTAAGCCCCAGAAAAGGCAAACCCCAAGAACAAGTAATAACAACAATAATCAATATCATCATGGCGGGGGGTGGGGGTAGCGGTGGCAGCGGCAGGACCGGCCTGGGGCTGGTCCAAAGGCCTCGGGGGGCTGCATCCAGCCCCCGGGCCTTAGGTTGCCTACCTCTGGTGTAGACATTCCTCATGTCCAAAAGGTAAACCCCAGAAAATACAACAAAACATCTATTTCACAAATGGATTACTGGTGTTGCCCGGAAACTACTGTTCCAAAAACACATTGAGAGCCACAACTACTCCCCACCACAAGCACACACTCTTTGTGGCCCTACATATATAAACCCCAGGCAAAGCATCCTGTATTGCAGAGGCCAGGAAAGGTGCCCAAGGCCATCAAGTGAGAGATTTTAATCAGAGACACATAAACTGATTCACAGAAGTTAGACAAATTGTGATTGAGAAGATATGATTGGAGTCATTGAATCTGGGGGAACAGTATAGCTTTGTCATATAAAACTTTATTGGAAGAAGTGCAGGTGATAGGCTTAGGTCCACCAAGATGACATTTCAGGGGGTTCATCTTTGCTTTTTCTCATGTAAGGGGAAGAGGGTGCCCCAGAGTTTTCAATCACACAGCCTTTGGGAAGGATGTTGAAGCAACATAGCTAGAGTCTAAGAAGGATTAGAAGTTGTTCTGTCATTTTCAATGCTCATTACAGGTTAATTCTCTTAGGAGAAGGAACATTTAAGGAATTTTAGCATTGTTGGTGGTTTTGCTTTGTTAATTTGTTTGTGTGGCCTTTCATCCTTCCAGTCTAGACTAATCATTCCTTAAATCACTTGCATCCTATTTGTTTATTATTGCAATTTGTATTTATCTTGTGTGTTAGTTAATAGGATGTAACTTCCTTCCACTCATATACTACTCCAAGTATTGTTCCTAAAGACATTCCTCGCACACACACCCAGTAGAGCACTTCCCTCACTAAAAACCAAACCCTATTAGGCTATTAGAATTCATCTCCTCAGAAGCAGTTACAATGCTTGGAAATTTGAATCCACATCTAGCAAAAATAAAAGACTATTTTGTTAATTATATTATATTATAACCAAATGTAACCAATGGTGAGGCATTTCTAGCTTCAGAAAAGAAACCAAAGTGAGGGCCAACTTACTGAAAGACAGTGTAGTCCAGGGGTAGGCAACCTTTTTGATGCATGGGCTGGTCCTCCGAAGTCCTCCCGTCCGCTGGGCTGAGGGGGGGGGAATGACGTCACGCGCACCCCGCCGCAGCGCGTGACCCCCGCACATGCTGCCACTGCTGCCGCCACTGCCGCCACTGCGGCGCACGCGGCCACCTCCGCCTTCGCACGCATTGTGGCCGCTATTTTGAAAAACAAAATGGTGGCCACGGTGCGTTTGCGCATGCGCAGGAATGGGAATACACAAAAAATGGTGGTCGCCATTTTGATTTTGCCACCAGTTTTTGTGTATTCCCATTCCTAATGTCTGATTTATGTCCATTTATCCTTTGGCACAGGAACTTGCCTGTTTGCCCAATGTAGAGTGCTGATGGAAATTGCTGACATAGTATGGCATAAATCTCATTGGAGAATGAGCATTTGAAAGTCCCTCTAATATTGTTGGTGATGTCCTTAGAACCTGTAATGTCATTTCCTGAATAAATGTGTGGACAGAGTTGGCATCTGGTTTTGTAGCAATCCTTTGTCTATATCTGTGTTGTGTGTCCACCGATAGGTAAGTACCTGTTTGAGGTTTGGAGGCTGTCTGTAAGCAAGTAATGGTCTGTGAAGTCGTAGGCTTTCATGGCCGGCATCCATAGTTTTTGTGGGGTTTTTGGGCTGTGTGGCCATGTTCTAGAAGAGTTTCTTTCTGACGTTTCACCAGCATCTGTGGCTAGCATCTGCCACAGATGCTGGTGAAACGTCAGAAAGAAACTCTTCTAGAACATGGCCACACAGCCCGAAAAACCCACAAAAACTAAGTAATGGTCTGTTGCCAAGAGCCACAAAAGAACTACAAAGGGAGATTTGAAAGAGAAATAGCAGAGTTGGAATGCATCCACAGACTACAGTCCATCAGCGATGGATTGAACAGAGATAATGGTTTCCTGGCACACTACAAACATTTTAACTCTATCTAACCCCGAAACTCATGAGGGCGCACTTGACACATTACCCCCGCCTCCATTTCCAACACCATTGTCCAATATTCATTCTTATTCATTCATTCTTATGACAACACCATTGTCCAATATTCATTCTTATGATTATCTACTCTCCTTGGCTTTAGGCAACATCCTTCCCCTTGTCTTTGTCCTCCAACGACCATTGTTAGAACTGAACTTGTCACCTCATCTCCATACCCACAAGATTTTGAATTTGAATTGATATTCTCACACACAAAAGGCTTATATAGGTCTGTCACCACTCCAAACATACATCTGAATAAGTAGTCTCAAGTCTATGAAAGCTCATGCTACCAATTTCTTTCTTTTGGTTAGTCTCAAAGGTGCTACAAAATCCCATTACTTCCAGGATCTGGTTTGGCTTACTTGTTATTTCCAGGATCTGGTTTGGCTTACTTGTTTATATTTCAAGTCAGGGGGGCGGTTGGGATAGAGGATTCTCCTTTTAACTTTGACTGTAATTTTAATCTGTATGTTCTATATACCTGTTGTAATCTGCTTTGATTCCCATTGGGAAAAGGCGGAATAGAAATACATGTTATTATTATTATTATTATTTGTTATTATTATATTTATCTCAGGGAAATTTTTGTTTTTCCAGCATGCTCTAAGAATCTCCCAGATTGTCTGAATTAACGGCAGAGAATGCAAGGTTTCATGAAGGAATCTTGTTTTAGAGTGTGTATATATATGTTTCTGTGTGAGAGTGTTCTAAAGAGAACTGAATCCTTTGAAATTTAGGGTCTCTTAGACCATTTTTAGCATGGGAACTATACACTGAATGGGTAGAGAAGAGGTGGGTTCTTCAAGCAATTTGGAATTTCAATAGATTACTCCCTTTGTTTCAATGAAGTGTTATGTGGAGATAGGGGATGCCTTTTCCTGCTGAGAGATGGGTACATTTTGTAGCAGGTAATAAGTAGAGCAATATCTGTCTTCCATTAGTTATAGTGAATATGTGTATTCTAGCATCTAAAGAGAAAGGAGAGAGTGAGAGAGACAGACAGTGAAAGAACGAACAGCTGCCAACTGGGCAGTTGTGTCTGTTGTCTGCCGGCTGCTGCTACCCACTCATTACAATTAAAATGAAGTGTCCGTCAGCGACTATCTTCACTGTGTGGCCCATATGTTTCTGAGCTGATACTGTCCGGATTATTCTGTTTCGGAAAATGATAACGGCTGTTTATAACCTTGGCAAAGGCTGAGTCCTAATCAGACTGGAGCACATTTTCACAGACTGCCTGATAACAGGCTGTTAGCAGTCTTATCACTGAGAGATAGGCCAAAATAAGCAGATCTGTGAGCACAGGAGCACAACCTAGCATTGCGCTCCCTGGCCCAGCCTTTCTTTTGAGATACCTTTTCTCTGGCTAATTTCAGGGAGAATTGGAGGCACACAAGGAGGATTAATCAACAAAGAGATGGGTGTATGTCTGGGTGTTTCATTCACATGTAGCTTAATTTAAAGAGAGAGAGAGAGAGGAAATGGAACTGCAGAACGATGTCAAAGGAAAGAAAGCCCAGGAGGTTTCTAGGGCTGCCATCTTTGCAACACCATTACAAGAATGACTACAGTACTGCTCAGCTTGAATCTCTAGAAGTCTCCCAACACACCCACACCCACCCATTCAGCTGTCAGGCTGGCATCAGCTTGTGAATTCTGGGAGGGTTGTACATATGGAGGTCTCCATGTGAAATGGAAGAGAAGACATCAACAGAGGTATAGGAAGCTGGTACTCTCTGTGGCTAATGAGGCATAGGGCAGGAGAGCTAATGATAGTACAGCCACTATTAATAGGAGGAGCTAATAGTAGGTCAAGCAAGGAGCAAAAAAGCAGACAAGCTTCCTGTCTTCTCTCTGTTTCTCCCTCCCTCTTTCCTTTCTCTCTCTCTCTCTCTCTCTCTCTCCCCCCCCCCCCCCCCCACACACACACACAGTTAAGAAGCCTCTGAGACTGGCACAATATTGTTGTTTCTAAAGTACAGGTCCTTTCCACTGTCTGTTGGTTATAAAATATGGAAGTGTGGTTTCTGTAACAGAACTTAAATTCATTAATGTAGATATTAGAATAATAACCAGCCACACCATCCCCAACACACTTGTCTAGCAGACAAAGAAATCAAAACACAGTCTTTTTAAAAAGTATATAAAAGTAATTTTACTCAGAGCTTGTGCATAATCAAACACAGGTTCACCATCTTGAGGTAAGGTGAAGAAGAAGAAGAAATATCTACATGGTTTCAGGAAGATGGGAGCTTCTCATGCAGAGAGAAAGAGAGAAGGGTCAAAAACTTCATGGCTAACCCCCAGAGAAAGAAGAAAAGCAATTGGTACGTAGATGAAACCAGAGAAGATAAAAGGATGCCTAGGTGACTCAGGAAGAGAAAGGGTATAAACAAACAAGCAGGAAATAATCATAAACATATAGAAAGCTTAAATGCTTAGAGCGGCACATGCAATCTAACTACTAGTGAGTTCAAGCATGGGAGATATCTCTAACAGTTCCTCCCTTTCTCTTTCTCTCACAAATATACAGCTAAGCATCTGAGGCTGGCACAAAATTGTAGTTTCTAAAGTACAAGTCATGCCATGCACAGCTTCCACAAGAACAGAAATTGTTTTGGAGAGACACATTGCTCATGGACATGACTTCACGGGGCAAACAGAACCTGCTTGACTATGGAGTGGAGCAGATGGGCGTGAAGGAGTGGCCTGGATCCACGCCAGCCAGAGGCAGGTTGGAGCCCTGCTGTCTGCACGATCCACTCACAAGGCAGGCTGCAGATGCAAGGCCCAACTAGTGCTGGCCAGGAGTCAGGTTTTTCCAGCTCCAGGTCCTAAGGACCGGAGCATAGTGCTGCTTTGGAAGCGTGCATCATGTAAATGGCATACCTCCAAAGTGGCCAGAAGCTGCTTCATTTGGCCAGTCTGTTGGGGGCCTGAACTAATATGATGTTATGCCTTTATTTCATTTTTCTTACGAGATTTTCTAAACATATAACAGAAAAAGAATTATATTAGATAGAGAACCATGTCTTATGCCTTTGATTATTTCAGGAGTTTTTTAATTTGACTTATCAGGTTTCTGTATTACTAGACTCTATTTCACCCTATGTTCCTTTTCCTCCTTTTAATTAAGATTAAACTTTATTAAAAATACAGTACAAGCCCTTTCAATTGTCCTTTCATGTTCTATTCTGGTCTTGAGAAGCAGAACTCTTTAAAAAGAACAGCATAGTTGATTTGAACTAATATATACAGTCGGCCCTCCACTTTTATGGGGGTTAGGGGTGCAAGACTCCCGCAAAACTGGAGAATTGACTATATGTATTAGTTCAAATCAACCATGCTGTTCCACAGTCTGCTATCCCGCTGGGGAAGGCATGAGGAGGGGGGGCACAATGGTTCCTCCTCTCCCTTCCCCGGTGGGATAGCTGGCTGTGAGAAGCTGGCTATGGCACTGGGGAATAATAATAATAATAATAATAATAATAATAATAATAATAATAATAACAACAACAACAACGATGATGATAAAATTTATTTGTACCCCACCCCTCTGTATAGCAATCAAGGTGGCTTCCAACATAAAAATACAATACAGTAAGATCAACCCCAAGCTGAAGGGGCAAGCTTGGCGTGTGCACCTTCTCCACTGCTCCCTTCCTCCTAGGCTTTTTCCCCCAAGGGAGGAGGAGGAGTGTGCGCATACACGGGAATGAATTCATGAATAAGCGCGAGTGTCAAAGCTGTGAATGTCAAGGGCCAACTGTATATCAGAAAGGAATTTTGTTTTTTATTTGGAAAGAACCAGTTGTGGTTGAAGTGAAGGGTATAGATAGAGGATTCATCTCATGCACCCTTCTCTAGCTATTGTGTTTGTTTTTCTGCAGCATGCACACAGTTAACAAGAGCATACATAGCCACAAACAGGAGGATCATAAAATCATAGAGTCATAGAGTTGGAAGAGACCACAAGGACCATCCTGTCTAAGCCCCTGCCATGCAGGAACTCAAAATCAAAGCGCCCCCAACAGATGAACATCCAGCCTCTGTTTAAAGACCCCCAAAGAAGTAGACTCCACCACAGTCCGCTGTCAAACAGCTCTTACTGTCAGGACATTCCTCCTAATATTTAGGTGGAATCATTATTTCTCTAGTTTGAATCCATTGCTCCAGGCCCCAATCTCTAGAGCACCAGAAAACAACCTTGCTCCATCCTCAATATGATACCCCTTCAAATATTTTAAAAGGGCTACTATATCACCTCTTAACTGTTTCTTCTCCAGGCTAAACATACCAACTCCCTAAGTCTCTCCTCATAAAGCACGGTTTCCAGACCCTTCACCATTTTTGTTGCCCACCTTTGGACACGCTCCAGCTGGTCAACATCCTTTTTGAATTGTGGTACTCAGAACTAGACACATTATTCCAGGCGAAGTCTGACCAAAGCAGAATACAGTGGCACTATTACTTCCCTTGATCTAGACCAGGGGTAGGCAACCTAAGGCCCGGGGGCCAGATGCAGCCCCCCGAGGCCTTTGGACCGGCCCCAGGCCAGTCCTGCTGCCCCCCCCGCCACCGCCGTCGCCTGCCATGGTGATATTGATTATTGTTGTTATTACTTGTTCTTGGGGTTTTCTTGGCAAAATCTCCACAGGGGTTTTGCCATGGCTTTTCTGGGGCTGAGAGAGTGTGCATGCATATTTTTTTAATTTTTTAATTTTTTTAAATTTATTTATTTATTTATTTATTTATTTATTTATTTTTGGTGCTTCGGCCCCCCAATTGCCTGAAGGACAGCAACCCGGCCCCTGGCTCAAAAAGGTTGCCTACCCCTGATCTAGACACTATACTTCTATTGATGCAGCCTAGAATCCCATTGGCCTTTTTAGCTGCTGCATCACATGGTTGACACATGTTCAACTTGTGGTTTACTTGGACTTCTAGATCCCTTTCACATATAGTCTTGTTAAGCCAGATGTCCACCATCCTTTATCTATGGATTTTGTTTTTTCTGCCTAAGTGCAGTACTTTACATTTCTCTGTGTTGAAATTCATTTTGTTAGCTTTGGCCCAACTTTCTAATCTTTTAAAATCATTTCAGTTTTGATCCTCTCCTCTGAGGTATTAGCTACTCGTCCTAATTTGACATCCTCTGTAAATTTGATAAGCTTTCTATTTCTTCATTCAGGTCATTGATAAAGATGTTGAATAGCACTGGGCCCAGGACAGATCCCCGTGGCACCCCACTGGTCATTTCTCTCCAAGATGAAGAGGAACCATTGCTGACCACCCTTTGGGTTCAGCCAGTCAACCAATTACTAATCCACCTAACAGTTGCATTGTCTAGCCCACATTTTGCTAGCTTGTTTGCAAGAATATCATGGAGGACCTTGTCAAAGGCTCACTGAAATCAAGATATGCTATATCTACAGCATTCCCTTCATCTACCAAAATGTAATCTCAGAACCATTGGCAACAATATTTGAGAACTCCTGGAGAACAGGAGAAGTCCCAACTGACTGGAGGAAGGCAAACATCAATCTTCAAAATGAGAAAATAAGAGGATTGCAACAATTATCACGCAGTTAGACTGACATCAATATCAGGAAAGATTCTAGAGTACATCATTAAACAGAGTCCCTTCATCTACCAAGGTGGCAGTTCTATCAAAAAAAGAGATCAGATTATTCTGGCACAATATGTTTTTGAGAAACCCATGTTGACTTTTTGTGATTATGGCGTTCCCTTCTAAATGTTCACAGACTCTCTGTTTAACTACCAGGAAGTGGCAGTAAATACAGCTGTTTTTTGTACGTTCCTGGGGACATTCAAAATCTTCCTTTTGCTATGTGTCCTATTTCCATTTGGGATGCATGTGCCTAGAAAGCATAATGTAGCTACATGAATTCACATTAAATAGTTTTCAAAGTAGCCTTGTTAGTCTCTTGCAGCATAAAAAGCAGGAAGGGAGGGGTAGGTGAAAAAAGAAGGAATGTAGCAGCACTTTTAAGTTTTTGTTGTTGTTAGCTGCCCTTCGAGTTGACTTTGACTCTTGATGACCCTGTGAATGAGACATCTCCAAGTGTTTCTGTCATCCCTGCTGTGCTCATTTCCCACAGAACCATGCCTGTGTCCTCCCTAATTGAGTCTAACCATCTGGTGTGCAGTTTACCCCTCCTTCTTCTAAGTTCTACCTTTCCCGGTGTTAATGTATTTTCTAATGAGTCATACCTTCTCATGATGTGGCCAAAGTACGACAGCCTCAATATAATCATTTTGGCCTCCAGAGGTATTTTTGGCCTAACTCACTCAACGATCCATTTGTTTGTCTTTCTAGCTGTCCATGATATCCCCAGCACACTTCTCCAACACCACATCTCAAATGAGTTGACTAACTGGTTTTTATTTTAGCATAAGCTTTTGTGGAACTCACTTCTTCACATGCAGATAGAATGATATCAAGCCTCAGGATATAAAGTATATTTATATAGTTGTGAAAATGAGAGTGGGAGAAATACAGGGTATAAATGCAATATTTTTTTTTAAGGACCTCGTTATAGTAGTAGCTGAATAATGAAGGGGAATACTGAAAAGCTGAGGTTGTATCCTTGGACACCTCATCACACATGTTCTGTCCTTAGCCAGATACTGTCCAGATGAATACCCAACTATCAGCCCTCTTGAGAAGGAGTTAGACTATTGATTATACATTTTTTCTGAATATTATTTGCATCAAGAGGGAACTGCAAGAACTTACTCCTAGGAAGAGGAAGGAAAGCTGGAATCAGCCTTTACTTTTGCTATAATTCTCCTCAGGACTGTACAGTCTCTGAGGAAACAAAAATATATGTGCCTAGGGTCTGGATTTGCCCAGTTGAAAAAGGTTCAGATTTCCCTACACAGGCCCTCCATGCTCTGTCTCTGAGTAGCAGGCAGATGTTCAAATAAATAATGCATTTAAAAATACCTTCTGGCAGCAACTAGGAGTTTGTTTTGAGCAGTACTGGAGTGACAAGAATACCTCATCCTGTTTCTTCTTCATGGTCTCTGTGACTCACACCTATAGATGTAATGACCCTTTCAGGGCAACTAGATCATCCATCCCTTAATTCTGTAACACAGTTACCCCAGTGTGTGTGTGTGTGTGTGTGTGTGTGAATCTTTTGTGTACTCTCCCCTGCTTCCCACCACATAAGTGACATTGTTATCCAGCTAGTTGCATATGTTTGTAAAAATGCAGCAATCTTATACAACATTAACAGTAACCGTAGGGCTCCCAGGAAGCTCCATTTAAAGAAAATCTGAAAACAACAAATGGTTCTATTACATGGGGAAAGGTTATTATGTTGGTGTCACATTGGGACTTAGCAGTTGTCATGCTAAAGGGAAAATAAGGGAAAGTTTCTAATCCATTTGATTCCAGGGTATATATTTCAAAAAGTGAAGGCATATGCATTAAGTACAGTAGTCAAGCATTGAGCAATTCAATGAAATTAGCCCTTCATCTTGGACATTGAGAATGAAAAGTTGAAAATTACAAGTGAATGAATGTAATAAAATGCAAGAAGCCTGCACATAGGCTTACAGTCCTATACAACTTCCTTATTAGGCCTAGCAATGTCCTTGGTTACCAACTTCGAGTCGCTCAGTTTACTGATAATAAACGTGTATCTTCCCCCCATCAAAACTCCAACAACCGACTAAAATAAATTGGGTAAATCTAGAAGAATATATCTTTAATCTAACAAATCTTTATCGAAAAGCACATATTCTTATGGCAGGTGACTTGAATGCCCGAATAGGCCAATCAGACCAAACTCTTTACTCTTATTTCAAACTAAAATGCCCAGAAACAAACGTCGATCACCATAAAACATTCAAAAGACAAGGATTGTAACCGTGCTGGACTTCATTTAATGCAGTTGGTAAACAAATTTGATTTAATTATCCTAAACAGGAGAATTAAAGACGACACATCTGGAGAATACACTTTCCTATCTGGAACAGGAGCTTCCACCATAGACTATTGTATAGCTTCATACAGTCTGCTAAACACCATATCCAGTTATCATGTGACTAAATGATTAGAGAGTGACTATCTTCTTCTAGTAGTAAAACTCAACATCGCTAACCAGAATACTTTCATAAAGTGCACTGAGATGCTAAACCTTGATGCTGAAAAAAGATTTACAAGGTTGAAATGGTCAAACATAGTAAGTCAAAAGACAATAACACTATTACATTCTGATACCATTTGAAGCCAACACAAAGCTTTGTTGACTGCAGATTCTCCAGAAATAGCTTTTTCTATATTCCATAAATTAATTTCAAACCTGCAAACTTGCTTGAAACCATCAAATGTATCAAAAATCTCTAGGAAAAATTCCAAGTGATGGTTTGACCATAGAATCATAGAATCATAGAATCATAGAGTTGGAAGAGA
Organism: Phrynosoma blainvillii; assembly: GCA_026167975.1. Taxonomy (NCBI): domain Eukaryota; kingdom Metazoa; phylum Chordata; class Lepidosauria; order Squamata; family Phrynosomatidae; genus Phrynosoma; species Phrynosoma blainvillii. The sequence continues at coordinate 154,431,920 of JANUYF010000004.1, forward strand.
CCACAAGGGCCATCCAGTCCAACCCCCTGCCATGCAGGAACTCCCAATCAAAGCATCCCTGACAGATGGCCATCTAGCCTCTGCTTAAAGACCTCCAAGGAAGGAGACTCCACTACTCTCCGAGGGAGTGTGTTCCACTCTCGAACCGCCCTTACTGTCAGGAAGCTCCTCCTAATGTTGAGGTGGAATCTCTTTTCTTGCAGCTTGCATCCATTGTTTCGGGTCCTAGTCTCTGGAGCAGCAGAAAACAAGCTTGTTCCCTCCTCGATATGACATCCCTTCAAATATTTAAACATGGCTATCATATCACCTCTCAGCCTTCTCTTCTCCAGGCTAAACATCCCCAGCTCCCTAAGTCGTTCCTCATAGGGCTTGGACCATGAATGCATTGCCATGAAAAAATCTCTAATAATGCAATATCAACAATATAGAGAGCAAAATTTGCATACTCTACCCCCTGAATGGTTTATGTTAAAAAAGAATTACAAAAAAATAATTAAAAGAAAAAAAAGATCAACATGGCAAATCTTAATAAGTGCAGCAAGGACAAAAGACTCTGCAACCTTCTGGCAAGTGGTGTCCATGGCCTGGCCAAAAACAAGTCCAAATATAGATTACCACATTTCCCCAAATTGTTGGGAATCGTATTTTAGTTCTATTTTTGCTCCATATGGGTCCAACTATCCAGCTCTCAGGACAGATACAAGTAATCTTCCAAAGTGGCCCCCGGTTTCTGAAAAGAAAATACATCTCCTGATTTCCAAATTAAAATTGGGGAAAACTCTAGGTTGAGACAATATCCCACCAGAGCTATTAAAAACAAACATAGATTGGTGGACACCTGTTCTCTCAAATCTGTTTACCTGGATTGACCACATGGCATATATTCCTGAGGATTGGGGATTAGCCATTATTATTCCTATTTTCAAAAAGGGAGAAAAATCAGACCCAGCCAACTACAGACCCATTAGTCTTCTGAGCATAATCAGCAAATTATACGCTTCATATCTCCATGAAAAACTGATTGACTGGATAGATCAAGAAAACATTCTTGCCGACGAGCAAGCTGGTTTCAGAACAGGCCGAAGTACAGTTGACCAAGGACTTATTCTTCAACATCTGGCTGAAAAATATGCACCAGTCAATGAAGATCTTCATGCTGCATTTATCGACTTTAAGCAAGCTTTTGACTCAATCTCCAGGGAAAAACTTTGGATAAAATTTGAGTCTTATAACATCGACAAGAGATTGGTATTACTTATGAAGAAGCTATATGAAAATACCTTGAAAGTCAAATGCAGTCTTGTGGGTCATCTAACAAGGAAAATACCTACTCACGTTGGTGCAAGAATACCTTATTCAATTTCTACATCAACTCCTTAGTTCAACATCTGAACTTGATAAACTCTCATCCCCCACAGTTAACCGACAGGCCAATTTCTGTGCTATTATACGCGGATGACGCAGTACTCTTATCTCAAACAAGAATAGGTCTGAGACGTCTTCTATGTGCTCTAGACTGTTACTGCAAAGTGGAACTGCTGACAATAAACTATAGTAAAACAAAGATACTGATATTTAACAACAACAACAACAACAACAAAAGATTAAGCACAAATGGCAGATAGATGGCCAGCCAATAGAACAAGTTAATTCGTACAAATATCTAGGTCTAATATTCCAGTCAACAGGTTCTTGGATTCTGCAAATGACACACATCATTGCAACCGTGCAAAGTACTAAAGCACTCCTTTCCTTTTTTTATACCAAAGGTGGCCAATACATCCCTGTAGCAATTCAAGTTTTCATCAGTAAAATAATATCACAAATGCTGTATGGCTGTCAGATTTATGCAAATGAGAACTACAAGCCTTTTGAAATTGTACTTACTAAATTTCTAACAGTTATTACAGGAGTCCCGACCTGTGTCCCAAATGTAATACTTCACCTGGAGACTGGACAAATTTCTATGGAGGCCCGAATTTTGATAATGACAGTAAATCTTTGGTTAAAATTGACTTTTTTGCCTATGAGTCTTGTGCCATTAATTCTGACGGACACCTTCCAATCTAAATGGAAAAAGACATTGACTACAAAACTACAAAACATGGGTCTTCCGCCAGATACTTTTAGATCCATGGGGCACTCAAAAGCTAAAACAACTATTCTCCAACGTATAAAAGATCTAGTTCTCCAAAATCATCGTAGTCGGTCCGTGAGATATTTTAACTATTGGAATTGTGCTGGTTCATTTGTTATGGCAAATTATTTGATGAACCTAACAATACCCAAACACAGGAAAGCATTCTTGTTAGCTAGATTAAATGTATAACCTTCAACATAGCTTGAGGGTAAATACGATAAGACTCCTGTGCTTGAGAGAATATGCCCTTGTAATACAGGAAACACTGAAACGATCAATCATGTATTATTCCATTGTCCTTTTTACAGTGTCATAGATATGATCACCCCAGTCCTTCTAAACAAACCAGGGAGTTCAGAAACTTTCTACTTAAAATACCTTCTGTCAGACTGTAACCCACAGATAACTTGTAAAGTGGCACAATTTTGTGCATCTGCAATTACTAGCAGGAAAAGAAAAATTAAATCTAAGATAGCAGAACATATTGCATCTGAATTACTTTAATTTAGCTGACAGAAGTTTTTTTTTAATTTTACTTAAATTTACTTTCTTCCTAAAAATTGATCTATTTTACCTTCTTAGCAGACAGATTTATCCTCCTGCGAATTAAAAACAAAGCACCTAGTTGTACAAACTATCCTATGTATGCACTATATTACTGTATTGTTTATTAATGTAATATTAATGCATTACTACTTATGCATTATTTTATTATTTTAATTTAACCTTACTGTTCTAATATGTGTTTTTTCTTTTATGCTGATCTTTGACCGTAATAAAGTATCATCTTCATCATCATCCTGTACAAGATGTTCTCTCAGATCTTCTGACCAATATGAATCCAGAGCTACACCATTCAGTTTGTTAGGCTCCTTAGCTTCAGAGTCAAGGAGGAGAAATCTGAAATTTTCCAATTTTCAGTACACAACTTTTTTTCAAGCCGAATTGTTTTACTGTATTGTTATCCCATTTTTCAGACACTAATTGTCTTCAAAGCAGCTCACATCTATTAAATAGAGACAGGACCTGCTATTAGGCCTTCGGACTAAAAAGATATGTCATCTAAGAGAAGGGGGGGGGGGAGAGAAGAGAATCAGAGCAAGATCAGCTTGTGCAAGATCAGAGCATAGTGGTGAGCTGTAAGTAACCATTTAAATACAGTTTGAGCCAAGCTGATGTTCCCTTGCTGGCATCTTCTTTTGTATACCAGTTGGTGGTTCTAGTTCCTTTCCCCAGAGGATGGGCAGGGTGCTTTCTTCCTGTCTTTTTGTAATCCTAGGATTATAAGCAGTTGGATCTCTCTTTTGCTGTGTATGTTTGTAAGAAAAGGAAAATGTTCTCTGTACAATAGCTCTGGTCAATGGATAAGCTAGGTTCATTTCACTTTTGTGCATGTATGTGCCTTCATGCACACAATAAGAAGACTAGGAATGGGAAGGGAAGCAATGAAAGAACTAGACAATATCCTAAAGTGTAAAGACATACAACTGAGCATTAAAGTTAGAATGGTCCAAGCCATTATATTCCCCATCACCATGTACAAATGTGAGAGCTGGATAGTGAAGAAAGCCGACAGAAAGCAAATAAATTAATTTGAGATTTGGTGCTGGAGAAAAATGCTGAGGATACTGTGGATGCCCACAAAGACAAACAAATGAATTGTAGAACAGATCAAGCCTGTACTCTCACTGGAAATGATGAAACTAAGTCTGTCTTATTTTGGCCACATTACAAGAAGGCAAGACTCATTGTGAAAGATAATAATGGCAGGGAAAATAGAAGGTAGCAGAAAAAGAGGACGAGTGCACGCTAAATTACTAGACTCAATCAGGGAAGTCACAGGCGTGAATCTGCAGGATCTAAGCAGAGCAGTGGAGGATAGGGGATCTTGGACATGTCTCATCCACAGGGTTGCCATGAGTCAGGGCTGACTCAAAGGTAGTTAATAACAAACAACAATGTGCCTTCATGTCGCTTGTTGATTTATGGTAACCTAATGAATTTCATGGGGTTCTCATAGGCAAGGAATACTCAGAGGTAGTTTTGCCAGTTCCTTCCTCTGAAATACAGTCTCCCCTCCCAATTCGTGGGGGATCCGTTCTCGACCATCCACTCCCGCGAATTGGGAAAATTGCCAATATTGGCACCCCATTGATTTCAATGGGGATGTGCTCCTGCATGTGGCATGGTGTGTATGCCTCGGGAACACACACAATTGTGTCCCTCATGGTTTGGTGTCCACAAAGGAGCGAGGGATGTGAATGGCAAGACCCCGAATGACGGGGGACAAGTGTATAGCTTACAGCATCTGGTATTTGTTTGTGATCTCCGGTTCAAGTACTAAACAGGGCTGATCCTGCTTTGCTTCCACGACCAGATAGGATCTGGTGCCTTAAGGTATAGCCCCCACCCTCATGTGCCAGTGACATATTTGTGCCCACTGACAGCAACTGTTTCTTTCTTTCTTGGAAATTCTCCAGGCTCAACCAGCTGATGGCAAGGGACTAATACTGGCCCAGGGACTGGCTTAGAGTAGTGGTCCCCAAACTTTTTCAGGCTACTGCCCCCTTTCCTCTTGGGTGACAACCCTAGCACTCCCCCATGCCTATTTCTTGTTATTAGGTCCTCTGTTCTACTGGGGTGGGAGAGAAGAGAGAAAGTATCCCAAGAAAGGGAAGCAGCTGCTTTTGGGTAGTTTTGCAAATGAAGTAAATGAAATCCTGCTTGCCACCCCACTGGGTGACTCTGGTCAAGTCACACACTCCCAGCCACAGGGGAAGGCAACCTCCTCTGAAGAAACCTTTTCAAGAAAACCCCATAATTCTCTTCGACAAAACCTTAGATGCAAGTCTACAAAAGCTTATGTTACAACTTTTTTTACATAGTTAGTCTCAAAGGTGCTTCAAGATCCCTTTGCATACTGATATTCCAGAGTAACATGACTTATGGTTGAATCTGCACTGCAGAATTAATGCAATTTGACACCGCTTTAACTGCCATGGCTCAATGCTATGGAATTCGGAGGTTTGTAGTTTGTTGTCACCCCAGAGCTCCATAACAGAGGCTGCACAGCTCACAAAACTACAAATCCCAGATTTCTATAGAATTGAGCCATGGCAGTTAAAGCAATGTTGAACCGCATTATTTCTGTAATGCAAATTAAACCTATGTCTCTGAATTCTAGCCACTTGGAAGAGAACCTAGCAAAGGTGAGGTTTTTTCCTTATTTCTATGGGGGAGAGGGAGGGAGAAAATCTCCTGAACAGCTATGAGACTAAGAGGGACTCCTACTCTTGGAATCATATCCAGGGGTTGACATGCTGGCCAGCCCATACAGCAAAGCACAATAGCGTTCAAAATCCAAAAACAGTGATACCTTTATTGGCCAACAAAATGCACAAAATAGATGAAGCAAGCTTTTGAAGCTCAACTGTGGCTTCTTCATTAGGCAAAGGTATTAAAAATCAAACAGGAGAAAAATATAACTGTTTTGTGGATTTTGGATGTTATTGTTTGCAGTGTGACCAACACAGCTATTACTGGATATGCTTTCTAGATTTCAGGATGTTACATTTTAGACACAACAGGGGAATCCTAAACAAGAGGGAACAAAGAGCTAATACTTAACTATTTGAGGTCTTTACTTCCAACAAAAGTCAAACTTTTTTTTAATGAGACTGCATTTAATGTGTTTTAAGCAGCCTTTAGAGGTTTTTTCAGATGCAACAACACAGAGACTTCTTGAGAAATTCAATATTATCTGACAAAGGAGGGGGCAGGTATTTTCAACAGGAGACATAAAGAAAGGAGGTTTCTCATTGCGTTGCTAATGGATTTATTTGCAAATTTTATTTCATGGACTTCACTCTTTGTCTTCCTGAGCCCATATGCCCCCCTTATTTCAAATACACACACACATTTCTGTTGGGGAGGGAAATGGAGGAAAGGGGAGCTGCAGCCCATTAGCATGCGACTAAGAGGAAAGAGTGACTCTGGACCTTAAGAAATGTTCCCCCCTTTTCAAACACACACACAGCATTTCTATGTGTGTGTGGGTGGAGCTGGAGGGAAGGGCAGCTTAACTTCCAGGCAAGCAGCATTGCCACACGCATACCAGGACACAAGAAAGCCTCCTCACTGCTCCAAGCCTCTGCTTGTCTTCTTTCCCTTCCTGCCTCTGGGTTTTGGGTCTGACATGCCTGTGCAGAGCTTCAAGTTTGGGATCTGGATGATTTTTTTCCTGAGGTTTCACTCCTGCCTTCAGGAATCCGAGACATGCTGCTTTTCAAAGACTTCAATCTGGGACTTTCACCGTTTTTCAGCAGCAGTGGCCATCCTACTTGCAACTCCCATCCCCATAATTCTCTACTGCCCTCTTCCCCCTCCCAGCGCCCTCCTGCAGTTATTTTTTCCCCCTCAGCATCCTGGAGCTTTCCAATGCTCCCAGGGGGTTCTACCACCCACTTTGGGGAGCACTGATCTTAGAGAATCCTGCCTCTCTCTGTCTTCATCTCCTACCTGCCTTCTTTACTCCTTCTTCTCTTCTCATCTTTTCCTTCTGTTCCATTTCACTGCCTCCTGTCCACACACCTGACTGCCTTTTCTCATCAGTATGTGTACTTAGGTTTACATTTTTATTCTATCCTTCCTCTGAAGGTCCATGTACAATATGTAGGTCCTCCCTTCCCTATTTTATTCTTTAAACAATCCAACCAGGTAGGTTGAGCTGGGAGTGCTTTGAAAACTGACCCAACAGAGCTTTGCAGCTGAGCCAGGAGACCTAAATTGAGGCCACCCTGGCTCCCCTGTAGTGTGAAACTAGAAGTTCCCTTTTCAAGAAGGATATTGACATGCTGGGACATGTCCAGAGAAGAGTGATTGATTATAAAAGGCATTTCATGTTGGAATAGGTTTCCTCACAGACTCTCCTTTGTTGTTGTTAGTTGCCCTTGAGTAAGTCCTGACTCATTATAATCCTGTGGATGAGACACCTCCAAGACCTTCTATCCTCCACTATTCTGCTCAGTCCCTGCAAACCCATCCCTGTGACCCTCCTATTGAGTCCATTCATTTGGCATGTAGCGTTCCCCTCTTTCTTCTACACTCTACCTTTCCTAGCATTATTGGTGTGTGTGTGTGTTTTTTAGTGATCCATGACTTCTCATGTGGCCAAAGTACGACAGCCTTAATTTGATCATCTTGGCTGGTTTGATCTGTTCAAGGATTCATGTTTTTGGCTGTCCGTGGTATCCTAAGCACTCTTCTCCAGCACCACATCTCAAATGCATTGATTTTCTTTCTGTCTGATTCCTTTACTGTCTAACTCTCACATCCATACATGGTGATGGGGAATATTATTGCCTGGATGATTCTGACTTTAGTGCTCAGTTGTATATCTTTGCTCTTCAGGATCTTGTCTAGTTCTTTCATAGCTGCCCTTCTCATTCCTAGTCTTCTTATTTCTTGACTGTGTCTCCAATTTGGTTGATGTTTGATCCAAGATATGAGAATTCTTTGACTATTTAAATTTCCTCATTTTCCAGATTAAATTTATGTATTTTTCCTGTGGTCCTTATTTTTGTTTTCTTTATGTTCACCTTTAATCCTGAGTGTGCACTTTCATCTCCTTCTTTGGGGGTGTTTAAACAGGGATTGGATGGTCATGTCACAGCTGTGTTTCAGTTATGTATTTCATCGTTTCCCTTATATGCTTCAGGTTTTCTCAGATTGTCCAGCAAGCTGATGCCATATGAAGTGCCATCCTTCTGTGTTACTTATTTCATTTTTGTCTTAGTCTTTTTCTTGGGAGGTAGGACTGTATCCTCTCAGGGGCCTTAGCGCTGGGGACAATAACTGTGTGCATATCTATTAGGGCTGTAAAATTAACATATCTGCCACTCCATCTTTTTATTCTAAATGCCCTTTTTATTCTAAATTATTGTACATGATTAAAATTATGATGTAAAATACATCAAATTCATGTATTTGTAAGTTAGTTGTGGTTCTCAGTCCATGTATGCTGGCCCATTCTGCATGCGTTCTTTAGTGAAGAGCACTACTGCAGCTAGAAATTTAAGAGTAAAGTGAGTGCTCCAAGCAGGGGTTAAGTGACTCTTTCCATTTCATCCAGCAAGAAAAACAAACATCCTCAAGGTATGCTTATGCAGTCTCCCAATGACCTTTTCATACAATATTATAATCAAATCAAAGATTTTCAGTTGTGCCATTAACAATTTCCCTTGGGAAAATAGGCTGTGGTGATGATGATGATGATGATGATGATTACTACTACTATACTGCTGTTACTATATCTGAGATAACCCTTTGAGCCAAATACAAAGTGACCACTACACAATCTAGCTCTGAGGTCTTTGCAAGGGGAATGAGGGCTGCATGCAGTTGAGTTCTGATCCAAGTCAGCCTCTTCAAGGAGTTGCTAAGTGTGGCATTTGGCTTTATTTTCCCCCCTTCTTTTTGCTCCTGTTTTATCTGCCTACTTGTAATTAACCTTCTCCCCCAAAATGCTCAAAATCAGTTTTGCCCTTCCAACAAATTGTCAACTGACACAATTCAAGGCTATACCCTGAAGGTACCAGATTCTGCCTGTTCTTGGAAGCTAAATAGGGTCAGCCCTGGTTAGTACCTAGATGGGAGACCATCAAAAATACCAGCAAGTACAGTAGGCTTTTTTTTTTAGATGAAAACAACAGCAAAGTAACTCAGAGTATTCCTTTCTTGAGAAAGCTCTATGAACTTTATGGGGTCACCATAAATCTACAGGCAACTTGAAGGTACACACAAAGTTACATACACACACACACACACACACACACACACACACAGAGAGTTTCCAGAGAGGTGTCAGATCTGAGCTGTATGATGTCAGATTGCTGGTAGGGCTTCCTCAATGGATTTCCCCCCTATTTGCCTGCCTAGTGATGAGCAGGAGGGATGAGATGACCAGGCCCCAAGTAGCACAGCACACACAAGTGACAATGGTAAAGTTGAGGTGACTGCAACTTTATTGGTTACAGTAGTTAGAGCCTTGGCTGTCAGTTGTATCCCAACTAAGCCCACATGCTGGGGGAGAATCTGCAGGATGGCAGTAACCAGGATCCACTTGTGTGTTCCCACTCATAGATGAGAATAAAGCAGTGGTGGCAGCCCTTCCCAGAGCTAGGCCTGCCCAGAAACCCTTAACCCAAAGATTCCTTAAATTTTAAAATTAAAAAAATAAATAAAATGTTTACAATTTTTTTAAAAAAATGTTGTTTAAAATTTTTTAAATTTTGTAGTTTTAGAAAAGCCCTTAAGTTATATCCTTACTTAATTATCTGTAGTGTTAATTGCTAATGGGAAGCAGGGAAAGGGGGATGAGGATGTAATTGGGAAGCCATAATTAGATGCCTGCATCTGTCTGTGCTTAAATGCCTGCCTTTATCATATGAAATGAACATCCATTCAGGACTACATTGAGACATCATCTCTGGAGTGTGTGCTTAAAATTCCTTCTGGCACAGGTGACATTTTACTTGCAATGACTTGGAACAATGCATATTTATGAAGTATAGGAGGCCCAGTGGGGATTCACTGGACCTGGACCTGTGACCCCCAGAGACCAGTGATGTGCCTGGCTTACCGGTAGCAGAGCTTCTTGCTAAAACATTTTAGCCTTTGCTATTTTATTCTGTCAGCATCTTCCCAAAACCTGAGAAAGGGCTTCTTGATAAAGTTCATATAGCCAACTCTATGAGTTCTATATATCTGAAGAAACTGCCAACTGCCATCGTCGTGGCCTCAGAGGTAGAGAATAAGAGGCAGGCACAGCTCCACCTTCCTTGCCCAGAGGAATAATAATAATAATAATAATAATAATAATAATAATAATAATAATAATAATAATAATAATATTTATTTATACCCCGCCCAATGGTACACCAATCCGGGCGGCTTACAAGTTTAAAAATACAGTCCAATAAAAAATATAATACAAAGAAACCCCCCTCACCCCCCTTAAAACAGTATTAAATCAAATCACTTAAAACAAGAAGAAGTACCCTCCTCCATTTCAGCTTCCAGTGCCCTGGCCTCTCAGAGAGAGAAAGAAGCAGGCACAGCTCCACCGTGCCCAGATGCAGAAGATTCCTCCTCCATTCCAGTTGCCATTGCCCTGGCCTTAGAAGGATTGAAGAAGAGACAGTTTCTGCTGGATTTATCCCCTCCTACATCCCCTTTCCTTGTGTGTTGTGTCTTTAGATTGTAAGCCTGAGGGCAGGGAACTGTCTAATTACTAATTTGTAAGCTGCTCTGAGAGCATTTCTGAAGAGTCGGGTATAAATGCAATCAATTGATCAATTAATCAATATTTACAGGATTGAGAGTAGAATTAAAACTTCCACACACCTTTATCTAGTTTCCTTTAGTTTTTAAGGAGAGAAGTGATAATCTGTCCTTCCTCTTCACCATGCATAAAGTTGGCCCTCCCTATCCATGGTTTTTTTTCAACCATCCATGGCTTGGGGGGAAATGTATATGTCATTGAATACAATGACATAGGAAAATAGTGCCCCTTGTATAAAATGGCAAAATCAAGATTCTTTTTGATATTCCAAAAAAAAAAAAAAAAAAAGAACCTTGATTTTGCCATTTTATACAAGGGGCACTATTTCCCTATGTCATTGTATTCAATGACATGAGCACCAATGGATATTGATATCCATGAGGGATCCTGGAACCAAACCCCAGAAGATACCAAGGGCCTACTCTGTTATATTTGACTACTTGTCCTGTGATTCTGGCTGATTGCCAGCTCTCTTGTGAACTTTGCAAACAACTTTGCTAAATATAGGTAATTTGCAAGGGTAAAACAGTAGGTTTTACCCTGTTGCTTTAATTGGAATGGCCATGGTTATTAAGCTATCATTTTATGTTCCATTCTTTAGTTTGTTACTGTTAGTGAAAATGTGGTACCTCTAAGCATCATCTGCAAAGCAATGGGGATTGGGGACCAGTTGAAAACATCTCCCCAAATTCAGAAATATTCACACTTTCTAATTTGGTTATTCAGCTTTGATGTGTGCATATGCTTTTATAAAATAATAATAAATAATAAAATTTTATTTATACCCCGCCCCTCTGAGCACAATCGGGGCAGCTACAATGGCACTAAAAACTGAATTACGTTACATAGGAGTTACATTTACACAGCCAATTTGGGTTGAATGCTGTTTATTCTGCACCACAGATAAATAAAACCAAAGTTCACATCAGGGTACAAGATCTCTCCTTGCACTGGTTTGGTCATAATGCCCTACTTTACAATCCCCTGGTTATGCATTAGTTTGGCCACAGTCCCTCATAGTTTATTTAGGCATCAGGGGTCGGCAACCTATGGCCCGTGGGCTAGACCCGGCCCGCTGAGGCCTTGTTACCGGCCGCCGCCGCTGCCGCCGCTGCCTTTTTTCCCGGGCTTCTCCGGCCGCCATTTTGTGTTCCAACACAAATGGCGGTCGGGTTGTGTGCGGCACGCTCTGCCTCCTCCGCCTCGCTGTCTGACCTCCGTCCTCCGCACCAGGCCAGCAAGCTCGTCTGCTGCCTGCCTGCCTCCCTCCCCTGCACTGCTGTTCTAAAATGGCAGCTCTCTTTAAACCGAAGCCTGGGCTCTTTCCTGGGCTGCCCCATGGCAGTAGCAACCCAGAAGAGAGCTTTGACTTTGGTTTAAAGGGGATCGATCCTCGGCTTTTCCATCCCCAAAGCAGAGGCTGCAAGGGTCCCTCCTTTTGGGGATGGAAAAACTGCCTTTAAACCGAAGCCAAGGCTCTTTCCTGGGCTTCCACATTGAAGTAGCAACCCAGAAAAGAGCTTTGACTTCGGTTTAAAGGGGATCGATCCTCGGCTTTTCCATCCCCAAAGCAGAGGCTGCAAGGGTCCCTCCTTTTGGGGGTGGGAAAAACACCTCTAAACCGAAGCCAGGGCTTTGCCCCAGCCCTCCTTGGGGGGCACGGGGCTGTTCTGGGCCTTCCCGGGGCCCCTTCACTGGGCTCTGCTCCAAGACATGGTGCCACCGCTGGCTCTGGGCACAGATAAGCCTTAAAATTTAACGTGTTGTTGTTGTTGTATGCATGCCTTCAAGTCATTTCTGCCTCATGACGACATCATGAGGTTTTCTTGGCAGGTTTCTTCAGAGGGGATTTGCCATTTCCACCCTCTGAGGCTGAGAGAGTGTGACTTGGCCAGGGTAATCCAGTGCCTTGGAGTCATTTCTGTCTTATTGTGACCCTACCATGGGGGTTTTCTTGGCAGGTTTCTTCAGAGGGGGTTTGCCATTTCCACTCTCTGAGGCTGAGAGAGTGTGACTTTGCCAGGGTAATCCAGTGCCTTGGAGTCATTTCTGTCTTATTGTGACCCTACCATGGGGGTTTTCTTGGCAGGTTTCTTCAGAGGGGGTTTGCCATTTCCACCCTCTGAGACTGAGAGAGTGGCCAGGGCAATCCAGTGCCTTGGAGTCATTTCTGGCTTATTTTGACCTTATCATGGTCAAAACTGCATTATTAGTACAGTGCAGATGCACTCATAGATCTAAATTGCACTGGAGAAATAATGCAGTTTGACCCCCCCCCCCTTTAAGTGCTGTAAATGCTATGAGATCCAAGGATCTGTAGTTTTGCAAGCTTTCTCTGGTCCAAGAGTAATGGTGCCTTACCAAACTGCAAATCTCAGCATTTTGCAAGATGGAGCCATGAAAGTAGTGCCAAACTGTAAAAACAACATCGTTTGACCCTACATTTAAGTGCCATAGCTCTGTTTTATAGGATCCTGGGATTTGTAGTTTTGCAAGGTCCTTAGCCTTTTATGTCCAAAAATGCTGGTGCATTTTTGGATTGTGGTGTTTGACTGAGATGTCAGTCTTTGTATTTCAGTTAATACATTTTTAATATTTCTGGAAAATCAACTACCAGGTGGCCTTGGGCAAGTCACACTCTCTCAGCCTCAGAGGAAGACAAAGGCAACCCCTCCTTGGAACCAATTCTGCCAACCTATGATAGGTTTGCCCAGGGTCCTCAAACTATTCAGAAGACACTGTTCAGAGGGGATTTGCCTTTGCCATCTTCTGAGGCTGAGAGGGTGTGACTTGCTCAAGGTCAGGCAGTGGGTTTCCCTGGTTGAGCAGGGATTCATTGACCATCTCATTTGCCCAGGGGTAGGCAACCTTTCCCCTTTAAGGGCCGAGGGACTGCAGCTCCCAGAAGCCTCAGCCATGTTGGCCAATAGTCCCATGTTGGCCAATAGCTCCTGGGATTCTGGGAGCTGAAGTCCCTCGGCCCTTAAAGGGGAAAAGTTGCCTACCCCTGCCGCCAGAAGCAGGCCCAGAGTTTCCATTGAAATACTGGTAAGTTTGTTGATTTAACTTACTTGTTCTTCATTTTAAATATTGTATTTGTTCCTGTTTTTTTTTTTAACATCAAAATATGATGTGTGCAGTGTATGTAGGTATTATTTTTTTATTTTTTATTTTTATTTTATTATTTATTTATTTAATTATTTACTTCGGCCCTCCAATAATCTGAGGGTCAGCGACCCGGCCCCCAGCTCAAAAAGGTTGCCTACCCCTGTCCTACATTGTTTGAGCTATAGGAAACTGGGCAAGATTGTTAGTTTGTTTAACATGCATTTGTGTAACACGTCTATCATACTCTCAAAATTTAGGAAGTTAAAAAGTAATTGATTATATATAGTTATTGTCTCCAGGAATAATTAATTAGTATTATGAATAGTAACTATTTTCAGAAGCAATTAATATAGGTGCTTTTTAGTTACTTTTAATTTTTTAAAATCTGAATGTTACAGATTGTTGTTTTGTTCTACAAAACATGTGCTCCTTCTGCTCCCATTTACTGCACGATCACCTCAATACCTGAAATAGAATAAGAGGTAGGAGCACAAGGCATAGCATAAACTAGCATTCAGCTACATGATATTCAGCCTCCATTATTTAGTAAAGCTATGCCCCATAACTATAAAAGTGCAGTATTTTCTGGTGTATAAGACTACTTTTTAACCCAGGAAAATCTTCTCCAAAGTCGGGGGTCATCTTATACGCCGGGTGGAGGAGGAGGAGGAAGAAGAGGTGGCGTGGCACATGGCAGGAGGAGGAAGAAGAGAGGAAGTCAGGTTAGAGGAGGAGGAGGAGGAGGGAGGAAGGGGTGGCATGGTGTGGCGTGAGGCAGGAGGAGGAAGCAGCAGCGGATAAGAGGTGAACCCCTATCCTGGGGTTTTCTTGGCAAGACTGGTTTAGAGATTTGCCATTGCCTTCCTCTGAGGCTGAGAGTGTGTGACTTGTCCAAGTTCATCCAGTGGGTTTCATGGCAGAGTGGGGAATCAAATCCAGGTCTCCAGAGTGGTAGTCCAACACTCAAACCACTACAACATGCTGGCTCCTAATCCCATGTACTACCTATGTAACAACTGCAGACTTTTTTGTTCTTGTGTGTCTTCAAGTCCTTTCCAACCTATGGCAACCCTAAGGCAATCTTATCATGGGGTTTTCTTGGCATGTTTCTTCAAATGGGGGTTGCCATTACCATCCCCTGAGGGTGAGAGTGTGTGACATGCCCAGGGTCACTTACTTGGCCGCAAATTGTACATACCCCAGAATACATCACCTAGTATATTGGCAGTCCTTCCCCCCAACACTTTCTCATTTTCCCCAGTTGGAAGAGGGGTCGTCTTATACGGCGAGTATATCCCAAACTCTATATTTTAACTGGAAAGTTGGGGGTCGTCTTATGCACCCAGTCATCTTATACGCCGGAAAATACGGGTAACTAAAAGTTGGGGTTACACCATGGAGGGAGTTCCCTGTTGCAATATGGTTGTACTTATGTTTTTTAATTGGAAAAAAGTAATTTGTTGAAAGTAGTTAGTTATTAATGCCTTATTCCCTTGAAGCTCTGCATATTCCCAAGGTGACTTTTTTTAAAATGTACATACTCATTTATATTTGTTTGCCAGTCATAAGGGCTGATACTAAACATAAAGTCTAACCATGGTTACAGTTAAACAAAGCCTTCACAGAATCACAGTTTGCAAATTATGGTTTCCAGGTAATCTAGTTAGACCCAGCTGTCCATAAACTGCAAAGCAGGAGAGGGCGGAGGAAATTTATGCAGAAGGAGTGGGTTGAAAGAGTCTACACATGTCTATAGCAAGCACATGATTTCCAAGATTGGCTCAGTTGTCTAAGATATGATGTACTTGATATCAAAACAGAGAAAAGAGAAAAGTCAGAACTACCCAATACCTTCTTTGACTCAATATTCTCACAAAAGGAAAAAGGGTACTCAGAAAATGGAGGAAAATGGAGCAGAGGACATGGTAGGGGAGATGCAGCACAACTGGATTATTTCTGTAGTGTTGATGCAGCCTAAGAATGGGTTGGGTAGCTATGAAAGAATCAGAAAAGATCCTAAAGAGCAAAGTGCTCAACAGAGCACTAAAGGTAGAATTATCCAGACAATAATATTCCCCATCGCCACATATGTATTCAAGAGAGAAATGTAAGGCAATACAATTACACAGGGGGAAAAAATGAAATGCATAGCTATAGGACATGGGACACCTGGCTGGACAACAGTACATGTGAAAAGGATCTGGGAGTCCTACTAGGCCACAAATTGAATAGTGTGATGTGATGTCACAGTGTGACGTGACAGCTAAAAAATCTAATGCAATTCTAGGTTGCAACAATAGAAGTATAGTGTTCAGATCAAGGGAAGTCACAGTACTACTCGATTCTGCTTTGGTCAGACCTCACCTGGAATACTGTGTCTAGTTCTGGGCACCACAGTTCAAAAAGGATGTTGACAAGCTGAAACATGTCCAGAGGAGGGCAACCAAGATGGTGAAAGGGCTGGAAAGAGTGGATGAGGAGTGGCTTAGAGAGCTGGGTATGTTTGGCCTGCAGAAGAGGAGGTTAAGAGGTGATATGATAGCCCTATTTAAATATTTGAAGGGATATCATACTGAAGATGAATCAAATTTGTTTTCTGCAGCTCCATAGGATCTGTAGAGCAATAGATTTAAACCATAAAAAAAGAGATTCCACATCAACATTAGGAGGAACTTCCTGACAGTAAGAGCTGTTTGACAGTGGAACACACTCCTTCGGAGAGTGGTGAAGTCTCCTTCTTGGAGGTCTTTCAACAGAGGCTGGATGGCCATCTGTTGAGGGTGCTTTGATTGGGTATTCCTACATTTCAGTGGATTGGATTTGATGACCCTTGAGGTTTCTTCCAATTCTTTGATTTTCTGATTCTAAGAAAGGCAGGGCATTTGGCCAGATTGAGGGCAAGTGTGATATCTTGCCCAATATGGAATTTTTTATTTTTTTTTTCTTTGAATACTTTCCCAGAAGAGAGGCATTTGTCTATTTTGTCAGAATGCCCCCATGGAGCTTGCTCAGAGAATATTTTATAGGTGGCACATTGCAACAAAAGGTTTCCCTATGTCACAACACTTCACTGAGGTAGAACCTGGTGAGTAGCGTTGCCTCTTGGGTTTCTGCAGTATAGAGATAAAAAGGTATGTAGCCAAACTGTATTGGCTTATGCATACATGCATGCAAGTATGCACACACACACTTTTTGCTCTAAAGTTTCCTACAGAATTGTCCTCTATCTCAGCCGTGCTTGGCTGTCAGAGGTTATATATCTCTGCTGTGCTCATGCTCATCCTCTAACCATTTTCTGCTACAGCATCTTCTGATTGCTCAGTGAAGCCTTAATCTCTAATGCAGCGATCAATGGATGTGTGCCTTTACCATTTGGATGCTCATTTTTTAATCCCCACTGCCTCCCTCAATGTCATCTCCTTCCATTTTTCTTTATAGAATTTCAGGTCTGCTGTACCTGCTGATTATGAAGGGGACATCTCCCTTACTTAATTTCATCGATTTTCAAATCCCGCCAGGTTTGTGATCCTTACATTTCTGAAGCAATTCAAATAGAATGTCTACATTCCAGTGTTTTCCTTCTATAAATTATATGGCTGGGGAATTTCTGAGAGCTAACACTTTGCCATTATTTATTTGGACAGTACATTATGGTGAAGCAGGCTATTTTGTGGCATTGCCAAGTATGGGACTGGAATGGGGTTGAGGCAGGGTAAGTGCCCTTTGTTATTCTTTGACTTTGGGTTGTAACAATGCAATAAAATTTAAACAAGGGAAGAATGGGTATTAGCCAGAAAATAACAGTGGCATAAAATGAAGCTAGTGCTTCTCTTCTACTGGTTACATATGTCCTCCTTCCTCATCCTTGCAAACTTCTTCATCAATCCCCTATTTCTTTTCTTTTCTGCTTGGCTGCATCTGCATTTGGTGTTCTGCAGTTCTTCCCCTCAGATTGATGTACCGTATTTTTCGCCATATAAGACGCACTTTTTCTTCCCCAAAATGGGTGTGGGGAAGTTGGTGCGTCTTATAAGGTGAATATACATCTATACATCTAAGGAACCACCGAGGCCGTGGCTAAAGGGAGGCCTCCTTCCACCTGCTAAGTAGAGGTACCACTGTATTTGGTTAAGAATCTTTTTTTCCTAGATTTTCCTGCTTTAAAATAGGGTGCGTCTTATATGCCGGAGCGCCTTATATAGCGAAAAATACGGTAAATGTGGTTGGCATCTCTCCTGCAGTATACACATTGGCCACAGCCTGATACGTATCCACAAAGTTCCTGAGTTGCCATAACACTAATATGTGTGCTACTGGTATATTGATAAAGTGTTCTGCCTCTGTTTACCACACAGGCAAATGCCTTCATATAAGGCCCCTTCCCACAAGGAGTAGATTGTTGCAGTTAAGAAGGCAGAAATCCTAGTGTTGTAAGTAGCACTATGATTAAGAGGTGAAACAGACAGGCATAATAAGCCCACATGATGCATGCCCCGAAGCCGCCCCAATGCAGAAAAGCCAAGCTGTCTGAAACCATGGTGGCAAGGCTGTGATTGCCATGGCGAGCAGCTCCAGGGTAGCACCAATCTGCCTTATTTGGGCAGTCTGTTTCATCCCTATATCTCACTGAGGTCCACAACACACTGCAGAAATAACCCAGTTTGGGATCACTGTAACTGCCCTGTCTCAGTGCTAGGGAATCCTGGGAATCGTAGTTTGTTGTGGCACTAGAGCAGGGGTAGGCAACCTTTCCCCTTTAAGGGCCGAGAGACTTCAGCTCCCAGAAGCCTCAGCCATGTTGGCCAATAGTCCCATGTTAGCCAATAGCTCCTGGGATTCTGGGAGCTGAAGTCCCTCGGCCCTTAAAGGGGAAAGGTTGCCTATCCCTGCACTAGAGCTTTTTGAAAGAGAAGGCTAAATGCGTCACATAACTACAGTTCCTAGAATTACCTAGCATTAAGCCAGGACAGTTAAAATGGCCTCAAACTGGATTATTTCTGCAGTGTGTTTTGGATCTTAGTTAAGCCAGGGAATAGTACTGTTTTCATGCTGTCTTATAGATGTCTTATAGATAGCAGTGGGTTTTGTTTTCAATAATGCAACTCTACAGGAACCAATAATCTTTCATCTTGAGACAATGTTTGGAACAGCTCTAGGGTTAACCCTCTGTGTGTTTGATTGCTAGACCTGTTCTGTCTTTGTATTTTGAGAATGTGATATGTAGGGTTTGACTGGAGAGTCAAGGGCTTGGATAATGCATACTGCAGGGGTAGGCAACCTTTCCCCTTTAAGGGCCGAGGGACTTCAGCTCCCAGAATCCCAGGAGCTATTGACCAACATGGGACTATTGGCCAACATGGCTGAGGCTTCTGGGAGCTGAAGTCCCTCGGCCCTTAAAGGGGAAAGGTTGCCTACCCCTGGCATACTGGAACTGAACGGAGGACATCCCCTCCCATGCAAGCCAACTGTGCCCTGAGAATGTCAGGGTGTTAGAAAGAGGCATATCTCCATTATCATACTCTCTTTACTGATCTGGACTTCTGAAGGACTGGAGTGCAACTGGAAGACTGTTGCTATGCACGCACGCACACACACACACACACATATATATTCATTTCCCTATTTAATGTCTGTCTCTGAGGCAGCTGGCGATGTTTTAATGAAGTTGGAATTGTATAGTCTGTAGCCCTGGATAATGTTAAGCTGCCGAGTCAGAATCAAATTAATAATTCATGAAATTAAAGTGTATAATTAATTTGAGCTGTGCAGATGAGGAGAGGCTCAAGCCTTCAGTTTGAAAGGAGCTTATGTATTTTCTCTCTGTGTGTGTGACAGAGAGAACGAGAGAGAAGGAATATATGTGTGTACATTAATATCAGGTACTGCTGCCACAGCAATGGCTAGAAATTTAAGCTGCTTGTAAGCATTTCTGATCTCACTCCCTGATTCGCTGCTGCATATTTTTAAGCTTTCAAATACTGAGAAGTGTTTACAAGAAGTGTTAGTAGACGTGTGGCCTGACTGAAGTTGTGCATACTGACAATCTTCATCTTCATTTTAGCTTTTTCCTAGCAAGATAAGTAATGGGGAGGGGAGTGCTTTGCAATTTTAATTTTAGAAAGCAGGGAGGAGAAATGCTAAAACAAGAAAAATGCTGAAATAAATAGTCAGACCTCAGTTAACAAAGCCTCTGACGAAGAAAGGAGCCCTGGTGGCACAGTGGTTGAATGTTGGTACTGCAGTCACAACGTTGTAAGTTCGATCTTAGAGGAGGGCTCCAAGGTCTGTCTACTCAGCCTTCCATCCTTTTCTAAGTCAGTAAAATGAGTACCCAGCTTGTTGGGGGCAATTAGCTTACAGATTGTAAACCGCTTAGAGAATACTGAGTTCACTGATAAGCGGTATAGAAATGTACATGCTATTGCTAAGAAGCTCCTTTTTTTTTTTTTACAAGTGAAAGCCCAGACCAACTCCCCATTTTCTTCCGTGTCCTCTGTCCAGTTGGAAGGTTTTTTTTGTTTTTTTGTTTGTTTTAAAAAGCAGTGTTGGCCTTGGGAGGATGGTGAAGGCCATCTGGAGAAACAGATTTTCCATATTGGGTTGCAACAATGCAATACAGTTTAAGTTAGGAAAGAATGGGTTTCTGTTCTAGCCTATCCTATTGTAGCTATGTTTGCCTGCTTACAAAAGGCAAGATGAACAGCAACTGCTTCCAGAATCCTTTACTGAGCAAGCATAAACAGTGGAATAGAGAAAAGAGGAGAGCATGTGCTTCATGTGCTACTCGATAACGTTTTTTTTTTAAAAAAAAAACACACAAAGATCTATAACAGGGGTAGGCAACCTTTTTCAGCCGGGGCCGGGTTGCTGCCCCTCAGACAATTGGGGG
Organism: Phrynosoma blainvillii; assembly: GCA_026167975.1. NCBI lineage: Eukaryota > Metazoa > Chordata > Lepidosauria > Squamata > Phrynosomatidae > Phrynosoma > Phrynosoma blainvillii. Next base: position 154,452,401 of record JANUYF010000004.1, read on the forward strand.
CTGAAGCACCAAAAATAAATAAATAAATAAATAAATAAAAATTAAAAAAAAATCCTTAAAAATTAAAAAAAAAATTAAAAAAATATGCATGCACACTCTCTCAGCCCCAGAAAAGCCATGGCAAAACCCCTGTAGAGATTTTGCCAAGAAAACCCCAAGAACAAGTAATAGCAACAATGATCAATATCATCATGGCGGGCAGCGGTGGGGGGGGGGGCGACGGCGGCAGCATCCGGCTCCCGGGCCTTGGGTTGCCTACCCCTGATCTATAAGGTTGGCCACTAAAATGGAAATCATAAGAAAAGAGGGTGGTAAAAGAAAGAAAAAGTCACCCCTGGATACTTTTTGAAAGAAGCCTTAAAGTGGTCTCCAGAAGGTTCAAAGTGTTTTTGTCTACTTGTCCAAGGCTTACTTGATCTGGTTATTTCATTTCACATGTGCTTATTGTCATCTTTGGGTAAAATGTTTCCTGAAAAACGTTGAAATGCTCTTCTTTTTTTGTCATTCACTTTTTTTCTCATTATCTTATCCCATTATCCTTATTATTTCTGCTTCTGGCACAAAATTTTCTGTTAAAGAAGGAATGTGCAGGAACACCTTCACTTCATTAACTGAGGTACATCTATTGTGCTTGAGTGAATCTGTGGAAATTCAATTGTATGTGCCCACTTTCTTGAGTTTGGTTTGACACAGAAGCCTTCCGAATGACCGTAAGGGGTATGGGCATGAACCAGCCAAATAGAGCAGCTTTTAAATCCTAACTTAAGTCAAGTAAGATATTAAATTATATACTTACTATGCACATTTTCATATAATATTTGACAGGATTTACATGTTCTTAACTTTGTCTTGATCGCATTTCATCTACACAGAGCCTTCCTGATAATGTTTTGGTAGTCCAAACTGCAAGATAGTTAAGCTGGAGAATGTGTGTCATACCCTACATATTTACCAGATTGAAAAGAGATATGGTTTTATAAGAATAGATGATATTACAATTTACAAGCTTTCATACAAACGATTTCTTTAATCAGACAATACTCAGATTAAGAAGAGATGAGTTTTTCTTTTGTAAAAGCCCCCAGAAGAACTTTAATTTTGTTAAAATGGGAGGGAAACTTCAGGAAAGAGATTGCATTAAGAGTCCTTTCTCCCTTTAATTCAAGCACTGATCACACAGTGGTCTTTCCAGCTCAAAACATGTGAACAGCAACAGCTATAGTTACTGCTGCTTATTTTTACATTCTTTTCAAGCCCTGCTGTTTCAGATTTCCTTTCAGTGAAGATCTGATTTCTTTTCAGTGAAGATAACTGGGACCCTTTGCATGCCAAGCAACTGAGGTACTATTAGACCCACCAAGCCTTTTCCATATGGTATAGTGTCTGACACTTCCCATTCTGACATAATTCTGAACATCTTAACCACAATATTTACTTTCCCTTTCTGAAAACATTTTCTTGCATTTAGATACCACAAATTTCTATATTTCTGTACAGGGATGCTGCTGTACTGACATGCATGTAGGCCATTTGGAAGCTGAGCTCTATTATTATAAACAAATTGAGTCCCAGTCAGGAAGAGGGGCAAACAGGAAGAAATGGGGTCATATGACTATTAAATAGCAGTTTTTTTAAAAGGTAAAATTCAAAGATATACCCTTCTGTGGGATCAGTATGTAGAGAGGTATTGTAGCACCTTTGAACTGAAAGAAAGAAGTTGGCAGCATGAGCTTTCATAGACTTCAGTCGATTTGCTCAGATGCATTTGGTGGAGTGGAAGCCAGAGACAGACACATATATGCCATTGGTATGAGAGAATGCAAATTCCAATTCAAAATCCTTTGTGTATGGAAATGAAGTAGCAAGCCCAGTTATAATTAATGGTTGTTTGTGGACAAAGGCATTGAAAACTAGCCTTTGTGTGTGGAAATGAAGTGGCTAGTCCAGTTTGGCATAGGAACTAGCCTGTGGTGAAAAGAATTGATGAATATAGGATGCCCCTATGAGGATGGGGGTCAGGTAGTGATGAAATATGTGTAGTGAGCCAGGAAGCCATAATATTTGTTCAATCCATTGCTGAGGGACTGTAGTTTGTGGATGAACTCCAATTCTACTGTTTCTGCCACCAGTTTTTGTGTATTCCCATTCCTAATGTCTGATTTATGTCCATTTATCCTCTGGCACAAGGACTGGCCTGCTTGCCCAATGTAGAGTGCGGACGGGCATGGATGACATAGTATGGCATAAATCACATTGGAGCATGAGCACATGAAGGTCCCCCTAATATTGTGGATGATGCCATTAGGTCTTGTGGTTACATTTCCTGGATAAATGTGTGGGCAGAGTTGGCATCTTGGTTTGTGGCAAGGTTTAGTACCCGTGTCCCCATCTGTGTCATGTGTCTTCCCATAGGTAAGTACCTGTTCGAGGTTTGGAGGCTGTCTGTAGGCAAGTAAAGATCTGCCACCAAGAGTCCTTGAAAGAGTGGCATTACTGTCCAGAATGTTCATAGATGATGCGCTGGAGTGTTCCCAGTTGGGAACTGTATGTGACCACTAGTGGGGTTCTGCCATTTTCTTTCTTCAATCTGTTCTCTAATAGATCAGTCCTGGGTACAAGTCTTGCCTTGTTTATTTGTGGGTTTTTTTTTAACTTCATGTGATGGGTACTGTAGTTTGAGGAATGCCTGTTGTAATTCCTTGAGCTTGGCATCCCTGTCTTGTGGGTCTGAGCAGATGCTGTTGTATTGGAGGGCTTGGATGTAGACTATGGATTTGGTGCTGTGTTCAGGGTGGAAACTGAAGGCATGTAACTATGTGTAGTGATTCGTGGGCTTGCGATATACTATGATACTTAGATGCCCATTTTTTAGCTGTACTGTGATGTCCAGAAAGTGAACTTGTTCCGTAGATAGTTCCAGGCTGAGTTTGATGGTGGGGTGGAAGTTGTTGAAACTCTGGTGAAATGTCTTGAGTGAGTTTTCTCCAAATTATGAAGATATCATCAATGTACCTCAGGTAGAGGAGTGGTTTCTGGGTGCAGGAGTTAAGGAAGTGTTGTTCTAGGTCAGCCATGAAGAGATGGCATATTGTGGTGCCATGCGTGTGCCCATGGTGGTGCCATTAACTTGAAGATATATGTTCCCAAAAGTGAAGTAATTGTGTGAGAGAACAAACTGGCAGACCTTGGTAGCCACCTGGTAGTCTGATAAGTTCCCATCTGGAGTGATGTTCCTGACAGCTTGTTGTCCATCTTTGTGTGGGATGTCGGTGTACAGGAATTCCACATCTATACTGGCTAAGATTATGTTTCCTGGAAGGTTGTGGATAGATTGTATCTTCTGTAGGAAATCTGTGGTGTCCTTCACATAGCTGAGGGTGTTGGTGGCATATGGTTTAAGGATATTGTTCATATATTTCTAGGCACTGACTATAAGTGTTCCAGTGCTGGAGACGACAGGTCGTCCAGGGTTGCCCTGTTTATGTATTTTGGGTAATAGGTAGAATGTGCCTAGTTGGGGTTCCTGGGGTGTGTCAAAAAAGGATTTGGTTTTGCACCTCCATGGGAAATTCTTCCCTTTGTATCACAGATTTAAATTAGTGGATGGCTGTGCTGGGCAATGCTTTCCTTATGAAAGTGAGAGAAATACATTTATGATTTCCTGGCTGTTTTCCCAGCTGCAGTCCCCATTTCTATCAATGTTTGATCCCAGGTATGATAATTCTTTCACTATTGCTATTTCTTCATTGTCTAAGTTGATCTTGTGAAGGTCCTCTGTATGGGCCTGAACACACTGCCAGAAATAATCCAGTTTGAGACCACTTTAACTGCCCTGGCTCAATGGGAACTGTAGTTTATTGTGGCACTAGAACTCTTTGACAGAGAAGGCTTAATACCTCAGAAAAAACTACAGTTCCCATGATTCCCTAGTATTGAGCCAGGACAGTTAAAGAGGTCTCAAACTGGATTATTTCTGGCAGTCTGTTCAGGCCCTATGTTGTACTTAAAACAACTTTTGGAAGCCCAGGCTACCTGTCTGGCCACAAGGAGGCCTCAGAAATATTTGCTAAGGATTCCTTAGCAACCTCTCAGACATTCAGAGCTTTGGCTAAGCATATTCAGACAATGTGGGATTTTCATGAAGGGTCTCAGGCTCCACAGGCATGGGCGCTCACCTGGATTATCCAAGGGGGGGCAGATTTGGGCTCATCTTCTGAGGGTTGCACCCTTCCCTACAGAAAGAAAATTTCAGGAATTTAACGTCGTGAAAGGAAATTTCAGAACAAATAGACATGATTGAGCTAATAATAAAAGTTTCGGAATCCTTTATTTAACTAGCACAAGGGTGAGTGATCTGTCTTAATTATAAACTTCCTTCCCCATAGATAGGGTTGAGCTTGTTTAAAGCCCACACTATGGCCATACATTCCTTCTCTGTGATGTCTAAGGGCCTCAGCAGATGGGAGGCCGTGGGCCGCCCTGGGAAGGTGCGCTGCGGGACCGAGGCATCCTCATGCCTCGATCCCGCGGGGCACTCTCAGCGCCCCAAGAAAGGAGCACTAAAATAGCGCTCCTTTCATATGTCGCTGAAAGTGCGCCGCAAAAGCTTGCGCCGCACTTTCGGCGACCCTTCCGCCACAGTGTGTCCGGACGCTGCGGTGGGAGGTTGTCTTCGGAGCGCCAGCCGTGCGGAGGGCCGGTGACTCCGAGGACGACCTCGGGAGGAGGAAGGGGCACCGAGCGTGCGGCTGCCCCTCCCCTTCCTTTCGCCAAGGACGGCTCTATTAGCCATCTGCCGAGGCCCTAAGTGTCTTTCCCTGGGAAGGAGCTTCTTACTCATATATAAGATTGGATGTATTTGGCCATCTTTACCCTCTTGGCTCAACACTGCTCCGAGTCCAACATTAGAGGCATCTGTAGTGACTATGAAAGTCTTGGTATAATCTGGAGCCATTAGAACACGAGCTGTGGTCATTAGGTGTTTCAACTCCCTGAAAGCATTATCACATTTGTCTGACCAGGAGACTTTAGCAGGCTTGTCCTTTTTGGTTAAATCGGACAAAGGACTTGCAATACTGCTAAAATTGGGAATACATTTCCGATATATCCTGCTAGTCCCAAGAATGACCTCACCCCTTTTTTAGAAGTAGGCCTCGGCCAATTAACTATAGCTTTCACCTTAGAAGTTTCTGTTTTGATGGTCCCACTGCCTACAATGTATCCCAAGTATCGGCTTTCTCTTTTACCTACTTGACACTTGGAACTTTTGACTGCCATCCCACTCTTTCTATGTCTTTTTAGCACTTCAATAAGATGGTGTATATGTTCACTCCAGGAGTTACTGAACATACCACCACAGGAATGTATATGGAAATTCTAAAATATTGTGAAGGGGAAAATGATCCAGCATTCAATGGTTTTGTTTTCCAACTCACCTTGGAATCTCAATATCAAGATATCATTTATTCACAAGTATCTTTGATGTCCCTGAAAATGTCAGTAAATTCTTCTTCTGATTGTTATGTGTCTTGAAAAAACTCAGTAAATTGTTTCTCACATGTGTGTACAGAATACTTGTCTACTGCCTGCAACTTATTTACACCTGGTTCAAGATACGATGAATATCTAGTTATGATCTTCAAACACAAAAAAAATCACTGAAGAAGTTGCACTGTCCAATAGGAAAGCACGGGAACATATATCTTGATTTAAATCAATATCAGCTATAATTTCCTTAATAAAAATAAAATTTTCAGAAAATAAAAAAAATTGATTAGTACTTTTTAGTACTTGTCTCACAAAGTAAGAGAATGCCAGGCCCCTTTTCCTGCACAAAACACTGTTTCTAAAAATGTTATTGCTTGTCTTACTGTTTCAATAGCATTTCTTACTTCTTGCACAACGCTAAGGCAATTAACAACCAGATTTAATCTGTGGAGTGCACAGTGGAAATACAGTCATCCCTATCTGTTCCAGACCCCCCACGAACAGGAAAAACACAGATAAGCAAGTGCTCTGTGCACACCACTGTGCATGTGCCATAAGCACGTGTGCCCTTTTGTCCCTCCTGGCTTGCCGTCCACGAAGGATCAAAACTGCGGATGTTAAGTCCATGAACCAGGTGGGACAAGTGTATACTGGTTTAAGATATTGCTCCCTCATTCTTTTTGGACCCCAGATTCCTGACCTGCCATTGTTAAACAGCCATCATACCCACTAGGCCTATGCTATTTGTGAATTGGAAAAAAATAGCTTTTGTAATAATAATAATAATAATAATAATAATAATAATAATAATAATAATAAATAGCTTTTGTAATACCTTTAGCATAGAATACATCAATTTTAAGAAAGCCAAGAAAATTTTATTTTATTTTATAACCTCCAGAGCCATTCTCTGATATATATAATATACGCAGTGATCGCTGTTTGCCACTAATATTGGCTGTTTCATCTGCAAGTAAAGAAAATGCTTCAGTTATTTGCCTCTTTCACAATGTCTTCTTGAATTCTAACACCACAAATATGAATTCTGTGAGAAGTATATTGTACTCTACATCCATGTGTCTTTAAGTGCTCTTCAAGCAAATAAAACTAGATGCATTAGAAACAAAACAGAGCTGAATTGCAAAGCAAATATAGCTGAAATTCTCTCTCAGAATTTTTCCACTTGTACCCCAAGGTAAAGTGCCACAATGATCCTTCTAGCAAATTCCTGGTAGTTCTGCAAACTTTTGGAAAATTCTAATTCTTGTGAAACTGGAAGATGATTGCCAAAAATGTGGTAGCCATTCCTCTCAGCATGAAGAGGGCCACAACATACTTCGTACCAAGGAGCAGAAGCATTTGCAAGTTGCAACCTGTCAGGAGCTGAATCCTTCAGTTTGCCTGCCATGGTGTGGAGAGTTGGATTTAATGCTTATAGCTTCATTTGCTCATTATCGGCAGGCCTATAATATGTTATAAAGTACCATTGCTAAATGATAGGACATGTAGTTGTGTGTTAATTGTAAAAATTGTTGATCACATTCCTTCGTGCTTAACAAGCAAGTGGGAAGGGAGTTGAGAATGTGCAGGGAAGCTCCAACGCAATCTCTGGAGAATGGCTGGTGTGAGAGCAGAAGGGGGGCTCCCATGGGAAAGGGGAAGGAAAAGCATGTTTTACTTTTGTAACAAATGCGAAGTAGCTCACCCAAGATTTGCATTTGCTAACACTGGCTTATTAGTTATGACGACATGCATCTATGAACATCGACAGTTTTCCGAATAAAAGTTTTCTGTGTTTTCATTACTAAAGCCTGATTTCTGAACTAGGGGGTTCCTGTATATGACACAATCCTAGAGGCTGTTGCAATGACACAATGTAACATTAAAGGTGTACAGTGGGCCCTCGGCATCCACGGGGGATCTGTTCCGGAGCCCCCTCCCCATGGATGCCAAAATCCTCAATGCTCAAGTTCCATTGTCCCCAATGGCGACACGTGCACACAGCCGCACCACCATTAGGAACAATGGGATTTCAGGTGAAGTCCCGTTGTCCCTAATAACAGCTCTGCCATTGGGGACAATGCGGACTTGCCATCCACGGATGCTCAAATCTGCGGAAGGCAAGTCCATGGATACTAAGTTCCCACTGTACTTCATGTGTGCACAGTGACATAATAATGCATTAATCAAACCAATAATAATACATAAATCCAACCAGTTTTTAGTAGTAATTTGCAACCACTGCCAAAACACACAGTATTATTTTATTTTTCATAAAAATCAACCTAAAAAGAAAGGTAGTGATCAGGGGGCTTCCCCCCTCCCCAATTCATCTATTTATGGGTGCCCGTATTCACAACGGACTTCACATAAGGTTGTCTCTGCTCAAAGCCAGTCTGTAAAAGAAAGGTGGTAACTCCTACTCAATCCTCTGAGGATTTAGACTGTGATTCCACTGTGAAGTCTCGGCTCCTAGAGGAGGACCTGCAGGAGACTAGAGGCGATGCTGGAGTTGTCTGATTCCAGTTCCAACCAGGATGAGCCTTCTTGATTGCTTGTTTCATTCTGAAGATCTTGTTTTCCTGTTAACCAAAGTCTCTGCAGCATTTGGCTTTCCTTCACCCAGGCCAGACTAGAGTACCCAGTGTGAGGGGGACTTCTTCTGAACTGAGCAAAGGGGATTGTCCTTTGACAACTAAGATCATCTGGGAGGGACATGCCCTTTCCCTGAGTATTCTCCAAACTGGCAATGTCAGAATTTAATGACCTTTACCATTGAAGAATTTATCAATTTATTGAAGAGTAAAAAAAGAAGCCATGATTGCACAGAAATTTTACTTACCGGGTAAACAGGTGCTTTAGGAACTGAAAGTCCCCACAGTTACCCCCCTGCTTCCATGGCTTTTTTTTTTTTGGTCTCAGATTCTCTTCTCCCAAGGGAGGGTGAGGGCTTCTTCAAAAACCTCGAAGAATGATGGAGTCTCCTTCTTTGGAGGTTTTTAAACAGTGTCTGGATGGCCATCTATTGGATATGCTTTGATTGAGAGTTCCTGCATGGCAGGGGTTTGGACTGGATGGCCCTTGTGGTCTTCCAACTCTATGACTCTATGATTCTACCTTGGGCCAAATGTTTTCCAGACTCCTCCAGTGGTTCTTGCAAGCATATCAGTCACTCATTACAACTTTCAAAGTTCTGTTGTTGTGAGTGCCATCTCAATTCAGGTGCTCCCTAGCATTGTGATCTTGCTGGCCCAGTCTTCAGAGGGATGTACATTTGCAGAGCTGCAGTGTATCACATTAACTCAGATGCCAGCCTTACTGGCTGGTGTACCTATTTTCAGAGAAGAGTACTCAGGGCCTTTGGAATCAGGAAGAAGGGCACAGCATCAATTGGCTGGAGTTAAGAACAGCCCACTTATCCCTCCTCCACTTCACACCATGCCTCAAGGGGAACCATGTGATGTCGTGTCACAGGCTAAACAACCATGTTCTACATTGCAAAGCAGAAGAATCCAAGTTCTGATCACTGTACAGGCAGGCAGTTCTGATGTTCCAGTGGGTGGAGGGAACACTTCTACCCCTTTCAGCCCAGCACATTCACAGAATCGTCACTCTCCAGGCATAGTTTCTGGGAAAACATGCCTTGCTCCCTAGGGAGTGGTGTTCATACCAGGAGGTGTTCTCCAACTAGAGACCAGATTCAACACATTCACCACAAACATGTTTGCATCCCCAACAAATCACAAGCTACCCAGTTTTTTTTAACCAGGTTCCCTGGCTACAAGCAGAGGGAATGAATGACATACAGTGCTGGTGGCCAAAGGGCCCCTCCCCCTCATTGCCAGGATGATCAAGATGCTCCCTACTGATCCAGGAGACTTTTCTTCTTGGATATCATGAATGTGTCCCCAATTCAGCCAGCCCTGCTGACTCAGCATCCATATGTGGCTTTGCTTCAGCTAGATGCATGAAGGTTGAATGGAAAGCACTGAAGAAATATGGTTACACGGACTCTGTTATTAACATATGTCTGTCCTCTCACCAAGGATTCACAGCAAGGATTAATGAGGCTGAGTGGAAAGTTTTCACTAGATGGTGCAAAGCCAATTCCATTCAGTATAATAGGACATCTGTCTCACACCTCTTGACCTTCCTGCACAGAGGACTGGAGCTTGGTTTTAGGCCTAATAATTTGAAGACGCAGGTTGCTGCACTATCTTGACTCCCTAGGAGCCTCCCCCCTTCCATTCACATGTACCATCATATCTCCTCCAATTAGGTACCATTTCCTATCTTGGAGCCTGCCCTTAGTTTTAAAGCAGCTCACAAAACATCAATTTGAACCCCTTAGGAAGGTTCCCAAGAGCTTCTTTTCTTAAAGGTAGCCTTTTTGATAGCTATCACATCTGCTCACTGTGTATCAGAACTAGCAGCCTTTTGATTAGGAACACTTATGTGTCTTTGAAGAGAAGTTCACCATCCTGATCTTTTGTTTATGCTTAAAGTACTTTCGACCTTTCACCTGACCCAAGAATGTATTCTTCCCCCTTTTCTGCCCTAACCCTTTGCATCCACAACAGCAATTTGGAGGTGTTCCAAGTGCTAAAAATATACCACAAATATGTTTGCATAGAACCAAGCTGATTTGTCACGATGATGCCTCAATAGCCACATGGATCAAAGCATACATTCGATTGGCATATGATGTCGCCAAAATACCTCGCCCATCTTATGTCATGGCACACTCAACTAAGGCAGTCACCACATTGGCAGTGTTTTTTATGAATGCTCTGATTATTGACATATGTAGGGCAGCCACCCACCTTCTTTCATTTGCCATAAGATTGACAAGTTCAGATCCATGGAAACCACATTTGGGAGAACGGTGCTGCAGGAGTGGTTAACGATTAGGATGCAATCACTTCCCTCCCTCGAGTAAGGGGCTTGAGTATATCCCAAGAATGAAAGGAAGGAAGGAAAGGAAAGGAAGGACCTCATACATTCCCGATGAAAAGGGAGATGAGCAGTCATAATGGGAGGGAGGTGGATTCCTCCTCTCAACAATCCAGAATGAACCTTCATAATAAGTAGCCAGTGTGACATTCGCTGGAAACCAAGTGTGACAGAACTCTCCCTGGAAACCAAGATGATGAAACTGAGGCTATCATACTTTGGCAACATCATAAGAAGGCATGAATCATTAGAAAAGACAATGTTGCTAAGAAAGGTAGAAGGCAGCAGAGAGGAAAACCACACTCCAGAGGTCTAGACTTAATGAGGGAGGTCACAGGTTTGGATCTCCAAGACCTAAGCAGAGCAGTGGAGAATAGGGGAGCTTGGAGATGTCTCATCCACAGGGTCATTATAAGATGAGGTTGACTTGAGGGCAGTTAACAACAACCCCAGCCCAGGGTACATATTTATATGTGTATCCCTTTCATATTAAAGAGATGTGTACTGAATAACCTGGATACAGCTGCCATTTTAAAAAAAAAAAAAAACCCTAAAATAAAAGAAGTGGCAGATAACATATAATTATTTAATATTAAAGTAAAATGAAAATAAATCTTGTTTTTAGGAAAAACCTTAATCCTTAACATTTTCTTTTTCAAGTCCCATTACATGAGTGCAATAAAGTCAAAATAGCATAAGAATTGAACTGATGTGCCCTTCTCCAATCAAAATTTTCTCCTACAATGAATTGTCAAAAGCAATAGTCCATCCAATATAATCTATTAAATTTCAGATCCTGCATTCAGCTCCTCTGTGCTAGGAACAGGCTATATGGATGTGAGTCCAAAGCACATGTTCCTTTGTAGGACTCATAGAAACCAATGAGATGTGTTTTTCAATAAGTACCGTATGCTATGCAGTGGTGTCAAGAGGACTGGTGTCATCCAGATGTGGTAAGCCATACTGTCATCCCTAGGCTACCTGCCACACATCGCAGCCATCCACCTCCACCAGTCGGGCTGACTCTAGTGGGGGCTGAGGAGGTGTGGCGCTGCTGCAGAAGTCCAGAAGAGCCAGAAAGCAGCCCCATCCCACCAGTGAGTGCCAAGCGGGCTGCTGCTGCTGCCACCACTTGGCAGCTCCTTCGTGGAGCTGGGTCTGGCAGGACTGCTGTCTGAGTAGGAAAGAAAGCTGATGGTGGCAGGGGTGGACATGGACGTCTCTCCTTTTGCAGAGGGGAAGGGGTCTGTGACTTGCTGCTGCCACCACTGCCACCTCCCTTTCCCGGCCTTGACAACAGTCCTGCCAAACCCAGCAGCAGCTGAAGAAGAAGCAGCAGCCCACTCCCACCAGCGGTCATAGCTGATGGGTAGGAGAGGCTGGAGGAGAGAGATGCCCCCCCCACCAGATGTTCATCCCACTCAAAGGTGTCATTCATGCAGTATGCATTCCACACACCCACTTAGTGATGCCTCTGATGCTATGGATAGTGATGTGAGGTTTGCAGTCCTCATGAAAGTTTAACTTGTCTGTCCCTGGATACATGTATTGAAAATGTTAGTTGCAGGTAAATTATGAAAGGTTTCCTAGAACCTGACTTGGTTTAATGAAGCAGATGTTTCCAAGGTTCAGAGAATGTAGAGTTCTCCAAGAATATGGGATGAAGATTCTGCTGTGGAGAGAATTCAGCAAGTTCTTTTACATCTCTTCTATGTTCCTCAGAAACTAGGAAGCAAAATCTTTTTCCTTTTAGAAGAATCCTGTGAAGCTTGGCCCCTGCCCCAAAAGTGAGATGAGTATTTACAATATTTATATGTGTAGAGATTTTGTAGCACCTTTGAGACTAACTGGAAAAAAGAAAGAGGTTTGTAGCATGAGCTTTCATAGACTTTAGCCTACTTCAGAAGCTTATGGTGGATTGAAAGCCAGAGATGGACAGGAGTGCAGGAGTTTAACTGAGGATAACTGAAAAGGAATATTGGTTACTGTAGACCCAGTCAGCAGGAGTAAAATCCATGAGTTCTACATGATACGTAGTTTGCAAAGGGCTCCCCACATGTAGGTCCTTACGAATGAGGTTGATGGATTTCCACTTCATTCGGCTAAATTTGGTGCTTTCCATAGTGGTGGAATTTAAAGATATAGCCGTGTTAGTCTGTAGAATTAATATGTATAGAGATTTTGTAGCATCTTTGAGACTAACTGAAAAAAAGAAAGAGGTTTGTAGCCTGAGCTTTCATAGACTTTAGTGTACTTCTTCAGATGCTTATGGTGGACTGAAAGCCAGGAAGAGACAGGTGTGCAGTAGTCATCATTCCTTTTCAATTATCTTCAGTTAAACTCCTGCACTCCTGTCTGTCCCTGGCTTTCAATCCAACATAAGCATCTGAAGAAGTAGACTAAAGTCCACGAAAGCTCATGCTACAAACCTCTTTCTTTTTTTCAGTTAGTCTCAAAGGTGCTGCAAAATCTCTATACATATTAATTCTATAGACTAACACAGATATATCTTTAAATTCTACAATATTTACAGGGAGACGTTCAAACCATCTTCAGTTCTTGTGGTGGTAATGTTTCCTACCCTGTTATTTGTTTCTTTTCATATGTACCGAGTTCTGTGGTTTATTTTTCTGTCATTCAAGAGAAATTTTATTTTCTCTATAAAGTGGAGAGAGAGAGAGGTCTGTGGTGCAGTTAATAATAATAATAATAATAATAATAATAATAAAATTTATTTTTATCCCGCCCTTTGGGAACCCAATCAGGGCGGCTTACAACAATTAAAAATACATAACATCCAAAACAATCCCCCCCCCCCCTTAAAGTTAAAGATGTTACCAAGAAAAGCAAACAAAAACAACATGCAAATGAGGCTGCCAGCAACAGGTAGACTTAATCAGATGCTGTCAGATGAATTCAGCATCTCCCTGATTGTTGCCTGTGTTAGGCTTCCTTTTGGAAGCCCTCATCTGCTCCAGATGTGGTTTAATTTACTGCGACTTGGCTAATTACTGTAATTAAGGATTAATTACTGTTAATTACTTTCACATAAACTCAATGCCAGTCAAAGAGTGGAGCCTTATGAAGCCTGCCACATAAGTGAACACAAGTGCATCGGGCTGGGTGGGCCTGGCAGGGCATTCTTTATTTATCTAGATGGCTGTGGTGTGCTTCTGCCTGCCTGCCATTACCACATGTCTCAAGGGCTGGGAGAAGGAGCACCCCAGCATTTAAGCATGGTGCCTTCCCTTTCATACACACACTCACAGGCAGAGTGGTGGTAAGAGAACAGCCATGGCAGAAATTCAAATGCCAAACGAAATGTCAACCATTTAGAACCCAGTCTCAGATTTATTTATTTTTTTCCTGACTGCAAGGAAATTAGAAACACATATTAGCCATACACCTCAAACTCTTAAACCCATAGCTGCCAAGGAGCTAGAGACTATTAGACCTTAGGTGTCAGCTTCACACATTGCAGACAAACCTGATGTTTCTACCAAATTCATGTATTCTAGAGCAGATAATTAAAGAGAGAATCTGGAAGCATTTAGAGAGGAATGCCATAATCGCAAAAAGTCAACATGGGTTTCGCTAAGACAAGTCATGCCAGACAAATCCTATCTCTTTTATTTGATAAAATTACCAGCTTTGTAGAAGAAGGGAATGCTGTGGATTCTAGATTTCAGTAAGGCCTTCAAAAGGTCCCCTGCAATATTTTGGCAAACAGGCTAGTAAAAAGTGGACTAGACAATGCAACTGTTAGGTCGATTTGTAATTGGTTGACCAGCCAAACCCAAAGGGTGCTCATCAATGGCTCCTCTTCATCTTGATCAGTGAGATGCCACAGGGGTCTGTCCTGGGCCAAGTGCTATTCAGCATCTTTATCAATGACTTTGATGGAGGATTAAGGCTTATCGAATTTGCAGATGAAACCAAATTAGGAGAGGTAGCTAATACCTCAGAGGACAGGATCAACATTCAAAATGATCTTAATGAATTAGAAAGCTGGGCCAAAACTAACAAAATGAATTTCAACAGGGAGAAATGTAACGTACTACACTTAGGGAGAAAAAAATAAAATGAAATTCACAGATATAGGATGGGTACACCTGGCTTGACAACTGTACATGTGAAAGGGAACTAGGACTCTTAGTAGACCACAAATCGAACAAGAGTCAACAGTGTGAAGCAGCAGCCAAGAAAGTCAATGCGATTCTAGGCTGCATCAATAGAAGTAATAGCACCACTTTATTCTGTCTTGGTCAAGCCTTACCTGTATTAGGGGGGAAGCAGACGGGCGGCCATGGGCCGCCCCGGGAAGCTGCGCTGCGGGGCCGAGGTATCCCCACACCTCGGCCCCGCAGCACAGCTTCGCCGCCCCTGAAAGAAGCGCTAAATTGGGGCTCCTTTCACAAGTTGCCAAAGGTGCGCCGCAAAAGGCTGCGGCGCACCTTTGGCGACTCTTCTACTGCAGCGTGTGCGAACGCTGCGGCGGGAGGTCCTCCCCGGAGCGCCGGCCGTGCGGAGGGCCGGCTGCTCCAAGGACGACCTGGGGAAGGGGTTGGGGCGCCGATCGTGCAGCTGCCCCTCCCCTTCCCTACCCCCAAAACGGCTCAATTAGCCGTCTGCTTCCCCCCTTAGTGTATTTAGTACAAGTCAAAAAGGATGTTGACATGCTGGAGTGTGTCCAGAAGAGGGCAACCAAAATGGTGAAAGTTTTGGAAACCACTCCCTATGAGACCACGCCTTAGGTAGCTGGGTATGTTTATCATGGAGAAGAGAAGGTTAAGAGGTGATATGACAGCTCAATTTAAGTATTTAAAAGGATGTCATATTGAAGATGGAGCAAGCATGTTTTCTGCAGCTCCAGAGAATATGACACAGAGCAATGGATGCAAACCACAGGAAACTGCTTACTGAAATCAAAATATGATTTGTTTTTGAGAAACCCATTTTGACTTTTTGCAGTTATGGCATTCCTTTCTAAATGCTTACAGACTCTCTATTTAATCAGCTATTCTAGAATCTTTCCTGCTAGTGATGTCAGACTAACTGTGCAGTAATTTTTGGGGTGTCCCCCCCATTTTAAGATGGCAATAACCTTTGCCCTCCTCCAATCTGCTGGGACTTCTCCTGTTCTCCAGGAATTCTCAAAGATTATTGCCAGTGGCTCTGAGAGTACTTCTCCAAGTTCTTTTAGTACCCTTGGATGTAGTTTATCTGGACCAGGACACTTGATTTAAATAAAGAATTTAAAAAAAAAAGAAACTACAGATATCTTTTATTCTCCTCTCGTTATTTCATCTTTCTGTTCTGATAAGCCTCTGATTTTTAAACATCTTTCTCTTGCCTTCTGTTCTATTTTCCTATCATTGTGTCTCCAGTCCATACCATACAACTTATGTTCTGGCTCATACATATTTATTGCACAAGCTCACCAGTCTATTCTAATGAGGCAATTACCCCTAGGGAAGTATAAATGCCATATTTGTTGTTATTGTTGTATACTTTCAATAGTTTCAGACTAATGGTGACCCTAAGGCAAACCTATCATAGGGTTTTCTGGGGCTGAGTGAATGTGACTCATCCAAGATCACCCAGTGGGGTTCCATGGCCAAGCATGGAATTGTACCATGGTCTCCAGAATCATAAACAAACACTCAAACCACTACACCACACTGGCTCTCATGTACATGTTTACCTTAGGGCACATTACATTATAAATAATAATAATAATAATAATAATAATAATAATAATAATTTATACCCCGTCTTTTGCCGTAGCAGTCAAGGTGGCTTACATCTAAAACAATGCAAAAACTACCCCCATAATGAACAACAATCATATAAATAAAACACACTACCCCCCTTAAAAGTACATTAAATTCAGATGTCAGTTAAAACCAAAGATTAAAACCATAAACAAAGTTTAAAACAGGCACTCTGGGGATATCGGGGGAAATATGGTGGGGGGGAGATCAAGCTAGATGAGTAGTTTACTCCAGGTAGGCTTGCCAGAAGAGATCCATCTTAACGGCTTTTTTTAAAGCCTTCTAAGCTGGTTATCTGACGGATCTCTTCCGGCAAGGTGTTCCACAATCTGGGAGCAGTGGCAGAGAATGTCCTCTGGGAGGTTGCCGTCAACCTAGTTTTTATCAGTTGAAGCAGCTTCCTCTCAGAGGGCGTGGGGCGGATTATATGGAAACAGGCGATCCCTTAGGTAGTTGGACCCAGGCCATGTAGGGCTTTAAAGGTCATCACCAACACCTTATACCAGGGGCAGGCAACCTTTCCCCTTTAAGGGCCGAGGGACTTCAGCTCCCAGAAGCCTCAGCCATGTTGGCCAATAGTCCCATGTTGGCCAATAGCTCCTGGGATTCTGGGAGCTGAAGTCCCTCGGCCCTTAAAGGGGAAAGGTTGCCTACCCCTGCCTTATACTGTGCTTGGAAACCAATAGGCAGCCAATGGAGGGATTTTAAAACTGGTGTAATACAATCGCTCCTTGATGTTCTGGTGATCAAACTGGCTGCCATATTTTGTACTAGTTGTAGTTTCCGAGTTAGGTATAAGGGTAGCCTCATGTAGAGTGCATTGCAGAAGTCGAGTCGTGAGGTTACCAGTGCATATACTACAGTTTCTAGGTCCCTTACTTCCAGGAAAGGGCGCAGCTGGTGCATCAGCCGAAGCTGATAACAGGCGCTCCTGACTGTCGCATTCACCTGATCTGTCATGTGAAGCGACAAGTCCAGGAGCACCCCCAGACTGCGAACACAGTCCTTAGCAGAGAGTGTGAGCCCGCACAGGACTGGAGGTTGCAACCCAATACCTGGTTTGGGGCCCCTACTGTAAGTACTTCCATTTTGTCTGGATTCAGCTTGAGTCGGTTTTTCCTCATCCAGTCCATTACCGCTTCAAGACATTGATTGAGGGGAGAACTGCCATCTGCTGTCTTAGCAGCTGACAGAGACATGGAGAAATATATTTGGGTGTCATCAGCAAAGTGATAATACCCAGCCCCATGTCTCCTGATGATCTCTCTCAGCATCTCCATATAGATGTTAAACAACATCGGGGACAGAATGGCGCCCTGTGGGGCACCACATTTTAGCTCCATTTATGAGGAGCAGCTGTCCCTGAGCGACACCCTCTGGAACCTGCCTGAGACGAAGGAATGAAACCACTGAAGTACAGTGCCTCCAATTCCTAACTCTCTCAGGCGTTTCAGGAGGATGTCATGATCTATTGTATCAAAAGTCGCTGAGAGGTCCAAAATCACCAACTGGGTCATGCTCCCCCTGTCGGTGCTCAGGCGCAGGTCATCTACCAGAGCGACCATGGCCATCCCCACCCCATATCCAGGTCTGAAGCCAGTTTGAAATGGATCTAGAAAATTGGTTTCATCCAAGATCGCTTGGAGTTGAAAGGCGACAGTTCGCTCGATCACCTTGCTCAGAAATGGTAAATGGGAGACCTGTAATTTTTCAGGTCCAGGGGGTCCAGGGAAGGTTTCTTCTGGAGTAGTCTAATGACCGCCTCCTTTAGACTTGATGGAACGATTCCTTCCCTAAGGGATGCGTTGTTGACCTTCTTAAGAAAAGCCATCAAGGCATCACCCCCCTGGACGACCAACCAAGAAGGGCAGGGATCGAGGGAGCATGTAATCTTCACTTTTCCAAGGATCTTGTCCACGTCAACGGTACTCACCATCTCGAACCGATCCAGTCTAATCTCACAAACGGGTTTACTGGATGCCTCATCAGTCACATTAGACTGAGTAGAACACTAGTCCCTCCAATAGAGAAAAAAAAAAATACAGCGCCCATCCTAATCTGCCATTTTAAAACTGGAAACACATATTAATACCAACAAAGCTTGCTATATAGCTGCAGACTCAGGCTCTGAAGTTTGCTGAACAGGGTTGGAATACAAGAGTGTTTTACATGGGAATGGAAAAGAGACAGCAGAAAGTGAGCTTGGGGTCTGTGGGGTTGAACCTTCCCAGTCCCAGAGAGTTTTCTGAGACAGTTTGTTGGGTCAAGAGTGAGGGTCAATAGGAGGAAGGCTGGTTGGTGCATTTGGAGCCTAGTGGAAGCTTGATTGTGTCTACTGTTCTATCCTAGTTTGGTGATCTTTTGTCTGTTAAGTCAAGGCTGATTGTTTCTGTAAGCTGAGTGGAGGTGTGATTGTTAGCACTATATTGTTCTATTGATTGTGGTCCTCGGTCTCTTCCTGAACACCTGGTCCCAGAGAGATGGGGCTTTTGCTCAGAGTAAGTGGCTGGGGGTGGAGATAGCAGCCAGTAGCTGCAATATCGCTGAAGTTTCATTCTCTGGAGCTTGGTGACAGAGCTTGGCAAACAGGCTTGAAAAGCAAGTGTGTTTTACATGAGTGTTTAGTGGGGGAGTTGGAGGGGGAGGTGCATCGTGGTCATGGTGGACTCCTTGCTGAGGGATACAGAACCAGTGTTTTGTGGGCCTGACAAGTTGTCTTAGGTGGTGTGTTGTCTCCTCAAACCAGGAGATATTTACTTCCTTTATCTAAAAGTCCTGTACAGTGATCTTTCCCCACACGGTGTCGCTATTTCCCTTCTTTTCCTTTTTCTCTTCTTTTTTGGGGTTGCGTTTCCTTCTTTTGTCACGGCACGTAACGACCCTCTTTTTCTTTTTCTTTTTCCAGCTGTTTCCCCTCCCCCCTTTCTCCCGAGATCACAAGCCCTTCTCTTCTGTGGGATCGCAGCTAAAGTGCCTGCTTCCCTTTCTCCTCTAGTCCAAGACATCTTTTCTCAAAATTTCAGATCTCACTTGGATCTCTGCTTTATCTGCCCACTTCAGATACGGGACTTTAATCTCTTCTGGGGTCGCTGGCAAGTTCTTACTTTCTCCTTTCTCCTTTCCCAGAGAGCTATGGCGACCACCACTTTTGTCCAGAATCAACCAACTCTTTCCTCTCTCTTTCGTCCTTCTTCTGTAGGCTTCTCCTTCTTTCCACTGGATCACTCCGTCTCTGGATTTTACTTTCTCTCTCTTTCGTATCTGTCTTTTCTTTCTTTCCTTCTTTTTTCCTCTCACTTGAGCGCGCCGTGAGAGCCGCTATGGGAACCGCCAGAGCTGTTTCTCCGCTTTCACTCTGCTCGCTCTAACTCACGCTTTGATAGTGAATCAATCAATTCCAAATGGAAGCAGCTGTATGCATTCAATTGTCTCTTGTCTCTTAAAGCAATCCACCACTTTCATAAATTGTAATCCTTGTTATTCAGTAAATGTAATTGTTCTTAGTATTTCTTATATTGATTTTATATCTTTTTAAACTTTCTTTGCTTAAGACTCTTTATCTTTTCTGTCTTCTCTTTCTCTTTCTCTTCCTCTTATTATGTTATTAGTTTTAATTTGTTATTTTCCGTTCTCACTTTGAATTATTTAGGGTAGAGCTTTGTCACAAAGGTATCTGCTTCTGGATACATTCAATGTTGGAGTATATATACTGTTGTTTAGTGCTCAGCATAAACCGCTGGGCTAAAATTAATTAGAGTATTAAGATTGTTGGGAGAGCAAGTTAGGCATAAGCCTTCCCTTACGTGCAATGGATTTCAGCCCAGTCTCCTCTGTCTCTTCTTTCTTATTTGTATATTTTAAGTTTCCACCTTCCAGACAGGTAGCAGACCTTCGTGCCTTCTTTGTCTGTCTTCTCTATACCTAGAGGAGATTGTATCTCTTTGTTCTTTTTCTTTCTTGCATGATAATGGAGGTAAGAACAGAGCCCTGACTCACTCCGTCTTACCTGAAGCTCTTCCCAACCGGAAGTCAAGATATCTGTAGTTTCTGATGAGGTTCTTCTTTTGTCAACAGCTTTCTGTTTCAGTGACACTAACCTGAAGTTGTCTGTTCAGGCTTAGCACATAAAATTGGATTGCTGCTTCAAATAATATGTTGAAATAAGTTGTTGTTGGTTTCAAAATCTGATTCATTTATTATATGATTTTGCTGATTTTAAAAAAATAAATCACAAGTATAAATTCTATCAAAGATAGATGTCACTGTAACATGATTCCTTCACCTTCTCTCCACCTCACATTCGTTTCAGGAAATGAAGTCCTTTATCAAGGAATAAAATATGTCAGCCTAAAAATAGTACCATTGTTGGTCAACACACCATCCCTGACAGTGAAAAGCATTCTCTTTATTATACCATTGTTCCCTTCCTGGTATTCTCAAAGAAGTTACATGTGCCCTTAAAGACATTGCTGAGGACACCTACCTATGCCAGGACTGAGGGAAAACAGCTAAATAGAGATACCTGGCAAAAAGTGATTAATATGTTGAGTTCATATTTAGAAAAAGATCTAGCATTATGTGAAATGGAGATAGATCACCTGTTTCGCATGAACTCTTATGCGGCAAAAAAGAATAACTACCCCAGAGATATTATTAAACTTTTTGTCAGGAAACAGGTTAGGGATACTCTGTGGTTTAACCATAAAAAACCCCCAATTAAATATGAAGGTAAGGAAATTCAGTTATATAAAGATTTGCCACCAGAAATAATAAAGAGGAGAAAAGATTATAATTTTCTAACAACTGAATTAAGACAAAGAAATATAAATTACCAATGGAAACTTCCAGAAGGCCTTCTAATTTGGTTTCGAAAGAAAAAGATTGAAGTAAGATCGTTAGACAATGCGAGGGAGTTCCATAAATTTCTCCAAAAAGACCAAAGAAAAGAATATAATAAGTGGAATGCTAGCCCAAGTAAGAAGACACATAAAAAAAAAACCAAGATAAGATACAGATCCTCTAAGAAGGGAGGGAAAAGGTTTATTAGCACAGAAACAAGACTCTAATTGGCTAAGGGAAGGTGATATAGATTCGTCTAATCCCGATCGGGAAAGGCAGGTAACGGCTTCAACAACTATCATAGAGAATTTAAATCTAGAAGAGGAATTAGGGTCAGAGGGAGAAATTAACTCAGATTTAAGTGAGGAGGATTCAGACTCTGGTAAGGTACAAAAATGAGTAGCTTAAATATATTAACTTGGAATGTAAAAGGATTAAATGGTCCCGATAAGAGGGGGAAGGTCTTTCATTATTTGAATAAATTAAGCTGCGACATCATTGCTTTGCAAGAAATTAGGATAAAAAAGGATGATGTTAAGTTATTAGAGAATCCTAAATTAGGGAATCTATTTGCCTCTACAATAAATAAAAAAAGAAAGGGGGTTGCGCTATATGTTAATGCTAAATATGCTGTGACAAAAACTATGATTGATTCTAATGGTCATTTCGTGGCCGTACAAGCTGATATGTTAGGAATGAAGGTTTTGATCCTGGGGGTATATGGTCCCCATGAAAGTAAGGGGAAATTTTTTAAAGGTTTATTAAATAAAATTGAGGATTTTTCATTTGATGTATGCATTGCTTTGGGGGAACTGGAATGGGGTCATTGACCCATATTACGATAGGAAATCCAAAAAGAAAATTAAAAGTAATCAAGGTAAACTCCCCAAGGAGTTCTTTGAACTCATTGAAAGATTAGGAATTAAAGATGTTTGGAGGGAGAAACAAGGAAGTAAAAAGGAGTTTACCTTTTTCTCGAATAGCCATCAGTCATGGGCTCGTCTCGATATGGTATTGACATTAGATAATATATTACCTAAGGTGTCGAAGATAGAAATTAGGCCCAGAATTCTATCTGACCATAACCCGGTACGGGTTAGTATAGCATTAGGAAGAAGACAAACCACTTGGAAATTGAGAACAGATATATTAGAAAAAGAGGAAGTAATTAAAGATATACAAGTGGTAATTGGAAACTATTTTAAGGAAAACCTAAATAGAAATGTTGGTTATGAGTTTGTCTGGGATGCAGCCAAAGCAGTTATTCGAGGTTCATTGATGAAGAAATCCTTTGAATTAAAGAAAAAATGTCAACAAAAATTAGGGGCCCTACATACACAGTTGAAGGATAAAGAAAAGGAATTAGAGAAAATGTCAAACAATAAAAAAGTGTTAACTGAATATAAAGCCCTACAACAGCAAATTGAGCTGTTGATAACAGAAGAGTTTGAAAAAAAGATTCTCTTTATGAAACGGAAAAAATTTTAAGGCGCGAATAAGCCCGGAAAGTGGCTTGCCTTTTTAATGCGAAAAGAACAAGAGAAAAAACAGATAACTTTTCTGACTGATGAGGAAAAAAGAATTACGGATCAGGACCAAATTAAGCAGGTTATATATAAATTTTATGCACAACTGTATAAACAAAGTCAAAAACCAGATCTGGATGAAATAAAGAAATACCTAAAAAATTCGAAAATAAAACCATTGAATGAAGAACAAATATTAAACTTAAACCGTAAAATTACAATCCAATATTACAAGTTAATGTTAGATGAACTATGTGAGCCATTAAAAGAAGTAATTGAAGATATACCAAGGGAAGGAATACCTGAATCATGGAAATGTGCACATATTGTATTAATACCGAAGGGAAATAAATGCGAAATGGAAACAAAAGATTACAGACCGATATCATTAACAAATGTTGACTATAAGATATTCACCACAAAATTACAATCCAAGAAGTCATGAACGCGATTAAAATCACTAAACTAAACAAATCACCAGGTCCTGATGGATTCTCGGCCGAGTTCTATAAGAAATTTGCTAGTCAATTAAGTTTACCTCTTTGTGAAATGCTAAATGAAATAGCAGAGGGCAAGACAGTTACTCCAAAATCGTGGTCTCAAGCTGAGATAGTTTTGATACCTAAAGAGGGGAAAGATAAAGGAGATATAAGAAACTATAGACCAATCTCCCTATTAAACAACGATTATAAGATCTTTGCCACGATTTTGGCTGAAAGACTTAAAAAAATCCTTAGTAGTTGGATCCACCAGGACCAAACAGGATTTTTGCCCTCAAGGAAGGTCAGTGAAAACATTAGAACAGTGCTGGATCTAATTGAACTCCATGAGAGGAAAATACATAAAAAGCTTGCTATGATATTTTTAGATTTTGAAAAAGCGTTTGATAACGTGAGCTGGCCATTTTTGTTTAATGTATTAGATAAGATAAACGTTGGCGATAAATTTAGTAATTGGCTCAAAGCCATATATAACCAGCAGGAAGCGCAAATATGTGTTAACGGGGAGAGGACTGAGTACATTCAAATTGAAAAAGGAACTAGACAGGGGTGTCCTCTATCCCCTCTACTCTTCTTGATAGTAGTCGAAATTCTTAATAATAATCTAAGAGATGATGTTAACATAAAAGGAGTAAAATGTAAAGGTTTTGAATTTAAACTTAAATCGTATGCTGACGATTTATTAGTCACAATTTCAGATAGTGAAGACAGTCTAAAAAGTTTAGTATTGCAGTTGGATAAGTTCACTAAAGTCTCGGGTCTCAAGATCAATAAAGATAAGACAATAGTTGTACCAAAGAACATAACCCAAAAAGAAAAGGATAGTATCAAAGAAATAACAGGTTTTCAAATTGGGAAGAAAGTAAAATATTTAGGTATTGAAATTACCGGCCAAAACGTGGATCTATATAAAAATAACTATGAAAAACTGTTTAAAGAAGTTAAGAAGGATATGGAAACCTGGGGGAAGATAAATCTATCGTGGTTAGGAAGAATTTCAGCCATAAAAATGAAGGTTCTGCCTAAAATTATGTACCTATTCCAAAATTTACCCATTATTACAAACAATAAACCATTTAAGAACTGGAACAAAATTCTTTCTAATTTTATCTGGCAAGGCAGACGCCCCAGAGTGAGACTTAAAATTTTGCAAGACAGCAAGGAAAGAGGGGGGGTTGGCCCTCCCCAATTTGCAACTTTATTATGAAGCAAACTGTCTTAATTGGATGTTAACATGGTTTAATCTTAAGGATAAAAAAAATTGGCATTAGAAGGGATCGACCAGAGATTTGGGCTGCACGCCTATCTTTTTTATCAGAAATACAAGGTACATGAAGACTTTATGAATCATTACATCAGGAAGGCTGTGTTACAAGTGTGGATTAAATATAAAGATAGAATTTGCCCGAGTATACCAATCTAGGCTTCAGTTCATGAAGCCTTTCATAATAGAGAGACTATTAAACAAGAAGAATGGCTAACTTATCGGGATCTAATTAATTATGATTGTAGTGATGGTCAGATGGAATTTAAAAAATTGGAACAGCTGACCAACGAAGGATGTACTTTAGGTTGGCTTGTATATCACCAACTTAGGGAAAGATATCTTTTAGATCGCAAAACGTTAGGAATTAGAACTGATAAGACTGAATTTGAAGAGTGTATGGTTGTGGATAATCCAAAAAAAGTTGCTTTATTTTATAAATGTTTATTAAATATCAATTTAGAAGAAGAGGTTGTAAAAGAATATATGGTTAAATGGTCCCAAGATATTAATCAAGTTATAAGGTTAGAACATTGGGAAAAAGCTTGGACCCAAAACCAAAAATATACAATGTGTTTTGATTTGCGAGAAAACCTCTTTAAGATGCATCATAGGTGGTATTTGACCCCTGTGAAATTAGCCAAAATTTATAAAGGATTGTCATTTAAGTGTTGGAAGTGTAAACGAGCTAAGGGGACATTATTCCACATATGGTGGAATTGTAAAAAGGTGAAAAAATATTGGTCAACTGTACACAGAATCATGGAAGAAATACTAGAAACTAAAATAAGTTTGGATCCCAAATTGTATTTACTGAATATTATTTTAGATAGTAACTTGGAGGTAACACATGGGAAACTCATATATTATATGATTACTAGTGCGAGAATGGTTTTTGCCCATAAATGGAAGAGTGAATTATTACCGCACCAAGAGGACTGGTTAGAGAAACTATTAGATCTGATGCAATTGGATAGATTAACAATATGAATGAGGGAGCAAAATTGGGAAAAGAATGAAGTAATCTGGCAACCGCTCCTTAATTATATTAGTAATAGAGATAAGGTTAAATGATAAGTAAAATGGGGGTGAGAGGTCTGAGTATTGATATCAACGATATCAATTAGTATGGATAAAAGATTATGGGAAGTCATAATGATGTTAGGAAAATATTAGTAGGTACTGGAAGCGAAAATATAAGTTGGTATATACATATAACGTAAATGGAAAAAAGGATGTTAGTAATTACTTAAATCTCAGACTTTCTATAACTAAGTAAGAAGGAGAATATAGAAGTGAAGGTTAATATGACTTGACTCAGGTTCCAGGAGGTCATAAGGGGTAATTAGTGTTCACCCCTTTTCTTTTCTTTTTTTTTCCTGTTTTTTCCTTTCCTTTCTTCTTTTTTCCATTTTCTTCTCTTCTTTTGCTCTTTTTCTTTCTTTCTTTCTTTGTTCTTTGTCTTCATAATAGGCTTTGTATGTAAATATCTTGTATGTGTGATATATGTAATGTAATGTGTAATCTTTTTTTTAATCTAATAAAAAGTTTATTAAAAAAAAAAGAAAGAAAAGAAAAGCATTCTCTTTATTATACCATTGTTCCCTTCCTGGTATTCTCAAAGAAGTTACATGTGCCCTTAAAGACATTGCTGAGGACACCTAGCTATGCCAGGACTGAGGGAAAACAGCTAAATAGAGATGGGAAGGAGTCTTAGGGCCTAAGCAGACGGGCGGCCGTGGGCCGCCCTGGGAAGGTGCGCCACGGGACCGAGGCATCCCCATGCCTCGATCCAGAGGCGCACCGTCGGCACCCCTGAAAAGGAGCGTTAAAATAGCGCTCCTTTCATATGTCGCCGAAAGTGTGCCGCAAAACGTTGCAGCGCACTTTCAGCGACCCTTCCGCCGCAGCGTGTCTGGACGCTGCAGCGGGAGGTCCTCCTCAGAGCGCTGGCCGTGCGGAGGGCCGGTGGCTCCGAGGACGACCTCGGGAGGGGGAGGGGGCGCCGAGCGTGCGGCTGCCCCTCCCCTTCCCTGCGCTGAGGACGGCCTATTAAGCCGTCTGCTTAGGCCCTTAGCAATGAGAATGAAGAACATTCCCTCATATATCATTACCTTGGTGAAGACTGGGTTTCCTATTACTATTTTTGTTTGGCATAAAATATAAGGTAGGGGTAGGCAACTTTTTTGAGCCGGGGGCTAGGTTGCTGTCCCTCAGACAATTGAGGGGCTGAAGCACCAAAAATAAATACATAAATAAAAAAATAAAAATAAGTATATATATTTTTTAAAAAATAAAAAATATATGCATGCACACTCTCTCAGCCCCAGAAAAGCCATGGCAAAACTCCTGTGGAGATTTTGCCAAGAAAATCCCAAAAACAACTAATAACAATAATCAATATCATCATGGCGGGCGGTGGCGGTGGGGGGTGGCATGGGGCGGCGGCAGCAGGACCGGCCTGGGGCCGGTCCAAAGGTCATGGGGGGCCACATTCGGCCCCCAGGACTTAGGTTGCCTACCCCTGATATAAGGCATTATATCACATCCTTATACCTGTGGACAAAATACTTCCAGTTGTCATGGCATGCAACGTAGCCAAGAGATTCAGGGTGTGGAGCAGTTGAAGCTTGCAGAATTCTTTTCTGTGGTTATCATGGCCACTACAGCAGAAATCATGCATCTAATATGAGAGTGGTCCCACACAGCCCTCTAAGCCATTGGAACAAACACCCAGCAGTGGCAGCTAAAACAACCGGTATGTGCAATTTTCTGACTATGCATCTATGAAAAAACAGATGTGGGGGTGGTGGGGGTGGTATGCCTTCAAGTAGTTTCCATCTTATGGCAACTCTAAGGCCATATCATGGGTTTTTTATTTTATGTCTGGATGATGTTAATGTTAATGGTAATTTTAATCCTATGTTTTTATGTTTTAAGCTGTGTTTAAAAGGTTTCATTTAGTTATATATTGTTTTTTAATCTATATTCTCCCCTGCCTTGTGGCTTGGGTAGGGGAAAGTAAGAAATTGTTGTTGTTGTTTTCTGGAGCTGAGAGTGCCCAGGGTCACCCAATGAGTTTTTATGTCTGAACAGGGAATCAAACTTTGATCTCCAGAGTCGTCCAATGCTCTATGTACTACACTACACTGGCTCTTGAAGGAACAGTGCTTTAGTTTAATTTATATTGATATGTATGGGTTTAATAGTGCTTTAATGTTATTTTACATTGACATATGTGAGGTTAATTTTCAGTGGAGAAGTTTACTTTCTGAGAGATACAAGAGGGTTAGTAGAACATGAAAACAAAATGGTGGAGAGAAGTGAGCCAGGTCTAAAGGTTATGAGTATTTGATGCAAGAGCTGGAAGAAAACTGAAAGTAGATTTTGAGTTAAACAGTACAAAGAGGGCTAGAATATAAAAGGTTGAAGCAAAGAGGGCTAGAATATAAAAAGTTGAAGCAGACTTGGAGAAGCGGGAGGGCAAAGCCAGGGATGCCAACAAGAAGGAACCAAAGAAATGTCAGAAGCAGAAAAATTAATGGAGTGTGAGGATTGACCTATGGGAGAATAGTTCAGACAGGAAACATGTAAGACCTGTATTCTTTAGGGACTGTGATGGGATTTATTTGTTTTTGATACTGCTCAGTTGGGATTTACTGCAAACTGAAACAAATGAGTTTTTAAACATTTTGGAATACAGTTGTGCACTCTAAACAAGAAAATGTTTTTCTTGTTGTTGTTTCTATACTAAACCAGTCAGCTACATGAGTAGCTGGACAGGAGATATAAATCTAGTGACATACTGTGTTGTCTTGATGAAAGAGGAATATGGGTTGGGTTGGACATAACGTTTAGCTATAATTTAGTTTTAGTTGCAAATAAGCTAGTAAAATGTGGGCTTGACAATGCAGCTGTTAGGTAGATTTGTAATTGGTTGACCAGCCAGACCCAAAGGGTGCTCAGCAATGCTCCTCTTCATCTTGGAGAGAAGTGACCAGTGGGGTGGTTTTTATGGTTTGTTTTCACTAACCACTGATAGGATTAACCACTATTTATGTTTTCCTTTCATGGAAAGATCAGGATATATAGAAAGAAGGAAGGAAGGAGCGTCAATGGTACTGCTGCCAATTAGGATTGTTCCTGTTTTATCAAGAATCAAAACACACAGCAGAAATAATCCAGTTTGAGACTGCTTTAACTGCCCTGGCTCAGTGCTAGGGAATTCTGGGAAATATAGTTTATTATGGTACAAGAGCTCTGACAGAGAAGGATAAATGTCTCACAAAACTACAGTTCCCAGAATTCCCTAGCATTTTTCCAGGGCAGTTAAAGCAGTCTCAAACTGGATTATTTCTGTAGTGTATTTTGGACCAAGAGTTTTCTCTTTGCATGTGAGAAAACAGAGATCATCTCAGTATTTGAAGATGATATATGCTTATTTAGCTTTCAGAATGAACGGTTTTGTAATAAGTCCAGTGAGATGGGGAATTGGAATTGGAGGCCTTCCCGGGTAGGGCAATAAAGATGCTGATGGCTTGTGAGTCTCATCAAGTCTTAGCCTAAAGCCATTTCAGTAGTGACATGGACCACACAGCCATTAACATACTGAGAACAGAACATGTTTGCTTCATTGCATTCCTGTCCTTCAGCCAGATTTGGAACAGCAGAAATATCTATCAACGGTAATAAAATTGTGCCCCTGGCCCCACAATGTAAGCAAGAAGACAAAAGTGTCATGCACTTTTAATTTCGACTAGGTGATTTATTTTACCACAAATTTTCACAAACAAGGCTCACTAATACTTTTGCATGAGAACCTATGGTTCAGAGATTTTCTTTTCTTTTTCCTTTCCCACCTACCCCTCCCCTTACTGTTTAAAAAAGATCTCAGGGAACACATGTGTGAAATATGTTCACTTCAGATCATGGGGTGCCATTCGCAGCTCTACTTGATAATGCTGGGCTAAATAGAACAAAGTGTTGACTCAGGGCCTAAGCAGTCGGGCGGCCGTGGGCCTCCCCGGGAAGCTGCGGATTGGGGCCGAGGTAGCCACACTCCTTGGCCCCAACCCACAGCTTCTTAGGCCCTGGAAGGAGCGCTAAAATAGCGCTCCTTCTGCAAGACGCCGAAGGTGTGCTGCAAGAGGCCTTGGGTGCACCTTGGGCGCCTCTTCCACCGCAGTGTGTGCAGACGCTGCGGTAGAAGTACATCGTCGGAGCGCTGGTCGTGCGGAGTGCCGGGTGCTCCAATGACGTGTTCGGGAAGGGGTTGGTGTGCCCAGCATGAGGCTGCCCCTCCCCTTCCTTTCCTCGAAGACGGCACAAAGCGCCGTCTGCTTAAGCCCTCAGTTTAAGGCATACTTGTTTGTGCAGAATCATCTTACCTGTCCAATTCATGCTTTAACAAGATAGAAAGGACCATGCTACATCAGAGCAGAGAACTATGCAATTTAGCATTCTGTTCACATGGTGGACAGTCAGTTGTCTCTATGGAGTTTATCACACGGGGGCTTTAAATTAGAAAAAAATGGGGCTTTAAATTAGAAAAACCCCCGCAAAAGCAGTCATGATTTCACACGACGTCACTGTTAAATTGATGTTAAAAGGAGGTTAATCCGAACGAAACCCCCTCATTTACGCTTCTTTTTACTTTCGGAAAAACCCGAAAGTAAAAATGAGGGGTTTTCATTCGGATTAACCTCCTTTTAACAGCGCTTTCATATTTCACACAGGGCAGAACGGGAGAAATCCCGTTCATTAAAAGCTTCCGCTTTTGCGGCTTTTGTTCACTTTAAAGAGCGATTTTGCACGGGGCTCCCAGTGTGATAAACTCCTATGGCAGGGATGGGCAAAGTGAGCCTGCAGGTCTCATGTGACCTACAGGGTCATTTTTTTGTAGCTTCCAGGCTACAAATGGGAGTTAAAATTACAAAAAAATATTGGTTGAAAGGGCTCCCCAAGGGGATGTGGAAGGCATTTCCACCATATTTGGAGCATTCCTGGGTGCACCAGGGGTCTTCAGCTCCCAGAAGCCTCAGCCATGTTGGCCAATAGTCCCATGTTGGCCAATAGCTCCTGGGACTCTGGGAGCTGAAGTCCCTCGGCCCTTGAAGGGGAAAGGTTGCCTACCCCTGATCTAGACACTATGCCTCTATTGATGCATCCTAGAATTGCATTGGCTTTTTTAGCTGCTGCATCACACTGTTGACTCATGTTTGGTTTTTGGTCTACTAGGAATCCTTCAACAGGCATTTAGTTCTATAACTGACTCCTCTTTCA
This sequence comes from Phrynosoma blainvillii, assembly GCA_026167975.1. Classification (NCBI taxonomy): domain Eukaryota; kingdom Metazoa; phylum Chordata; class Lepidosauria; order Squamata; family Phrynosomatidae; genus Phrynosoma; species Phrynosoma blainvillii. The sequence goes on from JANUYF010000004.1 coordinate 154,483,026, forward strand.
GGGACATCAACTAGCCAATTTTTTTCTCTGACCTTACTTGGCTCTGATGTGTCCCATTGTGAGGTAGTATTCCTCTACAAGGAAAACGTTTGTTGTTTTCTGTAGTGTTGTTTTCTGAAGTGGTAGGTAGACATCTTGCCTGCATGCCCAGTGTTGTGGTTATAATTGTCAGTATCTTCCAAAAGTGCAGGAACATGTTGCACTCTCTTTTCCTCTCTTTCTTTCCCCCTTTTCTTTATATTCTCCACTGTTCATTTTTTGGACAGGTTACATGTTAGTGAAATCTCTCTTTTTTCCACCTTGTTCTCTTGGCTATACTACTCACTGGGGATTTAGAAGGTTGGTCTCCAACTGGAGGAGGCAGCTTGAACATTATTGAGATTTTCCTAAAACTACATGAAACAACTGTATCACGCTAAGTACCCAATAGTCATTTTTCCAGTTTAACTATATGCTCTGTGAAAAAGTACTTCCTTTTACTTGTTTTTCTACCATTCAGCGTTATTGGATGACCTGGGTATTAGGACAAAAATTGAGAGAGTGAAAAGATTTTCCTTGGCCACTTCCCATTCACCATGCATAGTTTTATACACTTCCGTCATATTTCACCTTTACTTATTTTCTTTTCTAAGGGGGGAAGCAGACTGGCGGCTCTGCGCCGCCCCAGGAAGGTGCGCCGCGGGACCGAGGCATCCTCATGCCTCGATCCCGCGGTGCACCGTCGGCGCCCCAAGAAAGGAGCGCTAAAATAGCGCTCCTTTTATACGTCACCGAAAGTGCGCCCCAAAAGCATGAGGTGCACTTTCAACAACCCTTTCCGCCGCAGCATGTGCGGACGCTGCGGCAGGAGGTTGCCCCCGGAGCGCCGGCCGTGCGGAGGGCCGGCGGCTCCGAGGGCAACTCGGGAGGAGGAAGGGGCGCCGAGCGTGCGGCTGCCCCTCCTCTTCCCTGCCTCCAGGACGGCTTTTTAAGCCGTCTGCCGAGGCCCTAAGATAAGCAGACCCAAACGTGCAACTTTTTCTCATAGGGCTATCGTTTTAGCCTCCTGATCATTTTGATTGTCCATTTCTGTGCCTTCTCTAACTCCACAATGTCTTTTTCACACACAGTGACTAGTATTTCAAATGTGGTTGTGCCTTAGATTTAGGAGAACATGGTGACACAGAGCCCACCCTTTGGAATCCCTTTCCTGCAGGTATTTGGAAGTCACCAAGTGCTGGGTGCTTTAAGTGCCTATTGAAGACCCATCTCTATACCTAGGATTTTTATTACACTGTTTAAGAAGAGCCTCTTCTTAAATGATTTAACATATCATTGTTATAATTAGCTGTTTAATGTGTTTATTTGCCTTTTAATTTGTTGTATCGCTTTTGAATCTTTTTATCTTCTTGTACAATGTTTTGAGATATCATCAATGTAAAAACAAGCTGTAGGAGCCAGCATGGGATAGTGGTTGGAGTGTTGAACTATGACTCTGGATACCAAGTTTCAGTTCTCTGCTCAGCCATGAAATCCACTGAGTGACCTTGGGCAAGTCACATGCTCTCAACTTCAGGGGAAGACAATAGCAAAGCTCTTATGAACATATCTTGCCAAGAAAACCCCATGATAGCCTTGCCTTAGGGCAGGGGTAGGCAACCTTTCCCCTTTAAGGGCCGAGGGACTTCAGCTCCCAGAAGCCTCAGCCATGTTGGCCAATAGTCCCATGTTGGCCAATAGCTCCTGGGATTCTAGGAGCTGAAGTCCTTCGGCCCTTAAAGGGGAAAGGTTGCCTACCCCTGCCTTAGGGGCACCATATGCAGAAAACAACTTAAAGGCACACAACAACAACAAAGGAAATAGTTTAAAAAGTTGATGAAGATAATGATGATGAAGTTTGTGGTGGTGGTGGTGGTGGTGGTGATGATGATGATGATGATGATGGGGTTCCCATTTTGATTTTATAGAATTTCTTTTCTAATTATATATGTTCACAGAGAATACCATAGATGGGTTTGCATTTGGTTAATATCAGCATTTGGCATTTTCAAAAGCTGTATACTAGTAAATATAGCTGTAATTGTTGGTGTATGTTTTTAGTTCTAGGATATTTTTCATTTGTTTTTCACTTCAACATGTTTATTGTAACCAATTTTGAACTCCCGTTTTGAAAGAAAAATTCATGAGGTATGTGCATAAAGAGATACTGCTCGAGAGAAGATGATGATGCCATGTTTATGATATCTTATTCAACAGAGCAGCTGCAACAGGCTGCTGTTTAACACAAACTTTTTCATATGCTGCAATGGCCATTGTTGATTCACTTCCTTCTCTCTTCAGTGGCTCACAGTCAAGGCAAGCAGGCCCCAGCCTCCCCAGAGCCCCACCCCCTCCATATCCTGACTGCTTATTTGCCCCCAGACTCAATTTGGAATTCTTAAGCCTCAAATAATTAAAATTACCATTTTTAGAAGTAGCTTCAGGGGAACCATTGCAACACCAAATGAAATGTGCAAGGGTACATTCATGCCATTGTCACAGCTTTCAAGCTCAGGAAGCCATAAGAGATGAAGGAGCCACCAAAGCTGGCTGATACAGCAGCTGTCAGCTCAGCTCACCCCAACTGTCAGGCTCAAAATGTAGTGGGCTTCATTTTTTTAATTGACACCTTCCTCTTGCACTCTGTGCTTATATACATCTCAGCCTAGTTTGCTTTCAGCCACTTTCTCTTTTTGTCAGAAAATCCCTCCTGTAGCTTCTAAAATAAAGAAGCATACAGGAGTAGGGGAGCTAACTACAGGATCTGTGCCCCTGAAGGTTCACCAAGGGCAAAGTCATTGTTCTCCGTAAAATAGAAACAAAGTAAAATAGTAGGAAAGCAACAAAGGGTAGTACTAGGAAACACGCTCAACACTTTTAAAAAGGACAAAGCAAATCCTCCAGAAATCTAATTGTCTTTGTATGTTTATGTCAAATTTGGCTTTGCAGTTCTCTCAGAGTTTCTCTCAAGTACTAGAGCTCACTGAGGCCTAGCCCAGAATGTGCCTTCAGCTCCACAGTTTAAGTATGGAATCTGTATGAAATGTCCACAGGAACAGAGGTGCTCTGAGTGTTGAACAGGGGCAAGGAGTAAGTAATGATTTAGCTGTGGGCAGTGAGTAAAGTCAACCAAGACATAAAGCATAGTTCTAGAATTTGGAATCTGGAGTTCAGCTGTTCTATTTATTTATTTATTTATTTATTTATTTATTTATTTATTTATTTATCATGTGGAAACGTGTGTGCATCTGCATGTGTTTGTGTGCACATGAACGTTATAACTGGACAAAAGGAATGGACAAAAGATATGGCAAGATAATTCCTACCTGAATACCAGCTAAATCAGTGGTTCTCAAACTTCCTTGTGACCCCCTTCACATCTACATCTGGATATTGTGCCCACCCCCACTTGACATAATATATGAATAAAAATATTTTGCTTGTTTAGCGTTCATGTTTTCATTCACACATTCATGTATACTCTTATTTTAACACTGTATAAGGAAATAGCTCTCCTCTTCCACCTCCTCCCTCAGGTGGGGCTCCAAGCACCTTTCTTGCCCTTCTCTTTCTCCTTCAGGACTGAAATGTTTTGAGAAGTGGAGGAGGAAATGTGAAGTCCTGAACCCCTCTTGAACAACCCTTGTGTCTCTCCCAGGGAGTCCTGCCTCACAGTTTGAGAACCACTGAGCTAAGCTAATACTTTTATAATAAGTGGAAATGAAATTCACTTTTCTTTCATCTTGTGTTAACATAGCTACAAACCTATTTCCAGAGTAATTTTCATACTCATTCAGTTTTTTGAACATCTTGTGTGTTTTGTTTTGTTTTGTTTTTCATTTTCAAACTGCTCATATTCTTTCAGACAAAGATTCTGCTCTGATGACAGGGTCGATTTAAAAGGCCATATTCTGAACTTCTTCAAGTATTGTAAATGCCTGGCCACAATTCTGAGAAGTATTTGCATAAAGCCTTTAAACCTAGAAAGTAAAATACAGATGTCCCAGTTTTTTTAATATTAAGCTAAAAGTGCACTGTGGCCTGAAAATCAGGGATATTTGTAATCATACGCTATTCTGTTTCAGTCATTTTGCTGGCAAATAGGTAATGAATGCATCGGGAGCCACTGCATTAATATAAATAAGTGCGTGCAGGATTCATAGGATCATAGAATCAGAAATCATAGAGTTGGAAGAGACCACAAGAGCCATCAAGTCCAATCTCCTGCTATGCAGGAACTCACAAAGCACCCCTGACCAATGGCCATCCAGCCTCTGTTTAAAAAAAAAAACCCAAAGAAGAAGAAGACTCCAACGCATTCGAAGGCAGCATATTCCACTATCAAATAGCTTACTATCAGGAATTGCTTCCTAAAGTTGAGATGGAATCTCTTCTCCTGTAGCTTGAATCCGTAGTTCCCAGTCCTATTCTCTGGAGCTGCAGAAAACAAGCTTGCTCCATCCTCAGCATGACGTCCTCTCAAATACTTAAACACGGCTATCATATAATCTCTTAACCATCTCTTTTCCAGGCTAAACATACCCAGCTCCCTACCCAGATCTTTCACCATTTTGGTCGCTTTCCTCTGGACACGCTCCAGCTTTTCAACATCCTTTTTGAATTAGATGCTATATAGACATTTATGCAGCCTAGAATTGCATTGAATTTTTTAGTTGCTGCATCACACTATTGATTTATGTTCAACTGGTGGTTTACTAGGACTCCTAGATCCCTTTCACATGTAGTCTTGTTAAGCCAGGTGTCCCCCATTCATATTTACTAGAAGAGAACAGCAAAGAGTTAGAATGATTACTAATGAGAGAGAAAGAGTTATAGCAAAGTTATGAGCATTCAAGAAAACAAAAATAATGACCACAAATCTAACTTTAAACTTTATAAGTTTAATATAATAATATAACTTTAGACTGGATGATGACTGAATAGTTAGCGATTTTCTAAATAGTTAAATGTTTTCTAAATACACTCGTCCTTCCCCATTCATGGACTTGGAGTCCGCAGTCTCGCTCCTTGGTGGATGGCAAGCGGGTAGGGACAAAATAGTGTGTGCGTTTGAGATGTATGTGCAGCACCACATGCAGGAGCGCAGGCCTGTTTTAACCAATGGGCTTTGAATATTTGCATTTTTTCCGATTCACCAGGAGTGGGTGGGTCTGGAACGGATCCCCCTGCGAATTGGGAAGGATGACTGTAGTTAAATATTTTCTATCCCTTGGCTCAGTCACTAATCAAAATGGAGAGTGTGGTCAGCAAAACAGCAGAGGAAGAATACTTGGAAGGGCAGTTATGAAGAAACTAGATATGATCTTGAAGTGTATAGTTATATCATTGAATACTAATGTTCATAGAATCATAGAATTATAGAGTTGTAAGAGACCACAAGGGCCATCCAGTCCAACCCCCTGCCATGCAGGAACTCCCATTTAAAGCATCCCCGACAGATGGCCATCCAGCCTCTGCTTAAAGACCTCCAAGGAAGGAGACTCCACCACACTCCAAGGGAGTGTGTTCCACTGTAAAACAGCTGTTACTGTCAGGAAGTTCCTCCTAATGTTGAGGTGGAATCTCTTTTCCTGGAGCTTACACCCGTTGTTCCGGGTCCTAGTCTCTGGAACAGCAGAAAACAAGCTTGTTCCCTCCTCAATATGAGACAATAATAATAATAATAATAATAATAATAATAATAATAATAATTTTTATTTATAGCCCGCCCCTCTGCTCAACAATCGAGGCGGGTTACAGCATTAAAACAGACAATGAATTAAAACATTCCCACATCCCCTAACCCTACCCTCCCAAGCCCCTTAAAACAGGATTAAACTAGAAAAGATTAAAATACACTTATCCATTAAAAACAATAACATAAAGACACACTACAATGGGAACATAATAATGATAAAAGCTGAAGTCACATCTCCCTGAAGCAGATGCTATTCCGGGAAAGCCTGCTGGAAGAGATCCGTCTTTACCACCTTTTTAAAGGCAGTAAGCGTGGTAATGAGACGGATCTCGTCCGGCAGGCCATTCCACAGCCTGGGAGCGATGGCAGAAAGGTTCCTCTGGGAGGTCTGAGACAGCCTAGTTTTTATTAGCTGTATTGGATTCCTATCAGAGGACCGAAGGTCGCAGGGGGGATCATACGGGGAGAGGCGGTCCCTAAGATAAGATGGGCCCAAGCCATGTAGGGCTTTAAAGGTCAAAACCAACACCTTGTACCGCACCCAGAAACTAATGGGCAGCCAGTGGAGGGATTTAAGCACAGGAGTTATGTGCTCCCTCCTAGATGTTCCTGTGATCAGCCTGGCTGCCATATTCTGTACCAACTGAAGTTTTCGGGTTAGGCACAAGGGTACCCCATGTAGAGTGCGTTGCAGTAATCCAGACGTGAGGTTACCAGGGCATGTACCATGGTTTCCAAGTCCCTCATGTCCAGGTAAGGGCGCAGTTGGCGTATCAGCCGAAGCTGATAACAGGCACTCCTGACCGCCGCATTCACCTGACTAGTCATGTGAAGCGATGAATCAAGGAGTACCCCCAGACTGCAAACACAGTCCTTAAAGGAGAGTGTGACTCCGTCCAGGACTGGAGACTGTATTCCCAGATCTGGTTTCGGGCCTATGACTGTGAGTACCTCCGTTTTGTCTGGATTCAACTTCAACCTGTTTTTCCTCATCCAATCCATTACCGCTCTGAGAGAGTCATTGAGAGGAGAGACGCCATCCGAAGTCTGAGACGATGATCTGGTCATGGAGAGATATATCTGGGTGTCGTCAGCGTACTGAAGACACCGAGCTCCATGCCTCCGAATGATCTCACCCAGCGGCTTCATATAAATATTAAACAGCATCGGGGACAGGATGGCGCCCTGAGGGACGCCACAATTAAGCTCAGTTCTGGAAGAGCAACTGTTCCCGAGCCTCACCCTCTGGGATCTGCCCGAGAGGAAGGAACGGAACCACTGCAGAGCAGTGCCTCCGATTCCTAACTCTCTCAGGCGGTCCAAGAGGATGGAATGATCTATGGTATCAAAGGCCGCTGAGAGATCCAAGAGCACCAGCAGGGTCACACTACCCCTATCGATACCCAGGCGGAGGTCATCAGTCAGAGCAACCATGGCAGTCTCCACTCCAAATCCCGTCCTGAAGCCGGTTTGAAATGGATCGAGATAATCGGTTTCATCCAAGACTGTCTGGAGTTGGGGAGCAACTGCCCTCTCGATCACCTTGCTTAAAAAAGGAAGCAAGGAGACTGGTCTGTAGTTGTTTCTGTCCAGGGGGTCCAGGGAAGGTTTTTTCAGGAGTGGCTTAACCGCCTCCTCCTTTAAACAAGATGGAATAATACCCTCCCTGAAGGACGCGTTGATTGTGTCCCGAAGGAACACCTTCAACGCGTCCCCTCCCTGGGCGACCAGCCATGATGGACAAGGATCGAGGGGGCAAGTCGTCTTCCTCATCCTTCCAAGCAGCTTGTCCACGTCATCGGTACTCACAGGTTGGAATTGATCCAGTAAAATGCCATCAACGGAGTTCCTGGATACCTCATCTACGGATTCTGCCAAAACACTGGCGTCCAAGTCGGCTCTTATCCGAGAGATTTTATCTGCAAAGTAGGTATTAAATGCCTCGCAGCAGGCTGTTGTTGGGTTAAGTAGGGGGCTCGGTTCTGGAAAGACCCTTGTCAATTCCCCCACCATCTTAAACAGCTCTGCCAGGCGAGACTCCGCAGACACAATACGTGCAGAACAGAAAGATTTCTGCGCTGCACGTAAAGCCCTAAATTTTCAAAGTGCTGGGTAAAGTGATACAGGTCTTTGAAAATTTAGGGCAATGGTAATGATTTGCATCTTTCTGGTTCCTATTACATCACATTCCACCCTCTCTCCCAGAACTGTGTAAATATGCTTTACTAAATAGCACTTTGAACTGCATCTGAAGAAGTGGGTTTACAGTGGCCAGTTAGTGTTGATGTGTAAAATGAATAAATCTGCCTACCAAAAGTAAGTTTCCTTGGGTTCAAAATATTCTCTCAGAAGATTCCTTTTGTTACATGTATAGTAGCTAGGCCCCTTGTGTTAATACATGTAGTGTGCCATTAAGCCATTGTCTCTGTTCATAACTCCACTGATGGATTGGAATTTGTAAATATGATTCAATTCAACTATTTCTCTTTCTAGTATTCCTTTGTAATTTCCTTGTTCACACCATGACCCTGAAGCTCAGTATTCTGGAAGAGTGAAAGGCCCTGTTTCTGCTCACAGGCACTTTTCAAGACAACTGTGAACAACTAGGAAAAACTATAAAGCCATATATGTGCATATATGTGATGTTCTTATTGAATTGGATGAAGGCTTTGGCACCTGTAGTTTTTTTAAGTCCTTCCCTTTAAGAAATTTCCCACATTAAAATCATCTGCTCTCTTCCATTTGCCCAGTTTTGTCAAATAGTTTTGTCTAATTGTTGTGTTGTTAACTGTAATTGAGCCAACTTTGACTTATGATGAGAGAATTCTACTTCTTCAGATCAACAACCTGCTATCAACAACCCTGCTCAAGTCTTATGAATAATGGGGTCATGGCTTCCTTGACTGAATCTATCCAGCTGTAATCCTCTTTTCCTGCTGTTTCTTATATTATCAAGCATTATTCTATTGAGTCATGATATGTCCAAAATACCGCAGTCTGAGCTTCGGTGTCTTGGCTGCTAAAGAGAATTCAGGTATGAAATGCTCTAAGACCCATTTATTTGATTTCCAAATTGTGCTGATGGAATTTTTTTGCTGGAGTTTAAATCTGAACCAATTTCATTGAATTGGAATTTGAAAAAAGAAACACTTTAAAGCTAATTGATAGAAGTCATGTTTATAATTAACTTGAACTATTGGAAATTCATTTCTAGAAGAGGCTCATTTTTACAGTTCCCAAGTACCATGAAGAGGATTGTAGGGTGGGGCAATGTTAAAGATAGTATTGCTTTTCTTTGGCCTAGATGCCAGGGATATAGCAGGAAAGAGACTGGAAGTGGGTAGATGCAATTGGTTATGGATATATTATTTTCTTTATGATTATTTTTTTTACTGCTTCCTCTGTATTAAAGGCGAGCACAAGTACAATCAATAAACATTAAGCTATCAAGCTCCTCTTGGCACACAGCTCATTCAAACCCAAGACTGAGCATTTGTCTGTGTATCCATCCTCCCCTCCTGCCTAGCAGGATGAGATCTTCTAATTCTCTTATGGTTCTGCTCTTTAAATCAAAAAGAGAAATTGTAATACAAACAAGCAGATGTATTTCTTTATTTCTTTATTTGAACAACTGTGTTAATTTCTGCAAAAATCACAATTGTTTCTGTAAGGCATGTGTAGGAGAGCATCCTTGTCACCTTTTCATATCCCAGTTTCTTGTATTAGGGTTTTTCTTTGCTGGGTAAGGAATCTTTTCCATCTCTGAGACTGAATTCTAAGATGGGAAACCATCAAAATGCAAATTCATTATCATACATATTGAAGAGCTGGAAAATGTCCAGGGGAAGATTATTAGATATTAAAAGAAATGAGATTTCAACTAAACTTTATTGTAAGAGCTGTTCGAAAGTAGAATAGTCTTTATTTAAGATGGTGGCCTCTCCTCCTTTGGCAGTCTTTAAACATATGGCCAACTTTTGAGAATCTTTTAGGTGTGTATTCTTACATGGCAAAGGGTTGGACTAGATGGCCCTTGCGTGCCATTCCTATTCTGTGGTTCTGTGATTCTATGTTTATATTTCATTGCAACGTACACCTGCATATATCAAGCATGATGATCAGCAGTTTCTTTTACAGTCTGTTTGCTTACACAGAATTGCTTACACAATTATTGGTGAAATTGCTTGCTTGTAATACAGAGGAGACAGTAAAAAAAAAGCTGTTGATCTCAAATCACTGAGAACTGAAGCTTCATTTTGTATTCCTTTCAGAATTTTCAATTGTCTATCTGTACACATATGCCAGCATGAACTTGAGGAAAAGAGAGAAAAATGCAATGCGTGTGTGTTTGTGTGTGAGAGAGAGTTATATAGCTTTTTACTGTGTGTATATTTAAGGAGGGCACATAATATAGCTGCTGTGTGTATATATTTGTATATATGTCATATTTAAGCCACATTAGCAAATGTTTAAAAGGGGGATTCAGAAATACTGTATCATTTTATGATCATGTTATGGCTATTGTCAAAATAGCATGTTACTTTGACAGTCTCTTTGTCTTCATGGTTGGAGCCTACATAGAGAAAGTAGTTTCTTAGCAACTAAAATATGTACTCAAACAAAGCCATTTAAGAAGAACCTTTTAAAAAGAGCATGAAAAGCAGCTTGTAGTAGTAGCCAGTATATACTCCTTGGAATGGATTGTAGGAGACTGACTGGCATTAATCTCCTGGGCAACTTGCTGATTTGCTCACTTGCTTGCTCTTAGAATTTTAGCACAAAGCTTTGTAGACATGAATCTTTAAAACATGCCTGCTTATCTCCAGTAAGTTTAAAAAAAATAGTCCTAATATCATATGGCTTAAGGCACTTGGCATTTTCTCATTTCATTTGTTCTCATTCTCACAAATGACTTGCTAGTCTTAAGACACACCCAAACTTAAATAAGGGAGAGTGCATTTCCATCACTCTACATGTGGAGGATGACTTTGGGAATCAAAGTAACTCCTTTATCCATGGAGGCCCTTCATGTGATTTGGGAATTCTGCAAAAGCAGAGTTCTACATTGTAGGAGAAACCTCCCTGGGAATAGGAGGCTCTCTGCTTCTCCAGATTGTTCTCCATGTGTAGAGGACAAAGGAAACATGTGAGAAGGGAGTGGATTCGTGACACACACACACCCTTGAGACACATGTTCTGTTCAATTTTAGATTGGGTAATTTATGGGGTCACCATGAGTCCAAAGGTGACTTGAAAGCACTTACATACACACAAAGAAGTTTATTGTCTGCTAAGTAATTGCTGTTCTAATTTAAACTAAAGATGAATAAAGACCCAGGGGATTAATGGAATTTATACCACTATTGATTTACCAGGTTCCTATGGATTCAGTGATCTGCTGTGCTTGAGAGGAACAACTGGATTTAGGCCAAAATTTTAAGTTGAGAACAGCACCTTATGTTTTTTCATGTTAATCTTGAGATTTTATCCATAATTTAAAGGGATAGAGGAGAAGTCAGAAGAAAGCACTTCCCTTGTCTTTCTTCAGGTTTTAATTGAATCTCTGAGAAAAAACAAAATTATCAATATGGCATAAGCATCTAATCTACAAAAAGGTGGAAGGCTCTGTTCTGAAACTTCAGCGATGGGGTGGCGTCCAGGAAACATATTTAAAAGAATGCATTTTGGATTAATTCTCTTTTCCCTATCTTTTCTTCTGTGACCTAAAATGAGCATTTTGGTATGATCATACTGTAAATGTTTGTTCATGATGAACTTCACCCTTAGTAGCCATTGGACTGCTAAAGAAAAAGACAAAAACAAAGGCAAATGTATACTTTTGGGAATACATTCTTGTTTATTTAGAATGTGGGCTTTTCTCTTGTTAAGGGCTCTGAAAAACATGGCAGTTTCAGGTGAAATGAATTAGTTGGAGAAAATGTGTTTTGTGGTTTGGTTTTGGTTTTTGATCTGTTAGAATCTTTTAAGATTCTTATGCCAGCAGAGATTATTAACTGGCCCATAGACATCCTTGGCCTAGGTATTGGGAACACATTTCAGCCATCACCTCTACAAAGCATGCCATTCAGCATATGGGACATGCCTTACAGGAGAGAACTTGGGTTACACAAAAACACGTACTATCCAGTTATTTTGTATTTTTTGTTCTTTTAGATGACAGCAGTAATAGCAGTCTCCAAGACTGGCTACTCCCATTGCTTAAAAATTAAACCAACCTTACACAGTAGTACAAAATAGGGAAGCATGCTCAAAAGTAAACTCCATTAAATTCAATATACAGTGGTACCTCGACATACGAGTTTAATTCGTTCCGTAAGCTTGCTCGTATGTCAAATTGCTCGTATCTCAAAGCATCTCAATTTTCCCCATTGAAATTAATTGAAATGTAGTGTGCGGTGTAGTGTGCGATTCCTCGTATCTCAAATCTTGCTCTCATCTCAAAGCAAAATATTGCTCGCTCGGCGGCTCGTATCTCAAAACACTCGTATATCAGGGCACTCGTATGTCGAGGTACCACTGTAACATATTGACAGATAACAAGTCCTCTAAACATCCATTTAAATCTCCTTTGGTATTCATAACTTTCTGATTTAAGGAGTTTAACATCTAATGCACTGATGGCAAATCTTTTAGAGACCGAGTGCCCAAACTGCAACCCCAAACCCACTTATTTATTGCAAAGTGCCATGTCCCTCTGGCTTTCTAGTAATGAACTCTGGCAAACTCTCTACTGGGGCAACGGTGCACGTGTCCACAGAGGGCTCGCCACCACTGATCTAATGTAATTTTAATTTCTGGGATTAAGTATTGTTTTTACTGACTGAACCCTCTCACTCTTTCTGTCCAATTCCATTTCCCTCCCATAAATGATAGCCCACAGAGATCATAGCTTTTAAATTTGTGTTTGGCAAAAGGACAAAAAAAGTTCCCAAATGAAGATTCCACTTTAATATATTTATTTTTCATAATTCTAAAACTTTTTATATCAGTTGAAGGAAGATCCTAGCAGTTAAAACACTGACTCTGACAATCGCAAGGTCACCAGTTTAGCAGTTTGAGGCCTAGGTGCCGCATGATGGAGTGAGCTCCCATCACTAATCCCAGCTTCTGCCAACCTAGCTGTTCAAAAGCATGTAAAAGTGTCAGTAGATAAATAGGTACCCCATTGGTGGGAAGGTAACAGCGTTCCATACACCTCAGTGTTTAGTCATGCTGGCCACAAAACCACGGAGTCGTCTTTGACAACTGGTTCTTCGACTTAGTAACAGAGATGAGCACTGCCCTCTACAGTTGGGTACGACTAGACAGTCTTGTCAAAGGGGAAACCTTTACCTTTCTGAAGGAAGGTCATTTCTGGGTCAGATAAAGTTGAGAATTATTTTTAGTGAATTTCTTTGATGATGTTGGAAGCTATAAATGAGAGAGTCCAATTCTACCCTGTCGTTCTGATTTGAACTCGAAAATGTTTTAAAGTTCTAAAATTTTGTTATGTGCAGTACAGACACACACACACATGCATGGATACACACAAATAAAGAATTAAAAGAATTTATAATAGGAAGAACTGAATCCAAGCCAAACCAAAAGCATGACAAGGATTAATAGCCACACTGCATTATGAGTGCCTAAGATTTGAGCAGCCCTCTTATGTGGTTCCCAACAGCTGGATTTCACTTTTTCCTTAAGAAGCAGTTCGTCTTTTCCTCTGGTCACTGCTACTAGCCCAATGGAAACAAGCAAATCACCAGGAAAAAGTATTGAGGTACTACCATATAACGTTTCTCTAATATTCTACCCCCTTTCCCATGAGAGATTGGTTTTTCTAGCTGCTGAACACCCTGGTAGTTGCCTTTACAGATGTCAGCATATGGAAACAAAATTTCCTCCCTGAACACAAAAGTCCTCTCAACTAAAGGGGGGGGGGGGGGAGAGAACACTGTGGATTTTAGATTGTGTGATTATAGTCCTTTCTTCTTTTGTGGTCTCTGTGACTCACACAAATAGGACCTGTGTTGTGCATTGTTCAGAACTTTCTAGAATGTTATAGAAGTATTTTGGCAGTAGCCATGCCCACCTCCAGCAGCCCTGTATAAAGGTCTTCCCACCAAAACTGCTAGTTCCTTTTCATCCACCAGTGCAGTAGCATCAAAGGAACTGCATTTGTCAGCTTACTTTCAGTTTTCGATCATGGGGTCTGGCTGTTTCAAATCCCAGTGTTATCCAGGGTCTTCTCTCACCAGGCTCTTCTGAGAGAGTTCTAGCATTTGTCAGTCAAAACTGCACTTACCTTCAGGGTTCAACTCCCCACTGTCATCATGAAATCTTGGAGTACTCACTTGTTCTGAGGGTCAGATCCTCACCCTCGTCTACTCAACAGGAGTCATCCAGATTGCCGCCATCCTCCATACCTCTGCCAACCACACCATTCCCACCATATTGATAGTCTTCCCAACAATCCTGATCCAGGTCAGCTTCAAAGTCATGTTCAGCTTCAGAAATGCCTTCAAGCTCTAGGTCCCACTCATGAGAGCACCATCAATCTAGACAGGCCATCAGCCTTACAGGCGTTGTAGAAACTGTGGTGGTAGGCATTCATGGTCAACTTCAGCCAAATCCTGTTGCTTTGGATACAGCAACTCTTCAGCTTACAACAGTTATTACTGGCAGGACTATGCTTACCATTAGGAGAATGAGGTTGGCAGCATTATTACCTGGTCCATAGACATCCTTGGCCTAGGCCAGGGGTAGGCAACCTTTCCCCTTTAAGGACCGAGGGACTTCAGCTCCCAGAAGCCTCAGCCATGTTGGCCAATAGTCCCATGTTGGCCAATAGCTCCTGGGATTCTGGGAGCTGAAGTCCCTCGGCCCTTAAAGGGGAAAGGTTGCCTACCCCTGGCCTAGGCCATCACCTCTACAAAGCATGCCATTCACCATACAGGAATCCTTGGTGACACAAAAGCATATACTATCCAGATCCCTACTAGTGCAAGATGCTTCCAAGCAGCACACTAAGGTGGCTCTACCTTTGGCAACAGCTATTTCCATTTGGGTGGAGGCCCCCATTTCAGCTCAAGTGTTATAGCCTTCCACTTTGACTACAGACACCTCTGACACTGGGTCGGATTTGGACTCAGCCATCATCCCAATGAGGAAGTCCCCACCCATTTCATTCAGGGTCCTGGACCCATCCTCTTCCACATATGATGTTAAAGCCTTTGTTGAACAGATGATAAGGATGGTGAAATTGCTGGATCTCTATCATGCAATCACAGTTGCAGATCGGTGACCTAATGTTCCACCCTGTTCACACTCAAGCTACCATTGCCGATGTTACCTTACTCTGTCCAGGTCATCCATAAATCCTGGATAACTCCTTCATCCATACCTTCCACATCTAACAAGATCAAAAACCTCTACAGAGTTCGGGACTCCAATATACCCTGGCTTGGTTAACATCCAAAGCCCAGCTTTAATCATTGTGGACACTGCTCAGTCTCAGATGTCTTGAAGAACCCTCTCAGCACCAGCTGACAAGGAGGAGAAGAAATTGGATTCAATGGGTACAAAGTTCTACTTGTCAGCTGCTCTCCGCTTCAAAAACTTGAACTATCTCACCTGCATGCGAGTGTACCATCCACTGCTTTGGGTAAATCTAATTCTCACTCTCAACAAATTGGGGGATGAAGATTGAAGGGTAGCTGTGTTTCCCCAGTCTGAGGTTCACCAGCTGACTTGACAGCAAATAATGACCTCTGATCACATCGCAGACTGCACTGGGAAAACAATGGCTAACACTGTGGTCCTACAGAGGCATTCATTGCTACACTCCTCATGGCACTCTGAGCAGCAATGATCAGTGATCAAACACTTGCCATTTGACGAAGATGAGGTTGAATCTCTTTTCTTCTTTCTTTCTTTCTTTCTTTCTTTCTTTCTTTCTTTCCAGCTCTTTTCACAGAACTTGGACCCAGAGTGGTTCACAACATTAAAAGAACAATAAAATTAAAAACATAGAAAAGAGATATATTAAAAAAAGAATTAAATTAATACAATATTAAAACAGATTGCTTATTAAAAGAATAAGATGCAGTTAAAAAGATAAAACTGTTTAAAACACTTAAAATGATACCACACTGAAAGGCGTTTTTTAAAAACATTTTGTTTTAAAAGCCTGTCTGCATAAGAAGGTTTTAACCTGCCAGTGGAAAGACAGCAAGGAAGGGGCTATTCTGGTCTCCCTAGGAAAGGAGTTCCACAGTCTAGGGGCAGCCACAGAGAAGGCCCACTCTCACTCCCCCACCAACTGTGCTTGTGATAGTGGTGGGACTAAGAGAAGGGCCTCTCTTGATGATCTCAGAGTCTGAGCTGGCTCATACAGGGAGCTACAGGGCCTTTACAGACTGCTAGAAATAGTGCAACTTGAAGCCACTTTTGGGGGGAAGCAGACAGCACAAAACACCGTTTTTGGGGCAAGGAAGGGGAGGGGCAGCACGGTGGGTGCCCCAACCCCTTCCCGAAGACATCGTCGGAGCGCCGGACCCTCCGCACGTCCGGCGCTCCGAGGATGTCTTTCCGCCACAGCATCCACACACGCTGCGGCAGAAAAGCCGCCGAAGGTGTGCCAGCAGCCTTTTGCAGCGCACCTTCGGCGACTTGTGGAAGGAGCGCTATTTTAGCGTTTCTTCCAGGGGCAGCGAAGCTGCGCCACGGGGCCGAGGTGTGCGGATACCTCGGCCCCATGGCGCAGCTTCCTGGGGCGGCCCTGTGTCTAAAACATAACAATGAAAATATACTGATTGCATGTAGCTAAACATACCAGGTAGTCTTACAGGGTTCAGCTCTCAGACTTTTCTAAACTCCTGAGGTTCTTTTGGCCATGTGATTGGCCCACAGAGAATCAGTAACCATCTTTATCTACCAACACAATAGTCCCTGAGTGTGGAGAGAGGTGGTTCTTGACTTAACTAAAAGAAAGAAAGCTTTTCAAGTAAAGCATCTGGAATCTCACTAATCTGTTTCTAACCCTCTTCAGGCAGTAAGCACAGATTATAATCAATAACAAGTGGTGTACCTCTTCTTCTTTTTACTATAAAGCTAATAAGTGAAACTTGATTATGATGACTCTGTAAAGGAGAAAGGTGATATGCATTTAGATAGAGGGAAGGGTGATTCTTTAACACTTGCTTGGGTTTTATTTTTTCTTATTCTAAGAGCTGCTTGTGGAGGAAATTGTTGTGCATCTTCAAGTTGTTTCCAACTTATGGTGATTCTAAGGCAAATTTATCACAAGGTTTTCTTCACAGAGGAGGTTTGTACTTTCATTTCATTTATCTGAAGTTGAGAGAGTATGACTTGCTCAAGGTCACCCAGTGGGTTTCCATGGCCAACTAGGGATTTGAACCCTGGTCTCCAGAGTCCAGTGGTCAAACCACTACACCACACTGGCTCCCATAGTTTCCCTAAAAAAATTATATTGTTGTATGCATTATTCTTGTACATATTGTTAAATATGTTTTTGCACATTTTTCAATCACATTGAGTAGCTCAATTTTAAGAAACTTATTTTTTAATCCAAAATCCACAGAACTGCTGCCTCATATTGGGCTAACCAAAATGCACAAAATACATGTTGCAAGCTTTCAAAGATCCACTGGCTTCTTCATCAGGCAAGAGTGTTAAAAATGTCATACAGGAGAAAAAAATATGATGATGTTAGTCACAAGCCAGCATCTTGTCAAGATGTAGCTGTTCTCAATTCAGATGGTATGGAGGAACATTCATGCAGGTAGGCCCCTCCTCCTTCTGGCCATGTGAGTACTGCAGGAAATAAAATGTTAAGTTCCATTAGCAAGTCAAAAAGAGATGCCCCTCTAGTGCTCCAAGATGTCTCTGTCCTTTGTAAAGCTACAAACATCTTTGTTAGACCATTAAGGATACAAATTTATATGTATTTTTCACTGGTAGGGGGAGCTGCATCTCAAACTTCATGTATAAATTCCATTCCAGTTAGTATTTAAATCTGAGATAGGAATTGTGAGGCCCATGGGCTGTAGCAACTGCTGCACTACACATTGAGGATATAGAAGATTCAGTATTATATTGAAGAATGATGTAAGAAAAGGCAGTGAAATTCCTAGAGTGTGGTAGCAATGTATCTGTTCCTTTGCATAATTGTGTGGGAATTCTCTGTGTTTGTATGTTTTGTAAGTGAATCTGTACACATCCAGGTGCACCAGAAAGGAGCTGGAAGGAGCTGCCTTCAGATTCTTTGGCAAACATTTCCCTGTTCTCTTTAGAACCCTCCTCCTTTGAAGACAGGCCTGGATCTTGCTTCTGTGTTGATGCTTGAGATTTGAAGAGGGAGGCACAGCAGGAGCCAAGTATCTGCCAGGCTGTGTCAGGAGAACTTTTATCATTTTTGTCAGAAACATCACAGTTTGCTTGTCTTGCCATATATCTTCCTAAATGTGACAGAATATTCAGCTGTTATTAATTGAATAGTCTCTAATTTAATGGCTTAGCAAGAGAAAAAGTGACTGGTTTGTTTCACATGTGTTGCCATTGCAATGGTTTGTCTTTTCCCAGTCGAATCCATTAGGAACTGTAGTAATTCAATTATCAATTATGGTTACTTGTATAGAGAGGAGGAAATTGTAAATGGTCCCAATTCTTTTATCTTATCTTCAGGTGACTGTGTGTAGACCAAGTAGGATAAACAGCTGCAGAAATCCTTCCACCAATTCCTGCCAAGACAAAAAAAAAAGAAAAGAAAAGAAAAGAAAAGGCTCTGTGTGTATGCATGTGCATATGTTTAAGTGATACTGAGCAGTGAAAAAATCTACCAGCTATCATATTAAGAGTTTTCTAGCTTTCTGTTTATGCTGTAAATTGATCCAAAAATGGAAAGAGTATAACATTTTCACAATTTAACCTGAATTTAATAATGTAACATTAAAGTTTAATTTCTTTAGTTTTTCCCCTGGTAAGGAATTCCAGGATCCTCTAGCCAAATGTTAACTAGATGCTCACTCTCAAGGGTGATTGACAGGCCACTATATTTTGCAGTGGAATTTGTTATATCCACATAAAAGATCTCTAAGAACAGTGATCCAGCTCAAGTGCTGTTGAGGCAGAAATCATGAGCACCATTCACAGCAGAATCAGGTTCACAATGCAAAATGGAGCAAGATTGGCTAATAGGGAAATCGAAGGCAGTGCTGAAGAATTAGTCAAGAGTGGCCCATACTAGATATGCCAGGTCATTCAACCTGTGCTCAGCATGATATAAACACTATATATAATAAAGTTTCAGACATCTGGAAGCAGGCAAGTCTTGCTTATGCTAAGTCATGTACTATTTTAATAGTAATGGGAAAGAAAGGCTGTACTAGGAAATGGTTTTATATTAACTCAAGACTATTGGCACATCTGTTGACATCTCTGGTTAGCTGTAGAAGCTAGTGACTGAACCTTTGGCCTGTTGCACCCAAAGTGCAGATACAGACAGCTTGGGCATGGTATTCCTCAGTAGTTTCCCATCAGAGCACTAATCAGACCCCAATCTGTTTAGTTTACACAATCAGGTATGGGCATTTGTGAGATGATATGGTGGCATTCATATAATCCCACATCTCTTTTCCATCCTGGAGCAGCTCCCTGGGCTGGATGGGACCTCATTCACTTCTTTTTGTCTCATGCTGTCTGCCACCACTATCAGGGCCTCCAATGCTCTGTCTGCCTCCTCTCTTCCTTGCACTGTTCCGCTTGCCACTTCTTGTGGTGGCATGGTCTCCACCACTCTCCCTCCTCTCCTTCTTCCTTCTCTCTTCCTCACGCTGCTCTGCTTGTTTCCTCCACAAATCGCCACCGTTTTATCTCCTCTCTTTCTCTCTTCTCCCCTCTTTGCTTATCATCACTGCAGTAGATGCTCCGGTTTGCATCCTATTGTCCTTGGTCCCATTGTACTTGTGAGAAGCTAGATATTATTATTATTATTATTATTATTATTATTTATTTATTTACATGGTTGGAACAGTGTTGGCAAGAAGCAGCTGGATCTGGATGTCATGCACCATCTCTTTCTCTCCTGATTACTGTTACCACTAAGCCATTTTCCATTCTCCTGGAACTTGAACTCTAACTGTAGAGTGTTTGAGACAATGAAGACAGAGGTGATGGTGATGGAGAGGTTGGATCTGAGAGGGCAGAATTGAGAGGGAAGGCTGTGTGTGAGATGTAACATTTTACACCCATCAAATGAGAATGGGTAAAGATTAATAATGCTTAGTCTAAACTATATTATGTGAAGCACTAGTGTGTAAGATACCTACTGGGCAGTAACAGTAGTGATGGGTGATATTGGAGGAGGATCTTTCAGAGACAACAGCAGTGACACCATAGCTAGTGCATATTAGTATGCTAATAGGCTAATAGGGAGGCAATTAGTAAGCAAAGGGAGGCAGTGATGAAGCTCTTTGTTAGAACATCTCACTGGGAGAACTCTATGATGAGGCAAACCAAAATGAAATGAGGTAGGGATAGGACAGAAACAAAGTATAAAAAGGTAGAGCAGAGAACAATTAGAAAAAGAGATGTGGTCAAAGCCATAAAAGGACTCAACCAAATGGAAGTCAAGCAATAAACATCCTATTCTCCTTGAACATCTCACTGGGAGAACTCTATGATGAGGCAAACCAAAATAAAATGAGGTAGGGATAGGACAGAAAAGTATAAAAGGGTAGAGCAGAGAGCAATTACAAAAAGAGTTGTGGTCAAAGTCATAAAAGGACTCACTCAAATGGAAGTCAAGCAGTAAACATGGTCAAAAATGAAAAGAAAGTCTGAATCTGTACTACCACCATATTATAGGAACATGGAAAGTGAGAAGTTTGAGTCAAGGATGCTAGACATAGTAAAACAAGAAATGGAGTCTATAAACATAGCAAAACTTGGAGTGAGGGAATGAAAATGGACATGAACAGGACTTTTTTTTAATTGCACAGGGGTAATTGCACAGTGTTCTACTTAGGAAAAAGACAAGCTCTGTTCTTCCCACAATCATGCTTGTCAGTGAAAATGGATTTATTGTTTAGTTACCTGAGGCAGCATAGATTAGATATGTAATGTTTGGTTATATGAGAAAAGATAGGCAATGCAATAGGATGTAATGTATTGTTTCTGAGGTAGAACAGATCAGAACAGAACCTTCTATTTCTATATAGAAGGTTTAAGAATGGAAAGTTATAAGAAGCACAAATAATCAAATTAAAGTGTCAATTGAGTTACAAAAAGAGGTTTGATAATAATACTAATAAGATATATTTTTTAAAAAGAAAAAAAACATAGAATTACACTTGTCCTTCCACATTTGTGGCTTTGACTTTTGTGGGTTTGATTATTCACAGATTTTATTAATATGTTCTCTCTAGGAATATCTAGGTCCTCCAGTGGAACTCTATGATCGACTTTAACATTCCCCATCCACCAGCATGGGCAAAGGTGGAGTCTCCTCAGTCCTCCAATGTTCATTGGTCCAGGCAGGTTTCAGTAGGCTTAAATGAAAGACAGGGTGTAAATGTCTGTAGGCTTTTGGCAAATCCAATTCTGCCGTCACCTCATCTATTAGTCTCGACCCCAAAAGGCCGCACAAATTTAGGTCCAGTTTTTTGGTGGGGTGCCTCATTTTCAAATGTTTGGTGGATAAATAAACCTTGTCTGCTGGCTTTAGGTCTCACCCCTCCTTTCTGTGCTTGCTGGCAAACTTCTGATAAGCCTTTTTTTTCACCTCATTCTAGATCATTTATAATGTGTGGCCAAGTTGTTTTTAGTTTAGAAATCCATTGAGTCACTGTCACAGAGTCAGATGACTCAACCATTAAAGTGGGCAACAACTTAGGTTCACAACCATAAACAATTTCAAATGGCGAATTTCCTGTACTCTGATTGACAGCTCCATTGAAAGCCACTTCAGCATGTGACAACAGTTCATACCAATTGTCCTGCAGGTGATTGGTATAACACCAAAGGTTTGTTTCTAGTGAAGCGTTTGTTCGTTTTGATTGACCATCCATTTGGGGATGATAAGCAGAGCTCAATGCTAGTTCAACCCCCAACTTGGACTGCAACACTTTCCAAAATTATGAGGTGAACTGAGAACCTCAATCTGTCACTATTTTATCAGGTAATCTGTGGTATTTATAAACAAATTATATGAACAGATCAGCCAACTTGGGGGCTGTGGGGAGTCTGTGGAGTACAAATACTGCATAATAATGTGCTTGTTTTGAAAACAAGTCTGTCACAACCCAAATGGTGTTTCGACCTCGGCTCTCAGTTAAGTCAGTGATGAAATTCATGGCAATATGCTTCTGTGGGCTACTAGGGGTCTCTAGTGGCTGCAAAAGTCCACTAGGTTTTCCTACCAATGTCTTAACCCTAGCACACACTTGGCAACTTTTTACATACTCTCCCACATCCAGCTGTACCCCTTCCCACCAATATTGCTTGCGAAGGTTGTGCCATGTTTTCACAAAACTCCAATGTCCCACTGCTATGGCATCATGACATATTAGTAAAACTTTTAGTCTTTAGTCTTTAGGCACATATATCCTCAGTACTTTGTACCAAAGCCCATTGTCTTTCTTCTCTAATTGTTGCTGGTGTACTTACAGCCAGTTGTCACTCCCTGAAGTTTTCTGGATCTCTAAATGTAATTGATCCAGCTGTTTGTGATCTCCCTCCCCTTTTGCCTTAGCCTGGCTATGTGTCACGACAGCGAGTCCTGTTTGTGTTGGAGTAAAAAAGTTTGTAGCACCTGGGTTTCTTTGCCCACATGTTGAGGGAGTCTAGATAAGGCATCAGCTTAACAGTTTTCCCGACCAGGAATGAACTTGAGTTTGAACCTATATTTGTAAAAGTCTTTAGCCCATCTGCACTGTTTAGGATTCAATTTACGAGGGGCTTGAAGCACTTCCAAGTTGTGATGGTCTGTCCACACCTCAAACGGGTGAGGCGCCCCTCCTAAGAATTGTCTCCAGGTCTGGAGAGCCCATTTTATAGCAAATGCCTCTTTTTCCCAGACAGGCCATGATACCTCAGTTGGTTGAAACTTCCTGGACAAATAAGCATATGGCCTGAGCACTCCCCCTGAGTTCTTTTGCAATAGTACTGCCCCCAAGGCAAAATCTGAAGCATCCACCTACACAACAAAAGGTAGTTCGAAAGCCTCTTGGCATTTGGGAGTCCATTCCACCTTTGCCAAAGGCTTAGGTTTTTCCACCACCTCCCCATCTTTTGGAGTAGGTTTTCTTCTCCCCCCCCTTCTTTGTTTTCAACAAATCAGTAATGGGCAAAGCATTCTGGGCAAAGTGGGGGATGAAATGATGGTAGAAATTGGCAAACCTCAGGAACTTTTGCACTTGTTTTCAGGTTTGGGGGTGGGGGGCAACCTATCACTGTCTGTACTTTGCCCAGGTTCATTTCAATTCCTTGGATGGACACTCAATGCCCTAAGAAGTCCAGCCTGTCCTTGTGGAAATGGCACCTGGACAGTTTCACATATAGCTGATTGTCCAGCAACCTTCTCAGTACCTCCCGCACCAACCTGATATGTGATTGTAAATCTTGAGAGTAAATCAGTACATCTCCAAATAAACCAACACTCCCTCAAACAGTAAATCATGCAAGACTTCATTCACTAATCTCATAAAGCGTCCCACCCACCCACCCACCGAAAACCCAAAAGAGAGGACCAGATATTCATAAGCCCCCAGTGGGCAATTAAAAGCAGTTTTGTATTCATCCCCTTCCCTGATGCACACTCGAAAATAAGCATCTCTTAAGTCCAACTTCATGAACACCTTTTCGGTGGCCAAGTGTCCCAGCATGTTTTTCATCAGTGGCAGAGGGTATTTGTTAGTGGTAATAATTTTCATTCAGTTTTTTGTAGTCAGTAACCAACTGGAGAGGACCATCTTTCTTTTCCTTAAATAACACTGGGGCAGCAAAGGTGGATATGGAGGGTCTTATGAATCCCCTAGCCAAGTTCTTTTCAATGAATTCTTTTAAAGTCTTTAACTCCAAAGGGGTCATGGGGTACAGTTTGGGTTTAGGGAAAGCAGCCCTCGGTTCTATTTCAATGGCACAGTCTATTTCCCTATGTGGAGGTAGCTGATCACTTTACTTCTCCTCAAACACCTCCCTGAGGTCCTGATACACCAAAGGGTAGGGTCTGGTGGTCTCAAGTGACCTGCCCCATGTTCTCCCCCATGGCACTGGGTTTTAACAAAGTCACTGCTGCCTTGTCACTCCCCTGTGGACTAGGTTCTCGAAAATGCTCCCTGCATAGTGGGTCATTGAACATCAGTTTCAATTTTCTCTAGTCAATGGTTGGGTTGTGAAAGTGTAGCCAGTCGATTCCCAGCACCAACTGGTAGCTATAGGTTGGCCCAACCACCAAACGAATTCTTTCCCAATGTTCTGCCACTTCCATCCACACAGTCACCGTTTGATCCGTCCATCTGATGAAACGGAATGGGCTGATGCAATGGTCTTGTCCCAAGCTCTAGAGACTTGACCACCTCATGGCTGATCAAACATATAGTGCAGCCCAAATCTAGAGCAGCCATTAACTCTACACTAGTGCCTTTATCAGGATGGAACAGTCTTACTTTCAGGATGCACAGAGGGACTCCCCCACTCACCACATGTTTGTGGCTGTCTGGATGCTTAACCTGCATTTCACCACGGACTAAGGCAGGCTCAGGTAGTTTCCCGATGGCTCCCCACTTGTGTCCTCGTTGCTGTCTGTCCTCACCTTGGTTGGCTCTACTGATGTTGGCTGGCTACTTGGCCTGCCCTTCCCCTAGCTCCTCTGCTGCCATTGTGGTGGTTCTCACCCTTGGTTACTGAACTTGGTTGCCCCTGTGCAATATTACTGGTTCCCCTGCCTCTTTCTCAGTCTGGACAATTGGCAATCATGTTTTCCTTTCTTCCACACTCCAAGCACAGCCCCAGTCTCTTCCCGTGCTGTCTCTCAGTTTTGGCTGCTGGTTTAGTTTTCCCGGCCACACCTGAAGTAGGGCCCTTGGACTCACTCTTCTTCTGGGTGCTGGCCATCTGCTGTCAGGACAGCTTGATTTCCTCCTTCACCATCTCTGCCTCTCCAGCCAGCCTGATCCGTCCATGAACAGTGGTTGGGTTGTCTCTGATCAGAGACCACTCCAGCAATTCAGGACGGAGCCCATCTTTAAAGTACTGGACTTTGATGGGTTCTGGCCACTCCAGAACCTGTGCTGCCAAGCTCCAGAACTGCATGACATACTCTGATATCTAGCGTAGCCCTTGAAGCAGTGAGATTAACTTGGTGCAGGTGCACTCAGCCCGAAAGGGATCCTTAAATCTGGCTCACAGCACCAGCATGAAGACCTGCAAATTCTGCAGCTCCTTGGCCCCACTATCATAAAGTTGGACCAACCAGTCTGCCGCTTCCTCCTCTAGATGATTAGTCACACATCACACTTTGGCTGCCTCATCCGGGAAAGATACTCTCCGCTCATGCATATGTCCCGCCACTTGTAACAGAAAATAAGGCAGTTGCTGGGGACTGCCATCAAACTTTACTCCCAGCTTCCTGGCCAAAGGTCCTGCAGTCTCACCGGTGTGGGGTTTTGTTGGGGGGAAGGTCCTCTTGGTACTCCTGGCTGCCTCACCAGTGCTGCCGGCACTACCAGGGCCTCCACAACCAGTGCTGCCATGCCAGCCCCCGCTCCAGCTGGGGCCCCAACAACCAGGCCTTTCAGTGTCTGCATTACCTCTGCCAGAAGACCACGTATGTCCTGCATTTCCCCTCAGATCTGGGAGATCTCATCTTCCTGGTTCTTCTTCTCACTAGAAGTCCAGTCCAGGAGTTAAGCCACCCCAACATCCTAGGCTGACACTCTGCCTGCTCTGCACCTCTCATGTTTCTTCCCCTTTGCTTCCCCTCCACCGAACGAGCGAGCGGGGGGGGGGGGGTCCCCAGCTGCAGCCATCCCTTTAGGACAGGCTCCCAGGCCATCCAACTTGGTTTTCGATCACCCCAGACACTGAGGAGTTCTGGCTTACTGTCAGATTTGAGCAAATTCAGAAACTGTGTGTATCAATAAGTCCAGTGAGTTGAACCAACAAAAAAGTTTATTGAGTCAGCGTTTATTGAGTCACCAGTCAGCGTTTAAGCCAGAACTGCCCCCTCCAAGCCAAACAATATCTTAAAAACCCCAAACCTGTAAACTCCTCCCAGCACCTTTGGTGCTAAAACTAACACCCACCTCCAATTCCCATAGCCTTTATCCCCCATCAAGCCCCCCCTTTTCTAAACCTTCTTACCAGCACTATCTCAATTCAGCACAGGCATTCTACCCAACCCCCCTTATTTCAGTTACATCCAGACACCAACTCTTCGCATCCCACAGCTTACACATTTCAAAGGCCTAACTTTCTCAAAACTATCCTAGCCCACTACCATTAGTCCCAACCCCCCCATACCAGCTAACCTATTTGTTATGACTACTAACATATCCACAATCCCCTATCAGCTACAACCAATATAATAACTAAAAAATTTAAACCAACAGCAATAAAAACCTGACAGAATCCATGCACACAGGATGGTTCTGACAGGGTGTGTGTTCTGTGCCTTTAAGTTGCTGAAGGGTGACATCCCTTCAAATATTTAAACAGGGCTATCATATCACCTCTTAACCATCTCTTCTCTAGGCTAAACATACACAGTTCTCTAAGTCATTCTTCAAAGGGTCTGGAAACCATGCCCTATGAGGAACGACTTAGGGAACCCAGAAGAGACAGTTAAAAGGTGATATGATAGCCCTGTTTAAATATTTGAAGAGATATCATATTGAAGAGGGAGCAAACTTGTTTTCTGCAGTGGATGCAAGCTACAGGAAAAGAGATTCCACCTCAACATTAGGAGGAACTTCCTGACAGCAAGGGCTGTTCAACAGTGGAACGCACTCCCTTGGAGTTTGGTGGAGTCTCATACTTTGGAGGTTTTTAAACAGCGTCTGGATGGCCATCTGTCAGGCGCCTGGATGGCCATCTGTGCTCCTGCATGGCAGAGGGTTGGACTGAATGGCCCTCGTGATCTCTTCCAACTCTATGATTCTATCACAGGGTTTTCTTGGCACGTTTTAAAGATGGGGTTTGCCATTGCCATCCTCTGAAGCTGAGAGAGTGTATCCTGCCCAAGGTTCACCTGCAGTGGGTTTCATAGTCCAGCAGGGACTACATTTCTGCAGTGTAGATGTGTGCGTCCGTGTGTGTGTTGTGTGCCTTCCAGTTTGCCATTTGTCTTCCTCTGAGACTGAAAGAGTGTGTCCTGCCCAAGGTTCTTTTGCAATGGGTTTCATAGCCCAGCAGGGACTGCATTTCTGCAGTGGGTATGAATTCAGAGAACCAGTCCTGTTAGTCAGAATATCAGTATGTGCATGGTGTTCTGTGGAGGACATTCGAGGAAAATGTATGGTGTGATCAAATAAATGCTCAAAAAAACAACACTTCTATAAATTTATGCTTCTTAGTCATGCTAAAAATGAAGAATATTCAAGGAAAATGGAGGAGCTGACCAAATAAAAGCTAAAAATCCTCCTAGAAATGTCAATTCATGCCTCTTAGCCATGGTCAAAATGGAGAGCATCCAAGGAAAGCTCAGGACATGACAAAATGAAAGCTAAAAACATCCATATATAAATGTAAATTCACACGTGTTAGCCATGCTCAAAATGGGAGACGTTCAAGAAAAATTGAGGACATGACAACATAAAAGCTAACAACAGTCAGAAATATAAATTCAGTTCATCAGGTTTATGTACATCTATGTTACATATTGTTGTTTTCCCTTCAAGTTTTCAAGATTTGTTCAGAGGGGATTTTTGCCATTGCCATCATTTGAGGCTGAGACTACGGACCTTATCACACGGGGCCAAATCCTGACAGAATCCAAAAGGAATCCCTACCTAATACGTATTATTTTTCCATGTTTACACACGACGTCGCACAGAACCCCGACAGAACCCCGACACAATGCAGCATGATCCGAGTTCCTTTCAATTTCGTTTTCTTCAGGAAGTAGAATTGCGTGACGGGATTAATATCGCTTTTGCCGTAAGTATGGTCACCCAATACGTATCACCAAATACGTATTGGGGAGCATTTCCCCGTAGCGCCGCCTCTCCAAGGGGGCCTCCCGCCACAGCGTTCAACGAGGAGGTCCTCCTTGGAGCGCCGGCCCTGCGTCGGAGCTGTCACTCCAAGGGGGTCCCCCTTGGAGCGTCGGCCCTGCATCGGAGCTGTCACTCGCTGCGGCTGTCACCCTTTCCCAGGTCGTCCTCAGTGCAGCCGGCCCTCCGCACGGCCAGCGCTCCAAGGAGGACCTCCTCGTTGAACGCTGTGGCGGGAGGTCCTCCTCGGAGCGCCGGCTGTGCGGAGGGCCGGCTGCACCGAGGACGACCTGGGAAAGGGTGACAGCCGCAGCGAGTGAGTGACAGCCACGGCGAGCATAGTGCGCATGTGCAAGAACATCATTGCTTGTTCATGTACGGGATTTCCTCACTAGTGTGTGCACGGCAGATACGTATTTCCTTAAATGCGCGATGATGCTAATTGCGTGTGATAACTATTTGTGTAATGAAGGTTTCTTTGCGGTTTCATTTCGGGTTTTGTCATTTCAGGATTATTATCGCTTTGTGGGCCACGTGTGATAAGGTCCAATGTGACTTGCACAAGGTGACCCAGTGGCTTTCATGGCCAAGCTGGAAATCGAACCCAGGTCTCCAGAGTCATAGTCCAACACTCAAACCATTAAACCATGCTGGTTCTCACTTTATTATGTACACAGCTGTATTTTTCTGATGAACATTAAAATGGCTTGTTGTCTTGCAATATACTTATAGGACTGAGCAAAACACAGACTTAAAATTGTACTTTACTAGCCACAAATCCTTGATTGAGCCTACCTTTAAATTGTTCCTTTCATTTGCCAAATGTGCTGAAATTAAGGGGAAAACCCATTCAACATTTACATTGTGTCTTCAAGCAGCCCACTGCCGAACACGGTTGCTGTCTTTCTCCCCTCTCAGAAACAGACACACCCTAAGCTCTGGGTGCGAGGCTTATCTGCTGCTGCTGCTCCAAAGAAAACAGGAACTGCCCAGGAAGGATTCCAAAAGGTCCCCCCATTTTGAGCAAGGCTGAGAAACATGGATTTATATCTATATGGATGTTTTTAGCTCAGGGTGACCAGACATGGTCCTCCTCCTTTTCAGGGCCTGTCCTCCATTTCAATCTCCTGTCCAGGAGGGATTCCAAAACGTCCCCCATTTTGAGCAGGGCTGAGAAGGATAGATTTAATATATGAGTGACTTTTTTGTTTTGTTTTTGTTTCAAACTTTTATTTGGTCATGTCCTCCATTTTTTACTTGTGTTTTTCCCCCCGGGAAGCCCCAGCCCTGAAAGCCCCGCCCCCAGAAGTCCCACTTCCTGGAAGTCCCGCCCCTGGAAGTCCAGCACCCAGTGACACCTGGTGTGGAAACACTACTGAGTTTGAGCACTCAGTCTCTAAAAGGTTCGCCATCACTAGTCTAGGTTGAATTTGTGAAAATCCTCCATGGTCAATATTTTGTTTTATATTCAGCAGTAAGCCTGCCTTTGCACTTTCTTCTTTGACCTTCCTCAGTAGTTGCTAGATCTTCAATGTTTTCTATGCTAATAGTATGGTATCATCTTCATATCTTAGATTTTTGATGTTCCTTCCTCCTATTTTCACTCCTCCTTCTGTATCAAAGCTTGCTTTTCTTATAATAGGTTCTGCATACAAGTTGAACAGATAGAGTGAAAGGATGCAGCCTTGCCTGATCCCTTTGCCAATTGGGAACTATTCTGTTTCTCCATGTTCTGTTCTGACAGTAGTCTCTTCTTCTGAGAACAGATTCCTCATTAGGACTATGAGACGTGTTGAGACTCCCATGTCTTTAAGGACATTCCATAGCCTTTCATGACCTATGCAGTCTATAAAGCACATGCTGATTTTCTTTTGGAATTCCTTGGTGGACTCCATTAGCCACCGTATGTTTCCAATGTGGTCCCTGGTTCTTCTTCCTCTCCTGAACCCTGCTTGGAACTTTGGGATTTCTGGGATTTCATGCTGAAATATGACCTGA
Source organism: Phrynosoma blainvillii (assembly GCA_026167975.1). NCBI lineage: Eukaryota > Metazoa > Chordata > Lepidosauria > Squamata > Phrynosomatidae > Phrynosoma > Phrynosoma blainvillii. The sequence continues at coordinate 154,512,975 of JANUYF010000004.1, forward strand.
AGACCATCCCAGAAGGATTTAATGATAATGTGAAAAATAGATTTGCACTACTCAGCTTAATTGACTGGGACTCAGATGAACTACAGACAGAAGTCAGGGACATAGACAAAGAGGAATGGAGAAAGATACTATTTGTAGCCAAAAAGGAGAAGAATCAATGGATGACGGATGAAACACTTGATGCAGTAAAAGACAGACAAGAAGCAAAAGAAAAGGAAACAGGAATAAAGCCAGAACCATAAATGCAACTGTTCAAGGGTTAGTGCACAAAGATAAAAATTAAAGTGGGCCCTTCCTATACACAGGGTACCTGACCCCCACCCCACCCCGCATATGGGAAAAACCGTGTAAGCTCAAACCCCATTAGTTTCTATGGCAGCACACTACCTGTGTGCCTGTGGCACACACACCATTTTGTCCTCCCAGGCTTGCCGTATGCATTAGCTCAAATCCGCATACAGCGTACGAGCATGCTGTACTAGAATAATCATTACAGACAGAAGAGGACAGCTAAAAAAGGAAGAATATCTAAGAAATCAAAGAGAAATCTTTAAAAAATCTCCATAGATGCACCAATTTTCTTGGGCCTTTCCCTACTTTGGGGCTCAAGATCTATTCTCATCATTGTTCTTACTTAACTGTTTTGAATTGGTTTGCTACTATTTGAATAAATCTGTTTTATTTGCATAGTTTCAAGAGAAAACAGTTGTCGGAATGCTAACAAAGACTGTAGACCTATGTACAACTTAATCTAGTGCACCTTTGGTATCCGCTGGGGTTTGGTTCCAGGACACCCATGGATACCAAAATCTGTGGATGCTCAAGTCTCATTAAATACAGTGATGTAGTAAAATGGTGTCCCATATATAAAATGGCAAAACCAGACTTTGCTTTTTAGAATGTATATATTTAAAAAATATTTTCAAACAATGGATGCTGAAATCTGTAGGTAAAGAATCTATGGATACAGAGGGCCAGCCATACATCCCATCCCACTGACACAATTATGTAAATATGCTTTATACCTGAGAATTTATTATCACTCTGCACTGCTTCCAATGAAATCCACAAAAGCTCATGTGACAATAAAAAATCAATTAGTCTTAAAGGTGGTGCCACATTTCTTTTTCTTCTGTCCTTCCCCCTTCCTTCTTTCTTCCTTTTTATTCTACTAAGAGATTTTTGAAGCACTGCAGTGTTATCTGGGAAGCTTGTTAAACTGACACATGTTTTTGCTGTGTTGAATGCCTAGGGGCAACCCTCTCCTGAATTCACCCATTTAAATTGGAGCCTGAAGCAGGAGCATGGATGAGGGAGACCAGTGCCTTTGAAAGCTGGGCAGTGTGTTTGCTTTAGGTTGTTTTTAACCCTCCCCCCTTCACCATTACTTTAAACAGAGGCACTGCTGGCTTGCTGTTCATTATTGCTTAAATATATCATTGCACTGTGTCATGGCTGAAGGCTAATGAAACTCCCTCACTGAGTGACTGCAACCCGACTTGGTAAAAAGTGACATTGAAAGCTTCAGGCACTCCCCAAAGACCCATGTTTTAGCTCTACCGGATGCTGTGGATTGACCTGTACTCCTCTGAGTGGAGGGTATTAGAGAGCATATGAAGTAGGGGTCATTGCCTAATAGTATCTGCCTGAGACTGAGGGAAGGTGACTTCCTAGTGCATGTGGCTCAAAGTAGGTTCCTTCCTCTGTAAGAGACACCATTAACATAGCCAACAGCCAAGCAACAGACAGTAAGTAATGAAAAGCAGGCTTTAGAACTACAACAGGCACTTTACTGTTCTCTCTCCCCCATTCCTTTTCTAACAAAATCCTCCTAGCAGGCAGTGCCTTTTAGTAAATACCTGTCTCCAGTTCTTTATGCCACATGTTCTAAAACCTTTGTATTTGTTTATGCTCTCTTTGTTAAGATGTTGAAACTAACTATAGTACAGTGATACCTCTACTTACGAAATTAATTCGTTCCGACAGCCATTTCATAAGTAGAAAATTTCGTAAGTAGAAGCAAATTTAACATTGAAATGCCCTAATCCATTCCAGGCCCCCAGATTCAAGCTACAACTCAATACAAATGTATAATACAGGGTTATTTCGTCAAGTACCTCTAATACAAACATGTTACATTACCCAAAAATACAATCCTGGAGATCAAAAGCCAAAAATATCACAAGCCAAAAATACAGTCCTGAATATCAGAAGCCACAGAAGCCAAAAATACAGTCCTGGAGATCAAAAGCCAAAAATACCAGAAGCCAAAAATACAGTCCTGGAGATCAGAAGCCACAAATATCACAAGCCAAAAATACAGTCCTGGAGATCAGAAGCCACAAATATCAGAAGCCAAAAAGCCACAAGCCACAAGCCCTACCTTCCTGGATCTCAGAAGCCACCAATTTCGCTAGCCACATTTCCTCTCGCAAGCCCAAACAGTGCTGCCTAGCTGAATTTCGCTAGGCAAACACTTCCTCTTTTGCTAGCCAATACAGTGCTGCTTTACTAGATTTCGTTAACCAATGGCATGCCATGAAATTCGGAGAGCAGCTCGTTTGTGCCAGTTTCGTAAGTTGGAATGCTTTCTTAAGTCGAAGCAAATTTTTTCGGGAGGCACATTTCGTAAGTCGAATTTTTCAGTGGAAGAAGCATTTGTAAGTAGAGGTATCACTGTAGTGCCAAAAGGGGCCTGTGCAAAACTGTGTGCTATTATTTTTACCTTCTTTATGATTATGCAACATTTTTATAGTGTGTGTGTGTGTGTGTGTGTTAACAGCCCCTGAGTCAGCCTGAGTCATGGTGACTCTCTAGATGAGACAGCTCCAAGCTTCCCTGATCTCCACTGTTCTGCATAGGTCCTGCAAATTCAAGCCTGTGACCTCCCTGATTTGAGTCTCTCCATCTGGTGTGTGGTCTTCCTCTCTTTCTGCTGCCCTCCGTCTTCTCTTGCATTATTGACTTTTCTAGTGAATCATATCTTTTCATGATGTGGATAAAGTATGATAGCCTTAGTTTTTCCATCTTGCCTTCCAGGAAGTAGTCAGCCTTGAACTGATCAAGGACCCATTTGTTTGTCTATTTGGTTGTCCAGAGTATCCTCAGTACTCTTCTCCAGCATCTTATCTCAACAGAGGGGCTATGCAGATGGGCAAAAAGGGGTGTTTTGAGGGTGACTTGTAGGCATGGCCTTTAGACGACACACGCCTAAAAGTCTCCAGGAAAGCGCCCTCCAGCTGTCGTATGCCGAGGAGCCGCTTTTTTTCTGCCCCTACGGTGAAGATGCGCACCTTCGCATGTGTGTATGTATGCAGTGACACTGATGCACCAGAAAACGGCCGTATAAATGCCCTGTCGCATGTGCGGTGGAAATTGATTTGGCGATCCAGAGCATGTGCCCTACGATGCAAGCTTTAATTTAAAGTGCCCTATGCTTCCAGGTGTGGATGCACTGGTGCAGGTGCGCTTGAATATTAGAACCCTAAACCTAAACCTAAACCTAATTGTAACTCTCCGCATGTGCCCTAGCAACTGTCCTCTGTTATGACAATAGATGCATTCTGTTGGATGTCAGCATGCATAGCAGTTTGCAAGAAAGAGGCTTTTGTGACCTCTTCTGTGCAGGTGTGCATAAGATGGGGGGGGGGCTCCTGGAGTAACGTTTGTCTGTGTGTCCTGTTGACCATGTCCCTTGCATGACCACCAGCTGCATGTATCAAGTCTGTCCACACAAACCTCCCTTGCATGTACCTCTCCCTTCCCCCCTGATCTGTGTGGGACATATTTTGTGGAGGACGATGGAGTAGGTATGTTTTCAGTTGACAAACTCTTTCCTTTGCCCCAAGGGTGGCACAATCAGACAGTGATACCTGTCTAATGCACCCACTCCTTGGGGGGAAGTGGAGGTCAGTGAATCCTTGCATGATCTGTGGGTGTATGACAGGTCCTGTGCAGGTGCACAGGGATGCTGAACTTCAGTCACCTTTGTACAGACAAAGTGGTAGGCTGTAGACCACCCTATAACAGGTCCTGCGCAGGTTCACAGGGATGCCAAACTTTAGTCACCTTTGTACATAGAGAGTGACAGACTGTATACTAGCCTATGACAAGTACTGTGCAGGTGTGCAGGGATGTTTTCCTGCACAGATGTGCAGGTGTGGAGAGATGTCCCTGCGCACATGCACATGCGTTCAAGAGAGAACAAAAAAAATTAAAGCAGCTGCTGCCGGCCCATGCGGTTCCTCTGTCTCCCCTTGTGGCGTCCTTGGGGCTGGCAGTGCGGTTGCTGGGGTTTCAATACAGCCTCGGAAAAGCTGCATTGACTCCCCCCAGTGCTCTGTCCCCATTTAGGGCAACCTCAGGGCAGGCAGTGTGGTCGCTTCAGCTTAGGGAAAAGGCAACTTCAGGTCACCTTTTCCTGCCTGTCTGCATAGCCCTAGAGTTTATTTTCTTTCTGTCAAATTTCTTCATTGTTCCGCTCTCACATCTATACATGGTAATATAGAATACAATGGCTTGGACAATTCTGACTTTAGTGCTCAGTTGTATATCTTTACACTGTAGGATCTTATCTAGTTCTTTCATGGCTGCCCTTCTCATTCCTAGTCTTCTTATTTCTTGACTGCAATCTCTGTTCTGATCAATGTTTGATCCAAGGTACAGAAACTCTTTATTTCAATTTGCCCATCATCTACATTGAGTTTATTCAAAACCACTGTGGTCATTATTTTTGTTTCAGTGGTAGTTTCAAGTCTGCAGTGCTTTCTGCTAGTAGTATGGTGTCTGCATATCTTAGATTGCTGATGTTCCTTCCCCTATTTTCACTCCTCCTTCTATGTCTAAACCTGATCCATGTATGATATATTCTGCATACAGGTTGAACAGACAGGGTGATAAAATGCAGCCTGGCCTGACCCATATGCCAATTGGGAACCATTCTGTTTCTTCATGTTCTGTTCTTAAAGTATTCCCTTGTCCTAAGTACAGAATCCTCATCAGGACTATCAGATGTAGTTATAGAATCATAGAATGCTAGAGTTGGAAGGGACCACAAGAGCCATCCAGTCCAACCCAATGCCATGCAGGAACATACATTCAAAGCACCCCTTACAGATGGCCATCCAGCCTCTGTTTAAAAACCTCCAAAGAAGGAGACTCCACCACTCTCTGAGGCTGTCGAACAACTCAGTCAGGAATTTCTTCCTAATAGTTAGATGGAATCTCTTTTCTTGTAGTTTGCATCCATTGCTCCATATCCTGTTCTCTGGAGCATAAGGAAACAAGCTTACTCTATCTTCAGTATGACATCCCCTCAAATATTTAAACAGGGCTATCATATCACCTCTTATCCGTCTCTTCTCCAGGCTAAACATACCCAGCTTCCCAAGTTCACTTCTTATAGGGCATGGTTTCTAGACATTTCACCATTTTGGTCACCCTTCTCTGGACATGCTTTTCCTTTCCAGAAACTCATGCCATGCAGCACCCTCACTAGGTTCCATCTTCATGGCACTAGAAGCTGGAGCTGGGGAAACCTGTAGAATATGACCCTATCGGCCAGGGCTCCCCCCACCCCTGCTACTGCCCTATACCATTTTTAATAGGCATGTATAAGACTTGCCTCACTTTTGCATCTCTCTGCAATCCTTGCCACAGTGGAGGTGATGGCCAGTCACACAAGATGCCCACTTCTGCTTTGAGAAGTGGCTGGAGTGCTCCCCTCTGTGAATTTGAGTGGGCCCACTGTAGCTTATTTATTGGTTACATTTACATTACACTTAATTGAAGTTGAGGCTGTCTTGCTCTCCCCTATTTAATCTTTACAGCATCAGATACTTTGCCATTTACTTCTTCACTTATTTATGAGGACTTTCCAACCACAGGCTTACTGGCATTTGTGTGGGGGAGGGAGGAAAATAACAGCCACTGCCACCCCTTCAGCCAACTTATATGTAAGAAGGGAATGGCAAGGCCCCCCCTGCCTTCCCTCTGAAAATGCCAATGAAATAAATGTCTGCTGGATGCACAGTGGGGGCGGGGGGGGAGAGGAATGGACAGAGTTGTTGGAGAGGAGGCAGAATTAGCTGCTAAGTGACTGTGGCATGGCCACATGAGAGGCGGCAAGGCAAAGGCTGGCCAGCTGGCCTTCATGTTGCTGTTCAATCTGCTCCAGGTTCTTTCTAACCTTCCCTTCAGCAGTTGTTTTTCTCCTGAATTTGTTTTCTTGCTGATGGGGTGTGAAAGAAGAATAAAACCCTAAATTGGCTAAAAGTTTGTAGCAGATTTTGGTGGGTAGCAGATTAAGAGTGGTGGAGGGCAGGAGATTGAAACCTCCCCTTAAATCTGTGTCAATCCACTTCCTGCATATTTGAAAGTTAGGACGTTTTCACATGGGGGTCCCTAAAGCCGGCTGGAGCCATTCCGGAACGGCTCATGCCGCTGATTCCGGAATGGCTCCGGCAGCGGCAGGCTAATTCCTTTTGCCACCCGGAATTACCTTTCCGCCGCTGAAGCCGGAATTAGAGGCCTTTCTGCCGGAGTGAGGCCGAACTTAGGGCTCCGTGCGTTTGAACACATGGAGTGACGAGCCGGACGGACGCAGGGATGGCACCGGAAGGGGCGGGGTTTGCCGCTGCGCGTGTGTGAACAAACTGGAAATGGAGCCGGAGTGGGGACGGACGGAGGTAGGATTGAGTCCTCCTAAAGCCCCGTGTGAAAACGTCCCCAGAGAGAGAGAGAGGTTTTACTACATGCTATGCTTTTAACATATTGTGTTGTTTATCCCTGTTTCAGCAGCTTTCCTGTCTACCTTGATATGATATGAGCAAGGTTTAAGCATGGTATGCAAAGTCAAACCATCCTTTATACAACCAAGTAAGGCAAAGCTCTTAAGTGAGAGCCATATTGTTTCCATGAACAAACAAATGTATGGATGCACCTCTCTGGGCTAAAAACACTCCACCAGTACTTTTGATCAATTAAGAGAAATTATTTTGTTGTGTAAACCACTCTGGGTGTGTTGCAAAACCACACATTCATATATTATTAGTTGGAAAGTTCCCTTTTGCTCAGTTTATTCATGTACTAGAAAACTCAACTTTCTTTTGTTGCAGTGCAATCCTCTCTTACAAGGAGTTTTTTTGTAACCCTGACATTAAAATGCGAGGTAGCCTACAGTAATTTGAATATTTCATTCTGCAGGCTGCCAGCATGTCTTGCCTTACAGATGGTGCTTGCTCTTTCCTTCTGGACTGGGTTCAATTATAAATGAAAGTGGGGAGCTTAGATTTGTCTTTTTGTCTGTACTTAGTTGAAATAACACAATAAAGCTTGATGGGTAGTGACTCCACAGATACCCTTGCTTTTTCACTTAACTCTCCCTTTGCCAATATAAAGGCTATGCAGTAATAATCACTTTTCGCTAAAGCATCTTTTTTCTCTAAAGAAAACTCTGTATTGAAAACAAACCCTTTGTGGGGAGGGGAGAAGTTCACATTGTTCCAAGATTTTCTGGATTGGAGTTACATATTTGGGTGGTTAAAGGATCCATGTACTAAATGAGTTGCTTATGCTATTTAAAATTGGTTTTGGGCAAGTCTTGTCTGTTTGGTATTCATAGAATCATAGAGTTGGAAGAGTCCAAAAGGGCCATCCAGTCCAACCCCATTCTGCCATTCAGGAACTCATAATCAGCACCCCTAAGAGATGGCCATCCGGCCTCTGTTTAAAGACCTCCAAAGAGTCCATCACGCTCCACTGTCAAAGAGCTTTTACTGTCAGGAAGTTCCTCCTAATGTTGAGGTGGAATCTCTTTCCCTGTAGTTTGAATCCATTGTTCCGGGTCCTAAGACTCTGGAGCCGTGGAAAACAAACCTGTTCCCGCTTCGATATAACATCCTTACAAATATTTAAATGACTACCACCATTTTGGTCACCCTCCTCTGGACAGGTTCAGCTTGTCAACATCCTTCTTGAATTGAGGTGCCCAGAACTGGACACAATATTCCAGGTGAGGTCTAATCAAACCAGAATACAGTGGTACTATCACTTCCCTTGATCTAGACACTATGCTCTTGTTGATGCAACCTAGGATCACATTGGTTTTCTTGGTTGCCACATCACACTGCTGATGCATGTTTAGTTTGTGGACTACTAAGACTCCTAGATCCCTTTCACATGAACTATTGTCTACCCAGGTGTCTCCTATCCTATATCTGTGCATTTCATTTTTTTCTGCCTTTCTTACATTTCTCCCTGTTCGAATTCATCTTGTTAACTTTAGCCCAATCCTCTAATCTGTCCAGGTCCTTTTGAATTTTAATCCTGTCCTCTGAGGAATTAGCAACCCAGCCCAGTTTGGTTTCATGTACAAATTTAATCATCATGCTCTCTTTTCCTTCATCCAAGTCATTGATAAAGATGTTGAATAGCACTGGCGCCCGTACATATTCCTATGGCATTGTGGTATTGTTATTACCTCATTTTTTACTCTCTCATTGTCTTACTAATGTATATGCAGATATACATTATTTAGTAATATGTGTGCCTTACTTAGTATTGTATATGCAGGCATTTCATTGTATGTTTTATAGTCGGGGCAAATACTCCATTTGACACTTAAGATTTGATTGTGCTCTAAATATAAACTTGTTAACCATCATAGTTTGTCTCTAAGACCCCAAGGGAAATTTCATTATGTAAGGGGGCTATCAGAGAGGTTTTGTGTATGTGTGTGCCTTCAAGTCACTTCTTGATTTAGGGTAACCCCATGAATTTAATAAAGTTTTCATAGGCAAGAAATAGAACTTGACAACAGTGCGTGTTAAGGGTATCTTGGTCTCCTAGTAGACCACAAGTTGAAAGTGAGTCAACAGCTAAAAAGGTCAATGTCAAAGCCTAAAAGGTCAAAAAAGGTCAAAAAGGCTGCATCAATAGAAGTATAGTGTCAAGAGCAAGGAAAATAATAGTAAAACTCTGTTCTGCTTTGATCAGGCCTCACCTAGAATACTGTGTCCAGTTCTGGTACCACAATTTAAAAAGGATGTTGACAGGCTGGAGCATGTCCACAGAAGGGCAACCAAGATGGTTAAATGTCCAGAAATCATGCCCTATGAGTAGTGGCTTAGGGAACTGAGTATGGGCCTCTACAGACTGACCCAAAGGGCTGGCCTGGAGGCAGAGATGGGGAGGGGCAGCCGCACGCCGGCTGCCTCAACCCCAGCCTGATGACATCCTGACGCTGCGTGCCATTACACAGAGTGTGCGGCGTCAGCATGTCCTCCCGGCACAGCATTTTTATGCACCTCACTGGAAGGGGCGCTAAAGAGCAGCATGCCAGCTCTTAGGACACCCTTTTGCCACCCTTGAAAGGAGCAGCATTTTGCCGCTCTTTCAGGGGCGGCAAAAGGGAGGATCAGGGCTGCGGCGTGCAGTTGCTAAGGCCCCAATCCGCAGCTAGCAGGGGTGGCCTAGAGCTGCCCATCTGCAGCCCCCCCTATGGTCTAGCCTGGAGAAGAGAAATTTAAGAGGTGATATGAAAACCCTTTTTAAATCTTTGAAAGGATGCCATACTGAAAATGGAGCATGTTTGTTTTCTGTAGCGCCAAAGAATAGGACCCAGAGTAATGGATTCAAGCTACAGGAAAAGGGATTCCTCCTCAACATTAGGAAGAACTTCCAGACATTAAGAGCTGTTGGGCAGTGGAATATGCTGCCTCAAAGTGTGGTGGAGTCTCTTTCTTTGGAGGTTTTTAAATAAAGTTTGGATGGCAATCTGTCAGGAGTGCTTTGATTCTGTGTTCCTGCATGGCAGGGGATTTGATTTGATGGTCCTTGAGGGCTCTTCCATCTCTATGATTCTTTATAAACTCAAACTTTTTTTTTTGCCAGTTTCATAGAATCATAGAGTTGGAAGAGATCTCAAGGGCCATCGCATTCAACCCCCTGCCATGCTGGAACACAGAATCAAAGCAGATGTCCATCCAGCCCCTGTTTAAAAACCTCCAAAGAATGAGACTCCACCACACTCCAAGGGAGTATTTCTCCAAGTTTCTCCATCTGTATTGTAGCCTACAGCACCTGGCGTTTGTCAGTGGTCTCCTATCCAACTAGCCAGGGCTGACCCTGCTTAGCTTCCACGATCAGACAGGATCCGGTGCCTTTAGCGTGTTTTTGACATAGCCACAAATCTATAATTTCATTGGAACATAATGATGAAAAGCTTTTAAATGTAAATGTAAATGGCAGTGAAAGCATTTTGCTTTTTGAGAAAGAGACCTTATAATTTACTAAATAAATAAATAATACATTGTGATATTTTACCATTGCATTATAGCACTCTTATATCACTGATATATACATTATCATTTATAATCTGTGCCACAGAAGGAGTACTTTTATACTTATTTTACTTTTACGAGGGCCAGATGGTTTGCTGGGGATGGTTTTGACCTGGCCTACAGCAAGAGTTTACTGCTTTCTTTTGGGGGCCTTCCTTACTTCTTGTTTAAGGATTTGCTTAACATAAGGCCATCATAAAATAAGAACAAAGTGTATGAGAGCTACCATCCATTACCATGTACTGTCACATAGCCTGGTCAGCAGCAGATATTGTAGGATGCTTCTGCCCACAGTTACCCTTGAAATGAGATGAAGCTTAAATGCATTTAAGATGGAGTCCCCTTCTTTGGAGGTCTTTGAACAGAGGCTGGATGGCCATCTGTCAAGGATGCTTTGACTTTGACTTCCTGCATGGCAAGGGGTTGGACTGGATGGCCCTTGTGGTCTCTTCCAACTCTATGATTCTATGATTCTAAAATGCTTTCTCTTTTTAAAGAATGTTATTCGGAGCTTGGTGTCAGTTCAAAGAAAGTTAAGAAACTAAAATCTCATGGTGTTTCTCTTATTGTTGTGTACCTTGGGCAAACCTATTGGGATTTTCTTGGTAAAATTTGTTTATAGGGGGTTTGTCTCCTTCTTCCTCTGAGGCTGAGAGAGTGTGACTCACTCAAGGTCACCCAGTTGGTTTCCATGGCTGAAGGGGGATTTGAACCATGGTCTGCAGAGTCGTCCAGCACTCAAACTACTACACCATGCTGGCTCTGTTCAGTGCTCCTTAAATGATTGAACAACAACAATATAATTCTCTGCTCAGGGCTATGTAAGAGCTTTCTCTGAACTCAGATATATTTAAAAAATCCTCTATATTAAAGTGCTCAGAGAAGTCCTGGTTAGGCTTTACACCAGGGATGTCTGTCTGTTTGTTTTAAAAGAGGCTCTCCTTGTGTGTCATTCCACATTGCCAGCAGTGGATTTAAACCAGGTCATTGGCATCTCAGGGGCTACCATTAGCATGCCAGTGCAGTATCTACCCAGACTGAGGATTCCTGGCATGGTAATAATGCAAGTAGGGGGAGTATACAGAAAATAGAATTGTTCTGAATAGGGGTGGTAAAGAAGTTGATTGGATTCACATTTTTATGTGAACTGACCTAATTAGCATTCCCCAAGTTAATAGTCAAACAGGATTACAATTTTCCATTGGTTTTTTTTAATTCTACAAATTTTGCAGCCTTCATGCGTTAGTGAAAAATGCATATAAAAATGAGTAGTTTAAGGAAAGTGGCATACAAAGGATATATTTCCTTGTAAAATTGACCATATTAAGAGGGATGTGAACAAAATGCTTTTGAATATGTGCAAAACTGTGCATGAACATTTATATGAATTTTTGCACAGTATTTCAAAAAATCATAGGGATGTGGGTTAGAAAAAACTTGTGATGGGGGGGGAAGTTTGTCATTTTGAGACATTCCATTCACTTTTATTAGCATTTCACAATTAGAATCTAGATCTTTGAGGGACAGAACTAAGACTGAGATTGCATCATGGAACCATTCTGGCTTACTTCAAAGAACTGACTTATTTTGTCAGTGGGTCTAACCATTTTTCAAACTGAGTTTTCCCCACTGACTGGTTCCCAAAGTGAACTATGGCTTCCTTAAAAAGATAATTTTCTTTGGTTTGTTTGAAATATACAGCCCCTGAAAATATAAATTAGATAAATTATAGCTTCTATCCTGTCAAAGGGATTAGCTCTACTTCCATTGCCACCCACCCACGTAACGCAATTTGGACATACAAGAATACTTCAGTTAATAAAGCCTATCACAAGGACGCTCCTTTTAACAAAGGCTTTTACCTCTGACCAGTGCCCCCTTTCCTCTGGTGAACTGGAAAAAAAAGTCAAGGAGGATAGCACTAATACAATTCAAATTAAAACAAATGCAATTAAAATATTAACAATTTAATAACCTACCCATAGCAGCATTCAGCCAGTGAGACACTGCTTCAACAGCAAGCCAATTTAAATGGCAAAGGTCTGTCATAATAAAATTGTGTGCTAATAAAAGCAAATGGAAAGAGGACCAACCCAGCCTCACTTAACAGGCTGGTCACCAGCCAGGCTGATCACCAGTCAGGCTGAATCATAGAATCATAGGTCCAAAACACACTACAGAAATAATCAAGTTTGAGGCTGCTTTAACTGCTCTGGCTCAGAGCTAGGGGATCCTAGGAATTGTAGTTTATTGTGGCACTAGACCTCTGTGAAAGAAAAGGTCTCAAAACTACAGCTCCCAGAATTCCCATTCTCCCATTCAGGATATCACGATCAAAGCACCCCCGATAGATGGCCATTGAGCCTCTGTTTAAAGACCCCCCAAAAAGGAGACTCCACCACACTCTGAGGGAATGTGTTCCACTGTCAAACAGCCCTTACTGTCAGGAAGTATCTCCCAATGTTTAGGTGGAATCTCTTTTCCTGTAGCTTGAATCCATTGCTCCATGTCCTATTCTCTGGAGCAGCAGAAACAAGCTTGCTCCATCATCAATATAACTCCCCTTCAAATATTTAAACAAAGCTATCATATAACCACTTAACCTTCTCTTCTCAAGGCTAAACATACCCAGCTCTCTCCTCATAGGGCATGGGTTCCAAACCATTCACCATTTTGGTTGTCCGCTGGACACCCTTCAGTTTGTCATTCTTTTTGTATTATGGTGTTCAGAACTGGACACAGTATTCCAGGTGAGGCCTGTCAAAAGCAGAATGGAGTGGCACTATTACTTCCCTTAATCTAGACACTATACTTCTGTTGATGCAGCCTAGAATCACATTGGTCTTTTTAGCTGCCACATCACACTGTTGACTCATGTTCAACTTGTGGTTTACTAGGACTCCTAGATCCCTTTCACATGTAGTCTTGTTAAGCCAGGTGTCCTACATGCATTTCATTTTTTCATTTTCTATGCATTTCATTTTTTTCTGTGTCATTGCAGTAGCTTACATTTCTCCTTGTTGAAATTCATTTTGTTTATTCTGGGCAAACTCTAATCTGTTAAGGTCATTTTTAATTTTGATCCTGTCCTCTGGGGTATTAGTTATTCTTCCTAATTTGGTGTCATCTGCAAATTTGATAAGTATGCCTCCTATTCTTTCATCTAAGTCATTGATAAAGATGTTGAATAGCACTGGACCCAGGACAGAACCCTGTGGCACCCACTGGTCACTTCTCTCCAGGATGAAGAGAAACCATTGCTGGGCGCCCTTTCAGTTTGGCCGGTCAGCCAATTACAAATCCATGTAACAGTTACCTTGTCTAACCCACATTTTACTAGCTTGTTTGCCAGAATGTTATGGGGAACCTTGTCGAAGGACTTACTGAAATCAAGATATGCTATATCCACAGCATTTCCTTCATCTACCAAGCTGGTAATTTTATCAAAAAAAGATATCAGATTAGTCTGGGATGATTTGTTTCTCTGAAACTCATTTTGACTTTTTGTGATTATGGCATTCCCTTCTAAATGTTCACAGACTCTCTGCTTAATTATCTGCTTTAGAATCTTTCCTGGTATTGATGTCAGACTAACTGGACAAGAATTGTTGGGATCCTCTTTTTGCCCTTTTTGAAAATGGGAAAAATGTTTGCCCTTCTCCAGTCGGTTGGGACTTCTCCTGTTCTCCAGGAGTTGTCAAAGATTATTGCCAGTGGCTCTGAGATTACATTTGCCAGTTCTTTTAAAACCCTCGGATGTAGTTCATCTGGTCCTGGAGACTTATATTCATTTAGATTAACCAGGTATTCCTGTACTACCTCTTCACTTATTCTGGGCTGCATTTCTCCTATTGTATCCTCTGCTCCATTTTCCCCAGGTTGAACACCCTTTTCCTTTTGTGAAAAGACTGAGGCAAAGAAGGTGTTGAGTAGTTTTGCCATTTTTCTTTCCCCTGTTAGTATTTTGCCATCTTCTCCACATAGTGGCCCTACCATTTCCTAAGAAGTCTAAGAAGAAGAGCCCGCCCTCCACTCCATCCAACGTCATCTGGGAGAGAGATGCAGGCCCATCTCCATCGGGCCTAGCCTAAGAAGAAGAGCCCTCCCTCCACTCCATCCAACGTCATCTGGGAGAGAGATGCAGGCCCATCTCCATCGGGCCTAGCCTAAGAAGAAGAGCCCTCCCTCCACTCCATCCAACGTCATCTGGGAGAGAGATGCAGGCCCATCTCCATCGGGCCTAGCCTAAGAAGAAGAGCCCTCCCTCCACTCCATCCAACGTCATCTGGGAGAGAGATGCAGGCCCATCTCCATCGGGCCTAGCCTAAGAAGAAGAGCCCTCCTTCTACTCCATCCAACGTCATCTGGGAGAGAGATGCAGGCCCATCTCCATCGGGCCTAGCCTAAGAAGAAGAACCCTCCTTCCACTCCATCCAACGTCATCTGGGAGAGAGATGCAGGCCCATCTCCATCGGGCCTAGCCTAAGAAGAAGAGCCCTCCCTCCACTCCATCCAATGTCATCTGGGAGAGAGATGCAGGCCCATCTCCATCGGGCCTAGCCTAAGAAGAAGAGCCCTCCTTCCACTCCATCCAACGTCATCTGGGAGAGAGATGCAGGCCCATCTCCATCGGGCCTAGCCTAAGAAGAAGAGCCCTCCTTCCACTCCATCCAACGTCATCTGGGAGAGAGATGCAGGCCCAGCTCCATCGGGCCTAGCCTAAGAAGAAGAGCCCTCCTTCCACTCCATCCAACGTCATCTGGGAGAGAGATGCAGGCCCAGCTCCATCGGGCCTAGCCTAAGAAGAGGAACCCTCACTTTTTAAGGGGCGGGTGGGTTTCGGAATTTTTAGGGTTTGTTTACAGTGTATTAACATATATGTATGGAGATTTTAATGTTGTAAGCCGCCCCGATTGCTCTGCAGAGGGGCGGGATATAAATAAATAAATAAATAAATAAATAAAATTTCCTTCATCTTCCTTTTGTTACAGACATAGCGAAAAAAGCCCTTTTTATTTTTCTTAACCTCTCTAGCAAGCCTGAATTTTGCACTTTTGTTTTTCTGACATTACCCCTACACATGCTAGCTATTTTTTTGAATTCCTCTTTGGTGATTTCCCCCTATTTTCATTTCTTATACATGTTCCATTTAAAACTTAGTTCCATTGAAAGTTCTTTTGCCATCCAACCCGGTTTCTTGAGACATCTCCCATTTTTCCTTCTAATTCGAACAGTTTGAAATTGTGCCTTCCTTTTGAGAAACTCCCATCCATCCTGAACTCCCATCTCTTTTAGTATTCCTAACCACGGGATCACCCCCACTATTTCCCTAAGTTTACTAAAATCAGCTTTCTTAAAGTCTAGAATGCATGTCTGAGTATGCCTGGCTTCTCCTTTGCACTGTATAACAAACTCCAGGAGAACATGATTACTCCCACCTAAGGATCCCACCACTTACACCCTATTAACCATGTCATCCCTGTTGGTTAGGATCAGATCTAAAATAGCTGATCCTCTTGTTGCCTCTTCCATCTTTTGGACAATGAAATTGTCTTCGAGTCAAGTGAGGAATTGGCTAGACCTTGAGGTTTGGTCTGAGTTTGACTTCCAGAAAATAGAATGATAGGTGAAGTCAACCATCACTACTACATCTCTCCTGTATGATCATCTCTTCTACTTCTAGAACACTGAAGTCTTTCGTTAGGAGGTGCAGCAAATGAACACTGCAACCATATGCTATTAGCTTTGTATACCCTTCCTGTTCTTCTAAATTTTCTTTTGCTCTTGGATTCATTTGGAGCATTGTCTGTGACCAAACTGCATACTAAATATTTGAATTTTTGTTTGCTCATTATTATAGATTTTGCTACCATTTCTTATAAGTAATTTACTGTGTGCACATATCCTCACATATCAATCATTCTTGCAAGGAAAACATTCCCTTCTTTTGTTGTCATACAAGCATATATAACAGGATCATTGCGGACATTACTCCACACTTCAGGACTTAGGGGGGAAGCAGACGGGCAGCCCTGGGCTGCCCCCGAAAGCGGAGGATCGAGGCTGAGGCTGACAGACACCTCGGCCTCGATCCTCCCTTTTGCCTCCTGCAAAAGAAGTGCTAAAATAGCGCTCCTTCTGCACAAAAGGGGCGCCGCAAGAGGCGTGGCGCGCCTCTTCGGCGTCTCTTCCAGCTCAGCATGGACAGGACAGGCCTTTGCTCCGATGACATCCTCAAGAAGGGGATGGGGTGCCCAGCATCCGGCTGCCCCTCCCCTTCCTGGGATTGAAGACGGCGTTTTTGGCCATCTGCATCCCCCCTTAGGTAACAATTTTTCCCTCTAGTGTTGTTGCACATTGCTCCATTTCTTTGTCATACACTTTATCCAGCAGTTTCCCTGCAACATCTGCTCTGCTGGGTGGACTAGTCTCAGTGACTGAACCATATTAATGAAGTGTTGGTTTTCAGTCAGACAGAAAGAAGAATTTGTTGCATAAACAAACAGGGCAATTTTTTCATCAAAATAAGTCTTTTTATGATCTGTTGTTCTTTTTATCACAAACTTATCTATGGTGGTTCCTGGATGGTCAGCTTTTTTATTTCTTTTAGGTGACATAAAATTTCAAAAATCTAATTTTCAAAAATCTAATTTCAATTTAAAAAAAAAATCAAATTTAATTTTTTTAAAAAAAATTGATTTTAATTTAAAAAAAAAAGTCTTTGATTTTATCCACCTTGCTTGCTTATGCAGAGATCTCGCACACTTTCTACCTCCATCCCTCATAATTGACTTGCTCACTCATGCAGAGATCTGCAATGTATGTCTGGGAGGAGTGCATGAGATCTCCACATGAGTGAGCACATGAATGACCTGAGGAGAGGAAATGTGCAAACTGCATTCACTAAGGTAAAAAAAAAAGATGACACAATGTTGATTGGGTGGGGGAGGATCATGAGGAGAAGGCTAAAAATAGTAAAAACAAATGTGACATCCAGGTATGGGGAATGACAAGGGAAGAGTAGCTCGATCTAGACCCTCACCACTGATCTGATGGCTTTCCAATACTAAAGTAGAACAATATGGTGAAACACACCAGGCTTGCTGGACCTAACCAATCCAGCTGACGAAAATCTCCTCCCGTCCCCAATTCCACACATAAGCCACCTCAGAACACTGGCCACACACAGGAAAATTTGGAATTTTAGGAAAAGTTCAAGGTAAAACGTGACTTTTTAGAAGTTGGAGTAAAGCCCTCTGAACCACATTCCCTTCAAATTCACAGCAACTTCCCTGTGTGCCCAGTTATGTGCCCAGTTTGTGGCAACTGCAAGGCTAATATGTTTTTTTCATCAGTGTAGACAAACCCTTATTTTATATCTTCTTCATAGTCTGCTTCTTTCTTGTATTACAGAGATGCAAGACCAATCAGTCTGCTCTTGAAGAATAAAAGGTGGTAAAAAGGAATGAGAAACACTAGTTTATTTAATTTTTAATATTATTTCTATTACTAAAACAAAGTAAAATCCAATAATGGTGGGGTTACCCTTTTTGACTACAGAGCCCTAAGGGTCCCATGGAGCACAGGCAATAATATAATATCATCACAATTACCAACAGCTATCTGGATAAGGGATACAATAACAATAATAATAATATTAATAGCAAATACTTAATATTTATGATATATAACAACTTGTTTGCTATTTTAGCGCTCCTTTCCCAGGCGGCAAAAGGGAGGATTGGGGCCGAAGCGTGGGGCAGCCTCGGCTGCAATCCGCCACATCCCAGGGCGGCCCACGGCCACCCATCTGCACCTCCCCATAGTCATTCTGTCCCAAAATGATGCTGCTCCAAGCAACAGAAATTATGTCTTGTGCCCAACCCTCGCAAGAGTTTCCTACCACTACTAGTGAATGATGCAGCTAAGGGAGTAAGCTTGTGCAGGCAGGTGAAGGGCAGGAAATACCACCACACAAAGTGAGGCTTCATGGTGGTTTTAAGGGACTCTGAAAAGGCGTTTCATGCAACTCTCATCCCCACTATGGTCCTAAAGGCCTCTGGTTACCCTTGTCTTTCTTGTGCACCAATACTTTAACTGAAGGCTTCCCACCAGCCACTTTTCCCTTCACTGTCCCCCTACTGCCCCTTTCCCCCTCGCTGCCCCCCTGGATTTTTCTACTACCCCAGGGGGCCATACTGCCCATTTAGGGAATCATTGATTTAGAGACTGAATTCATTTAGCAAGTACATTTATGTGTTGCTATTTTTGTTGTGTGCCTTCAAGTCATTTCTGACCTATGATGACCCTAAGGCAAACCTATCACAAGATTTTCTTGGCAAATTTGATCAAAGAGGGAGGGTTATCATTGCCTTTCTCTGAGTCCCCATTCCTATCAGTATTTGATCCCAGGTATGAGAACTCTTAATATTTCTATTTCTTCATTGTCTAGGTTGCATTTGTGTAGATTGCCCATGATCATTGTTTTTGTTTTCTTTATGTTCAACCGTAAGCCCACTTTTTCACTTTCCTCCTTGATCTTCCTCTAGTTCAGGGATAGGAAACCTAAGGCCCGGGCGCCACCACCACCCCCGCCACCCCCCCGCCGCCTGCCATGATGATATTGATTATTGCTGTTATTACTTGTTCTTGGGGTTTTCTTGGCAAAATCTCCACAGGGGTTTTGCCATGGCTTTTCTGGGGCTGAGAGAGTGTGCATGCATATTTTTTTTTAATTTTTTTAATTTTAATATTTATTTATTTATTTATTTATTTATGGTGCTTCAGCCCCCCAATTGTCTGAGGGACAGCAACCCAGCCCCTGGCTCAAAAAGGTTGCCTACCCCTGCTCTAGTTGCTCTAGGTCTGTGATGTTTTTTGCTAGTAGAATGGTGTCAAGTGCATACCTTAGTTTGTTGATATTCCTTCCTCCTATCTTCATTCACTCCCTTTCTGTGTCCAAGTCTGCTTTCCTTACACAATATATTCTGTTTGATTATATATATATATATATATGGTGATAAAATGCAGCCTTGTTCTCTTTGCCAATTGGGAACCATTCTGTTTCTCCATATTCTGTTCTGACAGTAACCCCCTATCCTAAGTACAGTTCCTCATCAGGACTATACAACTATCATGTTTTACTTTAACAACACCTAAAAAAAATTCTAATGCAAAAACCAGGGAGGCTTCCTGAGAAATTCAATGTTCTTTTCTTAACAAAGAGGTTTGTAGCCTTACAAAAGCTTTGAGACAAACTCAAAAGCAGTAGGTTTTTGTTTTGCTAATGGAATTTAAAATTTCTTTCCTGGACGTGGACAGAAAGAGGAGGGGCCCACCTGCGTGAATACCCTTCCATGCCATCCGAACTGAGGACAAAACCACAACACCTTTACCAAATGCAGGGCTATGAATAACATTGTCAGTGTTTTCCCCCTCCCCTTTTCTTTCTTCTGTATGATTTTGAACAGATTTACCTGATGAAGAAGCTAGTGGAGTTTTAAAAGTTTGCAACATATATAATATACATTTTTGGACCAATAAAGGTATCACTGTTTTGTGGATTTTTGAATAATATTTAATGAATTTATGACAGAGGTGAAATTTGAAACAGGAACTTCATTTTGCAGTCTCCTAGAAAAAATTCTACACCAGCTCTCAGGTGTTTCTCACAATCCTGAGAGAGGATGACCTAGAGCTGGTTTTAGTGAACCATTTTTCCCCCTCTTAGAAGCATTTGTTTCTTGTTTTGAGTAGTTTGAAGCTTCTTGTAGAAAGGAGGGTTGGCCTTACATCTTGGAGTTTTAACTGTTGTTAACAGATGCAGTTCCTTTGAAAGCCCGTTTCTTTCAAATATGGAAGGTGGATGGGTGTACTGCAAAAAGGAGAGAAAGTGGTACATTTGCAAATCTGTGGCTCAGTCTCTCAGAAGCTGCTTTGCCTTCTGCAACTAGGATTGTCATTTAATTGTAACTTTCTTACATCTCCATGGATGTCATAGACGGAGGAAAAAACTACAAGATTTTGGGATACTGACTGACACATTGCATTTCTGATCGTGTTCTATGTCTTTCAAGTTTTTATACTGCCATTCATTATAAAAGTTCTATAGGCAGAGAAGTCCACCTTACCTCACATGACATGAATATGTATTTGTATGTACATAGCTATGGTAATCTTTCCTACACCAGAGGTAAAACTGACAGCATTATCACCAGTATTTCAAGCTGGCACCTGACATTTAGAGGCCAGATGAATCCTGTGGACCAGGGGTAGGCAACCTAAGGCCCGGGGGGGGGGGCGGATGCGGCCCCCTGAGGCCTTTGGACTGGCCCCAGGCCAGTCCTGCCGCCGCCACCACCACCCTCCATGATGATATTGATTATTGTTGTTATTACTTGTTCTTGGGGGTTTTCTTGGCAAAATCTCCACAGGGGTTTTGCCATGGCTTTTCTGGGGCTGAGAGAGTGTGCATGCATATTTTTAAATGTCTTTAAAATTTTTTATTATTTATTTATTTATTTATGGTGCTTCGGCCCCCCCAATTGTCTGAGGGACAGCAACCCGGCCCCCAGCTCAAAAAGGTTGCCTACCCCTGCTGTGGACAGTTTGACACTGATTACAATCCTCGTGATGACAGAGGTCAGAGAGTTATTCCTCTCCTTCCCTGGGTGCTTTTCAGTCCTTTCTTCCTCCTCCCTTACTCACCACCATATGCTTTCCTCTTCTAACTATATGTCCCTTTAGACAAATAAAAACTCTGGAAGGACCCAAATAATTAACACCCAGTTATCCTGACAATACCAGGAAAGATTGTAGAGCAGATCATAAACAGGCAGTCTGTAAGCACTAAAAAAGAAATGCTGCAATCACTAAACGTCTATATGGATTTCTCAAAAACATGACATGCCAGACTATCTCTTATTTTTGAGGAAGTTACAAGCTGGGTAGATGAGGGGAATGTTGTGGATGTAGGCATATCTTGATTTCAATAAAGCATTTGACAAGTTCACCTATGGTATAGTTTGAAAAAAGCTAGTAAGCAGTACAACTGTTAAATGGATTTGTAGTTGGTTGACTGAACAAACGCAAAAGATACTGACCACTGGCTCTTATTCATCATGGAGAGAAGAGACTAGCAGCGTGCCACAATGTTCTGTCCTGGGCCCAGTTCTTAGTCTATTTCTGGGCACAATTCAAAGTGCTGGTCTTGATCTTTAAAGTCCTATGTAGCTTGGGTCCAGATTATCTGAAGTACTGCATCTCCCTATACAAACCAGCATGAGCTTAACAGAGTAGACCTGGTGCAGAACAAACAAAATGAATTTCAACAGCGGGAAATGCAAGGTAGTACACTTAAGGAGAAAAAAATAAAATGCACAGATATAGGATGGGTGACAATTGGCTTGATGACAGTACATATGAGAGGGATCTAGGTATCTTAGTGAACCACAAAATGAATATGAGTCAGCTGCGTGGTGTGGCAGCTAGAAAAGCCAATGCAAATCTATGCTGCAACGATAGGAGTATGGTGGCTAGATTGAGGGAAGTCATAGGACCACTGTATTCACCTTTTGTCAGACCTCACTTGGAATACTGTGTCCAGTTCTGGTCGCCACAATTCAAGAGGGGTAAATAACAAAATCAATTTCAGCAGAGAGAAATGTCAGATACTACACTTAGGCAGAAGAAAATGATAGACTCAGATATAGGGTGAGTGACACTCACCACCTTATTTAGTTGACAAAAAAATTCTTCTCCTTAGGACCAGATTGTGCTTTGTAATATTGTTTCAGCTCAATATGTATCTCTTCAGACTGCAGGTTGGGGACATCTGCCAGATATTGACAAAATTGAGCTGGAGGAGCTACAAATGCCTAGTGGAGTGTTCTCTCTAGGAATCTCTAGGTCCTTCAGTGCAACCTTTGGTTAAAGTTGACCATAGAGTTGCACTGGATGACCTAGAGATTCCTTGAGAGAACATATTAATACAATCCGTGCATAATCAAAGGTACAAAACTCAAAGCTGCAAATGTGGAGAGACGAGTGTACCTGTTAAGGTGTTTTTAGACCTTTCTTTAAAAGCCCCCATCAAATCTGGCAAGAAAATAATCCTCAACTCAATGGATTTTTGAATAGGAAAAATTCCATGCAGTTTCTCCTCTTTATTTTCTTCTTTTTTTAAAAAAAAAAAATCTAACATGCATTTTCTAAATCAACAACAAAAGTGCTTGTAAACTCATCTCTCTCAAATAGGGGGAGACAATGTAATAATGTTGAGTAGTAATATGTGTGGCACAATAAAACATGCCAATTTATGCACATCTACATGTTGGCATAATTCACCACTGAATTACAGACATCAGTGTTTTGGGTAAAGAATGTGGGATTTGGAGAATGCATGCCTGATATGTACACATACCTTCTTTTAAAAACTGTTTGTCTCAGAGAAGAAGCACCATGGATTTGGTTTACTTGCTTCTACCTCCTTGAGGTACAGTTACAGTCACAAGCATTTAATGCTTATTCAGGTGCAGTGAACCAAGCCAGCAAGTAACGGTTCAGCTAAGATACACTCTACAGTCAAACTCTGGTGCTCTGAAGTGGGGAAGGGAATCTTCAGGGGATGCTACCAGTTGCTTTGAGGTTGTCCCACACAGATACACACACATGCACACACCTGAGAGCGTGTATTCTAGCCTGTAGAAGATGGTTACATTCAAGAAAAGAGACAGTTAGGGGGTGATATGATAGCCATGTTTAAGTATTTGAAGGAGTGTCATATTGAGGATGGAACAAACTTGTTTTCTACTGCTCCAGAGAATAGGACCCATAATAATGGATGCAAGCTACAGGAAAAGAGATTCCAGCTAAACATTAGGAGGAACATCCTGACAGTAAGGACGTTATCACACGTGGGCCAGAAAGCGGAAATAAAAGTGGAAATGAGGCATCCCGAAAATAAACAGGAAATAGCCCTTGTTTCCGCATATGTCATTACCTTCATTGCGCATTAGAGTAAGTGTATCGAACCTCCACACACAAGAGAAAAAAACCCGTAAATGTAGCCGAAATGAGCCTCTGCACATGCGCAGAGAGAGGAATGCTTGCTGGAACCATGGCAACAGCGGGGAAATGCGGCACAATACGTATTTGGTTATCAGACCTACGGTAAATGCGAAATGATTCCCATCGCGCAATTGCAATTCCTGAAGAAACAGAAATTTCAAAAGATCTCGCATCATTTCGCTTTCTATCGGGGTTCTGTCGGGTTCTGTGCGACGTTGTGTGAAAACACGGGCCAACAATACGTATTAGGTCGGGATTTCATGTGGATTTTGTTTGGATTGGGCCCCGTGTGATAACGTCCTAAGAGTTGTTTGACAGTGGAACACTTTCCATTGGAATGTGGTGGAGTCTCCTTCTTTGGAGGTCTTTAAAAAGAAGCTGGATGGCCATCATAGCTTTGATTGTCAGTTCCTATATGGCAGGGGGTTGGACTGGATGGCTCTTGTGGCCTCTTCCAACTCTATGATTCTATGAAAATGGGCTGAGTGGCACTTGCAAGCTCACTTTCACAAAGTGGCCTGGCCTTGGCCATGAAGGCTGGGGATTTATCACATTTTAGGGGGGATGCAGATCGGCGGCCGTGGGCCAACCATGAAGGGAGCGCTAAAATGCTGGTCCTTCCAGAGCCAGCAGAATGGATGCATCAAGAGCTGCTGCGCTGCTCTTCTGCACCTTTTCCAGCACAGCACGTGAAGATGCTGCACCGGGAGGATGTATTCAGGGTGCGCCCCATGCATAATGGCACATGCCCTGATAACGTCTTCAGGGAGGAGTTGAGGTGGCTGCCGTGTGGCTGCCCCTCCCCCTCCGTGCCTCCAAGATGGCGCTTTGTGCCATATGCAGAGGCCCTTACTCTTGCAGCTTTGGCCTGCTAATCTGCCTCTGGTTAGGAAAGGGGTACTGCTTCGTTAGATAAGGTTATTGCAATCTGGTGTGTACTCCATACTGAGCAGGAAGAGTTTTGTTTGCATGTAGAATTTGTATAGTTGGATTCTATCCTTCCTTACCTTGAGGAAACTTGCCCAAGGGTCAGCAGTCTCAAAACAGCCATAAGGTTTCATACCAGGATGTCAAGGAGAAGGTCATGATCACTTAAAGAAGAATCTTTACTGGGAAACAGGCAAGCCAGCTTTTAATTATTTGTTTTACACTCATCCCTCCACATTTGCTGGGGTTAGGGTGACAGGACCCCCGTGAATGTGGAAGAACTGCAAATAACAAAAACACTCTGTTTTTACCTCAGAGAATACCTCTCTAGGAATCTCTACATCCTCCAGTGCAACTCTGTGGTCAACATCTGCCAGACATTGACCATAGAATTGTGCTGAGGGAGCTACAAATACCTAGTGGATCTCTAGGTGACTTTTGGTTAAAATTGACCACAGAGTTGTGCTAGAGGACCTAGATATTCCTTGAGAGAACATATTAATAAAATCCATGAATAATTGAATTTGCAAAAGTCAAAGCCACAAATGTGGCGGGATGCGTGTAGTTTGTTCAAGGGGAAGATAAGTTGGCAAGGTTCCTAGAAATTTGGCAGCTGGGTCAGAAATTAGCAACAAAATAATATAGAAGGGTAATTAAGTTTCCAAGGTTTAGTTGCTAGTTTAATTTTATAGAGAGCTGGGGAGGGAAGGTACCTACCAACCTGATTATAGAAATTACATATGATCAATGTTCCTTTCAAACCTGGCTGTTACTTTCTCCCTAAAATGCTGAGGAGCGGGCCATTTAAAATATGAATATCTTGAAATGAAATCTATGCTAATAATGGTGTTTTTTTGCCATAGAGATGTTGATTCTTCGTAGGAACACTGGGCAGCACATAGGTGGAATGGCTGAAAGCCATTGGAGGAAAGTGTAACAGTAAAGCTGTTTGACTGTGGAAGATATCTGAAGGAGATGGTGAGCTTCCTTGGGAGGTGGTATTTAAAAGGAGATTGAATTGCCACTTCTCAAGGTTGGTGCATTTGGATCCTGCACTGCAGATTTTGCAGCAAGGAGTTATTGTACTTCCTGGCATTCAAGAACCCTTCCAAATATGAAACTCTATGATTCTGTGACTTTGGGACAAAAAAAATACTTACAATAGAGGCTGACAAGATTTTAAAAATATACTCATGAGATTCATATCCCGTTCTTCCATGGGGCTTCCAGCAGTTTTCCATTCAGACATTTTATTTATTTATTTATTTATTTATTTATTTATTTATTTATTTATTTATTTATTTTCTGTACTTGGCTTTATGATACTGTAATCAGATTGTCCACTAGGCCCCCATACGATGATCTTTCATTCATCCCATTCTGTGTTTCTGTCACTATGAACCCAGAGGTGTCTTTTTCTTTTAATATCAACACGGGACTGGACATCTAGAAAAGTTCAACAAGAGCTCCAGCCCTCCCAGTTGAGTAATCCTGCCTAATGGAAATTATGGGGCTATGCAGACAGGCAGGAAAAGGTGACCTGAAGCTGCCTTTTCTGTAAGCTGCAGCAACCACAGCGCCTGCCCTGAGGATGCCCTAAATGGGGATGGAGCAAACGCACTGGAGGGAGTCAATGCAGCTTTTCTGAGACTGTATGGAAGCCCCAGCAACCGCACCGCCAGCCCCAAGGACACCACAAAGGGAGATGGAGCAACCGCTTGGGCCAGCAGTAGCTGCTTTAATTTTTTGTTGTTGTTCTTGTTCTCTCAGACGCATGCGCACATGCGCAGGGGCACATCCCTGCACACCTGTGCAGGACCTGTCATAGACTAGTATACAGTCTGTCACTCTCTGTGTACAAAGGTGACTGAACTTTGGCAGCCCTGTGCACTTTACAGGACCTGTTATAGGGTGGTATACAGTCTATCATTTTGTCTGTACAAAGGTGACTGAAGTTCGGCATGTCTGTGCATGTGCACAGGACCTGTCATACACCCACATTCACTGATCTCGGCTTCCCCCAAGTAGTGGGTGCAGTAGACAGGTGCCACTGTCTGATTGTGCCACCCTTGGGGTGAACGAATGAGTTTGTCAACTGAAAAGACACCTACTTTGTCATCTGCCACAAAACATGACCCACACATATCGGGGGGAGGGGGGAGGGGAGAGGCACATGCAAGGGAGATTTGTGTGGACAGACTGGATAACATGCAGCTGGTGGTCATGCAAGGGACATGGTCAACAGGACACACAGAGAAACGTTATTCCAGGAGAAACCCCCCCCCCCCATCATGCGAGGAAGTGGTGTGCATAAGACCTTCAGAAGAGGTCACAAAAGTCTCTTTCATGCAAACTACTGTGCGTGCTGACAGCAAGCATACATGCAACAGAGTGCATTTATTGTCATAACAGAGGACAGTTGCTAGGGCTCATATGTAGGGTTACAATTAGGGTTAAGTTTCTAATATTCAAGCGCACCTGTGCTAGTGCATCCACACCTGGAAGCATAGGGTGCTTTAAATTAAAGCATGCATCGTAGGGCGTATGCTCTGGATCGCTGACTCAATTTCCGCCGCACATGCAATGGTGCATTTATACGGCCATTTTCTGGTGCACCGGTGTCGCTGCATACATATTCACATGCGAAGGTGCGCATCTTCACTGAAGGAGCGGAAAAAAGTGGCTCCTTTTTGGAGCGGCTTTTCTCAGCATACGATGGCTAGAAGGTGCTTTCCTGGTGACTTTTAGGCATGAGTCATCTAAATGCCACAACTACAAGTCACCCTCAAAGCACCTCTTTTTGCCCGTCTGCATAGCCCCTATATCTCCTAGCCTTAGCTGACTTTTCCTGTATAGTTGCAGTGAGGAAAGGCATTCAACTAAGGGGGGAAGCAGAGGGCTAATTGAGCTGTTTTGGGGGCAGGGAAGGGGAGGGGCAGCCGCACGATCGGCGCCCACGTCCGCCCGTCTGCTTCCCCCCTAAAACAGGGGCGGGCAAGTGCCAAAAAAAAAAAAAAAAAAAAAGGAAGAAGCCAAAAGTCTGCTTTTCATTTATTATTATCATCATCATCATCATCATCATCATCATCATCATCATCATCATCATCCTGCCTTTCCCCCAGTACAGGGACTCAAGGCAGCTAACAAATCAAATAACAAAAATTTCAAAATTTTGAAAACCTTATATATATTTTTCATACTAAATGGTGTTTGTGTGCTATAAACAGCTCTTACATCAGAAGGTTCTTCCTAATAATTATGTGAAATCTCTTTTCTGTAGCTTGAATCCATTGCTCTGGGTCCTAGTCTCTGGAGCAACAGAAAACAAACTCGCTCCTTCCTCAGTATGGCACCCCTTCAAATATTTCAACATGGCTATCATGTCACCACTTAACCCAGGGATAGGTAACCTTTCCCCTTTAAGGGCCGAGGGACTTCAGCTCCCAGAAGCCTCAGCCATGTTGGCCAATAGTCCCATGTTGGCCAATAGCTCCTGGGATTCTGGGAGCTGAAGTCCCTCGGCCCTTAAAGGGGAAAGGTTGCCTACCCCTGACTTAACCTTTTCTTCTCCCAAGCTAAACATATCCAGCTCCCTAAGCCATTCCACATCAGACATGGTTTCAAGACCTTTCACCATATTGGTTGCCCTCCTCTGGATATGCTCCATCATGTCCACATCCTTCTTGAATTGTGGTGCCCAGAACTTGATGCAATATTCTCTTCAGAGGTGTACACATCTTTGATATATAATGCTATTCCACCTCCCTTCTTGTTTATTTCTGTCTATTTCTCTGAAATAGGTTATACCCATATATTACTACATCCCAATCGTGAGGCTTATCCCACCAGATTTCAGTGATGTCTATTATATAATAATATTTGCTTTTTTATGAGTTCAAGTTCATCTTGTTTATTTTCCATGCTGTGTGGATTAGTATAGAAACATCTAAGGTCATGGCCCATCCCCCTTATTTGGCTTTTAAAGATTTTTTCCCTCCCACTGTTGGCTCATGTGCTTTTTGCCTTGTTCTCTGTATAACATTTGGGCTATTATCTGCAGCACTTGATGAATTCTTGTCCTCAAGAATGCTGTCTTCCTCTCCCATATCCCTCAGAGGAGGGTTTAAAGCCCTCCTGGTGAGATCTTTCAGACTCTTAGGAAAAACGTTCCTGCCAATTGCTGTGAGGTGCAACCCATTCCTTGCTAGATGTCCACCTCCATGAAACTCTGTACCATGATCCAGGAAGCCAAATCATTCCAGGCTGCACATTGCCCACATCGGCATTAGATGAAGGGGGGGGGGGCTAGCTACAGAACAAGCTTCCCCTGTGCATTTCACTAAGTTGGCACTCTAGGCTGTCTAGAACACATTTTCATGTTTTGTACTTGCTTTCTGATTATAAAGGAGGCAGCAAATGAATTTGCATTTAACATAAGCCCTAGGTGAAGCTTTCCATTTTTGTCAGTTGTCATCATTCGTTAACCTAGGAAGAATGTCCTGATAGTAAGAGCTGATAGATAGTAAGACAGTGGAACACTTTCCCTTGGAGCAGGGGTAGGCAACCTAAGGCCCAGGGGCCGGATGTGGCCCCCTGAGGCCTTTTGGACCGGCCCCAGGCCGGTCCTGTCGCAGCCCCCACCACCCACCGCCATGATGATATTGATTATTGTTGTTATTACTTGTTCTTGGGGTTTACTTGGCAAAATCTCCACAGGGGTTTTGCCATGGCTTTTCTGGGGCTGAGAGAGTGTGCATGCATATTTTTTAATTTTTTTTAAAAAAAATATTTATTTATTTATTTATTTATTTTTGGTGCTTCGCCCCCCCAATTGTCTGAGGGACAGCAACCCAGCCCCCGGCTCAAAAAGGTTGCCTACCCCTGCCTTGGAGTGTGGTGGGGTTTCCTTCTTGGAAATTTTTAAACAGAGGCTGGATGGCCATCTGTCAAGGGTGCTTTGATTATTTATTCCTGCATGTCAGGGGTTGGACTGGATGGCCCTTCAGGTCTCTTCCTACTCTGTGATACTATGATTCTAACCTCAGGGTAATGACAAGAGTTCTGTTCACAGCTTCAAAATGTATGGGTTTATTTGTGCAATGTGTGTGTGCGTGCATGCTTGTTCACCCCACCCTTGATTTCCAGGTGTTCAACAGCTAGTTTAAACAGATCAGTACAAGTGTACAGCTGTTCATTGGTAAGTTCTTCCTCATAAATAGTAATGCTGCAAAAGGCAGGGCCTTTAGCCATGCATACAGAGCGTCTGGACATCCTACTCTATGCTCAGAATTTCTCAGCAAATAAGAATTTTAACAGATTAGAAAGATGGGCCAAAACTAACAAAATGAATTTCAACAGAGGAAAATGTAGGATACTACAGTTTGGCAGTAAAAATGAAATGCACATTCATAGGATGAGGGACATCTGCCTTGATGACAGTACATGCAAAAGGGATCGAGGAGTCTTAGTGGACCACATGCTGAACATGAGCTGGCAATGTGATGTGGCAGCTATGAAAACCAATACAATTCTAGGCTGAATCAATAGTTATATACTGTCTAGATCGAGGGAAGTAATAGAACCACTTTATTCTGCTTTGATCCTCATCTGGAATACAGTGTCCAGGTCTGGGCACCACAATTCAAAAAGGCTATTGCAAGCTAGAGCATGTCCAGAGGAGGGTGACCAAAATGGTGAAAGATCTGGAAATCATACCCTATGAGGAGTGGCTTAGGGAGCTGGTTATGTTTAACCTGAAGAAGAGAAGGTTAAGAGGTGATATGATTGCACTGTTTAAATATTGAGGAGGGAGGAAGCTTGTTTTCTGCTGCTCCAGAGATAGGACCAGGAGCAATGGATTCAAACTAGAGGAAAAGAGATTCCACCTCAGCATTAGGAAGAACTTCCTGGCAGTAAAAGCTGTTTGACAGTGGAACACACTCCCTCGGAGAGTGATGGAGTCTCCTTCTTTGGAGGTTGTTTTTTTTTTTTTTTTTAGAAAATTTTATTAAGTTAAAATGTTACAATTCAATACATATACAAAACCACATATAACAATACATACATATATAAATACAAAAATACAAAAATTAAAATATAATATAAACATACCTAAATACAAATACACAAAAATGATAAGAGAAGAAGAAAAGGAAAAGGAAAAAAGAAAAAGAAAAAAGGCATTTAGTAAAGAAAAAGAAAAAGAAAAAAAGAAATAGAAATTTAAGAAATTAAACAATAAAAAACAACCATCCAGTTACATAACTCAAACATCTTATATATAGCTCCCATCTTCTTCTTCCTTTCCATTTCCTCTTCCCACTCTTCTCATTCTTAACTTCCTTTTCTTACTTTAACTTTCTACCTTCCCCACTCTCTCCCCACTTACTTTCTTTCCACTTACTCTAACCTTCTACACTTTCCAAATCCTTAATATCTTATCTTCTATCTTCATTCCTATCTCTCCTCCTTCCCTTCTTCAGCTATTTTCACATACATACAACATATATCACTCACACTAACTTCCTTACTATCCCCCATTAAATTATCTTCATAATAACTTGACTTTCTACTATTATTTGTTTTTACTCTTAGGTCCATCTTTCCTATATAATAATTATCCAACTACTTGTACTAAACCAACACTATAATTACTCCTAAAAACAAATGATCACAGATTTAAAATTGCTATTTTACCCCATTTTTGTTTCATAAATTCAATGATTTCCGACCAGTCTTCTCTTACTTCATCTTTCCCATTGTCTTTCATAGCTTGTGTTAGTAAATCCATTTCTATACCTTCATATAATTTCATCATCTAATCATCAACAGTTGGGCACATTGCGTCCTTCCATTTTTGTGCATAACACATCCTTGCCAGTGTAATCATATAATATATTATTTTCTCTTCTTTACCTTTGACATTTTCTTCAAAAATCCCTAATAAATAACACTCGGGCTTTAACTCTACTTTTTTCCTCAAAATAATACCAACTTGTTCATTTATCTTTTTCCAATATTTCTTCGCAAATTTACAATTCCACCAACAATGATAAAAAGTCCCCATTTCTTTCTTGCATTTCCAACATAAATAGTTTTTGTTCTTGAACATTTTAGCTATTTTAACCGGAGTAAGATACCATTGGAAAAACATCTTATAGAAATTTTCTCTTAGATTTTGAGAGGCTGTAAATTTGTATATAGTATTCCACAGTCTTTCCCATTGCTCCATTTGTATATTGTGACCAAATATCTTTGCCCACTTTACCATTGAGTCTTTAACGATCTCATCTTCCATTTCATACCTTAACAAAATTTTATGTATCTTCCCAATTTGTTTTTCTTTTGCTTCTAATAATATTTTTTCTAATTCTGATTTCTCTAGATCTACGTTAAACCCATAGTTCTTCACGTCATCTTTATATCTTTCAACTAAGTGTCGATATATGAACCAATTTATAGAATTCAAACTTTTTTCTAATTCTTCTCTATCTTTCATAATCAACTTCTCCCCTTGTTTTTTCAGAATTTTGTTATATCTATACCAATCTCCCTCTTTAATCATTTCTTTTCTATAAAACGCTTCCTGTGGTGAGACCCAACCACTTATTTTAGGCATTATTCTACTTTTATATTTGTTCCAAATTCTAATCAGTGAACTTCTTATACAATGATTACTAAATGCTTTATTTTGTTTATCTTTACCATAAACCAAATAAGCATGCCACCCCATTGACAATCCATCTCCTTCCAAATCTAATAATTTAACTTCTTCTAATTTCATCCAATCTTTAACCCACAACAGACAGCAGGCTTCATAATAAATCTTTAAGTTCGGCAGATCTAACCCACCTCTTTCTTTAGCATCTTGTAGTATCCTAAATTTGATTCTTGGCTTCCTTCCTCTCCAAATGAATTGTGAAAGATCTTTTCCCCATTCTTTAAATATTTTATCCGTTATTTTGATTGGCATTGTTTGAAACAAATACAACATTTTAGGCAGCACCATCATTTTAATTGTAGAAATCCTACCCATTAATGATAATTGTAATCTATTCCATTTAATCAAATCACTTCTAATTCTTGACCATAGCCTTTTGTAATTATGTTGAAATAAATTGATAGTTTTTTTTGTAATTTGTAATCCTAAATATTTTACTTTCTTTCCCACTTTAATCCCTGTCTTTGCTTCTAATTGCTTTTCTTCTTCATTACTCATATTTTTGGTCATAATTATTGATTTTTCCTTATTAATTTTACAACCTGTTACCTTGCCAAATGTTTCCAAAATTTCTATTACTTTTTCTCCATTTTTAATTGGGTTTTCTATAAACAAAACAATGTCATCTGCAAATGCTCTAATTTTTAACTCTTTTTTTGTTTAATTCCTCTAATTTGTCTGTTTGTTTTAATTTTTTTTATAAGAATTTCTATTATTAACAAAAACAATAAAGGAGACAAGGGACATCCCTGTCTAGTACTCCTTTGGATTTTAATAAATTTAGTCTTTTCCCCATTTACTCTAATTTGCGCTTTTTGATTGCTATAAATTTTCTTTATCCAATTCAAATAATTGTTTCCTACCTGTATTTTTTCTAGTAATTTTAACAACAAATTCCAATTGACCGAGTCAAAGGCCTTTTCTAAATCCATAAAGAACATAGCTATCTTTTTTTCATTATGACGATCACAATACTCCAAGGCATCTATGACGATCCTTGTATTATCTCTTATATTTCTATTTGGGAGAAACCCTCTCTGGTCTTCGTCTATTAAGTCTTGTAAACATTTTTTAAGTCTATTTGCTAGTATATTTGTGAAGATCTTACAGTCATTGTTTAATAGGGATATAGGTCTGTAATTCTTTGGATCGCTCAAGTCTTTATGTTCCTTGGGAATCAAAACAATTTCTGCCTCTTTCCATGAATTAGGAATATTACCTGTTAAAGCGTTATTCATTACTATTTGGAGAGGTTCTCCTAGCTCTTCCTTAAAGGTTTTATAAAAAAGATTTATAAAGCCATCATTCCCTGGTGATTTCCCTAATTTACTGTGACTAATTGCCTCTTCAATTTCTAATTTTGATATTGGTTGATTTAAAGCTTGACGTTGACTTTCTGACAATAGTTCTAACTCACCAGAGTTTAAGAATTCTTCAACTACATCTTCATTGGTCAATTTATTGTCATACAATTTCTGATAAAATTCCGTAAATATCTCTTTTATACCTTCTTGATTTGTTATAGCTTTCCCATCTTTAATTATTTTACTTATTACCTTCTTATCATTTTCTTTTCTTAATTTAAATGCCAACCATTTACTTGTTTTATTAGCTTGTTCAAAGTGTTTTTGTTTTGCTATTTTTAATTTTTTCTCTAATTCATTTAGTGCCTCTATTTCAAGTTGTTTTTGTAACATTCTAATCTCTTTCTGAATTACTTTATTATATGGATATTTTTCCTGTTCTTTTTCTTTCTCCTTTAATTGATTGCTTAATATAGTTATTGTTTCTTTCTTTCTCTTTTGCAAGTTAATATTTTGCTGAATAAAAAACCCTCTAAAAACTGCTTTTCCTGCATCCCATACCATAGATGGTTCAGTTCCTTTATTTAAATTTTCTTCAAAATAGAATTTTATCACCTATCTAGCCTCGTTGACAATTTTCATATAAATCTTCATTTAAATACCAATTAATTTTTTTCTTCGGTTCTTTTAAACTCAATAATATTGGGTTGTGGTCTGAGATCTCTCTATTAAGGATTTCCATTTTTTGCACTTCTTTAAGCAATATTTTAGATATAAAGAACATATCAATCCTTGATAATGAATTATGTCTTTCAGAAAAAAAGGTGACACCTGTTTCCATGTCATACAAATGTCTCCATACCTCAATTAAATTCCAATTTTCTATAAGATCAAAAAAAACTTTGGGTAATTTTCCTTGGGTTTCTTTAATTTTGTTATTTGAGGTTCTATCTATTCTAGGGTCTAAAACTCCATTGAAATCTCCTAATAATATTACATTTTCATAATCGTATTCCATTATCTTTTTCTGAATCTTTTTGTAAAATTTACTTTTCTTTTCCTGTGGACCGTAAATCCCAATTAATAAAATTTTTACCCCTTTCCAAATTATTTCTACTGCTACATAAAATCCCTCTGTGTCTTTAAAGATCTCTCTAGGTTCTATGTGATTCTTCACATATATTATTACTCCTCTTTTACTTTTCTCGAATGTAGATGCATATTCTTTTCCAATCTTTTTATTTTTGATTAACCTTACATCTTTATTTTTTATATGTGATTCTTGTAGACAAATTATATCGGCATATTTTTTTCCAGATACAAAAACACTCTCTTTCTTTTTTGTGGCGAGTTCAGCCCTTTTACATTCCAGGATAGTAATTTCATCTTTCTAAATTAGTAAATCAAAAGAAGAGAAATTCAACAGTCCGATTATAAAGAAACTTTATTTACATTGGAAAAACAAATAGAAATAGGTTAAACTACATCAGATCTTTTTGATCGACTGGTCGGTTTATAATCCTTAAAAATTAAATATAATAATTAATTAAAGTTACTTGCAGAGAAGGAAATAGATAGTTGACTAATTATTATTGTTATTATTATTGTTTCAATATTCTTCTTCTTCTTCTCTTTTTTCTCTCTCTTTGTCAGTTTTTCCTTTATCTTTCTTCTCTTTGTCTATATTTCTTTGTAGTTCAATTTCAAATCTTCTTGCCTCGTCTATTGTAGTTATTCTGATATTTTTCTGATTCCAAAATACTTGCACTCCCTCAACTTCTTCCCACTTGAATTGGATATTATATTTTTTCAATTTATCAGTTATGAAGTGGTAGTCTCTTCGTCGTTTCAAAATCTTCCCCGGGATGTCTTTCAGAATTTGAATTTCCTTGTCCTCTATTATCAATTTAGATTAATAACTCTGCTGCAAAATTAGATCCCTAGTCTGTTTCCGTACGAAGTATACTACCACATCCCTCGGTAAACTCTTCATCCTCGCTATCTTGGAATTCAATCTATAAATACGGTCCAATTCCCACGGGAATTGTGCCTCAGATTCATTTATGTATTTAGTGAGTATTGTAGCCAATTCACCATAGAGATTCTCATTTGCCTTCTCTGGAAGCCCGCGTAACTTCAAACAATTCTCTCTCTGCTTGACTTGTATCTTTAGAATTTGTTCTTGGTCTTCCTGTTGATCTCTCACTACCTTTTCTGTTTGGTTTTCCAGCATTTCAGTTTTTTTCTCTAATCTTCCTACTTTGCCTTTTATTGCCCCCAAATCTTCATCTATCTTATCCAGTCTTGTTCTCACTCCTTCCAGTTCAGTTTTCAAATCATGTCTCAAATCCTCCCTTGATTTTTGCATCTCCAAATTTGTTTCGGCATGAAGTCTTCTCATCTCTTCTAAAATTGACCCATTATCTTCCTGCATCTTATTTGGGGTCCTACTTGGTGTTTCTACCGAGGGTCTTCTTTTTGCTGCTGCTGCTGCTGCCGCTGCTTGTGCCGAAGCCTTCCTTGTTCCTGCTACCATCTTAAATGATTGGATAAGGGGGGAGGTATTAGTATCACAATATCACAATATTAAACCAATAAGTTATTAATTTTAACTGAAAAAAAGAAGAAGATTCCCCCCCCTTCTTTTTCTTCTTTTCTCTCCTTTTCTTTCCCTTTCCTTTCCCCTCCCTCTCCCTCTCCCTCCTCCGCCTTCTCTTTGGAGATTTTTATAGAGAGGCTGGATGGCAATCTGTCAGGAAGGTTTTGATTTTGTATTTCTGCATGGCAGGGAGTTAGACTGGATGGCTCTTGAGATCTCTTCCAGTTATGATTCTGTGACTCCACGGATCACAGTTTTGTTTCCTGATCATATCGGCAGACCATATACACCTTGGGAGGCATAAACAGGGCACTTGTTTCATCAGGCATTTGTTTTCAGAACCACAGTTTAAACTGCTTTCACCACATTCTGAGGGTGTGTGACAATGCTCCATTGTAGCATTGAAGCCTTATTGATTTCTAGTTCCCATCCATCCCTACAGTTTTCTCATGTCAGTTGCCCTTCCTTGATCCCATTGGAAACATCTTTACAGAAAGCAGACCAGTGCGCAAAATGGCTGTTGTGGGAAAATCTATCATCTGGGGTGGCTGATTTTCTCCAGCACATTTCACACAGTGGAGGCAGGAAAAAGCCCTTTTGAAATCACAGACTAATCACTCCCATCTGCTCCAGTGCTGCTTCTTGGAGCTGCCTGCCAGGATTCTCTCCTCAGAAACTAAATAGCCCATTATTTTCAATAACTTGCAATCATTTACTTGAAATAGTCCTACCTGTTTAAATATCCCCTTGAGGGGAAAAAATGGAAGAGAAATCTAATTTCTGAAGCATGTTGAGAAAATAACCTTCTCAGCACAAATTGCAGTTGCAGCTGGGGGGGGTGTCTTATAAACAAATCCACTTTTTTTTTTAAAAAAAATGAAGTGTTGAGGTGGGAAGAGGAGGGGAATACAGCTAAAATTCCAATTTAAGATTCCTTGCTTCAACAGGTAGTTCTGAGAACTAGAAATAGACATGCCAAAGAACAGACTCCTCATTTTGGAGAAGTCTGTGAAATCTGCTCCTTTCGATTCCAAAAACAAATCCACACATTACAGGGAAAAGGGCATTTCACAATGCATGTGTATGATAATTCATGGCTTCTGTGTGTATATGTCTGAAGGAAAGAAAGGTTTTTAGAACTTAGGAAATTGTTCACAAGGGGTGAAATTGTGTAGGCTCAAAACTCAGTTTCAAGGACTCCAAACTATTGCTAAATGTTTGGTAAATAATCCTTGGTGTGTTTATTTGTGCCTTCACATCACCTCATGTCAACTCATGACGATTCTATGTATTTCATAGGGTTTTCTTAGGCAAAGAATACTCAGTTGTTAGAGGTACAACAGTAGAACCTTTATTAGGTCAACAGAAAATCTCCTGGCCATCTTAACTGACAAGAACAAAACCAACATTTTGACAAAATGTAGTCCTGTGACTCTAACATTGTCATTTTTTCTTCTCCTCCTCCTGCATAATTTTTAACACCTTTGCCTGATGAAGAAGCCAGTGGAATTTCAAAAGCTTGTGGGGGGTTGCAGACTGCCAGAAATAGTGTGAATTCAGTCCACTTTTAGGGTTAGGGTTAGAGTTAGGGAACCATGGGAACTGTATTTTATTGTGGCATCAGAGTTGTCTGACAGAGAAGGCTCAATGTCTCAGAAAAATAACAGTTCCCATGATTCCCTAGCACTAACCCTAACCCTAAAAGTGGACTGAATTCACACTATTTCTGGCAGTCTGCAACCCCCCTGTGTGAGGTATTTTGTGCATTTTTGTTTGGACCAATAAAGAGGTAGCTGTTTTGGAGATTTTGTATGTTGTATTTTGCTGTATGGCCAACACAGCTACCTCTGGATATTGTCAAATCAAGCAGCTCACATTCATACCCATCTAGGAATCTGACATGTGAGTCTTCAATATTTTCATAGCACCAGAGAAGAGAGAACTAGTTACATATTCATATATAAGAACAACATATGTAACTTTTTGCGTTAT
Source organism: Phrynosoma blainvillii (assembly GCA_026167975.1). Classification (NCBI taxonomy): domain Eukaryota; kingdom Metazoa; phylum Chordata; class Lepidosauria; order Squamata; family Phrynosomatidae; genus Phrynosoma; species Phrynosoma blainvillii. The sequence continues at coordinate 154,550,925 of JANUYF010000004.1, forward strand.
TATTATTGTATATTTTTGTTCGTTTTTTGAAAGTGTGCCATTCCTTTGTGAAGAGTACCCTCTAGTGGATGTTTGAATGGCCAGCAAGTTTTCAGAGCAGGCAGAAGCTGTTTGATACTTTAATTTGAATTATTTTCTTACTTCTCCAACCCCACTGTAAATATTAGGTAATAAACTAAGTGCCTGTAGAGTCATTTAAAAAGACATTGTAAAATGTTTCAGCATTTGCAGCACTTGAAATGAAAACATAATGAAATAATGACATTACTTTTGATTTCTTTTTGTTTAAACTCTACAGATAATTTAGCAAATCCACTCTTTTGGGTGGTTAGAAGCACAGCAAAGGAAGGTATGATATCATACTGTGGTTCTGCAGGTCAAGGTTACTTGGCTCAGTATCCCAGGATTGTTGTGAGAGGTCAAAACATTGTGATGCATTCACTGGTCCTTGAAGGAAGTGTTTGTGGTTGTTCTGTGTGTGAAAAAATGATAGATGGATCACTTCAGACCAATAGATTTCTAGACTGTTACATTTGTAGTGTGGTAATCCTGTTAATCAAAAAGGTGAGGAGGGCTCACCAACAGTGACAGCATCTCCTTAGTATTTTGGGGAATTTCTGTGTGTGAAAAAATGATAGATGGATCACTTCAGACCAATAGATTTCTAGACTGTTACATTTGTAGTGTGGTAATCCTGTTAATCAAAAAGGTGAGGAGGGCTCACCAACAGTGACAGCATCTCCTTAGTATTTTGGGGAATTTCTTATCTCAACAGAGGCCTGCAACAGGTTGCATAATTTAAAGGATGTTTTACAGGATATTTTTACATAATTTAAAGGATATAGTACTAACTGCAGAGAGACTCTGATTTTTAATGTTAACTCTCAGAACTCTCTGCTATATTAAGTTAGGCCTGCTTAGCTGTGCTGTAGCCATGTTAGAAGTTAAGTGTGTGTGTGTGGGGCTGAGGGGGATGAACAGCTTTGGGGGATTATAATGTGGGAATCAAGATCATGTAGCTGCCTGATGGGTAAAAGGTAAAAGTATTCCCTGTTGATAAGGTTGTCAAATTATGTCCAACCATAGGGGGCAGTGCTCATTTCCGTTACTAAGCCAAAGAGCCAGCGTTGTCAGAGGTTACTCTGTAATCATGTGGCCAGCATGATTGCACAGAACGCTGTTTACCTTCCCACCGAAGTGGTCCCTATTTATCTACTTGCATTTGCATGCTTTCGAACTGCTAGGTTGGCAGAAGCTGGGACTAGTGACAGGAGCTCACTCCATCATGCAGCACCCAGGCCTTGAACTGCCAACCTACCGAACGTGCAATCAATACAGTCAGCATCTTAACCGCTTGAGCTACTGCATGTTGTTCTTAACTGCCCTCATGGTTATTAAAAGTGTCACAGTGAGCTACTGAAAGTTCTAAGGTCAGGTTCAGTGGGGAGGATGCCTGAGTTAGACCTATAATCACCCTGAACAGTTCAGCTGGCTGTGAATTCACAGATACAGTACATGCAGAAAAGAAAGCTTTCTGTGCTGCACTTGTTGTTACTTTACAGAAGCAAATATATTCACTATATTGTGTCTTGTTGCATAGAAGTCAAGTTTTCCACTTCTACACTCTAGTCGCTGTCCTTCCCATTTCAGTTCCCTGATGGTCTCTGTATACCAAGAAGCTTGTTTACAAATGGGTCAGAGAGGACATTTGGGGATGACCATGTCAATAGCTCTGGTTAGATTTTGGTTCCATTTATCAACTGGAGCTTCAACAGGGTCCTTGGTGATGCCAACCGTATAATAGCAATATCAATAGCAGTAGCACTTACATTTCTATATCGATTTATAGTGCTAAGCCCTCTCTAAGCAGTTTACAATGGGTTAGCCAATTGCCCCCAACAAGCTGGGTACTTATTTTACCAACCCTTCAAGGCCTCTTGGAAACTCAAGGAAATTATCCTTTGAGAGTAGACCATTTTATGATAACCTTAAACATGAAGCTCCATTTCACCTTGTCAAAGGCTTTTTCCACATCAGAAAGATCAGAGCAACCTTTCTTTCATTATGTTTTTCATAATGGCATTTAATACTGTTCTTATGTTTTCTTTCATATATCTTGATGGGAGAAATCCCGTCTGATCATCATGTATCACTTTATTCAAAATATTTTTTAATCTCATAGCTAATATAGTCATAAAAATCTTGTAGTCAACATTCAGTAATGATAGTTCTCTACTTTTGTTTTATCTTTACCTTCCTTTGGTATGAGTATTATGTTTGCCTCTTCCCAAGATTTGGGAGGTCCTTCCTCTATTATTCTATTAAACATGTTGTCTTGTAATTCAACGAAAGATTTTGGAAGTCTTCCTTGATTTTTTAAATTTTCGTTCTTGTGGTTCTATCGATCACTCCATTCCAGTCCTCCATAACTAAATAATGTTCATATTCAAATTTCTGTATTTGCTTACTCAGTTTCTTGAAAAAAATGTCTTTATTTTCTTGTGGAGTGTATACACCAGGGGTAGGCAACCTAAGGCCCGGGGGCCGGATGCGGCCCCCCAAGGCCTTTGGACCGGCCCCAGGCTGGTCCTGCCGCCGCCACCACCGCCCGCCATGATGATATTCATTATTGTTGTTATTACTTGTTCTTGGGGTTTTCTTGGCAAAATCTCCACAGGGGTTTTGCCATAGCTTTTCTGGGGCTGCATGCATATTTTTAAAAATATTTTTAATATTTTTTAATTTTTAATTTATTTATTTATTTATTTATCTTTGGTGCTTCGGCCCCCCAATTGTCTGAGGGACAGTAACCCGGCCCCCGGCTCAAAAAGGTTGCCTACCCCTGGTATACACCAATCAATAGAATTTTAATCTGTTGCCATATTACTTCTACTGCAACAAAGTAACCTTCTTGATCAACAAAAACCTCTTTTGTTTTGTTTTTGATATAGACCACTACTCCCTTTCTTTGTATTTGTTTTTGATATAGACCACTGCTCCCTTTTTTTCCTTCTTGTTAGCCGATAGCAATATTTGGCCTAGTTTACGATTTCTCAAAAACCTGATATCTGTCTGTTTCATCTTAGTTTCTTGAAGGCAAATAAAGTCCTGATTTTTCTTCTCGAGATAATGAAATATTTTACTACATTTGAGTTTTGAGTTTAGTCCTTTGATGTTCCATGAACAAATCTGAGTCGCCATCTTGTACTCATATCTGTAAAAATGTAATTACTTATATATTACTTATATATCTTCTTCCTGTTCCTCTTCTGGTTCTTCTATCTTTTCTTCATCACTTACTTGGTCTTGCTCTAGTGTCTTCCCTTAATCTGAAAAGGAATCACTCTCTTCACCTTCCTCTATCTCCTCTTCATTCTTTTTACTTTATTTTTGACTTTGGGTTTCCATTATAATTCTGGCTTGTTTTGTTGTTCTTTTTGGTTTTCCATCTTCTTCTTTTCTTCAGTAGTCATTCTCTTTTCAATGTCTGATTCCATTTCTGTCTGCACTCTCTTACAAAAACCCTTAGCCTTTTGTATGGAGTTTATTTTGAATCTTCTTTGTTGGTATGTGAATGTCACGCCTTCAATTTTTCCCCCAAGCATATCTTATTCCATGTTTATGTAGCAGTTGTGTCAGAAATTTATATTCTTGATGTTTTTTCAGTATTGCTAGAGCAATATCTTTGAAAATACTTATTTTTTGACCATCTGTTATTAAGTCCTCTTCATAGCTTTTTTGTATTAATAGGTCTTTAATCCTCGCCCCTGTAAAGCAAACTACCACATCCCGTGGCAGTTTCCTTTCTCTGGCTATCATCAAATTAATTCTGAATATCCTATCTGTGGTTCGATCCATTTCTGAGTTTGACAATCCTATATATTCAGCTAATATCTGTATAAGTCTTTTGTAAATATTCTCTTTAGCTTCCTCGGGTATCCCTCTAAATTTCAGGCATTTATCCCTGTAATGAATTTCTTGCCATAGAATCATATTTTCATCTTTTTTTTGTATATCTACCATTTGTTCTGATGGTTCTTTTTTTCAGATCTTGTGTTACTTTTGTGTTACTTTTATGTTTTCCACATCTACTTGTAATTTCTCTACTTGTTTAGTCATCTTATCCAACTTTTTCCCTATAGCTCCCAGTTCTTTCTTCATTTCAACCTTGATCATCATAAAGATACATACCTTGTATCTTTAGATTCCTGTTTTATCTCATGTCGTATCTTCGTTTTGAGGCTTCTAATTTCTTCTAATAAAAAAGATATAGTGGGTTCTGGGATTCTTAGGTTTTATGCAATGTTGCAATATATTTGTTGTATTTTAATGTTGTAAGCCACCCCGATTGTTTGGCAAAGGGGGGGGGGTATAAATAAAACTTTATTATTATTATTATTATTATTATTATTACTATTATTTAAAAGAATTAAGAAAAATTATAATACTAAAATTCAGTTCGAAATCAAGTGCACTTTAAATTCATCAAATTCACAATTAGGTTAATTTGATTTGATTTAATTTCAGATTTACTGTTCGTCAAATCATTGAACTGTGAATTAAATTAATGATTCAGTTTATTTCATTCAGTCTGTTAACTTAACTTCCCCTCAAACTCACCAATGTTCAGTTCATCCCTTGATTTCAGACTGTTATCCAGTTTATATAAATTTAAGAATGAGAGATATAAAACTTATCTATCTTTCAATTCAAATTTGAAATTCTATATCCAATATTTCTACAGACTCAAATCATGAAGTCATTCAATTTTAAAGTTCTCAATTTGCCATAAATTGCATACAATATATAATTAACCACAAGTTGAGTTAGTTACTGGGAAATAAGTTACTCAGACACTTAAAAACCTTCAATTACTAATCAAATTTCAGGACTTCAAAAACAGACAAATTCCTTTACATGTCAACTCAGTGAATTAATTATTGTTTTTAAGTCAAATTAACTATTATTTATCTATAATTTATTTTTTACTTAATTCCAACTATGCTTTGTCTCTGTTCTTCAAACTGTTATTTATTTCTTCTCTCTTAATCTATTGCATCAATCCAGCTCTTTGTCTCTTTCGTTGCTTCCCTGTTCTTTGTTCACAGTCTTCTTTATTTATCAGTCAGTTTGAATTTAGAGTTTTTATAATAATTGCTACACTCCAAATAGATCAAATATGTCAAATAATAGGTTGCAATGACAAATTAAGCAATTCAAACACCCACCCACCCAGATGATCCGAAAGGTTGTTTCAACTACCATTCGTGATCACCCACAAATAAATCAATTGACCTTAATAGGCGATTCCCAATAACAAATTCTAAGTAACAGAAATCCCCCTCTACTACCTTCTTCTTTCCTTCTCTTTTCAGTCCTGGTCTCCATTCTACTCCTTTCAGTCCCGGGCTCTACACTGCCTCCTTCTCCTTTCAGTCCTAAGCTTCGTTCTTCTCTGTCTCCTCCGCTTACCTCATCCCGCTGCCTCCTTCTCCTTTCAGTCCTGGGCTCCCCTCTCCTCTGCTCTCTTCCAGTCACCTCATCCCACTGCCTCCTTCTCCTTTCAGTCCTGGGCTCTACACTGTCTCTTCTCCTTTCAGTCTTGGGCTTCGCTCTCCTCCGCTCTCTTCCACTCGTCCCACTGCCTCCTTCTCCTTTCAGTCCTGGGCTCTACGCTGCCTCCTTCTCCTTTCGGTCTGGGGCTCCGCTCTCCTCCACTCTCTTCCACTCGCCTCATCCCGCTGCCTCCTTCTCCTTTTGGTCCTGAGCTCCTCCCTCCTCCTTTCTCCTCCACTTTCCTTGCTCACTCCTCCGCTCACTTCATCCTGAGCTTCGTTTTCCCCCTTCAGTCAGCTCTTCTATCTTCCTCTCCACTATTGTCTGAGCTTATTTCTCTGCATTTCTAATCATGATTCTACTTAGCTCTCCTTTCACCTTTGTGCCGCCATTAATCCACCTCTCACCCTCCCTTCTTCTTCTCCCAGCCAACTTAATCACGTCGACACTGCTAAGTCCACTTTTATCTCACAGAGGGGAGACTTCCTAATTACTTGAAGCAAAAGTCACAAAAGCGTCTCTTTAACTCATGTCTATGCATAAAGAATGGGGGGGGGGGTTCATAAAAGGAAACTAAGGGCCTAAGCAGACGGGCGGCCATGGGTCGCCCTGGGAAGGTGCGCCGTGGGACCGAGGCATCCCCATGCCTCGATCCAGCAGCACACCATCGGCTTTCATATGTCACTGAAAGTACGCCACAAAACATTGCAGTGCACTTTCGGCGACCCTTCCGCCGCAGCGTGTCCGGACGCTGCGGTGGGAGTTCCTCCTCAGAACGCCGGCCGTGTGGAGGGCCAGCGGCTCCGAGGATGACCTCAGGAGGGGGAGGGGGCGCCGAGCATGCGGCTGCCCCTCCCCTTCCCTGCGCCGAGGATGGCCTATTAAGCCGTCTGCTTAGGCCCAAAAAGTTCTTTATCACCCAACAGGTGATTTTTTCCTACATGCAATTTAAACTAATTGCTTCTTCAGTCTTGATCAGTCCATGAAAATTTTAAAACTTATTGTTCAGCTAGTTATCTAACATCCGTCCACAGGGAAGATTTTTGAAGTATTAGTAGTCTCACCGAACTGGAATTGTTGATTCAGAAGCTCTTTGTTCTTTGTTCTTATTGTGTGTTGCCAGCAAGATTCAGGTCCCACAGGATAGCCATGATGAGGTTTTGGCTGCCTTGCGACCAGGTCCTCTTCGAATCCGTGGATCACCTCTGCAAGCCCCGACTGTTCCTTACTGGGAGAAGAATTGCAGAGTTTTAACAACTCTGAAAGCCTCAAATGGCAAGTTGCTGAGACAAGCTATCGCCTTCAGTGACTGGTCATCTTGCCTCCACCACTGGAAGTCCGAGAGTAGACCATTTTAATAGGTTCTCTGCCCCTGCAGGGGTTTGGGTTGTAGCTGTAATACTAGCACTGACCAGAAAATGATAGCAACTTGGAGGGATTAGTCATCTCCCTGCACAGATCCATATATTCTGAGCTGAAAATATCAAGGGTGTGACCTGCTGAATGTGTAGGTCCTGAAAACAATTGGGATAGGCCCATGTTTGTCATGAACTCTCATGCTGCACTAGATAAACTGGTCCCCAACAGTATTTTGAAAGCAAAAGTCTGGGGGGACTCCAACAACAGCTCCGAGACCAGTTCAGTGAGCTTAGCCAGGGAGTCTGATAGGCAGCAAGGTGGATGGTACACTAACAGAATCCCCAGTCTACCCCTGTTTTCATGCTCAGGTATACACACTCAGTGTGTCTCAGCTCCTATACTCTGGTCAGGTTGAGGTGGTCTTTGTAGACCACAGCTAACCCTCCAACCACCCACTTGCCTGCTATCTAACACAATACCCAGCTAGAAAAACCTGTGCCCATGTCAAACTCAGCAAAATCCTCAAGGTCTAGCAAATTCCTCACTTGCCTCGAAGACAATTTCATTGTCCAAAAGGTGGAAGAGGCAACGAGGGAGTCAGCTATTTTAGATCTGATCCTAACTAACAGGGAAGACCTAGTTAATGGGGTGCAAGTGGTTGGATCCTTAGGCGGGAGTGATCATGTCCTCCTCGAGTTTATTATACAATGGAAAGGAGAAGCCAGGCATAGCCAGACACGCATCCTAGACTTTAGGAAAGCTAATTTTACTAGACTTAGAGAAATACTGGGGGTGATCCCATGGACAGGAATACTAAAAGAGAAGGGAGTTCAAGACGGATGGGAGTTTCTCAAAAGGGAGATACTGAAGGCACAATTTCAAACCGTGCCAACGAGGAGGAAAAATGGGAGGAGTCTCAAGAAACCAGGATGGATGACTAAGGAACTTGCAAGTGAACTATGTTTTAAACGGAACATGTATAAGAAATGGAAAAATGGGGAAATCACCAAAGAGGAATTCAAACAAATAGCTAGCATGTGTAGGGGTAAAGTCAGAAAAGCTAAAGCACAGAATGAGCTCAGGCTTGCTAAAGGCGTTAAGGACAATAAAAAGGGCTTTTGGGGGTATGTCCATAGCAAAAGAAAGAAGAAGGAAATAATAGGGCCACTGTGCAGAGAAGATGGAGAAATTCTAACAGGGGACAAAGAAAAGGCAGAATTACTCAACACCTTCTTTGCTTCAGTCTTCTCAGAAAAGACAAAGGGTGCTCAACCTGAGGATAATGGAGCAGAGGACAGAATAGGAGAATTTCAGCACAGAATAAGCAAAGAGATAGTACAGAAACATCTGGTTAATCTAAATGAATATAAGTCTCCAGGACCAGATGAATTACATCCAAGGGTATTAAAAGAACTGGCAAATGTAATATCGGAACCATTGGCAATAATCTTTGAGAACTCCTAGAAAACAGGAGAAGTCCCAGTGGACTGGAGGAGGGCAAATGTTGTCCCCATCTTCAAAAAGGGGAAAAAAGAGGATCCCAACAATTATCGTCCAGTTAGTCTGACATCAATACCAGGAAAGATTCTGGAGCAGATCATTAAACAGAGAGTCTGTGAACATCTGGAAAGTAATTTCATAATAACAAAAAGTCAACATGGGTTTCAGAGAAACAGGTCATGCCAGACAAATCTGATCTCTTTTTTTGATAAAATTACCAGCTTGGTAGATGAAGGGAATGCTGTGGATATAGTATATCTTGATTTCAGTAAGGCCTTTGACAAGGTTCCCCATGACATTCTTGCAAACAAGCTGGTAAAATGTGGGCTGGACAAAGTAACTGTTACATGGATTTGTAATTGGTTGACTGGCCGAACCCAAAGGGTGCTCAACAATGGCTCCTTTTCAACTTGGAAAGAAGTGACCAGTGGGGTGCCACAGGGCTCTGTCCTGGGCCCAGTGCTATTCAATCTCTTTATCAATGACTTGGATGACGGTATTGGGGGCATAGTTATCAAATTTGCAGACGACACCAAATTAGCAGGAGTAGCTAATATTCCAGAGGACAGGATCAAAATTCAAAATGAATTGAATAGACTAGAAAGCTGGGCCGAAGCTAACAAAATGAAATTCAATGCGGAGAAATGTAAGGTACTGCACTTAGGGCGGAAAAATGAAAAGTACAGATATACGATGGGGAACACCTGGCTGAAGGAGACTACGTGTGAAAGGGATCTAGGAGTCCAGGTAGACCACAAGTTGAACATGAGTCAACAGTGCGATGCAGCAGCTAAAAAGGCCAATGCAATTTTAGGCTGCATCAGTAGAAGTATAGTGTCTAGATCAAGAGAAGTAATAGTGCCACTCTATTCTGCTTTGGTCAGGCCTCACCTGGAATACTGTGTCCAGTTCTGGGCACCACAATTCAAAAAGGATGTGGAGAAACTGGAGCGTGTCCAAAGGAGGGCAACTAAAATGGTGAAAGGTCTGGAAACCAAGCCCTACGAGGAACGACTTAGGGAGCTGGGGATGTTTAGCCTGGAGAAGAGAAGGCTGAGAGGTGATATGATAGCTGTGTTTAAATATTTGAAGGGATGTCATATTGAGGAGGGAACAAGCTTGTTTTCTGCTGCTCCAGAGACTAGGACCCGAAACAATGGATGCAAGCTGCAAGAAAAGAGATTCCACCTCAACATTAGGAGGAACTTCCTGACAGTAAGGGCTGTTCGACAGTGGAACACACTCCCTCGGAGAGTAGTGGAGTCTTCTTCCTTGGAGGTCTTTAAGCAGCGGCTGGATGGTCATCTGTCGGGGATGCTTTGATTGGGAGTTCCTGCATGGCATGGGGTTGGACTGGATGGCCCTTGTGGTCTCTTCCAACTCTATGATTCTATGATTCTATGATTCTATGATTCTATGTTGGACTACTTTTAGCTCCCAACTAGGTAAATCATGCCAGGTCATTCTTTTCTTCCTTGAGGAAGTTATAGATGATGTGTCCTTCATTTATAACTGACCTGGCATTACATAAGAGCAAGGAGAGGTTTTATAGGTGGTCTGGCTCACTCTCCGAGTTCCCTAGGCTGGCAGGGTGACTGGAAGGTCATATAGATATTAATACCTCTCTCTCCTTCCTCCATAAGAGCATGTCACCCTTGGACATATAGATCACCTGTGGTCATAATTCTTGTTTTCTTGATGTTCAGCTGGAAATATGCCTTTGTTTCCTGCCTTAACTTTCTTCAATAATTTTCTGCTAGCATTATGGTGTTACCACCATATCTTAGATTGTTGATGTTCCTTCCTCCAGTTTTCATGCCTCCTCCTCTGCTTTCAATCCTGATTTTCAAATGTTATTCTCAGCAAACAAATTAAACAGATGTGGTCATAGAATAAAGCCTTGCCTGATGCCTTGCCAATTAGAAACCATTCAGTTTTTCTGTAATCTGTCCTAACAATAGTCCTGAGTACAGATTAAGCATCTGGACTATAAAATATTTTGGCACACCCATTTCTTTAAGAACAATCCATAGTTTCTCATGATCTATACCCATGTTGGCAAACCCATGGCATGCTGTCTGGTCCACAAGGGCACACCAACTAACAGTTGAAGGGGCAGGGGGTGAGGCATGAGCATGCATGCATGACCTGCCTCCTTGTCTTGACCCAGTTTGCCCTAGGACAACAAGGCCGCAAGGAGCCAGCCAGCAATGCCGGCATTACCTGGAAGTCCTGCTCCTTCCGGCCAGAAGTCCTGACCTTTGCAATTGGGGTTCTGGGAGCTATAGTTTGTTCCTGTGGGCCTTCAAGTCATTTCCAGTTTATGGCAACCTTAAAGCAAACTTATCATGGGGATTTATTGGCAAGGTTTGTTCAGAGGAGGTTTGTGGCAGAGGGGGCATGGAGGAGGAGGAAGGAAGGAGGAGGAGGGAACCGGTGGCAGCAGTGGTGGGGGCTTGGAGGAGGAGGTGGAGGATAGGAAAAGGAAGGAAGGAAGGAACGAAGAGGGAACTGGCAGCAGCATTGGGGGCATGGGGGAGGAGGAGGAAGAGGAAGGGAGGACGAAGAGGGAACCAGCAGCAGCAGCGGGGGCATGAAGGAAGAAGAGGAAGAGGAAGGGAGAAGGAGGAGGAATTGGCAGCTGCAGCGGGGGCATGGAGGAGGAAGAGGAAGAGGAAGGGAGGAAGAGGAGGGAACTGATGGCAGTAGGGCGGCAATATAACTAGCAGATATACTTATGTCATTTTTTTATTGTTGTGTGCCTTCAAGTTGTTTCAGACTTATGTTGTTTTGTTGTTTTGTTTTGTTTTTGCAAGATTAGTTCAGAGGGGTTTGCCATTGCCTTCTGAGGCTGAGAGTGTGACTTGCCCAAGTGGGTTTCATGGCTGAGCTGAGAGAGTGTGCCTTGGTTTGCTATTGCCTTCCCCTAAGGCTGAGAGAGTGTGCCTGGGGGGGTGCCTTCAAGTTGTTCCTGGTGACCCTAAGGAGAAACTATCATGGGGTTTTCTTCGCAAAATTGAGTATTGGCAGGAAAGGGGTGCAGAGGTGAATTTTTAAAACCTGGTGGGTGGGAAGGGCTGTAAACACCACTGCCAAAAGGGAGGCTTGCAACTAGGGTATGACTTCAGAGAACAAGCCCTGTTAATCTGGAATATCAATATGCATAGGGTGTTCTGTGGAGGACATTGGAGCATGTAGGGCATGATCAAATAAATGCTAAAAAAGATACTCCTATACATTTATGCTTCTTAGTCATGCTAAAAATGGAGGATATTCAAGGAAAATGGAGGACCTGACCAAATAAAAGCTAAAAACCCTCCTAGAAATGTCAATTAATGCTTCTTAGCCATGCTCAAAATGGAGGACATTACAAAATAAATGCTGAAAAACACTTCTATAAATATAAATCTATGCTTCTTAGCCATAGTCAAAATGGAGGGCATTCAAGACAAGCTCAGGACATGACAAAATAAAAGGTAAAAACATCCATATGTAAATGTAAATTCATGCTTCTTAGCCATGCTCAAAATGAGGGACATTCAAGAAAAATGGAGGACATTTTTGTTTGTTTTGTTTTTGAGCTTTTATTTGGTCAGGTCCTCCATTTTTTCCTTGCATGTTCCCCCACCCCCACCCAGACATTCTACCCCCTGGAAGTCCCGTCCCCAAAGGTCCCATTCCCACAAGTCCCACCCCTGGCACCTGGTGACACCTGGTGCTGTAACACTGCTGAGTTTGGGCACTTGGTCTCTAAAAGTTTCACCATCACTGATGTATACAATCAAATGTTTTGCTATAGACTATAAAACACAGGCTGATGCTCAAAGAACCAAATGTTCAGCTTCAAAATTATTTGAGTTACCTGAGTCTTTCCATCCTTGGGGGATAGTCAGTCTCAGGGGATTGGTGAGTGCATGCAGCTCCAATCTCTCTTCAGATGGGGAACTGGTGCTAGACTGTGCTAAGAAGGCACCCATTGGGTGTGGAAAGGGAACAGATCACATGGACCTCTTAAGAGGATCTGGTTCGGGTCTGGATTGTGCCTCAGAGATGGCAGAGGAGCATGATGCCTGAAATGGACCTGAGATGTCTGGGGGGCAACATCTCGCTGCCTGAGGTGGACCACACTGCAGCAGCAATGACCCTGGTGGGTGCATCTTCAACAATGCAAGTAACTTAAGGCAAATGCCTCTTCCTCTCTTCTCTTGATTATTGATGGTAAGGAACTTCACCCCCAATTGTGTGATTGGATTTCACTGATAGTCAGACAGGCTTTTGAGGGGGGGGGGGCACAGGTAAGGAAGAAGAGGTGGAAAGTATGTCTTTCCATAGGACAGACACTGTAAACTCCAAAAGAAAAGGAATGAAAAGGCCTTTAAACAAAGAATTATTGAGGACGCTGTTGTGTGCTTGCCCCCTTGTGGTATAAAGTAGGGAAATCACACTACAAAGCATCATGCATCAAACTCTTTGTCCTCTTCACAGGAGGAGGATAGAGGAGAGGAACACTTTCAAGAGTGTGTGATACAGCAGCTAAAAATGCCAATATGATCCTAGGCTGCATCAGTAGGAGTGCAGTGTCTAGACTGAGGGAAGTAATAGTACAGTCAGCCCTCAGTATCTGTGGAGATCCGTTCCAGACCCACCCACCCCACATGGATACTAAAATCCACAGATGCTTGAGTTCTGTTGTCCCCAGTGGTGGCGAGTGCAGGCAGGTGCACTGCCATTAGGGACAACAGAATTTTAATAGTGGTGCATGCATATGATCACACTGCTATTAGGAACAGCCCCCGTTGTCCCCAGTGGTGGCGTGTACATGCGGTTGCGCTTCCACTAGAGACAACGGGACTCATTGTCCCTAATGGCAAGTGCGGCTGCATGCATGCACCGCCACTGGGGGCTGCATGTATGCACCACCATTCTTTCCTTGGGGGCTGAGAGAGTGTGACTTGCCCAAGGTCACCCAGTGGGTTTCCATAGCCAAGCTGGGATTCAAACCCTGGTTTCCAGAGTCGTAGTCCAGCACTCAAACCACAGGAGTGACTAGGCCTAAGCAGACTGCCAGAAATAGTGCACATTAAATTGAGGCACTGCCCTGGCTCAGTGCTACGGAATCATGGGGACTGTATTTTTTTCTGGGACATTGAGCCTTCTCTGTCAGAGAACTCTGGTGCCACAATAAATTACAGTTCCCATGATTCCTTAGCACTGAGCCAGAGCACTGCCTCAATTTAATGTGCACTATTTCTGGCAGTCTGCTTAGGCCCTTTGTGATGCCTCAGCTCTTCCTTCTAAAACAGAAAGTGTTATTGACTACAATCTGCAATGTAAACAAAATTCAAATCATCAGATTCTAGTCTTTCCTTCATACAAATCACCATGTTTAGAAACAATGTAATGTAAATATATCAAAGAAAAACTGGAAGACACAATTTATAAAATCCTTTGAAAGAATAGGAGAGAAATGTTAAAAGAGAAGTAAATATTCTTTACGAAGAATATTCTAAAGATATTAACTTTTTAAATAGATTGTTTAAATGCACATATAATTTCAGGGGGGGTCTTTTTGGTGTGGAAAATTTGAAATGACAAGAGCATGAGAGAAGGTAATAGAGGGCATCCAGAAAGGAGCCCAACAGTTTACTCTATGTGACTACTGCTCCCTTCATGCTGGGAACCACTATTGTATGGCAAGCGACACTGGCCAAAACTGGCATAAGAAGAGTTAAGCTGCAACCAGCACATTCATATATATCAAGAATGAAAATACCATGCCCTCTGTTTGTGTGGCTGGCTGGGCCCTGTAGGCTGTTGCCAGTTCTGGTTGTGTCCTCAACTTTTGCAGGTCAGCCACATGAAGCTGTGACAAGGAAGCTGGATGTCAGGTCAATTCAAGAGGACATTTTGTTAATGGGGGCATCATATTTTCCAAATGATAAGGCCAGGCAGAAGACTGCTTATGCATCCTTTGTGTTTACCATGAAGAAGGCTGAGTTTATATTTTAAAGCAATTCACCTTTAAAATAATTTTAAATAATTATAGGTAACAAGTAGTATTTTATGTTCACATTACCAAAAATTGCACAAACTGAAGTAAATATAACAGAAAGAACTAAATGATTCTGAGGGTTTAAGACCATATGTCTCCCCACTTTAAAAAAAAATACAACATTTATAATACAGAGGAAACCAATACCATCTTGCAAATGTAAGAAATACCCCAGATATTATCTGTTAATTCATTTAGACAGATTGAGTTAGGATTTCTATTAGAATCTTATTTCTCTCTTCAGCATCTCCACATTTTCCCCTAAAGGCTTTTATATAAATTACTGGATGATCATATCTAGAATTTTGCACCTGTTCATGCCAGAATTATGGTTTCTAATGGAAATTGAAATTTCCAGAGTAAATCTGAAAAGAAACTTAGGGACCTGGGTATGTTTAGCCTGGAGAAGAGTCAGTTAAGGGGTGACATGATAGCCCTGTTTAAGTATTTGAAGGGGTGTCATATTGAGGATGGAGCAAGCTTGTTTTCTGCTGCTTCAGAGAGTAAGATCTGGAACAATGGATCCAAATGACAGAAAAAGAGATTCCACCTCAACATTAGGAAGAACTTCCAGACAAAGCAGCTTCATTTATATACCGCTTCATATTGCGCATGGGATGTCTAAGTGGTTTATAACTGTGAGCTGATTGCCCCCCAACAATCTGGGTACTCATTTTAGCGACCTTGGAAGGATGCAGGCCTGAGTCGAGCCTCAGCCCTGGCTGGTATTGAACTCGCAACCTTGTGGTCTATGAGTGAGTGGCTGCAGTACAGGCATTTAACCACTGCGCCACCAGGGCTGTAAGAGCTGTTCAAGACAGTAAGAGCTGTTCAACTGTTGGACACACTTCCTCAGAGATTGTGGTTGAATCTCCTTCTTTGGAGGTCTTTAAACAGATAGCCACCTGTTGGGGGTGCTTTGATTATATTTTCCTGCATGGCAGGGGGTTGGACTGGATGGCCCATTTAGTCTTTTCCCATGCTCTGATTCTATGATCTATGATTCTAGCTAGGATCTGAAGCTTCCTAGCTAGCTTTGGACTGAGCCATAAATATGAGAGGGGGGGTGTATTTGTAAGGGGAAAGGAGTATTGATGCCAACATGTCTTAGTGTGCGCAAGGGTTTCATTTGTAAGGACACTTATTAATGGTTCCACCACTGCCACCATAATGTTAAAGGCTTTTAATATAAATTCCAGAGAATTCATACCAATGAGGATTAATTGGGATCCTTTCTATAATACCTCAAGACTGCCTTCCTAAAATTGTTTGCAGGTAGTTAGCTACCATTTAACAGGTGGTCAACCTATACAGAAAAACAATGTAAACTCAAGCAGATTTTTCCTCTATCTAGTTATATCATAGTCATCATCACATTCAGAAATACAAGTATTTTAAACATATCCTGCTTCATATAGGTTGGTTTTTCATAGATTGGATGCACTTCCCATAGGGACACCTGATTGGCATTCCTATAGCATGCTGGGCTAGATTGGCCTTTGATCTGATCTATTATGTCTGTTCTTATGTTCTTATCTGACAGTTTCAGCAAACAGAGATACAGTATATTTTCCCTTTTTTTAAAATATCCTGCAGCAGCATAAAAACACGTTGATGAAAGGAAGTATTTTAAAAATGGGACTTTGGTACTTACCGCGAAGGTTCCTTTTCAGCAGTGATGGTGAGGGACTCCTTCAAGCAGGATCTAGCTCCTCACTGGCTCCTCACAGGCAGGGCAATTTACCTGTGAGTCAAAATCTGTAGTCCTACCCATCCCAGTAATGGAATGACAAAGCTCCAGAAAAGCAAGAACCAGCACAGAATCACATGGAAAAATCAAGCAGGGTGGGAAGGAATCCTTTCCCATCATTTCTGAAAAGGAACCTTCATGATAAGTACCAATGTTCCACCGGTGTGGGGAAGGATTTCTTCAAGCTGGGATCTACACAAGAAGTCTCCACACCTCAGGATAGGCCAAAAATACTTTGAAGCCACCATGTGCTGCAGAACACATCTGCCAAAAGACCCCTCTGCTGAAGCAAACTTCTCAATCTTACAATGTCTGACAAAAGAAGACAGGAAAACCCAAGTGGTTGCTCTACCAATTTACAATAAGGAAGCTGACGTGGAAAGGGCTGCTGAAGTGGCAGCACTATGAGTGGAGTGTTCATGAATCCCCCTGGCACCAATATAGAGCTGTGAACGATCCCCTGCACTCACCAATCCCCTGAGACTGACTATTCCCCAAGGATGGAAAGACTCAGGTAACTCAAAGCTAATTCTATGCACTGTTGCAACCAATGTGACAAAGCAGAGTGAGATACATGGTAATGCTTTGCTGTCTCCA
Source organism: Phrynosoma blainvillii (assembly GCA_026167975.1). NCBI lineage: Eukaryota > Metazoa > Chordata > Lepidosauria > Squamata > Phrynosomatidae > Phrynosoma > Phrynosoma blainvillii. The sequence continues at coordinate 154,567,739 of JANUYF010000004.1, forward strand.
GAAATGAAACAAACTGTCAGATTTACAGAACACCTTAGAAGACCAAAAGAAGACCAACACATGCCTGCCCTGAACCTCCATCTTCAGTTTGAGGAGTGCCAAATGAACAGCTCATAGCTCCAGACAGTTGATGCTGTATATCCTCTCACCTAGAGACCACAGGCCCTGCAATCTATCCATGGCTGGTTAGAATGATAGAATCACAGAATTGGTAGAGACCACAAGGGACATCCAGTTCAACCTCCTTGCATGTAGCAATAAACATTAAAAGCATTCCTGACAGATGATCATCTAGCCCAGGGGTAGGCAATCTTTTTGATCCGGGGGCCGGATTGCTGTCCCTCAGACAATTGGGGGGGGGGGGGTCAAAGCACCATAAATAAATAAATAAATATAAAAATTAAAAATTAAAAAAAAAATTAAAAATATATGCATGCACACTCTCTCAGCCCCAGAAAAGCCATGGCAAACCCCCTGTGGAGATTTTGCCAAGAAAACCCCAAGAACAAGTAATAACAATAATCAATATCATCATGGCGGGCGGCGGTGGCACTGGCGGGGTGGCGGTGGCGGCAGCGGCAGTACCAGCCTGGGGCCGGTCCAAAGGCCTCGGGGGGCCGCATCCGGCCCCTGGGCCTTAGTTTGCCTACCCCTGATCTAGCCTCATTTTAATATCTTCCAAAGAAGGAGACTGTCTCCTATTTCTATGTTATCATACTGAGCACAGTACACTACCTACCCATTAGCCACATTTGCATGCTTTACTGGTCAACATCTAGCCCAAGCATACCATAGAATTATGCTGGAAGACCTGTGGTATTGCCACAGTGCATAATTAATGCAGTTTGACTCTGCTTTAACTGTCATGGCTCCATCCTATGGAATCCTGGGTTTAGTAGTTTGTTGTGGCACCAGAGCTCTCTTGACAGCGAAGGTGAAATATCGCACAAAAAATCTATGATGTAGATGCAGTCCTAGACATGCCTAGAAGAGTGTTCTCTCTAGGCATGTATAGATCATCCAGAATGATTGTATAGTATGCTTCCACCAAAAGTCCAAGATCCCCAAAGTCTTTTTTTTTAAAAAAGCATTCTTGATTACTCATGATTTCTGTTATATTTGTGTCCTGGAATGTATCCTTCACAATAAATGGGTTTTTACTGTAGTAACACTTGTGTTTTTGTTCTCTTCACTTTTGTGTCATATTAAAAATATTTTGCACTTTAATAGTGTTAAAAATCTTGTACATCAAGTGGTAATAATGTCATTTATTTATTTATAATGCCTGGTAGTTTTCTGATTAGTGCCAACTAGAGCAGTTCAAAAATGCATATCAGTACCTCTTTCTATTTATTCACATGGGCACCAATAGCAGTGCCAAAAAAAAAAAAACATATTTGATATATCATCTCAGACTCTGAAGCTTTGGGCAGGAACCTGAAAGGTTTTGAAGCACACATGGTATTCTCGCCAATTTTGACAGTGAAGGATAGAGGACTACATAGGAATAGGGAGATAATAAACATAAATGACTAGCTTCATAGATGATGTAGACAGGAGAGATTTGGCTTCTAGGACCATGATCTTCAATTCTTAAGCAGAGGACTACTAGCACCAGATGGGCTGCATCTCACGAAGATTGGGAAGAATGTCTTTGGTGGTAGCAAGGCAAGTCTGATTAAGAGGGATTTAAACTAAATTCTTGAGGATTGGAGATGATAGTTCAAACATCAGTCCACAGATGAATACAAGAATGTGACTGTAAATACAAGGTTGTGAATTCAGTAGGAAAAGCTGGGCCATTTCCACCACAAAACTCACAGTAAATTAATAGGTGAGGACAAGTAAGGCCTCAGATGTCAATACACCAACACAGAGTTTGGGAAACAAATTGAGTTTGTTCTTAGTGCAGTAAATATGACTTTATAGATATAATGCATACTTAATGGGATAATTGTCATGATCAGAAAATAACAATAGAAGGATATAAACTCTTCAAAAATAATATATATGTGAATGCATCTTTATTGAATAAGTCTCCAGACTATTTCAAATATATATATATATATATATATATATATATATATATATATATATATATGATAAAAATGATAATGATTGGGTTGCCTTATTTGCAATGAAATCAGCTATTTTATGGAAGCAAGAAGTAGATAAGGGCCTCAAATAGACTGCTGTATAAATTATAAGAGAGGTGTAATCTGAGTCAAATATAAACTATATATATATATATATATATATATATATATATATGATAAAAATGATAATGATAATATATATATATATATATATATATATATATATATATATATATATAGTTTATATTTGACTCAGATTACACCTCTCTTATAATTTATACAGCAGTCTATTTGAGGCCCTTATCTACTTCTTGCTTCCATAAAATAGCTGATTTCATTGCAAATAAGGCAACCCTAAGAGTTATGAAAGGCTCTACTTCTTGCAATAGCAGAGACATCTTGCTTTCATCATCCCTTTCCCTCAAATTTCTGAGGATGGGAGCCAGATATTTCTCTGTGATACCATTATATAATTGACAATGCAGCAGATAATGTGGAAATTCTTCAACATTACGTGCCCCACATATATAGAATCTAACAAGAAAAGGGATACCCTGGTATCTTCCCTGGGTCACTCTTGAATCCATTTCCTCAAAGCCAAGGTTGGCAAAAGCCTTCCGATGTTCTCTTTTCATAGGAAAAAACAGATATTTCTTTTCTTGAAAGAACGTTTTGGCCCTTGATAGCCATTTCAAGGATTTTACTGAGGCCAGAGCTGCTAGATACAATTGAGCCCTAATGTCGAGCACTCTTTGTTTAAACATGTTGCCAGCATTTGTATTGATCTTTTTAAAGGACATTATGCTGAAACCCACACTGTAGAGCCTTTTTGAAAAGTTGGAATACCAGGAGTTTAATGTAAGATTATTCTCCTGTTCAATTAAGCATAACCTGGGTAGCCTATAATTTGTGATAAGTTGATCCAATAATTAAGTATCCAAAATAAACAGAGGTCAGAAATAGCTGCTCTGATTGCTTGTGCTGGGGTACTTCTTGCCACCCCCAATGTCAATCTTAAAAATTTATTCTGGGTTCTTTCAATTTTCATTCAAAAATAATAGAAAAAGAGGGGAAGTAGCATTATATGTCAAAGACAAATTCATTTGTATAGAAATCCATGAAAGTGATCAGAATAGACTAGTTGAGAGTATTTCTGTAAAAATAAATGGAGAAATAAAGAAACAACATTGTGGTAGAAGTCTTTTGGCAACTTTTGGTAGGCCACCAATGCAAGAAGAGGCAGTGGGTGGTGCTTTTCAGAAATAAGCCTCAGGAATCTCAAAGATTCAAGGATTATTTACATGGGACTTGTTACTTGATAACTGCTGGGAGACTGAGGGCCTCTGCAAACCGGCCCAAAAGGCCAGCCTGGAGGCAGAGCTGTGGAGGGGCAGCCGCACGCCAGCCACCCCAACCTCAGCCTGATGACGTCCTGATGCCACGTGCCGTTACACATGGCGCGCGACGTCAGGACGTCCTCCTGGCACGGCATCCTGATGTGCTGCACCGGAAGGGGCGAGAAAGAGCTGCGGTCCAGCTCCTAGGACACCCTTTTGCCACCCTTGAAAGGAGCGGCATTTTGCCGCTCTTTTCGGGGTGGCAAAAGGGAGGATTGGGGCCACGGTGTGCGGTAACCACCGCCCCAATCCTCCACTTCCCGGGGCGGCCTAGAGCTGCCCATCTGCAGCCCCCCTAACTCTGCTAAGCATAAGCTGTCCAGTACATTCCTGATGTACATTGAAGACGTTTTCCTATTTCAAAAGGTAGAGGAAGGTATTGCTTCTCGGCGTTTTGGCTAAGATCAAGTGTAAAAGGCAGAGGAAGGAACAAGGGGATAGGCAGTCCTGGATTTTATCCTAACCTAGAAGGAAGAGTAGGTCAGTGGAATCAAAGTCAATACTTTAGTGGGAAGTGACTGTGTAATGCTAGAATTCACAATTGTGGAATGAGGCAAAGAAGAGGAAAGTCAAACATAGACCTTGGATTTCAAGAAAGCTCATTCTAACAATTCAGGGAATACTGCATAGGATCCCATAGCTAGAGATAATAAATAGAAAAGATACCCAGCAAGCATGGGAGTTCTCAAAGAAAGAGTTGCAAAAAGCACTATCGTAAACAATTCCATGGAAGAAGAAAAATTGGAAAAATCTGAAAAAAGTCAGTGTGAGTACACATCAAAGTCAAGGAAGAAATGAAAATAAAAAGAGCGTGCATAGAGAATGGAGGAAAGATAATCATCAAGGAAGAGTGTAACCTAAGCTTGCAAAAATAGTATAAGGAAAACTAATTGTCAGAATGAACTGAGCCTGGCTAAGCAAGCAGGGAGCAACAAAAAGGGGTTCTTCAGATTGCACATCCAAAGCAAGAGAATAACCAAAGAAACAATGAAGCCACTGTTCATTAAGGATGGGGAAATGTTAACAGATTACAACAAAATGGCTGAATTGCAAAATATCTATTTTGCCTCAGTTTTCTCACAAAAAGAGATTGTTTTCTTTCTTGAATGAGCAGAGGGATCCAGAGTGGAAATTAAGATTGATGAGGAGATAGTGAGTTATCACCTAGTTAAATGAATTCAAAACTACCAGGCCAGACAAAATGCATCCCAGAGTACTGAAAGAACTTGCTGATGTACTCTCTGAACAATTTGCCATCATTTTCTAGAAATCTTGAAAAACAGGTGAGATGCAAGAGAACTGGAGAAGGGCAAGCATTGCCCTTCTCTTCAAAAAGGACAAGAAAGAAGATCCAGGGAATTACAGACCAGTCTTACCTCAGTGCAGGAAAAAACATTAGGACAGATTATAATGGAGTCTCTCTGAAGATATTTAGATGACAATGCAGTGATTAGTAGGAGCCAGAATGGGTTTGTTTTTTGATTGAGAAGCAAAGCAGATCAGTAGTTTGGAGCTGCCTCTGGCTGCTCCAGCCCCTATCGTCCCCCGATTGCCAGGAACCACGGCAACTGGCCTGCTCTTAAAGTGGGCTGATGCCATGGTTCCAAATGGGCCACCAGCAAGTAGTGGCTTTTCATCGCTACTTTTGTCAGTGGCCTTGGGCCTCCTTAGGCAGCCTCAGAGCAGCTTTCAGCTGCATTGGAGGCATGTGTCACCTGCCACACCCCCAAAGTGGCCGGAAGCCGCCCTTTTTAGCCCATCTGTTTTTCTTTTTCTTTTTAATTTTACTAATTAAAAATACAAAGACACAGCTACAAAGAAAAGCAAAAAACATATAACATACCTCAAATTACATATATAACATAGACACAAACTTACAATAAATACTAATACATTCATCATTCGAATACTTACTTACTACAATCATTGTTACTTGTTACAAATAAAATTATAGCCATAAGTATCTATTTCATTCACTCTACCATACATGTACACATCATTTCTAATCCATCGTTCTGTTATTGTACGATTTTCCATATCTATTTCTAATCGTTCTGTATCATGAATATTCTATCATCCTGGCTTCCTTATATATATCTGCACTCACTTACTGCGATTAATTTCTTTTTCTATATACATTATTTCAGCTATTTCCGAGGGCTAGTTTATTCTCCAACCTCTTTTTTCTTTCCATATTTCAAGTTCTGTCCAATCGTCCTTTATTTCTTTATTTTTTAAACTTGTTGTCAGTTTATCTAGTGCTACTGCATCAAATAGTTTAATAAACCAGTCTTCCTCCTTAGGTATATAGTTTGATTTCCAGTGTTGCGCATATGTGATTCTAGCCATAGTGATCATATATAAAAGTTTTTTAACTTGATTTTTCTTCTTCATAGTGGTGATGTTATTTGTCATATTCAGTATTAACAGTTTGGGATCTGTATTAATTGTTATTTTAAACATTTCACTTAATCTTTCTGCCACTATCTCCCAGTATTTTTTAACTTTTGGACATTTCCACCACATATGTATAAAATCTGCCTCTGGGCGTTGACACTTCCAGCATTTTGTATTACCTGTTTTGTAGATTTTATGTAGCTTAGCTGGTGTTAAGTACCACTGGTGAAACATTTTTAAATAATTTTCTTTTAGATTTTGACATAATGTAAATTTATTGGTGTTCACCCAAGATGTTTCCCAACTTTCCAAGTCTATCTGTTCACCAATGTCTTGCACCCATTTAATCATGACTTTTTTTATGGTTTCATTTTCCAAATCTCTTTCTTTCATCAATTTATAGTATCTAGTAATATGCTTATCCTTCTTTGTATATATAATTTTGTCTATTTCGTTCATGCAAATTTCGATTCCAGCTTCTTTCTGGTCTTCTCTAAACTTAGATTTAAGTTGATAGTACAAAAACCAATCAATTTTTATATTCTTTAATTGTATTTCTTCAATTGTCTTGAATTTATATTGTTTTAATGTGTCCACTTCCAGTACATCCTGGTATTTTATCCAGATTTCATTTTCTTTTCTTGTTCTGTTAAAAAACGCTTCTTGAACAGATACCCACTTAGGAATCTTATTGTTATAAAATTGTTTTTTAATTTTATACCAAGTTTGTAGTAATGCTTTTCTAAAAATATGGTAATCGAAATCTTTGTTGAGCTTTTTCTTATCGTACCATAGGTACGCATGAAAACCGTATCTGATATTACTGCTTTCTAGTGTTAACAAGTTTTCATTTTCCAGCGTGATCCATTCTTCGATCCAGGTCATGAAGCATGCGTAATAGTATAATTTTAAATTCGGTAGTGCTATACCCCCTTTATCTTTTTCCTCCGTCAATATTTTCCACCTGGTCCTTGGCTTTTTCCCTCCCCAAAGGAATTTCGAAAGTTCTCTCTGCCAGGTGGAAAAACTGTTTTCTTTCACAATTACAGGTAAATTTTGAAATAAAAACATAAATCTTGGTAAAATATTCATTTTAATAACTGACGCTTTACTGGAGAATGATAAATTTAATTTTGTCCATTTTTCCAGATCCAATTTAATTTCTTTCCATACTTTTCCATAAGTATTCTGGTATAAATCGATATTTCTTTTTGTCAAGATAATCCCAAGATATTTTGCTTTACTCTGGATATTAAATCTCGATATTATACTCAGTTCTTCCTCTTCCTTTGTTCCCATGTTCTTAGTTAATATGATAGTTTTCTCCTCATTGATTTTGAATCCTGAATGTTTCCCATATTCCTTAATTGTCTGTATTAAATGGTATAAACTATCTTTAGGATCTTCTAAAAAGCAAATCAGATCGTCCGCATATGCCTTGAGTTTAATTTGTATATTCTTTATCCTTGCTCCTGCTATCTTCTCATCTTTCCGTATCTTATTTAATAAAATTTCAAGTACCATAATAAAAAGAAAGGGTGACATTGGACAGCCTTGTCTCGTTCCTCTTTCTATCTTAATATAATTTGTTTTTTCTTCATTAACTAGGATTCTTGCTTTTTGCTCTCTATAAATAGCTTTTATCCAAGTAATAAATTTTCCTCCCATATTCATCTTTTCCAGTATTTTAAATAAAAAATCCCAATTCACTCTATCAAATGCTTTTTCCGCATCAATCAATACCATCACTATTTTTTTATCACTGTTATATTCAAAATGTTCTAATATGTCTATTACTACCCTTATGTTGTTCTTGATTTGGCGATTAGGCAGAAAGCCATTTTGATCTTTGTGAATTAATTCTGATAATATTCATTTTAATCTTTCTGCAATAATAGTTGTAAATATTTTGTAGTCTGTATTAATCAGTGATATTGGTCTGAAATTCTTGATATTACTAGTATCTTTCCCATCTTTTGGTATGACTGATATTATTGCTTCTTTCCATGTATTTGGTATGCCTTCATTTTGTATACTATTTAGAAGATCTGTCAATGGGTCAAGAAGAATTTCTTCCATTTTCTTATAATAATCCACAGGGAATCCATCAGGTCCTGGAGCGTTTCCTGACTTAAGTTTTCTTATTGCTTTAGACGTTTCTTCTTTAGTGATGGTCTGATTAAGATATTCTTTTTGTTTTAAGTTCAGAACAGGTATCTCTTGATTTTGCAAGAATTTATCAATAGTTTCTTCTGATGTTATTTCGTCACTTTGTTCTTTTCTATATAATTGTTCATAATATTTTTCGAATTCTTTTTTATCCTGTCTTGATCAGTGATCTGTTCTCCATTCACTATTAATTCTGTTATTAGTTTTTTTCTCTTTTTCTCTTTTCAATCTATAAGCTAATAACTTCCCCGGTTTGTTACCAAATTCAAATTCTTTTTGTCTCACCATTTGCATTTTTCTTTGTAATTCTCTAATTGCTATTGATTTTATACGTTGTTGTAGAATTTGTACTTCTATTTTTGTTATTTTATTTCCAGTCCGTTTCCATTCTTTTTCTTTTTGCTTAAGTTGTTCTTGTAATTCTAAATTTTCTTTATTCTCTTTTTTCTTTTGTTCCGCTTGTATTTTCATTATCTTTCCTCTAATTACTACTTTATTTGCTTCCCATGAATTTATATTTGAGATTTCTTGGTTTTTGTTTTCTTTGAAATAGTATCTCAATTGCATAATTGCAGTGTGCAAAGGCAAGGCATAGAAACAGTGTTTACCCCACTGTTTACGTTTTCTTCTTTGTTAAGTAAATTTTCAGCCATTCTCCAACTAAATTCCTTCTTTCTATCCCTGATCTTTAACATTATTAAATTGTGATCTGACAGATCTTTATAATAATAATAAAATTTATTTATACCCCGCCCAATGGATACCCAATCAGGGCAGCTTACAAGAATAAAAATACAATCCAAATAAAACATATCATACAAGAAGACCCACCCACCCCTTAAAACAGTATTAAATCAAACAGGATTAAAATCAACATAGTTAAAATTTAAGATCCAAACAGAATAACTAAGCCTTACTAGATGATCCCCTCCATCTAACGATGGGGTCACGTAGGAGCATCATTTGTGCGGCTGCTTATGTCCGAGGTGGGGGTTAACTAGTCCGGAAAGGCCTGCCGGAAGAGATCTGTCTTAATAGCCTTTTTAAAGCTATCCAAAGATGTTAATAGACGGATCTCGTCCGGCAGGTCGTTCCAGAGCCTGGGGGCGACAACTGAAAAAGCCCTCCGGGAGGTAGCCGCAAACCTCGATTTCTGAGGCTGCAGCAAATTCCTCCCGGAGGACCAAAGAGCGCGGGGAGGATTGTATGGGAGTAGGCGGTCCCTGAGATAGCTTGGACCCAAGCCATTTAGGGCTTTAAAGGTAATGACCAACACCTTGTACTGGGTCCGGAAACTAATAGGCAGCCAGTGGAGGGATCTCAGAACCGGGATAATGTGGTCCCTCCAAGATGTTCCCGCTACGAGCCTGGCCGCCATGTTCTGTACCAGTTGTAGTTTCCGAACCAGGCACAAGGGTAGCTCCATGTAGAGTGCATTGCAGAAGTTGAGGCGCGAGGTTACCAACGCATGCACAACAGTCTCGAGATCCCTTACTTCCAGAAAAGGGCGCAGCTGGCGTATCAGCCGAAGCTGATAACAAGTGCTCCTGACCGTCGCATTAACCTGATTTGTCATCAGGAGCGACGAGTCAAGGAGCACCCCCAGACTGTGAACACAGTCACTGGAGGAGAGTGTGACCCCATCCAGGACTGGAGGTTGCAACCCAATTCTTGGTTTCGGGGCCACTACCGTGAGCACCTCCGTCTTGTCTGGATTCAGCCTCAATCTGTTTTTCCTCATCCAGCCCATTACCGCCCGAAGACATTCATTGAGAGAGGATATGCCATTGGAATTCGAGGCCGACGAACGAGACACGGAGAAATAGATTTGGATGTCATCAGCGTACTGATAACACCCAGCACCATAACTCCGTATTATCTCACCCAGCGGCTTCATATAGATGTTAAATAATATCGGGGACAAAATAGCTCCCTGAGGGACCCCACAAGTGAGATCTCTCTTACTGGAGCTACAGTCCCCGAGCAGCACCCTCTGGGACCGACCCGAGAGGAAGGACCGGAACCACTGCAAAGCAGTGCCCCCGATACCTAACCTCCTCAGGCGGTCCAAGAGGATGCCGTGATCTATTGTGTCAAAAGCCGCTGAGAGGTCTAGGAGCACCAACAGGGTCACACTACCCCTGTCGATGCCCAGACGCAGATTGTCGGTCAAGGCAACCATGGCAGTCTCCACCCCAAAGCCTGTTCTAAAGCCGGTTTGAAATGGGTCTAGATAATCGGTTTCATCCAAGACTGCCTGGAGTTGAAGAGCGACCGCCCTCTCGATCACCTTGCTCAAGAATGGCAGCAATGAAACAGGCCTATAGTTCTTCATATCCAGGGGGTCCAGGGAAGGCTTTTTCAGAAGCGGCCTAACAGCTGCTTCCTTCAGACAAGATGGGACATGTCCTTACCTGAAGGATGCATTGATGATATCTGTGAGGAATCTCAACAATGCATCCCCCCCCCGGACGGCCAGCCATGATGGGCAAGAGTCGAGAGGGCAAGTCGTCTTCCTCACCTTACCAAGCGTCCACGTCCTCGGTATTCACAGATTGCCACTGATCCAGTAAAACTACATCGGCGGAGTCGGTGGACACCTCGCCTATAGACTCTGTCCCAATAGTTGCGTCAAGGTCGGCTCTTATCTGAGAGATTTTATCTGCAAAGTAGTTGTTAAATGCATCACAGCAGGCTGTTGTCGGGTTAAGCAAGGGATTTGGCACAGGGGGCACCTGCGTCAGCTCCCTCACCACCTTAAACAGCTCTGCTGGACGTGACTCTGCAGACGCAATGCGTGCAGAGGAAAAAGCTTTCCTCGCTGCACGCAGTGCCTCCCTATAGGAACAAAGAAAGTTCCTATGGTGAGTTCTATCAGATAAGAGTCGAGTTTTCCGCCACTTGCACTCTAGCCGTTGTCCATACCACTTCATCCTCCTCAGCTCAGGTGAATACCATGGCTTACGATTAGGAGCGGGATGGCAAGGGCGCTTGGGAGCGATCGTGTCAATGGCCCTGGTAAGATCACTATTCGACAGGGTCACCGGCATTCCCAACCATTAATCCCTCTAAGGCTTTCCGGAATCCAGTTAGCTCCATCAGCCTTCGAGGGCGGACCATTCTAATGGGTCCACCACCCCCGGCAGGGCAGGTGTTGGCTCTAAGTTCCGTCTTGACCAGGAAATGATCCGTCCATGACAACGCGGAGGTATTTACAACCTCCGCCCACGGATATTCCTGTTCCGTACTAAAGACCGCATCGAGTGTATGACCTGCACAATGTGTGGGCCCGTTGACCAATTGGGATAGGCCCATGTTTGTCATGGTATCCATGAACTCCCGAGCCGCACCTGTTAAACTGGTCTCGAGTGGAATGTTGAAGTCCCCCAGAACCAAAAGTCTGGGAGACTCCAACAGAAGCTCAGAGACCAGCTGTGTCAGCTCGGTCAGGGAGTCTGCTAGACAACGGGGTGGTCGGTAGACTAGCAAAATCCCCAAACTATCCCTGGTCTTCAGGCTGAGGTACATACACTCGATGTGAGCCGTGTTCCGGATAGGTATCCTGGTCAAGGTTAAGGTGTTTTTATAAACCAGAGCCACACCACCACCCCCCGCCCACTTCCCCTCACCTGCTCACTAACAGAGTACCCGGCTGGGAGGGTCTGTGCCCATACAGCAGCACTTTCCTCTCCCAGCCAGGTCTCTGTAAAACAAGCCAGGTCGGCGTCCTCGTCCAGGAGAAGGTCCTGGATGATATGTGTCTTATTTTTCACCAACCTGGCATTACAGAGGAACAGAGTGAGGTTCTGTGGAATGGAAGGTCTGCTCCCCAAACCATTCTGGGAAACAGAGGGGACAGAAGGTGGGATAGCTACTAAACAGCGATCCCGCCTTCTTTTGTAACATTTGTCCACTCTGTTCCAGCCATATCTCCCGTTCCCCAATGCTACTTCTATAGTCGCCCCGGTTCCAGTTCCCACCTCGTTGACAGTGGGTGACGCTAGTTGAGAAATTATAGATCTAACTCAATACAATTCCAAGATGTTTCGACCTATATAGTCTACCTGAGCCTATAGAGATGTTACAAAAATTGCTCAATGCAGTTCCAAGATGTTTCGACCTATATAGTCTCCCTGAGCCCATAAGGATGTTACAAAAATTGCTCAGCTATGTTGTATTGCTAATCAAACCCAGCTAGTCCTTATCTGCCTCTATATCGTCCTAACCCTACTAGGGGTCAGGCAACAAGGTAGAGACAATCTATAACACCCAACTTATCGAGTCCTCCGCAACCAGTTCTTTCACAAGCTTTAGGCTCTATATCCATTGATTGGATATATGGTAGCATCAGTTTGGACACAAGAAATAGATCTATTCTGGAGAAGGATTTATGCGTGTCTGAGTAAAAGGTATATTCCCTGGTTTGTTTGTACTTATATCTCCATACATCTATAAGTTCATTTTCCTTTTGCATCTTAAAAAAAGATCTGGGAAGCTTCCCTTGGTTTTTCTTTATATTCTTTAAAGTTGTGTGCCTATCTATTTCAGGCTGTAGCACTCCATTGGAGTCTCCTAATAAGATTATATTTTTGTAATCCGTATTTTTAATTTCTTTATTGATTTTTTCAAAATAGTATTCTTTATTTTCATGTGGTGCATAAATTCCCACTATGAGACATGTCTGCTCTTTTAATTTAATGCCATCTTTATCTTTGAAGATTTGTCTCGCTTTATATTTCTTTTTAACGTACATTGCCACTCCTTTCTTTTTCTTTTCCATAAGGGAGTAGAAACAGTCTCCTAACTTGGGGTAATATAGAAATTTTGAGTCGTTGTTTTTGATTTTGATCTCTTGTATACATATGATATCACTTTTCAATTTTTCCAAACGCTGTAGGATTAGTCTTCATTTATATTTATTATTTATTCCTTTTACGTTCCATGAAATCAAGTTAATTGTCATTTTGATATTCTTAATATTGTTATTGTTAATTTTGTAATTATTATGATGTTTCCTATTTGACTTTGATTTGTTTTATTTTGTTTTGTTTTGTTTTGTTTTGTTTTGTTCCACCCCTTCCACCTCAATGTTTTATTATTATTTTTTCTTTGTATTTTTTTATTTTTTTATTTTTTTATTTATTTATTTTTGTTATTACTTTTTCAATAATGAATATTCCAATAAGAAGAAATAGAGAGATATCCAATCCAATTTGTAAAGTCTGGAATATATTCCCATATCCATAATCATGTTGATAATTCAATATCTTGAACTTTCTTCTTATCCTTTTCTTTTATTGTTTCTTTCTCTTAACTTCCTTGACTCAACATCCAATCTGAAGGTCCTTGATCTTATTGTAATTCATCTTTGTTTCCGTTTTGTTCTTGTCCCTGTCTTTTATGTTCCATACTTTTTTCCATTTTTCCATTGTTTCGTCTTTCTTGTTCATTTTCATAATTTCTTTTAGCTCTCCATTCTTTTCTATGATAACTTCTCTCTAGATTTTCTTCATTTGATCCTCCATTCTTATTATCTTTCTCTTTAAGTAGTCTTTTCTCCATTTCCTTAGCTTTTTCTAGATTGTCTATTTTATATCTTTTCTGTTTATATGTAAGTGAAAGTCCTATGATCCTTTCCCATTTGAATTCTATTCTTAACTCAAGAAGAAGCTGGGTTAGGAATCTATATTTTTGTCATTCCAGCATTAATTGTGGTGGAATGTCCTTAAATATTTTTACCTCTGTATTGTCTATTATTAGTTTATTTTCGTAACTCTTCCTTATTATCCGATCCCGCGTCGATGATCTGATGAAGCTTATAACAATATCTCGAGGTACTTTACGCTCTTTTGCTTGTACTGAGTTCAATCTAAATATTTTATCTAAATCTGACAACAGTTGTTCTGTGCTACATTCAACAAATAAAGCCAGTGGTTTCATGATTCTATCTATTAAATTCTCATTCTTTTGTTCTGTTAATCCTCTAATCTTGATACATCTTTCTCTATAACGAAGCTCATTTGTCCATTCTCTGTAATTATATTGACTTAATTCTTGTCGTATCTCTTTTGTTGTTTTTTCCAATTGTTGAGTCTTATCTTTGATTTTTTCTACTTCTTTTTGAGTTTTATTCATATCCGTTGTTATCTTTATTACTTTTTTCCCCAGATTGTCAAGGTCTTTTTTTAATTCCAGTTTACTGTCTTTAATTTCTTCTCTCAATTCTTGACAAGCTTCCTTCAGGTCTTCCTTCATTTCATTTCTCATTTCTTTCATTTCCAGCCTTATTCTACGTATTTCTTCTAGGATCAACATGTTTGGATCCGTGACTTTAATTGTATCCTCCAATGAATTCCGTCGTTGAGATGTAAATTGTATTTGTGACTGCGAGGAACTTTTCTTAGCTGTCGCCATATTTTCTAATTTTTCCTTTCCATGTATTAAACAAGTATTATTGCAAAGTTATAAAAATTATAAGACTTATTATCACATATAATAAATTACTAATACAGTAATAATATGAATCAAAAAGATATATATTGATACTGTCAAATTAAGTCTAAATTTAACCTGGTAATAGTTACCAACTTATGTTCTAATGCTTCCTTTACAAGTATAGTAGTATTGTTGTGTATATATATATTTATCATTTATCAAATATCTCTACCATTACTATAAAACAATACAAAGGATTATCTTCCTTTTTATATTTTTCACACCATCATGTCCACTTTACACCATCATGAACTATTATCTCAGCTCTTTATATATTTTAAACTAACCAACCCAGCAAAATTTCCCTTTAAGTTGTCAATATTAATAGAAAATATTACAAGCAAAAACCACAGTAATTATTATAAACTATAACTATATAACCACTAGTATAGTAAAGTAATTATGGGTTAATCTTTAATTATATATCAAATTAGCTTTCTTTACTTGCGAAAACAATATTTTAATTATTTTAACCTATTACTTATTCCACAATTCACCAAATTACTTTAGACAGTTATTATTTTTAAGATTCTGAGTATTGTTAATCACAGAAATAATATGCATTTACACCATGTTTATACCTTGACAGATATATATACATAATATTACATAGTACATATTATATATCTATATATCAACAATACTTTTTTTTGGAAGTGCAACTTATAATTTTATTTTCTTACTCTGCTCTTACTTTTTCCTTTCTCCTTGTCGCTTCTCTTGTGTCCATGAAACAGAAAAATAATGGTGTTTTTTTCTTCCTGCTGTTCACTCCCAAAGATTTCTTGTGTTCTTCTAATTAGTTTAAATTAAATCAGAAAAAAATTTCCACTTTTGAAACAAGGTCCCAGTTCTCTATTCTTATTAAAGTTCAATTTCTTTTAGAATTCAAAATAAAAGTTTATTTTCCTTTTCTTTTGGATTTTTTTCCCAACTTACTTCAAGTTTTAATATCTTATGTCTCCATCATGAACGTCCTTGTATTAATTCATTATTTCTCCCTAATTTAATCTTTAATCTTTATTCTTTATCTTTGTATTGTCCTTTATCTTCGTATTTGTTGTCTTTAAAAGTTCTTTTTCCCCTCCGTAGCTCTGTCTCTTAGCTCTCAGCTCCGTATTCTCTGTGTTCTACAGCTGGCTCTAATTTATCCCTTAATTTCTGTGTCCTACAGCTGTCTGTAATTTTGTATATACACACTCTATTTTCTCTTATTTCCTTCAATGTTGACTGGTCCTTCTTCTTATTTTGTCTTCCACATCCACTGTAATGTTCTAGCAATCGCCTCTATGATTTGAGTCCTCTTTATTTCTGTCCCCCTCAATAGCTCCAACAGTTTATAGTTCGCGGCTTGGGTGTCTCCCTTTCCCTGGGAGGCAAGGCGTCTCCAGTCCGCGGCTTAAATCGATGTGCAAAACAAAGTAAGTGATTCTTGATGGCTTTTTCTTATATTAAGAGTTGTAGATTGTAAACTTCTTTCTTCCAGTTTTTATCTTTAGATTTGTGTGTGGGGATGTTGCACGCCTGCAGGCACTTGAGAGCGGTTGGATTCGGTCTTATATTTAGTTCTTCAATCCTGTCCTGCCAAGACACCACAGCAGCTGGGATATGGATCGCTTTCTTTCTGCAAAAAAAAACACCTTTCTCCAAGTTTCTTTTAAGTTCCAACGACCGAACAGGTAGACCCCCTACACAGTGGGGCTAGGGACGGGTTGTTGGATGTCCCGTTCCCATCCAAAATTCCGCTAACTCGGAGTTAGGGCTGGGAGCACCTCAAGCCCACGTCCTCCTCACAATCCCTCCACACCGGGATTTTTCTTTCTTTTTTAATTAAATTTTATTAATGTTAAAAATACTTGTTCTTTACATATATACAATAAAAAATACATCCAACATTAACTTCCTCTGTATCTCTGGCAACATGCCCATAATTGCTCTGTAATTTCATTTACTTATTTTATAACCAATAAACTCAAGAAAGCTAAACAAACAAGCTACAAAAGAAAACAAAAAACAAAATTAGAACAAAGCCTTAGATTATATTCTAATTTTATGTAATTTTAATTGTACTTATTATTTTGTTCATTTTCTAACTTGATCTCCTTCATGTTCCTACAATCTATTTCCGCTTTAGTTTATGATAGCCTGTAATTGGGAGCCATTCTTTTTCAATGTCCTCTTTATCTTTATGATTTAAAGAAGCAGTTAGTTTATCCATTTCAATCATTTCTACTAGTTTAAGTAACCAAATATCTATTTCTGGTGTTTCTTGTCTTTTCCAGTACTGTGCTAATGTCATTTTTGCTACCATTATCATATATAATATGATTCGTGAATATTTTCTTTTAAACTGTGTTGGAATTTTGTTTAACATATTTAAAAGATAAATTTCTGGCCTCATCTCATAATTTATACTTAGCATCTTCCCAATTGTTGTGTGTATTTGTTTCCAGAATATTCTTAATTTTGAACATCACCATCAAACATGAAACCATGTACCTGGAGCTGATTGACATTTCCAACACAATCTATTGTTTTTCTTATATTCTTATTTTCTTTTTGCAATTTGATTTGGGGTCAGATACCATCTTTTTCCATCCTGAAGTAATTTTCTCTTAGGTTTTGAGACTTTGTAAACTTCTTTGATTTTTTCCTAGCATAGTTCCTGCTTTCAAGATCAATAATTCATCCACAAACAGAAGCCCATTCTATCATGGTATCTGATATAATTTCTTCCTCTTGGTCATATTTTTGTAAAATTCTATATATTTTAGCCACTCTTTTAGCTTCTTTGCTAAACAGGGCCTTGTCCAAATCATTCATTTCTTCTTCAAATTCTTCCATCTTGGCATCCATTTTAAACTTTTCTTTCAATTGTAAGTATAAGTACCAGTGCATCTTTGGATCCAATTGGGACAGATCTTCTATTGGTCGCAGTTTAAATGAGTTATCATCTAATTTACGTAGAATATCTTTATATGTTAACCATATATCCAGTAGTTTCCATCTTCCAATAAAAGCTTCCTGAGCGAAATCCATGGAGGTATTTTCCTGTATATCCTCTGTTTAATTTTGTCCCAAATTCTTAAAAGAGCTCTTTTTATTACATGATGGCAAAATTCCTTGTGTACTTTTGCTTTTCTGTACCATATATAGGCATCCCAGCCAAACCTATTATCAAAACCTTCCAGAGTTCTGTATTATCTAAAGCAGGGGTAGGCAACCTTTTTGAGCCGGGGGCCGGGTTGCTGTCCCTCGGACAATTGGAGGGCCGAAGCACCAAAAATAAATAAATAAATAAATAATATAAAAAATTTTAAAAAAATTAAAAATTAAAAAATTAAAAAATATGCATGCACACTCTCTCAGCCCCAGAAAAGCCATGGCAAAAACCCCTGTGGAGATTTTGCCAAGAAAACTCCAAGAACAAGTAATAACAACAATAATCAATATCATCATGGTGGGCAGAGGCGGTGGCAGCAGGACTGGCCTGGGCCGGTCCAAAGGCCACAGGGGCCGTATCCGCCCCCCGGGCCTTAGGTTGCCTACCCCTGATCTAAAGTGATCAATTCTTTTATCCAGTTTACATTTGCTTGATAATAAAGATTTATGTCCAGCATGCTTCCTTCCTCTTTCTGCCTTAACATTATCTTCCATTTTATTCTTCTCTTTTTATTATTCCAAATAAAGTTCTTAATATCCTTTTAACATTCCTTTATGGTGTGTTGCTACACAAAATTGTGATTGTCTGAAATAAAAAATTCATTTTTGGTAGTACCATCATTTTAATTGCTTTAATACGTCCAGATAAAGATAATTGTAGTTTACTCCAGACATCTAAATCTTTTTTTATTTCTTTCCATTTAGTTTTGTAATTGTTCTCGCATAAGTATTTTTTAGTTGTTAGCCAGATTCCTAGATATTTGAGTTTCTTTTTTATTTGACATTTTATTTGTATTCCACTTTTAACTCTTCCTCTTTTCTCAGGTTCTTAGTTAATAAAAATGTTTTATTCCTATTAATTTTAAAGACTGATATTTTACCAAACTCTTCAATCGTGTCAAACTATTTGTCTAATTTTTGTGTTGGCTCGTCCAGGATAAAAACTAAATCATCAGCGAAAGCCTTCAATTTATATTCAATACCTTTGATCTTTAAATCTTTTATACCTTCTTCATTTTTAATTTTATTAATCATAATTTCAAGTACAGCTATAAACAAAAGTGGTGAAAGAGGGCATCCTTGTTGTGTTCCTTTATTGATTGCAATTTTTTAGATTTTTCCCATTTATTATTAATTGCGCACTTTGCTCTGTATATATTTTTCCAATCCAGCTAATGAATTTTTCTTCTGCACCCATTTTAGTCAAAATTTATAACAAACAATTTCAATTGAGGTTGTCAAAGGCTTTTTCTGCATCTGCATTTGGGATTTGTTGAGGTTTTAAAGGAATTTCTGGAATTTCCTGTTTTTCAAGGTATTCTGCAATCAAGTCTGATGATATTTCTTGTTTATTCAAATCATCGTAATATTTCTGAAAAGCTTCCTCTATCCCTTCTTGATTATGTATTGTATTCTCTTCAATTTCGAATTCTGATATGCACTTTCTCTGCGGTTCTTTCCTTAATCTGTTTGCTAACCATTTGCCAGATTTATTCGCTTGTTCAAAATGTCACTGTTTTACAAATTTCATTTTCTTTTCAATTTTTAACGTTACTATTTTTTCCTGTCATTTCTTCAAAAATTTTAGATATTTGCTCTTTTTATCACTTGTAGGATCTTTGTTTAGTTCTAATTCCACCACTAAAATTTCTTTTCCAAGCTCTTGCAATTCATATTTTGCTTTATTTTTAATGTCTGATCCTCTCTGGTTCAAAAGACCTCTCATGACTGCCTTACTTGCATCCCATACCCGCTCCAGATGCCCCCACAAAATTTACAAGTTCTATAAAAATCCTTCTTCTGATCTTCCGAAATACCTTGAAGCTTCACACATCTCTCATGATAACGGACCTCTTGCAGAAGGATTTTATTTTCATTTCTCTTAATTATCCTGTATTTCCTTCATAGTATTTTCGAATTCTTCTGTCTTAACTCGTAGCTTTTTTGTTTCCGTCTGGAGTCCTGAGATATCCTTCATTATTTTATCTATTTTTTTTTTACCAAATATATTCAATTCTTTTTAAATGTCTTCCTTAGCCTCTTTCCTATACACTTTCAGTTCCTGTTTTATCTCTTGCTGCCTTTCATCCTTAAATTTTTCAAATTCTTCCAGAAATATTGCAGTTGGATCTGGTGATTTGGATACTCCATCTGTTGTTCTCTGTGTTGTAGAAGCTGCTTGAGTAATTCTCTTCATTCCTGAAGTCATCCTGATAACAGTTTTCTACTAATAATTCTTATTCTTAATTCCAATTGACTTTTATTTTAAACCAGTTTTATCCCAATACTTATACTTGTACTAGTTTACCATCTCTCGGTAATTTATATTCTTCAATAAAGTTATAATAGATATCTATATCAGTTGATTTAAATTGATCAATTAGTTTAGTTAATTTCCAGTTACCAATATTTATATCAATTAATAGATAATAAAATTCTAATTAATATATTCAGTAATTTAATTCCCCTAGAACACTTTAAATAAGTTCTCAAATATATAATTGTTTAATATTAATCCACTTTAACTCTAATATTTGTAATCTCATTGTCAACTTAAATCATTATCAATTTATACTATTAAAAAAGTGGCATCAGTCAGTTACAAGCAATATTGTCCAAAACACCTTCAATTAATTCAACTTATCCAAACTAAATTCTTTAGGGCCTCTAAAATTAGCTAATTAATTTTTTCTTTGTCTTTATACTTTATATATGTATATTCAAATCAATTCCATCCAAACTCTATAGCTCTTATGTACTAACTTAGATTTTTAATAAAACCATCGGCTCAATACAAATAAATGCCCAATGAGATATATTAAACAGGGATTATACTATTTACTTGGATATAAATCACAGTCACCCGTTCTTTCCTTTGATCTCCTGTTATTTCCTGTCAATCGTCTCGTGCCCTGTCCTCCTTTTCAATGTAGTCTTTCTTTATGTTGATTTTCCTTCTTTCAGGGCTTCCTTTTGCTATTGGACTCTTTTTATAATCTTTCCTTCTAATATTCTTTTCTTCACACTATTGTTGTCTCTTCTCCTGTCCTTTATCTGGCATTTCTTTCTTATTTCTTTCTTTTAAACTTTATCTGATGACTTGTCCCCCATCCTCTTTCCGACATTCCTTTCTTGTTTATTTCCATCTGCTGTCCTGTCCCCCGTCCTCCTTCCGACATCTCTTTCTTGCAGCTCAGTAAAGCTCTCAAGCTCACCTCCACCATTTCTGGTTCTTGCCTTAACAATCTAACTTACTTATTTTCACTCTCTTATACTTTCTCCTTCCTTAATTTATTTCTTCCTTTTAAGATGAAAAGTGCTCTTTACACCCTTCTCAAATGTTATTATTCCCCTTTTTTATATCATTTCTACTTTTTGTTTCCAACTCCTCTTTAATTTAGTCCTTTTGATTCAGCTTCTTTATTGTGAACATTAATAAGATACATACACCTATGGACATCAGTAAAATATGAATATAAATGTAAATATAAGTTGTAAATAGTATAAAATATAAACATAAAATATAACTGCATACACAAATAGTAAAAACCTAATCATTTACTAACACCTTATTTTCACGGATCTTAACTGCAGCAGCACATCTTAGTCAACATCTCTATATACTGATGGGAAGCCCACCAATACCAAGGATCCACTGAACTTCCATGTGTTGCAAAGAATAGAGATATACATGATGGAATAAATACAAAATACCATTTCCCAAAAACTCTCCATTGACTTGTAGTTTTAAGCAGGAGGACCCAACACTAAGGAAGAATTGTAAGGATGAACAGGCTTCTTTTGTTTTGTTTTGTTTTATATATGTATACAGTTTATTTAAATTAAATCTGACCATAAAGAACAATGGCTAGATGGAGGAAAGACGGGTATAAGATTTGTATTAATATAATCTATAAGAGGAGACCATTTTTCCTGGAAAGATCTTTGATTTTGTTGTTTTAAATTACATTTCATATTATCTGTTAATTTCTCCATGAGCCATTGATCCCAAACTCTTTTCCACCAGCTGTCCAGAGATGCAAAACCTGTTTTCCAGTTATTAGCCACTTCTAATCTGGCTGCTGTTAACAAAAAAAAAAAAAATCGACTTTCTATTTTTTTAAAGATTCATTACTTTTTGTATATGTTGAGAGTAATAAAAGAGCTGGGCAAAAAATTTTTTTTTATTATTTTGTAATTGCAGCAATTTGATTGATCACTTCATGCCAGAAGTGGTTAATTTTGGAACAGTCTAACCACATATGAGTATAAGTCCTTAAGACTGGACATCCTTTCCAACATAGAGGTGATATGGATTTTATCATCTGAGATTTTCTAATAGGGGTCAAATACCATTTATGTACTAGCTTTAGAAAGTTCTCTCTGGTTAGAGCTGATCTTGACTTCAACACAGAAGATGACCAAATAGCATGCCAATCTGATTCTGGTATATATCCTCTGGTATTCCTGATATATTCAAATCACTTTCCCACAATGTTTTGATACACATGGTATCTTGATATGAATTTGTCAAGATAAGATGATAAATGTGGGAGACTATTTACTATTTTATTTTATTTACCCTTACTATTTCCAACAGGATCATTGCATAAAATTTCAAAGGGAGTCATAGATCTCAATCTTTCCCCTTTCTTGAATAAGCTAGAGATGAAAGTTCTTATTTGCCTAAATTGATACCATGAACGGTAATGGGTCAAGAGTTAATGCTAAATCTTCCATTGATTTGAGTTTGTTATTCTTAAAAAGGTCTTTAATTTGGTAAATTCCTTTTTCTTCCCAGCCTTTATATTACCAGAATTTATCTACATGAAAAAAATGGGATGATATAAAAATGGACAATTAGGTGACAAATCTGGAGAGAGAATATCTTTCCATTTTTGCCAGATCTCAATAGTAGTTTTAAACCAAGGATTGTTTAATTCTTCAATCTCCTTACCTGTTACTTTTTTAAAAAATTACTGTGGGAAGTGTGTAAATCTACATTAAGTTCCATTTTTACACATGAAGTATTAATACTTTTTTTCATTAAAGGAATTGCCTGAGATAATTGAAAAGCAGTGACGTATAATTGAAGATACGGTATGGCTAACCCCCCCCCCCCCCCCCCCATTTTTGAAGGAAGGAATCTGATAGATTGAGAAAAATGAGTTTTTTTGTTATCAAAAATATATGAATTAATTAATCTTGCCACTTTTTGATTCTCAAGTTCGAGGGGGACATAGGTATCGTTTGAAGTAAAAAAAGTTGTGGAACAATAAACATTTTCACGAGAGCAATTCTTTCTAACATCAAGGGGAATAAATGTTTCCATCCTTTTAGTTTTGCAATAATCCAACTAGTAACATTTTTATAATTGCGTAAAATAAGTTGATTAATATCTTTGGTCAAGTATACACCCAGATATATAAACCCTGATGGATATAATTGTAGGTTTGTTATCTTTTGTGTATTTTCTCCTGATCAGAAGGAATATTAAAACATAAAAGTTTAGATTTTGTATAATTAATTCGCAGTCCTGCAAAATGGTCAAAAGAATCTAATATCAGCCCTGGTGGCGCAGTGGTTAAATGCCTGTACTGCAGCCACTCACTCATAGACCACAAGGTTGTGAGTTCAATACCAGCCAGGGCTGAGGCTCGACTCAGGCCTGCATCCTTCCGAGGTCGCTAAAATGAGTACCCAGCTTGTTGGGGAGCAATCAGCTCACAGTTGTAAACCGCTTAGACATACCATAGTGCAATATGAAGCGGTATATATAAATGAAGCTGTTTTGCTTTGCTTTTTATAAAATGACTTTTAATTCCATAAAACAGGGGTTGGCAACTTTTTTTTGCTGGGGACCGGGAGGGGGGCCTTCCAAAATAGCGCCCTGTGTCATGTGTGCATGTGCATGATGCGGGCCACCATTTTGGAACGCCCAACAGTGCCGGCGGCATTGGGCCTTCCAAAATGGCGCTTTTGCGTCACATGCGCACGACTCAGGGTGCCATTTTGGAAGGCCCAATGGCACCGGCGCCGTGTGCATTTGCATGGCGCCATCGCCGTTTGGCTGTCCAAAATGGCACTCCATGCCGCGTGCGCATGCACACGATGCGGGGCTCCATTTTGAAAGGCCCAATGGCAGCTGCACCATGCGAATGTGCATGACGCTGGTGCTGTTGGGCATTCCAAAATGGCACCGGCCGCCGTGCGCATGCGCGCGTGCTCACAGGCACCATTTTGGCATCCAAAATGGCGCCTGCTCTTGCGCCCGCATGCGCACGACAGCGAGTGCCATTTTGGAACGGCCAAAGGTCCCAAAGGAATTAGCATTCCAAAGTTTTGGGCCAAGAACAGAAGAAAATGGCTATATTTTATACACCTCCAAACAAAGAAATCCAATTCTTACACCTCATTGGATGTTTCAAACTCTAAACATATAGAATCTCAAGCAATAAGAGTAAAGATTTCAGAATACATTATAATCTACCTAAGCCACATTCCAAGGGTGGTACCATGGGGTCCCTTTGCACAGAGTGTCTATCAGTGATTTATTTTGGCTGCCATAGCCCCACTCTGGCATCTTTAATGCATCAGGGTCCTTCAAAAGATCATCTATCTCTAAACATTCCTGCTGCTTAAATCTTCCAGCATTACATTCCTTTTCAGGCCTTCAACTCCCAGAATCCTCTCTATATGTGGCTAACTTGGCATCTATTTTCTACATTTCTAACATAGATGGCTAAAATATATTGATTATTGAAACTTTTCCACCTCACAACCACAGAGAAAGAAGTGAAGAAACTAAAGGAAAGGAGAGGGAGGGGATGGGGATGGACTAAAGGAGGGAGGACACAAGAGAAGGGAAAGAGGGAAATCCAGGGAGGCATAAGATGAAGGGTAGGAAAGCAAACAAACAACAGGAGGAATAATATAGCATGACAAACAGCTACTGGGCAGCAGCAATAGTGGTGGGTATCACTGACAGGAGTGAATTGTAGTGACACCACAGCTAACATTGGTTGGCATTGCACACAAGGAGGTGTAGGTGGCCCTCCTTGTGTAACCCCATCACCTATTAAACTTTATGATGACAACTCAGCACAAAAGTTAGAAGCATAGAAGCCATTGTATTCCCTATTACCATGTATGGATGTGAGAGATGGACGGTTAAGAAAGATGATAGGAAGAAAATCAATTCCTTTGAGATGTGGTGCTGGAGAAGAGTGCTGAGGATCCCATGGATAGCCAAAAGGACAAACAAGTGGGTCCTAGAGGAGATTAAGCAGGAAACCTCCCTGAAAGCCAATATGACCAAACTGAGACTGTCATCTGTCAGACACATCATGAGAAAAGAGGACTCTTTGGAAAAAAACAATAATGCTGGGCAAGGTAGAGGGAAGCAGGAAGAGAGGAAGGCCACATGCTAGATGGATGGACTCTATTAAGGGGGTCATGGGTTTGGGGTTGCAGGATTTAAGTAGAGCACTGGGGGACAGAGAGTCTTGGAGATGTCTCATCCATAGGGTCGCTATGAGTCAAGATCAACTTAAGGGCGTTTAACAACAATGCTGAAAATATTCTCTACTTTAATTAAGATGAAACATATTTAACATACATCTTTGATCATGTATATATTATCTTCTCTTGATATCTCTACCCTGCTTTGATAATTTCATGCTTCTATAATCTTCCCTCTTGTAAGATAGTGTTTCTACATGCTTTTCCTGAAAACAATGGGTGATGATCTGTTACGTCTATTTGTATATGTTGAATTAGTTTAGCTTAAATATTTTTATACTTGTTTCTCCAGTATTTTGTAATTAGACCCCATTCATCTTCTGTTGTTGTAAATACATTTTCATTAATTCTCTGTGAAAGTCCATCTAGTTCTTTCATGTCCATCAGTTTAGCTAACCAATCTTCTGTTGAGGGAATTTGATTACATTTCCATTTTTGCATATATAATAGTGTTGTCATATACAGTTGCCCCTACCAATTCATGGGGGTTCCATTCTAGGGGATCCGTTCTGAAAATGGCAGCTCACAAATATTTGAGCCCCATTGAAAATAATGGCACACCACCATTTTATCTATAGCAGCGTGTCCCTCCTGCAAAGAGTGAGACTACGGACTTGAAGTCCACAAATGGGGAGGGATAACTGTATAAAATTAGTTTCCAATGTTTTCTCTCTATTTCTTTAGTAATCATATGTGTCATGTTTCAAAGGTAAAGCTCTGGCTTCATAGGAAAGATATTTTCAACTATTTCTGTCATATTAATATAGATCCCCCCCCCCAATATCTTCTTGCCAGCTTGCAGTGCCACCACATGTGAAAATATGAGCCATTTTTCCCTATTTCCACCATTTGATACCTGTTTCTTTATATTTTAGCAACGTTCACTGGTGTTATATACCACATGTAAGGCATTTGTTGTAATTTTCTTTAAGGTTTTGACATAAAGTAACTTATATTGGGCCTTTACAGACTGCCAGAAATAGTGCAACTTAAAGCCACTTTAACTGTCCTGGCTCAGGGCTAAGGAATCATGAGAACTGTCTGACAGAGAAGGTTCAAGGTCCCAGAAAAAAATACATTTCTCATGATTCCCTAGCACTGAGTCAGGACAGTTAAAGTGGCTTCAAGCTGCACTATTTCTGCAGTCTGTAAAGGCCCATTGTAAATTTAATCTTTTTTTTTTTTTTTTTGGATAAAATTGCTAACTTGGTAGATGAAGGGAATGTTGATTTCAGTAAGGTTTTCAACAACCCCCCCCCCAATATTCTTGCAAACAAGCTAGTAAAACATGGGCTATACAATACAACTCTTAGGTGGATTTATAATTGTTTGACTGGCGGAACCGAAAGAGTGCTTACCAATGGTTCCTCTTCCTGGAGAGAAGGGTTCTGCCACAGGGTTCTGCCCAGGGCCCAGTGCTATTCAACATCTTTATCAATGACTTGGATAAAGGAATAGAGGGGATGCTTATATAATTTGCTGATGACACCAAATTAGGAGGAGAAGCTAATATCCCAGAAGACAGATCAAAATTCAAAATGATCTTAATAGAGTAGAAAGCTGGGCCAAAACAAACAAAATGAATTTCAACATGGAGATATATAATGTCCTGCAATTAGGCAGAAAAAATGAAACGTACCGATGAGGGAGACCTGGCTTGACAACAGTACATGTGAAAGGGATCTAGGAGTCCTAGTAGACCACAAATTGGACTTGAGTCACCAGTGTGTTGCAGCAGCTTAAAAAACCAATGTGATTCTCAGCTGCATCAATAGAAGTATAGTGTCTAGATCAAGTGATTAAATATTGCCACTCTATTGTGCTTTGCTCAGGCCTCACCTTGAATATTGTACACTTTCTGGGCACCACAATTCAATACTGTGTTTTCTGGGCACTACAGTTCAAAAAGGATGCTGACAAGCCGGAGTGTGTCCAGAGAGGGGTAACCAAAATGGTGAAAGATCTGGAAAGCATCCCCTGTGAAGAGTGACTTAGGGAGCTGGCTATGTTTAGTCTTGGGAAGAGAAGGTTAAGAGGCAGTATGCTAGCCCTGTCTAAATATTTGAGAAGATGTCAAACTGAAGATGGAGCAAGCTTGTTTTCAGCTGCTCCAGAGACCAGAACACAGAGCGATGGATGCAAACAGCAGGAAAAGAGATCCCGCCTCAACATTAGGAAGACTGTCCTGACAGTAAAAGCTGTTTGACAGTGGAACATACTCCTTCAGAGTACAGTGGAGTCTCCCTCTTTGGAGCTGTTTAAACAGGCTGGATGGCCCTCTTTGGAGCTATTTAAACAGGCTGCATGGCAGGGGGTTGGACTAGCGGGCCCTTGTGGTCTCTTCCAACTCTTTGATTCTATGATTCTATATGTCTTATTTCATGATTTTTCCCAGTATTGTAGTTTTATATTATGCTGTACCAATTGGTTCCATTTTACCATTGACTCTTATAATTTCATGTTCTAAGGTAAATAATATTTTAGCCTACATTAACAAAAATGTAATTTCAAAGACATAGGAAACAATATTTTCAGTATATTCAGCACTAGTCCGGCCTCATCTGAAGTACTGCATTCAATTCTGGGCACCTTAGGAAGGATATACAGAAGTGGAAGCAGGTTCAGAGAAGGGCAGCAAGGATGATAAGAGATATGGAGAGGAAAAACAGGAGGAAGGGTTGAAGGAGTTGGGCATTTTCAGCCTGGTGAAGAGAAGACTGAGGGGTGACATGACAGCACTCTTTAAACATCTCTAGGATGGTCACAGAAAGGAGGGGGCACATTTGTTCTCTGTTTCCTAGAGGGTAGGACCAGATCCAATAGTTTGAAGTTACAAGCGAGTAGATTTTGATTAAACTTTAGAAGGAACGTCTTGACAGTAAGAGAGGTTTGACTATGGAACTATGGAACTGGAACAATGGTGCGATCTCTTTCTCTGGACGTCTTCAAAAAGACACTAGTCAGCTACCTGCTGCAGATGCTCTAGCTGGATTTCCTGCATTGAGTGGAAGGTTGGACCTTATAGTCTATGAGGCCACTTCCAACTCTATGATTCTATGATTCTGTGATGTCCTTTAGTGGGAATAAAGCAGGATATAAAAAGAAGGGTAGTGGGTAAAAGTAAATAGGGAGAATTGTGGGAAATTCCAGAGATGTAAAAGGAACTATGTCACCACACAGCAAACTATGGAACTCTCTGCCACCAGTTACAATTATGACTACAAGCTGGATAATATGAAAAGGGACTTGGATAAATTCATTGAGAATAGGACCCTCTGGCCACTTCTGGGGATGTGTACTTAGACATTGCCTCCAACATCATATGTAGTATGCCTCTATGTGTCAGTTTCTGAGGAACTTGGGATGTCATATAGGCAATCGCCCACTGTGTGAACAGAATGCAGGGATAGGCAACCTTTCCCCTTTAAGGGCCGAGGGACTTCAGCTCCCAGAATCCCAGGAGCTATTGGCCAACATGGCTGAGGCTTCTGGGAGCTGAAGTCCCTCAGCCCTTAAAGGGGAAAGGTTGCCTACCCCTGGGCTAGATAGTCCTTTGATCTGGTCTAGCAGGGTTCTTCTTCCATTCTTATGTTTTTATTTGAATTTCTGTTGTTGTTACTGTTAGCAACCATGAAAGCCAGTTTTTGGCTTTCATATATATTGAAAAATATGGTAGTTAATACATTAATTTGCTTGTGTAAAATGCTACTGGATAGTCAGCTGTACTACAAATGCATCACTGGAACCTAAAGCTAGCTTTCAATCTCTGTATTTCCCTTTTTTATCTTCTCAGTGTTGAGTATTCGAGGGGCTCAGGAAGAGGAACCAACAGACCCACAGCTAATGAGACTGGACAACATGCTTTTAGCAGAAGGGGTAGCAGGACCTGAAAAAGGAGGGGGTTCAGCAGCAGCAGCAGCAGCAGCAGCAGCATCTGGGGGTGCTGGCTCTGACAATTCTGTGGAGCATTCTGACTACAGGGCAAAGCTCTCTCAGATTCGACAGATCTACCACACAGAGTTGGAGAAATATGAACAGGTACCAGTCATGTGTGTGTAAGAGGTCCATCAAAGTGGAAGCCAAGATACTGTTTTGGGGTGTTAAAAATTAGGATGGCCCTGTGAATCTGCTCCCACTTTATCCATGAGTTTATTGCACATTTCAGCAAAAAAGAATTGGGAGGTGTGTTTCTTTACTTCATTAGTCTACATTTCTGATAGATGTACCTTTTCTAAATCCAACATTTCTTCTTGTTTCTCTTTCATTAATAGCCATTTTTGTCACATATATCATGGAATTTCAAAAGCACAATACTACTGAATTCCAAGACATAGCCAGGTTGGTCTGGATTGATATGCAAAGTAATATTGCAGCGCCTTTGAGACTAACTAAGGAGATTATTCCATTCATTTCAAAGCAACTTATCCCCAACAGGATAGTCATGTTTAGTTTTAATAGCAGGTATTATCACATTCAGCCACAGCTGGGCGACTGAACCCGTATTCAGCCCGGGTCCCAGCGGTGCTTATCTGGCCACTTTTCAAAAATGGCAAGCTCTTGTTTTTGAAAAGCAGCCAGATAAGTGCGGATGGGACCCGGGCCGCATACAAGTTGCAATCGACTGAATGCTATAATACCTGCTATTAAAACGAAACTCAACTTTATCCCATTCACTTTAAAATGAATGCGATAATTTCCTAAGAGAAAGAAATTTGTAGCATAAGCTTTCATACACTGGGTCTACTTCATCAATTGTTCTTAGAATATACTATGTTGCTGGCTGGGAAGCCGAAAGGAGATGGAATGAACTGGCCAAGAAGAGCCCTCATGAGACTTGGATGTTAACTGATGTTACAATGTGTGTAGTGTTCCAGGAAACCACACCTCTGTTCAACTCACTGTCAATGAACTGGAATTTGTGGGTATAGCCCAGCTCTGATCTTTCCTTTTCCAATTTTCCCTTGAAGTTTTTATTTTGTTTTGTTTTTTGTTCCAGGACTGCTGATTCAAGGTCCAATATAGAATGTCCAGAAAGATTGAAATGTTCTGTAACTACTTTTTTGTGTATTCCCATTTTGTGTGTATTCCCATCTGATTTATGTCCATTTATTCTCTACCACAGAGACTGGCCTGTTTGCCCCATATAGAGTGCTGAAAGACATTGTTGATAGAGAATGGCATATATTACATTAGTGCAAGTGAAAGTACCTCTAATATTGTGGGTGATGTGATTAGGTCCTGTGATGACATTTCCTGAATAGATGTGTGGGCGGAGTTGGCATTTAGGCTTGTGGCAACATCTTGGTGTGCATCTTCTCATCCTCCCATCAATAATTTGTGTCCCTCTGTAGTTAATTAACTATTTGAGACTGGGAGGCTCTCTGTAGGCAAGTGAAAGCTGGCACCAAAACTCCCAAGAGGGCACCTTTATTGTCCAGAATAGGTTGTAGTCCATTGATTATGTTTCAGTTGGGAATTGTATGTGGCCACTAGTGGGGTTCTGCCATTTCCTGTCTATGCCATCTCTCTTGCTCATTCTGCCCCTTCTGTTCTGGAGGTTGGAGGATCTGTTATTTTGAGAGCCCTTGCTATTCAAGTGTTGGAGACCCTGTGTCTTTCTTCCAAATCTGTCAAGATGGTTTTTGCTACTTGCCCACACACTGAGAATGCAAAATTCTAGAGTCTTCCCTTATGGTGATGGTCTCTGTTACACTCCTTCTAGACAATCTTCCTCTTCATGTACACCTGTGTCTAGACCTCTATCTCCTCTGCTGTCTCCACCATTTTGATGATCACTTCAGTCTCTATCCAGGTCTTCCTCGACTTCTACCACTGATTCTTACTCATCTTTGAGTATGATATACCATTTTAAGGAGATATTGCCAGTCACGACACTCTCAGTACTGTGACAATCAATACCATGTCAAGGCCATCACAAAAGAAGTCATTCAAGATCGAGCTCCACAGACTCTTCATATGGAAGCTCTCCCATCCTTCTACAGTCAGTACATGTGGGAGTATGGAACCCTCATTCTTGTCACTATCAGAACAAGGCTTGCCTGCAATATCATCAGGGTCATAAGCACACTCAGACTCGTCATTGTGAATGTCCTTCAGTGACCACATTGTTCCAGCCTACTATTCAGCATGCTGACATTATTATGCAAGGGATTCTGTTGGTGGTGCATCAGGAGCTTGTCTTGTCTTAAGCCCAACCACTCATACCAAAGCAATCCTCTCAAACTGCTATTGTGCAAGTGAAGGTTCCCATTGAGATGAGAGCCCACTAACCTTCATCCTTGGTCACTTCATCATCTGAGTCTGAGTCATATACTGACATGGTCATATACTGTAGGGTGCAGTGGCTTCTTCTCCCACTGATGGCATGCAGTGTCTGGGCACAATTCAAAGTGCTGCTCGTGAACTTTAAAACCCTACATGGCTTACATCCAGACTATTTAAGAGACTGTATCTACCCTAAAATCTTCAGGAGAAAGCTTTCTTTCAGTCCCGCTCCCATCCCAGGCTCACAGTGAGAACACAAGAGAGACCCTTCTCAGTGGCTGCTCCCACCCTCTGAAACTCCCTTCCATAAGAGTTTAGGCTGACCCTCTCCCTGCTGGCTTTTCACTGGCAAGTGAAAACATTTTTTATTCAGGCAGGCTTTCTATTTTTTTGAATAATAATTTTATTGGTGTCTGGGCACAATTCAAAGTGCTGCTCGTGAACTTTAAAACCCTACATGGCTTACATCCAGACTATTTAAGAGACTGTATCTACTCCTTTCAGAGCTGGCAAAAAGGACAGCTCAAGAGCTGCCGTGTGGCTCTTCTGCACCCCTTCTGGTACAGCGCGTCAAGATGCTGCACTGGGAGGATGTTCTAATGACACATGCCGTCCGTAATGTTGAGTGGTGTCAGGACATCCTTGGGGAGGGGTTGCAGCCACCGGCGTGTGGCTGCCCCTCCCCATCCCTGCCTCAAGGACACCGCAAAGTGCCTGTCTGCAGAGTCCCTTTATCATCTATCAATAACTCCCATTTTATCCTTTTTTTTAACCCTGCCATATAAATCTAGATAAATCTCTTTTCCACACTATAAAGGGTTATTTGGGCTGATAATTGGCATTGTTTGGAATAAATAAATTAATTTTGGCAGCACACTCATTTTGATTGTGGATATTCTTCCCATCCATAATAAATTAACATTTTGCTATCTCTTTAAATCTCTTTTAATTTCTAATATGTTCTAATATGGTTATTCTCAAATAATTGAGAATAATAATAATAATAATAATAATAATTGATCATTTGAAGTCCACAATTTTGAGTCCTGGTCTCTCTTTCAATTCTTTTGTTTCTACTTCTGTCATCATATCTTTTGATAGAATTTTAGTTTTATCTATATTTACTTTAAACCCTGAAAATTTCCCATATTCCTTCATCTTTTCCACGAAAATGTCTGTACTCTTCAATGGCTTTTCTAACATAATCACTACCTCATCTGCAAATGTTTTTATTTTTATCTCAACCTTTCTTGCTTTTATTCCTGTTATCCTATTCTCATTTCTTATATCTCTACACAAAATTTCTAAATCCAATATGAACAAAAGTGGTGAGAGTGGCCACCCTTGTCAATCTGAATATTATCAGTCATCATGTCATTCACTATTATTTTTGCTCTTTGGTGACAATAAATTCCTTGGATAAAAACATTTTATAAAAAGTATCCCCAAACTCCATTTTCTCCAATATTCATTGGAAAAGTCCAATTCAAATTATCAAATGGTTTCTCTGCAGCTACAAATATTAAAGCATCTTTGATCTCATTATGAAAATTCAAATACTCCAAAACATCATTTATTATCCTTACATTGTTCCTTATCTGTCTCTTGGGGAGAAAGCCATTTTAATCTTCATGGATAATCTTGTAAATATCTTTCAATCTGTTTGCTAAAATCCATGCAAAAATTTTATAAGACACATTCAATAATGATATTGGTCTAAATTTTTAAATTATCCTACAGTCCTTATCCTCTGGGAATCAGTGTTATGTTAGCCTCTTTCCAGCTCTCAGGGTTCTGTGCATTAACTAAAATATTGTTTCTCACCATTTGCAGTAGTTTTACCAATTCCTCCTGGAAACACTTATAGTATATAGCTGTTAGCCCATCTGGTCCTGGGTCTTTCCTAATTTCATATTTTTAATTGCTTCCTTAATTTCCTCAATGGCTATTTCTTTATTTAAGCTTTTTCTATGTTTATCTGATACTTTTGGGACACCTCTTTTAGAGATAAAGGGCCTGTACATATTGCCAGAAATAATCCAGCTTGAGACAGTTTTTTTCTGAGACGTTTAGCCTTCTCTGTCAGAGAGCTCTGGTGAAACAATATACTACAGTTCCCATGATTCCCTAGCATTGAGCCAGGACAGTTAAAGTGGTCTCAAGCTGGATTATTCCTGGCAGTCTGTACAGTCTTCCCAAATAGGTAGACATAAAGAAGAAGAAGGAAGACATGGGCTAGTGGAATGTAGGGAATGTTAGACATCTGGTGTATGTAATTTTCTTTATTTGTCTTTATTTATTTGTGAGTTTGTTTGTTTTTTATGCTGTTTTTTCCTCCTTTTATTTTTGTGGATTTGTGTGTTTGTTTTTGTGTATTTCCTTTTATTGTATTATATATGGTTTGTTTTTTTCCTATATGTTAAGGTTAACCTTTGAAATTGAATAAAGCATGCTTTAAAAAAAAAGAGTTATTCCAGTTGTCCTTTTTCTATTCTTTTTCCCCTATAAAGTAGCTGAAAATAATTATGAAAAAACTTTTGCATTTATTTTCCTTTTGATATTGTTCTCTCCCCATCCAGCACTTCAATATCATTCTTTTAGCTCTTTCTTTTCTTTATTTATGAGTTTAAAATTTCCTAGGTTTATTAGCAAATTGAAAATGTCTTTGCCTTACAACTAGCCTAAATTAAAATAATAACAATAATAAACCACCCTTTTAAAATAATTAAATACAATACTATTTAAAAGATCTTAAAGTTTTGACTGACTTTGACTTTCAGCAAATATTTGGATAGTTAAAGTCACCCATCACTACTACATCTCTCCTTTCTGAATGAATGGTCATCTGTTCTAGAAAAGCATCATACAATTCCTCAACCTGATTTGGCAGTCTGTAGTAGACTCCAGAATAACATCTCTTTTATTTCTTTCCCCGTTAATTATTATCCAGATGCTCTGTACCTGGCTTCCTGTCAGAGTTCACTGTTAAGCAGGATCTTCTTTCAGCAATAACCAAGCCCTAGAGTATTTATCAGAATGATTTATTGAAGAAAAGAGGCCATAGAATAACAGGCAACTAAAGGCCTAAGCAGACTGCCAGAAATAGTGCACATTAAATTGAGGCACTGCCCTGTCTCAGTGCTAGGGAGCCATGGGAATTGTATTTTTTTCTGAGACATTGAGCCTTCTCTGTCAGAGAGCTCTGGTGCCACAATAAATTACAGTTCCCATGATTCCCTAGCACTGAGCCAGGGCAGTGCCTCAATTTAATGTGCACTATTTCCGGCAGTCTGCTTAGGCCCTAAATTACTTTATAATATTGTCAACTCTGAGGCACACTGAGTTACATATATTTTTATATAGGGCCTAAGCAGACTGCCAGAAATAGTGCACATTAAATTGAGGCACTGCCCTGGCTCAGTGCTAGGGAATCATGGGAACTGTAATTTATTGTGGCACCAGAGCTCTCTGACAGAGAAGGCTCAATGTCTAAGAAAAAAATACAATTCCCATGATTCCCTAGCACTGAGACAGGGCAGTGCCTCAATTTAATGTGCACTATTTCTGGCAGTCTGCTTAGGCCCATAGTTCAACTGGGGGGTTTCACCCCACAATCACATCACTGCAACCATTGGTCAGTTCACTCCAAAATCTCCCACTCAACCACCTTTCCCACCACAGTTTCCCAATCACTTTATTTGTGCTGTAAATCCCAAACATTGTATTCTTTCACATAGACTGCTTTCTCTGTTCACAGCTCCCCCAGACAAACTAGATTCCAGATGTCTAGAACCATAAACAGTTCCCTCTTCTCACTGTGATAGCATTTCATTTGCTGTCTCAAATAATCTCAGTTTCCTAGGACCTTGCCCTACCCTGGGTTAACTAACCTGTTAACTTGACACAGACCATTCTTATAATCAAACTCTATAAAATATTCTAACATTAATCTATAATAACTATTATCATCATATACATCTCTAGCATCTGTCCAGTCATCTTTTCTTATATGAACAGGCATCCAAAACATCCAGCATTTAAAAGCCAAAGCCAGTTAATCCATCAAAATAAACAGCATCTTTAACACAGTTAATTCTCCAAGCACAATACATGTCAACTGAATTAAACATTAGCCATCCTAATGGGCAAACATCATAAGAACCAATAAATCATGACAAATATAACAGCAGTTTAACATATGAGCATTCATAAAAGACATAATACACTAATGCACAGAGCATGGGAAATAAACAAGATGAACTTGAACTCCTAGCACAACAAAGCAAATACGATATAATAGGCATCACTGAAACCTGATTGGAATATAGGAATAGAGGAATATATCCTTTTAAAGAGAAATAGGCCAAACAGAAAAGGAGGAGAAAGCATTATACATCAGGGATGTTTACACCTGTGAAGAAATCCAGGACTTAAATCCTGGAAATCAGGTGGAGAGCATCTGAATAAAAATTAAAGGAGATGGAAACAACAGGTTCCCCAAGTCAGACTGAGGAATTGGATGATGCCTTTCTAGAACAGATGACCACACTTAGAAAGGAGAGATGTAGTGACTTCAACTATCCTGATATTTGCTGGAAGTCAAACTCAACCAATACTCCAAGGCAGGGGTAGGCAACCTAAGGCCCGGGGGCCGGATGCGGCCCCCCCCCGAGGCCTTTGGACCAGCCCCAGGCCAGTCCTGCCGCCGCCACCACTGCCCACCATGATGATATTGATTATTGTTGTTATTACTTGTTCTTGGGGTTTTCTTGGCAAAATCTCCACAGGGGTTTTGCCATGGCTATTCTGGGGCTGACAGAGTGTGCATGCATATATTTTTATTTTTTTAATTATTTATTTATTTTGGGTGTTTTGCCCCCCCCCCCCAATTTTCTGAGGGACAGCAACCCGGCCCCTGGCTCAAAAAGGTTGCCTACCCCTGATATAGTGCATCCTATGGCTCAGCACCCCCACTTTAAGGATTATGCTGTGAGGCAGGACTTGTCTTTGTTGATACCATGCTGATTCTTCTTTAGCCAGACATGTTCTTCTATAAACTTGGTAATTTTAGCCTTAATAATTATTTCCACCAGAATTTAAGCTTAGTTCCTTGTAAGTGCCTGGATTCCTTTCTAAATATCTGTGTCAGTCAACAGTAGCAGACAGGGGCCAATGCTAAATTTCAGAGGTGCCACTCTGTCTATCCAGGTGCCTTCATTAAGTCTCTGAACAAACAGATACCTGGCTTTTCATCAAGGGCATATATCTGATTCAGCAGGGCTCTAATTAAGTTCTTATGCTCATGGCAGATGCCTCTGTTGCTCCATACTGCTTTATTCTTGAACACCTGTAAGATTGTGTGGCCCAAGCAGAGAACAGAAATGGAAATCATACCTACAGCACCCACCAAGTGTTCAGTGACTCAGTCAAGACATATAACACATGTTATATAGACCAGTGCTACTCAACATAGTAGTCCCTGGACTGGTGCTGGTCCCTGAGCCATTGGCTACTGGTCCCTGGAGTGTTTCCAGGAAAGAAAGAAATGTAAACTATATGGCTACTTTCACAAACAAATAGATGAGTTTATCATGTAAGGATAAACCACAGTCATAATCAAGGAAGAACCAGGGGATGGGGAAAAGAATTTGGTTAAACATTTAAGATGGCAAATTTAAAACGAGATGCAAATGTAAAAATTACATTGTAAATGTGATAATTTGATTGTTGAAATATGAGGAACCTAAGTTAAATTAGGATTTGTTTTTGGAGGAAAAAGAAGAACAAGAGACGATCCTCCTCAGATGACTGAGGATGGGAAGTCAACTGAGAAGCGGACATTTAAGCTTTCAACTCGCAATAACACATGAAGAAAAGAAGAACTACGATGATAAATTGCATTGGCCTTTTTAGCTGCCACATCACACTGTTACATGAGTCAATAGTGTGATGTGGCAGCTAAAAAGGCCAATGCGTTTTATGCTGCATCAATAGAAGTATAGTGTCTATATCAAAGGAAGTAATAAGTGCCACTGTATTCTGCTTTGGTCAGGCCCCACCTGGAATACTGTGTCCATTTCAGGGCACCCCAATTCAAAAAGGATGTTGACAAGCTGCAGCGTGTCCAGAGGCAGAAGGTGACTAAAATGGTGAATGGTCTGGAAACCATGCCCTATGAAGAGGGACTTAGGGAGCTGGGTATGTTTAGCTTGGAGAAGAGATGGTTAAGAGGTGATATGATAGCCCTGTTTAAATATTTGAAGGGATGTCATATTGAGGATGGAGCAAGCTTGTTTTCTGCTGCTCCAGAGAACAGACCCAGAGCAATGGATGTAAGTTACAGGAAAAGAGATTCCGTCTAAACATTAGGAGGAACTTCCTGACAGTAACGGTTGTTCAACAGTGGAACACATTCCCTCAGAGAATGGTGGAGTCTCCTTCTTTGGAGGTCTTTAAATAGAGGCTGGATGGGGCATTGTCAGGTGTGCTTTGATTGAGAGTTCCTGCATGGCAGGGGGGTTGGACTGGATGGCCCTGTGGTCTCTTCCAACTCTATGATTCCATGATTTTAAATTATATAGTGGCTTGTTTTAGGTGAAATTTGTAAAACGGAGAAGATTGTAATGAATAATTTGAGGTATGCTTGTCTAAGGACTAAATTAAAAAGAAAGAACTAACTATAGTCAGTGGGCACAAGTATGGTGTTGGCACATTGGAATAATATAATTGACCGTCCCTTACATCAGGTAGCCTAAGAAGCTCTGATACAGACTGTTGTCTTCAAGAGAAGCTATTATGAAGGGCCATGGGGCAACGGCATTACTAGCTAGGGTGGCACCTGGTGCAAAGAGTTTAACCCAAGAAGGGTACACATTTGTCTCTCCTGCTTCAAAGGGGTGTCACCCAATGCAAGCTGCACTCCCTGTACACATACACTCCCCCAGTGATGCCAATGTCAAGGGAAACACTATTTAAAATTTGAATCTTAAGCTATTCAGCTATTCTATAACAATCTATTCAGCTATTTTACAATCTTAAACTATTCTACAAGAGACAGGAACTGAAATGTGGTACACAGCAAATTTGATACATCCCAATTACTAGAAAACTTGTAAACCAGGACATTGTTGCACTTTTCTCACCTCAATTAAAGTCATCTTCAGCCCCCCCCCCCAAAAAAAAACAAGCTATACTTGCAATGCTACAGAAAGTACAGGACAGATCTTACATGTTCTAATAGTCCTGGCTGGGGCAGGAGTGGTTTCCAGTGGCAGTGTAATGTCTGCTATTGCAATTAAATAAGACAGACTCACAAGCTGATAAAATTCCAAAGGCAGTAGAGGCATGCTTTATTTCTTCATGAACTCCAGCATACAGCATTGTGAACAAGGCCTTACAAACACAGGAACCTCAGCCCATTAAATACTATATGGCTGCAATAAAAGCACGGTCGATTTAAAGAGGCATTACACCACAGGTAGGCAAGCTCCCAATTCTATTGGCAGAATGCAAACTGTATTTACTAACATTACTTGTGAAAATAATGACTGCAATGCCAAATAAAGCACAACTGATTATGCTTTTTTAGTGATTTTTTAATGGTAATTATTCAAACCCCGACAGTTGTTGTGTGAATTAAAGATTCCACTTTTACATATACCGTACTTGGTTCAACTGTCTTGTCCCGTGCTTTCCAAAGAGGCTAACCAGATGCCTATGGGAAATCCAGTTTCCAGGAGATATAATTTTATTTTGTTGTTAACTGCCCTCAAGTCAAATTCGACCTATGGCAACCCTACAGACGAGAGACTTCCAAGTGACAATATTTAAACCAGGGGTAGGCAACCTAAGGCCCTGGGGCCGGATGCAGTCCCCAAGGCCTTTGGACTGGCCCCAGGCCGGTCCTGCCACCGCCGCTGCCCGCCATGATGATATTGATTATTGTTATTACTTGTTCTTGGGGTTTTCTTGGCAAAATCTCCACAGGGGTTTTGCCATGGGTTTTCTGGGGCTGAGAGAGTATGCATGCATATATTTTTTAATTTTTAATTTTTTAAAAAAATTATTTTTATTTTTATTTATTTATTTATTTATTTTTGGTGCTTCGGCCGCCCAATTGTCTAAGTGACAGCAACCTGGCCCCCGGCTCAAAAAGGTTGCCTACCCCTGCTCCAAGGTCTAGCAAATTCCTCACTTGCCTCGAAGACAATTTCTTTGTCCAAAAGGTGGAAAAGGCAACAAGGGGATCAGCTATTTTAGATCTGATCCTAACCAACAGGGATAACCTGCTAAATGGGGTACAAGTGGTGGGATCCTTAGCTGGGAGTGATCATGTTCTCCTGGAGTTTCTTATACAGTGGAAAGGAGAAGCTAGGCATAGTCAAACACTAATTCTAGACTTTAGGAGAGCTGATTTCAACAAACTTAGGGAAACACTGAGAGTGATCCCATCGTCAGGAATACTAAAGGAGAAGAGAGTTCAGGATGGATGGGAGTTTCTCAAAAGGGAGATACTGAAGGCACAATCTCAAACTGTCCCAATGAGAAGGAAAAATGGGAGATGTCTCAAGAAACTGGGTTGGATGACAAAAGAACTTTCAACTGAACTAAGTTTTAAATGGAAGATGTATAAGAAATGGAAAAGGGGCAAAATCACTAAAGAGGAATTCAAACAAATAGCTAGCACATGTAGGGGTAAAGTCAGGAAAGCCAAAAAGCAGAATGAGCTCAGGCTTGCTAGAGGGGTTAAGAACAATAAAAAGGGTTTTTTGTTTTTTGTTTTTTAGTATGTCCATAGTAAAAGAAAGAAGGAAATGGTAGGACCACTGTGCAGAGAAGATGGAGAAATTCTAACGGGACAGAGAAAACGCAGAACTACTCAACACCTTCTTTGAGTCAGTCTTCTCATAAAAGGAAAAGGGTGTTCAACCTGAGGAAAATGGAGCAGAAGACACAATAAGGGAAATGCAGCACAGAATAAGTACAGAGGAAGTACAGGAATACCTGGTTAACCTAAATGAATTTATGTCGCCAGGTCCAGATGAACTACATCCAAGGATATTAAAAGAACTGACAAATGTAATCTCAGATCCACTGGCAATAATCTTTGAGAACTCCTGGACAAGAGGAGATGTCCCAGCAGACTAGAGGAGGGCAAACATTGTCCCCATCTTCAAAAAGGCGAAAAAAGGGGACCCCAACAACTATCGTCCAGTTAGTTGACATCAATGCCAGGAAAGATTATAGAGCAGATCATTAAACAGAGAGTCTGTGAACATTTAGAAGGGAATGCCATAATCACTAATAGTCAACATGGGTTTCTCAAAAACAAGTCATGCCAGACTAATCTAATCTTTTTTTTTTTTTTTTGATAAAATTACCAGCTTGCTAGATGAAAGGAATGTGGTAGACATAGCATATCTTGATTTCAGTAAGGCTTTTGACAAGGTCCCCCATGATATTCTTGCAAACAAGATAATAAAATGTGGGCTAGACAATACAACTGTTAGGTGGATTAGTAATTGGTTGACTGCCCAAACCAAAAGGGTGCTCAGCAATGGCTCCTTTTCATCCTGGAGAGAAGTGAGCAGTGGGGTGCCACAGGGTTCTGTCCTGGACCTGGTGCTATTCAACATCTTTATCAATGACTTGGATGAAAGAATAGGAATTTGCAGATGACACCTAATTAGGAGGAATAGCTAATACCCCAGAAGACAGGATGAAAATTCAAAATGCCCTTAATAGATTAGAAAGCTGGGCCAAAGCTAACAAAATGAATTTCAACATAGAGAAATGTAAGGGCAAAAGGGCACTTAGGGCAAAAAAATGAAATACATAGATATAAGATGGGGGACACCTGGCTTGACGAGACTATGTGTGAAAGGGATCAAGGAGTCCTAGTAGACCACAAGTTCACCAGATGCACCTTTTCCTGGAAGTAAAGGACCTTGAGACTGTGGTGCATGCGCTGGTAGACTCTCGTCTGGATTTCTGTAATGCGCTCTACATGGGGCTACTCTCATGCTTGGTCCGTAAACTTCAGTTAGTCCAAAATATGGCAGCCAGAGTTGTCTCGGGCACATCTAGAAGAGACCACATAACACCAGTACTGAAGTCTCTTCACTGGCTGCCTATCAGTTTCCGGGCCCAGTATAAAGTGTTGGTTATGACCTTTAAAGCCCTAAATGGCTTGGGTCCAAACTATCTTCAGGACCACCTCCTCCCATACAATCCACCCCATGCACTCTGGTCCTCTGGGAGGAATTTGCTGCAGCCAATAAAATCAAGGCTGTCTGCAACCTCCCAGAAGGCTTTTTCAGTAGTTGCCCCCAAACTTTAGAACGCCTGCCAGACAAGATCCATCAGGTAACAACCTTGAGCAGCTTTAAAAAGGCTGTGAAGACGGATCTCTTCTGGCAGGCCTTTCCTGACTAGATTTCCTGGCCTCAGGAGTTGTTTTAGCTATTCCCTTTTTGGCTCTCATCATTGCCCTGCTTGTCTTGTATTTTTGCTTGTTTTATTATTTTTTGTGATTTTTTAATATGTTTTAATTGATATATGATTTATTATTATTTTAGGAGTGGGAGGGTGGGTTTTGGGGTTTTAGACTGTATTTTAGGTTGATTGATATTGTATGGAATTTTTAACTGATGTAACCCACCCCAATTGGTTGACAGAGGAGCGGGGTATAAATACATCATCATGAACCACAACAGAATGGGACCTGCAACCCCAGTATCACTAACCACATTTAACTATCTTTCATATTCATGG
Source organism: Phrynosoma blainvillii (assembly GCA_026167975.1). Lineage (NCBI taxonomy): Eukaryota > Metazoa > Chordata > Lepidosauria > Squamata > Phrynosomatidae > Phrynosoma > Phrynosoma blainvillii. The sequence goes on from JANUYF010000004.1 coordinate 154,610,034, forward strand.
CAGAGGAACTCCAAGGGCACCTGACACTTCCAGGGTTTAAGTCCAGGATCTCTTCACAGGTGTAAACATCTAACATATAATGCTATTTCTTCTCATTTCCCATTTGGCCTATTTCTCTTTAAAAAGGTTTTAACCCTCTGTTACTCCATTCCAATCCTGAGACTCATCCCACCAAGTTTCAGTGATGCCTATTATATCGTAATTGGTTTGCTGTGCTTGGAGTTCAAATTCATCTTATTTATTTCTCATGCTCTCTGTGTTAGTGTAAAGACATCTAAGACCATGGGACATCCCCCTTACTGTCTGTGTAAAAAAAAATTTCCCTCCCACTGTTGGGTCCTTGCACTATTTGTCTTGTTCGCTCCATAACTGTTTCGCTATGATCCTCCTTACTATCTGAATAAAAAAAAAATCCCCTCCCACTTTTGGGTCCTTGCACTATTTGTCTTGTTCTCTCCATAACCGTTTGGCTATTATCTCCAGCCCTTGCTGAACTCATGCCCTTCAGAATATTATCTCCACATAACTCAGTTTAAAACCTTCTTGATCAAATTTTTGAGACTGTTGGCAAAAATGTTTCTGCCAACAGGTATGAGCTGCAGACAATCCCTTGCCAGAAGTCCCCCCTCATGAAACCTCAGGACTATATCTGTGCATTGTATTTTAGTTTTTCTCCCTAAGTGTAGTACCTTACATTACTCTGCGTTGAAATTCAGTTTGTTAGTCTTGGCACAGCTTTCTAATTTATTAAGGTCATTTTGAATTTTGATCCTGTCTTCTGAGGTATTAGCTACTCCTCCTATTTTGGTGTCATCTGCAAATTTTATAAACATGCCCTCTATTCCTTCACCCAAATCATTGATAAAGATGTATGTAATGCTCTAGAATGTTCTCAAAGATCCATTGCTGAAGCATTTGATAATGATAATCCATTTGTATGAGTTCAAAGATGACCGCTTGAAGAACTACAGTTACAGGTATACAACCTTTCCATTCATATTCAGATGTCTCCATAGAGCTCTGATGGTACATAGAGATGCATAACCAGCAGGTGCTTGAAACAAAAACAGAAAATTAAGGTAATATACATGTGACAATCTTCCTCCTTTAGTCACAGAGTGCTAAAATGCACGAGAGAAGCAGATCAGTTAGACTGGCTTGTGCAGGTGGCCAATAAAAGGTTTCATAAGGCCTAGGAAACAAGAAACTCATTTTGCCTTAATTCTTCCTTGTGTTTATGCAGTATATTCCCCCCCCCCTCCTGTCTCCTAGTACAGCATGCCTCCCTGGCTGACTTGGAGAAAGTTTCTGCAGTGTGGTAGGAAATGTACTTTAATAATCCTTTGTCAAATTATTGTTGTGGCCAGTTGTCAAGAGCAGGGCCACCCAAAACAAGATGTGTGAGCTGTGAGCAGCATGATGTCCTCAACACACCTAATTTCAGTTATTACCTGCTTGCCCTTTCATGTCAGACATGCTGAAAGACTCTGTATCTCTATAGCTTTAGTAATTATCTTTGTTATCAGAAATGTAAAAAAAATGCTTGTAGTTGTTTTGTTTGGAATGAATTGATTTGTATCATCCTCAAACCTCTGACAGTTAATCTACTCTACTCTTCTCAAATCATTTGCCACCAAATTTTTGGCAAGATATAGCAGCTATATCTGGTCTTTGTCAACAGAGGTGAAGTAGAACAGAAAGCAGTAAATGGTAAATGCTGCTGAGTAGTAAGCAAGACGGAAATTCTGCAATCTTACTGGTGAGAATTTGTTGGAGGCAATTCAGATGCTAAGTGTGTAGGCAGGAGGTGTCCTTTCCCTTGTGGTTTCTGCTTAGCAGCAGGGGGCATTTACTGCTTTCTGCCTTACTGTCCTCCACTGTTTGCTCAGTGACTTTCTGACAATGTCAGCTCTTGTCCTGCAACTCATATCTTTCAAGAAATTGTACTACATCAACGATAATGTCTATAGATCATAGCCAGGTAAACTATCTTCTTTTAGTTACTATTTGAAGAATCAATTATTTGGGAAGACCTTGGAACCTGTTCAACTAACCTTGTATGAGCAAGACAGTGTTCTGAGGTTAAGTAGCAGAACAAAATGATAGAATCCATTAATAATAATAATAATAATAATAATAATAATACATTTTATTTATATCCCGCCCCTCTGCCAGGCAATCGGGGAGGCGTACAGAATTCAAAACATCAACAGTTCACATAAAATCAGATCCCCTCCCTCATTCCCACCCCCACTCACCCCCAAAAAACAACTCAGCAAAACAGATTACAAAACAGTTATTAAAAATATACAACACACAATATAAATATGCAAAAACAACAAAAATGCTTGATTGCATTGTTACTAAAGGTATTACTGGTGAAGGGTTATAAACCCTTCCCAAACTCTCAGGGGTGGGGCGGCTCAGGCCGCTCAGGTGGTCCTTGTAGGACTGCAAGTTGGGAGGCAGTCCTCCGCAGCCTCCAAGATGGAAAAAAGAATAATAATAAGGTATCGGAGGCACTGCTTTGCAGTGGTTCCGGTCCTTCCTCTCAGGCCGGTCCCAGAGGGTGCTGCTCGGGGACTGTAGCTCCTGTAAGAGGGACCTCACTTGTGGGGTCCCCCAGGGAGCTATCTTGTCCCCGATGTTGTTTAACATCTATATGAAGCCGCTGGGTGAGATTATACGGAGTTATGGTGCTGGGTGCTATCAGTACGCTGATGACACCCAAATCTATTTCTCCATATCTCGTTCGTCGGCCTTGAATTCCAATGGCATCTCCTCTCTCAATGAATGTCTTGGGGCGGTAATGGGCTGGATGAGGAAAAACAGATTGAAGCTGAATCCAGACAAGACGGAGGTGCTCACGGTAGCGGCCCCGAAACCAGGAATAGGGTTACAACCTCCAGTCCTGGATGGGGTCACGCTCTCCTCCAGGGACTGTGTTCGCAGCTTGGGGGTGCTCCTTGACTCGTCGCTCCTGATGACAAATCAGGTTAATGCGACGGTCAGGAGCGCCTGTTATCAGCTTCGGCTGATACGCCAGTTGCGCCCGTTTCTGGAAGTAAGGGATCTCGAGACTGTTGTGCACGCGTTGGTAACCTCACGCCTCGACTTCTGCAACGCACTCTACATGGGGCTACCCTTGTCCTTGGTTTGGAAATTACAGCTGGTACAGAACATGGCAGCCAGACTTGTTTCAGGCACATCTCGGAGGGACCATATTACTCCGGTTTTGAAGTCCCTCCACTGGCTGCCTATCAGCTTCCGAACCCAGTACAAGGTGTTGGTTATTACCTTTAAAGCCCTAAATGGCTTGGGTCCAGACTATCTCAAGGACCGCCTCCTCCCATATAATCCTTCCCGCACCCTTCGGTCCTCTGGGAGGAACCTGTTGCAGCGTCAAAAAACGAGGCTGGTGACGACCTCCCAGAGGGCATTTTCGATAGTTGCCCCCAAACTGTGGAACGGCCTGCCGGAGGAGATCCGTCAATTGTCATCACTTGACAGCTTCAAGAAAGCTGTCAAGACGGATCTCTTCCGGCAGGCCTTCCCGGATTAATTAAGTTTACTAGCTCCGGCTCCAGAATCTCCCCCGAGACTCTCCCATTTCTGTGACCAGGTTCTCACAGGAGCCAGTGCTTAGACACCGCCAGTATTTATTTCTGTATGTATTGTTGTTCGTGTTTGTATGGAGGAATTTACCTCTTATATTTCATTTTAACTTTAATTTGGTTTAATAACTTTTAAGGGGGGAGGGGGAGGAAATTGTTTCTTAATTATTGTTGTGATTTTATGATGTAAGCTGCCCCGATTGCGCTCAGAGGGGTGGGGTATTAAATAAAAATTATTATTATTATTATTATTATTATTATTATTATTATTATTATTTCTATATATCATCCTCATCCCCAATGAATCCAACACAATTTCATCTTAAAAAGTCCCCACCCCGGTGGCTGGGCTGTAGAGTCCTCTTAGCAGTTCAGGTACCATCACTGCCGCGTTTTGAAGGAGGATGGTCCGGGCGGAGTTTTTATATCCGCCTCTCCCCGCTCGGTCGCAGGTGTGCCCAGGAAGCCTGATGGTAATGAGGACTTGTTAGAACTGCAGAGTCCCCTTAGTGACTCAGGCCCCGCCGCTGCTGCGTTTTGAAGGAGGATGGTCCGGGCGGAGTTTTTATGTCCGCCTCTCCTCACGCAGGTGAGCCCAGGGGCCCGATTGTAATTGGGCTAGTTGGAGCTGCAGAGTCCCCTTGATGGTCCTCTAAGGGCTGTAGAACAGGGCCAAACAGTCCTCCGCAGCCCCAAACGCCGCTGCGAGGTTGCCGGGGGAGAGATGGACTCTGGCGGGGATTTTATTCCCGCCGGTGCTCCTCCCAGCCTCCACAGCTGATGCAGTTCAGGCTGGCTGGATGGTCTTCTGAGGGCTGTAGGACGAAGCCAAACAGTCCTCCACAGCCCCAAACGCCGCTGCGAGGTTGCGGGGGAGAGATGGACTCTGGCGGGGATTTTATTCCCGCCGGTGCTCCTCCCAGCCTCCACAGCTGATGTGTGGGGGCAACCCTAGTGTAGGTTACCAGTATGCAGCTTACAAATTTTGTATCCTGGACTATTTTAAAAGCTCTCTGAAAGGAAAATAAACCAACTGACCATATACTGTAATGTTTAGTATTCTTGTTTTAGAAATAAAATTACTACAATAAAATTAGCAAAAAAATGTAACCTATCAGGGAGAAAGACTTTGCCTAGCCCTTTCCCAGTTTGCTAATTTTCTGTTTTGAAGGAGTGTGTGCATGCATATGTGTTGACTCACTCATGACAAAAATAATTAATAGTGTGCTTCTGCTATTTAAACTTTCTGATACTCCTTGTTTATTCTGCTGCACATTTCTGATTCCTGCGGCCCATCTCAGGGTAGGGGGAATAAATAGGAGATATGTCTCCTTTCCAGCTTTTGCACACTCACAGTGAAAATGATCCCCAGAGGCACAATCTGGAGAGAAAGAGTTAATCTGCAACATCTGGAGTTCTGCATAATGCTGGGGGCTGAATAATCCTGAAATGAATTGAAGATACCAAAAACTGAATATGGAATCCCTGTCTCCTATATGCAGAATATGTGATCATCATTGCAGGCCACATTTCTTGAGAGTTAGGAAGCAGAAATTCAGTTGTGCAGAAAAATGTTCTGCATATTCTCAGAGGCTCTCAAAATATTTTTAATTAAAAATACTCCACTGTTGGTTCATTGACTAATTTTTGTAGCTATGTGGTTAATTCTGCACTTACAGTGGATCAGTATCCTCCTGAAACACATAATTTCTTATTAACTTTTAATGAACAAAGCATTTGCAGAGTGAATAAATGTGTGTACTTGTTGGAGTAAAAAAGAAAAGAGAGGCAGATGATTGACCAAATTGAAGAATTTGTATGATGAAATTCTATGCTTTTGGACAGCGTTCCCCAACTGACAGGTCCCAGACATGTTGGACACTGCTGTTCTAAGAGAATAATCAGGTTTGGGGGTGGGGCGGGTGAGGCAGAATGTACATTGTAAGAAGCCAACTCTAAAAGGTCAAGAGAGCTCTTTTGGGGAGCCAATGATAGAATGTACCCCTAGAATCAACAGTGGAAATCACCATAACATTCTCTGTAAATCTCATGGTGTTCAATAACAAGTTAATTAATTGCAACTTACCAAATTATACCACTTCTATTTTTAGTGTTGGTGGCAGTTAGTTAATTTCAAATTAATGATGCTTAAGTTTATTAAATTATTTTTGATACCTGCTATTTCAACTCTGGTAGAGAAGGCACCTGCACAAGTGTATATTCCAATGTCTGTCTGTGTTACATTGGTGGTTCCTAAAAATAAAGATACCTGAGATGTTTTTTAGAATTTCCATGGATATCCATGAGGCAGCAAAGAAGAAATGGTGAAGTTTTATCCATCCCTATGCTACAGCTGATGAACTATCCATTGACTTCTCTGGTCCTAAGGGTTGTTCTTTCTCTTTCTCTTGTTGTCCCAGGCATGTAATGAGTTCACTACCCACGTGATGAACCTGCTGCGGGAGCAAAGTAGGACCCGGCCTATCTCACCCAAGGAGATAGAGCGGATGGTGAGCATCATCCATCGCAAGTTCAGCTCCATCCAGATGCAACTGAAACAAAGCACATGTGAAGCTGTCATGATCCTGAGGTCCCGATTTCTTGATGCACGGTGAGCTTTATCCCAGATAAGCAAATAGCCACATACTTAGTTGCTTATGCTGAGAAAAATATTACCTTCAGATGATCACCTGATGACTACTTTTAAGGTGATTTTTAAGATGAACCTTGGGAGAAAGCTTTTTGAAACCACATGTGTCATTTATTTTGACCATATGAGAAGGTCCCAAAAATGTAGAATTGTTTTCCTTGTCTTGAGGGTGATTCAGTTTGATTGACTATTGATATATCTATTTGATTGACTATTGATTGACTATTAATATTGAATTTCATGATTGGAATGTTGTAATAGAGGGGTATAACCTTTTTAAGAGAAATAGGCCAAGCAGGAAAGGAGGAGGAATAGCATTATATGTCAGGGATATTTATACCAGTGAAGAAGTCCAGAACTTCAATCCTGGAAGCCAGGTGGAGAGCATCTGGATCATAATTAAAGGGGTGGAAAACAACAGGGATGTTATTGTGGGAGTCTACTACAGACCCCAAAGTCATATGGAGGAATTGGATGATGCCTTTCTAGAACAGATGACCACACAGAAAGGAGAGATGTAGTAGTGATGGGTGACTTCAACTATCCTGATATTTGATGGAAGTCAAACTCAGCCAAAACGTTAAGGTTAGCCAGTTTCTCACTTGCCTCGAAGACAATTTCATTGTCCAAAAGGAGGAGAAGGCAACAAGAAGATCAGCTATTTTAGATCTGATCCTAACCAATAGGGATGATATGGTTAATGGGGTGTAAATGGTAAGATCCTTAGGTGGGAGTGATCATGTTCTCCTGGAGTTTGTTATACAGTTCAAAGGAGAAGCCAGGCATAGTCAGATATGCATTCTAGACTTTAGGTAAGATGTTTTCAATAAACTTAGGGAAACACTGGGAGTGATCCTGTGGTCAGTAATGCTAAAGGAGAAGGGAGTTCAGGATGGATGGGAGTTTCTCAAAAGGGAGATACTGAAGGTACAGTGTAAAACAGTTCCAATGAGGAGGAAGAATGGGAGGTGTCTCAAGAAACCAGGATGGATGACTAAGGAAGTTCCAACTGAGTTACGTTTTAAACAGAACATATATAAGAAATTGAAAAAAAGGGGAAATCACCAAAGATTAATTCAAACAAATAGCAAGCACATGTAGGGGTAAAGTCAGAAAAGCTAAATCAGAGAATGAGCTCAGGCTTGCTAGAGAGATTAAAAACAACAAAAAGGTTTTTTGGGAGGTATGTCCATAGTAAAAGGAAGAAGGAGGAAATGGTAGAGCCACTGTGCAGCGAAGATGGCAAAATGCTAACAGGAGACAGAGAAAAGGCAGTACTACTCAACACCTTTTTTGCCTCAGTCATCTCAGAAAAAGAAAAAGGTGCTCAACCTGAGGAAAATAGAGCAGAGGACACAAGAATACTTGGTTAATCTAAATGAATTTGAGTCTCCAGGACTAGATGAACTACATCCAAGTGTTTTAAAAGAACTGGCAAATGTAATCTCAGTGTCATTGGCAATAATCTTTGAGAACTCCTGGACAGGGTTGCCATATCCCAGTTTTTGGTGGGACATTCACAATTTTTCAGCCTTTGGGAATGTCCCGGCCTTGGTTTTAGAAGCTGTCCCAACTCCCAAGCTCTCCCTTGGCCTCCCCTTCCCACAGCCAAAAGAGAGCAGCAGAGGTAGGCTTCACCAAGCAGGCAGCTGACAAAGAGGCCCAACAGGGCCCGGTCAGCCTATCAGGGCATGGGGGATTGGGGCTGGGCCCGGGCCCAGGCCCAGGCCTGAGCACTGCCACCACATCCTTTTGGGCATGAGCTTGCACCGTTGTGGGTGGCAAAAAGGCCCAACAGGATCCGGCAGGCCTCTCAGGGCCTGGGGGTGGGGCTGAGCCTGGCCAAGCTCCTAGGAGAGCCAGGGCAGCAAGGCAAGGACTCCCTGGTGCAGCAGCATGGCACAGGGCCTCGGCTGGCCGGCCAAACTCCTAGGAGATGCAGGAGATCCAGCTTCAAGGAGATCGAAGTCTGTTCTTTCTTCTTCTTCCCCCTTAGTCCTGGCTGGACTCTGACTGTGTGCGACCTTCTCTCCTTCACCTTCCCTCCAGTTAGTGGTTCCTCTGAGGTGAGAGGCCTCCATTGGCAGAGGCAGCCAGTTTATATTATATTTATATTAATGTTTTATTATATTTATATTTAGTTTTATATTAATATTTTTTATTTTAGTAATGTTCTTGGATTTTAGTTGGTCATGTCCTCCATTTTTCTTACATTGTCCTACATTTTGTCCTGTCCCAGTTTTGTGGAACAGAATAATGGCAACCCTACTCCTGGAGAACAGGAGAAGTCCCAACCAACTGGAGGAGGGCAAACATTTTTCCCATCTTCAAAAAAGGGAAAAAAAAGAGGATCCCAACAATTCTCATCCAGTTAGTTTGACATCAATACCAGGAAAGATTCTAGAGTAGATCAGTAAACAGAGAGTCTGTGCATATTTAGAAGGGCATGCCATAATGAGAAAATGTCAACATGAGTTTCAGAGAAACAAGTCATGCCAGACTAATCTGATCTCCTTTTTTGATAAATTTATCAACTTGATAGATGAAAGGAATGTTGTGGATATAGCATATCTTGATTTCAGTAAGGCCTTTGACAAGGTTCCCCATGACAGTCTGGCAAACAAGCTAGTAAAATGTGCATTAGACAAGGTAACTGTGACATGGATTTGTAATTAGTTGACTGGCCAAACCCAGAGGGTGCCCAACAATGGTTCCTTTTCTTCCTGGAGAGAAGGGACCAGTTGGGTGCCACAGGGTTCTGTCCTGGGCCCAGTGCTATTCAACATCTTTCTCAATGACTTGAATGAAAGAATAGGCTTCATACTCATCAGATTTGCAGATGACACTAAATCAGGAGGAATAGCTAATCCCCCAGAGGACAGGATGAAAATTCAAAATGCCCTTAATAGATTAGAAAGCATGGGTCAAAGCTAATAAAATGAATTTCAATATGGAGAAATGTAAGGTACTGCACATAGGGCAAAAAAATGAAATGCATAGATATAAGATGAGTGACACCTGGCTTAATGTGGCTAGGAGTCCTAGTAGACCACAAGTTGAACATTAGTCAACAGTGTAATGCGGCAGTTAAAAAGGCCAATGTGATTTTAGGCTGCATCAATACAAGTATAGTGTCTAGATCAGGGGTAGGCAACCTTTCCCCTTTAAGGGCCGAGGGACTTCAGCTCCCAGAATCCCAGGAGCTATTGGCCAACATGGGACTATTGGCCAACATGGTTGAGTCTTCTGGGAGCTGAAGTCCCTCGGCCCTTAAAGGGGAAAGGTTGCCTACCCCTGGTCTAGATCAAGGGAAGTAATAGTGCCACTGTATTCTGCTCTGGTCAGGCCTCACCTGGAATACTGTGTTCAATTATGAGCACCACAATTCAAAAAGGATGTTGAGAAACTTGAACATGTCCAAACGAGGGTGACTAAAATGGTGAAGGGTCTGGAAACCATGCTCTATGAGGAACGACTTAGAGAACTGGGTATGTTTAGCCTGAAGAAAAGATGGTTAAGAGGTGATATGATAGCCATGATTAAGTATTTGAAGGGGTATCATATTGAGGAGGAAGCAGGCTTGTTTTCTGCTGCTCCTTAGACCCAGGACCCAGAGCAATGGATGCAAGCTACAGGAAAAGAGATTTCACCTCAACATTAGGAGGCACATCGTGACAGTAAGAACTATTCAACAGTGGAACACTCTCCCTTGTTCTTAAGAGGTCTTTAAACAGAGGCTGGATGGCCATCTGTCAGGTATGTTTTGATTGAGAGTTCCTGCATGGCAGAAGGGGGGTAGGACTGGATGGCCCTTGTGGTCTCTTCCAACTCTATGATTCTATGATTCTGTGTATGGCTGATACATATTTTGTAACTGTAGAGTCTTTCATTAAAAATAGTGCTCCTGAGCCACTGGTGCTAATTATGTTTCATTTCTTTCTGATAAGGCGAAAAAGAAGAAATTTCAACAAGCAGGCTACAGAAATCCTGAATGAGTATTTTTATTCTCATCTCAGCAACCCCTATCCCAGTGAGGAAGCCAAAGAGGAACTAGCCAAGAAATGTGGCATCACAGTCTCACAGGTAATGTGGTCTACTCTGTAATTCTGTCTGTTTATCTGTTCATCCATCTGTCTATATGATGGGGGAAGACAAAGAAGGAGTCAGTAAAAAAATGCAGAATTTTTTTCCCCATCATTAGGAAGTGCTATAACGAATGTTAGGCAACGTGATTATAAAAATAACAGAATTCTGAGGACAGAAGGAAAGAGAAGTGATTTGCTAAGCAAGAAATTTGTGAAGTGAAAGGATTAAAGCGAACTTTGGCACTTTGAATATTAGGAAATTTATTATAATGTAAACTTTCTGGACAGTCATTTATTTCATTAGATACATGGAGTGTTTTCCAGAATTTCAAGTATATATACAGTATGCATAGTTGTGGATGGAATGTTAGACTGAAAGATCAGAGGAAAATCCCCTTGATGCGGTGTTTAGTACAGAGCAGGAATATCCATGAGTGGAGGTTATCAAAACTACCGCATTGTCATGGACGGATCATTTCCTGGTCAAGACTGAACTAAGAACCACTGTCTGCCCTACCGGGAGATGTGGACCTATTAGAATGGTCTGCCCTTGAAGGCTAATGGAACCAATAGGATTCCAGAAAGCCTTAGAGAGTTTAATGGTTGGTAATGCCAGTGATTCTGTCAAAGCTTTGTTTAATACCTGGAATACCGATCTTACCAAGGCTACTGACACAATCGCTCCCAAGCGTTCTTTCCAACCTGCTTCTAACTGTATATGGATACGGTATACAGAGGAGCTTAGGAAGATGAAGCGGGTGGACAACGACTAGAGCGCATCTGGTGGAAAACTCGACTCTTATCCGATAAGACTCGTCATAGGAATTTCCTTTATTCCTATCAAGAGGCTATACGTGCAGTGCAGAAATCTTTCTCCTTTGCACGTATTGCGTCTGCAGAGTCCCATCCAGCAGAGCTGCTTACGGTGGTAGGGGAACTAATGCAGGTTCTACCTGTGCAGAACCCTTTACTTAACCCAACAACGGCTTGCTGTGATGTGTTTAACAACTTCTTTGCAGATAAAATCTCTCAGATAAGAGCTGACTTAGACCCCAGTGTTATGACAGAATCTACTGACAAGGTGTCCAGCAACTCCATTGATGAAATTATACTGGATAAGCTTCAACCTGTGAGTACCAATGATGTGGACAATCTCCTTGGTAGAGTGAGGAAATGACTTGCTTTCTTGATCCTTGCCCATCATGTCTGACCATCCAGGGGGGTGCCGCATTGAGAACGTTCCTTAGGGACATTGTCAATGCATCTCTTAGGGAAGGTTTTGTTCCATCTTGCCTAAAGGAAGCGGCGCTTAGGCCGCTTCTGAAAAAACTTTCCCTGGACCCCCTGGGTAGGAATAACTATAGGCCAGTCTCTCTACTACCTTTTTTAAGCAAAGTGATCGAGAGGGCAGTTGCTCTTCAATTCCAAGCTGTCTTGGAAGAAACTGACTATCTAGATCCATTTCAAATTCCAAGCTGTCTTGGAAGAAACTGACTATGTAGATCCATTTCAAACTGGCTTTAGGACAGGATATGGAGTTGAGACTGCCATGGTTGCTCTGACTGATGACCTTCGCCTGGGCATTGACAGGGGTAGTGTGACCCTGTTGGTGCTCTTGGACCTCAGCTTTTGACACAATAGATCATACCATCCTTTTGGATCGCCTGAGAGGGTTAGGAATTGGAGGCACTGCATTGCAGTGGTTCCATTCCTTCCTCTCGGGCAGATCTCAGAGGGTGAGGCTCGGGAACAGTTGCTCTACAAGAATAGAGCTTAATTGTGGCGTACCTCAGGGCGCCATCCTGTCCCTGATGCTATTTAATATATATATGAAGCTGCTGGGAGAGATCATTCGGAGACAGTACACTGATGACACCCAGATATATTTCTCCATGTCTCCACCTTCCCTTCACATTCTACCTACAGCTGCCTCCCTCCTTCCCCCTATACTTAAGTTCTCAACATGGCTATAGCAAAGCTAAACAGGCCCAACTATAACATGACAGAGGGAGACCTAAGGGGTGACTCTAACAAACATAATGGTCACTTTAAAACTCAGGACAAGCAAAAAAATATAAATTATTCTTAGAAAGAGAACTTGAACAAGATCAAATTCAAAATACAATGATACAATGGGCTAAGGATATAGGAGAGAACATGAATTTAGAAGATTGGCAACAAGCAAGGGGCGAAAAACAGAAATTCACTAGCTCTCAAGAATTAAAAGAGATTTTTTTAAAAAAAATGACTTAAAGATGGTACCCGACCATCACCACCCCCCAAGAAATTATCAAAAATAGATAAGACAAAACAAGACAAGTGCTGGAAATGTCAAAAGATTCACTGATACAATGTGGTGGAAGTGTTCAAAAATTAAGAAGTATTGGGGGAAAATACATATATCATTATCATTAACTAAAATTTTGAAAACAAATTATCAGATGAAACCTGAGATATACTTGTTAAATAAATATGACGATCAAATTAAGAAGACAAGATGAAAATACACATTGGAGAGTAATATTATATATGATAACCTCTGAGAGAATCCTGTTAGCTAAAAAGTGGAAGATGAGAGAAATTCCATCAGTAGATAAATGGTTATTGAAACATAGAGTTATCTGACATGGACAAATTAACAGCTAGATTGAATAATAAAATCATGAACATAGTGGAGAAGAGATGGGCTTCTATATTGGAATTTTGTAGGAAAATGGGAATTTAACTGAAATAAGTTTATCAGTAAGCTTCTAAATAGAAATACTTTCTGAGACTAAATTGAAAGTAAATAATCAGAAGGAAAACGTCTAATGAGCTTATAGCATCAGAGATACATAGGAAGTTGAAGTATGAGAGGGATGATTGTAATGTAATGTTAACAAACAAACGTGGTAAAATGGAAGTATAAGAATGTTGGGAGATATATGTATAGAAATGTGGAGAAAGGAAGTTGAAGAAGATGAGAGTAAGTGATAGACGGTTGGAACAAGTAGAAGATGAATGGAAAGGGATTTGTAAGGAGAAAGCATGAAAGAAGGAAAAGAATGAAAGAGACATTGAAAGAAGTGAAAGAATGAAGTTTAAGATAGAGGGAAAAAGAAATGTTTTATAAACTTGAAAGTAAAAGGAAGAGAGGATAAACAGAATGAAAGGGGAAAGCATTATGTTACTGTTGTCATAATAAGACTTAATGGAAGAATGTAATTGACTACATGTGTGATTTTGTTTGAATGATGTTGACTTGTTTTATATCAAATAAAATTTGAAAAAATAAACTAAAAGTCAAGACCTAACCCCTGAGAGGGTTAAGGGTTCTCCCAGTGGTTTTTTAATATTACCCTTTTGGATGTCAAACTTCTGATCATTTACTATTTTGGATAGTGTAAGGGAAGAGAAAATATGCCCCCATATGTCCCCCGACACTCCCCAAGATCCTCAAGAAGCAGAATAGGCACTGCTAAATTTGGTGGTAGAGTCTTCTAAATTCAAGCAGTTTTCCACTGAAGTTTGGAGACAGATCATTATGAGAGTTGACTGAGGCTTAATTATAGGGAGGAAGAGGAGGAAAATGAGAGAAAGTACACTGTTGCCACCACAACGCAGAAAAGAACTCCCTCCCAGCAAAGACATGGATACTTTGTCAAGCAAAGAGACATTAAAGAGCACACACACCCAGCAAAAATGGCAACCCCACTTACCAAGGGGTTTTTTCTCTCAGTGTAGTGAACATGAGGGGGAACATGACAAGCACCCTTCCAAAATCCTGCAATGTCAGTTGCATAACCAACATCTGGAAGTTGCCTACCCTTGTGTAAAGATTGGCTTGTTTCATAATTTGAGTGCATTGCTGCCAACATATGCACTGTGGCCATGAGAAATGCTATAAAACAAAATTCCAGTGGACCTGCATGATTCACAGCCTAAAGCAGTCACAGACATAATGACCACTACAACTAGACCTAAGTAAACTATTCTCCAAGGCAAAGCCTTCTGGGAGAAAAGGGAGGCAACCACACTTTTCCTATGGGAAATTAGTGAGCTTCCTGCCTTCTCTCATCCTAGCCTTGAGAAAGGCTGTAGTTACTTTGCTTTTTCTGTTCCTAGATCACTCAAAAGGAGAAGATGCATCTTTGTTTAGCTACTTGGTCAACCTATATAAGCCCTTGCTTTCAGCCATACCTTTGGTTTTTCATCACTACAGCAAGGAATAGGACAGATGCACCTAGGGAACATGAAGGGATCATGGGGTCCATCCTACCATGATTTGGAAGCTCTCATTGTAGATGGGATAGAAGATGAAACCTGCTACACCCATTCATCACTAATAAATTCTTCCTATGCATCTTTAGAGGAAGGAGCTGGAGTGGATCCAGCCCAAGTTTAGAGCATGATGGTATATATCACATTGTAAGATGAGCAAGTGAATGAATCTATGAGGTTGAGAATGACAGTATTAGGTTCTGTAATTGTGTTGCCAGAATAGAAAGAGGGACAGCATTGCATTTTGGGGTTGTGGTTTTATAACAAAACAGTGGCCAACAGATTGGAAATGATCAATATACATCTCCATCCACAAAAAAGGAGACACAAAAGACTGCAGCAATTGTAGAACCTTAGTATTATAGAATCACACAATCAAAATTTTGCTCAAAAAAGACTCCAATCATATATGGAGAGAAAATTGCCAGGTTTCTAAGCGGGGTTCAGGAAAGGAAGAGGCACTTAGGACCACATCACAGGCATATGATGGATAATGTAGCAAGACAAAGAATTTCGGGGGGGGGGGGGAATCAGTATGTGCTTTATAATCTGTAGCAAGGCATTTGACTACATATGTCATGAAAAACTGTAGTATGCTCTTAAAGAAATGGGAGTGCCAACTACATCTGTTAAACTTGGTAAGGATTCTGTACTTACGACAAGAGACTGCTGTAAGAACAGAATACAGAGAAATAGAATGGTTCCCAACTGGCAAATGAGTCAGGCAAGGCTGTGTTGTATCACCCATCTGTTCAACTTGTATGCAGAATATATCATACATGGAACAGGTTTAGACACAAGAAGGAGGAGTGAAAATAGGAGGAATGAACATCAGCAATCTAAAATATGTTTAATACTAGTAGAAAACATCATAGACTTGAAATAATCACTGCAGAAAGTCAAAGAAGAAAGCTCAAATGCAAACCTAATGTTAAACATAAAGAAAACAAAAATAATGACTATGGAAGATTTACGTAAATTCAACCTAGATAACAAGGAAATCGAAATAGTTAAAGATTGATCAGGATGGAGACTGCAGTCAAGAAATCAGAAGAAGACTATGAATAGGAAGGCAGTTATAAAAGCACTATACAAAATCCTAAAGTACAAAGATATACAGCTGAACACTATAATTAGAATAATTAAAGCTATTGCATTCTCCATTACCATGGATGGATGTGAGAGGTGGACATAAGAAGAAAATTAATTTGAGATATGGTGCTGGAGAAGAACGCTGAGGATACGATGGATGGTCAAAAAAAAAAAAAACTATTGGATCCTAGAACAAACCAAGTTTGAACTCTCCCTGGAAGCCAAGATAATTGAGGCTGTCACATTTCAACTACATCATGAGAAGGCACAACTCTTTAGAAAAGATGATGGGGAAAGTAGAGAGCAGTAAAAAGAAAGGAAGACATTAAAGGTGTTAAAAGAACTCAAAAGTAATCTCAGAATCACTGGGAATAATCTTTGATAATAATAATAATAATAATTATTATAATTATTATTATTATTATTTATAGCCCGCCCAATCACAAAGAATCCGAGTGGGTTACAACAATAAAAATACATAGAATACAATAGAATTAAAAAAATTAATCCCTTCCCAACCCTCCCCCCTAACCCAATGCTAAAATTACAATTAAACAAACATTTTAAAACAAAAATACAAAAGTTTAAAAAGGGAGATAACTGGTAGACAGAGTGACGTAGATCACCTTGTGCAGGGAGAGGAGCTAAACTAGGAAGGCCTGCTGGAAGAGATCCATCTTAAGAGCCTTTTTGAAGGCTGTAAGAGTGGAGATGTGACAGATCTCCTCCGGCAGGTCATTCCACAGCTTTGGAGCAGCAGTGGAAAAGGCCCTCTGCAGAACTCCAGGAGAATAGGAGAAGTCCCAACAGACTGGAGGAGCAAAAATGTTGGTCCCATTTTCAAAAAGAGGACCCCAACAATTACCA
Source organism: Phrynosoma blainvillii (assembly GCA_026167975.1). Classification (NCBI taxonomy): domain Eukaryota; kingdom Metazoa; phylum Chordata; class Lepidosauria; order Squamata; family Phrynosomatidae; genus Phrynosoma; species Phrynosoma blainvillii. Next base: position 154,626,602 of record JANUYF010000004.1, read on the forward strand.
CCCAGTCAGTTTAACAGCAATACCAGGAAAGATTCTAGAGCAGATAATTAAACAGAGAGTCTGTGAACATTTAGGGCTTCTGCAGACAGGCAGCCATGGGCCGCCCTGAGAAGCTGTGGATTGGGGCCCAGGCTGCCGCATGCCTCAGCCCCGGTCCACTCTTTTTCTGGCCCTGGAAGGAGTGCTAAAATAGCACTCCTTCCGCAAGGTGCAGAAAGGGCGCCGCAAGAGGCAGCACGCACCCTCTTCAGCATCTCTTCTGGCTCAGCGTGTCTGGACGCCGAGCTGGAAGGACATCATTGGAGCGTCTGTCGTGTGCAATGACGGGTGCTCCAATGACATCTTCAGGAAGGGGGTGTGGCGCCCGGCGTCTGGCTGCCCCTCCCCTTCCTGGGATTGAAGACGGCGCTTTGCGCCGTCTGCAAAGGGGGTAAGAAGGCAATGCCATAATTACAAAAAATCAAGATGGGGTTCTGAGAAACAAGTCATGCCACATTAACCTGACCTCTGTTTTTTGGTAAAATTGCCATCTTGGTAGATGGAGGGAATGCTGTAGATATAGTGTAGCTTGACTTCAGTAAGGCCTTTGACAAGGTCCCCCATGATATATACTTGCAAACAACCTAATAAACCACCCTGGTTGCATTTGCAGAGGGGCGGGATAAAAATAAATTTTGTTGTTGTTGTTGTTGTTGTTGTTGTTGAAAAATGTGGGCTAGAAAATGCATCTGTTAGGTGGATTTGTAATTGGTTTGCTGGCCGAACCCCAAGGGTGCTCAGCAATGTTTTTCTTCATACTAAAGACAAATGACCAGTGGGGTATCACAAGGTTCTGTCCTGGGCCCACTGCTATTCTACATCTTTATCAATAATGAAATGATAGGGGACATGCTTATCAAATTTGCAGATGACACCAAATTAGGTAGAGTAACTCCCCAGAGAGGACCAAAATTCAAAATGATCTTAATAGATTAGAAAGCTGGGCCAAAACTAACAAAATGAATTTCAGCACAGAGAAATGTAATGTACTGCACGTAGGGTGGAAAAATGAAATGCATAGATATAGGATGGGGTACACCTGGCTTAATGAGACTATGTGTGAAAGGGATTTAGGAGTCCTAGTAGACCACAAGTTGAACATGGGTCAACAGTATGATGCAGCAGCTAAGAAAAATGTAATTCACACCAATAGATGTGTAGTGTTTAGAAAAAGGGAAGTACCGTATTTTCCGGCAGATAAGACAACTTTTAAACCCAGGAAAATCTGGATTAAAGTCTGGGGTCATCTTATACACCGGGTATAAAGACGAGAAGGAGGACAGAGGCGAGAGGAGCGAAGAAGCCAGGAGAAAGGAGGGAGAAGCCAGGCAAGAGCACGTGGAGGACAACAGGGGTGGCGAGGCAAGAAGAAGCCAGTAGAAAGGAGGGAAGAATCCAGGAGAGAGAAGCTAGGCAAGAGCACGTGGGGGACAAGGAGGACGGGGGTGGCGAGGCAGGAAAAAGCCAGGAGAGAGGACAAAGAGGACAGGGGTGGTGCGACAAGAGGAGGAAAAGAACCCTAAGGTGATCCTCTCCTGGGGTTTTCTTGGCAAGACTGGTTCTGAGGAGGTTTGCCATTGCCTTCCCCTGAGGCTGAGTGTGTGACTTGTGCAAGTTGACCCAGTAGGTTTCATGGCAGAGTGGGGAATCAAACCCAGGTCTCCAGAGTGGTAGCCCAACACTCAAACCACTACACCATGCTGGCTCCTATTGCCATGTACTACCTATGAAACAATTGCAGACTTTTTTGTTGTTGTTCTTGTGTGTCTTCAAGCCCTTTCTGACTTATGGCGACCCTAAGGCAACCTTATCATGGGGTTTTCTTGGCATATTTCTTCAAATGGGGGTTGCCATTACCATCCTCTGAGGCTAAGAGTGTGTGACATGTCCAGGGTCACTTACTTTGCTGCAAATTGTAAATACCCCAGAATGCATCACCTTGTATATTGGCAGTCCTTGCCCCCAACACTTTCTCATTTCCCCCCCAACCATCTCATAGCCGGGAGATGGAAATAATTTTTAAAGAAGCATTTAAATCTGGAGTATTTTTTAAAAAGTAAGGTCCAAAACACACTGCAGAAATAAATGCTAGAGAACATGGGAGCTGTAGTTTGTTGTGTTATAAGTGACAGTTTTCCTGCTAAGTACCTGTATGTCATAAGCATTTGAATTAAAATTACCACATTGAAATCAAATCTGATGTTCTTTTAATTTTTATTTGGTGTGCATTGAAAGAGGGGTCATCTTATACGGTGAGTATATCCCAACCTCTATATTTTAACTGGAAAAGTTGCGGGTCGTCTTATATGCCAAGTTATCTTATATGCTGGAAAATACAGTAATAGTACCATTCTATTCTGCATTGGTCAGGCCTCACCTGGAATACTGTGTCCAGTTCTGGGGACCACAATTCAAAAAGGATGTTGAAAAACTGGATCGTGTTCAGAGGAGGGCGACTAAAATGGTGAAGGGTCTTATGCCCTGTGAGGAACGACTTAGGGAACTGGGTATGTTTAGCCTGGAGACAAGACGGTTAAGAGGGGATATGATAGCCCTGTTTAAATATTTGATGGACGGGCTTTGCAGACGGTGCTTTGCACCGTCTTCAAGCCAAGGAAGGGGAGGGGCAGCTGGACACTGGGCGCTCCATCCCCTTCCTGAGGACGTCATCGGAGCGCTCGTCCTTCCACACGACGGGCGCTCCGATGACGTCCTTCTGGCTCAGCATCTGGACACGCTGAGCCGGAAGAGACAGAAAAGAGCTGCATTATCTAGCTTGAACATATGAAGGTCCTCACTGGTCATTATTTTTGTTTTCTTTACGTTCAACATTAAGCCTGCCTTTGAACTTTCTTCTTTGATCTTCCTTAGTGTTCCAGGTCTGTGAGGTTTTCTCCTAGTATTATGATGTCATCTGCATATCTTAGATTGTTGATATTCCTTCCTCCTATTTTCACCCCTCCTTCTTGTGTGTCCGAGCCTGCTTTTCTTATAATATATTCTGCACACGTTGAACAAATAGGGTGAAAGGATGCAGCCTTGTCTGACTCCTTTGCCAATTGGGAACCATTCTGTTTCTCCATGTTCTGTTCTGACAGTAGCCTCTTGTCCTGAGTACAGATTCCTCATCAGGACTATCAGATGTGTTGGCATTCCCATGTCTTTAAGGGAATTCCATAGCCCTTTATCGTCTCTATGCAGTCAAAGGCTTTGCTATAGTCTATAAAGCACATGCTGATTTTATTTTGGAATTCCCTGGTGTGCTCCATGAGCCACCATATGTTTGCAATGTGATCCCTAGTGCCACTTCCTTTCCTGAACACTGTTTGGACCTCTGGGATCTCTCTTTCCATGTATGGTTGGAGTCTATGTTGCAGAATTTTGAGCATAATTCTGCTTGCGTGGGAGATCAGTGCTATGGTCCTATTGTTTGCTGTAGTCTCTTGTGTCTCCCTTTTTGTGGATGGTGATGTATATTGATTGCTTCCAATCTGTTGGCCATTGTTTTGTTTTCCATATCTGTTGACATATGTTGGTTAGCACTAGAGTTGACTCTGTCAATGTGGATAGCAGCGGTTCAATTGGAATATCATCTGTTCCTAGTGATTTGTGTTTCGCTATTTCTGAAAATTCATTTTGGCCACCGCTGCTTCTCCATTGTCACATCTCTAACTCTTTGCTCCAATCAGTCAGTCTGTCCCAAAATGGCACTGCTCCAAACTATAGAAGCAATGTCCTGCCTTGCATGAGTTTCCTAATAGCCCCTGCCACCACCACAGCTAGTGCAGTGAACTTGTGGGGGCAGGCAAAGAGTTGGAGACACCACCACACAAAATGATCAGTGAGTCTGTGTTGCAGTTTTAAGGGACCCTCAAAAGAGGTTCCATGAAATCCTCATCCCCACCATGGTCCTGAAGGCTGCTGGTTCCCATTGTCTTTCTTGCACAGCAATACTTTGACTGAAGGCCTCCGTGCTGCTTCCTTTTCCCTCGCTGTCCCCCTGTTGCCCCCTTTCACCCTCACTGACCCTCTGGATCTTTCCACTGCCCCACAGGGGAGGGGGGAAGCATACCACCCACTATGCGAATTACTGTTCTAGCTGCTAATTTACTTTTGAAGAAACTAGAATCCCTAGGGACCCTGAGGGATGTTTTATTTTTGTGAAGAGCTCTCTGGCAGGCAAAGCATTAACCACTGATTCCTATTACAATCCACATCTTGTCAAAAACAGCTTTTTGCCAGTATATTATCCAAACTGAATACTTTTGCTGATCAGGACTTGATAGTTTTGGGTGGGAATTCCAATGTGGTGCTGGATATCAACTTAGACCGAACAGCATTATCAAACACTTAGCAAATGTCTGGGGTGATGTCCATTCACCATATGATAGATATTTGGAGAGTTAAACACCCTCTAGATAGAAACTACACCTGTTACTTTTTAAGATTTAATACATTCATAAATTGACCATATTTTGTCTCCCCTACAATTTGTGGCCAGATGAGGAACATCTCTACAGACACGCTATGAATATCGAACCAGACTCCATTGTTGGATTGGAACAGCACGGTGCCCTCTGTGGTTGTGGAGACAAGTCTGCTAGTGCAACAGTTCTTTCTTGATACTGTAACAAAAGCTGCCAATCATTACTTTTTGTGAAAGAGCCCAGACAGAAATTACTGCCACATGAGAATATAGAGAGCCAGTGTGGTGTAATGGTTTGAGCACTGGACTACAACTCTGAAGACCAGAGTTCAAATCCCTGCTTAGCCATGTAAATCCACTGGGTGACCCTGGAGTCACTCTCTCTCAGCCTCAGAGGAGGGCAATGGCAAACCCCTCTAAAGAAACTTGTCAAGAAAACCCAATAAGTTCACCTTAGGGTTGCCATAAGTTGGGAACGACTTGAAGGCACATAATAACAAAAACTACATGGGATGCCTTTGTATATTTATGGTGTTTTAATGTTGTAAGCCACCCCGATTGTATCAGCAAAGGGGCGGGATATAAATAAATATTGTTGTTGTTATTATTATTATTATTATTATTATTATTATTAGTTGTCCTGTGGATAATATTTTCAGTAAGGCAACATTTATTAAGAGAACTCAAGAAAAAGGGATAAAACCGATATCACAGACTGAACCAAGTTCCAAACTACATATGCAATACCCAGATGGTAAATTAGTCTCAGAACTGTCAGCCAAAAAGGCTGATCTGACAGCTTTAGATACAGATAAACTTCACACATCTCTGGTTACCTCAAAATAAATTATTGCAAATTTGACAATAAAACATCCAAATTATTGGCCAATTTAATTTTAAAAAGAAGTATAAGAACAAATATTCCAGAAATTAAAAAAGGATTGTGATGTAACAATGAATATAGAACAATGGATGCAAGCTACAGGAAAAGAGATTCCACCTCAGCATTAGGAGGAACTTCCTGACAGTGAGAGCTGTTTGACAGTGGAACACACTCCCCCGGAGTGTGGTGGAGTCTCTTTCTTTAGAGGTCTTTAAACAGAGGCTGGATGGCCATCTATCGGGGATGCTTTGATTTTGAGTTCCTGATGCAGCCGACACGGGGTCTTGGCAAGGCCCCCTTGCGCCTGCGAAGCCACTTGCCCTCCCATGTGCGCATGCACAGTACGCCCCACCTTCATGTGCATGGATGCGCGTGGGGGGGTGCCATTTTGGAAGGACCCACGGTGCCTGCACAGCCCCCGCGGGGCCTTGGCAAGGCCCCCTTGCGCTTGCACAGCCGCCACGATGCCTTGGCAAGGCCCCCTCGTGCCTGCGCAGCTGCCACGGGGCCTTGGCAAGGACCCCCATGCCTCCAGAGGCATGGGGGGGCTTCCCAAGGCCCCTCGGCATGTGACACAGCTGCCGCGGGGCCTTGGCAAGGCCCCCCTGCACCTCTGCAGCTGTCACCCGCTGTTGTGCGCATGCGGGCACCATTTTAACATCCAAAATGGCACCCGTGATTGCGCATTTTGGACGCCAAAATGGCACCCGCGCTCACATGGGGGCTGCAGCGCACGTGGGGCAGCAGCAGTGGCGGGACCAGCCACGTGCTGGGTGCGGCCCGCAGAGGCCTTGGGACCAGCCTTCGAAAATGGCGGCCCCCATGCACGCACGCATGCACACTACGGTGGGCGCCGTGTGCATGCGCACGCAGGGGGACAAGCACACACATGCACACACACACACGCCTGGCCCCAGCGCCATTCCCGGCCCCTGGTTTAAGGTCTAGCCAATTCCTCACTTTCCCGGAAGGTAATTTCATTGTCCAAAAGGTGGAGGAGGCAACAAGAGGATCAGTTATTTTAGATCTGATCCTAACCAACAGTGATGTCCTGGTAAATGGGGTGCAAGTGGTGAGATCCTTAGCTGGGAGTGACCATGTTCTCCTGGAGTTTGTTATACATTGCAATGGAGAAACCAGGCATAGTCAGACATGCATTCTAGATTTTAGGAAATACCAGGGGTGAACATGTGGTCAGGAATACTAAAAGAGAAGGGAATTCAGGACAGATGGGAGTTTCTCAAAAGGGAAATATTGAAGACACAATTTCAAAAAGTTTCAGTGAGGAGGAAAAATGGGAGGTGTCTCAAGAAACCAGGATGAATTACTAAAGAGCTAGGTTTTAAACGGAACATGTATAAGAAATGGAAAAAGAGGGAGATTACCAAGGAAGAATTCAAACAAATAGCTAGCACATGTAGGGGTAAAGTCAGAAAATCTAAAGTCCAGAATGAGCTCAGGCTTGCTAGAGAGGTTAAGAACAACAAAAAGGGGTTTTTGGGGGTATGTCCGTAGTAAAAGGAAGAAGAAGGAAATGGTAGGGCCACTGTGCAGAGAAAATGGCAAAATGCTTACAGAGACAGAGAAAAGGCAGAACTATTCAACTCCTTCTTTGCCTCGTCTTCTCACAAAAGAAAAAGGCGCTCAACCCGAGGAAAATGGAGCAGAGGACACAACAGGGGAAATGCACCACAGAATAAGTAAAGAGGTAGTACAGGAATACCTGGTTAATCTAAATGAATTTAAGTCTCCAGGATCAGATGAACTACATCCAAGGGTATTAAAAGAAATGGCAAATGTAATCTCAGAGCCACTGGCAATCATCTTTGAGAACTCCTGGAGAACAGAAGAAGTCCCAACAGATCAGAGGAGGGCAAACGTCCCCATCTTCAAGATGGGGGAAAAAAGAGGATCTCAACAATTCTTGTCCAGTTAGATCAATGCCAGGAAAGATACTAGAGCAGATCATTAAACAGCGAGTCTGCAAACATTTAGACAGGAACGCCGTAATCACAAAAAGTCAAAAGGGGTTTCAGAGAAACAAGTCATGCCAGACTAATCTGATCTCTCTCTCTCTCTCTCTTTTTTGATAAAATTACCAGCTTGATTTCAGTAAGGCCTTTGACAAGGTTCCCCATGAAATTCTTGAAAACAAACTAGTAAAATGTGTGCTAGACAATAGAACTGTTAAATGGATTTGTAATTGGTTGACCTGCTGAACCCGGAACAATAATTGCAAGCTTCAGGAAAAGAGATTCCACCTAAACATTAGGAGGAAATTCCTGACAGTAAGAGCTGTTTGACAGTAGAACAAATTCCCTCTGAGAGTGATGGAGTATCCTTCTTTGCAGGTCTTTAAACAGAGGCTGGATCTGTTGGGGATGCTTTGATTGTGAGTTCCTGAATGGCAGGGGGTTGGACTGGATGGCCCGTGTGGTCTCTTCCAACTCTATTATTATTATTATTATTATTATTATTATTATTATTATTATGTTTTAAACAAATTCAAAAGACACACTGACAAAAATACAACTTTGAACTACACACTGGTTTATGAATTAACTATAGCAAATCCAGATTATTTTGTATTAACCCACCTAGAGAAGCACAACTTGAAGTGCAAAAGCAATCCAATCTAATACTACAATTCTCAAGCCTGAAATCTTGATGAATCCTTATAACAAAATATTGGTCACAATTGGCATATAGAAACTATACATTTCCTTGTAAACAGATGAAACACAATTTCATTACTTGGCAAATCATTCTGTGGTAACTAGATTGGCAGTAGTGAAAATATTTATCCTCCCTAAATTCATTTTTTAGTCCAGATCCTCTATCCCCTGAATTAAAAATTCTCCCTCTTTCTCTGTCCCTCCCTCCCTCCCCCCCCCCCCTCTCCCTCTTGCTCTGTACTTTGATGCTGTCCAGGTGAATTACATAGCATCTTTCATCAGACTGGACTATTCCCAAAGGATTCAGATAGTATTAGGCCTGGAATCAAAACTTAAATAATGCCATCATTCCCCCCCCCCAAAAAAAAATTAAATAAAAAGCATTGCAAAAAAAAATGTTTTTTGAAACATTGACAGTATGGCAGCATGGGGCAAAGCACTTGATTGCATAGCTATCACTTTTAGAACCATTTCTCACTCATCCTTTATTCTTTCTTAACGTTAACCGAATGCAGTACAAGGATTTTAGAAACCCTATTTTGCAGAGAATTACGGATTTATTTTATAGTGGTACACTTGTACAAGCTAGATATATTCAGGATAATCATCAAGGTCTGAAACTCTCTTGGTTACATCTTCTTCAAATATGTTCATTTGTAAAATCTTGAGTAGACACCATGGGCTTCCAAAACAATTACACATATATGCACATAATCTGAATCTCAGCTACAGAGCTTCCTTAGTTTACAAAATTTTACTGGATGTAAAATTCAGTAATCCATCTGGAGCAAAACATGCTTGGGAGGCTGACCTTGATAATACTCTGGGAACAACAAGAATTTGGTCTTCAGTCCCTCATTTCACCCCATCTCCTCCAGCAGCAAAGAATGTACACCAAAAGTTTTGCACATATGTTACTTAACACTGATAAACTAACAGGATTTATACCAGATATCTCCACATTGTACTGGAAGTGATGTGGTGAAGGGCATACTCTGAAACAACTTTGGTTATCCTGCCCCAAGATTTTCAAATTTGGGGATGCAGTTAATAGTGACTATAGCTAATAATTATAGCAAACCAGAACATTAAACAGAATCATAGAATCATAATCACAATCAAAGCACTCCCGACAGGTGGCCATCCAGCCTCTGTTTAAAAACATCCAAAAAAGTAGACTCCATCACTCTCCAAGGAATGTGTTCCACTGTCAAATGGCTCTTACTGTCAGGAAGTTCTTCCTAATGTTGAGGTGGAATCATTTTCCGGTAGTTTAAATCAATTGTACTATGTTCTATCTAGTCTCTGGGGCAAAAGAAAACAAACTGTTTCCTTCTTCAGTATGATATCCCTTGAAATATTTAAACAGGGCTGTCATATCATGCCCTCCTCTGGACATGCTTCAGCTTGTCAACATCCTTTTTGAATTGAATTCTTGTATTGTGGTCCTAAAACTAGACACAGTATTCCAGGTGAGGCCTGACCAAAGCACGATAGAGTGATACTATTACTTCCATTTGCTCCTTTGGTCAGATTTCTGGGAGAACAATGCATAGCTGCAACTTAAATAGCTAATCTCTTTTTTTAACTTTTGAGTCCCCCCTTGGAGGTTTCCTATCGCTGAAAAATATCAGTTTGTGGCTGGATGGACAGAATTTGGACTATAGCTCTGAATGAGAAAGTAACTCATAATTAGAGACAAGCCAAAGGACTAGAAATAAAATTCAAGTCTGTGCAAAAATGGTATAATTTTACTGTGGCTTCCCCATATGCTCCTCTACCTTCTCTTAGAAGACTTTGGAGAAATTCCTTTTGACTGGTAGTGTGAAGTATGTGTCAGCGTGAAGACTGTAGTGTAGATAATGCACTGTGACATATTGCTGGGCATTTGCTTCAATTTGTTAACTTCTGTTTTGTAGTAGTTCTGTAATAAACTTTTATGCTGTGTAAAACAAAGATAAGCATACATTAAAGCTCATTTTTTAAATCTTTGAAATTATGTTGCCTCTTTCCAATTACAGCATTCAGTGGTTTCAAGCAGATTTCTCTAACCTAATACTCCTATTTGTCTTGCATTCCTTTTTGTTTTTTAGGAATATGCCAAGTGGGGCTGGGAAATTCTTTAGCCCCTTTGAAATTAGTAATCTGTTAAATCAATGGCACCTTATTTACTTGTTAGATCTTTTACAAAGTAACATAATTTAATGTGAAATTGAAGGCTTTCATAGCTAACATGAATGAAGATCCATCGAGATCCTTTTTGCATGGTCTACCAGTGCTTTTATTGTGCTCCTTTTTTGTCCCGGGTGATGGTTGGAATTTTTGTGTAAGTATCTGTCTGTGTATGTAGTTTTCTGTATATTGTCTGGCCCAATCATTGGTTTGGTTTGCAGATGACCAGAACATCCATGAATTGAGCACAATAAAAACATTGGTAGACTGCACAAAAAGGATCTGTGAACCTCACTTCTTGGAAGAGGAATTGAAGCACCTAAACTGGGCTCTACAGGCCAACAGTTACACCAGCTCAGACATCAGAAGAAGGCTCTTAAGGTTGATCTCTTCTGGCAGGCCTTCCCAACTTAACTCCTCTCCCTGCACAAGGTGATCTACATTGCTCTATCCACCAATTATCTTCCCGCCCGCCCCCCTTTTTAAAAAATCTTTTTGTATTTGGGGGCGTTGGGAAGGGACTAATTTTGAATTTTATTGTATTCCATGCACTTTTATTGTAACCCGCCCAGTTTCGTTGTGATTGGGTGGGTTATTATTATTATTATTATTATTATTATTATTATTATTATGTTGAACTTGTGGTCTACTAGGACTCCTAGATTCCTTTCACATGTACTGTTGTCAAGCCAGGTGTGTCCCCCATCCTATATCTCTACATTTCTTTTCTTTTTTCTTTTTTCCCCTAAGTATAGGGCCTTACATTTCTCCCTGTTGAAATTCATTTTGTTAGTTTTGGCCCAGCTTTTTAATATGTTAAGAACATTTTAAATTTTATTCCTGTCCTCTGGGGTATTAGCTACTCCTCCTAATTTGATGTCATCTGCAAATTTGAGAAGCATGTCCTCTATTCCTTCATCCAAGTCACTGATAAAATGTTGAATAGCCCCTTTGAAACTTGGAATAAAGAGTTTAAAAAATTATGTGGGAAGGGAAAAGGGAAAAGTAAAATGGAAAACCATAACAGCTAGAAGGATTAACGGAGGATGCACCTTCCTGACTTGGAAGTCTACTACCAAGCTAACATCATAGCATGGTCAATAAAATGAATAAAATTAGAAAATAACAAACTATTGGCTCTAGAATGTCTCAAGCTCCACTACAGCTTGCATCCATACCTTTAGTACAGAAAAGCTAAAATCCACAAGGAATTTGAACACCATTTCATATGTAAATCAATAATGAATAATTGGATAAAAATTAAAAATATTTTCAACAGAGGAATTCCAGGATTCTCCTCAAAAAGGTTTTTTTGGAAGGAATGGCCCAATAAGCTCCTGGCTAAGATACAAAGATATCTTTAAAAAGGCCAACCAAAATCATTTTAGAATAAAACCTGCAAAAAAAATAATAATAATAAAGACAGAGAAATAAAATGGTAAAAGTGGTTATTATACAAATAGTGAACTGATAGATTTAAACTTGACCAAAACAGAAAGGGTTTGAGACCAAGAAAAATGAATTAGACAAATTAATAGAAGGGAGTGAAAAGAAATTGATATCAAAATTATGTAAAATTTTACTAGAAAGGAAGCTAGATACAAGATGTTATAAAAGAAATAATAATAAAGTGGGCAACAGATGTTGGCAGGGTGATTGAACTAGAGAACTGGCAATATGCAAGAAAAAAATTCAATCCACAAAATGTCAAAATATCCAGGGGAAACTACCAAAAAATGGCCTTCCATTGGTACTTAACTCCTGCAAAAATAGATAAGATATATAAAGTTGAACAAAACAAATGTTGGAAATGCGAAAAAGACATTGGCTCTTGGAATTGTTCCCAAGTTAAAAAAAATCTGTAGCATATTGAAAATAAAAGACCAGATGATCACAGAGATATACGGGTCAAGCAGACAGGCAGCATGGAGGGGCCTCTGGCTGCATGCGAGTCCTGATCAGAGCAGGACCATGGCGACCAGATGCTGCAGTTCCGAAGATGGCCGCTACTTTGATCCCAAACAAACCATGGCAAGGAGCGGCTTTTTGCTTTTGCCACTCCTTTTCTTGCTGGCTTTGGGCTTCGGCAGAAGCACAGCTTCTGGCTGATCCAGGGGCATGCATCATTTGCACACCATGCCCCCAAAGTGCCCAAAAGATAGTGCTTTTTGCCTGTCTGTTTCAGGCCACACTTAACATGTCTAATAAATATTATATTTATTATATCTGGTATTTATCACCAGAACACTCCTAGCTCAAAAATGGAAAATAAAAAAATATTCCAACTATAAATGAATGGCTTATAAAGCTCTTAGATGCAATTGAGATGGATAAACTGACCAATTGCCTAAATGGAAAATCATTGTACAAAACAGAAAATGAATGGAAATTAATTACAGAATATTGTAAGAATAAATAGAGTTTAATATATAAGCAGGAAATATACAAATAAGATATTAACAGAGCACATAAATCAGGAAAATTAAGAAATTTAAATGCACACTGAAACTATTCAATCTAAAGAACACAAGTACAGAAGTAGATAAATGTAAAAATACAAGTCACACCAGCAAGACAGTGGGAAGTCCACACATAGAAACAGAATACATTTTGATATTGTTGGTAATGGAATTAGACCTATTTTATTTAAGATAATACTAATATCACTTGTGTGAACCCACAAATTTAGTAATGAGCAATGATATATAATTTGGAAATGCAATTTCAATAAAAAATTATGAAAATCCATTTGTTGATGTAACAAAATGTAATATTTCTTTTGATATCTTTTAAGTTTATTGATGATAAAAATTAAGTTAAAAAAATAAAGACGTTGAATAGCAACATGACACACCCCTGTGGCACTACACTATTCCCTTCTCTCTAGGATGAAGAAGAGCCATTTCTGAGCACCTTTTGGGTTCAGCCTGTCAACCAATCACAAATCCACCTAACAGTTGCATTGTCTAGCCCACATTTTCATAGCTTGTTTGCAAGAATATCATGGGGGACCTTGTCAAAGGCCTTACTGAAATCAAGATATGTACATCCACAGCATTCCCTTCATCTACCAAGCTGGTAATTTTATGAAAAAAAGGAGATAAGAATGGTCTAGCATGACTTGTTTTTGAGAAATCCATGTTGACGTTTTGTGATTATGGCATTCCTTTCTAAATGCTTACAAGCTCTTTGTTCAATTATCTGTTCAAGAATCTTTCCTGGTATTGATGTCAGTAATTGTTGGGCAGTAATTGTTTGGGTTCTTCCCCCACCCCCTTTTTTGAAGATGGAGACAACATTTGCCCCCCTCCCACCCACTGGGAGGTCTCCTGTTCTCCAGTAATTCTCAAAGATTATTGCAATTGGCTCTGATATTACTTCTGCCAATTCTTTTCATACACTTGAATAAAGTCCATGTGGTCCTGGAGATTTGAATTCATTTAGAATAATCAGGTATTCCTCTATTACCTCTTTACTTATTTTGTGCTGCATTTTCCCTATTGCGTCCTTTGCTCAATTTCCCTCATATTAAATATCCTTTTCCTTTTGTGAGAAGACTAATAGCCTTTGCAGACTGCCAGAAATAGTGCAAATTGAGTCCACTTTAACTATCCTGGCTCAGTGCTAGGGAATCATGGGAATTGTATTTTTTTCTGAGACATTGAGCCTTCTCTATCAGAGACTCTGGTGCCACAATAAACTACAGTTTCCATGACTCCCTAGCACGTAGGGCCTAAGCAGACGGGTGGCCCGGGCCCGCCCCGGGAAGCTGCGGATCGAGGCCGAGGCATCCGCATTCCTCGGCCCCGCGGCATAGCTTCGCCACCCCAGGGGGGAGCGCTAAAACAGCGCTCCTTCCACAAAGCACCGAAGGTGCACCGCAAAAGGCTGCCAGCGTACCTTCGGCGCCTTTTCCGCCACAGTGTGTGTGGATGCTGCGGCGGATAGGCATCCTCGGAGTGCCGGACGTGCGGAAGGTCCAGCGCTCCGACGATGTCTTTGGGAAGTGGTTGGGGCGCCCAGCGTGCGGCTGCCCCTCCCCTTCCTTGCCCTGAAGACGGCGCTTTGCGCCATCTGCTTCCCCCCTGAATCAGGGCAGTTAAAGTGGCCTCAATATGCACTATTTCTGGCAGTCTGCAAAGGGTGAAAGTAAGTGTTTAGTAGGTCGGTCTTTGCTGTGTCCCCTTTTAGCATTTCACCATTTTCTCTACGCAGTAGCCCTACCATTTCCTTATTCTTCCTTTTGCTGCAGACATACCCCCAAAAGCCCTTTTTATTGTTCTTAACCTCTCTAGCAAGCCTGAGCTCATTCTGAGCTTTAGCTTTTCTGACTTCTCCCCACAAGTGATAGCTATTTGTTTGAATTCCTCTTTGGTGATTTCCCCCTTTTTTCCTTATACATGTCCCAATTAAAACAGATTTGAAAATTCTTTAGTCATCTATCCTGATTTCTAAAGAAGACTTCCCATTTTTCCTCCTCAGTGGGACTGTTTAAAATTGTGCCTTCAGTATCTCCTTTTTGTAAAACTCCCATCCTTCCCAAACACCCTTCTCTTTTAGAATAAATGAAAGAAAGAAATTGGCAGCATGAGCTTTCATAGACTTCAGTCTACTTCCTCAGATGCATTTAGTGTAGTGGAGGCCAGGCACAGACATATATATTTGTGGATGTCAATTCAAGTTACAAATCCTTTGTGTATGGAAATGAAGTGGCAGGCGCAGTCTTAACTGTGGTCGTTAGTGCACAAAGACATAGGAAACTGGTCTTTGTCCATGGAGATGAACTTTACTGAAATCAGCTTTCCTAAAGTCTAGAATGCATGTCTGACTATGCTAAACTATGCTAGACTTCACCTATCCACTGTATAACAAATTCCAGGAGAATATGATCACTCCCTCCTAAGGATCCCACCACTTACACCCCATTAACCCAGTCATCCTTGTTGTTTAGGATCAAATCTAAAATAGTTGATCCCCTTGTTGCCTCTTCCACCTTTTGGGCAATGACATTTTCTGCCAGGTAAGAGTAATTTGCTGGACCTTAAACTCTTGGCTGACTATGACTTCCAGCAAATATCCAGATAGGTGAACTCACCCATCACTACTCCTTTCTGGGTGTGTGGTCATCTGTTCTAGGAAGGCATCATTCAATTAATCAGTCTGGCTGGTGGTCTGTAGTAGACTCCCACAATAACATCCCTGTTGTTGCTCTCCACCTGGCTTTCAGGATTTAAATCCTCTATCTCTTCACAGGTGTAAACATCCCTGACATATAATGCTGCTGCTCCTCCTTTCCTGTTTAGCCTATCTCTTTTTAAAAGATTATACCCATCTATTACTACATTCCAATTCTGAGAGTCATCCCATCAGGTTTCAGTGATGCCTATTATATCTTATTTGGTTTGTTGTGCTAGGAGTTTAAGTTCATCCCATGCTCTGTGCATCAGTGTAGAGACTAGTGTAGAGACTAATAATAATAATGATGATAATAATAATAACTTTATTTATACCCCACCTTTTGCAGAAGCAGTCAAGGTGGCTTACATCTAAAACAACTCGTACATTATCCCACAATAATCGACAAATCATATTAATAAACATACTAACCCCCCCCTTAAAATATATATTAAATTCAGATATCAGTTAAAATTAGTATAGAGACCATGGGATATCCCCCTGGCTGCCTATGTAAGGCTGTTTCCCTCCCACTGTTAAGTCCTTGCACTATTTGCCTTGTTCTCTCTATAAACATTTGGCTATTATCTCCAGCCTTGCTCAACTCATGCCCTCCAGAATACTGTCTCCCTTTCACACATAATTCAGTTTAAAGCCCTTCTGATCAAATTTTTGAGACTGTTGGCAAAAATCTTTTTGCCAGCTAATGTGTAGTGCAGCCTATCTCTTGCCAGAAGTCCCCCTCCTGAAACCTCAGGCCATGGTCCAAGAATCCAAATCATTCTTAGCAGCACCATCTACAGTGCCCATTGTTTATCTCTGCTCTTTTCCTCTGTCTTACTGGACCCTGCCCTTTAAGAGCCTCATAATCCCTTATGATATGCTGAAGGCTGTTATGTTGAAATATGGATGGGTTATATAGTCAAAGGAGAAATATAGAGATGTGTGTGTGTAGTTTTTCTCATGGGAACAGTTTTACTTCAACACAAAGAGAACTCAACAGCAGGTGGATTAGAAATCAAAACATGGGCTCAGAGAGCCGAATAACAAACAGTTTCAGCCTGGGAAATAGATAGGCAAAACATCAACATATGAGCTCATGAGAAGGTAGTCACATGGGGAATGATAATTGGGCCAAGTGTTTCCTTTGTTCGTTTGTTTATATATGCAAGCACTGTGTTTGTGCGTGTGTGGTTAGCTATGGAGTTAGTTTTGGTTTTTAGCTTATGAGTATGCTTATACTTTGAACTGCTTTTACAATGTAACTGTAACTCCTGGATCTGGAAACATGGACCTGTAACCTTTCTATTCTACAACAATATCAGCAAGATGTGATCCTTTAGTGGATTTTATGTTTTCTTTTCTTATTTGCTTTATGGAACAATAAAGCTTTACTTTAGAACTACAAGAAATGTCCTCATGCTTTGGGCATGGAAAAGGCTGATGGAAGAAGCTATTCTCTATACTCTGCTGCAATGCACACCACATCCAAATATCAACAAAAGGTTATGTTGGCTCCAGACGCGTCGGCAGCTTCAAAGTCCTCAAATGCTTCAGAGGGAGCGTCCAGAGAGATGCAGGCAGAGAGAGCAGCTGTTTCCAAGGAAAAGATATGCTTCTACTGGAAGAAAGCAGGTAATTTGAAGTGAGAATGCAGGAAATTTGCAGCAGACAAAAAGGAGAAGAACCAACAACAGCAACCCAGAGACTTTGGGGCTAACAAAGGAACTGCAGCTGTTACACAGGGCTGTGATATTGTGACTCAACAGATGGTGAGCCAAGTCTGGATTTTGGACTCTGGTGCCACTGGACACATGGTAAACACTCCTGAACTACTCAGAAATAAGAAAAACTCCACAGTGAACTCTGTTGCTCTAGCTGATGGAGCAGATGGGGACCATTTGCATTCCTGGTTTTGGTAAATCTTTTGATAACGTTTTGTGTGTGTCTAAATTACAAAACTGTTTAGTTAGTGTGTCTGCTTTGACCACAGAAGGCTATACACTGGTCAGGCCTACTGACCAATGCCCCTTCTTTTTGGTCCATGTGGGAATGAATGACACAGCAAGACACAGCCTTCAGAACATCAAAAGGGATTATGAGGCTCTAGGTAAGAAGCTGAAAGAAATGGAAGCACAGATTGTCATCTCGTCTCTTCTGCCAGTTGAAGGGCATGCTCCAGGAAGAGAGAGGAAAATAGCAGATGTCAACAATTGACTCCGCAGATGGTGTCATCGAGAATGATTTGGATTCTTACATCATGGGCTGTGGTTCCATGAAGGCGGACTCCTGGCAAGGGATGGGCTGCATCTCACGCCAGTTGGAAGAAACGTTTTTGCCAACAGTCTCAAGAATTTGATCAGGAGGGCTTTAAACTGAATTATGTGGGGAAGGGAGACAGCGTCCTGGAAGACAAAAGGACTGGAGAAAATAGTCAAACTGTCATAGAGGTAACAAGGCAAACAGTACAGGGACCAAACAGTGGGAGGCAAAAAAACGTGCACAGGCAGCAAGTAAGGGGGACATATGGTCTTAGATGTCTCTACACTAATGTGAAGAGCATGGGAAATAAGCAAGATGAACTTGAACTCCTAGCACAACAAAGCAAATATGATATAATAGGCATCACTGAAACCTGGTGGGATGAGTCTCATGACTGGAATGTAGAAATACAGGGGTATAGCCTTTTCAAGAGAAACAGGCCAAACAGGAAAGGAGGAGGAATAGCATTATATGTCAGGGATATTTACACCAGTAAAAAAATCCAGGACATCAATCCTGGAAGCCAGGTGGAGTGCATCTGGATAAAAATTAAAGGGGAGGGAAACAACAGGGATGTTAGTGTGGGAGTCTATTACAGACCCCCCAACTCAGGCAGAAGAATTAGATGATGCCTTTCTAGAACAGATGACCACACACTCAGAAAGGAGAAATATAGTAGTGATGGGTGACTTCAACTATCCGGATATTTGCTGGAAGTCAAACTCAGCAAAATTCTCAAGGTCTAGCAAATTCCTCACTTGCCTCGAAGACAATTTCATTGTCCAAAAGGTGGAAGAGGCAACGAAGAAGTCAGCTATTTTGGATCTGATCCTAACTAACAGGGAAGACCTAGTTAATGGGGTACAAGTGGTTGGATCCATAGGCGGGAGTGATCATGTCCTCCTGGAGTTTATTATACAGTGGAAAGGAGAAACCAGGCATAGTCAGACACGTATTCTAGACTTTAGGCAAGCTGATTTTACTAAACTTAGAGAAATACTGGGAGCGATCCCATGGACAGGAATACTAAAAGAGAAGGGAGTTCAAGACGGATGGGAGTTTCTCAAAAGGGAGATACTGAAGGCACAATTTCAAACCGTGCCAACGAGGAGGAAAAATGGGAGGTGTCTCAAGAAACCAGGATGGATGACTAAGGAACTTGCAACTGAACTATGTTTTAAATGGAACATGTATAAGAAATGGAAAAATGGGGAAATCACCAAAGAGGAATTCAAACAAATAGCTAGCACGTGTAGGGGTAAAGTCAGAAAAGCTAAAGCGCAGAATGAAATCAGGCTTGCTAGAGAGGTTAAGAACAATAAAAAGGGCTTTTTTGGGTATGTCAGCAGCAAAAGGAAAAAAAAGGAAATGGTAGGGCCACTGTGTGGAGAAGATGGCAAAAAGTTAACAGGGGACAGAGAAAAGGCAGAATTACTCAACACCTTCTTTGCTTCAGTCTTCTCAGAAAAGGCAAAGGGTGCTCAACCTGATGATAATGGAGCAGAGGACAGAATAGGAGAATTTCAGCACAGAATAAGTAAAGAGATAGTACAGCAATACCTGGTTAATCTAAATCAGGGGTAGGCAACCTTTCCCCTTTAAGGGCCGAGGGACTTCAGCTCCCAGAATCCCAGGAGCTATTGGCCAACATGGGACTATTGGCCAACATGGCTGAGGCTGAGGTCCTGGAGACTTATATTCATTTAGATCAGGGGTAGGCAACCTTTCCCCTTTACGGGCCGAGGGACTTCAGCTCCCAGAATCCCAGGAGCTATTGGCCAACATGGCTGAGGCTTCTGGGAGTTGAAGTCCCTCGGCCCGTAAAGGGGAAAGGTTGCCTACCCCTGATCTAAATGAATATAAGTCTCCAGGACCAGATGAATTACATCCAGGGGTATTAAAAGAACTGGCAAACATAATATCGGAACCATTGGCAATAATCTTTGAGAACTCCTGGAGAACAGGAGAAGTCCCAGCGGACTGGAAGAGGGCAAATGTTGTCCCCATCTACAAAAAGGGGGAAAAAGAGGATCCCAACAATTATTGTACAGTTAGTCTGACATCAATACCCAGAAAGATTCTGTAGCAGATCATTAAACAGAGAGTCTGTGAACATCTGGAAGGTAATTTCGTAATCACAAAAAGTCAGCATGGGTTTCAGAGAAACAGGTCATGCCAGACAAATCTAATCTCTTTTTTTGATAAAATTACCAGCTTGGTAGATGAAGGGAATATCTTGATTTCAGTAAGGTCTTTGACAAGGTTCCCCATGACATTCTTGCAAACAAGTTGGTAAAATGTGGGCTAGACTTCAACACAAAGAGAACTCAACAGCAGGTGGATTAGAAGTCAAAACATGGGCTCAGAGAGCTGAATAACAAACAGTTTCAGCCTGGGAAATAGATAGACAAAACATCAACATATGAGCTCATGGGAAGGTAGTCACATGGGGGATGATGGACAGCTAGAGGCTGGGTTAAAACACATCATACAGGCATTATCCAATCAGCATAAGTTTAACACCCAGAAGGTGGAGTATGAGATGGGCCAAGTGTTTCCTTTGTTTGTTTGTTTATATATGTTTATATAAGTGTTTGTGCATGTGTGGTTAGCTATGGAGTTAGTTTTGGTTTTTAGCTTATGAGTATGCTTTTAGCATGGAAAAGGCTGATGAAGGAAGCTATTATGTATACTCTGCTGCAATGCACACCACATCCAAATATCAACATGTTCCTTGCAGTGGCATTGATTCCCACATGGACCAAAAAGAAGGGATAATGGTCAATAGCCTTGACAAGTCTTACTGTCACATAATGGATTTTTTGCTCCAGGGAAATAACACACTTCCCAGGACATCTTGTCAGGCCCATAAACTATTGTTTCTGTACTCCTCAGCAAGGAGTCCCCACAAACACTACATGCCTCTTCCAAGGCTTAGCACAGCCATTCCCTGTTCTGATTCTAAGAAGTTATGCTGCACATTCCCTGAGGATTGGCCCTGCTGCTCTCCCTCATCATCACTGATTAGGAAGAGTGCTTCAAATCAGATTTGTAGCTGCAAGCTCACAAAATGATCACTGGTTTTCCTATTTCTATGTGTCACATTCCTCCTGCTGTCTACCTCCTGTGTATGGAAACTGACCACCACCCCCCCCCCCGGAACTTCCTCTGTGTATTCCCCATCCAAGATGGTCTGTTCTGTTTTGTCCAGGAAAACGTCTTGCTCCCTAACATGCTGAAGTGTACATACTTGGGCCTCCGGCTGCTGTACCTTCTCTTTGAACAGGGCTCCCAACTTGCACTTGGTGTAGGTGAAGTTGCCCACATTCATAGGCAAGAGCACAAACATACCACAACTGTTAGAAGTGACTACAATAGCTCTCTCACTGTCCATGTTCAGTAGTCTTAAATAGGTACTAATACAGGACTCCGAGTTCTCATCTCCAACCTCCCCTCAAAACACCCACATGAAACACCCTATTTTTTAAGCCTGTTCACCAAGTTCTGTCACCAAGCACCAGAGACTGAGACTGCAGCTATATGGAAAAGCTACTGCCTGATAGCTCCTCCCCGAGCTAAGTCTCTGACTCACTCCTATAGGCAAAACCCCCTCCTTCCTGGAACCCAATACAACAACAGAGTGATACCAAGCACATAAGTACACCTCCACTCAGCTCACACAGTCAGTCTTGACTCAACCTACAAATGTCACCAAACTACTGCTGATGCAGTCAAGCTTCCAGTAGGCTCAAAACAAAACAAACAGCCTTAGTCCAACTGAACCTCAACCTTGACCCAACAAACTGTCCCAAAAGACTCTCTGGGACTGGGGAGGTTTAACCCCATAGACCCAAGGTCACTTTTTGTTGTCTCTTCCTCCACACCCATGCAAAACACCCCTGTTTTCTAAATCTGTTCGCTAAGCTCTGTTGCTGATAAAGTCTTCTTTCCCTCTCATTCTTGCTAATTGCTGTCATAGCCCCAATCATGAGCAGGAACATGAACATTAATACAGAGGGAAAGAATCCAGTCCATGACACAAGATGTTCAGGTGCTGCAGCCACTATCAAGATCCTAGTCAGCAAGCTCAGATTAGTCAAAGGGGCTGGCATCACCAATACCTGTTGTTTCCCCAGGCCAGCTCACCAATACAAGCAACACATTCAGCAAGAACCAGGAAGAAGGAGGGGTGGAAAGGATAGTCACCCTCTTGCTACCATGAGAATTATTTATTTGCAGTTTGAGACTTTTTTGTGGAAAAAATGTTTGTACAAATACTTTATCTTTTGCACAAAACCCAACATTTTATGCAGAAAGCAAAAAAGATAAGTTTTCTGTGCTACAGAATTCAGGGTCTCTTCTCTAGCCTTCTAGGGACTCAGACAAATCAGAACACAAAAGTTTCTGAGTCAATTGTGAAAGGCCACATACAAGATGAAATTTTTATTCTTTAAGACATATTTTTATTATGATTTGACACATCCTGTTCTAGTGAATCTGCAAAGTTGTACTCACTTGACCATAAATGAGGAAGTATATGCATGTTGCCTCAATTGAAATGAAAATTATTTCCCAGTTAGCTGTTGTGGTTCCTGCATCACCACGACTCTACGCTACTGTAAAGTTTTGGAAATAGATAGCAATCATCATGATGGATAGCAAGTAAGGTTCTCATTTGTTTACTATAAACAAGGTATAAAACAGAATCTGGCCAAGTGTATAACAGCAAGGAGAAGTCACTTGCGTCCCATCATGAAGGTTTCTTGCATTTAGAAGTATAAAAAAGGTTAAGGTGAAAGTTTTCCCTTTGACAAGATTGTTAGATTGTGTCCGAATGTAGGGGGCAGTGCTCATCTCCTTCACTAAGCCAAAGAGACAGCGTTGTCAAAGACAACTCCATGGTCAAGTGGCCAGCATGACTGTGCACAATGCTGTTACCTTCCCACCAAAGTAGTACCTGTTTATCTACTTGCACTTTTACATGCTTTTGAACTGCTACATAGGCAAAAGCTGGGACTATTAATGGGAGCTCACTCCGTCTGCTGACCTTCCAATCTTGCAATCATCAGAGTCGGCATCTTAACTGCTGAGCCACTGTGTCCCTCATTATTCATTATTCAGAGTATACTGCCTCTGAATAACAAGACTCCATCCTCATTTAGCATATAGCTGTCATCCCTGCACCTGTGTAATTCTGTTTAACACCATCAAGATCTCTGTGGAATGGATGTGCTTTAATTATTTTTTGTTTTTTAATGTATTTCTGTATTTTATCTATATTTTTGCTTGCTGCCTTGAATTCTGTTTTTAGTGGAAAGGTGGCATATAAATTAATGTTCGTTCAGTAGACAGATACATTCAAAGAGGAAGTATCAGGATTTTGTTTGCTACCCTTGCCTGTAGCATCTTTGAATACAAAGTGCCATTTGGGGAGCCTGTCTTCATGTTCATAACCATAATCCATTAGCCTCTGATTACAATCAGCCCTCTGTATCCATGGATTTCCTATCCACAGATTCAACTATGCATGGCATGAATATATATTCCAAAAGCAAACCTTGATTTTGCCTTTTGTAAGAGACACCATTTTACTCTGCCATTGTATTTTATGGGACTTCAGCATCCATGGATTTTGGTATGCATAAGGGGTCCTGAAACCAAACTCAAGCAGATACCAGTGGCCAACTGTATTCAATTTGTACTCAACATTTTTGCAGCGTATCAATGACACAATCAGTTTTTATGCATATTGCATCATAGACACATAGGCCCCTTGGCAGACACGGGTTTAAATCCATTGTTGTGCTGGAATCACAATTGAAATGTCTTTCCTTCCTCCCTCTGCTGTGCCACATGCAAAAAAAAACTTGTTCTGGAAGGTTTGGAAGTATGGAGGGCTTGAAGATTAAAAGAGGGTGTCCTGGCATCACTTCTCAGCCTGTTGGCTAAGATAAAGTGAAGGTATCCTGGCCTCTGGTTCCATTTGGTTTCTCTTGGTCCTCTAATGGAAGTCCACCATTGGTTTGTGGTCTGGAGATCAGGGGTAGAGTAGGCAGATACAATCCATCTTCCTCCAAAACGTTCACTTATACTCTGAATAAATGTCTGCTAGGGACATATACTAGTGGTCACATCTTGTGATAATGAATTATTTATGTGCTGAGAAAACACATATCTTCTCTTCTCTCGATTGGGCAAAGGGAACTTACTATACTGGCATAATTTTTATGCACAATCTAGAAAACAACATGTATCATTTGTAACCCTTGCATGTTTTTCCCCCAATGCTTCTGTCTTGTTTTCTTAACACAAAAAAAATCTGCTAAAGAAAAATGACAACTAGAGGTTCCATACAAAAGACCCATAAGCAATTATTGTCTTCCTGTTCTTAAGAATGGGGGGATGCAGACGAGCGGCCCTGGGCCGCCCCTGGAAGCGGAGGATCAAGGCCGAGGCTGCCAGACACCTTGGCCCCGATCCTCCCTTTTGCCCCCTGTGAAAGGAGCACTAAAATAGCGCTCCTTCTGCAAGCCACAAAAGGGGCACCACAAGAGGCGTGACACGCCTCTTTGACGTCTCTTCCGGCTCAGCGTGTCTGGACGCTGAGACGGAAGGATGTCATTGGAGCACCCGTCGTGCGGATGGGCTGTCGCTCTGATGACGTCCTCAGGAAGGGGATGAGGCGCCCAGTGTCCGGATGCCCCTCCCCTTCCTGGGATTGAAGATGGCGTTTTTCGCCGTCTGCATCCCCCCCAATGCTATAAGAGCTATCCAAGTTAGCATTTCAATAATTAGTTCTAAGTTCTATCTTTGAATTGATAATCACAGAATTGTAGAGCTGGGAAAGTCCCCAAGAGCTGTTTAGTCCGATCCCTGGTAATGCTGGGATCTACAGCTAAAGCATCTCCGAGAGATGGCCATCTAATCTCTACTTCAAAAGTTCCAATGAAGCTTTTGTTCATTCATATGTTAGTATGTGTGTGGATACACACACACACACACACACACACACACTAGTACTCCCTCACAACAACTGCCAAAGCTCTGTATATATCAGTAAGACAAGCAGGAATTCAAAGTTTTCCAGCAGTTTTCCAGTTATGTCTTGTCTTGTTTTCTTTTTGTCCATTTGCAACATAGTTCTGTAGGTTTATCTGTGTTATGATGAAACTCACTTCTGGAGAAATGTGGATTTCGAATCGTGGTTGGGACATGATGTCTCTCTTGTCTCTTCAGATTCTATGACTTGTTGATTCTGTAAATCAAATCAGAAGAACTTGAAGAAAGTTCTGGGAAAGAAATGTTTGAAAAAGCAGTTTTAATGTATGGTCTAAAAGTCTCAAGGACTAGAAAACATTTTTAAAAGTCCATAGTACTGTAATATAAATATGTATGTGGTATTTAGATGTAAATTTGATGCCTTTATGGGTCTGTTTTCTACTTTCAGAGAGAAATTTGTATTAAACTATTTACTGGCATGCTTTAATTACCTTACCATTCTTTCCTTCCTTCCTCTTGGCTTCCCACCCTGATCATATCTTTAAATTTTTATTAACTGTTTTTTTGTCTTTTTTCAAACTTGCTCTAGGTATCTAACTGGTTTGGAAATAAGAGAATCCGGTACAAGAAGAACATAGGTAAATTTCAAGAGGAAGCCAATATTTATGCTGCCAAAACGGCTGTCACTGCTACAAATGTGTCAGCCCATGGAAGCCAAGCTAACTCACCCTCAACTCCTAATTCAGCTGGTTAGTTTTTTTTTCTTTTGGGTTGTTATTGTTCTTTTTCTTTACATGGGATTATTTGTTTTTGTTTTTGCTTTCTTCTTTGTATCAATGTACATTTCTTGGTTGCTTTTAATTTGGTTTTCTCTTTGGTTTGTTCACTTTGGGGAAAATTAGAATATTTTGTTCCTATCTGTTTTTTGTTCTAAAGGCTTTATAGTTGTGCTGTGTAGTTCAGAGGAACGTGTTGAAGATGTTTGTATGGGTAATTTTTTCCTAAGATACTGATTATCTTAGGAGAAAGTTTGTCCATATACAGTTTGTCTTCAGAGGGGAAGACATTTATCACTGGGTAACCCAGATAAATAACTTAACACATTCAGAAGTCATGATTCATCCGGATTATATTTGAAATGAATAGGAGCTATACATTAGCACATATATTTTAATGGGGTTTTTGCTCAGGATGTCCTTTGTCATTTTATTTAGATCTATATTTTGTGAAACCTTTCCCTAGTTACTCCATCATCTTTGTCAATTTATCGTGTGTGTGTGTGTGTGTGTGTTTTTAGTCATGTCATAATCACCAGAAGACATTTGGTACTCAGTGGAGTAAATGGAATTTCTGCTTCTATTTTTCCAACATGTGGCATTATTCTCATGCTAATTTCTCACAGGGTAAATTAATCCAGACTGCCTTGAGTCCTATGTAGATGGGCAGGGTGAAAATTTTAGAGGTAAATTAACAAAATAAAAAATCATAATGGTCTAATTTTGAACTCAAAGCACCCTTATCAGATTTATTGTTTCATGTTAAATTTTTATATTGCTTAGGAAAAATTATGACAAATTGTACATGTGTAACTTTCTGGGCCTTGTACAAAGATCAGCCTGAAGACCAGAGTGTGATCAAATGTTTACTGTAGGTCAAGGGTAGACAACCTAAGGCCTGGGGGCCAGATGCGGTCTCCCGAGGCCTTTGGACCAGCCCCAGTCCTGCCGCCGCCACCACCGCCACCGACCCCCACCGCCGCCACCGCCACCCGCCGTGATGATATTGATTATTGTTGTTATTACTTGTTCTTGGGGTTTTTTTGGCAAAATCTCCACAGGGGTTTTGCCATGGCTTTTCTGGGGCTGAGAGAGCGTACATGCATATTTTTTAAATTTTTAAATTTTTTTTTAATTTTAATTTTAATTTATTTATTTATTTATTTATTGTTTTTGGTGCTTCGCCCCCCCCCCAATTGTCTGAGGGACAGCAACCCGGGTCCCGGCTCAAAAAGGTTGCCTACCTCTGCTGTAGGTCAAGTATGCTAGGCTGTGGGACAGATAACCTTTTTTCAGGTTCTGAAATAATGTGGGGCACACCTGAATATAGAGCATTTTTGTAAAGCTGCCAAGAAGCCTGGTCCAATATGGCCATTCCCCACAAGAGAGCCTGCACAGAAGAAATCCAGGACATCAATCCTGGAAGCCAAGTAGAGAGCATCTGGATAAAAATTAAAGGGGAGGGAAACAACAGGGATGTTAGTGGGAGTCTACTACAGACCCCCAACTCAAGCAGAAGAATTGGATGATGCCTTTCTAGAACAGATGACCACACACTCAGAAAGGAGAAATATAGTAGTGATGGGTGACTTCAACTATCCGGATATTTGCTGGAAGTCAAACTCAGCAAAATCCTCAAGGTTTAGCAAATTCCTCACTTGCCTCGAAGACAATTTCATTGTTCAAAAGGTGGAAGAGGCAATGAGGGAGTCAGCTATTTTGGATCTGATCCTAACTAACAGGGAAGACCTAGTTAATGGGGTGCAAGTGGTTGGATCTTTAGGCAGGAGTGATCATGTCCTCCTGGAGTTTATTATACAGTGGAAAGGAGAAGCCAGGCATAGTCAGACACGCATTCTAGACTTTAGGAAAGCTGATTTTACTAAACTTAGAGAAATACTGGGGGTGATCCCATGGACAGAAATACTAAAAGAGAATCCCAGGAGCTATTGGCCAACATGGGACTATTGGACAACATGGCTGAGGCTTCTGGGAGCTGAAGTCCCTCGGCCCTTAAAGGGGAAAGGTTGCCTATCCCTGATCTAAATGAATATAAGTCTCCAGGACCAGATGAATTACATCCAAGGGTATTAAAAGAACTGGCAAATGTAATATTGGAACCATTGACAATAATCTTTGAGAGTTCCTGGAAAACAGGAGAGGTCCCAGCGGACTGGAGGAGGGCAAATGTTGTCCCCATCTTCAAAAAGGGGAAAAAAGAGGATCCCAACAATTATCGTCCAGTTAATCTGACATCAATACCAGGAAAGATTCTGGAGCAGATCATTAAACAGAGAGTCTGTGAGCATCTGGAAGGTAATTTCATAATCACAAAAAGTCAACATGGGTTTCAGAGAAACAGGTCATGCCAGACAAATCTGATCTCTTTTTTTGATAAAATTACTAGCTTGGTAGATGAAGGGAATGCTGTGGATATAGTATATCTTGATTTCAGTAAGGCCTTTGACAAGGTTCCCCATGACATTCTTGCAAGCAAGTTGGTAAAATGTGGGCTAGACAAAGTAACTGTTACATGGATTTGTAATTGGTTGACTGGTTGAACCCAAAGGGTGCTCAACAATGGCTCCTTTTCAACTTGGAAAGAAGTGACCAGTGGGGTGCCACAGGGCTCTGTCCTGGGCCCAGTGCTATTCAATATCTTTATTAATGACTTGGATGATGATATTGGGGGCATAGTTATCAAATTTGCAGACGACAGCAAATTAGGAGGAGTAGCTAATACCCCAGAGGACAGGATCAAAATTCAAAATGACTTGAACAGACTAGAAAGTTGGGCCAAAGCTAACAAAATGAAATTCAACACGGAGAAATGTAAGGTACTGCACTTAGGGAGGAAAAACGAAAAGTACAGATATACGATGGGGGACACCTGGCTGAATGAGATTACGTGTGAAAGGGATCTAGGAATCCAAGGGGACCACAAGTTGAACATGAGTCAACAGTGCGATGCAGCAGCTAAAACGGTCAATGCAATTTTGGGCTGCATCAGTAGAGGTATAGTGTCTAGATCAAGAGAAGTAATAGTACCACTCTATTCTGCTTTGGTCAGGCCTCACCTGGAATACTGTTTCCAGTTCTGGGCACCACAATTCAAAAAGGATGTGGAGAAACTGGAGAGTGTCCAAAGGAGGGCAACTAAAATGGTGAAGGGTCTGGAAAGCAAGCCCTATGAGGAACGACTTAGGGAGCTGGGCATGTTTAGCCTGGAGAAGAGAAGGCTGAGAGGTGATATGATAGCCGTGTTTAAATATTTGAAGGGATGTCATGTCGAGGAGGGAGCAAGCTTGTTTTCTGCTGCCCCAGAGACTAGGACCCAAAACAATGGATGCAAGCTGCAGGAAAAGAGATTCCAGCTCAACATTAGGAGGAACTTCCTGACAGTAAGAGCGGTTCGACAGTGGAACACACTCCCTCGGAGAGTAGTGGAGTCTCCTTCCTTGGAGGTCTTTAAGCAGAGGCTGGATGGCCATCTGTCAGGGATACTTTGATTGGGAATTCCTGCATGGCAGGGGGTTGGACTGGATGGCTCTTGTGGTCTCTTCCAACTCTATGATTCTATGATTCTATGCACACTATAACAAAGTGTGATATGGCTCCTGCGCTGAATTACTTAAACTCTGAATGATTAAACATTAAAGTCAAATATCTCCCCATTCCCAATGGAGTCTCTGCCATGGTGAGTCATGGTTCTAGTTCACATCTTAAGTCAGTGTGGCCATGAGGTCAGTGTGGCCATGATCTTTGGCCATGGGGCCTAATCTATGGAAAATAGAAAGCTGCACCTTTCCCCACCCATTCTTGCCAATCATAGGAACCAAGGGGCTATGCAGACGGGCAGGAAAAGGTGACCTGAAGTTGCCTTTTCCCTAAGCTACAGCAACCGCACTGCCTGCCCTGAGGTTGCCCTAAATGGGGACAGAGCAACCGCACTGGGGGGAGTCAATGCAGCTTTTCTGAGGCTGTATTGAAGCCCCAGCAACTGCACTGTCAGCCCCAAGGACACCACAAAGGGAGACGGAGCAACCTCATGGGCCGGCAGTGGCTGCTTTAATTTTTTTTCATTCTCAAATGCATGCGCACATGTGCAGGATCAACTCTCCACACCTGCGCATCTGCGCAGGAAAACATCCCTGTGCCCATGCACAGGACCTGTCATAGGCTACTATACAGTCTGTCACTCTCTCTGTACAAAGGTGACTGAAGTTTGGCATCCCTGTGCACCTGCACAGGACCTGTTATAGGGTGGTATACAGTCTGTCACTTTCTGTGTACAAAGGTGACTGAAGTTTGGCATCCTTGTGCATGTGCACAGGATCTGTCATACAACCACATATCATGCAAGGATTCACTGACCTCCACTTCCCCTCCCCCCAAGGAGTGGGTGCAGTTGACAGGTGCCACTGTCTGATTGTGCCACCCTTGGGGTGAAGGAATGGGTTTGTCAACTGAAAAGACACTCCATTGTCCTCCACAAAACATGTCCTACACAGATCGGGGGGAGGGGAGAGGTACGTGCAAGGAAGGTTTATGTAGACAGACCTGATACATGTAGCTGGTGGTCAAGCAAGGGACATGGTCAACAGGACACATGGACAAATATTACTCCAGGAGCCCCCCCCCCCCCCATCATGCCAGTAAGTGGTATGCAGGTCTTATGCACACCTGCACAAGAGGTCACAAAAGCCTCTTTCATGCAAACTGCTGTGCATGCTGATAGGAAGCGTACATGCAGCAGAATGCATTTATTGTCGTAACAGAGGACAGTTGCTAGGGTGTACAGGTATGGTCACAATTAGAGTTAGGGTTCTAATATTCAAGCGCACCTGCGCCAGTGCATCCACACCTGGAAGCATAGGGTGCTTTAAATTAAAGCTTGCATCATAGGGCGCATGCTCTGGATCGCTGAGTCAATTTCCACCACACATGCGACTGCATTTATACAGCTGTTTCCCAGTGCATCAGTGTTGCTGCATACACATGTGAAGATGTGCATCTTAACCGAAGGAGCGGAAAAAAGCGGCTCCTTTTTGAAGCAGTTTTTCTCGGCATATGGCGGCTAGAGGGTGTTTTCCTGGAGACTTTAAGGCATATGTCGTCTAAAGGCCACACCTACAAGTCACCCTCAAAGCACCCCTTTTTGCCTGTCTGCATAGCCCCCAATTCACCTTAATAGTGGAGCTAGCTGCTCAATACAAAGTGAACAGCACCTATGCAAGCTGAATAGTCTTTTGGACTTCACTTAGATGTTGGAGGTGCCCTCCAATGACCAGCAGTTAGAATTTAAAGTTAGAATTTCTGGCATGTCTCACTCCAGGCCATGGCTTCTCCCTGATATCACCATCGCTTCCACCTGCTGGTTAATAGAACTGTCTGTGCAATTGTCATAGAGCAGTTATCTAAGAGGTGTCTTCTGGCCTCAGAGTGAGTCATAACTTGACTTGTGAGAGGTGGGTTGTCATGGAAGCTAGAACTACAGAACGTGCAAACAGTGTTGAAGAAAGCCCTTTTGTTTCTGGCATTTACCCAGCTTTCTACATTAAGGCAAGAAATATTGCAGTAGTTAAATCTCACAGTAACTTTGGCATAACACATCACAAATTGCCATCATTTTTTTATGACTTTTGAAAATGGAGGTGATATATGTTGCCTTACTGGTTTATGCAATGTTAACTTTATATGAGGGAACTGACCTTTTTATTAGGTCTGCTTTCTGCCCTCATGGAATCAGCTTTTTGGTAACATTTCAAAAGTTAGCAATGGTTTGATCTCTCTCAACACATGATTCAGGAATAGGAGGAGAGACCTTTATTGAAAAGACCATCCCTGAATCCCACTATAATGAGTAATTATCAGCCAGTGTCCAACCTACCATTTTAGGGCAAGGTATTGGAATGTGTGGTGGCTTCCCAACTCCAGGGGTTTCTGAATAAAATGGATTATCTAGATCCATTTCAATCTGGTTTCAGACCTGGCTATGGAACAGTGGATGACCTATGCAGGGAACTGGACAGGGAGAGTGTGTCCCTGTTAATTCTGCTGGGCCTCTCAGTGGCTTTCAATACCATGGACCATAGTATCCTTCTGGGCTGCCTCTTTAGAATGGGACTTAGAGGTACTGTTTACAGTGGCTCCATTCCTTCCTGAAGGGGCAAACCTTCCTGAAGGTGGTGCCAGGGGACTCCTGCTTGACCTTCCGGCCATTGACATGTGGAGTCCCTCAGGGTTCTGTGTTGTCCCCTATGCTATTTAACATATACATGAAACTGCTGGGAGAGGTCATCTGGACTTTTGTGGTGTGATGCCACCAATATGCAGACAACACTCAACACTACTACTCCTTTCCACCTCAATCCAAGGAGGCTGTCCTGGTCCTAAACCAGTGTCTGTCATCAGTAATGGACTGGATGAGGGCAAACAAATTGAAACTTAATTCAGACACAACAGAGGTGTTGCTGGTCAGTCAGAAAGCACATCAGGGAACAGGGTGCAGCCTGTGTTAGATGGGGTTACATTCCCCCTGAAGACGCAGGTTTGAAGTTTGAGGGACTCAGCTTTGAACCTCGAGGCCCAGGTTTCTATAGTGACCAGAATGCTTTTGCACATTTATAGCGACAAGAATGCTTTTGCACATTGTGCGCCAACTGCACCCATTCCTTGAGAGGTCAGATATCGCTGTCTTTGAAGAGTGTTCAGAAACTTCAGCTGGTCTAAAGAGCTGCAGCCAGACTGTTAATGGGGGCAGGTTACAGAGAACACACAATGCCCCTTTTGAAACAGCTCCACTAGCTGTCAGTTTATTTCTGGGCACAATTCAAAGTGTTGGTTATGACCATTAAACCGTATATTACTCAAGTTCAAGCTATGTTGCAAACTAAGGGGGGAAGCAGACGAGGGCGTCCAAGACGCCCTGCGATGGTGCGCCGCAGGACTGGAGCAGTCGCACCTCGCCGCACCATTGGCGCCTCTGAAAGGAGCGCAAAAATAGCGCTCCTTTCAGAAGTCAGTGAAAGTGCACCCTAAAAGCGGCAGGCGCACTTTCACTGACTTTTCCGCCGCAGCGCGTGCGGTTGCTGCAGCGGGAGGTTGTCCCCGGAGCGCTGGACGTGCGGAGGGCCGGCGGCTCCGAGGACGACCTTGGGAAGAGGAAGGGGCGCCGCATGTGCGGCTGCCCCTCCTCTTCCTTGCCTCGGAGACGGCTCAATAAGCCGTGTGCCGAGGCCCTATATCTCCCTGTTTGAGCCAGCCTGGACTCTGAGATCATCAGGAGTGGCCATTCTCTCAGTCCCACCACCATCACAAGTACAGTTGGTAGGGAAAAGAGGGCCTTCTCGGTGGCTTTTCCTAGACTGTGGAAGCCCCTTCCCATGGAGGCCAGAATGGCCCCTTCTTTTTTGTTCTTCCACTGGCAAGCTAAGACCTACCTGTTCAGACAGGCATTCGAAACAGAAAGCTTTTAAAGAATGGGCTGGGTGTTGTATTGTTTTAAAGTGCTTTAAACATTTTTACCTTTTTAGCTGTATTTTATTCTTTTAACATACAATTTGTTTTAATATTGTAATAATTTAATTCTATTTTAATGTACCATTTTTGTGTGCTTTTAACTGTACTGTTTTTTAATATTGTAAGCCACCCTGAATCCCAGTTTTGGGAAAAGAGCAGGATAATGAGGATGAGGATGAGGATGATGATATCTCCCCATCACAACCAACTGTATCCTCTCTACTACCAACACAACCTGCACTCTGCCTCTCACTGATAGTGAGACTAGCAGTCAGTGGGTAGGTGGACTCTGCAGAGAGCAGCAGTGGGTGCACAAAGTGCACAGCATGTCTCTGAGCAGTTCTCCCCAGAGCTAGGAATTGTGGGTAGGGTACCTTGGAAGATTGCCTGTGCTCTTATGAAACAGACAATCTCCCAGGACACTTTGCCCATAATGTCTGGTTTGAGGACCTATTAAAAGTATGCATTTGCGGCTGTCCAGCTCTGGAGAGCCAGGCACTGGACACTTGAACCTTACAGACTCTTCAGAGCAGTGGGAAATGGTGTTTTCTATCCCTTGAACTGTGACATCTGAGGCGGATATCTCCCCTGCCTAATGAGAGGACAAACCCTGTCATGAGTCCACATCTTATGTGAGTTTACTCATGGGTTAATCCAAAACTCCACGTTGTAAAAGAAGCAGTAGGTCTTTAGAGAATATGCTTTAGTATTGTTGTTTTGCTTAGGTTCATGTTAATACAGAACAGTGGGAACATGTATGGCTGCTTCAGACATTCAATTTGAATGTACACCCAAAATGTTATTGATTATACATCTAAAGATAAGAAGTTTGAATACAACAAGCATATATTTGCAATCATGTGCATCATATGTGTATGCTTATCACAGAGTGACTGCTTCACTCTATTGACATTAACTTTTAGAAACAGACTTGTGTTACTGTGTGATGTGACATGAAATGATTCTGTGTTAAGAATGGGCAGAAGCATGGGTAAAATACAATGAAAATAAAACCAAAAAGAGCCCAGGAAATGTACTTTACAATATTTGTAATTTTTTAAATCAGGTATTGGTTAGGTCAAGACCATAAACAGGATGGCCAACCTGGGTATAAATTCACCTAGTAGTAGCAGCCTGCATTCTGATCGTGCACTGAGCCTTCCTTGGTAGCAGTCCTTTACTAGCCTTAGGTCTCTGAGCCAGGCAAAAGTGACAATTTCTTCTTGTTGACTCATACTGGAAAGGTTTTAATTATCTCAGAAGTTGTGTGGCATTCTTTTCAATCATGGGAACTAATTGGACATACTAAGCTTATTGGGCTTCTGCTTGCTTCGTCAATTTCTACTATACTACATGGCCAAGCGGATGAAAACTGGACCTGACTGATCTGACCAGAGTGCTTTCCCCCCAACTCCTTTGATACACCATATTCTTGTTCTTCTCACTCCACATTTTTGGTTTTCCTTCCTATGCTTTCTGTGGGGTACAATATATGTTTCCCAGGGTGTTAACCCTTTTAAATGGAAACTAAAATATTGCAGGTATGAAAGTTAAAAACCTGATAAAAGTTCAACTTTTATCAACAGAGCAGCAAAAAACATGGGCCAGACTATATTTTAATATGCCTTTCTTAAGAATAAAGACTAACTCAAAAAACAACAAACATGTAGTTTATGGTTTTAAAACAAATAATAATAACTTTAATAAATATTTACACAACAAACGAAATCCTATCCTAACTGGTGTTAATATAGCAGGAAGACGCTGTTGCTCCATCTTAGTCTTAGAGGAGGCAGTTACTGACTGAGACTGAGAAGAGGCAGTTTAGAATGTTCAGAGTCAGTTAAACTGACTCCAAGAGTGACAGTTAGAATGAGAGAGGGGGGAGGGAGGAAGTCCCCATACAACCAAAGAGGGAAAAGAAAATGCAATGTATAATTCTTCCAACAATCCCCTTCTCATTCTCTTGGACCAATGTAAAGGATATTCATCCCTTCGCGTAGTCTCTGGAAACAATCTTTTGGCAGAGGTTTAGTGAGGATATCTGCAACCATCACCTCAGTATTGCAGTATTCCAGTTGGACAAGTCCACTTTTGTACATCTCTTGCACTTTGTAAAAGGCAATGTCAATATTTTTCCTAAGTGGCTTTTCATCTGTGAAATCTTGATGCAACCCTGATTATCTTGCATCAAAATGGTTGGTTTGGGTTATGTTATCCCAAAGTCCAGTAGCAAGTTGTGCAACCATTTGATTTTATCACGTGCTGCTTTTGCTGAACATACTCAGCACCTGTAGAAGAGTCTGTGATTATGGATTGCTTCTTACTTGTCCAACCTATAGCTCTTCCATCATAGAAGATCAGGTTTCCTGTGGTTGACTTTCTATCTGCCAGATCTGCAGCCCAGTCTGGATCTGCATAAGCTATTAGCTGTGGTTGGTCTCAGACTGGCATCATCAGTTTGTGTTCTGCTATTTCTTTTAAGTATCTGGCAACTCTCTTCACTGCAATGAAATCTTTTTCAGTAGGAGAGTTCACCATTCTGCATAAAATGCCAACAGCATTTGCTATGTCAGGTCTGATGAAGTTGGCTATGTATAGAAGTTTTCCAACTGCAGTCTTAAACTTGTTTCCATTTTGCAAAAGTTTGGATTTCTTAATGTTCTTTAAGAATCCTATTTCCATTGGAGTTGGCATAGCATTTGCATCTTTCAGATCAAGACAGTCCAGAAGATCCAATATCTTCTGTTTTTGATTCAGAAAGAAACTTCTATCACTACATCTTTGTATCTGCACTCCAAGATACTGTGAGATATCTCCCAAATTCTTGATATCAATCTCTTTCTCAAGATTTTGGATTATCTCTTCACTGTCTGCTTTGTCCTCACTGTACAGGATCAGATCATCAACATAACTAGTGACATAAGTCCATTTATTATTTCTGAATCTCTTGTATTGCACCAGCACCTTGGACAATCAACCAGTCAGCTTGATTAATAAATCAACAGCACTTTATTGATAGATCCAAAAGTCAGACATGTGCATCACTCAGCGTTTCAGCTGAGACTAACCACACACACTCCACAGACAAAGAAAAGGAATAGCCCAAAAGCCCACGCACAAAGCCCCTCCCGTTTCCCACAAAACAGAAACTGCATTCCCAGCTCCAGGAGCCAGGCTCCCAAGGTCACTGATAAGACACCTGCTCTACACTATATCTCACAGTCTAAAATCTTACTTTCTAAACTTTTTCCCATCATCCCCAACTACTAACCCTAAACTGGTAGAACACTAACAGGATTCTAACATGTATACACATTTGTCAACAGTGCCTGGAGTGAATCCCTCTTTGATAAGAAGCTGGTTCATTTCCTCACTCCATGCTCTGGTGGCCTGTTTTAAACCATAAATACTGTTTTGTAATTTGTATTCAAGATGTTCCTTTCCAGATATTTGGAATCCTGGAGGTTGTTCCGTATAAAGTTGTTCAGTGAGATCACCATACAGAAAAGCTGTGTGAATGTCCAGATTTCACACAGAGTCACAATGAGATCCTAAGTCGCTCTAAAAATCACATTTTTTTATCATGGAAGCCAAAACACGTTTGCTTTCTGAAACTGACATGGCTGCCTCTTGATGTTGTGGTTTGCACACTGTAAAAGGAGGCTTGCAAATCTAGTACATAATAAGCATCTGGAATTTTTAAAGTTTCTATTCTGTCAGGACCAAGTTTTGTTTGCAAAATAACAGTCCCTTTTCCTTGTGTAAAAACTTCTTGACCATTAGCAAGATAGACAGAAAAAGTTACATTTGCATCAAAATCAACAATCCATTCTTTGTTGTTGAAATAATGCACACTTGCTCCATTATCAATTAGAACTTGGTTTTTATATTCATCTCCAGCAATTTGAAATAACTGTTGTTGAATCAAACTGATATCAACATGACTGGAAGATTCGTGTTTAGGATTAAAAGCTATTTTCTTAAAATTGCTTTGTTTTTAGTATTCAGTCCCTGACTGCACCTTTTGCAGCTCAGCTCTAGTCTTTGACTTGTTAACATTGCTTCTATTTGATTTAAGAGAAAAGGAAGTATTTTTCAAATTCTCTGCAGCAAAGTATCTGTCTGTTGTTTTTGTATTAAAGCTGTTTTCCATCAAGTTCTGCATATTTTGAAATTCAACAATTTGAGCAATAGCATCTTGTAAGGAAACATCTCCTTTAACTTGTGAAGCATTAATTATTGGAGAGGTTATTTTGGAAGACTTGCCAAAAACAGGCTACATTCTGCATGTTCTGGAAAGGATTCTCCAGCTATTGTAATCCCAGACAAAGTTGTCATAAAGCCATTAATATGCTGATTTAAAAATTGAGGATGATGCAACTTTGTGTTAACAAGTTTGACATGAGAGCTGTTTGATTTGAAGTATGTGGAGAATTAAACACTTTCTGTAGTTTGCCCCATATTTGTTTTGCATCAGTTAAATCTTGAATATGGTAAGCAATGCTGGGATCTACAGAGAAGCAAATATATGCTGCTGTTTTCTCTGTATTTTCATCAAAATGTTGTTGATTTATTCCTGCTTCTGTGGGTCTCTGCCCATTTATTGTTTTAAACAAACCTATAGCAGTCAGGTACATTTGCATTTTCCATGACCAAATTTTATAATTTGTTCCAGTTAAGATTTTACTAATCATTGTGGAATTAGCATTAGTTGAAGACATTTTCTATTGTTTGAATAGAAAAAAAGTCAGTGTCTTCACGAGAAGCAGATTAAAAATAATCTGGAACCTTTTCTGAGACCTGACTGAGTCTAAACTGGGACCCCTTCTGGGACTAGACTGGGGGGGGTTGCAGACTGCTAGAAATAGTGCAAATTGAGTCCACTTTTAGGGTTAGGGTTAGTGCTAGGGAATCATGGGAATTGTTTTTGTTTCTGAGACATTGAGCCTTCTCTGTCAGAGAGCTCTGGTGCCACAATAAAGTACAGTTCCCATGATTCCCTAACCCTAACCCTAAAAGTGGACTCAATTTGCACTATTTCTGGCAGTCTGCAACCCCCCTAGGACTCCTTCTGAGAGCTCACTGGGTCTCCACTGGGCCCATAACCCAAAAATGTGGGGTGCAATATACATTAGGGAAACTAAAATATTGCAGGTATGACAGTTGAACTTGTTAAGAGTTCAACTTTTATCAGCAGAAGAGCAAAAAAAATGCGGGCCAGACTATATTTTAATATGCTTTTCTAAAGAATAAAGACTAACTCAAAAAACAACAAACATGTAGTTTGTGGTTTTAAAACAAATAATAATAACTTTAATAAATATTTACACAATAAACTAAATCATATCCTAACTGGTGTTAATATAGCAGGAAGAGGCTATTACTCCATCTTAGACTTAGGGGGGTTGCAGACTGCCAGAAATAGTGTGAATTCAGTCCACTTTTAGGGTTAGGGTTAGAGTTAGGGAACCATGGGAACTGTATTTTATTGTGGCATCAGAGTTGTCTGACAGAGAAGGCTCAATGTCTCAGAAAAATAACAGTTCCCATGATTCCCTAGCACTAACCCTAACCCTAAAAGTGGACTGAATTCACACTATTTCTGGCAGTCTGCAACCCCCCTTAGAAGAGGTAGTTACTGACTGAGACTGAGAAGATGAGAGTCAGGGCCTTTTCAGACTGCCAGAAATAGTGCAAATTGAGTCCACTTTAAATTGAGGCACTGTCCTGGCTCAGTGCTAGGGAATCATGAGAATTGTATTTTTTTCTGAGACATTGAGCCTTCTCTGTCAGAGAGCTCTGGTGCCACAATAAATTACAGTTCCCATGATTCCCTAGCACTGAGCCAGGGCAGTGCCTCAATTTAAAGTGGACTCAATTTGCACTATTTCTGGCAGTCTGTAAAGGCCCTCAGTTAAACTGACTCCAAGAGTGACAGTTAGAATGAGGGGGGGGGGGGGGAGGAAGTCCCCATCCTATCAAAGAGGGAAAAGAGAATGCAATGTTCTTCCAACACTTTCAAAATCCTGCTCCTTGCTTTTCCAGCTCTGACATTATCTTCCTCTTCCTCTTTCTGCACTGGACTGTAAATCAATAATTATTGGCAAACTGCTACTTTATTTTAGTCCATGTGCTCTTAAGACATCTTCCTTAGATATCTAAACAATCTCTTAATTGTGAAGACTGAAGACAAGCAGCCACCCAAAGGGAAGGTATTTTTACCATATATCAAAGGAGTCACTGACAGAATAGGGAAAGTAGTGAGGAAACACAACCTCCAAATGGTTTACAAACCAACCAAGAAAATCCAACAAATGCTGCGCTCAGCGAAGGACAGGAGAGACCCTCTCACAGCCGCAGGAGTTTACCGCATACCATGCAGCTGCGGACAAGTCTACATAGGGACCACCAAACGCAGTATCCAAACACGAATCAAGGAACATGAGAGACACTGCAGACTGGGCCAGCCAGAAAAATCAGCAGTAGCAGAACACATCATAAACCATCCTGGGCACAAAATGCTGTTTGAAAACACTGAAATCCTGGACCATGCCAACAACTACCAGGTCAGAATGCACAGGGAAGCCATCGAAATCCACAAACACTCAGACAACTTCAACAGGAAAGAAGAAACCCTCAAAGTAAACAAGATATGGCTACCAGTCCTACAAAATAAGAAAATCTGTACTCAGCAAATGCAAAGGGAAAACCAAACAGGGTCAGGAGCTTTCCCAGCAGACAATAGCAGACAATCTCCTTGATTGCATATCCTCACCTGGAAGCCATGCCATTAACACAGAACAACACCTATTCAAACACAGAACAATACACAGTTTACATGGGAATAGCAGACAATACCCTTGATTGCATACCCTGAAGTTAGGCCATTAACAACAGAACAATACCTATTCAACACAGAACAACACACAGTTCACCTGGGAACGACTCCTCCCTACCCAGGGTCTCACAGTATATATACACCCATGCTTTTCCATCTCAGTTTTCTCTGAAGATGCTAGCCACAGATACTGGCAAAACGTCAGAAAGAAACTCTTCTAGAACATGGCCACACAGCCCGAAAAAAAACCCACCAAAAAAAAATCTCTTAATTCATCAGCAATTTAAACAAATTAAACATAGCTAGGTCTCATCATTTAATTTGCTCTAAAATTACCTGGATTTATATTCATTCTTTTAAATAATCCCTTTTCTCCACATAAGAAATGCTCTATATAAGAAACTACAAAATTAAAATATCACTAGAACATTACAGTAGAACGTCAAGGCAAATGTGATTGCTTGACCTCAATAGAAACATTTGGAGGAAAGAAAAAAAAAGAGTTTTATGAAAGTGTCAGAGTATTTCCAGAAGGTTCTGGGGAACAATTGGAGTAGAATCCTGAACATCTTGCTTGCTTCATTGTTTGGATTTATTTGTCATGGAGTGAAGCTTTTACCAGCGACACAAGAAGTATTACAAATAGATCATGACAAGGAAGTAAGCAAGAGAATTACTGCCTTACCCAGGTGTTGTGCAAGATGAGGGAAAGTGCCTCTTTTCTTGTCATTCCTTTACCTACTTCAGGCACTTAGAGATATTTAGCCATGATCCTGCATCACTTGTGATCTTCCTCTTCCCACCCAAGGTTTTTCTTGATGCCCAAAAAGGGGAGCAGCATCACAGAGGGTAAAGTGTTTCTGTTTCTAACACAAATCATAGAATCAAAACTTGAACTCCTAGCAGAAAAAAAAATGAAATATGATATAATAGGCAGAAATGAAACCTGGTTGGATGAATCTCATGCTTGGAATGTAGGAATAGAGGGGTATAACTTTTTAAAGAGAAACAGGCCAAAGAGGAAAGGAGGAGGAATATGTCAGGGATGTTTACACCTGTGAAGAGATCCGTGACTTCAATTCTGGAAGCCAAGTGGAGAGTATCTGGATAAAAATTAAAAGGGGAGGGAAACAGCAGGGATATTATTGTCTACTGCAGATCCCAAGTCAAACTGAGGAATTGGATGAAGTCTTTCTAGAACAGATGACCACTCACTCAGAAAGGAGAGATGTAGTAGTGATGGGTGACTTCAACTATTTGGATATTTGCTGGAAGTCAAATTCAGTCAAGAGTTTAAGCCAATTCCTCATTTCCTTGGAAGACAATTTTATTGTCTAAAAGGTGGAGGAGGCAACAAGAGGATCAGTTATTTTAGTTCTGATCCTAACCAACATGGGTGACCTGGTAAATGGGGTGCAAATGGTGGGATTCTTAACTGGGAGTGGCCATGTTCTCCTGCAGTTTGTTATACACTGCAAAAGAGAAGCCAGGCATAAGGCCTTTACAGACTGCCAGAAATAGTGCAAATTGAGGCCACTTTAACTGTCCTGGCTCAGTGCTGAGCAATCATGGGAACTGTAGTTTATTGTGGCACCAGAGCTCTCTGGCAGAGAAGGCTCAATGTCCCAGAAAAAAAAATACAATTCCCATGATTCCCTAGCACTGAGCCAGGACAGTTAAAGTAGCCTCAAATTGCACTATTTCTGGCAGTCTGTAAAGGCCCATATATTCAGACATGCATTCTAGATTTTAGAAAAGCTGTTTTCAATAAACTTAGGGAAATACTGGGGGTGTACCCATGGTCATGAATATTAAAAGAGAAGGGAATTCAGGACAGATGGGAGTTTCTGAAAAGGGAAATAATGAAGGCACAATTTCAAACTATTCCAATGAGGAGGATAATGGGAGATGTCTCAAGAAACCAAAATGGATGAGTAAAGAACTTTAAATGGAACTAAGTTTTAAATGGGGGGTGTATAAGAAATGGAAAAAGGGCAAATCACCAAAGGGGAATTCAAATAGCTAGCACATGTAGGGGTAGTCAGAAAATCTAAAGTCCAGAATGAGCTCAGGCTTGCTAAAGAGGTTAAGAACAATAAAATAAAAAGTTCACAGCAAAAAGAAGGAGGAGGAAATGGTAGGGCCACTACATGAAGAAGATGGTGCAATGCTAACAGGAGACAGAGAAAAGGCAGAACTATTCAACACCTTCTTTGACTCAGTCTTCTCACAAAAGGAAAAGGGTGCTCAACCTGAGGATAATGGAGCGGAGGACACAATAGAGGAAACACAGCACAGAATAAGTAAAGAGGTAGTATAGGAATACCTGGTTAATCTAAATCAG
Organism: Phrynosoma blainvillii; assembly: GCA_026167975.1. Taxonomy (NCBI): domain Eukaryota; kingdom Metazoa; phylum Chordata; class Lepidosauria; order Squamata; family Phrynosomatidae; genus Phrynosoma; species Phrynosoma blainvillii. The sequence goes on from JANUYF010000004.1 coordinate 154,668,715, forward strand.
GGGTAGGCAACCTTTCCCCTTTAAGGGCCAAGGGACTTCAGCTCCCAGAATCCCAGGAGCTATTGGCCAACATGGGACTATTGGCCAACATGGCTGAGGCTTCTGGGAGCTGAAGTCCCTCGGCCCTTAAAGGGGAAAGGTTGCCTACCCCTGATCTAAATGAATTTAAGTCTTCAGGACCAGATGAACTACATCAAAGGGTATTAAAAGAACTGGCAAATGTCATCTCAGAGCCATTGGCAACCATCTTTGAGAACTCCTGGACAACAGGAGAAGTCCCAACTGACTGGAGGAGGGAAAATGTTGTCTCCATCTTAAAAAAGGGAAAAATGAGGATCCCAACAATTATTGCCCAGGTAGTCTGACATCAATACCAGGAAAGATTCTTGAGCAGATCATTAAACAGAGAGTTTGTGAACATTTAGAAGGGAATGCCAAAGTCACAAAAAGTCAACATGGATTTCTGAGAAACAAGTCATGCCAGACTAATCTTATCTGTTTTTTGATAAAATTACCAGCTTGGTAGATAAAGGGAATGCTATGGATATAGCATATCTTGATTTCAGTAAGGCTTTTGGCAGAGTCCTCTTTGATATTCTTGCAAACAAGCTAGTAAAAAAAAAAGTAGACAAATAAATAATACAGTTGTTAAATAGATTTGTAATTAGTTGACCAGCTGAACCCAAAGAGTGCTCAGCAATGGTTCCTCTTCATGCTGGAGAGAAATGAGCAGTGGAGTGCCACAGGGTTCTGCCCTGGGCCCAGTGCTATTCAACATCTTTAGGCAGAATAGAGTGACACTATTACTTCCCTTGATGTCGACATTACACTTCCATTGACACAGCCTAGAATTGCATTGTCCTTTTTAGCTGCTGTACTGTTGACTGTGTTCAACTTGTGGTCTACTAGGATTCCTAGATCCCTTTCACACGTGCTTTCGTTAAGCTATCTTCCATGCAGCTTACAGACTCTGGCCTACATTCTGCTCCTTCCAGGACTGCTGTTGTTCCCCTGGAATCACTTGCCCCTCTTGAAGTGAAGGACTTACCTGAGATTCTCCCTGCATCATGGTGGAAAGTGATATCTGCTCAAATGTCAAAGCAATATTTGCTGGTGTCACCTGGTGCTCCTCCTTTCCACTGGACATATCAGCAAGCATCTTCCCAGTCTCTGCTCCCTTGGCCAGTGCTGACACTTGGTTTTGCATTGCTCTTTCTTCCCTTGGTAATTCTGGAGTTGACATTGCTGGTGTCTCCTTTGCTGTGTTAGCCTCTTTTTGCAGTTCTGTGATGGTGTCTGGCACCTGATCCTGCTTGTTGCCCACCACAGACTCTCTCAACCCCCTTCCTCCCCCCCCCCCCAGCAGCACTGAGCACAAAGCACTGGGCTTCAGGCATAGGCTGTTGAGAAGACTGAAGAGTAGACTGGAAGTCCTCCTGGCTCCAGTGAACTGCTCCTGGACTTCCCTTAAAATCCTCCTCTTCCCTCAAAATCGCAGTTCAGACTCCCTCAGCTTCTGTCCCTTGGCCATCTTTGGCTCTGAGCAGTTAGCCAATACTTCCAGCTCTCATGTCTTGCTGGGTGAAATAGGACCAATTGCAGCTACTGTCTGCTCTGCTGCCTTGACCCCTTGCTGAGCATCTGCCAGGTCTTGCTGTGCTTGAATCAACGAGTTGCCAAGTGTCAAGTTGCTAAGACTCTGCTCCTCCCTGCCCCAGTGGTCTCTCTGTATCAGATGTACATCAAACCCATTTGGCAGAAATTATCTGCAGAGCAGAGTTGCTTTCACCTTTAGCAGGAAGAGAGAGACTTTGGGCCTTTGCAGACTGCTAGAAATAGTGCAAATTGAGTCCACTTTAAGGGTTAGGGTTAGGGTTAGGGAATCATGGGAACTGTATTTTATTGTGGCACCAGAGCTCTCTGACAGAGAAGGCTCAATATCTCAAAAAAAAAATTCCCATGATTCCCTAGCACTAACCCTAACCCTTAAATTGGACTCAATTTGCACTATTTCTGGCAGTCTGCAAAGGCCCTAAGAGAGAGAAAACAGTGCCAAGAGAGATTCTGAACCACTCCCCTCCTTCAGCTCCCCAGACCAGCCACCATGTGGCAAATAGAAAGAGAAATATAAGATCTCTCAGTCAGACAGCATCAAATTAGCCCCTCCCTTCAGAGAGAGGGAGCTATCCCCAAGTCAGGCTCTGACAAAAATAATTTGAAAGCTTTAGAAAGTTTCAAGGTAGCCAGACCTTCCTTTCTTAGTAGAGAGCTATAAACTGGCTATTAGGATACCAAAAGGGCCACTCATCAAGTAGCCAGCTCAGATTGCTGGGAGTCAGCTTACACCTGTAGCCAGCCTCTTTCTGCAGTCAGTTCCCCCACCCCCGCAGCCAATCTCTCCCTCCCCATAAGCAGGGCTGAAAGGCTCCTGGAGGGGAGCCCCTCCCTTCAAGAAACAATAAAAATCAAGGAACTAGCTTCTGGTAGGGAACAGAAGGACCCCTCTCACAGAAGAAATGGCTAGGAGAGGAGAGAAAATAAAAATGAAAGAGAGAAGGCACTCTCTACAAGCAATCAGTTGCTCCTGGCAACCAAGCCTTTTGCAGTTTCTGGATGTTGCACAAAAGTCACCCTCTCTTTTGTTTTCAGCCAGCCAACAAACAGCTTCCCTGCCACTGCAAGTACACACAAACTAAGAACAAAATGCAGGCAGTCTCTCCATATCCCCCTCCTACCCTGTCCTCACCTACCCCCCAGGAGTAAGACAAAAGCAGAGAATCTAGAGCAGGGGTCGGCAACATTGTTGCCAGGGGGGCATGAGGGGAGGGGAAATGGTGCGGGGGCGGACAGGCAGGCGCGCGCTTGCGCGCACACACACTTGCCCTCGCACACACGCATGCGCACAATGCCCACTGCCATTTTGGAATGTCTCCCGTGCGTGCGCCATGCGAATTCGCCCGGCGCACGGGCAGGGGGCATTCCCTGGGCTGTGGGAACCCTCCCCCCCGCGTGTGCCAGCACACGGGCGGGGAGCCTTCCCTGGGCCTTGGAACCCCCCCCCCCGCGCGTGTGCCATGCGAATTCGCCCAGCGCATGGGCGGGGAGGCCTTCCCTGGGCCTTGGGAATGCCCCCCCATGCGTGCGCCGGGTGAATTCGCCTGGTGCACGGGCGGGGGGGGCTTCCCTGGGCCTTGCACACGATGCTGGCGCATGTGCACGACACCGGCACTTTGCGCATTCCAAAATGGCGCATGATGCAAAAATGGTGCCCACACTCGTGGCAACAGTGGGACCGGCCACAGGCCAGTCACAAGGCCTCCGCGGGCCGTACCCGGGCCACAGGCCATAGGTTGCCAACCCCTGATCTAGAGAGCAGTCAACCTAGCCTTCTTGTACTCCAGCTTCACCCTCCCAATCCCACAGCTGCCAACCATGTAATACCCCCTCTCAGTCTCCCCTCCCACTCCTGCTGAGTAGGACAGAACCTCCAGAGATCCTGAAATGGATCTCCCGCCTGCTTAAGCCTGAGCAGGTTGGGACCTCCTGGCATGTGAAGGGAGTGAGGGAGAAAGAAAGGAATACTCTTGAAGGAAAGGCTTTGCTCTACATGAGAACTAGCAAAGTGATATATCCTACATGAAGAACCACCTTGTCCTCCAGGCACAAGTATAAAGTAAGAGGATAAAATCATTTCAGCCAGACCAAGAAAAGAATAAAAATATCCTAATGCTACTGACTCATACATTCTCCTAATCTTACTCACAGATCAAACAGGATTTGTAGTCCTTGATGTTCATAGAACACAAATCCCCAACAGATGGCCATCCAGCTTCTGTTAAAAAACCTCCAAAGAAGGAGACTTCACCACACTTCAAGAGAGTGTGTTCCACTGTAGAACAGCTCTTACTGTCAGGACGTTCTTCCTAATGTTGAGCTGGACTCTCTTTTCCTGTTGCTCAAAGCTATTGCTTTGGGTCATATTCTCTGGAGCATCAGAAAACAAGCATGCTCCATCCTCAACATGACACCCCTTCAAATATTTAAACAGGGCTATCATATAACCTCTTAACCTACTCTTCTCCAGACTAAACATACCCAGCTGTATCTCCTCCCTTTTGTTATCTGGGAAGAAGGCACTGATAAATGGAGGGACTCCCATTTGTCACAGGGTCATTTCCTCATTGGACACTGGGAATCTTGCTTCGGATGAATGGTGGTATCTCCCTAGAGGATGTTGTCGAGCTCCTTGAAGTAGGTTATGGTGGCTATGCCATGGCTGCTGTGTGCATTGTGGTCACACACCTCCCAGTATTGGTCGGTCAGTCAGTTTAAGTCAGTCAGTCAGTCAGTCAGTCAATAGTTTATTGTATTTGACTAAAAACCATTACAAGTCCTTTAAAAAACCAGTGACAATATGTCCATAAAAAGCATCATATAATTGAATCCCACACACAATCTGTAGCAATATCTTTCAGCTAGGCAGCACATATACTTTTAGCTGCTTTAGCAAATAAAGCTGTTCTATGTATAACATAAGGATCACAGTCTGAGAGTAACCAGCATATTTTCATGTAGGAACTCCCCGCTCTGCAAAGAAGCCAGAATCTGACCCAAGAATCTCTTCCTGGGATCTTGATAAAACTGGCAATAAAGTAAATAATGTGAGAGACCCTCTACCTCTCCCACACCACAGATGCAGAACCTTAAGTTCCTCGGAACATTTCTGTATCTGCCATCCAAGACAGATGTTGTCATAGTTTAGAAATGTAATTCTTTAAATGCCATGCTCAGGGGCAAAGGTAAGTGTTTCTAAATACTGAGCTCTTATATGATTTAATTTCAACAGGTGATACCAGTGGGAGAAATTTGAAGACTTAATTGAGGCTAGATCCTGGTCATTATCCCACTTATAAATCCAGTCTCTGAGCTTATTTTTAACCCCAGAAAAACAAAAACATCTGTTGAAAGGTTTTTTAGAGATGAATACATCTTGAACTAGCATAGCCCACCTGTCTTCCATTGTTCACATAAACAGAGTTTAGGTAGACATTCCTCTGGCATGTCCAAAACCCTCTTATACTATGAAAGGGCTACCATCTCAGCCCTAGCTTTTATAGATACCAGCCCTGTCTCTGTCCTAAGGAATGCAGCTGAAGTCCCTGGAGGTACTGCCAACAAGTACGTCAAGAACTTGTGTTTGACAGACCTCTAGGTCATAAAGATTATTGAGATTTAATCCCCATATCTCAATTCCATATTGCATTTGAGCCACTACTTTCCCTAAAAATGCTTTCAGTGCTGGAATTACAAGCCTGACCCCTCTAGAGTAGAAAAATTTCAGTATGGTGTGGACTGGCTGCTGTGCTGTTATTTTAATATTTTGTAGCTGAGTCTTCCAAGTTGTTTTTGCATCAAAATATACCCCCAGGTATTTCAGAGAGAGGACCTGCTCTATCTTATTTTCCCCTATATAGAAAAAACGCAAATATTGAAGCCCTATTGGCTAGAATGGAGGTGTGTGTACATGGAGGGGAGCGGGCATATGCCCATTTTGTGCCCCTTCATTCATCCCTCACAGATAAGTGAGGGTTGCAGACTTCAGGTCCATGAAAATGGAGAGACAACTGGATTCCAATCAAAGTTAGGTGGTTGTTTGCCAAAGACAATCACCTTTGATTTAGCATAATTTATTCTAAGTTCTGTTTGGGGAAACTCATGGAGTTTATTTAGACATCTCTTCAGCCCAAATTTATTCATTGTTTATTATATAGTGTCATCTGCATAAATCAGAATTGCTGTTTTGTGATTCCCTATTGAGGGAGGGAAGTAATCAGGACTGCTATGGTTACAATATCGTTAATATAGAGGTTAAACAGGAGGGATGCTAGCAAGCAGCCTTGTCTGACTCCTTTTGTTGTGTTAATTTCCTCCAACAACCTACCATCTGTACTGATCCTTACCCCCATAGTTGTATTAGTGTATAGTTCCTGAATTAGGAGTAACAGTCTCTTATCTATTATGTTAGTCCTAGCAAGCTTGTCCCACAGATGATTCCTATTAATGGTATCAAAAACGGATGAGAAATCAATAAACACAGCAAACAGTGATTTGGAAGGGCCACTAGTGTTATAAATTAAATGATGTAACACAAAAATCTGATCCACTGTACTGTGGCCCTTCCTAACTCCTGCCTGTTCCTTATGAAGAAAATTATTGTCCTCCACCCAACTCATCAACTTCTGGAGGAGAAAGCGGCTGTAAATCTTAGAGCTAATGTCCAGTAGCTAACTGGCCGATAATTCTGAGGGTTTTGTTTGTCTCTTTTCTTATAAATTGAGAAGATTTCCAGCCCTCTGTTTCCAGCCCTCTGGAAAAATGCCTGTGGAGTTTATATTAGAAAATAATTTTGCTAGCAAGGGAGCCCACCATTCAGAATTGTTCTAATAAACTTCTGGTGGAATCATATCCTCACCTTTGTCTGTTGCTAAGGCACCTATAAGTTTGTTCACTTGTTGTACTGTTAAAGGGGGCCATTCTGGTATTTCTGATCTATCCATCAACAAAGCTTGATTATTACTGCTTGAATCAATGTAACTACTATCCATATTACTTTAAAAATATTATTAAAGTAGGCACACCAGGTATTGGCTGAAATGGATGCATCTAATGTGGGACTGAAGCTCGTGTCTGATAATGAGATCAAATTCCAGAACTTTCTTTCTTTTCTTTCCAAAGCTGCCAACCCCAACTCCTTCCACTGAACAGTCATAAATTTTCTTTTCTTTTCTTTTCTTTCCTAATAGATCCTTTTAAGCCAATGCTTCCAAGTCCGCTTCCAGTTGTGTCTGCCTAACCCTCCTAGTTAATTGAGCCAGATTCTTTTTAGCTTGCCTACATTCATCATCATACCAGCCTGCTTTGCCAAAGGCCATTCTAGGCTGATGAACCATTTTAGTTGATAGTGGCCTTAATGCTGCAGAAATTGTCAGAATACTTTCTAGAGGATCACTGTTTCCTTTGACAGTATCCTTCATGACCTGCAGACCATTTAATTAATCCTGGACTGACTGTTCTACAGGAGACCACTTTAGGTGTTTCCCCCTAATTGTTGTTCCCTCTGCCAGATCAGTAGGTGGAAGGGGCATGTGGGGAGGCAGAATAGAAATGGCCAGAATGATAGGTAAATAATCACTTTCTGGGCAGTCTAAAATATTATACTAAAATATAGTCAGGTACAGCATGCCCACAGGTCTTCTTTCAGACCATAAAAACAAACCCAAGACTTAAAGTCAAAAGGACAGCTTTTATTGCAGTAAAGAAAACATGACAGACAGGTCCATGACTTCTTTGACAAGTCTGAAGTTAAAAAATAGTGAAACACTTTTATAGAACATAGCAATGTCCCTCCCTATAGGCTGGTGTAATTCAATGGTTGGTCATAAATTCCAGTGCTTCAGCCATTAACATTATGTAATGCTCTACTGTCCGGAAAGTCCGGAAATTAGCATGATGCATGTGAATCTGTAGCTTCCAAATGACAATAGACAAAAGACCCTTGAAGTAACATCTGCACTCTGTTTATGTGATATATCACCTGGGATTGTGATCATGTATTTATCAGTATCATCATGTGTATGTGTCTAGCTTATTTACAACTGAATATATAAAAATCTAAAACCATCACTTATTAAAACCATCAAACAATATATTTATACATAAAGTGCTTTCAAAACCATTCTCATTATCTCTTTAGCCATATTTTTAAACTCAGGTCTCTGGCTTCAGCCAAGGTGGAAACATCCCACACACACATACCAAAGGAACCTTTTAGTTCCCAGTCTTTTTTAGCTCTTTTAAAACTCATTAACCCTTACAGCACGACCTCACAGTTTTAACCATTATAGTCAACTATATATTATCAATCTCATCTCTGATCAAAACTGATCAAAACAAATTCTGACAGGAAAGCATTAAGCTAATGTGTTCCTGACACTCATCCTATAGGGCAGGCCTATAGGAAATGCTTGCCCCAAGGCTCCTCCATGAAGGTCAGGCAGTGGTGGAGGAGGACAGGCAAGTGCTTGTCCTTCAAGGCTCCTCCACTGCCCTAATTTTCCGAGGAGAAGGCCAGATGGTGGCAGTGGAAGAGGACAGGAAGAGGAGGCAGAACCCACCCAGCAAAGCTCCTCCACTGCTTGGCTTTCTCCTGAGGAAAATAATAATAATAATAATAATAATAATAATAATAATAATAATAATTTATAACCCACCCCTCTGCTCAGCAATCGGGGCGGCGTACAACAGATTAAAAATACAACAGATAAAAAAATTCCATCCTCCCCTCCCTAACCACCCACCCCTTAAAACAGAATGAAACTATTAAGGAATTAAAATCAGATTCACAATTAAAACAAAAGACAATACTATCCCATTGGCCTGCTGCTGAAGATAATGGGAGGGATAAATGGCGGATCACCTCCAGATTTTTGCTGGGTAATTACTCTGGGAAGGTCTGCCGGAACAGATCCATCTTTACCGCCTTCTTAAAGGCGGCAAGAGTAGTAATCGAACGGATCTCGTCTGGCAGGCCGTTCCACAGTCTGGGAGCGGTCGCTGAAAAGGCCCTCTGGGAGGTCTGCGAAAGCCTGGGCTTCATGGGCTTCATGGGCTTCATGGGAATCTTCAACAGCAGATTCCTCCCAGAGGACCGGAGTGCGTGGGGGGGGGGGATCATACGGGGAGAGGCGGTCCCTAAGATAAGATGGACCCAAGCCATGTAGGGCTTTAAAGGTTAAAACCAACACCTTGTACTGTGCCCGGAAACTAATCGGCAGCCAGTGGAGGGACTTTAGCACAGGTGTTATGTGCTCCCTCCTAGATGTACCAGTAATTAACCTGGCTGCCATATTTTGTACAAGTTGCAGTTTCCGGGTTAAGCGCAAGGGTAGCCCCATGTAGAGTGCATTGCAGAAATCCAAATGTGAGGTTACCAGAGCGTGTACCACAGTTTCCAGATCCCTCATGTCCAGATAAGGGCGCAGTTGGCGTATCAGCCAAAGCTGATAACAGGCACTCCTGACTGCCGCATTCACCTGACTAGTCATGTGAAGCGATGAATCTAGGAACACCCCCAAACTGCGAACACAGTCCTTGGAGGAGAGTGTGACTCCATCCAGGACTGGAGACTGTATTCCCAGATCTGGTTTCGGGCCTGTGACAGTGAGTACCTCCGTTTTGTCTGGATTCAACTTCAATCTGTTTTTCCTCATCCAATCCATTACCGCTCTGAGACAGTCATTAAGAGGAGAGACGCCATCTGAAGTCTGAGACGATGATCTGGTCATGGAGAGATATATCTGGGTGTCGTCAGCATACTGAAGACACCGTGCTCCATGCCTTTGAATGATCTCGCCCAGCGGCTTCATATAAATGTTAAATAACATCGGGGACAAGATGGCGCCCTGAGGGATGCCACAATTAAGCTCAATTTTAAACGAGCAACTGTCCCCGAGCCTCACCCTCTGGGATATACCCGAGAGGAAGGAACGGAACCACTGCAAAGCAGTGCCTCCAATTCCCAGCTCTCTCAGGCGATCCAAGAGGATGGCGTGATCTATCGTGTCAAGGCCGCTGAGAGATCCAAGAGCATCAGCAGGGTCACACTACCCCTGTCGATGCCCAGGCGGAGGTCATTGGTCAGAGCAACCATGGCAGTCTCCACTCCATATCCCGTCCTGAAGCCGGTTTGAAATGGATCAAGGATGGGTGGAGAAGGAGGACAGGCAAATGCTCACCCTGCAAGGCTCCTCCTTTGCTCAGTTTTCTCCTGAAAAGGCCAGGCAGCAGAGGATGAAGAGGGGCAAACATTCACCTCTCAAGGGTCCTCCGTCACTTGGCCTTCTCCTGAGGAGAGGTCTGGGCAGAGGAGAAGGACAGACAAAGCTTCTCTGTCGCTCAGCTTTCTCCTGAGGCGAAGCCTGGGCAGAGGAGGAAGAGGACAGAATTAATATTAATATTATTAATTAATTAATATTTAATTAATACCTATCTGTGGCCCAAAGAAGTTTAGCCTACTTTCATTTTGGCCCCTACTGACTAATAAGTTGTGCAAGTCTGCTATAGGGCAATATATTTGAAGAGCAGAAGATGTAATCAAGAATGGTACCGGCTCTGCTGTTAAGAAAAGTATAATATCCATTAGAATTATCTCTGAAACTGCCATGAAGGCATGACAACTGGATATAGGACATTAACTCAAGTAACTTCCTCCCCTCTTTATTTGCCCCTTTGTCTAGTGAAAGATGAGCGGGTAAAAAAAAACCTTATTAAAATCCAATCCAAAAGCATTTTCCTTTCCATCAGGACCCAAACCAACATGAGCATTGACCACACACCACTATAGTTGCCTTGGGAAACTAGTCTCACAAAGGTTCAGAGTCTCTTCCAATTCATCCCAAAATAGCTCTGCATACCTATATTGCTCAGGTGGACAGTATACATTTACCCAGATTAATGCATCAATTTCTGGTCCCCAAGTAACTCTTAATAATACAGACAAGATGAAATTATATTTAGACTGATACAGACACAACATCTAGTTTTACTGAGACCAAGGTAGCCACCCCTAGTTCTTCCCTTCTTATAGCATTTTGTAGCAAGGAGCAGGAAAGAGACAAACCCTTGTAGCATGAACATAGAAATATCTGATATCCAGGTTTCTTGCAGACATAAGATGTCATATGACATAAGAAAGCTCCCAAATTCCTGGTCTGCTACTTGATTCTACCATCCAGCAATATTCCATGATAAAATTGAAAAAGAAAACTGTAGCTCCAGGCCAGTGCTGATGAACCTTTTAGGGGCTGAGTGCCCAAACTAAAAAAGACCTTCCGGCACCGGATGTTACCCAGTACCAGGGGTGAGACTTCTACCCTCTGGGGGTGAGACTTCTCCCCCTGCCCTCCTAAGCCTTCAGCTGCCTCTCCAGAGAGCTGAAGGCCTGGGGGAACAAGGGAGGAAGAAGAGGAACAGGCTTGTGTCTGTTCCTCCTCCTCCCCCTGCACCATACCTGGCCTTCAGCTGCCAGGCAGGATTGGGAAGGAAGAGAAACAGGCGCGTGGTTTTTCCTCCTTCTTCCCACCCTCCACATGCCAGGGAAAATGGCTTTGCGTGCCATCTCTGGCTATCCAGTCATGACAGCTCTAAGGTATCCAGTCATGACAAATGTGCTAGTTGGGTGCTACTTGGGTCTTGGAAACAGGGGGGAAATCCCCAACACTTTGATCCTTTCCTCTATATTTGAGTCAGAGAGATTTTTAAAATTCCTGTTAAAGTTTTGTTTGGGGTGGGACTGTTTGTATTTAGGTTGGGTACTTTTGGCATGAATCCTAAAGGGAATCAAGAGATTGCAACCTAGAACATTTTCCAATCCAGTGCCCTTGGCCCTCCCTGGAGACCAGAATGTTATTTGGATAGGTTACATATTAAGGTACAGCTTTACTACCAATATTGCCCTTATGTAAGAATTCCATATGAAAAATAACCCCTTTAGGTTGATCATAAGCAATTGGCTGGCAGCTTTTCTTTGTATGGTGACTTGATGATGTGAGAAAAGAGGAACTATGACCAAGCAGGTGTTTACCCCATTTGAATGACACATTATTATTTATAAATTTAGTGATCAAGGACCAATTTTGTTCCATGCTCCAGACATGTAAAAAACATTTCAACCACCCCTCTTAGCCCCTTATACCCCAAGGGGTATAAACACCAGCAGGACATTCCTCCAAAATTCTTCCATGAAACCCCAGCTATTGGTAGTATTTCAGAAAGCACCTCAGCACTTTCTTTCCATGAACCATCTACACACTGTAAAGGCCAGTTAAATATTAAGATACAGCAGTCTATGTCAGGCTGGGAGGTTTCACATGGACAAGTCCTATCTAGATCTAAGTCATAGCTCTCTTGATTAAAATTCAGCCCTAAATTCTCATATTCAGTTTCTCTTACATTCTGCTCCCCAACTCTCTCTGCCGTTTCAAATTCCACCTCTTGATCTTCTTGCCATTCATCTATGGTAATCCAGTCAATAGCAGAGAAGGTAAAATGAGAAGTTTTCAGCATATCATCTTACATTTCTCCCAGGTCACCCATAACTGATCTGCTAGATGAAGTCATTCCCTGTCTTTCCCAATCCAGCAAGAATTCACCTATATGCCCCCCCCCCAAAAAATCCTGCTCATTGCTGAGGGAAATATTGGCCTGCAGATCAGGGAGAGTCAAGTTATTATTATGATCTTGATTAGATTGATTGAATTGTACTAGAGGATAAGCAGGAGTCAAAATTCCCATCTCAATTAGTCCCGTTAAAACCTGGATGGCCTCGAGGCCAGAGATTTGCTTCTTTAAACAATCTAATTCTCTCATTAGTTTGAACTGCAAGAAAACATTGGTCCCAAAGACATTCAAATACCTCTCAAAAAATTATCTGGTCTGCCTTTTCTGTATCCTTATCTGTATCCTTATCTGAAAGCTGAGCCTGTTGTGCTGGCCTTGGGCTTGAGTTGCACAGGAGAGTATTAAAAGTAGAGGGCACTAAATAAGAATTTTCACATAAACATTCTGGATCTAAAGACCAATTGCCTAGCAGTTTTTGAACATCTGAGTCTACTGAAGCTTCCAGCTGATCGTTATTAGCATTATTGTTCTCTAAGGAGGCAAAATTCCGTATTTCTGGTGCTTTGGCAGAAGGTATAGAGTTATCTTTTCTTGAATTCATTTCTATAAAACCCCTTCTACATTTTACTGTCAAACAGTTGTCCAGAATAGTCTTTCGTGAGGATGCAGAGGTAGGTTCTTTAGCACTCTGCTGCCTTTTCTGTGCTCTGGTTACAACCATAGTTGACCTAGTCCCCGTGCTCCGTACTCCAGAGAAATAACAAAGAGACCCCTCTAAACCTTTTACGTATTGGAGCCTGGTTCTTCCTCTCCCTTGCTCCACCAACTTTAAATTGAGGAGGTGAGGGAGACAGTTATTTCACAAGTCCTCTTTCATGGCTACAATATTGAAATATACAGTACTAAAGCTGTATTGTTACTAGAGCTTAGAACTTTGTTGTCGCTGACAGGATAAACATCCCATATCACAAAATAGCCTCCCCAAAAGCTCTTCCTTTGTTTTTACTCTTTCCCTTTCCCAGTCTCAGACAGCTCTTTGAAGACCAGTAGTAAGACAGCAAGATAACCAGGTAGTCAGCATGGAGCATGAAGGGAGATAGCAAGTGGCATGCAAAACAAGCAGAGCAAAACAACTCCTCCAAACTGACAAACCCCTCCAAGAGGAGCTGAGGCAAATAAAAAATAAATAAAAGCCAGCCAAAATAAACAGCTAGCAAATTAAAAGCGTAAAAACTTAGAATAAGAGCTCATTGGAGGATAATAAATGCCTGAGCTCTCTAAACACTCCCTATCATGCTGCTGCCGTCTTGGACATCTCCCAGTATTGGTGTCAGAGAGCCTTGCTATTCATCTTGCATTCTTCAGCTGTGTACTTGTGCTTCTTGGTCTTTATCTCATCTAGAAATCCTCTTGAACAGCTCAATATTCTGGTGTGATTTCTGGAGTTGCTTCTGTATGGTGTTCAGTCTCCATGTGGCTATTAGTTCAAGTGTCTCCTCTCTATCTCAGAAGACCTCTCTGTTTTTCCACAGCTCATGGATGTTGAGTGTTGGTGTGCTGCACCAATGCATTGACTGTTGTGTACTTGTGCATTTGATTTGCAGGCAAAAAATAAGAAAAATTATGATCAGAAATACCACCAATGGCAGCATGGGTGCCCGAAAGTGAAAGTGCTGAGACTCATGTGGGAATTTCTGGGCCACAAGGGGTTGGGGGGGTGCCTACTCCTTTCTGCTTCAGCCAGATGGTCCTTCCTGCCATCTCCACATTGGCACGCAGTTTGCACAGTGATGCAGTAATTTGCTCTTTCCAATTTGAACTGGAGTAAATAGGGATATTTTTTGCACTAATGTTAACAGAGCCCAGGAGTGTGGCTTAGGGCCATTTTCCTGTCATTTCAGCCATGTACATTGTTTGCACAGGTGAATTTCAAAACAAGGCTGGGCTGTTTCTTTCAGCCCATGCAGACAAGACCTTAGATAGCCATAGAGTTTTTAGGAAGACTCTAGACATAATCCAGTGGGATTGTCTCGTACACAAATTGTATGCAAATAAATGGGACCAGTGCAAGAATCTGGCAGTGCTCTTGCTCAGTTGTTTATTTCCACTTGACTTCTACAGGTGAATATTCTAACAGATTGTGCCATCTGTGTCAATGAGAAAGATGTGGCTCCTTTTTTGCATCCCCTCAAAATGAACACCTTCAGCGAAGTGCAAGTGACTAAGACAATTTCCTGTAGACTTCTTAATTTACCCCTTGTAAATGTATGGCTATTTCTCCATAGTCCATGATTGTGGCCAAATATACATTTTATTCATTTGTTTCCTAGGAATTTCAGGGACTAATCCAAAATCTTAAGTGGGAATCTTTCCATCAAAAGAATATAGGGTACTCTGAAGAACCTTTTCACACTTGTTGATTAAAGTTACATTTTAGAATATGTTCTGTGTAGGTTTTCCCATGGGGTCTGGTGAGCACTAAGCAGCACTGTGTAATGATTTGAGCATTGGACTATGACTCTGGAAACCAGGGTTTGGAAACCCACTCCTTGGTGCCCCTAGACAAATCACACCTTCTCCCCCTCAGAGGAAAGCAAGGTAAACCCTTCCTTGAACAAGTCATGCTGAGAAAACCCTATGATAGGTTCACCTTAGTCATAAAAGATTTGAAGGCACACAGCAACAACAATAAGGCAGCACCAGTGAGGTCATCCTGGAATGTAGCATTGTCTACTTTTTAATAAGCCTCCCCATTTTGCTTTAATAAGGTGGGTTTAACTTAAAAGTGTTTCCAAAATAAAGTGCCATTAAAACTTCAGAGAACCTCTGGCTGCAGTTCACTGTTGGGTAAAGAACACTGTCATTGTGTATCTTCTGTGAGAAATCAGAATCATAGAGTTGGAAAAGACCAAAAGGGCCATCCAGTCCAACCCGCTGCCATGCAGGAAATCAAAATCAAAGCATCCCTGATAGATGGCCATCCAGCCTCTATTTAAAGACCTCCAAAGAAGAAGACTCCACCACACTCCAAGGAAATGTTTTCAACTGTCAAACAGTTCTCACTATCAAGAAGTTCCTCCTAATGTTGAGGTGGAATATCTTTTCCTGTGTATCCATTGTTCCGGTCCTATTCTCTGGAGCAGCAGAAAACAAGCTAGCTCCCTCCTCAATATGACATCCCTTCAAATAAGTAAGGTACTGCACTTAGGGCAGAAAAACAAAAAGCACAGATATACGATGGGGGACACCTGGCTGAATGAGACTATGTGTGAAAGGGATCTAGGAGTCCAGGTAGACCACAAGTTGAACATGAGTCAACAGTGTGATGCAGCAGCTAAAAAAGCCAATGCAATTTTAGGCTGCATCAACAGAAGTATAGTGTCTAGATCAGGGGTAGGCAACCTTTCCCCTTTAAGGGCTGAGGGACTTCAGCTCCCAGAAGCCTCAGCCATGTTGGCCAATAGTCCCATGTTGGCCAATAGCTCCTGGGATTCTGGGAATTGAAGTCCCTCGGCCCTTAAAGGGGAAAGGTTGCCTAGCCCTGGTCTAGATCAAGAGAAGTAATAGTGCCACTCTATTCTGGTCAGCCCTCACCTGGAATACTGTGTCCAGTTCTGGGCACCACAATTTAAAAAGGATGTGGAGAAACTGGAGCGTGTCCAAAGGAGGGCAACTAAAATGGTGAAAGGTCTGGAAACCAAGCCCTATGAGGAATGACTTAGGGAGCTGGGGATGTTTAGCCTGGACAAGAGAAGGTTAAGAGGTGATATGATAGCCTTGTTTAAATATTTGAAGGGATGTCATATTGAGGAGGGAACAAGCTTGTTTTCTGCTGCTCCAGAGACTAGGACCCGGAACAATGGGTGCAAGTTCCAGGAAAAGAGATTCCACCTCAACATTATGAGGAACTACCTGACAGTAAGGGCTGTTCGACAGTGGAACGCACTCCCTCGGAGTGTGGTGGAGTCTCCTTCCTTGGAGGTCTTTAAGCAGAGGCTGGATGGGGATGCTTTAATTGGGAGTTCCTGCATGGCAGGGGGTTGGACTGGATGGCCCTTGTGGTCTCTTCCAACTCTATAATTCTATGATTCTATGACATATTTAAACAGGGCTATCATATCCCATCTTAGCCGTCTCTTCTCCAGGCTAAACATACCCAATTCCCTAAGTCGTTCCTCATAGGGCATGGTTTCCGGACCCTTCACCATTTTAGTCACCCTCCTCTGGACATGCTTCAGTTTTTCAGCATCCTTTTTGAATTGTGGTGCCCAGAACTGGACATAGAATTCTTGGTGGGGCCTGACCAAGGCAGAATACAGTGGCAATATTACTTCCCTTGATCTAGATACTATGCTTCTATTAATGCAGCCAAAATTACATTGGCCTTTTTAGCTGCGGCATCACACTGTTGACGCAACCTGTGGTCTACCAGGACTCCTAGTTCCCTTTCACACATAGTCTTATTAAGCCAGATGCCCCCCATCTTATATCTATGCATTTCATTTTTTTGCCCTAAGTGCAGTACCTTATATTTCTCCATGTTGAAATTCATTTTGTTAGCTTTGGCCCAGCTCTCTAATCTATTTTGAACTGCTAGGTTGGCAGAAGCTGGGACTAGTGATGGGAACTCACCCCATCACATGCACCTGGACCCCGAACTGCCAACCTGCTGATCTTGCAATCAACAGAATCAGCATTTTAACCACTTGAACCACCACGTCCCTATCTTAGTGTTTCCCTAAGTTTATTGAAATCAGCTTTCCTAAAATCTAGAATGTGTCTGACTATGCCTAGTTTCTCCTTTCCACTGTATAAGAAACTCCAGGAGAACATGATCATTACCATCTAAGGATCTTACCACTTGCACCCCATTTGCCAGGTCATCCCTGTTGGTTAGGATCAGATCTAAAATAGCTGATCCAATTCCTCAGTCTGACTTGGGGGGTCTGTTGTAGACTTCCACAATAACATCCCTTTTGTTTCCTTCCTCTTTATTTTTTATCCATAGAATCATAGAATCATAGAGTTGGAAGAGACCACAAGGGCCATCCAGTCCAACCCCCTGCCATGCAGGAACTCCCAATCAAAGCATCCCGGACAGATGGCCATCCAGCCTCTGCTTAAAGACCTCCAAGAAAGGAGACTCCACCACTCTCCGAGGGAGTGTGTTCCACTGTCGAACTGCCCTTACTGTCAGGAAGTTCCTCCTAATGTTGAGCTGGAATCTCTTTTCTTGCAGCTTGCATCCATTGTTTCGGGTCCTAGTCTCTGGAGCAGCAGAAAACAAGCTTGTTCCCTCCTCAATATGACATCCCTTCAAATATTTAAACATGGCTATCATATCACCTCTTAACCTTCTCTTCTTCAGGCTAAACATTCCCAGCTCCCTAAGTCGTTCCTCATAGGGCTTAGTTTCCAGACCCTTCACCATTTTAGTTGCCCTCCTTTGGACACGCTCCAGTTTCTCCACATCCTTTTTGAATTGTGGTGCCCAGAACTGGACACAGTATTCCAGGTGCTATCCACCTGATTTCCAGGATTTAAGTTCTGGATATCTTCACAGGTGTAAATATCCCTGACATATAATGTCATTCCTCTTCCCTTCCTGTTTGACCTATTTCTCTTTAAAAGATTATACCCTTCTATTCCTACATTCCAATCATGAGACTCAACCCACCAGGTTTCAGTGATGCCTATTATATTGCATTTGCTTTGTTGTACTAGGAGTTAAAGTTCATCTTGTTTGTTTCCCATGCTCTGTGCATTAGTGTAGAGACATCTAAGACCATGGGTCCTCTCCCTTAGCTGCCTGTGTATAGTTTTTCCCCTTCCATTGTTGGATCCTTGCACTGTTGCCTTGTTCCCTCAATAACACTTTGACTATTATCTCCAAATCAATGAAGAACTGACCTGGGTTCTTTAAGTCTCTCTCTTCAAGTCTAATGTCAGATTGAGAGCTAAACCTTGCACACTGAACTTTTCTCATTCTTAACATGCTAAATTGCACAAGAGTTTCAGAATAATCTCTTCCAATATATCTCATGCATTCCAGTTAAGTTGCCATTTTAAAGGTATATGAGACAAATTATATGGAAAGATATTCCTGGATGACTTTTTCAGCCCCATGTAGTTATTAAGATTATTGTGATAATGTGCATATGGTAAGATTTAGTTCTGGTTGTGATGTAAACATCATGGAAAAAATTGAAAGAGATGTTACCACATTCTTCTGGCCAACAAAGGGCACATTTTCAACATTCTGGATGCATGGGATTCTAGCAGTTAGGTAGATAACTGTAGCATTTGTTTCCATGCCACATTTTGCTACCTTGCCAGACCTATTGTGAGAGATTCATTGTGGGTTGTCACCTACACCACTCCTTAAACTGACAAAGTCTAAACGTGGCATTTTCTGCACATATCTTCAACACAAGTATACATTTATGGGAGTTATCTCTTAGAATAAGCGGATTGCCTTCCAGATGTCACAGCAGAAAATATCAAAGCTTGCTGAAGTATTAGAATGCTGTCAACAATAAAAGAGTAACATCCCACCCTCCTACAAAATTGGAACAATGTATTACAGTGCACATCAGATAACTAGTGAGTGCTAAAGTTGTTAGAAGGCAAACTTTATTTAATTATATTTCATAATCTCTCTCTCTCTCTCTCTCTCTCTCTTTCAATTTTGCTTGTTCTGTTCTCCATGTTACTAACCTGATCGTTTTGTTTCCTGTTAGTGGTTGCTTTGCATGCCATTCTTTCTTTTTGACTAACAAGTATGTGGTTGATTCTCTTCCTCTCTATGATTCAGGTGCCTCACTCTTTCCTTTCCAGGTTCTTCCAGTTCTTTTAACATGTCAAACTCTGGAGATTTGTTCATGA
Source organism: Phrynosoma blainvillii (assembly GCA_026167975.1). Taxonomy (NCBI): domain Eukaryota; kingdom Metazoa; phylum Chordata; class Lepidosauria; order Squamata; family Phrynosomatidae; genus Phrynosoma; species Phrynosoma blainvillii. The sequence goes on from JANUYF010000004.1 coordinate 154,687,777, forward strand.
GCGTGCAGTCACTCAATGGGGATTCTTACCAAGGGGCCCAAGTTGGAGCCAACGTGCAGTCACAGGTAGGGATCCATCAGATGAACTGCCAGTGAATGCATCATTGTCAGAATAAAGAGCCTTTGATCCTATTGGCTTTACTCATTCCTGTTACAAGAGAGGAATTGAAACTATAACCAACCTAAACCAGACAAAATGAAACCAAAACTCAAAACCAATCATTAAAAAAGAAATCTCTTCAGGGATCACACCCACACTTTGTGAATGCATTTGGCTCTGGCTTGAAAGTTATAGTGAAATCAAGATTTTGAATGGAAAGAACGATATAACAAGCTTACTTAGTGGATTTTCTGGGAGCAGGCACACGATATTTGTCCTTAGGACTTGTTTTTCAAGATGTACATACTTTCATCTTCTTCTTAGTCTAATGACAAGAGAGTGATGCTGGACTCAAAAGTGCCCCTAACCCATTTTACTATCAACCAGATCTAGTCATCCCATCTCCAACCCAATTTTACAAGGAAGGGTTTAGGAGATCATTTCCATAATATAACCCTTGTAGGGGAGATATAATGGTGTTGACAACAGTGGTTGGTATTCCAGCCTTTTAGATGTTCACCACTAGTTCTGGAGTTGTCTTTTAGCTTTGACCCATCACACTAGCATTGTAGATAATTTGGGCAATCACTCAGATATTCCCATCACTTGACAATTTGCCTTTAGAAACAATACAGGCTACCTTATTACATGAAAGTAGAAAAGAATGTATGCTAGATATCAGGAGATCAAGCAGAAGGATGGAATGTGTTGAGATGTAGAGTGATGAAACTCATATATTCTCACTTATATGAGGTCAGCTCTCTCAAAACAGTCATTGTTTTGAATGACTAACAGCTAGATAACAGCAGTAACAATTAGTACTAGATATCTTGCTTCCATATAATAGTTAACTCAACTAGGAACTTCCAATCAACTTTCCTGTCCCCTTGTCAATTTTCCCTACCAACCGTTACAGTGCTAAGAATATAATGTGGACTACTGCTAAAATCAGGGATTGGGGCAGTGAGTGTGTATATAGCAGGGAAATAGCCTTTCTCTTTTGCTCTTTGGAGTAAGTGTTGGAATTCTTGACTTTTGTCATATATTCATATTTGAATAACTCCCAAAATTAGTTTTGCCTTTTCAGATCTATGTTCCTAATTCTCTCTTTGTTGTTGTTGTTGGTCTGTTTAGGTGGATACCCTTCGCCATGTTATCAGCCAGACAGGAGGATACAGTGACGGGCTCGCAGCAAGTCAGATGTATAGTCCGCAGGGCATCAGTGTAAGAAAAATAGGCTTCCCTTTTTCATTTTTCCCCATATTGTTTTCTTTTTTTCTAGCTTCCAATTATTTCAAAGCCATAGGGCTCAGAATGCCACTTAGTAGTACTTGTCTTAGCTTTACAGTCACCTAGTTTATTGCTTCTGTATTGGTCATGCCAACGGCAGAGTTCTATCTGCAAAAAACGTGGTGATTGGGCAGGCTTTGTGCAGACAGCTGGCGTCTAGGGCTGTCAGACACAATCAGCATTCACATGGCACCTGCGGCCACTTGCATTCTGCTGAGAGGAACTGCTAAACAGGTGACACCTAGTGCAATGGCAGTAAGGGATGTCACCACAAACCATAACCTATCCATCTTCAACAAGAAGGCCAAGGGCTGCAGCCCACTGCATCTGAATGTGCCATTTTAAACATAGTGTAGACCCCTTTCCTATCCACATCAGTGTCAAAAGTCAGAAACAGATGATTAACAAGTGGCTGCTGCTGATGGTGATGGTGATGATGATGATGACAGTAATGATAATTCCCCCCCCCAAAAAATAGGAGACAAAATAAAGGGTGGGGGTGGTGAGGAACATCTTCTACTTGTTCTGGGTTGCGCTGGCGGCTCCTGACTTGCATGAAAATTCATAGCGACAAGCTGTGTTGTACAGAATGAAATTGATCAGACAGACACAAGGAGAATTGAGTGTAGATTTAGGACAGCAATCCAACTTCATTTCTCAGATCAATCATCCGCCATCTCAGTGGTGATGACAGCAAGCTGGGACAAGAGGTCAGCCTGGAAAAGGAGGCTGCCTCACATAGCATCAAGGGTTCTCTCTTCCCCTTTTAAAAATCAGAGGGAAAGCTATGCTCAAGAATTGATCTGAAAATACTAGAAGGATAAGACATGGTTTACATCTTTTTTTGGTTGTTTGTTTGCATAGATGCTTTGGGCATGGGGACTGCCAGTTGAGGTGGTGGTGAAGGCTTCCCTCCCAGCAAGCACAAGATACTATCCAGGATTTCTACTGCCTATATGTTACTGATACTGGCCAGAAACTTGTATCAACTATTTAACATAGAGCCCAAACAGATGGGTGAAATAAGTCCGCTTCCGGGTGTCATCAGCACGCAGTGTTTAGATGCCACACATGGTGATGACATCAAGAAGCCAGCTTGAAGCTGCCAGCTGCCCAGATGTGGGTAACTTCATTATGTTCCAGAAGCACGCCACACACTGCTGGAGCATCATGAAGCTGTCATGGCATCACGGTGGGGCCAGCAAAGCCAGCTTTTCCCTGGCCAAAAAAGGAGCGGATCTTATCTGCTCCTTTTTTGGCTGGGTTGGAAGTGGATTGGGGCCGTGGGTTGAAGGTGGATTGGGGCCGTGGCATGTGTTTGTCACATCCCCAATCTGTCTTGCCAGTCTGTTTCCCCCCTAAGTATACTTAACTCAGTAACTCAGTGTACTCAAACTTTTTACCCTTGGGACACACCTTTGCATCTGTATGCTGATGTCACCCACACACACACACACACACTTGATGCAGTATATGAATAAAGATATTTTGTTTCTTTAGTGTGCATATATTTATTCACACATTCATGTATATCCATATTTAAACATTTTATAAGGAAATAATATTGTTCAAATTAGAACAGTTTTATTTATTTGTTTAACTCAATGCATGTGTAAATTTTACACATAAAAATGTTTGGGAAGAGGAGGAGGAGGAGAGATCAGTGCCTCCAAGTCTTGCCCCCCCCCCATCCCACCCTCCAAGCAAGTCTCATGACCCCCCCCCCCCCCGCAGGTCCTGACCCACAGTTCGAGAACTACTGAAATAATTTGCCTTGGCTGGGCCTTCCCCCCCCCCCCCCGCAAAAAAACCCCCAAACCTTGATGGGAGCATTATTCAGCCATGCTCTAGTCACCAGCTTAATGGATCTCCTTCTCTCCATGCAGCTGATGCCTGGTAAAGTAAGTTTGACTGAGGCGTTATGATCTTAGCAATAGTGTCACAATTATGACTAAGTAGTGATTGTGAATATGAAACAGTTATTAAGGGCCTTTGCAGATGGAAGGCACAGAGCCGCCCCGAGAAACAGCGGATCGGGGCTGCAGCAACCCCATGCCACGGCCCTGATCCTCACTTTTGCCACCCCAAAAAGAGCGGCGAAATGCCACTCCTTTTAGGGGTGGCAAAAGGCCATCCTAAGAGCCCACGCCACGGCTCTTACTCGCCCTTTCGGTGCAGCGTGTTTAAACACGCTGCATGGGGAGAGCATAATGGTGCGTGGCGTCAGGATGGCTTTGGCGTGGGATTGGGATGGCCGGCATGCAGCTGCTCTGCCCCAACTCTACCCCCAGGCCAGCCCTTTGGGGCGGTCTGCAGAGGCCCTTAGATATACTCATCCATAACTGTTTCATATTTGCGATTGCTACTTAGTCATGTTTGTGACACTATTGCCACAGTTGCAACTCTCCCCTGAACCTACTTTACTGGGCATCAGCTGCAAGGGAAAAAAGAGATCCATTCTGCCAGAAAAGCAGCATGTGCAAGTGACATTTCTGTCAGGTTCAGGTTGGGGTCAGGCCAGAAGAGGATACTTAGTTAAGAATTCTCTAGGTATACTGTACTTAGCTAAATAGCTGACGCAGGATTCTGGCCAACAAGTCCTTAGTGAGTACTCAGTGGGGATTGTACAGCATGCCTCATTGGCCCTGCTAGGCATGGCATTTTGAAACAAAAGCACCAAGGCTAAGATGTGATGTGAGGAAAACATTAATTAGAAGTGCTTGCCAAGACCACATTTCTCTCCTTTCCTTCCACATGCTTTTTGTACAAAATTTTCAGCGGTAAAAGCCAAGTAAAAGGTATGCAGGATGGGTAAGAGTTATTCATACGGGAGCTTTATGACTATTGTATTGATGGTAGAATGTTGCTAAAAGGACAATTTGCTGCTAGTGTAGGAAGTGTGCAGAGCAAGGAGACATATTGAAAACAAGGTTAGACAATTATGGGAGCAAACACATTTATTGTTCATATCTGTGCCTGTTCACATATTAAATGGGAATTTCAGTTGTGAACATCAGATACGCCTTCCCTCTCCCACCTTGCCTTCTCATATTTGTCACATTTCTCCCATATTGGCTCACTTCTATGGACAGTGTTGGTTGTCTGTTGGATACTTGTAACATAGAATGACAACATCAGGATAGTTTCATTTGCACTGACTCCATATGCCTCTTCCAGTGAACAGACAAATATGGTCCACCACTCAGCCACAGACAGACATCAATCACCAAAGCAGCAGTGAAGCTGGAACTAATCAAGCATGAGATACCATGCCATATCCATATTGCCTAAACAACATGACATGGGGGGAAGCAGACTGGCAGCACGGGGCCGCCCTGGGAAGGTGTGCCGCGGGACCGAGGCATCCCCACGCCTCGATCCTGCGGCGCACCTTCGCCGCCCCTGAAAGGAGCGCTAAAATAGCGCTCCTTTCACAAGTCAGCGAAAGTGTGCCTCAAAAGCTTGTGGCGCACTTTCGCTGACTTTTCCGCCGCAGCGTGTCTGGACGCTGCGGCGGGAGGTTGCCCTCTGAGCGCCGGCCGTGCAGAGGGCCAGTGGCTCCAAGGGCAACCTCGGGAGGAGGAAGGGGTGCCGATCGTGCGGCTGCCCCTCCTCTTCCCTGCCTCCAGGACGGCTTTTTAAGCCGTCTGCTGAGGCCCTAAGGGTGTGGCCTTTGCCAGCTACAGTTTCCCAGCATTATGGAGTTTGAGTGAACATGAAAAGCTCTGAACACATGTTAAATTGAAAGCTTTCTACTGATGGATCAAACTTGGGTTTGAAAAAAGGTGCCTGGGTTGATAGAAGTAAGGTGGAGGAAGATATCATTTCCATGTGAACAGCAAACATAGCTTTCTCCACCAGATTTAGCATGGTCATCAAAAGTCCTCCTTATACGCATGCACACACTTATTTCCTGGCCTAATTCTGTTAATTGACATTGTCATGTACTAGCTAACTTCAGTTCAGAAATACAAGCCTTAACAGAGTCAGAAAGCTTTATTAGTTGATCATAGTATAACGATGTTGTCAGGATTGAAGCAGTTTGGTTACACACTATATTGAAAGCTCATAGCAATTCAGACATTTTGCATGGGCTTACATCCCATTTGTTCACAGCCCAAAACATCCAATTTCTCTGGATGACCCCTCCTTGTTCCCCTCATACCAGGCGTTCTCATGGAACTGACCTTGATAGCTGACAGCTCATTGTTTCTGCCCTGCACATCTGCTCATTATCCAGTACTGTGAAAGAGAAACAATCCTTCCACCCAGCATCAGCAAATGGGTGGCACATCTCATCATCCAGTATTGCAAAGCATATACAAAATATATAGCTAGCAAACATTGCAGCAACTATGATCCTGATAGACATGAGCCACACTCTGAGAAGAGTATTTAGAGTGATGATAAGAAAGTACGTAAAGTGCAAAAGGAAGAGTTTATTACATGTCAAAAGGTTTAAGTCAGATTTTTAGTTCCAGCTAGAGCAGACTCGTTAAACTTACAAACTGCCCACTGATTTCATGGTTTTGCTCTAGCTGGGACTAACAATCAGATCAGGACCAAATTTAAACATCCTCACTTCAGTCAGGAAGACAGACATCAAATATTGACATCCCTATCATTGGCCTTGAAGTGGTAAAATTCTAGTTTGTTCCTCTAAACATCACAGATTGAGTACTGAATACTTTGCTGTCTTTTACTTTAAATTCTATAATGCAATAAATTAAAACAGCAGAGAGAACAGCTTAGTATTGTCCATGTTCTTATGTGTCAGTATACTAAATGCAAAGAGGTTTTGTACAGTGATGGAGGGGTCATAAAATAGATCTCTCTGGCTGTATTGTTTGAATTTTGAGTTAGTTTTATCTGGATTCAGCACATGCATCTGAGCCTCCCACATCAGCATCAATCCCTGATGTCATAAGGCAAAGATAATAAAGCATTCTGAAGTAAATGCAACTGAACATGTGCAAACAATTATGCCTGATTATATAACCCATTGCAAAACCTAGGCTTGAAAATGCTACTTGAAAGAATCCATCATTCTGCATTAATCTCTGTGTTACTTTAATACATTTCTATCCTGGCTCTTTAATATGGAAGAATAAAAGAATCAGAGACTGAGCATGATAATATATGATATCTTTGTACCAATTAACTCAAACAATCCTCAGAGGCCACACCATTTAAAATTAATAAATCCAGCCTCAGTTGCAGTTCATCCAGACAGAAACCAGCCTTGGATCTTTTGACTTTCAACTTCGAGCCAGGTATCTTCTATCCAAACTTTAAATTTAAGTGGAGCAATATAAACAATAACAATGGTGATGCTTTTAGCATTTAGCTTTAGAAACATCCTAATGCTAGATGTTCACACTTGTCTAGAACAGCAGCAATATCATCTGTTTGTTTCACAGGCTTAGGCATGGGCTCTATATGACTAGACAATTTGGTAGAACTATTTGAGTGCTGAAAAGAAAGAACTGCACTTTTCTTAATAGGAATTAATGGGCTAATACATTAGTTCTTAAAGAGCAGTGTTGGGAAAACCCCAAAAGCTTACAAATGTATGTTTTTCCTCATTAATAAATTAGGGGTAGTGAAACATAGGAGAACCCTCAAATAATGGGAGTAAGGGGGGATTTCTACACAGGAAAAATTGGAGTCTCTGATATTGAGGGCAAAGCAGATGGCCCCTTTGTACCACTTGGGGCTGGCGTCTAAGCATGGCATTTAGACATGGAATGCCTGAAATGCTTGTAGTTTTCTGCTTTAATAAATATTTTGGAGGGTTGCTAGAGTTAGAACACATATTAAAATTTCTATTGGAATATTGATGAGATCCATTGGATTGACCGGAAACAGGGGGCAAAAGATAAATATTTGAGTTTCTAGAGTTTTGTCACTTCTGTGAGACCAAAGATACCAGGCTAGCTAAATCACTCAGCACCTTTTCTAATTTAGAACTAATTAATTGTAGTGTTAGTGTAGTTAGCAGGCACTGCTCTGATAATAGTTCAATATGGGATGCATTAAGTAGAGGATTTCGTAAAACACCAACATCTGGCTCAGGGTCTTCACTGCTAAAGAAGCAATCCTGTTCAATGAAATTGCAAGGGCTGAAGGGGGGTATCATGCAATAAAGTCATCCAGTTTGCTTTGGGTTGACTGCTCCTATTTGTAAATGAGTTAGTAATTTTACTCCTTTTTGTCATGGTAATGACCAGACAAAAACAGACATGGATCTTGCAACCGGAAGCAAGGTTCTTTGCACAATGAGTTGGATATACACAGGACTAATAGCAGCAACATACCTTAAGAGCAGGGATTCCTGGCTACTATTAGTGCAAATGAAGGGTCAGCTGTTAAGCAATAGTTCTGCATAATTCACAGTTATAAATAGGCAATAAAAACTTAAAAGTATAAAACAATTAGCAGAAGAATATAAAACAATAAAAGTATGAGTGTAAAAGAATAATACAATAAAACTGAGCAATAAAATCAAGCCAACTATAGAGTTTATGACATCTTTGATCCTCCCCAAAAGACCTTCTGTCATGTCCCCACTTGTGAAGGGTGGTGGGATGGGGAAAAGAGCCTTCCCATAAGATCTTTACAATCAGTTGCATTTATTTGGGGAAGAATATCTTTTAGATAACTTGTGCCTAGATTTTTCCATGTCTCTCCATCCCAAGTCATTTCTCTATTCCAATAGTTTCTCTTCATTCCACAGTTTCTGAAATGTTCAGGATATCTGTATTCCTATTAGCACTAAGCACTTTAGTACTGCCAGTTTAGCTTGAAGGCTTTTGACATTACGGAGTTTATCACACGGGGGTAAATTGGTAGTTTAAACAATGAGTAACCTGTCAAAACCACACAATAGAGATTAAAAGGTGATTAAAACATGATTAACATTTTCACACACAAGAGCCATTATCCCAGAATAACCAGAGAGTAACCAGGCAATAAACAGCAAAACATCCTCCACAGGAAAATCCTGTGAATGATTTGTTGCTGTTTATTGCCTGGTTATTCATGAGATAATGGCACTCTAATCACTTTTCACCGCAACATTGTGTAAAAACCATTAGCACAATTGCGCAATTTTCATGGAATATTCCCAGGATAATCACACTTTAAACACAATGTCATGTGAAAATGTTAATCATGAATGTGCAATTTTGATGGGTTAATCACAGTTTATACTTCCAATTATCCCTGTGTGATAAACTCCTGGGATAGAAATGATGATTCGTTATCCCCCACTTCAAATGCCCTCCATATTTCTGCATTTTGTCTGCAGATATTTGTTCTCTTAAAATAACTGTCCAGTCCCTTTATACATTTTCTTCCAAAGTCCGTGTTTATGCCCTTTTAATTGGCCTAAAACCCCAAATTGTTTCTTTAATCAAAGATGGAAATGCTAATTCAGGATACAACTGAATGCCCTTTGAACTAAAACACAGAGTTTTATTCTAGGCTCTTCACCAGTCCAAAACAAGGGAGTGGCTGCCATCCCATACTTGACTCACATACAGGGTGATTTTTTTAAAAAAAATTGCAAATCCTATTAAAAACAACTTTACTTTTGCACCATTATTTTTTAATCATCCTGTATTTCAAACAGTTTGTAACTTAATCAGTGATAATAAGTGTGTCTGTTTTCACTCTGTTCTGACAGATTTCTAGCATAGCTCATAGGCTAACACCAAATCAGTGTTCCAAACAGAGCTTGGAAATTTTTTCCTATCAAAACCAAATATTCTTCCTCATCATTGGTGGGTTCCTCACCTGGACATTTGTAAGACTGCTGTTCAGTTAAAGATATTTTAATTGGTTGGTTAAATGAGCTTTAATCAATTAAATCAAATTTGTGTGTGAATTAAAATATTATTTCTGAAGCAGGAAGCACACTTGTTTTTAGATTATGTGAGTCTGTAACATTATTATTGTTGTTAACTGGCTCTGATTTGACTGAGATATCTCCAAGACTCCTTGTCCCAGGCCCATGTCCTCCCTGATCGAATGTAACCATCTGCCATGTGGTCTTCCTCTCTTTCTACTGCCTTCCACCTTTCCTACCATCATTGTCTTTTCTAATTATTCATTTTTCCTCATGATGTAGTCAAAGTATGATGGCCTCAATTTAGTCATCTTGGCTTCCAGAAAAAGTTCAAACTTGATCTGTTCTAGGACCCATTTGTTTGTCTTCTTGGCTGTCTATGGTATTCTCAATACTTTTCTCCAGGACCACATCTCAAATGAAGTGATTTTCTTCCTATCAGCTTTTTTCACTGCCCAGCTCTCACATTCATACATGGTAATGGGGTATACAATGGCTTGGACAATCTTCACTTTAGTGTTCAGAGTTATTTTTTTACACTTTATGATCTTGTCCAGTTTTTTCATAGCTGCCTTTCCCAATCCTAGTCTTCCTCTGATTTCTGGACAGCAATCTCCATTATTTTTAAAAATAAATGTTTATTAATACTAAAAAAAAAAATACAAAATTAACATACATACATACATACATACAAATCACCTATAAACTTACACTCTTACCATCCTATTTCTCTATCACCGTTACATGACAACCATATTGGTTGTGCCATTGTTAGACCAATAGTCTTACTCCTTTCTTATCCACTCAGCTCTTCTCTGTTCACTGTTCTTTCTTCCTTTCTTTCCTTTACTCTCTCCTTATCTCTTTCTTTCTCATCCTCTTCACCTTCCTTTATCCCTTCAATTAACCTTCTCTGTATATACTCTTCCTTACTTCCCTCTTTCTCTCCTAGTTTCCTTAAACCTTCCTATTATTGGATTCTGTATTTGAAGTTTCACTTTTTACCTTATCTTCCCCTTGCCTTCTTCTTAAACATCTATCCTCTTTCCTTTCTTCCTCCCTCATTCATTCCTTACCTTCTCTTACCTTCTTCTTACATACACTAACCTTCTCTCTACATTCATCTCCTTCATTCTTACTACCATTCTTACCTTCCTTCCTATCAATCATTGATTGTTATGTTTTTACTCTTTTCTGACTTTCAACTTTCTTTGTTTCTTTGAAACTCCATCCACACTTTATCATTCCCTTACCTCTCTTCTTGCTTTCTGTATAGCTTACTTGCAACAGTCTCATAATCTTGTATCTAACATGAATTCACCTTCTCTTTGACAGTCAGTCGACCAAGTTCAGGGATTTTTTGTATATATATTCCCTCTTGTTGTGTTCCCCATGTCTCTCTTAAATAATCTATTACTTCCATCCCATCTTTATTAACCTTATCTATTGTTTCTCCCCTTAGCAGTAATGTCAGTTTATCCATTTCCATGGGATCATATAGTTTCAACAACCACTCTTTTTTGCTTGGAATATCCCCAGATTTCCATTTTTGAGCCAAAGATATTCTCACTATTGTGGTTGTGTAAAAAAGAATTTTACCATATTTATTTTGTAATTCATCTTTGAACATGTTCAATAAATAGCATTCTGGTTGGTGTTGTAACTTGATATCCAGCATTTTGCATAGTATTTCATTAACCATGTTCCAGTATTTCTTTACCTTTTTACACAACCACCAGCAGTGATAAAAAGTTCCTGGTTCTTCTTTGCATTTCCAACATAAGTTATTTTTATTTTTGTATATTTTTGAATTTTGTCTGGTGTTCGATACCACCGAAAATAGGTCTTATAATAATTTTCTCTTAGTCTTTGTGATACCGTATATTTATTCACCTCCCTCCATGATTTTCCCATCTTTCTAATTCTAGTGAGTGTCCAATATTTATTGCCCATTTAAACATCATCTCCTTAATTATTTCACCTTCCAGTTTCATTTTCAGCAAAATATTATATAACTTCCCAATTAGGCCTTTTGTTTCTTGGGTAATAATTTTACTGATTTCTGAATCCTTATCTTTGTCTACAAATAAAAAAAAATTCCATTTTATAGCATTTGGAAATCTGCCTATGTGGAAACCAATTTATATTGTAGCCTTCTTTTGTTAATTCTTCTTGAGATTTTATTTTCAATTCACTATCTTGCTTTTTTAACAAGTTTTTATATGTAAGCCAATTTCCTTTTTGTATCATTTCTCTTCTTTGAAATGTCTCATATGGTGAGATCCAACAAGGCATTTTGTCTAATATTTTAATTCTATATTTTTTTATATAGCCAAAAGTGATCTCCTAATATGATGAGTATAAAAATCTTTATTCATTTTTTTTCTTTTTCTTAGCCCAGATAGGCACGCCAGCCATATCTTTTCCTTTCACCTTCCAAATCAAGTTGTCTGCTATCTTGCCCACTTTCTCAACCAGGTTAAGAACCAGGTTCTTTTGAATCCTCTAGTATTTTTAGTCTAACCCTTTGTCTCTTCCCTTCCCTTATGAATGATGAAATCTCTTTTGTGTCATGTTTTGAATGCATTCTTTGGTATTGACATTGGGATCATTTGAAATAGAAATAATAGTTTAGGGAGTACTAGCATCTTTATCATAGAAATTCTACCCATTAGTAATAATTTTGCTCTACTCCATTTCATTAAATCATACATTATTTCTCCCCAAATTTTCTTATATCTCTTTTCATAAATATCTATGTTCTTATTTGAAATATTGATCCCTAAATACTTTACTATTTTTTGTATTTTTATCCCCATTGTCTTGCTTACCTCTGTCACTTGTGGGAAGGACCCATGGTCTTAGATGTCCCTACACTAATGCACAGAGCATGGGAAATAAACAAGATGAACTTGAACTCCTAGCACAACAAAGCAAATATGATATAATAGGCATCACTGAAACCTGGTGGGATGAGTCTCATGATTGGAATGTAAGAATAGAGGGGTATAACCTTTTTAAGAGAATTAGACCAAACAAGAAAGGAGGAGGAATGACATTACATGTCAGAGATGTTTACACCTGTGAAGAGATTCAGGACTTAAATCCTGGAAATCAGGTTGAGCATCTGGATAAAAATTAAAGGGGATTGAAATAACAGGGATGTTATTGTGGGAGTCTACTACAGACGGCCAATACAGACTGAGGAATTGAATGATGCCTTTCTGGAACAAATGGCCACACACTCAGAAAGGAGAGGTACAGTAGTGATGGATGACTTCAACTATCCTGATATTTGCTGGAAGTCAAACTCAGCCAATACTTCAAAGTCTACAAATTTTTCACTTGCCTCAAAGACAGTTTCGTTGTCCAAAAGGTGGAAGAGGCAACAAGAGGATCAGCTATTTTAGATCTGATCCTAACCAACAGGTGTGACCTGGTAAATGGGGTACAAGTGATGGGATCCTTAGGTGGGAGTGATCATCTTCTCCTGGAGTTTGCTATACAGTGGAAAGGAGAAGCCAGGCATAGTCAGACACTTATTCTAGACTTTAGAAGAGCTGATTTCAATAAACCTAGGGAAACACTGTGAGTGATCCCATGGTCAGGAATACTAAAGGAGAGGGGAGTTCGGGGTGAGTGGAGTTTATCAAAAGGGAGATACTGAAAGCACAATCTCAAACGGTTCCAATGAGAAGGAAAAATGGGAGGCGTCTCAAGAAACCAGGTTGGATGACAAAAGAACTTTCAATTGAACTAGTTTTAAATGAGAGATGCATAAGAAATGGAAAAGAGGCAAAATCACTAAAGGGGAATTCAAACAAATAACTAGCACATGTAGGGATAAAGTCAGGAAAGCCAAAGTGCAGGATGAGCTCAGGCTTGCTAAAGGGGTTAAGAACAATAAAAAGGGCTTTTTTGGGTATGTGCGTAGCAAAAAAAGAAGAAGAAGGAAATAGTACAGCCACTGCGAAGAAAACAGGGGACAGAGAAAAGACAGAACTACTCAACACCTTTGCCTCAGTCTTCTCACAAAAGGAAAAGGGTGAGGAAAATGGAGCAGAGGACACAACAGGGGAAATGCAGTATAGAATAAGTAGAGGCAGTACAGGAATACCTGGTTAATCTAAATGAATTTACATCTCCAGGACCAGATGAACTACATCCAAGGGTATTAAATGAACTGGCAAATGTAATTTCAGAGCCATTCGCAATAATGAGAATTCCTGGAGAAGGGAAGAAGTTCCAACAGACTGGAGGAGGGCAAACATCCCCATAATCAAAAAGGGGGGGAAAGAGGATCCCAACAAGGGAAGTAGAAAGAGAGGAAGGCCACATGCTAGATGGATGGACTTTATTAAAGAGAAAATGAATATGAGTTTACAGGAGCTGGGCAGAGCAGTAGAGGACAGGGGGGCCTGGAGATGTCTCATCCATAGGGTCGCCATGGGTCGAGATTGATGCAAAGGCAGTTAACAACAACATTGTTGGACAGCCACTGTGGCGCAGTGGTTTGAGTGTTGGACTAGGACTTTGGAGACCAGGGTTCAAATCCCAGCTCAGCCATGTAAACTCACCAGGTGACATTGAACAAGTCACACTTTCTTAGCCTCAGAGGGTGGCAACGGCAAATCTTGTCTGAAGAAACATGCCAAGAAAACCCTGTGATAGGTTTGCATTAGGGTAACCATAAATCAGAAATTATTTGAAGGCATGTGACAATAACAAGAGAGTTGGAGATTTTTCTGTAATTGTAATTAGCTCAATTCAGGTTCAAACATTACATTTCTTCAAATTCAACCCTACACTGTACTGAATATATGTACTTTGTAGCATGGGGATTATTGTATTATTTCTTGCTCCATGCTTTTTACCATGTGTATTTGAAGACACATCCGCACATAGTACTCCATAGACCTCCCACTGTGGGAAGGCCAATACTGTTCTTCCTATTTGCCTAGCAGTATTGGCTAGCAATACTACTAAACAAATCTAAGCATACGTGTATAGAAGTACAACACATGAATTGTGTCATACTCCCTCCTTCCTCTTCCTGAGGTCGCCCTGGGAGCTGCCGGCCCTCCGCACGGCCGGCGCTTCTGGGGCAACCTCCCACCGCAGCGACCGGACGCGCTGCGGCAGAAAAGGCAGGGAAAGTGAGCCCTACGCTTTTAGGGCACACTTTCCCTGTCTTGTGGAAGGAGCGCTGATTTAGCACTCCTTCCAGGAATGCCGCAGGAGCGCCGGGGTGCGGAGGCTGCACTCCCGCGGCGCTCCATCCAGCGGCATCTCCGGCGCCTCTGTCTGCTTCCCCCCATAGATTGCCAGGGTTACCCTGTCATGCATGTTCCATAATATTCAGCTCAAGATTCTAATATTTAGCCCTATTTTAAGGCTCTAGAGTCTTTTATGTTATAGAAGGTAGGCTTCAAAGTAAAAAGCAACAATGCGGGGAAACATTTTGAATCAACACCAGATTAGCCCCATAGCAGATGGACTTCTTTTCTTTCCTATGAAATAAAATGGAGGTGTCCCAGATTTCCAGAGCATCTTTTTAGAGTTGGATGGGGGGGGGATTTAAATATTAAGAATGTATGTGTTCTATTAAGATTATCTCTTATCTTTCTTGTTTAATTGGAAGCCTGAAATAAAGCCCCTTCTAAAAATAATTTGAGAAAACAATAGGAGCTCTTTCCCTCCTCACTTTTCCCCTCCACATTTTCTGTTCCTTGTAGTGACCCTGCAAACACAGAATGTCATTTGAGTGCATTAAGCAGCAAACTCTCTAGTGACATAGCAATTACAGTTCTGAAATAGATTTGATGTGTCACTAAAGATAAGGGTTTTGAAAGTTTCTGTTGTGATTATAGCTTGTAACTCCCCCAAATAACAGGCTTCGAAATAAGAGGCTGCCAACAGGACCATTGTGGTGTCCCTCAGTGATGGCACATAAATTGCTATTAATGTCCTGAATATACTTGAATATGCCAGTCTCCAGGCAGCAGAGTTGGCTCAGTGTCTCTCTTTACATGGCTTGTCATTGTCAGGCTGATAATCTGTGGTAATTGCTGCTTCTTGCTGTGGTCAGAACATAGAAGTGCATGAACTGGCCTTATCTTCTGGTAGGCAGTAAGTACTGTAGAGAACTTTAAGCAATGTGGGCTTGTTTGTGCTCAAGAAATAATGTGTGCAAATGTTGTCTGCTAGTGCCTGTATAAAACATAGAAAAGAAAATGTAAAAAGCTGACATGTACCAATCAGCTTTGTCCAAGGACTCAGACAATAGTCTTTCTGGTGAAAGAACAAAAAGATGTTGTTGCAAACCAAGGACAATAGTGATCAGTTAGCATTTAGGTTGATACTGCCCTTCTCTGCCTTCTTGTCCCAATATATAGTCTGGAGTTACCTAGCCACGTCTGTCTACAATGTAACAGGTAGCACAGTGGTTAAATGCCTGTACTGCAGCCACTCACTCACAAACCACAAGCTTGTGAGTTCAATACCAGCCAGGGCTCAGGCTCGACTCACGCTTGCATCCTTCCAAGGTCACTAAAATGAGTACCCAGCTTGTTGGGGGGTATTAGTTTACAGTTGTAAACTGCTTTAGAGACTGCATAGCACAGTATGAAGCGGTATATAAATGAAGTTGCTATTGCTATTGCTAACAATTTGACTTCTGCCTGATAACTGCAATGTAACCTTTTCATTTCTGCCCAGTGATTCCACTACAACCTTTTGTTTTTCTGCCTAGTAACTGTGTTAACTGCAATGTAACCTTTTGATTTCTCCTCAGCAAATGAAGAAAAATTCATCCCAACTGTTTTTTGAAACCAGCGCCAAAATTTAAACTCATCTAATACAGATAATACATTCTATACATACAACACAAACCAATGCAGGATTTATATATACATTTCCCAACTTCATACATAATGGCAGAACCAAAACCCTTCGGGGTTCTGACAAAAACTGAACCAAACAAAATCTTCAAGATTCTCTGCTGTGGGTGGTGTGTGCGTATGTAGGATGTTTGGATAGTGGAAGTATAATTGGACTAGTTAAATCATATTTGTGGTTAAACTGCCTACATTAATTAAAGGTCAAATAGATTGTATCTGCACTGCAGAAATAATCCAGTTTTAACACCACCTTAACTGCCATAGTTCAGAGCTATGAAATCCTGGGATTTGTAGTTTGCTCTGACACCAGAGCTCTCTGACAGAGAAGGCTAAATGTCTCATAAAACTTACCATCCCCTGAATTCTGTTGCATTGAGTCATGGCAGTTAAAGTGATGTCAAACTGAATTATTTATTCAGTGTGGATGCAGCCATACTGCACTTAGTAGTATTGTAAGATAGCTAGGGGGTCTTCATTTTTGCAGTCAACTGTAGCCATTTCAGTTTGATAGTTGTGGGGAGGGGGAGAAAGAAGAAACTTATTTTCATTTTAAATCCAAAGCAGAACTTGGAAAAAGTACCTTTTTGGACTTGGGGTGCACCTACACTGTAGAAATAGTGCAGTTTGACACCACTTTAACTGTCCATCCTACATCATCCTAGGATTTGTAGTTTTGTGAGGCACCAGTACTCTTTTGCAGAGAAAGCTAAAGAACTTGTAATAGTATAAATCCCAGGACTCCATGTGATGGAGCTACAACATTCAAAGTGGTATGAAACAGCATTATTTTTACAGTGCAGATGCACCCCACAACTAGAATTTCCCAGCCAGCATTACCATTGAACCTGCTGGATGTGGATTTTGTGAGCTATGGTCTCCCCAAAATGCCTTTTCCAAACTCTGTTCCAAAGCTAGTTGAAGTTTGCCCTTTTTAAAGCATAGGACAACTAGGAATTTCCTTTGAGCAATAAGAGCTCACTAAAATTCTTCTGACATATTTACTTGTTCACGTGAACAAAATCATGACGGACAAAGGAATGTACAGGAGAATGCAGTTAAGAGCTCACCTGCACAAACAGTTGTCTTCTTCAGCTATTTTGAATATTTAATATGCAGACATGTAAAAATTCTAGTTAACTGATATTGACAAAGTCAGCTGACATCAGTATCTGTTTTTACTTTAAGTCCCTCAAGCTTTCAAAATACTGAAGGGTCTTGAGCTGGTTTATTTTTTAGAAGTGATTGGTGTGTTCATTTTGCATCTACACACCAGTCTTTGGAATTTATCACACCAGGTTCTTCTCCCATTAAAATATCATTGTTGGTAAAAATGCTAAACAATTGGAATTGCTCTTTTTCCTATCACACCTTGGGACCTTTCCTTCATTCGCACTAAAAGCATACACAGCATTTGAAACTGCCCACACAGTACCAACTAGTACTTTTCCAAGACATTATCCCTGCCTCTCTCTCTCTCTCTCTCTCTATCTCACACACACACACACGTGTGATGTTAGTCAAACAAGCATTCTTGAACTGGAAGAAAGAGGTAGATGCTAGGCTTGATGTGGAACATGTTGCTGATCTGGATGAGGTACCATGTAGCTTTTTGGAAGAATGCAGTTTTCAGCTGAAAAGTGAAACAGTCTGGGATCCAATCAAGATCATTTCTCAGACTGGGACCAAGCAGCTATTTTTCCTCCAAGTAAAAAGCAGCTATCTTAAACATATTTGCTTAAATATGCTAGAGTCTAAGAAGATGTGATGAGGCTCAGCTATATTTGTTTAGCAAAGCAAAGCAAAAGCAGTTTCATTTATATACCGCTTCATATCGTGCTATGGGATGTCTAAGCAGTTTACAACTGTAAGCTCATTGCCCCCCAACAGTTGGGTACTCATTTTAGCGACCTCGGAAGGATGCAGACCTGAGTCTAGCCTCAGCCCTGGCTAGTATTGAACTTGCAACCTTGTGGTCTATGAGTGAGTGGCTGCAGTACAGGCATTTATCCACTGCACCACCATGGCTCTTACGTGTGCTTGCCTCATTCATGTCTTGAACAGGGAGTGCAGGCTTTGTTTTGTACACCCGAAGCAATACATTATCTTCCAATAGTTCCTCACCACAGACATGGTTTAAGCTTCCAGAATGGAGCTGAGTGCCACTAGAAGAAATGTGTCTGAAGTGATGTCTGAAGTCAGTTTCTGCTAGGAAAGAGGAGGAGGAGGAGGCTTTCCAGGTCAGTTTCTGCCAGGAAGAGAGAAGGAAAGCAGTTTCTGAGCAGCCATATTGAGTGGGTGAGTGTTTAAATTCTTTTTAAAAACACTTGGGGAGAGTGTGACTGTTGTGGAGTAGGTGGGGCTTTGGTGAGTCACATTTGTGAGTCAATAGGGGGTGGAGCTAGCCAATTACCTCTATACAACTCCTCCCAGAGGCTTCCAGGTGAGTTTCTGCCAGGAAGGGAGAAGCAAAGCAGTTTCTGAACAGCCACATTGATTTTTTTTCATAGGACAAGGAAAAGCACAGTACAGGTAGAAGGAGGGCTTTTACCTTTCTTTTTAGAGGTTATTATTATTATTATTATTATTTAAAGGCCTTTGAGGTTGTTGTTTTTTGCTCAGAGGAAGAGAGACAGAGACTTGCCTCCAGAATAAGGTAGCATCCAGGAGCTCTCTGTAGAGTTAGAAACCCAGTTGATTGAGCTCGCTGACAGAGCCTCATGAAAAGACCAAGAGAACAGAGGCCCTTTACGTGGGTCTTTACCAGGAGACTTTTTCAGGGAGAAGCCCACAGTCCTGTCTCAGTGCTTACTTAAGATTTCTCAAGATGGACACTGAAGGAGTTGCTGCAGTCACCTGTAATACTTGTGGGATGTTTGTCTTCTTGCCAAGAGATGTGGGGAACCTCACCTGCACCCAGTACAAGTTTGTAACCCTCCTGGAAAAGAAAGTCAAGCAGCTGGAGGCCCGGGTAGCTACACTTCAGCAATTAGGGAACAAGAGGTTGTCTTGGACAGAGTGGAACGAACAGTCTTGAATGGGGACCACACAGAGGAAGTTGTTGAGGAGGAGGTCATTTCATGCACAGGAGGAGGACACCTGGAGGAATGTCACACACAGAAGTAGGAAAATCAGGGATCATTCTGGGAGCTTACTGCTACAGAATCGATTTGAAGCTCTCTCCCTTATCAAGCATGAAGAAGAAGAGCAGCAGGGACAGTCCTCAAGGACAATGTAGGGGACCGTAAGAGTACCATCACAGGGAACAACCACTGCTAAGCATCGGAGGAGACATATGGTGGTGCCAGGAAGGGGACTCCTTGTTGGAGGTACAGAAGTAGTGGTTTGTGGGCCAGACAAGATGTCCCGGGAGGTGTGTTGTCTACAAAGCAAATATGATATAATAGGCATCATTGAAATCTGGTGGGATGAGTCTCACGATTGGAATGTAGGAATAGAAGGATATAAACTTTTTAAGAGAAATAGGCTTAACAGAAAGGGAGGAGGAATAGCATTATACGTCAGGGAGTTTACACCTGTGAAGAGATCCAGGACTTAAATCCTGGAAGTCAGGTGGAGAGCATCTGAATAAAAATTAAAGGGGGTGGAAACAACAGATCCCCCAAGTCAGACTGAGGATGATGGATGATGCCTTTCTAGAACAGATGACCACACCACTCAGAAAGGAGAGATGTAGTGGTGATGGATGACTTCAACTATCCTGATATTTGCTGGAAGTCAAACTCAGCCAATACTTCAAGGTCTAGCAAATTCCTCACTTGCCTCGAAGACAATTCCTTTGTCCAAAAGGTGGAAGAGGCAACAAGGGGATAAGCTATTTTAGATCTGATCCTAACCAACAGGGATAACCTGGTAAATGGGGTGCAAATGGTGGGATCCTTAGTTGGGAGTGATCATGTTCTCCTGGAGTTCCTTATACAGTGGAAAGGAGAAGCTAGGCATAGTCAAACACTCTTTCTAGACTTTAGGAGAGCTGATTTCAACAAACTTAGGGACACACTGAGAGTGATCCCATGGTCAGGAATACTAAAGGAGAAGGGAGTTCAGGATGGATGGGAGTTCCTCAACAGAGAGATACTGAAGGCACAATCTCAAACTGTTCCAATGAGAATGAAAAATGGGAGGTGTCTCAAGAAACCGGGTTGAATGACAAAAGAAGTTTCAACTGAACTAAGTTTTAAACAGGAGATGTATAAGAAATGGAAAAGGGGTGAAATCACTAAAGGGGATTCAAACAAATAGCTAGCACATGTAGGGCTAAAGTCAGGAAAGCCAAAGCACAGAATGTGCTCAGGCTTGCTAGAGGGGTTAAGGACAATAAAAAGGCCTTTTTGGGGTATGTGCATAGCAAAAAAAGAAGAAGAAGGAAATGATAGGGCCACTGTGCAGAGAAGATGGAGAAATTCTAACAGGGCACAGAGAAAAGGCAGAACTACTCAACACTTTCTTTGCCTCACTCTTCTCACAAAAGGAAAAGGGTATTCAACATCAGGAAAATGGAGCAGAAGACACAATAGGGGAAATGCAACATGAAATAAGTAAAGAGGAAGTACAGGAATACCTGATTAACCTAAATGAATTTAAGTCTCTAGGACCAGATGAACTACATCCAAGGATATTAAAAGAACTGGCAAATGTAATATCGGAGCCACTGGCAATAATCTTTGAGAACTCCTGGAGAACAGGAGAAGTCCCAGCAGACTGGAGGAGGAACATTGTCCCCATCATCAAAAAGGGGGAAAAACAGGATCCCAACAATTATCATCCAGTTAGTCTGACAATACCAGGAAAGATTCTAGAACAGTTCATTAAACAGAGAGTCTGTGAACATTTAGAAGGGAATGCCATAATCACTAAAAGTCAACATGGGTTTCTCAAAAACAATTCATGCCAGACTAATCTGATCTCTTTTTTTGATAAAATTACCAGCTTGCTAGATGAAGGGAATGTGGTAGACATAGCATATCCTGATTTCAGTAAGGCTTTTGGTAAGGTCACCCCCCCCCCCCCGATATTCTTGCAAACAAGATAGTAAAATGTGGGCTAGACAATACAACTGTTAGGTGGATTAGTAACTGGCTGACTGACCGAACCCAAAGGGTGCTCAACAATGGCTCCTCTTCAACCGGGAAAGTTTTGATTTTGAGTTCCTGCATGGCAGGGGGTTGGACTAGATGGCCCTTGTGGTCTCTTCCAACTCTATGATTCTATGATTCTGTGTGAAACAAGAAATAAGGTGAGGAATTGAGAGCAGTCAACTTCTCTCATGAATCCCCCCTCTGTATGAAAATGACACTGCACTGTATATGGGCAGCCCACAGTCTGTATGCCATTGGAAAGCTCCTGTGTCCAAGCTGCCAAATCCTCCTCCCCCACTAAGCTTGTTTCCACTGCATGTGGGGATAATACTTTTCATGCACCTTCTTCCAGCAGAATTGAATTCCCAACAGCTGTTTGGCAGGCCAGTGACATCACTAGGGTTAGTGTCACCCGATACATTACATGGTGTCACTCCTCCACCATTGACGATTTCCCATACCACACCATGCATAATCCCTAGGAATGTGTGTGTGTGTGGTTTTTTTTGGGGGGGGGGGTTATACTAATGTTACTCATAAATCATAATTGCTGTATATCACTGAATGTAATGTTAATAGTTGTGACATAAATTATTTGCAAAATTAAAATTATACATTTAAATTACAATATCATATGCACAGCCTAAATGCATTTACATGTACAGTTTCATGTGGTTAAAATGAGAATTTGGTAAGATCTGATGTTTTTAAAGAAAATCTTAAAAGAATTTTTAAAAATTGATTATTTATTATTTATTTATTTATTTATTTTTGTAAATCTTAATTTTAAAATTTTCAAGACCTGGGGCATTTTTTCCCTTACCACTGAGTCTTGCCCCACTCATATGATCACTTCAGCATTATAAAGGGATGAAGGAGAATGTCACAGCCTATTTCTACCAAAAGGCAGATGTTTGGGGACTTCACTTAGGGTGTCACCTGGTGTGGCCCGCATCCCCCTAGTGATGTCCTGTGGTAGACTATCAAGTTCCTTGGTTGAGCCAAGGAAGAGCATGCAGGGAGAGTCTACACCATATGTCTCCTTCCCTATTCACACTTCTGGATTTTAAGTTGCAGAATCCACCCCTCCTGTTCAGCAAATTCATGGGGAAGGGGAACACAGTCTTAGACCAATGTGTGGATGTGTGTGAGTGCATGCACATGCACATGTGAGCACATACACTATTATGTCCTACAGCCCAGCTGGATTGTGAAAAAATGGTGAGTGAGATCCCTCCAATTTTGAATGTCCTGCACATAATCCCAGGACTGTACATGTTTTACCCCATGATAAACAGTGTAGGTCTAAAATATTGTATTTCCAATACAGTACAGACATTATATACCCTGTACATTATTTATGTTTTGGATCAGGGATATGCAACCTTTCCCCTTTAAGGGCCGAGGGACTTCAGCTCCCAGAAGCCTCAGCCATGTTGGCCAATAGTCCCATGTTGGCCAAAAGCTCCTGGGATTCTGGGAGCTGAAGTCCCTTGGCCCTTAAAGGGGAAAGGTTGCCTACTCCTGTTTTGGATTCTAGAAATACTAGCCTTTACAAATTCTTATTGGAGACTTGAAAGCAGTTTCCAGGCAGCCATTTTGAGTGGGTGAGTTTTTAAATTCTTTTTAAAACACTTGGGGAGAGTGTGACTGTTGCTGAGCGGGTAGGGCTTTGTTGAGTTGCATTTGCGAGTCAATAGAGGGTGGAGCTAGCCAGTTAGCTCTATACAACTGCTCCCAGAGCCACGCGCCTAATGGTGTGTGAATTTTATAACCACTACTAATTGTTGAAAAGTTCCGGTCATCAGCAGACTTTAACACTGGTATTAGCGAGGGATTTTCTTTGAGGAGGAAAGCTGTAGTCCTCTTTCAGGTACTAATTAAGACTTAGTATGGACACTGAAGGAACTGCTGCCATCACCTGCAATACCTGTGGGATGCTTGTCTTATTACCTACAGATGTGGGGAACTTACACATGCTCCAAGTGCAAATTGGTAGCCCTCTTGGAGGAGAAAGTACAGCAGCTGGAGGCATGGGTAGCTACACTTCAGCATATTAGGGAACAAGAGGCTTTCCTAGACAGAACGGAATGAACGGTCTTGGATGGGGACCACACAGAGGAAGTTGCTGGGGAAGAGAAGGTCACATCACATACACAGGAGGTAGACAGCTGGAGGAATGTCACACGCAGAAGTAGGGAGACCAGGGATCGTTCTGGGAGCTTGCAGCTACAGAATCAATTTCAAGCTCTTTCCCTTATCAAGGAGGATGAGGAAGAGCAGCATGGACAGACTTCAGGGACAGAGCAGGGGACCCTGGGAGTTTCACCACAGGGAACAGGTGCTGCTAAGCCTCAGAGGAGAAATACAGGGGTATAACCTTTTCAAGAGAAACAGACCAAACAGGAAAGGAGGAGGAATAGCATTATATGTCAGGGATATTTACACCAGTGAAGAAATCCAGGACATTAATCCTGGAAGCCAGGTGGAGTGCATCTGGATAAAAATTAAAGGGGAGGGAAGCAACAGGGATGTTATTGTAGGAGTCTACTACAGACCCCCAACTCAGGCAGAAGAATTGGATGATGCCTTTCTAGAACAGATGACCACCCACTCAGAAAGGAGAAATATAGTAGTGATGGGTGACTTCAACTATCCTGATATTTGCTGGAAGTCAAACTCAGCAAAATCCTCAAGGTCTAGCAAATTCCTCACTTGCCTTGAAGACAATTTCATTGTCCAAAAGGTGGAAGAGGCAACAAGGGAGTCAGCTGTTTTGGATCTGATCCTAACTAACAGGGAAGACTTAGTTAATGGGGTGTAAGTGGTTGGATCCATAGGCGGGAGTGATCATGTCCTCCTGGAGTTTATTATGCAGTGGAAAGGATAAGGCAGGCATAGTCAGAGATGCATTCTAGACTTTAGGAAAGCTGATTTTACTAAACTTAGAGAAATACTGGGAGCGATCCCATGGACAGGAATACTAAAAGAGAAAGGAGTTCAAGATGGATGGGAGTTTCTCAAAAGGGAGATACTGAAGGCACGATTTCAAACTGTTCCAACGAGGAGGAAAAATGGGAGGTGTCTCAAGAAACCAGGATGGATGACTAAGGAACTTGCAACTGAACTAAGTTTTAAACAGAACATGTATAAGAAATGGGAAAATGGGGAAATCACCATAGAGGAGTTCAAACAAATAGCTAGCACGTGTAGGGGTAAAGTCAGAAAAGCTAAAGCACAGAATGAACTCAGGCTTGCTAGAGAGCTTAAGAACAATAAAAAGGGCTTTTTTGGGTATGTCCGTAACAAAAGAAAGAAGAAGGAAATGGTAGGGCCACTGTGTGGAGAAGATGGCAAAAAGTTAACAGGGGACAGAGAAAAGGCAGAATTACTCATTACCTTCTTTGCTTCAGTCTTCTCAGAAAAGGCAAAGGGTGCTCAACCTGAGGATAATGGAGCAGAGGACAGACTAGGAGAATTTTAGCACAGAATAAGTAAAGAGATAGTTATGCTAAATGAATATATGTCTCCAGGAACAGATGAATTACATCCAAGGGTATTAAAAGAACTGGCAAACATAATATCGGAACCATTGGCAATAATCTTTGAGAACTGGAAAACAGGAGAAGTCCCAGTGGACTGGAAGTAGGCAAATGTTGTCCCCATCTACAAAAAGGGGAAAAAAGAGGATCCCAACAATTATTGTCCAGTTAGTCTGAGATCAATACCAGAAAAGATTCTGGAGCAAATAATTAAACAGAGAGTCTGTGAACATCTGGAAGGTAATTTCATAATCACAAAAAGTCAACATGGGTTTCAGAGAAACAGGTCATGCCAGACAAATCTGATCTCTTTTTTTGAGATTACCAGCTTGGTAGATGAAGGGAATATTGTGGATATAGTATATCTTGATTTCAGTAAGACCTTTGACAAGTTTCCCCATGACATTCTTGCAAACAAGCTGGTAAAATGGGGGCTAGACAAAGTAACTGTTATATGGATTTGTAATTGGTTTACTGGCCGAACCCAAAGGGTGCTTTTCAACCTGGAAAAAAGTGACCAGTGGGGTGCCACAGGACTCTGTCTTGGGCCCAGTGCTATTCAATATCTTTATTAATGACTTGGATGACAGTATTGGGGGCATAGTTATCAAATTTGCAGACAACATAAAATTAGGAGGAGTAACTAATACCCCAGAGGACAGGATCAAAATTCAAAATGACCTGAACAGACTAGAAAGCTGGGCCAAAGCTAACAAAATGAAATTCAACACGGAGAAATGTAAGGTACTACACTTAGGGCGGAAAAACAAAAAGCACACATATACGATGGGGGACACCTGGCTGAATGAGATTACATGTGGAAGGGATCTAGGAATCCAGGTGGACCACAAATTGAACATGAGTCAACAGTGCAATGCAGCAGCTAAAAAGGCCAAAGTGTTATTTAATGAGATCACAACACATGGAATTCCTGAAACATGGAAATGTGCAGATATTATATTGATCCCAAAAGAAGGGCAGGATATTACAAAGGTTGAAAATTATAGGCCAATATCTCTCACTAATGCAGATTATAAAATCTTTGCTAGTATCCTTGCTAGCAGATTAAAAAATATCTTAAAAAACAGAATAAAGGAAGATCAGGTTGGTTTCTTGCCACAAAGACAAAATAGACATAATATAAGAATAGTTCTGGACACAATAGAATACTATGAAAAAAATAATGACCAGAAATTAGGCCTACTTCTCTTAGATTTAGAAAAGGCATTCGACTCTGTAAATTGGAAGAGTATGATATATATATTTGATAGATTAAATTTTGGGAATAAATTTGTTAAATGGACTCAAAATATCTATATGGAACAGAAAGCAAGGCTAGTGATAAATGGGGGAAAATCTCAAGAAATCAATATAGAGCGGGGTGTACGACAAGGATGTCCAATGTCGCCATTATTATTCTTCATTGTAGTAGAACTACTTATAAACAGCATTAGAAAAAACCCAAACATACAAGGCCCAAGAACAAAAGGATCAGAATATAAGATCAGAGCCTATGCGAACGATCTAATAATACTATTAAACGATCCATTAGAAAACATACACCATGTGATAAAAACAATTGAAGATTTTGGTTGTTGTACAGGGCTCAAAGTTAGCAAAGATAAATCTACAATTATGACAAAAAACATGTCTTTTAAAGAGGAAGAAATGTTGATAAAAAGAACACAGTACAGAATTGTTAAAAAAGCTAAATATTTGGGTATCAGTATAGCTAAAAGAAACATGGAATTATATGAAATTAACTATACTAAAACATGGAAAGAAATTAAAAAGGACTTAGTGAACTGGTCATGATTAAAGTTATCTCTCTATGGAAGAATTTTGCTAGTAAAAATGGTTATACTACCAAAGCTAATGTATCTCTTCATTAACCTTCCAATAATACATAACACTAAGCCATTTACAGAATGGAACAAAGAGATTAAAAGATTTGTGTGGGAAGGTAAAAAGCCTCGGGTCAGATGGAAAATACTAATTGATAAAAAAGAGAATGGACGATGTAACCTGCCTGACTTAGAATCATTATCAAGCATGTGTTTTGATGTGGATCAAGGATTGGATAACATTAAATGATAAGAAACTATTGGAATTTGAGGGCTTTGATCTCCGATATGGGTGGCACGCGTACCTTTGGTACGAAAAACAACAAATTCATAAAATCTTTAGTCACCACATAATTAGAAGAGCCCTCATAACAGTATGGGGGGGGAAAAATAAAACCTTTGTTTTATAGAAATATTCCGGGATGGATGTCACCCCAGGAAGCCTTACTAAACAGGTTCAAAAGCGTCAACAAGTGCTTAAAATATGAAGAAATCATAAGCCTTGAACAAAGAACTGGAAAATTAGAACTTAAAAGCTTGGATATGATTAGGACTATAGAACCCAATGTCACCTGGTTTCATTTTTACCAATTGAAAGAAATACTTTAAAAAGATGTTAAACAGTATGGGATATCTTTGACGAAAAATGAACTAGACAAATGTTTATTAATAGAAAAACCTAAACAAATAGCAAACCTGTACAGAATTATAACATCAAGGAAGTTAGAGGAGGAAATAGTAAAAGAACACATGAATAAATGGGCTAGGAATATTGGTAATGTAATAACATTGGAAAAATGGAACAAAGCAAGACAAAATACGTATAAATTTACTAAAAATCAACTCATGAGGGAAAACTTTTTTAAAATGGAGGTGAGATGGCACTTAACCCCATTTAAACTAGCTAAAATCTATATGAATGATAAATATAACTGTTGGAGGTGCCACAAAGAATGTGGCTCATGGTACCACATGTGGTGGACATGTCTAATAATAGAAAAATTCTGGAAAAATTTACATGAGATGATTGGCGAAATTTTGAATATAACATTTGAACGCTCCCCAGAATTATATTTATTAAATATGATTCAATGTATAGATAGTAAAGAGCAAAATAAAGTATGGAAAATACTGCTATATATGGTAACAGTGGCAAGAATAATGATAGCTAGCTTGTGGAAAACTGGAAAAATCCCAAGCCTTGATGATTGGCTAATAAAAATGATTGAAATATCAAATTTGGATATTGCTAACAACATTATTGAGGGAGAATCGAAAAAAGATAGAACAGAGAAATGGAAATGTTTATATATATATTGTAATAAAATATGGGGATAATAAAAATAGCATATTAGTATATATTAATACGTATAGAGATAATTGGTACATGAATTACAATGTTTATATTTTTTGTTTTTTATTTAATTTCTCCTCTCTCTTACATGGACTTAGAACTTAGAAAGAATAAGAAAAGAAACAATGAAATCAGTGCCAAAGAATAAACAATCTTTAATTTGATTTATGGAAGTTGAAACTACAATGTAATAAGCAGAATAATATATTGGAGAATATGTGGACTGCAAAGAATGAGATGAAGATTGACATAAAGAAACTATGATTATCTATGGCTGCTTAGGATATATGTAATAACTCTTATCTCTCCTTTTCCTTTTTTTGTTTTGTTTTGTTTCTCTTTCTTCTCTTTCTTTCTCCTTTTTTTCTCTTTCTCCTCTGTTTTTCTTCTCTTCTCTTTTCCTTTTTTCTCTTTAATTTACTCCCACTATTTTTTTCTCTTCTGCTATATTGTTATATCATGAATTGAAATTTTTGTATTGAAATTTTGTATAGACCCTTTTAAAAAAAAACTCATTAAAAAAAAAGGCCAATGCAATTTTAGGCTGCATCAGTAGAAGTATAGTGTCTAGATCAAGAGAAGTAATAGTGCCACTCTATTCTGCTTTGGTCAGGCCTCACCTGGAATACTGTGTCCAGTTCTGGGCATCACAATTCAAAAAGGATGTGGAGAAACTGGAACGTGTCCAAAGGATGGCAACTAAAATGGTGAAGGGTCTGGAAACCAAGCCCTATGAGGAATGACTTAGGGAGCTGGGATGTTTATCCTGGAGAAGAGAAGGTTGAGAAGTGATATGATAGCCATGTTTAATATTTGAAGGGATATCATATTGAGGAGGGAACAAGCTTGTTTTCTGCTGCTCCAGAGACTAGGACCTGAAACAATGGATGTAAACTCCAGGAAAAGAGATTCCACCTCAACATTAGGGGGAACTTCCTGACAGTAAGGGCAGTTCGACAGTGGAACACACTCCCTCGGAGAGTAGTGGAGTCTCCTTCCTTGTTTTTGAGAAGGAACAACTGATCTGAAAGATTTGGGAGCATTGAATATTGGACCTTTAAGGTTTGGATTGGACAATAAATTGGTTTAAATTTAAAAAGTAAAGAGTCGAACTGGAGTCTAACGCGGCATTGGAGAAAGAGGAAAGAGAATACCAGTGTGAGAATACCTGCATGAGAGAATTGGGGAAAAAGGGAGAAGGAGCAGCGTGATCAAGGACTCAGAAGGTTAATTAATTGAATCTTTGAAGTAAAATTTTTTGGTAAAGTTCACTTTTAAATTGGTGGGATACATGGGGAAGAAAGATTTAGTGTGAGAATAGGGGAAATATGGCGCTGATCAAAGGAAGGAGGGTTTGAGGTAGAGGAGTGGGAGGAATTTGTTATTTGTTATTGTTTAGGATAATTAAATTAAAATTGTGTCTTGTACCTTGATAGATAGGAATTGGTCCTAAATTGTCCCAATAATAATAATTTGTTTTGGGAACAGCTTGAATTAATAACTTGTAAGGTTTTGAGAGATTGTAAGATTTAAATTGGTTGTTTAAATTGGTTGTTTTTGAAGAGACAAAATTTGCAAATACTGCTCCTTTGAGTAATTGGAAAGAGGCAAAATTATTTGACTAATTGGAGAAAAGTAAGGTTATTGTTTTGGTGGATTGGAGAAACCCATTTAATTAAAATATAAGGTTGAATAGGAGTCAAGAGGGAGGGAAGGAGAAAGGAAAAAGGATTATAATTTATTAATTGGAGTAATAAAAAATTAAAATCAATTAGGATAAGGAAATTTAACATAACTTTAATAATTATAAAGTGTGTTATTTATCTCTCTTCCTTCTGAGGCAATTTACTGATTCTCAGTAGAAATATATAATTTTTTTAATTTAGCTTCCTTAGAGGTCTTTAAGCAGAGGCTGGATGGCCATCTGTCGGGGATGCTTTGATTGGGAGTTCCTGCATGGCAGGGGGTTGGACTGGATGGCCCTTGTGGTCTCTTCCAACTCTATGATTCTATGATTCTAATATTGAGGACTTAGACCCCAGTGTATTCAGTGCAGCAGCTCAGTAATTTCAAATTCTGGACATTAATCATCTCATTCCTGACATGTGTAACAGACAAGTAATATTTCACTTCTTAACACTGCTCTCACCTTTCCATGGTTTAAAGAAGAGGCACAAACTTTGGCATTATAATAGAGCCATGATTGTATTAATTATTTAAAATGGAAAAGGGACAGTGGATTGGATCTAGACCTGGTCAGACTTAGATAATCCCATTGAAATCAATGGGATTTGTTGATTTCAACAAGCCTCCTCTAGGTATATTCAAAACTGGAACCAGCTCTGGGAGTTCTTTCATAGCTGCCTTTCCCATTCCCAATCTTCTTCTGATTATCAAGGCACGTCAAAGAAGAAAGTACAATGGCAGGCTTACTACTGAACATAAAAAAACAAAAATAATGACCATGAAGGAACTACATAAATTCAACCTAGACAATGAGGAAATTGTAATATTAAAGAGTTCCCATACCTTGGATCAAATATTGAATAGAATGGAGATTGCAGCCAAGAAATCAGAAGAAGATTGGGAATGGGAAAAGCAGCTATGAAAGAACTAGACAAGATCCTGAAGTAGATATACAACTGAGCACTAAAGTTAGAATTGCTCAAGCCACTGTATTCCCCATTACCATATACGGATGTGAGAGTTGGACAGTGAAAAAAGCCTATAAAGAAAATAAACCTATTTGAGATGTGGTGCTGGAGAAGAGTGTGAAGGATACAATGCACAGCCAAAATGTCAAACAAATGAGCCCTTGAACAGATCAAGCCTGAAATCTTCCTGGAAATCAAGATGCTCAAATTGAGGCTGTTGTACTTTGGCTGCATCATGAGAAGACATGACTCAATAGAAAAGACAATAATGCTAGAAAAGGTAGAAGGCAGTAGAAAGAGACCAGATGGATACATTTAATCAGGGAGGTCATGGACCTGAATTTGCAGGACCTAAGCAGAGTACTGGAGGACTGGGGGTCTTGGA
The DNA here is from genome assembly GCA_026167975.1 of Phrynosoma blainvillii. Taxonomy (NCBI): domain Eukaryota; kingdom Metazoa; phylum Chordata; class Lepidosauria; order Squamata; family Phrynosomatidae; genus Phrynosoma; species Phrynosoma blainvillii. Next base: position 154,718,789 of record JANUYF010000004.1, read on the forward strand.
GATGTCTCATCCTTGGGGTTACCATGAATTGACCTGAGGACAGTTAACAACAACAAAGCATACTCCGACTACTCGCTTGCCCAATTCACTGGCTTACCAGTGTGGTTTTTATTTTGCCTTAAGTAGGTCCAAAACACAATGCAGATAATCCAGTCTGAGACCACTTTAACTGCCCTGGCTCAGGAATTCTGGGATCTGGAGTTTATTGTGGCACCAGACCTCTCCAACAGAGAAGGCAAAATGTCTCACAAAACTACAGTTCCCAGAATTCCCTAGCAAGGAGCCAGGGCAATTAAAGTGGTCTCAAACTGGATTTTTTTCTGCAGTGTATTGGACTGTACAGGCAATTACAAACAGGTTTAACTCTTGGAGATTTCATTCTGTTTGCATTTCTAAGCAAATCAACCAGATGTCATTTTTTAAAATATCATATAGATAAAATGCAGTTATTATGTGATTTTAAAAACAACAACAGCTGTAGATTGATACAGAAAACTGACAGGGACCAGAAACATAAGTGAGTGTTAGAAAGTGAGTTTAAGGCATCAAGTGTACGATGAGGAGAGGTACCTCAAACCCAATTCTCAAGGATATTAAGCCCCAAAGAAATGGACAGGGACACCCTTGAGCCCTCTTCTGACTAATACCTGCACACATGGTTGACTTGCTGAAGGGAAGGTCAACCAGGAGGTATATGACAAATAGCCATCCAGCCTCTGTTTGAAGACCTCCAATGAAGGAGACTCCACCACACTCTGAGGAATTGTGTTCCACTGTCGAACAGCTCTCACTGTCAGGAAGTTCCTCCTAATGTTGAGCTGGAATCTCTTTTCCTGTAGCTTGCATCCATTGTTCTATGTTCTAGTCTCTGGAGCAGCAGAAAACAAGCTAGTGCCCTCCTCAATATGACATCCCTTCAACTATTTAAACAGCACTATCATATCCCCTCTTAGCCGTCTCTTCTCTAGGCTAAACATATCCAGTTCCCTAAGTCGTTCCTCATAGGGCATGGTTTCCAGCCCCTTCACCATTTTAGTTGCAATCTTTTGGACACACTCCAGTTTCTCAACATCCTTTTTGAATTGTGGTGCCCAGAACTGGACACAGTATTCCAGGTGGGGCCTGACCAAAGCAGAATACAGTGACACTGTTACTTCCCTTGATCTAATACTATTCTTCTATTGATGCAGCCTAAAATTACATTGGCCTTTTTAGCTGCGGCATCACACTGTTGACTCATGTTCAACTTGTGGTCTACTAGGACTCCTAGATCCCTTTCACACGTAGTCTCGTTAAGCCAGGTGTCCCCCATCTTATATCTATGCATTTCAAATTTTTTGCCATAAGTGCAGTACCTTACATTTCTCCATGTTGAATTTCATTTTGTTAACTTTGGCCCAGCTTTCTAATCTATTAAGGTCATTTTGAATTTTCATCCTGTCTTCTGGGGTATTAGCTAGTCCTCCTAATTTGGTGTCATCTGCAAATTTGAGAAGCATGCCCCCTATTCCTTCATCAAGTGCCTTGATAATTGTTCCAGTCTGTGATGTTTTAGTAGCATGGTGTCATCTGCATATCTTATATTGTAGATGTTCCTTCCTCCTATTTTCACTCCCCCTTCTTTACAGTCTAGATCTGCTCTTCATTTTATATTTTCTGCATACAAGTTGAAGAAACAGGGTGATAAAATGTAGCCTTGCCTGGCCTCTTTTCCAATTGGGAATCATTCTGTTTCTCCATATTCTGTTCTAAGAGTAGCCTCTTGTCCTAAGCACAGATTTCTCGTCAGGACTATCAAATGTAGTGGCACTTCCATGTCTTTAAGAGCCATCCATTATTTTCATGATCTGTGCAGTCAAATGTTTTGCTATAGTCTGTAAAGCACATGCTAATTTTTTTCCTCCTGGAATTCCTTGGTACTCTCCATTAGCCATCTTGTGTTTGCAATGTGGTTCCTAGTGCCTCTACCTTTCCCAAACCCCACATGTGCTTCTGGGATTTCTCTCTCCATGTATGATTGCAGAATTTTGAGCAGAATTTTGTTTGCATGAGAAATTAATGCTATGGTCCTATAGTTGCTACAGTCTTTTGTGTCTCCTTTTTTGTGTATGGGGATATATATTGATCATTTCCAGTCTGTTAGACATCATTTTGTTACAAATATAGAATCAATAAGGGAATTCCTAGAACGGCATCACAAATGAAGCATTCCATTGTAATGATTTTATGATAGAAAACAAGTGGATGACATATATAGAATTATTGAAAAAAGAAGGGAATACCTGGAGACTAAAAACACGAGAAGAATTAGGAAAAAGTGGTATGAAATGCAACTGGTTTTTGTATTTACAACTTAAAGATCAAAAAGAATATGGTATAGCAACAACTGATACCCCTATAGAAAAAATTCTATTACAAGAAGATAAACAGGTAATATCAAAATTATACAAAATATTACTACAATGGGAGACAGAAAAAGAACAGGTAAAAGAACATATGATTCGTTGGGCCCAAGATATAGGCAAAAACACCCTGCTTTTTTAATTTGGACATTCATCTTCTTATGGTTCTTTGTTCCATGTGTCCTTCATTTTTTCCATCTTTATTATATAACTCTTATATTGCATCCAACTTTTTTTTTCCTTCTTGATCTTTTAATATGTTCTTTTTCTTGTCGTAGAGCATCCCAGTCCTTTGTTTGACCTTCCCTTTGAGTTCCTGGATTCTTATGGTTCTTTGTTCCCTGTGTCATTCATTTTTTCCATCTTTATTTGAGTTCCTGGGTCCTGCCAAAGGATTCTGAACTATGCTTTCATGGTGTTTTCAAATAGCAAATGTTTCAGAGAAGTATGAAATATTGATAAAGTGGGATTAAACCACCCTGGTATCAGCTGTGATTCAGATTTAGTTTAGACCTGGAACCTCCAACAAATTTCTAACACACCTCACTAACAATTTTTGCCTTCTAAACACAGATAAAGGTAACTTTGACTTATTTTTAACCAATAGGAAAAGAAGAGTCAAATTAAATAGCAAGAATTTGGGGGAAAGTTAACATGCCATGATCTTTTGGAAAACTAAAGGTGGGCATAGGAAAACATCTAATTTGGATTTTTATAATGTATTTTATTCAGCTGAGACAAATACTAGATCAAATTCCATGGCTAGATAAAGTAATGCAAAGGAACCCAATGTGGGTGGGAGTTCCTGAAAAAAGCGTTGGAAAAGACACAAGAAAAACTTTTTCAGTGAAAAATCCAAATGAGAACAAATAGAAAATTGTGAGGGTACAAAAAGTCTTGTATCTGGTTTGGCTTTTGGTTTTTTGGCAGGTGCTCAAGTGGTTAAGATGCTGACTCTGTTGACTGCAAGACTGGCAGGTTGGCAGCATGATGACAGGTGCTGCATGATGGGGTGAGCTCCTGTCACTAGTCCCAGCTTCTGCCAACCTAGCAGTTAGAAAACATGCAAATGCAAGTAGATAAATAGATACCACTTTGGTGGGAAGGTAAACAGCGTTCTGTGCAATCATGCTGGCCACATGATCACAGAGTAGTATCTAACAACACTGGTTCTTTGGTTTAGTAATGGAGATGAGCACCGCCCCCTATGGTTGGACACGACTTGACAACCTTGTCAATGGGGAATACCTTTACCTTTTTTTTTAAAGGACACTTATAAATGGAAGGAAGAACAAGCTATGAAAGATTATTACAGATGAGTAGCCCAGGAATGTTAAAATTCACAGTGAGTTACACCACACCAGGGATGGTATAAAGAGAAAACACACTTTTTCTCAGGTATATTTGAAGGAAGTGGAAGGATAAGTAAACTCTCTGCTGAGTAAAAATGATATGTTATCAATGGGAGATAAAGAGAAGGCAGAATTGTTCAGCTGCTTTATCTTCTCTCAAAAGGGGAACTGTGTGCAAAGGCAAGATTGGAGTTCAAGACTGATAAATAACAAATTTATTATTATTATTATTATTATTTGATAACAATAATAAGGTAGATACCTTAAAAAAGTTCAAACTGGATGAATTGTGTGGTAGTGTGTTTAGAAGCTTGCTCAGGTAGTTTCAGAGCATTTCTAAATGGAGGGTTCTTCAATTAGAAGGCACCATGCAGCTCTTCCATCTTTTTTTATTGAATGGAATTTCTGTGGTGAGGAAAAAGATGAAAGTAGTGTAGAAAAAGGGAGAGTTATGAGTGGAAGACAAAGGTCCTGTAAAATTAAATGAAGGAGGCAAGACAATTACAGTCGGCCCTCCGTTTTCGTGGGGGATCCACACACATACCCCTGCAAAAATGGAGATTCACCAACATTCAAGCCCCATAGGCTTGAATGGGGTGTGCCCCCATGGGCACGCACTCCATTGATTTTAATAGATGTCGCCCCTCCATGAATATGCAGAACTACAGACTTCAAGTCCACAAGAACCGAGGGGCGACTGTATGTGTTAATTAGTCAGTCATATTTGAGAAATCCTGGAGAATATGTGAATGGAGCATTCTCTAAATCTTCAAATGGAGATCATCTCCATCTTCAAAATACACTGGGGGAAAAAGATCTAGGTTGGCACAACTGTACTCTGATGTCAGGAAAGAATCATAGAATCATAGAATCATAGAGTTGGAAGAGACCACAAGGGCCATCCAGTCTAACCCCCTGCCATGCAGGGACTCCCAATTAAAGCATCCCCGACATCCCTTCAAATATTTAAACAGGGCTATCATATCCTCTCTTAACCATCTCTTCTCTAGGCTAAACATACCCAGTTCCCTAAGTCATTCCCCATAGGGCATGGTTTCCAAGCCCTTCACCATTTTAGTCACCCTCCTCTGGACACGCTCCAGTTTTTCCACATCCTTTTTGAACTGTGGTGCCCAGAACTGGACACAGTATTCCAGGTGGGGCCTAACCAAAGCAGAATACAGTGGCACTATTACTTCCCTTGATCTTGATCAGGGGTAGGCAACCTTTCCCCTTTAAGGGCCAAGGGACTTCAGCTCCCAGAAGCCTCAGCTATGTTGGCTAAGGGGGGTTGCAGACTGCCAGAAATAGTGTGAATTGAGTCCACTTTTAGGGTTAGGGTTAGGGTCAGGGAATCATGGGAACTGTATTTTATTGTGGCACCAGAGCTCTCTGACAGAGAAGGCTATATGTCTCAGAAAAAAAAACAATTCCCATGACTCCCTAGCACTAACCCTAACCCTAAAAGTGGACTCAATTTGCACTATTTCTGGCAGTCTGCAACCCCCCTAATAGTCCCATGTTGGCCAATAGCTCCTGGGATTCTGGGAGCTGAAGTCCCTCGGCCCTTAAAGGGGAAAGGTTGCCTACCCCTGATCTAGATACTATACATCTATTGATGCAGCCTAAAATTGCATTGACTTTTTAAGCTGTGGCATCACACTGTTGACTTATGTTCAACTTGTGGTCTACTAGGACTCCTAGATCCCTTTCACACATAGTCTCATTAAGCCAGGTGTCCCTCATCTTATATCTATGTGTTTCATTTTTTTCCCCTTAAGTGCAGTACTTTACTTTTCTCTGTGTTGAAATTCATTTTGTTAGCTTTGGCCCAGCTTTCCAATCTATTATGATCATTTTGAATTTTCATCTTTTCTTCTGGGGTATTAGCTATTCCTCATAATTTGGTGTCATCTGTAAATTTCGTAAGCATGCCTCCTATTCTTTGATCCAAGTCATTGATAAAGATGTTGAATTGCACTAGGCCCAGGACAGAACCCTGGTGGCACCCCACTGGTCACTTCTCACCAGGATGAAGAGGAGCCATTGCTGAGCACCCTTTGGGTTCAGTCAGTCAACCAATTACTGATTCACCCAACAGTCTAGCCCACATTTTATTATCTTGTTTGCAAGAATATTGTGGGTGACCTTGTCAAAAGCCTTACTGAAATCAAGATATGCTATGCCTACCACATTCCCTTCATCTAGCAAGCTGGTAATTTTATAAAAAAAAGAGATCAGATTAGTCTGGGATGACTTGTTTTTGAGAAACCCATGTTGACTTTTTGTGATTATGGCATTACTTTCTAAATGTTCACAGACTCTCTGTTTAATGATCTGCTCTAGAATCTTTCCCGGTATTGATGTCAGACTAATTGGACAATAGTTGTTGGGATCCTCTTTTTTCCCCTTTTTGAAGATGGAGACAATGTGTGCCCTCTTCCAGTCTGCTGGGACTTCTCCTGTTCTCCAGGAGTTTTCAAAGATTATTGCCATAAAGTATACCATAACAGATTATAATCCAGTAGGGATGTTAATAATGGTGTAGTGATTGGTAGAACCCTAGAATAAATGTATCAAGAATAAGTCTGACCCAGATTAATTTTATTTCCTTTTTCAAAAATCAAGGTATTGGAAAGACTAGTAGTTTATGTAAGAGGAGTGTGCTAGCTAGATGGATGTGAGACACGAAGATGTGTCACATCCCTCTAGCTAGGACATTCCTTTCTTACATAAACTACTAGTTTAGTGGATTGTAGAAGTATTTTAGACATAATTTATCTTGACTTCAGCAAAGCATTTAATAAACTTCTCTTGATACTTTGGTCAGCAGTGTGGCTATGAAATTGATTATGATGATGTTAAGTAGATTTACAGATGGCTGCTTAGAGTTTGCTTGACAGTGGTTTCTTATTAAATTGAACATCCATTTTAAATGGGGATTTCCCCCCCAAGCCTGATATTCTTCAATATTTTTATTATTATTTAGATGAGTGGGTGCAGGGAATCTTTATCAGATTTCAGAACAGTTTTCCAACCAGTAGTGAATCAACTTATTAATATCAACACATATTTATCCCCCTCCCATTTTCAGTGTGTACAAAACTGTTGGTTTTTACATCTGCATTTATGAACACTTTGGTATGTGCAAATACTGGACAAAAATATGTCAAATTGCCACCTCTTCATTTTCTGAGCAGATTTCCTTCTTTAAAAAAATAGTTTTCCCATTATATATATTCCTTAACATATATTATAACATTTCATAGAATCATAGAGCTGGAAGAAACTGCAAGGCCTATCCTGCATCTACCATGCAGGAATTCAGAATCAAAGCACCACTAACCAATGGCCATCCAGCCTCTGTTTAAAGACTTACAAAAAAGGAGACCCCACTACACTCCAAGGGGGTGTCTTCCATTGTCGAACAGCTCTTACAGTCAGGAAGTTCCTCTTAATGTTTAGATAGAATCTCTTTTGCTGTACTTGCATCTGTTGCTCTGGGTCCAAGCTTGCTCCATCCTCAATATGACATCCCTTCAAATATTTAAACAGGGCTATTATATCATCTCTCCTCATAGGGTATGGTTTCCAGACCATTCACCATTTTGGTCACTCTCCTCTGGACATGCTGCAGCTTGACAACATCCTTTTTTGAATTGTGGTGCCCAGAATTGGAAACAGTATTCCCAGTCAGATGAGGCCTGACCAAATCGGAGTAGAGTAGAAGAAAGTTCTGTCAACTTAAATATGGGTAGCTTGTTGCATGTGGACATCAAAAGGGTCATTAGTCTTAATTATGCGTCAGTGTTAGTTTGCAGCTCTTGATCACTTCTCCCACTTGTATGTCTTCTTCAGCTGTTCTATTGCTGCATCCTAGAATCACATTGGCATTTTTAGCTGACACATCATACTGTTGACTCATGGTCAATTTGTTGTCTACTAGTACTCCTAGCTCCCTTCCACATGTAGTGTTGTTAATCCAGATGTCCCCCATTCTATATCTGTAATATAATAATAATAATAATAATAATAATAATAATAATAATAATAATAATAAATTTTATTTGTAACCCGCCCCTCTGCAGAGCAATCAGGACGGCGTACAGCAAGATAAAATACAACAATTAAAATCCAAATTCTTATTCCCTCCACCCACTACCCTCCCCCTTAAAACAGTATTAAACCTGATAAGATTAAAATCTACGTATAACAAATATAAAATATTAAAGGAACAACAACAAGATGCCTCCCTCGGTAGAGAGACCAGGGATAAGTGGCTCCAATATACATATCCCTATAGAAAGTTATTCTGGGAAGGCCTGCCGGAAAAGCTCCGTCTTGACTGCTTTCTTAAAAGTAGTAAGTGATGTAATAAGACGTGTCTGATCCAGCAGGCCATTCCACAGTTTAGGGGCAGTAACTGAAAATGCCCTTTGGGAAGTCTGCATGAGCCTCGCTTTTGGTTGTAAAAGCAGATTTTTCCCCGCTGAACGAAGGGCACGGGGGGGATCATACGGGATGAGGTGGTCCCTAAGATAGGATGGACCCAGGCCATGTAGGGCTTTAAAGGTCAAATCCAACACCTTGTACTGTGCCCGGAAACTAATTGGCAGCCAGTGGAGGGATTTCAGCACTGGAGATATGTGCTCCCTCCTAGATGTACCGGTGATTAATCTGGCTGCCATATTTTGCACCAACTGAAGTTTCTGGGTTAGGCACAAGGGTAGCCCCATGTAGAGTGCATTGCAGTAATCTAGTCGTGAAGTTACCAGTGCGTGCATCACAGTTTCCAGGTCTTTCCTGTCCAGGTATGGGCGCAGCTGGCGTATCAGCCGAAGCTGATAACAGGCACTCCTGACTGTCGCATTCACCTGATTAGTCATGTGAAGCGACGAGTCAAGGAGTACCCCCAGACTGCGCACATGGTCCTTGGAGGAGAGTGTGACCCCATCCAGGACTGGGGGCTGTAATCCTGAACCTGGGTTCGGACCTGTAACCGTGAGCACCTCCGTTTTGTCTGGATTCAACTTCAATTTGTTTTTCCTCATCCAATCCATTACTGCTCTAAGACAGTCATTGAGAGGAGAGATGCCATTAGAGGTCTGAGATGATGATTTGATCATGGAGAAGTAAATCTGGGTGTCGTCAGCGTACTGAAGACACCGTGCTCCATGCCTCCGAATGATCTCACCCAGCGGCTTCATATAAATATTAAATAACATTGGAGACAGGATGTTAATTTCCTTAGTTCTTAGTTAATTTTCTTAGTTCTGTCCCAATTTTCTAATATATTAAGGTCATTTTGAATGTTTATGCTTTCTTCTGGAGTGTTAGCTACTCTTCCTAATCTGGTGTCATCTGCAACCTTCATAAGCATGCCCTCTATTCCTTCATCCAAGTTATTGATAAAGAGGTTGAACAGCACTGGACTCAAGATAGACCCCTGTGGTGCACCATTAGTCACTTATCTCCATGATGAAGAGGAGACATTGCTGAGCGCCCTTTGGGTTTGGCAGGTCAACTAATTAGAAATCCACCTAACAGTAGCCTTGTCCAACCCACATTTTACTAGCTTGTTTGAGAAAATGTCATGGGGAACCTTGTCAAAGGCCTTACTAAAAACAAGATATACTACATACACAGCTTTCCCTTCATCTACCATGCTGGTAATTTTATCAAACAAAGAGATTTGATTGGTCTGGCATGACTTATTTTTGAGAAACCCATGTTTACTTTTTTGCGATTATGGCATTTCCTTCTAAATGTTTACAGATTCTCTCTTTAATGATCTGCTCTAGAATCTTTCCTAGAATTTATGTTAGACCAATCAGGTGGTAATTGTTTGGGTCCTCTTTTTTCCCCTTTTTGAAGATGGGAACATTTGCCCTCCTCCAGTCTGCTGGGACGACTTCTGTTCTCAAGGAATTCTCAAAGATTATTGCCAGTGGCTTTGAGATTACTTCTGTGAGTTCTTTTAATACCCTTGAATGTAGTTCATCTGGTTCTATCCTCAGGGTTCTATTTTGTCCCCTATGCTTTTTAACATATACATGAAAGTGCTGGGAGAAATTAGCCAGACTTTTAGGATCAGGTGTTTCCAGTATGTTGATGATTGCTGTTAAATTGCAGTCAAGTCGACTCTGACTTATGGCACCTCTATAAAAGAAAGATGTACAAGTCACCTTATCATCAGCAGTCCTGCTCAGTCTATGCGGACCCAGAGCCATGGCTTTCTTAAGTGGGTCTATGTAGTTCAGTGAGCATGGAAGTGGGTCTGTAATGAAGTCTTCCTCTTTTCCTACTGCCTTCTACGTTACCAAGCATTATTTTTTCCTAGGGAGTCATCTCTTCTCCTGACCCAGTATCAGTTTTGTCATCTTGGCTTCTATCAGTCAATCATTTTATTGTGGTCAATGACCATATTAAATGACCATATTCCAAAATTCATATGCATACATAAAATACATATATACTATGAACATTAGTAAAATACATAAAGCTAATATACATCAAAGAATATAAAATATAAACATAAAATATAACTGCATACACAAATAATAAAAGCCTAATCTTTTACTAAAACCTTATTTTCATGGATCTTGACTGTAGCAACACAAAATTTTGGTCAACATCCCTGTATACTGTCCTGACATCAACAAAACAGAATAAAAAGCCTCTAAACATCCATGGAATGCCTTTATATATGGTTCAATAAGAGTTTCCCAAATTCCAACATGAAAAGGACAGTGCAGAAGAACATGAGCTATTCTTTTAATTTCATCAGACTTTTTACATTGATGTTAGGAATCTTTTAAAGTTTCCCTCCTTGTATTGCTGACAGCAAATTATTTAATCAAGCATGAGTAAAAGCTTTACATTGATTTGATATTGAAACTTAATAAAAGTAGTTAGCTGGTTTGAAGGGCCTCAGTGCTCTGTCAGTTAATATATTGTTTGTGGTTACCCCTAGATCATCCTGCCTTTCCACATCCTGCCTTTCCACATGACTAGCTATATCAAATCCCACGTGCAAAAAGTACTCTTCGGGGGAGGGGGGGGGACCCATAAAATTAGAGTTTAGCAAGCATGGCTTTTCCCCAAACTGATTGAAAATTATTTTGCAATATAAAGGGATTAAACCACTTGGCCGAAAATTTAATCTCAGCTAAAAAATAAAAATAGCTAACCAAGCCCTAGATTCAGTTTTCAGGAAACCCACCTCCAACCTCAGAGCAGCACTGAAGACCCAACACGGTACTTGCAAAATAGCCCTCAGGAACTTTGATTGAACTATTTCCAGGATAGTAAAAGAAGAATAAGGGCCTAATTGAGCACCCTAAAATAGTTGACTGGGGGATTTGGCCTGAAACAACTTCAGGGCAGACAAAACATATTATCCTCCTTTAGTATATTTTTTTTGTTTGTTTGTTTGTTTTACTGATGTAAATCTCTGTCCACTTGTATAACATATTCTGCATATTCCTTACGATTTCCATTAGACTAGAATATGACACCAATATACTTAAGGTCCTTATTTGTTTAATCCTATGATCATTTAACATCCATTTATATGGGTTTTCTCCTTTTTCAGACACCATAACTTTGGTTTTCTCATAATTTATTTGGAGACTTTCCTCTTGGCTATAGTGCATTAGGGCACGCAATGCTCTCTGTAAACCAATGGGTGTATGCAATTATATCACTGTGTCATCACCATATAGCAGCAGTGAAAGATGACTACCCACTATGTTAGGAGGGTGAAAATCTAGCTAAGAGCAGCAACCACTAGATTAATATGAAACTTAAATAACAATGGGGCTAATATACATCCTTGCTTCACTCCATTATGTGCAAAGTCTTCCAAATTACACAATATTTTCAGGGCTGTACTTTCATGTAGTTTGTAAATAAGCAATAATAAACAACCAGTCAGATAGCAAGTGGGCATTCAGATCAATATATGTAAAATGATTTGCCAAAATTGGAGCCCACTAAACTATACTGGACTCAGTTAGCTCAAGGGGAATATCATTACCACCTGGATCCTTGCCAAGTTTAAGTTGATTTACAAGCTCTGTCACTTCAACAATTGATACTGGTTGGCATTCCAGCAAGCTCCTGATAATACAGTTCATTTGAAAGGTAGGGGATTCTTTGTTGGCATATAACTCATTAAAATAAGCTTACCAAACTCCAGCAGAAATATGACAGTTTGCCCATACGGAGTGACTTTTGGTTGCTGTTGATGTGAGTGGCCAAAAGGCTTTCACATCTTAAACCCAAACTGCATTAATACATTGTTGAATAATGAACCTGATCATTATTGGTATTCTGACACCACTGACTCTGATCCAGAGAATGAACCTTTTGATGAAGATCAGCATACACAGATTACAAAAGTCTAATTTTTTTTTTTTATTTGGGAAAAAATACCACAAAGAGGAAAACTTTAATAAACTGAATTATGGATGTTTTGAAATGGCAATAGGACACTGTGTCACAATTATCAGTTGTAGGAACAGTTCTTTACCTGACCAATCTCATTTGCCCTCTGAAGCCATTAGGCTTGACACTTGTTGTCCTGTTGAAAAAAGGTTACGTAGCTATGTTATGTATATACCTTTTTGTGTCAAGAGGACGTTTAAATTTCAATTAGGAAAACACAAAGATGGCACTTTCCCATTTGATTCAAGTTTTTATAAAAGTGGAGACAGATCTGATGTGTATACGTAGGAATCTTCCCTTTGTGTTCTGTCACCAACTGAGGTTCATGTAAAGCTCTTTCTAATACACAGGTTTACATCCTGCCCCTTTCTTTGCACTTTTGTGGCAACAGATAAGTCTGAAGTTGGCTCCGAGAAGTAACGGGTTTTACTGCATTCAAATGTATGTAATACGGGTAGGAGAGTGGAAAGAGAAACTCAGAAATGAATGTTTTTGCTGGACTCTGGACTGTGTACCATTTCCAGCTTACTTATACGCACCTCTTTAGCATGTAACAGTAATAAATCCTGGACATTTGAGGAAAAAAGAAAGAAAAAAATACGTTGTTCCCATATTACTTGTGGTGCTCTACTTTTTTTAGCCTTGATCAATTTCTTATACTCTTTTCTTAGTTGCAGTAGCTCCTCTATCCTCACTTCTGGGTTTTCCTTGTTGAGCTTAAATTTAAAAGTAACAATTTCTTAGCATCACTACACTCACAATCAAACCAAGCATTCAAAATAAACTTCCTAGTATAGACACTTTTAGTATTTATAGCTGTGAATGAGTCCAAGAGTGGAGCTAGAATGCAACCTTGCTTGATGCCCTTCTTAGTGGCAATGGCATCAGTGAGATGACCCTGGGGATTGCATCTTACTTTGAGTGAGGTCCCCTCATGCAACATACAAATTGGGTATAGTAGATGTTGGTCAATTGAGGAAGCCTCCAGTTTTCCCCATAGCTTGGTTTGATATACAGAGTCAAAAGATATTTCTATAAAGCAACAGAGAGAGAGACTCTGTTGCAGGTAGCATACTTTTCAGTGAGGTGCTGGAGTACAAGACACTGGTCTATGGTGAACTGACCTCCCTTAAAGCCAGCTTGTTCCTCTGCAAGTATGTTTTCTTGTTGCAGCCAGTCCTCAAGTTTCCACTGTAAGTGTCTTGCATAGAGCTTACTGAGGAGATTAATTGGTCTATAGTTGCCAGGATCATTCTTCTCTCCTTTTTTAAATAGGGGGACAATGATTGCAAGCCCCCAGTCCTTAGGTGTTCAACCATAGTTGTCAATACAGGTGAAAAGAGATGCCAGAATAGGGGCCCAGAATTGGGAAAAAAACAATAATGGCCTCTGAAGGTAATAAGTCTTCCCCTGGAGCCTTCCCCATTCTCAGTTGGTCTACAAGGTTCTTGATCTCTGCCACAGTCACCAGTGCCCACCTTGGAAGATTCTCTATGTTTTGGCTTGCAGGTCCACTTTCAACAACAACAACAACAACAATAATAATAATAATAATAATAATAAATGTTATTTTAACCCACCCCTCTGCTAAGCAACCGGGGCGGTGTACAACAAGTTAAAATGATACAGAATAAAACACATCAATCAAATTACTCCCCACAAACCACCCACCCCTTAAAAATAGATTAAACTAAAACAATATTAAAACAATCAAAGTAAAACCAACACATCATACAAAGGCCGTTAAACAGGCATAAAAACAGGCAGTGGCAGCTAGGGGAGCGAATTTGACCAACTTTGGGGAGCCGGGAGATTATTCTGGGAAGGCCTGCTGGAAGAGATCTGTCTTTACTGCTTTTTTAAAGCAGTCAAGGGTGGTAATAAGACGGATCTCATCCAGCAGGCCATCCCATAATCTTGGGGTGGTGACAGAGAAGGCCCTCTGGGAGGTCTGCGACAGCCTAGATTTCATAGGCTGTAGCAGATTCCTCCCAGAGGACCAAAGTGTGCAGGGAGGATTGTACGGGAGATAAGTTGGACCCCAAGCCATGTAGGGCTTTAAAGGTTAAAACCAACACCTTGTACTGTGCCCAGAAACTAATTGGCAGCCAGTGGAGAGATTTCAGCACTGGTGTAATGTGCTGTCTCCTAGATGTACCAGTGAGTAATCAGGCTGCCATATTTTGGACTAGTTGGAGATTCCAGGTTAGGCACAATGGTAGCCCCATGTAGAGTGTGTTACAGAAATCCAAACGTGAGGTTACCAGAGCGTGTACCATAGTTTTGAGATCCCTACTTTCCAGGAAAGGGCACAGCTGGCATATCAGCCGAAGCTGATAACAGGCATTCCTGACCGTCGCATTCACCTGATTTGTCATGTGAAGCGACGAATCTAGGAGCACCCCCAGACTGCGAACACAGTCCTTGGAGGAGAGTGTGACTCCATCCAGGACTGGGAGTTGTATTCCCAAGCCTGGTTTCAGGCCCGTGACTATTAATACCTCCGTTTAGTCTGGATTCAGTCTCAATCTGGTTTTCCTCATCCAATCCATTACCGCCTTAAGACAATCATTGAGAAGAGAGACACCATCTGAAGTCTGAGCAGATGACTGGGTCATGGAGAGGTATATCTGGGTGTCGTCTGCATACTGAAGACACCTTGCTCCATGCCTCCAAATGATCTCTCCCAGCGGCTTCATATAGATGTTGAATAGCATCAGGGACAGGATGGCACCCTGAGGGACGCTACCATTAAGCTCTGTTTTGGAAGAGCAACTGAACCTGAGCCGCACCCTCTGGGATCTGCCCAAGAGGAAGGAACGGAACCACTGCGAAGCAGTGCCTCCGATTCCTAATTCTCTCAGGAGATCCAAGAGGATGGAATGATCTATTGTGTCAAAGGCCACCGAGAGGTCCAAGAGCACCAGCAGGGTCACACTACCCCTGTCGATCCCCAAGTGGAGGTCGTCAGCCAGCGCAGCCATGGCGGTCTCAACTCCATATCCTGTCCTAAAGCCGGTTTGAAATGGATCGAGATAATCGGTTTCATCCAAAACAGCTTGGAGTTGGGAAGCAACCACCCTCTCGATCACCTTGCTTAGAAAGGACAGCAAGGAGACTGGTCTATAGTTATTCCTGTCCAGGGGGTCCAGGGAAGGCTTTTTCAGGATGGGTTTGACCACCGCATCCTTTAAGCAAGATGGAACAGTGCCTTTCCTGAAAGACGCGTTGATGGTATCCCGAAGGAATACCCTCAACGCTTCTCCCCCCTGGATGACCAGCCAAGATGGACAAGGATCAAGAGGGCAGGTTGTCCTCCTCACTCTACCAAGGAGCTTGTCCACGTCATCGCTACTCACAGATTGAAGCTGATCTAGTAAAATGGCATCAACGGAGTTGCTGGACACCTCATCTATGGATTCTGTCAAAACACTGGCATCCAGGCCGGCTCTCATTCGAGAGATTTTATCTGCAAAGTAGATGTGAAAAGCATCGCAGCAGGCCGTTGTAGGGTTAAGTAGAGGGTTCTGCACAGGAGGTACCTGTGTCAGTTTCCCCACCACTCCAAACAGCTCTGCTGGGCAAGACTCTGCAGATGCAATGCGTGCAGAGGAGAAAAGTCTCTGCACTGCACGCAATGCATCCCGATAGGAATCAAGATGTTTCCTATGGCAAGTTCTGTTGGATAAGAGCCGAGTCTTCTGCCATTCACGCTCTAGTCATTGTCCAGCTCACTTCATCCTCCTAACCTCCTCTGTATACCAGGCTTATGATTAGGAGCGGGCTGGAAACGACGCTTGGGAGTGATTGTGTCGATAGCCTTGGTGAGATCGGTGTTCCAGGTGTTAACCAAGGCTTCAACAGAATCACCGGCATTACCAACCATTAAACCCTCTAAGGCTTCCTGGAAGCCAGTTGGTTCCATTAGCCTTCGAGGGCAGACCATTTTAATAGGTCCACCACCCCCGTGGGGGGGCAGACAGTGGCTCTTGGTTCCATCTTGACCAGGAAATGATCCGTCCATGAAAATGCAGAGGTTCCAATAACCTCCGCCCATGGATATTCCTGTTCCGTACTGAAGGCTGCATCGAGGGTATGGCCCACACAATGTGTGGGCCTGACAGCCAATTGGGATAGGCCCATGTTTGTCATGGTTTCCATGAACTCCCGAGCCACACCAGTTAAATTTGACAAACTGGTCTCGAGTGGAATGTTGAGGTTGTCCAAGATCAAAAGTCTGGGCAACTCCAATAGCAACTCAGAGACCGGTTGGGTCAGCTCAGTCAGGGAGTCTGTTAAGCAACGGGGTGGCCGGTATATCAACAGAATCCCCAAACTATCCCTAGTTCTCAGGCTTAGGTACATGCACTCGATGTAGGCTGTTTTCCGGATATTCTTCCTGGTCAAGGTTAGGTTGTTTCTATGAACCAAGGCCACACACACCCCGCCCACTTTCCCTTATCTGCTCACTGACCGAGTACCCAGCCGGGAGGGCCTCCACCCACGTCACAGCGCTGGTGTCTCCCAGCCAGATCTCCGTAAAGCATGCCAGGTTGGCTGCCTCATCCAATACGAGATCATGGATGATATGAGTTTTGTTTCTTATCGACCTGGCATTGCAAAGGAGCAGAGTAAGGGCCTGTGGAATGGATGGTATGCTCGCCAAGTTATTCTGGGTAAGAGTGAACTGAAGGAGGGATAGATATTAAGCATCGATCCCTTCTTCTTTTGTAACTCTTTTTTCACTCTGTTGCTGCCATACCTTCCCTTCCTCCACACAACCTCAATCCCCTCTCCCAGACCATTCCTGGCTCCATTGCATGGTGGCAATAACAGATGATCCAGGTACACTCCCGTCCCACAATAAAGATGAGGACAAAATCGCTTAAACAAGTGATGGTAATCGGGCTGGCTCAGTCCTCCAGCATCCCAAAACGCTGCCACTGCAGCCACCGTGTGTTGCTGGGGGGAGAGATGGTCCTGGGCAGGGTTTTATACCCGCCGGCATTCTCCCCGGTTCCACTGCCACTGTGCTGCGGTTGCAGCAGGGCCACCCCAGGTGGTGGAATTGGGCTGAGACAGTCCTCCAGCATCCCAAAATGCTGCCGCCGCATGTTACCAAGGGAGAGATGGTCCTGGGCGGGGTTTTATACCCACCGGTGTTCTCCCCAGTTCCACTGCCGCTGCTCTGCGGTTGCAGCAGGGCTGCCCCAGGTGGTGGAATTGGGCTGAGATGGTAGTGGGACGGGCAAAGCAGCCTCTGCCTGAGTCCTTCTGCTGGCGTGGAGCTGATAGAGGAAGATGGAGGAGGGGCAGGGAAAGAAGCCTCTGCCTGAGTCCTTCTGCTGGTGTGGAGCCGGTAGAGGAAGATGGAGGAGGGGCAGGGAAAGAAGCCTCTGCCTTATAAGTGTCCTTATAAAATGCTTGGAAGTGTTCCTCCCTGAGGGGATGTGAAAATCCACAATAGCTGGTGCATTGCTTTGGGAACTTGATGCAATATGGCAGAATACAGCAGTTATTGGTTTTGACTGCCTGAATACATTGTGTCCAATTATTTTTCATAGCTTCTTTTTTCTTGTACACCAGCAACTTTTTGTAGTCTTTCTTCTGCTGAAACAGTTTTGTTGCAGCTTCTGGCATAGTATTGAATACATAGCCCTGATAGGTGGTCATGAGAGCTTTTTTAGTATCAACATGTTCCTTGTCAAACCATGTCTTTGAGTGATGGTGTTATTGTTGTTGCCTCCAGTGTGCACTATTTTGCTGGTTTAGGTATTGGAATAGCACTTAGGTAAGATTGTTGTAATTTTCCGGAAATTCCTCAGAGGACTTGGCTGGTATCAGGTCATTCCAAAGACATTGATGGTGATTTCAGGCCAATACCTTGCTTATTGTTTGATTCAGGTGGGGTTCATTTAGCTCACTGATAAGTCCTTTCTGGTGGCATTAAAGAGAGTTGGTAACAGTCATTGGTGTATGTCTCCTGGGTGAAGTTGCTTAGCTGTAGCTGAATTGGAAGATTATCACTTTCAGACCTAGGCATGACTTCTAGATCCTTGGCATATGGGAGAAGATCCTTAGAAATGATTGTGTAGTCATTGGTACTCATTCTGAACCCAGAGAGATAAGTGAATTCAGCTGGACAGTCACTTTTCAGAACACCTTTTAAGATACAAAGGTTTCTGATATGGGATTTCATCTTCATTGGAGGCATGTAGACATTTATTATCAGCAGAATGCAGTGGTTAAATTGGGTTTGCACTGCCATGGCATATGCTTTAAATGTGGGAAGAGGCTTTGTTTTGGCATGTAGAGTGGTGGAAACCAGGACTCCCAGGCCTCCCCCTTGCTCTTCCATGCTTTCTCCCAGGCTCTACTGCAACTAAAAATGTGTGAAAACCATTCAGTTCTAGATCTTTAGCCACCCATGTTTCCTGGCTCAGTAAAATATGATATTGGGCAAGGAAGTCAGTGAAACAGGGATCTCTGTTAGATGTGTGCCACCCAGCGATGTTCCATGTCATAAGAGCAACCTTATCCTGGTCAAGCAGTTGCACTATAGGTTGTAGGGTGGATGTGTGAATCTGTTATTAACAAAGATCAGTCTTGGGGAAAGACTTGCTCTAACATATAAAATGACACCATTTCCCTTACTTTGACCTCAAGAACTAAATTCTTCTCCTATTTTTTAAAAAATTAATACATGCCTATATTTATTTTTAATATGTATCTCCTGTAAACACAAAATATCTGCTTTAAATTTATTAAAAACAACAACAACAGAGAGATTTCTGGTTGGCCACGGTGGAGTACTGAGGTGTTTTAGCCAGTGCTTCTGAGACACACTCCCCTAACAGGATGCCCCAATTCAATTGAGCAGTCCTCTGGAAAAAAAGGACTTGGAGGAGCTCATTTGGCTTCAAATTTTGCTTCAGGTGATTAATAACGGATCTCTTTCAGCAGGCCTTCTCAGACTAATCACCCCGGCCTTGGGTTCCTTGACTCCTGCGTTCCTCTCGTGGCCCCATCAGTTGTTGATGGATGAGGAACGCAGTAGAGGTTGATTAGGGGGTGGGTTGGTTTTTCTTTTTTGAGTTATATATGGGTTTTATTGTAAGCCGCTTGGATTGTCAGGTAATAAGCGGGATACAAATAAACATTATTATTATTATTATTATTATTATTATTATTATTATACTGCACCAGCCATGGAGAAATTATGGAGCATGAGCAGAATCCCCACCTCGTCTACAGTGCCTTTTATAGGCAACGAGATCCACTATCAATTTTAATAAGCACAACTAAGAAGCAACCCCTTAAGATATAAGGGTTTGCTAAACACAATTGAAAACACCTCTTCAGACAGAGAGGAGACTGAGACTTTGACAAGATTAACACTCTATGTGAATCAAAATAAACAGAGAAGACAATAAAAAATTGGTACTGTGGTACTGTGCTATGTTACTACAAATAAGACAGTTAAATATTCAATTTGGAAAAATCAGGATATAAAAACAAATTTGTTTTTTTTTAAAAAAAAAAGATTAAAAAACAGATACTGTTGGATATTTGAGTTAAAAATTTTGAAGGGGAAAGTTAATTAAGCCGAGTGAGGCAATTTTGACAGGAAAAGTGTCAAATTAGCAGTGACATGCCTAGAAGCAGGAATGCAGAAGTGAAACTGAAAATAAAAGAACACAGAGAAATGAAGATATAGAGAGAAGAAGGAAAGGAAAAGAAAAGAGAAATAAAGAGCTGTTGCAGACCGGCCCAAAGGGCCGGCCTGGGGGTAGAGTTGGGGCAGCGCAGCTGCACACCGCTGTCCGAACCCCAGCCTGATGCCGTCGTGATGCCACACAGTCATCTGCACGGCACGCAGCATCAGGATGCCCTTCTGGTACAGTGTTTAAACACGCTGCACAGAAAGGGCACTGGAGAGCTGCGGCACCGGCTCTTAGGGCAGCCCTTTGCCACCCCTAAAAGGAGCAACATTTTGCCCCTCTTTTAGAGGTGGCAAAAGAGAGGATTGGGGGCGTGGTGTGGGGTTGCCATGGCCCCAATCCACTGCTCCCCGGGGCGGCTCTCTGCCACCCCAAATGGGCCGTATGCATTGGCCCAAAGAAAGAGAAAATTAAAGATAGTGAAAGAAAGAGATTAGAAAGAGAGAGACAGAGGAAATGATACCTGAAGACAGAAAGCATAGCTAACAAACTAAGTAAAAGAATAACAGAGACAAAAATAGACATCCATCAACATCTAGTGGACATCCAGAAGAAAGACAACATCAACAAAGATGACAATAGAGATAGTGGACATCCAGGATATTCAGGAAAAAGAAAGGAAAGGAAAGGGAAAGGAACAGAAAGAAAAATAGAAAAGAGAGAGGAATATTAAAGAGATTAAAGTGTGAAACATAGAAAGTAGAGAGAAAGAGACAGGAAAGTGATATCTGTAGACAGAAGGTACAGCTAACATCTTAACAAAATAAATCATATAATAATAATGATAGAGAAAATAATAGAGAAGAAAACAGAGATATAACAGTACCTACTGGACACCTAGAGGATAAAAAGAAGGAAAAGGAAAAGAAAAATAAAATAAAGGAAAATTAGGATAGAAAATTAAAGAGAATGAAGAGAAGAACAGCTAACAAGTCAATATAAACAATAAAGATAAAATATTAAGGTTTATAAAGAATATTAAAATTGAGAATTCTAGACAGTATAAATAACACAATAAAGTATATGAAGTAAGTATAGGGAAAGTAGATAAATAAATAAATAATAAAATAAACTTACTGGTGTGTTAATTTTTGTTAGAATATATATATATATATATATATATTATTAAAAAGCAAAAGATAAGAGAAGGGAAAGAGAGGGAAAAGAGGGAAAAGAGAAGAAGGCATAGAAGAAGAAAGGGAAGAGAAAGAACAAACATAGAAAAGGAAAAGAGGGGGAAAGGAAGATGGAGAAAATTTAATAAAAAATAAAATTGAAAGGTGAGTGAGTGAGTAGGTGAGAGAAACCATAGGTAAATTAATAAATAAACAAATAAGAAAGGGAGAAATTTTTTAAAATAACAGGAATTAAATTAAAACAACCTTAAGAAAGGTAAGTTTAAAAAACTTTAAGATAGATAAAGATAAATAATAATCTAAAGAAGTATAGATTTAATATGGTTACGTGGACAAGGAAAGCAATAGCTATTGCAGCAGCAGAAGCCCAACAAGGTAAAAGACCCTCTCTTGAACAACCAGTGAAGATGATGGATGCAAATTTACTGCTGCTAGAAGAAATGAGGGAAATGCAAGAGAAGATGACTCAAGGATTTAAAGATTTAAGAGAAAAAAATTAAAATTATTTAGAAAAAGAATTCAAAGATGTAAAGCAATCCATAGATAATATAACAAAAGACATGAAATTAATAAATAACAAAAATGAAAATTTAGAAGAAAAAGCACAAGAATTAGAAAAGGTGACAACAGTTTTGATGAAAGGACAAGACCAAATGCAGAAAGAAAAAGACCTACAGGAATTGAGACAGAGGATAAAGTACTTATGAGATGATTACCAGAGATGATAAATGAAAATTTGTATGAACAATTAAATACACATCTAGCAGAATTTCTGGGTAAGACCCAAGCACAATTTGAGAATGAAATTGATAAGGCATTTAGGATTAATTCCCTCATAGCTAAGTAGCAGAATCTTCCTAATGACATGGCAATATATTTTGTAAGGGGAAAACCCAGAGGTGAAATCCTTCAACAGAATTATTTTAAAAAATGAGAAAAAAGAAATTCAAATTTGTAAAGATATCCCCCAGGAATGTTGAAACAATGTAAATAATATAATTTCCTAACAAGGAAAGTTACAAAAATTTAATGGGAAAAGCCAGAGGGAATATACTTTTCCTTTAAGCACCTCAGGATCAGACTTCAATTCATAAAGCAAAGACTTTTGGAAAAGGTACAAGAGAGATTTAGGAGGACAACATGAGGGAAATAAAAAAGAAGAGAATTCTGGTATGGCAAATTCATCTAAACTGACTCTGAAAAAGGAAAAGCTGAAGAAATGCAAGAGAGAGAAGAAGAGGAGTTGGATTTTGAATCAGAGCAAGAAAAGGAACAACAACAAGAAGAGGAAAAGAAAACAATGATCAAAACTCACTCTCACAGAGATTGGTGGAGTCTCCTTCTTTGGAGGTCTTTAAACAGAGGCTGGATGGCCATCTGTTGGGGGTGCTTTGATACTGTGTTCCTGCATGGCAGGGAGTTTGACTGGATGGCCCATGGGGTCTCTTCCAACTTTATGATTCTATGAAAAAGAGAAATCAAATTCAGATTCAGAGACTGAAATAGAAAATGGAAATGTACAGGATTTAAAAGGACCTCAAAAATGCAAACAAGCATTTCATTACTCGGAGAAATTAAAACTGGATTTGATTTGTTTGCAAGAGACTTGCATTAAGATCAGAGAAAAACATTATTAAAAAATCACAAATTAGGGCAGGAATTCATAAGGGCCAGAAATAAGAAGAAAAGAGGAGTGGTGATATATGTTAACAAAAGGTTACCAGCAAAACAATTATTTCAGGACTCGGGGGGACATTTTATGGGGTTGGTTCGGCAGGAAGTGAAATATTTTGTGGTTCGCCTATATGCCCCACAGGAAAATAAAGATAAATTTTACGAAATGCCTCTAGAGAAAATTGTGGAATTAAACTATGAAAACTACATAATGTTAGGAGATTGGAATGGTGAGATAGAATAGGTCATATGTTAGAAAAAGAAAAAGATAATGGAAAATTGCCTAAATTTTTTAATATGTTAATGGAAGTTCTATCTTTAATAGATGTTTGGAGGCATAGCTTTTTTTCAGAAAGGCACAAATCCCTTTGAAGGATTGATATGTTTTTAGTTAGCAAATCAATGAATAAATATATACAAAAAATGGGCATATTACCCCAAACTTTATCAAATCACAATCCTATCACAATGTGTCTAAGAGCAAGAAATAAACAATTCAGGTGAAAACTAAATGAATTACTATGGGCCTCAACATACTGCCAAAAATAATCCAGCTTGAGACCACTTTAACTGTCCTGGCTCAATGATAGGGAATTCTGGAAACTGTAGTTTTGTGAGACATTGAGCCTTCTCTGTCAGATAGCTCTGGTGCCAAAACAAACTACAGTTCCCATGATTCCCTAGCATTGAGCCAGAGCAGTTAAAGTGGTCTCAAGCTGGATTATTTCTGGCAGTCTGTTCAGGCCCTATTACAAGATGATAAAGTGCTAGAGGAGGCAAGAACTCTGAACTTTCATTTTGAGGGAAATACTGACAAAGGAACACCATTGCATATCATTGGGAGACCAGCAAGGTGATAATGAGAGGGCTTTTATACAAAAGCAGGCAGAATAAGAAGAGAAAAAATGAAAAACAAGATAAAATATTTAAAAGGAATGTAAGGATAAGAAGGAGAGATAAGAGCTAACCCCAGTACAAGAAAATTAATCATGGAACTAAAAGCCTTACAGAAGCAGTTTTCTATAGAATTGTTATCAGAAGTGGGGGGGGGGATACAAGCAGGAAAACAGAGGCACTTTAAATTCACAGACAAGCCAGGGAAGTGGCTGGCATTAGAATTTAGAAAAAGGAAGGAGAAAAGACTTATCTTTAACATAAGAGTAGGAAAGGAAGTGATAATGGAACAAACAAGGATAAAAAAATATTTCATGAACACTATTCTAAATTGTTCACAGCACAAGAAATTCCAAAAGGTAAAATCAAGAATTATATACAAGCAAGAAGTGTACTAAAAATTAACAAAACACAAAAAGCAAATTTGGAACAAAACATTACCATAGCAGAGGTAAGAGAGACCATTGACAAATGTAAAATCAATAAAACTCCAGGTCCATATGGATTCTCTGTAACTTATAAAAAATTATCAGATCATCTGGCAGTCCTCCGCAAGAGACTATGAATGCAATAATAAAAGAAGAGAAGCCACACTAATGGGGATTGGCAACAATAACATTAATTCAAAAAGAAGACAGAGATCATACAGACCCAAGGTATTATCATCCAATATCATTATTAAATCTTGACTATAAAATTTTCACTTCAATCAAAGCAGAAAGACTGAAGAAAACCTTACAAGTGTGTATAATGAGGACCAATGTGGATTTTTACTGAAAACAGAGATGTGAAATAACATCAGGATATTGTAGAATATTTTGAGAAGCATAATGAGAAAAAGTTGGCTTTAATCATGGTGGATGGTGAAAAGGCATTTGGCAATATTCGTTGGTCCTTTATTTTTCATATGGTGGAAGCAATGAATATTGAGAAAAATTCACTAGAAGGATAATCTATCTCTCTCTCTCTCTCTCTCTAAAACAGTCAATCTGCACAAATCTTGATAAACGAGGAATTTACTGCTCCAGCTGAGATTCATAAAGGCACAAGACATCGGTGCCTGTTGTCCCCACTATTATTAATCTTTATCATTAGAAATACTCTACAGTAAGATTAGAGAGAACAATGGAATTCAAGGGATAAAGATCAAAGACCAAAGTTATAAACTGCATACGTAGGCAGATAACTGGTATTTAGCCTTGAAAATTCGATAGATAGTATTGGCAGATTGGTACAGACATTTAAAATGTATGGCAAAGTTTAATATTAATAAAGACAAAACAGTAATGATAACCAAAAACATAGAGAAAAAAGAAGAAATTGAATTAGAAGGAAAATCAGAATTAATTTTTTAAAATTTATTTTTTTATAAGATTCGACTCTACAATGTTAATCTCCAAATCACAGTCAAATCACGATTTTGTAGTTACATTAATACCTCCTAAATATCTGCTGCCTAATTCACTTTTGATAACACACATTTTTCCTCCGTCTTATTATTACTCACTATTTTTCACTTACCCACACCGTACTCACAGGATTTATCATTCCTTTTCATAAATTTTATTTCCTAACTAAATATTCCTTATGATTCACAATTCTTTAATTTTTGATACTTGTATCCTAATTCCACCTGCTATTGCAAAATTCGGTTATAGGGAACCACTCTGTCTCCATAATCTCTGCATCTCTCTGATTCAACCAGGCTGTTAAAATGTCCATTTCTTTCATTTCTTCTAACTTCATTAGCCATTCATCAATTGTCAGTAGCTCCTTTTGTTTCTATCTCAGCCACAAGAATCCTTGCCGCTGTTATCATGTAAAGTAGGACTCGCCAATGCTTTTTCTCTATTTTTGATGGGATTTTATTGAGCATATTTAAAAGATAGGTCTCAATTCATAATTAACTTTCAAGATCTTTGCAATTGTGATATGAATCTTTTTCCAATAAACCTTCAATTTCAGACATCTCCAGCACATATGGAATCAGGATTCACCTTTCCTTTTACATTTCCAAGACTTATTAGAGTTTTTTTTTCATCATCATCATCTTTATTGATGCTTGAGCCAAAGGCCATTCGCATACTATAAAGTTAAAAGCAATTTTGACATTATGAAATACATCAATATTATAAAATACATGAATTAATTAAACAATTAGCATACAGATTTTGTTTAAAAAAGAAAAAAGAAGTTAATTGGCTAAATCAACATTAAAACTACTTGATAGATTAAATGTGATCGTCTCCACGGCAATCAACTGCAATATCAGCTATAACACTAGCCCAAATTTTGATTGCTGCTGTGGAAAACATTGAAACCTTATAGGTTACCTTGGAGTCAATGTCAGATAAAAGATAAAATATATTTTCAGAAATACTATTGCACTGTAAATTAGACAGGATGGGTCCCAAAAATTTAGTCCTCGGTTCTGTATAAAGTGGGCAGGAAAACAGATAATGAAGCAGATCCTCAATTTCTGGTACTCCGCAAATACACAGATGGGAGTCTTTAGGTGTGCGTGAGTATCTGCCATCAATCATGGTGGAAGGCATTGTTTGAAAACGAAGCACTGTAAAAGCCTGCCTAAGCTTTGGAAATGTAAGCTTCTCTAAGTAGATGGCCATTTGATGATCCAGTTTGTATAATCTGAACCATTTAGAAAACTTTGAATTATTAATAGCCAATCTATCCAAATACACACCATGGTTGTAAATGTATTCGCGTAACTTTTCTCTTGAGTTCCAGATAGAGGGATTTTCAATTAGAGCAGGATATGATTCCAACAATATATGATATCTCAAACTCCAGACTTTACAGTTTGGTAAATATTGAAAACATAATCTAGGGAAAACCTTAATTGGAGAATCTTTTACAGATCTCCAATAGTTAAATAAAGCAAAATGAATACGAGCTCTAATGGAAGGTAAGCCAACCTCTGCCCGGACTAAAGCTGCCGGTGTACCGGGCGGGAGACTAAGTAATTTCTTAAGGAATATATTTTGAAGGGTCTCCAGTTTATCCAATTGGGAATCATCCCATCCCCACACCGCGGCACCATAAAGAATTTGGGCTATTGCTTTACTCTGGAATATTTTTAAAGCAGGTGCAACCAAATGACCCCCAGCCTGATTATAGAATTTAAGGATTGCTCCAATAGATCTCATTACCATTATTCTAATAGCCTCAATATGGGGTTTCCAGGAGAGGTTTTCTGTGAAGTAAATACCAAGATATTTGAATTCACGGCATTGTTCAATCTGGTGACCATTAATAGAACAACGGAAATCAGAGTGTCTATTCCCAAACACCATCACTTTTGTTTTGTTATAATTGATAACGAGTTTTTCTTTGGAACAAAAAATTACAAGTTTGGAAATTAATCTTCTCAAGCCTATACGCGTAAGTGAAATCAAAACCATATCATCGGCGTATAACAGAATAGATATCTTTTTCGACCCAAGTGTGGGTGGGAAAAATTCTGGGCCTGAGAGTGCTGGAATAATATCATTTAAATATAAATTAAAGAGTGATGGTGCCAAAAGACACCCTCGTTTAACTCCTTTGTTTGTAGGGATGGGATCAGTTAGTGAACCAGAAATACCAACTCTTATCCTTGCTGTTGTATTGGAGTAGAGTTCCCTGATTAAAGATTGTAAGCGATTATCCATATTAGTATTGGCCAGTTTGTGCCATAACAGGTTTCTATCGATTGAGTCGAAAGCTGCAGCTAAGTCAATAAAAGTGGCAAATAGATGTTTTGTTGGACCTTTGATTCCTTGTTGAGCTAAAAAATAGAGAGTTAAGCAGTGATCAATAGTACTCTGGCCCTCCCTAAATCCAGCTTGTTCTGGGTAAATGACCTGGTTACTTGATTCCCATTCCTCTAATCTATTTAGCAGATGTTTACTGTATAACTTGGAATCCACGTCCAACAGACTTATAGGCCGATAATTGTTGGGATCTTGCTTATCACCCTTCTTGTATATTGGGACAACTACACTCTGTTTCCAGCCTGATGGAATTATCCCTGTGTTATTGATTTGGGTGAAGACCTTAGCCAGAATTGGGGCCCACCAATCAGGAAAATTTTTAAATATTTCAGGGGGCATCATATTTTCACCTGGGGCTTTATTCAGTGCAAGGGATGCTATCAACTTTTTTATCTCAGACTCTGATACAGGGAACCAGTGGGGCGAACAAGTAGTTTTTAGAGCAATGGGAAAATGATGTTCTACATTTATGTCTCCATAGAGTTTACTAAGGGGGGTTGCAGACTGCCAGAAATAGTGTGAATTCAGTCCACTTTTAGGGTTAGGGTTAGAGTTAGGGAACCATGGGAACTGTATTTTATTGTGGCATCAGAGTTGTCTGACAGAGAAGGCTCAATGTCTCAGAAAAATAACAGTTCCCATGATTCCCTAGCACTAACCCTAACCCTAAAAGTGGACTGAATTCACACTATTTCTGGCAGTCTGCAACCCCCCTAAAGTGGCTATACCATTGCTGTGATGTAATATGTCCGACACTGACCGGTCTAATCCTGTTCATGCCTGAAGCAGTAATATCCCAAAACTGCTTTTCGTTTTTTTCTGAGACAGCCTGTGCTAATTGTTTCCATTGTGATCTGACATATGCGTCCTTTTTTTGTTTTAGAAGTGCCTTATAAGATTGTCTCATAAAGGCTAGAAAGTCAGGAGAGATATTATCATTATTTCGGAGTACCTGTCGAGAGCAGCTCATTAATGCTCTCCGGGCATTTCGGCATTCCGTATCAAACCACTTGTTAATTACTACTTTGTTGGGATTAAATTGTTTGTTACTCACCAACTTGGGCCTAAGTTTTTGAATTATAGTTTGGAAAACATGCAAGATATCCGAGTTAGTATTTAGGATAACATATTGTAAAGACTTAAAGATGGTACTCTCCAATGTCTGAGAGATTGAGGTGCCTAAATTGATTGTTTTAATGTTGATTTAGCCAATTAACTTCTTTTTTCTTTTTTAAACAAAATCTGTATGTTAATTGTTTAATTAATTCATGTATTTTATAATATTGATGTATTTCATAATGTCAAAATTGCTTTTAAGTTTATAGTATGTGAATGGCCTTTGGCTCAAGCATCAATAAAGATGATGATGATACTAGAGTTCATTTTATAAATTTTAGCAACTTTGCTCAACGTTAGATACCATCTATGCTCCATTTTAAAGTAGTTCTCTTTTAAATCTTGGGATTTTGTGAATCTCTGTGTCTTGTTTCTAGCATAATCCAACTTTCTATACCATTCACTCTGTTACAATCAGTTGCCCACTTTATCATAGTATCAGATACCAGATCCTCTTCCTGTTCTCTTTCCCTTAGTAGATTATATAATTTTGATGTTCTTTTCTTTGGTTCCATTTCTAAGTCATTTTTTTCCAAATTCTTCATTCTTTAAATCAGTTTTGAATTTCTTATTTAGTTGTAAATTAAGGGAACCAATGCATTCCCGGATCCATTTCTTTTAATTCCTCTATTGTCTTCATTTCGTATTTATTCTGTGATGTTTTCTTTAATATATCTTTGTATGTTAACCACTTTTTAAATTTCTCTCCATCTCCCCCCCAAAAAAGGCTTCTTGAGATGATATCTACATGGGTATTTTCCTGTAAACTTTCCTTTTAAATTTCTCCCATATTTTAAGTAGTGGTTTTTTTTTATTATATGGTGGCCAAATTCCTTATGAACCTATGCTTTTTTGTACCATGAATATGCATGCCACCCACATCAATTATTGAACCCCTCTAGATTCAGTAATTTGGGGTTACTTAATGTGATCCATTTGGCAATCCAGTTTAAGATGTTTGCTTGGTAATATAGTTTTAAATCTGGTATACCCCCTCCCCCTTCTTCCTGACCAATCTGGTATACCCCCTCCTCCTTCTTCCTGACCATTGTTTTCCAATTCATGCTTGGGTTTTTTTGTTGCTCCAAATGAATTTCCTGAAGTCCTTTTCCCATTCTGTTACAATCTTTAAATCTGTCAATGGATATACTTTGAAATAAAAAATGAATTTGGGGCAAAATGATAATTTTTATTGCTTCTATCTTCCCTAGTAATGACAATTTTAGTTTTTCGCATTTTAATAAATCCTTTTTTATTTCCTTTCATAAGGGCTTATAGTTGTTATTAAAGAGATTGATATTTTTATTTGTTATTGATATTCCCAGATATTTAACTTTATTACTAATTTTACAATTTGTACAGTATTCTGTCTGTTCTTCTTTCCTCATTAAGTTCTTAGTCATAATTTGTCTTAGTCCTGTTAATTTTAAATCCTGAAATTTTTCCAAAATTTTCTTTCACTTCAAAAAGTTTCTCTGTTGTTTGATTTGACTCTTCCAGTGTGATGACAAAATCATCAGCAAACGCAATCAGCTTGTATTCTTGTCCTTTAATTCTCAGTCCTCTTGTATCTTCCTCTTGTCTGATTTTATTCACTAGAATTTCTAACACAGTTATAAAAAGAAGATGGGATAGAGGACAACCTTGTCTTGTTCCTCTCTTTATGTTAAAAGTTGAGGGTTTGTGGCTGTTTATAATTATTATCAGGATTTAAAATAATTGCAAAGGTGAAATGTTTAGGCATAGAGATTACAAAAAATAAATAAAATTCAGATCTATTTAATAATAGTTATGAGGAAAATACAGAAAACAATCCAAAAGATCTAGTTGGGTGTAAAAATCTCAAACTGTAATTATTAGGAAGGATATCAGTCATACAGATGAACATCTTATCAAAGTTCTTATTTCTGGTTCAAAATCTTCCTATTATAAGCAATGCTAAGCCATTTAAGAAATTGAATAAGGAGAATCGAGGTTCACTTGGGAAGGGAGAAAAAACAAGAATTAGATATAAAGCATTATAAGATTCTAAAGTCTCCCTAAACTAAAACTTTACTATTATGCTTATTGCTTCAATTGGTAAAAGACTGAATAAACCTAAAAAGAAATAGGTTGTTATAATTTGGAGGTGAGGCTCTATTGTTTGGATGGCATGCCTACCTATGCTATGAGAAGGTGAAGGAGAATACGGGATTTATAAAGCATGCATTATTAAGAGTATGGAAGAAATACAAATATCGTTATGTAGAAAGTTCTTACCATGGGTCTCATCAAACAAACTTTCCATAGATGGGAAAATATTAAAGAACTTGGTTGGGTAACATATAAAGTAATTCCAGTTTTAAAAGATAACAAAATCCGAGTAAAATCTAGAGAGGAATTGGGAAAATGATATTCAGTGTTTGTGGTATTTACACAGATAATTATTTGAAAGACACAAAATGGATATGAAATTAGAAGGTGCTGAGATTGAGTTATCTGAATTTGATAAAATTATGTGTGAAGACAGGGAGCATACTGTCGCAAAAATGTGGGAAATAATTTGCACTAAGAGTATGAAATTTACCTTGAATTACAGATTACAAGAAATTGTTTTATCGGTGGCACTGAACACCTGGAAAATTGGCTAAAATACACACACACACACACACACACATATATATATATATATATATATATATATAGGGCAAGGTAATTTATGTTGGAAATGTAATTCAAGTGAAGATACATTTTTTCATGCTTGGTAGACATGCCAAAAAGCAAAGCAGTTCTGGTCCCAGATAAATAAAATAATGTTGGAAATCTTGCAAAAGAAATTAGAATTAAAATCTGAAGTGTGTTTATTGAATATGATTGATGATTCTGTGGAATCATACAAGGAAAGAATAATGCACTATATGATCTCTGCAGCCAGATTAACATACGGACAATATTGGAAAACAATGGATATCCTATCTATTGATGAATGGCTGACTAAACTGATGGACTTAGCCAAGATGGCTAAGCAGACTTGCATGATTAGATGACAATCTACTTCTAAATTTATTAATGAATGGGAACCATTGACAAATTATATAAATAAAGATTGAAGAAGAATATATACTTTAGATTTAGTTAAGAATAATATAATACAAGCAAATATTTACACTATGTATCAGGTGGTCACAGAAAAAGATGAGGAAGAATATATATATGAGGTAAAAGAGGTAAAGGGGTAAATATAAGTGGGAAGTTAATGAGCAGACACTATATAGTAAGAGATAGTAAGGTTGGTAAGATGCTATATTAATATATCTATAAGTTGCAGTTTTCTTTCAGTTTGTTGTAGTTTTGGTTAAATTGATGGAAATAAGATTCAATTAATAAGTAGGGGGTAAAGGAATAGAAAGAAAGGAAACAAAAGCTAGTTAATGAAAAATATTAAATATTGATTCACTGAAGGAGGGAAGTACTATATTTTTTAATTTAAACTATATAACAGTGTAGAGTAATTGTATGTCTGTGTTAATCTTTTTAATGTTTGAAACCAATAAAAAAGTATATTAAGTTCCTCCCCCCCCCCCCCCCGAGTTAAAGCCCTTCACATTCCAGGAAATCCATTTACATTCTATTTATGTTGATTAGGTACCTAACTCCTTTGTATTTCTTTCTTCAATCATTATCCAAGAGTTCCAAGTCATATATTAATTCCTTTTGCTTCTCTATCTCTAGTCATCTCATCCTTCTTCTTTCTCTTTTCTCTAGCTTTTTTATCCTTCCTTCTCATTGTATTTGTTTTTCTTCCACTTCTGAGTCTTCTTCCTCTTGGTAGCTATGTTGTACTCTAAAGCCTTTCTGTTGCTCTTCCTATATTCTAGTGTTGTGCAGCTTCCTTTCACCTCTGAGCACATCAACAGCTGAATGTCCTTTCAGCTTGACTCCAGTTGTATCATTAGCCACAGTGCTATTCATAGTTATCTTCTGCTGTACCTGTGTAGCTTGTTAAGTGCCATCTACCTGGGAGTTTTATCTTCTGGCACTATTTCTTGATTCATTTTGAATTGTCTCATAGGATTTTCATGGTAAGAATTACCGGTGCCTCCTTGTGCACAGTACAAAAAAGTGTTAGCTTTGGTGCCACTGCCATTGTCTCTGAGAGATCTTCCTCAAGTGTCACCCTGTATTACTGCTGCCACCTAGTAGCTGTTTGGCACGTGTAGTCTGGCTGCTCGGCAAAAACCTGTCTAACATGGGAAAACGTATCAGCAGCACTGCTATCAGCAGCATAGCCTCTTGCCTCACAGAAGCATGCAATCCCACCATCAGAGAAAGGTAGTGCCATTAGTGTGATACTGATGAAACCCAGCTCTATTACTCTTCCACCTAAATCCAAGAAAGCCTTTTCCATGCTAAATCTATGCCTGGCTTGTCTACTGGGCTGAATGGGGGCAAACACAAGGGCCAGTCCAATCCCCTGCCATGCAGGAATAACACAGGGGGGTTGCAGACTGCCAGAAATAGTGCAAATTGAGTCCACTTTTAGGGTTAGGGTTAGTGCTTGGGAATCATGGGAATTGTATTTTTTTCTGAGACATTGAGCCTTCTCTGTCAGAGAGCTCTGGTGCCACAATAAAATACAGTTCCCATGATTCCCTAACCCTAACCCTTAAAGTGGACTGAATTTGCACTATTTCTGGCAGTCTGCAACCCCCCACAATCAAAGCACTCCCAACAGATGGTCATCCAGTCTCTGGTCAGTTGAAGGGAAATCTGGAAATAAGAATTTAGCCTGTGCTAGATGGAGCTACACTCCCCTCGAAGATTCAGATTCACAGTTTGGGTGTACTCCTGGATTCAGTCCTGAGCCCAAAGGCCCAGGTTTCAGTGACAAGCAGGAATGTTTTTGCTCAGTTTAAAGTAGTACACCAACTATGCCCATTCCTGGAGAGGTTTGATCTGGCCACAGTAGCTCATGTCTCAGTTACATCCCATTTGCATTGCTGCAATGTGCTATACATGGGACTGCCTTTGACAATTGCTCAGAAACTTCAGTTCATACAAAGAGCTCCAACCAGATTTTTTCTCTGGAGCTGAGTACAAGGAGCACACAACTCTCTTATTGCAAAGGCTTCACTAGCTACTGATTAGTTTCCAGGCATAATTCAAAGCATGTGGGTATGACAGAAGAACTATGATTCTTTGGTCCAAGCTATTTGAAGGATTGTATCTCCTTGTGTTTATTATGAGTGGCCCTTTTCTCTGCTCCAAGCTTGTTTGGTGGAAACAAGGGAGAGAATGACTGCTCTTAGATGATAGGCTTTTAGCAGTGTGTTGTATTGTTTTGTTGATTGTTCATGTTGTTTCTGACATATTGTGACCCCCAAGACAAAGTATGTGACTCAGTCAAGGTCATCGAGTGAATTTCCATTACTGATCTTTTTTATGGCTTTTAATCCATATTCATTATAATAATACGTAAACTGCCTTGAGCTTAATTATTGGGGAAAGGATGAGATATAAATGAATGCAATAAAAACAACAGCAACAATAATAATGGTTCTATTTTGACTGAATATTAGGAAAATTCCTGAATCAGAATAGATTGAAAATGAGGTTCAATATCTGGAGAGGTGGTGGGCTCCTTGTTGCTTTAGGTTTTCTGGCAGAGGCCAAACTACCAGTGGAATTAGAGAGTGGTGCAAGGGGTGCATTCTGCATCAGGTGACACCAAGGAGAGGGGTTACTCCCAGTTGGGCCCTCCTCCCTCTTCGGAGCAGGAGGGGCACATGCACATCCTTGCCCACTGCTCCATCCCTGTGGTTCCTCTCAAGGGAGAAAGCCCAGGGATGGGGGGAGCAGGAGGGGCACACATGCCCATTGCTCCATCCCTGGGACCAGGGAGCAGGCTTTTCCCAGGGAAGAAAGCCTGGGGATGGAGGAGCAGGAGGAGCTCACACTATAGTTAGTGACATCACTACAGGCAGAAATATATGCTTTTGGTCTAGATCTTTTTCATTGAAAAGGGTGTTGAACTAGATGGCCTACAAAGTCTGCTCCACCTCTGTATAATGTATAAGCCATGGATCTCAATTCTGACAGAAACTTTCATAACCCATAATAATATATTTCGAGGCCTTAGCATTTTGAGCATTGCTAAAGCTAATATCTGAGAGCTACTAGAAGTCAGTTCAAGTGTTTTTTAAAAATAATATGAGCATGGGAATAAGGGGAATGTGATAACTAGTGGCTACTATGCATTGAATCGTTCAATATGATTAGGAACCCTGAAATGGTTTTATGCATGGAGAGGTTCCATGCATAGAGGAGCTTTCCTATTCAGACTCTCACTCTCCACACATGGAGATCTGCACATACACTCCTCACATGTTCAAATTCACTCTTTTTTATTGTCTGCATGGAGCTTCATTCCCATTTTATGTTGGTCATTTGAGAAGTGTATTGCCATGAGCTTTTTTTAAAGGAGAGATTTCCCTGTAGCAGTTAAAGAATCTGTGAATTAGCCTTTCAGGTGACAGTTACATCAAATCTGAGTCAAGCAACACCACTGAGGGTAATTTTATGGCAGCAATAATGAGCTTATATAGATTGCATTGTAACCCCTGCAGTTCAGTTCTTACATATCACATACTGTCACAAGCAATTTGTACTACACACTATTGTCCCTTTCAAAATAAATGAGCACTGTGGAGAGTCAATATTCTGTTAATGGTCTCATATTACTTGCCAGTTCCACTACTTGTATCTGAGGAAGTAGGCTGCAGTAACAAAAATCTTATGTTCTTTTAAAAAGTAGTTATTCTCTCTTGAATCTTCAGAAGTTAATCTGATATTTAATCTGCTTAATCTTTATCTACTTAATCTGCTACTTAAGACTCATGTGACTTATGTTAGGCATCATGGTTGTTAGTAAGTAGGGATGAGGAGAGCCTGTGCTGAGAAACCTTTGGTGCCTAAACCCCCTCATTGCAAATGTGACTGATAATTTTCTCTTTGTCCCTTCTAGGCTAATGGAGGCTGGCAAGATGCTACAACTCCTTCATCAGTGACGTCTCCTACAGAAGGCCCTGGCAGTGTTCACTCTGATACCTCCAACTGATCTTCCAGCAACTAAGCATCCCTGGCAGTTCCCCACTCTGCACCAGGCAGACATGGAGGCTGAAAGGGGAGGGGTTTTCTCTCCTGTTGAAACTGTCAGACTGGATCCAGAACTGACAGGCAAACACAACAGGAGTTTACTTCTCTTCTCTCTTTTGGAATGCTTTTTTCAACCAATCTGGACACTTCTTTATACTCTCTTCTCTTTATTTTCTGGGTAGAAGCCACCTTTCCTTTCACCATCACCACTGCGTATCTTCTCACAGCACAATATTTTTCAGTCTGATGGGGGGGGGGGGGAAGCTTCTAAAAATATTTCTATATTTTCATGATTTTCCATCTTTATTACCCTGCAGTCAACCAGGTTCACATCTCCTTCTGTTTCTCTGGTGTTCTCACTACCTCTTTGAAGGAACCAGCTAAGCCCTTATTCCCCTTTGGGCACTACTCCTCCACGTAAGAACAATTATCTTTTCCCTGGTGAGTTGCCTTCCAGAAATACCGTTACAGGTTGGATAAATGCATTCCTGGTTCTGCAAGGTATGCCTGCAACACACCACTACTACTAAAAAGATCAAATAAATGCAAATAAATCTATTCCTAATCATCCTGTTGTGCCTTGTATCATATCCCAGCAATATTGCCTGCCATTTCTCATTGCTGCTGTTCCACACTCCCACATAAGACTGTAAATAGGGCTATGGAGAATTATGTTATACAAAGGAAATGGACATTTGGTGCTTAGAATAAAACAATGGAAATGTAGTAAGTTTGGACACTAAGCTACCTTTGCACAATTGATTCTGGTTCCAGTATACTTTTAAAGGTTTTGGGGAAAATTTGTACAGAACCAAGTGATATCAGCAGAAAGGAAAGTGCATTCAGGCAGAGAGAAGGAGAGTCATGCACAACCCATATCACCCTCTGTTTTCTGAGGGTTACCTAGGCATTGCCCACATATTTCCATAAGGGTTAGGGATTTTTTTTTAATGACAGTGGAGCTGCTCAAAATACCATATTCTGGTTAAGTTATCCAGTTCTCCACCTGCACAATGAAACTGAAGAAATGGCAAAATATCCACAACATTTGATTGCATATTTAACTTATTAATACCTATTTTATCAATAGAGAGAAAAAAAATCAGAGCTCAGCTCCAGGAATTGAATAGTGCCAACATGCAACAGTGCATACACTTTATTTTACCAGTACACATAACTTTTTGATTGGGCTTGTTTGGCTTTGCACATAACTTACAAATTTTGGTATATATCCTTTCTAGAACTGTGATTGTTGCCTTGATCTTGAGAACCAAAATTATAGTTTCATAGAATCATAGAGTTGGAAGAAACCACAAGGGCCATCCAGTCCAACCCTCTGCCATGCAGGAACTCCCAATCAAAGCATATCTGACAGATGGCCATCCAACCTCTGTTTAAAGACCTCCAAAGAAGGAGACTCCACCACTCTCTGAGGGAGAGTGTTCCACTGTCGAACAGCCCTTACTATCAGGAAGTTCCTCCTAATGTTGAGATGGAATCTCTTTTCATGTAGCTTGCATCCATTATTCTGGGTCCTGTTCTCTGGAGCAGTGGAAAATAAACTTGCTCCCTCCTCAATATGACATACCTTCAAATACTTAAACAGAGTTATCATATCACATCTTAACCATCTCTTCTCCAGGCTAAACATACCCAGTTCCTAAGTCGTTCCTCATAGGGTATGGTTTCCAGACCCTTCACCATTTTAGTTGCCCTCTTTTGGACACACTCCAGTTTCTCAACATCCTTTTTGAATTGTGGTGCCCAGAACCGGACACAGTATTCCAGGTGAGGCCTGACCAAAGCAGTAACAGTGGCACTATTAAGTCCCTGGATCTAGACACTATACTTCTTTTGATGCAGCCTAGAATTGCATTGGCCTTTTTAGCTATGCATTGCATTGTTGACTCATGTTCAACTTGTGGTCTACTAGGACTCCTAGATCCCTTTCACGCATAGTCTCATTAAGCCTATATCTATGCATTTCATTTTTATTTTATTTTTTTTGCCCTAAGTGCAGTATTTACATTTTTCACTATTGCAATTCATTTTGGTAGCTTTGGCCCAGCTTTCTAATCTATTAAGGTCATTTTGAATTTTCATCCTGTCCTCTGGGGTATTAGCTACTCTTCCTAATTTGGTGTCATCTACAAATTTGATAAGTATGCCCCCTATACTTTTATCCAAGTCATTGATAAAGATGTTGAATACCACGGGGCCCAGGACTGAACCCTGTGTCCCTTCTCTCCAGGATGAAAAGGAGCTATTGTTGAGCACCCTTTGAGTTTGGCTGGTCAACCAATTACAAATCCATATAACAGTTACTTTGTCTAGTCCACATTTTACTAGCTTGTTAGCCAGAATGTCATGGCGAACCTTG
Source organism: Phrynosoma blainvillii (assembly GCA_026167975.1). Lineage (NCBI taxonomy): Eukaryota > Metazoa > Chordata > Lepidosauria > Squamata > Phrynosomatidae > Phrynosoma > Phrynosoma blainvillii. The sequence goes on from JANUYF010000004.1 coordinate 154,756,819, forward strand.
TCAAAGGCCTTACTGAAATCAAGATATGCTATAGCCACAGCATTTCCTTCATTACCAAGCTGCTAATTCTATATATATAAAAAAGAGATCAGATATAGAAATATTTTTTCTGTGGGCAGCAAAAAAAAAAAACATAAGGGAAATGATAGCAGTTGGGAGGATTAATTCTAGTTCACATACTCTAACCATAGGAAATAAAAAGATACCTCTGTGACTACTGAGAATGATTACAGAAAAATATGTTTGCATGATGGATAAAACCTGTTGCATGTATTTAAATGCAGTCTATCTGTAAAGCAAGATCAGGCACTTGCCCTACATGGCAGAAAGGTGACAGATCTAATTTCACAGAGGTTTGCTCATGAATTTTTCACAGTGGATTTTGCCCCAGTTAGCAACCTGAGAGAGCTCCATGGAATGTTCTTCACCAGGCATTCAAGTGTCTTGGACCAACCTTCCTCTGACCATAAGGAAGCTTTGAAATATGTCTCAGGTACTCTTTGACACCTTTGAAGGAATAAAGCTTGACTCTGTGTTATTAAGCGCAATACACAAATATAGAAGGCAGAACCACATTCAGTAGTCCAACACCCATAGTTTCAAATGGAATTTCTTTATCAAGGAGATAAAGTCAGGGTGTGGTTTTCAAGGTGTCTAAATATACAAAGACAAGATCACTCAAGACAGATTACTTACATCTTAACCCTTTTTAGACCAAACCATTCATCGCAGTCCTAATCAGGGTAGAGAAGGGTGCTTTTCCCCACCCTTTCCATACCATTGTGAAGCTTCCATTTAGTTAAGTGATCATGATGAGTACAGAATCTTAGTGTGGTAGTAATTTTGTAGTGAACTATACAGATTAAAAATTATTGCATATAACTAAAGATTAAAGCCAAATGAGTCCAGTGTACTACAAAATGCAAAGGCTCATAAGAAGTTCAAAATCCACAGCAGAGCAAAAAAATGTATAGGACCAACCAAAATGTCAAAAATATTGAGCAAGCTTTCAACTTTCACCATGTTCTGCACCAGTCATAGATGTTAATTAATGCAGATGGTGAGGTGAGGAAAGCTTGGTGTTAAAGCCACAACATCTACCTTGCAATCTTAGACTTGGATTAGAGTTGGAAGAGATTGCAATCTTAGTTGGATTAGGTTCTTTTATGTGCTATGTAGGTTTCAGGTTATACCTAGAAATGCTAGGATAAAAAGAAACATATGAGCACAAGAGCAATGATGACTGATATCCTATTTTTCAAGATAAAGTCCAAGATCCAATTGCACAATGAAATATGTCAGTATGAAAAGTGATGCAGAAGTACAATAATTATAGCCTCTGTGACACAGGAATAAAAGCCATTTCAAAGATGCCCTGCTGGATCCTGAGCTGTTTGGGAAGAGATAGCTGTTGCTGCTGTAATTCCGCAACCTTTACGCAACACTCAAAAAAGTGACTCACACTGGTGTAATGTACCCTTGTTGTGGCTTAAGTCATCAATGGAATTCCAGGCATACAATCTGTCCAAATCTGTCTGTCTTAAACTCCCTTGTTACTTGTTAGATGCATATTGAATGAACATGGCAGTTTTTATATTAACCAAGTTAGATATTAATTTGAAGTGGGCCAGAGGTTAAAAATTAACTACATTGGGTGGTGGCTGGATGGAATGCACCCTCAAAGAATAGAGTTTGATGTTCTATTGATAAAAAGTTCTTTCCCTCCAGATACATTGCAAGCTGCTTGAAATGTCCAGGAATACATGAATGCTTAGGAAAGCAATTGTTTCATTTCTTAATATAATTATTGTAGTTACAATTAATTATTTTAATTGTGCATTCTATACCCAGTATTTCTCTTAGCAACATTTACGCAAACCATTTTATTTTCAACTGTAATTTGTCAACAAGAGGTGTAATCCACAGAAAGCAAACCTTATTCAAGGCCCCATTTAAACATTTGGGTCGATGGTGTTGTGCAGTACTTTTCCTTACTCATCTTCATTTCAAACAGATTTCGTAACTGTATAGTTTGCATGGCAAACCACAATTTTTAAGAAAAAGGTACATGGAGATGCATTTATCTGCCTGTAACAAAGTACAGTTTCCTTATGTTATGTCATGGTATGGTACTAACTCCTCAATGGTACATACATTGGTAGTGGTTCTTTGCATATCCAGATTTACTATTTTTATTATAATATTGATTTTTATTAATAAGCAAAATATGTTACCTAGGAACTGCCTTTTCTCATACACTTACGCTTCTTTATTTTCTGCCCAGAAAAACCTGACTTCGATACCAAAAACAAAACAAAAAAATTAAAACTGCAGAAACTTAAAAAAAAAACACCTTAAATTTCAAAAGTTAAATAATTCAATTCTTTCAGCTTTATTAACATTTTCCATTGTTTCTTGCAATTTGTGTCTTGTTCTTTGTAGTATTGATGATAATGAACATTTGATAATGAATGTTCTTGTATATTCAGATAAAGGGGGAAAAACCAAAAAAGCAGCCTGAATTTAATATTGTTTATAAGAAAAACATTAAAAAGTTACCCTGATAGCACGCATCAAAGGACAGATTGTCCTGATCCTTCCCTTTTTGTGACAAAAAGTGCTTCATACCTGCTTAGTTTTAACACCTAACTACCTACATTAACCATTTTTTGTTTGTTTCTATTTTTTCCATGCATTTGTGAATTAGTTCAAGAATGGTAGAAAATTGTACAGTTGTGCACATTCATTTCCTGTTATACAATGTTTTTTAAAAGGTGACAGTAATTCATTTTGTAAAACTTTTTAAAAAGGTTGAAATAGTGAACATAATAAGTGCACCTATTACTTTATGTTTACTAGCTTTGAGAGCCAGAAGTTACATTTCTTTTATGTTTTGCATTCTTTGAAGGGGGCTTTTATTTTAGGACCAAATATGCCTCACCTGAAATGAACAGGACCTGTGAAAGAGACTTGCCAGTGCAACTCAAATTTCTTTCAAAACAGTTTACACAGGTGGCATGGCCCTAGGAGGGATTGGAGTGTTTGTTTTGAGTTTATTTTGATTTGGTTTTGGTTCTTAGTCAAAAGAAAATCCCTCCCCTGCTCACTTGTTACATCTTTTTTTCTCTTTTCAAAGTGATGTGAAAAGCTTCATTATAAAAAATTGCTCTGCAAATTTGCCCCTGCATTTCCTCAATAGGTTCATTTGAAAAAATTAATATTTGCCAGAACAATATATGACATTTTACTCAACATAATCTTGTGTATACCTAGCTATGTGGCAGAGATGCTAAGAAACCCAGTTACTGAATTGCAAAGATGCATAATGGGACACCAGCAAGAGTGATTGATGCACATTGGTGCCTAATGCTCATTGGGCCTTAGGCAATGCACATTGGTCACATTTTGCATCAGCCCTATTGTTCACTGGACACCAATGTGCTGGTTTTGCTAGATAACAGAAACCCTTTACTAGATATGGACTTTTCACAACTGCATAATTCTCATTCCCACATTCCCAAAGTCCATTTATGCCCCAACAGGATTCAAACCATTATTATTACTCTTCAGAAAATTACTTTAGCTGAATGTTGAAGACAGGAACTACAGAAATAAGCATGGAATTTTAAATGTGGCAAAATATTGGACATGTGCCTAAAATTCACTTCTGCCTCAGTTCTAAAACTATTTGTAGTTAGGTAACTCTGAAGTAAGCTTTTTGAGGACTGCTTCATAAAACAGTCCTCAAAAAGAAATGAAATTCAGCACCCTTGGAACACTGAAGCCCTTGGTGAACAACTATCTTTTCTTGAGAATAGAAAAAGCAACAATTTTGAGACTCTACCCCTCTGTCCTGCAAAATGAGTTCCTAGCAAAAGACACCACTGTTTTCAAGGTTTGTTACTGTGTGCTTTCAAGTCATTTGCAGCTTATGGCAACCCTATGATCACCATAAGGTTTTCTTGTCAAGATTTATGCAGAAAGGGATCACTCTTGCCTTTCTCTGAGACAGACAGTGTGATTTGCCTGAGGTCACCCATTAGGTTTCCATGGCCAGTAGAGATATGAACCTTGGTTTTCCTCAAAGCATTACACCACACAGATTCTCTAGCTAGGTAGTAGGACAAGCTTTTTCTCAGCTCTTCCAATTTTAAGGAACAAACAAGTCTGGGCCACTGGGTCAAAAGCTACTATTTACACTTTGGAGTGCAGTGGCAAGTCATTGCTGTGATGTGAGTTAATCAGTTCTGCAACATATTAAGTAATAATACAGATTACCATTATTCTAAGTGTGTCTTTTCTTCACCTTATCTGGTGCTAGAGGCAAGACAGTCTAGATCACATATTAGCACATATTTTTAGGCGTTAACCAAAATTGCTGGGCTGCCAATGGCACCACATATCTACCCTGTTCATACTCATCTTTGAAGGTGGTAGCAATAGCCAGGCTTGTCAGCAGTTGTTAAGCAATCAAACTTTTCATACTCTGATCCATTTAATTTTCCCTGTACCATCAAAATACAGATATCAGCCCATATCACTTCCTTAGTGCTGAAATGCTCATAAAAGATGGTCATATTTTAAAATAGAGTCTAACTACATCCTGCTTAAAACTATACACTCACAAGAAAACATGGATGCTGAATTTTCTCAGATTATAAAAAATTAAACAGCAGATTTAACATTCTGTTTTAAATACTGATAGCAATGATTTGGAGATACATACCTGTCAATCTTAATTCAAGGACAACATTTTCAAGAAGCCAGTGCAAATGGAGTCTTATCTAGTTTGGTGAGACTCAGCAGTATAACAGTTGCACCTTTCTCTTGCTTATCTTAAGCATGCCACCAATATTAGGAATCACTGATGAAGAAATGAGCAGTTTTGTGAAACATGGGCTAGCATTCTGTTTGAATAGTTGTGTAACTTGGATTTATGAATTTGTAACCCCTTGGTATTCATGTTTACATTCACAGCACTACTGCCATGATTTCAAATGCATCCCCAAACTTACTTTCATAGCCAGCATCTGTACCAAGCAATGAAGGTCTATTCTGATAGTAATTTGGGCACAGCAGAATGTTTCTAGCCCCCATCTAACAGTGATCTCTGTTGTGACAATCAGAAGCAGGACCCCTGATGTGACTCCTCATCCCACCAGTGATCACTGTGGGGAAGGGCTGGACATTTTATCCTGCTTCACTCCAGTCACCAGAAGAAGAGACCTCTGTTGCTTGGGACAGTTTCTGGGTGCTAAGGGAAATTTGGAAGATTGCATCAGGGAACAGTTCATTGTTATGCATTCAAAATTTATATAGTCTTGCCAGCCATAGATGGCAATAGCCATTGTAATTATAATAGCAGGTGAGTGGTAACAGGTAATCTTAAAAAGTAGAGCTGATCCAAAAAGGGGTTATTGAGATTTTTTTGCCTTTCAGAATGTGCAGTCTTTCACCTTTCAGTGATAAATTTCACCAGCGGATGTCCTATTGCCAAGTTAGTGAAGCTGATACTTTCTGTTATAATATATGACACTCAAATTGTCACCAGTGCAACAAAACATAAAGTGCTTATTAGGAGCAGGAGCAAAGCAGTTGGCTTTATTTGTCCTCAGTGACTTCAAAATATAGTCACATCTCACTGCCTATGCAATGCCATGATATCATCAAATGCACAGTGCTATTCCATGATTTGCTGTGATTACAATAATTACATCAGAGAGGCAGAACAAAGTTTAATGAAATGGCAAGCCTACTTTGTCATACTTGGCAGCAATGGCCATATAATGATGTCAAGTGGCCTTTCTTTTCTCTCCCAGTACCCTCTTGGAATTATGTTAAATCATTGGACCTTTGCAATGAGGCACTTGAGAAATGGTATTCTTCTAGATCAGATTGAACAGTGGTGCAAATCAATGTAGGAAAATTTTCTTGAAAAAGTTGCTATTTTGGCCAACAACTCCCAGAATCTCCCAGGGAGTATGGCCCAAAAGGTTAATTTGGGAGCACAGGGAATACCAGGGAAAGTTACTATTTTGGACTATGCTCCTTTGAATATTCTGGATACTCCAAAGCTAACTTTTCCTAGCTTTGGTTTTGAAGTACACTGTTCTCAGTCTACTATTTGTTTTCAGAAAAAGACACTCAAGAAATATTTCAGCTAGTATTATGAGCAGGTATGAAGGCCCCAATCCTCAAAATGCCTCAAAATGCAGCAGTTTGAGCAACAAATGCCTGCAAATAGATATAAAATGTACAAAAATGGAAACTAGAGAATTTCAGGTAACTTTTTAAACCAACATTTTGTGACTCAGAAGGTCTGTGTTCTGGCTTGAATATTCCCCAAGCCAAATGTCAGATTGGCTTGGGGAAATGTAGGTGAATTAGCCCTTTCCCACATACAATGAGATAATTTGGATAGGCCTCTCTTTTCCATATTGTTAAGAATGTAGTTTTACTTTGTAATCAAAATCAAGCATAGCTGTTTATGCCTATATTGTATCATATAGGTGCTAGTAAGTATCTGCTGACAAAAGAAGAAATCCAAGGAGTAGCATCATCCTAGATGTGCTGATCTAGCACAATTGCTAAACTACATTCAGATTTGGAAGAAAATTAAAAAGTCTTTGTGGAGTTGTACAGTACAAAATTGTATGTTAGCCTGTGGCTCAGTTATTTGCACATTTAATAAAAGTCAGTATTACTGCACATTCTGTGAGTATATCTTACTAGGAAGAGATTTCAGTCCAGTCCAGTATGATTCCTGCATGATTCATCTCACAGCATAAAGAGAAAAATAGTGTCCAATCTAGACTAAATATCATTTCTACAAAGTATCTGATTGACTGTCATCCATCCCTTTTGGGGACTGGGATCAGAGTGTCAAAGTGTGGTTTGGAATCATAGAATCATAGAGACCACAAGGGCCATCCAGTCCAACCCCCCTCTTAACCATCTCTTCTCCAGACTAAACATACTCAGTTCCCTAAGTCTCTCCTCATAAGGCATGGTTTCCAGACCCTTCACCATTTTAGTCACCCTCCTCTGGACATGCTCCAGTTTTTCAACATCCTTTTTGAATTGTAGTGCCCAGAACTGGACACAGTATTTCAGGTGGGGCCTGACCAAAGCAGAATACAGTGGCACTATTACTTCTTGGTTTAGATAGAATCAAATATGACTCTCTGGCATTGGGAGTACCACTGCTCATGCAGGGATTTTCAGCATTAGGCTCATTTAGGGAAGGCGGTCTGTTGTTGGACAATCCAGTACCTCATAATTGGTACTGTAAAAATAGCTGATGCTATTCTCTTCTTCTGCAATTATTTTGAAGTTTTCACATCACTCTTTCCACCAACTCCTTGTTTTTCCCATGCAACCTTGTGTAAAGCTGCTTTAAAATATTATTAGCATTGTTATTATTCAAAATGTATTACAAAATTGTTTGTTTTTAGTTGCAAACTTTTGCTTCTTGTACAAACAACCTGCATTGTTATAAATTGCTTTCTGTTCTTTTGTTTTCAGTAGCTTTCCAGTATGAACCCTAGGAGGTCTCTTCTTTTTACTTACATAATTCTTTTCTGCTCTCTTAAATACAAGGAGTGGTTTTTGTGATTCTCACTAAAACTTTTCTGTTCTATAATAATATTAATAAGGTGTAGGTTTTACAGTCTCCTGATTTGTACTACTAATGCATATTCCAAATAAATAGTTTCTTTTGTTGCAAAAATGTGTTTTTTATACAGAATTTGCAGATTTAATAAAAGACAGTATTACTGCACATTCTGTGAGTATATCTTAACAGGAAGAAAATTCAGTCCAGTCCTGTATGATCCTTGTATGATTCACCCCCTTCAAATTCTTAACACAAGTTGATAACTGGATAGCTAACAGGAAACAAGATTCCCTAGGGTCCTCCATTTCACCCTGAAAATGAGTTCTTGATTTAAATATGTGGTAGAAACCATGGCACTCCAGATATCAATGGTTTTCCTATAACACTTCACCAGGCTGATGACGTGAACCTGGGGATTATGGGAACTGATGATCAATCTCATCTGGAATTGTAGTCATTATACAGTGGGGCCTCATTATCCATGGCTGCACCACCATTAGGGACATCAGGACACCAGGTAAGCCCCTGCTTAGACAACGGGACTGTTCCTATTGGTGGCATGGCCTACTTACTGGGAGGGTCATGGTTGTTTCCAGATATTTCTGCAAACAGCCATGTTTGACCAAATATTATTTATAAGATTCACAATTGTTATTGGATCTAGGTGGCCATCCTGTTATGACATGGAGATTTTTTTCTTCTGCAAGGAAGTCTGTTTAGGCTCCAATTCTGCACACACACCTGAGAATAAGCTCCACTGAGACATGTATACACTTTCATTGTTAAAGGCACACCCACAATGGTTTCAATTCTAAGGAGAATCTGAAACCCATTTTTAAAATACAGTTGAAAGGTTGGTTACAATTACTACATGCTCTGAACTTACAGGACAGGGTGAGCTAAAGTTCTAAATAAACAAATCATCTATCTCATCTCATGAGCCAGTCTAGAATGTCTCTTTGCTTTCCAAAAACAGTTTTCTGTGAAACTTTTCCTGAGCAAGTTGAATTGAAATTATTACAAGTTGCACACAGAAGCTTAAAACTGAGGTTTTTTTTCAGAGTCTAAAGAGTTTCTTGCACTTTAGTGTTATTAATAATGTAACATCCAGAAAACAACAGTAGAAGAATTAATGAGTAACTAATAAGTCACCTCATAGTTCTGCAAGTATCCAATTCTCTGAATTTGCAATTCTGCAAACCTCCTTTTATGGTGATTTAAATGTCAATTCCATTATAGTCCAGATATCCACAGAAACCAATTGATAACACAATAAGCACAATAAGAAAAAGAGTATTGCTTAAAATCAACTATTGGCAACATTGGGTAGGCAACCTTTCCCCTTTAAGGGCCGAGGGACTTCAGCTCCCAGAAGCCTCAGCCATGTTGGCCAATAGTCCCATGTTGGCCAATAGCTCCTGGGATTCTGGGAGCTGAAGTCCCTCAGCCCTTAAAGGGGAAAGGTTACCTACGCCTGGGCAACATGAAAGAGTTCCCAACACTGTCAAATAGTTCCCTACACTCTCAATTTTTCTTTTTTAAAAAAGTTTTTGGAGTACAGGACAATGTGGAACCAAAATCTTAGAAACTAAGAGGGAGAAAAGATTTTCCATTCATCTCACCTCATAAGCTCAACAGGCACTTTTTCAAACATTTAGCAGTGGTTCAAAAACTAGTATAGATGTATGTGTGTAAGTATTAAGAATAGTTCCTTTAAATATGATTGCCATATCACCCAAATAGCCAGGCTTTTGCCACATTCTAAATATGCCACCTGATGCCAGCCAGAATCCTCATTTGGCTGGGAATCCGAGCTGTCAAAAATAATAATTAAAAGGTCAGGACAGAAGCCAAGATATGGGTAAAATGTGAAGACACTCTTTGATCAAATTATTCTATAAGAAACAAGTCCCCCTGGGAATTTCAGGCATGAGGGAAGGGACAGTAAGCAGTGATAGCAACAATGCAGAATAAGCGACAGTGCAGAATAAGCAAGAGAGATGTGCACCATGAGCGGGTGAGGTGAGGTGAGAGAGGGAGTGGGAGAGACAGGAGAATGAGTGACATAAGTGGTAGTGTGCAAGAAGTAAGGAAGTGGCACATCAAGATGGTGTAAGGCATCTTACAGGGGTAGGCAACCTGTCTCCTTTAAGGGCTGAGGGACTTCAGCTCCCAGAAGCCTCAGCCATGTTGGCCAATAGTCCCATGTTGGCCAATAGCTCCTGGGATTCTGGGAGCTGAAGTCCCTCAGCCCTTAAAGGGGACAGGTTGCCTACCTCTGGTGTAAGGTAAGGCAAGGAAGGGAGTAGATGAGACAAGAATGCAAGCTGTGTGTGCAGTGGTATGCAAGAAGCAAGTGATGGCACACTGCAACAGTGCAAGGTGAAGCAACAGAGGGAGAAGGAAAGAAGAGTGAGCAATGTGAGCTAAGATTTGCAATAAGCAATAAGCAAGGGGCTTATTGTGAGGGTGAAAGGTGAAGTGAGAAAGGGAGTAGGAAAGACAAGAGAATGAGTGGTGGGAATGATGGTGCACAAGAAGCAAGAAAGGATGCATCACAATGGCACAAGGTGAGGTTATCGAAGGACTACGAGCAAGAGGAGAGCAAGCAGTGTACAAGAATCAAGAGATGGGTTCATTCCAACAGCAGGAAGTGAGGGGAGGGAGGGAGGAAATGAGTGAAAAGTTAGTGGTGTGTGCAGTGGTGTACAAGAAATAAGTGACAGGTACACAGCAAAGATGTAAGTTGAAGGGATGGATGAATTAGGAGAGGGAAGAGTGAGTGGAATGAGTGGCAGTGCACAAAAAGCAACCAAAGGCTGCTCCATAATGGTGTGAGGTGAGGCAAGAGAGGAAGCAGGAGAGATTGGAGAAAAGAGGTAAGAGTGACAATACATAAGAAGCAAACAAGGGAATGTCTGCAAGGGCTCAAAGTGAGGGATAGAGATACAGGGCAGTGAGTGCTATGAGTAGTGGTGTGCAAGAAGCAAGGGGCTGGTGCAATCTGAAGGTGTTAAGTGATTAGGAGAGACAGGAAAGTAAGTGGTGCAAGAAGCAGTGGAAGAGAGTGGAATGAGTTGAGGGAGGTTGGGAGGTAAAGGAAAGGAGGGAAGGGAGTGTGAGAGTTGAAGTGGCAGTGAGCAAGAAGTGTGAGAGAGTGACATGATGAAGGGCAAGCTGCAAGAGAGGGAGATGTGGAATGAGCAGCAGCATGCAAAGAACCAGAACATGATTGAGGCATGAGGTGAATCTAAGGAGAAGGAAGAATGAAGGTGGTGAAAGTTAGGAGCAGAGTGGTGGAGGCAAGGCAGGAGCAGTAGAGGTGCCCCAGGAAGAGGGGAACACAAGTTCATTGCTCCAGTGACACTGCATCCACCTCATGATGCTTCCTGTGAGAAGGAGGAGATGGGAAAAGGTAAGAGGAAAGGGTAAACAGAGGCTTACTGAGATAAGTGCTTCATGTGAATTCAAATGACTATGAAGAAAAATAAAATCTGTTTGATGGGCTAATTTTATATTTCTTCGTCTTGGGAGTGTGTTATGGTCATTTGAAATGTTTACTCATACATATGTCCTATTAAGTTAAATGTACATAAGAGAGAAGTACCATTCAGATCCATACTGTAAACTGTCAGGAAAACAAAACAGCAACTACAAAGGCAAGGATAAAGAAAGGGCTTCCTTGGGGTATTTTCATGGATCTGTAGCTTTTTGGCATCAGTGAAAATCTGATGCCAAAAAAGAAAAAAAAGTGACCCAATGAGAATACCACTGTGTTATGTATAGGATTACTTTAGTTCAATAGTTCAAGATATTCAGTTCAGGATATTTAGTTCAGAATATTCAAGCTTCAGTAGCAAACCAGAAAACTTTATTCAGAAACCAAAGATTTTTCCAGCAGATTTATGTAGTAAAGTCTGAGGTCATGTACACATGAGCCAAGTAACACCTCTCCCTGTCCTCACAGCAATCAATCCGGATGATGCAAGTTTCAATCCCTGTTTCTACTGCAAGCTATTCAAACAACATAAGGCCAGTTCAGCACCAAACCCATGGCCTACCACTCTTACAACAGATTAAAAATCCTCATCTTTTGCCTCAGATCTTCCCAGAAGTTCTGGAGCTTTCCAGAGCATTGTTTACACTGTGTCCTGCTGTGTTGCCTGCTGCTGCTGCTGCTGCTTGAAGTCACTCCTTCTGAAGTCAGAATGAGGTGCTCAGCTGTGTGATCAATGCTGAGTGCCGCAAAAAACTGTGCTGGTGCCAGTGGCAGCAGACAGCACAGCAAGACACATGTGTGAAAGGCCATCTGGTGTTCCTCTGGAGTTCCCAGGTAACAGGGGACATTGGGGCAGTTTTCAAGCCAGGATACTCCAGGCAGATCCTGGAGTATTCTGGCCCATGCAAACATGGCCTGAGAATCCAGTGATAATGCAGTGTAATTAAAGCACAAAGTAGCTCAAACTTTGAGCAGACTGATGCCCCCTTTCCCCATAAAACCAAACAATCTACTTTCCCCTCTTTACCATGCTTGCCACTTCTTAGAACCCCATACCATCCTTTTTTTCATGAGACCAACCTTCAGACTCCCAACACACTCTCCTCCCCTTTCCTATCTGCTTGATAACTACCAAAGAATGTGAGAACAGCCTTAGCAATTAACTTATAATTAACAATTAACACCATCCCATGTTAATACAATATAAGCAAGCAAAGCTAATTCCTACTAACTATAGCTATTAACTTTTAACCATGACAGGCAAGCTGAAACAGTTGCTGACACAATGAAAGTGTCTGTGCTTGGCAAAATGTTAATATCATCCTTGTTCTCCTTTTGGTTGTACTGCACTGTGTGTGTTTATGTCCACTACATATTATTCCCTCTCTCTTAATTCCCACAGTAATCCTGTAAGGTTGTTTTATTGATCATTAGTGATGGCTCATAGTCACACGATTAATTCCATTACTGACCAGAGATTTGAACTTGTATCTCCCTTTGCAAGTCCAGCATTTTAAACATCATGCTATACGGGCTTTCTCAGTTCAGTTGTAACTGTAAAAAGCTGTGTGAAGTTCAAAACACAGGTGGAGAAAAAGTAACAATTAATTTGATGCAAATTAGATTTGTTTGCCTAATTATATTAATTTGCATAATTAATTTCCACCAACGTGTTTTAGATGGCATGTCAGATGTTCATCTTAATTGAAATTTGTGCTATGTCAACAACAACAACATTATGGTACGTCTAAATTTCATTTGCCCAGCTTTTTGCTAGTAAAGACCAGACCACTCCAAGGCAAATACCTTGTCTCTTTTTTCAAATGAGGATAAAAGAAGTGTCCTAGGAATGTTAGCTTCAAAGCTAACTGTAATGACAATCATTAACCCCAAATGCCAACTGAGCCTAATTAGTTTCAATCCTAGTACTGAAATTGAATCTATATGAAATAATTGATAGCAATCATGGCTGTGGAATTCATATAGTCTGTGCTTTAGGCAAAACCATTTTAGTATATTAAAAAATGACTAGATCTATCTGCTAGTAATGTTTTTTGAAAATGATCATGCCAGAAGAGCAAGAACAATAGTTACCACGAAAAAGCAGGATATTGAACCACACTGTGGTTGTTTTTAGTAATTTTTCAAAACATGCTTAAAGAAAAACACCTACAGGAACATTACTGAGGAAAACAGGAACATTACTGAGATTCCTAACTGCAATACATAGACTTTACATATATATTCACTCTTTTCCTCCAAGTCTGCAACAGTCCAGAATTTGGTCCGGTATAGAAGAAAAGCAAATGGAAGAAGACCCACCAGCCTTAGAACTCAGAAAGGGACAGGCATCTCCAGGCTGCATTTACTCATTCTTAAAGGGTATGTAGAATCTTGATAGGCAGAATCAATCTAACTATCAATTGTAAAACAAAATGAACTGAGGTTCTGTTTAAATTCTGATTATTCTGTGTCTTTTACGTCTTGTAGCAGACAGGTCTTCTAAGGGGCTAAGCAGACGGCTAATTGGGCCATCTTGGGGGTAGGGAAGGGGAGGGGCAGCTGCACGATCGGCGCCCCAACCCCTTCTCCAGGTCATCCTCGGAGCAGCTGGCCCTCCGCACGGCCGGCGCTCCGAGGAGGACCTCCCGCCGCAGCATTTGCACGTGCTGCGGCGGAAGAGTCGCTGAGGGTGCGCCGCAGCCTTTTGCGGCGCACCTTCGGAGACTTGTGCAAGGAGCGCCAATTTAGCGCTCCTTTCAGGGGCGGCAAAGGTGCGCCGCGGGACCGAGGCATGGGGATGCCTCGGTCCCGCAGTGCAGCTTCCTGGGGCGGCCCAGGGCCGCCCGTCTGCTTCCCTCCTAATCCACCATCTCATGTGCCCTTTTCTTTTAAGTGGAGGTTGTCCTCTTTCAGTCTGTTGTCTTTCCTCAAAGTCTGGAAGATGTAAGAGCAAACAAGGATGCTTCTCCCCACCTGAAAATTCAAACACTATCCAAGCAAACAGTTTTGTGTGTCAAGTTTCAATTTTATTTTATTTTTTTTGTTACCTCCAAATAGTAGAGAAGAATGTGGGAAAGGAACTTATTTTTTCTCTGCTTCAAGCACCACAATTTTTTAATTAAATATTTTTACTAACATAAAATAACTGATTATCAATATAATATATACAATCTTAACTTTAAAATTATACAATAAAACAGAAAAAATAACAAAAATTAGGATTCTATATTTAAAAAATTCTCATCACATATTTTCTCTAACCACGATATGACTTCTTTCCTTCCATCAGAACTAGTTGCAATAGGTATTTTTTGCTTGCTTTCTTCATTTCATACCTAATTTGTTGCATCTACCTCTTTAATCAGCTGTTTTCTAGCTAACTGAGTGCTAATTGCTTGGATCCTGTTTTGTTTTCTTTTTGAAGATGGGAACATTATTGCCCTCCTCCATTCCATAGGGACTTCTCTTGTTCTCCAGGAATACTCAACTCTGAGGTTACTTCTGCCAGTTCTTTTAATACCCTTGGATGTAGTTCATCTCGTCCTGGAATCTTGAATTCATTTTCATTAATTTGGTATTCCTGTACTACCTCTTTACTTATTCTGTGCTGCATTTCCCCTACTGCTCAATTTTCTTCAGGTTGAGTGCCTGAATCTAGTCACTGATTCACCCTTAATAAGTACTGTTAACTTGTCTAGGTTGAACATGATGTAGAGCACAATATGTCAATAATATATTGTTGAAATAACTCATCAGGAGACAGTGGAGAGGAGGGAGTGGACTCTTGTCCTTCCTGATTTATTGTAGTTCATCCACTTTCACCTAGGGTCCAATAGACCATGCTGCAGGCTGGAGGTTAGACTAAGAGCTCCAAAGTTTTATTATTCTTGTTGGTTTTATTGTTTTATACTCCATAGTTTTATTGTTTTTGCCAGTAGCTTTTATTTATACAGAGTTAGCCAAAAGCTAGTTTGCACCAATAGTAACTAGTAGTTAGTCAGCAGCCAATTGTAAGGAGTGTTGTTCTCTATTAGTCTCAGTATTATGTTTCAGGTCTGTTGTGAATAACAGATTCTTGGCACAGAAAAACAGATTTGTTGCTAGTTTTTGCTTCATTATTTTCAATTTTTATGATGAAAAGAGGAGGAAAGGAAAAGGAGGGAAAGGGACTTGCATTTATAAATACAAATATAAGTAATCATCTCAGCTCTATTTAGCATGCTGGGTTAGTTTACTGCCCAACAACCTCACCTTGTACTTTAGTTCTCAAAGGCCGATGTAGACCACCCCGGGAAGTGGTGGATCAGGGCCATGGCAACCCCATGCCGTGGCCCCAATCCTCCCTTTTGCCACCCCAAAAAGAGCAGCAAAATGCTGCTCCTTTTAGGGGTGGCAAAAGGCCACCCTCAGAACTGGTGCTGTGGCTCTTCAGCACCATTTTGGTGCAGCGTGTTTAAACGCTGAGCCAGGAGGGCATCCTGACACTGCGTGCCATGCGTACAGCCACACAGCATCAGGACGGCCCAAAGTTAAGTAGTTTTGCATCTTTCAGTAGAGGATTTTCAGCTTGAGTCACAAGATGCCAGAGGTACTGATATTTTACCATAAAGGTACTCTATTCTAGATACAACTCACTATTCTGTTGATTCCCTGCTTTCAGAGGAAGGAGATTTAGAAGTTTCAGATTAAATGGGATTTCTTTGGGAACTTTCACCAAATCATCACTTCATGGAAATAAAACTACTTCATGGAAGTCAAACTACTGGAATTGTTGATTTCCCACTTTTAAATCAGTCACTTTTATTACTGATATACATCAACCAAACTGTAACACTTATTTGGGTCAGTAGTAGCTGAAAAAAATGCCACCGAAATCCAGTTGCTGACCCAAGAATAACTATTAGCACAGCCAAACCCTGAACTTTCCTGTTTATCTTGGAATTTAGCAGAAATTCCAAGATAAGCAGGAAATTTAGCAGATGGAGAAATAAGCTTGAGGATACAGATTTTTTACATTATATAAATCAATTCCAAATCCTACTGTTCCAAGAAACTTAGCGGGGATGCGGGGCCACCCCGGGAAGTGGAGGATCGAGGCTGAGGCTGCCAGATACCTCAGCCCTGATCCTCCCTTTCGCCACCTGCAAAAGGAGCGCTATAATAGTGCTCTTTCTGCAAAGCTGCAAAAGGGCTGCCGGACACTGAGCCGGAAGGATGTCATCGGAGCACCTGTCATGTGGATGGGCCATCGCTCCGCTGATGTCCTCAGGAAGGGGATAGAGTGCCCAGCATCTGGCTGTCCCTCCCATTCCTTGCCTCCAACGTGCCACAAAGGGCCCGTCTGCAGAGGCCCTTAGTTAACCCAAGAAATTTGGCTGCCTGGCTATGTGGCTTATTCAACTTTTACAACCCCTTCTTGTGTAAGGGGTAGGCCAAGTGGAAAACTAGCTATATTGATCTCTCTCTCTCTGTCTCAATTACTCTTCTTAAGGGGCTGATACCATTTGCTATGGCTGTTCTTGTTAAAAATGCATGACAGTCTTATATTTTTGTTAATATCTATGTTCCCCCAGGAGCTGAACTTATTATGTTGAAGACTGTTGGTGCAAATTGGAACATTATCTAGGCAGGCTAGAACATGAATTCCTTCTAGTCCCACTGGTGATTGTTGGTGACTTAAATGGATGGATAGGCTCATCTAATCAAGCTATTGCTAGGGCCTTAGGCTGCCCAACTGAATTATGGGAAGGCTTTGAATTTTAAAAGTCTAAAGATAGGAAGAGCAATGAAGGCTTTGAATTTTAAAAGTCTAAAGGTAGGAAGAGCAATGATTCTAATCTTGTTTTTTTACACTAGTAACAAAATTAAGCTTAACTGTAATCAGTGGCTCATATTTGGATTGGTCAGAAGGCAAGTTCACCTATATATAAATACTTTTGATGCTAGAACAGTTGACTATGTGGTGCTTCTTTGGTTAAAAACTATTTTCAAGCAAATATCAGAGATTCTTCTCTGGCAAGTCCTCATCCATGGAAGCATAGAATGCAGGAGGTTGCCATGAATTTGAGATTTTTAGTATCCTTTTTTCTCAAGGCTATTAAAGTATTATTGCTACAAAGACTTAAGGACATTGAGATGTAGCCTCAGATGATAGAGATTAAATCCTGCCAAACTAATCCCATATATATATATATATATATATATATATACACACACACACACTCTATTGTACTTATCCATACATTATGGGGGACATTAAATATTAAGTTGAGGATAGCCTTTGCACAAGCAAGGCTAAACATTCTTCTATAAGTAATCAAGGTGGGAATATATAAAAGTCTACCTATTAAGGACAGAGTATGTAAATGTATTTTTGTCTCAGTTTTAAGAATTAACCCATGTTTTGCTTGAATGTTCCATATATAATGATCTTAGAAACATTTGTCTTTATCTATATTGTTAAAATCATTCAAAGGCTTCTCATCTTATGCTAAAGTCTGCTGCTTGCTATCTGATATTACAAAATTTGTATCTTTTCAAATACCTAAATTTTTATCCAAGACTACACAAATATGCACTACAAATCTTAAGAAGCAAAATGACCCTACCCGTGAACTTCAATTACTTCTTTCTTCTCAGACTTCCAGTGGCTGAGGTGAAGTGAGAGGTCGGATTCACATGAAGCTGATGTGACTGACCATAGATTTAGCAGTGAAACCCCTTAAAAAGAAGGGGACAAGTACCCCCTGGTAAGGGGGATCCAGAGGAACTTTGTGAAGACAAGTGCCAGCAGATAGAGTCCGGAAAAGAACAAGAAAAGAACAAGAACTCAAAAGGATGCCATAACCTGCTGAGGTGGTCATAGAGTAAGTCACAACCGCTTAACTGTGCCAGCAGGGCATAAGCAACGCCTCCACTTCTTCTAGTTTAAGAATTTAAGCTAAATATTTAAACTAAAAGGAGCACCAGAGATTTTCAAAATCATATCATTCTTCTTCCAAATTTGTGAACTGTTCCTTTATAATTATTAGCACAAAGGTGTTTTTTTCCTCAACGCATGAGAGAGAACAAAGTCCTAGTCAATGGAGCAGTCATTTTAAACTGAACCACTTGGCTGGGTTAAAACAGTGCTGAACCTTGGCAAACTAAACAATTCAAAGATAAAGAAATATCTGAACTGTCTTAAAATAAAAAGAAGAAGAAGAAGAGGAAAGAAAAGGAAAGGAAAGGAAAGGAGGAGAAAAGGAGCAAAAAATTGTGATTTTGGTTGGGGTTTAATCCAATTTAAAAGCAATGGACTTATTAATAACTCTGGTGATCTAATTATAGTTCCCAAATTGGACAACCTTGGCAATATATCTCCAGCAAGAAAAGACTTACTTTACCAAATCAAATAAAAATACATATTGACTGTTATACTCTTGAGTGGAATAGGATTGGAATGGGGAGCAAGGACTTAACTGTGAGATGATAGAATTATAAAGAGTCATACAGAGAGGTGGCAGCTCTCACTCCATTGCTGTTGTTGGGCTGGTGACATCCTCCATTTGAGGGGTGAGGAAGAGCCATGGAGTCATGGGGAGCTGATGGGTGACTGGAGGACATTGGAGTCATGGGAAGAGGTGGTGGCTCTTCTCTCTTCATTGTGGCTTGAGCCGCGACCTGATACATTTGGAAGGTGAATTGGAAATCCAGATAGTTGGGAGGACGTTGGAACTCTAGAAGGAGGTGGTGGCCCCCTCGTTGCTGTAGCGGTCTGATCCATGTGGTTTCTTTCACTTGGAGAGCAAGTCGGCGACATGGACTTGGTCAGCTTTGGCTCCGGAGCATCTGCAGCATGGCGTGGAGACCTTCGGGCTGTGGAGGCTTACAGGGTGTTTACAGAGCACTGTTTGTTTGTTTTTCCTTGTTTGTCTTGACAGGTGGTGGTGGAAATAGATTGCCAAGAATTTGATGAAAACGGGGATCATGGGCTGAAGGGAGGGGTTATCTGGAAATCTGTGGGTAAAAGCTCAGTTCTCTGCCTTTTAGGAGTGCTTCATTTTTTCCTGTTTCTTCTTGTGCTCTCTTATACTCCAGCTCCCATTGAGATCAATTCTACATCTTTACTTTGAGACTGTGGAAATATATTGATGGTTTCCTTGGGCTGATATATGTTCTGAAGGGAAAAGAGTTACTATGTCCTATTTAGATAATTTGCATGAAACAGAGTTACTAAGCGGAAATAGAAAGACAGTGGGAGACAAAGATAGAGGGGCAAGAGGCTGTAGAAGGAAGATACTGAGAAATATTGAGGTATTCTGTATGATACTGGAGTATATTATTTGCAGCTATGTTCTCTGCTCCATCTATATTTTTATCTGAGAATTATTTAATCATTTATATTTTTATCTGAGAATCATTTAACTACTTTCCATCTGCCCTCCCACTGTTTCTCTGCTTTTACCAGCTCATCTCTCTCAAGGTCAGCGAACTCGAAGAGGGTAAGAAAGGAAAAGCAAGGGGGGAAATGGAAAAAATAAAATAAAATATAGTGTTACATCTAACTGACCTTGTGTTGTAAGACAAAGGAAAGTACTGTAAGCATAATATCAAAGTGAGAAAAAAATACGAAGAGAGGGAAACAACACCGAATAAAAGAAAGGGAAAGGGAAAGAGACATTGAGGAGAGAGAAGCTAATATAGAAAGCTGAAATAGAGGAAAGCAGGGGAAGAATAGGAGGAAGGAAAAGGGGGGGAACCCAATGAACAAGGTAAAAATAAAAATTATAATATTGCAGTAAAGTAAAACAAAATTAGACTGAACAAAAAAAATAAGGATACAAAAGACATAGTTGGAAAATACTCAAGTTGAAAATCTCCATTAGACCCAAATTACAAAGGACAATTTTTAAAGGGAAAAAGGGAAGAAAGGAGGGAAAGTAAAAGAGAAGGCGGGAGGGGAAAAAATAAATAAATCCAACAGAGACCTCTCAATAAGTTACTCAAGACTTGAATAAAACAAAACAAAATAAAATAAAGAGGGGAAGAATAAATCTGAATTTGATTTAAAAATTAAAAGAAAAAGATTTAAAGACAAAAAGACAAATTACAATATCAGGAGAAATTCTAAAGAAAAAAAAAAGGAAGAAACTCAAGAGGAAGGCAACTCAACTGGAAAAGCCCTGTTGTAAAGGTTAAAATTAATCAATTAATTAATTGGACA
This sequence comes from Phrynosoma blainvillii, assembly GCA_026167975.1. Taxonomy (NCBI): domain Eukaryota; kingdom Metazoa; phylum Chordata; class Lepidosauria; order Squamata; family Phrynosomatidae; genus Phrynosoma; species Phrynosoma blainvillii. The sequence goes on from JANUYF010000004.1 coordinate 154,777,141, forward strand.
ACGATACTAGAACAGATTAAAATATTAAGGAAAAGGAAAAAACCCAATTAAAGAAAAAACCTAAAGTTATATTAAGATTACCTAGAAAACCTCAAATAAAACATTAGAAGAACTTTAAATACAGCTTAAGAATACAGCCCGGGTCCAAGTACAAGGAATAACTGAAATGGCAGCAGGAAGAAAGAGTGTAGCGCAATTACCTCAGAGGAGGAGCTCCTCAGACCATCAAACCAAATTTGCAGATTCAAACCTGGTGATTTTAGAAGAAATGAAATGCATGCACCTCAAGATTTCTAGGGAAATGAAAGAGATGAAAGAAGAAATTAAAGTGGAAATAAGGAGAGATTTGGATGTTATCAGCTAAAAACTAGATCAAGTAACATCAGAAGTGACTCAAATTAAAACTTCAGCTCAAGAACTACAAAAAAAGACAAATAGATTAGAAACTAGAACAAGGAAGTTAGAACAATCAGCAGAAAAGGGAATAATGTTGAATACATTATAAGAGATTAAAAATCGTTCAAAATATTTAAAGATAAGAGGTCTAAGTGAGACAAAAGAAGAAAATATTTACAATAGAATTTACACTGGCAGAATTTATCGGATGGCTGCCTGAACAACTAGACCTCGAGATAGATAAAATATTTAGGATTAGTTCCAGGACCGCAAGAGAAAAGAAATTACCTTGAGACATAGTTGTATACCTGGTCTGCAAAAGAGTCAAAAATATCATACTCCAACAAAATCACAAAACTAAATTAACAATAGAAGGAGAAGAGGTCAAGATTTTTAGAGACATTCTGCAAGAAATTTTGAATAAGAGGAAAGAATATCAATTCCTAACACAAGTGCTAAGAAGGAAAGGAATCCCATATAAAAGGGAAAAGCTAGAAGGAATCAGTAACATTTCACCAGCAAAGATATCTCTTAAATTCAATACCAAAAGCAAGAGATTTTATGCAAAGATATAAAAGAGAACTAGAAGAAACGTCACCAAAAAAGGGACAAAGTAGAACAAAGTCAACAGGATAGAAACTCAAAAAGAAGCAGAAACATCTAAAAGTAAGAGTTTTGTGAAGATTTGCAAGAAGAAGAAGAAGAAGAAGAATACACTCAACTAGATTACAAAGAGAAGGAAATTACAAGTGAAGATGAGATTTCAGACCAAGAGGAGGACCTGACTGAAGCAACAAAACTATAGAAAGAGACCGAAATCAAAGAGCGATCCCACACATAAATCGAAAAAGAAAGAGCTGCCGAATAGATGAACGGAAAATAATAACATGGAATGTAAAAGGGCTGAATTCAATTCATAAAAGAAGGAAAGTTTTTCACTATTTAGAAAAGGAAAAATTAGATATAATATGTCTCCAGGAAACCCACATTAGAAAAAAAGACCTTACATTTTTGCAATAACCCAAATTAGGTAATGTATTTATATCTAGTAACGAGAAAAAGAAAAAAGGGGTTGTAATTTATGTAAACCAGAAATTCTGGCCGCTAGAACTTTTCAAGGACAAAGAAGGACACATGTTGGGCTACAAGTCAAATTACAAGAGATCAATATTTTAGTGATTAGAATATATGCACCCCTAGAAAATCAGCACAATTTTTTCAAAAGACTTCAAGAACTAGTGTCAAAATATGAATATGATAATTTGCTTCTGCTAGGGCATTGGAATGGAGTAATGAACCCAGAAATAGATAGAAATTAAAAAAGTAAAAACAAACAAGGAAAGCTACCCAAGATTTTTTTTTGAATTTTTGGAGAATTTCACCCTAGAAGTGATGATTTATGGTTAGAAAGTGTGCAGAGTGTATGCAGGACTGCCTTTCACCAGCTCCATACATCTCTGGATCTGTAACTTGCTGAAGCCTTCCGACATTCCATGAACCAGACCAGAGACCAAATTCTCTTCAAAAGAAGGATCTTTATTCTTCAGATGTAGAATTAACATGGTAACTATTTACATTGTAGAAAAGCCCTTAGAACAAAGAAAATTCCGTGCCAAGCTATGCTAAGCCCAGCAAGCCACTCAAGGAAAAACTCCACCCCCAGGGTGTTACCTTTAGAGACATTTGCTAAATAGCTCTAAACCAGGGGTAGCCAACCTTTCCCCTTTAAGGGCCGAGGGACTTCAGGTCCCAGAATCCCAGGAGCTATTGGCCAACATGGGACTATTGGCCAACATGGCTGAGGCTTCTGGGAGCTGAAGTCCCTCAGCCCTTAAAGGGGAAAGGTTGCCTACCCCTGCTCTAAACTCAGCCTTCTTCTTTGTGTCATGTGTCATGTGACCCTGGTTATCACCAAACCTGATGACCTAATCTGTTTACACTTTTTTTCCATGTTCCCAGGCTCACTGAACTTGACTGTGTTCTGTGTGTGTTGTTTACTTGTAACCCACCTGCAGGCTGAAACTTTCACAGTAGAAATGTTCTCATATCTGTACATTTCCGCTTTGACTACAAATCCCAACAAGAAGACACCTGGAGAAACAAAAATCCTGTCACTAAAAAAATTACATTCTATTTCGATAGACGCCAATCTTGGTCCAGGTTGGATATGTTCTTCACTTCCAAAACCTTTAACAAAAGAATTAAAAAAATAGAAATCCTTCCCAAAATTATATCGGATCACAATCCAGTATTATTACACTTTACAAACAGAAAATTTGAATATAATTTAAACTGAATGAAAGTCTGCTCTTAGACAAAACATTAGTGGAAGATGAATTCAATATTTGGGTGGATATTTTTAATTAGGCTAATGACGTTAGCCACACCTATACTATGACTGAGTCCTCAGTTAACATTTATCAATAGGTTGACAAATACACTACGGTCGTACCTCCTGACACTTCCATCTTTACATTTAGATTGGATTTAAGACTTAAAAATACTTAAACAATTTCCAAAAAAATATGTAAATACAACTACAATAAAAGCTTCAAACAATTTCCAAGCAAATTCTAGAACAATAAAATCATGAGTTCAAAATCATTGAAGTCACGAGATAGTAATTCGAGCGTGTACGTGGCCTAACGCCGTTCATCCCGTGATTCCGTTGTTATCTACCTCTGCCTTTGCCTATAGATATGTTATTTTTCATTAACCATTTGAAGGCGCAGTTTACATACAATATGGCAAAATTTTGCTACCTTATGTACAACATTAGATTCCTGGTTGTTCAAAAGATTACAAACATAAAAGGTATCAGATTGACCTTCCCAGAAGGGGAGTAATCAACTGATGGCGGATGTCTTTATAAAATTGACAATACAGAAAAACATGCTCTATAGTTTCAATAGCACCTTCATCGCAGTGACAGAGCCGGGATTCATAGGGCACTTTCTTAAATCTTCCTTTCAAGACTGCTGTAGAGAGGGCATTGAATTGAGCTAAGGAAAAGGCTCTCCTGAATTTAGGAATTGTGATTTGAAATAAATATGAGGCAGATGAAGAAACCATAATTTGCTTGTTCGCCAAAATATGTCCGGGGAAAGCAGCAATTTCTAACTGGCCTTCAATATCTAGGATCCTTTGTTTAATAGCCAATTTTGCTTGATCTAAATGTAGTTTCAGGATGATGTACGAGGTCATACCATTTCATCTTATTGAAGTTATTAGAATTTCCAGCTGTCATGGTGTTTTGATGATTATACTGTCCTATTTTTGTCTTTGTACAAATTATAAACTAGGATTTGTCTGTATTTATTGGTATGTTCTCACAAGAAGCTATTGTATACAATTAAGAAGTGTTGTATTGTAACTTGTGTTGGCCGAATGGCTGTAATAAAGAAATTGAATTAGTGGAAGATGCAAAAAAGACATTGCAATCAATATCAAAGAAAATTTAGATAAAGGTACTCATGAAGAACTAGTCGGGAAATGTCTAAAGCATATATGTGTAGGGATTCTTTATTCAGAAAGAAATTGAGAAAAGAAGGAAAAAGAAAGAGAAAGAAATGTGCCTTCAAGAAGCTATTATTCAAAAAGAAAAAGAATCTAAAACCTTCCCATGGGATAAAAAAATTAAACACAAATTAAAAATGCTTCAAAAGCAGTTAGAAACATTTATGTCCTTAGAAACTGAGAAAAAAATAAAACGTACTAAACAATTTTTTTTGAACAGGCCAATAAATCTGGGAAGTGGTTAGCATATGCTTTGAGAAAAATACAGGAAAAAATTGATATTAAGTGTAAAAGAAAAAGGAGAAATTATAACCAATCAAAACAAAATTTAAAATATATTTCACAATATTTATGAGGATCTATTCCAGAAATGCCAATGACGGAAGAGGAAAAAGAAACTATGGTAAAATATTTGGATGAGGAAAAAATCCAGCAAATTACAGATAAACAAAGGAAAGAGTTAGACGCCCCCATCTCAATAATGGAAATAATAGAGACAATCAAAACGACAAAACTGGGAAAAGCACCAGGTCCAGATGGCTTTCCAGCCAGATATTGCAAAACAATGGAAGAGCACCTATTAATACCACTACACAGAGTTATATCAAATTTAAACAGAATTTATACTCATGGGGTGAAGCCTTAATAACACTAATCCCTAAGGGGGAAAAAAAAGATTTCCTAGAAGTCAAAAATTATAGGACAATTTCATTATTAAATCTGGACTATAAAATATTTATATCCATCTTCACAGAGAGATTTAAAAGATACTAAAGGAATGGATCCATGAAGATCACGCAGGGTTTTTACCAGGGGAGACAAACTAAAGATAATCTAAGGATAGTCCTAAACCTTCTAGAATATTACAAAAAACATAACGAAAAAAATTGCTATGGTCTTCTTGGACATGGAAAAGGCCTTCGATAATGTCAATTGAGAGTTGAGGGTAGCAATATTGGAGAAAATGGGAATAGGTCAACATTTTCTAAATTGGATCAAGACAATTTATGGAGACCAATCTGCAAAAATTATTATAAATGGAGAAAAAACATCTGCAATTAAAATAAATGAAGACACCAGACAAGGATGCCCTTTATCTCCTTTGCTTTTTTTAGTTGTTATAGAAATTTTGCTAAATAAAATAAGAAAAGATGACCCAATAAAAAGCCCATCACTAAAAGGACATAAATTCAAAGTTAGGGCATTTGCGGACGATATTATCTTTTTTAGAAGATCCTAAACAGAATCTGGAAAGATTAAACCAAATTTTAAAAGAATTCGGAAACTGGTCAAGATTTAAAGTTAATCAAGATAAAACATTTATTATAACAAAAAATATAAGGGAAAAAGAGGAAGAAATATTGGAAAAAATATCAAACTATAAAATCCAAAAAGCGGTAAAATATTTGGGAATAAATTTAACAAAGAAAAATTCTAACCTATTTAGTAACAATTACCAAAAAACATGGAGTAACATAAAAAGTGATCTAAGAAACTGGAACAAATTAGATCTCTCCCTAAAGGGCAGGTTAGCGGCAATAAAAATGAAGATTCTGCCTAAATTGTTATATTGTTTCCAAAATATGCCAATTATAACAAATGAGAAAGTCTTCAGAGATTAGAATAAAGAATTATCAACATTTATCTGGGGTGGAAGAAAACCAAGTATAAAACGGAAAATTTTATGTGACTCAAGAGAAAAAGGAGGTTTAGCGCTCCCAGATTTTAGATTGTATTTCCATGCTAGCTATTTAAATTAGACTTTAGAATGGATTAACCTCCAAATAGGAAATTATTAGATCTAGAAGGGTTTAATGTGCGATTCGGCCTTCATGCATACATAAGGTATGATAAAAATAGAGTCCGTAAAGAAATTACAAACCATTATATAAGAAAACCCCTCCTATTGACCTGGCTAAAATATAAAAATATGGTATATATATATATATATATGTGTGTGTGTGTGTGTGTGTGTGTGTGTGTGTGTAAATAGTTATTTCTATAAGATAAATAGCCTGAGGTATAATAAATAGATTAAGATATTAAGATCAAAATGAGAGATAAAAAGAAATGCAGAGAAAACAAGGAGTCAAGAAGGAAACAGTGCAATGACAGAAAATAGTAAAGAGAGTAGATAGAAAAGAAGCTAATAGCAGTTGAATTCTCTGGATGGGAAGTCTTTTACCTAAGGTTATATTATTATGGAAAAATAAAAAGCAGTGGAACGTTAACCACTGATATATAATTCAATCAGAGCTATTACAAGATCACAAAGAAAAAAGAAAGAAAAAAGAGAAAGAAAACAGAACGAGGGAAATAGAAATTGCATAAAGAAAGGAAAGGAAGGCAAGGGAGATAACCAAAAAGAAGCAGCAACTGGGATTCTATAAAAACACTGAAAAGTTACTGTTAGCTAGGAAAGGCTACACTAGTTATAAAGCTATTGTTTAATTGTATCTATCATACTACAGCTAGGACTATAAATGTCATTCTGACATCTCATGACCTTTTTTTTCTTTTGTATTGTAAATAGTGGAGAAATATTCTTTATTTATGTTGCTATGTTACTAAAACGCAATAAAGATATATATTTAAAAAAACACTTAAGCCCCTCCCTTTTCATCTTTTGTGTGTGCGTGTGTCTGTGTCTGTGGCCTAGACCAGGCACCGACTATGGTGCAGATCATGAATTACTCATATAAAAAATAGGAGTAAAACTTAAGAAGAAACCAAAACCAGCGATCATACCAAAGTATGATTTAAACAATATCTCCACAAAATTCACTGACAATATAAGGAACAGATTTTCACTACTAAACATAATAGGCTGAGAATCAGAAGAGCTTTGGTCTGAAGCCAAGGACATAATAAAAGAGGCATGCAGACAGAAACTTTCAACACTATTAGAAGGCTTTACTCTGTTCCAACCTAACACCTTTATTTCTCAGTTCTTGTGTGCTTGTGTGAGTGATTGCTAAGAGTGTGTTGGTTTTCCACCTTTAAATTAAAATACAATTCATTGAGGATTTGCCTCTGCAGTCCTTCTTACCTCCAATCTTGGTATACATAGGGATGATCCCAGGACTGCATTAACCAGCCAATAAATTGAGCTAATATTTAATTCCTCAAGAGTGAGCTAACATTAAGGCAGAGCTCTCACCTGGTTACACCATGTATGCATGTGAGAGCTCAACAAAAAAACAGTAGGAAGAAAATCAATTGATTTGAGATGTGATGCTGGAGAAGGGTGCTGAAGATTCCATGGACAGCCAAAAAGACAAACAAGTGGATCCTAGAGCAAATCAAGCCAGAAATCTTCTTGGATGCCAAGATGAAAAAACTGAGGCTCATCATGAGAAGGCACAACTCACTGGAAAAAACAATAATGCTAGGAAAGGTGGAGGGAAGGAGATAAAGAGGAAGGCCACATGCTAGATGGATGGCCTCTATTAAGGAGGTCACAGGTATGACTCTGCAGGAACTAAGCAGAGCAATGGAGGACAGGGCGTCTTGGAGATATCTCATCCACATAGGTCAAAATTATCTCAAGGCAGCTAACAACAAAATGACAAAATATTTACTCAGCAGGTTGTAATGGCAGAGCAACATGTATTAAGTTCATACATAATGCATATATTTCTTTGGGCCTCTACAGATGGGCGGCCGTGGGCTGCCCCGAGAAGCCGAGGATTGGGGCTGAGGCTGCCCCACTCCTCGGCCCCAATCCACTCTTTGGGCAGCCCTGGAAGGAGGTGCAGAAAGGGTGCCAAAAGAGGTGGCGCATGTCCGGACGCTGCAACGGAAGGACGTCATCGGAGCGCTTGCCATGTGCAATGGTGGGCGCTCCGATGATGTCCTTAGGAAGGGGTTGGGGTGCCCAGTGTCCGGCTGCCCCTCCCCTTCCTTGGCTTGAAGACAGCACTTTGCATTGTCTGCAAAGCCCCTTTGTCTCTTAAGTGTGTCCAAGAGAATATTAGTCTTTTATTTTAGTCCATAAATTCCATGTACTCATAGGTGCAGTTCAGAAAACCATAGCCCTCAGGGAGTCAGACATTAAGCATTTCCTCCAGCATAATTTCCTTGAAGTCTTCGCAGCAAGAGGTGTCTTATTGAGGATGAAGCAAGTTTGTTTTCTGCTGCTTCAGAGACTAGGACATGGAACAATGGATTCAAATTACAAGAAAAGAGATTCCACCTAAACATTAAGAAGAAGTTTCTGATGGTAAGGGCTGTTTGACAGTGGAACACACTCCCTCAGAGTGTGGTGGAGTCTCCTTCTTTGGAGGAGGCTGGATTGTTGCAGGTGATTTGATTGTGTATTCCTGTATGGCAGGATGTTGGACTGGATGGTCCTTGTGGTCACTTCCTACTCTTTGATTCTGTCATTCTAAAAGCCCATTCACATGATACAGTTGTAGTTGTGTGTTTCCAGTTTAACTGTCTCAGTGCCTCAACTAAACTCAATATTTCCCTCTACCCCATACTCTTTATGTGTAATAAGTGTGTAATAAGAACTTAACCTTGGAGGAATTATAATTAGTTCAAAAATAATAAATAGGATCTGAACCCATTGTATGCAGGTGACTAGAGGGAACAATTCCTGCAGAGACAGCAATTTTTCAAAAGACTGGTACTTTTAGTAAGAGAGAAAAATAAATCTAAGCAAGCACACACATACACAGAGAATCAAACATAAAAACACCCTAACATACATGTACACACACAAGAACTCAGAAGTATAATAGGAAACACAAGGCTTTCTAATGGTGATAATTACCTGAAAGGAGGCTGCTCCAATGATGAATGAAGATAGATAGACTTATCCGAAAAAAGACAATAGGTAGAGCCAGTGACTCTAGTCAGAGATCACAATGGCACAGAGCCATCATGAAACCTATCCAGAGCCCACCCTGCCTGAGATTTTGGGGTGTATTTATATCCTTAAGCCTAGGCTGAGGCGAAGAGTTGCTATTGTATAATCAAAGGATTCTGCTTGCTGTGCTTTGAAGTAGGCAATTTCCAAAAGAGGGGAGATAGGATGTTGATGTTATCTCATCTTCAGCCAGACACATCCTGGCTGGCACTCATAAATGTTCTAGGTGTGAATGTCCTGCTTTGCAGCTCCTAAGCCTGCCCTTTTTGATCTGCAAATGCTTATAAATGCAGGTTAAACTCCGTTTGGAGTGCCTACGTGAGGCTCACACTTTGAACTCATGGCCATGACGGCTCCTTTCAGCATAGGGCTATGACAGGGACCCAAAAGCGGTCCGGATATCAAAACCAATCATCGAAACAAGTGTGACCCCTTCATTGTGTATTAGCAGAGAAAGTTTGTCTAGAACAGGGGTAGGCAACCTTTTTGAGCCAGGGGCTGCATTACTGTCCCTCAGATAATTGGAGGGGGGAGGTGAAGCACCAAAAATGAAAAATTAAAAAAAAATGCATGCACACTCTCTCAGTCCCAGAAAAGCCATGGCAAACCCCCTGTGGAGATTTTGCCAAGAAAATCCCAAGAACAAGTAATAACAACAATAATCAATATCATCATGGTGGGTGGTGGCGGCGGTGGTGGCAGGACCGGCCTGGGGCAGGTCCAAAGGCCTCGGGGGGGGGGCGCATCCGGCCCCCGGGCCTTAGGTTGCCTACCCCTGTTCTAGAACAACAAAACCCTTAAGATTTGCAGAAGTCAAAGATGCTGACTATTAAGAGCTCCATTGCTTTTGCTTGCTCAATATATAAGCAAGCTTATAGCTTTAGCCAACTGATGGAAAAGAGCCAGCAGCTTCCATGGCTCAAACATTCTACAGACACTGTTCCTGATCAGCCTTCAACATGATGTGAGCTTCAGCTTGCTGTGCTCTTAGCATCCCTGATGGATTCCTTGTCAATGGTTATTCAATTTCCAGCTTGACCTTTAGAGTCTAAATAACATGGCAATATCAGTGTGGCACAGCCTGTAGTTCCAGCATGAAATTAACTATCAACTGCTCACAGGAGACCTGTGAAATGCTAGTGGAAACTGAGATCAACTAGCTTTTCTAACCTGCTGCAGGAATTATATCCTTCTTCTTTCTAATGTTCATCTAAATATCACTGTGCTACCAGATGTTTAATTCAAATAAATAATTATTTATTCTCCAAGCAGGCAAATGTTAGGACTCAGGTGGGGCTTGAGCTAGTCTGCAAGCAAAGAGGGAAAGATTACAGAAGACAGTAACTGCTGGCATTAAGCCCTGAATTCCCACTCAGGGAAATGATGGTGCATATAGAGAAGGGAGGAGAATACTGTAAAGAAATGGAGACAGTGCCAAAGAGGGTGACTGACCATTTATTTTGCACTTTTAGAGTGTAGATTTACTGAGGAAAATTGTGGTTATCATGGTCTCTGGGCATGAGCAAATACAGAATTTGCAGCAAAATTCAGTTTTTAATCCAGACTGAATATGATGAATATGCCAACAGTTTTCAACTCATGACACATCCCCCTAATATGGACAAGTGTCCTGAAAAAGCAACAAAGTTTGTGAACACAGATTTAAAAAAAATGGGTGAAGGACTAATAATTTAATGTTTGAAAGGCTATGTAATAAAGCTAATGGCTGTGATGGACAATATTATTCAGATTTTTTCACAAAGTTTTGTTTTGTGACTAAAGACAGTAATTGCCCATGTCTTTCATTGATAAGTCCCCAGGATGCAACACCAGAAAGTGATAATATCCAAAAATAATGGAGAACCTTTCACACAATTATGTCTATAAGATTGCAGAGAACACCAAAAAATGTTTGAGATCCAGTTACAATGTAAGAACTCTTAACACAAATTCTAGATACCATATACCATATATATTCAACTATATTCAACTATAAGTCAACCTCATGTATAAGTTGAGGACAGGTTGTGGGGCCAAAATTATGGATTTTGATATAATCCGTGGCTAAGTCGAGGGTAAAACTTAGGGGCATGTAATAAAGGATTTAAAAAACAAAGCAAAGGAAAACAATGCCAAGGACTATGAAGCATCAAACTGTGCTATGTTTTAAATGTGACATGTATAAGAAATGGGAAAAAGGGGAAATCACCAAAGAGGAATTCAAACAAATAGCTAACACATGTAGGGGTAAAGTCAGGAAAGCCAAAGTGCAGAATGAGCTCAGGCTTGCAAGACGGATTAAGAACAATAAAAAGGGCTTTTGTGGGTATATCCGTTGCAAAAGGAAGACAAAGGAAATGGTAGGGCCACTATGCAGAGAAGATGGAGGAATGCTAACAGGGGACAGAGAAAAGGCAGAACTACTCAATATCTTCTTTTCCTCAGTTTTCTCACAAAAGGAAAAGGGTGCTCAACCTGAGGAAAATGGAGCTGAAGACACAATAGGGGAAACACAGCACAGAATAAGTAAAGAGGTACTACAGGAATACCTGGTTAAGCTAAATGAATTTAAGTCTCCAGGAGCAGATGAACTACATCCAAGGATATTAAAAGAACTGGCAAATGTAATCTCAGAGCCACTGGCAATAATCTTTGAGAACTCCTGGAGAACATGACAAGTCCCAGCAGATTGAAGGACCGCAAACATTGCCCTCAACTTAAAAAGGGGGGGGGGGGAAGAGGATCCCAACAACTATAGTCCAGTTAGTCTGACATCAATACTGAATAGCTCATTCTAGAACAGCTCATTAAACAATGAATCTGTGAACATTCAGAAGTGAATGCCATCACTAAAAGTCAACATGGGTTTCTCAAAAACAAGTCATGACAGACTAATATGATCTCTCTCTTTCTTTTTCCTTTTTTTTTTTGAATAAAATTACCAGCTTGCTAGATGAAGGTAATGTGGTAGACATAGCATATCTTGATTTCAGTAAGGCTTTTGACAAGGTCCCCCATGATAATCTTGCAAACAAGATAGTAAAATGTGGGCTAGATAATACAACCATTAGGTGGACTAGTAATTGGTTGACTGACTGAACCCAAAGGGTGCTCAGCAATAGCTCCTCTTCTTTGTGGAGAGAAGTAACCAGTGAGGTGCCACGGAGTTCTGTCCTGGCCCAGTGCTATTCAACATCTTTATCAATGACTTGGATGAAAGACTAGGGGGCATGCATACCAAATCTACAGATGACACCAAATTAGGAGGAATAGCTAATACCCCAGAAGACAGGATGAAAATTCAAAATGACCTTAATAGATTAGAAAGCTGTGCCAAAGCTAACAAAATGAAATTCACCATGGAGAAATGTAAGGTACTGCACTTATGGCAAAAAAATTGAAATGCATAGATATAAGATGGGGGACACCTGGCTTAACGAGACCATGTGTGAAAGGGATCTAGGAGTCCTAGTGGACCACAAGTTGAACATGAGTCGACAGTGTAATGCGGCAATTTTAGGCTGCATTAATAGAAATATAGTATCTAGTGTTAGAATGGTGTCCCAGGGTTAAAATGTACAATGTGGGGAATAGCAGCAGCCATAATGACACAGCATTTGATCACTGCTGAGTCATGCTGACTCATGCTGTGTCATAGGATGTGACATCATGGAGATGGTCACCTGGTGCTGTAAAGCACAGAGAACTGCTGCAAAACTCATGTGACAGGCCATATGGAGCCCTGGCTACATAAGGCAAAAGCCTCTGGACACACATGTGGGTTGCTGTGCATTGTGGTTGTGGATCGTGTTGGATGATTGCTGTAAATAGTCTTGTATGTAGAGGAACTAATATTAAAGCCTCATCTGAGAGACGTCTGCCTGTGGAGTCTCTTTAATCTGTCTGGGAGGGGAGAGGTGCTTCTCCAGCTGACACGCTACTGGCTGCATCATCTTCATGCATTGCGTAACCACGCTAACATCTAGATCAAGGGAAGTAATAGTGCCACTGTATTCTGCTTTAGTCAGGCCCCACCTGGAATACTGTGTCCAGTTCTGGGCACCACAATTCAAAAAGGATGTTGAAAAACTGGAGCGTGTCCAAAGGAGGGCCACTAAAATGGTGAAGGGTCTGGAAACTGTACCGAATGGGGAATGACTTAGGGAAGTGGGTATGTTTAGCCTGGAGAAGAGACCGTTAAGAGGTGATATGATATCCCTGTTTAAATATTTGAAGGGATGTCATACTGAGGAGGGATCTAGCTTGTTTTCTGCTGCTCCAGAGATCAGGACCCAGAATAATGGATGCAAGCTACAGGAAAAGAAATTCCACCTCAACATTAGAAGGCACTTCCTGACAGTGAGAACTTGTTTGACAGTGGAACACACTTCCTTAGAGAGTGGTGGAGTCTCCTTCTTTGGAGATCTTTAAATAGAGGCTGGATGGCCATCTGTCGGGGATGCTTTGACTTTGAGTTCCTGCATTGCAGGAGGTTGGACTGGATGGCCCTTGTGGTCTCTTCCAACTCTATGATTCTATGATTCTATGATACTGTTAGCCAGGAGAGGCTTCTGGGGGTAGTAGGGGTGGGGGTTAGAAGAAGGAGAGAGAGACTTGTAGTGAAAACAGGGGCTAACTGCACTGGTCTCAGCAAGGTGAAAATCTTGAGAAAGATCATAGGAAGCCAGTGACTATCTAGTTAGATGAGTTATGTTCCTAGGGATTGGGCAACACTGCTGGCAACAGGTGCTGGCAAAACTGTACTGCAGAGCAGTGGGTTGTTTTTTAAAAATATTTGTCAACCTTTTAAACCTGGGTTTCTTTGGGTATTTTCTTCCTGCAACTAGGGGGAAATCTAATTGGAAAATGTGTTTTTTAAACCATTTGATTATTATTTTTTTGTAACTATAGTTACCTTTTACAGTGGGTGCTTGGTAATCACTGGGGTTTGGTTCCAGGATCCCCAATGGACAGCAAAATCCGTGGATGCTCAAGTCCCAATGGTGCTTCTTATATAAAATGTCAAATTCCAGGTTTGCTTATTGGAATTTATATATTTTGGAGAATATTTACAAACCATTGTAGCACCGAATCCTTAGGGGAATTTTATTATTAGATCAAATATTGCAAGAAGAGGCTTGCTACAACAGCCCAAGAGATCGCTCTCCCGATGTTTATACCAAGAGACCAGGGGGTTTCCAAGGCATGAGGCTGAGACAGATGTTGGTTAACCACTAGATGTCTAATTTATTGAAATAGGGGAAAACTCACTCACAGAACATGCACTCACACACACACTCAAGGCTCAGGAAAAATCAGAGTTGGAGATTGGACCAGAAATGCAGGCGTTACTAATGGTGATGCTTACCGAGATGTAGCCTTCCTCCGGGAAGCGAATGGGGGTGCAAGATGGTGGGGGACAAGTCTAGCTCCGCAGGCTGGGTTTGAGCTGACTTGCCGGTAACTAGCTTCAAAGGTCAGAGTGACGTGGAGTCATTTAGACCAAGAAGGTAGCACACTGACTGGCTAAAATCTGGGGCTTATATAGGGCCAAATGGGCCTTGGGGCGAAAGGCGATAATTGCGATGATGGCACCCTGCTGTATAGGGTGCCATTGTATTTGGTGGTCTTAATCCGAGGGGCCAATATCCTGGGGGAATGTGTGACTAGGTGACACAATGCACCTCCTAATGGGTGGGGGAGTGTGAGACTGGGTGGCACACACCTTTGATGGCTGAGGGTGCTTGTGGCTGGGTGACACAATACACCTTTCCAATGGGTTTGGATGATCTCATCAGGAAAAATCCCATTCGCAACTCTCCTAGACTATCTGGGGCTATTGTGTGCATTAAGGATTAAGGGTGGTCTGTCCAAGCCATGGGCGCAGAGGACCTTTGGCCTCCTTTTCCATTGCCAGAGTCCATCTGGAGGTCATCATGGGATTTCTCATTTTTGATAGCAGAGGAACTATGAGTAGCATATGGGTTTTTCATACTTTGGATATGAAGGGGACTATGGGTAACATTCCTCCCCCCTCGGAAATCACGAGGCCGCATGGGAGGTGTGGATGAGTGTTTTCCGAATTAGCCTTTGCCAAAATAAATTTAGGGGTGTTAATATTGGGGAGGAGGTCCTATCTCGGGAAGCTTCTCAACTGTAAGGCCTGCCTTAGTGGTGTAGACACCTTGGGACACACACACACGCATACACACACATATCAATGGAGGTCAAATAGAAACAAGCACATGAAATGGGGGAAAAACATCAACCAAAAGCAATCAATAAGCAGAAGGCAATGTACATGAATGAGAAATCTGCAGTTCGCGAAAATGCGGGCAAATCCCAAGGGTGCATGGGATAGCAGAGTCAGTGTCCTTTTTATTCAGCATGAGAATGGTTTGGAAAGTCTATGGGTGTGGGCACTGAAGTATTGAGGGTCATGATTTGGGTTATGGCAGTCCAGTGGCAAGTAGTTCCCTCGGAGGATAATAATAATAATAATAATAATAATAATAATAATAAATTTTTATTTGTAGCCCGCCCCTCTGCTAGGCAATCGGGGTGGGGGACAGCAGCATTTAAAACAGAACAGCGTTAAAACATTCCCTCTCCCCATAATCCCTTCCTCCCCCCGCCCCATCCCCTTAAAATAGCATTAAACCAAAGAGTAATTAAAATGCTATATTAATTAAATTAATAAATTAAAAGCAAATTTTTATGAGGAGACAGACAAATGGGGCCCCTTTATGGGCCGACCGTTATTCCGGGAAGGCCTGCTGAAAGAGATCCATCTTTACTGCTTTCTTGAAAGCAGCAAGAGTGGTAATAAGACGGATCTCATCCGGCAGGCCATTCCAGAGTCTGGGAGCGGTTGCAGAGAAGGCCCTCTGGGAGGTCTGGGACAGCCTAGTTTTCATTGGCTGTAACAGATTCCTCCCAGAGGACCGCAGGGCACGGGGGGGTCATATGGGGAGAGGCGGTCCCTAAGATAAGATGGACCCAAGCCATGTAGGGATTTATAGATCAAAACCAAGACCTTGTACTGCGCCCAGAAACTAATTGGCAGCCAGTGGAGGGATTTAAGCACTGGTGTTATGTGCTCCCTCCTTGATGTTCCCGTAATTAGCCTGGCTGCCATATTCTGAACCAGTTGATGTTTCCGGGTTAGGCACAAGGGTAGCCCCATGTAGAGTGCATTGCAGAAATCCAGACGTGAGGTTACCAGGGCATGTACCACAGCTTCCAGGTCCCTTCTATCCAGATAAGGGCGCAGTTGGCGTATCAGCCGAAGCTGATGGCAGGTGCTCCTGACCACCGCATTCACCTGACTAGTCATGTGAAGCAATGAATCTAGAAGCACCCCCAGACTGCGAACACAGTCCTTAGAGGAGAGTGTGACTCCATCCAGGACTGGAGACTGTATTCCCAAATCTGGTTTCGGACCTGTGACTGCAAGTACCTCCGTTTTGTCTGGATTCAACTTTAATCTGTTTTTCCTCATCCAACCCATTACCGCTCTAAGACAGTCATCAAGAGGAGAGATGCCATCTGAAGTCTGAGTCGATCATCTGGTCATGGAGAGGTATATCTGGGTGTCATCAGCGTACTGAAGACACCGAGCTCCATGCCTCCGGATGATCTCACCAAGCGGCTTCATGTAAATATTGAATAGCATTGGGGACAGGATGGCACCCTGAGGGACGCCTCAATTAAGCTCAATCTTGGATGAGCAACTGTCCCCAAGCCTCACCCTCTGAGATCTGCCCGAGAGAAAGGAATGGAACCACTGCAAAGCAGTGCCTCCAATTCCTAACTCCCTCAGGCGATCTAAGAAGATGGCATGATCTATGGTGTCAAAGGCCGCTGAGAGATCCAAGAGCACCAACAAGGTCACACTACCCCTGTCGATACTCAGGCGGAGGTCATCGATCAGAGCAACCATGGCAGTCTCCACTCCATATCCTGTCCTGAAGCCGGTTTGAAATGGGTCAAGATAATCGGTTTCATCCAAGACTGCTTGGAGTTGGGAAGCAACTGCCCTCTCGATCACCTTGCTCAAAAAAGGGAGCAAGGAGACTGGTCTATAGTTGTTTCTATCCAGGGGATCCAGGGAAGGCTTTTTCAGGAGTGGCTTAACCGCCGCCTCCTTTAGACAAGATGGTACCTTGCCTTCCCTGAATGACGCGTTGATTGTGTCCCGAAGGAACACCCTCAACGCGTCTCCCCCCTGGACGACCAGCCATGATGGACAAGGATCGAGGGGGCAAGTCGTCTTTCTCACACTTCCCAGCAGCTTGTCCACGTCATCGGTACTCACAGATTGTAATTGATCCAGTAAAGTGCCATCAACGGAGTTCCTGGATGCCTCGTCTACGGAGTCTGCCAAAACAATGGCGTCTAAGTCGGCTCTTATCTGAGAGATTTTATCTGCAAAGTGAATATTAAAGGCCTCACAGCAGGCTGTCATTGGGTTAAGTAGGGGATTCGGCGCAGGAGGAACCTTCGTCAATTCCCCTACCACTCTAAACAGCTCTGCCGGGCGAGACTCTGCAGACGCAATGCGTGCAGAACAGAAAGATTTCCACGCTGCACGCAAAGCCTCCCTATAGGAATCAAGATGTTTCCTAAGGCGAGTTCGGTCGGATGAGAGACGAGTCTTCCGCCATTCGCACTCTAGTTGTTGTCCAGCTCGCTTCATCCTCCTCAGCTCCTCAGTATACCAGGGCTTACGATTTGAAGCGGGCTGGAAAGGACGCTTGGGAGCGATTGTGTCGATAGCCCTGGTGAGATCGATGTTCCAAGTGTCCACCAAGGCCTTGACAGAATCACCTGCATTACCAACCATTAGACCCTCTAAGGCTTCCTGGAAACCAATTGGTTCCATTAACCTTCGAGGGCGGAGCGTTCTAATGGGTCCGCCACCCCCGGGAGGGTGGATAATAGCCTTTAGTTCCGCCTTGATCAGAAAATGATCCGTCCATGGCATGGCAGAGGTATTTTTAATCTCCGCCCACGAATATTCCTGCTCCATACTAAAGACCGCATCGAGGGTATGACCAGCACAATGCGTGGGCCCGTCAACCAGTTGGGATAGGCCCATGTTAGTCATGGTCTCCATGAACTCCCGAGCCATGCCAGTTAGATCTTGTAAACTGGTTTCGAGTGGGATGTTGAAATCGCCCAGAACCAAAAGTCTGGGCGATTCCAACAGCAACTCCGAAACCAGGGCAGTCAGCTCGGTCAGGGAGTCTGTTAAGCAACGGGGTGGCCGGTACACCAACAGAATCCCCAAACTATCCCTGGTCTTCAGGCTAAGGTACATACACTCGATGTACGTCGTTTTCTGGATAGGTTTCCTGATCAAGGTCAAGGTGTTCCTATGGACCAAGGCTATACCCCCCCCGCCCACTTTCCCTCACCTGCTCACTAACTGAGTACCCAGCTGGGAGAGCCTGCGCCCAAGTCGCGGAGCTGGCATCCCCCAGCCAGGTCTCAGTGAAGCATGCCAGGTCGGCTGCCTCATCCACCAAGAGGTCATGGATGATGTGTGTTTTATTTTTGACCGACCTGGCATTGCAGAGGAGCAGATTAAGGGTCAGTGGAATGGCTGGCGCGTTCCCCAAGTTATCCTGGGAAGTAGAGCCAACTGGTGGGATAGATATCAAGCATCGATCCCTCCTTCTTTTGTAACATCTGTTGGCTCTACTGCCGCCATACCTCCCCCTCCCCCACACCACCTGAATGTCCGCTCCCAGACCATGGTCAGCTCCAATATGTAAAAGGGGGGATAGACACACAGCTGACTCCAGTCTTTTGTTTCAGCCGCAGCTGCATGAAGGCCCTCGCAATTATAGATAGGAGGTAATCCCTCAAGGCCATCCTGTGGCTAAGGTGAAATCAGCAGCGTTGGGGGCCAAGGACAGCCCTAGATGTACAGTCCCGCTGCTGCTGGGGGGGGAAGGGAAGGCTCAGTGGGGCCTTTGAAGGACCTGAAGATGGTCCCGCCCTCCTCCTCCTCCTCCTCCTCCTCCGCGCCGCTGGGACAGGCCGTGAGGCCGGGCGTGTTGGGGCCAGGAAGAGGGGCCCAGGCAGATGGTCCCGTCACCGCTGCCGCTGGGGGGGGAAGGGAAGGCTCAGTGGGGCCTTTGAAGGCCCTGAAGATGGTCCCGCCCTCCTCCTCCTCCTCCTCTGCGCCGCTGGGACAGGCTGCGAGGCTGGGCGTGTTGGGGCCAGGAAGAGGGGCCCAGGCAGATGGTCCCGTCGCCGCTGCTGCTGGGAGGGAAAGGGAAGGCTCAGTGGGGCCTTTGAAGGCCCTGAAGATGGTCCCGCCCTCCTCCTCCTCCTCCTCCTCCGCGCCGCTGGGACAGGCCGTGAGGCCGGGCGTGTTGGGGCCAGGAAGAGGGGCCCAGGCAGATGGTCCCGTCGCCGCTGCTGCTGGGGGGGGAAGGGAAGGCTCGGAGGGGCCTTTGAAGGCCCTGAAGATGGTCCCACCCTCCTCCTCCTCCTCCTCCGTGCCGCTGGGACAGGCTGCGAGGCCGGGCGTGTTGGGGCCAGGAAGAGGGGCCCAGGCAGATGGTCCCGTCGCCGCTGCCACTGGGAGGGGAAGGGAAGGCTCAGTGGGGCCTTTGAAGGCCCTGAAGATGGTCCCGCCCTCCTCCTCTGGCTGTCCTCCTCTGGGAAGCCGTGTTGAGGCGGGGGCAGTAGCAAGCAGGCAGGTGCTGTCATCGGGGTCAACGGCAGTGAGGAGGTTCGTTCTGAATGCGGGTGGAACCACGGAGGACGGAGGCATCGTTGGGACCTTGGTTGTGTTTTTGGAGGATCCTTCCTTCCGGACGTTAAGGTGTCATCAGGATCACCTGTGGAGTCTGGTCCTTTTTAAAGGCGTCGGGGGCTTACCTTCCCCTTAATGAAGAATCAGGAGCCAGGCAAGGAAGGGTTAGCGGTTAGAATCGGGAGCCAGGCAAGGAAGGGTTAGCAGTTAGAATCGGGAGCCAGGCAAGGAAGGGTTAGCGGTTAGTAAGGGTCATGTGGATGGGGATGGATTGGTGATTGGCTGGCCTAATTTGGGCAATGAAGCTGGCAGGGCCATGAAAAGGCTGGGGTTGATCCTGCTGTGAAAATATGCAAATGACGTTCTGATTTGGGCTATTGGTGCTGTTTACAGCTTGAGTAGCCTCCTGTTTGCTTCGGGGACCCTGACTTCGGATAGCCCAAGGGCTGGGGGGTCAACTTGGGCTGAGATGTTAAAAGGATAGCAGTCTCTACCTCCCCAGGCCGAGGGGTGATCCCCTTTGCCCGCCTAAGACTGTAAAAGACAGATGGGTTGGTCATGAAGCCTAGTAGGCTGCACTTGGATGGTGATGGCGGGAGGTCTAGCTCTCTGCGGATAGCTCTAAACTCCGCCATCTGCCTTCGCACCCAGCACACTAGGCTGGTGGAACCGATCACAATTACAACCTGAACTATGGCTATTATTGTTAAAGGGTTTGTGAATAAATTTAGGATGGCCCGGCCCGTGGAGGACCAATCCCAGTCTCCCCACCATGATTTAGTAGTGGCTTGCTGTATAGCTGTGTCAACTGTATAATTTGCTTAGCTCCGAAGTCTACCTTTATTTTAATTTGGTCTTCACACTGTTCAATTTGTGTGGCAGCCTTGCTAGGGTTATTGCATAGGCACAACCATTTAGAGATACATGGGGGCTCTTGTCAGGTTTGGAGCAAATGGAAGCCAAATATGCCCCCCCCCCAGCTATCAAAAAACTCACACCAAAATCTAACAAAAACATTAAAAGAAAATGGCAAGGCAGGAAGGAAAGCCTTCCTTTCTCTCAACTCACTCACTTAACACATATGCAAAACAAATCTTTACCTAATCAAGAATACATACATAGCTGGAGCAGCTCAAGGAAACTATAGAGAAATCCTAAAGAAATCCATTTTAAAATGTAGCTAGGATGTATCTTTAACCATTTGGTTGTTGCTAATCAGCAAAAAGACAGCAATATCAAGATAGAAAATAAAGCAAGACAAACTCACACCTCTAGAGGTGATTTCAGTAGCTATTAGACCTGCTGGCCCCTAAAGACAGAACTTCACAAATCCCTATATCCTTTCCTTTCTCTGCAGTATCATGAACTCAAGTAACAACCATATTCAAAAGACCAAAACATTCCTAAAACATGGTTGTAGGGAGCAAGGCTGCAATGACAAAATACTGGGTTGCTCAAAAACAACAACAACAACAAAAACAACAACCACAACAATATCCTAAAGCTGAGGATGAGGAGGATGTAAGAGAGCAATCTGGAAAAGAGCAAAGCTGCATCTGACTTTGGGCTGAGAGTATGTGACTAGTCACACTGTCTGGTAACAAAAGAAAATAGAGACATTTGGAAACAGACAAACAAGAAAACAGATTTGATCCTCTGAACATGTACAGAAAGCCATACAAACTGAGAGGGGGCGCCAAGTGGCATTATAACAAAGAAGTTTGGGAGGAGAAAGGGGGAGCCAGAAAGAACAAAAGGGCTCACATGTCTTCCCCTTCTGTGGAAGACAGGAAAGGAAAAGAAGGAAAAGTGGTGATGGTCGTGATGATTATTGGTTGTCAGCTGACTAGGCTGAGAAACTGTGTCTTTCAGCTTTAGAGCAGAAAGAGCTAGGGTCACTCAGCAATGCAAAACCTGTCCAAAGGAAAGATAGGGTGTCCTGAACAAATAGTCTCTGGGCATGTAAAGAGAGTGCAGGAAGCAGAAGCAGAAGTAATTGCAGCTTAGAAAATACAGGGGGCGCTGTGAGGTGAACTGGTATCACTCACAGCAAGTGAGAAGGGAATAAAGGAACATGGAAAAATCAGATAGACTATGCTGGTGAGTGAGGTTCTCCTTCAAGGGACAAGGCAGTAGTGAAAACAGCATGAACATATATCCAAGATACATTAACAGACAGATTGACAAGCAATCTTTGGGTGTTTCCAAATCACTTAAGCAAACAATTAACAGGAAAATGGGATTTGATGACTCTGTCTGATTCCTGGGGGGTTACGTAAATGAGCTTCTCAAAAGAACTAAATCTGCCTTTTTTTCTTTGCTAGGGTGACTCAGGCAGACAATGCCAGAGTTCTCCATGCGGCTGGCAACTTGGAACATCTAGTTTCCCAAGTACCACTAAGTACAGGTCTTAACTTTACCAAATGCTAGAATTTTCTTCCCTTTAGTTCTTGTGCACTCATGAGATGGCAAAATCACAAAACCTAACATGACCACTGAACCAGAAGGAGACTTGAACCTGAATTTCTACCCAAGAAGTCTCAAAACACAGACCCAGTGAATCACAAACTTGCAGACACACAACAAAACCTTACACATTGCACAATCCTATAACACAAATAGATGGGGACAACACAAGAGGTCTATTCTCTAGCCATTAGACTTGAACAATGCAGAGCAAAAGCCAAAACTGATCCCAAACTCCAAATGAAAGACTGGAAAGCTGGTATTATTCCTAGAAAAGGCAGAAGGTGTGCTAGGGGAGGCTACACTAGCCTCTGAGCATGTAAAGAGCACAAAGCAGAAACAGGAAACAACAGCTGAAAACTCATGCAGCCCCAAGCACATGGCAGCAGAGAAACTGGATCCAGGCCATGCACTCCCCAAAAACTGGAGGGGCAGAATATGATATAGGCACAGCAATAACCTATATGCCTTCACTCAGCTTGAAAAGACAGATTCCTAGCAGCACAGACTAGCTATCCTAGAGATAGGAAAGGAAATACAAACAACTGGTTTTGATCCACATTAAGGTCTACTCATTAGTGGGAAAGAATGGAGTAGCCTCTGAGCACAAGCAGAGTGCCAACAACAGAAAATAGTGAGTCCTTTTGCAAAGCGGCTAGAGAAGGGGGGCTATCCCTCCCACTTTTTTCTAGGCTATTTCTCCTTTCCTAATTCTTCCTGGGACCAAATTACTTCTTAACTTCTCAAATCGCTCTACACAACTTGGAATTTCTACTCAATGCTCCTGTCCACTTGCCTTAGGGGTACAAAGACAAGAGAATAATACTAAAACATAGACACAACAGTGATGAGAAAAAGGCAACCTTAACAGCCATTTCTCAATCCAAGAAGAGGGGGGGGGGTTCCAAGGAATCTATGGCACAGCTTTTTACTCTCCTTTTAAAGCAAGGGGGGGTCATAAACGTATGGCAAGGGAAATCCATTTCCTTTACTTTCCAAATAAAACAAGGACAGCCTGTAGGATGATGGGATTTGCAACCTTTCTCTGGCAATGAAGCCGGGCAGTTTAGAAGTTTTCAGCTCTGGTGAACACTGGGGAAGCTGGGGTTAAGACAGTGCTGCCTATCTCTGGGGCAGGGAGAAAAGAAGCTGAGACAGTGTTGCCTAACTCCACTATCTCTTCTGAGGGGCAATGGCTTGGTCCTCTACATCTCCCTGTTCCATTCCAGTTCTTTCCATGTGGGTGAGTGCCTATTTCTGTATTCCTGGGTCTACTTTGCCATGTGATCTGGGGTTGGGATCGATGACCTCGTGGTGTCCCTTTTTCTGACATGGCTGAATGAGAGGGCTTCTGAGACTTAGGGTCTTTTGATTGTGCCCACGCCCTGTTGTGGACTGTAACAGAAGAGAGGGGGAGACTTTCAGCCTTTCTGAGGTGTGGAGGACTGTGTGGCTCTTGGGAAAGGGGGGAGTGAGGTCTCCTG
Source organism: Phrynosoma blainvillii (assembly GCA_026167975.1). Classification (NCBI taxonomy): domain Eukaryota; kingdom Metazoa; phylum Chordata; class Lepidosauria; order Squamata; family Phrynosomatidae; genus Phrynosoma; species Phrynosoma blainvillii. The sequence goes on from JANUYF010000004.1 coordinate 154,800,647, forward strand.
AAGGTTTCCCTATGAAAAGTGGATCTTTCGGATGCTTCCCTTTCCCTTTGGGGAGTGGGGGAAGGCTTAGTGGGGTTTTTATTTAGTGGGCTTTTTCTGGCTTGTCTTTTGCGCCCTAGGGTCTTTGCTTGTCTCCATGCTAAGACCTCGTGAAACCTATCAGAGATCTTCTTCAGGGGTTGGAAAAAGGATTTCCAGGAGTGTGGGAAGCATGACACTCCCTCACGCTGCAAACACTTTTGGGTTTGAGGGTAAAATCCTGAGTATAATTGCCCGAAAAATTTCTCATCGTCCCATATAGCTTGTCCTTGGGCATCACATATTACTTCGCCAGGAACATTTTTCAAACATATTTCCAGAAAACTAGGCTAGTTTTTCTGGAAACATATTTCCAGAAAACAGGCTAGGAACATTTTTCTGGAAACATATTTCTCTGGGATTTCATTCTTGGCTTGCCTTTCTTTACAGTACATCTCCCTGAGAGTTTCTCCTGGCTTTAAAAGGGAAACAATTTCTCTCATCCAGGAGTAACTGTCTCTGGATAGGAGGTCCCAAACTATTATAGCTGACTCCAAAATTTGTCTATCCTCTGGGCTCATACACATTCTGGCAATTTGGGTGAGATCTGGACTTTTTGCACTGGGGCAACAGTTTGATACATTCATTAGCCATGTCGAATAGGTTTGTGAATTTAAAGGTCCCACTAGCTGTGCTATGTAAGATGCCTCATTAATAGAAAATGTGGGTTTTGCCTCCAACTTCTGGATTCTGTCTAGAGCGTCTTTAAGTGTGGCTATGAGAATGGAATTTTCTGCCTTAAGGAGATTAATTTGGTTTGCCAAATCTCCAATCTCCATTTTTATTGGGGGAGAGTCCTTGAGTGTTAGGCTTGCAATTGGGTTTTATTGGCCCAGTGCATCTGGGTTGAGCAGGCTTTGGCTGTGCCCGGGGGATCCTAGGCCCTGCTACCTTTCCTGATGTTAAACAGGATCCTGGGCTGTCCTAATCCGAACCCTCCTTCTTTTGGGCTTCCTGGGCAGCTATCTCTCTGGTCCTTTTTAACAAGAGATGCACCAGTTCCTCGCTGGGGTGGTGATCTATAGCCTCCCTGGGAACCCCTAACTTCCGAAGCTCATGCCACAGCTCATTTCGGGTTTCCTGGGATATCTGCTCTCCCTTTTCCATTCTCTGGGAGGTTGGTCCTTTATATTCTTTCTGAAACGACTCAGGCCTCCCACTAGGGCCTGAATAGCTGGGTCTTGTGTCCTTGGGGGGTTGGTATGAGTGGGGGCCATTATTCCGATATGTTACCGCTTGGATGGGCTCACCTTCTCCCCCCCCCCCCCCCCCCGACCTACAGGCTTAGATGGTTTGGGGCCTCCCGTGGTCACAAACTGCTCTGCCTGTGACATTCTATGTAGTTTGGAAACTTCTAAAATGTGCTCCATGAACTGCTTCCAGGTAGTGGTGTGTAGTCTCATGGAGGCGGGACACAGATAAGTTTTGGCTGACATTTGTAAACCCTCGTACACTTCGGCAATGAAATCCTTATCATCAAAAATAGGCTGCCCTTCTGCATCCAGATCTACCTGTCCTGCTATTATAGCTAGAATTTTCTTTTGGGCAATGTAAGCGTCTGGGGATTCGTCTTCTGCCTGCCGCTCTAGCTGGAATTTGGTCCGTAGCAGGGTTCCTAGCCACAGGACACTGCATACCTTGGCCATCCACTCGCTGCACTCGACATTGGCCAGATCTACAGTTAGGGTGGCGGCCTCAAAAGCTCCTGTGTATGCTGGGTCGATACACATTCTGGCTACCTGCGTCATGTCCTGTCCCTTAGCTTTGGAGTATAGGAGATATGCTTTGGTCATCTACCTAACTCCAGTCTGCGCGTCTAGTTTTCCTAAGTAATCTGCTATGGCCTTTAATTCGGACATGGACCAGGTGACATTTTCTACTACGGTTTTGGTTACAGTCCCGTCCTCATTAGTTTCTTTGGTCTCTATCATGCTGCGTGTTTTTACTGGCTTCATTGGGACTGCTGTGTCTGGGGATTCTGATTGCAGGGGCTGAGTAGTCAAAATGTCCCTCCTTCCGCTCTCTTCCCATTGGGGATTGTAGGGCGGCGGGGTCCTGGCCTCTTTGGGAAGGGGGCGAATTTCCTCTTCACCCCACTCCACTGCCTCCAAATTTTGAGGGCTTATGATGGAGACTACGGAATGCTGTAGCCGTAGTTCTTCCCTCAGGGCCTTTATTAGCCTTTCACATTGGGTGTGATCTGCCTGCTGGTTCCCTGTCCTTTTGCGCTCCAATACATAGTCCGCGGCTATTTTGGCTTGCTGTGACTTCTCTTCCAGCTCCCTATTGCACTGTCTGAGCAAGTCTATTTCCATCCTGGCCGCGTCTAACTGTCGCGCTGCCTCTTCCCTAGCCCTGATGTGTAAAGCATTGTCGGCTACCTTCGCCTGGACTTGGGCCAATGCCTCCTTCAATGCTTTCTGCAACTGCTCCTTTTCTACTGCTAAGTTTTTATATTACCTAGTGGCTTCATGGGCTAGCGTCCATATTCCCCATGACGCCCATCTGTCCTTCTCTGTTTTGGACACTCTCCTTAATCCGGATCTTTTTGTGTGTTGGTCATAAATTCTGAGCAGGGTCGCAAAGGGGTCCTCGGTCAGAAAGCCCTCAGCCTTCCATGGATTAGGTCCCTTCCCGAGTATCCATTTCTGCAACCTGTCCTGGGGCTGTTCAGTCCTAACCAGGTTATTTTCCTCAGTGTGTGGTTGCATGGTACCTCCTACTGTGGCAGGAGAGATTACAGTGCCTAAGTCCTCTCCTAGCCAAATTTTAACGCCCCTCTCTGTCCTAGAGAAGTGCGGTTCTGGGGACCTCCCTGAGACCTCCGCAGAACTCCTAAAACCAAAACTCTGGGTCAGGGACGCCGCCCAATTCACGCGAGGGCCCGGCACTGCTAGCTAGTGACTTAGGGGTGATACTCCGTTTAGACCCGGTCAGAAGTCAGTTCAGCCCCCCCCTCATGTTCACTGGGGAGTTTGGATGCTGTAGCTCCACTCCGGCATGGCCCGGCTAACAGCCCCAAACTTTGGTCCCCAGCTAGACTTCTGCCTGAGTTTTCCCTTTCTGGGATCTCCTTGAGGCTCCCACCAAATGGCACTCCTTGGAGCTGCCTTCCCCTCCTCTTGACCCCGGGTGTAAGCTTCAGGACCAGGACGTCTCCCTCCTTTGCCTACCCTGCCCGTTCAAGGGAGTTAAACTGTTGGGGTGATCCTAAGTTTTATGACGATTTGAAGGTCGGGGGATGGGGAGGACCTCTCCTCTGCTTTCCCACCCATGATAGCGAAAATAAAAATAGGGATTCGGGAAGCCTACTCCGACAACATGCCCAAGGGTGATTAGGGCCTACCACTGGAGGGCGTACAAGAGCCAATGAGCAGGACACCTAACCAAAGAAATGAAACGGGATCAGCCAACCCAAGATAGCCCTTTGCCCTTATGGCCAAGCGCACAAGAACACACACATACACCTCCCTATTTATTCCTGTCTGCAGCAGCCTCTTTGGAATCCCTGTTCTCTCTACATACTGAGATCTAGACAGCCCAAGTGATCAGTTTGGAAAGTCTAGGTTTTGGGGGAGAGTTCGATGCCCAAGCTTTCTCCACCAAATTGTAGCACCGAATCCTTAGGGGAATTTTATTATTAGCTCAAATATTGCAAGAAGGGGCTTGCTACAACAGCCCAAGAGATCGCTCTCCCGATGTTTATACCAAGAGACCAGGGGGTTTCCAAGGCATGAGGCTGAGACAGATGTTGGTTAACCACTAGATGTCTAATTTATTGAAATAGGGGAAATCTCACTCACAGAACATGCACTAACACACACACTCAAGGCTCAGGAAAAATCAGGGTTGGAGATTGGAACAGAAATGCAGGCGTTACTAATGGTGATGCTTACCGAGATGTAGCCTTCCTCCGGGAAGCGAATGGGGGTGCGAGATGGTGGGGGACAAGTCTAGCTCCGCAGCCTGGGTTTGAGCTGACTTGCTGGTAACTAGCTTCAAAGGTCAGAGTGACGTGGAGTCGTTTAGACCAAGAAGGTAGCACACTGAGTGGCTAAAATCTGGGGCTTATATAGGGCCAAACGAGCCTTGGGGCGAAAGGCGATAATTGCGATGATGGCACCCTGCTGTATAGGGTGCCATTGTATTTGGTGGTCTTAATCCGAGGGGCCAATATCCTGGGGGAATGTGTGACTAGGTGACACAATGCACCTCCTAATGGGTGGGGGCGTGTGAGACTGGGTGGCACACACCTTTGATGGCTGAGGGTGCTTGTGGCTGGGTGACACAATACACTTTTCCAATGGGTTTGGATGATCTCATTAGGAAAAATCCCATTCGCAACTCTCCTAGACTATCTGGGGCTATTGTGTGCATTAAGGATTAAGGGTGGTCTGCCCAAGCCATGGGCGCAGAGGACCTTTGGCCTCCTTTTCCATTGCCAGAGTCCATCTGGAGGTCATCATGGAATTTCTCATTTTTGATAGCAGAGGAACTATGGTAGCATATGGGTTTTTCATACTTTGGATATGAAGGGGACTATGGGTAACACCATGGATGCTCAAATTCATGGATTAAAAAATCCATGGATATGGAGGGCCAACTATACCATATGATTTGCAAAAGTCTGTTGGATTTTTTTCAGGGAGCTTGAAGGGGAAGCTCTGGTCACACATCTCCATGACCAGAATGGTCAGGAACCCAATAAGTATTAGTTTGTGTTCCCAATAGGTGTAAGAGAGAGAGAGAGGGTGTTGAGCCTTTACAGCCTCATGAAATGGATTAAATGTCCACAGAAGGGCTATGTGGCAGTGCTATAGTGCTGTTGCACTGGGAAGAGGAAACATGTTGGGATAGATTTTGGCTGCATCCTAGAGAGCCTTTTTTGCCACACAGTGTAAAGTTTTGCCCATGATCTAAGAGCATGGGAAATAAGCAAGATAAACCCGAACTCAACACAGCAAAGCAAACATAATAGGTATCAGTGAAACCTGGTGGGAGGATAGAACTTATTTCAGAGAAATAGATCAAACTGAAGGCAGTGGGAGTGGGGGGGGGGCAGTAGCATTATATGGCAAGGGTGCTTACACCTGTGAACAGATCCATGATTTAAATCCTGGAAACCAGATTGAGAACATCCAGGTAAAAACTGGTGGCACGGTGGTCCAGAGTTGCGTTCGGGATGCTTGTCTTGTCTGCGAGCGGCAGGGCATCAGTGGCATCTGAATTTCGCGTTGGAGGCTCATCTTCCTCTTGAAAGTTTGTCAGACATGAAAGCAATAGAAAGCATGCATTGGGGATGAAGTCTCACACACACACACCCATGTCTCTGGAGAGAAGTTGCTAAAAAGTTAAGTGACAATGCCATAGGCCGGCACAGAAGTCAGTGGCAGAGAAGTCAAGAAAGAAAGCAAGTTTCCCAAATCACCATACTTGTAATGAAAGTCCATTACTGAAAGGGGGCGTATAGCGCTGAAACACATAGATACACCAACACTTATCATGCAACAAAACTGCTTGGGGTTTAAGGCCCTTCTTATCTTAACTGTATTACTACTCCGAGGCTGAGAGACTGTAGCAGCTACACTGTCTCGGAGCCCATTGGCTTTTGCAAACTATCAATGAACTTTGGTCCAGCACCATGGCATTCTTTTATATGGGGGTGCATGGATAGGCTTAAAGTGGTCAGGCGGGTCGCAGGGGCGATCCCAATAGGATATTCAAACTGTGGGCACTTGGTCTGGGCGAAGCGAGGGTCGCCACCTTGGAGTGGGGGTCAGGAGTGTTGGGGAAAACAAGCAAATTAAGGTTCTGTTTTGAACTAAACGGGCTTATTGCGGCAGAACCGGGGCATTCCTGGGCTTGCAAAAGGTGTGGCTGGATGTGGTTTGGAGCAGGGATTTAGGTCCATTGCTCCGAGTGAGTTGGTCATGATGACTTGGAAGGAGGTTGATGGGCCTATGGTTGCTATGCCTCCCTTGGCTGGGTTGCCCTAGGTGGGGCCTCCGTGAGAGGGCCCTGCTACTGGCTGATGGGAAAGGCCACCTGTGGGTAGTGCTTCCAAATGAGGCCAACTTCGCTCCTGCTGTCGCAACCCAGTAGGGCGACCCGAATGAATGCAAAGAGCGTTCTCATGAGAACTGTCCTCTGCGTTCATGGGGACTTAACTGGACCCTCCAGCAGGAAATCCATTGGCCAGCATTTGGTGGTGCCACCCACAGTTGGCCCTCCTTCTCACCCATACAAAGAGGTGGGGGCTAGTCCCCCATCTTCCTATTGAGTGAAAAAGGTAGACCAAAACTTTTCCTCCTCCCCCCGATACCGAAAGGGCGGGGCGCAGGCAGCGGCTATGGAGGGGTGAATGGTGAGGTTTTACCCAAGGACGCTCTCTTCCCCACCTTCGTCCTCTAGAGGACAAAGGCAATCAGAAAAGGAGTGGGGCTGGTGGCAGTGGTTGGGATCCCTAGTGGTCATAAAATCATAGAATCATAGAATCATAGAGTTGGAAGAGACCACAAGGGCCATCCAGTCCAACCCCATGCCATGCAGGAACTCCCAATCAAAGCATCCCCAACAGATGGCCATCCAGCTTCTGCTTAAAGACCTCCAAAAAAGGAGACTCCACTACTCTCCGAGGGAGTGTGTTCCACTGTCGAACCGCCCTTACTGTCAGGAAGTTCCTCCTAATGTTGAGGTGGAATCTCTTTTCTTGCAGCTTGCATCCATTGTTTCGGGTCCTAGTTTCTGGAGCAGCAGAAAACAAGCTTGGTCTCTCCTCAATATGACATCCCTTCAAATATTTAAACACGGCTATCATATCACCTCTTAATCTTCTCTTCTCCAGGCTAAACATTCCCAGCTCCCTAAGTCGTTCCTCATAGGGCTTAGTTTCCAGACCCTTCACCATTTTAGTTGCCCTCCTTTGGACACGCTCCAGTTTCTCCACATCCTTTTTGAATTGTGGTGCCCACAACTGGACACAGTATTCCACGTGAAGCCTGACCAAAGCAGAATAGAGTGGCACTATTACTACTCTTGATCTAGACACTATACTTATACTGATTCAGCCTAAAATTGCATTGGCCTTTTTAGCTGCTGCATCACACTGTTGACTCATGTTCAACTTATGGTCCACCTGGATTCCTAGATCCCTTTCACACGTAGTCTCATTCAGCCAGGTGTCCCCCATCATATATCTGTGCTTTTCGTTTTTCCGCTCTAAGTGCAGTACCTTACATTTCTACATGTTGAATTTCATTTCGTTAGCTTTGGCCCAGCTTTTTAGTCTGTTCAAGTCATTTTGAATTTTGATCCTGTCCTCTGGAGTATAAGCTACTCCTCCTAATTTGGTGTCATCTGCAAATTTGATAACTATGCCCTCAATATCATCATCCAAGTCATTAATAAAGATATTGAATAGTACTGGGCCCAGGACAGAGCCCTGCGGCACCCCATTGGTCACTTCTTTCCAGGTTGAAAAGTAGCCATTGTTGAGCACCCTTTGGGTCCAGCCAGTCAACCAATTACAAATCCATGCAATAGTTATTTTGTCTAGTCCACATTTTACCAGCTTGTTTGCAAGAATGTCATGGGGAACCTTGTCAAAGGCCTTACTGAAATCAAGATATACTATATCCATAGCATTCCCTTCATCTACCAAGCTGGTAATTTTATATAAAAAAAAGAGATCAGATTTGTCTGGCATGACCTGTTTCTCTGAAACCCATGTTGACTTTTAGTGATTATGAAATTACCTTCCAGATGTTCACAGACTCTCTGTTTAATGATCTGCTCCAGAATGTTTCCGAGTATTGATGTCAGACTAACTGGACGATAATTGTTGAGATCCTCTTTTTTCCCCTTTTTGAAGATGGGGACAACACTTGCCCTCCTCCAGTCCGCTGGTACTTCTCCTGTTTTCCAGGAGTTCTCAAAGATTATTGCCAATGGTTCCATTATTACGTTTGCCAGTTCTTTTAATACCCTTGGATGTAATTCATCTGGTCCTGGAGACTTATATTCATTTAGATTAACCAGATATTTCTGTACTATCTCTTTACTTGTTCTGTGCTGAAATTCTCTTATTCTGTGCTCTGCTCCATTATCCTCAGGTTGAGCACCCTTTGCCTTTTCTGAGAAGACTGAAGCAAAGAAGGTGTTGAGTAATTCTGCCTTTTCTCTGTCTCCTGTTAACTTTTTGCCATCTTTTCCATACAGTGGCCCTACCATTTCCTTTTTCTTCCTTTTGCTGCTGACATATCCAAAAAAGCCCTTTTTATTGATCTTAACCTCTCTAGCAAGCCTGAGTTCATTCTGCGCTTTAGCTTTTCTGACTTTACCCCAACATGTGCTAGCTATTTGTTTGAATTCCTCCTTGGTGATTTCCCCATTTTTACATTTCTTTTACATGTTCTGTTTAAAACATAGTTCAGTTGCAAGCTCCTTAGTCATCCATCCTGGTTTCTTGAAACACCTCCCATTTTTCCTCTTCATTGGCACAGTTTGAAATTGTGCCTTCAGTATCTCCCTTTTGAGAAACTCCCATCTGTCTTGAACTACCTTTTCTTTTAGTATTCCTGTCCATGGGATCACCCCCAGTATTTCTCTAAGTTTAGTAAAATCAGCTTTCCTAAAGTCTAGAATGCGTGTCTGACTATGCCTGGCTTATCCTTTCCACTGCATAATAAACTCCAGGAGGACATGATCACTCCCGCCTATGGATCCAACCACTTACACCCCATTAACTAAGGGGGGAAGCATACGAGTGCTTCCAGGATGCCGCAGGACAGTGCGCCGCGGGACCGCGGCATCCGCACCACGGCGCACCGTCGGCACCTCTGAAAGGAGCACTAAATCAGCGCTCCTGTCAGATGTCAGTGAAAGTGTGCCCCAAAAGCGTAGGGCACACTTTCACTGACTTTTCCGCCGCAGCGTGTCCGGACGCTGTGGTGGGAGGTTGCCCTCGGCGCACCGGCTGTGCAGAGGGCCGGCAGCTCCGAGGGCAACCTCGGGAGGAGGAAGTGGCACCGAGCGTGCGGCTGCCCTTCCTCTTCCCCGCCTCTGAGACGACCCTATTAGTCGTCTGCCGAGGCCCTAAGTCTTCCCTGTTAGTTAGGATCAGATCCAAAACAGCTGACTCCCTTGTTGACTCTTCCACCTTTTGGACAATGAAATTGTCTTCAAGGCAAGTGAGGAATTTGCTAGACCTTGAGGATTTTGCTGAGTTTGACTTTCAGCAAATATCAGGATAGTTGAAGTCACCCACCACTACTATATTTCTCCTTTCTGAGTGGGTGGTCATCTGTTCTAGAAAGGCATCATCCAATTCTTCTGCCTGAGTTGGGGGTCTGTAGTAGATTCCCACAATAACATCCCTGTTGTTTCCCTCCCCATTAATTTTTATCCAGATGCACTCCACCTGGCTTCCAGGATTAATGTCCTGTATTTCTTCACTGGTGTAAATATCCCTGACATATAATGCTATTCCGCCTCCTTTCCTGTTTGGTCTGTTTCTCTTGAAAAAGTTATACCCCTGTATTTCTACATTCCAGACATGAGACTCATCCCACCAGGTTTCAGTGATGCCTATTATATCATATTTGCTTTGTTGTGCTAGGAGTTCAAGTTCATCTTGCTTATTTCCCATGCTCTGTGCATTAGTGTAGAGACATCTAAGACCATATGTCCCCCTTACTTGCTACCTGTGCATGTTTTTTTGCCTCCCACAGTTGGGTCCCTGTACTGTGTGCCTTGTTTCCTCTATGACAGTTTGACTATTTTTTCCAGTCCTTTTGTCTTCCAGGACACTGTCTCCCATCCCCACATAATTCAGTTTAAAGCCCTCCTGATCAAATTCTTGAGACTGTTGGCAAAAACGTTTCTTCCAACTGGCGTGAGATGCAGCCCATCCCTTGCCAGGAGTCTGCCCTCATGAAGCCGCAGCCCATGATCTAAGAATCCAAATTGTTCTCGACGACACCATCTGTGGAGCCAATTGCTGACATCTGCTATTTTCCTCTCTCTTCCTGGACCATGCCCTTCAACTGGCAGAAGAGATGAGATGACAATCTGTGCCTCCATTTCTTTCAGCTTCTTACCTAGAGCCTCGTAATCCCTTTTGATATTCTGAAGGCTGTGTCTTGCTGTGTCATTCGTTCCCACATGGACCAAAAGGAAGGGGTATTAGTCAGTAGGCCTGACCAGTCTTGTCAGCCTCTCTGTCACATCTTGGATCTTTGCCCCAGGAAGACAACACACCTCCCGAGACATCTTGTCAGGCCCACAAATCACTGCTTCTGTCCTCCTCAGCAAGGAGTCCCCCACCACGACCACATGCCTCCTCCGAGGCTTAGCAGCGACTGTGCCATGTGGTGGAACTCCCAGGGTCCCCTGCTCTGTCCCTGAAGTCTGTCCATGCTGCTCTTCCTCGTCCTCCTTGATAAGGGAAAGAGCTTGAAATCGATTCTGTAGCTGCAAGCTCCCAGAATGATCCCTGGTCTCCCTACTTCTGCATGTGACATTCCTCCAGCTGTCTACCTCCTGTGTATGTGATGTGACCTTCTCTTCCCAGCAACTTCCCCAGGACTCTGTGTGGTCCCCATCCAAGACCGTTCATTCCGTTCTGTCTAGGAAAGCCTCTTGCTCCCTAATATGCTGAAGTGTAGCTACCCGCGCCTCCAGCTGCTGTACTTTCTCCTCCAAGAGGGCTACCAACTTGCACTTGGAGCATGTGTAGTTCCCCACATCTGTAGGTAAGAAGACAAACATCCCACAGGTATTGCAGGTGACGGCAGCAGTTCCTTCAGTGTCCATACTAAGTCTTAATTAGTACCTGAAAGAGGACTATGGCTTTCCTCCTCAAAGAAAATCCCTCACTAACACCAGTGTTAAAGTCTGCTGATGACCGGAACTTTTCTACAATTAGTAGTGGTTATAAGATTCGACGCGCAGCTCTGGAAGCAGTTGTCTAGAGCAGGGGTAGGCAACCTTTCCCCTTTAAGGGCCGAGGGACTTCAGCTCCCAGAATCCCAAGAGCTATTGGCCAACATGGGACTATTGGCCAACATGGCTGAGGCTTCTGGGAGCTGAAGTCCCTCGGCCCTTAAAGGGGAAAGGTTGCCTACCCCTGGTCTAGAGCTAACTGCCTAGCCCACCCCCTACTGACTCGCAAATGCGACTCAACAAAGCCCCACCCGCTGAGTAACAGTCACACTCTCCCCAAGTGTTTTTAAAAAGAATTTAAAAACTTACCCACTCAAAATGGCTGCCTGGAAACTGCTTTCTTCCTCTTTCCTAGCAGGAACTGGCCTGGAAATCCTCCTTCTCTTTTTCATTTCTTTCAGAAACTGGCCTGGAGAGCCTCCTCCTCCTTCCCCTGTCCTGGCCGAAACTGACCTGGAACTGGCCTCTGGGAGCAGTTGTCTAGAGCTAATTGCCTAGCCCACCCCCTATTGACTCGCAAATGCGACTCAACAAAGCCCCACCCGCTGAGTAACAGTCACACTCTCCCCAAGTGTTTTTAAAAAGAATTTAAACACTTACCCACTCAAAATGGCTGCCTGGAAACTGCTTTCTTCCTCTTTCCTAGCAGGAACTGGCCTGGAAAGCCTCCTTCTCTTTCTCCTTTCCTGGCAGAAACTCATCAACTGTGGGAGATCTAGCCTACGTCTAAGGGCACAGAACTCGGCCACTTGCTTTCTAATCCAACATGTGAGGCTAACATCTCCTATGACAGTGATAACCTGTATCACCAGAATTATTGTGATGGGATTGGTTATTAATTTTAAAATTGCCTGTCCAGTGGCAAACCAGTCCCACTTTCCAAACCAAGTGTTCTTTGCTGCATCTTTGATTTCTTGAATAACTTCAATGATTTGCTGGGCTTTGAGGTCTACAGAGATCTTAATTCTGGCCTCAGTCTGCTCTATTTGTTTGGCGGCCTGACTCAAGTTAGTGAATAGGCACAACTATTTTGAGATTTGTGGTTCATCATCTAAATGAAATCCTTGGTGGTCCCCCCTGCCCCCCGCCCCCCCCCCCGCCATGATCATATTGATTATTGTTGTTATTACTTGTTCTTGGAGTTTTCTTGGCAAAATCTCCACAGGTGTTTTGCCATGGCTTTTCTGGGGCTGAGAGAGTGTGCGTGCATATTTTTTTTATTTTTTATTTTTTATTTTTATTTATGTATTTATTTAATTATTTTTGGTGCTTCGGCCCCCCAATTGTCTGAGGGACAGCAACCCGGCCCCCAGCTCAAAAAGGTTGCCTACCCCTGATCTATAGTATCAAAGGCCACTGAGAGGTCCAAAAGCACCAACTGGGTCACGCTACCCTGTTGGTGCTGAGGCGAAGGTCATCTACCAGAGCGACCATGGCCGTTTCCACCCCATATCCAGGTCTGAAGCCGGTTTGAAATGGATCTAGAAAATCAGTTTCATCCAAGATCGATTAGAGTTGGAAGGCGATGGCTCGCTCGATCACCTTGCTCAAGAATGGTAGATGTGAAACTGGTCTATAGTTCTTCATATCCAGGGGGTCCAGGGAAGGTTTCTTCAGGAGTGGTCTAACAACCACCTCCTTTAGATCTGATGGCATAGTACCTTCCCTAAGGGATGCATTGATGACCCTCTTAAGAAAGGCCATCAAGGCATCACTCCCCTGGATGACCAGCCAGGATGGGCAAGGGTCGAGGGAGCATGTCGTATTCCTAACTTTTCTTGTCCACGTCATCGGTACTCACCAACTCAAATTGATCCAGCTTAATCTCACAAATGGGTTCACTGGGCACCTCATCAGTCACTTCTGTTATAATCTCGGCATCTAAATCGGCTCTTATCTGAGAGATTTAATCTGCGAAATAGCTGTTAAAGGCATCACAGCAGGCTGTTGTCGGGTTAAGTAAAGGGTTCTGCACAGGTAGAACCTGTGACAGTTCCCTCACTACCCTAAACAGTTCTGCTGGATGACATGCCGCAGACACAATACAGGCAGAGGAGAAAGACTTCTTCGCTGCCTGTATTGCCTCTCGATAGGAATAAAGGAATTGCCTATGACGAGTTCTGTCAGATGAGAGTCGAGTTTTCCGCCAGGGGCACTCTAGTCATTGTCCAACCCACTGTATTTTCCTGAGTTCTTCTGTGAACCAGGGATGGCAATTTGGAGTGGGTTGGAAAGGCGCTTGGGAGCAATCGTGTCGATAGCTCTGGTAAGATCGATGTTCCAAGTGTCTACCAGGGCTTCGACAGGGTTGTCGGCTTTACCAACCAAGGAACCCTCCAAGGCTTTCTGGAATCCAATTGGCTCCATCAGCCTTCAAGGGTGGACCATTCTAAAAGATCCTCCACCCCCAGTGGGTTGGACAGTGGCTCTTAGTTCAGCCTTGACCAGGAAATTATCCGTCCATGACAGTGCAGAGATGTTTTTTACCTCCGTGCACGGATATGCCTGCTCCGTACTAAAGACCGCATCGAGAGTATGACCTGCCAAGTGTATGGGCCCATGAACCAATTGGGATAGGCCCATGTCCTTCATGGAATCCATGAACTGCAGAGCCGTACCTGTTAAACTGGTTTCGAGAGGGATGTTGAAGCTGCCCAGAACTAAAAGTCTAGGCGACTCCAGCAACAACTCCGAGACCAGCTGTGTCAGCTCGGATAGGGAGTCTGTTAGGCAAGGGGTGGAGGGTATACCAACAGAATCCCTATACTATCCTTGGTCTTCAGGTTCAGGTACATACTCTCAAAATGCTCTGTTTTCCGGATAGGTATCCTGGTCAAGGAAAGGTTATTTGTGTAAACCAGAGCCACGCCTCCCCCCGCCCACTTTCCCTTACCTGCTCAAACACAGAATACCCAGCTGGGAGAGCCTGATTCCAGGTGATGGCACGATCCTCCCCCAGACAGGTTTCTGTAAAACATGCCAGGAGAAGATCATGGATGATATGAGTTTTATTTTTCACCAACCTGGCATTACAAAGGAGCAAGGTGAGGTTCTGTGGCAAGGTTGGTAAACTCCCCAACTTACTTTGGGCAACAGAGTGGTCTGAAGGCAGGAACGCTTTTAAACATCGAACCTGCCTTCTTTTGTAACAAGTCACCACCCTGTTCTCGCCATAGCTTCCCCTGCCTCGTATTACCTCAATTTCTGCCCCCAGAGAATTATCTGTCTGCTGTCCCTCATTATATTGCATTTAATTCATTGTTTTATAAGCCCCTGAGGTCCCAACACAAGATACTCATAAATATACAAGCCGGGCATCTTATATGGCCAAATGTTCCCTAGGGGGAAGGGGCAAACAGAAAGTTCAGACACCAGCTTCTCCTCTCCTATGCCATCGCTGCTTGGTCAGTGGTTGGGCCTACAGTGGCTAAGAAAGCTTCCCTCCAAGGCCAGATGTTCCCAAGGGAGAGGGAGCAGGCAATGGGTCCAGCCGCCTCTTCGGCGTCCTCCGATGGAGGTGGTGATGGAATTAGGCTGGGGAGGCCTTTTGAAGCCTTCCCAGCATCCTCTGGACTCCACCACTGCTGCTAGCCATCTCTTCGACATCCTCCGAGGGAGGTAACTGGGAAGGAGGAGGGGGAGGACCAAGGCACACACCTCTCAGCTCCCAGCTACACACTGCTGTTGCCGGTGTTTGGGCTGGAGAAGGGACTAAATAGCCTCTCTTTGGTGTCCCAGGTGTTCCAAGGGAAGGAGGAGGGGGAGGACCAGGCACACACCTCTCAGCTCCCAGCTACACGCCACTGTTGCCAGTGTTCGGGCTAAAGAAGGGACTAAATAGCCTCTATTCAGTGTCCCAGGTGTTCCAAGGGAAGGAGGAGGGGGAGTCCAACTGTTGGACTCGAGAAACTAAAGGCAATATAGCTTCATTGTTGAACATACGTCTAACAGAGATTCCTTTTATCGCTAATTTTGCTTTTGAATGTAGAAGCATTAGGGGTATACGGTCAGTATGGAAACAATATAACTTTTGTTTGACCGCCTCTAAAGGGCAGCATTTCCACTGTGAGGAGATCTATATGTTCCACTTCTATTTTCAATAGAACCCGTAAGTGCCTCCTAACAAGTTGGTAAGTGTTCCAAGAAGGCACAATTCCTCTATGTACTTCCAGACAAACTTTAGTGGGGATTAACACCAGTTTTGTAGGTTTTCCTAAATAATGGAACAGCAAAGTAGACTTCTTAAAAAGAGCTTTACCTGGGACTATATCACTATTGGAAGTCTTCCAGGATTTTATCTATTCCTGATTTTTAATAATGTGGTCCATTTTACAATTAAGTATCCTTAATTCTTTATAAATATGTTCGACTCTTATGGTCATAAGTTGTATTATGTTTAGACAATCTAACAAATCAGTGACCCTCTTCCCATTTATTTTATCCCTACTACAGTTGTTAGGGTCATCTGTCTGATTCATATTCCCACAAAATCAGTCAGGAGCCTTAACAGATTCACATTCCTCACTGTCACTTCCTTTATCAGCTAAAATTGAAAAATGATTTTCGGTCAGGACTTGAATATTATAAAAATCCACAATTTTAGGTTGTTTAGCCACTGGAGGAGTCTCCACATCTCTCCAGCATTTCCTTTGACCCATAATAAGATACTTTCAAGTTTCTTGTTTCTTACACACAATGCGCCACAATGGTGGAATGAGTTAAGGTGAGTTTAATAGGAGATATTGGGATGGATTGAAACTGTTGCTGCTGTTGAAGCAGTTGGGCTGGCTAAATATCCTCTGCTGCTGGAAGAGGAGGGGTGGGGCAGGTCAAACAAACTACTTCCACCCTGGTCCTTGGAGCTGCTGCTGCTGTTGGAACAGTTGGGCTAGCTAAATATCCTCCACTGCTGGAAGAGGAAGGGTGAGGCGGGTCAAACAAACTACCTCCACCCTGGTCCTTGGAGATGCTGCTGTTGGAACAGTTGGGCTGGCTAAATATCCTCTGCTGCTGGAGGAGGAGTGGTGGGGTAGGTCAAATAAACTACCTCCACCCTGGTCTTCAGAACTGCTGCTGCTGGAACAGTTGGGCTGGCTAAATATCCTCTGCTGCTGGAGGAGGAGGGCTGGGGTGGGTCAAACAAACTACCTCCACCCTGGTCCTTGGAGCTACAGCTGCTGCTGTTGGAACAACTGGGCTGGCTAAATATCCTCCCTGACCCCGCTGTAGATGCCAGACCCAGGTGCAAATGGCAAACCTGGTTTGAGGGAATCAATGGGGTTTCCAGCATAATCTATGCCTCGAGAGGGTGAAGAGATTATGACTGAGGAATGGAACTAGAAGTACATTTTCAGACAAAGGGCCCAAGAACCAGTGGACTAATCCCTTTTGTCTGAGGTATTCACACCTATCACCCTTTGCATTCAAACCTGTTTTGGACCATTCTTTACCCAGGAACCATTCTAAAGTGATTTAATTTTTTTAAGCCTTGGTTTCTGCCCCCAATACACCATTTGGCTTGTATATATAGCTAGCAAAACAGTCAGTCTTTGGTTTCAGTCAGTTGCAGGCAGACACTCTTGTCAGTTAACTGGGCTCGGCATCTCAATGTGCTCACCATCCCCCCCCCCCTTTGCTGCAGGGGCTATTGAATTCCCTCTCTCCATTCTGGACCCTCCTCAATTGGAAGCAAGATCCTGAGCAGACCCTTAGCAAATCCTGAAATATATTAATTGCTCCCACCTTTATTTCCTGGCTCTTATGTGTGTGTGCATGTACGTCCATTTGTCTCTGTGTTTTGCTTATTCCCCCAATAAAAGATAAAACCCTACTGAAATGCCTCTGGAGTTCTTTTTTTTAAATATATTTTGAACGTTTATTAGAAAATCTAAAAAAACATACATACATAGCAAAAATCAAGACATTAACTAAAATATAAACACAAACATAAAATAAAAAGAAAACCAAAACACACACAAAAAAAAAAAACAACAACACATAAACACACAAGGATCTTCCATGATCAAAACAGGGGATTAACTTGTCTTGTATTGTCCCTAGACCTCTATTTAAAGTTTAATCATACATCACAGAGAAAAGTCATCTTTTTTCAGTGTAAAATTAACACTTCAGTTCAAAAACCTAAACAATTTAAATATTCTGAAAATTTATAATCTTCATAACAATAACAGTAATTCCTCGTATAGCTTCCTTTATCAATAATTCTGGATCCTAAATCTTATCATGATTTCAAATAATACATCTCTATATTCCTATATATACATGCGACAATATACTCTATCTCTATGTAGGCTCTATCTAATATATATTCTATCTCATATATTTACCATAATCTTAAACTCCTCTAAACTCATATATAAATATATATGTATACTTATACAAGCCCATGTGCCATTAGTAATAACAAAAATCCATATTGCGTGTATTTCCAAATTCCCTTTTATATACAAGGTGACATACATCAATTTTAACAAATGAAAAATTAATCGACTTCAGATGTATCCCAGTTTATATCCCAATTTATAACCCGCAATTTGGACTTTATTTTTCTACTGCCATCTTTAATGACACAGGCTTTAATCTTTTAAGAAAGTAATCACAATTTTTGATTTTTTATCTTCATATTCATACCAACAGTTCCATTCCAAATGGAATTCTGAAATAGATTTATTCTTTCTTAGCCAGGTCAGTTTTTCTAATTCATATATTTCATACATTTTATACCTCCATTCTTCAACTGTAGGGATTTCCCTCCTTCTCCAATATCTGGCATAAAGTGTTCTTGCTGCGGTAATCATTAAATATAACAATCTTCCACCTCTTTTCTCGACCTCATCTTTCATAATGTTAAGAAGATACAGTTTCGGGTCCATTCCTATATTCATAGTCAATACAACCATAATTTCCTTATTAATACTTTTCCAATATTTTTGGGCAGTTTCACATTTCCACCAAAGGTGAAAATAGAAGCCCGTCTTCACCCCACATTTCCAGCATACTGGATTATATCCTTTATAGATTTTGGACAGGCGATATGGTGTTAGATACCACCTGCTCATTACTTTATAGGCATTCTCTCTTTGATTGGAATTAAATAACATTTTTTTAACTTTTACCCAACCTTTAGTCCAATCATCCAAATCAACACTCTGTTTTAAATCCTTTGCCCACTTAATCATGTAGTTTTTGACTGTATTTACCTCAGTCTCCCAATCCCTAATTAAGTTATGATATTTTGAAATAGTTTTACTGTCTTCTCCAAACAATATTTTTTCAAAGTTTTTCTCCGCAGCCTCAATCCTATCTAGTTTTTTATCCAGTTTAAATCGTTCAAGCAATTGTCTGTATGTAAACCAATTTAGATCCCATCCCATCCTTCTCAAATCTTCTTGCGATTTGAATTGCAATCTAGAATTGTCGAAATCTATTAAATCTTTATACGTTAACCAATTTACGTTCTTGTATATCACTTTCATCAATATCGCTTCCGCGGGTGATGCCCAAAACGGAACTTTGGGGCACCATTTGACTTTATACTTCATCCAAACTCTCATACATGATTTTCATATATAATGATTTTTGAATCTTGCGTCCCCCTTAAATTTATCATAAAAAATATATGAATGAAATCCATAAGTTAAGTCAGCTCCTTCTAGTTCAAGAATTCTTTGGTTTCTCAGAAGAAGCCACTCTTTTATCCAGTCAAGAACACAAGCATCATAGTACCAGATACAGTTTGGTAAGGCAATCCCCCCACGTTCAACTTTATCTTGCAGGTCTAATGCCTGAATCCTATGTTTTTTATTATTCCATATAAAATTTAACAAATCTTTATTCCAATTTTTAAGAATTTTTTCATTCTCAATTATCGGGATATTTTGGAAGTAATACATTATTTTGGGGAGAATAGACATCTTAATTACCGCGACCCGTCCCATCCAGGATAAATTTAATTGTTCCCATTTCCTCATCTTTTCCTTAATTTCTTGCCAGATTTTTTGATAATTATTTTTAAATAAATCTGAATTTTTAGTACTAAGCCAAATTCCTAAATATTTTGTTTTTCTTTCCCATTTAAATCCTGATATTTCTTTTAGCCTCTCAACTTCCTTTTTACCAATATTCATAGTCATCATTACCGATTTATTTATGTTTATTTTATAACCTGATACTGATCCAAATTCATGCAGATAACACATAAGTTTCTCAAAACATTCTGAAGGATCGGAAACCGTTAGAACCAGATCGTCTGCATAAGCCCTCAGCTTATAAATTTGTTTTCCACTTTCAATTCCAGTGATCTCCTTACTATATCTTATTTGAGAGAGCAGTACCTCCAATACCAAAATAAATAATAAAGGGGCTAGCGGGCATCCCTGTCTGACGCCCTTTTGGATTGCGAATTTAGGTGATCTATCACCGTTTATTATTACATGGGCATTCTGTTCCGAATAAATGTTTTTGACCCTTTTTATGAATAATTCACCGGCCTCCATCTTTTGAAGGACCCCAGTCATGAAATTCCAATTTACATTGTCAAAGGCTTTCTCCGCATCCAGAAAAATCAAAGCCAATTTTTTTCTGTATATTTTTTTGGTGAATGTCAATTATATTCAATAAGTTCCTAAAATTTTGTTTTGGACCTCTGGATGGAAGGAAACCATTTTGGTCATCATGAATCCAATTACTTAATACTTTTTTCAGTCGGTTCGCTAGTATTGATGCCAAAAGCTTATAATCCGTATTTAACAAAGAAATTGGTCTATAACTATTAGGATCTAATTTGTCCTTGTCTTTTTTTTAATATTAAGGAGATATTAGCTGACTTCCATGATTGGGGAATCAGTCCCTCAGTAATATTATTCATTGTTTCCAACAACGGTAAAGTTAGTTCTGATACAAATGTTTTATAGTATTCATTTGGGTAACCGTCTGGCCCTGGAGCTTTAGAGGATTTGGCCTGACTTATAGCCATCTCCAATTCGGTTTGAGTGATTGGCTGATTGAGAAGGTCTCGTTGATCATTCGTTATCTTAAAAAAACAATGTGTTACTCAAATAATTTTCTATCTCAGATTTTTGTACCAGATTTTCCTTATATAAATCGCCAAAAAACTCTGCAAACGCTTTTTTTATCTGAGCATGAGTAGTCAATATTTTGTCATCCTTCCTAATTTGTGCAATGTTTCTCTTGGCCCTTTCCTTCCTAATCTTATATGCCAGCATCCTTCCGGGTTTATTCCCTGACTCATAATATTTTTGCCTTATATATCTGATTTTTTTTTCTATTTGTTCAGCTGTTAAGATGGACAACCGATTTTGAATTTCTTTAATTTTTATTTGTATATCTAAAGAGTTTGGATCTTCTTTCAACTTTTGTTCATATTTCTCTAACTCCTGCATAAGCGTGTCCTCATATTCTCTTCTTTTCCTTTTCCATTCTGACGCTTTCTGAATTAACAACCCCCTAATCACGGCTTTATGCGCGTCCCATACCGTGTGTATTGGGACATCTTTATCCAAATTTTCCTGGAAGAAATATTTTATATGCTTTTTAATGTGTTCCCTTATTTCTTCGTTTTTTAATATATTCATATTTAATTTCCAATGAAACGATGTATGCCCAAATTTGATTTCAAATAATATAGGATTATGGTCAGACCATATTTTTGGCATTATTTTAAATTTAGTTACCGTGTTCAATAAATGTCTAGACATCCATGCCATATCCAATCTGGAGTATGACTTATGACAATTGGAGTAAAAAGTATAATCTTTTTCCTTGCCCTTTTTAGCTCTATACACATCTTTCATATTTGTTAAATCAATCAAATTGAAAAATTCCTTTGGTAATCTTCCTTGCCTTTCCCCAATTTTTTTTTCCGATTTTCTATCAATCGCGGGGTCGACTACTCCATTGAAATCCCCTATCATTATTATGTTTTCGTAATCCAAATCTAGGACTTTATCCTTTAACCTCTTATAAAATTTATTTTTATTTTCATGGGGACCATATAATCCTATCAATAAATAACGTTTTCCTTCCAGGACAATTTCGATCAGTAAATAGTAGCCTTCTGGATCAGAATAAATCAAACTTGATTCATAGCATGAATTTATATATACAGTGACCCCTCTTTTTTTGAAAGAGCAAGCTGCTGTATATTCCAAGCCCAACTTTAGATTTCTTAGATATTTAACATCCTTATTCTTAATTCTGCATTCCTGAAGGCAACATATATCTAATTTTAATTTCTGAAGGTGATGAAAGATTTTTTTCCGTTTTTGCGGAGTGTTTAATCCCTGAACATTTAGAGAGAGAATTTTAAGTTGTTTAGAATATCCCATTTTTAAGTCCACAATATTTCTTTAAGTGCAGTTCTTATTCTTATCTTACCACCCGGTTATTATTAAACTAATCAACTAGTGTCAAAACAAACCTTAATTATCAAAATATTCCTCCAATCCGATAGGCGATACTGTCGCCAGTGAATATCTCTCATCAACACCCCGATCATCCTTCCCAGAGCGAAGCCCTTCAATTGCAATTAATTCCTTACTATTTTCTTCCTCCTCCTCTTCTTCTTCGTCCTCCTCTAAATCCTCTTCATCCACTTCCTCATCATCACCCCTTAGCGAATAGTTACCATTGCTTTCCTCATCTAACCCCAGTCCCAATATGTCCTCATGAGGATTGCGCTTCTGCCGTCTCAGCTTCGCTCCTTTCAGCTCGCGTTCTTTATCGTTAAAGCTCCTTTCGCTTATTTCCTCATCCCCCTCGCCATCTCTATTCGGGGACTGCCGATCTTTCCTCTTATCTTTCTCTGGCTTCCTTGACTTATCTGTTACCCGTCTCATAAATTCAGAAGCCTGATCCAAAGAAGTGATCCTCAGTCTCTTCTTTCCCCACCAAAAAGTTAGCCCTTCTGGGACTTCCCACCTATAAATTATCTTCTCCCTTCTCAAAAAGGAGGTTATTGTGGAATAACTTCGCCGTTTCCTCAGAATACGGCCGGGCACGTCTTTTAATATTTTTATATCTTCCCCTTCAATTCGAAAAGGGTCTTTATTATGCTTGGCAAGAAAAGAGTCTCTGGTTTGCCTCTTTACAAAATTAACAACTATGTCTCTAGGTAAACTCCTCTGTTTAGCCACAGCAGAATTAACGCGAAACATCGTGTCTATTTCCAGCAGCATTTCCTGATTTGATCTTCCCAAAAATTCCGCCATCCTTGTTATTAGTCTCTCTGATAAATTCTCTTTTCTTTCTTCTGTTAATCCCCGGATTTTTATGGCTTTTTCCCTGATTTTTTGTTCAAGCATAGCCAGCTCATCTAAATCCACCTCTCTATTAGTTTCCATTTTGGCTAATTGTCTTTCCGATCTTTCATTTGTATATTCCAAAGTTTCGACCCTCTTTTTTATATTCTGCATTTCACTTAAGATCACGTCCACTTTTTGATTGATTTCCTTCAAATCTGACCGAATCTCTTGACGGACCTCTTTCTTAAAATCAGTTAACTGTCCGGAGAATTTATTTGACATAGCATCGATCTTTTCCAAAATTAAATGACTCAGGTCGACAGTCTTAGATCTCTCATTTGAAAGACGTTTTTGAGATTGCGAAGCCATTTTTTGCGCCTGCGATCTAGTCATCATTATATTATGATATCTCGCAGGTGTTATCAAGGACGTCTTGTATCTACCAGACCTCAAGGACAGTTCCACAAGGACAGTGTCACTAAAATGGAGGCTCCAGATGTTACCAATTTACTCTTCTCAACAAAGAGGATAGAGGTGAAAAACCTTCAAGTTTCAGAGAAGGAAAGTCAAAACGTCAAGAATCTATAATGGAGGCTTATCAAAAATTTATAGAAAGAAATTTATAACTTCTAACTCCACAGTACAAAACAGCACAATGTAGCCCTGGAGTATAGACGTCCAAAGAAATTTGACAAATGTTCTCAAAGATCCATATTAATTAGCAACTTAACGATGAGTTAAGGACAGTAATACTAAAACAGTCTCAAACTCAATTATTTATCTTCTACTTTCGCTTTCCACTTTCGTGTCCGCTGCTATTTTTAGACTCTCTTTCTCCTGCCACGCTTTCTCTCTGTTCTTCCACGAAGACACCTATACGATTTCTTTCTTTTTCTATTCCGGGATGTTATTACCTTTAGGGTCAGCTTCTAAATCCCCGCTTGGATCATCAACATGTAGACACAAACTTTAAAAGACATTTAAATAAAATTGGTGGCTCCTCTGAGACAAAAAAGCTGATCAGCTGCAGGTCCGTGGATTGCTCTCGCGTCCGCAAAGGCTCCAGCCAGACAAACACGGCAAAAAAGAAACTTGCCAAGATGCTCGCACACGAGCCAGAAAGGACCTTCTTTGCAAATTCACAAATTCGGTCCCAAAAGCGCACTTGCAGGGACAGAGAACACCGCAACAAAGGACGGGTACGGGAGACAACCCGACACACGTCCTAACGAGGAGCCATTACCAACCGGAAGTCCGAAATGCCTCTGGAGTTCTGTGTGATTGCAGACCTGGTATAGTTGGGCTGTATCCTGAGCAGTAGCATCATTGGGGGTGTGTGAGGGGTGCGGACTGCATTGGGTGACACCCCAGAGGTTTTCCTTGGGAGAACCAGGCTGCAGCAGGGAGGTGGGCCAAGCTTGCATGCATACACCTCCGCACCTCCTTGCCATAGCAACTAAGGGGCAGAGGGGCATGCATGCTTGGCCTGATTCCTTGTCATGGCTCAGTTTGTCTCAAGAGAACTGGGCCACAGCAAGGAGCCAGAATGAGCAAGAGTGTGTGCCTTGCCCCTCCTTGCCATGGCCTGGTTCTCCCCTGAGGAAAACTGAGCAGCAGCAATAAGGGGTGGTGGGGGGATGCACTGTGGCAAGGAGCCAGGCTGAGCATGTGCATGTCCCACATCCCTCCTTGCCACAATTCGGTTTACTTCAGGGGAGAACTGGGCTACAGCAAGGAGGAGTGGGGAAGGGTGCACAGCCAGCCTGTCTCTTTGCTGTGGTCTGGTTCTCCTCAGAAAACCAACGTGCAATGACTTCCGGTGGCATGGCGGTGCAAGAATCCCTCTGAAAGATGAGCTCCAAGGGGGGATCACCAACCGTAGTGACAAGGTCCTCCAGGTGTTAATGCTGGAGGATAAAAGGATCTCCCCAGTTAGGGGAGAAGCAGAGGGGCTCATCTAGGACCAGAATTGCCTCGGTTTGTAAAGAGAAAGAAGGAAAGACTGAAGAGACCAAAATATCAGATACGAACCCAGCAAGAGGCATGGAGGTCTGAGTGGACCACTTCCGCAGCTCGGGAGCTGCTATTTGCAGAGAAAGCGCTGCCGCCACTTTTAAGCTGACAAGTTAAGCTGTTATAAAGAATTTTTGTCTTACTTGATCTGGAGTTTAGCCTCTATTGCATATCCATTTGTGACAATAAAATCTATTTACCATTATATTTATTGAAAGGACTGAAAAGACTATAAGGATTAAAGGCTAAGAAGAATAAAAGGGAGAGAGGAGGATCCCCCTCTAAAAACCGAATTTGAAAATAGAATAAATATTGAGAACCTGATCTGATATAGACTTGGTTGAGGATAATAAAGGACATTAAAAGAACAATCAAAGAAATAATAATAGTTGTAATTCTGAAATAACACTAGAGAAGATCAGAACTATTGCTGTCTGACCAGCTGGGAATGCTGTCAACGAAAAGGGACATGGTAAAATGAAACATAGCAGAATATAACTAAACAGAGACAGTTAATAAAGACGGAAGAAGAAAGAAACCTAGTAAGGCAAAAACTAATTAGAGGACATACTATGAATTATTAATAATATAGAAAACTTCAAAGAAAGATAATTGGACAGAATTTGAAGGATTTTTGGTGGATTACTGTGGATTATGAAAGACTATCTTAAAGTGATTTGATATCTCTGGATAGAAGGAAAGACGACAGAAAATAACCACGTCTTAGAGGACCTGCACCATAGCACGAACAGATTTTATTTTCCCATGGACTAAATTGTGACTTGAGAGAGAAAGAAGAGAGAAAGAAGAAAGGGAATTGGTAATAGACTTTGAAGTATGGAAATACGGGTAAAGAAAGTGGAACTGTCTCAATTGAGTTACAATACAATGGATGGCAACATACTAACAATGAATAACATTGAGAAGAGAATAAAATGGAGAAAAGGGAGAAGGGAAAATCAGCCTACAGTGAGAAGAATCGGGACTCTTTAAAGAACAAAAAGATTTTTGGGGATATAGAGAAGAAAGCAAGTAAAAAAAAGACGATACTAAGTGTTGATTTATATCTTGACTTAGCTTGGTTTATTATTCTGTGTACAATATTTAAGGGGGTAAAACTGGGAAAAAGAGAAGAGTGGTTGGGTGGGGGACAATATCTACCATTTATTATTTAGCAATATAGTACAAAGAGAAGAGAAAATGAACAAAAGTGGGTAAGGCAATAATAAAAGTATATTAGTGGAAATATCTTTGTGGTGCTGGAGAAATTAACTGTAAGGAATTGAAAAAAATAATTGTTGTGATATATACATATAAAATATAGCATAGACATAAGAAACAGTTTCACATAGGAGAAAGATTCAATACAAGAGATCCTAGCCCAGCTGGAGAGGCAGGAGGGGAGTTGGTCCCTGGAGACCAAGCAGAGTTTTTGGCTATGGGAGGTGGCCAAAGGGTTGGCTATGGGAGGTGGCATTGACTCATCAGGGGATGAGGTGGCTGTGGGGTAGCCAAAAAGGAAGCTCACCTGAGACACACATTCCCAGGGTGCAACAAGCCATGCCCATATACAGACCAAGGTCATAGAATCATAGAATCCTAGAGTTGGAAGAGACCACAAGGGCCATCCAGTCCAATCCCCTGCCATGCAGGAATTCAAAATCAAAGCATCCCTGAAAGATGGCCATCCACCCTCTGTTTAAAGAAGGAGACTCCACCACACTCCGAGGGAGTGTGTTCCACTGTCGAACAGCTCTCACTGTCAGGAAGTTCCTCCTAATGTTGGGGTGGAATCTTTTTTCCTCTACCTTGCATCCATTGTTCCGGGTCCTGTTCTCTGGAGCAGAGAAAACAAGCTAGTGCCCTCCTTAATATCACATCCCTTGAAATATTTAAACAGGGCTATCATATCACCTCTTAACCATCTTTTCTCAAGGCTAAACAAAGCCAGTTCCCTAAGTTGTTCCTCATATGGTATGGTTTGAGACACTTCACTATTTTAGTCGCCCTCCTCTGGATGAGCTCCAGTTTTTCATTATCCTTTTTGAATTGTGATGCCCAGAATTGGACACAATGTTCCAGGTGGGGCCTAACCAACGCAGAATACAGTGGCCCTATTACTTCCCTTGATTAAGATACTATACTATACAACTTGTGTTCTACTAGAACTCCTAGATCACTTTCACACATAGTCTCGTTAAGCCAGGTGTTCCCCATCTTATATCTATGCATTTTTATTAATTTTTTTTCTGCCCTAAGTGTAGTACCTTACATTTTTCCATGTTGAAATTCATTTTGTTAGCTTTGGCCCAGTTTTCTAATCTATTAAGATCATTTTGAATTTTCATCCTGTCTTCTGGGGTATTACCTATCCTTCCTAATTTGGTGTCATCTGCAAATTTGGTAAGCATGCCCCCTATTCTTTCATCCAAGTCATTGATAAAGGTGTTGAATAGCATTGGGCCAGGACAGAACCCTGTGGCATCTCACTGGTCACTTCTCTCCAGGATGAAGAGGAACCATTGCTGAGGACCCTTTGGGTTCAGTCAGCCAACCAATTACTAATCCACCTAACAGTTGTTTGTGTAGCCCACATTTTACTATCTTGTTTGCAAGAATATCATGGGGGACCTTGTCAAAAGCCTTACTGAAATCAAGATATGCTATGTTTACTGCATTCCCTTCATCTAGCAAGCTGGTAATTTTATCAAAAAAAGAGATCAGATTAGTCTGGCATGACTTGTTTTTGAGATACCCATGTTGACTTTTAGTGGTTATGGCATTCCCTTCTACATGTTCACAGACTCTCTGTTTAATTAGCTGTTCTAGAATCTTTTCCGGTATTGATGTCAGACTAACTGGGCGATAGTTGTTGAGATCCTATTTTTTTCCCCTTTTGAAGTTTGGGACAATGTTTGCCCTCTTCCAGTCTGCAGGGACTTCTCCTGTTCTCCAGGAGTTCTCAAAGATTATTGCCAGTGGCTCCGAGATTACATTTGCCAGTTCTTTTAATATCCTTGGATGTAGTTCATCTGCTCCTGGAGACTTAAATTCATTTAAGTTAACCAGGTATTACTGTACGTCCTCTTTACTTATTCTGTGCTGCATTTCCCCTATTGTGTCCTCTGTTCCATTTTCCTCAGGTTGAGCACCTTTTTCCTTTTATGAAAAGACCGAGGCAAAGAAGATGTTGAATAGTTCTGCCTTTTCTCTGTTCCCTGTTAGAATTTTTCCATCTTCTTTGCACAGTGGCCCTACCATTTCCTTCTTTCTTTTGCTTCAGACATACCCAAAGAGCCCTTTTTATTGTTCTTAACCCATCTAGCAAGCCTGAGCTCATTCTGCGCTCTGGCTTTCCTGAATTTACCCCTACATGTGGTAGCTATTTGTTTGAATTCTTCATTAGTGATTTCACCCCTTTTTCCCATTTCTTATACATCTCCCATTTAAAACTTAGTTCAGTTGAAAGTTCTTTTGTCATCCAACCCAGTTTCTTGAGACATCTCCCATTTTTCCTTCTCATTGGAACAATTTGAAATTGTGCCTTCAGTATCTCCCTTTTGAGTTGCTCCCATCCATCCTGAACTCCCTTCTCCCTTAGTATTCCTGACCATGGGATCACTCCCAGTGTTTCCCTAAGTTTGTTGAAATCAGCTCTCCTAAAGACTAGAATGAGTGTTTGACTATGCCTAGCTTCTCCATTCCACTGTATAAGAAACTCCAGTAGAACATGATCACTCCCACCTAAAGATCCCACCACTTGCACCCCATTTACCAGGTCATCCCTGTTGGTTAGGATCAGATCTAAAATAGCTGATCCCTTTGTAGCCTCTTTGACCTTTTGGACAAAGAAATTGTCTTTGAGGCAAATGAGGCTAAACAAAGACAGTCCTGGTGAGCTAAACCAGGAGGAGGTAGCCTCACTTCAAAGAAACCCAGCCAGGTAGGGGTTAAGCCACTACTCAGAGATGGAGATATGGTTTTGGCTGGGTTTCTGCCTGTGGTGTGATGGGAAAGGTCACCAGGTTGCCAATTGCCTGACCAGCACCTGACAGACCTCCTGAAACGCAAATGACGCCAAGACACCAAAAGGCAAGGGCCCACATGAGATGTTGTTGGGATAAGGAAATGGGAACACTGCGGTGGTGAGTATCCAAGCTGTGGAGGAGAAGATGTGGGATGAAGACCAACTGGACACCCACAAAGATGAAGGAGAGTGTTCAGGAAATAGATGGAGCTGGCCTTAACCAGAACCAAAGTGGCAGGCTTACAACAAAGGGCACCCTGAAGTCACTGTGAGTGAATGGGCTACCCTGTTCTTTGTACGTATGAGACTTTGGGGCCTCAGGGGAGGGGGAAATCTGGACATTGTGGGCATGATGGACTCAGGTTGCACCAGGTAGGCAACCCCATGGCCATCACAGTACTGAACTTGCAGGTGGAGGAGCTACTCCAGGCTAATAGGTTTACTCAAATGGGTGGCCATCTGATGGCTGGGGACCCTGTCCATCATTGGATTGAGCCAGGATGCCTGAAGATGGGGAATCATGTAGAGTAGCTACAATTTGTGGTGGCTCCCACAGCAGCCCATGCCATCATTTTGAGAGTGGGTTGGTTCTGGTTCCATAATCCCCATCACTTCGGCTATGGGGGAGGTGAGGTTCAATAGATCATGGTGCTGGGACCATCGGGCACCTCTGATAGAAGGGCCACATGGGCTAAACCTGAGGCGGGACCTGACACAGACAAGGCAGTGGTGGGCATGGTGGGCATGGTGGCCAAGCCTCCCCTAATGAAAGTGGTGGATGACTTTGTGGGACTGGAGACCTCAGTTCCAACTGTGAAAAGGAGGTGCAATTGGCCACCCCCGAAAGTCAAATGGAAGTGTTTCAAGAGAACATAGACCTGAAAGAGGTGTTTGAGGAGAGAGAATCAGAGGCCCTCCCTCCTCACCGTAAGTCAGACTGTGCAATTGAGTTGGTGCCAAGGGCTGAATTGCCTAAGACTAAACTATATTCTGTGACTCCCACAGAATTGACATCATTAAGAATC
This sequence comes from Phrynosoma blainvillii, assembly GCA_026167975.1. Taxonomy (NCBI): domain Eukaryota; kingdom Metazoa; phylum Chordata; class Lepidosauria; order Squamata; family Phrynosomatidae; genus Phrynosoma; species Phrynosoma blainvillii. The sequence continues at coordinate 154,830,013 of JANUYF010000004.1, forward strand.
TGGACACTGTGGGCATGGTGGACTCAGTAGGCCAGCCATGTCATCCATGGTAGTGCCAGTGATGTTTGTGGCACAAAAAGGATAGGTCCTTGAGGCTGTGCACAGACTACCAAGGGTTAAATGCCATTTGAACCTCTAATAAGTACCTCTTGCCATTAATGAAAAATATGTTGGCCCACTTGGTGAAAGGAAAGGTATTCACCAAACTAGATCTGAGAAAAGCATATTTCCGGGTGTAAATAATAATAATAATAATAATAATAATAATAAAAAATGTATTTATACCCCACCCTCCTGCATAACAATCAGGGCAGCTTCCTGCATAGAATATAACACAATAAAATCAGTCCCAAAACCCCGCCCCTCCCACCTCTTAAAAAGTCATTAAACAATCATCAGTTTAAAAATAATATTTAAGATTAGGGCAAAGTGCCACCAAAATACAATAACAAAAAACAATAATGGCTGTAATAGCGGCTAGAATGGGGAGAAAAGGAGTTGCAATTGGGCAGGCTCTTATGACCGGGAAGACTAGTCGGGAAAAGCCTGCCGGAAGAGGTCTGTCTTGACAGCCCTTTTAAAGCTATCTAAGGTCGTGATACAATGGATCTCATCCGGCACTCCATTCCATAGTCCAGGAGCGGTCATCGAGAAGGCCCTCTGCGAAGTAGCTGGCAGTCTAGATTTTTTCATCTGTAACAAATTCATCCCAGAGAACCGAAGTGCACAGGGTGGATTATACTGGAGGAGGCAGTCTTGAATGTAGGTTGGACCCAAGCCATTTAGGGCTTTATAGGTAATAACCAACACCTTGCACTGGGCCCGGAAACTAATAGGCAGCCAGTAAAGAGACTTCAATACAGGTGTTATATGGTCTCTTTTAGATGCACCCAAGACCAACCTGGCTGCCATATTTTGTACTAGTTGAAGTTTCAGGACCAAGCACGAGGGTAGCCCCATGTAAAGTGCGTTGCAGAAATCCAGACAAGAGGTTACCAGAGCGTGTACCACAGTTTCAAGGTCCCTTACTTCCAGGAAAGGGCGCAGCTGGCGTATCAGCCGAAGCTGATAACAGGCGCTCCTGGCCATCGCATTCACCTGATTAATCATCTGAAGTAACAAATCCAGGAGCACCCCCAGACTGTGAACACAGTCCTTCGTGATGAGTGTGATTCTGTCCAGGACTGGAGGTTGTATCGCGATACTTGGTTTCGGGGCCGCTACTGTAAGTACCTCCATTTTGTCTAGATTTAGTCTCAATCTGTTTTTCCTCATCCAGTCCATTACTGCCTTAAGACAGTCATTGAGAGGAGAGACACCATCTGAAGTCGACACTGAGGACTGAGAGATAGAGAAATATATCTGGGTGTCATCAACGTACTGATAACATTGTGCCCCATGTCTCTGAATGATCTTTCCCAGCAGCTTCATATAGATGTTGAATAATGGCGCCTTGGGGGACACCGCACTTAAGCTCTTTGCTAGCGGAGCTACTACCCCCGAGACAGTATATAAGAGAGGGTGATGAATGGAAGATGGCCAATTCAAGGCTTTTGAATATTTGGTGATGCAGTTTGGGCTGAATGGAACTCCAAGAGTATTTATGCATCTAATTAATGAGGTTTTCCATGAATTCCAATATCCAAGTGTGTTAGTATAGCACGATGACATTCTGGTATACTCAGAGAATTACAAATCCCATGAGGAGCAAGTGAGAAAGGTGTTTAAAAGACTGTTGGACAATCAGTTATATGTGAAGCTTTCCAAATGTGAGTTTCAGGACAAAATATATAATTTGAGCTATTGGATCTCCAGTGGAGCAAGAAAAAGACTATAATCTGGGTAGTAACTGACTTGTTCTCAAAGCAAGCTCATTTTATACCATGTGTGGCTATTCCCACTGCTGCTCAGCTCACCGAGATCTTAATAGATCATATTTATAGGTAACATGGCACCCCCTCTAAGATTATATCTGATTATATCTGAGTGGGCATGGTGCCTTAAATTGCAGAAATCTCAGGGGAGCCTCTTTCCAATTGCCAGAGGAAGCCATTGGCTAAGTAGACAGTAAGACTGTGATCATGGAGAAGGGGCACACCTAAGTTACTATCATCCTCTCTTCGGTTCTCTCTTACACTGATTCCTTTCTGAATCTTCCCTACTTCTAGGGGGAACTTTTCCCCATATCTTAGCACAATATGAGTCGCCTCGAGTAACAGTAAGTGACATAGTCTTGAAGGTCTGGGCTCCATGTATGGCCAAATCAGGGTGAGGACATTTTGAGTGTCTACCAAGAGCTGCACTGGAGTTTTTAATCCTGTTTTAAGGGGATGGGAGGGTGGGATTATGGGATGAGGGAATGTTTTAGCTTTGTTCTGTTTTAATATTGTTGTACCCCACCCCAATTGCCGCGCAGAGGGGCGGGCTATAAATAAAAAATTATTATTATTATTATTATTATTATTATTATTATTATTATTATTTACCCATGTAGTCCTGATTTCCACTTTTACAGTCAGCCCAGATGTCAGCTTGCAGCCATGCTACAACTCCATGGAGAGAGCCTCCCCAATATGAATAGCTTGGGCCTGAGGTCTGTTTGGGTAAGATGGAATCCATTAGCTGGGCATCCTTATCCTGACCTCCTTGGTACTTCAATAGGGCATCTATCATTTCAGTAGTGAACTAGGACATATCTGCACCAGCTCATCACAGCAGCTTCCCAACATGCCTTCTTTCTTCACTAAATATGACCCTTTGAGGTTTGTACCCTCCAGATGAGGCTCTCCCTATCAAGGCTTGGTTATACTGGTCACGTCCTTGTTGTGGCGCAGGGGCAGGAGGGGTGTCCTGGTTATGAGTGGAGATCCCTCCAATTACACCTACTTGCTCCATTCCCAGACCATTCATCTTTCCTTCCCTCAATTACCATGGGATGTCTAAGTCTGAGGTTTTTTTTACTGTGTGGCATGGTTACTATAGGTGTCAGTTGAACTGGCTCCCAGGGCTTAGAATCTATATTCTTCTGGATGCCTTTCCTATACTCCCAAGGGCTCCTGATTCTCTAAGCAGGTCCAATACCTTTCTGAGGGCTGTTGCAGACCGGTCCAAAGGGCCGGCCTGGAGGTAAAGTGTCCTGATGCCACACACCATTGCCCCAATGCTGTCCTGATGCCACACACCATTACGTATTGTGTGTGGTGTCAGGACGCCCTTCCAGCGCAGCGTTTAAACACTCTGTGCTGAAAGGGCGTAGGGTGACCTTTTGCTGCCCCTAAAAGGAGTAGCATTTTGCTGCTCTTTTAGGGGCGGCAAAAGGAAGGATCAGGGCTGAGGCGTGGGGTTGCCACAGAACCCGATCCACAGCTCCTCGGAACAGGTCTCTGCCACCCCAAACAGGTTGTGTGCATCAGCCCTATGTTTATCTGAAAAGTCTCTTCATGATGTCATGGTGGGGTCAACTGGTTCTAAAACCATATCTGTCTGAGAATTAAGACCTTTGTAAAGTAAAGTCTTAAATTCCTCATCATCAAAGTCATAGGTGCCCCTTGCTTGCACATACTGCACTTTCTGTGCAAGAATGGCCAATAACCTCTTACAGGCTATGAAAGCCTTGAGGTTCTCACTGGGAGCCTGATGTTCCATCACATATAAAATATCTGCTGATTGACCTGGCCACATGATTTGTATCAGCCTTCTGGCTGGTGACCCCCTAGTGATGCCACTGGGCAAATACTTTAGATGGAATTTGTAATCCTGCTGGTTAGAAGCCTCTCATGATCTACCAGGCCAGAGCCAGAGACAAAGGCAGACAGACACACAAGCCAAAATCTTGTTGCTTCTTTTAGGGCTTCCCTCAGAACCATCTGGAAGATCCTCTCTTCTCCCCAATGGCTCATCTCATTGAACAGTTGCTATCACACCACCTGTGATGTAGACCCTCATTAAAATGTAACTGTATCTCCTGCCACATTTCACTCTCTGTTATTGGGGGAGAAGATTCTGATAAATGGAAGGACTCCCATTTACCACAGAACTCAAAGTCCACCATTAATGAGAACATATGAACATATTATCCTAATTTTGTTTTGGGAGTTTTCTAGACCAACATGGAAACTTGCAATTATTGTTTACTTTCAAGAACAAAGAAAATTGGTGCTGATTCTATGGGAAGATTGATGCATTATATTCAGTACAGATACACAGATTGGGTACACTGATGCACAGATAGCTGATCTTTAGATAGCTAGAGTTTTTGACATGTAAGAAGAATGAATACTAGAATGAAAACAGGTACAAAAAACAGCAATAAAAAAGGTAAAAAAATAAATATGTTTACAGAAAGTATGAGCACATGTACAGCATAATGTGTAAACATGTTTAATGTTAATTAATAAACATATTTATGATGGCAAAGTGATGTTTCAGGAAGACATTTGGAACCTGGTATCATAGAATAATAGATTTGGAAGAGACCACAAGGGCCATCCAGTCCAATTCCCTGCCATGCAGGAACACAGAATCAAAGTATCCCTGACAGAGGGCCATCCAGCTTCTGTTTAAAAACCTCCAAATAAGGAGACTTCATCACACTCCATAGCAATCTTTGGGGGGTTGCAGACTACCAGAAATAGTGCAAATTGAGTCCACTTTAAGGGTTAGGGTTAGGGAATCATGGGAACTGTATTTTATTGTGGCACCAGAGCTCTCTGACAGAGAAGGCTCAATGTCTCAGAGAGAAAAAACAATTCCCATGATTCCCTAGCACTAACCCTAACCCTAAAAGTGGACTCAATTTGCACTATTTCTGGCAGTCTGCAACCCCCATTTGTCTCATGAAATGTTTCAGCTCTTCAGTTGCTCTGATATCTGCTGAGACACCAGCTTTTCTAAGTTTAGGCTCTCCAACAAATTCTTGATAGGCCTTGCAGATAATTTCTTATTTGAAAAGGTAAAAGAAGGACTAAAAGGATCAGTAATCCTGGATGTGATCCCAACCAAAAGGGAACAGTAGGTCACTAAAATCAAAGTAGTCAGTACTTAAGGGGGAAGTCACAAGAACTCACAATTATGGGACAGGGCTAAAAAGAGTATAGTCAAACGCAGACATTGGATTTCAGGAAAGCTGGTTTTAACAAGCTGAGTGAAATTCTAGGTAGAATGCCATAGCTAGAAATGCTAAAGGATAAAGATAGCCAGCAAAGATGGATGTTCTTGAAGGAGTTGTAAAAAGCACAATTACAAACAACCCCATGGAAGATGAAAAACAGGAAGCATCAGAAAACGAGTGTGGCTGCACAGAAAACTCAAATCAAAAATCAACAGAAAAAGGAGTATGTATATAGAATGGAAGGAAGGACAGATCACCAAGGAAAAGTACTTATCCAGCGGTAGCCATGTTGGCTATGTAACAAAGTACAATAGCATTAAAAATCCACAAAACAGTGATATCTTTATTAGGTCAACCATAATGCACAAAACACATGTTGCAAGCTTTCAAAAGCTCCACTGGCTTCTTTATCAGGAAAAGGTGGGGTGAAAAAGATGACCTGTGAGGAGCGGCTGGAGGCCACTCAGGCCACGATTTGGCTATGATCATGTTAGGATAAATGCTCTTCAGGGGAATTTATAATTAGCTCAAATTACGAGAGGGCACTCCTAACTTATGCCCAGGGATCTTCACCAAATGTATACAGAAGGATGGATATTGGTTAAGGAAGGCGCTGAGATGTAGAACTACAATTCCCAAATATTTATTAACAATATTAGCATCAACACACACACACGCTCGCACACTAAAGGAGAAAAGGAGGAAGACGGGAATGGCTCAGAGAGAAAGAGGGTCCAGGGGGAAGAGATGGAAAAGTTATCTATACCCGACGCTCCTATGTCTTCGGATCTGCGGCGATGGTTGGGTTTGATGAATGGCACAACCGGCAGGGATGAGGGTCGTGGGCGCACTTTAGGGCAGCAGAAGGACAGTGATTCCAGCATGCACCCAAAAATGGCAGCACTGAGTGGACCTGGGATGGTCCTTATATACCCAAAATCTCTCCTTTAGGCTATTCTGTAACAATCACACAAAGGCCATGATGGGATTATCTATTGTGGGTCTTCCTGTCTAGCTAGATTGGACAAAGAGGTTGGTCTCAGAGCTATTGAGGTGTGGAGAGTGCAGGCAAACCGGGATATTTGTTTCCTAGTTACCTTGATGGTCTTAGGCAGAGCCAATCTTGGGTTGTATTCACCTTTCTCCTCAGGCAACTCCCTTGACTTAGCTGGCTTATTGTGTTCTTGGTCCTCGCATGAGTGAGTCATAGCCACCTGAGAGGAATTTCAGGAATTTGCAATTCTCTAGGAAGGGAGGGCTACAGGCAGGGGGTCATAGGGGGAAGAAAGATTTCTCAATTTTAAAATGCCATGTGGTCTTGCCTGACCATGCAGCCACTGAAATATTAAAAGCCAAATAAAGCAAAATAAAATAAAATGAAATTGAGGGGCTCTGGCTAACATTCCCCCCCCCCCCCACCGAAAGCTGTTGAGACCAATACATGCAAATGTGTTGGGGTCGATGGCTTTCGAATTCGGCCTTTGGTATTTCAATTTGGAGGTGTCAATTTGGGACAAGATGGCTGGTGGGCGGAGGCAACTTTTCCATAGAAGGAGAGGATGGGAAGGGGTCCCTACACATTTCTGGAGCCCATTCACACAATACATCACAATAATAACAACAAGGAAAGGCAATGGCAATGCATGCAGCAAGCAAGAAAATATAATAATGCGGGCAGTGGAACGTGTCATCTGTGAGAGGATATCTTGCACGAGGGGGTGCACGTGTCCATGGTTAAATGCGGTCGGATAATAGTCCAGTGAGGGGGCAATGTTCTTCTTGGATTGCACTGTCCATTATGGCATTTTGATGAGGGAGCGCCAGTCTTTAGGTGGGGCTGTTGGTTTGAGCTGATGGTTTGAGATGCGGACATCGATGCAGGCAGGGGTCCGGGACTTGTTTGTGGGTGGGTGCTGGATAGTGGTTTCCGAGGGCAGCGTCAGCGTGATGGGAGCTCCGTCTAGGCTTTGGGTTGGAACCGGGATGATGCGGACCTTGGATGGCTCGAGCGGCGGTCGGGTGGTGGATGGGCTTGGTGGGGCGATCTGGTGCCATCGCGATGGAGGCTTACCTTCCTCATAAGAGTGGGAGGCGAAGTGGAAAGTGGAGTGGAAAAGAGAGTGAAAAGGCAGGGCTTCACCCCCCCCCCCCCATGTCTCCAGGGAGACGTGGTAGAAGCTACAGCTATGCCAAAGCTAAACAGGAGAGTTGCGATGTAGCAGGGATAGCTGCCCAAATTACCATTTCCCAAAAAGAAAATTCCATCACCAAAGGAGGGCATACAGTGCCTTACATACATACACATAACAGCACCAACACTTATCATGCTTCATGCAAAACTCTAGGGCTTAAGGCCCATCTCTGTAACTACTTTGGGCTGAGAAACAGTAGCAGTCACACTGTCTCAGCGCCCGCTGTCTTTGGATGGTTTGTGAACTTGGGTCTACACTGCAGGGGTGTCTTGATAGGTCCGGGTGGGTCAGGTGGACCGTGAGTGAGGACCTTCTTATTGGCTTTATGAACAAGGGGCACATGGTTGGATGAGGCAAAGTTCGCCATGTCGGATCAGGGCCAAGGCTGCTGGGGATTGTGCAGATCACGATTCCATTTGGGCTAAAGGTGCTTATGGCGGCAGAACTAAGGCGTTCCTAAAGATGAGGGTGGAATGGATGGATGCAGAATAGAGAGGGGATGTGGATCCCTGACTCCATGTGGAGCTGTGACTTGGAGGGAGGTCTAAAACATTCTGATGGGTCTGTTTGAGTGGGCTACCTTGCCCTCTGCGAGGCTCCCGTTAGGGGCTCCGCTATTGTTGCCAAGAAGTGGGGGCTATTCCCCCATCTCCCTATTGAAGGAAAAGATGGCTGGGGAAAAAAACTCTCCCCCCCTGAGTCCGACAGGGCAAGGGTGTGGGCAGCAACTATGAGTGAGGATGACTGCACCTAACCAAGGAGGTTCTCTCTCCTACCTTCGTCCTCTAGAAGGTGGAGGTACTCAGAAAGGGAACGGGGCGGATGGCAGTGGTGATGATGCCTAGTGGTCAGCGGTTGTGGGAGATCTAGTCTGCTTCTAAGGGCATGAAACTGGGCCACTTGCTTTTTAATCCAAAATGCAAGACATAGAGCACCTACAAGCGTGACAATCTGTATTGCCAGGATTATAGCTATGGGATTGGTTAGAGGTTTTTAAATTGCCTGGCCGGTGTCAGACCAGTCCCATTTTCCAAACCATGTGTTTTTAGAAACATCTTCAATTTCCTGGGTGACTTCCAATATCTGCTGGGCTTTGAGGTCAACAGAAATCTTAATTCTGGCCTCTGATTGCTCTATTTGCTTGGCCGCTTGGCTCAAGTTAGTGAGCAGGCAGAACCACTTTGAGATCTGCAATTCGTCTTCCTAATGAAAACCTTCTAACAATTTTGGATCTACCATGTAAGGGGCCTCACTAGTGAAAGTCTTTACAAACTTGTGTAGATAGAATTCTTTTCTGAAACAATCCTTGATATGGGTCTTGCAGAAACATGGATTTCCTAGGGTCCTATTAATAAATAGAAGCAAAATATGGGGGCATTCCCCCCTGCTAACAAAAAAAAAAAAAAACCTCGCACCAAAAATCTCACAAGACCTAAAAAGAAGATTGAAAGGCAGGAAGGGAAAGCCTTCCTCTCTTTTAACTCCCTCACTTAACTTAACTCATATGCAAAACAAATCTTTACCTAATCACGAAAACATACATAGCTGGAGCAGCTCAAGGAAACTACAGAAAAATAGATCCATGCAAAAATGCAGGCTCAGCAGAAAAACAATGACAACAATGACAATAAAAACAACAACAACAATATCCTAAAGCTGAGGATGAGGAGGATGTAAGAGAGCAATCTGGAAAAGAGCAAAGCTGAATCTGAGTTCGGGCTGAGAGTATGTGACTAGTCACACTGTCTGGTAACAAAAGAAAATAGAGGCATTTGAAAACAGACAAACAAGAAAACAGATTTGATCCTATTTCCTCTGAACACGTACAGAAAGCCATACAAACTGAGAGGGGGCGCCAAGTGGCATTATGGCAAAGCAAGGGAAGAACAAGAAAGTTTAGGAGGGGAAACTAGAAAGAACAAAAGGGCTCACATATCTTCCCCTTCTGTGGAAGACAGGAAAGGAAAAGAAGGAAATGTGATGATGGTTGTAATGGTTATTGGTTGCCAACTGACTAGGCTGAGAGACTGTGCCTTTCAGCGTTAGAGTAGAAAGAACTAGGGAATGCAAAACCTGTAACATCCAAAGGAAAGATAGGTTATTCTGACCAAATAGTCTCTGGGCATGTAAAGAGAGTGCAGGAAGCAGAAGCAGAAGCAGTTGCAGCTTAGAAAATACAGGGGGCGCTGTGAGGTGAACTGGTATCACTCGCAGCAAGTGAGAAGGGAATAAAGGAACATGAAAAAAACAGATAGACTATGCTTGTTCTCCTTCAAGGGACAAGGCAGTAGTGAAAACAGCATAAACATATATAAAACAAGTCACAGATCCAAGATACATTAACAGGCCGACTAACACACAATCTTTGGGTGTTTCCAAATCACTTAAGGAAACAATTAAGAGGAAAATAGGATTTAATGGCTTGGTCTGATTCCTGGGGACCTATGTTAATCAGATTCTCAAGAGAACTAAATCTGCCTTTTTTCTTTGCTAGGGTGACTCAGGCAGACAATGCCAGAGTTCTCCATGCAGCAGGCAACTTGGAACATCTAGTTTCCCAAGTACCACTAAGTACAGGTCTTAACTTTAACAAAGCGCTAGGCTTTCTTCCCTATATGTTTTGTACACTCATGAGCTCCTGCTATAACAAAACCACAAAACTTAACATGACCACTGAACCAGAAGGAGAAACTGAATTTCTAAACAAGAAGTCTCAAAACACAGACCAAGTGAATCACAAATTTGCAGACATACAACAAGACCTTACACATGGCGCAATCCTATACCACAAATTGATGGGGGACAACACAAGAGGTCTGTTTTCTAGCCATTAGATTTGAATAATGCAGAGCAAAAGCCAAAACTAATCCCAAACTCCAAATGAAAGACTGGAAAGCTGGTATTATTCCTAGAAAAGACAGGGGGTGTGCCGGGCCGCTGGATTGGCCTCTGAGCATGTAAAGAGAGCCAAGCAGAAACAGGAAACAACTGCTGAGAACTCATGCAGCCCCGAGCACATGGCAGCAGGGGAAGCCATGTGTTCCTAAGGATCACACAGCAATAACCTATAGCTTGAAAAAGACAAATTCCTAACTGCACATACTAGCTATCCTAGAGATAGGAAAGAAAATACAAACAACTGGTTTTGGTTCAAATCAATGTCTAGAGGACTTGTCCTCATTACTGGGAAAGAAAGGAGTAGCCTCTGAGCATAAGCAGGGTACAGAAAAGAACTCAAGCCAAAACACACTTAACTATACAGAACTATGTCCCAAGAATAAAATAAAATAAACGAACACACAAGGGGGAATGGGCTTGAGACAACTACCCAATGTGAACTTTAAAGTAGTTGAAAGGGTTGGAAAAACCTAGGGGGCACTGCAACCAATCCTGAGATTGCAGCTCTGAATTTAACAATCCATGGCATCTGAGCACATGCAGAGTGCCAACAACAGAAAATAGTGAGTCCTTTTGCAAAGTGGCTAGAGAAGGGGGGGCTATCCCTCCCACGTTTTTCTAAGCTATTTTTCCTTTCCTAATTCTTCCTTATTGTCCTGGGACCAAATTACTTCTTAACTTCTCAAATCGCTCTACACAACTTGGAATTTCTACTCAAAGCTCTTATCTACTTGCCTTATGGGCACAAGGACAAGAGAATAATATTAAAACGTAGACACAATCTGGTGAGAAAAGGCAATCTTAACAGCCCATTTCTCACTCAAAAGAGGTTCAAGGAATGCAGGACCCAGTCTTTACTTTCCAATTCTAAAGCATGGGGTCGCAAACTTTACAGAGATGGCAAGGAAATCCATTTCTTTTCTTTCCAAATGAAACAAGGACAGCCTGCAGGATGATGGGATCTGCAATCTTTCTCTGGCAATGAAGCCGGGCAGTTAAAGGGCAGTTTCTAGGAGAGCCTTTCGAGGGCTCTCAGCTCTGGGGAAGCTGGGGTTAAGACAGTGTTGTCTATCTCTGGGGCGAGGGAAAAAAGAAGCTGAGACAGTGTTGCTTAACTCCACTATCTCTTCTGAGGGGCAAGGGCTTGGTCTTCTACATCTCCCTGTTCCATTATGCCATGTGATCTGGGGTTGGGATGGATGAGAGGGCTTCTGAGACATAGGGCCTAAGCAGACTGCCAGAAATAGTGCACATTAAATTGAGGCACTGCCCTGGCTCAGTGCTAGGGAATCATGGGAACTGTAATTTATTGTGGCACCAGAGCTCTCTGACAGAGAAGGCTCAATGTCTCAGGAAAAAATACAATTCCCATGATTCCCTAGCACTGAGCCAGGGCAGTGCCTCAATTTAATGTGCACTATTTCTTGCAGTCTGCTTAGGCCTTTAGCGTCTTTTGATTGTGCCCACGCCCTGTTGTGGACTGTAACAGAAGAGAGGGGGAGACTTTCAGCCTGGTGCGGAGGACTTCTGTGTTGCTCCTGGGAAAGGGGGGAGTGAGGTCTCCAGAAGGTTTCCCTATGAAAAGTGGGATGCTTCCTTTCAGATGCTTCCTTTTCCCTTTGGGGAGTGGGGGAAGACTTAGGGGGGTTGCAGACTGCCAGAAATAGTGTGAATTCAGTCCACTTTTAGGGTTAGGGTTAGTGCTAGGGAATCATGGGAACTGTTATTTTTCTGAGACATTGAGCCTTCTCTGTCAGACAACTCTGATGCCACAATAAAATACAGTTCCCATGGTTCCCTAACTCTAACCCTAACCCTAAAAGTGGACTGAATTCACACTATTTCTGGCAGTCTGCAACCCCCCTAAGTGGGCTTTTTATTTAGTGGGCTTTTTCTGGCTTGTTGTTTGTGCTGTAGGGTCTTTTCTTGTCTCCATGCTAAGACCTTGCGGAAATTATCAGAGATCTTCTTCAGGGTTTGGAAAAAGGATTTCCAGGAGTCTGTGAAGCATGACACTCCCTCACGCTGCAAGCACTTTTGGGTCTGGGGGTAGAATCCTGCATGTAATTTCATCAAAAATGCCTTATTGTCCCACACAACATGTCCTTGGGCATCAGGTATTATTTCACCAGACAAAATGGCTAGGAACATTTTTCTGGAAACATATTTCTCTGGGATTTCATTCTTGGCTTGCCTTTCCTTATAGTACATCTCCCTGACAGTTTCTCCTGGCTTTAAAAGGGAAACAATTTCTCTCATCCAGGAATAACTGTCTTTATATAGGAGGTCCCGGACCATTACAGCTGACTCCAAAATTTGCCTGTCCTCAGGGCACATACACATTCTAGCAATTTGAGTGAGATCTGGACCTCTTGCACTGGGGCAACAGTTTGATACATTCATTAGCCATGTCAAATAGGTTTGTGAATTTAAAGGTCCCATTAGCTGTGCTATGCAGGAAGCCTCGTTAATAGAAAGTGTGGGTTTTGCTTCTATGAGAGTGGCTGTAAAAGGGAAACCTTTTGTCTTAGGGGGATTGACTTGATTTGTTAAGTCACCAGTCTCCAGTTTATTGAGGGGAGGGGGGTCTCTGGCCTCTCCAAGAGTGGAAGGGTGTACTGTGGCCACTACTGTACTTTTCAAATTTAGCCTGCTTTCTAATTCTTTAATTCTTGCCTGGCATGTGGTGTGGTCCACTTGGGCTGCTACTTCAGTTTGTTGTGCTAATATGAAGTCAGCAGCTTGTTTTGCTTGGTTAAATTTGGTTTGGAATTCTTTTACCTGTTCTCTCAATTTCAAATTTTCCTTCTCTATTCTCTCTACCTTTTGTTTGGCATCATTAACACTGTGCATCAACAGGATCTTCTCTGCTACCTCCTTCCTAATCTGGGTGTCTAGATCACTGATCTGCTTCCTAGATACTTCTATTTCCACTCTGAGTTTCTTACACTCTTCTACGGCACCATGGGATACGGTCCAAATTCCCCATGCTGCCAACCTGTCTTTTTCTGCCTTGGAAACACCTTTTATTCCCTTCTTTGCTGTTTTTAGGTTGTAAGCCTCCAAAAGAGTTGCAAAGGGATCCTCAGTAAGGAATGCCCCCGGCATCCATGGATTGGGCCCCTTTTCAAGAATCCATTTCTGCAGTCTGTTCTGGACTGGCTCCTCTATACAAAAGTTGGCATGTCCATTTCTTTTCCTGTTCAGGGTTCTCTCTTCTTAATTACAGCTATGCAGGCTGAAGGTTAAGACCTAGGCAGCCAGACTGGGGTCCCTTAATGAGCACACCAGCGATAGAGAGCTTGGGGTTTAGACCCACTGAGCTGAATGGGCTGTGACTTTTAAAAGTACACCCAAGAGGGGAGCTAGGAGTTAACACTCACTGGCTTAACATGCCAAGACCTTAAAAGGTTCCTTGGCTTACAGAAAACAGTTTTCTACCTTCTCCATCGCTCCGGAACTCTGCACTCCGAGCTGCTCTAGTGGAATTCTGCGCTCTGATCTACCTAATGGCTTCTGCAGCCTGTCTCTACACTGGACTCTTCGCCCAAACTGTGGCTTCTACAGCCTTACACAAGACTCTATGCCTTGCCCGGGACTCTGTGCCCCTTAGCGGTCAGCAAGACTCTGCGTCTTGGGACCTCACTGGACTCTATGCCCAAACTATAATTCCCCAAGGCTCTGCGCCTAGCACTGGACTCTACGCCCGAAAACTACAACTTCCAAGGCTCTACGCCTGACAATGGACTCTGCGCCCAGGGACTCTAGGGGACTTCTCTCCATTTCTCTAAGGAGTTTGGGGACGGCTAAGAGTGTGGATGGTGAAGGGAGAGAACCTAAGTGGGGGAACCTGAACCTTTTTCTCCTCCAACCCGCGATAGAGACAGTGAGCAAGTAAGCCAACCCATGATACACAGTCACACAGTCACTCCTCTCCTAATTCCCTGCATCAGCGTCTCTGTCACCAAATCCTTTCTTCCACGTTCCGAGATTTGAACAACCCAAATGGCCAGTTTGGGATATCCAAATTCCGGGGTACTGCCACGCTTTCTCCACCAATCTGTTAGGATAAATGCTCTTCAGGGGAATTTATAATTAGCTCAAATTACGAGAGGGCACTCCTAACTTATGCCCAGGGATCTTCACCAAATGTATACAGAAGGATGGATATTGGTTAAGGAAGGCGCTGAGACGTAGAACTACAATTCCCAAATATTTATTAACAATATTAGCATCAACACACACACATGCTCACACACTAAAGGAGAAAAGGAGGAAGACGGGAATGGTTCAGAGAGAAAGAGGGTCCAGGGGGAAGGGATGGAAAAGTTACCTATACCTGACGCTCCTATGTCTTCGGATCTGCGGCGATGGTTGGGTTCGATGAATGGCATGACCGGCAGGGATGAGGGTCGTGGGCACACTTTAGGGCAGCAGAAGGACAGTGATTCCAGCATGCACCCAAAAATGGCAGCACTGAGTGGACCTGGGATGGTCCTTATATACCCAAAATCTCTCCTCTAGGCTATTCTGTAACAATCACACAAAGGCCATGATGGGATTATCTATTGTGGGTCTTCCTGTCTAGCTAGATTGGACAAAGGGGTTGGTCTCAGAGCTATTGAGGTGTGGAGAGTGCAGACAAAGCGGGATATTTGTTTCCTAGTTACCTTGATGGTCTTAGGCAGAGCAAATCTTGGGTTGTATTCACCTTTCTCCTCAGGCAACTCCCTTGACTTAGCTGGCTTATTGTGTTCTTGGTCCTCGCATGAGTGAGTCATAGCCACCTGAGAGGAATTTCAGGAATTTGCAATTCTCTAGGAAGGGAGGGCTACAGGCAGGGGGTCATAGGGGGAAGAAAGATTTCTCAATTTTAAAATGCCATGTGGTCTTGCCTGACCATGCAGCCACTGAAATATTAAAAGCCAAATAAAGCAAAATAAAATAAAATAAAATTGAGGGGCTCTGGCTAACAATCATGCCAAGACCGCAGCAACTGTACAGCCTGCTTCCAAAGCAGGCCACCGCCACTTTCCCAAGTCGGCCGCCACCAGGAACCAGATTTAATTGGCTCCTTTTTGCAGCGGCTTTGGAATTTCTTTGGTGGTCTCAAAGTGGCTTCTGGGTGCTTTGGGTGTGTGTGTCATGTAAATGCCATGCCCCCCAAACACCTAGAAGCTGCTTCTTTGGGTCTGGGAATTTGGGGGTGGTGTTAAAAATCATAAAGGAGAAAAAATGACAATATTAGTCACAGGTCTGAATTTTGTCAGGATGTTGTAGTTTTTCTCAGTTCTGGTGGCATGGTGGGATATCCATGTATGCAGGTCCCTTCTGATCATGTGGGTACTCCAGGAAAAAATTATTGCAGATGAGAGTTAAGTTCTTCCATAACATCCAAACTTTGGTCATCACTCTCCTGTGCATATTTGTTGCAGATATTGTATTATTTTTGAATACAGAAATACAGGAACAGGGAGGGAATACAGGAATAGGGAGGGAAGGACGCAGCTTAGACCCAAAACAGATGGGCTGAATAGACTGGCGTGAAGCTGCACCAGTGCTATTTGTGCCAGGACTGCAGCACCCACACATACCCAATCCCACAGTCCTGAACTGAGCCGTAGGAAGGAGTGGATTCCTTCCACTCATTCTTGGCCCAGTTCTTTTCAGATGACACAAGCTCAATGTTGCTTCTGGCTATGTTCAGGGCATGCATCATCCGAATGCTATGCCTAGAATGTGGCCAGAATCTGCATTATTTGGCCCATGTGTTTCAGGCCCCAGAAAAGTTTTTTTTTAAAGTCCTATACAGGGATGTGTTTCCTTTTAGATTCCCAGCCAAATATTCCTAATTCTGATACCTTGAGGGTTTTGTTTTTAAAAAGATTATCTCCAAGATTCCTCCATCTCTCTCTTCCCCACCTCCCTTCATGAGAAAAAAGGCTTATCTAGAATCATTTAGTTGCATCCTTTTACATAATTGAAATCATTAACCTTCTCATTACTTTGGGGCTTTGGCACTGAAAAGAAACCACAAGGACACTAGAGAGAAAGAGACTGGTTGACAAAATCTACAGGAGCCTGAAGCTACAGATACTATGCAATCTGGAGTAAATAAATAAATAAACAAATAATGTCTGGGCTTCATGGAATGTTATTTGAATATAGCCACTGGGAAACAGGCTAAAATTATAAATACAACTATGGCTGCACTTCATGCCTTTCTGGGGGAAGAAGGCTATGGTTTCCTTCACCCTGCAGGGAGCAGGGTGGTGGTGGTAATGTCATTTCATTTCGATGGAGAAGTCAGCTGCTATGACCATCCAGAGACTCTGCCCTCCAGCCCCATTTCTCTGACTATATTAAGGCCATTATGAATATGTAATAGCACTGAAAATGATTCACATAGACATGAAGCTGTCCAACTTTATAACATCAAAGTTGCTGAAGAGAACAGGAAAGTTCAATCTGACAGGATGCCAGGAATTGTAAGCCTCTACCTCCTCCCCTCCAGTGAACACCCTCCATCTCTGCCTGTCCTTCTGAATAGTCTCCACACAAAACAAAG
Source organism: Phrynosoma blainvillii (assembly GCA_026167975.1). NCBI lineage: Eukaryota > Metazoa > Chordata > Lepidosauria > Squamata > Phrynosomatidae > Phrynosoma > Phrynosoma blainvillii. The sequence goes on from JANUYF010000004.1 coordinate 154,846,781, forward strand.
AGTGTGGCATGAGACTTAGCAGTCCAGGCCTTCTTGGCTGCTAAAAAATGATGTTTTACAGGAAAAAGTGCTATTGTGACTCACAGATGATAGAATCACAGAGTTGAAAAGGGCCTCATAGGCCACAGAGTCCATCTCCTATTCAGTGAAGGAAATCCAGCTAGAGCAACCTCAGCAGGTAGATGTCCAACCTCTTTTTGAAGATGTCCAGATAAAAAGACTCCACCACTTCTCTAGGTAATTGGTTCCATTCCCAAGCAGCTCTTACTGTCAGTACTACTACTACTATTACTATTACTAATAATAATAATAATGATAATAATAATAATAATAATAAGTGATCGAGGCAGGGGACAACAATTAGCAAACAGTAACATCAGCTAAAACATATTGGTTAAAATACACATTAATGTGCTCACATTAAAACAATCCACATCTAAAATTCATCATTTAAAATTCAAAATTTAAAAATCATCTGGATATAGGTTGCCATAATTCTCTTCCACAAAACCAGAACAAAATGTAGAGGGAAATGTAGGACAAAATGTAAAGCAAATGTAGGACTTGCAAGAAAAATGGAGGACATGAACAACTAAAAACCAAAAACATTACTAAAATAAACAGTATCTAGATCAAGGGAAGTAATAGTGCCACTTTATTCTGCGTTGGTCAGGCCCCAGTTCTGGGCACCACAATTCAAAAAGGATGTTGAACAGGGGTAGGCAACCTTTCCCCTTTAAGGGCCGAGGGACTTCAGCTCCCAGAATCCCAGGCGCTATTGGACAACATGGGACTATTGGCCAACATGGCTGAGGCTTCTGGGAGCTGGAGTCCCTCGGCCCTTAAAGGAGAAAGGTTGCCTACCCCTGATGTTGAAAAACTGGAACGTGTCCAGAGGAGGGCGACTAAAATGGGGAAGGGTCTGGATACCATACCCTATGAGGAACAACTTAGGGAATTGGGTATGTTTAGCCAGGAGAAAAAAAATGGTTAAAAGGTGATATGATAGCCCTGTTTAAATATTTGAAGGGATGTCATATTGAGGAGAGAGCTAGCTTGTTTTCTGCTGCTCCAGAGAACAGGACCTGGAACAATGGATGCAAGCTACAGGAAAAGAGATTCCTCCTCAATATTAGGAGGAACTTCCTGACAGTGAGAGCTGTTTGACAGTGGAACACACTCCTTTGGAGTGTGGTGGAGTCTCCTTTTTCAGAGGTCTTTAAACAGAGTCTGGATGGCCATCTGTCAGGGATGCTTTGATTTTGACTTCCTGCTTGGCAGGGGGTTGGACTGGATGGCCCTTGTGGTCTCTTCCAACTCTATGATCCTATGAATTTGCAGTGTACCATCTGGGGGTCTACTGAGTCTCTGCTGAATTAAGTGTAGATTTAAATCGTTTACAATTTGTTGATCGCCCTCAATTGCATCCACGTTATTCCTGAAGATTCCTCCCCCCGATGTCTACTAGGGATGGATCATATAGCAACGTTGTAAGTTTACTGCTTAAAGTTTCAGTCCACTTGAAACATCGCATTGTAGAAAACTCCAATGGGTATCCTCCTTTGTTTCTAGATCATTCTACTGCCATTGATGGAGTAACGGTAATTTTCAGGAGGGAATTCAACCAAAAAAGATTTTACATTTGGTAGCAAACCAGGGGAGATCAAGTAATAACCCTCAACACTGCCTCACCCGCCCCCCGCCCCCCCCAGTTGAGCGGTATGTGTAATGATCTTTGGATCTATCCTTTAAGCTAACATTTAAAATACACATGAAATACTTATAAGACAATAGAAACTGTTTCAGCCATTCTTGTTAAATTTCTTATCTTGTGATAACCTATCTAGCAAAAAGAAGCCCTCAGGACTGATACTGAAATGTTTAAAAAGTTCAATGTTTGTTAAATTGCCTTCCAATATAGTTTAAGTTTTGCCTGACTGTAAAGCTGTATCCTCAAGTTCTAATGAAGTCCATATATGTTGATTTGGCTAAGCCAAATTTTCAGTGGGGGGGGGGAGAGAAACAAATGTATTGATACATGCCTAGCCCCATTAATTTGAACATGCTTAAGTGATGGTTCAGCATTTACCTGGACAGTGTTACCAAAAGTTCATTTTTTCTTAATTTTGGTCTGTGTATGAATTCCATATGGCCCCAGATACCCTCTGCAGTGAACTTCATATGCCTCTGAGGCATAGCAAAGAGGTTAGGTCCAGGTCACCTGGAAGACTGGAAAATCCCCAGCCTCCATAGTCAGGGAGATAGTGTGGGAGTTGCAACTGGACTATTATCACCTCCGTAATCAGAAGGGTGGGTGATAATAGCCCAGGATGTTTCACCTGATGGGCTAACTAACAACTAAATCCTCTCTCATCTCCCCTTGAATATTGCCAGACTGGATTACCTCACCGATCTAACACCTTTGTCTAAGACTTGGCCAAACAATCTAAAGCCTTAGTCAAACTATCTAAAGCTTTAGCCAAACAATCGATCCCTTTTGTCTAAGCTTTAGCCAAGCAATCAAGCACCTTATCTGTGGCTAGTTTGATCCATTAAAAAACCCTGGATTTCTCCACTCAGGGTCGCTAGTCTGAGTTCAGGGGGACCCTGCGTCACTCTGTTCTCTGATCTGGTTACCGGCACCTCCGTTCAACCCACTCTCTCGGAACAGTTGTGTCTCACACCACTTCATCCAGTTGGATCCCGGAGAAGGCTTCATTGCTAGTAAGTATCGCCGTGGTACTGCCTTGGCATTTATTCCAATCTAACCCCTGATTTCCCAAGCCCTGCATGAGCATATGTGTGTGTATTGATGTGTGATTTTCACATTTTTTAATAAATAATATTTTAATTTGAGGATACTGCCTCTGCATCAATTCTTAAGATCCATCATCTCTCGGTATACACATGGGTCCTTGTAGCCGACCCCCTTTGAGCTAAATAAAATTCCCCTTCATAGACTTTTGGCTACAACAGGCAGATAGCTTATTATTTAGAGGAGATGTTTGAAGGAGGTTTCTGGATCCATTTCAAGGAGTCCATCGCAGCTACATATCCAATAATTTGCAACCAGACAAGGGTTTAGAAAATGTTGTGTGAGTTATGATCCAGAAGGAGGTAGTGGAAGGGAAAGTAGTTGGCCCCTTTCCAGTTCCACCTGTACCTAATTTAAGGTTATCACCTCTAGGGGTAGTTACAAAGAAGGTGCCTGGTGACTTCAGTATTGTACATCTCCTCTCATATCCAAAGAAGAAGTTGGCCAATTATGTGATTCCTCCTGAATTGTGCACTCCTCATTTGATGTTGCAGTCAGAAAAGTCCAAAGTTATGGTATAGGGGTGGAACTGGTGAAGTGCAACATTAAGTCTGCATTTTGTCTGTTTCAGTGCACCCTGATAATTTTGAATTGTCAGGTTTATTTTACCCCCCCCCCATATTTTATTTAAATTTCTATAAACATTGAAAAGTACATACAACAACAGAAAATAAACATAACAAAAAACAACATAACATAACATTAAACTAACAATCTAATACTGAAAAAAAGAAAATAATTGAGATAATAAAATATATGCATAAAAAAGCTTCCCTTCCTTGATCTTGGTTATCAAATACTTCTAAAATGTCTTTCAACTATTTTCACTTACTTCCGTATTGTTTACATTAACACATTTTCCAACAGAGTCAAAAAACATATATTTATACAAGGTTGTTGATATTCATGTACCCATCATATTCCTTATGATTGACACTCTAAAATTATTACTCTTGTTATAAGTCATTTCATGCAATTTTTTCCTAAAATGATTTTACCAACCTGAGCGTCTGTACTATTACATATTATGTTTAGTCTCTAAGTTCAATAATAAATTACTGTGACGATATATTAGATAAATATTGAGTAACCGGCATCCACTCCTTTTCAAACTTTTCTTTTGTTTGATCTCTTAAAGCATAGGTAAGTTTGTCCAATTCCATCACATCATATAATTTAATCTGCCATTCCTTTATTAATGGAGCTGCTTGGTCTTTCCATTTCTTTGCATAAACAACTCTAGCAGCATATAACATGTAAAAAATTATTTCCCCATATTTTTCTTCTATTTTATTATTTACCATACCAAGCAGAAACATTGTTGGATCCAAATCAAGTTTCACTTTTATAATTTTGGTAATCTCATTTTGTATTTGTGTCCAAATTTTTTTGGCTCTCTCACAATACCACCACATATGAATGTATGTGCCCTTTTCTTTTTCACAGTACCAGCAGGTATCTTTTTTTTATTTATATATCTTTGAAATTTTCTCAGAGGTTAAGTACCATTGGAATTGCATTTTGTAATAATTTTCTCTAACATCTTGGCTTAACGTGTACTTTATTCTTCTTTTCCAATTTTTGTCCCATTCTTCCAACATGATGTGTTTATTGATTTCCTGCGGCCAAGAAACCATAAATTGTTTTATTGTCTCATCTTCCATATATCTTTCCAATAAAACTTTATATATTTTAGATACATGTTGTGTTTCTTTTGTGATTATTTTACCAAATTGGCTTTCTTCCTTTTCAATGTATGATAAACAGAGAAACAGGTCATGCCAGACAAATCTGATCTCTTTTTTTGATAAAATTACCAGCTTGGTAGATGAAGGGAATGCTGTGGATATAGTATATCTTGATTTCAGTAAGGCCTTTGACAAGGTTCCCCATGACATTCTTGCAAACAAGCTGGTAAAATGTGGGCTGGACAAAGTAACTGTTACATGGATTTGTAATTGGTTGACTGGCCGAACCCAAAGGGTGCTCAACAATGGCTCCTTTTCAACTTGGAAAGAGGTGACCAGTGGGGTGCCACAGGGCTCTGTCCTGGGCCCAGTGCTATTCAATCTCTTGATCAATGACTTGGATGACGGTATTGGGGGCATAGTTATCAAATTTGCAGGCGACACCAAATTAGCAATAGTAGCTAATACTCCAGAGGACAGGATCAAAATTCAAAATGAATTGAATAGACTAGAAAGCTGGGCTGAAGCTAACAAAATGAAATTCAATGCGGAGAAATGTAAGGTACTGCACTTAGGGCGGAAAAATGAAAAGTACAGATATACGATGGGGAACACCTGGCTGAAGGAGACTACGTGTGAAAGGGATCTATGAGTCCAGGTAGACCACAAGTTGAACATGAGTCAACAGTGCGATGCAGCAGCTAAAAAGGCCAATGCAATTTTAGGCTGCATCAGTAGAAGTATAGTGTCTAGATCAAGAGAAGTAATAGTGCCACTCTATTCTGCTTTGGTCCGGCCTCACCTGGAATACTGTGTCCAGTTCTGGGCACCACAATTCAAAAAGGATGTGGAGAAACTGGAGCGTGTCCAAAGGAGGGCAACTAAAATGGTGAAAGGTCTGGAAACCAAGCCCTACGAGGAACGACTTAGGGAGCTGGGGATGTTTAGCCTGGAGAAGAGAAGACTGAGAGGTGATATGATAGCTGTGTTTAAATATTTGAAGGGATGTCATATTGAGGAGGGAACAAGCTTGTTTTCTGCTGCTCCAGAGACTAGGACCCGAAACAATGGATGCAAGCTGCAAGAAAAGAGATTCCACCTCAACATTAGGAGGAACTTCCTGACAGTAAGGGCTGTTCGACAGTGGAACACACTCCCTCGGAGAGTAGTGGAGTCTTCTTCCTTGGAGGTCTTTAAGCAGCGGCTGGATGGTCATCTGTCGGGGATGCTTTGATTGGGAGTTCCTACATGGCAGGGGGTTGGACTGGATGGCCCTTGTGGTCTCTTCCAACTCTATGATTCTATGATTCTATGATTCTATGATAATTTAGTGTCCATTTTAAATCTTTCCCGTATTTGTCTGTATAAAAACCAATTACAATTTTTCCCTTCTGATAACAGTTCTTCCATTGATTTCATTGTGTATTTGTTGTTTTCCAGTTTTAACAATTCATTGTATGATACCCATTGGTCTGTAAGCATCCGTTCTCATCTGTAAACGGCTTCATTTACTGAGGTTCATTTAGGAATGTCTGGCATAAATATTAATTTATATCTTTTCGAGATTTTGAGTAATGGTCTCCTAATAAAATGATTATTAAACTCTGAATTCACTCTATCTTTGTCATATATGAGATACGCATGCCACCCGTATGGTAAATCGTATTCTTCAAGATATAATAGTTTATCATTTTTCAGTTGCACCCATTCTTTTAACCAATCTAGGCAGCATGCGTGATATTATAATCTGAGATTTGGGATACCAAGACCCCCTCTTTCTTTTGTGTCCTGTAAAACTTTCATTTTGATTCTCGATTTCTTTTTATTTCAGATAAATGTATTTAGATCTTTCTCCCATTTTTTGAAAGGTGAATCATTGGTGATAATTGGTTATGACTGAAATAAGAATATCATTTTTGATAACACATTGAGATTCTACCCAACCATGTAAGATTTAATTTTGTCCAATCATCCAAATTTTTCTTTATGTCTTGCCATGTTTTCCCATAATTATTCTTGAATAAATTGGAGTTCTTTGCCGTTAAATTAATACCAAGATACTTTACTTTTTTCTGTATCTCAAAGCCCGACATTTTTTGTAATTTTTCTTTTTCTGCTGTGGACATATTTAATGGTAGTATTTTTGTTTTTCTCTCATTAATTTTGAGTCCCGCCAGTTTACCGTATTCTTGAATTGTATTTTTCAAAGTGGAAATGCTTTCTATAGAATCATTTAAAACAATAATCATATCATCAGCATATGCTTTAATCTTGTATTCTTGATTTTTAATTTTTATACCCCGGATTTGTGTGTTGTCTCTTATTTTATTATTAAGAATTTCTATTACCATGATAAACAATAAAGGTGAGAGAGGACAGCCTTGACGTGTTCCTTTACTTATTTGACATCTTTCTGTCTTTTCACCATTAATCAAGATTCTTGCTTCTTGCTCTGTGTATATAGCTTGCATCCAATTCAAGAAATTTTCTCCTACATTCACTAATTTCATCGTTGCTTTCATAAAGTCCCAATTAACATTATCGAAGGCTTTCTATGCATCCAGAAATATTAAAGCAGATTGCTTATCCAATCTTTTATTATGGTATTCAATAATATTCAAAACCTCACGAATATTTTCTTTCATGTGTCGATTTGGAAGAAAGCCCGGCTGATCTTGATGAATCCAAATATTGAGTACTTTTTAAAACCTTTTAGCTAATATTGATGCAAAAATTTTATAATCCAAATTTAAAAGAGCAATAGGTCTAAAGTCCTTTGTTTCTTGAATCTCTTTATCTTCTTTTGGTATAAGTGAAATATAGGAGGTTTTCCAAGAATCAGGTATACCATACTCCGCAATAATGTTAATGGTGATTTGTAACGGTACTGCCAAAATGTTTTTAAATTTCTTGTAATACAACATGGTAAAACCGTCTGGTCCAGGAGCCTTTCCTTGTTTTAGATTATCAATCACTTCTATTATCTCCATGATCATTATTTTCTTATTAAGTTCTTCCCTCTGCGATTCTTCGAATTCTTCAATTTTTTGTTTTTTTAGATATTGCTGAATCTCCTCTACGTTTCCTTGTTCCTGTGTAAATAAATTCCTGAAATAGCTATGAAATATTTTCTTCAAGTCATTCTGAGCTGTTGCAATTCTATCTCCATCCTTTATTTGCCGAATAATTTTCTTTTCTCTATCCCTCTTCAGTTTCCATGCTAGCCATTTACCAGGTTTGTTTCCAAATTTGAAATGTCATTGTCTGGCGTATTTAATTTTTTTCTCCATCTCTTCTGTCATCAGTGTTGATAGTTGTTTTTGTAAGATCTGGATCTCCTCTGCACACTGTTTCTTATTTGGGTCTTTTTTGAGTTTATTCTCGTTTTTCTGAATCCTTTGCAGAATCTGGTCCTGTTTTTCTCTTTGCTTTCTTTTAACTGCAACATTTTTTTTTGTATGAAGAATCCTCTCATCACAGCCTTCGATGCATCCCAAACCATATTTGTGTTAGTGCCATTGTTCATGTTTTCCTTGAAATATAATTGCAAGGTTTTCTCTGCCTCTTTAAGTATTTCTTCTTGTTTTAGCAATGATTCATTTAGCCTCCAATTATATTCCTTCTTCTTACTTATAATTTCCAATGTTATTGGATTATGGTCAGAAAATATTTTTGGTAATATCACTGTTTTCCCGAGCACTGGTATTAGCCAAGATGATATGAGAAACATATTGATTCTTGACCAAGACAGATGGATGTGTGAAAAAAAGTATAATCTTTCTCAGTTCCATGGATAGTCTTCCAAGCATCAATTAAATCTAACGTTTCTATTAATTAAAAAAACAAACAAACACTGGAAGGTAACTTCCCTTGTTTCCTTTTAATTTGTTTTTCTGATTTTCTGTCCATCTCTGGATTAATAACCCCATTCCAATCTCCCATAAAGATAAATTGGTCATAATCAAGTTGATTAATAATTTGCAACAATTTTTGAAAATATTTTTCTTTTTTCTCTAATGGTGCATATATTGCGATGACCAACGTTTTTGCATGATTCCAACACACTTCAATTCCCAGATATTGTCCATTAATATCATTAAAAAATTCTTTTGGTTTCAAACCTTTTATATATATCACAATTCCTTTTTTCCGTTTTTTACTTGTGGAAACAAATTCGGTGCCAAGTTTCCGATTGGTTAAATATTTCTTTTCATCCTTCCTAATGTGAGTTTCTTGTAAACAGTAAATATCATGTTTCGTTTTGTTCAGATAATGAAATACTCGTTTATTTTTTTGAGGACTATTCAGTTCTTTTACATTCCAAGTAAACATTTTACTTTAGATGTCATCATTATCAGTATTTTTTTATCATATTTATTCTAAATCTTGGTCTTCGCTTTCCAAATTCACGTCCTGTTGTTGTGCTCCCAATGAAGTTGTTGAGTCCTCATCCAAATCCTGTTCTTGGTCTTTAATGAGATTCTCTAAGAATTCCTGTGCTTCCTGTTTTGAACTAATTTTCACTCTTTTCTGTCTGTATTTGAATGATAATGCTTCTAGAATTTCCCAACAATAATTTATCTGCACTTCTCTAAGCTTTCTTGTAAGATAGCTGTATTCCTTTCTTTTTTTCAGTATTTGGCCCTGCACATCCTTCAACAATTGTACCTCCAATCCTTTAATCTTCAATCTTGTTTGGAAGTGTTGTTGTATTATCTGTTCCTTCGTTATTGTTCTTACACAATATACCACAATATCTCGAGGTAATTTCTTTTGCTTTGCAACCAATGAATTCACGTGGAACAATTTATCAATATCAAATTCCATAATCTCTTTATCCTTCCCAATAAATTCTGCTAGAGTCGATATTATTAGTTCATATAGATTTTCATCTTCACTTTCAGGGACACCTCTTATCTTAATGCACCTCTCCCTGCTTTTTTGCTTCCACATTGTTTTATCATCCAGAATCTCCTTTCTTTTCTGTCTCTGTATCTATTTTCTCTTCTAATGTTTTATTTTTCTTTTCTAACTCCTTCACTTTATGTTTAACCAGCTTCATGTTATTTGTTATTGACTTCATTGCATCTGTTAATTCAGCCATCTCTAATTTTATTTCCATCTTTATTTCTCCTTTTATTTTTTCCATATCCTGTCTCAGATCTTCATTATTTTTTGTCATCTCTTGTCTTATAAGTCTTAGTTCCTCTACTATTGCAGCCATATCTTGTCCTTTTGATTGGTCTATAGATGATCTTCTTTGTGGTAGTGTTTGTTCCTGTTTGGCTTTAGAAGATTGTAATCTGGTTGTTAGTGACATATTAATTAAAATCAATCAAATTATAATTTGGATCAATCAAAATAAAATCCTAATTAATTATTATTGATTGATATTTAGTCAATTATACACCAATCAAATAGCCCAATATCAAGTATATAAATTGTACTCAAATTATCTTAAACAACAATATTAAGGGGAAAGAAAAAGGTTAAGGAGAGAAGAAGAAAGAGAAAAAAAATAACAATCCCTTCTGAATAATAACAAGCTTTACAATACTAAATGACAGTTACTTGATTTATCTTCCCAACTTGTCAATTTTATCAAAATTTCATAAACAACAGTCCCGCACCCCAAAGTATTCAAATAATTATAGTGTTAACTGTGCAGTAATATATATATATATATGTGTGTGTGTGTGTGTGTGTGTGTGTTATATTATGTATTAATTCAGTAAACCTCCAAATGTCACTATTTTCCAGATATTTTTTAAAAATTAGTGGAGTGATACCTTCTAACCACCAGATGGAGCTAAGACATCAACTTTGTTGCTAAGTACCACAAAGATACAGTCTTTCACTTAGCAAATGAGACAGATAAGGTTTCTTTGTGTTTCTTTTCCTGTTTCCTATTAACCCTATTAACCCTAGCTTAACCAAACGTATTAGAATTAGTTTAGCAACAATTTATTCTAGCTCTGTATTTATAAATTCTTCCCGCCCAGTTCCACCTTTCTCTTTAAGAACACTTTACCGACTCTAGTTATTTTAACTCTTTTCCTCCCCTTATTAACTTTTCATTAAATTTCCCGTCAATAAATATCAATTAAACACCATTTAACAGTAAGCTGTTATTTCTCTATAACACCACCATCCGTTTATCCTTATCTGCTATCCAATATACACTGTCCACAGTCCGATTGTCTACCGTCCACCAATCTCCTTCCTCCGTCCTCCGTTCGCTGTCTGATATCCCCCTTCTGCTGTTCTGTCCACTATTCAGCATGCACCGACTCCCACCAACTTCCCAATTCCTCCTGTGGGTCCACCTGTCTCATCGTCTCCATCTCTGTCTCCAACCACCAATCCCAGATCTCCGTCTCCATCTCTGGTCACCAATCACAAGTCTCTGTCTCCGTCTCCAGTCACCGATCACAGGTCTCCACCTCCGTCTCCGGTCACCGATCTCGGGTCTCTGTCCCTATTCTCCGTTCTCTGATCCCAAGCCAGCTCCTTCCTCCACAACAAGGACCCACTCCACCTCCGCTAGCCAGGGTGTGCTGGCTCTCTTTTCTCCTTCTTCCCCTTTCTCTGCCCATACTACTTCTCCTTCCCAAAAAAGCTCTGGTCACTGGACCTCTTTCTACAGTCCTCCATTTGCCACACTACTCCTCCATCTTATCTCCTATCCAGCTCCAATCTGGTTCAGCCCCACTCTCAAAGAAAACAGTTTCAGTGAAAACTAATTAATTAATTAAAACAGTCCCAACAATTTCTTAGCTAGTTTCACTGACTATCCCACCGCCTCTTTGCCTTATTTCACCATTATCTGCACTCCAAAACTCCACCGGCTGGGCGGGTAGGAAAAAAAGATTTACAGTCCAAATCGAGCAGGGATAAAATTTTCAAATTCAGTCCAATTTCATTCCAATTAAATAAACAATTCTGGATCAAATATTCTGTTTAGACTCTTTTATTCAATTAATTTCCATTGTCCGATCTGATACTCTGTAACTGACTTAATTACTTTGCTCTCAGTCTCAAACTTTCTTTTTGTTTTCTTTGTTACCACTGGATCCCTTCCAAATGTGTTCTTTCCCATCCTCCTATCCAGTCCGTTCAAATTTTATATTTTCAATTTCATTTTTTATATTGGCAAGAAAAAATATTTGAGGAGCAATCCAAAAAATATAGGTGTTGATGAGTCTAAATTGATGAAAGATAGCTGTCCCAAGAATCAAGGTTTTCAAGATTGCTTTAGATTTAAGTTTCTTATTCTTAGTTGGTGGTGTCTGTGAGCCAATAATGGCGGCACAAAGACAGCCGTGTATAGTCCTAGGGTCTCCTCTGCTTCTTACCGGACAGACATCAGATGGATTTTCTGTCGTCCTGAGCAGGCATCGGACCTCAGTAGAACACCTCTGATCCCTCTATTCATTCATTCATTTTTATTACAGCCATTAGGCCAGTATAAAAGCACATATATAAAAACACAGTAAAACACAGTAGAATACAGTAATACATCTAGATAACACATAACTCCTTGTTAAAACATGGTAATGGTCATAAAGCCAATAGAATAATCATTACCTGAATAAAATCATAAATTAAACTAAATTATAACCAAAAAAAAAAAAAAAGTCCCTTCGAATAAACCTAGCACTTAAGCAAATAAGAAACGGGTAAGTTAGTCTATGTTTAAGCATTTATGATATCAATACAGCAGCTATATCTCATACATAATGCAATCAAGTTCTCTGTCACAATGGCAGGGTAACCTTTTCTTAATAAATTCAGCTTATGATTCAGTATTTATACTATGGCCATATCCTCCCAACACTAATTCAACAACGTAGTTGGTCAAAACAAATTTATCATAGCAAAACTCCACATCAGCTACAATAATCACACTAACACACTAAGATAATCTTTACATCTGCTTAAGAAATTTTTTACGGTTTGTAATAGCAGCTGCAAAGAATTTAGCAACTTTTAAAGTTATATCTTTATTACAATCTGCAAGTAGGTAATTGCTATAAAATTCCTCTTGCCTACCCGGTATTTGCAATATTATTGGGGTTATATACAAGGCACGTATTTCCGCATATAAGGAACACTGAAAAAGAACATGGCTGATTGTTTCGACTTCTTCAGTACCACAAGGGCAATATCTATTCTGATAAGAGATCTTTTTATATCTGCCTTCAAGAACTGATGATGGCAAAATATTGAGTCTCGCGAGCATAAATGCTCTTCTAAACTTCAAAACGCTCAGGTGATCAAAATATCTGGCATATTTGCCAGGTCTACTGGTCTCTCTAATAGGATGTAAGATTGACTTATTCAAATGCATTTGAAAATCAATATCCTTTATCCGCTGGGATCCCTCTATATCAAGAGGAATATTTGGAGTAGACTCTCTATCTGGAGAGGCCCACCACTGCTGTCAGAGGCAAGTGATCTTCAGCAGACACACTGAAACACCACTCAATTAGACGCCATCACAACCGGAAGTTCCTCTGAATTGTCAGGTTTCTATTTTGAGGGCATGTTCTATTTTGAGGATCATGCCCTCCCTTTGGGGTCTTCAGTGCCTTGTGCACCTTTTGAGACATTTAGTAATATTTTAGAGTGGGCTGTTGCTGTTAACTGCCCCTGAGTTAACTGTTGTTGTTAATTGCCCCTGACTCATGGTGACTCTGAAGATATGACATCTCCAAGACCCCCTGTCTTCCATCATTCTGCTTAGATCCTGTAGACTCAGGCCCATGGCCTCCCTGAGTGAGCCTATCCATCTGGCCTGCAGTCTTCCTCTCTTTCTATTGCCTTCTACTTTCCCTAGCATTGTCATCTTTTCTAGTGAATTATGCCTTTTCATGATGTGGCCAAAGTACCACAGTCTCAGTTTTGTCATCTTGGCTTCTAGGGAGAGTTCAAGTTTAATCTGTTCCAGGACCTTTAGGTTGTGGTTGTCCACAGTATCATGAGCACTCTTCTCCAGCACAGCTCAAATGAGCTTATTTTCTTTCTGTCAGCTGTCTTCACTGTCCAGCTTTCACATTTGTAAATGGTGCTGGGGAATATAATGGTTTGGGTGATTCCAACTTTAGTGCTCAGTTGTATATCTTTACACTTTAGGATCTTATCTAGTTATTTCATGGCTGTCTTTCCCATTCCTAGTCTTGTGATTTCTTGCATGCAATCTCCATTCTGATAAATGTTTGACCCAAGGTACAAGAAATCTTTAACTATTTCTATTTCCTCATTATTTAGCTTGAATGTATGTAGATTATCAATGGTCATTATTTTTATTTTCTTTGGTCTTGTTCACACTTGCAAAAACCCCAAGTTTTTGAGTTTAATAGATCCAGGATTGCAGAATCGATTTGAACTGAAATGAAGTTCACACTACATTTTCCATTACTGAATGCCTCCATGTATATTTAACACGGTTCACATTCACACTTACTTTTGTGCTGCAACAAAATGGATTCTCAATCTTGGACATGTTTGATCCATCCCAGGTTGTTGTTGTTGTTTTTAATGTCATCATATGGTGCACATGTGTGTTTTGTTAACAGACGTCCTCCATTTTTATTATATATTTTAGCCATGTGGAGTTCCCTATGACCCCAGCCTGACCCTTGGGAGATGGCAGCCATAATCCCCTAGATGGGAGGTCAGGTAAGCAAGCTAAAAATTGCTTAAGACCACTAGAGATTTCCTGGACAGTCAGGTTTTGGGAGTTGCCCTTGGGAATATCCCATTATGTTGGAAAAGATGTCTAATGGTGTTTGTTTGTCTTAGTCTCACACTTAATGAGACAGTGATTAGATTTGATGGCACCTCCTTTCTCTAGCTTCCTTTCCTTGATTGCTTTGATACCACATGCATTGTTTGTTACTTATGCCCAGACTTAAGTAAACAATGAAAAGCCCATCACGCCTTTGTCTAGCTATTGTCCAGCCCATGGCTGGAAGGCAAAAATCGCCCTTAAAAACCCCTGGATTTTAGCAGACATCGTGCTACCTTGGAAGTGCATGCTGAAACTCTATCAGTCTGTACTCTGAGATAGTTCCCGTGACCCCCCTCTTGCCGGTCATGCCCCTTCCACGGAACTCATCTTCATTTGCCGCCAAAGCCCAGAAGAGTCAGGTGTAAGTATATCCTCTGTCCTGGTCTTTCTCTCTTTGCCTTCCCCGCTCTATCTCTCCCTGATTATTCCTCTAGCGTGTGTGTGTATGTGCACTGCATTTGGATGTTTGTTTATTGTTGCCAAATAAATATTTTAGATTTTAATTGGAGCTTGGTCCGTTTCAGTGTCTTCCCAGCCAGAATTCTTACGTCTCCCGTAGACAATTGGATAAGGTCCTAGAAGCGAAGTTGGGTGCTTCCCTCTCTCATTTGAGCTAATCATAAATTCCCCAAAATTAGGTCTTGGCTTCCCAACAGTTTCCAGTTACGCAAACACTCGGAGGTGTGGCTGCATGCATCAGCTGTCACTATTTCTATGGGACTCTCTGTGTGTATGTGTTTATGTATGTGTGTCTGTGTAAGATGCACACATTCCTCCTCCTACACATCCTCCATTTCCCCTTGTGTAGGAAAATGGGTTGCTAGAAACAGAGAGAGTGCAGGACCATTTCTATTTCTATGGAAACAACAGCTGATCCAATCAGAAAAACACACACACCTTCCTCCCCACTTCCCCTAGTCCAGCATGCACACAACACATACACATACACACACACTTTCTCTTCCTCCCTTACTTAGCTTCTTTTACGAGTGCTGGGAGATTTTTATTTCTATGGGAGCAACAACTGATCCAGTCAGAAAAACACATGCAACTTCCTCCCCACTTTCCCTAGTCCAGCACGCACACACTTTCTCTCTCTCCCTTAGCTCCTTTTACATTTGGCTCTCCCCCAACTGACTCTTCAACCCCCTTCAACCCCCAATGCCAACTATGCAAACGCCAGTGCGCAGATACTGACAAATTATTTAAACAAAGCAAAGCGACTTCATGGTTCCATAGGGACATCCTCCCCGACATCTAGGCCAGGCAGCCATGGATCAATGCATGCCAGGGCAGGGAAGAGTTCCCATCATAGAACCCATGACTCCCTCTCTGGAACCCACAAAAATACAACAGTTCACAGAAACTGTCATTTAAAAAAAAAATCCACACTGCACCATGCCCCCCAAGGAACCCCCCCCACCTGCCCTAAGTTTTGAAAATTTACTGGCAGAACCGAAAAACAGCTGCACAGTTTGATCAGGACTGCAGTGTGATTTAAAGGGACCACTTGTGGCTGCACTGGAAATCCACAGCCCCATGGAAGCCCCATGACAGCTCCACAGCAGCCCTAAGAAGAGGAAAGTGGTGGTTTGCCAAGATATGTGGTGGGATGGCTACCACCCCTTTGCCCACCCTCTGCATTGCCCCTCCCACCCAATTGTTATTGGAAACGCATTCACATTATTTCAGCATGGTTGCAAACTGGTTCTTTTCAAAAGAACATTTAAAAGATCCATCTTCAAAATAACGGGTTCAGTAGGACTTGTGCCAATTCACCCTGATTCAGTCTGAACACAATCAGGTTTGAAATTGACTTGAGTGTGAATGAGGCACATATAACTGGGTTTAATCTGATTTGCAAATTGGTTTAAATCATAGTGTGAATGGGGCCTTTGTGTTCAGCAGTAAGCCTGCCTTTGCACTTTCTTCTTTGATCTTCCTCATTAATTGTTCCTAGTCTATGGTGTTTTCCTCTAGTAGTATGGTGTCATTCATATATCTTAGATTGTTGATCTGAGTCCAGATTTGCTCTTTGTATGATATTTTCTGCATACAAATTGAACAGGTAGGGTGATAGAATGCACCCTTGCCTGACCTATTTGCCAATTGGGAATCATTCTGTTTCTCCATAATCTGTTCTAACAGTAGCTTCTTGTTCTAAGTGTAGATTTCTTGTCAGGATTATTAAATGTAGTGGCACTCCCATGTCTTTAAGGATGTCTCATACCTTTTCATGATCTATGCAGTCAAAGGCATTGTAGTCTTTGTTGTAATTAGCACATGCTGATTTTCTTCTGGGATTCCTTGGCTAACTCCATTAAGTACCATATGTTTGCAATGTGGTCTCTAGTGCCTCTTCCTTCTCTGAACCCTGCTTGCACTTCTAGGATTCCTCTCTCTCTGTATGATTGGAGGCAGTGCTGCAGAATTTTGAGCATAATTTTGCTTGCAGGGGAATTAATGCTATGGTCCCATAGTTGCTGCAGTCTTTTGGGTCTCCTTTTTTGTAGATTGGGATGTATATTGATCATTTCAAATCTGTTGAGCACTGTTTTGTTTTTCATATTTGTTGGCATATTTTAGTTGTCACTATAGTTGATTCTATCCATCTGGATTGTAGCAATTCTATTGGAATATCATCTGTGCTTGGTGATTTATCTCTTCTTGCGACTTCTACCTTGCTCTCTAGTATTTGGGGTTCATCTTCATATGATTCTTCCTTCCATATGTTGTTCATTTTTTCTTCTTTTTTATATAGCTCTTCTGTGTATTGTTTCCTCTGACTGTTTATTTCTTCTAGAAATAATAGAATGGGTTATTAAGGCCTTAATACCCTCAAGTCTCCAGATCCCATATGATCAGCAGAGTCAGGCCTGGTTAGTACTTGGAAGCGAGACCACCAATGAATACCAGGTGCTTTAGGCTGTTTCATAGGAAGGAACTGGCAAAACCACCTATGAGTATTTCTTGCCTATGAAAACCTATGAAATGCATGTCAATAAGCAACTTGAAGGCACGTTCACACATTAAGGCTAAGACCAGGCATAGAGGAGTTGTGCATTACTTGATTGTTTTGTTTTGTTTTGTTTATTAGACAGTACAGGAGAGGTCAGTGTGCAGCCCTCTTGCAGAATTTTAATTTCTTGGCAGGGAATGGGAAGTTCCACTGTCCCAGATGATGGGCCCAACACAACAGTTGATGTTTCTAGATATAGAGATTGATACCGTCAATTGGTTATGACCGTTATGTAGCTTGCCTGGAGATAGATAGGACATGAGGAACAGGATGGCAGTCTTTATTATACATTGAAAGGCAATGCTGAGGCAGGTCCAAGAGATTATTGGATTTTTGAATTTTGCTTTCAAAGTGGCAGCCCTTGATAAGGCTTTCCTCTGCTATCTCTGTGACGCTATAGTGGTGGAGGTGTGACCAGGCCCCATTACAAGTGGTGGCTTACAAGAGGAATTGGGAGAGGATCTAGGAGTTTGGCTGGAGTTTTTGAATAAGTTTAATGGGGTTTTATTCTGTCACAAGTAGTTAATGCTTAAGCATATGTTGTAAGTGGCATTTGACGAAGCCAGTTCAGTCATTTTTGGGGTTTACTTTAAGGAGAGGTGGTGCACCCATGTGTGGCCAGCTAACTGGACAAAGATCACAGCTGACAACCTTCCTGGAATGTGCATTGGCAGTGCAGATCTGGGCGTATGTGTTGGAGATTTCTGGTGTAATAATATAGGCATGGTGCAAGTTATCAATTTTTTGACATCCAAATGCCCCAGGATTTATGAGGCTGGTTAGGGCATTTATTCTCCCTCCTCTTCACAGTGCTCCATGTGGCTGGGCTGGAAAATGATATAGCTGACACTCTACCTTGCATGTAGATGGAGACCTTCACAGTACTGGTGCCAGAGTTAGCAGTTAAGTGGAATCAATGCTGTAAAACAGAACATGTAGTGGCTTTGAAGGACAAGGTAGTAAGGGCACACCATTTATCCATACCTCTAATCATCAAGAAGGGATATGCCAAGACAGTAAGGCAATTTGTGGATTTTTGTTTGCACTAAAAGTTGGGGGGGGGGGGTTTACACATTTATTACAATATTGTGTCTCTATGACAAGTGTTCATCAGAGCTAAGCTTTTGGTTACTGCTTTTTGGTTAAAAGTGCAGGCACAAGGGGTTTCCAGATCTAGAAGATCCTGGAAGATTGAATTAGATGGAGAGGAATGGTGGCTCTCCACATAAACCTCTAACCTCTGATATCTTAAAGGTTTTGGGTGGCGTATGGTCTGGAATTTGTACCTCATCATATAAAGCCCTGATGTTTTATGCCACTGCATTAACTTTGGGAAGCACTCACAGTCCATGAATTGGTGCTAGCATCCAAAGGTTACAATCCTGGGAAGGCATTGGGGGTTTTTTTGGACCTCCAAACAGAGAGTAACAAAAATAAGTTTACAATCTATTTCTCCAAGATGGATCAGCAGAGAGCTGGTGCTCATTTGCATCACCAGATCTTCAGTAACCAAGTTAGATGCATAGTTAGGGCCTTAAATATGTACAGGCTAGGGAACCTAGGCCTGGCCCCTTATTCTGTAATGCAGATTTTTTTAAATTACTTTTTTATTAATACATACAACTGCATACATACAATTACATATAGTTAAGCTAACACACTATACATTCTTATATCTAAATAATATCTATCATACTCCCTCTTCGTCTCCCACCACCTACACCCATGTACAAATTCTTTTCTTATCTTATTTCAATCATACTTTCATTCATTCCATAGCTTCCTCCCTCCAATATGAATTGCAATATTATTTTCTTATGCCTTTTTATATAATATTCTATATTATATATTCTCATTTCTACTTTACTTTTATCTATTAAATATTGGATATTGAATATTGTCTCTGCTACTTACTACATAATCATTTAATAGTACTTATCCTACTTTCTTAATAGTTACAAATTATAACTCACCATTCTAACATCTTAACCTAAAATTTTACAATCTTTTTCTTAGCTGAATTTATATTCAGCAATTTGTTTAAATTATTACATTATCTCATTGTTCCTTTAGATATGTGAACACTGTAGTCCATTCTGTCCTCACCTTGTCAGAAACCTCATTTTTTAAAAATTTTTGTTAGTATATCCATCTCAATCATGTCTAGTAATTTCACTTTCCATTCCTCTATGTCTGGTATGTCTTTTGTTTTCCATTTTTGTGCATATAATATTCTTGCTACTCCAAACATATAAAATAAGATTTTTCCATATTTCTTCTCTAATTCCTCTTCTATCATTTCTAATAAAAAAAATCTGGTTTCATTTCCAGTTTTATCTGTAATATAACACAAATTTGTAATTTTATCTCCCTGCAATATTTTTTGCTAAGGTACAGTCCCACCAACAGTGCATATATGTACCTGCCTTTTCTCCACATTTCCAACATAAATTACTTTGATTTTTATATATTTTTGCAATTCTTATCAGAGTAAGATGCCATCTGTAAAACAATTTATACCAGTTTTCTTTTAAGTTATGAGAGGCCGTATATCTCATTCTTTCATTCCATGTTTGTTCCCAATCTTCTAATTGAATTGAGTGACCCACATATTGTACCCATTTTGTCATTGTACCTTTGATAACTTCATCCTCATTCTCTATTTCTAATAATTTTTTATATATCTTTCCAATTAATTTAGAATTCTCTCTGCATCAATTTTTCTCTAATTCTGTTTCTGATGCTTCTGATCCAAATATATTTTGGTCTAATTGTCACCGTTCGTAATGTTGCCTATGAGCAAACCATCCTGTATCAAAACCTATTTGCCACAGTTCTTGTGATTTTAATTTATACTTTCCCATACATTTTTTGGTTACTTCTTTATAAGTAAACCATTTCTTTTTTCTGAACATTTCCTTTCTATATAGCGCTTCTTGGGGGGGATAATCACATTGGGAAATTATTTACTATTCCTTTCTTATATTTTTTCCATACATTCATTAGTGATTAGTGAAATCTTTCTTCTCTGCACATATTGTGTTTGCTGATGTCAGAACCTGATGGCTGTGGCCTCAGGTTCTGCCAGAAAGGTGAATGGGGATGATGGTTAAGGGAACGAAAAGTGTTGGAAGAACAGAGTTGGAAAGAACAGGGGGATGGAAGATGTGCAGCTGCAAGGTTGTTTTGATGACGGGCTCTTTGGAATGTAGAGAACTTGAAGGGAGCATGGTATTCCTTGGAGCTGTTGGTGGGGGCTAGGCAAAGGTGGGGCTGAGGAGCTGGGGAAATCAAACTGTGGGAATAGTAGGTGGAGATGGGTTTGCGCGCCAAAAGGCTAGGGGGTGGAGTGAAGATTTTGGTGGGTTTAATTAGGCGTTGTAATGGTGGGGGGGCAGTTCTGGCTTAAACGCAGTGTAGTGAAATGCTGAATTTGCGTGTTCAATAAACTCCTAATTACTGCAATTGGCTGGTTTACTGACTCCACAGAGTTCTGATTCTGCTGAACTTGACAGTAAGTCAGAACTCACTATAAGCCTGGGGTGATGAATTTGAGCCAGGCTGAGCACCCTCTATTGCAGACAGCGGAGGCTGGCACCCTGCCGGTGGCAGAGCATGCCAAGGTTAAGGAGCAGCAGCTGGTGGAAGGGGCATGGGCCAAGGAGTGGGAATGGACTTTGGAAGATACTCCGGTACACTCCGGCAAAGACAAGTGGTTTCAACCAAGGGCCCCTTCCCAAGGAAGAGCATGCGAGCATCGGAGGGCTGGCCGAGTCTCGGCCTGGGATGTTGGTGTGGCCAACCCTGTAGAGAAACCAGCGGATCACTCAGAAGAAATGGAGGAGGAAATGGAACAGGTGCATGGGGAAATGAAGGAGATGCGGGGAAGGCTGGATGAACTGGCGAAAAACTTCAGAGAGATGATGGACTTCATGCGAGGGGACCAGGCGGGAGCAGCAGCACCCAGGAGGGAAGCACCTTAGCCACCTCCAGCTCCAGCGGCACAGGTGAGAGGTCCCCCAGTAGCACAGCTGCCTCCAGTGGTGAGATTCCAAGACCCTGCAGCTAGGAAGATGGGGGTAAAGTTTAATGGCAAACCCCAAGGGCTCCCTTATTTCTTGACAACTGTTGCTGGCCATATGCATGAGTGGGACCACTCTTTTGCCACAGAAGCCTCTAAGGTCAGATGTGTGGCAGGACATTTGGAGGGAGAAGCTGCGGAATGGGTAGTACAGTTATATGATAGCGGAGCTAGTGAGCTGCAGAATTTGCAAGAGTTTATGGTGGATCTGATGTCAAGATTTGAGGACCCAATGAGAGCTAAGAGGGCTAGAGCCAAGCTGACCACCTTGATGCAAGGGCCAAGGTCTGTGGTTGAATATGCATTAGAGTACTGAAGTTTGGTGGCCATGATCCCAGATTGGTCAGAGTCCATGTGAATTCAGTACTTCCGAGATGGCCTTCACCCAGAAATTCTCG
Source organism: Phrynosoma blainvillii (assembly GCA_026167975.1). Classification (NCBI taxonomy): domain Eukaryota; kingdom Metazoa; phylum Chordata; class Lepidosauria; order Squamata; family Phrynosomatidae; genus Phrynosoma; species Phrynosoma blainvillii. The sequence goes on from JANUYF010000004.1 coordinate 154,868,575, forward strand.
AATGTGCTATGAATCAAAAGAACCCTACCACTCTGAGGGGGTGGATTCGACTAGTGGGGGAAGCTGAGATGGCCTGAGAGATGGTTAGACTTGCAAAGCAGAGAGCAGCAATGGTGCAGAGCTGGGGACACACTAAGACCCAGCGCCCTCAAATGATTGGGAGAGGCAAGCCAGCTGATGAGACGGAGAAGCAATGCTGAATGAGGCTGGGGCTGTGTCTACAGTGCAGCAAGAAGGGCCACAGAATTGCCAGCTGCCCAGAGAGGGTTGACGGCAGCGGATCCAGCAGCGGAGACGGGACTTTGCCACCTGGGCCCTGCCTTGGCCCCAACACGCCCGGCCTCACGGCTCTTTCCCCGGCGGCGTGGAGGTGGGGAGAAGGAGGGCGGGACCATCTCTGGGCCTATAAAGGCCCCCATTGAGCCTTCCCTTCCCCCCCCCCAGCAGCAGCGGAGATGGGACTCTGACATCTGGGCCCTGCCTTGGCCCCCATCACTGCTGACCTTGTTCTAGCCACTGAATGGCCTTGGAGAGCCACCTCCTATCTGCAATTACGAGAGCCTTCATGCAGCTGTGGCTGAAACATAGGACTGGAGTCAGCTGGATGTTTACCCCCTTTTTTACATACTGGAGCTGACAATGACTTGGGAGCGGGTATTCAGGTGGTGTGGGGGAGGGGGAGGTATGGCGGCTGCAGAACCAACAAATGTTGCAAAAGAAGGAGGGATCGATGCTTGATATCTATCCCACCTTCAGTTGGCTCTGCTTCCCAGGATAACTTGGGGAACGTGCCAACCATTCCACTGACCCTTAATCTGCTCCTGTGCAATGCCAGGTCGGTCAAAAATAAGACACACTTCATCCACGACCTCTTGGTGGATGAGGCAGCCGACCTGGCGTGCTTCACTGAGACCTGGCTGGGGGATGCCAGCTCCGTAACTTGGGCGCAGGCTCTCCCAGCTGGGTTCTCAGTTATTGAGCAGGTGAGGGAAAGTGGGCGGGGGGGTGGTATAGCCTTGGTCCACAGGAACACCTTGACCTTGATCAGGAAACCTATCTGGAAAACGACGCACATTGAGTGTATGTACCTTAGCTTGAAGACCAGGGATAGTTTGGGGATTCTGTTGGTATACCGGCCACCCCGTTGCTTAACAGACTCCCTAACCGAGCTGACGACCCTGGTTTCTGAGTTGCTGTTGGAGTCGCCCAGACTCTTAGTTCTGGGCGACTTCAACATTCCACTCGAAACCAGTTTGCAAGATTTAACTGGCGCGGCTCGGGAGTTCATGGAGACCACGACGATCATGGGCCTATCCCAACTGGTTGACGGGCCCACACATTGTGCTGGTCATACCCTCGATGCAGTCTTTAGTACGGAGCAGGATCATCTGTGGGCGGAGATCAAAAATATCTCCACCCTGTCATGGATGGATCATTTCCTGATCAGGGCAGAACTAAAGGCTATTATCCACCCTCCCGGGGGTGGCGGACCCATTAGAACGGTCCGCCCTCGAAGGCTAATGGAACCAATTGGTTTCCAGAAAGCCTTAGAGGGTTTAATGGTTGGTAACGCCGGTGATTCTGTCGAGGCCTTGGTGGACACCTGGAACATCGATCTCACCAGGGCTATCGACACAATCGCTCCCAAGCGTCCTTTCCAGCCCACTTCTAATCGTAAGCCCTGGTATACCGAGGAGCTTAGGAGGATGAAGCGAGCTGGACAACGACTAGAGTGCGAATGGCGGAAGTCTCGTCTCTTATTTGACAGAACTCGCCTTAGGAAACATCTTGATTCCTATAGGGAGGCTTTGCATGCGGCGCAGAAATCTTTCTATTCTGCACGCATTGCGTCTGCAGAGTTTCGCCCAGCAGAGCTGTTTAGGGTGGTGGGGGAGTTGACAAGGGCTCCTCCTGCACCGAACCCCCTATTTAGCCCAACAACAGCCTGCTGTGAGGCTTTTAACACTCACTTTGCAGATAAAATCTCTCGGATAAGAGCCGACCTTGACTCCATTGTTTCGGCAGAATCCGTAGACGAGGTATCCAGGAACTCCGTTGATGGCACTTTACTGGATCAGCTACAATCTGTGAGTACCGATGACGTGGACAGGCTGCTTGGAAGTGTGAGAAAGACGACCTGCCCCCTCGATCCTTGTCCATCATGGCTGGTCGTCCAGGGGGGGAAGCGTTGAGGGTGTTCCTTCGGGACACAATCAACGCGTCATTCAGGGAAGGCAAGGTACCATCTTGCCTAAAGGAGGCGGCGGTAAAGCCACTCCTGAAAAAGCCTTCCCTGGATCCCCTGGATAGAAACAACTATAGACCAGTCTCCTTGCTCCCTTTTTTGAGCAAGGTGATCGAGAGGGCAGTTGCTTCCCAACTACAAGCAGTCTTGGATGAAACCGATTATCTTGACCCATTTCAAACCGGCTTCAGGACAGGATACGGAGTGGAGACTGCCATGGTTGCTCTGACCGATGACCTCCGCTTGAGCATCGACGGGGGTAGTGTGACCTTGTTGGTGCTCCTGGATCTCTCAGTGGCCTTTGACACCATAGATCATGCCATCCTCTTAGATCGCCTGAGAGAGTTAGGAATTGGAGGCACTGCTTTGCAGTGGTTCCGTTCCTTCCTCTCGGGCAGATCTCAGAGGGTGAGGCTCGGGGACAGTTGCTCATCCAAAATTGAGCTTAATTGTGGCGTCCCTCAGGGCGCCATCCTGTCCCCGATGCTATTTAACATTTACATGAAGCCGCTTGGTGAGATCATTTGGAGGCATGGAGCTCGGTGTCTTCAGTATGCTGACGACACCCAGATATATCTCTCCATGACCAGATCATCGACTCAGACTTCAGATGGCGCCTCTCCTCTTGATGACTGTCTTAGAGCGGTAATGGGTTGGATGAGGAAAAACAGATTGAAGTTGAATCCAGACAAAACGGAGGTACTTGCAGTTACAGGCCCGAAACCAGATTTGGGAATACAGTCTCCAGTCCTGGATGGAGTCACACTCTCCTCTAAGGACTGTGTTAGCAGTCTGGGGGTACTTCTAGATTCATCGCTTCACATGACTAGTCAGGTGAATGCGGTGGTCAGGAGTGCCTGTTATCAGCTTCGGCTGATACGCCAACTGCGCCCTTACCTGGATAGAAGGGATCTGGAAGCTGTGGTACACGCCCTGGTAACCTCACGTCTGGATTTCTGCAACGCACTCTACATGGGGCTACCCTTGTGCCTAACCCAGAACTTCAACTGGTACAAAATATGGCAGCCAGGCTAATTACCGGAACATCTAGGAGGGAGCACATAACACCGGTGCTTAAATCCCTCCACTGGCTGCCGATTAGTTTCCGGGCGCAGTACAAGGTGTTGGTTTTAACCTTTAAAGCCCTACATGGCTTGGGTCCATCTTATCTTAGGGACCGCCTCTCCCCATACGATCCCCCCCGCGCCCTTCGGTCCTCTGGGAGGAATCTGTTACAGCCTATAAAAACTAGGCTGTCTCAGACCTCCCAGAGGGCCTTCTCCGCAACCGCTCCCAGACTTTGGAATGGCCTGCCGGATGAGATCCGTCTTATTACTACTCTCACTGCTTTCAAGAAAGCAGTAAAGACGGATCTCTTCCGGCAGGCCTTCCCGGAATAGTTGTCGGCCCAATAAAGGGGACTCCCATTTGTCTGACTCCCTTGTGATACTCTGTTTTAATTTACTATATGTATTTTAACTTTCTTTGGTTTAATTTTATTTTAAGGGGTTGGGTGGAGGGAGACAGGGATTGGGGAGAGAGAATGTTTTAATGTTGTTTTGTTTTAAACGCTGTTGTCCCCCGCCCCGATTGCTCTGCAGAGGGGCGGGCTACAAATAAAAATTTATTATTATTATTATTATTATAAGGCAGCAAAGCATTGAACACCTGCCCCCAGGGAGGGCAGAGCTGGATCTCCAGGGAGAGCTGGTGGAAAAGCAGGCCAAGTGGCAGAACCGACTGTGGAAGAAATGGGGGAGGTGTGGACCGACAGTGATGAAGAGAATGCAGCACAGCTTTTGGGAAATGGTTTGAGCCTGTCTTAAGATGCGGCGGAAGACAGGCTGAGAGGCGGGACAGCTGCAGATGCTTGGTGAGTGGGGGAGTTCCAATATGTGTAATAAAAGTAAGACTTTTCTAGCCAAAACAGGGACTCAGCGTAGAGCTAAATGCAGCTCTGGACTTTGGATGCACCAGATGTCTAATTAATCAGGAAATAGTAAAAACTTGGAACATTGAGACTAGAACTCTCACCCAGCCTATACCCTCCCCCCAAATGGGACTCTACTGGGGGGGCAGGCCACCTCCCAAAGGATGGTAACATTGTGGTTGGGAGTGGCAGAGCACTGGGAAAAGATCAGTCTAATCGTGAGCCCTACTCACAGCCACAATTTAGTTTTGAGAATTGATTGGTCGCAATTCCACAATCCGTCCATAGACTGGGAAAAACTTCAGTTGGTATTTGATGATCCAGTATGCAGAGAGCATGTTCAAGTCGGTGAAGGGTTAAGCAAAGAGGTTGCCATGGCAACAATACAAAAGCAGCCTGAAGGGGAGGAGGGAGGTGGAAAAGCGATGGGGGAAGTACTCCCTGCCTACCCACCAGAATATGAGGACTTAAAAGAGGTCTTTGAGGAGAAGGAGAGTGACCAATTGCCACCTCACAGAGAGACTGACTGTGCAATTGAACTGGTGCTGAGATCCATACCCCCCAAATCTAAATTGTATTCTATGACTCCTTTGGAAATGAAAACATTGAAAGAGTTCATAGAAAAGAACCTGGCAAGGGGATTCATTAGACCCTCCACCTCTACTTTTGTGGCTCCGGTGTTCTTCAGGGAAAAGAAAGATGGCTCTTTATGATTGGTGACTGATTACAAAAACTTCAATGCCACTAGCATCACCAACAAGTACCCCTTGCCATTGATGAAAGATATGTCGGGGAGACTGGCCACTGGAAAAATCTTTACTAAGCTGGATTTGAGGGATGCCTACTTTCGAGTACGCATCCAAGAAGGGGATGAATATAAAACTGCTTTTAATTGCCCTTTGGGAGCTTTTGAATACAAGGTTCTTCCGTTTGGGCTATCGGGGGCCCCCGGTTATTTTATGTGTTTGGTAAATAAAGTTCTACACGATCTGCTCTTTGAAGGGGTTCTTGTTTATTTGGATGATGTACTAATTTATTCCAAAACCCTGGAATCACATATCAGATTAGTGAGGGAGTTGTTGACAAGGCTACTGGACCATCAATTATATGTTAAACTTTCCTAATGCCATTTTCACACCAAAGAATTAGATTTTTTGGGGTACAGAGTCTCTGTACGCAGAATTGAAATAGACCCTACCAAAGTACAAACGGTTATGGAGTGGCCCCCACCCCGAACCAGAAGGCAAGTACAGAAATTCTTGGGCTTTGCCAACTTCTACAGACAATTCATCCCCAACTTTGCTCAGATCACTTTGCCAATTACTAATCTGCTGAAAACTGTAGCTGGGGGGCCTCAGAGGGTAACCAAAAAACTGAAAGGGGGCCCAAGGGAAAAGCCAAATCCGTCAGCCAAAGTAGCTTGGACCCCTCAGTGCCAAGAAGCTTTTGACAAGCTGAAACAGTTGTTTAGTTCAGAACCCATCCTAAAACATCCAGATCCAGAAGTTCCTTTTGTTGTCCAAGTGGATGCTTCAGATTTCGCAGTGGACACTGTGCTTATGCAAAGGGATAGGGAGGGTTCCTGTGCGCCTACCTTTCTAGAAAGTTCCAGCAAGGGGAGCTGTCACAACCAATTTGGGAAAAAGAAGCATTTGTTATAAAATGGGCCCTCCAAAATTGGAGACAATATCTGGAAGGAGCCCCCCATCCATTTGAGGTTTGGACAGACCACCGGAACTTAGAAGCTTTGCAGGTCCCTCGCAAATTGTTGCCCAAACAGCGTAGATGGGCTAAAGACTTTTACAAATATAACTTCACTCTAAAGTTTATCCCTGGGAAGGACAATGGGCTTGCTGATTCCTTGCCATGATTGCCACAGCACCTGGGCAAGGAATCAGATCCAATGCAGACACTGTTTTCACCAACCCAGCTGGGATTAGCAGTGACCACTCAAAGTCAAGCAAAAAAAGAACTTAAAGTCACTGACAGTGTTTTAGACCCCCTGCATGAGAAAATTAAACAACACTCCGCTTCGGATCAGTGGCTTACAGATCACAAACATGAGATAGTTGAAGGGGAGTCTGGACTATGGTACAAGGGACCAAGAATATATGTACCCTCAGCTTTGAGATTGGAAGTGTTGAACACTTTTCATGATTCCAAGGCAGCTGGTCATTGGGGATTTGTCAAAACTTTTCATTTGATCAGAAAACAATTTTGGTGGGAAGGAATGAGAGCTGACATTGACAAATATATAAAAAGCTGCTCTGTGTGTGCCAGAGCAAAACCTTTGGTGGGAAAACCCAGCGGGCTTCTAGAGCCACTTAGTGGGCCTTGGAAGCATATAGCCATGGACTTAATTACTGATTTGCCAATAAGTCATGGCAGGGCCACCAACTGGGTAGTTACAGACCTGTTCTCCAAACAAGTAGGTGCCCCCTGCTTCCAAATTAGCTACCATGTTTATACAACATATCTACTGGTTGCATGGCCTTCCAAATAAGATTGTAACTTATAGAGGAAGTAACTTTACCTCACAGTTCTGGAAGGCACTACAGGCCAAATTGGGGGTGCAATTGACATTTAGCACCTCTCATCACCCTGAATCAGATGGACAGATGGAATGCATGAATGCGACCTTGCAAAAATATTTATGGTGTTATGTTAACCATTTACAGGATGATTGGTATGAGCTTTTGCCACATGCTGAAATTGCTTTTAATGGGGCTATACACCAAAGCACTGGACATTCTCCATTTGAAATTATTTATGGACATGAGCCCAAACTGTTGCCTGAGATTCAAAGTAGCCCCACTGACCCATGTACTCAATGACTAGACAAAATAAGAAAAGGGTGGCCAAGTCTTTGGAAAAGGCTAAATTGAACTATAAACGTTTTGCTGACAAACATAGAAAGGACAATTGGCAACTTAAACCAGGTGATCAGGTTTATTTGTCAACCAAACATTTGAAGTCCAGGCACCCGTGCAAAAAACTGGGGCCTAAGTATATTGGTCCTTTTCAGATAAAATCTTTGATTAATGATGTCACTGCAGAGTTGATTTTGCCTAAAGAATATAGACATTTGCATCCTGTTTTTCATTTCAGTCTGCTGAAACCTGCTTTCACTGATGGGCCTGGAAAAAATGTAAAGACCCCTCCTTTGCCATTGCTGATTGATGGTGAACATCACTTCAAAGTTTCCAAGATTTTAGACTCAAAAATACATAAGGGGGGTTTGTATTACCTTGTCAAATAGAAACACTTTCCTTTGTACCATGCTGAATGGGTTCAAACATGCAAAGGCTGATAATTTGGTGGCTGCATTTCACCAAGCTTATCCTGACAAACCAGGGAGTGGTTGATTTCTATGATAGTTGTTTCTTTCTTTCTTCTGTCGGGTTCCATTTTTCTTTTTTCCCTTTTGCTTGCTTTAGTTGGGGTAAATATATTTTGGGGGGGGACTGTCAGAACCTGATGGCTGTGGCCTCAGGTTCTGCCAGAAAGGTAAATGGGGATGATGGTTAAGGGAATGAAAAGTGTTGGAAGAACAGAGTTGGAAAGAACGGGGAGATGGGAGATGTGCAGCTGCAAGGTTGTTTTGATAACGGGCTCTTTGGAATGTAGAGAACTGGAAGGGAGCATGGTATTTCTTGGAGCTGTTGGTGGGGGCTAGGCAAAGGTGGGGCTGAGGAGCTGGGGAAATCAAACTGTGGGAATAGTAGGTGGAGATGGGTTTGCGCGCCAAAAGGCTAGGGGGTGGAGTGAAGATTTTGGTGGGTTTAATTAGGCGTTGTAATGATGGTGGGGGGGCAGTTCTGGCTTAAACGCAGTGTAGTGAAATGCTGAATTTGCATGTTCAATAAACTCCTAATTACTGCAATTGGCTGGTTTACTGACTCCACAGAGTTCTGATTTTGCTGAACCTGACAGCTGAGTCTCGTCCAGCAGAGCTGTTTAGGCTGGTTGGGGAACTGACACGGGTTCCACCCGTGCAGAACCCACTACTTAACCCGACAATGGCCTGCTGTGATGCGTTTAACAACTTCTTCACAGATAAAATCTCTCAGATAAGAGCCAACTTAGATGCCAGTGTTGTAACGGAATCAACTAATAAGGTGTCCAGCAGCTCTGTTAATGGAATTATACTGGCTCAGTTTCAATCTGTGAGTACCAATGACATGGACAAGCTCCTTGGTAGAGTGAGAAAAACTATCTGCCCTTTCGATCCTTGCCCATCATGGCTGGCTGTTTGGGGGAGGGATGCCTTGAGGATGTTCCTTAGGGACATCATTAATGCATTCCTTGGGGAAGGTCATGTTCTATCTTGCTTGAAGGAAGCAGTGGTTAGGCTGCTTCTGAAAAACCCTTCCCTGGACCCCATGGATATGAACAGCTATAGGCCAGTCTCTTTACTACCTTTCTTGAGCAAAGTGATTGAGAGTTCGGTTGCTCTTCAACTCCAAGCTGTCTTGGAGGAAACTGATTATCTAGATCCATTTCAAACTGGCTTTAGGACAGGATTTGGAGTTGAGACTGCCATGGTCACCCTGGCTGATGACCTTTGTCTGGACATCGACAGAGGTAGTGTGACCCTGTTGGTGCTCCTAGACCTCTCAGCAGCTTTTGATACAATAGATCATAACATCGTCTTGGATCATCTGAGTAGGTCAGGAATTGAAGGCACTGCATTGCGGTGGTTCCATTCCTTCCTCGTGGACAGATTCCAAAGGGTGTTGCTCGAGGACAGTTGGTCTACAAGGAAAGAGCTTAATTGTGGTGTCCCTCAAGGTGCCATCCTGTCCCCAATGCTATTTAACATATATATGAAGCCGCTGGAAGAGATCATTCAAACACATGGGGTGGGGTATTATCAGTAGCTGATGACACCCAGATATATTTCTCCATGTCTCAGTCCTCAGCTATGACTTCAGTCCTGGTGGCACAATGGTTAAATGCCTGTACTGAAGCCACTCAGTCATAAACCACAAGGTTGTGAGTTCAATACTAGCCAGGGCTCAGGCTAGACTCAGGCCTGCATCCTTCCGAGGTCGCTAAAATGAGTACCCAGCTTGTTGGGGGGCAATCAGCTCACAGTTGTAAACCACTTAGACATCCCATAGAGTGATATGAAGCGGTATATAAATAAGCTGCTTTGCTTTGCTTTGCTTTGCTTTGCTTTTAGAAAAACAGATCATTATAAAGATTGAAAATGGCAGTTACCACAAAAAGGCAGCAGCAGCTACTGCAGCCCATTTTGGTAATCAAACTCAAATAAGATATTCAATGGAACAAGGCTCAATCTTGGATGAAATTAGAAAGATGCAAATAAACATGGATAAAAATCTGAAACAAGGAATTAAGACCTTAAGAGCTGATTTGAAACAAGACATTGAGACAGAATTAAAAGACATAAAACTAACATTAGAAGAAGTCATAGAAGATATGAAACAAGTAAATGGGGAAATAATCAAATTGGAAGAAAAATCCAAACTATTTGAAGAAAAAAATAACAATACAAATGACAGAAGAATTGGAAGTGGGGGAAATTTAGATATAAAAGCTTTGGAATTTTTTTTAAAAAAAGAATATTGTTTGAAATTGAGGGGGATAGTAGATCAAAAATTTGAAAATTTATACCAATATTAGCAGATTATTTCCTGCCAATATTAGCAGATTATTTAGATATTTCAACACAAGATTTATGTTGGGAAATAAGTAAATTGTTCTGAATCAACTCACAAATCTCAAGAAAAAAAGGTTACCCAAGAAATGTTGTTATTTACTTTTGGAAGAAAAGAATGAGAAATCAGGTATTGGAACAAAGCTATCAAAAGAAATTGACTATAGAGGGAGGGGTGGTGAAAATATTTAAAGATATCCTGGAAAGAATATTGAAAAAAAGCAACAATTATACGTTCTTAATGATTGTCTTAAAGATAAACAATGGGAGATATAAATGGGAGAAATGAGAAGGAATTTCAGTAAATTATAACCAAAAATTGTATAAACTCAACCCAATGTTGAAAGCAAAAGAATTTTGGAAAAAACATAGAAATAGGATTGAGAAGAAACAACAAGAAAAGGACAACTCAAAACAGTGAACAAGAAATAAGAGAACCACCACAACCTCCCAAGGAGGATTATTCAGAAGAAAATATTGCAGATGGGCAGCCATGGGCTGCCCTGAGAAGTGGAGGATTGGAGTCGAAGCTGCCCCATGCCTTGTCCCCAATCCACTCTTTGCCACTCTTTCCAGAGCCAGTGAAAAGGGCACTGGAAGAGCCATCACACATCTCTTCTGGTGCAGAGGCTGAACCGGGAGGACGTCATCAGGGTGCTTGCCATGTGTAATGATGCGTGCTCTGATGACGTCCTCGGAAATGGGTTGAGGCAGCCACCGTGCAGCTGCCCCTCCCCTTCCCTGCCTCCAAGATGGCACTTTGCCCCATCTGCATCCCCCCCCCCAGATGGCCAGAGAGAGACATAACAATAGAAAACTCTAGGTGGGAAAGCAGCCTTGTTTACATAAGAAAAACAATAATAAAAGCCAGTATGGGAAAGGAGATCACGTGGTGGATGATGAACAACAAGAGGCTAGGTTAACAAACATCACATACAGAACATCCAATCAACTTGAAGGGTAACACCCAAAACGGTGGAGAGGGGCTGGACTGAGAAACTTTGTGTTCTGGCATTGATATTATTATTTGCTTCCTTTGGATCACACTTTTTCTTCTCTTTACTTCTCACAATGGATCTATAATATGTTTATATTGCTTCACAATGTAGCCTTAAGATCTGGAAACATGGATCTGTAGTTTTATTCTTGTTTAGTCACATCAGCAAGATGTGATCCTATAGTGGACTGTATTTTACTTTGCTTGTTGTTATTATTTTTTCAACAACAATAATAAAAGCTCAACTTTTAGAAGCTTGGATTTTTTATTATTATTATTATTATTATTATTATTATTATTTTGTTCCCTGGTTCTGCTGGATCTACAAGCACGCTACTCCACTCAAACCTAACATGGTGGATCTAAGAATTGATGCAGAGACAGAATTCTCCAATTAAAGTATTATTTATTAAAAAGGGAAATCACACAGCAGTTCACATACATGCACACACTCATGCAAGGCTCAGGGAAATCAGGGGTTAGCTTGGAAAAGGTTTGGAGGCAGAACTATGGGTGATACTTGCTACAGATGAAGCTTTCTCCAGGATCCAACTGGGTGAAGTGGTGTGAAACATAACCGTTCTGACAGCGTGGGTTGGGGTGGTGGTAGCTAGATCAGAGAGCAGAGTGATGCAGGGTCCCCAGGAACTCTGACTAGCAACACTGAAAGGAGAAATCTAGGGTTTTGTTTTTTTTTTAATTTTTATTATTAAAAGAAAAAATAAGATAAACTGTACATTTGATATATCAGCAAGTTTTTCCAATTATACTTAATAAGAAAAAATAAAATAAAAGAGAAACACAGAAAAGCCGAACACATTAAATTCAAGTTAACGCTTCACTTGTATCTTAGTTTCCTTTCTTCACTTCCGATTTCTGTCTCTTGCAAGTGCTTCATTTTTTCCTTTTTCTATTATTGTTGTTCTTTGCTATAATAGTATATATATATATATATATATATATATATATATATGTAAGTAAGTTTGGTTACAAAATAATTTTTAAAGTCTTTATATGCTTAAATCTTATGTATCTACAGTTTTATAACGTTGCTTGAATTAATTTGCTATAAGTTCTTTTACTAATTCCTTTTCTTTATTTCCCCTTTTGAGCTTTGGAGCCTGTGTTCTTTCCAACCCCCCCCCCTTTTTTTTAAATTTTCTCTCTCTCTTTTTCGTTTCATCTTCCGGTTTTCTTTATTTAATTTGTATCTTCCTTTGTTGCCTTTTTTATTATTATTGTTATTATTTAATAATTTTCTTAATCTTTAATTAATCTTCCAAAAGTAAATTTTTGAATTTTTCCCATTCTTTTTCTGTTTTGCCAGTCGATCTTGAATTTAATAAGGCTCTCAGTTTATCCATATATTTCAACTCTTCTACCTTTATTTTCCAGTCCTCTATTTTTGGGCTATCTTCTGTCTTCCAACCTCTGGCTATGATTACTCTGGCAGCTGTTGTTAAATATAGAATTATTCTCCAATATTTAGTTGTTAGTTCTTTATTTAATCTGGTGGTGATATTTAATAAAAAGAGTTCTGGTGTAAAAGGGATTTGACTATTAAATTTTTGTTGCATAATTTTATGAACTTTTTGCCAGAATTTTTGGATTATTGGGCAAGTCCACCACATGTGATATAATGTGCCAGCTTCCTTTTGACATTTTCAACACCTGTCGCTGAGCTTCTTTTTTTTTTTTTTTATTTTGTTGGAGTAAAATACCATCTGTTGGAAATCTTCATGAAATTTTCTTTCAAATCTTGTGAGGCAGTGAAAGCATTAGTTTTTTTCCATGCATCTTCCCAGTCTTCAATATATATTGTGTGTCCAATATCTCTTGCCCAATTGATCATAGCTTTTTTGATGTATTCTTGTTCTAATTCTATTTCCAGAAGTAGCTTATATAATTTTGAAATTTTTCCCTTGTCAGGAGATTGTAAAATTTTATCCAATTCATTTGCTGATTGTTGAAACTCTTGATTTGTTATATCTTCTCTGTATTTGCTTTGGATTTGATAGTAGCTAAACCACGTTAAGTTTATATTTAGTTTCTTCAATTCTTCCCTTTCAGAGAGATAAAATTCTCCTTTATTGTTTTTTCTGAGTAAGTCCTGATATTTTATCCATTCTCCCTTCTTACTTCTTTGAAAGAAGGCTTCTTGAGTAGAGATCCATAGTGGAAGTTTCTGGTAGAATTTGATTTTTATATTTAGCCAAGTTCTTAAAAGGGATTTTGTCAAAATATGATTATTAAAGTCTTTATTTACTTGGTGTTTGTTGTACCAAACATACGCATGCCATCCAAAACGGTTTCCAAAGCCTTCCAAATTTAGCAGTTTTTGATTTTCTAATTTTATCCAGTTTTTAACCAGATTAGGCAGCACGCTTGATGGTATATTTTAAAGTTTGGCAGCGCATATCCTCCCCTCATTTTGTCGTCCTGAAGCGTTGATAATTTTATCCTTGGCTTTCTGCCTTTCCAGATAAATTTGCTTATTTCTTTATTTCATGATGAAAATGTTTTGTCTTTTACTATAATAGGAAGATTTAACAGCAAATATAATATCTTTGGCAGGATGTTCATTTTTATCACTGATATTCTTCCTAATATAGACAGGTTCAATTTGTTCCATTTGATTAGATCTTTTTTTATCTCTTCCCATAATCTAGTATAATTGTTTGTCATCAGGTCCGTGTTTCTACTGGTGATCCATATTCCTAAATACTTTGTTTTGTTTGTTAAGGTGCAGCCTGTAAGACTAGCTAATTTCTTTTGTTCTTTTTTCTTAATATTTTTAGTCATTATCATAGTTTTTTCTTTGTTCACTTTAAAGCCAGAGTGTTTACCAAAGCTTTTAATTTCTTCAAAAAGTTCTTGTATGTTTTCTAATGGATCTTGTAATGTCACCACAATATCATCTGCATAGGCTTTAACTTTTAGTTCTTCATTCTTGATTTTTGTTCCCTTTATTTTTTTGTTTTCATTTATTGCCCTGATAAGTATTTCAACTGTTATTATAAATAACAGGGGAGAAATCGGGCATCCTTGCCTTGTTCCTTTGTTGATGTTAAATTCTTCACTTCTTTCTCCATTTATTAACAACCTTGCTCTCTGATCTTTATATATTTGTTGAATGCATTTTAGAAATTGACCTTGTATACCTATTTTCTTTAAACAGGCTATCATAAATTCCCATCTCACTTTGTCGAAGGCTTTCTCAGCATCAATATACACCAAACCTAATTTCTTTTCATTATTCACATTGTAGTATTTAATTGTGTTTATTATACTTCTAATATTGTTCCTAACATATCTTCCTGGAAGAAAGCCACTTTGATCTTCTTGAATGTAGTTTTTTATTGCATTTTTTAACCTTAAAGCTAATATAGAAACGTATATTTTATAATCTACATTCAGGAGTGAGATTGGTCTATAGTTGTTTATTTCTTTTATATTTTTGCCTTCTTTCGGAATAAGCGAGATGTCTGAATACTTCCAAGAATCAGGAATGCCTTCTGACGAGATTGCATTGAAGGTTTTCTGCAGTGTTTCCACTATGATCTCTTCAAAGGTTTTATAATATACTGCAGAAAAACCGTCTGGGCCTGGAGATTTATCTACTTTAAGGTCTTTAATAGCTTGTCTTATTTCTTGTTTTGTTATAGTTGCATTTAGTTGTTCTTTCTGCTGTTCATTAAGTTCAAAGATAGATTTTTTTTGTTGAGATATTCTTGTATATTCAGCTTTTTGGGCAAGGTTTCTTCTTTAAATAGATTAGTATAAAATTCCAAAAATGAATTCTTTATCTCCTCTTGTGTCTTGTAGGTTTTTCCTTTATGTGTGATTTCAATTATTGTTTTTCTTCTTTTCTCTTGTTTTAACAATTTGGCCAGACTTCTCCCTATCTTATTGGCATTCTCAAAGTATTGTTGTTTAGTCTTTTTTATTTTTAGGGCCATTTCTTCTAGGTTTTGGTGTTCGAGCTCCAATTGTAAAAGTTTCCTTTCTTTTTGTAACTTATTGTTCCTTGGTGCCAGACTTATCCTTTTTTCTAGCTCAGACATTTGTTTTATTATTTTATCAATTTGATCTTGTTTCTTCCTTTTTAGTTCTGCTCCTTGTTTTATTAACAGTCCTCTGGCTACAGCTTTGCTAGCATCCCAAATAGATTTGGTTTTTACATCCGGAGTGGTATTTTCTTTAAAATATTGTGTTAATTCCTTTTTCATTTTTCTCACAAATGTTTCATCCTCTAGGAGATTTGCATTTAATCTCCAGCTTCTATCTTTCTTCAGTAGCTGCATCTCAATATTGATAAGATTATGGTCTGATATCATTTTTGATATTACTTCCATTTTCTTTACGAAGTGCAAGAGATGTTTTGAGATTAAACCCATGTCTAATCTTGAGCTAGATTTATGCACCTCAGAGAAGAAAGTAAACCCACTTTTATTTCCATACTTTTCGGTCCAAATATCTTCTAAGCTTTGCTCTTCCATTATATCAAAAAAGGCTTGTCGTAACCTTCCCTGATTTTTTTTTATTAGCTTATCTGATTTTCTATCCGTTTTTGGGTTTATAACTCCATTAAAGTCTCCAATTAATAAAACATTGCTGTTATTATGTTCGGTCAATTCTTTATTTAAATTTGCATAAAAGGATTCTTTATTTTCATGGGGTCTATATATAACTACAATCAACAACGTTAAAAATTCAATTTGCAGTTCAACACCAACGTATAATCCTTCGCTACTTTTAAATTTCTCCCTAGCTGGATATTTTTTATTTACATACAATGCCACCCCCCCTTTTTTCTTATTTTCTAATGCAGAGTAGAAGAGTTGTCCTAACCTAGGGTTTTTCAGATATTTTATTTCCCTGTTCCTAATTCTCATCTCTTGTAGAGCAAAGATATCATAGTTCAATTTTTCCAGCAGGTGGAAAGCTTGCTTCCTTTTAAAGGCAGTGTTTAAACCTTTGATGTTCCATGAACCTATTTTTAAAGACATTTTTCCCTTTCCCCCCCTTTTTTTGTTCGCTATTTCTTACAGCAGTGGGTTAATTATTGTTCTAATTCGTCTTCTTCCGTTAATAAGCCTTCGTCTTCTTCTGGATTAGTTTCAGCTTTTTTATTCAATTCGTCGATGTCATCCATATCTATAAGATCTTCATCTATATTTTCCTCTTGTGGGTCTTCGTCTGTTTCATCTTCCTCTTCTCCCACACGTTTTCTCTGCCTCTGAGTTGGTCGTTCCTCACTGTTTCGTTCTTTTCTTGAGTTTGCTTGGTGATTTTCTTGTTTTCCCTTTTGACATTTTTCTCTGTTCTCTTCCTTCATTTTTCTGTTTATCTTATTATAGAATTGTTTTGCCTTTTCCACAGTGTTCAGTTTATATCTTTTTTGGTTATATGTTAAGGAGATGCCTTCTAATCTCTCCCATCTAAAATTAATTTGTCTTTTTATAAGCAGTGCTGTCAAAAATTTATAATTTTGTTGTCTTTTCAAAATTTCTTGTGGCAGGTCTTTAAATATTTCTAATTCTGCACCATCTATAATCAAACTTTCTTCATAATTTTTCTGGATGAATCTCTCCCTAAGCCTATAATTTGTAAAATTTATGATTATGTCTCTTGGCATTCCTTTTTCTTTTGCAAATTTCGAGTTTATTCTAAATAATCTCTCAATTTGTTGGTCCAGAGCTTGTTCCGGTATACCGATGAAGTTTGCTAGAGGAAGAATTAGACGGTCTAATAAGTTCTCATTTTTAACCTCTATTAAGCCTCTTATCTTTATGCTTTTCTCTCTAAATCTAGTCTCTTGTATTAAAAGTTTATGTCCATCCGTTTCTCGTTCTCTTTGGATCATGTTTGTTTTCTTTTCAAGTTCTTGATTGTGTTTTTTTACTTGTTCTAATTCGTTTTTCATTTCATGCATCTCTCTGGACATATTATCTAGTTTCTTACTGAGGCTTTCTATTTCTCTTTCTAGATCTGCTTTGATCTCTTTTCTAGTTTCTTTCAGTTCCTCTCGTATCTCTTTCTTAAAAATTTTCTTGAATTCCCTTAGTTCTTGTAAGATAATTGTATTTATGTCCGGTCTATTAGCCAATTCTGTTGAGTTTCTTCTTTGCGAATTTTGGGATGCCGCCATTTGAGCTGTTCTTGCTCTTGTACTTGCCATTCTGTTTTATTTTCCTTGTATAGTGTTTTGTTTAGCTTAATTCTCTTATGTTATTTTAATTCATAATTTTTCAGGGATACAATGATACAAATGATTTTTCAGGGATATAATGACAAAAAGCCAAAAAAAATTATTATAAACCCATTACATTAATTAACTTAATTAACCCACTGTAAGCTAGATTAATTTTTCTTAATAGATCTTAATAGATCTTAATTTCTCAACTTATTCTATTGATTTTACAGGAAACAAGGTAATTGTATTTAGGAGGAAAAAAAACAATATTCAGAGAAACATCAACAGTAGTGAGGATTATCGCCACTCTTAATATATTACTATACCCTCTATTTCACCCGCTTATTCACCCTCTAATTCTTTACCAATTCTGTTTTAAATTCATTAATATATATCTTTCATGTTAATACAGGTTAAATATTTTTAAACATAACATTGCATAATTAATCAGTAGATGATACATATTATTAACAAATGATTTCAATAATAATTCAAAAATGACTTTCCTTTCTTTCTTTCTTCCTCTCTCTTGCACTGTTTCTCTGTATTTCCTGTATTCTATTTTCTCTATTTTCTCTGTATTCTCTTTCCTTTTATCTGTTATTAATTAATTAATTAAGTTATGCTTCCACATATATGGGATAGAGTTGGATAATCCTATCAATTTTTACAAACCAATTGATTTTTTAAAACCAGTTAAGGTTTTCAATCACTGCATTATAACTTTATAACATTATAACTAAATTTTCACCTTAGTTCCTTCACTCCACTAATGTAAAAATATCTTCCATTGGCAGTTTATTATATCAGCCTTTTTTTTCTTTTTTCTTCTTTATCTTTGTTTGTTCCTTCTAACTCTTTGATTGGTCCTCTCTTCATGTTCAAAGGGAAGATATCACACAGCAGACTGATGGAATTTCAGTTCCGAAACAATTCTATCTGCTTTTTATCTGTAAGCAAAATTCACAAGAGTTCACAGTTCGCTCTCTCTTTTTAATTATATGTATATATTCTTCTTTCTTCAGTAAGGAAGGATAAAAGGAGTTAAAGCCGGAAAGACTCTATTAAATTGGGTTGTCAAGTTAGTAAGACTGTTACTTTTCTCTCTCACAGTGTCTCTTCTGAGTTATTCTTTCCCATTAGAAAAGGGCTATCTGGCAAAGTAAGAAGTCTATTACTTGCAGGAGTAACTCAGTTTCTTTTCAACAAATAGTTATAAAAGGTTGCATTGAAGACTAACGCCCAAAGGGCTCTAAAAACAAGGTGGGGCTGGTCCTTCAGACCATTCTGAGTCCAGGAGCTTCCCCTCCCTTCGGCGTTTTCCTTTCCTCAGCTCCCACAGTTCCCGCAGCTCTGATTTACCTTATTGGCGGTGGCTTCTTTCTTTCCAATATTCAGTCTCTGTTTCAACTTAGTTTTCCAAAGTCCTTTTCTTCTTTTCCTCCTTCCCGAGCTTATTCAAGCTTCATCAGGTTTTCGCCTCCTTATCTCTCATGCACTCTCTCCCCTAAGCCGCCGCCTCTTTACCAAGTCAAGCCGCCAAGCCGCCAAGCCGCTCCATTTCCAGCCTTTGCCTTTGTTTTGTCAAACGCCTGGTCGGGACCAACGGATACAGCTGGTCTCCCGACGGACCCCACTTCCCACGACCTCCCTGATGGTGGGTATAATGGGGGTTGCTGTAGTTCCCCCTAAAGAAAAACCACCTTGTTTTAGTTGGGGCGCAGAGCTCCTGCTTCACACGTCCTTCGTCTTCCTCTTGCAACCCGGAAGTCTTGAAATCTAGGGGTTTTAAAGGGATGAAACTAGCTGTGGGGCAAAAGTATGAGACTGCCTAGGTGAGGTGATCTGATCTGGCAATATTCAAGAGGAAATGGGAGATGATTAAGTCATTAGCTTGCCCATCAGGTGAGACACCTAAGCCATTATCGCCCATCCTTCTGATTATGGAGGTAATGATGGTCAATTTCCAACTCCCACACTCTCTGCTGGGCTATGGGGATTTGGGGTTTTCCAGTCTTCCAAGTGACCCAGGCATGACCTGCTTGCCTTGCCTTGGTGGCACTTGGGGTTCATGGCAGTGTTCATTTGGGGCCATGTGGAATTCATACACACACCAAAATTCAGAAAAATGCACTGTTGCTAACAGTTCCCCCTCCCCTCAAAAATTGTTCAGACCCATACCTGTGTGGGGATGAATATTTTCAAATTAACCTCTGCCACAAAAGAATTTTGGGGTGTCAGTAGGGGAAAAGGCCACTCTATAGAAAGTATTGCATTTAGTAGTGTTTTTGGGCAGGGAATGGGTAATCATCCATCCGGAACCCATTCATACATCTTTTAATAACACATGTTGACTAAAGCAACCAATAAAGCAATCAGAGCAATCAATAATCAAAAGCAGTAGCAATAATCAATGACAGTAAAGTAGTTAACAAGAGTCCAAAGCATTCAATATGCAGGATGTTAGTGGAAAATAGTAAAATCAAGTCCTTTGGTGTTTGAAAAGCCCTCTGGCATCCATAACATGTGGTTCTGGTTGGCTACAATAAAAAGTAAGCAATGTCCAGGTCTGAACCAATGTGAACAAGCAGTTGGTGTCCAGGTCTGAACAAGCCCATGCAGCAACTTAGGGCAGATTTACAGAAAACTTGGTAGAAGTCCACTGTGGAAAGCGGATGTCAGGGTTGGCATCTTGTTATGCCAGCAGCAGGCTGGAGTGTTTCTGCCATCCAGGATGCACAAACAAAGCTCCTATGGGGTCATCTGGGGTGAATGGAGTACATCTTGGAGGATCTTGGGTCTGGATGCACAGTTGTGCAGTGGCAAGAACAGCGATCCATGACATCTGTGGGTCGGGTCCGGATCAGGAACAGAAGACCTGGGGCTTACCTTCCCATGAGAATTCAGAGAAAGCAGGAAAGATGTAGGAGAGCTATAACTATTTGCATGCCTTGGAGGATGAAAGAGGACAGTCTCTTCCTCCCCCCAGCTCTCAATGGGGCTAGGCTGGCATGGAAGGGTTTAGGACCTCTAAACATATTTTTACAAGCCATGGGGACCTTCAGAAAGGAAAAAGAAAGAAAGTTTTGGTCTCCTGACTTCACACAGAGTCAAACTGGCATGTCGGGGGAGGTCTTGTGGTCAAAAAAAGTAATTGGAGCAGCCATCCAGCCTTTCGAAGCTCCCGGGTCTGAAACAGTAAGGTCAGGGATAGGGTCTGGCTTTGTCATGCAAGCAGAGGGGAAAAGGGGGTTGGATTGGTTAGAATGAACTAAGGGTGCCTAGCCTTTAGGAGGCAGTGGCATCCATCTTGGTTGTGGTCAGTTCCTGAGTAGGTTTGGGCTGCTGGGGAAAATATGAAAATTAGTCCAAATTTTGGCAAAAACTACCCCAAAATGGCCAAATTACTGAATTTGGATCCCCAGGACATACATATTTTTGATCAGCGTGAATTGGAGATTCTAAGCCATGTGCTCATTTCCAAAAGTCACTTCTCATCATAACTTGAAGGAGCATGACTATTGGTGGGAAGGGCTCAAAATCCAGGAAAAATTGCCTGCAGAGTCCTGGTAAAAGGAATCTCTGCCTTGCTGGGTAGGAAATGGTTGTCCTCAGTGCAGTTGTGATGGGCAGACCCCCTGTTTTCTGGGGGTCCTTGCATGCCCATGGGAGCCTGGGCAGCATGGTGAATGCTCTCTAGAGAGGGGTCCATCATGCTAGGGATTATCCACAAGCTCTGCAAAGGCACCAAACAAAGTGAGTTAACCCCTCACCCTGTTTTCCTACTGTCCATCAGAAGAGCACTGAGGATGGCTTGCTCCTCCCCAGCAAGAAAAAATAAGGTGGGGGACAAAGTTCCTCAGCCTTTTCCTTTCTAGTTCAAAAATAGAAATGAAGTCTTGTCCCTACACTCTTGGTCATGACTGTGATAAGAACTTGACCTTGGGGAATTTATAATTAGCTCAAAAAATAATAATATGATCTAAACCCATTGTATGCAGGAAACAGTTCCTGCAGAGACAGCATTTGTCCAAAAGAATGGTACTTTTATTAAGAAAAATAAATCAAGAAGCAAGCACACACATACATAAAAAAAATCAAACATACAAAACACCCTAACATACATGCACACACACAAGAACTCAGGAGTAAAATAGTTAGCTTGGATAGGACACACAAGGCTTTCTAATGGTGATAATTACTTGAAAGGAGGCTGCTCCAATGATGAATGAAGAAGGATCCATTATGACAGGGAAAGGACACGGAATAGAGCTGGAGACTCTAGTTAGAGATCACAATGGCACAGGCATCATGAAATCTATCCAGACCTCCCTTTTCCTGAGATTTTGGGGAGCATTTATACCATTAAGACTAGGCTGAGGCAAAGAGTTGATATGTGTATCAAAGGATTCTGATGCTTAGCTTTGAAGTAGACAGTTTCCAAAAGAGGGGAGATTGGATGTTGATTTTTTTTTCTCACCTTCAGCCGGACACATCCTGGCTTGTCCTCATCAATCTTCTAGGTTTGAATGTCCTGTTTTACATCTCCTAAGCCTGTCCTTTTTGATCTGCAAATGGTTGTAAATGTAGATGTGCGTGCCTATGTGATGTGCCTTAGAGTGTATGGCGATCAGCATAGGGCTATGACAGTCACCCAACAGGAGTCTTGATATCAAAACCAATCGTAACACTTTCCCCCCTCCTTGGAAATTATCAACCTGTTCAAATGCAAATTGGACAGGTGATCATTTCCACATTTGCCAAATTCTCTTTGCCATGAAAAATTTAGAAGGTGTCAATTTGGGGAGCTAAATTCATGGTCCAGGGAATTTTCCTTTAGAAAAGCCTTTAGCTCCTGAGAAGGTCTTTCATTCCTGGAACCCAATCACACTTGCATATCAATCCTAATTAAAACAGTTCAAAGCATTGCTAATGATTAATAACCAATGTATGCAATGAATATAAAAAACAATGAACATTATCAAAAGATCATGACTAAAATAAACTTAAATATCAAAAGCATAACATAGGATATTCAATGGACCAATGTCCATCAGTAGTAACAATCAATAACAAAATTGAATAGGTGTAATCATAAGTTAGCAATATAGAGAGTTTCTGGACCAATGTCCAGTAATAAAAAAAAGCAATATCAAAAGATATATTCAAGTCCATGAATATGTGTGCATTCAAGTCTATTTTCAATTGTTATGATGACAAAAGTTCAACACCGTGGCATCAATAGCCATGAAGAGGAGGAACCAATGTCCAAAATCTTGTAACAGGTTGTGAACTGGTGTAGAACACGTGATTTAACATGTCCAGAAAATTTGGATGAGTTTGGTAAAAGTTTGTGAAAAAGTTCGGACTTTGGCCCGGAGCAGATAGACCAAAATTTTTGAATTGCGCCTTGGTGTGCTAGTGGCTGAATGGAGGCATTGAAGGGATGCCTCAAGAGCTGGGATGAGGTCACTCAACCCTTGTGGAGGACCATAGAGGACTTGATAATCTTGTTCATGCAGCCCAGGAAGCATGAACAGCACCTGGAAACAATATGAGTAAACCAGGGCCTCTGAAAGCAACTTGAGTAGACAGGGGCATCAGCTGGGCAGGAGTGCAATTATCAAGCAAGTGCTCTGCAGGAATCAGGAACAGAGTAGCAGGGATCATGGATTTGAAGCAGTAATTATGAAGCAGAAAGAGGAACTAGGCATGGAGCACTTTGGAGGACATCTCAGGAACTACAGCTCATGTCTAGTTCAGTGCATCTCAGACCTGAAGAAGACATCTGCAGTGAAATGGAGGACATCCAGGACATGGCCTGACATCACGGAAACAGCTTGGTAAAGGCACATCAGAAGTGTCCCCGGACATCAATGGAGGACATCTAAAGAGGAGGTGGGGGCACATCTCACCCCCCCCCCCCCGCAAGACAAAGATACCTCATATTCAAGCACATTTGTTAGCAGACACACACATACACATATATCTGAAAGGAAATGAAGGATAGGCGAAGATCATGCACTTGAGAGGAGAGAAGAAAAGAAAAGAAAATCTCCCCCCCTCCCCCCCGCTTCATTATAAGCTATGTGTAAAGAAAAATGGCCAAAGCCACAGAGTAACAAAGGCAGAGCTAGGCTACAAGCTAACTCTCATAGTATGGCAGAGGAAACAGTATATGCAGGCAAGGGAATTATGGGGCAAGATGTTTGTTAGAATCACTGGCAAATGTGCTGCATGATTGTCTGGGCTGAGGACAGGAGATCTCAGCCTGTGTAAGTATTTTGTAAAGCAAAAATAAAATGGAGGCCACATGCGTCTCATGTCTGGAATAGGCTGATACCTCAAGTCTGGCACAGGTGTAGGCAAAATAAAAATAAAACTCGTCCTTTACATGGAAAATAAAACCTTTACATGGAAAATCAAAAGGCATGAGAGAAAATCTGTCTCTCCTTAACTCACTGTAAAAACAAAATCCCTATCTAGTCTAGAAAATTCACTTTAAACTTGAAAAGGAAAAATGAAAATAGCAGACTGCACAACAAGAACTTTTCAAAATGGCTTAGTTAAAAAAACAAAAACTTAAAATGCAATTACTAATGCCCAAAAGATGAAATTCAAAAGACACATTGAAATGTATGGGGGCAAAATAATCTTTTTAACAACAAAAATAAAATGAAATATCCATAAAGAAAAACCTCAAAATGAAAAAAGTTAACAACAATAATAAATGAATTTTGGAAGTTGTGTCCCATAGACCAGAGAAGAAAAGCACAAGGAAAAACTTATTATTATTATGTTCAGATAGACTGTGTGTGATGAATTGGCTCTTCCAAAAGTGTAGCAACATGGAAAAATCAAACCTAATCTAATTTACATGGGGTTACCACAATGGGCTATGTTGCATTTGAGAGCCCAAGCAACAATATCATATCAGCAACATAAACTCCATTTAGTAGCATCTCTGACAGAAGGAAAAAGAGCTGGCAAGAGGTGCCATTTGTCTCTGAAGAAAAAAGCCTTCTGTTTCTAAAGCAAGGATTAATGAAGACAAAAGCAAGATTTAAATTGGGCTGAGAGCATTCCTCTTTGAAGGAGGAAAGATTTTTAACTGAGAAGATCTAGCAGTCTTTGAGGCTGCCTGTAAGGGAGGGTAATTAGCATTTTTCTGAAGAACAAGCATTCTAGACAGATCTAGTTTTGGGTGGAGAGAGTGTGACTGAGTCACATACTTACAGCCAAGGAAGAACAAAACAACCATGAGCATCAGAACAGAACAAACGGTCTTGGATGGGGTACACACAGAGGAAGTTGCTGGGGAAGAGGTCACATCACACACACAGGAGGTAGAAAGCTGGAGGAAGGTCACACACAGAAGTAAGGAGACCAAGGATCATACTGGGAGTTTGCGGCTACAGAATCGATTTCAAGCTCTTACTCTTAGCAAGGAGGACGAAGAAGAGCAGCAAGGACAGATTTCAGGGACAGAGCAGGGGACCCTGGGAGTTCCACCACAGGGAACAGTCGCTGCTAAGCCTCGGAGGAGGCGTGTGGTCGTGGTGGGGGACTCCTTGCTGAGGGGGACAGAAGCAGTGATTTGTGGGCCTGACAAGATGTCTTGGGAAGTGTGTTGTCTCCCTGGGGCAAAGATCCGAGATGTGACAGAGAGGCTGACAACACTGGTCAGGCCTACTGACCAATACCCCTTCCTTTTGGTTCATGTGGGAACGAATGACACAGCAAGACACAGCCTTCAGAATATCAAAAGGGATTATGAGGCTCTAGGTAAGAAGCTGAAAGAAATGGAGGCACAGATTGTCATCTCATCTCTTCTGCCAGTTCAAGGGCATGGTCCAGGAAGAGAGAGGAAGATAGCAGATGTCAACAATTGGCTCTGCAGATGGTGTCGTCGAGAACGATTTGGATTCTTGGATCATGGGCTGCGGTTCCATGAGGGCGGACTCCTGGCAAGGGATGGGCTGCATCTAACACCAGTTGGAAGAAATGTTTTTGCCAACGGTCTCAAGAATTTGATCAGGAGGGCTTTAAACTGAACTGTGTGGGGAAGGGAGACAACGTCCTGGAAGACAAAAGGACTGGAGAAAATAGTCAAACTGTCATAGAGGAAACAACGCAAACAGTACAGGGACCCAACAGTGGGAGGCAAAAAAACGTGCACAGGCAGCAAGTAAAGGGGACATATGGTCTTAGATGTCTCTACACTAATGCACAGAGCATGGGAAATAAGCAAGATGAACTTGAACTCCTAGCACAAGAAAGCAAATATGATATAATAGGCATCACTGAAACCTGGTGGGATGAGTCTCATGACTGGAATGTAGAAATAAAGGGGTATAAGCTTTTCAAGAGAAACAGGACAAACAGGAAAGGAGGAGGAATAGCATTATGTGTCAGAGATATTTACACCAGTGAAGAAATCCAGGACATCAATCCTGGAAGCCAAGTGGAGAGCATCTGGATAAAAATTAAAGGGGAGGGAAACAACAGGGATGTTATTGTGGGAGTCTACTACAGACCCCCAACTCAAGCAGAAGAATTGGATGAAGCCTTTCTAGAACAGATGACCACACACTCAGAAAGAAGAAATATAGTAGTGATGGGTGACTTCAACTATCCGGATATTTGCTGGAAGTCAAACTCGGCAAAATCCTCAAGGTCTAGCAAATTCCTCACTTGCCTCGAAGACAATTTCATTGTTCAAAAGGTGGAAGAGGCAACGAGGGAATCAGCTATTTTGGATCTGATCCTAACTAACAGGGAAGACCTAGTTAATGGGGTGCAAGTGGTTGGATCCTTAGGCAGGAGTGATCATGTCCTCCTGGAGTTTATTATACAGTGGAAAGGAGAAGCCAGGCATAGTCAGACACGCATTCTAGACTTTAGGAAAGCTGATTTTACTAAACTTAGAGAAATACTGGGGGTGATCCCATGGACAGGAATACTAAAAGAGAAGGGAGTTCAAGAAGGATGGGAGTTTCTCAAAAGGGAGATACTGAAGGCACAATTTCAAACCATGCCAACGAGGAGGAAAAATGGGAGGTGTCTCAAGAAACCAGGATGGATGACTAAGGAACTTGCAACTGAATTATGTTTTAAACGGAACATGCATAAGAAATGGAAAAATGGGGAAATCACCAAAGAGGAATTCAAACAAATAGCTAGCACGTGTAGGGTTAAAGTCAGAAAAGCTAAAGCGCAGAATGAACTCAGGTTTGCTAGAGAGGTTAAGAACAATAAAAAGGGCTTTTGGGGGTATGTCAGCAGCAAAAGGAAAAAGAAGGAAATGGTAGGGCCACTGTGTGGAGAGGATGGCAAAAAGTTAACAGGAGACAGAGAAAAGGCAGAACTACTCAACACCTTCTTTGCTTCAGTCTTCTCAGAAAAGGCAAAGGGTGCTCAACCTAAGTATAATGGAGCAGAGGACAGAATAGGAGAATTTCAGCACAGAATAAGTAAAGAGATAGTACAGAAACATCTGGTTACTCTAAATGAATATAAGTCTCCAGGACCAGATGAATTACATCCAAGGATAATAAAAGAACTGGCAAATGTAATATCGGAACCATTGGCAATAATCTTTGAGAATTCCTGGAAAACAGGAGAGGTCCCAGCGGACTGGAGGAGGGCAAATGTTGTCCCCATCTTCAAAAAGGGGAAAAAAGAGGATCCCAACAATTATCGTCCAGTTAGTCTGACATCAATACCCGGAAAGATTCTGGAGCAGATAATTAAACAGAGAGTCTGTGAACATCTGGAAAGTAATTCCATAATCACAAAAAGTCAACATGGGTTTCAGAGAAACAGGTCATGCCAGACAAATCTGATCTCTTTTTTTTGATAAAATTACCAGCTTGGTAGATGAAGGGAATGCTGTGGATATAGTATATCTTGATTTCAGTAAGGCCTTTGACAAGGTTCCCCATGACATTCTTGCAAGCAAATTGGTAAAATGTGGGCTAGACAAAGTAACTGTTACATGGATTTGTAATTGGTTGACTGGTCGAACCCAAAGGGTGCTCAACAATGGCTCCTTTTCAACCTGGAAAGAAGTGACCAGTGGAGTGCCACAGGGCTCTGTCCTGGGCCCAGTGCTATTCAATATCTTTATTAATGACTTGGATGACGGTATTGGGGGCATAGTTATCAAATTTGCAGACGACACCAAATTAGGAGGAGTAGCTAATACCCCAGAGGACAGGATCAAAATTCAAAATGACTTGAACAGACTAGAAAGTTGGGCCAAACCTAACAAAATGAAATTCAACACAGAGAAATGTAAGGTACTGCACTTAGGGCGGAAAAACGAAAAGTACAGATATACGATGGGGGACACCTGGCTGAATGAGACTACGTGTGAAAGGGATCTAGGAATCCAGGTGGACCACAAGTTGAACATGAGTCAACAGTGCGATGCAGCAGCTAAAAAGGCCAATGCAATTTTAGGCTGCATCAGTAGAAGTATAGTGTCTAGATCAAGAGAAGTAATAGTGCCACTCTATTCTGCTTTGGTCAGGCCTCACCTGGAATACTGTGTCCAGTTCTGGGCACCACAATTCAAAAAAGATGTGGAGAAACTGGAGCATGTCCAAAGGAGGGCAACCAAAATGGTGAAGGGTCTGGAAACCAAGCCCTATGAGGAACGACTTAGGGAGCTGGGGATGTTTACCCTGGAGAAGAGAAGGCTGAGAGGTGATATGATAGCCGTGTTTAAATATTTGAAGGTCTGTCATATCGAGGAGGGAACAAGCTTGTTTTCTGCTGCTCCAGAGACTAGGACCCGAAACAATGGATGCAAGCTGCAAGAAAAGAGATTCCACCTCAACATTAGGAGGAACTTCCTGACAGTGAGGGCGGTTCGACAGTGGAACACACTCCCTCGGAGAGTAGTGGAGTCTCCTTCCTTGGAGGTCTTTAAGCAGAGGCTGGATGGCCATCTGTCAGGGATGCTTTGATTGGGAGTCCCTGCATAGCAGGGGGTTGGACTGGATGGCCCTTGTGGTCTCTTCCAACTCTATGATTCTATGATTCTATGATCAAATTTCAGACCTACGAGGACAAAGGAAGAAGTCCTCTGAGCATGTTTGGAGGGCAGCAACAAAGAACCACATGTGAAAGATAGAAGAAGGAAACCAAT
The DNA here is from genome assembly GCA_026167975.1 of Phrynosoma blainvillii. Lineage (NCBI taxonomy): Eukaryota > Metazoa > Chordata > Lepidosauria > Squamata > Phrynosomatidae > Phrynosoma > Phrynosoma blainvillii. The sequence goes on from JANUYF010000004.1 coordinate 154,896,781, forward strand.
GACAAGAGAAGGGACTTCCTCTCCCCTCAATTTTGGGTGTCCTTTCCTACATAGATTATGGAGGACAAGAAATGTATAGAAAAGAAAAATACTCAGAGAGACTATGCTTAGCCAGTGAGGTTCATCTACAGGGAACAACACTGAGCAACAGCAAATCAAAGCCCTTTGGTTTTCTGGAGGATGTAGGACAGTGAGCATCATGCCTGCCTCATGGGCTATGCAGTATAGGAGCCCAGAAAGTTCTGAAAAGGCCAGTGAGACTCTGTTCAATTAAAGGCAAAGAAGTAAAAGAAAAGGAGGGGGGTCTCCCCCTAAGTCTGCAACACACTGTATCTCATCCAAAGACAGTGTGTTTTAAAGGAAAAGGGAAACTTTGTTTTCACGATAATGGGGTATACAATCTGTCTACAACAAAAGGCTCTACTTGCTGTAAACATACAAAGAGTGAGAAAGACAGATGGACTGTGTTGGTAGGGGAGGCTCTCTTTTCTAGGAAACAAAGCAGGAGAGAGGGATGCAAGAAAACAGCGTCACTTGTCAGCCTCCACATATAGACCGTGCTGACCAAATGAGGTTTTCTATAATCACTTAACATAAAACAAAGACACTCAAAACATACATTTTAAACTGCCTTCAGATTTTAACTACTGGCTGCTGAGATTTTTCAGCATTCCTGAGCCAGTGTTATGTAAATTGACATTCAGAAAGTCTACAGCAGGGCTAGGCAACCTTTTAGAGCCAGGGGCCGGTCCTGCAAAGTCCTCTCTGCCGCTGGGCCGAGGGGGGGGAATGGTGGTGCGTGCGCGCATCCTCCGCCGCGTGCGACCCCCCCACATGCGCTGCTGCCACCACTGCGCAGCTGCCTCCGTGCGCGCCACCGCCGGCATTTTGATTTTCAAAATGGCGGCCGCAACTCGTTTGCGCATGCGCAGTACTCCTGCACATGCACAAACATGTCGCGGCCACCATTTTGAAAATCAAAATGCCGGCTGCAGAGCGCGCAGCTGCATGGCGGCCAAAACGTGTGGCAGTGGCAGCGTGCGGTGGCGGCGGCAGCGGCAGCAGCAACCTTCCACCTGGGTCGGTAAGTACGGGGACCTGGGTCTTAACCGGCCCGTGGGCTGTAGGTTGCCGGTCCCTGGTCTACAGGATTTGGTCCCTTTTAGGAGAAACAAAGGACTAGGTATCACAGGGAAGAGAGCTCTCTCTTCCTGTTTAGGCAGGCTAAGCAAACCAGCAGTGTGGAACAATGAGACATAGGACCTTATCACACACGGGCCACAAAGCGATAAGAAAGCGAAATAAGAATAAATCCAGGAATAAACCGAAAGAAATCCCACAATACGTAAATGGCTATCAGACGCAACTAGCATCATCGTGCAATTAAGGAAAGCACGATGAAGCGCTCCCGGGAACCGTATTTGCTGTTCGCACACAATTGAGAAAATCCCGGACATAACCAAGCAATGATGCCCTGCAGATGCTCAGTACAGCCATGGCTGTCACTTGCCGCGGCTGTCAAACACACCCCTTCCCAAGCTGGCTGTCCCCCAAACCCCTTCCCAAGCCGGCACAAGGTCCGCGCTCCGAGCAGAACATCCTCAGAGAGGCGTCTCTCCGAGGACGTTCTGCTCGGAGCTCAGGCCCTGCGCAGGGTCCAAGCTCCAAGGAGGATGTCCTCAGAGAGGTGCCTCTCCGAGGACGTTCTGCTCGGAGCTCAGGCCCTGTGCAGGGTCCAAGCTCCAAGGAGGACGTCCTCAGAGAGGCGCCTCTCTGAGGACGTTCTGCTAGGAGCGCAGACCCTGTGCCAGCTTGGGAAGGGGTTTGAGGGACAGCCGGCTTGGGAAGGGGTGTGTTTGACAGCCGTGGAGCGCAGGTGGGGGCAGGGAAAAGCTCCACAATATGTATTGGGGAAATGCTCCCCAATACGTATTGTCTTTTCAAACTGATAAGGTCCTTACGATAAAAGCGAAATGATTCCCGTCGCACACTTGTACTTCCTGAAGAAACCGAAATACAAAAGATCTCGGTTCTTGCCGCATTCTGTCGGGTTCTGTCAGGGTTCTGAACGACGTCGTGTGGACACACGCAAAAATAATACGTATCAGGTCAGGATTTCGTTTGGGTTCTGACTGCTTTGGGCCCCGTGTGATAAGGTCCATAGTTTTCATTAAGTACCACCAAGTACAGATTGCAATTTAACAGAAATGCTAGACTTTCTTTGTCTTCAAGACTTGTATACCCAAAGGAAGCCAAACTATGTTTTAACATCACAAAATAATGCTAAATAACCCAGATTTGGGTCAGAGAAAAAACTAGATCACAGTTTTCACAAACCTTAGTTCTCTGTCAGTCTACAAACTGAGGCAAAACTCCTAGTTTGAACTGGGACAGGAAACATTCACATGTCTTTTCTCACCCATGTTCACAAATAATGAGAGCAACATTCTGTTTCCAGCAACTTTTCTCTTCTACCACCAACATATTTTTCACCTGGATGACTGTCCTCCGAACTCTAACAACATATAAACCAACACAGCTTTAAAAATCTCTTTTCTTTTAGGACTGTCTTCTAATTTGCTTTCTGGGACAGGATTTTTGCAAAAACCACCCCACAAATTAAAGATTTACCCTTGCAATGGGTCCTCAAAACTTAAAAAAGACTTTTCGTTATACAAGCACCCCTCCAACCCTTGGGTGAATTCAGATTCAAACACTGGTGCAGCAAATGCTCAAACACAAACCTCCTGTTGTAAAATACCCTTTTTTTCTTTAAAACTTTGTTTTCCAGGAAACTTAGCAGCACCCTAACTCAGTCCAGATTTGGGCAGATTTTGAATTAACCTAGGTGAGCCTTGGAGTTAGCACTGGCTTTTTCTTAAAGATATAGCATTTTTTAAGATTTCTCCCTCCCCAAGGAAAGACATCTGGCTGGAAGGAATGGGTTAACTCTCTAAAAATTCCACAGGTAGGGAAAACCAGCCACTTTCCCCCTCTGTTTTTTGCCAGTCCTGCAATGGAAAGGAGACCCATTTCTCTCTTATTAGCAAACTCTAAAATCACACCAAGGGGTTGTAAGCCACAAAAGGGAAAACCAGGACAATTCACAGGGTAATCTCTCTATCTATTATGGTGAGTACTGGGGAAGCTGGGTTTGAGACAGTGTGCCTTACTTCTAGGGTTGAGGAGACTGAAGCTGAGACAGTGTCACCCACCTCCAAGTTCTCTTCTAAGGAGCTGGGCTGTTACCTCTTCTGTTGTTTCTGGCACTTCTCTGGAAAGGGTTGTTAACCCCAAAACCTCCGAACTCCTTCTGGGTCAGTCGGGAGTGCGGCCCGGTATTCTGGTACATGACAATGGAAATAGGATCTCCCTCCTTATCCATCTTCCTCCCTGTCACTCGGGTACTCTTTCCAGAGGCGGCCACTAACATGCCCTTGGCCATCTCTTTCTGAGTCTCTCTAGTCCAGTATATCTGGGATGCCTCATGTATATGCTGCATGAACCCCTGCCAATCTATAATGTGGACTGTTAGGGAAGCAGGTCCTAGGTATGTCTTAGCTTCTTCGTATAGCCCTTAATACACTTCCTGTATGATTTCTGGGTCATTTAGGAGCAGCTGTCCTTCAGCATTTAAGCCTATTGCTCCAGACAGGATGCCTAGCATCTTCTTGTGGGCTACATAGATAACCTCACCTTGACTAGGATACCTATCCGGAAAACAGACCACTTCAAGTGTATGTACCTAAGCCTAAAAACTAGTGACAGTATAGGGATTCTGTTGGTATACCATCAACCCTGTTGCTTAACAGACTCCCTATCCAAGCTGATGCAACTGGTCTCAGAGTTGCTGTTGGAGTCACCCAGACTTTTAGTTCTTGGTGACTTCAACATCTCACTCAAGACCAGTTTAACAGGTGCGGCTCAGCTGTTCATGGATTCCATGACAGACATGGGCTTATCCCAATTGATTTTCAGGCCAATGTATTCTGCTGGTCATACCCTCAATGTGTTCTTTAGTACAGAACAGGCATATCTATGGGCAGAGATAATAAATACCATGAATAATAAATAAATCATGGGTGGATCATTTCCTGGTCAAGGTTGGACTAAGAGCCACAGTCCACCCCACCGAGGGTAGAGGACCTATTAGAATGGTCCACCTCAGAGGCTAATGGAGCCAATTGGACTCCAGAATGAGTCCAGGAGCCCTGGTGGCGCAGTGGTTAAATGCCTGTACTGCAGCCACTCACTCATAAACCACAAGGTTGTGAGTTCAATACTAGCCAGGGCTCAGGCTAGACTCAGGCCTGCATCCTTCCGAGGTCGCTAAAATGAGTACCCAACTGTTGGGGGGCAATGAGCTTACAGTTGTAAACTGCTTAGACATCCCATAGCGCGATATGAAGTGGTATATAAATGAAGCTGCTTTGCTTTTGCTTTGCAGAAAGCCTTGGAGGGTTCCTTGGTTGGCAATGCTGATGATTCTGTCAAAGCCCTGGTTACTATTTGGAACATCAATCTTACCAGGGCTATCGACACGATCGCTCCCAAGCGTTCTTTCTAACCCACTCCTAATCATCAACCCTCGTTCACAGATGAACTTAGAAAGATGAAGCAGATTGGACAACGACTAGATTGCACCTGGCAGAAAACTCAACTCTTATCTGACAAGACTCATCATCGGAAATTTCTTTGTTCCTATCGAGAGGCAATACATGCAGCGAGGAAATATTTCTCCTCGGCACGTATTGTGTCTGTGGAATTCCATCCAACAGAACTGTTTAGGGTGGTAAGGGAGCTGACACAGGTTCCCCCTGTGCAGAACCCTTTACTTAACCTGACAACAGCCTGTTGTGATGTTTTTAACAACTATTTTGCAGATAAAATCTCTCACCTAAGATCCGACTTGGATGCCAGGATTACAGCAGAATTGATTGAAGAAGTATCCAGTAAACCCATTTTTGAGATTCAACTGGATCGGTTCGAGTCGTGAGTACCGATGACGTGGACAAGATTCTTGGAAAAGTGAAGAAGACGACGTGCTCCCTCGATCCCTGCCCATCTTGGCTGGTCATCTGGGGGGGGGCAGTGCCTTGATGGCTTTTCTTTAAAAGGTCATCAATGCACCCCTGATGAAACCTTCCCTGGACCCCCTGGATCTGAAAAATTATAGACCAGTTTCTCATCTACCATTTTTGAGCAAGGTGATCAAACGAGCTGTCGCCTTTCAACTTCAAGTGATCTTGGATGAAACCGGTTTTCTAGATCCATTTCAAACCAGCTTCAGACCGGGATATGGGGTTGAGACTGCCATGGTCACTCTGGCAGATGACCTGCGCCTAAGCATTGACAGGGGAAGCATGACCCAGTTGGTGCTGTTGGACCTCTCAGCAGCTTTTGATATGATAGACAATGACATCCTCTTGGAACGCCTGAGAGAGTTAAGAATGGGAGGCACTGTACTTCAGTGGTTCCATTCTTTCCTCTCAGGCAGATTCCAGAGGGTGTCGCTCGGGAACAGTTGTTCTTAAAAAAAAAAAGGTTAAATGTGGCATCTCTCAGGGTGCCATCCTGTCCCCGATGCTGTTTAATATCTATATGAAGCCGCTGGGTGAGATAATCCATAGACATGGGGCGAGGTGTTATCAATATGCTGATGACACCCAAATATATTTCTCCATGTCTCGGTCAGCAGCCATGACAGCAGATGGCAGTTCTTACCTCAGTCAATGTCTCAAGGTGGTAATGGACTGGATGAGGAAAAAACGACTCAAGTTGAATCCATATAAAATGGAGGTACTCACAGTAGAGGCCCCCAAACCAGGTATTGGGTCACAACCTCCAGTCCTGAACAGGGTCACACTTTCTGCTAAGGACTGTGTTTGCAGTTTGGGGGTGCTCCTAGACTCAGCACTTCACATGACAGATCAGGTGAATGCGACAGTCAGGAGTGCCTGTTATCAGCTTCGGCTAATACGCCAGCTGCACCCTTTCCTGGAAGTAAAGGACCTAGAAACTGTGGTGCATACGCTGGTAACCTCATGACTCGACTTCTGCAATGCACTCTACATGGGGCTACCCTTATACCTAGTCCAGAAACTACAATTAGTACAAAACATGGTGGCCAGATTGATCACCGGGAAATCTAAGAGTGATCATATTACACCTGTTCTGAAATCTCTCCACTGGCTGTCTATTGGTTTCCGAGCACAGTATAAAGTGTTGGTGATGACCTTTAAAGCCCTACATGGCTTGAGTCCAACCTATCTAAGGGATCGCCTTCTTCCATATAATTCACCCCGCACCCTCATGTCGTCTGGGAGGAATTTACTGCAACCGATAAAAACTAGATTAGCAGTAACCTTCCAGAGGAAGTTTTCTGCCGCCGCTTCCAGACTGTGGAACGCCTTGCCAGAAGAGATCTGTCAAATAACCAACTTGGATAGCTTTTAAAAGGCTATCAAGATGGATCTCTTCCGACAGGTCTTCCCGGAATAGACTACTCCACGTGAACTGTGCTTCTCCCCCATATACATCTCTGTTATAAACTCCTATTAGTGTCCCAGATTGTATGTTGTTTTAATCTTTATGCTTTTATTATTGCATTTAGTTTTAAGGGGGGGGTATTGTATTACAGTTTTATGGTATGTATGTTTTTAATCTGTATTTGTACTTGTAAGCCACCTTGATTGCCAAGGCAAATAATCCTGTCCCTGATGCTATTTAACATCTATATGAAGTCGCTGGGTGAGATCATTCGGAGGCATGGAGTGCAGTGTCATCAGTACGCTGATGACACCCAAATATACTTCTCCATGACCAGATCATTGGCTCAGACTTCAGATGGCGTCTCTCCTCTTAATGACTGTCTCAGAGCGGTAATGGATTGGATGAGGAAAAACAGATTGAAGTTGAATCCAGACAAAACGGAAGTACTGACAGTTACAGGCCCGAAACCAGATTTGGGAATACAGTTTCCGGTCCTGGATGGAGTCACACTCTCCTCCAAGGACTGTGTTTGCAGTCTGGGGGTGCTCTTAGATTCATCGCTTCACATGACTAGTCAGGTGAATGCGACGGTCAGGAGTGCCTGTTATCAGCTTCAGCTGATACGCCAGCTGTGCCCTTATTTGGATATGAGGGATCTGGAAACTGTGGTACATGCTTTGGTAACCTAACATCTGGATTACTGCAATGCACTCTACATGGGGCTACCCTTGTGCCTAACCCAGAAACTGCAATTGGTACAAAATATGGCAGCCAGGTTAATTACAGGAACATGGAGGAGGGAGCACATAACACCAGTGCTTAAATCACTCCACTGGCTGCCGATTAGTTTCCGGGCACAGTACAAGGTGTTGGTTTTAACCTTTAAAGCCCTACATGGCTTGGGTCTATCTTATCTTAGGGACCGCCTCTCCCCATATGAGCCCCCCATGCCCTTCAGTCCGCTGGGAGGAATCTGCTGCAGCCTATGAAGACCAGACTCTCACAGACCTCCCAGAGGACCTTCTCCGTGACCGCTCCCAGGCTGTGGAACGGCCTGCCAGATGAGATCCGTCTTATTACTACTCTTGCTGCATTTAAGAAAGCAGTAAAGACGGATCTCTTCCGGCAGGCCTATCCGGAATAGCCTCCTGGCGAGAGGAGTCCAGCTACCTGCTCTGAGCCCCCCCAATGACTGACGTATGCTTCCCACAAATTGTTTGATTTTAATTATATAATGTATTTTAATTATTCATTGATTTAATTCAGTTTTAAGGGGTGGGAGGGTTAAGGATTGGGATGTAAGATGTTTTAGCTTCTTTGTGTTTTAATTATGCTGTAATCCACCCCAATTGCCGAGCAGAGAGGCAGGCTAGAAATAAAAATTATATTATTGTTGTTATTATTATTATTATTATTATTATTATTATTATTATTACATAGCTGTCCAGGGATTCATCAGCAAGCTGTAGCTCATTCTGATATCTCACTCTTAGGATAGTCCCTGGCCACAATATCTGTACCATTCTGGTTACCCAGCCATGCAGTCCCATAATTGGAGACAGCTGCTTCAAATGGGCTTGAGTAGCTGGAGTCAATGTACAACTGCGCCACTTGTGTTAGGTCTTGCCCCTTAGCCTTGGGATATGATAATATAACCATGGACATCCACTGGATGCCTGTGTGTGGATTTAACTTCCCGAGTTGGTCCGCTACTGTTTTGATTTCAGCTAGGGTCCAGTTAACTGTTTCTATTAAGGTTTTAGTGATTGTGCCATCCTCAGAGGTCTTTTTTGTTTCTGCTATGCTCTGAGTTTTTATGGGATTTAATGGAATGCCAGGAGTGCATCCCTCAGTGGGTTCATTCCCTTTGGGGAGGCTCCATTGGGGGATGCAGGGCGGGAGTGTCCAAGCCTCTTGCAGGGAGGAATTATCCTTTAGGATTTTTGTCTGTGTGGCTAACTCTAGAATACTCGGTTGTACGGTAGCCACTATGGTGCTTTTCCAATTTATCTTCTCCTCCAAGTCCCTAATTCAGGCCTTGTATGTGGTGTGGTCCACATAGAATCATAGAATTATAGCATTGGAAGAGACCACAAGGGCCATCCAGTCCAACCCCCGGCATGCGTGGCCTCCTCTGCCTTTTGCGGCTTGCTTCACCTGGCTTAATCTGGTTTCTAATTCCTTGTTCTTAGTTTTTAGGGCCAAATTTTCCTTTTCGGCTCTATCAGCTCTCTGAGTAGCCTCGTTAGCTGTTTATGCCAATAGAGTGTTCTCAGTCACCTTCTCCCTAATCTGGGTGACCTCTATTTCTAATTTATTTTTTTTTATATTCTTCTACAGCATCGTGGGCCAGCATCCAAATACCCCATGATGCCCACCTATCCTTCTCTGCCTTGGGAACACTTTTTATTCCCTTCTTGGCTGGTTTGAGGTTGTAGGCCTCCAGGAGGATTGTAAAGGTAAGTAAGGAATCTTCCAGACATCCACGGATTTGGCACCTTATAGAGGATCCACTTTTGCAACCTATCCTGGACCTGTTCCTCTTTGAACAGCTTGGCTTCTTCCATTTTTGGAGCCCCTACCCTTCTGATCTCACTGGGACCACCTCACCCCTGCTAGCTTCCACTGGGACCACCTCACCCCTGCTAGCTCCTGCACTAGGACTACCTCGCCCCTGATAGCAAACTTGTGGGTTGGAGCTGGTCCTCACCACTCACTATCACTATAGGGCTACCACTGCAGTTGGTGTCACATATAGCTGCTGCTAGACCCAGGCCCGAGGATCGGGCTAGTTCCCCCTCCTAGCCTTTTCACTGGGAAGTCCTAGTGTGACCATCCTCCTCGGTTGACCTCCCTTGGTTGGTTCCTAGCAAACACCAGGACTTGGACCCCCAGTTAGATCCACACCTTTTAGTTTTCCTTTTATGTTTGGGAGCACCTCCTCCTGCCCAGACTTGACCGGGACCACCTTGTCCCTCCAGAGACCCAACCTTGCACCTCAGGTTTTACAGCCTCCAGCGGAGACGTGTCTCTGCTTTTGTCTACCTCTGCCAGATCAAGGTGGGTTTATGACTGTCCTGCTTGTGGATTATGGGGTTTGGGACTCCTAAGTTGGAAGGGGGCTGCTTTTTTCCCAACCCACGATAGAAAAAATAATAATAGGGCGTCAGGGCCTGCTCTAACATCATGCCCAAGGGTGATTATATGCCCACCATTGGATTGCTTGTGTTGAGCCAGCCAACAAAATGTATAACCAAAGACAGAAAGGGGGTTGGCCAACCCAAGATAGCCCTTTCCCCTTATGACCAACCATACAAGAACTACAAACACACACCTTCCTATTTATCCCTGTGTCTGTACTAATTTCTCTCAATCACCATGGTCTCTACATCTGGGATCTGAACACTTTGATTGCATGGTCAGAGTGCATAGACCTTGGGGGAGATTAATTTTATTCCAGGGGGAAAAGCCAGTTAATTGCTCCCACTTTCTCCACCAAAATGTAGCCAAAAGTCTATTAAGGGGAATTTTATTTAGCTCAAATCGAGAGGGTGTCGACTACAAGGATCCTTCGAGACCATCTCCCACATGTATACCAAGAGTCCGGTGGATCTAAGAATTGATGCAGAGACAGAATTCTCCAATTAAAGTTTTATTTATTAAAAGGGGAAATCACACAGCAATTCACATACACACATGCATTCATGCAAGGCTCAGGGAAATCAGGAGTTAGCTTGGGAAAGGTTTGGAGGCAGAACTACGGGTGATACTTACTACAGATGAAGCTTTCTCCAGGATCCAATTGGGTGAAGTGGTGTGAGACACAACCGTCCCAAGAGCGTGGGTTGAATGGAGGTGCCGGTAACTAGATCAGAGAACAGAGTGATGCAGGGTCCCCATGAACTCTGACTAGCGACACTGAGGGGAGAAATCCAGGGGTTTTTAAGGCATGAACCTAGCTGTGGGGCAAAGGTGTGAGACTGCCTAGGTGAGGTAATCTGGTCTGGCAATATTCAAGAGGAAATGGAGAGGATTAAGTCATTAGCTGACCCATCAGGTGATATATTTAGGCCATTATCACCCATCCTTCTGATTATGAAGGTGATGATGGTCCATTTGCAATTCGCACACTCTCTGCCAGGCTATGCGGATTTTCCAGTCTTCCATGTGACCTAGGCATGACCTGCTTGCCTTGCCTTGGTGGCACTTGGGGTTCAGGGCAATGTTCTTTTGGGGCCATGTGGAATTCATACACACACCAAAATTCAGAAAAAAGGCACTATTGTTAACACAATCAAATGGTAGACTGGAGGTGTTAAATAAGAAAGTTGCTGACAGTTGAAGTCAGACCAGGTCTGGATGGGTAACAGTCCAGAAGAAAGGGACTGTGAGGGTCAAAGTTCAGAAGGGAGGGGTATAGCTCTAGGACAGAATTCCAAGTGAGGGAGTCTCTGGGATTTAGTTAACCTTAGGGCTAGTATAGAAATAAGGTTGGAAAGACCACAGTAAATAAGAATGACATGAGAGTCCTAAACACTAGTAACTGTTGTTCTTTAGCGTTAAATAGTATGTAACAAAGTATAACAAGAACAAGAGAATGCAACATCGTAACAAATTAAATATTGTTAACCATCATTCAAATAAAGTTTCATTGTTGTTCACCTACAAGCTTGTTAGAACCTGGAATCCATGCTACAAAGAAATAAAGAAATAAAGATTGGGGCAGCAGTGGGCTCACAATACCTATAGGGATGCCAACTGAGGAAAAAAAGTTAGATGAAGAAGGGCTCTTCACATAAATTGGTGGCCAGCATCGGGATATGTGAAATCTCATGATTAGAAGTGTGCTTAAATGTGTGCTTGATGATCAATGTTACAGGGTCTGAGTTAGATGAACCAGAAACCCAAGATTTGGTCTGAACTTGAGAGAAGTACAGAGGTTTGAGTTTAAAGTAAAGGCATTAGCGTCAAGGGAGCAATCTCTGAAAGGTAATTTGTAAGAGATTACTTAGAAACTGACCACGCTGAAGTATTATTACCAGTCCCTGAGGTAATTTGCTGAGGTAATTGTAGGGGACTGTGGAAGAAAAGAGATAAAGCAACAGAATGAAAGTGGATAAAGTCACTTCATATCTGAAAAAGTACAAAAGCCAGAGCACACTGAAGGAAAATATCTTAGAAAAGTGATTTTTGAGGTAAAAAATTTGGAGTAAAGTAGGAAATCACTAGTTTGCCATCAAGAGCCAAGTGTTACCTTAATAAACAACTGATTAAAAAGTAGTTAAGAGTATTTTCAGAGGTAAAACTTTTGGGTAATAGTAAGGAAATACTATAAAAATGCCTCCTAAGAAAGCAAAACCCACTGGGACAGAAACAGAAGTGGTAGGAGAAGAATTGGTAGAGAGTTTGGATACCTCAGTATCCAAATCTCATGAGAGTGTAAAGATTTGGAAAATTAAGAGAGAAATAGAATTAGCCAGACTTGAAAATGAAAGGCTTTTAAAAGAAAAAGAATTGGCAAATGTAATATCAGAGCCATTTACAATAATTTTTCAGAACCCCTGGAGAACAGGAGAAGTCCCAGCAAACTGAAGGAGGGCAAAGATTGTCCCCATCTTCAAAAAGGGGGAAAAAAAGAGGATCCCAACAACTATCGCCCAGTTAGTCTGATATCAGTACTGGGAAAGATTCTAGAACAGTTAATTAAACAGAGAGTCTGGGAACATTTAGAAGGGAATGCCATAATCACAAAAAGTCAACATGGATTTCAGAGAAACGCATCATGCCAGACAAATCTAATCCCTTTTTAAAATATAGAATTACCAGCTTGGTAGATGAAGGGAATGCTGTAGATATAGAATCATAAAATCATAGAATCATAGAGTTGGAAGAGACCACAAGGGCCATCCAGTCCAACCCCCTTTCATGCAGGAACTGAAAATCAAACCATCCCTGACAGATGGCCATCTAGCCTCTGTTTAAAGACCTCCAAAGAAGGAGACTCCACCACACACTGAGGGAGTGTGTTCCACTGTCGAACAGCTCCCACAGTCAGGAAGTTCATCCTTATGTTGAGGTGGAATCTCTTTTCCTGTAGCTTGCATCCATTGTTCTGAGTCCTATTCTCTGGAGCAGCAGAAAACAAGCTTGCTCCCTCCTCAATATGACATCCCTTCAAATATTTAGAGGGCTATCATATCCCCTCTTAACCATCTCTTCTCCAGGTTAAACATATCCAGTTCCCTAAGTCATTCCTCCTAGGGCATGAAATGACCCTCTTAACTCTTAAAGATATACATCTTTTGTTCCCTTGGGAGTTGAACACCTCTCATCTGGACCTGATTAAACAAATCTTGGATGATCTCCAGGTGCTTTTCCGGAGACTGACCAAGCTGCATCTTGCACACATAAAGTCCCCTGCACCAAATCATCTTTGACAAGGCTGTGCTAGATTGATGTATATCTTTAAGAGTTTCCTAGTGCTAGGGAATCATGGGAACTGTATTTTTTTCTGAAACATTGAGCCTTCTCTGTCAGAGAGCTCTGGTGCCACAATAAAATACAGTTCCCATGATTCCCTAACCCTAACCCTTAAAGTGGACTCAATTTGCACTATTTCTAGCAGTCTGCAAAGGCCAATAGTCACATGGGTAATGGTTCTCACAATCCCTTCTTTCTTTTGCTACGGACATACCCAAAAAAGCCCTTTTTATTGTCCTTAACCCTTCTAGCAAGCCTCAGGTCATTCTGCACTTTGGCTTTCCTGACTTTATCCCTACATTAGTGATTTCACCCTATTTCCATTTCTTATACATCTTCCATTTAAAACTTAGTTCAGTTGAAAGTTCTTTAATCATCCAACCTGGTTTTTTGAGACATCTCCCATTTTTCCTTCTGATTGGAACAGTTTGAGATTGTGCCTTCAGTATGTCCCTTTTGAGAAATTTCCATCCATCCTTAACTCCCTTCTCCTTTAGTATTCTTGACCATGGGATCATTCCCAGTGCTTCCCTAGGTTTGTTGAAATCAGCTCTCCTAAAGTCTAGAATAAGTGTTTGACTATGTCAGTGGATAATGTGTGTTGCAATTATTACCAAACAGCAGAGTTGTCAGGAAAAGCTGACTCTTCTCCTGCACACCTCCAAACTTCTTCCCTCTGGTTCTTGATGAAAACTGCCTCAGCTCTCCAGACTTACCAGCAGCCAGGAAACACACCAATTGTAGTCTAAGAAAACTATGGGGGGTTGCAGACTGCCAGAAATAGTGCAAATTGAGTCCACTTTTAGGGTTAGGGTTAGTGCTAGGGAGTCATGGGAATTGTTTTTTTTCTGAGACATTGAGCCTTCTCTGTCAGAGAGCTCTGGTGCCACAATAAATTACAGTTCCCATGATTACCTAGCTCTAACCCTAACCCTAAAAGTGGACTCAATTTGCACTATTTCTGGCAGTCTGCAACCCCCCCTATGTCTTTATTCTACAACTAGAAATATTTACAGTAGTTGTTTATTTACAAAACAAAAACAAAAAGAAAAACTAGCAACACACCACACAGCAGAATAAGAGTAGAACCTCTAAAACTCCCTCTCTCTCTCTCACTGCACACATGGACAAAGCATTTTGTTGTTCCCCGAAGCTACCATCCACTTGGGTGTGTACATCCTAGATGATTGGCTGAGTCCCACATTCCCAGACCTCCAGCCCAACCCATGTTGCTGACGCCCTTTGCCCATGTGACAAGCTATGCTTACATTGTGTGTTTTGGTTAGGATGTATCCTTTTCCCAAAACACATTAGTGTTTTCTTCCTGCTTCCGTTGTCATTGTCTGGTGTGACACTGTTGTTTGTCTGTCCCAAACATGTTTTTCCAATCTCTTCCCACAGGAAAATTAGCCCATACATCTTTTACATTTCAAGTCTGACTGTATGTCCCATCAAGCATTTTTCTGACAAGCCCCTCTGAAATGAAAATATGTGTGCCATCTATGGTGTCATCCCAACTAATTGTGTAAGCCTTTCATGTTTCTCTACAGTCAGTGCCTTTGTAAACAAATTCGCAATGTTCCTCTCTGACTCTATGTAATCCAGTCTCACAACACCTGTTTGTATCATCTCACACACATTCTGGTACCTCACACCTACGTATTTGGTCCTTGACTTCAAGTTCTCAGTTTCTGCCATTGCTATGCATGACTGTGAGTCCTCAAAAATTCTCACTGGTGTCCTGTATTCTTCTCCAAGATCCTTTAACAATCCACTGCATCTCATTCACAATTTCATTTAACGCTGCAAACTCTGCTTCACTGGTGCTTAGGACCACGTAATTTTGTTTCCTGCTTCTGCAGATTACTGGACTTTCACAAAATTTAATTAGCAGTCCAGTGACTGATTTTTTAATCATGAAGCTCCAACGTGAAAGAGCTGTCAACAAAACATTCCAAGTCAACCTCACTATTCTTAATTACCAGCTTCTTATCCAGACTGCCTTTCAAGTACCTAATTAAATGTTTCAAAGCAGTCCAATCCTCCACCTTGGGACAATTAGCTCTCCTGCTCAGTGCACTCACCACAAATGAAGTATCTGGCCCAGTGTTGTTTGCTAAAAATAACAAACTCCCGACAACACTCCTGAACATGTCTGCATTCTCAAAATCCTTTGTTGTTCCTCCAGCAACAAATCCAACAGACATCGGGTATTTAACAGTTTTGGCACTCTGTAAGCCACATTTTTCAATCAGCCTCTCTATTTTCCTTCTCTGACTTAACAAACAATCTCCGTTGTCAGTCCACTCAACATCAATTCCCCGATACGACCTCAAAAGTCCCAAATCTTTCAAAACAATTTTTTTTAGACAATTCCTTTTTTACAGACTGAATCTCCACGCATAAATCATCAACATAGATAACCAACACAATCTCACCCTTGGTGTAAACACAAGCATCTGATATACTCCTTGTGTACACCATTTTTACTAGCTCATCATGGATGCACAAATTCCATGCTCTTGTTTCAATCTGTATAAAGCTTTCCTTAATCTATACACTTTTCTGGCACTGTCTTCAAATCCAGAAGGCTGTTCCATGAACACCTATTCATCCAAATTGAAATTTAGATAAGCTGTTTCAAAATCAAAATGCTGTACCATCAGTCCTCTCCTGGCTGCCAGCGCTAACACTAATCTCAAGCTCTCTGGCTTGGCTGTGGATGAAAACGTTTTGTCATAGCTATCAAACTGCTCCTATGCAAATCCCTTTGCCACTAACCTGGCTTTATACTTGAGACTACCATCTGGCATCTCCTTTTTCTTATACACCCACCTACAGCCTATTACCTTTTAATCTCTTGGTCTGTACACAATCTCAAAAACACCTTTGTCTACAAGACAGCCAAACTCTTGGACCATTGCCTGGTACCACCGATCCTTTTCCTGAACAGGAAATTCTTGCAGTTCCTCAAAACTCTGAGGCTCCTCCATGACAGCAAAAACCCTTGCTTCCTGCACCACAATCTATCTAGTGCTTTTCTTACTCTCTGAGTGCGTCTTGGGACGAAAGTGACAGTTGTACCCCTATCATCTTCTGTGTCTGAGCTCATGTGATCATCTCTTTCCCTGTGTCTCTTGACCTCAGTCATTCTGCTCATGGTTGATCTAGTTTGAGTAGCCTCATCTGAAGTGCATCTGTCACTGTTAGATGAGGACTCATGTTTCAAAGAAACCTCTCCATTTCTTGTGTCTGCATTTGTGTTAGATTGCCCTAACCTGAGAAAAACCTCTTTGTTTGAATGTAGCCTATCCCAACCAGAATGTTTCTCAAACTTAGCTGATCTCGACATCAGAATCTCGCTCCCCACCAGGTGAAACCTGTAACTATTCCCTGAATAACCAAGAAACATCAATCGTCTTCTCTTTGGCTCTCCCTTCTTCCTAAAACAGGCAGAAATGAAAATATTGGCATACTGACCAAAAATTCTCAGATATTTGTGGTTTGGATTACATCCATACAACAACCTGTATGGGATGTCCTTGATTGATGCATTAAACATTCTATTAGAGAGATGATTGGCCATCTGAATTGCTTCACCCCAGAAGCTTTCTGGTACCCCTGCATCTAGTATCATGCAGTCTTTCATTGTTTTTAAAACCCCTATCTTCCTCTCAGCTAATCCATCCTCATTAGGACAAGCTGGATTCATGGCTTGATGAGAAATTCCCTTTTTTCTAAGTCATTTAGCCAAATGGGTTGATAAGAATTCACCACCACCCCTCGGTCTGTTATTAAAGTTCCTACTTTGGTCTCAAATTGACGGTTGATCATTCTCACCCAAGATTTGAAGCTTTCACTGGCTTCCCCTTTGTTTTTCAATAGCCTTACAAATGCAAACCTTGTGTAGCTATCTACTATCACAAGAAAGTATTTGCTGCCACCTAGTAACAAACAATTTGCTTGCGCCATGTCTGCGTGGATGAACTGAAATGGTCTTTCAGTAATTCTTTTTGTTTGTTTAGCTACTGGGTATGCCTTAATTTTTACCTTGCTACACACTGAACATTCCAAATGATTTTGGCACTCTGCCATTTTTAGCTCTGGACACAATTCCCTCAGTTTGTCCAAACTGTTGAAATTTGCATGCCCAAATAATCTATGGTAATAGTGAATACAGTTGGGGTGCAATGGAATATTTTCTATCACACCACACTCTGCTCTGTCTTGCATATAATACATTTTTTCCATCTTGGTGGCTTTACCACACAATTCCCCACCAAGGCTAATCCTGCATTCATCCCCCACAAAATGCAATTCATAACCATCATTTGTTAATTCAGAAACACTGACCAAACAGTTCTGCAACCCAGGAACACACAGCACATTGTTAAAACTTTTACCAAGTCCTGGTATGTAGACAGTTCCCATCTCATGGATCTCTTTTTTCTCTGTCCCATCAGCCAACACAACAGAATGCACATTTGGTGGCTCTCTACTATCCAGTAGATCTGGTGTATTTATCATATGGCTGGTTGCCTCACTATCTAAAACCCAACAGTGTTCTGTTCTGGATCTGTCCTTCACCACAGAAGCGGTCCCTTTTTTATTCCCAAAGTTCCTGGGAGGTTGTTGCTGATGTTGTTGTTCCTGGCTCTTCTTCTTTTGGCCTGCAGCAAACTGCTTGCATTGGCTTTTAAAATGTCCTGCTTTTCCACAGTAGAAGCACTTTTTCGCCTTTGAAACTGCTGCCTGCTCTGGATACCACTCTCTCGAAGCATCTGGCTCAAGCGTTGTCCTGGATAGCGATTGTTGATTTTTACATTCCTTTTCAAATTTACGCCTCTGGCTTTCCTCCAGAATCCTCAATGCTATCATTTCCACATTAATCTGTGCCTCCGGCACACTTTGTAATCCGTAAAGAATGTTATCATAGCTCTCATGCAGAGACCCCAACAAAACATAAGATTTTTGCTCTCTCCCGAGCTGAACTCCTCTCATTTCTACCTGAGAGAACAAGTCTTGCATGCTTTTTAAATGTTCCTCTGTAGATTGTCCCTTCTGCATTTTCTGCCAGTACAATCGCTTGCACCACAGCATTTTTGCCAAGGATGAGCTTGCCTGATGAATGGCCTTCATCGTGTCCCAGACATCTTTTGCTGAAGCACAATGCCTTACGTTGTTTAACTTCCCCTCTTCAAGCATGAAGATTAAACTGGCTTTTGCTTAGCAGTCTCTATCAATCAGATCCTGAGGTAGAACCCCCTCCGTGATGGCCCACAAGCCTTCCCTCACAAGCAGGGATTGTGTATAAAAGCTCCAAGTACTGTAATTACTATCATTTAGTTTTGGAAACTTTAAAACCTCAATTTTCAACAAAATGGATCTCAGCAGAGAAAAAGGCAAAGTCCCCTTTGTTTAGTCCAACTGTCTTTCTTCTGAGTGTAGTGACTCAAGACAAAGTCCTTTAGAGTTTGCACTCAGCCCCTCCAGGCAAATTTAAGACAGTGGTCCCATGCTAGCCAGCAAGGATGTTTACTTACTGAGAGTCCTCTGCAGTCCTGCAGACTTCTGATGCCTGTTCCAGCTCAGGATGTCCTGGAAGTTGGTGATCAGTCTCCTCTGACTGGTTCCACAGGCTGGTCATGCGCAGCAGCTGCGAACTGGGCCCATAACCTTTATCAGTGGATGGTGGATGATGTGTGTTGCAATGATTACCAAACAGCAGAGTTGTCAGGAAAAGCTTACACTTCTCCTGCATGCCTCCAGACTTCTCTCTGGATCTTGATGAAAACTGCCTCAGCTCTCCAGCCTTACCAGCAGTCAGGAAACACACCAGTTGTAGTCTAAGAAAACTATGTCTTCATTCTACAACTAGAAATATTTACAGTAGTCGTTTATTTACAAAAACACACCACACAGTGGAATATGAGTAGAACCTCTAAAACTCCCCCCTCTCTCTCTCACTGCACACATGGACAAAGCATTTTGTTGTTCCTCCAAGCTACCACCCACTTGTGTGTGTGTATCCTAGATGATTGGCTGAGTTCCACTTTCCCAGACCTCCAGCCCAACCCATGTTGCTGACGTCCTTTGCCAATGTGACAAACTATGCTTACGTCGTGTGTTTTGGTTAGGATGTGTCCTTTTCCCAAAACACACTAGTGTTTTCTTCTTTCTGGTTCTGTTGTTATTGTCTGGTGTGACATCTGTTGTTTGTCTGTCCCAAACATGTTTTTTCCAATCTCTTCCACAGGAAATTAGCCCACTAATCTTTTACATTTCAAGTCTGACTGTATGTCCCATAAAGCATCTTTCTGACATGTCTAGCTTCTCCTTTCCACTGTATAAGAAACTCCAGGAGAACATGATCACTCCCAGCTAAGGATCCCACCACTTGCACCCCATTTAACAGGTTATCCCTGTTGGTTAGGATCAGATCTAAAATAGCTGATCCCGTTGTTGCCTGTTCCACATTTTGGACAAAGAAATTGTCTTCGAAGCAAGTGAAGAATTTGCTAGACCTTGGAGTATTGGCTGAGTTTGACTTCCAGTAAATATCAGGATAGTTGAAGTCACCCATCACTACTACATCTCTCCTTTCTGAGTGTGTGGTCATCCATTCTAGAAAAGCATCATCCAGTTCCTCATTCTGATTTGAGGATCTGTAGTAGACTTCCACAATAACATCCCTGTTGTTTCCTTCCCCTTTAATGTTTATCCAGATGCTCTCCACCTGATTTCCAGGATTTAAGTCCTGGATCTCTTCACAGGTGTAAACATTCCTGACATATAATGCTATTGCCCCTCCTTTCCTGTTTGGCCTATTTCTCTTAAAAATGTTATATCACTCTATTCCCACATTCCAATCGTGAGACTCATCCCGACAGGTTTTAGTGATGTCTATTATATTGTATTTGCTTTATTGTGCTAGGAGTTCGAGTTCATCTTGTTTATTTCCCATTCTCTGTGCATTAATGTACAGACATCTAAGAGTATGTGTCTTCCCCACTTGCTGCCTGTGTGAGGTTTTTTTCCTCCCACTGTTGAGCCCTTGCATCATTTGTCTTGTACCCTCTATGACACTTTGACTATTATTTCCAGCCCATGATGTATTCCTGCCTTCCAAGATACCTTCCAAGATACTGTCTCCCTCCCCAACATGATGTTTGAGACTATTGGCAAAAATGCTTCTGCCAACTGGTGGATATGGCATATCCTGATTTCAGTAAGCCTCTGACAGGGTTCCCCATAACACTCTGGCAAACAAGCTAGTAAAATGTAGGCTAGACAAGGTAACTGTTACATGAATTTGTAATTGGTTGACCAGCCAAACTGAAAGGGTGCTCAACAAGGGCTCCTTTTCATCCTGGAGAAAAATGACTAGTGGGGTGCCACAGGGTTCTATCTTTATCAATGACTTGGATGAAGGAATAGGGGCAATACTTATCAAATTTGCAGATGACACCAAATTAGGAAGATTAGCTAATACCCCAGAGGATAGGATGAAAATTCAAAATGACCTTAATAGATTAGAAAGCTGGGCCAAAGCTTACAATATGAATTTCAACATGGAGAAATGTAAGGTACTACACTTAGGGCAGAAAAATGAAATGCATAGATATAGGATGAGGGAACTTTGCATAATGCAACTACATGTGAAAGCAATCTAGGAGTCCTAATGGACCACAAGCTGAACATGAGTGAATAGTGTGATGTGGTAGCTAAAAAGGCCAATGTGGTTCTAGACTGCATCAATAGAAGTATAGTGTCTAGATCAAGGGAAGTAATAGTGCCACTCTATTCTGCTCTGGTCAGACCCCACCTGGAATACTGTGTCTAGTTCTAGGCATCCCAATTCAAAAAGGATGTTGAGAAACTGGAGCATGTCCAGAGGAGGGCGACCAAAATGGTGAAGGTTCTGGAAACTATGCCCTATGAGGAATGACTTAGGGAACTGGGTATATTTAGCCTAGAGAATAGACAGTTAAGAAGAGATATGATAGCCCTGTTTAAGTATTTGAAGGGGTGCCATATTCAGGAGGGAGCAGGCTTGTTTTCTGCTGCCCAAGAGAACAGGACCCCAAGCAATGGATGCAAGCTGTAGGAAAAGAGATTTCACCTAAACATTAGGAGGCACTTCCTGACAGTAAGGGCTGTTCAACAATGGAATACACTCCTTCAGAGAGTGGTAAGCTCTCCTTCTTTGGAGGTTTTTATTCAGATGCTTGATGGCCATCTGTTCGGAGTGCTTTAGTTGTGAATTCCTACATGGAAGGGAGTTTGACTGGATGGCTCTTGTGATCTCTTCCAATTCTATGATTCTATGATTTAAAGAATGTTATCCCATTACTTCTACTCAGTCTCTTAATTGTTTTTGACATCAATAAGCACAGTGTCCTCTGGACTGTCTCTGTCAATTAGAAGTTGGAGGCATTATTTTGTGTTCATTTGGAGTTTACCTAAACAGTCAGTTCCAGAAAATAGCTTCCCCCCCTCTCTCCAGTACTTGAATAGACTCAAGAACAACATTATAGCCCCCCCCAGCTCCTAGATCCAGCATTGTCTCTGTAGGCTGAAGGTACCTTAGTGGCTTGGAACACATACTATCAAGTTTGATTAACAGCCATTCCTAAATAGTGATAGTCTAGCCACTGTGGTCTCTTTAGTTGCAACAGGGAATTTTCAAAATGCTATGTGGCTATTTGTCAGAATCTGGGATCTTCTGTCATGTGTCAATATGTTTTGTTGGATATTATAATAGTTATAAAAGGGAAAATGATTGTTAGAGTTAAAAGGGAATGATGGGAGGTGTAGTACTAATGAAATGTGTGTGTGTGGGGGGGTGCCTGTTGGGAAACAAAGACCTAAATTTGGGGAATTTATAATTAGTTCAAATGTGAGAGTGAAGCACCCAACTTCGCTTCTGAGACTTTATCCAATTATATACCAGAGATCATAGAATCATAGAATCATAGAATCATAGAGTTGGAAGAGACCACAAGGGCCATCCACTCCAACCCCCTGCCATGCAGGAACTCCCAATCAAAGCATCCCTGACAGATGGCCATCCAGCCTCTGCTTAAAGACCTCCAAGGAAGGAGACTCCACTACTCTCCGAGGGAGTGTGTTCCACTCTCGAACCGCCCTTACTGTCAGGAAGTTCCCCCTAATGTTGAGGTGGAATCTCTTTTCCTGGAGCTTACATCCATTGTTTCGGGTCCTAGTCTCTGGAGCAGCAGAAAACAAGCTTGTTCCCTCCTCGATATGACATCCCTTCAAATATTTAAACACGGCTATCATATCACCTCTCAGCCTTCTCTTCTCCAGGCTAAACATCCCCAGCTCCCTAAGTCGTTCCTCATAGGGCTTGGTTTACAGACCCTTCACCATTTTGGTTGCCCTCCTTTGGACATGCTCCAGTTTCTCCACATCCTTTTTGAATTTTGGTGCCCAGAACTGGACACAGTATTCCAGGTGAGGCCTGACCAAAGCAGAATAGAGTGGCACTATTACTTCTCTTGATCTAGACACTATACTTCTACTGATGCAGCCTAAAATTGCATTGGCCTTTTTAGCTGCTGCATCACACTGTTGGCTCATGTTCAACTTGTGGTCCACCTGGATTCCTAGATCCCTTTCACACGTGGTCTCATTCAGCCAGGTGTCCCCCATCGTATATCTGTACTTTTCGTTTTTCCGCCCTAAGTGCAGTACCTTACATTTCTCCGTGTTGAATTTCATTTTGTTAGCTTTGGCCCAACTTTCTAGTCTGTTCAAGTCATTTTGAATTTTGATCCTGTCCTCTGGGGTATTAGCTACTCCTCCCAATTTGGTGTCATCTGCAAATTTGATAACTATACCCCCAATACCATCCTCCAAGTCATTAATAAAGATATTGAATAGCACTGGGCCCAGGACAGAGCCCTGTGGCACCCCACTGGTCACTTCTTTCCAAGTTGAAAAGGAGCCATTGTTGAGCACCCTTTGGGTCCGACCAGTCAACCAATTACAAATCCATGTAACAGTTACTTTGTCTAGCCCACATTTTACCAACTTGCTTGCAAGAATGTCATGGGGAACCTTGTCAAAGGCCTTTCTGAAATCAAGATATACTATATCCACAGCATTCCCTTCATCTACCAAGCTGGTAATTTTATCAAAAAAAAGAGATCAGATTTGTCTGGCATGACCTGTTTCTCTGAAACCCATGTTGACTTTTTGTGATTCTGAAATTATCTTCCAGATGTTCACACACTCTCTGTTTAATGATCTGCTCCAGAATCTTTCCGGGTATTGATGTCAGACTAACTGGACGATAATTGTTGGGATCCTCTTTTTTCCCCTTTTTGACGATGGGGACAACATTTGCCCTCCTCCAGTCCACTAGGACCTCTCCTGTTTTCCAGGAATTCTCAAAGATTATTGCCAATGGTTCCAATATTACATTTGCCAGTTCTTTTAATACCCTTGGATGTAATTCATCTGGTCCTGGAGACTTATATTCATTTAGATTAACTAGATGTTTCTGTACTATCTCTTTACTTATTCTGTGCTGAAATTCTCCTATTCTGTCCTCTGCTCCATTATACTCTGGTTGAGCACCCTTTGCCTTTTCTGAGAAGACTGAAGCAAAGAAGGTGTTGAGTAAGTCTGCCTTTTCTCTGTCTCCTGTTAACTTTTTGCCATCTTCTCCACACAGTGGCCCTACCATTTCTTTCTTTTTCCTTTTGCTGCTGACATACCCCCAAAAGCCCTTTTTATTGTTCTTAACCTCTCTAGCAAGCCTGATTTCATTCTGCGCTTTAGCTTTTCTGACTTTACCCCTACACGTGCTAGCTATTTGTTTGAATTCCTCTTTGGTGATTTCCCCATTTTTCCATTGTGTGTGTGTGCCGCACACACACAATGGAAGATTTCTGGCAAGGAATGACACTGAAACGGACCAAACTCCAATAAAAGTCTAAAATATTTATTAATACAGCAAGCAAAATCCAAATGTGGCATACACACACACACACTAGAAGAATAAGCGAGAAAGAGCGAGAGCAGGAGAGGCAAAGAGGGAAGCCAGAATAGAGGAGGATATATTCACACCCGAGAGACTCCTCTGGACTTCTGGTGGTGAATGAGGATGAGTTCCATGGAAGGGGCATGGCCGGCAAGAGAGGGGGTCACGGGAACTATCTCAGAGTGCAGACCGACAGAGATTCAGCATGTACTTCCAAGGTAGCACGAGGTCTGCTAAAATCCAGGGGTTCTTATAGGGAATTTCTGCCTCCTGGCCATGAGTTAAACAATAGATGGACAAAGGTTTGATGGATTTACCATTGTTTACTTAAGTCTGGGCATAGTCTAAACAATGTATGGTTTCAAAACTATCAAGGAAAGGAAGCTAGAGAAACTGGTGCAATCAAATCTGATCACTGTCCCATTAAGTATGAGACTAAGACAAACAAACACCATTAGGTATCTTTTCCAACATAATGGGATATTCCCAAGGGCAACTCCCAAAACCTGCCTGTCCAGGAAATCTTTAGTGGTCTTGAGCAACTTCAGCTTGCTTACCTGACCTTACATTTAGGGGATTATGGCTGCCATTTCCCAAGGGTCAGGCTGGGGTCATAGGGAACTCCACATGGCTAAAATATATAGGAAAAAAGGAGCACATTCACTAACAGTTCCCCCCCCCCCCCGAAAGCATTGAGACCAATGGACTGGTGTGTTGGGATCAATGTCTTTCGAATTAGCCTTTGTCATAGAATTTCGGGGTGACAATTTGGATGAAGGAGTTGTGTTCGAGTGGAGGTATCTCTCTCTCTTAGGAAAGGAGGGGTGGGATCCCTAATCACACATTGGGAACCCATTCACACTTCAATAGCAACAATAGAAAAGCAATAAAAAAATGGCAATGGCAATGCACAGACCGTTCAAATAAACTGCAATGGCAATCTTGGATGGATGTGAGTCCAAAGGGGAAAGAGAGTGAAAGTCCATTCTTGAATGCGGGTAGGATGACTTTACAATGTCCGCGGGAATGCAGGTGAAAGTCCAAGGCAATAATAATAATAATAATAATAATAATAATAATAATTTCTATACCGCCCAATGGTTGCCCAATCCGGGTGGTTTACAGCATAAAAATCAGTACAATAAGAAATATATCCCTCCCCCCTTAAAACAGTATGAAACAGTACATAGTTAAAGGCAAGGGGTCTTGAATGTGGGCAAATAGCAATGCAAGTCCAAGGGGGCAGTAGAAATGCAAGTCTGGGGGGGCAACATCGCGTTTGACTTGGGCAACACTGTCCATAAACGGCGTTCGTGTGGTGGCTTGGCTAGAAGCCTTGGAATCTGGCATCAGAGGTGGGTGACTGCGAAGGAGGGAGCCGCTCATCTGCTTCGGTGGGGGCTGTGGTAGGAGCGATGCAGGCACCATCTGGCTGCAGGTTGTGGCACGGTGGTCTTGGGAATGCTGGCTGGTGTCCAGCGTCCAGGGTATGCTTGTCCTGTCTGCAAGTGGCAGGGCTGCGGTGGCGTCTGGATTTCGCATTGGAGGCTCACCTTCCTCTTGAAATAAATTAAAGCAATAGAAAGCATGCATTGGGGATGAAAACTCACCCCCCCATGTCTCTCAAGAGACGTGGCTAAAAGGCTAAGTGACAATGCCATAGGTCGACGCAGAGGTCAGTGGCAGAAAGGTGGAAAAAAAGAGAGTTTCCCAAATCACCATACTTGTAATGAAAGTCCATCACTGAAAGGGGGCACATAGCGCCAAAACACACAGACACACTGACACTTATCATGCGACAAAACTACTTAATTGCTTAAGGCCCTTCTTATCTAATTCAATAACTACTCCACGGCTGAGAGACTGCAGCACTGCACTGTCTCGGAGCACATTGGCTTTTGCAAACTATCAATGAACTTTAGTCCTGCACCATAGGACTCTTCTACATGGGGGTGCACGGATAGGCTTAAACTGGTCAGGCGGGTCGCAGGGGTGATCCCAATAAGCTATTCAAACTGTGGGCTCTTGGTCTGGGCGAAGCGGGGGTTGCTACCTTAAAATGGGGGTCAGGAATGTTGGGAAAAGTATACAAATTTGGGTGCCATTTTGAACTAAATGGGCTTATTGCGGTGGAACCGGGGCCTTCCTGGGCTTGTAAAACGTATGGCTGGATGTGGACTTAGGTCCATTGCTCCAAGCGGGTTGGTCATAATGACTTGGAAGGAGGTGGACTGGCCTGTGGTTGCTATGTTTCCCATGGCTGTGTCGCCCCAGCTGGGCCCTCCGTGAGTGGGCCCTGCTACTGGTTGATAGGGAAGGCCAACTTTGGGTGGTGCTTCCATCTGCAGCCAACCTCTGCCTGTCTTGGCAAGCTAGCTGAATGGCGTGGACAAATGCAAAGAGCACTCTCATGAGAGTTGCCCTCTGCATTTTGGGCTTTCAGCTAGAGCACCAAGCAGGAGTTCGATTGGCTTGTGGTGTGGCCGCACTACCCAAAGCTGGTCTTCTTTCTCAGTCATACAGAAAGGTGGGGGCTAGTCCCCCATCTTCCTATTAAGTGAAAAAGACAGACCAAAACTTTTCCTCTCTGCCCGATACTGAAAGGGCGGGGCACAGGCAGCGGCTATGGATGGGTGAATGGTGATGTTTTATCCAAGGAGGCTCTCTTCCTTACCTTCATCCTCTAGCGGATGGAGGCAATCAGAAAAGGAGCGGAGCAGGTGGCAGTGGTTGGAAGGCCTAGTGGTCATCAGCTATGGGAGATCTAGCCTGCATCTGAGGGCACAGAACTCGGCCACTTGCTTTCTAATTGAACATGTGAGGCCAATAGATCCCATAACAGTGATAACCTGTATTGCCAGAATTATTGCGATGGGATTGGTTATTAATTTTAAAATTGCCTGTCCAGTGGCAGACCAGTCCCACTTTCCAAACCAAGTATTCTTTGCTGCATCTTTAATTTCTTGAGTGACTTCTATGATTTCCTTTGAGGTCTACAGAGATCTTAATTCTGGCCTCAGTCTGCTCGATTTGTTTGGTGGCCTGACTCAAGTTAGTAAGCAGACACAACCATTTTGAGATTTGTAGTTCTTCTTCCAAATGAAATCCTTCTAACAACTGCGGGTTTACAAAATATGATGCTTCACTTGTATATTCCCTAACTGTCTCATGCAAGTAAAATTCCTTCCCAAAACAATCCTTAACATGCACGTGACGAAAACACGGGTTTCCTAACGATCTATCAATATCCAAAATACACTCAAACGGCAATAAAATAACATGATCACAAGGGGTCTGGAGGCAAAAGCAATCATGGTTAAGTTGTACAAGGATGGATGACTGAACTGGGACTATAACGTGGTTCTATATCTCTTGGATGGGGGTTCCTATTAAACCACTGTAACAATGGGTCCACTGCTGTGTTTTTACACACCCAGACAAATCATACAAGTGGGTGCCATTAGTCCAATGTAAGGTTTTCTCGGGCAGCATGGTTATATTGCTCTCTGCTAAGGGAAGACCTATGTGGGAAGCGGGGTGAATGACTTGAGGATCCCATATCTTTTCATGGTAAATGCCAATATAGAGCACCATGTCTTGCCAATGTGCTCCGGTTATTTTAACCAAATCTGTGGGGTGTTGGAAGGGATTCAGGTATCTTTTCTTAAATAAAACCATGACTTCTGGGTGGATGAGTTGCATCAAAGAGGCTTGAATTTACTGAGATGCAAATGCTATCAGACTGCTCTGAATTTGGGTGCAGTGAATGGCTATGGATAAGTTATAAATGCCAGACTTAAGGGAGTTTCCTATGTCTATGATGATTTCTTTTTCTATGCCTACCCATTGCGGTAGGAGATGACCAATTATGTCTATGCCTTGGGCCACATTTGTTAGACCTGAGGCAATGGATACACCTAACTCTTTGGTTCGAGATCCAACCAATCCCAATTTATTAGCTACTACGTCTGTGTCTATTGCATTTAAAACTCCTATCCCTGTTCCAAATCCTCCTAACACCATGTCTACAAGATCGCGCTTGCTTCTAAAAAGCAGGTGCATTACTTTATACTACTTCTCTTCCAATTGTTCCCACTGTGCCCACGCAGCTTATAAATATGGGCTACAAATGGGGATCGTGTGTCCTACATTTACGGCCATCAAATTCAATTTCAGGTTGGTGACTATGGGTTGGATCTCCGTGTATGCATAAAGGAATATATCTTTTCTAATTACTACATTGCCAATGTACATAGATGGCTCCTGGATCATAGCGGGAACTTCGGCGTGGATGTCTGGACACATCATGCGCCGGCAAGTTATGGTGCAATTAGTGGGAGTGCGAATGAAGTCGCGACACACAAACAGTTTGTTTTTCCAAGCCCATGTAGGGCAGCACAGATAATCTATGGTGATGGAGGTGTAGAAAGAGGCGGGGGGTTGCTAAATGGGGGATCAAAGTGGTGCCTTCTCCAGATTTCTGCTTGAAGGAAGAGGGGGCCTGCATCTGCCTCCACCCAAGTGAGTTCTTTGGGGCCAAACATATAAACTCTCAAAGCTAGGGTGTTTCTTTTGGTAACACATATTCTAGTCTTAATTAAAACTGGGAGTCCCTTGTCATACCAGGTCCTTGCATTGCCCATAGAATCTATTACCTCCATTCATTCCTGGGTATGGGGTGGCCCAATGACATTTAGCCTCTATATTATACTTCCAATCTGTGTTGAACTGGGTCGGGTAAACCCTAGCACAGACCTCAGCTGACATCCATAACAATATCCAGAGGGTCCATGTGCTCAGTGCCATCTCTTGTCCCTGTAGGGAAAGAGAGAGACGTCTCACTAACTGGCTACATGGGGAAGAGGCTCACAAATGTCTCAGTCAGGTCTATGGTGGGCACTTGGTCGGGCTCGGGTCTCCCTTCCATTCCTTCAGTTGCGATATATGGAAATATTTTAGCCTAGTTCCATGGCAGCTAGGGATTCTGATTTGGTACACAGCTGGGGACACTCTCTCAATTATTTCTACAGGTCCTAGCCATTTTTCTGTGAGATTATGTCTCTGTTTGAAAAAGTTCCTGTACATCACTTGCTTTCCAGGGTCCCACTGCTGGGGGTTGTGCACCCAACCTAATCTTTTATCCATAGCCCTCACGTTCTGTCCTAATTTCTCTGCTACTTGTCTATTTGTTTGCTTGATGCTCTGTAGCAGAGTTTTCATCCATTCATGGTTTAAGACTACTGGCTCTAGATCTGCAGGGAGAGTGGTGTTTATCCAAAACGCTTCTGGCATGACCATTTTTCTTCCTGTCCTAACCTGGTGTGGCGTGAAGCCGTGTGATGCTACAGTCCCTCTAAAGGCCATGAGGATTATGGGGAGCTTTGCATCCCAATCCTTTCCTGATGCCTTAATTATTTTCCTCATTGCTTCCTTTAAGGTTCTATTAGTCCTTTCTATGTGACCTGAGCTTTGGGGATGGGCAGCTATGTGGAATCTTTGCTTTATACCCAGGGCGGAGCATAAGGCTTTCATAACTTCTTTGAAATGGCTGCCTGAGTCATGGTCAATGGTAAAGTTTTGGGGCAGTCCCCAGCGACTAAAAACTTGCTCAAATAGAATCTGAGCTGTGGTTTCTGCAATGTTATCTCTGGTGGGAAAAGCCTCAATCCATTTGCTAAATGGGTTGATTATAGTTAAATAGTATTTGTGGTGTTGGGATGTGGTTGGCAGGGGGCCAATGTAATCCATTTGCAGTCGGGACCAGGGGCCTTCTATGCATTGGTGGCGGATGGGGGCCTTAGGGCCGCTAGAGTCTGCATTGACCATGGCGCATGCGAGGCAGTTCTCTACCCACTGCTCTTTGTCCTCCTTCATGTGGGGCTACCATCCTGTTTCCTTAATCCTCTCTATGGTTGCTTGCTTTCCTCGGTGTCCTATGTTATGAACAAACTGAACCAGATCCCCTCGGACCTCAGTGGGGACTATCCAATGGTGATTTCCTTCTCCGTCTACTGCCCACCATATATCTTCCTTTTGAACTATGCTATACTTTCCTGTTGGATCTTTGCCCGCTGCGGCTAGCGCTTTGATCTCACGATCTCCCTTCTGTAACTGTGCTAATCTAGTGTCTCGGGTAGGGTGTACGCCTTGGGTTTTACATTGATTGGGGGCCATGGGGGCAGTGGCGATTGTTTTAGCTAGGGTGTCAGCCTTGTTGTTCCATTGGGCTTCCTCCTCTCTAGTTTTCTGATGGCCTTTCACATGTGAGACCCACGTGGTGGCAGTTCTACTTAAGATCAACTGGGCAGCCTCTTGCCATTTATCTGCATGGGCTACGGGTTTGTTGTCACTAGTTTTCCAATCTTGGGTCATCTAATGGGGAGCCAATCTATGGCTGCATTTACAGTCCACTGGAAGTCCAAATAAATGGCTACGGGGGTGTGTGGGTCCTCAAATTCCAAGACAGCACAGAGGGCTTCTACCTCGGCAGCCTGACTGGAATGGGGGCGAATGGCTCCTTGGAGGGTGTACTGGTCGTTAACTCTGATGGCTCCAAATCCCGTTAAGCGGGTCCCATTGGAGCAGGTGGAAGATCCGTCGCAGAACTAACAGCTGAATCCTTCCTTCATGGCTTCTGTTAGGGGCTTGCCTGCTTTTACTGGCCAATAACTTGGGGTGTTTAGAGGGAGAGGGCACTCATGGGCTGCTCTGGCAACTACTAGCCCATAGGGGATGACTGGCTCGTTGTCATGCCTATTGTAGTCAATGCCATGCTTGATTAATTCTAGGGTCCATTTGGCTATATGGGAGCTATGAACTTGGCCATCCTGAATTTTGCCTGATAGAATATACTTAATGGTTGTATGCGGGGTCTGAACTATGACTTTGGCTCCACTTATGATGAATTCCCAGTGGGTCAGGGCCCAGATTAAAGCTAAGCAGTTCTTCTCACACGGGCTGAATTTTACTTTCGTGGCAGAGAGGTTTTTCGAGTCGTAGGCTACTACCCTATGTACATTGTTATTAAGCTGAGTAAGGACCACTCCTATATGGATATCTGCTATTGCGAGCTGAATGTAAAACGTGTTGGAATATGGATGGGTTATACAGTCAAAGGTGAAATGTAGAGATTTGTGTGCAGAATTTTCCTCATGAGAACAACATCTAAAGAAACAAAGTGAATCTAACACCAGATGGCCAAGAAGTCATAAACATGAACTTTCCCAAAGGTACAACTCATGGACACAGATTTTGTTATGAGAAAAGCCTTGATAACAATACATAAACATTGTTAGGTCTTGAGAAAATAGTCACATGGTGGATGATGGACAGCAAGAGGCTGGGTTAATATACATCATACAGGCATTATCCAACCAACATAAGGTTAACACCCAAAAGGTGGAATATGGGAAGGGCCTAGAAAAGTCTTTGTTTAAGATTGTTTATAATTCAAGATGTGAGTGCGCCTGCGTGTCTGGCAGTGCTTTTAACCATGGAGTTAGGAGATGGTTTTTAGTATGTTTATATTGCTTTTACAATGTAACTCCTAGATCTAGAAACATGGATCTGTAACTTCTTTTTAACTTTCAACAACAACAAGTTGGGATCCTATGGTTTTGGGATTGTTAAAGATGTAATCTCTCATGGCTAAACTAGATTAGTTCATCACAATGGATTTTACATAATTATCTTATTTTTCTTTTATATGCATTAATAAACTATGCTTTTGGACTTTACAATGTGTCTTCTTGACTGAGGAAGACAGGATCCTGAAGAAGAGAAGCTGAGCCAGTTGATGGTAAGAGTTACAAAGTGGCTGTGGATCACAGCAGCCAGCTTGTCCTGGAGATTCTGCTGGGTGTCAAAGAGCATCACTGCAATACCCATCCTCACACTGACAAAACAGCTGGGTCACATCGGGTTGAACTAGAGCTGGTGCCTTAGCTAAGTCTGTTTTTAAGATGGCAAATGCTTTCTGTTGCTCGGGGCACCATCTCCACACTGCACCTTTCTTAAGTAAGGCTTTGCTTTGCTAGTGAAGGCTTCTATACACTCTCAGGAAAAATTAAAGGTTCCTAGAAGCGCTCTCAGGGAGGCTACATCTGTGGGGTCTGGGAGTTTTCCTATGGTTTCTACCCTCTGTAGGTCTGGGGTCCTGCAATCTGGCTGGAGGTTAAGTCCTAAGTATTTGACCTGCATTTGCACTAACTGGGCTTTCTGACTATTGGCCTTAAATAATGTGTCCCTAATGAGCTCTAACACTTCCCTAGTGATGTCTGCAGTCTTTTCCTGGGAGTCTGAATGTATTAAAATGTCATCCACATAGGACAAGATGTGGAAGCACGACGCAACTTGGTCCACATCGCAACTTGGTCCACATCTTGACCACGTGGGAATGGCAAATTGATGGACTGGAGTGAAAACCTTGTGGGACCCTCTTGAAGCACATTTGGTTCCCATGGAACTCGAATGCGAATTTGTAAAAACAGCTCTCGTGGAGTGGGATGGAGTGGAAGGCTGCTACATCTATCACGCTGTAAAACTTGGCTCCAGCTGCAATGGTGGCTAAAATTTCATTGTACTTGGCTACTACAGGGGCTACTGGGGGAGCGACTGCATTAAGAGCTCTAAAGTCCATGGTCATTCTCCATGTGACACTGTCAGCTTTTAACACTGGCCATAAGGGCACATTGCAAATGGACTGCATGGGGAGTATTACATTGTATTCAGGAGGCCTTCTATGATTTTTGCTATGCCTTCCTCTGCCTCACGGGGGTACCTATACTGTTTCTGTGGAGGTGGATCTTTTCCTTCTATGAGCACACATGCTCCTTTAACTTGCCACATTCCATTTTGTCTTTAATCCAAACATCTGGGAAATCTGTTGTCCATGGGTCATTTAAAATGGGGTAAAGAGGTGCTGGTGCTTTTAAGGCAGCACACCGGTGTATGGCCGATATTACAGGGGGACCTTCCTCCAATTGCCATAGGAAACCATTGGCCAAATCAAGGGTCAAGCAGTTCTGTCTTAAAAATCCTGCTCCTAAAATGCCATCATCCTCTCCCTGGTTCTCACATGCCCTGATACGGTCTAAGATGGGCCCTAAATGGATGGGGATGTCTCTCCAGATGGGGGCTTGGTGCTTGCCCTTCCCAAAACCTATTAGCTCCATGCTATCCTGTGTCTTACTCCCTACAGCGGCTAATTTGGGGGTGAAGGGTGTTGACTGCAGCACCTCTTACGTTTACAGTCAGGTGTCCCCAAAAATCTGGCTTTAAAGTGGCTACTATCTGTTGGCTAGGTGGAGGGATCACGGGAGTTGGAGGATCGGGGGCACTGCGGGGGATAACTGCAGAGACCGGGTTCCTCGGGGCCTTAATAGCTGCAGTCCTGGGAGGTGGATGTGGGGGACTATGACGTTTTCAGGCAGGAGGTCTTCAGCCCAAGGGATCTGAAGGTCTGCCCTGGCTCTCTGCGAGCCACGGGATCCTGGGTGTCCCTAACCTGATTGACTGGGGTTCTGCGTCGGGTTCTGGGGTGTAGGGGCATTAGGGTTGGTGCTGGGTCCATTGGGGCCTTGCCCGCCTAGGGCTTGGAGCAGTAGCTTGGTGAGCTCATGCATTGGTCGACCATGAAAGTCAGCTACGGGGTATCCTAATTCCCTTAGTTGCCTCCAAATAGGGCTCCTGATTTCCTGCAGGGGGTCTCTTCCATAGTCAGGGTTATCGGGTCCTCTGGGGTAGCTTCTAAAGCCTCTCCTAAAAGAATTGTTGTTGCGGAGCTTTCCTGGTTCACTGGATATGGGCTGAGAATGGGAGCCAGTGTTCCGATATGTAACCGCGTGGACCGGTTCGCTATCTCTATCTGTCTTCCTTCCTAGGCTGCGGGGACGTTTTGCTGAGTTTGCTGCCACTAAGCTCTTAGTCATATCTTTCTGTGCTTCTCTAGTCCAAAATATCTGGGAAGCTGCCTGAATATGCTGTAAAAATCCTTGCCAATCTATGGTGCTAAGTTGGTGGTAGGAGGGACCTATGTGCGTTTTAGCTGCCTCATTTAAATCTTGGTATACCTCTTTTATAAAATCAGTACAGTTCAAAAGTGGCACCCCATCACGAATAAGGCTAACTTCTCCTGCTAGGATTGCTAACATTTTCTTCCTGGCTACATAAGTGTCTGGGGCTTCGTCTGGCTGCTGTACCTCATTGTGATATTTCGCCCTTATGGTAGTGCCTGGCCAAAGGATTTGCACCATTACGCGTATCCATTCTTTTAATTCTAAATTTGCCAGATCATAGTTGGAAACTGCGGCCTCGAAGGGGCCTAAGTAAGCAGGATCTATGCTCAGCCTTGCAATCTCTGTAAGGTCCTGTCCTTTAGCTCTTGGGTATGAAAGGATGATGTTAGACATCCATCGGACTCCTGTTTGAGGATTTAACTTTCCCTGGTGGTCTGCTAGGGCTTTAATTTTTGTTAGTGACCATGAGACCGTCTCTTCCACTATCTTAGTAACTGTGCCATCTTCTGAGGTGGCTTTTGTTTCTACCATACTCCAGGTTTTAACTGGATCCATGGGTATGCCTGGAGTGCCCCCCTCCGTGGGTTCATTCCCTTTTGGTGGACTCCATTGGGGATTGTAGGGTGGGAGAATCCATGCCTCTACCGGCGATGGGCTCCCCTGAAGGACGTTGGCTTGTGTGGCTGATTCTAAAATATTAGGTTGCACTGTGGCCACGAGGGTGCTTTTCAAATTCACTTTGCTTTCTAACTCTCTAATTCGGGCCTCGCACATGGTGTGGTCGGCTTGGGCTGCTGCTTCTGTCTTTTGGGACAATATAAAGTCCGTGGCTTGTTTTGCCTGGCCTAATTTAAACTCTAATTCCACCAATTTCTGCTTAAATGCAACGTTTTCCTGCTCTGCCCTATCTGCTCCCTGCCTTGCTTCATGGGCTCTCCTAGTGAGATCCATGTTCTCTGTTACCTTGTCCCTTGCTTAGGTCACCCATTCTACTATTTGTTTTCGGGACACCTCTACCACTATTTTATATTCTTTGTACTTTTCTAAGGCGTCATGGGCTAGGGTCCAGATTCCCCATGATGCCAACCTATCTTTTTCAGACTGCGGAACGCTCTTAAGTCCCTTCTTAGCAGTCTTGATATCGTAGACCTCTAGCAGGGTCAGAAATGGATCATCTATCAGGAACACCCCTGGAATCCAGGGGTTGGGCCCCTTCTTGGTGATCCACCTCTGTAGCCTTTTCTGCACCTTCTCCTCCCTGTAAATTTGCTCCATCTCCCAATTCTCGCGATTTCTCCTAAACTGCGCTGGCGACACTAGAGCTTCCTCACCCTTACCAGCTTAAACCTTCTCCTACCAGATTGGCTGCGTTAGAGCTCTCCTGCCCCTCACCAATCCTTTCCTGTCTGCGCTAGGGCTTTCCTCGCCCCTGACCAGCTTTCTCTAGACCCACCGGCAGTTCTCTTAAAACACCAACTTCATTAGGGCTCTCCCGCCCCTCACCAGCTTTCTCTAGATCCACCAGCTGCTCTAGGGCTTTTCTTTATCCCTCACTGGATTTCTCTAGATCCACTGGTGGTTTTCTAGACCCAGAACAGAACAGAACATCTTTATTGAACAAGTCTTCCGACCATTTCAAATGAATATAGATATAGATACATTAAAACTTAACCACTAAAATATAATTAAAAAATGATAGGATAAAATAAAATAGAATACAAAATTGTAAAAATTAATTATAATAAAAATATTTACTTACATGGTTTAAACTTGAATTATGTCAAATTATACCCATGAAAGAGAAATTGCAGCCTAATTAGCTTTAGACACTTCATGTTTCTGAATATAAGCTGCTTTTAATGCAAACCAGGCATCCCTGAAGGTTATGAAGGGCTCAGATCCTTGCAGTAATAAAAACAGAAAGTTTCCTTCATCTCTCTCCCCAGAATGTTTAAGTATGGAAGACAGATATTTCTCCCTGATATCATCATACAATTTACATGTAACAAGTAATGAGCAAGGTCTTCAACATACGGTGCACCACAAATACATAGTCTTTCCGAAAAGGGAATACCCTGATATCTGCCCTGTAACACTCTGGATTCCATTTGTTCAAAACGAAGGTTAACAAATGCCTTTCGAAGTTCTTTTTTCATGGAAAAACACAAATATCTCTCTTCTTGAAATTATGTTTTGGCCCTTGATAGCCATTTCAAGGATTTCACAGAGGCTAATGCCGCTAAATCCGATTGGGCTCTAATGTCAAGTACTCTTTGTTTAAACTGATTAACATTGTTTGAATTAAATTTTCTGAAAGCCATTACACTATATCCTACACTGTGAAGTCTTTTAGAAAGGTTGGAATACCATGAGTTTAGAGATGGAATATTTTCCTGTTCTAATAAGCATAACTTAGGTAACCTGTCATCACCCATGTGTAACAACTTAAACCAATAATTGAATATTCTGAGTAAACATAGATCAGAAATGGCTACCATACCAAATTCCGCCCTAACTGCTTGAGCTGGTGTACTTCTTGCTAGCCCCAATAGCATTCTTAAGAATTTATTCTGAATTTTTTTGATTTTCATATTTAACTTAATTCCCCAAATTTCAACACCATATAACAAGATAGGCAGAACTTTAGCCCTGTATGCTTTTAGTACAGGGTGGTATGAACTTGGATACTGATTATTTAGTAATCTGTTTAAAGTGTGAATACAAGCGGATGCTTTCAGTTCGTTCTTCTTTAACTGTGGAATCCATGTACCTTTAGATGCAAATGTTATACCCAAATAATTATATGCATCCACTTGTTCAATTTCTTTAGCATCTATGCGCCATTTATGAGTTCTTCTTTTGTTACCAAAAATGATTACTTTGGACTTGCTATTATTAATTACCAAATCATTAAGATGACAATATAAACTAAATTTACTCAATAGTCTGCGCATGCCTATCTTAGTTTGGGATAATAGAATCATATCGTCTGCTTATAATAATACATTTACAGCCCTATCCATTATCTTAGGCATATGAAAGTCCATCCTACACAGTTCAGTAACAATATCGTTAATATAGAAATTGAAGAGAAATGCGGCCAATATACATCCTTGCCAAACTCCTTTATATGTGGAAATTTGATTGGTTAAAGCTAAATTTACCCCTGTTCTAACTTGTAGGTTGGTATCTGAGTAATGTTCCTTTATTAGGAACAAAAGTCTCCTGTCAATATTGGTCTTTAGAAATTTTTGCCACAGAAGAGTCCTATTAATAGAATCAAAAGCTGCTCTTAAATCGATGAAGGCTGAATATAATCCTCCACTGCTTGTAGAGTATTTAGAAATTAGATGTAAAAGGGTAAAGCAATTATCCAAAGTGCATCTTCCCTGTCTGAAACCAGCCTGCTCTTCAACTAATATTTCATTTAGTTCTGCCCAATCCTCCAATTTCAAAAGTAAGAACTTTGCATAAATTTTAGCAGCTACATCTATTAAACTAATCGGCCTATAGTTTTGGGGATTTCTTCTGTCACCCTTTTTGTACAAAGGAATTACTATTCCTGCTCTCCATCCTTTGGGAATATATCCAGTGTTATTTATGTGTGTGAATAAACCTGCAAATAAGGCAGCCCACCAGTCTATTTTATTCTTGAATAATTCGGGAGGCATACAGTTCTCACCTGGTGCTTTGTTATTTCTCAATGAAACAATAAGGTCTTTAATTTCCTGAATAGTAACTGGGGGCCAGCTAGGAAAATCATTTAACTCTCCAATAGTTACCTCTGTAGTAGATGTATTATTTGCCGTTGGCAACTCTTTAAACATATTTGAAAAATAACCTTCCCAAGTAGAGGCAGCAATTGGTTTTTCCAAATTGAATCTCGCATCTCCTAGCCTCCTGGCAACTAACCCCCTCTGCAGACCAGGGCGTCGGGGATGCCCTGGTCCGAAGCGCCGGCAGAGCTCAGCCTCCACACTGCGGCGCTCCGCCGGCGACTCTAAAAGGAGCACCAAATTGGCGCTCCTTTTAGATGTCAGGGAAAGTGTGCCCTAAAAGCGGCGGGCGCACTTTCCCTGACTCAAATGCCGTGGCGTGAGGTCATCCCTGGAGCGCCAGCCATGCGGAGGGCCGGCGACTCCGAGGGCGACCTCAGGAAGAGGAAGGGGCACCACTCGTGCGGCTGCCCCTCCTCTTCCGGGCCCGGAAGACGGCTCAATTAGCCGTCTGCCGAGGCCCTAACTGCCAGAACTGGACCGAATTCATGTTAGTAGCTTCTATTTCCAATTCTAGCCAACAATTGGCTATATAACACAATTTTTTATTCTTGACTAATCTTTTATATTGTTTTCTGGTGTTGCTCATTACTAAATATACATCAGTGACAGGGGATAAATGTACCAATCTCATTTGTTTTCTTAACAGGGTCCTCATTCTGCGACATTCATCATCAAACCAGGGATGGTTTTTATTATTAATGTTCTTTTTCTTAAACTGAGATACTAGCAGGGGTCTTATATATGAACAGATGCCTGAATATGCCTCAAGGACATCATTAATACTTGTATCATTGCTACTAATCAGCAAGCCTAGTGAGCTGCCTAGTTCAGACTTATAAAATGCATCTAACTTTTTCACATCCACCTGTTGTCATTTCAGTCTCTTCTCTCTCACAATATCCATACACCAAGTTGCCTGCCTTTGAATCTGCAAAGTTGGTCTCAAATCTGAATGCAATCTTACATGCGTCGAAATTGGTTGGTGATCGCTGTCCTTTCTAATATTCATGGCAATGCCTGTAAAAAGATGATTTAAATGTCTTGACACACACACAAAATGATTTAAATGTCTTGACACACACACAAAATCGTTACTGGCGTTACTGGTGTAGTATGTAAACGGGTATGGCGAGTTAAAATCACTAGGGCCCAGGATTTGTAGATCGAAAGAAAGTAGCAGCTCTAAGAGTTTAATTCCAGATTGATTGACCCTTTTATCACTAGAATTCCAACAAAATACATCCCGTAGCTCTTCCTGTACCCCTGATAGAATATGAATCTTATTAGGTGATGACCCTAAACAGGCATTAAAATCCCCTAGTAACACTATCAAAGCTTCAGAATATTTAGAGTTAATTTCTTCTAGCAAGTCGTTTAATAGGGACCACACCTCTATTTTATAGTATTTAGAGTTAGTAGGTGGAATGTAAATATTTATCACAATAAACAAATTATCTGGAGTTTGGAATTTTACAATTTGACAATTTGGAGGAGTTGTGAGATTCATCAGCAGCTCCCCTTCCCAACCCAGGTCATCTTTGACAGCTACCAGAAGACCCCCTGAGGCTCTTCCTTTATTGCTAGATTTAAAAGCAGGGACAGTCCAAACTTGATAACCTCTCAATTCAATTCTATTCTCTTCTGTAATCCAAGTTTCCTGTAAAGCTATCAGGTCATATCCATGTAAAAATTTGAAGAGGTCCTCACCCTCTAGGGAAGTCTTCCATCCCGAAATGTTCCAAGTAACCAATTTGATTGGTATAAAATTAACTTCATCTGATTCATCAGACTCAGTGAATTGGTTAATTGGAGAGGGATAATCTAATCCCTGATGCTCTTCTAAACTATTAGTCTGCTTCTGTTTGAGTTGTACCTGAGTAATTCAAACTTGATTATTTGGTCTATGAGACAGTACTGGGCTCGCATCTATCTCTATTTCCTCGCACTCCTGGTATATCAAATTGTCTATCTCAGACAAATTAACAATACAGGGATTTGGCCTCATTGGCTTGGGAATTTCCAAACCAGCATTTTTTGGGATTCTCTGGCCTATAATATCTCCTAACTCCTTGTTTTCTAGAAGCCTCATATTGACCCAGTTGTCTGCATCTAATTGCCTCCTCTTACACTCATTGACTGAGACAAAATCAAAAACTACTCCTTCTTCTGGGTTCATTACTGCTGATGGGGCCAGGAGATTTATCTCTGCCTGCACCTGTTGAGTTATTATTTTCCTTTCCGAATCTAAGGCCTTATCCTCATTGTATACGTTTGTCCACTGATTATACTCTGTTTTATCAGGTAGAAATGTACTACCATATTCTAAACAGTTTTTCAATTGAACAAGTCTGCTCAATATCTCTTTTTGTACTTCTGCAGGCCATAACTTAAATTGATTCACTAATGCAATTTCCTCTGGAGTGAATGGGTTTAAGGTATCAGGAAACTTTTTAGATGATTCTGTGGTAATTATCGAGGTCCCGTTGGTATCACAGACCAGATTTTTATTCCCTATTTATTTGTTTTGAATTTTGAACTCTTGATTCGGGCTCACATCAATCAAAATAACCGAGCGTTGTCCTTCAGTTTCTAGCTGGTTTATGTGGAAAACAGAATGAGGACCCAATAGAGGAACCGGAGTAACCTGGTCTTCAAAGAATCTTACTACTCTAATTCCAAGGTTTAGAAAATAAATATTTTCTCATATATAACTTCAGCGATATTATTATTACTAAATGTAATCCCCGCCCGTGCATTCATACCATCATAATACAGATATTCAATAGAATTTATATCCGATGTTTTTAATAAACCAGGCAGAACCACATTTGAGATATTTTAAAAGTGGGTTACCCGCTTTTGTTTTGGAAGGATTCCAGAAGGTTTGAGATAATTTATGAAAAACAACTTATATGGAATCATAACTAGGTTTAATTCAGAAATTTTAACTTCGGTCTTTAACCTAACAGTGTTTGCTTTTCCTGTAGTACAGATTTAATATCCAAAACTTCTGTATTATTCTTTATAGGCCCTTCCTTGAAACAAAAAATATCTTCCCAAGGGTCTTGTAGCAAGCCCCCAAATTGGGCATTTTCCACTATGGGCCTTTGCAGACTGCCAGAAATAGTGCACATTAAATTGAGGCACTGCCCTGGCTCAGTGCTAGGGAGTCATGGGAATTGTATTTTTTTCTGGGACATTGAGCCTTCTCTGTCAGAGAGCTCTGGTGCCACAATAAATTACAGTTCCCATGATTCCCTAGCATTGAGCCAAGGCAGTGCCTCAATTTAAAGTGGACTCAATTTGCACTATTTCTGGCAGTCTGCAAAGGCCCTATGTTAATATCCGCTGATTTGTCCTTTCTCAACATATTACCACCCTTTTCGACTTCTGATCTTAGTAGAACCTTTGAACTATCACTGCTACTCTTCTCAATCTGCCTATTCTTGTTACGGCCTTTCTTTCTGTTTTTCCTCAGGCTCTCATCATCTAGATTATTTAGATTATTATCCAATAATTTAAACAGCCTTTCCCATACTCTTTTCTGGTAAGGCTGTAAGTACTTAGCCTTTTACCTCGCTGTTTAATATTTTTAGATTTCTTATGGGATGTACCGCCTTCCTTTTTTACCTGCTGTTTAATGGTTTTAGATTTCTTATGTGATGTATCACCTCCCTTTCTTACTACTTTATTGTTATATTGAGAGTAACTTCTAACCAGGGCAGTTCTATGGCTTGTAGGTAAGTTGGCTGTAATCGGAAAGGGGATATTATCTTTAACTTCTTTTATCTTTTGACCATCTCCATAATTTAGGGCAGGGGTAGGCAACCTTTCCCCTTTAAGGGCTGAGGGACTTCAGCTCCCAGAATCCCAGGAGCTA
Organism: Phrynosoma blainvillii; assembly: GCA_026167975.1. Taxonomy (NCBI): domain Eukaryota; kingdom Metazoa; phylum Chordata; class Lepidosauria; order Squamata; family Phrynosomatidae; genus Phrynosoma; species Phrynosoma blainvillii. Next base: position 154,938,439 of record JANUYF010000004.1, read on the forward strand.
TTGGCCAACATGGGACTATTGGCCAACATGGCTGAGGCTTCTGGGAGCTGAAGTCCCTCGGCCCTTAAAGGGGAAAGGTTGCCTACCCCTGATTTAGGGTATTCTCAGTTAGAAGTGTTAGCAAATTGTTACACTCAGCCAAGAATTTCTTAACTAGAACAAGCTCTTCATGAAGCATGAGTAGCCCCCCTTGGGTTATAATAGAGTTAACATCCACCTTTGCAGTTTGATTACACAAAGATTCTTCTTTTGGCATTTCCATCTTGCACAGATTAGAATTAGCTAACTCCTTTAACTGTTTCTTTGTGAATTCGTCAAACCAGTTTATATCTGAAAGGGTTCCGGTAAGCGGAGGCCTAGTAAAGGATGGTATATCTGCAGGGGAGTTTGCCCCTTCAATTATTGGGCCTTGTATTATCGGATTATCCTCTAATAAAGCTGTATCAGAGAAACATATTCCTGGTGCAGAATGCTCTGGTGCTGAGTTCATAGACTCACTACTCTGGTCATTAATAACTTTAGCAAATTCTGGGGACATCTCTAGTTCCATACTATTCATCTCAATAGCAAGATTAGGAAAGGAGAGATTTCTTTCTATAGGAGACTTGCTATGAACCTGCTTTGAACCCTTGTTTGTAAGCTGTGGCCTTTCAGGACTTTCAATAAAATCTGAATTACTCTTTTCTTGATTACTCGCTAACTTTGATGAAAAAAACTAGTTATTTTCAATTGTTTTTCTTTAAAAATTAAGGGGATACTCTCAAACACTGGAAGCATTCCAGCAGCTTTATAGGATCCTCTAGTGCGCATACTTTAAATCTTTGATAACAGTCTAATATTTCCTTTGTCAGATTAAAAAGCACCGGTATAGAAGTGTCTGATCAGCCCTGGTGGCGCAGTGGTTAAATGCCTGTACTGCAGCCACTCACTCATAGACCACAAGGTTGCGAGTTCAATACCAGCCAGGGCTGAAGCTCGACTCAGGCCTGCATCCTTCCGAGGTCGCTAAAATGAGTACCCAAATTGTTGGGGGGCAATCAGCTCACAGTTGTAAACCGCTTAGACATCCCATGTGCGATATGAAGCAGTATATAAATGAAGCTGCTTTGCTTTGCTTTGCTTAAGCTACAAAAAGGCAACAGGTCATGACAAGACTCTACCTCCTCCCTTCCTCCCAATATCTCTCTCTTTCAAACTCTAATTACAGCAATACCATAAAAGAGTAAGAAAGAGAGAGCTTCACAAAAAGAGGAAAAGAACCAGCAAATGGGAAATAAAATTAAGTTCTGATTGTGTCTAGGCCAAAATACTGGAGCTACACGCCCTGTCGGGCTGTTCTTCCTGGAGCTTTTTATTTCCTCTCCCCTCTGGAGTTGGTGTGGGGGGGGCGTGCCCAGGGCCAAACGCCCAAGCTCCTTGCTCTGCCGGAGTTGCCTCTCTGCCATGCTGTTCTTCCTAGAGGCTTTTATTTCCTCTCCCCTCTGGAGTTGGTGTGGGAGGGCGTGCCCAGGGCCAAACGCCCAAGCTCCTCGCTCTGCCAGAGTTGCCTCTCCGCCGGGCTGTTCTTCCTAGAGGCTTTTATTTCCTCTCCCCTCTGGAGTTGGTGTGTGGGGGGGGGGCGTGCCCAGGACCAAATGCCCAAGCTCCTTGCTCTGCCGGAGTTGCCTCTCTGCCGGGCTGTTCTTCCTAGAGGCTTTTATTTCCTCTTCCCTCTGGAGTTGATGTGTGTGGGGGGGGCATGCCCAGGGCCAAACGCCCAAGCTCCTCGCTCTGCCAGAGTTGCCTCTCCGTTCTAGACCCAATGGCTGCACTGGGACTCTCCTGCCCCTCGCCAGCTTTCTCTAGACCTTTCCTTAGCTCCACTGGCTGCACTGGGACTCTCCCACCCCTCGCCAGGGTTCGGTTAGCTGCTCTAGGCTTCCTTGCCCTCGCTAACCTTTGCCAGCCTTGCGCCTGGGTAACTTCAGATGAGGACGTCTCTTCACTTCGTCTACCTTAGCTTGTCCAAGGTGGTTTTGGGGACTGTCTACGGTTGGTTTGGGGGTGGCGGAAACCTGAATGGGGGAACCTGGCTCTTCTCTACCAACCCGCAATAGAAAAAGTAAGAAAGGGATAGCCAACCCAAGATTTCCAGTCACACAAACACAATCACTCCTTCCTAACACTCGCATCAGCGTCTCCTTTACCTAGAACCTTATTTCTCCTACGTGCTGAGATTTAAACAGCCCAAGTGATCAGTTTGGGGTGCCTAAATTCTGGGGATTGCCACGGGTTCTCCACCAATCTGTTGGGAAACAAAGACCTAATTTTGGGGAATTTATAATCAGCTCAAATGTGAGAGTGAAGCACCCAACTTCGCTTCTGAGACCTTATCCAATTGTATTCCAGAGATGTAAGAGTTCTGGCAAGGAATAATAATAATAATAATAATAATAATAATAATAATATTTATTTATATACCGCCCAATGGTTGCCCAATCTGGGCAGTTTACAACATAAAACACAATTACAATAAACACCATCCCCCCCCTTAAAACATTATTAAACAATAAGATGGTTAAAATTCAATTAACAGTTTAAACAGGATAAATCAAACAATTAAATGACACTGAAATGGACCAAAGTCCAATAAAAGTCTAAAATATTTATTAATACAGCAAGCAAATGTTCAAATGTGGCACACACACACACACACACACACACACTAGAAGAATAAGCAGGAAAGAGTGAGAGCAGGGGAGGCAAAAAGGGAAGCCAGGATAGAGGGGGATATACTCACACCCGAGAGACTCCTCTTGACTTCTGGCGGAGAAAGAGGCTGAGTTCCATGGAAGGGGTACGGCCGGCAAGAGAGGGGGTCGTGGGAACTATCTCAGAGCGCAGACCGACAGAGATTCAGCATGTACTTCCAAGGTAGCACGAGGTCTGCTAAAATCCAGGGGTTCTTATAGGGAATTTCTGCCTCCTGGCCATGAGTTAAACAATAGATGGACAAAGGCTTGATAGATTTACCATTGTTTACTTAAGTCTGGGCATAGTTTAAACAATGCATTTGGTTTCAAAACTATCAAGGAAAGGAAGCTAGAGAAAGGGGTGCAATCAAATCTGATCACTGTCCCATTAAGTGTGAGACTAAGACAAACAAACACCATTAGGTATCTTTCCCAACATAGGACCTTATCACACGGGGCCAAAAGCAGTCAGAATCCACACGAAATCACTTCCTATTGCGCTTTATTTTTTCCGTGTGTTTACATGACGTCGCACAGAATCCCGTCAGAACCCCATTACGATGAAGCATCATCCCCATTCTTTTGAATGCCGGTTTCTTGGGGAATTGCATTTGCACGATTGCAATGATAGCGCTATCATAGCGCTTTTGCCGTATGCCTGATCACCAAATACTTATCGTGGAGCATTACCTCGTCATGACCCATGGTTCCTAGCGTGATTTCCCATGGGTCTGCCAGGAAGCATCCTATGACGTGTACTTCCTGTTTGGATAAGGCAACAAACAGAACGTGTAAACATGGTCCTCTCAATTGTTAAGGCAATCTTGGTTTCTATTGGGATATGTGCCGCCGCGCGACCAGGGGTTGGGGGAGAGCAATATTAGGTATGGTTAAAGCTTTATTGGTGGTCTAGTCTTCGGGGTGGTTGCGAGGGAAAAAAGAGAAATGGTTTATGATGCTTCTATTTCCTCAGGCTGTGGATACCTGGCTGCCAGCACTACGACAGAGGCCATGGTCCCTGTCCGCCTTTCCAGCCTGCCGGCGATCTGGATAAATGTGTGTGAGTTTTACTTCTTATGTGTATTCTTGATTTGTTATTCTAGGGTCTCTCCTGGCAGTTAACTCTCGCTGCCTGCTTGGTTCTAAGGACGCCTTTTTTCCTAGAACCTATTTTGGGCTTCTTTTTCTATGGGGGGGAGGGGAGTACAGACGATCGATGAATGGATAGAGGATTAGATAGATTGATAGGATTCCCTAGCATGGACCCAGGCCATTTAAAGTGGTCTCAACCAGGATTTTTTCTGCAGCGTGTTTTGGAGCAAGGTCTTTGAATTCCGGTAACAAAGGGCCTATACAGGCTGCCAGAAATAATCCAGTTAGAGACCACTTTAGCTGGCCTGGCTCAGTGCTAAGGAGTCTTGGGAACTGTAGTTTATTGTGGCACCAGAGCTCTCTGACAGAACAAAGGACAGCTTTCAAAATTTCCAAGCAAAATTTCCAGGAGACTTATACAGTGGCCTCAAAATGGATTATTTCTGGCAGTCTGTATACGCCCAAAGCTAGCTGTGGTCCAAAACACAGTGCAGGGATAATCCAGTTTGAGACCGCTTCAACAGCTCTGGCTCAATGCTTGGGAATCCTGGGAACTGCAGTTTTATAAGACATTCAGTCTTCTCTGGTCAGGGAGAGAGCTCTGTTGCCACAATAAATTACAGTTCCCAGTGTTCTCTAGCACTGAGCCGGCGTTGTTGAAGTGGTCTCAAACTGGATTATATGTGCATTGTGTTTTGGACCCCAGTTTCTTAAATTTTTACTCTTGCTTCATAGGTGTCCACACCACAGAAATAATCCAGTTTTACACCGCTTGAACTGCCTTGGCTCAATGCTCTGGAAATCTGTGAACTGTTGTTTGTTTGTTGTCGCACCAGACCTCTCTGACAGGGAAGACCAAGTAGCTCTACAATCCACAACTCCCAGAATTCCACAGATGGATGGAGGCAGCCTAATCAATAAAGGAATCGGGGTGTGTGAAGGGAAATGCAAGGGTGACCAGATATCCTAACTACAAAGGATGTCAATTCAAGCCACTGCAAAAAGTAGGGCATTTGAGATAAATGTCGGACTTCACCAAGTAAATGCTCTCTTTTAGAAATGTTCTCTTAGAAATGTGAACTCATGCTTCTTGGTCATGCTCGAAATGGATGATGTTTTGGAATTCCTCCTGAACAGAAACAACTGAAATGTAGGGCATGTCCAGGAAATGGAGGACATCTGGCCACACTGTGAAAGGCTGAGAACTGTTCCGCACAATGATCTTACATGCCCCTTGTCCCTACCCTCCGAAATTCACACTTGGATCATGTGTCAGCTTGTTTTCAGCCTTTGTGTGAACACTTCAATGTTTTAAAAGCAAAGAAGGCCTACTGCCACACTGCAGAATGAATGCAGTTTGACATCGCTTGTACTGCCGGGGCTCTATGCTATGGTATCTTTGGGGTTTGTATTTTGTTGTGGCACCAGAGTGCTCTGACGGAGAAGGCCATATATCCCACGTAACTACAAATCCGAGCGTTCCATAACATGGAGCCATGGCAGGTAAAAGTGTTGACAAACTGCATTCTTTCTGCAGTGTAGACGCAGAAGACAGAGGTACTGGATTGATAGAAGGAGCAAAGATCTATGGGTAGCGGGTGCAAGGCAGGTGGGCATCTGCTTTCCCAGGCAAGTAACCCCAGCCCTTCTCTCCCTGTGATGCAAGCCTCTTATCACTTGCCCCTGAATGCCCTTTGCCATTTTATGTACTCCACTGTTCCATATATATGTATTTACTTCCTCTTACGCCTCCTATAAATACACTAAAGGCACCAGATGCCCTCTGATCTTGCAAGCTAAGTAGAGTCAGCCCAGGTTAGGACTTGGATGGGAGACCATAAACAGATACCATGTGGTGCAAGTTATATTTCTGAGAAAGGAACTGGCAAAACCCTTTCTGAGCCTTCCTTGTCTAATAAAATTGTGTGAAATTCATGGAGTCTATATAAGTCAACAGGCAACATGAAAGCACACATATACACACACCACCATGAATGTAAAGATTTGGGGTGGGAGTGGTGATTTTATAGAACATAATGCATGGCCCTGTTCTGAATTGCATGCCTGTGCCTCTCTACTCGCGAATAATGTTCCTTTCCAAGTTTTGCGTAATGCTGTTATTTTTTTTTCCAGGTGCACCTTATCGGGGTGGGCTGTTATATAACAGCGCATGAAGCAGGTGGTACTACTCTCTCTTTCTGTCTCTTTCCTATTCCCACCCCCTCTACCGAATCAAGAAAGATGCCATACCTTTATACCCTAAATAAATTTTTTATTTAAAAGGCACATGGTTTATCATTTCTGTACATGACTTTTATTTTAATAAATAAAAAAAGGAAAAGAGGGGACAGGAGGGTGAAATTACAGCAGAAAAAAAATGTCACTGCCTGTTACATCACAGAACAGTGGGGGTGGGTGGGAGAAAGAAAAGAAAACAAATTATCTCGGCAAGGAACGGTTGGCCTGGAAATGGCGCTGCCACATCATTACTTGTTCCATGGCCCTTTCCAGGTCTCCGAGCCTCCTCCAAATCTCCTCCTGCCCACGGACAAGGGCGGCAATGAGATCCCGGACTGTAGGGAGAAAACATAAACATAAAGACATAAAGAAACATAAAGAAATCACTATTACTATTACTATTAATCTAATATTTAACTTTGAAGCTTTGCTGGATTCACAATTCAGTTGCAGGTGGGGAACAATACCTACCTGGGGCCTCGCCTTCCTCATCCTCTGGCTCGGGGGGGGGGCTGTTCCTGCTCCTGCTCCCCCACCTCCTCTTCTTCACCCTCCAGTGCTGGAGGAACTTCTTCCTCAATGCCAGCGCCAGCCTGTATTTCCCTCTCCAGGGGGGGTGGTCCTTCCTCCTCCAAGGCACCCTCTTCCTCCACCACAGGTAGGGGTGCTTCTCTGGCCTGTGCCACTGCCACCTCCTCCTCCTCCTCCTCCTCCTCCTTGACAGGTGCTGTAAGAAAGAGATATAGTTCGACAACTTACATTACTTGTGGCGGACGCTCCTTCCAAGAACATTTCAGACAAGCTATTTCAGGCATACTTTCCAGACAGTCTAACATGTACATATTCACCCCTAGATATATAAAGGTAGAAGAAGGACTTACCTGCAGGCCTGCATGCTCTCCTTCCATTGGGGTGGCCTGCCAGTTCCGTTGGGGCGGCCTGCCCTTGTGGCGGACACTCCTTCCAAGAACATTTCAGACAAGCTATTTCAGGCATACTTTCCAGACAGTCTAACATGTACACATTCACCCCTAGATATATAAAGGTAGAGGAAGGACTTACCTGCAGGCCTGCATGCTCTCCTTCCGTTGGGGCGGCCTGCCCATTCCCACAGCTGGAACAGCTGCCGGTAGAAGGGAGGCCGCCCTTCTGGGGGAGGGTGGCCATGAAACATGGCCCTGGCCCTAAAGAAAGCATTCCCCAACACCTTGACCTTCGAATGCACTTGGGCCAAGGTGTGGCGGAAGCCTCTTCGGGCCAGCCTCCTACATATGACCCTATAAATGTCCCGGTTTGGGTGGGAACTTGATCCCATTAGAAGGTGGAGGTGGGGGCTCCTCCCTATAATATCCAGCAGTGTCTCCACCTCTTTCCTCAGCCACATCTGACACCTGCTATTAGGCATAGCTGCAAAGTTGGGCTGCTTTGGCAGTTGTGGCCTTCCTGAGGGGAAATGAATTTCCTGCTCCAGCAGGTGTCGCCACGACGCTAAAGACGACAGACCGGAAGTACGATTATTGTGCACGTGGGGAGAAACCCTCTCAGGCATCTTCGGCATTGCCGGCTGCACGTGGAGGCCATTTCGGAGTAAGCCGTGCGAGGGAAAACATCTCCTGAAACAGGCGCTTGGCGGCTTGCTTTTCAGGTCGTTAAATTGGAGGCTGGCTTTTCAAGTGGTTAAAGAAGTTACACCGCTACAACCAGAATCGCGCCACAGAAACTAGACCGCTTTGGTAGGTTTTGTGCAACTTTAATTTTTTTGATTTTCTGGTTTTCCCAGCTGGCTTTCCATGGCTTCCTCTACTCCAAGCGAACCACCGAAAAAGCAGGGAAGGGGGTTCGCTTGGAGCCACAGAGAAATTGTAGAATTTCTTCCTCTTTGGGGCGAAGAAAGAGTCCAGAGAGAACTTCATGTAAATCACAGGAACCATGATATATATTTGGATATCTCTGCCAAGCTTCCGGAGAAGGGGATAGACAGAACTGTGAAAGAAATCTGCAATAAATGAAAAACTCTGAAAGCTGAGAAACAAAAAGTCAATAACCATAATAAGATTAGCGGAAATGCACTGGTCTTGTACCCATTTTATAAGGAGATGGACAAATTTTTACGGGCGGACAGATCTGTTTTCCCCAAGAGGGTCACGAAGAGCCTTCATATTGTTCGGACACCCACCGGGGGAACGACCCAGGGAACCTCATCAGAGGCACCCTATGAATCGCAGGACCAGGAGGGATCAACGAGAGCCAACGTCAATGTGGAAGGTAGCAATAAATTTGAATTTCTCACCATGTTCTCCTAAGGGGCCTTAGATTGGGGCGGGGGGTGTAGTTTTGGGTTTTAAGGGTTGCATAATGCATATATACAGCACATAGGGGTTGGGGCACATAGGGGATCTCCCCGAGGAAGGGCCTTTTCCTCCTTGCTTGGATTTAAAGAACCGGCTCTGCAGGAAGACCAAGTATAGAGATAGATATATAGATGTTTAGATATCTATCTATCTATCTATCTATCTATACACACACACACATACACGTGTGTGTTTGTGTGTGTGTATCTATATCTATATCTATATATATCTATATAGATATATAGATATATAGATCGATATATCTATATATCTATATGTATATATAGATATATATACACACGCGCACACACACACGTATGTATGCATGTGTATAGATAGATAAATAGATAGATAGATAGATAGATAGATAGATAGATAGATAGATATAGAGAAAGATGTTTAGATCTATAGATCTATAGATCTATAGATCTATATCTATATCTATACACACACACACACAAACGTATGTGTGTGTGTGTGTGTGTGTGTGTGTGTATATATATATATACACACAAACATATATATACATACATACATACATACATTTAGATACATATAAAAATATAAAGGCACATAGAGCGTAATTTGGAGAATAAATGGTTTCCAATGTTTATATAGCTGATGTAAGCTATTCCTTTCCCCTTTTTGTTCCCCACAGTTCCGCCGGCAGTCTCTGAGGTTGGAAATGTAATCCTCCACCTTGTCCCTGTAGAACAGCCATTGCAGTTGGAACCACATCCGCCTGGAGAGGACCCGCAGGATCTTCCATCTTCGCCTGCTGCAAGTGATGGTAGGATTCTCTCAGATGGTGGGAAGCACAGTAAGGGAAATGCTGCGCTGTAACCACTCTGTAAGTGGGCCACCCAATGGTAACCCAGTGACTGCATTTTCCCTTTCTTATTTTTCCAGAAACTATAATCAGTGGAGAAGGGCCCCAGGGAGAGGGCACACAGCCGCCAGGTGGAGAGACCCAGGCCACCGGGCCTAATGTGTCCAGCGAACCCCCAGACGAACCAGCTGTCAGGAGGGGTAAGTTGTGGTAACCTCCCCCCCTTAAAACACTTTACCTGATTTGATTGCCTGTGTGGCAACCCAATAACACTCATCCAAACTATTATCTAGATGTATATATATATATATATATATATATATATATATATATATATATATAAAGAGATATAACAAGTGTACATTATTTATATGTGTTGATATCTTTGTGCTGGTGCACATGCACATATACATACGTACAGAAGAGCATATATATGTGCATGCTTACATATATACACACAGGTACACACACACACACATACACACAGATATATGTCACCAGGGAGTGAATTCCTGGTTTTCTTTCCAGGTATGTCTAGATTGTAATAACGGAAGATGTATCTAAGCCCCTGAAGTTGCACGCATGCTTACATTTTGGATGGATGGATGGTGAATAATGTCATTTTCTTTTGGTTTCCTGCAGCACCAGTGGTTCGTGTTGACCGGGTGCGGGACAAGGAGGATATCCCCGACCGGAGAGCCAGGAGGGGGGAAATTATTGCCCGAACCATCATAGAGGACTCACGGAGGGAGGGGCGCCTCAATCGCACCCTTGCAAGGTGCCAACACAGGTCGCTCCTTCGGACCATCAGAAGAGAGGCCGGTTCTCTGGAGAGCCTGGCACGCTCCTACCACAGAGACCTTACTCTGACCTCACGTTACCGGCAGTGGCTGTTCAGACACATGCAGGAGCTGGTCGACGCTTGTCGTGACTCTGTTCAGGAGCAGAGAAACAGGACTGCTGAGGAGAGAAAAGGGACTGCTGTCATGGAGCGGGCATTCGCATGGATGCAAACAGCAGGTGGATCTTTCCGCTGGGTCCCCAAGAACAAACCAAAAACAAAGCCAGCACCGGAGGCATCACCAATCCCTTGCACACAACTCCTGTTTGGGGACTCTGGGGATGAGGGGAGAGCGCCACCTCCTTGTCTTGCAATTTGCTCGGAGCAAACAGAAATGCAGGAAGACACTCAAAATAGTCAACCGTCTCAGAGTGTCCCAGGGAAAACAAAGCGAGTGATAAAAAAAAAAAAAGAAACTGTACTCGCCATCCTGAGGGTGCAATTTTTGGAACCCAGGAATGCAATTGTTTGACATGTTTGACTAATGGTTTTTCTTTTATATGTTATTTACATTAGTGTTCTCTGTTGAATTGTTATTGTTATGAGCACTTAAACCAATTAATCCAGAGATGTACATGTCTTTCTGTAGAAAAAGATATCCACCTATCTATCAAATCTATATCTATATCTATATCTATATCTATATATCCTATCTATCAAATCTCTCTCTCTCTCTCTCTCTCTCTATATATATATATATATATAAACATTCAGATATTTATATACAGAGGGATTTATAGATTGATGTGGCGATACCAAAGTCAAGAAATATTGCTATGTATGTGTGTCCACGCAAAGACTTATAAATGTATATAAATATGTAACAATCTACATATATGAACATTACTATGTGTCTGTGTGTATGTACAAACAAGGAGATACACACACATAGATGTATAAACATATACATGTACCTATTGACAGTTACATTTACACACAGCCAGATATATGCTTGTTTTATATGTTTACATGTGCCTAAATTAAAAGAAGTTTTTGTGAATAGTTCTTGTATAGATTCATTGCTTTATCAATATAAGAAGACATTTATAAATAACTATATACAGAAAGAGATATGTTTACTATAGATGTAAATAAAGAGATATGCTTATAGTATATGTATATATACTATATAATACTATATATATATACTATATACTACTATATATATCTATGTTTACATATAGATGTCTATATGTATATTTCTATATATAGACATATATATATATATATATATATATATATATATATATATATATATGTAGACATATATTCTCCTATAGTATTTAAATATATTAAAAGGTAGATAAACATATCCATACATGTTTATACATGGGTATTGGGGAGCGTTTATGTAAATACACAGGTGCACATGTACACACCTGGCTGTAAATGTATAATATAGCTGTCGGCATACGACTATGTACACACGCGCACACACACACGCGCACACACTCGCCCACTCACTAAAGTTAAATTTAAAGATATACATACATATCAACATACAAGTATGTATGCAGATGTGCTGTTGCATACACACACACACATGCACCCATACATAGAAGTGCACATGTGTAAAAAAAATTATATATGTGTATATATATATATATATATATATATATATACAAAAGCAAAGCAGCTTATTTATATACCGCTTCATATCACGCTATGGGATGTCTAAGCGGTTTACAACTGTGATTGCCCCCCAACAAGCTGGGTACTCATTTTAGCGACCTCGGAAGGATGCAGGCCTGAGTCGAGCCTCAGCCCTGGCTGGTATTGAACTCGCAACCTTGTGGTCTATGAGTGAGTGGCTGCAGTACAGGCATTTAACCACTGTGCCACACAGACACACAGACACACACACACAGACACACACACACACACACACACACATATATATATATATAACACATCTATACACATACATCCATGCAGCTATACAACAATACAGCCAACAAATCAAGTGTCCCAAAACTATGCCAGAGCATGTGAAGAAAACAACACAAATTAACAAAACAGAAATGGTTTATTGTTCAAATGCACATTCAACCGGAAATAATAAAGTTAACTATATACAACATTCTTCACTCCCTGCAATCGCACCACGGACCCGCTCCCCCTCAGTTTGTATGCGACGGTCTCTTCGCAGCTGGTACTCCTGTGTCATTGGTGGGAGCTGCAGTTCACCGATGGGCTGCACGGTGTGCAGTGCATGGCCCTTTGTTTCGCATATGTTGTGGAGGACCACACAGGCAGACACAACAGTGGCGAAGTGCTCTTCCCCGACAGTCAGCCTAGCACCCAGGCAGCCCCACCTTCTCTTCAGGCGGCTGAAAGCCCGCTCCACCACACAGCGAGTCCTGATTAATGCAATGTTGAATTGCAGCTGGTTGTCCCGCAGAGCTCCACTGTATGGCTTCATGAGCCATCGCCGCAAGGGGTAGGCTCCATCAGCGATTATCAGTGGCAGCACCTGCACCCCACGGATCGTCAGTACAGGATTGCCAGGAACAAAAGCTCCCTCGTCCATGGCCTGGCACAGCGAGGAATGCCTGAAAATGAAGGCATCATGGTTCCTGCCAGAAAATCCAGCCTCGATGTTCAAGAATAGTCCGGTGGCCGAGGTCAACCCTTGAAGCACCATCCAGAGCACCGACACAGTGGGGGAAGCCCAGCTGCTCAAATCCGTCCATGACCTGCAATGCGAGAACAAGAAAATAGGGGAAAAGCAATTAAAAGCAGGGTAAGAGCCATAGGTAGATGGTAGCCATCTGTGAATTCCCCCAAGGAAACTGCCTTGGCAATTGCCAAGCTATGGTGTAAGCAACAATTAGTAGCTGGTACCTATGCATCCCAATGCTTAGCTCTCTGTTCAGTTCTCTAAGCAGATGCTTGTGTCCATCTATACCTATATACATAAGAAGCCTACCTTAAGACTATCCTTATAGCTCCCTTCCCAGATAAATGTACCCCTGCCATCAGCCCTTCCAATAATCTGCCAATATATGCAGGTATGCATACCAGAACATTACACACACTGCACGGAACAGGGAGAGTTAATAGCACAGGGGCAAGGGGGATACCTACAAAGTTCAACAGTATACAAAAGGGAGCCCCAAACCACCACCCCCATTTTATGTGCCACAGAAAGATTATTTAACATCATAGTTCTATCTACAGGAAACAGGTGCCGCGAACACACAGAAGGAGAGGAACCTACCTGCCGATAGTCACCAAGACAGACCATCTTCTGTAGAAGTTCCTTCTCTATGGCCTTGATGACCTCGATGCAGATAATGGCCGCAGTGGACGCCCCAATCTGAAAGTGGCGGGCCACGCGCTGGTAATTGAGGGGGGCCGAAAGCCACCAGACGGTGATTGTCACCCTCTCTGGCACGAAGATGGCCCTCCTCATTATGGTGTCCTCGGCCTGGAGGTGAGGGCGCAGAGCCTCAGCTATCTCGTACAGGGTGGATTTGGACATGCGGAAGTTCCTTATCCACATGTCCTCATCCCACATAGGAATGACCTCCTCTGCCCACCAATTCCGAATCGCCTGTGGCCTGACCCACCACCGGCGTGGACAGGGGACACTGGATCCATGGAAAGCCCGACCAACGAGGTGGAGGAAACCAAAAATCCTCCACAGCAAGGCATGTGCCGTGAAGCCCAGTATGCCATGGTGCCTCATCCACCGATGGACGCCACCCAGCACAGCCCTGCACCTCTGTTCATGCTCCTGCTCCACCATCTCTACCTCCTCCAACAACCTCTGGATCTGTAGAACGGCAGTCTCCATGTCCACAGCGATGAAGATGAGCGAGCGAGTTGAGAGATGGCAATGACGACCGCACGGCAATGGCGGTGGCAAAGCAATGACGAAATGGCAAGGAGGACGTGACGACAATTGAATCCAACGGGTGTGGCGAGCATTCCTGTTTCTGCGCATGTGCAGCAACATTCTTGCTGGGTTCTGTACGGGATCTTGTCACTTGTGTGTGGGCGGCAAATACAGTTCATGGGGGGTGCTTCATCACGCTTTCGTTAATAGCGCGATGATGCTAGTTGCATCTGATAGCCATTTCCATATTGTGGGGTTTCTACCGCTATCGTTCTGGATTGATGCTTATATCGCTTTCTTGCCGCTTTGAGCCCCGCGTGTGATAAGGTCCTTAATGGGATATTCCCAAGGGCAACTCCCAAAACCTGCCTGTCCAGGAAATCTTTAGTGGTCTTGAGCAACTTCAGCTTGCTTACCTGACCTTACATTTAGGGGATTATGGCTGCCATCTCCCAAGGGTCAGGCTGGGGTCATAGGGAACTCTACATGGCTAAAATATATAGGAAAAATGGAGCACATTCACTAACAGTGCCAATTCAAAGAGATGCCTGGACATTGAAGCTGGAATTTGTAGGGTGTTGTGTGGGAGGAACTTTCCCAGAGTAAGTGGTTGGAAGCAGATAGTGGTGAGGAGAAAGGTACAGTATTGGGGCTGGGTGGAACAGGTTGGTGTGAGAAGAGAGGGCTGGTATGTTTTGATTATTAAACGAATTAAGGAAAAGCCCACAAAGCTTATGGGTGGGGTACTGTTAAAGCTATGCCAATGTTTGTGGATAATGGCACTTCTGACTCAAGATGTCTTCCTGTTAATACCTTGGTGTTTGGGGAATATATATATATTTCTGGGATGAGAGGTAGTGTGGTGTAGTGGTTTGAGTGTTGGACTACAACTCTGGAGACCAGGGTTCTAATTCCAGCTCAGCCATGTAAACCTTTGGGCAAGTCACACTCTCTCAGCCTCAGAGGATGGCAATGACAAACATCCTCTGAAAAAACTTGCTAAGAAATCCCATGATAGGTTCATAGGGTCACCATAAGGCAATGAAGGCACACAACACCAAGAATTTTTTGGAATAAAGTTAACTTTGCTACATAGAAGAATTGTTCACTGAACTATGGGGGGGGGGGGTAATAAAAGCCATTCTTGACACTGTTTACTTTGTTTTCACATCACTGAGGGCAATTATAAGGGTCACTTAAATATGTGAACATTTGCAAAAAGAATGAGAAGAAATGTTCCAAAGGGCACTGCTTAAAATGTTTATGATAAAAGCAAAGGTATCTGTCTGAATGATAACCAGAGGCATATTTCTTATCCTTCTATGCCATTGCATATTTCCAATCTAAACTATTAATAATTCAGTATTCAACACCTTATTTCACATTCAGAATAGGTATCAAATATTGAAGCTGCTATTTATGTCTTGGCCACAAGATGGAGCCTTTTCCATAGAAACCAGAAAGTCTAAACCATTGTGGGATGAGAGAGTTTTTAAGTAACTTGCTATCTGGAAGAGTACCCAGGTGCCCAGCTAAGTTGTAGCAGGGAAGGGGGAATAATCAATTGTATTTGATTGATTGATTGATTGATTTAAAAACACATTTTTTTAAAAAAAAATCTTAATTAAAAATTTAAAATACAATTATACTAAATTTCTATTTAAAAACACAAGTTAAAAACAGTATTAAAATGGATTAAAACAGCTTTAAAAGATGCTTAAAACATAATAACATAAAAATACTTTTGTTTGTTGTTGTGTACCTTCAAGTCATTTCCAATTTATGGTGACCCAAAGGCAAACCTATCATGGTATTTTTTGGCAAGATTTGTTCAGTGAAGGCTTGCCAGTGCCTTCTCATGAGGCTGAGACTGTGACTTGCCAAGGCACCCAGTGGGTTTCATGGCTAAATGGGGATTAGAACCCTGGTCTCCAGAGTCATAGTTCAACACTCAAACCATTATGCCACACTGGCTCTCAAAATATACTGTGTGCATGCACACACACACACCACTTTTCCTCAATTAAAATAATATAATATAATAATAATAATAACATTTATTTATACCCCGCTTAAATGAAGACAATCTAAGCGGCTTACATCAGTTAAAACCCCATACAACAAAATTCATACCCCAACCCACCCCTTTAAAACAGTATTAAATGGCAAGATAATTAAAACAGGAATATAAACATTCCAACAAAAATAAAACAAACATGAAAATATAAAAATATAAAAATTTAAAAATATAAAAATGCCCTGATTAGACTCAACTGCTCTCCCCATCCATCAGCAATTGATGGGGCCATGGGGGGAGCGCAGGGATCAAAGAGCCTAAGGCCAGGATAATTAATCTGGAAAGGCCTGCCGGAAGAGATCCGTCTTGACAGCTTTCTTGAAGCTGTCTAAAGATGTCAGCTGACGGATCTCGTCCGGCAGTTCGTTCCAGAGCTTGGGGGCGACAATAGAAAAGGCCCTCTGGGAGGTCGCCGCCAGCCTAGATTTTTGAGGCTGCAGCAGATTCATCCCAGAGGACTGGAGAGCGCGGGGAGGATTGTATGGAAGGAGATGTTCCCTGAGATAGCTTGGACCCAAGCCATTTAGGGCTTTAAAGGTAATAACCAACACCTTGTACTGGGCCCGGAAGCTGATAGGCAGCCGGTGGAGGGACCTGAAAACAGGAGTAATGTGGTCCTTCCTGGATGTTCCAGAGATAAGTCTGGCTGCCATGTTTTGGACTAACTGAAGCTTCCAAACCAAGTACAGGGGTAGCCTCATGTAGAGCGCATTATAGAAGTCAAGGCGTGAGGTTACCAGTGCGTGCACAATGGTCTCAAGATCCCTTACTTCCAGAAAAGGGCACAGCTGGCGTATCAGCCAAAGCTGATAGCAGGCGCTCTTGACCGTCGCATTAACCTGATTCACCATCAGGAGCGACGAGTCAAGGAAGGACTTCCAGTGGTATGGTGGCGCGGTAGTCTCTCTAATCCGTGCGAGAGAAGAGGGACTACTGATTACGAGTTCAAGACCCCAAGGCGCGAATGCCAGGGTGAAAATTATCTCCCCAGAAATGGGAGATTTAGAGGGGCTCATCGACCGTGTTAGGAGGCTCCAAGAAGAAAGCCCAACTTGGTGGAGCTCAGAACCGAAAGACGGGAGAAAAAACATGGAGGTCTGAGCTGACCACGACCGTAATCAGAAGCCACAAGCCGGCAAAAGCGCTGCCGCCACTTAAAGCCTACAAGTAAGCAGCAATTTAAAAACTTTCTATTGCGGCAGGAGAGTTTGTCTCCTACATTATTTCAGTCCAAAGTGGCAATTTGCTCTTGTGCTAAACTCAGCAAGAAGGTAATCGAATGTTTTTAAGTGAGCAATTTCTCCATCTTGATCTCTCCTTCGCTCTGGGAACAAGGGGAGAAATGAATCAATCATACATTTCGGTGAAATATTAGATCATTGGATTAATTGGACTAATTTAATATATTTGATGAGAATTTTTTCTAAAGCCAACAAGAGAAACTGGGATTTAAAAAGAGCCTGAAAAGACAGAGTTAGAGATTTATAGCAAAAGTGAAAGCGTTAAGAGAAACGACAAGAGAAAGCGGCAAGGGAAGGGGGGGGGGGAGCGCTTGAAAGAATTGAGCTTTTACAAGTTACAAAACCAGCAACATAGTTTCAAGGGACTCAATAGACTAAAAACTATCCGGATTTAGTAGATACTCTTTTGGAACACTGTTTTCCCTCGAAACCTGGTAGATTATACCGGATTTAAAACAGTTTGACATTTAGACAGTATGGATAACCGCGTGGTCGTGTGACTATCAATGTTGGATGCTCCATTTCCTGGAATATCTATTGAAGTGCGCTTGGAGGACCCTGAGGAGGATCTGTTGTCATCCCACCAGCCCTCTCAACACCTGTGGCTGGGTGGCTCCCAAGGCTTCCAAGGCTATTTAGCCCTCCCCGCTGCCTCTTCAACACCAGCAGCAGCATTGGAAGTGTGTTTGGAGGACCCTGAGGAGGATCTGTTGTCATCCCACCAGCCCTCTCAACACCTGTGGCTGGGTGGCTCCCAAGGCTTCCAAGGCTATTTAGCCCTCCCTGCTGCCTCTTCAACACCAGCAGCAGCATAGGAAGTGCGCTTGGAGGACCCTGAGGAGGATCTGTTGTCATCCCACCAGCCCTCTCAACACCTGTGGCTGGGTGGCTCCCAAGGCTTCCAAGGCTATTTAGCCCTCCCCGCTGCCTCTTCAACACCAGCAGCAGCATTGGAAGTGTGTTTGGAGGACCCTGAGGAGGATCTGTTGTCATCCCACCAGCCCTCTCAACACCTGTGGCTGGGTGGCTCACAAGGCTTCCAAGGCTATTTAGCCCTCTCTGCTGCCTCCTCAACACCAGCAGTAGCATTGGAAGTGTGTTTGGTGGACCCTGAGGAGGATCTGCCGCACCTGCGGGGAAGCCGGGAGGAGCGCTGGCGGATATTTAACCCCGCCTGAATTCCACCTCTCCTCTGGTGACCGCGCAGTGAGCGGTGGTGTGTGGGGCTGCAGAGGACTGTTTAGCCTTGGCTCCAGCCCACGGCGGACCATCTACCAGCCCTGAACTGCCGCACCTGCGGGGAAGCCGGGAGGAGCACCGGCGGATATTTAATCCCGCCTGAATTCCACCCTCCTCTGGCGACCGCGAAGTGAGTTGCGGCGTTTGGGGCTGCAGAGAACTGCTTGACCTTGGCTTCAGCCCTCAGTGGACCATACAGCAGCCTGTACCGCCATACCTGCAGTGAGTAGCAGCGTTTGAGGTGGCCGCGGAGGACTGGTTTGGCTTACCTCAGCCCTCAGAGACCATCAGCGGCCTGAGCCGCCACACCTGCTGGGAAGCCAAGAGGAGCACTGGTGGACATATAGCTCTGCCTGGATTCCATCCTCCTCCGGTGAGCAGCAGTGTTTGAGGCGACCGCAGAGGACTGGATTGGCTTGCCTCAGCCCTCGGATACCATCAGCAGCCTGAGCCGCCAGAGTTGCTGGGAAGCCGGGAGGAGCTCTGGCAGACATATATATCTGACAGCAGTGAGGCAGAGCTCCTTTGCTCTTCCCAAGGCTGGGAATGAGGAGGGGGCGACTATTGGAGTCGTGCAGGGGAACAGGAGGTATGGTTGGAACAGAAGGAACACATGTTACAAAAGAAAGCAGGATTGCTGTTTAATAGCTATCCCGCCTTCAGTTCCTTCTGTTTTCCGGGATGGTTTGGAGAGCAGACCAACCATTCCACAGAACCTCACTTTGCTCCTTTGCAATGCCAGGTAGGTTAAAAACAAGACCCACATCATACAGGATCTTCTCCTGGATGAGGATGCCGACCTGGCTTGCTTTACAGAGACCTGGCTGGGGGAGGATAGCGCTGCTGTATGGGCGCAGACCCTCCCAGCCGGGTAATCTGTTAGTGAGCAGGTGAGGGGAAGTGGGCGGGGGGGCGGAGTGGCTCTGGTTCATAAGAACACTTTGACCTTGACCGGGATACCTGTCCGGAACACAGCCCATTTCGAGTGTATGTACCTTAGCCTGAAGACCAGGGATAGTTTGGGGATTCTGCTAGTCTACCGGCCACCCCGTTGTCTAGCAGACTCCCTGACCAAGCTGACACAGCTGGTCTCTGAGCTATTGTTGGAGACCCCTAGACTTATAGTTCTGGGGGACTTCAACATTCCGCTCGAGACCAGCTTAACAGGTGCGGCTCGGGAGTTCATGGAGACCATGACAAACATGGGCCTATCCCAATTGGTCAACGGGCCCACACATTGTGCAGGTCATACACTCGATGCGGTCTTCAGTACGGAATAGGAATATCCGTGGGCGGAGATGGTAAATACCTCCTCATTGTCATGGACGGATCATTTCCTGGTCAAGACGGAACTTAGAGCCAATGTCTGCCCCCCTGGGGGTGGTGGACCCATTCGAATGGTCCACCCTTGAAGGCTAATGGAGCCAGCGCGATTCCAGAAAGCCTTAGAGGTTTTAATGGTTGGGAATGCCGGTGATCCTGTCGAAGCTCTGGTTAATACTTGGAACACCGATCTTACCAGGGCTATCGACACGATCGCTCCCAAGCGACCTTGCCAACCAGCTTCTAACCAGAGGCTTTGGTATACGCCAGAGCTTAGGAAGATTAAGCGGGTTGGACAACGGCTAGAGCGCAGGTGGCGGAAGACTCAACTCTCATCTGACAGAACTCGCCATAGGAACTTTCTTAATTCCTATTGGGAGGCAATGCGTGCAGCGAAGCGAGCTTTCTCCTCTGCACGTATTGCATCTGCAGAGTCCCGTCCAGCAGAGCTGTTTAGGGTGGTGAGGGAGATGACGCAGGTGCCACCTGCACCAAACCCCTTACTTAACCCTGTGACGGCCTGCTGTGACGCGTTTAACAACTACTTTGCAGATAAAATCTCTCAGATAAGAGCCGACTTAGATGCTACTATTGAAACAGAGTCATTAGGCGAGGTGTCCAGCGACTCCGCCGATGTAGTTATACTGGATCAGTGGCAATCTGTGAGTACCGAGGACATGGACAAGCTGCTTGGTAAGGTGAGGAAGACAACTTGCCCTCTCGACCCTTGCCCATCATGGCTGGCCGTCCAGGGGGGAGATGCATTGGTGAGATTCCTCATGGATATCATCAATGCATCCTTTAGGGAAGGACATGTTCCATCTTGTTTGAAGGAAGCAGCTGTTAGGCCGCTTCTGAAAAAAACTTCCCTTGACCCCCTGGATATGAGAAACTATAGGCCTGTGTCATTGCTGCCATTCTTGAGCAAGGTGATTGAGAGAGTGGTTGCTCTTCAGCTCCAAGCTGTCTTGGATGAAACCGATTATCTAGACCCATTTCAAACCGGCTTCAGGACAGGCTTTGGGGTTGAGACTGCCATGGTTGCCTTGACCAACGATCTGCGTCTGAGCATCGACAGGGGTAGTGTGACCCTGTTGGTGCTCCTAGACCTCTCAGCGGCATTTGATACAATAGATCACGGCATCCTCTTGGACCGCTTGAGGGGGTTAGGTATCGGGGGCACTGCTTTGCAGTGGCTCCGGTCCTTCCTCTCGGGTAGGTCCCAGAGGGTGCTGCTTGGGGAGTGTAGCTCCAGTAAGAGGGACCTTACTTGTGGGGTCCCTCAGGGAGCTATTTTATCCCCGATGTTATTTAACATCTATATGAAGCCGCTGGGTGAGATAATATGGAGTTATGGTGCTGGGTGTTATCAGTATGCTGATGACACCCAAATCTATTTCTCTGTGTCTCGTTCATCGGCCTTGACTTCCAATGGTATCTCCTCTCTCAATGAATATCTTCGGGCGGTAATGGGTTGGATGAGGAAAAACAGATTGAAACTGAATCCAGACAAGACGGAGGTGCTCACGGTACAGGCCCCGAAACCAAGAATTGGGTTGCAACCTCCAGTCCTGGATGGGGTCACACTCCCCTCCAGTGACTGTGTTCACAGTCTGGGGGTGCTCCTTGACTTGTTGCTCCTGATGACAAGTCAGGTAAATGCGACGGTCAGGAGCGCCTGTTATCAGCTTCGGCTGATACGCCAGCTGCGCCCTTTTCTGGAAGTAAGGGATCTCAAGACTGTTGTGCACGCGCTGGTAACCTCACGCCTTGACTTCTGTAACGCGCTCTACATGGGGCTACCCCTGTGCTTAGTTTGGAAGCTTCAGTTGGTCCAAAACATGGCAGCCAGGCTCATTTCTGGTACATCCAGGAGGGACCACATTACTCCTGTTTTGAGGTCCCTCCACTGGCTGCCTATTAGCTTCCAGGCACAGTACAAGGTGTTGATTATTACCTTTAAAGCCCTAAATGGCTTGGATCAAAGCTATCTCAGGGACCGCCTCCTCCCATACAATCCTCCCCGCGCTCTCCGGTCCTCTGGGAGGAATCTGTTGCAGCCTCAAAAATCAAGGCTTGCGGCAACCTCCCAGAGGGCTTTCTCTGCTGTTGCCCCCAAACTCTGGAACGACCTGCCGGACGAGATCCGTCACCTGACATCTTTAGACAGCTTCAAAAAGGCTGTTAAGATGGTTCTCTTCCGGCAGGCCTTTCCAGATTAATTATCCCAGCCTTGGGCCTCCCAGTCCCCTCAGGTTACCCTTGGGTTACCCTTAGGATACTCGGCCCACTTTTTCCTCTCGTGGCCCCATTATTCTGATGGATGAGGAATTGTTTTAGAGGTTGGCCGGGTTTCAGTAACACTGAAATAAAACAAAGCAAAACAAATTAAAATAAAAAGAAAATTATAAAGAGGGAAAGCAAAGAGAAGAGTAAAGGAAAAAGGGTAGGAGGAAGGTGTGAATAGCAAGTGAGGGAAAAATAAAAGGACCAGTACAGCTTTAAATAGATAACACTAAGGGAATTTCACCCAAAAGAAAGGAAGTGAGGGCAATACTCAGTTTTAACAAAGAAAATAATGCAATCGAGAAGAGAAAAAGAAAAACAATCACAAGGTAATCTTAGAAGGGCTTCGGTGGAAATGGCATCAAGCGAGAAGTGAAGTATGAAGCGAAATTAATAAGACAAGACTTGGACAGAATTAACAAGGATATTGAAAAAAATCTCATTGAAGACAGAGGAATTAGAAAATAAGACAAAGGGAATGGAAATGAGATTAGAAGAGAATTACAAACAACAAGAGGAAAATCGCGAATGGTTATTAAGACTTGAACTTAAACAAAGAGAGAAATGTATCAAAATGAGAGGATTGCAAGAGCAACCCAAAGAGGATCTATACGACTTTCTCCTACCATACTTAGCTAAATATTTAGATTGCTCTATTCAAGAAATATCACCTGAAATAGACAGGATGTACCGAATTAATTCAAAAGTGTCTAGAAACAAAAAACTACCAAGAGATATTGTGATCTACTGGACTCGGAAGCAATTAAGAGACAAATTCCTTTAAAAAAATTTTAGAACTAGATTTGTGATCAAAGGAAATGAGATTCAGGTTTTTAAAGATATTCCGGTCCAAATACTGAGAAAACGCAAAGAGTACCAATTTTTGACTGAACAGCTAAAGATTTATAAGATCCCATTTAAGTGGGAAGAGATCGAAGGTATCTCTTTGACTTGGAACCAACAAAGGTACAAACTTAACTCGATTGAAAAAGCTTGTGTATTCTGGAAAGAACATAGAAAAGAGATTGAAAAATTTGCTAAGGGAAGACACAGAAATTCGCCTAAGGAAAATGAGAAAGAATTACTAATGCGGAAAAACAAAGCTTACAAAACCACAGAAAGGAACGACGATAGAAAAGATGGAAACAAAGGAGCGACGAGTCAAGAAGCACCCCCAGGCTGTGAACACAGTCACTGGAGGAGAGTGTGACCCCATCCAGGACTAGAGGTTGCAACCCAATTCTTGGTTTCGGGGCTGCTACCGTGAGCACCTCCGTCTTGTCTGGATTCAGTTTTAATCTGTTTTTCCTCATCCAACCCATTACCGCTCAAAGACATTCATTGAGAGAGGAGATGCCATTGGAATTTGAGGCCGATGAACGAGACACGGAGAAATAGATTTGGGTGTCATCAGCATACTGATAACACCCAGCACCATAACTCTGTATAATTTCACCCAGTGGCTTCATATAGATGTTGAATAACATCGGGGACAAAATAGCTCCCTGAGGGATCCCACAAGTGAGGTCCCTCTTATTGGAGCTACAGTCCCCGAGCAGCACCCTCTGAGACCTACCCGAGAGGAAGGACCGGAACCACTGCAGAGCAGTGCCCCCGATACCTAACTCCCTCAGGCGGTCCAAGAGGATGCTGTGGTCTTACCTGTTGGTGGAAAAATGACTTACTTGTTGGTGGAAAAACAGCAGGGAGGGGGCCAACCAGGCCTCCTAGGGAAGTTTCCAAAACTTAGGAGCAGTCACTGAGAAACCTCTCTATTGTGTCCTCACTATTGTGTTCTATTTTGCTTAGAATAGTGACAGAAAGGAAGCTTTTCCTTGCAAATCTTAGAGAATGAGCAGGTTCTATGAAGGGATGCTGAAAAGGTTTTGGCCCAACCCCCTTCCTTGAAATGGAGTGGAATTTTGTCACTATAGTTTGAAAGAGTGTTCTTCTGTTTTGTAAACTACCAATTTGCAGGATCATAGGAATAATATCAGATTCCTCCCCCCCCTCCCGTCATTGACAGAACTTTGTCAATGAAAACTGGAATTTTCAAGTGCTGAACTCTGGCCCTTCATGAAGTTCTGGTTCCTGCAAAAGAAAACTCTAAAGTAAATCCATGACTGTATGATGCATGCATTGAGTGACAAGTGCCATCAACTGTGAAGAAGTGATGTGCCACCTTTCAGCATGGAGATTTTGAGACTGAAAATGAAAAAAGGTTTCGGAGACCTTCAACTGTGTCAACTCCTGAAACTGTTAAGCATGTTCATTACCTTATTTTGGCAGATTGGCAAATCTCAGCTAAAACAATTGCTGAGACACTAGAGACATCCTGAGAATACATTGGGTTTATAATTCATGAGTTTTATAATTCAATAGGCTAACACTTGGCTGTCAGCCAAGTGGGTGTTGAAATGTTTGAAAACTGATCAGAAGTGAAATCAACCGGTTACTTCCAAGCTAATTTTGCAGCATTTTGAGAGATCTAATGATAATTTCTTGGAACAACTTGTCACTGTTGATAAAACATGGTTATATCACTATGTTCTAGAGACCAACAACAGCCCATGCAGTGGAAGCACTCGGCTTCTTCAAGGCTGAAAGACCACAGTCACAGTTTTTTGGGACAAGGAGGGTATTTTGATGATTAATTATCTTCAGAAGGGCCTAAGAGTTAATGCTGCTAAAACTGCTCTTACTGTTCCAATTTAAGAAAGCATTGAAGAGAAAACAGTAAGGGAAACTAAAGAAAGTTGTTCTCTTTTTGCAGGACAATGCACCATCTCACAGGACTGTCAGGATGATAGATGTTTTGAAGAATTTGAGGTTTGAGTGCATAAACCAATTCACCAGGTCTTGCTCCATCTGACTATTTCTTGTTTCCAAGGAATGAGGTTCAAAAGGAAGTACATTTTTGAATGATTCAGAGGTGATAGCAGCAGCAGAGCAGTATTTCAATGATCAGCCATC
Organism: Phrynosoma blainvillii; assembly: GCA_026167975.1. NCBI lineage: Eukaryota > Metazoa > Chordata > Lepidosauria > Squamata > Phrynosomatidae > Phrynosoma > Phrynosoma blainvillii. Next base: position 154,963,502 of record JANUYF010000004.1, read on the forward strand.
CAATTTAATTTATTTTAATTTGTGGAAGAGTTAAAGAAAACTGAGAAATGATGTGCCAAGTGTGTTGAACTTCAAAGTGAATATGTGGAATAGAATAATAGAATCATAGAATCATAGAGTTGGAAGAGACCACTTGAGGGCCATCCAGTCAAACCCCCTGCCATGCACGAACTCAAAATCAAACCATCTCTGACAGATGGCCATCTAGCCTCTGTTTAAAGACCTCCAAAGAAGGAGACTCCGCCACACGCCGAGGGAGTGTGTTCCACTATCAAACAGCTCTCACTGTCAGGACATTCCTCCTAATGTTGAGGTGGAATCTCTTTTCCTGTATTCCATTGTTCCGGGTCCTGTTCTCTGGAGCAACAGAAAACAACCTCGTGCCCTTCTCCTTGATCTCTTCACAGGTGCAAACATCCCTGACATGTAATGCTATTCCTCCTCCTTTCCTGTTTGGCCTATTTCTCTTTAAAAGGTTATACTCCTCTATTCTTACATTCCAATCATGAGACTCATCCCACCAGGTTTCAGTGATGCCTATTATATCATATTTGCTTTGTTGTGCTAGGACAGGGGTAGGCAACCTTTCCCCTTTAAGGGCCGAGGGACTTCAGCTCCCAGAAGCCTCAGCCATGTTGGCCAATAGTCCCGTGTTGGAAGGGGTAATGGTCAGTAGGCTTGACAAATCTTGTCAGCCTCGCTGTCACATCACAGATTTTTGCCCCAGGGAGAAAACACACCTCTCAGGACATCTTGTCAGGCCCACAAACCACTGCTTCTGTACCCCTCAACAAGCAGTCCCCAACTACCACCACATGCCTCCTCTGAGGCTTAGCAGTGGGTGTTTCCTGCAGTGGTACTCTTGGGGTCCCCTGCACTGTCCCTGAGGACTGTCCCTGCTGCTCTTCCTCTTCATCCTTCATAAGGCAGAGAGCTTCAAATACATTCTGTAATTGCAAGCTCCCAGAATGATTCCTGGTTTCCCTACTTCTGTGTGTGACATTCCTCCAGGTGTCCACCTCCTGTGTGCATGAAATAACCTCCTCCTCAACAACTTCATCTGTGTCCAAGAAAACTTTTTGCTCCCTAATGTGCTGAAGTGTAGCTACCCAGGCCTCCAGCTGCTTGACTTTCTCTTCCAGGAGGGATAAGAACTTGCACTTGGTGCAGGTGAAGTTCCCCACATCTCTTGGCAAGAAGATAAACATCCTACAAGTGTTGCAAGTGACAAGTGTTGCAAGTCCCTCAGTGTCCATATTGAGAAATCTGAAGTAAGCACTGGAAGAAGGCTGTGGGCTGAAAAAGTCCCCTGGTAAAGACCCACTTAAAAGGCCCCTGTTCTCTTAGGGCCTAAGCAGACTGCCAGAAATAGTGCACATTAAATTGAGGCACTGCCCTGGCTCAGTGCTGGGGAATCATGGGAATTGTATTTTTTTCTGAGACACTGAACCTTCTCTGTCAGAGAGCTCTGGTGCCACAATAAATTACAGTTCCCATGATTCCCTAGCACTGAGCCAGGGCAGTGCCTCAATTTAACGTGCACTATTTCTGGCAGTCTGCTTAGGTCCTTAGTCTTTTCACCAGGTTCTGTCAGTGAGCTCAATCAACTGGGTTTCTAACTCTACAGAGAACTCCTGGATGCTACATTATTCTGGAGGCAATTCTTTGTCTCTCTTCCTCTGAGCAAAAAAAAAAAAGACAACCTACTCAAAATGGCTGCCCAGAAACTGTTTTCCTTCACCTTCATGGCAGGAACTGGCAGGAATAGTATGTAAGTTTCATGGGTCTAAGTCATTCCCATCTTGGTTGGGCTCAGAACTTTTCACCACCCCTTGTAAGCACATGAGCAACATGTTTAGGAGAATTGCCCTGGTCTTTTCTGGGGGGGGAAAGGATTCCAACCTGTCTATCATATTCTTATATTCTGTATAGAGAATATGAATTGAAATTGGAGTGGGTATTGGGGCTTCTTACAAATCCCAAATAGCAACCTGTAAGGCCTCAGGAAGATAGCTGTACACTTCTGTGCTAGTTCCCTTGCTGTTCCACTGAATCTGGAGAGCTACAGCTGAGAAAAGGAGGGGGCACACCAAGAATTCCAACACCTGCAATGACCCAAAAAGTGAATGCTGATGTTTGTAACTCATGGAGGCATACAACAGTCCCCCTCTGACTTTTTTAATAAACCAGGAAGGGTAAAGATGTAATACAGTTGTCATGGCTCTCATCTCTCCAAGAATTAGGTCCCTATGTTAGCAACAGTGCATTTTTCTGAATTTTGGTGTGTGTATGGATTCCACATGGCTCCAGGTGCACTCTGCAGTGAACTCCAAGTGCCACCAAGGCAGGTCATGCCCAGGTCACTTGGAAGAATGAAAAATCCCCAAATCTCCATAGGCCGTCAGATAGTGTGGGAGTTGCAACTGGACCATCATCACCTCCATAATCAGAAGGATGGTCGATAATGGCCTAGATGTCTCACCTGATGGGCCAGCTAACAATTTATTCCTCTCCCATTTCCCCTTGAATATTGTCAGACCAGATTACCGCACTCAGGCAGTCTCACAGCTTTGCCCCACGGCTAGTTTTAGCTCTTAAAAACCTCTGGAATTCTCCCCTCAGTGTTGCTAATCAGAGTTCATGGGGACCCTGTGTCACTTCGTACTCTTATCTAGTTACCGGCACCTCTGTTCAACCCATGCTTTTAGAACGGTTGTGTCTCATGCCATTTCACCCAATTGGAGAAAGCTTCATCTGTAGCAAGTATCACCTGTAGTTTTGCCTCAATACCTTTACCAAGCTAACCCCTGATTTCCTGAGCCTTGCATGAGTGCATGAGTGTATGTGAATTGCTGTGTGATTTTCCCTTTTAATAAATAATACTTTAATTGGAGCATTCTGTCTCTGCATCAATTCTTAGATCCCCCGAATTCTTGGTATACATGTGGGAGACGGTCTCACAGGGTCTTTGTAGCCAAGGCCTTCTCGATTTGAGCTAAATAAAATTCCCTTCATAGACTTTTGGCTATACCTATACTTGGGTTGCACAAACTGAAATGGACAATGGACAGCCAGGGGAAAAAGTTACATCCACTGGATCTGTATTTGTTACAGCATTCATATCACAGCAGATCTAAGGATTCTGTATCCATGGATACAACCATCCTTGAAAATATTTATTTAAAAAAATCCACCACCACTCCGACAAACTTTGATTTCCCCATTTTAAAACCTTCCCACTGCTTACTATCCCACTGCATACAATGGGATTTCAGCATCCATGGATTTTGGTATCCATGGGTGATTCTGGAATCAAACCCCATAGATACCAAATTTAAAAGGCAGTTCCACTTAATGCCATTGTAATTCACCAACTGATGGTGGATCTCTCAGAGACAACAGGAATTGCACTATTAGTTAATACATGTTAGGACTGCACAGAGGAAGGAACTGGTAAACTTCCTATGGAAGATCTTATGCCACGAAAACCCTATGATAACACAATCCAAAATGAAATAAGAGATAATGTGAGAAGGCACTTGACTGGGTAAGAGCAGAGGACAAGGACAAGTAGCACTGTAGCTCATGATGAAACCAGAATCACGCTGAGAGAAAGTTCCACTGCTTGCATGCTCAGAGGTGAAAGAAAAGTCTGAAGCTGCACAATACATATTATAGGAACATGGAATGTGAGAAGCATAAATCAGTGGAAGATAGATATAGTAAAAGAAGACATGGAATGTATAGACATTTGCAATACTTGAGTTAGTGAGCTAAAGTGCACAGGAATGGGACAATTTGTTGGTGAGGGGAAAAGCCAACTACTGGCACAGTCTGGGGACAAGTCTACCCAGACATAGCCAAAAATGCTGTAGCAACAGAAAAAGAAAAACCACAAAAGCAAAATACCCAGCTATTGGTATTGGCAATGCACTTACAGTTGTAGTTGTTCATCAAAGTTTTGGAGGCTTTATCTTCCGGTACATTGTGTACAATATAATACAATAAAAATACACACACCGACTCTCCAACAACTTACAATCAACTACTCCAACCACTCCAAACCAATCCAACTAACCCACATTGACTAGTTTCTTGGTCCCTTTATATAGGAGGGTGCTTCTAAATCATCACTTTGTGCCACACAGCATGATGCAAGCTTGCTGCAACTTTGCCTCGTGCCATGTGCCCATGACTCAGCAGTCTGTGGTTGTCACACAATATACGTCACCTGTCAATCAAAACATTGTCTTTTCTGTTTAGAGCTCAATTACCCCAACACAGTTTGAGTCACATAATTACATTTGGCCCTATGTATCAATAGATACACCCATCCATGGCTTGAAAATATATATTTTTTAAAAAATTGAAAAACCAAACCTTGAATTTCCCATTGTTGAAGATTTTCCCATGCTGAAGTCCCATTATATGGAGTGGGATAGATCCTGGAACCAAGCCCCAGTGAATACCAAAGGCTTGCTTTACAGAGTACTTTACTGGATAAATGAAAATCTAAGAGCTTTATCACATGGGAAAACAAAGCAAGAGAGTGGCAGCTTTCTCCATGCCTTCATGACATCATAGTGCTTCAGTTCTTTTCCCACAAGTGATGGTTATAAAAGTGTGTCTTTTGTCAAATGGATTTTTCCAGCTAGAAAAAAGATGAACTTTTACAGCTGTCTCCTGCAGGAAGGGAACTGAAACCCTATGACAGCACACAGTAAGGCACAGAGAAAGCCTCTACTCTGGCTCCATTTCCACTTTGTTTTCCCATGTGATGAGGCAATAATGCCACCTGATGGTTAGAGGAGTGGTCCTGTACACTATTCGAGTCAGACTATTAAAACTAATGGATACCAGACCATGGACACAATTGCTGCCCTAGGTTAAGCCTTCACTCAGTGTTTAATTAACCCTGCTGTGGCTACAGCAGCATGGGAGGTAGAGGCCCCCATTGACTTCAAACAGATGGATGGGATTACAATTGGGGGAATCCCTGGTGACAATGCAGATACAGACTGGCCTGATGGGGGTAAAGGACCACTGGCAAGGTCTGAGGCTTGTGATAGCACTCACATCAGACTACCCCCTGATTTTGGGCACATACTGGCTGGACTTTTACAATCCCACCATTGGGTGGAAATCCAGAGACATTAGGTTCAACAACCCCAAATGTGTTGGTCACACCAGACCAGCTTGCCAAAAAGTGACCAAAGGAGGGGACAAGCCCAAACAGACTATGTCCCTAATATAGAGTGAGGGAAACAATGGATAGGGAGGCACCAGGCTTCCTGGCAGTCTATTCCGACTTGAGTGACATGTTCACTGAAAAAGAGAGTGATTAGCTCCCATCCCCCACTGGGAGACAGATTGTGCAATAGAACTAGAGCTGGGGCCCAGCTGCCTAAGCCCAAGTTCTATTCAATGACCCCACTCAAACTAAAGACTTTAAAAGACTTCATTGATAAAAAAAATCTGGCTTGGGGGTTCATACACCCATCCACATCCTCATTTGCTTCCCTAGTCTTTTTCCAAGAAAAGGACAGAACCCTGAGACTGATAACAGACTACCGCAACCTGAATGGGATTTGCAGTACCAATAAATATCCCATTCACCTAATGGAAGTCATACTGGGGAGCTTGGTGATGGGAAAGTTGTTCACCAAACTTGATTTGAGAGATGCTTACTTGCATGTGAGAATCTGGGAGTGGGATGACCATAATACAACCTTCAACTGTCCTCTGGGGGCTTTTGAGTACCTGGTCATGTCTTTCAAGCTAGTAGGAGCTCCTGGAGTCATTATTTTGCTGGTAAACCAAGTGGTACATGATCTGTTGTTTGAGGGGGTGATGTACTCCAAAGACCTCAAATCCCACATCAAGCTGATGAGGGAGGTGTTAAAATAATTGTTGGACAATCAACTATATGTGAAACTGTCCAAATGTAAATTTCACACAGACAGTTTCGATTTCCTGGGATACCACATTTCCACCAAAGGGATTGAGATGGATCATGAAAAGGTTCAGGCAGTGCTAAGTTGGGAGCCCCTTAAGACTTGAAGACAAGTACAAAGGTGTTGTTGTTTTTTGGGGGGTGCCAATTTCTATAGACAATTCATACCCAACTTTGCACAAGTGGCACTGCTTATGATTGTTAAAAGCTAAGACTAAAAGAAAGGGGATAAAGAAAATAACCCCAAATCACCCACCAAGATCCATTGGACACGTGAGTGCCAGGTGGTGTTCAAGGAGTTAAAACAATTGTTTAGCTCACAGCCTATCCTGAAGCATCTGAACCCTTCCCAGCCTTTTATGCTTCAGGTTGATGCCAGTGATGTTACATTGGGGGCTGTTTTCTTACAAAAAGATACAGAAGGGATGCCTTGCCCTTGTGCCTATCTTTCAAAAAAGTTTATGGGAGTGGAGCTTTCTTGGCTGGCTTGGGAGTAGGAAACTTTTCAGTTAAGTGGGCATTGCAAAGCTAACAACAGTTTGTGGAAGGGTGCATCACACCCCTTCAAGATCTGGGCAGACTATTGTAACTTAGAAGCTTTGCAAACCTCCTTAAGGCTGATCTCAAACAGGTCATGTGGGCCAAGTACTTCTACAAATTTAACTAAATTAAAGTACCTTCCTGGAAAACAAAATGTCCTAGTGGACGCTCTGTCAAGACTCCCATGGCATGAAAGCAGTAGACACCTTGTTTTCATCTTAACAGCTAGGTCTGGTGGTCACCACCAGAAGCCAGACACAAGGTGGCAGTAAACCATCCCACTGATCTGCTGCAGCAGAGTTTACAGGAGGCAGCCACTAGGGATCTTTGGCTACAGGAGCACCGACAGGAATCAGCATTAAAAAACTGAGTCTGGTGTAAGGGGTCAAGATATACATCCCCAAGGAACTTCGTATCAAAATATTACAACTGTGTCATGATGACAAGTCTTCTAGACACTTTTGGTTCATAAACAACAAGCTACTTGTGTTGTTTTTTGGAGTTAGTCTCAGTTCTTAGGGAAGCATAGAGCACCTTTCTGCTACTCTGCTAATTTAAGCTAGACCTTGGATTTGATATTTTTGATATTTAAATATTTTTGTTTCCTTATCAAAGGCTAAAGCCTTAGGAAACTTAAATTACTCTATACTAATTACAAGAGGCCTAAAACAGAATTGGGAAAAAAGAATATGCAGAAACAAAACAAAAAAAAAAGCCTTAGGGAATCTATATTGCAACTATGGGAGGATTAATTGTCAAAATTTACCTAAGACATACTACAATATAAAAAACACTAAAAATATCTGGTCATAAGAAGAAACAGATAATCTAGGGGAAAACAATGGATAGCATTAGTTGATGCTTCTTTACACAAGAATACCAAACATTTCTAGACTATTGTTATGGGAAGGCTCAGTATCTTCAGGGAGTGCCACACTGTAATATTCCTCCCTTTGCATGGGAAGATCATTTTCCATGCTATTTCAGGATAAAGAAGGGAACGAGAATGCAGATTTAGAAGTTTTAAATTCCACTCTGAGCTCATTAGCTATGCCAGAATGGCTATCAGTGACCCAACATGAAATTGTGCTGCTGATTTCTATGATCAAGTCTGGCAAAGCACTACTAGATCAAATCCTGCCAGGACTTTTTAAGATTAAAATCATATGGTGGGCACCCCTGTTAGCAACCTTCTTTACCTATATCAGGGGTAGGCAACCTTTCCCCTTTAAGGGCCGAGGGACTTCAGCTCCCAGAATCCCAGGAGCTATTGGCCAACATGGGACTATTGGCCAACATGGCTGAGGCTTCTGGGAGCTGAAGTCCCTCAGCCCTTAAAGGGGAAAGGTTGCCTACCCCTGACCTATATAAATCAGACAGCTCAGTTACAAAAGCCATTGTAGTATCCATATATTAAAAGGGATAAAAATGATACAGCCAATTATCACCCCATCAGGTTTTTTTTATCTGTAGTGAGTAAATTGTATGATCACTATCTTAACAATCATTTAACAGAATAGACAGAGGCAAAAATATTATTGAGAATGAACAGGCAGATTTTAGAAAAGGAAAGACAGCAGTTGACCATTGTGTAATTTTGAATCATCTGGCTGAAAAATATTCAAATGCCCCAAATACCAACTTGCATGTTGCTTTTATGAATTTAAAGTCAGCTTCTGACTATATACCCAGAAATAATCTCTGAACTCCTCGATACTACAATTCACAAAAGCCTACTCTGGTTAACTATGAATCTATATAGGAATACAACAATACAGGTAAGAACTGGGCTATCAGGAAACTTATCTAGAGACATCCATACTGTTAGAGGAGTGTGCCAAGGATGCAATTTGGTGCCTACCCATCCAGTGTCATCTGGGGGAGAGGACACTAGGCCCAGCACCATCGGGCCTGGAATAAGAAGAAAAGCCCTCCCTCCATTCCATCCAGTGTCATCTGAGGGAGAGACACTAGGCCCAGCACCTTCGGGCCTAGTGTAAGAAGAAGAGCCCTCCCTCCATTCCATCCAGTGTCATCTGAGGGAGAGACACTAGGCCCAGCACCATTGGGCCTAGTGTAAGAAGAAGAGCCCTCCCTCCATTCCATCCAGTGTCATCTGGGGGAGAGGACACTAGGCCCAGCACCATCGGGCCTGGAATAAGAAGAAGAGCCCTCCCTCCATTCCATCCAGTGTCATCTGAGGGAGAGACACTAGGCCCAGCACCATCGGGCCTAGTGTAAGAAGAAGAGCCCTCCCTCCATTCCATCCAGTGTCATCTGGGGGAGAGGACACTAGGCCCAGCACCATCGGGCCTGGAATAAGAAGAAGAGCCCTCCCTCCATTACCATCTGATGTCATCTAGGGGAGAGACACTAGGCCAAGCACCACCCAGCCTAGAATAGGAAAGAGGAATGAGATTCGAATGTATCTGCTTTAATGTTTGTTTTGATGTTTTGAAATGCTGTACACCGCCCCGATTGCCTAGCAGAGGGGCGGGATATAAATAAAATTATTATTATTATTATTACCTTATTTAATTTATATCTGAATGATTTGGCTAGACATATGGTATTAGAAACCTATCATTCCCCCAAATTGGCCTCAACCAGCATCTCACTGCTCATATATGCAGATGCTGCTGCTCTCCTTTCTTTTACCAGAATTGGACTTAGGGCCTCTGCAGATGGGCCCTTTGCGGCATGTTGGAGGCAGGGAAGGGGAGGGGCAGCCACCCGCTGGCCTCCTCAACCCCTCCCCAAAGACGTCCTGACTCCACGTGCCCTTACGCATGGTGCGTGGCATCAGGACGTCCTCCTGGCATAGTGTCCTCATGTGCTACGCTGGAAGAAGCAGAGAAGAGCCGTGCGGCGGCTCTTGGGGGGGCCTTTTGCCGCCTCTAATAGGAGCGGCATTTTGCCACTCTTTTAAGAGGGGGCAAATGGGAGAATCGGGGCCACTGTGTGTGCTAGCAGCGGCCCCGATCCTCTACTTCCTGGGGCTGCCCACGGCCACCCATCTGCATCCCCCCTAAGTCTAAGTTTATGAGACCCTGCAAAGAAAACCAGATAAGTATTAATTATAACAAATCTAAAGTTATGATTTTTTCTAAAAGTTGTACTATAAATGATTGGGAAATAGCGGGTCACAAAATCAAACAGGTTAGATGTTTTAAGCATCTTGACATAAACTTTCAAGCAACCAACTCACTGTGGTGCAGTGGTTAAATGCCAGTACTGCAGCCACAAGGTTGTGACTTCAATCCCAGACAGGATTCGAAGGTTGATTCAGCCTTCCATCTTTTTGTAGGTTGGTAAAATGAGTACACAGCTTGTTGGGGGCAACTAGCTTACACACTGTAAACTGCTTACTTCACTGATAAGTGGTTTAGAAATGTACATGCTATAGCTATTACTATTGCTATTCTATTGGATTGCAGCTATCCAGTCTGCAAGTAATAGTAGTAAAGCAATATCCAGGGGTGTTTTTTTTTTTACACCAAAGGAGGTTAATTTATACCTGCTGCATGTAGGAGACAGCAAGCTAAGGTTCTTCCCCAACTAATGTTCGGCATTCCAATATGTATATTAGGCTTCTCCCCATTGGTTGAATGGGATCTATCAATCTTCTTCAGAAATATATTTGGAGTTCCAAACTGTGTTCCATCAACAGTTCTGTGACTGGGAGCGGATGCACATCAGTGGAATGTACTGCATGGGAATGGGCCCTAAGACATTAGCTAAAGCTCACCTTTTTGGGCCCAGAGAAAGGTTATGTTAACCTGTTATGGAAGGATTCATATAAATCATAAACATTCATAGCTGTTCAAGAGAAGCCTCAGAGATTGGGTTTCTCAGAGATTGGGTCTCTTTTCTTTACACATTAAATTGGACAGTGAAAACAATTCTCACACAGAGGATCAGGGATATTGATACCCAGTATTCTTTATCAATTGCCAACATGACCTGCTCTCCTATTAATTTAGGCCTGGCATTTAACCCAAAGTGTAGTGCAAGTTACCTAACCTTACAATTCCCAAATATCGTTTGGCATTTATTAAAGTGAGATTTAATGCATTTCCATCTGCAGTAATGGGAGGCCAATTCCAAGAAATGGAGTATAAGGATTAACTTTGCCCTTGTGAAGAAGGATCAGTAGAATCCATATCACATATTCTTCTCAAATGCATGGATAACAGATTAAGATTAATAGCACCTCTACTAGTCAAATTCCAAGGAAGGTCCCAGGGATATAATCCCAGTATATAAACGTGGGAGAGTGTGTTTGTTGCTGAGGGGGTGAGGCTTCTGTGAGTCACTGTGAGGTGGAGCTAGCAGCCTAGCTCTTTATAACTGCTGTCAGAGGCTTTCCTGCCCAGTCCCTGCCCAGGTAAAAAAAGGAAAGCTGTTTCTGGGCAGCCATTTTGACTGGGTGAGTTCTTACATTTTTTAAAACTTGAGACAGTATGTTAGTTGCTGAGGGGGTGGGGCTTCTGTGAGTTACTGTGGGGTGGAGCTAGCAGCCTAGCTCTTTATAACTTCTATCAGAGTTGCACACCTAAAGGCACATGAATTTTTCACAGTCAAGGAAGACTCAGAGCAGGTGAGATGGTAACTGTGTTTGAGGGATTCTCCTTTAATTTTTCTTTAAGGGGCTTGTGGGAGGTTTTTGCTCCAAAGAAGTGAGTCAGAGACTTGCCTCCAAAAGGAGATAGCAGTCAGGAGCTCTCTATATAGCTATAGCCCCAGTCAATTGAGCTCACTGACAGAGCTTGGTGAAAAGGCCAGGCCTTTATGTAGGTGTTTAATGGTGCCCTTTTTGAAGGGGGAAGCCCACAGTTCTATTTCAGTGCCTACTTCTCAATATGGACACTGAGGGGGCTACTGCAGTAGCCTGCAACACTTGTGGGATGTTTCTCTTCTTGCCTAGGTATGTGGGGAACAAGAATACACAGAAGAAGTTGCAGGTCACTTCACATACAAAGGAGGTAGACAGTTGGAGGAATGTCACACACAGAAGTAGGGAAAGTAAGGATCATTCTGGGAGCTTGCAGCTACAGAATCGATTTAAAGCTTTCTCCATGGGACAGTCCTCAAGGAAAGTTCAGGGAACCCTGGGAGTACCACTGCAGGGAACAGCTGCTGCTAAGCCTTGGAGGAGGTGGGGGAACTCCTTCAAGAGGAATACAGAAGCAGTGGTTTGTGGGCCTGACATGATATCTTGGGAGGTGTGTTGTCTCCCAGGGCAAAAATTCATGATGTGACAGTGAGGCTGACCAGACTTGTCAAGCCTAGTGCCATTACCCCTTCCTTTTGGTCCATGTGGGAACCAATGATACTGCAAGGCATAACCTTCAGAATATCAGAAGAGATTAATAATCTTTGGGTAGAAAGCTGAAAGAGCTGGATTCACAATTGTCATCTAATCTCTTCTCCCAGTTGAAAGGGCATGGTCCAGGAAGAGAGAGGAAAATAGCGGATGTGAACAATTGGCTTTGCAGATGGTGCCACTAAGAATGTTTTGGATTCTTGGATATTTAGCTGTGGTTTCTTGAGAAGGGACTTCTGGCAAGGGAAGCACCTCATGCCAGTTGGCAGAAATGTATTTGCCAATAGTCTGAAAAATTTGATCAGGAGAGCTTTAAACTGAGTTATGTTGGGGAGGGAGACAGTATTTTGCAAGGCAGGAATACATCAAGGGCAGGATATAATAGTCAAACTGTTATAGATGAAACAAGACAAATAGTGCAAGGACCCAACAGTGGGTGGGGGAAAATGTTACACAGGCAGCTAGGGGGGAGGACCCATGGTCTTAGATGTCTCTATACTAATGTACAGAGCATGTAAAATAAATAAGATGAACTTCAACACCTAGCACAACAAAGGAAATACTGTATAATAGGCATACTGAAATCTGCTGGGATGATTATCATGACTGGAATGTAGTTATAGAGGGGTACAACCTTTTTAAGAGAAATAAGCCAAACAGGAAAGGAGGAAGAATACTGTTATATCTCAGGGATGTTTACACCTGTGAAGAGATCCAGGACTTAAATCCTGGAAATCAGGTGGAGAGCATCTGGGGGAAAATTAAAGGAGAAGGAACACAACAGGGATATTATTGTGGGAGTCAGACTGAGGAATTGGATGATGCCTTTCTAGAACACATGACCACACACTCAGAAAGGAGAGATGTAGTAGTGATGGGTGACTTCAGCTATGCTGATATTTGCTGGAAATCAAACTCAACCAAAAGTTTAAGTTCTAGCACATTTCCTCACTTGCTTCAATGCCAATTTCATTGTCCAAAAGATGGAAGAGGCCAGAAAAGGATCAGCTATTTTAGATCTAATCCTAACAAACAAGAGCAGCCTGGTAAATGGGGTGCAAGTGGTGGGATCCTTAGATGGGAGTGATCATGTTCTCTTGGAGTTTGTTATACAGTGGAAAGGAGAAGCCAGGAAGCCCTGTTTAAGTATTTGAAGGGGTGTCATACTGAGGAAAGAGCAAGCTTGTTTGCTGCTGCTCCAGAGAATAGGACCTGGAACAATGGATGCAAGCTACAGGAAAAGAGATTCCACCTAAACATTAAGAAGAACTTCCTGACAATAAGAGCTGTTTGAAAGTGGGGCACACTCCCTCAGAGTGAGGTGGAGTCTCCTTCTTTGGAAGTTTTTAAACAGAGGCTGGATGGCCATCTGATAGGATTGCTTTGATTGTGAGTTCCTCCATGGCAATGGGTTGGACTGGATGGCCCTTGTGGATTTTTCCAACTCTATGATCCTATTATTCTATGATTCTACTAAGAGAGACAGATAAAAAGATGACAGAAGAAGTTGCAAAATTCTGCTTTGCAGCTATTATGACCCGCAGTACTTCAATTAAGCAGCAGTAACTGGTTTTAGTAATTTAACAGTAATGTCTTTCCCTGAATCAAGCCCAACCTCATTGGTATATAGAATAATGAAAATGTGCAGTACCTGGTTTATATAATAGGGATTGGTTATGTTCTTAAAAGAGTACTAACATAAGGGTGAGAATATTTCATCTTTATTTAACTATACTTGTGTCTATATTGTAAAGTTATCTTTTCTATATGCTATTGCTGTTTTAAAATTGAGTTTTAAAAAGTAGCAGGTTTAATTCAGTCCTGCTGGCAGCCCATTTGGGATCATGGTGGTGGCTTCCATTGAGAGCACACTGTGCAGTAATCGCAGTCTGGGCCAATCATTGCTAGAGTGGCTTGAGGCTGCTCCTTGCCACCCTTCTGCTTTGGGCCACAGTCTAGGGTAAGAGTTCAGCAAGTTCTGACACATTTTTAAAAGGCTGCATGAGTGCTAGATGTGAAGGAGAATAAATCATAACCAACACATATTGGAAGTAATGGGATGAGAGCAAGAGTGAAGTAAATTACACTTTTTGGTTGGCACTGAGACTGTGGCAAAGTCTATATCTATGGAAGATAATTTTACTGGTAGAAAGAGTAATTTTTTTTCAATTTACCTCTAGAAGCTACTAATTATGGAGCATTTAGGACATTTTAGAGACATTTTGATAACAATTTTCCAAATTTCATGGCATTTTAATATCAATCCTAAGGTTTTTTTTTTAAGGTAATACAAAATAACAAAACCATAATGATCAATACAACAAAAACGAAATTTGCTACTTCTAAAACACTTCAGTGGGTAATGACAATGAATGAGTACTTTAAAACAACAGGAAAAATAATTTAAAAATTAATAGCCCTCACTGACATATGTTTAATTCTCAAACAATGCAGAGATTCAATTGATCCCAAAAATTATAGACCTATTTCCTTAACATACACTGATTATAAAATATTTTCAGATATTCTGGCTAATAGATTTAAATCATACTATAATATTGGATACAGGAAGAACAGTGTGTTGTTGTTGTTTTTACCAAAAAGACAGTTAAAAGACAATTTAAGAACAATATACAATTTAATCAAATATTTGGAAAGACATCCTAATAAAAAAACCCACAGCATTAATCTTTCTAAATATTGAAAAAGCTTTTCATAGTGTAAATTGGGAAATTATGTTTGGAATATTAGAAAAAATGAATGTTGGAAAGACATCCTTATCTTGGATTAAGAAAATATATATTAACCAAAGAGCTAGGATTATAATAAATGGAGAGAAATTGAACACAATAAATGTCTATAGAGGCACCAGACAAAGATGTTCCCTATCCTCACTATTGTCATTCTGCATTATTGAAACCTTCATCAAGAGGTTGAGAAGATGCAGGTATAAAAATAATAAAGATTAAAAAGAATGACTACAAAATTAGAGCATTTGCTGGTGATTTGGCAATATCATTACAAGATCCATTGAATAGTACCCCAAAATTAAAGGAATTATTAAAATAATTTGAAACAGTATCAGGACTTAAAATAAATAAAAATAAAAGTGAAGAGAAAGAATTAAGTGAAATTACAGGGTTTTCTGTTGGAAAAAGTAAAATATTTGGGAATAATCACTAAAAATAATTCAGAACTACTAAAAAACAACTATGAAAAATATGGAATGAAATTAAATAATATGCTGAGATGGAAAGACCTAACATTATCATTATTAGGGAAAATAGCTACTATAAAAATAAATATTCTACCCAAGCTTCTTTTCTATTTCAAATGGTCCCAATAATACACAATGAAATAGTTTTCCATAAATGACAAAGTGAAATTACAAGGGTAAAATTAAAAATATTCCAAGATTATAAAGACAGAGGTGGCATGGGTCTTCCAAATTTGAAAATATATTAGAGAGCCTACTGTTTGATGTGGTAAAAAGATTGGATGACTCTTGAGAACAATCGTTTACTACAACATGAACAAGATAAAATAAGATTTGGCTGGCATGCATAACCTTGGTTCAATAAAGAAAAGATTAATAAAGATTTTAATAATCATTATATATGGAGAGCACTGCTAAAAGTTTGGAAAATGTATAGATCAAGATGTTCACTATATATGCCATTATGGATTTCTGATCACAAGGCATTTTACAAAAATATATATAATGAAGGATAAATGGATTACATATGGTGATATGATTACATTTCAAGAGAAAACATATACAATTAAAACACAAGAAGAATTAAATAAAAATGTGATTCCACTGGTTGCTCTATAGACAGTTTAGAGAGAAAATAAAAATAGAAATTAAAAATGATAGAATCAAAGACAAAATGACAGAATTGGAAAAAGTACTAATAAGATAAGATATATAAAATTATTTTAAGATGGGACACAGAAGAAGAAATTATAAAAGATTCAATGGTCAAATGGGTCCATTTTTAAAACATAGAATTTTAAAAATGGGAAAAGGTATGGAGAAAAGCAATAAAAATCTCATCTTTGCAAAACATTAGAGAAAATATATATAAAATGCACTATAGGTGGTATCTTACATCTGAACAATTATCCAAAATGTATAACTGTTGGTTATTACTTTTAAAGCCCTACACAGTGAGCAGATGTGATAATGCAAGCAGCAGAATGCGTTCATTTTCTTAGTTTATTTCTATCTCCTTTTTGTTTTGTTTCTTTTCTTTCTTTAATTGGCTGTAGCATTTTATCTATCATCCATGGTTTCTTCACTTTCCTTTTGTCTGTTAGGAGTGCATTTATGCACTCTTCTTTTATTATGTCCCTGGCTTCAGACCAAAGCTCTTCCGGTTCATGATCTATTATACTTAGTATTGCAAATCTGTTCCTTATATTGTCATTGAATTCTGTGGAAGTGTTGTTTAAATCGAATTTGGTATGGTTTTGTTCTCTTCTTGAGTTTTACTTTTATTTTTGAAATGAGTAGTTCGTGATCTGTGCCACAATCAGCACCTGGTCTAGTCTTGGCCATCAGTATGGAGTTTCACCATCTTTCACTTCCAATTATGTAATCTATTTGTTTTTTGTGTTGGCCATCTGGTGATGTCTATGTGTATAACCTTTTCTCTGGCTGTATGTAAAGTATGTTTGCAATGAATAGGTTGCTGGCTTCATAAAAATCTGTCAGATGCTCACCTGCTTCATTCCTTTTGCCTAGTCCAAATCTGCCTACTGTTTTTGATTCTTCTTTACTTCCAACCTTTGCATTCCAATCTCCAATGATCAACTTGACATCTTGTGTTGTTGTGTTGTCAATTTCTTCCTGTACTCCTTCATAAAATCTATCAAATTCCTCTTGTTCTGCCTCAGTGGTTGGTGCATATACTTGAATGATGGTGATATTCATAGGTTTCCCATGGAGCCTTATTGAGATGATTTGGCCTGATTTTGCATTGTATCCTCTGACTGCTTTTGCAGCATCTTTTCTTAGCATGAAAGCCACCCCATTTCTTCTTCTCTTTCCATTCCCTGAGCAGAACATTATGTGGTTGTCTGATTCAAAGTGGCCCATTCCTGTCCAATTTGACTCACTCACCCTCAGTACTGCTATATTCATGTGTTGCATTTCTGTTTTCACTATGTCTAGGTTCCTTTGGCTCATGCTTCTCACATTCCATGTCCCTATTTTATGTGTGGTGCTGCTTCTAATGGGGTTTGTTTTTCTGAGAGTGTTTCTTGCTTGCTTCATCATTTTGGCTGCCCTTAGCTGCTCTTGCAAGTATGTTTTCCTTTAGTTTCTATCTATCTCTGTTAGTGAAGTTGTAGGCTTTCATGGCCGGCATCCATAGTTTTTGTGGGTTTTTCGGGCTGTGTGGCCATAGTCTAGAAGAGTTTCTTTCTGATGTTTCGCCATCATCTGTGGCTAGCATCTTCAGAGAAAATGCTATCTCTGTTAGTGTTCTTGCCTTGTCACTTTTCATGTTTCCTCATAGGTTTTCTAGGTAAGGGGTTACACAAGGAGGACTACCTGCACCTCCTGTGTGCAGTGCTAACAAATGTTAGCTATGATGTCGCTGCTGTTCTTCACTTTAGTGACATCCACCACTACTGCTGCTGCCCAGTATGTCATTTCCCTATGTCATTCTCCCTCCCCCCATTATTGTTGAACTGATTGTTTCCCTACCCTTCCCCTGCTCCTCCCTCCTTTTCCCTTCCCCCCTCATGTCCTTCTTTATTTTAGTCTCTAATCTGTCTTCTGGCCCTTGTTTGATTTTGCTTGCCCATCCTCTCTCTTTTCTCCTGTTCTTCCTCTGGAAGGGAGGGGGCTGAGATGGCCTGTGGTGGGACAGAGATGGACTCACATGGCAGGCTATTTCCTTCCTCTTCCTCCCAGCTGTTTCTTCTCTCCTCCCTCTGGAAGGTGGGTAGGGGCAAGATGGACTCACATGGCTGGGGGGGGGGGGATTGAATGGAGTCTTTTCCCAGCTCTCCTTGCAGCTTCATATGGGAAGAGAGGGTTGGATGAATATTTTCACAGCTCTTCTTGCTTTTTCAGATGGGAGGAGAGGGTTGGATGAATCTTTTTGTAGCTCTCCTTGCTGCTTCAGATGGGAGGAGGGGGTTGGATGAGTATTTTCCCAGCTCATTTTGCAGTTTCTATTGTATATCTATTAGGAATTTGGATTGATCTAAATATTTAAGATAGAATAAAAAAACATGTGTATTTAAGTAAGGAACAGTACAAATAATACACATAAACACAAAGCAAAGATAGTGTAGGAAGAACAGAAAACATACAAAAAGTTAACACCAAAACTTTAATAAAACAAATACAATTAAGACAGATTTTTAAAAAGGATTTTAAAAAGTTAATACAATTCAAAAACAATGCTGCATTTACAGCCATCAATTCTAAAAGCCTGTCTGAAAAAAAAAAACAACTTTGCCAAGAGAAGGACAACAAGGAAGGAGCCATTCTTCCTCCTTAGGAGAGGAATTCCAAAATCTAGGGACAGCCATTAAGAAGTCCCTCATTCTCATATTCTCACCAACTATACTTGTTAAGATGGTGGCACTGAGAGAGAGGTTTCTCCTGTGGATCTCAATATCCAAGCGGGCTCATATGGGGAGATATGTTCTGTCAGATAGCCTAGACCAGGGGTAGGCAACCTTTCCCGTTTAAGGGCCGAGGGACTTCAGCTCCCAGAAGCCTCAGCCATGTTGGCCAATAGTCCCATGTTGGCCAATAGCTCCTGGGATTCTGGGAGCTGAAATCCCTCGGCCCTTAAAGGGGAAAGGTTGCCTACCCCTGGCCTAGACCATGCCATCCCAACATACAGCCCAGGGGCTGCATGCAGTCATAGAATCATAGAGTTGGAAGAGACTACAAGGGCTATCCAGTCCAACCCCCTGCCATGCAGAAACTCAAAATCAAAGTATCCCGACTTTAAAAATTATTGTAGTTCATTTAATTTCTGTTTTTTCAATCTTTTAAATAAACAGCTTTCCCCCCAAAAACCCCCCCTCTCAATACTGCCTTCACAGCTTCCCATACAACTGTTATACCAGTGTCCTTGCCCATGTTTTCTTTAAAATAATTTTGTAAGCAGATAGATGCCTCTTGATAGACCTTATCATTATTTACCATATTCTCATTTAACCGCCACCCTATTTCCCTAGTTCTAGATTTAATGTCAAGCATTACTAACCCATGATCTGAGATTATTCTTGTGCTTATATCAATATTCAAGATCTTAGGAAAGATTCTTTTGGATACAAAAATCATATCAATTCGATCCCAGGACTGATGTCTGTCAGAGTAGAATGTGAATTCTTTTTTCTCTTTGTTTAATTCTCTCCAAACATCTTTTAAATCCAGCCTATCCACAATATCAAAAAACTTTTGAGGCAGCTTACCTTGGCTAGGTTTTACATCTTTCCTGGAGTCTCTGTATGACTGTGGGTTAACAACCCCATTCCAGTCGCCCATTAATATGCAGGAGTCAAAAGATAAGACCATCTAGTTTATTTAATAATCTCTCATAAAATCTCCCTCTCTTCGCAAGAGGACCATAAACACCCAATAAAATGACTTTTTCTCCTTCTAACATAATTTGTACCCCCACATAATGCCCCCTATTATCATTTAATACTTCAACAGCATCATATGTCTCTTTTACATAAAGGGCAACACCCTTTTTCTTTTTGTCTGCAGTGGATACAAAAACTTTACCTAACTTTTGGTTTATGAAGGAGCTTAACATCTGCTTTCTTAATTCATATCTCTTGTAAACATAATATCTCAAAATTAAATTTCTTTAAGTTTTGAAAGACTCTCCCTCTTTTAGCACTACCATTCATTCCCTTTACGTTCAATGAAGCTACTTTCCAAATGTTCAGTGGTTTTAATGAGTGGCTGGTTTTTTTAGTCATAATTGTTGTTTCTTTATCAAATTTCTTACTGGGATTCTTTGTTTCCATCTTACTGCTCTCCTTCTTCATCTATTTCAGGCTTACTCCCAATCTCACCTTCTGAATCTAAATCTTTGTCTGATTTATTTCCCGAGTCTAACTGAAGTAATTCTAAATCTACTTGTTTTGAGATTTTTTTTCTTTCTTACCTTAGCTCTTTCTTCTTTATCTAAATTAATTGGGCTCCCCCCCTTATCCTTTCTCTGTATTTGAATTTCCTTCTCCTGTCATTGCTTTGATATTCCATTGTCTTTCTTTGTTTCATCAGTGCCTCTATTGGGATCCTTTTTTCCTCTATCATAATTTCCTTTAACACCTGTCTCTTTAAAGCTTTTCTTTCCTCTTTTTTATCCCCTCTTTTAAAATATTTGAGAAAATCTTTGGCTTCTTGTATTGATCTAATCTCTACTTTTTTCTTTTGAAAACAAAAAATTAACCCTTCGGGAATCAGCCATCTGTATACAATTTGTTGGTCTCTAAGGACTGAGGTTATGAAGGCATATTCACGTCTTTTCCTCAAAATCACAGGTGGTATATCTTTATATAGATGTAAATCTTTACCTTCCCATTGCAACAGTTCTTCTCTGTGTTTGTGTAATAGAGAATCTCTGTTTTTTTCTAACAAATACAGTCATAATGTCCCTAGGGACCTGTCTTTGTTTTGCCACATGGGAATTCAATCTGTATAGATTATCGATTTCAATTTCACACATTTCTGGAGTTTTTCCTAAATATTCACTTAGAATCTGGGTCATTTTATCTAGCAAATGCTCCCTCTCTTGTTCTGGGACCCCTCTTATTTTTAAAGATCTTTCCCTGGCCCTTAAGTCCTTAACCATGTTATCTTCCACTAATTCTTTCTGCTTTTCTTTAATTTCTTTTAAATTACCCTCAAAATTTACATGTTTAGCCCCAATCTTTTCCATTTTGTTTTGAATTCTATTTATTTCTGTTGAAATCTTATCTAACGAGCCACTAACACCCTTTAGATCATCCCTTAACTCATTTTTAATTTCCATCTTAAAATCAACCATTTCCTGTCTTAGATCTTGGATTTCTTTACTTAAATCCAATCTAATTTTCCTTATTTCCTCTAAAAGATGTGAATTAGTGTCCGTTGTTTTTGTTTGATCTAAGGATGGTCTACGGGTTTGTTGTGCTTGTAATTGTGCCTGAACCTGGGCCCTTGTTTTCCCAGATGCCATTTATTCACTTCAAAGTATTTATTATTATGCCTATATGGCTCTCCAGAGGCCCTTAACCTACAGAAAATAGGGTATATCTATACCCCCTAATACTTGACCCCCTTATTAATGCTTAATATCCCCTATTCCGACCAATCTAAACTGACCCTTTAACAGCTGTCTACTTATAATTAGAAAGTATTCTATCTCATTCACAACCACTAACAGGAGAATAGCAAGGTCTTCAATTCAAATATCAGCCATCAGCATTCTACAAGGAGAGTTCCCCCCTCTTCCATTTCCCAGATCATAAGAAATATCTTCAGATCCAGGCACTTTTGGTAACACTGTCTCAAATTACAGTTGCGGCACCAGTCAGCAGTTATTAGCCACCTCAATTGAATCAATAATAAGCCGTGTTGGCTCCAAAAAAAAAAAAAAAAACAGAAGGAAAGGGGGAAAAAAAGTCCCAATTATCCGCTAAGTCATTCAGTCTTCAGTACTTAAATCCCTGTTAGTTCTCACGCCACCTCCTCCTCCCTACATAGAGGGAGATAAATGCACTCTGTAGCTCTGCATGGTTGCCAGGGGAGAGATGGATACGAACAATATTCCATTCAGTTTCCCTATGGCAGCGGCTCATATGATGGTGAATAGGCTGAAGACCAAGCTAGAAAGGACCATTCTCCAAGAGCCTCCGCGGGCCCAAGTGCCGATACACCTCTCAGTTTTTGCCTGGGGAGAGATGAAATCAAGTGGGGTTTTAGCCCCATTGGTACTCCTCCCGGCTTCCCTGCAGATGAGGCAGGCACAGGTTGCTTCAAATAGTTGCGAGTGGGCTAGTGACCAACTGACAAAACTAAAAGCCGTCCTCTAGAGTCCTTCACGGGCCCTAGCCCCACCGCCCCTCTGCGTGGTTGCTGGGGGAAAGATGGACTCATGTGGAATTAATCCCCTTCCGTATTCCTCCCGGCTTCCCTGCGACAGCAGTCCCCTCAGGCACAGCCCACTTGAATGATAGTAAATGGGCTGGAAATCAAGCCAAAAGTCATCCTCCAAAGCCTTCCATGGCCCCAAGCGTCACCACACCTTCCTGATGTTCTCTCACCAAGGCTTGTGGCTGCTACCACATAAGGGCACTACAAATCCCTTAATTCAAAGTAGCCAAATTAAAAAAAAGTTACACTCTTCTTCCCTTCCGGGTCGCATCTTCCTGTTCCTTAGGAGACCACCGGACTTCACTTCCCAGCAGTCTTAATGACTCTTGGGAAAGTCACCAAACTCCATTTCCCAACAGTCTGTTTAGCGCCAAGGTTAGGCTTCCTTCCATCTCCACCCTTCTTGTGCTGTGTTTCTTTTACTCCCAAGGAATGACGCAATCTATGGCACTTCTTTCTGATGTAAACTGTAAGTTTTTACCAGGAGCCGATGCCAAAAATTAACTATTGACTATTTAAATATTAAAGCCCCACTTTATAGCGTACTCAACACTTAATTAGTTTGACTTTAAAAAAAAGTCTTTTGATTTGGATCCAAACAGCTATAGCTACAAACGAAAAATTAGGAAAAACTTGCTGCGTCTTATCAGAAGAGAGTATAAACTCCCCTCAGAAATCATTTACTTTCCAGGAAAGGCACCTTATCCAATCTTAAGTCCAAGGTTCCACTAAATTTCAGTCAATACTGTCCATTAAGACATATTTAATTTAAAAGTTGGTGGCGTTCCTCTGCCCCTTAATTCGGGGATAGCATAGAGGTGGATGTGGCCCCGTTACTCACTGCAGTCTTATCAGTCTTCTTACTTCTTACTTCCCTATTTTTCCTTCTTGTTTCTTAAATTTTCTGCAGCCTCAAACTTAAGCCCTCCGAGTCCCCCTTACCAGGAGGACATTTCAGGTTGTCTATATCTATGTCTCAGACAACCTATTTCTACCACTAGCTAGACGGTTCCCAAAGGAGTCGATGTGGAACACGCCTCCCCTATCCCCTCTAATTTTTGTAATTGTTATGGAAATTTTGAATAATAAAATAAGGGCAGATAAATGTATAAGAGGCGTAAGATATAAAGGATATGAACATAAATTAAAGGCATATGCCGATGATTTGTTAGTAATGATTGAAGATGCTGGGGAAAGTGTAGGAAAATTATTACAACAATTAGATAATTTTAGCTATGTCTCGGGGTTGAAAATTAATAAGGGGAAAACCCATGTTATAACTAAAAATATGACGAAGGAAGAGGAAGAAGAAATTTGGAAATTATCGGGATTTCAGATCGTGAAGAAGGTCAAATATCTAGGCATTGAAATAACCAATAAAAATGTGGATCTATTTAGGAATAATTATGATAAACTATTTAGAGAAATAAAAAAAGATCTGCTTAGATGGGGGAAACTTAATCTATCTTGGCTCGGCAAAATATCATTGGTGAAAATGAGTATATTACCAAGGTTTATGTTTTTTTTTTCAGAATTTTCCGGTTATAACAAACTCGGTCCCATTTAAAAACTGGAATAGGGAAATCTCCAAATTTATTTGGAGTGGGAAAAAACCAAGAGTCCGCTTCAAAGTATTACAAGACGTAAAGGAAAGGGGCGGTTTGAATTTACCAAATTTACAACTTTACTTTGAAGCGTGCTGTTTGGATTGGCTAAGTAAATGGTTACAGTTAAAGGATGACAAATTATTGGCATTAGAAGGGGTAGACCAAAGATTTGGTTTACACGCCTATTTATATTACAATAAACAAAAAGTACATAAAGATTTTTTAAACCATTATGTTAGGAAATCACTCTTGCGGGTATGGTTTAAACATAAGGAAAGATTAAGTCCCAAACTTCCCTTACGAACGATCCATGAAGCTTTCCATAACCGGGAAGTAATATATCAAAACAGGTGGATCACATATGAAGATATAACAATTCAAGATTTGGGAAGTGGAAAAATAGAACTTAAAAGTTTGGAACAATTGAAACAAGCGGGTTTTAATATGGGTTGGTTTGTTTATCGTCAATTTAGAGAGAGATTTCTTATAGATCAAAAACTAATAGGACTGAGAGCTGATATATCGACGTTTGAGGAATTTGCACTGACAATTCTCATAAAATAGCACAATTTTATAAATTATTGTTAAAAATAGATCAGGAGGAAGAAGTAGTTAAGAACTATATGGTAAAATGGGCGCAAGATATAAAGAATGTAATTACTTTAGAATCTTGGGAAAAAGTATGGACTAAAATTGTTAGTTATACTACAAGTTATGATCTATGTGAAAATCTGTATAAGATGCACCACAGGTGGTATATAACCCCCTCTAAATTGGCAAAAATTTATAAGGGCAGATCAGATCATTGCCCTTATAAATCGCCTCCTGAGACAAAACAACACTTTTCTCAGAGTTGCAAAATGAACTCTAACTCTCAAATGCACCTTTCCTTTACCTGCATTCTTCCTTGAAACTGGCTCAAGACCAGGGGTTAGGAGAACTCTCTTCTTGCTTACTAGTACTTGGTGTCTCTTTGTGTCAGCTGTGTGTCAACATTTACTTGGGAATAGGATGAAGGAAGCTGTATGACATTGTAAAGCAACTGAGGGGGGAAGCAGATGGCGCAAAGGGCCATTTGGGGGGCAAGGAAGGGGAGGGCAGCCGCACGGTGGGCGCCCTAACCCCTTCCTGAAGGCATCGTCGGAGCACTGGCCCCTCCGCACGGTCGGCGCTCTGACGATGCCTTCCTGCCGCAGTGTCCACACACGCTGTGGTGGAAAAGTTGCCGAAGGTGCACCGCCAGCTTTTTGCAGCACAACTTCGGCGACTTGTGGAAGGAATGCTATTTTAGTGCTCCTTCCAGGGGCGGCGAAGCTACGCCGTGGGGTCGAGGTGTGGGGATACCTCAGCCCCACGACGCAGCTTCCCGGGGCTACTTCCCCCCTTAGCTAATCATCATTCCCCTCTTATTGCAATATAGGCAACTTCGCCAATCATCATGCAAATTTCTTTGGTGCCTTTGCAGACTGCCAGAAATAATGCAACTTGAGGCCACTTTAACTGCCCTGACTCAGTGCTAGGGAATCATGGGAACTGTAGTTTATTGTGGCACCAGAGCTCTCCGACAGAGAAGGTTCAATGTCTCAGAAAAAACTTGAGCCAGAGCAGTTAAAGTGGACTCAAGCTGCATTATTTCTGGCAGTCTGCAAAGGTCCTTGCTCACTATTGGGTCTGAACATTGACTCCAGTGAGTCATGGGTATGCCTTTTTTGAAAGCAGTTTTAAAAATCTTAATGTGAAAGAATCTTCCCCTACTCCACGCACACACACTGCAAGGAGGCAGAATGGCCAAGGAACCCTGTATAAACTGGGTTCTGTTGTTCTTGTTGCAATATATGCTGGATTTAAAAAAACCCTCCGGGTGGAAATAAAATATTGCTACTAGTGCTGGGAACTGCCACTGAATGGTCCAGGACAATATTGTTATTTTGTTATTTTAAACAAAACTGAGAAATAAAGCAACAAATATAGCGACTAACAGCAACATTTATTTTGTCTTGCTCTGGTTTGAGATCTGTATTATGAGCTATTATGATGCTACCAGGTTCTCTGGTTTTGGTTTGCTTTAATGAGCTTGATCCTAGATAACCAGTTTCAGAGGTCCCGTAACAGCTTCCTCAGTTTAGCTAGTGTGAAAACAGAAAAATCAGGGAGAGAGTGAGAATGAGAGAAATAGAGAGAGATGCAGAGATGGAGAAGGAATGACCTGAAGAGTCTAAGGTTACCACAGCAGGCAGATGGGGGGGACGGGGACAATGCTCCATACTGAGAGAGACAAAAGCCAGTACATATCTATGTCCAAAACTGACTTGCCTTCTGCTCGTTTACCTTGTGATGCTTCTCACTTGAGGTGAGAGATTGTCATGACTTTGTGGCTGAGGTGATTAATTAAAGACACTATAGGATTTGGGAACATGTGTTGGGCTCCAAATCTGCTCCATGACAGCAGGTCTCAATAAGTGAAGTGTCCCTTCCTACTCTCTTCTTGCCACTCTAATCAGCTGTGACATATAGTCCAGCTGTTCAGAGATGCACACCCACATGCCTGTCCTCAAATCTCTTTCAGAATGGGGAGGATGAGACCATACCAAAATATGGACATGAAATATTACTTGAAGGCCTGAAAGAGCAAATGGGACATATGGAAAATATATTTTGTAATAGAGTAGTGAAATTTGAGAGTGTAGCCTTGACTTATTTATTCTTCTTTGAGTAGAATAAACAAATAAACAAATGTATTCTAATGCATGCAAAGGGAATAAGTTAAAACAGCACAAAGAACATTTTCTTAATAATTTGAATTGTTTTATATTGTTCTAATTTAATCTTGTTTTAATAGGGGGAGGGGGTTTGTTCATATTGTATGTTTTATTGTGAACTGTATGTTTTAACTGTAAGCCGCCCAGATTGGATTACCAATGGGCGGGATACAAATAAACTTTATTATTTTGCCAGTCTGCAAAATCCAAATTTTGAGTAAGAAAAATTTGAGTATCCCTGAGGCAAATTTTTGGGTTTCATGCACTATGCACATTTCAGCTTGGTGAACAAGATTAGAACAATGTTACTAGCACTCCCATTAAAACTGTGCTGACATGACTTAACTTGTTCCCCGGTGTGGTCATCATGTTTTATTTGATCTTCTTGTGAAAAATAAAATGAAAAACATCACACTTTTAACAAGTAAGATGAAACTTGTGTTCTGGTAAGCTGAAAGTGCTGTCAGAGAACTACTGGATGGAATCCCATGGCTAGAGACTAAAAGAAAAAGACACCCAGCAAGGAAGGAAGTTAATGAAGAAGGAATTGAAAAAAGCATAATCACAAACCATCTCATGGAAGAAGAAGAAGAGAAAGGGAAACATCTGAAAAAGCCAATGTGTCTGCATAGTAAATGCAAGGAGGAAGAGAAAGGAGATAAAAAGAGCATTTATACAGAATGGAGGGTGATGACTTAGTGATTACTTTGGAAAATCCACTGGAGTGTGTAAAGAAATTAATGGGAAAATTAAAAAAAATGACAGGGTTCAAAATCAACCAGCAAAAGATGCCAAGGCTGACTAATAGCCTCTACAGACGGGCAGCCATGGGCCGCCCCGAGAAGCCGGGGATTGGGGTCAAGGCTGCCCCACTCCTCGCCCCCAAACCACTCTTTGGACAGCCCTGGAAGGAGCGCTAAAATAGCATTCCTTCCTCAAGCCGCAGAAAGGGCGGAGGAAGATGGAAGGACGTCATCGGAGTGCTTGCTGTGTGCAATGGCGGGCGCTCCAATGGTGTCCTCAGGAAGGGGTTGGGGCACCCGACATCCGGCTGCCCCTCCCCTTCCTTGGCTGTCTGCAAAGCCCCGAAAAACATGAAAACAGCAGACCAAATATTTCTCTGTATAGTATAGAGCCCAAGTCCATTTTGATTCTCCTTCTTTTGTTTCCTGTCTTCTCCATTATTTTGATTAATTAATTATCCGTGTTTCAGATGATTAGTTAGATAATTCCAAATTGTGTTTATTTAATTTTTGAGCCAAGTCTCACTTCCACTTGATTTTCTCTGCTTATTTTTTCAGCTAATCAATGTGATTCTATTAATCCACTTATTTCCAATTAATGACAAGTTATTTCCAGTTGATTTTAATTGAGTTTAGATTTCAGTTAATTTCCCATTGTGAAGTCAAAGGCTTTCACAGCCAGCATTCATAATTTTATGTGGGTTTTCTGGGCTATGTGGCTGTATTTTGGAAGACTTTATTCCTGATGTTTCAGCTGCATCTGTGTCTGGCATCTTCAGAGGGTGGTGGCATGGAAGTATATGGAGTATATATACTTGTGTGACCCTTGGTTGGGAGGAAGTGATTTACATGTTAATCTGTGTTTTGGTCTGTTGTTGAATGGCAAGGCCTCAGGGTGGGAGGATATGTGTTTCTGTTTAATGTTTCTATTTAAACAATCCATTGTTTGCAGGGAAGCCCCCTGACCCTGGGTGGTGTTCATTTGCATGTACTGTGTCTTGATTTTAGTGTTCTTCAGGACTGGTAGCCAAACTTTGGGGGGTTGCAGACTGCCAGAAATAGTGCAAATTGAGTCCACTTTTAGGGTTAGGGTTAGTGCTAGGGAATCATGGGAATTGGTTTTTTTCTGACACATTCAGCCTTCTCTGTCAGTGAGCTCTGGTGCCACAATAAAATACAGTTCCCATGATTCCCTAGCACTAACCCTAACCCTAAAAGTGGACTCACTTTGCACTATTTCTGGCAGTCTGCAACCCCCCTTTGTTTACTTTCAATGTTTCTTCTTTCCTATTGAAGTGTTCCAGGTGTTGGTGGATTTCAATGGCCTTCCTGTGCATTCTGACCTGGTAGTTGCTGGCATGGTCCAGAATTTCAGTATTTTCAAATAGCATTCTATGCCCAGGTTGGTTTATGACGTGCTCTGCTAGCATGCCACCACCCTCTGAAAATGCCAGTCACAGATGCAGGCAAAATGTAAGGAATAAATTCTTTCAGAATGTGGCCACATGGCCTGGAAAACCCACAGAAAACTAACTTTTCATTTTTAAAAAAAATTGAATTCATTCTATTTAATCCTTTTCAGAAGTATAAAAAGCCTAATTCATTCAGTTCTCCAGTTGCTGTTTCTATCTCATGCATCTGCTTTCCTCCTTCCCAACTTTCACTTTTCAGTTTTGTTACAACAATGTCTTTCTGCTTTTTTTTCTGTTCTGTTACTTTGTTTGGCAATCTCTGAACTTTACAGCTAGCTTGTAGACTTTTACTCTGTCCCAATAACAGTAAAATTGAATTTTAGTTCAGCTTACTGTGTTTTCTTTTAAAGTTGGTGGTTGTACTTGTGCTGCTTTCCAAATGCTGGCTCCAGACATTGCAGCTGACTTTTTTTTTTGTTCCTGGCTCCCTATTCTTGCTTCAGGGTGATCAGGTCGATCTTCTTTCTACTTCCAACTTTAATCCCACAAGATTGGAATCAAGCCGATTTTATGCAAGTCCTGTTCTAGCTATGTTCTTTGTTAATTTTAATCATTTTCTTTTCGGGGGGGGGGGGGGTTGCTTCATGTTATTGTTGCCTCTAGAGACCTCTCTAGAAACCAGCTGCCATATCATAGTCACCAACTGGAAGTCTGATTTGAAGGATATATTTTCTTGCCTCTCTTTATCAAAAAATTGAGTATGGAATTGAACAGGACCTGGGAGCCAAACTCCCTAAATACAAACTTTAGTCCATGGCTCTGAGGGAGAAAATAGAAATGATGCAATAAAAAGACAACAGGTCTAAATAAATAAATAACTGATTAGCAAATTGTTGTGATAGCTACAAAACAAATCAGGGCTGACTAATTGGATTTGTTTGTTCTTTTATAGTATTACAAGCTTAATAGATCAGGGGAATGCTGTGGATGTAGTATATCTTGATTTCATGTACAGTGGTTCCTTGTTATCCACTAGGGCAGGGGTAGGCAACCTTTCCCCTTTAAGGGCTGAGGGACTTCAGCTCCCAGAATCCCAGGAGCTATTGGCCAACATGGGACTATTGGCCAACATGGCTGAGGCTTCTGGGAGCTGAAGTCCCTCGGCCCTTAAAGGGGACAGGTTCCCTACCCCTGCACTAGGGTTTGGTTCCAGCATCCCCCATGGATAACAAAGTGCATGGATGTTCAAGTCTCATTAAATATAATTGCATAGCAAAATGGTGCCCCTTATATAAAATGGAAAATCAAGATTTGCTATTTGGAATTTATACTTTTTTGGAATATTTTCAAGCCATGGATGCTTGAATCTGTGGATAAGGAGGGCCAACTGTAAAGCTTTTGAAATAGTCTTTTATGATATCTTTGCAGACAAGCTGGTAAGATATGGGATAGACACTGATATTGTTAGGTGAATTTGTAAATAAAATTAATAAAAGTGGTTGACTGATCAATGTTTGCTGTTTATCCTACAGAGAAGTGACTTACGGGTGTCACACATTCTGTCCTGGGACCCAAGTTGTTAATATCTTTATAAATAACTTGAATGTTGGGCATGCTTATCAAATTTGCAGATGACTCCATATCAGGAAAGGTAGCTAGTACCTCAGAGGATAGGATCACAATTCATGTCCTGAATAGGTTGAAAAGCTGGGTCAAAACTAACAAAATGAATTTCTACAGGGACTTCCGGTTGGTTATGGCTCCTGACTGGGAGTGTGCTTAGCTAGCCACTAAGCCTCACTCCTACAAATTGCAGTGTTTCGAGGTTGTTTTTCTGAATAATAACAACAATAACGACCAAAATTACTCCCTTGACATAGGGGGGTCAGTGGGGTTCTATGAAGACCCAAGCTTAGGTTCTGAGTGAAGTGAGAAGAGGAGAAGTGAGAAGAGGAGGAACTCACTAGCGGAGGAACCGAGGGGGACCAGGAATGATCCCTGGCCACGTTAGGGCAGATGGGACTGCCAACTAACATTATAAAGCCTTTTTTTATATTATATATGTCAAGATAGAAAGATACACTTGTTCAGTCTCAGTCAGCCTTTTAATAAAAAAAACCTCTGTTATCCAAAGGCTGGCTGCAGTGGAGTAATTATTGGGTGGTTGGTAAGTAAACAACCAAAGATAAAAAAGGGAGGAGACAGAGGAAGTAAACAGCAAACTAGAAAGAAGAAAATATCCCCCCAACTGCCTCCAATATACCTTTTGTTTTGGATGCACTTTAACAACGGTAAGCTGAAACAGCTGGAGGATGAGATAGCTTTAAATCCTGAGAGGAATATCATGCTGACTCGGACGGTGACCATCTGAGCTGCTACTTTGAAGCAAAGCTGCTGCATAAGTGAAGAAGAGAGAGAAGAAGAAGGAGCATAGAGGAATATTGAGAGGCAGGAAGGAGAGACGCTGAGAGCAACTTCCTGGATCTAGTGGAGGACTAAACCTAAAAGAAGAAGGAGGCAAACAGACAAAGGTGCAGGAGAGGGGGTCAATGATGCAAGTTGGAAATAATAAAGAATGAATAAAGAATAAAAAGAAGCAGCAGTAATAACAATGGTGAGATAGCAAGACTGGGAGCTAGGTGAAGGAGTGGGATTCAATAGAAGCATATGGGGAAGAGGAGGAAGAAAGGAAGAGGAGAGGAGAGGAAGAAGAAAGAAGAGAGAAAAGAGGGTGGAAGAAAAACGAATTGGTAGAGGAAACTATGGTATATTTTGGTTACAGTTATATATAGTAAATGACTGAACTTTTGGGATAAAGTAAAATTCAACTCTTCTTTTATTTGCTTCTATTTGAATGATAGATTTGAATATCAATTAGAAAGACTCATATGAATTAGTATGATTTTTCATTATTTTTGTATGTTATACAAAGTTTGAAGGATAAATTTGAATGGTAAATTTTGTATGTTGGAGACGGTATGATATACAATAATTAGCTATTAGTGGGTAGTGTTTAAAAAAGATAAAGTGATAGTAGTATACAAACTTAGAATTGAATAGTAAATTGATCTTGGTGACTGTCATTTTCATTTTTGCTAATTCAAAAAATAAGTGGGGGGGGAATGTCAATAACATCAAGGTCACAATCAAAGGTGCAATTGGCCTTGAGAAGATCATCAATAGAGCAAACTAAAACAATGAATCCAAATAGCCTTATTCTTGAGGAATTAAATAAAATATGACAGGAAATTAACCAGGATAGGCAAGAGAGAAAGCAAGAATTAAAACAAACAAGGAAGAATGAAACAAGCAAGAATTAAAACAAACAGTGAAATCAAACAAGATATTAAAGCAGAAATAAAAATAATCCACCAAGCCATGGAAAAATTATCTACAGAATTAGGGCAAGCAAAAGAAAGGATAGTACAGCTTGAGGAAAGAAATAAAGCTTTAGAAATTATTGTTAAGGATCTAAGGGATAAACAAATATATGAAGGAGACGAAAGACAGATTAGAACAAAAATTATGAGATAGATGCCTCAAGATAAGAGGGCTTAAAGAACGTATATGAACGAATAATATAAGTAAGAAAGTATATGAACGTATAATACCTCACATTGCTCAATTTATAGGAAAGGAACAAGAGAAAATAGAAATGGAAATTGATAAATTGTATGGAATTAATTCCTGCTTAGTGAAACAAAAAAATCTTCCCAGGGATGTGGTGATATATTTCACAATAACACAAATAAGAGATGAAATTTTACAGAAGAATTTTGATACTAAACTAAAGATAGAGGATTCAGAGGTTCTGTTATTTAAAGATGTTCCTGGAGAGATTTTGAGGAGGAGGAAGGAATTCTTTTTCTCAACAAAAGCTTTAAGAGATTATGAAATCATATATAAATGGAAAAATCCAATTGGACTATCGTTTATATACTACCAAAGAAGATTAGTGATTAAATCAGTGCAAAAAGCTAACGGCTGGAGAAAGAATCTGAAAGAAGACCTAGAAAGGATAGGAAACAAGAGTGGGAAAGGTCTAAGATGAAAGAAAGGGGAAAGAATGAAGAAGGGGGTAAACATCGAAGAAGACTCAAAAAATATATCACAGTAAGATTTGGAAGAGTTTCAAGATAAAGAGGATAAAGAAGAGAAGGAAGACCAAGACCCAGGGGCAGTGGGTGGAATCATAGAGGAGGAGAGGGAGGAGGAGGAAGTAGTAAGGAAGAAGGAGAGATTTGGAAGGGAGGATGAACGAAACTAAATTTTTATCTTGGAACGTGAAAGGTTTGAACAGCCCACAGAAACAAAAGAATATATTTCAATGGATAAAGAGATGTGACATCATATGTCTTCAAGAGACACATATTAAAATGAAAGATATTAGACTTCTGAAATGTTCTGGTTTAAGATCAGAATATGTGGCAGATGCTGAAAAGAGAAAGAAAGGAGTAGTTATATAAGTGAAAAAAGAATTCGAAGTAAAGGAATTGTTTAACGATGCCAATGGCCATTATTTAGGCATAGAGATCTCAAGAGCAGATTCTACATGGATTATAGGAATATATGCTCCATTAACAAATAAGAGCCAATTCTATACAAAACTACTGGGCAAAATATCAGAATACACATATGAAAATATAGTAATGATAGGCGATT
The DNA here is from genome assembly GCA_026167975.1 of Phrynosoma blainvillii. Lineage (NCBI taxonomy): Eukaryota > Metazoa > Chordata > Lepidosauria > Squamata > Phrynosomatidae > Phrynosoma > Phrynosoma blainvillii. The sequence continues at coordinate 154,996,627 of JANUYF010000004.1, forward strand.
TCAACGGGGTAATTGATCCCCCCAAAGATAGAAAAGCTGAATGGAAGTCCTATCTGAAACAAGGAAAATTACCAAAATCCTTTCTCAATATGTTAGAACAGATAGGTGTGGAAGATGCATGGAGCACAAAACATCTAGAGAATTCACATTTTATTCCAAAAGGCATAAGATGTGGTCAAGAATTGACATTTTTATAAATTCTAAGTCACTTAATCTGAGAATTTAAAAAATGGAGGTTCTCCCAAAGATAACATCTGACCACAATCCTATCATGATGGTATTGAAGGGAAGGAAAAAAGAGTACATGTGGAGACTGACAAAACATTGCTCAGAGATAAAACAAATTTAGCGACAATAAAAAAAGTGTTAGAAGATTTCTAGAAGGAGAACATGAATGGAGAGGTAAAAGATCAGATAGTTTGGGACATGGCAAAGGTGGTAATATGATGAGTCCTTATCAAAATGGCTTGTGAAAGGAAAAGGAATAAAGAAAAAACATTAAAAGAATGTCAAGAACATCTTGAAAGAAAGAAATTAAATTGGAAGAACAACCAAGAGAGAAAAAAAGTGAAGAACAAAATTTTAAAAATCAGAGAGAAATCTCCCTACTATTAGTAAAGGAAACAGAAAGGAAATTAAGGTTCCTGAGACAACATCATTTTGAATTCACTAACAAGCCAGGGAGGTGGTTGGCACAGAGGTTAAGAAAAGAAAAACAGAAGAAATGGATATCTAAAATTAAGGTGGGAAATGAAACAGTTAACCAAATTAAGCAAATTAAAGACAGTTTCTATAAATATTACAAAGATTTATATCAACAAAGAGAAAGTGATTTAAAAAAGATTCAGGAATACTTGGAACAAATTAATATGCCAAAGATAACACCCCAACAAAAAGAAGAATTGAATAAAGAGATATCTATGCAAGAAATCTTAGAGACAATTAAAACGCTCCCTATGGCTAAGGCTCCAGGACCAGATGGCTTTTTGACAAGATATTATAAAGAAGTTAAGGACTAACTATTGCCAACCATGAAAATAATCTTTAATAATGCCATGAAAGGAGAGATACCAAGTTTGTGGGAAATGCCTAATATAGCCCTAATACCTGAAGAACAGGAGGAGGTATTGAAGATAAAAAAAATTCAGACCAATCTCACTCCTCAATATCAATTATAAAATTTACGCTAAAATTTTAGCAGAAAGACTGAAAAAGAGATTGAAAATTATATTCATGAAGATCAAATTGGATTTCTGCCTAATAGATACATGAAGGATAACATCAGAAACCTAATAGACATGGTGGAGTATTGTGAAAAGAGAATAGGAAAAAAATAGCTATAATTTCACTAGATGCTGAGAAGGCTTTTGATAACTTGGATTGGAACTTTATGTTGGCATATCTTAAGAAGTAGTGGGTGCCATAGACGGATGCCACTGTCTAATTGTGCCACCCTTGGGGAGGAGGAACGAGTTCGTCAACCAAAAGGACAGCTAGTCTGCCATCCTCCAGGGGACCACTGAACATCGAGGATGCTTCGTCGATGTGGAATTGGGCTGGGCTGGATCGACTCGACGCGAGGGTGGCAAGGAACTCCATCATCTTTCTGGCCATGGAGGAGGTGGGCATTGTTCTCCAAGCCCTGAACCCGAAGCCAGCTGCTAGGAGGGTAATGGCCAGCTCCAACCGGCTCCTCTACATGCAGAGGAGAAGGCTCTCTTTGCTGCATGTATTGCCTCCCAATAGGAACGGAGAAAGTTCCTATGGCGAGTTCTGTCAGATAAGAGTCGAGTCTTCCACCACCTGTGCTCTAGTCGTTGGCCAGACCGCTTCATTCTCCTAAGCTCTGGCCTATACCAAGGCTTTCGGTTTGAAGCGGGATGGCAAGGACGCTTGGGAGCAATTGTGTCGATAGCCTGGTAAGATTGGTGTTCCATGTCTTAACCAGAGCCTCGACAGGGTCACCGGCATTACCCACCATTGAACCCTCTAAGGCTTTCTGGAATCCAATTGGCTCCATTAGCCTTCAAGGGCATACCATTCTAATGGGTCCACCACCCCCAGTGGGGCAGATATTGGCTCTAAGTTCCATCTTGTATCAATTGGTAACCCAGAGGGCACACATTGGGGATCACATTCAAACTTCTCACATGAGGGTCTCTATTGGTCAGGGCCCAGGTAAGCCCATCTGCCCCCGCAACATTTGCTCATAAATGCTCCTGCAGACCTCCGTCGATCCCCAGGATGACGATGGCGGCCAGGAGGAGAGTGCCCATCCGCATTGCTTCCTGGAGCAATGAGGAGGAGGGCATTCTCCTTCAAGCCCTGAACGCAGAGCCGGCTGCTAGGAGGGTAATGGCCAGCTCCAACTGACCGAACCGGTGGTAATTTTCCCAGGCCTCCCAGGACCACAGAGACCAGGGCTTCATGAGGCCCCCCCAACAGTGCTGGACTAAATTTAAGGCACTGAAGGGTCTTCTTCAAGGTCCTGGAGGACCATGGGGAGCATCATTCAGTTCGACTTCGTCCACCCTTCTATCAACAGCTCCGGGAGCTGTGGATCAGGGCTGGCCACCCTGAATGGCAGGATCGTCGTCCTCCTGGTAAGTGTTGGGCCCCTGCCTTGGTCCCTCATGCCCTCCCTTCCCCCTCACTCTTCCGTATCCCTCCCCTCTCTCTTGTGCCCATCTCATGGGTTCTAATGGTGTTTCCCTTCTCTCCCAATGCAGGCGTGCGGCGGAGGTGGTGACAGGGATGGAGGGGGGACCCTACCAGTTCCTCCTCCTCCTCTTCCTCATCTGATGGGGAAGCTGGGCCAGCCAGGGAGGCCCATGCAGTGGGACCCACTGCCATCCCTCTGCAGCCACAGCAGCCTCCCATGGCTGAAGGTAGGTCCCTGAGGGGAGGGGTACTGGCTGCTTAACTGTGGCCTACATGGCATTCCTGTCCCTCCCCTCCCCCACCACTTTCCAAGCTGGCTTCCTAAATGGTGTCTTTTTTCCTTTCACAGGCAGACCTACTGAGGAGGAGCAGCCTGGTCGAAGTCGGTGGCCACCAGGCGGAGGACACCAGGGTCCCATTGGTGTTGCCCACCTGGCGGTCATCCAGTCCATCCGGGACTCTGAGCGGGGTAAGTATGCCAGGGACACAGAGGGAGGGAGTCGGGGGAGATGGCATAGGGTGATGGGGTGGAGAGGAAGCTCCTAACTACATGTTTCTATTTTCTTTTCCTTTGCAGATCGACACCTGGAACAAAGGATGGCTGCCATGGAGGAAGAGATCCAAAGTCTGATGACTTCCATGGCAGTCATCATGCAGCACTTCAGCCTTCCCCAACCCCCAATCCACCTCCCCTCCCCATCCCTGAAGCACCTTTCCCTCCCCTTCCCTTTCTACTTGCTTCCTCCCTCCTCCCTCCCCTTCTTCCCCCGTTGGAACTTCCCCTCCCCTTTGTACATTCTCCCCTCTCCTTCCCCCATTTGTAAAGTGTTGTAAATAGCTTTAGTTTTTATCAAAAGAAAATCTTATTTTTAAAAAATCATGACGTAATCTGCGGACGGATGCAGGTGCGGCAATTGCTGGTTTTATGAATAAACGTTCGATTTTTAAACAGCGTTTGCCATTTTATGCGAAGGTATGCAGGTCCATCAAAGGATCCCTACAGGTTACCAGTGAGCAGTGGCGGTGAGGTGGGCCTGGTGTGCGGTGGTGGTGGCGGTGGCGGAGGCGGTGGCGATCAGTGAGGTGGGCATGGTGTGCGGTGGTGGTGGCAAGCAGCGAGATGGGCATAGGTGGGGACTAGTAGGCAATGGCTGCTTCGGTACTTAGTGGTGCTCGTCACAGCATCTCCACCCCCTCTGCTTGCTCTCTGCCTTTGTGGGCGGTCAGTGGGCGGTGGGACTGCCACAACACTGCTGAGAAGGCTGCTAGACTCTTCTAAGGGCTGTGGCTCAATGATCTCCATCTCCATAGCAGCCTCCTCCTACATGGGTGGACCCCTTTCCCTCCTCCTTCTCCCCACAGAAGGCTCGACATCCAGGGGTGGAAAGTGATCCCTCCTCCCTCTGCCGACCACCACAGCCACCTCTTGCTGGCCCTGGAGGATAGCCCTCCCTCTTCCACCCTCCTGCACAACCTCCCCGCTGCCAGCCATGGCCCTCTGGGGCCCCTCCATGACATCCACCATTCGGGCCATTAGACCGGTCTGCATTTGTATGGCATCAGTGATTTGCCGAGCTTGTGGGCCATGCGTTGATCATGCTCCTTCCAATCCCCCCTCTTGCCCTCCCTCAGTTGATAGGAATGTTCAGCTAGTTCATAGAAATGTTCCGTCAGTTGATGAGAACATTCAGCAATTTGTTTATCCTGTTCTAGGGCTTTGTCCATTAGTTCTATGCTGCGTTCCATGAACTCCTCCTGGGAACTCATATTTGCTGTGGCTGCTGATCGACATGTCCTCTTGCCTCTGATGTCAGCCAGGCGGGCTGCCGGTGGCATTGCAGCTCTGGCATTAGCTGTTTCATCCTCCTGCTCCTGTCTCTGTTGTGCTACTTCTCATTCTAGGGACATGTATGGCAGAGGACACCGTTTGCACACACAACATCTCCCGCACATTTCAGGGGGGAGGGGAGAGGTACATGCCAGGGAGGTTTGTGTGGGCACACTGGATGCATGCAGGTGGTGGTCATGTGAGGGATGTGGTGAATGGGACACATGGATGAACGTTCCTCCACTTCCCCCCCCCCCCACATGCTAGGGTGCGAAAGCAGCATGCGGGGGGGGGGGGATTCTGCAAACCGGTGAACTGACGCAAAAAAGTCACAAAATTCATGCACATTGTTTTTTGGGGGGTGAAGGCATACATGCAACGGCATGCATTTTTTGTCATAACAGGGAATTTACCATGTGCAGCCTGGACCTGGTTGATCAGCTGGGTGAATGGCCCAGGGCCTGCCTTCTCCTTGCCCTCGCTCTCATCATCGCTGAGTGCTGTACTTGTCCTTGGGACAGGGGAGTGATCACGGTGGCTACTGGTCCTGGAAGATGTAGTGCTCCAATTTGAAGTATGAGGTTCTGGCCTGCTGGTGGAAGATGTAGAGGCACGGGACGGTGCTCTCATGGCAGAGATGTCCATAGCCCTCTGACTGCAGGATGTCTCATCTGAGTCAGGGTGTTCCTCCTGGTCACCTAAAAGTGACAAGGGATGGGGTCATCTCTGCCCTGTGGCCACCCTAGTGCTGTCCCCTGCACCCTTTCCCAGGGCCCCTGGTGCATCTTACCTTGAGGGGGCACAAGCTCCTGGGTGCATTCTCCCTCAGAGATGTCCTCCATGGCTTGTGCTCTGGCTGTCTGGCCTACTGGGACCCTCACGGCATCACTGCTGGTGCATATTCTGCTGGGCCTTATGCTGCCATACCTGGTGAGAAAGGCATTGAGTGCCTTGTAGAAGGGCATGGAGGAGGGACCCCGTCCTGTTTTGGCCTTGTGGTCCCTAAACTTTTTGTAATCGGGCCTGAGGTTTTTGGTCTTCCGACAACACTCCTCCCAGTTGCATTGGTGGCCCTTGGCCCTCATGGCTGCTGCCAACTCCTTAAATGTTTCTGCATTCAGGAAGGAATTTCTCAATTTGTCCAAAATGCATGGCTCCGACCACAGAGCTATGAGGTCGGCTGTCTCCGCATGGGTCCACGAGGTCCCTCTCCCTTTTTTTGGCTCTCTGCTTGTGGATGGCTGTGCCATTGTTCCCGCTGTGGACAAAGGAAGCCCGAAGTGGACTGCTGTGGAGGTCTGCAGCTGGCAAAAGTTGCCCTGGGAAAATGGTGCTGGAATGTCTGTGGAGGTCCAGCTTAAAAGTGAAACTTTCCCCTTTATCTCTTTAACTCAATGTAATATCCGGTAGCAACAGTTTCACCTTTCCACTCTGGTGCAAGTGCATAGTGAAAATTAGGGTTACTGCTAGGGTTCTGAAACAGACGTGCTGCAGCGGATCGCCCACACCTGAACCCTTGAAGACGCTTTAATTTGAGGCTTTTTTCAATGAGTGCATGCTCCCCAAGGGCAGCTCTAAATGCAGCCCACCTGTACACGTGCATTCACACCAGCGGTTTCTGTGCTCGAGTGCTTTTATTTGCGCTGAACCTCCATCGCTGCATCCCAACATGCCGTTGAAAGTGCGCATGTTTGGGGAAGGAGTGGAAAAAAGCGGCTCCTATTTAAAGCGCACTTTCACTGGAAAGGTCAAGTAGGGGGCATTTTTTCAGCGTGCGTCATGTAAAAAATGTGCCCTCAGGTCAATCCCAAAACAACCCTACTAGCCCGTCTGCATCCCCCCATAGTGAACTTCATATGTTGTTGATAGGATAAAATTTAGACATAACGAAGATGAAATGTAATTTACATTTATTGATATGTGCAAAAAAATAGCATGACAAAAATTTAAGTGGTAAAGATTAGAGAAGTAAGATTAGCGGGCAGATTAGCGAGTCATGATTGACATGGAAGTAATGTATATGTTTTTGTATCTTTTTTGGTTTAATAATGAAATTGATATTTGTTTATATTTCTTTTTTTAATCAATAATTTTTTTAAAAAGTTCGAGAACATCTTTGTTATGGATTTTTATTCAAGTAGACAATTTGAAGACAGTAATTATAGTGCAGGTGTTTTACTGTTGGACTTGGACTCTGGGAAACCATCATCCAAATCTGCTTGGTCACCGAAACCCATGGGGTAACCTTGGAAAAGTAGAATTTTTAGCAAAGGCAACAGCAAATTTCTGAATGAATCTTGCCAAGAAAACCCTAGGATAGGTTAGCCATAAATTGGCATCAAGGCACATAACAACAACAAAGACATTGTGCATCATTCTTTAGTGCTACAGTTTAAAGGTAACTGCTCTTCCCAAGGAGCTGAAATTAGTTCTGAAGGGGGTGTTTACATTACTCTGGTTAGAGAATAGCTGTAAGTTAGCAGGACTTATAGATAATGTACCCAAAGAAAAAGGCTCTAAGAAACCACTTTCCTTGAACATTAAGAAGCTTTTGAAAGAATATTATTTAGCTAAAGCCTTTAACTTGTCCCTCCCCCTTCAATCCTTTTCTAGTCAACAGAGCATACTTAAACCAGTTCTGATTGTTTCCCTCCCACCACCCTGGAACATATAGAGTATGTTGTTGCTGATGATGACGATGATGATGACATGTGCCTTCAAGTTGCTTCCAACTTATGGCAACCCTAAGACAATCCTAACATAGAGTTTTCTTGAAAAGATTTGTTCAGAGGAGGTTCACCATTGCCTCCCCTGAGGCTGAGAGCATGCGACTTGCCCATGGGTTTCATGACCAAGCTAAGAATCAAGCCCTGGTCTCCAGAGTCTCAGTCCAACACTCAAACTACAGTGCCATGCTTGTCCAATACTTGGCTTCTGTTGGTACCAAAGACATATTATTCTATCCTCAGCTTTCATCTTCTGGCTTTTTTCCTTGGCACACAAGTTTTGACCCATCCCAACTCAATCCAATAACAGAGGCTGCTGTTCCACAGAACCTGTCAGTGAGATATTTTTGGCTGGGTATGTGCAAGGCACATTAACAGATGTGGAACAGCAGGTAGTCTGGTCCTTTCAAGGGAACATGCTGAGGTTTCCTTTAACACAATGTGACAACTAATATCTGACCGAACAATTTTAATTACTAAAACTATACACATATTCACTCCCATACTGTAGAGTGTTAAACATGAAAAAATGCCAAAGAACTTGCATAGATGCATTTATTTAAAAATAGGACATATATTATTGTGTTACTTAACTTTTTATTCAAAGAAATCTATTCTACTTTGTCACATCCAGCTATTATTTGTTTTTAGGGCTGTGTTTTGTGCTTTTTCTTTTTCTTTCTTTCTTTCTTTCTTTTTTTTTTTTTTTTGCATCCTATCCTTTCTAATTCATAAAGCTGATTAATTCTGCTGACTTCTCTTCCATTTGGAGGTTGTGGCAAAGGTATGAAACATGCTCCATGCTTTGTAGATATTTCCAGAACTATGTAAACAATTGGCTAAGTAAAACAATTGTTGGGGGTTAGAGGGTGGGGTTGAGACTCCTGTCTTCCAGTAATTTAGTGAATTTATTGGATCTTTTCTGGATGTTATCTTGGAGGGTTCTGAAATAATGTCATTCTCATTATGTCAGATGACAACCAATTGCACTCTTTTCTGAAGAAAGTGGAGACAAAATAGTGCAGGTTTTCGAGGAGGAAAAAGAATATAGGATGAATGAAGAGATATGAACATAAGGGCATTGAAATCAGATCACCAGTGTCAGAGTCATCCTGCAGAGCTTTCTTCCATGTTAAGCTAAGCCTGTTCCAATCATGTTAGCACCATGTTTGCCATTGGGAGGGAAGAGTGTTTGAGGGGGATTTAGAAGAGAAACTTAACTTGTAACTTCAGATCTGGCAATCAGTTGCTTCTATGCTGATCCTGACTTTCAGTAAACTCTTTCTGGTTTCATCCATGCTATCTGTTTGTTTATATAGATAGAAAACAGGCTTTACAGATTATCATATCTTTGCTAAGTGTAGGACTTTTCCCAGAGTAACCATTTCTCTGGAGAAAGAAACTGAAAGAAGCTTAGCCAATGAGCTTAGCCAACTGAAAGAAGTTTAGCCCTGCATCACAGCATGCTTACAAGATCCCACAGCTCTTGTGGGAAAGGTGTGGGAAAGGGGTCTGCTCCAGACAGCAAATATCGGAACCTGGCCTCCTGGAAACAAGAAAGAGAGTCTGCAATGTTATTCTTGAAGCCTGGTACAAAACAGGCGTAGAAAGTGATGTTGTTGCAGAGGCACAACAAAACAGCAGACCAGATGCATGACCCACTCAGACTTGGAAGATTGGTTATTGAGGATGCTGACTACAGCCTGGTTGTCACATCAAAAACAAACAGCCTTGTTTTTGAAGGACTCACCTCAAATGTGAACCACCACCAGGATGGGGAAGAACATCAGGAACATGAGCTCCTGGAGGATCCTACCCTGTGCCTAATGGGCAGGCCAGCTTTGGGCGCACCAATGACCCTGTAAAAAGACTCTGAAGTCCAAACTCCTGGCAGCACCTTAGTGAACTTGGAGGCCCTGACCTAGGTTCCAAGGGTGCTGTACAGGGAAATGTCATTGAAACCTTGGAGAAAATACAACCACAACATGAGACCTTGTTTTATATCCCTGGTGATGCGGATATGATGATGGGCCCCCAGGCCCCTGCAATGACCCTAGCCAGCTGGGTGCAAAATGCCCTGCCAGGTGAAACCACCCTGCAGGTGAAGTTCAAGTGTCCCAAGATAGACTGAATATCCTTAAGGGATACATTCTGCACCTCGTGGGTGGCCTGAATGGCTTATTATGTATATAAGCAGACTCACCAGATGAAAGTCCTCAGTTGCAGTGACCCTCTTTAATAAATCTGAGTTATAGTGTCAGAACTCACAGACGTTATGATAGCAGCAGCCACCAGCAGGCCAAGGCGAGCACACACTTGTTCAGATAGTGGTGAAACCACTGATGGTTGTAGCGAAGCTCCTTGATCAATGTGAGGCATACCTTCAGAATTTAGAGGTGTTGGGACAGCAGCAGCCACTGGAAAGCCAACGCAAATGCACTGTTATTCTAAGATATCAAAATGAGATGTTATTATGTTAAATATTATTCATATTTAAAGCATTTAGAAGCCTTCATTAGAGGTGGGAAGGTTGAGTAGTAGTGAATAACTCACTACAATATTTAAATCATCTCTAAATTCTTGACTTTTAAAAGGCCACATCAGTGTACGACATGAGTCCTAATTCGAAAGAAGGAGTGACAAAATTATCTAACCAAATAATGTTAAAGTAACCCCATGAAATCAAAACTGGCAATTAGAATAGACAATAAAAAGAAAAGCTCATGAAGCTTTTTTGTCTGAAATATAGCCTATATAAAAACAATCAAAGAATTTAAATCTGAATCCAAAAGGCTTCCTCTGAAATATAGTCTACAGCAGAACAAGCCAAATTAAAACAATAATTGTAATTCAAAGTTATTGACTGGAAAAATAAATAAATATCCCAACAGCATCAACAAAATTAAGAGAAACTCAAAAAAGTGATTTCTTGGCAAGATGTGTTCAGAGGGGGTTTGCCATTGCATTCCTCTGAGGCTGAGAGAGTGTGACTCTCTCATGGGTTTTTCTTATCCAGATATGTTTGGAGGGGGTTTGCCATTATCTTCCTCTGAGGCTAACCAAGGTCACCCAGTGGATTTCAGGCCCAAGCTGGGGATCAAATCCTGGTCTCCAGAGGGGGGAAGCAGACGGGCGGCCCTGGGCCGCCCTGGGAAGCTGCGCCGTGGGGCCGAGGTATCCGCACACCTCGGCCCCATGGTGGAGCTTCGCCTCCACTGGAAGGAGTGCTAAAATAGCGCTCCTTCCACAAGTCTCCAAAGGTGCACCACAAAAGGCTGGCGGTGCACCTTCCTCAACTCTTCCGCCACAGCGTGTGCGGATGCTGCGGCAGGAAGGCATCGTCGGAGCGCCGGCCGTGCGGAGGGGCCGGCACTCCGACAATGCCTTCGGGAAGGGGTTGGGGCACCCACCGTGCGGCTGCCCCTCTCCTTCCTTGCCCCCCAAATGGCCCTTTGTGCCATCTGCTTCCCCCCATAGGTGCAGTCCAAAGCCAAACCACTGCACAACACTAGTTTCCAGCACAATTAAAATAAAACTTAGAATTGGGTTCCTATATAGAACAGAGCCTGCAAGAAATAGCTTGTAGGATCAAACAATCTCCAGTTGCATATAAAAATATAAACAACCAAGCAGGCCCAGGCCCAACCCAGACACATGGCATAGAATCATAGAATCATAGTTGGAAGAGACCACAAGGGCCATCAAGTCCAACCCCCTGCCATGCAGGAACTCCCAATCAAAGCATCCCTGACAGATGGCCATCCAGCCTCTGCTTAAAGACCTCCAAGGAAGGAGACTCCACTACTCTCCGAGGGAGTGTGTTCCACTCTCGAACCGCCCTTACTGTCAGGAAGTTCCTCCTAATGTTGAGGTGGAATCTCTTTTCCTGGAGCTTACATCCATTGTTTCGGGTCCTAGTCTCTGGAGCAGCAGAAAACAAGCTTGTTCCCTCCTCAATATGACATCCCTTCAAATATTTAAACATAGCTATCATATCGCCTCTCAACCTTCTCTTCTCCAGGCTAAACATCCCCAGCTCCCTAAATCGTTCCTCATAGGGCTTGGTTTCCAGACCCTTCACCATTTTAGTTGCCCTCCTTTGGACACGCTCCAGTTTCTCCACATCCTTTTTGAATTGTGGTGCCCAGAACTGGACACAGTATTCCAGGTGAGGCCTGACCAAAGCAGAATAGAGTGGCACTATTACTTCTCTTGATCTAGACTTCTACTGATGCATCCTAAAATTGCATTGGCCTTTTTAGCTGCTGCATCACACTGTTGACTCATGTTCAACTTGTGGTCCACCTGGATTCCTAGATCCCTTTCACATGTAGTCTCATTCAGCCAGGTGTCCTCCATCATATAGCTGTGCTTTTCCTTTTTCCGTCCTAAGTGCAGTACCTTACATTTCTCTGTGTTTGTTAGCTTTGTTAGCTTTGGCCCAGCTTTCTAGTCTATTCAAGTCATTTTGAATTTTGATCCTGTCCTCTGGGGTATTAGCTACTTCTCCTAAATTGTTGTCATCTGCAAATTTGATAACAATGCCCCCAATACCATCATCCAAGTCATTAATAAAGATATTGAATAGCACTGGGCCCAGGACAAAGCCCTGTGGCACCCCACTGGTCACTTCTTTCCAGGTTGAAAAGGAGCCATTGTTGAGCACCCTTTGGGTTCGGCTAGTCAACCAATTACAAATCCATGTAACAGTTACTTTGCCTAGCCCACATTTTACCAGCTTGTTTGCAAGAATGTCATGGGGAACCTTGTCAAAGGCCTTTCTGAAATCAAGATATACTATATCCACAGCATTCCCTTCATCTACCAAGCTGGTAATTTTATCAAAAAAAGAGATCACAACACAATCACAAAAAAGTGCTGGATACACAAAGCAGACACAAAAGAGACTTTTAGAAGAACAATAGTGGTCAGTCTGCCCCTGAGGCTGAGAGAGTGGAACTTGTCAAAGACCCCAGTGAATGAAGGGTAGGGTGATTTAGAATGAAGTCAGGAGTAATAAAAGATACTTTGGGTCTGTGTGGGCCCCAAAACTGCACCGAAATCACAACCTAGAGCCTCAGGTTGCTCTGAGAGACAAAAAACAGTGGAAAGAAGTCCCTAGACTAGTCTTTATAGCACCAAACCCACTAAAACCTAGCCAAACCCAAAATGCTAGAAGCATAAAAGGCAAGGCCCAACCACTGGAGGCATTAAAGAAAAATGCAGGAGAAGAGGAGCAAACAGAGGGAAAATCCCTCCAAATTGAAAATAATAATAATAATAATAATAATAATAATAATAATAAATTTTTATTTATATCCCGCCCCTCTGCATAGCAATCGGGGTGGCTCACAACAATTAAAATATCACAACAATTAAAATAAAAGAAGGGATTGGTTGAGAACCAAGGCAAAGAACCCCAAAACCAGGAAAAGAAATCCCCAAGCCAGGCTCCACAAAATCAAGCCACTAAAAACAATTCAAAACAAAAAGGCAGGCCTTAACCAAAAAAAGACACAAGCCCAAACAAAATAGCCAAGCATGGCAAAACAAACAGAAAACATAGTCCATTGGATGCCTAAGAGTGTACAGGGCCAGGCAAAGCCACATCCAAAGGTGGGTGAGCTGGGGGGAACCCTCCCTTGAAAAACAGATGAATGAATAAAAGGGGAACTAGCAGGAAAAGCAGTGGGGAAAAGTCCCAAACAGCAAAGGCAGCAATAGACAGCACAGTTTAAACAACCATGTAAAACAAAACTTAGGGCCTCGGCAGATGGCTAATTGAGACGTCTTCCGGGCCCGGAAGAGGAGGGGCAGCCACACGAGCGGCGCCCCTTCCTCTTCCTGAGGTCGCCCTCGGAGTCGCCGGCCCTCCGCACGGCCGGCGCTCCGGAGATGACCTCACGCCGCGGCGACCGGATGCGTTTGAGTCAGGGAAAGTGCACCCGCCGCTTTTAGGGTGCACTTTCCCTGACATCTAAAAGGAGCGCCAATTTGGTGCTCCTTTTAGAGTCGCCGGAGGAGCACCGCGGTGTGGAGGCTGAGCTCCGCCAGCGCTCCGGACCAGGGCGTCCCCGACGCCCTGGTCTGCAGAGGGGGTTAGTGGGGATGCAGACGGGTGGTCCTGGGCCACCCTGGGAAGTGGAGGATCGAGGCTGAGGCTGTTGGATGCCTCGGTCCCGATCCTCCCTTTTGCCTCCTCAGAACTGGCAAAAAGGGTGTCCTAAGAGCCAGCGTGCAGCTCTTTAGTGCCCCTTCCGGCACAGTGCATCAAAAGGCTGCGCCGGAAGGACGTTCTGATGCTGCGCGCTGTGCGTCATGGGGTGTGGAGTCAGGACGTCTTCGGGAAGGGGTTGAGGTGGCTGGTGTGTGGCTGCCCCTCCCCATCCCTGGCTCCAGGACAGCCCAAAGTGCCCGTCTATAGAGGCCCTTAGTCAAGGAAATCCAGGACCTCAGCCAATATGCTTCTGTCTCAGCTTCTGAGATCAAAGCCAGAATGGCACCAATCACATGGCTACATGGACTTAATAGGCCCCCAACCAATAAAAAGGTCCCATCCCTTCAACTCCCGGGTGCACACTGGGAATTGGAGTCCTCCAGCACCAGAATTCCCACCCACCCAGCCAATAAGAGCTATGCAACAGGCCCTGGTGCCTTAAGGACGAAACTGGGGCTGGGCAGGGATGCCACCATAGCAAATTGACCAGCCTGGTAAGTCGGGCAGTTTCACTTCCCAGAGTAACCATTTCTCTGGAGAAAGAAACGGAAAGAAGCATAGCCAATGAGGGCATGGACCCAACAGCCAAATCCAAGGGCTGAAAGAAAAAGGTTGTGCCACGGCTGGAGGCAGCCTGGGAAGATCAATGCTGACTGGCTAAGCAGACAGGTGGCACGGGGCCGCTCTGGGAAGCTGCGGATCGGGGCTGAGGCATCCGCATTCCTCGGCCCCGCGGCGCAGCTTCGCCGCCCCAGGAACTTGCACAAATCACTGAAGGTGCACCGCAAAAGGCTGCCGGCGCAACTTCGGCGGCTTTTCCACTGCAGCGTGTGTGGACGCTGCAGTGGAAAGGCATCGTCGGAGCGCCAGCCATGCGGAGGGCCGGCTGCTCCGACAACAACTTTGGGAAAGGGTTGGGGCTCCCAGCGTGCGGCTGCCCCTCCCCTTCCTTGCCCTGAAGACGTCTGCTTCCCCCCATAGAAAAGGGTTTTTCCTGTTTATATTTTTATATGCAACTGGAGATTGTGTGATCTTACAACTGTTTATTGCAGGTTCTGTTCTATATAGGAACCCAATTCTAAGTTTTATTTTAATTGTGCTGGAAACCAGTGCTGTGCAGTCGTTTGGGTTTGGACTGCAACTAAGGGTGCAAAACCTGAGGAAAATGGAGCAGAGGACACAATAGAGGAAATGCAGCACAGAATAAGTAAAGAGGAAGTACAGGAATACCTGGTTAACCTAAATAAATTTAAGTCTCTAGGACCAGATGAACTACATCTGAGGATATTAAGAACTGGCAAATGTAATCTCAGGGCCACTGGCAATAATCTTTGAGAATTCCTAGAGAACAGGAGAAGTCCCAGCAGAGTGAGGGAGGGAAAACATTGTCCCCATCTTCAAAAAGGGGAAAAAAGAAGATCCCAACAATTATCACCCAGTTAGGGGGGTTGCAGACTGCCAGAAATAGTGCAAATTGAGTCTACTTTTAGGGTTAGGGTTAGGGATTCATGGGAACTGTATTTTATTGTGGCATCAGAGCTCTCTGACAGAGAAGGCTCAATGTCCCAGAAAAAAAAATTCCCATGATTCCCTAGCACTAACCCTAACCCTTAAAGTGGACTCAATGAGCATTATTTCTGGCAGTCTGTCTGACATCAATACCCGGAAAGATTCTAGAACAGTTCATTATACAGAGAGTCTGTGAACATTTAGAAAGGAATGGCATAATCACAAAAAATCAACATGGGTTTCTCAAAAACAAGTCATGCCAAACTAATCTGATCTCTTTTTTTGATAAAATTAAGAGCTTGGTAGATCAAGGGAATGTGGTAGACATAGCATATCTTGATTTCAGTAAGGCTTTTGACAAGATCCCCCACAATATTCTTGCAAACAAGATAATAAAATGTGGGCTGGATAATACAACTATTAGGTGGATTAGTAATTGGTTTACTGACGGAACCCAAAAGGTGCTCAGCAATGGCTCCTCTTCATCCTGGAGAGAAGTGACCAGTGGGGCACCACAGGGTTCTGTCTTGAACCCAGTGCCATTCAACATCTTTATCAATGACTTGGATGAAAGAATAGGGGGCATGTTTCTCAAATTTGCAGATGACACCAAATGAGGAGGAATAGCTAAAACCCCAAAAGAAAGAATGAAAATTCAAAATGACCTTAATAGATTAGAAACCAGGGCCAAAGCTAACAAAATGAATTTCAACACAGAGAACTGCACTTCGGTACTACACTTAGCGCAAAAAATTTTTTTAAAAAATGAAATGCATAGATATAAGATGAGGGACACCTGGCTTAATGAGACTATGCGTGAAAGGGATCTAGGAATCCTAGTAGATCCCAAGTTGAACATGAGTCGACAGTGTGATGCTGCAGCTAAAAAGGCCAATGTAATTGTAGGCTGCATCAATAGAAGTATAGTATCTAGATCAGGGATAGGCAACTTTTCCCCTTTAAGGGCTGAGGGACTTCAGCTCCCAGAATCCCCGGAGCTATTGGTCAACATGGGACTATTGGCCAACATGGCTGAGGCTTCTGGGAGCTGAAGTCCCTCGGCCCTTAAAGGGGAAAAGTTGCCTACCCCTGATCTAGATCAATGGAAGTAATAGTGCCACTGTATTCTTCATTGGTCAGGCCCCACCTGGAGTACTGTGTCCAGTTCTGGGCACCACAATTCAAAAAGGATGTTGAGAAACTGGAGCGTGTCCAGAGGAAGATGACCAAAATGGTGAAAGGTCTGGAAACCAAGTCCTACGAGGAACAACTTAGGGAACTGGGTATGTTTAGCCTGGGGAAGAGACGGTTAAGAGGGGATATGATAGCCCTCTTTAAATATTTGAAGGGATGTTATATTGAGGAGGGAGCTAGCTTGTTTTCTGCTGCTCCAGAGACTAGGACTCGGAAAAACGGATGCATGCTACAGGAAAAGAGATTCCACCTCAGCATTAGGAGGAACTTCCTGACAGTGAGAGCTGTTCGACAGTCTCCTTCTTTGGCGGTCTTTAAACAGAGGCTGGATGGCCATCTGTCAAGGATGGTTTGATTTTAAGTTCCTGCATGGGAGGGGGTTGGACTGGACAGCTCTTGTGGCCTCTTCCAACTCTTTGATTGTATGATCTTCTCTGCACAGTGGCCCTACCATTTCCTTTTTTTTGCTACAGACATACCCAAAAAAGCCCTTTTTGTTGTTCTTAACAAAGCCTGAGCTCATTCTGTGCTTTGGCTTTCCTGACTTTACCCGTTCATGTGCTAGCTATTTGTCTGAATTCCTCTTTAGTGATTTTGCCCCTTTTCCATTTCTTTTATATCTCCCATTTAAAACTTAGTTCAGTTGAAAGTTCTTTTGTCATCGAACCTAGTTTCTTGAGACACCTCCCATTTTTCCTTCTCATTGGAACAGTTTGAGATTGTGCCTTCAGTCCCTTTTGAGAAACTCCCATCCATCCTGAACTCTCTTCTCCTTTAGTATTCCTGACCATGAGATCACTCCCAGTGTTTCCCTAAGTTTATTGAAATCAGCTCTCCTAAAGTCTAGAATGAGCGTCTGACTATGCCTAGCTTCTCCTTTTAACTGTATAAAAAACTCCAGGAGAACATGATCACTCCCACCTAAGGATTCCAGTACTTGTACCCCATTTACCAGGTCTCCCCTTTTGGTTAGGATCAGATCTAAAATAGCTGATCCCCTTATTGCCTCTTCCATATTTTGGACAAAGAAATTGTCTTTGAGGCAAGTGAGGAATTTGCTAGACCTTGAAATATTGGCTGACTTTGAATTCCAGCAAATATCAGGATAGTTGAAGGCACACATCACTATTACATCTCTCCTTTCTGAGTGTGTGGTCATCTGTTCTAGAAAGGCCTCATCTAATTCTTCAGTCTGACTTGGGGTCTGTAGTAGACTCCTACAATAACATCCCTGTTGTTTCTTTCTGCTTTAATTTTTATCCAGATGCTCTACACCTGATTTCCAGGATTTAAGTCCTGGATCTCTTCACAGGTGTAAAGATTCCTGACATATAATGCTATTCCTCCTCCTTTCCTGATTGGCCTATTTCTCTTAAAAAGGTGATACATCTCTATTCTTACATTCAAATCATGAGACTCATCCCACCAGGTTTCAGTGATGCCTATTATATTGTATTTGCTTTGTTGTGCTAGGAGTTCAAGTTCATCATGTTTATTTCCCATGCTCTGTGCATTAGTGTAGGGACATCTAAGAGCATGGGTCCTCCCCACTTGCTGCCTGTGTGAGGTTTTTTGCCTCCCATTGTTAGGCCTTTGCATCATTTGCCTTGTTCCCTCTATAGCACTTTAACTATTATCTCCAGCCCATGATGTTCACCTGCCTTCCAAGATATCTTCCAAGATACTGTCTCCTTCCCCAACATTACTCAGTTTAAAGCCCTCCTGATCAAATGTTTGAGACTATTGGCAAAAATGTTTCTGCCAACTGGTGTGAGATGCAGCCCATCTCTTGTCAGAAGTCCATCCTCATAAAACCACAACCCATGATCCAAGAATCCAAATTGTTCTTGGTGGCACCATCTACGGAGCCAGTTATTCACATCTATTTTCCTCTCCCTTCCTGGACCATAATCCCTTCTGATATTCTGAAGACTGTGTCTTGCAGTATCATTGGTTCCCACATGGACCAAGAGGAAGGGGTAATGGTCAGTAGGCTTAACAAGTCTTGTCAGTCTCGCTGTCACATCACAGATTTTTGCCCCAGGGAGACAACACACCTCCCGGGATATATTGTCAGGTCCACAAACCATTGCTTCTGTACCCCTCAACAAGGAGTCTCCCACCACCACCACACACCTCCTCTGAGGCTTATCATTGGCTGTTCCCTGCGGTGGTCCTCTCAGGGTCCCCTGCACTATCCCACAGGACTGTCCCTGCAGGTCATCCTCTTCATCCTTAATAAGGGAGAGAGCTTCAAATCGATTCTGTAGCTGCAGGTCCTGGAATAATCCCTGGTTTCCCTACTTCTGTGTGTGACATTTCTCCAGCTGTCTACCTCCTGTGTCTGTGAAATGACTTCCTCTCCATCACCTTCCTCTGTGTGGTCACTGTCCAAGGCTGTTTGTTCTGTTCTGTCCAGGAACATCTCTGACTCCCTAATATGCTGGGCCTCCAGCTGCTGGACTTTCTGTTCCAGGAGAGCTACCAACTTGCACTTCGTGCAGATTAAGTTCTCTACGGGGCTAAGCAGACGGCGCTTTGCGCTGTCTTCAGAGCAATGAAGGGGAGGGGCAGCCACATGCTGGGCGCCCCAAACCCTTCCCCAAAAGTCCTCGGAGCAGCCGGCCCTCCGCATGGCCGGCGCTCCGAGGATGACCTCCCACTGCAGCGTCCGTACACGCTGCAGCAAAAGAGTCACCGAAGGTGCACCAGCAGCCTTTTGCAGTGCACCTTCGGCGATTTGCAGAAGGAGTGTTATTTTAAATGGGGTGCTATTTTAAATGCCTCGGCCCCACGGCGCAGCTTCCTGGGGCAGCCCCGGGCCGCCTGTCTGCTTCCCCCCTAAATCTCTAGGCAAGAAGACAAACATCCCACAAGTGTTGCAGTTGACTACAGCAGCTCCCTCAGTGTCCATATTGAGAAATGTTAAGTAAGCACTGAAACAGGACTGTGGGCTTCTCCCTCAAAAATTCCCCTGGTAAAACCCACATAAAGGGCCCCTGTTGGATTGGCCTTTTCACCAGGCTCTGTCAGGGAGCTCCTTGATAAGCGAGCTCCTTGATATAGCCAAACACAGAACAATTGCAGTATCACTGAGACCTCCAGTGGACCCCAGCATATCTCAGTGCTTTTGTCATCATTTCATGTTTGTCTAAGGGAAGATGCTTTTGTGACCCTACCCACTCCCCACAAAGCTGGGAATGGCTATGCAGGGGGCTTCAGATGTTGTTCAGTAAGTCTGGCATCAGTTTGGGGCACTGCAAAGGGAAGAAGAGAATATCAAACCTTACAGCACCCAAAAAGATGACATACACAATGTATAAGGGAAACATATATATGTCTACATCCCTAATAGGATGTCAGACATGGATATCAGGATTTTCACACATGTGCTCTTGTGCTTTGGTAAAATATGACAAAAAATAGTCTTGATTTAACCATACATTCAATTATGCTAGAGATTAGCTTTTACCCCATATTGCACTGCCTCATTCATTGAATTTTATGAGAATTCTTAACTTGTGACCATCCTAACCCTTCTTCTATCCCTTTTTTATTGCAGAAAATCTTTAAGGAGAAAAATATAAAATAGCTACACAATTCATTCTATTTGCTAATTTGAGTAATCCTCCATCTGGAAATAACCTCACATCATCATAGTCACTACCACCATCATGAACAATGGAGTAGTGTTTTATGCATTGGCAATGCAAATGGATGGGCAGCAAGCAAAGTAATAGTAGGTGTAACTTGGGAAGGGACAAACAAAATGGTAGGCAGAGCAAGAGCCCAGAAAGAGGACAGAGGGGGGAAGCAGATGGCGCAAAGGGCCGTTTTGGGGGCAAGGAAGGGGAGGGGCAGCCGCACGGTGGGCGCCCCAACCCTTTCCCGAAGGCATCGTCGGAGCGCAGGCCACTCCGCACAGCCAGCGCTCCGACAATGCCTTCCCGCCACAGCATCCGCACACGCTGCGGTGGAAGAGGCGCCAAAGGTGCGCTGCCAGCCTTTTGCGGTGCACCTTCGGCGACTTGTGGAAGGAGCGCTATTTTAGCGCTCCTTCCAGGGGCAGCAAAGCTGCACCACGGGGCTGAGGTGTGCGGATACCTCGGCCCCGCGGTGCAGCTTCCTGGGGCGGCCCCGTGCCACCCGTCTGCTTCCCCCCAGAGTCAGGCCCAAATAATTCTGGTTTTGTCTTCATTCTCCTCCCTAATTACAGTAATAAAATTTGCACTGTAATAAAATTTAGCTTGCTTTGATCCAACCAGTAGGAGATGGAAGTCAAACTTTAAAATCAAGCCTCAGCATTTCTATTGTTGGATATCTCACTGGGCTGTACTATTTGATATCATGGCCCAATAGTAACGTTGTCCTGCATAAGTCTGACTAATCAGAAGAAGAATTAACTTTCAATCTGATCACTCAAGGGGAGCAGGAACAACTTTACTATTGGACCTTGTATCAGATAGCACAGACCAATGGGAAGCTAATTACTGCAGACCACTGACCAACAAGACTGAAGAAGAACTATCGCTGCAATAGGATGGGGGAGGGAATGAAAAAATATAGCTACATTGATAATAGAGGCAATTGTCAAATTTCGAAATCACAGCCATGGAGTACCTGTGAGTAGATAACTTGCCTTTCATTGCATTTAATGTGGCAAATTGAATAGAGAGTGCTCTACTATAATATGTGGGAATATAAAATGGAACAACTAGCAAATGCAGAAATTTACTAGATAACTCAGAAGTTCAGCATCCAGGGAAGCATTTTTATGAAGAGCATTTGGGAAACCTGTCTAGATTATATTCTTTCTTTCAAATGTCTACAGATATGTGGGATGGAGTCTCCTCTACCGTTGTGAGCTATACACCTTGTTCAAGTATTCTCTAGTCAGATTCCATTGCTAGCACAAACTCCCCAATCCTGTGAGTGATGTTATTTTTTTTTCTGACAGCAAAAATGAGGGATGAAAAAGAAAGATGATAAAAGAGAGAAGGAAAAATTGGAATGAGTCAATATATTAAGAGACAGACAGAAATAAGGATAGGACAGAAACCTATGAAGAGAAGGAAAGATGTCTTTCTTTCAGATATTTGAGCATGCTGGAACCCTACCCTCAGTGAAATCTCTAGAGCAGGGGTAGGCAACCTTTCCCCTTTAAGGGCCGAGGGACTTCAGTTCCCAGAAGCCTCAGCCATGTTGGCCAATAGTCCCATGTTGGCCAATAGCTCCTGGAATTCTGGGAGCTGAAGTCCCTCGACCCTTAAAGGGGAAAGGTTGCCTACCCCTGCTCTAGAGCAATGTAGGAGGTACGACCCACACTGGGTGACATTCCCAAAAGAGGCGTGACACCTGGTTGGGCCCTCCTCCCACTATGCCCCTCCCAGATTTGCTGCATCTGCAAAGGCCTCCTTACAACCTCCATCATCACAGCAAAAGAGCCAACCAACCCTCTCCTGGCTTGCTGCAGCGGCAAAGACCTCCTCACAAAGAGACCTCTGCCACCACAGCAAAGGAGCTGAACAACCCTCTGCAGCTTGCAGTAGAGGCCTCCTCATGAGGAGACGGCAGTGAAGGAGAGGCCCTATCATGCCCTTTTGGCCACTGCCACTCCCAGTAGCCCAGCCCCGCAGCACATAATACCAGGGGTGCCTGTATTATTTGTTAATGCATGCTTTATTGTACATTCTATGTGCCAGTAGAGCAAAATGAGTGTTGAATTAGAGCTCCAGGTGAAGACAATACCAGGCTCTGAGATTTGGCAATAAAAAGTGATAACTAAGAATAACCCTTTGCAATATCATGGGGGAGGGGAGGCTTAGGTGATGTTACAAAGGGCCAGAAGTATCAACAACAGATTATACCAGTCAGGCAAACAAAAAGTCAAGTTTAGAAGTGTGGAAAATATATTATATATTCACTTTTCAAGGCAGTGCTCTTTCCCTGAGACTTCTCTAGATTACCATGAGGTCTGGAGAAGAAGGACAGGCCCCCAAAATTGGGAACCCTATGCTATATGCAGCTGACAATGCCCACAGCAATGAAGCTGGATCCAAAGCAGCTAGCCATGCATCTCCATGCATATATTATCTTGATCACAGATGGGGCAGTCTGGCCCAATAATATGTTATTAATTTAAGGTTATAGTGAATGAAAGGTAACAGTAGCCAATCTTCTATTTCTTTATCTTTCCTTCATCTGTTTGTTTTTCAAAAATAACCTCGTTCCAAGAATAAAGCATATCTTTAGTTGGGAGTTGTGGGGGTGGGATAAAATGTAAAAGGATCCAGGAAGATTTTCAAAGGGCTGGGCAAGAGACATGATTTACATCTTTCTGGATTCTATTACATTATATCAGACTCCCACATCTGTATCTGAGGTCTTAATACCACTTGGTACTGCATCTGAAGAAATGAGTTTATATCCATAAAAGCTCATGCTAAAATAAAAACCAGTCAGTCTTAAAAGTGCTGGTACATTTCTTTTTTAATCCCTCTCCCTTCCTTCTTGATATGCTGCAAAACTTTACATAAATGCTTCTTTGAAAACTACCATTACCTTGATGTTTCCTTAATTTCTTGCTTGCATATTCGACCAAAACATAGCTGTGTGTGAAAAGATGAAGCAGGTGCCTCATCTGCCCATGTGGCATAGCAGCAGGAAGCTAATGATATGCATAGCACGGAGCAGGAGACTCTTTTGCAATTATGGAAATCAGAAACTGTCAAACAGCAGAATGTGGTCAGCAGAAGGGCTGCTGTGTTGGCAGCCCTGGCATCTCTGAGGTAATAATGGGATTATTACTGTCCTACTGTTTGATGACCACATTGGCATCAGCTTCTGCTTGCTCATTTTCTGAGTTCCCAAATAGAGATGGAGAGACAGCAATCTTTCCCTGAAAGAAGGAAATTTCTATTGCCTCTAGAATTTTGCAAAATACAACAACAACAAAAACCCACTATCAATAAGCTTCCTATTTCCTTGTGCTGAAACATTCCGGGGCTAACACTACTTTTCACCACTGTGTTGTGGGAACAAAAACAGTAACACAATAGTAATAGTATATTGTATTATTTATATAATACTAAATAGCAGGCATAAATCATATTTATACAGTTACGAGAGTGGGATAGAATGTGATAGAATCCAGATAGATGCAAATCATGACCCTTGCCCTAATTTTTCAAAGGGCTGTATAAGGTGATACAGGTCTTTCAGATCTTTACAGTCGTCAGTTAGTGCTGATGTATGAAAGCAATAGATTTGTTACCGAAATTCAGTTTCCCTGGATTCAAAATTCTCTCTGAAAAGATTGATTTTGTTATACATGATCCTGTATTAATATATGTAGTGTGCCATGAAAGCATTGGTCTTGTTCTTTTTTTTAATTTTTATTTACAATCTAAAAAACATAAACCAAACATATACATAATAAACAATCATCGGAACATCCATATCATCAGATTAACTCCCCCTTAGTCTCTTATTCCTTGTTTCTTCTAATAGTCTATTTCCTTCTTGTCCATATTTACATGTTTGTCCATAATCCTTTTTCCTTGCAAATCTTGGACTTCTGCTCCCGTTTCTTTCTTTCTTCATCTTCCATTTCTCCTTTCTTATTGTTTAATGAGTTACCTAATCTGGCTGTTTCCAAACATTTATACATTATGAGACATTCCCTAATTTAATAGTAACAATAGTAAGTAATGATAGGAAGAACGTGAGTAAAAAGGCAGAACAGCTAATTGATAGCTTCAAGGAAAAGTGATCTTTCCATTTTTGTCCTCTTAGGGGGGTTGCAGACTGCCAGAAATAGTGCAAATTGAGTCCACTTTTAGGGTTAGGGTTAGGGAATCATGGGAACTGTAGTTTATTGTGGCACCAGAGCTCTCTGACAGAGAAGGCTCAATGTCTCAGAAAAAAATACAATTCCCACGATTCCCTAACACTAACACTAACCCTAAAAGTGGACTCAGGGGCTAAGCAGATGGCGCTTTGCACCATCTTCAGAGCAAGAAAGGGGAGGGGCAGCCACACACTGGGTGCCCAACCCCTTCACCAGAACGTCCTTGGAGCAGCTGGCCCTCCGCACGGCCGGCGCTCCGAGGATGACCTCCCGCTGCAGTGTCCGTACACGCTGCAGCGGAAGAGGCGCCGAAGGTGCGCCGGCAGCCTTTTGCGGCGCACCTTTGGTGACTTGTGGAAGGAGCACTATTTTAGCGCTCCTTCCAGGGAAGGCAAAGTTGCTGAGGTGTGCGCATGCCGAAAAAGCACTCCCTACTTGACCTTTCCAGTGAAAGTGCGCTTTAAAAAGGAGTCACTTTTTTCCGCTCCTTCCCAAAACATGCGCATTTTCAATGAGACGTCGGGAGGCAGCGATGGAGGTTCGGTGGAAATAAAGGCACCCGAACACCAAAGCCGCCAGTGTGAATGCACGAGTACAGGGAGGCGCCGGAGGACACTTGGAGGACGCAGGGCCTTGGCTAGTAACATCTCTCCCCTCTCCCAGGGGGACTTGAGCAGCTGCACCTGGGGCCATTCCTGCAGAGGACTCGGGCTGGGGATAAAACCCCCACCTAGGCACCATCTCCTCAGCAGGGAGGCGCCGGAGGACACTTGGAGGATGCAGGGCCTTGGCTAGTAACATCTCTCCCCTCTCCCAGTGGGACTTGAGCAGCTGCACCTGGGGCCATTCCTGCAGAGGACTCGGGCTGGGGATAAAACCCCCACCTAGGCACCATCTCCTCAGCAGGGAGGCGCCGGAGGACACTTGGAGGATGCAGGGCCTTGGCTAGTAACATCTCTCCCCTCTCCCAGCGGGACTTGAGCAGCTGTACCTGGGGCCATTCCTGCAGAGGACTCAGGCTGGGGATAAAACCCCCACCCAGGCACCATCTCCTCAGCAGGGAGGCGCCGGAGGACACTTGGAGGATGCAGGGCCTTGGCTAGTAACATCTCTCTCCCTTCCCAGCGGGACTTGAGCAGCTGCACCTGGGGCCATTCCTGCAGAGGACTCGGGCTGGGGATAAAAACCCCACCCAGGCACCATCTCCTCAGCAGGGAGGCGCCGGAGGACACTTGGAGGACGCAGGGCCTTGGCTGCTGTGGTGGCGATGCGAGCGGGAGGCCGGGGCGGAGGAGCTGGGGCCGCCGGGGACTAACACCTTCCCCACCAACACACTTGTGACTGGAACGCGGCTGGAGAGACCGGGAAGAGTTTAAAACCCTTCCCCAGCAACATCTTCCCCAGCAACAACGCTATTATGTATTTAAAGTGTATATGGCATTTTATATTGTACATTGTATATTTTTAACAATTGTTTTTAAATTGCTTTGTCTGATTTGTTTTTGAGGGCTGGGTCTGGGTGGGGGTGGGAAGGAGGCATGGGATCTGAGTTGATGCTATTTGTTTTGTTGTTATAAATGTTGTACGCCGCCCCGATTGCTTGGCAGAGGGGCGGGATATAAATAAAAATTATTATTATTATTATTATTATTATTATTATTATTATTATTATTATTATTATACAGGTGCGCCGCATTTAGAGATGCCCTTGTGGAGCATGCGCTCATTGAAAAAAGCCGCAAATTAAAGCGTTTTTAGGGTTCAGGTGTGGGCGAAAAATCGCAGGTGCATCTGTTTCAGAACCCTAGCAGTAACCCTAATTTTGACAGTGCGCATGCGCCAGAGCGGGAAGGTGAAACTGTTGCTACCGGATGTTACATTGTGTTAAAGAGATAAAGGGGAAAGTTTCACTTTTAAGCTGGACCCCCACACACATTCCAGCGCCATTTTCCCAGGGCACCTTTTGCCAGCTGCAGACCTCCACAGCAGTCTACTTCGGAGCTTCCTTTGTCCACAGCGGGAACAATGGCACAGCCATCCACAAGCGGAGAGCCAAAAAAAGAGAGAGGGACCTCGTGGACCCATACGGAGACGGCCGGCCTCATCTGTGGTCACAGCCACGCATTTTGGACAAATTGAGAAATTCCTTCTTGAATGCAGAAACATTTCAGGAGTTGACAGCAGCCATGAGGGCCAAGGGCCACTAACGCAACTGGGAGGAGTGTTGTCGGAAGACCAAAAACCTCAAGTCTGATTACAAAAGTTTAGGGACCACAAGGCCAAAAGAGGACGGGGTCCCTCCTCCATGCCCTTCTACAAGGAATTCCATGCCGTCCTCACCAGGAATGGCAGCATAAGGCCAAGCAGAATATGCACCAGCAGTGATGTCGTGAGGGTTCCAGTAGGCCAGACAGCCAGAGCACAAGCCATAGAGGACATCTCCGAGGGAGAATGCACCCAGGAGCTTGTGCCCCCTCAAGGTAAGATGCGCCAAGGGCCCTGGGAAAGGGTGCAGGGGACAGCACTAGGGTGGCCACAGGGCAGAGATGACCCCATCCCTTGTCACTTTTAGGTGACCAGGAGGAACACCCTGACTCAGATGAGACATCCTGCAGTCAGAGGGCTATGGACATCTCTGCCATGAGAGCACCGTCCCGCGCCTCTACATCTTCCACCCGCAGGCCAGAATCTCGTACTTCACATTGGAGCACTACATCTTCCAGGACCAGTAGCCATTGTGATCGCTCCCCTGTCCCAAGGACAAGTACAGCACTCAGCGATGATGAGAGCGAGGGCAAGGAGAAGGCAGGCCCTGGGCCATTCACCCAGCTGATCAACCAGGTCCAGGCTGCACATGGTAAATTCCCTGTTATGACAAAAAATGCATGCCGTTGCATGTATGCCTTCACCCCCCAAAAAACAATGTGCATGGATTTTGTGATGTTTTTTGCGTCGGTTTGCCGGTTTGCAGAATTCCCCCCCCCTCTTTCGCAACCTAGCATGTGGGGGGGGGGAAGTGGAGGAACGTTCATCCGTGTGTCCCATTCACCACATCCCTCACATGACCACCACCTGCATGCATCCAGTGTGCCCACACAAACCTTCCTGGCATGTACCTCTCCCCTCCCCCCTGAAATGTGCCAGAGATGTTGTGTGTTCAAACGGTGTCCTCTGCCATACATGTCCCTAGAATGAGAAGTAGCACAACAGAGACAGGAGCAGGAGGATGAAACAGCTAATGCCAGAGCTGCAATGCCACCGGCAGCCCACCTGGCTGACATCAGAGGCAAGAGAACATGTCGATCAGCAGCCACAGCAAATATGAGTGCCCAGCAGGAGTTCATGGAACACAGCATAGAACTAATGGACAAAGCCCTAGAACAGGATAAACAAATTGCTGAACATTCCCATCAACTGACGGAACATTTCTATGAACTAGCTGAACGTTCCTATCAACTGAGGGAGGGCGAGAGAGGGGATTGGAAGGAGCATGATCAATACATGGCCCACGAGCAGTGGCGTATCACTGATACCATACAAATGCAGACCGATCTGATGGGCCGAATGGTGGATGTCATGGAGGGGCCCCAGAGGGCCATGGCTGGCAGCGGGGAGGTTGTGCAGGAGGGTGGAAGAGGGAGGGCTATCCTCCAGGGCCAGCAAGAGGTGGCTGTGGTGGTCGGCAGAGGGAGGAGGGGTCACTTTCCACCCCTGGATTTTGAGCCTTCTGTGGGGAGAAGGAGGAGGGAAAGGGGTCCACCCATGCAGGAGGAGGCTGCTATGGAGATGGAGATCATTGAGCCACAGCCCTTAGAAGAATCTAGCAGCCTTCTCAGCAGTGATGCGGCAGTCCCACCGCCCACTGACTGCCCACAAAGGCAGAGAGCAAGCAGAGGGGGTGGAGATGCTGTGACGAGCACCACTAAGTACAGAAGCAGCCATTGCCTACTAGTCCCCACCTATGCCCATCTCACTGCTTGCCACCACCACCGCACACCAGGCCCATCTCACCGCCACTGCTCACTGGTAGCCTGTAGGGATCCTTCGACGGACCTACATACCTTCACATAAAATGGCAAACACTGTTTAAAAACAAACGTTTATTCATAAAACCAGCAATTGCCGCACCTGCGTCCGTGCGCAGATTACGTCATGATTTTTTTTTAAATAAAATTTTCTTTTGATAAAAACTAAAACTATTTACAACACTTTACAAATGGGGGAAGGGGAGGGGAGAATGTACAAAGGGGAGGGGAAGTTCCAATGGGGGAAGAAGGGGAGGGAGGAAGCAAGTAGAAAGGGAAGGGGAGGGAAAGGTGCTTCAGGGATGGGGAGGGGAGGTGGATTGGGGGATGGGGAAGGCTGAGGTGCTGCATGATGACTGCCATGGAAGTCATCAGACTTTGGATCTCTTCCTCCATGGCAGCCATCCTTTGTTCCAGGCATCAATCTGCAAAGGAAAAGAAAAGAGAAACATGTAGTTAGGAGTTTCCTCTCCACCCCATCACCCTATGCCATCTCCCCCGACTCCCTTCCTCTGTGTCCCTGGCATACTTACCCCGCTCAGAGTCCCGGGTGGACTGGATGACCGCCAAGTGGGCAACACCAATGGGACCCTGGTGTCCTCCGCCTGGTGGCCACCGACTTCGACCAGGCTGCTCCTCCTCAGCAGGTCCGCCTGTGAAAGGAAAAAAGACACCATTTAGGAAGCCAGCTTGGAAAGTGGTGGGGGAGGGGAGGGATAGGAATGCCATGTAGGCCACAGTTAAGGAGCCAGTACCCCTCCCCTCAGGGACCTACCTTCAGCCATGGGAGGCTGCTGTGGCTGCAGAGGGATGGCAGTGGGTCCCACTGCATGGCCCGGCTTCCCCATCAGATGAGGAAGAGAAGGAGGGGGAACTGGCAGGGTCCCCCCTCCGTCCCTGTCACCACTTCCGCCACACGCCTGCATTGGGAGAGAAGGGAAACACCATTAGAACCCATGAGATGGGGACAAGAGAGAGGGGAGGGATACGGAAGAGTGAGGGGGAAGGGAGGGCATGAGGGACCAAGGCAGGGGCCCAACACTTACCAGGAGGATGGCGATCCTGCCATTCAGGGTGGCCAGCCCTGATCCACAGCTCCCGGAGCTGTTGATAGAAGGGTGGACGACGTCGAACTGAAGGATGCTCCCCATAGTCCTCCAGGGCCTCGAAGAAGACCCCCTTCAGTGCCTTAAATTTAGTCCAGCACTGTTGGGGGGTCCTCATGAAGCCCTGGTCTCTGAGGTCACAGGAGGCCTGGGAAAAGTAACCCCAGTTCGGTCGGTTGGAGCTGGCCATCACCCTCCTAGCAGCCGGCTCTGCGTTCAGGGCTTGAAGGAGAATGCCCACCTCCTCATTGCTCCAGGAAGCAATGCGGATGGGCACTCTCCTCCTGGCTGCCATCGTCATCCTGGGGATCGACGGAGGTCTGCAGGAGCATTTATGAGCAAATGTTGCGGGGGCAGATGGTCCTACCTGGGCCCTGACCAATGAAGACCCTCATGTGAGAAGTTTGAATGTGATCTCCAATGCGTGCCCTCTGGGCTACTAATTGATACAAGATGGAACTTAGAGCCAATATCGGCCTCACTGAGGGGGGGTGGACCCATTAGAATGGTATGCCCTTGAAGGCTAATGGAGCCAATTGGATTCCAGAAAGCCTTAGAGGGTTCAATGGTGGGTAATGCCGGTGACCCTGTCGAGGCTCTGGTTAAGACATGGAACACCGATCTTACCAGGCTATCGACAAAATCGCTCCCAAGCGTCCTTGCCATCCCTCTTCAAACTGAAAGCCTTGGTATAGGCCAGAGCTTAGGAGAATGAAGCGGTCTGGCCAATGACTAGAGCACAGGTGGTGGAAGACTCGACTCTTATCTGACAGAACTCGCCATAGGAACTTTCTTCGTTCCTATTGGGAGGCAATACATGCAGCGAAGAGAGCCTTCTCTGCATGTATTGCGTCTGCGGAGTCCCATCCAGCAGAGCTGTTCAAGGTGGTAAGGGAGATGACGCAGGTACCCCCTGCACCAAATCCCTTGCTTAAACTGACAATGGCCTGCTGTGATGCATTTAACAACTTCTTCGCAGATAAAATCTCTCAGATAAGAGCCAACTTAGATGCCACCAGTGGAACAGAATCTATAGGCGAGGTGTCCAGTGACTCCACCGATGTAGTTATACTGGATCAGCTCCAATCTGTGATACCAAGGATGTGGACAAGCTGCTTGGTAAGCTGAGGAAAACAACTTGCCCCCTCGATCCTTGCCCATCCTGGCTGGCCGTCCAAGGGGGGGATGCATTGAGGAGGTTCCTTGTGGACATCATCAACGCATCCTTCAGGGAGGGACATATGCCATATTGTCTGAAGGAAGTGGCTGTTAGGCCACTTCTAAAGAAACCCTCCCTGGATTCCCTGGACATGAATAACTATAGGCCAGTTTCCTTAGTTCCATTCTTGAGCAAGGTTATCGAGAGGGCAGTTGCTCTTCAACTCCAAGCGGTCTTGGATGAAACCGATTATCTAGACCCATTTCAAACCGGCTTTAGGACAGGCTTTGGGGTTGAGACTGCCATGGTTGCCTTGACTGATAATCTGCGTCTGAGCATCGACAGGGGTAGTGTGACCCTGTTGGTGCTCTTAGACCTCTCAACGGCTTTTGACAAAATAGACCACGGCATCCTCTTGGGCCGCCTGAGGGGGTTAGGTATTGGGGGCACTGCTCTGCAGTGGTTCCGGTCCTTCCTCTTGGGCAGGTCCCAGAGGGTGCTGCTCGGGGACTGTAGTTTCAGTAACAGGGAGCTCACTTGTGGGGTCCCTCAGGGAGCTATTTTGTCCCCGATGTTATTCAACATCTATATGAAGCCGCTGGGTGAGATTATACAGAGTAATGGTGCTGAGTGTTATCAGTACGCTGATGACACCCAAATCTATTTCTCCGTGTCTCGTTCGTCAGCCTCGAATTCCAATGGCATCTCCTCCCTCAATGAATGTCTTCGAGCGGTAATGGGCTGGATGAGCAAAAACAGATTGAAACTGAATCCAGACAAGACGGAGGTGCTCACGGTAGTGGCCCCGAAACCAAGAATTGGGTTGCAACCTCCAGTCCTGGATGGGGTCACACTCTCCTCCAGTGACTGTGTTCGCAGTCTGGGGGTGCTCCTTGACTCATCGCTCCTGATGACTAATCAGGCTAATGCGACGGTCAGGAGCGCCTGTTATCAGCTCTGGCTGATTCGCCAGCTCCACCCTTTTCTGGAAGTAAGGGCGCACTGGTAACCTCACGCCTTGACTTCTGTAATGCGCTCTACATGGGGCTACCCTTATGCCTGGTTCAGAAGCTACAGTTAGTTCAAAACATGGCAGCCAGGCTTGTTTCAGGAACATCTAGGAGGGACCACATCATGAGGTCCATCCACTGGCTGCCTATTGGTTTCCAGGCCCAGTACAAGGTGTTGGTTATTACCTTTAAAGCCCTAAATGGCTTGGGTCCAAGTTATATCAGAGACCGCCTCCTCCCATATAATCCTCCCCGCACGCTCCAGTCTTCTGGGAGGAATTTCTTAGAGCCCCAAAGATCGAGGCTATCTGTTACCTCCCAGAGGGCCTTCTCTGTCCTTGCCCCCAGGCTCTGGAATGGCCTGCCGGACGAGATCCGTCAGTTAACATATTTGAATAGTTTCAAAAAGGCTGTCAAGACAGATCTCTTCCGGCAGGCCTTTCCAGACCTAAGGGGAAGCAGACGGGTGGCACGGTGCTGCCCCAGGAATCTGCGCCACAGGGCTGAGGTATCCACACACCTCAACCCTGTGGCGCAGCTTCGCCACCCCTGGAAGGAGTGCTAAAATAACGCTCCTTCCACAAATCACCGAAGGTGTGCCGCAAAAGGCTGCCGGTGCACCCTCAGCAGCTTTTCCGCTGCAGCACGTGCAGACGCTGCAGCGGAAAAGCATCCTCGGAGCCCCGGCCGTGCAGAGGGCCAGCTGTTCTGAGGACATTTTGGGGAAGGGGTTGGGGCGCCCAGTGTGCGGCTGCCCCTCCCCTTCCTTGTCCCAAAAACGGCGCTTTGTGCCCCTAAATTGTCCCGGCCCCAGGCTGTCCCCTCTCCCCTCAGCGACACTACTCTGAACCCTGGTTCCCCTGGAAGTGCAACAATGGGGTACTGTGAAATGTTTTTTAATCATTTTAATTGTTATGATTTTATCCTGTTTTAATTTGCTAATTGGATTTTAACCATGTTATTGTTTAATACTGTTTTAAGGGGGGGAATGCTGTCTATTGTAATTGTGTTTTATGCTGTAAACCGCCCGGATTGGGCAACCATTGGGCGGTATATAAATAAATTTTATTATTATTATTATAATTATTATTATTATTATTATTATTATTATTATTATTATTATACAATTGAATGGGCCATTAGAAAAGCTGACTGTTGGCAATTTGGCAACATTGTCAGAGGTTTCAGTTGGTGGTTTGTGCACTGTATCTTTCTATTGCCAGGAAATCTGGCACCAGGTGACCCCTCCATGCTCTTTTGCGTGTGTGTCTGCGTGTGTCTGTGTGTGCCTCCCTTACGCTCATGTTCAAGGATAATTACACATGAAAGCAGGATTGCCATCCATAAGCAGAGTAGGGATCATAGGATCTCATCATGGCATAGTGCGCTCCTTTCAGAAGTCAGGGAAAGTGTGCCCTAAACGCGTCGGGCGTGCTTTCCCTGACTTTTCCGCCGCAGCATGTGCGGACGCTGCGGCGGGAGGTTGCCCTCGGAGCGCCGGCTGTGCGGAGGGCAGCCAGCTCCGAGGGCAACCTCGGGAGGAGGAAGGGGCGCTGCTCATGCACCTGCCCCTCCTCTTCCCTGCCTCCAAGACGATCCTATTAGTCATCTGCCGAGGCCCTTATTCTTATCCTCTTTACATACCTTCTCCTTCTTTTATATCTTCCTTTTCTATCCTCCTTTAAAACCTTGTTGAAATACCAACCCATCCTCCTCTTCCTTTTACCCATCTGCCATCTTACTCCTTTCTCCTTCCATTTCCTTCTTCCTTACTTCCTTTCTTCTCCCTTTTTATAATTCTCCCTCTTTATTTCTTCTCCTTCATTCTTTTCTCCTCTCTCTATTACTGTTCTACCTGTCACCTTTTTTTTAATTTCATTTTTCCCCTCATTTCTTCATTTTCTCCTCCTCCCTCTTTCTCTTTCCCTTCCTTTCCCCTCTGCCCCTAACTTCCCACCTAAGATATTAGGTAATCTTCGATGCTTATTAGCTCTAAAAAAAATTCTGTTTCCCCTTTACTACCTTTTTTTGGTTTTGTTTTGTTATGGAATAGCTACATTGCCTTCTCCAACCTCGGGAGGAGGAAGGGGTGCCGAGCGTGTGGTTGCCCCTCCCCTTCCTTGCGCCGAGGATGGTTCTATTAGCCGTCTGCCGAGGCCCTAAGTTTATTTGCGTCTCTCCTTCTCTTCGTATTGAAAGTTTCTTACAATTCAATCTTTGTATTTCATTATATCTTCACTCCAGTTCTCTTCCCACAGTCTGTTTACCATTTTCCACTCTTCCTTACATTTATTAACTGTTTTATCATTTATTTTATGAGTTAGTATATCCATCTGATACATCTCAAAAAGTTTATATACCCAATCTTTTAATTGAGGAGCCTCTTTCAATTTTCAATTTTTTGCTATTAATAGTCTGGCTGCGGTTACCATGTATAATATAATTCTCCAATATTTCTGTTCTGTTTGTTTACCTAATATTTGTGCCATATTCAGAAGATATAGGGCCTTTGCAGACTGTCAGAAATAGTGCAAATTGAGTCCACTTTAAATTGAGGCACTGCCCTGGCTCAGTGCTAGGGAATCATGGGAACTGTAATTTATTGTGGCACCAGAGCTCTCTGACAGAGAAGGCTCAATGTCTTAGAAAAAAATACAATTCCCATGATTCCCTAGCACTGAGCCAGGACAGTGCCTCAATTTAAAATGGACTCAATTTGCACTATTTCTGGCAGTCTGCAAAGGCCCATAGTTTGGGATTTATAGGTGGGAAGCAGACGACTGCTTCCGAGACGCCGCTGGACGGAGCGCCGGTGGAGCGGAGCCTCCGCACCACGGCGCTCCTGTGGCATCCCTAAAAGGAGCTCCAAATTGGTGCTCCTTTTAGATGTCAGGGAAAGTGCACCCTAAAAGTGGCAGGTGCACTTTCCCTGGCTCTTCCGCCGCAGCGCATGCGGTCGCTGCGGCGTGAGGTCATCCCCGGAGCGCTGGCCATACGGAGGGCCGGCGACTCTGAGGGTGACCTCAGGAAGAGGAAGGGGCACCACTCGTGCGGCTGCCCCTCCTCTTCCAGGCCTCGAAGACGACTCTATTAGTCGTCTGCCGAGGCCCATAGTTAATCTGATCTCTAAACAGTATTCTATTCCAAACAATATTCTATTCTATTTGTGAACTTTTTTCCAATTTTTTTTTTAATTACAGGACAGCTCCACCATATGTGGTACAATGTACCTTTGATTTGTTCGCATTTCTAACATAAGTTTTTCATATTTTTAGATATTTTTACAATATGTTCAGGGGTTAGGTACCATCTGAAGTATAATTTATAGAAATTTTCTTTTAAAGTGAAACTATTAGTAAATTTTAAATATTTACTCCATACTTTCTCCCAATCCTCTAAATTAATTGTCTCTCCAAAGTTTTGTGCCCATTTATTCATGTTGTTTTTTATTATTTCTTGTGGCTGGTCTAGTTTTAGAAGTATTTTATAGATTCTATTTATAACTTTTTTACATTCTGGTTTTAATACTTCATCAAAATCTGATTTACCTTCTTCGAAGCCTTCCAATTTCTGATCAATTTTAAACCTTTCTGATAGATGATGACGAGGAAACCAGTGGCACCTTATCCACTCCTCAAATAACTCTTCCCTAGTTTTTATCCATAATTGATCATTTTCCTTCTTTAATAATTCTTT
Organism: Phrynosoma blainvillii; assembly: GCA_026167975.1. Taxonomy (NCBI): domain Eukaryota; kingdom Metazoa; phylum Chordata; class Lepidosauria; order Squamata; family Phrynosomatidae; genus Phrynosoma; species Phrynosoma blainvillii. The sequence goes on from JANUYF010000004.1 coordinate 155,031,607, forward strand.
ATATGTTACCCAACTATCTGTGTCCAAACTATTTTTTATTTAAAAAGGCCTCCTGACTCGATATCCATGGTGGAATTTTGGGATACAATTTGTTTTTATATTTTACCCAAATCATTAATAATGGTTTTCTTACGTAATGGTGTAAAAATTCCTTATGTACTTTATCTTTCCGATACCATAGATAAGCATGGGAACTGAAATAGACATTGAATCCTTCTAGTGCTAAAATTTTTCTATATTTCAATAAAATCTAATCCCTGATCCACATTAAACAACAGGCTTGATAATAAAGTTGAACACTTGGCAGTCCTAAACCTCCTCTTTCCTTTAAATCCTGCATGTCTTTCCATTTTATTCTGGGTTTCCTTCCTGCCCATATGAAATTTGCCAAATCTTTATTCCAATTTTTAAAGACACTCTGATTAGTTAATATTGGAAGATTTTGAAAGAGAAACATCATCTTTGGAAGTATATTCATTTTAAGTGTCGCTATTCTTCCTAAAAGAGATATGTCTAATTTATTCCATTTCTTCAAATTCCTTTTTATTTTATTCCAAGTCTTTTGATAATTATTCTCAAATAGTTCATTATTTTTGATATCCATATCCCTAAGTATTTTACCTTTGTTTGTATTTTAAAATTTGATTCTCGCTCCAATTCTTCTTCTTTTCTATCCATATTTTTTGTAAATATTGCTGTTTTGTCTTTATTTATTTTAAAACCAGACCAATTTCCAAATTCCTTTAGTATTTGCAGTAAGCTATTAATACCTTCTTTTGGATTTTCCAAAAATGTCATGATGTCATCTGCAAAAGTTAGTTTGAAATTGTAGAAAAATAAGAAAAAAAAGAGAGGATAAAGGGGCCTATTATTTTGATATTAGGTCCCTTTATCCTCTCTTCTTTTCTTATTTTTCTTAATAATATTTCTAACACTGCTATAAACAATAGTGGAGACAGGGGGCATCCTTGCCTTGTCCCCTTACTAATACAATATTTTTTTTCAGAGTTCACTATAATCTGAGCAGATTGTTCTGTATAAATCAGTTTGATCCAATTCAAAAAGTTTTCTCCTACACCTATTTTATTTAATACCCCCATCATAAAATCCAAATTCACGTTGTCAAACACTTTCTCAGAATCCAAGAATATCGCAGCCAATTTTTTATCATTTTTCTTTTCATAGTATTCCCATAGATTCAGTACCACTCTTAAATTATTTTTCAGATGTCTGTTTGGTAAAAACCCAGCCTGATCCTCATGAATCCAATTTTTTAAAATGGTTTTAAATCTATCTGCCAAGATTGAGACAAAGATTTTATAATCAAAATTTAAAAGTGATATCGGACTGTAATTTTTCGCTTCCAGTGAATCTTTTCCTTCTTTGGGTATTAATACAATTGAGTCTTCTTCCCAAGATTTTGTGTTTTTTCCCCTTTAGTTGTTTCTGTTATTGTTCTTAAAAGAGGTATTGCTAATTCTTGTTTGAAATGTTTATAGTATGTGGCTGAGAACCCATCTGGGCCCAGTGCTTTCCCTGGTTTTAATTTTCTAATTGCTTCCACAACCTCCATCATTGAAATTGGTGCATTTAAAGCCTGTTTTTGATCTTCTGGTATTTGTGGGATTTCTTCTTTATCCAAATAATTTCTCATTTGTAAGTTTTCCTCCTCCTTTATTTTTTCTCCCCTATATAATTCTGAAAATAATTCATAGAATATCTGTTTGATTTTGTCTGGATCAGTATGTATTTTCTTTTTTGTTAGGATTGGGTCCCAAAGGAAAATGTACATTGTGAGAAAAGGCAGCTGCCATGATGGCACAGAATTTGGCCACAGCTGACTCATGCAGCCTCATGCTGATGAAACAGGACATGACATCATGGGGATAGTCACCTGGTGCTGGAAAGCACAGAAACTTCTGCAAAAGTGCTGTGTCACTCAGGTGAGTGACAGGTGTCCAGGAGGAAGAGGCAGGGCCAAAGAGCCATGTGGAGCACAGGCTATATAAGGCACAAGCCTCTGGACACACATGTGGGTTGAGTTCGTGGTGTTGTTGGAGTATGCTATACATATCTGTATATAGAGCAACAAAGATTAAAGCCTCATTCGTGAGACGTCTGGCTGTAGAGTCTCTGTGCTCTATCTGGAAGGGGAGAGGAGTTTCTCCAGCTGACAAGCAGCCTGCTTCATCAGAGAAGTCTGGATCCTGGTGCTTCACGTTACGTGGTCTCCACGTGCTGCGTTACCACGCCCAACACTTTTATCCTCTAATTTCAGAGTAAGTTTTTTTCTTGTTCTTTTCTTAGCCTTTGAGCAAGCCATTTCCCCAGTTTATTTGAATGCTCAAAATGTTTCTGTTTTATTGCTTCTAATTTTTTCTCTAATTTATAAGTGAGTTCCAAATCCAATTGTTTCCTCAAGACTTTTATTTATTTCTTTGTATTTATATTAATGGAGTTTCTTTTAAGCTCGTATTCTTTTTTCTGAATTTCCATCATTATTTTTGACTCTTTTTCTTTTCTTTTCTTTTTTGCCTTCCTTCATTCACTTTCTTTTTGAATAAGGAAACCTCTCATTACTACCTAGGATGCTTCCCATACTATTTCTATAGGGGTTCCTTTATCTAAGGGCCTAAGCAGACAGGCAGCTGTGGGCCACCCCGGGAAACTGCGGATTGGGGCCAAGGTAGCCGCACTCCTCGGCCCCAATCCGCAGCTTCTTAGGCCCTGGAAGGAGCACTAACATCGTGCTCCTTCTGCAAGATGCTGAAGTTGCGCCACAAGAGGCCTTGGGCGCACCTTCGGCGTCTCTTCCATCGCAGCGTGTACGTACGCTGCGGCAGAAGTACATCATTGGAGCACTAGTCATGTGGAGCAACGGGCGCTCCGATGACATGTTCAATAAGGGGTTGGGGCGCCCAACGTGAGGATGCCCCTCCCCTTCCTTGCCTCGAAGACAGCGAAAAGTGCCGTCTGCTTAGGCCCAAAGTTTACATTGAAATGAATTCTTAATCTTTGTTTGGCCTTACTTAAAATATTTTCATCCAATAGTAAGCTATCTTTCAATTTCCAATTGAATTCCCATTTTCTTTTGTTTAAACTTAGTAATATTGGGTTATGGTCTGAAGTGATTTTAGGTAAAATTTCTGTTTTTCCAATTCTCTTAACTAATGTTTTAGAAATCAAAAAAATATCTAATCTAGACCAGGAGTGGTGTCTTTTGGAGTAAAAAGTGAAGTCTTTTTCATTGGATTGTTTTAATCTCCATATATCTGTCATTGTTAATTCCTCCATCATTTCAAAGACAATTTGGGTAGTTTGCCCTTCTTGCTTTTAGCAAACTATGAATCTAGAACCCCATTCCAGTCTCCAACCAATATCAAGTCTTTAAAATCTTCCTCTTTTATCCGTTCTTTAAGCCTTTTAAAGAATTTTTGTTGATTTTCTGATGGGGCATATACACCTGCTATCGTTAGATTTATTTCTTGCATCTGAATTTGGACTCCTATAAAACATCCCTCCTTATCTTTGAATAGTTCTTTTGACTGATATTTCTTGTCCACATATATTGCCACTCCTTTTTTCTTTTTTTCATTTCCTGTAGTATAAAGATTCCCTAAATTTGGATTTTTGAGTAACCTGATATCTTTTTGTATAATATGGGTTTCCTGTAGGCACACTATTTTTACCTTTTGTTTTTCCAGATAATGAAATACTTTCCTTCTTTTAAAGGGTGAGTTCAGTCCTTTGACTTTTCACGATATAATTTTTTCCTGCATTTTTAAGCTTTGTCTGTGTAGTTTTATGTATTTTATTTTTGTTTTACAGAGATACTTGGCAATCTCTCTCTCTCTCTCGCTCCTCTTCCAAATCTTCTTACTCTGTTATTTCACCTTCACTCTCTTCCTCTTTTTCTTTTTTCTCCTGATTCTCCTTACTTTTCTTGTTGTTGTAACAGATGTTCCTACTTGACCTAGTCCTCCTCCTCCTCCTCCTCCTCCTTCTTCTTCCTCTTCGCCTTCTTTTTCTTCTGTTTCTTCTTCCTCTCCCTCTTCTTCTTATTCTTCCTTTCTCTTCTTTTCCGTCCTTCTAGCTGTTTTTCTATTCTCTCTTCTTGGGGATGTTTCTCTAGTCTCTCTCTTCGGGGATGTGCTTTTGAATACTTTTCTATATCGTCATAGAAAATCTTTTGCTTTATGTACTGTATTCAGTACATATCTTTGTTGGTTATATCTTACCGACAAACCTTCTAGTTTCTCCCATTTATACCGTATTCCTTTTCTTCTTAGATTTGTGTTAGAAAGTTATATTCCTTTCTTTTGTTTAACACCTCTTGTGGGATGTCACAGAATATTCTGACCTCTTCATTGTCAATTATTAATTTCTTCTTATAACTTTGTTGCAAGAACAGTTCTTTCACCCTTTCTCGAACAAAGTACACTATGACATCTCTAGGCAGTTTTCTTTCTCTCACTGTTCTCAAATGAATTCGGTATATTTTGTCTATTTCCAAATCCAGTTGTTCTGGATTCCAGTCTATAAATTCAGCTAGGGCAGGTGTTATCCTATTGTACAACTGTTCTTCTCTATTTTCCAATAGACCTTGAATTTTGATGCATTTAGTTCTATTCCTAATTTCTGCTATTAAATTAGTTGTAATTTCCTTTTCCATTGCATGTTCTAATGTAGAAATTCTTTTTTCTAAAGAGTCCATTTTTGTTTGAAGTTCTTGAACATTTACTTTTATTTGCTGGACATCTTCTGTGACTAGGTCCAGTTTTCGATTAATTACGTCTAATTTTTTTCTTAATTCAGCTTTTATTTCATCCTTCACTTTCTTCATCTCTCTACTGATGTCCTTCCGCATTTTTCTTATCTCTTCCATAAATCCCACATATAATATAATAATAATATTTTTTTTATTTATAGCCCACCCCTCTGCACGGCAATCGGGGTGGGTTACAGAATATTAAAACAAACAGAATTAAAACATTCCCTCATCCCACAATCCAACCCTCCCATCCCCTTAAAACAGAATTAAACTTTAAGGACTTAAAATATACAATGCAATAAAACAATAAAACAATAACAGTAAATCGGCAACCATAGGGATGAAAATAAGAACTCATCTCCCCTCGAGGTGGGAGTTATTCCAGGAAGGCCTGCCAGAAGATATCCGTCTTTACTGCTTTTTTAAAAGCAGCAAGAGTTATAATAAGACGGATCTCATCTGGCAGGCCATTCCACAGTCTGGGAGCGGTCACAGAGAAGGTCCTCTGGGAGGTCTGCACCAGCCTAGTTTTTATAATAATAATAATAATAATAATAATAATAATAATAATAAATTTTTATTTATAACCCGCCCCTCTGCTCAGCAATCGGGGTGGCTTACAGCAAGTTAAAAGTACAACAATTAAAACATTCCAACTCCCTGTGCCCTCCACCCATACCCCACCCCCCTTAAAACTGAATTAAACTTGAAAGAATTAAAATATAACAAGTAACAACAACAATAATAGTAAAATCGGTGAAGAGAATTAGGGACAAAATAAAATCCAATAAAAATTCGTCCCTCTGAAAACGTTATTCCGGGAAGGCCTGTCAGAAGAGATCTGTCTTTACTGCTTTCTTGAAAGCAGCAAGTGTCGTAATAAGACGGATCTCGTCCGGTAGGCCATTCCAAAGTTTAGGGGCAGTAGCGGAAAATGCCCTCTGGGAGGTCTGTGCAAGTTTCGTCTTTGTCAATTGGAGCAGATTCCTCCCAGCTGACTGAAGGGCGTGGGGGGGAATCATACAGGAAGAGGCGGTCCCTAAGATAAGATGGACCCAAGCCATGTAGGGCTTTAAAGGTTAAAACCAACACCTTGTACCGCACCCGGAAACTAATTGGCAGCCAGTGGAGGGATTTAAGCACTGGTGTTATGTGCTCCCTCCTAGATGTTCCAGTAATTAATCTGGCTGCCATATTTTGCACCAATTAAGCAGAAGGGTAGCCCCATGTAGAGTGCATTGCAGTAATCCAGACGTGAGGTTACCAAAGCATGTACCACAGTTTCCAAATCCCTCATATCTAGATAAGGGCGCAGTTGGCGTATCAGCCAAAGCTGATAACAGGCACTCCTGACTGCCGCATTCACCTGACTAGTCATGTGACACAACGAGTCAAGGAGTACCCCCAAACGGTGAACACAGTCCTTGGAGGAGAGTGTGACTCCATCCAGGACTGGAGACTGTATTCCCAGATCTGGTTTCGGGCCTGTGATTGTGAATGCCTCCGTTTTGTCTGGATTCAATTTCAATTTGTTTTTCCTCATCCAATCCGTTACCACTCTCAGACAGTCATTAAGAGGGGAGATGCCATCCGAAGTCTGAGTTGATGATGGAGAGGTATATCTGGGTGTCGTCAGCGTACTGAAAGGGTCCGCGTTTTTGTTTTGTTGATCCACCAATTTCCTTCTTGTTTGTAGTTGCACTGTCTGTGCAGATTGTGCCATTATCATCCTAGTTATCATTTGTATCTTTTAGTTGCAATATTGTTATTAGTTTTTTGCTATTTTATTATTATTGTTTTTTTCCACCTTTTTTCCTTTTTTTTCTAGTTTTCTTTATATTTCCCTCCTTTCCTACTCTTCCCCCTCACTTATTTATATTTCTTGTCCCTTTTTTGAGTTGTTCAAATATGCTTCTTCCTTTTTCCCCTTTCTATTATTTCTTAATTTCTTAATTTATAATAATTATTATTTCTTAATTAGTTAAATTAAGAAACCATTGGTCTTGTTCATACCCCTGCTAATGGATTGGAATTAGTAATATAATTCAATTCAGCAGTTTCTCTTTCAAATCTTCCTTAGGAATTTCCTTGTTCAAGCACTACAACCTGTAAATCCCTTACTGTGTGTCCAGGAAAGTTGAAATGTTTTGCAACTATTATATTTCGGGTACTGCCATTTCTAATGTCAGATTTGTGTCCATTAATTCTCTTGAATAAAGACTGTCCTGTTTGTCCAATACAGAGTGTAGGGAGACATTGCTGGCATAGGATGCCATATATTGCATTGAGGAAGAGTAAACAAATGTACGATGTTGTGAGTGATGTTATTGGCACTATGCTATTGCTTCATGAGTTAATGTGGGAACTTAGTTGGCATCTGGGTTTGTGGCAGGGTCTTGTTTCTGTATTTGCCACCCATGTTATGTGTCCTAATTGAGGGGTAAGTGAGTGGTTGTTTAAGAACCGTAAAAATACTAGAGAGGCAAAAGAAGTGGATGAGTGTATGAACCCGCTAGCCAAATTTTTGTCTATAAATTCTCACAGAGTTTGACAGTCCAGAGTATGGAATATAATTTTGGAATGGGGGTTGTGCCCCCAGCTCCAGTTCACTGAATAGTCTGTTTCTTTCCTTTCCTTTTCAGCAAAAAACTTATCTAGATCTGCATAGGCAGCTGGGAAGTTTTGAGACTCCCTTTGCATTAACACCCTCACCTCACCCTTTTCTGACTGAAGAGTTAACTCTGTGCCATCTTTGGTTTCAGACCCCGGCTTTCTGCTTGACAATTGAGTTATATCTAATGCGAGATGGGTTGGGAAATCTGTTTTCCTGCCCTTCTATTTTATTGTGGGATCATTAAAATCAAGACAGACCATTCCCAAAATTAATGGATAATTGGAGGTGAGTGCCAGCATAAATTGCAGGGTTTCCTGTACTCTTCCATCCTCATTAGGATTGGCCCAGGGCTGAGGGATTGGCCAGGGATCCTTCCATTGCTGTGCTGGTCATCTGTTCAAAGTTAATTGGGGATTCTAACTTCAGAACTTTTAACTCCAGCCCTGTAGCTACATCATCAGGCAACTTGTACAGCCAAAGTCTAAGGCTGCAATTGTGTCCATATTTATTCATTTATTACAACAATTTTAATTCTGATACATACAATAAGTCCTTCTTCCTCTATCTTAACTGCTCTCAAGTTGATCTCGACCCATGATGACCCTATGGATGAGACATCTCCAAGACCGTTGTCCTCCACTGCTCTGCTTAAATTCTGCAAACCCATACCTGTTATCTCCTTAATAGAGTCCATCCCTCTAGCATGTGGTCTTCCTCTCTTCCTACTTTCCTCCACCCTTCCCAGCATTATTGTCTTTTCTGATGAGTCTTCTCATGATGTGTCTGAAGTACGACAGCCTCAGTTTGGTCATCTTGGCTTCCAGGTAGGTTTCCAGCTTGATCTGCTCTAGAACCCATTTGTTTGTCTTTTTGGCTGTCCATGGGATCCTCTACACTCTTCTCCAGCACCACATCTCAGAGGAGTTGATTTTCTTCTTATCATCTTACTTAACTGTCCAGTTCTCACATCCATACATGGTAATAGGGAATAAAATGGCTTGTATGATTCTAACTTTTGTGCTCAGTTGTATATCTTTGTATTTTAGGATCCCTTCTAGTACTTTCTTAGCCACCCTCTCCATTTTTAGTCTTCTTATGATTTCCTGACTGCAGTCCCCATTTCTATTAATGTTTGATCCCAGATATGAGAATTCTTTTACTATTTCTATTTCTTCATTGTCTAGGCTGAACTTGCGAAGGTCCTCAGTGGTCATTATTTTTGTTTTCTTTATGCTCAACATTAAGCCAGCCTTTGCACTTTCTTCTTTGATTTTCCTTAGTAGGTGTTCCAGGTCTGTGAGGTTTTCTGCTAGTATTATGGTGTCATCTGCATATATTAGATTGTTGATATTCCTTCCTCCTATTTTCACTCCTCCTCCTTCTGTGCCCATGCCTGCTTTTCTTATAATATGTTCTGCATACAAGTTGACGAGATAGGGTGAAAGTATGAAACTTTGTCTGATTCCTTTGGTAATTGGAAACCATTGTGTTTCTCTGTGTTCTGTTCTGACAGTAGCCTCTTGTCCTGGGTACAGATTCCTCATCAGAACTACTTCCTTTATAGATACCATAATTTAGTTTTGCAGATAATTTAGTTTTACAGAAGCCGTCTTCCTCTACAGATACCATAATTTAGTTTTTCTCCTCCCTCTATCCCTTCTTTCTGCCCTCCCCTCCCCAAATCATCATGTTAAGGACCTTATCCTTGTCAATTACCATAAATATGAATTGTTTCCAAATCCCTCTGTAGCCATAGTTTCTTTAGAATATATACATATATATATATATATATATATTCCAAAAGCAAACCTTGATTTTGCCATTTTATATAAGAGACATCATTTTACTATGCTACTGAATTTAATGAGACTTGAACATGCACAGATTTTGGTATCCACAGGGGATACTGGCATCAAACCCCAGCAGATACCAAGGGCTCACTATAGTTACAATTTGTTTCTATATTAGCCATAGCTTTCAAAGCTAATTTTTCTAGAATCTCTCTTGATCCAAAGTATGTTTAAGTCTTTGAGTAACATAAGCAATAGATGGCTTCCAAGTACTTGAAAACATATCTTCTTTTCTCTTGCTACTCTTACTTTATATGTTAATTTTACTGAAAGAGCTATGGACCGTATCCTATTTGACCACTTTTGTATGAGAGATTTTCTAATGTTTCCCATATATTACCTGTTTGTCACCTCAGCTGTTCCTGGGTGTGGAGTCAGAGTAGTTTCCTCATGCTCTATTTTTATTTTTCTCTATTGTGGATTGGACAACAGTGTTCAATTCCATCAGGTTCCTTTCCCTTCCCACCCCATACATTCAGGTTAATCCATAATTCAAACCTCAGGCAATATAGGAGTACAGCCTTGGACGGGTTCAGGCAGGCACAATAGGAAAGATGTCTCCTACGTGTGGTTTTAAGTCCTGGTGCAAGGTTGAGAGAGTGAGTGAGTACCACCTTGGTGGGCAAAGGGAAGTACAGCAGGGAGACGTCTCCTTATTGTGGCCATAAATCCTTGTGCAAGGTGGGTAGAGAAAGCTGTTGGAAGAAAACCCAAGGCAGGAACCTAGCTAGAGACCCAAGCCCTGGTGTCTGTTTAAGTCAGCCACTGGTCACTCCAGTGGGGTGCAGCATCAGAGCTCCCTAGTGAAAATCTTGGGGCTGGTCTAGCTGAGGGACAAACCTAGAGAGTTGCTTTCTGCAGGGTGGATGGCTCCCCTCCGTGAAAGGGTGATAAAGGTTTTACTTCCAACTGTGGGTGAAAGGAACAAGGGAGTTCCTAAGGCTCTAGAAGTTGAGCCAGTATAAAAGGAGATGTAGGAGCAATGGAAAAAGGAACAAAGGAAGCTATGTCACCAGTAGCGGCAAGGTTGTTTAAGGAGGAACAGCCTAGAGACTGCCTAGAAAAATGGGATCTTAAAGAAGGGACCCAATCCTTGGAAAGCATGAGGTTTCCTTGCTGAGGATCCTTTTGCAACATTGCTGGAAGTGTATAATGCAAAGACAACAAAGGGCCTCGGCAGACGGCTTAAAAAGTTGTCCTCGGCGCAAGGAAGGGGAGGGGCAGCCACACGCTCGGCGCCCCTTCCTCCTCCCGAGGTTGCCCTCGGAGCTGCCAGCCCTCCGTACGGCCAGCGCTCCGGGGGCAACCTCCCGCCACAGCATCCACACACACTGCGGTGGATAAGTCAGTGAAAGTGCGCCCCACGTTTTTGGGGCGCACTTTCACTGACTTGTGAAAGGAGCACTATTTTAGTGCTCCTTTCAGGGATGGGGAAGGAGCGCCGCAGGATCGAGGCGTGAGGCTGCCTTGGTCCTGCAGCGCACCTTGCCGGGGTGGTGCAGAGCCGCAGTCTGCTTCCCCACAAAGAGGGGGTTAAAAAGAGTACCTCCAGCAGAAAAAGACAGATGGGCATCATGGGGTATTTGGATATTAGCCCATGAAGCCACCCAGGAATCCCAAAGGACAAAATTGGATTCGGACACCCTAAAAAGGCAAATAGGAGATCTAATAACACAAGTGAGGGGAAAAGTGGTAGAAAACTCAGTGGCAATCCACAATGCCCATGCATCCATCCAGAGGGCAGAGAAAGCAGAAAAGGAAAATGCTTCTTTGCATAGCCACATTGAAAACTTAGAAAAACAATTACACCAAGCAAAATAAGCTGCAGACTTCTTACTGTCCAAAAGCACTAAGGAAGTAATGCAGGCTGATCACACTGCCTGTGAAAAGTGGATTAAGGAGTTGGAGGCTAAGGCTGATCTAAACACTGCTATCGTGGCCAAAGTACACTAAAAAATTATTGAATCAGCAGCCCAAGCCAAGGTCCTTCAGAAGCCTTTGCCAGAAGATGCCAGGGCACTCCAGCCCTATAATCCACAATGGGAGACCAAAAAAGGAACAACACAAGCACCAACCCTGTATCCACCTCTCCCAGTTGATCCTGTAAAAACTAGAAGCTTGATAGAAAGTAAGAAGACAGATGAGGATGGTACTGTCACTAAGACTCTAGTAGAAACAGCCCAATGGACTCTTTCCAAAGTTAAAACCATAGTGGACCATCTAGGAAGGCTTAATCAGCAAACTAGGGTAACATGGATGTCCACCATTCTCTTTTCATATCCTAAAGGAAAAGGCCAGGACTTGACACAGGTGGCTAGGTTATGCATAGATCTAGCTTACTTTGAAGCATTTGAAGTGGCTGTGTCCAACTACAGCTTATTTACCTTAGAGCTACAGGAATGGATAACCAGGATTGTGCAAATTTTATGTCCAGGAACCCTGTTGAGAGGAAAATATCAGAATGAAGTACAAGGGCCAGAAGAGTCCCCAGATACTTATGTGGCAAGGAAAAGGATGCTAGGTACCTTGTCAGGATCCATTCCACTTAATGGTGAGGGATAACCTATGTTAAATGACACAGAAATAGTCATGGAAGTCTACCAGGGACTCAGTGAGTCAGCCAAGACCTACCTGGATCCAGAAGCCAGAGAGTTCATGACCCTAGACTGGAATGGTTTCATGTAACATATCCAACTACCACTACCAGATCTATTGGATGTGGGAAGCTAAAAAGGAAATGTCCAGATAAATGCTTACAGCAATATCTGGCAGAACTGCAAAAGCAGGAGGAAAGAAGGGTGATAAGGAAGGGGATCCCGTTTACCCAGTAACCCCTAGGAACAATGGTCCTAATTCCAAACCATTTCAGGAGGATCAAGGAAGAAGAGGCTATAGACCGAATCTGCCTATGAATGCTCAGCAAAGGGACGATGAACTTAGACAGAATATCTGGAGACAATTTAGGGAAATGAGAGTATTCATGAAACCCTTAGATGGGAGACCTACTGTAGAACTGTTGTGAGTTCTGAGTGATGTTTTGGAAGGAAAATACCAGACCCACACTGCTCCCCCTAATACCACTGGAACAGATTAAGGCCACCCAGGATCCCCTCAATCACTGAGGATACAGACAGGATCATGGATCTCTCAGACTAAGACATCTCCTGCCTCCGAGAAGGTTACCCCCAGAGTTGAAACCTGTTTGGCTTCCGTCACCATCACCCCTTCCAGACCAGTTCCTACCCCATGGAGTTCTAAGGCTGCTCCTAGACCCCTTCCCCGGTGCCCACAAGTGATAACCACCCTAACACCAGACTTGTGGGGGTGCCCTATGGTAGATGTTCAGATAGGACATAGTCCAAACCAGAGACCAGCAAAGCTTTTAGTAGATTCAGGGACAGCAGTCAACACGATGCACCCAGATTTAGCCAGAGCAGGAGTCAAGACTAGAGATAGCATGGAGTAGGTGGGATATGGGAAGGGCCAGCAGAGAGCTTCCATTTGGAAGGAGATCCCACTGCACATTGGTCCCATCCTAGATCTCATCCAGGCATGCAAAAATCAGAGGGAAGATGATGGCATTATGAGTGTTAAGTTTTTACGCAACAACAAGCTCACCATGGACCTAGCAAATGGCTTCGTCTGCAGATCTGAGCCATATGCAGGTGTGCTGTTCTAAAAACCGCTATCCTTTCCCTCCTGATTATGGACCCTTGGACAATGGACTTTCCTGAAGTCTGGATCGAAGACAAAATTGAGCGTGGCACAGTTAAGGATACATGTGTCCTGATAGAGGGAAAAGATCTCCCTCCACAAAACAGTATAGATACCCCAGGGAAGCTGAGGAAGGGATTGCCAAAACCAGAGGGATTGTTGAAATGGGATGTAATTCTTTTGATGCAATCCATTTGCAAATATCCCCTATGGCCCATTTTGAAAGTAGATATGTGACTTGGAGAATGACTGTAGACTTCAGAGTCCTCAATGCTGTAGCTCCTGTAGTGGCTAAATATAATGATATATTGGCTGCAATTGCAGCTGGAGCCAAATACTACAGTGTCATAGATTTGGCCAATGCATTTCATTCTATCCCACTACATGAGAGCTGTTTTTACAAGTTTGCCTTCGAATTCGCGGGTATGCAATATTGTTTCAAAAAAACTCCTGAGGGATTTCACTCCAGTCCCAGTACATGTCCCATGCACATGTGGTAAAAATGTGGACTAAATTGTGCCCCACCTCATGCCCCCCATGTTTTGTCCTATGTGGATGATATACTGGTGCATTCAGACTCCAAAGAAAAGACCACAGATATCACTCAAGAGGTTTTAGACCTGACTAGAGACACTGATTTCAAGGTGAACTGAGAAAAGGCACAACTAGTCCAGATACAAGTAAAATGCTTGGGATTGAACCTCCAGATGGACTGCAGAACCCCAGACTTTCAGAGAGTTGAAACTATTGGAAAACTCCCAGCCCCTACTGATGTGGCCTCTTTGAGAGCACCGTTAGGCACTTTTAATTTCTCCCAGGAGTTCATAGAATCCATTGCCAGCAAAGCAGAGCTGTTATACATTTTACTGAAGAAAGGAGTTACTTGGGAATGCGGATCAAGGCAGCAAGAAGCATTTGCTATTTTTAAAGAGAGACTTAGCACAAGTGCCTGCACTGGTTCACCCAGGCATCCAGAAGCCCTTTTACATCCAGCTTGCCATTTCAGGTGGCCATTTAGGAGCAGTCCTCTCTCAGATCAGAAATGAAACACAAAGAGCAGTAGCCTGTGCATCCAAGAACCTCTTGCCTACAGAAATCAAGTATAGCCCATGCGAGAAAAATTGCCTTGCCTTAGTTTGGACATTGACTAGATGGGAATTCATAACTGGAGGAGCAAAAGTTATTGTACAAACACTCCACAAGCCTTTGAAGTCCATATTGTTAGGAAAAATACAAGATGTACAGGTTCACAACTAACTAAGGGAGGTGTAGGCTGCCAATGACAGCCCAATGAGCCGGCAGCTCCATATGGCTTAATTGTCACTGGATCTGCTCATGAGTGTCCCTTTCCTCCCATTAAAGAAAATACATGGCCAGTTAAGGTGGGAGAGTCACTTGAGTAAGCACTTATACAGGGATTTGTATGTTGGTTTTGTGATGGCTCGTTGTCTTTTCCTGAAGGGATCCACTTAATGGGATATGGAGCCATCTGGGTGAATGATGGCCATTCACTACAAGGAGTTGTTCTAACCAAGCCGCTGAGGTGGAAACCCTGCACTGTGTTAGAGTTGGAAAGCCTGGAAGTGCCTCTAGCTATTTACACAGACTCACAATGGACAGTAAATGTAGCTGCAGATTGGCTCCCAATATGGTTAGAGAGGGACTGGAAGGCAAGTGATGGTAAAGAGGTAGCTCATGCAGACAAATGGAAAATAGTGGCTCAATTGTTGTAGGAAAGAACAGCGACTACTTGGGTTTCATATGTCAAGGTGTAGCAGAATTTTCAGGAATCAGACCAGAGAGACTCAGAAGTTGAATGAAAAGTCAGCAGATTATTTAAGCTGCAGCAGGTCTCCAGAAGAATATAGGGGCTAAGCAGACGGCGCAAAGCGCCGTCTTCAGAGCAAGGAAGGGGAGGGGCAGCCACACGCTGGGCACCCCAACCCCTTCCCCAAAATGTCCTCGGAGCAGCCGGCCCTCTGAGGATGCCCTCCCGCTGCAGCATCCACACACGCTGCAGAAGAAGAGTCGCCGAAGGTGCACTAGCAGCCTTTTGTGGCGCACCTTCAGCAATTTGTGGAAGGAGCTCTATTTTAGTGCTCCTTCCAGGGCCGGCGAAGCTGCGCCGCGGGGACGAGGAATGGGGATACCTCGGCCCCGATCCACAGCTTCCTGGGGTGGCCCCGTGCCGCCCGTCTGCTTCCCCCCTTAATTTACAAATTCTAGAGCCCTGAGTCTCAGGTGAACTACCTTTTTATAGTATTTGAACAAAGAAACTACAAGTCACAGTGTGGTTGGTTACATTAAAGATAACATATATGCTTCGTTTACATTAATTGGATACATTACATATACATTTCTTGGCCCTCATGGTACTTATTATTGGCAGTTCTTATCTTTGTAGGTTTTCAATCACTGTCTCCATATGTCTCTGCACAACATCGTTTGTTTTGGTTAACAGTTAGTATCAGGCTACTAAGAGGGCCTGGATTCAAAGCTTTCATTCTGTGAGGCCACTTTGACCTGGTTTGCTATCTATCATGCAGACAGTGTTTGCTCTAATACATTTCAGCTACTTTCCTACTATTAAGCATTCAATTTTATATATATATATATTTAGGCCTCTCCATCAGAGGGACACCAAAAAGGAAATAGCAAGGAAGCTTATTGGAACAACTGTGCAGACAGACTAGCTAAGGAAGCCATGTCCTGGGTAGAAACCATTCCAGATACTATTCTAGATCCCATAAATGTGAAGCCCAAAGAACCTCTCATGCCTCCCACCTTAGACCTTTTGCTGTATTGCAAAAAGGAGACATGGAAATCAAAGAGGTCATAGAGGCTGGGAGGGACAATACTGGAAGATATAAATAATACAGAAGGAAGGAGTTTGGTGGGCTGTAGATCATGTCAAAAACTACAGCTGGATTGTTCCCACAGACATTCAGGATGAATTAATTCAGTTCATTCATGAGATTGGACATAGGGGACATCAATCTACCTATGAGAGAGTGAAAGAGACAGGCTGGTGGCTGCAGATGAGACTGGATGCGGAAAAATGGGTAGACAACTGTTTAGCCTGTGCAGTGGTCAATGCGGATCAAAGTGGCCTAAAGGCTCTGATCCAACACCAGCATATTGAAGGCCCGTGGGCCCACTTGCAAATAGACATCATCAGCACTCTCCCCAAAACTCCCAGACAAAACAAATATTGCCTCACTATCATTGATCCATTCAGCAAATGAGTGGAGGCATTCGCAACAGACAACACAGCAATTACTACAGCACAGGTTTTATTTAATCATGTTATTACTTGATGGGGAATACCATGCACTTTCACCATAGATCATGATTCAGGCACACATTTCACCGGAGCCAGGTGGAGTTCATCTGGCACTTCCCTCCCATTTTAGGCACCACCAACTATTGGAAGAACGGGAGGATTCAGTGCCATGGCCACCTGAATGGCTACGTGTGCTAGGAGAACTCAGAAACCGGAGAAGGAAACCTGAGTCCTGCCTCCAAGATCAGGCAGGTAAAATCAAAGGGGAATATTGTAGTCAGGTTAGAGTCCTGCTGACAGGTTTGAGTTCTGACATCATAGAAGTCCTGCCAAGAAGAATAAGGCGTGCAAAAAGGTTTGAGTCCTTCAGCCAGGTTCAAGTCTTGCTGTGACCCACTGTATAAGAATGGAAGGGGGAACAAATCACTCCTCAATTATAGCCAACATCTGAGTACTCAGCACAGGACTGGGGAAACTGCTTGGCTTAGGTGAAAAGGCAGGAAGGTGGAAAAGGCAGGAGGTAGGAAATTGTGAGTGCAATGTTTGGCATGTGTGTTGAGTGACTGGCTGCTGTGGTTCCTGTTGTAGACCATTGAGAGTCTGGCTGCACAGGTCAGTGGTGAGAGAGTGGTGTTAATCCCTCTTTTTTATTGATTAAAACTTAAAATACACATTCATTCAATACATAGTCGATACATGTCAATACATATTAAATGTTTATTGCTAAATAATCTTACTGTGTCAAGCCATCATAATATATATTCGAAATATAGTCTGTAGCCAAAAGTCTATGAAGAGGAATTTAATTTAGCTCAAATCTAGAAACCGTATGCTTTAATCTTTTGGTTCATGCATGTTCCCATTTTTCTAATTCTATTGGATAACCAACATTTTTGGCCCATTGGATCATATTTTCTTTTATTACTTCTTCTTCTAATTCCCATTTAATAGTAATTTATAAAAACATTCAATCCATTTTTATTATCTCCCAACCAGATTTTATCAAATTCATTCAATTTCAAATCAATTCCCTGTATTTTAAGATCCATTTTATTTTTTAAAATTTTATTGATTTCTATAAAAAGAGTACAAAGACATGAATACAAAAATACAAAAAATATAAAAACAAACATACATAACTTTCCCTACATCCATTTGAAATATCTAGCCTATTTATACATACCATCATAAGTAGTTTCTACATTTAGTCCCATTCATTCTGACTTCCCAAGCTAAAGAAACTCCTTGTTATCATTGGATGTCTTTTTCCCCCCAAGCTGTTCTCATCTCGTCAACTATATTAACTTATTTAATTCTACTAAATCCGAGGACTATCACATAGTCTCTAAATTGTATATAAATATGTATTAAGTTCAAATTATACATACATTTCAAAATTACAATTGTACAATTGATAGTCCTAAATGTCTAATTCTATCGGTATATCCCATTGATCACTTATGTACTTTGTTGTCCTTTCCCAACCATTTACATATTTTATCAGATTTTCGCTTCTTATAATACAAGTTAATTAATCCATTTCTGCCATGTCTAATACCTTTAATAACCATTCTTCCAATGTTGGAACTTCATAATTTTTCCATTTTTGAGCCAAAAGCAACCTGGCTGCTACTGTCATATAATAAATCATACTTGTGTTTTCATTACTTATTAGCTCATCAATCATGCTTAAAAGATAGGTTTCAGGTTTCATTTGAAATCTAATACCTAGTATTTTTTCAATTGACTGGTGTATATTTTCCCAAAATCTCTTAATATTAATGCACGTCCACCACTGGTGATAAAAAGTTCCTGTTTCTTTTTTACATTTCCAACAGGTATTGCTTACCTGTTTGTACATTTTGGATAGGTTTTGGGGAGAAAGGTACCATCTATAATGCATGTTGTATATATTTTCTTTAATATTTTGTGCAACTGAAATTTTCATTGTCTTTTTCCATATCTTCTCCCATTTATCTAAGTCAATTGTATGTCCCACATTTTGTGCCCATTTGATCATGGGTACTTTTATCACCTCTTCTTCCATATCCCATTTTAACAGTATTTTATATGTTAGATAGAATTTTTTTATTTTCACCCTATAGAAATTTTTCTAATTCTGTCTTATTTTCCTTGATCCCATGATTTTTTATTTCTATTTTAACTTTTTCTTTCATTTGTCTGTGCAGTAACCAATGGCATGGGATATCGCTGTTGTTTAATTTTTCTTGTGTTTTTATTCTACATAAATTCCTTACCTTTGAAAGAAATCATATCCCCAAAAGTAATCCAATTAGCCTTCATTATATTTTCTCTTTTATATAAAGCCTCGTGTGGGGATATCCAGTGAGGAGTAGATGGGGAGCATCTTTCTTTATAAATTTTCCATATCTTCAACAAGGCCCTTCTAATATAATGGTTGTTGAAGTCCTTGTTTGCTTGTTCTTTATTAAACCAAAGATAAGTGTGCCACCCGAATTTCAACTCCTCATCTTCTAAATTCAATAAACTTGTATTTTCCAAAGTTGCCCATTCTTTAAACCATACCAAGCATGCTGCCTGATAATCCAATTTAAGATTTGGAAGGCCAAAGCCTCTTCTCTCCTTAATCTGATGCAAGTTTTTTTCTTTTATCCTGGGTTTCCACCCAGCCCAAATATATCTAGAAATTTCCCTTTCCCATTCTTTAAATACTACTTCATTAAGTATTATTGGGATTGATTGGTAAAAAAATAAGAATTTCAGCAACACATTCATTTTTATTAATGCTATTTTCCCTTTAAAAAAAGATAATTTTTTTTAGATAAAAAAGATTTAAAAAGATAAACACCCCTGCCTTGTACTCCTTTGCGTTTTTATCCATTTTGTTTTTTCTCCATTAATTATAATTTTGGCTGGTTGAGATTTATATATTTCTCTAATCCAGAGGATAAACCTATTTCCCATTTTCATTCTTTCTAGAATCTCAAACATAAACACTCAATTCACACAGTAAAAAGCTTTCCTGATATCTAAAAAAATCAAGGCCATTTTTTTTTAAAAATCTGGGTGTCTTTCTTCAAATTCAATAGTATTTAGTATTATTCTTAAGTTGTCCTTTAAATATCTATTTGGGAAAAATCCACATTGTTCTTTTCCAATTAAGTCTTGTGGTTTTTCTTTTAGTCTATTTGCCAGAATTGTAGTGAAAATCTTATAATCTATATTTAATAAAGAGATTGGTCTGTAGTTTTGGGGTTCTAATTCTTAATAATAATAATAATAATAATAAAATTTATTTGTATCCCGCTTATTGGCGACAATCCAAGTGGCTTACAGTAAAAAATGCTACATCATTTCATCCAAACAATCCATCCCCCTTAAAACAGCATTAAATAACGCATGATTAAAATAACAATAAACATAGAATAAAAACATAAACAATATAAAACTTATAACATACTTAAACAGGTTATGGTACCCTGGTCAGCCTCTACTGCGTTCCCCATCCATCATCAATGATGGGGCCACGATAGGGACGCAGGAGACAAAAAGCCCTAGGCCAGGATAATTAGTCTGGAAAGGCCTGCCAGAAGAGATCCATCTTGACAGCTTTCTTGAAGCTGTCTAGTGATGTCAACTGACGGATCTCGTCCGGCAGGTCATTCCAGAGTTTGGGGGTGACAACAGAAAAAGCCCTCTGGGAGGTCGCCACAAGCCTAGATTTTTGAGGCTGCAGCAAGTTCCTCCCAGAGGACCGGAGTGTGTGGGGAGGATTATATGAAAGGAGGTGGTCCCTGAGATAGCTTGGACCCAAGCCATTTAGGGCTTTAAAGGTAATAACCAACACCTTATACTGGCCCCGGAAGCTGATAGGTAGCTAGTGGAGGGACTTCAGAATGGGAGTAATGTGGTCCCTCCTAGAGCTGCCATGTTTTGAACCAACTGAAGCTTCCGAACCAAGCATAAGGGTAGCCCCATGTAGAGTGCATTACAGAAATCGAGGTGTGAGGTTACCAGTGCGTGCATAACGGTCTCGAGATCCCTTACTTCCAGAAAAGGGCGCAGCTGGCGTATCAGCCGAAGCTGATAACAGGTGCTCCTGACCGTTGCATTTACCTGATTTGTCATCAGGAACGGTGAGTCAAGGAGCACCCCCAGACCACGAACACAGTCACTGGAGGAGAGTGTGACCCCATCCAGGACTGGAGGTTGCAACCCAATTCTTGGTTTCGGGGCCGCTACCATGAGCACCTCCGTCTTGTCTGGATTCAGTTTCAATCTGTTTTTCCTCATCCAGCCCATTACCACTCGAAGACGTTCATTGAGAGAAGAGATGCCATTGGAATTCGAGGCTGACGAACGAGACATGGAGAAATAGATTTGGGTGTCATCAGCATACTGATAACACTCAGCACCATAACTCCGTATAATAATCTCACCCAGCGGCTTCATATACTGTTTTCTGAAATGGTGACCATAGCTGTTTAATGAAATTTTTATAATATAACGATGTAAAGCTGTCTGAACTACGGGATTTGTTCAATTTGCATTTTTTAAATGTCTCTTCAATTTCGATTTTTGTAATTGGTCTATTAAGTTTCTCTTTTTGATCTTCCTTAATTTGTTTTATGTCCTGTTGTTTAGAAACTCATTAATTTCCTCTTTGCCAACCTTTTTTTCCTTATATATCTTAGAGTAATATCTTTGAAAGATATCTTTTATCTCTCTGTAATTTGTAATAATGTCCCCACTCTTTCTAATTTTATTAATCATCCTCTTTTTTGCCTTCTTTCTCAATAAATATGCCAACCACCTCCCCAATTTGTTAGCTTGTTCAAATTGTGTTTGTTTAATTGTTAACAATTTTTTCTCCATTTCTACTACTAAATCTAGTTCTAATTGTTTTTGCAATAGTTTTCTCTTTGTATTTTTTCTTTTCCCCTCCTTTCTCTACTTCTTTTTCTTTTATACTAATTTCATTGCTTATCTCTTTAATTCTCTCATTTTTTTTTCTTTATGTTTTTATATTTAAAAAAACCCACATAACAACTTTACTCACTTCCCAAACAATTCCCACATTTGATTCCCCATTCATATTTTCCTGGAAATATAGGTGTAGATTTTTCTTAGTTTCCTTAATTATCTGGTCATTCTGTAGTATTTCTTCATTAAGGGGGGAAGCAGACAGCTAAAAGGGCTATTTTGGGGGCAAAGAAGAGGAGGGGCAGCCACACGGTGGGCACCCCAACCCCTTCCCGAAGGCATCGTCGGAGCGCCGGCCCCTCTGCACGGCCGGTGCTCCGACAATGTCTTCCCACCGCAGCGTTTGCACATGCTGCACTGGAAGAGTCGCCGAAGGTGTGCCGCCAGCCTTTTGTGGCACACCTTCGGCGACTTGTGGAAGGAACGCTATTTTAGCACTCCTTCCAGGGGTGGCGAAGTTGTGCCACGGGGCCGAGGTGTGGGGATACCTCGGCCCCATGGCGCAGCTTCGAGGGGCAGCTCACAGCTGCCCGTCTGCTTCCCCCCTAAGTCTCCAATATTCCCATCTCATATTTTTCAAATTTAGTACAATAGGGTTATGGTCTGTTAAACTTTCAGGTAATATTACCATACTTTTGATATTTTTAACCAAATTTGTAGAGCTAAAAAACATGTCTAGACATGAGAAAGAGGAGTGTCTCTCCGAATAAAACATAAATTCTTTAGATAATCCATATTTCTGTCTCCAGACATCCAATAACATGAATTGGTCTAGTATTTCAAAACATGATTTTGGCAGTGTCCCTTGCAGTTTTTAAATCATTTTTTCTGATTTTCTATCAGTTGTTGGGTCCAACACACCATTAAAATATTCCATCAAAATTATTGTTTCATAATTGAATTCCAATAATTCATTTCAATTTTTTTGTAGAATTTATCTTTATTTTCCAAAGTCCCATAAATACCCACAATCAATAATTTTTGGTTCCATAACTCATTTTCAATACCTATATAATACCCATTTTTGTCATTGAATATTTCTTTAGCTTGAATTAATGTTTTTAAATATATTACTACTCCCTTATTTCTTTTTTGTGATACTGATGCAAATTCTTTCCCCAATTTCCTATTTTTTTTAATAATCTTTCCTCTCCTTTTTTATTTTTGTCTCTTGAAGATATATTATATCATAATTAATTTTTTTTAGGTAAGGATAAATTTTACTTTTCTTCTGACCCAAATTCAAACCCTTAACATTCCATGAGATAAATTTCATTATTTATCCAATTTATTTATATCAAATTCTAGTGCTTTTCCTTTATTTTTCCCTGAAATTTTTATTATCCTTATTTATCAATTGCACTTTGTATTTTTCTCTTATTTTTCTAATCCCCTTCTAGTTCTTCATCTTCTTTAATATCTTACAGTTCCTGCCAGGAAGGAGAAGGACAGCAGTGTCTGGGCAGCCATTTTGAGTGGGTGAGTGTTTAAATTTAAAAAAAAAACACTTGGGGAGAGTGTGAGTATTCCTGAGCAAGTGAGGCTTTGGTGAGTCACATCTGTGAGTCAATAGGGGGTGGAGCTAACCAGTTGATGCTATATAACTCCTCCTAGAGGCTTTCCAGGCCAGTTCCTGCCAGGAAGGAGAAGGAAAGCAGTTTCTGAACAGCCATTTTGAGTGGGTGAGTGTTTAATTTTTTTATAAAACACTTGGGGAGAGTGTGAGTGCTCCTGAGCAGGTGGGGCTTTGGTGAGTCACATCTGTGAGTCAATAGGGAGTGGAGCTAACCAATTAACTCTATACAACTCCTCCTAGAGGCTTTCCAGGCCAGTTCCTGCCAGGAAGGAGAGGGAAAGCAATTTTTGGGCAGCCATTTTGAGTGGGTGAGTGTTTAAATTTTTTTATAAAACACTTGGGGATTGTGTGAGTGTTCCTGAGTAGGTGGGGCTTTGGTAAGTCACATCTGTGAGTCAATAGGGGTGGAGCTAGCCAATTAGCTCTATACAACTCCTCCTAGAGGTGTGCGCTTAATGGTGCACATTTTTTTTCACAGGACAAGAGAAAGCACAGCACAGGCAGAAGGGTGACTTTGACCTTTCTTTTTAGAGGTTCTTCTAACAATAATCATAATAATTATAATTTAAAGGGGTTTGAGGGGGGGTTTTTGTGCTCAGAGGAAGAGAGTCAGAGACTTGCCACCAGAATAAGGTAGCATCTTTAGAGCCCTCTGTAGAGTTAGAAACCCAGTTGATTGAGCTTGCTGATGGACCTTGTTGAAAAGGCCAAGAGAACAGGGGCCCTTTATGTGAGTTTTTACTAGGGGACTTTTTGAGGGAGAAACCCACAGTCCTGTTTCAATGCTTATTAAGGACTTCTCAATATGGACACTGAGGGAGTTGCTGCAGTCACCTGCAACACTTGTGAGATGCTTGTCTTCTTGCCAAGAGAAGTGGAGAACTTCACTTGCACCAAGTGCAAGTTCGTATCCCTCCTGGAAGAGAAAGTCAAGCAGCTGGAGGCCCGGGTAGCTACACTTCAGCATATTAGGAAGCAAGAGATTTTCCTGGATAGAGCAGAATGAATGGTCTTGGACAGGGACCACACAGAAGAAGTTGTTGAGGAGGAGGTCACTTCATGCACACAAGAGGTAGAGAATTGGAGAAACATCACACACAGAAGTCCTTGAGCTTCCCCACTATTCTGTGTGGATTTATTTTAAATTATGTTTTAATAATTTGTTGATTTAATACTGTTTTAAGGGGGAGGGTGGGGTTTCTGTGTATAAAATGTTATGTAGTTCATGATTTTAAAATTGTAAGCCGCCCTGATTGGGTATCCATTGGGCGGGGTAGAAATAAAATTTTATTATTATTATTATTATTATTATTATAAAGAAACCCGGGATCGTTCTGGGAGCTTGCTGCTACAGAATCAATTTGAAGCTCTCTCCCTTATCAGGGATGAAGAGGAAGAGCAGCATGGACAGTCCTCAGGGACAGTGCAGGAGACCCTAAGAGTACCACCACAGGGAACAACCACTGCTAAGCGGAGGAGGCATGTGGAGGTGGTGGGGGATTCCTTGTTGAGGGATACAGAAGCAGTGGTTTGTGGGCCTGACTAGATGTCCCGGGAAGTGTGCTGTCTCCCTGGAGCAAAAATCTGTGATATGACAGTGAGGCTGACAACTTGTCAAGCATACTGACCATTACCCCTTCCTCTTGGTCCATGTGGGAATCAATGATACTGCAAGGCATAGTCTTCAGAATATCAGAAGAGATTATGAGGCTTTGGGTAGGAAGCTGAAAGAGCTGGATGCACAGGTTATTATCTCATCTCTTCTCCCAGTAGAAGGGCATGGTCCAGGAAGGGAGAGGAAGATAGCATGCATGAATAACTGACTCCGTAGAGGGTGCCTGTCAGGGACAGCCAGGTGGAGGACTTGGAGGACTCTGAGGGGGAGGATGTGGGGCCAGATCCTAGCTTGGTGCTCCCAGCCCCCATAGACCTAGCTGAACCTGGACCTAGCTGTGTGGAGCCCATTGAGCAACACCCTAGCCTTCCTCCTCAGCAGCCTAGCCTTCTTCCAGCAGAAAGCCTTTCCCCAGCAGAGATTGCAGGCCAGGAAGAAGCAGAGGAGCAAGAGATTGAAATCCCTACCTTTGCTCAGAGGAGAACAGATAGGGAGGGGCTGCGACATTCTCGAAGGTTAGCTGAGAAACGTGCAGCTAAAGAGAAACACCTGGGAGAGAGGAGCTGAGGCTAGATAAGCAGCTGGGAAAAGTCAAGCTCTCTGTCAAGGCTTATCTTGCATTCCCCAGTGAAAGCTCTTGGCTCTCAGCTTGACTTTAGACTGGTTAGATCCTGTGACCTTTGGAATGGCTCTGGACTATCTGCTCACGTTAACCCTGGACCTTGGATTGCTCTCTGACCTGCCTTTCAGAACTCTGGACTTGTTGGTTGCCTGCTGCAAACACACAGTGGTACATCACTTGCACTGGGTTGTTGTCTTGGAAGAGACCCTGTCTTTATCAGCCACGTGTTGGCAGCTTTCCCGGACAGTGCCACCAAGAACGACTTGGATTCTAGGATCATGGACTTCTAGCAAGAGATGGGCTGCATCTCACACCAGTTGGCAGAAGCATTTTTGCCAATAGTCTCAAACATTTGATCATGAGGGCTTTAAACTGACTCATGTTGGGGAGGGAGACAGTATCTTGGAAGGCTGGAGATAATACTCAAAGTGTTTTAGAGGGAACAAGGCAAATGATGCAAGGGCTCAAGAGTGTGAAGCAAAAAACCTCATACAGGAAGCAAGTGGGGAGGACATATGCTCTTAGATGTCTCTACACTAATACACCGAGCATGGGAAATAAACAACATAAACTTGAACTCCTAGCACAACAAAGCAAATACAATATAATAGGCATCACTGAAACCTGGTGGGATGAGTCTCACAATTGGAATGTAGGAATAGAGGCGTATAACCTTTTAAAAAGAAGTAAGCCAAACAGGAAAGAAGGAGAAATAGCATTATATGTCAGAGATGTTTACACCTATGAAGAGATCTAGGACTTAAATCCTGGAAGCCAGGTGGAGTTCATCTGGATAAAAAGTAAAGGAGAGGGAAACAACAGGGATGTTATTGTAGGAGCCTACTACAGACCCCCAAGTCAGGGGGGAAGCAGACGGTGCAAAGGGCCATTTGGGGGGCAAGGAAGGGGAGGGGCAGCTGCACAGTGGGTGCCTCAACCCCTTCCCAAAGGCATCGTCGGAGCGCCTTCCCGCCTCAGCGTCCGCACAGGCTGTGATGGAAGAGTCGCCGAAGGTGCGCCGCCAGCCTTTTGCGGCGCACCTTCGGCGACTTGTGGATGGAGCGCTATTTTAGCGCTCCTTCCAGGGGCGGTGAAGCAGTGCCACGGGGCCGAGGTGTGCGGATACCTCGGCCCCGCAGCACAGCTTCCCAGGGTGGCCCAGGGCTGCCCGTCTGCTTCCCCCCACAGACTAAAGAATTTCTGCAACAGATGACCACACATTCAGAAAGGAAAGATGTAGTAGTGATGGGAGACTTCAACTATCCTGATATATGCTGGAAGTCAAACTGAGTGAAAACTTTAAAGTCCAGCAAATTCCTCACTTGCCTTGAACACTATTTCATTCTCAAAAATGAGGAAGAGGGAACAAGGGGATCAACTATTTTAGATCTTATCATAATTAACAGGGATGACCTTGTTAACGTGGTGCATGTGGTGGGACTCTTAGGTGGGAGTAATCATGTTCTCCTGGAGTTTGTTATACAGTGGAAAGGAGAAGCCAGGCATAGTCAGACATGCATTCTAGATTTTAGCAAAACTGATTTCAGTAAACTTAGGGAAACACTGGGGGTGATCCCATCGTCAGAAATACTAAAAAGGAAGGTAGTTTAGGAAGGATGGGAGTTTCTCAAAAGGGAGATACTGAAGGCACAATTTCAAACAGTTCCAATGAGGAGAAAAAATGGGAGATGTCTCAAGAAACCAGGATGGGTTTCTAAAGAACTTTCAAATTAGTTAAGCTTTAAACAGGAAGTGTATAAGAAATGGAAAAAGGGGATATCACTAAAGAGGAATTCAGACAACTAGCTAGCACAGGTAGGGATCAGAAAAGCTAAAGGGCAGAATGAGCTTAGGCTTGCTAGAGAGGTTAAGAACAATAAAAAGGGCTTTTTTGTGTATGTCCGTAGCAAAAGGAAGAAGGAAATGGTAGGGCCATTGCATGGAGAAGATAACAAAATGCTAACAGGGAACAAAGAAAAGGCAGAGCTACTCAACACCTTCTTCATCTCAGGGCCTCGGCAGACGACCAATAGGGTCGTCTCCGAGGCAAGGAAGAGGAGGGGCAGCTGCACGAGTGGTGCCCCTTCCTCCTCCCGAGGTTGCCCTCGGAGCTGCCGGCCTCCACACAGCCGGTGCGCCGAGGGCAACCTCCCGCCGCAGCGTCCTCACACGCTGCGGCGGAAAAGCCAGGGAAAGTGCACCCAACGCATTTAGGGCGCACTTTCCCTGACTTCTGAAAGGAGCGCAAATTTGGCGCTCCTTTCAGGGACGCCGCCGGTGCGCCACCGTGTGAGTGCCTCGCTCCAGCGGCGCACCGTCCCAGGGCGTCCCCGATGCCCTGGTCTGCATCCCCCCTCAGTCTTCTCAGAAAAGGAAAAGGGTGCTCAGATTGAGGAAAATGGAGCAGAGAATACAATAGGGGAAATGTAGCTCAGAATAAGTAAAGCAGGGTGTGTGTATGTCATTGTGTGGCTCTCAATGAGCATTGACCAATGTTGAAAAAAAGCAAAATCACAGAAATCTATTTCCAATAAACCAGACAGAACTTTGGAGTCATGCAGATGATTTGGCCAGCTTAATTAGCTTGGGCTCTGGGGGAGAAAAGTGATCAGATAATACAGGAATACTTGGTTAATCTAAATGAAAGTAAGGGGGGAAGCAGATGGCGCAAAGCGCCGTTTTTGGGGCAAGGAAGGGGAGGGACAGCTGCACGGTAGGCGCTCCAACCCCTTCCCCAAGACATTGTCGGAGCGCCGGACCCTCCGCATGTCCAGCACTCTGAGGATGCCTCACCGCCGCAGCGTCCACACACGCTGCAGCGGAAGAGTCGCCGAAGGTGCGCCGGCAGCCTTTTGCAGCGGACCTTCAGCAACTTGTGGAAGGAGTGCTATTTTAGTGCTCCTTCCAGGGGCGGCAAAGCTGCGCCGCGGGGGCGAGGTGTGTGGATACCTCGGCCCCGCGGCGCAGCTTCCTGGGGCGGCCCCGTGCCTCCCATCTGCTTCCCCAGTATGTCTTCGGAACTAGATGGACTACATCCAAGGGTATTAAAAGAACTGGTAAGTATAATCTCAGAGCCACTGCCAATAATCTTTGAGAATTCCTGGACAACAGGAAAAGTCCCACCAGACTGAAAGAGCACAAACGTTGTCCCCACCTTCACAAAGGGGAAAAAAAGAGGATCCCCACAATCATTGACCAGTTAGTCTGTCATCAATAATAGGAAAGATTCTAGAGCAGATAATTAAATAGAGAGTCTGTGAACATTTAGAAGACAATGCCATAACCACAAAAAGTCAACATGGGTTTTTCAAAAACAAATCATGCCAGACTAATCTTATCTCTTTTTTTGATAAAATTATCAGTTTGGTAGATGAAGGGAATGCTGTGGATATAGCATATCTTGATTTCAGTAAGGCAAATGTGTCAAATGTGGGCTAGACAATGCAACTGTTATGTGGATTTGTAATTGTTTGATTGACCAAACCCAAAGGGTGCTCAGCAATGGCTTCTCTACATCCTGGAGAGAAGTGACCTGGGCCCAGTGCTATTCAGCATTTTTATCAATGACTTGGATGACAGTATTGGGGGCATAGTTATCAAATTTGCAGAAAACACCAAATTAGGAGGAGTAGTTGATACCCCAGAAGACTTGAACATACTAGAAAGCTGGGCCAAAACTAACAAAATGAAGAAATGTAAGGTACTGCATTTAGGCAGAACATGGAGAAATGTAAGGTACTGCATTTAGGCAGAAAAATTAAATGCATACATATAGGATGTGGGACACTTAACAAGACCACGTGTGAAAGGGATCTAGGAGTCCTAGTAGACCACAAGTTGAACATGACACAACAGTGTGATGTGGCAGCTAAAAAGCCCAATGCAATTCTAGGCTGCATCAACAGCTTTACAGTGTCTAGATCAAGTGAAGTAATAGTGCCACTCTATTCTGCCTTGGTCAGGCCTCACTTGAAATACTTGACAACACAATTCAAAAAGGACGTTGACAACCTGGAACATGTCCAGAGTATGACAACCAAAACTGTGAAGCATCTGGAAATCATACCTTATGAGAAGAGGCCTAGGAAGCTGGGTATGTTTATCCTGGAGAAGAGAAGGTTAAAAGGTGATATGATAGCCCTGTTTAAGTATTTGGTGTCATATTGAGGGAGCAAGCTTGTTTTCTGCTGCTCCATAGAATAGGACCCAGAATAATGGATGCAAGCTACAGTGAAAGAAATTCCACCTCAACATTAGAAGAAACTTCATGACAGTAAGCACTGTTCAACAGTGAAACACACTTCCTCAAGAGAGTAGTGTAGTCTCCTTTGGAGGTTTTTAAACAGAGGTTGGATGGCCATCTGTCAGGGGTGCTTTGATTGTGAGTTCCTGCATGGCAGGGGGGCTTGGACTGGATGGCCCTTGTGTTTCTCTTCCAACTTTATGATTCTATGATTCTGCGGCAAGGTAAGGAGCGGGGGGGGGGGGTGAACAGCCCAGTGTTGCTCCAGAAGCTTGCACCCAATAGGCATGGCAGTTTGCATGGCTTTTTGTGATGTCTTCTGCACATGTGTGCAGATATTCATACGAAGTGCACCACCTTCACGTCCTAGCTTGCTTGGGGAGGGCCCCTGCGGTAACTTGTGTGTGTGTGTCATGTTGATTGTGTCCCTTGCATGAGCACCAGCTGCATATATTCAGTCTTTCTACACTTGCCCTTACCTCTCCCCTCCCCTGCAGGACATGTTTTATGTTCAAACTATGCCCTGTGCCATATATGTCCCACAGAATGAGAAACAGAACAAGGAACAGCTAATCCCAGAGCTGCAATGACACTGACAGCCCGCCTTGCTGAGATCCAAAAGAAGATGGTGCATCACTCAGCAGCCGCAACAACTGCTAGTGCCATGGATCGGCTCATGGATTACAGCTCAGACCACATGAGGAGACTCCTGGAACAGGGGGACAATGCCCATCAGCTCAGGTAGAGGGAGGTAGAGCACCAGAGGCAGCAGAGGGAGTTGCTAGAGACATCCATCCAACAGCAAGAGCACCTCAATGTCACCCTGGAAGTGCAAACTGGTCCGCTGGACGATCTTGTGGAAATCATGAGGTCAGTCTAGGGTGGCATCAGTGGCAGAGGGGGCAGTGTGGAGTAGGGAGCAAGAAGGAGGGCCACTCGCGCACTCCAGTAGGAGGGGGCTGTGGAGCAGGGCAGAGGAACAAGGGCCAGCCCCATGGCCCTGGAGGAGTGGGTTGCTATGGAGGTGGAGTTCCCTGAGCAATGCCCCAAATACAAATCTGCCACACTCTTCAGTGAGCTGGCAGTGTCACGGCCTATTGCCACCCCCAAGTGCGAGGTCGAGGTGCCCATAGTAACATAGGGCAAGTAGAGGGGGAAGGGGATCTGGCAGCCAGCACCAGTAACAAGGCATTCACCACCATCATCTTCCCAAACAACATCTCCCTTCCCAAGGGTAACCCATCCCTTACTACCCCCGACTATGTCCACCTCACTCATTCCCTGTGGTGATTCTGCATCAAACTTGCACACCTGCACATGAAATGTCAGAATTTTTTAAAAATAAAATATTTATAAAAAAGACCAACTGTTTACAAAGGGGAGGGGAGGAAGAGGTATGTTCTTCATCCTGTGTTCATCCTTCATTGATCCTGAGCAGATGTTCAGAAGATGTCATAATTAAAAAATATATTTTTAATAACAAAAACTATTTGCAATAACTGTTTTCAAGGGGGAAGGGAAGGGGGAGATGGGGGCTTAGGGTTAAAGGGGCCCAAGTCATTCCAGGATGGCTGCCATGGTGTCCTGGAGTTTTCTCATGTTGTCCTCCATGGCAGCCATCCATTGCTCCGTCCAGCAATTTGCAAGGGGAAGCAAAAGAGAAAATGGTGGTTAGGAGATAGTTGTGCACCCAATCATCCAATGCCACAGCCAGAGTTCCTGGGTCCCCCCTCCCTCCCCCTGTTTCTCTGACACTCTTACCTCTTTGGCAGTCTTGTTCCTGAGATTCAAGAAGATGGACCAAGAGGCTGAAAAAGAATGCTCCATCGGCTCCCTGGGCACCATGATAGTGACTTGGCACAGGCTATAAAAGGGGGAGAAACCAGTTACCCAACTACTATGGGAAGTGGTGGGGGAGGGGAGGGATAGGAATGACATGGAGGCTGTACTCATGCAGCCATCACCCCTCCCCTCTGGCTCCAAGGCAAAGGAGGAGGAGAGGGAGCTGGCTAGGTTCCCTCTCTGCCCCTGGCGCTGCGACTGTCGCACACCTATAGTTGGGGACAGGAGGAAAGGGAGGGAGGGAGGGGAAGGATAGGCAAGGGTGATGTAGTGGTAGGAATGGGCATCGGGGAGCATGGCAGGGGCCCGGCACTTACTTGGGGGATGACAATCCTCCCACTGTGGGCGGCCTGCCCTCACCCAGAGGTCATGCAGCCAGTCATAGAAAGGTGGCCACTTCCTAACCAGGGCTTCAAAGATGACCCCTTTCAGTTCCTTAAACTTCATCCAGCACTGCTTGAAGGTCCTCTAGAAGCCCTGTCAATGAAGGGCAAGGAAGACCTGTTGAAAATACCCCCGGTTAGGGCAGTTGATATTCGACATCACTTTCCTCGCAGCTGCTTCCTTGGTGAGGGCATCAAGGAGAACGCCACCATCATCATCCTGGAGGGCTGCACAGGGTTGCAAGGGCATTTATGTGCAGTTGTGCCTGAGGGCAGTTGGCCTTACCTGGCTCCTAGCCAATGGAGACCCTCACAGGACAAGTTTGAATCGGGCCCCAATGGTTGACCTCTGGGCTAGCAATTGTTGCAATCAAATGGGCCATTAATGAAGGCTGAATTTCAGGGACTGGATCCATTTCCAGAAAGTTGGTTGGTTGGTCATGCTCTATATCTGTCAGTGTCCAGGAAAATTGGTGCCGGGTGACCCCTCCATGCCGTTTTGTCTGTGTGTGTATGTGTCCCTGAGGCATATGGTTAAGAATGACTGCATAAGAGCATGAATGATAGTCATATACAACTGTGGGTGATAGGAAATGTTTATTGAGCTGATGTATCATGTCACAGTACACTAGTGCCTTAGGATCACAGATGGAGGAAAGGGGATGCTTCAGATCCTCCCAGTGACAAAGAAGTCTGCCAGGGGCTCCCTCACAGCCTCCTCTTCTCTCTGCTTCACAATGTCATTGTCCACCATGGGTGCCCCCTGGGTGGGCAGCACAAACTGGCACCTGTAGAGCAGTCCCTCATTCAACACCCTGCCCTTGGTCTTGCAGAGGTTGTGGAGGATGATACATGAGGCGATGATGTGGACGATGTTCTCCTCTGTCACAAGAGGTGGAGTAGTGAAGCACCAACATTGAGCCTTCAGCCATCTGAATGCCCTTTCCACCACATTCCTGGCACAATTCAGCTTCTTATTGAATAGTTTTGGCTTGGCATTGGTGGTGCCCTGGTACAGCTTCATAAGCCACTTCCTTTTTTAAAAAAAAGTTTTATTAATTAAAATAACACCACATATATAACAACACATCATTTGACACATCAACAATTTCTCAGTTCCACATATACAGTTTCCATTATCCAAATAAGGCAGAGAAGAAAAAATATACATATCAATATATCTGTTTAGTTGGAAAAATATATGTATATATTGTATACAATATCAATGTAACCATGTTGATAGTAATATTAATTGCATAAAAATATTTTATTTCTCCTTCCATCTCCTTGCTTTATTTTGTCTTATGTCATTTCCTTACTTAACGTTAAATTCTTACAAAAACTGTTACCACTTCAATTAGCATCCTACCCTCTTTCATTCTTACCCTCCAAATATCTCCCCTTCCTTAACCTTCCCTCTTCTTCCTCGACACATACTCCTCCTCTTGCCTTCTATAACCAATCTAGCTCTTCCTATTCACTTTTTTCTACTTTCTTGTTCTCATCCCACATCCTCTCTCATCACCTTCAATAAGCCTACCTACCCCTACTTTCTCACATTCTCTCCTTCTATATCACTTACTCTCTCCTTCTTCCCACTCATCTCTCATTCTCCCCAATCTTCCTTCCCATTGATTAGCAGTTTGTAATTTCATTTTGTTGACTTCCTGTAAACATATTTTCTTTATTGAAACTTATCCTCTTTCCTACTAGTTTCCCTCTTCTCATTATATAATATTCTAGCTTACTCTATAATTTCATAATTCTCTTTTCCTTTAAGTATATAATTACCTTTCTCATATGTTCATACCTTTTTAAAATTGTTCCTTATCATTTTCAATATTGTATTTTTAACCTTTCCCCTTCTCCACCAACCAGCAGAAGTACCTATATTATTCCTATCATATGTGTCTATTCAGAAGGATAGATCTATTTTGGCTATTTCCCCCCATCTTCTTTCCAAAAAGTTCATCGCCGGTTTCCACTCTTCATTCATTTTTTCTAGTGTATTAAATTTTATTCTTTGTGTTAATTTATCCATTTCTATAGCATCATATAATTTGATTAACCACTCTTTTTTGCTGGGTATGGTGTCAGATTTCCAATTCTGAGCATATAAAATTTTTGCTGTTGTGGTCATGTAGAAACAGATTTTACCATACGTTTTCTCTATTTCTGCATCAAACATGCTTAGTAAGTAACTTTCATATTTAAAATTCTACTCATTGTTTCCTTTACTTATTTCCAATACTTTTTTTTTTTGCTTTTTTACATGTCCACCAGCAATGGTAAAATGTTCCTGGTTTTTCCTTACACTTCCAACATACGTTGTTTGCATTCTTATATATTTTGGAGATTTTTACTGGTGTAATATACCATCGTAAATACATTCTGTAAATTTTTTCTCTCAAATCCTGTGAGCATGTATATTTTACCACTTTAGTCCAAATCATCTAAGTTTTAAATGGAACATGTATAAGAAATGGAAAAAACGGGGAAATCACCAAAGAGGAATTCAAACAAATAGCTAGCATGTGTAGGGGTAAAATCAGAAAAGGAAAAGCGCAGAATGAACTCAGGCTTGCTAGAGAGGTTAAGAACAATAAAAAGGGCTTTTTGGGGTATGTCAGCAGCAAAAGGAATAAGAAGGAAATGGTAGAGCCACTGTGTGGAGAAGATGGCAAAAAGTTAACAGGGGACAGAGAAAAGGCAGAATTACTCAACACCTTCTTTGCTTCAGTCTTCTCAGAAAAGGCAAAGGGTGCTCAACCTGAGGATAATAGAACAGAGGACAGAATAGGAGAATTTCAGCACAGAATAAGGAAAGAGATGGTACAGGAATACCTGGTTAATCTAAATGAATATAAGTCTCCAGGACCAGATGAATTACATCCAAGGGTATTAAAAGAACTGGCAAACATAATATCGGAACCATTGGCAATAATCTTTGAGAACTCCTGGAAAACGGGAGAAGTCCCAGCGGACTGGAGGAGGGCAAATGTTGTCCTCATCTACAAAAAGGGGAAAAAAGAGGATCCCAACAATTATTGACCAGTTAGTCTGACATCAATACCGGGAAAGATTCTGGAGCAGATCATTAAACAGAGAGTCTGTGAACATCTGGAAGATAATTTCATAATCACAAAAAGTCAACATGGGTTTCAGAGAAACAGGTCATGCCAGACAAATCTGATCTCTCTTTTTTTTGATAAAATTACCAGCTTGGTAGATGAAAGGAATGCTGTGGATATAGTATATCTTGATTTCAGTAAGGCCTTTGACAAGGTTATCCATGACATTCTTGCAAACAAGCTGGTAAAATGTGAGCTAGACAAAGTAACTGTTACATGGATTTGTAATTGGTTGACTGGCCGAACCCAAAGGCTCCTTTTCAACCTGGAAAGGAATGACCAGTGGGGTGCCACAGGGCTCTGTCCTGGGCCCAGTGCTATTCAATATCTTTATTAATGACTTGGATGATGGTATTGGGTGCATATTTATCACATTTGCAGACGACACCAAATTAGGAGGAGTAGCTAATACCCTAGAAGACGGGATCAAAATTCAAAATGACTTGAACAGACTTGAAAGCTGGGCCAAAGCTAACAAAATGAAATTCAGCATGGAGAAATGTAAGGTACTGCACTTAGGGTGGAAAAAGGAAAGCCACAGCTATATGATCGGGGACACCTGGCTGAATGAGACTACGTGTGAAAGGGATCTAGGAATCCAGGGGACCACAAGTTGAACATGAGTCAACAGTGCAATGCAGCAGCTAAAAAGGCCAATGCAATTTTAGGATGCATCAGTAGAAGTCTAGATCAAGAGAAGTAATAGTGCCACTCTATTCTGCTTTGGTTAGGCCTCACCTGGAATATTGTGTCCAGTTCTGGGCACCACAATTCAAAAAGGACGTGGAGAAACTGGAGTGTGTCCAAAGAAGGGCAACTAAAATGGTGAAGGGTCTGGAAACCAAGCCCTATGAGGACCGACTTAGGGAGCTGGGGATGTTTAGCCTGGAGAAGAGAAGGTTGAGAGGTGATATGATAGCTGTGTTTAAATATTTGAAGGGATGTCATATTGAGGAGGGAACAAGCTTGTTTTCTGCTGCTCCAGAGACTAGGACCCAAAACAATGGATGTAATCTCCAGGAAAAGAGATTCCACATCAACATTAGGAGGAACTTCCTGACAGTAAGGGTGGTTCGACAGTGGAACACACTCCATCGGTGAGTAGTGGAGTCTCCTTCCTTGGAGGTTTTTAAGCAGAGGCTGGATGGCCATCTGTCGGGGATGCTTTGATTGGGAGTTCCTGCATGGCAGGACTGGATAGCCCTTGTGGTCTCTTCCAACACTATGAGTCTATGATTCTATGATTCTATCTCCCAACTACTGAACTCAATTGTATGACCCACATTTTCCATCCATCTAATCATTTCTTCCTTTACTGTTTCATCTTTTAGCTCTAAATTTAATAAATTTCTATAAAGATTTCCAATCATCTTGCCTTGTTCATCATTTAAAATTTTGTCCAAATTTGTTTCCTTCTCTTCAAATCCATTTTTCTGTCTATTTTATAACGTTCCTTAATTTGAAAATATGTAAACCAATGCATTGTGTAACCTTCTTTTAATATGTCCTCTTGTGTTTTTAAATGCCAATTCTTTGCCCTTTGTTTGATTAGAGATGTATACCTTAGCTAATTATTTTCTGTAATTATTTCTCTCCTATGAAATGCTTTCTGAGGTGAAATTCATTGGGGAATTTTCCTATATATTTTCTTTTGATACTTTTTCCAGATTCGTAATGGGGTTCTTCTTACCCAATGGTTGTTGAAACTTTTATTAACTTTTTCTTTTTCATATTGCAAATAGGCATACCAGCCAAATTTTAAGTTGTCCCCTTCTAATTCCAATAGTCTATTGTCTTTTAGGGTTACCCATTCCTTTACCCATATGGGAGTGCAAGCTTCAAAATACAATTTCAAATTTGGAACTCCTCAATCTCCTTTTTCTCTTACATCTTGGAGTACTTTCAGTCTGACTCTTGGCTTCTTTCCTCTTCAAATAAACTTAGAGATGTCTTTTTTCCATTCTTTAAATGGTTTCTCTGACAAAATAATTAGGATCATTTGGAATATAAATAACATCTTGGGTAAAACTGACATTTTTATAGTAGCGATTCTGCCTAGTAACAACAAATTTAGTTTACTCCAATTGGTCAAATCTTTTTTAATCCCTTTCCAAACTTTTGTGTAGTTGTTTCCATAGAAACCAACTGTTTTCTTTGAAACATTGATACCTAAATATTTTACATTGTTTTGTGTCTTAATCCCCATTATTTTACTCAATTCCTGTTCCTTTATTTTTGTCATGTTTTTTGTAAAGATTGATGACTTTTCTTTGTTAATTTTACATCCTGTTGCGTTTCCAAATTCTTCTACTATATTTAATGCTTCTTTTGCCCTCTCACATGGGTTATTTAGGATGATCACTAAATCATCCAGAAATGCCCTAATCTTGTATTGGTAACTTTTCTTCTTTATTCCCTGAATTTTTTCATTCATCTTCATTTTTGTTATTAATTCTCCAATCACCAATACAAATTGGAGGGGACAACCTTGTCACATTCCTCTCTTTATTTGGAATCTCTGTTTTCTCCCATTAATTATAACTCTAGCAGTTTGTACTTTATATATTTCTTTAATGCAATTTGTATAATTTCCCCTAAAATCATTTTGTCCAGAATTTCAAATAATGTATGCCAATTTACACGGGACTTCCAGTGGCATGGCTTCCCTGTGAGCAGCCCTTCATTATGCCTCTGAGGGGCTTCTCATGCTTTTCGACTAGGGATCGGATTAAAGAGCTAAAAACCGATCCAAAGTGACTCCTAGGTATAGGAGTCCCTGACGACCCTAATTTGGTTTTTGGATTGTTGTTCGGAAACCTCTGATGCCGGATGGAATTGGATCCATAAGGAAGAGAGGCAAGGAACAACAGAAACCTAGGAACGCGGTCGTTCAGCAGGGATCTTCTTAGAAGACCAGGATGCCACCCATTTAAATTTTTTTCTACTAGTCGCAACTGAGGTTGTGAGTAAACATCTTGTGTATTTAAAGTGAATAAGCTTTTTGTCCTTGATTCACCAGACTTCTCAAATAAGTCCATACATAGACTGTATCTGAGCTAGAGGAATGAACAAAAAGTAAAATTATTTGGAAATAACATTTGTCATCACTTTAAGTAAAGAAGGCTGGTGGAAGTGATATATAGTGAACCACCTAAAGAAACAAACTGATTGATGCATTTATGGTGGGTATAGGATTTGTTTGGATTTTAAGAAATACTCCCCTCTACTAAAAGGATTTAAAAGGCTGCAGTTGATAACTAGCGACTGGAAAAAGAATCCATAATATGGTAAAGATTGGATTATAAAATAAAATAACCTCCGGAAAATAATTTCTCTTCCCCCTCCGTTTGGAAATAGCGTCTATTTGGAAATAAGAAAGGATTAATTGTACCTGTTGAGAAGAAGGTGCGGGGGAGAGAGAAGTCTTGAGGCTGGAAGGAAAAGACCTTGAAGTCGCCATAGTAATAGAGAGTAAAAATAAACAAAAGAGGAGGAGGAGAGGAGTAGACGTGGAGGAGGAATTGGAGTATTGCAGCTGCAAGGACGTGGATCCTGGATTGGAGGAGAAATTGAGGAGTGAGTGTGACGTAACACAGGAAGAGAATCACAGTGACGTCAGTGACAAAAGAGATTTATCCTAGAGACGACTACTGGAGGACGATAGAGAGAGGAGAGGAAGAGGGAGAACAAGGAAGTTTGGAGGAAGTCGTCAGAGACGATAGACTTAAAGGACAGAGTGGCACTGGAGGTCAGACTGAGAGAGACGGAAAGTTTGCGATTGAGAGAGACGGGAGAGACAGTAAAAATAAAGATAATTCAAGTGGCACCTTACCTGAGTAAAGATTTATGATATTTATAGAGGACTTCAAGGGAAAAGAGGAAGGAAAGAAGGGAAGGAGAAAGGAGAGAAACTGAAGGAAAGAAGGAAGGAAGAGGAAGGTAATAAGGAAAGGGAAAAGGACTCAGGTTTGGACTGTTTAAAACATCTAGAACGACACCAGATAAGAAGTAAACAACTAAAAGAAGAGGAAAAGAAAGCAGCGCTGTGGATAAGTTGGGTGCTCACTCCATAGTATTGGGAGCTTTTACCCAACTGAGACAAATTAAAGAGTGGGTGGAGGTATCAATTTAAAAGAAAGATAAATTGTATTATATATTTTTCCCCTTTTTGGGGGAGAAATTAGTTAATTGTATAATTGCATTAATTAATTAATTAATTAATTGGGGGAAGACAAACTCTTATAAGTTTTCTCTTTTGTGTATATATACCTATTGGCTTTCTTCCTTTTCCTTCCCCCCCCCCCTTTTTCCTTTCTTTTTTCTATGAGGGAAGGCGGTCAGGGAATTTAAGGTACTAAAGGAAAATTAATAATTAAATAATAGTATTTGATTTGTTTTTCTCTTAGGAATTCTGGGAAAAAATACTATTGTCTCAGAAACAAGAATTTTGGTAATAAAATCTCATAGTACACAACTTCCTACATAGACCATGCAGTCCAGGAATCAAACGATAAAGGCACAAAGTAGCACACAATTGCCACGGCGACCCTCCCTTGAACAATCTAAAAATCCTGACTCCTTCATTTTGGAGGAAATTAGAAAATTGAGGTCAGAAATTAGAAGGGAGATGCAAGATTTTAAAGCTGAAATAAGGGACGAGATAAGATTGGAGCTACAGGGAATTAATCAAATGAATGAAAAAATATTCAGTGAATAGTCAAACTTAAATAACAGAATTGATAATTTGGAGAGCAGAGATGACTGATTGGCAGAAGAACTAGACGAACTGAGACAAATTAGAGAGAAAGACCTCGATGAAAAAGCATTGATAGATCAAAAATTACGTGAAAAATGTGTTAAAATTAGAGGTCTTATAGAAAAAAAAGAGGAAAATTTATTGGAAATTTTAAATTTAAATTTGGCTAAATTCTTGAAGAAAGAACAACAAAATTTTCAACAAGAAATTGATCGGGCCTTTCGCTTGAACTCCTACGTGGCCAAACAGAAAAACTTACCAAGGGACATAGTGGTCTATTTTGTAAGAAAACAGACTAGGGATCTAGTGCTGAAAGTACACAATGAAATACCTTTAGAAATTGATGGAAAAGTGGTACAGATTCTGAAAGATATACCAGCAAGAATTTTGAGAAGGCGTAAGGATTATGGCTTTTTGACATTGTACCTCCGCCAACAAGATATCTCATATAGGTGGGGTTCACCAGATGGGATAATCTTTTGGTGGAAGAAAAAAAGAATTGTGTTGAAATCCCTAGATGAGGCAAAGAGTTTCTGGGACAGATTGGAAAGGATGAGAGAGAGAAAAGAGAAAGAAAGAGAGAGTAAAGAGAAAAGAACGAATTCTCCTAACAAAGAGAAAGGAAGCAGTCAAATAAGGACGGATAGAACAGATTCGCAACAGGAGATAGATAGATTAGGAGCTGCAAATTGGAGACATACTAAGGAAAAGAGGCTAGGAGAAGGAATCTCAGAAGAAGAATTGTCAAGGAGGAATAGTGAAGATGAAGAAGAATCTTTGAAAGACCAATTATTGGAGGACGATTAGTAAGGTAGGTTTCTATACTAACTATAAAGAATTATGAGTAAGTAATCGGAACATAAAAATAACAAGATAGATTATTGAAGAAGTGAAATTGAAATTAAAAATAGAAGATAGAGGGGGGAAAAGAGAGAAGGAGGAAAATTAAAAGAAAATGGAGAAAATTAAATTAATAACTTGGAACGTAAAAGGTTTAAATACACCTCAGAAAAGGAAAAAATCTTTCATTATGTCCAGAAATTAAGGCCGGATATAGTATGCCTGCAGGAAACACATATAAGAGAAAAAGATATTAAGTACCTTATAAATAAAAAATTGGGTAAAGAATTTGTTGCATCGGCTAAAAATAAGAAAAAAGGGGTGGTGCTATACGTACCCAAAAAATTAGAAGCAAAAAAAATATTAACAGATCCTAATGGACAGTACGTAATTACAGAGATAAATAATGGAGGAGAGAAATGGATTGTAGTAGGTTTGTATAGCCCCTTAACAAATAAAAAAGTTTTTGTGGCCATGTTCTGAAAGAGTTTCTTTCTGACGTTTCGCCAGCATCTGTGGCTAGCATCTTCAGAGAAAACTGAAATGGAAAAGCCTGGTTGTATATATAACTGGAGCGTGTCCAAAGGAAGGCAACTAAAATGGTGAAGGGTCTGGAAAGCAAGCCCTATGAGGACCGATTTAGGGAGCTGGGGATGTTTAGCCTGGAGAAGAGAAGGCTGAGAGGTGATATGATAGCCATGTTTAAATATTTGAAGGGATGTCATATCGAGGAGGGAACAAGCTTGTTTTCTGCTGCTCCAGAGACTAGGACCCGAAACAATGGATGCAAGCTGCAAGAAAAGAGATTCCACCTCAACATTAGGAGGAACTTCCTGACAGTAAGGGTGGTTCGAGAGTGGAACACACTCCCTCGCAGAGTAGTGGAGTCTCCTTCCTTGGAGGTCTTTAAGCAGAGGCTGGATGGCCATCTGTCAGGGATGCTTTGATTGGGAGTTCCTGCATGGCAGGGGGTTGGACTGGATGGCCCTTGTGGTCTCTTCCAACTCTATGATTCTATGATTCTATGATTCTATGATTCTATGATTCTATACTGTGAGACCCTGGGTAGGGAGGAGTGGTTCCCAGGTGAACTGTGTGTTGTTCTGTGTTGAATAGGTATTGTTCTGTG
The DNA here is from genome assembly GCA_026167975.1 of Phrynosoma blainvillii. Lineage (NCBI taxonomy): Eukaryota > Metazoa > Chordata > Lepidosauria > Squamata > Phrynosomatidae > Phrynosoma > Phrynosoma blainvillii. The sequence goes on from JANUYF010000004.1 coordinate 155,072,941, forward strand.
TTGATGGCATCGCTTCAGGCTATGCAATCCAGGATATGTCTGCTGTTCCCATGTAAACTGTGTATTGTTCTGTGTTGAATAGGTGTTGTTCTGGTGTTAATGGCATGGCTTCCAGGTGAGGAATGCAATCAAGGAGATTGTCTGCTGTTGTCTGCTGACCCTGGTTGGTCTTCCCTTTGCATTTGCTGAGTGCAGATTTTCTTATTTTGTAGGACTGGTAGCCATATCTTGTTTATTTTAAGAGTTTCTTCTTTCCTGTTGAAGTTGTCTAAGTGTTTATGGATTTCGATGGCTTCCCTGTGCATTCTGACCTGATAGTTGTTGGCCCACAAAAAAAACTATGGATGCCGGCCATGAAAGCCTACGACTTCACATTAAAAAAGATTTTTATGTAAAAATATTAAAGCTATTAGAAAATTTGGAATATAACGATAAAATAATAATGTTAGGCGACTGGAATGGGGTAATTAACCCACTGATAGATAGATCACCAAATAAGAAAACTAAATTATCACAAGGGAAATTACCATCAAGTTTTTTTGATCTTCAAGAGAGAATGCGGTTGAAAGATGGATGGAGAATAAAACATGGAGATGCTAGAGATTATACATTCTTTTCCCACCCCCACCAATCATGGTCCAGAATAGATATGATTTTAGTTTCGACAACTTTGATAAGTAAAATTCATAAAATTGATATTGTACCAGCAGTATGGTCGGATCACAATTTGGTAACAATGACAATTAAAAACGGATCTAGACAATATAATTGGAGACCGGATGCAAATTTATTGAAGAGTGAAAAAGTAGTTAAAGAGGCTCAAGATAATTTAAATTGGTTTTTCAGGGAGAATTTAGATAAAGACGTCCCAGATCATGTGGTATGGGATGCAGGAAAGGCATTTATGAGGGGGTTTTTTTTGAAAAAAAGTGTAGAAATTAAAAAGACAAGAGAAAAACAAATAAAAAAATTGGAGAATGAAATTAAAAGCTTGGAGGATCAATGGAAATTAAACCCAAAAAATAAGAAGTTGAAATTTGAGTTACAGAAGGCAAAGAAACAAATGTCCATTTTCTTAACAGAAGAGATGCAGAAAAAATTGAAATTTTTGAGACAAAGAAATTTTGAATATGCCAATAAACTGGGAAAATTATTAGCGTATCAGTTAAAAAAAGAAAGAGATAAAAGAACAATATTTATGTTGAAAGAGGGTCAAAGAAATTTTTCAACTCAAGATCAGATAAAAAGAACTTTGGTGGATTATTTTTCTAAATTATATAGAGCAGAAAATAATAATGTAGAATGGATAGATAAATATTTGGCAAAACAGGAAATTAAAGAGATACCAGATACATATGGAGAACAACTAAATAAAGACTTTGATTTACAAGAAATTTTAGATAGAATATCCAAATTAAAAATAGGGAAATCACCAGGCCCGGATGGATACGGGGGCGGAATATTATAAAAAATTTAAGGAACAGTCATATGTTAATAATTTGGAATAATACGAAAAAAAGGTCTTATACCCCAAACGTGGCAATTTGCAAATATAACCTTAATCCCTAAGGAGAATAAGGATATGACTGACCCAAAAAACTATCGACCGATATCTTTATTGAACATTGATTATAAAATTTTTGCAAACGTAATAGCTAAAAGATTGAAAAAATTGCTTTCAGATTGGATCTCAGACGACCAAGCAGGTTTCCTTCCTGGTAGAATGATTAAAAACAATACTAGACATTTATTAAATTTGATTGAATATTATAACAAAAATATAGATAAACAAGTGGCACTTTTATTTTTTTATTTGGAAAAAGCATTTGATAATTTGAATTGGAATTTTTTGAATAAATTGATAGACAAATTAAATATGGGACCAAATTTCTCTAAATGGATAGGAATGATATATAATAAACAGGAAGGAAAAATATTGGTAAATGGAGAAGCTACAAAAACCTTTAAAATACAAAGAGGTGTAAGACAAGGTTGTCCATTATCCCCATTACTTTTTATTATGTGTTTTGAAGTATTACTAAATGATATTCGTAATAATAGAGAAATTAAAGGAACAAAGGTAAAAGGGACAGAATTTAAATTAAAGGCATTCGTAGATGACCTAATGGTCTCATTGGTGGATCCAGGAGAAAATATACAAAATTTAATGGAAACAATGGAAAAATTTAGTAAGGTGTCAGGTCTAAAAATTAATAAAGAAAAAACAAAAATGATGTTAATAAATTTACCTGACAAAGAAAAACAACAACTTAGGGACAAAATACAATTTCAGGAAGCAAATATAATTCAATATTTGGGTATAAATTTTACCAAAAAAAATTCTGATCTTTATAAGAATAATTATGAAAAAATTTGGTCCGAAATTAAACTAGACTTGAAAAGATGGGGAAAATTAAAATTATCTTGGATGGGGAGAATGGCATTGATAAAAATGAATGTTCTGCCCAAAATGATATTTCTCTTTCAAAATATACCAATTATAACAAATGATGCCCCCTTTTCTAATTGGGATAAAGATTTATCAAAATTCATTTGGGATAATAAAAAACCTAGAATCAAACTAAAATATCTACAAGACACAGTAGAACGAGGGGGATTAGGTGTACCAAATTTGAGGTTGTATTATTACGCATGCGCTCTATCTTGGTTAAGAGATTGGATTTGTCTCCAAAATGAAAAAAACTTAAAATTAGAAGGTTACGGTAATGTTTATGCCTGGCATGGCTACCTAATTTATGATAAAGTTAAATACCATAAAAACTTTAATGATCATTATGTAAGAAGAACACTTTTAAAAATTTGGTATAAAGTTAAGAAAAATTGGCCTAATAATATACCGTATTGGACAGCAGTCGGGGAACTAATTAATAAGAATGACAAATTTGGAGAGAATCATTGGTTAACCTATAAGGACTTATTGAAGAAAATGGGACAAAGGATATTGATAAAATCTCAGGAAGAGCTTAAGCAAGAGGGGTACAATTATAGTTGGTTTATGTATAGACAAATTAGAGAACAATATAAAATGGATAACAGGACAAGAACAATAGGAATAATGGATAAAAAATTTGAAGAAATCATAATGGAGGATGGCAAACATAAAATAAAGAAAATATATCAATTATTATTAGAAAGAGAAATGGAATCGGAATTAATAAGACCCCATATGATAACATGGGCTCAAGATTTTGGTCACAGCATTGAACTTGAACAGTGGGAGAAATGTTGGAGTAAAATAATAAAATATACCCTAAGCACAAATCTGAAAGAAAAATTTTATAAACTACAATTTAGATGGCATTTAACTCCATCTAAATTAGCCAAAATGAAAAAACCATCTAAACCTAAATGTTGGAAATGTGGGAAAAAAGAGGGTTCACTTTTCCACCTTTGGTGGAAATGTGAAAATGCGACAAAATTTTGGAAAGATATAAGACAGTGTATTACAGAGATTCTGGATACTTCACTGGAAAATAAACCACAAATATTTCTACTAGGGATGATCATAGACACAAATGTCGAAAAAACATATGGTAAACTATTGTGTAATCTCCTAACTGCAGCTAGAATCATTTATGCATCCAGATGGAAATTGATGGACATACCAACAGTTGAAGAATGGATGTTAAAATTGATGGACTAATTAGAAATGGACAGGCTAACAGGACTGATCAGAGGGGAAGACATTGAATCTTTTGTGAAAAATTGGAAACCACTGATTGAATACTGGACAAGAAGTGGGTGGAAAATGCTAATAAATGTTATGTGAAGTATATAGAAAAACGAGAACAACTGCGTCTTAATGTATGTATTGATGTTGTATATGGCTGATTAAAAAACAAATGTGAATAGTAAAACTTAGTTGATAGGTAGAATGAATAAATAGTGAAAAGCAACTTAAAAATTATAGTATGAGGAATCATCAGTGTATGGCATGTAATATAACTTAGATAGGAAAAGATAGAAGTAATTATTTCGGGCTAAGCACAAGGATAATTAGTGGGAAGTATTTTAGTCATGAAAGAAAGAATGAGTGAGTGTATTAAAGGTGTAGTTACTATTAATGAATTATGATGATAATAATTTAAAAGATATATTGTACGTTATAATAGTAATAACGTCAGGTAATGGTATGTTTGATTGTTTGTTTGTATGTGTTGTTCTGTATTTTGTTTTGTTTTGGTTTTTTGTACCTGTGTTTTTAATTCAATAAACTATTAAAATCTTTTTATAAAATTAAAAAAAAATGTATGCCAATTTACCGAATCAAAGGCTTTCTATGAAGAGCAGTCCGAATTCTTTGTCATTATGAAATTTGTAGTACTCTAATATGTCCAAAATATATCTCATATTTTCCTTCATCTGTCTTTTCAGTAAGAAACCCCTTTGATCTTCATCTATCCAATCTTTGTTACAGCTTTTTTGTCTATTGGCCATAATTGAAGTGAATATTTTATAATCTAAATTTAGTAAGGAAATGGGTCTATAATTTTGGGGTCTGTGTTATCTTTTCCATCTTTAGGAATGACAATTATGTCTGCTTCTCTCCACAACTCCGGGATTCCATTTTCCAGAATATAATTTATTATGTATGTCAATGGTACTATCAAATCTCCTTGAAAGGTTTTATAGTATAAACATGGTAAATCCATCTGAACCTGGTGATTTCCCTATTTTACAATTTTTAATCCCTTCCCTTATTTCTTTTGTACTGATTTTCTCATTTAATTTCTTGTAATCTTCTTTGAGTTTTAGGAATTTCCCTTCTTCAGTATATTTTCTTAACCTTCCCTAATCAACTTCTTGTTCTTTGTATAACTGTACATAAAATTTGTAAAGAAATTCTTTAATTTTGTTTTGTTCTGTGTGTAATATTTCCTCTATCTCTGATCTTGGTTATAATCTTTTTCTCTCTTTCTTTTCTTAATTCATGAGCTAACCATTTCCCTGGTTTATTAGAGTGTTCAAATTTATTTTGTTTGGCTATTTTTAAACTCTTTTCCAATTCTCTGAACAATTCAATTGAAATTTGTTTCTGTATTATTTTTACTTCTTCCTTTCTCCTTTCCTTATGAGTATTTTTCTCAAGTTCTTTTTCTTTTTGAATTAGTAAATTATTAAGATTAGATAATTTTGCTCTTTTTGCTCTTTGTAATATCACATTTTGTTGGATGAAGAAACCTCTCATCACTCCTTTCCCAGCGTCCCAAATTGTAGCCATTTTTATATTTCCTTTCCTGTTTTCTTTAAAATAATTTCTAATTTGTCTCTTGTTTTTAAGATGATTTTCTTACCTGGCAATAATTCTTCGTTTAATCTCCATGAGAATCTCTTTTTAGGTTCTTTTATTGTCAGAATCATTGTTGTGATCTGACAAGGTTCAAGGGAGAGTTTCAATTTTTTCAATATACTTTGTTAATGTTTTGGTTAGGAGAAACAAGACTATTCTACATAGAGAGTTATGTCTCTCTGAATAAAATGTATATTGTTTGGTCTGATTATAAAGATATTTCCATCAATCCACTAATCCCAATTCATCTTTCATTTTAAAGAAAGTATCTGGTAATTTACCTTGGGATTTTTTAAATTCTTTTCTCAGCTTTTCTATCTATACTTGGCTCAATCACCCCGTTGAAATCTCCTATAATTAGAATTTTCTCATAATCAAGTCCTATCAATTTCTCATGAACCTTTTTATAGAATTTGTTCTTGTTATCTTGTGGGGAATATACGCCTATAATTAACACCTTGTTTCCTTTCCAATTAATCTCTACCCCTATATAATATCCTTCTTCATCTTTAAATATTTCTTTTGAGTTTATTTTCTTCTTTACATATATTGCTACACTTTTCTTTCTAGTTTTGGCCGATGAAATGTATTCTTTCCCTAATCTTATGTTTCTAAGAAGTCTTATGTCTTTTTGTTAATGGGTCTCTTGTAGACAAATTATGTCACATTTTTCCTTCCCAAGATGATGGAAAACTTTCTATCTTTTGGTCAGAGAGTTAAAGCCTTTCACATTCCATGATATTATCTTCATAGATACCTTTCACCAATTAATCGAGAAGAGGACATATTTATTTATTTGATTTATGCATATTAATCTAATAGTTATCTTCTGTCATCTCTTTCCATTGTTCTTCTTGTGTTTTTTCTTCTCCTGTTACCTCTTCTTCTGATTCCTGTCCCTTACTCTCTTCCACTTCTTCTGCTATCTCCTCCTCTTCATTTCCTCTTTCTTCCTTCTCCATCTTCTTTCCTCTATATCCTCTTTTCCTTTCTTTTTCTAGTTCTCTTCTTTTGTAATATGTCCTTCCACTTCTTAATGGAGTTCGTTCTTTCTTTCTTTCTTTCTTCTTCTTCTTCTTCTTCTTCTTCTTCTTCTTCTTCTTCTCTTTCATCTTTTTTTATTTCTATTTTTATATACATTAAATCTACAGTTATTTAATTTGAATTTACATTCTCAGTTTCTGCATCATAATATTAATTCCACCATTCCATACTTTCTAACAGTCTCCTAAGTTAATCACCTTGTTCTCACATTTTTATTCTTCGTCTTATTGTTAGTCATAAGCTTCCTAGATATATATATATATATATATATATATATATATATATACATTTATCACGGTATTCACAGGACTTATCCTTTCTCCTCCCTGCTACCTCCTTTTAAAAACAGTATCGCTACTTTCTTATTACCACTTTTAATACTTGTAACTTAACTCTATCTGCTATTGCAAAATTCTTTTATTGGAAACCACTCTTTTTCAATAATCTCTACATCTTTCTGGTTAAGTCAAGCTGTTAGCATGTTCATCTCTTTCATCTCTGCTATTTTCATTAACCAATCATCTATCATTGTGAGTTCTCTTAGCTTCTATTTTTGTGCCAGTAGTATCCTTGCTGCTGTGATCATATAAAGTAGTATTTGCCAATGTTTCCTTTCTATCATCGTTGGAATCTTATTGAGCATATTTAGTAAGTATATCTCTGGTCTCAATTCATATTTGACCTTCACTATTTTCTCAATTGTAATATGGATCTTTTTCCAGTAAGCTTTCAATTTTGGACATCTCCACCACATGTGGAGCCAAGATCCTCTTTTCTTGTTACATTTCCAACACTCACTGGAGCTAGTTTTGTAAATTTATGCAATTTTATTAGGTGTAAGGTACCACCTCTGCTCCATTTTAAAATAGTTTTCTCTTAAATCTTGGGATTTGGTAAAAAAAAAAAAACATTGTCTTTGTCCTTGCATACTTCCAACTCTCTAGTCCGATTACTCAATCACAATCTGTTGCCCACTTTATCATAGCCTCTGATATCAGGTGCTCTTCTTGTTCTCTTTCCCTCAAAAGATTATATAATTTTGTTGTCCTTTTCTTTGGATCAAATATGTTATCAATTCCTTTGTCATCTTCTCCAAATTGTTCGTTCTTTGCATCTATTTTGAATCTCTCCTTGAGTTGTAAATAGGCAAACCAATGCAATGCAATGGGTCCAGTTCTTTTAATTCCATTATCGTCTTCAGTTCAAATTTGTTGCAGTCTGTTCTTTTTAGTATATCTTTATATGTTAGTCATTTGTTCAATTCTCTCCATCTTCGAAAGAAAGCTTCTTGGGGTGATATCCATATTGTTATCTTTCTATAGAATTTCCTCTTAATTTTCTCCCATATATTGAGCAATGCTCCTTCAATTATGTGATGGCCGAATTCCTTATGAATAGTTAGTTTATCATACCAACAGTATGCGTGCCAACCAAAGAGGTTATGGGAGCTTTCCAAATTCAGTAATCTATCATTAATATTATCCATTCTGCGATCCAATTCAAAACATTAGCTTCATAATATAATTTTAAATTGGGAATCCCTGCGCCTCCATCTTCTTTCTTTCTAGTCATTGTTTTCCAGTTTACCTTCATTTTTTTTTATTATTCCATATGAATTTTCTCAAGTTTTTTCCTCATTCGGTTATTACCTTTAAATCTTTAAGAATCGGTATGCTTTGAAATAAGAAATTGATTTTTGGCAAAATTATCATCTTGCTTGCTTCAATTCTTCCTTATAGAGACAATTGTAATTTATTCCATTTTTCCATGTTGTTTTTTATGTCTTTCCATAAGGGCTTGTAGTTATTGATAAATAGATCAATATTTTTCTTTGTTAGCAATATCCCCAAATATTTAATTTTGCCACTTATTTTTCTGTTTGTCTGATTTTCAGTTTGTTGTTCTTCTTTCTCTAAGTTTTTGGTCATAATTTGTGTTTTGTTCCTGTTGATTTTAAAGCCAGAAACTTGCCCAAAACTTTCTATAAGATCGAAAAGTTTCTCCACTCCTTGGTTTGGCTCTTCTACTATTATGACCAGGTCATCTGCGAAGGCTCTCAGCTTATATGCATGCCCTTTAATTTTTGGTCCTCTTACATTATCATCTTGCCTAATTCTGTTTGCTAAAATTTCTAGTACCATTATAAATAGGAGTGGAGATAGGGGACAACCCTGTCTCATTCCTTTCTTTATATCAAAAGTTGGTGTTTTATAGATGTTTATGATCAGTTGAGCCGTTTGCTTTTCATATATGCTCTTTATCCAAGTTATGAAATTTGTCCCCATTCTCATCCTATTTAGTATTTCCATCATACATTTCCAGTTCACATTGTCAAACACCTTCTCCATGTCTACAAATACAAGTCCTAATTTTTTCTCATTATGTCTCTCATAGTACTCCAGAATGTTCAGTATGGTCCTCATGTTTTCTTTCATTTTCCTTGAAGGAAAGAATCCCGACAGTTCTTCATTTATATATTCTCTTAAAACCTGTTATAATCTTTCAGACAGAATTGAACCCATGATTTTGTAGTCTGTGTTCAAAAGAGAAATTGGTCTAAAGTTGGAAACCTTTGTGTTATCTTTCCCTTCTTTAAGTATCAGTGTAATGTTGGCATTCTTCCACGATTCAGGAATACCATTTGTTTTTACATTGTTCAGAATCATTTGTAGTGGTATCTTGATTTCATCTTGAAATTTTTTATAGTACCAGGCCGTGAAGCCATCCGGACCTAGAGCTTTGTTTGTTTTCATTCTCTTTATAGCTTCCTCAATCTCTTCCACTGAGAATGCTGCACTTAATATTTGATGTTTCTCCTATATAATAGAAATGGTTTCTTTGTCCAGGTATTTTTTAATCGTCTCCAAGTTAATATCTTGTTCTCCATATAACTTTGAGTAAAAGTCCAGAAAAGTCTTCTCTATTTCTTCTTTTCTGTTTATCAATTTTCCTCCTTCCGAGATACCATTTATCCATTTCTTCTCTTTTTCAACTCTGAGTCTATTTGCCAACCATTTACCTAATTTGTTGGCATTTTTAAAGTGCCTTTGTCACATAAATTTCATTTTCTTTTCAATTTCTTTTGTGAGTGTCTATTTAGTTGCTGCCATAACCATTTTAAATTTTTATTCTTTCTGTCATTTGTGGGATCTAGGTTTAGCTCATCCTCAGCATGTCTAATCTCTCCTTCCAGTTTCTCTAGATCTCTTTTATACTTCTGTTTTAATTCTGATTCTCTCTGAATCAAAACACCTCTAATATACACTTTGCTTGCATCCCACACTGACTTCATTGTAACCTCCTCTGTTATATTGTCTACGAAGAAGTTTCTAAGTTTTAGTTTCATTTGATCTAAAAAAGATTTATCATATAATAAAGATTTGTTCAGTTTCTACCTGAATTGTTTTGTCTTCATTTCCAACATCAGAAGGATAAGGTTGTGGTCAGAGTTTATTTTTGGTAAAATCTCAATCTCCTTAATCTTTGGAATTAATGTTGAAGAAGCAAAAAAACATGTTGATTCTAGATGTGGATTTGTGGAATTCAGAAAAGAAAGTATGTCCCTTTTCATCTGGATAGAGCCTTCTCCAGATGTCTACCAGATTCATTTCTCCTATTAATTCAAAAAAGGTTGGGGGTAACTTACCTTGATTTTTCTTAATTACTTTTTTAGATGCTCTGTCCTTTTTTGGATCCACAACTCCATTCCAGTCTTCAAAAATGATAGTATGTTCATAATCCAGGGGTCTTATTCCTTCCAGTAATTTCTTATAGAAAACCTGTTTGTTTTCCCTTGGAGTGTATATGCCCATCAAAAGATACTTCATCTTATTGGTTTCCACTTCAATATACTGGCTGGCTTCATCTTTGCCTATCTCTTTGACAATGTATTTATTTTGAATGAACAAGCTATTCCTCTTTTTCTTTTGGTATCTAATGCTGTAAAAAGCTGGCCCAGTTTTTGGTTCTTCAAGTATTTTAAATCTCTATCCCTAATTTTCACTTCTTGTAAGCATATTATATCTGTTTTCTTTTTTGCCAAATAGTGAAATATTTTGCTCCTTTTATATTTTGAATTTATCCCTTAAATGTTCCATGATCCTATTTTCAATTCCATAGTGATTGTTTCATTAATTTATTTTAGGTTTCTACTGTTACTTCTCCTTCATCTTCAGAGACCTCTGAGATGTCTTTGTCACTTCCTGTATCTTGATTTTCGTGCTCTAATGCCACTTTTCTTCCTCCTTCACCTTCTTTATCTGTTTCTTCTTTCTTACTTTTGGCTCTTTTTTCATTCGGGACATCTCTTTTTCATCTTTCTCTCTCTCTCCTTCTGTTCTCAGTTTCTTCATAATGTCTTTTGCTTTCTGAACCAAATTTATCCTGTAGTGTCTTTGTTTATATAGAAATGAGACACCTTCTATTCTCTCCCAGGAGTAACTTATCTTCCTTCTGATCAGTTCCTGGGTTAGAAATTTATATTCTTGTCATCTTTTAAGCACTTCTGTTGATATATCTTTATATATCCTCACTATAATTCCTTTGATTATTAACTCTTCCCAATAGCTATTTTGCAATATTTCCTCTCTCAATTTAGCTCTTGTAAATGTTATTACTACATCTCTTGGGAGTCTCTTCTCCCTTGCAACCACCAAATTCACTCTGAAGATTATATTGATTTTAGCCTCCATCGGTCCTCTTCTCTGTATGGCTGCTATAGTTGGGGTGGATTTTTTTTTATCTCCTGTACCCATATTTCCTCTCATTCAATATTTGCACAATTAAAATATTTCTTGATAATCCGAATTGCTTCTTATTATTATAATTTGCTAAATTACAATTTTATAATCATTCACTGGTTCTATTCAAAAGGAAAAAACAGATAAAAAAGAAACCCCTTAATACAATTTTAAATCAATTGTGTATTCCCCTTTACTTTTATGGATATATATATATACACTACTCTCATTTGTTAATTCAATTTTGAGTTCCAATAATTCATACAGTTCAGGCAGATAACATTGATTTTAATCCCCACTTTTTGTCACCCCCACACACGTTTCCCCCCTTTTTTAAATTTCTCACCCTCAAAGTCATAAAGTTTTCTTTATAACTTCTCCTTCATCTTTGTCTTCTATTCCTCTTGCTTTGTTTTGTTCTATCTCTTTTCTGTGTTTCTTCCAAAATTCTTCTTCTTTCTTGATTGAATCAATCTTATGTCACTTTTGTTTCCATGTTACAGATAGTCACTCAATGTCTTCCCATCTGTTTCGTATATGATGCAATGTCAGTTGATCCATCAGGGATTTATAATCTCTTCTCTTTCTAAGTATTTTCATTGGTATATCTTTAAAGATTTTTATCTCATTCCCTTGGACAACTAATCTGGTTTTATAAAAAAAAATTGGCAAAATTGCATCCCTCGTTTGTTTATGCACCATGTGTATCACTACATCCCTTGGTAAACTTTTGTCTTTACCACTTCTGAGTTTAATCTGTATATTTGGTCTATTTGCCAGCTAAAATGGTGTACAGGTCCGTCCATATATTTTGCTAGTAAGGGGATAAGATATTCATACATGTTTTCATCTGTTCAGGTAGTCCTCTCAGTTTTATGCAAGATTCTCTTTGCTTGAGTTCAACTCTTAGTAAAGTTTTCTGTTCCTCTTTCTGTATTCTGGTTAGATGTCCTACTTTGCCTTCCACTTTCTTTGTTCCAATTCCAATTTCTCCACTTTTCCTCCGATTTTCTCAATGTCTTTGTTGATTTTGTCTAAATCTTGTCTAATAACATTAGTTTCTGTCTTTCAATCTTGCTTCATCTCAGCTCTTAGCTCCTTCATCTCTTGTTTCATTTCCAGTCTAGTTAGGTTTATTTCTTCCTGAGATTTTTTAATTTCTTGTAATATTAATCCCATTTGATCACTGTCTTTGCTTGGTGTATCTGTCGATTGTCTTCTTTGGTTGGAAGTTTGTGTTAGCTTTTTCAAAGTCACCATTTTTATGTCCTTGATCTTCCCTTTTGTATGTTAATCCTCTCTTGTTTTACTTTCCACTATTAACTCCTCATCTTTCTTTTAATGCTATTCCTCTCCCACTTTGAGTTTCCTTCTTTAGTTAATTGGATTCTACCCCTCTCCTTTATTGTCCCTCTTTGCCTCTTCCAGACACACCTTCTTGCCATCATACACTTATTGTTGTTATTTTATTTTTCCCTTCTACTATCTAATTATGTCAATCTATTAATTCTTCTTATCTAGTCGTTCAGAGAAAATAAATTATATAAACACCCCTAATTTAGATTTAATTACTTCCCTTTCTATGTCTAATTTATTATTCCTTGTAATCAGCTTTCATTTTTTTTTCTAATTGCAATTAATTTTCCAGAAGACAAGATGATTGGAATCAATTTTCTTTCTAATGAATTCAAAATGCTTTATTTATTTGCAATTTTACTTTAACTCTCATGTTGTTGTTTTTATATGAGTTGAAGGGAAACTATCTTGTATAGAATTTAAAAAACAGATCTACCAGTTGTACTATATCTAAAAAGACATTTATACTCTTATATTTTTGTTTGTGTGCACTTATACCAGTTATATAATAGTGAATAAATCAATTATACTTCTATCAATTCAATTTCAGCAAACTCAAGCAATCTTTATCTTCAAACCAACAGAAATTAATCACTATTACCAAGTTACTAAGGAAAATATATCAGATAACAAAGGATAATCTTTTATGCATTTTTCTACACAGTGTCTAGAAATCTAGTTTAGTTGCCAAAGTCCCTTATCTATTTCTTTTTCAAAAAATAAACATTTATCACACCAAACAGGTTCTAAACAGATTATCTAACACTTCAAATTTTACCTTACATATAACTCAATGAGATTTAATGAATTGGAGGAAAGCACTATCTTTCCTCTGTCCACCTTCTTCAGCAACTGTTATCTTCCTTTCTTCCTATCTTCCAAACTTTGTTTCTTTCCTTGTTTCCCCACTTGCCTTCTTCTCTTGGTAAATTATCTGTTAAATGTCTCTTTTACAATATAGTATCTCTTGTTTATTCCAATTACTTTTTTGTTACCAAATGATAAGTTTGCACAATATAAATGTACTTATCACAACTGTCACAAAGGGGAAGTCTTTTAAGTTGTATTTTATTTCTTTTCTTCCCCTTTCAATCTTCCCAATTTAATTTGTTCTTATGTCCAGTCTCGCTGTCTGTCTCTTGGTCTTCAATCCAAAAGGTGTTATTTAGTGAATCAGATTATCAGTTTCTGCCAGGAAGGAGAAGGAAAGCAGTTTCTGGGCAGCCATTTTGAGTGAGTGAGTGCTTAAATTCTTTTTAAAAACTCTTGGGGAGAGTGTGACTATTACTGAGTGGGTGGGGCTTTGGTGAGTCACATTTGTGAGTCAATAGGGGGTGGAGCTAGCCAATTAGCTCTATACAACTCCGCCCAGAGGCTTTCCAGGTCATTTTCTGCCAGGAAGGAGAAGGAAAGCAGTTTCTGGGCAGCCATTTTGAGTGAGTGAGTGCTTGCTTAAATTATTTTTAAAAACATTTCGGGAGAGTGCGACTGTTGCTGAGTGGGTGGGGCTTTGGTGAGTCACATTTGCTTCAAGCTTCCTTTTCCTGTACATCTGTTTAGCTTCTTTGAAGACATTTAAGTTTATCTCCTGAAAAATTACAGGTACAAACAGCCCACACCCCCCCAAAAAAAATTTCAAATAAATTGAATTGTGATTTGATATGTTTTCAAAGAACTCCTTTTTTTAAAAAAAAAAATCAAGTTATATTGTTGAATTATCCTAAATTGGGGGAAGATTTTACAGGGTTATTATATCAGAAAAGGAGGAGAGAGTTGTGATTTATTCCAAAGCCAATTTCCTACCTGTAACTAAGGACAAACAGGCAGTTATGCTGGTATTCAGATTGACATTCAAGGTACCAAAATTCTGGATGCAGGAATTTATAAGAAAAGAAATTTCAGGTTATATTTTTGACAATTACATTACTATGGGTGATAGGAATGGAGTCATTTCACCCAAAATAGATTGGAAATCTGATAGAATTATTAAATTGGATCAGGGTAAGCTTCCCAAAACTTTGTCTGATCTTGTAGATATCGTTAGTTTGATAGAGGTGTGGGGATTCCAATATAAAGATGCTACTGATTATACATTCTACTTGTAAACCAATAACTCTCTCTCTAGAATTGATTTGTTTATAATATCTAAATATAGTAAAGAAAGTGTTGAGGAGTTCCACTCTATTTCTTTTCTCAGCAGCACTTCCTCATCTTCTCCCTGCAGTGTCTCACCCATTTCTTTGTTCTTCCTTACTCCAAAATCCCATTGTACTTATTCTTAAATTCTCTAGCAAGCCTCAGCTCATTCTGAGGTTTAGCCTTTCTGACTTTCCTCCTATAAGTAGAGAATTTATTTGCATTCCTTCCTGGGGATTTCCTTCATCTTCCATTTGTTGTGTTTATCTCTTTTAACTATAGTGGACCTCCCCCATGATGGTGTCACTGTTGTTTCCCTTTCCTTTAATTTTTACCAAAATGTCCCATCCTCTTTTCCATGGTTTATGTCATAGATCTCCTCAGAGGTGTATACATCCTTAATGTATAATGCTACTTGTTCTACTTTTGTTTGGCTTATTTCACTGTAATAAATTATATCTCTCTACTATTACTTTCCAAGCATGAGATCTTTTTCAATCATGAGATCTTTTCACTGGCACCTATGAAATCATATTAAGCCTTCCTACATTAAGAGTTCAAACTCACTTTGTTCACTTCCCATGTTCTGCACATTAGATTTAAGATTTTTGGTTATTTTCTCCAACAGCTTCATTATTATTTTTTATGCTCATTTTTGGGTTCTTGTGGATCACCCAATTTTCCCTGTACCATTGAATCTATTCATAGCATCATAGAGTTTGAGGAGACCAGAAGGGCCATCCATTCCAAACCCCCTGCCATGCATGAACTCACAATCAAAGAACCCCTGCAAGATGACCATCCAGCCTCTGTTTTAAAACCTCCAAAGAAGGAGACTCCATCACACTCCAAGGGACTGTGTTCCACTATCACAGGAAGTTCCTCCTAATGTTGAACTGGAATCTCTTTTCTTGTAGCTTGTATCCATTACTCCATTTCCCATTCTCTTGTTAGGACGAATCTAATTAGGGGAATTTATAATTAGCTCAAATATACAAGAGTGGGGTCCTAACAAAGCCCCATGGGAGCGGGACTGTTATGTATACCAGAGGACTAAGGAATCCCACAATGGATGACACTGAGGCAGGCTTCTCCAATTAAAGTCTAAATATTTATTAAAGGGGAAAACTGCACACACACAAATACAGTGTACACACACACTGCACTCTTAGGAATAAAGGAATAGAAGCAGGAATAGCTTGAGATGGGCCAGACTGAGAGAGTTACTTACTTCCGAAGGCTTCTCCAGGATCCGCTGTGGATGATGATGATGATGATGATGCATGGCCGCTGAAATGGGGGAGAGGATGGCCGAGGGAGCTATGATCAGGGTACAGACAGATGTGGAGTCAGCATGCACTCTCAAGATAGCACATGGAGCTTGAAAATCTCAGAGTTTAAATAGGAAATTTCTACCTTCTGGCTATTGACTAAACGGCTTGGCTGAAGCCTGGACAAGGCCATTGATAGTCTTAGCTTTGTTAAACCTAGGTGTGAGGACAGTCTAGACAATGCATTTGGTTTTGAGACTGTCAAGGAAGGGAGGCTAGAGAAACTAATTGGCAGCCAGTGAAGGGATTTAAGCACTGGTGTTATGTGCTCCCTCCTAGATGTACCAGTAATTAACCTGGCTGCCATATTTTGTACCAATTGCAGTTTCCGGGTTAAGCACAAGGGTAGCCCCATGTAGAGTGCATTACAGAAATCAATGAGCAGTGTCAGTAGCAATGTATATGATCAATGAGAGTTCATGTGAAAGAGTCCAATCAAAGAGAATCCAGTGGAGGCAAGATGGGTTAAGAGTCCAAGGGGAAGTGTTGATATGCTTGGCAACAATGTCCATAGTTGGTAACTGAGTGGCAGTGAGCCATGTCCATGAATGTGGGCAATTCACATGACAGCAATGCCCATGAGCTGGTGGGGTCTGTGATGCGGGCATCATGAGGAGGCTGCTTGTCAGCCTTGGTGGGAGGATGCACTGCTGCTGGCCTGGCAACAACTGGCAGTGGATGGTGGCACTGGTTGCGAGCAGTTCGATCGACTGGGGGTCAGAGGGCTGGAGGTGAATGAGGGTGTCCGCAGTGACAAGGACATTGGGGGAACATCAGGGAACATCAGGGGAGGCGCCTGGGTCTTGAAGCAGGAGGCTATCTCAGGGGCTCAGGTGTTGCGTTGGAGGTTTACCTTCCTCTTGTAAGATTCGGAGGGACAGAGGTGATATATATAGACCATGCAATGGAGGCGAGGGTGACTTAATTCCATCCCCCCCCCCCCGTCTCTGGAGAGACTCAGCTAAAGGATGTGCCATAGGATAGCACTGGAGTCAGTGGCAGAGAAACCGAGAAAGAGAAGGAAGAAGAGAGAGAGAGCTCAAAACCATCATTCTCACAAAGAAATCCATCACCAAAGGGGGGTGTATAGCACCAAACAATAATAAGCATCTATTGAGGGCTTAAGGCCCATTCTATTAAAATTATATCAATAACTATTCCAAGGGCTGAGAGATCGTCGTGGTTACCCTATCTCAAAGCCCTGTGGTTTACACAAAACTATCTGCAAACTTGGGACTTGCACCAGAGCAATCTATAGCATGGGGGGGTGCAAGGATAGGTCACAACTGGTCAGGTGGACCAAGAGGATGAACCTCATAGGCTAGCTGAACTGTGGGCACCTGGTTTGGGTGAAGCTGGGGTTGCCACCTTGAAGTAGGGTCACGATTGCTGGGAAAAATATGCAGATTAGATTCCGTTTGGAATAAAACTGGCCTGAACCATCTGAACCATTGTGTTCCTAACCATGTGAAAAGTATGTCTGGTTGTGGTTTGGAGTGGGGATTTAGGTCCTGAGTTCTGAGCGTTTTGGTCATGATAACCTGGAAGGTGGTGGACAGGTCTAGGGTTGCAGTGTTTTTCAGTGGCTGAGATGCCCTACGTGGAGCTTCCGTGAGAAAGCCCTGCTACTGGTTGAGGAAGAGGACCATCTTTGGGTGGTGCTACCATGTGCAGCCAATCCCTACCTGTCTTGGCACACCTGCAAAATGGCCTGGACAAATGTAAAGAACGTTCTCATGAGAACCGTCCTCTGCATTTGGGGCCATCAGCTGGGGCTCCAAACAGGAATTATTATTATTATTATTATTATTATTATTATTATTATTATTATTATTAGCTTTATTTATTAAGCGCCATAGATGTACACGGTGCTGTACAAAATCAAATAAAATTTGATTGGCTTATATCATGGCTACACCACCTAAAGCTGGTCTTCTTTTTCAGCACTACAAAAGGGTGGGGGCTAGTCCCCCATCTCTCATTCAGTGAAAAAGATAGACCAAAACCTTACTCCTTCCTTGGGCTCTGGAAGGGTGGGGTGAGGCTATGGATTTGACTGAGTTTAACTGAGGAGGCTCTCCTTCCCCCCCCCCCTTCTCTGGAGGAATGGGGACGACACAAAAAGTGGTATAAAACCTAATGGTCAGATGTTGTGGGAGGTCCAGCCTGCATCTAATGGCATGGAACTCGGCCACTTGCTTTCTTACCCAACACATGAGACTGGCAGCGCCTACAACCATGATGACCCGTATTACCAGAATTATTACAATGGGGTTGATGACCAATTTTAAAATTGCCTGTCCTTGTGGCTGACCAGTCCCACTTTTCAAACCAAGTGTTTTTCACTGTGTCTTTGATTTCCTGAGTAACTTCAGTGATTTGCTGGGCCTTGATTCAGAAATCTTAATCTTGGCCTCAGTTTGCTCGATTTCTTTGGTAGCCTGACTCAAGTTAGTGAGTAGGCGCAACCATTTTGAGGTCTGTAGTTCATCTTCTAAATGAAATCCTTGTAACATTTGGGAGTCTACCTAGTATGGGGATTCACTCATATATTCCCTAACAGTCTCGTGCAAATAAAATTCATTGCCAAAACAGTCCCTTATGTGTACTTGGCAGAAACAGGGGTTTCCTAATGACCTATTAACTTCTAAGATGCATTCAAATGGTATAATAAGGACATGGTCACATGGCGTGCGGAGGCAAAAACAGTCATGATTTAGTTGCACCAGGATGGAGGTTTGGACCGGAACTATAACATGGTCCTGCACGTCTTGTATAGGGGTTCCTATTAAGCCATTGTAACAGTGCGTCCATTACTGTGTTTTTACACACCCAGACAAATCATACAAGTGGGTGCCATTAGTCCAATGTAGGGTTTTCTCAGGTAGCATGGTGGTGTTGCTTTCTGCTAGGGGAAGACCTATGTGGGAAACAGTGTGAATGATTTGGAGATCACATACCTTCTCATGATAAATGCCTATCTTCAGCACCATATCTTTCCATTGTGCAGTGGGGTGTTGGAAAGGGTCTGGGTGGGGTGTTGGAAAGGGTCTGGGTATCAGCTCTTAAACAAACCCATGACTTCTGGGTGGATAAGTTTAATCAGGGAGGCTTGTATTAGTTGGGATGTGAATGCCATGAGGCTACTTAGGATCTGGGTGCATTGGATGCAATGGATAAATTGTAAATGCTGGATTTGAGTGAATTTCCAATGTCTTTTTCTACACCTACCCATAGAGGCAGGATATGACCAATTATGTCTATACCTTAGGCCACATTAGTTAAACCTGAGGCAATAGAGACAACTAGTTCTTTAGTGCGAGATCCAACCAGTCCTAATTTGTTGGCTACAACCTCTGTGTCTATAGTGTTTAAAACTCCTACTCCTGTTCCAAAACCTCCTAAAACTGTGTCCTTAATACCTCTTTTGTTTCTAAAAAGCAGGTGCATTACAGATTGCCATTTCTTTTTCAATTGTTCCCCCTTGCAAATAAGGGCTACAGGCGGGGATCGTGCGTGCCACATCTACAGCAGTCAGATTTAACATTAAGGTGGTAACTACGGATTGGATTTCTGAGTATGCATATAGGGATATGTCTTTCCTAATTACTAAATTGCTAATAAACATGGACGGTTCCTGTATCATTGCCGGGACATTTATGGGAATATCTGGGCACATCATCTGCCAGCAGTCTATGCTACAGTTAGTAGGGGTGCAAATGTAATTATGGCAGGTAAAGTGTAGTTTTCCAAGCCCATGTAGGGTGGCACTGGAAATCTAAGGTCAGGTGGTGTAGAAGGAGGCAGGGATCCTGCTGAGAGGGGGATCGAAGTGGTGCTGCATCCAGATTTCGGCAGAGAGGGGGATGCTACCTGCGTCTGCCTCTACCCAAGTGAGTTCTTTGGGGCCAAACATGATAACCCTCGAGGCTATGGTCTTTCTCTTTGTGATGTACACTCTAGTCTTAAGCAAAATGGGGAGTCCCTTATCATATCATGTCTGCACATTGCTCATGGCGTCTAACACTGCCATCATTCCCGGCTATGGGGCAGCCCAATGACAGATGGCCTCTATGTTATATTGCCAATCTGTGGTGAATTGAGTTTGATAGATATCGGCTGGAGCCTCGGATGCCATCCATAACAATATCCTGAGGGTCCACATGCTTTGTGCCATCTCTCATCCCTGTAGGGAAGCAGAAAGGCATTTCACTACCGCTGATTTATATGGGGAAGAGACTCACAAATGTCTTGGTTAAGTCTATGATGGGCATTGGGGTAGGCTCCGAGTGGACTGGCTTTACTGGAGTTGGACCTCTCTTCTATTCCTTCAACTGTGAAAGTACTTTAGCCTAGTTCCATGATGGCTGGGGATGCGGACTTGGTAGAATGAGGGGGATACTCTCTCTGTGATTTCTACCAGTCCTAGCCACTTGGCTGTTAAATGATGATTCTGTTTAAAGAAGTTCCTGTACATAACCTGCTGTCCTGGGTCCCATTGCTGAGGGTTACATACCCATTCTAACCTTCTGTTCATGGCTTGCATATTCTGGCCTAATTTTTCTGCTACCAGTCTGTGTGTTTATTGGATGCTCTGTAGGAGAGTTTTCACCCACTTGTGGTTTAAAACTATAGGTTCTAAATTGGAGGGGAGGACAGTATTCAGCCAAAATGCTTCTGGCATTACCATTTTGTGTCCAGTCGTTATTTGGTGTGGTGTGAAGCCACTGTCCCTCTGAAGGCCATGAGGATTATGGGACGTTTTGCATCCCAGTCCTTGCCAAAAGCCTTAACTACTTTTCTCATGGCTTCTTTTAAGGTTCTATTGGTTCTTTCAATATGACCTGAGCTCTGGGGATGGGCTGTGATGTGAAATCACTGCTTAATGCCTAGGGCTGTACACAGAACTTTCATGATTTCTCCAGTGAAATGGCTGCTTGAGTCGTGATCAATCGTGGAGGTTTGGGGCAGTCCTTACAGGCTGAAAACATGTTCAAACAATATCTGAGCTGTGGTAGTGGCTGTATTGTCCCAGGTGGGAATAACTTCAATCCATTTACTGAAGGGTTAGGCAGTATTTATGGTGTCAAGAAGTGGTTGGTAAGGGGCCTATGTAGTCCATCTGCAATTGAGACCAGGGACCTTCTATGCACTGGTGGTGGATGGGTGCCTTAGAGCCACTGGAATCCACATTAACCTTAGTGCAGGCAAGACAGTTTTCTACCCACTGCTCTATTCACAGGCTGAACTTCTGTGGGAGAGAGGTTTTTAGATGCGTAGGCTACTACTTTGTGCACATTGTTTCTGAGCTGCATGAGGATTGCTCCTATGTGACTGTCTGCTATGGCCAACTGAATGTAGAAAGGCTGGGTAACGTCGGGGTGAACTAAGGAGGAGGGCCTTGGCTAAGTCCATTTTTAGGGTGGCAAATGCTTCCTGCTGCTCGGGGCCTCATTTCCACACTGCTCCTTTCTTAAGTAAGGAATACAGGGGCTTGGCTTTACTAGCAAAAGCCTCAATGAATTCTCTGGAGAAGTTAAAGGTTCCTAGGAGTGCTCTCAGGGATGCTACACCGGTGGGGGCAGGGAGCTTTCCTGTAGTCTCTGCTTTCTGCAAATTAGGGGTCCTGCAAATTAGGGGTCCTGGCAAATGCTTCCTGCTGCTCGGGGCCTCATTTCCAGCTCTCGTGGAGTCTGAAGGTTTAATCCTAAATATCTGACTTGGGTTTGTACTAACTGAGCCTTCTCCCTATTAGCCTTGAAGCCAATGTCCTGAATGAGTCCTAACACTTCTCTAGTAATGTCTACAGTCCTTTCTTTGGAGTCTGAATGGATCAAAATGTCATCCACATAAGACAAAATGTGGAGGCATGAAGCTGGTTACAGCTTAGTTCACATCTTGACCATGTGGGCATGGCAAATGCTGGGGCTGGAGTGGAAATCCTGGGGAGTTCTCTTGAAACACATCTGACTTCCATGGAATTCAAATTTGTAGAAGCAGCTCTCGTGGAGTGGGATGGAGTGGAATGCATTTGCTAGATCTATTATGCTGTAAAACAGGGGTAGGCAACCTTTCCCCTTTAAGGGCAGAGGGACTTCAGCTCCCAGAATCCCAGGAGCTACTGGCCAAAATGGGACTATTGGCCAACATGGCTGAGGCTTCTGGGAGCTGAAGTCCCTCGGCCCTTAAAGGGGAAAGGTTGCCTACCCCTGCTGTAAAATTTAGCTCTGGCTGCAATGGTGGCTAAGATTTTATTGTACTTGGCTACCACAGGGGCTACTGGGGGAGTGACAGTATTGAGGGCTCTCTAGTCCAAAGTCATCCTCCACATCATGCCATTAGCTTTTATTATAGGCCAGAGTGAGGAATTACAGATTGATTGCATAGGGAGAATGACATCATATTTCAACAGACCTTCTATGGTTTTTCCTATTCCTTCCTCTGCCTCACAGGGGTATCGGTACAGCTTTTGTGGAGGGGGATCTCTCCCTTCTATGAGCACGCAAGCTCCTTTAACCTTCTCACACTCCATCTTGTCTCTAATCCATACATCCAGAAAATCTGCAGTCCAGGGGTCATTCAGAATGGGGTAGAGGGGTGCTGGGGCTTTTAAAGCAGTGCATCAGTGGATGGCTGATACTACCATAGGACCTTCATCCAATTGCCACAGGAGATCATTGGCCAAATCAAGGGTCAATCGGTTCCTCTTTAAAAATCCTACTCCCAGAATCCCATTGTCCTGTTCCTGATTCTCACATGCCTTAATGCTATCGATAATGGTGCCTAAGTGAATGAGAATGTTGTTCCAGATGGCTGCCTGATGCTTGCCTTTGCCATATCCCACTAACTCCATAGTGTCCTGTGTCTTGCTCCCTACTGAGGCTAGTTTGGGGCTCAGAGTATTAACTCCAGCGCCAGAGTCTACAAGTAACTTGGCTGGTTTGAACTTATTGTGGGGTCCCACCTTTACATTTACTGTTGAGCATCCCCATAAATCAGGTTTGAGGGTGGCAACAATTTGCTGGCTGAGTGGAGGGGGTGCGGGAGTGTTTGGCTGAGGGAAAACTGCAGAGACCTGGTTCTCTGGGGCCTTAATAGGTCTGGTCCTGGGGGAAGGTTGTGGAGGACTTATCGTGATTCAGGAAGGAGGGTCTTCAGCCCAAGGGATCCGAGGGTCTGCCCTTGCTCTCTGTAAGCTGTGAGATCCCAGGCATTCCTAGCCTGACTGACCTGTGCTTTGAATGTTATTCTGGGGGTTGGGAATATTAGCTTTTGGACTAGGTGTGCTGGGATCCTGGCTGTTTAAGGTCTGGATTAGTAGGTATGTAAGCTCATGAGTGGGTCTGCCGTGTATTTCATGAGTGGGGAACCCTAATTCCTTCAGCTGCCTCCAAATTGTGCTCCTAATTTCTTGCAATGGGTCTTTGTTGGGGTACTGCGTGTCTGACAGACCACGGGGATAGCTCCTGGTACTTCTCCGGAAGGGGTTGTTATTACTAAATCTACCGGCCTCAGTGGATATAGGTTGAGAGTAGGGGCCAGCGTTCTGGTATGTAACTGTGTGAACTGATTTGCCATCCTTATCTGCCTTCCTGCTTGTGCTACAGGAATTCTTTCGTGATGCTGCTGCTACCAAACTCCTAGCCATGTGCTTCTTGGGTCTAAAATATCTGGGAGGCCTCTTGGATGTGTATTAAGTATCCTTGCCAGGCTATTGTTCTTAACCTTTGGGAAGCGGGTCCTATCTAAGTTTTTGCAGATTCATTCAAACCCTGGTACACCTCTCTTATGAAATCTGAACTATTCAGAAGTGGCATCCCTTCTGTTAAGGCCAACTTCTCCGGCTAAAATAGCTAACATTTTCTTCCTGGCTACATAAGTACCTGGGGCTTCTTTTTTTTTTTAATTAAAAAAAATTATTTATTAAAAACAAACAAATTTACAAAAAACAATAACAACAAAGACAATACAAACATACTTTTATATAGACATACTAGAAAACATATTGCAAAAACTAAAAAAAAAAAAACCAACAACAGGGGAAAAACCCACCTAAAACAACACATCTAAAACTACTTCCTTGCTTGATATAACTTGGTATTTGCCCGATTTCCCCATACTTCTATTTATTTACATAATGATTATTTCATGTCATACTTTTATGTTATTGTTTCACCTATATTGTGCTAAAATACATCTAGACTTCCAAACTTTCTATCTTCCCTTACCAAAATTACATAGCGCCCCTGTTTATGCACCTTTTCTTAATGTTTCTAATCAAAACCCATAGTATTTTCCAGGCTACCTTTATGTTTCTGATAGTCTATCAGAACCTTCCAGTCTGATTTAAAATTATCATCATTTAAACCTCTAATTTGAGTCGTTAGCTTGTCCATTTCCATAATGTCCAATATCTTAATAAACCAGTCTTGAGTGGAGGGAGTTTATTTCACTTTCCATCTGGATGCATACAGTATTCTGGCATCTGAGATAAGATTAAAAATTAATTTCCCATATTTCTTCTCCAATTCTTGGTCAACTACTATGCCCAAAAGAAACATTTGTGGATCATTTTTCAGCTTCTTTTTCAGGATTTCACTCATAATCTCTCTTATATTACTCCAAAGTTCCAACTTTTTTTATCACATTTCCAACACTTTAGACCATGGGTTTTTTTCATCTTAGCTAATTTAACCAGGGTAAAATACCACCGGTATTGCATTTTGTAAAAATTCTCCTTGATGTTATAATTAAGTGTATGTTTCAATCTACTTCCCCAGCATTTTTCCCATTGATGTAGGTCTATCGTATGTCCAAAGTCTTGAGCCCATTTTATCATTTGGGGTTTAATTAGTTCCCTTTCCATTTCACTGGTTAATAACATTTTATAAAATTTGGATATTTCATGTTTGGTTTTTTTCAGATTGGATTATGTCATCGAATTCTTTATTTAATACTCCTATTTTCCTTGTTTTCTGATCTAATAGAAACCGTTCTCTGATTTGTCTGCAAGAAAACCAATTGCAGCAGTATCCTTCTTGGTTTAGTACTTTTTGTGTTTTAATCATCATATTTTTGCCTTTTTTTAATACCACATCATTATAAGTTAACAATTTATCTTTACCAAATTTGTTTTCTTTTCATACCACCCTCACCGATTGCTGTCCAACTAGGTACAATATCATGCCAATTTTTCTTTACTTTTATCCATATTCTCAAAAGGGTACGTCTTAAATAGTGATCGTTGAAATTTTTATGCTTTTGGATTTTATCATATATTAAATAACCGTGCCATCCGTAAACATTGTCAAAGCCCTCCAATTTCAAATTCCTTTCTTTTCTTAGTTCGATCCAATCTATAAGCCAAAAGAGAGAACAAGCATAATAGTAAACTTTTAAATTTGGTAGGCCTAAACCTCCTCATTTGGTGGCATCTTGAAGATATTTAATCTTCACTCTTGGTTTCTTTTCATCCCAAATAAACTTTGATATACAGTATCTTGGTCCCAATTCTTAAATGGTGAGTCATTTATCAAGATGGGGATATTTTGAAAGAGAAATATCATTTTCGGTAGGATGCTCATTGTTGAGATTTTTCCCATCCAAGATAAATTAAGCTTTTTTCCATCTGTTCAGATCAATTTTAATTTTGGCCCACTTTTTCTCGTAATTATTTTTAAGTAATTCAGAATTTTTAGTAGTAAAATTTATTCCCAAATATCTCACCATTTTAGCCTCTTGAAATTTAGTTTTATCCTTGAATGTCTTCCTTTCTTCCTTTGTTAAATTCATTCCTAACATCATAGTTTTTTCTTTATTGATTTTTAAACCCGTTGCTTTACAAAATTTATTTATGATGTCAAGCAAAGAGTTGATATCCTCACAGGGGTTTGAGAGTGAAACCATCAGATCATCGGCAAATACTTTGACTTTAAATTCTTCACCTTTTCGTTTAACCCCTTGTATCTTTTTTCCACTCTAATTTTATTCATTAGTAACTCAGAATTCAGTATCAATAATAAGGGGAATAAGGGACACCCCTGTCTAACACCTTTTTGAATTTTAAATATCTTCGTAGATTCTCCATTAACCAATATTTTTGCTTCCTGGTTTTGATATATTGAGTCAATCCATCTAGCAAAGTTTGGGCCAAGATCTAATTTATTTATTACCTGTTGCATAAATGTCCAATTTAAATTGTTGAAAGCTTTTTCAATATCAAAGAATAATACCGCCAATTTTTTATCATTGTTTTTATTATGATATTTGATCAAATTTATTAGATGTCTAATATTATCTTTTAACATTCTGCCAAGAAGGAAGCCTGCTTAGTCTTCATGAATCCAGGAAGAAAGCCATTTTTTTAATCTATTTGCTATGATATTTGCGAATATTTTATAATCGCTATTGAGCAGCGAAATTGGCCTATGATTTTTCGGGTCAGATTTGTATTCTTTAGGGATTAAAGTTATATTGGCCAATAACACGATTTGGGGATGTTGCCTTCTAAAATTTGATTCATAGTTTTTAATAGAGGGCCTGCCAACTGGTCTTTAAACTTGTTATAATATTCGAAAATAAATCTGTCTGGATCGGGGGATTTACCTGATTTCAAATTATTTATGTTTTCTAGAAGTTCCTGGAGTTTGATTTTTTTTATTAAGTCCTATTTTATATTCCTCTGTAATTTTAATCACATTTTGTTGTTGCAAATATTCCTTAATTATATCAAATTTATCCTGATTTTCACTATATACCTTAGAAAAATAATCTAGTAAGATTCTCTTGATCTGATCTTGTGATGAGTATGTAATCTTACCTTCTTTTAATTCAATGATTGTCTTTTTCTCCTGTTCTTTTCTTAACTTATAAGCCAGCAGTTTCCCTGGTTTATTTGCGAATTCAAAAAAATTTTGCCGGATGAATTTCAGCTTTTTTTGAATTTCATCAGTTGTTATTATTGATACTTGCTTTTGTAATTTTTGTAATTCTGTTTTAACTTTCCTTTGTGTGGGGTTGAGTTTCAATTGTTCTTCCTTTAATTTGATTTCATGTTCTAAAGTTTTTATTTGTTTCTCCCTTATTCTTTTTAATTGCA
The DNA here is from genome assembly GCA_026167975.1 of Phrynosoma blainvillii. NCBI lineage: Eukaryota > Metazoa > Chordata > Lepidosauria > Squamata > Phrynosomatidae > Phrynosoma > Phrynosoma blainvillii. The sequence goes on from JANUYF010000004.1 coordinate 155,099,956, forward strand.
CACTTTTCTTTATAAAATACCCTCTCATGAACGCCTTAGCGGCGTCCCATACAACATCTATGGGGGTTTCTTTATCTAAATTTTCTTGAAAAAAAATTTTTAGTTCTTCCTGAGCATCATTGATGATCTGATCGTTTCTTAACAAATTATCATTTAGTTTCCATCTGAATTCTTTCCTTCCAGCTTTCATAGTCATCAGAATCAGATTATGATCTGACCATATAGCTGGAAGTATATCCATTTTAGAAATCCTATAACACAACATTGCGGATACCAGAAACATGTCAATTCTTGACCAGGAATTGTGTGAATGTGAGAAAAAGATAAAATCCTTAGCATTACCATATAAAATCCTCCAGACATCTTTTAATATTAATCTCTCTTGTAACTCAAAGAAACTTTTAGGGAGTTTACCCTGTTGAATTTTAATCTTTTTGGGAGATTTTCTATCCATTTGTGGGTCAATGACCCCATTCCAATCCCCCAAGGCAATTATCAAGTCATTATTGTAGTTTTCCAGTTTATTCAATAATTGTTCGTAAAACTCTTTTTTATTTGACAAAGGAGCATATAACCCAACAATAACTATATTCTCCCCCTTTAGGTTGATTTCCATCCCAACTGAATACCCATTTGGATCCGTCCATAACAACTTTGAATCTAATTTATTTGCAATATATTATACAACTCCTTTTTTCTTATTTTGAGTGGCTGATACATATTCTTTCCCCAACTTTTTATTTATCAAATATGTAACCTCTTTTGCTCTTATATGGGTTTCTTGAAGACACAAGATGTCCGCCTTTAGTTTTTGCAAGTAGTGATATATCTTTTTTCTTTTCTGAGTGTTTAGCCCTTTTACATTCCATGAAATAAGTTTTAAATTCTCCATCCAATTTTTGAGGGGGAATTAGTTTTCTTTACCAGATCACCCGACCCAGAGAAAGGGGAAAAAGGCAAATAAACACATTGAAATACTATATTTGCTCTATTTCTCTGTTTTCCAGATATACCCCTCCTCTACTATATTGAGTATCTATTGGGTCGTCTAACTGATCGTTTAATACTACTCCTATCTCTCTTTCATATCGCCAGTTGGTGGCACCCTCTTCTTCTTGACTATCACTTTCGTGACCACTCTTTTCTTTACTAGCTCGGTTTACTCATCTCTTCCTTAGTACTTTGGGCTGATCCTTCTTTTTCCCCCTCTTTTCCCTTATTTCTGGCTTCTCTTCTTTGTTCTTCTCTATCCCACATTCTTTTCGCCTCCTCTAGGGACCTCAGCACAACCCTTCTCTTCCTCCACCAAAAAAATCAATCCCTCCGGAGTACCCTACCTATATGGTATTCCTTGCTGTCTCAAAAAGACCATGAGGAATGCGTGTTCTTTCCTTTTTCTAAGTAATCTCGCTGGTATGTCCTTTAGAATCTGCACTTGAATCCCATCTATTTCCAACGGAGTTTCATTATGAACTTTTAACAGCAAATCACATATTTGGTGACAGACAAAATAGATCACAATATCTCTTGGTAGATTTTTTTGTTTCACTACCAAAGAATTGAGGCGAAAAGCCCTATCAATTTCAAACTGAAATTGTTGTTCATCTTTCTTTATAAATTCTGCCAATCTAGAAGACAATCATTCTATTAAGTTTTCACTTTTGTCTTCAGGAATACCTCTGATTTTAAGACATTTTTTCTCTTAATTTTTGATCTAATAGTGCTTTTTCGTCTAGGTCATGTTCTCTTATTTTCCTAATGTCATCCAGTTCTTCTGCAAATCTATCTCCTCTATTTTCTAGATTATCAATTTTCCAGTTTGCAATAGATAATTTTCCTGTTACTTTTTCAATAGTCTGATTTATTTCCTGTAATTCCGTTCTGATCTCTTACTGAATCTCGATTTTAAAATCATGCATTTCTTCTCTGAACAAAGAGCGGAGTTTCTTTATCTCCTCCAAAATATTAATAATGGGATCCGTACTTTTAGGCTGGTCAATCGATGACTGCCATGGTAACTGTGATTGGTTTTGGGCTTTTGCCAATTGATTTCTTGACATCATGATCTATTTTTGTCCTAAATATTACAAAAATGATTTTTTTGTATTGAAATACACGGAGTATAGATCAATGAAATATTCTACGTTCTAAGAGGAAACCACAATGAACAAATTATCTAATTTACATCAATATATTTCTTTTCAAATTTGTTATTCTCCAAGATTGTCAAAATTCTCCTATAAATATTATGGAGATATTTATGTGTCTTTCTTTAAAAATTTGAAATTTGAAATTTTCTTCTAACAAACTCTTATTCTAGAATTCATTCAGTTGTCACACCAAATTGAATCAATTATTTTACCATTAATCTATGTTCCCAATTTTGTCTTTAATCTATTCAAGAATTTAATGAATTTAATGAATTTAAATTCCATTATTATTATTATTATTATTTATTTGTATTTTCCCCTTTTTATTTTTTATTTTATTTTATTATTTATTTATTTTATTCTTTTATTTTCTTTAACCTTTCCTTTTTTTCTCCTTTCCTTCTTTATTTTTTCCTTTTAATTTATCCAATTAATAAATCTATAATCTTAATACTTTATCTCACAGTGACACCCAAATCTCCCCCCTTATTTTTTTCCTTTAATAATCTTTACCAACCATGAGGATTCTCCTTAGAAACAAGCCAAGTACCAGATCAAAGTAAGATCTTCTTCACTTTCTTGCAATCCAGAGGGTTTCTATAATCATTCTAATATCACAAACTCTACTATCAATAGTCATTGCTCCTTTTATCTAGTTCTCTCTTGTCTTAGAGTCTCTAAGCATTTACTAGAGCCACATCTTATGGTGGTGCCAGGCCAGAGTATCTTCACCATCACGCATATCCACTCTTTTAATTCTAGATTTGCCAAATCATAGTTGGAGACTGCTGCCTCGAAGGGGCCTAGGTAGATGGGATCTATGCTCAGCCTAGCTATCTGTGTGAGGTCTTGTCCCTTAGCTTTTGGATAGGAAAGATTGATGGTGAACATCCATTGGACTCCAGTTTGGAGATTCAGCTTTCCTAGTTGGTCTGCTATGGTCTTGATTTCCATTAGGGGCCAAAAGACCATCTCTACCACTGTCTTTGTAACTGTACCATCTTCAGAGGTGGCTTTCCTTTCCATGGTACTCTGGGTTTTAACGGGGTTCATGGGTATGCCTGGAGTGCATCCCTCCATTAGTTCATTCCCTTTTGGGGGACACCATTGGCGATTGTAAGGAGGAGGAGTCCATGCCTCTACTGGCGGGCGACTCTCCTGAAGGAGATTTTTGAGGATGCAGCAAATTCCTCCCAGAGGACCGGAGAAGTTTTGAAACTTCCACTTCCAATTGATATCTTTTATATTCCTCTACTGCATCATGGGCTAGGATCCAAATTCCCCATGATGCTAGCCTGTCCTTTTCTGATTTGGGGATGCTCTTCAGCCCCTTCTTTTCTATCCTGAGGTTATAGGCCTCCAGTAAGATCAGAAATGGATCTTCTTTGAGGAACCCTCCAGCTACTCATGGATTGGGCCCCTTTTTGGTGATCCATTTCTGAAGCCTGTCCTGGACTTGCTCTTCTTTAAATAACTTGGCAAATTCCATTTCTTTACTCTTTCTCCTTCTAACAAATCTCGACTAGGACATTCCCATCTTTACCAGCTGATTTCCCTAACCTTACTAGCCCCACTAGAACACTCCCATTCTTACTAGTTGGATTCTACTCTCTGGCTGGCCACACTAGGACATTCCCATCCTTACCAGCTTGAACTTACTTTTGCTAGCCCACCTAGGACACTCCCGTCCTTGCTAGCTGGCTTCCAGACCTATGGGACCACCTCATCCCATTGGTGTACTCATGGGTCGGAGCCGGTATCTGACCACTCACTATCACAGAGGTTGTGGGGTGACTACTGCAGCTAGTGCCACGGACAACCTGTGCTAGACCCCGACCAAGGATCGGTTAGTTCCTTCTCCTAGCCATTCACTGGGAAGTTCAAGTGAAGCTGTCCTACTCGGTTGACCTGCTGCAGTAGGTTCCTAGCAATCACTATTCCTTGGGGGCCTAGCTAGACCCTTGCCATGAGTTTTAAAACCCATTAGCTGCACTGGGCCACCTTGCCCTCGCTATCTTTAAATGACCAACCTTGCGCTAGGGATTACAGCCTCAGATGAGGACGTCTCCTCACTTCGTCTACCTAAGCTTGTCCAAGGTGGTTTTTGGGACAGTCTAAAATTTGGATTGTGAAGGGGAAAAAAACTGAACGGGGGAGTCTGGCTCTTCTCTCCCAACATGCAATAGAGATATTCAAAGCACGAAAGGGGATAGCCAACCCAAGATCAACCACACAAGAACACAATCACACACTCTCCCAGCTATTGTGTCTCCTTTGTCCAAGAACCTTATTCCTCCTATGTACCAAGATTTAAATGGCCAAAGTGATCAGTTTTGGGACATCCAAATTTCAGGATACTGTACAATGCCAAGTATTCTCCAACAAAATGTTAGGAAGGATCTAATTAGGGGAATTTATAATTAGCCCAAATATACAAGAGTGGGGTCCCAACAAAGCCCCATGTGACCGTGGACCGTTATGTATACCAGAGGACTAAGGAATCCCACAATGGATGACATTGAGGCAGGCTTCTCCAATTAAAGTCTGAATATTTATTAAAGGGGGAAACTGCACACACACAAATATAGTGTACACACACACGGCACTCTTAGGAATAAAGGAATGGAAGCAGGAATAGCTTGAGATGGGCCAGACTGAGAGAGTTACTCATTTCCGAAGGCTTCTCCAGGATCCGCTGTGGATGTTGATGATGATGATTATGATTATGATGATGATGCATGGCCACCGAAATGGGGGAGAGGATGGCCAAGGGAGCTATGATCAGGGTACAGACAGACGTGGAGTCAGCATGCACTCTCAAGATAGCATATGGAGCTTGAAAATCTCAGGGTTTAAATAGGAAATTTCTACCTTCTGGCTATTGACTAAATGGCTTGGCTGAAGCCTGGACAAAGGCATTAATAGTCCTAGCTTTGTTAAACCTAGGTGTGAGGACAGTCTAGACCAGGGGTAGGCAACTTTTCCCCTTTAAGGGCCGAGGGACTTCAGCTCCCAGAATCCCAGGAGCTATTAGCCAACATGGGACTACTGGCCAACATGGCTGAGGCTTCTGGGAGCTGAAGTCCCTCGGCCCTTAAAGGGGAAAGGTTGCCTACCCCTGGTCTAGACAATGCATTTGGTTTTGAGACTGTCAAGGAAGGGAGACTAGAGAAATTAATTGGCAGCCAGTGGAGGGATTTAAGCACTGGTGTTATGTGCTCCCTCCTAGATATACCAGTAATTAACCTGGCTGCCATATTTTGTACCAATTGCAGTTTCCGGGTTAAGCACAAGGGTAGCCCCATGTACAGTGCATTACAGAAATCCAGACGTGAGGTTACCAGAGCATGTACCACAGTTTCCAGATCCCTCATGTCCAGATAAGGGCACAGTTGGCGTATCAGTCGAAGCTGATAACAAGCACTCCTGACCACCGCATTCACCTGACAAGTCATGTGAAGTGATGAATCTAGGAGAACCCCCAAGCTGCGAACACAGTCCTTGGAGGAGAGTGTGACTCCATCCAGGACTGGAGACTATGGGGGGTTGCAGACTGCCAGAAATAGTGCAAATTGAGTCCACTTTTAGGGTTAGGGTTAGTGCTAGGGTATCATGGGAACTGTTTTTTTTCTGAGACATTGAGCCTTCTCTGTCACAGAGCTCTGGTGCCACAATAAAATACAGTTCCCATGATTCCCTAACCCTAACCCTAACCCTAAAAGTGGACTCAATTTGCACTATTTCTGGCATTCTGCAACCCCCCCTATATTCCCAAATCTGGTTTTGGGCCCGTAACTGCCAGTACCTCCATTTTGTCCGGATTTAATTTCAATCTGTTTTTCCTCATCCAATCCATTACCGCTCTGAGACAGTCATTAAGAGGAGAGACTCTCTTAAGGTTAGCTTTGACCTCAGTCTCAGCTTCCAGATTCCACCTTTCCACCTTTTTACTAAGCTACTACATATGTACTTGTTATAGGCAATTTAATTGATACAATATCAGTTACAGCAAACTTTTTCCAGCCTATGAAAGCATTCTTACCTGAAAGTCAGCTTCTAAGAAGAATAGGGTCTTTCTTTATTCATTACAGCTGAGACGGGAAGCTCAGAATTTTCCCAGCCCCTCCCTTTCTGTGTCCTGGGGTTAAGCAGCAAAGCAAGCAATGCCTAGGTGTCTGCAGCAGAGTCATGCACATCAGACACAAAGAAATATGGAATATAGCCATTTGCAGGGAAACAGCAGCAGATGAAGTGGAGCAGAGAAGAAAGTGCCAAGTTTAATAAAGGATTCTTCCTGTTATGTGGCACTTGTTTAGAGGGCTGTATTTTCTCAGTCACATAGAACATGGAAAATTAACTGAACTGGCCTGAATGTATTTATTTTCCTGTGGACTTTGCAGTTCAAAATTCACAAATGATGCTATAGAAATAGGTGAAATAATGATAACAGCTATACTGGATCTTTGTCAAAGAAACAGCCTTTTTGCCTAATTCAGGGGTAGGCAACCTTTCCCCTTTAAGGGCCGAGGGACTTCAGTTCCCAGAAGCCTCAGCCATGTTGGCCAATAGTCCCATGTTGGCCAATAGCTCCTGGGATTCTGGGAGCTGAAGTCCCCTGGCCCTTAAAGGGGAAAGGTTGCCTAGCCCTGGCCTAATTTAGCCAAACCTCTAAGCTAGGGGTAGGCAACCTTTCCCCTTTAAGGGCCAAGGGACTTCAGCTCCCAGAATCCCAGGAGCTATTGGCCAACATGGGACTATTGGCCAACATGGCTGAGGCTTCTGGGAGCTGAAGTCCCTCAGCCCTTAAAGGGGAAAGGTTGCCTACCCCTGCTCTAAGCTCTCGAAACAAGTTGGGGCAAATGGGGATTTGGGAACTGGTGGAGTGCTCCCTTCACCTAAAATGAAGACTATTAGTTCTAGAGAAGTCTCAGAAAACTGCAAAGCATATGGGCATCCACTGGAGCCAGGAAGCATGCAACTGAGACAAACTCATAGGGATGGACTGAAATTCTGTGGGATGTTATGGGGTTATGAACTTTTCAAAACTCATTAAGGGGGACTGCAGACGGGTGGCTCTCAGCCGCCCAGGGAAGCAGCAGATCGGGGCCGCGGCAACCCCACGCTGCAGCCCCAATCCTCCCTTTTGCCACCCCAAAAAGAGTGGCAAAATGCCACCCTAAGAACCAGCGCACAGCTCTTCAGAGTCCTTTTTGGTGCAGCGTGTCAGAACGCTCCGCCAGAAGGGCGTCCTGACGCCGCACACCATGCGTAACGGCACGCAGTGTCAGGACAGTGTTGACGTGGGTTGGGGTGGCTGGCATACGGCTGCCCTGCCCCAACTCTGCCTCTAGGATGGCCATTTGGGCTGGTTTGCAGAGGCCCGAACTTTATCATAATTTAAACCAGGGGTAGGCAACGTTTCCCCTTTAAGGGCCGAGGGACTTCAGCTCCCAGAATCCCAGGAGCTATTGGCCAACATGGGAGTATTGGCCAACATGGCTGAGGCTTCTGGGAGCTGAAGTCCCTCGGCCCTTAAAGGGGAAAGGTTGCCTACCCCTGATTTAAACATAAATATGTTGAATTTTTAAGCAATCCTGAATGTGGGAGAAGCTGGAAATGACAGAATAGACTGGTTGATAAAAGAGACTGGTTTTTTTATGTTTCTTCAATTTAACTCCCAACTTATGGCAGCCCTATTCAAGGGTTTTCTTGACAATATTTATTCATACATGGAATCTCTGACGCTGAGAGAACGTGACTTTCCCAACCTCACCCAGTGGGTTTGCATGACTGAGGGCCTTTGCAGACTGCCAGAAATAGTGCAAATTGAGGCCACTCTAACTGCCCTGGCTCAGTGCTAAGGAATCATGGGAACTGTAGTTTATTGTAGCACCAGAGCTCTCTGACAGAGAAGGCTCAATGTTTCAGAAAAAATACAATTCCCATGATTCCCTAGCACTGAGCCAGGACAGTTAAAGTGGACTCAATTTGCAATATTTCTGGCAGTCTGTAAAGGCCCTGAGTGAGGACTCTGGCCTTCAATCATGCTTGTGGTGCCTATTTAAAGTTGCCAAATCTCCTCCCACCTTCTGTTTGCAGGATCTAATATTTGCTAGCTATATAGCAAGAAGTTAAATGGTCTTCATTTCAGTATCTGCTGAATTTGGCCAGTCAAGATGCTTAAGAACTCATTCATTTCCAACATTCCAACATTTCCCTCCCCATACATATTCTAGGAAGAATTTGAAATGTCAAAAAAATCTGAATGTAGAAAATTCATTGATTCACACAGGAGTAAGCATATGGCAGCTTCAAGGTTCTGAAATGTGATGTAAGTTTCAAGGTTCTGAAATGTGAGGCCTTTGACAAGGTTCCCCATGACATTCTTGCAAGCAAGTTGGTAAAATGTGGGCTAGACAAAGTAACTGTTACATGGATTTGTAATTGGTTGACTGGTCAAACCCAAAGGGTGCTCAACAATGGCTCCTTTTCAACCTGGAAAGAAGTGACCAGTGGGGTGCCACAGGGCTCTGTCCTGGGCCCAGTGCTATTCAATATCTTTATTAATGACTTGGATGACGATATTGGGGGCATAGTTATCAAATTTGCAGATGACACCAAATTAGGAGGAGTAGCTAATACCCCAGAGGAGAGGATCAAAATTCAAAATGACTTGAACAGACTAGAAAGTTGGGCCAAAGCTAACAAAATGAAATTCAACACGGAGAAATGTAAGGTACTGCACTTAGGGCAGAAAAACGAAAAGTACAGATATACGATGGGGGACACCTGGCTGAATGAGACTACGCGTGAAAGGGATCTAGGAATCCAGGTGGACCACAAGTTGAACATGAGTCAACAGTGCAATGCAGCAGCTAAAAAGGCCAATGCAATTTTAGGCTGCATCAGTAGAAGTATAGTGTCTAGATCAGGGGTAGGCAACCTTTCCCCTTTAAGGGCCGAGGGACTTCATCTCCCAGAATCCCAGGAGTTATTGGCCAACATGGGACTATTGGCCAACATGGCTGAGGCTTCTGGGAGCTGAAGTCCCTTGGCCCTTAAAGGGGAAAGGTTGCCTACCCCTGGTCTAGATCAAGAGAAGTAATAGTGCCACTCTATTCTGCTTTGGTCAGGCCTCACCTGGAATACTGTGTCCAGTTCTGGGCACCACAATTCAAAAAGGATGTGGAGAAACTGGAGCGTGTCCAAAGGAGGGCAACTAAAATGGTGAAGGGTCTGGAAACCAAGCCCTATGAGGAACGACTTAGGGAGCTGGGGATGTTTAGCCTGGAGAAGAAAAGGCTGAGAGGTGATATGATAGCTGTGTTTAAATATTTGAAGGGATGTCATATCAAGGAGGGAACAAGCTTGTTTTCTGCTGCTCCAGAGACTAGGACCCGAAACAATGGATGCAAGCTGCAAGAAAAGAGATTCCACCTCAACATTAGGAGGAACTTCCTGACAGTAAGGGCGGTTCGACAGTGGAACACACTCCCTCGGAGAGTAGTGGAGTCTCCTTCCTTGGAGGTCTTTAAGCAGAGGCTAGATGGCCATCTGTCAGGGATGCTTTGATTGGGAGTTCCTGCATGGCAGGGGGTTGGACTGGATGGCCCTTGTGGTCTCTTCCAACTCTATGATTCTATGGTTCTATGGTTCTATGATTCTATGTAAAAATCTGGTTATTATAGTACTATCTGCCACCAGTACAGGCTATGGCTCCAAATCAAGCCAGCCTCATCCTCATGCAGAAACATTTTTTTCTTAACGCTATATTTACAATGCATTGGGAGCCTGTAGCTTCCCCAGATGTTGTGGGATCATAACTCCCTCAATCCCTCAACAACTGTCATATCAATTGAGGCTAATGGAAACTAGAGTTCAGAAACAACTGGAAAGCTATGTGATCTCTGTTTCAGCATTAGAAGCTATGCAAAACCCTCAGAATTCATGACTCATGTAGCGTTTCACTGGCAGCTTCTTGGTTCAGCTGCTATTCCACATCAGCTCTTCAACAAACTCTTATAATTGATCACTCATGTCATAGAATAATCTTTTCTACTTTAATCTCATAGTCTCATTTCCACCAATATGGCAGTCTCAACAACTAGTTACATTCTATTACATTCAGTATATATGCTGAAACGTGAGCAAAGCCTACAGCATTATGTACAGCCACTTCTCATTCAAAATGTTCTCCTTTACATAATTCACAAATAAAGGGCATAAGGTTATCATACAACACAAACTATAAAGATGATGAGGCTCTGTGATAATCTGAGCAGTGGGTTTAAAGGGAAGGGGGGGAAATCTAGATTGAGAGAATATTTTGGTATTTTGCAAGAGTTAAGGGTATCCTTGTAAGTATGATTTTACATGGAGATATGTATAGAAATTGGTTCACTATAATTCCAAAAATTGTCATGACTGTACAAGAGCTTTTCTGGTACATGCAGGGCCTTCTTTGACCCCCACCCCATTCTTCTTTCTACAAGGCTCCATGTGGGTCTCTCTTCCTGCTTTAACAAAGTGCAACCTGTGGCTCTGAGGATAAAGAAGCTGCTGACTTCATCCACAGAAGTCTTCAGTACAGAATTATTGAGATAATGCATGCTTAGCAGCAGGGTGGCCCAATGCAAAGGCAATCTGGTAGGAAAGGACTTTATTGCATTTTGAAACAATGCTGCAGAGTGTTCTACATTTAGAGGAACAATTAAAAAAATCCAACAATGAACTTTTTCTGGCAGAAGAGTAAAAATGAGAATGATCAAGATCAGATGGGGGGGGGGGGATCCCACCTCCTCATTTTAGTCCCCCATCACCCAGAACCAGGGATGTTCTCAGACCTTTTCCTCTGTCAAGTCCACATAAATAGACAAGGAAGGAGGTTCATGGCTACCTGGCTCCTTCCATTATTTTAAGGTACAGCTATATGGGGCCCTGATGAATGATGATAGTCTCAAAATCTTAAAGAGAAATATTTAGTGTTCTTTCATCTCAACAGATAAATAGAGTGGTTGAAGAGTGAGCAAGCATCTTAAAACTACATCCTCTGCCTTCATATGGGCCATAACCTAAAGAGTTTTATTGGGAATCTTTTCTTTAACTCTAGTGGAATTTAGAGTGAATGCAAATAAAAGACTCCTTCTTGGCTTAAAAATCCTCTTTTTAATTATATAGTTAAATAGAGGTTTTAGTTTGTAGAAGGAGCCAAACATTCAGCTCATTATATTAATGTTCAAAAACATAACTGTGTTAGGGGGGATGCAGACGAGGGCGTCGGAGACGCCCTGGTCCGGACCGCCGCCGGAGTTCAGCCTCCGGATGGCGGCGCATCCCCGGCGCATCTAAAAGGACTGCCAAAATAGCGATCCTTTTAGATTCTGCCGAAAGTGCGCCCTAACAGCGGCGGGCGCACTTTCGGCGGCTCAAACGGCGCGGCGCGTTCGGCTGCCGCGGCGTGAGGGCAACCCGCAGTCGCCGGCCGTGCGGATGGCCGGCGCTTCCGGGTGCGCCCTCAGGAAGAGGAAGAGCCGCTGAACGTGCGGCGGCTCCTCCTCTTCCGGGCCTCGGAGACGGCGCAATTAGCCGTCTGCCGAGGCCCTCAGTTTGTTTCAGCATAAAGAAAATTTTGTAGCACCTTTGAGGATGAGAAAAAGAAATTTCCAACATAAGCTTTTGTAGACCTCAGTCCACTTCACCAGATGCACAGAAAGGAGCCTCTGAGGACAGACATATGTGGGGGTGGGGGTGGGGGTGGGGTGAAGAGGAGTGTGACCTGTAACAGAAATGCAAAATATGGTAATGCAGTGATAAGTTCAGTTTCAACAATAGTCGTAAAGAATAATTAAGAGGATAAAGCTAAGTTAAATATTTACATACAAGCCAACATGAGTAATATGAAAATTGGATAAAGTACTTGCTATAGTACACGGATATGAGACAGAACTGCTAGAGTATTGCAACAAAGCAATCATGGGAACTCTACTTAGTGTCTAGGATGTTTTAATATGTGTAGTGTGCCAAGAAACCATTATCTCTGTCCCTACTACTGCCATTAGTTCATTAGTTATCTAATACCCAAAACAGATAAATAAATGAAGTGGCTTCTGGCCACTTTGGGGGTGTGGCGTTTAGATGACGCATGTTCCCAACACAGCCAGAAGCTGCTCTGAGGCCACCTAAGGCAGCCCAAAGCTGCCAGCAAAAGGAGGGGATTTAATCCACTTCTGCTAACAGCCCATTTGGGACTGCTGAGGCAGCCTGCTTCAGATTCCAGAGCAATCACAGCCAGATTGCAGCTGTCCCTAAGTCAAATATAGCCCTTTATTAATGTTAAAAGTGGGATCTTTAAACTCTCCACAGGCCATGAAATCAACACAATGTAAGTGCTCTGGAGAGTGATGAGAATCATCTGAAACAACCTTTCTTGTTTTGAAAGATGCATTCATTTAAAATGAATATCTCTACATTTACAAGGTTAATCTCTTTACTGGTTCATAGTTCATTCCTCTTTTGCCCACAAACAGCTAACTATGAGTGCAACCCAAATCCCACTCAAGTCAGTGGCACCGTTTTCTTTTCTTTTAATAATGCTCATTTTCATGCATTAGGGATCATTGGATACATTGATACTTCCAGACATTTCCATTTTCATTTGAAAATAAATATGGACATGGAAAGGATTAAATTGGTTGCAGTGAAGATTGCTACTCCTCTCTGCTGTTAAATCTTTGTAAACTGTGACATTTTATAAACATCATGGAGACATCATATAGACTCTTTCATCCTGTAACTTAAGGCCTAAGCAGACTGCCAGAAATAGTGCACATTAAATTGAGGCACTGCCCTGGCTCAGTGCTAGGGAATCATGGGAACTGTATTTTTTTCTGGGACATTCAGCCTTCTCTGTGAGAGAGCTCTGGTGCCACAATAAATTACAGTTCCCATGATTCCCTAGCACTGAGCCAGGGCAGTGCCTCAATTTAATGTGCACTATTTCTGGCAGTCTGCTTAGGCCCTTAATCACATTAACCAATTAATAATAATAATGTTCCACCAAAGGGAGATACATCAGAACATATACAATAAAATGCAAACAATAAAGCACCACACTATAAAATACCTGAATACTAAAATAATATATTAATATGTTAAAAACAAAAACAAACAATTCTTCATATATAATTGACACATAAATATTTTTTTACTGCTAAAGCGCAGAATGAACTAAGGCTTGCTAGAGAAGTTAAGAACAATAAAAAGGGCTTTTTTGGGTATGTCAGCAGCAAAAGGAAAAAGAAGGAAATGGTAGGGCCACTGTGTGGAGAAGATGGCAAAAAGTTAACAGGGGACAGAGAAAAGGCAGAATTACTCAACACCTTCTTTGCTTCAGTCTTCTCAGAAAAAACAAAGGGTGCTCAACCTGAGGATAATAGAGCAGAAGACGGAATACGAGAATTTCAGCACAGAATAAGTAAAGAGATAGTACAGAAATATCTGGTTAATCTAAATGAATATAAGTCTCCAGGACTAGATGAATTACATCCAAGGGTATTAAAAGAACTGGCAAACGTAATATCAGAACCATTGGCAATAAACGTAATATCAGAACCATTGGCAATAAACAGTTTCGGCCAGGACAGAGAAGGAGGAGGAGGAGGCTCTCCAGGCCAGTTTCTAAAACAGAAGAGAAAGAGAAAGAGGTTTCTGCCAGGAAAGAAAGCTTTCCAGGCCAATTCTTGCTAGGAGAGAGGAAGAAAACAGTTTCCAGGTAGCCATCTTGAGAGGGTAAGTTTTTAAGTTCTTTTTAAAAACTCTTGGGGGAAGTGTGACTGTGACTCAGCGTGTGGGGCTTTGTTAAGAGCATTTGCAAATCAATAGGGGGTGGGCTAGGCAGTTAGCTCTTTACAACTGCTCCCAGAGGTCAGTTTCAGGTCAGTTTCGGCCAGGACAGGGAAGGAGGAGGAGGAGGCTCTCCAGGCCAGTTTCTAAAACAGAAGAGAAAGAGAAAGAGGTTTCTGCCAGGAAAGAAAGCTTTCCAGGCCAATTCCTGCTAGGAGAGAGGAAGAAAACAGTTTCCAGGTAGCCATCTTGAGAGGGTAAGTTTTTAAGTTCTTTTTAAAAACTCTTGGGGGAAGTGTGACTGTGACTCAGTGGGTGGGGCTTTGTTAAGAGCATTTGCAAATCAATAGGGGGTGGGCTAGGCAGTTAGCTCTTTACAACTGCTCCCAGAGGTCAGTTTCAGGTCAGTTTCGGCCAGGACAGGGAAGGAGGAGGAGGAGGCTCTCCAGGCCAGTTTCTAAAACAGAAGAGAAAGAGAAAGAGGTTTCTGCCAGGAAAGAAAGCTTTCCAGGCCAATTCCTGCTAGGAGAGAGATAGAAAACAGTTTCCAGGCAGCCATCTTGAGAGGGTAAGTTTTTAAGTTCTTTTTAAAAACTCTTGGGGGAAGTGTGACTGTGACTCAGCGGGTGGGGCTTTGTTAAGAGCATTTGCAAATCAATAGGGGGTGGGCTAGGCAGTTAACTCTTTACAACTGCTCCCAGAGGTCAGTTTCAGGTCAGTTTCGGCCAGGACAGGGAAGGAGGAGGAGGAGGCTCTCCAGGCCAGTTTCTAAAAGAGAAGAGAAAGAGAAAGAGGTTTCTGCCAGGAAAGAAAGCTTTCCAGGCCAATTCCTGCTAGGAGAGAGGAAGAAAACAGTTTCCAGGTAGCCATCTTGAGAGGGTAAGTTTTTAAGTTCTTTTTAAAAACTCTTGGGGGAAGTGTGACTGTGACTCAGCGGGTGGGGCTTTGTTAAGAGCATTTGCAAATCAATAGGGGGTGGGCTAGGCAGTTAACTCTTTACAACTGCTCCCAGAGGTCAGTTTCAGGTCAGTTTCGGCCAGGACAGGGAAGGAGGAGGAGGAGGCTCTCCAGGCCAGTTTCTAAAACAGAAGAGAAAGAGAAAGAGGTTTCTGCCAGGAAAGAAAGCTTTCCAGGCCAATTCCTGCTAGGAGAGAGGAAGAAAACAGTTTCCAGGTAGCCATCTTGAGAGGGTAAGTTTTTAAGTTCTTTTTAAAAACTCTTGGGGGAAGTGTGACTGTGACTCAGCGGGTGGGGCTTTGTTAAGAGCATTTGCAAATCAATAGGGGGTGGGCTAGGCAGTTAGCTCTTTACAACTGCTCCCAGAGGTCAGTTTCAGGTCAGTTTCGGCCAGGACAGGGAAGGAGGAGGAGGAGGCTCTCCAGGCCAGTTTCTAAAAGAGAAGAGAAAGAGAAAGAGGTTTCTGCCAGGAAAGAAAGCTTTCCAGGCCAATTCCTGCTAGGAGAGAGGAAGAAAACAGTTTCCAGGTAGCCATCTTGAGAGGGTAAGTTTTTAAGTTCTTTTTAAAAACTCTTAGGGGAAGTGTGACTGTGACTCAGCGGGTGGGGCTTTGTTAAGAGCATTTGCAAATCAATAGGGGGTGGGCTAGGCAGTTAGCTCTTTACAACTGCTCCCAGAGGAATTTTATAACCACTACCAATTGTAGAAAACTTTTGGTCATCTGCAGACTTTAACATTGGTTTTAGCAAGAGATTTTCTTTGAGGAGGAAAGCCATAGTCCTTTTTAATACTTAGTATGGATACTGAAGGAACTGCTGCCATCACCTGCAATACCTGCGGTATGTTTGTCTTCCTACCTACAGAGGTCGGGAACTACACATGCTCCAAGTGCAAGTTGGTAGCTCTCTTGGAGGAGAAAGTACAGCAGCTGGAGGCGCGGGTAGCTACACTTCAGAATATTAAGGAGCAAGAGGCTTTCCTAGACAGAACGGAACGAACGGTCTTGGACAGGGACCACACAGTGGAAGTTGCTGGGGAAGAGAACGTCACACCACATACACAGGAGGTAGACAGCTGGAGGAATGTCACACGTAGAAGTAGGGAGACCAGAGATCGTTCTGGGAGCTTGCAGCTACAGAATCGTTTTCAAGCTCTTTCCCTTACCAAGGAGGACGAGGAAGAGCAGCATGAACAGACTTCAGGGAAAGAGCTGGGAGTACCACCACAGGGAACAGTCGCTGCTAAGCCTCGTAGGAGACGGGTGGTCGTGGTGGGGGACTCCTTGCTGAGAGGGACAGAAGCAGTGATTTGTGGGCCTGACAAGATGTCTCGGGAGGTGTGTTGTCTCCCTGGGGCAAAGATCCGAGATGTGACAGAGAGGCTGAGAAGACTGGTCAGGCCTACCGACCAATACCCCTTCCTTTTAGTTCACGTGGGAACGAACGACACAGCAAGACACAGCCTTCAAAACATCAAAAGGGATTACGAGGCTCTAGGAAAGAAGCTGAAAGAAATGGAGGCACAGATTGTCATCTCGTCTCTACTGCCAGTTGAAGGGCACGGTCCAGGAAGAGAGAGGAAGATAGCAGATGTCAACAATTGGCTCCGCAGATGGTGTCGTCGAGAACGATTTGGATTCTTGGATCATGGGCTGCGGTTCCATGAGGGTGGACTCCTGGCAAGGGATGGGCTGCATCTCACACCAGTTGGAAGAAACGTTTTTGCCAACAGTCTGAAGAATTTGATCAGGAGGGCTTTAAACTGAGTTATGTGGGGAAGGGAGACAGCACCCTGGAAGACAAAAGGACTGGAAAAAATAGTCAAACTGTCATAGAGGAAACAAAGCAAACAGTAGAGGGACCCAACAGTGGGAGGCAAAAAAACGTGCTGAGGCAGCAAGTAAAGGAGACATATGGTCTTAGATGTCTCTACACTAATGCACAGAGCATGGGAAATAAGCAAGATGAACTTGAACTCCTAGCGCAACAAAGCAAATATGATATAATAGGCATCACTGAAACCTGGTGGGATGAGTCTCATGATTGGAATGTAAAAATACAAGGGTATAACCTCTTCAAGAGAAACAGGCCAAACAGGAGAGGAGGAGGAATAGCATTATATGTCAGGGATATTTACACCAGTGAAGAAATCGAGGACAACAATCCTGGAAGCCAGGTGGAGAGCATTTGGATAAAAATTAAAGGGGAAAGAAACAACAGGGATGTTATTGTGGGAGTCTACTACAGACCCCCGACTCAGGCAGAAGAACTGGATGATGCCTTTCTAGAACAGATGACCACACACTCAGAAAGGAGAAATATAGTAGTGATGGGTGACTTCAACTATCCGGATATTTGCTGGAAGTCAAACTCGGCAAAATCCTTGAGGTCTAGCAAATTCCTCACTTGCCTCGAAGACAATTTCATTGTTCAAAAGGTGGAAGAGGCAACGAGGGAGTCAGCTATTTTGGATCTGATCCTAACTAACAGGGAAGACCTAGTTAATGGGGTGCAAGTGGTTGGATCCTTAGGCGGGAGTGATCATGTCCTCCTGGAGTTTATTATACAGTGGAAAGGAGAAGCCAGGCATAGTCAGACACGCATTCTAGACTTTAGGAAAGCTGATTTTACTAAACTTAGAGAAATACTGAGGGTGATCCCATGGACAGGAATACTAAAAGAGAAGGGAGTTCAAGACGGATGGGAGTTTCTCAAAAGGGAGATACTGAAGGCACAATTTCAAACCGTGCCAATGAGGAAGAAGAATGGGAGGTGTCTCAAGAAACCAGGATGGATGACTAAGGAACTTGCAACTGAACTATGTTTTAAACGGAACATGTATAAGAAATGGAAAAATGGGGAAATCACCAAAGAGGAATTCAAACAAATAGCTAGCACGTGTAGGGTTAAAGTCAGAAAAGCTAAAGCGCAGAATGAAATCAGGCTTGCTGGAGCGGTTAAGAACAATAAAAAGGGCTTTTGGGGGTATGTCAGTAGCAAAAGGAAAAAGAAGGAAATGGTAGGGCCACTGTGTGGAGAAGATGGCAAAAAGTTAACAGGGGACAGAGAAAAGGCAGAATTACTCAACACCTTCTTTGCTTCAGTCTTCTCAGAAAAGGCAAAGGGTGCTCAACTTGAGGACAATGGAGCAGAGGACAGAATAGGAGAATTTCAGCACAGAATAAGTAAAGAGATAGTACAGAAACATCTGGTTAATCTAGATGAATATAAGTCTCCAGGACCAGATGAATTACATCCAAGGGTATTAAAAGAACTGGCAAATGTAATATCAGAACCATTGGCAATAATCTTTGAGAATTCCTGGAAAACAGGAGAGGTCCCAGCGGACTGGAGGAGGGCAAATGTTGTCCCCATCTTCAAAAAGGGGAAAAAAGAGGATCCCAACAATTATCGTCCAGTTAGTCTGACATCAATACCCGGAAAGATTGTGGAGCAGATCATTAAACAGAGAGTCTGTGAACATCTGGAAGATAATTTCATAATCACAAAAAGTCAACATGGGTTTCAGAGAAACAGGTCATGCCAGACAAATCTGATCTCTTTTTTTGATAAAATTACCAGCTTGGTAGATGAAGGGAATGCTGTGGATATAGTATATCTTGATTTCAGTAAGGCCTTTGACAAGGTTCCCCATGACATTCTTGCAAGCAAGTTGGTAAAATGTGGGCTAGACAAAGTAACTGTTACATGGATTTGTAATTGGTTATCTGGTCGAACACAAAGGGTGCTCAACAATGGCTCCTTTTCAACCTGGAAAGAAGTGACCAGTGGGGTGCCACAGGGCTCTGTCCTGGGCCCAGTGCTATTCAATATCTTTATTAATGACTTGGATGACGGTATTGGGGGCATAGTTATCAAATTTGCAGATGACACCAAATTAGGAGGAGTAGCTAATACCCCAGAGGACAGGATCAAAATTCAAAATGACTTGAGCAGACTAGAAAGTTGGGCCAAAGCTAACAAAATGAAATTCAACACAGAGAAATGTAAGGTACTGCACTTAGGGCGGAAAAACGAAAAGTACAGATATACGATGGGGGACACTTGGCTGAATGAGACTACGTGTGAAAGGGATCTAGGAATCCAGGTGGACCACAAGTTGAACATGAGTCAACAGTGCGATGCAGCAGCTAAAAAGGCCAATGCAATTTTAGGCTGCATCAGTAGAAGTATAGTGTCTAGATCAAGAGAAGTAATAGTGGCACTATATTCTGCTTTGGTCCGGCCTCACCTGGAATACTGTGTCCAGTTCTGGGCACCACAATTCAAAAAGGATGTGGAGAAATTGGAGCGTGTCCAAAGGAGGGCAACTAAAATGGTGAAGGGTCTGGAAACCAAGCCCTATGAGGAACGACTTAGGGAGCTGGGGATGTTTAGCCTGGAGAAGAGAAGGCTGAGAGGTGATATGATAGCCGTGTTTAAATATTTGAAGGGATGTCATATCGAGGAGGGAACAAGCTTGTTTTCTGCTGCTCCAGAGACTAGGACCCGAAACAATGGATGCAAGCTGCAAGAAAAGAGATTCCACCTCAACATTAGGAGGAACTTCCTGACAGTAAGGGCGGTTCGACAGTGGAACACACTCCCTCGGAGAGTAGTGGAGTCTCCTTCCTTGGAGGTCTTTAAGCAGAGGCTGGATGGCCATCTGTCGGGGATGCTTTGATTGGGAGTTCCTGCATGGCAGGGGGTTGGACTGGATGGCCCTTGTGGTCTCTTCCAACTCTATGATTCTATGATTCTATGATTCTATGATCTTTGAGAACTCCTGGAAAACAGGAGAAGTCCCAGAGGACTGGAGGAGGGCAAATGTTGTCCCCATCTTCAAAAAGGGGGGAAAAGAGGATCCCAACAATTATCGTCCAGTTAGTCTGACATCAATACTCGGAAAGATTCTGGAGCAGATCATTAAACAGAGAGTTTGTGAACATCTGGAAGATAATTTCATAATCACAAAAGTCAACATGGGTTTCAGAGAAACAGGTCATGCCATACAAATCTGATCTCTTTTTTTGATAAAATTACCAGCTTGGTAGATGAAGGGAATGCTGTGGATATAGTATATCTTGATTTCAGTAAGGCCTTTGACAAGGTTCCCCATGACATTCTTGCAAACAAGCTGGTAAAATGTGGGCTAGACAAAGTAACTGTTACATGGATTTGTAATTGGTTGACTGGTCGAACCCAAAGAGTGCTCAACAATGGCTCCTTTTCAACCTGGAAAGAAGTGACCAGTGGGGTGCCACAGGGCTCTGTCCTGGGCCCAGTGCTATTCAATATCTTTATTAATGACTTGGATGACGGTATTGAGGGCATAGTTATCAAATTTGCAGATGACACCAAATTAGGAGGAGTAGCTAATACCCCAGAGGACAGGATCAAAATTCAAAATGACTTGAACAGACTAGAAAGCTGGGTCAAAGATAACAAAATGAAATTCAACACGGAGAAATGTAAGGTACTGCACTTAGGACGGAAAAACAAAAAGTACAGATATACGATGGAGGGACACCTGGCTGAATGAGACTACGTGTGAAAGGGATCTAGGAATCCAGGTGGACCATAAGTTAAACATGAATCAACAGTGCGATGCAGCAGGTAAAAAGGCCAATGCAGTTTTAGGCTGCATCAGTAGAAGTATAGTGTCTAGATCAGGGGTAGGCAAACTTTCCCCTTTAAGGGCCGAGGGACTTCAGCTCCCAGAAGCCACAGCCATGTTGGCCAATAGTCCCATGTTCACCAATAGCTCCTGGGATTCTGGGAGCTGAAGTCCCTCGGCCCTTAAAGGGGAAAGGTTGCCTACCCCTGGTCTAGATCTAGAGAAGTAATAGTGCCACTCTATTCTGCTTTGGTCAGGCCTCACCTGGAATACTGTGTCCAGTTCTGGGCACCACAATTCAAAAAGGATGTGGAGAAACTGGAGCGTATCCAAAGGAGGGCAACTAAAATGGTGAAGGGTCTGGAAACTAAGCCCTATGAGGAACGACTTAGGGAGCTGGGAATGTTTAGCCTAGAGAAGAGAAGGTTGAGAAGTGATATGATAGCCATGTTTAAATATTTGAAGGGATGTCATATTGAGGAGGGAACAAGCTTGTTTTCTGCTGCTCCAGAGACTAGGACCCGAAACAATGGATGTAAACTCCAGGAAAAGAGATTCCACCTCAACATTAGGGGGAACTTCCTGACAGTAACGGCAGTTCGACAGTGGAACACACTCCCTCAGAGAGTGGTGGAGTCTCCTTCCTTGGAGGTCTTTAAGCAGAGGCTGGATGGCCATCTGTCGGGGATGCTTTGATTGGAAGTTCCTGCATGGCAGGGGGTTGGACTGGATGGCCCTTGTGGTCTCTTCCAACTCTATGATTCTATGATTCTATGATTCTATTAACAGTATTTTTCTATCATTAGGGACAAACCTGATGCAATACTTGGCATCTTTGTACCTTATTTGTACAAGCACACACCCATATGTGCATACAAAGTCACTCATAACATTTAGCACAAACTATTTTTCCTTCTTGTTACATGATAATGTGGGAAAGTTAAAGAACTTCCCGTTTTCTATATCTTTATAAACATACTTTTACAGTGCAAAAAATGTATTCCACTTTCAATAATTTTTGTCACCTCAAAAGTTAAAATTAAAATTCCTATCACTTGTTCTTAGTGTGCCATCAAATAATAACTGGCTTCATAATATTCAGATGTTATCCTGCTCACTGTGGGTTGACATATACAGTGCGCCCATTCCAGATCCTCCCCCCCAATAGCAAAAAACATGGGACCTTAAATCCCATTCTTTTCAATGGGTGTGCACTCCCACTTGTGCCACCATGTGCATGTGTGCTCATTGAAAAAGCCGGAGCTTGCTGTCCACGGAAGCTCAAACCGCGGATGGCAAGCCTGCACTTGGCATGAGTGCCCTATATGACTAATTCCAGGAGAAAGCAGCAGCACTGAAAGGAAAATGGCACCAAGTCAGTAGCAGCCAGCAGAAACCATGTTGCCAAAAAAGGATTGCAAAAAATCTGGATATTTGAAAATACCAAAAAAAAAAAAAAAATCAAAATATTTTGAAAATCTACATAAAAATTGAAAATGGGGAATATTTGTGCAGATCCATAAATAGCCTAAATACACTGAAAGTACTTCTTTTTGCAACATATATCAGAGACAGTCTTTAGAAAAAGAAAATTTGTTTTTGGTTTCTTCCATGCATTCATTGACATATCAAAATATTAAAATTCAAATATGTTAAATTCTTTATATAACTGGTTAGCCAATAGAGAACAGAGATTTGAAAGGTTATCCCCAAAGGATCTTGGCTTTCACAGAACTTTCCAAATGGGAAATGAAGTTACAATTACATAACATTACAATTACATAACATTATTATCAGTTTTTGGTTTTACATATGATGTTATGATTCCTGGTGAAAACTACCATATTTAATTGTAGTCCTCCTCTTGCTAGTAGATTTCTGCACTGAACACAGCACTGGATTTGCTCAGGGCCTCAAGAGCCTCAAGATGTGAAGTAGGAGCTCTGCATTGAGTAGAGGTAGTCAATGGGGTTCCCCATTCTTGATCGTAAGGGTCCAGATTCTGTAGTTGCTGAGAAACAATCACCCAGATTGCTGAGGGAAGAATCATCACTATCCAGCTCACAGAAAAGAGGTTCAGAACCTTCAGGACAGATGAAGAATAAGTTTGTTCAGTTGAAAAAGTCCTTTGGAAGGGTCCAAAGATGTAAGCACCATTGCAATGATTGGAAGCAATACTGTACAGTAAATGCTTTTGGGGGGGGGATGCCAAGCTAGGCTGGCCCCCTCCTGTGGTGGGTATGGACCCCTCCCCCTTCGGGGAATAATTAGGTTAATTAGAAAATACTAATTGGGTTAATAAAGAATTCCTAAATTCGGTATATGTCATTAGGTTAACCATATTCATATGATGTCATTTTAACTTTCGATGATGTCATAAAGTTATGATGTCATAAGACTCTCTTATGACGTCATATCCGGCTGGGGGAGGGATTAATTATTGTTGTGTAATACTGCACAAATTAATGGACTTGACGCATGCCTTGTTAGAAGCAATTAATTCATAGCGCTTGCGCTTAACTACACGTACGCATGCGTCAAGAACGAAATCTTGTTTAAGAAACTGCTATTTAACTGTTTAATTGATTGATATCAAGACCCTGTACAAAATAAAAGTTGTGGCCAATGATTTACCCAAAATAATCGCGTTCTGTGTCCTTTGTGCCGGTGCAATAAGTTTGTTCAGTTGAAAAAGTTCTTTGGAAGGGTCCAAAGATGTAAGCACCATTGCAGTGATTGGAAGCAATACTGTACAGTAAATGCTTTTGTGCTGTTTACATTCATGTGGTTGATGAGAACTTATCTCCAAATTGTATCATTGGAACTTTAACCAAGCTACTTCATTTTGAATAACTTTTTAAAAATCATTTTAGTTTTTATTGAATATTTTACGAACAATTACACAATGATTCATTTTTATTTTACTCCCCAGCCCCCAGCCTCCCTTCCACCCTCCCTCTTAATGACTATACCTAGAGTATATTCAAATAGCACTTCATGATCCATTTTTCATAATAATCCAAATCACATTGGTTATCTCTATACTCCCCACCCCGGTGCATTAACTTTCTCAATTAACATTTTCCATTCATTGGTCAAAATTCTAACTTTATCTGTCCAATATATTTCAATCTTCTTTCTCTAAGAAAATCAAATAATAAAAAATTGGCTATATATTTTTCAAGACTGAACTTACTCTACCCCCTATACTGTCCAACCCAAGGCAATGACTCCATGTGCTGCTTTTAATATTTGCTTTATCACATACTTTTCATTCTTATTCAGCCCCAATTTTTTTAAATTAAGTGTGATGCTATTTACTTTACTGAGCTGTATATCTTTCCCTAGAATCTCATTTATTTTTTATTAACTACTATCTAAAACTTCTGAATGATGGAACAGCCCCACCACATATGAATATATGATCCTTTAATGCAACAACCATGCCAGCAATTAGGTGAACAATTCCTATTTATAAAGGATAATTGATATGGTGTTCTATATCTGACCCATCATTTTCACTTGTTTTTTAAAAGGTAAAGTTAGAGGTAGTTCCTTGACATGAATGTCTAGTCATAACAGAATGTAGAGGGCAGTGATCATTTCCATTACTAAGCTGAAGAGCCAGCGTTGTCCAAAAATGACTCCGGTGGTCATGTTACCTTCCCATCAAAGTGGTACCTATTTATCTACTTGCCATTTGCATGCTTTTGAACTGCTAGGTTGGCAGAAGCTGGGACTAGTGATGGGAGCTTACCCCATCATGCGTCACTTGAGCCTAGAACTGCCAGCCTTAACCACATTCTTTTATTTTCATGTTTTTATTATTTACTATTTCTTCAATCCATGCTTTGGTCTCTTCTTCTTTAATTATTCAATCTTTCTCCTAAGAAACTTTCAACCTTCTTCAATACTAAATTTTGGGGGGTTGCAGACTGTCAGAAATAGTGTGAATTCAGTCCACTTTTAGGGTTAGGGTTAAGGTTAGGGAATCATGGGGACTGTATTTTATTGTGGCACTAGAGTTCTCTGACAAAGAAGGTTCAATGTCTCAGAAAAATAACAATTCCCATGATTCCCTAGCACTAACCCTAACCCTAAAAGTGGACTGAATTCACACTATTTTTGACAGTCTGCAACCCCCCTTTGTCTCAAGTACAGCCCTATATATTATACTAGTTAGACTTTCTTCGCAGTTTAATTTTCTTTTTATTATACCTTCTAGTCCTGTATTTTATTCTTTAATATGAATTCTTAGAATCATAGAATCATAGAGTTGGAAGAGACCATAAGGGCCATCTAGTCCAACCTCCTACCATGCAGGAACTCTCAAGCAAAGCATACCTGACAGCCACCCAGCCTCTATTTAAAAACTTCTGAAGAAGGAGACTCCACCACTCTCTGAGGGAGTATGTTCCACTGTCAAACAGCCCTTACTATAATAATAATAAATTTAATAATAAATTTTATTTATATACCGCCCTGTGGCAAGCCAATTACTGTCAGGAAGTGCCTCCTAATGTTGAGGTGAAATCTCTTTTCCTGTAGCTTGTATCTGTTGTTCCAGGTCCTTTGGAGCAGCAGAAAACAAGCTAGTTCCCCTTCAATATAACATCCCTTCAAATATTTAAACAAGGCTATCGTATCATCTCTTAAAAGCCTCTTCTCCAAGCGAACCATAGCCAGTTCCCTAAGTCATTCCTCACAGGGCATGGTTTCCAGATCCTTCACCATTTTAGTCGCTCTCTTTTGGACATGCTCCAGTTTCTCAACATCCTTTTTGAATTGTGGTGCCCAGAACTGGACACAGTATTCCAGGTGGGGCCCGACCAGAGCAGAATACAGTGGCACAATTACTTCCCTTGTTCTAGACACTATACTTCTATTGATGCAGCTTAAAATAACATTGGCCTTTTTAGTTGCCACATCACACTGTTGACTCATGTTCAACTTGTGGTGTACTAGGACTCCTAGAGCCCTTTCACATGTAGTTGCGTTAAGCCAGGTATCCCCCATCCTATATCTATGCATTTCATTTTTCTGTCCTAAGTGTAGTACCTTACATTTCTCCATGTTGAAATACATTTTGTTAGCTTTGGCCCAGCTTTCTAACCAATTACAAATCCGTTTAACAGTTACCTTGTCTAGCCACATTTTACTAGTTTTTGCCAGAATGTAATGGGAAATTTCTTAATTCGGAATGTCTTAATTCTTGCATGTTTTTTTTTTAATAATACTTCTTATCTGAAGCCAAATAAGTAATAAAACTCATTTTCTTCTAGAGTTTTCAGATTTCATCCGGCTTGGGTCCAGGCTATTTGAAGGACTGTATCTCCCAGAGGATTGAGATCATTGGGAGAGGCCATTCTCTCTGTCCTACCACCAAAGCAAAAAGCAGCTTATTTATATACCGCTTCATATCACACTATGGGATGTCTAAGCGGTTTACAACTGTGAGCTGATTGCCCCCCAACAAGCTGGGTACTCATTTTAGCGACCTCGGAAGGATGCAGGCCTGAGTCGAGCCTCAGCCCTGGCTGGTATTGAACTCGCAACCCTGTGGTCTATGAGTGAGTGGCTGCAGTACAGGCATTTAACCAGGGCACGTTTGGTGGGAACAAGAGAGAGGCTTTCTCATTGGCTGCTCCCAAGCTTTGGAACTCCCTCCGTAGAGAGGCCAGGATGGCGCCATCCCTGCTGTCCTTCCAGCAGCAGATAAAAACATTCTTGTGTCAGCAGGACTTTGCAAACTGATAAGGAGTAGGTTTTTAATGTTGTGATATATAAATTTTAATGGTTTGTACTTTAATATGTTATATTTTAATATGTTATTATATAAATATGTCATATTTTAATTTATAACTGTTTTTGTTAGAATATGGATGGGTTATACAGTCAAAGATGAACTGTAGAGATGTGTGTGTGTGGAATTTTCCTCATGAGAACAACATCTAGAGAAACAAAGTGAATCTAACACCAGATGGCTACACAGACATAAACATGTACTTTCCCAAAGGTACAACTCATAGACACAGACTTTGTTATAGAAAGCAAGAGATATCCAAAAAGGTAAACAACACAGCTACATCGTTAGGTCATGAGAAAATAGTCACGTGGTGGATGATGGACAGCAAGAGGCTGGGTTAATATACATCATACAGGCATTATCCAATCAACATAAGGTTAACACCTAGAAGGTGGAGTATGGGAAGAGCCTAGAGAATATTGTGTTTAAGAATGTTTGTGTTTCAAGATGTGTGTGCGTGTGAGTGTGTCTGCCTGGCAGCAGTGGTTTCAACTGCAACAGGTTGAGATCCTATGTTTTGGGGATTGTTAAAGATGTAATCTCTCATGGCTGAACTGGACAAGTTCATCACAATGGATTTTACTTAGTTATCTTATTTTGCTTTTATATGCATTAATAAACTATGCTTTTGGACTTTACAATGTGTCTTCTTGACTGAGGAAGACAGGATCCTGAAGAAGGGAAGCGGAGCCAGTTGATGGTAAGAGATACAAAGTGGCTGTGGATCACAGCAGCCAGCTTGTCCTGCAGATTCTGCTGGGTGTCAAAGAGCATCACTGAAACAACCATCATCCACACACTGACAGTTTTAACTGTTAAAATTGTTTAATTGTTTTCAATTTTTATATTTATATATTTTAATATTGTCGTATTCTTTTTAAATTGTATTGTTTTATACTTGTTGTTCACCACCTTGAGTCCCTATATTGGGAGAAATGTGGGAGATAAGAAAATAAAAAATTATTATTATTATTCATTGTATAAATCACCTATTATTGTATAACCCTTTTTTTATTCTTTTAAATATTTTCCCTATTTCTTGACTGTTATTTCTATTTATGCATTCAATTGGAAACCAATTCCACTTTTTTTAATTAACAATCATTTCTGCCATTTATCCCATTTCTGTAAATTTAAATCCAAGGACCAGCTTATTTATTTATTTATTTATTCAGACAAGCTTTTCAAACAGTAAGTTTTTAAAGGATGGGCTAGGGTGTTATATTGTTTGAAAGTATACTGTTTTAAACACTTTTTTAAAAACTGTACAGTCCACCCTCAGTATCTGTGGGGGATCTGTTTCAGATGCCCCTGGGGATGCAAAAATCCATGGATGCTCTAGTTCTGCTTTCCCCAATGGTGTGCACATTAAGGACAACAGAACTCCAATAGTAGCACGTACACATGGCCCAACCACCATCAGGGACACCCCCCCCCATTAGGGAGAACAAGACTTAATGGTGGCATGGCTGTGTGCACACACCACCACAGGATAACGGGGACTGTCCCTAATGGCAGCATGGCCACATACATGTGCCGCCATTGCGGACAATGCAGGCTTGCCATCCACAGATGCTTGAATCCATGGATGGCAAGTCTACAAATACCAAGGGCCAACTGTATTTTATTCTTTTAATGAGTAATCTTGTGACAGAAAACCTCACTGACCTGGAACACCTACTAAGAAAGATCAAAGAACTTTATGTTGAACATAAAGAAAAAAAGAATGACCACTGAGGACCTTCATAAGTTCAACCTAGACAATAAAATGACAGAATTCTCACTTTAGAAGGATTTAATCTGAGATTTGGTTGGCGCACATATATGTGGTACAACAAGACAAAAGTGCATAAAGAATTTGAGCACCACTAATAAGGATTTGGCTGCAATGTAAGGAAAATTTTTACAGAAAATTACCCTTATGGGTGTCACCACAAGAAGCTTTTTTTGGAAGATGGCGAGAAGTATCTAAATGGTTGAGATATTGAGACATCGTGAATAAAACAAGGTGTGGATTTTATGAATTAAAGTCTCTAGAAAATCTGAAAGAATTAGATAAAAATCTACATTGGTTTCCATACAAACAGTTAATGGACAGATTCAAAGCTGATTATAAAAAACTGGGATTTGAAGAGACAGACACTGAATTAGATAAAGTGATTAAGCAAAATGGAAAAAAACTAACTTCCAAATATTATGAGATTTTACAAGAAAGAGATTTGGAACAAGACTTAGTAAAAGATACGATGATTAGATGGGC
Organism: Phrynosoma blainvillii; assembly: GCA_026167975.1. Classification (NCBI taxonomy): domain Eukaryota; kingdom Metazoa; phylum Chordata; class Lepidosauria; order Squamata; family Phrynosomatidae; genus Phrynosoma; species Phrynosoma blainvillii. The sequence continues at coordinate 155,128,586 of JANUYF010000004.1, forward strand.
TAAATACATTGGCAGGGACATTGATTTAGAAAGTTGGGAATGGGCAAGAAAGAAGACACAAAAATTTACTCAATGCCAAGACTTGAAAGAAAACTATTTAAAAATGGAGCTACGTTAGTATCTTACTCCAGTGAAACTAGCAAAAGTTTATAAGAATGGCAATAATGGATGTTGGAAGTATAACCAAACCACAGGATGTTGGTTACATGTATGGTGGAACTGTGACAAAGTTAAGAAATATTGGATAACTATTCATAAGGTAATCTGTGAAATACTTAAAATAAGATATGACATGATACCAGAAATATACCTGTTGAATATGACAAATAAGATTCCAGAAAAAATGGAAAGGAAATATGGGAGAATATCATTATATATGATAACTTCAGCTCAGATCACATTAGCAAAAAAAATGGAAACAAATAGAAGTGCCCGCAACCAATGAGTGATTTACAAGGCTTATTGAAATGATGAGTATGGATATACTCACAGCTAGATTGAACAAACAAAATGTAGAAAATATTGAACAAGACTGGATCCCGATACTGCAGTACTGTAAAAGAGAAAACTTAATTGAGTAGAGATGCAAATTGATGGGAAAGTGTAAATTATTAAATGACCTAATAATAAGGTGAATATTAACATGGAAACATCTATAATAATGACTATTAAAGATCAAGATGGTTAAAGCTCCAAGCCAAACTGAGGAGGCTGCCTGTGCCTGTGCCTTTTACCATCAGGGCAACAGTTGAGGCAAGGAACTTGGACAGAGGGCGGGGCCGAGTCTGAGGCTTTATTTTGCCTGCTGCTCTCCTTACCACCATCCAGCTCCAAGACAAACTGAGGAGGCTGTCTGTGCCTGTGCCTTTTACCATCAGGGCAACAGTTGAGGCAAGGAACTTGGCCCACCTCCTCTCCTCTGGAACCACCTAGCCCCAAGAGGTAGCTGCGGTGGTGACAGGAGCCCTTTAAAGCTGCTTCCCTCCACCATCGGCAGTAGAACATCAGTAACAGTGGGGGGGGGGGACCTATGGAACAGCTGCCTTGCTGCAGCAGCTGAGGCGGCGCTTTGCAGGACAAGTGGAGGACTCTGGCCCCATTGCTAACACCTGGGCAGCCCTGCAGCGACCTCAGAAGCACGAGAGCCAGGAGAGTGTGAGCGTATAAAGCTTGCTGGAACATCTTCCCTGGCACCAGCAGCAGCTGAGGCGGCATTCCGCAGGACTAGCGGAGGACTCTGGCCCCATTGGTAATACTCTGTGAGGGTCATACATAGGTCCCAAGAGTGGGAAAGGACTTGCCCTCTGGGCCTATTGGTAACATCTGGGGTGGTTGGAAGACCCCCTTCAATATCCTCTCTCTGTGGGCCTGACAGTACTGTAGTAACGCGGTTTTTCGTGTTTCCTCTGCTGAAATAGCCCTTGGGTACTGGAGGTTTAAAAATCGGATTTTTCGGAGGGGTACGATTGGAATCTAGGTCTTTTACCATAGAGATTTGTTACCAGTGATGAGGACTTGGATTGTCTTTCATCCCTATTGTTGTGTTTCAGTCTTGGTTTTAATATCTATGACCTTACCTGAGGCCGGGAATGTGACAGGGGTGACCATCGGAGTTGCACTGGGGAATGGGAGGTACGGCTGGAACAGTAGGAATATATGTTACAAAAGAAGACGGGATCACTGTTGTCCCGCCTTCAGTTCCTTCTGTTTCTCAGAATGGCCTGGAGAGCAGACCTACCATTCCACAGAACCTCACTCTGCTCCTCTGCAATGCCAGGTCGGTTAAAAATAAGACTCACATCATCCAGGATCTTCTCCTGGATGAGGATGCTGACCTGGCTTGCTTCACAGAGACCTGGCTGGGAGAGGATAGCGCTGTTATTTGGGCGCAGGCCCTCCCAGCTGGGTACTCTGTTAGTGAGCAGGTGAGGGGAAGTGGGCGGGGGGGTGGAGTGGCTCTGGTTCATAAGAACACCTTGACCTTGACCAGGATACCTGTCCGGAACACAGCCCATTTCGAGTGTATGTACCTTAGCCTGAAGACCAGGAATAGTTTGGGGATTCTGCTAGTCTACCGGCCACCTCGTTGTCTAGCAGACTCCCTGACCGAGCTGACGCAACTGGTCTCTGAGCTGCTGTTGGAGACTCCAGACTTTTAGTCTTGGGGGACTTCACATCCCGCTCGAGACTAGCTTAACAGGCGCGGCTCGGGAGTTCATGGAGACCATGACAAACATGGGCCTATCCCAAATGGTCAACGGGCCCACACATTGCACAGGTCATACACTCGATGCGGTCTTTAGTACGGAACAGGAATATCCGTGGGCGGAGGTAGTAAGTACCTCCGTATTGTCATGGACGGATCATTTCCTGGTCAAGATGGAACTCAGAGCCAACATCTGAACCACCGGGGGTGGTGGACCTATTAGAATGGTCCGCCCTCGAAGGCTAATGGAACCAATTGGATTCCAGAGAGCCTTAGAGGGTTTAATGGTAGGGAATGCCAGTGACCCTGTCGACGCCCTGGTTAACACCTGGAACATCAATCTTACCAGGGCTATCGACACGATCGCTCCCAAGCGTCCTTGCCATCCTACTTCAAACCGTAAGCCTTGGTACACTCCGGAGCTGAGGAGTATGAAGCGGTTTGGTCAACGACTAGAGCACAGGTGGAGGAAGACTCGACTCTTATCTGACAGAACTCGCCATAGGAACTTCCTTCGTTCCTATTGGGAGGCAATACTTGCAGCGAAGAGAGCCTTCTCTGCTGCACGTATTGCGTCTGCAGAGTCCCGTCCAGCAGAGCTGTTCAAGGTGGTAAGGGAGATGACACAGGTACCCCCTGCACCAAATCCCTTGCTTAACCCAACAATGGCCTGCTGTGACGCATTTAACAACTTTTTTGCAGATAAAATCTCTCAGATAAGAGCCGACTTAGATGCTACCATTGAATCAGAGTCTATAGGCGAGGTGTCCAGTGACTCCGCCGATGTAGTTATCCTGGATCAGCTTCAATCTATGAGTACGGAGGACGTGGACAAGCTGCTTGGTAAGGTGAGGAAGACAACCTGCCCTCTCGACCCTTGCCCATCATGGCTGGTCGTCCGGGGGGGGATGCATTGAGGAGATTCCTCATGGATATCATCAGTGCATCCTTCAGGGAAGGACATGTTCCATCTTGTCTAAAGGAAGCATCTGTTAGGCCGTTTCTGAAAAAACCTTCCCTGGACCTCCTGGATATGAGGAATTATAGGCCTGTGTCATTGCTGCCATTTTTGAGCAAGGTGATTGAGAGGGCGGTTGCACTTCAGCTTCAAGCGGTCTTGGATGAAACCAATTATCTAGACCCATTTCAAACCGGCTTTAGAACAGGCTTTGGGGTTGAGACTGCCATGGTTGCCTTGACCGACGATCTGCGCCTGAGCATCGACAGGGGTAGTGTGACCCTGTTGGTGCTCTTAGACCTCTCAGCGGCTTTGATACAATAGATCACGGCATCCTCCTGGCCCGCCTGAGGAGGTTAGGTATCCGGGGCACTGCTTTGCAGTGGTTCCGGTCCTTCCTCTCGGGTAGGTCCCAGAGGGTGCTGCTCGGGGACTGTAGTTTCAGTAAGAGGGAACTCACTTGTGGGCTCCCTCAGGGAGCTATTTTGTCCCCAATGTTATTTAACATCTATATGAAGCCGCTGAGTGAGATTATACGGAGTTATGGTGCTGGGTGTTATCAGTACGCTGATGACACTCAAATCTATTTCTCCGTGTCTCGTTCGTCGGTCTCGAATTCCAATGGCATCTCTCCTCTCAATGAATGTCTACAGGTGGTAATGGGCTGGATGAAGAAAAACAGATTGAAACTGAATCCAGACAAGACGGAGGTGCTCACGGTAGCGGCCCCGAAACCAAGAATTGGGTTGCAACCTCCAGTCCTGGATGGGGTCACACTCTCCTCCAGTCACTGTGTTCGCAGTCTGGGGGTGCTCCTTGATTCATCGCTCCTGATGGCAAATCAGGTTAATGTGACGGTCTGGAGCGCCTGTTATCAGCTTCGGCTGATACGCCAGCTGCGCCCTTTTCTGGAAGTAAGGGATCTCGAGACCGTTGTGCACGCACTGGTAACCTCTCGCCTTGATTTCTGTAATGCACTCTACATGGGGCTACCCATGTGCTTGGTTCGGAAGCTACAGCTAGTTCAAAATATGGCAGCCAGACTTGTTTCAGGAACATCTAGAAGGGACCACATCACTCCGGTTTTGAGGTCCCTTCACTGGCTGCCTATTCGCTTCCGGGCCCAGTACAAGGTGTTGGTTATCACCTTTAAAGCCCTAAATGGCTTGGGTCCAAGCTATATCAGAGACTGCCTCCTCCCGTACAATCCTCCCCGCACGCTCCGGTCCTCTGGGAAAAATTTCTTAGAGCCTCAAAGATCGAGGCTATCCGTGACCTCCCAGAGGGCCTTTTCTATCATCGCCCCCAGACTCTGGAACGACCTGCCGGACGAGATCCGTCAATTAACATCTCTGGACAGTTTCAAAAAGGCGGTCAAGATGGATCTCTTCCGGCAGGCCTTCCCAGACTAAAATAGCCCAGCCCTGCACTGTTCCCTCCTCTAGTTGAACCTTGGTTCCCCCGTATTGTAACAATGGGATGATATGGCACAGCTTTTATTATTTAATTGTTATGATTTCTTCTTTAGTATATTGTCTTAGGATTTTTAACTATGTCACTGTTTAATACTGTTTTAAGCGGGGAGGGATATGCTTGTATATTGTAATTGTTTTTATGTTGTAAACCGCCCAGATTGGGCAACCATTGGGCGGTATATAAATAAATTATTATTATATTATTATATTATAAAGCTGTTGTTATAACACACAGCGGATTTAATAGTTAAAATTGCATGTATATGAAGACAATATTGAACAAGGAAGTAAGGTTGAGTACAAACTGGAGATACCTTGGAAGTCAATTGTAAATATTTGTAGATGATTATTGAAAAAGAAATTAATATGTCAATTTGATAGATATGTTTGAATAATACATGTTAATAAAATATAAAATTACAAAATAAGTTCAACCTAGACAATGAAGAAATAGAAATAGTAAAAGAATTCCCATACCTGGGATCAAACATTGGTAGAAATGGGGACAGCAGTCAGGAAATCAGAAGACTAAGAATGGGGAGGATGGCTATGAAAGAACTAGAAAAGATTCTGAAATGCAAAGATATACAACTCAGCACAAAAGTTAGAACCATACAAGCCATTATATTCTCTATTACCATGTATGGATGTGAGAGCTGGACAATTAAGAAAGATGATAGGAAGAAAATCAATGCATTTGAGAAGAGTGCTGAGGATCCCATGGACAGCCAAAAGGACAAACAAGTAGGTCCTAGAGCAGATCACACCAGAAACCTCCCTGGAAGCCAATATGACCAAACTGAGACTGTCGAACTTCGGACACATCATGAGAAAAAGGACTCTTTGGAAAAAAACAATAATGCTGGGCAGGTGGAGGAAAGTAGGAAGAGAGGAAGGCTATATGCCAGATGGATGGACCCTATTAGGGAGATCACGTGTATGGGGTTGCAGGAATTAAGCAGAGCACTGGATGACAGAGGGTCTTGGAGATGTCTCATCCATAAGATTGCCATGAGTCGAGATTGACTTGAGGGCAGTTAACAACAACTTGTGATAGACTGCAAGCAAGGTTGGGGTGTCTCGGTATTTTCCCTGACCCCCTCCCCCATGGAGTGCAACCATGAATCCAGAGGGCAGGGGAATTGCCCATTGGTAGCTTAGTGGTTAAGATGTCAGTTCTGAAGATCATGAGGTTGGAATGCTGGCAGTTGAGGCCCAAGTGATGCGTGATGGGGTGAGCGCTCGTCACTACCCCAGCTTTTGCCAACCTAGCAGTTCAATAGCATGCAAATGCAAGTATATAAATAGGTACCACTTCAATGGGAAGGTAACAGCATTCCATGAGGTTGAACATGAGTCAACAATGTGATGAGGGAGCTAAAAAGGCCAATGTGATTCTAGGCTGCATTAACAGAAGTATGGTGTCTAGACCAGGGGTCAGCAAACTATGGCCCGGGGGCCAAATCAGCCCCTCGAGGGCTTTCTACCAGCCCATGGCCAGTCCTGCCGCTGCTGCTGCTGCCGCCGCACATGCGTGATGCGGGGTGCCATTTTGTGTTTCAAAATGGCGCCCTACGTTGCGCATGCATGTGCACGACACTGGGAGTAGTGTGCATGCATGCACGAGCGTGGGCACCATTTTGGAACACAAAATGGCACCCCCCGCTTGTGCATGCATGCACACAATGCCAGGAGTAGTGCGCATGCGTGCGCGAACGAGTGCACCCCTGGTGCCATTTTTTTTCCTTCGGCCTGCCAAAGATCTGGGGGACAGCAGAACTGCCCCTTCCCCAAAAAAAAGGTATGCCGACCCCTGGTCTAGACCAAGGAAAGTAATAGTGCCATTCTATTCTGCTTTGGTCATGCCTCACCTGGAATATTCTGTCTAGTTCTGGGCAGCAAAATTCAAAAAGGATGTTGACAGGATGGAGCGTGTCCAGAGGAGGGTGACAAACTGGTGAAGGGTCTGGAAACCATGTCCTGTGAGGAACGACGTAGGGAACTGAGTATGTTTAGTCTGGAGAAGAGATGGTTAAGAGGGGATATGATAGCCCTCTTTGAATATTTGAAGGGATGTCATATTGAGGAGGGCCCTAGCTTGTTTTCTGCTGCTCCAGAGAACAGGACCCGGAACAATGGATGCAACCTACAGGAAAAGAGATTCCACCTCAACATTAGGAGGAACTTCCTGACAGTGAGAGCTGTTTGATAGTGGTGGAATCTCCTTCTTTGGAGGTCTTTAAACAGAGACTGGATGGCGATCTGTTGGGAATGCTTTGATTTTGAATTCCTGCATGGCAGGGGTTTGACTGGATAGCCCTTGTGGTCTCTTCCAACTCTATAATTCTATGATTCTGTGATTTGTCTTCGGACAATGCTGGCTCTTTGGCTTAGAGATGAGCGCTGCCCCCTTCAGTCAGTTGCAATTAGACATTCATGTCAATGGAAACCTTTACCTTACTTTTACCAAGAGGCAGAGGAATACTTCCCAAGAAAACCACAATGGAGAAAGAGGAGAGGAGGCAGAGCAAGAGAGGGCATGGAGTAGCTAAAGGGTTACTTTCCTCCAGGGGAAGAAAGATGCCAAACAAGAGGGGGGAAAGGAGGATGGGAAGAGGAGAATAGGGAAATATTGACAGGAAGGAGTGGTCAGGAGAATGGACTACAGTGGCCAGGGAAAAGGCCAGTGGGGTGAGAGAACACAGAAGTCCTGGCCAGAAGGAGGCTGGTGCACCCTGGCCACCACTGGCTGCAGGATCGGCAAGAGGGTGGCTAGAGTACCGAACAGAACCTGGGAGGAAGCCAGAAACCGAGGAAGAAGGGGGGCCAAGTAATACCTGAGAATTGAGCCTGGTATTCGCCCCTTTCTAGCACTGGGTGGGCAAGTGTGGGAACATCCAGACTGATAGAGGGAGAGTGGTGAGATGCAGTGGACATCAGTGGAGCCTGGGCAGAGGCTGTTTAAACAATGAAAAGGTGGATTGGGAAGCCTCAGAGAAAGGGTGCAGTGGTGGGAGAAGAGGATCTCTACCTGCCAGGGCAGGAGGTAGAAGATGAGGGTAATAACAGTATAGGTACTTTGAGTTCCCAGAGATCTGGGAGAAGTTTAAGTCTGTGTAATGAATGGTCAGATGACCTAAGGACTTAAGTTAATAAAAGAGTTGGTTGCAAGCATCCTTAGCTCTGTAGTATCCATTCACAGAGAAATTCAGAAGGCCAGGCCCATCTCCAAACCCTGGAAGGGCCACAGATTTGTTTTACTATTGTAATCATTTAATTTTATTTAATGCATCACTTTTCTATGTTTTAATTGTATTGTTCTTTTAAATTGTAAGCCACTCTGAGTCCCAGTTTTTTTTTTTTTTGGGGGGGGGGGGAATGAGATACAAATAATTATCATCATCATCAACAACAACATCAACATCAACATCATCATTTCCTCTTTATTTTTGTGGACCTTAAGCTGAAAAATAGGTCTCTATGCCATATTACTAATTTGCTTTTCAATCCTTATCCATTTTTTCTCATCATATTCAAGATCTAAAATTCTTGACATCTGTATTGCATCTAAGTATGTTTCAACAGTGGGAGTGCCCATTCTCCTTTGTTTTGATTACTATGAAATAGCCCATTAGCAAATCTTGATTTCTTTCCACCTGAAATCCACCTACACATTGATATATCCCAACTTCCTATCAATGTTATGAGTGTTTAAAAATTAAAATATTTAAAATTCCAAATGCTACTATCTTAAGCCCAGTTGCATAAAGACAGCATAGATACCATATTAGATGACTTCTGAAAATCTGAAAAATACTTCTGAGAAAGGGACTCCCATGCAGTGTAGAGAAATTTGAAACATTTTTAAAAACACATTTTAAAAACAAGTGTTTGTATTGTTGAGGGTTCCTCTTGGTCTAGCTGAGACATTTGAATGGACATACCAAAAGAAAATATGTGTGTATGGGTGAGTGGGACAGAGAGAGAGAAGAATACAGCTTTACATTTTCAATCATTTTTTACTACTTCAGAATTTGCTGATGTTCAGTCCTTACCATAAGGATTCATATGGTCACCTGGCATTTGCGGTGGAGTGAGCCTTTGCTGGATGGGATGTGAGCCGTAGATGTCTTGATCAAACACCAACATTTGCTGTGAGGGTGGTTGCAAGGTGTATGAGTTCATAATTCCCTCAAGGCCAGTGCTGCTGCCATTGTTTGTCTGGGCTGGAGGAAATGGGAAAGTCAAAGACATGAAATCCTATGATTAATTTCGTCTATTGAACCATCAATATTCAGCCATTTCACAGCACCACCTACTGCCAGAGCAGGGTTTTGTTTACTTTTTCTAATTATGCCTTTGCTTCTTAATGACATTTCTGAACTCCTGGTACAAGGAGGTAAAAACTCCTGCTGAGCTCCCCTGCTTTAAAGTTCAGGATTGCCAAAACCATCCAATCCTACAAAATGTGTTCCTTCTTAGGGAAGAAAAGGCAGAGTGGTCCTAGAAGTTAAGATTAAGTGAATGAAAATATATGGAACTTAGAACTTTCAACAGCCTGCCAGGGAATGATGTACAGAATATGAATTTGAAAGGAGGGGAGTTAGGAATGTATTTGTTCATCCAGCTGCACCTATTGATGTCTTGTCATATAGAGGAACCCCTTAGTTTAGAAATCCAGGCTTCAGTAGTGAACACACAAAAAACTTTTATTCAGAAAACTACAGATCCATGTTGGAGAACTTATGTCATGCTTGCCATTTTCCCTGGCATGCAGAGTGGAGAAGAGGAAAAGATGTGTGCCTGTTCCTCCTCCTTCTGGGCCTCCAGCTGCCTCAGGAGAGGCAGCTGAAGGCCAGGGAGGAGGCTGGGACAGCTGAGGGCTTGGAAGGGTGTGGGGAGGGGGGAGAAATCCCACCCCAGAAGTCCTGCCCACATAGGGAAAAAGTCTCATACCAGAAGTCCTGTCCCATCCCCCCCCCCAGAAGTCCTGCCTTCAGCACAGGGTACCACTCGGTACTGGAAGGCCATTTAGTTTGGGCATTTGGTACCTAAAAATTTCGCCATCACTGCTATAGATGCTCTCCATACATGTATGTTGTTAGAACTTTTTAAAAACCAGCATTAGCAAAGCCTAGTTAAAACACTCACAAATACAAATCATCGGTAGGGTACATTCTTATTCATCCAAAAAACAAAACATTCTCCTCCCCTCCTTTTCTCATGGGAGCCCCCTTCCACTCTCACACCAGAGACTGACCTTGGATCTTCCCAGCACAGACTCAACTCCTTTCCCAGCAATGTGGACAACAGTTTTAGCAATTAACACACTACTACATGTCCCATCCTTTAGTGACGGTACTCCATACTACATTATATGCCAGCAGATAATTAAGTTACAGCACAGTGTTCTCATAACGTACTGGGTACATAATGTGAATGGAACGGAATGAATTTTATCACACTGTATGATCCTCATCAAGTTCCAATTCTGTGCTCTGACAATCCCTAGCCCATTCCAATAGGAGAACTGTAAAAATGCATCTTCAGCCAGCAAGAATGCTTACAGACCATTCCAGATGATATGTGTGTGATAATCCTACCTGGTCTCAATCTGTCCTCGCATTCTGATTGACTAAGGGGGGTTGCAGACTGCCAGAAATAGTGTGAATTCAGTCCACTTTTAGGGTTAGGGTTAGAGTTAGGGAACCATGGGAACTGTATTTTATTGTGGCATCAGAGTTGTCTGACAGAGAAGGCTCAATGTCTCAGAAAAATAACAGTTCCCATGATTCCCTAGCACTAACCCTAACCCTAAAAGTGGACTGAATTCACACTATTTCTGGCAGTCTGCAACCCCCCTAAGACAACCTCCTCCCCTCCTGTCCTAGAATGTCCACAAATTCAACTCTTCTTCCAGTGTTGATGCAAGAAGGGTGCCACAGGTAATTTAAAAAATATTTTCTTTTATTTTTATAGATGGAATTGCATTGTGTTTACGAGAAAAAAACAATGAATGTTCACAACCTAAATCTCTTGTTTTCACTACCTTTTTTTTTTTTTTTTAAACATACAACCTCACCACAACCGTACGCATGCATCAAAGAAGGATGGCTGGGGAATGACCTGAGTGGCAGTACCGGTACAACAGTAAATGCAGTGTGATAATATGTGTTCTCATAACGTTATCATCGCATTATCACTAGTCTAATGTGGTAACACCCGTTCCCATATCGTTATGTTTCCATGACTCAGTGGGAACATTACAGGTCCTGGTGCAATAAACTTAAATAAGTAAGCAAAGCTATACCCATTAAATCCAACTCTCTAAGCCATGGCAAGGAAGCTGAAGGACTCAGCACCTGATACCCCTTTCACACTGACAATTTTGGTTGCAAGTTAGGTTTTGAGGGCATGATTGGTACATAGTTCCCACTGTAGGTGAGGGTTGAGAAAGGAGTGGAACTTACTGGAAGTAAGCCTCTGTGTGCATTGCTGATCTTGTTGTTGCTGTTGTCGTCTTGCTAGCTTCTTAATCTATTATTAAAAGACAAAAAAGTTTAGAGCAAGCCAATCCACCACCACCCACTCCACAAAGCTTGATAGGTATATAATAATAGCAGAATATAGAAACCTGAAAGGTTCTACATCTTCTGTGGGTAAGTGACTCAGTCCTGGCTCACACACTGTCCTCTATGCTCACATATATACACTATCTTTGCCCTGACCCCACTCATCTCTGCAGTTATTTAATCCTCCTTTCACTCTATTTACTCTTTATAAATATTATTTCTCTTCTCGGCTTCATAATTTTTTACAAACCTTTAACACATCTCTACTTGCAATGCAATGGTAGACAGGCTTTGTCCAAAGAGCCACTGTGATTTTGGCTGCATCAACACTGCAGAAATAATCCAGTTTGCCACGTCTTTAACTGCCCTGACTCAATGCTTTGGAATTCTGGGAATTGTAGTTTTGTGATACATTTAGCCTTCACTGTAAGAGAGCTCTGGTGCAACAACAAACTACAATTTCCAGAATCCCATAGCATTGAGCCTAGGCAGTTAAAGAAGTGTCAAACTGGATTATTTCTGCAATGCAGATACAGCCTTTGTTAATGAATCAATGGAAACCTGAAGTCTCAATGTTCATGGAAGTCAAAGGAACTTGGAATGTTCCATATTTCTGGGAGACAAGGTTTCATAGAAACACTAATACAAGCATATGCTATATGTGTCATGTGAATAATTTTTTCTCCCTACAAAGCTGCCTGAGGAACACCAGCCTTTTAGCTCAAGGAATGCAAACCAACAAACAGACACAAACATATCAACCTGGTGATAGGTAGGAGCCTTGGTAGCACAGTGGTTAAATACCTGTACTGCAGCCACTCACTCATAAATCACGAGGTTGTGAGTTCAATCTTAGCCAGGAGCTCAGGGTCGACTCAGCCTATCATCCTTCCGAGGTCACTAAAATGAGTACCCAGGTTGTTGGGGGCAATTAGCTTACAGTTGTAAACCACTTAGAGACTACTTAGTGTGGTATGAAGCAGTATATAAATGAAGGTCCTATTGCTGTAACAACCTGCTTCCTTCAAAAATCTGAGTCCAGAATATTTTCAACAGTCTAAAATGAACATCTAGAGACCCAACTTTCCATATACTGATTTTAAATCTCAGAATTTCCATAATTTTTTATTTCACTGGAGTACATGGCAAATTGCATCCAAATAACAATAATTTATTTGTTATCAAGAAGGGTCCCAAATAACAGGTTCATCTTTTCAAGGATATTTTGAAATTTTTGAAATTTTAGAAAAAAATTGACTTTCAACTTTAGAAAAAGTTGACCTTCAACATCTACTGTTCTGACTTCCGGTAGGTATGGCGTCCAACTGAGTGGCTCTTCAGTGTGTCTGCTGAAGGCTACCTGCCAGAAACGGCAGGGGAAGGCTTCTCCCGAAGAAGAAAGCATTCCAAATTGTCTCCTTGGTATTGGGAACATGGAGGTGTTCTACAAGGGTCCGATTCCCATCCAGGGCAACATAAAACATCAGCTGCTGTCTGGTAAGGAATGGAGGGGACCGAAGAACAATACACGGCTGCTTCTGTGCCACCATAGTTTGGCTCACGGATGTCACCATCTAATGTCAAGAACTATAATTGACTATAATATTAAAAACCCTTAGACTTGGAACAAAACACTTTCAACAGATTTGAACACCAACTTTAATATTATTCAGAGTTAATCTCAATCTGAAGGAACAGAGACCTGGAAAAGTCTCTGGAGCGTTAAGCTAAAACTGAGAGACATGCCATATTGGATACAAATGGAGACCAGAAAAGAGAGGAAGAGGAGAGCACTAATATAGATTAATTTTATCTAACTATAATTTGGGAGCTAAAAGCCAAATAATTTAAAAGAGAGAAAGGCAAAGAAGGCATTGTAGTAGAATCGAGACAACGTTAGATAATAAGGAGGAGACCAGTGGGAAGAAAAAACTGGTGGAGGAAAAGAGGAAAGGAGAAAGGGCTGAAGGTGTTTGCCCCCCCCTTCCCTCCCGGGATTGAATAACGCTGACAAGAAGTCAAGAACAGATTGAAATAAAGAGGAGATCGGAGGGTGAAGAAAGTATTTGGAGTGGAGATAATTGAGGATCGGAGAGAGAAAAAGAGTAGCGGTGTAAAGAATAAAGTTAATCGAAACGAGGACTTGAATGGCGGAGAAGGTCAGAGCTGGTTGGTGTGGTGATGTGGATTAAAGCAGAGACATCTAGTGGTCAATTGGGCAAAATTACAGTAAAAGTGTCAAAGTTAAATAAGATAAATTGCATATAATAGAAGCAGAAATAAGACAATTGACATTGTTAAGAAATTTTATATGGTGATTTGTAGGATGGTGATTTGTTAAAACTGTTCATTGTTTAAATAACATCTTATTATATTTGGGTACGGTGGAATATTTAGACAGTGATAGAAACTAGAAACCTTATATATAATTAAATAATTAAATTGGAATACGCAACTCAGGATAAAGCATATTTAAAGAATTAATAATAGAATCTGGTTGCCTGATCGAGAAACTAAAATTAAATAATATTGTAATCAAAGGTCAAAATTATTGGATAGTATATATATATATATATATATATATATAAAACTTTTGAAAATCAGTTCTGAAGATAATGTCACTTACTACAAGACTTCAATCAACAAAGATGCAGCAACAACAACAAATGCAAAGGAGATCCTCAATTGACCAATCGAAAAATCGAGACATTAGTACAGTCTTAGAAGAATTGAGATAGATGAGACAAGAGATGACAAGGAACAAGGATGAATTAAGGCAAGATATGGAGAAAATAAAAGGAGAAATAAAGATGGAAATAAGATCTGATATGGCAGAAATAACAGAAGCAATGAAAGCAATGTCCAAAGATGTCAAACTTGTGGAGTATAAAGTAAAAGAATTAGAAAAGAAAAGAAAAAGCAGAATTTGGAAGAAAAATTAGATACAGAAATCCAGAAAAGAAAAGAAATACAGAAGAGAAATTAAACTGGGAATATAAGGCCAGAGAAAGATGCATTAAGATACGCGGAGTTCCAGAATCTGAAAATGGGAATGAAAATCTGAACGAATTAATAACTACAACACTAGCCAAATTTATCAGACATGAAAAGGAAATAATGGAATTAGATATCGATAAATTATTTCGTGTGAATTCATGGGTAGCCAAACAAAAGAAACTACCTAGAGATATTGTGATATATTTTGTCAGAACTCAAATAAATGACCAAATTCTTTAACAACATTTTGAAACAAGGCTGACAATCAAAGGTGTGGAAGTTCAACTTCTGAAGGATGTTCCTGGTCCAATACTGAGGAAAAGGAAGGAATATAATTTTCTGACTAAAAAACTTAGAGAGGCGGACATTAATTATAGATGGGGAAAAACAGAGGGACTTTCTTTCAAATATAGACAGAAAAGAGTTAAGATCAGCTCCACTCAAGAAGCACAAGAATTTCTTGAAAACTTCCTAAAAGATCAAGAACAGGAAACAGAAGAAGGTCAAATATTATCATTATCGGGAGTACGACTTACGGAATTTAATCTAGAAGAAGAACTTGTGCAAGATCAAGACTAATTAACAAAGGAAATGACAAGTAGGTGAAATTAATTTAAAAAGACAATGATGAATAGAAAAATTAAATGTATATCTTGGAATGTCAATGGCTTAAACAGTCCCCAGAAAAGAAAAAATATATATATCATTATCTCAGTAAATTGAAATATGACATCTTTTGTCTGCAAGAGACAAATATAAGAAAAGATGAAACAACATTTTTACGTAATCATAAACTAGGTATGGAATTCATCTCAGCTGGCCTCAAAAGGAAAAAAAGGAATTGTAATGTACATTAATGAAGGTATAAAAGCAAAAGAATTATTCAACGATGCAAATGGCCAATACCTGGGACTGGAAGTAGATTGTAATAGTGGGAAAACATTACTGGTAAGGATTTACGCACCAACAGAAAATAAAGAAAATACTATAATAAACTGACCAAAATCATAACTCAATATTATCATGAACATGTAATTTTGTTGGGTAATTGGAAAGGCGTAATCGAGCCAGAAATCGATAGAAAATCTGTAAAGAAGATCAAAAAGAAACAAGGGAAATTACCTGGAAGCTTTTTCGAAATGAAAGATACACTATCAGTAATGGATGCTTGGAGAATCATACATGGTAATTCAATGGACTATACATTTTACTGAGATAGACATGCTTCCTGGTCACGAATAGACATGTTTCTAATATCAGCCGATTTAATCCCTAAAATAGACAAAATAAATATCCTTTCCAAAACGTTCTCAGATCATAACCCAATAATAATGGAAATAAAAGAGAAAATAAGAGAATTCAATTGGAGATTAAATGAATCCTTACTAAAAGAAGAAGAAATTCTGAAATCAGCAGAAAAAAAATTACAATTATATTTTCAAGAAAATTTAAATAAAGGAGTAATGCCACAAATCGTATGGGATGCCTCAAAAGCGGTGATGCATGGATTTTTCATCCAGAAGAATGCAGAGAAAAAAAAGAAACAAAGAGGAGAAATGGAGCAAATATTGCAGAAAATTAAAAATAAAGAGAAGCAGTTAAAAGAGGAACCAAAGAAGAAGGAACTAATAGAAGAAATTAAAGTTCTACAAAAACAGATATTGTTATTAATGACAGAGGAAATGGAGAAGAAAATTAGATATATAAGACAAAAGCAATTCAAATGTGCGAATAAACCAGGAAGATGGCTTGCCTGGAAATTAAAAAAGTATAGAGAAAAAAAGTTATATGGCAAATAAAAGATGGAGAAAGAATTCTCAATGAACAAAAAGAAATAAAGAGAACATTTCACCAATACTTCAAGAATTGTTTTTCACAGCAAAAAGTTAATCTAGAAGAAATAAAGAAATATTTGGAACAACAAAAAAATCAAAAAAAATCAATGATGATCAGAAAGAAGAATTAAACAAGAGAATTTCAACAATGGGAGTGATACCGGTAAGGCTCCGGGATGGAAACCACCTCCGGATGGTTTCTCTGCATTATATTATAAAAATTTAAAAACATATTAGCAAATCCACCGCAGGTTACCATGAATTCGATTCAGGATGGAGGAATTCCAGAAACATGGAAGACATCATTCATTACTCTTATCCCCAAGGAAGAAAAAGAAATTCAAGAAACAAAAATTTTAGACCTATTGCCCTATTAAATTTGGACTATAAAAATTTTACTTTAATATTAGTGGAAAGACTAAAGAAAATATTGAAAAACTGGATTAACACAGATCAAGTTGGATTTCTGCCTAACAGATTTATGAAGGAAAATATACGAGAAATTATCAACATTGTAGAACTTCATAATAAAAGACCCGACAAACAAACAGTGCTAATCTTCCTTGATGCCGAAAAGGCATTCGATAATGTTAATTGGGACTTTCTAAAAGAAACATTGAAAATAATGGATGCAGGAACAAATTTCCTGAATTGGACTGGCACAATATACAATGATCAAAATGCAAAAATATTGGTAAATGGGGAAAAAACAGAAAAATGCCCCATTCAAAAAGGAACTCATCAAGGCTGCCCATTATCACCACTTTTGTTTATTATTGTTACAGAAATCCTTAATAATAAAATTAGAGAAAATGTATCAATTAAAGGGATTAAAATAAAAAAATCAGGAATACAAAATTAGGGCATATGCTGATGATATGGTAATTATCCTTAATAACCCACTAGAAAGCATCTTAATCTTAAATGAAACAATTCAAGAATATGGAATATTGGCTGGATTAAAAATAAATGAAAAAAAGACAAATATATTACCTCTAAATATGTCAAAGGATAGAGAAAAATTATAACAACTTTCAGGCTTTGAGATTCAAAACAAAGTAAAATACTTAGGAATCCAAATTACAGCAAAAAATTCTGAGTTATATTAAAACAACTATGAGAAAACATGGCAAGAAATAAAAAAGGATTTACAAAGATGGTCTAAATTAAATTTATCATGGATGGGAAGAATATCGGCAATAAAAATGAATGTGACTTCAAAAATGTGATTTCTATTCCAATCATTACCAATAATTACAAACGACAAACCTTTTAGGAATTGGGGAAAAGATCTAACTACATTTATATGGGATAAAAAGAAACCAAGGATAAAAATGAAGATACTGCAAGATTCAAAGGAATGGGGAGGTCTTGGAATTCCTAATTTAAGACTGTATTATCATGCTTGTTGTGTAGATTGGGTGAAAGACTGGATTTAATTAAAGAATGAAAAATTCTTATATTTAGAAGGTTTCGACTTACCGTACGGATGGAATGCTTACCTAACGTATGACAAAGAGGAAATCATTATTAAGAGTTTGGAAAAAATACAAAAACGATGTTTATACAGAAAATTCCTAAATGGACTTCAGTCAACGAAGCTTTTTATAGAAGAGAGCGGAGGAAGGAAGGAGGATGGATCTCGTATAATGATATAATGAAATTAGAAAATGGCAAATTTAGAATGAAAACTATGGAACAATTATTGGCTGAAAATTTAAAATGTAATTGGTTTCTCTACCGGCAGATGATGGAAAGGTTTAAAATGGATAATAAATTGTCTCAAATAGAAAAAGAAGAAACTAATTTTGGAAAATTAATTACACAAGAGACACAACATTTAATTTCTAAACTTTACAAATTATTACTAGAAAGATATATGGAAGATGAAACAATTAAACAATTTATGGTATCATGGGCACAAGATGTAAATAAACATATGTTGGAGGACTGGGAGAAAAATTGGAAAAGAAGAATAAAACATACATTGAATCAAGAAATAAGAGAAAATTATTATAAAATTCAATATAAGTGGAACCTAACACTGGAAAAAATATCAAAGATATATAAAGTTAATAAGGACTTATGCTGGAACTGTAACAAAGAAAAGGGGACATTCATTCATATGTGGTGGGAATGTGAACGTGTAAAAAAAAAATTGGAATCAAGTTTATAATGAACTATTTAAAATTATAGAAGTAAGAATAAATTTTGATCCCACCACATTACTATTGGGAATGTTAGAGGAGAAAATAGAGGGAAAATATGGGAAAATCATTTTTTATATTTTGTATTCAGCAAGAGTTACAATAGCAAAAAGGTGGAAAAATTTAGAAGAACCTACAATAAAGGAATGGCAACTTAAACTGTTAGAAGTCATGGAACTTGATAAGCTAACATGTGCTCTTAAAGATCAAACAAAGGATAAATTTGAAAAAGACTGGTCGCCGGTTACAAGGTACTTATCAAAGATATGGCCATAATGGAAACATGTAATAAAGATTTGACAAGTTATTATTAGATAAGAAAATTTATAATCTCAACTAGAATAAATGGATTAATGAGATTTAATGTGTAAGAATATTGGTGATTTAGAAGAAATATGTATAGAATATCATATAAAGGAATATGAACTAATGAATATGATGGAGAGTTGTTATATAAAAACAAAACATAAGTAGGTGTTTATAATGAAAGTCTATATATACAAGGAAAAATAACCAAACTAAGGGAAGGGAAGATCTTTTTTTAAAAAATGTTGTTAGTATGTCTAGAAGTTGTGTCAGGTCCTGTCTAGGTCAATATGTGTATATGTTGTTAATTTATGTTTACTTGTTTCTCTGTTTGTTTTTAATAATAAAAAATAAATTAAAAAAAACATCTACTGTTCTGTAAAAGTAAATAATGTATCCATAATTTAAGCACACAAGCATGTGCACACATGCATACCCCCCCCACACACACACATATTTTCTAGATACCAAAAATTTATTTAAATCTCTAATTCCTTTTGAATCTATTTTCCAAATGTGATTTTATTCTACCACATGCTGAAGAGTTTGATTTTCATATTTAGAGTAGCTGGCCTCTTTCCAGATATTTTACAATTCACAACTTCCTTTAATATGCCTTTAATATGCTATTCATAATGCCCAGGTTCGAACAAATTGGTAAATATATTTATATATAGATAAGACTTCTCTTTTTTGCATAATATCTTCTTTCTGCTATTTCTCAACATTCAAAGGAGCCACTTCCCCTAAGACACTTTTGCATCCAATGTACCGGTTTTTCAAGGCAAAAAGGCATTACTGGAATAGTATAGGGGCTGCTTCCTTGTACCTAGATCAACATTATCCCTATAACATTATCCCTCTCCCAGCAGGCCTTTCCTGAGTAGGTAACCAGCCACTGAAAAAGCTATGCCTGACCCTAATTTCCAATACAGTTATTTTAATTTATTTGTCACTTGTCATCTGCTATTTTTAAGTATGTTGTAAACTTTGATTGTTTAATTGTATTGGGGGGGGCTATTGGGGGACAGTATTGATTGTTTTATCGTGTAAGCCGCCCGGTTGTATTTTACAGAGAGGTGGGGTACAAATAATATAATAATAATAATAATAATAATAATAATAAACATCTATTAAACAGAACATATGACTTTGATAAATTATATGAGCTATTTCCAGATGGTGGCTCCTAGTATTAATAAACCTTTGTTCTTCCCCTATAAATGACAAGAAAAATCACAGTTGACTTTCCATATTATCAGGTGATAGTGAGTGCCCACCCCTGCCTTGTGCACTCATAATAATAATAATAATAATAATAATAATAATAATAATAATAAATTTTATTTTTAACCTGCCCCTCTGCAAGGCAATCGAGGCAGCGTACAAAGTTAAAACAAGACACCAGTTAAAACAATTCCATAGCTTATGTTATTTCATAACATAAGCTATAAGAGCATAACAGAATTGTGATGGATGGGGAAGGTATAATTAACCTGAGATGACATTTGGGCAGGGGGAAATTATGCAATGTTTTTTTTTAAATTTATTTATTTAGTGCTAAGTCCATTTTCATTCAACTGTAATTGTCCATTACTACCCATAAAATACCAAATAAATATTTAATAACATTTGTTTTTGATTGGAAATATAAATTAGAAGTACTTAATCAGGGCAAAAAGTTAAAGTAGCAAGACCTGAAACATTTATTTCTTATTATATATATATATATATATATATATATATATATATATATAATCATAGCATTATTGCATTATAAAATTCTTTAGCCTAAATTCTATTCTGACTAAATGAGGCCCATTGAATTCATTCGAGGTATCTACGTGTTGAGTCACCATTCAACAATTAATTCTGAGGGTTTTGTTGGGAAACCAAGACCTAATTTTGGGGAATTTATAATTAGCTCAAATGTGAGAGGGAAGCGCCCAACTTCGCTTCTGAGATCTTATCCAATTGTCTACCAGAAACGTAAGAATTCTGGCAAGGAAGGACACTGAAACGGACCAAACTCCAATTAAAGTCTAAAATATTTATTTGACAAAAATAAGCAAACATCCAAATGCAGCACATGCACACACACACACACACACACACACACACTAGAAGAATAAGTGGGGAAGAGCGAGAGCAGGGGAAGTAAAGAGGGAAACCAGGAGAGAGGGAGATATACTCACACCTGAGGGACTCCTCTGGACTTCTGCCGAATGTAGATAGGTTCCGTGGAAGGGGCATAACCGGCAAGAGAGGGGGTCATGGGAACTATCTCAGAGCGCAGACCGACAGAGATTCAGCATACACTTCCAAGGTAGCACAAGGTCTGCTAAAATCCAGGGATTCTTATAGGGAATTTCTGCCTCCTGGCCATGAGTCAACCAATAGATGGACAAAGGTTTGATGGGTTTACTATTGTTTACTTAAGCTTGGGCATAGTCTAAACAATGCATTTGGTTTCAAAACTATCAAGGAAAGGAAGCTAGAGAAAGGGGTGCAATCAAATCTGATCACTGTCTCAATAAGTGTGAGACTAAAACAAACAAACACCATTAGGTATTTTTTCCAACATAATGGAATATTCCCAAGGGCAACTCCCAAAACCTGCCTGTCCAGGAAATTTCTAGTGGTCTTAAGCAATTTTAGCTTGCTTACCTGACCTTATATTTAGGGGATTATGGCTGCCATCTCCCAAGGATCAGGTTGGGGTCATAGGGAACTCCACATGGCTAAAATGTATAAGAAAAATGGAGGAGGTCCGCTAACAGTTTACTCTGACTGGGACTAACCAACAAGATGCTAGTCATTAGCTTAAGTAATTTTTCACTGATATTTTAATCTATTGTAAAAATTGTAACTAGAAAAGCATTTCTATTATTCAAAGAATGATGGAAATATTGATGGGGTTTAAAAACATTGTCCACCAGAAAAGTCACAGGAAATGCAGATCTGCAGTACATGCAGAATACCTACATCAAATCCTCCTTGAAAAGACAGATGAAAGCATTACAGTCAGCATATATAAAATATACTACTACTATCTCCCAGATCTAGAAACCTATTCCACAAAATCCAGGAAATCAAAGGGAAGTTCAAACCAAGGATCTTTGGGGGGGGGGGGATGATGTTCTCCTGGAGTGTATTATACAGTGGAAAGGAGAAGCCAAGCATAGTCAGACATGCATTCTAGACTCTAGGAGAACTGATTTCATTAAACCTAGAGAAATACAGAGGGTGATCACATGGTCAAGAAAACTAAAAGAGAAGAGAGTTAGGAATACATGGGAGTTTCTCAGAAGGGAGATACAATTTCAAGCTGTTCCAATGAGGAGGAAAAATGGGAGGTGCCTCAAGAAAGCAGGATGGATGACTGAAGAACTTTCAACTGAGCTAAGTTTTAAATGGAACATGTATATGAAATGGAAAAAGGGGGAAATCACCAAAGAGGAATTCAAAGATAGCTAGCACATGTAGGGGGAAGGACAGAAAAGCAAAAACACAAAATGAGCTCAGGCTTGCTAGAGAGATTAAAAAAATAAAAAGGGCTTTGTTGTACATGTCTGTAAAAAAAGAAAGAAGAAGGAAATGGTAGTGCCACTGCATAGAGAAGATGGCAAAAAACTAACAGGAAAGAGAAAAGGCAGAACTACTCAACATCTTCTTTGCCTCAGTCTTCTCAGAAAAGAAAAATGGAGCAGAAGATACAATAGGGGAAATGAAGCACAGAATAAGTAAAGAGGTAGTACAGGAATACCTGGTTAATCTAAATGAATAAGTCTCCAGGACCAGATGAACTTCATCCAAGGGTATTAAAAAGAACTGGCAAATGTAATCTCAGAGCCATTGGCAATAATCTTTGAGAACTCCTCGAGAACAGGAGAAGTCCCAAGTGACTGGGGGAGGGCAAACATTGTCCCTATCTTCAAAAAGGTAGAAGAAGAGGATTCCAACAATTATCGCTCAGTTAGTCTCCCATCAATACCAGGAAAGATTCTAGAGCAGATAATTAAATAGAGAGTCTGTGAACATTTAGAAGACAATGCCATAATCACAAAATGTCAACATGGATTTTTCAAAAACAAATAATGCCAGGCTAATCTGAGCTCTCTTTTTTTAAATAAAAATTACTAGCTTATTAGATGAAGGGAATATTGTGAATATAGCATATCTTGATTTCAGTAAGACATTTGACAAGGTTCCCCATGACATTCTTGCAAACAAGCTAGTCAAATGTGGGCTAGACAATGCAACTGTTACATGGATTTGTAATTGGTTGACCGGCTGAACCCAAAGGGTGCTCAACAATAACTCCTTTTCATCCTGGAGAGAAGTGACCAGTGGGGTGCCACAGGGTCCTGTCCTGGGCACAGTGCTATTCAGTATCTTTATCAATGACTTGGATGGAGGATTAAGGCTTATCGAATTTGCAGATGACACCAAATTAAGAGGAGTAGCTAATACCCCAGAGGAGAGGATCAAAACTCAAAATGACCTTAATAGACTAGAAAGCTGGGCCAAAGCTGACAAAATGAATGTCAACTATTATTATTATTATTATTATTATTATTATTATTATTATTTAATTATTATTATTATGTTTCTTTATATCCTGTCTTCCTTCCAATATAGGGCTCAAGGCAGCTAAGAAATCTAAAACAGTCCAAGTTAAAACACTAGAACACATTAAAAATACAAAGTTTAAAAAACAATTAAACAATTCAAACAATTTAAAACATTACATTATTAAAATTTAAAGTTTTAAACTCTTTAAAACAAAAACAGCATCCATGTCATGCAAAGGCCTGGCAACATAAAAACGTCTTTACCTGCCACTGGAAGGACAGCAGGCGTGGAGCCATCCTGGTCTCCGTAGGGAGTTCCAGAGCTTGAGAGCAGCCACTGAAAAGGTCCCTTCTCTTGTTCCCACCAAACGCACCTGAGAAGGTAGTGAGGCAGAGAGAAGGGCCTCTCCCAATGACCGCAATAGTCTGGGGGGCTCATACATGGAGATACGGTCCTTCAAATAGCTTGGACCTGAGCTGTGTAGGAGGTCAAAACAAGCACTTTGAATTGTGCCTGGAAATGGACTGGCAGCCAATGGAGCTGTTGCAACATGGGAGTTGTACACTCCCTGTAACCAGCTCCAGCTAACAGCCTGGCTGCAGCTCTTTGGAACAGCTGAAGTTTCTGAGCACTTTTCAAATTCAGCCCCACATAGAGCATATTATAGTAATCCAAATGGGATGTAACTAAGGCATGTACCACTGTGGCCAGATATGACTTCTCCAGGAATTGGTGCAGTTGGCACATATGTTTTAGCTGTGCAAAGGCACTCCTAGTCACTGCTGATACCTGGGTTTCTGTCTGTTCTAAGCAGACTCAGCTCTCTGTGCAGCCAGTAAACCAGTCAATTGTTGCAATTAAGAGTTTATTGAAGAACACAAAGATAGAAATCCACCAGACTACGTTTAAGCCAGAACTACCCCCCCCCCCTTCCAGCAAACACCTAATTAAACCCCACTAACTAATTGTTCCACCCCTCCTTTCATGGCACGAAAACTAGCACCCACCTACAATTCCCACAGCTAGCCATTACACCATCCTACCGGCCCCCACTTTATCAGCGATACACCCCTCCTATCCCAGTCCTAGCTAACTCCCAGCAGTACCAACCTCCTCCCACCAGCCATGCATTCCAGGAGGCCCATTTTCCCAAAACAATCTGAGCCTCATCACCTCCCATCCCCCCAAGCTATTCATTATGTCTAAAGCCTATGCTATTAACTACCAGCCTCAACCCATCACTACCCCAACCATCATCCCCACCAAACTACCTAACCAACCATACCCTGGCAGAACATATGCACACAGGCATAGTTCTGACAGTCTGCCCCCCCCCAAAAAAAAAACATCTCAGAAAGAAAGAGGGGGGGGAGAACAAGTCAGACATTTCCATTCTCCCCTAGCTTGTCAGGATAGGCCAAATGAAAGTCAGTAACCAATTTAGCTGCTCTCACATGCTTGGCTTTAACCCATTCAGCATGATCTAGGGGGAAATGCTTCCACTTAACCAAATAATATAAACCCCCTTTATGAACTTTTGAGTCCAAAATTTTCACTCTAGTCTCCATTTCCATCTCATTCATTTCATTGCTGCCAGCTCCTTAGAAAGCCAAGGGTCTGGTTTAGCTCCACTCCGTGAGATGGGACGCTCAGGAGCGATCATGTCAACTGCCCTGGTTGTTTCTCCATTCTAGAGATCAACCAGGGCTTCGACAGGACCACCTGCCAAGGCAGTAGGAAACTTCCCAAGAGTCATCAGGAATCCATCTGGATCTATAAGCCTCCTGGGGTGGACCATCTTAATGGGTCCCCCACCCTTGCAGAGGGTCTGAGTTCAAGCAAGTCTAAACCTAACCAGAAAGTGATCTGTCCATGATAACAGAACAGTAGAAAGCTCCTCCATTCTCAGATCACCAGCGTCCCCCTCAGTACAGAACACAAGGTCTAGAGCAGGGGTCGGCAACCTACGGCCCCCAGGCCGGTTCCGGCCCAGGTCGCTGGACTTACCAGCCCAGGCGGACCCATGTCGCTGCCGCCGCTGCCGCCACACGTTTTGGTCATCGTGCGGGCGCGCATGCCATGACCGCCATTTTGTTCTCCAAAATGGCAGCCGCAACGCATTTGCACATGCGCAGGAGTACTGCACATGCACAAACACGTCGCGACCGCCATTTTGGACAACAAAATGGCAGCCGCAGCGCACACGGAGGTGGCAGCGCTCGCGGAGGTGGGGAGGAGGCCCGTCGCCGCAGAGGGAAACCTCCCAGGGGGGACCCTCGGTGGCGGTGGGCCTCTAGGAGGGAGCCCTCCTGTGGGGGCCCGCCACCACCCACATGCGCACGTGGGGGGCACCCACCATTTTTTTCAAAATGGTGGCGCGTGCGCCCACGGGGGGGCACACCCGCAGGGGGGGCACGTGCGCATGAGCGTGCGCACTGGCCCCCAATGCCATCCCCCCCCGGCCCGTCAGCAAAAAAGGTTGCCGACCCCTGGTCTAGAGCGTGCACAGCAGCATGAGTGCGGCCAGATACTACTTGGGATAGCTTTGTGGTTGTCATGGCAGCCATGAAGTCCTGAGCCACTCCCAACAGGGCAGCCACAGTATGGATGTTGAAGTCCCCCAGCAATATAAGTTGAGGAGACTCCAACACCATCCCCAAGGCCACCCTGGTTGGCTCAGGCAGGGAGACTGTGGATGGTACACCAACAGAATCCCTAATATCTGTCCCAATTGCCCACCTTTAAATAAACACACTTAAACCCTGTAGACTGGGGGATAGGGTGCCTGGTTAGGGGGATATTATACTAATAGACCACTGCAACTCCTCCTCCTCGACCCCCAGGTCTTGCCTGCTGCTGCACAGAGAATCCCAGTGGGCAAAGCTGAGAGAGATTAACCACCACCACCCCAGCCTCGTACAACCAGGTCTCTGTAATTCAGGCCAGGTCAGCTTGTTCTTCCAGGATCAAGTCCTGAATGGCAGCTGTTTTACCATTCACTGACTTGGCATTCAGCAGCAGAAAAATGAAATGCATAGATATAGGATGGGGGACACCTGGCTTAATGACACTACATGTGAAAGGGATATAGGAGTCCTGGTAGACCACAAGTTGAACATGAGTCAACAGTGTGATGCGACAGCTAAAAAGGCCAATGCGATTCTAGGCTGCATAAATAAAAGTATAGTGTTTAGATCAAGGGAAGTCATAGTGGCACTCTATTCTGCTTTGGTCAGGCATCACTTGGAATACTGTGTCCACTTCTGGGCACCACAGTTCAAAAAAGATGTTGACAAGCTGGAGCATGTCCAAAGGAAGGTGACTAAAATGAAACCATGGGTCTGGAAACCATGTCCTATGAGGAGAGACTTAGGGAGCTGGGGATGTTTAGCCTGGAGAAGAGATGGTTAAGAGGCAATATGATAGCCCTGTTTAAATATTTGAAGGGATCTAATATTGAGGATTGAGCAAGCTTGTTTTCTACTGCTCCAGAGACTAGAACACAGAACAATGAAGGCAAGTTACAGTAAAAGAGATTCCACCTAAACATTAGGAGGAACTTCCTGACAATAAGAGCTGTTCGACAGTGGAATACACTCCCTCAGAAAGTGGTGGAGTCTCTTTCTTTGGGAATGCTTTGCTTGTGAGTTCCTGCATGACAGGAGGTTGAACAGGATGACCCTTGTGGTCTCTTCTAACTCTATGATTCTAAGGGCCACTTTATTACACTTTATTACTAGAACACTTTATTACAATAAAAAATAACATAATTCAAGACCAGGAAGGAATAAAGAGGAATAAATACACAGAAGAGTCATATAAAAGAGATGATAAAATAAAAGACATGTGGAATAAACAACCATACAAAGGTGAAGCCCAAATTCTAAAAAGCGAGGTAGAAGCTGCAATAAGAGAAATGGGAAAAAAACAAATCATAAAGAACAGATGATATTCCAATCAAACTGCTGCAATCCACATTGACAGAGTCAACTCTAGTGCTAACCAACTGATATGGAATATAAAACAATTGCCAGCAGATTGGAAACGATCAATATACATCCCCATCCATATAAAAGGAGATACAAAAGAATGCAGCAACTATAGCACCAATCTCCCATGCGAGCAAAACCATACTCAAATTCAGCAACAAAGACTCCAACCATACATGGAGAGAGAAATCCTAGCAGTCCAAGGAAAGGAAGAGGCACTGGGGACCACGTTGTGAACATATGATGGCTAATAGAGTACACCAGGGAATTCCAAAAGAAAATCAGCATGTACTTTATAGACTACAACAAAGCCTTTGATTGCATAGATCATGAAAGGCTATGGAATGCCCTTAAAGACATGGAAGTGTCAACACATCTGATAGTCCTGATGAGGAATCTGTACTCAGGACAAGAAACCACTATCAGAACAGAACAGACAGAAATAGAATGGTTCCAAATTGGCAAAGAGGTCAGACAAGGCTGCATCTTATCACCCTACCTGTTTCACTTATATGCAGAACATATTGTAAGGAAAGCAGACTTGGAAACAGGAGAAGGAGGAGTGAAAATAGGAGGAAGGAATGTCAGCAATCTAAGATAAGCAGATGACACCATAATACTAGCGGAAAACCTCACAGACCTGGAACAACTACTAAGGAAGATTAAGGAAGAAAGTGAAAAGTCAGGCTTAATGTTGAACATAAAGAAAACAAAAATAATGACATTGGAGAATCTAGACAAATTCAAGCTAGACTAAGGAATTTATCACATGAGAGGCATGGTGCCCGAATCCCATTCAGAAATGGGATTTAAAACCCGGGGAAAACCCGCAAAAGTGGGTTGATTTTTGGGGTTAATGAGCATTCATGTGACATTAACCCAGACAAAAAGTTGACAAAACACACCACTTTTTATTTTCAGGATTTTCCAAAAGCAAAAAGCAACACGTTTTGTCGACTTTCTGTCTGGGTTAATGTCCCATTAATACTCATTAACCTCAACGTCATCTGAAAATCAATCCACTTTTGTGGTCCACTTTCTGTCCAGGTTAATGTCAGATGTCATCTGAAAATCAATCCACTTTTGTAGTTTTTTTCTGATTTAAATCCTGTTTTTACACTGGATCCCTACCACATGATAAACTTCAATGAAAAAAATAGAAATAGTAAAAGAGTTCTCATACCTGGAATCAAACATCGATAGAAATGGGGACTGCAGTCATGAAATCAGAAGATTAAGAATGGGGAGAGCAGCTATGAAAGAACTAGAAAAGATTTTAAATTGAAAGATACAACTGAACACAAAAGTTAGAATCATGCAAGCTATTGTATTCTCTAATCTCATGTATGGATGTGAGAGCTGGACAGTTAAGAAAGAAGATATGAGGAAAATCGATTCATTTGAGATGTGGTGCTGAAGAAGAGTGCTGAGGATCCCATGGACAGCCAAAAAGACAAATAAATGGGTCATAAAGCAGATCAAGCCAGAAATCTCCCTTGAAGCCAAGATGACAAAACTGAGGCTGTTGTACTTTGGACACATAATCAAGGCCTGACTCATTGGAAAAAAACAGTAATGCTAGGAAAGGTGGAGGGAAGCAGAAAGAGAGGAAGGCTGCATGCTAGTTGGATGGATTCTATTAGGGAAGTCACGGGTAGGAGTTTGCAGAAACTAAGCAGAGCAGTGGAGGACAGTGGGTCTTGGAGATGTCTCATTAGTAGTTTTTGCCATGGGTTGAAATTGACTCAAGGGCAGTTAACAACAAATGTCCCCAGAAAAGTTGGACTTGTTCAGTATGTAATCCAAATTTGTAAGAGAAAATAAAATGTCAGTGAATAAAATCATTTGAATTCTACACTAAATGCCTACTGTGGAAGCAGCCACTCTTTCTTTCCCATCAGTGACAACTACTAATTATCATATTAATTTATCTTTCATCCCAGCTATGTTTTGAGGATCACTAAGTTGGGAAGCAGAAGCTGTGCTTGAATTATTTTGCCCTTCCATACCATACATAGAAATTGGACATGCAATGGCATGGACAATCCTGACCTTGGTAGGCAATGGTATGTTTTTACACTTGAGGAATCTTATAAAATCCCTTCATATCTGCTCTTCCATGTCCTTTTCTGATTTTTTTTACTGCAGCTTCCATTTTCACTTAGCCAATGTATAGGAAATCTGTGAGTATCTTAAATGTCTTCATTTTCAAAGAGGTAGCTTTGTTAGTTCTTGCAGCACAAAAATAAGGGAAAGAGAGAAAGGTATGTGGCACCACCTTTAAGACTAAGGGGCTGTACAGATGGCCCCTAAGGGGTAGCTCCGTGCCGTCCCTGGGAGTGCCGGATCAGGGCCACAGCAACTGCATGCCATGGCCGCAATCTGGCACTTTGCCGCTCCAAAACAAGCTGGCAAATGCTGCTCCATTTTGGAGAGGCTTTTCTGCACTCCTTTGGTGCAGCGTGTCTAAACGCTGCACTAAGGGAATGCCCTGATGCCAGCCACCGTCTGTTTGGACTGGAGGCGTGAGGACGACGTGGGGGCGGAGTTGGGGCAGCCGGCATGCAGTCGCCATCCCCCGGCCAGCCCTTTTGGCCAGTCTGTACTGGCCCTAAGTGGTTTTTATTTTAGCATGAGCTTTCAAAGATATAAACCTACTTCTTCAGATCCAGTACAGAGTGATATTATAGCCTCAAGTTATAAACCATATTTATACGGTTATGGGAGAATGTAATAGAATGTAATCATGTCCCTTGCCCTGTATTTTCAAAGGGCTGCATACAGGTCTTTCAGATCTTTATAGTAGTCAGTCAGTGTTGATGTGTGAAAGCAATAAATCTGTGTCCCAAGTCACTTTTTTATTGTTGTTGTTAACTGCCCTCAAGTTGATCTCGATTCATGACAGCCATATGGATGAGATATCTCCAAGACCCTCTGTCCTCCACTGCTCTGCTTAATTCCTGCAACCTCATACCTGTGACCTCCATAATTGAGTCCATCCATCTAGCATGTGGCCTTCCTCTCTTCCTACTTCCCTCCACCTTCCCCAGCATTATTGTTTTTTCCAAAGAGTCCTTCTTCTCTTCATGTGTCTGAAGTTCGACAGTCTCAGTTTGGTCATATTGGCTTCCAGGGAGGTTTCTGGTGTGATCTGCTTTAGGACCTACTTGTTTGTCCTTTTGGCTGTCCATGGGATCCTTAGCACTCTTCTCCAGCACCACATCTCAAATGCATTGATTTTCTTCCTATCATCTTTCTTAAATGTCCAGCTCTCACATCCATACATGGCAATAGGGAATACAATGGCTTGTATGGTTCTAACTTTTGTGCTGCGTTGTATATCTTTGCATTTTAGAATCTTTGCTAGTTCTTTCATAGCCACCCTCCCAATTCTTAATCTTCTTCTGATTTCCTGACTGCTGTCCCCATTTCTATCAATGTTTGATCCCAGGTATAGGGATTCTTTTACTATTTCTATCTCTTCATTGTCTACGTTGAACCTGTGAAGGTCCTCGGTGGTCATTATTTTGTTTTCTTTATATGTTTTCTTTGATTTATTTATACCCCGCCCCTCTGTTAAAAACAAACATTAAGCCTGCCTTTGCACTTTCTTCTTTGATCTTTTGTTAGGAAGGATCTAATTAGGGAAATTTATAATTAGCTCAAAACATGCAAGTTAAGGCCAACTTCTCCATCTAAAAAGGCTAACATTTTCTTCCTGGTTGCATAGGTATCTGGGGCCTCATCTGGGTGCTGTACCTCATTGTGGTATTTAGCTCTTATAGTGGTACCAAGTCAAAGTATCTGCACCATCACGTGTATCCATTCCTTTAAGTCAAGATTTGCTAGCTCGTAATTGGAAACTTTTGCTTCAAAGGGGCCTAATTAGATGGGGTCTATGCATAATCTGGCTATTTGCCTGAGATCCTGTCCCTTAGCTTTGGGGTAGGAGAGAATGACGGTGGACATCCATTGGACTCTGGTTTGTGGGTTCAGCTTTCCTAGTTGGTCTGCTATGGTTTTGATTTCCGTTAGGGACCAAGAGATCGTTTCTACCTCTGTCTTCATAACTGTCCCATCCTCAGAGGTGGCTTTCTTCTCTACTGTACTCCGGGTTTTGACTGGGTTTACTGGTATGCCTGGAGTGCATCCCTCCGTGGTTTCATTCCCTTTAGGGGGACTCCATTGGGGATTGTAGGGAGGGGGAATCCATGCCTCTACTGGCAAGGGACTTTCCTTAAGGATGTTTGCTTGTGTGGTTGACTCCAGAATGCTTAGTTGTACTGTGGCCACTAGAGCACTTTTCAAATTTAGCCTGTCTTCCAGTTCTCTAATTCTGGCCCCGCACATGGTGTGGTCAGTTTGGACTGCTACTTTGGTTTTCTGTGCCAATATAAAGTCAGCAGCTTGTTTTTCCTCGTCCAATTTGTTCTCCAAATCCTTTACTCTCAATTTTAGGGCTGTGTTCTCCTTCTCTGCCCTATCAGCTCTTTGGCTCTCCTCATTAGCTGTCCTGGCAAGGAGTGTGTTTTCAGTCACCTTATCTCTAATTTGTGTGACCAAATTACCAATCTGCCTTTTGGAAACCTCTACCTCCAATTGGTCCTTTTTATACTTCTGCACCACATCATAGGCTAGGGTCCAAATACCCCATGACGCTAACCTATCTATTTCTGACTTAGAGATGGCCTTCAATCCCTTCCTCTCTGTTTTGAGGTTATAGGCCTCCAGCAAGGTCACAAATGGATCCTCCATAAGAAACCCACCGGGTACTCATGGATTGGGTTCTTTCTTGGTGATCCATTTCTGAAGCCTGTCCTGGACCTGCTCCTCCTTAAACAACTTGCCGACTTCCATTTCCTTGCCCTGCTCTCTTTCCTCCTTTCCCTGGAAACAAATCTCTTCCCTGCTAGCCACACTAGGACCACCTCATCCTTATTAGCTTAACCTTGAGTTCGCTAGCCACACTAGGACCACCTCGTCCTTACTAGCTTGAACTTGGGACCACCTCACTCCGACTGACCTATGGGACCACCTCACTCCATCAGTGACTTTCCGGACCTATGGGACCACCTCGTCCCATCAGTGAACTTATGGGTCGGAGCCGGCATCTGACTGCTCACTATCATGGAGGTTGTGGGGCCACTACTGCAGTTAGTGCCATGAACAACCTGTGCTAGACCCAGGCCAAGGATCGGTTAGTTCCTCCTCCTAACTTTTCACTGGGAAGTTCAAGTGACACTGTCCTCCTCGGTTGCCCTCCCTCAGTAGGTTCCTAGCAGACACTATTCCTTTGGGCCCCAGCTAGACCCTTGCTGTGAGTTTATTGTCATTAGTTGCACTAGGCCACCTTGCTCTCGCTAATTCAAAATGTTGTGCTGGACCTTTGGGACTAACTCCTGCCAGGGATTCCAACCTTGCGCCTAGGAATTACGGCCTCAGATGGGGCTGTCTCCACACTTTGCCTACCTCTGCTCATCCAAGGTGATTGGGGGGGGGGCATTAGACATTAGACTACCTCTGCTCAGCCAAGGTGGTTTGGGGGGCATTAGACTTTTGGATTATGGAAGGGGGAGAAACCTGAACGGAGAAGCCTGGCTCTTCTCTTCCAACCCGTGAGAGAGAAAACAATAATAGGGCGTCAGGCTGCCTACTCCGACAAACATGCCCAAGGGTAGTCACATGCTCGCTTCCAGGTTGATCGCACTGGGCTGGCTAACAAAACGTATGACCAAAGCAAGAAAGGGGATAGACAACCCAAGATAGCCCTTTTTCAGTTGCACAAGAACACAATCACATGCCTTCCTAGTTATTGCATCTGTATCTCCTTTGTCCGAGATCCTTATTCCTCTTATGTAACGAGATTTAAATGGCCCAAGTGATCAGTTTGGGGCGTCCAAATTTCAGAGTACTCTTTATTTATTTAAAGAGCAAATATAAAGAAGACACAAAAGAACAAGAATTTCAACAGAATGTAAATGAGTTTGATAAAATTCTTCAATCCTCAGACAAAGGAAAAATCTCCAGATTCTATAAGATATTATTAGAAAGGGAGTTCAAACAAGAATACGTCAAAGATACAATGATCAGCTGGGCAAGAGATATTGGGCACCCAATACCTCTAGAAGATTGGGAAGATACATGGGAAAAAACAAATGCTTTTACAGCATCACAGGACCTGAAGGAGAACTTTATGAAAATCACCAATAGATGGTATTTCACCTCAAGCAAATTAAAGAAAATTAATAAAAGGCTGAATGATAAATGTTGGAAATGCCAAAAAGAAGCTGGCACAGTGTATCACATGTGGTGGGTTTGCCCAATAATTCAAAAATTTTGGCAAAAAATACATAAAATCATGCAACAAATATTTAAGACTTAAATCCCTTTTATTCCAGAGTTATTTTTGATAAATATAACCACCAAAATCAATAAAGAAGTAGTGGCAAAATACTGGATAATAATCCTATACTTAGTAACAGCAGCAAGAATAATCATTGCTAGA
Organism: Phrynosoma blainvillii; assembly: GCA_026167975.1. Taxonomy (NCBI): domain Eukaryota; kingdom Metazoa; phylum Chordata; class Lepidosauria; order Squamata; family Phrynosomatidae; genus Phrynosoma; species Phrynosoma blainvillii. The sequence continues at coordinate 155,162,211 of JANUYF010000004.1, forward strand.
GGGTGGAAACAGGAGACTGCCCAAAAATAGAAGACTGGAAAATGAAGGTTGAAGAAATGAAGTATATGGACAAATTAACTGCCTTAATTAATCAGAAACCGATACAGAAAACAGAAAAAGAATGGATTATATTTACTAACTTACTTCAAGATGAGATAAACTAAATAAATACACGCAGAGGATCTAAAAATATAGGAAAACATTGAATCTAACTAAAACATGCAAATAGTAAAAACTAAAAAATGAGAGAAGACAGAACTAACTTAGGTAAAGAAATAAACATGAGAGAAATAAGCAAGAAAAGAAAACAAACAAACAAACAAAACCACATTACTCATGATACATAAAAGAAAAGGATGCACCTTGATTTGATTTGATTTGATTTGTGAAAAAGTCAATAAATGTGAATAACTTAATATTATAGTAAAACGAGAAGCAAAGAAGTTGAGTTGATACTTAGGATTTTTATCTGATTTCAATTAGCAAGATACAGTAAAGGAAAATGAAAACACAAGAGTAAAAATTATGGAAGTCAAGAGAAAATATGGCATTTGTAAATATATGTATCAGTTATGTTAATCTTACATTATGTATGTTATGGCTTTTAATAATAAAATTTAATTAAAAAAAAACAAATTTCAGGGTACTCTACAATGCCCTAACAACACACCGTGAGACCGGAGTACTGTTGTGTATACCAGAGGAATAAGAGATACCACAATGGATGATGTTGAGACAAGCTTCTTCAATTAAAGTCTAAATATTTATTAAAAGGGGAAAAACTGCACACATCCATATATGACACACACACTCACGCTACACACTTGGAAGTAAAGGAGTGAAAGCGGGAATAATAATAATAATAATAATAATAATAATAATAATAATAATAAATTGTATTTGTATCCAGCCCCTCTGTCAAACATAGATGAGATGGGCCAAACTACGGGAGATACTCACTTTCGAAGGCCTCTACGGGATCCGTTGTGGATGTGAATGATGATGATGATGATGATGATGATGATGATGATGATGATGCATGGTCGCTGAAATGGGGGAAGGGATAACCAAGGGAGCTATGATCAGAGCGCAGACTGGTGGAGTCCAGATGCACTCTAAGGATAGCACGTGGAGTCTAAAAATCTAGGGGTTATATAGACAATATCTAGTTTCTGGCTATACACTTGATGGCTTGGCTGAAGCCTGGACTAAGGCGCTGATTGCCTGGGGTTTGTTAAGCCAAGGTGTGAGGATGACCTAAATAATGTACTTGGATCTTGACACAGTCAAGGAGGGAGGCTGGAGAGAAAAGGGTGCAGTTAAATATAATCACTGCCCCATCAGGAGTAAGACTCAGGACAAACAAACACTATTATGTTGACCTTTAGGGATAATGGTCTTTCCCCTTTAGCAACTCCCAAACCTGTCTGGTAGGGAATTTTTCCATTTGTTTGGGCAGGCCCTTTACCTGTGCCTACCTGACTTACCATCTAGAGCAGGGGTAGGCAACCTTTCCCCTTTTAAGGGCCGAGAGACTTCAGCTCCCAGAAGCCTCAGCCATGTTGGGCAATAGTCCCATGTTGGCCAATAGCTCCTGGGATTCTGGAAGCTGAAGTCCCTCGGCCCTTAAAGGGGAAAGGTTGCCTACCCCTGATCTAGAGGCTTATGGCTGATATCCCACAGAGGTCAGTTTGGGGTCATCGAGGGAACTCCACATGTCCCAAATTTTTTATTAAAATCATATATGCTAACATTTCCTTAGTAGGTCTTCCAGGTCTGTGAAGTTTTCTGCTAGTACTATGGTGTCATCTGCATATCTTATATTGTTGATATTCCTTCCTTCTATTTTCACTCCTCCTTCTTCCGAGTCCAAGCCTGCTTTTCTTATAATGTGTTCTGCATACAACTTGAACAGATAAGGTGAAAGGATGCAGCCTTGTCTGACTCCCTTGCCAATTGGGAACCATTCTCTCTCCATGTTCTATTTTGACAGTAGCCTCTTGTCTTGAGTATAGATTCCTCATCATGACTATCAGATGTGTTGGCACTCCCATGTCTTTAAAGGCATTCCATAGCCTTTCATGATCTATGCCAGGGGTAGGCAACTTTTTTGAGCCGGGGGCCAGGTTGCTATCCCTCAGACAATTGGGGGGGCCGAAGCACCAAAAATAAATAAATAAATAAATAAATAAAAATATTTTTTTTTAAAAAAATAAAAAATATGCATGCACACTCTCTCAGCCCCAGAAAAGCCATGGCAAAACCCCTGTGGAGATTTAGCCAAGAAAACCCCAAGAACAAGTAATAAGAACAATAATCAATATCATCATGGTGGGCAGAGGTGGCGGCAGCAGGACCAGCCTGGGGCCGGTCTAAAGGCCTTGCGGGGCCGCATCCGGCCCCCGGGCCTTAGGTTGCCTACCCCTGATCTATGCAGTAAAAGGCTTTGCTACAGTCTATAAAGCAGGGGTAGGCAACCTTTCCCCTTTAAGGGCCGAGGGACTTCAGCTCCCAGAATCCCAGGAGCTATTGGCCAACATGGGACTATTGGCCAACATGGCTGAGGCTTCTGGGAGCTGAAGTCCCTCGGCCCTGAAAGGGGAAAGGTTGCCTACCCCTGCTATAAAGAATATGGTGATTTCTTTTGGAATTCCCTGGTGTGCTCCATTAGCCATCGTATGCTTGCAGTGTTGTCCCTCATGCTTCCTTCTTTCTTGAATCCCTCTTGGACCTCTGGGATTTCTCTCCCCATATATGTTTGGTGCTATGGTTCTATAGTTGCTGCAGTCTCTTGTGTCTCCCTTTTTGTGGATGGCAATGTATATTGATCACTTCCAATCTGTTGGCAATTTATTTGTTTTCCATATCTGTTGACATATCTTGGTTAGCACTAGAGTTCACTCTGTCAGTGTAAATTGCAGCAGTACATTTGGAATATCATCTGTCCCTGGTGATTTGTTTTTTGCTATTTCTCTTATTGAAGTTTCCACCTCACTTTTTAGAATTTTGGGTTCATCTTCATATGGCTCTTTGTTCCATGTGTCCTTCATTTTGTTATCTCTTTTGTATAATTCTGTGTATTGCATCCAATGTCTTTTTATTCCTTACTGATCTTGAATTATGTTATTTTGTTGTCATAGATCTTCCCAGTCCTTGGTTTGAATTTTCCATTGAGTTCCCAGATCTTGTGAAATAGATCTCTTGTTCTTCCCTTTTTGTTGTTGTCTTCTATTTCTCTGCATTGGTCATTGTAGTAATGACTACTTTATCTTTCCACACAAGCCGTAGTACTGTTGCATTCATAATTCTTAGTTTATTCCTATCTCCCTTTTGTTTTTCTTCTCATCTTTTCTTTATTGCTTGTAGTGTGTTTTCTGTCATCTATGGTTTTTTTCCCCTCTTTCTTTTTGTTTATTGAAAGTTTCTGTCTGCATTCTTCTTTTATTATGTCCCTGGCTTCAGATCATAGCTCCTCTGGTTCTTGGTTTATTATGTTTATTATGTTTAGTAATGCAAATCTGTTTCTTATGTTGTCAGTAAATTCTGTTGAGATATTATTTAGATCATATTTTGGTACAATCACTGGTTTTGTTTTCTTCTTGAGTCTTACTCTGATTTTTTAAATGAGTATTTTGTGATCATTGCCACAGTCGGCACCTGTACCAAGTCACTTTCCCCAGGTTTAAAACTGGATTCCTTTTGTTATACATGCAGTAGTGAGGATTTCTGCATTAATTAATAAATGCCTCACTACAGCCAGGCATGTACCCAGCTTGTCTAAAAGAAGCTGTGGTGAGGCCACTACTGAAAAAATCTTCCCTAGATCCCACCAGATTGGCCAGTCTCAAATATCCTCTTTTGGGGCAAGATGTTGGAATGTGTGGTGGCTCCCAGATCCAGGGGTTTCTGGATGAAACAGATTATCTAGATCCATTTGAATCTGGCTTCAGATTTGGCTATGAGACAGAGACAGATTTGGTCATCTTGGTGGATGACCTACACGAGGAAATGGACAGGGAGAGTGTGTCCCTGTTGGTCTTGCTAGACCTCTCAGTGGTTTTCAATACCATGGACCATGATATCATTCTGAGTCACCTTTCTGAGATGGGACTTGGAGGCACTCTTATGCAGTGGTTCTGGTCTTTCCTGAAGGGGCGGGCCTGTGGGGTCCCTCAGGGTTCAGTCCTGTCCATCTCCCATGTTATTCAACATCTACATGAAACATCTACATGTTCCTGCCAGGTCAGCCATTTTGAGTAGAGGAAGAGAGTCAGAGACTTGTCTCCAGAATAAGGTAGCATCCAGGAGCTCTCTATAGAGTTATAAATACCATTGATTGACTTCCGGTGATGACAGGCAAGGTGTCCGGTCACTGAAGACACAGCTGGTCTCAGTGACTTGCCTTTTTGGGGCTTCAGAGTTGTTAAAACTCTGAAATTCCTCTCCTGGTAAGAAGAAGAAGAATCGGGGCCTGAAGTGGACTGGTTAAGTCCTCTTTGGATCAGTGGATCACGGAGGTGGCCCACGGATTCGAAGAGGGCTTGGTCGCAAGGCAGCCGAAACCCCAAATATGGCGTCCTGAGGGACTGAACTTTGCCGGCAACACAAAGCAAAGAAGAACAAAGAGCATCGGTTTTAAGACTCCAGTTTGGTGAGACCACTTTAACTTCATAAATCTGCCCTGTGGAGATTAACTATTACATTCTACACAATAAGAAGAAGAAGAGGATTATAACAAATATTGATCTAGACTGTTTATAAGCCAAAGTAAAATTGCAGTAACGAAAATCATCTATAAATTTGATATTATTCTCTCCCTTTTTTATTGATCAAATTACATTTGAAAAAGATAATTTTGGTTGTTGGACTGTTTTTTTTTTTTTTTTATGGACCTTTGTGGACTTTTTGGATTTCCTTTTTTTTTTTCCTTCTCTTTTTGGGAAAAGATAACTCGGAGAGACTAGAGGAAGAGGGAGAGAAGAAGATTAATGGCGATGGACTTTAAAAAAACAACAACAACAAACTGAGCCAGATTCAAGACCCAAGATGGATCTAAAATAAGTTTAAAGAAGAGAACTTGGAGAATAAACCAGAGAATTTGAGGAATCTTGAGGAAAGATTTGGTAAAAGTACTGGTGGAGCTTTTTTTGTTTTTTGTTCCTGTCTTGCTTTTTAAGTTGCATCTGGATTTGGCAGAGTTTTTTCCCCCTTCTCCCCCCCTCCTTTTCTCTTTTTTTTCTCATTGATGGCAACGATGGTGGGGGAGGTTTGACTTTTCCTTTGTTTTAAAGTCAGGACAGTGTGGAGGCTTGATTCCCCCAATATTTAGAGACTTACCTGCCTCTGTGAGTTTTGAGGGGACCCTGGATATCAAGACTATCATTGGAAGGAGCAGACTTTCCCTCGCCATCTTGAAGAGTTGTTTAGTTTGGGCAGAGTTTTGAGCCCTCATTAGCAGCAGTTTCGGTTCAGTGGAGGAGGAGATTTGACCCCTCCCATCCCTTCCCATTCCTTTGGGGAGCCTTTCAGCTCCGGCAGAGCCCATTGGTGCAGTGGGGGAGGTTTGAACCTTCCTGCTTTCATGGAGATTCATTTGGCCCTGGCAGAGCTTGGAGACTCCATTGGTACTGAGATTGCTGTGGTGGGGGAGGTGGGATTCTCTCCCACCTCCTGAAGAATCATTTGGCTCTGGCTTGAAACTCCACTGGTACAGAGATTGATATGCTGGTGAGGTAGATCCTTCCCGCCCCCAGAAGAGTCAGCTGGTCCTGGTGGAGTTTGAGACCCTACCAGGTTTGGTTATTGGGGCAGCAGTGGAGGTTGATCCCTCCCATCATTTGGGGAGTTGTTTGGCCCAGCGGAGTCTTGAGGTCTCGTCGGTGGTGGTGTCAGCAGGGCAGTTGAAATTTAATCGCCTCTACGGTTTTGGAATTACCCGGCATTTTATTAAACTTTATTAAATTGGCAGGACCTTAAATATATTTAATACTTTATTGGACACTTATTTATTTTATTTTATTTTGGAAATTTAAAATGGGGGAATTTTGAGAAATCTAAATTTGAACATTGACTGTATATTAATTTGTGGTTGTTATTGTTATTGTTATATTTGAACTTGGGATTTTGGGGGATATTTTTTTTGAAAATTTGAGAAAAATTTGAGAAATTTGAAATTTGAGAAATTTGAGAAATTTGAATTAGAATATTGATTTTATGTTAATTTGTATTTAATATGGTGGTTTAAGATTAGAAATTTAGAATTTGAAATTTGGAAAAAAAATTTAAGAAATTTGAAATTTGAAGCTGGGGAATTGAAGAAATTTAAATTTGAATATTGGTTTTATATTAATTAGTAGTTGTTATTATATTTCATTTTGGGAATTTGGGGGAATTTTTTTTGAAAATTTGAGAAAAAAATTTGAGAAATTTTAAATTTGAGAAATTTAAGAAATTTTAATTAGAATATTGATTTTATGTTAATTTGTTTTTGATATTGTGATTTGAGGTTAGAAATTTGGAATTTGAAATTGAGATAAAATTTAAGAAATTTGAAATTTGGGGAACTGAAGAAATTTAAATTTGAATATTGATTTTGTATTAATTTGTAGTGATTATTGTTATATTTCAATTTGGGACTTTTGGGAATTTTTTTGAAATTTTAAAAAAAATTAGAAATTTTAAAATTTGAGAAATTTAAGAAATTTTAATTAGAATATTGATTTTATGTTAATTTGTGTTTGATATTGTGATTTAAAGTTAGAAATTTGGGATTTGAAATTTGGAATTTTTTAAAGAAATTTGAAATTTGAATTTTTTGTTAAAATTTGGAAAAATTGACTGAAATTGAAACTTTATAATATATACTGATTGTATTTTAATATAGGTTTTATATAGTATTAGATATGAAAATTTTTAACATTATTATTTGAAATTTGAGTAATTTGAAAAATTTGAAGCAAAAATTGGGGTTATTTATATTTAAGTTTTAAAAGCTTTTTAAATTGTAATATAACCTAGGTTTTATACTTTTTAATATTGTTTTTGTTATATTGTTATATTGTTTTTATTGAAGATATAATTTGAAATTTGAAAAACGAATTTGAGGAATTTAAAATTTGACTATACAACCTATATTTGTTTATTAATAGTAGTAGATTAATATAAAAGAAAGAGAAGAGAAATGGCCTCAGGAAAGAAACTTACTCAGACTCAAATTCAGATGACAACTCAAAGAAGAGCATCAATAGATGCATCAAAACAAGAGCCATCATTGTCTTCCATATTGGATGAAATTAGGAATCTTAAAACAGAACTACGACAAGAGATAAAACAGGAATCAATAGATACAAGGAGAGAAATCAAGGATGAAATGAAGAGAGAACTTGGTGCCATAGGGAAAAAATGAGATAAAATGACCAAACAGGTTGAAAGTATTCAAACAGATGTCGAAGATTTGAAAGTTGTTACACAAGAATTAAAGAAATCATCAGAACAAACAATAGAAACACAAAAGAAGGATGAAAGTATGATTCTATGGCAGGAAATTCGTTACAGAGATAGATGTCTTAAGCTTAGAGGGATTCCTGAAGAGGCTAAAGAAGATATTTACCAAAAATTAATTCCATTACTCGCAAACTATACAGTACTGACTGAATCAGAAATTAATCAAGCAACAGATAGAATTTTCAGAATTAATTCGATTGTCGCCAGAGAAAGAAAATTACCACGTGATGTAGTGGTTTGTTTTACGAGAACAAGGATAAAGGACATTGTGATTCAGAAAAGTTATGATGAAGATCTGACAATAGAAGGACGGGAAATTAGTATTTTTAAAGATACTCCTCTTGCAATTTTGAAGAGGCGACAAGAGTATAAGTTTTTGACACAACTTTTACATAATCACGGTATAAGATATGCATGGGAAAAAATTGAAGGAGTTGCTTTTACGTATCAACAAAGAAGATATAGAATAAACTCCATACAAAAAGCAAAAGATTTTTGTAAAAGATTTCAAGCAGAAAAGGGGAAAACAGATGGAGATGGTGATGAAGAAGATGAACAAGCGGCTGTAAAGATAAGAGAGAAAGAAAAAGATAAAGAGGAACCAAAAGAACAAAGAAGACAGAAGAAAGGTATAATGGAGACCAGAAGTCAAAAACAACTGAAAAAAGCTGAAGAAGAAATAGAAGAAGGTGAAGGGACGGACCCCTTCTCTGATGAGAGTAAACTTCTGGAAGAATCAGGACAACTGGATGATGACGATGATGAAGGGGGAACATCAGAATTATGAAGAGAGGAAGAATTACAGATATAAAGAGATAATAATATTCTTAATTCATAAAAAATGGCAACACAAATTTATTCATGGAATGTTAAGGGACTTAATTCAAAATATAAACGTAGTAAAATATTTCATTATTTGGAAAAGAAAAAACAGGATTTCATTTGTTTGCAAGAAAAAAAATTAAACAATCAGATATTAGATTTTTATGAAACCCTAAACTAGGTCAATTATTTGTATCTGCAAATGAGAAGAAAAAAAAAGGAGTGGTAATTTACATTAATAATAAATATGATGCAAAAGAAGTTTTTTCAGATCAACAAGGACATTATATTGCAGTGGCAAGAAAAGAACATTTTATTAGTTGGTATCTATGCTGCTCAGGAAAATAAAGAACTTTTTTTAAAAAAATTGATAAAAAATATAGAGGAATTGGATCATGAAAACTATTTGTTAATGGGAGATTGGAATGGAGTCATAGATCCAAAAACAGATAGAACCACTCAAATTAAGACAAAAAAGAACCAAGGGAAATTGCCAAAGTCCTTTTTTGAATTACAAGAGAAATTATCCTTAGAAGATGTGTGGACGGGACTTTACAACAAGACTAAAGGGTTTACTTTTTTCTCGGACAGACACAAAACTGAATCAAGAATTGATATGAGAAACCCACAATGCTGTTTCAGTGCTTGCTTAAGATTTCTCAATGTGGACTCTGAGGGTGCTGCTGCAGTCACCTGCAACACTTGTGGGATGTTTGTCTTCTTGTCTAGAAATGTGGGGAACTTCACCTGCACCAAGTGCATGTTGGTAGCCCTCCTGGAAGAAAATGTCCAGCAGCTGGAGGCCCGGGTAGCTACACTTCAGCATATTAGGGAGCAAGAGGCTTTTCTGGACAGAATGGAAAGAATGGTCTTGGATGGGGGCCAAAGAGAGGAAGTTGCTGGGGAGGAAGTCATTCCACACATACAGGAAGTAGAGAGCTGGAGGAACATCACACACAAAAGTAGGGAAACCAGGGATCATTCTGGGAACTTGCAGCTACAGAATCGATTTGAAGCTCTCTCCCTTATCAAAGAAGAAGAGGAAGAGCAGCAGAGACAGTCCTCAGGAACAGCACAGGGGACCCTGAGAGTACCACCGCAGGGAAGAGCAACCGCTAAGCCTAAGAGGAGGTGTGTGGTGGTGATGAGGGACTCCTTGTTGAGGGGTACAGAAGCAGTGGTTTATGGGCCTGACAAGATGTCCCGGGAGGTGTGTTGTCTCCCTAGAGCAAAAATCCATGATGTGACAGTCCGGCTGACACGACTTGTCAAGTCTATTGACCATTACCCCTTCCATATGGGAACCATTGTTACTGCAAGGCATAGCCTTCAGAATATCAGAAGGGATTATGAGGGTTGGGCAGGACGCTGAAAGAGCTGGACGCACAAATTGTTATCTCATCTCTTCTCCCAGTTGAAGGGCATGGTCCAGGAAGGGAGAGGGAAATAGATGTGAATAACTGGCTCCGTAGATGGTACCGCCAAAAACAATTTGGATTCTTGGATCATGGGCTGTGGTTCCATGAGGGTGGACTTCTGGCAAGAGATGGGCTACATTTCACACCAGTTGGCAGAAACATTTTTGCCAGTGGACTCAAACATTTGATCAGGAGGTCTTTAAACTGAGTCATGTTAGGGAGGGAGACAGTATCATGGAAGGTATCTTGGAAGGAAGGAGTACATCATGGACTGGAGATAACAGTCAAAATGTTATAGAAGGAACAAGGCAAATGATTCAAGGGCCCAACAGTGGAAAGCAAAAAGCTTCACACAGGCAGCAAGTGGGAAGGACCCATGTTCTTAGATATCTCTACACTAATGCACAGAGCATGGGAAATAAACATGATGAACTTGAACTCCTAGCACAACAAAGCAAATACAATATAATAGGCATCACTGAAACCTGGTGGGATGAGTCTCATGATTGGAATGTAGGAACAGAGTGGTATAACCTTTTTAAGAGAAATAGGCCAAGCAGAAAAGGAGGAGGAATAGCATTATATGTCAGGGACATTTACACCTGTGAAGAGATCCAGGACTTAAATCCTGGAAATCAGGTGGAGAGCATCTGGATAAAAATTAAAGGGGAAGGAAACAAGCAAAGCAAAGTAGCTTCATTTATATACCGCTTCATACTGTGCTATGGAGTGTCTAACCGGTTTACAACTGTAAGCTCATTGCCCCCCAACAGATGGGTACTCATTTTAGCGGCTCGGAAGGATGCAGGCCTGAGTCCTGGCTAGTCTTGAAACTTGCAACCTTGTGGTTTATGAGTGAGTGGCTGCAGTACAGGCATTTAACCACTGCACCACCAGGGCTCCTACAACAGGGATGTTATAGTGGAAGTCTACTACAGACCCCCAAGTTAGACTGAGGAATTGGATTATGCCTTACTAGAACAGATGACCACCCATTCAGAAAGGAGAGATGTAGTAGTGATGAGTGACTTCAACTGTCCTGATATTTGCTGGAAGTCAAACTCAGCCAGTACTTCAAGGTCTAGCAAATTCCTCACTTGCCTCAAAGACCATTTCTTTGTCCAAAAGATTGAAGAGGCAACAAGGGATCAGCTATTTTAGATCTGATCCTAACCAACAGGGATGACCTGGTAAATGGGGTACAAGAGGTGGGATCCTTAGGTGGGAGTGGTCATGTTCTCCTGGAGTTTCTTATACAGTGGAAAGAAGATGCTAGGCATAGTCAGACACTCATTCTAGACTTCAGGAGAGCTGATTTCAATAAACTTAGGGAAACATTGGGAGTGATTTCGTGGTCAGATGTATAAGAAATGGAAAGGGGGCAAAATTTCCTATTAAGGGGATTTTATTTAGCTCAAGTAGAGAGGGGGTCGGCTACAAGGACTCTGCAAGACCATCTCCCACATGTATACCAAGAGTTGGGGAATCTAAGAATTTATGCAGAGACAGAATTCTCCAATTAAAGTATTATTTATTAAAGGGGGGAAATCACACAGCAGTTCACATACATGCATACACTTTCAAGGCTCAGGAAATCAGGGGTTAGCTTGGAAAAGGTGTTGAGGCTGAACTATGGGTGATACTTACTACAGATGAGGCGTTCTCCGGGATCCAATTGAGTGAAGTGGTGTGAGTCACAACCATTCTGAGAGTGCAAGTTTGAACTGAGGTGCCAGTAACCAGATCAGAAAACACAGTGACGCAGGGTCCCTATGAACTCCATCTAGCGACACTGAGGGGAGAAATCCAGGGATTTTTAAGAGCTAAAACTAGCTGCAGGGCAAAGGTGTGAGATTGCCTGGGTGAGGTAATCCAGTCTGGCAATATTCAAGGGAGATGGGAGAGGATTAAGTCATTAACTGGCCTATCAGGTGAGACATCTAGACCATTATCACCCATCCTTCTGATCATGGAGTTGATTATGGTCCATTTGCAACTCCCACACTATCTGCCTAGCCTTGGGGCTTGGGGTTTTTCTGATGTTCCAAGTGACCTAGGCCTAACCTGCCTGCCTTGCCTTGGTGGCACTTGGGGTTCATTGCAGAGTACATCTGGGGTTATGTAAAATTGATACACACACCAAAATTCAGAAAAATGCACTCTTGGTAACAGTCATCCCCCCCCCCCCCGATAATTGTACAGACCCATACCTGTGTGAGATATTTTTGAATTAACCTTTGCCATGAAAGAATTTTGGGGTGTCAATAGGGGAAAAGGTCATTCTATAGGAAGTATCGCAGTTAGTAGTGCCTCTGGTCTCAGAGAGGGAATGGGTGATCATCCATCCGGAACCCATTCATACATCTTTTAATAATATACATTGAATAAAGCAATCAATAAAGCAATTAGAGCAATCAATAATCAGAAGCAGTAGCAATAATCAGTGACAGTAAAGCAGTTAGCAAGAGTCTTAAGCATTCAATATGCAGGATGGTAATGGAAAGTGGCAAAATCAAGTCCTTCGGTGTTTGAAAGTCCTCCAAAATTCATAAAGTGGTTCTAGTTGGCTGCAATAGTCAAAGTACAAATCTGAGCCAATGTCAGCAAGCAGTTGGTGTGTTTTGGCAAGCAAAAATCCATATCAGCCCATGCAGCAATTTTGGACAAGTTTGCAGACAGCTTGGAAGAAGTTCGGACCACTGTCCAGAGCAGATGTTGGGGCTGGCATCTTGACATGACAACAGCAGGAGTGTTTATGCTGTCCGGGATGCGTATGGTAGCAGCAGTGTGCACGGTATCATCTGGGATGGATGGAGGACAGTCTGGAGGATCTCAGATCTGGATGCATAGTTGCATGGCAGCAGGAACAGCAGTCCATCAGTGTGGTTGGGTATGGTTCAGGAACAGAAGATCTTGGGCTTACCTCCCCATTAGAATCTAGAGAAGGCAAGAGGACTAAAGGATAGAGCCATAACTTATTCACATGCCCTGGAGGACGAAAGAGGACAGTCTCCCCCCACCCCCCGCCAGCTCCTGATGGGGCTAGGCTGGCATGGAAAAGTTTCAAACATGGATAGGACCTCTAAATGTACTTACAGGCCATGGGGACCTTCAGAAAGGAAAAGAAAAAAAGTTTTGGTCCCCTGACTTCCCGCAAAATCAAACTGGCATTTCTGATCTCTTGGTCAAAGAAAGTTATTGGAGCAGCTATCCAGCATTTTGAAGGCTCCCAGGTCTAAAATAGAAAGGCCAGGGATAGGTCCTGCTTGGTCATGCAAGCGGCATGGTCAAAGGTTGGATTGGTTAAACTGAACGAAGTGTGTCTGGCCTTTGGGAGGCAATGGAGTCCATTTTGGTTGTGGTCAGTTCCTGAGTAGTTTTGGGGCTGCTGGGAAAAATATGCAAATTAGTCCAAACTTTGGCAATAACCTCCCAAAATGGCTGAATTAACAATTTTGGAGCCCCGTGGCTTACATATTTCTACTCGGCATGGATTGGTGAGTCCAGCCATGTGTGTATTTTTGAAGGTCAATTCTCATTGTAACTTTAGGAAACATTGCTATTGGTGGGAAGGGCTCAAAAGGTCAGGAAAGATTGCCTTGCAGAGTTCTAGTAAAAGGAGTCTCAGCCTTGCTGGGTAGGACGTGGTTATCCTCGAAGCAGCTAAGATGGGCAGACCCCTGGTTTTCTGGGGGTCCCTGCATGCCCATGGGAGCCCAGGCAGCATGGTGAACACTCTGCAAAGGCACCAAACAGAATGAGGTAACCCTTCACCCTGTTTTCCTACTGTCCATCAGAGGAATGCCGAGGACAGCTTGCTTCTTTCCAGCAAGAAAAATAAGGTGGAGGACAAAGTTCCTCTGCCTTCCCCTTTCTAGTTTAAAAATAGAAAAGAAGTTTCTTCCCTAGACTCTTGATCGTGACCATGGCTGGAGGATGAACAGGATGTCCTTTGATGGAGGAGATCTAACTCCCATCGGAGGGCATGGAACTCTGCCAATTGTTTCTTAACCCAGCAAATTAGGCTGGCAGAGCCCACCACCATTAGAATTTGGACACCCAGAATGATGGTTATAGGGTTCATGACCAAGCGTAAAATGGCTTGTTCCATAGAAGATCAATTCCACAACCCCCACCAAGAATGTTTGGCTGTTTCTTTAATCTCTTGAGTGACTTTAATTATCTGTTTGGCCTTGAGGTCTACTGTCAACTTGATCTGTGACTCAGTCTGCTCAATTTCTTTGGCGGCCTCGCTCAAATTGCTTAAAAGACATAGCCATTGGGAAATGGGAAGTTCATCTTCCAGATGGAATCCCTGAATGTGTTTATTTGGTACAATTTATCACTCACATAATCCTTTACCATTTCATGCAAATACATCTCCTTTCCATAACAATCAATCAAATGAATCCTACAAAAGCACAGGTTCCCTTAGTCCTATCTTTGTTTAACCTATACTCTAAAGGCATTATGGTGACGTGATCACATGGGGTCCAGAGACAAAAACAGTTTTCTGTCAATTGTACTAAAATGGTCTCCTTAACCGGGATTATTACAAACTCTTGGACACTCTGCATGGACACTCTGCCATAACAATGCATCCACTGGTTTGTTTTCACACACTCGGCTAAGTCAAAAAGGTGTGTCGTGTTAGTCCAATGTAGGGTTTTTCGGGGATCATGGTAGTGTTGCTTTCCACTAAGGGGAGCCCAAGGTGGGAAGTTGGGTGAATGATTTGGGGATCCCAGATATTTTCATGGTATATGACAATTTTTTAAATCATATTGTTCCATTGGGCTCCAGCTATCTTCATCAGGTCTGCGGGTACTGTAGGGAGTCTGGGTATCAAGTTTTAAGCAGTCCCATAACTTCTGGGTGCATTAGTTTCATTAGCAAGGCTTGGATCAATTGGGATGCGAAGGGTGATCAGGTTACTCTTTATTTGGACAAGCTGCTTGATAAGGTGAGGAAGACAACTTGCCCTCTCAACCCTTGCCCATCATGGCTGGCCGTCCAGGGGGGGGATGCATTGATGAGATTCCTCACGGATATCATCGGTGCATCCTTCAGGGAAGGACATGTTCCATCTTGCTTGAAGGAAGCGGCTGTTAGGCCGCTTCTGAAAAAACCTTCCCTGGACCCCCTGGATATGAGTAATTACAGGCCCATTTCATTGCTGCCATTTTTGAGCAAGGTAATTGAGAGAGCAATTGCTTTTCAGCTCCAAGCTGTCTTGGATGAAACCGATTATATAGACCCATTTCAAACCGGCTTCAGGACAGGCTTTGGGATTGAGACTGCCATGGTTGCCTTGACCGACGATCTGCGTCTGAGCATCGACAGGGGTAGTGTGGCCCTGTTGGTGCTCCTAGACCTCTCAGCAGCTTTTGACACGATAGACCACGGCATCCTCTTGGGCCGCCTGAGGGGATTAGGTATCGGGGGCACTACTCTGAGTGGTTCCGGTCCTTCCTGTCGGGCAGGTCCCAGAGGGTGCTGCTCGGGGACTGTAGCTCCAGCAAGAGGGTACTCACTTGTGGGGTCCCTCAAGGAGCTATCTTGTCCTCGATGTTATTCAACATCTATATGAAGCCGCTGGG
Organism: Phrynosoma blainvillii; assembly: GCA_026167975.1. Taxonomy (NCBI): domain Eukaryota; kingdom Metazoa; phylum Chordata; class Lepidosauria; order Squamata; family Phrynosomatidae; genus Phrynosoma; species Phrynosoma blainvillii. Next base: position 155,177,554 of record JANUYF010000004.1, read on the forward strand.
TGAGATTATACGGAGTTATGGTACTGGGTGTTATCAGTACGCTGATTAAAAAAAAAAACAAAGGCAAAAAACCAAGATGTATAACAAAAACCAAAGAAGGGTTTTTTTTAAAAAAGAATAAAAACAACAATGCCCCACCCAACTTCAAAATCAATGGTATGAGATATATAGAAAGGATTAGCTACACCCTGGAGCAGAAAAGCCCTTAAAATTACTAAAAGGGTAAAAGTACCCCACTAAATCACGTGCCAATAATGAAAATGTAATAAAAGGCACAAAAAATCAAGGGCCAAATTTATAAAAGAATAACAATGCCCGTAAAAAAAAAACACACTTGTAGTTCAAAAAAAGGCAAATTACTAAAAGGGTAACATTTACCCCACTAAAGGATCTGCAAATGCAGAAAAGGGTAAAATGAAAATTCATAAACCAAGGCCAGATGCGTTTCGACTCTTGTCTTCCTCAGTGGCCTATGAACATTTGAATTTATATATGTATCTATTTCACAGCTCACACAATGTGACTCTGCACTATTCCAAAGTAATAATCTTTTGTGCCTTTTATTACATTTTCATTATTGGCACGTGATTTAGTGGGGTACTTTTATTCTTTTACTAATTTTAAGGGCTTTTCTTCTCCAGGGTGTAGCTAATCCTTTCTATATATCTCACACCATTGATTTTGAAGTTGAGGGGGGAATTGTTGTTTTTATCAGTACGCTGATGACACCCAAATCTATTTCTCCGTGTCTCGTTCGTCGGCCTCGAATTCCAATGGCATCTCTTCTCTCAATGAATGTCTTTGGGCAGTAATGGGCTGGATGAGGAAAAACAGATTGAAGCTGAATCCAGACAAGACGGAGGTGCTCACGGTAGCAGCCCCAAAACCAAGAATTGGGTTGCAACCTCCAGTCTTGGATGGGGTCACACTCTCCTCCAGTGACTGTGTTCGCAGTCTGGGGGTGCTCCTTGACTCCTGATGACAAATCAGGTAAATGCGACGGTCAGGAGCGCCTGTTATCAGCTTCGGCTGATACGCCAGCTGTGCCCTTTTCTGGAAGTAAGGGATCTCGAAACTGTTGTGCACACACTGGTAACCTCACGCCTTGACTTCTGTAATGCACTCTACATGGGGCTACCCTTGTGCTTGACTCAGAAATTACAGCTGGTTCAAAATATGGCAGCCAGGCTTGTGTCAGGAACATCTAGGAGGGACCACATTACTCCAGTTCTGAGGTCCCTCCACTGGCTGCCTATCAGCTTCCGGGCCCAGTACAAGGTGTTGGTTATTACCTTTAAAGTCCTAAATGGCTTGGGTCCAAGCTATCTCAGGGACCGCCTCCTTCCATACAATCCTCCCCACGCCCTCCAGTCCTCTGGGAGGAACTTGCTGCAGCCCCAAAAATCGAGGCTTGCGGCGACCTCCAAGAGGGCCTTTTCTGTTGTCGCCCCCAAACTCTGGAATGACCTGCCGGATGAGATCCATCAGTTAACATCGTTAGACAGCTTCAAAAAAGCTGTCAAGACGGATCTCTTCTGGCAGGCCTTTCCTGATTAATTATCCCGGCCTTGGGCTTTTCCATCCCTACGGCTCCTTTCGTGGCCCCATCATTTGATGGATAAGGAACGCTGTGGGAGACTGCCAGGGCATTGTGTAGTGTCTCTTTTTTAGATTATGTCCTTTCTAGATTATATTTTTAAATTGTGTTTTACTTGTTATGATATTTAATTCTGTTTTAAGGGGGGGAGGATTGGTACGGGGACATTTTGTACTGTTTTAATTGTAAGCCTCTTAGATTGATTTATCACATAAGCAGGATATAAATAATTATTATTATTATTATTATTATTATTATTATTATTATTATTATTGGGAGCACTGTATTGCTATGGAAAGATTGTAGATTAGTTTTCCACTCCCGGGACATCCATATATGGAGCCAATCTATGGCTGCATTTATGGTCCACTGGGAGTCTGTGTAGATCGCTAGTGGGATGTGTGGATCCTCGAATTTTGGGACAGCGTGGAGGGCTTCTACCTTGGCAGCTTAGCTAGAGTGGGGCCTGACTGCCCCTTGCAATGTGTGGCCATCGTTTACCCTGATTGCTCCAAATCCTGTTAAGCGGATGCCTCCAGGTCAGGATGATGAACCATCACAAAACCAACACATGAACCAACTTGTAGGGCCTCTACGAGTGGTTTCCCTGACTGTACCTGCCAGTCACTTTGGGTGGTTATTGGAAGAGGACATTCATGCACAGCTCCGGTAACTACAAGCCCATATGGGGCAGATGGTTTGCTGGCTTCCTGGTGATATTCTATTCCATGTTCAAGCAATTCTAAAGTCCATTTAGCTATCCTAGCACTGTGTACTTGGCCACCCTGAACCTTACCAGACAGTATGAACTTTAGAGACATGTGTGGGGTCTGTATGATGATTCTTGCTTGCCTTATAATGAACTCCCAGCATGTCAGAGCCCATACCAAGGCTAAGCAATTCTTTTCACATGGGCTGTTGGTGAGAGGTTTCTCGAAGCATATGCCACTACTCTATGGACGTTATTTCACAACTGGGTGGGGACAGCCCCAATGTAATTGTTGGCTATGGCTAATTGGATATTAGAATGGTTGGCTAACGTCTGGATGAACCAGGGCTACAGCTTTGGCCAGATCTGTTTTTAAAGTAGCAAAGGGCTCCTGCTGTTCGAGTCCCCATTTCCAAACTGCTCCTTTCTTTAGTAATGAGTATAGGGGCTTGGCTTTTATGGCAAAAGCTTATATGAATTCCCTTGAGAAGTTAAAGGTGCCCAGGAGCACTCTGAAAGCAGCTACATCAGTGGGGGCAGGGAGTTTTCTGATAGTTTCCACCCGCCGTAAATCCAGGGTTCTGCAATCGGTAAATTTAACCTGAGTCTGGACTAGCTGTGCCTTTTTCCTACTGGTCTTGAATCCAGTGTCCTGATAAGCTCTAGTACTTCCCTAGTAATGTCTGATGTCTTTTCCTAGGAATCTGAGTGGATCAGTATGTCATCCACATAAGACAAAACGTGGGGGCGTGATGGAAGGGTGCAATTTAGTCCACATTTTGACCATGTGGGAGTGGCAAATACTGGGACTCGAGTGAAATCCCTGAGGGACTCTTTTGAATTTGATTTCCACGGAATTCAAAAGCAAACTTGTAAAAACAGCTTTCGTGAAGTGGGATGGAGTGGAAGGCATTGGTCAGGTCTATTACACTGTAGAATTTTGCCCCAGCTGCTATGGCTGCCAGAATCTCATTATATTTGGCTACTACAAGGGCCACTGGGGGAGTGACCACACTGAGGGCCCTAAAGTCCATGGTCATCCTTCATGTCATGCCATTGGCTTTAAACACGGGCCAGAGTGGCAAATTACATATGGATTGCATGGGTACAATAACATCCCATTTCAACAGGCCTTTGATAGTCTTTGCTATTCTTTCCTCAGCCTCTCGGGGTACCTGTACTGCTTCTGTGGTGGGGGATCCTTCCCTTCTATGTGCACACATGCTCCCTTGACTTTCCCACACTCGACCTTATCCTTGATCCACACCTCAGGGAAGTCTGCTATCCAAGGGTCATTGTTGATGGGGAAAAGGGGTGTCAGAGCTTTTAAGGCAGCACACTGGTAGATGGTTGATATGGCCAAGGGGCTCTCTTCTAGTTGCCATAGGAGGCTGTTACCTAGTTCCAAAGTTAGCCTGTTTTTCCTTAGGTATCCCACTCCTAGAATTCCATCTTCTTCTTCCTGGTTCTCACAGGCCCATATAAAATCTAAAATGGGGCCAAGTTGCAGTGGTATGCCCTCCCAAATGGCTGCTTGGTGTTTCCCTTTTCTAGACCCCACCAATTTCATGTGGTCGGGAGTTTTATTTCCTAACACAGCTAGTCTGTATTAACCACAGCGCCTGAATCTACTAGTAACTGCACTGGTTTTGGTTTGGCTTTGGCTCTGATCTGTACACTCACGGTGGGGCATTCCCATAGATCTGGCTTGAGGGTGGCTACTGTCTGTTGGCAAGGCAGTCCTGTTCTGGGGGGATTACATGAGAAGTGTGCTGGGGATTCATGGTGGAGATCAGTTTTGGAAGGACCTTAATAGGCCCAGCTCTTCAGGGAGGTTTTGGTTGTGTAGCCTTGATTTGGGCAGGAGGGTTTTTGGCCCAAGGGATCTGGATGTCTGCCCATGCTCTCTGAGGGTGGGGGGATCCTGGGCATCCCTAACCTGTTTGTCCTGAACTCTGCATTTTGGAGGTAGCCCCTCCATGGTTAGGCCTTCAAGACCATGTGGCACCCTGGTCTGGAAAATGACATGGATGTGGCCACTGAAAGGAACTGAAGCAATGGTAACAGGGCTACTACAGTTCAAGTGGCAGGTGCATGAGTCAGCATGTGGAAAGCTGTGCATCATGGGAGGTCTGATGCAACAGGCACTGGGTATGAAACCAGTCAGGTTTCATTAGTGCATGGCTGTCACATGTTCTCAAGAGGACCACCTATATATGGGAGAATCAAAATCTCTGTTGTTGGTTAGTTATGGTTGGTGGTTGGCGAAGCACTTTGTTAGCCTGTATAGCTGTGAGTATTCAAGACAGATGTCTGATACTCTGTGTATCTTTGTAAATATTTTAAACTGAATTGTTTTAAACTGTCTTTGATTTAATATTGTTTTAAGGGGGGAGGGGATATGTTGTATCATATGTTTTACTGTGGATTATATGTTTTAATTTTGTAAGCCGCCCTGATTGGACTACCACTGGGCGGGGTATAAATAAATTTTATTATTTTATATTATTTATTATTATTATTATTATTATTATTATTATTATTATTATTTGCAACAAAGATTAAAGCCCTCACTGAATGAAGTCTTGCTGTCCAGCTATTCATTTCTCTGAGCTGAAAGCAGCAGCTGCATGCGGAAGGATTTTTCCGGTGCCATCTGGAGCAAGATTCTTCACAGAAGACCAGCTTCTGGGTGTTTCTGCCTACGTGCTTCAACTCTGCATGTGTATGCTAGAACCGCTTGTCTGCATACCCCAACACAACTTTCCATGCGCTGCCTGCTTAAAGTTCAGTCCAGGAGGTCCAGGAGCTCTGCATTGGGCTTCCCATGCAGTTCCTCCATTGTGATGCCTAGCTCCTTGAATTGCTTCCAAATGCTATTCCTGATCTCCTGAAGTGTCTGCTTAGGGCAGGGGTAGGCAACCTTTCCCCTTTAAGGGCCGAGGGACTTCAGCTCCCAGAATCCCAGGAGCTATTGGCCAACATGGGACTATTGGCCAACATGGCTGAGGCTTCTGGGAGCTGAAGTCCCTCAGCCCTTAAAGGGGAAAGGTTGCCTACCCCTGGCTTAGGGTCTTCTACCTTTTCTGGCAGACCCCAGATGTTGTTTCTAGCACTTTTCTGGAATGGGTTATTAATCCCAAACTTCCTGGGCTCCTTTTGAATCAGTTGGGAGTGGGGTCCTGTATGCCAGTAAGTAACCACGTGAATTGGATCTCCCTCCTTGTCTTCCTCCCCCCTGCCCGGGTGTTTTTTTCCTGATGTGGCTGTTAGCATGCCCTGGGCCATTCTCTTTCTGTGCCTCCCTGGTTCTAAATATTTGGGATGCCTCATGTATATGTTGCATGAACCCCTGCCAATCTATAGTCTTAGGGAAGCGGGTCCTAGGTATGCCTTTGCTGCTTCGTTTAGTCCTTAGTACACCTCCCGGATTATGTCTGAGTCATTTAGGAGTGGCTGTCCTTTGGCATTTAAGCGTATCACTCCAGACAGGAGTGATGCCTAGTATCTTTTTTGCAAGCTACATAAGTGTCTGGGGATTCATCAGCGAGCTGTAGCTCATTCTGATATCTTGCTTTTAGGATAGTCCCTGGCCACAGTATCTGTACCATTCTGGCTATCCAGTCATGCAGTTCCAAGTTGACTAAATCATAATTGGAGATTGCCGCTTCAAAATGACCTGAGTAGCTAGGGTCTATGGACAACCTTACCACTTGTGTTAGATCTTGTCCCTTGGCCTTGGGATATGATAATATAACTGTAGACATGAACTGGGCGCCCATATGTGGATTTAGCTTTCCGAGTTGGTCTGCTACTGTTTTGATTTCAGCTAGGGTCCAGTAAACCGTTTCTATTAAGGTTTTAGTGATTGTGCCATCCTCAGAGGTCTTTTTTGTTTCTACTGTGCTCCGGGTTTTTACAGGGTCTAATGGAACACCAGGAGCACATCCCTCAGTGGGTTCATTCTCCTCAGGGAGGCTCCATTGTAGATTGTAGGAAGGGGGTGTCCAAGCCTCTTGTGGCAAGGAACTGTCTTTTAGGAGTTTTGCCTTGTGGCTGACTCTAAAATGCTCGGTTGTATGGTGGCCACTACTGCACTTTTTAAACTTAACTTATCTTCCAGTTCCCTAATTCGGGTCTTGCACATGGTGTGGTCAGCTTGCACAGCCTCCTCTGTCTTCTGAGACAAGATAAAGTCTGCAGTTTGCTTTGCCTGGCTTAATTTTACTTCCAATTCTTTGACTCTAGTTTTTAAGGCCAAATTTTCCTTTTCAGCCCTGTTGGCTCTCTGACTAGCCTCATTGGCTGTTCGTGACAATAGGGTGTTCTCAGTCACCTTCTCCCTCCACCGATCTGCCTTTTAGATCTGTCTACCTCTAATTTGAATTTCTTATATTCTGCTATGGCATCGTGGGCTAACATCCAAATACCCCACAATGCCCACCTATCCTTTTCTGCCCTGGGAACACTTTTTATTCCCTTCTTTGCTGTTTTGAGGTTGTAGGCCTCCAAGAAAGTTGTGAATGAATCCTCAGTAAGGAACCTTCTGGACATCCACAGACTAGGACCCTTTTTGAGAATCCACTTCTGCAGTCTGTCTTGGATCTACTCCTCTTTAAACAACTTTGCTATTTCAATTTTTTCTATTCTTCCCTCCATGGGAACCTCTTCCCTGCTAGCCTTCCCAGGACCACCTTGCCTTGCTAGTTCCTGACTGGGACCACTTCGCCCCTGCTGAATTTGAATGGGAACCACTTCCATCCAGCTAGTGTTTTTGGGACTATCTCTCTGCTGACCTCAAGTGGGACCAACTCCCGACAGCTAACTTGTCTCTGGGACCACCTCCCTGCTAGCTTAATTGGGACCAAATCCCACTAGTGAACTGGTGGGTTGGAGCCAGTCCTCACCACTCCCTATCATAGCAGGTATAGGCTCACCGCTGCAGCTGGTGCCATGTATAGCCATTGCTAGACCTGGGCCTAAGGATTGGCTAGTTCCTCCTCCTAACCTTTTCACTGGGAAGTCCTGGTATGGCTGTCTTCCTCGATTCCTCCTCCCTTGGTAGATTCCTAGGAGACACCAGAACTTGGGTTCCCAGCCTTTGCTTTTACTTATGTGGGAGCCACCTCCCTGGTGGACTTAATTGGGACCAACACCCTCCAGTGACCCAACCTTGTGCCTCAGGATTTACGGCCTCCGGTGTGGAACATCTCCCTCCCTTAGCCTACCTCTGCTCAATCGAGGTGGTTTTATAACTCTTATTTATGGATTATGGGGTCTGTATTTGGGACTCCTATGTCAGAAGGGGGACTGCCACTTTCTTCCTACCCACGATAGTGAAAACAAAAATAGGGCACCAGGGCCTGCTCTGACATCATGCCCAAGGGTGATTGTACACCACCACTGGGTTAGTCATGCAGAGCCAGCTGATGAAACGTATAACCAAAGATGGAAAGGAGGTTAGTCAGCCCAAGAGAGCCCTTTGCCCTTATGGCCAGAACTGCAATCACACTCTTTCCTATTTATCCCTGTGTCTGCAACAATTTCTCTCAATCCCCGTGCTTTCTATGTCAGAGTGCACAGACCTCAGGGGAGATTAATTTTATTCCAGGGAGAAAGCAAATTAATTGCCCACTTTCTCCACCAAAATGTAGCCAAACGTCTATTAAGGGGAATTTTATTTATTTTATTTAGCTCAAGTCGAGAGGGGGTCGGCTACAAGGATCCTGTGGGACTGTCTCCCATGTGTATACCAAGAGTTGGGGAATCTAAGAATGGATGAAGAGACAGAATCCTCCAATTAAAGTATTTATTAAAGGGGGGAAATCACACAGCAATTCACACACACACACACACACTTATTCAAGGCTCAGGAAATCAGGGGTTAGCTTGGAAAAGGCATTGAGGCAGAACTATGGATGATACTTACTACAGATGAGATTCTCTCCGGGATCCAATGGGGTGAAGTGGCATGAGACACAACCGGTCTGAGAGCGCAGGTTTGAACGGAGGTGTTGGTCACTAGATCAGAGAACATAGTGACGCAGGGTCCCCATGAACTCCAACTAGTGACACAGAGGGGAGAAATCCAGGAGTTTTTTAGGGCTAAAATTAGCTGCAGGGTAAAGGTGTGAGATTGCCTGGGTGAGGTACTCCGGTCTGGGAATATTCAAGGGAGATGGGAAAGGATTAAGTCGTTAGCTGGCCCATCAGGTAAGACACCTAAGCTATTATCAACCATCCTTCTGATCATGGAGGTGATGGTCCATTTGCAACTCCCACACTATCTGCCTAGTCTTGGGCCTCAGGGGGTTTCCGGTCTTCCAAGTCACCTAGGCATGACCTGCCTGTCTTGCCTTGGTGGCACTTGTGGTTCATTGCAGAGTACGTCTGGGGTTATGTGGAATTCATACACACACCAAAATTCATAAAAATGCACTTTTGGTAACAATGGAATGGAATGAATTTTATTGCATGGTATGATCCTCATCAAGGTCCAATGCTGTACTTTGACAGTCCCTAGCCTGTTCCAGCAGGAGAACTGTAAAAATGCGTCCTCAGCCAGGAAGAATACTTACAGACTGTTCCAGATGATGTGTGCACGATAATCCTACCCAGTCTCAATCCATCCTCATGTTCTGATTGGCTAAGACAACCTCTTCCCCTCCCATCCTAGAACATCCACAAACTCAACTCTTCTTCTGGTGTTCATGCAAGGAGGGTGCCACATATAATTTAAATAAAATTCTTATAGATGGAATTGCAGTGTATTTATGAGGAAAAAAATAATGAATGAGCGCAACTTAACTCAGTAGCATTCTTTCCAATGCAGACATAGGGGTTCTCACCATACATTTTATATATATAATTTTTTTTTACATACAACCTCACTACAACAGTATGCATGAGCCAAAGAAGGATGGCTGGGGTACGACCTGAGTGCCAGTACCGGTACAATAGTAAATGCAGTGCGATAATATGTGTTCTTATAACTTTATCATCGTGTTATCACTAGTCTAATGCAGTAACACCCGTTCCCATATCATTACATTTCCAGGACTTGGTGGGAACATTACAGGTACTAGTACAATAAACTTAATAGTCTCCAAATCCTGAACTCACTTACAACAAGATGCAACTCTATAAATATGTCTTATAACCTGATGTTTTAACAACACTCTTACCGCATCTGGAAAAGTGGGTTTATATCTATGAAATCTCATGCTAAAATAAAGTTAGGGCCTTTGCAGACTGCTAGAAATAGTGCAAATTGAGTCCACTTTTAGGGTTAGGGTTAGGGAATCATGGGAACTGTATTTTATTGTGGCACCAGAGCTCTCTGACAGAGAAGGCTCAATGTCTCAGAAAAAAAAACAATTCCCATGATTCCCTAGCACTAACCCTAACCCTTAAAGTGGACTCAATTTGCACTATTTCTGGCAGTCTGCAAAGGCCCTTAGTCTTAAAGCTGTTACTGCATAACCTTTTTTCTCTCTCCCTCCTTTCAATGTCTTCACTGTCTACTTTAAAGTCATTTGTGGTGATTATTTTATTTCCTTAATGTTCAGCTGTAAACGTGCCTTTGCATTTTCTTCCTTGACTCTGTACAGTAGTCATCCCATATCTTTGCTACTTTCTGCTAGTAGTATAGTATCATCTGCATATCTTAAATTGTTGATGTTCCTTCCTCCAATTTTCATGCCTCCTTCCTCCAAGTCTAATCCAGTTTTATGTATGATACATTCTGTGTACAAGTTAAACAGATAGAGTGATAAAGTGCAACCTTTTGTTTCCTCCTGGCCAACTGAAAATCATTCTGTGTCTCGATATTCTGTCCTGATGTCCTGAGTACAAGTCCTCTTGTCCTGAGTACATGTTATGCATTAGAATAATCAAATGTTGTGGCATACTCAGAGAGATCCATAGTTTTTCACAGTCTACACCAGGGGTAGGCAACCTTTCCCCTTTAAGGGCCAAGGGACTTCAGCTCCCAGAATCCTAGGAGCTATTGGCCAACATGGGACTATTGACCAACATGGCTGAGGCTTCTGGGAGCTGAAGTCCCTCGGCCCTTAAAGGGGAAAGGTTGCCTACCCCTGGTCTACACAATCAAAGTCTTTGCTATAATCTCTAAAGCACAGGCTGATTTTCTTCTGAAATTCTTGGGTGCTCTCCATTATTCAATGTATGTTTGCAATATAATCCCTATGCTACATCTGCACTGCAGAGATAATGAAGTTTGACATTACTTTAACTGTCATGGCTCAATGCTATGGAATTCTGGAATTTGAAATTTTATGAGATATTTAGCCTTCTCTGTCAGAGAACTCTAATGCCAACAACAAACTACAAATTGCAGAATTCTATAACATTGAGCTATGACAGTGCAGATACAGCTAGTTCTTTTTTCTTCTTCTTTTTTGAACCCAGCTTGGCTATCTGGCATTTGTCATTCCTTATGTGCTAAATCTTTGTTGTAGAATTTTAAACGTCACTTAGTATGCATGGGAGATTAATGCAGTGGTCCAGTGGTCACTTCAATCATTGGTGTCCCCTTTCTTGGGGACTGGAATGTACATTGAGTATTTCCAATCTGTGGGCCATTATTTTATTTTCTATATTTGTTGATAGGGTTGTTTTTTTTCTATATTGAAAGAACATAGTGTTATAATACAGTACATTAGTTAAGAAAGAGACTTTTACCTTAGCTCTTTGATTTTGGAACCATACTTGTACAACTCGGACACTCAGCCCAGTCTCAGCTGCCAGTGTTTCCCTCACCTCCAAAAAACAGAACAGAAATAGTTATTTTTAAAGGTAGGCAAATCAGTCATCAATATCATGAATATGCAAGGTTTTCTATACTGAGACAGATTTCAACATTGCCATTTTAAGAGACTGCAATAAAATCTCAAAATCTGCTGTTAATTCCTAGCTTTCTCAACAAAATGCAAAATCTTGATTTGGACTAACCATGTCCCTGCTTACCTTTGTAATATTTCCCTGCTTAACTGAAGGAGTTTCAGTGTTTAAGTAGCAGACGAGAGCAGGCCTACATGATTTGCAACCCACAAATAAACACAGATCACAGATTGACTAGGACCTTAGTACATTCCTTCCTGCTGTCTCTTTGGTATTTATGGCCTGGGAATCAAAATTCAGATTGATGGGTATCATTTTGCTTGGTGAACCAATAGCAGTTCAGGGATGGATCTATGAATTAGGAAAAATAATACATCTTTTCTGGCCACAGATTATAATGGGATTTTGCCTAGTATAAACAGACTATTTCTGATGCTTAAAATGTACCTTCCTACATGGTTTAGAAGACATTTCAAATGATGCCTTAAACGCCCGCCGCTGTTGTGTTGTCAGGATTGTCCGAGGTCGCTTGGGCCGTTCGTAATCCTTAGTCTCCTCAGACACTTTCCTGGTTTCTTCTCCCATTTTGCATAAACTCTCGACATCACCACTTTTACCTTAAAAGATTAAAAGAATTAATACAATATGTTTCATAGAGTAGCTTTTATTTAAATGAGATTACCAATGTTTGTATAACTGCAAGAAAACTCTTCACACTAGATGGAGATGCCTCAATCTTCTCCTCAGAGTTTAAAGAAAGGGAGCTAGAAAGTATGTGAAAGTATGTTAGTGAGGAAAATTAGGAAAGGCAGGGAATTCTGAGCTCTTAAAATAAGTGTGTAACAATATCTAATATTCCAGTCAACTGTTTAGCCAACATATGCCTAGAACTTCAAATTCAATCAGTTTTGAAAAGTTATATCCCAGTGGCCTAGTTGGCTTCCTATAAAAAAAGTGTTAATAAAATTCTTGAAAATCAAAAGCAAGGTAACTGGAAAGCTTTCTCTAGGCAAACACTGCATAAGAGAGGAGCACCACTACTACCATGAGTCCAACTGCCATTTGCTATAACCCATATGGGAGATATTACTGAAAGCAAGGGTAATTTGATCCAACTGAATATCAAATCCAGGTATTTAAGTACTGGTTTAATATCATGCCTTAGGGGGTCATCTATTTTGTATTTTAATTAAACAGTCTAGTAACCAGAACCAAACACAAAACAATGGCTGAGGTGCAGACAATGCAGAAGATGCATTGCCATATAGATTTCTGTGATATACTCTTCTAGAGTTAGCAGGGAATAGGTATTCTAACACAATTTTCTACAATTGTACAGGAGAGTTGGAGAAAGATCTGATCAAAAGCAACCAACGGATATTCCTATTTTACAGATGAAAAACACTGAGCCTGAGACAATGGAGTGGAACTGACGGGCATGAAAGAGCAGCCCAAGTCTGCTCCAGCCGAAAGCAGGTCAGACCCCACTGGCTGTACAGCCTGTTCCCAAGGCAGGCCATGGATGCAGGAGCAGACCAGCGCTGCCAGGAGTCAGATTATCCCATCTCGTTTTTACTCTGGTCCTAAGGACCAGAGTGCAACTTTAGCGTGGCTACTGGCTGTTTTAGAAGTGTGCATTGTTTAAACAGCATGCCTCCAAAGCAGCCAGAAGCCACTTCATTTGGCCTGTCTGTTCAGGCTCACCGCCAGTGCAAGGTCATCCACTGTTATCTCCTTGTAGTTTTATTTGCCCTTTAAATTAATAGGAGTCAGAAATATTTGCAAATATATAGTAAACTGTTTTGCATCCTTTGTTAGGAGAAAGGCAGATTAGAAATTAAATAAATAATAAATAAATCCAGAGATCCAAGTCTACCTTCTTCCTATTCTGAGTTACAGCTCCCTGAGTTATAACTCATCCTTTGTAGAATGCATTGATACTATATTATTCTAACATCAACCTTATGGAAGCATGTATTGTAGCAATGAGATCTCTACTGATAAGTAATTGAGCATTTTTAATTAGGATGTGTGTAGCTGAATCAACATACAAGAGGGTGCTGAGAAGTTCTAGGACCAACCAAGGAGGGAATGACCTAGAGCCATGAAAGTTACATGCTGTTCCACTTATTCACCCCAAAGTTCAACCAACTTAGCACATCATTTCTCAGTTTCTTTAATCTTTCCAAAATGAATTCTGATGTCTGGTCACTGAAATATTGCTCTGGTGCTGCTATCACCTCTGAATCATTCAGAATTTTCCTTCCTTTCAAACTCTTTTAAAGGTTTGGAAACAGGAAATATTAAGATGGAACAAGATCTGGTGAGTAGGGTAGATGGTCTATGCACTCAAACCTCAAATTCTTCAAAACATCCATCATCTTGCCAGCCCTGTGAGCTGGTGCATTGTCCTTTCTGCAGCTTCCTTCACCATTTTTCCTTCCATGTCTCCTTTAATTGGCACATCAACTTATAGTAGCATTCTGCAGATAGTCATTAAATGCCTCCTTTGTCCCAAAAAAAACTGTGGCCATGATCTTTCTTGCTGACCTTTGAGTCTTGAATTTCTTCAGCCATGCTGTCACTGCATGAGCTGTTGTTTGGTCTCCAGATCACAGTGATGTAACAATGTTTTATCAACAGTGACAATTGTTTCAAAAAATTTCACTGAATTGCTCAAAATGCTGCAAAATCAACTTGGAATTATCCACTCAATTTCATTTCTGGTCAGCATTTAAACATTTCAGCACTGATAGCTTCTGCAAAGCCAACTGCTCTTGAATTACAAACCCAGTGTGTATCTCTAGTGTCTCAACAATTGCTTTAGCTGTGATTTGCTGATCTGCCAAAATCAGGTCATAAAAATGCTCAACAATTTCAGGAGATGATACTGCTGAAGGCCTCCCAGACCTTGTTGCATTTTCAGTCTCAAAATTGTCAGGTGGAAAGTTGCCACACCACTTCTTCACAGTTGAGTATGGTGGGCACTTGTCACTCAATGTCTGCATCACACACCCATGGATTTCTTTTGGTTTTCTTCTACAGGAACAGGAACTTCATGACAGCTCAGATTTCAGCACTTGAAAGTTCTATAATTTTTGTTAATATGGTTCTATCAATGATCTGGAAAAAAATTCATACATTACAGCTGCAATCCTGCAAACTGACGATTTACAATACAAAAGAACACTCTTTCAAGCTACAGTGACAAAATTACCCTCAGATTTTGGGAAATGGGTTGAGCCAAGATCTTTTCAGCATCCCTTTGTATGTGATTATAAAAATGACCAGGATATTACTTTGGAGATGTGATCATATAAGAAATAAAGGTCATCTAAGTCATAATAATAATAATAATAATAATAATTTGTATCCTGCCCATCTGAGAACAATCGGGGAGGCTAACAACAATTTAAAATTACAAACAATATGACTCCATATTGTAACTAGGCTTTTTTTCTTTTAAAAGATGAATATACACCAAGATAGTTCTAATTTGACAATATGCTTGTTTTGCAATGGTTCAGGTAAATACACAAAATGGAAATTTGGTGTACCAGTCATGATGGCAAATGAGGTGGTAAAATCCTAAGGCAATCAAATTTGCTGCATCACCAAAAAAATGTTGTATCACTTGAGGCTACATGTGATGGGTGCCATTTTTAATGCTCCACTGGATTAATATATCCTTGTAAAAATAAATTAGCATAGTAGAAAGAAAGGTCCTAGCACCAACAGCTCCTTGCTATTATAGTTTTCTATCTGCAGCAAGGGTTTTTGTGAGGAGGTTAAACATATGAAAATATTCAAACTATGATTTCCCACTTGCAGTATAAACCATTTTATTATCTCAATCACATTTGATAGTTGTTACATGTATAGACTAGAGCTGAGTAAAATTCAGAAGCATAAAATAATACATAATACTTGAAAGTATTGACATAGTAAGTTTACTGTACTAACCAATATCATAGCTTCTCAGTCCAAAGATATTTCATGTATGACCCATTTTAAATATTAATTTATTATGTGAAAAGGGATCTTGCAGCACCTTTGAGAGTAATTATGTGAAAAAAGTTGTAGCATGGGTTTTCGTAAACTTGGGGCCTGTACAATCCGACCAAAAGGGCTAGCCTGGTGGTGGAGTTGGCGCGTGGTGACCACACGCTGGCCACCCCAATGTCGGTTTCATACCATCCACCTCACTGTACAGAGCACGGCGTCAGGGTGCTCCCTTGGCACAGCGTACAGACATGCTGCACCAAAGGAGCACAGAAGAGCCGCAGTGACATTCACCAGCTCTTTTTGGAGCGGCAAAGTGCCAGATCGGAGCCACGGCGTGTAGTTGCTATGGCCCCGATCTGGCACTCCTAAGGGCTGTCTCTATAGTCCCTTGGTCTACTTTCTAGATGCATACATTTGACGAAAGTAGACCAAGACTATGGAAGCTGATGCTACATCTTTTGCAAAATTACTCAGAAAGGTGCTGCAAAGTCCCTTTGCA
Source organism: Phrynosoma blainvillii (assembly GCA_026167975.1). NCBI lineage: Eukaryota > Metazoa > Chordata > Lepidosauria > Squamata > Phrynosomatidae > Phrynosoma > Phrynosoma blainvillii. The sequence continues at coordinate 155,193,226 of JANUYF010000004.1, forward strand.
TACTGATATTCTAGACTAACATGGCTATGAGGGGATGCAGACTGGGGGCCGTGGGCTGCCCTGGGGAGCGGTGGATTGGGGCCGAGGCTTCCCCCCACCTCGGCCTCGATCCTCCCTTTTGCCACCTGGGAAAAATACACTAAAATAGCCCTCCTTCCACAAGCCGCGAAAGGGGCACCCGAAGAGCTGCCATGTGGCTCTTTTGCACCTCTTCCAGCTCAGCATATCCAGATGCTGAGCCGGAAGGATGACGTCCTCAGGAAGGGGTTGGGGTGCCCAGCGTATGGCTGCCCCTCCCCTTCCTGGGATTGAAGATGTCTCTGAATTCTAGTTTACTGTGTGTTTTCCAATACTCCTCAATTTATTTTAAAATGCACAATATGGGAGAATCTTAGGCTGCATCTGCACTGCAGAAATAATGCAATTTTGCACTGCTTTAAAAGCCTTAGATCAATGCTACAGAATCCTGTGATTTGTAGTTTGTTGTGGCACCAGAGCTCTCTGACAGAGAAGGTTTAATATCTCACAAAACTACAACTCCCAGAATTCCTCACCTGGAATATTGTGTCCAGTTATGGACACCACAATTCAAGAAGGATGTTGACAAGCTGGAGTGTGCCAGAGATGGGGACCAAAAAGGTAAAAGGACTGGAAACCATACCTAATGAGGAGAGGGACCTGAATATTTTTAGCCTGGAGAAGAGACGGTTAAGAGGTCATATAATTGCTCCATTTAAGTATTTGAAGGGATGCCATACTGAGGAAGGAGCAAGCTTGTTTTCTGCTGCTCCAGAGACTAGGACATGGAGCAATGGATGCAAACTACAGGAAAAGAGATTCCATCTCAACATTAGCAAGAACTTTCTGACAGTAAGAGCTGTTAGACAATGGAACATGCTGCCTCAGAATGTGGTGGAGTCTCCTTCTTTGGGGGTTTTTAAACAGAGGTGGGATGGCCATCTATCGGGAGTGTTTGATTGTGTATTCCTGCATGGGAGGGGATTCGATTGGATGGTCCTTGTGGTCTCTTCTAGATCAATGATTCCATGTTTCTATGACATTTTTCAGGTGATCAGTTTGAACATGATACAAGTGAGAACTTTAGGAGCTATTTCTCCCCCTCTCCCCAAATGAATATGTATATATCCAGCCATCCTCCCTAGCTGACACATGACTGGCTCAGCCTGAAGTTTGACTCACAGACTAACATGGCTAACAGACTCACAGACTAGTCTTAGAATTCTATCATCAGTGTAGTATGATTGGCTCAATCTGGCTTTTGCATACAAAAGCATTCTATGGCAGTCTTCCCCAAACAAATGTTCTCTAGAAATTTTGAACTATAACTGCTATCCCAGATCACTTGATGGGGTTGTCAGGAGTGCACCAAGTTAGGGCAGGTTGTTCTGTTGGGACAGGAATCCTGACTGACCAAGTTTTCCATCTGACTTTGGAGCCCCTACTGATGCTTGGGGAAAAAACAGCCACCTTCAGACTGAGACAATCTGACTATATTTTATTTTAAAAACAAATTATCCCACATGAAAAGAGATAGATTTAATAATCAACTGAGAAGATTAGGGTTGAGATAAAAAGATTTAAAAGAGGAAAGAAACTAGGCCCAGATGGATTGACAGCACTTATCCTCCCTCCACCAAAAAAACCTTGAATGATATGAATGATATTCTCTGGAGTAATCAAATCCCTGAAAGTTGGAAAGAAGCCAATTTTGTTCCAACACCTAAGAAGGAGTGTGACCAGGTGACAGCATCGGGGGGGGAAGTGGGGGGGAACAACAGGAATGTTATTGTGGAAGTTTATTTCAGACTCCCAAGTCAGACTGAGGAATTGGATGATGCCATTCTAGAACAGAAGCCTTTCTAGAACACACATTCAGAAACGAAAGATATAGTAGTGATGGGTGAATTCAACTATCCTGATATTTGCCGTAAGTCAAACTCAGCCAAGAATTTAAGGTCCAGCAAATTCCTCACTTGCCTGGCAAACAATTTCATTGTCCAAAAGGTGGAAGAAGCAACAAGGGGACCACTTATTTTAGATTTGATTCTAACCAACGGGGATGACCTGGTAATTGGGGTGCAAGTGGTGTGGGATCCTTAGGTGGAAGTGATCACATTCTCCTGGAGTTTGTTATACAGTGGAAAGTGGAAGCCAAGTACAGTCAGACCTGCATTCTTGCCTTGAGGAAAGCTGATTTCAACAAACCTAGGGAAATACTGAGTGTGATCCCATGGTCAGGAATAGTAAAAGTTCAGAACAGATAGCAGTTTCTCAAAATGGAGATACTGAAGACACAATTTCAAACAGTTCCAGTGAGGAGGAAAAATGGGAGGTGTCTCAAGAAACCAGAATGGGTGACTAAAGAAATTTCAACTCAGCTAAGTTTTAAAAGGGATATGTATATGAAATGGAAAAAATGGGAAATCACCAAAGAGGAATTCAACCAAATAGTTAGCATGTGTAGGGGGGAAATTAGAAAAGCTAAAGTGCAGAATGAGCTCAAGCTTGCTAAAGAGGTTAAGAACAATACAATTTGTCTGTAGCAAAAGAAAGAAAGAAATGGTGGAGACATTAGGTGGAGAAGATGGTGAAACGCTAACATGGGACAGAGAAAGGGCAGAACTACTCAACATCTACTTTGCTTTAGTCTTCTCACAAAAGGAAAAGGATGCTCAACCTGAGAAAAAAGGAGCAGAGGCACAATATAGCACAATGAAGAGGTAGCACAAGAATACCTGGTTAATCTAAATAAATTCAAGTCCCCAGGGCCAGATGAACTACATCCAAGGATATTAAAAGAACTGGTAGAAGTTATCTCAGAGCCGCTCACAATAACCTTTGAGAATTCTTGGAAAACAGAAGTCCCAGCAGACTGGAGGAGCGCAAATGTTATCCCCATCTTCAAAAGAGGGAAAAAAGAGGAACCAAACTATTACTGTCCAGTTAGACTGATATCAATACCAGGAAAGATTCTAGAGCAGCTCATTAAACAGAGAGTCTGTGAGCATTAAGAAAGGAATGCCATAATTGCAAAAAGTCAACATGAGTTTCCCAAAAACAAGTCATGCCACATTAATCTTATCTTTTTTTAAAATAAAATTACCAGCTTGATAGATCAAGGCAATGCTATGAATATAGCATATCTTTATTTCAATAAGGCTTTTGACATGGTCCTTCATGGTATTCTTGCAAACAAGCTAGTAAAATGTGGGCTAGACAATGCAACTGTTATGTGGATTTGTAATTGTTTGACTGACCAAACCCAAAGGGTGCTCAGCAATGGCTCCTCTTCATCCTGGAGAGAAGTGACCAGTGGGGCACCATAGGGTTCTGTCCTGGGCCCAGTGCTATTCAACATCTTTATGTACAACTTGGATGAAAGAATAGAAAACATGATTATCAAATTTGCAGATGACACCAAATTAGGAGTACCTAATACCCCAGAGGAAAGGATCAAATTTCAAAATGATTCTAATAGATTGGAAAGCTGCACCCAAACTTACAAAATGAATTTCAACAGGGAGAAATTTAAGATACTGTGCTCAGGCAGAAAAAAAATGAAATGCATAAATATAGGATGGGGGACACCTGGCTTGACAACAGTACATGAGAAAGGGATCTAGAGTCATAGTATTCTATTCTGCTTTGGTAAGACCTCATCTCAGATGCAATATTGATCCATTTCTGAGCATCACAATGCAAATTTTAAATAGTAAAATGTAATCTGCCATTTCAAAATATCTTTGAAAGTACACAATGTCCCTTCTCAATACCTTTATTTTATATATAATGCTTTTGAGGACAGTAACCACCTTGTTAACTTTAAAATTGTTGTATTTTTATATTTTTTCCAAACTTTTATAAGAGATGCCCTGATACAATGGCTGTTGTTTACTTGCTTTACTTTATCATATGCCAAATAGGTGTGTATACCAAATTTTAATCCTTCCCTTTCCAGTTCCAGTAGTCTTCTATCCTCTAATTTTACCCATTTCATTAACCATGTTAAACAACATGCTTCAAAATACAACTTAAAATTTGGTACAGCCGAACCACCTCTTCCTCAAGCGCCCTGCAAGACTTTAAGTCTTACCATTGGTCTCTTCCCTTGCCAGATATGTCTGTATGCCAGATGATAAAAGGATCATTAAAAGCTACAATGGGGAAATGTTTGAAATAAAAATATAATTTTTGGTAGAGTAGACCTTTTGATAACTGAAATTCTACCAATTATAGTTGTAATTTCTTCCAATTAGCAAATCTTTTTTGATCTCTTTCACATAATGATTTTCAAATAGTTCATTAGTTTCCTTTGTAATGTAAATTCCTAAGTATTTAACCTTTTTTATTTCAATTCCTGTTATATCAAATAATTTATCTTTGTCATTATATTCCATGTTTTAACAATAATAGCTGATTTGTTTACATTAACTTTACATCCTGTCATTACTCCGAATATTCACATTATTTTCATTAACACTTCCACACTTTCCAATTGGTCTTCCGGATTTATAACTAAATCATCTGCAAATGCTTGAATCTTAAATGTATTTTTTATTTTTATGCCTTGTAGTTTCTCCTCTTTCTTGATTTTTTGTATTAAGATTTCAATTATCACCATTAATAATAAAGAAGATAATGGACAGCCATGTCTGGTCCCTCTTTTTATCTGTAAGACCTCAGTTTTATCCCCATTAATACAAATTTGTGTGTTTTGTCTCATATATATATATATATATATATATATACATATAAAATCCACTTTAAAAAAATTATATTCCTATATTCATCCTCTTTAAAATTTTGATTAATGCCTGCCAATTTAAAGAATCTAATGCCTTTTCCAAATCAAGCAAAAATAGTCTCAATTTCTTTTCATTATTTTTTCATACTACTCCAAAACATTCAGCAAATACTTCAGATTGTCACGTAACTGCCTCTCTAGTAGAAATCCTCTTTGATCTTCATTTATTAATGCCTGTAGGCAAGAGTTCAATCTGATGGCTAATATTGATGAGAAGATGTTGTAATCTATGTTCAGTAGAGAAATGGGTCTATAATTTGCAGGGTCTGAACTATCTTTGTTTTCTTTTAGAATCAAAATGATATCCGCCTCTTTCCATGATTTTGAGATACTAAATTTACTGTTAATTGGAGAGGGTTACATAATTCATATTTAAAAGTTTTATAGTACCATGTCATGAAACCATCCAGCCCTGGCAATTTGCCCTCTTTACTATTTAAAACCAGCAGCGAAGTGGCGGACACCGGGCCCCGGGCCAAGGACCACAAACAATGGGTAGGGACCTGGCTGAAGGTGGTTCAGGAAGATGAATCAAGGGCCACCCATTTGATATCCCCATGAACCAGTACATCGAGGGACCAATGGGCATGGGTCCCTGAGCTGGAGAATCACAGGAGGCACATAGAGCACCGGCAGTCAGACCAGTGGGCTGTCCAATCAGTGTAGCTTTTAGCCCATACTGGTGAAGAGAAGGCAGCCACAAGGAGCTCGAGATGGAGCTGGCAAGTTTATGCACTGAGATCAGTGAACTCAAGGGGTGCATGCAGGAGATACAGGTCAACTAGACTCCCAGGGGAAAAAAGGTAACACCAGTTGCTTCTGAGTCGACCAGACAAGAGACTTTGGGAACTGACACAGAGTTGGATGGTGGGACTGCGACTGGGAGTATGAGCTCGAGAGGAGCCCAGCTGAGGATGGGTGCCCATGTGTGAAGCAAACCCTGCCTGTACACAGACCTGAGGCCTGAAGGCAGCTTTCAACAGGGGTACCAAGAAGCTGCCTTTCTTTTTAATCCAGGTTGGGGGCTTTATGAAGGAGTGGGAGCACACTTTCTGATTTGAGGAAGCCAAAGTACATTATGTGCCAGCTCAGTTGGAAGAAGTGGCAGCGTGCCTGGTAGACTTATACAACACTAGGGCTGCTGAGTTAGAGAACTTGGCCACTTTCATGATTAGCCTGGTTCAAGAACCTGTTCTGGCAGGAGAAGCTGCACACTGAGATCCAACAGCTGTGCCAAGGAATCAAGTCAATGGCAAAATAAATGGCCAAGTTTAGGTGCTTGGCAGGTCATATTTGTCATGGGCCAAGAGCTGCAGGACTGGGATCTGGGGGAAGAGTCCAATGAGGAGGCTTAGGAAGGGACCCAGGAAAGTCTTCCAGACAGGGAACAACCTGAAGCTCTCCCTGTTGCAGAGCAGCCAGCTCTCCCTGCTGAAGAGCTCAGTCAGCTCATTCTGTGGAACTGCAGCCTCAGCCAACAGGACAAGGGCAAGACTCACCTGCTGATGAGACAGAAGACAGCTGGGGTCTTAAGTCCTCAATCAAGGAAGAGAAACAAGAGGATCCAAGAAAAGATAGGGCTAAGATGCTCAGCTAGGCTGCAGGCTAAGCAGCAAGCAAGCAACTCTGATTAGAAACAGCTGGTGTCAGGCTATTTAAGAGCCGAGTTTGCCTAAGGAGTTGCTAGAAGCAACTTGTCTGTTTCCTGACCAGCTGTCCTGGACTACAGCCAGCCTCAGTTCCAACAGCTGCTGCTAAGAATGGTGAGAATAAGCAATGAACAGCCAGGCAAGCTACAAACCTTCCTGTAATCGAGGCACAAACAAAGCAGAGTCCAGAATTCGAAGTAGTCAGTCGGTCTAAGGTCAAGGCAGGCAGCAATCAACAGAAGTCCAGTTCGGTCCGAGGTCAAGGCAACAGGGTTCCACAAGGCAAGAAGCAAGAGGCACAAAGTAGGAAACAAGGAGCCACACTGACCATAGTCTCACAAGGAAGCTACAATAAGTCTTGGCACTGAGGAAGCCTTCTGCCGATGTTTAAATAGCCAAATCCTACCTCAGTGCCAGCTGAGGCTTGTTGAGGAGCAGCTGCTTCTTGGCCAGCCTCTTGGACCTGCACACGCCAGCACTTTCAGCTCTCCTCTGCCTAAAGGAAGGTACTGGCCCAGCTGTATCTTCCTGATTCTCCCCACTAGGCAGCTGAGCCTCCATAGGAGTAGCACTAGGACCTGGCTGCTTGGAAGCTGGGGGACCAGAGCTTGGCTCAGGCAGAGCAGAATGAGAGCCAGGTGGAGCCTGTATCTCTCCCTTCTCTGGAGGAGACCCCTCCTCCTCCAAGTCCTCCTCATGGCTGGCCATGACATCAGCATTCTTGTCCCTGGTAGTTGTTTCTAGACTGCTGCATTTCTACTTCAGACTTCCTGGCTTCTTCGACCTTTGGACCATGTTGACCTTGATTCCTTTTGCCTCCTTTGACTTGGACTGCTTGACAGCTATGCCTTTCTCTTGACAGACTCTCACAGACAAGGAAACTTTCAAGCTGTTTGTAACTCACTGCCTCTGCCTTCATTATCAGTTGGTAGTTCCCTCCCAGCCAGCCAGTGTGGATGTTTAGTGAACCAGAACAGTATTCCTGACTGGTTGGAGACCACAAAAATACAGCAATTTTGGGATGGGTTGAACCCCAACATAATGGAGTGGTCTCTGCCCCAGGGAATTCCAGACATCCTACTAGCAATTGCCTGGTGGGCTCCTCGCCCCCTCCCTCCCAAGAGCAACCGGGGATTCACCTAAGAGGAAGACCCACCACAGGGCCCCCAAGTGGATGAGAGTAAGGGAGTGCAGTGGTCGTGGCCAGTCAAGCAGTGGGGGAGACAATGCAAAAAGTTGACCAGGAGGCTGCAAGTGGAGACAAGAATCAGCTGTCAGGTTGTATAAAGCCTACCATGTTCTCCATGGTGGTCCCTGTGCTGTTCTGTTGCAAAAAGGATGGCTTTTTGAGACTTTGTACAGACTATTGGAGGTTCAATGTCATTTGTACTTTGAACCAATACCCCCTTAATGAAAGACATGTTAGGGCACCTAGAAAAAAGATTTTCACCAATTTGGACTTAAGGGAAATATACTTTTGGGTGTGCATAAAAGTGGGGGACGAGTGGAAGACCACTCTTAACTGTCAACTGGGGTCTTTTGAATATTTGATGATGCCATTTGGTTTATAATAAATAATAATAAAATTTTATTTATATCCTGCCCTTAGCCAAGGCTATCCAGGTGGCTTACAATTTAAAATACAATCCCATACATAGAAATAAATACATAGAAATAAAATAAAAAAAAATACAATCCCATACAAATAAAAATATAATAAACATACCACCACCCCCTTAAAAATATATTAACTCAATAACACATTAAAATTGACATAAAAACAGTGAACAAATTAATACAGTAGAACATAGGCACTCTGAACATACAAGAGATGATCTGATGGAATGATCTGATGGAGTGTCTGATGAGATATCTGATGATATATCTGATGCTACATCTGATAGTATATCTAATGGCGGGGGGAGATTATAAGAATGTCATTCTGGGATTGTATTTATGTGTAGCTCCAGGCATTTTCATGCATTTGATTAATGAGGTCCTCTATGAATTTTTATATCAAGGTGTTCTAATATACCTAGACAATGTATTAGTTTATTCTGCTGATCTAGAGTCACATGTGACTTTGGAACCAAAGATGTTTAAAAAGTTACTAGATAATCAGCTATATATAAAACTGTCTAAGTGTGAGTTCCACAGAGACAAACAACTATCTGGGTTACAGGATTTTGAGAGGGGGTTAGAAATGGATCTGGCAATGGTTCAAGATGTGTTGGGGTGGGAAGCCCCCACGACCAAGGAGACAGTTACAAAAACTTCCCGGGGTTTGCTAATTTCTACCACCAGTTTATTCCTAACTTTGCCCAGATAGCCCTACCCTTGATTGATTTGATAAAAACTAAAACCGGGGGGAGGCAGTGAAAAGAAAAAGAAACCTAACTGCAAGATTCAATGGAGTTCAGAGTGCCAAGAGGCTTTTGAACAGCTAAAGGAGCTGTTCACCTCCAAGCCCATTTTAAAGCACCCCAAACCCACAAAACCCTTTGGTTGTTCAGGTGGATGTGGTGGCCGGGGTGGTGTTACTGCAGAGGGACTAAGGGGGCAACCTGAGACTATGTGCTTACATGTCTAGAAAATTTTCTGAGACTGAGAGAAATTGGGCAGTCTGTGAGAAGGAAGCCCATGCTATTTGACTTGCCCCAATTACATGGAGACATTTGTTAGAGGGGGCATCCATACTTTTTGAGGAATAAAAAAAATTCTGGAAGCACTAAAGAAAGTTAAGCCAAAAACAAGTTAGGTGGGCTGAGTTTTTCTATAAGTTTGACTTCCAGCTGAAGTATGTGCATGACAAGAATTTTTTGGCTGATGCTTTGTTGAGACTGCCTCAGCATGGTGCTCAAAAAATAAAGGTGAAAGACCAAGTGTTCACCCCAAAACAACTCAGGCTGGCAGTGTTCACCCCCAGCCAAGCTAAGACATAACCACCATGTCTGCCACAGATTTCTTCTCTCTGAGACAGATTTCCAAAGAGCCATGATTGAAGTCGTAGCAGGGGGGACAAATGGTTAAAGACTCATACTGATGAGGTATCAATGAAGGATGGTATCCCTTACAAAGGGGACCATGTTTACATGCCAGAAACACTAAGGGAACAAGTGTTTAACCAGCGTCATGATTCAAAGACTGCAGGATACTTTGGTTATGTAAAAACCCTACATTTAATCAGATGACAGTTTTGGTGGCCAAGTTAAGACAAGATGTGGAAGCCTATATCAAAAGCTGCCCTGTGTGTGCTACATCTAAAAGGTCTGAGGCGAAGCCCCAGGGACTTCTACAGCCCTTGTCCACTTCATCAAGGCTGTGGGTGGAGATCATTATTGTATTTATTGTAGATCTACCAGAGAGCCATAAAAAGACTGTGTTTTGGGTGGTAATTGATATGTTCTCAAAGCAGGCTCATGTCATACCTTATACATCCCTTCCTACTGCTGCTAAATTAGCCAATCTGTTTGCTCACAATGTGTATCATTTGCACAGGGTCCCAGACAAGATCATTTCAGACCGAGGAACCCAGTTTACCTCCCAGGGCATTTATGAAGCTACTAGGGATCAAGTGGGGTTTTAGCACAGCCCATCATCTGCAAATGGATGGGCAGGTAGAACATATTAACCAGATCTTAGAACAATACTTGAGGTGCTATAAATGAATTGGACCAAATTTTTAGACTTTGCAAAGATGGCTTACAACAATGCAGCACACCAAGGTACTGGACATTCACCTTTTCATGTTGTCTATATTCAGGTCTTAAATCAATACTAGAATTGGGTTCAGAAAGCGCTGACCCAATGACTTTCGTTGATTGGATCTCCCAAATCAAAGAGAATTGGCCCAAAATCATAACTGGACTGGATTCAGCTCAAGAGACTTACAAAACTCAGGCAGACCACAAGTGGGCACCTGAGTGAGGCTTTAAGGTTAGAGATCAAGGGCCTTTAGAGACTGGCAGAAATAATGCAGCTTGAGACCACTTTAACTTCCCTAGCCCAATGCTAGGGAATCATGGGAACTGTAATTTTTCTGAGATATTGAACCTTCTCTGTCAAGGAGCTCTGGTGCCACAATAAACTACAGTTCCCATGATTCCCTAGCACTGAGCCAGGGCAGTTAAAGTGGTCTCAAGCTGCATTATTTCTGCCAGTCTGTAAAGGCCCTTGATCTCTAACCTTAAAGCCTACCTCTCAACCAAGTTTTTAAAATGTTTACAGCCACCTAAAAAAATTGAGGCCAAAATTTGTGGGGCCATTCCCAATAAATAGGATTGTAAATAGGGTCACTGTTGAACTGGAACTCCTTAAAACATCATGTCCACCCTGTTTTTCATTCCAGATTGTTGAAGCCAGCCACGGGTGGCCTATCCATGCCACCCCTGGTGAACAACATTTTGAAATTAAACAAATCCTTGACTCTTGGAGGGTTAAGGGCCAACTTCAATATTTTGTGTTATGGAAAGATTTTCTTCCTAGTCACACTGAATGGGTGGCTAACTTTGACATCCGGGGACCCAAACTGATTAAACAGTTTCATTTGGAATTTCCATCTAAGCCTGGCCCAGGCTGTGGAGGGAGTGTGTATATTTATTAATTTTATTCTGCTGCTTTGTGTTATGATAGGGTGGTCTTGGGTGGGTAGGATGTCAGGTTCCCTTTTTTAGGTCCCTTGCCATGGATTTTATGTTAGAATGTTAGAATTTTAGAGTGTAGCGAATGGAGGTGGAGGAGGTGGTAGAAACAGACACCCAAGGCCAGCTGGCTTGGGAATGGCATGTGTGAATTGGAGGGGTGCTGTGGTGGTGATAATCTTGAAATTGCTGCTCGCTCATCAGTCTGAGCAAAGAATGTCTTCCTGTGCTGGTCAACTTCAATAAACTCTTTCTGGGTCATCCATGAAATCTGGTTATTGAGTTAAGATAAAGGCAGGACATCACAATTTGCTACAAAAAATAGTGACTATGATAAATTTGTAAGTTTTAGGTGAATATTGCTAAAACAACAATTTTGATGAAAAATGCACACACACACACACACACACACACACACAAGAGAAAAGAGATTAATTTCTAAAGATAAATTGTTGTCTTATAATAAACTAAAGGCTAATAAAATACAAAGACCAAAATATATTTAAATAAGTTCATCACCTTTGCATGCAAACCTAATGAGATCAATAAAACATCTTCATGTGTATTTTTACCTTGAAGAAAATGTGCTGTTTGTTACGTTCCCAGTATGTAATTCTGTCAAGTATTGTCTGTATGTACTGGACTCTTATTGTGCCATATAATTGGCAGTTAAATAGGACATGCTCAATATCTTCTATTTCAGATGCTCCACAGAAACATGTTCTCTTGATGTATGGAACTTGGTGGAATCATCCACATTTAACCATGGAATCTATCTGCTCAAATCTTGCACTGGTTAAAGCTGTTCAATGAGATTGGGTCAAATCCATTGTCAGATATTTTTCTTTTTGAAAAGACATTTTATTTTGGGCCAATCATTTCAGTGACCTGGTATTTGCAAGAGTCTCAATATCAATTTGGGCATTTACATCCATGACTCTTTGTTAATAGGTGAAAGAGAAAGATAGGGAAAGAGAAAATAAAAAGGAGAATGAATGAGGGGAGATTAAAAAAAATAGAATTTTAAAAAGATGAAAGGATAAAACAAGAAGGATAAAGTAGTGAAGAAGGTATGAGCAAGTAGAAAAGACTTGAGGGAAAAGATAACAAAGGAAGTAGGTAAGAGCAGAAGATGTGAGGAATAAGGTAAGGTGAAGATAAAGAGAAAAAGGACTAAGAGGAGAGAAAGGATTTAAGAGATATGTAAAAGGCGGAAATATAAATAGGAATGTTAAGATGTGGAAAGACAAAAGCAAGAAGACTAAGAAGACAGGATAACTAAAAAGTAGATGAGAATAAAAAGGAGGTAGGAATTAAGAGAAAGATAAGAAGAGAAAATGTGTATATAAAGAGTTATTATAATAACTCAAGGAAGGAAAAATATTGTTCATTGTTCATTTTCCTTCTTCCTGGGGGTTCAAGGGAGCAAATCAAGATTAAGGGGAAAGAATTAAAGACAGAAAGGATACAAGACCTGAAGATAGATAAGATAGGCATTTATTATAATAATTCAAGAAAGGGAAAAAAAGGAAGGTGATTTCCTCTTTTGGCTGTTTTCTGTTTTTGATTTCTATCTCCCTTTTTTCTGGTTCTCTCCTTCCTGGGGGTGGGTGAGTTTTTACATATATAAATATAGGGGGAAAGATGTTTTAAATGTTAAAGATATAGCAAAAAAAGAAGTTGCAAGTAAAGAAGAAATAAGAATTGGAGGAATTGGATGAACAAGTAAGAAGATAAAAGAAAAATATATTATACAGAAATCAGCGTACACATTAGAAGTTAAAGGACATTTTGCAAGAAGGCTTGAGATAGGAGATGATTATGATTATGTATTAGAATAAACAAAGATGGTGACGTGACAAACGAAAATCTAAATGTAAATACAAATGTAATGGTAAAGACGGATGGAAAAGACAACCGAATAAAGATATTTTTAAAAAACAAAAAGAAATGTGGTGCTGGAGAAGAGTTCTACAGATACCATGGACTGCCAAAAAAATAAATAAATGGGTCATAGAGCAAATCAAACATGAGCTCTCCCCAGAAGCCAAATTGATCATGCTGATATGTCATACTTTAGAAGTATCATGAGAATAAAGATAACAACTCTTTATTCTTATATCCCGCCTTTTGCTGTAGCAATCAAAGTGGCTCACAGAATTAAAATTGAATTTATATAAAACTTACCCTTCAAAATCTATCATGACAATAATAACAATTAACCCCCCCTTTAAAACTAGATAAATACAATACTAATATTAAAACAGTAAGCTTTCTGAAACACCAATGAGTGTGTGGGGAGGATATTTAACGAGGAGGGAGCACAGATTAGTGTAGTAATTTATGTTAATCCAAAGTACAAGACAAAAAAAAATCAAGAGAAGTATAGGGTCTAGATCAAGAGAAGTAATAGTGCCACTCTATTCTGCTTTGGTCAGGCCTCACCTTGAATACTATGTCCAGTTCTGGGCACCACAATTCAAAAAGAATGTGGAGAAACTGGAGCATGTCCAAAGGAGGGCAACTAAAATGGTGAAGGGTCTGGAAACCAAGCCCTATGAGGAACGACTTAGGGAGCTGGGGATGTTTAGCCTGGAGAAGAGAAGGTTAAGAGGTGAAATGATAGCCTTGTTTAAATATTTAAAGGGATGTCATATTGAGGAGGGAACAAGTTTGTTTTCTGCCGCCCCAGAAACTAGGACCCAGAACAATGGGTGCAAGCTCCAGGAAAAGAGATTCCACCTCAACATTAGGAGGAACTTCCTGACAGTAAGGGCTGTTCGACAGTGGAACACACTCCCTCGGAGTGTGGTGGAGTCTCCTTCCTTGGAGGTCTTTAAGCAGAGGCTGGATGGCCATCTGTCAGGGATGCTTTGATTGGGAGTTCCTGCATGGCAGGGGGTTGGGCTAGATGGCCCTTGTGGTCTCTTCCAACTCTATGATTCTATCATTCTATGAAAAGGAAAGCCAAGTGAATATTATTGGAGGCTAAATGAGTGTTTATTACAAAAAGAAGTGATCCAAAAAGGTTTTTTTAAAAAACCCAAAACCTTTATAATCATACTTTGAAGAAAACTTAAGGACAAGAACTGACATAATAACGATTTGGGAGGCATCCAAGACAGTGATGTGTGGATTTTTTTATCCAACAAAGCTGTATAATATAAAGGAAGAGGAAAGAAAAATTGAATAAGATATATAAAATGTTGGAAGATAAAGAAAAGGAATTACAAAAGGATCCATCAAACAAAACAATAATGAAAGAAATTGAAACACTTAAGAAACAAATATCAATGGATGAAGCAACAGTGATATAAAATAAGGTGAGATATATGAAGCAAATATACTTTGAACAATCAAATAAACTGGGCAGATAGCTTGCATATAAAGTAAGAAAAAATGAAAGAATGAAATAACATCATGGGAATTAAAGAAGTTTAGAAACTTGTGTCAGAACAACCAAAAATTTAAAAAATATTCCAAGAATATTATGCTAAGATTTATAAAGGAACCAAGTTACCTAAAACCAAAACAGAATTCTTGGGGGAACATGAATATACAAGTGCTTTTGGAACAATGAAAAGGAATATTAAATGAGAAAATAACAACTATGGAGGTAGTGGAGGCAGTTAAGAAGAGCAAAAAAGGGAAATCACTGGCCTGGATGGCTTTACAGTGAGCTATTACAAATTGTTTGAAGATTAGCTAATACATCCATTGAAATAAATGTTAAATGAAATTAAAGAAGATCAATATCCCAAAACATGGAAACAAGCAACTATAACTCTGATAGCAAAAGGCAATTGAAATCTAGCAGATGTAAAGTATTATCTCCCAATATCTCTACTTAACACGGACTGCAAGCTATTCACTATCATCTTGGAAGAAAGGCTGAAAAGAGTGCTTAAGGAATGCATACATACAGATGAAACAGGATTCCTACCTCAAAGACAGTTAAGAGAGAACATACGTATATTCCTAGATATAACTGAGTACTTTGAAGACATAACAAAAAAAAAGTTAGCTCTAATTTTCATCAACTTTGAAAAAGCCTTTGACAATATTGGATAGCTGATGTTGTTTGTGGTCTTAGAAAGGATAGATATGGGTATTAAATACATGAGATGGATCAAGTCTATCCATAGAGAACAAAGGACAAAACTAACAATAAATGGATAAAGATCATCAGAATTCCAGATAACAAAGGGAATACATCACCCATTCTTTTCTTTCTTACTTTAGAGATACTAAACAAAAGAATTCGATCAGAGGACAAAATACAAGGAATAAAGGTTTTAAAATATTAATTTAAATTGAGGGCATTTGCTGATGATTTAGTATTTACATTAAGAAACCCAATGGATAGCATAGATCCTTTGTCAGAATTACTGAGGGAATTTGAAGAGCTATCTGGTAAATAAGGAAAAGATAATAATAGTAACAAATAGTAATAAAAAACATGACCAAACTGGAAGAAAGAAAGACAGAACTGGGTTTAAAACAGGAAAAGGGGTAAAGTACTTGCATATAAAGATAACAAAAAAAAATCAGATCTTTTTTAAAATAATTACAAGGAAACATGGAAAGAAATGAAAGATTTTGATAAATGAAGTAAATTGTGCATATCATTTTTAGGGAAAATAGCATTAATCGAAATCAATGTACTCCCTAAATGTTATTTCTATTCCAAACAATCCTGATTATATACAATGAAAAACCATTTACATAGTGGCAAAGGAATAGTTCAAAATTTATCTGGTCTGGGGAAAAGCCACAAGTCAGAACAAAAACCTTGTGTGATGGGGGGAAAAGGGATTAGAGTTGCCTAATTTAAAATTATATTACTCTACCTGTTGCTTAACATGGATTAGAGAGTGGATAACACTTGAAAACGAAAGTTTATTAGCATTAGAGGGAGAGAATTTGAGGTTGGGGAGCATAATTACCTAATTTATGACAAAGAAAAAGTTAATAAAGAGAGTTTAAATCATCTGGTAAGGAAATCATTGCTGAAAATATGGAAAAAATATAAACCTAGGTTCTGCCCAAAAGTACATCAATGGAACTCCCCACATGAACCTTTCTTCAGTAAAGAAGGTATTCCATATCAGAAATGTATTAGATACAGAGACATCTTGAAAGAAACAGATGAAGATCCAGAAATAAAATCTCTGGAAGAACTTAGAGAAATAAATATAGAGTGCCATTGGTACTTATATTGACAGCTAAAAGAAAGGTTCAAAATAGATGTAAAACTGGAAGGATTTCAAATTTAAAAATCAGAATGGGACAAAATAATAGAAATGGGAAATAAAAACACAATCTCAAAATGCTATACATTACTGTTAAAATGGGTGCAGAAGAAGAAATAATTAAAGACAGCATGGTTAAATGGGTGCAAAACATAGGGTACAATATAAAATATCGATGTTGGGAGGAAATGTGGAATAAAACATTGACATATACTTTGTGCCAAGACTTAAACGAAAACAATTACAAGATATTTTTAGGTGGAACTTATCAGCACAAAGAATTGCCCAAGTGTATAAGGGAACAAAACCAAACTGTTGGAAATGTTCTCAAGTAACAGGATCATATTATCACCTATGGTGGACATGTCTCAAAGCTAGAAAATATTGGACAAAAATGTACAAAATAATAACAGTAGAATTAAAAATAGATGTGGCATTCTTACCTGAGGTTTTCCTATTTGGTATGATCAAGAAGGAAACAGAGAAGAAGCATGGGAAACTAGTTTTTTATATGTTAATATGTGCGAGAATAATATTTGCAAGGATGTGGAAGAAGGAGGAAACACCAACAGTAGCACAATAGTTAATTATATTATACAAAATGGTAGAACTAGATAAGATGACAAGTTGAATGAAAGGAAAAACAGAAGAGTATATTCAAGAAGAATCGCAAGTGTTCTATAATTATTTAGTGAAGTATTGGAGTAATACTATTATCTTAAAATAGAAGGAAAAAGATACAGAAATAAAGAAAATGAGATCAGACTAAAAGAATATTTGTTTTTATGATTCTACAGAAAATAAAATGAAATAGAAAGTAGAATACAAAGGTGTACTAGATGTAGGGAATTTAAGAGGTGTATAAAAGAACAGACATTGTTATTTTCATTATCTACTACAACTTGTAAAATTGATGTTGAACTATACAACAATATTGAATGTAAGATAGAATGAGTAGCTTCAAAAATACCTAGGATGGGTTCAAAGGAAGTCAATATGTTTATGTTAGATGTATTTTAAGAAAAAGAGAGAAAGGAGAGAGGAGTATGTTTGTCAATAGTTATGTTTGTTAGTCATCGGCTATGTGAATGTATGAATGTAGGATTGTTGGTGGAATTTTTGTGTAATGAATAAAAATAAATTAAAAACACAAATTAAAAGAACTGCACAATTAAAACATACAAAAGTTAACATTGAAATAGAATTAAACTTGTACAATATTAAAACCTATCACTCATTAAGAGAATAAAATGCAATTAAAAAGATAAAAACACTTAAAACGGTATATTTTAAAACAGTTAAGAGTACTAAAACACATCAAAAGAGTAAAAATAAAATTATATACAGACCCTTTAAAACCTTCAAATCCAGCACCACACAGAATTAAGAGCTTAACCTCAACTGTCTGTAAAGTCCTGGTGGCACAAAAATGTTTTAACTTGTCACTGGAAGGACAGCCAGGATGGAGCCATCCTTACCTCTTTGGGGAGGAAGTTCTAAAGTCTGGGAACAGCCACCAAGAAGGCCCTCCCCCTTCCTCCTACCAAAAAAGCTTGAGAAGGTCATGGGACAGAGAGGATGGCCTCTTCAGATTATCTTAAAACCTAACGGTCTCATACAAGGAGATATGGTTCTTCAAATAGCCAGGACCCAAGCCATATAGGACTTTATACATCAAAACCAGCACTTTGAATTCTGCTTGAAAACAGCCTGGTTAGCAGTGGAGCTGTTGCAACAAGGGGGTTAAAAACTTGGCTGCAGCTCTTTGGGCCAGCTGAACTTTCTGAACAC
Source organism: Phrynosoma blainvillii (assembly GCA_026167975.1). Taxonomy (NCBI): domain Eukaryota; kingdom Metazoa; phylum Chordata; class Lepidosauria; order Squamata; family Phrynosomatidae; genus Phrynosoma; species Phrynosoma blainvillii. The sequence goes on from JANUYF010000004.1 coordinate 155,211,383, forward strand.
TTTTCAAAGGCAGCACATCCAAACAGAATGTAACCAATGCAAATACAACCATGGCCAGACCCAACTTCTCCATGAATGGGTGGAGTGGTGGACTTGCTTTAGCTGTGCAAAAGCGCTCCTGATCACTGCTGAGACTTGGGCATCCAGCATTGAATCCTGGAGTGCTCCCAAACTGTGAACCTGCACTTTCAGGGGAAGTATAACCTCATCTAACACAGGCTGAATCCCTTTTCCCAGATCTTTCAACTGACCAGAAACACCTCTGGGTTAAGTTTTAAATTGTTTGCCCTCATCCAGCCCATCACAGCTGCCAGACATCAGTTTAGCACAGAAACAGCGTCCTTGGAATTAGGTGGAAAGGGGAAATAGAACTGGATATCATCAGCATACTAATTACACCTTACCCCAAAACTCTGGACAACCTTTCCTAACAGCTTTATATAGATATAGGTGATAGGACTGAGTGATATATAGCATAGGTGAAATAGAATCATAGAATCATAGAATTATAGAGTTGGAAGAGACCACAAGGGCCATCCAGTCCAACCCCCTGCCATGCAGGAACTCCCAATTAAAGCATCCCCGATAGATGGTCATCCAGCCTCTGCTTAAAAACCTCCAAAGAAGGAGACTCCACCACACTCCGAGGGAATGTGTTCCCTGTCGAACAGCCCTTACTGTTAGCAAGTTCCTTTCCTGGAGCTTGCACCCATTGTTCAGGGTCCTAGTCTCTGCAGCAGCAGAAAACAAGCTTGTTCCCTCCTCAATATGACATCCATTCAAATATTTAAACAAGGCTATCATATCACCTCTTAACCTTCTCTTCTCCAGGCTAAACATTCCCAGCTCCCTAAGACATTCCTCATATGGCTTGGTTTCCAGACCCTTCACCATTTTAGTTGCCCTCCTTTGGACATGCTCCAGTTTCTCCACATCCTTTTTGAATTGTGGTGCCCAGAACTGGACACAGTATTCCAGGTGAGGCCTGACCAAAGCAGAATAGAGTGGCACTATTACTTCTCTTGATCTAGACACTATACTTCTATTGATGCAGCCTAAAATTGCATTGGCCTTTTTAGCTGCTGCATCACACTGTTGACTCATCTTCAACTTGTGGTCTACCTGGACTCCTAGATCCCTTTCACACGTAGTCTCATTCAGCCAGATGTCCCCCATCGTATATCTGTGCTTTTCGTTTTTCCAACCTAAATGCAGTACTTTACATTTCTCCATGTTGAATTCCATTTTGTTAGCTTTGGCCCAGCTTTCTAGTCTGTTCAAGTCTTTTTGAATTTTGATCCTGTCTTCTGGGGTATTACCTACTCCTCCTAATTTGGTGTCATCTGTAAATTTGAATACTTATGCCCCCAACACTGTCATCCAAGTCATTGATAAAGATAAAGGAGCCATTGTTGAGCACCCTTTGGGTTTGGTTAGTCAACCAATTACAATCCATGTAACAATTACTTTGTCTACCCCACATTTTACCAGCTTGTTTGCAAGAATGTCATGGGGAACCTTGTCAAAAGCCTTACTGAAATGAAGATATACTATATCCACTGCATTCCCTTCATCTACCAAGCTGGTAATCTTATCAAAAAAAAGGGATCAGATTTGTCTGGCATGACTTGTTTCTCTGAAACCCATTTTGACTTTTTGTGATTATAGAATTACCTTCCTGGTGTTCACAGACTCTGTGTAATGATCTGCTCTAGAATCTTTCCCAGTATTGATGTCAGACTAAGGGGGGATGCAGACCAGGGCGTCAGGGACGCCCTGGTCCGGAGCGTCGCGGGACCGCTAAAAGGTCCGGAGCGTCGCGGGACCGCCCTAAAAGGAGCTCACAGAAACACATAGGGCGCACTTTCCCTGTCTTTTCCGCTGCAGCGCGTGCGGTCGCTGCGGCGGGAGGTTGCCCCGGAAGCGCTGGCCATGCAGAGGGCCGGCAGCTCCCAGGGCGACCTCAGGAAGAGGAAGGAGCGCCACTCGTGCGGTGGCTCCTCCTCTTCCGGGTCTCGCAGACGACTCTTTTAGTCGTCTGCCGAGGCCCTAACTGAACAACAATTATTGGGATCCTCTTTTTTTACCCTTGGGTGTAATTCGTCTGGTCCTTTTTTTACCCTTGGGTGTAATTAGTCTGGTCTATTCATTTAGATTAACCAGGTATTCTTGTACTATCTCTTTACTTATTCTGTGCTGAAATTCTCCTATTCTGTCCTCTACTCCATTATTCTCAGGTTGACCACCCTTTGCCTTTTCTGAGAAGACTAAAGCAAAGAAAGTGTTCAGTAATTCTACCTTTCCTCTCTCCCCTGTTAACTTTTTGCCACCTTCCCCACACAGTGGCCCTACCATTTCCTTCTTCTTCTTTTTGCTATGCACATACCCAAAAAAGCCCTTTTTATTGTTCTTAACCTCTCTAGCAAGCCTGAGTTCATTCTGCACTTTAGCTTTTCTGATTTTACCCCTACACATGCTAGCTATTTGCTTGAATTTCTCTTTGGTGATTTCCCCATTTTTATATTTCTTATACATTTTCCGTTTAAAACTTAGTTCAGTTGAAAGTTCCTTAGTCATCCATCCTGGTTTCTTGAGGCACCTCCCATTTTTCCTCCTCATTGGAACTGTTTGAAATTGTGCCTTCCCTTTTGAGAAACTCCCATCCGTCTTGAACTCCCTTCTCTTTTAGTATTCCTGACCAGGGATCACCCCCAGTTTTTTTTCTCTAGGTTTACTAAAATCAGCTTTCCTAAAGTCTAGAATGCGTGTCTGACTATGCCTGGCTTCTCCTTTCCACTGTATAATAAACTCCTGGAGAACATGATCACTCCCGCCTAAGGATCCAACCACTTGCATCCCATTAACTAGGTCTTCCCTGTTAGTTAGGATCAGATCCAAAACAGCTGACTCCCTTGTTGCCTCTTCCACCTTTTGGACAATGAAATTGTCTTCAAGGCAAGTGAGGAATTTGCTAGACCTTGAAGATTTTGCTGAGTTTCAATTCCAGCAAATATCAGGATAGTTGAAGTCACCCATCACTACTATATGCTGCTCTTCCTTTCTGAGTGTGTGGTGATCTGTTCTAGAAAGGCATCATCCAATTCCTCTGCCTGAGTCAGGGGTCTGTACTAGACTCCCACAATAGCATCCCTGTTGTTTCCCTCCCCTTTAATTTTTATCCAGATGCTCTCCACCTGGCTTCCAGGATTGATGTCCTGGATTTCTTCACTGGTGTAAATATCCCTGACATATAATGCTATTCCTCCTCCTTTCCTGTTTGGCCTGTTTCTCTTGAAAAGGTTATATCCTTGTATTTCTACATTCCAATCATGAGATTCATCCCACCAGGTTTCAGTGATGCCTATTTTATCATATTTGTTTTGTTGTGCTAGGAGTTCAAGTTCATCTTGCTTATTTCCCATGCTCTGTGCATTAGTGTAGAGACATCTAAGCCCGTATGTCCCCTTTACTTGCTGCCTGTGCACTTTTTTTGCCTCCCACTGTTGGGTCCTTGCACTGTTTGCCTTGTTCCCCCTATGACAGTTTGACTGTTTTTTTCCCAGTCCTTTTGTCTTCCAGAACACTGTTTCCCTTCCCCAAATAACTCAGTTTAAAGCTCTCCTGATCAAATTCTTGACACTGTTGGCAAAAACATTTCTTGACATCTCCTGGCGTGAGATGCCCCTCATCCCTTCCCAGAAGTCCGCCCTCATGGAACCGCAGCCCATGATCTAAGAATCTAAATCGTTCTCAGTGACACCATCTGTGAAGCCAGTTATTGACATCTGCTATTTTCCTTTCTCATCCTGGACCATGCCCTTCAACTGGCAGAAGAGATGAGATGACAATCTGTGCATCCATTTCTTTCAGCTTCTTACCCAGAGCCTCGTAATCCCTTGTGATGTTCTGAAGACTGTGTCTTGCTGTGTCATTCGTTCCCACATGGACTAAAAGGAAGGGGTATTGGTCAGTAGGCTTGACCAGTCTTGTCAGCCTCTCTGTCACATCTTGGATCTTTGCCCCAGGGAGACAACACACCTCTCGAGACATCTTTTCAGGCCCACAAATCACTGCTTCTGTACCCCTCAGCAAGGAGTCCCCCACCACGACCACACGCCTCCTCTGAGGCTTAGCAATTACTGTTCCCTTTGGTGGAACTCCCAAGGTCCCCGGCTCTGTCCCTGAAGTCTGTCCATGCTGCTCTTCCTCATCTTCCTTGATAAGGGAAAGAGCTTCAAATCGATTCTGTAGCTGTAAGCTCCCAGAACGATCCCTGGTCTCCCTACTTCTGTGCATGACATTCCTCCAGTTGTCTACCTCCTGTGTATGTGAAGTAACCTTCTCTTCCCCAGCAACTTCCTCTGCTTGGTCCCTGTCCAAGACAGTTCATTCTGTTCTGTCCAGGAAAACCTTTTGCTCCCTAATATGCTGAAGTGTATGCTTTTCACCAGTGCCTCCAGCTGTTGTAGTTTCTCTTCCAAAAGGTTCTTGCACTTGGGGCATGTGAAGTTCCCCACCTCTGTAGACACGAAGACAAACATCCCACAAGTGTTGCAGGTAACGGCAACAGTTCCCTCAGTGTCCATACGGGGAAGTCTTAATTAGTCCCTGAAACAGGACTATGGCTTTCCTCTCAAAGAAAATCCCTTACTAAACACCAGTGTTAAGGCTCCTGATAACCTCAACTTTTCACCAATCACTGTCGGTGATAAAAATTATATATAGAGCTAGACTGCTACCTCCCCCCCTAGTGACTCACAAGTGTGACTCACAGAAGCTCTACCTCCTCAGCAACAACACATTCTCCCCAAGAGTTTTTAAAAGTTCAAAACAAACCCCCTTAAAATGGCTGCCCAGGAACTGCTCACCACCTCCTCCTCCTCCTCCTCCTCCTCCTCTTCTCTAGTAGGAACTTGCCTAGAAGAATCTAGAAGGCTCTGAGAGGAGTTGTACAGAGCTAGACTGCTACCTCCCCCCCAATGATTCACAAGTGTGGCTCACAGAAGCTCCACCCCCTCAGCAACAACACACTCTCCTCAAGAGTTTTTAAAAGTTCAAAACTCACCCCCTTAATATGGCTGCCCAGGAACTGCTCACCACCACCTCCTCCTCTCTAGCAGGAACTTGCCTAGAAGAGTCTAGAAGGCTCTGAGAGGAGTTGTATAGAGCTAGACTGCTACCTCCCCCCCCCCAAATGACTCACAAGTGTGGCTCACAGAAGCTCCACCTCCTCAGCAACAACACACTCTCCCCAAGAGTTTTTAAAAGTTCAAAACTCACCCCCTTAAAATGGCTGCCCAGGAACTGCTCACCTCCTCCTCCTTCTCCTCCTTCTCTCTAGCAGGAACTTGCCTACTGGGTGATAGTACCAATGGCCAGGAAGCCAAACAGGAATCCTCTAGCACCATCCTCTGAGAATGCCCTTCCAGGAATGAATGGAGCCACTGTAGAATAGTACCTCCAAATGTATTCCCAGAAAGACAACTCAGATACCATGTGTAAAGGTTCTCTACGGTCCCCCTCTGCTCCTGCTGAACTGGATGGGACCCCTTGAGACCACCTTTAATCCCAAATCAACTTGCTACCACCACCCAATAAGTAAACAGTTATACCCTAGCAATGCATTGGGACATTGCTGGGACTTTTACTGGTAATTGACAACCAGTGAGGAACTTCCTGAGCTAAGGCCTATGAAAAACAGGAGTGAAAAGAGACAGAGTACTTAAGGAAAAGTTTTACTTTAAAGAAAATGAAGGTCACTACATGGAGGACAACTGGCCCTCCAGACACAAATTTAAAGTATCAGTTACAAAATTATAATCATGTCAGCCAAACATAACATACTCCAAACCTGACACCCTGATTAATAGTGAGACAGGCCCACAGGCCTTGCTCTCCCTCAGGCCTTTTTTCTTCCCTCAGGCCTTCTGTCTCTCAACTTCTTCTCAGCACCCACCAGAAGGTTCTGCCCCGATGGCCATCTGATTGGACGGTTGCTCTCACACCAACACTAATGTAATTATCCTCATACAGTAAAGTACCCCCTCCCACAGTTAACCCTTTGTTAGCTGGGGAGAAGGCCCTGATAAATGGACGGACTAACATTTATCACACCATAGTTGGTATCAAAAGCCACTAAGGGGTCTAGCAGAACCAACAGGGACACACTCCCCCTATCCAGTTCCCTGTGTAGGTCATCCACTAAGGTGATCAAAGATGTTTCTGTCTCATAACCAGGACTGAAACCAGAGTGAAATGTATCAAGATAATCTGTCTCATCAAGGAACCCCTGGAGTTGAGAAGCCACTATACCTTGCCCAAAAATGGGAAGTTGGAAACCAATCTATTGTTATCTAGTATTGTAAGATTCAGGGAAGGTTTTTCCCCCCAAAAAAAGATGTCTTACCACAGCCTCTGTCAGGCATGCTGGGACTCTGCCTTGTAAAGAGGCATTTCTCAGGGGGGAAGCAGACAGCTAATTGAGCCATTTTGGGGGCAGGGAAGGGGAGGGGCAGCCACACGATCGGCGCCCCAACCCCTTCCCCAGGTTGTCCTCGGAGCAGCCGGCCCTCCGCATGGCCAGCACTCCGAGGAGGACCTCCCACCGCAGCGTTCGCACATGCTGTGGCAGAAGAGTCGCCGAAGGTGCGCCGCAGCCTTTTGCGGCGCACCTGCAGCGACTTGTGAAAGGAGCGCCAATTTAGTGCTCCTTTCAGGGGCGGCGAAGCTGCGCTGCGGGGCCGAGGTGTGGGGATACCTCGGCCCCGCAGCGCAGCTCCCCAGGGCGGCGCATGGCCGCCCGTCTGCTTCTCCCCCTCACTTCCCTTATGCACTCAGCCAGTCTTCCTTTGTGCTGTTTAATTAGCTATGAAGGACAAAGATCTAGCACACATGTGGTGGGGCTCACCTCTCCAAAGATCCTGTACACATCCACAGGCTGCACAAATTGAAAAGTATCCATCAATACTGGACAAGCAGGGGCCATGGTTACATCCACTGGAACTGTATCAACTCTGGTGCTTAAGGGGGGATGCAGATGAGGGCATCCAAGACGCCCTGGTCCGCAGCACCGTGGGGCCAAGGCAGCCTCACTGCGGCGCTTCCCCGCCGAATCTAAAAGGAGCGCCAAATTGGCGCTCCTTTTAGATTTAAGGGAAAGTGCGCCCCAAAAGCGGCGGGCGCACTTTCCCTGACTCAAACGCTGCGGCGAGTGCGGTCAACCCGGAAGCGCCGGCCGTGCGGATGGCCGGCGCTTCCAGGGGCGACCTCAGGAAGAGGAAGGGGCGCCGAACATGCGGCTGCCCCTCCTCTTCCGGGCCCGGAAGACGACCCAATTAGTCAGAGTGAATCTAATCAATTTTCTCACCTTCTTCACAAATTCCACGCAATGACTTGTTGAGTGGCTTACATTCTCCTCTGGTCCAGATTGTAACAGATCCCTGAAACAGCTTGAATCAGCTCTGCTGAACTGTTCAGTACAGCTGCAATGGGTTTAGAATGAAATGCCCCTTTTGCTGTCTTTATTGCCCCACTGTAACCCTTCAGATAGATTTTAGCCTGTCTTTTGGTCAGACTCATTCTGCCACTGTCACTCACACTAGCACAGTTTTCTGCCACTGTCACTCTAGTCTCTCTCACATTCACTTCATTGCTGCCAGCTCCTTACAATATATATCTCCAAAGAGAGAGAAAGAGAGAGAAATTTCCATTGCTCGGTCATCATTTTTGCATTGTTTACATTGTAGCTCTTTTTGGCCAGTTTTGGTAACACCTTGATTGCTTTAAGTCAAGCTTAACTAGGCTTTAGATGTAGAACTGTCTCTTGGGTGGAGTGTGGGCAACTTAAGCTCATTTGGAAATCAATGGGGGGGGGTGTCTTAGTATGGCACCTAGGAAGGGTACGGGGCCTTTAAAGGTAAGAGCCTGGCCAAGAAGCCCTTAGCCAGCACTCTCACATTCTTCAGAGATGGCAGCAATTACGCTAAGATCAAGGAATTGTAAAACCACTTCCCAGGAAAGCCACTGGGCAGGTTAGTGTGAAAGGAAACAAGGAATCATTTAATAAAATGGTTTTGTCTCACCGAGAAGCCCCTAACAAGTGATTCTAGTCAGACGGGCCTGGTAGTGTGGTGGCAGTTAAGTTGGAAGGAACAGCCATGGTGGCTACTGGAGATAGAAGAGAGACTCCAGATGAGTCAGTTGATACATCAACTGTAGCTGACACACAGGATTTAGGGCAGGGATGGGCAACCTTTCCCCTTTAAGGGCCGAGGGACTTCAGCTCCCAGAATCCCAGGAGCTATTGGCCAACATGGGACTATTGGCCAACATGGCTGAGGCTTCTGGGAGCTGAAGTCCCTCGGCCCTTAAAGGGCAAAGGTTGCCTACCCCTGATTTAGGGGCTGAATAGTGGGTCTTGGGGTGTTTGAGGTATGCCCAATGAACAAGCAGGGATGAGAAGTGGTGTGCTAGTTGCTAGCTTGAGTGGTTTTGAGTTGGCTAGTTTTCAGGGCACTAGTGCTGGGTAGGTACCTGATCCTGTGCATTATGGCTGGCTGAATTCAGCACCCCAGATACATGGGATATAGGCCTTCCAGAATCTACTTTAATCTGGTACTTATGCAACAGCAGTGGCCCTCTGGCTCCCAAGGGATATTAGCCCCCTTGATGCCACAATGGCCTTTACTGACTCATTAGGCATGTGCATAGTTTGTTATGAGCATTTATGGTGAGGTAGTTTGTGGCTCTTTCCTAGGAAGTGGTGTGGATATGATGCTTGTGGCTCTTTTCTGGGCAAGGATATGGATATGACCATTTCACCCAGGCTGCAATAGACAAGATATTGCATAGTGTTTTTGTGAATGTATTCTCTCTCCTATTCACCACATATCCCTTGTGACACAACTGTATATGTTGGTTTTGCTGGGCCATCATGGTTACAATATGAAGCCTTCAGAATGAACATGGCTATGTTTCCAGTGATTAGATGGGACAAGGTGAATGCACAGCTGTGGATTCAGCTGATGACCCCTGCACATCCAATCCAAGGTGACCACATTGTTCAGAGAACCCAGGTGGGGATGTCTATTAAGGGTAATTTGCTATCTGTTGAGCAGACTAAATTATATTGGGAATTCAGAGTGCAGGGTGTGTGCATTCAGCACCCTTTCAAGTTTTGTCATGAATGTTCCATTTGCAAGGGATCCTATTTCTTTCAGAAGTGTCTGATGGGCAAGGGAGCAGTTGGAGTTAGGGATCAAACTGGTAGAAAGGGACTGGGAGAGTTCCTTTTGCACCTTCAAAATAGGCTCAGTCCAATTAGATTGGAAAATCTGAAGTTACCACTGTACAGTTACCCAAATCAAGAGGCAGCACTTTATTTGGAAGAAAAATTCAGGAGAGGGATTCAAATCCCACTTCAACGGGTCTGCAAACCTTATTTTTCTTTTTTCTTTTTTTTTAAATTTTTATAAATGTTATTTGCCAAAACAAAAAACATGAAAAAACATACAGCATACATAAACAACATTAAAATCTTTAAAAACTATCCTATAGACATTGCAACATTTAAAAAAATATAAAAATCAACTACCACAAACCGAAAAAACATAAACACATGTATAATATGCTACCCAATTTACAAAGATACTTCTCTATAGTTTACATTTAGACTTTTCAGACACTATTGTCTTCTTAGGGGGGTTGCAGACTGCCAGAAATAGTGTGAATTCAGTCCACTTTTAGGGTTAGGGTTAGTGCTAGGGAATCATGGGAACTGTTATTTTTCTGAGACATTGAGCCTTCTCTGTCAGACAACTCTGATGCCACAATAAAATACAGTTCCCATGGTTCCCTAACTCTAACCCTAACCCTAAAAGTGGACTGAATTCACACTATTTCTGGCAGTCTGCAACCCCCCTTACTTAGCCTTAATCTCTTTGCTTCCTCAAATATTTTCTCCCAATTAAGCCCAGGTGGATCTCTAGGCTCAATTTCATTCAAAAGAAAGAGAGGTGAAAACTTTACCCAGTTCTTTATGTTTCTATTTTACCTTTTTCTTTTGTATTTATCCCTCTTTCCCTATGGTGTTCAATTCTAATAAGAATTCTTATTCCAATGTGAAGTCGTAGGCTTTCATGGCTGGCATCCATAGTTTTTTGTGGGTTTTTCGGGCTGTGTGGCCATGTTCTAGAAGAGTTTCTTTCTGACGTTTCGCCAGCATCTGTGGCTAAGTTTATTATACCACATAAAACCATGCAGTCCGAATCTAATATTGTCTTTTTCAAGGTTTAACATTCTTTCATCTTTGAGATTTACCCAATCATTTATCCAGTCAAGCGCACAAGCTTGATAATATAATCTAAAATTTGGTAGTTCACACCCACCTCTCTTTTCTGTCTGTCAAGATTTTCCATTTGATTCGAGTCCTTTTCCCTTCCCACAAAAATTTATTCATCTCCTTCTGCCAAATAATGAAACATTTTTCTTCCGAAATGATCAGTAAATTTTGAAACAAAAACAATAATCTTGGAAGTATGCTCATTTTTATAACTGAGATTTTGCCCAAAAAAGATATTTAATATTTTGACCATTTTGCCATATCTTCCTTTATTCCATTCCATACCTTCTCATAATTATTCTTAAACAGGTCTAGATTCCTTTTTGTTAAATACCAAGATATCTTACTTGTTAGATACCAAGATATCTTACTTTTTTCTCTATTTTGAATTTAGATAATCTTTCTAACTCGTCCTCTTCTTTTTTTGACATATTCTTTGTCATTACTGATGTTTTTTCATTATTGATTTTAAAGCCAGATATCTTGCCGTATTCTTTGAAGGTTTGGTTTAATCTTTGTCTGCTTATTTTAGGATCATCAAGTATAAGCTTTGATCTTGTATTGATATCCTTTTAGTTTTATTCCTCTTATTTCTGTATCTTCTCTTATTTTATTGATCAAAATCTCCAGAAGCATTATAAACAATAGGAGAGAAAGGGGACACCCCTGTCTTGTACCTCTTTTTATTGTTATGTAGTCTGTTCTTTCCCCATTTATTATGAGTTGGCCTCTTTGGTCTCTGTAGATTTCTTGAATCCACTTTTCAAATTTTTCCCCTGTATTCATTCTCTTTATTACTTCTTTCATAAATGCCCAATTTATCCTATCAAAGGCCTTTTACACATCAAAGAACAACTTGGCCAGTTTTTTTTTTTTTTCATTATGTTTTTCATAATGTTCTATGATGTTTAATACTGACCTAATGTTGTTCTTTATGTAACTTTTGGGGATAAATCCATTTTGATCTGTTCCTTTAAGATTTCTATCAACCTGTTTTGTATGATAGATGCAAACAATCATTTACAAGCGAAATTGGCCTATAGTTACCTACATCTCTTCTGTCCTTATTTTCCTTTGGTATTAGGGATATATATCCCTTCTTCCATGAATCAGGTATTCCCTCTTGCCAGGTATCATTTAAAGTATCTCTCAGTGGTGACAGTAAAGCCTCTCCCATTTTTTTTATAATATATTGTTCAAAGTCCGTCCAGACCCAGTGTTTTTCCTGGTTTCATTTTCTCTATCGATTCTGCTATTTCTTTAATTGTTATTCTTTGATTTAACATCTTTCTTTGTTCTTCATTCAATTGATTATTTTTTTTGTTTATTTAGATATGTATGTATATTTTCAACCTCTTTTCTAGTTTCTTGATTGTCTTTATATAAGTTCTCATAAAGAAAGTTTTCCTTTCTTAATTTATTTGATAGTAATCTTCCAGCTTTATTTCCAAATTTGAAGTTCTTTTGTTTTGCTAATCTTTTTTCCCCCATGTCTTTTATTAGGATAGATTTAAGTTCTTGTTGCAGTATCTTTACTTTTATTTGCAGTTTTTTATCTCCTTTCTTTTTCCATTCCTCCTCTGCCTTTTTTAGTTCCTCAGTTAATTCTTTTTCTTTCTTTTTTTTCTTCATGTATCGTTTCTTTTTGAGCTTTTATTAACAGTCCTCTAATAAAGGCTTTGCTGGCATCCCATATTGTTTTGTTCTTCATGTCTTTTGTTTTATTTTCTTTGAAAAATCGTTTAAGTGCTTCTCTCTCTCTTTTTTTTTTCTGTATCTTCGTCCTTTAGTATATTTTCATTTTGTCTCCATATATAGTCTTTGTTTTTATCTTTGATTTTGAATTCAATTGGGTTATGGTCTGAGGTAATCTTCTGTAATACCTCCATCCTGTATACCTGTAATAATAGTGGGTTTGTTGCAAAAAACATATCTATTCTTGAATGGGAATCATGTGTATTTGAGTAAAATGTAAAACCTTTTGTTTGACTGTTTTTAACCCTCCAAAAATCATTCAATCCAAATTCTTCTATCATTTCAAAAAAGCTTTTAGTTAGTTTTCCTTGATTTTTCTTAATTCTTTTCTTTTTATTTGATGCTCTATCAATTGTTGGGTCCATTACCCCACTGAGGTCCCCCATTAAAAGAATATCTTCATGAGGATAGTTTTTTAGCTCCTCTCTGATTTTTTCAAAGAATTTTCCTCTGTTTTCCAATGAAGCATAAATTCCCAAAATAATTATCTTTCTGTTCCTCAAATGTATTTCTATTGCCAAGTAATGTCCATTTTTATCATTCCATAATTCTTTGACAATGTATCTTTTGTTTATATAGATTACAATCCCTTTTTTCCTTTTGTCTATAGTCGATGTGAAGCAATGACCAAGTTTAGGGTTTCTGATATATTTAATTTCATCCTTTCTTATTTTTATTTCTTGCAGGGATGTTATATCACTTTTCTGTTTCTCTAGAAAATGAAATATTAAACTCCGCTTGTATTTTTAATTTAATCCTTTTACATTCCAAGAGATTGCTTTAATATCCATGATAGTTTAGGGTTTTTTTTGTTGTTTATTTGTTTATTTATTTCTTTTATTGCTATTTGTTGATAATAAATTCTTTTTGTTGTTATTGTTGCCTCCCCTTCCTCCCCTTTTTGTTTATTTTATTCTTCTTCTTTTCTTTATTTATGTATTTATTTTTTAATTTGTTTTTATTTTAGTTCTGTTCTGTCCTATCTCTCTTTTCTTTAAGGTTGTTCTCATTAGTTGCTCTTGCTTCATCCTCACTTTCCTCTCCTGTCTCTAAGTCTGACACACTTGAGTTTAATCCATATTCCCGTAATTCCAGTTCCTCGTCCAGGTCTCTTTCCATATCTAAATCTGAGTTTGGTTGTTCTTCTTTCTTTTTTTCTTCTTTGGTTTCTAGTCTTTTTTCCCCTTTATACACTTTGCTCTTATTTATCTCCTTCTCTCTGTCCTTTTGTTTGTGATTTGTGTCCCTTTCAAGTCTTATTTGTCTTATTTCTTCTATCTGGTCGTACTCTCCTGTAGTTGATCTCGAACTGCCATTTTTTTTCCTGGTTCCTTTTCGTTCTTTTGTTGTTTCTTCCTCCATTTTTCTTTTTTCGTTTGTATTTCCCTCATTCCTTTCTGTCATTTCCTTGTTTAGCTTTTGTTCCATTTCTTTAGCTTTATCTTCTGTATCTATTTGGTAACTTCTCTGTTTGTAACTAAAGGACAGACCTTCGATCCTATCCCACTTTTAATATGTATGTCAGATTCTTGTATTTTTGTTGACTAATCATGATTTGTGGTGGGATATCTTTAAATAACTTAATTTCATTTCCCTCTATCCAAAGTTTGGAATCATAACTCTTTCTTATTATCACATCCCTTATCCTTGTTTTTGTCAAGCAAACCACAATGTCTCTCGGAACTTTTCTGTCTCTAGCTTGTTTTGAATTTACTCTAAATAACTTATCTGTTTCATTTAGCATAGCTTCTTCCATGTAGTTGATATATTCCGCCATCGCCGGGAATATTCTAATCTCTAGATTCTCATTCGCCACTTCTGGGAGGCCTCTGATCTTAACGTACCTGTCCCTGTATCTTAATTCATTTACCCATTCAACTTTCTGTTGTTGTTGTTGCTTGTTTTTTATTTCTTTTGTCATAATTTCTAGTTTGTCAGTTCTTACTTTGATTCTTTCCATTTCTTTCTGTGTTTTTATTATTTCCTGGGTCATTTTTCCCATTTTTGACTGATATTATCCATTTCAATCTTTAGATCATTTCGTATTTCAGTTCTCACCTCCTTAATTTCTTCTCTATTTTCTCTGATCTCCTCCTTCACTTCTAGTCTAAGATCTTTCATCTCTTGTCTCACTTTTTTCAGTTCTTCCAGGAGCATCATATTTATATCCGCTAACTTTATATTTTCTGCCATTTTTACCTCATCAGGTTTGGCAGGATAAGAGGAATCCCTGATGCCTTAATATTGCCTGAGAAAGGGTGAAAAGGGAAGTCCAGAATACCTTGGCTAGGGGTCATTTTATCCTGCATCCTGCTATATAGGGTGAGTCAAAAAGAATGGTGCAAAACCAAATAAGAACAGCTTTAATTTTGCACCATTCTTTTGGAATCACCCAGTATTTTGTCATTGGCCTATGTTCTACAAGGATTATTATTATTATTATTATTATTATTATTATTATTATTATTATTAATATCCCACCTCTTTGTAAAACACAACCAAGATGGCTCACCAGATAAAGTAAACAATCCCATCCCCCAATACCCCCAATACAATTAAATAGATAGAATATAAAAACATACTTTAAAATTACAAAAACAAATAATTTAAAATAGCTACAATGAAAACCAGGGACAGATGTTCATTTGTCAGGAAAGGGGAACCTCTAATAAAATCTTGGAACACTGGGGACAGAGCCCTAGGTTTGCCTTCCAGATAATGATCAACCAGGGTATTGGCTTGAGGTTATGGTATTGACCCTTGAGGTTAGGTGTTTTGCCCAAGGGAAGTTTGAGGTGGTGGTCATGGAATGACACCTGGCCTCAGCTGGATTCACATCAGGTTGCCCTGATACCCCCCTCCCCATTCTTTACCAGGTTCAATTCATTTAAATAAGTTTTAGGTCAAGTAAAATGGTATTTAAATAACCCAAAGTTCTGTAAAACATCTAGGGGTAGCTGTGTTGGCCATATAGCAAATCCCAAAACATCCAAACAATGGGCCTTTGCAGACTGCCAGAAATAGTGCAAATTGAGTACACTTTAACTGCCCTGGCTCAGTGCTAGGAAATGATGGGAACTGTATTTTTTCTGAGACATTGAGACTTCTCTGTCAGAGAGCTCTGGTGCCACAATAAACTACAGTTCTCATGATTCCCTAGCACAGAGTCAGGGCAGTTAAAGTAGACTCAATTTGCACTATTTCTGGCAGTCTGCAAAGGCCCAATGATACCTTTATTGGGCCAACCAAAATGCACAACTATATGTTGCAAGCTTAAATTGCAAATGGACATTAATTTTCCTTGGCCTGCAAAATTTTCCATCAACCACATGGCCAAAGGGGGAGGAGCCAGCCTGCCGATAATCCTCCCCTAACATCTGAAGTGAGATCAGAAACAGAAAATGCGGGCCCAAGACTAACATCTTAATTTTTTTTTCTCCTGTTTGCCTGATGAAGAAGCCAATGTGATTTCAAAATCAACATGTAGTTGTGCATTTTGGATGGCCCAATAAAAATATCATTGTTCGGATATTGAAAGTTCTGTGTCATTGTTTCATGGTTTGTTATTAGTAACTTTGCATTTCCTGAATCTCCAGATGAGATTTTGGTTTTTAGCTTATTTTTGTTTTTTGCTGTAATGAATTTTGAAATGGTTTGATTCTACAGATTGTTTAGATTTTATCTGCATTTTCAAATAATTTTAATACATTTTTACTGAAGTTTTTGTATATAATTCAGCCTGTCTTTCACATTTTGTAAGGCATGTTGAGTCTCAGTACTGGGAAAAAGATAGAATATAAATGAACAAAACAACAACTGGGATAATGGTTGCAACTTGCTTCTGGCATACATGTATTTGTTAATATGTGCACATGAACTCTAAGGCACCATACAATCAGAGATTGTAATTTCACATGCTTATAAGACTTATTTTGAAACTACTTATAACCTATTGTATGGTGTTTTTTTTCTTCAAATATTCATTTAGCCAAATTAACAAAGAAGCATACTGAAATCAGTAACATACATTTTGTACATAGCCTTCTGCCTTTTCGTATACATACTGGGGAATGTATAGGGGGATGGGGGAATCAGGTAAACTTCCAGCTGGATTCTTTTCTTTGTCCATGAAAGGTTAGACAGGAAGATATAATAACCAGACAAATGACATAGCAAAAGTGATTTGTTGTGAACCACTGAAAAGGACAGGTTGCACACCTGTAACAGTGTTTCTTCGAGTGGTCATCTGTGAATTCACACAAATGGGTTTTGTCTGCGCATGCGCAGCTAGCTCGGAACCTTCTGGAATCACTAGGCAGAAGTTGGATTGCAACTTTTTGGTGGTAGCTCCACCCACCTCTATATAGGCTCGATCCTCAGTTCCCGCTCGATCCTCAGTTCCAAGTACGCCACTTACAAAGCGACAGCAAGGTTATCAACCTAGAGCAGGACACGACTGAGGGGAGGTTGGGTGGGATTTGTGTGAATTCGCAGATGACCACTCAAAGAAACACTGTTACAGGTGTGCAACCTGTCCTTCTTCTTCGTGGTCTCTGCAAATCATACAAATGGGTTGTTCAGACTAGCAAGCTAATGTCCCTGGAGGAGGGAGTGTCCTGACACAAGGCTTAGAGAAGTTTATTGGCAAAAAATTAGCCAAGGTAATAGGTACCTGAACCTTTATAGACATCAAATTCAAGTACATCAGGAATTGATTGTAACCCAACAGTCAGTGAGTTTCAAGTGCAAACGGAATAATAGTAAACAATTGCATAAACTCAAGTCAGAATTCAAGAAGAACCCGTACTGGTAATTCATGAACAATAAATAAATTTTCAATTCAAACATCACTGTATGTACATTTGTACTATAACCCCAGTATTCAATATATTCATCCAAATGAGTGCATAATGAAGTTAGTGCAAACATATATAAGAACATTCAATGAAGTCCAGATAATAATAATGCTTTCCCAAAGGCAGCCTCTTGTCTGGCCCATGTGTCCAACCTATAGTGTTTAATAAAAGTCATTGGTTGGGACCAGACAGCTGCCCTACATACATCTTCTAAGGGAATGCCAAACAGGAAAGCAGATGATGAAGCTACCACCCTTGTGGAGTGCGCACGCACCTGGCCCGGTGGAGTCTTGCCTGCCAGTTTGTAGCACAAGTGGAGGGTGGAAGTCACCCATTTGGACAGTCTTTGTGGAGTGACAGGCAGTCCTTTCTTGTGTTCAGAATAACACACACAAAGTCTCTCCGAACGCCTCGAAGTCAAGGTGCGCTCCAGATAGAAGGACAAAGCTCTATGAATGTATGTAGTCTTTGTTAGACCTCAGTGGTTGGGTTCAGGGCCAGGGTGGGTAGCACGATGTCCTGGTTGATATGGAAGGCAGACACCACTTTCGGTAAAAAGGTGATATCGGGACGGAGGACTACCTTGTCCTTATGAAATCAAAGATATGGCTGGTACATCCTGAGAGCACATAGCTCACCAGCCCAGCAAGCCGAAGTCAAAGCTACAAGGAACGCTGTTTTCCATGTTAAGAGTCTAATGTCAGTAGTAGCCATGGGCTCAAAAGGTTTCGTAGAGAGGTAAGACAGTACCAAGTCCAGGCTGCAAGCCGGTGTAGGTACCGAGGATGGTAGGTGTAGGTTGTTGAGTCCCTTAAG
Organism: Phrynosoma blainvillii; assembly: GCA_026167975.1. NCBI lineage: Eukaryota > Metazoa > Chordata > Lepidosauria > Squamata > Phrynosomatidae > Phrynosoma > Phrynosoma blainvillii. Next base: position 155,229,149 of record JANUYF010000004.1, read on the forward strand.
AAATCTCTTGACCAAGGGGTCAGAGAAGAAAGACGGTCTGCCCTCCAGCTGGTAATGAGAGCAAATAGCAGAGAGGTAGCATTTAATAGAAGCAAGGCAAAGTCCTGATTCGGAGAGGGAAAGAAGAAACTTGAGTACCGTCTGTATCGAGACACAGGATGGAGGAATTCCTTTGGATGAGAGGAAGTCCCTGAACTTCTTCCACTTGTAAGAGTAGGACCTTCTTCAAGAAGTCGCAATCCGAAGAATAGTCAAGCTGAAAAAGTTGGTCAAAAGCCGTTATTCGAGTAACTGCACTAGTGACGAGGTTCCTTGCAAACTGCAAAGCAGCGGACGAAAGGAACTGAGGATCGAGCGGGAACGCGAGGGCCTATATAGAGGTGGGCAGAGCTACCATCAAAAAGTTGCAATCCAACTTCTGCCTAGTGATTCCAGAAGATTCCGAGCTAGCTGCGCATGTGCAGACAAAACCCATTTGTGTGATTCGCAGAGACCACAAAGAAGAAGGACTAAAATTACTATAGTAGAGTTACTAGAGCAGGGATAGGCAACTTGGTACCTGCAGGTTTGTCAGACTATAGCCTTCATTATTTCTGTAAACTAACCTTGCTGGCTGAGGTAAACAAAAATATGTAGATGGCACCAGATTTTCTTCCTCTGGACTAAAGTGACTAACATTGCTAGCTATGTCTCCTACTTCTAAAAGTTCTGAAGGAATATAACTGGCTGTGATAATACTAATTTTACACATAACATTAAAAAAGAATTTCAATCAGTATTTTCAAAAAATGAAATATTATATAAGAGTCTTTACAAACTAACCCAGCCCCACCCAGAATTTATGCATTTTTCCACCAGGGGGAAAAAACTTCTTACACATTTTACAAATGTGGTACATTGGGCATTCCCCCCCCCCCATCTCAAAATCTGTCTCTTTTTGATTTGACTCTATCTTGCTATTTTTGTCTTTCAAGGGTTGATAGTTCAGTAAAATCACCTCATTCCCTGGCTTCTCCAGTTGAAAGGAACAGATATCAGCAGGTGATATGGAGGTTCTTTGTATGACACCCTCAAGAGTCCCTGACAGTTATAATGCAACTTTCATGAAACATTTACTATTATCCTAAAATTGCAGTGTCCATTTCTACTCAGATCTGATTGTACTAATGGTTAGTGATACTAGGTATATGTCCACTCTGTAGGGATGGAAAGACAATTTGAAAATATTTGAAAAATGGTCAAAAACATGTTTTTCAAATGTCAAAAAATCTTGATGGCATGAATAATCCTTATTCTGCACAAAATTTGCACATGGGTGTTTTGCACTTTTTTGCATAGCAAACAGAATTTTCTGTGTGTAAAATAATATTCAATGCAGAAATATTAATTACTGCACAGAAAATGGTGTTTTCTGCTTAAAAAAAAACTATAACTGGGGGTTTGTTTTGTGTAAAATTTGTACATGGTTGAATTAGTTCTGCACTGAAATACTATTTTCCACATAGAAAATGCTGTTTCCTGCATATAAAATGAAGTTTTATGTACAAAACAAACATGTACAAATTTTATGTAGAATAAGTCTTGAATTCTGACTAGCCTTCCAAAATGCATGATTTTCAGTGACTTTCTTGCAGTGGGAAGAAAATTGGTGAAATTAGTCATTGCTACCTTTGAAAAGAAACATAGGGCCTTTGCAGACTGCCAGAAATAGTGCAAATTGAAAATAATTACATTACATTCCTATTACTCAGTCTTACTGTGTTTAATGGAGAGAAGAGTGTTTAAGATTCCAGTCTTAGGCTTTGTTTCAAATATAACTTACTTGTGAGTAAGCTCCACTTAACTCATTTAATTTCCTGTTTTAAAAAATATCACCATACTTGCAGCGATCATATATGATCGCTGCAAGAATTCCTGTGACTTCCACAAAAGCTTCCCATGATTTTCATTATTATATGATATGCTACCAGATCAGCTGAACGTATGCCTACTGGATCTCTTGTTTGGTCATATATAACAGCAGTGTGTGTGTGTGTGTTTTTAAGCACTCCTTCTTCCCTTTCTCTTCCTTACATCCCTCTATTATATTTCCTCCACAGATCAGTTTGCTTCATCATTAAAAATGTTTTCAAATCAATTTTTAGAGTCTGGGGCTGTACAGATTGGCCAAAAGGGCCAGCCTGGGGCTGGAGTGGGGGCATGGCGACTGCACGCCAGCTGCCCTGACTCTGCCCTGATGCCACTGTCACCCTGTTCACCCAACCAGACAGCGGGCAGTATCAGGGCACTCCCTTGGCATAGCATTCACACACACTGTGCCAAAGGAGCGCTGAAAAGCTGCCGCTGTAGTGGCAAGAGCCGCTTTTTGCCACTCTAAAAAGGAGTGGCATTTGCCAGCTCTTTTTAGAGAGGCAAACCACTGGATTGGGGCTGCAGCATCCAGTTGCTGAGGCCACAATCTGGCAAGGAAAGGGGCAGCGGGACACCACCTCTTAGGGGCTTTCTGTTCATCCCCTCTATATATGATGTATTTTTGAATACTGTGAGGCAATTTAGTCCTGGTACAAAAAGCACATGCTAATAAATAATAAGCACATGCATACTTTAAATGAAGCATATGGGGACCAGACTGGAATGATGGTCTAGTCAGAATACCTCAGCATGTTTGCATGTTATGCATGAGCTGCAGGAAATATCTTTATAACATTGGCAGTTAAGATTTATCTGAGATTTCTGATGTTTAACAGCCACTATGTACTGCTTGTCAAGAACAGCTCTATCAACAAGTACAATAGATTCCCTTTAAAAGAAAACCCATGAGATGCCTTAATTTTTTCAAATTCTGTTATCCCATTGGCAGTTCAAATTATTTTTTAATTAAATTTTATTGTTAAAATAAAAAAAACAATACAATACATACATACACACAAACATTCAAATATATAATGAAACATAAATCATAATTTTCCATCTTCATATCGCCTATATGTTCCCAGAAATAAGTTAAAAAGAAATAGAGTGAGAGTATATATATAAAGGGGGAGCATCTCATCTTCTTTATTTGTAACTCTTTTAGATTAAGAATCATATATTTCTTTAATTCCCCCGACTCTTTCCTCCAACTCTTCATTCGATCCATCAACTCATTTCTTTCCCACCTTATCTATTATCTTACCTAAATCCTTCCACTATTGTGTTCCTCCTTAATCTTCCTTTTCCCACTTTCTTCTCTATTCCTTTTCTGTCCCTTAGTCTAATTACTCAAACTGTTCTCCATCATTTTCCTATTCTTCCTACCTTGCTCTCTTAATCCCTTATCTCTTCCACCTTCTTTGTTCTATCTATCTTGCTTCTCAGCCTCTATCCCTCTCGACTTACACAAACCTTCTTCGACTTTCTTTACCTTCTATTCACTACCTCTCTTCTTTGCTATTCACTCTCTTTCTTCCAATTTTCAACCATTCTTTCTTAAACTTCCTACTTGTCTTCCTTGGTTATAAACTTAGTTGTATTTTGTCCTTCTTTTCACAAAATTAGTCTTGCTTTATTGTGTAATAAGTTGTCATAATCTTATAGTTGTACCATTTGTGATAATTTAGTTGTGTCAATACCTTTTTTATATTTAACTTTGTATCTTTAATACTGGGTATACTTTTCAATTTCCATTTTTGTACTAAGTTAGCCTTGCTGTCGTAATTAAATATAGTAAATTTTTCCCATAGTCTTTGTCTAGATCTTTGTCCCACATATTTAATAGGAATATCTCCGGACGCATCTGTAAATTCTTATTTAGTATTTGACTAATTATTTCCTTTACTTTTTTCCAAAAATTTATACCCATCTTCATCTTGGAGAAAAGTGACAGTGGGGTGCCACAGGGTTCTGTCTTGGGCCCAGTGCTATTCAACATCTTTATCAATGACTTGGATAAAGGAATAGAGGGCATGTTTATTAAATTTGCAGATGACAGATTTGATATTAGGAGGAGTAGCTAATCCTTCAGATGATGGGATCAAAATTCAAAATGACCTCAATAGGTTAGAAAGTCAGGCCAGAACTAAAAAAAAATGAATTTCAACAGGGAAAAATGTAAGGTACTTCACTTAGGAAGAAAAAATGCAATGCAAAGATATAGGATAGAGGATACCTGGCTTGACAATTGTACATGTGAATGGGATCTAGGAGTCCTAATAGAGCACAAGTTGAACATGAGCCAACAGTGTGATGCTGCAGCCAAAAAAAGCCAATGGGATTCTAGGCTGCATCAACAGAAGTAGATAAAGTGAAGTAATAGTACCACTCTATTCTGCTTTGGTCAGGCCTCACATGGAATACTGTGTCCAGTTCTGGACACCACAGTTCTAAAAGCATGTTGAGAAGCTAGAGCATGTCCAGAGGAGGGCAACCAAAATGGTGAAAGGTCTGGAAACAATGCCCTATGAGGAGTGACTTAAGGAGCTGGGCATGTTTCACCCGAGAAGAGAGGATTAAGAGGGGATATGATAGCCCTATTTAAATATTTGAAAGTGTGTCATACTGAGGATGGAACAAGCTTGTTTGCTACAACTCCAGAGACTAGGACCCAGACCAATGGATTCAAACTACAGAAAAGAGATTCCACCTCAATAGTAGAAAGAGCTTCCTGGCTGTAAGAGGTGTTGGATAATGGAACACGCTCCCTTAGAGTGTGGTGGAGTCTCTTTCTCTGGAGGTAAAGGCTGGATGGCCATCTGTTGGGAGTGCTTTGGCAAACATGAGCTTTAACATTTGAGACCCTGTGTAAGCTTTGTGAGTTTTGCTGGACTTAGCTGGCTGGTCCAAACTGCATTGCTTTTCCTGCTTTCTTCTGTTGGACAGGCCAAAAGAAGGAGTAGTAGAAAAAATAATGTTTTAGGAGGCATGGTTACTTGAAATTGTGTGGGGAAGACATCTTTCAGGGGAAGGAGGGGGATAAGTATCCAGGGTAGATACCTTGAAAGAGTCCTTTGCTTCTCTCACCCTTCTCAGACTGAAAGTCCTTCCTTGTCAGGGAGAAAAATAGGTAGCCAGCTGCATTTCTCTCCACCCTAAAGAAGAATAATTGTTATAGTCCTTCCTTGCTGTGGAGAAGTTCTCCCTTTGCACACAGTCATCTTGGGAGCAACAACTCAGCAGCTGATTGAGCAGCAAAGAAGCCTCTCACCTGTGCCAGCCTTTGCCACAGGCAAGAGGCTTCTCGGCAGGCACAGGCAAGAGGCTTCTTGGTTGTTGCTCAGCTTGGTTTCTGCTCCTAAGATGACCAGGAATAGTGGAATAGTGACCAAGATTGGTTGTTTTGAATTAACAATAGAACAGTAGACCTCGTATCAAGAAATCGGTATTCAGAGGAGTTAGGGTTCAGTCCCAAGGGGAAAGGGGGTAGTAGCCCAAAAAGGTTTGGGGACCTCTTTAGTTCATGGATACCTGACAAATTTAAACTTATTCAAGTCTCCAGGACCAGAAGAACTTCATCCAAATGTATTAAAAGAACTGGCAGAAGTAATCTCAGAACCACTGCCAATCTTTGATGATTTCTGGAGAACAGAAGAAGTTCTAACAGACTGGAGGAGGGCTTCAAAAAGGGGAAAAAAGAAGATCCTAACAATTATCACCCAGTTTGTCTGACATCAATACCAGGAAAGATTCTACTGTCTGTCAGCATTTAGAAATGAATGCCATGATTGCTAAAAGTCAACATGGGTTTCTCAAAAACAAGTCATGCCAGACTAATCTTATCTCTTTTTTATAGAGTTACAAGCTTAGTAGTTGAAGGGAATGCTGTGGATGTAGCATCTCTTGATTTCAGTAAGGCCTGTGATGTCCCCCATAATATTCTTGCAAAAATGCTTAGGGAGCTGGGTAGAGACAGAACACAGAATAATGGATTCAAGCTTCAGAGAAAGAGATTCCACCTAAACTTTAGGAAGAAATTCCTGACAGTAAGAACTGTTCCATAGTGCTGACTCAGAATGTAGTGGAGTCTTCTTATTTGGAGGTTTTTAAACAGATGGCCATCTGGCAGGAGTGCTTTGATTGAGGAATCACTTTCCTTGTAGTTTGAATCCATTGCTCCATGTCCTGACTTTAGCTTGTGGTTTACTAAGAGCCAAAACACACCAGCTTGAAGGGGTGGTGTCAAGCTGGCCCAGCCAATGCAGAATTGGTGCCATGGCAACCCCACACCATGACTCCACTCCGCCATTTTGCCAGAGCAAAAAGAAGCAGCAAATTGCTGCTCCTTTTTGAGCTGGCAAAAAGCTGGCTTTTCCACTACTGTCACAACTTTTTGGCACTCCTGCGGTGTGCAGTGTCCAAACCGCACACTGCCAGAGCACTGAAAAGCTGCTTCCTGTGTGGTTGGGCAGGCAGATTTCTGGCAGCTTAGGGGTATGGTCATCTAAATGATATGCCCCCAAGCTGCCTGGAAGCCACTGCAAAGGGGCCATCTGTTTAATCCCTAAGATTCCTAAATCATTTCGCATGTACTGTTGACAAGCCGGGTGTCACCCATCCTATAGCTAAGAATTCCATCTTTTTCTGCCTGACTGTTGGACTTGCATTTCTCCCTGTTAAAATTCATTTTGTCAGTTTTGGCCCAGATTTCTAATTTGTTAAGGTCATTTTGAATTCTGATCCAGTCCTCTAGGATATTAGCAACCTCTCCTAATTTGGTGTCATCTGAAAATTTCATCTGCATGTCATCTGTACCATCATCCAATAATTGAAGATGAAGATGAAGATGTTGAACAGCACAGGAAAACCTGTGGCACTCTACCTCTCTCCAAAAGAAAAAGGAGCCATTGGTGAACACCCTTTGGATTTGATCAGTCAACCATTTGCAAATTCACCAAACAGTCACCTTGTCTAACCCACATTTTACTTGTGTTTTTGTAAGAATAACATGGGGGACCTTGTCAAAGATCTTACTGAAACCAAGATAGGTTACATCCATAGCATTCCCTTCATCTTGCAACTCTATCGAAAAGAAAGAGATAAGATTAGATCTGTTTTTGAGAAACCCATATTAATTCCTCTTGCACCACAATTTGAATGAGTGATTCTCTTCCTATTAACTTTCTTCACTGTCCAACTTTCTTTTTTTAAATAAATTTTTATTAACAAAATTCCTCTACATACAATACATACAACAACACTAATACATGAACAAACAAGTTATACAATCAACAATACAACAATAACAAAACAAACTGATATATATAATATAAGATTTTCTAGTAGGATTCTTTATCCTTCCAAATGAATGAGTATTTGCATTTTATAACGTAGCTTCTTTGTACCCCTAATCAAAGTAATTTATAACCTTTCAAATTATCTACATTTACCTAAACATTTTTCCTTTTCCATATCCTTTATACATAGCCTATATTTCGTGTCTATTATAACTCTCTATCACAATATTATTTAAACCTTCCCCAATCTATAATGACTTCCTCTTCTGTTTTGCCATTTAATGGACCTGTTAAAATGTCCGATTCCATAGCTTCCCATAGTTTGAGTATCCATTCTTTATTTGATGGTGTTATTGATTGTTTCCAATTTTTGGCATAGAGAATTCAGGCTGTGGTCACCATATATAGTAACACACGTTTGTTTTTTCTTTTCGAAGTCTTTCTCTAATACCCCAGTCATATTTAATAAAAAGAGAGTTGGCTCTAAAGGTACTTCGACCCCAAATATATTCTTCATTAATTCTTTTATCCTCATCCAATATTTCTTTGCTTCCATACAAGTCCACCATAAATGGTAAAAAGTAGCTCCCGCTTTTCTGCATTTCCAACAGTAGTCTTTACCTGTCTTATATAATTTATTTAATTTTGCCGATGATAAATACCATCTATATATCATCTTGATATGGTTTTCTTTGTAGTCTTGACAATGGGTAAATTGGTTTGTATCCCTCCACACTTTTTCCCATTTTTCTAAATCAATGGGCTTTCCCACATCTTGGGCCCATAGAATCATAGAATATTTTACTGTCTCTTTCTCCAAATCTCTATTTCTTAATACTTCATAATACTTTGATATATGTCCTTCCTTTCACAATCATACATAGAAATAGGAAATATGAAGGCATGGACAATCCTAATTTTAATGTTCATTTATATATCTTTACACTTCATGATTTTGTCTAGTTCCTCCATAGTGTTAGAACTGCCTCCTGCAGGAGGTTAGGTTAGCCCCCTGTCCTGCTCTCCTTTCACTGGCCTGAAAAAACATTTCTTTTAAAGCAGGTTTTTAATCTGTAACTGCATCCAGGGAGGCTTCTTTTTGGGGTTTTTTGCATTTGTATGTTTTTAATAGTTTTATATTTTTAATTTGGTATATTTTAATGATTTTATATTTTTAACATTATATTATTGTGATATTTTTAACTGTGCTTTTAAAATTGTATTGTTTTTAAGTATCTTTCGTGGGCCACTTTGGATCCAATTTAGGAGAATGGCTGCATATTAATAAATAAATAAATCATTGTCTGGCCTTCTAAGGGCCTTGGCAGATGGCTTATTGAGCCGTCTTGGAGGCCCGGAAGAGGAGGAGCCACCGCACGAGCGGCGCTCCTTCCTCTTCCTGAGGTCGCCCTGGGAGCTGCCGGCCCTCCGCACGGCCAGCGCTTCCGGGGCAACCTCCCACCGCAGCGACCGGACGCGCTGCAGCGGAAGAGTCAGGGAAAGTGCACCCGCCGCTTTTAGGGCGCACTTTCCCTGACATCTAAAAGGAGCGCCAATTTGGAGCTCCTTTTAGGGACACCGCAGGAGCGCCGCAGTGCAGAGGCTCCGCTCCGCCGGCGCTCCATCCGGCGGCGTCCCGGAAGCAGTCGTCTGCTTCCCCCCACAGTCTTCTTCAGCTTTCTTGAATGCTTTTTCCATTCTGATAAATGACTGAGCCAAGGTATGGAGGACTTGAACTATTTCAGTGTCTTCATTGTTTACTTTAAAGTGATATTAAATATAATATAGATATATAAAATTATTATTATTATTATTATTATTATTTATTTGGTCAGTATTTTTGTTTTCTTAATGTGCAGCTATGAACCTGCTTATGCACTCTCTTCCTTGACTTTTTCAGTAACAGTTTCAAATCTTTGCTATTTTCTGCTAGTGGTATGATGTCATCTGCATATCTTAAATTGTTGTTTCTTTGTCTGATTTTCACACCTTCCTCTGAGTCTAATCCTGATTTATGTATGATATGTTCAGCATGCAAGTTAAACAGACAGGCTGATAAATGCAGTCTTGCCTGAGCCCCTACCAATTGGAAACCATTCTATTTCTCTGTATTCTGTCCTGATAATAGCTTCTTGTCCTGAGTACAGAGTACATCAGGACTATCATGTGCATGCTGGGCCCTGAGCACTGCTGGGAAAGCATCCTGATGGCTGCTGGGGCACATCCATGTCTTTAAGACTGATCCATAGTTTTTCATGATCTGCACAGTCAAAGGCTTTGCTACAATCTATAAAACACAGTCTGATTTTCTTCTGAAATTCTTTTGTGCACTCTATTATCCAATATGCAATATGATCCCTAGTGCCTCTTCCTTTCTAGAACCCAGCTTGGACATTTCTCACTCCGTATATGGTAAAAGTCTTGTAGAAATTTCTACACCACTTTTCTTGCATGAGAAATTAATATTATGGTCCTGTGGTTACTGCAACCCCTGGTGTCCCCTTTCTTGGGGACAATATATATTGAGTGCTTCCAGTCTGTGGACCATTGTTTTGTTTTCCATATTTGCTGACACATTTTAGTTGGAACTGGAGTAGATTTTGTCTCTGTAAACTGAAGCTGCTTTATTGGTATTCCATCTGTTCCTGGTGATTTATTTTCCCCAGATTCCTCAAATGAATCTATCACCTTTTCATCTCTTTTATATAGTTCTTCCATGTATTGTTTCCATTGTCTTTTTATTTCTATTTGGTCATGTAATGTGTTCCTCCTTGTGATTGTACTGCATCTTCACTCTTGATTTAAATTTCCCTTTTGATTTCTTGGATCTTCTAGAAAAGGTCTCTTGATCTTTCTTTTTTGTTGTCACCTTTTTATTTCTTTACATTGAAATAGAGGGACAAGTTTTCCTTGTCCCTGAGCACAAGTCATTCAACAAGTCTTTGAAAAGTTGTGTTCAGAGATTTAACTTCTGCTTCTCATCTGTCCTTAATTGCTTGAAGAGTTTCATCTGTCATCCAGTGAAGCTTCTTTTTCTTTTTGGCTAAGAATACAGTGGTCCCTCTGGATTTGCAGCCCTGGCACTCGTGGTTTCAATCATTCATGATGCCAAGGCTGCGGCTCCCACCATCCCCCCTCCCTTATCAGCATCTTCCCACCTCCCCAGCACTGGGGATTTTAATCAGAGCCCAGGCCACCGGGGCTTGTAATCAGCTCCAGCAGCCATCAGGACTCACTTTCCCAGCAGTGCTTGGGGCCCAGCATGTGCACACCATGCCACAGCCAATTTTTGTATCACACACCCATTGGCTGTGGTGGAGGGGGCAAGGCATGTGCATGCTGGACCCCAAGTACTGCTGGGAAAGCTCATGGCTGCTGGGGCCGATTACAAGCCCCAGCAGCCCAGGCTCTGATTAAAGTCTCCAGCACCAGGAGAAGATGCTGGTAAAGGAGGGAGGGGGCAGGGAGGGAGGGAATTTCACAAATAGTCAAATCCCATTGTCCCCAATGATGCCATTGGGGACAATGGGACTTGAATATTTGTGAAATTATGGATTCACGGGAGCCTTCAGAATGTATCCCCCACAAATCCAGAGGGACCACTGTGGTGTGTTTTTCCATTCCTACTTGACAATATCCCTGCCTTCAGTCCAGAGTTTTTCTGGCTCCCAGTCAATTAGGCTTAACAGTGCAAATCTATTTTTCACATTATCTTTCAATTCTATGGGGATGTTCTTCAGGTTGTATTTTGGCATGATGGTTGGCTTAGCGTTCTTATTTAAGCTTTACTTTAACTTTTGCTATTAGTAGTTCATGATCTGTGCCACAATCTGCTCCTGATCTTGTTATTGCAGAGAGAATGTAGCTTCTCCATCTTCTGCTTTCTAATATATAGTCTATATGATTACATAACCCATGTATACAGTCACTTCTTGGGCAGCTTGAACAATGTGTTTTGTGATGGATAAACTGTTGGCTTTGCAAAATTCAATCCATTGGTCTCCTGCTTCAATTAGGCTTCATAAATGGCAAGAAGATAAAGGGTCACTAACTATGAAGGCTATTATATCACAGAACACACAATATACATCTAATTTGACCACTATGAGAACCATGGAGCTTGGATCTGGCCCCATTGATGCCACTGGGCACACTCTAGACTTTGTGTTCTGTACAGGAGGGATGTTGATGATCTGGGAATGGAGGAACTTTCTACTGTTCCGTTGTCATTGACAGATCACTATCTGGTCAGGTTTAGTCTGGCTGGAATTCAGAGCCTCTCCAAGGGTGGGGGATCCATCAAGATGGTCCACCCCAGGAGGCTTATGGATCCAGATGGATTCTTGTTGCCTCTCGGGGAATTTCCTGATGCCTTGGCAGGTGGTCCTGTTGAAGCCCTGGTAAATCTCTGGGATGAAGAAATGACCAGGGCAGTTGACATGATCGCTCCTAAGCATCCCGTCTCACAGAATGGAACTAAACCAGCTCCCTGGTTTTCTAAGGAGTTGGCAACAATGAACCACCAAGACAGAGACTAGAGCAATAGTGGCAGAAAACTCAAGAATGAATCCATCTGAAAACAGGCTAAAATCTACCTGAAGACATATGGTAGAGCAATAAAGGCAGCAAAAAAAAGGCTTTTTAAACTAAAACTATTGTAGCTGCAAAGAACCGTTCAACTGAGCTGTTTTGAGTGGTCAGGGATCTGTTATAATCTGGTCCTGAGGAGAATGTAAGCCACTCAACAGCTCACTGTGAAGAATTTGCCCACCATTTTGCTGATAAAATCACTCAGATTCATGCAGAGTTGATACAGTTGATACAGTTTCGGTGGATGTAACCTTGGCTTCTGCTTATCCAGCATTAATGGGTATTTTTCAGTTTGTGCAGACTGAGGATCTGGATAGGATCCTTGGAGAGGTGAGATCCACCACATGTATACTAGATCCTTGCCCTTCCTGGCTTATTAAACAAATCAGAGGACTGGCAGAGTGGATAAGGGAAGTGATTAATGCCTCTTTACAAGGCAGAGTCCCAACATACCTAAAGGAGGCTGTGGTACGACCTCTTTTAGAAAAAAAAGCTTCCCTGGATCCTACTGTAATAGATAATTACAGGCATATCCAACTTTCTATTTTTGGGCAAGGTGCAGGAGCGTGTGGTCACTTTTCAACTCCAGGTATTACTAGATGAGACAGATTCTCTAGATCCATGTCAGTCTGGTTTCAGATCTGGCTATGGGACAAAAACCACTTTGGTCACCTTGGTGGATGACCTACACAGGGAACTAGACAGGGGGAGTGTGTCCCTGTTGGTTCTACTGGACCTCTCAGCAGCTTTTGATACCATCGATCATGGTATCCTTCTGGGCCACCTCTTGGTGATGGGGCTTGGAGGCACTGTTCTTCAGTGGCCCCATTCTTTCTTGGAGGGGCATTCTCAGAAGGTGGTGCTGGGGGATTCCTGTTTGACTCCTTGGCCTATGGGGTTCCTCAGGGCTCAGTCTTTTCCTCTATGCTTTTTAACATCTACTTGAAACCACTGGGAGAGGTTGTCTGGAGTTTTGGAGTAAGGTATCACCTGTATGCTGATGATACCCAGCTCTATCACTCCTTTACACCCAAGGAAGCTATTCCTGTCCTAAACTGGTGTCTGGCCACTGTAATGGATGAGGACAAACAAATTGAAGCTTAATCCAGACAAAACAGAGGTGTTCCTGGTCAGTCAAAAGACAGATTCGGGAATAGGGATTCAGCCTGTGTTAGATGGAGTTACACTCCCCCTGAAAACTCAGGTTAGTAGTTTGGGGGTACTTCTGGATTCAGCACTTAGCCTGGAAGCCCAGGTTTTGGTGGTGACCAGGAGTGCCCCAACTGTGCCCATTCCTGGAGAAATCCAATCTGGCCACAGTGGTATATGCCTTGATTACATCCCGTTTAGATTACTGTAATGCACTCTACATGAGGTTGCCTTTGAAAAGTTGCCTTCAGTTGGCCCAAAGAGCTGCAGCCAGATTGTTAACTGGAACTGGCTACAGGGAGCATACAACTCCCTTGTTGAGACAGCTCCATTGGCTGCCAGTCTGCTTCCAGGCACAATTTAAAGTGCTGGTTTTGACATATAAAATCAAATACAGCTTGGGTCCAGGTTATTTGAAGGACCGTATCTCCCTTTATGAGCCCACTAGGTTGTTGAGATCATCTAGAGAGGCCTTTGTCTGTCTCACCACCCTCTCAGGCTCATTTTGTGGGAATAAGAAAGAGGCCCTTCTCAGTGGCTGCTCCCCATCTTTGCAACTCTCTCCCTAGAGAGGCCAGGATGGCTTGATCTCTGCTATCCTTTTTCAGCTGGCAGGCCTTTTCAAGCTGCTAAGGGCTGCGATTTAAATGTTGTGCATTTTAAATTTTAAGGTTTGTATTTTAATATGTTATATTTTAATTAATTTCTGTTTTAACTTTTGAAACTTTGTTTTTTAAATTTTAGATTTATACTTTTTAATTTTGTATTGTTTTGTATTGTTTTTAAATTGTATTGTTTTTTAATTTACCATTAGCCACTTTGAATCTCTATGTTGGAAGAAAGGCGGGATACAATCATAAAATTATTATTATTATTATTATTATTATTAGGATTCTGCAACATCTGGGTATCTAAAATGTCATCCTCTTGTGGGAGGATTAAGCAGGCCAGTGAGTGATATAAAATAGCAATCTTAATAAACAGTACACATTTTTACAGCAAAATGAGCCTTTTTATCTTAAAGCTGAAACCAGATATAACTTGAAGAATGTAATTGGGAAACAGTGCATGCTTGACCCTATATAATGCCAGTAATAAATGCCTCTTCAGTGGCACACAGCAAGGAGGAAAATGCCTTGTACTACTTTGTACTACTTACCAGAATCAGATGCAGCTGGACTCAGTAAGCTGTGCAGTTCACACTCCTTCTCATAGTCGCTCTTACATAGTAGTTGTCCCTCTTTCAGGACAAATTGATCCCCCTTCTGAAGCTGCTTCTCACAAACGCCACAGTAGAAGCAGCCCACATGATACACATTTTTCTGGGCTCGCATGATGAATTGTCTGGGGGCAATTGCTTCAAAGCAGTTGCTGCATTTCACTGCAAAGAGCCTGTCATGCAAAATTCCAAAAGCAGAAACATTCAATTTCAACCTGAATTATGATATTCAGTTAAGCAATAGTTACTTTCACTGTTTTTTTTTGGTACCGCATAATTAAAAAAATATTTTTTATATCTTGCATTGGTAATGGAAGGCAGAAATTGTTCAATTTCCATTGTCTTGGACTGGGATCACTGAAATTATCCCATTCTTGGGATCTAAAAATTCTTACCACTTCTGTCCCTTGTTTTCTATCTTCTATTTATCTGACTGAAAACAGCCACATATCTAATAATTCTGCAAAGGTCTAATATTGTATGTAATAAGAGGAAATACGTTAATTATTAGATGACTACTTTGTGGTCGCTTCTGTCAACATTTAGAACGGAATGCCATAATTATTAAAACTCAACATGGGTTTCTCAAAAACAAGTCATGCCAGACTAATCTGATCTCTCTCTCTCTCTTTTTTTTTTTTTTTTTTTTTTTTTGATAAAATTACCAGCTTATGCTAGATGAAGGGAATGCAGTAAACATAGCATATCTTGATTTCAGTAAGGCTTATGACAAGGTCCCCCATGGTATTCTTGCAAACAAGTTAGTAAAATGTAGGCTAGACAATACAACTGTTAGGTGGATTAATAAATGGTTGACTGACCAAACTCAAAGGGTGCTCAGCAATGGCTCCTCCTCATTCTGGAGAGAAGTGACCAGTGGGATGCCACAGGGTTCTGTCCTGGGCTCAGTGCTATTCAACATCTTTATCAATGATTTGGATGAAAGAATAGGGGGCATGTTCTCAAATTTGCAGATTACACCAAATTAGGAGGAATAGCTAATACCCAAGAGGACAGGATGAAAATTCAAAATGACCTTAATGGATTAGAAAGCTGGACCAAAGCTAACAAAATGAATTTCAACACAGAGAAATGTAAGGTGCTGCACTTAGGGCAAAAAAATGAAATGCATAGATATAAGATGGGGGACACTTGGCTTAACGAGACTACGTGTGAAAGGGATATAGGAGTCCTAGTAGACCACAAGTTGAACATTAGTCAACAGTGTGATGCAGCAGTTAAAAAGGCCAATGCGATTTTAGGCTGCATCATCAGAAGTATAACATCTAGGTCAAGGGAAGTAATAGTGCCACTGTTTTCTGCTTTGGTCAGAACATACTGTGTCCAGTTCTGGGCACCACAATTCACAAAGGATGTTGAAAAACTGGAGTGTGTCCAGAGGAGGGTGACTAAAATGGTGAAGGGTCTGGTAACCATGCCCTATGAGGAATGACTGGGTATGTTTAGCCTGAAGAAGAGATGGTTAAGAGGGGATATGATAGTCCTATTTAAATATTTGAAGGGATGTTATATTAAGGAGGGAGCTAGCTTTTTCTGCTGCCCCAGAGAACAGGACCCGGAACAATGGATGCAAGCTAGAGGAAAAAAGATTCCACCTGAACATTAGGAGGAACTTCCTGACAGTGAGAGCTGTTTGACAGTGGAACACACCTCTGTGGAGAGTGGTGGAGTCTCCTTCTTTGGAGATCTTTAAACAGAGGCTGGATGGCCATCTGTCAGGTATGATTTGATTTTGAGTTCCTGCATGGCAGGGGATTGGACTGGATGGCCCTTGTGGTTTCTTCCAACTCTATGATTCTATTATTCTCTTTCAGTATAGGGCTAAAAATCCACCCACAGTCCAATGGAGCCATTTGTCCCCTGTAAAAGTATGCATGCCTGTGAGAGGGGGAAACTTTTAGTTAATTTTTATATTTGGAAGAGGGCTTGGAATGAGGTGATCAACAAAAAATAAAAGGAGTAAAACTTATAATAGAACATAAAACATGTGCTTTTGTGGATGACCTAGTGATATCTTTAAGTGACCCATTACAGGATATTACTAAATTGCTGATAGAATTGGAAATATCTGAAAAAAATTCAGGACTGAAAATTAACAAAGAAAAAAACAATCTTAACAAAAAACATGAGTTGTCGAGAAATCCAAACATTGAAAAGAATATCGGGATTTAGTGATAAGTTCAAAGGTCAAATATCTGTACGTTCTGATCACAAATAAAAATTCTTACGTGTTTTCTAATAACTATAGGAAATCAGTATAGTAGGAACTTAAAAGGTGGGAAAATTTGAAACTAGTCCTATTAGGAAGAATTTCCACAATGAAAATTATCACACTTCCTATAACGTTATTTTTGTTCCAAAATGTACCTATTATTAAAAATGACACCATTTAAGGAATGGCAGAGGGCTATAACTTCTTTTATATGGAATGCCATAAAACCAGATAAAATTAAAATACATGCAAGATACAAAATAAAGAGGAGCCTTTGCCTTACCAAATTATAAACTGTATTACAATATCTGTTGTTTAACGTGGATAAAAGATTGCGTATTATTAAAAAACACAAATTTATTAAAATTAGAGGTTGCAATTATGAAATTTGGCTGGCACACCTATATGGTTTACAACAAAGAAAAAGCAAACTGTAATTGTTTGTGGGCCTTTGTGGGCCTCTTTACATGAATCATTATTTAGAAACAATCCTTGGTTAAATGAAAACTGGATTGCATACAAAGATCTTTTGGTTTATCAAAACAACATAGTAAAAATAAAAACTTCAGAAGAACCCAAAAAAGAGGAAATAAGATGTAACTAGTTTTTACACAGACAAATGGAAGAAAGACATATTATGGACAATAAGCAAGACAGAGTAGAGAAAGCTAACACAGAAATGGAAGAAATATTATTAAATAAAATTGCTATATTATCCAAAATATACAACTGTCTTTTGAACAGAAGAGGAAATCAATAAACAAAACATGACTAAATGGTCTCAAAATTTTGGCTGCACAATTGGTTTATGTCAATGGGAATTAACTTGGAAAAACAGATTAAGTGTTTGTTACATTGAAGATTATTGCACTGGCTTTTATTCCTGTGCTAGGCATGGGATATAAATGCACAGGGATGGATTCTGTCACACAGTTCTGTCCCCAGGCAGTACTCATCCTGTACCTAACCCAGGCTTCTCCTAGACCTTTGAAAGAATAGGAGAAATATCATTTTTGGAATTAAATCTGGATTAAAAAATGGAAATGGAAATGGATATACACATGAAATTAAATGTAGATTCATTTTTGTGGATGAGATTATGTATAAATATGTTTTGGTCATATAACATATGTTTTGGTTTGACAAACTTAATGACAATGTAGGAAAGAAATCATTGTGTCTTTACTCTTAGATAGCCTTTTATAGAAATATTGGGAAAGCTGAAATATCAATAGCTGTAAATAAGGAAGTAATGTGTGAATGAATATGTTATTATATTATTGTTATCAATGTTTGTCCAATGAGTATATTTGTTGTAAATTTGTTTTATTTGTTTTGAAAATAACATCAATAAAAATGAATTTAAAAAAAGAAATAAGATGATCAAAAGTTTCCATGCTTTATTCCACAACAAAAATGCTTTGCAGCCACTTCAAGTAATCCTGGAATATCCAGAATGCTCTAGTGGAAATGATATTACACTCTATTCCAAAGCACTAGAATTTGCCAAGCTTTTCCAGGTTTTTTTTCCAGTTTTTGTAGGTCCAGCCTTTTTATTCTGCTATAACATTTGAAAAAGTATATGCATACTTTGGCCCAATACTAATTATGCATTACCCAAAGGGGAATAGTACATCTAATCCTTCAGTTCTAATATTACTTATTGCTATTGTTAAAGAAAATGATTTTTTTAAAAAGTAAAACAACAACAAAAGGATCAAGTTGATGAAAAACAAGCATTTTTGCTTGGAAAATTGACCCCTAATTCTTATTTGGGGGGGGGGGGGGAGAGAAAGAATGGATATGCTGACAACAACAAGGTAGTATACCACATCATAATATCCCAAAGGCATCCAGAAAGAAAGAATGCATACATTCTTTGCTAAGGATGGTAGAGCAGCTCAGACTCTGTGATAGAGAGTGCATCAAGCAGCCTGGTAACAGAAGATACTTGCATGATCTTGACCCCTTGATGAATGGGAAATTGCTTTGCTGACTTTCTGAATCATCACTTAACTTTGACAATCTGTGGTTTCTATAAAATGAGCTAATACCACACTGGATATTGTGTTATGCCAGATATTTGGCTCTTATCCTGCCTAAAAGATGCAGAAAATAAAATCAACCATATGGCAAAGCTAATTGCAAACACTTGCTGTTGCTACCAAAAGTTCTACTCTTCAAAGGTCTGTTGAGAGGCATCAAAAACCAAGAGAGCAACAAGTCAAATATGTATGCTCTTTTCTTCCAGCAAATGCATTACTGGAGATAAAGATCAGGAGCATCCCAAACATTTCATACAAAGTCCATCTTCCCATCAAAGGTTAATGCTGAATTACCATTCACATTGACTTCTCAAATTACACAAACATAAGATGAAAAAAATGACATGAGACCATAGGCTCTGTGGTACACACACCCAACACCTAATAAAAAGCTTCCTGGAGTAATGGAGGGAACTAAAATAGATCCAGTGTATATAATAACATTTATGTGAGTTTCTTAATTGTCAGATCAGAGATAGTGCTAAAAAAATAGATGGGATTTACAGAAACATTTTCTGCCATGACAGGATAGGGAAAAAAGCAATATGATTGAAATTGTCTTCCAGAGTGTTGTCTATTACTCAGATATTCATGTGCTCAACATTTAAATAATGACCACTCTCTGATTCAGACAATAGAGAATCCAAGATTTGTGAAAAATACTGGATGGGAAAAAAATGAAAAATCACTTCTTCTATATCCATATATAGTTCTGTGCAGTCATGCTGGCCACATGACTACCAGAGTAATCTTCAGACAATGCTGGCTCCCTTGGCTTGGTAATGGAGATGAGCACTGCCCCCTACAGTCAGTTATGATTAGACATACACATCAAGGGGAAACCTTTACTTTTTTTACATCCATATAGAATCATAGTATCTTAGAGATGGAAGAGACTTCAATGTCCATCAGGTCCCACCCACTGCCATGGAGGAATACCCAATCAAAGCACCTCTGACAGATGGCCATCCAGCCTCTGTTTAAAAACCTCCAAAGAAGGAGACTCCACCACTCTCCGAGGAACAGCTCTTATTGTCAGGAAGTTCTTCCTAATGTTGAAGTGGAATCTCTTTTCCTGTAGCTTGCATCCATGTCCTAGACTCTGGAGCAGCAGGAAACAAGCTTGTTGGGTATATTTAACCTGCAGAAGAGAAGGTAAAGAGGTGATATTGTAGCCCTGTTTAAATATTTGAAGAGAAGTCATATTGTGGGTGGAGCAAACTTGTTCGCTTTGGAGGCTTTTAAACAGAGGCTGGATGGCCATCTGTTGGGGGTGCTGTGGTTGTGTATTCCTGCATAGCAAGGTTTGGACTTAATGGCCCTTGAAGTATCTTCCAACTCTATGATTCTATTATCTCTCCTTTCTGAGTGTGTGGTCCCAGTGAAATAGATAAGAACAGGATAGCTCCGGTTGCCACACTCTCATTCCACAGATGAACCACAAGATCTAACAACACAGGTGAATGAGTCACTCCTTGTATCCTTAAACACTGAGCACACTGGCTGAAGTTACTTGGACACTTTGTTGTCCAAGTAAGCTTGGAAGGAACAGGAAGCCCACAGAAAGCAGTTCTAGAGTGCTAATGTGAACCTTACTCTCAGGACAACATTGGCCTTGGACCATAATGTTTCCTCATTGACATCACCACAAGAGGCCCTTGTTGAATCAAGGATCACCTCTAAGAAAGGTATTATTTCAGTAGGTTGTAGAATAGACTTCTTTGTGAGGAGGCATCATAGGTTGTGATACAGCTTGTCCCAGGAGGATGCCACCAATAATCTCAGTCCTTACTGAGGTTATTGGGCTCCCTGGGTCCTGAGGAATAAGATAACCACTGTGATGCATTTCATGAAAACTCTGGGTGCCATCAAAACACTGAAGGGAGGAACCTTGGAAACAACTATATAAGTCTCTGTTGATGGAAAATCTGAGAAACCTGCAGTGCTGAGAATGTATCACAACATGGAAATAAGCATCCCTCAAGTTCATTGAGACAAACTAGTCCCTGTAACATAGAAACAGCAGGATAGTGACCATCTTGAACTTTCTGGAGTGAATGTAGCCATTGCCTCCCTGAAGATCCATGACTAGATGTAGTCCTCCTTCTCTTTTTGGCACGAGAAAGACCTGGAGAAATAACTTATGTTCCTGTAATGATCTGGAATCTTCTCCACAACATCCTTCTTCAATAAAGCAACAATCTCTTCTCTCAGAACATGGGACAGAGGGCGTGGGATAGAAAATACCAGTGGGAAGGTGACTTGGACTTGTACCCCAAACAGACAATATTTAATACTCAGTGTCATTGGTGATATTCTACCTGATGTTAAGATGGCAGTAATGTTTGGGTGCTCAAGATGGTAAATGGTTGTGAAAGGCAAAAAGAGGTTGTGGTAGTGTCCCAGGAAAGGAGTCAAAGGGGGGAAGCAGACCAGGGCGTCTGGGACGCCCTGGGACGGTGCGCCATGGGACAGCGGCAGCCGCACCGCGGCGCACCGGCGGCGTCCCTGAAAGGAGCGCTAAATTGGCGCTCCTTTCAGAAGTCAGGCAAAGTGTGCCCTAAACGTGTCGGGCGCACTTTCCCTGGCTTTTCCGCCTCAGCGTGTGAGGACACTGCGGCGGGAGGTTGCCCCTGGAGCGCCGGCCATGCAGAGGGCCGGCAGCTCCGAGGGCAACCTCGGGAGGAGGAAGAGGCGCCGCTCATGCGGCTGCCCCTCCTCTTCCTTGCCTCGGAGACAACTTTATTAGTCATCTGCCGAGGCCCAAAGCTGAGACTTAGAAGACCCAGATGACCATTTAGATAATGAGGACTGGTGGAAACCTATGTCTGTAGCATTTTGCATGCATAAGGTCTCAAATCCAACTGCACCCAAAGATATGGCAAGCCACTTAATGAAGGAAATTTTGGATGCAAATATAAGGCAGATTTGTCAGATCACAAAGAAAATTGCCAAGAGAGGATGAGTAATGGATCTTGAACTTTACTTTTTGCTACTGCCACATTCAAACAAAACTTGACAAAGCACTAGCATTATGAAAAGGTACCATAGTATGTAACAGCATATTCCACATTCTTCAGAGCCATAAAATATGAGGTTTGAAATTATCTAAAGCTAGTGAGGCAAATATGAGAGCATTTTTGACTGCACATCTCCAACATACTTCCACTGTCGGACAGCTCTTACTGTCAGGAGGTTCTTCCTAATGTTGAGGTGCAATCTCTTTTCCTGTACTTTGCATCCATTGTTCTGTGTCGATGGGCCTAAGCAGACTGGTGGCACGGGGCTGCCCTGGGAAGGTGCGCCGCAGGACCGAGGCATCCTCATGCCTCGATCCTGCGGCGCACCTTCGCCACCCCTGAAAGGAGCGCTAAAATAGCTCTCCTTTCACAAGTCAGCGAAAGTGTGCCGCAAAACCTTGTGGTGCACTTTCGCTGACTTTTCTGCCGCAGCATGTCTGGACGCTGCGGCGGGAGGCTGTCCTCGGAGCGCTGGCCGTGCAGAGGGCCGGCAGCTCTGAGGACGACCTCGGGAGGAGGAAGGGGCGCCGAGCGTGCGGCTTCCCCTCCCCTTCCTTGCCCCGAGGACGGCTTTTTAAGCCGTCTGCCGAGGCCCTTAGTCTCTGGAGAACAAGCTTTCTCCTCAACAGGGGTAGGCAACCTTTCCCCTTTAAGGGCCGAGGGACTTCAGCTCCCAGAAGTCTCAGCCATGTTGGCCAATAGCTCCTGGGATTCTGGGAGCTGAAGTCCCTTGGCCCTTAAAGGGGAAAGGTTGCCTACCCCTGCTCCTCAATATGACATCTCTTCAAATATAGGGCATGGTTCCCAGACCTTGCAACATTTTGGTTACCTTCCTCTGGACATGCTTCAGCTTGTCAACATCTATTTTGAATTGTGATGTCCACAACTGGACGCAGTATTTCAGGTGAGGCCTGACCAAACCAGAATAGAGTGGTAATATTACTTCCCTTGATCTACACCAGGGGTAGGCAACCTTTCCCTTTTAAGGGCTGAGGGACTTCAGCTCCCAGAATCCCAGGAGCTATTGGCCAACATGGGACTATTGGCCAACATGGCTGAGGCTTCTGGGAGCTGAAATCCCTCAGCCCTTAAAGGGGAAAGGTTGCCTACCCCTGATCTACACACTATACTTCTATTGTTGCAGCCCAGAATCCCATTGGCTTTTTTAACTGCCGCATCACACTGTTCAACATGTGGTCTACGAGGACTCCTAGAACCCTTTCACATGTACTGTTGCCCTGGAGACTGCACATGCGCCTCAAGCAAGGTTAATCACCTCTGAATCTCTTCCCCCTCAAAAAGTCATAAACTGAAATCACCTCATAAAACTGTCTCCCAAGGAACAATTAACTGTTGGGGGAAACTCCAGACAGCTTGGTTTCTTGTGAAGAGCTTAATAAAACATCTGGAGACTGTCAAAAGAACACTCCTGCTGCCAGCCTGCTACAGTAGCAAAAGCTGAAGAAAATGGAGACTGAAGTAAGTTCATCCATTAATATTTCTATCTCTACAATGGACCAAAAGTTAGACAAACTTTTTTTTTAATAATCTTTATTAAATTTTAATAATTAATGAAAACATAACATGACATTCCACTAAAACAACACAGATAACATTACATACAAAATACTCAACCCTCAGCCAGCCAGCCACTTACATTCCAGTTAAAAAATCTACTTCCATGAGCCTATAACTAAGGTGATATGTCTGGCAATCTGTCCCTTGGATCTCTTTTATATATTACGAATTCATAACATATATTTCAGTCATCTGACCCTTTGATGCTTTCTAAATATACAAAATGTACTAATCAGATAAACTACATAACAGTTGTATATGTATATGTATATTGTAACGCAAAAACGATTCTGTTTATAGCTCTATACTCAATAATCAACTTATTTTTGAGTAGTTCACAGCACTAAAGAGTTTAATCGGGGTTTTTTTTTAATTATACTTGTATTTGCATCTTGTAATATATTTTATCTATTATTTCCTTCCATTCATCATTGTATTTTGTGTTATCCAAATTTCTGAGCCTATAAGTCAATCTGTCCATTTCAACATTATCCAAAATTATTTCAGACCACTCTTACACTTCAGGGGATTTCTTTTGTTTCCAGCTAGCTGCAAAAGTTATTCTAGCAGTAGTTATCATATAAAAGATTTTTTTCCCAAATTTCTAACTCTTCACTCATGATTCCCAATAAATAAAATGCTGGGTCCTTATCAAATTTTATTTGTAACATCTCTTGTATCTCTTTATGTATATGTTCCCAGTAATTTTTTGCAAGTGGGCAGCGCCACCACATATGGAAGAATGTTCCTTTATATTTTTGACATTTCCAGCACAGAGTGTTTTGATCTTTTTTGAACTTCCCTATTTTAACCAGGGTAAAGTACCACCTAAACTGTAGTTTATAAAAATTCTCCCTCAAGTTATAATTTAAAGCATGCTTTAACTTTACTTTCCATAATTTTTCCCACTCTTCCAGATGTATTGGTTTCCTCAAATCTTGTGCCCAGTGAACCATGCAGTGTTTTATATATTCATCTTCTGTTTCCCATTGCAACAGGATCTTATAAATCTTTGCTATTATATGGTGTGTTTCTGTCAGTAATATTTTTTCTAATGGACTGTCTATTAATGTAATGCCATAGGTTTTTTGGTTTGCTATAAATCTTTGTTTTATTTGTAAATACAGAAACCAATTGGTTTTTATTCCATCTTTGTCAAGTTCTTCTCTGGATTTTAAGATCTAATTTCCATTTTCCTTTTTTATTAAATCCTCATATGTTAGCCATTTATTTTCAAGCATGTCGTTCATTCTATGAAATGCTTTGTCAGGTGAAGCGTATATGGGATACCTCTATTTATTCTCATTTTGTATTTTTCCCAGATCGTCCATATAGGGTTTCTTACGTAATGATTCTTGAACTCTTTCTTAACTTTTACTTTGTCATAGTAAAGGTATGCATGGAACCCATAGACGTTGTTAACCCCTTCTAGATATAAAAGTTTCTTATCCAAGAGTCTTAACCATTCTTTTGTCCACTCTAGGGCACATGCCTGAAAATATAGTTTTAAACTCGGGAGCCCTAATCCTCCCCTTTCTGGAGCATTTTGAAGGACTTTTGTCTTAATTCTGGGTTTTCTTCCAGCCCATATAAAGTCTGAGAGGTCTTTTTGCCAGTTTATAAATGGTGTATTGTTAGTAATCACCGGAATGGTCTGGAAGAGAAAAAGCAGTTTGGGTAATACATACATTTTTATTACCGATATTCTGCCCAATAGTGATAGATGGAGATTTTTCCATTTTTTAACTTCATATTCATAGTTTTCCATGTTGTTTCATAATTATTCTTGAAGATCTCAGAATTTTTTGTAGTGAATGTCACACCCAAGTTTTTCACCTTTTTCTCTATTTTAAAATTTGAGAAATTCAATTCTTTTTCTTTGTTAGTCGTATTCATTGTGAGCATTTTAGTTTTATCCTTATTTATTTTAAATCCTGAATAATCTCCATATGTTGATATTACCTCTAATAAATGCTCTAATGAGTCTGCTACATATATGACCATATCGTCGGCATAAGCCCCGGACCAACGGGCCTTTCTACCTGGAAGGCAAATTAAGGATAACACTCATATTTGTTTATTTTAACTCCTGGTATTTTCTTGTCGTCTCTAATCCACCTACATAAAATTTCCAGTGTTAATATAAATAGCAAGGGTGATAACGGACACCCTTGCTGTGTGCCTTTTTGTATCCTACATTATGATGTCCTCTCTGTATTTATAATAATATACGCCATTTGTTCTTTATATATCGCTTCTATCCATCTATAAAACGAACCCGGTCAGACTACTCTTTGCAGTATTTTTAACATAAAATCCCAGCTTATACTATCGAAGGCTTTTTCCACGTCTAAAAAGATCATTGCTACTTGCTTGTCCAGTTTACTCTGGTATAATTCAATAACATCTAATAGATTTTGAGTGTTATCCTTAATTTGCCTTCCAGGTAGAAAGCCCCATTGGTCCAGGTGGATCCATTTTACCAACTTATTTTTTAATCTTTTAGCAAGGATAGAAGCGAAGATTTTTTAGTCGATGTTCAATAACAATATTGGTCGGTAGCTACCCATCTCTAATTCGTTTTTGCCTTCTTTCAAAATCAGGATAATGTTTGCTGTTTTCCATGATTCCAGAATCTTCCCATTTTTAATTCTATTGATTATTGAAGTATAGGAGCCAAGATATCCACCATAGTTTTATAGTAGATAGGACTTAGTCTGTCTGGGCCTGGTGCTTTTGAAGGTTTCAACTCCTTTATTGCCACACAAATTTCTTCTGTTGATATGTCTTGGTCCAACTCCCTGATTTTCTCACTTTTTAAGTCTATTAAATTATGACTTTCGATATATGCAGATTGATCTTTTTCTGATATTGCTGTTTCCTTAAATATTTTGCTAATAATCATAAAAGCCTTTCTTGATCTCATTTTGGTTAGTACAGATTTTCCCCTTAGTGTGTATTTCTGTTATTAATCGTTTCTTTTTCTCTTCTCTCAGTTTCAGCACCAGCCATTTGCTAGGTTTGTTCGCAAATTCAAAATATCTCTGTTTGATGTATTTTAATTTCCATTCCATTTCTTCCGTCATTTTTTCAGAAAGCTGACGTTGAAGAATAAGTTTTGCTTTTGATTTCTTATCTCCCAGCTTCATCTTTAATTGATCTTCCATCTGCTTTAGCTGAGTTTGAATCCTATTATATTTCTGTTGTCTCTTTTTTTTCATAGCTTTGTTTAATAAAGAAGCCTCTTATAACAGCCTTACTAGCTTCCCAAACTATGTTAATATCCATTTGTGCCGTCCAATTCTCTGTGAAGAAATTTTTCAATGTTTCCTTAGCCTTCTTTATTACTGTTTCTTCTTTAAGAAGTGTTTCATCTAATCTCCATGAGAGGAGCTTTTTGGTTTTCCTAAGTGACATTTTAACTGGGCAGTGGTCTGAGAATAATTTTGTTAATATCTCAATCTTATCTACTTTTGTTTTGATAAATTCCGAGGTTAGAATCATATCAATTCTAGACCAAGACTTTTGCGGTATAGAATAGAAAGTAAAGTCTAAATCTTGACCTTTTTTATATCTCCATACATCATCTACTAACAGTGTCTCAGTGGGAAGCAGATGGCACAAAGGGCCGTTTTGGGGGCAAAGAAGGGGAGGGGCAGCTGCACAGTGGGTGCCCCAACCCCTTCCCGAAGGCACTGTCAGAGCGCCAGCCCCTCCGCACGCCGCAGCGTCTGCACACACTGCGGCGGAAGAGTCGCCGAAGGTGTGCCGTCAGCCTTTTGCAGCGCACCTTCGGCAACTTGTGGAAGGAGCGCTATTTTAGCACTCCTTCCTGGGGTGGCGAAGCTGCACTGCGGGGCCAAGATATGGGGATACCTTGGCCCCACGGCACAGCTTCCTGGGGCAGCCCAGGGCCGCCCATCTGCTTCCCCCCTCAGTCATATGAAAAAAGGAGGAGGGGGGTTTACCTTGTGACATTCTTAACTTTTTATCTGGTTTCTTATCCAATTTGGGGTCTAATACCATTCCAATCCCCCATCATGATAATGTTTTCATGCATGTATTCTAATATTTTTTGAGTAATTTGTCATAGAACTTTTTCTGATTTACAGAAGGAGCACATATACCTATGATCAATATTTTAAGATTTTCCCAATTAATCTCAACTCCTATATAATGCCCATTTGGGTCTGCAAAGAGTTCTTTAGCTTCTAGGTGATCCTTTATGTATATTGCAACACCCTTCTTTCCTTTTTCAGAAGTGGATACAAAGAGAGTTCCCAACTTATTATTTTTTTAAAATCTTATTACTTTATTGTTAATATGTGTTTCCTGGGGACAGATTATCTCCACTTTCAATTTGCCTAGGTAATGGAAGACTTTTTTTCTCTTATTTGAAAAGTTAGACAAACTTTTAAATGCCTCTCAGTGTTTGGAAGAAACTGTCAAACAATTGGTGAATGAAATAAGAAAGGTTAAATTGGACACAAATAAGGCTGAACAAAATGAAAGGGAGTTGAACACTCTGAAAACAGAAGTGTCATTTATTTGGGAAAGTTTTACTGATGCCTCAAACTGCCAGAGGAGGAGAAATGTAAGACCGAGGGGGCTCTCTGAAGAGACCAAAGACTCACAATTAATTCAAACGTTGATAAGTTGGTGGAAGAATTATAATATAGAATTATCTACTGATGACAGAACTATTGGCTGGATAGCAAAACAAACAAATTAACCCAGAGATGTGATAATAGCTTTTCCAAGAGAAAAGACTTGAGACTTTGTGTTTAAAAAAAAAAAAAAATCTTCAGAGCCACACACAATTTGGAATATAAAGATCTCAAAGTGACAGCATTTCAAAACCAGAGACTATTAGGCAAAGAGAAATGTTGACACCTATAAGTCATTTGTGTGTGGCTGGTATTAAGTTCACATGGGGCTTTCCTGCAGGTATCCTGGTATTTAGAGATGGAAAATTGTTGAATGTTGAAGAAGGAGAGAGCATGTTGAAATTACTGGGAGTGTCAGAAGGAGAAGGAAAAGATGGTGGACAGTACATGAAAAGGATGAAGCTGATATTGATCTACAGCAAAGAGTAATTGACTAAAGAAAGAGAAATTAGAAAAAAACAAGAAAAGAAGATATGAGATGCAACTTGGAAGCTCCAGTAGATAAAGCTCTGAAAGAATGCCAACAATTAACTGTGATGGAAAGCTTCTGAGAACAAAGAATGTTGCAGAAGGAGAGAGAATGCTGAAACAATTGGGAGACTGAAGATAAAGATGGTGGAGATTCATCAGAACAGGAGAAGGAGGAATTGGACTATGATACCAGAGAGTGACTGATTTAAGAAATTAAGAAAGAGAAAAAGAGAAGAAGAAATTAGATGTAATTCAGAAACTCTTGTATATAAATCCCTGAAAGATTAATAATTTATTAGTGGCTAGTTGGGAGTAGGAGAATCATTTCAAATAATATAAATAGAATAAAAAGTATAGTGGTGTTTATTGTACTAATTTAGATGAAGTATTTGAATTATGAGGAGGATAATAAGTTATAAAATAAGGTAATCAGGGAGAAGGGGACGGGGAGTGTGCAGTTGGGGGAAGGTATTATATATATGGAATGGTGACGAAAAGTTTAAAGCTCATGATCTCTCCAATGGAAGGGGGAACTATAAATCCAAATGGGGATCCAGATGGGAAGGATGGCTTATAAGCGTTATAATAATTTAAAATATGCTGTAAAATATCAAAAAAGGTTTTGGTTAATATGCAGGAACTTAAATTTATGTCAATGAATGTTAATGGTCTTGGTACCCCTATTAAAAGATACCACTTAAATAATTTACTAAATGAATAGAAAGTAAATATAGCCTTTCTTCAAGAGATGCATAAAAACATGATAAAATCCTGTTTAACTATAAGAGGGAATATTCAATTAGCATCAAGGGGAACTAATAAAGCAAGAGCAGTAGCAATTATATTTAATTAGGATACAAAGTTTCAATCAGATAAAATATTGAAAGATAAAGAGGGAGGATATATTTTTGTAAAAGGGAAACTATGGAATACAAAAGGAACATTAGACTGTATTTATGCCCCAAATAAGAACCAATGTAATTTCTTGAATAATGTATTAGCTAAATTGTATAACTACTTCTCAAAAGGTGATGTGTTTGTAGTGGGTGACTTTAATTTAGAAATCAGTAGAATTCCCCAGTTTAAAGGTGATAGAGAAAAGGGAGTGGAAGAAAAGGTGAAAAAGACAAAGGGGGGAAGCAGACAGGCGGCCATGGGCCGCCCCGGGAAGCTGTGCCGTGGGGCAGAGGTATCCCCACACCTCGGCCCCACGGCACAGCTTCGCCGCCCCTGGAAGGAGTGCTAAATTGGCGCTCCTTCCACAAGTCGCTGAAGGTGTGCCACAAAAGGCTGCCGGTGCACCTTCAGCGACTCTTCTGTTGCAGGGTGTATGGACGCTGCAGCGGGAGGTTCTCCTCAGAGCGCCGGACATGCGGAGGGCCAGCTGCTCTGAGGACGACCTGGGGAAGGGGTTGGGCTCCCACCTTGCGGCTGCCCCTCCCCTGCCCTGCCCCCAAAACAGCTCTTTAAGCTGTCTGCTTCCCCCCAAAGTTAAACTTAATCTGAAGAAATGGAATTTAGTAGAAGGATATGATATGATTGGTAGTAATCATTATAATAATACATATTATTCAGCCCATTATAAAAAAATTAGTCCTATAGATGACTTTTTAGTAAATCAAGCAAATAGTTTTACAACAGAAGAAATGCATACAGATAGTTTCTGGATCTCTGATCATGCTCCTTTATACTTAACTAAAAAATTTCCAGGAAAAATAAGAATTAAAAAATGGAGGTTCAACCCAGTAGTAATAGTAAAAGATGCTTTACTAACTACACAACTACCATGCCAATCTATCAAAAATTAATTGAAATGATGTAAAAATTTGAACAGGTATCAGGACTTAACATTAAAAAATCAGAATAATGTTTCTCAATACCAAATGGCAGGAACAGAAGAAAATACAGAGTATAATGGATCTGAAATTGGGAGTGAAGAAAATGAAATATCTGGGAGTATATATAATGACTAATGTGGATGATATGATACAGAGTAATTATAATAAGTTTGGGGAAAATAAATAGTCAGATATTGAAGTCGTCCCACAAAAAAATGGAATATCCTCACTAGAATATGTCATCAATGTCCATCAACATTCTACATCAGACAAACAGGCCAATCACTACACCAAAGGATAAATGGGCATAAATCAGACATTAGGAATGGGAATATCCTAAAACCTGTGGCAGAACATTTCAATCTCCCTGGGCATTCCATCTCAGACCTCAAAACAGTGGTCCTTGAACAAAAGAACTACAAAAATAGATTGGAAAGAGAAACAGCAGAATTGGAGTTCATCCATAAACTACAGTCCCTCAGCAATGGATTGAACAGAAACAATAGCTTTCTGATCCAATACACACATTTCAACACTATCTGACCCCATCCTCAGAAGGGGTGTCCTACACTCATAAATCCACTACTCATGGGTTCTCCTCATGCTAACTGGGTCTGCAGGAGCCAACATTCCTTTTCAGTTTTCTTCCATTGAACTCCTGCCCTCCTGTCTGTTCCTGGCTTCCACTCTACCACAAGCATCTGAAGAAGTAGACTGAAGTCTACAAAAGCTCATGCTAAGCTGCAGAATCTATCTACAATTAATACTCACTAGAATAAGAGTATTTAAAATGATTTTGTTGTTAACTGTCCTCAAATTGATCTCGACTCATGGAGGCCCTATGGATGAGACATCTCCAAGACCCCCTGTCCTCCACTGCTCTGCTTAATTCCTGGAACCATACCCATGACCTCTTTAATAGAACCCCTCCATCTGGCATGTGGCCTTCCTCTCTTCCTACTTCCCTCCACTGTCTTCTTTGATCGTCCTTAGTAGGTGTTCCAGGTCTGTGAGGTTTTCTGCTAGTACTATGGTGCCATCTTCATATCTTAGATTGTTGATATTCCTTCTTCCTATTTCCTGTATCCAAGCCTGCTTTTCTTATAATATGTTCTGCATACAAGTTGAACAGATAAGGTGAAAGGATGCAGCCTTGCCTGACTCCCTTGCCAATTGGGAACCATTCTGTTTCTCCATATTCTGTTCTGACAGTAGCCGCTTGTCCCGAGTACAGATTCCTCATCAAGACTATCAGATGTGTTGGCACTCCCACATCTTTAAGGGTGTTCCATAGCCTTTCATGATCTATGCAGTCAAAGGCTTTGTTATAGTCTATAAAACACAAGCTAATTTTCTTTTGGAATTCCCTGGTGTGCTCCATTAGCCATCATATGTTTGCAATGTGGTTCCCCCATGCCTCTTCCTTTCCTGAACCCCACTTGGACCTCTGGGATTTCTCTCTCCATGTATGGTTGGAGTCTATGTTACAGAATTTTGAGCATGACTTTGCTTGCATGGGAGATCATTATTATACCTTTTTCAAACAATTCCAGAAACATTTCCTTTAAAGGTTATTAGAAATGGGACAAGAATATTAAAGAATGGATTATGGGAAAGAAAAAAAAATCTAGATTATCAAAAATATTAATTTATTCACATCAAGATAAAGGAGGCTGGGGAGTTTCATCTTTGGAATTATATTTTGAATCATCCTAAATAGTTAAATTATTAGACTTTGAATATGCAGGGGGGAAAGATGGGTTAGAACTGAAAAATATGTGAATAACCATACTATTACCATAGCAGCCATACTATTATAGGGAAGTGTTTGCTCAATTGACATGATCTTCATGTGAAATCATTCCATGTTAACAATGATTTCAGGCACCCAAAATTAGTGATATATGTCATGGATGATGAGAGTTGTAGCTCTTCACCTCTGGCTCTAACTCACCACCTTGTTATGCAGCAGAGCTGACCAGCTTTGATCAGTGGTTAATGCTTTTCTCCAAAGCAGCAGAGTTTCAGAGAATAGGCTGAAGACCCTGACAAACTCTCCAAGCCTTCTCACTCTTCTTCCCCAGATGTCTCCAAACTTTTCCAGGATTCTGCTGGCTCTTGTATCTTCACTCAAGACACCAGACAACTCAGTAGTCTTATATAAAAGATCTACTTTATTCTACTGTATACAAGTACTATATGCCCAACAAATCACAATCTCTACAAATCTCCTCAACTACCCACAATATCTCCAAAACTACTCCACAAAATTACATTGGCAAACATTGCAATTATTATAGCCATTATAGCCATTGTTAATCACCACCCACTAGTTAGTTTCCACTCAGTGGGTGTGTATATTTATTTTGATTGGTTCACATAGTTCAACCCATACTTAAGACCAACCCAAGTATTTCATCATTTTACCTTGTACACTTAATGAATCTCAGGTGTTTCCAATATGCATTCTATAACTCTGTCCTTGGCTCTCAAGACTTCTAAATTACATTAGCTTTTGCACCTGTGTAGCTTCATAATTGCTCTTGCTTAGTCATTGTGACTTTCACATACATATTTTATTTCTATCACTGTATGTCCCATGTTGCATTTTCCTTAACAATATATAGTGACCTATTGGCATGATACCAGGCCCAGCACCATTGGGCCTAGAATTATAAGAAGAGCCCTCCCTCCACTCCATCTGATGTCATCTGGGGGAGAGACACCAGGCCCAGCACCATCAGGCCTAGAATAAGAAGAAGAGCCCTCCCTCCACTCCATCTGATGTCATCTGGGGGAGAGACACCAGGCCCAGCACCATCGGACCTAGAATAAGAAGAAGAGCCCTTACTTCTTAAAGGACGGGTGGGATTTGGGATTTTTAGATTCTGTTTAGATTGTATTAATATATCTGTATGGAAATTTTAATGTTGTAAGCCACCCCGATTGCTCTGCAGAGGGGCGGGATATAAATTATTATTATTATTATTATTATTATTATTATTATTATTATTTGCCTATTGTTCTCCACAACAATTGACTTACCTATTATTCTCCACAACTTGAAGGTACTGTTAGCATGTGTGATTTTAATAAAATTTTGGGACATGTGAAGTTCTCTCTATGACCCCAAACTGACCTCTGTGGGATGTCAGCCATAAGCCTCTAGATAGTAAATCAGGCAGGCACAGGAAAAGGCCTGCCCAAACAACTGGAAAATTCCCTACTAGACAGGTTTAGGAGTTGCTAAAGTGGAAAGACCATTATCCCAAAAGTCAACATAATAGTGCCTGTTTGTCCTGAGTCTTACTCCTGATGAGGCAGTGATCAGATTTAACTGCACCCTTTTCTCTCTAGACTCCCTCCTTGATTGTGTCAAGATCCAAGTACATTGTTTAGGTCATCCTCACACCTTGGCTTAACAAAGCCCAGGCAATCAGCGCCTTTGTCCAGGCTTCAGCCAAGCCATCAAGTCTATAGCCAGAAACTAGATATTGTCTATATAAACCCCTAGATTTGTAGACTTCACATGCTATCCTTAGAGTGCATCTGGACTCCATACCAGTCTGTACTCTGATCATAGCTCCCTTGGTTATCCCTTCCCCCATTTCAGTGACCATGCATCATCATCACCATCATCATCATCATCAATCAAGCGGATCCCAGAGAAGCCTTTGGAAGTTAGTATCTTCTATAGTTTGGACCATCGCAATCTATTCCCACTTCCATTCCTTTGCTTCTAAGTGTGCAGTTTGTGTGTGTGTGTGTCATATTTTCATTTTCCCCTGCTAATATCATATTTTCCGGTGTATAAGATGACTTTTAAACCCAGGAAAATCTGGGTTAAAGCCGGGGATCATCTTATGCGCCAGGTATAAAGACGAGGAGGAGGACAGAGGCAAGAGGAGGGAAGCAGCCAGGCAAGAGGAGGAGGATGGGGATGACACGGAGAACTAGGGTGGCAATGCAGGAAGAAGCCAGGAGAGAAGAGGGAAGAAGCCAGGCAAGAGCATGTGGAGGACGGGGGTGGCGAGGCAAGAAGAAGCCAGGAGAAAAGAGGGAAGAAGCCAGGAGAAAGGAGGGAGAAGCCAGGCAAAAGCACATGGAGGACAAGGAGGACAGGGGTGGTGAGGCAGGAAGAAGCCAGGAGAAACGAGGGAAGAAGCCAGGCAAGAGCACATGGAGGACAAGGAGGACGGGGGTGGCAAGGCAGGAAGAAGCCAGGAGAGAAGAGGGAAGAAGCCAGGAGAAAGGAGGGAGAAGCCAGGCAAGAGCACGTGGAGGACAAGGAGGACAGGGGTGGCGAGGCAGGAGGAGGAGGAAGAGAACCCTAAGGTGATCCTCTCCTGGGGTTTTCTGGTTCAGAGGAGGTTTGCCATTGCCTTCCCCTGAGGCTGAGAGTGTGTGACTTGCCCAAGTTCACCCAATGGGTCTCATGGCTGAGTGGGGAATCAAACCCAGGTCTCCAGAGTGGTAGTCCAACATTCAAACCATTACACCATGCTGGCTCCTATTCCCATGTACTCTATCCATGAAATAATTGCAGACTTTTTTGTTGTTCTTGTGTGTCTTCAAGTCCTTTCTGTCTTATGGCGACCCTAAGACAACCTTATCATGGGGTTTTCTTGGCATGTTTCTTCAAATGGGGTTGCCATTACCATCCTCTGAGGCTGAGAGTGTGTGACATGCCCAGGGTCACTTACTTGGCCGCAAATTGTACATACCCCAGAATGCATCACCTAATATATTGTCAATCCTTCCCCCCAACACTTTCTCATTTCCCCCCAACCATCTCATGGCTGGGAGATGGAAATAATTTAGTGTGGGAGTCTACTACAGACCCCCAACTCAAGCAGAAGAATTGGATGAAGCCTTTCTAGACCAGATGACCACACACTCAGAAAGGAGAAATATAGTAGTGATGGGTGACT
Source organism: Phrynosoma blainvillii (assembly GCA_026167975.1). Lineage (NCBI taxonomy): Eukaryota > Metazoa > Chordata > Lepidosauria > Squamata > Phrynosomatidae > Phrynosoma > Phrynosoma blainvillii. The sequence continues at coordinate 155,264,098 of JANUYF010000004.1, forward strand.
TCAACTATCCGGATATTTTCTGGAAGTCAAACTCGGCAAAATCCTTGAGGTCTAGCAAATTCCTCACTTGCCTCGAAGACAATTTCATTGTTCAAAAGGTGGAAGAGGCAACGAGGGAGTCAGCTATTTTGGATCTGATCCTAACTAACAGGGAAGACCTAGTTAATGGGGTGCAAGTGGTTGGATCCTTAGGCGGGAGTGATCATGTCCTCCTGGAGTTTATTATACAGTGGAAAGGAGAAGCCAGGCATAGTCAGACACGCATTCTAGACTTTAGGAAAGCTGATTTTACTAAACTTAGAGAAATACTGAGGGTGATCCCATGGACAGGAATACTAAAAGAGAAGGGAGTTCAAGATGGATGGGAGTTTCTCAAAAGGGAGATACTGAAGGCACAATTTCAAACCATGCCAATGAGGAGGAAGAATGGGAGGTGTCTCAAGAAACCAGGATGGATGACTAAGGAACTTGCAACTGAACTATGTTTTAAACGGAACATGTATAAGAAATGGAAAAATGGGGAAATCACCAAAGAGGAATTCAAACAAATAGCTAGCACGTGTAGGGGTAAAGTCAGAAAAGCTAAAGCGCAGAATGAAATCAGGCTTGCTGGAGAGGTTAAGAACAATAAAAAGGGCTTTTGGGGGTATGTCAGTAGCAAAAGGAAAAAGAAGGAAATGGTAGGGCCACTGTGTGGAGAAGATGGCAAAAAGTTAACAGGGGACAGAGAAAAGGCGGAATTACTCAACACCTTCTTTGCTTCAGTCTTCTCAGAAAAGGCAAAGGGTGCTCAACTTGAGGATAATGGAGCAGAGGACAGAATAGGAGAATTTCAGCACAGAATAAGTAAAGAGATAGTACAGAAACATCTGGTTAATCTAGATGAATATAAGTCTCCAGGACCAGATGAATTACATCCAAGGGTATTAAAAGAACTGGCAAATGTAATATCAGAACCATTGGCAATAATCTTTGAGAATTCCTGGAAAACAGGAGAGGTCCCAGCGGACTGGAGGAGGGCAAATGTTATCCCTATCTTCAAAAAGGGGAAAAAAGAGGATCCCAACAATTATCGTCCAGTTAGTCTGACATCAATACCCAGAAAGATTCTGGAGCAGATCATTAAACAGAGAGTCTGTGAACATCTGGAAGATAATTTCATAATCACAAAAAGTCAACATGGGTTTCAGAGAAACAGGTCATGCCAGACAAATCTGATCTCTTTTTTTTTGATAAAATTACCAGCTTGGTAGATGAAGGGAATGCTGTGGATATAGTATATCTTGATTTCAGTAAGGCCTTTGACAAGGTTCCCCATGACATTCTTGCAAGCAAGTTGGTAAAATGTGGGCTAGACAAAGTAACTGTTACATGGATTTGCAATTGGTTAACTGGTCGAACGCAAAGGGTGCTCAACAATGGCTCCTTTTCAACTTGGAAAGAAGTGACCAGTGGGGTGCCACAGGGCTCTGTCCTGGGCCCAGTGCTATTCAATATCTTTATTAATGACTTGGATGACGGTATTGGGGGCATAGTTATCAAATTTGCAGACGACACCAAATTAGGAGGAGTAGCTAATACCCCAGAGGACAGAATCAAAATTCAAAATGACTTGAACAGACTAGAAAGTTGGGCCAAAGCTAACAAAATGAAATTCAACACAGAGAAATGTAAGGTTCTGCACTTAGGGCGGAAAAACGAAAAGTACAGATATACGATGGGGGACACCTGGCTGAATGAGACTACGTGTGAAAGGGATCTAGGAATCCAGGTGGACCACAAGTTGAACATGAGTCAACAGTGCGATGCAGCAGCTAAAAAGGCCAATGCAATTTTAGGCTGCATCAGTAGAAGTATAGTGTCTAGATCAAGAGAAGTAATAGTGCCACTCTATTCTGCTTTGGTCCGGCCTCACCTGGAATACTGTGTCCAGTTCTGGGCACCACAATTCAAAAAGGATGTGGAGAAACTGGAGCGTGTCCAAAGGAGGGCAACTAAAATGGTGAAGGGTCTGGAAAGCAAGCCCTATGAGGAACGACTTAGGGAGCTGGGGATGTTTAGCCTGGAGAAGAGAAGGCTGAGAGGTGATATGATAGCCGTGTTTAAATATTTGAAGGGATGTCATATCGAGGAGGGAACAAGCTTGTTTTCTGCTGCTCCAGAGACTAGGACCCGAAACAATGGATGCAAGCTGCAAGAAAAGAGATTCCACCTCAACATTAGGAGGAACTTCCTGACAGTAAGGGTGGTTCGACAGTGGAACACACTCCCTCGGAGAGTGGTGGAGTCTCCTTCCTTGGAGGTCTTTAAGCAGAGGCTGGATGGCCATCTGTCGGGGATGCTTTGATTGGGAGTTCCTGCATGGCAGGGGGTTGGACTGGATGGCCCTTGTGGTCTCTTCCAACTCTATGATTCTATGATTCTATGATTCTATGATTCAGTAATTTTTAAAGCAGCATTTAAATCTGGACTATTTTTTAAAAAAGTAAGGTCCAAAACACACTGCAGAAAAAAATGCTAGGGAACATGGGAGCTGTAATTTGTTGTGTTTATAAGTGATAGTTTTCCTGCTAAGTACCTGCATGTCATAAGCATTTGAATTAAAATTACCATATTGAAATCAAATCTGATGTTTTTAAAAAATTTATTTGGTGTGCATTGAAAGAGGGGTAGTCTTATACAGCGAGTATTTCCCAAACTATATTTTAACTGGAAAAGTTGGGGGTCGTCTTATACGCCCAGTCATCTTATGCGCTGGAGAATACAGTAAATATTTATGCCTTAATTGAAGAAGCTTGTCTCAGCGCCATCGGTTTTTGGATCCCTTAGTCCTCTGGTATACACAATGGTACTCCGGTCTCGCGGGGTATTGTTAGGGCCCCACTCTTGCATATTTTGAGCTAAATATTAGATCCCTAATTAGATCCTTCCTAACAGTACACAACATTCAAATACATAAACATGTGTGCACACAGACAAATACTTTAATCGCTGGAGCCCTAGTGTCCATGGATTTACTTATATATGTGTGAGCAACATAACATTTAAGTCAGATAATAATACTTAGAGGCCTCTATTATGTTTTTATACAGCTTTAACATAATAATCAATTGTAATTTCTATAGGATTAAAAGACATCCCATAGTCAGAAACACTCAGCATTTCATTTGTGTCTGTACATATATTTAATTATTTTTAAGCTATAATTTTATGACCCTGAAACAGTTTCATATTGTCACCTCATTTTGTTATTCTGATTTATTGAGGACTTATATTCATTATTGGTCCATTGAAACAGAATGTGATGGGTTTGTTATTAATGCACCTTATAATCCTAGAATTATAGAGTTGGAAGAGACCTCAAGGGCCATCCAGTCCAACCCCCTGCTATGCAGGAACACGACAGATGGCCATCCAGCTATTGTTTAAAGTCCAAAGGAGACTCCACCACACTCCACCACATCTTAGTAATGCCACACTCAGAATCAGGGCTGTGGTTAAAATGATGCTCTATAAATAGCACTGAAATAATATGGTCATCTCCTCCTCCACTGTTTTAATCAGCAAAGCACTGAAAGAAATCCAGATTATCCAGTTAAAACTTCAGATAAGTATCTGTTTTATTACTCCCTGTCCTATGAAGTTTTCAAAGGAATAGCTGTGTTAGCTTGTTTCAGCATTTAAAGGGGGGGGGAATAGGTATGTGTGAGGGGGACAGAGAATCCACTAGCCCCACTGAGACTGGTTTACTTTACTCAGGGGTGAAACAGACTGCCCCTTTGCACCAGTTTCAGTGCAGCTTTGGAGTGCAGCATTTAGATGCTGCATGCTCTGATGCCGCCCCAAAGCCAGCGTCACACTGCCCACCTGACCATACAGAGAGCAGCTTTGCAGTGCTCTGGCAGTGCAGCATTTAAATACCACGTGCCACAGGACTGCTGCAAAGCATAGTGATGCCGGAAAAGTTGGCTTTTTGCCAACTCAAAAAGGAGCAACAATTTGCCTCTACTTTTTGTGCTGGCAAACAGCTGGGTTGGGGCCGTGGCATGCGGTTGCCACAGCCCCAATCTGGTATTCGAAGGGAGTCTGTTTCACCCCTCAGTAAGTCAGTCATTTATTTTTTAAAAATATTTTTTATTAACGTATAAATACATACATAAACAAACATATATCACATACTTAATTCAGCTTGTATAAATACATATACCTACATATACACCTTCATACACTGTCTCACATTTATCACTAACTTGATTTCACCTATTCCAATCAAATATATAGAGGCATACAGTATATCTAAAAACTTCCAAACTTTATTTCTGTTCTTACTTTCTTCTTTTCACTTCTTCATTTTCTGTCTTCTATTTCCACCTTTAAAATAAACTTTCACCCACATTCCATAACCTCCTTTCTTTCAGCCCTCACAGTATCACTACCCTAATTATAGATGTAAATTATCTTTCAATAATACTTCTCTTTATCCCACTGTTCCCTGATAATTTTATTACCTCATTTTTCACTCTATTACGTTATTTTCCCTGTATTTAACCAAAAATCTCTCATTCTCTATATCTATCTATCATCTATCTATTAGTCACTATAACTTATTTTGTTTTAGATCTTTTACTTATCTATTCTCCACTTCCTTGTTCATTATACTGTTCAATTAATTTTGGTTACTTTTTACTATCAGTTAGGGCCTCGGCAGACGGCTAATTGAACCGTCTTCCGGGCCCGGAAGAGGAGGGGCAGCCGCACGAGCGGCGCCCCTTCCTCTTCCTGAGGTCGCCCTCGGAGTCGCCGGCCCTCCGCATGGCCGGGGCTCTGGGGATGACCTCACGCCGCGGCGGCGTTTGAGTCAGGGAAAGTGTGCCCGCCGCTTTTAGGGCGCACTTTCCCTGACATCTAAAAGGAGCGCCAATTTGGTGCTCCTTTTAGAGTCGCCGGAGGAGCGCCGCGGTGTGGAGGCTGAGCTCCGCCGGCGCTCCGGACCAGGGCGTCCCCAACGCCCTGGTCTGCAGAGGGGGTGACCGCCTCTTAATTATCCTTTGATTTTATTCCTCTTTAAAATTCATGACTGCTATTTTCACCATTTATTTACTAAGTACATACTTTAATACTTTATCCCAGTCCTCTAAATATTTATTTGATCCTTCATTTGGTATTATCCATCTGTATTATTTCATAAAGTTTTAAGTCCCATTCTTCAATACCTGGGATGCAGAAGTTTCTACAACTTAGCGTAAACCATTCTGGCGGCTATTAACATATTGAATAAAATGCGACCATGATATAAGGTCCCTTTTTTCTTTGCATATTTCCAACATCGATTTTCTATATTTCCATATATTTTACAGATTTTATCTGTAAAAAATCAGATACCATCTATAAAATATTTTGTAATAGTTCTCTTTTAAATCCTGGCAAAACATATATTTCAGTCAACTTGACCAGGTTAAGTCCTACAGTTCTAATTCCAAGGGGCAGCCTATACTTTGTGTCCATTTTATCATGTTCTCCTTTACTACTTTGTCTTCTGTATATATTTTTAATAGTCACAAATAATTAGGATAATGTAGCATTGTTTTTGGATAATGTTTTCTAACTCAGAGCCTAAGCAGACGGGAAAGAAAGGGCGACCTGAATTTGCCTTTTCCTGAAACCGCATCAATCACATTGCGTGCCCTGAGGGTGCACTAAGTGGGGATACAGCAACCGCATTGGGGCCAGTTAATGCAACTTTTCTGAGGCTCTATTAAAGCCTCAGCAACTGCACTGCAGGCCCTGAGGTTGCCCCAAATAAGAATGCAGTCACCGCACAGGTGGCAGCAGCGGCTTTAATTTATTTATTTTTTCGTTCTCTGTGGCGCATGCGCACGTGCGCAGAGACAACACGGCCCCTTTAACAGAAATGTTGGCAGTGCTCAGGACCTGCACACTATGTGCTGCAGAGAAATCATGGCTGCCTCGGCAAACGAGTCCTCCGCGCTGCTACTCAGCGTGCAATGCACAGCCACAGCAGTCTCCGCCATGGTCCGTGCTGTAGATACATTCAGGGAAGACAGCAGTGATAACTTTGCTCTCCGACAAGTGACACCCGTGAGACCGGGTGCCGCAAGACGAGTCGCACGATTCACCACCATGGCCGCCGCTGCTCTGATGACGCCCGAGAGAGCCCCGCGCCGCTGGTGGATGTTCCCCAGAAGCACCGACTGGTGGGACGGGTTCGTCACATACATCTGGTCGGATGAGCAATGGAGGATGTTCTTCCGAATGCCCCATGCCCTCTTCCACAGGGTAGTAGAAGTACTGCGTCTGGAAATGCAGCGGGAAGACACCGTGATGAGGAAGGCCATCCCGGTAGAGAAGAGGGTCGCCATTGCCATCTGGGTGCTCGCCCACAGAGACAGCTACATGCAGGCATCAGAGCAGTTCAGGGTCGGCCAAACCACTGTGGGGGAAGTGTTGCTGGAGTTCGCCCTCACCATGGAGAAGCTGCTGCTGTCACACACAGTGTATCTGGGGGACCCCGCTCAGGTAAGGACACTCACGCACACCTGTCACTTTGCCCTCTTGCGCAGAAAATGTCATGACATGGCATACAGTGTGGCTGTCACTGATCAGAGTCAGCTGTTTATGCTAATGAACCTGGCAGGGACGCCTAAAACTTCAAGCCGCTTGGATTGTTGCCAATAAGCGGGATATAAATTATTATTATTATTATTATTATTATTATTATTATTATTATTTATTCAATAGCAACTGTACACCTGGCAGCTTGTGCCGATGAACCTGCACAGGGATTCCTAGTGGGTCAGGAGTTTGCATACGGTGAAAGTCCTCCTGTCTACTCAGGAGCAAGGGCCAATGAACCTGTGCAGGTATGCCTAGTGGGTCATGACTCCGCATACAGTGAGAGTCCTCCTGTCTACTCCAGAGCAAGGGCCGATGAACCTGCGCAGGGATGCCTAGTGGGTCATAACTTGCATACGGTGAAAGTCCTCCTGTCTACTCGGGAGCAAGGGCAGATGAACCTGCGCAAGGACAGGGAAAACGTCATCAGTTTGGCAAATGCCATGGCTGCTTATCATTAATTCTCCCCTTCTCGCCCTTCTTGTCACCCACAGATCATGGAAGGGTTCGGTGAGCTCGGGTAGTGGCTGCCGTAGACGGGTGCCACTGTCTAATCATGCCACCCTTGGGGAGGAGGAATGAGTTCGTCAACCGAATGGACACTTACTCTGTCATCCTCCAAGGGACCACGGATCATCGAGGACGCTTTGTGGATGTGGAAGTGGGCTGGCCTGGATCGACTCACGATGCGAGAGTGGCAAGGAATTCCATCATCTTTCAGGCCATAGAGGCCAGCATCTACGTGCCAGGGAACCCCACCATCACCCTGAAGGGCCAGCAGATCGGCCCCCTCCTGCTCACCGACAGCACCTACCCCATTCGGAAGTGGCTGATGAAGCCCTACCCGGGCACCACCAGTGCCAGGCAGAATGGATTCAACAGGACGCTGAATCGCACCAGGAATGTGGTGGAAAGGGCCTTCGGGCGGCTGAAGGCTCGGGGGAGGTGCCTCACCGCCCCACTCCTGGTGGCAGAGGAGAATGTCGTCCCCATCATCGCCTCCTGTGTCATCTTCCACAACATCTGCGAGACCAAGGGAAGGGTCCTGGATGAGGGAAGGCGCTACAGGCGGCTTTTCGTGCTGCCCACCCTGGGGGCACCCATGGACAATGACCACGTGAAACAGAGAGAAGGGGAGGCTATGAGGGAGGCCCTGGCACAGTTCTTTGACACCAGGAGGATCTAAAATCATACCCTCTTCTCCAACTGTAACCCAAGGTCAGCACTGCACTGTGCCATAAGCCTAAAAGCACCTCAACACCACCTTGCCTATTATCCCCACCCTGTCTGTGGCCTGCATTCATGTAGGACACCACTGCACTCTGCCATGAGCCTAAAAGCACCTCAACACCACCTTGCCTATTATCCCCACCCTGTCTGTGCATTGCATTCATGTAGGACACCACTGTTGTGTGCCATGAGCCTAAGCACCTCAGTAAATATGTACTGGTATCCCCACCCTGTGTATGGCTTGCATTTCTGTGGGACACCACTGCACCATGCCATGATGAGATCCTATGATCCCCACTCTGCATATGGATGGCAATCCTGCTTTCATGTAGTTGAACATGAGCCTAAGGGAGGCACACACAGACACACACACGAAAGGGCATGGAGGGGTCACCTGGAGCCAGATTTCCTGGCAGTAGAAGGATACAGTGCACAAACCACCAACTGAAACCTCTGACAATGTTGCCAAATCCCCAACAGTCAGCTTTCCTAATGGCCCATTCGATTGTAACAACTGGTAGCCCAGAGGGCAACCATTGGGGATCACATTCAAACTTCCCACATGAGGGTCTCCATTGGTCAGGGCCCAGGTAAGGCTATCTGCCCCCGCAACATTTGCTCATAAATGCTCCTGCGGATCTCCATCCATCCCCAGGACGAAGATGGCGGCCAGGAGGAGAGTGCCCATCCGCATTGCTTACTGGACTAATGAGGAGGTGGGCATTCTCCTCCAAGCCCGGAGCCCGGAGCCGGCTGCTAGGTGGGTGATGGCCAGCTCCAACAGGCCAAACCAGGGGTACTTCTCCCAGGCCTCCCGGGCCCTCCATGACCAGGGCTTCACCAGGAGACCCCAACAGTGCCAGACTAAATTTAAGGCACTGAAGGGGGTCTTCTTCAAGGCCCTGGAGGACTATGGGGAGCATCCCCTGGTTCGCCGAAGGCCGCCCTTCTACCAGCAGCTCCGGGACCTGTGGATCAGGGCTGGCTGCCCTAGATGGCAGGATCGCCATCCCCCTGTTAAGTGTCGGGCCCCTACCTTGGTCCCTCATGCCCTCCCTTCCCCTCACTCTTCCCTATCCCTCCCTCCCTCTTGTCCCTATCCCATGGGTGGTAATGGTGTTTCCCTTCTCTCCCAATGCAGGCATGCGGCGGAGGCGATGACAGGGACGGAGGGGGGACCCTGCCAGTTCTCCCTCTTCCTCTTCCTCCTCAGAAGGAGAAGCCGGGCCAGCCAGGGAGGCCCATGCAGAGGGACCCCCTGCCATCCCTCTGCAGGCACAGCAGGCTCCCATGGCTGAAGGTAGGTCCCTGAGGGGAGGGGTACTGGCTGCATAACTGCAGCCTCCATGGCATTCCTGTCCCTCCCCTCCCCCACCACTTTCCAAGCTGGCTTCCTAAACAGTGTCTTTTTTCCTTTCACAGGCGGACCTGCTGAGGAGGAGCTGCCCGGCTTGAGTCGCCGGCCGCCAGGCAGAGGACACCAGGGTCCCATTGGTGTTGCCCGCCTGGCGGTCATCCAGTTGACCCGGGACTCTGAGCGGGGTAAGTATGGCAGGGACACAGAGGGAGGGGGTTGGGGGAGCCCCCCACGGACCCTGGCTGCAGCATAGAGTGATGGGGTGCAGAGAAAGCTTCTAACCACACGTTTCTCTTTTCTTTCCTTTGCAGATCGACGGCTGGAACAAAGGATGGCTGCCATGGAGGAACAGATGCAAACTGTGCTGAACTCCTTGGCAGTCATCCTACAGCACCTCGGCCTTCCCCAACCCCCAATCCAACCCCCAATCCAACCCCCCCTCCCCATCCTTGAAGGACCTTTCCCTCCCCCTTCCCTTGCTACTTGCTCCCGCCCTCCTCCCTCCCCTTCATCCCCCGTTGGAACTTCCCCTCCCCTTTGTCCATTCTCCCCTCCCCTTCCTCCATTTGTATATGCTTGTAAATAGTTTTATGTGTATTAAAAGAAAAAAATATTTTTTAAAAAATCATGATGTAATCTGCGCACGGACGCAGGTGTGACAATGACCGGTTTTTATGAATAAACTTTCAATGTTTAAACAGCATCTGGCATTTTTCGCGAAGGTGTGTAGGTCCGTTGGAGGATCCCTACAGGCTCCCAGTGAGCAGCGGCGGTGAAGTGGGCATGGTGTGCGGTGGCGGCGGCGGCGGCGGCGATCAGTGAAGTGGGGATGGTGTGCGGCAGCAGTGGCAAGCAGCGAGGTGGCCATAGGTGGGGAGTAGTAGGCAATGGCTGCCTCGGTACTTAGTGCTGATTGTCGCAGCATCTTCATCCCACTCTGCTTGCTCTCTGCCTTTGTGGGCGGGCAGTGGGCATTGGGGCTACCACATCACTGCTGAGAAGGGTGCTACACTCTTGTAAGGGCTGTGGCTCAATGATCTCCATTGCCATAGCAGCCTCCTCCTGCATGGGTGGACCCCTCTCCCTCCTCCCTCTCCCCACAGCAGGCTCGACATCCAGGGGTGGAAAGTGACCCCTCCTCCCTCTCCCCACAGCAGGCTCAACATCCACAGGTGGAAAGTCACCCCTCCTCCCTCTGCTGACCCCCAAACCCATCTCTTCTTGGCCCTGGAGGATAGCCCTCCCTCTTCCACCCTCCTGCACACCCTCCCCGCTAACAGCCATGGCCCTCTGGGACCTCTCCATGACATCCACCATTCGGCCCATCAGGCCAGTCAGCAATTGTAGGGTATCAGCTATACGTCGCTGTTCATGGGCCATTCGTTGATCATGCAGCCTCTGATCCTGAATCTCGGCCTGCCTTTGCTGATAGGAACGTTCAGCTAGTTCATAGAAATGTTCTGTCAGTTGATGGGAACGTTCAGCGATTTGTTTATCCTGGTCTGTGGATTTCTCCATTTGTTCTATGCTCCGTTCCATGTACTCCTGCTGGACACTCGTATTTGCTGTGGCTGCTGAGCAACGTGTCCTCTTCCCTCTGATCTCGGCCAAGCGGGCTGCCAGTGGCATTGCAGCTCGGGGATTAGCCGTTTCATCCTCCTGCTCCTGCTCCTGTCCCTGTTCTGCTACTTCTCGTTCTAGGGACACATCATATGTCAGAGGACACCGTTTTCACACACAACATCTCCCGCACATTTCAGGGGGAGGGGAGAGGTACATGCCAGGGAGGTATGTGTGAGCACACTGAATGCATGCAGGTGGTGGTCATGCAAGGGACAAGGTGAATGGGACACATGGATTACCATTTCTCCCCCCCCTCCACATGCTAGGGTGCAAAAGTTGCGTGCAGGGGAGGGGGAATTCTGCAAACCAGCGAACCGACGCAAAAAACGTCACAAAAGCCATACAAATTGCTTTGCTTTTGGGGGGGTGCAGGCATACATGCGATGGCATGTATTTTATGTCATAACAGGGAATTTACCATGTGCAACCTGGACCTGGTTGATCAGCTGGGTGAATGGCCTGGGGCCTGCTCTCTCCTCTCCCTCGCTGTCATCGGCACTCAGTGCTGTACTTGTCCTTGGGACAGGGGAGTGATCCCGGCAGCTACTGCTCCTAGAAGATGTAGTGCTCCAATGTGAAGTACGAAATCCTGGCCTGCTGGTGGACGATGTGGAGGAGCGGGATGGTGTTCTCGTGGCAGAGATGTCCATAGCCCTCTGACTGCAGGATGTCTCATCTGAGTCGGGGTGTTCCTCCTGGTCACCTAAAAGTGACAAAGGATGGGGCCATCTCTGCCCTGTGGCCACCCTAGTGCTGTCCCCTGCACCCCTTCCCAGCGCCCGTCGCATCTTACCTTGAGGGGGCACAAGCTGCTGGGCGCATTCTCCCTGGGAGATGTCCTCCATGGCTTGTGCTCTGGCTGTCTCCCCGACTGGGACCCTCATGGCATCGCTGCTAGTGCCTATTCAGCTGGGCTGTATGCTTCTGTCCCTGGCAAGGAAGGCATGGAGTTCCTTGTAGAAGGGCATGGAGGAGGGACCCCGTCCGGTTTTGGTCTTGTGGTCCCTAAACTTTTTGTAATCGGACCTGAGGTTTTTGGTCTTCCGACGACATTCCTCCCAGGTCTGTTGGTGGCCCTTAGTCCTCATGGCTGCTGCCAACTCCTTAAATGTTGCTGCATTCAAGAATGAACTTCTCAATTTCTCCAAAATGTGTGGCTGTGACCACAGAGCTATGAGGTCGGCTGTCTCTGCATAGGTCCACGAGGTCCCTCTCCCTTTTTTTGGCTCTCCGCTTGTGGATGGCTGTGCCATTGTCCCCGCTGTGGACAAAGGCAGCCCCGAAGTGGAGAGCTGTGGAGGTCTGCAGCTGGCAAAAGTTCCTGTGGGAAAATGGTGCTGGAATGTGTGTAGGGGTCCAGCTTAAAAGTGAAACTTTCCCCTTTATCTCTTTAACACAATCTGGTAGCAACAGCTTCACCTTTCCGCTCTGGCGCAAGTGCACAGTGAAAATTAGGGTTACCACTAGGGTTCTGAAACAGACGCCCTGCAGCAGATCGCCCACACCTGAACCCTTGAAGACGCTTTAATTTGAGGCTTTTTTCAATGAGTGCATGCTCCCCAAGGGCAGCTCTAAATGCGGCACACTTGTACACGTGCATTCACACCGGCAACGGGTGCTTTTATTTGGCCGAACCTCCATCGCTGCATCCCAACGTCCCATTGAAAGTGCGTATGTTTTGGGAAGAAGCGGAAAAAAGCGGCTCCTTTTTAAAGCGTACTTTCACTGGAAAGGTCAAGTAGCGGGCGCTTTTTCGGCGTGCATCATGTAAAGACTGTGCCCTCAAGTCAACCCCAAAACAACCCTATTAGCTCGTCTCATCCCCCCTCAGTTGTTTTCACCTATTCCTTCATTGGTAATATCCAATTTGAACTTTTCCTTTAACCGTTTATACATCTCAACTACATATCAAGTCCTCATTTTTTAAATACTCTTATAATTTTATTTTAATTGTCTTATTTTGTATTCTTAATATATCACTGTATTTTAACCATTTCTCATTTCCCCATGGGTCAGTTCTATTAAGAACTTCATGAGAGGAGGCCCAAATTGATATTTTTTAACAAATATTCTTTTATTTTTTCCAGACCACATATAATGAATTTCTCACACAATGATTTTTGAAATTTCTGCTTACCTTCTCTTTATCATAAAATAAATAAGCGTGCCAGCCAAATCTAAGATTCAATCCTTCCAATTTTCATAAATTTCTGTTTTGTAACTCAGTCCAGTTTGAAAAAGAAAAAGTAATTTTGGAAGTATCATCATCTTAAATGGCTGCTATCTGACCTAAAAATGAAAAGTTTAGACTTTTCCATCATTTGAGATCTTCCTTTATCTTGCCCCAAGTTCTTTTATAGTTATTGACCAATAAATCTGCATTCTTGTTTGTTATCACTACCTTACCTTTTTACTTATTTTAAATTCTGTTCTTTCACTCAAATTTTGTTCTTCCTGGGATGGAGATATATATATTTGTCCAAGTTATTGTTTTGCTTTTATCAATTATTAGACCCAATGTTTTTTTTTCAATTTTTTCTAATTCATTCTGCAGATTTATTATGTCTTTTTGAGGATCACTCAAAGATATACGTAGATCATCAGCAAAGGCCCTTATTTTAAACTCTACCCCTTTTACTTTAACCCCTTTTATTTTTTCCTTCTTATATTCCCTAATAAGACTTCTAACATCATGATAAATAACAAGGCACCCCTGATGTGCTCCTTTTTGTATTTGTATTGTTTCAGATTTTTCTCCATTAATAATAATTCTAGCTTTTTGGTTGGGGTATATTGCCTTCATCCATTCCAGTGATCTCTGAGTCAGTCAACCATTTATTAATGCTTAGACCAAAGGCCATTCAATAAAAGTGTTAAAATACAATACAACATATAAAAACAGCATAATAAAAATACAACATAAAATAAATTGCATAACCATCTTGCATATAAAGGATTTAAAATTCAATTCAGTTAAACCAGGGGTAGGCAACCTTTCCCCTTTAAGGGCCGAGGGACTTCAACTCCCAGAAGCCTCAGCCATGTTGGCCAATAGTCCCATATTGGCCAATAGCTCCTGGGATTCTGGGAGCTGAAGTCCCTCGGCCCTTAAAGGGGAAAGGTTGCCTACCCCTGAGTTAAACACATAAAATATAGAAAATAATACTATAATTACATGACAGCATCCCCAGAGCAATCAACAGCAATATCAGCAATATATCTTGCCTGAGTTTTCATTGCTGTCAGGCCAAAAGAGAAACCTTGTATCAGACAGTAATTAAAAAAAAATCTTTTCTGAAACAATATTAAAATCTAAATAAGTCAAAACAGATCCCAGAAATTTGGCTCTAGGTTCAGAATATAATAAATAAGAAAACAAATAATGGGCCAGATCCTCAATTTCTGGGGCCCCACAAATACACAGGCAGAGGGCATGTAGGCATGATCTGGAAACGAAGAGCTGTAAAAGCTTGCCTAAGTTTTGGGAAAGTGGGACTTGTCAAACAGACAGCCCTTTGATGGTCAAGCTTATAAAATTGACATCATTTGGAAATTTTAGGATTATTAATAGCCTGTTTGTCCAATTGAGCACGATGGAGAAAAATGTATTCATAAAGCTTCTCTTTAGAATTCAAAATAAGGATATTGTCAGGTGTAATAGGATATAATTCAAGCAACTTGTAATATCTTGTACTCCAAACTTTACAGTTAGATAGCTATTTAAAACATAACTTGGGGAAAAAATAACTGAGGAATTTTTTAGAATTTTCCAGGAATTAAATAAAATAAAATGAATGTGAGTTCTAACAGAAGGAAACCCAACCTCTGCCTGAACCAGAGCTGCAGGAGCAACTGGAGGAAGTCTTAACAGTTTGTTAAGAGATGTATTCTGGAGGGACTCCAATTTAGACATCTGAGGCCCAAAACAGATGGGCAGAAAAGTGTTGCTTCCAGCCACTCTAGGGGTGTGGCGTTTAGATGACGCACACCCCCAGAGTGGCCAGAAGCTGTGCAGAAGGTGCACCTGGCCAGGAAAAGCCAGCCTCAAAAGAACCGTTTGGGATCCCGACAGCAGCCGAGATCAGGACCATAGCCCTGCACTGATTGGGGTGGGAGCAGCCTGTGGCTGCTCTTTTTGCCTAATAATAATAATAATAATAATAATTTTTATCCTGCCCCTCTGCAGCGCAATCGGGGTGGCGTACAACAAATTAAAACAACATGACAAGTTAAAACAAATCCAAGAATCCCTTCCCTAACCCACCCACCCCTTAAAAATATATTAAACTATTACTAAATTAAAATACAAGATAAAAACAATATAGTACGGACGTAGAAATAGCAGCTTGGCAGAGGCAGTTAAGAGCCGGAATCAATGTCTTCTCCTTTTCTTTTTGGGCTGGGATATTATTCAGGGAAGGCCTGCCGGAAAAGATCCGTCTTGACTACTTTTTTGAAGCAGTCAAGGGTGGTAATGAGACGGATCTAATCCGGCAGGCCATTCCATAATCTGGGAGCAGAGGCAGAGAAGGTCCTCTGGGAGGTTGCCGACAGCCTGGTTTTTATGGGCTGTAACAGGTTCCTCCCAGAGGACCGAAGTGCTCGGGGGGGAGGTCATAAGGAAGGAGGCGGTCCCGAAGATAAGTTGGACCCAAGCCATGTAGGGCTTTAAAGGTCATAACCAACACCTTGTACTGTGCTCGGAAACTAATGGGCAGCCAGTGGAGAGATTTCAGCACTGGTGTAATGTGCTTTCTCCTAGATGTACCAGTAAACAACCTGGCTGCCATGTTTTGAACTAATTGAAGTTGCCGAGTTAAATACAAGGGTAGCCCCATGTAGAGTGTGTTACAGAAGTCCAGACGTGAGGCTACCAGAGCATGTACCATAGTTTTGATATCCCTACTTTCCAGGAAAGGGCACAGCTGGCATATCAGCCGAAGCTGATAACAGGCATTCCTGACCGTCGCATTCACCTGATTTGTCATGTGAAGTGACGAATCTAGGAGTATCCCCAGACTGCGAACACAGTCCTTGGAGGAGAGTGTAACTCCATCCAGGACTGGGAGTTGTATTCCCAGACCTGGTTTCGGGCCCATGACTGTTAGTACCTCCATTTTGTCTGGATTCAGTCTCAATCTGTTTTTCCTCATCCAGTCCATTACCGCTTTAAGACAATCATTGAGTGGAAAGATGCCATCTGAAGTCTGAGCCGATGACCGGGTCATGGAGAGATATATCTGGATGTCGTCAGCATACTGAAGACACCGTGCTCCATGCCTCCGAATGATCTCTCCCAGCGGCTTCATATAGATGTTAAATAGCATCGGGGACAGGATGGCACCCTGAAGGATGCCACAATTAAGCTCTATTCTGGAAGAGCAACTGTCCCCGAGCCTCACCCTCTGGGATCTGCCTGAGAGGAAGTAACACAACCACTGCAAAGCAGTGCCTCCGATTCCTAACTCTCTCAGGCGATCCAAGAGGATGGAATGGTCTATTGTGTCAAAGGCCGCTGAGAGGTCCAAGAGCACCAACTCAAGCGGAGGTCATTAACCAGCGCAATCATGGCAGTCTCAACTCTATATCCTGTCCTAAAGCTGGTTTGAAATGGATCCAGATAATCGGTTTCATCCAAGACAGTTTGGAGTTGGGAGGCAGCCGCTCTCTCGAGGACCTTGCTTAAAAAAGGCAGCAAGGAGACCGGTCTATAGTTATTCCAGTCCAGGGGGTCCAGGGAAGGCTTTTTCAGGGGTGGCTTAACCGCCGCCTCCTCTAGATAAGATGGAACGATACCTTCCCTGAACGACGCATTGATAGTATCCCGAAGGAATACCATCAACATGTCACCCCCTGGACAACCAGCCAAGATGGACATGGATCGAGAGGGCAGGTCATCCTCCTCATACTACCAAGAAGCTTCTCCACATCATCAGTACTCACAGATTGAAGCTGATCCAGTAAAATGCCATCAACAGAGTTGCTGGACACCTCGTCTATGGCTTCTGTCAAAACACTGGTATCTAGGCTGGCTCTTATCCGAGAGATTTTATCTGCAAAGTGGATGTTAAGCGTGTCACAACAGGCCGTTGTTGGGTTAATAGAGAGTTCTGCACAGGAGGTACCTGCATCAGTTCCCCCACCACCCTAAACAGCTCTGCTGGATGGGACTCTGCAGACAAAATGCGTGCAGAAGAGAAAGATCTCTGCGCTGCACGCATGGCCTCCAGATAGGAATCAAGATGTTTCCTATCACGGGTTCTGTTGGATAAGAGTTGAGTCTTCTGCCATTCGTGCTCTAGTCGTTGTCCAGCCCGCTTCATCTTCCTAAGCTCCTCTGAACACGAGGGCTTACGGTTAGGAGTGGGCTGGAAAGGACGCTTGGGAACGATTGTGTCGATAGCCTTGGTAAGATCAATGTTCCAGGTATTAATCAAAGCTTCAACAGAATGACTGGCATTTCCAACCATTAAACCCTCCAAGGCTTTCTGGAATCCAATTGGTTCCATCAGCCTTCGAGGGCAGACCATTCTAATGGGTCCACCACCCCCGATGGGGCAGACAGTGGCTCAGAGTTCCATCTTGACCAGATAATGATCCGTCCATGACAATGCGGAGGTACTAATAACCTCCGCCCACAGATATTCCTGCTCCGTACTGAAGATCACATCGAGTGTATGACCCGCACAATGAGTGGGCCCGCTAACCAATTGGGATAGGCCCATGTTTGTCATGGTTTCCATGAACTCCCGAGCCACGCCAGTTAGATTTGGCAAACTGGTCTTGAGTGGGATGTTGAAGTCACCCAAGACCAAAAGTCAGGGTGACTCCAACAGCAACTCTGAGACCAGTTGTGTCAGCTCAGTTAGGGAGTTTATTAGGCAACGGGGTGGCCAGTATACCAACAGAATCCCTAAGCTATCCCTGGTTTTCAGGCTAAGGTACATACACTTGATGTGAACTGTGTTCCGTATAGGCTTCCTGGTCAAGGTTAGGTTGTTTTTATGAACCAGAGCCACTCCTCCCCCCCCCGCCCACTCTCCCTTAACTGCTCACTGACTGAGTACCCAGCTGGGAGTGCCTGTGACAGTCACAGCACTGGCCTCTCCCAGCCAGGTCTCAGTAAAGAAAGCCAGGTCAGCCGCCTCATCCAACAGGACAGAGAAGCTGAGGTTGCTATGGAAACAGCAGCCAGTGAAGCCACTGACACTGCCAGACCGTGCTTGTTTATAAAGCCTATTCCTGGGGAGTTTGGTGATAAAGAACATTCAGAACTAATTCAGATATATGATACTTGGTTTGGGGGTTTCCGTGACTCTGGATCGGAGGTGTGTATAATCAAACCACACCTAGTAAATAAACAAGACATATGCCCAGGAGAAACCCTAACTCTAAAAGGTTTAGGAGGTCCTCCATTTATAACCCCGGTAGCAAAAATAAACATTTATTTTAGAGGACACCATTACAGTGGAAGTTTGCCCTCTGGGATGACATCCCTGTCCCATGTCTAATTGGGAATGATTTAGACCGACACCTTCGGTTTGCCTTAGTGGTAACGAGACATCAACACTAGAAATATGTTTGGAAACAAGATCACCCCATCCATGAAAACCAAAACAGATCTGATGTCACTTGTGAGGAAATTAGTCGTTCTGAGGTGGAAGATAGAGAGGGTTGTGAGGAGATTTAAATTGAAAACCAAGCAGATTTTGTCAAGAGCAACAGAGGGATGAAAGTTTAAAGCCCTTGTTTGCCTTAGCTGAGGAAGACAGAGATGTGGAGCTGAGTGCGAATCACCACACAAATTTAAAGTCCTTCATGATTGGTTGTATAGAAAGGTTCTCAAATCTAAATATAACACGCAAAAGGAAATTCAAAAGCAATTGGTAGTCCCTCAGAGATATAGAAGCTGAATACTAGACATAGCCCATTCTAGTCCATTCGGAGGACACTTGGGAATTAAGAAGACTAATCAGCGAGTCTCTTTGAATTTTTACTGGCCAAAAATGGGACAAGATATAAAAGCTTTCTGTAAATCCTACAATGTTTGTCAGAAAGTAGGTACAAGGCAAGATAAGACCAGAGCTAAGCTTTGTCCCTTGCCAATTATGTCCCAGCCATTCCAACGAATAGGGATGGACTTAATAGGGCCATTACCTCAAGCCACTCAGAGAGAAAATAGGTATATCCTTACTATCATGGATTATACAATGAGATATCCAGAAGCAATAGCTTTACAAAATATAGAAGCAACAACTGTGGCTAACGTCCTGATAAATACTTTTGCCAGATTAGGGTTTCTCAGTGAGATAATTTCAGATTTGGGGGGAACGTTCACCTCCAAAGTAATGCAGAGGTTATGGGAAATTTGTGGAATAAAACATTTAACCACAAGTCCATATCATTCTCAAAGTAATGGGCTTATAGAGAATGTTAATGGGACTTTAGTTAATATGATCAAGTCCTACACAGCCAAAAAACAAAATGATTGGGAGACCAAATTACAACACTTATTGTTTGCATATCGAGAGGTGCCACAAGAAAGTTAGGATTCAGTCCCTTCAAGCTACTGTTTGGATGCCACATAAAAGGACCATTAGACATAGTTCGCCAGGGGTGGGAATCTCCGGAAGAAAGAGAGCCAGAAGATGTGGTCTCCTATGTCCAAAACTTGATGAACTTGCTAAAACAAGCTTTGAGAGTTGCTTAGGAAAACTTGAAGGTGGCTCAAACCCATCAAAAGACTTGGTACGACAAAAGAGATGGATCTCAAGAGTTTATGCCTGGAGACGAAGTGCTGATCCTGAGACCAATATGAGGAAATAAACTACAATATGCTTGGACAGGTCAACGATATAAATTATGTAGTGGACTTGGGAGAAGATGTGGGGTGTAAATTGGTACATGTAAACATGTTAAAGCCCTATATTAGGAGAGAACATATGGTATTGTATGCGGTTAAGGAGAGGAATTATGAAGATATTATTATTCCTCAGTGGGATTTAGAAAAGGTAGAGGAAAGTAGGACACAAAGGGTTAACCTTGATCCTTCTCTTAGGGGGGATGCAGACCAGGGTGTCAGGGACACCCTGGTCCAGAGCGCCGCAGGACCTCGGCAGCCGGACCGCGGCGCTCCTGCAGCGTCCCTGGAAGGAGTGCAAAATCAGCGCTCCTTCCACAAGACAGGGAAAGTGTGCCCTAAAAGCGTAGGGCGCACTTTCCCTGCCTTTTCTGCCACAGCGCGTCCAGTCGCTGCGGCGGGAGGTTGCCCCGGAAGTGCCAGCCGTGCGGAGGGCCGGCAGCTCCCAGGGCAACCTCAGGAAGAGGAAGGAGTGCCGCTCGTGCAGTGGCTCCTCCTCTTCCGGGCCTCCAAGATGGCTCAATAAGCCGTCTGCCGAGGCCCTTTCTCCCCAACAGACAGAGATCCAGGAGGTGTTAAAAAAATTGAAGACATATTCTCAGATATACCTGGGAGAGTTAAGGGGATAATACACCATATCAACACAGGAAAAGCTTCCCCTATAGTTACTCCTCCATTCCAAGTCACTGATACATTGGCTGACAAAACTGAAGAGGAAAGACACCTGGCAACAATCGAAAAAGAATGTATGGCCATAATATGGGCTGTAAATAAGCTCAAGCCATACTTATGGGGAAGAAAGCTCATAATTAAAACCGACCATTCCCCCTTGTGTTGGTTAAACCATACCAAAGGAACTAACAGCAAATTATTGAGATGGAGTTTGTTATTACAGGATTTTGATTACTCCATCCAATATGTGAAAGGTAAGGAAAATATAGTGGCAGATGGTCATTCTAGAGTGAACGAAGCAAACTAAAAAAGCAAATGCATAAATGTATAAATTATTTAACTGTGATTTCCAATGCAGTGTGGTGTTATAAAAAGTGATTTGTTAATGTAATTTTAGTTAACAGACAATGGTTTATATGTATATAAATGCTATATATATTCAAAAGGTTGATGAATATTAAAGGTTGTTCATAATACAGGTTACAGGTAAGTATGATTGCTTATAAAAGGTTTATGAACCCACTTAATCAAGGGGTTAAATGTGTCCATAAACATTAAAGGGGGAGGTCTGTGATGAACAGAAAGATAGCAGGGAGCTGTGAAGACCTGAAGACAGCTGACCAATCCTGAGACAGCTGGAATCAGCCAATGAAAGAGCAGCTGGAAGGAGATAAATAGCTCAGGTGGTGAGTGATATAGTCAGTTAGGGAGTTAGGCAGTTAGGAATTGTGGAACAGAAGGCTTGGAACCTTCGAGAGTGTCAGTTGGATTTTACTTTGGGCCTAAGCAGACGGCGCAAAGCGCCCTCTTCGAGGCCAGGAAGGGGAGGGGCAGCCTCACACTGGGCACCCCAACCCCTTCCCGAAATTGTCGCTCCGACGATGCACTTCCGCTGCAGAGGAAGAGGCGCTGAAAGTGCGCTGGAGGCCTTTTGCTGCGCACCTTCGGCATCTTGAGGAAGGAGTGCTATTTTAGCGCTCCTTCCTGGGCCTGGGACAATGCACCGCAAGGCCGAGGAGTGCGGATACCTCGGCCCCAATCCGCAGCTTCCCGGGGCATCCCCGTGCCACTCGTCTGCTTCCCCCCTTAGATAGGGGTAAAGTGAGGCAGTACCTTAAGCCAGAGGCTGTGGATTGTTCCTGAGGAAATTAAGTTGTACAAAGATAAGAGTCAAAGGGGGGAAAAAGAACTCTTTTTGTTCAACAGAGCTCTAGTGTAGAGCTCTGTGTGGTTAGAACATAAACATAGAAACAGCTGAAGGATTTTTTGTGGGGTTTTTTTTTTTTTCGGGCTGTGTGGCCATGTTCTGAAAGAGTTTCTTTCTGATGTTTCGCCGGCATCTGTGGCTAGCATCTTCAGAGAAAACTGAAATGGAAAAGCCTGGTTGTATATATACTGTGAGACCCTGGGTAGGGAGGGGTGGTTCCCAGGTGAACTGTGTGTTGTTCTGTGTTGAATGGGTATTGTTCTGTGTTGATGGCATCGCTTCAGGCTATGCAATCCAGGATATGTCTGCTGTTCCCATGTAAACTGTGTATTGTTCTGTGTTGACTAGGTGTTGTTCTGGTGTTAATGGCATGGCTTCCAGGTGAGGAATGCAATCAAGGAGATTGTCTGCTGTTGTCTGCTGACCCTGGTTGGTCTTCCCTTTGCATTTGCTGAGTGCAGATTTTCTTATTTTGTAGGACTGGTAGCCATATCTTGTTTACTTTAAGAGTTTCTTCTTTCCTGTTGAAATTGTCTAAGTGTTTATGGATTTCAATGGCTTCCCTGTGCATTCTGACCTGATAGTTGTTGGCATGGTCCAGAATTTCAGTGTTTTCAAACAGCATTTTATGCCCAGGATGGTTTATAATGTGTTCTGCTACTGCTGATTTTTCTGGCTGGCCCAGTCTGCAATGTCTCTCATGTTCCTTGATTCGTGTTTGGACACTGCGTTTGGTGGTCCCTATGTAGACTTGTCCGCAGCTGCATGGTATGCGGTAAACTCCTGCGGCTGTGAGAGGGTCTCTCCTGTCCTTCGCTGAGCGCAGCATTTGTTGGATTTTCTTGGTTGGTTTGTAAACAATTTGGAGGTTGTGTTTCCTCACTACTTTCCCAATTCTGTCTGTGACTCCTTTGATATATGGTAAAAATACCTTCCCTTTGGGTGGCTGCTTGTCTTCAGTCCTCTGGGTTTTTCTGGGTCTGGTAGCTCTTCTGATGTCTGAGCTGGAGTAACCATTTGCCTGTGGAGCCTGGTCTAGGTGCTTCAATTCCTCTTCCAAGAAGTGGGGTTCACAGATACGTTTTGCCCGGTCTACCAGTGTTTTTATTGTGCTTCTTTTTTGTCCTGGGTGATGGTTAGAGTTCTTGTGCAGATATCTGTCTGTATGTGTGGGTTTTCTGTATACTATGTGTCCCAGACGTTGGTTAGGTTTGCGGATGACTAGGACATCTAGGAATGGCAGTGTTCCTTCTTTTTCTTTTTCCATAGTGAACTGGATGTTCGGGTGGATGTTGTTCAGGTGATTCAGGAATCCAACCAGATCTTCTTCTCCATGGCTCCAAATGATGAACGTGTCATCCACGTATCGGAACCAAGTTGTGGGCTTTTTCGGTGCTTTTTTTCAGGGCTTGTTTTTCAAAATGCTCCATGTAGAAGTTTGCAATCACTGGGCTCAGAGGGCTTCCCATTGCTACCCCATCTCTCTGTTCGTAGAATCCATTGTCCCACTGGAAATAGCTTGTGGTGAGGCAATGTTCAAACAAGGCTGTGATGTCCTCTGGAAAAATTTGTCGGATGAGTATCATGGTGTCTATTATGGGGACTTTGGTGAATAGGGAGACCACATCGAAGCTGACTAGTATGTCTCCGGGTTGAAGTTCAAGGTTATTGATTTTTGATTGCATTCCTCACCTGGAAGCCATGCCATTAACACCAGAACAACACCTACTCAACACAGAACAATACACAGTTTACATGGGAACAGCAGACATATCCTGGATTGCATAGCCTGAAGCGATGCCATCAACACAGAACAATACCCATTCAACACAGAACAACACACAGTTCACCTGGGAACCACCCCTCCCTACCCAGGGTCTCACAGTATATATACAACCAGGCTTTTCCATTTCAGTTTTCTCTGAAGATGCTAGCCACAGATGCTGGCGAAACGTCAGAAAGAAACTCTTTCAGAACATGGCCACACAGCCCGAAGGGAAAAAAAACCCACAAAAAAACTATGGATGCCGGCCATGAAAGCCTACGACTTCACAGCTGAAGGATTGTATTTGAATTAGTTACAATACACTTGAAACTGTAACCAGGAAATATTATTAACAAGTTTGAAAATTAAGAAGCATGACTGTATGTTTGAAACACAATAAAACCATCTTATATTTTATAAAAACCTATTTTGGCCTCTGTGTGAGAATTTTGAACAAACGCTACCAGTGTGTTATTATTAGTTATTAGACTGGTAGGTGACGAAGGCTATGAAGCCAGTCACATAAAATTTTAAAAGAGAGAAATAGTCAAGGTGGCAGGAGTGGTTCATCACAATAGCATTAGCTATGGGAGGAAGCAGACGGGCGGCCCTGGGCTGCCCTGGGAAGCTGCACCGCGGGGCCGAGGTATCCCTAGCGCTCCTTCCACAAGTCGCTGAAGGTGCGCTGCAAAAGGCTGGCGGTGCACCTTCGGCGACTTTTCTGCCGCAGCGTGTGTGGATGCTGAGGTGGGAAGGCATCGGCGGAGCGCTGGCCATGCGGAGGGGCCGGCGCTCCGACGATGCCTCCAGGAAGGGGTTAGGGCGCCCACTGTGTGGCTGCCCCTCCCCTTCCTTGCCCCCAAAATGGCGCTTTGCGCCGTCTGCTTCCCCCCATTATCAATCACATCATGAAATATTTTCCTGTAGAATCCCTCAGAAGACTCAAACTGGAGAGGCTCATAGCCAAGACTAATGTGTTGTGGGGGCTTTTTGTGCCTAGGGAGGTTAGGGCTTCCTAAATCTAAGTCTTTTGTTGTCATTGTCGTCTTTGTCTAGAACTCTTCAAAGCTGTTCCTCTGCTGCTTTATATTCTCCTTGACAGACACAAAAAGAAGTTCTGCTTGATGGAACTGTGTAGGTTACTTGTTTGAAGTGCTGGATTGTGTCCAAACAGTCAAACACAAGCATCAAAAGCTGCAGCACAAAAAAAGAAGTTTTTCTCATGTCCATCTGCTTTTGCTCTAGCATCGCCCCTTTCCTCAGATGCCACATCCTTTAAAATAAATCAATGAGCTGTCTCTAATTAAGAACAACTGACTGTAAAGAAGCTGCTCTAACAGACCATTTTGTGGGGGAAATAATTTCAGATATATGTTCTCCTTTCCCCCGTGAATTTTTTTTAAACCAGGCAAGACATTTCAGTGAAACTCTGACAAAAATAACAAGGTTAGCTAATTCACTCAAAAAGTTTCTACACATGGCAACATTTCCTGATACACACTGCACCACTAAATCACAGCATGAGTCACACAGTATACTCTTACTTCTTACTTCACAGGAGCCTGCAGCCCACTAAGGGCCTCGGCAGATGGCTAATTGCGCCGTCTCCGAGGCAGGGAAGAGGAGGGGCAGCCACACGCTCGGCGCCCCTTCCTCTTCCCGAGGTTGACCTCGGAGCCACCGGCCCTCCGCATGGCCGGCACTCCGAAGGCAACCTCCCGCCGCAGCATCCGCACACGCTGCAGTGGATAAGTCAGTGAAAGTGCGCCCCACGCTATTGGGGCACACTTTCACTGACTTGTGAAAGGAGCGCTGATTTAGCGCTCCTTTCAGGGACGCCGATGGTGCGCCGTGGTGAGGATGCCTCGGTCCCGCAGTGCACCGTCCCACAGCATCCCAGAGCCTCTCGTCTGCTTCCCCCCCCCAATGCATCCAGCTACATTTGATGCTCCATCATAGCATTGGCCATGACACCTATGAAGAGGAAGATTAAAGCAGCAAACTATGGGGCTATGCAGACGGGAAGGAAAAGGTGACCTGAATTTGCCTTTTCCCCAAACTACAGCAACCGCACTACCTGCCCTAAGGTTGCCCTAAATGGGGACGGAGCAACCGCACTGGGAGCCAGTTAATGCAGCTTTTATGAGGCTGCAGTGAAGCCTCATCACCCACACTGCTGGCCCCAAGGTTTCCCTAAATAGGAATGCAATAACTGGACGGGCCAGCGGCGGCGGCTTTAATTTTTGTGTGTGTGTGTGTTCTCTGTGGCACATGCGCACGTGCGCAGAGACAACACAGGCCCTTTAACAGCAATGTTGGCATTACTCAAGACCTGCGCACTATGTGCTGTAGAGAAATCATGGCTGCCACGACAATCAAGTGGTCCGTGCAGGTACTCAGCCTGCAATGCACAGCCACAGGAGCCTCTGCCATTGTCCCTGCTGCAGATGCATTCATGCAAGATGGCAGTGATGACTTGGAGGATCCAGAAGTGAGACCTGTCAGAGCGGGTGCCCGAGAGAGCCCCGCGCCGCTGGTGGATGCTCCCCAGAAGCACCAACTGGTGGTACAGGTTCATCACATACATCTGGTCTGATGAGCAATGGAAGATGTTCTTCCGAATGCCCCGTGCCCTCTTCCACAAGATAGTAGTACTGCGTCCGGAAATGCAGTGGGCAGACACCATGATGAGGAAGGCCATCCCGGTAGAGAAGAGGGTCGCCATGGCCATCTGGGTCCTCGCCCAGAAGAGGGTCGCCATGGCCATCTGGGTCCTCGCCCAGCTGCAAGCAGGCGTCAGAGCAGTTCGGGGTCAGCCAAACCACTATGGGGGAAGTGTTGGTGGAGTTCGCCCTCACCATGGAAAAGCTGTTCCTGTCACAGACAGTGTACCTGGGGGATGCCAGTCAGGTAAGGACAGTCACACACACTTGTCACTTTTCCCTCCTACGCAGAACGCGTCATGACCTGACACAAAGTGCAGGTGTCACTGTACAGAGTCGGCTGCTTAGGCTGTTGAACCTGCGCAGGGATGCCTAAAACGTCATGACTCGACATACAATGTGGCTCTTACTGTATACTCTGCAGCTTTGCCTGTTAAACCTGCGCAGGGACGCCTAGTAGGTCATGCCTTGGCATACAGTGTGGTTCCTACTGTACAGAGTCTGCAGCTTTGGCCGTTGAACCTGTGCAGGGTTAGAGTTAGAGTTTAGGGTTTAGGGTTAGGATTTAGGGTTAGGGTTTAGGGTTAGAGTTACCTTATGACTCGACATACAGTGTGGCTCCTACAGTATACTCGGCAGCTTAGCCTGATGAACCTGCGCAGGGACACCTAGTAGGTGATGACTTGACATAGAGTGTGGCTCCTACTGTATACTCGGCAGCTTAGCCCGATGAACCTGCGCAGGGACGCCTAGTAGGTCATGACTCGACATACAGTGTGGCTCCTATTGTATGGATCGCCCTGCTGGGGCCGATGAACCTGCGCAGGGATGCCTAGTAGGTCATGACTCGACATACAGTGTGGCTCCTACTGTATGGATCCCCCTGCCAATGCCAGGCAGAAAGGATTCAACAGGAAGCTGAATCACACCAGGAATGTGGTGGAAGGGCCTTCAGGTGGCTGAAGGCTTGGTGGAGGTGTCTCACTGCCCCACTCCTTGTGGCAGAGGAGAATGTCATCCCCATCATCGCCTCCTGTGTCATCCTTCACAACATCTGCGAGACCAAGGGAAGCGTCCTGGATGAGAGAGGGTGCTACAAGCAGTGCTTTGTGGTGCCCACCCTGGGGGCACCCATGGAGGACAATGACCTTGTGAGAGAGAGAGAGACGGGGAGGCTGTGAGGGAGGCCTTGGCAGAGTTCTTAGAGACCAGGAGGATCTGAAGTATTCCCTCTTCTCCATCTGTAATCCTAGGTCACCACTGTACTATGCCATAAGCATAAGCACCTAAACACAACATTTCCTATTATCCCCACTCTGTGTATGGAGCTTTGGCTGTAGGACACTATGTAGGACACTACTGCACTATGTAAGACACTTCTGCACTATGCCATGAGCATAACCACCTAAACACATTTCCTATTATCCACACTGTGTATGGCTAGCATTTATGTAGGACACTACTGCACTATGCCATGAGCATAACCACCTCAATGAATATGTACTGTTATACCCACTCTGTGTATGGCTTGCATTTATGTAGGACACTACTGCACTATGCCATGAGCATAACCACCTCAATGAATATATACTGTTATCCCCACTCTGTGTATGGCTTGCATTTATGTAGGACACTACTGAACTATGCCATGAGCATAAGCACCTCAATAAATATGTACTGTTATCCCCACTCTGTGTATGGCTAGCATTTATGTAGGACACTACTGCACTATGCCATGATGAGATCCTATTATCCCCACTCTATTTATGGATGGCAATCCTGCTTTTAGGCAGATATCCTTGAACATGAGCCTAAAGAAGGCACACACAGACACACACACAGAAGGGCATGGAGGGGTCACCCAGCACCAGATTTCCTGGCAATAGAAAAATACAGTGCAAAAACCACCAACTGTAACCTATGACAATGTTGCAAAATTCCCAACAGTCAGCTTTCCTAATGGCCCATTCGATTGTAACAATTGGTAGCCCAGAGGGCTACCATTGGGGCTCACATACAAACTTCTCTTATGAGGGTCTCCATTGGCCAGGAGCCAGGTAAGGCCATCTGCCCCCGCAACAATTGCCCATAAATGCTCCTGCAGACCTCCGTATATCCCCAGGACGACAATGGCAGCCAGGAGGATAGTGCCCATCTGCATTGCGTTCTGGAGCAATGAGGAGGTGGGCATTCTCCAGGCCCTGACACCGGATCCAGCTGCAAGAAGGGTGATGGCAAGCACCAACCGCCCTAACAGGGGGTACTTCTCCCAGGCCTCCCAGGCCTTCTGCCAGCAGGGCTTCAGGAGGACCCCCCAACAGTGCCGGACGAAGTTCAAGGCACTAAAGGGGTCTTCTTTGAGGCCCTGGAGGATTTTGGGGCGTATCCTCCGGTTAGGAAGCGCCCACCTTTCTATGAGCGCCTCTGGGACCTATGGATCAGGGCTGGCTGCCCTAGATAGCAGGATCGCCATTCTCCCAGTAAGTGTTGGGCCCCTGCCATGGTCCCTCATGCCCATCCCTCCCTTCCCCTCACTCTTCCCTATTCCTCCCCTCCCACTTGTCCCCATCCCATGGATACAAATGGTGTTTCCCTTCTCTCCAAATGCAAGCATGCAGCGGAGGCGATGACAGCGACAGAGGAGGGACCCTGCCAGTTCCCCGTCCTCCTCCTCCTCCTCCAAAAGAGAAGCTGGGCCAGCCAGTGAGGCCCATGCAGAGGGAGCCCCTGCCATCCCTCTGCAGCCACATCAGCCTCCCATGGCCGAAGGCAGGTCCCTGAGGGGAGGGGTAATGGCTGCATAACTGCGGCCTCCATGGCATTCCTGTCCCTCCCCTCCCCCACCTCTTTCCATGCTGCATTCCTAAATGGTGTCTTTTTTCCTTTCACAGGCGGGCCTGCTGAGGAGGAGGAGGTAGGGTTGAGTCGCCAGCCACCAGGTGAAGCAGATCAGGGTCCCTTTGGTGTTGCCCGCCTGGCGGTCATCCAGACCACCCGGGGGGAGCACCATGAGCGAGGTAAAAAACACAGAGGGAGGGAGTTGGGGGGCCCCCCAGAAACCCTGATTGTAGCATTGGGTGATGGGGTGAGGAGCAACCTCCTAACCACACTTTTCTCTTTTCTTTTCCCTTGCAGATCGATGGCTGGAACAAAGGGTGGCTGCCATGGAGGAGCAGATGCTATGTCTCAACAACTCCATGGCAGCCATCATGCACCACCTCGGCCTTCCCCGACCCCCGACTCCACCCCACCCCACCCCACTCCCCACCCCATCCCTGAAGCACCTTCCTCTCCCCTTCCCCTTGTACATGCTTCCTATCTCCTCCCTCCCCTTCTTCCCCCATTGTAACTTCCCCTCCCCTTTGTAAATATTCCCCTTTGTAAATACTGTAGTGTCGCTGACTCTCTACAACTGCAGATCAGTCTGCTGGCCCTCCCCTTCCCCCATTTGTAGATTGTTGTATATACTTGTTTGTTATTTTATCAAAAGAAAAAATTATTTTTAAAAAATTTATGACAGAATCTGCGCACATACACAGGTTTGGCAATAACTGGGTTTTATTAAAAAACTTTCCATTTTTAAACAGCTTCTGACATTTAATGCGAAGGTGTGTAGGTTCATCGAAGGATCCTTACAGGAAACCAGTGAGCAGCATCAGTGAGGTGGGCATGGTGTGCAGTGGCAGTTGCAATCAGTGAGGTGGGCACAGTGGGGAGTAATTGGTGATGGATGCCTCAGTACTTAGTGGTGATCGTTGCAACATCTCCATCCCCCTCTACTTGATCTCTGCCTTTGTGGGCAGCGAGTGGGTGGTGGCACTGCCACATCACTGCTGGAAAGGCTGGCAGACTCTTCTACGAAGTATTGCTCAATGATCTCCACCTCCATAGCAGCCTCCTCCGCCATGGGTGGACACCTCTCCCTCCTCCCTCTGCCCACAGCACCCTCGACATCCAGGAGTGGAGAGTGACCCCTCCTTCCTCTGCCTACCACCACAGCCACCTCCTGCTGGCCCTGGGGGTTACCCCTCCCTCTTCCACCCTCCTGCACATCCTCCCCGCTGCCACCAATGGCCCTCTGGGGCCCCTCTATGACATCCACAATTCGGGCCAGCAGACTGGTCTGCAGTTGTACGGAGTCAGCAACACACCAGTGCTCGTGGGCCATGTGTTGCTGATGCTCCCTCCGATCCTCTCTCTTGCTCTGCCTCAGCTGATAGCAACATTCAGCAAGCTCATAGGAACATTCATCCTGTTCTAGGCCTTTGTCCATTTGTTCTATGCTGCATTCCATGAACTGCTGCTGGGCACTCGTATTTGCTGCGGCTGCTGAGCAACGTGTCCTCTTCCCTCTGATGTCAGCCAGGCGGGCTGCCGGTGGCATTGCAGCTCTGAAATTAGCTGTTTCATTCTCATCCTCCTCTCTCTGTCATGCTACTTCTCATTCTAGGGAGATATATGGCAGAGGGCACCGTTTGCACACACAACATCTCCCGCACATATCAGGGAGGAGGGGAGAGGTACATGCCAGGGAGATTTGTGTAGGCACACTGGATACATGCAGGTGGTGGTCATGCGAAGGACATGATGAATGGGACACACAAATGTTCCTCCATGCCCCCCTCCCACTTGCTAGGGTGTGAAAGCGGCGTGCCGGGGGGGATTCTGCAAACCTGTGAACCTACGCAAAAAACATCATAAAAGCCACAAAAATTGCTTTGTTTTTTGGGGGGTGCAGGCATGTTAAGGAAAATGCAACATGGGACATACAGTGATAGAAATAAAATATGTATGTGAAAGTCACAATGACTAAGCAAGAGCAATTATGAAGCTACACAGGTGCAAAAGCTAATGTAATTTAGAAGTCTTGAGAGCCAAGGACAGAGTTATAGAATGCATATTGGAAACACCTGAGATTCATTAAGTGTACAAGGTAAAATGATGAAATACTTGGGTTGGTCTTAAGTATGGGTTGAACTATGTGAACCAATCAAAATAAATATACACACCCACTGGGTGGAAACTAACTAGTGGGTGGTGATTAACAATGGCTATAATAATTGCAATGTTTGCCAATGTATTTTTGTGGAGTAGTTTTGGAGATATTGTGGGTAGTTGAGGAGATTTGTAGAGATTGTGATTTGTTGGGCATATAGTACTTGTATATAGTAGAATAAAGTAGATCTTTTATATAAGACTACTGAGTTGTCTGGTGTCTTGAGTGAAGATACAAGAGCCAGCAGAATCCTGGAAAAGTTTGGAGACATCTGGGGAAGAAGAGTGAGAAGGCTTGGAGAGTTTGGCAGGGTCTTCAGCCTATTCTCTGAAACTCTGCTGCTTTGGAGAAAAGCATTAACCACTGATCAAAGCTGGTCAGCTCTGCTGCATAACAAGGTGGTGAGTTAGAGCCAGAGGTGAAGAGCTACAACTCTCATCATCCATGACATGGGTTATGGGCCCAGTTACTAGAGCAACCAGCATCCACAGAAGCTGAAAGTTCCAGAGAGTGGAAGAAAGTTTTGTGGACGACAGATCAGAACAAGCTGTTTACGCTGCACTGATAAGCTTCGTGAGTAAATCATTTTGTGTTTTGTTTAAGCCCAGACGGGTCAGCTGTGCATACTCAGAAGGACTGTGTCAAATTGAGTCACTGCACAAATTAAGATGGAGATTCTAAAGTTTAGTAAATTAAATAGAAACAACTACTCTACCTGGAAGATTTATGCCCAATCTCTACTAGTAAAGGAAGGTCTGTGGTCGACAGTTGAAACAGGGCTGGCAGCCGATGCTAATGCAGCCACTCGAGAAAGAGATAATAAAGCAAAAGCCTGTCTTTATCTCATGCTTGAAGAAGACTTGATTAATGACGTCAGAGATAAAGCATCCGCCAAGGATGTGTGGGAAACCTTGCAGAGATTACACACTCCTTCAACTGCTTTTGCAAAGATGCTATGGTCTAAAAGAATATACAGGCAAAAGATGACTAAAGGGCAGTGTGTGATAGAACATTTAAAAACGATGCAAGATTTATTTGTGCAAGCTGAACTGAGGGGAATGGAAATTAGCAAAGAGCAGCAGTGTTACATTTTAATAGAATCGCTAGACTCTTCTTGGGACAACATTACGAACAGCTTGCAAAATTTGCCAGAAGCTGAGCTTAACAGAGACTTAATTGTGGCCAGAATATTGGAAGAGAACCAGAGAAGAAAGTCTGAGCAGGGTGACTCAGCAGGTTTAAAGTCTGTGCCGAAACAACAAACAACGCCTGATTTGCGAAAGCAGGAAGAAGCAGCTTCTACAAGGGAGCAACGGAGGTGTTTTTATTGTAAGAAGATTGGTCATCTGCAGAGACATTGTAGACAATTTGCTGCTGAGAGAAGCAAGCAAGGAGAGAGCAGATGGCAGCCGCGGCAGTATCAAAAACAGTCCAGACCTCCATTTTTGAAGGACAGTGGTAATAAAAAGGGGTTTGCAACCATGATTAAGGAAAAACAAAATACTAATTCAAAATGGCTGGTTGACTCAGGAGCCTCATCTTCGATGTATAATAATATTAATTTAATAAGTAATAGAAAATCAGCTAATGTAAATGCTGTAGTTTTGGCTGATGGGAAAGAGCTCAGTATTGTAAATCAAATGGGTACAGTTTTCATTCCAGGGCTAAAAGAAAACTTTAATGATGTTTTACATGTAAAGGAGTTAGAAAATAATTTGTTATCAGTAAGCAGATTAACAGACAGAGACTACACAGTCATCTTTGAAAAGAACTTGTGTAAGATAAAACTGAATGGGGAATTGCGTGGCATAGGCTTGAAAAAGGATAGACTTTATTTTTTGGAGGACAATATTGATAGCTACAGGGTTGAAAATGCTAGTAACATAGACAATAGTCCAATCCACAAAGACTGCATACACGAGCTCCACAGAAAATTCGGCCATGCTAGTTTCAAATGTTTAAAGAATTTAATCAGTATGTGTCCAGATTTAAAAGTTGCTGAATGTAAAAATCATCTAGATTGTACAGTATGTAATCAGGTAAAGGTCAGAGCTTTTCCAATAGCCAAGAAAACAAAAAGAATTGCTCAAAGACCATTTCAATTTGTTCATGCAAATGTTGCCCAAGCTAATTGTTTGTCTTTAGGGGGAAGCAAGTATTTTCTAGTAATTGTTGATAGGTTTACAAGGTTTGCGTTTGTGAAAATATTGAAAAACAAATCTGCCGCTGGGCAAAGTTTAAAAGCGTGGGTGAGAATGGTGGAAAAACAGTTTGATAGCAGAGTAGGCACCATTGTTACTGACAGAGGAGGAGAATTTTTAAATAATCAACTGTTTAACTGGTTTCAAAAGGTGGGAATAAGGCATGAAACTACAAACCCTGCTTGTCCTAGTGAGGATGGTTTAGCAGAGAGAAAAATACAAGACATAAAAAGAATAACTGCTTGTTTGATGGCAGATGCAGGGGTGAAAGATAGCTTTTGGGCAGAAGCAACTTTGACAGCAGTACATATTAGTAACAGATTGTATCATTCAGAAATTGAAGACATTCCCTACAGGGTATTGTATGGGAGAGTGCCAAACTACAAGTATTTGAGAGTTTTTGGACAGTTTGCTTATGTTTACACACCTGCTTGTTTCAGGAGGAAAGGAGAACCCAAAAGCAAAAGGCTTATGTTTTTGGGGTATTCCAGAAATAGCTACAAGTTTCATTTGGGTGGAAAAGAAGTGCAGTATTCTAGGTCTGCAAATTTCGAGAGACATGCTGGTTGGGACAAACTGCATGCCAATAAAGAAGTTTTTTGAGGTTAGGAAGTTCAAATGAGCCAGAAGCACAAACTGAACCAACTTCAGGAAATGGAGGGGTTTCAGCTAAGCCAGAAGCACCAACTAGCAGTAGTGGTAGTTCTTCTGATAATGAGACACAATCTAGGCCTATTACTAATCGAATGACTGAAGACAAGAGATTTAGTCATAGAACTACAACTCCTAGTACAGAAAGTGAGGATGAAAGAGGCAGGTCAGCAGATTTTATTCCCAGGCGTAGTCATAGAGTTAGAAAGTCTCCAGATAGGTTTGTTGTGACAAAGGCAAGAGCTTGTTTAGCAGTGGAAGAGCCTGAAAGTTTTGAAGAGTTGGAAAGTTTTTCTAGAGAAGAACAGGAAAGATGGTTTGATGCAATGGATAACGAGTTTGGTTGCCTGGTAAATAAAGATGTTTTTGAAATTGTTGACAGACCCAAAGACAAGAAAGTAATTGGTTGTAAGTGGGTGTACAAAAGGAAAGAAATGCCAGATGGAAGTATTAAATATAAAGCTAGGTTAGGAGCTAAGGGTTTTGCACAACAGCAGTATGAGAACTATGATAAGACATATTCTCCAACTGCAAAGCCAGAAAGTCTGAGAATGGTTCTAGCTGTAGCAGCAAAAAGGAATTTAGTTGTAGAGCATTTTGATTTTGAAACAGCTTACTTGAATGCTAGTTTGGATGAAGAAATATTTATGGAGCAGCCACAAGGTTTTGAAGAAAATGGTAGTCAGAAAGTTTATAAATTAAAGAAAGCATTATATGGTTTAAAACAGAGTGCCAGAGCATGGAATTTGTGCATTAATGATGAGTTAGTTAAGCTAGGATACAAAAGGAGCATTGCAGATGCTTGTGTCTATACAAAAGGAGACATAGTGTTAGTGATTTATGTAGATGATTTGTGCGTAGCAGCAAAGTCAAAACAGGAAATTGAGTCAGTAAAAAGAGAATTGTCTGAAAAGTTTATTTTGAAGGATTTAGGTTTATTGAAGTCTTATTTAGGTATTGGTGTTGAATGGACAGAAGAAGGACATTGTTTGTTAAGTCAGAGAAAGAAAATTGAAAGTTTGATTGAAAAGTGTGGATTACAAAATGCTAAAATAGTAAAAGCTCCAATGACAACTGGTTTTGTGTCTGAAGAAACAACTAGAGCTTTTGAGGACAAGACTTTATTCAGGAGTATAATAGGATCTTTACAATTCATATCTTGCCACACCAGACCAGACATTTCTTATGCTGTAAATGTATTGTCTAGAAGGGTTATTGATCCAAAAATTGAAGACTGGACAGCAGTAAAACATTTATTGAGGTATTTGAAAGGAACTTTAGATAAGAAATTGATAATCAGAAGCAGTAGTTCAGATTTAGATTGTTATGTGGACAGTTCTTTTGCGTCAGAATTAGGAGACAAGAAGTCAGTTACAGGAATGATAATTAAATACAGTGAAAGTCCAATAGTTTGGAGAAGTAGAAAACAAACTAATGTAGCGTTGAGTACGACTGAAGCAGAATTCGCAGCTTTGAATGAGATAGTGAATGAGGTACAGTGGGTTGAGCAATTGTTAAATGATTTAAATGAAAGTTTCAAGATACCAGTGGAAATTCTGGAAGATTCACAGTCATGCATAGCGATGGCTGAAACTGAAAGTTTGAAGAACAGAACAAAATATGTTGGTGTAAGATATCAAAATGTGCGAGACATGGTTCAGAAGGGTGAAATAGAATTGAGATATATAGAAACACAACACAACATAGCAGATTTGTTCACAAAAGCATTGACAGTAGAAAAACATGAAAGACTGACACAAATGGTTGGAATGACATTGTAAGACACATACAATATTTTATTTCGGAGGGGATTGTTAAGGAAAATGCAACATGGGACATACAGTGATAGAAATAAAATATGTATGTGAAAGTCACAATGACTAAGCAAGAGCAATTATGAAGCTACACAGGTGCAAAAGCTAATGTAATTTAGAAGTCTTGAGAGCCAAGGACAGAGTTATAGAATGCATATTGGAAACACCTGAGATTCATTAAGTGTACAAGGTAAAATGATGAAATACTTGGGTTGGTCTTAAGTATGGGTTGAACTATGTGAACCAATCAAAATAAATATACACACCCACTGGGTGGAAACTAACTAGTGGGTGGTGATTAACAATGGCTATAATAATTGCAATGTTTGCCAATGTAATTTTGTGGAGTAGTTTTGGAGATATTGTGGGTAGTTGAGGAGATTTGTAGAGATTGTGATTTGTTGGGCATATAGTACTTGTATACAGTAGAATAAAGTAGATCTTTTATATAAGACTACTGAGTTGTCTGGTGTCTTGAGTGAAGATACAAGAGCCAGCAGAATCCTGGAAAAGTTTGGAGACATCTGGGGAAGAAGAGTGAGAAGGCTTGGAGAGTTTGTCAGGGTCTTCAGCCTATTCTCTGAAACTCTGCTGCTTTGGAGAAAAGCATTAACCACTGATCAAAGCTGGTCAGCTCTGCTGCATAACAAGGTGGTGAGTTAGAGCCAGAGGTGAAGAGCTACAACTCTCATCATCCATGACAAGGCATACATGCAACGGAATGCATTTTTTGGTCGTAACAGGGAATATACCATGTGTAGCCTGGACCTGGTTGATCAGCTGGGTGAATTGTCCAGGACCTGCCCTCTCCTCACCCTCGCTCTCATTGTCGCTGAGTGCTGTACTTGTCCGTGGGACAGGGGAGAGGTCACGGTGGCTACTGATCCTGATACAGTGCTCCACTGTGAAGTATGAGATGGTGGTCTGCTGGTGGAAGATGTAGAGGCGGTCTCATGGCAGAGATGTCCATAACCTTCTGACTGCAGGATGTCTCATCTGAGTCAGGGTGTTCCTCCTGGTCATTAAAAATGACAAGGGATGGAGTCATCTCTGCCCTGTGGCCACCCTAGTGCTGTCCTCTGCACCCCTTCCCGAAGGCCCTGGCGTATCTTACCTTGAAGGGGCAAAAGCTCCTGGGGGCATTCTCCCTCGGAGATGTCCTCCACGGTTTCCGCTCTGGCTGGCTGGCCCACTGGGACCCTCATGATTTCACTGCTGGTGCCTATTCTACTGGGCCGTATGCTGCCGTCCCTGGAGAGGAAGGCATGAAGTTCCTTGTAGAAGGGCATGGAGGAGGGACCCCATCCGCTTTTGCACTTGTGATCCCTAAACTTCTTGTAATTGGACCTGAGGTTTTTGGTATTCCGACGACACTCCTCCCAGGTACGTTGGTGGCCCTTCACCTTCATGGCTTGTGCCAACTCCTTTAATGTGCTGGCATTCAAGAAGGAATTTCTCAATTTCTCCAAAATGTGTGGCTGTGACCACAGAGCTATGAGTTCGGCCATCTCTGTATGGGTCCATGACGTCCCTCTCCCTCTTTTTGGCTCTCCGCTTGTGGATGGCTCTGCCATTGTTCCTGCTGTGGACGAGAGGAGCCCCGAAGTGAACAGCTGTGGAGGTCTGCAGCCGGCAAAAGTTGCACTGGGAAAATGGCACTGGAATGTGTGTGGGGGTTCAGCTTAAAAGTTAAAGTTTCCCCTTTATCTTTTTAACACAATGTAACATCCAGTAGCAACAGTTTCACCTTCCCACTCTGGCGCATGTGCACTGTCAAAATTAGGATTAGATCTAGGGTTCTGAAGCAGACGCACCTGCGGTGGCTCGCTCACACCTGAACTCTAAAAATGCTTTAATTTGAAGCTTTTTTCAATGGGCACATGCTCCCCAAGGGCAGCTTTAAATGTGGCGCACCCGTACACGTACATTTACACCGACGTCTTTTGCTCTCGGGTGCCCTTATTTCCACCATACCTCCGTCACTGCATCCCGACGTACCGTTGAAAGTGTGCATGTTTTCAGAAGGAGCAAAAAAATGGGGCTCCTTTTTGAAGCGCACTTTCACAGGAAGAGGCAGGTAGGGGGGCACTTTTTCGGTGTGCATCATCTAAAGACCATGCCTTCAAGTCAACCCCAAAATAACCCTTTTAGCCCGTGTGCATCCCCCCTACATCTTTCAAAATAGCAAAAAGGCTTTTAGATGTTATAGCATCTGTCTCATAAGAACCCAAAAATAATTCCTCCACAAACATTTCATTGTGGCAATGTGAAAGAAAAATGAAACCTGCTCCTTTATGGTGAAATCTGTAGTCTATCCACAACTAAACAGCTGCTTCAATCTCTCTCACTAATGCACATAGAACATTGTGAGTTGTGATCTTAAGAAACTCATTCACAATTGCAGGTGAAATCCATTTGTAATTTGTATGATCCAGCCATAATCTCAGGGCCTTTTCAGACTGCCAGAAATAATGCACATTATATTGAGGCACTGCCCTGGCTCAGTGCTAGGGAGTCATGGGAATTGTATTTTTTTCTGGGACATTGAGCCTTCTCTGTCAGAGAGCTCTGGTGCCACCATAAATTACAGTTCCCATGATTCCCTAGTACTGAGCCAGGGCAGTGCCTCAATTTAATGTGCACTATTTCTGGCAGTCTGCAAAGGCCCTCAGGGGGGTTGCAGACTGTCAAAAATAGTGTGAATTCAGTCCACTTTTAGGGTTAGGGTTAAGGTTAGGGAATCATGGGAACTGAATTTTATTGTGGCACTAGAGTTCTCTGACAAAGAAGGTTCAATGTCTCAGAAAAATAACAATTCCCATGATTCCCTAGCACTAACCCTAACCCTAAAAGAGGACTGAATTCACACTATTTTTCACAGTCTGCAACCCCCCTCAGTTAAGGAAAATCATCAGCATGAAGTTGCAGTGTAGCCATGAACTGCAAGGCCTTGATAGGCAAGATATCTTACAGAGGATAAAACTTTCAGCATTGCCTTTCTAGCTTCTTGCATTTGCTTCTGTTTTCCTTCTGAGCAAGTGAAATGAACATTTACATCACCTTCAACACCAGTCATAACTTAAACAGCTGTGTGGTGAAAATATGATTGTTGGTGGCTATGGAATCTTTCTAGAGTTTTCTTCCAGTTTGAGAAGCCTTTCTTAAAAGTTTCTTATGCATTCCTGTCTTTTGAAGTTTTGAAAGCAGGAGCATTCATTTCACTTGCTATACGACAGATAAATAGTCAATCCAAGGTTCTCTTCCAAATTTCCTTCTACTGGCATCCTGCTAGCTTTCTTTTTACACCAGAAACACTACTATTTGATGGCATGTCTTGAGAAGGTAATGTTTCCTCAGCCTGGCCCCATGTTAAGGCTAGATGAGCTGCCAGTAGAACTTTCATCAGTGCCAACCACATCACATGTTTTCTTTTTTTCCATAAGAAATCTCTCCATAGTAGTGATTGTGGTCAGTAGTTCAACCAAGGAAATAGGATTCTGCAGGTGGATAGAAAACATGTTATATACTCCAGCTGGTTCAAAGAGCTGCAGCCAGATTGTTGACTAGGGCTGGTTACAACTCACCTGATAAAATAGCTCCACTACCTTCTAGTCTGTTTCCAGGCACAATTCCAAGTGCTGGTTATGACTTATTGAGCCCTATATGGCTTCAGTCCATGTTATTTGAAAGTCCATATCCTCCCTTATGAGCCTGTCCATGCTTTAAGATCTTCTGAGGAAGCCCTTCTTTCATTCCCACTATCTTCACAGGCAAACCTGTAGGAACATGGGAGAGGGTCTTCTCAGTAGCTGCTCCAATGTTCTGGAACCCTTTCCCAGGGAAGCTAGACTGGCTCTCTCCTTAATGTGCTTTTGGAAACAGATAAAAACCTCTTTGTTCTGGCAGTACTTTGGTGAATAATCTGAGCCTATATCTATGTTTTTAGGACTTGCAAAATTGTTGTGTATTATAAATGTTTAATGTTTTAATATTATAATACTATATGTGTGTGTATTGTGTATGTATAAATGTATACATTTAAAATGTATATGTATAAAAATAAGAGGACAAAAAAACAATCCAGCAAAGATCTATACAAAAAATTAATTCCAGTACTTGCTGGATACATTGTTCAATCAAGGGAAAATTAGATGCAGAGGTGGATAAATATTCAGAGTTACTTCTCTGGTAGCAAAAAGGAAAAACTGGCCAAGACACCTAGTGATATTTTTCACAAGAGAAAGGTCAAAAGAAATTATCATTCAAATGAATTACAAAAAGAAAATCAAGACAGATAATGACAACATAAGGGTTTATAAGGACATACCACCTGTAATATTAAGGAACAGAGACTATACCTTAATTTTTAAACAGAGGCTGGATGGCCATCTGTCAGGGGTTCTGTTTATTCTTTTATGGCAAGGGGTTGGGCTTGATGACAGTTGAAGTCTCTTCCAATTCTATGATTTTGTGATTCTATGATTCATAAGAAAACAACTTCAACTAAAAGGCATGAGGTACAAGTGGGGAAAGATTGAGGGAATGTCATTTGCCTATGATCAGAGAAAGTATAAACTGAACACAGTGAATGAAGCAAAAGAATTCTGGAAGACACGTCAAAAGTTTGATAGAGAGAATGAAGATATGGAAAAAGCAAAGAGAAAGAATGCAAAAGAGCAAAAAAATATGAAAAAACACATGAAGAAGAGACAATGTGAAGAGAAAAGAAGAGAATGGAGAGCACAAGTAGACAAGGACTATTTAGATATGAAAGAAGATACCATAGAGAGGACCATAGAGGAAATCTAAGAAGTGACATACAAAGAATGAATCAACATGAAATTGGTATCATGGAATGGAAGAATGCTAAATTCCCCAGACAAAAGGAAGCATGTGTTTCATTTTTTGGAAAAGTCAAAAGCCAACAGAATATGCATACAGGAAACAAACATCCAATGGCAAGATTCTAAACATTTTTAAAAACTCTAAATTAGGAGAGATGTTCATGATAACAACAGATAAAAAGAATAGGGAAAAGCAATAAATCTGCTAAACAGAACTCCAGCAAAACAGATAATAAATGATAAAAAGGGCTGATATATTGATATAGAGATGCAAATTCATGAAATCAAATCTTTGTTAATTGGGCTCTATGACCCACTTGAAAATATACAAAGGTTTTATTTTAAAAAATACAATCAGAATTACTGAAATTTGACTATTGAAATGTAATACCCATGGGGGACTGGAATGGAGCAATATATTCCTCCATAGATAGAAAATTACAATTTAAAAAAAAAATAAGGAAAATTGGCAAGATTTTTTGATCTACTGGGAAAATGAACACTTATAAATCTCTGGAGACAAAAATAAGGCAATGGTAGACAATACACTTACTATGCAGAACAACACAAGTCAAATTCCAGGACTGACGTGTTCCTGATTTCCAAAGAGGTGACTAAAAAAATTAAGAAATTGGAAGTGGTGCCAGAAACAATATTAAACCATAACCCAATTGCAATGACATTAAGAACAGTGAGGAAAGAGATGTGTTGGCAAATAAGAGATACTGCTGAAAGATAAGAAGGTATTGCAAAAAGCCAGAAAACTCAAACATTATTTAGAGGAAAATATGAACAGAGAAACAAAAATAAAAACAGTATAGGATGCCTGTAGGGCAGTAATGCAGTCTCCTTATACAACAAAACTGTGAATGGAAAAGGAAGAGAAATGGGGGAACAACAAATATTGCAAACAATTAAAAATAAAGAACAAAAATTGACAAAATATTTGAGGGTGGGAAGAAATAAATAAGGAAATAAAAATATTGCAAAGGCAGCTATCTTCAGTGTAAGTAGAAGAGACAGAAAGCAAAGTAAGTTATGCAAAACAAATATATTTTGAATAATAATAATAATTTTTATTTATAGCCCGCCCCTCTGCACAACAATCGAGGCGGGTTATAGCATTTAAAACAGACAAAATGCAAACAAGCCAGGAAGATGGTTCACACAAAAGCTGAGGAAGATAAAGGGGAAATATTAGAAATTAAGGGTGAGAAAGAGCAAGACAAAAAAAAAAGATTTTTGAGAAATATTACATGAAATTAGTCAGTGAACAACAAGCCAATCAACAGACAAAAATAGATTTAAACAAATACTTGGAAAAGCAGCAGATAGTAAAATTAACAGAAGAACAAAAAGTGCCAATATCACTAATGGAAA
The DNA here is from genome assembly GCA_026167975.1 of Phrynosoma blainvillii. NCBI lineage: Eukaryota > Metazoa > Chordata > Lepidosauria > Squamata > Phrynosomatidae > Phrynosoma > Phrynosoma blainvillii. The sequence goes on from JANUYF010000004.1 coordinate 155,305,994, forward strand.
TTAGGGAAGCTATAAGGAAAACAAAAACAGGGAAATCACTAGGCCCAGACAGGTTCATAATTTTTTATTACAAAAAGATGGAAGATGAAATATTACTACCATTACAAACAACATTGAACAGCATTTTGGAACACTGCAGACCAAAAACATGGGGGGACTCAAATATTACATTAAGTCCTAAGGAAGACAGAGTCTTTAAAGAAACAAAAACCTACAGACTTATATCCTTACTTAATGTCAGTGGCAAAAACTTAGTTCAATCCTGACTGAAAGATTAGGAAAAATAATTAAAGACTGGATTTACAAAGACCAAGAAAGATTTCTTCTCATGAGAATGGTGAAACAAAATAATAGAATCACAGAATTGGAAGAGACCACAAGGGCCATCCAGTCTAACCTCCTACCATGCAGGAACTCACAATCAAAGCATCCAAACTGATTAAAGACCTCAAAAGAAGGAGACTCCACCACACTCTGAGGGAATGTTGAACAGCTCTTACTGTCAGGAAGTTCCTCCTAATGTTTAGGTGGAATCTCTTTTCCTTTAGCTTGTATCCATCATTCCATGTCTTTGTCCCTGGAGCAGCAGAGTTCTAAAATATTAGAATTGTATTGGACATTATAGTGTATTATGGTGAAAGATGATGATTGTGTTTTCTTACTGAGAAAGCATTTGATAATATTAATTTGCAGTTTATGTTCAAATTTTTAGAGAAAATGAATCTGAGATAAAGTTTTATAGGATGGATAAAATCTATATATGAGAATCAGACTGCACAACACATAAACAATGGTGAGAGAACAAATGCATTTGAGATAACAAGGGCATAAGACAAGGCTGCCAGTTATTACCACTACTATTTATAATTACTATTTATCATTAGTATGGGGAGAATTTGTGAAAAGGTGGAGAAATTAGAATCCTCTTCAAAACAACCGGAAGGGAAGATTGAACTAACCTAACTAAAGAGCATCTGGAAGAACAAGAGGCAATTATGAAACCAACTAAAACAAAAGGAGAAATATTTAAAATTAAGAGGACTTCCTGAGCATGAAAATGAGAATCTATACAAATATCTCACTCCTATTTTGTCACACTATATGGGCACTCTTCCATAGCAGTTTCAATGGGAGATAGACTAGATATATAGGATAAATTCAAGACCAGCAAGAGTAAAAAGATGTCCTAGAGACGTTGTGAGGAAGCAAACCAAATATATGATCCTCCATCAAAACTACAGGATGAAACAGATTATCTATTATCTATTATCTGAAACGAAGTATACTCTTTTTTTAATTATATTTTTTTCTTTTATCTTTTTTGCTTAAACAGATAATAGAGGGGAAAGATATACAGATATTTAAAGATATCCCTGAGCAAGTTCTAAAGAGGAGAAGAGACTACAAATGTTTAACTTGGCAACTGAAGATTTACGAAATCTCATATGGAAAGCATAGAAGGCTTGCCTCCAACCTTGTACCAAAGAAGCTATAGACTACATTCAGTAGAAAAAGCAAGTGAATTTTGAATGACGCATAGAAAGGAGATAGAGCAAAATAAGACAGGAAGTCCAAGAGATTGTAGGCTACATAGTATGACAGAAAAAAATAGTGAAAAGAAATAAGGCAGAAGAAGTAGAAAAAGACACTAAGGGGGTTACAGACTGCCAGAAATAGTGCAAATTGAGTCCACTTTTAGGGTTAGGGTTAGTGCTAGGGAATCATGGGATTTTTTTTCTGAGACATTGAGCCTTCTCTGTCAGAGAGCTCTGGTGCCACAATAAAATACAGTCCCAATGATTCCCTAACCCTAACCCTAAAAGTGGACTCAATTTGCACTATTTCTGGCAGTCTGCAACCCCCCTAAGAAACAGAAGGAGGAAGAAGAAGAGGAGGGGAGAAGAAGGATGCTTCATCAAATGAAGAAACAATCCCAGAATAAATTACTAGTAAACAGTGAGAAGAGATAAGGGATGAAAATAGTATCATGGAATGTGAAAGGATTGCACTCACCACAGAAGCACAAGAGAGTCACTTTTTGGAGAAAAAGAATTGTGATGTATTATGGATACAAAAGACACATAAAAATTAAAGATACAAAACTTACACAATCTGTAAAATTAGGGAAAGAGTTTGGCTGCCATAAATAAAGGGGAAAAGGAGTGATTACATAAGAATGACAGCTCAATGCAAAAGAAATCTTTAAAGACCTAAGAGGATAATATATAGGGATGGCAATTAATTGGTCGGGGGGAGGGAATAGTAGTAGGAATTTATGGCTTGCAAGAAAATAAGGGAGAGTTTTATAAGGAGTCACAAATAATATTCTTGGATTATGATTATGAAAATATGTTACGGACTGGAGATTTCAATAGAGTAATTGACCCTAAGTTAGATAAAACCTCAGCAAAAAAGATAAAAGAAAAACAAGGAAGATGGCCTAAAACTTTTTTTATTCTCTACTGAAGAACACATCGCTCTTAGGGCTGGAACAGACCGGCAGGAAAAAGCAGCTTGATCCTGCTTTCTCAAAAGCAGGTTGAAACCCCACTGTCCACACAGCCCACTCCCAAAGTGGGCTGATCACTCACAAACAGACCACACAGCACAGCATCAAACCATGCTGCTGGGTGATTTTTTTGTCCCTCCTCACCATGGATCCACACCATTGCACAAACACACTGCCTTCGACCTCTAAGTACCTGCCAGATCCCTCCTAGATGCCATCCCATTGCATGGCTGTCCCTTTGATTGGCCACACAATCAAAAGTGTGACACACCACCAGTGCAGATCATCAGATGCACCAGTGTGTGAATGATCCACTGAAAAAGCACAATTACGGAGCCCCCCATACATACCCCCTTCACCCCCCTTCACCCCATGCTTGCTTCCATCGCTTCATATCCTAGTCTCTGGAGCAGCAGAGAACAAGCTTGCTCCATCCTCAATATGACATCCATTCAAATATTTGAAGAGGACTATTATATCACCTCTTAACCTTCTCTTCTCCAGGTTAAACATACCTATCTGCCTAAGCCGCTTCTCATAAACCATGGTTTCCATACCCTTCACCATTTTGATTGCCCTCCTCTGGACACTCTCCAACTTGTCAACATTCCTTTGGAATTGGGTGCCCAGGACTTGATGCAGTATTCCAGGTGAGGCCTGACCAAAACAGAATAGAGTGGTACTATTACTTCTTCGATCTAGACATTATACTTCTATTGATGCAGCTTAGAATCACATTGGCTTTTTAGCTGCAGCATCACACTGTTGAATCATATTTAATTTGTGGTCTACTAGGACTCCTAGATCCTTTTCACATGTAGTGCTGTCAAGTCAAGTGCCCCCCCCCATCCTATATCTGTGCACTTTATTTTTTTACCCTAAGTGTAGTACCTTACATTTCTCTGTGGTGAAATTCATTTTCTTAGTTTGGGCCTTTTGCTATAGACATACTAAAAAAAAGCCCTTCTTATTGTTCATAACCTCTCTAGCAAGCCTCAGCTCATTCTGCATGTTAGCTTTTCCAACTTTCCCCTTATAGATTCTAGCTAGTTGTTTGAAATCCTCTTTGGTGAATTTCCCCTTTTCTATTTCTTATACATCTCCCATTTAAAACTTAGCTCAGTTGAAAGTCCTTTAAGGCCTTGCAGACTGCCAGAAATAGTGCAAATTGAGGCCACTTTAACTGCCCTGACTCAGTGCTAGGGAATCATGGGAACTGCAGTTTATTATGGCCCAGACAGAGAAGGTTTTTTCTCTGAGACATTGAGGGGGGAAGCAGATGGCGCAAAGTGCCATTTTGGGGGCAAGGAAGGGGAGGGGCAGCCGCACGGTGGGCGCCCCAACCCCTTCCTGAAGGCATCGTTGGAGCGCCGGCCCCTCCGCACGGCTGGCGCTCTGACGATGCCTTCCTGTCGCAGCGGCTGCACACGCTGCGGTGGAAGAGTCGGCGAAGGTGCGCCACCACCCTTTTGATGCGCACCTTCGGCAACTTGTGGAAGAAGCGCTATTTTAGCGCTCCTTCCTAGGGCGGCGAAGCTGTGCCGCAGGGCCAAGGTGTGGGGATACCTCGGTCCCGCGGCGCAGCTTCCCGGGGCGGCCCACGGCCGCCCGTCTGCTTCCCCCCTGAACCTTCTTCTTCTGACAGAGAAGGTTCAATGTCTCAGAAAAAAATACAATTCCCATGATTCCCTAGCACTGAGCCAGGACAGTTAAAGTGGACTCAATTTGCACTATTTCTAGCAGTCTGCAAAAGCCCTTAGTCACCCATCCTGGTTTCTTGATACACCTCCCATTTTTCCTCCTCTTTGAAACTGTTTGAAATTGTGTCTTCAGTGTCTTCAGTATCTTCTGTTTGAGAAACTCCCATCTGTCCTGAATCTCCTTCTCTTTTACTATTCCTGACCATGGGATCCTCCCCATTTCCCCAAGTTTACTGAAATCAGCTTTCCTAAAGTCTAGAATGTGTGTCTAATTATACTTGACTTCACCTTTCCAGGAGGCAAACTCCAGGAGAATGTGACCACTCCCATCTAAGGATCCTGCCACTTCCACCCCATTAACCAGGTCATCCTTGTTTGTTAGGATCAGGTATAAAACAGTTGATCCCCTTGTTGCCTCTTCCACCTTTTGAAGAATGAAATTGTCTGCCAGGCACATGAGGAAATTGCTGGACCTCAAATATTGACTGGAATTGACATCCAGCAAATATCAGCATAGTTGAAGTCACCCATCACTACTACATCTCTCCTTTCTGAGTGTGTGATCATCAGTTCTAGAAAGGCATCATCCAGTTCCTCAGTCTGACTTGGGGGGTCTGTAGTAGACTCCCCTGTTGTTTCTTTTCCCTTTAATTTTTATAAATTTCCCATGCTTTGTACATTAGTGTAGAAATGTCTAATATCATGGGACATCCCCCTTGCTGCCTATTTAAAGTTTTTCCCCTCACACTGTTGGGTTCTTGTACTATTTGCCTTGTCCTCTCTATGACATTGGCTATTATCTCCAGCTGTTGATGAACTCTGCCCTCCAGAATACTGTCTCCCTCCACCTTGTAACTCAGTTTAATTTTATATATATATATATACTTTTGGCAAAAACATTTCTGCCAACTGGTTTTAGATGCAATCCATCCCTTGCCAGAAGTCCCTCTTCCTGAAACTGCAGGCCATGGTCCAAGAATCCAAATCATTCTTGGTGGTGCCATCTACAGAGCCAGTTATTCACATCTGCTATTTTCCTCTCCTTTCCTGGACCATGCCCTTTAACTGAGAGAAGAGATGAGATGACAACCTGTACATCCATCACTTTCAACTACCTACCTAGAGCCTCATAATCCCTTATGATATTCTGAAGACTATGCCTTGCAGCCTCTTCCACTACCAGTCACCTCTTCCAAGATTTGGCAGAGGCTATGTCATGTATTGTAAGTGCTCTGATATCCCCATGATCCATCTATTGCACTGCTGGATGCCAGCATGGGCTGAAGAGGCTGTGAAAACCTACGAAACACCAGAAAATTTGAATATGTCACATAGACCCCAGACTCATCCAACCAGGTTTCAGTGATGTCTATTATATCATATTTGGTTTGCTGTGTTAAGAGTTTAATGTGTTTTGTTTATTTCCCATGCTCTGTGCATTAGTGTAGAGCAGTGATTCCCAAACTCTGCTTCTCCAGGTGGACATATATTGTTATTTTTAATTTATTTTTATTTTATTTATTTTATTTCTATGCCACCTTTCTCCCAAAAAAGGACCCAAGGCAGCTCACAATATAAAAACACATTCCAAAAGAGAGATCAAAGATGAGTATCAGGGATTAAAAGGGGAGTGCCCTAGGAATAATAGAGCTATATTTCATGATAAAAATGGAAATCTGGCTCAGATTTTTAAAAAAAATGAAATGACAATCAGAGGGCTATGTGGAGCCATCCATACTCACTAAATTACCTGAACCTCACTGTGTTCTTCTGGTTCTTAATGTTGCCAAATTGCCTTGTTTAACAAAATCTTAGATAATTTGTTTGTCCTGGAATATAGCAGGGTGGATCTCTAAATTGAAAGATTTAATGGCTTTAATGGCTATGTTATTATGGAGTTACCTGCCACAGCCTCAAGTGGCAAAGGAAGATCAAGAGCTGGGCTTGCCATTCTGATTTCTACCTCCCTTAAAGCCTCCAACACAATGTGGACAATGTGGACAGATCGCCATGGCATGTTCAATAGATTTATGTTCTTATTGATAGTTAATGTACATTAATAAATAACCCAGGAATGGGAAATATTAGAAGTTTATGTAGTTAAGATAGAAGCACATTTAATTGTGATGGGGGATTTTAATGCTAGAATTGGGTCTGACAATGAGACTTTTTTCTTCCCATTCCTGGCATGTCAAGGAATTTGAGGGTTGTATATTCAATAATAATAGGCACTCTAAAGACATAGGAATCAACTATGCTGGCATATGTTTTGTTCAGTTGGTGGGGCACCTTGCATTAAGAATAATTAATGGGGACCCAAAATTTGAACAACACGGATAATATACATAAGTATCAGGAAAGGCAAGCAGTACCATAGATTATGCTTTAGTTTTTCATTCTATTTACAAATGTATAGTGAATTTTTCAGTAGCAGCTAGAACTGAGAGCTATCACTTCGCCCTCTCCCTTAGTCTAAGAGTTCCCATTGATATTTAGCTTAAGCCTCAGCAGCAGTTTGATAACTTAGCAGTGACTATAAATCAGAAAAGGTTGAGATGGTCAGATAGTGTGAGCAGCAAGATCCCAACACTATTAAATTCACCATTGTACAGAGAGATTAATATCTCTATTATAGAGACAAAGGATTTTTTTAAACTTTTTTAACTTTTTGTTTCAAAAAAGTTGTTTTTAACTTTTTGAAATTATTTAATTTTTTAAAAAATGTATTTTATTGCTTTGTACTGTTTTAACTTGGACTATTTTAAATTTGATTAACTGTCTTGAGTCCTTGACAGTTAAATATACTCAACAGTCTTGAGTAAAATAAAATAAAATTTGCCTTGGGAAATTATTCTTTGCTTCTTGTGATATTAGTTAAGATGATGAGGAGCAAGGAAAAGGGCTGATAGGCACATGAGGATAGCCACATGTTTGGATAAAGAATGCTTGGAGGTAAGAGATCAGCTGAGGAAAGTGTACCTCAAGTATAGGAAGGACAATTGCCTAAAATCTATCTTATCACCAAAAAAAAATTATAAAATTTTGACCACAAGGGGAAAAAGGAAAATAAGATATAGGCAATGGTCGGCACTGTTGGCGCCCTTTCTACAAAGAAATACCAAACAATTCTGGGTCATAGTCACAGACATGATAGGTAACCTTGAGGGATACCAATGTAATATACCAGCACACACATGGGAAGCTTATTTTTCCACCTTGTCACAGTCACTAAGCCCCATAAGTTTGGGCTTGGGGTTAAACCAAATTGGAGTGCAAATTATGTAACAAATCTAACAATTTCTAAAAATAGGATGTCATTCAGCAAAGCCAGATTAAATATGATTCCATCCACTGGATTAGCGGGACATTTTCAGCAAATTGAGTACAAATATCACATATGCACTTGTGGGGAGGAACTAGTAGAATCATTATCCCATATACTCTTTTTCTGTACATTTTATAAAGATGACAAATTAAGACTAGTTACATCTCTTTTAAGTACATCCCCAGGTAGAGATTTAGAATTGTATCTTATATATTTGCTAGTAGATACTGGGGGGGGAAGGTAACAAAAGAGGTTGTTCTGCAGCCTAAACATGAAGTTCTATAAACAATATTTTAAGGGTGGCATTTTTGGTCCAAATTGTATGAGGTGCTAAATGGGAGTCATAGCCCCAGGAGGAGAGCTATCAAAGGTCTGCTTACTTTGGCTGCAAGATTTTAATATATATTTTAATATACCATTTATATATATATTTATATTTTATTATATATAGACCAAATGTTTTATCTGTTTTAATCATATATGGGCACACTCTGGACCATGTTTTCTGTTCTGGGTGGGGTGATATTGATCTTGGTGTGGAGGAATTCTCTGTAGTTCCATTGTCATGGACAGATCATTATCTGGTCAGGTTTAAACTCCCTGGGACTCAGAACTTCTGCAGGTGAGAAGGACTGATTAGGATGATCCACTCCAGGATCCAGATGGATTCCTGAGGGCTATTGGGGAGTTCCCGGTCACCTTGGCAGGTGATTCTGCTGAAGATCTGGATGTCCTTTGGAATGGGGAAATGGCCAGGGCAGTGGACACAAGCACTCCTGAGCATCCCCTCTTATGGAGTGGAGCCAAACCAGCCCCCTGGTTGTCCAGGGAGTTGATGGTGACAGAGACTGGAGCAATGTTGGTGGAAGACTTGAAGCGAATCTGACCGAATACAGGCTAAAGCCTATTTGAAGTCCTGTAGCAATGTGGGCAGCAACGGGATTATTTTTTGCAATCCAACAGAGCTGTTCCTAGTAGTCGGGGTCTATTACACACTTACCCTCAAGTAGAAAATGCAGACTGCACTTTGCAAATAAAGTCGTTAAGATCAGCTCCAACTTGGATGCTGTAGTTGATACAGTGTCAGTGGATGTAACCTTGGCACCTTTCTGTCTGGTGTTAATGGATAGTTTTGAACTTGTGCAGCCTGATGTTGTAGACAGGATCCTTGGAAAGGTTAAAGCTACTACATGTGTCTTAGACCTTTGTCCTTCATGGCTTATTAAACAGTCCAGAGGGGGACTGGCTAAGTGGTTGAAGGAGGTAGTCAAGGCTTCCTTACAACAAGACAGAGTTCCATCTTGCCTAAAGAAGGCAGTTGTGAGGCCTTTGTTTTAAAAAAGCCATCTCTGAATCTGGCTATAATGAATAATTATTGGCCAGTGTCCAACCTACCATTTTTGGGCAGAGTATTGGGAAGTGTGGTGGCTTCCCAATTCCAGGGATTTCTGGAGGAAATTGATTATCTAGATCCATTTCAATCTAGTCAGGCCTATATATAGAACAGAGACAGCCTTGGTTGCCGTGGTGGATGGCCTATGCAGGGGAACTGGGCAGAGGGAGTGTGTCCCTGTTAGTTCTGCTGGACCTCTCAACACCTTTCAATACCATTGACCATGGTATCTGGGCCTCCTCTCTGGTATGGGACTTGGAGGTACCATTTTACAGTGGCTTCATTCCTTCCTGGAGGGGTGAACCCAGAAGGTGGTGCTGAGGGACCCTGGCCATTGGCCTGTGGGATCCCTCAGGGTTCTGTGTTGTCCCCTATGCTATTTAATATATACAAGAAACTGTGAGAAGAGGTTGTCCACAGTTTTGGGGTGTGGTGCTATCAATATGCAGATGACACTCAACTCTATTACTCCTTCTCACCCCAATCCAAGTCCCAAACCGGTGTTTGTCATCAGTAATGGACTGGGTGAGGGCAAACAAATTGAAACTTAATCCAGACAAGACAGAAGGCAGGTCAGGGAATAGGGATACAGCTTGTGTTAGATGGGGTTACATTCCTCCTGAAGATTCAGGCTCACAGTTTGGGGGTACTCCTGGACTCAGCTTTGAACCTGGAGGCCCAGGTCTCTTTTATACATTTAAAACTGGTGTGCCAGCTGCACCCATTCCTTATGGATGCTGGATCTAGCCTCGGTGGTACATGCCTTGGTTACTTCCTGTTTGCACTACTGTAATGCACTTTACTTGGGGCTGCCTTTGAAGAGTGTTTAGAAACTGCAAATGGTTCAGACAGCTGCAGCCAGGCTGTTAATGGGGGCAGGTTACAGAGACCACACAATACTCCTAATGAAACAGTTCCACTGTTGAAACACTATTACGGACTTGGTTAAAATTAAGGCCTAGACTTTGCATAGGCATCCCTAGATGGACATCTATAATTAAAGCCTTTTTTAATAGAGTACAATTAGACATCAAAAGAGTCTAATTGAGGATCTATTAAAGAAAAATAAGACGGAATTGAAACCATTAGAGCAACTGAGGTAGGAAGGTTTGAATTTACCTCTTGATTTACCTATTACCAAATTAAAGAGAGATTCCTTTTAGATACAAAATCAAATAACATTAAAGATCCAGATCCAGATTTTGAAAAAATAATAAAATCAGAAGACGGCCATAGAATTAGGAAATTTTATAAACTACTTTTGAAAATAGATATGGAAGAAGAGGTGGTTAAACCCTAAATGATAAAATGGGCCCAAAATATTGGTACCTCGATAAGCTTGGAGCAGTGGGGAAAAACATGGACAAAAAGATTGAAATACACCTTAAATTATAACTTAAAAGAAAACTTTTACAAATGCAATTCAGATGGTATCTTACCCCATGCAAATTGGCAAAAATTTACAAAAAAAGTAACAATAAATGTTGGAAATGCGAGAATGATTTGGGCACCTTTCATCACATGTTTGCAAATCAACAAAGAAATATTGGGATTAGGTTCACAAAGATATAGAAACAATGACAAATTGTAAATTAAGCAAAGTTCCATTGATATATCTATTAAGTATAAATCATGAAGAAACAACTGAAAAAAATTATGGTAGACTCATATTTCATTTGACCACTGCAACTAGGTTGACATATGCATCAAAATGGAGACAAAAAACAATCCCAGAAACATGAATGGATCATGAAGGTATATGATTTAATGGAAAGTGACAAATTAACCCAGGTTTTACAGAAAAAGCCACTTAAAGATTTCGAGCGAGTTTGGAAACCCTTTATTGGATATATAGAACAGAAATGGGGAAAGCAATGGAGCTTAGGCCTGAAATAACGAATTGATATAATGTTTAGAAATTTATCAGTTAGAGGTTGTTTTAACAGAAGGTATTTTGTCTGAATATGATCTATCCATGAGGTAAGAAATTGTAATGAACTTTAATAACATAAGTAGAGTTTTACCTGTTTTTAGTTTTTTATTTACTTTTGTCACCCTCTGAGATATATAAATATCAGATAGCTAGTAATAATTAATAAGCAGGAGTAAAATTATATATTAAGCAAAATATAGAATCAGTGGATTGGTTTAGGAAGTCTTGTGATCTAGTAAATGTTTAATGTACGTTAATATGTTTAATGTAAGTATATCTTATGTGTTTTATGTTGTTTTTAATTATTAAAAAAAAAATAAAAAAAAGAAAGAAAGAAACCGTTCCACTGACTGCCAGTTTGTTTCTGGGTACAATTCTAAGTGCTGGTTATGACCTATAAAGCCCAATATGGCTCAGGTCCAGGCTATTTGGCAGACCATATCTCCCTGTATGAGCCAGTCCGGGCTCTGAGATCCTCTGAAGAGGCCCTTTTCTCAGTCCCACCCCCATCACAAGCAAGGTTGGTGAGGACAAGAAAGAGGGCCTTCTCAGTGGGTGCCCCTAGACTCTGGAACCCCCTTCCCAGGGAGATCAGAGTGGCCCCCTCCACTGGCCTTGACCTTCCACCGGCAGGCTAAGACCTACCTGTTCAGACAGGCTTTTAAAACACAAAGGACCAGCTTGTAGTGGTGTATCATTTTAAAGTGTTTTAAACAGTTTTATCTTTTAAAACTGTATTTTATTCTTTTAATAAGCAATCTATTTCAATAATGTAATAATTTAATTCCATTTTAATGTACCACTTTTCTATGTTCTAAATTGTACTGTTCTTTTAATATTGTGAGCCACTCTGAGTCCCATTTCTGGGGAAAGAGTGGGATACAAATAAATATAATAATAACAATAATAATAATAATAAAAGCCTCTCCTCCCTTGTGTGTTCTTCCTCCTTAATAACTTTTGCCACCTTGACCACACTTTGACATGTCCTGGCTTTCATATGTGAAATATTGGAGGTATGCAATAGTATAGTAGTTTGTTGAACTAGGACTGGGTTCAAATTGCAACTCAACCATAAAGGTGACTGTATCAGCCATTATCCCTAAATCCTCAGATGGTTTTTATGGAGTGCACAGTACCTTGAGGTTTTTTGTTTATTTATTTGTTTGCTTGTTTTTGTTGTTTGTTTGTTTGTTTGTTTTTAAGAAAATAGTAGATTAGTGAAATCTTACAAGCTATCAGTTGCAGGTTGTCAGTCAATTATCTGATACAAATACCAAATGCTTCAGGAGCACTCAGGCTATAATTTTCTATGGGTTTTTGGGGGGCTGTGTGACCATGTTCTGGAAGAATTTGTTCTTCCAGAATGTGGCCACACAGCCCGAAAAACCCATAGAAAACTATGGATGCCAGCCGTGAAAGCCTTCGACTTCATATAGGACTCAGGCTGCTTTTGGAATGATTCAGGGGCTAAGCAGACGGCTAATTGGGCCGTCTTGGGGGCAGGGAAGGGGAGGGGCAGCCACACGATCGGCGCCCCAACCCCTTCCCCAGGTCGTCCTCGGAGCAGCTGGCCCTCTGCAAGGCCGGCACTCGGAGGAGGATCTCCCGCTGCAGCATTTGCACGCGCTGCGGCGGAAGAGTCGCCGAATGTGCGCCGCAGCCTTTTGCGGTGCACCTTCGGTGACTTGTGAAAGGAGCGCCAATTTAGTGCTCCTTTCAGGGGCGGCGAAGGTGTGCTGCGGGACCGAGGCATGGGGATGCCTTGGTCCCGTGGCGCAGCTTCCTGGGGCGGCCCAAGGCCGCACGTCTGCTTCCCCCCTCAGAGGACCTTGCTTCCCTTCAGATAAATCCTTTACAGGGGCCCTTTACGTGGGTCTTTACCAGGGGACTTTTTCAGGGAGAAGCCCACAGTCCTCTTCCAGTGCTTACTTCAGATTTCTCAATATGGACACTGAGGGAGTTGCTGCAGTCACCTGCAACACTTGTGGGATGTTTGTCTTCTTACCAAGAGATGTGGGGAACTTCACCTGCACCAAGTGCAAGTTCGTAGCCCTCTTGGAAGATGAAGTCAAGCAGCTGGAGGCCCAAGAAGCTACGCTTCAGCATATTAGGGAGCAAGAGGTTTTCCTGGACAGGGTGGAAAGAATGGTCTTGGACGGGGACCACCACAGGGAAGTTGTTGAGGAGGAGGTCATTTCATGTACACAGGAGGTGGACACCTGGAGGAATGTCACTAGGGAAACCAGGGATCGTTCTGGGAGCTTGCAGCTACAGAATTGATTTGAAGCTCTCTCCATTATCAAGGATAAAGAGGAAGAGCAGCAGGGACAGTCCTCAGGGACAGTACAGGGGACTCAAAGAGTACCACCGCAGGGAACAGCCACTGCTAAACCTTGGAGGAGGCGTTTGGTGGTGGTTGAGGACTCCTTGTTGAGGGATACAGAAGCAGTGATTTGTGGCCCTGACAAGATGTCCCGGGAGGTGTGTTGTCTCCCTGGGGCAAAAATCCATGATGTGACAGCAAGACTGACAAGACTTGTCAAGCATACTGACCATTACCCCTTCCTCTTGGTCCACGTGGGAACCAATGATACTGCAAGGCATAGTCTTCAGAATATCAGAAGGGATTATGAGGCTTTGGGCAGGAAGCTGAAAGAGCTGGACACACAGATTGTTATCTCATCTCTTTTCCCAGTTGAAGGGCATGGTCCAGGAAGGGAGAGGAAGATAGCAGACATGAATAACTGGCTCCGTAGATGGTGCCACCAAGAATAATTTGGATTCTTGAATCATGGGCTGCGGTTCCATGAGGGTGGACTTCTAGCAAGAAATGGGCTGCATCTCACATCAGTTGGCAGAAGCGTTTTTGCCAATAGTCTCAAACGTTTGATCAAGAGGGCTTTAAAATGAGTCATGTTGGGGAGGGAGACAGTATCTTGGAAGATATCTTGGAAGGCAAGAGTACATCATGGGCTGAAGATAATAGTAAAAGTGTTATAGAGGGAACAAGGCAAATGATGCAAGGGCACAACAGTAGAAGGAAAAAAACTCACACAAGCAGCAAGTGGGAAGGACACAGGCTCTTAGATGTCTCTACACTAATGCACAGAGCATGGGAAATAAACAAGATGAACTTGAACTCCTAGCACAACAAAGCAAATATGATATAATAGGCATCACTGAAATCTGGTGGGATGAGTCTCATGATTGGAATGCAGGAATAGAGGGGTATAACCTTTTTAAGAGAAATAGGCCAAACAGGAAAGGAGGAGGAATAGTATTATATGTCAGGGATGTTTACACCTGTGAAGAGATCCAGGACTTAAATCCTGGAAATCAGGTGGAGAGCATCTGGATAAAAACTGAAGGGAAAGGAAACAACAGGGATGTTATTGTGGGAGTCTACTATAGACTCCCAAGTCAGACTGAGGAACTGGATGATGCCTTTCTAGAACAGATGACCATACACTCAGAAAGGAGAGATATAGTAGTGATGGGTGACTTCAACTATCCTGATATTTGCTGGAAGACAAACTCAGCCAATACTCCAAAGTCTAGCAAATTCCTCACTTGCCTTGAAGACAATTTCTTTGTCCAAAATATGGAAGAGGCAACAAGGGGATCAGCTATTTTAGATCTGATCCTAACCAACAGGGATGACCTGGTCAATGGGGTGCAAGTGGTGGGAACCTTAGGTGGGAGAGATCATGTTCTCCTGGAGAACAGTGGAAAGGAGAAACTAGGCATAGTCAAACACTCCTTCTAGACTTTAGGAGAGCTGATTTCAGCAAACCTAGGGAAACACTGGGAGTGATCCCATGGTCAGAAATACTAAAGGAGAAGGCTATTCAGGATGGATGGGAATTTCTCAAAGGGGAGATACTGAAGGCACAATCTCAAACTGTTCCAATGAGAAGGAAAAATGGGAGGAGGTTGGATGACAAACAAACTTTCAATTAAACTAAGTTTTAAATGCGAGATGTATAAGAAATGGAAAAGGGGCGAAATCACTAAAGAGGAATTCAAACAAATAGCTAGCACATGTAGGGGTAAAGTCAGGAAAGCCAAAGCACAGGATGAGCTCAGTCTTGCTAGAGCGGTTAAGCATAATAAAAAGTGCTTCTTTGGGTATGTCCATAGCAAAAGAAAGAAAAAGGAAATGGTAGAGCCACTGTGCAGAGAAGATGGAGAAATTCTAACAGGGGACAGAGATAAGGCAAAACTACTCAGCACCTTCTTTGCTTCAGTCTTCTCAAAAGGAAAAGGGTGCTCAACTTGAGGAAAATGGAGCAGAGGATACAATATGGGAAATGCAGCACAGAATAAGTAAAGAATACCTGGTTAACCTAAATGAATTTACCGGCCTCTGCACACGGGCCCAAAGCAGCGAATCGGAGGCAAGGAAGGGGAGGGGCAGCTGCACGCTGGCTGCCCCAACCCCTCCCTGAAGACGTCCTGACATCACATGCCCTTATGCATGGCGTGTGGCATCAGGACGTCCTCTGCGCGTAGCGTCCTCACGCACTACAGCGGAAAGGCCAGAAAAGAGCCACACGGCGGCTCTTGGGATGGCCTTTTGCCCCCTCTAATAGGAGCAGCATTTTGCCATTCTTTTAAGAGGCGGCAAACGGGAGAATTGAGGTCACTAGCAGCAGCCCGATCCTCTGCTTCCCAGGGCGGCCCAGGGCCGCCCATTTGCATCCCCCCTACGTCTCCAGGATCAGATGAACTACATCTAAGGATATTAAAAGAACTGCCGAATGTGATCTGAGAGCCACTGGCAATAATCTTTGAGAACTCCTGGAGAACAGGAGAAGTCCCAGCAGACTGGAGGAGGGCAAACATTGTCCCCATCTTCAAAAAGGGGGAAAAAGAGGATCCCAACAATATCGCCTAGTTAGTCTGACATCAATACTGGGAAAGATTCTAGAACAGTTCATTAAACAGAGAGTCTGTGAACATTTAGAAGGGAATGCCATAATCACTAAAAGTCAACATGGGTTTCTCAAAAATAAGTCATGCCAGACTAATCTGATCTCTCTTTTTATATATATATATATATATATATATATATATATATATATATATAATTACCAGCTTGCTTGATGAAGGGAATGCGGTAGACATAGCATATCTTGATTTCAATTAGGCTTTTGACAAGGTCCCCCACAATATTCTTGCAAACAAGATAGTAAAATGTGGGCTAGACAATACAACTGTTAGGTGGATTAGTAACTGATTGACTGAGGGGGGAAGCAGACGGCACAAAGGGCCGTTTTGGGGGCAAGGAAGGGGAGGGGCAGCGGCACGGTGGGCGCCCCAACCCCTTCCCGAAGGCATCGTCGGAGCGCCGCCCCCCCCCCCCCCGCACGGCCGGCGCTCCGACGATGCCTTCCCGCCGCAGCGTTCGCACACACTGCAGCAGAAGAGTATCCAAAGGTGCACCGCCAGCCTTTTGCGGTGCACCTTCGGCAACTTGTGGAAGGAGCGCTATTTTAGCACTCCTTGCAGGGGCGGTGAAGCTGTGCCGCAGGGCCGAGATGTGCAGATACCTTGGCCCCACGGCGCAGCTTCCTGGGGCGGCCCAGGGCTGCTTCCCCCTGACTGAACCGAAATGGTGCTCAGCAATGGCTCCTCTTCATCCTGCTGAGAAGTGACCAGTGGGGTGCCACAGAGTTCTGTCCTGGGCCCAGTGCTCTTCAACATCTTTATCAATGATTTGGATGAAGGAATAGGGGGCATGCTTCTCAGATTTGCAGATGACACCAAATGAGGAATAGCTAATATCCCAGAGGACAGGATGAAAATTCAAAATGATCTTAATAGATTAGAAAGCTGGGCCAAAGCTAACAAAATGTAAGGTTTATGCCACTTAGGGCAAAAAAAAAATGAAATGCATAGATATAAGATGGGGGACCTGGCTTAACGAGACTATGTGTGAAAGGGATCTAGGAGTCCTAGTGGACCACAGGTTGAACATGAGTCAACAATGTGATGCAGCAGCTAAAAAGGCCAATGCAATTTTAGGCTGCATTAGTAGAAGTATAGTATCTAGATCAAGGGAAGTAATAGTGCCACTGTATTCTGCTTTGGTCAGGCCCCACCTGGAATACTGTGTCCAGTTCTAGATACCACAATTCAAAAAGGTTGTTGAAAACCTGGAGTGTGTCCAGAGGAGGGTGACTAAAATGGTGAAGGGTCTGGAAACCATGCCCTATGAGGAACTACTTAGGGAACTAGGTATGTTTAGCCTAGAGAAGAGATTGTTAAGAGGGGATATGATTGCCCTCTTTAAATATTTGAAGGGATGTCATATTGAGGAGGGTGCTAGCTTGTTTTCTGCTGCCCCAGAGAACAGGACCCAGAACAATGGATGCAAGCTCCAGGAAAAGAGATTCCACCACAATATTAGGAGGAACTTCCTGATAGTGAGAGCTGTTCGACAGTGGAACACACTCCCTCGGAGTGTGGTGGAGTCTCCTTCTTTGGAGGATTTTAAATAGAGGCTGGATGGCCATCTGTCGGGGATGCTTTGATTTTGAGTTCCTGCATGGCAGGAGATTGGACTGGATGGCTCTTGTGGTCTCTTCCAACTCTATGATTCTATGATTCTATGAATTCAGTGCAGGATTTGTGATTCTTCCAAACATATTTCACACCATGACTATTTAATTCATGTCAGCTATTAGGTCCATATCAAATACCAATTATTGTAATTCAGCATCATTAGCTAGTAAATAAATATTTGGAGAATATTCAAACAGGAAAATGTTCCAACAATTCTGAGGGAAAAAATTGGGAGCAAATTCATTTGATTAGAATACAACTGTATGTTCCAGATTCTTAGAATTATAGAACTGGAAGAGACCACAAGGGCCATTCAGTTCAACCCCCTGCCATGCGGGAATACACAATCAAAGCACCCCCAACAGATGGCCATCAAGCCTCTGTTTAAAAACCTCCAGAGAAGGAGACTGCACCACACACCAAGGGAGTGTGTTCCACTGTTGAACGACTCTTACTGTCTGGATGTTCTTCCTAATGGTTAGGTAGAATCTCTTTTCCTGTAGTCTTGATCCATTGCTCCATGTCCTATTATCTGGAGCAGCAGAAAACAAGTTTGCTCCAGCCTCAACATGACACCTCTTCAAATATTTAAACAGAGCTATTGTATCACCTCTTAATCATCTTTCCTCTAGGCGAAACATACCCAGCTCCCTAAGCCTCTCCTCATAAGGCATGGTTTCCAGACCCTTCACGATTTTGGTTGACACACTCCAGCTTCTTCACTTGGTATTTTTCAAGTGACGTCAAATATAAATCTATGGTAACTTTTCCTTTTACAGAAGTAATGTGGGAAACAACTGGAGGTGGGGCAGTGGAATAATAGTGTCACATATCTGAATAAATACCTTTGTATTACTTTTGAATAAACTCAGAAATTAAAGCTATCAGCTTGAAAATTGAAAGATATTGCCACAGTTTCAAATATTCCACTCAAAAGAAGGGAAAGTACTCTGAGTTTTTTACTGCACTGTTTTAAAGTACTTGTAACAGCTGTCTAACACAGTACAAATCAATTATCAGGATCACAAAAGTGACTGTGAGTTTCTGCTGCATACCAAGGGCAAAGAAGCAGAATAAAACCAGGCAGCTGAAAGATTCTCAGAAAGGTTTTATGTCCAGAAGGCTTACTGCAAACTATTACCTAATCCACTTCCTTACATCATATTACTTAAGTATTTAAAATGGGCACCTCTTTCTCAAATGGCTTCTGGTAAATTTGTTGAGAGAGCTTTGTTGCATCCACAAGGTCAACAATGTATTAACAGCAGCAGAGCATCCAGTTGCTGGCTAACTTGTTTCCAAGCAATTTTTTTTCATGTGTTTCAAATTCAGGAATCAATAATTGTCACAAAGATTATATGTACCTCTACAAGGGAGAAGTGAGCAATAATTCATCATCATGGCCTAGGGTTGCCAGGGTGAATATGGGACAGAGGTCCAATAAAGTGTAATCCTTAATCCATCAGGGAGCAGGACAAGATATCATAAAGTTCTGCCATGCAAGATGAAGGTACCCAACCTCCCTCACCTCTCAAGATCAAGCTTACAGTTGCAACTGTCCCCTCCCAAAAAATTATTGCTCATCATTGGAGAGCAGGGAAGGGGATGTGCAGAAACAGGTCTGTTCTTGTTGCAGGGAACAGAGATGAGCACTCCTCTGTGCATCTTCCTCCTTCCTCCCCACTTCCACTGGCAAGACAATAGCCATGTTAGGAGGTGATAGCCGTAGTTGAGGTTTGGAAGGAGAGGTGATAAATACCTTTGTTTGATGGAGCTTCTCAGTACCTTGTCTTGCTACTTGATTTCAGTCTAACCAATTTCATAGGGGGGGGGAAGAGGATGTGACTTGTTGCCTTTTCCAAGGCCAAACTACATGAGAAACTTGAATGCAGAACTTCTTAGGGCTAGGTCATACTGTTCCAGCAATGTTCAGAACTGTAAGGAATGTGTAGCAAGCAAGTGCAAGGTCTGCAGGAGATGGGCAAATCCAAAGAGGCTGCATACTTCCCAGAGTTGCAAGTGCTTCAACCACTTAAGGAACTGCAGATTTGCCCTGTTTTGTGTTAAAACAATGTAGCTATTCACATTAGTTCTCATCACTTCTCAGGAAAATTCCCTCTTCTGCCCTGTAGCTCATATGCTCTTTTATCAGTTCTCTTAATATGGAGGTGATTTGGGGAAATGGAGTGGTCTGACAGGAGAGTTCAGCAACTTCCTTTCCTGATAGGAGGGGAGAGGATGTTGAGAGATGCTTATTTTTCATTGACTCTAAACCCTTTGACTTTTTATGTAGTATTGTCATGTACTGACTAACTCCAGTTCAGAAACACAAGCCTAAACAAAGCTTTAGCAGTAACATAAGTCATTCACAGCATAAAGATGTTGTCAGGACTGAATCAATTTCAGTTACACCATATAATAAGTGCACATAGCAATTCAAATGTTTTCCCACACTGACACTCCCTTTGTCTTCAAACCAAAACATCTCTATTCCCCTCCTTTCCCAAAATTCCCCTTGAATTGACCTTGACTGCTCACAGCAGTATGATCATTAGCCAGTTTCAAAAAAGATAAACAATCCTGTAAATGCAGGATCACAACTTGCATAGCATAACCATTATCCAATATACAAAACAAGAGTATATATAGAATTTATGTTTAGTAAACATGGCAGAAACTATGATCTTGACATTCTGCCACCCTAAACCATCTAGACCCCATTTAACAACCACTACAGTAATTAACACTAAATAGAGGGTTATCATATCCAGAATTAACCCAGTGTTAGCAAATATGAAATTAATAAAATTTTAGGACACATGTGGAGTTCCCTCTGTGACCCCAAACTGACCTCTATGGGATATCAGCCATACTTCCTCTAGATGGCAGGTCAGGTAGCCACAGGGAGGGCCTGCCCAAACAACTTGAAAATTCCCTACCTGACAGGTTTGGGAGTTGCTAAAGGGGAAAGACCATTATCCTAAAAGTTAACATAATAGTGCTTGTTTGTCCAAAGTCTTACTCCTCATGGTGCAGTGATCAGATTTAACTGCATCCTTTTTCTCTAGCCTCCCTTCCTTGATTGTGTCAAGACCCAAGTGCATTGTTTAGGTCAGGGGTAGGCAACCTTTTTGAGCCGGGGGTCGGGTTGCTGTCCCTCAGACAATTTGGGGGCCGAAGCACCAAAAATAAATAAATAAATAAATAAATAAAAATAAAAATGTAAATAAAAATATATGCATGCACACTCTCTCACCCCCAGAAAAGCCATGGCAAAACCCCTGTGGAGATTCTGCCAAAAAAAACCCCAAGAACAAGTAATAACAACAATAATCAATATCATCATGGCGGGCGGCGGCGGTGGGGGCAGCGGGGGGCAGCGGGGGGCAGTGGCGGCGGCGGCGGCAGGACCAACCTGGGACCGGTCCAAAGACCTCGTTGGGCCGCATTCGGCCCCCGGGCCTTAGGTTGCCTACCCCTGGTTTAGGTCATCCTCACACCTTGGCTTAACAAAGCCAACGCAATCAGCACCTTTGTCCTGGCTTCAGCCAAGCCATCAAGTTTATAGTTAGAAGCAAGATATGGCCTATATAAACCCCTAGATTTTTAGACTCCACGTGGTATCCTTAGAGTGCATCTTGACTCCACATCAGTCTGTGCTCTGATCATAGATCCCTTGGGCATCTCTTCCCCCATTTTGGCATATGTAGCCCATGATGCAGTAAAGGAATATAAAAGATATCAATTGGAAGTGGATGTTTCAAAATGACAAATTGGCGATCTGGTTGCCCAAATTCAAGATAAGGTGACCGAAAATGCTCTCCTCACTAGGACAGTAAATGAAGCTAGCCAAAAGGCTGATAGGGCCAAGAAAGAGAATGCCACCCTGAAATTGAGGGTAGCAGAATTAGAGCATAAATTTGGACAGGCAAAACAAGCTGCGGACTTCATATTGGCACAAAAAACGAAAGTAGTAGCCCAAGCCAACCACGCCATGTGCAAGGCCAAAATCAGGGAATTAGAGAGCAGAATAAATCTGAAGAGTGCTTTAGTGGTCATAGTACATCCAAACATTTTAGAGTTGGCCACGCAAGCCAATATCCTACAGGAGAGTCCCCTGCCGGTAGAAGCATGTCCTCCCTACAATCCCCAATGGAGTCCCCCAAAGGGAATGAACCCACAAAAGGGTGCACTCCAGGCATACCCATGAACCCTGTTAAAACTTGGAGTACAGTGAAAAGGAAAGCCACCTCTGAGGATGATACAGTTACAAAGGCAGTGGTAGAAATGGTCTCTTGGTCCCTAATGGAAATCAAGACCATAGCAGACCAACTAGGAAAGCTGAATCCCCAAACTGGAGTCCAATGGTTGTCCACCATCATTCTTTCCTACCCAAAAACTAAGGGACAGGACCTCACACAGATAGCTAGACTGAGCACAGATCCCATCTACCTAGGCCCCTTCGAGGCAGCAGTCTCCAACTATGATTTGGCCAATCTAGAATTAAAAGAGTGGATACGCGTAATGGTGCAGATACTCTGGCCCGGCACCACCATAAGAGCAAAATACCACACTGAGGTACAACAACCTGATGAAGCCCCAGATACTTATGTAGCCAGGAAGAAAATGCAAGCCATTCTAGCCAGAAAAGTTGGCCTTAACAGTGAAGGAGTGTCACTTCTGAATAGCTCAGATTTTATAAGAGAAGTGTACCAGGGTTTGAATGAAGCTGCAAAAACTTACATAGGATCCACTTCCCAAAGGTTAACTACAATAGACTGGCAGGGATTCTTAATGCACATCCAAAAGACCTCCCAAATATTTTGGACCTGAGAAGCAGAGAAAGACATGGCTAGGAGTTTGGTAGAATCATAGAATCATAGAATCATAGAGTTGGAAGAGACCACAAGGCCATCCAGTCCAACCCCCTGCCATGCAGGAACTCCCAATCAAAGCATCCCTGACAGATGGCCATCCAGCCTCTGCTTAAAGACCTCCAAGGAAGGAGACTGCACCACTCTCCGAGGGAGTGTGTTCCACTGTCGAACCGCCCTTACTGTCAGGAAGTTCCTCCTAATGTTGAGGTGGAATCTCTTTTCTTGCAGCTTGCATCCATTGTTTCGGGTCCTAGTCTCTGGAGCAGCAGAAAACAAGCTTGTTCCTTCCTCGATATGACATCCCTTCAAATATTTAAACACAGCTATCATATCACCTCTCAGCCTTCTCTTCTCCAGGCTAAACATCCCCAGCTCCCTAAGTCGTTCCTCATAGGGCTTGCTTTCCAGACCCTTCACCATTTTAGTTGCCCTCCTTTGGACACGCTCCAGTTTCTCCACATCCTTTTTGAATTGTGGTGCCCAGAACTGGACACAGTATTCCAGGTGAGGCCTGACCAAAGCAGAATAGAGTGGCACTATTACTTCTCTTGATCTAGACACTATACTTCTACTGATGCAGCCTAAAATTGCATTGGCCTTTTTAGCTGCTGCATCGCACTGTTGACTCATGTTCAACTTGTGGTCCACCTGGATTCCTAGATCCCTTTCACACGTAGTCTCATTCAGCCAGGTGTCCCCCATCGTATATCTGTACTTTTCGTTTTTCCACCCTAAGTGCAGAACCTTACATTTCTCCTTGTTGAATTTCATTTTGTTAGCTTTGGCCCAACTTTCTAGTCTGTTCAAGTCATTTTGAATTTTGTAGTGGCAGCATCAGGAAAGAGTTCCCGTAGCACAAGCAGGAAGGCAGATAAGGATGGCGAGTCAGTTCACACGATTAAATGCTGGAACACTGGCCCCTACTCTCAACCCCTATCCACTGAGCCCAGTAGATTTAGTAATAACAACCCCTTCAGGAGAAGTGCCAAGAGTCATCCCCAAGGTCCTCCAGACACGCAGGACCCTAACAAAGACCCACTGCAAGAGCTTAGAAACACAATCTGGAGGCAGCTGAAGGAATTAGGGTTCCCCACTCATGAGATACATGGCAGACCCACTCATGAGCTTACAGACCTACTACTCCAGATCTTGAACATCCTGGACTCCAGCAGACCTAATATCCCTAACCCCCAGAATCACAGTCAAAGCACAGGTCAGTCAGGCTAGGAACGCCCGGGATCTCACAGCTCGCCGAGAGCAAGAGCAGACCCTCAGATCCCTTGGGCTGAAGATCCTCCTGCCCAAACCATGCCACAATCTTCCCCCAGGACCGGACCTATGAAGGCCCCGAAGAACCTGGTCTCTGCAGTTGTCCTTCAACTAGGCACTCCTGCATGCCCTCCACTCATCCAGCAAGATTGTTGCAACCCTCAAACATGATTTATGGGGATGCCCAACAGTAAACAGCCACGCAGAGGGGCGGGTTATAAATAAAAATTATTATTATTATTATTATTATTATTATTATTATTATTATTAAATGTAAAGGTGGGACCCCACAACAAGTCCAGACCAGCCAAATTACTTGTAGACTCTGGTGCCGCAATTAATACTCTGAGCCCCAAACTAGCCGCAGTAGAGAGCAAAACATAGGGCAGTATGGAATTAGTCAGATTTGGCAAAGGCAAGCATCAGGCCACCATTTGCAAGGACATCCTCATTCGCTTAGGCCCCATTATAGACAGCATTAAGGCATGTGAGAATTGCAGAGAGGACAACTGAATTCTGGGAGTAGGATTTTTAAGGAAGAACCAATTGACCTTTGATTTGGCCAACAGTCTCCTGTGGCAATTGGAGGAAGGTCCTCTGGTAGTGTCAGCCATCCACAGGTGTGTTGCCCTGAAAGCCCCGGCACCCCTCTACCCCATTATGAATGACCCCAGTACCACTACACTTGTGAAGAAGGAATAGCAAAAACCATAGAAGGTCTGTTGAAATATGACACCATTCTCCTGATGTAATCAATTTGTAATTCCGCACTCTGGACTGTAATAAAAGCTGATGGCATAACGTGGAGGATGACTGTGGACTTTAGAGCCCTCAATGCGGTCACTCCCCCAGTACATGTGATAGCCAATACAATAAGATCCTAGCCACCATTGCAACCAGAGCTAAATTTTACAGCGTAATAGATTTAACCAACGCATTCCATTCGATCCCACTCCATGAGAGCTGCTTCTACAAATTTGCATTCAAATTCCATGGAAGTTAGGTGTGTTTCAAGAGAACTCCTCAGAGTTTCCACTCCAGCTGCAGTATTTGCCATGCCCACGTGGTCAAAATGTGGACCAAATGTCAGCCCCCACATTTTGTCTTATGTGGACAACATCTTGATCCATTCAGACTCCCAAGAAAAGACTGCAGACATCACCAGAGAAGTGTTAGGACTCATTCAGGACACTGGATTGAAAGCTAATAGGGAGAAGGCCCAAGTCAAGTATTTAGGATAAAACCTTCAGACCGATTGCAGGATTCTGGAGTAGAGACAATAGGAAAGCTCCCTGCCCCCACTGATGTAGTGTCCCTGAGAGCACCCCTAGGAACCTTTAACTTCTCTAGAGAATTCATCGAGGCTTCTGCCAGCAAAGCCAAACCCCTTACTTAAGCCAAACTCCTTACTTAAGAAAGGAGCAGTGTGGAAATGGGGCCCCGAGCAGCAGGAAGCATTTGCCACCCTGAAAACGGACCTAGCCAAAGCCCCTGCCTTAGTTCACCCTGATGTAATCCAACCATTCTACATTCAGTTTGGCTGTTACAGATAGTCACATAGGAGCAGTCTTCATGCATCTTAGGAACAATGTGCACAGAGTAGTAGCCTACGCATCTAAGAACCTCTCTCCCACAGAAGTAAAGTTCAGCCTGAGTGAGAAAAATTGCTTAGCCTTGATATGGGCCCTAGCCCACTGGGAGTTCATTATAGGTGGGGCTAAGTCATTATTCAAACTCCACACGCCCCACTCAAGTATATACTGTCTGGAAAAATTCATAGCTCCCAAATAGCCAGATAGACATTAGAACTAGTGAAGCGAGGCATAGATTACAGCAGGCAGGCTAGCGAACCGGTTGCCCCCTATAGGCTAGTAGTTTCCAAAGCTGCCCATGAGTGCCTTCTCCCCATCACCACACAAAGCAATTGGCCAGTAAAGGTAGGAAAGACACTAGTGGAAGCCATGCAGGCAGGATTCATGTGTGGTTTTGTGACAGCTCTTCTGCATGTCCTGATGGAACCCACCTAATGGGATTTGGAGCTACTAGAGTAAATGACAAGCACACATTACAGGGATCAGTTCAGCCTCATTCCAGCCAGGCAGCAGAAGTAGAAGCCCTCTGCGCTGTCTTAGAATTTGAGGATCCACATGCCCCATTAGCCATATACACAGACTCCCAATGGATGGAAATGCCGCCATAGATTGACTCCCCATTTGGATGGCCAGAGATTGGAAGACCAATGATAATAAGCCAGTCGCCCACGCAGACAGATGGTAGGAAGCTGCCCAGTTAATCATGAGACAGACTCCCAATGGACGGTAAATGCCGCCATAGATAGGCTCCCCATTTGGATGTCCCCACCTGGGTGTCTTACGTTAAAGGCCATCACAAAGGCACCAGAGAGGAAGCCCAATGGAATAACAAAGCTGATACTTTAGCTAAGGAAGCAGCTCCGATGGCACCTATTAATGTAAAACCAAAGGAGTACACTTTGCCAGAAACTCTAAACTTAACTCAGCTTCAGAAGGGAGATAGTGAGATAAGGACATTGGCAGCAGCAGGAAAGGACCCCACAGGAAAATACAGCATAGTGCAACAGGAAGATGTATGGTGGGCGGTAGATGGAGAAGGAACCCACCATTGGATTGTCCCCAAAGAGGTCCACAGAGATCCAATTTGCACACAACATAGGACACAGAGGAAAGCAGGTCACGCTAGAAAAAGTTAAGGGAACAGGGTGGTGGCCCCGTATGAGGGAAGACATAGATCAGTGGGTAGAAAACTGCCTCACCTGCGCTATGGTTAATGTGGATTAAGGTGCCCATCTGCCACCAGCGCATAGAAGGCACCTGGTCCCAATTGCAAATGGACTACATAAGCCCCTTGCCAACTCCTTGACATCATAAATACTGTCTGACCATCATAGATACCTTTAGTAAATGGGTTGTAGCTTTTCTCACCCGGGACAATACAGCCGCCACCACAGCTAGGATATTGTTTGAGTACGTTTTCAGCCATTGGGGACTTGACCATGATTCAGGCAGCCATTTCACCAGAGAAGTCATGAAAGCTCTGTGTACAGCCCTAGGCATTAAGCAGCAATTTCACATTGCAACCCATCCCCAGAGCTCAGGGCATATAGAAAAAAACCAGTAGAACCCTGAAGGAAGCCATGAGAAAAGTAGTTAAGGCTTCTGGCAAGGACTGGGATGCCATAATCCTCATGGACTTCAAAGGAACAGTAGTTTCACATGGCTTCACGCCACACAAAGTAATGACTGGACACAAGATGGTTATGCCAAAAGCATTTTGGCTGAACACCGCCCTCCCCTCAGATTTAGAACCCATAGTTTTAAACCACGAGTGTTTTACAGAGTATTCAGAAGACCCACAGATTGGTAGCAGAAAAATTAGGCCAGAATATGCAAGCCATGAACAAGAGGTTAGGATGGGTACATAACCCTCAGCAATGGGACCCAGGACACCAGGTTATGTACCAGAACTTCTTTAAGCAGAAGCATAATCTAACCGCCAAGTGGCTAGGACCTGTAGAAATCACAGAGAGAGTATCTCCCTCAGTCTACCAAGTCCGCATCCCCAGCTGTCACGGAACCAGGCTGACTTTACAGAGTCGTTTGTAAGTCTCTTCCCCACATAAGTCAGCTGTAGTTAGATGTCTCTCTGTTTCCCTACAGGGACAAGAGATGGCACAGAAAACGTGGACCCTTGGGATATTGTTATGGATGGCATCCGAGGCTCCAGCCGATATCTACTAAGCTCAGTTCATCACAGATTGGCAGTATAACATAGAGGCCACATATCATTGGGCCACCCCATACCCAGGAATGATGGCAGTATTAGACACCATGAGCAACATGCAGACATGGTATGATAAAGGACACCCAATTTTGGTTAAGACTAGAGTGTACATAACCAAGAGAAAGACCATAGCCTTTAGGGTTATCGTGTTTGGCCCCAAAGAACTCACTTGGGTAGAGGCAGACGCAGGTAGCATCCCCCTTTCCGCCGAAATCCAGACTAAGCACCACTTCGATCCCCCTCTCAGCAGGATCCCCACCTTCTTCTACACCACCCTTATCTTAGACTTCCAGTGCTGCCCTACAGGGGCTTGGAAAACTAGACTCTTTACCTGCCATAATTACATTCACACTCGTACTAACTACATCATAAACTGCCGACAGATGACGTGTCCAGATATTCCCATAGATGTCCCGGCAATGATACAGGAACCATCCATGTTTCTTGGCAATTTAGTAATTAGGAAAGAAATATCCCTGTATGCATACTCAGAGATCCAACCCATAGCTACCACCTTAATGCTGAATCTAACTGTAGTAGATGTGGCACACACTATCCCCGCCTGTAGCCCTTATTTGCGAGTTGTGTGGGCAAAGTAGGAACAATTGGAGAAGAAATGGCAATCTGTAACACACCTGCTCTTTAGAAGCAAAAGAGGTATTATAGATACAGTTTTAGGAGGTTTTGGAACAGGAGTAGGAGTTTTAAATGCTATAGACACAGTGGTTGTAGCAAACAAATTAGGACTGGTTGGATCTCGCACTAAAGAACTAAATGTATCTATTGCCTCAGGTCTGACTAATGTGACCCAAGGTGTAGACATAATTGGTCATATCCTGCCTCAATGGATAGGCGTAGAAAAAGAAATCATCATAGACATTGGAAATTCACTCAAATCCAGCATTTACAATTTATCCATTGCAATCCAACGCACTCAGATCCAAAGTAGCCTCATGGCATTCACATCCCAATTAATACAAGCCTCCCTGATCAAACTTATCCACCCAGAGGTTATGGTCTGTTTAAAAGCCGATACCTTCACCCTTTCCAACACCCCACAGATTTGATTAAGATAAGAGCACAATGGAAAGATACGGTGCTCAAGATAGGCATTTATCATGAGAAGGTATGGGTTCCCCAAGTCATTCACCCCACTTCCCACATAGGTCTTCCCCTAGTAGAGAGTAACACCACTATGCTACCTGAAAAGACCCTACATTGGACTAATGATTTGTCTGGGTGTGTAAAAACACAGCAATGGACGCACTGTTACAGTGGCTTAATAAGAACTCCTATACAAGATGTACAGGATCATGTTATAGTCCTGGTCCAAACCTCTATCCTGGTACAACTGAATCATGACTATTTTTGCCTTCATGTTCAAAATTTTTGTGATCATGTTCTCCGTATGCCATTCGAATGCATCTTAGACATTGATAGGTCATTAGGAAACCCATTTCTGCCAAGAGCATGTCAGAGACTGTTTGGGCAATTTATTATTATTATTATTATTATTATTATTATTATTATTATTATTATTATTGTATGAGACTCTTAAGGAATATACAAGTGAAGCCCTATACCAGATAAACCCCTAACTGTTAAAAAGATTTCATTTAGAAGATGAACTACAGGTCTCAAAATGGCTGCGCCTACTCACTAACTTGAGTCAGGCCACCAAACAAATCGAGCAGACTGAGGCCAGAATTGAGATTTCTGTAGACCTCAAGGCCCAGCAAATCACTGAAGTCACCCAGGAAATCAAAGACCAGTGAAAAATACTTGGTTTGGAAGGTGGGATTGGTCAACCAAAGGACAGGCAATTTTTAAATTGGTCACCAACCCCATTTCAATAATCCTGGCGATACAAGTCATCACTGTTGTAGGCGCTGCCAGTCTTGCATGTTGGGTAAGAAAGCAAGTGGCTGAGTTTCGTGCCATTAGACGCAGACTGGACCTCCCCCAACCCCTGACCATTAGGCATTACACCCTTTTCATCAGCCACTCTCCTTTTTTGTGTCACCCCCATTCCTCCAGGGACAAGGGAGGGGGGGAAGAGAGCCTCCTCAGTTAAAATGCCTCAAAATCCATACCTGTTTTCACTCTCCCCGCCCTTCCAGAGGGACTCTCCCTGGAGCACCCAAGGAAGAGAGGGATGATTTTGTTGGTCTATCTTTTTCAACTCAATAGGAGATAGGGGACTAGCCACCACCTTTTTGTTTCAGCCAGTAGCAGGGCTCCCTCACAGAATCCCTGCCTAGGGCAACTCAGCCCCAGAAAACACTGCCACCCTAGACCTGTCCACCACCTTCCAGGTTATCATGACCAAACCAGCCGTAGCTAAGGACCTAAATCCCCACTCCAAACCACAACCAGACATACCTTTCACATGATTAGAAATGCAATGGTTCAGATTATTCAGGTCAATTATATTCCAAACAGAAATCTAATCTGCATATTATTCCCAGCAGCTCCGACCCCCCGCTCCAATGTGGCGACCCCAGCTTTGCCCAAACCAGATGCCCACAGTTCAGATAGCCTATAAGGTTCATCCTTTTGGTCCGCCTGACCAGTTTTGATCTATTCTTGCACTCTCATGTAATAGATTGCTCTGGTGCAAGCCCTAAGTTTGCAGATAGTTTTGTGCAAATCACCAGGCTTTGTGACAGTGTAACCGCTACGATCTCTCAGCCCTTGGAATAGTAACTGATATATTTTTAATAGAATGGGCCTTAAGCCCTTACTAGATTCTTTGTTGCATGCTTATTATTGTTGTACTTCTTCGTTTGGAGCTATACACCCCCTTTTGGTGATGGATTTCTTTGTGAGAATGGTGGTTTGGAACACTCTCTTTCTTTCTCTTTCCTGGTTTCTCTGCCACTGACTCCAATGCTGTCCTATGGCACATCCTTTAGCTGAGTCTCTCTGGAGATAAGGGGGTGGTAGAACTAAGTCACCCTCGCCCCCATTGCATTGTCTATATATATCACCTCTGTCCCTCTTCTGAATCTTACAAGAGGAAGGTAAGCCTTCAATGTAGCGCCCAAGCCCCTGAGATGGCATCCCGCTCCAGGACCCAGGCACTGCCCCT
This sequence comes from Phrynosoma blainvillii, assembly GCA_026167975.1. Lineage (NCBI taxonomy): Eukaryota > Metazoa > Chordata > Lepidosauria > Squamata > Phrynosomatidae > Phrynosoma > Phrynosoma blainvillii. Next base: position 155,336,480 of record JANUYF010000004.1, read on the forward strand.
GATGTCCCCTGATGTTCGCTGATGTCTCTGCCATTGCAGACACCCTCATCCAGCTCCAGCCCTCCGACATCCAGTCAGTTGAACTGCCTGCATCGAGTTCCACCATCTACCGCCAGTTGCTGCCAGGTCAGCATCATTGCATCTTCCCACCAAGGCCGACAAGCATTCACCTCATGGATACTGGTGCACCTTCAAGCCTGCGACACCATGACACCCCGCCATCACATGGACATGCGTTCACCTGCATTTCTATGCTAATTGCTGGCATTCCCGGACACAGCTCACTGGCACTCAGTTACTACATATGGACATTGTTGCCCATCCAAGCACATCAACACTGCCCCTTGGACCCTTAACTCCTCTTGCCCCCACCGGACTCTCTTTGATTGGACTTTACAATGCTCAGTGCTGAGTATTTTCACATGGACTCTCATTGATCATACCATTGCTGCTACTGATTGTATTCACTGACATTGCTTATTGCTTTCTTCTATTGCTGTTATTGTTATTGCTTTAGAATGAATGGGTTCTGGATGTGTGATGTTAGGAACCCTTCCCAATGAGAGAGATACTCCCTTCCACATAGTGACATCTCCTTCCAAATTCTCACCGCCAAATTTTATGACAAAGGCGGATATGAAAGACATTGATCCCATGCACCCATGCTTTGGTCTCAATGTTTTTTGGGGGGGAATCTGTTAGTATATGTGATTTTTCATAAAATTTTAAACACATGGGCAGTCCCCTCTATGACCCCAGACCGACCTCTGTGAGATAGTGGCCATAATCCCCTAGATGGCAGGTCATGTAGGCACTGAGAGATCTGCCCAGGACAGCTGGAAAATTCCCTACCAGGCAGGTTTGGGAGTTGCCAAAAGGGGGAAAAAACATTTTACTGGAAAAGACACATAATAGTGCTTATTTGTCTTGAGTCTCACACTTAATGAGGCAGTGATCAGATTTGACTGCACTCTTTTCTCTAGCTTCCCTTCCTTGATAGTCTCGAAACCAAATCTAGACTTTCCTCACACATAGGTTTAACAAAGCTAAGACTATCAACGCCTTTGTCCAGGCTTCAGCCAAGCCATTTAGTCAATAGCCAAAAAGTATAAATTTCCTAGAATCATAGAATCATAGAATTATAGAGTTGGAAGAGACCACAAGGCCATCCAGTCCACCCCCTCCCATGCAGGAACTCCCAATCAAAGCATCCCCGACAGATGGCCATCCAGCCTCTGCTTAAAGACCTCCAAGGAAGGAGACTCCACCACACTCCGAGGGAGTGTGTTCCACTGTCAAACAGCCCTTGCTGTCAGGAAGTTCCTCCTAATGTTGAGGTGGAATCTCTTTTCCTGGAGCTTGCACCCATTGTTCCGGGTCCTAGTTTCTGGAGCAGCAGAAAACAAGCTTGCTCCCTCCTCAATATGATATCCCTTCAAATATTTAAATAAGGCTATCATATCACCTCTTAACCTTCTCTTCTCCAGGCTAAACATCCCCAGCTCCCTAAGTTGTTCCTCATAGGGCTTGGTTTCCAGACCCGTCACCATTTTAGTTGCCCTCCTTTGGACATGCTCCAGTTTCTCCACATCTTTTTTGAATTGTGGTGCCCAGAACTGGACACAGTATTCCAGGTGAGGCCTGACCAAAGCAGAATAGAGTGGCACTGTTATTTCTCTTGATCTAGACACTATACTTTTATTAATGCAGCCTAAAATTGCATTGGCCTTTTTAGCTGCTGCATCACACTGTTGACTCATGTTCAACTTGTGGTTTACCTGGACTCCTAGATCCCTTTCACACATAGTCTCATTCAGCCAGGTGTCCCCCCTCATATATCTGTGCTTTTCATTTTTCCACCCTAAGTGCAATACCTTACATTTCTCTGTGTTGAATTTCATTTTGTTAGCTTTGGCCCAGCTTTCTAGTCTTTTCAAGTCATTTTGAATTTTGATCCTGTCCTCTGGGGTATTAGCTACTCCTCCTAATTTGGTGTCGTCTGAAAATTTGACAACTATGCCCCCAATACTGTCATCCAAGTCATTGATATAGATGTTGAATAGCACTGGGCCCAGGACAGAGCCCTGTGGCACCCCACTGGTCACTTCTTTCCAGGTTGAAAAGGAGCCATTGTTGAGCACCCTTTGGGTTCAGCCAGTCAACCAATTACAAATCCATGTAATAGTTACTTTGTCTAGCCCACATTTTACCAGCTTGTTTGCAAGAATGTCATGGGGAACCTTGTCAAAGGTCTTACTGAAATCAAGATATACTATGTCTACAGCATTCCCTTCATCTACCAAGATGGTAATTTTATCAAAAAAAGAGATCAGATTTGTCTGGCATGACTTGTTTCTCTGAAACCCATGTTGACTTTTTTGATTATGGAATTACCTTCCAGGTGTTCACAGACTCTCTGTTTAATTATCTGCTCCAGAATCTTTCCCGGTATTGATGTCAGACTAATTGGACGATAATTGTTGGGATCCTCTTTTTTTCCCCCTTTTGAAGATGGGGATGTTTGCTCTCCTCCAGTCTTCTGGGGCTTCTCCTGTTCTCCAGGAGTTCTCAAAGATTATTGATAATGGTTCTGATATTACATTTGCCTGTTCTTTTAGTACCTTTGGATGTAATTCATCTGGTCCTGGAGACTTATATTCATTTAGAATAACCAGGTATTCTTGTACTATCTCTTTACTTATTCTATGCTGAAATTCTTCTATTCTATCTCTGCTCCATTATCCTCAGGTTAAGCACCCTTTGCCTTTTCTGAGAAGACTGAAGCAAAGAAGGTGTTGAGTAATTCTGCCTTTTCTCTGTCCCCTGTTAACTTTTTGCCATCTTCTCCACACAGTGGCCCTACCCTTTCCTTCTTCTTCCTTTTGCTGAGGACATACCCAAAAAAGCCCTTTTTATTGTTCTTAACCTCTCTAGCAAGCCTGAGTTTATTCTGCGCTTTAGCTTTTCTGACTTTACCCCTACACATGCTAGCTATTTGTTTGAATTCCTCTTTGGTGATTTCCCCATTTTTACATTTCTTATACATGTTCTGTTTAAAACTTAGTTCAGTTGAAAGTTCCTTAGTCATCCATCCTGGTTTCTTGAGGCACCTCCCATTTTTCTTCCTCACTGGAACTGTTTGAAATTGTGCCTTCAGTATCTCCCTTTTGAAAAACTCCCATCCATCTTGAACTCCCTTCTCTTTTAGTATTCCTGTCCATGAGATCACCCCCAGTATTTCTCTAAGTTTGCTAAAATCAGCTTTCCTAAAGTCTAGAATGCGTGTCTAACTATGCCTGGCTTCTCCTTTCCACTGTATAATAAATTCAAGGAGAACATGATCACTCCCACCTAAGGATCCAACCACTTGCACCCCATTAACTAGGTCATCCCTGTTAGTTAGGATCAGATCCAAAATAGCTGACTCCCTTGTTGCCTCTTCCACCTTTTGGACAATGAAATTGTCTTCAAAACAAGTGAGGAATTTGCTAGACCTTGAGGATTTTGCCGAGTTTGAATTCCAGCAAGTATCAGGATAGTTGAAGTCACCCATCACTACTATATTTCTCCTTTCTGAGTGTGTGGTCATCTGTTCTAGAAAGGCATCATCCAATTCCTCTGCCTGAGTCAGGGGTCTGTAGTAGACTCCCACAATAACATCCCTGTTGTTTCCCTCCCCTTTAATTTTTATCCAGACGCTCTCCACCTGTCTTCCAGGATTGATGTCCTGCATTTCTTCACTGGTGTAAATATCCCTGACATATAATGCTATTCCTCCTCCTTTCCTGTTTGGCCTGTTTCTCTTGAAAAGATTATACCCCTGTATTTCTACATTCCAATCATGAGACTCATCCCATCGGATTTCAGTGATGTCTATTATATCATATTTGTTTTGTTGTGCTAGGAGTTCAAGTTCATCTTGTTTATTTCCCATGCTCTGTGCATTAGTGTAGAGACATCTAAGACCATATGTCCCCTTTACTTGCTGCCTGTGCACTTTTTTTTGTCTCCCACTGTTGGGTCCTTGCACTGTTTGCCTTGTTCCCTCTATGACAGTTTGACTGTTTTTTCCAGTCCTTTTGTATTCCAGAACACTGTCTCCTTTCTCCAAATAACTCAGTTTAAAGCCCTCCTGATCAAATTCTTGACACTGTTGGCAAAAATGTTTCTTCCAACTGGCGTGAGATGCAGCCTATCCCTTGCCAGAAGTCTGCCCTCATGGAACCGCAGCCCATGAACTAAGAATCCAAATCGTTCTTGGCGACACCATCTGCGGAGCCAGTTATTGACATCTGCTATTTTCCTCTCTCATCCTGGACCATGCCCTTCAACTGGCAGAAGAGATGAGATGACAATCTGTGCATCCATTTCTTTCAGCTTCTTACTCAGAGCCTCATAATCTCTTGTGATTTTCTGAAGACTGCGTCTTTCCGTGTCATTCATTCCCACATGGACCAAAAGGAAGAGGTTTGGGTCAGTAGGCTTGACCAGTCTTGTCAGCCTCTCTGTCACATCTCAGATCTTTGCACCAGGAAGACAACACACCTCCCGAGGCATCTTGTCAGGCCCACAAATCACTGCTTCTGTACCCCTCAGCAAGGAGACCCCCACTACGACCACACACCTCCTCCGAGGCTTAGCAGCAACTGTTCCCAGTGGTGGAACTCCCAGGGTTCCGTGTTCTGTCCCTGAAGTCTGTCCATGCTGCTCTTCTTCATCTTCCTTGATAAAAGAAAGAGCTTCAAATCGATTCTGTAGCTGTAAGCTCCCAGAACGATCCCTGGCCTTCCTACCTCTGCGTGTGACATTCCTCCAGTTGTCTACCTCTGTATGTGAAGTAACCTTCTCTTCCCCAGCAACTTCCTCTGTGTGGTCCCTGTCCATGACAGTTCATTCTGTTCTGTCCAGGAAAACCTCCTGCACCCTAATTTGCTGAAGTGTAGCTACCCGTGCCTCTAGCTGCTGTACTTTCTCTTCCAAAAGGGCTACCAACTTGCACTTGGGGCATGTGAAGTTCCCCACCTCTGTAGGCAAGAAGACAAACATCCCACAAGTGTTGCAGGTAATGGCAACAGTTCCCTCAGTGTCCATACTGAGAAATCTTAATTAGTCCCCGAAACAAGACTATGGCCTTCCTCCTCAAAGAAAATCCCTCACTAAACATCAGTGTCAAAGGCTCCTGATGACCTGAACTTTTCACCAATCGCTGCCGGTGATAAAAGAAATTTTGTGCGCCTGTTTCCCCATCAGAAAGTGTTTGTATTGTACAAATTTTTGTAGTTTGCCTTTACGATCACAAGAGTCCAGAATTTTTGACCCCTCAAAATGTTGATCTCCATCAATCAGCATGGGGAATTATTTCTGGCTTTATGGGTTCCACTGCCAGGTTGAGCAGGCTGAAATGAAACATGTGTTGAAAGTGTTGGTAAGTTTTAGGCAAAACCTGTTCTGCAGTTACTTCATTTACAAGTCATAGAATCATAGAGTTGGAAAAGACCACAAGGGTCATCCTGTCTAACCCCCCCCCCCCCACCATGCAGGAATAACACAATAAACGCACTCCTGGAAGATGGCCATCCAGACTATGTTTGAAAACTTTCAAAGAATCAATTCTACCACCATCTGAAGAAGCATTTTCCACTACCAAACAGTTCTTACTGTCAGGAAATTCTTCCTAATGTCAAGGTGGAATCTCTATACTGTAGTTTGAATCCATTTATTTGGGTTCTAGTCTCTGGAGCAGCAGAAAATAACCATGCTCCATCCTCAGTATGACATTCAAATATTGAAACATGACTACCATGTTGCCCCTTAACTTTCTATTCTCCAGGCTAAACATACCCATATTCCTAATCCACTACTCATAGGGCATGGTTTCCAGACCTTTCACCATTTTGGTCACACTCCTCTGGACAGACTCTAGCTCAGGGGTAGGCAACCTTTCCCCTTTAAGGGCCGAGGGACTTCAGCTCCCAGAAGCCTCAGCCATGATGGCCAATAGTCCCATGTTGGCCAATAGCTCCTGGGATTCTGGGAGCAGAAGTCCCTCGGCCCTTAAAGGGGAAAGGTTGCCTACCCCTGCTCTAGCTTGCCCACATCCTTCTTGAAATATGGTAACCAGAACTGGACACAATATTCCAGGTAAGGTCTGACCAAGGCAGAAAATGGTGATATTATTACTTCCCATATTCTAGACACTATACTCCTATTGATGCAGTCTAGAATTGCATTGACTTTCATACCTGCTGCATCACATTGCTGACTCATATTAAGCCTGTGGGCTACTAAGGGGGGAAGCAGATGGCTAATTGAGCCGATTTGGGGGCAGGGAAGGGGAGGGGCAGCCGCACAATCAGCGCCCCAACCCCTTTCCCAGGTCGTCCTCGGAGCAGCTGGCCCTCCGCATGGCTGGCGCTCCGAGGAGGACCTCCCGCCGCAGCGTTCACACATGCTGCGGCGGAAGAGTCGCCGAAGGTGCGCCACACCCTTTTGCGGTGCACCTTCGGCGACTTGTGAAAGGAGCGCCAATTTAGCACTCCTTTCAGGGGTGGCAAAGCTGCGCCACAGGGCCGAGGTGTGGGGATACCTCAGCCCCACAGCGCAGCTTCCCGGGGCGACCCACGGCCGCCCGTCTGCTTCCCCCAAAAAACTCCTAGATCCCTTTTGCATGTCAAGCCAGATGTCACCCATCTAATATCTGTACTTTCCATTTTTACTGCCCAAGTGTAGTACCCTTCATTTCTCCCTGTTAAAAATCATTTTGTTAGTTTTCATCCAGTTTTTTAATCTGTTATGGTCATTTTGAATTCTGATCCAGTCTATTATCTACTCCTCTTAATTTAATGTCATCTGCAAATTTGATAATCATTCCCTCTATTCCTTCATTCAATCAATGATAAAGATGTAGAATAGCACTGGGCCTAGGACAGAACCATGTGGCACTCTGCTAGTCACTTCTCTCCAGGATGAAGGGGATCCATTGGTGAGTAATCTTTTGGTTTCAGTACATCAATCTGTCCACATTGTCTGGCTATATTTTACTAGCTTTTTTCCCAAGGATATCATGGAGGAACTTATCAAAGGCCTTACTGAAATCAAAATACGCTGCATACATATTTCCTTCACCTACCAAGCTTGTGACTCTGTCAAAAAAAAGGAGAGAAATAAGATTAGTCTGACATGACTTGTTTTTGAAAAACCTGTGCTGATTTTCTGTAATCATGACATTCCTTTCTAAATGCTTACATGCTGTCATGATCTGTATAGTGTCTTCCTGGTATTGATAACAGCTTGATTAATATCTCAGTGGTTCTGGGATTAATTCTGCCAGTTCTTTCAATAACCTTAGTTGTAGTTCATCTGGCCCTGGAGATTTGAATTCATTTAAAGTAACCAGGTATTCCTGTACTACCTCTTTATTCTGGGGGGAAGCAGACGAGAGGCTCTGGGACGCTGTGGGACGGTGTGTTGTGGGACCGAGGCATCCGCACCGCAGAGCACCATCGGCGACCCTGAAAGGAGCGCTAAATCAGCGCTCCTTTCACAAGTCAGTGAAAGTGTTCCCCAAAAGCGTGGGGCACACTTTCACTGACTTATCCACCGCAGCGTGTCCGGACGCTGTGACGGGAGGTTGCCCTCGGAGCGCCGGCCATGCGGAGGGCCGGCAGCTCCGAGGACGACCTCGGGGGGAGGAAGGGGCGCCAAGTGTGCGGCTGCCCCTCCTCTTCCCTGCCTCAGAGACGGCGCAATTAGCCATCTGCCGAGGCCCTCTGTGCTGCATTTCCCCTATTGCATCTTCTGTTCCATTTTCTCCAGGCTGAGCACTGTTCTCCTTTTCAGAGAATACTGAGGTAAAGAAGGTGTTGAATACGCCTGCCTTTTCTCTGTTCTATTAGCATTTTGCCATCTTCTCCATGCAGTGACTCTACCATTTCTTTGTTCTTTCTTTTGCTGTGGACATAAGCAAAAAAAACTTTTGTATTGTTCTTAACCTCTCTTGCAAGCCTGAGCTCATTCTGCACAATAGCTTTTCTGACTTTCTCTCTACACAAGCTGGCAATTTGGTAGAATTCCTCTTGGGTGACATCCCCCTTTTTTCAACTCTTGTACATGTCCCTTTTGAGTCTCAGTTCAGTTGCAAGTTCTTTACACATTCATCCTGGTTTCTTTAGACACCTCTCACTTTTCCTCTTAATTGGAACTGTTTGCAATTGTGCCTTCAATATCTCACTTTTAAGAAACTCCATCCTTCATGAATCCTCTTCTCTATTAGTATTTCTGACCAGGGAATCCCTGCCAATATTTCCCTAAGTTTGCAGAAATCAGCTTTCTTAAAGTCTAAAATGCATGTCTGACTATGCCTGGTTTCTCCTTTCAACTGTATAACAAACTCCAGGAGAACATGGTCACACCCACTTAAGGATCCCACCATTTGCACTCCAGGGGGATGCAGACGAGCTACTAGGGTTGTTTTGGGGTTGACCTGAGGCATGCCGAAAAGGCGCCCCGTACTTTACATGACGCATGCCGAAAAGGCGCCCCGTACTTTACATGACGCATGCCGAAAAGGCGCCCCGTACTTGACCTTTCCAGTGAAAGTGTGCTTTAAAAAGGAGCCGCTTTTTCCCGCTCCTTCCCAAAACATGCGCACTTTCAAAAGGACGTCGGGATGCAGCGACGGAGCTTCAGCCAAATAAAAGCACCCGTCACCAGTGTGAATGCACATGTACAGGTGCGCCGCATTTAGAGCTGCCCTTGGAAAGCATGCGCTCATTGAAAAAAGCCTCAAATTAAAGCGTCTTCAAGGGTTCAGGTGTGGGTGATCCGCTGCAGGTGCGTCTGTTTCAGAACCCTAGCGGTAACCCTAATTTTCACTGTGCGCTTGTGCCAGAGCGGAAAGGTGAAACTGTTGCTACCGGATTGTGTTAAAAAAATAAAGGGGAAAGTTTCACTTTTAAGCTGGACCCCCACACACATTCCAGCACCATTTTCCCACAGGAACTTTTGCCAGCTGCAGACCTCCACAGCTCTCCACTTCGGGGCTGCCTTTGTCCACAGCGGGACAATGGCACAGCCATCCACAAGTGGAGAGCCCAAAAAAGGGAGAGGGATCTCGTGGACCTATGCGGAGATGGCCGACCTCATGGCTCTGTGGTCGCAGCTACACATTTTGGACAAATTGAGAAGTTCCTTCTTGAATGCAGAAACATTTAAGGAGTTGGCAGCAGCCATGAGGGCCAAGGGCCACGAACAGACCTGGGAGGAGTGTCGTCGGAAGACCAAAAACCTCAGGTCCGATTACAAAAAGTTTAGGGACCACAAGGCCAAAACCGGATGGGGTCCCTCCTCCATGCCCTTCTACAAGGAACTCCATGCCTTCCTCGCCAGGGACGGCAGTATACGGCCCAGCAGAATAGGCACCAGCAGCGATGCCATGAGGGTCCCAGTTGGGCAGACAGCCAGAGCACAAGCCATGGAGGACATCTCCCAGGGAGAATGCATCCAGGAGCTTGTGCCCCCTCAAGGTAAGATGCGACAGGAGCCCTGGGAAGAGGTGCAGGGGACAGCATTAGGGTGGCCACAGAGCAGAGATGGCCACATCCTTTGTCACACTCAGATGAGACATCCTGCAGTTAGAGGGCTATGGACATCTCTGCCACGAGACCACCATCCCATGCCTCCACATCATCCACCAGCAGGCCAGGATCTCGTACTTCACATTGGAGCACTACATCTTCCAGGAAGATTAGCCACCGTGATCGCTCCCCTGTCCCAAGGACAAGTACAGCACTGAGTGACGATGACAGCGAGGGAGAGGAGAGGGCAGGCTCCGGGCCATTCACCCAGCTGATCAACCAGGTCCAGGCTGCACATGGTAAATTTCCTGTTATGACAAAAAAGAATAAACGCCGTCGCATGTACACCTGCACCCCCCAAAAAAGCAAAGCAATTTGTATGGCTTTTGTGACATTTTTTGCATCGGTTCGCCGGTTTGCAGAATTCCCCCTCCCCCACACGCTGCTTTCGCACCCTAGCATGTGGAGGGGGGGGAAGAAATGGTAATCCATGTGTCCCATTCACTATCTCCCTCAAGTGATCACCACCTGCATGCATCCAGTGTGTGCACACATACCTCCCTGGCATGTACCTCTCCCCTCCCCCCTGAAATGTGTGGGAGATGTTGTGTGTGAAAACAGTGTCCTCTGACATATGATGTGTCCCTAGAATGAGAAGTAGCAGAACAGGGACAGGAGCAGGAGGATGAAACGGCTAATCCCCGAGCTGCAATGCCACCGGCAGCCCGCCTGGCCAAGATCAGAGGGAAGAGGACACATCGCTCAGCAGCCACAGCAAATACGAGTGTCCAGCAGAAGTACATGGAACAGAGAATGGAACACATGGAGAAAGCCACAGAGCAGGATAAACAAATCGCTGAACATTTCTATCAGCAGAGGCAGGCCAAGATTGAGGATCAGAGGCTGCATGATCGACAAATGGCCCACGAACAGCGGTGTATAGCTGATACCCTACAATTGCTGACCGGCCTGATGGGCCGAATGGTGGATGTCATGGAGAGGTCCCAGAGGACCATGGCTGTCAGCGGGGAGGGTGTGCAGGAGGGTGGAAGAGAGAGGGCTATCCTCCAGGGCCAGGGGGTCGGCAGAGGGAGGAGGGGTGACTTTCCACCTGTGGATGTCGAGCCTGCTGTGGGGAGAGGGAGAAGGGATCACTTTCCACCCCTGGATGTCGAGCCTGCTGTGGGGAGAGGGAGGAGGGGTCACTTTCCACCCCGAATGTCGAGCCTGCTTTGGGGAGAGGGAGGAGGGAGAGGGGTCCACCCATGCAGGAGGAGGCTACTATGGCAATGGAGATCATTGAGCCACAGCCCTTACAAGAGTCTAGCACCCTTCTCAGCAGTGATGTGGTAGCCCCAATGCCCACTGCCTGCCCACAAAGGCAGAGAGCAAGCAGAGGGGGATGGAGATGCTGCGATGAGCAGCACTAAGTACCGAGGCAGCCATCGCCTACTACTTCCCACCTATGGCCACCTCGCTGCTTGCCACCGCCACCACACACAATCCCCACTTCACTGATGCCACCGCCACCACCGCCGCCGCACACCATGCCCACTTCATCGACGCTGCTCACTGGGAGCCTGTAGGGATCCTCCAACGGACCTACACACCTTCGCATAAAATGCCAGACGCTGTTTAAAAATGGAAAGTTTATTCATAAAAACCAGCCATTGTCGCACCTGCGTCCATGCGCAGATTACATCATGAATTTTTTTAAAAATACATTTTTCTTTCAATACACATAAAAACTATTTACAAGCATATACAAATGGGGGAAGGGGAGGGGAGAATGGACAAAGGGGAGGGGAAGTTCCAACGGGGGATGAAGGGGAGGGAGGAGGGCGGGAGCAAGTAGCAAGGAAAGGGGGAGGGAAAGGTCCTTCAAGGATGGGGAGGGGGGGTTGGGGAAGGCCGAGGTGCTGCAGGATGACTGCCATGGAGTTCAGCACAGTTTGCATCTGTTCCTCCATAGCAGCCATCCTTTGTTCCAGCCGTCGATCTGCAAAGGAAAAGAGGAGAAACGTGTGGTTAGAAGCTTTCTCTGCACCCCATCACCTATGCAGCAGCTAGGGTCCCTAGGGGGTTCCCCCAACCCCCTCCATTTCCCTGCCATGCTTACCCCGCTCAGAGTCCCAGGTCGACTGGATGACCGCCAGGCGGGCAACACCAATGGGACCCTGGTGTCCTCCGCCTGGCGGCCGGTGACTCAAGCCGAGCAGCTCCTCCTCAGCAGGCCCGCCTGTGAAAGGAAAAAAGACACCGTTTAGGAAGCCAGCTTGAAAAGTGGTGGGGGAGGGGAGAGACAGGAATGCCATGGAGGCCGCAGTTATGCAGCCAGTACCCCTCCCCTCAGGGACCTACCTTCAGCCATGGGAGGCTGCTGTGCCTGCAGAGGGATGGCAGGGGGTCCCTCTGCACGGGCCTCCCTGGCTGGCCCGGCTTCTCCTTCTGAGGAGAATGAGGAGGAGGGGGAACTGGCAGGGTCCCCCCTCCATCCCTGTTGCCGCATGCCTGCATTGGGAGAGAAGGGAAACACCATTACCACCCATGGGATAAAGACAAGAGGGAGGGAGGGATAGGGAAGAGTGAGGGGAAGGGAGGGCATGAGGGACCAAGGTAGGGGCCCAACACTTACCAGGGGGACGGCAATCCTGCCATCGAGGGCGGCTGGCCCTGATCCACAGGTCCCGGAGCTGCTGATAGAAGGGCGGCCTTCAGCGAACCGGGGAATGCTCCCCATAGTCCTCCAGGGCCTCAAAGAAGACCCCCTTCAGTGCCTTAAATTTTGTCTGGCACTGTTGGGGGCTCCTGATGAAACCCTGGTCGCGGAGGGCCCGGGAGGCCTGGGAGAAGTACCCCCAGTTTGGCCTGTTTGAGCTGGCCATCACCCTCCTAGCAACCAGCTCTGGGCTCAGGGCTTGGAGGAGAATGCCCACCTCCTCATTAGCCCAGTAAGCAATGCGGATGGGCACTCTCCTCCTGGCCGCCATCTTCGTCCTGGGGATGGGCGGAGGTCCTCAGGAGCATTTATGAGCGAATGTTGCGGGGGCAGATGGCCTTACCTGGGCCCTGACCAATGGAGACCCTCATGTGGGAAGTTTGAATGTGATCCACAATGGTTGCCCTCTGGGCTACCAATTGATACAATTGAATGGGCCATTAGGAAAGCTGACTGTTGGGAGTTTGGCAACATTGGGGGGAAGCAGACGGGCAGCCATGGGCTGCCCCCAGGAAGCTGCGCCGCAGGACCGAGGCATCCCCACGCCCCGGTCCTGTGGCGCAGCTTCGCCACCCCTGAAAGGAGCGCTAAATTGGCGCTCCTTTCACAAGTCGCCGACTCTCCGCAGCACGTGCAAATGCTGTGGCAGGAGGTCCTCCTCGGAGCACTGGCCATGCAGAGGGCCGGCTGCTCCGAGGACGACCTGGGGAAGGGGTTGGGGCGCCGATCGTGCGGCTGCCCCTCCCCTTCCCTGCCCCCAAGACAGCCCTTTAAGCCGTCTGCTTAGGGGGATTGTCAGAGGTTTCAGTTGGTGGTTTGTGCACTGTATCCTTCTATTGCCAGGAAATCTGGCACCAGGTGACCCCTCCATGCCCTTTTGTGTGTGTGTGTCTGTGTGTGCCTCCCTTCGGCTCATGTTCAAGGATAACTACATGAAAGCAGGATTGCCATCCATATGCAGAGTGGGGATCATAGGATCTCATCATGGCATGGTGCAGTGGAGTCCCACAAAAATGCAAGCCATACACAGGGTGGGGATACTAGTACATATTTATTGAGGTGCTTGGACTCATGGTACAGTGCAGTGGTGTCCTACATGAATGCAAGCCATACACAGTGCGGGGATAATAGGCAAGGTGGTATTGAGGTGCTTTTAGGCTCATGGCACAGTGCAGTGGTGTCCTACATGAATGCAAGCCATACACAGGGTGGGGATGATAGGCAAGGTGGTGTTGAGATGCTTTTAGGCTCATGGCACAGTGAAGTGCTGATCTTGGGTTACAGTTGGAGAAGAGGGGATGATTTTAGATCCTCCTGGTGTCGAAGAACTCTGCCAGGGCCTCCCTCACAGCCTCCCCTTCTCTCTGTTTCATGAGGTCATTGTCCTCCATGGGTGCCCCCAGAGTGGGCAGCACGAAGCGCCACCTGTAGTGCCTTCCCTCATCCAGAACCCTTCCCTTGGTCTCACAAATGTTGTGGAGGATGACACAGGAGGCGATGATGGGGACGTCATTCTCCTCTGCCACCAGGAGTGGGGCCGTGAGGCCGCCCAAAGGCCCTTTCCACCACATTCCTGGCGCGATTCAGCCTCCTGTTGAATCCATTCTGCCTGGCATTCAGGGTGCCCTGGTAGGGCTTCATGAGCCACTTCTGAATGGGGTAGGCACTTCTGAATGGGGTAGGCGAATGGGGTCGCCTACCCCTTCTGAATGGGGTAGGCGAGCAGGAGGGAGCCGATCTGCTGGCCCCTCAGGGTGACCGTGGGGTTCCCTGGCACGTAGATGCCGGCCTCCATGGCCTGAAAGATGATGGAATTCTTCGCCATCCTTGCGTCGTGAGTCAATCCAGGCCAGCCCACTTCCACATCCACAAAGCGTCCTCGATGATCCGTGGTTCCCTGGAGGATGACAGAGTAGATGTCCTTTCGGTTGACGAACTCGTTCCTCCTCCCCAAGGGTGGCATGATCAGACAGTGGCACCCGTCTACAGCACCCACTACTTGGGGGAAGCCGAGCTCACCGAACCCTTCCATGATCTGTGGGTGACAAGAAGGGCGAGAAAGGGAGAATTAATGATAAGCAGCCATGGCATTTGCCAAACTGATGACGTTTTCCCCGTCCTTGTGCAGGTTCATCTGCCCTTGCTCCCGAGTAGACAGGAGGACTTTCACTGTATGCGGAGTCATGACCCACTAGGCATCCCTGCGCAGGTTCATTGGCACAAGCTGCCAAGTGTACAGTTGCTATTAAAGTTTTAGGCATCCCTGCACAGGTTCATTAGCTTAAACAGCTGACTCTAAACCAGGGGTAGGCAACCTTTCCCCTTTAAGGGCCGAGGGACTTCAGCTCCCAGAATCCCAGGAGCTATTGGCCAACATGGGACTATTGGCCAACATGGCTGAGGCTTCTGGGAGCTGAAGTCCCTCAACCCTTAAAGGGAAAAGGTTGCCTACCACTGCTATATGCCGTGTGATTACATGTTTTGCGCAAGAGGGGAAAGTGACAGGTGTGTGTGAGTGTCCTTACCTGAGCGGGGTCCCCCAGATACACTGTGTGTGACAGCAGCTGCTTTTCCATGGTGAGGGCAAACTCCACCAACACTTCCCCCACAGTGGTTTGGCCGACCCCGAACTGCTCTGATGCCTGCTTGTAGCTGGCTCTGTGGGCGAGCACCCAGATGGCCATGGCGACCCTCTTCTCTACTGGGATGGCCTTCCTGCTGCATTTCCGGACGCAGTACTTCTACTACCCTGTGGAAGAGGGCACGGGGCATTCAGAAGAACATCCTCCATTGCTCATCCGACCAGATGTATGTGATGAACCCATCCCACCAGTCGGTGCTTCTGGGGAATATCCACCAGCGGCGCGGGGCTCTCTCGGGGGTCATCAGAGCGGCGGTGGCCATGGTGGTGAACCGTGCGACTCGTCTTGCAGTGCCCAGTCTCACGGCTGTCACTTGTCGGAGAGCAAAGTCATCACTGTTGTCTTCCCTGAATGTATCTGCAGCACGGACCATGGCGGAGACTGCTGTGGCTGTGCATTGCAGGCTGAGTAGCAGCGCGGAGCACTTGGTTGCCGAGGCAGCCATGATTTGTCTGCAGCACATAGTGCGCAGGTCCTGAGCACTGCCAACATTTCTGTTAAAGGGGCTGTGTTGTCTCTGCGCACGTGCGCATGCGCCACAGAGAACAGGGGGAAAAATTAAAGCCGCCGCTGCCGCCCGTGCGGTGACTGCATTCTTATTTGGGGCAACCTCGGGGCCAGCAGTGCGGTTGCTGAGGCTTTAATAGAGCCTCGGAAAAGCTGCATTAACTGGCCCCAATGCGGTTGATGTGTCCCAACTTAGTGCACCCTCAGGGCACATAATGTGGTTGCTGCGGTTTCGGGAAAAGACAAATTCAGGTCGCCCTTTCTTTCCCATCTGCTTAGGCCCTCCATTAACCAGATCATCCCTGTTGTTTAGGATAACATCTAAAATAGCTGATCCTCTAGTTGCTTCTTCCAACTTCTGGACAATGAAATTGTCTGCAAGGCAAGTGAGGAATTTGTTGAATATTGAAGTTTTTTGCAGAAACTTTTTTGCAACAAATACCAGGATAGTTGAAATGTGCCATTACTACCACATCTCTCTTTTCTAAATGTGTGGTTATCTGTTCCAGGAAGTCATCACCCAAATGGTCAGATTGACTTGGAGGTCTGTAGTAGAGTCCATCACCACCACATCCCTGTTGTTTACTCTCTCCCTTAATCATTCTCAACATGGCTTAAAGGATTTTAAAAATGGATCTGTTCACAGGTATACATATCCTTAATGTATAATGTTACTCCACCTCCCTTCCTGTTTGGTTTATCTCACTGCAATAGGTTATACCCCTCTATTACTACATTCCAATAATGAAACAGATCCCACCAGGTTTCAGTGGTGCCTATTATAACATATTTGCTTTGCTGTACTAAGAATTTAAGTTCATCCTGTTTATTTTCCATGCTCTGTGCATTAGTATAGAGACATTTAAGACCATGAACTATTCCCCCTATCTGATTTTTACACCCAGGTCCAGCAATGTGAGGCCTGTTTATCCACTCTGCAGCATATTAGGGAGCAGAAGAATTTCTTGGACAAAGCAGAGCAGACTTTTGCAGGGGCTGTCTCTGGGGTCAGTTCCCATACACAAGAGATAGACAATTGGAAGTAAAAGATAGACAATTGGAAGTATGTGACAAATAGACATAGAAGGACCAGGGATTGTTATGTAAATTTGGAGCTGCAGAATAGAGATGTAAAATTTCCAGAAATTTTGAAGCTATTGGGGGTGGGGGGGATGGCTTTTATTTCGGGGAGGAAATGGAAATTTTCAGAAAAAATGAAAAAATACAACATTAGCACATTTTACAGATCAAAAGCCATTCTGTTACTTTAGGAATATAAAATATGACTATGTACAATTTGATTTGGCATAAAATTATCACAATTGGTATATTAAAATATAGTGTATTCAAACAATTATTACAAATGGAATTTACTTTTTAAAAAAATTATTTGTAATAAATGTAATAATAATCTCCCAAACTTTGGTTTTGCTCGTTTATGTGGAGCAGACAAAAGAACGTGGGGGAAAAAAACAACCCAGAAGAAATCACCCTCATTAGTAACAAACAAAATTATTCATATTTCCTCTCCCCAGTATCAAATAGACATAAAGCACTCATTCCCTTAAAAAGAATTGGGGGGGGGGAGTGTGTGGAAAGGAGGAGGGACTATGGGGGGTTGCAGACTGCCAGAAATAGTGCAAATTGAGTCCACTTTTAGGGTTAGGGTTAGTGCTAGGGAATCATGGGGATTGTTTTTTTTCCTGAGACATTGAGCCTTCTCTGTCAGAGAGCTCTGGTGCCACAATAAAATGCAGTTCCCATGATTCCCCAACCCTAACCCAATCCCTAAAAGTGGACTCAATTTGCACTATTTCTGGCAGTCTGCAACCCCCCCTAAGATTCAATTAATAAGCATGAAATTTAATCAGATTAATTTTCCGAGCTCTGAGCTGCATCCACACTGCAGAAATATTCCAGTTTGACACCACTTTAACTGTCATAGCTCAGTGCTAGGGAATCCTGAGAATTGTAGTTTGTTGTGGCACCAGAACTCTCTGACACAGAAAGCTAAATGTCTCATAAAACTACAAATCCCAGAATTCCATAGCACCGAGCCATGGCAGTTAATGTGGGGTCAAACTACATTCTTTCTGCAGTGTGGATGCAATCCTGGTTCTCATTATCAGTTTCAGTCTCTGTTTCTGCTTTGTTATGTTTGTCATCAACACAGTTATCATGGACTTCTAAAAAGGGGGGGAAATTCCCCAAATTTTTCCATTTTTTTCTGGGCCTTCCCATCCCAATGTAAAGTTCTCTCCCTTGTCAGAAGTGATGAGAAGAAGCAAGAACAGCAGCAATTTCAGTCCTCAGAGAAGATGCAGCAGTTCCTTCAGCTCGCTCCCTGCCCATATTCAGTAGTCTTAAGTAGATGCAAAAACACCCCTGTTAGGGGGGAAGCAGACCAGGGCATCGGGGATGCCCTGGGATGGTGCGCCGTGGGACCGCGGCAGCTGCACTGCGGCGCACTGTTGGCGCCTCTGAAAGGAGCGCAAAATCAGCGCTCCTTTCAGAAGACAGGGAAAGTGCACCCTAAACGCGTTGGGCGCACTTTCCCTGGCTTTTCCGCCGCAGCATGTGCGGACGCTGCGGCGGGAGGTTGCCCCTGGAGCGCCAGCCGTGCGGAGGGCCGGCAGCTCCGAGGGCAAACTCGGGAGGAGGAAGGGGCGCCGCTCATGCGGCTGCCCCTCCTCTTCCTTGCCTCGGAGACGACCCTATTGGTCGTCTGCCGAGGCCCTTAGTCTTGCCTGTTAATATCTCTTTTTGCTGAGCTCTATAGACGGGTGCTGTATAGAGAGCTAGTGGCTGCTAGTTTCTCCCTCCACCACATCTGCCTTGCCTTCCTGGGGCTACACACAATACAATAACAGACTGCTAATGAGCACACATTCCACTCAGCTAACACAAACATTCAGCCTTGACTCAACAGACACAAGGTCACCATCTACCATAGAAATATGTAGAGAGTTTTTGTAGCACCTTTCAGACTAAAAAAGGAGGTTTGTAGCATGAGTTTTTGTAGACTTTAGTCTACTTCTCCAGATGCTTATGGTGGACAGAGGGGCTAAGCAGACGGGCAGCCATGGGCCGCCCCGGGAAGCTGCGCTGCGGGGCCGAGGTATCCCCACACCTCGGCCCTGCGGCACAGCTTCGCCGCCCCTGGAAGGAGCACTAAATTGGCGCTCCTTCCATAAGTCGCCGAAAGTGCACTGCAAAAGGCTACCGGCGCACCTTTGGCGACTCTTCCGCTGCAGCGTGTGCGAACGCTGCAGCGGGAGGTCCTCCTCGGAGCGCCGACTGTGCGGAGGGCTGGCTGCTCCGAGGACGACCTGGGGAAGGGGTTGGGGCGCCCACCGTGCAGCTGCCCCTCCCCTTCCCTGCCCCCAAAACAGCTCTTCAAGCCGTCTGCTTCCCCCCAGAGAGGAGTGCAGGAGTTTAACTGAAGATCACTGAAAAGGAATGCTGGCTACTGTAGACCCAGTCAGCAGGAGTAGAACCCATGAGCTCTACATGATACGTAGTTTGCAAAGGGTTCCCCACACATAGGTCCTTAAGAATGACATCCCGTTGTTTGCACTTGTTGAGAAAGAGGATATCTCTCTGTACCTGGGCAAGTTCCTGAAAGAGATTGGTGGATTTCCATTTCATTCAGCTAATCTGGAAAGCACCAAATTTAACCAAATGAAGTGGAAATCCATCAACCTCTTCAAGGAACTTGTCCAGATACAGACAGATATCTTCTTTGTGTGGGGAGCCCTTTGCAAACTATGATATCCCTTCCAATGCTAGGATTTCTCCATGGTAGAATTCCTGCTTGGCAGAAGAGCATATTTGCCACTTCACCCCAGCCTACCCCTTCCTCTCTTCTGTGAACCTCAGCCTCAGAGGCAGACCATGACAAAACTCCTTCTGCACAGGCCTTCCCAAGAACTCTGATTGGTTTGCTTTAGGGTTGGACTGAGTGGGAAATGACTTGAAGGCACACAACAACAATAGTCTTAAAAGTCACACTCTCTCAGCCTCAGGGGCAAAACTCCCCTTCTTGCCAAGAAAACCCTGTGATAGTTTTGCCTTAGGATCACATCCTCCACTGCCATCCTGATGTTGAACAGGGGGTCAGACTACATGTCCTCTAGGATCCTATGTATTCCTTCATAGCAGAAGGGGGTTGGACTGCATGGTCCTTGAGGATCCCCCCAACTCTAGCATTTCTTGTTAGGGATGCAAACAAAATTTATTTGTTGAGATTAGGGGGTTTTTCCTTTTTGTGTGCATTCAAGTTTTTTCAAGCTGAGGAATGTTCTTTAAATTTCTGCCAAATTTCCTTTTGACATGTTAATTGAGTTTGAAATGCAAATTAAATTAGCACCAACACACACGCAATTAATGTAAATGTTCGCCTTGTCTTTTATTGTCATTTGGGAAATCTGTGAAAAATACTTTGCTTTGCTCATGGACACTGCGGTCACTTGCATTTCTATGCTAACTGCTTGCATTCCTGGACACAGCTCACTGCCACCCAGTATGGACATATGGACATTGTTGCCAAGCATATCAACACTGCCCCCTGGACTCTTAACTCCCCTTGCCTCTGGTGGACTCTCTTTGGTTGGACTCTAGCTACTGACATTACTCATTGCTGAGTGTCTTTCACATGTACTCTCATTGGAGCATTGACATTGCTCATTGATTGTTTTCAAGGATACTGCTTATTGCTTTCTTCTATTGCTGTTGTTGATGACACTATTGCTTGCTATTGATTGTTAATATTGCTTTAGAATAAATGGGTTCTGGATGTGTGATGTGATGTTAGGAACCCTTCCCTAGGAGAGAGATACTCCCTTCAGCATAGTGACATCTACTTCTAAATTTTCACCCCCAAATTTTATGACAAAGGCGAATTTGAAAGACATTGATCCCACGCACCCGTGCTTTGGTCTCAACACTTTCGGGGGGGGGGAATCTATTAGCATATGTGATTTTTCATAAAATTTTGGACACATGTGGCATTCCCTCTATGACCCCAGACTGACCTCAGAGGGATGTCAGCCACAATCCCCAAGATGGCAGGTCATGTAGGCACTGAGAGATCTGCTCAGAACAGCTAGAAAACTCCCTACCAGACAGGTTTCAGAGTTGCCAAAAGGGAAAACCATTATACTGGAAAAAACACATAATAGTGCTTATTTGTCTTGAGTCTCGCACTTAATGAGGCAGTGATCAGATTTGACTTGAGCCCCTTTTCTCTAGTCTCCTTTAGGTTTGACAAAGCTAAGACAATCAATGTCTTTGTCCCAGCTTCAGCCAAACCATTTAGTCAATAGCCAGAATGTAGACATTTCCTATTAAAACCCTGAGATTTTTAGGCTCTACATGCTATCTTGAGAGTGAATGCTGACTCCATTGTCGGTCTGTACCCTGATCATAGCTCCCTTGGCCATCCTTCCCCCCCCCCCCAATTCGGCAGCCATGCATCATCATCATCATCATCATCACATCCACAGCAGATCCCAGAGAAGCCTTCAGAAGTGAGTAACTCCCTCAGTTTGGCCCACCTCAAGCTATTCCTGCTTTCACTCCTTTATTCCTAAGAGTGCAGTGTGTGTGTATGCTATATTTGTGTGTGTGCAGTTTTCCCCTTTACTTTAATAAATATTTAGATTTTAATTGGAGAAGCCTGTCTCAGAGTCATCCATTGTGGGATTCCTTAGTCCACTGGTATACATAACGGTCCACGGTCCCGTGGGGATTTGTTAGGACCCCACTTTTGCATATTTGAGCTAATTATAAATTCCCCTAATTAGATCCTTTCTAACAATGGACTCTATTAAGGAGGTCATGGGTATGGGTTTGCAGGATTTAAACAGAGCAGTGAAGGACAGGAGTCTTGGAGATGTCCCATATATAGGGTTGCCATGGGTCGAGATCAACTCGAGGAGCAGTTAACAAGAAAAACTGTGCTAGAAAATTGTGAGCAATCAGCTTGTGGAATTTGTCTAGAAATCAAAGCAAAGGGCAAAACAGACCAGCATAAAAAGCCGGCTTCCTGGCAGCTTGGGGGCACGATGCACACCCCTAAAATTCCAGGAAGCCAGCTTCATGCTGTCTGGCTGCCCATATGTGGGCCGGCATCTGGTAACTCTGGCAGTGTGGCATTTACACACCGCATGCCATACAACTGTGGAGGGGTGGGAAAAGCTGGCTTTTTACCAGAGTGAAAAGGCGGATTGGGGCTGCAGCATGCAGTTGTCATGGCCCCAATCCAGATCTCTCAGGGGTTGCTTCAAGCCACCTCTTTGAGATGGTCTGTTTCATCCCCAAGTCAAATTATCTTTGTGTCAATTTATGTTCCCCCAATTAACTCTAAAGAGCAAATTAAGAAAATATAGCACAAAGTAGAGTTATCTTTTTCCTCAAATTATTAATTTTCCTAAAGCATATGTATATATTCTAGGTGATCTTAATACCAGGATTGGTGCAATCATCATTGATCTGGAAGTCAGATACTCTTATTTTAAATGAACTGAGAGGAAATCAGTACTTCCCAGTTAGAAACTCAAAAGATCGGTTATGCTGGCACAATTACAATTCAGTTTAGTAATAGTAATCCTGAATGGGGTGGCCCCTTGGGAAGGCTCAAGCGAATTTGCTTTTTCTAATATATTTGGCTCAAGTACGGTAGATTATGGTGTGGTGTCTAGGAATGCCTTTCAGTTAGTATAACATTTTCACATAGGCATAAGAATGTTTAGTGATCACCAGCCCTTAGTTTTAACCTTATGTGTTCCAACATCTACAATACTACCCTCAGAGTTTACATAAAGTAAGAGCTAAGTAGTCTGATCAACTAAATAGCTCATTAGCCTTTAGATTAAATTTCGAGCCAGTAACTCGGCTAAGATCAATGATTCTATCCAAGAAATCAGCTGCATGTTTTATAAAGGCTTATGATGATCTAATTCAACATTTCTAGTATGAATTAACCCATGTTTACATCTGAGTCAGATAGCATTGTCTCTATCATCTTGAAGGGTCCCAATTGATTTAACAAAGAATGCCATCTGAAGAAAAAAGCAGTAAGGGATAGGCTCAAACTATCTTCCTATTTCCAGCTAAGGGAATATAAGATGTTATTAGCTCAAAAAAGACACCAATTTGAACATAATTCCTGGTCCCTGCTGTTAATGGCCTCCCTGAATAACGAATCAAAATCATTTTGGCAGATTATGTTGGGTGCTCAACATACCAATTCTTAAGCACCCAGTTGTGTCATTCCAGCCCAGGTCTGGGAAGACCCTTTTAGATCTATCTTTGGGGGGAAGCAGATGGCTTAAAGAGCCATTTTGGGGGCAGGGAAGGGGAGGGGCAGCCGCACGGTGGGCGCCCCAACCCCTTCCCCAGGTCGTCCTTGGAGCAGCCGGCCCTCCGCACAGCCGGCGCTCTGAGGAAGACCTCCCACTGCAGCGTTCGCACACACTGGAGCGGAAGAGTTGCCGAAGGTGTGCCAGCAGCCTTTTGCGGCGCACCTTCAGCGACTTATGGAAGGAGCACCAATTTAGTGCTCCTTCCAGGGGCGGCGAAGCTGCGCCGCAGGGCCGAGGTGTGGGAATACCTCGGCTCCGCGGCGCAGCTTCCCAGGGTGGCCCATGGCCGCCCGTCTGCTTAGCCCCTTTTCAGACTTAAATACAACTCATCAGTTAGTCAACATTAGTTTTCAGGATATTACTTCCTCCTCACTTCTCCTATGGAATCCTGTCTCCAAGGAGGAAGTGACTGAACAAATTAATCTGCTCAAGGGAGGTAAAACCCCTGGAATAATTTCATTCCAGCTGAATTTATCAAAAACTATCAATATTGGTGGGCCCCTCTGCTAGTTGCCCTTTTTAATGTCATAAAACCAATCTGGAAAAATTCCTGTTAGTTGGAGACATCCCAATTTATAAGAAAGGACAGCTTAGAGATCCAGATAATTTCAGGCTCATTAGTTTACTATCAATAATGGGTAAGCTTTATGCTAGATATTTATCTAAAAAGTTGATTGACTTCCTCGAAGGAAAAGTTATTACAGAGGACCAGGCAGCCTTTAGAAAGAATCATTCCACCTCCAGTCACTAAAGGTAAGGTAAAGGTACTCCCCATTGACAAGATTGCCAAATCATGTCTGACCGTAGGGAGAGGGTGCTCATCTCTGTTACTAAGCCAAAGAGCCAGCGTTGTCAGAGGCTCTTGTTTTTGGGGTAGACTCAGGTTTGCTTGCATACCTGCCCCAGGACAGTTATGTAAGCAGCTGGTACAAACTTCTTGCCAAAAAAGAAGCTTTGATTGGTCTCTCTTCACTTCTCACCAATTTGGGACTGAACATGGCCCTGAAATATCTTAAACAGAGACTAAGGGCCATAGCTTTATGTGATTTTTCACTATCACTGCTATGTAAGTTGTTCTCTTAATGCATTGAATGTTCATTACACTAGGCTTTTTCAATCAGCTGATTATATTACGAACTTATCAGTGCCCAAGTATCACAGATTCTTTTCTCAGGCTAGATATGACATTTTCTCTGTTGAATTACTTAGAAACAAATACATTGGTGTCCCTTACTCTGAGAGATGGTGTCCTTGTAACAATATGGAAGTTGAGCCGATTATGCATATTCTTTTCTGCTGTAGCTGTTACAATGAGGTGCACTGGAATGTAATCATTCCATTATTGAGGAAATCTGTTGGATGTTCAGATAAACTCCTTATCAGGTTCTTGTTGGAGGATAAATCCTCAAAATTAATGTTGACTGTTGCTAAATTTCTTACAGAGGCAGAGAAGGTTTTAGATAAAAGTTGATAGTACTGGTTTACTGTTTTATTGTATAACTTTTCCTTTTTGATGTTTGTTCCATTTTATTTTATGTCTGTTTTTATATTGGATCTGTGGATTGTAATAATAATAAAGAAAGAGTGGGGGAAATGGGGAAAACAAGTCTAAAACATGCACTCAGTTATGACATAAAAGAACATTATTTCAAAATGCAATTTAAGTGTTACCTAACTCTAGAGAAAATATCTAAAATATAAAAAATACGAAAGATGAATGTTGGAAATATCTGGAGAAAAAAAAGCATCTTATACTACATGTGGTGGGTGTGCAAAAAGGCAAAAAAAATACATACAGAAACTATCAAGATACTCAACATAATATAACAATGGAACCTAAATTGTGCTTGCTGGGAATAACCAAAGAAAAAATTTAAAAAGAGCTATGGAAAACTAATATTTTATATGATAACGGCAGCAAGAATAACTTATGCTTTAAAAATGGAAAGCAAAAAAGCAAAGGATTAAACACCTCTAAAGTAAACAGGTCCCGAGTAAACCAGCAATTACAGTCTTCCTTGTGCGCAAACCATCATCCTATAACATTGCATAAGTCAAAGCTCCCTCGCTGCACTCCACAGTGATTCCCAAACTTCTGTCCTCCAAGTACTTTGGACTTCTGCTCCCAGAAGCCCCAGCCAGTTTGACCAGCAGTCAGGAATTCTGGGATATTAAGTCCAAAACATCTTTTGGAACCACTGAGTCAATATGCATTTATCGGCCCTCTGTGGCCTCACCTTCTTAACCCGCTCACTATTTACCGGAGACTCCTTCCAGCAACACTCCCCCTTCAGGCTTTTGGGCGACTAAAGGGAAGGGGACCGAGGTTCTCGAAAAGGGGGACGCGCAGGAGCATGCGCAGACTTACTTCTCGTAGTCAAGGCGGCAGTAGAGCTTCTGGTCGCGGTGGAAGCAGGTGCTCTCCAGGGGCTCCCGGCAGCAGGCGCAGCGCACGCATCTTTCGTGCCACAGACCGTCGTTGAGGCGCAGCAGAAAGCGCTCCGCGATTACGCCCCGGCAGCCTTCGCACACCGGCCGTCGCCGGGCCGCTCCCCCTGCAAGGAAGGAGCCAATGAGCGTGACACTCGGCGGGACCGCAGCCTCGCCAGCCCCCCCCCCCGCCCACGTCCACTTGGCAAAGGCTCTGGAGGAAGAGCTGCGGCCGGAGCGGCAGGGAGTGCCCCATTCTCGAGATCGCTTTCTTCCCAGCGATGGTCGAGTGAGTGCCGGGAGGCCTCCGGGTCCATACCTTCCCAGGACCCCGCAAGGAAGGCTGTTCCCCCGCCCTGGTTTCCCTCCCTCTCCCCCTCCCCTCCGCAAAGTCCCGCTGCTTAGCTTTGGTGCAGTAGCAAAGCTGAAGCAAAATCCCGAGGGCTCCGACCTGTAAGGGCCTGGCGAGGAGTAAAACAGGACATGACAAAGTAAATGCTGGTGTCTCAACAGCCCAGAGAGTGATCGGTCCCTAAACTGAGAGAGAGGTGGCTAATTGTATATTTTGCCCCAGACCAAGGGCAGCTCTTCGCGCCCGCCTCTTCTTAGGAGAACTTGGGCCCTCGGGATTATGCTCTATTATTAGAAGTCGATTTCCTATCATCAGACCCTAAGAATCACTCAAGGCGAACTAAACGGGGATGGGGACTCTCCTCTCTACTTTGAAGAAATTAGTGGCGTTCCCATGGATAGTCTAAGCCAGGGGTAGGCAACCTTTTTGAGCCAGGGGCCGGGTTGCTGTCCCTCAGACAATTGGGGGGCCGAAGTACATATATATATATATATATATATATATATATTAAATTAAAAATTAAAAAAATATGCATGCACACTCTCTCAGCCCCAGAAAAGCCATGGCAAAACCCCTGTATATTTTGCCAAGAAAACCCCAAGAACAAGTAATAACAACAATAATCAATATCATCATGGCAGGCGGCAGCGGGGGGGCAGCAGGGGGGGCAGGGGCGGCCTGGGGCCGTTCCAAAGGCCTTGGGGGGCCACATCCGGCCCCCAGGCCTTAGGTTGCCTACCCCTGGTCTAAGCCTATTCTTCAGTTTTTTACCCCTACTTCCCAGCGCAGTATACAGTATGCTGGGCAGTAAATGGTGAGGTGTCCCGTGTGGTCCAGGCTTTGGCGCTCAGGGGGGCTTCGCAGTTGGGATTACAGCATGAACTGAACGGGACTCACCCGCGGAAAATCCCGCTGGTCCCGATCCCTTGCTCTCCGGAGTAGAGGATCGGAGCCGTTTGCCTTGGACCGTCACAAAACAAGGGCCCCTCAGCTTGCATATGTCAGTTTGTCTCTGGACTCGCCTTCCTGGTCACCTGGGATGGGTCCCTATGGGGCAGTTGCAGTTCCCTCGGCATCCCATCCACCCCCGGTTCCATAAACATTCTGCTGCTCTTCCTGCTGTAATTGAACCTCACAGCATGGGAGGGAAATCCCGACTTCCTCGCCTGGGGCCAGATTTGACGTAAAGGCTCGAAGCAGAAACGGATTCTTTCGAGCATGAGATTCTCGTCTGGCCAGCTTTGAAGAAGGGAGCATATTTTTCGGGGTTTTGGAAAGAGTTGTGACTCTCCCCACTCAAGAACAAACAACCGGGGAAGTTTTATCGTCCCCTTCTCAGCCCCTTTTCGCCGAACCCAACATCTTGATCTCGTTTTTATTGCCTTACTCCCGAAACGATCGGGTTCTCTAGAATTTAGAATCTAAAAAACAGAACAGATTTTGCTTTCCTTTTCAATAAGGTCTCTTCTTTCAGAGAGAGGACCTTTGCAGACTGTCAAAAATAGTGCAAATTGAGTCCACTTTAACTGCCCTGGCTCAGTGCTAGGGAATCATGGGAATTGTATTTTTTTCTGAGACATTGAGCCTTCTCTGCCAGAGAGCTCTGGTGCCACAATAAACTACAGTTCCCATGATTCCCTAGCACTGAGTCAGGACAGTTAAAGTGGACTCAATTTGCACTATTTCTGGCTGTCTGTAAAGGCCCAGAGATAATCTGATTTTGTGGTTTTCCCCCACAAAAGAAAATTTCCAGCCCTTTCTTAAATAACGTTTAAGTTTATCGCTCGGCATTACCAGAGCGATCTGGACAGAACGGGCGAGAACGGGTTTTACCACTCAGAAAAACGCTGCTGATGCCGACGAGAGCCGTTCCCCAACTACAGTTCTTCAAAATCAGCTGCCATAGCACGGCTGGGGACTATCGGGCGGCGTTTTTCTGAGCTGTAAAACCCGTTCTCGCCCGTTCCGTCTCGTACCCAGATCGCTCTGGAAATGCTGAGCGATACTGGAATCCAAACCGTTTTCCTCTTTTCTTTGTTGTGAAATTACTTTTTATCTTTATTGCTACGTTGAAATAACATGTAACATTAAAAGAACCAAGAATATTTAATTCCGAGTGACAGTAATTTGGTGGCCTCGCAATAAATGAGCAAAATTAATTTTTGAGTCACAGCAATTTATAAAAGTGTTGTGTGTTAGTAATTATTTTCTTTTTCGTTATGTTTTTTAGTTGCCTTAAACCTATTTTTAAGCGAAAACGCAAGATAATAGAGCTCCCAGAACGATTATGAAATACTGTATTTTGCGGGGAGGGACACACAGAGCCAATATTTGACAAACTACAAAGGATGAACTAGTTTGTTTTTTAACTGTTTTCCTAGCATATCTCTGGCGCCTGCGTAAGAAAGGTCCTATTATATTGGAAGTGGATAGTACTCCCCGCTTTCCACCTGCACCTCTTCTCAGTTGTCATTTTTTCCGGGAAAATAGACCGGAAAATTCAGGGGGGCGTCCAGAGGAAAACCCTCAAGTGCTGATAGCAGACACTTGCCAACCGGTAACATTCTGTCAACGCTCGCTACCAGAGTCATTCAGGGCCGACGCTTATATTATCTGCAATAATTATGTCTCAGATCTGCCTACTCCCCAACCGGTTAACACTTAAATACTTTGATTCAAAGCATTTTAATATTTCATTAAAAGAGAATTTTTAACAACGTTGTTGATTAAACTGATAAAGAAGATATTGATTTAGGGACAGGAAAATTACAGTACAGCATGGGGGCACGTATAAGAAATAAAAACTACCTTTTAACCATTAGTTTATAAAAGGCATTATTGCCGATCATTATTTGATCCGGATCTATGCATACGTAATAAATACTATGTAATAGTATCTCTACTAATTATTTCCGTTTGGAGTAGTAGTCCGGAGTATATCCCTATGTACAGATTATATGTAAAGATATTGATATCCGTGCAGTAGTGAAAGTTTCTGTCTCTTTGAAAGTATTATGGTTAATAACAACAGCAACAAGGAGACCTTCGTCCGTCTCGCACTCCGACACACACACACCCTCCATCAAAGGCGTTTGGGGCACTCGTTTCCTGAGAGAGAATAGTTTCCTTCCGTTTTTCGCCTCCTCTCCGGAACAAAAACTGCTCGTCTATGGTTCCGCCTTCGGGACTGAGGACGGGCGGTTGACAGGGTGCTTCGAATTCCTTTCTAGAGACGGGCTCAAAGGAGCAGCTCCCTCCCTCCCCTGGGAGGAAGAGGAAGAGAGGTGGGCTTGTCTTCGTAGCCCCGGGCTCGGGGGCTCAGAGGCGCGCCCCGGTCGGGGCTGGGGGGGGGGGGTGGGCAGGCTTGCGCGCTTCCCCTCGGAAAGAAACTGCTGCCCAGACAGGAACACAAGACAACTTACCCAACAAGGGGGAGAAAGAGATCCTCGGCAGCGTCTCCAGGGCACTCGAAAGTGGCTCCTCCATTTTCAAGTCGTCCAACATGGTCCGAGGCGGCGGACGGAGACTTGCGCTGGAGAGAGTCAACTTCTGGAAAAGAGGCGGGGGAGGGGGGACAGTGGCTGAGCCCATGAAGAAGAAAAGAGACGCGCGCCTGCCACCGCCGCCCCTCCGTTCCAGCTCTGACAGGGGCCCTAATCTGACAGCTCCAGGTGCCCCCCCTCCCATTCTCGTGGAGCCAGAGCCAAAGCCTCCCCAGACCAGGGCAACGACCGCAGAGAAGGGCGGGAACAGCGGCGCAGAGCCCCTTCCCGACTCTCTCCGCCCATCTTACCGATCCCAGCAGGGCGCGCACCGCGCGTAGTCCTGAGGCTGACGAAGAGCAAGAGGCCTCTGAAGTTGGAGCTAACGGAGACGGCTCCGGCGTTTGCCTCTCTCTTGGAGCAGCCCGAGGCTCCTGCTGGGCGAGAGGAAGTACGAATGTGGCTCCCAATAGAGGAGGGGAGCCCTTGGAAGCGGATTCGGGTCTTCTTACCTGCAGAGTCAGCGGCGGGCGACAGCAAGGGTCGCCTCGCAGCCCCGAACCCGCAATGCCCGCACGGCGCCCCTCCCTGCCCAAGGACCGAGGTTTCCTTCTCGGGCGCTATTCTCATCCCTTAAGCTTATCGCACGGTACTTAAGGAACGGGAATGTAACGGAGGGGAAGGGAAGGGAACGGAAAGGGACAAAATCGCCTTTTACTGGAGGGTCAAAAATCGGCTGCCAGGAACGGCTGGGGAACGCCTTGGGGACTCCCGGCGGCATCGGTGGCATTCTCCCGTCCAGTAAAATGCGTTTTTGCCCCGTTCCGTTCCCGTTCTTGTAAGTGCCTGCGATAAGCTTACCTGTCTCCCAGCCGCCCGCCTCCACTTTGAACTGAGAAACAAATCGGCCTGCGAAGGTGGGGAAAAGGGAGAAGGCGCCACTGGACGGCTTCGCCGCAGCGTGAAGGAAAGGCATTCCCATGTCTGGGACGGAAGCAATTGTCCTTGGCCGCCAAAGTTCTGGCAGGAGAGATTAGCACAGTCCCAGCCAGCCCCCCCAGCCCCCATGTTGGGAGGAGTGAATGTTGAGTCCGGTGTTGTGTATGTAAGACTGAAAGTCCTACCCGAACCTAATTTATTAAAGTTAATAATAAATTAGCTGCCGGCTTAATTCTAAGAAGACAGAAGTTTCCTTTCGTACCTGCGGTTCTCTGTGTCTTTCCCAGCCGTGCACAAGACACAAGAAGACTGCAGGACACTCGCGGGTATCGCGATGGACTGGAAAGGCCGTCGCACTTCCCTTTGCCCCCTGGTTGAATTTGCGGGCAAAGCAGTTTGTTAATCCTGATCTTCTTGGCGTTTGCTCAGTTAAAATTCAGCCATTGTTGGTATAGCAGGAGCGGTCTTCCCCCTCATCGCCTTGACATCGGTTTACAGTCCAGTTAGGCTAAATTTGACTTGGAACCTACCAGACGAATAGCGTGCTGTCTGGCTAGAGGAAGCTCTTCAGGAAGAGAGATCGGCAGTGGAACTCCCTCGAGAGGCAGACAGATTTTGGGAATGATCCACACTCTCGTAAGCTTGCAGCCATCGCTTACGTTAGGGTGACAAGTCAAAAACTCTGCTCCGAAATATCTTCAATCTAAATATCAATCAGCCTTTAAAGGCTCCTCGAAAATAAGGGCATTTAGGAGTTCCTGGATTGTGCTAGGACCAGCCCTGATCTAAAAACCCATTTCCACGATTTAAATCCTGAATCTGAAAATAATTCCAAGTGATTTCAGAGAAGTTATTTGTGAGGACAGACTGTGAACTCTTATACTGGCAAGGATCACTAGGCTATCCTTTGTATGATACATCTAAATAAAAGTTCATAGGGGACAGCATAAATGATGGCAAGTAGTATTTTTTTATTTTTTTAAGATTTAGATGCATTTCTACAAAATATTACTTTCTCCCAAGTTTACTAAGATATCATCAGGGTCCAAGAAATAATCCAGTTTGAGACTACTTTGACTGCCTTGGCTCAGTGCTAGGGGATCCTGGGAATTGTAGTTTATTGTGACACCAGAGATCTCTGACATAGAAGGCAAAATGTCACACAAAACTACACTTCCCAGAATACCCTGGCATTGAGCCAGGGCAATTAAAGCAAAATCAAACTGGATTATTTCTGCAGTGTTGATGGAGCCCAGGTCAGCCAAATAAACTCCTTAGTATTCTTGTAGTCATACTGATACTAAGTTTGAAATCAATTGAAAAAGGGGAAACTACACAAACCCTCAGTATTTTTAAATGGATTTTTGTTCTTACAGAAGATGGGAAATGGGAAGTAATGTTAGTTGAGCATTTCACTACTGAATTACTCGCTGTTGTGTACCTTCATGTGAACATGGACTTACACTGATTCCAGGCTACAGTTTTCTTGGCAAGATCTGTTCAAGGGGGGGGGTTGCCTTTGCCTTCCTCTGAAGTTAGGAGAGTCTGACTTTCCAAAGGTCACACAGTAGGTTTCTAAGGAGGGATTTTAACCATGGTCTCTCAGAGTCCTAGTTTAGCAATCAAAAACTTTTTTATATAGCCCGTGGAGAAGGCCTGTTAGCACAACTGGGATGCAAATATTTTGTTATATTTTGTTATAATAGCAGTTACATAGTGGCCGACATGATCCTAGAAAGCTCATGATGACCTTTAAGTGAACTTCTCATGTGTGGTCACATAAGACTTGAGGGCATGTGGAAAAGACCCATGTAATTTGATGGGTGTAAGTATTGCTTCTTCCCAAAATATGCATTTCCTCTTGAAGATCAAAGAGAAAATAAGTCTGTCAGCCTAAAGCAGTAAGCCAACCTCCCTGCTAGCCTCCATTGAATTTCCCAACACCTCATCCTGTCCCAAACTTCCTGGGATTGTCCTGATTTTATCACTGCTTGATTAAATCAATGTCACTACCATCAACCAAAAATATTCCTTTTATAACTCAGCAATTAAAATCATCAACCAGATGAGAATCCCATTGTTTCTGGAATTCCTGGAAAATCCACTCAACTGCTTCAAGACACAGTTTTGTCTTGATATATGCAAACATGCCCACTTGGGCACTCCCACTTTGATCCAGTTTGAAATCAGACAGACATTCTGTCCAATTCAGACTTGATTCCTCAGTACTGCAGCCAAGGCAGAGTTGGCTTGGTCTAATATGGGGAATGTTAAGCCACATTCCCCATATTAGAGCACCGCCTCTGCAATTGGTAAAGTTTTGCCCCACCCTCCAAATCACTATCTGCTACTACCTTTTATATCTTAGTTTGTGTGTGTATGAGTGTGAGAGAGAGAGAGCATGTGTTCAATCAATTTCTGTGTCAAAAAGGCATATCCTCTACTCTTTCTCAGGTAAAAATACTTCTTTATCATTAATTAAAGCTTGTGAAACTGAAACACCAATTCCCTTGTCTGACATTGATCATCCTGGACATCAAAAAAGCATTCAACAATGTGAATTTGTCAATAAAGTTGGAGATGTTAAATATGGTTAAATTAGGACAAAATTTTACAAACTGGATAAAATCGATATATACAACTCAAAGTGCCAAAATTATAATAAATGAGGGAAAGACAAAATCAATCCCTATAAATCAAGGAACCAGACAAGGATACCCCTGTCACCATTATTATTTATTTTAATTTTATAAATACTATTAAATAATATAATAAAGGAGGCAAATATTGGGGGGGGGAGAGATCAAAGGGGAGCATTTAAAACTTAGAGCATTCGCCGACAACATAGTAATATTGTTAGAGGACCCATTAAATAGTACAGAAAGCTTATTAAATCAATTAAAGGACTTTGTGTTGGGGCTAAAAATAAACATAGACATAACCTCCATTATCACTAAGAATGTGGACAAAAAGGAAGAGGAAAGGTTAAAGGAAATAACAGGTTTTAATATCACTTGAAAGTAAAATACTTGGGAGTAATATTAACAAACAATTGGACTTATTCAGCAACAATTATGAAAAAATGGAAAGTAATTAGAAGTGATTTAAACAACTAGAAAGATTTAAAACTGTCCTTACTAGGAAAATGAAGTGAAAATGAATGTGCTTTCTAAGTGGGGGGGATACAGACAGCCCAAAAGGGTTATCTTAGAGCCACCCATTTTAGGTTCGACTGGGGGCCTCAACAAACAGATGCCCAGCCCCAACCCAGACAGATTCTGCTCCTTTTGGGGGTGAAAAAAAGCTGTCCCTTCTCCCCAAAAGCCAGCTTTTTCTCCCAAAAAGCCAGCTCTGGGGAAAGTGGCATCTAAACATCATGCCCCCAAGTGGGAAAACAGCTGGCCGATATGCAATCACTGTCTCAGCTTCTATCTGGCTTGGGGGCATGGCACATGTAAACACCACACCCCCAAGCCAGCCCCAAGTGGGGCTATATAAGCTGTCTGTTTTGGCCCTAAATTACTTTTCTTATTTCAAGCCATTCCCTTAATTTAAAAAGATAGAATTTTTAAAGAATGGCAAAGAGACTTAACAATTTTCTCCTGGGCAGGTAAGAAACCTAGATAAAATTAACAACCTTACAAAATGCAAGAGAAAGAGGAGGACTTGCCCTCCCAAATCTGAGATTATATTGCAAAGCAAGTTGCCTCATTTGGCTCAAAGAGTGGCTAATTGTAGAGATAGCAAACTGTTGAAGCTTGAAGGATCAGAACTCAGATTTGGTTGGCATGCATTTTTGTTTTACAAATCAGCAAACAGAGATTTCAATAACCATTTTATCAGATTTTCTTTGTTTCAAATCTGGGAAAAATATAAGTCCAGGATGTGTTCGAAATTTCCACTGTGGTTATCCCTCCACTAGGCATTGTACAATATAGACCCAAGAAGGAATGAGTACTGATTAAAATAAAAGATCTGTCAGATAATATTAAGATAAAATCACAAGAACAATTGAAAGCTGGAGGCTGGTCAGTTAATTGGTTTTTATATTGTCACTTGCCCTTTGAGATCCCCTGACATGAATATGAAAGATGGTCAAATGTGGCTAGAGATATTAGGATTGCAGGTCCCATACTGTTGTGGTTCATGCCATGAGCCAAAGTTAGAGAAATCTGGGAATGTAATGGGGAGTACATTTATTGAAGAAGGATGTTCTTGAGGTTATGTCTTTCATGAATGCTCATATGCTCATATGTTAAACTGCTGTTATACTTGTTATAGTGTATTTCTTATTAATGGATCAATGTTAGAATATGTTATAGAGTTTGTTTAAGGGATTGGTCTGTGTTGAGTTAATATGTTAGTTAACCTAGGATAGAGCAAGGTCCTGGGAGAAGGTGATTATTTGTGAGACAGCAGGTGCAATGCTGTCACAGTGGGAAGAAGGAACTGTTTATGGTTCTAGACATCTGGAGTCTAGTCTGTCTTGGGAAGGTGAGAACAGAGAAAGCAGTCTATGTGAAAGAATGCAATGTTTGGGGTTTATAGTACAAACAACATGATTGTGAAACTGTGATGGGAAAGTTGGTTGAGCAGGAATTCTGGAGTGAACTGACCAATGGTTTTGGTGGTGTGATTGTGGGGTGGAATCCCCCAATTGAACTGTATAAAAATGTATGCCTCTCAATGTGCCTCACAGTTGACAATATTCTAAAATCATTTAGTTGCCTGCTTCTTTTCTTCAATAAATCGTACTGAGAAATACTCCAGAGCTTGGTTATTGCTGAGAGAAGAGCTTGCTTAACACTGAACATATATAGACAATTGAAGGAAAGATTTACAATAGATAGCAAGCAAGAGAAATTCAACAAAACCAAATCAGATATAGAAGATATTTTATGGCTTGATAAACCAGCACTGTTATCCAAGTTATATTAAAAAAACTATTGCAATTTTTTATGGAAGAGGATTTGATTAAAGATACGATGATTAAGTGGGCTCAAAATTGCAGGAAAACAACAGAATTACAACAATGGGAGAAATCCTGGAACATTAGGCTGAAATATTCATTGAGTCAAGAGGTGAGAGAAAACTATTATAAGATCATGTTTTGTTGGTATCTATCCCCAAATAAAATATCTAGAATTTGTGGTACAGGGAATAACAGTTGTTGGAAATGTCAGAAAGAAGTGGGGACTTTTTTCATTTATGGTGGACTTGTGACAGAGCCAGAAAATATTGGAAACAAATACAAGCTAGTAGAAATGAAATGTTAGATGTAAAGATAGAATTAAAATCAGAAATATTATTATTAAACAT
The DNA here is from genome assembly GCA_026167975.1 of Phrynosoma blainvillii. Lineage (NCBI taxonomy): Eukaryota > Metazoa > Chordata > Lepidosauria > Squamata > Phrynosomatidae > Phrynosoma > Phrynosoma blainvillii. The sequence continues at coordinate 155,371,809 of JANUYF010000004.1, forward strand.
GTTAGAAGACAATATTGAAAAGAAACATGGCAAAATAATTTTCTATATGCTGCCACAAGACTGCTATATGTTCAGTATTGGAAATCAGACAAAATACTGAATGGTAAAGGAATAGCTAGTAAAAATATACAACATGATGGGAATGGATTTATTATTTAGGAAATATATCCTAAATAATAGACCAAAATCAGGGACTGAAAAAAGAGTGGGGAAGTCCTTACATACATGTCAAAAAAGTGGGGGAAAGCAGCGATAATAGGGACAGAAACAGAATTGGAAATAATTAAACTAACCTGAGGAATATTGAAATGTGATTGATATCTCTCTCTCTAATTTCTTGGAATAAGTTAAGATTCCTTCTCTTACAAAGATATATAAGAAGAAAGAGAATAGTAAATAAGAGAAAAACAAGTAGTAAAGATATACAATAATCCTGAAGAGTTAACTGGGGAAACCAAACTTAAATAAGAAATCATCTGAGAGTTGAAGATGAAACAGAAGAGGAGATAAGAGAAGACAAAGCATTGGACACTGATGAAGAAGAAGAAGGAGAAGAGACTGGAGATGAAGAGGTAGTAGCTAAATATATATATAAGTGAGTTAAATTCCCATCAGTTAGGAATCTAAAAAATTTTTCATGGAACATGAATGGGTTTAATAATCAACATAAGCGTAGGGAAGTATTTCATTATTTAAATAAGGAAAAATGACTTAACCTGTCTTCAGGAGATGCATATAAAAAACATAGATGTTAGACTATTAAGAAACAGCAGGCTGGGGAAAGTCTTTATATATTCAGCAAAAAAAAAAATCTCCCATCAAAAGAGATTATTAGACATCTAGAAGGCTTCTATGTGGGAGTAGAAGTTACAAAAATTGAGAAAGAAATTTTAGTAATGGGTATATATGCCCCCTTAGAGAAGAAAGAGAACTTTTACATTAATTTAACAAACAAAATACTAGACTTAGGCTATAAGGAAATTATAATGATAGGGGATTGGAATGGAGTGATAAATCCCAGTTTGGATAGAATGTCAACAAAAACAATAAAAAAGAACCAGGGAAAATTACCAATGGCATTTGAAAATATGCTGGAAATTTTACATTTATTGGATATGTGGAGATATAAGCATGGGGATAATAAAGAATTTATTTATTTCTCTGAGCGGCATAAATCACATTCAAGAATAGATTTTTTTTTCTTTTATGAAAGCCATTAATATTGCTAGAATGGTTATTATGCCTAGAACAATGTCAGACCACAACCCCACCCAATTATTTTTTAAGGAATAGTTCAATGGCATATTATTGGAGATTAAATGATAATCTACTTTAAATGGATGATGTCATTGAAAAGGAAAATCAAACCATAGATTATTACCTGAAGGAAAACTTGGATAAAGGAACAAACATTATAAATGTATGGGAAGCATGTAAAGCAACAATGAGAGGCTTCTTTATTCATCAAAATATATGTATTAATAGAAGGGAAAGAGAAAAATTAAAGCCCAGTGATCGCAAACTTCTACATGGAACACTTTCAAAAACAAGCCCTGGAAACAGCACCGAAAAAGCCCACAACTTGGTTCCGATATGTGGATGACACTTTCACCATTTGGAGCCATGGAGAAAGAAGATCTGGTTGGATTCCTGAATTACCTGAACAACATCCACCCTAACATCCAATTCACTATGGAAAAAGAAAAGGAAGGAACACTGCCATTCCTAGATGTCCTAGTCATCCGCAAACCAAACCAACGTCTGGGACACACAGTATACAGAAAACCCACACATACAAACAGATACCTGCACAAGAACTCTAACCATCACCCAGGACAAAAAAGAAGCACAATAAAAACACTGGTAGACTGGGCAAAACACATCTGTGAACCCCACTTCTTGGAAGAGGAATTGAAGCACCTAGACCGAACTCTACAGGCAAATGGTTACTCCAGCTCAGACATCAGAAGGGATGCCAGACCCAGAAAAACCCAGAGGACTGAAGACAAGCAGCCACCCAAAGGGAAGGTATTTTTACCATATATCAAAGGAGTCACAGACAGAATTGGGAAAGTAGTGAGGAAACACAACCTCCAAATGGTTTACAAACCCACCAAGAAAATCCAACAAATGCTGTGCTCAACAAAGGACAGGAGAGACCCTCTCACAGCCGCAGGAGTTTACCGCATACCATGCAGCTGCGGACAAGTCTACATAGGGACCACCAAACGCAGTATCCAAACACAAATCAAGGAACATGAGAGACACTGCAGACTGGGCTAGCCAGAAAAATCAGCAGTAGCAGAACACATCATAAACCATCCTGGGCATAAAATGCTGTTTGAAAACACTGAAATTCTGGACCATGCCAACAACTATCAGGTCAGAATGCACAGGGAAGCCATCGAAATCCACAAACACTTGGACAACTTCAACAGGAAAGAAGAAACCCTTAAAGTAAACAAGATATGGCCACCAGTCCTACAAAATAAGAAAATCGGCACTCAGCAAATGCAAATGGAAAACCAACCAGGGTCAGGGGCTTTCCCAGCAGACAATAGCAGACAATCTCCTTGATTGCATATCCTCACCTGGAAGCCATGCCATTAACAACAGAACATATCTATTCAACACAGAACAATACACAGTTTACAGGGGAATAGCAGACAATATCCTTGATTGCATACCCTGAAGCTATGCCATTAACAACAGAACAATACCTATTCAACAGAGAACAACACACAGTTCACCTGGGAACCACTCCTCCCTACCCAGGGTCTCACAGTATATATAGACTCATGCTCTTCCATTTCAGTTTTCTCTGAAGATGCTAGCCACAGATGCTGGCAAAACGTCAGAAAGAAACTCTTCTAGAACATGGCCACACAGCCTGAAAAACCCAAAGAAACTATGGATGCCGGCCATGAAAGCCTACGACTTCACATTAGAAAAATTAAAGACAATACAGGACGAGATAAATAGTAAAGAAGTAGAATTAGAGAGGGACTCACAGAATAACCAATTAATAAAAAAAATTAAAGTGTTACAGAAACAAATTTCCATGATAATGACAGAGGAACTGAGTAAGAAACTAAAATTTACCAACAGTATCTGTTTAAAAATGCAAACAAGCCAGGAAAGTGGTTAAGTTATAGACTCAAAAAAGAAAGGGGGGGAAATCTAATTTTAAAAATACAGGGGGGAAAACAACAACTACCGAGCAAACAAAAATAAGGAAAGCCTTCCACAAATATTATTCAGAGTTATATAAAGGTACCAAGATAGAAGAGGATAAGATAAAGTCCTTCTTGGATAATTTAAATTTAAAACCTTTCTCAGAGGAGCAGATAGAATCCCTAAACAGTCCAATAACTATTACAGAAATAACAAAAGCCATTCGAAATGTAAAAAATGACAAGGCGCCTGGGCCAGATAGCTTCACCGACATGTTTTACAAGACATTTGGAAAAAAATTATCAAAAGTCCTCTTGATTACAATAAATGAAGCAAGGATGAAAGGAATCCCGCCTACCTGGGAAGAAGCTAATATAACTTTGATCCCGAAAGGAGGAAAAGATACAACTCAGACAAGTAATTATTGACCAATTTCATTATTGAATAATGACTATAAAATATTTTCCTCTATTCTAGCAGAGAGATTTAAAAAATTAGCATTGTGGATTAATGAGGACCAATGTGGATTCTTTCCTAATAGGTTAATCAGACACAATAGGTTAATTAGACACAATACAAGAAAATGGCTCTATGTTTTATTGATATGGAAAAGGCTAATAAGGCTAATAAAAAGGATAATGTTAATTGGCAATTGATATTAGAGCTACTTAATAAACTGGGAGTAAAGGGAAATTATTTAAATTGGATCAAAGCAATTTATTCCAAACAAGAAGCATGTATTAAAATAAATGGAACCAAAACCCTGCCCAATAAAGATAGAGAAAGGTGCACATCAGGGATGCCCTCTCTCACTTCTCCTTTTTCTTATGGTAATGGAAACACTAATCAGAAAAATCCAATCGGATCAAGACATAAAAGGAATTAAATATAAGGGATGTGAATGTAAATTGAAAGCATTTGCTGATGATTTGCTTGTATTTCTTGATGATCCTTTGAGTAGTATAAACACTCTTAATATGACTATCCAATAATTTCAGGAAATATCAGGATTAAAAGTGAAAAAGGACAAAACAAAATTATTAAACAAAAATATGACAAAAGAGGAGGAAAGGAGATTGGGTATACAATCTGGCTTTATAATAAGCAAAAAAGTAAACTATCTGGGTATAGTGTTAACCAAGAAAACAGATCTCTCTAAAAATAATTATTTGAAAACTTGGATGAAAATTAAGAAGGATTTTAAAAATTGGGAGAATCTGAAACTCACATTGATGGGCAGAATCGCAGCTACAAAAATGATGGTACTACAAAGATACTATTCCTAATTCAAACATTACCTATAATTGAAAATAAATTGCCATTCAAGAAATGGAATAAGGACATCTCCAATTTTATATGGGTGGGGAAAAACCCAAGAGTAAGGTTTAAAACCCTGTAAGATTCGCAAGAGAGAGGAGGTTTAGCGCTTCCAAATTTACGTCTATATCATGAAACAAGCTGTTTAATATGGATAAGAGATTGGATCCAACTAGAAGATAAAAGACTCCTACATTTAGAAGGCTCACAGAAAATTTATGGATGACATACATGTTTATATTATAACAAGGAAAAGGTAAATAAAAATTTCAAAAACCATATTTTTAGAAGACCTCTTTTAAACACCTGGATAAAATATAATTATAAATTGAGATGGAAAATTTCATTAGAAACATCTCCCCATGAGGTCTTCTTAGAGAGGGAGATTGATAATGTTAAAAAAAATGGGTAAGATATAGAGATATTTTAAACTCAAGAGAATAAATTTAGAATAAAAACTCAAGAGGAAATGAACAGAGAGGGAATAAAAATTCATTGGTATTTATACAGACAAATAAGAGAAAGGTTCCTGATAGATAATAAGATGAATAGCATAGATGCTAGACAAACTGAATTAGAAAAATTGTTACAATACAAAAATAAAGGCTTATTGTCAAAAATTTATAAATTTCTATTGAAAATAGACCAAGAAAAAGAGATAGTGAAACCAAATATGATAGCTTGGCCACAGAACATAGGTTATGCAATTGACATATCCAAATGGGAATATACCTGGTCAAAGAGATTGAAATACACAAAAGTCAAGACATTAAAGAAAATTACTATAACATATTTTCTATTTCTGGTACCTAATGCTCGACAAATTATCTAAGTTGTACAAAAATAAGGAAAATAAATGTTGGCAATGTCTAAGTGAGAAAGGCACTTTTTTCCACGTGTGCTGGGGATGTAAAAAGGTTGTGAAATACTGGATAACTATACATAAGGAATATTAGAGAAGATTTTTTCAATAAAAATAGAATTAAAATAGATTTTTAATTAAATATCATGCAAAAAATATAGAGGAAAAATATGGAAGGATTTTCTTTTACTTGATTTCAGTAGTGAGAATCATTTATGCATGGATTTGAAAAGACAGAATCCCAGAAATAGAAGAATGGTATCTAAAAGTCCTAGAAATGGCAGAATCAGACAAATTGACAAGATGGTTATCTAAAGGGAATATGGGAAACTATGAAGCAGAATGGGAAATGGTAGAAATATATTTGAAACAAAAATGGGGTCCTATGTCGAATTTAATGATGGGGTTCAAAATTGATAGATTGATAGATTGATAACTGATGGAGAATAATGAACGGAAATATGAATAGAGTAAATATGAATAATTCTACTGTAATGATATATAAACCAGTATTTGATTTGAAAATTATTAGAAAGAAGAACAAAAGTAAAGATATCAGAATATACAGAACGTAATACTTTTACAGCAATTAGGAGAGATAATCAAATAAGTTTAATTATATATAGACAAATGGGAAACAATTAGATAAGAGAACTAGGATAGCAGTAAGAGAAACTCATTAGAAGAATGATTGAAAGAAAGAAGATGGAAAAGTTAGTGTTTTTCTTTTCTTTTTTAGTTGATTTAAAAGAAATTTTACAACCATTCAAAACATTCCCATTCATTTACACTCATCATCATAAACATTCATAAATACATAAACAGATAAACAATTCATCTTGATATAATTTTTCCTAGTATTACATTAACTTCCTTAATATTTACCAATTATTCTAGAATTAAATGAAACCTTATATTTACACTGTATAATGTATTACAAGTTCTATTCCTATTTTACCTTTAATCCCCATATTTTCTGTGTTCTGTTCCATCTGTAGTATCTATTTATCTCTCACTAAAATATATTAAATGTTAATCACTTTATAATGCCTTCAATTATCATCCATTTTCCAATATTTCTTTAAAGATAACCATTCCACCTCCACCTCTTCCTTTGTTTTATCCTTCATCAGTTCCGTTAATGTATCTAGTTCCATTGCCTCTCTCATCTTATTCTCCCATTCTTTTGTTGATGGATTGGATTGTTTCCAATATTTGGCATAAACGATTCTTGCCTACATAACCATATACAATATTATTCTCCTATATTTCTTTTCAGCTCTCAGCTCTATCGAATTTATCATTTTTAATAGGATAATGTTGGGTCCAATGGGACTTTTATTTGTAATATCCCCAATATCATTTTTTGAATCATTTTCCAATATCTTTGTGCTTCTTTGCAATCCCACCATAGATGGTAACAAGATCCTGATGACTTCTGGCACTTCCAACATTCCTCATTCCCTGATTTATAAATTTTGTTGATCACTGATGGAGATAGATACCAACTATATAGCATCTTAATAAAATTTTCCTTGTAATCCTGACATAAAGTATAGACATTGGTATCACACCATGCTTTTTCCCATTTTTCCAACTCTATACTTTTCACAATATCCTGTGCCCATTTGATCATTACATATTTAACTCTTTCATTCTCTAGATCTCTTTCAAGATTTTGTAATATTTAGAGATATGTCCCTTCTCCTTATCTTTATCATTATATAACATAGGGTCTTTATAGACTGCCAGAAATAATGCAGCTTGAGTCCACTTTAACTGCCCTGGCTCAATGCTAGGGAATCATGGGAACTGTAGTTTTTTTCTGAGACATTGAGCCTTTTCTGTCAGAGAGCTCTGGTGCCACAATAAACTACAGTTCCCATGATTCCCTAGCATTGAGCCAGGGCAGTTAAAGTGGACTCAAGCTGCATTATTTCTGTCAGTCTGTAAAGGCCCATAATCTTGTCTATATCTGATTTTTCATCTGTAATTCCCCTGCTTCTCTTATCTGTCTTGTATCGTTCTTTTAACTGTCTATATAAGAACCAATTTTTCTTTATTACTTTATCTAATTGTTCTCCTGATTTCATCTCTCCCTCATCTTTCCCTTTCCACTCTATCAAATCTTCATATGTCAGCCATGGTATTCCTTATTTTTTGATCTACTGAAGAATGCCTCTTGTGTTGATACCCAGCTTGGAATATGTTTGCAAAACTGATTTCTAATTTTTATCCAAACATTGAGCAGAGCATTTCTTGTAATATAATGTGAGGAATCCTTATTATCTTTTAGCTTATTGTACCATAAAAAGGTGTAATATCCATATCTTAACTTGGTGCTTTCCAATTCAAGTACCCTTTCATTACTTAATTTCACCGAGTCTTCTATCCAGGTGAGGCATGATGCATAGAAATATAATTTTAGATTAGGTAATCGACAACCTCCTTTTGTTTTCTCCTCCGTAAGTAGCTTCCATTTAATCCTAGCTTTTTTACCTACCCATACGAATTTTGGTATTTCTCTCTGCCACTCTTCAAAATATTTCTCTCTTGAAATTATGCGTAGGTTTTGGAAAAGGCATGTGAACTTAGGGAGTATATTCATTTTAATTATTTATATTCTCCCCAAGAAGGAGAAATGTTGTCTATTCCACCTCTCCAAATTTCTTTTAATTTCCTCCCATATTCTTTGATAATTGTTTTTAAACAGATCCATATTCCTTCTAGTCAAATATATGCCCAAATATTTTACCTTCTCAACTTTACATCCTGTTAACCCCTGTAATTCCTCTTCTTCTTGCAAATTCATATTTTTCATTAGTATTGATGTTTTGCCTTTGTTTATTTGGAATCCTGCCACATGTCCATATTCCTGTATTATATTCATAAGTCTTTCTATACTTTCTTTTGGTTCTTCCAAGAAGCATATGATATCATATGCAAAAGCTTGCAGTTTAAAGGTGTACTGCTTCATTTTTTCATCTTCTCTAATTTTATTGTTTAAGACCTCCAATATTATTACAAACAGCAAGGGCAAAAGTGGACACCCCTGCCTAGTTCCTCTCTCTATGGAGATTTTTTTCTGTTCTTTCGTCATTTACTATTATTTGAGCTGTCTGTTCTTAATATATTGCCTTTATCCATTCTATAAATTTATTCCCCATATTCATGTGCTTACTCAATTCTAACATAAAACACCAATTGACTCTATCGAAAGCTTTCTCTGCATCTAACAAAATCATGGCCAATTTCCTTTCATTGTGCTGTTCAAAATATTCAATGATATTTAATACCGTTTGGTATTAGAAATATACCTTTAATATACATTTAATACCTTTTGGTATTAGAAATATCATAGAATCATAGAATCACAGAGTTGGAAGAGATCACAAGGGCCATCCAGTCCAGCCCCCTGCCATGCAGGAACTCAAAATCAAAGCATCCCCGACAGATGGCCATCCAGCCTCTGTTTGAAGACCTCCAAAGAAGGAGACTCCACCACACTCTGAGGGAGTGTGTTCCACTGTCAAACAGCTCTCACTGTCACAAAGCTCCTCCTAATGTTGAACTGGAATCTCTTTTCCTGTACCTTGCATCCATTGTTCCGGGTCCTGTTCTCTGGGGCAGCAGAAAACAAGCTAGTGCCCTCCTCAATATGACATCCCTTCAAATATTTAAACAGGCTATCATATCCCCTCTTAACTTTCTCTTCTCTAGGCTAAACATAACCAGTTCCCTAAGTCTTTCCTCATAAGGCATGGTTTCCAGACCCTTCACCATTTTAGTTGCCCTCCTCTGGACATGCTCCAGTTTTTCAACATCCTTTTTGAATTGTGGTGCCCAGAACTGGGCACAGTATTCCAGGTGGGGCCTGACCAAAGCAGAATACAGTGACACTATTGCTTCCCTTGATCTAGATACCATACTTCTACTAATGCAGCCTAAAATTGCATTGGCCTTTTTAGCTGCAGCATCATACTGTTGACTCATTTTCAACTTGTGGTCCACTAGGACTCCTAGATCCCTTTCACACATAGTCTCATTAAGCCAGGTATCCCCCATCTTATATCTATGCATTTCATTTTTTTGCCCTAAGTGCAGTACCTTACATTTCTCTGTGTTGAAATTCATTTTGTAAGCTTTGGCCCAGCTTTCTAATCTATTAAGATCATTTTGAATTTTCATCCTGTCCTCTGAGATATTAGCTATTCCTCCTAATTTGGTGTCATCTGCAAATTTGAGAAGCATGCCCCCTCTTTGAGAAGCATGGCCACCATATATAAGCTTCCTTCCAAGAGTCAGGTATTTCTTGTTTGTTAATGATGTTTATCATCTCTTTTAATGGTTCCATTATATTATCTATCAATTTTTTATAATATAATGTCATTAGCTCATCGGGCCCGGGAGCTTTCTTCATTTTTAATTTTCCTATTGCATCTGCAATTTCTTTCTTAATTATTGGTTGATTTAATTTTTTTCTTGTTCCTTGTTTAATGATCTTTTGTTCATTCATATAATTTATTATTTTATCTCTATGGTTATCCGACTGTATTTTCCTGTATAATTCCTCATAGTATTCCTTAAACAGATATTTAATATTTCCTGGTCCGTAAAAGATTCACCTTTGTGTTTTATCTCCATAATTATCTTTTTCCCTCTTTCTCTTCTCAGTCTATTAGCCAATATTCTTCCTGCTTTATTTCCTGCTTCAAAGTATATTTGTTTCATAGCTTTTAATTTCCTTTCTATCTCTTTAATTCCCATCAGTCTTAACTGATGTTGTAAATCTCACATTTCAATTTTTTATCACCATTTCTTCTCCACTCCTCTTCTTTTCTTTTTAACATTTCTCTAACTTTATTTTCTTTCTCATTTTCTCTTCTCCTTTGCTCAAATTGTAATTTGGTAATTACCCCTCTAATTACTGATATACTCGCATCCCGTATTGTTCTTATTTGCATTCCTTCTGTTTTATTTTCCCTGAAATAATATTTCAGGTTTTTTTTTAGTTTATCCAAATTACTTTTATCTTTAAATAAATCTTCATGCATCTTCCATAAGAATTTTTTCTTCTTTTCTAGCATTTCCATCATAATTGGATTATGATCCAAAATGCATTTTGTCAAAATTTCCATTGAGTAACTCATCGGAGCTAGGGATTTTGTAACTAAAAATAGATCAATTTTCGAAAGTGAATTATGAACATGCGAGAAAAAAAGTAAACCCCTTGGCCTCTTTATATTTGTAACTCTATACATCTTGCAGCTCCAAATCATCAATCGTTTAAAAAAAAGATTTTGGTAGCTTCCCTTGATTAATTCCCCCTTTCCAATGATATTCTATCTATTTTCGGTTCCAGTATCACATTGAAATCTTCTAATAAGATTATATTGTTATAATCCGCCTTTTTTAGTTCATTGTGTATCATTTCAACATATTTATCTCTATTTTCTAGTGGACCATATATTCCCACTACCAATAAATTTATATTCTCAAATTTTACTTCAACTGCTATATATGTTCCTTCTCCATCACATAGTATCTCTTTAGATTGATACTTCTTTTTCACATATATTGCTACTCCTTTCTTTATCTTGTCATTTGCAGTGATATAGCAATGTCCTAATTTAACATTTCTAATATATTTCATCTCTTTTTTGCTTATCTCTGTCTCTTGGATACATATTATATCACTCTTAAGTTTCTCCAATTGATGAAAGACAATACTTCTCTTGACAATCCTCCCTAGATTTAATTTTCTTCTTTCTAATTTACCTATCATAACAAATTGAAAACCATTCACAATTTGGAACAGAGAACTGAAGAGATTTATATGGGAGGGGAAAAAACCCAGAACTAAGTGGAAAACCTTGATAGATCAAAAAGAGAATGGTTGCTATAGTTTCCCAGATCTGGAACTGTATTTCCAAGCCAATGTGCTAGCCTGGCTACTAGATTAGATAAAGGTCCAAAACAAAAGACTATTGGATCTAGAGGGCTTTAACCTTAGATATGGGTGTGGAGCCAAAAGTCTATGAAGGGGAATTTTATTTAGCTCAAATCAAGAGAGGGTCGGCTACAAGGACCCTGTGAGACCGTCTCCCCTGTGTATACCAAGAGTTAGGGGATCTAAGAATTGATGAAGAGACAGAATCCTCCAATTAAAGAGGGAAAAATCACACAGCAATTCACATACACTCACACACTTATTCAAGACTCAGAAAATCAGGGGTTAGCTTGGAAAAGGCATTGAGGCTGAACTACAGGTGATACTTACTACAGATGAGGCTTTCTCCAGGATCCAATTGAGTGAAGTGGTGTGAGACACAACCGTTCCAAGAGCATGGGTATGAATACCAATGCCGGTAACCAGATCAGAAAACACAGTGATGCAGGGTCCCCATGAACTCCAACTAGTGACACAAAGGGAAGAAATCCAGGGGGTTTTAATGGCTAAAACTAGCTATAAGGCAAAGGTGTGCGACTGCAAGGGTGAGGTAATCCAGTCTGGCAATAATAAAGGTTAATTGGGAGAGGATTAAGTCATTAGCTGGCCCATCAGGTGAGACATCTAGTTCCTTATCACCCATTTCTCTGATTATGGTGGTGATGATAGTCCATTTGCAACTCCCACACTATCTGCCAGGCTTTGGGGATTGGGATTTTTCCAGTCTTCCAAGTGACCTAGGCATGACCTGCCTGCCCTGCCTTGGTGGCACTTGGGGTTCACTGCAGAGTACATCTGGGATCATGTGGAATTCATACACATACCAAAATTCAGAAAAATGCACTTTCGGTAACAATTCCCCCCCCCTGGAAAATTGTTCAGACCCATACCTGTGTGGGGATGAATATTTTTCTAATTAACCTTTGACATGAAAGAATTTTGGGGTGACAATAGGGGAAAAGGCCATTCTATAGGAAGTATCGCAGTTAGTAGTGCCTCTGATGCTGTGGGCAGGGAATGGGGGATCATCCATCTGGAACCCATTCATACATCTTTTAATGACACACATTGAATAAAGCAACCAGTAAAGCAATTAGAGCAATCAGTAATCAGCAATAATCAATGACAGTAAAGTAATTGGCGAGAGTTCAAAGCATTGAATATGCAGGATAGTAATGGAAAGTGGCAAAATCAATACCTTTGGTGTTTGAAGTGTGGTGCTGGTTGGCTACAATAGCCAAAGTAAGCAATGTCCAAGTCCAAATCAATGCAGTTGGTGTATTTTGGCAAGCAAAAGTCCATAGCAGCAATTTCGGGCAAGTTTGCAGAGAAGTTTGGACCACTGTCCAGGGCAGATGTCAGGGTTGGCATCTTGGTATGCCAACAGCAGAATGGAGTGCTTATGCTGTCTGGGATGTATAAATAAAGTTATGGCAGCAGTAGTGTGCATGGTGTCATCTGGGGTGGATGGAGGATAACTTGGAGGACCACAGATCTGGACACGTGATTGCACAGTGACAGGAACAGTGATCCATGACATCTGTGAGGTTAGGTCCGGTTCAGGAACAGAAGATCTGGAGCTTACCTCCCCATGAGAGTTTAGAGAAAGCAGGAAAGATAAAAGATAGAGCTATAACTATTTACATGCCTTGGAGGATGAAAGAGGACAGTCTCTTCTCCCCCCCCCCCCCCCCAGCTCCCGATGGGGCCAGACTGGCGTGGAAAAGTTTCAAACAAGGATAGGACCTCTAAATATTTTTACAAACTGTGGGGACCTTCAGAAAGGAAAAGGAAAAAAGGTTCAGTCCTCTGACTTCCCACAGTGTCAGACTGGCGTTTAGATGAGGGAGAGGTCTCTTAATCACATGAAATTATTTGAGCAGCCATCCAACATTTTGAAAGCTCCCACAGTTAACCTAAAAGGCTAGGGATAGGGTATAGCTTGGTCATGCAAGTGGCAAGGTGAAAGGTTGGATTGGTTAAAATCAACTAAGGGTGCCTGGCCTTTAAGAGGCAGTGACATCCATTTTGGTTATGGTCAGTTCTTGAATAGTGTTGGAGCTGCTGGGGAAAATATGCAAATTAGCCCAAATTTTGGCAAAAACCTCCCAAAAACTGCACAATTTTGGAGCATGAGCATGGAGGACTCGCTGGAGGAGCCTCTAGGGATCATCCAGGCTCTTGCCAGGTCTTGATCAGAAAAAAGACAACAATATCAAAAATAGCTTTAAAATCATTGGAAAGTAAAGTGACTGGAAAATAAAAATAAAATAAAAAAAGAGACAAACTCACACTACCAGAGATGATTTTTAGTAACCACTAAGCCTGTTGGTCCCTAAAGGCAGAACTTAAGAACAACTTGTATTTTTTTCTTTCTTGCAACATGAATGCAGGAAAAACAAGATTAAAACGGCTTAAGATCAAAAGACCAAAACATTCCTTAGAACAAGGGTGCAGGGAGCAACATCACAACAACAAAATATATTTTAAAAAAATAATAATTTGGGATTGCCTTACAGATTTATTAATGTAAAACACATGAAGCAAAAATAAAACAAAGCACTGGGCCACTTAAAAACAACAACAATTTTCTCCTTCCTTTTATGCATTGGAGAAGCTGAGAAGGAGGGGGATGTAAGATAGCAATCTGGAAAGAACAAAGCCAGATCTAATTTTGGGCTGAGAGTGTGTGACTAGTCACACTGTCTGGTGTCTAACACAAAAAATAGGGACATTTTAGGCAGAGTTAAAACAAACAGACAAGAAAAGCAGACGGGGGTATTTGATCCTATTATTATTATTATTATTATTATTATTATTATTATTATTATTATTATTATTATTACAGTTTATTTATATAGCACTGTAGATTTACAAAGTGCTGTACATAGTCAATAAAATAGATAAAAATAGATAAAAGCCTGCCAATGGCATACATTCTACAAAATAATAAAATAATACATATTAATACAAAGAAGGCAACAAATTAAAAACATCAAATAATCATCATGCAATGCCTGCAAATGCTTCGCTGAACAATATAGTCTTTGAAGTTGGTTAAAGAAGTGATGCCCCATGCTCGTGGGGGAAGGAGGTTCCAGGAACGAGGGGCAGCAAGTGAAAAGGGATGAATCCAGGATGGAGCAGTAAAAATCCTAGGCTGAGACAGCAGACCTTGACTACCAGAATGGAGGGCACGGGTGGGACAGTAAGGAGAAAGAAGCTCTGATAAATAAAGAGGGGCCAACTCATGCAGGGCTTTAAAACAGAAACAGCAACAGAAGCTTATACTGAATACAGAAATACAGACATACAGACACTGGCACTGGTGGAGCCAGTGAAGGGATGACAATAAAGGAGAAATATGATTGAAACGGTGAGCAGATGTGATAATGCGTGCAGCAGAATGCTGGACCGAAATTAAAGGATGGAGGTGAGAAAGAGGGAGCCCTGCCAGGAGAAAGATACAAAAATCTAGTTGCAAGACCACTAGGACATGGATCAAAATCTTGGCAGTAAAGGCCGAGATAAATGGTTGAATGTTAGCAATATTATACAAAATATCCAAAATATCCTATTTCCTCTGAACATGTACAGAGAACCAAACAAAACTGAGAGGAGACATCAAGTGGTATCATGGTGACTCACAGCAAGGGAAGAATGAAGAAGTCTAGGAGGAGAAAGGAGCAGCAACAAAGAACAAAGGGGTCACATGTGAAATATAGAAGGAGGGGGGAAACAGTGAGTGGAAGAGAGACAAAGGAATCTTCCCCTTCCATTGAAAACAGGAAAGAAGAAGAAAGAAAATTATCTCTATGATTTATTGGTTGCCAACTGACTGGGAATACATTGGGAAAGACCTTGTTGTACCTCTGAGAAAGATGTTGGCACTGTGCCTTTATTTGCATGAGCTTTCTAAAGCAAGGACCATTAGGAAAGAGAAAAAGCAGGGTTTTAGCTAGGGCGAGAGAGTGTTATTTAACAATGCAAAACCTGCTTTTCATTGAGGATTGGAGAGGTTGTAACATAGTGTTGGGATCAGGTCTACTAGGGGAATTTATAATTAGCTCAAATATGCGAGAGTGAAGCCCCCAACACGGCTTCACGGGGCCGAAACCAAGTGTATACCAGAGTCCTAAGAAATCCCGCCAGGAAGGACGCTGAGACAAGCTTATCCAATTAAAGTCTAAAATATTTATTGACACAATGTGCACACATCCAAATATAATACATACACACACACACACACACACACACTAGAAGGAAAGGTGGGTGAAAAGCGGGGATAGTTGAGAGGGACCTAGCTATGAGGGATATACTTACGTCTGAAGGACCTCTCTGGACTTGGCTGCAAATGCCGATGATTTTCAGTGATGGAACATGGCCGCCGGAACAGAGGAGAGGGAAATGGCCATGGGAGCTAGCTCAAAGCACAGACTGACATAGAGTCAGCATGCACTCCCAAGATAGCACGTGGACTGCAAGAATCCGGAGGTTTTTAAGGACATTTTGTGCCTCCTAGCTATGAGTAAGACAAAGGCTTGACAGCTTATCTATTGTTTATCTAAGGCTGAGCATGGTCTAGACAATGTGGTTGGTTTCAAAACTATCAAGGGAGGAAGGCTGGAGAAAAGAGGACAGTCTAATCTGATCACTGCCCCATCAAGTGTGAAACTCAAAACAAATAAACACCATTGTGTATCTTTTCCAGTATAATGGGATATTCCCTTGGACAACTCTCAGACCAGTCTGTCCAGGAATTTTCCAGTGGTCTTGGGCTAGTCTCTCTATGCCTACATGATCTGCCGTCTAAGGGATTATATCTGACATCCCTCAGAGGTCAGTCTGGGGTCATAGAGGGAACTCCACATGCTTCAAAAATTTTATGAAGATAGCATTTGTCTGTGTGTCCCATTCACCATGTCCCTCACATGACCACCACCTGCATGTATCCAGTGTGCCTACACAAACCTCCCTGGCACATGTGCGGGAGATGTTGTGTGTGCAAATGGTGCCCTCTGCCATATATGCCCCTAGAACGAGAAGTAGCATGAGAGAGAGAGAGGAGGAGGATGAAACAGCTAATGCCAGAACTGCAATGCCACCGGCAGCCCACCTGGCTGACATCAGAGGGAAGAGGACACGTCGCTCAGCAGCAGCAGCAAATACGAGTGCCCATTATCAGTTCATGGAACGTAGCACAGAACAAATGGACAAATCTCTAGAACACGACGAACGTTCCTATCAACTCGCTGAATGTTCCTATCAGCTTGCTGAACATTCCTAATAGCTGAAGCAGAGCGAGACAGAGGACCAGAGGGAGTTCCAGCAGCAATGCCTCCAGCATCAGCAACGCATAGCCCACGAGCACCGGCGTGTCGCTGACTCCCTACAAGTGCAGACCAGTCTGCTGGCCCGGATTGTGGATGTCATAGAGGGGCCCCGGAGAACCATTGGTGGCAGCAGGGAGGGTGTGCAGGAGGGTGGAAGAGGGAGGGGTATCCCCCAGGGCCAACAGGAGGTGGCTGTGGTGCTGGACAGAGGAAGGACAGGTCACTCTCCACCCATGGATGTTGAGGGTGCTGTGGCCAGAGGGAGGAGGGAGAGGTGTCCACCCATGGAAGATGAAGCGGGGGGGGAAGAGGGAGGAAGGAGAGGTGTCCACCCATGGAGGAGGCTGCTATGGAGGTGGAGATCATTGAGCAACACTCCGTAGACGAGTCTACCAGCCTTTTCAGCAGTGATGTGGCAGTGCCACTGCCCTCTCGCCGCCCTCAAAGGCAGAGATCAAGTAGAGGGGGATGGAGATGTTGCCAACTACCCCCCTCACTGCTTGGCACTGCACACTATGCTCACCTCACTGATTGCCACTGCCACCGCACACTATGCCAACCTCACTGATTGCCACCTCAACCGCACACTATGCCAACTTCACTGATTGCTACCGCCACCTCACACTATGCCCACCTCACTGATGCTGCTCACTGGTTTCCTGCGGAGATCCTGTGATGAACCTACACACCTTCGCATAAAACGTCACAAGCTTTTTAAAAACGCAAAGTTTATTCATAAAATACAGCTATTGCTGAACCTGTGTACATATGCAGATTGCGGCATTAATTTTTTAAAAATAATTTTTTCTTTTGATAAAAACAACAATCAAATAACTATTTACAATGATTTAAACCAGGGGTAGGCAACCTTTCCCCTTTAAGGGCCAAGGGACTTCAGCTCCCAGAATCCCAGGAGCTATTGGCCAACATGGGACTATTGGCCAACATGGTTGAGGCTTCTGGGCCCTTAAAGGGGAAGCCCTGCTGGTGTAGAGCCTGGGAGGCCTGGGTAAAGTACCCCCGGTTCAGCCTGTTGGTGCTGACGCATCACCCTTCTTGCGGCTGCCTCGGGGGTGAGGACATGAAGGCGAATGCCCACCTCTTCATTACTCCAATACATAATCCGGATGGGCACTGAAGTCTCTCGGCCCTTAAAGGGGAAAGGTTGCCTACCCCTGATTTAAACATTGGGGAAGGGGAGGGGAGTATTTACAAAGGAGGGAATTAAAATGGGGGAAGAAGGGGAGGGAGGAGGATGGAAGTATGGAGGGAGGAGGATGGAAGTATGTACAAGGGGAAGAGGATCAGGGATGGGGAGGGGTGGGTCGAGGGTAGACCCAGATGGTCCATGATGGCTGCCATGGAGTCGCTGAGATGTTGCATCTGCTCCTACATGGCAGCCATCCTTTCTTCCATCCGGCAATCTGCAAGGGAAAAGAAAAGAGAAAAGTGCTGTTAGGAGGTTGCTCTCCACCCCATCACCCAAAGCTACAGGCAGGGTTCCTGCCCCCCCCAGCTCCCTCCCTCTGTGTCCCTGCCACTCTTACCCCACTCACAGTCCTGTTCCCAGCTGGTGTGGATCACCGCCAGATGGGCAACACCAAGGGTCCCCTGCAGTTCTCCACCTGTTGGGTGGCGGCTCAACCCCACCACCTCCTCCTCAGCAGGTCCGCATGTGAAAGCAAAACAGACACCATTTAGGAAGGCAGCATGGAAAGTGGTGGTGGAAGGGAGGGACAGGAATGCCATGGAGGCCACAGTCATGCAGCCATTACCCCTCCCCTCAGGGTCCTACCTTCTGCCATGGGAGGCTGGTGTGGCTGCAGAGGGACGGCACGGGCTCCCTCTACCTGTTCCTCCCTGCCTGGCCTGGCTTCCCCGTCTGAGGAGGAGGGGGAACTGGTAGGGTCCCTCCTCCATCCCTGTCACCACCTCCGCCACACGCCTGCATTTGGGGAGAAGAGAAACACCATTAACACCCATGGGATGGGGACAAGTGGGAGGGGAGGGATAAAGAAGTGTGAGGGGAAGGTAGGGATGGGCATGAGGGACCATGGCAGGGGCCTGACACTTACCGGGAGCACGCCAATCTTACCATCTTGGGCCGCCTGCCCTCACCCACAGGTCCCGCAGCAGGTCATAGAAGGGTGGCCTCTTGCAAACCGGAGGGTACTCCCCATAGTCCTCCAGGACTTCAAAGAAAACCCCCTTCAGTGCCTTAAACTTTGTCCAGCACTGTTGAGGGGTCCTCCTGAAGCCCTGCTGGTGTAGAGCCTGGGAGGCCTGGGTAAAGTACCCCCGGTTCAGCCTGTTGGTGCTGACGCATCACCCTTCTTGCGGCTGCCTCGGGGGTGAGGACATGAAGGCGAATGCCCACCTCTTCATTACTCCAATACATAATCCGGATGGGCACTCTCCTCCTGGCTGCCATCTTCATCCTGGGGATCTGTAGAAGTCTGCAGGGGCATTTATGGGCAATTGTTGCAGGGGCAGATGGCCTTACCTGGCTCCTAGCCAATGGGGACCCTCAGAAAAGCAGTTTGTATGTGGGCCCCAATCGTAGCCCTCTGAGCTACCACTTGTTACAGTCGAATGGGCCATTAGGAAAGCTGACTGTTGGGAATTTTGCAACATTGTCAGAGACTACAGTTGATGGTTTTTGCACTGTATCTTTCTATTACCAGGAAATATGGCACCAGGTGACCCCCCATGCCCTTTTCTGTGTGTCTCTGTGTGTCTGTGTGTGACTCTCTTAGGCTCATGTTCAAGCATAACTGTATAAAAGCAGGAATGCTATCCATACACAGAGTGGGGATAATAGGATCTCATCATGGCATAGTGCAGTAGTGTCCTACATAAATGCTAGCCATACACAGAGTTTGGATTATAGGAAATGTGTTCAGGTGCTTATTATCATGGCATAGTACAGTAGTGCCCTAGGCTCACAGATGGAGGAGAGGAGATACTTCAGATCCTCCTGGTCTCAAAGAACTCTGCCAGGACCTCCCTCACAGCCTCCCCTTCTCTCTGCCTCACAAGGTCATTGTCCTCCATGGGTGCCCCCAGGGTGGACTGCACAAAGGGGCTCCTGTAGTGCCCTCCCTCATCCAGGACCCTTCCCTTGGTCTGGCAGATGTTGTGGAAGATGACACAGGAGATGATGATGGGGATGACATTCTCCTCTGCCACAAGGAGTGAGGCAGTGAAGCACCTCCACCAAACCTTCAGCTGCCCGAAGGCCCTTTCCACCACATTCCTGGCGCGATTCAGCTTCCTGTTGAATCCTTTCTGTCTTGCATTGGTGGTGCCCTGGTAGGGCTTCATGAGCCACTTCCGAATGGAGTAGGCACTGTCAGCAAGCAGGAGGGGGCCGATCTGCTGGCCCCTCAGGGTGATGGTGGGATTCCCTGGCACGTAGATGCCAGCCTCCATGGCCTGAAAGATGCCACCCTTGCATCGTGAGTCGATCCAGCCCAGCCCAATTCCAAATCCACAAACCATCCTTGATGATACAATGTCCCCTGGAGGATGACAGAGTAACTGTCCTTTCAGTTGACAAACTCATTCCTCCTCCCCAAGGGTGGCATGATCAGACAGTGGCATCTGTCTATGGCACCCACTACTTGGGGGAAGCCAAGGTCAGTGAATCCTTGCATGATCTGTGGGTGACAAGAAGGGGGAGAAGCGGAGGATGAATGATAAAAAGTCATGCCATTTGCCAACTTACCTGCGCAGGTTCAATGGCCCTAGCAGCCGAATCTATACAGTAGGAGCCACGCTGTATGCCAGATCATGACGTAATAGGCGTACCTGCGCAGGTTCAACGGCCCTAGCAGCCAAATCTATACAGTAGGAGCCACACTTTATGCCAGGTCATGTGCAAGAGGGAAACGTGGCAAGTGTGTGCGACTGTCCTTACCTGAGCGGCGTCCCCCAAGTACACTGTCTATGACAGCAGCAGCTTCTCCAAGGTGAGGGTGAACTCCACCAATACTTCCCCCACAGTGGTTTGGCCGACCGCAACTGCCCTGACGCCTGTTTGTAGCTGGCTCTGTGAGCGAGGACCCAGATGGCCATGGCGACCCTCTTGGTGTGGGATGGCCTTCCTCATCATGGTGTCTGCCCACTGCATTTATGGACGCAGTACTTCTACTATCTTGTGGAAGAGGGCACAGGGCATCCGGAAGAACATCCTCCATTGCTCATTGGACCAGATGTATGTGACGAACCCATCCCACCAGTCAGTGCTTCTGGGAAACATCCACCAGCAGGGCTCTCTCGGGTGGCATCAGAGCGGCGGCGGTGGCAGTACACCATGCAATACGTCTTGCGGCACGCACTCTACCAGGTCTCACTTCTGGGTCCTCCAAGTCATCACTGCAATCTTGCATGAATGCACCTACAGCAGGAACCATGGTGGAGGCTCCTGTAACTGCATTGCAGGCTGAGTACCAGTGCAGACCACTCGATTGCCGTGGCATCCATGATTTCTCTTCAGTGCACAGTGCGCAGATCCTTAGCAATGCCAACATTTCTGTTAAAGGGGCCGTGTTGTGCCTGTGCACGTGCACATGCGCCGCAGAGACCGCGAAAAAAAATTAAAGCCGCCACTGCCAGCCCATGCGGTTACTCCGTTCTTATTTAGGGAAACCTCGGGGCCGGCAGTGTGGGTGATGAGGCTTCACTGCAGCCTCGGAAAAGCTGCAATAACTGGCCCCCCATGTGGTTGCTCCATTCCCATTTAGGGCAATCTCAGGGCAGGTGATGCGGTTGCTGCAATTTGGGGAAAAGGCAACTTCAGGTCAGCTTTTCCTGCCCGTCTGCATAGCCCCATAGTCATGTTCAGAGTTAGGGATTGGTTGAGCATTAGGGTTAGAGTTTACATTAGAATTAGGTTTAGGCTTGAGAACCAGAGTCAGGATTGGCTCACCATTAAGGATTCAGTTAGCATTAGGGTTAGGGTTAAAGGTCAGAATCACCTTTTAGTTTTAGAGTTTGGTTTCGCATTAGGGTTAGGGTTTAACATTAGCATAAAATCAATTGTATTTCATACTGCGGAAATTTCAAAATACTAATTACATACATCTTTATGAATGACTATTTGATCCTGTGAAATACAATTTTGGAAATAACTTTTTAACGAAACTTACCTAGGCCTTGACAGTTTTAACTTGTCCATCACAAGCAGAACGTTAACCCTAACACTTATGGTAAACCATAATGATAAACCCTAACACTTATGGTAAACCAAACCCTAATGCCAACCAAACCCTAAACCTAAATCCTGAACCTGACTCTGATATTCAACCCCCACTTACCCTAACTTTTTCTAGGTTAGGAATCCCCCTAACCCTAACCCTAACCGTAAAGCTAAATCAAATACTAATGCTAAACCAATCTTGACCCCTAAACATAATCCTAATGCAACCCCTAACCCTAATGGTCAACCAAACCCTAATGCTCAACCAAATCCTAACCCTAAATCCTGAACCTGACTCTGACATTCAATCCTAACCCTAACGCTCAGGATTGTTTCAGCATTAGGGTTTCTTTCAGTGTTAGGGTTCCTCTTGGAAATAAGCTTAGGGCTACCACTGAGTGTCAGGATCAGCTTCCTGGTAAAGGGTGAGGATTCGGTTTTGCATTATGGTTTCGTTGACCATTAGAGTTAGGCTTTAGGTTAGGGTTAGGGTTAAGGTTGAATGTCATACTCAGGGTCAGGGTTTAGGGTGAGGGATTAGTTGAGCATTAGCGTTTGGTTTTCCATTAGAGTTAGGGTTGAATATCAGAGTAACCTTTTAGTTTTAGAGTTTCCTTTCGCATTAGGGTTAGAGTTTAACATTAGGGTAAAATCAACTTTATTTCATACTGTGGAAATTTCAGGATGTTTATTACATACATATTTAGGAATGACTATTTGGTTTTGAGAAATGAAATGTTGAAAAAACTTTGTAACAAAATGTTCCTAGGCCTTGACATTTTTAACTTGTCCATCACATAGAAAACACTAATTCTAAAGATAAACACTAACCCTTATGGTAAACCAAACCCTAATGCTCAAGCAAACCCAAACCCTAAATCCTTAACCTGACTCTTTTAACTCCCCCTTACCCAACCCTAAACCCTAACCTTAATGCTGAACCAACCCTGACTCTGGTTCTGAACCCTAAAGCAAATGCTAATGCAAACCTTAACCTTAAGGCTAAACCCTAACCCTAATGTAAACCAAACCCTAATGCTGAACCAATCTTGACACTGGTTTTCAACCTTAAACCTAATCCTAATGCAGACCCTAAACCTCATGCTAAACACAAACCCTAATGGTAAACCAAACCCTAATGCACAACCAAATCTTCATGATAATTCCTGAACCTGGCTCTGTCATTCGACTCCCCTTTACGTGAACCTAAACCCTAAATCTAATGTGAAACCCAACCCTAATGCTGAACCAGTCTTGACTCTGGTTATCAACCCTAAACCTAATCCTAATGCAACCCCTAACCCTAATGGTCAACCAAACCCTAATGCTAAACCAAATCCCAACCCTAAATCCCAAACCTGACTCTGACATTTAACCCTAACCCTAACACTCAGGATTGGTTCAGCATTAGGGTTTCTTTCAGTATTAGGGTTTCCGGTTAGAAATAAGCGTTGAGTGTCAAGATCAGCTTCATTGTAAAGGGGGAGTATTCAGTTTTGCATTAGGGATTGGTTGACCATTAGGGTTAGGGTTTAGGTTAGGGTTAGGGTTGAATGTCATAGTCAGGTTCAGGGATTAGGGTTAGGGATTAGTTGAGCATTAGGGTTTGGTTTTCCATTAGAGTTAGGGTTTAGCATTAGGGTTAGGGTTGAATGTCAGAGGGCCTTGGCAGACAGCTTAAAAAGTCGTCCTCAGTGCAAGGAAGGGGAGGGGCAGCCGCACACTCGGCGCCCCTTCCTCCTCCCGAGGCCGTACTTGGAGCTGCCGGTCATCCACATGGCCTGCACTCCGAAGACAACCTCCCGCCACAGCGTCCGGACACGCTGCGGCGGAAGGGTCACCGAAAGTGCGCCGCAAGCTTTTGCTGCACACTTTCGGCGACATATGAAAGGAGCGCTAATGTGAACCTGACTCTGACATTCAATTCCCGCTTACCTAAATCATAGAATCATAGAATCATAGAGTTGGAAGAGACCACAAGGGCCATCCAGTCCAACCCCCTGCCATGCAGGAACTCCCAATCAAAGCATCCCCGACAGATGGCCATCCAGCCTCTTCTTAAAGACCTCCAAGGAAGGAGACTCCACTACTATCTGAGGGAGTGTGTTCCACTGTCAAACCACCCTTACTGTCAGGAAGTTTCCCCTAATGTTGAGGTGGAATCTCTTTTCCTGGAGCTTACATCCATTGTTTCGGATCCTAGTCTCTGGAGCAGCAGAAAACAAGCTTGTTCCTTCCTCAATATGACATCCCTTCAAATATTTAACCGTGGCTATCATATCACCTCTTAACCTTCTCTTCTCCAGGCTAAACATCCCCAGCTCCCTAAGTCGTTCCTCAAAGGGCTTGGTTTCCAGACCCTTCACCATTTTAGTTGCCCTCCTTTGGACACACTCCAGTTTCTCCACATACTTTTTGAATTGTGGTGCCCAGAACTGGACAAAGTATTCCAGGTGAGGCCTTGACCAAAGCAGAATAGACTGGCATTATTACTTCCTAAACCCTAAACCCTAACCTTAATGCCAAACCCAACTGTAATGCTGAACCAGATTTGACTCTGGTTCTCAACACTAAACCTAATCCTAATGCAACCCCTAACCCTAATGGTCAACCAAACTCTAAAGCTGAATCAAACCCTAACCCTAAATCCTGAATGTGAAAATACAATCAACCCTAACCCTAACGCTCAAGATTGTTTTGGCATTAGGGTTTGCTACAGTATTGGAGTTCCAGTTAGAAATAAGGTTAGGGCTAGCGTTGAGTGTCAGGATTAACTTAATTGAAAAGGGTGAGGTTTCGGTTTTGCATTAGGGTTTGGTTGACCATTAGGGTATAGGGTTTGCATTAGGGTTAGGGTTGAATGTCATAGTCAGGTTCAGTGTTTACCGTTAGGGATTGGTTGAGCATTAGGGTTTGGTTTTCCATTAGAGTTAGGGTTTAGTATTAGGGTTAGGGTTTGCACTAGAAATACTTTCAGTATTGAGAACCACATCAGGATTGGTTCAGCAGTATGGTTTGTTTTAGTATTAGGTTACCAGACAGAAATGAGCTTAGGGCTAGCTTTGAATGTCAGAATCAGCTTCACTGTAAAGGGTGAGGATTTGGTTTTCCATTAGGGTTCCATTGACCATTAGGGTTTGGGTTTAGGTTAGGGTTCAGGCTGAATGTCACAGTCAGGTTCAAGGTTTAGGGTTAGGGATTGGTTGAGCATGAGGGTTTGGTTTTTCATTAGAGTTAGGGTTTAACAATAGTGTTAGAGTTGAATGTCAGAGGGGGAAGCAGATGGTGCAAAGCACCGTTTTCAGGGCAAGGAAGGGGGGGGCAGCCACACAGTGCTCCGAGGATGCGCTCCGGGGATGCCTTATCACCACAGCATCCACACACGCTGCGGTGGAAGAGTCGCCAAAGATGCGCCGGCAGCCTGTTGCGGCGCATGTTCGGCGACTTCCAAGGGTGGCAAAGCTGCACCGTGAGGCCGAGATGTGCAGATACCTTGGCCCCGCAGCACAGCTTCCTGGGGCTGCCCCGTGCCGCCCGTCTGCTTCCCCCCTTAGTCACCTTTTTGGTTTAGAGTTTGGTTTCGCATTAGGGTTAAGGTTTAATTTAAGGGTAAAATCAACTGTATTTTATACTGTTTCAGGATATTACCTATTTTCCGGCGTATAAGATGACTTTTTGACCCTGGAAAAGGGCCTCAAAAGTCGGGGATCGTCTTATACACCGGGTAGAGAAGGAGGAGGATGGGAACGGAGAGTGGGGAGAGAAGGAGAAGGAAGCCAGGGACAGAAAGTGGGGTCTGAAAATGGAGAGAGAAGGGAGAAAGAGTTCAAGGAAGAAAGAGGGGCCTGAAAATGGAGGGAGAAAGGGGCCAAGGAAGAAAGAAAACAAAGGGAGAAAGGGGCCAAGGAAAAAAGAGGGGTCTGAAAATGGAGGGAGAAAGGGGCCAAGGAAGAAAGAAAACGGAGGGAGAAAGGGGCCAAGGAAAAAAGAGGGGTCTGGAAACGAAGGGAGAAAGGGTCCAAGGAAAAAAGAGGGGTCTGAAAATGGAGGGAGAAAGGGGCCAAGGAAAAAAGAGGGGTCTGAAAATGGAGGGAGAAAGGGGCCAAGGGGGAAAAAGGGGGTCTGGAAACAGAGGGAGAAAGGGGCCAAGGAAGAAAGAGGGGTCTTCAAATGAAGAGAGAAGGAAAAAGGGGCCAAGGACAGAAAGAGTGGGATGAGGATGAAGGGAGAAAGAGAAGGAAGCCAGTTCTGTAGTATGGATGAAGCCTGAGTCTGCATTGAATAAATAATGCAGTTTGACACTGATCTAATTGCCATGGCTCCGTCCTATGGACTTCTGGGATCTGCAGTTTTCTTTCTGGTACCAGAGCTCTCTGACAGAAAAGGCTAAGTATCTCACAAAACTGTACATCCCAGAATTCCATAGCCTTGAGCCAGGACATTTAAAGCGGTGTAAAACTGCTTTAATAAATTTCTGCAATGCAGATGCAGCCAAAGTTAATGTGTTGCTTGGGCATAGGTTCTTTAACAAATAATTCTGCACAATGAGAGAGAGTACTCTTGAAGATTTATCTAAAGAAAGCCGAAGTTCCTTAACTTGGAGGTTATATGTGTATGTTGTGTGCCTTCAAATTGTTCCTGACTTATGGTGATCATAGGGTTTTCTTGGCAAGATCCACTCAGAGGCGGTTTGTCATTACCTTCCCCTGAAGCTGAGAGTGTGTGACTTGTCCAAGTTCACCCATTGGGTTTCATGGCAGAGTGGGGAATCAAACCCAGGTCTCCAGAGTGGTAGTCCAACACTCAAACCACTACACTATGCTGGCTCCTATTCCCATGTACTACCTATGAAACAATTGCAGACTTTTTTGTTCCTTTCCTTCAAGTCCTTTCCGAGTAATGGTGACCCTAAAGCAATCTTATCATTGGGTTTTCTTGGCATGTTTCTTCAAATGGTGGTTGCCATTACCATTCTCTGAGGCTGAGAGTGTGTGACATGCCCAGGGTCACTTACTTGGCTGCACATTGTACATACCCCAGAAGGCATCACCTAGTATATTGGCAGTCCTTCCCACCCAACACTTCCTCATTTCCCCCCAACCATCTCATAGCTGGGAGATGGAAATAATTTTTAAAGCAGCATTTAAATCTGGACTATTTTTAAAAAAGCAAGGTCCAAAACACACTGCAGAAATAAATGCCAGGGAACATGGGAGCTGTAGTTTGTTGTGTTTATAAGTGACAGTTTTCCTGCTAAGTACCTCCATGTCATAAGCATTTGAATTAAAATTATCATATTGAAATCAAATCTAATTTTTAAAATTTTTTATTTGGTGTGAGTTGGAAAGAGGGGTCGTCTTATATGGCGAGCATATCCCAAACTCTATAATTTGACTGGAAAAGTTGGGGGTCGTCTCATACGCCCAGTCGTCTTATACGCCGGAAAATACGGTAATTACATACATCTTTAGGAATGACGTTTTGATTTTGTGAGGTGAAATGTTGGAAAAACTTTGTAAGAAAACTTTCTTGGGCCTTGACAATTTAAATTTATCCATCCCAAGTATTAAACTACTACTAATGCTAAGCCTTAACCCTAATGCGACACCAAACCCTAACCCTAAATCCTGAACCTCACTGTCAATTTGAATTCCCTGTTACCCAAACCTAAATGCTATAATTTTAAACAAACCCCCAATGCTGCACCAATCCTTCCTTCATTCTCAACCCTAAACCAAACCCTGTTGCTGAACCAATCTTGACGCTGCCTCTCAACCATAAAGCTAATCCTAATGCAAACCCTAAACCTAATACTAAACACTCACCATAATGCTAAACCAAACACTCGTGCCCAACTGAACCCTAACCCTGAAACATGAAACCCTAAAACTGGAAAACTCTGACATTCAACTCCCTCTTATCCAAACTTGAACCCTAACCCTAATTCGAAATCCGTCCCTATTGCTGAACCAATCTTGACTCTGGTTCTCAACCCTAAACCTAATCCTAATGCAACCCCTTACCTTAACGCTAATGGTCTACCGAACACTAAATACTGAATCTGTCTCTGACATTTAACCCTAACCCTAACCCCTAACCCTAATGATGAACCAAACCCTAATGCACAACCAAACCCTTAACCTAAATCCTGAACTTGGCTCTGACATTCAACCCTAACCCTAACGCTTAGTATTTGTTCAGTCTTACGTTTTGTTTCAGTGTTAGGGTTCCGGTTACAAATAAGCTTAGGGCTAGCGTTGACTGTTAGGATCAGATTCATAGTAAAAGCTGAGGTTTTACATTAGGGTTTGGTTGACCTTTAGGGTTAGGGTTTAGGGTTACGGTTTAGGGTTGAATGTTATAGTCAGGTTCATTGTTTACGGTTCGGGATTGGTTGAGCAATAGGTTTGGTTTTCGATTAGAGTTAGGGTTTAGAACTAGGGTTATGGTTTGAATTAGTATTAGGTTTAGCAATGAGAACTACATCAGGATTGGCTC
Organism: Phrynosoma blainvillii; assembly: GCA_026167975.1. Taxonomy (NCBI): domain Eukaryota; kingdom Metazoa; phylum Chordata; class Lepidosauria; order Squamata; family Phrynosomatidae; genus Phrynosoma; species Phrynosoma blainvillii. The sequence continues at coordinate 155,400,143 of JANUYF010000004.1, forward strand.
AGCAATAGGGTATGAGATAGTATTAGGATTTCAGATAGAAATCAGCCTGTGGCTATCGTTGATTGTCAGAATCAGCTTCATTGTCCAGGCTGAGGATTCATTTTTCCATTAGGGTTTCATTGACCATAAGGGTTAGGATTTAGGTTAGGGTTCAGGCTGAATGTCACAGTCACCTTAAAGATTGAGAGTTAGGTATTAAACACCCCCTAATGCTAAGCCCTAACCCTAATGAGAAAACAAACCCTAATGCTCAAACAAGCCCTAACCCTAATTCCAGTGTTAGGGTTCCAGTTAGAAATAAGCTTAGGGCTAGTGTTGAGTGCTAGGATGAGATTCATTGTAAAGGATGAGGTTTCATTTTAGATTAGGGTTTGGTTGACCGTTAGGGTTAGGCTTTAGGTTTAGGGTTAGGGTGGGATGTTATTTTCAGGTTCAGTGTTTATGTTTAGGGATTGGTTGAGCATTAGATTTGGTTTTTCGATTAGAGTTAGGGTTACCTAACTCTACCTAAGTCGGGTAGAGTAACCTCAGGTAATTCCCCCAATGTTGCTCACGTGGCCCCATCTAATGATGGATGAGCTCCATTATGTAGGCCATAGGGGTTCTGCAGTTGGTTTTTTTGGTTTTAACTATTGGAATTGGTTTTAATTACTATTGTAATATTAATTCATTTAGATTTAATACTGTTTTAAGGGGGGAGGGAATAATTTTCGGATGTTATGTATTGTATACTGTTTTACTGTTGTAAGCCGCCCTGATTGGGTTTTCCCAAAGGGCGGGATAGAAATAAATTTTATTATTATTATTATTATTATTATTGGTTGAGCATTAGGTTTGGTTTCCGATTAGAATTTGGGTTCAGTATTAGGGTTACAGTGTGTATTAGAATTCAGTTTAGCATTGAGAACAACATCAGGATTGGTTCAGCATTAGGGTATGAGATAGTATTAGGGTTTCAGATAGCAATAAGCTTATGTCTATCGTTGATTATCAGAATCAGGTTAATTAACCAGGCTGTGGATTCATTTTTCCATTAGCTTTTCATTGGCCATTAGGGTTAGGATTTAGGTTAGGGTTCGGGCTGAATGTCACAGTCACCTTAAAGATTGAGAGTTAGGTATTGGTTGAGCACGAGCATTTAGTTTTTCATTAGAGTTAGGGTTTAACAATAGGGTTACAGTTGAATGTCAGAGTCAACTTTTTGTTTTAATGTTTGGTTTCGCATTAGCGTTAGGGTTCAATAGAGGGCAAAATCAACTGTATTTTATACTGTTTCAGGATGTGAATTACATACATCTTTAGCAATGACGTTTTGATTGTGTGACATGAAATGTTTGAAAAACATTGTAAGAAAACTTTCTCAGGCCTTGATAGCTTAAAATTTATTCATCCCAACTATTAAACTGCCCCTAATGCTAAGCATTAACTCTAATGCGAAAAGAAAACCTAATGTTCAAAGAAACCCTAAATGTAAATCCTGAACCTGACTGTCACACTCAACTCCCTCTTATCCAAACCTAAACACTAACTAATTTTGAACAAAACCCTAATTCTGAAACCATCCTGCCTTTCATTCTCAACCCTAAACAAAACCCTATTGCTGAAACAATCTTGACGCTGGTTCTCAACCTTAATGAAAACCCTAAACCTAATAATAAACATTGACCTTAATGGTAAATCAAACACTAATGCCCAGCCAAACCCTAACCCTAAAAGCTGACATGCAAAAACATGAAAGCTCTGACAGTGAACTCCTCCTTAACCCTAACCCTATTGGAGAATCAATTTTGACTCTGGTTCTCCACTCAAACCCTAACAATAATTTGAAACCCACCCTGAATCCTAACCCTATTTATGAATCAATTTTGATTCTGGTTCTCCACTCTAACCCTAATCCTAATGCATCTCCTAACCTGACCCCTAATGCTCTACCAAACCCTAACCCTAAATACTAATTCGGACTAACCTTAACCCTAACCCTAACCCCAACCCTAATGATGTACCCTAATGCTCAACCAAACCCTAAACCTAAATCCGGAACATAACTCTGAAAGTCAACCCTAACCGGAACGCTGAGGAATGTTCCAGTCTTTGGTTTACCAAAGTTCAGGCTGAATGTCACATTCAGGTTAAACGTTGAGGGTTAGGGATTGGTTGAGCTTGAACCTTAGGTTTTTCATTAGAGTTAGAGTTTAGCAATAGGGTAACAGTTGAATATCAGAGTAAATTTTTTGTTTTAATGTTTGGTTTCACTTTAAGGTTAGTGTTCAATATGAGGGGGAAATCAACTGTATTTTACACCGTTTCAGGAGGTGAATTACATAAATCTTTAGCAGTGACGTTTTGATTTTGTGACATGAAATGTTGGAGAAACACTGTAAGAAAACTTTCTCAGGCCGTGACAGGTTAAAATTTACCCACGCCAAGTATGAAACTTCCCCTAATGCTAAGCCCAAACTCTAATGCGAAAAGAAACCATGATGCTCAAACAAACCCTAACCCTAAATCCTGAACCTTGCTGTCACATTGAACTCCCTCTTACCCAAACCTAAACTCTACCTAATTTTGAACAAAACCTAATGCTGAAACCATCCTGCCTTTCGTTCTCAACCCTAAACGAAACCCTATTGCGGCAACAATCTTGACCTTAATGAAAACCCTCAACCTAATAATAAACATTTACATTAATGGCAAACGAAACACTAATGCCCAGCCAAACCCTAACCCTACAAGCTGACACTTTAAAACGTGAAAGCTATGACATTCAACTCTTCCTAACCAAAACTGAAACCCTAACCCATCGAAACCCATCCTAAAGCCTAACCTCAATCCTAACCCTAATGGTCAAAGAAACCCTAATGGAAAAATGAATGCTCAGCCTGGACAACGAAGCTGATTCTGACCATCAACTATAGACATAAACTTAGTTCTATCTGAAACCCTAATGCTATCTCATGCCCTAATGCTGAATCTATCCTGATGTAGTTCTTAATTCTAAACCTAATTCTAATACAAACCGTAACCTTAATACTAAACCCTAACTCTAATTGAAAACCAAACCTAATGCTCAACCAATCCCTAACCATAAACACTGAACCAGAAAATAACATCCCACCTTAACCCTAACCCTAAAGCCTAACCCTAAAGGTCAACAAAACCCTAATGTAAAACAAAACCTCGCCCTTTACAATGAATCTGATACTAACACTCAACGCTAGCCCTAAGCTTATTTCTAACAGTAACCCTAAGACTGAAACAAAACCTAAGACTGGAACATAACTCAGCGTTCTGGTTAGGGTTGAATGTCAGAGTCAAATTCAGCATTTCGGTTAGGGTTTAGTTGAGCATTTGGTACACCATTGGGGTTTGGTACATAATTAGGGTTAGGGTTAGGTTAAGGTTAGGGTTAGGGTTAGGGTTAGTCCAATTCAGTATTTAGGGTTAGGGTTTGGTAGAGCATTAGGGGTCAGGTTACGAGATGCATTAGGATTAGGGTTAGAGTGGAGAACCAGAGTCAAAATTGATTCAGCAATAGGGTTAGGATTCAGGATGGGTTTCGAATTAGTGTTAGGGTTAGAGTGGAGAACCAGAGTCAAAATTGATTCACCAATATGGTTAGGGTTCATGACGGGTTTCGAATTAGTGTTAGGGTATCAGTTCGGGAAAGGAGCAGTTGAATGTCAGAGCTTTCACGGTTTAAAGTGTCAAGTTTTAGGGTTAGGGTTTGGCTGGGCATTAGTGTTTGTTTTACCAAAAAGGTCAATGTTTATTATTAGGTTTAGGGTTTTCATTAAGGTTGAGAACCAGCCTCAAGATTGTTTCAGCAATAGGGTTTCGGTTAGGGTTGAAAACGAAAGGCAGGATGGTTTCAGAATTAGGGTTTTGTTCAAAATTAGTTAGCATTTAGGTTTGGGTAAGAGGGAGTTCAATGTGACAGTAAAATGCAGGATTAAGGGTTAGGGTTTCTTTCAGCATTAGGGTTTCTTTTCGCTTTAGCATTAGGGCTTAGCATTAGGGGCAGTTTAATACTTGGGAGGGACAAATTTTAACCTGTCAAGGCCTGAGAAAGTTTTCTTACAATGTTTGTCCAACATTTCATGTCACAAAATCAAAACGTCATTGCTAAACATGTATGTAATTCACATCCTGAATCATTTTGAACCCTATCCTTAAAGCGAAACCAAACATTAAAACAGAAAGTTGACTCTGATATTCAACTCTAATGTTGACTCTGATATTCAACTCTAATGAAAAACTCTCATGCTCAACTAATCCCTAACCCTCAACGTTTAAGCTGACAGAGACATTCAGCCTTCAGCCTAACCTAAATCCTAACCCTAATGGTCAAAGAAACCGTAATGGAAAAATGAATGCTCAGCTTGGACAACGAAGCTGATTCTGACCATCAACGGTAGACATAAACTTATTTCTATCTGAAACCCTAATGCTATCTCATGCCCTAATGCTCAATCTATCTTGATGTAGTTCTTAATGCTAAACCTAATTCTAATAGAAACCATAACCCTATTGTTAAACCCTAACTCTAATGAAAAACCAAACGCTCATGGTCAACGAATACCTAAACCTCAACGTTTAACATGACTGTGACATTCAGCCTGAACCCTAACCTAAATCCTAACCCTAATGGTCAATGAAACCCTAATGGAATATTGAATGCCCAGCCTGGACAACGAAGCTGATTCTGAACATCAACTATAGACATAAATTTATCTGAAAACCTAATGCGATATCATGCCCTAATGCTCAATCTATCCTGATGTAGTTCTTAATGCTAAACCTAATTCTAATACAAACCGTAACCTCAATACTAAACCCTGACTCTAATAGAAAACCAAACCTAATGCTCAACCAATCCCTAACCCTAAACACTGAAGCTGAAAATAATATCCCACCCTAACCCTAACCCTAAAGCCTAACCCTAACGGTCAACAAAACCCTAATATAAAACAAAACCTCGCCCTTTACAATGAATCTGATTCTAACACTCAACACTAGCCCTAAGCTTATTTCTAACTGGAACCCTAACACTGAAATAAAACCTAAGACTGGAACATTCCTCAGCGTTCGGGTTAGGGTTGAATGTCAGAGTCAAGTTTAGCATTTAGGTTTAGGGTTTGGTTGAGCATTAGGGCTTGGTACATCATTAGGGTTAGGGTTAGGTTAAGGTTAGGGTTAGGGTTAGGGTTAGGTTTGGGGTTAGTCCAATTCAGTATTTAGGGTTAGGGTTTGGTAAAGTATTAGGGGTCAAGTTAGTAGATGCATTAGGATTAGGGTTGGAGTGGAGAACCTGAGTCAAAATTGATTCAGCAATGGGGTTAGGATTCAGGATGGGTTTCGAATTAGGGTTAGATTGGAGAACCATAGTCAAAATTGATTCACCAATAGGGTTAGGGTTCATGACGGGTTTCGAATTAGTGTTAGGGTTTCAGTTCGAGAAAGGAGGAGTTGAATGTCAGAGCTTTCATGGGTGTTTGGTCATGGGTGTGAAGTTTTAGGGCTAGAGTTTGGCTGGGCATTAGTCTTTGTTTTACCATTAAGGTCAATGTTTATTATTAGGTTCAGGGTTTTCATTAAGGTTCAGAACCAGCGTCAAGATTGTTTCAGCAATAGGGTTTCGGTTAGGCTTGAGAACGAAAGGCAGGATGGTTTCAGAATTAGGGTTTTGTTCAAAATTAGGTAGCGTTTAGATTTGGGTAAGAGGGAGTTCAATGTGACAGTCAAGTTCAGGATTAAGGGTCAGGGTTTCTTTGAGCATTAGGATTTCTTTTTGCTTTAGCATTGGGGCTTAGCATTAGGGGCAGTTTAATACTTGGGAGGGACAAATTTTAACATTTCAAGGCCTCACAAAGTTTTCTTACAATGTTTGTCCAACATTTCATGTCACAAAATCAAAACGTCATTGCTAAAGATGTATGTAATTCACATCCTGAAACAGTATAAAATACAGTTGATTTTGCCCTCATTTTGAACCCTAACCTTAAAGCGAAACCAAACATTAAAATAAAAAGTTGACTCTGATATTCAACTGTAACCCAATTATTAAACCCTAACTCTAATGAAAAAGCAAACGCTCATGCTCAACCAATCCCTAACCCTCAACGTTTAACATGACTGTGACATTCAACCTGAACCCTAACCTAAATCCTAACCCTAATGGTCAAAGAAACCCTAACGGAAAATTGAATGCTCAGCCTGGACAACGAAGCTGATTCTGAACATCAACGATAGACATAAACTTATTTCTATCTGAAAACCTAATGCTATCTCATGCCCTAATGCTCAATCTTTCCTGATGTAGTTCTTAATGCTAAACCTAATTCTAATACAAACCGTAACCTTAATACTAAACCCTGACTCTAATAGAAAACCAAACCTAATGCTTAACCAATCCCTAACCATAAACACTGAAGCTGAAAATAACATCCCACCCTAACCCTAACCCTAAAGCCTAACACTAATGGTCAACAAAACCCTAATGTAAAACAAAACCTCGCCGTTTACAATGATTCTGATCCTAACACTCAACGCTAGCCCTAAGCTTATTTCTAACAGTAACCCTACGACTAAAACAAAACCTAAGACTGGAACATTCCTCAGCGTTCGGGTTAGGGTTGAATGTCAGAGTCAAGTTCAGCATTTAGGTTTAGGGTTTGGTTGCGCACTTGGTACATCATTAGGGTTTGGTACATCATTAGGGTTAGGGTTAGGGTTAGGGTTAAGGTTAGGGTTAGGGTTAGGATTAGTCTGATTCATTATTTAGGGTTAGGGTTTGGTAGAGCATTAGGGGTCAGGTTACGAGATGCATTAGGATTAGGGTTAGAGTGGAGAACCAGAGTCAAAATTGATTCAGCAATAGGGTTAGGATTCAGGATGGGTTTCGAATTAGTGTTAGGGTTAGAGTGGAGAACCAGAGTCAAAATTGATTCACCAATAGGGTTAGGGTTCATGACTGGTTTCGAATTAGTGTTAGGGTATCAGTTCGGGAAAGGAGGAGTTGAATGTCAGAGCTTTCATGGGTTAAATTGTCAAGTTTTAGGGTTAGGGTTTGGCTGGGCATTAGTGTTTGTTTTACCATTAAGGTCAATGTTTATTATTAGGTTTAGGGTTTTCATTAAGGTTCAGAACCAGCCTCAAGATTGTTTCAGCAATAGGGTTTTGTTTAGGGTTGAGAACGAAAGGCAGGATGGTTTCAGAATTAGGGTTTTGTTCAAAATTAATTAGCGTTTAGGTTTGGGTAAGAGGGAGTTCAATGTGACAGTCAAGTTAAGGATTAAGGGTTAGGGTTTCTTTGAGCATTAGGGTTTCTTTTCGCTTTAGCATTAGGGCTTAGCATTGGGGCAGTCTAATACTTGGGAGGGACAAATTTTAACATGTCAAGGCCTGAGAAAGTTTTCTTACAATGTTTGTCCAACATTTCATGTCAACAAAATCAAAACGTCATTGCTAAAGATGTAAGTAATTCACATCCTGAAACAGTATAAAATACATTTGATTTTGCCCTCATTTTGAACCCTAACCTTAAAGCGAAACCAAACATTAAAACAAAAAGTTGACTCTGATATTCAACTGTAACCCAATTATTAAACCCTAACACTAATGAAAAACCAAACTCTCATGCTCAACCAATCCCTAACCCTCAACGTTTAAGCTGACTGTGACATTCAGTCTGAACCCTAACCTAAATCCTAACCCTAATGGTGAATGAAACCCATAAGGAAAAATGAATGCTCAGCCTGGACAACGAAGCTGATTCTGACCATCAATGATAGACATAAGCTTATTTCTATCTGAAACCCTAATACGATCTCATGCCCTAATGCTGAATCAATCCTGATGCAGTTGTCAATGCTAAACCTAATTCTAATACAAACCGTAACCCTATTGTTGAACCCTAATCGAAAACCAAACCTAATGCTCAACCAATCCCTAACCCTCAACATTTAAGCTGACTGTGACATTCAGCCTGAACCCTAACCTAAATCCTAACCCTCATGGTCAATGAAACCCTAATGGAAAATTGAATGCTCAGCCTGGACAACGAAGCTGATTCTGACCATCAACGATAGACATAAACTTATTTCTATCTGAAACCCTAATGCTATCTCATGCCCTAATGCTCAATGTATCCTGATGTAGTTCTTAATGCTAAACCTAATTCTAATACAAACCGGAACCTTAATACTAAACTCTAACTCTAATGGAAAACCGAAGCTAATGCTCAACCAATCCCTAACCAGAAACACTGAAGCTGAAAATACCATCCCACCTTAACCCTAACCCTAAAGCCTAACCCTAACGGTCAACAAAACCCTAATGAAAAACAAAACCTCGCCCTTTACAATGAATCTGATCCTAACACTCAACGCTAGCCCTAAGCTTATTTCTAACAGAAAACTTAAGACTAAAACAAAACCAAAGAGTGGAACATTCCTCAGCGTTCGGGTTAGGGTTGAATGTCAGAGTCAAGTTCAGCATTTAGGTTTAGGGTTTGGTTGAGCATTTGGTACATCATTAGGGTTTGGTACATCATTAGGGTTAGGGTTAGGTTAAGGTTAGGGTTAGGGTTAGGGTTATTGTTAAGGTTAGGGTTAGGGTTAGTCCGATTCAGTATTTAGGGTTAGGGTTTGGTAGAGCATTAGGGGTCAGGTTACGAGATGCATTAGGATTAGGGTTAGAGTGGAGAACCATAGTCAAAATTGATTCACTAATAGGGTTAGGGTTCATGACGGGTTTCGAATTAGTGTTAGGGTTTCAGTTCGAGAAAGGAGGAGTTGAATGTCAGAGCTTTCATGGGTTAAAGTGTGAAGTTTTAGGGCTAGAGTTTGGCTGGGCATTAGTGTTTGTTTTACCATTAAGGTCAATGTTTATTATTAGGTTCAGGGTTTTCATTAAGGTTCAGAACCAGCGTCAAGATTGTTTCAGCAATAGGGTTTCGGTTAGGCTTGAGAACGAAAGGCAGGATGGTTTCAGAATTAGGGTTTTGTTCAAAATTAGGTAGCGTTTAGATTTGGGTAAGAGGGAGTTCAATGTGACAGTCAATTTCAGGATTAAGGGTTAGGGTTTTTTGAGCATTAGGATTTCTTTTCGCTTTAGCATTAGGGCTTAGCATTAGGGGCAGTTTAATACTTGGGAGGGACAAATTTTAACATGTCAAGGCCTCACAAAGTTTTCTTACAATGTTTGTCCAACATTACATGTCACAAAATCAAAACGTCATTGCTAAAGATGTATGTATTACACATCCTGAAACAGTGTAAAATACAGTTGATTTTGCCCTCATTTTGAACCCTAACCTTAACGCGAAACCAAACATTAAAATAAAAAGTTGACTCTGATATTCAACTGTAACCCAATTATTAAACCCTAACTCTAATGAAAAAGCAAACGCTCATGCTCAACCAATCCCTAACCCTCGACGTATAACATGACTGTGACATTCAGCCTGAACCCTAACCTAAATCCAAACCCTAATGTTCAATGAAACCCTAATGGAAAATTGAATGCTCAGCCTGGACAACGAAGCTGATTCTGAACATCAACGATAGACATAAACTTATTTCTATCTGAAAACCTAATGCTATCTCATGCCCTAATGCTCAATCTATCCTGATGTAGTTCTTAATGCTAAACCTAATTCTAATACAAACCGTAACCTTAATACTAAACCCTGACTCTTATAGAAAACCAAACCTAATGCTCAACCAATCCCTAACCATAAACACTGAAGCTGAAAATAACATCCCACCCTAACCCTAACCCTAAAGCCTAACCCTAATGGTCAACAAAACCCTAATGTAAAACAAAACCTCGCCGTTTACAATGAATCTGATCCTAACACTCAACGCTAGCCCTAAGCTTATTTCTAACAGTAACCCTAAGACAGAAAAAAAACTTAAGACTGGAACATTCCTCAGAGTTCGGGTTAGGGTTGAATGTCAGAGTCAAGTTCAGCATTTAGGTTTAGGGTTTCTTGAGCATTTGGTACATCAATAGGGTTTGGTACATCATTAGGGTTAGGGTTAGGGTTCGGGTTAGGGTTCGGGTTAGGGTTAGGGTTAGGGTTAGTCCGATTCAGTATTTAGGATTAGGGTTTGGTAGAGCATTAGGGGTCAGGTTACAAGATGCATTAGGATTAGGGTTAGAGTGGAGAACCAGAGTCAAAATTGATTCAGCAATCGGGTTAGGAATCAGGATGGGTTTCGAATTACTGTTAGGGTTAGAGTGGAGAACCAGAATCAAAATTGATTCAGCAATAGGTTTAGGATTCAGGATGGGTTTCGAATTACTGTTAGGGGTAGAGTGGAGAACCAGAGTCAAAATTGATTCACCAATAGGGTTAGGGTTCATGACCGGTTTCGAATTAGTTTTAGGGTTTCAGTTCGGGAAAGAAGGAGTTGAATGTCAGAGCTTTCATGGGTTAAATTGTCAAGTTTTAGGGTTAGGGTTTGGCTGGACATTAGTGTTTGTTTTACCATTAAGGTCAATATTTATTATTAGGCTTAGGGTTTTCATTAAGGTTGAGAACCAGCCTCAAGATTGTTTCAGCATTAGGGTTTCGGTTAGGGTTCAGAACGACAGGAAGGATGGTTTCAGAATTAGGATTTTGTTCAAAATTAGTTAGCGTTTAGGTTTGGGTAAGAGGGAGTTCAATGTGACAGTCAATTTCAGGATTAAGGGTTAGGGTTTCTTTGAGCATTAGGATTTCTTTTCGCTTTAGCATTAGGGCTTAGCAATAGGGGCAGTTTAATACTTAGGAGGGACAAATTTTAACCTGTCAAGGCCTGAGAAAGTTTTCTTACAATGTTTGTCCAACATTTCATGTCACAAAATCAAAACGTCATTGCTAAAGATGTATGTAATTCACATCCTGAAACAGTATAAAATACATTTGATTTTGCCCTCATTTTGAATCAAACATTAAAACAAAAAGTTGATCTGATATTCAACTGTAACCCAATTATTAAAACCTTACTCTAATGAAAAACCAAACTCTCATGCTCAACTAATCCCTAACCCTCAACGTTTAAGCTGACTGTGACTTTCAGCCTGAAGCCTAACCTAAATCCTAACCCTAATGGTCAAAGAAACCCTAATGGAAAAACGAATGCTCAGCCTGGACAACGAAGCTTATTCTGACCATCAATGATAGACATAAGCTTACTTCTATCTGAAACCCTAATACTATCTCATGCCCTAATGCTGAATGAATCCTGATGTAGTTCTCAAAGCTAAACCTAATTCTAATACAAACCGAAAGCCTATTGTTAAACCCTAATCGAAAACCAAACCTAATGCTCAACCAATCCTTAACCCTCAACTTTTAAGCTGACTGTGACATAAAGCCTAAACCCTAACCTAAATCCTAACCCTAATGGTCAATGAAACCCTAATGGAAAATGAATGCTCAGCCAGGACAAGGAAGCTGATTCTGACCCTCAACGATAGATATATCCTTGTTTCTATCTGAAACCCTTATACTATCTCATGCCCTAATGCTGAATCAATCCTGATGTAGTTCTCAATGCTAAACCTAATTCTAAGAGAAACCGTAACCCTATTGTTAAACCCTAACTGAAATGAAAAACCAAACGCTCATGCTCAACCAATCCCTAACCCTCAACCTTTAAAATGACTGTGACATTCAGCCTGAACCCTAACCTAAATCCTAACCCTAATGGTCAATGAAACCCTAATGGAAAAATGAATGCTCAGCCAGGACAACGAAGCTGATTCTGACCCTCAACGATAGATGTATCCTTGTTTCTATCTGAAACCCTTATACTATCTCATGCCCTAATGCTGAATCAATCCTGATGCAGTTGTCAATGCTAAACCTAATTCTAATACAAACCGTAACCCTATTGTTGAACCCTAATCGAAAACCAAACCTAATGCTCAACCAATCCCTAACCCTCAACATTTAAGCTGACTGTGACATTCAGCCTGAACCCTAACCTAAATCCTAACCCTCATGGTCAATGAAACCCTAATGGAAAATTGAATGCTCAGCCTGGACAACGAAGCTGATTCTGACCATCAACGATAGACATAAACTTATTTCTATCTGAAACCCTAATGCTATCTCATGCCCTAATGCTCAATGTATCCTGATGTAGTTCTTAATGCTAAACCTAATTCTAATACAAACCGGAACCTTAATACTAAACTCTAACTCTAATGGAAAACCGAAGCTAATGCTCAACCAATCCCTAACCAGAAACACTGAAGCTGAAAATACCATCCCACCTTAACCCTAACCCTAAAGCCTAACCCTAACGGTCAACAAAACCCTAATGAAAAACAAAACCTCGCCCTTTACAATGAATCTGATCCTAACACTCAACGCTAGCCCTAAGCTTATTTCTAACAGAAAACTTAAGACTAAAACAAAACCAAAGAGTGGAACATTCCTCAGCGTTCGGGTTAGGGTTGAATGTCAGAGTCAAGTTCAGCATTTAGGTTTAGGGTTTGGTTGAGCATTTGGTACATCATTAGGGTTTGGTACATCATTAGGGTTAGGGTTAGGTTAAGGTTAGGGTTAGGGTTAGGGTTATTGTTAAGGTTAGGGTTAGGGTTAGTCCGATTCAGTATTTAGGGTTAGGGTTTGGTAGAGCATTAGGGGTCAGGTTACGAGATGCATTAGGATTAGGGTTAGAGTGGAGAACCATAGTCAAAATTGATTCACTAATAGGGTTAGGGTTCATGACGGGTTTCGAATTAGTGTTAGGGTTTCAGTTCGAGAAAGGAGGAGTTGAATGTCAGAGCTTTCATGGGTTAAAGTGTGAAGTTTTAGGGCTAGAGTTTGGCTGGGCATTAGTGTTTGTTTTACCATTAAGGTCAATGTTTATTATTAGGTTCAGGGTTTTCATTAAGGTTCAGAACCAGCGTCAAGATTGTTTCAGCAATAGGGTTTCGGTTAGGCTTGAGAACGAAAGGCAGGATGGTTTCAGAATTAGGGTTTTGTTCAAAATTAGGTAGCGTTTAGATTTGGGTAAGAGGGAGTTCAATGTGACAGTCAATTTCAGGATTAAGGGTTAGGGTTTTTTGAGCATTAGGATTTCTTTTCGCTTTAGCATTAGGGCTTAGCATTAGGGGCAGTTTAATACTTGGGAGGGACAAATTTTAACATGTCAAGGCCTCACAAAGTTTTCTTACAATGTTTGTCCAACATTACATGTCACAAAATCAAAACGTCATTGCTAAAGATGTATGTATTACACATCCTGAAACAGTGTAAAATACAGTTGATTTTGCTCTCATTTTGAACCCTAACCTTAACGCGAAACCAAACATTAAAATAAAAAGTTGACTCTGATATTCAACTGTAACCCAATTATTAAACCCTAACTCTAATGAAAAAGCAAACGCTCATGCTCAACCAATCCCTAACCCTCGACGTATAACATGACTGTGACATTCAGCCTGAACCCTAACCTAAATCCAAACCCTAATGTTCAATGAAACCCTAATGGAAAATTGAATGCTCAGCCTGGACAACGAAGCTGATTCTGAACATCAACGATAGACATAAACTTATTTCTATCTGAAAACCTAATGCTATCTCATGCCCTAATGCTCAATCTATCCTGATGTAGTTCTTAATGCTAAACCTAATTCTAATACAAACCGTAACCTTAATACTAAACCCTGACTCTTATAGAAAACCAAACCTAATGCTCAACCAATCCCTAACCATAAACACTGAAGCTGAAAATAACATCCCACCCTAACCCTAACCCTAAAGCCTAACCCTAATGGTCAACAAAACCCTAATGTAAAACAAAACCTCGCCGTTTACAATGAATCTGATCCTAACACTCAACGCTAGCCCTAAGCTTATTTCTAACAGTAACCCTAAGACAGAAAAAAAACTTAAGACTGGAACATTCCTCAGAGTTCGGGTTAGGGTTGAATGTCAGAGTCAAGTTCAGCATTTAGGTTTAGGGTTTCTTGAGCATTTGGTACATCAATAGGGTTTGGTACATCATTAGGGTTAGGGTTAGGGTTCGGGTTAGGGTTCGGGTTAGGGTTAGGGTTAGGGTTAGTCCGATTCAGTATTTAGGATTAGGGTTTGGTAGAGCATTAGGGGTCAGGTTACAAGATGCATTAGGATTAGGGTTAGAGTGGAGAACCAGAGTCAAAATTGATTCAGCAATCGGGTTAGGAATCAGGATGGGTTTCGAATTACTGTTAGGGTTAGAGTGGAGAACCAGAATCAAAATTGATTCAGCAATAGGTTTAGGATTCAGGATGGGTTTCGAATTACTGTTAGGGGTAGAGTGGAGAACCAGAGTCAAAATTGATTCACCAATAGGGTTAGGGTTCATGACCGGTTTCGAATTAGTTTTAGGGTTTCAGTTCGGGAAAGAAGGAGTTGAATGTCAGAGCTTTCATGGGTTAAATTGTCAAGTTTTAGGGTTAGGGTTTGGCTGGACATTAGTGTTTGTTTTACCATTAAGGTCAATATTTATTATTAGGCTTAGGGTTTTCATTAAGGTTGAGAACCAGCCTCAAGATTGTTTCAGCATTAGGGTTTCGGTTAGGGTTCAGAACGACAGGAAGGATGGTTTCAGAATTAGGATTTTGTTCAAAATTAGTTAGCGTTTAGGTTTGGGTAAGAGGGAGTTCAATGTGACAGTCAATTTCAGGATTAAGGGTTAGGGTTTCTTTGAGCATTAGGATTTCTTTTCGCTTTAGCATTAGGGCTTAGCAATAGGGGCAGTTTAATACTTAGGAGGGACAAATTTTAACCTGTCAAGGCCTGAGAAAGTTTTCTTACAATGTTTGTCCAACATTTCATGTCACAAAATCAAAACGTCATTGCTAAAGATGTATGTAATTCACATCCTGAAACAGTATAAAATACATTTGATTTTGCCCTCATTTTGAACCAAACATTAAAACAAAAAGTTGATCTGATATTCAACTGTAACCCAATTATTAAACCCTTACTCTAATGAAAAACCAAACTCTCATGCTCAACTAATCCCTAACCCTCAACGTTTAAGCTGACTGTGACTTTCAGCCTGAAGCCTAACCTAAATCCTAACCCTAATGGTCAAAGAAACCCTAATGGAAAAACGAATGCTCAGCCTGGACAACGAAGCTTATTCTGACCATCAATGATAGACATAAGCTTACTTCTATCTGAAACCCTAATACTATCTCATGCCCTAATGCTGAATGAATCCTGATGTAGTTCTCAAAGCTAAACCTAATTCTAATACAAACCGAAAGCCTATTGTTAAACCCTAATCGAAAACCAAACCTAATGCTCAACCAATCCTTAACCCTCAACTTTTAAGCTGACTGTGACATAAAGCCTAAACCCTAACCTAAATCCTAACCCTAATGGTCAATGAAACCCTAATGGAAAATGAATGCTCAGCCAGGACAAGGAAGCTGATTCTGACCCTCAACGATAGATATATCCTTGTTTCTATCTGAAACCCTTATACTATCTCATGCCCTAATGCTGAATCAATCCTGATGTAGTTCTCAATGCTAAACCTAATTCTAAGAGAAACCGTAACCCTATTGTTAAACCCTAACTGAAATGAAAAACCAAACGCTCATGCTCAACCAATCCCTAACCCTCAACCTTTAAAATGACTGTGACATTCAGCCTGAACCCTAACCTAAATCCTAACCCTAATGGTCAATGAAACCCTAATGGAAAAATGAATGCTCAGCCAGGACAACGAAGCTGATTCTGACCCTCAACGATAGATATATCCTTGTTTCTATCTGAAACCCTTATACTATCTCATGCCCTAATGCTGAATCAATCCTGATGCAGTTGTCAATGCTAAACCTAATTCTAATACAAACCGTAACCCTATTGTTGAACCCTAATCGAAAACCAAACCTAATGCTCAACCAATCCCTAACCCTCAACATTTAAGCTGACTGTGACATTCAGCCTGAACCCTAACCTAAATCCTAACCCTCATGGTCAATGAAACCCTAATGGAAAATTGAATGCTCAGCCTGGACAACGAAGCTGATTCTGACCATCAACGATAGACATAAACTTATTTCTATCTGAAACCCTAATGCTATCTCATGCCCTAATGCTCAATGTATCCTGATGTAGTTCTTAATGCTAAACCTAATTCTAATACAAACCGGAACCTTAATACTAAACTCTAACTCTAATGGAAAACCGAAGCTAATGCTCAACCAATCCCTAACCAGAAACACTGAAGCTGAAAATACCATCCCACCTTAACCCTAACCCTAAAGCCTAACCCTAACGGTCAACAAAACCCTAATGAAAAACAAAACCTCGCCCTTTACAATGAATCTGATCCTAACACTCAACGCTAGCCCTAAGCTTATTTCTAACAGAAAACTTAAGACTAAAACAAAACCAAAGAGTGGAACATTCCTCAGCGTTCGGGTTAGGGTTGAATGTCAGAGTCAAGTTCAGCATTTAGGTTTAGGGTTTGGTTGAGCATTTGGTACATCATTAGGGTTTGGTACATCATTAGGGTTAGGGTTAGGTTAAGGTTAGGGTTAGGGTTAGGGTTATTGTTAAGGTTAGGGTTAGGGTTAGTCCGATTCAGTATTTAGGGTTAGGGTTTGGTAGAGCATTAGGGGTCAGGTTACGAGATGCATTAGGATTAGGGTTAGAGTGGAGAACCATAGTCAAAATTGATTCACTAATAGGGTTAGGGTTCATGACGGGTTTCGAATTAGTGTTAGGGTTTCAGTTCGAGAAAGGAGGAGTTGAATGTCAGAGCTTTCATGGGTTAAAGTGTGAAGTTTTAGGGCTAGAGTTTGGCTGGGCATTAGTGTTTGTTTTACCATTAAGGTCAATGTTTATTATTAGGTTCAGGGTTTTCATTAAGGTTCAGAACCAGCGTCAAGATTGTTTCAGCAATAGGGTTTCGGTTAGGCTTGAGAACGAAAGGCAGGATGGTTTCAGAATTAGGGTTTTGTTCAAAATTAGGTAGCGTTTAGATTTGGGTAAGAGGGAGTTCAATGTGACAGTCAATTTCAGGATTAAGGGTTAGGGTTTTTTGAGCATTAGGATTTCTTTTCGCTTTAGCATTAGGGCTTAGCATTAGGGGCAGTTTAATACTTGGGAGGGACAAATTTTAACATGTCAAGGCCTCACAAAGTTTTCTTACAATGTTTGTCCAACATTACATGTCACAAAATCAAAACGTCATTGCTAAAGATGTATGTATTACACATCCTGAAACAGTGTAAAATACAGTTGATTTTGCTCTCATTTTGAACCCTAACCTTAACGCGAAACCAAACATTAAAATAAAAAGTTGACTCTGATATTCAACTGTAACCCAATTATTAAACCCTAACTCTAATGAAAAAGCAAACGCTCATGCTCAACCAATCCCTAACCCTCGACGTATAACATGACTGTGACATTCAGCCTGAACCCTAACCTAAATCCAAACCCTAATGTTCAATGAAACCCTAATGGAAAATTGAATGCTCAGCCTGGACAACGAAGCTGATTCTGAACATCAACGATAGACATAAACTTATTTCTATCTGAAAACCTAATGCTATCTCATGCCCTAATGCTCAATCTATCCTGATGTAGTTCTTAATGCTAAACCTAATTCTAATACAAACCGTAACCTTAATACTAAACCCTGACTCTTATAGAAAACCAAACCTAATGCTCAACCAATCCCTAACCATAAACACTGAAGCTGAAAATAACATCCCACCCTAACCCTAACCCTAAAGCCTAACCCTAATGGTCAACAAAACCCTAATGTAAAACAAAACCTCGCCGTTTACAATGAATCTGATCCTAACACTCAACGCTAGCCCTAAGCTTATTTCTAACAGTAACCCTAAGACAGAAAAAAAACTTAAGACTGGAACATTCCTCAGAGTTCGGGTTAGGGTTGAATGTCAGAGTCAAGTTCAGCATTTAGGTTTAGGGTTTCTTGAGCATTTGGTACATCAATAGGGTTTGGTACATCATTAGGGTTAGGGTTAGGGTTCGGGTTAGGGTTCGGGTTAGGGTTAGGGTTAGGGTTAGTCCGATTCAGTATTTAGGATTAGGGTTTGGTAGAGCATTAGGGGTCAGGTTACAAGATGCATTAGGATTAGGGTTAGAGTGGAGAACCAGAGTCAAAATTGATTCAGCAATCGGGTTAGGAATCAGGATGGGTTTCGAATTACTGTTAGGGTTAGAGTGGAGAACCAGAATCAAAATTGATTCAGCAATAGGTTTAGGATTCAGGATGGGTTTCGAATTACTGTTAGGGGTAGAGTGGAGAACCAGAGTCAAAATTGATTCACCAATAGGGTTAGGGTTCATGACCGGTTTCGAATTAGTTTTAGGGTTTCAGTTCGGGAAAGAAGGAGTTGAATGTCAGAGCTTTCATGGGTTAAATTGTCAAGTTTTAGGGTTAGGGTTTGGCTGGACATTAGTGTTTGTTTTACCATTAAGGTCAATATTTATTATTAGGCTTAGGGTTTTCATTAAGGTTGAGAACCAGCCTCAAGATTGTTTCAGCATTAGGGTTTCGGTTAGGGTTCAGAACGACAGGAAGGATGGTTTCAGAATTAGGATTTTGTTCAAAATTAGTTAGCGTTTAGGTTTGGGTAAGAGGGAGTTCAATGTGACAGTCAATTTCAGGATTAAGGGTTAGGGTTTCTTTGAGCATTAGGATTTCTTTTCGCTTTAGCATTAGGGCTTAGCAATAGGGGCAGTTTAATACTTAGGAGGGACAAATTTTAACCTGTCAAGGCCTGAGAAAGTTTTCTTACAATGTTTGTCCAACATTTCATGTCACAAAATCAAAACGTCATTGCTAAAGATGTATGTAATTCACATCCTGAAACAGTATAAAATACATTTGATTTTGCCCTCATTTTGAACCAAACATTAAAACAAAAAGTTGATCTGATATTCAACTGTAACCCAATTATTAAACCCTTACTCTAATGAAAAACCAAACTCTCATGCTCAACTAATCCCTAACCCTCAACGTTTAAGCTGACTGTGACTTTCAGCCTGAAGCCTAACCTAAATCCTAACCCTAATGGTCAAAGAAACCCTAATGGAAAAACGAATGCTCAGCCTGGACAACGAAGCTTATTCTGACCATCAATGATAGACATAAGCTTACTTCTATCTGAAACCCTAATACTATCTCATGCCCTAATGCTGAATGAATCCTAATGTAGTTCTCAAAGCTAAACCTAATTCTAATACAAACCGAAAGCCTATTGTTAAACCCTAATCGAAAACCAAACCTAATGCTCAACCAATCCTTAACCCTCAACTTTTAAGCTGACTGTGACATAAAGCCTAAACCCTAACCTAAATCCTAACCCTAATGGTCAATGAAACCCTAATGGAAAATGAATGCTCAGCCAGGACAAGGAAGCTGATTCTGACCCTCAACGATAGATATATCCTTGTTTCTATCTGAAACCCTTATACTATCTCATGCCCTAATGCTGAATCAATCCTGATGTAGTTCTCAATGCTAAACCTAATTCTAAGAGAAACCGTAACCCTATTGTTAAACCCTAACTCAAATGAAAAACCAAACGCTCATGCTCAACCAATCCCTAACCCTCAACCTTTAAAATGACTGTGACATTCAGCCTGAACCCTAACCTAAATCCTAACCCTAATGGTCAATGAAACCCTAATGGAAAAATGAATGCTCAGCCAGGACAACGAAGCTGATTCTGACCCTCAACGATAGATATATCCTTGTTTCTATCTGAAACCCTTATACTATCTCATGCCCTAATGCTGAATCAATCCTGATGTAGTTCTCAATGCTAAACCTAAATCTAATACAAACCGTAACCCTATTGTTAAACCCTAATTGAAAACCAAACCTAATGCTCAACTAATCCCTAACCCTCAACTTTTAAGCTGACTCTGACATTCAGCCTGAACCCTAACATAAATCCTAACCCTAATGGTCAATGAAACCCTTATGGAAAAATGAATGCTCAGGCTGGACAACGAAGCTGATTCTGACCATCAACGATAGACATATCCTTGTTTCTATCTGAAACCCTAATACTATCTCATGCCCTAATGCTGAATCAATCCTGATGTAGTTCTCAATGCTAAACCTAATTCTAAGAGAAACCGTAACCCTATTGTTAAACCCTAACTCAAATGAAAAACCAAGCGCTCATGCTCAACCAATCCCTAACCCTCAACGTTTAAAATGACTGTGACAATCAGCCTGAACCCTAACCTAAATCCTAACCCTAATGGTCAATGAAACCCTAATGGAAAATTGAATGCTCAGCCTGGACAACGAAGCTGATTCTGACCATCAACGATAGACATAAACTTATTTCTATCTGAAACCCTAATGCTATCTCATGCCCCAATGCTCAATATATCCTGATGTAGTTTTTAATGCTAAACCTAATTCTAATACAAACCGTAACCTTAATAATAAACCCTAACTCTAATAGAAAACCAAACCTAATGCTCAACCAATCACTAACCATAAACACTGAAGCTGAAAATAACGAAGCTGATTCTGACCATCAACGATAGACATATCCTTGTTTCTATCTGAAACCCTAATACTATCTCATGCCCTAATGCTGAATCAATCCTGACGTAGTTCTCAATGCTAAACCTAATTCTAAGAGAAACCGTAACCCTATTGTTAAACCCTAACTGAAATAAAAAACCAAACGCTCATGCTCAACCAATCCCTAACCCTCAACGTTTAAAATGACTGTGACATTCAGCCTGAACCCTAACCTAAATCCTAACCCTAATGGTCAATGAAACCCTAATGGAAAATGGAATGCTCAGCCTGGACAACGAAGCTGATTCTGACCATCAATGATAGACATAAGCTTATTTCTATCTGAAACCCTAATACTATCTCATGACCTAATGCTGAATCAATCCTGATGTAGTTCTCAATGCTAAACCTAATTCTAAGAGAAACCGTAACCCTATTGTTAAACCCTAACTCAAATGAAAACCAAACGCTCATGCTCAACCAATCCCTAACCCTCAACGTTTAAAATGACTGTGACATTCAGCCTGAACCCTAACCTAAATCCTAACCCTAATGGTCAATGAAACCCTAATGGAAAATTGAATGCTCAGCCTGGACAACGAAGCATATTCTGACCATCAACGATAGACATAAACTTATTTCTATCTGAAACCCTAATGCTATCTCATGCCCTAATGCTCAATCTAGCCTGATGTAGTTCTTAATGCTAAACCTAATTCTAATACAAACCGTAACCTTAATACTAAACCCTAACTCTAATAGAAAACCAAACCTAATGCTCAACCAATCCCTAACCATAAATAGTGAAGCTGAAAATAACATCCTACCCTAACCCTAACCCTAAAGCCTAACCCTAACGGTCAACTAAACCCTAATGTAAAACAAAACCTCGCCCTTTACAATGAATCTGATCCTAACACTCAACGCTAGCCCTAAGCTTATTTCTAACTGGAACCCTAACACTGAAACAAAACCTAAGACTGGAACATTCCTCAGCGTTCGGGTTACGGTTGAATGTCAGAGTCAAGTTCAACATTTAGGTTTAGGGTTTGCTTGAGCATTAGGGTTTGGTACATCATTAGGGTTAGGGTTAGGTTAAGGTTAGGTTTAGGGTTAGGGTTAGGGTTAGGGTTGGGGTTAGTCCGATTCAGTATTTAGGGTTAGGGTTTGGTAGAGCATTAGGGGTCAGGTTAGGAGATGCATTAGGATTAGGGTTAGAGTGGAGAACCAGAGTCAAAATTGATTCAGCAATGGCGTTAGGATTCAGGATGGGTTCCGAATTAGGGTTAGAGTGGAGAACCAGAGTCAAAATTGATTCACCAATAGGGTTAGGGTTCATGACGGGTTTCGAATTAGTGTTAGGGTTTCAGTTCGGGAAAGGAGCAGTTGAATGTCAGAGCTTTCAGGTTTTAAAGTGTCAAATTTTAGGGTTAGGGTTTGGCTGGGCATTAGTGTTTGTTTTACCATTAAGGTCAATGTTTATTATTAGTTTCGGGTTTTCATTAAGTTTGAGAACCAGCCTCAAGATTGTTTCAGCAATAGAGTATCGGTTAGGGTTGAGAACGAAAGGCAGGATGGTTTCAGAATTAGGGTTTTGTTCAAAATTAGTTAGCATTTAGGTTTGTGAGAGTCAAATTCAGGATTAAGGTTCCTATGAGCATTAGGATTTCTTTTCGCTTTAGTATTAGGGCTGAGCATTAGGGGCAGTTTAATACTTGGGAGGGACAAATTTTAAAATGTCAAGGCCTGAGAAAGTTTTCTTACAATGTTTGTCCAACTTTTCATGTCACAAAATCAAAACGTCATTGCTAAAGATGTATGTAATTCACATCCTGAAACAGTATAAAATACAGTTGATTTTGCCCCCATTTTGAACCCTAACCTTAAAGCGAAACCAAACATTAAAACAAAAAGTTGACTCTGATATTCAACTGTAACCCAATTATTAAACCCTAACTCTAATGAAAAACCAAACTCTCATGCTCAACTAATCCCTAACCCTCAACGTTTAAGCTGACTGTGACTTTCAGCCTGAAGCCTAACCTAAATCCTAACCCTAATGGTCAAAGAAACCCTAATGGAAAAACGAATGCTCAGCCTGGACAACGAAGCTGATTCTGACCATCAATGATAGACATAAGCTTATCTCTATCTGAAACCCTAATACTATCTCATGCCCTAATGCTGAATGAATCCTGATGTAGTTCTCAATGATAAAACTAATTCTAATACAAACCGAAAGCCTATTGTTAAACCCTAATTGAAAACCAAACCTAATGCTCAACCAATCCCTAACCCTCAACTTTTAAGCTGACTGTGACATTCAGCCTAAACCCTAACCTAAATCCTAACCCTAATGGTCAATGAAACCCTAATGGAAAAATGAATGCTCAGCCAGGACAACGAAGCTGATTCTGACCCTCAACGATAGATATATCCTTGTTTCTATCTGAAACCCTTATACTATCTCATGCCCTAATGCTAAATCAATCCTGATGTAGTTCTCAATGCTAAACCTAATTCTAAGAGAAACCGTAACCCTATTGTTAAACCCTAACTCAAATGAAAAACCAAACGCTCATGCTCAACCAATCCCTAACCCTCAACGTTTAAAATGACTGTGACATTCAGCCTGAACCCTAACCTAAATCCTAACCCTAATGGTCAATGAAACCCTAATGGAAAATGGAATGCTCAGCCTGGGCAACGAAGCTGATTCTGACCATCAACGATAGACATAAACTTATTTCTATCTGAAACCCTAATGCTATCTCATGCCCTAATGCTCAATCTTTCCTGATGTAGTTCTTAATGCTAAACCTAATTCTAATACAAACCGTAACCTTAATACTAAACCCTGACTCTAATAGAAAACCAAACCTAATGCTTAACCAATCCCTAACCATAAACACTGAAGCTGAAAATAACATCCCACCCTAACCCTAACCCTAAAGCCTAACACTAATGGTCAACAAAACCCTAATGTAAAACAAAACCTCGCCGTTTACAATGATTCTGATCCTAACACTCAACGCTAGCCCTAAGCTTATTTCTAACAGTAACCCTACGACTAAAACAAAACCTAAGACTGGAACATTCCTCAGCGTTCGGGTTAGGGTTGAATGTCAGAGTCAAGTTCAGCATTTAGGTTTAGGGTTTGGTTGCGCACTTGGTACATCATTAGGGTTTGGTACATCATTAGGGTTAGGGTTAGGGTTAGGGTTAAGGTTAGGGTTAGGGTTAGGATTAGTCTGATTCATTATTTAGGGTTAGGGTTTGGTAGAGCATTAGGGGTCAGGTTACGAGATGCATTAGGATTAGGGTTAGAGTGGAGAACCAGAGTCAAAATTGATTCAGCAATAGGGTTAGGATTCAGGATGGGTTTCGAATTAGTGTTAGGGTTAGAGTGGAGAACCAGAGTCAAAATTGATTCACCAATAGGGTTAGGGTTCATGACTGGTTTCGAATTAGTGTTAGGGTATCAGTTCGGGAAAGGAGGAGTTGAATGTCAGAGCTTTCATGGGTTAAATTGTCAAGTTTTAGGGTTAGGGTTTGGCTGGGCATTAGTGTTTGTTTTACCATTAAGGTCAATGTTTATTATTAGGTTTAGGGTTTTCATTAAGGTTCAGAACCAGCCTCAAGATTGTTTCAGCAATAGGGTTTTGTTTAGGGTTGAGAACGAAAGGCAGGATGGTTTCAGAATTAGGGTTTTGTTCAAAATTAATTAGCGTTTAGGTTTGGGTAAGAGGGAGTTCAATGTGACAGTCAAGTTAAGGATTAAGGGTTAGGGTTTCTTTGAGCATTAGGGTTTCTTTTCGCTTTAGCATTAGGGCTTAGCATTGGGGCAGTCTAATACTTGGGAGGGACAAATTTTAACATGTCAAGGCCTGAGAAAGTTTTCTTACAATGTTTGTCCAACATTTCATGTCAACAAAATCAAAACGTCATTGCTAAAGATGTAAGTAATTCACATCCTGAAACAGTATAAAATACATTTGATTTTGCCCTCATTTTGAACCCTAACCTTAAAGCGAAACCAAACATTAAAACAAAAAGTTGACTCTGATATTCAACTGTAACCCAATTATTAAACCCTAACACTAATGAAAAACCAAACTCTCATGCTCAACCAATCCCTAACCCTCAACGTTTAAGCTGACTGTGACATTCAGTCTGAACCCTAACCTAAATCCTAACCCTAATGGTGAATGAAACCCATAAGGAAAAATGAATGCTCAGCCTGGACAACGAAGCTGATTCTGACCATCAATGATAGACATAAGCTTATTTCTATCTGAAACCCTAATACGATCTCATGCCCTAATGCTGAATCAATCCTGATGCAGTTGTCAATGCTAAACCTAATTCTAATACAAACCGTAACCCTATTGTTGAACCCTAATCGAAAACCAAACCTAATGCTCAACCAATCCCTAACCCTCAACATTTAAGCTGACTGTGACATTCAGCCTGAACCCTAACCTAAATCCTAACCCTCATGGTCAATGAAACCCTAATGGAAAATTGAATGCTCAGCCTGGACAACGAAGCTGATTCTGACCATCAACGATAGACATAAACTTATTTCTATCTGAAACCCTAATGCTATCTCATGCCCCAATGCTCAATATATCCTGATGTAGTTTTTAATGCTAAACCTAATTCTAATACAAACCGTAACCTTAATAATAAACCCTAACTCTAATAGAAAACCAAACCTAATGCTCAACCAATCACTAACCATAAACACTGAAGCTGAAAATAACGAAGCTGATTCTGACCATCAACGATAGACATATCCTTGTTTCTATCTGAAACCCTAATACTATCTCATGCCCTAATGCTGAATCAATCCTGACGTAGTTCTCAATGCTAAACCTAATTCTAAGAGAAACCGTAACCCTATTGTTAAACCCTAACTGAAATAAAAAACCAAACGCTCATGCTCAACCAATCCCTAACCCTCAACGTTTAAAATGACTGTGACATTCAGCCTGAACCCTAACCTAAATCCTAACCCTAATGGTCAATGAAACCCTAATGGAAAATGGAATGCTCAGCCTGGACAACGAAGCTGATTCTGACCATCAATGATAGACATAAGCTTATTTCTATCTGAAACCCTAATACTATCTCATGACCTAATGCTGAATCAATCCTGATGTAGTTCTCAATGCTAAACCTAATTCTAAGAGAAACCGTAACCCTATTGTTAAACCCTAACTCAAATGAAAACCAAACGCTCATGCTCAACCAATCCCTAACCCTCAACGTTTAAAATGACTGTGACATTCAGCCTGAACCCTAACCTAAATCCTAACCCTAATGGTCAATGAAACCCTAATGGAAAATTGAATGCTCAGCCTGGACAACGAAGCATATTCTGACCATCAACGATAGACATAAACTTATTTCTATCTGAAACCCTAATGCTATCTCATGCCCTAATGCTCAATCTAGCCTGATGTAGTTCTTAATGCTAAACCTAATTCTAATACAAACCGTAACCTTAATACTAAACCCTAACTCTAATAGAAAACCAAACCTAATGCTCAACCAATCCCTAACCATAAATAGTGAAGCTGAAAATAACATCCTACCCTAACCCTAACCCTAAAGCCTAACCCTAACGGTCAACTAAACCCTAATGTAAAACAAAACCTCGCCCTTTACAATGAATCTGATCCTAACACTCAACGCTAGCCCTAAGCTTATTTCTAACTGGAACCCTAACACTGAAACAAAACCTAAGACTGGAACATTCCTCAGCGTTCGGGTTACGGTTGAATGTCAGAGTCAAGTTCAACATTTAGGTTTAGGGTTTGCTTGAGCATTAGGGTTTGGTACATCATTAGGGTTAGGGTTAGGTTAAGGTTAGGTTTAGGGTTAGGGTTAGGGTTAGGGTTGGGGTTAGTCCGATTCAGTATTTAGGGTTAGGGTTTGGTAGAGCATTAGGGGTCAGGTTAGGAGATGCATTAGGATTAGGGTTAGAGTGGAGAACCAGAGTCAAAATTGATTCAGCAATGGCGTTAGGATTCAGGATGGGTTCCGAATTAGGGTTAGAGTGGAGAACCAGAGTCAAAATTGATTCACCAATAGGGTTAGGGTTCATGACGGGTTTCGAATTAGTGTTAGGGTTTCAGTTCGGGAAAGGAGCAGTTGAATGTCAGAGCTTTCAGGTTTTAAAGTGTCAAATTTTAGGGTTAGGGTTTGGCTGGGCATTAGTGTTTGTTTTACCATTAAGGTCAATGTTTATTATTAGTTTCGGGTTTTCATTAAGTTTTAGAACCAGCCTCAAGATTGTTTCAGCAATAGAGTATCGGTTAGGGTTGAGAACGAAAGGCAGGATGGTTTCAGAATTAGGGTTTTGTTCAAAATTAGTTAGCATTTAGGTTTGTGAGAGTCAAATTCAGGATTAAGGTTCCTATGAGCATTAGGATTTCTTTTCGCTTTAGTATTAGGGCTGAGCATTAGGGGCAGTTTAATACTTGGGAGGGACAAATTTTAAAATGTCAAGGACTGAGAAAGTTTTCTTACAATGTTTGTCCAACTTTTCATGTCACAAAATCAAAACGTCATTGCTAAAGATGTATGTAATTCACATCCTGAAACAGTATAAAATACAGTTGATTTTGCCCCCATTTTGAACCCTAACCTTAAAGCGAAACCAAACATTAAAACAAAAAGTTGACTCTGATATTCAACTGTAACCCAATTATTAAACCCTAACTCTAATGAAAAACCAAACTCTCATGCTCAACTAATCCCTAACCCTCAACGTTTAAGCTGACTGTGACTTTCAGCCTGAAGCCTAACCTAAATCCTAACCCTAATGGTCAAAGAAACCCTAATGGAAAAACGAATGCTCAGCCTGGACAACGAAGCTGATTCTGACCATCAATGATAGACATAAGCTTATCTCTATCTGAAACCCTAATACTATCTCATGCCCTAATGCTGAATGAATCCTGATGTAGTTCTCAATGATAAAACTAATTCTAATACAAACCGAAAGCCTATTGTTAAACCCTAATTGAAAACCAAACCTAATGCTCAACCAATCCCTAACCCTCAACTTTTAAGCTGACTGTGACATTCAGCCTAAACCCTAACCTAAATCCTAACCCTAATGGTCAATGAAACCCTAATGGAAAAATGAATGCTCAGCCAGGACAACGAAGCTGATTCTGACCCTCAACGATAGATATATCCTTGTTTCTATCTGAAACCCTTATACTATCTCATGCCCTAATGCTAAATCAATCCTGATGTAGTTCTCAATGCTAAACCTAATTCTAAGAGAAACCGTAACCCTATTGTTAAACCCTAACTCAAATGAAAAACCAAACGCTCATGCTCAACCAATCCCTAACCCTCAACGTTTAAAATGACTGTGACATTCAGCCTGAACCCTAACCTAAATCCTAACCCTAATGGTCAATGAAACCCTAATGGAAAATGGAATGCTCAGCCTGGGCAACGAAGCTGATTCTGACCATCAACGATAGACATAAACTTATTTCTATCTGAAACCCTAATGCTATCTCATGCCCTAATGCTCAATCTTTCCTGATGTAGTTCTTAATGCTAAACCTAATTCTAATACAAACCGTAACCTTAATACTAAACCCTGACTCTAATAGAAAACCAAACCTAATGCTTAACCAATCCCTAACCATAAACACTGAAGCTGAAAATAACATCCCACCCTAACCCTAACCCTAAAGCCTAACACTAATGGTCAACAAAACCCTAATGTAAAACAAAACCTCGCCGTTTACAATGATTCTGATCCTAACACTCAACGCTAGCCCTAAGCTTATTTCTAACAGTAACCCTACGACTAAAACAAAACCTAAGACTGGAACATTCCTCAGCGTTCGGGTTAGGGTTGAATGTCAGAGTCAAGTTCAGCATTTAGGTTTAGGGTTTGGTTGCGCACTTGGTACATCATTAGGCTTTGGTACATCATTAGGGTTAGGGTTAGGGTTAGGGTTAAGGTTAGGGTTAGGGTTAGGATTAGTCTGATTCATTATTTAGGGTTAGGGTTTGGTAGAGCATTAGGGGTCAGGTTACGAGATGCATTAGGATTAGGGTTAGAGTGGAGAACCAGAGTCAAAATTGATTCAGCAATAGGGTTAGGATTCAGGATGGGTTTCGAATTAGTGTTAGGGTTAGAGTGGAGAACCAGAGTCAAAATTGATTCACCAATAGGGTTAGGGTTCATGACTGGTTTCGAATTAGTGTTAGGGTATCAGTTCGGGAAAGGAGGAGTTGAATGTCAGAGCTTTCATGGGTTAAATTGTCAAGTTTTAGGGTTAGGGTTTGGCTGGGCATTAGTGTTTGTTTTACCATTAAGGTCAATGTTTATTATTAGGTTTAGGGTTTTCATTAAGGTTCAGAACCAGCCTCAAGATTGTTTCAGCAATAGGGTTTTGTTTAGGGTTGAGAACGAAAGGCAGGATGGTTTCAGAATTAGGGTTTTGTTCAAAATTAATTAGCGTTTAGGTTTGGGTAAGAGGGAGTTCAATGTGACAGTCAAGTTAAGGATTAAGGGTTAGGGTTTCTTTGAGCATTAGGGTTTCTTTTCGCTTTAGCATTAGGGCTTAGCATTGGGGCAGTCTAATACTTGGGAGGGACAAATTTTAACATGTCAAGGCCTGAGAAAGTTTTCTTACAATGTTTGTCCAACATTTCATGTCAACAAAATCAAAACGTCATTGCTAAAGATGTAAGTAATTCACATCCTGAAACAGTATAAAATACATTTGATTTTGCCCTCATTTTGAACCCTAACCTTAAAGCGAAACCAAACATTAAAACAAAAAGTTGACTCTGATATTCAACTGTAACCCAATTATTAAACCCTAACACTAATGAAAAACCAAACTCTCATGCTCAACCAATCCCTAACCCTCAACGTTTAAGCTGACTGTGACATTCAGTCTGAACCCTAACCTAAATCCTAACCCTAATGGTGAATGAAACCCATAAGGAAAAATGAATGCTCAGCCTGGACAACGAAGCTGATTCTGACCATCAATGATAGACATAAGCTTATTTCTATCTGAAACCCTAATACGATCTCATGCCCTAATGCTGAATCAATCCTGATGCAGTTGTCAATGCTAAACCTAATTCTAATACAAACCGTAACCCTATTGTTGAACCCTAATCGAAAACCAAACCTAATGCTCAACCAATCCCTAACCCTCAACATTTAAGCTGACTGTGACATTCAGCCTGAACCCTAACCTAAATCCTAACCCTCATGGTCAATGAAACCCTAATGGAAAATTGAATGCTCAGCCTGGACAACGAAGCTGATTCTGACCATCAACGATAGACATAAACTTATTTCTATCTGAAACCCTAATGCTATCTCATGCCCTAATGCTCAATGTATCCTGATGTAGTTCTTAATGCTAAACCTAATTCTAATACAAACCGGAACCTTAATACTAAACTCTAACTCTAATGGAAAACCGAAGCTAATGCTCAACCAATCCCTAACCAGAAACACTGAAGCTGAAAATACCATCCCACCTTAACCCTAACCCTAAAGCCTAACCCTAACGGTCAACAAAACCCTAATGAAAAACAAAACCTCGCCCTTTACAATGAATCTGATCCTAACACTCAACGCTAGCCCTAAGCTTATTTCTAACAGAAAACTTAAGACTAAAACAAAACCAAAGAGTGGAACATTCCTCAGCGTTCGGGTTAGGGTTGAATGTCAGAGTCAAGTTCAGCATTTAGGTTTAGGGTTCGGTTGAGCATTTGGTACATCATTAGGGTTTGGTACATCATTAGGGTTAGGGTTAGGTTAAGGTTAGGGTTAGGGTTAGGGTTATTGTTAAGGTTAGGGTTAGGGTTAGTCCGATTCAGTATTTAGGGTTAGGGTTTGGTAGAGCATTAGGGGTCAGGTTACGAGATGCATTAGGATTAGGGTTAGAGTGGAGAACCATAGTCAAAATTGATTCACTAATAGGGTTAGGGTTCATGACGGGTTTCGAATTAGTGTTAGGGTTTCAGTTCGAGAAAGGAGGAGTTGAATGTCAGAGCTTTCATGGGTTAAAGTGTGAAGTTTTAGGGCTAGAGTTTGGCTGGGCATTAGTGTTTGTTTTACCATTAAGGTCAATGTTTATTATTAGGTTCAGGGTTTTCATTAAGGTTCAGAACCAGCGTCAAGATTGTTTCAGCAATAGGGTTTCGGTTAGGCTTGAGAACGAAAGGCAGGATGGTTTCAGAATTAGGGTTTTGTTCAAAATTAGGTAGCGTTTAGATTTGGGTAAGAGGGAGTTCAATGTGACAGTCAATTTCAGGATTAAGGGTTAGGGTTTTTTGAGCATTAGGATTTCTTTTCGCTTTAGCATTAGGGCTTAGCATTAGGGGCAGTTTAATACTTGGGAGGGACAAATTTTAACATGTCAAGGCCTCACAAAGTTTTCTTACAATGTTTGTCCAACATTACATGTCACAAAATCAAAACGTCATTGCTAAAGATGTATGTATTACACATCCTGAAACAGTGTAAAATACAGTTGATTTTGCCCTCATTTTGAACCCTAACCTTAACGCGAAACCAAACATTAAAATAAAAAGTTGACTCTGATATTCAACTGTAACCCAATTATTAAACCCTAACTCTAATGAAAAAGCAAACGCTCATGCTCAACCAATCCCTAACCCTCGACGTATAACATGACTGTGACATTCAGCCTGAACCCTAACCTAAATCCAAACCCTAATGTTCAATGAAACCCTAATGGAAAATTGAATGCTCAGCCTGGACAACGAAGCTGATTCTGAACATCAACGATAGACATAAACTTATTTCTATCTGAAAACCTAATGCTATCTCATGCCCTAATGCTCAATCTATCCTGATGTAGTTCTTAATGCTAAACCTAATTCTAATACAAACCGTAACCTTAATACTAAACCCTGACTCTTATAGAAAACCAAACCTAATGCTCAACCAATCCCTAACCATAAACACTGAAGCTGAAAATAACATCCCACCCTAACCCTAACCCTAAAGCCTAACCCTAATGGTCAACAAAACCCTAATGTAAAACAAAACCTCGCCCTTTACAATGAATCTGATCCTAACACTCAACGCTAGCCCTAAGCTTATTTCTAACAGTAACCCTAAGACAGAAAAAAAACTTAAGACTGGAACATTCCTCAGAGTTCGGGTTAGGGTTGAATGTCAGAGTCAAGTTCAGCATTTAGGTTTAGGGTTTCTTGAGCATTTGGTACATCAATAGGGTTTGGTACATCATTAGGGTTAGGGTTAGGGTTCGGGTTAGGGTTCGGGTTAGGGTTAGGGTTAGGGTTAGTCCGATTCAGTATTTAGGATTAGGGTTTGGTAGAGCATTAGGGGTCAGGTTACAAGATCCATTAGGATTAGGGTTAGAGTGGAGAACCAGAGTCAAAATTGATTCAGCAATCGGGTTAGGAATCAGGATGGGTTTCGAATTACTGTTAGGGTTAGAGTGGAGAACCAGAATCAAAATTGATTCAGCAATAGGTTTAGGATTCAGGATGGGTTTCGAATTACTGTTAGGGGTAGAGTGGAGAACCAGAGTCAAAATTGATTCACCAATAGGGTTAGGGTTCATGACCGGTTTCGAATTAGTTTTAGGGTTTCAGTTCGGGAAAGAAGGAGTTGAATGTCAGAGCTTTCATGGGTTAAATTGTCAAGTTTTAGGGTTAGGGTTTGGCTGGACATTAGTGTTTGTTTTACCATTAAGGTCAATATTTATTATTAGGCTTAGGGTTTTCATTAAGGTTGAGAACCAGCCTCAAGATTGTTTCAGCATTAGGGTTTCGGTTAGGGTTCAGAACGACAGGAAGGATGGTTTCAGAATTAGGATTTTGTTCAAAATTAGTTAGCGTTTAGGTTTGGGTAAGAGGGAGTTCAATGTGACAGTCAATTTCAGGATTAAGGGTTAGGGTTTCTTTGAGCATTAGGATTTCTTTTCGCTTTAGCATTAGGGCTTAGCAATAGGGGCAGTTTAATACTTAGGAGGGACAAATTTTAACCTGTCAAGGCCTGAGAAAGTTTTCTTACAATGTTTGTCCAACATTTCATGTCACAAAATCAAAACGTCATTGCTAAAGATGTATGTAATTCACATCCTGAAACAGTATAAAATACATTTGATTTTGCCCTCATTTTGAACCAAACATTAAAACAAAAAGTTGATCTGATATTCAACTGTAACCCAATTATTAAACCCTTACTCTAATGAAAAACCAAACTCTCATGCTCAACTAATCCCTAACCCTCAACGTTTAAGCTGACTGTGACTTTCAGCCTGAAGCCTAACCTAAATCCTAACCCTAATGGTCAAAGAAACCCTAATGGAAAAACGAATGCTCAGCCTGGACAACGAAGCTTATTCTGACCATCAATGATAGACATAAGCTTACTTCTATCTGAAACCCTAATACTATCTCATGCCCTAATGCTGAATGAATCCTGATGTAGTTCTCAAAGCTAAACCTAATTCTAATACAAACCGAAAGCCTATTGTTAAACCCTAATCGAAAACCAAACCTAATGCTCAACCAATCCTTAACCCTCAACTTTTAAGCTGACTGTGACATAAAGCCTAAACCCTAACCTAAATCCTAACCCTAATGGTCAATGAAACCCTAATGGAAAATGAATGCTCAGCCAGGACAAGGAAGCTGATTCTGACCCTCAACGATAGATATATCCTTGTTTCTATCTGAAACCCTTATACTATCTCATGCCCTAATGCTGAATCAATCCTGATGTAGTTCTCAATGCTAAACCTAATTCTAAGAGAAACCGTAACCCTATTGTTAAACCCTAACTGAAATGAAAAACCAAACGCTCATGCTCAACCAATCCCTAACCCTCGACGTATAACATGACTGTGACATTCAGCCTGAACCCTAACCTAAATCCTAACCCTAATGGTCAAAGAAACCCTAATGGAAAAACGAATGCTCAGCCTGGACAACGAAGCTGATTCTGACCATCAATGATAGACATAAGCTTATCTCTATCTGAAACCCTAATACTATCTCATGCCCTAATGCTGAATGAATCCTGATGTAGTTCTCAATGATAAAACTAATTCTAATACAAACCGAAAGCCTATTGTTAAACCCTAATTGAAAACCAAACCTAATGCTCAACCAATCCCTAACCCTCAACTTTTAAGCTGACTGTGACATTCAGCCTAAACCCTAACCTAAATCCTAACCCTAATGGTCAATGAAACCCTAATGGAAAAATGAATGCTCAGCCAGGACAACGAAGCTGATTCTGACCCTCAACGATAGATATATCCTTGTTTCTATCTGAAACCCTTATACTATCTCATGCCCTAATGCTAAATCAATCCTGATGTAGTTCTCAATGCTAAACCTAATTCTAAGAGAAACCGTAACCCTATTGTTAAACCCTAACTCAAATGAAAAACCAAACGCTCATGCTCAACCAATCCCTAACCCTCAACGTTTAAAATGACTGTGACATTCAGCCTGAACCCTAACCTAAATCCTAACCCTAATGGTCAATGAAACCCTAATGGAAAATGGAATGCTCAGCCTGGGCAACGAAGCTGATTCTGACCATCAACGATAGACATAAACTTATTTCTATCTGAAACCCTAATGCTATCTCATGCCCTAATGCTCAATCTTTCCTGATGTAGTTCTTAATGCTAAACCTAATTCTAATACAAACCGTAACCTTAATACTAAACCCTGACTCTAATAGAAAACCAAACCTAATGCTTAACCAATCCCTAACCATAAACACTGAAGCTGAAAATAACATCCCACCCTAACCCTAACCCTAAAGCCTAACACTAATGGTCAACAAAACCCTAATGTAAAACAAAACCTCGCCGTTTACAATGATTCTGATCCTAACACTCAACGCTAGCCCTAAGCTTATTTCTAACAGTAACCCTACGACTAAAACAAAACCTAAGACTGGAACATTCCTCAGCGTTCGGGTTAGGGTTGAATGTCAGAGTCAAGTTCAGCATTTAGGTTTAGGGTTTGGTTGCGCACTTGGTACATCATTAGGCTTTGGTACATCATTAGGGTTAGGGTTAGGGTTAGGGTTAAGGTTAGGGTTAGGGTTAGGATTAGTCTGATTCATTATTTAGGGTTAGGGTTTGGTAGAGCATTAGGGGTCAGGTTACGAGATGCATTAGGATTAGGGTTAGAGTGGAGAACCAGAGTCAAAATTGATTCAGCAATAGGGTTAGGATTCAGGATGGGTTTCGAATTAGTGTTAGGGTTAGAGTGGAGAACCAGAGTCAAAATTGATTCACCAATAGGGTTAGGGTTCATGACTGGTTTCGAATTAGTGTTAGGGTATCAGTTCGGGAAAGGAGGAGTTGAATGTCAGAGCTTTCATGGGTTAAATTGTCAAGTTTTAGGGTTAGGGTTTGGCTGGGCATTAGTGTTTGTTTTACCATTAAGGTCAATGTTTATTATTAGGTTTAGGGTTTTCATTAAGGTTCAGAACCAGCCTCAAGATTGTTTCAGCATTAGGGTTTTGTTTAGGGTTGAGAACGAAAGGCAGGATGGTTTCAGAATTAGGGTTTTGTTCAAAATTAATTAGCGTTTAGGTTTGGGTAAGAGGGAGTTCAATGTGACAGTCAAGTTAAGGATTAAGGGTTAGGGTTTCTTTGAGCATTAGGGTTTCTTTTCGCTTTAGCATTAGGGCTTAGCATTGGGGCAGTCTAATACTTGGGAGGGACAAATTTTAACATGTCAAGGCCTGAGAAAGTTTTCTTACAATGTTTGTCCAACATTTCATGTCAACAAAATCAAAACGTCATTGCTAAAGATGTAAGTAATTCACATCCTGAAACAGTATAAAATACATTTGATTTTGCCCTCATTTTGAACCCTAACCTTAAAGCGAAACCAAACATTAAAACAAAAAGTTGACTCTGATATTCAACTGTAACCCAATTATTAAACCCTAACACTAATGAAAAACCAAACTCTCATGCTCAACCAATCCCTAACCCTCAACGTTTAAGCTGACTGTGACATTCAGTCTGAACCCTAACCTAAATCCTAACCCTAATGGTGAATGAAACCCATAAGGAAAAATGAATGCTCAGCCTGGACAACGAAGCTGATTCTGACCATCAATGATAGACATAAGCTTATTTCTATCTGAAACCCTAATACGATCTCATGCCCTAATGCTGAATCAATCCTGATGCAGTTGTCAATGCTAAACCTAATTCTAATACAAACCGTAACCCTATTGTTGAACCCTAATCGAAAACCAAACCTAATGCTCAACCAATCCCTAACCCTCAACATTTAAGCTGACTGTGACATTCAGCCTGAACCCTAACCTAAATCCTAACCCTCATGGTCAATGAAACCCTAATGGAAAATTGAATGCTCAGCCTGGACAACGAAGCTGATTCTGACCATCAACGATAGACATAAACTTATTTCTATCTGAAACCCTAATGCTATCTCATGCCCTAATGCTCAATGTATCCTGATGTAGTTCTTAATGCTAAACCTAATTCTAATACAAACCGGAACCTTAATACTAAACTCTAACTCTAATGGAAAACCGAAGCTAATGCTCAACCAATCCCTAACCAGAAACACTGAAGCTGAAAATACCATCCCACCTTAACCCTAACCCTAAAGCCTAACCCTAACGGTCAACAAAACCCTAATGAAAAACAAAACCTCGCCCTTTACAATGAATCTGATCCTAACACTCAACGCTAGCCCTAAGCTTATTTCTAACAGAAAACTTAAGACTAAAACAAAACCAAAGAGTGGAACATTCCTCAGCGTTCGGGTTAGGGTTGAATGTCAGAGTCAAGTTCAGCATTTAGGTTTAGGGTTCGGTTGAGCATTTGGTACATCATTAGGGTTTGGTACATCATTAGGGTTAGGGTTAGGTTAAGGTTAGGGTTAGGGTTAGGGTTATTGTTAAGGTTAGGGTTAGGGTTAGTCCGATTCAGTATTTAGGGTTAGGGTTTGGTAGAGCATTAGGGGTCAGGTTACGAGATGCATTAGGATTAGGGTTAGAGTGGAGAACCATAGTCAAAATTGATTCACTAATAGGGTTAGGGTTCATGACGGGTTTCGAATTAGTGTTAGGGTTTCAGTTCGAGAAAGGAGGAGTTGAATGTCAGAGCTTTCATGGGTTAAAGTGTGAAGTTTTAGGGCTAGAGTTTGGCTGGGCATTAGTGTTTGTTTTACCATTAAGGTCAATGTTTATTATTAGGTTCAGGGTTTTCATTAAGGTTCAGAACCAGCGTCAAGATTGTTTCAGCAATAGGGTTTCGGTTAGGCTTGAGAACGAAAGGCAGGATGGTTTCAGAATTAGGGTTTTGTTCAAAATTAGGTAGCGTTTAGATTTGGGTAAGAGGGAGTTCAATGTGACAGTCAATTTCAGGATTAAGGGTTAGGGTTTTTTGAGCATTAGGATTTCTTTTCGCTTTAGCATTAGGGCTTAGCATTAGGGGCAGTTTAATACTTGGGAGGGACAAATTTTAACATGTCAAGGCCTCACAAAGTTTTCTTACAATGTTTGTCCAACATTACATGTCACAAAATCAAAACGTCATTGCTAAAGATGTATGTATTACACATCCTGAAACAGTGTAAAATACAGTTGATTTTGCCCTCATTTTGAACCCTAACCTTAACGCGAAACCAAACATTAAAATAAAAAGTTGACTCTGATATTCAACTGTAACCCAATTATTAAACCCTAACTCTAATGAAAAAGCAAACGCTCATGCTCAACCAATCCCTAACCCTCGACGTATAACATGACTGTGACATTCAGCCTGAACCCTAACCTAAATCCAAACCCTAATGTTCAATGAAACCCTAATGGAAAATTGAATGCTCAGCCTGGACAACGAAGCTGATTCTGAACATCAACGATAGACATAAACTTATTTCTATCTGAAAACCTAATGCTATCTCATGCCCTAATGCTCAATCTATCCTGATGTAGTTCTTAATGCTAAACCTAATTCTAATACAAACCGTAACCTTAATACTAAACCCTGACTCTTATAGAAAACCAAACCTAATGCTCAACCAATCCCTAACCATAAACACTGAAGCTGAAAATAACATCCCACCCTAACCCTAACCCTAAAGCCTAACCCTAATGGTCAACAAAACCCTAATGTAAAACAAAACCTCGCCGTTTACAATGAATCTGATCCTAACACTCAACGCTAGCCCTAAGCTTATTTCTAACAGTAACCCTAAGACAGAAAAAAAACTTAAGACTGGAACATTCCTCAGAGTTCGGGTTAGGGTTGAATGTCAGAGTCAAGTTCAGCATTTAGGTTTAGGGTTTCTTGAGCATTTGGTACATCAATAGGGTTTGGTACATCATTAGGGTTAGGGTTAGGGTTCGGGTTAGGGTTCGGGTTAGGGTTAGGGTTAGGGTTAGTCCGATTCAGTATTTAGGATTAGGGTTTGGTAGAGCATTAGGGGTCAGGTTACAAGATCCATTAGGATTAGGGTTAGAGTGGAGAACCAGAGTCAAAATTGATTCAGCAATCGGGTTAGGAATCAGGATGGGTTTCGAATTACTGTTAGGGTTAGAGTGGAGAACCAGAATCAAAATTGATTCAGCAATAGGTTTAGGATTCAGGATGGGTTTCGAATTACTGTTAGGGGTAGAGTGGAGAACCAGAGTCAAAATTGATTCACCAATAGGGTTAGGGTTCATGACCGGTTTCGAATTAGTTTTAGGGTTTCAGTTCGGGAAAGAAGGAGTTGAATGTCAGAGCTTTCATGGGTTAAATTGTCAAGTTTTAGGGTTAGGGTTTGGCTGGACATTAGTGTTTGTTTTACCATTAAGGTCAATATTTATTATTAGGCTTAGGGTTTTCATTAAGGTTGAGAACCAGCCTCAAGATTGTTTCAGCATTAGGGTTTCGGTTAGGGTTCAGAACGACAGGAAGGATGGTTTCAGAATTAGGATTTTGTTCAAAATTAGTTAGCGTTTAGGTTTGGGTAAGAGGGAGTTCAATGTGACAGTCAATTTCAGGATTAAGGGTTAGGGTTTCTTTGAGCATTAGGATTTCTTTTCGCTTTAGCATTAGGGCTTAGCAATAGGGGCAGTTTAATACTTAGGAGGGACAAATTTTAACCTGTCAAGGCCTGAGAAAGTTTTCTTACAATGTTTGTCCAACATTTCATGTCACAAAATCAAAACGTCATTGCTAAAGATGTATGTAATTCACATCCTGAAACAGTATAAAATACATTTGATTTTGCCCTCATTTTGAACCAAACATTAAAACAAAAAGTTGATCTGATATTCAACTGTAACCCAATTATTAAACCCTTACTCTAATGAAAAACCAAACTCTCATGCTCAACTAATCCCTAACCCTCAACGTTTAAGCTGACTGTGACTTTCAGCCTGAAGCCTAACCTAAATCCTAACCCTAATGGTCAAAGAAACCCTAATGGAAAAACGAATGCTCAGCCTGGACAACGAAGCTTATTCTGACCATCAATGATAGACATAAGCTTACTTCTATCTGAAACCCTAATACTATCTCATGCCCTAATGCTGAATGAATCCTGATGTAGTTCTCAAAGCTAAACCTAATTCTAATACAAACCGAAAGCCTATTGTTAAACCCTAATCGAAAACCAAACCTAATGCTCAACCAATCCTTAACCCTCAACTTTTAAGCTGACTGTGACATAAAGCCTAAACCCTAACCTAAATCCTAACCCTAATGGTCAATGAAACCCTAATGGAAAATGAATGCTCAGCCAGGACAAGGAAGCTGATTCTGACCCTCAACGATAGATATATCCTTGTTTCTATCTGAAACCCTTATACTATCTCATGCCCTAATGCTGAATCAATCCTGATGTAGTTCTCAATGCTAAACCTAATTCTAAGAGAAACCGTAACCCTATTGTTAAACCCTAACTGAAATGAAAAACCAAACGCTCATGCTCAACCAATCCCTAACCCTCGACGTATAACATGACTGTGACATTCAGCCTGAACCCTAACCTAAATCCTAACCCTAATGGTCAAAGAAACCCTAATGGAAAAACGAATGCTCAGCCTGGACAACGAAGCTGATTCTGACCATCAATGATAGACATAAGCTTATCTCTATCTGAAACCCTAATACTATCTCATGCCCTAATGCTGAATGAATCCTGATGTAGTTCTCAATGATAAAACTAATTCTAATACAAACCGAAAGCCTATTGTTAAACCCTAATTGAAAACCAAACCTAATGCTCAACCAATCCCTAACCCTCAACTTTTAAGCTGACTGTGACATTCAGCCTAAACCCTAACCTAAATCCTAACCCTAATGGTCAATGAAACCCTAATGGAAAAATGAATGCTCAGCCAGGACAACGAAGCTGATTCTGACCCTCAACGATAGATATATCCTTGTTTCTATCTGAAACCCTTATACTATCTCATGCCCTAATGCTAAATCAATCCTGATGTAGTTCTCAATGCTAAACCTAATTCTAAGAGAAACCGTAACCCTATTGTTAAACCCTAACTCAAATGAAAAACCAAACGCTCATGCTCAACCAATCCCTAACCCTCAACGTTTAAAATGACTGTGACATTCAGCCTGAACCCTAACCTAAATCCTAACCCTAATGGTCAATGAAACCCTAATGGAAAATGGAATGCTCAGCCTGGGCAACGAAGCTGATTCTGACCATCAACGATAGACATAAACTTATTTCTATCTGAAACCCTAATGCTATCTCATGCCCTAATGCTCAATCTTTCCTGATGTAGTTCTTAATGCTAAACCTAATTCTAATACAAACCGTAACCTTAATACTAAACCCTGACTCTAATAGAAAACCAAACCTAATGCTTAACCAATCCCTAACCATAAACACTGAAGCTGAAAATAACATCCCACCCTAACCCTAACCCTAAAGCCTAACACTAATGGTCAACAAAACCCTAATGTAAAACAAAACCTCGCCGTTTACAATGATTCTGATCCTAACACTCAACGCTAGCCCTAAGCTTATTTCTAACAGTAACCCTACGACTAAAACAAAACCTAAGACTGGAACATTCCTCAGCGTTCGGGTTAGGGTTGAATGTCAGAGTCAAGTTCAGCATTTAGGTTTAGGGTTTGGTTGCGCACTTGGTACATCATTAGGCTTTGGTACATCATTAGGGTTAGGGTTAGGGTTAGGGTTAAGGTTAGGGTTAGGGTTAGGATTAGTCTGATTCATTATTTAGGGTTAGGGTTTGGTAGAGCATTAGGGGTCAGGTTACGAGATGCATTAGGATTAGGGTTAGAGTGGAGAACCAGAGTCAAAATTGATTCAGCAATAGGGTTAGGATTCAGGATGGGTTTCGAATTAGTGTTAGGGTTAGAGTGGAGAACCAGAGTCAAAATTGATTCACCAATAGGGTTAGGGTTCATGACTGGTTTCGAATTAGTGTTAGGGTATCAGTTCGGGAAAGGAGGAGTTGAATGTCAGAGCTTTCATGGGTTAAATTGTCAAGTTTTAGGGTTAGGGTTTGGCTGGGCATTAGTGTTTGTTTTACCATTAAGGTCAATGTTTATTATTAGGTTTAGGGTTTTCATTAAGGTTCAGAACCAGCCTCAAGATTGTTTCAGCAATAGGGTTTTGTTTAGGGTTGAGAACGAAAGGCAGGATGGTTTCAGAATTAGGGTTTTGTTCAAAATTAATTAGCGTTTAGGTTTGGGTAAGAGGGAGTTCAATGTGACAGTCAAGTTAAGGATTAAGGGTTAGGGTTTCTTTGAGCATTAGGGTTTCTTTTCGCTTTAGCATTAGGGCTTAGCATTGGGGCAGTCTAATACTTGGGAGGGACAAATTTTAACATGTCAAGGCCTGAGAAAGTTTTCTTACAATGTTTGTCCAACATTTCATGTCAACAAAATCAAAACGTCATTGCTAAAGATGTAAGTAATTCACATCCTGAAACAGTATAAAATACATTTGATTTTGCCCTCATTTTGAACCCTAACCTTAAAGCGAAACCAAACATTAAAACAAAAAGTTGACTCTGATATTCAACTGTAACCCAATTATTAAACCCTAACACTAATGAAAAACCAAACTCTCATGCTCAACCAATCCCTAACCCTCAACGTTTAAGCTGACTGTGACATTCAGTCTGAACCCTAACCTAAATCCTAACCCTAATGGTGAATGAAACCCATAAGGAAAAATGAATGCTCAGCCTGGACAACGAAGCTGATTCTGACCATCAATGATAGACATAAGCTTATTTCTATCTGAAACCCTAATACGATCTCATGCCCTAATGCTGAATCAATCCTGATGCAGTTGTCAATGCTAAACCTAATTCTAATACAAACCGTAACCCTATTGTTGAACCCTAATCGAAAACCAAACCTAATGCTCAACCAATCCCTAACCCTCAACATTTAAGCTGACTGTGACATTCAGCCTGAACCCTAACCTAAATCCTAACCCTCATGGTCAATGAAACCCTAATGGAAAATTGAATGCTCAGCCTGGACAACGAAGCTGATTCTGACCATCAACGATAGACATAAACTTATTTCTATCTGAAACCCTAATGCTATCTCATGCCCTAATGCTCAATGTATCCTGATGTAGTTCTTAATGCTAAACCTAATTCTAATACAAACCGGAACCTTAATACTAAACTCTAACTCTAATGGAAAACCGAAGCTAATGCTCAACCAATCCCTAACCAGAAACACTGAAGCTGAAAATACCATCCCACCTTAACCCTAACCCTAAAGCCTAACCCTAACGGTCAACAAAACCCTAATGAAAAACAAAACCTCGCCCTTTACAATGAATCTGATCCTAACACTCAACGCTAGCCCTAAGCTTATTTCTAACAGAAAACTTAAGACTAAAACAAAACCAAAGAGTGGAACATTCCTCAGCGTTCGGGTTAGGGTTGAATGTCAGAGTCAAGTTCAGCATTTAGGTTTAGGGTTCGGTTGAGCATTTGGTACATCATTAGGGTTTGGTACATCATTAGGGTTAGGGTTAGGTTAAGGTTAGGGTTAGGGTTAGGGTTATTGTTAAGGTTAGGGTTAGGGTTAGTCCGATTCAGTATTTAGGGTTAGGGTTTGGTAGAGCATTAGGGGTCAGGTTACGAGATGCATTAGGATTAGGGTTAGAGTGGAGAACCATAGTCAAAATTGATTCACTAATAGGGTTAGGGTTCATGACGGGTTTCGAATTAGTGTTAGGGTTTCAGTTCGAGAAAGGAGGAGTTGAATGTCAGAGCTTTCATGGGTTAAAGTGTGAAGTTTTAGGGCTAGAGTTTGGCTGGGCATTAGTGTTTGTTTTACCATTAAGGTCAATGTTTATTATTAGGTTCAGGGTTTTCATTAAGGTTCAGAACCAGCGTCAAGATTGTTTCAGCAATAGGGTTTCGGTTAGGCTTGAGAACGAAAGGCAGGATGGTTTCAGAATTAGGGTTTTGTTCAAAATTAGGTAGCGTTTAGATTTGGGTAAGAGGGAGTTCAATGTGACAGTCAATTTCAGGATTAAGGGTTAGGGTTTTTTGAGCATTAGGATTTCTTTTCGCTTTAGCATTAGGGCTTAGCATTAGGGGCAGTTTAATACTTGGGAGGGACAAATTTTAACATGTCAAGGCCTCACAAAGTTTTCTTACAATGTTTGTCCAACATTACATGTCACAAAATCAAAACGTCATTGCTAAAGATGTATGTATTACACATCCTGAAACAGTGTAAAATACAGTTGATTTTGCCCTCATTTTGAACCCTAACCTTAACGCGAAACCAAACATTAAAATAAAAAGTTGACTCTGATATTCAACTGTAACCCAATTATTAAACCCTAACTCTAATGAAAAAGCAAACGCTCATGCTCAACCAATCCCTAACCCTCGACGTATAACATGACTGTGACATTCAGCCTGAACCCTAACCTAAATCCAAACCCTAATGTTCAATGAAACCCTAATGGAAAATTGAATGCTCAGCCTGGACAACGAAGCTGATTCTGAACATCAACGATAGACATAAACTTATTTCTATCTGAAAACCTAATGCTATCTCATGCCCTAATGCTCAATCTATCCTGATGTAGTTCTTAATGCTAAACCTAATTCTAATACAAACCGTAACCTTAATACTAAACCCTGACTCTTATAGAAAACCAAACCTAATGCTCAACCAATCCCTAACCATAAACACTGAAGCTGAAAATAACATCCCACCCTAACCCTAACCCTAAAGCCTAACCCTAATGGTCAACAAAACCCTAATGTAAAACAAAACCTCGCCGTTTACAATGAATCTGATCCTAACACTCAACGCTAGCCCTAAGCTTATTTCTAACAGTAACCCTAAGACAGAAAAAAAACTTAAGACTGGAACATTCCTCAGAGTTCGGGTTAGGGTTGAATGTCAGAGTCAAGTTCAGCATTTAGGTTTAGGGTTTCTTGAGCATTTGGTACATCAATAGGGTTTGGTACATCATTAGGGTTAGGGTTAGGGTTCGGGTTAGGGTTCGGGTTAGGGTTAGGGTTAGGGTTAGTCCGATTCAGTATTTAGGATTAGGGTTTGGTAGAGCATTAGGGGTCAGGTTACAAGATCCATTAGGATTAGGGTTAGAGTGGAGAACCAGAGTCAAAATTGATTCAGCAATCGGGTTAGGAATCAGGATGGGTTTCGAATTACTGTTAGGGTTAGAGTGGAGAACCAGAATCAAAATTGATTCAGCAATAGGTTTAGGATTCAGGATGGGTTTCGAATTACTGTTAGGGGTAGAGTGGAGAACCAGAGTCAAAATTGATTCACCAATAGGGTTAGGGTTCATGACCGGTTTCGAATTAGTTTTAGGGTTTCAGTTCGGGAAAGAAGGAGTTGAATGTCAGAGCTTTCATGGGTTAAATTGTCAAGTTTTAGGGTTAGGGTTTGGCTGGACATTAGTGTTTGTTTTACCATTAAGGTCAATATATATTATTAGGCTTAGGGTTTTCATTAAGGTTGAGAACCAGCCTCAAGATTGTTTCAGCATTAGGGTTTCGGTTAGGGTTCAGAACG
Organism: Phrynosoma blainvillii; assembly: GCA_026167975.1. Lineage (NCBI taxonomy): Eukaryota > Metazoa > Chordata > Lepidosauria > Squamata > Phrynosomatidae > Phrynosoma > Phrynosoma blainvillii. Next base: position 155,444,772 of record JANUYF010000004.1, read on the forward strand.
ACAGGAAGGATGGTTTCAGAATTAGGATTTTGTTCAAAATTAGTTAGCGTTTAGGTTTGGGTAAGAGGGAGTTCAATGTGACAGTCAAGTTCAGGATTAAGGGTTAGGGTTTCTTTGAGCATTAGGATTTCTTTTCGCTTTAGCATTAGGGCTTAGCAATAGGGGCAGTTTAATACTTAGGAGGGACAAATTTTAACCTGTCAAGGCCTGAGAAAGTTTTCTTACAATGTTTGTCCAACATTTCATGTCACAAAATCAAAACGTCATTGCTAAAGATGTATGTAATTCACATCCTGAAACAGTATAAAATACATTTGATTTTGCCCTCATTTTGAACCAAACCTTAAAGCGAAACCAAACATTAAAACAAAAAGTTGACTCTGATATTCAACTGTAACCCAATTATTAAACCCTAACTCTAATGAAAAACCAAACTCTCATGCTCAACTAATCCCTAACCCTCAACGTTTAAGCTGACTGTGACTTTCAGCCTGAAGCCTAATCTAAATCCTAACCCTAATGGTCAAAGAAACCCTAATGGAAAAACGAATGCTCAGCCTGGACAACGAAGCTGATTCTGACCATCAATGATAGACATAAGCTTATCTCTATCTGAAACCCTAATACTATCTCATGCCCTAATGCTGAATGAATCCTGATGTAGTTCTCAATGATAAAACTAATTCTAATACAAACCGAAAGCCTATTGTTAAACCCTAATTGAAAACCAAACCTAATGCTCAACCAATCCCTAACCCTCAACTTTTAAGCTGACTGTGACATTCAGCCTAAACCCTAACCTAAATCCTAACCCTAATGGTCAATGAAACCCTAATGGAAAAATGAATGCTCAGCCAGGACAACGAAGCTGATTCTGACCCTCAACGATAGATATATCCTTGTTTCTATCTGAAACCCTTATACTATCTCATGCCCTAATGCTAAATCAATCCTGATGTAGTTCTCAATGCTAAACCTAATTCTAAGAGAAACCGTAACCCTATTGTTAAACCCTAACTCAAATGAAAAACCAAACGCTCATGCTCAACCAATCCCTAACCCTCAACGTTTAAAATGACTGTGACATTCAGCCTGAACCCTAACCTAAATCCTAACCCTAATGGTCAATGAAACCCTAATGGAAAATGGAATGCTCAGCCTGGGCAACGAAGCTGATTCTGACCATCAACGATAGACATAAACTTATTTCTATCTGAAACCCTAATGCTATCTCATGCCCTAATGCTCAATCTTTCCTGATGTAGTTCTTAATGCTAAACCTAATTCTAATACAAACCGTAACCTTAATACTAAACCCTGACTCTAATAGAAAACCAAACCTAATGCTTAACCAATCCCTAACCATAAACACTGAAGCTGAAAATAACATCCCACCCTAACCCTAACCCTAAAGCCTAACACTAATGGTCAACAAAACCCTAATGTAAAACAAAACCTCGCCGTTTACAATGATTCTGATCCTAACACTCAACGCTAGCCCTAAGCTTATTTCTAACAGTAACCCTACGACTAAAACAAAACCTAAGACTGGAACATTCCTCAGCGTTCGGGTTAGGGTTGAATGTCAGAGTCAAGTTCAGCATTTAGGTTTAGGGTTTGGTTGCGCACTTGGTACATCATTAGGCTTTGGTACATCATTAGGGTTAGGGTTAGGGTTAGGGTTAAGGTTAGGGTTAGGGTTAGGATTAGTCTGATTCATTATTTAGGGTTAGGGTTTGGTAGAGCATTAGGGGTCAGGTTACGAGATGCATTAGGATTAGGGTTAGAGTGGAGAACCAGAGTCAAAATTGATTCAGCAATAGGGTTAGGATTCAGGATGGGTTTCGAATTAGTGTTAGGGTTAGAGTGGAGAACCAGAGTCAAAATTGATTCACCAATAGGGTTAGGGTTCATGACTGGTTTCGAATTAGTGTTAGGGTATCAGTTCGGGAAAGGAGGAGTTGAATGTCAGAGCTTTCATGGGTTAAATTGTCAAGTTTTAGGGTTAGGGTTTGGCTGGGCATTAGTGTTTGTTTTACCATTAAGGTCAATGTTTATTATTAGGTTTAGGGTTTTCATTAAGGTTCAGAACCAGCCTCAAGATTGTTTCAGCAATAGGGTTTTGTTTAGGGTTGAGAACGAAAGGCAGGATGGTTTCAGAATTAGGGTTTTGTTCAAAATTAATTAGCGTTTAGGTTTGGGTAAGAGGGAGTTCAATGTGACAGTCAAGTTAAGGATTAAGGGTTAGGGTTTCTTTGAGCATTAGGGTTTCTTTTCGCTTTAGCATTAGGGCTTAGCATTGGGGCAGTCTAATACTTGGGAGGGACAAATTTTAACATGTCAAGGCCTGAGAAAGTTTTCTTACAATGTTTGTCCAACATTTCATGTCAACAAAATCAAAACGTCATTGCTAAAGATGTAAGTAATTCACATCCTGAAACAGTATAAAATACATTTGATTTTGCCCTCATTTTGAACCCTAACCTTAAAGCGAAACCAAACATTAAAACAAAAAGTTGACTCTGATATTCAACTGTAACCCAATTATTAAACCCTAACACTAATGAAAAACCAAACTCTCATGCTCAACCAATCCCTAACCCTCAACGTTTAAGCTGACTGTGACATTCAGTCTGAACCCTAACCTAAATCCTAACCCTAATGGTGAATGAAACCCATAAGGAAAAATGAATGCTCAGCCTGGACAACGAAGCTGATTCTGACCATCAATGATAGACATAAGCTTATTTCTATCTGAAACCCTAATACGATCTCATGCCCTAATGCTGAATCAATCCTGATGCAGTTGTCAATGCTAAACCTAATTCTAATACAAACCGTAACCCTATTGTTGAACCCTAATCGAAAACCAAACCTAATGCTCAACCAATCCCTAACCCTCAACATTTAAGCTGACTGTGACATTCAGCCTGAACCCTAACCTAAATCCTAACCCTCATGGTCAATGAAACCCTAATGGAAAATTGAATGCTCAGCCTGGACAACGAAGCTGATTCTGACCATCAACGATAGACATAAACTTATTTCTATCTGAAACCCTAATGCTATCTCATGCCCTAATGCTCAATGTATCCTGATGTAGTTCTTAATGCTAAACCTAATTCTAATACAAACCGGAACCTTAATACTAAACTCTAACTCTAATGGAAAACCGAAGCTAATGCTCAACCAATCCCTAACCAGAAACACTGAAGCTGAAAATACCATCCCACCTTAACCCTAACCCTAAAGCCTAACCCTAACGGTCAACAAAACCCTAATGAAAAACAAAACCTCGCCCTTTACAATGAATCTGATCCTAACACTCAACGCTAGCCCTAAGCTTATTTCTAACAGAAAACTTAAGACTAAAACAAAACCAAAGAGTGGAACATTCCTCAGCGTTCGGGTTAGGGTTGAATGTCAGAGTCAAGTTCAGCATTTAGGTTTAGGGTTCGGTTGAGCATTTGGTACATCATTAGGGTTTGGTACATCATTAGGGTTAGGGTTAGGTTAAGGTTAGGGTTAGGGTTAGGGTTATTGTTAAGGTTAGGGTTAGGGTTAGTCCGATTCAGTATTTAGGGTTAGGGTTTGGTAGAGCATTAGGGGTCAGGTTACGAGATGCATTAGGATTAGGGTTAGAGTGGAGAACCATAGTCAAAATTGATTCACTAATAGGGTTAGGGTTCATGACGGGTTTCGAATTAGTGTTAGGGTTTCAGTTCGAGAAAGGAGGAGTTGAATGTCAGAGCTTTCATGGGTTAAAGTGTGAAGTTTTAGGGCTAGAGTTTGGCTGGGCATTAGTGTTTGTTTTACCATTAAGGTCAATGTTTATTATTAGGTTCAGGGTTTTCATTAAGGTTCAGAACCAGCGTCAAGATTGTTTCAGCAATAGGGTTTCGGTTAGGCTTGAGAACGAAAGGCAGGATGGTTTCAGAATTAGGGTTTTGTTCAAAATTAGGTAGCGTTTAGATTTGGGTAAGAGGGAGTTCAATGTGACAGTCAATTTCAGGATTAAGGGTTAGGGTTTTTTGAGCATTAGGATTTCTTTTCGCTTTAGCATTAGGGCTTAGCATTAGGGGCAGTTTAATACTTGGGAGGGACAAATTTTAACATGTCAAGGCCTCACAAAGTTTTCTTACAATGTTTGTCCAACATTACATGTCACAAAATCAAAACGTCATTGCTAAAGATGTATGTATTACACATCCTGAAACAGTGTAAAATACAGTTGATTTTGCCCTCATTTTGAACCCTAACCTTAACGCGAAACCAAACATTAAAATAAAAAGTTGACTCTGATATTCAACTGTAACCCAATTATTAAACCCTAACTCTAATGAAAAAGCAAACGCTCATGCTCAACCAATCCCTAACCCTCGACGTATAACATGACTGTGACATTCAGCCTGAACCCTAACCTAAATCCAAACCCTAATGTTCAATGAAACCCTAATGGAAAATTGAATGCTCAGCCTGGACAACGAAGCTGATTCTGAACATCAACGATAGACATAAACTTATTTCTATCTGAAAACCTAATGCTATCTCATGCCCTAATGCTCAATCTATCCTGATGTAGTTCTTAATGCTAAACCTAATTCTAATACAAACCGTAACCTTAATACTAAACCCTGACTCTTATAGAAAACCAAACCTAATGCTCAACCAATCCCTAACCATAAACACTGAAGCTGAAAATAACATCCCACCCTAACCCTAACCCTAAAGCCTAACCCTAATGGTCAACAAAACCCTAATGTAAAACAAAACCTCGCCGTTTACAATGAATCTGATCCTAACACTCAACGCTAGCCCTAAGCTTATTTCTAACAGTAACCCTAAGACAGAAAAAAAACTTAAGACTGGAACATTCCTCAGAGTTCGGGTTAGGGTTGAATGTCAGAGTCAAGTTCAGCATTTAGGTTTAGGGTTTCTTGAGCATTTGGTACATCAATAGGGTTTGGTACATCATTAGGGTTAGGGTTAGGGTTCGGGTTAGGGTTCGGGTTAGGGTTAGGGTTAGGGTTAGTCCGATTCAGTATTTAGGATTAGGGTTTGGTAGAGCATTAGGGGTCAGGTTACAAGATCCATTAGGATTAGGGTTAGAGTGGAGAACCAGAGTCAAAATTGATTCAGCAATCGGGTTAGGAATCAGGATGGGTTTCGAATTACTGTTAGGGTTAGAGTGGAGAACCAGAATCAAAATTGATTCAGCAATAGGTTTAGGATTCAGGATGGGTTTCGAATTACTGTTAGGGGTAGAGTGGAGAACCAGAGTCAAAATTGATTCACCAATAGGGTTAGGGTTCATGACCGGTTTCGAATTAGTTTTAGGGTTTCAGTTCGGGAAAGAAGGAGTTGAATGTCAGAGCTTTCATGGGTTAAATTGTCAAGTTTTAGGGTTAGGGTTTGGCTGGACATTAGTGTTTGTTTTACCATTAAGGTCAATATATATTATTAGGCTTAGGGTTTTCATTAAGGTTGAGAACCAGCCTCAAGATTGTTTCAGCATTAGGGTTTCGGTTAGGGTTCAGAACGACAGGAAGGATGGTTTCAGAATTAGGATTTTGTTCAAAATTAGTTAGCGTTTAGGTTTGGGTAAGAGGGAGTTCAATGTGACAGTCAAGTTCAGGATTAAGGGTTAGGGTTTCTTTGAGCATTAGGATTTCTTTTCGCTTTAGCATTAGGGCTTAGCAATAGGGGCAGTTTAATACTTAGGAGGGACAAATTTTAACCTGTCAAGGCCTGAGAAAGTTTTCTTACAATGTTTGTCCAACATTTCATGTCACAAAATCAAAACGTCATTGCTAAAGATGTATGTAATTCACATCCTGAAACAGTATAAAATACATTTGATTTTGCCCTCATTTTGAACCAAACCTTAAAGCGAAACCAAACATTAAAACAAAAAGTTGACTCTGATATTCAACTGTAACCCAATTATTAAACCCTAACTCTAATGAAAAACCAAACTCTCATGCTCAACTAATCCCTAACCCTCAACGTTTAAGCTGACTGTGACTTTCAGCCTGAAGCCTAATCTAAATCCTAACCCTAATGGTCAAAGAAACCCTAATGGAAAAACGAATGCTCAGCCTGGACAACGAAGCTGATTCTGACCATCAATGATAGACATAAGCTTATCTCTATCTGAAACCCTAATACTATCTCATGCCCTAATGCTGAATGAATCCTGATGTAGTTCTCAATGATAAAACTAATTCTAATACAAACCGAAAGCCTATTGTTAAACCCTAATTGAAAACCAAACCTAATGCTCAACCAATCCCTAACCCTCAACTTTTAAGCTGACTGTGACATTCAGCCTAAACCCTAACCTAAATCCTAACCCTAATGGTCAATGAAACCCTAATGGAAAAATGAATGCTCAGCCAGGACAACGAAGCTGATTCTGACCCTCAACGATAGATATATCCTTGTTTCTATCTGAAACCCTTATACTATCTCATGCTCTAATGCTGAATCAATCCTGATGTAGTTCTCAATGCTAAACCTAATTCTAAGACAAACCGTAACCCTATTGTTAAACCCTAACTCAAATGAAAAACCAAATGCTCATGCTCAACCAATCCCTAACCCTCAACGTTTAAAATGACTGTGACATTCAGCCTGAACCCTAACCTAAATCCTAACCCTAATGGTCAATGAAACCCTAATGGAAAATGGAATGCTCAGCCTGGGCAACGAAGCTGATTCTGACCATCAACGATAGACATAAACTTATTTCTATCTGAAACCCTAATGCTATCTCATGCCCTAATGCTCAATCTATCCTGATGTAGTTTTTAATGCTAAACCTAATTCTAATACAAACCGTAACCTTAATAATAAACCCTAACTCTAATAGAAAACCAAACCTAATGCTCAACCAATCACTAACCATAAACACTGAAGCTGAAAATAACGAAGCTGATTCTGACCATCAACGATAGACATATCCTTGTTTCTATCTGAAACCCTAATACTATCTCATGCCCTAATGCTGAATCAATCCTGACGTAGTTCTCAATGCTAAACCTAATTCTAAGAGAAACCGTAACCCTATTGTTAAACCCTAACTGAAATGAAAAACCAAACGCTCATGCTCAACCAATCCCTAACCCTCAACGTTTAAAATGACTGTGACATTCAGCCTGAACCCTAACCTAAATCCTAACCCTAATGGTCAATGAAACCCTAATGGAAAATGGAATGCTCAGCCTGGACAACGAAGCTGATTCTGACCATCAATGATAGACATAAGCTTATTTCTATCTGAAATCCTAATACTATCTCATTCCCTAATGCTGAATGAATCCTGATGTAGTTCTCAATGCTAAACCTAAATCTAATACAAACCGTAACCCTATTGTTAAACCCTAATTGAAAACCAAACCTAATGCTCAACTAATCCCTAACCCTCAACTTTTAAGTTGACTCTGACATTCAGCCTAAACCCTAACATAAATCCTAACTCTAATGGTCAATAAAACCCTAATGGAAAATTGAATGCTCAGCCTGGACAACGAAGCTGATTCTGACCATCAATGATAGACATAAGCTTACTTCTATCTGAAACCCTAATACTATCTCATGCCCTAATGCTGAATGAATCCTGATGTAGTTCTCAATGCTAAACCTAATTCTAATACAAACCGTAAGGCTATTGTTAAACCCTAATCGAAAACCAAACCTAATGCTCAACCAATCCCTAACCCTCAACTTTTAAGCTGACTGTGACATTCAGCCTAAACCCTAACCTAAATCCGAACCCTAATGGTCAATGAAACCCTAATGGAAAAATGAATGCTCAGGCTGGACAACGAAGCTGATTCTGACCCTCAACGATAGACATATCCTTGTTTCTATCTGAAACCCTAATACTATCTCATGCCCTAATGCTGAATCAATCCTGATGTAGTTCTCAATGCTAAACCTAATTCTAAGAGAAACCGTAACCCTATTGTTAAACCCTAATTGAAAACCAAACCTAATGCTCAACTAATCCCTAACCCTCAACTTTTAAGCTGACTCTGACATTCAGCCTGAACCCTAACATAAATCCTAACTCTAATGGTCAATGAAACCCTAATGGAAAATTGAATGCTCAGCCTGGACAACGAAGCTGATTCTGACCATCAATGATAGACATAAGCTTATTTCTATCTGAAACCCTAATACTATCTCATGCCCTAATGCTGAATGAATCCTGATGTAGTTCTCAATGCTAAACCTAATTCTAATACAAACCGTAAGCCTATTGTTAAGCCTAATCGAAAACCAAACCTAATGCTCAACTAATCCCTAACCCTCAACTTTTAAGCTGACTGTGACATTCAGCCTAAACCCTAACCTAAATCCTAACCCTAATGGTCAATGAAACCCTAATGGAAAATTGAATGCTCAGCCTGGACAACGAAGCTGATTCTGACCATCAACGATAGACATAAACTTATTTCTATCTGAAACCCTAATGCTATCTCATGCCCTAATGCTCAATATATCCTGATGTAGTTTTTAATGCTAAACCTAATTCTAATACAAATCGTAACCTTAATAATAAACCCTAACTCTAATAGAAAACCAAACCTAATGCTCAACCAATCACTAACCATAAACACTGAAGCTGAAAATAACGAAGCTGATTCTGACCATCAACGATAGACATATCCTTGTTTCTATCTGAAACCCTAATACTATCTCATGCCCTAATGCTGAATCAATCCTGACGTAGTTCTCAATGCTAAACCTAATTCTAAGAGAAACCGTAACCCTATTGTTAAACCCTAACTGAAATAAAAAACCAAACGCTCATGCTCAACCAATCCCTAACCCTCAACGTTTAAAATGACTGTGACATTCAGCCTGAACCCTAACCTAAATCCTAACCCTAATGGTCAATGAAACCCTAATGGAAAATGGAATGCTCAGCCTGGACAACGAAGCTGATTCTGACCATCAATGATAGACATAAGCTTATTTCTATCTGAAACCCTAATACTATCTCATGCCCTAATGCTGAATCAATCCTGATGTAGTTCTCAATGCTAAACCTAATTCTAAGAGAAACCGTAACCCTATTGTTAAACCCTAACTCAAATGAAAAACCAAACGCTCATGCTCAACCAATCCCTAACCCTCAACGTTTAAAATGACTGTGACATTCAGCCTGAACCCTAACCTAAATCCTAACCCTAATGGTCAATGAAACCCTAATGGTAAATTGAATGCTCAGCCTGGACAACGAAGCTGATTCTGACCATCAACGATAGACATAAACTTATTTCTATCTGAAACCCTAATGCTATCTCATGCCCTAATGCTCAATCTAGCCTGATGTAGTTCTTAATGCTAAACCTAATTCTAATACAAACCGTAACCTTAATACTAAACCCTAACTCTAATAGAAAACCAAACCTAATGCTCAACCAATCCCTAACCATAAATACTGAAGCTGAAAATAACATCCTACCCTAACCCTAACCCTAAAGCCTAACCCTAACGGTCAACTAAACCCTAATGTAAAACAAAACCTCGCCCTTTACAATGAATCTGATCCTAACACTCAACGCTAGCCCTAAGCTTATTTCTAACTGGAACCCTAACACTGAAACAAAACCTAAGACTGGAACATTCCTCAGCGTTCGGGTTACGGTTGAATGTCAGAGTCAAGTTCAACATTTAGGTTTAGGGTTTGCTTGAGCATTAGGGTTTGGTACATCATTAGGGTTAGGGTTAGGTTAAGGTTAGGTTTAGGGTTAGGGTTAGGGTTAGGGTTGGGGTTAGTCCGATTCAGTATTTAGGGTTAGGGTTTGGTAGAGCATTAGGGGTCAGGTTAAGAGATGCATTAGGATTAGGGTTAGAGTGGAGAACCAGAGTCAAAATTGATTCAGCAATGGCGTTAGGATTCAGGATGGGTTCCGAATTAGGGTTAGAGTGGAGAACCAGAGTCAAAATTGATTCACCAATAGGGTTAGGGTTCATGACGGGTTTCGAATTAGTGTTAGGGTTTCAGTTCGGGAAAGGAGCAGTTGAATGTCAGAGCTTTCAGGTTTTAAAGTGTCAAATTTAAGGGTTAGGGTTTGGCTGGGCATTAGTGTTTGTTTTACCATTAAGGTCAATGTTTATTATTAGTTTCGGGTTTTCATTAAGTTTGAGAACCAGCCTCAAGATTGTTTCAGCAACAGAGTTTCGGTTAGGGTTGAGAACGAAAGGCAGGATGGTTTCAGAATTAGGGTTTTGTTCAAAATTAGTTAGCATTTAGGTTTGTGAGAGTCAAATTCAGGATTAAGGTTCCTATGAGCATTAGGATTTCTTTTCGCTTTAGTATTAGGGCTGAGCATTAGGGGCAGTTTAATACTTGGGAGGGACAAATTTTAAAATGTCAAGGCCTGAGAAAGTTTTCTTACAATGTTTGTCCAACTTTTCATGTCACAAAATCAAAACGTCATTGCTAAAGATGTATGTAATTCACATCCTGAAACAGTATAAAATACAGTTGATTTTGCCCCCATTTTGAACCCTAACCTTAAAGCGAAACCAAACATTAAAACAAAAAGTTGACTCTGATATTCAACTGTAACCCAATTATTAAACCCTAACTCTAATGAAAAACCAAACTCTCATGCTCAACTAATCCCTAACCCTCAACGTTTAAGCTGACTGTGACTTTCAGCCTGAAGCCTAACCTAAATCCTAACCCTAATGGTCAAAGAAACCCTAATGGAAAAACGAATGCTCAGCCTGGACAACGAAGCTGATTCTGACCATCAATGATAGACATAAGCTTATCTCTATCTGAAACCCTAATACTATCTCATGCCCTAATGCTGAATGAATCCTGATGTAGTTCTCAATGATAAAACTAATTCTAATACAAACCGAAAGCCTATTGTTAAACCCTAATTGAAAACCAAACCTAATGCTCAACCAATCCCTAACCCTCAACTTTTAAGCTGACTGTGACATTCAGCCTAAACCCTAACCTAAATCCTAACCCTAATGGTCAATGAAACCCTAATGGAAAAATGAATGCTCAGACAGGACAACGAAGCTGATTCTGACCCTCAACGATAGATATATCCTTGTTTCTATCTGAAACCCTTATACTATCTCATGCCCTAATGCTAAATCAATCCTGATGTAGTTCTCAATGCTAAACCTAATTCTAAGAGAAACCGTAACCCTATTGTTAAACCCTAACTCAAATGAAAAACCAAACGCTCATGCTCAACCAATCCCTAACCCTCAACGTTTAAAATGACTGTGACATTCAGCCTGAACCCTAACCTAAATCCTAACCCTAATGGTCAATGAAACCCTAATGGAAAATGGAATGCTCAGCCTGGGCAACGAAGCTGATTCTGACCATCAACGATAGACATAAACTTATTTCTATCTGAAACCCTAATGCTATCTCATGCCCTAATGCTCAATCTATCCTGATGTAGTTTTTAATGCTAAACCTAATTCTAATACAAACCGTAACCTTAATAATAAACCCTAACTCTAATAGAAAACCAAACCTAATGCTCAACCAATCACTAACCATAAACACTGAAGCTGAAAATAACGAAGCTGATTCTGACCATCAATGATAGACATAAGCTTATCTCTATCTGAAACCCTTATACTATCTCATGCCCTAATGCTGAATGAATCCTGATGTAGTTCTCAATGATAAACCTAATTCTAATACAAACCGAAAGCCTACTGTTAAACCCTAATCGAAAACCAAACCTAATGCTCAACCAATCCCTAACCCTCAACTTTTAAGCTGACTGTGACATTCAGCCTAAACCCTAACCTAAATCCTCACCCTAATGGTCAATGAAACCCTAATGGAAAAATGAATGCTCAGCCAGGACAACGAAGCTGATTCTGACCCTCAACGACAGATATATCCTTGTTTCTATCTGAAACCCTTATACTATCTCATGCCCTAATGCTAAATCAATCCTGATGTAGTTCTCAATGCTAAACCTAATTCTAAGAGAAACCGTAACCCTATTGTTAAACCCTAACTCAAATGAAAAACCAAACGCTCATGCTCAACCAATCCCTAACCCTCAACGTTTAAAATGACTGTGACATTCAGCCTGAACCTTACCTAAATCCTAACCCTAATGGTCAATGAAACCCTAATGGAAAATGGAATGCTCAGCCTGGACAACGAAGCTGATTATGACCATCAATGATAGACATAAGCTTATTTCTATCTGAAATCCTAATACTATCTCATGCCCTAATGCTGAATGAATCCTGATGTAGTTCTCAATGCTAAACCTAAATCTAATACAAACCGTAACCCTATTGTTAAACCCTAATTGAAAACCAAACCTAATGCTCAACTAATCCCTAACCCTCAACTTTTAAGCTGACTGTGACATTCAGCCTGAACCCTAACATAAATCCTAACTCTAATGGTCAATGAATCCCTAATGGAAAATAGAATGCTCAGCCTGGACAACGAAGCTGATTCTGACCATCAACGATAGACATAAGCTTATTTCTATCTGAAACCCTAATACTATCTCATGCCCTAATGCTGAATGAATCGTGATGTAGTTCTCAATGCTAAACTTAATTCTAATACAAACCGTAAGCCTATTGTTAAACCCTAATCGAAAACCAAACCTAATGCTGAACCAATCCCTAACCCTCAACTTTTAAGCTGACTGTGACATTCAGCCTAAACCCTAACCTAAATCCTAACCCTAATGGTCAATGAAACCGTTATGGAAAAATGAATGCTCAGGCTGGACAACGAAGCTGATTCTGACCATCAACGATAGACATATCCTTGTTTCTATCTGAAACCCTAATACTATCTCATGCTCTAATGCTGAATCAATCCTGATGTAGTTCTCAATGCTAAACCTAATTCTAAGACAAACCGTAACCCTATTGTTAAACCCTAACTCAAATGAAAAACCAAATGCTCATGCTCAACCAATCCCTAACCCTCAACGTTTAAAATGACTGTGACATTCAGCCTGAACCCTAACCTAAATCCTAACCCTTATGGTCAATGAAACCCTAATGGAAAACTGAATGCTCAGCCTGGACAACGAAGCTGATTCTGACCATCAACGATAGACATAAACTTATTTCTATCTGAAACCCTAATGCTATCTCATGCCCTAATGCTCAATGTAGCCTGATGTAGTTCTTAATGCTAAACCTAATTCTAATACAAACCGTAACCTTAATAATAAAACCTAACTCTAATAGAAAACCAAACCTAATGCTCAACCAATCCCTAACCATAAACACTGAAGCTGAAAATAATAAAGCCTAACCCTAACGGTCAACAAAACCCTAATGTAAAACAAAACCTCGCCCTTTACAATGAATCTGATCCTAACACTCAACGCTAGCCCTAAGCTTATTTCTAACTGGAACCCTAACACTGAAACAAAACCTAAGACTGGAACATTCCTCAGGGTTCGGGTTACGGTTGAATATCAGAGTCAAGTTCAGCATTTAGGTTTAGGGTTTGGTTGAGCATTAGGGTTTGGTACATCATTAGGGTTAGGGTAAGGTTAGGGTTAGGGTTAGGGTTAGGGTTAGGGTTAGGGTTGGGGTTGGGGTTAGTCCGATTCAGTATTTAGGGTTAGGGTTTGGTAGAGCATTAGGGGTCAGGTTAGGAGATGCATTAGGATTAGAGTGGAGAACCAGAGTCAAAATTGATTCAGCAATGGCGTTAGGATTCAGGATGGGTTTCGAATTAGTGTTAGGGTTAGAGTGGAGAACCAGAGTCAAAATTGATTCACCAATAGGGTTAGGGTTCATGACGCGTTTCGAATTAGTGTTAGGGTTTCAGTTCGGGAAAGGAGCAGTTTAATGTCAGACCTTTCACGTTTTAAAGTGTCAAGTTTTAGGGTTAGGGTTTGGCTGGGCATTAGTGTTTGTTTTTCCATTAAAGTCAATGTTTATTATTAGGTTTAGGGTTTTCATTAAGGTTGAGAACCAGCCTCAAGATTGTTTCAGCAATAGGGTTTCGGTTAGGGTTGAGAACGAAAGGCAGGATGGTTTCAGAATTAAGGTTTTGTTCAAAATTAGTTAGCGTTTAGGTTTAGGTAAGAGGGAGTTCAATGTGAGAGTCAAGTTCAGGATTAAGGTTTCTATGAGCATTAGGATTTCTTTTCGCTTTAGTATTAGGTCTTAGCATTAGGGGCAGTTTAATACTTGGGAGGGACAAATTTTAAAATGTCAAGGCCTGATAAAGTTTTCTTGCAATGTTTGTCCAACTTTTCATGTCAAAAAATCAAAACGTCATTGCTAAAGATGTATGTAATTCACATCCTGAAACAGTATAAAATACAGTTTATTTTGCCCCCATTTTGAACCCTAACCTTAAAGCGAAACGAAACATTAAAACAAAAAGTTGACTCTGATATTCAACTGTTACCCAATTATTAAACCCTAACTCTAATGAAAAACCAAACTCTCATCCTCAACTAATCCCTAACCCTCAACGTTTAAGCCTACTGTGACATTCAGCCTTAAGCCTAACCTAAATCCTAACCCTAATGGTCAAAGAAACCCTAATGGAAAAACGAAGGCTCAGCCTGGACAACGAAGCTGATTCTGACCATCAATGATAGACATAAGCTTATTTCTATCTGAAACCCTAATACTATCTCATGCCCTAATGCTGAATGAATCCTGATGTAGTTCTCAATGCTAAACCTAATTCGAATACAAATCGTAAGCCTATTGTTAAACCCTAATGGAAAACCAAACCTAATGCTCAACCAATCCCTAACCCTCAACTTTTAAGCTGACTGTGACATTCAGCCTAAACCCTAACCTAAATCCTAACCCTAATGGTCAAAGAAACCCTAATGGAAAATTGAATGCTCAGCCTGGACAACGAAGCTGATTCTGAACATCAACGATAGACATAAACTGATTTCTATCTGAAACCCTAATGCTATCTCATGCCCTAATGCTCAATCTATCCTGATGTAGTTCTTAATGCTAAACCTAATTCTAATACAAACCGTAACCTTACTAATAAACCCTAACTCTAATAGAAAACCAAACCTAATGCTCAACCAATCACTAACCATAAACACTGAACCTGAAAATATCGAAGCTGATTCTAACCATCAACGATGGACATATCCTTGTTTCTATCTGAAACCCTAATACTATCTCATGCCCTAATGCTGAATCAATCCTGATGTAGTTCTCAATGCTAAACCTAATTCTAAGAGAAACCGTAACCCTATTGTTAAACCCGAACTGAAATGAAAAAACCAACGCTCATGCTCAACCAATCCCTAACCCTCAACATTTAAAATGACTGTGACATTCAGCCTGAACCCTAACCTAAATCCTAACCCTAATGGTCAATGAAACCCTAATGGAAAACTGAATGCTCAGCCTGGACAACGAAGCTGATTCTGACCATCAACGATAGACATAAACTTATTTCTATCTGAAACCCTAATGCTATCTCATGCCCTAATGCTCAATCTAGCCTGATGTAGTTCTTAATGCTAAACCTAATTCTAATACAAACCGTAACCTTAATAATAAAATCTAACTCTAATAGAAAACCAAACCTAATGCTCAACCAATCCCTAACCATAAACACTGAAGCTGAAAATAATAAAGCCTAACCCTAACGGTCAACAAAACCCTAATGTAAAACAAAACCTCGCCCTTTACAATGAATCTGATCCTAACACTCAACGCTAGCCCTAAGCTTATTTCTAACTGGAACCCAACACTGAAACAAAACCTAAGACTGGAACATTCCTCAGCGTTCGGGTTACGGTTGAATGTCAGAGTCAAGTTCAGCATTTAGGTTTAGGGTTTGGTTGAGCATTAGGGTTTGGTACATCATTAGGGTTAGGGTTAGGTTAAGGTTAGGGTTAGGGTTAGGGTTAGGGTTAGGGTTAGGGTTGGGGTTAGTCCGATCCAGTATTTAGGGTTAGGGTTTGGTAGAGCATTAGGGGTCAGGTTAGGAGATGCATTAGGATTAGGGTTAGAGTGGAGAACCAGAGTCAAAATTGATTCAGCAATGGCGTTAGGATTCAGGGTGGGTTTCGAATTAGTGTTAGGGTTAGAGTGGAGAACCAGAGTCAAAATTGATTCACCAATAGGGTTAGGGTTCATGACGCGTTTCGAATTAGTGTTAGGGTTTCAGTTCGGGAAAGGAGCAGTTGAATGTCAGAGCTTTCACGTTTTAAAGTGTCAGGTTTTAGGGTTAGGGTTTGGCTGGGCATTAGTGTTTGTTTTACCATTAAGGTCAATGTTCATTATTATTAGGTTTAGGGTTTTCATTAAGGTTGAGAACCAGCCTCAAGATTGTTTCAGCAATAGGGTTTCGGTTAGGGTTGAGAACGAAAGGCAGGATGGTTTCAGAATTAGGGTTTTGTTCAAAATTAGTTAGCGTTTAGGTTTAGGTAAGAGGGAGTTCAATGTGAGAGTCAAGTTCAGGATTAAGGTTTCTATGAGCATTAGGATTTCTTTTCGCTTTAGTATTAGGGCTTAGCATTAGGGGCAGTTTAATACTTGGGAGGGACAAATTTTAAAATGTCAAGGCCTGAGAATGGTTTCTTACAATGTTTGTCCAACTTTTCATGTCAAAAAATCAAAACGTCATTGCTAAAGATGTATGTAATTCACATCCTGAAACAGTATAAAATACAGTTGATTTTGCCCCCATTTTGAACCCTAACCTTAAAGCGAAACGAAACATTAAAACAAAAAGTTAACTCTGATATTCAACTGTAACCCAATTATTAAACCCTATCTCTAATGAAAAACCAAATTCTCATGCTCAACTAATCCCTAACCCTCAACGTTTAAACTGACTGTGACATTCAACCTGAACCCTAACCTAAATCCTAACCCTAATGGTCAATGAAACCCTAATGGAAAATTGAATGCTCAGCCTGGACAACGAAGCTGATTCTGACCATCAATGATAGACATAAGCTTATTTCTATCTGAAACCCTAATACTATCTCATGCCCTAATGCTGAATGAATCCTGATGTAGTTCTCAATGCTAAACCTAATTCTAATACAAACCGTAAGCCTATTGTTAAACCCTAATCGAAAACCAAACCTAATGCTCAACCAATCCCTAACCCTCAACTTTTAAGCTGACTGTGACATTCAGCCTAAACCCTAACCTAAATCCTAACCCTAATGGTCAATGAAACCCTTATGGAAAAATGAATGCTCAGGCTGGACAACGAAGCTGATTCTGACCATCAACGATAGACATATCCTTGTTTCTATCTGAAACGCTAATACTATCTCATGCCCTAATGCTGAATCAATCCTGATGTAGTTCTCAATGGTAAACCTAATTCTAAGAGAAACCATAACCCTATTGTTAAACCCTAACTCAAATGAAAAACCAAAAGCTCATGCTCAACCAATCCCTAACCCTCAACGTTTAAAATGACTGACATTCAGCCTGAACCCTAACCTAAATCCTAACCCTAATGGTCAATGAAACCCTAATGGAAAATGGAATGCTCAGCCTGGACAACGAAGCTGATTCTGACCATCAATGATAGACATAAGCTTATTTCTATCTGAAATCCTAATACTATCTCATGCCCTAATGCTGAATGAATCCTGATGTAGTTTTCAATGCTAAAACTAAATCTAATACAAACCGTAACCCTATTGTTAAACCCTAATTGAAAACCAAACCTAATGCTCAACTAATCCCTAAACCTCAACTTTTAAGCTGACTCTGACATTCAGCCTGAACCCTAACCTAAATCCTAACTCTAATGGTCAATGAAACCCTAATGGAAAATTGAATGCTCAGCCTGGACAACGAAGCTGATTCTGACCATCAATGATAGACATAAGCTTATTTCTATCTGAAACCCTAATACTATCTCATGCCCTAATGCAGAATGAATCCTGATGTAGTTCTCAATGCTAAACCTAATTCTAATACAAACCGTAAGTCTATTGTTAAACCCTAATCGAAAACCAAACCTAATGCTGAACCAATCCCTAACCCTCAACTTTTAAGCTGACTGTGACATTCAGCCTGAACCCTAACCTAAATCCTAACCCTAATGGTCAATGAAACCCTTATGGAAAAATAAATGCTCAGGCTGGACAACGAAGCTGATTCTGACCATCAACGATAGACATATCCTTGTTTCTATCTGAAACCCTAATACTATCTCATGCCCTAATGCTGAATCAATCCTGACGTAGTTCTCAATGCTAAACCTAATTCTAAGAGAAACCGTAACCCTATTGTTAAACCCTAACTGAAATGAAAAACCAAACGCTCATGCTCAACCAATCCCTAACCCTCAACGTTTAAAATGACTGTGACATTCAGCCTGAACCCTAACCTAAATCCTAACCCTAATGGTCAATGAAACCCTAATGGAAAATGGAATGCTCAGCCTGGACAACGAAGCTGATTCTGACCATCAATGATAGACATAAGCTTATTTCTATCTGATATCCTAATACTATCTCATGCCCTAATGCTGAATGAATCCTGATGTAGTTTTCAATGCTAAAACTAAATCTAATACAAACTGTAACCCTATTGTTAAACCCTAATTGAAAACCAAACCTAATGCTCAACTAATCCCTAAACCTCAACTTTTAAGCTGACTCTGACATTCAGCCTGAACCCTAACCTAAATCCTAACTCTAATGGTCAATGAAACCCTAATGGAAAATTGAATGCTCAGCCTGGACAACGAAGCTGATTCTGACCATCAATGATAGACATAAGCTTATTTCTATCTGAAACCCTAATACTATCTCATGCCCTAATGCTGAATGAATCCTGATGTAGTTCTCAATGCTAAACCTAATTCTAATACAAACCGTAAGCCTATTGTTAAACCCTAATCGAAAACCAAACCTAATGCTGAACCAATCCCTAACCCTCAACTTTTAAGCTGACTGTGACATTCAGCCTGAACCCTAACCTAAATCCTAACCCTAATGGTCAATGAAACCCTTATGGAAAAATAAATGCTCAGGCTGGACAACGAAGCTGATTCTGACCATCAACGATAGACATATCCTTGTTTCTATCTGAAACCCTAATACTATCTCATGCCCTAATGCTGAATCAATCCTGACGTAGTTCTCAATGCTAAACCTAATTCTAAGAGAAACCGTAACCCTATTGTTAAACCCTAACTGAAATGAAAAACCAAACGCTCATGCTCAACCAATCCCTAACCCTCAACGTTTAAAATGACTGTGACATTCAGCCTGAACCCTAACCTAAATCCTAACCCTAATGGTCAATGAAACCCTAATGGAAAATGGAATGCTCAGCCTGGACAACGAAGCTGATTCTGACCATCAATGATAGACATAAGCTTATTTCTATCTGATATCCCAATACTATCTCATGCCCTAATGCTGAATGAATCCTGATGTAGTTTTCAATGCTAAAACTAAATCTAATACAAACCGTAACCCTATTGTTAAACCCTAATTGAAAACCAAACCTAATGCTCAACTAATCCCTAAACCTCAACTTTTAAGCTGACTCTGACATTCAGCCTGAACCCTAACCTAAATCCTAACTCTAATGGTCAATGAAACCCTAATGGAAAATTGAATGCTCAGCCTGGACAACGAAGCTGATTCTGACCATCAATGATAGACATAAGCTTATTTCTATCTGAAACCCTAATACTATCTCATGCCCTAATGCTGAATGAATCCTGATGTAGTTCTCAATGCTAAACCTAATTCTAATACAAACCGTAAGCCTATTGTTAAACCCTAATCGAAAACCAAACCTAATGCTGAACCAATCCCTAACCCTCAACTTTTAAGCTGACTGTGACATTCAGCCTGAACCCTAACCTAAATCCTAACCCTAATGGTCAATGAAACCCTTATGGAAAAATAAATGCTCAGGCTGGACAACGAAGCTGATTCTGACCATCAACGATAGACATATCCTTGTTTCTATCTGAAACCCTAATACTATCTCATGCCCTAATGCTGAATCAATCCTGACGTAGTTCTCAATGCTAAACCTAATTCTAAGAGAAACCGTAACCCTATTGTTAAACCCTAACTGAAATGAAAAACCAAACGCTCATGCTCAACCAATCCCTAACCCTCAACGTTTAAAATGACTGTGACATTCAGCCTGAACCCTAAATTAAATCCTAACCCTAATGGTCAATGAAACCCTAATGGAAAATGGAATGCTCAGCCTGGACAACGAAGCTGATTCTGACCATCAATGATAGACATAAGCTTATTTCTATCTGATATCCTAATACTATCTCATGCCCTAATGCTGAATGAATCCTGATGTAGTTTTCAATGCTAAAACTAAATCTAATACAAACCGTAACCCTATTGTTAAACCCTAATTGAAAACCAAACCTAATGCTCAACTAATCCCTAAACCTCAACTTTTAAGCTGACTCTGACATTCAGCCTGAACCCTAACCTAAATCCTAACTCTAATGGTCAATGAAACCCTAATGGAAAATTGAATGCTCAGCCTGGACAACGAAGCTGATTCTGACCATCAATGATAGACATAAGCTTATTTCTATCTGAAACCCTAATACTATCTCATGCCCTAATGCTGAATGAATCCTGATGTAGTTCTCAATGCTAAACCTAATTCTAATACAAACCGTAAGCCTATTGTTAAACCCTGATCGAAAACCAAACCTAATGCTCAACCAATCCCTAACCCTCAACTTTTAAGCTGACTGTGACATTCAGCCTAAACCCTAACCTAAATCCTAACCCTAATGGTCAATGAAACCCTAATGGAAAAATGAATGCTCAGCCTGGACAACGAAGCTGATTCTGACCATCAACGATAGACATATCCTTGTTTCTATCTGAAACCCTAATACTATCTCATGCCCTAATGCTGAATCAATCCTGATGTAGTTCTCAGTGCTAAACCTAATTCTAAGAGAAACCATAACCCTATTGTTAAACCCTAACTCAAATGAAAAACCAAACGCTCATGCTCAACCAATCCCTAACCCTCAACGTTTAAAATGACTGTGACATTCAGCCTGAACCCTAACCTAAATCCTAACCCTAATGGTCAAAGAAACCCTAATGGAAAATTGAATGCTCAGCCTGGACAACGAAGCTGATTCTGACCATCAACGATAGACATAAACTGATTTCTATCTGAAACCCTAATGCTATCTCATGCCCTAATGCTCAATCTATCCTGATGTAGTTCTTAATCCTAAACCTAATTCTAATACAAACCGTAACCTTAATAATAAACCCTAACTCTAATAGAAAACCAAACCTAATGCTCAACCAATCACTAACCATAAACACTGAAGCTGAAAATAACGAAGCTGATTCTAACCATCAACGATAGACATATCCTTGTTTCTATCTGAAACCCTAATACTATCTCATGCCCTAATGCTGAATCAATCCTGATGTAGTTCTCAATGCTAAACCTAATTCTAAGAGAAACCGTAACCCTATTGTTAAACCCTAACTGAAATGAAAAACCAAACGCTCATGCTCAACCAATCCCTAACCCTCAACGTTTAAAATGACTGTGACATTCAGCCTGAACCCTAACCTAAATCCTAACCCTAATGGTCAATGAAACCCTAATGGAAAATGGAATGCTCAGCCTGGACAACGAAGCTGATTCTGACCATCAACGATAGACATAAACTTATTTCTATCTGAAATCCTAATGCTATCTCATGCCCTAATGCTCAATCTAGCCTGATGTAGTTCTTAATGCTAAACCTAATTCTAATACAAACCGTAACCTTAATAATAAACCCTAACTCTAATAGAAAACCAAACCTAATGCTCAACCAATCACTAACCATAAACACTGAAGCTGAAAATAACGAAGCTGATTCTGACCATCAACGATAGACATATCCTTGTTTCTATCTGAAACCCTAATACTATCTCATGCCCTAATGCTGAATCAATCCTGACGTAGTTCTCAATGCTAAACCTAATTCTAAGAGAAACCGTAACCCTATTGTTAAACCCTAACTGAAATGAAAAACCAAACGCTCATGCTCAACCAATCCCTAACCCTCAACGTTTAAAATGACTGTGACATTCAGCCTGAACCCTAACCTAAATCCTAACCCTAATGGTCAATGAAACCCTAATGGAAAATTGAATGCTCAGCCTGGACAACGAAGCTGATTCTGACCATCAACGATAGACATAAACTTTTTTCTATCTGAAACCCTAATGCTATCTCATGCCCTAATGCTCAATCTATCCTGATGTAGTTTTTAATGCTAAACCTAATTCTAATACAAACCGTAACCTTAATAATAAACCCTAACTCTAATAGAAAACCAAACCTAATGCTCAACCAATCACTAACCATAAACACTGAAGCTGAAAATAACGAAGCTGATTCTGACCATCAACGATAGACATATCCTTGTTTCTATCTGAAACCCTAATACTATCTCATGCCCTAATGCTGAATCAATCATGACATAGTTCTCAATGCTAAACCTAATTCTAAGAGAAACCGTAACCCTATTCTTAAACCCTAACTGAAATGAAAAACCAAACGCTCATGCTCAACCAATCCCTAACCCTCAACGTTTAAAATGACTGTGACATTCAGCCTGAACCCTAACCTAAATCCTAACCCTAATGGTCAATGAAACCCTAATGGAAAATGGAAGGCTCAGCCTGGACAACGAAGCTGATTCTGACCATAAGCTTATTTCTATCTGAAATCCTAATACTATCTCATGCCCTAATGCTGAATGAATCCTGATGTAGTTCTCAATGCTAAACCTAAATCTAATACAAACCGTAACCCTATTGTTAAACCCTAATTGAAAACCAAACCTAATGCTCAACTAATCCCTAACCCTCAACTTTTAAGTTGACTCTGACATACAGCCTGAACCCTAACATAAATCCTAACTCTAATGGTCAATAAAACCCTCATGGAAAATTGGATGCTCAGCCTGGACAACGAAGCTGATTCTGACCATCAACGATAGACATATCCTTGTTTCTATCTGAAACCCTAATGCTATCTCATGCCCTAATGCTGAATCAATCCTGATGTAGTTCTCAATGCTAAACCTAATTCTAATACAAATCGTAAGCCTATTGTTAAACCCTAATTGAAAACCAAACCTAATGCTCAACTAATCCCTAAACCTCAACTTTTAAGCTGACTCTGACATTCAGCCTGAACCCTAACCTAAATCCTAACTCTAATGGTCAATGAAACCCTAATGGAAAATTGAATGCTCAGCCTGGACAACGAAGCTGATTCTGACCATCAATGATAGACATAAGCTTATTTCTATCTGAAACCCTAATGCTATCTCATGCCCTAATGCTCAATCTATCCTGATGTAGTTCTTAATGCTAAACCTAATTCTAATATAAACCGTAACCTTAATAATAAACCCTAACTCTAATAGAAAACCAAACCTAATGCTCAACCAATCATTAACAATAAACACTGAAGCTGAAATAACGAAGCTGATTCTAACCATCAATGATAGACATATCCTTGTTTCTATCTGAAAACCTAATACTATCTCATGCCCTAATGCTGAATCAATCCTGATGTAGTTCTCAATGCTAAACCTAATTCTAAGAGAAACCGTAACCCTATTGTTAAACCCTAACTGAAATGAAAAACCAAACGCTCATGCTCAACCAATCCCTAACCCTCAACGTTTAAAATGACTGTGACATTCAGCCTGAACCCTAACCTAAATCCTAACCCTAATGGTCAATGAAACCCTAATGGAAAATGGAATGCTCAGCCTGGACAACGAAGCTGATTCTGACCATCAATGATAGACATAAGCTTATTTCTATCTGAAATCCTAATACTATCTCATGCCCTAATGCTGAATGAATCCTGATGTAGTTCTCAATGCTAAACCTAAATCTAATACAAACCGTAACCCTATTGTTAAACCTTAATTGAAAACCAAACCTAATGCTCAACTAATCCCTAACCCTCAACTTTTAAGTTGACTCTGACATTCAGCCTGAACCCTCACATAAATCCTAACTCTAATGGTCAATAAAACCCTCATGGAAAATTGGATGCTCAGCCTGTACAACGAAGCTGATTCTGACCATCAACGATAGACATATCCTTGTTTCTATCTGAAACCCTAATACTATCTCATGCCCTAATGCTGAATCAATCCTGACGTAGTTCTCAATGCTAAACCTAATTCTAAGAGAAACCGTAACCCTATTGTTAAACCCTAACTGAAATGAAAAACCAAACGCTCATGCTCAACCAATCCCTAACCCTCAACGTTTAAAATGACTGTGACATTCAGCCTGAACCCTAAATTAAATCCTAACCCTAATGGTCAATGAAACCCTAATGGAAAATGGAATGCTCAGCCTGGACAACGAAGCTGATTCTGACCATCAATGATAGACATAAGCTTATTTCTATCTGATATCCTAATACTATCTCATGCCCTAATGCTGAATGAATCCTGATGTAGTTTTCAATGCTAAAACTAAATCTAATACAAACCGTAACCCTATTGTTAAACCCTAATTGAAAACCAAACCTAATGCTCAACTAATCCCTAAACCTCAACTTTTAAGCTGACTCTGACATTCAGCCTGAACCCTAACCTAAATCCTAACTCTAATGGTCAATGAAACCCTAATGGAAAATTGAATGCTCAGCCTGGACAACGAAGCTGATTCTGACCATCAATGATAGACATAAGCTTATTTCTATCTGAAATCCTAATACTATCTCATGCCCTAATGCTGAATGAATCCTGATGTAGTTCTCAATGCTAAACCTAAATCTAATACAAACCGTAACCCTATTGTTAAACCTTAATTGAAAACCAAACCTAATGCTCAACTAATCCCTAACCCTCAACTTTTAAGTTGACTCTGACATGGCCTGAACCCTCACATAAATCCTAACTCTAATGGTCAATAAAACCCTCATGGAAAATTGGATGCTCAGCCTGTACAACGAAGCTGATTCTGACCATCAACGATAGACATATCCTTGTTTCTATCTGAAACCCTAATACTATCTCATGCCCTAATGCTGAATCAATCCTGATGTAGTTCTCAATGCTAAACCTAATTCTAAGAGAAACCGAAAGCCTATTGTTAAACCCTGATCGAAAACCAAACCTAATGCTCAACCAATCCCTAACCCTCAACGTTTAAAATGACTGTGACATTCAGCCTGAACCCTAACCTAAATCCTAACCCTAATGGTCAATGAAACCCTAATGGAAAATGGAATGCTCAGCCTGGACAACGAAGCTGATTCTGACCATCAATGATAGACATAAGCTTATTTCTATCTGAAACCCTAATGCTATCTCATGCCCTAATGCTCAATCTATCCTGATGTAGTTCTTAATGCTAAACCTAATTCTAATATAAACCGTAACCTTAATAATAAACCCTAACTCTAATAGAAAACCAAACCTAATGCTCAACCAATCATTAACAATAAACACTGAAGCTGAAATAACGAAGATGATTCTAACCATCAATGATAGACATATCCTTGTTTCTATCTGAAAACCTAATACTATCTCATGCCCTAATGCTGAATCAATCCTGATGTAGTTCTCAATGCTAAACCTAATTCTAAGAGAAACCGTAACCCTATTGTTAAACCCTAACTGAAATGAAAAACCAAACGCTCATGCTCAACCAATCCCTAACCCTCAACGTTTAAAATGACTGTGACATTCAGCCTGAACCCTAACCTAAATCCTAACCCTAATGGTCAATGAAACCCTAATGGAAAATGGAATGCTCAGCCTGGACAACGAAGCTGATTCTGACCATCAATGATAGACATAAGCTTATTTCTATCTGAAATCCTAATACTATCTCATGCCCTAATGCTGAATGAATCCTGATGTAGTTCTCAATGCTAAACCTAAATCTAATACAAACCGTAACCCTATTGTTAAACCTTAATTGAAAACCAAACCTAATGCTCAACTAATCCCTAACCCTCAACTTTTAAGTTGACTCTGACATTCAGCCTGAACCCTCACATAAATCCTAACTCTAATGGTCAATAAAACCCTCATGGAAAATTGGATGCTCAGCCTGTACAACGAAGCTGATTCTGACCATCAACGATAGACATATCCTTGTTTCTATCTGAAACCCTAATACTATCTCATGCCCTAATGCTGAATCAATCCTGACGTAGTTCTCAATGCTAAACCTAATTCTAAGAGAAACCGTAACCCTATTGTTAAACCCTAACTGAAATGAAAAACCAAACGCTCATGCTCAACCAATCCCTAACCCTCAACGTTTAAAATGACTGTGACATTCAGCCTGAACCCTAAATTAAATCCTAACCCTAATGGTCAATGAAACCCTAATGGAAAATGGAATGCTCAGCCTGGACAACGAAGCTGATTCTGACCATCAATGATAGACATAAGCTTATTTCTATCTGATATCCTAATACTATCTCATGCCCTAATGCTGAATGAATCCTGATGTAGTTTTCAATGCTAAAACTAAATCTAATACAAACCGTAACCCTATTGTTAAACCCTAATTGAAAACCAAACCTAATGCTCAACTAATCCCTAAACCTCAACTTTTAAGCTGACTCTGACATTCAGCCTGAACCCTAACCTAAATCCTAACTCTAATGGTCAATGAAACCCTAATGGAAAATTGAATGCTCAGCCTGGACAACGAAGCTGATTCTGACCATCAATGATAGACATAAGCTTATTTCTATCTGAAACCCTAATACTATCTCATGCCCTAATGCTGAATGAATCCTGATGTAGTTCTCAATGCTAAACCTAAATCTAATACAAACCGTAACCCTATTGTTAAACCTTAATTGAAAACCAAACCTAATGCTCAACTAATCCCTAACCCTCAACTTTTAAGTTGACTCTGACATGGCCTGAACCCTCACATAAATCCTAACTCTAATGGTCAATAAAACCCTCATGGAAAATTGGATGCTCAGCCTGTACAACGAAGCTGATTCTGACCATCAACGATAGACATATCCTTGTTTCTATCTGAAACCCTAATACTATCTCATGCCCTAATGCTGAATCAATCCTGATGTAGTTCTCAATGCTAAACCTAATTCTAAGAGAAACCGAAAGCCTATTGTTAAACCCTGATCGAAAACCAAACCTAATGCTCAACCAATCCCTAACCCTCAACTTTTAAGCTGACTGTGACATTCAGCCTGAACCCTAACCTAAATCCTAACCCTAATGGTCAATGAAACCCTAATGGAAAATGGAATGCTCAGCCTGGACAACGAAGCTGATTCTGACCATCAACGATAGACATAAACTTATTTCTATCTGAAATCCTAATGCTATCTCATGCCCTAATGCTCAATCTAGCCTGATGTAGTTCTTAATGCTAAACCTAATTCTAATACAAACCGTAACCTTAATAATAAACCCTAACTCTAATAGAAAACCAAACCTAATGCTCAACCAATCACTAACCATAAACACTGAAGCTGAAAATAACGAAGCTGATTCTGACCATCAACGATAGACATATCCTTGTTTCTATCTGAAACCCTAATACTATCTCATGCCCTAATGCTGAATCAATCCTGACGTAGTTCTCAATGCTAAACCTAATTCTAAGAGAAACCGTAACCCTATTGTTAAACCCTAACTGAAATGAAAAACCAAACGCTCATGCTCAACCAATCCCTAACCCTCAACGTTTAAAATGACTGTGACATTCAGCCTGAACCCTAACCTAAATCCTAACCCTAATGGTCAATGAAACCCTAATGGAAAATTGAATGCTCAGCCTGGACAACGAAGCTGATTCTGACCATCAACGATAGACATAAACTTTTTTCTATCTGAAACCCTAATGCTATCTCATGCCCTAATGCTCAATCTATCCTGATGTAGTTTTTAATGCTAAACCTAATTCTAATACAAACCGTAACCTTAATAATAAACCCTAACTCTAATAGAAAACCAAACCTAATGCTCAACCAATCACTAACCATAAACACTGAAGCTGAAAATAACGAAGCTGATTCTGACCATCAACGATAGACATATCCTTGTTTCTATCTGAAACCCTAATACTATCTCATGCCCTAATGCTGAATCAATCATGACATAGTTCTCAATGCTAAACCTAATTCTAAGAGAAACCGTAACCCTATTGTTAAACCCTAACTGAAATGAAAAACCAAACGCTCATGCTCAACCAATCCCTAACCCTCAATGTTTAAAATGACTGTGACATTCAGCCTGAACCCTAACCTAAATCCTAACCCTAATGGTCAATGAAACCCTAATGGAAAATGGAAGGCTCAGCCTGGACAACGAAGCTGATTCTGACCATAAGCTTATTTCTATCTGAAATCCTAATACTATCTCATGCCCTAATGCTGAATGAATCCTGATGTAGTTCTCAATGCTAAACCTAAATCTAATACAAACCGTAACCCTATTGTTAAACCCTAATTGAAAACCAAACCTAATGCTCAACTAATCCCTAACCCTCAACTTTTAAGTTGACTCTGACATACAGCCTGAACCCTAACATAAATCCTAACTCTAATGGTCAATAAAACCCTCATGGAAAATTGGATGCTCAGCCTGGACAACGAAGCTGATTCTGACCATCAACGATAGACATATCCTTGTTTCTATCTGAAACCCTAATGCTATCTCATGCCCTAATGCTGAATCAATCCTGATGTAGTTCTCAATGCTAAACCTAATTCTAATACAAATCGTAAGCCTATTGTTAAACCCTAATTGAAAACCAAACCTAATGCTCAACTAATCCCTAAACCTCAACTTTTAAGCTGACTCTGACATTCAGCCTGAACCCTAACCTAAATCCTAACTCTAATGGTCAATGAAACCCTAATGGAAAATTGAATGCTCAGCCTGGACAACGAAGCTGATTCTGACCATCAATGATAGACATAAGCTTATTTCTATCTGAAACCCTAATGCTATCTCATGCCCTAATGCTCAATCTATCCTGATGTAGTTCTTAATGCTAAACCTAATTCTAATATAAACCGTAACCTTAATAATAAACCCTAACTCTAATAGAAAACCAAACCTAATGCTCAACCAATCACTAACCATAAACACTGAAGCTGAAATAACGAAGCTGATTCTAACCATCAATGATAGACATATCCTTGTTTCTATCTGAAAACCTAATACTATCTCATGCCCTAATGCTGAATCAATCCTGACGTAGTTCTCAATGCTAAAACTAAATCTAATACAAACCGTAACCCTATTGTTAAACCCTAATTGAAAACCAAACCTAATGCTCAACTAATCCCTAAACCTCAACTTTTAAGCTGACTCTGACATTCAGCCTGAACCCTAACCTAAATCCTAACTCTAATGGTCAATGAAACCCTTATGGAAAAATGAATGCTCAGGCTGGACAACGAAGCTGATTCTGACCATCAACAATAAACATATCCTTGTTTCTATCTGAAACCCTAATACTATCTCATGCCCTAATGCTGAATCAATCCTGACGTAGTTCTCAATGCTAAACCTAATTCTAAGAGAAACCGTAACCCTATTGTTAAACCCTAACTCAAATAAAAAACCAAACGCTCATGCTCAACCAATCCCTAACCCTCAACGTTTAAAATGACTGTGACATTCAGCCTGAACCCTAACCTAAATCCTAACCCTAATGGTCAATGAAACCCTAATTGAAAATGGTATGCTCAGCCTGGACAACGAAGCTGATTCTGACCGTCAATGATAGACATAAGCTTATTTCTATCTGAAATCCTAATACTATCTCATGCCCTAATGCTGAATGAATCCTGATGTAGTTCTCAATGCTAAACCTAAATCTAATACAAACCGTAACCCTATTGTTAAACCCTAATTGAAAACCAAACCTAATGCTCAACTAATCCCTAACCCTCAACTTTTAAGTTGACTCTGACATTCAGCCTGAACCCTCACATAAATCCTAACTCTAATGGTCAATAAAACCCTCATGGAAAATTGGATGCTCAGCCTGTACAACGAAGCTGATTCTGACCATCAACGATAGACATATCCTTGTTTCTATCTGAAACCCTAATACTATCTCATGCCCTAATGCTGAATCAATCCTGATGTAGTTCTCAATGCTAAACCTAATTCTAAGAGAAACCGAAAGCCTATTGTTAAACCCTGATCGAAAACCAAACCTAATGCTCAACCAATCCCTAACCCTCAACTTTTAAGCTGACTGTGACATTCAGCCTAAACCCTAACCTAAATCCTAACCCTAATGGTCAATGAAACCCTAATGGAAAAATGAATGCACAGCCTGGACAACGAAGATGATTCTGACCATCAACGATAGACATATCCTTGTTTCTATCTGAAACCCTAATACTATCTCATGCCCTAATGCTGAATCAATCCTGATGTAGTTCTCAATGCTAAACCTAATTCTAAGAGAAACCGTAACCCTATTGTTAAACCCTAACTCAAATGAAAAACCAAACGCTCATGCTCAACCAATCCCTAACCCTCAACGTTTAAAATGACTGTGACATTCAGCCTGAACGCTAACCTAAATCCTAACCCTAATGGTCAAAGAAACCCTAATGGAAAATTGAATGCTCTGCCTGGACAACGAAGCTGATTCTGACCATCAACGATAGACATAAACTGATTTCTATCTGAAACCCTAATGCTATCTCATGCCCTAATGCTCAATCTATCCTGATGTAGTTCTTAATGCTAAACCTAATTCTAATACAAACCGTAACCTTAATAATAAACCCTAACTCTAATAGAAAACCAAACCTAATGCTCAACCAATCACTAACCATAAACACTGAAGCTGAAAATAACGAAGCTGATTCTAACCATCAACGATAGACATATCCTTGTTTCTATCTGAAACCCTAATACTATCTCATGCCCTAATGCTGAATCAATCCTGATGTAGTTCTCAATGCTAAACCTAATTCTAAGAGAAACCGAAAGCCTATTGTTAAACCCTGATCGAAAACCAAACCTAATGCTCAACCAATCCCTAACCCTCAACTTTTAAGCTGACTGTGACATTCAGCCTGAACCCTAACCTAAATCCTAACCCTAATGGTCAATGAAACCCTAATGGAAAATGGAATGCTCAGCCTGGACAACGAAGCTGATTCTGACCATCAACGATAGACATAAACTTATTTCTATCTGAAATCCTAATGCTATCTCATGCCCTAATGCTCAATCTAGCCTGATGTAGTTCTTAATGCTAAACCTAATTCTAATACAAACCGTAACCTTAATAATAAACCCTAACTCTAATAGAAAACCAAACCTAATGCTCAACCAATCACTAACCATAAACACTGAAGCTGAAAATAACGAAGCTGATTCTGACCATCAACGATAGACATATCCTTGTTTCTATCTGAAACCCTAATACTATCTCATGCCCTAATGCTGAATCAATCCTGACGTAGTTCTCAATGCTAAACCTAATTCTAAGAGAAACCGTAACCCTATTGTTAAACCCTAACTGAAATGAAAAACCAAACGCTCATGCTCAACCAATCCCTAACCCTCAACGTTTAAAATGACTGTGACATTCAGCCTGAACCCTAACCTAAATCCTAACCCTAATGGTCAATGAAACCCTAATGGAAAATTGAATGCTCAGCCTGGACAACGAAGCTGATTCTGACCATCAACGATAGACATAAACTTTTTTCTATCTGAAACCCTAATGCTATCTCATGCCCTAATGCTCAATCTATCCTGATGTAGTTTTTAATGCTAAACCTAATTCTAATACAAACCGTAACCTTAATAATAAACCCTAACTCTAATAGAAAACCAAACCTAATGCTCAACCAATCACTAACCATAAACACTGAAGCTGAAAATAACGAAGCTGATTCTGACCATCAACGATAGACATATCCTTGTTTCTATCTGAAACCCTAATACTATCTCATGCCCTAATGCTGAATCAATCATGACATAGTTCTCAATGCTAAACCTAATTCTAAGAGAAACCGTAACCCTATTGTTAAACCCTAACTGAAATGAAAAACCAAACGCTCATGCTCAACCAATCCCTAACCCTCAATGTTTAAAATGACTGTGACATTCAGCCTGAACCCTAACCTAAATCCTAACCCTAATGGTCAATGAAACCCTAATGGAAAATGGAAGGCTCAGCCTGGACAACGAAGCTGATTCTGACCATAAGCTTATTTCTATCTGAAATCCTAATACTATCTCATGCCCTAATGCTGAATGAATCCTGATGTAGTTCTCAATGCTAAACCTAAATCTAATACAAACCGTAACCCTATTGTTAAACCCTAATTGAAAACCAAACCTAATGCTCAACTAATCCCTAACCCTCAACTTTTAAGTTGACTCTGACATACAGCCTGAACCCTAACATAAATCCTAACTCTAATGGTCAATAAAACCCTCATGGAAAATTGGATGCTCAGCCTGGACAACGAAGCTGATTCTGACCATCAACGATAGACATATCCTTGTTTCTATCTGAAACCCTAATGCTATCTCATGCCCTAATGCTGAATCAATCCTGATGTAGTTCTCAATGCTAAACCTAATTCTAATACAAATCGTAAGCCTATTGTTAAACCCTAATTGAAAACCAAACCTAATGCTCAACTAATCCCTAAACCTCAACTTTTAAGCTGACTCTGACATTCAGCCTGAACCCTAACCTAAATCCTAACTCTAATGGTCAATGAAACCCTAATGGAAAATTGAATGCTCAGCCTGGACAACGAAGCTGATTCTGACCATCAATGATAGACATAAGCTTATTTCTATCTGAAACCCTAATGCTATCTCATGCCCTAATGCTCAATCTATCCTGATGTAGTTCTTAATGCTAAACCTAATTCTAATATAAACCGTAACCTTAATAATAAACCCTAACTCTAATAGAAAACCAAACCTAATGCTCAACCAATCACTAACCATAAACACTGAAGCTGAAATAACGAAGCTGATTCTAACCATCAATGATAGACATATCCTTGTTTCTATCTGAAAACCTAATACTATCTCATGCCCTAATGCTGAATCAATCCTGACGTAGTTCTCAATGCTAAAACTAAATCTAATACAAACCGTAACCCTATTGTTAAACCCTAATTGAAAACCAAACCTAATGCTCAACTAATCCCTAAACCTCAACTTTTAAGCTGACTCTGACATTCAGCCTGAACCCTAACCTAAATCCTAACTCTAATGGTCAATGAAACCCTTATGGAAAAATGAATGCTCAGGCTGGACAACGAAGCTGATTCTGACCATCAACAATAAACATATCCTTGTTTCTATCTGAAACCCTAATACTATCTCATGCCCTAATGCTGAATCAATCCTGACGTAGTTCTCAATGCTAAACCTAATTCTAAGAGAAACCGTAACCCTATTGTTAAACCCTAACTCAAATAAAAAACCAAACGCTCATGCTCAACCAATCCCTAACCCTCAACGTTTAAAATGACTGTGACATTCAGCCTGAACCCTAACCTAAATCCTAACCCTAATGGTCAATGAAACCCTAATTGAAAATGGTATGCTCAGCCTGGACAACGAAGCTGATTCTGACCGTCAATGATAGACATAAGCTTATTTCTATCTGAAATCCTAACACTATCTCATGCCCTAATGCTGAATGAATCCTGATGTAGTTCTCAATGCTAAACCTAAATCTAATACAAACCGTAACCCTATTGTTAAACCCTAATTGAAAACCAAACCTAATGCTCAACTAATCCCTAACCCTCAACTTTTAAGTTGACTCTGACATTCAGCCTGAACCCTCACATAAATCCTAACTCTAATGGTCAATAAAACCCTCATGGAAAATTGGATGCTCAGCCTGTACAACGAAGCTGATTCTGACCATCAACGATAGACATATCCTTGTTTCTATCTGAAACCCTAATACTATCTCATGCCCTAATGCTGAATCAATCCTGATGTAGTTCTCAATGCTAAACCTAATTCTAAGAGAAACCGAAAGCCTATTGTTAAACCCTGATCGAAAACCAAACCTAATGCTCAACCAATCCCTAACCCTCAACTTTTAAGCTGACTGTGACATTCAGCCTAAACCCTAACCTAAATCCTAACCCTAATGGTCAATGAAACCCTAATGGAAAAATGAATGCACAGCCTGGACAACGAAGATGATTCTGACCATCAACGATAGACATATCCTTGTTTCTATCTGAAACCCTAATACTATCTCATGCCCTAATGCTGAATCAATCCTGATGTAGTTCTCAATGCTAAACCTAATTCTAAGAGAAACCGTAACCCTATTGTTAAACCCTAACTCAAATGAAAAACCAAACGCTCATGCTCAACCAATCCCTAACCCTCAACGTTTAAAATGACTGTGACATTCAGCCTGAACGCTAACCTAAATCCTAACCCTAATGGTCAAAGAAACCCTAATGGAAAATTGAATGCTCTGCCTGGACAACGAAGCTGATTCTGACCATCAACGATAGACATAAACTGATTTCTATCTGAAACCCTAATGCTATCTCATGCCCTAATGCTCAATCTATCCTGATGTAGTTCTTAATGCTAAACCTAATTCTAATACAAACCGTAACCTTAATAATAAACCCTAACTCTAATAGAAAACCAAACCTAATGCTCAACCAATCACTAACCATAAACACTGAAGCTGAAAATAACGAAGCTGATTCTAACCATCAACGATAGACATATCCTTGTTTCTATCTGAAACCCTAATACTATCTCATGCCCTAATGCTGAATCAATCCTGATGTAGTTCTCAATGCTAAACCTAATTCTAAGAGAAACCGTAACCCTATTGTTAAACCCTAACTGAAATGAAAAACCAAACGCTCATGCTCAACCAATCCCTAACCCTCAACGTTTAAAATGACTGTGACATTCAGCCTGAACCCTAACCTAAATCCTAACCCTAATGGTCAATGAAACCCTAATGGAAAATTGAATGCTCAGCCTGGACAACGAAGCTGATTCTGACCATCAACGATAGACATAAACTTATTTCTGTCTGAAACCCTAATGCTATCTCATGCCCTAATGCTCAATCTAGTCTGATGTAGTTCTTAATGCTAAACCTAATTCTAATACAAACCGTAACCTTAATAATAAACCCTAACTCTAATAGAAAACCAAACCTAATGCTCAACCAATCACTAACCATAAACACTGAAGCTGAAAATAACGAAGCTGATTCTGACCATCAACGATAGACATATCCTTGTTTCTATCTGAAACCCTAATACTATCTCATGCCCTAATGCTGAATCAATCCTGACGTAGTTCTCAATGCTAAACCTAATTCTAAGAGAAACCGTAACCCTATTGTTAAACCCTAACTCAAATGAAAAACCAAACGCTCATGCTCAACCAATCCCTAACCCTCAACGTTTAAAATGACTGTTACATTCAGCCTGAACCCTAACCTAAATCCTAACCCTAATGGTCAATGAAACCCTAATGGAAAAATGAATGCACAGCCTGGACAACGAAGATGATTCTGACCATCAACGATAGACATATCCTTGTTTCTATCTGAAACCCTAATACTATCTCATGCCCTAATGCTGAATCAATCCTGATGTAGTTCTCAATGCTAAACCTAATTCTAAGAGAAACCGTAACCCTATTGTTAAACCCTAACTCAAATGAAAAACGAAACGCTCATGCTCAACCAATCCCTAACCCTCAACGTTTAAAATGACTGTGACATTCAGCCTGAACCCTAACCTAAATCCTAACCCTAATGGTCAAAGAAACCCTAATGGAAAATTGAATGCTCAGCCTGGACAACGAAGCTGATTCTGACCATCAACGATAGACATAAACTGATTTCTATCTGAAACCCTAATGCTATCTCATGCCCTAATGCTCAATCTATCCTGATGTAGTTCTTAATGCTAAACCTAATTCTAATACAAACCGTAACCTTAATAATAAACCCTAACTCTAATAGAAAACCAAACCTAATGCTCAACCAATCACTAACCATAAACACTGAAGCTGAAAATAACGAAGCTGATTCTAACCATCAACGATAGACATATCCTTGTTTCTATCTGAAAACCTAATACTATCTCATGCCCTAATGCTGAATCAATCCTGATGTAGTTCTCAATGCTAAACCTAATTCTAAGAGAAACCGTAACCCTATTGTTAAACCCTAACTGAAATGAAAAACCAAACGCTCATGCTCAACCAATCCCTAACCCTCAACGTTTAAAATGACTGTGACATTCAGCCTGAACCCTAACCTAAATCCTAACCCTAATGGTCAATGAAACCCTAATGGAAAATGGAATGCTCAGCCTGGACAACGAAGCTGATTCTGACCATCAATGATAGACATAAATTTTTTTCTATCTGAAACCCTAATGCTATCTCATGCCCTAATGCTCAATCTATCCTGATGTAGTTTTTAATGCTAAACCTAATTCTAATACAAACCGTAACCTTAATAATAAACCCTAACTCTAATAAAAAACCAAACCTAATGCTCAACCAATCACTAACCATAAACACTGAAGCTGAAAATAACGAAGCTGATTCTGACCATCAACGATAGACATATCCTTGTTTCTATCTGAAACCCTAATACTATCTCATGCCCTAATGCTGAATCAATCATGACGTAGTTCTCAATGCTAAACCTAATTCTAAGAGAAACCGTAACCCTATTGTTAAACCCTATCTGAAATGAAAAACCAAACGCTCATGCTCAACCAATCCCTAACCCTCAACGTTTAAAATGACTGTGACATTCAGCCTGAACCCTAACCTAAATCCTAACCCTAAAGGTCAATGAAACCCTAATGGAAAATGGAAGGCTCAGCCTGGACAACGAAGCTGATTCTGACCATAAGCTTATTTCTATCTGAAATCCTAATACTATCTCATGCCCTAATGCTGAATGAATCCTGATGTAGTTCTCAATGCTAAACCTAAATCTAATACAAACCGTAACCCTATTGTTAAACCCTAATTGAAAACCAAACCTAATGCTCAACTAATCCCTAACCCTCAACTTTTAAGTTGACTCTGACATACAGCCTGAACCCTAACATAAATCCTAACTCTAATGGTCAATAAAACCCTCATGGAAAATTGGATGCTCAGCCTGGACAACGAAGCTGATTCTGACCATCAACGATAGACATATCCTTGTTTCTATCTGAAACCCTAATGCTATCTCATGCCCTAATGCTGAATCAATCCTGATGTAGTTCTCAATGCTAAACCTAATTCTAAGAGAAACCGAAAGCCTATTGTTAAACCCTAATCGAAAACCAAACCTAATGCTCAACCAATCCCTAACCCTCAACTTTTAAGCTGACTGTGACATTCAGCCTAAACCCTAACCTAAATCCTAACCCTAATGGTCAATGAAACCCTTATGGAAAAATGAATGCTCAGGCTGGACAACGAAGCTGATTCTGACCATCAACGATAGACATATCCTTGTTTCTATCTGAAACCCTAATACTATCTCATGAACTAATGCTGAATCAATCCTGATGTAGTTCTCAATGCTAAACCTAATTCTAAGAGAAACCGTAACCCTATTGTTAAACCCTAACTCAAATGAAAAACCAAACGCTCATGCTCAACCAATCCCTAACCCTCAACGTTTAAAATGACTGTGACATTCAGCCTGAACCCTAACCTAAATCCTAACCCTAATGGTCAATGAAACCCTAATGGAAAATTGAATGCTCAGCCTGGACAACGAAGCTGATTCTGACCATCAACGATAGACATAAACTTATTTCTATCTGAAACCCTAATGCTATCTCATGCCCTGATGCTCAATCTATCCTGATGTAGTTTTTAATGCTAAACCTAATTCTAATACAAACCGTAACCTTAATACTAAACCCTAACTCTAATAGAAAACCAAACCTAATGCTCAACCAATCACTAACCATAAACACTGAAGCTGAAAATAACGAAGCTGATTCTGACCATCAACGATAGACATATCCTTGTTTCTATCTGAAACCCTAATACTATCTCATGCCCTAATGCTGAATCAATCCTGACGTACTTCTCAATGCTAAACCTAATTCTAAGAGAAACCGTAACCCTATTGTTAAACCCTAACTGAAATAAAAAACCAAACGCTCATGCTCAACCAATCCCTAACCCTCAACGTTTAAAATGACTGTGACATTCAGCCTGAACCCTAACCTAAATCCTAACCCTAATGGTCAATGAAACCCTAATGGAAAATGGAATGCTCAGCCTGGACAACGAAGATGATTCTGACCATCAATGATAGACATAAGCTTATTTCTATCTGAAATCCTAATACTATCTCATGCCCTAATGCTGAATGAATCCTGATGTAGTTTTCAATGCTAAAACTAAATCTAATACAAACCGTAACCCTATTGTTAAACCCTAATTGAAAACCAAACCTAATGCTCAACTAATCCCTAAACCTCAACTTTTAAGCTGACTCTGACATTCAGCCTGAACCCTAACCTAAATCCTAACTCTAATGGTCAATGAAACCCTAATGGAAAATTGAATGCTCAGCCTGGACAACGAAGCTGATTCTGACCATCAATGATAGACATAAGCTTATTTCTATCTGAAACCCTAATGCTATCTCATGCCCTAATGCTCAATCTATCCTGATGTAGTTCTTAATGCTAAACCTAATTCTAATATAAACCGTAACCTTAATAATAAACCCTAACTCTAATAGAAAACCAAACCTAATGCTCAACCAATCACTAACAATAAACACTGAAGCTGAAATAACGAAGCTGATTCTAACCATCAACGATAGACATATCCTTGTTTCTATCTGAAACCCTAATACTATCTCATGCCCTAATGCTGAATCAATCCTGATGTAGTTCTCAATGCTAAACCTAATTCTAAGAGAAACCGTAACCCTATTGTTAAACCCTAACTCAAATGAAAAACCAAACGCTCATGCTCAACCAATCCCTAACCCTCAACGTTTAAAATGACTGTGACATTCAGCCTGAACCCTAACCTAAATCCTAACCCTAATGGTCAATTAAACCCTAATGGAAAATTGAATGCTCAGCCTGGACAACGAAGCTGATTCTGACCATCAACGATAGACATAAACTTATTTCTATCTGAAAACCTAATGCTATCTGATGCCCTAATGCTCAATCTAGCCTGATGTAGTTCTTAATGCTAAACCTAATTCTAATACAAACCGTAACCTTAATACTAAACCCTAACTCTAATAGAAAACCAAACCTAATGCTCAACCAATCCCTAACCATAAACACTGAAGCTGAAAATAATAAAGCCTAACCCTAACGGTCAACAAAACCCTAATGTAAAACAAAACCTCGCCCTTTACAATGAATCTGATCCTAACACTCAACGCTAGCCCTAAGCTTATTTCTAACTGGAACCCAACACTGAAACAAAACCTAAGACTGGAACATTCCTCAGCGTTCGGGTTACGGTTGAATGTCAGAGTCAAGTTCAGCATTTAGGTTTAGGGTTTGGTTGAGCATTAGGGTTTGGTACATCATTAGGGTTAGGGTTAGGTTAAGGTTAGGGTTAGGGTTAGGGTTAGGGTTAGGGTTGGGGTTAGTCCGATTCAGTATTTAGGGTTAGGGTTTGGTAGAGCATTAGGGGTCAGGTTAGGAGATGCATTAGGATTAGAGTGGAGAACCAGAGTCAAAATTGATTCAGCAATGGCGTTAGGATTCAGGATGGGTTTCGAATTAGTGTTAGGGTTAGAGTGGAGAACCAGAGTCAAAATTGATTCACCAATAGGGTTAGG
This sequence comes from Phrynosoma blainvillii, assembly GCA_026167975.1. Taxonomy (NCBI): domain Eukaryota; kingdom Metazoa; phylum Chordata; class Lepidosauria; order Squamata; family Phrynosomatidae; genus Phrynosoma; species Phrynosoma blainvillii. The sequence goes on from JANUYF010000004.1 coordinate 155,484,617, forward strand.
GTTCATGACGGGTTTCGAATTAGTGTTAGGGTTTCAGTTCGGGAAAGGAGCAGTTGAATGTCAGAGCTTTCACGTTTTAAAGTGTCAAGTTTTAGGGTTAGGGTTTGGCTGGGCATTAGTGTTTGTTTTACCATTAAGGTCAATGTTTATTATTAGGTTTAGGGTTTTCATTAAGGTTGAGAACCAGCCTCAAGATTGTTTCAGCAATAGGGTTTCGGTTAGGGTTGAGAACGAAAGGCAGGATGGTTTCAGAATTAGGGTTTTGTTCAAAATTAGTTAGCGTTTAAGTTTAGGTAAGAGGGAGTTCAATGTGAGAGTCAAGTTCAGGATTAAGGTTTCTATGAGCATTAGGATTTCTTTTCGCTTTAGTATTAGGGCTTAGCATTTGGGGCAGTTTAATACTTGGGAGGGACAAATTTTAAAATGTCAAGGCCTGAGAAAGTTTTCTTACAAAGTTTGTCCAACTTTTCATGTCAAAAAATCAAAACGTCATTGCTAAAGATGTATGTAATTCACATCCTGAAACAGTATAAAGTACAGTTGATTTTGCCCCCATTTTGAACCCTAACCTTAAAGCGAAACGAAACATTAAAACAAAAAGTTGACTCTGATATTCAACTGTAACCCAATTATTAAACCCTAACTCTAATGAAAAACCAAATTCTCATGCTCAACTAATCCCTAACCCTCAACGTTTAAGCTGACTGTGACATTCAGCCTGAACCCTAACCTAAATCCTAACCCTAATGGTCAATGAAACCCTAATGGAAAATTGAATGCTCAGCCTGGACAACGAAGATGATTCTGACCATCAATGATAGACATAAGCTTATTTCTATCTGAAATCCTAATACTATCTCATGCCCTAATGCTGAATGAATCCTGATGTAGTTTTCAATGCTAAAACTAAATCTAATACAAACCGTAACCCTATTGTTAAACCCTAATTGAAAACCAAACCTAATGCTCAACTAATCCCTAAACCTCAACTTTTAAGCTGACTCTGACATTCAGCCTGAACCCTAACCTAAATCCTAACTCTAATGGTCAATGAAACCCTAATGGAAAATTGAATGCTCAGCCTGGACAACGAAGCTGATTCTGACCATCAATGATAGACATAAGCTTATTTCTATCTGAAACCCTAATGCTATCTCATGCCCTAATGCTCAATCTATCCTGATGTAGTTCTTAATGCTAAACCTAATTCTAATATAAACCGTAACCTTAATAATAAACCCTAACTCTAATAGAAAACCAAACCTAATGCTCAACCAATCACTAACAATAAACACTGAAGCTGAAATAACGAAGCTGATTCTAACCATCAACGATAGACATATCCTTGTTTCTATCTGAAACCCTAATACTATCTCATGCCCTAATGCTGAATCAATCCTGATGTAGTTCTCAATGCTAAACCTAATTCTAAGAGAAACCGTAACCCTATTGTTAAACCCTAACTCAAATGAAAAACCAAACGCTCATGCTCAACCAATCCCTAACCCTCAACGTTTAAAATGACTGTGACATTCAGCCTGAACCCTAACCTAAATCCTAACCCTAATGGTCAATTAAACCCTAATGGAAAATTGAATGCTCAGCCTGGACAACGAAGCTGATTCTGACCATCAACGATAGACATAAACTTATTTCTATCTGAAAACCTAATGCTATCTGATGCCCTAATGCTCAATCTAGCCTGATGTAGTTCTTAATGCTAAACCTAATTCTAATACAAACCGTAACCTTAATACTAAACCCTAACTCTAATAGAAAACCAAACCTAATGCTCAACCAATCCCTAACCATAAACACTGAAGCTGAAAATAATAAAGCCTAACCCTAACGGTCAACAAAACCCTAATGTAAAACAAAACCTCGCCCTTTACAATGAATCTGATCCTAACACTCAACGCTAGCCCTAAGCTTATTTCTAACTGGAACCCAACACTGAAACAAAACCTAAGACTGGAACATTCCTCAGCGTTCGGGTTACGGTTGAATGTCAGAGTCAAGTTCAGCATTTAGGTTTAGGGTTTGGTTGAGCATTAGGGTTTGGTACATCATTAGGGTTAGGGTTAGGTTAAGGTTAGGGTTAGGGTTAGGGTTAGGGTTAGGGTTGGGGTTAGTCCGATTCAGTATTTAGGGTTAGGGTTTGGTAGAGCATTAGGGGTCAGGTTAGGAGATGCATTAGGATTAGAGTGGAGAACCAGAGTCAAAATTGATTCAGCAATGGCGTTAGGATTCAGGATGGGTTTCGAATTAGTGTTAGGGTTAGAGTGGAGAACCAGAGTCAAAATTGATTCACCAATAGGGTTAGGGTTCATGACGGGTTTCGAATTAGTGTTAGGGTTTCAGTTCGGGAAAGGAGCAGTTGAATGTCAGAGCTTTCACGTTTTAAAGTGTCAAGTTTTAGGGTTAGGGTTTGGCTGGGCATTAGTGTTTGTTTTACCATTAAGGTCAATGTTTATTATTAGGTTTAGGGTTTTCATTAAGGTTGAGAACCAGCCTCAAGATTGTTTCAGCAATAGGGTTTCGGTTAGGGTTGAGAACGAAAGGCAGGATGGTTTCAGAATTAGGGTTTTGTTCAAAATTAGTTAGCGTTTAAGTTTAGGTAAGAGGGAGTTCAATGTGAGAGTCAAGTTCAGGATTAAGGTTTCTATGAGCATTAGGATTTCTTTTCGCTTTAGTATTAGGGCTTAGCATTTGGGGCAGTTTAATACTTGGGAGGGACAAATTTTAAAATGTCAAGGCCTGAGAAAGTTTTCTTACAAAGTTTGTCCAACTTTTCATGTCAAAAAATCAAAACGTCATTGCTAAAGATGTATGTAATTCACATCCTGAAACAGTATAAAGTACAGTTGATTTTGCCCCCATTTTGAACCCTAACCTTAAAGCGAAACGAAACATTAAAACAAAAAGTTGACTCTGATATTCAACTGTAACCCAATTATTAAACCCTAACTCTAATGAAAAACCAAATTCTCATGCTCAACTAATCCCTAACCCTCAACGTTTAAGCTGACTGTGACATTCAGCCTGAACCCTAACCTAAATCCTAACCCTAATGGTCAATGAAACCCTAATGGAAAATTGAATGCTCAGCCTGGACAACGAAGCTGATTCTGACCATCAATGATAGACATAAGCTTATTTCTATCTGAAACCCTAATACTATCTCATGCCCTAATGCTGAATGAATCCTGATGTAGTTCTCAATGCTAAACCTAATTCTAATACAAATCGTAAGCCTATTGTTAAACCCTAATCGAAAACCAAACCTAATGCTCAACCAATCCCTAACCCTCAACTTTTAAGCTGACTGTGACATTCTGCCTAAACCCTAACCTAAATCCTAACCCTAATGGTCAATGAAACCCTTATGGAAAAATGAATGCTCAGCCTGGACAACGAAGCTGATTCTGACCATCAATGATAGACATAAGCTTATTTCTATCTGAAACCCTAATACTATCTCATGCCCTAATGCTGAATGAATCCTGATGTAGTTCTCAATGCTAAACCTAATTCTAATACAAATCGTAAGCCTATTGTTAAACCCTAATCGAAAACCAAACCTAATGCTCAACCAATCCCTAACCCTCAACTTTTAAGCTGACTGTGACATTCAGCCTAAACCCTAACCTAAATCCTAACCCTAATGGTCAATGAAACCCTTATGGAAAAATGAATGCTGAGGCTGGATAACGAAGCTGATTCTGACCATCAACGATAGACATATCCTTGTTTCTATCTGAAACCCTAATACTATCTCATGCCCTAATGCTGAATCAATCCTGATGTAGTTCTCAATGCTAAACCTAATTCTAAGAGAAACCGTAACCCTATTGTTAAACCCTAACTCAAATGAAAAACCAAACGCTCATGTTCAACCAATCCCTAACCCTCAACGTTTAAAATGACTGTGACATTCAGCCTGAACCCTAACCTAAATCCTAACCCTAATGGTCAATGAAACCCTAATGGAAAATGGAATGCTCAGCCTGGACAACGAAGCTGATTCTGACCATCAATGATAGACATAAGCTTATTTCTATCTGAAATCCTAATACTATCTCATGCCCTAATGCTGAATGAATCCTGATGTAGTTTTCAATGCTAAAACTAAATCTAATACAAACCGTAACCCTATTGTTAAACCCTAATTGAAAACCAAACCTAATGCTCAACTAATCCCTAAACCTCAACTTTTAAGCTGACTCTGACATTCAGCCTGAACCCTAACCTAAATCCTAACTCTAATGGTCAATGAAACCCTAATGGAAAATTGAATGCTCAGCCTGGACAACGAAGCTGATTCTGACCATCAATGATAGACATAAGCTTATTTCTATCTGAAACCCTAATACTATCTCATGCCCTAATGCTGAATGAATCCTGATGTAGTTCTCAAAGCTAAACCTAATTCTAATACAAACCGTAAGCCTATTGTTAAACCCTAATCGAAAACCAAACCTAATGCTGAACCAATCCCTAACCCTCAACTTTTAAGCTGACTGTGACATTCAGCCTGAACCATAACCTAAATCCTAACCCTAATGGTCAATGAAACCCTTATGGAAAAATGAATGCTCAGGCTGGACAACGAAGCTGATTCTGACCATCAACGATAGACATATCCTTGTTTCTATCTGAAACCCTAATACTATCTCATGCCCTAATGCTGAATCAATCCTGACGTAGTTCTCAATGCTAAACCTAATTCTAAGAGAAACCGTAACCCTATTGTTAAACCCTAACTGAAATGAAAAACCAAACGCTCATGCTCAACCAATCCCTAACCCTCAACGTTTAAAATGACTGTGACATTCAGCCTGAACCCTAACCTAAATCCTAACCCTAATGGTCAATGAAACCCTAATGGAAAATGGAATGCTCAGCCTGGACAACGAAGCTGATTCTGACCATCAATGATAGACATAAGCTTATTTCTATCTGAAATCCTAATACAATCTCATGCCTTAATGCTGAATGAATCCTGATGTAGTTTTCAATGCTAAAACTAAATCTAATACAAACCGTAACCCTATTGTTAAACCCTAATTGAAAACCAACCCTAATGCTCAACTAATCCCTAAACCTCAACTTTTAAGCTGACTCTGACATTCAGCCTGAACCCTAACCTAAATCCTAACTCTAATGGTCAATAAAACCCTCATGGAAAATTGGATGCTCAGCCTGTACAACGAAGCTGATTCTGACCATCAACGATAGACATATCCTTGTTTCTATCTGAAACCCTAATACTATCTCATGCCCTAATGCTGAATCAATCCTGATGTAGTTCTTAATGCTAAACCTAATTCTAAGAGAAACCGAAAGCCTATTGTTAAACCCTGATCGAAAACCAAACCTAATGCTCAACCAATCCGTAACCCTCAACTTTTAAGCTGACTGTGACATTCAGCCTAAACCCTAACCTAAATCCTAACCCTAATGGTCAATGAAACCCTAATGGAAAAATGAATGCACAGCCTGGACAACGAAGATGATTCTGACCATCAACGATAGACATATCCTTGTTTCTATCTGAAACCCTAATACTATCTCATGCCCTAATGCTGAATCAATCCTGATGTAGTTCTCAATGCTAAACCTAATTCTAAGAGAAACCGTATCCCTATTGTTAAACCCTAACTCAAATGAAAAACCAAACGCTCATGCTCAACCAATCCCTAACCCTCAACGTTTAAAATGACTGTGACATTCAGCCTGAACCCTAACCTAAATCCTAACCCTAATGGTCAAACAAACCCTAATGGAAAATTGAATGCTCAGCCTGGACAACGAAGCTGATTCTGACCATCAACGATAGACATAAACTGATTTCTATCTGAAACCCTAATGCTATCTCATGCCCTAATGCTCAATCTATCCTGATGTAGTTCTTAATGCTAAACCTAATTCTAATACAAACCGTAACCTTAATAATAAACCCTAACTCTAATAGAAAACCAAACCTAATGCTCAACCAATCACTAACCATAAACACTGAAGCTGAAAATAACGAATCTGATTCTGACCATCAACGATAGACATATCCTTGTTTCTATCTGAAACCCTAATACTATCTCATGCCCTAATGCTGAATCAATTATGACGTAGTTCTCAATGCTAAACCTAATTCTAAGAGAAACCGTAACCCTATTGTTAAACCCTAACTGAAATGAAAAACCAAACGCTCATGCTCAACCAATCCCTAACCCTCAACGTTTAAAATGACTGTGACATTCAGCCTGAACCCTAACCTAAATCCTAACCCTAATGGTCAATGAAACCCTAATGGAAAATGGAAGGCTCAGCCTGGACAACGAAGCTGATTCTGACCATAAGCTTATTTCTATCTGAAATCCTAATACTATCTCATGCCCTAATGCTGAATGAATCCTGATGTAGTTCTCAATGCTAAACCTAAATCTAATACAAACCGTAACCCTATTGTTAAACCCTAATTGAAAACCAAACCTAATGCTCAACTAATCCCTAACCCTCAACTTTTAAGTTGACTCTGACATACAGCCTGAACCCTAACATAAATCCTGACTCTAATGGTCAATAAAACCCTCATGGAAAATTGGATGCTCAGCCTGGACAACGAAGCTGATTCTGACCATCAACGATAGACATATCCTTGTTTCTATCTGAAACCCTAATGCTATCTCATGCCCTAATGCTGAATCAATCCTGATGTAGTTCTCAATGCTAAACCTAATTCTAAGAGAAACCGAAAGCCTATTGTTAAACCCTAACTCAAATGAAAAACCAAACGCTCATGCTCAACCAATCCCTAACCCTCAACGTTTAAAATGACTGTGACATTCAGCCTGAACCCTAACCTAAATCCTAACCCTAATGGTCAATGAAACCCTAATGGAAAATTGAATGCTCAGCCTGGACAACGAAGGTGATTCTGACCATCAACGATAGACATAAACTTTTTTCTATCTGAAACCCTAATGCTATCTCATGCCCTGATGGTCAATCTATCCTGATGTAGTTTTTAATGCTAAACCTAATTCTAATACAAACCGTAACCTTAATACTAAACCCTAACTCTAATAGAAAACCAAACCTAATGCTCAACCAATCACTGACCATAAACACTGAAGCTGAAAATAACGAAGCTGATTCTGACCATCAACGATAGACATATCCTTGTTTCTATCTGAAACCCTAATACTATCTCATGCCCTAATGCTGAATCAATCCTGACGTACTTCTCAATGCTAAACCTAATTCTAAGAGAAACCGTAACCCTATTGTTAAACCCTAACTGAAATAAAAAACCAAACGCTCATGCTCAACCAATCCCTAACCCTCAACGTTTAAAATGACTGTGACATTCAGCCTGAACCCTAACCTAAATCCTAACCCTAATGGTCAATGAAACCCTAATGGAAAATGGAATGGTCAGCCTGGCCAACGAAGCTGATTCTGACCATCAATGATAGACATAAGCTTATTTCTATCTGAAATCCTAATACTATCTCATGCGCTAATGCTGAATGAATCCTGATGTAGTTCTCAATGCTAAACCTAAATCTAATACAAACCGTAACCCTATTGTTAAACCCTAATTGAAAACCAAACCTAATGCTCAACTAATCCCTAACCCTCAACTTTTAAGTTGACTCTGACATTCAGCCTGAACCCTCACATAAATCCTAACTCTAATGGTCAATAAAACCCTCATGGAAAATTGGATGCTCAGCCTGTACAACGAAGCTGATTCTGACCATCAATGATAGACATAATCTTATTTCTATCTGAAACCCTAATACTATCTCATGCCCTAATGCTGAATGAATCCTGATGTAGTTCTCAATGCTAAACCTAATTCTAATACAAACCGTAAACCTATTGTTAAACCCTAATCGAAAACAAAACCTAATGCTCAACCAATCTCTAACCCTCAACTTTTAAGCTGACTGTGACATTCAGCCTAAACCCTAACCTAAATCCTAACCCTAATGGTCAATGAAACCCTTATGGAAAAATGAATGCTCAGGCTGGACAACGAAGCTGATTCTGACCATCAACGATAGACATATCCTTGTTTCTATCTGAAACCCTAATACTATCTCATGCCCTAATGCTGAATCAATCCTGATGTAGTTCTCAATGCTAAACCTAATTCTAAGAGAAACCGTAACCCTATTGTTAAACCCTAACTCAAATGAAAAACCAAACGCTCATGTTCAACCAATCCCTAACCCTCAACGTTTAAAATGACTGTGACATTCAGCCTGAACCCTAACCTAAATCCTAATCCTAATGGTCAATGAAACCCTAATGGAAAATGGAATGCTCAGCCTGGACAACGAAGCTGATTCTGACCATCAATGATAGACATAAGCTTACTTCTATCTGAAATCCTAATACTATCTCATGCCCTAATGCTGAATGAATCCTGATGTAGTTTTCAATGCTAAAACTAAATCTAATACAAACCGTAACCCTATTGTTAAACCCTAATTGAAAACCAAACCTAATGCTCAACTAATCCCTAAACCTCAACTTTTAAGCTGACTCTGACATTCAGCCTGAACCCTAACCTAAATCCTAACTCTAATGGTCAATGAAACCCTAATGGAAAATTGAATGCTCAGCCTGGACAACGAAGCTGATTCTGACCATCAATGATAGACATAAGCTTATTTCTATCTGAAACCCTAATACTATCTCATGGCCTAATGCTGAATGAATCCTGATGTAGTTCTCAATGCTAAACCTAATTCTAATACAAACCGTAAGCCTATTGTTAAACCCTAATCGAAAACTAAACCTAATGCTGAACCAATCCCTAACCCTCAACTTTTAAGCTGACTGTGACATTCAGCCTGAACCCTAACCTAAATCCTAACCCTAATGGTCAATGAAACCCTTATGGAAAAATGAATGCTCAGGCTGGACAACGAAGCTGATTCTGACCATCAACGATAGACATATCCTTGTTTCTATCTGAAACCCTAATACTATCTCATGCCCTAATGCTGAATCAATCCTGACGTAGTTCTCAATGCTAAACCTAATTCTAAGAGAAACCGTAACCCTATTGTTAAACCCTAACTGAAATGAAAAACCAAACGCTCATGCTCAACCAATCCCTAACCCTCAAAGTTTAAAATGACTGTGACATTCAGCCTGAACCCTAACCTAAATCCTAACCCTAATGGTCAATGAAATCCTAATGGAAAATGGAATGCTCAGCCTGGACAACGAAGCTGATTCTGACGATCAATGATAGACATAAGCTTATTTCTATCTGAAATCCTAATACTATCTCATGCCCTAATGCTGAATGAATCCTGATCTGGTTTTCAATGCTAAAACTAAATCTAATACAAACCGTAACCCTATTGTTAAACCCTAATTGAAAACCAAACCTAATGCTCAACTAATCCCTAAACCTCAACTTTTAAGCTGACTCTGACATTCAGCCTGAACCCTAAACTAAATCCTAACTCTAATGGTCAATGAAACCCTAATGGAAAATTGAATGCTCAGCCTGGACAACGAAGCTGATTCTGACCATCAATGATAGACATAAGCTTATTTCTATCTGAAACCCTAATACTATCTCATGCCCTAATGCTGAATGAATCCTGATGTAGTTCTCAATGCTAAACCTAATTCTGATACAAACCGTAAGCCTATTGTTAAACCCTAATCGAAAACCAAACCTAATGCTGAACCAATCCCTAACCCTCAACTTTTAAGCTGACTGTGACATTCAGCCTGAACCCTAACCTAAATCCTAACCCTAATGGTCAATGAAACCCTTATGGAAAAATGAATGCTCAGGCTGGACAACGAAGCTGATTCTGACCATCAACGATAGACATATCCTTGTTTCTATCTGAAACCCTAATACTATCTCATGCCCTAATGCTGAATCAATCCTGACGTAGTTCTCAATGCTAAACCTAATTCTAAGAGAAACCGTAACCCTATTGTTAAACCCTAACTCAAATGAAAAACCAAACGCTCATGCTCAACCAATCCCTAACCCTCAACGTTTAAAATGACTGTGACATTCAGCCTGAACCCTAACCTAAATCCTAACCCTAATGGTCAAACAAACCCTAATGGAAAATTGAATGCTCAGCCTGGACAACGAAGCTGATTCTGACCATCAACGATAGACATAAACTGATTTCTATCTGAAACCCTAATGCTATCTCATGCCCTAATGCTCAATCTATCCTGATGTAGTTCTTAATGCTAAACCTAATTCTAATACAAACCGTAACCTTAATAATAAACCCTAACTCTAATAGAAAACCAAACCTAATTCTCAACCAATCACTAACCATAAACACTGAAGCTGAAAATAACGAAGCTGATTCTAACCATCAACGATAGACATATCCTTGTTTCTATCTGAAAACCTAATACTATCTCATGCCCTAATGCTGAATGAATCCTGATGTAGTTTTCAATGCTAAAACTAAATCTAATACAAACCGTAACCCTATTGTTAAACCCTAATTGAAAACCAAACCTAATGCTCAACTAATCCCTAAACCTCAACTTTTAAGCTGACTCTGACATTCAGCCTGAACCCTAACCTAAATCCTAACTCTAATGGTCAATGAAACCCTAATGGAAAATTGAATGCTCAGCCTGGACAACGAAGCTGATTCTGACCATCAATGATAGACATAAGCTTATTTCTATCTGAAACCCTAATACTATCTCATGCCCTAATGCTGAATGAATCCTGATGTAGTTCTCAATGCTAAACCTAATTCTAATACAAACCGTAAGCCTATTGTTAAACCCTAATCGAAAACCAAACCTAATGCTCAACTAATCCCTAACCCTCAACTTTTAAGTTGACTCTGACATTCAGCCTGAACCCTCACATAAATCCTAACTCTAATGGTCAATAAAACCCTCATGGAAAATTGGCTGCTCAGCCTGTACAACGAAGCTGATTCTGACCATCAATGATAGACATAATCTTATTTCTATCTGAAACCCTAATACTATCTCATGCCCTAATGCTGAATGAATCCTGATGTAGTTCTCAATGCTAAACCTAATTCTAATACAAACCGTAAACCTATTGTTAAACCCTAATCGAAAACAAAACCTAATGCTCAACCAATCTCTAACCCTCAACTTTTAAGCTGACTGTGACATTCAGCCTGAACCCTAACCTAAATCCTAACCCTAATGGTCAATGAAACCCTTATGGAAAAATGAATGCTCAGGCTGGACAACGAAGCTGATTCTGACCATCAACGATAGACATATCCTTGTTTCTATCTGAAACCCTAATACTATCTCATGCCCTAATGCTGAATCAATCCTGATGTAGTTCTCAATGCTAAACCTAATTCTAAGAGAAACCGTAACCCTATTGTTAAAGCCTAACTCAAATGAAAAACCAAACGCTCATGTTCAACCAATCCCTAACCCTCAACGTTTAAAATGACTGTGACATTCAGCCTGAACCCTAACCTAAATCCTAATCCTAATGGTCAATGAAACCCTAATGGAAAATGGAATGCTCAGCCTGGACAACGAAGCTGATTCTGACCATCAATGATAGACATAAGCTTACTTCTATCTGAAATCCTAATACTATCTCATGCCCTAATGCTGAATGAATCCTGATGTAGTTTTCAATGCTAAAACTAAATCTAATACAAACCGTAACCCTATTGTTAAACCCTAATTGAAAACCAAACCTAATGCTCAACTAATCCCTAAACCTCAACTTTTAAGCTGACTCTGACATTCAGCCTGAACCCTAACCTAAATCCTAACTCTAATGGTCAATGAAACCCTAATGGAAAATTGAATGCTCAGCCTGGACAACGAAGCTGATTCTGACCATCAATGATAGACATAAGCTTATTTCTATCTGAAACCCTAATACTATCTCATGCCCTAATGCTGAATGAATCCTGATGTAGTTCTCAATGCTAAACCTAATTCTGATACAAACCGTAAGCCTATTGTTAAACCCTAATCGAAAACCAAACCTAATGCTGAACCAATCCCTAACCCTCAACTTTTAAGCTGACTGTGACATTCAGCCTGAACCCTAACCTAAATCCTAACCCTAATGGTCAATGAAACCCTTATGGAAAAATGAATGCTCAGGCTGGACAACGAAGCTGATTCTGACCATCAACGATAGACATATCCTTGTTTCTATCTGAAACCCTAATACTATCTCATGCCCTAATGCTGAATCAATCCTGACGTAGTTCTCAATGCTAAACCTAATTCTAAGAGAAACCGTAACCCTATTGTTAAACCCTAACTCAAATGAAAAACCAAACGCTCATGCTCAACCAATCCCTAACCCTCAACGTTTAAAATGACTGTGACATTCAGCCTGAACCCTAACCTAAATCCTAACCCTAATGGTCAAACAAACCCTAATGGAAAATTGAATGCTCAGCCTGGACAACGAAGCTGATTCTGACCATCAACGATAGACATAAACTGATTTCTATCTGAAACCCTAATGCTATCTCATGCCCTAATGCTCAATCTATCCTGATGTAGTTCTTAATGCTAAACCTAATTCTAATACAAACCGTAACCTTAATAATAAACCCTAACTCTAATAGAAAACCAAACCTAATTCTCAACCAATCACTAACCATAAACACTGAAGCTGAAAATAACGAAGCTGATTCTAACCATCAACGATAGACATATCCTTGTTTCTATCTGAAAACCTAATACTATCTCATGCCCTAATGCTGAATGAATCCTGATGTAGTTTTCAATGCTAAAACTAAATCTAATACAAACCGTAACCCTATTGTTAAACCCTAATTGAAAACCAAACCTAATGCTCAACTAATCCCTAAACCTCAACTTTTAAGCTGACTCTGACATTCAGCCTGAACCCTAACCTAAATCCTAACTCTAATGGTCAATGAAACCCTAATGGAAAATTGAATGCTCAGCCTGGACAACGAAGCTGATTCTGACCATCAATGATAGACATAAGCTTATTTCTATCTGAAACCCTAATACTATCTCATGCCCTAATGCTGAATGAATCCTGATGTAGTTCTCAATGCTAAACCTAATTCTAATACAAACCGTAAGCCTATTGTTAAACCCTAATCGAAAACCAAACCTAATGCTGAACCAATCCCTAACCCTCAACTTTTAAGCTGACTGTGACATTCAGCCTGAACCCTAACCTAAATCCTAACCCTAATGGTCAATGAAACCCTTATGGAAAAATGAATGCTCAGGCTGGACAACGAAGCTGATTCTGACCATCAACGATAGACATATCCATGTTTCTATCTGAAACCCTAATACTATCTCATGCCCTAATGCTGAATCAATCCTGATGTAGTTCTCAATGCTAAACCTAATTCTAAGAGAAACCGTAACCCTATTGTTAAACCCTAACTCAAATGAAAAACCAAACGCTCATGCTCAACCAATCCCTAACCCTCAACGTTTAAAATGACTATGACATTCAGCCTGAACCCTAACCTAAATCCAAACCCTAATGGTTAATGAAACCCTAATGGAAAATTGAATGCTCAGCCTGGACAACGAAGCTGATTCTGACCATCAACGATAGACATAAACTTATTTCTATCTGAAACCCTAATGCTATCTCATGCCCTAATGCTCAATCTATCCTGATGTAGTTTTTAATGCTAAACCTAATTCTAATACAAACCGTAACCTTAATAATAAACCCTAACTCTAATAGAAAACCAAACCTAATGCTCAACCAATCCCTAACCATAAACACTGAAGCTGAAAATAACGAAGCTGATTCTGACCATCAACGATAGACATATCCATGTTTCTATCTGAAACCCTAATACTATCTCATGCCCTAATGCTGAATCAATCCTGACGTAGTTCTCAATGCTAAACCTAATTCTAAGAGAAACCGTAACCCTATTGTTAAACCCTAACTGAAATGAAAAACCAAACGCTCATGCTCAACCAATCCCTAACCCTCAACGTTTAAAATGACTGTGACATTCAGCCTGAACCCTAACCTAAATCCTAACCCTAATGGTCAATGAAACCCTAATGGAAAATGGAATGCTCAGCCTGGACAACGAAGCTGATTCTGACCATCAATGATAGACATAAGCTTATTTCTACCTGAAATCCTAATACTATCTCATGCCCTAATGCTGAATGAATCCTGATGTAGTTTTCAATGCTAAAACTAAATCTAATACAAACCGTAACCCTATTGTTAAACCCTAATTGAAAACCAAACCTAATGCTCAACTAATCCCTAAACCTCAACTTTTAAGCTGACTCTGACATTCAGCCTGAACCCTAACCTAAATCCTAACTCTAATGGTCAATGAAACCCTAATGGAAAATTGAATGCTCAGCCTGGACAACGAAGCTGATTCTGACCATCAATGATAGACATAAGCTTATTTCTATCTGAAACCCTAATACTATCTCATGCCCTAATGCTGAATGAATCCTGATGTAGTTCTCAATGCTAAACCTAATTCTAATACAAACCGTAAGCCTATTGTTAAACCCTAATCGAAAACCAAACCTAATGCTGAACCAATCCCTAACCCTCAACTTTTAAGCTGACTGTGACATTCAGCCTGAACCCTAACCTAAATCCTAACCCTAATGGTCAATGAAACCCTTATGGAAAAATGAATGCTCAGGCTGGACAACGAAGCTGATTCTGACCATCAACGATAGACATATCCTTGTTTCTATCTGAAACCCTATCTCATGCTATCTCATGCCCTAATGCTCAATCTATCCTGATCTAGTTCTTAATGCTAAACCTCATTCTAATACAAACCGTAACCTTAATAATAAACCCTAACTCTAATAGAAAACCAAACCTAATTCTCAACCAATCACTAACCATAAACACTGAAGCTGAAAATAACGAAGCTGATTCTAACCATCAACGATAGACATATCCTTGTTTCTATCTGAAAACCTAATACTATCTCATGCCCTAATGCTGAATCAATCCTGATGTAGTTCTCAATGCTAAACCTAATTCTAAGAGAAACCGTAACCCTATTGTTAAACCCTAACTGAAATGAAAAACCAAAGGCTCATGCTCAACCAATCCCTATCCCTCAACGTTTAAAATGACTGTGACATTCAGCCTGAACCCTAACCTAAATCCTAACCCTAATGGTCAATGAAACCCTAATGGAAAACTCAATGCTCAGCCTGGACAACGAAGCTGATTCTGACCATCAACGATAGACATAAACTTATTTCTATCTGAAACCCTAATGCTATCTCATGCCCTAATGCTCAATCTAGCCTGATGTAGTTCTTAATGCTAAACCTAATTCTAATACAAACCGTAACCTTAATAATAAAACCTAACTCTAATAGAAAACCAAACCTAATGCTCAACCAATCCCTAACCATAAACACTGAAGCTGAAAATAATAAAGCCTAACCCTAACGGTCAACAAAACCCTAATGTAAAACAAAACCTCGCCCTTTACAATGAATCTGATCCTAACACTCAACGCTAGCCCTAAGCTTATTTCTAACTGGAACCCTAACACTGAAACAAAACCTAAGACTGGAACATTGCTCAGCCTTCGGGTTAAGGTTTAATGTCAGAGTCAAGTTCAGCATTTAGGTTTAGGGTTTGCTTGAGCATTAGGGTTTGGTACATCATTAGGGTTAGGGTTAGGTTAAGGTTAGGGTTAGGGTTACGGTTAGGGTTAGGGTTAGCGTTAGGGTTAGGGTTAGGGTTAGGGTTGGGGTTAGTCCGATCCAGTATTTAGGGTTAGGGTTTGGTAGAGCATTAGGGGTCAGGTTAGGAGATGCATTAGGATTAGAGTGGAGAACCAGAGTCAAAATTGATTCAGCAATGGCGTTAGGATTCAGGATGGGTTTTGAATTAGTGTTAGGGTTAGAGTGGAGAACCAGAGTCAAAATTGATTCACCAATAGGGTTAGGGTTCATGACGGGTTTCGAATTAGTGTTAGGGTTTCAGTTCGGGAAAGGAGCAGTTGAATGTCAGAGCTTTCACGTTTTAAAGTGTCAAGTTTTAGGGTTAGGGTTTGGCTGGGCATTAGTGTTTGTTTTACCATTAAGGTCAATGTTTATTATTAGGTTTAGGGTTTTCATTAAGGTTGAGAACCAGCCTCAAGATTGTTTCAGCAATAGGGTTTCAGTTAGGGTTGAGAACGAAAGGCAGGATGGTTTCAGAATTAGGGTTTTGTTCAAAATTAGTTAGCGTTTAAGTTTAGGTAAGAGGGAGTTCAATGTGAGAGTCAAGTTCAGGATTAAGGTTTCTATGAGCATTAGGATTTCTTTTCGCTTTAGTATTAGGGCTTAGCATTAGGGGAAGTTTAATACTTGGGAGGGACAAATTTTAAAATGTCAAGGCCTGAGAAAGTTTTCTTACAATGTTTGTCCAACTTTTCATGTCAAAAAATCAAAACGTCATTGCTAAAGATGTATGTAATTCACATCCTGAAACAGTATAAAATACAGTTGATTTTGCCCCCATTTTGAACCCTAACCTTAAAGCGAAACGAAACATTATAACAAAAAGTTAACTCTGATATTCAACTGTAACCCAATTATTAAACCCTAACTCTAATGAAAAACCAAATTCTCATGCTCAACTAATCCCTAACCCTCAACGTTTAAGCTGACTGTGACATTCAGCCTGAACCCTAACCTAAATCCTAACCCTAATGGTCAATGAAACCCTAATGGAAAATTGAATGCTCAGCCTGGACAACGAAGCTGATTCTGACCATCAATGATAGACATAAGCTCAATTCTATCTGAAACCCTAATACTATCTCATGCCCTAATGCTGAATGAATCCTGATGTAGTTCTCAATGCTAAACCTAATTCTAATACAAACCGTAAGCCTATTGTTAAACCCTAATCGAAAACCAAACCTAATGCTCAACCAATCCCTAACCCTCAACTTTTAAGCTGACTGTGACATTCAGCCTAAACCCTAACCTAAATCCTAACCCTAATGGTCAATGAAAGCCTTATGGAAAAATGAATGCTCAGGCTGGACAACGAAGCTGATTCTGACCATCAACTATAGACATATCCTTGTTTCTATCTGAAACCCTAATACTATCTCATGCCCTAATGCTGAATCAATCCTGACGTAGTTCTCAATGCTAAACCTAATTCTAAGAGAAACCGTAACCCTATTGTTAAACCCTAACTCAAATGAAAAACCAAACGCTCATGCTCAACCAATCCCTAACCCTCAACGTTTAAAATGACTATGACTTTCAGCCTGAACCCTAACCTAAATCCTAACCCTAATGGTTAATGAAACCCTAATGGAAAATTGAATGCTCAGCCTGGACAACGAAGCTGATTCTGACCATCAACGATAGACATAAACTTATTTCTATCTGAAACCCTAATGCTATCTCATGCCCTAATGCTCAATCTATCCTGATGTAGTTTTTAATGCTAAACCTAATTCTAATACAAACCGTAACCTTAATAATAAACCCTAACTCTAATAGAAAACCAAACCTAATGCTCAACCAATCACTAACCATAAACACTGAAGCTGAAAATAACGAAGCTGATTCTGACCATCAACGATAGACATATCCATGTTTCTATCTGAAACCCTAATACTATCTCATGCCCTAATGCTGAATCAATCCTGACGTAGTTCTCAATGCTAAACCTAATTCTAAGAGAAACCGTAACCCTATTGTTAAACCCTAACTGAAATGAAAAACCAAACGCTCATGCTCAACCAATCCCTAACCCTCAACGTTTAAAATGACTGTGACATTCAGCCTGAACCCTAACCTAAATCCTAACCCTAATGGTCAATGAAACCCTAATGGAAAATTGAATGCTCAGCCTGGACAACGAAGCTGATTCTGACCATCAATGATAGACATAAGCTTATTTCTATCTGAAACACTAATACTATCTCATGCCCTAATGCTGAATGAAAACTGATGTAGTTCTCAATGCTAAACCTAATTCTAATACAAACCGTAAGCCTATTGTTAAACCCTAATCGAAAACCAAACCTAATGCTCAACCAATCCCTAACCCTCAACTTTTAAGCTGACTGTGACATTCAGCCTAAACCCTAACCTAAATCCTAACCCTAATGGTCAATGAAACCCTTATGGAAAAATGAATGCTCAGGCTGGACAACGAAGCTGATTCTGACCATCAACGATAGACATATCCTTGTTTCTATCTGAAACCCTAATACTATCTCATGCCCTAATGCTGAATCAATCCTGATGTAGTTCTCAATGCTAAACCTAAATCTAATACAAACCGTAACCCTATTGTTAAACCCTAATTGAAAACCAAACCTAATGCTCAACTAATCCCTAAACCTCAACTTTTAAGCTGACTCTGACATTCAGCCTGAACCCTAACCTAAATCCTAACTCTAATGGTCAATGAAACCCTAATGGAAAATTGAATGCTCAGCCTGGACAACGAAGCTGATTCTGACCATCAATGATAGACATAAGCTTATTTCTATCTGAAACCCTAATACTATCTCATGCCCTAATGCTGAATGAATCCTGATGTAGTTCTCAATGCTAAACCTAATTCTAATACAAACCGTAAGCCTATTGTTAAACCCTAATCGAAAACCAAACCTAATGCTCAACTAATCCCTAACCCTCAACTTTTAAGTTGACTCTGACATTCAGCCTGAACCCTCACATAAATCCTAACTCTAATGGTCAATAAAACCCTCATGGAAAATTGGATGCTCAGCCTGTACAACGAAGCTGATTCTGACCATCAATGATAGACATAATCTTATTTCTATCTGAAACCCTAATACTATCTCATGCCCTAATGCTGAATGAATCCTGATGTAGTTCTCAATGCTAAACCTAATTCTAATACAAACCGTAAACCTATTGTTAAACCCTAATCGAAAACAAAACCTAATGCTCAACCAATCTCTAACCCTCAACTTTTAAGCTGACTGTGACATTCAGCCTGAACCCTAACCTAAATCCTAACCCTAATGGTCAATGAAACCCTTATGGAAAAATGAATGCTCAGGCTGGACAACGAAGCTGATTCTGACCATCAACGATAGACATATCCTTGTTTCTATCTGAAACCCTAATACTATCTCATGCCCTAATGCTGAATCAATCCTGATGTAGTTCTCAATGCTAAACCTAATTCTAAGAGAAACCGTAACCCTATTGTTAAACCCTAACTCAAATGAAAAACCAAACGCTCATGTTCAACCAATCCCTAACCCTCAACGTTTAAAATGACTGTGACATTCAGCCTGAACCCTAACCTAAATCCTAATCCTAATGGTCAATGAAACCCTAATGGAAAATGGAATGCTCAGCCTGGACAACGAAGCTGATTCTGACCATCAATGATAGACATAAGCTTACTTCTATCTGAAATCCTAATACTATCTCATGCCCTAATGCTGAATGAATCCTGATGTAGTTTTCAATGCTAAAACTAAATCTAATACAAACCGTAACCCTATTGTTAAACCCTAATTGAAAACCAAACCTAATGCTCAACTAATCCCTAAAC
The DNA here is from genome assembly GCA_026167975.1 of Phrynosoma blainvillii. Classification (NCBI taxonomy): domain Eukaryota; kingdom Metazoa; phylum Chordata; class Lepidosauria; order Squamata; family Phrynosomatidae; genus Phrynosoma; species Phrynosoma blainvillii. Next base: position 155,504,178 of record JANUYF010000004.1, read on the forward strand.
CTCAACTTTTAAGCTGACTCTGACATTCAGCCTGAACCCTAACCTAAATCCTAACTCTAATGGTCAATGAAACCCTAATGGAAAATTGAATGCTCAGCCTGGACAACGAAGCTGATTCTGACCATCAATGATAGACATAAGCTTATTTCTATCTGAAACCCTAATACTATCTCATGCCCTAATGCTGAATGAATCCTGATGTAGTTCTCAATGCTAAACCTAATTCTGATACAAACCGTAAGCCTATTGTTAAACCCTAATCGAAAACCAAACCTAATGCTGAACCAATCCCTAACCCTCAACTTTTAAGCTGACTGTGACATTCAGCCTGAACCCTAACCTAAATCCTAACCCTAATGGTCAATGAAACCCTTATGGAAAAATGAATGCTCAGGCTGGACAACGAAGCTGATTCTGACCATCAACGATAGACATATCCTTGTTTCTATCTGAAACCCTAATACTATCTCATGCCCTAATGCTGAATCAATCCTGACGTAGTTCTCAATGCTAAACCTAATTCTAAGAGAAACCGTAACCCTATTGTTAAACCCTAACTCAAATGAAAAACCAAACGCTCATGCTCAACCAATCCCTAACCCTCAACGTTTAAAATGACTGTGACATTCAGCCTGAACCCTAACCTAAATCCTAACCCTAATGGTCAAACAAACCCTAATGGAAAATTGAATGCTCAGCCTGGACAACGAAGCTGATTCTGACCATCAACGATAGACATAAACTGATTTCTATCTGAAACCCTAATGCTATCTCATGCCCTAATGCTCAATCTATCCTGATGTAGTTCTTAATGCTAAACCTAATTCTAATACAAACCGTAACCTTAATAATAAACCCTAACTCTAATAGAAAACCAAACCTAATTCTCAACCAATCACTAACCATAAACACTGAAGCTGAAAATAACGAAGCTGATTCTAACCATCAACGATAGACATATCCTTGTTTCTATCTGAAAACCTAATACTATCTCATGCCCTAATGCTGAATGAATCCTGATGTAGTTTTCAATGCTAAAACTAAATCTAATACAAACCGTAACCCTATTGTTAAACCCTAATTGAAAACCAAACCTAATGCTCAACTAATCCCTAAACCTCAACTTTTAAGCTGACTCTGACATTCAGCCTGAACCCTAACCTAAATCCTAACTCTAATGGTCAATGAAACCCTAATGGAAAATTGAATGCTCAGCCTGGACAACGAAGCTGATTCTGACCATCAATGATAGACATAAGCTTATTTCTATCTGAAACCCTAATACTATCTCATGCCCTAATGCTGAATGAATCCTGATGTAGTTCTCAATGCTAAACCTAATTCTAATACAAACCGTAAGCCTATTGTTAAACCCTAATCGAAAACCAAACCTAATGCTGAACCAATCCCTAACCCTCAACTTTTAAGCTGACTGTGACATTCAGCCTGAACCCTAACCTAAATCCTAACCCTAATGGTCAATGAAACCCTTATGGAAAAATGAATGCTCAGGCTGGACAACGAAGCTGATTCTGACCATCAACGATAGACATATCCATGTTTCTATCTGAAACCCTAATACTATCTCATGCCCTAATGCTGAATCAATCCTGATGTAGTTCTCAATGCTAAACCTAATTCTAAGAGAAACCGTAACCCTATTGTTAAACCCTAACTCAAATGAAAAACCAAACGCTCATGCTCAACCAATCCCTAACCCTCAACGTTTAAAATGACTATGACATTCAGCCTGAACCCTAACCTAAATCCAAACCCTAATGGTTAATGAAACCCTAATGGAAAATTGAATGCTCAGCCTGGACAACGAAGCTGATTCTGACCATCAACGATAGACATAAACTTATTTCTATCTGAAACCCTAATGCTATCTCATGCCCTAATGCTCAATCTATCCTGATGTAGTTTTTAATGCTAAACCTAATTCTAATACAAACCGTAACCTTAATAATAAACCCTAACTCTAATAGAAAACCAAACCTAATGCTCAACCAATCCCTAACCATAAACACTGAAGCTGAAAATAACGAAGCTGATTCTGACCATCAACGATAGACATATCCATGTTTCTATCTGAAACCCTAATACTATCTCATGCCCTAATGCTGAATCAATCCTGACGTAGTTCTCAATGCTAAACCTAATTCTAAGAGAAACCGTAACCCTATTGTTAAACCCTAACTGAAATGAAAAACCAAACGCTCATGCTCAACCAATCCCTAACCCTCAACGTTTAAAATGACTGTGACATTCAGCCTGAACCCTAACCTAAATCCTAACCCTAATGGTCAATGAAACCCTAATGGAAAATGGAATGCTCAGCCTGGACAACGAAGCTGATTCTGACCATCAATGATAGACATAAGCTTATTTCTACCTGAAATCCTAATACTATCTCATGCCCTAATGCTGAATGAATCCTGATGTAGTTTTCAATGCTAAAACTAAATCTAATACAAACCGTAACCCTATTGTTAAACCCTAATTGAAAACCAAACCTAATGCTCAACTAATCCCTAAACCTCAACTTTTAAGCTGACTCTGACATTCAGCCTGAACCCTAACCTAAATCCTAACTCTAATGGTCAATGAAACCCTAATGGAAAATTGAATGCTCAGCCTGGACAACGAAGCTGATTCTGACCATCAATGATAGACATAAGCTTATTTCTATCTGAAACCCTAATACTATCTCATGCCCTAATGCTGAATGAATCCTGATGTAGTTCTCAATGCTAAACCTAATTCTAATACAAACCGTAAGCCTATTGTTAAACCCTAATCGAAAACCAAACCTAATGCTGAACCAATCCCTAACCCTCAACTTTTAAGCTGACTGTGACATTCAGCCTGAACCCTAACCTAAATCCTAACCCTAATGGTCAATGAAACCCTTATGGAAAAATGAATGCTCAGGCTGGACAACGAAGCTGATTCTGACCATCAACGATAGACATATCCTTGTTTCTATCTGAAACCCTATCTCATGCTATCTCATGCCCTAATGCTCAATCTATCCTGATCTAGTTCTTAATGCTAAACCTCATTCTAATACAAACCGTAACCTTAATAATAAACCCTAACTCTAATAGAAAACCAAACCTAATTCTCAACCAATCACTAACCATAAACACTGAAGCTGAAAATAACGAAGCTGATTCTAACCATCAACGATAGACATATCCTTGTTTCTATCTGAAAACCTAATACTATCTCATGCCCTAATGCTGAATCAATCCTGATGTAGTTCTCAATGCTAAACCTAATTCTAAGAGAAACCGTAACCCTATTGTTAAACCCTAACTGAAATGAAAAACCAAAGGCTCATGCTCAACCAATCCCTATCCCTCAACGTTTAAAATGACTGTGACATTCAGCCTGAACCCTAACCTAAATCCTAACCCTAATGGTCAATGAAACCCTAATGGAAAACTCAATGCTCAGCCTGGACAACGAAGCTGATTCTGACCATCAACGATAGACATAAACTTATTTCTATCTGAAACCCTAATGCTATCTCATGCCCTAATGCTCAATCTAGCCTGATGTAGTTCTTAATGCTAAACCTAATTCTAATACAAACCGTAACCTTAATAATAAAACCTAACTCTAATAGAAAACCAAACCTAATGCTCAACCAATCCCTAACCATAAACACTGAAGCTGAAAATAATAAAGCCTAACCCTAACGGTCAACAAAACCCTAATGTAAAACAAAACCTCGCCCTTTACAATGAATCTGATCCTAACACTCAACGCTAGCCCTAAGCTTATTTCTAACTGGAACCCTAACACTGAAACAAAACCTAAGACTGGAACATTGCTCAGCCTTCGGGTTAAGGTTTAATGTCAGAGTCAAGTTCAGCATTTAGGTTTAGGGTTTGCTTGAGCATTAGGGTTTGGTACATCATTAGGGTTAGGGTTAGGTTAAGGTTAGGGTTAGGGTTACGGTTAGGGTTAGGGTTAGCGTTAGGGTTAGGGTTAGGGTTAGGGTTGGGGTTAGTCCGATCCAGTATTTAGGGTTAGGGTTTGGTAGAGCATTAGGGGTCAGGTTAGGAGATGCATTAGGATTAGAGTGGAGAACCAGAGTCAAAATTGATTCAGCAATGGCGTTAGGATTCAGGATGGGTTTTGAATTAGTGTTAGGGTTAGAGTGGAGAACCAGAGTCAAAATTGATTCACCAATAGGGTTAGGGTTCATGACGGGTTTCGAATTAGTGTTAGGGTTTCAGTTCGGGAAAGGAGCAGTTGAATGTCAGAGCTTTCACGTTTTAAAGTGTCAAGTTTTAGGGTTAGGGTTTGGCTGGGCATTAGTGTTTGTTTTACCATTAAGGTCAATGTTTATTATTAGGTTTAGGGTTTTCATTAAGGTTGAGAACCAGCCTCAAGATTGTTTCAGCAATAGGGTTTCAGTTAGGGTTGAGAACGAAAGGCAGGATGGTTTCAGAATTAGGGTTTTGTTCAAAATTAGTTAGCGTTTAAGTTTAGGTAAGAGGGAGTTCAATGTGAGAGTCAAGTTCAGGATTAAGGTTTCTATGAGCATTAGGATTTCTTTTCGCTTTAGTATTAGGGCTTAGCATTAGGGGAAGTTTAATACTTGGGAGGGACAAATTTTAAAATGTCAAGGCCTGAGAAAGTTTTCTTACAATGTTTGTCCAACTTTTCATGTCAAAAAATCAAAACGTCATTGCTAAAGATGTATGTAATTCACATCCTGAAACAGTATAAAATACAGTTGATTTTGCCCCCATTTTGAACCCTAACCTTAAAGCGAAACGAAACATTATAACAAAAAGTTAACTCTGATATTCAACTGTAACCCAATTATTAAACCCTAACTCTAATGAAAAACCAAATTCTCATGCTCAACTAATCCCTAACCCTCAACGTTTAAGCTGACTGTGACATTCAGCCTGAACCCTAACCTAAATCCTAACCCTAATGGTCAATGAAACCCTAATGGAAAATTGAATGCTCAGCCTGGACAACGAAGCTGATTCTGACCATCAATGATAGACATAAGCTCAATTCTATCTGAAACCCTAATACTATCTCATGCCCTAATGCTGAATGAATCCTGATGTAGTTCTCAATGCTAAACCTAATTCTAATACAAACCGTAAGCCTATTGTTAAACCCTAATCGAAAACCAAACCTAATGCTCAACCAATCCCTAACCCTCAACTTTTAAGCTGACTGTGACATTCAGCCTAAACCCTAACCTAAATCCTAACCCTAATGGTCAATGAAAGCCTTATGGAAAAATGAATGCTCAGGCTGGACAACGAAGCTGATTCTGACCATCAACTATAGACATATCCTTGTTTCTATCTGAAACCCTAATACTATCTCATGCCCTAATGCTGAATCAATCCTGACGTAGTTCTCAATGCTAAACCTAATTCTAAGAGAAACCGTAACCCTATTGTTAAACCCTAACTCAAATGAAAAACGAAACGCTCATGCTCAACCAATCCCTAACCCTCAACGTTTAAAATGACTATGACTTTCAGCCTGAACCCTAACCTAAATCCTAACCCTAATGGTTAATGAAACCCTAATGGAAAATTGAATGCTCAGCCTGGACAACGAAGCTGATTCTGACCATCAACGATAGACATAAACTTATTTCTATCTAAAACCCTAATGCTATCTCATGCCCTAATGCTCAATCTATCCTGATGTAGTTTTTAATGCTAAACCTAATTCTAATACAAACCGTAACCTTAATAATAAACCCTAACTCTAATAGAAAACCAAACCTAATGCTCAACCAATCACTAACCATAAACACTGAAGCTGAAAATAACGAAGCTGATTCTGACCATCAACGATAGACATATCCATGTTTCTATCTGAAACCCTAATACTATCTCATGCCCTAATGCTGAATCAATCCTGACGTAGTTCTCAATGCTAAACCTAATTCTAAGAGAAACCGTAACCCTATTGTTAAACCCTAACTGAAATGAAAAACCAAACGCTCATGCTCAACCAATCCCTAACCCTCAACGTTTAAAATGACTGTGACATTCAGCCTGAACCCTAACCTAAATCCTAACCCTAATGGTCAATGAAACCCTAATGGAAAATTGAATGCTCAGCCTGGACAACGAAGCTATTTCTGACCATCAATGATAGACATAAGCTTATTTCTATCTGAAACACTAATACTATCTCATGCCCTAATGCTGAATGAATCCTGATGTAGTTCTCAATGCTAAACCTAATTCTAATACAAACCGTAAGCCTATTGTTAAACCCTAATCGAAAACCAAACCTAATGCTCAACCAATCCCTAACCCTCAACTTTTAAGCTGACTGTGACATTCAGCCTAAACCCTAACCTAAATCCTAACCCTAATGGTCAATGAAACCCTTATGGAAAAATGAATGCTCAGGCTGGACAACGAAGCTGATTCTGACCATCAACGATAGACATATCCTTGTTTCTATCTGAAACCCTAATACTATCTCATGCCCTAATGCTGAATCAATCCTGATGTAGTTCTCAATGCTAAACCTAATTCTAATACAAACCGTAAGCCTATTGTTAAACCCTAATCGAAAACCAAACCTAATGCTGAACCAATCCCTAACCCTCAACTTTTAAGCTGACTGTGACATTCAGCCTGAACCCTAACCTAAATCCTAACCCTAATGGTCAATGAAACCCTAATGGAAAATGGAATGCTCAGCCTGGACAACGAAGCTGATTCTGACCATCAATGATAGACATAAGCTTATTTCTATCTGAAATCCTAATACTATCTCATGCCCTAATGCTGAATGAATCCTGATGTAGTTTTCAATGCTAAAACTAAATCTAATACAAACCGTAACCCTATTGTTAAACCCTAATTGAAAACCAAACCTAATGCTCAACTAATCCCTAAACCTCAACTTTTAAGCTGACTCTGACATTCAGCCTGAACCCTAACCTAAATCCTAACTCTAATGGTCAATGAAACCCTTATGGAAAATTGAATGCTCAGCCTGGACAACGAAGCTGATTATGACCATCAATGATAGACATAAGCTTATTTCTATCTGAAACCCTAATACTATCTCATGCCCTAATGCTGAATGAATCCTGATGTAGTTCTCAATGCTAAACCTAATTCTAATACAAACCGTAAGCCTATTGTTAAACCCTAATCGAAAACCAAACCTAATGCTGAACCAATCCCTAACCCTCAACTTTTAAGCTGACTGTGACATTCAGCCTGAACCCTAACCTAAATCCTAACCCTAATGGTCAATGAAACCCTTATGGAAAAATGAATGCTCAGGCTGGACAACGAAGCTGATTCTGACCATCAACGATAGACATATCCTTGTTTCTATCTGAAACCCTAATACTATCTCATGCCCTAATGCTGAATCAATCCTGACGTAGTTCTCAATGCTAAACCTAATTCTAAGAGAAACCGTAACCCCATTGTTAAACCCTAACTGAAATGAAAAACCAAACGCTCATGCTCAACCAATCCCTAACCCTCAACTTTTAAGCTGACTGTGACATTCAGCCTGAACCCTAACCTAAATCCTAACCCTAATGGTCAATGAAACCCTAATGGAAAATGGAATGCTCAGCCTGGACAACGAAGCTGATTCTGACCATCAATGATAGACATAAGCTTATTTCTATCTGAAATCCTAATACTATCTCATGCCCTAATGCTGAATGAATCCTGATGTAGTTTTCAATGCTAAAACTAAATCTAATACAAACCGTAACCCTATTGTTAAACCCTAATTGAAAACCAAACCTAATGCTCAACTAATCCCTAAACCTCAACTTTTAAGCTGACTCTGACATTCAGCCTGAACCCTAACCTAAATCCTAACTCTAATGGTCAATGAAACCCTTATGGAAAATTGAATGCTCAGCCTGGACAACGAAGCTGATTATGACCATCAATGATAGACATAAGCTTATTTCTATCTGAAACCCTAATACTATCTCATGCCCTAATGCTGAATGAATCCTGATGTAGTTCTCAATGCTAAACCTAATTCTAATACAAACCGTAAGCCTATTGTTAAACCCTAATCGAAAACCAAACCTAATGCTGAACCAATCCCTAACCCTCAACTTTTAAGCTGACTGTGACATTCAGCCTGAACCCTAACCTAAATCCTAACCCTAATGGTCAATGAAACCCTTATGGAAAAATGAATGCTCAGGCTGGACAACGAAGCTGATTCTGACCATCAACGATAGACATATCCTTGTTTCTATCTGAAACCCTAATACTATCTCATGCCCTAATGCTGAATCAATCCTGACGTAGTTCTCAATGCTAAACCTAATTCTAAGAGAAACCGTAACCCCATTGTTAAACCCTAACTGAAATGAAAAACCAAACGCTCATGCTCAACCAATCCCTAACCCTCAACTTTTAAAATGACTGTGACATTCAGCCTGAACCCTAACCTAAATCCTAACCCTAATGGTCAATGAAACCCTAATGGAAAATGGAATGCTCAGCCTGGACAACGAAGCTGATTCTGACCATCAATGATAGACATAAGCTTATTTCTATCTGAAATCCTAATACTATCTCATGCCCTAATGCTGAATGAATCCTGATGTAGTTTTCAATGCTAAAACTAAATCTAATACAAACCGTAACCCTATTGTTAAACCCTAATTGAAAACCAAACCTAATGCTCAACTAATCCCTAAACCTCAACTTTTAAGCTGACTCTGACATTTAGCCTGAACCCTAACCTAAATCCTAACTCTAATGGTCAATGAAACCCTAATGGAAAATTGAATGCTCAGCCTGGACAACGAAGCTGATTCTGACGATCAATGATAGACATAAGCTTATTTCTATCTGAAACCCTAATACTATCTCATGCCCTAATGCTGAATGAATCCTGATGTAGTTCTCAATGCTAAACCTAATTCTAATACAAACCGTAAGCCTATTGTTAAACCCTAATCGAAAACCAAACCTAATGCTCAACCAATCCCTAACCCTCAACTTTTAAGCTGACTGTGACATTCTGCCTAAACCCTAACCTAAATCCTAACCCTAATGGTCAATGAAACCCTTATGGAAAAATGAATGCTCAGCCTGGACAACGAAGCTGATTCTGACCATCAACTATAGACATATCCTTGTTTCTATCTGAAACCCTAATACTATCTCATGCCCTAATGCTGAATCAATCCTGACGTAGTTCTCAATGCTAAACCTAATTCTAAGAGAAACCGTAACCCTATTGTTAAACCCTAACTCAAATGAAAAACCAAACGCTCATGCTCAACCAATCCCTAACCCTCAACGTTTAAAATGACTATGACTTTCAGCCTGAACCCTAACCTGAATCCTAACCCTAATGGTTAATGAAACCCTAATGGAAAATTGAATGCTCAGCCTGGACAACGAAGCTGATTCTGACCATCAACGATAGACATAAACTTATTTCTATCTGAAACCCTAATGCTATCTCATGCCCTAATGCTCAATCTATCCTGATGTAGTTTTTAATGCTAAACCTAATTCTAATACAAACCGTAACCTTAATAATAAACCCTAACTCTAATAGAAAACCAAACCTAATGCTCAACCAATCACTAACCATAAACACTGAAGCTGAAAATAACGAAGCTGATTCTGACCATCAACGATAGACATATCCATGTTTCTATCTGAAACCCTAATACTATCTCATGCCCTAATGCTGAATCAATCCTGACGTAGTTCTCAATGCTAAACCTAATTCTAAGAGAAACCGTAACCCTATTGTTAAACCCTAACTGAAATGAAAAACCAAACGCTCATGCTCAACCAATCCCTAACCCTCAACGTTTAAAATGACTGTGACATTCAGCCTGAACCCTAACCTAAATCCTAACCCTAATGGTCAATGAAACCCTAATGGAAAATTGAATGCTCAGCCTGGACAACGAAGCTGATTCTGACCATCAACGATAGACATAAACTTATTTCTATCTGAAACACTAATACTATCTCATGCCCTAATGCTGAATGAATCCTGATGTAGTTCTCAATGCTAAACCTAATTCTAATACAAACCGTAAGCCTATTGTTAAACCCTAATCGAAAACCAAACCTAATGCTCAACCAATCCCTAACCCTCAACTTTTAAGCTGACTGTGACATTCAGCCTAAACCCTAACCTAAATCCTAACCCTAATGGTCAATGAAACCCTTATGGAAAAATGAATGCTCAGGCTGGACAACGAAGCTGATTCTGACCATCAACGATAGACATATCCTTGTTTCTATCTGAAACCCTAATACTATCTCATGCCCTAATGCTGAATCAATCCTGATGTAGTTCTCAATGCTAAACCTAATTCTAAGAGAAACCGTAACCCTATTGTTAAACCCTAACTCAAATGAAAAACCAAACGCTCATGCTCAACCAATCCCTAACCCTCAACGTTTAAAATGACTGTGACATTCAGCCTGAACCCTAACCTAAATCCTAACCCTAATGGTCAATGAAACCCTAATGGAAAATTGAATGCTCAGCCTGGACAACGAAGCTGATTCTGACCATCAATGATAGACATAAGCTTATTTCTATCTGAAACACTAATACTATCTCATGCCCTAATGCTGAATGAATCCTGATGTAGTTCTCAATGCTAAACCTAATTCTAATACAAACCGTAAGCCTATTGTTAAACCCTAATCGAAAACCAAACCTAATGCTGAACCAATCCCTAACCCTCAACTTTTAAGCTGACTGTGACATTCAGCCTAAACCCTAACCTAAATCCTAACCCTAATGGTCAATGAAACCCTTATGGAAAAATGAATGCTCAGGCTGGACAACGAAGCTGATTCTGACCATCAACGATAGACATATCCTTGTTTCTATCTGAAACCCTAATACTATCTCATGCCCTAATGCTGAATCAATCCTGATGTAGTTCTCAATGCTAAACCTAATTCTAAGAGAAACCGTAACCCTATTGTTAAACCCTAACTGAAATGAAAAACCAAACGCTCATGCTCAACCAATCCCTAACCCTCAACGTTTAAAATGACTGTGACATTCAGCCTGAACCCTAACCTAAATCCTAACCCTAATGGTCAATGAAACCCTAATGGAAAATGGAATGCTCAGCCTGGACAACGAAGCTGATTCTGACCATCAATGATAGACATAAGCTTATTTCTATCTGAAATCCTAATACTATCTCATGCCCTAATGCTGAATGAATCCTGATGTAGTTTTCAATGCTAAAACTAAATCTAATACAAACCGTAACGCTATTGTTAAACCCTAATTGAAAACCAAACCTAATGCTCAACTAATCCCTAAACCTCAACTTTTAAGCTGACTCTGACATTCAGCTTGAACCCTAACCTAAATCCTAACTCTAATGGTCAATGAAACCCTTATGGAAAATTGAATGCTCAGCCTGGACAACGAAGCTGATTCTGACCATCAATGATAGACATAAGCTTATTTCTATCTGAAACCCTAATACTATCTCATGCCCTAATGCTGAATGAATCCTGATGTAGTTCTCAATGCTAAACCTAATTCTAATACAAACCGTAAGCCTATTGTTAAACCCTAATCGAAAACCAAACCTAATGCTGAACCAATCCCTAACCCTCAACTTTTAAGCTGACTGTGACATTCAGCCTGAACCCTAACCTAAATCCTAACCCTAATGGTCAATGAAACCCTTATGGAAAAATGAATGCTCAGGCTGGACAACGAAGCTGATTCTGACCATCAACGATAGACATATATTTGTTTCTATCTGAAACCCTAATACTATCTCATGCCCTAATGCTGAATCAATCCTGACGTAGTTCTCAATGCTAAACCTAATTCTAAGAGAAACCGTAACCCCATTGTTAAACCCTAACTGAAATGAAAAACCAAACGCTCATGCTCAACCAATCCCTAACCCTCAACTTTTAAAATGACTGTGACATTCAGCCTGAACCCTAACCTAAATCCTAACCCTAATGGTCAATGAAACCCTAATGGAAAATGGAATGCTCAGCCTGGACAACGAAGCTGATTCTGACCATCAATGATAGACATAAGCTTATTTCTATCTGAAATCCTAATACTATCTCATGCCCTAATGCTGAATGAATCCTGATGTAGTTTTCAATGCTAAAACTAAATCTAATACAAACCGTAACCCTATTGTTAAACCCTAATTGAAAACCAAACCTAATGCTCAACTAATCCCTAAACCTCAACTTTTAAGCTGACTCTGACATTTAGCCTGAACCCTAACCTAAATCCTAACTCTAATGGTCAATGAAACCCTAATGGAAAATTGAATGCTCAGCCTGGACAACGAAGCTGATTCTGACGATCAATGATAGACATAAGCTTATTTCTATCTGAAACCCTAATACTATCTCATGCCCTAATGCTGAATGAATCCTGATGTACTTCTCAATGCTAAACCTAATTCTAATACAAACCGTAAGCCTATTGTTAAACCCTAATCGAAAACCAAACCTAATGCTGAACCAATCCCTAACCCTCAACTTTTAAGCTGACTGTGACATTCAGCCTGAACCCTAACCTAAATCCTAACCCTAATGGTCAATGAAACCCTTATGGAAAAATGAATGCTCAGGCTGGACAACGAAGCTGATTCTGACCATCAACGATAGACATATCCTTGTTTCTATCTGAAACCCTAATACTATCTCATGCCCTAATGCTGAATCAATCCTGACGTAGTTCTCAATGCTAAACCTAATTCTAAGAGAAACCGTAACCCCATTGTTAAACCCTAACTCAAATGAAAAACCAAACGCTCATGTTCAACCAATCCCTAACCCTCAACGTTTAAAATGACTGTGACATTCAGCCTGAACCCTAACCTAAATCCTAACCCTAATGGTCAAACAAACCCTAATGGAAAATTGAATGCTCAGCCTGGACAACGAAGCTGATTCTGACCATCAATGATAGACATAAGCTTATTTCTATCTGAAATCCTAATACTATCTCATGCCCTAATGCTGAATGAATCCTGATGTAGTTCTCAATGCTAAACCTAAATCTAATACAAACCGTAACCCTATTGTTAAACCCTAATTGAAAACCAAACCTAATGCTCAACTAATCCCTAACCCTCAACTTTTAAGTTGACTCTGACATTCAGCCTGAACCCTCAAATAAATCCTAACTCTAATGGTCAATAAAACCCTCATGGAAAATTGGATGCTCAGCCTGTACAACGAAGCTGATTCTGATCATCAACGATAGACATATCCTTGTTTCTATCTGAAACCCTAATACTATCTCATGCCCTAATGCTGAATCAATCCTGATGTAGTTCTCAATGCTAAACCTAATTCTAAGAGAAACCGAAAGCCTATTGTTAAACCCTGATCGAAAACCAAACCTAATGCTCAACCAATCCCTAACCCTCAACTTTTAAGCTGACTGTGACATTCAGCCTAAACCCTAACCTAAATCCTAACCCTAATGGTCAATGAAACCCTAATGGAAAAATGAATGCACAGCCTGGACAACGAAGATGATTCTGACCATCAACGATAGACATATCCTTGTTTCTATCTGAAACCCTAATACTATCTCATGCCCTAATGCTGAATCAATCCTGATGTAGTTCTCAATGCTAAACCTAATTCTAAGAGAAACCGTAACCCTATTGTTAAACCCTAACTGAAATGAAAAACCAAACGCTCATGCTCAACCAATCCCTAACCCTCAACGTTTAAAATGACTGTGACATTCAGCCTGAACCCTAACCTAAATCATAACCCTAATGGTCAATGAAACCCTAATGGAAAACTGAATGCTCAGCCTGGACAACGAAGCTGATTCTGACCATCAACGATAGACATAAACTTATTTCTATCTGAAACCCTAATGCTATCTCATGCCCTAATGCTCAATCTAGCCTGATGTAGTTCTTAATGCTAAACCTAATTCTAATACAAACCGTAACCTTAATAATAAAACCTAACTCTAATAGAAAACCAAACCTAATGCTCAACCAATCCCTAACCATAAACACTGAAGCTGAAAATAATAAAGCCTAACCCTAACCCTAAAGCCTAACCCTAACGATCAACAAAACCCTAATGTAAAAGAAAACCTCGCCCTTTACAATGAATCTGATCCTAACACTCAACGCTAGCCCTAAGCTTATTTCTAACTGCAACCCTAACACTGAAACAAAACCTAAGACTGGAACATTCCTCAGCGTTCGGGTTACGGTTGAATGTCAGAGTCAAGTTCATCATTTAGGTTTAGGGTTTGGTTGAGCATTAGGGTTTGGTACATCATTAGGGTTAGGGTTAGGTTAAGGTTAGGGTTAGGGTTAGGGTTAGGGTTAGGGTTAGGGTTGGGGTTAGTCCGATTCAGTATTTAGTGTTAGGGTTTGGTAGAGCATTAGGGGTCAGGTTAGGAGATGCATTAGGATTAGAGTGGAGAACCAGAGTCAAAATTTATTCAGCAATGGCGTTAGGATTCAGGATGGGTTTCGAATTAGGGTTAGAGTGGAGAACCAGAGTCAAAATTGATTCACCAATAGGGTTAGGGTTCATGACGCGTTTCGAATTAGTGTTAGGGTTTCAGTTCGGGAAAGGAGCAGTTGAATGTCAGAGCTTTCACGTTTTAAAGTGTCAAGTTTTAGGGTTAGGGTTTGGCTGGGCATTAGTGTTTGTTTTTCCATTAAGGTCAATGTTTATTATTAGGTTTAGGGTTTTCATTAAGGTTGAGAACCAGCGTCAAGATTGTTTCAGCAATAGGGTTTCGGTTAGGGTTGAGAACGAAAGGCAGGATGGTTTCAGAATTAGGGTTTTGTTCAAAATTAGTTAGCGTTTAGGTTTAGGTAAGAGGGAGTTCAATGTGAGAGTCAAGTTCAGGATTAAGGTTTCTATGAGCATTAGGATTTCTTTTCGCTTTAGTATTAGGGCTTAGCATTAGGGGCAGTTTAATACTTGGGAGGGACAAATTTTAAAATGTCAAGGCCTGATAAAGTTTTCTTACAATGTTTGTCCAACTTTTCATGTCAAAAAATCAAAACGTCATTGCTAAAGATGTATGTAATTCACATCCTGAAACAGTATAAAATACAGTTGATTTTGCCCCCATTTTGAACCCTAACCTGAAAGCGAAACGAAACATTAAAACAAAAAGTTGACTCTGATATTCAACTGTAACCCAATTATTAAACCCTAACTCTAATGAAAAACCAAACTCTCATGCTCAACTAATCCCTAACCCTCAACGTTTAAGCTGACTGTGACATTCAGCCTTAAGCCTAACCTAAATCCTAACCCTAATGGTCAAAGAAACCCTAATGGAAAAACGAAGGCTCAGCCTGGACAACGAAGCTGATTCTGACCATCAATGATAGACATAAGCTTATCTCTATCTGAAACCCTAATGCTATCTCATGCAATAATGCTGAATGAATCCTGATGTAGTTCTCAATGCTAAACCTAATTCTAATACAAATCGTAAGCCTATTGTTAAACCCTAATCGAAAACCAAACCTAATCCTCAACCAATCCCTAACCCTCAACTTTTAAGCTGACTGTGACATTCAGCCTAAACCCTAACCTAAATCCTAACCCTAATGGTCAATGAAACCCTTATGGAAAAATGAATGCTCAGGCTGGACAACGAAGCTGATTCTGACCATCAACGATAGACATATCCTTGTTTCTATCTGAAAACCTAATACTATCTCATGCCCTAATGCTGAATGAATCCTGATGTAGTTCTCAATGCTAAACCTAATTCTAATACAAACCGTAAGCCTATTGTTAAACCCTAATCGAAAACCAAACCTAATGCTGAACCAATCCCTAACCCTCAACTTTTAAGCTGACTGTGACATTCAGCCTGAACCCTAACCTAAATCCTAACCCTAATGGTCAATGAAACCCTTATGGAAAAATGAATGCTCAGGCTGGACAACGAAGCTGATTCTGACCATCAACGATAGACATATCCTTGTTTCTATCTGAAACCCTAATACTATCTCATGCCCTAATGCTGAATCAATCCTGACGTAGTTCTCAATGCTAAACCTAATTCTAAGAGAAACCGTAACCCCATTGTTAAACCCTAACTGAAATGAAAAACCAAACGCTCATGCTCAACCAATCCCTAACCCTCAATGTTTAAAATGACTGTGACATTCAGCCTGAACCCTAACCTAAATCCTAACCCTAATGGTCAATGAAACCCTAATGGAAAATGGAATGCTCAGCCTGGACAACGAAGCTGATTCTGACCATCAATGATAGACATAAGCTTATTTCTATCTGAAATCCTAATACTATCTCATGCCCTAATGCTGAATGAATCCTGATGTAGTTTTCAATGCTAAAACTAAATCTAATACAAACCGTAACCCTATTGTTAAACCCTAATTGAAAACCAAACCTAATACTCAACTAATCCCTAAACCTCAACTTTTAAGCTGACTCTGACATTTAGCCTGAACCCTAACCTAAATCCTAACTCTAATGGTCAATGAAACCCTAATGGAAAATTGAATGCTCAGCCTGGACAACGAAGCTGATTCTGACGATCAATGATAGACATAAGCTTATTTCTATCTGAAACCCTAATACTATCTCATGCCCTAATGCTGAATGAATCCTGATGTAGTTCTCAATGCTAAACCTAATTCTAATACAAACCGTAAGCCTATTGTTAAACCCTAATCGAAAACCAAACCTAATGCTGAACCAATCCCTAACCCTCAACTTTTAAGCTGACTGTGACATTCAGCCTGAACCCTAACCTAAATCCTAACCCTAATGCTCAATGAAACCCTTATGGAAAAATGAATGCTCAGGCTGGACAACGAAGCTGATTCTGACCATCAACGATAGACATATCCTTGTTTCTATCTGAAACCCTAATACTATCTCATGCCCTAATGCTGAATCAATCCTGACGTAGTTCTCAATGCTAAACCTAATTCTAAGAGAAACCGTAACCCTATTGTTAAACCCTAACTGAAATGAAAAACCAAACGCTCATGCTCAACCAATCCCTAACCCTCAACGTTTAAAATGACTGTGACATTCAGCCTGAACCCTAACCTAAATCCTAACCCTAATGGTCAATGAAACCCTAATGGAAAATGGAATGCTCAGCCTGGACAACGAAGCTGATTCTGACCATCAATGATAGACATAAGCTTATTTCTATCTGAAATCCTAATACTATCTCATGCCCTAATGCTGAATGAATCCTGATGTAGTTCTCAATGCTAAACCTAAATCTAATACAAACCGTAACCCTATTGTTAAACCCTAATTGAAAACCAAACCTAATGCTCAACTAATCCCTAACCCTCAACTTTTAAGTTGACTCTGACATTCAGCCTGAACCCTCACATAAATCCTAACTCTAATGGTCAATAAAACCCTCATGGAAAATTGGATGCTCAGCCTGGACAACGAAGCTGATTCTGACCATCAACGATAGACATATCCTTGTTTCTATCTGAAACCCTAATACTATCTCATGCCCTAATGCTGAATCAATCCTGATGTAGTTCTCAATGCTAAACCTAATTCTAAGAGTAACCGAAAGCCTATTGTTAAACCCTGATCGAAAACCAAACCTAATGCTCAACCAATCCCTAACCCTCAACTTTTAAGCTGACTGTGACATTCAGCCTAAACCCTAACCTAAATCCTAACCCTAATGGTCAATGAAACCCTAATGGAAAAATGAATGCACAGCCTGGACAACGAAGATGATTCTGACCATCATCGATAGACATATCCTTGTTTCTATCTGAAACCCTAATACTATCTCATGCCCTAATGCTGAATCAATCCTGATGTAGTTCTCAATGCTAAACCTAATTCTAAGAGAAACCGTAACCCTATTGTTAAACCCTAACTGAAATGAAAAACCAAACGCTCATGCTCAACCAATCCCTAACCCTCAACGTTTAAAATGACTGTGACATTCAGCCTGAACCCTAACCTAAATCATAACCCTAATGGTCAATGAAACCCTAATGGAAAACTGAATGCTCAGCCTGGACAACGAAGCTGATTCTGACCATCAACGATAGACATAAACTTATTTCTATCTGAAACCCTAATGCTATCTCATGCCCTAATGCTCAATCTAGCCTGATGTAGTTCTTAATGCTAAACCTAATTCTAATACAAACCGTAACCTTAATAATAAAACCTAACTCTAATAGAAAACCAAACCTAATGCTCAACCAATCCCTAACCATAAACACTGAAGCTGAAAATAATAAAGCCTAACCCTAACCCTAAAGCCTAACCCTAACGATCAACAAAACCCTAATGTAAAAGAAAACCTCGCCCTTTACAATGAATCTGATCCTAACACTCAACGCTAGCCCTAAGCTTATTTCTATCTGGAACCCTAAAACTGAAACAAAACCTAAGACTGGAACATTCCTCAGCGTTCGGGTTACGGTTGAATGTCAGAGTCAAGTTCAGCATTTAGGTTTAGGGTTTGGTTGAGCATTAGGGTTTGGTACATCATTAGGGTTAGGGTTAGGTTAAGGTTAGGGTTAGGGTTAGGGTTAGGGTTAGGGTTGGGGTTAGTCCGATTCAGTATTTAGGGTTAGGGTTTGGTAGAGCATTAGGGGTCAGGTTAGGAGATGCATTAGGATTAGAGTGGAGAACCAGAGTCAAAATTGATTCAGCAATGGCGTTAGGATTCAGGATGGGTTTCGAATTAGTGTTAGGGTTAGAGTGGAGAACCAGAGTCAAAATTGATTCACCAATAGGGTTATGGTTCATGACGCGTTTCGAATTAGTGTTAGGGTTTCAGTTCGGGAAAGGAGCAGTTGAATGTCAGAGCTTTCACGTTTTAAAGTGTCAAGTTTTAGGGTTAGGGTTTGGCTGGGCATTAGTGTTTGTTTTACCATTAAGGTCAATGTTTATTATTAGGTTTAGGGTTTTCATTAAGGTTGAGAATCAGCGTCAAGATTGTTTCAGCAATAGGGTTTCGGTTAGGGTTGAGAACGAAAGGCAGGATGGTTTCAGAATTAGGGTTTTGTTCAAAATTAGTTAGCGTTTAGGTTTAGGTAAGAGGGAGTTCAATGTGAGAGTCAAGTTCAGGATTAAGGTTTCTATGAGCATTAGGATTTCTTTTCGCTTTAGTATTAGGGCTTAGCATTAGGGGCAGTTTAATACTTGGGAGGGACAAATTTTAAAATGTCAAGGCCTGATAAAGTTATCTTACAATGTTTGTCCAACTTTTCATGTCAAAAAATCAAAACGTCATTGCTAAAGATGTATGTAATTCACATCCTGAAACAGTATAAAATACAGTTGATTTTGCCCCCATTTTGAACCCTAACCTGAAAGCGAAACGAAACATTAAAACAAAAAGTTGACTCTGATATTCAACTGTAACCCAATTATTAAACCCTAACTCTAATGAAAAACCAAACTCTCATGCTCAACTAATCCCTAACCCTCAACGTTTAAGCTGACTGTGACATTCAGCCTTAAGCCTAACCTAAATCCTAACCCTAATGGTCAAAGAAACCCTAATGGAAAAACGAAGGCTCAGCCTGGACAACGAAGCTGATTCTGACCATCAATGATAGACATAAGCTTATCTCTATCTGAAACCCTAATGCTATCTCATGCCCTAATGCTGAATGAATCCTGATGTAGTTCTCAATGCTAAACCTAATTCTAATACAAATCGTAAGCCTATTGTTAAACCCTAATCGAAAACCAAACCTAATGCTCAACCAATCCCTAACCCTCAACTTTTAAGCTGACTGTGACATTCAGCCCAAACCCTAACCTAAATCCTAACCCTAATGGTCAATGAAACCCTTATGGAAAAATGAATGCTCAGGCTGGACAACGAAGCTGATTCTGACCATCAACGATAGACATATCCTTGTTTCTATCTGAAAACCTAATACTATCTCATGCCCTAATGCTGAATGAATCCTGATGTAGTTCTCAATGCTAAACCTAATTCTAATACAAACCGTAACCCTATTGTTAAACCCTAATCGAAAACCAAACCTAATGCTCAACTAATCCCTAACCCTCAACTTTTAAGCTGACTGTGACATTCAGCCTGAACCCTAACCTAAATCCTAACCCTAATGGTCAATGAAACCCTAATGGAAAATTGAATGCTCAGCCTGGACAACGAAGCTGATTCTGACCATCAATGATAGACATAAGCTTATTTCTATCTGAAACCCTAATACTATCTCATGCCCTACTGCTGAATGAATCCTGATGTAGTTCTCAATGCTAAACCTAATTCTAATACAAATCGTAAGCCTATTGTTAAACCCTAATCGAAAACCAAACCTAATGCTCAACCAATCCCTAACCCTCAACTTTTAAGCTGACTGTGACATTCAGCCTAAACCCTAACCTAAATCCTAACCCTAATGGTCAATGAAACCCTTATGGAAAAATGAATGCTCAGGCTGGACAACGAAGCTGATTCTGACCATCAACGATAGACATATCCTTGTTTCTATCTGAAACCCTAATACTATCTCATGCCCTAATGCTGAATCAATCTTGATGTAGTTCTCAATGCTAAACCTAATTCTAAGAGAAACCGTAACCCTATTGTTAAACCCTAACTCAAATGAAAAACCAAACGCTCATGCTCAACCAATCCCTAACCCTCAACGTTTAAAATGACTGTGACATTCAGCCTGAACCCTAACCTAAATCCTAATCCTAATGGTCAATGAAACCCTAATGGAAAATTGAATGCTCAGCCTGGACAACGAAGCTGATTCTGACCATCAACGATAGACATAAACTTATTTCTATCTGAAACCCTAATGCTATCTCATGCCCTAATGGTCAATCTATCCTGATGTAGTTTTTAATGCTAAACCTAATTCTAATACAAACCGTAACCTTAATAATAAACCCTAACTCTAATAGAAAACCAAACCTAATGCTCAACCAATCACTAACCATAAACACTGAAGCTGAAAATAACGAAGCTGATTCTGACCATCAACGATAGACATATCCTTGTTTCTATCTGAAACCCTAATACTATCTCATGCCCTAATGCTGAATCAATCCTGACGTAGTTCTCAATGCTAAACCTAATTCTAAGAGAAACCGTAACCCTATTGTTAAACCCTAACTCAAATGAAAAACCAAACGCTCATGCTCAACCAATCCCTAACCCTCAACGTTTAAAATGACTGTGACATTCAGCCTGAACCCTAACCTAAATCCTAACCCTTATGGTTGAGCATTAGGGTTTGGTACATCATTAGGGTTAGGGTTAGGTTAAGGTTAGGGTTAGGGTTAGGGTTAGGGTTAGGGTTGGGGTTAGTCCGATTCAGTATTTAGGGTTAGGGTTTGGTAGAGCATTAGGGGTCAGGTTAGGAGATGCATTAGG
The DNA here is from genome assembly GCA_026167975.1 of Phrynosoma blainvillii. Lineage (NCBI taxonomy): Eukaryota > Metazoa > Chordata > Lepidosauria > Squamata > Phrynosomatidae > Phrynosoma > Phrynosoma blainvillii. Next base: position 155,525,589 of record JANUYF010000004.1, read on the forward strand.
ATTAGAGTGGAGAACCAGAGTCAAAATTGATTCAGCAATGGCGTTAGGATTCAGGATGGGTTTCGAATTAGTGTTAGGGTTAGAGTGGAGAACCAGAGTCAAAATTGATTCACCAATAGGGTTAGGGTTCATGACGCGTTTCGAATTAGTGTTAGGGTTTCAGTTCGGGAAAGGAGCAGTTGAATGTCAGAGCTTTCAGGTTTTAAAGTGTCAAGTTTTAGGGTTAGGGTTTGGCTGGGCATTAGTGTTTGTTTTTCCATTAAGGTCAATGTTTATTATTAGGTTTAGGGTTTTGATTAAGGTTGAGAATCAGCGTCAAGATTGTTTCAGCAATAGGGTTTCGGTTAGGGTTGAGAACGAAAGGCAGGATGGTTTCAGAATTAGGGTTTTGTTCAAAATTAGTTAGCGTTTAGGTTTAGGTAAGAGGGAGTTCAATGTGAGAGTCAAGTTCAGGATTAAGGTTTCTATGAGCATTAGGATTTCTTTTCGCTTTAGTATTAGGGCTTAGCATTAGGGGCAGTTTAATACTTGGGAGGGACAAATTTTAAAATGTCAAGGCCTGATAAAGTTTTCTTACAATGTTTGTCCAACTTTTCATGTCAAAAAATCAAAACGTCATTGCTAAAGATGTATGTAATTCACATCCTGAAACAGTATAAAATACAGTTGATTTTGCCCCCATTTTGAACCCTAACCTTAAAGCGAAACGAAACATTAAAACAAAAAGTTGACTCTGATATTCAACTGTAACCCAATTATTAAACCCTAACTGTAATGAAAAACCAAACTCTCATGCTCAACTAATCCCTAACCCTCAACGTTTAAGCTGACTGTGACATTCAGCCTTAAGCCTAACCTAAATCCTAACCCTAATGGTCAAAGAAACCCTAATGGAAAAACGAAGGCTCAGCCTGGACAACGAAGCTGATTCTGACCATCAATGATAGACATAAGCTTATTTCTATCTGAAACCCTAATACTATCTTATGCCCTAATGCTGAATGAATCCTGATGTAGTTCTCAATGCTAAACCTAATTCTAATACAAACCGTAACCCTATTGTTAAACCCTAATCGAAAACCAAACTTAATGCTCAACTAATCCCTAACCCTCAACTTTTAAGCTGACTGTGACATTCAGCCTGAACCCTAACCTAAATCCTAACCCTAATGGTCAAAGAAACCCTAATGGAAAAACGAAGGCTCAGCCTGGACAACGAAGCTGATTCTGACCATCAATGATAGACATAAGCTTATTTCTATCTGAAACCCTAATACTATCTTATGCCCTAATGCTGAATGAATCCTGATGTAGTTCTCAATGCTAAACCTAATTCTAATACAAACCGTAACCCTATTGTTAAACCCTAATCGAAAACCAAACTTAATGCTCAACTAATCCCTAACCCTCAACTTTTAAGCTGACTGTGACATTCAGCCTGAACCCTAACCTAAATCCTAACCCTAATGGTCAATGAAACCCTAATGGAAAATTGAATGCTCAGCCCGGACAACGAAGCTCATTCTGACCATCAATGATGGACATAAGCTTATTTCTATCTGAAACCCTAATACTATCTCATGCCCTAATGCTGAATGAATCCTGATGTAGTTCTCAATGCTAAACCTAATTCTAAGAGAAATCGTAAGCCTATTGTTAAACCCTAACTGAAATGAAAAACCAAACGCTCATGCTCAACCAATCCCTAACCCTCAACGTTTAAAATGACTGTGACATTCAGCCTGAACCCTAACCTAAATCCTAACCCTTATGGTCAATGAAACCCTAATGGAAAACTGAATGCTCAGCCTGGACAACGAAGCTGATTCTGACCATCAACGATAGACATAAACTTATTTCTATCTGAAACCCTAATGCTATCTCATGCCCTAATGCTCAATGTAGCCTGATGTAGTTCTTAATGCTAAACCTAATTCTAATACAAACCGTAACCTTAATAATAAAGCCTAACTCTAATAGAAAACCAAACCTAATGCTCAACCAATCCCTAACCATAAACACTGAAGCTGAAAATAATAAAGCCTAACCCTAACGGTCAACAAAACCCTAATGTCAAACAAAACCTCGCCCTTTACAATGAATCTGATCCTAACACTCAACGCTAGCCCTAAGCTTATTTCTAACTGGAACCCTAACACTGAAACAAAACCTAAGACTGGAACATTCCTCAGCGTTCGGGTTACGGTTGAATGTCAGAGTCAAGTTCAGCATTTAGGTTTAGGGTTTGGTTGAGCATTAGGGTTTGGTACATCATTAGGGTTAGGGTTAGGTTAAGGTTAGGGTTAGGGTTAGGGTTAGGGTTGGGGTTAGTCCGATTCAGTATTTAGGGTTAGGGTTTGGTAGAGCATTAGGGGTCAGGTTAGGAGATGCATTAGGATTAGAGTGGAGAACCAGAGTCAAAATTGATTCAGCAATGGCGTTAGGATTCAGGATGGGTTTCGAATTAGTGTTAGGGTTAGAGTGGAGAACCAGAGTCAAAATTGATTCACCAATAGGGTTAGGGTTCATGACGCGTTTCGAATTAGTGTTAGGGTTTCAGTTAGGGAAAGGAGCAGTTGAATGTCAGAGCTTTCACGTTTTAAAGTGTCAAGTTTTAGGGTTAGGGTTTGGCTGGGCATTAGTGTTTGTTTTTCCATTAAGGTCAATGTTTATTATTAGGTTTAGGGTTTTCATTAAGGTTGAGAACCAGCGTCAAGATTGTTTCAGCAATAGGGTTTCGGTTAGGGTTGAGAACGAAAGGCAGGATGGTTTCAGAATTAGGGTTTTGTTCAAAATTAGTTAACGTTTAGGTTTAGGTAAGAGGGAGTTCAATCTGAGAGTCAAGTTCAGGATTAAGGTTTCTATGAGCATTAGGATTTCTTTTCGCTTTAGTATTAGGGCTTAGCATTAGGGGCAGTTTAATACTTGGGAGGGACAAATTTTAAAATGTCAAGGCCTGATAAAGTTTTCTTACAATGTTTGTCCAACTTTTCATGTCAAAAAATCAAAACGTCATTGCTAAAGATGTATGTAATTCACATCCTGAAACAGTATAAAATACAGTTGATTTTGCCCCGATTTTGAACCCTAACCTTGAAGCGAAACGAAACATTAAAACAAAAAGTTGACTCTGATATTCAACTGTAACCCAATTATTAAACCCTAACTCTAATGAAAAACCAAACTCTCATGCTCAACTAATCCCTAACCCTCAACGTTTAAGCTGACCGTGACATTCAGCCTTAAGCCTAACCTAAATCCTAACCCTAATGGTCAAAGAAACCCTAATGGAAAAACGAAGGCTCAGCCTGGACAACGAAGCTGATTCTGACCATCAATGATAGACATAAGCTTATTTCTATCTGAAACCCTAATACTATCTTATGCCCTAATGCTGAATGAATCCTGATGTAGTTCTCAATGCTAAACCTAATTCTAATACAAACCGTAACCCTATTGTTAAACCCTAATTGAAAACCAAACCTAATGCTCAACTAATCCCTAACCCTCAACTTTTAAGCTGACTGTGACATTCAGCCTGAACCCTAACCTAAATCCTAACCCTAATGGTCAATGAAACCCTAATGGAAAATTGAATGCTCAGCCTGGACAACGAAGCTGATTCTGACCATCAATTATAGACATAAGCTTATTTCTATCTGAAACCCTAATACTATCTCATGCCCTAATGCTGAATGAATCCTGATGTAGTTCTCAATGCTAAACCTAATTCTAATACAAACCGTAAGCCTATTGTTAAACCCTAATCAAAAACCAAAACTAATGCTCAACCAATCCCTAACCCTCAACTTTTAAGCTGACTGTGACATTAAGCCTGAACCCTAACCTAAATCCTAACCCTAATGGTCAATGAAACCGTTATGGAAAAATGAATGCTCAGGCTGGACAACGAAGCTGATTCTGACCATCAACCATAGACATATCCTTGTTTCTATCTGAAACCCTAATACTATCTCATGCCCTAATGCTGAATCAATCCTGATGTAGTTCTCAATGCTAAACCTAATTCTAATACAAACCGTAACCCTATTGTTAAACCCTAACTCAAATGAAAAACCAAACGCTCATGCTCAACTAATCCCTAACCCTCAACGTTTAAAATGACTGTGACATTCAGCCTGAACCCTAACCTAAATCCTAACCCTAATGGTCAATGAAACCCTAATGGAAAATGGAATGCTCAGCCTGGACAACGAAGCTGATTCTGACCATCAATGATAGACATAAGCTTATTTCTATCTGAAATCCTAATACTATCTCATGCCCTAATGCTGAATGAATCCTGATGTAGTTCTTAATGCTAAACCTAATTCTAATACAAACCGTAACCTTAATAATAAACCCGAACTCTAATAGAAAACCAAACCTAATGCTCAACCAATCACTAACCATAAACACTGAAGCTGAAAATAACGAAGCTGATTCTGACCATCAACGATAGACATATCCTTGTTTCTATCTGAAACCCTAATACTATCTCATGCCCTAATGCTGAATCAATCCTGACGTAGTTCTCAATGCTAAACCTAATTCTAAGAGAAACTGTAACCCTATTGTTAAACCCTAACTGAAATGAAAAACCAAACGCTCATGCTCAACCAATCCCTAACCCTCAACGTTTAAAATGACTGTGACATTCAATAGGGTTAGGGTTCATGACGCGTTTCGAATTAGTGTTAGGGTTTCAGTTCGGGAAAGGAGCAGTTGAATGTCAGAGCTTTCACGTTTTAAAGTGTCAAGTTTAAGGGTTAGGGTTTGGCTGGGCATTAGTGTTTGTTTTACCTTTAAGGTCAATGTTTATTATTAGGTTTAGGGTTTTCATTAAGGTTGAGAACCAGCCTCAAGATTGTTTCAGCAATAGGGTTTCGGTTAGGGTTGAGAACGAAAGGCAGGATGGTTTCAGAATTAGGGTTTTGTTCAAAATTAGTTAGCGTTTAGGTTTAGGTAAGAGGGAGTTCAATGTGAGAGTCAAGTTCAGGATTAAGGTTTCTATGAGCATTAGGATTTCTTTTCGCTTTAGCTTAGCATTAGTGGCAGTTTAATACTTGGGAGGGACAAATTTTAACATGTCAAGGCGTGAGAAAGTTTTCTTACAATGTTTGTCCAACTTTTCATGTCACAAAATCAAAACGTCATTGCTAAAGATGTATGTAATTCACATCCTGAAACAGTATAAAATACAGTTGATTTTGCCCCCATTTTGAACCCTAACCTTAAAGCGAAACTAAACATTAAAACAAAAAGTTGACTCTAATATTCAACTGTAACCCAATTATTAAACCCTAACTCTAATGAAAAACCAAACTCTCATGCTCAACTAATCCCTAACCCTCAACGTTTAAGCTGACTGTGACACTCATCCTGAACCCTAACCTAAATCATAACCCTACTGGTCAATGAAACCCTAATGGAAAATTGAATGCTCAGCCTGGACAACGAAGCTGATTCTGACCATCAATAATAGACATAAGCTTATTTCTATATGAAATCCTAATACTATCTCATGCCCTAATGCTGAATGAATCCTGATGTAGTTCTCAATGCTAAACGTAATTCTAATACAAACCGTAACCCTATTGTTAAACCCTAATCGAAAACCAAACATAATGCTCAACTAATCCCTAACCCTCAACTTTTAAGCTGACTGTGACATTCAGCCTGAACCCTAACCTAAATCCTAACCCTAATGGTCAATGAAACCCTAATGGAAAAATGAATGCGCAGCCTGGACAACGAAGCTGATTCTGACCATCAATGATAGACATAAGCTTATTTCCATCTGAAACCCTAATACTATCTCATGCCCTAATGCTGAATGAATCCTGATGTAGTTCTCAATGCTAAACCTAATTCTAATACAAACCGTAAGCCTATTGTTAAACCCTAATCGAAAACCAAACCTAATGCTGAACCAATCCCTAACCCTCAACGTTTAAAATGACTATGACATTCAGCCTGAACCCTAACCTGAATCCTAACCCTAATGGTTAATGAAACCCTAATGGAAAATTGAATGCTCAGCCTGGACAACGAAGCTGATTCTGACCATCAACGATAGACATAAACTTATTTCTATCTGAAACCCTAATACTATCTCATGCCCTAATGCTCAATCTATCCTGATGTAGTTCTTAATGCTAAACCTAATTCTAATACAAACCGTAACCTTAATAATAAACCCTAACTCTAATAGAAAACCAAACCTAATGCTCAACAAATCACTAACCATAAACACTGAAGCTGAAAATAACGAAGCTGATTCTAACCATCAACGATAGACATATCCTTGTTTCTATCTGAAACCCTAATACTATCTCATGCCCTAATGCTGAATCAATCCTGATGTAGTTCTCAATGCTAAACCTAATTCTAAGAGAAACCGTAACCCTATTGTTAAACCCTAACTCAAATGAAAAACCAAACGCTCATGCTCAACCAATCCCTAACCCTCAACGTTTAAAATGACTGTGACATTCAGCCTCAACCCTAACCTAAATCCTAACCCTAATGGTCAATGAAACCCTAATGGAAAAATGAATGCTCAGCCTGGACAACGAAGCTGATTCTGACCATCAACGATAGACATATCCTTGTTTCTATCTCAAACCCTAATACTATCTCATGCCCTAATGCTGAATCAATCCTGATGTAGTTCTCAATGCTAAACCTAATTCTAAGAGAAACCGTAACCCTATTGTTAAACCCTAACTCAAATGAAAAACGAAACGCTCATGCTCAACCAATCCCTAACCCTCAACGTTTAAAATGACTGTGACATTCAGCCTGAACCCTAACCTAAATCCTAACCCTAATGGTCAATGAAACCCTAATGGAAAATTGAATGCTCAGCCTGGACAACGAAGCTGATTCTGACCATCAACGATAGACATAAACTTATTTCTATCTGAAACCCTAATGCTATCTCATGCCCTAATGCTCAATCTAGCCTAATGTAGTTCTTAATGCTAAACCTAATTCTAATACAAACCGTAACCTTAATACTAAACCCTAACTCTAATAGAAAACCAAACCTAATGCTCAACCAATCCCTAACCATAAACACTGAAGCTGAAAATAACATCCTACCCTAACCCTAACCCTAAAGCCTAACCCTAACGGTCAACAAAACCCTAATGTAAAACAAAACCTCGCCCTTTACAATGAATCTGATCCTAACACTCAACGCTAGCCCTAAGCTTATTTCTTACTGGAACCCTAACACTGAAACCAAACCTAAGACTGGAACATTCCTCAGCGTTCGGGTTACGGTTGAATGTCAGAGTCAAGTTCAACATTTAGGTTTAGGGTTTGCTTGAGCATTAGGGTTTGGTACATCATTAGGGTTAGGGTTAGGTTAAGGTTAGGTTTAGGGTTAGGGTTAGGGTTAGGGTTGGGGTTAGTCTGATTCAGTATTGAGGGTTAGGGTTTGGTAGAGCATTAGGGGTCAGGTTAGGAGATGCATTAGGATTAGGGTTAGAGTAGAGAACCAGAGTCAAAATTGATTCTGCAATGGCGTTAGGATTCAGGATGGGTTTCGAATTAGTGTTAGGGTTAGAGTGGAGAACCAGAGTCAAAATTGATTCACCAATAGGGTTAGGGTTCATGACGGGTTTCGAATTAGTGTTAGGGTTTCAGTTCGGGAAAGGAGCAGTTGAATGTCAGAGCTTTCACGTTTTAAAGTGTCAAATTTTAGGATTAGGGTTTGGCTGGGCATTAGTGTTTGTTTTACCATTAAGGTCAATGTTTATTATTAGGTTTAGGGTTTTCATTAAAGTTGAGAACCAGCCTCAAGATTGTTTCAGCAATAGGGTTTCGGTTAGGGTTGAGAACGAAAGGCAGGATGGTTTCAGAATTAGGGTTTTGTTCAAAATTAGTTAGCCTTTAGGTTTGTGAGAGTCAAGTTCAGGATTAAGGTTTCTATGAGCATTAGGATTTCTTTTCGCTTTAGTATTAGGGCTTAGCATTAGGGGCAGTTTAATACTTGGGAGGGACAAATTTTAAAATGTCAAGGCCTGAGAAAGTTTACTTACAATGTTTGTCCAACTTTTCATGTCACAAAATCAAAACGTCATTGCTAAAGATGTATTTAATTCACATCCTGAAACAGTATAAAATAAAGTTGATTTTGCCCCCATTTTGAACCCTAACCTTAAAGCGAAACCAAACATTAAAACAAAAAGTTGACTCTGATATTCAACTGTAACCCAATTAGTAAACCCTAACTCTAATGAAAAACCAAACTCTCATGCTCAACTAATCCCTAACCCTCAACGTTTAAGCTGACTGTGACTTTCAGCCTGAAGCCTAATCTAAATCCTAACCCTAATGGTCAAAGAAACCCTAATGGAAAAACGAATGCTCAGCCTGGACAACGAAGCTGATTCTGACCATCAATGATAGACATAAGCTTATTTCTATCTGAAACCCTAATACTATCTTATGCCCTAATGCTGAATGAATCCTGATGTAGTTCTCAATGCTAAACCTAATTCTAATACAAACCGTAACCCTATTGTTAAACCCTAATCGAAAACCAAACTTAATGCTCAACTAATCCCTAACCCTCAACTTTTAAGCTGACTGTGACATTCAGCCTGAACCCTAACCTAAATCCTAACCCTAATGGTCAAAGAAACCCTAATGGAAAAACGAAGGCTCAGCCTGGACAACGAAGCTGATTCTGACCATCAATGATAGACATAAGCTTATTTCTATCTGAAACCCTAATACTATCTTATGCCCTAATGCTGAATGAATCCTGATGTAGTTCTCAATGCTAAACCTAATTCTAATACAAACCGTAACCCTATTGTTAAACCCTAATCGAAAACCAAACTTAATGCTCAACTAATCCCTAACCCTCAACTTTTAAGCTGACTGTGACATTCAGCCTGAACCCTAACCTAAATCCTAACCCTAATGGTCAATGAAACCCTAATGGAAAATTGAATGCTCAGCCCGGACAACGAAGCTCATTCTGACCATCAATGATGGACATAAGCTTATTTCTATCTGAAACCCTAATACTATCTCATGCCCTAATGCTGAATGAATCCTGATGTAGTTCTCAATGCTAAACCTAATTCTAAGAGAAATCGTAAGCCTATTGTTAAACCCTAACTGAAATGAAAAACCAAACGCTCATGCTCAACCAATCCCTAACCCTCAACGTTTAAAATGACTGTGACATTCAGCCTGAACCCTAACCTAAATCCTAACCCTTATGGTCAATGAAACCCTAATGGAAAACTGAATGCTCAGCCTGGACAACGAAGCTGATTCTGACCATCAACGATAGACATAAACTTATTTCTATCTGAAACCCTAATGCTATCTCATGCCCTAATGCTCAATGTAGCCTGATGTAGTTCTTAATGCTAAACCTAATTCTAATACAAACCGTAACCTTAATAATAAAGCCTAACTCTAATAGAAAACCAAACCTAATGCTCAACCAATCCCTAACCATAAACACTGAAGCTGAAAATAATAAAGCCTAACCCTAACGGTCAACAAAACCCTAATGTCAAACAAAACCTCGCCCTTTACAATGAATCTGATCCTAACACTCAACGCTAGCCCTAAGCTTATTTCTAACTGGAACCCTAACACTGAAACAAAACCTAAGACTGGAACATTCCTCAGCGTTCGGGTTACGGTTGAATGTCAGAGTCAAGTTCAGCATTTAGGTTTAGGGTTTGGTTGAGCATTAGGGTTTGGTACATCATTAGGGTTAGGGTTAGGTTAAGGTTAGGGTTAGGGTTAGGGTTAGGGTTGGGGTTAGTCCGATTCAGTATTTAGGGTTAGGGTTTGGTAGAGCATTAGGGGTCAGGTTAGGAGATGCATTAGGATTAGAGTGGAGAACCAGAGTCAAAATTGATTCAGCAATGGCGTTAGGATTCAGGATGGGTTTCGAATTAGTGTTAGGGTTAGAGTGGAGAACCAGAGTCAAAATTGATTCACCAATAGGGTTAGGGTTCATGACGCGTTTCGAATTAGTGTTAGGGTTTCAGTTAGGGAAAGGAGCAGTTGAATGTCAGAGCTTTCACGTTTTAAAGTGTCAAGTTTTAGGGTTAGGGTTTGGCTGGGCATTAGTGTTTGTTTTTCCATTAAGGTCAATGTTTATTATTAGGTTTAGGGTTTTCATTAAGGTTGAGAACCAGCGTCAAGATTGTTTCAGCAATAGGGTTTCGGTTAGGGTTGAGAACGAAAGGCAGGATGGTTTCAGAATTAGGGTTTTGTTCAAAATTAGTTAACGTTTAGGTTTAGGTAAGAGGGAGTTCAATCTGAGAATCAAGTTCAGGATTAAGGTTTCTATGAGCATTAGGATTTCTTTTCGCTTTAGTATTAGGGCTTAGCATTAGGGGCAGTTTAATACTTGGGAGGGACAAATTTTAAAATGTCAAGGCCTGATAAAGTTTTCTTACAATGTTTGTCCAACTTTTCATGTCAAAAAATCAAAACGTCATTGCTAAAGATGTATGTAATTCACATCCTGAAACAGTATAAAATACAGTTGATTTTGCCCCGATTTTGAACCCTAACCTTGAAGCGAAACGAAACATTAAAACAAAAAGTTGACTCTGATATTCAACTGTAACCCAATTATTAAACCCTAACTCTAATGAAAAACCAAACTCTCATGCTCAACTAATCCCTAACCCTCAACGTTTAAGCTGACCGTGACATTCAGCCTTAAGCCTAACCTAAATCCTAACCCTAATGGTCAAAGAAACCCTAATGGAAAAACGAAGGCTCAGCCTGGACAACGAAGCTGATTCTGACCATCAATGATAGACATAAGCTTATTTCTATCTGAAACCCTAATACTATCTTATGCCCTAATGCTGAATGAATCCTGATGTAGTTCTCAATGCTAAACCTAATTCTAATACAAACCGTAACCCTATTGTTAAACCCTAATTGAAAACCAAACCTAATGCTCAACTAATCCCTAACCCTCAACTTTTAAGCTGACTGTGACATTCAGCCTGAACCCTAACCTAAATCCTAACCCTAATGGTCAATGAAACCCTAATGGAAAATTGAATGCTCAGCCTGGACAACGAAGCTGATTCTGACCATCAATGATAGACATAAGCTTATTTCTATCTGAAACCCTAATACTATCTCATGCCCTAATGCTGAATGAATCCTGATGTAGTTCTCAATGCTAAACCTAATTCTAATACAAACCGTAAGCCTATTGTTAAACCCTAATCGAAAACCAAACCTAATGCTGAACCAATCCCTAACCCTCAACGTTTAAAATGACTATGACATTCAGCCTGAACCCTAACCTGAATCCTAACCCTAATGGTTAATGAAACCCTAATGGAAAATTGAATGCTCAGCCTGGACAACGAAGCTGATTCTGACCATCAACGATAGACATAAACTTATTTCTATCTGAAACCCTAATGCTATCTCATGCCCTAATGCTCAATCTATCCTGATGTAGTTCTTAATGCTAAACCTAATTCTAATACAAACCGTAACCTTAATAATAAACCCTAACTCTAATAGAAAACCAAACCTAATGCTCAACAAATCACTAACCATAAACACTGAAGCTGAAAATAACGAAGCTGATTCTAACCATCAACGATAGACATATCCTTGTTTCTATCTGAAACCCTAATACTATCTCATGCCCTAATGCTGAATCAATCCTGATGTAGTTCTCAATGCTAAACCTAATTCTAAGAGAAACCGTAACCCTATTGTTAAACCCTAACTCAAATGAAAAACCAAACGCTCATGCTCAACCAATCCCTAACCCTCAACGTTTAAAATGACTGTGACATTCAGCCTCAACCCTAACCTAAATCCTAACCCTAATGGTCAATGAAACCCTAATGGAAAAATGAATGCTCAGCCTGGACAACGAAGCTGATTCTGACCATCAACGATAGACATATCCTTGTTTCTATCTCAAACCCTAATACTATCTCATGCCCTAATGCTGAATCAATCCTGATGTAGTTCTCAATGCTAAACCTAATTCTAAGAGAAACCGTAACCCTATTGTTAAACCCTAACTCAAATGAAAAACGAAACGCTCATGCTCAACCAATCCCTAACCCTCAACGTTTAAAATGACTGTGACATTCAGCCTGAACCCTAACCTAAATCCTAACCCTAATGGTCAATGAAACCCTAATGGAAAATTGAATGCTCAGCCTGGACAACGAAGCTGATTCTGACCATCAACGATAGACATAAACTTATTTCTATCTGAAACCCTAATGCTATCTCATGCCCTAATGCTCAATCTAGCCTAATGTAGTTCTTAATGCTAAACCTAATTCTAATACAAACCGTAACCTTAATACTAAACCCTAACTCTAATAGAAAACCAAACCTAATGCTCAACCAATCCCTAACCATAAACACTGAAGCTGAAAATAACATCCTACCCTAACCCTAACCCTAAAGCCTAACCCTAACGGTCAACAAAACCCTAATGTAAAACAAAACCTCGCCCTTTACAATGAATCTGATCCTAACACTCAACGCTAGCCCTAAGCTTATTTCTTACTGGAACCCTAACACTGAAACCAAACCTAAGACTGGAACATTCCTCAGCGTTCGGGTTACGGTTGAATGTCAGAGTCAAGTTCAACATTTAGGTTTAGGGTTTGCTTGAGCATTAGGGTTTGGTACATCATTAGGGTTAGGGTTAGGTTAAGGTTAGGTTTAGGGTTAGGGTTAGGGTTAGGGTTGGGGTTAGTCTGATTCAGTATTGAGGGTTAGGGTTTGGTAGAGCATTAGGGGTCAGGTTAGGAGATGCATTAGGATTAGGGTTAGAGTAGAGAACCAGAGTCAAAATTGATTCTGCAATGGCGTTAGGATTCAGGATGGGTTTCGAATTAGTGTTAGGGTTAGAGTGGAGAACCAGAGTCAAAATTGATTCACCAATAGGGTTAGGGTTCATGACGGGTTTCGAATTAGTGTTAGGGTTTCAGTTCGGGAAAGGAGCAGTTGAATGTCAGAGCTTTCACGTTTTAAAGTGTCAAATTTTAGGATTAGGGTTTGGCTGGGCATTAGTGTTTGTTTTACCATTAAGGTCAATGTTTATTATTAGGTTTAGGGTTTTCATTAAAGTTGAGAACCAGCCTCAAGATTGTTTCAGCAATAGGGTTTCGGTTAGGGTTGAGAACGAAAGGCAGGATGGTTTCAGAATTAGGGTTTTGTTCAAAATTAGTTAGCCTTTAGGTTTGTGAGAGTCAAGTTCAGGATTAAGGTTTCTATGAGCATTAGGATTTCTTTTCGCTTTAGTATTAGGGCTTAGCATTAGGGGCAGTTTAATACTTGGGAGGGACAAATTTTAAAATGTCAAGGCCTGAGAAAGTTTACTTACAATGTTTGTCCAACTTTTCATGTCACAAAATCAAAACGTCATTGCTAAAGATGTATTTAATTCACATCCTGAAACAGTATAAAATAAAGTTGATTTTGCCCCCATTTTGAACCCTAACCTTAAAGCGAAACCAAACATTAAAACAAAAAGTTGACTCTGATATTCAACTGTAACCCAATTAGTAAACCCTAACTCTAATGAAAAACCAAACTCTCATGCTCAACTAATCCCTAACCCTCAACGTTTAAGCTGACTGTGACTTTCAGCCTGAAGCCTAATCTAAATCCTAACCCTAATGGTCAAAGAAACCCTAATGGAAAAACGAATGCTCAGCCTGGACAACGAAGCTGATTCTGACCATCAATGATAGACATAAGATTATTTCTATCTGAAACCCTAATACTATCTCATGCCCTAATGGTGAATGAATCCTGATGTAGTTCTCAAAGCTAAACCTAATTCTAATACAAACCGAAAGCCTATTGTTAAACCCTAATCGAAAACCAAACCTAATGCTCAACCAATCCCTAACCCTCAACTTTTAAGCTGACTGTGACATTCAGCCTAAACCCTTACCTAAATCCTAAGCCTAATGGTCAATGAAACCCCAATGGAAAAATGAATGCTCAGCCAGCACAACGAAGCTGATTCTGACCCTCAACGATAGATATATCCTTGTTTCTATCTGAAACCCTTATACTATGTCATGCCCTAATGCTGAATCAATCCTGATGTAGTTCTCAATGCTAAAAATAATTCTAAGAGAAACCGTAACCCTATTGTTAAACCCTAACTCAAATGAAAAACCAAACGCTCATGCTCAACCAATCCCTAACCCTCAACGTTTAAAATGACTGTGACATTCAGCCTAAACCCTAACCTAAATCCTAACCCTAATGGTCAATGAAACCCTAATGGAAAATGGAATGCTCAGCCTGGACAACGAAGCTGATTCTGACCATCAATGATAGACATAAGCTTATTTCTATCTGAAATCCTAACACTATCTCATGCCCTAATGCTGAATGAATCCTGATGTAGTTCTCAATGCTAAACCTAAATCTAATACAAACCGTAACCCTATTGTTAAACCCTAATTGAAAACCAAACCTAATGCTCAACTAATCCCTAACCCTCAACTTTTAAGCTGACTCTGACATTCAGCCTGAACCCTAACATAAATCCTAACTCTAATGGTCAATGAAACCCTAATGGAAAAATGAATGCTCAGGCTGGACAACGAAGCTGATTATGACCATCAACGATAGACTTATTTCTATCTGAAACCCTAATGCTATCTCATGCCCTAATGCTCAATCTAGCCTGATGTAGTTCTTCATGCTAAACGTAATTCTAATACAAACCGTAACCTTAATAATAAACCCTAACTCTAATAGAAAACCAAACCTAATGCTCAACCAATCCCTAACCATAAACACTGAAGCTGAAAATAATAAAGCCTAACCCTAACGGTCAACAAAACCCTAATGTCAAACAAAACCTCGCCCTTTACAATGAATCTGATCCTAACACTCAACGCTAGCCCTAAGCTTATTTCTAACTGGAACCCTAACACTGAAACAAAACCTAAGACTGGAACATTCCTCAGCGTTCGGGTTACGGTTGAATGTCAGAGTCAAGTTCAGCATTTAGGTTTAGGGTTTGCTTGAGCATTATGGTTTGGTACATCATTAGGGTTAGGGTTAGGTTAAGGTTTAGGGTTAGGGTTAGGGTTAGGGTTGGGGTTAGTCCGATTCCGTATTTAGGGTTAGGGTTTGGTAGAGCATTAGGGGTCAGGTTTGGAGATGCATTAGGATTAGGGTTAGAGTGGAGAACCAGAGTCAAAATTGATTCAGCAATGGCGTTAGGATTCAGGATGGGTTTCGAATTAGTGTTAGGGTTAGAGTGGAGAACCTGAGTCAAAATTGATTCACCAATAGGGTTAGGGTTCATGACGGGTTTCGAATTAGTGTTAGGGTTTCAGTTCGGGAAAGGAGCAGTTGAATGTCAGAGCTTTCACGTTTTAAAGTGTCAAGTTTTAGGGTTAGGGTTTGGCTGGGCATTAGTGTTTGTTTTACCATTAAGGTCAATGTTTATTATTAGGTTTAGGGTTTTCATTAAGGTTGAGAACCAGCCTCAAGATTGTTTCAGCAATAGGGTTTCGGTTAGGGTTGAGAACGAAAGGCAGGATGCTTTCAGAATTAGGGTTTTGTTCAAAATTAGTTAGCGTTTAGGTTTAGGTAAGAGGGAGTTCAATGTGAGAGTCAAGTTCAGGATTAAGGTTTCTATGAACATTAGGATTTCTTTTCACTTTAGTATTAGGGCTTAGCATTAGGGGCAGTTTAATACTTGGGAGGGACAAATTTTAACATGTCAAAGCCTGAGAAAGTTTTCTTACAATGTTTGTCCAACTTTTAATGTCACAAAATCAAAACGTCATTGCTAAAGATGTATGTAATTCACATCCTGAAACAGTATAAAATACAGTTGATTTTGCCCCCATTTTGAACCCTAACCTTAAAACGAAACCAAACATTAAAACAAAAAGTTGACTCTGATATTCAACTGTAACCCAATTATTAAACCCTAACTCTAATGAAAAACCAAACTCTCATGCTGAACTAATCCCTAACCCTCAACGTTTAAGCTGACTGTGACTTTCAGCCTGAAACCTAACCTAAATCCTAACCCTAATGGTCAAAGAAACCCTAATGGAAAAACGAATGCTCAGCCTGGACAACGAAGCTGATTCTGACCATCAATGATAGACATAAGCTTATTTCTATCTGAAACCCTAATACTATCTCATGCCCTAATGCTGAATGAATCCTGATGTAGTTCTCAATGCTACACCTAATTCTAATACAAACCGAAAGCCTATTGTTAAACCCTAATCGAAAAAAACCCTAATGCTGAACCAATCCCTAACCCTCAACTTTTAAGCTGACTGTTACATTCAGCCTAAATCCTAACCTAAATCCTAACCCTAATGGTCAATGAAACCCTAATGGAAAAATGAATGCTCAGCCAGGACAACGAAGCTGATTCTGACCCTCAACGATAGATATATCCTTGTTTCTATCTGAAACCCTTATACTATCTCATGCCCTAATGCTGAATCAATCCTGAGGTAATTCTCAATGCTAAACCTAATTCTAAGAGAAACCGTAACCCTATTGTTAAACCCTAACTCAAATGAAAAACCAAACGCTCATGCTCAACCAATCCCTAACCCTCAACGTTTAAAATGACTGTGAAATTCAGCCTGAACCCTAACCTAAATCCTAACCCTAATGGTCAATGAAACCCTAATTGAAAATTGAATGCTCAGCCTGGACAACGAAGCTGATTCTGACCATCAACGATAGACATAAACTTATTTCTATCTGAAACCCTAATGCTATCTCGTGCGCTAATGCTCCATCCAGCCTGATGTAGTTCTTAATGCTACACCTAATTCTAATACAAACCGTAACCTTAATACTAAACCCTAACTCAAATAGAAAACCAAATCTAATGCTCAAACAATCCCTAACCATAAACACTGAAGCTGAAAATAACATTCCACCCTAACCCTAACCCTAAAGCCTAACCCTAACGATCAACAAAACCCTAATGTAAAAGAAAACCTCGCCCTTTACAATGAATCTGATCCTAACACTCAACACTAGCCCTAAGCTTATTTCTAACTGGAACCCTAACACTGAAACAAAACCTAAGACTGGAACATTCCTCAGCGTTCGGGTTACGGTTGAATGTCAGAGTCAAGTTCAGCATTTAGGTTTAGGGTTTGGTTGAGCATTAGGGTTTGGTACATCATTAGGTTTAGGGTTAGGTTAAGGTTAGGTTTAGGGTTAGGGTTAGGGTGAGGGTTGGGGTTAGTCCGATTCAGTATTTAGGGTTAGGGTTTGGTAGAGCATTAGGGGTCAGGTTAGGAGATGCATTAGGATTAGGTTTAGAGTGGAGAACCAGAGTCAAAATTGATTCAGCAATGGCGTTAGGATTCAGGATGGGTTTCGAATTAGTGTTAGGGTTAGAGTGGAGAACCAGAGACAAAATTGATTCACCAATAGGGTTAGAGTTCATGACGCGTTTCGAATTAGTGTTAGGGTTTCAGTTCGGGAAAGGAGCAGTTGAATGTCAGAGCTTTCACGGTTTAAAGTGTCAAGTTTTAGGGTTAGGGTTTGGCTGGGCATTAGTGTTTGTTTTAACATTAAGGTCAATGTTTATTATTAGGTTTAGGGTTTTCATTAAGGTTGAGAACCAGCCTCAAGATTGTTTCAGCAATAGGGTTTCGGTTAGGGTTGAGAACGAAAGGCAGGATGGTTTCAGAATTAGGGTTTTGTTCAAAATTAGTTAGCGTTTAGGTTTAGGTAAGAGGGAGTTCAATGTGAGAGTCAAGTTCAGGATTAAGGTTTCTATGAGCATTAGGATTTCTTTTCGCTTTAGTATTAGGGCTTAGTGTTAGGGGCAGTTTAATACTTGGGAGGGACAAATTTTAAAATGTCAAGGCCTGAGAAAGTTTTCTTACAATGTTTGTCCAACTTTTCATGTCACAAAATCAAAACGTCATTGCTAAAGATGTATGTAATTCACATCCTGAAACAGTATAAAATACAGTTGATTTTGCCCCCATTTTGAACCCTAACCTTAAAGCGAAACCAAACATTAAAACAAAAAGTTGACTCTGATATTCAACTGTAACCCAATTATTAAACCCTAACTCTAATGAAAAACCAAACTCTCATGCTCAACTAATCCCTAACCCTCAACGTTTAAGCTGACTGTGACATTCAGCCTGAAGCCTAACCTAAATCCTAACCGTAATGGTCAAAGAAACCCTAATGGAAAAACGAAGGCTCAGCCTGGACAACAAAGCTGATTCTGACCATCAATGATAGACATAAGCTTATTTCTATCTGAAACCCTAATACTATCTCATGTCCTAATGTTGAATGAACCCTTATGTAGTTCTCAATGCTAAACCTAATTCTAATACAAACCGTAAGCCTATTGTTAAACCCTAATCGAAAACCAAACCTAATGCTCAACCAATCCCTAACCCTCAACTTTTAAGCTGACTGTGACATTCAGCCTAAACCTTAACCTAAATCCTAACCCTAATGGTCAATGAAACCCTTATGGAAAAATGAATGCTCAGGTTGGACAACGAAGCTGATTCTGACCATCAACGATAGACATATCCCTGTTTCTATCTGAAACCCTAATACTATCTCATGCCCTAATGCTGAATGAATCCTGATGTAGTTCTCAATGCTAAACCTAATTCTAATACAAACCGTAAGCCTATTGTTAAACCCTAATCGAAAACCAAACCTAATGCTCAACCAATCCCTAACCCTCAACTTTTAAGCTGACTGTGACATTCAGCCTAAACCTTAACCTAAATCCTAACCCTAATGGTCAATGAAACCCTTATGGAAAAATGAATGCTCAGGTTGGACAACGAAGCTGATTCTGACCATCAACGATAGACATATCCCTGTTTCTATCTGAAACCCTAATACTATCTCATGCCCTAATGCTGAATGAATCCTGATGTAGTTCTCAATGCTAAACCTAATTCTAAGAGAAACCGTAACCCTATTGTTAAACCCTAACTCAAATGAAAAACCAAACGCTCATGCTCAACCAATCCCTAACCCTCAACGTTTAAAATGACTGTGACATTCAGCCTGAACCCTAACCTAAATCCTAACCCTAATGGTGAATGAAACCCTAATGGAAAATTGAATGCTCAGCCTGGACAACGAAGCTGATTCTGACCATCAACGATAGACATAAACTTATTTCTATCTGAAACCCTAATGCTATCTCATGCCCTAATGCTCAGTCTATCCTGAGGTAGTTCTTAATGCTAAACCTAATTCTAATACAAACCGTAACCTTAATACTAAACCCTAACTCTAATAGAAAAGCAAACCTAATGCTCAACCAATCCCTTACCATAAACACTGAAGCTGAAAATAACATCCCACCCTAACCCTAACCCTAAAGCCTAACCCTAACGGTCAACAAAACCCTAATGCTAAACAAAACCTCGCCCTTTACAATTAATCTGATCCTAACACTCAACGCTAGCCCTAAGCTTATTTCTAACTGGAACCCTAACACTGAAACAAAACCTAAGACTGGAACATTCCTCAGCGTTCGGGTTACGGTTGAATGTCAGAGTCAAGTTCAGCATTTAGGTTTAGGGTTTGGTTGAGCATTAGGGTTTGGTACATCATTAGGGTTAGCGTTAGGTTAAGGTTAGGGTTAGGGTTAGGGTTAGGATTAGGGTAAGGGTTAGGGTTAGGGTTAGGGTAGTCCGATTCAATATTTAGGGTTAGGGATTGGTAGAGCATTAGGGATCAGGTTAGGAGATGCATTAGGATTAGGGTTAGAGTGGAGAAGCAGAGTCAAAATTGATTCAGCAATAGGGTTAGTATTCAGGATGGGTTTCGAATTAGCGTTAGGGTTAGAGTGGAGAACAAGAGTCAAAATTGATTCACCAATAGCGTTAGGGTTCATGACGCGTTTTGAATTAGTGTTAGTGTTTCAGTTCGGGAAAGGAGGAGTTGAATGTCAGAGCTTTCACGTTTTAAAGTGTCACGTTTTAGGGTTAGGGTTTGGCTGGGCATTAGTGTTTGTTTTACCATTAATGTCAAGGTTTAGAGTTTTCATTAAGGTTGAGAACCAGCCTCAAGATTGTTTCAGCAATACGGTTTCGGTTAGGGTTGAGAACGAAAGGCAGGATGGTTTCAGAATTAGGGTTTTGTTCAAAATTAGTTAGCGTTTAGGTTTAGGTAAGAGGGAGTTCAATGTGAGAGTCAAGTTCAGGATTAAGGTTTCTATGAGCATTAGGATTTCTTTTCGCTTTAGTATTAGGGCTTAGCATTAGGAGCAGTTTAATACTTGGGAGGGACACATTTTGACATGTCAAGGCCTGAGAAAGTTTTCTTACAATGTTTGTCCAATATTTCATGTCACAAAATCAAAACGTCATTGCTAAAGATGTATGTAATTCACATCCTGAAACAGTATAAAATACAGTTGATTTTGCCCTCATTTTGAACCGTAACCTTAAAGCGAAACCAAACATTAAAACAAAAAAGTTCACTCTGATATTCAACTGTAACCCAATTATTAAACCCTAACTCTAATGAATCTAGGTAAGCTTATGTTGGACAAACATTGTAAGAAAACTTTCTCAGGCCTTCACAGGTTAAAATTTGTCCCTCCCAAGTATTAAACTGCCCCTAATGCTAAGCCCTCATACTAAAGCGAAAAGAAATCCTAATGCTCATAGAAACCTTAATCCTGAACTTGACTCTCACATTGAACTCCCTATTACCTAAACCTAAACGCTAACTAATTTTGAACAAAACCCTAATTCTGAAACCATCCTGCCTTTCGTTCTCAACTCTAACCGAAACCCTATTGCTGAAACAATCTTGAGGCTGGTTCTCAACCTTAATGAAAACCCTAAACCTAATAATAAACATGGACCTTAATGGTAAAACAAACACTAATGCCCAGCCAAACCCTAACCCTAAAACTTCACACTTTAAAACGTGAAAGCTCTGACATTCAACTGCTCCTTTCCCGAACTGAAACGCTAACACTAATTCTCCACTCTAACCCTAACACTAATTCGAAACCCATTCTGAATCCTAACGCCATTGGTGAATCAATTTTGACTCTGGTTCTCCACTCTAACCCTAATCCTAATTCATCTCCAACCTGACCCCTAATGCTCTACCAAACCCTAACCCTAAATACTGAATCGGACTAACCCCAACGCTAACCCTAACCCTAACCCTAACCCTAACCCTAACCTTACTCTAACCCTAATGATGTACCAAACCCTAATCCTCAACCAAACCCTAAACCTAAATGCTGAACTTGACTCTGACATTCAGCCGTAACCCGAACGCTGAGGAATGTTCCAGTCTTAGGTTTTGTTTCAGTGTTAGGGTTCCAGTTAGAAATAAGCTTAGGGCTAGCGTTGAGTGTTAGGATCAGATTCATTGTAAAGGGCGAGGTTTTGTTTGACATTAGGGTTTTGTTGACCGTTAGGGTTAGGCTTTAGGGTTAGGGTTAGGGTGGGATGTTATTTTCAGCTTCAGTGTTTATGGTTAGGGATTGGTTGAGCATTAGGTTTGCTTTTCTATTAGAATTAGGGTTTAGTATTAAGGTTACAGTTTGTATTAGAATTAGGTTTAGCATTGAGAACTACATCAGGATGGAATGAGCATTAGGGCATGAGATAGCATTAGGGTTTCAGATAGAAATAAGTTTATGTCTATCGTTGATGGTCAGAATCAGTTTCGTTGTCCAGGCTGAGCATTCAATTTTCCATTAGGGTTTCATTGGCCTTTAGGGTTAGGATTTAGGTTAGGGTTCAGGCTGAATGTCACAGTCATTTTAACCGTTCAGGGTTAGGGATTGGTTGAGCATGAGCGTTTCATTTTCCATTAGAGCTAGGGTATAACAATAGGGTTACGGTTTCTCATAGAATTAGGTTTAGCATTGAGAACTACATCAGGATTGATTCAGCATTAGGGCATGAGATAGTATTAGGGTTTCAGATAGAAACAAGGATATGTCTATCGTTGATGGTCAGAATCAGCTTCGTTGTCAAGGCTGAGCATTCATTTTTCCATAAGGGTTTCATTTACCATTAGGGTTAGGATATAGGTTAGGGTTTAGGCTGAATGTCACAGTCAGCTTAAAAGTTGAGGGTTAGGGATTGGATGAGCATTAGGTTTGGTTTTCGATTAGGGTTTAACAATAGGGTTATGGTTTGTATTAGAATTAGGTTTAGCATTGAGAACTACATCAGGATTCATTCAGCATTAGGGCATGAGATAATATTAGGGTTTCAGATAGAAATAAGCTTATGTCTATCATTGATGGTCAGAATCAGCTTCGTTGTCCAGGCTGAGCATTGGTTTTTCCATTAGGGTTTCTTTGACCATTAGGGTTAGGATTTAGGTTAGGCTTCAGGCTGAATGTCACAGTCAGCTTAAACGTTGAGGGTTAGGGATTAGTTGAGCATGAGAGTTTGGTTTTTCATTAGAGTTAGGGTTTAATAATTGGGTTACAGTTGAATATCAGAGTCAACTTTTTGTTTTAATGTTTGGTTTCGCTTTAAGGTTAGGGTTCAAAATGGGAGCAAAATCAACTGTATTTTATACTGTTTCAGGATGTGAATTACATACATCTTTAGCAATGACGTTTTGATTTTGTGATATGAAAAGTTGGACAAACATTGTAAGAAAACTTTCTCAGGCCTTGACATGTTAAAATTTGTCCCTCCCAAGTATTAAACTGCCCCTAATGCTAAGCCCTAATACTAAAGCGAAAAGGAATCCTAATGCTCATAGAAACCTTAATCATGAACTTGACTCTCACTATGAACTACCTCTTACCTTAACCTAAACGCTAACTAATTTTGAACAAAACCCTAATTCTGAAACCATCCTGCCTTTCGTTCTCAATCCTAACCGAAACCCTATTGCTGAAACAATCTTGAGGCTGGTTCTCAACCTTAATGGCTGGTTCTCAACCTAAACCTAATAATAAACATTGACCTTAATGGTAAAGCAAACACTAATGCCCAGCCAAACCCTAACCCTAAAACTTGACACTTTAAAACGTGAAAGCTCTGACATTCAACTCCTCCTTTCCCGAACTGAAACCCTAACACTAATTCGAAACCCGTCATGAACCCTAACCCTATTCGTGAATCAGTTTTGACTCTGGTTCTCCACTCCAACCCTAACACTAATTCGAAACCCATCCTGAATCCTAACGCCATTGCTGAATCAATTTTGACTCTGGTTCTCCACTCTAACCCCAATCCTAATGCATCTCCTAACCTGACCCCTAATGCTCTACCAAACCCTAACCCTAAATACTGAATCGGACTAACCCCAACCCCAACCCTAACCCTAACCGTAACCCTAACCCTAATGATGTACCAAACCGTAATGCTCAAGCAAATTCTAAACCTCAATGTTGAACTTGACTCTGACATTCAACCGTAACCCGAACGCTGAGGAATGTTCCAGTCTTAGGTTTTGTTTCAGTGTTAGGGTTCCAGTTAGAAATAAGCTTAGGGCTAGCGTTGAGTGTTAGGATCAGATTCATTGTAAAGGGCGAGGTTTTGTTTTACATTAGGGTTTTGTTGACCGTTAGGGTTATGCTTTAGGGTTAAGGTTAGGGTGGGATTTTATTTTCAGCTTCAGTGTTTATGGTTAGGGATTGGTTGAGCATTAGGTTTGGTTTTCTATTAGAGTTAGGGTTTAGTATTAAGGTTACGGTTTGTACTAGAATTAGGTTTAGCATAAAGAACTACATCAGGATAGATTGAGCATTAGGGCATGAGATAGCATTAGGGTTTCAGATAGAAATAAGTTTATGTCTATCGTTGATGGTCAGAATCAGCTTCGTTGTCCAGGCTGAGCATTCAATTTTCCATTAGGGTATCATTGACCTTTAGGATTAGGATTTAGTTTAGGGTTTAGGCTGAATGTCACAGTCAGCTTAAAAGTTGAGGGTTAGGGATTGGTTGAGCATTAGGTTTGGTTTTCGATTAGGGTTTAACAATAGGGTTACCGTTTGTATTATAATTAGGTTTAGCATTAAGAACTACATCAGGATTCATTCAGCATTATGGCATGAGCTAGTATTAGGGTTTCAGATAGAAATAAGCTTTTGTCTATCAGTGATGGTCAGAATCAGCTTCGTTGTCCAGGCTGAGCATTCGTTTTTCCATTAGGGTTTCTTTGACCATTAGGGTTAGGCTTTAGGTTAGGCTTGAGGCTGAATGACGCAGTGAACTTAAACGTTGAGGGTTAGGGATTAGTTGAGCATGAGAGTTTGGTTTTTCATTAGAGTTAGGGTTTAATAATTGGGTTACAGTTGAATATCAGTTTCAACTTTTTGTTTTAATGTTTGGTTTCGCTTTAAGGTTATTGTTCAAAATGGGGGCAAAATCAACTGTATTTCATATTGTTTCAGGATTTTAATTACATACATCTCTAGCAATGACGTTTTGATTTTGTGACATGAAAAGTTGGACAAACATTGTAAGAAAACTTTGTCAGGCCTTGACATGTTAAAATTTGTCCCTCCCAAGTATTAAACTGCCCCTAATGCTAAGCCCTAATAGTAAAGCGAAAAGAAATCCTAATGCTCATAGAAACCTTAATCCTGAACTTGACTCTCACATTGAACTCCCTCTTACCTAAACCTAAACGCTAACTAATTTTGAACAAAACCCTAATTCTGAAACCATCCTGCCTTTCATTCTCAACCCTAACCGAAACCCTATTGCTGAAACAATCTTGAGGCTGGTTCTCAACCTTAATGAAAACTCTAAACCTTGACCTTAATGGTAAAACAAACACTAATGCCCAGCCAAACCCTAACCCTAAAACTTGACACTTTAAAACGTGAAAGCTCTGACATTCAACTCCTCCTTTCCCGAATTGAAACCCTAACACTAA
Organism: Phrynosoma blainvillii; assembly: GCA_026167975.1. NCBI lineage: Eukaryota > Metazoa > Chordata > Lepidosauria > Squamata > Phrynosomatidae > Phrynosoma > Phrynosoma blainvillii. Next base: position 155,550,492 of record JANUYF010000004.1, read on the forward strand.
TTCGAAACCCGTCATTAACCCTAACCCTATTGGTGAATCAATTTTGACTCTGGTTCTCCACTCTAACCCTAACACTAATTCGAAACCCATCCTGAATCCTAACGCCATTGCTGAATCAATTTTGATTCTGGTTCTCCACTCTAACCCTAATCCTAATGCATCTCCTAACCTGACCCCTAATGCTCTACCAAACCCTAACCCTAAATACTGAATCGGACTAACCCCAACCCTAACCCTAACCCTAACTCTAACCCTAACCTTAACCTAAACCTAACCCTAATGATGTACCAAATCCTAAAGCTCAACCAAACCCTAAACCTAAATGCTGAACCTGACTCTGACATTCAACCGTAACCCAAACGCTGAGGAATGTTCCAGTCTTAGGTTTTGTTTCAGTGTTAGGGTTCCAGTTAGAAATAAGCTTAGGGCTAGCGTTGAGTGTTAGGATCAGATTCATTGTAAAGGGCGAGGTTTTGTTTAACATTAGGGTTTTGTTGACCGTTAGGGTTAGGCTCTAGGGTTAGGGTTAGGGTGGGATGTTCTTTTCAGCTTCAGTGTTTATGGTTACGGACTGGTTGAGCATTAGGTTTGCTTTTCTATTAGAGTTCGGGTTTAGTATTAAGGTTACGGTTTTTATTAGAATTAGGTTTAGCATTAAGAACTACATCAGGATAGACTGAGCATTAGGGCATGAGATTGCATTACGGTTTCAGATAGAAATAAGTTTATGTCTATCGTTGATGGTCAGAATCAGCTTCGTTGTCCAGGCTGAGCATTCCATTTTCCATTAGTGTTTCATTGACCATTAGGGTTAGGATTTAGGTTAGGGTTCAGGCTGAATGTCACAGTCATTTTAAACGTTGAGGGTTAGGGATTGGTTGAGCATGAGCGTTTGGTTTTTCATTTGATTTAGGGTTGAACAATAGGGTTATGGTTTCTCTTAGAATTAGGTTTAGCATTGAGAACTACATCAGGATTCATTCAGAATTAGGGCATGAGATAGTATTAGGGTTTCAGATAGAAATAAGCTTATGTCTATCATTGATGGTCAGAATCAGCTTCGTTGTCCAGGCTGAGCATTCAATTTTCCTTTAGGGTTTCATTTACCATTAGGGTTAGGATTTATGTTAGGGTTCAGGCTGAATGTCACATTCAGCTTAAAGGTTGAGGGTTAGGGATTAGTTGAGCATTAGGTTTGGTTTTCAATTAGGGTTTAACAATAGGCTTACGGTTTGTATTAGAATTAGGTTTAGCATTGAGAACTACATCAGGATTCATTCAGCATTAGGGCATGAGATAGTATTAGGGTTTCAGATAGAAATAAGCTTATGTCTATCGTTGATGGTCAGAATCAGCTTCGTTGTCCAGGATGAGCATTCATTTTTCCATAAGGGTTTCATTGACCATTAGGGTTAGGATTTAGGTTAGGGTTCAGGCTGAATGTCACAGTCATTTTAAACGTTGAGGGTTAGGGATTGGTTGAGCATGAGCGTTTGGTTTTTCATTTGATTTAGGGTTTAACAATAGGGTTATGGTTTCTCTTAGAATTAGGTTTAGCATTGAGAACTACATCAGGATTCATTCAGAATTAGGGCATGAGATAGTATTAGGGTTTCAGATAGAAATAAGCTTATGTCTATCATTGATGGTCAGAATCAGCTTCGTTGTCCAGGCTTAGCATTCAATTTTCCTTTAGGGTTTCATTTACCATTAGGGTTAGGATTTATGTTAGGGTTCAGGCTGAATGTCACATTCAGCTTAAAAGTTGAGGGTTAGGGATTAGTTGAGCATTAGGTTTGGTTTTCAATTAGGGTTTAACAATAGGCTTACGGTTTGTATTAGAATTAGGTTTAGCATTGAGAACTACATCAGGATTCATTCAGCATTAGGGCATGAGATAGTATTAGGGTTTCAGATAGAAATAAGCTTATGTCTATCGTTGATGGTCAGAATCAGCTTCGTTGTCCAGGCTGAGCATTCAATTTTCCATTAGGGTTTCATTGACCATTAGGGTTAGGATTTAGGTTAGGGTTTAGGCTGAATGTCACAGTCAGCTTAAAAGTTGAGGGTTAGGGATTGGATGAGCATTAGGTTTGGTTTTCGATTAGGGTTTAACAATAGGGTTACGGTTTGTATTAGAATTAGGTTTAGCATTGAGAAATACATCAGGATTCATTCAGCATTAGGGCATGAGATAGTATCAGGGTTTCAGATAGAAATAAGCTTAGGTCTATCATTGATGGTCAGAATCAGCTTCGTTGTCCAGGCTGAGCATTCGTTTTTCCATTACGGTTTCTTTGCCCATTAGGGTTAGGATTTAGGTTAGGCTTCAGGCTGAATAACACAGTCAGCTTAAACGTTGAGGGTTAGGGATTAGTTGAGCATGAGAGTTTGGTTTTTCATTAGAGTTAGGGTTTAATATTTGGGTTACAGTTGAATATCAGAGTCAACTTTTTATTTTAATGATCCGTTTCCCTTTAAGGTTAGGGTTCAAAATGGGGGCAAAATCAACTGTATTTTATATTGTTTCAGGATTTGAATTACATACATCTCTAGCAATGACGTTTTGATTTTGTGACATGAAAAGTTGGACAAACATTCTAAGAAAATTTTCTCAGGCCTTGACATGTTAAAATTTGTCCCTCCCAAGTATTAAACTGCTCCTAATGCTAAGCCCTAATACTAAAGCGAAAAGAAATCCTAATGCTCATATAAACCTTAATCCTGAACTTGACTCTCACATTGAACTCCCTCTTACCTAAACCTAAACGCTAACTAATTTTGAACAAAACCCTAATTCTGAAACCATCCTGCCTTTCGTTCTCAACCCTAACCGAAACCCTATTGCTGAAACAATCTTGAGGCTGTTTCTCAACCTTAATGAAAACTCTAAACCTTGACATTAATGGTAAAACAAACACTAATGCCCAGCCAAACCCTAACCCTAAAACTTGACACTTTAAAACGTGAAAGCTCTGACATTCAACTCCTCCTTTCCCGAACTGAAACCCTAACACTAATTCGAAACGCGTCATGAACCCTAACCCTATTGGTGAATCAATTTTGACTCTGGTTCTCCACTCTAACCCTAACACTAATTCGAAACCCATCCTGAATCCTAACGCCATTGCTGAATCAATTTTGACTCTGGTTCTCCACTCTAATCCTAATGCATCTCCTAACCTGACCCCTAATGCTCTACCAAACCCTAACCCTAAATACTGAATCGGACTAACCCCAACCCTAACCCTAACCCTAACCCTAACCTTAACCTAACCCTAACCCTAATGATGTACCAAACCCTAATGCTCAACCAAACCCTAAACCTAAATGCTGAACTTGACTCTGACATTCAACCGTAACCCGAACGCTGAGGAATGTTCCAGTCTTAGGTTTTGTTTCAGTGTTAGGGTTCCAGTTAGAAATAAGCTTAGGGCTAGCGTTGAGTGTTAGGATCAGATTCATTGTAAAGGGCGAGGTTTTGTTTAACATTAGGGTTTTGTTGACCGTTAGGGTTAGGCTTTAGGGTTAGGGTTAGGGTGGGATGTTATTTTCAGCTTCAGTGTTTATGGTTACGGATTGGTTGAGCATTAGGTTTGCTTTTCTATTAGAGTTCGGGTTTAGTATTAAGGTTACGGTTTTTATTAGAATTAGGTTTAGCATTAAGAACTACATCAGGATAGACTGAGCATTAGGGCATGAGATTGCATTAGGGTTTCAGATAGAAATAAGTTTATGTCTATCGTTGATGGTCAGAATCAGCTTCGTTGTCCAGGCTGAGCATTCAATTTTCCATTAGTGTTTCATTGACCATTAGGGTTAGGATTTAGGTTAGGGTTCAGGCTGAATGTCACAGTCATTTTAAACGTTGAGGGTTAGGGATTGGTTGAGCATGAGCGTTTGGTTTTTCATTTCATTTAGGGTTTAACAATAGGGTTATGGTTTCTCTTAGAATTAGGTTTAGCATTGAGAACTACATCAGGATTCATTCAGCATTAGGGCATGAGATAGTATTAGGGTTTCAGATAGAAATAAGCTTATGTCTATCATTGATGGTCAGAATCAGCTTCGTTGTCCAGGCTGAGCATTCAATTTTCCATTAGGGTTTCATTGACCATTAGGGTTAGGATTTAGGTTAGGGTTCAGGCTGAATGTCACATTCAGCTTAAAAGTTGAGGGTTAGGGATTAGTTGAGCATTAGGTTTGGTTTTCAATTAGGGTTTAACAATAGGCTTACGGTTTGTATTAGACTTAGGTTTAGCATTGAGAACTACATCAGGATTCATTGAGCATTAGGGCATGAGATAGTATTAGGGTTTCAGATAGAAATGAGCTTATGTCTATCGTTGATGGCCAGAATCAGCTTCGTTGTCAAGGCTGAGCATTCATTTTTCCATAACGGTTTCATTGACCATTAGGGTTAGGATTTAGGTTAGGGTTTAGGCTGAATGTCACAATCAGCCTAAAAGTTGAGGGTTAGGGATTGGATGAGCATTAGGTTTGGTTTTCGATTAGGGTTTAACAGTAGGGTTAAGGTTTGTATTAGAAATAGGTTTAGCATTAAGAACTACATCAGGATTCATTCAGCATTAGGGCATGAGATAGTATCAGGGTTTCAGATAGAAATAAGCTTAGGTCTATCATTGATGGTCAGAATCAGCTTCGTTGTCCAGGCTGAGCATTCGTTTTTCCATTACGGTTTCTTTGCCCATTAGGGTTAGGATTTAGGTTAGGCTTCAGGCTGAATAACACAGTCAGCTTAAACGTTGAGGGTTAGGGATTAGTTGAGCATGAGAGTTTGGTTTTTCATTAGAGTTAGGGTTTAATAATTGGGTTACAGTTGAATATCAGAGTCAACTTTTTATTTTAATGTTCCGTTTCGCTTTAAGGTTAGGGTTCAAAATGGGGGCAAAATCAACTGTATTTTATATTGTTTCAGGATTTGAATTACATACATCTCTAGCAATGACGTTTTGATTTTGTGACATGAAAAGTTGGACAAACATTCTAAGAAAACTTTCTCAGGCCTTGACATGTTAAAATTTGTCCCTCCCAAGTATTAAACTGCTCCTAATGCTAAGCCCTAATACTAAAGCGAAAAAAAATCCTAATGCTCATATAAACCTTAATCCTGAACTTGACTCTCACATTGAACTCCCTCTTACCTAAACCTAAACGCTAACTAATTTTGAACAAAACCCTAATTCCGAAACCATCCTGCCTTTCGTTGTCAACCCTAACCGAAACCCTATTGCTGAAACAATCTTGAGGCTGGTTCTCAACCTTAATGAAAATTCTAAACCTTGACCTTAATGGTAAAACAAACACTAATGCCCAGCCAAACCCTAACCCTAAAACTTGACACTTTAAAACGTGAAAGCTCTGACATTCAACTCCTCCTTTCCCGAACTGAAACCCTAAAAACTAATTCGAAACCCGTCATGAACCCTAACCCTATTGGTGAATCAGTTTTGACTCTGGTTCTCCACTCTAACCCTAACATTAATTCGGAACCCATCCTGAATCCTAACGCCATTGCTGAATCAATTTTGACTCTGGTTCTCCACTCTAATCCTAATGCATCTCCTAACCTGACCCCTAATGCTCTACCAAACCCTAACCCTAAATACTGAATCGGACTAACCCCAACCCTAACCCTAACCCTAACTCTAACCCTAACCTTAACCTAACCCTAACCCTAATGATGTACCAAATCCTAAAGCTCAACCAAACCCTAAACCTAAATGCTGAACCTGACTCTGACATTCAACCGTAACCCGAACGCTGAGGAATGTTCCAGTCTTAGGTTTTGTTTCAGTGTTAGGGTTCCAGTTAGAAATAAGCTTAGGGCTACCGTTGAGTGTTAGGATCAGATTCATTGTAAAGGGCGAGGTTTTGTTTAACATTAGGGTTTTGTTGACCCTTAGGGTTAGGCTCTAGGGTTAGGGTTAGGGTGGGATGTTATTTTCAGCTTCAGTGTTTATGGTTACGGATTGGTTGAGCATTAGGTTTGCTTTCCTATTAGAGTTCGGGTTTAGTATTAAGGTTACGGTTTTTATTAGAATTAGGTTTAGCATTAAGAACTACATCAGGATAGACTGAGCATTAGGGCATGAGATTGCATTAGGGTTTCAGATAGAAATAAGTTTATGTCTATCGTTGATGGTCAGAATCAGCTTCGTTGTCCAGGCTGAGCATTCAATTTTCCATTAGTGTTTCATTGACCATTAGGGTTAGGATTTAGGTTAGGGTTCAGGCTGAATGTCACAGTCATTTTAAACGTTGAGGGTTACGGATTGGTTGAGCATGAGCGTTTGGTTTTTCATTTGATTTAGGGTTTAACAATAGGGTTATGGTTTCTCTTAGAATTAGGTTTAGCATTGAGAACTACATCATGATTCATTCAGCATTAGGGCATGAGATAGTATTAGGGTTTCAGATAGAAATAAGCTTATGTCTATCATTGATGGTCAGAATCAGCTTAGTTGTCAAGACTGAGCATTCAATTTTCCATTAGGGTTTCATTGACCATTAGGGTTAGGATTTAGGTTAGGGTTCAGGCTGAATGTCACATTCAGCTTATAAGTTGAGGGTTAGGGATTAGTTGAGCATTAGGTTTGGTTTTCAATTAGGGTTTAACAATAGGGTTGCGGTTTGTATTAGAATTAGGTTTAGCATTGAGAACTACATCAGGATTCATTCAGCATTAGGGCATAAGATAGTATTAGGGTTTCAGATAGAAATAAGCTTATGTCTATCATTGATGGTCAGAATCAGCTTCGTTGTCCAGGCTGAGCCTTCGTTTTTCCATTAGGGTTTCTTTGACCATTAGGGTTAGGATTTAGGTTAGGCTTCAGGCTGAATGTCACAGTCAGCTGAAACGTTGAGGTTTAGGGATTAGTTGAGCATGAGAGTTTGGTTTTTCATTAGAGTTAGGGTTTAATAATTGGGTTACGGTTTGTATTAGAATTAGGTTTAGCATTGAAAACTACATCAGGATTCATTCAGCATTAGGGCATGAGATAGTATTAGGATTTCAGATAGAAATAAGCTTATGTCTATCATTGATGGTCAGAATCAGCTTCGTTGTCCAGGCTGAGCATTCGTTTTTCCATTAGGGTTTCTTTGACCATTAGGGTTAGGATTTATGTTAGGCTTCATGCTGAATGTCACAGTCAGCTTAAACGTTGAGGGTTAGGGATTAGTTGAGCATGAGAGTTTGGTTTTTCATTAGAGTTAGGGTTTAAAAATTGGGTTACAGTTGAATGTCAGAGTCAACTTTTTGTTTTAATGTTTGGTTTCGCTTTAAGGTTAGGGTTCAAAATGGGGGCAAAATCAACTGTATTTTATACTGTTTCAGGATGTGAATTACATACATCTTTAGCAATGACGTTTTGATTTTGTGACATGAAAAGTTGGACAAACATTGTAAGAAAACTTTCTCAGGCCTTGACATGTTAAAATTTGTCCCTCCCAAGTATTAAACTGCCCCTAATGCTAAGCCCTAATACTAAAGCGAAAAGAAATCCTAATGCTTATAGAAACCTTAATCCTGAACTTGACTCTCACATTGAACTCCCTCTTACCTAAACCTAAACGCTAACTAATTTTGAACAAAACCCTAATTCTGAAACCATCCTGCCTTTCGTTCTCAACCCTAACCGAAACCCTATTGCTGAAACAATCTTGAGGCTGGTTCTCAACCTTAATGAAAACCCTAAACCTAATAATAATGAACATTGACCTTAATGGTAAAACAAACACTAATGCCCAGCCAAACCCTAACCCTAAAACTTGACACTTTAAAACGTGAAAGGTCTGACATTCAACTGCTCCTTTCCCGAACTGAAACCCTAACACTAATTCGAAACGCGTCATGAACCCTAACCCTATTGGTGAATCAATTTTGACTCTGGTTCTCCACTCTAACCCTAACACTAATTCGAAACCCATCCTGAATCCTAACGCCATTGCTGAATCAATTTTGACTCTGGTTCTCCACTCTAATCCTAATGCATCTCCTAACCTGACCCCTAATGCTCTACCAAACCCTAACCCTAAATACTGAATCGGACTAACCCCAACCCTAACCCTAACCCTAACCCTAACCCTAACCTTAACCTAACCCTAACCCTAATGATGTACCAAACCCTAATGCTCAACCAAACCCTAAACCTAAATGCTGAACTTGACTCTGACATTCAACCGTAACCCGAACGCTGAGGAATGTTCCAGTCTTAGGTTTTGTTTCAGTGTTAGGGTTCCAGTTAGAAATAAGCTTAGGGCTAGCGTTGAGTGTTAGGATCAGATTCATTGTAAAGGGCGAGGTTTTGTTTGACATTAGGGTTTTGTTGACCGTTAGGGTTAGGCTTTATTATTTTCAGCTTCAGTGTTTATGGTTAGGGATTGGTTGAGCATTAGGTTTGGTTTTCTATTAGAGTTAGGTTTTATTATTAAGGTTACGGTTTTTATTAGAATTAGGTTTAGCATTAAGAACTACATCAGGCTAGATTGAGCATTAGGGCATGAGATAGCATTAGGGTTTCAGATAGAAATAAGTTTATGTCTATCGTTGATGGTCAGAATCAGCTTCGTTGTCCAGGCTGAGCATTCCATTTTCCATTAGGGTTTCATTGACCATTAGGGTTAGGATTTAGGTTAGGGTTCAGGCTGAATGTCACAGTCATTTTAAACGTTGAGGGTTAGGGATTGGTTGAGCATGAGCGTTTGGTTTTTCATATCAGTTAGGGTTTAACAATAGGGTTACGGTTTCTCTTAGAATTAGGTTTAGCATTGAGAACTACATCAGGATTGATTCAGCATTAGGGCATGAAATAGTATTAGGGTTTCAGATAGAAACAAGGATATGTCTATCGTTGATGGTTAGAATCAGCTTCGTTATTTTCAGCTTCAGTGTTTATGGTTAGTGATTGGTTGAGCATTAGGTTTGGTTTTCTATTAGAGTTAGGGTTTATTATTAAGGTTACGGTTTGTATTAGAATTAGGTTCAGCATTAAGAACTACATCAGGATAGATTGAGCATTAGGGCATGAGATAGCATTAGGGTTTCAGATAGAAATCAGTTTATGTCTATCGTTGATGGTCAGAATCAGCTTCGCTGTCCAGGCTGAGCATTCCATTTTCCATTAGGGTTTCATTCACCATTAGGGTTAGGAATTAGGTTAGGGTTCAGTCTGAATGTCACAGTCATTTTAAACGTTGAAGGTTAGTGATTGGTTGAGCATGAGCGTTTGGTTTTTCATTTGAGTTAGGGTTTAACAATAGGGTTACGGTTTCTCTTAGAATTAGGTTTAGCATTGAGAACTACATCAGGATTGATTCAGCATCAGGCATGAGATAGTATTAGGGTTTCAGGTAGAAACAAGGATATGTCTATCGTTGATGGTCAGAATCAGCTTCGTTGTCCAGGCTGAGCATCCAATTTTCCATGAGGGTTTTATTGACCATTAGAGTTAGGATTTATGTTAGGGTTCAGGCTGTATGTCAGAGTCAACTTAAAAGTTGAGGTTTACGGATTAGTTGAGCATTAGGTTTGGTTTTCAATTAGGGTTTAACAATAGGGTTACGGTTTGTATTAGATTAATTTTAGCATTGAAAACTACATCAGGATTCATTCAGCATTAGGGCATGAGATATTATTAGGATTTCAGATAGAAATAAGCTTATGTCTATCATTGATGGTCAGAATCAGCTTCGCTGTCCAGGCTGAGCATTCCATTTTCCATTAGGGTTTCATTGACCATTAGGGTTAGGAATTAGGTTAGGGTTCAGTCTGAATGTCACAGTCATTTTAAACGTTGAGGGTTAGGGATTGGTTGAGCATGAGCGTTTGGTTTTTCATTTCAGTTAGGGTTTAACAATAGGGTTACGGTTTCTCTTAGAATTAGGTTTAGCATTGAGAACTACGTCAGGATTGATTCAGCATTAGGGCATGAGATAGTATTAGGGTTTCAGATAGAAACAAGGATATGTCTATCGTTGATGGTCAGAATCAGCTTCGTTATTTTCAGCTTCAGTGTTTATGGTTAGTGATTGGTTGAGCATTAGGTTTGGTTTTGTATTAGAGTTAGGGTTTATTATTAAGCTTGCGGTTTGTATTAGAATTAGGTTTAGCATTAAAAACTACATCCGGATAGACTGAGCATTAGGGCATGAGATAGCATTAGGGTTTCAGATAGAAATAAGTTTATGTCTATCGTTGATGTTCAGAATCAGCTTCGTTGTCCAGGCTGAGCATTCAATTTTCCATTAGGGTTTCATTGACCATTAGGGTTAGGATTTAGGTTAGGGTTCAGGCTGAATGTCACAGTCATTTTAAACGTTGAGGGTTAGGGATTGGTTGAGTATGAGCGTTTGGTTTTTCATTTGAGTTAGGGTTTATCAATAGGGTTACGGTTTCTCTTAGAATTAGGTTTAGCATTGAGAACTACATCAGGATTGATTCAGCATTAGGGCATGAGATAGTATTAGCGTTTCAGATAGAAACAAGGATATGTCTATCGTTGATGGTCAGAATCAGCTTCGTTGTCCAGCCTGAGCATTCATTTTTCCATAAGGGTTTCATTGACCATTAGGGTTAGGATTTAGGTTAGGGTTTAGGCTGAATGTCACAGTCAGCTTAAAAGTTGAGGGTTAGGGATTGGTTGAGCATTAGGTTTGGTTTTCGATTAGGGTTTAACAATAGGCTTACGATTTGTATTAGAATTAGGTTTAGCATTGAGAACTACATCAGGATTCATTCAGCATTAGGGCATGAGATAGTATTAGGGTTTCAGATAGAAATAAGCTTATGTCTATCATTGATGGTCAGAATCAGCTTCGTTGTCCAGGCTGAGCATTCAATTTTCCATTAGGGTTTCATTGACCATTAGGGTTAGGATTTAGGTTAGGGTTCAGGCTGAATGTCACAGTCAGCTTAAACGTTGAGGGTTAGGGATTAGTTGAGGATGAGAGTTTGGTTTTTCATTAGAGTTAGGGTTTAATAATTGGGTTACAGTTGAATATCAGAGTCAACTTTTTGTTTTAATGTTTCGTTTCGCTTTAAGGTTAGGGTTCAAAATGGGGGCAAAATCAACTGTATTTTATACTCTTTCAGGATGTGAATTACATACATCTTTAGCAATGACTTTTGATTTTTTGACATGAAAAGTTGGACAAACATTGTAAGAAAACATTCTCAGGCCTTGACATTTTAAAATTTGTCCCTCCCAAGTATTAAACTGCCCCTAATGCTAAGCCCTAATACTAAAGCGAAAAGAAATCCTAATGCTCATAGAAACCTTAATCCTGAACTTGACTCTCACATTGAACTCCCTGTTACCTAAACCTAAACGCTAACTAATTTTGAACAAAACCCTAATTCTGAAACCATCCTGCCTTTCGTTCTCAACCCTAACCGAAACCCTATTGCTGAAACAATCTTGAGGCTGGTTCTCAACCTTAATGAAAACCCTAAACCTAATAATAATGAACATTGACCTTAATGGTAAAACAAACACTAATGCCCAGCCAAACCCTAACCCTAAAACTTGACACTTTAAAACGTGAAAGGTCTGACATTCAACTGCTCCTTTCCCGAACTGAAACCCTAACACTAATTCGAAACGCGTCATGAACCCTAACCCTATTGGTGAATCAATTTTGACTCTGGTTCTCCACTCTAACCCTAACACTAATTCGAAACCCATCCTGAATCCTAACGCCATTGCTGAATCAATTTTGACTCTGGTTCTCCACTCTAATCCTAATGCATCTCCTAACCTGACCCCTAATGCTCTACCAAACCCTAACCCTAAATACTGAATCGGACTAACCCCAACCCTAACCCTAACCCTAACCCTAACCCTAACCTTAACCTAACCCTAACCCTAATGATGTACCAAACCCTAATGCTCAACCAAACCCTAAACCTAAATGCTGAACTTGACTCTGACATTCAACCGTAACCCGAACGCTGAGGAATGTTCCAGTCTTAGGTTTTGTTTCAGTGTTAGGGTTCCAGTTAGAAATAAGCTTAGGGCTAGCGTTGAGTGTTAGGATCAGATTCATTGTAAAGGGCGAGGTTTTGTTTGACATTAGGGTTTTGTTGACCGTTAGGGTTAGGCTTTATTATTTTCAGCTTCAGTGTTTATGGTTAGGGATTGGTTGAGCATTAGGTTTGGTTTTCTATTAGAGTTAGGTTTTATTATTAAGGTTACGGTTTTTATTAGAATTAGGTTTAGCATTAAGAACTACATCAGGCTAGATTGAGCATTAGGGCATGAGATAGCATTAGGGTTTCAGATAGAAATAAGTTTATGTCTATCGTTGATGGTCAGAATCAGCTTCGTTGTCCAGGCTGAGCATTCCATTTTCCATTAGGGTTTCATTGACCATTAGGGTTAGGATTTAGGTTAGGGTTCAGGCTGAATGTCACAGTCATTTTAAACGTTGAGGGTTAGGGATTGGTTGAGCATGAGCGTTTGGTTTTTCATATCAGTTAGGGTTTAACAATAGGGTTACGGTTTCTCTTAGAATTAGGTTTAGCATTGAGAACTACATCAGGATTGATTCAGCATTAGGGCATGAAATAGTATTAGGGTTTCAGATAGAAACAAGGATATGTCTATCGTTGATGGTTAGAATCAGCTTCGTTATTTTCAGCTTCAGTGTTTATGGTTAGTGATTGGTTGAGCATTAGGTTTGGTTTTCTATTAGAGTTAGGGTTTATTATTAAGGTTACGGTTTGTATTAGAATTAGGTTCAGCATTAAGAACTACATCAGGATAGATTGAGCATTAGGGCATGAGATAGCATTAGGGTTTCAGATAGAAATCAGTTTATGTCTATCGTTGATGGTCAGAATCAGCTTCGCTGTCCAGGCTGAGCATTCCATTTTCCATTAGGGTTTCATTCACCATTAGGGTTAGGAATTAGGTTAGGGTTCAGTCTGAATGTCACAGTCATTTTAAACGTTGAAGGTTAGTGATTGGTTGAGCATGAGCGTTTGGTTTTTCATTTGAGTTAGGGTTTAACAATAGGGTTACGGTTTCTCTTAGAATTAGGTTTAGCATTGAGAACTACATCAGGATTGATTCAGCATTAGGCATGAGATAGTATTAGGGTTTCAGGTAGAAACAAGGATATGTCTATCGTTGATGGTCAGAATCAGCTTCGTTGTCCAGGCTGAGCATCCAATTTTCCATGAGGGTTTTATTGACCATTAGAGTTAGGATTTATGTTAGGGTTCAGGCTGTATGTCAGAGTCAACTTAAAAGTTGAGGTTTACGGATTAGTTGAGCATTAGGTTTGGTTTTCAATTAGGGTTTAACAATAGGGTTACGGTTTGTATTAGATTAATTTTAGCATTGAAAACTACATCAGGATTCATTCAGCATTAGGGCATGAGATATTATTAGGATTTCAGATAGAAATAAGCTTATGTCTATCATTGATGGTCAGAATCAGCTTCGCTGTCCAGGCTGAGCATTCCATTTTCCATTAGGGTTTCATTGACCATTAGGGTTAGGAATTAGGTTAGGGTTCAGTCTGAATGTCACAGTCATTTTAAACGTTGAGGGTTAGGGATTGGTTGAGCATGAGCGTTTGGTTTTTCATTTCAGTTAGGGTTTAACAATAGGGTTACGGTTTCTCTTAGAATTAGGTTTAGCATTGAGAACTACGTCAGGATTGATTCAGCATTAGGGCATGAGATAGTATTAGGGTTTCAGATAGAAACAAGGATATGTCTATCGTTGATGGTCAGAATCAGCTTCGTTATTTTCAGCTTCAGTGTTTATGGTTAGTGATTGGTTGAGCATTAGGTTTGGTTTTGTATTAGAGTTAGGGTTTATTATTAAGCTTGCGGTTTGTATTAGAATTAGGTTTAGCATTAAAAACTACATCCGGATAGACTGAGCATTAGGGCATGAGATAGCATTAGGGTTTCAGATAGAAATAAGTTTATGTCTATCGTTGATGTTCAGAATCAGCTTCGTTGTCCAGGCTGAGCATTCAATTTTCCATTAGGGTTTCATTGACCATTAGGGTTAGGATTTAGGTTAGGGTTCAGGCTGAATGTCACAGTCATTTTAAACGTTGAGGGTTAGGGATTGGTTGAGTATGAGCGTTTGGTTTTTCATTTGAGTTAGGGTTTATCAATAGGGTTACGGTTTCTCTTAGAATTAGGTTTAGCATTGAGAACTACATCAGGATTGATTCAGCATTAGGGCATGAGATAGTATTAGCGTTTCAGATAGAAACAAGGATATGTCTATCGTTGATGGTCAGAATCAGCTTCGTTGTCCAGCCTGAGCATTCATTTTTCCATAAGGGTTTCATTGACCATTAGGGTTAGGATTTAGGTTAGGGTTTAGGCTGAATGTCACAGTCAGCTTAAAAGTTGAGGGTTAGGGATTGGTTGAGCATTAGGTTTGGTTTTCGATTAGGGTTTAACAATAGGCTTACGATTTGTATTAGAATTAGGTTTAGCATTGAGAACTACATCAGGATTCATTCAGCATTAGGGCATGAGATAGTATTAGGGTTTCAGATAGAAATAAGCTTATGTCTATCATTGATGGTCAGAATCAGCTTCGTTGTCCAGGCTGAGCATTCAATTTTCCATTAGGGTTTCATTGACCATTAGGGTTAGGATTTAGGTTAGGGTTCAGGCTGAATGTCACAGTCAGCTTAAACGTTGAGGGTTAGGGATTAGTTGAGGATGAGAGTTTGGTTTTTCATTAGAGTTAGGGTTTAATAATTGGGTTACAGTTGAATATCAGAGTCAACTTTTTGTTTTAATGTTTCGTTTCGCTTTAAGGTTAGGGTTCAAAATGGGGGCAAAATCAACTGTATTTTATACTCTTTCAGGATGTGAATTACATACATCTTTAGCAATGACTTTTGATTTTTTGACATGAAAAGTTGGACAAACATTGTAAGAAAACATTCTCAGGCCTTGACATTTTAAAATTTGTCCCTCCCAAGTATTAAACTGCCCCTAATGCTAAGCCCTAATACTAAAGCGAAAAGAAATCCTAATGCTCATAGAAACCTTAAACCTGAACTTGACTCTCACATTGAACTCCCTGTTACCTAAACCTAAACGCTAACTAATTTTGAACAAAACCCTAATTCTGAAACCATCCTGCCTTTCGTTCTCAACCCTAACCGAAACCCTATTGCTGAAACAATCTTGAGGCTGGTTCTCAACCTTAATGAAAACCCTAAACCTAATAATAAACATTGACCTTAATGGTAAAACAAACACTAACGCCCAGCCAAACCCTAACCCTAAAACTTGACACTTTAAAACGTGAAAGCTCTGACATTCAACTGCTCCTTTCCCGAACTGAAACCCTAACACTAATTCGAAACGCATCATGAACCCTAACCCTATTGGTGAATCAATTTTAACTCTGGTTCTCCACTCTAACCCTAACACTAATTCGAAACCCATCCTGAATCCTAACGCCATTGCTGAATCAATTTTGACTCTGGTTCTCCACTCTAATCCTAATGCATCTCCTAACCTGACCCCTAATGCTCTACCAAACCCTAACCCTAAATACTGAATCGGACTAACCCCAACCCTAACCCTAACCCTAACCCTAACCTTAACCTAACCCTAACCCTAATGATGTACCAAACCCTAATGCTCAACCAAACCCTAAACCTAAATGCTGAACTTGACTCTGACATTCAACCGTAACCCGAACGCTGAGGAATGTTCCAGTCTTAGGTTTTGTTTCAGTGTTAGGGTTCCAGTTAGAAATAAGCTTAGGGCTAGCGTTGAGTGTTAGGATCAGATTCATTGTAAAGGGCGAGGTTTTGTTTTACATTAGGGTTTTGTTGACCGTTAGGGTTAGGCTTTATTATTTTCAGCTTCAGTGTTTATGGTTAGGGATTGGTTGAGCATTAGGTTTGGTTTTCTATTAGGTTTTATTATTAAGGTTACGGTTTGTATTAGAATTAGGTTTAGCATTAAGAACTACATCAGGCTAGATTGAGCATTAGGGCATCAGATAGCATTAGGTTTTCAGATAGAAATAAGTTTATGTCTATCGTTGATGGTCAGAATCAGCTTCGTTGTCCAGGCTGAGCATTCAATTTTCCATTAGGGTTTCATTGACCATTAGGGTTAGGATTTAGGTTAGGGTTCAGGCTGAATGTCACAGTCATTTTAAACGTTGAGGGTTAGGGATTGGTTGAGCATGAGCGTTTGGTTTTTCATGTGAGTTAGGGTTTAACAATAGGGTTACGGTTTCTCTTAGAATTAGGTTTAGCATTGAGAACTACATCAGGATTGATTCAGCATTAGGGCATGAGATAGTATTAGGTTTTCAGATAGAAACAAGGATATGTCTATCGTTGATGGTTAGAATCAGCTTCGTTATTTCAGCTTCAGTGTTTATTGTTAATGATTGTTTGAGCATTAGGTTTGGTTTTCTATTAGAGTTAGGGTTTATTATTAAGGTTACGGTTTATATTAGAATTAGGTTTAGCATTAAGAACTACATCAGGATAGATTGAGCATTAGGGCATGAGATAGCATTAGGGTTTCAGATAGAAATCAGTTTATGTCTATCATTGATGGTCAGAATCAGCTTCGTTGTCCAGGCTGAGCATTCAATTTCCCATTAGGGTTTCATTGACCATTAGAGTTAGGATTTAGGTTAGGGTTCTGGCTGAATGTCACAGTCAGCTTAAAAGTTGAGGGTTAGGGATTAGTTGAGCATTAGGTTTGGTTTTCGATTAGGGTTTAACAATAGGGTTACGGTTTGTATTAGAATTAGGTTTAGCATTGAGAACTACATCAGGATTCATTCAGCATTAGGGCCTGAGATATTATTAGGATTTCATATAGAAATAAGCTTATGTCTATCATTGATGGTCAGAATCATCTTCGTTGTCCAGGGTGAGCATTCAATTTTACATTAGGGTTTCATTGACCATTAGGGTTAGGATTTAGGTTAGGGTTCAGGCTGAATGTCACAGTCATTTTAAACGTTGAGGGTTAGGGATTGGTTGAGCATGAGCGTTTGGTTTTTCATTTGAGTTAGGGTTTAACAATAGGGTTACGGTTTCTCTTAGAATTAGGTTTAGCATTGAGAACTACATCAGGATTGATTCAGCATTAGGGCATGAGATAGTATTAGGGTTTCAGATAGAAACAAGGATATATCTATCGTTGATGGTCAGAATCAGCTTCGTTGTCCAGGCTGAGCATTCTTTTTTCCATTAGGGTTTCATTGACCATTAGGGTTAGGATTCAGGTTAGGTTTATGCTGAATGTCACAGTCAGCTTAAAAGTTGAGGGTTAGGGATTGGTTGAGCATTAGGTTTGGTTTTCGATTAGGGTTTAACAATAGGCTTACGGTTTGTATTAGAATTAGGTTTAGCATTGAGAACTACATCAGGATTCATTCAGCATTAGGGCATGAGATAGTATTAGGGTTTCAGATAGAAATAAGCTTATGTCTATCATTGATGGTCAGAATCAGCTTCGTTGTCCAGGCTGAGCATTCAATTTTCCATTAGGGTTTCATTGACCATTAGGGTTAGGATTTATGTTAGGGTTCAGGCTGAATGTCACAGTCAGCTTAAAAGTTGAGGGTTAGGGATTGGTTGAGCCTTGGTTTGGTTTTCGATTAGCGTTTAACAATAGGCTTACGGTTTGTATTAGAATTAGGTTTAGCATTGAGAACTACATCAGGATTCATTCAGCATTAGGGCATGAGATAGTATTAGGGTTTCAGATAGAAATAAGCTTATGTCTATCATTGATGGTCAGAATCAGCTTCGTTGTCCAGGCTGAGCATTCAATTTTCCATTAGGGTTTCATTGACCATTAGGGTTAGGATTTAGGTTAGGGTTCAAGCTCAATGTCACAGTCAGCTTAAAAGTTGAGGGTTAGGGATTAGTTGAGCATTAGGTTTGGTTTTCGATTAGGGTTTAACAATAGGGTTACGGTTTGTATTAGAATTAGGTTTAGCATTGAGAACTACATCAGGATTCATTCAGCATTAGGTCATGAGATAGGATTAGGATTTCATATAGAAATAAGCTTATGTCTATCATTGATGGTCAGAATCATCTTCGTTGCACAGGGTGAGCATTCAATTTTACTTTAGGGTTTCATTGACCATTAGGGTTAGGATTTAGGTTAGGGTTCAGGCTGAATGTCACAGTCATTTTAAACGTTGAGGGTTAGGGATTGGTTGAGCATGAGCGTTTGGTTTTTCATTTGAGTTAGGGTTTAACAATAGGGTTACGGTTTCTCTTAGAATTAGGTTTAGCATTGAGAACTACATCAGGATTGATTCAGCATTAGGGCATGAGATAGTATTAGGGTTTCAGATACAAACAAGGATATATCTATCGTTGATGGTCAGAATCAGCTTCGTTGTCCAGGCTGAGCATTCATTTTTCCATTAGGGTTTCATTGACCATTAGGGTTAGGATTTAGGTTAGGTTTTGGCTGAATGTCACAGTCAGCTTAAAAGTTGAGGGTTAGGGATCGGTTGAGCATTAAGTTTGGTTTTCGATTAGGGTTTAACAATAGGCTTACGGTTTGTATTAGAATTAGGTTTAGCATTGAGAACTACATCAGGATTCATTCAGCATTAGGGCATGAGATAGTATTAGGGTTTCAGATAGAAACAAGGATATGTCTATCGTTGATGGTCAGAATCAGCTTCGTTGTCCAGGCTGAGCATTCAATTTTCCATTAGGGTTTCATTGACCATTAGGGTTAGGATTTAGGTTAGGGTTCAGGCTGAATGTCACAGTCATTTTAAACGTTGAGGGTTAGGGATTGGTTGAGCATGAGCGTTTGGTTTTTCATTTGAGTTAGGGTTTAACAATAGGGTTACGGTTTCTCTTAGAATTAGGTTTAGCATTGAGAACTACATCAGGATTGATTCAGCATTAGGGCATGAGATAGTATTAGGGTTTCAGATAGAAAGAAGGATATGTCTATCGTTGATGGTCAGAATCAGCTTCGTTGTCCAGGCTGAGCATTCATTTTTCCATTAGGGTTTCATTGACCATTAGGGTTAGGATTTAGGTTAGGGTTTAGGCAGAATGTCACAGTCAGCTTGAAAGTTGAGGGTTAGGGATTGGTTGAGCATTAGGTTTGGTTTTCGATTAGGGTTTAACAATAGGGTTACGGTTTCTCTTAGAATTAGGTTTAGCATTGAGAACTACATCAGGAATGATTCAGCATTAGGGCATGAGATAGTATTAGGGTTTCAGATAGAAACAAGGATATATCTATCGTTGATGGTCAGAATCAGCTTCGTTGTCCAGGCTGAGCATTCTTTTTTCCATTAGGGTTTCATTGACCATTAGGGTTAGGATTCAGGTTAGGTTTAGGCTGAATGTCACAGTCAGCTTAAAAGTTGAGGGTTAGGGATTGGTTGAGCATTAGGTTTGGTTTTCGATTAGGGTTTAACAATAGGCTTACGGTTTGTATTAGAATTAGGTTTAGCATTGAGAACTACATCAGGATTCATTCAGCATTAGGGCATGAGATAGTATTACGGTTTCAGATAGAAATAAGCTTATGTCTATCATTGATGGTCAGAATCAGCTTCGTTGTCCAGGCTGAGCATTCCATTTTCCATTAGGGTTTCATTGACCATTAGGGTTAGGATTTAGGTTAGGGTTCTGGCTGAATGTCACAGTCAGCTTAAAAGTTGAGGGTTAGGGATTAGTTGAGCATTAGGTTTGGTTTTCGATTAGGGTTTAACAATAGGGTTATAGTTTGTATTAGAATTAGGTTTAGCATTGAGAACTACATCAGGATTCATTCAGCATTAGGGCATGAGATAGTATTAGGATTTCATATAGAAATAAGCTTATGTCTATCATTGATGATCAGAATCAGCTTCGTTGTCCAGGGTGAGCATTCAATTTTACATTAGGGTTTCATTGACCATTAGGGTTAGGATTTAGGTTAGGGTTCAGGCTGAATGTCACAGTCATTTTAAACGTTGAGGGTTAGGGATTGGTTGAGCATGAGCGTTTGGTTTTTCATTTGAGTTAGGGTTTAACAATAGGGTTACGGTTTCTCTTAGAATTAGGTTTAGCATTGAGAACTACATCAGGATTGATTCAGCATTAGGGCATGACATAGTATTAGGGTTTCAGATAGAAACAAGGATATATCTATCGTTGATGGTCAGAATCAGCTTCGTTGTCCAGGCTGAGCATTCATTTTTCCATTAGGGTTTCATTGACCATTAGGGTTAGGATTTAGGTTCTGTTTAGGCTGAATGTCACAGTCATTTTAAACGTTGAGGGTTAGGGATTGGTTGAGCATGAGCGTTTGGTTTTTCATTTGAGTTAGGGTTTAACAATAGGGTTACGGTTTCTCTTAGAATTAGGTTTAGCATTGAGAACTACATCAGGATTGATTCAGCATTAGGGCATGACATAGTATTAGGGTTTCAGATAGAAACAAGGATATATCTATCGTTGATGGTCAGAATCAGCTTCGTTGTCCAGGCTGAGCATTCTTTTTTCCATTAGGGTTTCATTTACCATTAGGGTTAGGATTTAGGTTAGGGTTTAGGCTGAATGTCACAGTCAGCTGAAAAGTTGAGGGTTAGGGATTGGTTGAGCATTAGGTTTGGTTTTCGATTAGGGTTTAACAATAGGGTTACGGTTTGTATTAGAATTAGGTTGAGCATTGAGAACTACATCAGGATTCATTCAGCATTAGGGCATGAGATAGTATTAGGGTTTCAGATAGAAATAAGCTTATGTCTATCATTGATGGTCAGAATCAGCTTCGTTGTCCAGGCTGAGCATTCGTTTTTCCATTAGGGTTTCTTTGACCATTAGGGTTAGGATTTATGTTAGGCTTCATGCTGAATGTCACAGTCAGCTTAAACGTTGAGGGTTAGGGATTAGTTGAGCATGAGAGTTTGGTTTTTCATTAGAGTTAGGGTTTAATAATTGGGTTACAGTTGAATGTCAGAGTCAACTTTTTGTTTTAATGTTTGGTTTCGCTTTAAGGTTAGGGTTCAAAATGGGGGCAAAATCAACTGTATTTTATACTGTTTCAGGATGTGAATTACATACATCTTTAGCAATGAAGTTTTGATTTTGTGACATGAAAAGTTGGACAAACATTGTAAGAAAACTTTCTCAGGCCTTGACATGTTAAAATTTGTCCCTCCCAAGTATTAAACTGCCCCTAATGCTAAGCCCTAATACTAAAGCGAAAAGAAATCCTAATGCTTATAGAAACCTTAATCCTGAACTTGACTCTCACATTGAACTCCCTCTTACCTAAACCTAAACGCTAACTAATTTTGAACAAAACCCTAATTCTGAAACCATCCTGCCTTTCGTTCTCAACCCTAACCGAAACCCTATTGCTGAAACAATCTTGAGGCTGGTTCTCAACCTTAATGAAAACCCTAAACCTAATAATAACCATTGACCTTAATGGTAAAACAAACACTAATGCCCAGCCAAACCCTAACCCTAAAACTTGACACTTTAAAACGTGAAAGGTCTGACATTCAACTGCTCCTTTCCCGAACTGAAACCCTAACACTAATTCGAAACGCGTCATGAACCCTAACCCTATTGGTGAATCAATTTTGACTCTGGTTCTCCACTCTAACCCTAACACTAATTCGAAACCCATCCTGAATCCTAACGCCATTGCTGAATCAATTTTGACTCTGGTTCTCCACTCTAATCCTAATGCATCTCCTAACCTGACCCCTAATGCTCTACCAAACCCTAACCCTAAATACTGAATCGGACTAACCCCAACCCTAACCCTAACCCTAACCCTAACCTTAACCTAACCCTAACCCTAATGATGTACCAAACCCTAATGCTCAACCAAACCCTAAACCTAAATGCTGAACTTGACTCTGACATTCAACCGTAACCCGAACGCTGAGGAATGTCCCAGTCTTAGGTTTTGTTTCAGTGTTAGGGTTCCAGTTAGAAATAAGCTTAGGGCTAGCGTTGAGTGTTAGGATCAGATTCATTGTAAAGGGCGAGGTTTTGTTTTACATTAGGGTTTTGTTGACCGTTAGGGTTAGGCTTTATTATTTTCAGCTTCAGTGTTTATGGTTAGGGATTGGTTGAGCATTAGGTTTGGTTTTCTATTAGAGTTAGGTTTTATTATTAAGGTTACGGTTTGTATTAGAATTAGGTTTAGCATTAAGAACTACATCAGGCTAGATTGAGCATTAGGGCATGAGATAGCATTAGGGTTTCAGATAGAAATAAGTTTATGTCTATCATTGATGGTCAGAATCAGCTTCGTTGTCCAGGCTGAGCATTCAATTTTCCATTAGGGTTTCATTGACCATTAGGGTTAGGATTTAGGTTAGGGTTCAGGCTGAATGTCACAGTCATTTTAAACGTTGAGGGTTAGGGATTGGTTGAGCATGAGCGTTTGGTTTTTCATTTCAGTTAGGGTTTAACAATAGGGTTACGGTTTCTCTTAGAATTAGGTTTAGCATTGAGAACTACATCAGGATTGATTCAGCATTAGGGCATGAAATAGTATTAGGGTTTCAGATAGAAACAAGGATATGTCTATCGTTGATGGTTAGAATCAGCTTCGTTATTTTCAGCTTCAGTGTTTATGGTTAGTGATTGGTTGAGCATTAGGTTTGGTTTTCTATTAGAGTTAGGGTTTATTATTAAGTTTACGGTTTGTATTAGAATTAGGTTTAGCATTAAGAACTACATCAGGATAGATTGAGCATTAGGGCATGAGATAGCATTAGGGTTTCAGATAGAAATCAGTTTATGTCTATCGTTGATGGTCAGAATCAGCTTCGTTGTCCAGGCTGAGCATTCAATTTTCCATTAGGGTTTCTTTGACCATTAGGGTTAGGATTTAGGTTAGGGTTCAGGCTGAATGTCACAGTCATTTTAAACGTTGAGGGTTAGTGATTGGTTGAGCATTAGGTTTGGTTTTCGATTAGGGTTTAACAATAGGGTTACGGTTTGTATTAGAATTAGGTTTAGCATTGAGAACTACATCAGGATTCATTCAGCATTAGGGCATGAGATAGCATTAGGATTTCAGATAGAAATAAGCTTATGTCTATCATTGATGGTCAGAATCAGCTTCGTTGTCCAGGCTGAGCATTCAATTTTCCATTAGGGTTTCATTGACCATTAGGGTTAGGATTTAGGTTAGGGTTCAGGCTGAATGTCACAGTCAGCTTAAAAGTTGAGGGTTAGGGATTAGTTGAGCATTAGGTTTGGTTTTCGATTAGGGTTTAACAATAGGGTTAACCAATCTGCTCATGCTTATGCTCAACCAATCCCTAACCCTCAACGTTTAAAATGACTGTGACATTCAGCCTGACCATCAATGATAGACATAAGCTTATTTCTATATGAAATCCTAATACTATCTCATGACCTAATGCTGAATGAATCCTGATGTAGTTCTCAATGCTAAACCTAATTCTAATACAAACCGTAACCCAATTATTAAACCCTAACTCTAATGAAAATCCAAACTCTCATGCTCAACTAATCCCTAACCCTCAACGTTTAAGCTGACTGTGACATTCAGCCTGAAGCTTAACCTAAATCCTAACCCTAATGGTCAAAGAAACCCTAATGGAAAAACGAATGCTCAGCCTGGACAACGAAGCTGATTCTGACCATCAATGATAGACATAAGCTTATCTCTATCTGAAACCCTAATACTATCTCATGCCCTAATGCTGAATGAATCCTGATGTAGTTCTCATTGCTAAACCTAATTCTAATACAAACCGAAAGCCTATTGTTAAACCCTTATCGAAAACCAAACCTAATGCTCAACCAATCCCTAACCCTCAACTTTTAAGCTGACTGTGACATTCAGCCTAAACCCTAACCTAAATCCTAACCCTAATGGTCAATGAAACCCTAATGGAAAAATGAATGCCCAGCCAGGACAACGAAGCTGAT
Source organism: Phrynosoma blainvillii (assembly GCA_026167975.1). Classification (NCBI taxonomy): domain Eukaryota; kingdom Metazoa; phylum Chordata; class Lepidosauria; order Squamata; family Phrynosomatidae; genus Phrynosoma; species Phrynosoma blainvillii. Next base: position 155,574,447 of record JANUYF010000004.1, read on the forward strand.
TCTGACCCTCAACGATAGACATAAACTTATTTCTATCTCAAACCCTAATGCTATCTCATGCCCTAATGCTCAATCTAGCCTGATGTAGTTGTTAATGCTAAACCTAATTCTAATACAAACCGTAACCTTAATACTAAAATCTAACTCTAATAGAAAACCAAACCTAATGCTCAACCAATCCCTAACCATAAACACTGAAGCTGAAAATAACATCCTACCCTAACCCTAACCCTAAAGCCTAACCCTAACGGTCAACAAAACCTTAATGTAAAACAAAACCTCGCCCTTTACAATGAATCTGATCCTAACACTCAACGCTAGCCCTAAGCTTATTTCTAACTGGAACCCTAACACTGAAACAAAACCTAAGACTGGGACATTCCTCAGCGTTCGGGTTACGGTTGAATGTCAGAGTCAAGTTCAACATTTAGGTTTAGGGTTTACTTGAGCATTAGGGTTTGGTACATCATTAGGGTTAGGGTTAGGTTAAGGTTAGGTTTAGGGTTAGGGTTAGGGTTAGGGTTGGGGTTAGTCCGATTCAGTATTTAGGGTTAGGGTTTGGTAGAGCATTAGGGGTCAGGTTAGGAGATGCATTAGGATTAGAGTGGAGAACCAGAGTCAAAATTGATTCAGCAATGGCGTTAGGATTCAGGATGGGTTCCGAATTAGTGTTAGGGTTAGAGTGGAGAACCAGAGTCAAAATTGATTCACCAATGGGGTTAGGGTTCATGACGCGTTTCGAATTAGTGTTAGGGTTTCAGTTCGGGAAAGGAGCAGTTGAATGTCAGAGCTTTCAGGTTTTAAAGTGTCAAATTTTAGGGTTAGAGTTTGGCTGGGCATTAGTGTTTGTTTTACCATTAAGGTCAATGTTTATTATTAGGTTTAGGGTTTTCATTAAGTTTGAGAACCAGCCTCAAGATTGTTTCAGCAATAGAGTTTCGGTTAGGGTTGAGAACGAAAGGCAGGATGGTTTCAGAATTAGGGTTTTGTTCAAAATTAGTTAGCATTTAGGTTTGTGAGAGTCAAGTTCAGGATTAAGGTTCCCATGAGCATTCGGATTTCTTTTCGCTTTAGTATTAGGGCTGAGCATTAGGGGCATTTTAATACTTGGGAGGGACAAATTTTAAAATGTCAAGGCCTGAGAAAGTTTTCTTACAATGTTTGTCCAACTTTTCATGTCACAAAATCAAAACGTCATTGCTAAAGATGGTCAGAATCAGCTTCGTTGTCCAGGCTGAGCATTCAATTTTCCATTAGGGTTTCATTGACCATTAGGGTTAGGATTTAGGTTAGGGTTCAGGCTGAATGTCACAGTCATTTTAAACATTGAGGGTTAGGGATTGGTTGAGCATGAGCGTTTGGTTTTTCATTTGAGTTAGGGTTTAACAATAGGGTTACGGTTTCTCTTAGAATTAGGTTTACCATTGAGAACTACATCAGGATTGATTCAGCATTAGGGCATGAGATAGTATTAGGGTTTCAGATAGAAACAAGGATATGTCTATCGTTGATGGTCAGAATCAGCTTCGTTGTCCAGGCTGAGCATTCATTTTTCCATTAGGGTTTCATTGACCATTAGGGTTAGGATTTAGGTTAGGGTTTAGGCTGAATGTCACAGTCAGCTTAAAAGTTGAGGGTTAGGGATTGGTTGAGCATTGGTTTGGTTTTCGATTAGCGTTTAACAATAGGCTTACGGTTTGTATTAGAATTAGGTTTAGCATTGAGAAATACATCAGGATTCATTCAGCATTAGGGCATGACTTAGTATTAGGGTTTCAGATAGAAATAAGCTTATGTCGATCATTGATGGTCAGAATTAGCTTCTTTGCATAGGGTGAGCATTCAATTTTACTTTAGGGTTTCATTGACCATTAGGGTTAGGATTTAGGTTAGGGTTCAGGCTGAATGTCACAGTCATTTTAAACGCTGAGTGTTAGGGATTGGTTGAGCATGAGCGTTTGATTTTTCATTTGAGTTAGGGTTTAACAATAGGGTTACGGTTTCACTTAGAATTAGGTTTAGCATTGAGAACTACATCAGGATTGATTCAGCATTAGGGCATGAGATAGTATTAGGGTTTCAGATAGAAACAAGGATATATCTATCGTTGATGGTCAGAAACAGCTTCGTTGTTCAGGCTGAGCATTCATTTTTCCATTAGGGTTTCATTGACCATTAGGGTTAGGATTTAGGTTAGGTTTAGGCTGAATGTCACAGTCAGCTTAAAAGTTGAGGGTTAGGGATTGGTTGAGCATTAGGTTTGGTTTTCGATTAGGGTTTAACAATAGGCTTACGGTTTGTATTAGAATTAGGTTTAGCATTGAGAACTACATCAGGATTCATTCAGCATTAGGGCATGAGATAGTATTAGGGTTTCAGATAGAAATAAGCTTATGTCTATCATTGATGGTCAGAATCAGCTTCGTTGTCCAGGCTGAGCATTCAATTTTCCATTAGGGTTTCATTGACGATTACGGTTAGGATTTAGGTTAGGGTTTAGGCTGAATGTCACAGTCAGCTTCAAAGTTGAGGGTTAGGGATTGGTTGAGCATTAGGTTTGGTTTTAAATTAGGGTTTAACAATAGGGTTACGGTTTCTCTTAGAATTAGGTTTAGCATTGAGAACTACATCAGGATTGATTCAGCATTAGGGCATGAGATAGTATTAGGGTTTCAGATAGAAACAAGGATATATCTATCGTTGATGGTCAGAATCAGCTTCGTTGTCCAGGCTGAGCATTCTTTTTTCCATTAGGGTTTCATTGACCATTAGGGTTAGGATTCAGGTTAGGTTTAGGCTGAATGTCACAGTCAGCTTAAAAGTTGAGGGTTAGGGATTGGTTGAGCATTAGGTTTGGTTTTCGATTAGGGTTTAACAATAGGCTTACGGTTTGTATTAGAATTAGGTTTAGCATTGAGAACTACATCAGGATTCATTCAGCATTAGGGCATGAGATAGTATTAGGATTTCAGATAGAAATAAGCTTATGTCTATCATTGATGGTCAGAATCAGCTTCATTGTCCAGGCTGAGCATTCAATTTTCCATTAGGGTTTCATTGACCATTAGGGTTAGGATTTAGGTTAGGGTTTAGGCTGAATGTCACAGTCAGCTGAAAAGTTGAGGGTTAGGGATTGGTTGAGCATTAGGTTTGGTTTTCGATTAGGGTTTAACAATAGGGTTACGGTTTGTATTAGATTTAGGTTTAGCATTGAGAAATACATCAGGATTCATTCAGCATTAGGGCATGAGATAGTATTAGGATTTCAGATAGAAATAATGTCTATCATTGATGGTCAGAATCAGCTTCGTTGTCCAGGCTGAGCATTCCATTTTCCATTAGGGTTTCATTGACCATTACGGTTAGGATTTAGGTTAGGGTTCAGGCTGAATGTCACAGTCATTTTAAACGTTGAGGGTTAGGGATTGGTTGAGCATGAGCGTTTGGTTTTTCATTTGAGTTAGGGTTTAACAATAGGGTTACGGTTTCTCTTAGAATTAGGTTTAGCATTGAGAGCTACATCAGGATTGATTTAGCATTAGGGCATGAGATAGTATAAGGGTTTCAGATAGAAACAAGGATATATCTATCGTTGATGGTCAGAATCAGCTTCGTTGTCCTGGCTGAGCATTCATTTTTCCATTAGGGTTTCATTGACCATTAGGGTTAGGATTTAGGTTAGGGTTCAGGCTGAATGTCACAGTCTGCTTAAAAGTTGAGGGTTAGGGATTGGTTGAGCATTAGGTTTGGTTTTCGATTAGGGTTTAACAATAGGCTTTCGGTTTGTATTAGAATTAGCTTTATCATTGAGAACTACATCAGGCTAGATTGAGCATTAGGGCATGAGATAGCATTAGGGTTTCAGATAGAAATAAGTTTATGTCTATCGTTGATGGTCAGAATCTGCTTCGTTGTCCAGGCTGAGCATTCAATTTTCCATTAGGGTTTCATTGACCATTAGGGTTAGGATTTAGGTTAGGGTTCAGGCTGAATGTCACAGTCATTTTAAACGTTGAGGGTTAGGGATTGGTTGAGCATGAGCGTTTGGTTTTTCATTTCAGTTAGGGTTTAACAATAGGGTTACGGTTTCTCTTAGAATTAGGTTTAGCATTGAGAACTACATCAGGATTGATTCAGCATTAGGCATGAGATAGTATTATTGTTTCAGATAGAAACAACGATATGTCTATCGTTGATGGTCAGAATCAGCTTCGTTGTCCAGGCTGAGCATTCATTTTTCCATTAGGGTTTCATTGACCATTAGGTTTAGGATTTAGGTTAGGGTTTAGGCTGAATGTCACAGTCAGCTTAAAAGTTGAGGGTTAGGGATTGGTTGAGCCTTGGTTTGGTTTTCGAGTAGCGTTTAACAATAGGCTTACGGTTTGTATTAGAATTAGGTTTAGCATTGAGAACTACATCAGGATTCATTCAGCATTAGGGCATGAGATATTATTAGGGTTTCAGATAGAAATAAGCTTATGTCTATCATTGATGGTCAGAATAAGCTTCGTTGTCCAGGCTGAGCATTCAGTTTTCCATTAGGGTTTCATTGACCATTAGGGTTAGGATTTAGGTTAGGGTTCAGGCTGAATGTCACAGTCATTTTAAACGTTGAGGGTTAGGGATTGGTTGAGCATGAGCGTTTGGTTTTTCATTTGAGTTAGGGTTTAACAATAGGGTTACGGTTTCTCTTAGAATTAGGTTTAGCATTGAGAACTACATCAGGATTCATTCAGCATTAGGGCATGAGATAGTATTAGGGTTTCAGATAGAAATAAGCTTATGTCTATCATTGATGGTCAGAATCAGCTTCGTTGTCCAGGCTGAGCATTCGTTTTTCCATTAGGGTTTCTTTGACCATTAGGGTTAGGATTTATGTTAGGCTTCATGCTGAATGTCACAGTCAGCTTAAACGTTGAGGGTTAGGGATTAGTTGAGCATGAGAGTTTGGTTTTTCATTAGAGTTAGGGTTTAATAATTGGGTTACAGTTGAATGTCAGAGTCAACTTTTTGTTTTAATGTTTGGTTTCGCTTTAAGGTTAGGGTTCAAAATTGGGGCAAAATCAACTGTATTTTATACTGTTTCAGGATGTGAATTACATACATCTTTAGCAATGACGTTTTGATTTTGTGACATGAAAAGTTGGACAAACATTGTAAGAAAACTTTCTCAGGCCTTGACATGTTAAAATTTGTCCCTCCCAAGTATTAAACTGCCCCTAATGCTAAGCCCTAATACTAAAGCGAAAAGAAATCCTAATGCTTATAGAAACCTTAATCCTGAACTTGACTCTCACATTGAACTCCCTCTTACCTAAACCTAAACACTAACTAATTTTGAACAAAACCCTAATTCTGAAACCATCCTGCCTTTCGTTCTCAACCCTAACCGAAACCCTATTGCTGAAACAATCTTGAGGCTGGTTCTCAACCTTAATGAAAACCCTAAACCTAATAATAATGAACATTGACCTTAATGGTAAAACAAACACTAATGCCCAGCCAAACCCTAACCCTAAAACTTGACACTTTAAAACGTGAAAGGTCTGACATTCAACTGCTCCTTTCCCGAACTGAAACCCTAACACTAATTCGAAACGCGTCATGAACCCTAACCCTATTGGTGAATCAATTTTGACTCTGGTTCTCCACTCTAACCCTAACACTAATTCGAAACCCATCCTGAATCCTAACGCCATTGCTGAATCAATTTTGACTCTGGTTCTCCACTCTAATCCTAATGCATCTCCTAACCTGACCCCTAATGCTCTACCAAACCCTAACCCTAAATACTGAATCGGACTAACCCCAACCCTAACCCTAACCCTAACCCTAACCCTAACCCTAACCTTAACCTAACCCTAACCCTAATGATGTACCAAACCCTAATGCTCAACCAAACCCTAAACCTAAATGCTGAACTTGACTCTGACATTCAACCGTAACCCGAACGCTGAGGAATGTTCCAGTCTTAGGTTTTGTTTCAGTGTTAGGGTTCCAGTTAGAAATAAGCTTAGGGCTAGCGTTGAGTGTTAGGATCAGATTCATTGTAAAGGGCGAGGTTTTGTTTTACATTAGGGTTTTGTTGACCGTTAGGGTTAGGCTTTATTATTTTCAGCTTCAGTGTTTATGGTTAGGGATTGGTTGAGCATTAGGTTTGGTTTTCTATTAGAGTTAGGTTTTATTATTAAGGTTACGGTTTGTATTAGAATTAGGTTTAGCATTAAGAACTACATCAGGCTAGATTGAGCATTAGGGCATCAGATAGCATTAGGTTTTCAGATAGAAATAAGTTTATGTCTATCGTTGATGGTCAGAATCAGCTTCGTTGTCCAGGCTGAGCATTCAATTTTCCATTAGGGTTTCATTGACCATTAGGGTTAGGATTTAGGTTAGGGTTCAGGCTGAATGTCACAGTCATTTTAAACGTTGAGGGTTAGGGATTGGTTGAGCATGAGCGTTTGGTTTTTCATTTCAGTTAGGGTTTAACAATAGGGTTACGGTTTCTCTTAGAATTAGGTTTAGCATTGAGAACTACATCAGGATTGATTCAGCATTAGGGCATGAAATAGTATTAGGGTATCAGATAGAAACAAGGATATGTCTATCGTTGATGGTTAGAATCAGCTTCGTTATTTTCAGCTTCAGTGTTTATGGTTAGTGATTGGTTGAGCATTAGGTTTGGTTTTCTATTAGAGTTAGGGTTTATTATTAAGGTTACGGTTTGTATTAGAATTAGGTTTAGCATTAAGAACTACATCAGGATAGATTGAGCATTAGGGCATGAGATAGCATTAGGGTTTCAGATAGAAATCAGTTTATGTCTATCGTTGCTGGTCAGAATCAGCTTCGTTGTCCAGGCTGAGCATTCAATTTTCCATTAGGGTTTCTTTGACCATTAGGGTTAGGATTTAGGTTAGGGTTCAGGCTGAATGTCACAGTCATTTTAAACGTTGAGGGTTAGTGATTGGTTGAGCATGAGCGTTTGGTTTTTCATTTGAGTTAGGGTTTAACAATAGGGTTACGGTTTCTCTTAGGACCTTATCAAACGCTGGCCACGAAGCAAAGAAAAAGCGAAGAAAAACAGAAGTAGGAATAAATTCGGTTCCATAGCGAAACGGAGGGAATATCGCCCTTTTGGCCATTTCGCAATTAATACCAAGGCTCCCTTCTCTCCCGTCACAAAAAGCCGGGAGGAAAGGCAGCCATGGGAACCGGGGAGGAGGAGGAGGGCTGGAGGACTGGAGAAGGGAAGGCAGCCCATGGAGAGAGAGAGATCGCCTCCCTCTTCCCTCTTCCTCTCCTCCTCTTCTTTCCAATCCGGTTTGCCTTTTGCCAAGGCAATCCCTTCCCCTCGCTGGGATTTTCGCCTTGCCCACCAATTCGCAATGAATGCGAAGGCTCCCTAGGTACATCCTCTACAAACCGAATGTCAAAATCTCCCTGCTCCTGACGGATTAGCTCCGTATTCTGCCGAGTTCTGGGGCAGCGTCGTGTGTAGACACGGGGAACAATACGGATTAGCTCCGTGTTCTGGGGCAGCGTCGTGTGTAGACACGGGGGAACAATACGGATTAGCTCCGTGTTCTGGGGCAGCGTCATTTGTAAACACGGGGGAATAATATGTATTAGCTGTGGATGCCCTTTGGATTAGCTCTGCTTCAGACCCCATGTGATAAGGGCCTTAGAATTATGTTTAGCATTGAGAACTACATCAGGATTGATTCAGCATTAGGCATGAGATAGTATTAGGGTTTCAGGTAGAAACAAGGATATGTCTATCGTTGATGGTCAGAATCAGCTTCGTTGTCCAGGCTGAGCATCCAATTTTCCATGAGGGTTTTATTGACCATTAGAGTTAGGATTTATGTTAGGGTTCAGGCTGTATGTCAGAGTCAACTTAAAAGTTGAGGTTTACGGATTAGTTGAGCATTAGGTTTGGTTTTCAATTAGGGTTTAACAATAGGGTTACGGTTTGTATTAGATTAATTTTAGCATTGAAAACTACATCAGGATCCATTCAGCATTAGGGCATGAGATAGTATTAGGATTTCAGATAGAAATAAGCTTATGTCTATCATTGATGGTCATAATCAGCTTCGCTGTCCAGGCTGAGCATTCCATTTTCCATTAGGGTTTCATTGACCATTAGGGTTAGGAATTAGGTTAGGGTTCTGTCTGAATGTCACAGTCATTTTAAACGTTGAGGGTTAGGGATTGGTTGAGCATGAGCGTTTGGTTTTTCATTTCAGTTAGGGTTTAACAATAGGGTTACTGTTTCTCTTAGAATTAGGTTTAGCATTGAGAACTACATCAGGATTGATTCAGCATTAGGCATGAGATAGTATTATTGTTTCAGATAGAAACAACGATATGTCTATCGTTGATGGTCAGAATCAGCTTCGTTGTCCAGGCTGAGCATTCATTTTTCCATTAGGGTTTCATTGACCATTAGGTTTAGGATTTAGGTTAGGGTTTAGGCTGAATGTCACAGTCAGCTTAAAAGTTGAGGGTTAGGGATTGGTTGAGCCTTGGTTTGGTTTTCGAGTAGCGTTTAACAATAGGCTTACGGTTTGTATTAGAATTAGGTTTAGCATTGAGAACTACATCAGGATTCATTCAGCATTAGGGCATGAGATATTATTAGGGTTTCAGATAGAAATAAGCTTATGTCTATCATTGATGGTCAGAATAAGCTTCGTTGTCCAGGCTGAGCATTCAGTTTTCCATTAGGGTTTCATTGACCATTAGGGTTAGGATTTAGGTTAGGGTTCAGGCTGAATGTCACAGTCATTTTAAACGTTGAGGGTTAGGGATTGGTTGAGCATGAGCGTTTGGTTTTTCATTTGAGTTAGGGTTTAACAATAGGGTTACGGTTTCTCTTAGAATTAGGTTTAGCATTGAGAACTACATCAGGATTCATTCAGCATTAGGGCATGAGATAGTATTAGGGTTTCAGATAGAAATAAGCTTATGTCTATCATTGATGGTCAGAATCAGCTTCGTTGTCCAGGCTGAGCATTCGTTTTTCCATTAGGGTTTCTTTGACCATTAGGGTTAGGATTTATGTTAGGCTTCATGCTGAATGTCACAGTCAGCTTAAACGTTGAGGGTTAGGGATTAGTTGAGCATGAGAGTTTGGTTTTTCATTAGAGTTAGGGTTTAATAATTGGGTTACAGTTGAATGTCAGAGTCAACTTTTTGTTTTAATGTTTGGTTTCGCTTTAAGGTTAGGGTTCAAAATGGGGGCAAAATCAACTGTATTTTATACTGTTTCAGGATGTGAATTACATACATCTTTAGCAATGACGTTTTGATTTTGTGACATGAAAAGTTGGACAAACATTGTAAGAAAACTTTCTCAGGCCTTGACATGTTAAAATTTGTCCCTCCCAAGTATTAAACTGCCCCTAATGCTAAGCCCTAATACTAAAGCGAAAAGAAATCCTAATGCTTATAGAAACCTTAATCCTGAACTTGACTCTCACATTGAACTCCCTCTTACCTAAACCTAAACGCTAACTAATTTTGAACAAAACCCTAATTCTGAAACCATCCTGCCTTTCGTTCTCAACCCTAACCGAAACCCTATTGCTGAAACAATCTTGAGGCTGGTTCTCAACCTTAATGAAAACCCTAAACCTAATAATAATGAACATTGACCTTAATGGTAAAACAAACACTAATGCCCAGCCAAACCCTAACCCTAAAACTTGACACTTTAAAACGTGAAAGGTCTGACATTCAACTGCTCCTTTCCCGAACTGAAACCCTAACACTAATTCGAAACGCGTCATGAACCCTAACCCTATTGGTGAATCAATTTTGACTCTGGTTCTCCACTCTAACCCTAACACTAATTCGAAACCCATCCTGAATCCTAACGCCATTGCTGAATCAATTTTGACTCTGGTTCTCCACTCTAATCCTAATGCATCTCCTAACCTGACCCCTAATGCTCTACCAAACCCTAACCCTAAATACTGAATCGGACTAACCCCAACCCTAACCCTAACCCTAACCCTAACCCTAACCCTAACCCTAACCTTAACCTAACCCTAACCCTAATGATGTACCAAACCCTAATGCTCAACCAAACCCTAAACCTAAATGCTGAACTTGACTCTGACATTCAACCGTAACCCGAACGCTGAGGAATGTTCCAGTCTTAGGTTTTGTTTCAGTGTTAGGGTTCCAGTTAGAAATAAGCTTAGGGCTAGCGTTGAGTGTTAGGATCAGATTCATTGTAAAGGGCGAGGTTTTGTTTTACATTAGGGTTTTGTTGACCGTTAGGGTTAGGCTTTATTATTTTCAGCTTCAGTGTTTATGGTTAGGGATTGGTTGAGCATTAGGTTTGGTTTTCTATTAGAGTTAGGTTTTATTATTAAGGTTACGGTTTGTATTAGAATTAGGTTTAGCATTAAGAACTACATCAGGCTAGATTGAGCATTAGGGCATCAGATAGCATTAGGTTTTCAGATAGAAATAAGTTTATGTCTATCGTTGATGGTCAGAATCAGCTTCGTTGTCCAGGCTGAGCATTCAATTTTCCATTAGGGTTTCATTGACCATTAGGGTTAGGATTTAGGTTAGGGTTCAGGCTGAATGTCACAGTCATTTTAAACGTTGAGGGTTAGGGATTGGTTGAGCATGAGCGTTTGGTTTTTCATTTCAGTTAGGGTTTAACAATAGGGTTACGGTTTCTCTTAGAATTAGGTTTAGCATTGAGAACTACATCAGGATTGATTCAGCATTAGGGCATGAAATAGTATTAGGGTATCAGATAGAAACAAGGATATGTCTATCGTTGATGGTTAGAATCAGCTTCGTTATTTTCAGCTTCAGTGTTTATGGTTAGTGATTGGTTGAGCATTAGGTTCGGTTTTCTATTAGAGTTAGGGTTTATTATTAAGGTTACGGTTTGTATTAGAATTAGGTTTAGCATTAAGAACTACATCAGGATAGATTGAGCATTAGGGCATGAGATAGCATTAGGGTTTCAGATAGAAATCAGTTTATGTCTATCGTTGCTGGTCAGAATCAGCTTCGTTGTCCAGGCTGAGCATTCAATTTTCCATTAGGGTTTCTTTGACCATTAGGGTTAGGATTTAGGTTAGGGTTCAGGCTGAATGTCACAGTCATTTTAAACGTTGAGGGTTAGGGATTGGTTGAGCATGAGCGTTTGGTTTTTCATTTGAGTTAGGGTTTAACAATAGGGTTACGGTTTCTCTTAGGACCTTATCAAACGCTGGCCACGAAGCAAAGAAAAAGCGAAGAAAAACAGAAGTAGGAATAAATTCGGTTCCATAGCGAAACGGAGGGAATATCGCCCTTTTGGCCATTTCGCAATTAATACCAAGGCTCCCTTCTCTCCCGTCACAAAAAGCCGGGAGGAAAGGCAGCCATGGGAACCGGGGAGGAGGAGGAGGGCTGGAGGACTGGAGAAGGGAAGGCAGCCCATGGAGAGAGAGAGATCGCCTCCCTCTTCCCTCTTCCTCTCCTCCTCTTCTTTCCAATCCGGTTTGCCTTTTGCCAAGGCAATCCCTTCCCCTCGCTGGGATTTTCGCCTTGCCCACCAATTCGCAATGAATGCGAAGGCTCCCTAGGTACATCCTCTACAAACCGAATGTCAAAATCTCCCTGCTCCTGACGGATTAGCTCCGTATTCTGCCGAGTTCTGGGGCAGCGTCGTGTGTAGACACGGGGAACAATACGGATTAGCTCCGTGTTCTGGGGCAGCGTCGTGTGTAGACACGGGGGAACAATACGGATTAGCTCCGTGTTCTGGGGCAGCGTCATGTGTAAACACGGGGGAATAATATGTATTAGCTGTGGATGCCCTTTGGATTAGCTCTGCTTCAGACCCCATGTGATAAGGGCCTTAGAATTATGTTTAGCATTGAGAACTACATCAGGATTGATTCAGCATTAGGCATGAGATAGTATTAGGGTTTCAGGTAGAAACAAGGATATGTCTATCGTTGATGGTCAGAATCAGCTTCGTTGTCCAGGCTGAGCATCCAATTTTCCATGAGGGTTTTATTGACCATTAGAGTTAGGATTTATGTTAGGGTTCAGGCTGTATGTCAGAGTCAACTTAAAAGTTGAGGTTTACGGATTAGTTGAGCATTAGGTTTGGTTTTCAATTAGGGTTTAACAATAGGGTTACGGTTTGTATTAGATTAATTTTAGCATTGAAAACTACATCAGGATCCATTCAGCATTAGGGCATGAGATAGTATTAGGATTTCAGATAGAAATAAGCTTATGTCTATCATTGATGGTCATAATCAGCTTCGCTGTCCAGGCTGAGCATTCCATTTTCCATTAGGGTTTCATTGACCATTAGGGTTAGGAATTAGGTTAGGGTTCTGTCTGAATGTCACAGTCATTTTAAACGTTGAGGGTTAGGGATTGGTTGAGCATGAGCGTTTGGTTTTTCATTTCAGTTAGGGTTTAACAATAGGGTTACTGTTTCTCTTAGAATTAGGTTTAGCATTGAGAACTACATCAGGATTGATTCAGCATTAGGCATGAGATAGTATTATTGTTTCAGATAGAAACAACGATATGTCTATCGTTGATGGTCAGAATCAGCTTCGTTGTCCAGGCTGAGCATTCATTTTTCCATTAGGGTTTCATTGACCATTAGGTTTAGGATTTAGGTTAGGGTTTAGGCTGAATGTCACAGTCAGCTTAAAAGTTGAGGGTTAGGGATTGGTTGAGCCTTGGTTTGGTTTTCGAGTAGCGTTTAACAATAGGCTTACGGTTTGTATTAGAATTAGGTTTAGCATTGAGAACTACATCAGGATTCATTCAGCATTAGGGCATGAGATATTATTAGGGTTTCAGATAGAAATAAGCTTATGTCTATCATTGATGGTCAGAATAAGCTTCGTTGTCCAGGCTGAGCATTCAGTTTTCCATTAGGGTTTCATTGACCATTAGGGTTAGGATTTAGGTTAGGGTTCAGGCTGAATGTCACAGTCATTTTAAACGTTGAGGGTTAGGGATTGGTTGAGCATGAGCGTTTGGTTTTTCATTTGAGTTAGGGTTTAACAATAGGGTTACGGTTTCTCTTAGAATTAGGTTTAGCATTGAGAACTACATCAGGATTCATTCAGCATTAGGGCATGAGATAGTATTAGGGTTTCAGATAGAAATAAGCTTATGTCTATCATTGATGGTCAGAATCAGCTTCGTTGTCCAGGCTGAGCATTCGTTTTTCCATTAGGGTTTCTTTGACGATTAGGGTTAGGATTTATGTTAGGCTTCATGCTGAATGTCACAGTCAGCTTAAACGTTGAGGGTTAGGGATTAGTTGAGCATGAGAGTTTGGTTTTTCATTAGAGTTAGGGTTTAATAATTGGGTTACAGTTGAATGTCAGAGTCAACTTTTTGTTTTAATGTTTGGTTTCGCTTTAAGGTTAGGGTTCAAAATGGGGGCAAAATCAACTGTATTTTATACTGTTTCAGGATGTGAATTACATACATCTTTAGCAATGACGTTTTGATTTTGTGACATGAAAAGTTGGACAAACATTGTAAGAAAACTTTCTCAGGCCTTGACATGTTAATATTTGTCCCTCCCAAGTATTAAACTGCCCCTAATGCTAAGCCCTAATACTAAAGCGAAAAGAAATCCTAATGCTTATAGAAACCTTAATCCTGAACTTGACTCTCACATTGAACTCCCTCTTACCTAAACCTAAACGCTAACTAATTTTGAACAAAACCCTAATTCTGAAACCATCCTGCCTTTCGTTCTCAACCCTAACCGAAACCCTATTGCTGAAACAATCTTGAGGCTGGTTCTCAACCTTAATGAAAACCCTAAACCTAATAATAATGAACATTGACCTTAATGGTAAAACAAACACTAATGCCCAGCCAAACCCTAACCCTAAAACTTGACACTTTAAAACGTGAAAGGTCTGACATTCAACTGCTCCTTTCCCGAACTGAAACCCTAACACTAATTCGAAACGCGTCATGAACCCTAACCCTATTGGTGAATCAATTTTGACTCTGGTTCTCCACTCTAACCCTAACACTAATTCGAAACCCATCCTGAATCCTAACGCCATTGCTGAATCAATTTTGACTCTGGTTCTCCACTCTAATCCTAATGCATCTCCTAACCTGACCCCTAATGCTCTACCAAACCCTAACCCTAAATACTGAATCGGACTAACCCCAACCCTAACCCTAACCCTAACCCTAACCCTAACCCTAACCTTAACCTAACCCTAACCCTAATGATGTACCAAACCCTAATGCTCAACCAAACCCTAAACCTAAATGCTGAACTTGACTCTGACATTCAACCGTAACCCGAACGCTGAGGAATGTTCCAGTCTTAGGTTTTGTTTCAGTGTTAGGGTTCCAGTTAGAAATAAGCTTAGGGCTAGCGTTGAGTGTTAGGATCAGATTCATTGTAAAGGGCGAGGTTTTGTTTTACATTAGGGTTTTGTTGACCGTTAGGGTTAGGCTTTATTATTTTCAGCTTCAGTGTTTATGGTTAGGGATTGGTTGAGCATTAGGTTTGGTTTTCTATTAGAGTTAGGTTTTATTATTCAGGTTACGGTTTGTATTAGAATTAGGTTTAGCATTAAGAACTACATCAGGCTAGATTGAGCATTAGGGCATGAGATAGCATTAGGGTTTCAGATAGAAATAAGTTTATGTCTATCGTTGATGGTCAGAATCAGCTTCGTTGTCCAGGCTGAGCATTCAATTTTCCATTAGGGTTTCATTGACCATTAGGGTTAGGATTTAGGTTAGGGTTCAGGCTGAATGTCACAGTCATTTTAAACGTTGAGGGTTAGGGATTGGTTGAGCATGAGCGTTTGGTTTTTCATTTCAGTTAGGGTTTAACAATAGGGTTACGGTTTCTCTTAGAATTAGGTTTAGCATTGAGAACTACATCAGGATTGATTCAGCATTAGGGCATGAGATAGTATTAGGTTTTCAGATAGAAACAAGGATATGTCTATCGTTGATGGTTAGAATCAGCTTCGTTATTTTCAGCTTCAGTGTTTATGGTTAGTGATTGGTTGAGCATTAGGTTTGGTTTTCTATTAGAGTTAGGGTTTATTATTAAGGTTACGGTTTGTATTAGAATTAGGTTTAGCATTAAGAACTACATTAGGATAGATTGAGCATTAGGGCATGAGATAGCATTAGGGTTTCAGATAGAAATCAGTTTATGTCTATCGTTGATGGTCAGAATCAGCTTCGTTGTCCAGGCTGAGCATTCAATTTTCCATTAGGGTTTCTTTGACCATTAGGGTTAGGATTTAGGTTAGGGTTCAGGCTGAATGTCACAGTCATTTTAAACGTTGAGGGTTAGTGATTGGTTGAGCATGAGCGTTTGGTTTTTCATTTGAGTTAGGGTTTAACAATAGGGTTACGGTTTCTCTTAGAATTAGGTTTAGCATTGAGAACTACATCAGGATTGATTCAGCATTAGGCATGAGATAGTATTAGGGTTTCAGGTAGAAACAAGGATATGTCTATCATTGATGGTCAGAATCAGCTTCGTTGTCCAGGCTGAGCATTCAATTTTCCATTAGGGTTTCATTGACCATTAGGGTTAGGATTTAGGTTAGGGTTCAGGCTGAATGTCACAGTCATTTTAAACGTTGAGGGTTAGGGATTGGTTGAGCATGAGCGTTTGGTTTTTCATTTCAGTTAGGGTTTAACAATAGGGTTACGGTTTCTCTTAGAATTAGGTTTAGCATTGAGAACTACATCAGGATTGATTCAGCATTAGGGCATGAAATAGTATTAGGGTTTCAGATAGAAACAAGGATATGTCTATCGTTGATGGTTAGAATCAGCTTCGTTATTTTCAGCTTCAGTGTTTATGGTTAGTGATTGGTTGAGCATTAGGTTTGGTTTTCTATTAGAGTTAGGGTTTATTATTAAGTTTACGGTTTGTATTAGAATTAGGTTTAGCATTAAGAACTACATCAGGATAGATTGAGCATTAGGGCATGAGATAGCATTAGGGTTTCAGATAGAAATCAGTTTATGTCTATCGTTGATGGTCAGAATCAGCTTCGTTGTCCAGGCTGAGCATTCAATTTTCCATTAGGGTTTCTTTGACCATTAGGGTTAGGATTTAGGTTAGGGTTCAGGCTGAATGTCACAGTCATTTTAAACGTTGAGGGTTAGTGATTGGTTGAGCATTAGGTTTGGTTTTCGATTAGGGTTTAACAATAGGGTTACGGTTTGTATTAGAATTAGGTTTAGCATTGAGAACTACATCAGGATTCATTCAGCATTAGGGCATGAGATAGTATTAGGATTTCAGATAGAAATAAGCTCATGTCTATCATTGATGGTCAGAATCAGCTTCGTTGTCCAGGCTGAGCATTCCATTTTCCATTAGGGTTTCATTGACCATTAGGGTTAGGATTTAGGTTAGGGTTCAGGCTGAATGTCACAGTCATTTTAAACGTTGAGGGTTAGGGATTGGTTGAGCATGAGCGTTTGGTTTTTCATTTGAGTTAGGGTTTAACAATAGGGTTACGGTTTCTCTTAGAATTAGGTTTAGCATTGAGAACTACATCAGGATTGATTCAGCATTAGGCATGAGATAGTATTAGGGTTTCAGGTAGAAACAAGGATATGTCTATCATTGATGGTCAGAATCAGCTTCGTTGTCCAGGCTGAGCATTCAATTTTCCATTAGGGTTTCATTGACCATTAGGGTTAGGATTTAGGTTAGGGTTCAGGCTGAATGTCACAGTCATTTTAAACGTTGAGGGTTAGGGATTGGTTGAGCATGAGCGTTTGGTTTTTCATTTCAGTTAGGGTTTAACAATAGGGTTACGGTTTCTCTTAGAATTAGGTTTAGCATTGAGAACTACATCAGGATTGATTCAGCATTAGGGCATGAAATAGTATTAGGGTTTCAGATAGAAACAAGGATATGTCTATCGTTGATGGTTAGAATCAGCTTCGTTATTTTCAGCTTCAGTGTTTATGGTTAGTGATTGGTTGAGCATTAGGTTTGGTTTTCTATTAGAGTTAGGGTTTATTATTAAGTTTACGGTTTGTATTAGAATTAGGTTTAGCATTAAGAACTACATCAGGATAGATTGAGCATTAGGGCATGAGATAGCATTAGGGTTTCAGATAGAAATCAGTTTATGTCTATCGTTGATGGTCAGAATCAGCTTCGTTGTCCAGGCTGAGCATTCAATTTTCCATTAGGGTTTCTTTGACCATTAGGGTTAGGATTTAGGTTAGGGTTCAGGCTGAATGTCACAGTCATTTTAAACGTTGAGGGTTAGTGATTGGTTGAGCATTAGGTTTGGTTTTCGATTAGGGTTTAACAATAGGGTTACGGTTTCTCTTAGAATTAGGTTTAGCATTGAGAACTACATCAGGATTGATTCAGCATTAGGGCATGACATAGTATTAGGGTTTCAGATAGAAACAAGGATATATCTATCGTTGATGGTCAGAATCAGCTTCGTTGTCCAGGCTGAGCATTCATTTTTCCATTAGGGTTTCATTGACCATTAGGGTTAGGATTTAGGTTAGGGTTCAGGCTGAATGTCACAGTCAGCTTAAACGTTGAGGGTTAGGGATTAGTTGAGGATGAGAGTTTGGTTTTTCATTAGAGTTAGGGTTTAATAATTGGGTTACAGTTGAATATCAGAGTCAACTTTTTGTTTTAATGTTTCGTTTCGCTTTAAGGTTAGGGTTCAAAATGGGGGCAAAATCAACTGTATTTTATACTCTTTCAGGATCTGAATTACATACATCTTTAGCAATGACTTTTGATTTTTTGACATGAAAAGTTGGACAAACATTGTAAGAAAACATTCTCAGGCCTTGACATTTTAAAATTTGTCCCTCCCAAGTATTAAACTGCCCCTAATGCTAAGCCCTAATACTAAAGCGAAAAGAAATCCTAATGCTCATAGAAACCTTAATCCTGAACTTGACTCTCACATTGAACTCCCTGTTACCTAAACCTAAACGCTAACTAATTTTGAACAAAACCCTAATGCTCAACCAAACCCTAAACCTAAATGCTGAACTTGACTCTGACATTCAACCGTAACCCGAACGCTGAGGAATGTTCCAGTCTTAGGTTTTGTTTCAGTGTTAGGGTTCCAGTTAGAAATAAGCTTAGGGCTAGCGTTGAGTGTTAGGATCAGATTCATTGTAAAGGGCGAGGTTTTGTTTTACATTAGGGTTTTGTTGACCGTTAGGGTTAGGCTTTATTATTTTCAGCTTCACTGTTTATGGTTAGGGAATGGTTGAGCATTAGGTTTGGTTTTCTATTAGAGTTAGGGTTTATTATTAAGGTTACGGTTTGTATTAGAATTAGGTTTAGCATTAAGAACTACATCAGGATAGATTGAGCATTAGGGCATGAGATAGCATTAGGGTTTCAGATAGAAATCAGTTTATGTCTATCGTTGATGGTCAGAATCAGCTTCGTTGTCCAGGCTGAGCATTCAATTTTCCATTAGGGTTTCATTGACCATTAGGGTTAGGATTTAGGTTAGGGTTCAGGCTGAATGTCACAGTCATTTTAAACGTTGAGGGTTAGGGATTGGTTGAGCATGAGCGTTTGGTTTTCGATTAGGGTTTAACAATAGGCTTACGGTTTGTATTAGAATTAGGTTTAGCATTGAGAACTACATCAGGATTCATTCTGCATTAGGGCATGAGATAGTATTAGGGTTTCAGAGAGAAATAAGCTTATGTCTATCATTGATGGTCAGAATCAGCTTCGTTGTCCAGGCTGAGCATTCACTTTTCCATTAGGGTTTCATTGACCATTAGGCTTAGGATTTAGGTTAGGGTTCAGGCTGAATGTCACAGTCAGATTAAAAGTTGAGGGTTAGGGATTAGTTGAGCATTAGGTTTGGTTTTCGATTAGGGTTTCACAATAGGGTTACGGTTTGTATTAGAATTAGGTTTAGCATTGAGAAATACATCAGGATTCATTCAGCATTAGGGCATGAGATAGTATTAGGATTTCAGATAGAAATAAGCTTATGTCTATCATTGATGGTCAGAATCAGCTTCGTTGTCCAGGCTGAGCATACAATTTTCCATTAGGGTTTCATTGACCATTAGGGTTAGGATTTAGGTTAGGGTTCAGGCTGAATGTCACAGTCATTTTAAACGTTGAGGGTTAGGGATTGGTTGAGCATGAGCGTTTGGTTTTTCATTTGAGTTAGGGTTTAACAATAGGGTTACGGTTTCTCTTAGAATTAGGTTTAGCATTGAGAACTACATCAGGATTGATTCAGCATTAGGGCATGACATAGTATTAGGGTTTCAGATAGAAACAAGGATATGTCTATCGTTGATGGTCAGAATCAGCTTCGTTGTCCAGGCTGAGCATTCATTTTTCCATTAGGGTTTCATTGACCATTAGGGTTAGGATTTAGGTTAGGGTTTAGGCTGAATGTCACAGTCAGCTTCAAAGTTGAGGGTTAGGGATTGGTTGAGCATTAGGTTTGGTTTTCGATTAGGGTTTAACAATAGGGTTACGGTTTGTATTAGAATTAGGTTTAGCATTGAGAACTACATCAGGATTGATTCAGCATTAGGGCATGAGATAGTATTAGGGTTTCAGATAGAAACAAGGATATGTCTATCGTTGATGGTCAGAATCAGCTTCGTTGTCCAGGCTGAGCATTCATTTTTCCATTAGGGTTTCATTGACCATTAGGGTTAGGATTTAGGTTAGGGTTCAGGCTGAATGTCACAGTCATTTTAAACGTTGAGGGTTAGGGATTGGTTGAGCATGAGCGTTTGGTTTTTCATTTGAGTTAGGGTTTAACAATAGGGTTACGGTTTCTCTTAGAATTAGGTTTAGCATTGAGAACTACATCAGGATTGATTCAGCATAAGGGCTTGAGATAGTATTAGGGTTTCAGATAGAAACAAGGATATGTCTATCGTTGCTGGTCAGAATCAGCTTCGTTGTCCAGGCTGAGCATTCTTTTTTCCATTAGGGTTTCATTGACCATTAGGGTTAGGATTTAGGTTAGGTTTAGGCTGAATGTCACAGTCAGCTTAAAAGTTGAGGGTTAGGTATTGGTTGAGCATTAGGTTTGGTTTTGGATTAGGGTTTAACAATAGGCTTACGGTTTGTATTAGAATTAGGTTTAGCATTGAGAACTACATCAGGATTCATTCAGCATTAGGGCATGAGATAGTATTAGGGTTTCAGATAGAAATAAGCTTATGTCTATCATTGATGGTCAGAATCAGCTTCGTTGTCCAGGCTGAGCATTCAATTTTCCATTAGGGTTTCATTGACCATTAGGGTTAGGTTTTAGGTTAGGGTTCAGGCTGAATGTCACAGTCAGCTTAAAAGTTGAGGATTAGGGATTAGTTGAGCATTAGGTTTGGTTTTCAATTAGGGTTTAACAATAGGGTTACGGTTTGTATTAGAATTAGGTTTAGCATTGAGAACTACATCAGGATTTATTCAGCATTAGGGCATGAGATAGTATTAGGATTTCAGATAGAAATAAGCTTATGTCTATCATTGATGGTCAGAATCAGCTTCGTTGTCCAGGCTGAGCATTCAATTTTCCATTACGGTTTCATTGACCATTAGGGTTAGGATTTAGGTTAGGGTTCAGGCTGAATGTCACAGTCATTTTAAACGTTGAGGGTTAGGGATTGGTTGAGCATGAGCGTTTGGTTTTTCATTTGATTTAGGGTTTAACAATAGGTTTACGGTTTCTCTTAGAATTAGGTTTAGCATTGAGAACTACATCAGGATTGATTCAGCATTAGGGCATGAGATAGTATTAGGGTTTCAGATAGAAACAAGGATATGTCTATCGTTGATGGTCAGAATCAGCTTCGTTGTCCAGGCTGAGCATTCATTTTTCCATTAGGGTTTCATTGACCATTAGGGTTAGTATTTAGGTTAGGGTTTAGGCTGAATGTCACAGTCAGCTTAAAAGTTGAGGGTTAGGGATTGGTTGAGCATTGGTTTGGTTTTCGATTAGGGTTTAACATAGGCTTACGGTTTGTATTAGAATTAGGTTTAGCATTGAGAACTACATCAGGATTCATTCAGCATTAGGGCATGAGATAGTATTAGGGTTTCAGATAGAAATAAGCTTATGTCTATCATTGATGGTCAGAATCAGCTTCGTTGTCCAGGCTGAGCATTCAATTTTCCATTAGGGTTTCATTGACCATTAGGGTTAGGTTTTAGGTTAGGGTTCAGGCTGAATGTCACAGTCAGCTTAAAAGTTGAGGGTTAGGGATTAGTTGAGCATTAGGTTTGGTTTTCAATTAGGGTTTAACAATAGGGTTACGGTTTGTATTAGAATTAGGTTTAGCATTGAGAACTACATCAGGATTTATTCAGCATTAGGGCATGAGATAGTATTAGGATTTCAGATAGAAATAAGCTTATGTCTATCATTGATGGTCAGAATCAGCTTCGTTGTCCAGGCTGAGCATTCAATTTTCCATTAGGGTTTCATTGACCATTAGGGTTAGGATTTAGGTTAGGGTTCAGGCTGAATGTCACAGTCATTTTAAACGTTGAGGGTTAGGGATTGGTTGAGCATGAGCGTTTGGTTTTTCATTTGATTTAGGGTTTAACAATAGGTTTACGGTTTCTCTTAGAATTAGGTTTAGCATTGAGAACTACATCAGGATTGATTCAGCATTAGGGCATGAATATGAGTATTAGGGTTTCAGATAGAAACAAGGATATGTCTATCGTTGATGGTCAGAATCAGCTTCGTTGTCCAGGCTGAGCATTCATTTTTCCATTAGGGTTTCATTGACCATTAGGGTTAGTATTTAGGTTAGGGTTTAGGCTGAATGTCACAGTCAGCTTAAAAGTTGAGGGTTAGGGATTGGTTGAGCATTGGTTTGGTTTTCGATTAAGGTTTAACAATAGGCTTACGGTTTGTATTAGAATTAGGTTTAGCATTGAGAACTACATCAGGATTCATTCAGCATTAGGGCATGAGATAGTATTAGGGTTTCAGATAGAAATAAGCTTATGTCTATCATTGATGGTCAGAATCAGCTTCGTTGTCCAGGCTCAGCATTCAATTTTCCATTAGGGTTTCATTGACCATTAGGGTTAGGTTTTAGGTTAGGGTTCAGGCTGAATGTCACAGTCAGCTTAAAAGTTGAGGGTTAGGGATTAGTTGAGAATTAGGTTTGGTTTTCAATTAGGGTTTAACAATAGGGTTACGGTTTGTATTAGAATTAGGTTTAGCATTGAGAACTACATCAGGATTTATTCAGCATTAGGGCATGAGATAGTATTAGGATTTCAGATAGAAATAAGCTTATGTCTATCATTGATGGTCAGAATCAGCTTCGTTGTCCAGGCTGAGCATTCAATTTTCCATTAGGGTTTCATTGACCATTAGGGTTAGGATTTAGGTTAGGGTTCAGGCTGAATGTGACAGTCAGCTTAAAAGTTGAGGGTTAGGGATTAGTTGAGCATTAGGTTTGGTTTTCGATTAGGGTTTAACAATAGGGTTACGGTTTCTCTTAGAATTTAGGTTTAGCATTGAGAACTACATCAGGATTCATTCAGCATTAGGTCATGAGATAGTATTAGGATTTCATATAGAAATAAGCTTATGTCTATCATTGATGGTCAGAATCATCTTCGTTGTACAGGGTGAGCATTCAATTTTACTTTAGGGTTTCATTGACCATTAGGGTTAGGATTTAGGTTAGGGTTCAGGCTGAATGTCACAGTCATTTTAAACGTTGAGGGTTAGGGATTGGTTGAGCATGAGCGTTTGGTTTTTCATTTGAGTTAGGGTTTAACAATAGGGTTACTGTTTCTCTTAGAATTAGGTTTAGCAATGAGAACTACATCAGGATTGATTCAGCATTAGGGCATGAGATAGTATTATTGTTTCAGATAGAAACAACGATATGTCTATCGTTGATGGTCAGAATCAGCTTCGTTGTCCAGGCTGAGCATTCATTTTTCCATTAGGGTTTCATTGACCATTAGGTTTAGGATTTAGGTTAGGGTTTAGGCTGAATGTCACAGTCAGCTTAAAAGTTGAGGGTTAGGGATTGGTTGAGCCTTGGTTTGGTTTTCGATTAGCGTTTAACAATAGGCTTACGGTTTGTATTAGAATTTGGTTTAGCATTGAGAACTACATCAGGATTCATTCAGCATTAGGGCATGAGATAGTATTAGGGTTTCAGATAGAAATAAGCTTATGTCTATCATTGATGGTCAGAATCAGCTTCGTTGTCCAGGCTGAGCATTCAATTTTCCATTAGGGTTTCATTGACCATTAGGGTTAGGATTTAGGTTAGGGTTCAAGCTGAATGTCACAGTCAGCTTAAAAGTTGAGGGTTAGTGATTAGTTGAGCATTAGGTTTGGTTTTTGATTAGGGTTTAACAATAGGGTTACGGTTTGTATTAGAATTAGGTTTAGCATTGAGAACTACATCAGGATTCATTCAGCATTAGATCATGAGATAGTATTAGGGTTTCAGATAGAAATAAGCTTATGTCTATCATTGATGGTCAGAATCAGCTTCGTTGTCCAGGCTGAGCATTCAATTTTCCATTAGGGTTTCATTGACCATTAGGGTTAGGATTTAGGTTAGGGTTCAGGCTGAATGTCACAGTCATTTTAAACGTTGAGGGTTAGGGATTGGTTGAGCATGAGCGTTTGGTTTTTCATTTGAGTTAGGGTTTAACAATAGGGTTACGGTTTCTCTTAGAATTAGGTTTAGCATTGAGAACTACATCAGGATTGATTCAGCATAAGGGCTTGAGATAGTATTAGGGTTTCAGATAGAAACAAGGATATGTCTATCGTTGCTGGTCAGAATCAGCTTCGTTGTCCAGGCTGAGCATTCTTTTTTCCATTAGGGTTTCATTGACCATTAGGGTTAGGATTTAGGTTAGGTTTAGGCTGAATGTCACAGTCAGCTTAAAAGTTGAGGGTTAGGGATTGGTTGAGCATTAGGTTTGGTTTTGGATTAGGGTTTAACAATAGGCTTACGGTTTGTATTAGAATTAGGTTTAGCATTGATAACTACATCAGGATTCATTCAGCATTAGGGCATGAGATAGTATTAGGGTTTCAGATAGAAACAAGGATATGTCTATCGTTGATGGTCAGAATCAGCTTCGTTGTCCAGGCTGAGCATTCATTTTTCCATTAGGGTTTCATTGACCATTAGGGTTAGTATTTAGGTTAGGGTTTAGGCTGAATGTCACAGTCAGCTTAAAAGTTGAGGGTTAGGGATTAGTTGAGCATTGGTTTGGTTTTCGATTAGGGTTTAACAATAGGCTTACGGTTTGTATTAGAATTAGGTTTAGCATTGAGAACTACATCAGGATTCATTCAGCATTAGGGCATGAGATAGTATTAGGGTTTCAGATAGAAATAAGCTTATGTCTATCATTGATGGTCAGAATCAGCTTCGTTGTTCAGGCTGAGCATTCAATTTTCCATTAGGGTTTCATTGACCATTAGGGTTAGGATTTAGGTTAGGGTTCAGGCTGAATGTCACAGTCAGCTTAAAAGTTGAGGGTTAGGGATTAGTTGAGCATTAGGTTTGGTTTTCAATTAGGGTTTAACAATAGGGTTACGGTTTGTATTAGAATTAGGTTTAGCATTCAGAACTACATCAGGATTTATTCAGCATTAGGGCATGAGATAGTATTAGGATTTCAGATAGAAATAAGCTTATGTCTATCATTGATGGTCAGAATCAGCTTCGTTGTCCAGGCTGAGCATTCAATTTTCCATTAGGGTTTCATTGACCATTAGGGTTAGGATTTAGGTTAGGGTTCAGGCTGAATGTCACAGTCATTTTAAACGTTGAGGGTTAGGGATTGGTTGAGCATGAGCGTTTGGTTTTTCATTTGATTTAGGGTTTAACAATAGGTTTACGGTTTCTCTTAGAATTAGGTTTAGCATTGAGAACTACATCAGGATTGATTCAGCATTAGTTCATGAGATAGTATTAGGGTTTCAGATAGAAACAAGGATATGTCTATCGTTGATGGTCAGAATCAGCTTCGTTGTCCAGCCTGAGCATTCATTTTTCCATTAGGGTTTCATTGACCATTAGGGTTAGTATTTAGGTTAGGGTTTAGGCTGAATGTCACAGTCAGCTTAAAAGTTGAGGGTTAGGGATTGGTTGGGCATTGGTTTGGTTTTCGATTAGGGTTTAACAATAGGCTTACGGTTTGTATTAGAATTAGGTTTAGCATTGAGAACTACATCAGGATTCATTCAGCATTAGGGCATGAGATAGTATTAGGGTTTCAGATAGAAATAAGCTTATGTCTATCATTGATGGTCAGAATCAGCTTCGTTGTTCAGGCTGAGCATTCAATTTTCCATTAGGGTTTCATTGACCATTAGGGTTAGGATTTAGGTTAGGGTTCAGGCTGAATGTCACAGTCAGCTTAAAAGTTGAGGGTTAGGGATTAGTTGAGCATTAGGTTTGGTTTTCGATTAGGGTTTAACAATAGGGTTACGGTTTCTCTTAGAATTTAGGTTTAGCATTGAGAACTACATCAGGATTCATTCAGCATTAGGTCATGAGATAGTATTAGGATTTCATATAGAAATAAGCTTATGTCTATCATTGATGGTCAGAATCATCTTCGTTGTACAGGGTGAGCATTCAATTTTACTTTAGGGTTTCATTGACCATTAGGGTTAGGATTTAGGTTAGGGTTCAAGCTGAATGTCACAGTCAGCTTAAAAGTTGAGGGTTAGTGATTAGTTGAGCATTAGGTTTGGTTTTTGATTAGGGTTTAACAATAGGGTTACGGTTTGTATTAGAATTAGGTTTAGCATTGAGAACTACATCAGGATTCATTCAGCATTAGGTCATGAGATAGTATTAGGATTTCATATAGAAATAAGCTTATGTCTATCATTGATGGTCAGAATCTTCTTCGTTGCTCAGGGTGAGCATTCAATTTTACTTTATAGTTTCATTGGCCATTAGGGTTAGGATTTAGGTTATGGTTCAGGCTGAATGTCACAGTCATTTTAAACGTTGAGGGTTAGGGATTGGTTGAGCATGAGCGTTTGGTTGTTCATTCGAGTTAGGGTTTAACAATAGGGTTACGGTTTCTCTTAGAATTAGGTTTAGCATTGAGAACTACATCAGGATTGATTCAGCATTAGGTCATGAGATAGTATTAGGGTTTCAGATAAAAACAAGGATATATCTATCGTTGATGGTCAGAATCAGCTTCGTTGTCCAGGCTGAGCATTCATTTTTCCATTAGGGTTTCATTGACCATTAGGGTTAGGATTTAGGTTAGGTTTAGGCTGAATGTCACAGTCAGCTTAAAAGTTGAGGGTTAGGGATTGGTTGAGCATTAGGTTTGGTTTTCGATTAGGGTTTAACAATAGGCTTACGGTTTGTATTAGAATTAGGTTTAGCATTGAGAACTACATCAGGACTCATTCAGCATTAGGGCATGAGATAGTATTAGGGTTTCAGATAGAAATAAGCTTATGTCTATCATTGATGGTCAGAATCAGCTTCGTTGGCCAGGCTGAGCATTCAATTTTCCATTAGGGTTTCATTGACCATTAGGGTTAGGATTTAGGTTAGGGTTCAGGCTGAATGTCACAGTCATTTTAAACGTTGAGGGTTAGGGATTGGTTGAGCATGAGCGTTTGGTTTTGCATTTGAGTTAGGGTTTAACAATAGGGTTACGGTTTCTCTTAGAATTAGGTTTAGCATTGAGAACTACATCAGGATTGATTCAGCATAAGGGCATGAGATAGTATTAGGGTTTCAGATAGAAACAAGGATATGTCTATCGTTGCTGGTCAGAATCAGCTTCGTTGTCCATTCTGAGCATTCTTTTTTCCATTAGGGTTTCATTGACCATTAGGGTTAGGATTTAGGTTAGGTTTAGGCTGAATGTCACAGTCAGCTTAAAAGTTGAGGGTTAGGGATTGGTTGAGCATTAGGTTTGGTTTTCGATTAGGGTTTAACAATAGGCTTACGGTTTGTATTAGAATTAGGTTTAGTATTGAGAACTACATCAGGATTCATTCAGCATTAGGGCATGAGATAGTATTAGGGTTTCAGATAGAAATAAGCTTATGTCTATCATTGATGGTCAGAATCAGCTTCGTTGTCCAGGCTGAGCATTCAATTTTCCATTAGGGTTTCATTGACCATTAGGGTTAGGTTTTAGGTTAGGGTTCTGGCTGAATGTCACAGTCAGCTTAAAAGTTGAGGGATAGGGATTAGTTGAGCATTAGGTTTGGTTTTCGATTAGGGTTTAACAATAGGGTTACGGTTTTTATTAGAATTAGGTTTAGCATTGAGAACTACATCAGGATTCATTCAGCATTAGGGCATGAGATAGTAATAGGATTTCATATAGAAATAAGCTTATGTCTATCATTGATGGTCAGAATCATCTTCGTTGTCCAGGGTGAGCATTCAATTTTACATTAGGGTTTCATTGACCATTAGGGTTAGGATTTAGGTTAGGGTTCAGGCTGAATGTCACAGTCAGTTTAAAAGTTAAGGGTTAGGGATTAGTTGAGCATTAGGTTTGGTTTTCAATTAGGGTTTAACAATAGGGTTACGGTTTGTATTAGAATTAGGTTTAGCATTGAGAACTACATCAGGATTTATTCAGCATTAGGGCATGAGATAGTATTAGGATTTCAGATAGAAATAAGCTTATGTCTATCATTGATGGTCAGAATCAGCTTCGTTGTCCAGGCTGAGCATTCAATTTTCCATTAGGGTTTCATTGACCATTACGGTTAGGATTTAGGTTAGGGTTCAGGCTGAATGTCACAGTCATTTTAAGCGTTTAGGGTTAGGGATTGGTTGAGCATGAGCGTTTGGTTTTTCATTTGATTTAGGGTTTAACAATAGGTTTACGGTTTCTCTTAGAATTAGGTTTAGCATTGAGAACTACATCAGGATTGATTCAGCATTAGGGCATGAGATAGTATTAGGGTTTCAGATAGAAACAAGGATATGTCTATCGTTGATGGTCAGAATCAGCTTCGTTGTCCAGGCTGAGCATTCATTTTTCCATTAGGGTTTCATTGACCATTAGGGTTAGGATTTAGGTTAGGGTTTAGGCTGAATGTCACAGTCAGCTTAAAAGTTGAGGGTTAGGGATTGGTTGAGCCTTGGTTTGGTTTTCGATTAGCGTTTAACAATAGGCTTACGGTTTGTATTAGAATTAGGTTTAGCATTGAGAACTACATCAGGATTCATTCAGCATTAGGGCATGAGATAGTATTAGGGTTTCAGATAGAAATAAGCTTATGTCTATCATTGATGGTCAGAATCAGCTTCGTTGTCCAGGCTGAGCATTCAATTTTCCATTAGGGTTTCATTGACCATTAGGGTTAGGATTTAGGTTAGGGTTCAAGCTCAATGTCACAGTCAGCTTAAAAGTTGAGGGTTAGGGATTAGTTGAGCATTAGGTTTGGTTTTCGATTAGGGTTTAACAATAGGGTTACGGTTTGTATTAGAATTAGGTTTAGCATTGAGAACTACATCAGGATTCATTCAGCATTAGGTCAGGAGATAGTATTAGGATTTCATATAGAAATAAGTTTATGTCTATCGTTGATGGTCAGAATCAGCTTCGTTGTCCAGGCTGAGCATTGAGTTTTCCATTAGGGTTTCATTGACCATTAGGGTTAGGATTTAGGTTAGGGTTCAGGCTGAATGTCACAGTCATTTTAAACGTTGAGGGATAGGGATTGGTTGAGCATGAGCCTTTGGTTTTTCATTTCAGTTAGGGTTTAACAATAGGGTTACGGTTTCTCTTAGAATTAGGTTTAGCATTGAGAACTACATCAGGATTGATTCAGCATTAGGGCATGAGATAGTATTAGCGTTTCAGATAGAAACAAGGATATATCTATCGTTGATGGTCAGAATCAGCTTCGTTGTCCAGGCTGAGCATTCATTTTTCCATTAGGGTTTCATTGACCATTAGGGTTAGGATTTAGGTTAGGTTTAGGCTGAATGTCACAGTCAGCTTAAAAGTTGAGGGTTAGGGATTGGTTGAGCATTAGGTTTGGTTTTCGATTAGGGTTTAACAATAGGCTTACGGTTTGTATTAGAATTAGGTTTAGCATTGAGAACTACATCACGATTCATTCAGCATTAGGGCATGAAATAGTATTAGGGTTTCAGATAGAAATAAGCTTATGTCTATCATTGATGGTCAGAATCAGCTTCGTTGTCCAGGCTGAGCATTCAATTTTCCATTAGGGTTTCATTGACCATTAGGGTTAGGATTTAGGTTAGGGTTCAGGCTGAATTTCACAGCCATTTTAAACGTTGAGGGTTAGGGATTGGTTGAGCATGAGCGTTTGGTTTTTCATTTGAGTTAGGGTTTAACAATAGGGTTACGGTTTCTCTTAGAATTAGGTTTAGCATTGAGAACTACATCAGGATTGATTCAGCATTAGGGCATGACATAGTATTAGGGTTTCAGATAGAAACAAGGATATGTCTATCGTTGATGGTCAGAATCAGCTTCGTTGTCCAGGCTGAGCATTCATTTTTCCATTAGGGTTTCATTGACCATTAGGGTTAGGATTTAGGTTAGGGTTTAGGCTGAATGTCACAGTCAGCTTCAAAGTTGAGGGTTAGGGATTGGTTGAGCATTAGGTTTGGTTTTGGATTAGGGTTTAACAATAGGGTTACGGTTTGTATTAGAATTAGGTTTAGCATTGAGAACTACATCAGGATTGATTCAGCATTAGGGCATGAGATAGTATTAGGGTTTCAGATAGAAACAAGGATATGTCTATCGTTGATGGTCAGAATCAGCTTCGTTGTCCAGGCTGAGCATTCATTTTTCCATTAGGGTTTCATTGACCATTAGGGTTAGGATTTAGGTTAGGGTTCAGGCTGAATGTCACAGTCATTTTAAACGTTGAGGGTTAGGGATTGGTTGAGCATGAGCGTTTGGTTTTTCATTTGAGTTAGGGTTTAACAATAGGGTTACGGTTTCTCTTAGAATTAGGTTTAGCATTGAGAACTACATCAGGATTGATTCAGCATAAGGGCATGAGATAGTATTAGGGTTTCAGATAGAAACAAGGATATGTCTATCGTTGCTGGTCAGAATCAGCTTCGTTGTCCAGGCTGAGCATTCTTTTTTCCATTAGGGTTTCATTGACCATTAGGGTTAGGATTTAGGTTAGGTTTAGGCTGAATGTCACAGTCAGCTTAAAAGTTCAGGGTTAGGGATTGGTTGAGCATTAGGTTTGGTTTTCGATTAGGGTTTAACAATAGGCTTACGGTTTGTATTAGAATTAGGTTTAGCATTGAGAACTACATCAGGATTCATTCAGCATTAGGGCATGAGATAGTATTAGGGTTTCAGATAGAAATAAGCTTATGTCTATCATTGATGGTCAGAATCAGCTTCGTTGTCCAGGCTGAGTATTCAATTTTCCATTAGGGTTTCATTGACCATTAGGGTTAGGATTTAGGTTAGGGTTCAAGCTCAATGTCACAGTCAGCTTAAAAGTTGAGGGTTAGGGATTAGTTGAGCATTAGGTTTGGTTTTCGATTAGGGTTTAACAATAGGGTTACGGTTTGTATTAGAATTAGGTTTAGCATTGAGAACTACATCAGGATTCATTCAGCATTAGGTCATGAGATAGTATTAGGATTTCATATAGAAATAAGCTTATGTCTATCATTGATGGTCAGAATCATCTTCGTTGCACAGGGTGAGCATTCCATTTTACTTTAGGGTTTCATTGACCATTAGGGTTAGGATTTAGGTTAGGGTTCAGGCTGAATGTCACAGTCATTTTAAAAGTTGAGGGTTAGGGATTGGTTGAGCATGAGCGTTTGGTTGTTCATTTGAGTTAGGGTTTAACAATAGGGTTACGGTTTCTCTTAGAATTAGGTTTAGCATTGAGAACTACATCAGGATTGATTCAGCATTAGGGCATGAGATAGTATTAGGGTTTCAGATAGAAACAAGGATATATCTATCGTTGATGGTCAGAATCAGCTTCGTTGTCCAGGCTGAGCATTCATTTTTCCATTAGGGTTTCATTGACCATTAGGGTTAGGATTTAGGTTAGGTTTAGGCTGAATGTCACAGTCAGCTTAAAAGTTGAGGGTTAGGGATTGGTTGAGCATGAGCGTTTGGTTTTTCATTTGAGTTAGGGTTTAACAATAGGCTTACGGTTTGTATTAGAATTAGGTTTAGCATTGAGAACTACATCAGGATTCATTCAGCATTAGCGCATGAGATAGTATTAGGGTTTCAGATAGAAATAAGCTTATGTCTATCATTGATGGTCAGAATCAGCTTCGTTGTCCAGGCTGAGCATTCAATTTTCCATTAGGGTTTCATTGACCATTAGGGTTAGGATTTAGGTTAGGGTTCAGGCTGAATGTCACAGTCATTTTAAACGTTGAGGGTTACGGATTGGTTGAGCCTGAGCGTTTGGTTTTTCATTTGAGTTAGGGTTTAACAATAGGGTTACGGTTTCTCTTAGAATTAGGTTTAGCATTGAGAACTACATCAGGATTGATTCAGCATTAGGGCATGACATAGTATTAGTGTTTCAGATAGAAACAAGGATATGTCTATCGTTGATGGTCAGAATCAGCTTCGTTGTCCAGGCTGAGCATTCATTTTTCCATTAGGGTTTCATTGACCATTAGGGTTAGGATTTAGGTTAGGGTTTAGGCTGAATGTCACAGTCAGCTTCAAAGTTGAGAGTTAGGGATTGGTTGAGCATTAGGTTTGGTTTTCGATTAGGGTTTAACAATAGGGATACGGTTTGTATTAGAATTAGGTTTAGCATTGAGAACTACATCAGGATTTATTCAGCATTAGGGCATGAGATAGTATTAGGGTTTCAGATAGAAACAAGGATATGTCTATCGTTGATGGTCAGAATCAGCTTCGTTGTCCAGGCTGAGCATTCATTTTTCCATTAGAGTTTCATTGACCATTAGGGTTAGGATTTAGGTTAGGGTTCAGGCTGAATGTCACAGTCATTTTAAACGTTGAGGGTTAGGGATTGGTTGAGCATGAGCGTTTGGTTTTTCATTTGAGTTAGGGTTTAACAATAGGGTTACGGTTTCTCTTAGAATTAGGTTTAGCATTGAGAACTACATCAGGATTGATTCAGCATAAGGGCATGAGATAGTATTAGGGTTTCAGATAGAAACAAGGATATGTCTATCGTTGATGGTCAGAATCAGCTTCGTTGTCCAGGCTGAGCATTCTTTTTTCCATTAGGGTTTCATTGACCATTAGGGTTAGGATTTAGGTTAGGTTTAGTCTGAATGTCACAGTCAGCTTAAAAGTTGAGGGTTAGGGATTGGTTGAGCATTAGGTTTGGTTTTCGATTAGGGTTTAACAATAGGCTTACGGTTTGTATTAGAATTAGGTTTAGCATTGAGAACTACATCAGGATTCATTCAGCATTAGGGCATGAGATAGTATTAGGGTTTCAGATAGAAATAAGCTTATGTCTATCATTGATGGTCAGAATCAGCTTCGTTGTCCAGGCTGAGCATTCATTTTTCCATTAGGGTTTCATTGACCATTAGGGTTAGGATTTAGGTTAGGGTTCAGGCTGAATGTCACAGTCATTTTAAACGTTGAGGGTTAGGGATTGGTTGAGCATGAGCGTTTGGTTTTTCATTTGAGTTAGGGTTTAACAATAGGGTTACGGTTTCTCTTAGAATTAGGTTTAGCATTGAGAACTACATCAGGATTGATTCAGCATAAGGGCATGAGATAGTATTAGGGTTTCAGATAGAAACAAGGATATGTCTATCGTTGCTGGTCAGAATCAGCTTCGTTGTCCAGGCTGAGCATTCTTTTTTCCATTAGGGTTTCATTGACCATTAGGGTTAGGATTTAGGTTAGGTTTAGGCTGAATGTCACAGTCAGCTTAAAAGTTCAGGGTTAGGGATTGGTTGAGCATTAGGTTTGGTTTTCGATTAGGGTTTAACAATAGGCTTACGGTTTGTATTAGAATTAGGTTTAGTATTGAGAACTACATCAGGATTCATTCAGCATTAGGGCATGAGATAGTATTAGGGTTTCAGATAGAAATAAGCTTATGTCTATCATTGATGGTCAGAATCAGCTTCGTTGTCCAGGCTGAGCATTCAATTTTCCATTAGGGTTTCATTGACCATTAGGGTTAGGTTTTAGGTTAGGGTTCTGGCTGAATGTCACAGTCAGCTTAAAAGTTGAGGGTTAGGGATTAGTTGAGCATTAGGTTTGGTTTTCGATTAGGGTTTAACAATAGGGTTACGGTTTGTATTAGAATTAGGTTTAGCATTGAGAACTACATCAGGATTTATTCAGCATTAGGGCATGAGATAGTATTAGGATTTCAGATAGAAATAAGCTTATGTCTATCATTGATGGTCAGAATCAGCTTCGTTGTCCAGGCTGAGCATTCAATTTTCCATTAGGGTTTCATTGACCATTACGGTTAGGATTTAGGTTAGGGTTCAGGCTGAATGTCACAGTCATTTTAAGCGTTTAGGGTTAGGGATTGGTTGAGCATGAGCGTTTGGTTTTTCATTTGATTTAGGGTTTAACAATAGGTTTACGGTTTCTCTTAAAATTAGGTTTAGCATTGATAACTACATCAGGATTGATTCAGCATTAGGGCATGAGATAGTATTAGGGTTTCAGATAGAAACAAGGATATGTCTATCGTTGATGGTCAGAATCAGCTTCGTTGTCCAGGCTGAGCATTCATTTTTCCATTAGGGTTTCATTGACCATTAGGGTTAGGATTTAGGTTAGGGTTTAGGCTGAATGTCACAGTCAGCTTAAAAGTTGAGGGTTAGGGATTGGTTGAGCCTTGGTTTGGTTTTCGATTAGCGTTTAACAATAGGCTTACGGTTTGTATTAGAATTAGGTTTAGCATTGAGAACTACATCAGGATTCATTCAGCATTAGGGCATGAGATAGTATTAGGGTTTCAGATAGAAATAAGCTTATGTCTATCATTGATGGTCAGAATCAGCTTCGTTGTCCAGGCTGAGTATTCAATTTTCCATTAGGGTTTCATTGACCATTAGGGTTAGGATTTAGGTTAGGGTTCAAGCTCAATGTCACAGTCAGCTTAAAAGTTGAGGGTTAGGGATTAGTTGAGCATTAGGTTTGGTTTTCGATTAGGGTTTAACAATAGGGTTACGGTTTGTATTAGAATTAGGTTTAGCATTGAGAACTACATCAGGATTCATTCAGCATTAGGTCATGAGATAGTATTAGGATTTCATATAGAAATAAGCTTATGTCTATCATTGATGGTCAGAATCATCTTCGTTGCACAGGGTGAGCATTCCATTTTACTTTAGGGTTTCATTGACCATTAGGGTTAGGATTTAGGTTAGGGTTCAGGCTGAATGTCACAGTCATTTTAAAAGTTGAGGGTTAGGGATTGGTTGAGCATGAGCGTTTGGTTGTTCATTTGAGTTAGGGTTTAACAATAGGGTTACGGTTTCTCTTAGAATTAGGTTTAGCATTGAGAACTACATCAGGATTGATTCAGCATTAGGGCATGAGATAGTATTAGGGTTTCAGATAGAAACAAGGATATATCTATCGTTGATGGTCAGAATCAGCTTCGTTGTCCAGGCTGAGCATTCATTTTTCCATTAGGGTTTCATTGACCATTAGGGTTAGGATTTAGGTTAGGTTTAGGCTGAATGTCACAGTCAGCTTAAAAGTTGAGGGTTAGGGATTGGTTGAGCATGAGCGTTTGGTTTTTCATTTGAGTTAGGGTTTAACAATAGGCTTACGGTTTGTATTAGAATTAGGTTTAGCATTGAGAACTACATCAGGATTCATTCAGCATTAGCGCATGAGATAGTATTAGGGTTTCAGATAGAAATAAGCTTATGTCTATCATTGATGGTCAGAATCAGCTTCGTTGTCCAGGCTGAGCATTCAATTTTCCATTAGGGTTTCATTGACCATTAGGGTTAGGATTTAGGTTAGGGTTCAGGCTGAATGTCACAGTCATTTTAAACGTTGAGGGTTACGGATTGGTTGAGCCTGAGCGTTTGGTTTTTCATTTGAGTTAGGGTTTAACAATAGGGTTACGGTTTCTCTTAGAATTAGGTTTAGCATTGAGAACTACATCAGGATTGATTCAGCATTAGGGCATGACATAGTATTAGTGTTTCAGATAGAAACAAGGATATGTCTATCGTTGATGGTCAGAATCAGCTTCGTTGTCCAGGCTGAGCATTCATTTTTCCATTAGGGTTTCATTGACCATTAGGGTTAGGATTTAGGTTAGGGTTTAGGCTGAATGTCACAGTCAGCTTCAAAGTTGAGAGTTAGGGATTGGTTGAGCATTAGGTTTGGTTTTCGATTAGGGTTTAACAATAGGGATACGGTTTGTATTAGAATTAGGTTTAGCATTGAGAACTACATCAGGATTGATTCAGCATTAGGGCATGAGATAGTATTAGGGTTTCAGATAGAAACAAGGATATGTCTATCGTTGATGGTCAGAATCAGCTTCGTTGTCCAGGCTGAGCATTCATTTTTCCATTAGAGTTTCATTGACCATTAGGGTTAGGATTTAGGTTAGGGTTCAGGCTGAATGTCACAGTCATTTTAAACGTTGAGGGTTAGGGATTGGTTGAGCATGAGCGTTTGGTTTTTCATTTGAGTTAGGGTTTAACAATAGGGTTACGGTTTCTCTTAGAATTAGGTTTAGCATTGAGAACTACATCAGGATTGATTCAGCATAAGGGCATGAGATAGTATTAGGGTTTCAGATAGAAACAAGGATATGTCTATCGTTGATGGTCAGAATCAGCTTCGTTGTCCAGGCTGAGCATTCTTTTTTCCATTAGGGTTTCATTGACCATTAGGGTTAGGATTTAGGTTAGGTTTAGTCTGAATGTCACAGTCAGCTTAAAAGTTGAGGGTTAGGGATTGGTTGAGCATTAGGTTTGGTTTTCGATTAGGGTTTAACAATAGGCTTACGGTTTGTATTAGAATTAGGTTTAGCATTGAGAACTACATCAGGATTCATTCAGCATTAGGGCATGAGATAGTATTAGGGTTTCAGATAGAAATAAGCTTATGTCTATCATTGATGGTCAGAATCAGCTTCGTTGTCCAGGCTGAGCATTCAATTTTCCATTAGGGTTTCATTGACCATTAGGGTTAGGATTTAGGTTAGGGTTCAAGCTCAATGTCACAGTCAGCTTAAAAGTTGAGGGTTAGGGATTTGTTGAGCATTAGGTTTGGTTTTCGATTAGGGTTTAACAATAGGGTTACGGTTTGTATTAGAATTAGGTTTAGCATTGAGAACTACATCAGGATTCATTCAGCATTAGGTCATGAGATAGTATTAGGATTTCATATAGAAATAAGCTTATGTCTATCATTCATGGTCAGAATCATCTTCGTTGCACAGGGTGAGCATTCAATTTTACTTTAGGGTTTCATTGACCATTAGGGTTAGGATTTAGGTTAGGGTTCAGGCTGAATGTCACAGTCATTTTAAACGTTGAGGGTTAGGGATTGGTTGAGCATGAGCGTTTGGTTGTTCATTTGAGTTAGGTTTTAACAATAGGGTTACGGTTTCTCTTAGAATTAGGTTTAGCATTGAGAACTACATCAGGATTGATTCAGCATTAGGGCATGAGATAGTATTAGGGTTTCAGATAGAAACAAGGATATGTCTATAGTTGATGGTCAGAATCAGCTTCGTTGTCCAGGCTGAGCATTCATTTTTCCATTAGGGTTTCATTGACCATTAGGGTTAGGATTTAGGTTAGGTTTAGGCTGAATGTCACAGTCATTTTAAACGTTGAGGGTTAGGGATTGGTTGAGCATGAGCGTTTGGTTTTTCATTTGAGTTAGGGTTTAACAATAGGGTTACGGTTTCTCTTAGAATTAGGTTTACCATTGAAAACTACATCAGGATTGATTCAGCATTAGGGCATGACATAGTATTAGGGTTTCAGATAGAAATAAGCTTATGTCTATCATTGATGGTCAGAATCAGCTTTGTTGTCCAGGCTGAGCATTCAATTTTCCATTAGGGTTTCATTGACCATTAGGGTTAGGATTTAGGTTAGGTTTAGGCTGAATGTCACAGTCATTTTAAACGTTGAGGGTTAGGGATTGGTTGAGCATGAGCGTTTGGTTTTTCATTTGAGTTAGGGTTTAACAATAGGCTTACGGTTTGTATTAGAATTAGGTTTAGCATTGAGAACTACATCAGGATTCATTCAGCATTAGGGCATGAGATAGTATTAGGATTTCAGATAGAAATAAGCTTATGTCTATCATTGATGGTCAGAATCAGCTTCGTTGTCCAGGCTGAGCATTCCATTTTCCATTAGGGTTTCATTGACCATTACGGTTAGGATTTAGGTTAGGGTTCAGGCTGAATGTCACAGTCAGCTTAAAAGTTGAGGGTTAGGGATTAGTTGAGCATTAGGTTTGGTTTTCGATTAGCGTTTAACAATAGGGTTACGGTTTGTATTAGAATTAGGTTTAGCATTGAGAACTACATCAGGATTCATTCAGCATTAGGGCATGAGATAGTATTAGGGTTTCAGATAGAAACAAGGATATATCTATCGTTGATGGTCAGAATCAGCTTCATTGTCCAGGCTGAGCATTCATTTTTCAATTAGGGTTTCATTGACCATTAAGGTTAGGATTTAGGTTAGGTTTAGGCTGAATGTCACAGTCAGCTGAAAAGTTGAGGGTTAGGGATTGGTTGAGCATTAGGTTGAGTTTTCGATTAGGGTTTAACAATAGGCTTACGGTTTGTATTAGAATTAGGTTTAGCATTGAGAACTACATCAGGATTCATTCAGCATTAGGGCATGAGATAGTATTAGGGTTTCAGATAGAAATAAGCTTATGTCTATCATTGATGGTCAGAATCAGCTTCGTTGTCCAGGCTGAGCATTCGCTTTTCCATTAGGGTTTCATTGACCATTAGGTTTAGGATTTAGGTTAGGGTTCAGGCTGAATGTTAGAGTCAGCTTAAAAGTTGAGGGTTAGGGATTAGTTGAGCATTAGGTTTGGTTTTCAATTAGGGTTTAACAATAGGGTTACAGTTTGTATTAGATTTAGGTTTAGCATTGAGAACTACATCAGGATTCATTCAGCATTAGGGCATGAGATAGTATTAGGATTTCAGATAGAAATAAGCTTATGTCTATCATTGATGGTCAGAATCAGCTTCGTTGTCCAGGCTGAGCATTCCATTTTCCATTAGGGTTTCATTGACCATTAGGGTTAGGATTTAGGTTAAGCTTCAGGCTGAATGTCACAGTCAGCTTAAACGTTGAGGGTTAGGGATTAGTTGAGCATGAGAGTTTGGTTTTTCATTAGAGTTAGGGTTTAATAATTGGGTTACGGTTTGTATTAGAATTAGGTTTAGCATTGAGAACTACATCAGGATTCATTCAGCATTAGGTCATGAGATAGTATTAGGATTTCATATAGAAATAAGCTTATGTCTATCATTGATGGTCAGAATCATCTTCGTTGCACAGGGTGAGCATTCAATTTTACTTTAGGGTTTCATTGACCATTAGGGTTAGGATTTAGGTTAGGGTTTAGGCTGAATGTCACAGTCAGCTTAAAAGTTGAGGGTTAGGGATTGGTTGAGCATTAGGTTTGGTTTTCGATAAGGGTTTAACAATAGGCTTTCGGTTTGTATTAGAATTAGGCTTGGCATTGAGAACTACATCAGGATTCATTCAGCATTAGGGCATGAGATAGTATTAGGGTTTCAGATAGAGATAAGCTTATGTCTATCATTGATGGTCAGAATCAGCTTCGTTGCATAGGGTGAGCATTCAATTTTACTTTAGGGTTTCATTGACCATTAGGGTTAGGATTTAGGTTAGGGTTCAGGCTGAATGTCACAGTCATTTTAAACGTTGAGGGTTAGGGATTGGTTGAGCATGAGCGTTTGGTTTTTCATTTGAGTTAGGGTTTAACAATAGGGTTACGGTTTCTCTTAGAATTAGGTTTAGCATTGAGAACTACATCAGGATTGATTTAGCATTAGGGCATGAGATAGTATAAGGGTTTCAGATAGAAACAAGGATATATCTATCGTTGAGGGTCAGAATCAGCTTCGTTGTCCTGGCTGAGCATTCATTTTTCCATTAGGGTTTCATTGACCATTAGGCTTAGGATTTAGGTTAGGGTTTAGGCTGAATGTCACAGTCAGCTTAAAAGTTGAGGGTTAGGGATTGGGTGAGCATTAGGTTTGGTTTTCGATTAGGGTTTAACAATAGGCTTTCGGTTTGTATTAGAATTAGGTTTATCATTGAGAACTACATCAGGATTCATTCAGCATTAGGGCATGAGATAGTATTAGGGTTTCAGATAGAGATAAGCTTATGTCTATCATTGATGGTCAGAATCAGCTTCGTTGTCCAGGCTGAGCATTCGTTTTTCCATTAGGGTTTCTTTGACCATTAGGGTTAGGATTTAGGTTAGGCTTCAGGCTGAAAGTCACAGTCAGCTTAAACGTTGAGGGTTAGGGATTAGTTGAGCATGAGAGTTTGGTTTTTCATTAGAGTTAGGGTTTAATAATTGGGTTACAGTTGAATATCAGAGTCAACTTTTTGTTTTAATGTTTGGTTTCGCTTTAAGGTTAGGGTTC
Organism: Phrynosoma blainvillii; assembly: GCA_026167975.1. Taxonomy (NCBI): domain Eukaryota; kingdom Metazoa; phylum Chordata; class Lepidosauria; order Squamata; family Phrynosomatidae; genus Phrynosoma; species Phrynosoma blainvillii. The sequence continues at coordinate 155,614,115 of JANUYF010000004.1, forward strand.
AAAATGGGGGCAAAATCAACTGTATTTTATACTGTTTCAGGATGTGAATTACATACATCTTTAGCAATGACGTTTTGATTTTGTGACATGAAAAGTTGGACAAACATTGTAAGAAAACTTTCTCAGGCCTTGACATTTTAAAATTTGTCCCTCCCAAGTATTAAAATGCCCCTAATGCTCAGCCCTAATACTAAAGCGAAAAGAAATCCTAATGCTCATAGGAACCTTAATCCTGAACTTGACTCTCACAAACCTAAATGCTAACTAATTTTGAACAAAACCCTAATTCTGAAACCATCCTGCCTTTCGTTCTCAACCCTAACCGAAACTCTATTGCTGAAACAATCTTGAGGCTGGTTCTCAAACTTAATGAAAACCCTAAACCTAATAATAAACATTGACCTTAATGGTAAAACAAACACTAATGCCCAGCCAAACCCTAACCCTAAAATTTGACACTTTAAAACCTGAAAGCTCTGACATTCAACTGCTCCTTTCCCGAACTGAAACCCTAACACTAATTCGAAACCCGTCATGAACCCTAACCCTATTGGTGAATCAATTTTGACTCTGGTTCTCCACTCTAACCCTAACACTAATTCGGAACCCATCGTGAATCCTAATGCCATTGCTGAATCAATTTTGACTCTGGTTCTCCACTCTAATCCTAATGCATCTCCTAACCTGACCCCTAATGCTCTACCAAACCCTAACCCTAAATACTGAATCGGACTAACCCCAACCCTAACCCTAACCCTAACCCTAAACCTAACCTTAACCTAACCCTAACCCTAATGATGTACCAAACCCTAATGCTCAAGTAAACCCTAAACCTAAATGTTGAACTTGACTCTGACATTCAACCGTAACCCGAACGCTGAGGAATGTCCCAGTCTTAGGTTTTGTTTCAGTGTTAGGGTTCCAGTTAGAAATAAGCTTAGGGCTAGCGTTGAGTGTTAGGATCAGATTCATTGTAAAGGGCGAGGTTTTGTTTTACATTAAGGTTTTGTTGACCGTTAGGGTTAGGCTTTAGGGTTAGGGTTAGGGTAGGATGTTATTTTCAGCTTCAGTGTTTATGGTTAGGGATTGGTTGAGCATTAGGTTTGGTTTTCTATTAGAGTTAGGGTTTAGTATTAAGGTTACGGTTTGTATTAGAATTAGGTTTAGCATTAACAACTACATCAGGCTAGATTGAGCATTAGGGCATGAGATAGCATTAGGGTTTCAGATAGAAATAAGTTTATGTCTATCGTTGATGGTCAGAATCAGCTTCGTTGTCCAGGCTGAGCATTCAATTTTCCATTAGGGTTTCATGGACCATTAGGGTTAGGATTTAGGTTAGGGTTGAGGGTTAGGGATTGGTTGAGCATGAGCGTTTGGTTTTTCCTTTGAGTTAGGGTTTAACAATAGGGTTACGGTTTCTCTTAGAATTAGGTTTAGCATTGAGAACTACATCAGGATTGATTCAGCTTTAGGGCATGAGATAGTATTAGGGTTTCAGATAGAAACAAGGATATGTCTATCGTTGAGGGTCAGAATCAGCTTCGTTGTCCTGGCTGAGCATTCATTTTTCCATTAGGGTTTCATTGACCATTAGGGTTAGGATTTAGGTTAGGGTTTAGGCTGAATGTCACAGTCAGCTTAAAAGTTGAGGGTTAGGGATTGGTTGAGCATTAGGTTTGGTTTTCGATAAGGGTTTAACAATAGGCTTTCGGTTTGTATTAGAATTAGGCTTAGCATTGAGAACTACATCAGGATTCATTCAGCATTAGGGCATGAGATAGTATTAGGGTTTCAGATAGAGATAAGCTTATGTCTATCATTGATGGTCAGAATCAGCTTCGTTGTCCAGGCTGAGCATTCGTTTTTCCATTAGGGTTTCTTTGACCATTAGGGTTAGGATTTAGGTTAAGCTTCAGGCTGAATGTCACAGTCAGCTTAAACGTTGAGGGTTAGGGATTAGTTGAGCATGAGAGTTTGGTTTTTCATTAGAGTTAGGGTTTCATAATTGGGTTACGGTTTGTATTAGAATTAGGTTTAGCATTGAGAACTACATCAGGATTCATTCAGCATTAGGTCATGAGATAGTATTAGGATTTCATATAGAAATAAGCTTATGTCTATCATTGATGGTCAGAATCATCTTCGTTGCACAGGGTGAGCATTCAATTTTACTTTAGGGTTTCATTGACCATTAGGGTTAGGATTTAGGTTAGGGTTCAGGCTGAATGTCACAGTCATTTTAAACGTTGAGGGTTAGGGATTGGTTGAGCATGAGCGTTTGGTTTTTCATTTGAGTTAGGGTTTAACAATAGGGTTACGGTTTCTCTTAGAATTAGGTTTAGCATTGAGAACTACATCAGGATTGATTCAGCATTAGGGCATGAGATAGTATTAGGGTTTCAGATAGAAACAAGGATATGTCTATCGTTGATGGTCAGAATCAGCTTCGTTGTCCAGGCTGAACATTCATTTTTCCATTAGGGTTTCATTGACCATTAGGGTTAGGATTTAGGTTAGGGTTTAGGCTGAATGTCACAGTCAGCTTAAAAGTTGAGGGTTAGGGATTGGTTGAGCATTGGTTTGGTTTTCGATTAGCGTTTAATAATAGGCTTACGGTTTGTATTAGAATTAGGTTTAGGATTGAGAACTACATCAGGATTCATTCAGCATTAGGGCATGACTTAGTATTAGGGTTTCAGATAGAAATAAGCTTATGTCTATCATTGATGGTCAGAATCAGCTTCGTTGCATAGGGTGAGCATTCAATTTTACTTTAGGGTTTCATTGACCATTAGGGTTAGGATTTAGGTTAGGGTTCAGGCTGAATGTCACAGTCATTTTAAACGTTGAGGGTTAGGGATTGGTTGAGCATGAGCGTTTGGTTTTTCATTTGAGTTAGGGTTTAACAATAGGGTTACGGTTTCTCTTAGAATTAGGTTTAGCATTGAGAACTACATCAGGATTGATTCAGCATTAGGGCATGAGATAGTATTAGGGTTTCAGATAGAAACAAGGATATGTCTATCGTTGATGGTCAGAATCAGCTTCGTTGTCCAGGCTGAGCATTCATTTTTCCATTAGGGTTTCATTGACCATTAGGGTTAGGATTTAGGTTAGGGTTTAGGCTGAATGTCACAGTCAGCTTAAAAGTTGAGGGTTAGGGATTGGTTGAGCATTGGTTTGGTTTTCGATTAGCGTTTAACAATAGGCTTACGGTTTGTATTAGAATTAGGTTTAGGATTGAGAACTACATCAGGATTCATTCAGCATTAGGGCATGACTTAGTATTAGGGTTTCAGATAGAAATAAGCTTATGTCTATCATTGATGGTCAGAATCAGCTTCGTTGCATAGGGTGAGCATTCAATTTTACTTTAGGGTTTCATTGACCATTAGGGTTAGGATTTAGGTTAGGGTTCAGGCTGAATGTCACAGTCATTTTAAACGTTGAGGGTTAGGGATTGGTTGAGCATGAGCGTTTGGTTTTTCATTTGAGTTAGGGTTTAACAATAGGGTTACGGTTTCTCTTAGAATTAGGTTTAGCATTGAGAACTACATCAGGATTGATTTAGCATTAGGGCATGAGATAGTATAAGGGTTTCAGATAGAAACAAGGATATATCTATCGTTGAGGGTCACAATCAGCTTCGTTGTCCTGGCTGAGCATTCATTTTTCCATTAGGGTTTCATTGACCATTAGGCTTAGGATTTAGGTTAGGGTTTAGGCTGAATGTCACAGTCAGCTTAAAAGTTGAGGGTTAGGGATTGGGTGAGCATTAGGTTTGGTTTTCGATTAGGGTTTAACAATAGGCTTTCGGTTTGTATTAGAATTAGGTTTATCATTGAGAACTACATCAGGATTCATTCAGCATTAGGGCATGAGATAGTATTAGGGTTTCAGATAGAGATAAGCTTATGTCTATCATTGATGGTCAGAATCAGCTTCGTTGTCCAGGCTGAGCATTCGTTTTTCCATTAGGGTTTCTTTGACCATTAGGGTTAGGATTTAGGTTAGGCTTCACGCTGAAAGTCACAGTCAGCTTAAACGTTGAGGGTTAGGGATTAGTTGAGCATGAGAGTTTGGTTTTTCATTAGAGTTAGGGTTTAATAATTGGGTTACAGTTGAATATCAGAGTCAACTTTTTGTTTTAATGTTTGGTTTCGCTTTAAGGTTAGGGTTCAAAATGGGGGCAAAATCAACTGTATTTTATACTGTTTCAGGATGTGAATTACATACATCTTTAGCAATGACGTTTTGATTTTGTGACATGAAAAGTTGGACAAACATTGTAAGAAAACTTTCTCAGGCCTTGACATTTTAAAATTTGTCCCTCCCAAGTATTAAAATGCCCCTAATGCTCAGCCCTAATACTAAAGCGAAAAGAAATCCTAATGCTCATAGGAACCTTAATCCTGAACTTGACTCTCACAAACCTAAATGCTAACTAATTTTGAACAAAACCCTAATTCTGAAACCATCCTGCCTTTCGTTCTCAACCCTAACCGAAACTCTATTGCTGAAACAATCTTGAGGCTGGTTCTCAAACTTAATGAAAACCCTAAACCTAATAATAAACATTGACCTTAATGGTAAAACAAACACTAATGCCCAGCCAAACCCTAACCCTAAAATTTGACACTTTAAAACCTGAAAGCTCTGACATTCAACTCCTCCTTTCCCGAACTGAAACCCTAACACTAATTCGAAACCCGTCATGAACCCTAACCCTATTGGTGAATCAATTTTGACTCTGGTTCTCCACTCTAACCCTAAGACTAATTCGGAACCCATCGTGAATCCTAACGCCATTGCTGAATCAATTTTGACTCTGGTTCTCCACTCTAATCCTAATGCATCTCCTAACCTGACCCCTAATGCTCTACCAAACCCTAACCCTAAATACTGAATCGGACTAACCCCAACCCTAACCCTAACCCTAACCCTAAACCTAACCTTAACCTAACCCTAACCCTAATGATGTACCAAACCCTAATGCTCAAGTAAACCCTAAACCTAAATGTTGAACTTGACTCTGACATTCAACCGTAACCCGAATGCTGAGGAATGTCCCAGTCTTAGGTTTTGTTTCAGTGTTAGGGTTCCAGTTAGAAATAAGCTTAGGGCTAGCGTTGAGTGTTAGGATCAGATTCATTGTAAAGGGCGAGGTTTTGTTTTACATTAAGGTTTTGTTGACCGTTAGGGTTAGGCTTTAGGGTTAGGGTTAGGGTAGGATGTTATTTTCAGCTTCAGTGTTTATGGTTAGGGATTGGTTGAGCATTAGGTTTGGTTTTCTATTAGAGTTAGGGTTTAGTATTAAGGTTACGGTTTGTATTAGAATTAGGTTTAGCATTAACAACTACATCAGGCTAGATTGAGCATTAGGGCATGAGATAGCATTAGGGTTTCAGATAGAAATAAGTTTATATCGTTGATGGTCAGAATCAGCTTCGTTGTCCAGGCTGAGCATTCAATTTTCCATTAGGGTTTCATTGACCATTAGGGTTAGGATTTAGGTTAGGGTTGAGGGTTAGGGATTGGTTGAGCATGAGCGTTTGGTTTTTCCTTTGAGTTAGGGTTTAACAATAGGGTTACGGTTTCTCTTAGAATTAGGTTTAGCATTGAGAACTACATCAGGATTGATTCAGCTTTAGGGCATGAGATAGTATTAGGGTTTCAGATAGAAACAAGGATATGTCTATCGTTGAGGGTCAGAATCAGCTTCGTTGTCCTGGCTGAGCATTCATTTTTCCATTAGGGTTTCATTGACCATTAGGGTTAGGATTTAGGTTAGGGTTTAGGCTGAATGTCACAGTCAGCTTAAAAGTTGAGGGTTAGGGATTGGTTGAGCATTAGGTTTGGTTTTCGATAAGGGTTTAACAATAGGCTTTCGGTTTGTATTAGAATTAGGCTTAGCATTGAGAACTACATCAGGATTCATTCAGCATTAGGGCATGAGATAGTATTAGGGTTTCAGATAGAGATAAGCTTATGTCTATCATTGATGGTCAGAATCAGCTTCGTTGTCCAGGCTGAGCATTCGTTTTTCCATTAGGGTTTCTTTGACCATTAGGGTTAGGATTTAGGTTAAGCTTCAGGCTGAATGTCACAGTCAGCTTAAACGTTGAGGGTTAGGGATTAGTTGAGCATGAGAGTTTGGTTTTTCATTAGAGTTAGGGTTTCATAATTGGGTTACGGTTTGTATTAGAATTAGGTTTAGCATTGAGAACTACATCAGGATTCATTCAGCATTAGGTCATGAGATAGTATTAGGATTTCATATAGAAATAAGCTTATGTCTATCATTGATGGTCAGAATCATCTTCGTTGCACAGGGTGAGCATTCAATTTTACTTTAGGGTTTCATTGACCATTAGGGTTAGGATTTAGGTTTGGGTTCAGGCTGAATGTCACAGTCATTTTAAACGTTGAGGGTTAGGGATTGGTTGAGCATGAGCGTTTGGTTTTTCATTTGAGTTAGGGTTTAACAATAGGGTTACGGTTTCTCTTAGAATTAGGTTTAGCATTGAGAACTACATCAGGATTGATTCAGCTTTAGGGCATGAGATAGTATTAGGGTTTCAGATAGAAACAAGGATATGTCTATCGTTGAGGGTCAGAATCAGCTTCGTTGTCCTGGCTGAGCATTCATTTTTCCATTAGGGTTTCATTGACCATTAGGGTTAGGATTTAGGTTAGGGTTTAGGCTGAATGTCACAGTCAGCTTAAAAGTTGAGGGTTAGGGATTGGTTGAGCATTGGTTTGGTTTTCGATTAGCGTTTAACAATAGGCTTACGGTTTGTATTAGAATTAGGTTTAGGATTGAGAACTACATCAGGATTCATTCAGCATTAGGGCATGACTTAGTATTAGGGTTTCAGATAGAAATAAGCTTATGTCTATCATTGATGGTCAGAATCAGATTCGTTGCATAGGGTGAGCATTCAATTTTACTTTAGGGTTTCATTGACCATTAGGGTTAGGATTTAGGTTAGGGTTCAGGCTGAATGTCACAGTCATTTTAAACGTTGAGGGTTAGGGATTGGTTGAGCATGAGCGTTTGGTTTTTCATTTGAGTTAGGGTTTAACAATAGGGTTACGGTTTCTCTTAGAATTAGGTTTAGCATTGAGAACTACATCAGGATTGATTCAGCATTAGGGCATGAGATAGTATTAGGGTTTCAGATAGAGATAAGCTTATGTCTATCATTGATGGTCAGAATCAGCTTCGTTGTCCAGGCTGAGCATTCGTTTTTCCATTAGGGTTTCTTTGACCATTAGGGTTAGGATTTAGGTTAGGCTTCAGGCTGAAAGTCACAGTCAGCTTAAACGTTGAGGGTTAGGGATTAGTTGAGCATGAGAGTTTGGTTTTTCATTAGAGTTAGGGTTTAATAATTGGGTTACAGTTGAATATCAGAGTCAACTTTTTGTTTTAATGTTTGGTTTCGCTTTAAGGTTAGGGTTCAAAATGGGGGCAAAATCAACTGTATTTTAAACTGTTTCAGGATGTGAATTACATACATCTTTAGCAATGACGTTTTGATTTTGTGACATGAAAAGTTGGACAAACATTGTAAGAAAACTTTCTCAGGCCTTGACATTTTAAAATTTGTCCCTCCCAAGTATTAAAATGCCCCTAATGCTCAGCCCTAATACTAAAGCGAAAAGAAATCCTAATGCTCATAGGAACCTTAATCCTGAACTTGACTCTCACAAACCTAAATGCTAACTAATTTTGAACAAAACCCTAATTCTGAAACCATCCTGCCTTTCATTCTCAACCCTAACCGAAACTCTATTGCTGAAACAATCTTGAGGCTGGTTCTCAAACTTAATGAAAACCCTAAACCTAATAATAAACATTGACCTTAATGGTAAAACAAACACTAATGCCCAGCCAAACCCTAACCCTAAAATTTGACACTTTAAAACCTGAAAGCTCTGACATTCAACTGCTCCTTTCCCGAACTGAAACCCTAACACTAATTCGAAACCCGTCATGAACCCTAACCCTATTGGTGAATCAATTTTGACTCTGGTTCTCCACTCTAACCCTAACACTAATTCGGAACCCATCGTGAATCCTAACGCCATTGCTGAATCAATTTTGACTCTGGTTCTCCACTCTAATCCTAATGCATCTCCTAACCTGACCCCTAATGCTCTACCAAACCCTAACCCTAAATACTGAATCGGACTAACCCCAACCCTAACCCTAACCCTAACCCTAACCCTAAACCTAACCTTAACCTAACCCTAACCCTAATGATGTACCAAACCCTAATGCTCAAGTAAACCCTAAACCTAAATGTTGAACTTGACTCTGACATTCAACCGTAACCCGAACGCTGAGGAATGTCCCAGTCTTAGGTTTTGTTTCAGTGTTAGGGTTCCAGTTAGAAATAAGCTTAGGGCTAGCGTTGAGTGTTAGGATCAGATTCATTGTAAAGGGCGAGGTTTTGTTTTACATTAAGGTTTTGTTGACCGTTAGGGTTAGGCTTTAGGGTTAGGGTTAGGGTAGGATGTTATTTTCAGCTTCAGTGTTTATGGTTAGGGATTGGTTGAGCATTAGGTTTGGTTTTCTATTAGAGTTAGGGTTTAGTATTAAGGTTACGGTTTGTATTAGAATTAGGTTTAGCATTAACAACTACATCAGGCTAGATTGAGCATTAGGGCATGAGATAGCATTAGGGTTTCAGATAGAAATAAGTTTATGTCTATCGTTGATGGTCAGAATCAGCTTCGTTGTCCAGGCTGAGCATTCAATTTTCCATTAGGGTTTCATGGACCATTAGGGTTAGGATTTAGGTTAGGGTTGAGGGTTAGGGATTGGTTGAGCATGAGCGTTTGGTTTTTCCTTTGAGTTAGGGTTTAACAATAGGGTTACGGTTTCTCTTAGAATTAGGTTTAGCATTGAGAACTACATCAGGATTGATTCAGCTTTAGGGCATGAGATAGTATTAGGGTTTCAGATAGAAACAAGGATATGTCTATCGTTGAGGGTCAGAATCAGCTTCGTTGTCCTGGCTGAGCATTCATTTTTCCATTAGGGTTTCATTGACCATGAGGGTTAGGATTTAGGTTAGGGTTTAGGCTGAATGTCACAGTCAGCTTAAAAGTTGAGGGTTAGGGATTGGTTGAGCATTAGGTTTGGTTTTCGATAAGGGTTTAACAATAGGCTTTCGGTTTGTATTAGAATTAGGTTTAGCATTGAGAACTACATCAGGATTCATTCAGCATTAGGGCATGAGATAGTATTAGGGTTTCAGATAGAGATAAGCTTATGTCTATCATTGATGGTCAGAATCAGCTTCGTTGTCCAGGCTGAGCATTCGTTTTTCCATTAGGGTTTCTTTGACCATTAGGGTTAGGATTTAGGTTAAGCTTCAGGCTGAATGTCACAGTCAGCTTAAACGTTGAGGGTTAGGGATTAGTTGAGCATGAGAGTTTGGTTTTTCATTAGAGTTAGGGTTTAATAATTGGGTTACGGTTTGTATTAGAATTAGGTTTAGCATTGAGAACTACATCAGGATTCATTCAGCATTAGGTCATGAGATAGTATTAGGATTTCATATAGAAATAAGCTTATGTCTATCATTGATGGTCAGAATCATCTTCGTTGCACAGGGTGAGCATTCAATTTTACTTTAGGGTTTCATTGACCATTAGGGTTAGGATTTAGGTTAGGGTTCAGGCTGAATGTCACAGTCATTTTAAACGTTGAGGATTAGGGATTGGTTGAGCATGAGCGTTTGGTTTTTCATTTGAGTTAGGGTTTAACAATAGGGTTACGGTTTCTCTTAGAATTAGGTTTAGCATTGAGAACTACATCAGGATTGATTCAGCATTAGGGCATGAGATAGTATTAGGGTTTCAGATAGAAACAAGGATATATCTATCGTTGATGGTCAGAATCAGCTTCGTTGTCCAGGCTGAGCATTCATTTTTCCATTAGGGTTTCATTGACCATTAGGGTTAGGATTTAGGTTAGGTTTAGGCTGAATGTCACAGTCAGCTTAAAAGTTGAGGGTTAGGGATTGGTTGAGCATTAGGTTTGGTTTTCGATTAGGGTTTAACAATAGGCTTTCGGTTTGTATTAGAATTAGGTTTATCATTGAGAACTACATCAGGATTCCTTCAGCATTAGGGCATGAGATAGTATTAGGGTTTCAGATAGAGATAAGCTTATGTCTATCATTGATGGTCAGAATCAGCTTCGTTGTCCAGGCTGAGCATTCGTTTTTCCATTAGGGTTTCATTGACCATTAGGGTTAGGATTTAGGTTAGGGTTTAGGCTGAATGTCACAGTCAGCTTAAAAGTTGAGGGTTAGGGATTGGTTGAGCATTGGTTTGGTTTTCGATTTGCGTTTAACAATAGGCTTACGGTTTGTATTAGAATTAGGTTTAGGATTGAGAACTACATCAGGATTCATTCAGCATTAGGGCATGAGATAGTATTAGGGTTTCAGATAGAGATAAGCTTATGTCTATCATTGATGGTCAGAATCAGCTTCGTTGTCCAGGCTGAGCATTCGTTTTTCCATTAGGGTTTCTTTGACCATTAGGGTTAGGATTTAGGTTAGGCTTCAGGCTGAAAGTCACAGTCAGCTTAAACCTTGAGGGTTAGGGATTAGTTGAGCATGAGAGTTTGGTTTTTCATTAGTATTAGGGTTTAATAATTGGGTTACGGTTTGTTTTAGAATTAGGTTTAGCATTGAGAACTACATCAGGATTCATTCAGCATTAGGGCATGAGATAGTATTAGGATTTCAGATAGAGATAAGCTTATGTCTATCATTGATGGTCAGAATGAGCTTCGTTGTCCAGGCTGAGCATTCGTTTTTCCATTAGGGTTTCTTTGACCATTAGGGTTAGGATTTAGGTTAGGCTTCAGGCTGAAAGTCACAGTCAGCTTAAACGTTGAGGGTTAGGGATTAGTTGAGCATGAGAGTTTGGTTTTTCATTAGAGTTAGGGTTTAATAATTGGGTTACAGTTGAATATCAGAGTCATCTTTTTGTTTTAATGTTTGGTTTCGCTTTAAGGTTAGGGTTCAAAATGGGGGCAAAATCAACTGTATTTTATACTGTTTCGGGATGTGAATTACATACATCTTTAGCAATGACGTTTTGATTTTGTGACATGAAAAGTTGGACAAACATTGTAAGAAAACTTTCTCAGGCCTTGACATTTTAAAATTTGTCCCTCCCAAGTATTAAAATGCCCCTAATGCTCAGCCCTAATACTAAAGCGAAAAGAAATCCTAATGCTCATAGGAACCTTAATCCTGAACTTGACTCTCACAAACCTAAATGCTAACTAATTTTGAACAAAACCCTAATTCTGAAACCATCCTGCCTTTCGTTCTCAACCCTAACCGAAACTCTATTGCTGAAACAATCTTGAGGCTGGTTCTCAAACTTAATGAAAACCCTAAACCTAATAATAAACATTGACCTTAATGGTAAAACAAACACTAATGCCCAGCCAAACCCTAACCCTAAAATTTGACACTTTAAAACCTGAAAGCTCTGACATTCAACTCCTCCTTTCCCGAACTGAAACCCTAACACTAATTCGAAACCCGTCATGAACCCTAACCCTATTGGTGAATCAATTTTGACTCTGGTTCTCCACTCTAACCCTAAGACTAATTCGGAACCCATCGTGAATCCTAACGCCATTGCTGAATCAATTTTGACTCTGGTTCTCCACTCTAATCCTAATGCATCTCCTAACCTGACCCCTAATGCTCTACCAAACCCTAACCCTAAATACTGAATCGGACTAACCCCAACCCTAACCCTAACCCTAACCCTAAACCTAACCTTAACCTAACCCTAACCCTAATGATGTACCAAACCCTAATGCTCAAGTAAACCCTAAACCTAAATGTTGAACTTGACTCTGACATTCAACCGTAACCCGAACGCTGAGGAATGTCCCAGTCTTAGGTTTTGTTTCAGTGTTAGGGTTCCAGTTAGAAATAAGCTTAGGGCTAGCGTTGAGTGTTAGGATCAGATTCATTGTAAAGGGCGAGGTTTTGTTTTACATTAAGGTTTTGTTGACCGTTAGGGTTAGGCTTTAGGGTTAGGGTTAGGGTAGGATGTTATTTTCAGCTTCAGTGTTTATGGTTAGGGATTGGTTGAGCATTAGGTTTGGTTTTCTATTAGAGTTAGGGTTTAGTATTAAGGTTACGGTTTGTATTAGAATTAGGTTTAGCATTAACAACTACATCAGGCTAGATTGAGCATTAGGGCATGAGATAGCATTAGGGTTTCAGATAGAAATAAGTTTATGTCTATCGTTGATGGTCAGAATCAGCTTCGTTGTCCAGGCTGAGCATTCAATTTTCCATTAGGGTTTCATTGACCATTAGGGTTAGGATTTAGGTTAGGGTTGAGGGTTAGGGATTGGTTGAGCATGAGCGTTTGGTTTTTCCTTTGAGTTAGGGTTTAACAATAGGGTTACGGTTTCTCTTAGAATTAGGTTTAGCATTGAGAACTACATCAGGATTGATTCAGCTTTAGGGCATGAGATAGTATTAGGGTTTCAGATAGAAACAAGGATATGTCTATCGTTGAGGGTCAGAATCAGCTTCGTTGTCCTGGCTGAGCATTCATTTTTCCATTAGGGTTTCATTGACCATTAGGGTTAGGATTTAGGTTAGGGTTTAGGCTGAATGTCACAGTCAGCTTAAAAGTTGAGGGTTAGGGATTGGTTGAGCATTAGGTTTGGTTTTCGATAAGGGTTTAACAATAGGCTTTCGGTTTGTATTAGAATTAGGTTTAGCATTGAGAACTACATCAGGATTCATTCAGCATTAGGGCATGAGATAGTATTAGGGTTTCAGATAGAGATAAGCTTATGTCTATCATTGATGGTCAGAATCAGCTTCGTTGTCCAGGCTGAGCATTCGTTTTTCCATTAGGGTTTCTTTGACCATTAGGGTTAGGATTTAGGTTAAGCTTCAGGCTGAATGTCACAGTCAGCTTAAACGTTGAGGGTTAGGGATTAGTTGAGCATGAGAGTTTGGTTTTTCATTAGAGTTAGGGTTTAATAATTGGGTTACGGTTTGTATTAGAATTAGGTTTAGCATTGAGAACTACATCAGGATTCATTCAGCATTAGGTCATGAGATAGTATTAGGATTTCATATAGAAATAAGCTTATGTCTATCATTGATGGTCAGAATCATCTTCGTTGCACAGGGTGAGCATTCAATTTTACTTTAGGGTTTCATTGACCATTAGGGTTAAGATTTAGGTTAGGGTTCAGGCTGAATGTCACAGTCATTTTAAACGTTGAGGGTTAGGGATTGGTTGAGCATGAGCGTTTGGTTTTTCATTTGAGTTAGGGTTTAACAATAGGGTTACGGTTTCTCTTAGAATTAGGTTTAGCATTGAGAAGTACATCAGGATTGATTCAGCATTAGGGCATGACATAGTATTAGGGTTTCAGATAGAAACAAGGATATATCTATCGTTGATGGTCAGAATCAGCTTCGTTGTCCAGGCTGAGCATTCATTTTTCCATTAGGGTTTCATTGACCGTTAGGGTTAGGATTTAGGTTAGGTTTAGGCTGAATGTCACAGTCAGCTTCAAAGTTGAGGGTTAGGGATTGGTTGAGCATTAGGTTTGGTTTTCGATTAGGGTTTAACAATAGGCTTTCGGTTTGTATTAGAATTAGGTTTATCATTGAGAAATACATCAGGATTCATTCAGCATTAGGGCATGAGATAGTATTAGGGTTTCAGATAGAAATAAGCTTATGTCTATCATTGATGGTCAGAATCAGCTTCGTTGTCCAGGCTGAGCATTCGCTTTTCCATTAGGGTTTCATTGACCATTAGGGTTAGGATTTAGGTTAGGGTTCAGGCTGAATGTCACAGTCAGCTTAAAAGTTGAGGGTTAGGGATTAGTTGAGCATTAGGTTTGGTTTTCGATTAGGGTTTAACAATAGGGTTACGGTTTGTATTAGAATTAGGTTTAGCATTGAGAACTACATCAGGATTCATTCAGCATTAGGGCATGAGATAGTATTAGGATTTCAGATAGAAATAAGCTTATGTCTATCATTGATGGTCAGAATCAGCTTCGTTGTCCAGGCTGAGCATTCGTTTTTCCATTAGGGTTTCTTTGACCATTAGGGTTAGGATTTAGGTTAGGCTTCAGGCTGAAAGTCACAGTCAGCTTAAACGTTGAGGGTTAGGGATTAGTTGAGCATGAGAGTTTGGTTTTTCATTAGAGTTAGGGTTTAATAATTGGGTTACAGTTGAATATCAGAGTCAACTTTTTGTTTTAATGTTTGGTTTCACTTTAAGGTTAGGGTTCAAAATGGGGGCAAAATCAACTGTATTTTATACTGTTTCAGGATGTGAATTACATACATCTTTAGCAATGACGTTTTGATTTTGTGACATGAAAAGTTGGACAAACATTGTAAGAAAACTTTCTCAGGCCTTGACATTTTAAAATTTGTCCCTCCCAAGTATTAAAATGCCCCTAATGCTCAGCCCTAATACTAAAGCGAAAAGAAATCCTAATGCTCATAGGAACCTTAATCCTGAACTTGACTCTCACAAACCTAAATGCTAACTAATTTTGAACAAAACCCTAATTCTGAAACCATCCTGCCTTTCGTTCTCAACCCTAACCGAAACTCTATTGCTGAAACAATCTTGAGGCTGGTTCTCAAACTTAATGAAAACCCTAAACCTAATAATAAACATTGACCTTAATGGTAAAACAAACACTAATGCCCAGCCAAACCCTAACCCTAAAATTTGACACTTTAAAACCTGAAAGCTCTGACATTCAACTGCTCCTTTCCCGAACTGAAACCCTAACACTAATTCGAAACCCGTCATGAACCCTAACCCTATTGGTGAATCAATTTTGACTCTGGTTCTCCACTCTAACCCTAACACTAATTCGGAACCCATCGTGAATCCTAACGCCATTGCTGAATCAATTTTGACTCTGGTTCTCCACTCTAATCCTAATGCATCTCCTAACCTGACCCCTAATGCTCTACCAAACCCTAACCCTAAATACTGAATCGGACTAACCCCAACCCTAACCCTAACCCTAACCCTAACCCTAAACCTAACCTTAACCTAACCCTAACCCTAATGATGTACCAAACCCTAATGCTCAAGTAAACCCTAAACCTAAATGTTGAACTTGACTCTGACATTCAACCGTAACCCGAACGCTGAGGAATGTCCCAGTCTTAGGTTTTGTTTCAGTGTTAGGGTTCCAGTTAGAAATAAGCTTAGGGCTAGCGTTGAGTGTTAGGATCAGATTCATTGTAAAGGGCGAGGTTTTGTTTTACATTAAGGTTTTGTTGACCGTTAGGGTTAGGCTTTAGGGTTAGGGTTAGGATAGGATGTTATTTTCAGCTTCAGTGTTTATGGTTAGGGATTGGTTGAGCATTAGGTTTGGTTTTCTATTAGAGTTAGGGTTTAGTATTAAGGTTACGGTTTGTATTAGAATTAGGTTTAGCATTAACAACTACATCAGGCTAGATTGAGCATTAGGGCATGAGATAGCATTAGGGTTTCAGATAGAAATAAGTTTATGTCTATCGTTGATGGTCAGAATCAGCTTCGTTGTCCAGGCTGAGCATTCAATTTTCCATTAGGGTTTCATGGACCATTAGGGTTAGGATTTAGGTTAGGGTTGAGGGTTAGGGATTGGTTGAGCATGAGAGTTTGGTTTTTCCTTTGAGTTAGGGTTTAACAATAGGGTTACGGTTTCTCTTAGAATTAGGTTTAGCATTGAGAACTACATCAGGATTGATTCAGCTTTAGGGCATGAGATAGTATTAGGGTTTCAGATAGAAACAAGGATATGTCTATCGTTGAGGGTCAGAATCAGCTTCGTTGTCCTGGCTGAGCATTCATTTTTCCATTAGGGTTTCATTGACCATTAGGCTTAGGATTTAGGTTAGGGTTTAGGCTGAATGTCACAGTCAGCTTAAAAGTTGAGGGTTAGGGATTGGTTGAGCATTAGGTTTGGTTTTCGATTAGGGTTTAACAATAGGCTTTCGGTTTGTATTAGAATTAGGTTTATCATTGAGAACTACATCAGGATTCATTCAGCATTAGGGCATGAGATAGTATTAGGGTTTCAGATAGAGATAAGCTTATGTCTATCATTGATGGTCAGAATCAGCTTCGTTGTCCAGGCTGAGCATTCGTTTTTCCATTAGGGTTTCTTTGACCATTAGGGTTAGGATTTAGGTTAAGCTTCAGGCTGAATGTCACAGTCAGCTTAAACGTTGAGGGTTAGGGATTAGTTGAGCATGAGAGTTTGGTTTTTCATTAGAGTTAGGGTTTAATAATTGGGTTACGGTTTGTATTAGAATTAGGTTTAGCATTGAGAACTACATCAGGATTCATTCAGCATTAGGTCATGAGATAGTATTAGGATTTCATATAGAAATAAGCTTATGTCTATCATTGATGGTCAGAATCATCTTCGTTGCACAGGGTGAGCATTCAATTTTACTTTAGGGTTTCATTGACCATTAGGGTTAGGATTTAGGTTAGGGTTCAGGCTGAATGTCACAGTCATTTTAAACGTTGAGGATTAGGGATTGGTTGAGCATGAGCGTTTGGTTTTTCATTTGAGTTAGGGTTTAACAATAGGGTTACGGTTTCTCTTAGAATTAGGTTTAGCATTGAGAACTACATCAGGATTGATTCAGCATTAGGGCATGAGATAGTATTAGGGTTTCAGATAGAAACAAGGATATATCTATCGTTGATGGTCAGAATCAGCTTCGTTGTCCAGGCTGAGCATTCATTTTTCCATTAGGGTTTCATTGACCATTAGGGTTAGGATTTAGGTTAGGTTTAGACTGAATGTCATAGTCAGCTTAAAAGTTGAGGGTTAGGGATTGGTTGAGCATTAGGTTTGGTTTTCGATTAGGGTTTAACAATAGGCTTTCGGTTTGTATTAGAATTAGGTTTATCATTGAGAACTACATCAGGATTCCTTCAGCATTAGGGCATGAGATAGTATTAGGGTTTCAGATAGAGATAAGCTTATGTCTATCATTGATGGTCAGAATCAGCTTCGTTGTCCAGGCTGAGCATTCGTTTTTCCATTAGGGTTTCATTGACCATTAGGGTTAGGATTTAGGTTAGGGTTTAGGCTGAATGTCACAGTCAGCTTAAAAGTTGAGGGTTAGGGATTGGTTGAGCATTGGTTTGGTTTTCGATTAGCGTTTAACAATAGGCTTACGGTTTGTATTAGAATTAGGTTTAGGATTGAGAACTACATCAGGATTCATTCAGCATTAGGGCATGACTTAGTATTAGGGTTTCAGATAGAAATAAGCTTATGTCTATCATTGATGGTCAAAATCAGCTTCGTTGCATAGGGTGACCATTCAATTTTACTTTAGGGTTTCATTGACCATTAGGGTTAGGATTTAGGTTAGGGTTCAGGCTGAATGTCACAGTCATTTTAAACGTTGAGGGTTAGGGATTGGTTGAGCATGAGCGTTTGGTTTTTCATTTGAGTTAGGGTTTAACAATAGGGTTACGGTTTCTCTTAGAATTAGGTTTAGTATTGAGAACTACATCAGGATTGATTCAGCATTAGGGCATGAGATAGTATTAGGGTTTCAGATAGAAACAAGGATATATCTATCGTTGATGGTCAGAATCAGCTTCGTTGTCCAGGCTGAGCATTCATTTTTCCATTAGGGTTTCATTGACCATTAGGGTTAGGATTTAGGTTAGGTTTAGGCTGAATGTCACAGTCAGCTTAAAAGTTGAGGGTTAGGGATTGGTTGAGCATTAGGTTTAGTTTTCGATTAGGGTTTAACAATAGGCTTTCGGTTTGTATTAGAATTAGGTTTATCATTGAGAACTACATCAGGATTCATTCAGCATTAGGGCATGAGATAGTATTAGGGTTTCAGATAGAGATAAGCTTATGTCTATCATTGATGGTCAGAATCAGCTTCGTTGTCCAGGCTGAGCATTCGTTTTTCCATTAGGGTTTCTTTGACCATTAGGGTTAGGATTTAGGTTAGGCTTCAGGCTGAAAGTCACAGTCAGCTTAAACGTTGAGGGTTAGGGATTAGTTGAGCATGAGAGTTTGGTTTTTCATTAGAGTTAGGGTTTAATAATTGGGTTACAGTTGAATATCAGAGTCAACTTTTTGTTTTAATGTTTGGTTTCGCTTTAAGGTTAGGGTTCAAAATGGGGGCAAAATCAACTGTATTTTATACTGTTTCAGGATGTGAATTACATACATCTTTAGCAATGACGTTTTGATTTTGTGACATGACAAGTTGGACAAACATTGTAAGAAAACTTTCTCAGGCCTTGACATTTTAAAATTTGTCCCTCCCAATTATTAAAATGCCCCTAATGCTCAGCCCTAATACTAAAGCGAAAAGAAATCCTAATGCTCATAGGAACCTTAATCCTGAACTTGACTCTCACAAACCTAAATGCTAACTAATTTTGAACAAAACCCTAATTCTGAAACCATCCTGCCTTTCGTTCTCAACCCTAACCGAAACTCTATTGCTGAAACAATCTTGAGGCTGGTTCTCAAACTTAATGAAAACCCTAAACCTAATAATAAACATTGACCTTAATGGTAAAACAAACACTAATGCCCAGCCAAACCCTAACCCTAAAATTTGACACTTTAAAACCTGAAAGCTCTGACATTCAACTGCTCCTTTCCCGAACTGAAACCCTAACACTAATTCGAAACCCGTCATGAACCCTAACCCTATTGGTGAATCAATTTTGACTCTGGTTCTCCACTCTAACCCTAACACTAATTCGGAACCCATCGTGAATCCTAACGCCATTGCTGAATCAATTTTGACTCTGGTTCTCCACTCTAATCCTAATGCATCTCCTAACCTGACCCCTAATGCTCTACCAAACCCTAACCCTAAATACTGAATCGGACTAACCCCAACCCTAACCCTAACCCTAACCCTAACCCTAAACCTAACCTTAACCTAACCCTAACCCTAATGATGTACCAAACCCTAATGCTCAAGTAAACCCTAAACCTAAATGTTGAACTTGACTCTGACATTCAACCGTAACCCGAACGCTGAGGAATGTCCCAGTCTTAGGTTTTGTTTCAGTGTTAGGGTTCCAGTTAGAAATAAGCTTAGGGCTAGCGTTGAGTGTTAGGATCAGATTCATTGTAAAGGGCGAGGTTTTGTTTTACATTAAGGTTTTGTTGACCGTTAGGGTTAGGCTTTAGGGTTAGGGTTAGGGTAGGATGTTATTTTCAGCTTCAGTGTTTATGGTTAGGGATTGGTTGAGCATTAGGTTTGGTTTTCTATTAGAGTTAGGGTTTAGTATTAAGGTTACGGTTTGTATTAGAATTAGGTTTAGCATTAACAACTACATCAGGCTAGATTGAGCATTAGGGCATGAGATAGCATTAGGGTTTCAGATAGAAATAAGTTTATGTCTATCGTTGATGGTCAGAATCAGCTTCGTTGTCCAGGCTGAGCATTCAATTTTCCATTAGGGTTTCATGGACCATTAGGGTTAGGATTTAGGTTAGGGTTGAGGGTTAGGGATTGGTTGAGCATGAGAGTTTGGTTTTTCCTTTGAGTTAGGGTTTAACAATAGGGTTACGGTTTCTCTTAGAATTAGGTTTAGCATTGAGAACTACATCAGGATTGATTCAGCTTTAGGGCATAAGATAGTATTAGGGTTTCAGATAGAAACAAGGATATGTCTATCGTTGAGGGTCAGAATCAGCTTCGTTGTCCTGGCTGAGCATTCATTTTTCCATTAGGGTTTCATTGACCATTAGGCTTAGGATTTAGGTTAGGGTTTAGGCTGAATGTCACAGTCAGCTTAAAAGTTGAGGGTTAGGGATTGGTTGAGCATTAGGTTTGGTTTTCGATTAGGGTTTAACAATAGGCTTTCGGTTTGTATTAGAATTAGGTTTATCATTGAGAACTACATCAGGATTCATTCAGCATTAGGGCATGAGATAGTATTAGAGTTTCAGATAGAGATAAGCTTATGTCTATCATTGATGGTCAGAATCAGCTTCGTTGTCCAGGCTGAGCATTCGTTTTTCCATTAGGGTTTCTTTGACCATTAGGGTTAGGATTTAGGTTAAGCTTCAGGCTGAATGTCACAGTCAGCTTAAACGTTGAGGGTTAGGGATTAGTTGAGCATGAGAGTTTGGTTTTTCATTAGAGTTAGGGTTTAATAATTGGGTTACGGTTTGTATTAGAATTAGGTTTAGCATTGAGAACTACATCAGGATTCATTCAGCATTAGGTCATGAGATAGTATTAGGATTTCATATAGAAATAAGCTTATGTCTATCATTGATGGTCAGAATCATCTTCGTTGCACAGGGTGAGCATTCAATTTTACTTTAGGGTTTCATTGACCATTAGGGTTAGGATTTAGGTTAGGGTTCAGGCTGAATGTCACAGTCATTTTAAACGTTGAGGATTAGGGATTGGTTGAGCATGAGCGTTTGGTTTTTCATTTGAGTTAGGGTTTAACAATAGGGTTACGGTTTCTCTTAGAATTAGGTTTAGCATTGAGAACTACATCAGGATTGATTCAGCATTAGGGCATGAGATAGTATTAGGGTTTCAGATAGAAACAAGGATATATCTATCGTTGATGGTCAGAATCAGCTTCGTTGTCCAGGCTGAGCATTCATTTTTCCATTAGGGTTTCATTGACCATTAGGGTTAGGATTTAGGTTAGGTTTAGGCTGAATGTCACAGTCAGCTTAAAAGTTGAGGGTTAGGGATTGGTTGAGCATTAGGTTTGGTTTTCGATTAGGGTTTAACAATAGGCTTTCGGTTTGTATTAGAATTAGGTTTATCATTGAGAACTACATCAGGATTCCTTCAGCATTAGGGCATGAGATAGTATTAGGGTTTCAGATAGAGATAAGCTTATGTCTATCATTGATGGTCAGAATCAGCTTCGTTGTCCAGGCTGAGCATTCGTTTTTCCATTAGGGTTTCATTGACCATTAGGGTTAGGATTTAGGTTAGGGTTTAGGCTGAATGTCACAGTCAGCTTAAAAGTTGAGGGTTAGGGATTGGTTGAGCATTGGTTTGGTTTTCGATTAGCGTTTAACAATAGGCTTACGGTTTGTATTAGAATTAGGTTTAGGATTGAGAACTACATCAGGATTCATTCAGCATTAGGGCATGACTTAGTATTAGGGTTTCAGATAGAAATAAGCTTATGTCTATCATTGATGGTCAAAATCAGCTTCGTTGCATAGGGTGACCATTCAATTTTACTTTAGGGTTTCATTGACCATTAGGGTTAGGATTTAGGTTAGGGTTCAGGCTGAATGTCACAGTCATTTTAAACGTTGAGGGTTAGGGATTGGTTGAGCATGAGCGTTTGGTTTTTCATTTGAGTTAGGGTTTAACAATAGGGTTACGGTTTCTCTTAGAATTAGGTTTAGCATTGAGAACTACATCAGGATTGATTCAGCATTAGGGCATGAGATAGTATTAGGGTTTCAGATAGAAACAAGGATATATCTATCGTTGATGGTCAGAATCAGCTTCGTTGTCCAGGCTGAGCATTCATTTTTCCATTAGGGTTTCATTGACCATTAGGGTTAGGATTTAGGTTAGGTTTAGGCTGAATGTCACAGTCAGCTTAAAAGTTGAGGGTTAGGGATTGGTTGAGCATTAGGTTTGGTTTTCGATTAGGGTTTAACAATAGGCTTTCGGTTTGTATTAGAATTAGGTTTATCATTGAGAACTACATCAGGATTCATTCAGCATTAGGGCATGAGATAGTATTAGGGTTTCAGATAGAGATAAGCTTATGTCTATCATTGATGGTCAGAATCAGCTTCGTTGTCCAGGCTGAGCATTCGTTTTTCCATTAGGGTTTCTTTGACCATTAGGGTTAGGATTTAGGTTTGGCTTCAGGCTGAAAGTCACAGTCAGCTTAAACGTTGAGGGTTAGGGATTAGTTGAGCATGAGAGTTTGGTTTTTCATTAGAGTTAGGGTTTAATAATTGGGTTACAGTTGAATATCAGAGTCAACTTTTTGTTTTAATGTTTGGTTTCGCTTTAAGGTTAGGGTTCAAAATGGGGGCAAAATCAACTGTATTTTATACTGTTTCAGGATGTGAATTACATACATCTTTAGCAATGACGTTTTGATTTTGTGACATCAAAAGTTGGACAAACATTGTAAGAAAACTTTCTCAGGCCTTGACATTTTAAAATTTGTCCCTCCCAAGTATTAAAATGCCCCTAATGCTCAGCCCTAATACTAAAGCGAAAAGAAATCCTAATGCTCATAGGAACCTTAATCCTGAACTTGACTCTCACAAACCTAAATGCTAACTAATTTTGAACAAAACCCTAATTCTGAAACCATCCTGCCTTTCGTTCTCAACCCTAACCGAAACTCTATTGCTGAAACAATCTTGAGGCTGGTTCTCAAACTTAATGAAAACCCTAAACCTAATAATAAACATTGACCTTAATGGTAAAACAAACACTAATGCCCAGCCAAACCCTAACCCTAAAATTTGACACTTTAAAACCTGAAAGCTCTGACATTCAACTCCTCCTTTCCCGAACTGAAACCCTAACACTAATTCGAAACCCGTCATGAACCCTAACCCTATTGGTGAATCAATTTTGACTCTTGTTCTCCACTCTAACCCTAACACTAATTCGGAACCCATCCTGAATCCTAACGCCATTGCTGAATCAATTTTGACTCTGGTTCTCCACTCTAATCCTAATGCATCTCCTAACCTGACCCCTAATGCTCTACCAAACCCTAACCCTAAATACTGAATCGGACTAACCCCAACCCTAACCCTAACCCTAACCCTAACCCTAAACCTAACCTTAACCTAACCCTAACCCTAATGATGTACCAAACCCTAATGCTCAAGTAAACCCTAAACCTAAATGTTGAACTTGACTCTGACATTCAACCGTAACCCGAACGCTGAGGAATGTCCCAGTCTTAGGTTTTGTTTCAGTGTTAGGGTTCCAGTTAGAAATAAGCTTAGGGCTAGCGTTGAGTGTTAGGATCAGATTCATTGTAAAGGGCGAGGTTTTGTTTTACATTAAGGTTTTGTTGACCGTTAGGGTTAGGCTTTAGGGTTAGGGTTAGGGTAGGATGTTATTTTCAGCTTCAGTGTTTATGGTTAGGGATTGGTTGAGCATTAGGTTTGGTTTTCTATTAGAGTTAGGGTTTAGTATTAAGGTTACGGTTTGTATTAGAATTAGGTTTAGCATTAACAACTACATCAGGCTAGATTGAGCATTAGGGCATGAGATAGCATTAGGGTTTCAGATAGAAATAAGTTTATGTCTATCGTTGATGGTCAGAATCAGCTTCGTTGTCCAGGCTGAGCATTCAATTTTCCATTAGGGTTTCATGGACCATTAGGGTTAGGATTTAGGTTAGGGTTGAGGGTTAGGGATTGGTTGAGCATGAGAGTTTGGTTTTTCCTTTGAGTTAGGGTTTAACAATAGGGTTACGGTTTCTCTTAGAATTAGGTTTAGCATTGAGAACTACATCAGGATTGATTCAGCTTTAGGGCATGAGATAGTATTAGGGTTTCAGATAGAAACAAGGATATGTCTATCGTTGAGGGTCAGAATCAGCTTCGTTGTCCTGGCTGAGCATTCATTTTTCCATTAGGGTTTCATTGACCATTAGGCTTAGGATTTAGGTTAGGGTTTAGGCTGAATGTCACAGTCAGCTTAAAAGTTGAGGGTTAGGGATTGGTTGAGCATTAGGTTTGGTTTTCGATTAGGGTTTAACAATAGGCTTTCGGTTTGTATTAGAATTAGGTTTATCATTGAGAACTACATCAGGATTCATTCAGCATTAGGGCATGAGATAGTATTAGGGTTTCAGATAGAGATAAGCTTATGTCTATCATTGATGGTCAGAATCAGCTTCGTTGTCCAGGCTGAGCATTCGTTTTTCCATTAGGGTTTCTTTGACCATTAGGGTTAGGATTTAGGTTAAGCTTCAGGCTGAATGTCACAGTCAGCTTAAACGTTGAGGGTTAGGGATTAGTTGAGCATGAGAGTTTGGTTTTTCATTAGAGTTAGGGTTTAATAATTGGGTTACGGTTTGTATTAGAATTAGGTTTAGCATTGAGAACTACATCAGGATTCATTCAGCATTAGGTCATGAGATAGTATTAGGATTTCATATAGAAATAAGCTTATGTCTATCATTGATGGTCAGAATCATCTTCGTTGCACAGGGTGAGCATTCAATTTTACTTTAGGGTTTCATTGACCATTAGGGTTAGGATTTAGGTTAGGGTTCAGGCTGAATGTCACAGTCATTTTAAACGTTGAGGATTAGGGATTGGTTGAGCATGAGCGTTTGGTTTTTCATTTGAGTTAGGGTTTAACAATAGGGTTACGGTTTCTCTTAGAATTAGGTTTAGCATTGAGAACTACATCAGGATTGATTCAGCATTAGGGCATGAGATAGTATTAGGGTTTCAGATAGAAACAAGGATATATCTATCGTTGATGGTCAGAATCAGCTTCGTTGTCCAGGCTGAGCATTTATTTTTCCATTAGGGTTTCATTGACCATTAGGGTTAGGATTTAGGTTAGGTTTAGGCTGAATGTCACAGTCAGCTTAAAAGTTGAGGGTTAGGGATTGGTTGAGCATTAGGTTTGGTTTTCGATTAGGGTTTAACAATAGGCTTTCGGTTTGTATTAGAATTAGGTTTATCATTGAGAACTACATCAGGATTCATTCAGCATTAGGGCATGAGATAGTATTAGGGTTTCAGATAGAGATAAGCTTATGTCTATCATTGATGGTCAGAATCAGCTTCGTTGTCCAGGCTGAGCATTCGTTTTTCCATTAGGGTTTCTTTGACCATTAGGGTTAGGATTTAGGTTAGGCTTCAGGCTGAAAGTCACAGTCAGCTTAAACGTTGAGGGTTAGGGATTAGTTGAGCATGAGAGTTTGGTTTTTCATTAGAGTTAGGGTTTAATAATTGGGTTACAGTTGAATATCAGAGTCAACTTTTTGTTTTAATGTTTGGTTTCGCTTTAAGGTTAGGGTTCAAAATGGGGGCAAAATCAACTGTATTTTATACTGTTTCAGGATGTGAATTACATACATCTTTAGCAATGACGTTTTGATTTTGTGACATCAAAAGTTGGACAAACATTGTAAGAAAACTTTCTCAGGCCTTGACATTTTAAAATTTGTCCCTCCCAAGTATTAAAATGCCCCTAATGCTCAGCCCTAATACTAAAGCGAAAAGAAATCCTAATGCTCATAGGAACCTTAATCCTGAACTTGACTCTCACAAACCTAAATGCTAACTAATTTTGAACAAAACCCTAATTCTGAAACCATCCTTCCTTTCGTTCTCAACCCTAACCGAAACTCTATTGCTGAAACAATCTTGAGGCTGGTTCTCAAACTTAATGAAAACCCTAAACCTAATAATAAACATTGACCTTAATGGTAAAACAAACACTAATGCCCAGCCAAACCCTAACCCTAAAATTTGACACTTTAAAACCTGAAAGCTCTGACATTCAACTCCTCCTTTCCCGAACTGAAACCCTAACACTAATTCGAAACCCGTCATGAACCCTAACCCTATTGGTGAATCAATTTTGACTCTGGTTCTCCACTCTAACCCTAACACTAATTCGGAACCCATCGTGAATCCTAACGCCATTGCTGAATCAATTTTGACTCTGGTTCTCCACTCTAATCCTAATGCATCTCCTAACCTGACCCCTAATGCTCTACCAAACCCTAACCCTAAATACTGAATCGGACTAACCCCAACCCTAACCCTAACCCTAAACCTAAACCTAACCTTAACCTAACCCTAACCCTAATGATGTACCAAACCCTAATGCTCAAGTAAACCCTAAACCTAAATGTTGAACTTGACTCTGACATTCAACCGTAACCCGAACGCTGAGGAATGTCCCAGTCTTAGGTTTTGTTTCAGTGTTAGGGTTCCAGTTAGAAATAAGCTTAGGGCTAGCGTTGAGTGTTAGGATCAGATTCATTGTAAAGGGCGAGGTTTTGTTTTACATTAAGGTTTTGTTGACCGTTAGGGTTAGGCTTTAGGGTTAGGGTTAGGGTAGGATGTTATTTTCAGCTTCAGTGTTTATGGTTAGGGATTGGTTGAGCATTAGGTTTGGTTTTATATTAGAGTTAGGGTTTAGTATTAAGGTTACGGTTTGTATTAGAATTAGGTTTAGCATTAACAACTACATCAGGCTAGATTGAGCATTAGGGCATGAGATAGCATTAGGGTTTCAGATAGAAATAAGTTTATGTCTATCGTTGATGGTCAGAATCAGCTTCGTTGTCCAGGCTGAGCATTCAATTTTCCATTAGGGTTTCATGGAGCATTAGGGTTAGGATTTAGGTTAGGGTTGAGGGTTAGGGATTGGTTGAGCATGAGCGTTTGGTTTTTCCTTTGAGTTAGGGTTTAACAATAGGGTTACGGTTTCTCTTAGAATTAGGTTTAGCATTGAGAACTACATCAGGATTGATTCAGCTTTAGGGCATGAGATAGTATTAGGGTTTCAGATAGAAACAAGGATATGTCTATCGTTGAGGGTCAGAATCAATTTCGTTGTCCTGGCTGAGCATTCATTTTTCCATTAGGGTTACATTGACCATTAGGGTTAGGATTTAGGTTAGGGTTTAGGCTGAATGTCACAGTCAGCTTAAAAGTTGAGGGTTAGGGATTGGTTGAGCATTAGGTTTGGTTTTCGATAAGGGTTTAACAATAGGCTTTCGGTTTGTATTAGAATTAGGTTTAGCATTGAGAACTACATCAGGATTCATTCAGCATTAGGGCATGAGATAGTATTAGGGTTTCAGATAGAGATAAGCTTATGTCTATCATTGATGGTCAGAATCAGCTTCGTTGTCCAGGCTGAGCATTCGTTTTTCCATTAGGGTTTCTTTGACCATTAGGGTTAGGATTTAGGTTAAGCTTCAGGCTGAATGTCACAGTCAGCTTAAACGTTGAGGGTTAGGGATTAGTTGAGCATGAGAGTTTGGTTTTTCATTAGAGTTAGGGTTTAATAATTGGGTTACGGTTTGTATTAGAATTAGGTTTAGCATTGAGAACTACATCAGGATTCATTCAGCATTAGGTCATGAGATAGTATTAGGATTTCATATAGAAATAAGCTTATGTCTATCATTGATGGTCAGAATCATCTTCGTTGCACAGGGTGAGCATTCAATTTTACTTTAGGGTTTCATTGACCATTAGGGTTAGGATTTAGGTTAGGGTTCAGGCTGAATGTCACAGTCATTTTAAATGTTGAGGGTTAGGGATTGGTTGAGCATGAGTGTTTGGTTTTTCATTTGAGTTAGGGTTTAACAATAGGGTTACGGTTTCTCTTAGAATTAGGTTTAGCATTGAGAAGTACATCAGGATTGATTCAGCATTAGGGCATGACATAGTATTAGGGTTTCAGATAGAAACAAGGATATATCTATCGTTGATGGTCAGAATCAGCTTCGTTGTCCAGGCTGAGCATTCATTTTTCCATTAGGGTTTCATTGACCATTAGGGTTAGGATTTAGGTTAGGTTTAGGCTGAATGTCACAGTCATTTTAAACGTTGAGGGTTAGGGGTTGGTTGAGCATGAGCGTTTGGTTTTTCCTTTGAGTTAGGGTTTAACAATAGGGTTACGGTTTCTCTTAGAATTAGGTTTAGCATTGAGAACTACATCAGGATTGATTCAGCTTTAGGGCATGAGATAGTATTAGGGTTTCAGATAGAAACAAGGATATGTCTATCGTTCAGGGTCAGAATCAATTTCGTTGTCCTGGCTGAGCATTCATTTTTCCATTAGGGTTACATTGACCATTAGGGTTAGGATTTAGGTTAGGGTTTAGGCTGAATGTCACAGTCAGCTTAAAAGTTGAGGGTTAGGGATTGGTTGAGCATTAGGTTTGGTTTTCGATAAGGGTTTAACAATAGGCTTTCGGTTTGTATTAGAATTAGGTTTAGCATTGAGAACTACATCAGGATTCATTCAGCATTAGGGCATGAGATAGTATTAGGGTTTCAGATAGAGATAAGCTTATGTCTATCATTGATGGTCAGAATCAGCTTCGTTGTCCAGGCTGAGCATTCGTTTTTCCATCAGGGTTTCTTTGACCATTAGGGTTAGGATTTAGGTTAAGCTTCAGGCTGAATGTCACAGTCAGCTTAAACGTTGAGGGTTAGGGATTAGTTGAGCATGAGAGTTTGGTTTTTCATTAGAGTTAGGGTTTAATAATTGGGTTACGGTTTGTATTAGAATTAGGTTTAGCATTGAGAACTACATCAGGATTCATTCAGCATTAGGTCATGAGATAGTATTAGGATTTCATATAGAAATAAGCTTATGTCTATCATTGATGGTCAGAATCATCTTCGTTGCACAGGGTGAGCATTCAATTTTACTTTAGGGTTTCATTGACCATTAGGGTTAGGATTTAGGTTAGGGTTCAGGCTGAATGTCACAGTCATTTTAAATGTTGAGGGTTAGGGATTGGTTGAGCATGAGTGTTTGGTTTTTCATTTGAGTTAGGGTTTAACAATAGGGTTACGGTTTCTCTTAGAATTAGGTTTAGCATTGAGAAGTACATCAGGATTGATTCAGCATTAGGGCATGACATAGTATTAGGGTTTCAGATAGAAACAAGGATATATCTATCGTTGATGGTCAGAATCAGCTTCGTTGTCCAGGCTGAGCATTCATTTTTCCATTAGGGTTTCATTGACCATTAGGGTTAGGATTTAGGTTAGGTTTAGGCTGAATGTCACAGTCATTTTAAACGTTGAGGGTTAGGGGTTGGTTGAGCATGAGCGTTTGGTTTTTCATTTGAGTTAGGGTTTAACAATAGGGTTACGGTTTCTCTTAGAATTAGGTTTACCATTGAGAACTACATCAGGATTGATTCAGCATTAGGGCATGACATAGTATTAGGGTTTCACATAGAAATAAGCTTATGTCTATCATTGATGGTCAGAATCAGCTTCGTTGTCCAGGCTGAGCATTCAATTTTCCATTAGGGTTTCATTGACCATTAGGGTTAGGATTTAGGTTAGGGTTCAGGCTGAATGTCACAGTCAGCTTAAAAGTTGAGGGTTAGGGATTAGTTGAGCATTAGGTTTGGTTTTCGATTAGGGTTTAACAATAGGCTTACGGTTTGTATTAGAATTAGGTTTAGCATTGAGAACTACATCAGGATTCATTCAGCATTAGGGCATGAGATAGTATTAGGATTTCAGATAGAAATAAGCTTATGTCTATCATTGATGGTCAGAATCAGCTTCGTTGTCCAGGCTGAGCATTCGTTTTTCCATTAGGGTTTCATTGACCATTAGGGTTAGGATTTAGGTTAGGGTTTAGGCTGAATGTCACAGTCAGCTTAAAAGTTGAGGGTTAGGGATTGGTTGAGCATTGGTTTGGTTTTCGATTAGCGTTTAACAATAGGCTTACGGTTTGTATTAGAATTAGGTTTAGGATTGAGAACTACATCAGGATTCATTCAGCATTAGGGCATGACTTAGTATTAGGGTTTCAGATAGAAATAAGCTTATGTCTATCATTGATGGTCAAAATCAGCTTCGTTGCATAGGGTGACCATTCAATTTTACTTTAGGGTTTCATTGACCATTAGGGTTAGGATTTAGGTTAGGGTTCAGGCTGAATGTCGCAGTCATTTTAAACGTTGAGGGTTAGGGATTGGTTGAGCATGAGCGTTTGGTTTTTCATTTGAGTTAGGGTTTAACAATAGGGTTACGGTTTCTCTTAGAATTAGGTTTAGCATTGAGAACTACATCAGGATTGATTCAGCATTAGGGCATGAGATAGTATTAGGGTTTCAGATAGAAACAAGGATATATCTATCGTTGATGGTCAGAATCAGCTTCGTTGTCCAGGCTGAGCATTCATTTTTCCATTAGGGTTTCATTGACCATTAGGGTTAGGATTTAGGTTAGGTTTAGGCTGAATGTCACAGTCAGCTTAAAAGTTGAGGGTTAGGGATTGGTTGAGCATTAGGTTTGGTTTTCGATTAGGGTTTAACAATAGGCTTTCGGTTTGTATTAGAATTAGGTTTATCATTGAGAACTACATCAGGATTCATTCAGCATTAGGGCATGAGATAGTATTAGGGTTTCAGATAGAGATAAGCTTATGTCTATCATTGATGGTCAGAATCAGCTTCGTTGTCCAGGCTGAGCATTCGTTTTTCCATTAGGGTTTCTTTGACCATTAGGGTTAGGATTTAGGTTAGGCTTCAGGCTGAAAGTCACAGTCAGCTTAAACGTTGAGGGTTAGGGATTAGTTGAGCATGAGAGTTTGGTTTTTCATTAGAGTTAGGGTTTAATAATTGGGTTACAGTTGAATATCAGAGTCAACTTTTTGTTTTAATGTTTGGTTTCGCTTTAAGGTTAGGGTTCAAAATGGGGGCAAAATCAACTGTATTTTATACTGTTTCAGGATGTGAATTACATACATCTTTAGCAATGACGTTTTGATTTTGTGACATGAAAAGTTGGACAAACATTGTAAGAAAACTTTCTCAGGCCTTGACATTTTAAAATTTGTCCCTCCCAAGTATTAAAATGCCCCTAATGCTCAGCCCTAATACTAAAGCGAAAAGAAATCCTAATGCTCATAGGAACCTTAATCCTGAACTTGACTCTCACAAACCTAAATGCTAACTAATTTTGAACAAAACCCTAATTCTGAAACCATCCTGCCTTTCGTTCTCAACCCTAACCGAAACTCTATTGCTGAAACAATCTTGAGGCTGGTTCTCAAACTTAATGAAAACCCTAAACCTAATAATAAACATTGACCTTAATGGTAAAACAAACACTAATGCCCAGCCAAACCCTAACCCTAAAATTTGACACTTTAAAACCTGAAAGCTCTGACATTCAACTGCTCCTTTCCCGAACTGAAACCCTAACACTAATTCGAAACCCGTCATGAACCCTAACCCTATTGGTGAATCAATTTTGACTCTGGTTCTCCACTCTAACCCTAAGACTAATTCGGAACCCATCGTGAATCCTAACGCCATTGCTGAATCAATTTTGACTCTGGTTCTCCACTCTAATCCTAATGCATCTCCTAACCTGACCCCTAATGCTCTACCAAACCCTAACCCTAAATACTGAATCGGACTAACCCCAACCCTAACCCTAACCCTAACCCTAACCCTAAACCTAACCTTAACCTAACCCTAACCCTAATGATGTACCAAACCCTAATGCTCAAGTAAACCCTAAACCTAAATGTTGAACTTGACTCTGACATTCAACCGTAACCCGAACGCTGAGGAATGTCCCAGTCTTAGGTTTTGTTTCAGTGTTAGGGTTCCAGTTAGAAATAAGCTTAGGGCTAGCGTTGAGTGTTAGGATCAGATTCATTGTAAAGGGCGAGGTTTTGTTTTACATTAAGGTTTTGTTGACCGTTAGGGTTAGGCTTTAGGGTTAGGGTTAGGGTAGGATGTTATTTTCAGCTTCAGTGTTTATGGTTAGGGATTGGTTGAGCATTAGGTTTGGTTTTCTATTAGAGTTAGGGTTTAGTATTAAGGTTACGGTTTGTATTAGAATTAGGTTTAGCATTAACAACTACATCAGGCTAGATTGAGCATTAGGGCATGAGATAGCATTAGGGTTTCAGATAGAAATAAGTTTATGTCTATCGTTGATGGTCAGAATCAGCTTCGTTGTCCAGGCTGAGCATTCAATTTTCCATTAGGGTTTCATGGACCATTAGGGTTAGGATTTAGGTTAGGGTTGAGGGTTAGGGATTGGTTGAGCATGAGCGTTTGGTTTTTCCTTTGAGTTAGGGTTTAACAATAGGGTTACGGTTTCTCTTAGAATTAGGTTTAGCATTGAGAACTACATCAGGATTGATTCAGCTTTAGGGCATGAGATAGTATTAGGGTTTCAGATAGAAACAAGGATATGTCTATCGTTGAGGGTCAGAATCAGCTTCGTTGTCCTGGCTGAGCATTCATTTTTCCATTAGGGTTTCATTGACCATTAGGCTTAGGATTTAGGTTAGGGTTTAGGCTGAATGTCACAGTCAGCTTAAAAGTTGAGGGTTAGGGATTGGTTGAGCATTAGGTTTGGTTTTCGATTAGGGTTTAACAATAGGCTTTCGGTTTGTATTAGAATTAGGTTTATCATTGAGAACTACATCAGGATTCATTCAGCATTAGGGCATGAGATAGTATTAGGGTTTCAGATAGAGATAAGCTTATGTCTATCATTGATGGTCAGAATCAGCTTCGTTGTCCAGGCTGAGCATTCGTTTTTCCATTAGGGTTTCTTTGACCATTAGGGTTAGGATTTAGGTTAGGCTTCAGGCTGAAAGTCACAGTCAGCTTAAACGTTGAGGGTTAGGGATTAGTTGAGCATGAGAGTTTGGTTTTTCATTAGAGTTAGGGTTTAATAATTGGGTTACAGTTGAATATCAGAGTCAACTTTTTGTTTTAATGTTTGGTTTCGCTTTAAGGTTAGGTTTCAAAATGGGGGCAAAATCAACTGTATTTTATACTGTTTCAGGATGTGAATTACATACATCTTTAGCAATGACGTTTTGATTTTGTGACATGAAAAGTTGGACAAACATTGTAAGAAAACTTTCTCAGGCCTTGACATTTTAAAATTTGTCCCTCCCAAGTATTAAAATGCCCCTAATGCTCAGCCCTAATACTAAAGCGAAAAGAAATCCTAATGCTCATAGGAACCTTAATCCTGAACTTGACTCTCACAAACCTAAATGCTAACTAATTTTGAACAAAACCCTAATTCTGAAACCATCCTGCCTTTCGTTCTCAACCCTAACCGAAACTCTATTGCTGAAACAATCTTGAGGCTGGTTCTCAAACTTAATGAAAACCCTAAACCTAATAATAAACATCGACCTTAATGGTAAAACAAACACTAATGCCCAGCCAAACCCTAACCCTAAAATTTGACACTTTAAAACCTGAAAGCTCTGACATTCAACTGCTCCTTTCCCGAACTGAAACCCTAACACTAATTCGAAACCCATCGTGAATCCTAACGCCATTGCTGAATCAATTTTGACTCTGGTTCTCCACTCTAATCCTAATGCATCTCCTAACCTGACCCCTAATGCTCTACCAAACCCTAACCCTAAATACTGAATCGGAGTAACCCCAACCCTAACCCTAACCCTAAACCTAAACCTAACCTTAACCTAACCCTAACCCTAATGATGTACCAAACCCTAATGCTCAAGTAAACCCTAAACCTAAATGTTGAACTTGACTCTGACATTCAACCGTAACCCGAACGCTGAGGAATGTCCCAGTCTTAGGTTTTGTTTCAGTGTTAGGGTTCCAGTTAGAAATAAGCTTAGGGCTAGCGTTGAGTGTTAGGATCAGATTCATTGTAAAGGGCGAGGTTTTGTTTTACATTAAGGTTTTGTTGACCGTTAGGGTTAGGCTTTAGGGTTAGGGTTAGGGTAGGATGTTATTTTCAGCTTCAGTGTTTATGGTTAGGGATTGGTTGAGCATTAGGTTTGGTTTTCTATTAGAGTTAGGGTTTAGTATTAAGGTTACGGTTTGTATTAGAATTAGGTTTAGCATTAACAACTACATCAGGCTAGATTGAGCATTAGGGCATGAGATAGCATTAGGGTTTCAGATAGAAATAAGTTTATGTCTATCGTTGATGGTCAGAATCAGCTTCGCTGTCCAGGCTGAGCATTCAATTTTCCATTATGGTTTCATGGACCATTAGGGTTAGGATTTAGGTTAGGGTTGAGGGTTAGGGATTGGTTGAGCATGAGCGTTTGGTTTTTCCTTTGAGTTAGGGTTTAACAATAGGGTTACGGTTTCTCTTAGAATTAGGTTTAGCATTGAGAACTACATCAGGATTGATTCAGCTTTAGGGCATGAGATAGTATTAGGGTTTCAGATAGAAACAAGGATATGTCTATCGTTGAGGGTCAGAATCAATTTCGTTGTCCTGGCTGAGCATTCATTTTTCCATTAGGGTTACATTGACCATTAGGGTTAGGATTTAGGTTAGGGTTTAGGCTGAATGTCACAGTCAGCTTAAAAGTTGAGGGTTAGGGATTGGTTGAGCATTAGGTTTGGTTTTCGATAAGGGTTTAACAATAGGCTTTCGGTTTGTATTAGAATTAGGTTTAGCATTGAGAACTACATCAGGATTCATTCAGCATTAGGGCATGAGATAGTATTAGGGTTTCAGATAGAGATAAGCTTATGTCTATCATTGATGGTCAGAATCAGCTTCGTTGTCCAGGCTGAGCATTCGTTTTTCCATTAGGGTTTCTTTGACCATTAGGGTTAGGATTTAGGTTAAGCTTCAGGCTGAATGTCACAGTCAGCTTAAACGTTGAGGGTTAGGGATTAGTTGAGCATGAGAGTTTGGTTTTTCATTAGAGTTAGGGTTTAATAATTGGGTTACGGTTTGTATTAGAATTAGGTTTAGCATTGAGAACTACATCAGGATTCATTCAGCATTAGGTCATGAGATAGTATTAGGATTTCATATAGAAATAAGCTTATGTCTATCATTGATGGTCAGAATCATCTTCGTTGCACAGGGTGAGCATTCAATTTTACTTTAGGGTTTCATTGACCATTAGGGTTAGGATTTAGGTTAGGGTTCAGGCTGAATGTCACAGTCATTTTAAATGTTGAGGGTTAGGGATTGGTTGAGCATGAGTGTTTGGTTTTTCATTTGAGTTAGGGTTTAACAATAGGGTTACGGTTTCTCTTAGAATTAGGTTTAGCATTGAGAAGTACATCAGGATTGATTCAGCATTAGGGCATGACATAGTATTAGGGTTTCAGATAGAAACAAGGATATATCTATCGTTGATGGTCAGAATCAGCTTCGTTGTCCAGGCAGAGCATTCATTTTTCCATTAGGGTTTCATTGACCATTAGGGTTAGGATTTAGGTTAGGTTTAGGCTGAATGTCACAGTCATTTTAAACGTTGAGGGTTAGGGGTTGGTTGAGCATGAGCGTTTGGTTTTTCATTTGAGTTAGGGTTTAACAATAGGGTTACGGTTTCTCTTAGAATTAGGTTTACCATTGAGAACTACATCAGGATTGATTCAGCATTAGGGCATGACATAGTATTAGGGTTTCAGATAGAAATAAGCTTATGTCTATCATTGATGGTCAGAATCAGCTTCGTTGTCCAGGCTGAGCATTCAATTTTCCATTAGGGTTTCATTGACCATTAGGGTTAGGATTTAGGTTAGGGTTCAGGCTGAATGTCACAGTCAGCTTAAAAGTTGAGGGTTAGGGATTAGTTGAGCATTAGGTTTGGTTTTCGATTAGGGTTTAACAATAGGCTTACGGTTTGTATTAGAATTAGGTTTAGCATTGAGAACTACATCAGGATTCATTCAGCATTAGGGCATGAGATAGTATTAGGATTTCAGATAGAAATAAGCTTATGTCTATCATTGATGGTCAGAATCAGCTTCGTTGTCCAGGCTGAGCATTCAATTTTCCATTAGGGTTTCATTGACCATTAGGGTTAGGATTTAGGTTAGGGTTCAGGCTGAATGTCACAGTCAGCTTAAAAGTTGAGGGTTAGGGATTAGTTGAGCATTAGGTTTGGTTTTCGATTAGGGTTTAACAATAGGCTTACGGTTTGTATTAGAATTAGGTTTAGCATTGAGAACTACATCAGGATTCATTCAGCATTAGGGCATGAGATAGTATTAGGATTTCAGATAGCAATAAGCTTATGTCTATCATTGATGGTCAGAATCAGCTTCGTTGTCCAGGCTGAGCATTCAATTTTCCATTGGGGTTTCATTGACCATTAGGGTTAGGATTTAGGTTAGGGTTCAGGCTGAATGTCACAGTCATTTTAAACATTGAGGGTTAGGGATTGGTTGAGCATGAGCGTTTGGTTTTTCATTTGAGTTAGGGTTTAACAATAGGGTTACGGTTTCTCTTAGAATTAGGTTTACCATTGAGAACTACATCAGGATTGATTCAGCATTAGGGCATGAGATAGTATTAGGGTTTCAGATAGAAACAAGGATATGTCTATCGTTGATGGTCAGAATCAGCTTCGTTGTCCAGGCAGAGCATTCATTTTTCCATTAGGGTTTCATTGACCATTAGGGTTAGGATTTAGGTTAGGGTTTAGGCTGAATGTCACAGTCAGCTTAAAAGTTGAGGGTTAGGGATTGGTTGAGCATTGGTTTGGTTTTCGATTAGGGTTTAACAATAGGCTTACGGTTTGTATTAGAATTAGGTTTAGCATTGAGAACTACATCAGGATTCATTCAGCATTAGGGCATGAGATAGTATTAGGGTTTCAGATAGAAATAAGCTTATGTCTATCATTGATGGTCAGAATCAGCTTCGTTGCACAGGGTGAGCATTCAATTTTACTTTAGGGTTTCATTGACCATTAGGGTTAGGATTTAGGTTAGGGTTCAGGCTGAATGTCACAGTCATTTTAAACCTTGAGGGTTAGGGATTGGTTGAGCATGAGCGTTTGGTTTTTCATTTGAGTTAGGGTTTAACAATAGGGTTATGGTTTCTCTTAGAATTAGGTTTAGCATTGAGAACTACATCAGGATTGATTCAGCATTAGGGCATGAGATAGTATTAGGGTTTCAGATAGAAACAAGGATATATCTATCGTTGATGGTCAGAATCAGCTTCGTTGTCCAGGCTGAGCATTCATTTTTCCATTAGGGTTTCATTGACCATTAGGGTTAGGATTTAGGTTAGGTTTAGGCTGAATGTCACAGTCAGCTTAAAAGTTGAATGTTAGGGATTGGTTGAGCATTAGGTTTGGTTTTCGATTAGGGTTTAACAATAGGCTTACGGTTTGTATTAGAATTAGGTTTAGCATTGAGAACTACATCAGGATTCATTCAGCATTAGGGCATGAGATAGTATTAGGGTTTCAGATAGAAATAAGCTTATGTCTATCATTGATGGTCAGAATCAGCTTCGTTGTCCAGGCTGAGCATTCAATGTTCCATTAGGGTTTCATTGACCATGAGGATTAGGATTTAGATTAGGGTTCAGGCTGAATGTCACAGTCATTTTAAACGTTGAGGGTTAGGGATTGGTTGAGCATGAGCATTTGGTTTTTCATTTGAGTCAGGGTTTAACAATAGGGTTACAGTTTCTCTTAGAATTAGGTTTAGCATTGAGAACTACATCAGGATTGATTCAGCATTAGGGCATGAGATAGTATTAGGGTTTCAGATAGAAACAAGGATATGTCTATCGTTGAGGGTCAGAATCAGCTTCGTTGTCCAGGCTGAGCATTCATTTTTCCATTAGGGTTTCATTGACCATTAGGGTTAGGATTTAGGTTAGGTTTAGGCTGAATGTCACAGTCAGCTTAAAAGTTGAGGGTTAGGGATTGGTTGAGCATTAGGTTTGGTTTTCGATTAGGGTTTAACAATGGGCTTACGGTTTGTATTAGAATTAGGTTTAGCATTGAGAACTACATCAGGATTCATTCAGCATTAGGGCATGAGATAGTATTAGGGTTTCAGATAGAAATAAGCTTATGTCTATCATTGATGGTCAGAATCAGCTTCGTTGTCCAGGCTGAGCATTCAGTTTTCCATTAGGGTTTAATTGACCATTAGGGTTAGGATTTAGGTTAGGGTTCAGGCTGAATGTCACAGTCATTTTAAACGTTGAGGGTTAGGGATTGGTTGAGCATGAGCGTTTGGTTTTTCATTTGAGTTAGGGTTTAACAATAGGGTTACGGTTTCTCTTAGAATTAGGTTTAGCATTGAGAACTACATCAGGATTGATTCAGCATTAGGGCATGAGATAGTATTAGGGTTTCAGATAGAAACAAGGATATGTCTATCGTTGATGGTCAGAATCAGCTTCGTTGTCCAGGCTGAGCATTCATTTTTCCATTAGGGTTTCATTGACCATTAGGGTTAGGATTTAGGTTAGGGTTTAGGCTGAATGTCACAGTCAGCTTAAAAGTTGAGGGTTAGGGATTGGTTGAGCATTAGGTTTGGTTTTCGATTAGGGTTTAACAATAGGCTTACGGTTTCTCTTAGAATTAGGTTTAGCATTGAGAACTACATCAGGATTCATTCAGCATTAGGGCATGAGATAGTTTTAGGATTTCAGATAGAAATAAGCTTATGTCTATCATTGATTATCAGAATCAGCTTCGTTGTCCAGGCTGAGCATTCAATTTTCCATTAGGGTTTCATTGACCATTAGGGTTAGGATTTAGGTTTGGGTTCAGGCTGAATGTCACAGTCATTTTAAACGTTGAGGGTTAGGGATTGGTTGAGCATGAGCGTTTGGTTTTTCATTTGAGTTAGGGTTTAACAATAGGGTTACGGTTTCTCTTAGAATTAGGTTTAGCATTGAGAACTACATCAGGATTGATTCAGCATTAGGTCATGAGATAGTATTAGGATTTCATATAGAAATAAGCTTATGTCTATCATTGATGGTCAGAATCATCTTCGTTGCACAGGGTGAGCATTCAATTTTACTTTAGGGTTTCATTGACCATTAGGGTTAGGATTTAGGTTAGGGTTCAGGCTGAATGTCACAGTCATTTTAAATGTTGAGGGTTAGGGATTGGTTGAGCATGAGCGTTTGGTTTTTCATTTGAGTTAGGGTTTAACAATAGGGTTACGGTTTCTCTTAGAATTAGGTTTAGCATTGAGAACTACATCAGGATTGATTCAGCATTAGGGCATGACATAGTATTAGGGTTTCAGATAGAAACAAGGATATATCTATCGTTGATGGTCAGAATCAGCTTCGTTGTCCAGGCTGAGCATTCATTTTTCCATTAGGGTTTCATTGACCATTAGGGTTAGGATTTAGGTTAGGTTTAGGCTGAATGTCACAGTCATTTTAAACGTTGAGGGTTAGGGATTGGTTGAGCATGAGCGTTTGGTTTTTCATTTGAGTTAGGGTTTAACAATAGGGTTACGGTTTCTCTTAGAATTAGGTTTACCATTGAGAACTACATCAGGATTGATTCAGCATTAGGGCATGAGATAGTATTAGGGTTTCAGATAGAAATAAGCTTATGTCTATCATTGATGGTCAGAATCAGCTTCGTTGTCCAGGCTGAGCATTCAATTTTCCATTAGGGTTTCATTGACCATTAGGGTTAGGATTTAGGTTAGGGTTCAGGCTGAATGTCACAGTCAGCTTAAAAGTTGAGGGTTAGGGATTAGTTGAGCATTAGGTTTGGTTTTCGATTAGGGTTTAACAATAGGCTTACGGTTTGTATTAGAATTAGGTTTAGCATTGAGAACTACATCAGGATTCATTCAGCATTAGGGCATGAGATAGTATTAGGATTTCAGATAGAAATAAGCTTATGTCTATCATTGATGGTCAGAATCAGCTTCGTTGTCCAGGCTGAGCATTCAATTTTCCATTAGGGTTTCATTGACCATTAGGGTTAGGATTTAGGTTAGGGTTCAGGCTGAATGTCACAGTCAGCTTAAAAGTTGAGGGTTAGGGATTAGTTGAGCATTAGGTTTGGTTTTCGATTAGGGTTTAACAATAGGCTTACGGTTTGTATTAGAATTAGGTTTAGCATTGAGAACTACATCAGGATTCATTCAGCATTAGGGCATGAGATAGTATTAGGATTTCAGATAGAAATAAGCTTATGTCTATCATTGATGGTCAGAATCAGCTTCGTTGTCCAGGCTGAGCATTCATTTTTCCATTAGGGTTTCATTGACCATTAGGGTTAGGATTTAGGTTAGGTTTAGGCTGAATGTCACAGTCATTTTAAACGTTGAGGGTTAGGGATTGGTTGAGCATGAGCGTTTGGTTTTTCATTTGAGTTAGGGTTTAACAATAGGGTTACGGTTTCTCTTAGAATTAGGTTTACCATTGAGAACTACATCAGGATTGATTCAGCATTAGGGCATGAGATAGTATTAGGGTTTCAGATAGAAATAAGCTTATGTCTATCATTGATGGTCAGAATCAGCTTCGTTGTCCAGGCTGAGCATTCAATTTTCCATTAGGGTTTCATTGACCATTAGGGTTAGGATTTAGGTTAGGGTTTAGGCTGAATGTCACAGTCAGCTTAAAAGTTGAGGGTTAGGGATTAGTTGAGCATTAGGTTTGGTTTTCGATTAGGGTTTAACAATAGGCTTACGGTTTGTATTAGAATTAGGTTTAGCATTGAGAACTACATCAGGATTCATTCAGCATTAGGGCATGAGATAGTATTAGGATTTCAGATAGAAATAAGCTTATGTCTATCATTGATGGTCAGAATCAGCTTCGTTGTCCAGGCTGAGCATTCAATTTTCCATTAGGGTTTCATTGACCATTAGGGTTAGGA
Organism: Phrynosoma blainvillii; assembly: GCA_026167975.1. Lineage (NCBI taxonomy): Eukaryota > Metazoa > Chordata > Lepidosauria > Squamata > Phrynosomatidae > Phrynosoma > Phrynosoma blainvillii. Next base: position 155,654,512 of record JANUYF010000004.1, read on the forward strand.
TTTAGGTTAGGGTTCAGGCTGAATGTCACAGTCAGCTTAAAAGTTGAGGGTTAGGGATTAGTTGAGCATTAGGTTTGGTTTTCGATTAGGGTTTAACAATAGGCTTACGGTTTGTATTAGAATTAGGTTTAGCATTGAGAACTACATCAGGATTCATTCAGCATTAGGGCATGAGATAGTATTAGGATTTCAGATAGAAATAAGCTTATGTCTATCATTGATGGTCAGAATCAGCTTCGTTGTCCAGGCTGAGCATTCAATTTTCCATTGGGGTTTCATTGACCATTAGGGTTAGGATTTAGGTTAGGGTTCAGGCTGAATGTCACAGTCATTTTAAACATTGAGGGTTAAGGATTGGTTGAGCATGAGCGTTTGGTTTTTCATTTGAGTTAGGGTTTAACAATAGGGTTACGGTTTCTCTTAGAATTAGGTTTACCATTGAGAACTACATCAGGATTGATTCAGCATTAGGGCATGAGATAGTATTAGGGTTTCAGATAGAAACAAGGATATGTCTATCGTTGATGGTCAGAATCAGCTTCGTTGTCCAGGCAGAGCATTCATTTTTCCATTAGGGTTTCATTGACCATTAGGGTTAGGATTTAGGTTAGGGTTTAGGCTGAATGTCACAGTCAGCTTAAAAGTTGAGGGTTAGGGATTGGATGAGCATTGGTTTGGTTTTCGATTAGCGTTTAACAATAGGCTTACGGTTTGTATTAGAATTAGGTTTAGCATTGAGAACTACATCAGGCTTCATTCAGCATTAGGGCATGAGATAGTATTAGGGTTTCAGATAGAAATAAGCTTATGTCTTATCATTGATGGTCAGAATCAGCTTCGTTGCACAGGGTGAGCATTCAATTTTACTTTAGGGTTTCATTGACCATTAGGGTTAGGATTTAGGTTAGGGTTCAGGCTGAATGTCACAGTCATTTTAAACGTTGAGGGTTAGGGATTGGTTGAGCATGAGCGTTTGGTTTTTCATTTGAGTTAGGGTTTAACAATAGGGTTACGGTTTCTCTTAGAATTAGGTTTAGCATTGAGAACTACATCAGGATTGATTCAGCATTAGGGCATGAGATAGTATTAGGGTTTCAGATAGAAACAAGGATATATCTATCGTTGATGGTCAGAATCAGCTTCGTTGTCCAGGCTGAGCATTCATTTTTCCATTAGGGTTTCATTGACCATTAGGGTTAGGATTTAGGTTAGGTTTAGGCTGAATGTCACAGTCAGCTTAAAAGTTGAGGGTTAGGGATTGGTTGAGCATTAGGTTTGGTTTTCGATTAGGGTTTAACAATAGGCTTACGGTTTGTATTAGAATTAGGTTTAGCATTGAGAACTACATCAGGATTCATTCAGCATTAGGGCATGAGATAGTATTAGGGTTTCAGATAGAAATAAGCTTATGTCTATCATTGATGGTCAGAATCAGCTTCGTTGTCCAGGCTGAGCATTCAATGTTCCATTAGGGTTTCATTGACCATGAGGGTTAGGATTTAGATTAGGGTTCAGGCTGAATGTCACAGTCATTTTAAACGTTGAGGGTTAGGGATTGGTTGAGCATGAGCATTTGGTTTTTCATTTGAGTCAGGGTTTAACAATAGGGTTACAGTTTCTCTTAGAATTAGGGTTAGCATTGAGAACTACATCAGGATTGATTCAGCATTAGGGCATGAGATAGTATTAGGGTTTCAGATAGAAACAAGGATATGTCTATCGTTGAGGGTCAGAATCAGCTTCGTTGTCCAGGCTGAGCATTCATTTTTCCATTAGGGTTTCATTGACCATTAGGGTTAGGATTTAGGTTAGGTTTAGGCTGAATGTCACAGTCAGCTTAAAAGTTGAGGGTTAGGGATTGGTTGAGCATTAGGTTTGGTTTTCGATTAGGGTTTAACAATGGGCTTACGGTTTGTATTAGAATTAGGTTTAGCATTGAGAACTACATCAGGATTCATTCAGCATTAGGGCATGAGATAGTATTAGGGTTTCAGATAGAAATAAGCTTATGTCTATCATTGATGGTCAGAATCAGCTTCGTTGTCCAGGCTGAGCATTCAGTTTTCCATTAGGGTTTAATTGACTATTAGGGTTAGGATTTAGGTTAGGGTTCAGGCTGAATGTCACAGTCATTTTAAACGTTGAGGGTTAGGGATTGGTTGAGCATGAGCGTTTGGTTTTTCATTTGAGTTAGGGTTTAACAATAGGGTTACGGTTTCTCTTAGAATTAGGTTTAGCATTGACAACTACATCAGGATTGATTCAGCATTAGGGCATGAGATAGTATTAGGGTTTCAGATAGAAACAAGGATATGTCTATCGTTGATGGTCAGAATCAGCTTCGTTGTCCAGGCTGAGCATTCATTTTTCCATTAGGGTTTCATTGACCATTAGGGTTAGGATTTAGGTTAGGTTTAGGCTGAATGTCACAGTCATTTTAAATGTTGAGGGTTAGGGATTGGTTGAGCATGAGCGTTTGGTTTTTCATTTGAGTTAGGGTTTAACAATAGGGTTACGGTTTCTCTTAGAATTAGGTTTAGCATTGAGAACTACATCAGGATTGATTCAGCATTAGGGCATGACATAGTATTAGGGTTTCAGATAGAAACAAGGATATATCTATCGTTGATGGTCAGAATCAGCTTCGTTGTCCAGGCTGAGCATTCAATTTTCCATTAGGGTTTCATTGACCATTAGGGTTAGGATTTAGGTTTGGGTTCAGGCTGAATGTCACAGTCATTTTAAACGTTGAGGGTTAGGGATTGGTTGAGCATGAGCGTTTGGTTTTTCATTTGAGTTAGGGTTTAACAATAGGGTTACGGTTTCTCTTAGAATTAGGTTTAGCATTGAGAACTACATCAGGATTGATTCAGCATTAGGTCATGAGATAGTATTAGGATTTCATATAGAAATAAGCTTATGTCTATCGTTGATGGTCAGAATCATCTTCGTTGCACAGGGTGAGCATTCAATTTTACTTTAGGGTTTCATTGACCATTAGGGTTAGGATTTAGGTTAGGGTTCAGGCTGAATGTCACAGTCATTTTAAATGTTGAGGGTTAGGGATTGGTTGAGCATGAGCGTTTGGTTTTTCATTTGAGTTAGGGTTTAACAATAGGGTTACGGTTTCTCTTAGAATTAGGTTTAGCATTGAGAACTACATCAGGATTGATTCAGCATTAGGGCATGACATAGTATTAGGGTTTCAGATAGAAACAAGGATATATCTATCGTTGATGGTCAGAATCAGCTTCGTTGTCCAGGCTGAGCATTCATTTTTCCATTAGGGTTTCATTGACCATTAGGGTTAGGATTTAGGTTAGGTTTAGGCTGAATGTCACAGTCATTTTAAACGTTGAGGGTTAGGGATTGGTTGAGCATGAGCGTTTGGTTTTTCATTTGAGTTAGGGTTTAACAATAGGGTTACGGTTTCTCTTAGAATTAGGTTTACCATTGAGAACTACATCAGGATTGATTCAGCATTAGGGCATGACATAGTATTAGGGTTTCAGATAGAAATAAGCTTATGTCTATCATTGATGGTCAGAATCAGCTTCGTTGTCCAGGCTGAGCATTCAATTTTCCATTAGGGTTTCATTGACCATTAGGGTTAGGATTTAGGTTAGGGTTCACGCTGAATGTCACAGTCAGCTTAAAAGTTGAGGGTTAGGGATTGGTTGAGCATTGGTTTGGTTTTCGATTAGCGTTTAACAATAGGCTTACGGTTTGTATTAGAATTAGGTTTAGCATTGAGAACTACATCAGGATTCATTCAGCATTAGGGCATGAGATAGTATTAGGGTTTCAGATAGAAATAAGCTTATGTCTATCATTGATGGTCAGAATCAGCTTCGTTGCACAGGGTGAGCATTCAATTTTACTTTAGGGTTTCATTGACCATTAGGGTTAGGATTTAGGTTAGGGTTCAGGCTGAATGTCACAGTCATTTTAAACGTTGAGGGTTAGGGATTGGTTGAGCATGAGCGTTTGGTTTTTCATTTGAGTTAGGGTTTAACAATAGGGTTACGGTTTCTCTTAGAATTAGGTTTAGCATTGAGAACTACATCAGGATTGATTCAGCATTAGGGCATGAGATAGTATTAGGGTTTCAGATAGAAACAAGGATATATCTATCGTTGATGGTCAGAATCAGCTTCGTTGTCCAGGCTGAGCATTCATTTTTCCATTAGGGTTTCATTGACCATTAGGGTTAGGATTTAGGTTAGGTTTAGGCTGAATGTCACAGTCAGCTTAAAAGTTGAGGGTTAGGGATTGGTTGAGCATTAGGTTTGGTTTTCGATTAGGGTTTAACAATAGGCTTACGGTTTGTATTAGAATTAGGTTTAGCATTGAGAACTACATCAGGATTCATTCAGCATTAGGGCATGAGATAGTATTAGGGTTTCAGATAGAAATAAGCTTATGTCTATCATTGATGGTCAGAATCAGCTTCGTTGTCCAGGCTGAGCATTCAATGTTCCATTAGGGTTTCATTGACCATGAGGGTTAGGATTTAGATTAGGGTTCAGGCTGAATGTCACAGTCATTTTAAACGTTGAGGGTTAGGGATTGGTTGAGCATGAGCATTTGGTTTTTCATTTGAGTCAGGGTTTAACAATAGGGTTACAGTTTCTCTTAGAATTAGGGTTAGCATTGAGAACTACATCAGGATTGATTCAGCATTAGGGCATGAGATAGTATTAGGGTTTCAGATAGAAACAAGGATATGTCTATCGTTGAGGGTCAGAATCAGCTTCGTTGTCCAGGCTGAGCATTCATTTTTCCATTAGGGTTTCATTGACCATTAGGGTTAGGATTTAGGTTAGGTTTAGGCTGAATGTCACAGTCAGCTTAAAAGTTGAGGGTTAGGGATTGGTTGAGCATTAGGTTTGGTTTTCGATTAGGGTTTAACAATGGGCTTACGGTTTGTATTAGAATTAGGTTTAGCATTGAGAACTACATCAGGATTCATTCAGCATTAGGGCATGAGATAGTATTAGGGTTTCAGATAGAAATAAGCTTATGTCTATCATTGATGGTCAGAATCAGCTTCGTTGTCCAGGCTGAGCATTCAGTTTTCCATTAGGGTTTAATTGACTATTAGGGTTAGGATTTAGGTTAGGGTTCAGGCTGAATGTCACAGTCATTTTAAACGTTGAGGGTTAGGGATTGGTTGAGCATGAGCGTTTGGTTTTTCATTTGAGTTAGGGTTTAACAATAGGGTTACGGTTTCTCTTAGAATTAGGTTTAGCATTGACAACTACATCAGGATTGATTCAGCATTAGGGCATGAGATAGTATTAGGGTTTCAGATAGAAACAAGGATATGTCTATCGTTGATGGTCAGAATCAGCTTCGTTGTCCAGGCTGAGCATTCATTTTTCCATTAGGGTTTCATTGACCATTAGGGTTAGGATTTAGGTTAGGTTTAGGCTGAATGTCACAGTCATTTTAAATGTTGAGGGTTAGGGATTGGTTGAGCATGAGCGTTTGGTTTTTCATTTGAGTTAGGGTTTAACAATAGGGTTACGGTTTCTCTTAGAATTAGGTTTAGCATTGAGAACTACATCAGGATTGATTCAGCATTAGGGCATGACATAGTATTAGGGTTTCAGATAGAAACAAGGATATATCTATCGTTGATGGTCAGAATCAGCTTCGTTGTCCAGGCTGAGCATTCAATTTTCCATTAGGGTTTCATTGACCATTAGGGTTAGGATTTAGGTTTGGGTTCAGGCTGAATGTCACAGTCATTTTAAACGTTGAGGGTTAGGGATTGGTTGAGCATGAGCGTTTGGTTTTTCATTTGAGTTAGGGTTTAACAATAGGGTTACGGTTTCTCTTAGAATTAGGTTTAGCATTGAGAACTACATCAGGATTGATTCAGCATTAGGTCATGAGATAGTATTAGGATTTCATATAGAAATAAGCTTATGTCTATCGTTGATGGTCAGAATCATCTTCGTTGCACAGGGTGAGCATTCAATTTTACTTTAGGGTTTCATTGACCATTAGGGTTAGGATTTAGGTTAGGGTTCAGGCTGAATGTCACAGTCATTTTAAATGTTGAGGGTTAGGGATTGGTTGAGCATGAGCGTTTGGTTTTTCATTTGAGTTAGGGTTTAACAATAGGGTTACGGTTTCTCTTAGAATTAGGTTTAGCATTGAGAACTACATCAGGATTGATTCAGCATTAGGGCATGACATAGTATTAGGGTTTCAGATAGAAACAAGGATATATCTATCGTTGATGGTCAGAATCAGCTTCGTTGTCCAGGCTGAGCATTCATTTTTCCATTAGGGTTTCATTGACCATTAGGGTTAGGATTTAGGTTAGGTTTAGGCTGAATGTCACAGTCATTTTAAACGTTGAGGGTTAGGGATTGGTTGAGCATGAGCGTTTGGTTTTTCATTTGAGTTAGGGTTTAACAATAGGGTTACGGTTTCTCTTAGAATTAGGTTTACCATTGAGAACTACATCAGGATTGATTCAGCATTAGGGCATGACATAGTATTAGGGTTTCAGATAGAAATAAGCTTATGTCTATCATTGATGGTCAGAATCAGCTTCGTTGTCCAGGCTGAGCATTCAATTTTCCATTAGGGTTTCATTGACCATTAGGGTTAGGATTTAGGTTAGGGTTCAGGCTGAATGTCACAGTCAGCTTAAAAGTTGAGGGTTAGGGATTAGTTGAGCATTAGGTTTGGTTTTCGATTAGGGTTTAACAATAGGCTTACGGTTTGTATTAGAATTAGGTTTAGCATTGAGAACTACATCAGGATTCATTCAGCATTAGGGCATGAGATAGTATTAGGATTTCAGATAGAAATAAGCTTATGTCTATCATTGATGGTCAGAATCAGCTTCGTTGTCCAGGCTGAGCATTCAATTTTCCATTAGGGTTTAATTGACCATTAGGGTTAGGATTTAGGTTAGGGTTCAGGCTGAATGTCACAGTCAGCTTAAAAGTTGAGGGTTAGGGATTAGTTGAGCATTAGGTTTGGTTTTCGATTAGGGTTTAACAATAGGCTTACGGTTTGTATTAGAATTAGGTTTAGCATTGAGAACTACATCAGGATTCATTCAGCATTAGGGCATGAGATAGTATTAGGATTTCAGATAGAAATAAGCTTATGTCTATCATTGATGGTCAGAATCAGCTTCGTTGTCCAGGCTGAGCATTCAATTTTCCATTGGGGTTTCATTGACCATTAGGGTTAGGATTTAGGTTAGGGTTCAGGCTGAATGTCACAGTCATTTTAAACATTGAGGGTTAGGGATTGGTTGAGCATGAGCGTTTGGTTTTTCATTTGAGTTAGGGTTTAACAATAGGGTTACGGTTTCTCTTAGAATTAGGTTTACCATTGAGAACTACATCAGGATTGATTCAGCATTAGGGCATGAGATAGTATTAGGGTTTCAGATAGAAACAAGGATATGTCTATCGTTGATGGTCAGAATCAGCTTCGTTGTCCAGGCAGAGCATTCATTTTTCCATTAGGGTTTCATTGACCATTAGGGTTAGGATTTAGGTTAGGGTTTAGGCTGAATGTCACAGTCAGCTTAAAAGTTGAGGGTTAGGGATTGGTTGAGCATTGGTTTGGTTTTCGATTAGCGTTTAACAATAGGCTTACGGTTTGTATTAGAATTAGGTTTAGCATTGAGAACTACATCAGGATTCATTCAGCATTAGGGCATGAGATAGTATTAGGGTTTCAGATAGAAATAAGCTTATGTCTATCATTGATGGTCAGAATCAGCTTCGTTGCACAGGGTGAGCATTCAATTTTACTTTAGGGTTTCATTGACCATTAGGGTTAGGATTTAGGTTAGGGTTCAGGCTGAATGTCACAGTCATTTTAAACGTTGAGGGTTAGGGATTGGTTGAGCATGAGAGTTTGGTTTTTCATTTGAGTTAGGGTTTAACAATAGGGTTACGGTTTCTCTTAGAATTAGGTTTAGCATTGAGAACTACATCAGGATTGATTCAGCATTAGGGCATGAGATAGTATTAGGGTTTCAGATAGAAACAAGGATATATCTATCGTTGATGGTCAGAATCAGCTTCGTTGTCCAGGCTGAGCATTCATTTTTCCATTAGGGTTTCATTGACCATTAGGGTTAGGATTTAGGTTAGGTTTAGGCTGAATGTCACAGTCAGCTTAAAAGTTGAGGGTTAGGGATTGGTTGAGCATTAGGTTTGGTTTTCGATTAGGGTTTAACAATAGGCTTACGGTTTGTATTAGAATTAGGTTTAGCATTGAGAACTACATCAGGATTCATTCAGCATTAGGGCATGAGATAGTATTAGGGTTTCAGATAGAAATAAGCTTATGTCTATCATTGATGGTCAGAATCAGCTTCCTTGTCCAGGCTGAGCATTCAATTTTCCATTAGGGTTTCATTGACCATTAGGGTTAGGATTTAGGTTAGGGTTCAGGCTGAATGTCACAGTCAGCTTAAATGTTGAGGGTTAGGGATTAGTTGAGCATTAGGTTTGGTTTTCGATTAGCGTTTAACAATAGGGTTACGGTTTGTATTAGAATTAGGTTTAGCATTGAGAACTACATCAGGATTCATTCAGCATTAGGGCATGAGATAGTATTAGGGTTTCAGATAGAAATAAGCTTATGTCTATCATTGATGGTCAGAATCAGCTTCGTTGTCCAGGCTGAGCATTCAATTTTCCATTAGGGTTTCATTGACCATTAGGGTTAGGATTTAGGTTAGGGTTCAGGCTGAATGTCGCAGTCATTTTAAACGTTGAGGGTTAGGGATTGGTTGAGCATGAGCGTTTGGTTTTTCATTTGAGTTAGGGTTTAACAATAGGGTTACGGTTTCTCTTAGAATTAGGTTTACCATTGAGAACTACATCAGGATTGATTCAGCATTAGGGCATGAGATAGTATTAGGGTTTCAGATAGAAACAAGGATATGTCTATCATTGATGGTCAGAATCAGCTTCGTTGTCCAGGCTGAGCATTCATTTTTCCATTAGGGTTTCATTGACCATTAGGGTTAGGATTTAGGTTAGGTTTAGGCTGAATGTCACAGTCAGCTTCAAAGTTGAGGGTTAGGTATTGGTTGAGCATTAGGTTTGGTTTTCGATTAGGGTTTAACAATAGGCTTACGGTTTGTATTAGAATTAGGTTTAGCATTGAGAACTACATCAGGATCCATTCAGCATTTGGGCATGAGATAGTATTAGGGTTTCAGATAGAAATAAGCTTATGTCTATCATTGATGGTCAGAATCAGCTTCGTTGTCCAGGCTGAGCATTCAATTTTCCATTAGGGTTTCATTGACCATTAGGGTTAGGATTTAGGTTAGGGTTCAGGCTGAATGTCACAGTCAGCTTAAAAGTTGAGGGTTAGGGATTAGTTGAGCATTAGGTTTGGTTTTCAATTAGGGTTTAACAATAGGGTTACGGTTTGTATTAGAATTAGGTTTAGCATTGAGAACTACATCAGGATTCATTCAGCATCAGGGCATGAGATAGTATTCGGATTTCAGATAGAAATAAGCGTATGTCTATCATTGATGGTCAGAATCAGCTTCGTTGTCCAGGCTGAGCATTCAATTTTCCATTAGGGTTTCATTGACCATTAGGGTTAGGATTTAGGTTAGGGTTCAGGGTGAATGTCGCAGTCATTTTAAACGTTGAGGGTTAGGGATTGGTTGAGCATGAGCGTTTGGTTTTTCATTTGAGTTAGGGTTTAACAATAGGGTTACGGTTTCTCTTAGAATTAGGTTTACCATTGAGAACTACATCAGGATTGATTCAGCATTAGGGCATGAGATAGTATTAGGGTTTCAGATAGAAACAAGGATATGTCTATCATTGATGGTCAGAATCAGCTTCGTTGTCCAGGCTGAGCATTCATTTTTCCATTAGGGTTTCATTGACTATTAGGGTTAGGATTTAGGTTAGGGTTCAGGCTGAATGTCACAGTCAGCTTAAAAGTTGAGGGTTAGGGATTAGTTGAGCATTAGGTTTGGTTTTCAATTAGGGTTTAACAATAGGGTTACGGTTTGTATTAGAATTAGGTTTAGCATTGAGAACTACATCAGGATTCATTCAGCATTAGGGCATGAGATAGTATTAGGGTTTCAGATAGAAATAAGCTTATGTCTATCATTGATGGTCAGAATCAGCTTCGTTGTCCAGGCTGAGCATTCAATGTTCCATTAGGGTTTCATTGACCATGAGGGTTAGGATTTAGATTAGGGTTCAGGCTGAATGTCACAGTCATTTTAAACGTTGAGGGTTAGGGATTGGTTGAGCATGAGCATTTGGTTTTTCATTTGAGTCAGGGTTTAACAATAGGGTTACAGTTTCTCTTAGAATTAGGGTTAGCATTGAGAACTACATCAGGATTGATTCAGCATTAGGGCATGAGATAGTATTAGGGTTTCAGATAGAAACAAGGATATGTCTATCGTTGAGGGTCAGAATCAGCTTCGTTGTCCAGGCTGAGCATTCATTTTTCCATTAGGGTTTCATTGACCATTAGGGTTAGGATTTAGGTTAGGTTTAGGCTGAATGTCACAGTCAATTTAAAAGTTGAGGGTTAGGGATTGGTTGAGCATTAGGTTTGGTTTTCGATTAGGGTTTAACAATGGGCTTACGGTTTGTATTAGAATTAGGTTTAGCATTGAGAACTACATCAGGATTCATTCAGCATTAGGGCATGAGATAGTATTAGGGTTTCAGATAGAAATAAGCTTATGTCTATCATTGATGGTCAGAATCAGCTTCGTTGTCCAGGCTGAGCATTCAATGTTCCATTAGGGTTTCATTGACCATGAGGGTTAGGATTTAGATTAGGGTTCAGGCTGAATGTCACAGTCATTTTAAACGTTGAGGGTTAGGGATTGGTTGAGCATGAGCATTTGGTTTTTCATTTGAGTCAGGGTTTAACAATAGGGTTACAGTTTCTCTTAGAATTAGGGTTAGCATTGAGAACTACATCAGGATTGATTCAGCATTAGGGCATGAGATAGTATTAGGGTTTCAGATAGAAACAAGGATATGTCTATCGTTGAGGGTCAGAATCAGCTTCGTTGTCCAGGCTGAGCATTCATTTTTCCATTAGGGTTTCATTGACCATTAGGGTTAGGATTTAGGTTAGGTTTAGGCTGAATGTCACAGTCAACTTAAAAGTTGAGGGTTAGGGATTGGTTGAGCATTAGGTTTGGTTTTCGATTAGGGTTTAACAATGGGCTTACGGTTTGTATTAGAATTAGGTTTAGCATTGAGAACTACATCAGGATTCATTCAGCATTAGGGCATGAGATAGTATTAGGGTTTCAGATAGAAATAAGCTTATGTCTATCATTGATGGTCAGAATCAGCTTCGTTGTCCAGGCTGAGCATTCAGTTTTCCATTAGGGTTTAATTGACCATTAGGGTTAGGATTTAGGTTAGGGTTCAGGCTGAATGTCACAGTCATTTTAAACGTTGAGGGTTAGGGATTGGTTGAGCATGAGCGTTTGGTTTTTCATTTGAGTTAGGGTTTAACAATAGGGTTACGGTTTCTCTTAGAATTAGGTTTACCATTGAGAACTACATCAGGATTGATTCAGCATTAGGGCATGAGATAGTATTAGGGTTTCAGATAGAAACAAGGATATGTCTATCGTTGATGGTCAGAATCAGCTTCGTTGTCCAGGCTGAGCATTCATTTTTCCATTAGGGTTTCATTGACCATTAGGGTTAGGATTTAGGTTAGGGTTTAGGCTGAATGTCACAGTCAGCTTAAAAGTTGAGGGTTAGGGATTGGTTGAGCATTAGGTTTGGTTTTCGATTAGGGTTTAACAATAGGCTTACGGTTTCTCTTAGAATTAGGTTTAGCATTGAGAACTACATCAGGATTCATTCAGCATTAGGGCATGAGATAGTTTTAGGATTTCAGATAGAAATAAGCTTATGTCTATCATTGATGGTCAGAATCAGCTTCGTTGTCCAGGCTGAGCATTCAATTTTCCATTAGGGTTTCATTGACCATTAGGGTTAGGATTTAGGTTTGGGTTCAGGCTGAATGTCACAGTCATTTTAAACGTTGAGGGTTAGGGATTGGTTGAGCATGAGCGTTTGGTTTTTCATTTGAGTTAGGGTTTAACAATAGGGTTACGGTTTCTCTTAGAATTAGGTTTAGCATTGAGAACTACATCAGGATTGATTCAGCATTAGGGCATGAGATAGTATTAGGGTTTCAGATAGAAACAAGGATATGTCTATCGTTGATGGTCAGAATCAGCTTCGTTGTCCAGGGGGAGCATTCAATTTTACATTAGGGTTTCATTGACCATTAGGGTTAGGATTTAGGTTAGGGTTCAGGCTTAATGTCACAGTCATTTTAAACGTTGAGGGTTAGGGATTGGTTGAGCATGAGCGTTTGGTTTTTCATTTGAGTTAGGGTTTAACAATAGGGTTAGGGTTTCTCTTAGAATTAGGTTTAGCATTGAGAACTACATCAGGATTGATTCAGCATTAGGGCATGAGATAGTATTAGGGCAGGGGTAGGCAACTTTTTTGAGCCGGGGGCCGGATTGCTGTCCCTCAGACAATTGGGGGGCCGAAGCACCAAAAATAAATAAATAAATAAATAAATAAATAAAGTAAAAAATATATATATTAAAAAATACTAAAAAATATGCATGCACACTCTCTCAGCTCCAGAAAAGCCATGGCAAACCCACCTGTGGAGATTTTGCAAAGAAAAGCCCAAGAACAAGTAATAACAACAATAATCAATATCATCATGGTGGGCGGCGGCGGCGGCGGCAATATTGGCCTGGGGCCGGTCCAAAGGCCTCGGCGGGCCGCATCCGGCCCCCGGGCCTTAGGTTGCCTACCCCTGTATTAGGGTTTCAGATAGAAACAAGGATATATCTATCGTTGATGGTCAGAATCAGCTTCGTTGTCCAGGCTGAGCATTCATTTTTCCATTAGGGTTTCATTGACCATTAGGGTTAGGATTTAGGTTAGGTTTAGGCTGAATGTCACAGTCAGCTTAAAAGTTGAGGGTTAGGGATTGGTTGAGCATTAGGTTTGGTTTTCGATTAGGGTTTAACAATAGGCTTACGGTTTGTATTAGAATTAGGTTTAGCATTGAGAACTACATCAGGATTCATTCAGCATTAGGGCATGAGATAGTATTAGGGTTTCAGATAGAATTAAGCTTATGTCTATCATTGATGGTCAGAATCAGCTTCGTTGTCCAGGCTGAGCATTCAATTTTCCATTAGGGTTTCATTGACCATGAGGGTTAGGATTTAGGTTAGGGTTTAGGCTGAATGTCACAGTCAGCTTAAACGTTGAGGGTTAGGGATTAGTTGAGCATTAGGTTTGGTTTTCGATTAGGGATTAACAATAGGGTTACGGTTTGTATTAGAATTAGGTTTAGCATTGAGAACTACATCAGGATTCATTCAGCATTAGGGCATGAGATAGTATTAGGATTTCAGATAGAAATAAGCTCATGTCTATCATTGATGGTCAGAATCAGCTTCGTTGTCCAGGCTGAGCATTCAATTTTCCATTAGGGTTTCATTGACCATTAGGGTTAGGATTTAGGTTAGGGTTTAGGCTGAATGTCACAGTCAGCTTAAAAGTTGAGGGTTAGGGATTGGTTGAGCATTGGTTTGGTTTTCGATTAGCGTTTAACAATAGGCTTACGGTTTGTATTAGAATTAGGTTTAGCATTGAGAACTACATCAGGATTCATTCAGCATTAGGGCATGAGATAGTATTAGGGTTTCAGATAGAAATAAGCTTATGTCTATCATTGATGGTCAGAATCAGCTTCGTTGTCCAGGCTGAGCATTCGCTTTTCCATTAGGGTTTCATTGACCATTAGGGTTAGGATTTAGGTTAGGGTTCAGGCTGAATGTCACAGTCAGCTTAAAAGTTGAGTTTTAGGGATTAGTTGAGCATTAGGTTTGGTTTTCGATTAGGGTTTAACAATAGGCTTACGGTTTGTATTAGAATTAGGTTTAGCATTGAGAACTACATCAGGATTCATTCAGCATTAGGGCATGAGATAGTATTAGGGTTTCAGATAGAATTAAGCTTATGTCTATCATTGATGGTCAGAATCAGCTTCGTTGTCCAGGCTGAGCATTCAATTTTCCATTAGGGTTTCATTGACCATTAGGGTTAGGATTTAGGTTAGGGTTCAGGCTGAATGTCACAGTCAGCTTAAATGTTGAGGGTTAGGGATTAGTTGAGCATTAGGTTTGGTTTTCGATTAGGGTTTAACAATAGGGTTACGGTTTGTATTAGAATTAGGTTTAGCATTGAGAACTACATCAGGATTCATTCAGCATTAGGGCATGAGATAGTATTAGGATGTCAGATAGAAATAAGCTTATGTCTATCATTGATGGTCAGAATCAGCTTCGTTGTCCAGGCTGAGCATTCAATTTTCCATTAGGGTTTCATTGACCATTAGGGTTAGGATTTAGGTTAGGGTTCAGGCTGAATGTCGCAGTCATTTTAAACGTTGAGGGTTAGGGATTGGTTGAGCATGAGCGTTTGGTTTTTCATTTGAGTTAGGGTTTAACAATAGGGTTACGGTTTCTCTTAGAATTAGGTTTACCATTGAGAACTACATCAGGATTGATTCAGCATTAGGGCATGAGATAGTATTAGGGTTTCAGATAGAAACAAGGATATGTCTATCATTGATGGTCAGAATCAGCTTCGTTGTCCAGGCTGAGCATTCATTTTTCCATTAGGGTTTCATTGACCATTAGGGTTAGGATTTAGGTTAGGTTTAGGCTGAATGTCACAGTCAGCTTCAAAGTTGAGGGTTAGGTATTGGTTGAGCATTAGGTTTGGTTTTCGATTAGGGTTTAACTATAGGCTTACGGTTTGTATTAGAATTAGGTTTAGCATTGAGAACTACATCAGGATCCATTCAGCATTTGGGCATGAGATAGTATTAGGGTTTCAGATAGAAACAAGGATATGTCTATCGTTGATGGTCAGAATCAGCTTCGTTGTCCAGGCTGAGCATTCATTTTTCCAATAGGGTTTCATTGACCATTAGGGTTAGGATTTAGGTTAGGGTTTAGGCTGAATGTCACAGTCAGCTTAAAAGTTGACGGTTAGGGATTGGTTGAGTATTGGTTTGGTTTTCGATTAGGGATTAACAATAGGGTTACGGTTTGTATTAGAATTAGGTTTAGCATTGAGAACTACATCAGGATTCATTCAGCATTAGGGTTTCAGATAGAAATAAGCTTATCTCTATCATTGATGGTCAGAATCAGCTTCGTTGTCCAGGCTGACCATTCAATTTTCCATTAGGGTTTCATTGACCATTAGGGTTAGGATTTAGGTTAGGGTTCAGGCTGAATGTCACAGTCAGCTTAAAAGTTGAGAGTTAGGGATTAGTTGAGCATTAGGTTTGGTTTTCGATTAGGGTTTAACAATAGGCTTACGGTTTGTATTAGAATTAGGTTTAGCATTGAGAACTACATCAGGATTCATTCCGCATTAGGGCATGACTTAGTATTAGGATTTCATATAGAAATAAGCTTATGTCTATCATTGATGATCAGTATCATCTTCGTTGTCCAGGGTGAGCATTCAATTTTACATTAGGGTTTCATTGACCATTAGGGTTAGGATTTAGGTTAGGGTTCAGGCTGAATGTCACAGTCATTTTAAACGTTGAGGGTTAGGGATTGGTTGAGCATGAGCATTTGGTTTTTCATTTGAGTTAGGGTTTAACAATAGGGTTACGGTTTATCTTAGAATTAGGTTTAGCATTGAGAACTACATCAGGATTGATTCAGCATTAGGGCATGAGATAGTATTAGGGTTTCAGATAGAAACAAGGATATATCTATCGTTGATGGTCAGAATCAGCTTCGTTGTCCAGGCTGAGCATTCATTTTTCCATTAGGGTTTCATTGACCATTAGGGTTAGGATTTAGGTTAGGTTTAGGCTGAATGTCACAGTCAGCTTCAAAGTTGAGGGTTAGGCATTAGGTTTGGTTTTCAATTAGGGTTTAACAATAGGCTTACGGTTTGTATTAGAATTAGGTTTAGCATTGAGAACTACATCAGGATTCATTCAGCATTAGGGCATGAGATAGTATTAGGATTTCAGATAGAAATAAGCTCATGTCTATCATTGATGGTCAGAATCAGCTTCGTTGTCCAGGCTGAGCATTCAATTTTCCATTAGGGTTTCATTGACCATTAGGGTTAGGATTTAGGTTAGGGTTTAGGCTGAATGTCACAGTCAGCTTAAAAGTTGAGGGTTAGGGATTGGTTGAGCATTGGTTTGGTTTTCGATTAGCGTTTAACAATAGGCTTACGGTTTGTATTAGAATTAGGTTTAGCATTGAGAACTACATCAGGATTCATTCAGCATTAGGGCATGAGATAGTATTAGGGTTTCAGATAGAAATAAGCTTATGTCTATCATTGATGGTCAGAATCAGCTTCGTTGTCCAGGCTGAGCATTCGCTTTTCCATTAGGGTTTCATTGACCATTAGGGTTAGGATTTAGGTTAGGGTTCAGGCTGAATGTCACAGTCAGCTTAAAAGTTGAGTTTTAGGGATTAGTTGAGCATTAGGTTTGGTTTTCGATTAGGGTTTAACAATAGGCTTACGGTTTGTATTAGAATTAGGTTTAGCATTGAGAACTACATCAGGATTCATTCAGCATTAGGGCATGAGATAGTATTAGGGTTTCAGATAGAATTAAGCTTATGTCTATCATTGATGGTCAGAATCAGCTTCGTTGTCCAGGCTGAGCATTCAATTTTCCATTAGGGTTTCATTGACCATTAGGGTTAGGATTTAGGTTAGGGTTCAGGCTGAATGTCACAGTCAGCTTAAATGTTGAGGGTTAGGGATTAGTTGAGCATTAGGTTTGGTTTTCGATTAGGGTTTAACAATAGGGTTACGGTTTGTATTAGAATTAGGTTTAGCATTGAGAACTACATCAGGATTCATTCAGCATTAGGGCATGAGATAGTATTAGGATGTCAGATAGAAATAAGCTTATGTCTATCATTGATGGTCAGAATCAGCTTCGTTGTCCAGGCTGAGCATTCAATTTTCCATTAGGGTTTCATTGACCATTAGGGTTAGGATTTAGGTTAGGGTTCAGGCTGAATGTCGCAGTCATTTTAAACGTTGAGGGTTAGGGATTGGTTGAGCATGAGCGTTTGGTTTTTCATTTGAGTTAGGGTTTAACAATAGGGTTACGGTTTCTCTTAGAATTAGGTTTACCATTGAGAACTACATCAGGATTGATTCAGCATTAGGGCATGAGATAGTATTAGGGTTTCAGATAGAAACAAGGATATGTCTATCATTGATGGTCAGAATCAGCTTCGTTGTCCAGGCTGAGCATTCATTTTTCCATTAGGGTTTCATTGACCATTAGGGTTAGGATTTAGGTTAGGTTTAGGCTGAATGTCACAGTCAGCTTCAAAGTTGAGGGTTAGGTATTGGTTGAGCATTAGGTTTGGTTTTCGATTAGGGTTTAACAATAGGCTTACGGTTTGTATTAGAATTAGGTTTAGCATTGAGAACTACATCAGGATCCATTCAGCATTTGGGCATGAGATAGTATTAGGGTTTCAGATAGAAACAAGGATATGTCTATCGTTGATGGTCAGAATCAGCTTCGTTGTCCAGGCTGAGCATTCATTTTTCCAATAGGGTTTCATTGACCATTAGGGTTAGGATTTAGGTTAGGGTTTAGGCTGAATGTCACAGTCAGCTTAAAAGTTGACAGTTAGGGATTGGTTGAGTATTGGTTTGGTTTTCGATTAGGGTTTAACAATAGGCTTACGGTTTGTATTAGAATTAGGTTTAGCATTGAGAACTACATCAGGATTCATTCAGCATTAGGGTTTCAGATAGAAATAAGCTTATCTCTATCATTGATGGTCAGAATCAGCTTCGTTGTCCAGGCTGACCATTCAATTTTCCATTAGGGTTTCATTGACCATTAGGGTTAGGATTTAGGTTAGGGTTCAGGCTGAATGTCACAGTCAGCTTAAAAGTTGAGAGTTAGGGATTAGTTGAGCATTAGGTTTGGTTTTCGATTAGGGTTTAACAATAGGCTTACGGTTTGTATTAGAATTAGGTTTAGCATTGAGAACTACATCAGGATTCATTCAGCATTAGGGCATGACTTAGTATTAGGATTTCATATAGAAATAAGCTTATGTCTATCATTGATGATCAGTATCATCTTCGTTGTCCAGGGTGAGCATTCAATTTTACATTAGGGTTTCATTGACCATTAGGGTTAGGATTTAGGTTAGGGTTCAGGCTGAATGTCACAGTCATTTTAAACGTTGAGGGTTAGGGATTGGTTGAGCATGAGCATTTGGTTTTTCATTTGAGTTAGGGTTTAACAATAGGGTTACGGTTTCTCTTAGAATTAGGTTTAGCATTGAGAACTACATCAGGATTGATTCAGCATTAGGGCATGAGATAGTATTAGGGTTTCAGATAGAAACAAGGATATATCTATCGTTGATGGTCAGAATCAGCTTCGTTGTCCAGGCTGAGCATTCATTTTTTCCATTAGGGTTTCATTGACCATTAGGGTTAGGATTTAGGTTAGGTTTAGGCTGAATGTCACAGTCAGCTTCAAAGTTGAGGGTTAGGCATTAGGTTTGGTTTTCGATTAGGGTTTAACAATAGGCTTACGGTTTGTATTAGAATTAGGTTTAGCATTGAGAACTACATCAGGATTCATTCAGCATTAGGGCATGAGATAGTATTAGGGTTTCAGATAGAAATAAGCTTATGTCTATCATTGATGGTCAGAATCAGCTTCGTTGTCCAGGCTGAGCATTCAATTTTCCATTAGGGTTTCATTGACCATTAGGGTTAGGATTTATGTTAGGGTTCAGGCTGAATGTCACAGTCAGCTTAAAAGTTGAGGGTTAGGGATTAGTTGAGCATTAGGTTTGGTTTTCAATTAGGGTTTAACAATAGGGTTACGGTTTGTATTAGAATTAGGTTTAGCATTGAGAACTACATCAGGATTCATTCAGCATCAGGGCATGAGATAGTATTAGGATTTCAGATAGAAATAAGCGTATGTCTATCATTGATAGTCAGAATCAGCTTCGTTGTCCAGGCTGAGCATTCAATTTTCCATTAGGGTTTCATTGACCATTAGGGTTAGGATTTAGGTTAGGGTTCAGGGTGAATGTCACAGTCATTTTAAACGTTGAGGGTTAGGGATTGCTTGAGCATGAGCGTTTGGTTTTTCATTTGAGTTAGGGTTTAACAATAGGGTTACGGTTTCTCTTAGAATTAGGTTTAGCATTGAGAACTACATCAGGATTGATTCAGCATTAGGGCATGAGATAGTATTAGGGTTTCAGATAGAAACAAGGATATGTCTATCGTTGATGGTCAGAATCAGCTTCTTTGTCCAGGCTGAGCAATCATTTTTCCATTAGGGTTTCATTGACCATTAGGGTTAGGATTTAGGTTAGGGTTTAGGCTGAATGTCACAGTCAGCTTAAAAGTTGAGGGTTAGGGATTGGTTGAGCATTGGTTTGGTTTTCGATTAGGGTTTAACAATAGGCTTACGGTTTGTATTAGAATTAGGTTTAGCATTGAGAACTACATCAGGATTCATTCAGCATTAGGGCATGAGATAGTATTAGGGTTTCAGATAGAAATAAGCTTATGTCTATCATTGATGGTCAGAATCAGCTTCGTTGTCCAGGCTGAGCATTCGCTTTTCCATTAGGGTTTCATTGACCATTAGCGTTAGGATTTAGGTTAGGGTTCAGGCTGAATGTCACAGTCAGCTTAAAAGTTTAGTTTTAGGGATTAGTTGAGCATTAGGTTTGGTTTTCGATTAGGGTTTAACAATAGGTTACGGTTTGTATTAGAATTAGGTTTAGCATTGAGAACTACATCAGGATTCATTCAGCATTAGGGCATGAGATAGTATTAGGATTTCAGATAGAAATAAGCTTATGTCTATCATTGATGGTCAGAATCAGCTTCCTTGTCCAGGCTGAGCATTCAATTTTCCATTAGGGTTTCATTGACCATTAGGGTTAGGATTTAGGTTAGGGTTCAGGCTGAATGTCACAGTCAGCTTAAATGTTGAGGGTTAGGGATTAGTTGAGCATTAGGTTTGGTTTTCGATTAGGGTTTAACAATAGGGTTACGGTTTGTATTAGAATTAGGTTTAGCATTGAGAACTACATCAGGATTCATTCAGCATTAGGGCATGAGATAGTATTAGGATTTCAGATAGAAATAAGCTTATGTCTATCATTGATGGTCAGAATCAGCTTCGTTGTCCAGGCTGAGCATTCAATTTTCCATTAGGGTTTCATTGACCATTAGGGTTAGGATTTAGGTTAGGGTTCAGGCTGAATGTCGCAGTCATTTTAAACGTTGAGGGTTAGGGATTGGTTGAGCATGAGCGTTT
The DNA here is from genome assembly GCA_026167975.1 of Phrynosoma blainvillii. Taxonomy (NCBI): domain Eukaryota; kingdom Metazoa; phylum Chordata; class Lepidosauria; order Squamata; family Phrynosomatidae; genus Phrynosoma; species Phrynosoma blainvillii. Next base: position 155,674,963 of record JANUYF010000004.1, read on the forward strand.
GGTTTTTCATTTGAGTTAGGGTTTAACAATAGGGTTACGGTTTCTCTTAGAATTAGGTTTACCATTGAGAACTACATCAGGATTGATTCAGCATTAGGGCATGAGATAGTATTCGGATTTCAGATAGAAATAAGCGTATGTCTATCATTGATGGTCAGAATCAGCTTCGTTGTCCAGGCTGAGCATTCAATTTTCCATTAGGGTTTCATTGACCATTAGGGTTAGGATTTAGGTTAGGGTTCAGGGTGAATGTCACAGTCATTTTAAACGTTGAGGGTTAGGGATTGGTTGAGCATGAGCGTTTGGTTTTTCATTTGAGTTAGGGTTTAACAATAGGGTTAGGGTTTCTCTTAGAATTAGGTTTAGCATTGAGAACTACATCAGGATTGATTCAGCATTAGGGCATGAGATAGTATTAGGGCAGGGGTAGGCAACTTTTTTGAGCCGGGGGCCGGATTGCTGTCCCTCAGACAATTGGGGGGCCGAAGCACCAAAAATAAATAAATAAATAAATAAATAAAGTAAAAAATATATATATTAAAAAATACTAAAAAATATGCATGCACACTCTCTCAGCTCCAGAAAAGCCATGGCAAACCCACCTGTGGAGATTTTGCAAAGAAAAGCCCAAGAACAAGTAATAACAACAATAATCAATATCATCATGGTGGGCGGCGGCGGCGGCGGCAATATTGGCCTGGGGCCGGTCCAAAGGCCTCGGCGGGCCGCATCCGGCCCCCGGGCCTTAGGTTGCCTACCCCTGTATTAGGGTTTCAGATAGAAACAAGGATATATCTATCGTTGATGGTCAGAATCAGCTTCGTTGTCCAGGCTGAGCATTCATTTTTCCATTAGGGTTTCATTGACCATTAGGGTTAGGATTTAGGTTAGGTTTAGGCTGAATGTCACAGTCAGCTTAAAAGTTGAGGGTTAGGGATTGGTTGAGCATTAGGTTTGGTTTTCGATTAGGGTTTAACAATAGGCTTACGGTTTGTATTAGAATTAGGTTTAGCATTGAGAACTACATCAGGATTCATTCAGCATTAGGGCATGAGATAGTATTAGGGTTTCAGATAGAATTAAGCTTATGTCTATCATTGATGGTCAGAATCAGCTTCGTTGTCCAGGCTGAGCATTCAATTTTCCATTAGGGTTTCATTGACCATGAGGGTTAGGATTTAGGTTAGGGTTTAGGCTGAATGTCACAGTCAGCTTAAACGTTGAGGGTTAGGGATTAGTTGAGCATTAGGTTTGGTTTTCGATTAGGGATTAACAATAGGGTTACGGTTTGTATTAGAATTAGGTTTAGCATTGAGAACTACATCAGGATTCATTCAGCATTAGGGCATGAGATAGTATTAGGATTTCAGATAGAAATAAGCTCATGTCTATCATTGATGGTCAGAATCAGCTTCGTTGTCCAGGCTGAGCATTCAATTTTCCATTAGGGTTTCATTGACCATTAGGGTTAGGATTTAGGTTAGGGTTTAGGCTGAATGTCACAGTCAGCTTAAAAGTTGAGGGTTAGGGATTGGTTGAGCATTGGTTTGGTTTTCGATTAGCGTTTAACAATAGGCTTACGGTTTGTATTAGAATTAGGTTTAGCATTGAGAACTACATCAGGATTCATTCAGCATTAGGGCATGAGATAGTATTAGGGTTTCAGATAGAAATAAGCTTATGTCTATCAATGATGGTCAGAATCAGCTTCGTTGTCCAGGCTGAGCATTCGCTTTTCCATTAGGGTTTCATTGACCATTAGGGTTAGGATTTAGGTTAGGGTTCAGGCTGAATGTCACAGTCAGCTTAAAAGTTGAGTTTTAGGGATTAGTTGAGCATTAGGTTTGGTTTTCGATTAGGGTTTAACAATAGGTTACGGTTTGTATTAGAATTAGGTTTAGCATTGAGAACTACATCAGGATTCATTCAGCATTAGGGCATGAGATAGTATTAGGATTTCAGATAGAATTAAGCTTATGTCTATCATTGATGGTCAGAATCAGCTTCGTTGTCCAGGCTGAGCATTCAATTTTCCATTAGGGTTTCATTGACCATGAGGGTTAGGATTTAGGTTAGGGTTTAGGCTGAATGTCACAGTCAGCTTAAACGTTGAGGGTTAGGGATTAGTTGAGCATTAGGTTTGGTTTTCGATTAGGGATTAACAATAGGGTTACGGTTTGTATTAGAATTAGGTTTAGCATTGAGAACTACATCAGGATTCATTCAGCATCAGGGCATGAGATAGTATTAGGATTTCAGATAGAAATAAGCGTATGTCTATCATTGATAGTCAGAATCAGCTTCGTTGTCCAGGCTGAGCATTCAATTTTCCATTAGGGTTTCATTGACCATTAGGGTTAGGATTTAGGTTAGGGTTCAGGGTGAATGTCACAGTCATTTTAAACGTTGAGGGTTAGGGATTGCTTGAGCATGAGCGTTTGGTTTTTCATTTGAGTTAGGGTTTAACAATAGGGTTACGGTTTCTCTTAGAATTAGGTTTAGCATTGAGAACTACATCAGGATTGATTCAGCATTAGGGCATGAGATAGTATTAGGGTTTCAGATAGAAACAAGGATATGTCTATCGTTGATGGTCAGAATCAGCTTCTTTGTCCAGGCTGAGCAATCATTTTTCCATTAGGGTTTCATTGACCATTAGGGTTAGGATTTAGGTTAGGGTTTAGGCTGAATGTCACAGTCAGCTTAAAAGTTGAGGGTTAGGGATTGGTTGAGCATTGGTTTGGTTTTCGATTAGGGTTTAACAATAGGCTTACGGTTTGTATTAGAATTAGGTTTAGCATTGAGAACTACATCAGGATTCATTCAGCATTAGGGCATGAGATAGTATTAGGGTTTCAGATAGAAATAAGCTTATGTCTATCATTGATGGTCAGAATCAGCTTCGTTGTCCAGGCTGAGCATTCGCTTTTCCATTAGGGTTTCATTGACCATTAGCGTTAGGATTTAGGTTAGGGTTCAGGCTGAATGTCACAGTCAGCTTAAAAGTTTAGTTTTAGGGATTAGTTGAGCATTAGGTTTGGTTTTCGATTAGGGTTTAACAATAGGTTACGGTTTGTATTAGAATTAGGTTTAGCATTGAGAACTACATCAGGATTCATTCAGCATTAGGGCATGAGATAGTATTAGGATTTCAGATAGAAATAAGCTTATGTCTATCATTGATGGTCAGAATCAGCTTCCTTGTCCAGGCTGAGCATTCAATTTTCCATTAGGGTTTCATTGACCATTAGGGTTAGGATTTAGGTTAGGGTTCAGGCTGAATGTCACAGTCAGCTTAAATGTTGAGGGTTAGGGATTAGTTGAGCATTAGGTTTGGTTTTCGATTAGGGTTTAACAATAGGGTTACGGTTTGTATTAGAATTAGGTTTAGCATTGAGAACTACATCAGGATTCATTCAGCATTAGGGCATGAGATAGTATTAGGATTTCAGATAGAAATAAGCTTATGTCTATCATTGATGGTCAGAATCAGCTTCGTTGTCCAGGCTGAGCATTCAATTTTCCATTAGGGTTTCATTGACCATTAGGGTTAGGATTTAGGTTAGGGTTCAGGCTGAATGTCGCAGTCATTTTAAACGTTGAGGGTTAGGGATTGGTTGAGCATGAGCGTTTGGTTTTTCATTTGAGTTAGGGTTTAACAATAGGGTTACGGTTTCTCTTAGAATTAGGTTTACCATTGAGAACTACATCAGGATTGATTCAGCATTAGGGCATGAGATAGTATTCGGATTTCAGATAGAAATAAGCGTATGTCTATCATTGATGGTCAGAATCAGCTTCGTTGTCCAGGCTGAGCATTCAATTTTCCATTAGGGTTTCATTGACCATTAGGGTTAGGATTTAGGTTAGGGTTCAGGGTGAATGTCACAGTCATTTTAAACGTTGAGGGTTAGGGATTGGTTGAGCATGAGCGTTTGGTTTTTCATTTGAGTTAGGGTTTAACAATAGGGTTAGGGTTTCTCTTAGAATTAGGTTTAGCATTGAGAACTACATCAGGATTGATTCAGCATTAGGGCATGAGATAGTATTAGGGCAGGGGTAGGCAACTTTTTTGAGCCGGGGGCCGGATTGCTGTCCCTCAGACAATTGGGGGGCCGAAGCACCAAAAATAAATAAATAAATAAATAAATAAAGTAAAAAATATATATATTAAAAAATACTAAAAAATATGCATGCACACTCTCTCAGCTCCAGAAAAGCCATGGCAAACCCACCTGTGGAGATTTTGCAAAGAAAAGCCCAAGAACAAGTAATAACAACAATAATCAATATCATCATGGTGGGCGGCGGCGGCGGCGGCAATATTGGCCTGGGGCCGGTCCAAAGGCCTCGGCGGGCCGCATCCGGCCCCCGGGCCTTAGGTTGCCTACCCCTGTATTAGGGTTTCAGATAGAAACAAGGATATATCTATCGTTGATGGTCAGAATCAGCTTCGTTGTCCAGGCTGAGCATTCATTTTTCCATTAGGGTTTCATTGACCATTAGGGTTAGGATTTAGGTTAGGTTTAGGCTGAATGTCACAGTCAGCTTAAAAGTTGAGGGTTAGGGATTGGTTGAGCATTAGGTTTGGTTTTCGATTAGGGTTTAACAATAGGCTTACGGTTTGTATTAGAATTAGGTTTAGCATTGAGAACTACATCAGGATTCATTCAGCATTAGGGCATGAGATAGTATTAGGGTTTCAGATAGAATTAAGCTTATGTCTATCATTGATGGTCAGAATCAGCTTCGTTGTCCAGGCTGAGCATTCAATTTTCCATTAGGGTTTCATTGACCATGAGGGTTAGGATTTAGGTTAGGGTTTAGGCTGAATGTCACAGTCAGCTTAAACGTTGAGGGTTAGGGATTAGTTGAGCATTAGGTTTGGTTTTCGATTAGGGATTAACAATAGGGTTACGGTTTGTATTAGAATTAGGTTTAGCATTGAGAACTACATCAGGATTCATTCAGCATTAGGGCATGAGATAGTATTAGGATTTCAGATAGAAATAAGCTCATGTCTATCATTGATGGTCAGAATCAGCTTCGTTGTCCAGGCTGAGCATTCAATTTTCCATTAGGGTTTCATTGACCATTAGGGTTAGGATTTAGGTTAGGGTTTAGGCTGAATGTCACAGTCAGCTTAAAAGTTGAGGGTTAGGGATTGGTTGAGCATTGGTTTGGTTTTCGATTAGCGTTTAACAATAGGCTTACGGTTTGTATTAGAATTAGGTTTAGCATTGAGAACTACATCAGGATTCATTCAGCATTAGGGCATGAGATAGTATTAGGGTTTCAGATAGAAATAAGCTTATGTCTATCATTGATGGTCAGAATCAGCTTCGTTGTCCAGGCTGAGCATTCGCTTTTCCATTAGGGTTTCATTGACCATTAGGGTTAGGATTTAGGTTAGGGTTCAGGCTGAATGTCACAGTCAGCTTAAAAGTTGAGTTTTAGGGATTAGTTGAGCATTAGGTTTGGTTTTCGATTAGGGTTTAACAATAGGTTACGGTTTGTATTAGAATTAGGTTTAGCATTGAGAACTACATCAGGATTCATTCAGCATTAGGGCATGAGATAGTATTAGGATTTCAGATAGAATTAAGCTTATGTCTATCATTGATGGTCAGAATCAGCTTCGTTGTCCAGGCTGAGCATTCAATTTTCCATTAGGGTTTCATTGACCATGAGGGTTAGGATTTAGGTTAGGGTTTAGGCTGAATGTCACAGTCAGCTTAAACGTTGAGGGTTAGGGATTAGTTGAGCATTAGGTTTGGTTTTCGATTAGGGATTAACAATAGGGTTACGGTTTGTATTAGAATTAGGTTTAGCATTGAGAACTACATCAGGATTCATTCAGCATTAGGGCATGAGATAGTATTAGGATTTCAGATAGAAATAAGCTCATGTCTATCATTGATGGTCAGAATCAGCTTCGTTGTCCAGGCTGAGCATTCAATTTTCCATTAGGGTTTCATTGACCATTAGGGTTAGGATTTAGGTTAGGGTTTAGGCTGAATGTCACAGTCAGCTTAAAAGTTGAGGGTTAGGGATTGGTTGAGCATTGGTTTGGTTTTCGATTAGCGTTTAACAATAGGCTTACGGTTTGTATTAGAATTAGGTTTAGCATTGAGAACTACATCAGGATTCATTCAGCATTAGGGCATGAGATAGTATTAGGGTTTCAGATAGAAATAAGCTTATGTCTATCATTGATGGTCAGAATCAGCTTCGTTGTCCAGGCTGAGCATTCGCTTTTCCATTAGGGTTTCATTGACCATTAGGGTTAGGATTTAGGTTAGGGTTCAGGCTGAATGTCACAGTCAGCTTAAAAGTTGAGTTTTAGGGATTAGTTGAGCATTAGGTTTGGTTTTCGATTAGGGTTTAACAATAGGTTACGGTTTGTATTAGAATTAGGTTTAGCATTGAGAACTACATCAGGATTCATTCAGCATTAGGGCATGAGATAGTATTAGGATTTCAGATAGAAATAAGCTTATGTCTATCATTGATGGTCAGTATCATCTTCGTTGTCCAGGGTGAGCATTCAATTTTACATTAGGGTTTCATTGACCATTAGGGTTAGGATTTAGGTTAGGGTTCAGGCTGAATGTCACAGTCATTTTAAACGTTGAGGGTTAGGGATTGGTTGAGCATGAGCATTTGGTTTTTCATTTGAGTTAGGGTTTAACAATAGGGTTACGGTTTCTCTTAGAATTAGGTTTAGCATTGAGAACTACATCAGGATTGATTCAGCATTAGGGCATGACTTAGTATTAGGATTTCATATAGAAATAAGCTTATGTCTATCATTGATGATCAGTATCATCTTCGTTGTCCAGGGTGAGCATTCAATTTTACATTAGGGTTTCATTGACCATTAGGGTTAGGATTTAGGTTAGGGTTCAGGCTGAATGTCACAGTCAGCTTAAAAGTTGAGGGTTAGGCATTAGGTTTGGTTTTCGATTAGGGTTTAACAATAGGCTTACGGTTTGTATTAGAATTAGGTTTAGCATTGAGAACTACATCAGGATTCATTCAGCATTAGGGCATGAGATAGTATTAGGGTTTCAGATAGAAATAAGCTTATGTCTATCATTGATGGTCAGAATCAGCTTCGTTGTCCAGGCTGAGCATTCAATTTTCCATTAGGGTTTCATTGACCATTAGGGTTAGGATTTATGTTAGGGTTCAGGCTGAATGTCACAGTCAGCTTAAAAGTTGAGGGTTAGGGATTAGTTGAGCATTAGGTTTGGTTTTCAATTAGGGTTTAACAATAGGGTTACGGTTTGTATTAGAATTAGGTTTAGCATTGAGAACTACATCAGGATTCATTCAGCATCAGGGCATGAGATAGTATTAGGATTTCAGATAGAAATAAGCGTATGTCTATCATTGATGGTCAGAATCAGCTTCGTTGTCCAGGCTGAGCATTCAATTTTCCATTAGGGTTTCATTGACCATTAGGGTTAGGATTTAGGTTAGGGTTCAGGGTGAATGTCACAGTCATTTTAAACGTTGAGGGTTAGGGATTGCTTGAGCATGAGCGTTTGGTTTTTCATTTGAGTTAGGGTTTAACAATAGGGTTACGGTTTCTCTTAGAATTAGGTTTAGCATTGAGAACTACATCAGGATTGATTCAGCATTAGGGCATGAGATAGTATTAGGGTTTCAGATAGAAACAAGGATATGTCTATCGTTGATGGTCAGAATCAGCTTCGTTGTCCAGGCTGAGCATTCATTTTTCCATTAGGGTTTCATTGACCATTAGGGTTAGGATTTAGGTTAGGGTTCAGGCTGAATGTCACAGTCAGCTTAAAAGTTGACGGTTAGGGATTGGTTGAGTATTGGTTTGGTTTTCGATTAGGGTTTAACAATAGGCTTACGGTTTGTATTAGAATTAGGTTAAGCATTGAGAACTACATCAGGATTGATTCAGCATTAGGGCATGAGATAGTATTAGGGTTTCAGATAGAAACAAGGATATATCTATCGTTGATGGTCAGAATCAGCTTCGTTGTCCAGGCTGAGCATTCATTTTTCCATTAGGGTTTCATTGACCATTAGGGTTAGGATTTAGGTTAGGTTTAGGCTGAATGTCACATTCAGCTTCAAAGTTGAGGGTTAGGTATTGGTTGAGCATTAGGTTTGGTTTTCGATTAGGGTTTAACAATAGGCTTACGGTTTGTATTAGAATTAGGTTTAGCATTGAGAACTATATCAGGATTCATTCAGCATTAGGGCATGAGATAGTATTAGGGTTTCAGATAGAAATAAGCTTATGTCTATCATTGATGGTCAGAATCAGCTTCGTTGTCCAGGCTGAGCATTCAATTTTCCATTAGGGTTTCATTGACCATTAGGGTTAGGATTTAGGTTAGGGTTTAGGCTGAATGTCACAGTCAGCTTAAAAGTTGAGGGTTAGGGATTGGTTGAGCATTAGGTTTGGTTTTCGATTAGGGTTTAACAATAGGCTTTCGGTTTTTATTAGAATTAGGTTTAGCATTGAGAACTACATCAGGATTCATTCAGCATTAGGGCATGAGATAGTATTAGGGTTTCAGATAGAAATAAGCTTATGTCTATCATTGATGGTCAGAATCAGCTTCGTTGTCCAAGCTGAGCATTCGTTTTTCCATTAGGGTTTCTTTGACCATTAGGGTTAGGATTTAGGTTAGGCTTCAGGGTCAATGTCACAGTCAGCTTAAACGTTGAGGGTTAGGGATTAGTTGAGCATGAGAGTCTGGTTTTTCATTAGAGTTAGGGTTTAATAATTGGGTTACAGTTGAATATCAGAGTCAACTTTTTGTTTGGTTTCGCTTTAAGGTTAGGGTTTAAAATGGGGGCAAAATCAACTGTATTTTATAATGTTTCAGGATATGAATTACATACATGTTTAGCAATGACATTTTGATTTTGTGACATCAAAAGTTGGACAAACATTGTAAGAAAACTTTATCAGGCCTTGACATTTTAAAATTTGTCCCTCCCAAGTATTAAACTGCCCCTAATGCTAAGCCCTAATACTAAAGCGAAAAGAAATCCTAATGCTCATAGAAACCTTAATCCTGAACTTGACTCTCACATTGAACTCCCTCTTACCTAAACCTAAACGCTAACTAATTTTGAACAAAACCCTAATTCTGAAACCATCCTGCCTTTCAATCTCAACCCTAACCGAAACCCTATTGCTGAAACAATCTTGAGGCTGGTTCTCAACCTTAATGAAAACCCTAAACCTAATAATAAACATTGACCTTAATGGTAAAACAAACACTAATGCCCCGCCAAACCCTAACCCTAAAACTTGACACTTTAAAAACTGAAAGCTCTGACATTCAACTGCTCCTTTCCCGAACTGAAACCCTAACACTAATTCCAAACGCGTCATGAACCCTAACCCTATTGGTGAATCAATTTTGACTCTGGTTCTCCACTCTAACCCTAACACTAATTCGAAACCCATCCTGAATCCTAACGCCATTGCTGAATCAATTTTGACTCTGGTTCTCCACTCTAACCCTAATCCTAATGCATCTCCTAACCTGACCCCTAATGCTCTACCAAACCCTAACCCTAAATACTGAATCGGACTAACCCCAACCCTAACCCTAAACCTAACCTTAACCTAACCCTAACCCTAATGATGTACCAAACCCTAATGCTCAAGCAAACCCCAAACCTAAATGTTGAACTTGACTCTGACATTCAACCGTAACCCGAACGCTGAGGAATGTTCCAGTCTTAGGTTTTGTTTCAGTGTTAGGGTTCCAGTTAGAAATAAGCTTAGGGCTAGCGTTGAGTGTTAGGATCAGATTCATTGTAAAGGGCGAGGTTTTGTTTTACATTAGGGTTTTGTTGACCGTTAGGGTTAGGCTTTAGGGTTAGGGTTAGGGTGGGATGTTATTTTCAGCTTCAGTGTTTATGGTTAGGGATTGGTTGAGCATTAGGTTTGGTTTTCTATTAGAGTTAGGGTTTAGTATTAAGGTTACGGTTTGTATTAGAATTAGGTTTAGCATTAAGAACTACATCAGGCTAGATTGAGCATTAGGGCATGAGATAGCATTAGGGTTTCAGATAGAAATAAGTTTATGTCTATCGTTGATGGTCAGAATCAGCTTCGTTGTCCAGGCTGAGCATTCAATTTTCCATTAGGGTTTCATTGACCATTAGGGTTAGGATTTAGGTTAGGGTTTAGGCTGAATGTCACAGTCAGCTTAAAAGTTGAGGGTTAGGGATTGGTTGAGCATTAGGTTTGGTTTTCGATTAGGGTTTAACAATAGGCTTTCGGTTTTTATTAGAATTAGGTTTAGCATTGAGAACTACATCAGGATTCATTCAGCATTAGGGCATGAGATAGTATTAGGGTTTCAGATAGAAATAAGCTTATGTCTATCATTGATGGTCAGAATCAGCTTCGTTGTCCAAGCTGAGCATTCGTTTTTCCATTAGGGTTTCTTTGACCATTAGGGTTAGGATTTAGGTTAGGCTTCAGGGTCAATGTCACAGTCAGCTTAAACGTTGAGGGTTAGGGATTAGTTGAGCATGAGAGTCTGGTTTTTCATTAGAGTTAGGGTTTAATAATTGGGTTACAGTTGAATATCAGAGTCAACTTTTTGTTTGGTTTCGCTTTAAGGTTAGGGTTTAAAATGGGGGCAAAATCAACTGTATTTTATAATGTTTCAGGATATGAATTACATACATGTTTAGCAATGACATTTTGATTTTGTGACATCAAAAGTTGGACAAACATTGTAAGAAAACTTTATCAGGCCTTGACATTTTAAAATTTGTCCCTCCCAAGTATTAAACTGCCCCTAATGCTAAGCCCTAATACTAAAGCGAAAAGAAATCCTAATGCTCATAGAAACCTTAATCCTGAACTTGACTCTCACATTGAACTCCCTCTTACCTAAACCTAAACGCTAACTAATTTTGAACAAAACCCTAATTCTGAAACCATCCTGCCTTTCAATCTCAACCCTAACCGAAACCCTATTGCTGAAACAATCTTGAGGCTGGTTCTCAACCTTAATGAAAACCCTAAACCTAATAATAAACATTGACCTTAATGGTAAAACAAACACTAATGCCCCGCCAAACCCTAACCCTAAAACTTGACACTTTAAAAACTGAAAGCTCTGACATTCAACTGCTCCTTTCCCGAACTGAAACCCTAACACTAATTCCAAACGCGTCATGAACCCTAACCCTATTGGTGAATCAATTTTGACTCTGGTTCTCCACTCTAACCCTAACACTAATTCGAAACCCATCCTGAATCCTAACGCCATTGCTGAATCAATTTTGACTCTGGTTCTCCACTCTAACCCTAATCCTAATGCATCTCCTAACCTGACCCCTAATGCTCTACCAAACCCTAACCCTAAATACTGAATCGGACTAACCCCAACCCTAACCCTAAACCTAACCTTAACCTAACCCTAACCCTAATGATGTACCAAACCCTAATGCTCAAGCAAACCCCAAACCTAAATGTTGAACTTGACTCTGACATTCAACCGTAACCCGAACGCTGAGGAATGTTCCAGTCTTAGGTTTTGTTTCAGTGTTAGGGTTCCAGTTAGAAATAAGCTTAGGGCTAGCGTTGAGTGTTAGGATCAGATTCATTGTAAAGGGCGAGGTTTTGTTTTACATTAGGGTTTTGTTGACCGTTAGGGTTAGGCTTTAGGGTTAGGGTTAGGGTGGGATGTTATTTTCAGCTTCAGTGTTTATGGTTAGGGATTGGTTGAGCATTAGGTTTGGTTTTCTATTAGAGTTAGGGTTTAGTATTAAGGTTACGGTTTGTATTAGAATTAGGTTTAGCATTAAGAACTACATCAGGCTAGATTGAGCATTAGGGCATGAGATAGCATTAGGGTTTCAGATAGAAATAAGTTTATGTCTATCGTTGATGGTCAGAATCAGCTTCGTTGTCCAGGCTGAGCATTCAATTTTCCATTAGGGTTTCATTGACCATTAGGGTTAGGATTTAGGTTAGGGTTTAGGCTGAATGTCACAGTCAGCTTAAAAGTTGAGGGTTAGGGATTGGTTGAGCATTAGGTTTGGTTTTCGATTAGGGTTTAACAATAGGCTTTCGGTTTTTATTAGAATTAGGTTTAGCATTGAGAACTACATCAGGATTCATTCAGCATTAGGGCATGAGATAGTATTAGGGTTTCAGATAGAAATAAGCTTATGTCTATCATTGATGGTCAGAATCAGCTTCGTTGTCCAAGCTGAGCATTCGTTTTTCCATTAGGGTTTCTTTGACCATTAGGGTTAGGATTTAGGTTAGGCTTCAGGGTCAATGTCACAGTCAGCTTAAACGTTGAGGGTTAGGGATTAGTTGAGCATGAGAGTCTGGTTTTTCATTAGAGTTAGGGTTTAATAATTGGGTTACAGTTGAATATCAGAGTCAACTTTTTGTTTGGTTTCGCTTTAAGGTTAGGGTTTAAAATGGGGGCAAAATCAACTGTATTTTATAATGTTTCAGGATATGAATTACATACATGTTTAGCAATGACATTTTGATTTTGTGACATCAAAAGTTGGACAAACATTGTAAGAAAACTTTATCAGGCCTTGACATTTTAAAATTTGTCCCTCCCAAGTATTAAACTGCCCCTAATGCTAAGCCCTAATACTAAAGCGAAAAGAAATCCTAATGCTCATAGAAACCTTAATCCTGAACTTGACTCTCACATTGAACTCCCTCTTACCTAAACCTAAACGCTAACTAATTTTGAACAAAACCCTAATTCTGAAACCATCCTGCCTTTCAATCTCAACCCTAACCGAAACCCTATTGCTGAAACAATCTTGAGGCTGGTTCTCAACCTTAATGAAAACCCTAAACCTAATAATAAACATTGACCTTAATGGTAAAACAAACACTAATGCCCAGCCAAACCCTAACCCTAAAACTTGACACTTTAAAAACTGAAAGCTCTGACATTCAACTGCTCCTTTCCCGAACTGAAACCCTAACACTAATTCCAAACGCGTCATGAACCCTAACCCTATTGGTGAATCAATTTTGACTCTGGTTCTCCACTCTAACCCTAACACTAATTCGAAACCCATCCTGAATCCTAACGCCATTGCTGAATCAATTTTGACTCTGGTTCTCCACTCTAACCCTAATCCTAATGCATCTCCTAACCTGACCCCTAATGCTCTACCAAACCCTAACCCTAAATACTGAATCGGACTAACCCCAACCCTAACCCTAAACCTAACCTTAACCTAACCCTAACCCTAATGATGTACCAAACCCTAATGCTCAAGCAAACCCCAAACCTAAATGTTGAACTTGACTCTGACATTCAACCGTAACCCGAACGCTGAGGAATGTTCCAGTCTTAGGTTTTGTTTCAGTGTTAGGGTTCCAGTTAGAAATAAGCTTAGGGCTAGCGTTGAGTGTTAGGATCAGATTCATTGTAAAGGGCGAGGTTTTGTTTTACATTAGGGTTTTGTTGACCGTTAGGGTTAGGCTTTAGGGTTAGGGTTAGGGTGGGATGTTATTTTCAGCTTCAGTGTTTATGGTTAGGGATTGGTTGAGCATTAGGTTTGGTTTTCTATTAGAGTTAGGGTTTAGTATTAAGGTTACGGTTTGTATTAGAATTAGGTTTAGCATTAAGAACTACATCAGGCTAGATTGAGCATTAGGGCATGAGATAGCATTAGGGTTTCAGATAGAAATAAGTTTATGTCTATCGTTGATGGTCAGAATCAGCTTCGTTGTCCAGGCTGAGCATTCAATTTTCCATTAGGGTTTCATTGACCATTAGGGTTAGGATTTAGGTTAGGGTTTAGGCTGAATGTCACAGTCAGCTTAAAAGTTGAGGGTTAGGGATTGGTTGAGCATTAGGTTTGGTTTTCGATTAGGGTTTAACAATAGGCTTTCGGTTTTTATTAGAATTAGGTTTAGCATTGAGAACTACATCAGGATTCATTCAGCATTAGGGCATGAGATAGTATTAGGGTTTCAGATAGAAATAAGCTTATGTCTATCATTGATGGTCAGAATCAGCTTCGTTGTCCAAGCTGAGCATTCGTTTTTCCATTAGGGTTTCTTTGACCATTAGGGTTAGGATTTAGGTTAGGCTTCAGGGTCAATGTCACAGTCAGCTTAAACGTTGAGGGTTAGGGATTAGTTGAGCATGAGAGTCTGGTTTTTCATTAGAGTTAGGGTTTAATAATTGGGTTACAGTTGAATATCAGAGTCAACTTTTTGTTTGGTTTCGCTTTAAGGTTAGGGTTTAAAATGGGGGCAAAATCAACTGTATTTTATAATGTTTCAGGATATGAATTACATACATGTTTAGCAATGACATTTTGATTTTGTGACATCAAAAGTTGGACAAACATTGTAAGAAAACTTTATCAGGCCTTGACATTTTAAAATTTGTCCCTCCCAAGTATTAAACTGCCCCTAATGCTAAGCCCTAATACTAAAGCGAAAAGAAATCCTAATGCTCATAGAAACCTTAATCCTGAACTTGACTCTCACATTGAACTCCCTCTTACCTAAACCTAAACGCTAACTAATTTTGAACAAAACCCTAATTCTGAAACCATCCTGCCTTTCAATCTCAACCCTAACCGAAACCCTATTGCTGAAACAATCTTGAGGCTGGTTCTCAACCTTAATGAAAACCCTAAACCTAATAATAAACATTGACCTTAATGGTAAAACAAACACTAATGCCCCGCCAAACCCTAACCCTAAAACTTGACACTTTAAAAACTGAAAGCTCTGACATTCAACTGCTCCTTTCCCGAACTGAAACCCTAACACTAATTCCAAACGCGTCATGAACCCTAACCCTATTGGTGAATCAATTTTGACTCTGGTTCTCCACTCTAACCCTAACACTAATTCGAAACCCATCCTGAATCCTAACGCCATTGCTGAATCAATTTTGACTCTGGTTCTCCACTCTAACCCTAATCCTAATGCATCTCCTAACCTGACCCCTAATGCTCTACCAAACCCTAACCCTAAATACTGAATCGGACTAACCCCAACCCTAACCCTAAACCTAACCTTAACCTAACCCTAACCCTAATGATGTACCAAACCCTAATGCTCAAGCAAACCCCAAACCTAAATGTTGAACTTGACTCTGACATTCAACCGTAACCCGAACGCTGAGGAATGTTCCAGTCTTAGGTTTTGTTTCAGTGTTAGGGTTCCAGTTAGAAATAAGCTTAGGGCTAGCGTTGAGTGTTAGGATCAGATTCATTGTAAAGGGCGAGGTTTTGTTTTACATTAGGGTTTTGTTGACCGTTAGGGTTAGGCTTTAGGGTTAGGGTTAGGGTGGGATGTTATTTTCAGCTTCAGTGTTTATGGTTAGGGATTGGTTGAGCATTAGGTTTGGTTTTCTATTAGAGTTAGGGTTTAGTATTAAGGTTACGGTTTGTATTAGAATTAGGTTTAGCATTAAGAACTACATCAGGCTAGATTGAGCATTAGGGCATGAGATAGCATTAGGGTTTCAGATAGAAATAAGTTTATGTCTATCGTTGATGGTCAGAATCAGCTTCGTTGTCCAGGCTGAGCATTCAATTTTCCATTAGGGTTTCATTGACCATTAGGGTGAGGATTTAGGTTAGGGTTCAGGCTGAATGTCACAGTCAGCTTAAAAGTTGAGGGTTAGGGATTAGTTGAGCATTAGGTTTGGTTTTTGATTAGGGTTTAACAATAGGGTTACGGTTTGTATTAGAATTAGGTTTAGCATTGAGAACTTCATCAGGATTCATTCAGCATTAGGGCATGAGATAGTATTAGGATTTCAGATAGAAGTAAGCTTATGTCTATCATTGATGCTCAGAATCAGCTTCGTTGTCCAGGCAGAGCATTCGTTTTTCCATTAGGGTTTCTTTGACCATTAGGGTTAGGATTTAGGTTAGGCTTCAGGCTGAATGTCACAGTCAGCTTAAACGTTGATGGTTAGGGATTAGTTGAGCATGAGAGTTTGGTTTTTCATTAGAGTTAGGGTTTAATAATTGGGTTACAGTTGAATATCAGAGTCAACTTTTTTTTTAATGTTTGGTTTCGCTTTAAGGTTAGGGTTCAAAATGGGGGCAAAATCAACTGTATTTTATACTGTTTCAGGATGTGAATTACATACATCTTTAGCAATGACGTTTTGATTTTGTGACATGAAAAGTTGGACAAACATTGTAAGAAAACTTTCTCAGGCCTTGACATTTTAAAATTTGTCCCTCCCAAGTATTAAACTGCCCCTAATGCTATGCCCTAATACTAAAGCGAAAAGAAATCCTAATACTCATAGAAACCTTAATCCTGAACTTGACTCTCACATTCATCTCCCTCTTACCTAAACCTAAACGCTAACTAATTTTGAACAAAACCCTAATTCTGAAACCATCCTGCCTTTCGTTCTCAACCCTAACCGAAACCCTATTGCTGAAACAATCTTGAGGCTGGTTCTCAACCTTAATGAAAACCCTAAACCTAATAATAAACATTGACCTTAATGGTAAAACAAACACTAATGCCCAGCCAAACCCTAACCCTAAAACTTGACACTTTAAAACGTGAAAGCTCTGACATTCAACTGCTCCTTTCCCGAACTGAAACCCTAACACTAATTCGAAACCCGTCATGAACCCTAACCCTATTGGTGAATCAATTTTGACTCTGGTTCTCCACTCTAACCCTAACACTAATTCGATACCCATCCTGAATCCTAACGCCATTGCTGAATCAATTTTGACTCTGGTTCTCCACTCTAACCCTAATCCTAATGCATCTCCTAACCTGACCCCTAATGCTCTACCAAACCCTAACCCTAAATACTGAATCGGACTAACCCCAACCCTAAACTTAACCCTAACCCTAACCCTAACCTTAACCTAACCCTAACCCTAATGATGTACCAAACCCTAATGCTCAAGCAAACCCTAAACCTAAATGTTGGATTTGACTCTGACATTCAACCGTAACCCGAACGCTGAGGAATGTTCCAGTCTTAGGTTTTGTTTCAGTGTTAGGGTTCCAGTTAGAAATAAGCTTAGGGCTAGCGTTGAGTGTTAGGATAAGATGCATTGTAAAGGGCGAGGTTTTTTTTTACATTAGGGTTTTGTTGACCGTTAGGGTTAGGCTTTAGGGTTTGGTTTTCAGCTTCAGTGTTTATGGTTAGGGATTGGTTGAGCATTAGGTTTGGTTTTCTATTAGTGTTAGGGTTTAGTATTAAGGTTACGGTTTGTATTAGAATTAGGTTTAGCATTAAGAACTACATGAGCATAGATTGAGCATTAGGGCATGAGATAGCATTAGGGTTTCAGATAGAAATAAGTTTATGTCTATCGTTGATGGTCAGAATCAGCTTCGTTGTCCAGGCTGAGCATTCAATTTTCCATTAGGGTTTCATTGACCATTAGGGTTAGGATTTAGGTTAGGGTTCAGGCTGAATGTCACAGTCAGCTTAAAAGTTGAGGGTTAGGGATTGGTTGAGCATGAGCGTATGGTTTTTCATTTGAGTTAGGGTTTAACAATAGGGTTACGGTTTCTCTTAGAATTAGGTTTAGCATTGAGAACTACATCAGGATTCATTCAGCATTAGGGCATGAGATAGTATTAGGGTTTCAGATAGAAACAAGGATATGTCTATCATTGATGGTCAGAATCAACTTCGTTGTCGAGCCTCAGCATTCATTTTTCCATAAGGGTTTCATTGACCATTAGGGTTAGGATTTAGGTTAGGGTTTAGGCTGAATGTCAGAGTCAGCTTAAAAGTTGAGGGTTAGGGATTGGTTGAGCATTAGGTTTGGTTTTCGATTAGGGTTTAACAATAGGCTTACGGTTTGTATTAGAATTAGGTTTAGCATTGAGAACTACATCAGGATCCATTCAGCATTTGGGCATGAGATAGTATTAGGGTTTCAGATGGAAATAAGCTTATGTCTATCATTGATGGTCAGAATCAGCTTCGTTGTCCAGGCTGAGCATTCAATTTTCCATTAGGGTTTCATTGACCATTAGGGTTAGGATTTAGGTTAGGGTTCAGGCTGAATGTCACAGTCAGCTTAAAAGTTGAGGGTTAGGGATTAGTTGAGCATTAGGTTTGGTTTTCAATTAGGGTTTAACAATAGGGTTACGGTTTGTATTAGAATTAGGTTTAGCATTGAGAACTACATCAGGATTCATTCAGCATCAGGGCATGAGATAGTATTCGGATTTCAGATAGAAATAAGCGTATGTCTATCATTGATGGTCAGAATCAGCTTCGTTGTCCAGGCTGAGCATTCAATTTTCCATTAGGGTTTCATTGACCATTAGGGTTAGGATTTAGGTTAGGGTTCAGGGTGAATGTCACAGTCATTTTAAACGTTGAGGGTTAGGGATTGGTTGAGCATGAGCGTTTGGTTTTTCATTTGAGTTAGGGTTTAACAATAGGGTTAGGGTTTCTCTTAGAATTAGGTTTAGCATTGAGAACTACATCAGGATTGATTCAGCATTAGGGCATGAGATAGTATTAGGGTTTCAGATAGAAACAAGGATATATCTATCGTTGATGGTCAGAATCAGCTTCGTTGTCCAGGCTGAGCATTCATTTTTCCATTAGGGTTTCATTGACCATTAGGGTTAGGATTTAGGTTAGGTTTAGGCTGAATGTCACAGTCAGCTTAAAAGTTGAGGGTTAGGGATTGGTTGAGCATTAGG
The DNA here is from genome assembly GCA_026167975.1 of Phrynosoma blainvillii. NCBI lineage: Eukaryota > Metazoa > Chordata > Lepidosauria > Squamata > Phrynosomatidae > Phrynosoma > Phrynosoma blainvillii. The sequence continues at coordinate 155,693,660 of JANUYF010000004.1, forward strand.
TTTGGTTTTCGATTAGGGTTTAACAATAGGCTTACGGTTTGTATTAGAATTAGGTTTAGCATTGAGAACTACATCAGGATTCATTCAGCATTAGGGCATGAGATAGTATTAGGGTTTCAGATAGAATTAAGCTTATGTCTATCATTGATGGTCAGAATCAGCTTCGTTGTCCAGGCTGAGCATTCAATTTTCCATTAGGGTTTCATTGACCATGAGGGTTAGGATTTAGGTTAGGGTTTAGGCTGAATGTCACAGTCAGCTTAAACGTTGAGGGTTAGGGATTAGTTGAGCATTAGGTTTGGTTTTCGATTAGGGATTAACAATAGGGTTACGGTTTGTATTAGAATTAGGTTTAGCATTGAGAACTACATCAGGATTCATTCAGCATTAGGGCATGAGATAGTATTAGGATTTCAGATAGAAATAAGCTCATGTCTATCATTGATGGTCAGAATCAGCTTCGTTGTCCAGGCTGAGCATTCAATTTTCCATTAGGGTTTCATTGACCATTAGGGTTAGGATTTAGGTTAGGGTTTAGGCTGAATGTCACAGTCAGCTTAAAAGTTGAGGGTTAGGGATTGGTTGAGCATTGGTTTGGTTTTCGATTAGCGTTTAACAATAGGCTTACGGTTTGTATTAGAATTAGGTTTAGCATTGAGAACTACATCAGGATTCATTCAGCATTAGGGCATGAGATAGTATTAGGGTTTCAGATAGAAATAAGCTTATGTCTATCATTGATGGTCAGAATCAGCTTCGTTGTCCAGGCTGAGCATTCGCTTTTCCATTAGGGTTTCATTGACCATTAGGGTTAGGATTTAGGTTAGGGTTCAGGCTGAATGTCACAGTCAGCTTAAAAGTTGAGTTTTAGGGATTAGTTGAGCATTAGGTTTGGTTTTCGATTAGGGTTTAACAATAGGTTACGGTTTGTATTAGAATTAGGTTTAGCATTGAGAACTACATCAGGATTCATTCAGCATTAGGGCATGAGATAGTATTAGGATTTCAGATAGAATTAAGCTTATGTCTATCATTGATGGTCAGAATCAGCTTCGTTGTCCAGGCTGAGCATTCAATTTTCCATTAGGGTTTCATTGACCATGAGGGTTAGGATTTAGGTTAGGGTTTAGGCTGAATGTCACAGTCAGCTTAAACGTTGAGGGTTAGGGATTAGTTGAGCATTAGGTTTGGTTTTCGATTAGGGATTAACAATAGGGTTACGGTTTGTATTAGAATTAGGTTTAGCATTGAGAACTACATCAGGATTCATTCAGCATTAGGGCATGAGATAGTATTAGGATTTCAGATAGAAATAAGCTCATGTCTATCATTGATGGTCAGAATCAGCTTCGTTGTCCAGGCTGAGCATTCAATTTTCCATTAGGGTTTCATTGACCATTAGGGTTAGGATTTAGGTTAGGGTTTAGGCTGAATGTCACAGTCAGCTTAAAAGTTGAGGGTTAGGGATTGGTTGAGCATTGGTTTGGTTTTCGATTAGCGTTTAACAATAGGCTTACGGTTTGTATTAGAATTAGGTTTAGCATTGAGAACTACATCAGGATTCATTCAGCATTAGGGCATGAGATAGTATTAGGGTTTCAGATAGAAATAAGCTTATGTCTATCATTGATGGTCAGAATCAGCTTCGTTGTCCAGGCTGAGCATTCGCTTTTCCATTAGGGTTTCATTGACCATTAGGGTTAGGATTTAGGTTAGGGTTCAGGCTGAATGTCACAGTCAGCTTAAAAGTTGAGTTTTAGGGATTAGTTGAGCATTAGGTTTGGTTTTCGATTAGGGTTTAACAATAGGTTACGGTTTGTATTAGAATTAGGTTTAGCATTGAGAACTACATCAGGATTCATTCAGCATTAGGGCATGAGATAGTATTAGGATTTCAGATAGAAATAAGCTTATGTCTATCATTGATGGTCAGTATCATCTTCGTTGTCCAGGGTGAGCATTCAATTTTACATTAGGGTTTCATTGACCATTAGGGTTAGGATTTAGGTTAGGGTTCAGGCTGAATGTCACAGTCATTTTAAACGTTGAGGGTTAGGGATTGGTTGAGCATGAGCATTTGGTTTTTCATTTGAGTTAGAGTTTAACAATAGGGTTACGGTTTCTCTTAGAATTAGGTTTAGCATTGAGAACTACATCAGGATTGATTCAGCATTAGGGCATGACTTAGTATTAGGATTTCATATAGAAATAAGCTTATGTCTATCATTGATGATCAGTATCATCTTCGTTGTCCAGGGTGAGCATTCAATTTTACATTAGGGTTTCATTGACCATTAGGGTTAGGATTTAGGTTAGGGTTCAGGCTGAATGTCACAGTCAGCTTAAAAGTTGAGGGTTAGGCATTAGGTTTGGTTTTCGATTAGGGTTTAACAATAGGCTTACGGTTTGTATTAGAATTAGGTTTAGCATTGAGAACTACATCAGGATTCATTCAGCATTAGGGCATGAGATAGTATTAGGGTTTCAGATAGAAATAAGCTTATGTCTATCATTGATGGTCAGAATCAGCTTCGTTGTCCAGGCTGAGCATTCAATTTTCCATTAGGGTTTCATTGACCATTAGGGTTAGGATTTATGTTAGGGTTCAGGCTGAATGTCACAGTCAGCTTAAAAGTTGAGGGTTAGGGATTAGTTGAGCATTAGGTTTGGTTTTCAATTAGGGTTTAACAATAGGGTTACGGTTTGTATTAGAATTAGGTTTAGCATTGAGAACTACATCAGGATTCATTCAGCATCAGGGCATGAGATAGTATTAGGATTTCAGATAGAAATAAGCGTATGTCTATCATTGATGGTCAGAATCAGCTTCGTTGTCCAGGCTGAGCATTCAATTTTCCATTAGGGTTTCATTGACCATTAGGGTTAGGATTTAGGTTAGGGTTCAGGGTGAATGTCACAGTCATTTTAAACGTTGAGGGTTAGGGATTGGTTGAGCATGAGCGTTTGGTTTTTCATTTGAGTTAGGGTTTAACAATAGGGTTAGGGTTTCTCTTAGAATTAGGTTTAGCATTGAGAACTACATCAGGATTGATTCAGCATTAGGGCATGAGATAGTATTAGGGTTTCAGATAGAAACAAGGATATATCTATCGTTGATGGTCAGAATCAGCTTCGTTGTCCAGGCTGAGCATTCATTTTTCCATTAGGGTTTCATTGACCATTAGGGTTAGGATTTAGGTTAGGTTTAGGCTGAATGTCACAGTCAGCTTAAAAGTTGAGGGTTAGGGATTGGTTGAGCATTAGGTTTGGTTTTCGATTAGGGTTTAACAATAGGCTTACGGTTTGTATTAGAATTAGGTTTAGCATTGAGAACTACATCAGGATTCATTCAGCATTAGGGCATGAGATAGTATTAGGGTTTCAGATAGAATTAAGCTTATGTCTATCATTGATGGTCAGAATCAGCTTCGTTGTCCAGGCTGAGCATTCAATTTTCCATTAGGGTTTCATTGACCATGAGGGTTAGGATTTAGGTTAGGGTTTAGGCTGAATGTCACAGTCAGCTTAAACGTTGAGGGTTAGGGATTAGTTGAGCATTAGGTTTGGTTTTCGATTAGGGATTAACAATAGGGTTACGGTTTGTATTAGAATTAGGTTTAGCATTGAGAACTACATCAGGATTCATTCAGCATTAGGGCATGAGATAGTATTAGGATTTCAGATAGAAATAAGCTCATGTCTATCATTGATGGTCAGAATCAGCTTCGTTGTCCAGGCTGAGCATTCAATTTTCCATTAGGGTTTCATTGACCATTAGGGTTAGGATTTAGGTTAGGGTTTAGGCTGAATGTCACAGTCAGCTTAAAAGTTGAGGGTTAGGGATTGGTTGAGCATTGGTTTGGTTTTCGATTAGCGTTTAACAATAGGCTTACGGTTTGTATTAGAATTAGGTTTAGCATTGAGAACTACATCAGGATTCATTCAGCATTAGGGCATGAGATAGTATTAGGGTTTCAGATAGAAATAAGCTTATGTCTATCATTGATGGTCAGAATCAGCTTCGTTGTCCAGGCTGAGCATTCGCTTTTCCATTAGGGTTTCATTGACCATTAGGGTTAGGATTTAGGTTAGGGTTCAGGCTGAATGTCACAGTCAGCTTAAAAGTTGAGTTTTAGGGATTAGTTGAGCATTAGGTTTGGTTTTCGATTAGGGTTTAACAATAGGTTACGGTTTGTATTAGAATTAGGTTTAGCATTGAGAACTACATCAGGATTCATTCAGCATTAGGGCATGAGATAGTATTAGGATTTCAGATAGAATTAAGCTTATGTCTATCATTGATGGTCAGAATCAGCTTCGTTGTCCAGGCTGAGCATTCAATTTTCCATTAGGGTTTCATTGACCATGAGGGTTAGGATTTAGGTTAGGGTTTAGGCTGAATGTCACAGTCAGCTTAAACGTTGAGGGTTAGGGATTAGTTGAGCATTAGGTTTGGTTTTCGATTAGGGATTAACAATAGGGTTACGGTTTGTATTAGAATTAGGTTTAGCATTGAGAACTACATCAGGATTCATTCAGCATTAGGGCATGAGATAGTATTAGGATTTCAGATAGAAATAAGCTCATGTCTATCATTGATGGTCAGAATCAGCTTCGTTGTCCAGGCTGAGCATTCAATTTTCCATTAGGGTTTCATTGACCATTAGGGTTAGGATTAGGTTAGGGTTTAGGCTGAATGTCACAGTCAGCTTAAAAGTTGAGGGTTAGGGATTGGTTGAGCATTGGTTTGGTTTTCGATTAGCGTTTAACAATAGGCTTACGGTTTGTATTAGAATTAGGTTTAGCATTGAGAACTACATCAGGATTCATTCAGCATTAGGGCATGAGATAGTATTAGGGTTTCAGATAGAAATAAGCTTATGTCTATCATTGATGGTCAGAATCAGCTTCGTTGTCCAGGCTGAGCATTCGCTTTTCCATTAGGGTTTCATTGACCATTAGGGTTAGGATTTAGGTTAGGGTTCAGGCTGAATGTCACAGTCAGCTTAAAAGTTGAGTTTTAGGGATTAGTTGAGCATTAGGTTTGGTTTTCGATTAGGGTTTAACAATAGGCTTACGGTTTGTATTAGAATTAGGTTTAGCATTGAGAACTACATCAGGATTCATTCAGCATTAGGGCATGAGATAGTATTAGGATTTCAGATAGAAATAAGCTTATGTCTATCATTGATGGTCAGTATCAGCTTCGTTGTCCAGGCTGAGCATTCAATTTTCCATTAGGGTTTCATTGACCATTAGGGTTAGGATTTAGGTTAGGGTTCAGGCTGAATGTCACAGTCAGCTTAAAAGTTGAGGGTTAGGGATTGGTTGAGCATGAGCATTTGGTTTTTCATTTGAGTTAGAGTTTAACAATAGGGTTACGGTTTTTATTAGAATTAGGTTTAGCATTGAGAACTACATCAGGATTCATTCAGCATTAGGGCATGAGATAGTATTAGGGTTTCAGATAGAAATAAGCTTATGTCTATCATTGATGGTCAGAATCAGCTTCGTTGTCCAAGCTGAGCATTCGTTTTTCCATTAGGGTTTCTTTGACCATTAGGGTTAGGATTTAGGTTAGGCTTCAGGGTCAATGTCACAGTCAGCTTAAACGTTGAGGGTTAGGGATTAGTTGAGCATGAGAGTCTGGTTTTTCATTAGAGTTAGGGTTTAATAATTGGGTTACAGTTGAATATCAGAGTCAACTTTTTGTTTGGTTTCGCTTTAAGGTTAGGGTTTAAAATGGGGGCAAAATCAACTGTATTTTATAATGTTTCAGGATATGAATTACATACATGTTTAGCAATGACATTTTGATTTTGTGACATCAAAAGTTGGACAAACATTGTAAGAAAACTTTATCAGGCCTTGACATTTTAAAATTTGTCCCTCCCAAGTATTAAACTGCCCCTAATGCTAAGCCCTAATACTAAAGCGAAAAGAAATCCTAATGCTCATAGAAACCTTAATCCTGAACTTGACTCTCACATTGAACTCCCTCTTACCTAAACCTAAACGCTAACTAATTTTGAACAAAACCCTAATTCTGAAACCATCCTGCCTTTCAATCTCAACCCTAACCGAAACCCTATTGCTGAAACAATCTTGAGGCTGGTTCTCAACCTTAATGAAAACCCTAAACCTAATAATAAACATTGACCTTAATGGTAAAACAAACACTAATGCCCAGCCAAACCCTAACCCTAAAACTTGACACTTTAAAAACTGAAAGCTCTGACATTCAACTGCTCCTTTCCCGAACTGAAACCCTAACACTAATTCCAAACGCGTCATGAACCCTAACCCTATTGGTGAATCAATTTTGACTCTGGTTCTCCACTCTAACCCTAACACTAATTCGAAACCCATCCTGAATCCTAACGCCATTGCTGAATCAATTTTGACTCTGGTTCTCCACTCTAACCCTAATCCTAATGCATCTCCTAACCTGACCCCTAATGCTCTACCAAACCCTAACCCTAAATACTGAATCGGACTAACCCCAACCCTAACCCTAAACCTAACCTTAACCTAACCCTAACCCTAATGATGTACCAAACCCTAATGCTCAAGCAAACCCCAAACCTAAATGTTGAACTTGACTCTGACATTCAACCGTAACCCGAACGCTGAGGAATGTTCCAGTCTTAGGTTTTGTTTCAGTGTTAGGGTTCCAGTTAGAAATAAGCTTAGGGCTAGCGTTGAGTGTTAGGATCAGATTCATTGTAAAGGGCGAGGTTTTGTTTTACATTAGGGTTTTGTTGACCGTTAGGGTTAGGCTTTAGGGTTAGGGTTAGGGTGGGATGTTATTTTCAGCTTCAGTGTTTATGGTTAGGGATTGGTTGAGCATTAGGTTTGGTTTTCTATTAGAGTTAGGGTTTAGTATTAAGGTTACGGTTTGTATTAGAATTAGGTTTAGCATTAAGAACTACATCAGGCTAGATTGAGCATTAGGGCATGAGATAGCATTAGGGTTTCAGATAGAAATAAGTTTATGTCTATCGTTGATGGTCAGAATCAGCTTCGTTGTCCAGGCTGAGCATTCAATTTTCCATTAGGGTTTCATTGACCATTAGGGTTAGGATTTAGGTTAGGGTTTAGGCTGAATGTCACAGTCAGCTTAAAAGTTGAGGGTTAGGGATTGGTTGAGCATTAGGTTTGGTTTTCGATTAGGGTTTAACAATAGGCTTTCGGTTTTTATTAGAATTAGGTTTAGCATTGAGAACTACATCAGGATTCATTCAGCATTAGGGCATGAGATAGTATTAGGGTTTCAGATAGAAATAAGCTTATGTCTATCATTGATGGTCAGAATCAGCTTCGTTGTCCAAGCTGAGCATTCGTTTTTCCATTAGGGTTTCTTTGACCATTAGGGTTAGGATTTAGGTTAGGCTTCAGGGTCAATGTCACAGTCAGCTTAAACGTTGAGGGTTAGGGATTAGTTGAGCATGAGAGTCTGGTTTTTCATTAGAGTTAGGGTTTAATAATTGGGTTACAGTTGAATATCAGAGTCAACTTTTTGTTTGGTTTCGCTTTAAGGTTAGGGTTTAAAATGGGGGCAAAATCAACTGTATTTTATAATGTTTCAGGATATGAATTACATACATGTTTAGCAATGACATTTTGATTTTGTGACATCAAAAGTTGGACAAACATTGTAAGAAAACTTTATCAGGCCTTGACATTTTAAAATTTGTCCCTCCCAAGTATTAAACTGCCCCTAATGCTAAGCCCTAATACTAAAGCGAAAAGAAATCCTAATGCTCATAGAAACCTTAATCCTGAACTTGACTCTCACATTGAACTCCCTCTTACCTAAACCTAAACGCTAACTAATTTTGAACAAAACCCTAATTCTGAAACCATCCTGCCTTTCAATCTCAACCCTAACCGAAACCCTATTGCTGAAACAATCTTGAGGCTGGTTCTCAACCTTAATGAAAACCCTAAACCTAATAATAAACATTGACCTTAATGGTAAAACAAACACTAATGCCCAGCCAAACCCTAACCCTAAAACTTGACACTTTAAAAACTGAAAGCTCTGACATTCAACTGCTCCTTTCCCGAACTGAAACCCTAACACTAATTCCAAACGCGTCATGAACCCTAACCCTATTGGTGAATCAATTTTGACTCTGGTTCTCCACTCTAACCCTAACACTAATTCGAAACCCATCCTGAATCCTAACGCCATTGCTGAATCAATTTTGACTCTGGTTCTCCACTCTAACCCTAATCCTAATGCATCTCCTAACCTGACCCCTAATGCTCTACCAAACCCTAACCCTAAATACTGAATCGGACTAACCCCAACCCTAACCCTAAACCTAACCTTAACCTAACCCTAACCCTAATGATGTACCAAACCCTAATGCTCAAGCAAACCCCAAACCTAAATGTTGAACTTGACTCTGACATTCAACCGTAACCCGAACGCTGAGGAATGTTCCAGTCTTAGGTTTTGTTTCAGTGTTAGGGTTCCAGTTAGAAATAAGCTTAGGGCTAGCGTTGAGTGTTAGGATCAGATTCATTGTAAAGGGCGAGGTTTTGTTTTACATTAGGGTTTTGTTGACCGTTAGGGTTAGGCTTTAGGGTTAGGGTTAGGGTGGGATGTTATTTTCAGCTTCAGTGTTTATGGTTAGGGATTGGTTGAGCATTAGGTTTGGTTTTCTATTAGAGTTAGGGTTTAGTATTAAGGTTACGGTTTGTATTAGAATTAGGTTTAGCATTAAGAACTACATCAGGCTAGATTGAGCATTAGGGCATGAGATAGCATTAGGGTTTCAGATAGAAATAAGTTTATGTCTATCGTTGATGGTCAGAATCAGCTTCGTTGTCCAGGCTGAGCATTCAATTTTCCATTAGGGTTTCATTGACCATTAGGGTTAGGATTTAGGTTAGGGTTTAGGCTGAATGTCACAGTCAGCTTAAAAGTTGAGGGTTAGGGATTGGTTGAGCATTAGGTTTGGTTTTCGATTAGGGTTTAACAATAGGCTTTCGGTTTTTATTAGAATTAGGTTTAGCATTGAGAACTACATCAGGATTCATTCAGCATTAGGGCATGAGATAGTATTAGGGTTTCAGATAGAAATAAGCTTATGTCTATCATTGATGGTCAGAATCAGCTTCGTTGTCCAAGCTGAGCATTCGTTTTTCCATTAGGGTTTCTTTGACCATTAGGGTTAGGATTTAGGTTAGGCTTCAGGGTCAATGTCACAGTCAGCTTAAACGTTGAGGGTTAGGGATTAGTTGAGCATGAGAGTCTGGTTTTTCATTAGAGTTAGGGTTTAATAATTGGGTTACAGTTGAATATCAGAGTCAACTTTTTGTTTGGTTTCGCTTTAAGGTTAGGGTTTAAAATGGGGGCAAAATCAACTGTATTTTATAATGTTTCAGGATATGAATTACATACATGTTTAGCAATGACATTTTGATTTTGTGACATCAAAAGTTGGACAAACATTGTAAGAAAACTTTATCAGGCCTTGACATTTTAAAATTTGTCCCTCCCAAGTATTAAACTGCCCCTAATGCTAAGCCCTAATACTAAAGCGAAAAGAAATCCTAATGCTCATAGAAACCTTAATCCTGAACTTGACTCTCACATTGAACTCCCTCTTACCTAAACCTAAACGCTAACTAATTTTGAACAAAACCCTAATTCTGAAACCATCCTGCCTTTCAATCTCAACCCTAACCGAAACCCTATTGCTGAAACAATCTTGAGGCTGGTTCTCAACCTTAATGAAAACCCTAAACCTAATAATAAACATTGACCTTAATGGTAAAACAAACACTAATGCCCAGCCAAACCCTAACCCTAAAACTTGACACTTTAAAAACTGAAAGCTCTGACATTCAACTGCTCCTTTCCCGAACTGAAACCCTAACACTAATTCCAAACGCGTCATGAACCCTAACCCTATTGGTGAATCAATTTTGACTCTGGTTCTCCACTCTAACCCTAACACTAATTCGAAACCCATCCTGAATCCTAACGCCATTGCTGAATCAATTTTGACTCTGGTTCTCCACTCTAACCCTAATCCTAATGCATCTCCTAACCTGACCCCTAATGCTCTACCAAACCCTAACCCTAAATACTGAATCGGACTAACCCCAACCCTAACCCTAAACCTAACCTTAACCTAACCCTAACCCTAATGATGTACCAAACCCTAATGCTCAAGCAAACCCCAAACCTAAATGTTGAACTTGACTCTGACATTCAACCGTAACCCGAACGCTGAGGAATGTTCCAGTCTTAGGTTTTGTTTCAGTGTTAGGGTTCCAGTTAGAAATAAGCTTAGGGCTAGCGTTGAGTGTTAGGATCAGATTCATTGTAAAGGGCGAGGTTTTGTTTTACATTAGGGTTTTGTTGACCGTTAGGGTTAGGCTTTAGGGTTAGGGTTAGGGTGGGATGTTATTTTCAGCTTCAGTGTTTATGGTTAGGGATTGGTTGAGCATTAGGTTTGGTTTTCTATTAGAGTTAGGGTTTAGTATTAAGGTTACGGTTTGTATTAGAATTAGGTTTAGCATTAAGAACTACATCAGGCTAGATTGAGCATTAGGGCATGAGATAGCATTAGGGTTTCAGATAGAAATAAGTTTATGTCTATCGTTGATGGTCAGAATCAGCTTCGTTGTCCAGGCTGAGCATTCAATTTTCCATTAGGGTTTCATTGACCATTAGGGTTAGGATTTAGGTTAGGGTTTAGGCTGAATGTCACAGTCAGCTTAAAAGTTGAGGGTTAGGGATTGGTTGAGCATTAGGTTTGGTTTTCGATTAGGGTTTAACAATAGGCTTTCGGTTTTTATTAGAATTAGGTTTAGCATTGAGAACTACATCAGGATTCATTCAGCATTAGGGCATGAGATAGTATTAGGGTTTCAGATAGAAATAAGCTTATGTCTATCATTGATGGTCAGAATCAGCTTCGTTGTCCAAGCTGAGCATTCGTTTTTCCATTAGGGTTTCTTTGACCATTAGGGTTAGGATTTAGGTTAGGCTTCAGGGTCAATGTCACAGTCAGCTTAAACGTTGAGGGTTAGGGATTAGTTGAGCATGAGAGTCTGGTTTTTCATTAGAGTTAGGGTTTAATAATTGGGTTACAGTTGAATATCAGAGTCAACTTTTTGTTTGGTTTCGCTTTAAGGTTAGGGTTTAAAATGGGGGCAAAATCAACTGTATTTTATAATGTTTCAGGATATGAATTACATACATGTTTAGCAATGACATTTTGATTTTGTGACATCAAAAGTTGGACAAACATTGTAAGAAAACTTTATCAGGCCTTGACATTTTAAAATTTGTCCCTCCCAAGTATTAAACTGCCCCTAATGCTAAGCCCTAATACTAAAGCGAAAAGAAATCCTAATGCTCATAGAAACCTTAATCCTGAACTTGACTCTCACATTGAACTCCCTCTTACCTAAACCTAAACGCTAACTAATTTTGAACAAAACCCTAATTCTGAAACCATCCTGCCTTTCAATCTCAACCCTAACCGAAACCCTATTGCTGAAACAATCTTGAGGCTGGTTCTCAACCTTAATGAAAACCCTAAACCTAATAATAAACATTGACCTTAATGGTAAAACAAACACTAATGCCCAGCCAAACCCTAACCCTAAAACTTGACACTTTAAAAACTGAAAGCTCTGACATTCAACTGCTCCTTTCCCGAACTGAAACCCTAACACTAATTCCAAACGCGTCATGAACCCTAACCCTATTGGTGAATCAATTTTGACTCTGGTTCTCCACTCTAACCCTAACACTAATTCGAAACCCATCCTGAATCCTAACGCCATTGCTGAATCAATTTTGACTCTGGTTCTCCACTCTAACCCTAATCCTAATGCATCTCCTAACCTGACCCCTAATGCTCTACCAAACCCTAACCCTAAATACTGAATCGGACTAACCCCAACCCTAACCCTAAACCTAACCTTAACCTAACCCTAACCCTAATGATGTACCAAACCCTAATGCTCAAGCAAACCCCAAACCTAAATGTTGAACTTGACTCTGACATTCAACCGTAACCCGAACGCTGAGGAATGTTCCAGTCTTAGGTTTTGTTTCAGTGTTAGGGTTCCAGTTAGAAATAAGCTTAGGGCTAGCGTTGAGTGTTAGGATCAGATTCATTGTAAAGGGCGAGGTTTTGTTTTACATTAGGGTTTTGTTGACCGTTAGGGTTAGGCTTTAGGGTTAGGGTTAGGGTGGGATGTTATTTTCAGCTTCAGTGTTTATGGTTAGGGATTGGTTGAGCATTAGGTTTGGTTTTCTATTAGAGTTAGGGTTTAGTATTAAGGTTACGGTTTGTATTAGAATTAGGTTTAGCATTAAGAACTACATCAGGCTAGATTGAGCATTAGGGCATGAGATAGCATTAGGGTTTCAGATAGAAATAAGTTTATGTCTATCGTTGATGGTCAGAATCAGCTTCGTTGTCCAGGCTGAGCATTCAATTTTCCATTAGGGTTTCATTGACCATTAGGGTGAGGATTTAGGTTAGGGTTCAGGCTGAATGTCACAGTCAGCTTAAAAGTTGAGGGTTAGGGATTAGTTGAGCATTAGGTTTGGTTTTTGATTAGGGTTTAACAATAGGGTTACGGTTTGTATTAGAATTAGGTTTAGCATTGAGAACTTCATCAGGATTCATTCAGCATTAGGGCATGAGATAGTATTAGGATTTCAGATAGAAGTAAGCTTATGTCTATCATTGATGCTCAGAATCAGCTTCGTTGTCCAGGCAGAGCATTCGTTTTTCCATTAGGGTTTCTTTGACCATTAGGGTTAGGATTTAGGTTAGGCTTCAGGCTGAATGTCACAGTCAGCTTAAACGTTGATGGTTAGGGATTAGTTGAGCATGAGAGTTTGGTTTTTCATTAGAGTTAGGGTTTAATAATTGGGTTACAGTTGAATATCAGAGTCAACTTTTTTTTTAATGTTTGGTTTCGCTTTAAGGTTAGGGTTCAAAATGGGGGCAAAATCAACTGTATTTTATACTGTTTCAGGATGTGAATTACATACATCTTTAGCAATGACGTTTTGATTTTGTGACATGAAAAGTTGGACAAACATTGTAAGAAAACTTTCTCAGGCCTTGACATTTTAAAATTTGTCCCTCCCAAGTATTAAACTGCCCCTAATGCTATGCCCTAATACTAAAGCGAAAAGAAATCCTAATACTCATAGAAACCTTAATCCTGAACTTGACTCTCACATTCATCTCCCTCTTACCTAAACCTAAACGCTAACTAATTTTGAACAAAACCCTAATTCTGAAACCATCCTGCCTTTCGTTCTCAACCCTAACCGAAACCCTATTGCTGAAACAATCTTGAGGCTGGTTCTCAACCTTAATGAAAACCCTAAACCTAATAATAAACATTGACCTTAATGGTAAAACAAACACTAATGCCCAGCCAAACCCTAACCCTAAAACTTGACACTTTAAAACGTGAAAGCTCTGACATTCAACTGCTCCTTTCCCGAACTGAAACCCTAACACTAATTCGAAACCCGTCATGAACCCTAACCCTATTGGTGAATCAATTTTGACTCTGGTTCTCCACTCTAACCCTAACACTAATTCGATACCCATCCTGAATCCTAACGCCATTGCTGAATCAATTTTGACTCTGGTTCTCCACTCTAACCCTAATCCTAATGCATCTCCTAACCTGACCGCTAATGCTCTACCAAACCCTAACCCTAAATACTGAATCGGACTAACCCCAACCCTAAACTTAACCCTAACCCTAACCCTAACCTTAACCTAACCCTAACCCTAATGATGTACCAAACCCTAATGCTCAAGCAAACCCTAAACCTAAATGTTGGATTTGACTCTGACATTCAACCGTAACCCGAACGCTGAGGAATGTTCCAGTCTTAGGTTTTGTTTCAGTGTTAGGGTTCCAGTTAGAAATAAGCTTAGGGCTAGCGTTGAGTGTTAGGATAAGATGCATTGTAAAGGGCGAGGTTTTTTTTTACATTAGGGTTTTGTTGACCGTTAGGGTTAGGCTTTAGGGTTAGGGTGGGATGTTATTTTCAGCTTCAGTGTTTATGGTTAGGGATTGGTTGAGCATTAGGTTTGGTTTTCTATTAGTGTTAGGGTTTAGTATTAAGGTTACGGTTTGTATTAGAATTAGGTTTAGCATTAAGAACTACATCAGCATAGATTGAGCATTAGGGCATGAGATAGCATTAGGGTTTCAGATAGAAATAAGTTTATGTCTATCGTTGATGGTCAGAATCAGCTTCGTTGTCCAGGCTGAGCATTCAATTTTCCATTAGGGTTTCATTGACCATTAGGGTTAGGATTTAGGTTAGGGTTCAGGCTGAATGTCACAGTCAGCTTAAAAGTTGAGGGTTAGGGATTGGTTGAGCATGAGCGTATGGTTTTTCATTTGAGTTAGGGTTTAACAATAGGGTTACGGTTTCTCTTAGAATTAGGTTTAGCATTGAGAACTACATCAGGATTCATTCAGCATTAGGGCATGAGATAGTATTAGGGTTTCAGATAGAAACAAGGATATGTCTATCATTGATGGTCAGAATCAACTTCGTTGTCGAGCCTCAGCATTCATTTTTCCATAAGGGTTTCATTGACCATTAGGGTTAGGATTTAGGTTAGGGTTTAGGCTGAATGTCAGAGTCAGCTTAAAAGTTGAGGGTTAGGGATTAGTTGAGCATTAGGTTTGGTTTTCGATTAGGGTTTAACAATAGGGTTACGGTTTGTATTAGAATTAGGTTCAGCATTGAGAACTTCATCAGGATTGATTCAGCATTAGGGCATGAGATAGTATTAGGGTTTCAGATAGAAATAAGCTTATGTCTATCATTGATGCTCAGAATCAGCTTCGTTGTCCAGGCTGAGCTTTCGTTTTTCCATTAGGGTTTCTTTGACCATTAGGGTTAGGATTTAGGTTAGGCTTTAGGCTGAATGTCACAGTCAGCTTAAACGTTGAGGGTTAGGGATTAGTTGAGCATGAGAGTTTGGTTTTTCATTACAGTTAGGGTTTACTCTAAGTTAGAGTTAGGGTAACAGTTGAATATCAGAGTCAACTTTTTTTTTAATGTTTGGTTTTGCTTTAAGTTTAGGGTTCAAAATGAGGGCAAAATTTTTCAGGATGTGAATTACATACATCTTTAGCAATGACGTTTTGATTTTGTGACATGAAATGTTGGACAAACATTGTAAGAAAACTTTCTCAGGCCTTGACACGTTAAAATTTGTCCATCCCAAGTATCAAACTGCCCCTAATGCTAAGCCCTAATGTTAAAGCGAAAAGAAATCCTAATGCTCATAGAAACCCTAACCCTTAATCCTGAACTTGACTCTCACATTGAACTCCCTCTTACCCAAACCTAAACGCTAACTAATTTAGACCAAACCCTAATTCTGAAACCATCCTGCCTTTCGTTCTCAACCCTAACCGAAACCCTATTGGTGAAACAATCTTGAGGCTGGTTCTCAACCTTAATGAAAACCCTAAACCTAATAATAAACATTGACCTTAATGGTAAAACAAACACTAATCTCCAGCCAAACCCTAACCCTAAAACTTGACACTTTAAAACGTGAAAGCTCTGACATTCAAATCCTCCTTTCCCGAACTGAAACCCTAACACTAATTCGAAACGCGTCATGAACCCTAACCCTATTTGTGAATCAATTTTGACTCTTGTTCTCCACTCTAACCCTAACGCTAATTCAAAACCCATCCTGAATCCTAACCCTATTGCTGAATCAATTTTGACTCTGGTTTTCCACTCTAACCCTAATCCTAATGCATCTCCTAACCTGATCCCTAATGCTCTACCAATCCCTAACCCTAAATATTGAATCGGACTACCCTAACCCTAACCCTAACCCTAACCCTAACCGTAACCTAACCCTAATGATGTACCAAACCCAAATGCTCAACCAAACCCTAAACCTAAATGCTGAACTTGACTCTGACATTCAACCGTAACCCGAACGCTGAAGAATGTTCCAGTCTTAGGTTTTGTTTCAGTGTTAGGGTTCCAGTTAGAAATAAGCTTAGGGCTAGCGTTGAGTGTTAGGATCAGATTCATTGTAAAGGGCGAAGTTTTGTTTTACATTAGGGTTTTGTTGACCGTTAGGGTTAGGCTTTAGGGTTAGGGTTAAGGTGGGATGTTATTTTCAGCTTCAGTGTTTATGGTTAGGGATTGGTTGAGCATTAGGTTTGGTTTTCTATTAGAGTAAGGTTTTAGTATTAAGGTTATGGTTTGTATTAGAATTAGGTTTAGCATTAAGAACTACATCAGCATAGATTGAGCATTAGGGCATGAGATAGCATTAGGGTTTCAGATAGAAATAAGTTTATGTCTATCGTTGATGGTCAGAATCAGCTTCGTTGTCCAGGCTGAGCATTCAATTTTACATTAGGGTTTCATTGACCATTAGGGTTAGGATTTAGGTTAGGGTTCAGGCTGAATGTCACAGTCATTTTAAACGTTGAGGGTTAGGGATTGGTTGAGCATGAGCGTTTGGTTTTTCATTTGAATTAGGGTTTAACAATAGGGTTACGGTTTCTCTTAGAATTAGGCTTAGCTTTGAGAACTACATCAGGATTGATTCAGCATTAGGACATGAGATAGTATTAGGATTTCAGATAGAAATAAGCTTATGTCTATCATTGATGGTCAGAATCAGCCTCGTTGTCCAGGCTGAGCATTCGTTTTTCCATTAGGGTTTCTTTGACCATTAGGGTTAGGATTTAGGTTAGGCTTCAGGCTGAATGTCACAGTCAGCTTAAAAGTTGAGGGTTAGGGATTAGTTGAGCATTAGGTTTGGTTTTCGATTAGGGTTTAACAATAGGGTTACGGTTTGTATTAGAATTAGGTTTAGCATTGAGAACTTCATCAGGATTCATTCAGCATTAGGGCATGAGATAGTATTAGGGTTTCAGATAGAAATAAGCTTATGTCTATCATTGATGCTCAGAATCAGCTTCGTTGTCCAGGCTGAGCATTCGTTTTTCCATTAGGGTTTCTTTGACCCTAATGGAATCCTAGGGTTAGGATTTAGGTGAGGCTTCAGGCTGAATGTTACAGCTTAAACGTTGATGGTTAGGGATTAGTTGAGCATGAGAGTTTGGTTTTTTATTAGAGTTAGGGTTTAATAATTGGGTTACAGTTGAATATCAGAGTCAACTTTTTTTTAATGTTTGGTTTCGCTTTAAGGTTAGGGTTCAAAATGGGGGCAAAATCAACTGTATTTTATACTGTTTCAGGATGTGAATTACATACATCTTTAGCAATGACGTTTTGATTTTGTGACATGAAAAGATGGACAAACATTGTAAGAAAACTTTCTCAGGCCTTGACATTTTAAAATTTGTCCCTCCCAAGTATTAAACTGCCCCTAATGCTATGCCCTAATACTAAAGCGAAAAGAAATCCTAATACTCATAGAAACCTTAATCCTGAACTTGACTCTCACATTGAACTCCCTCTTACCTAAACCTAAACTCTGACTAATTTTGAACAAAACCCTAATTCTGAAACCATCCTGCCTTTCGTTCTCAACCCTAACTGAAACCCTATTGCAGAAACAATCTTGAGGCTTGTTCTCAACCTTAATGAAAACCCTAAACCTCATAATAAACATTGACCTTAATGGTAAAACAAACACTAATGCCCAGCCAAACCCTAACCCTAAAACTTGACACTTTAAAATGTGAAAGCTCTGACATTCAATTCTTCCTTTCCCGAACTGAAACCCTAACACTAATTTGAAACCCGTCATAAACCCTAACCCTATTGGTGAATCAATTTTGACTCTTGTTCTCCACTCTAACCCTAACACTAATTCGAAACCCATCCTGAATCCTAACGCCATTGCTGAATCAATTTTGACTCTGGTTCTCCACTCTAACCCTAATCCTAATGCATCTCCTAACCTGACCCCTAATGCTCTACCAAACCCTAACCCTAAATACTGAATCGGACTAACCCCAACCCTAACCCTAACCCTAACCCTAACCCTAACCCTAACCCTAACCCTAATGATGTACCAAACCTTAATGCTCAACCAAACCCTAAACCTAAATGCTGAACTTGACTCTGACATTCAGCCGTAACCCGAACGCTGAGGAATGTTCCAGTCTTAGGTTTTGTTTCAGTGTTAGGGTTCCAGTTAGAAATAAGCTTAGGGCTAGCGTTGAGTGTTAGGATCAGATTCATTGTAAAGGGCGAGGTTTTGTTTAGCATTAGGGTTTTGTTGACCGTTAGGGTTAGGCTTTAGGGTTAGGGTTAGGGTAGGATGTTATTTTCAGCTTCAGTGTTTATGGTTAGGGATTGGTTGAGCATTAGGTTTGGTTTTCTATTAGAGTTAGGGTTTATTATTAAGGTTACGGTTTGTATTAGAATTAGGTTTAGCATTAAGAACTACATCAGGCTAGATTGAGCATTAGGGCATGAGATAGCATTAGGGTTTCAGATAGAAATAAGTCTATTGTTGATGGTCAGAATCAGCTTCGTTGTCCAGGCTGAGCATTCAATTTTCCATTAGGGTTTCATTGACCATTAGGGTTAGGATTTAGGTTAGGGTTCAGGCTGAATGTCACAGTCATTTTAAACGTTGAGGGTTAGGGATTGGTTGAGCATGAGCGTTTGGTTTTTCATTTGAGTTAGGGTTTAACAATAGGGTTACGGTGTCTCTTAGAATTAGGTTTAGCATTGAGAACTACATCAGGATTGATTCAGCATTAGGGCATGAGATAGTATTAGGGTTTCAAATAGAAACAAGGATATGTCTATCGTTGATGGTCAGAATCAGCTTCGTTGTCCAGGCTAAGCTTTCGTTTTTCCATTAGGGTTTCTTTGACCATTAGGGTTAGGATTTAGGTTAGGCTTCAGGCTGAATGTCACAGTCAGCTTAAACGTTGAGGGTTAGCGATTAGTTGAGCATGAGAGTTTGGTTTTTCTTTAGAGTTAGGGTTTAATAATTGGGTTACAGTTGAATATCAGAGTCAACTTTTTGTTTTAATGTTTGGTTTCGGTTTAAGTTTAGGGTTCAAAATGGGGGCAAAATCAACTGTATTTCATACTGTTTCACGATGTGAACTACATACATCTTTAGCAATGACTTTTTGATTTTGTGACATGAAAAGTTGGACAAACATTGTAAGAAAACTTTCTCAGGCCTTGACATGTTAAAATTTGTCCCTCCCAAGTATTAAAGTGCCCCTAATGCTAAGCCCTAATACTAAAGCGAAAAGAAATCCTAATGCTCATAGAAACCCTAACCCTTAATCCTGAACTTGACTCTCACATTGAACTCCCTCTTACCTAAACCTAAACGCTGACTAATTTTGAACAAAACCCTAATTCTGAAACCATCCTGCCTTTCGTTCTCAACCCTAACCGAAACCCTATTGCTGAAACAATCTTGAGGCTGGTTCTCAACCTTAATGAAAACCCTAAACCTAATAATAAACATTGACCTTAATGGTAAAACAAACACTAATGCCCAGCCAAACCCTAACCCTAAAACTTGACACTTTAAAACGTGAAAGCTCTGACATTCAACTGCTCCTTTCCCAAACTGAAACCCTAACACTAATTCGAAACGCGTCATGAACCCTAACCCTATTGGTGAATCAATTTTGACTCTGGTTCTCCACTCTAACCCTAACACTAATTCGAAACCCATCCTGAATCCTAACGCCATTGCTGAATCAATTTTGACTCTGGTTCTCCACTCTAACCCTAATCCTAATGCATCTCCAAACCTGACCCCTAATGCTCTACCAAACCCAAACCCTAAATACTGAATCGGACTAACCCCAACCCTAACCCTAACCCTAACCTTAACCTAACCCTAACCCTAATGATGTACCAAACCCTAATGCTCAACCAAACCCTAAACCTAAATGCTGAACTTGACTCTGACATTCAGCCGTAACCCGAACGCTGAGGAATGTTCCAGTCTTAGGTTTTGTTTCAGTGTTAGGGTTCCAGTTAGAAATAAGCTTAGGGCTAGCGTTGAGTGTTAGGATCAGATTCATTGTAAAGGGCGAGGTTTTGTTTAGCATTAGGGTTTTGTTGACCGTTAGGGTTAGGCTTTAGGGTTAGGGTTAAGGTGGGATGTTATTTTCAGCTTCAGTGTTTATGGTTAGGGATTGGTTGAGCATTAGGTTTGGTTTTCTATTAGAGTAAGGTTTTAGTATTAAGTATTAGAATTAGGTTTAGCATTAAGAACTACATCAGCATAGATTGAGCATTAGGGCATGAGATAGCATTAGGGTTTCAGATAGAAATAAGTTTATGTCTATCGTTGATGGTCAGAATCAGCTTCGTTGTCCAGGCTGAGCATTCAATTTTACATTAGGGTTTCATTGACCATTAGGGTTAGGATTTAGGTTAGGGTTCAGGCTGAATGTCACAGTCATTTTAAACGTTGAGGCTTAGGGATTGGTTGAGCATGAGCGTTTGGTTTTTCATTTGAATTAGGGTTTAACAATAGGGTTACGGTTCCTCTTAGAATTAGGTTTAGCATTGAGAACTACATCAGGATTCATTCAGCATTAGGGCATGAGATAGTATTAGGGTTTCAGATAGAAACAAGGATATGTCTATCGTTGCTGGTCAGAATCAGCTTCGTTGTCCAGGCTGAGCATTCATTTTTCCATAAGGGTTTCATTGACCATTAGGGTTAGGATTTAGGTTAGGGTTTAGGCTGAATGTCAGAGTCAGCTTAAAAGTTGAGGGTTAGGGATTCTTTGAGCATTAGGTTTGGTTTTCGATTAGGGTTTAACAATAGGTTTACGGTTTGTATTAGAATTGATTCAGCATTAGGGCATGAGATAGTATTAGGGTTTCAGATAGAAATAAGCTTATGTCTATCATTGATGGTCAGAATCAGCTTCGTTGTCCAGGCTGAGCTTTCGTTTTTCCATTAAGGTTTCTTTGACCATTAGGGTTAGGATTTAGGTTAGGCTTCAGGCTGAATGTCACAGTCAGCTTAAACGTTGAGGGTTAGGGACTAGTTGAGCATGAGAGTTTGGTTTTTTATTAGAGTTAGGGTTTAATAATTGGGTTACAGTTGAATATCAGAGTCAACTTTTTGTTTTAATGTTTGGTTTCGCTTTAAGGTTAGGGTTCAAAATGAGGGCAAAATTTTTCAGGATGTGAAAAATATATCTTTAGCAATGACGTTTTGATTTTGTGACATGAAATGTTGGACAAACATTGTAAGAAAACTTTCTCAGGCCTTGACACGTTAAAATTTGTCCCTCCCAAGTATTAAACTGCCCCTCATGCTAAGCCCTAATGCTAAAGCGAAAAGAAACCCTAATGCTCAAAGAAACCCTAACCCTTAATCCTGAACTTGACTGTCACATTGAACTCCCTCTAACCCAAACCTAAACGCTAATTAATTTTGAACAAAACCCTAATTCTAAAACCATCCTGCCTTTCATTCTCAACCCTAACCGAAACCCTATTGCTGAAACAATCTTGAGGCTGGTTCTCAACCTTAATGAAAACCCTAAACCTAATAATAAACATTGACCTTAATGGTAAAACAAACACTAATGCCCAGCCAAACCCTAACCCTAAAACTTGACACTTTAAAACGTGAAAGCTCTGACATTCAACTGCTCCTTTCCCGAACTGAAACCCTAACACTAATTCGACACCAGTCATGAACCCTAACCCTATTGCTGAATCAATTTTGACTCTGGTTCTCCACTCTAACTAATGCATCTCCTAACCTTACCCCTAATGCTCTACCAAACCCTAACCCTAAATACTGAATCGGACTAACCCTAACCCTAACCCTAACCCTAACCCTAACCTTAACCTAACCCTAATGATGTACCAAACCCTAATGCTCAACCGAACCCTAAACCTAAATCCTGAACTTGACTCTGACATTCAACCCTAACCGGAACGCTGAGGAATGTTCTAGTTTTTGGTTTCCCCAAGTTCAGGCTGAATGTCACAGTCAGGATAAACGTTGAGGGTTAGGGATTGGTTAAGCATGAGCGTTTGGTTTTTCATTAGAGTTGGGGTTTAACATTAGGGTTACAGTTAAATATCAGAGTCAACTTTTTGTTTTAATGTTTGGTTTCGCGTAAAGGTTGGGGTTCAATATGAGGGCAAAATCACCTGTATTTTATACTGTTTCAGGATGTGAATTACATAAATCTTTAGCAATGACGTTTTGATTTTGTGACATGAAATGTTGGAAAAACATTGTAAGAAAACTTTCTCAGGCTGTGACAGGTTAAAATTTACCCTTGCCAAGTATTAAACTTCCCCCAAGGCTAAGCCCGAACTCTAATGCGAAAAGAAACCCTGATGCTCAAACAATCCCTAACCCTAAATCCTGAACCTGACTGTCACATTGAACTCCCTCTTACCCAAGGAATGTTCGAATCTTAGGTTTTGTTTCAGTGTTAGGGTTCCAGTTAGAAATAAGCTTAGGGCTAGCCTTGAGTGTTAGGATCAGATTCATTGAAAAGGGCGAGGTTTTGTTTTACATTAGGGTTTGGTTGACCATTAGGGTTAGGATTTAGGGTTAGGGTTAGGGTGGAATGTTATTTTCAGGTTCAGTGTTTATGGTTAGGGATTGATTTAGCGTTAGGTTTGGTTTCCGTTTAGAGATAGGGTTTAGTATTAGTATTAATGAAAACCCTCAACCTTATAAGAAACATTCACATTAATGGTAAACGAAACATTAATGCCCTGCCAAACCCTAAACCTAAAACCTGACACTCTAAAACATGAAAGCTGTGACATTAAACTTTTCCTTACCCAAACTTAAACCCTAACCCTAATTTGAAACCCATCCTGAACCCTATCCCTATTGCTGAAGCAATTTTGACTCTGGTTCTCAACCTTAACCCTAATCCTAATGCATCTCCTAACCTGACCCCTAATGCTCTACCAAACCCTAACCCTAAATACTGAATCGGACTAATCCTAACTCTAACCCTAATGAGGAACCAAACCCTAATGCTCAACCAAACCCTAAACCTAAATCCTGAACTTGACTCTGACATTCAACCCTAACCCGAAGGCTTTAAGAACTTCCAGTCTTAGATTTTGTTTCAGTGTTAGGGTTCCAGTTAGAAATAAGTTTAGGGCTAGCATTGAGTGTTAGGATCAGATCCATTGTAAAGGGCGAGGTTTTGTTTTACATTAGCGTTTGGTTGACCGTTAGGGTTAGGGTTTAGGGTTAGGGTTAGGGTTGAATGTTATAATCAGGTTCAGTGTTTACCATTAGGGACTGGTTGAGCATTGTCTGGTTTTCGATTAGAGTTAGGGTTTAGTATCAGGGTTAGGGTTTTTATTAGAATTACTTTTAGCATTGCGAACTACATCTGGATTGGTTCTGCATTAGGGTATGAGATAATATGACGGTTTCAGATAGAAATAAGCTTTCTTTCTGTTGATTGTCAGAAACAGCTTCATTGTCCAGGCTGAGGATTCCTTTTTCCATTAGGCTTTCATTGATCATTAGGGTTAGGATTTAGGTTAGGGTTCAGGCTGAATTTCACAGTCAGCTTAAACGTTGAGGACTAGGGATTGGTTGAGCATGAGCGTTTGTTTTTTCATTAGAGTTCGGGTTTAACAATAGGGTTACAGTTGAATATCAGAGTCAACTTTTTGTTTTAATTTTTGGTTTCGCATTAGGGTTAGGGTTCAATATGAGGGCAAAATCAACTGTATTTTATACTGTTTCAGGATTTTAATTACATACATCTTTAGGAATGACTTTTTTTATAAAAAACTTTTATTGAAATATAAAAAAAATCAACATTAACGACATACAAACATAATACATAAAAACACAGTACAAAACAATACATTAAAAATAAACCAACAAAACAAACTGACAAATAGAAAAACACAACATTGAAACTTCCTAAACTGAGACCTAGGATTCAAAAACATAAATGAAAAACAAATAACCACATTAAACATGGATCATTGCTACATCGCGGATATAAATTTTAAACCTTGTATAAATAAAACAAAAGAAACTTAAGTGAATCTACACTTTTTTTTTTCAAATTCTGCTAAACTCTAACTATAAAATACATTTATCCTCTGTTTATGTCTATATATTCTAATTCTCTATCCGATACTTAAATAAATTACAGTTACCAATTCAGAATCCAGAACCAAAACATTTATAATAGTGTTAAACCGCTAGGTAAGTTGAATATTTATATATGTAACTTCAAAACACCGACATATACGTATATGTTTATCTTAGTTAGTTATCTATTTGATATATATTGATGTGCGATAATAATCCTAATTATAACAACCTACAAAATAGCACAGATTCCTTGTATATCTTCCGATATTGACTTCAAAACATTTCATTTAATATTTCAAGAGAGTTATACATTCCTTCCTGTTCTCAAAATCTCTTTCTTCTATATATCGATACCACGGTTTCCACTTTTCATGAAACTCAGAATTCCCACTGTTTTGTATATAATGTGTTAATTTTTCCATTTCGTATATGTCATATACTTTCAAACCCCATTCTTCAACAGAAGGGATATCTTTCTTTCTCCAGTATTTTGCGTAGAGAATTCTAGCCGATGTTAAGAAAAAGAACAGCAATTTACCATTTTTCCTAATGTCTTCATTTACAATATTTAAAAGATACACTTTAAGGTCTAAAGGAATTTGTAAATTTAACATTTTCTGTACCTCTTGGCTTATTTTTTTCCAATATATCTTGGCTGATTTACATGTCCACCACATATGAATATATGATGCCCCTTCTTCGCCACACTTCCAACATTTTGGATCATACCCTTTATACATTTTAGCAAGTCTTACTGGTGTCAAATACCATCGAAATATTTGTTTATATAAATTTTCTCTTAAGTCAGTGCATAGAGTACATTTTACAGTTTTTTTCCAAATTCCCTCCCATTCCTCTAATGTTATGTTTTGTTTCAAATCCTTAGCCCAGCTGATCATATAATTTTTAATTGTGTTCTCCTCCAGGATCCATTCTCTAATTAAATTATAATATTTGGATATTATTTTTTTTTCTTCCCCATTCACTATTTCTTCAAATTTTTTGTAAGCAGGTCCAATCTGATCCAGACAGATATCTAACTTGAACCTCTCAAATAACTGTCTGTAAGTGAACCAGTTCAACTTATGTCCGTCTTCAATAAGTTTCCCATGCGATATAAAAACCTTATCTGGTCCATCTAAATCGATCAAGTCTTTATATCGAAGCCAAATATCGTCACTGTAAATCTTTTTCATTAATATGGCTTCTGCAGGAGACGCCCAAAAAGGAATCTTAATACACCAACTTTTTTTATATTTCATCCAGACTCTCATGAAAACTTTACGTAAATAATGGTCCCTAAAATTTTTATCACTCTTAACTTTGTCATAAAACAGATATGCATGGAGCCCGTACTGTAAATCTACCGCTTCCAATTCCAATAACCTCTTATTTTTCAATTTAAACCAATCGTGTAACCAATCTAATACACAGGCATCATAATACCATGATAAGTTAGGCATAGCTAAGCCACCTCGTTCTAAAGTATCATACAGATTCATCATTTTAGTTCTAGATTTTTTGTTTGACCAAATAAACTTTATAATATCCTGATTCCAATGTTTTAAAGGGGCGTCATAACAGGAATATTTTGAAAGTAGTAAATCATTCTTGGGAGAACAGACATTTTAATGAGGGCAATCCTGCTGAGCCAAGATATCTTCAAACAGGCCCATTTTCTAAGGTCCTCCCGAATTTCCTGCCAAACTCTATAATAATTATTTTTGAAAAGATCAGAATTTTTTGCCGTCAACCAGATTCCCAAATATTTAACTTTACTTTCAATTTTATATCCTGAAATGTCAATCAAGCTGTCTAATTCCCTTTTAGAAACATTTATAGGCAAAATTACCATTTTATTTTTATTGACACGATAACCAGCGACGGCCCCATATTGTCGTAAAGTATTAACTACAGTCCCGATACAGTCATTAGGGTTAGATATCGTTAAAACGACATCATCAGCGTATGCCCTGAGTTTATAATTTTGCTTTTGTATTTCCACACCAGTAATTGTTTTATCTTTTCTAATTTGAATTAGTAAAATCTCCAAGGTAAGGATAAATAACAACGGGGCCAGAGGACAACCTTGTCGTACCCCTTTGTATATATTAAATTTGGATGTTTTCTCCCCGTTTATTACAATCTGTGCCTCTTGTTTAGCATACATTTTTCTAATCCAATTAATAAATATATCTCCAGCATCAATTTTCTTCAAAACCTCAAACATGAAGCTCCAATTAATATTATCAAAGGCCTTCTCAGCGTCCAGAAAAATCAGTGCCAATTTTTTATGTAAATTCTTTTGGTGCAAGTCAATTTAACAAATTCCTAAAATTTTCTTTTGTTTTTCTGGATGAGAGGAAGCCGTTTTGGTCTGAGTAAATCCAATCATCTAAAATATTTTTCAACCTTTTTGCTAAAATCGCGGCAAACAATTTATAATCGGTGTTCAACAGTGATATTGGTCTATAGTTGTTGGGGTCTAATTTATCTTTACTTTGTTTCAAAATTAACGTGATATCCGCGGAGCTCCATGTTTGAGGAATTTCTCCCTCTAAAATTTTATTCATAGTGCCTAATAAGGGTGGTATTAATTGCGGGGCAAAAATTTTATAGTATTCATTGACAAATCCATCTGGCCCGGGCGATTTCAAAGTTTTAGAATTTCTAATTGCCTCCTCTAATTCTTTATATGTAATTGGTTTATTAAGAGAATCCCTTTGTTCTTGTGTTAATTTCCTTAAATCGATTTTATCTAAATAATCCAAAATTTCAGAAGTGGAGACAGGGGTCTGTTTGTACAATTCCCGGAAGTGTGCAACAAAAACTTTTCGTATCAAATCTTGACTTGTAACAACTTCAGAATCTTTTCTAATTTGTGTGATGGCCCGTCTAGACTTTTCTTTTCTAACCAAATAAGCCAATAGTTTCCCCGGTTTATTTGCACCAACATAACGTCTCTGCTTAACATATCTCATTTTCTTCTCAATTTGTTCCAAATTTAGAATATTTAATTGTTTTTTTATACAATCATTTTCTTTTATTATCAGTGCAGCATCTGGTTTTTCTTTGAGTTTATTCTCAAGTCTTTCCATTTCCTTAATAAGTAATCCTTTTTTTTGTTTTTTATCCTTTCTCCATTCAGTTGTCTTTTGTATAATATAGCCTCTAATAACAGCCTTGTGGGCATCCCAAACCACATGTAAAGGAGTATCTTGACTTAGATTTTCTTTAAAGTAATATATTATATACTTTCTTATCTCTTCACACATTTGGGGCTGTTTTAATATATTTAAATTAAGTCTCCAATTAAATGTCGGCTGTCCAAATTTAAGTTCCATAATTACCGGATTATGATCTGACCAAATTTTTGCCAATGTTTTACATTTTAATATTTTAGAGGTCAAATGATCTGAAGCCCAAATCATATCAATTCTAGAGAAAGAGAAATGTCTGTTGGAATAAAAAGTAAATTCTTTTTCCTGTCCATTTTTAGCCCTGTGTATATCCCGTAAATTTAGACATTCAGTCAGCTCGAAAAATTCCTTTGGCAACTTCCCTTTAATTTTTCTTAACAGGTTTTAATGATCTCCGGTCTGAATTTGGTTCCACTACCCCATTTAAATCACCAGCCATTATTATATTTTCATATTCCAATTCGAGTAACTGTTCTTTTAATTTTTTATAGAATTTATTTTTGTTCTCTAGGGGTCCATATATCCCAATTAGTAAATATTTATTACCATCAATTTTAATTTCAATCATAATGTATTGACCATTGTCATCAGCCAAGATTAGTAGCGGTTCTAATTCAGGTTTCACATAAAACACCACACCTCTTTTCTTAAATGGGGAGGCCGCTATAAACTCACAGCCCAATCGCTGGCATCTGAGATATTTAATATCTTTTTTTTTAATCCGACATTCCTGTAAACAACAGATATCCAATTTCATTTTTTGTAGATAATGAAATTTTTTTTTACGTTTCTGGGGTGTATTCATCCCCTGTACGTTCCATGTGACAAATTTAATTTTTGTAAAAGGACCCATGTTTAATCTTTTAAATATTGCAAATCGTACCTTTTAACTATCAAAATATATAACACCTATTCAGTTATCAAAATATTCTTCTTCACCAAGTCTTAACCGAGATCTTGTTTTTTTCAATACCTTATCATCTGCACTATTCTCTCCTTTTCCTAATACATAACCCTCGTTAACCTCATCTTTCCCTTCCAATCTATTCTCCTCTCTGTCTAGGTCTTCATCATCCAGATCACTGTCCCTTGTATCATCTCCCGATTGTTCAGGAGCGCAGGCACCAAGACATACATCATCCTCATCAAGATCCTCATCTTCTCCCCTGCTCTGTCTATCCCTCTCTTCATCTCTTTCTTTATCCTTTGTTTTACGTCTACCCAAACATTGTTTAATAAAATTATTCGCTTGTTCTGTGGTTACAATTCTGATCCTTTTTTTGTTCCACCAGAATGTCAACCCTTCTGGTATTTCCCACCTATATCTAATCTTCTCTTGTCTAAGAAAGGATGTAAGGTTTGCATAATTTCTTCTTTTCCGTAGCAATCGAACAGGCACGTCTTTCATCACCTTTAATTCCTGATTTTCAAAGCAAAATGGTGTTTCATTATGTTTACTTAAAAATTGATCACGGGTCTGCCTTCGTACAAATTGTACTACCACATCCCTAGGGGGATGTGTAGCTGTCTTGCTACGGCCGAATTTGCACAATACATCCTATCTATCTCATTGTATGCTAAATCCAGACTTTTACCCAAAAAATTTGCTATTTTAGGGACCAATTTTTCCAATAAATTTTCATTTTTATCCTCAATTAAGCCTCTGATTTTCACTGCTTTGTCTCTGATCTTTTGTTCTAACATGGCTAATTCATCTCGATCTTCTTCCCTTTTACTTTCCAATTTAGAAATATTCCCTTCAGCTTTTTCATTTCTGACTTCAAGTACATCTACTCTTTTTTTTGTATCCTGAACATCAGTCAACAGCCTATCTACTTTTTGATTTAATTCCCTCAAATCCGCCCGAATTTCGTGCCGGACCTCCTTTTTAAATTCCGTCAGTTGTTGTGTAAAGTTAACTGAGAGTAAATCAATTTTATCCAGAATAAGTTGGCTAATATCTGGATTTTTCAACTTTTCGGTTGAAGAGCGTCTTTGTGATTGAGTTAAAGAATTTGTCTTTTGCGCTTGTGCCCTTGACATCATTTTTTCCATTTTTATTCAAACACAAACCAAAAATTAATTACTATACTGATTTGTATACTAAAGCCTAGAGATATTAAATTATCAATTCTAAACCCCTAGATCAACAAATATATATTACCCTTTAATTTATGTTGTTATATGATTACAAATTTATCAATTCTATTCCAGTCAGCTCTTCTCACAAAAATCAATGCTATTTATCAACTCAGGCTACTTCCCCTGATGAAAAGTTGGTCGTTTTAGTCTCAGACGGTCACCCAGTCCAACACTATCTTTATATTTCTTTCTTCTGTCTTCTTTCTTTTTACCCAAGGTCGGCAGAGAAAGTGAAATCACATGCAGCTGGCTGATGTTTATTGCAGAGCGGAGAAACTCAATTACAAAGCAGGCAGTCAAGGTCACTGTCTAGCAACTCAATTCCAAAGTCTCTTGAAGCTTATACTCTCCAGGAAGAACAAAAGAAGAAAAAAATTCCCAAAAACGCTGTTAAATCACAGGCTATTTAAAAAGTCTTCAATATACCATATATATATATATATATATATATATATATATTCCCGATGCCAGATGACTAGAGCACTCCTTTTAAGTTCCAAGTTATCAAAATCACTGTTAAATAACAGGATATTCAAAATGTCGTCAATGCCACGTATATCCTTGCATTTCCAACTCCGAATGACAAGGTATCCTTTTATGTTCTGTAGATTCACATCAACACAAATTCATACAGCATCTAAGCAAACTGACCCGTTCAGTCACATATAGTCTAAATCCTGGGGAACAACGTTGATCTTCTATTATTATACTACAAAGTTCCAATTTTTATCTTCTCCTAATGATCCGTGATTCCAAACATTAAACAATATCTAAGTTTAGAACAAGATCGGATCACGTATCCCATAGATCCACTTCTAAATCAAGACTGCAACAAAGAAAAAAGAAAAAAAAATCCGGATGTTTTTACCTTGGGTTATATTTCCATCCTTCGGTAACAGCTATCCTTAAAAGACTTTCATTATCAAGAAAAGAAAGGTTGTTTTAAAATTGGTGGCGCCCCTGTGCAGTAGCTACTGCTCCACTCATGGGGCTGTGGCTTGCTCTTGAGCTCCGTCGGTCCGTGCAAGCGATCTAAGATCCAAAAAGGGTCCTAAGCTGCTTGCCTCAAGATCGCGACATCGGAGCCTCCTACGAGCCCCCTCTGGATTCCTTATGCCAAAGGAATGCTTGCAGTCCCCCTGAGACCAAGCCAAGGGGTCTGCAATCCCCACGAATGTAAGACGGACGTCAGAGAGTTACTGACGAGCGTCTTGTCGGAGCGCCATTACCAACCGGAAGTCTACTTCCGGAATGACGTTTTGATTTTGTGACATGAAATGTTGGAAAAACTTTGTAAGAAAACTTTTTCAGGCCTTGACAGCTTAAAATTTATCCATCCCAAGTATTTAACTCCCCCTAATGCTAAGCCCTAACTCTAATGCGAAAAGAAACCGTAATGCTCAAACAAACCGTAACCCTAAATCCTGAACCTGACTGTGACATTGAACTCCCTCTTACCCAAACCTAAACGCTAACCAATTTTAAACAAAACCCTAACGCTGAAACAATCCTGCCTTTCGTTCTCAATCTAAAGAAAATCCTATTGCTGAAGCAATTTTGACGCTGGTTCTCAACCCTAATGAAAACCCGAAACCTAACACTAAACACTCACCTTAATGGTAAACCAAATACTAATGCCCAACCAAACCCTAACCCTAACCCTGAAACCTGACACTCCAACACCTCAAAACTCTGACATTCAACACCTTCTTAACCAAACTTAAACCCTAATGCTCATTCGAAACCCGTCCCTATTGCTGAACGAATTTTGCCTCTGGTTCTCAACCCTAACCCTAATGCTAATGCATCCCCTAAGCAGACCCCTACTGCTCTACCAAACCCTAACCCTAAATCTGACTAACCCTTACCCCCAACCCTAATGTTCAACCAAACCCTAAACTTAAATCCTGAACTTGACTCTGAGATTCAACCCTAACTTTAGGATTGTTTCAGCCTTAGGTTTTGTTTCAATTTTAGGGTTCCAGTTAGAAATAAGCTTGGGCTAGAGTTGAGTGTTAGGATCCGATTCATTGTAAAGAGTGAGGTTTTGTTTTACATTAGCGTTTGGTTGACCGTTAGGGTTAGGGTTGAATGTTATAATCAGGTTCTGTGTTTAGCGTTAGGGATTGGTTGAGCATTAAGTCTGGTTTTCGATTAGAGTTAGGGTTTAGTATTAGGGTTAGGGTTTTTATTAGAATTACTTTTAGCATTGCGCACTACATCTGGATTGGTTCTGCATTAGGGTAATCAACTGTATTTTATATGGTTCTGCATTAGGGTAATCAACTGTATTTTATACTGTTTCAGGATGTTAATTGCATACATCTTTTGGAATGACGTTTTGATTTTGTGACATGAAATGTTGAAAAAACTTTGTAAGAAAACTTTCTCAGGCCTGGACAGCTTAAAATTTATCCATCCCAAGTATTAAACTGCCCTAACTCTAATTCGAAAAGAAACCCTAATGCTCAAACAAATCCTAACCCTAAATCCTGAACCTGGCTTTCACATTGAACTCCCTCTTACCCAAACCTAAATGCTAACTAATTTTGAAAAAAACCCTAATGCTGAAACCATCCTGCCTTTCGTTCTCAACCCTAAACGAAACCCTATTACTGAAACAATCTTGATGCTGGTTCTCCACCTTAATGATAACCCTAAAAATAATAATAAACATTCAGCTTAATGGTAAAACAAACACTAATGCCCAGCCAAACCCTAACCCTAAAACTTGACATTTTAAAATGTGAAAGCTCTGACATTCAACTCTTCGTTACCCAAACTGAAACCCTAACCCTAATTCGAAACCCATCCCGAACACGAACCCTATTGCTGAAGCAATTTTGACTCTGGTTCTCAACCCTAACCCTAATCCTAATGCATCTCCTAACCTGACCCCTAATGCTCTACCAAACTCTGAATAAATACTGAATCGGACTAACCCTAACCCTAACCCTAATGAGGAACCAAACCCTAACCCTAATGATGTACCAAACCCTAATGCTCAACCAAACCCTAAACCTAAATCCTGAACTTGACTCTGACATTCAACCCTAACCCGAACGCTGAGGAATGTTCCAGTCTTTGGTTTACTCAAGTTCAGGAATGAGATAGTATTAGGGTTTCAGATAGAAATAAGCCTAAGTCTATCATTGAATGTCAGAATCAGCTTCGTTGTCCAGGCTGAGCATTCGTTTTTCCATTAGGGTTTCATTAGGGTTAGGATTTAATTTAGGGTTCAGGCTGAATGTCACAGTCAGCTTAACCGTTGAGGGTTAGGGATTAGTTGGGCATGAGAGTTTGGTTTTTCATTAGAGTTAGGGTTTAACAATAGGGTTACAGTTGAATATCAGAGTCAACTTTTTGTTTTAATGTTTGGTTTCGCATTAGGGTTAGGGTTCTATATGAGGGCGAAATCAACTGTATTTTATACTGTTTCAGAATGTGCATTACATACATCTTTAGCAATGACGTTTTGATTGTGTGACATGAAAAGTTGGAAAAACATTGTAAGAAAACTTTCTCAGGCCTTGACAGCTTAAAATTTATCCATCCCAACTATTAAACTGCCCCTAATGCTAAGCATTAACTCTAATGCGAAAAGAAAACCTAATGTTCAAACAAACCCTAAACGTAAATCCTGAACCTGACTGTGACATTGAACTCCCTCTTACCCAAACCTAAACGCTAACTAATTTTAAACAAAACTCTAATGCTGAAACAATCCTGCCTTTCGTTCTCAATCTAAAGAAAATCCTATTGCTGAAGCAATTTTGACGCTGGTTCTCAACCCTAATGAAAACCCGAAACCTAATACTAAACACTCACCTTAATAGTAAACCAAACACTAATGCCCAACCAAACCCTACCCCTAATACCTGACACTCTAAAACCTGAAAACTCTTTCATTCAACCCAAACTTAAATCCTAATCCTAATTCGAAACCCGTCCCTATTGCTGAACCAATTTTGACTCTGGTTCTCAACCCTAAACCTAATGCAAGCCCTAACCCGACCCCCCAATGCTCTACCAACCGCTAACCCTAAATACTGAATCTAACTAACCCTAACCATAACCCTAACCCTAACTCTAACCCTAACCCTAATGATGAACCAAACCCTAATGCTCAACCAAACCCTAAACCTAAATCCTGAACTTGACTCTGACATTCAACCCCAACCCTAACGCTTAGGATTGTTTCAGTCTTAGGTTTTGTTTCAGTGTTAGGATTGTTTCAGTCTTAGGTTTTGTTTCGTGTTAGGTTTTGTTTCAGTTTCAGGATTGTTTCAGTCTTAGGTCTTGTTTCAGTTTAGAAATCAGCTTAGGGCTAGAGTTGAGTGTTAGGATCAGATTCATTGTAAAGGGTGAGGTTTTGTTTTGCATTAGGGTTTGGTTTACCCTTAGGGTTAGGGTTTAGGGTTAGGGTTGAATGTTATAGTCAGGTTCAGTGTTTACGGTTAGGGATTGGTTGAGCATTAGGTTTGGTTTATTAGAGTTTGATTAGAGTTAGGGTTTAGTATTAGGGTTACGGTTTGTATTAGAATTAGGTTTAGCATTGAGAATTACATCAGTATTGGTTCAGCGTTAGGGTATGAGATAGTATTAGGGTTCCATATAGAAATAAGCTTATGGCTATCGTTGATTGTCAAAATCAGCTTCATTTTCCAGGCTGAGGATTAATTTTTCCATTAGGGTATCATTGACCATTAGGGTTAGGATTTAGGTTAGGGTTCAGGCTGAATGTCACAGTCAGGTTAAAGGTTGAGGGTTACGGATTAGTTGAGCATGAGAGTTTGGTTTTTCATTAGAGTTAGGGTTTAACAATGGGGTTACAGTTGAATATCAGAGTCATCTTTTTGTTTTAATGTTTGGTTTCGCATTAGGGTTAGGGTTTAATATGAGGGTAAAATCAACTGCATTCCCTACTGCAGGAATTTCAGGATACTGATTACATATATCTTTAGGAATGAGTATTTGATTCTAACCCCAACCCTAACCTAAACCCTAACCTGAACCCTATTGCTCAACCAAACCCTAAACAATGAAGCTGAATTCTCTCAACGCTCGGCCTAAGTTTATTCCTAACCAGAACCCTAGTACTGAAACAAACCCAGGGTTTAGGGTAACAGTTTGTTTGAGAATTAGGGTTTGGTTTACCATTAGGGTTAAGGTTTAACCTTAGGGTTAGGCTTTGCATTAGGATGTGGTACAGGGTTGAGAACAAGAGTCAGAATTTGACATATAAAGTCCTATATTGCTTGGGTCCAGGCTATTTGAAATGAAAACCAGCACTTTGAATTGTGCCTGGAAATGGACTGGTAGCCAATGGAGCTGTTGCAACAAGGGAGTCGTGTGCTCCCTGTAACAAGCTCCAGTTAACAGCCTGGCTGCAGCTCTTTTGACCAGCTCTGTGGACCAGCTGAAGTTTCTGAGCATTTTTTAAAGGCAGACCCACATAGAGTGCATTACAGTAATCCAAACAAGATGTAACCAAGACATGTAGCACCGTGGCCAGATCTGACTTCTCCAGGAACAGGCACAGTTGGCGCACAAGTTTTTGCTGTGCAAAGGCTCTCCTGGTCACCACTGATACCTGAGCTTTAGCTCAGCGCTGAGTCCAGAAGTACCCCCAAACTACGAACCTGAGTTTTCAGGGGGAGTGTTACCCCATCTAGGCTGAATCCCTATTCCCAGGAGCACCTCTGTCTTGTTTGGATTAAGCTTCAATTTGTTTGCCTTCATCCAGTCCATTACAGCAGCCAGACACTGGGTCTAGGACAGAAACAGCTTCCTTGTATTAGCATATGTGATTTTTCATAAAATTTTGGACACATGTAGGACCTCTGAGGGATGCCAGCCATAATCCCCTAGATGGCGGGTCATGTAGGCACAGAGACCTGCCCAGGATAACTGGAGTTGCCAAAAGGGGGAAAACTATTATATTGGAAAAGACACATAATAGTGCTTATTTGTCTTGAGTCTCACACTTAATAGGTCAGTGATCAGATTTGACTGCACCCCTTTCTCTAGCCTCCCTTCCTTGATAGTCTCAAAACCAAATACATTGTTTAGACTATTCTCAAACCTAGGTTTAACAAAGCTAAGACAATCAATGTCTTTGTCCTGGCTTCAGCCAAGCTGTTTAGTCAATAACCAGAAGGTAGAAATTTCCTATTTAAACCCTGAGATTTTTAGGCTCCATGTGCTATTTTTGGAGTGCATGCTGACTCCACATTGGTCCATACCCTGATCATAGCTCCCTCGGCCATCCTCTCCCCCATCAGTGATCAGATTTGACTGCACCCCTTTCTCTAGCCTCCCTTCCTTGATAGTCTCAAAACCAAATACATTGTTTAGACTATTCTCACACCTAGGTTTAACAAAGCTAAGACAATCAATGTCTTTGTCCTGGCTTCAGCCAAGCTGTTTAGTCAATAACCAGAAGGTAGAAATTTCCTATTTAAACCCTGAGATTTTTAGGCTCCATGTGCTATTTTTGGAGTGCATGCTGACTCCACATCGGTCCATACCCTGATCATAGCTCCCTCGGCCATCCTCTCCCCCATTTTGGCAGCCATGCATCATCATCATTATCATCATCATTAACATCGACAGCAAATCCTGGAGAAGCCGGAAGTTACTCAGAAGTGAGTAACTCCCTTAGTCTGGCCCATCTCAAGCTATTCCCGCTTTCACTCTTTTATTCCTAAGAGTGCAGTGTGTGTGTATGCTATATTTGTGTGTGTGCAGTTTTCCCCTTTAATAAATATTTAGACTTTAATTGGAGAAACCTGTCACAGCATCATCCATTGTGGGCTTCCTTAGTCTTCTGGTATACATAACGGTCCCTAGTCCCATAGGACCCCACTCTTCTATATTTGAGCTAATTATAAATTCCCCTCATTAGATCCTTCCTAACAGTATGTTTATCCTGGAGAAGAGACGGTTAAGAGGTGATGTAATAACCATGTTTAAATATTTGAAGGGATGTTATATTGACGATGGAGCAAGCTTGTTTTCTGCTGCTCCAGAGAACAGGAAAGACAGGAGAATTTAGGACCTGGAGCAATGGATACAAGTTACAGGAAAAGAGATTCCACCTCAACATTAAGAGGAACTTCCTGACAGTAAGACCTGTTTGACAGTGGAACACACTCCCCCGAAATGTGGTGGAGTCTCCTTCTTTGGAGGTCTTTAAAAAGAGGCTGGATGGCCATTTGTTGGGGGTGCTTTGATTTTGAGTTCCTGCATGGCAGGGGGTTGGACTGTATGGCCCTTGTGGTCTCTTCCAACTCTATGATTCTATTAAACTCTTTCTGGTTTGATCCATGAAGTGTTTTCTTTGAGTTAGATATAGACAGGGCATTACATATTGCCAGATGTGAAAGAAGCAGAGGGCTTTTCCCAGAGTAATCATGCCTTCAGAGAAAAAACCAGAAATGAGCTGTGAGACCATGGATCCAATGGTGAAACCCAAGAGCCAAAAGAGAATGGTCTTGCCATGGCTAGAGGTGGTCCAAGAAGGCGAGTCAGCCTCGACAAGCCTAACAATTCTACTCATGTTATGTCAGGATTGTGCCCTACTTATATATTCTGTATATGCTTTGTAATGGGATGATGGGATATGCTACACCATTGGTAATGCTGAGTGTAAAGATTGTTTATCTTCCTTGGAGTTGGTTAATGAGCAGATGTGGAAGGAGGAAATATGAGCTGTGTGCATCAAGGTCCGTTCTTTGGGAAAGGAGGTCCAGTCCTGGGAAAGGAGATGTTTTAGTTTGAAGATGAATGGGTTACCAAATTTTGATGTGATAGTTCAAAATTTTTGCAGCGGTGGAAAATATAATTAGGTGTGGTTATTTAGTGTAAAGGTAAAGGTATTCCTCGTTAACAAGGTTGTCAAGTCGTGTCTGACTGCAGGGGCCAGTGCTCATCTCCGTTACTAAGCCAAAGAACCAGCATTGTCAGAGACTACTCTGTGATCATGTTGTCAGCTTGATTGCATAGAACGCTGTTTAGTGACTTAGTGGTAAATCGTAGCCTATCATTTTACAGGGCTAGAATAACCATGCAATTTTAAGGAACTTGCTTTCAAAATCCTGCCTGATCAGGAGGCAGTGTCTGGTTCCCTGGCTGCTGCCTTTGAATGCAAAATGAAAGGCAGGGAAGGATGCACACTGGCATGATTTCCTTTGTTTGTTAGTAATCAGAGTATGGAGCACAAATAATTCCATGGGATAAATTATTTTGGAAGATCAAAGGAAGGAAGGAAGGCTTAATGTTGAACATAAAGAAAACAAAAATAATGACAAAAAACAATCAGGATCTTCATAAGTTCAACCTAGACAATGAAGAAATAGAAATAGTACAAGAATTCCCATACCTGAAATGAAACATTGATAGAAATGGGGACTGCAGTAAGGAAATCAGAAGAAGACTAAGAATGGGGAGGGTGGCTATGAAAGAACTAGAAAAGATCCTAAAATGCAAAGACATACAACTCAGCACAAAAGTTAAAATCATACAAGCCATTGTACCATGTATGGATGTGAGAGCTGGACAGTTAAGAAAGCAGATAGGAAGAAAATCAATTCCTTTGAGACAGTGCTTCTCAATTATTTTCTGTCATGCCCCCCCTAGGAAGAAGAAAACATTTCGCGCCCCCCCGCGCGACTGTAAATAATATCTGTACAGTATTTGCCGAGGTCAAACGAGCCCCCCTTTACGGAGCCTCGCGCCCCCCCTTGGGGGCGCGCCCCACTATTTAAGAAGTACTGCTTTGAGATAATGTGGTGCTGGAGAAGAGGATCCCATGGACAGCCAAAAGGAGAAACAAATGGGTCCCAGAGCAGATCAAGCTGAAAACCTCCCTGGAAGCCAAGATGAAAAAACTGAGACTGTCGTACTTTGGTCACATCATGAGAAGAGAAGACTTATTGGAAAAGACAATAATGCTGGGAAAGGTAGAGGGAAGTAGGAAGAGAGGAAGTCCACATGCCAGATGGATGGACTCCATTAAGGAGGTCACAGGTATTAAGGGGTTGCAGGAATTAAGGAGAGCAGTGGAGGACAGAGGGTCTTGGAGATGTCTCATTCATAGGGTTGCCATGAGTCGAGATCGACTCGAGGTCAGTTAACAACAACCAACAAGGGAGCAAACTAGACTGTTATCTATTAAAACAGGCAATCCAATCAATATTTCAATACTAATTTTTATTTCAAATCAGGCACATCAGCCATTCTTCTACTAAAACAATGGGAGCTTCAAGACTCCCCCGTCGCCTCCCGTCCTCAATCCCCATTGCTCTCTCCCGACCTAACGGACACCTCTTCCTCGTTCCCTCTTCGCCCCTCCTTCCAACCGCCAAGCCCCCCTCCTCCTCCTCCTCCTCCTCGCTGCTTCGGGGGAGGGGCTCCTGCGGCGCCTTCTCTGCCCCTGGCCTTCGTTCCCTCTCCACTCTCTGAGAGGTCAGGCAGGAGCCCTCTGCCAAAAAAAGGGAGGGGGGCAGAGCTGCGGGCGCCTGGCCTCCGGGGCCTCAGCGCTATTTCCTGCCCGCCGCGCCTCCTTTCTTCCGAAGGGCTGCGTCATGGCGGCGGGAGCGGGGCCGCTGAGCTCGGTGCCGGAGGTGGAGATCGATCCGGAGGGCACCTTTAAGTACATTCTGGTGCGAGTCGAGGGCGGCAGCGGAGCCGAGGGGCACCGGGACATCGTTCGGGGCACCGCAGCCGCCGAGTTCCACAGTGAGTGACTGGGAAGGAGAGAGGGAGCTCCGCGGAGCCCTCAGTGCCGGCAGAGGCAAAGGTTGCGGGGGAAATAATGGAGGGTTTCTCTCTGCTCCTGGGAGGAAGTGCGAGGCGACCAGAGCCCCCGCAGCCACCCCAAAGCCTTTTTGGTGGACAAATGCCCCTTTGAAATTAGGTCATGAAATTAGGGCGCTTCAGTAGAGGTCGACCCGAAAACTGAAATGTGATCATGCTGGTATTTTGGCGCAGGTACCAAAATATCCTACCGTCATCCTACAGATTGGGGAAAGTTCTACCTAAAATTGTTAGGCTGCTATTCTCCAAATCCTGCGCTAAGCACCCTGAGCCGCGCGCGAATGAGGCCTAAAGCCCGGGGCAGGAGAAGGCCCTCCTGGCAGCATTGATAGAAATGCTATCTGCTGCTGCTGCCAGGCCCTGGGCCTCCCTCCCTGGAGAAGCTGGGAAGGCTGCCCTCCTGCTTGTCTGCGTGTGAAAACCTTCCTGATCCAACCGACTTTCATTAATTGCACTGGGCTTTTGATGTGTGTAGATTTAAAAAAAATCCTTTTAATGAATTTTAAATAGTTTTAATTTGATAGCTTAATTACTTGTGAAAATAATTTTATGTATATTTTACTGATGCCTTTGTATGTTTTAAAACTGTTCTGGTTTTAATATTATATATATATATATATATATATATATATATATCGATTTTCAAGTCTTTATAACATAGGCAAACATTACAATGCAACATAAGAACAAACAGAACAATAACCATAGGATGTGATGTTACTCAGTGATCATTAGTTTGCAGGATTCTGTGAATGGAATTCATCTGGAGTCAGTTCATTCTTTGGGTTGAGTTGTAAAGTGTCCTTCCAGAGGTTGCTGTGAGAGTCTGGAGGTTGGAGATGGTGTGAAGGTTCATTTACAAATTCAATAAAGAGCCTCCAGTCCTCATAAAACGTTTCCTGTTTTGAATGTCCATTACAAAGTCTCATTGTGGTGGAATGTTTTTCCATTAACCATAGGTTCCATACCCTTTCCCAACAACCTTCAATAGACAGATCCCTGTATTTCCAACATTTAGCCACCTCAAGTCTCACTGCTATGATGAAAAAAGGGTGGCATTTCTATCAATAAACACAGAGTAAAATCAGGGCTGGACAGAAGTACAGGGTTTGCCGTGTAAAACATGAGATTTGGTGTAGGCACCAGAACTCCTGTATCTTGGAGCATTCAACCCACGTGGCTATAGGAGCCAGTGTCCTTGTGCACCCTCTCCAGCAGCTCATTCGGAGACTGCTTTTTGATAGCAGGATGGGAGTAAGGTACCACCTATGTATAGGTTTCCCTTGTGGCTGCTGACCTAGACTTAAATGGGGGTGAGGACCATATACGTGTCCATGTGGGTTCTGGTATTGATAGTTTTAATTTCGATTGCCAGAAAGAATGGACAGACTGGCCCCTTCCATATGTGTGGGTATGTTACAGCTGAGCTATGTCTTGAACGAGTTTGGTTTTATTGGCATCTTTGAGCCTTTTCTGTGTGGCTCCCTTCTTAATTAATAATTAATTAATAGGCCCCTGAGGACCGCTTTCACAGTAAGGCTTCCAAGGCTTCTGGTTTCCTATTTTCCAAGTAAAACTGCTTAATTTCATCTTGAATCTGGGTTTTGTACTTTTCGTTAGTAAAAGAGCTAAAGCAAAGCAGCTTCATTTATATACTGCTTCATACCCCAGTATCTAAGCAGTTTACCACTGTAAGTTTACCTAAGCAGTTTACCACAGTTTACCCTCCCTCCATTGCCATCTGATGTCATCTGGGGGAGAGACACTAGGCCCAGCACCATCGGGCCTAGAGTAAGAAGAAGAGCCCTCCCTCCATTACCATCCGATGTCATCTGGGGGAGAGACACTAAGCCCAGCACCACCCGGCCTAGAATAAGAAGAACCCTTAGTCTTAAAGGATGGGTGCTATTCGGGATTTTATGTTCTGTTTAATGTATGGAAATTGTAATGTTGTAAGCCGCCCCGATTGCTCTGCAGAGGGGCGGGATATAAATAAAAATTATTATTATTATTATTATTATTATTATTAAGCTCATTGCCCCCCAACTGCTGGGTACTCATTTTAGTGACCTTGGAAAGATGCAGGCCTGAGGTTAAACCTCCAAATGCGTGAGTCTGGGTTTAATTGCCAGGTCAGCACTGTGGCTGCATCATTGGAATAGACTATAGATTCTATCTGGACATCAATGACATTGGAAAAGGAGGGTTGCGAAACAACGAAGCAATGAATTGTACAGTAGTTGTGGTGTGTGTGTGAATAGAAGGTGTAATCTCGCGCTGACAGTGTTCTCCATATAACGTTTGAAATTGGGGATAGCTTTCTTTTAGTCTTGAAAAGATGGTGGGATTTGTCCATCTCATAGTCAAGTACCTAATTTGCGTATCCCCCAATAATAGTGGTCCCTTCTGCCGTCTCCCTCAAGATTTGCAGGAAGGACGACATAAAGGCTTGCGGATTAGAAATGGGAGAATAGAAGGTTGCCAATGTGAGGTAGTGTTGGCTATGGTTCCTTTCAAAATCAGAAAGCGACCAGATGGGTCACGTATTATCATATCGGGCTGGAATAGGAATGAATCTGGGAAAGTATCGCTACTGCCCTCAATTTGTTTGAATCACATGAGTATACTGAGTTGCAAAGGGAGACCTTAGGAGGATATTTCCTGTCGCTTTCCTATGTGTTTCTTGTACGAAAACTATGCTTGGTTTAAATTTTTTCAAGTAACCATTAACGCGGGTGCATTTTGGGGGAGACCCCAGCCCCTTCACATTTAGAGATACAATTAGGAGTCTATCGAGAGTTCAAGAAATTGAGCTGTAAATACATTATCTCTAGGATAGAACCCCCCAAAAATCTGACTTTCAAATAGCCCTTGTAGCAAGACCCCTCTCCAGGATCAGCAGTCACACATTGAGGGGTGGATATGTTAAGGGACTCAGGGTTTTGCTTTGAGAGGATCACATCCTTATAACTAGCACAAACATAGTCAAAACCAGAAAGAGGCCAAGGGAAGGGAAGCGCAGAGCACGCACAGAGCATGCTCTGGCGATCTCTCCTGGAGTGGGGGATGGGGTAAATGTCATCTATGTATAATGACATGGAGGTTAGATCTCAATGAAAAGGATTGTCATGTAATGGAGAACAGTGAATTGGAGAATATAACAGCAGAGGCCAAGAGGTTGAATAGATCTATAAGCACAGTAAGGGGTGGGAGTGAGAAGAGAGTGAAGTATACCAGTAGAAGGTGAGAGATTGAGTAGATCTGTGAGCACAGTATGGGGTGGGTGTGAGTGAAGTGCTCAGCAGAGGTTTTGTGGCAGTTGAGATTGGATACAAATAGTTGTCACTAGAGAGAAGAAAATGGAGGTGTGTTGGAATAGAGTTATTAAAAAAAACACCAGGTTGGGAAAGAAGCCAAAATGGTAGGGACTGATTTTGGTCAGAAGAGGGTGGAGAAGAGAGCAGTGTAGAGTACAGTCATGGAAAAAAAGAAGCCAAAAAGGGACAAACTCACAAATAGAATAAAGAGATTTTTGCCTGAAGTCATATAGAATTAGGTGGATATGTTAAATTTTGGTTTTCCAGTTCCTTCCCTGTGTTTGTTTCATCCATGGTGAGCTGTCATCCATCTTGGACCATTGAATGCAGGCTTGCCTGGTGCTGGAGATTGGACCTCTTCCAAGCTTTCTCACTACAGCTCTCTAGGCACTTTGATGTTGAGCGCCTCACAGATATTGAGCATTTGAGTCTTGGTTGAAACAGACATGACAGTGTCACCCTGTTTGAAGGGGAATCCCCATCTATATTTGATACCTGCCTTCTGCACCAGTGGTTTAAAGGAATATTTGTAAAGTTTCATCTTGGAAAGTGAGGCATGGGATTCCGGTAAGTTTCCTTAGAACCAGAGGCTTGTTCATGTAGTGAGTGAAATGAGTGATGATGTCAGTGGGCATGGAGCCTCAATTTAGTTTCCTTGTGGGAATCCTGTGTGCTCGTTCAATATCAGACGCTTATAAATGAAGATCTGGGCAGATTGTGTTTAACTAGTTAAATAAGAAGGACATCATGTCGTTTTTCTCTGCTTGTTCCGCTATCCCTCTTACCCAAATGTTTAAGCGTCTGCTTCGTTTTTCCCAGTCCTCCACTTAGTTAGACAGGTATTCATTCATTTGTTCCTGGTGACGTAGGCTAGACTCAGGCCTGCATCCTTCCGAGGTCACTAAAATGAGTACCCAACTGTTGCGGGGCAATGAGCTTACAGTTGTAAACCGCTTAGACATCCCATAGCGCGATATGAAACGGTATATAAATGAAGCTGCTTTATTAGCTACACCAGCTGGGGCTACTGGAACTTGCAGTCCAACCTCCATTGATTTCAGTGCATTATAGCATGCATTGAAGAGAACAGGGTAGAGAAAGAGAATTAGAGCTTGAAAAAGGTTTGGATTACAACTCCCATAATCTGCCTTCTAGTTGTAGGGCTTGTAGTAAAAACTGACCCCAGCTTGTCTTCTTCACTCTGTCTTTCTTGAGAACTATACTAAGCTACCTCACTCTCACCCTCTCTTGTGTGACGTTTTCTGTTTTATATTTGACAAATTTGAATCTAGTCATTGCAAAAGCAACACACAATTTTAACATTTTATTGGCAAGTCAGCTTCCTATGTCACTTGCTAGACTTTTCCAATGTGAAACTGCACACACTCTTGCATTCCTGCTGTTTTATTTGTGCTGATGCAATAAAACAATAGAACTCAAAAACAATCATACCTAGGTGATCTTGGCTCATACATAAAACAGTTAAAGGGATTGAGAAATCAACAATTTGTATGTTTAGTGAACCATGAGGAATGATCATGACATCCCTACTTCCAACTCTATGATTATATGCAGAAGGTGAAATGACTTGTCCACACAAAGTGTGGACAACTACAGTTGATTTATTTGATTAGAGTGGAGGTCTATTGCTCCATCTATTTTAGTGATAATTTTAATTGTTTTAGCTTAATTTGTCTTAAACTAGCATCCATATGATCTACACAAACTATTTTTATTTATATTATGTTTCTATCCTGCTTTTTGTTTTCAAAAATCACTAATGTCCAAATCAAGTATTTTTGCTTCTCATAGATTTTTAAAAATTTTTCATTATGCTTTAACTAAAGTAGTAATTAAGCACTCTGCTTAATAGTTTTGTTATGTTTTGTCTTGCAGATCACAAAGCAACACACAATTTTAACATTTTATTGGCAAGTCAGCTTCCTATGTCACTTGCTAGACTTTTCCAATGTGAAACTGCACACACTCTTGCATTCCTGCTGTTTTATTTGTGCTGATGCAATAAGTTTCAAGGTAAGGTTTCAAGGTAAGGTTCGATCACTGCTCAAATAGTGTGAATGTCTATTTGGAGCTAAATCACTTCATCATGTCGACTCAAAAAACAGTTTATTCTGTAGTGGGAATGAGGCCAGATGTTTACATGTTCTGCAACTGCAAATCTCCAGACAAAGTAATATTCTGCTTGTAATTGTCCCATTTTTTCACTATTCTTTCCATTTTTCTTCTTGCTGCAAATTAGGAAGAAACCCGCCCAGAACACCTCCACATTTTAATATTTATTCATTTCATTAATGAACATCCCGTATTTCTCCTGGCACAAAAATTTAAAATAATGTCTTCTATGCAGTAGCACTAGAAGCTGTCTACTTGAAAAACACACATAC
This sequence comes from Phrynosoma blainvillii, assembly GCA_026167975.1. NCBI lineage: Eukaryota > Metazoa > Chordata > Lepidosauria > Squamata > Phrynosomatidae > Phrynosoma > Phrynosoma blainvillii. The sequence goes on from JANUYF010000004.1 coordinate 155,738,644, forward strand.
AGGTGTTCATGTTGATAGTTTAGGAATTGCTCCCCCCTTCTATCTTAATATAGACATTTCTCACACCAAGCCCCCCCCCCGCCTCTTCATTTTCTCAAGCATGGCTTACTGCCATTACTATAATGCAGATGACTAAAGCATGGCAAAGAATGGAGAGAAGACGCTGATCCAAATTATGATATGACCTTTATTGTTAATTAAATACATTAGTGTTGGGAATCATGCTTCCCAATGATGTCAGACTAGTATTCCCAGTATTCTTCGCCATAGACTGTGCTGGAGTAGCAGATCAAAGCTATTTGGAGAATTACGTGGTTCCTGATCCTAAAATACATTTCAAGTGGTCTTGACATGCATTACTTACTTCGGAAATATATTAATGAGAACCTCTTAGAGTTTCTCTTTGGAAATAATCATTATGACTTGTGTAGTGGGTTAGAATGTTGGAAAATGTAATTTCAAGTGTGTACTGAGCCATGAAATTCACTAACTGGGCTTTGCCTGTTTCCTTTTGCTTAGCTTGGCAAGTTACTCTCCCTCATTTTACTGTTCTGAAGATAAAATAGGAAGGAGGAAAGCTATGTAAGCTGCTCTGAGGTTATTAGAGATGTTAGAGAAAAAAGTGTGGTAATCTAATGAAAAAGCAAATATTTGTTTCCTTCCTACAGGGATATGGTAAAGCTGATCATTCTGTGACTGTAGAAATACTGAAGAGAACCTATAAGGATTATGGATTTAGTTGGTCAGACGACAAGAAGTGAACTGTTGCTGTGCAATCTAAAATACAAAGGCAGTTTGTTCTTGCTTTTAACATAATGTAGGCTTAATTCTTAATTCTATCAGAAGGTATAGTAAATATTTATGCTAAATAAAAAACTTGAATGTGAATTTGTGTGTATATGCCTCAGAAAATAGGTTTTAAAAGTACTCTTCGTCTGGTCTAAAGTTTAATTACAAAATTTGCCAATATTGGTTTCCCAATACAATCTAATTTGCTGAGTTGTATTTGGCTTGATTCTTTTGATTTTTCTTGTGTTCTCCTGGTATGCTTTGATGGCTTGGCCCTGCCAAGCAGTCTCAAAAATATATATTTTAAAATAAATAAGAGTGTTTCTTAGTTTCTAATTATATCTTTATACTTTGCAAGCAAATTAGAGAGCTGTTTTCAGTCTTAAAAGGCTAAACAGAGTTTGTGAGAGGTGCAGATTCCACATTAATATTAATAATATCACGGAGACTGTCCATCAAAGCGACTTCCTGTCATTAACATACCTCCATGAGGGAATACTAGATCATAGTAAACACAGCAAATTGCTGTGCTTGAGGAACCACATTTCTTATGGAGCCATTCTTTTTTGTGTTATCTGGTATTCCCTTACATAGAGAACCTCTTCATGGCTCCATCTGCACTGTAGAAATAATGCAGTTTGACATCACTTTAACTTCCATGGCTCAATGCTATGGAATCCTGGGATCTGTAGTTTGCACCAGACCTCTTTGACAGAGAAGGCTAAATATCTCACAAAACTACAATTGAATCATGGCAGCTAAAGCGGTGTCAAACTGCACTATTTCTGATGTAGATGTAGCCCTAGTCACCCTTTCTCTGTAAAAGATACCCAACACATCCCATCTCAAACCAAAGAGATTAAGAGAAAGGTGGCTCACAGTTTTCTTATTGCCAGGGGATACATAGGAAGTGTCCCCCAATCTAGACTTTAGTCATAATAATTTCAGTTGTACAGCAAATTGCTTTCTTTCCAGCTCTCTTTCTGTGGTGTTTTGTTTTGATAGTTTTGATACTGTTAAAGTTTTTATATCACTGGCTGTGAATTTTCCCCTTCATTTTCTTCTTAGGCCATTTTGCTGTATACTTTTTTATTCATTATTCATATTATACAGGTGTTAACTTTTTCTTTTGGCCTGTTACCTTTTTGGCAGGCTAGGTACTGTAAAAATCAAGAGGGTGCAAGGGGCCAAGCCACATTACTTGCAATATATTCAAAAGAACGTATCTGTATTTTTGATAAGAAGAAGAATCTGGGATCCAAAATTTTAAAACAAAATGCAAAAAGATAGATACCACAACCTGAAAACTCTTCAATAAGGGCTGAATTAAGGATATGCTATCTTAGCTGCATTAATAGAAGCATAGTTTCCACGTTGAGGGAAGTACAGGTGGCCCTCCATATCCATCCATCCATGGTTTGAAAATATTCAAAAAATATAAATTCCAATAAGCAAATTTTGATTTTGCCATTTTATATATGAGACATCATTTTACTATGCCACTGTATTTAATGGTACTTGACCATCCACACAGATTTTTATATCCTTGAGGGGTCCTGGAACCAAATCCCAATGGATACCAAGGGCCAACTGTAATACCCCCACTAAATTGCGCTAGTCAGACCTCAACTGAAGTACTGTGTTCAGTTCTGTGCTTCAGTTTAAGGATATAGACAAATTGAAATGGATTCAAAGAAGGTAATGAGGATTCTAAAAATATGGAGAATGATAAGAGATATGAAGGAGATTGGCATGTTCAGCTTGGTGAAGAGAAGACAGGAATGACATTTCATTCTTGAGGAATTTACTTCAAGGCTACAAAGAAGAGGGTGCAGGTCTTATGGTTTTAAGTTGACAGGACAGCCAGGTGCTGGGGATGCTCTTGCAGGAAATCCTGCATTCATAGAATCATGAGTTGGAAGCAACCACGAGGACCATTCAATCAAACCCCCTGCCATGCAGAAACACAGTATCAAAACACCCCCGAGAGATGGCCAATCAAGCCTCTGTTTAAAAACCTCCAAATGAGACTCTACTACTCTCTGGGGGAGTGTGTTCCACTGTTAAACAGCTCTTATTGTTAGGAAATGCTTCCTAATGTTAGGTAGAATCTCTTTTCTGTAGTTTGAATCCATTGCTCTCTGGCTACTAGTCTCTGGAGCTGCAGAAAACAAACTTACTCCATCTTCAGTATGACATCCTTTCAGATATTTAAACGGGATGATCATATTGCCTCTTAACCTTCTCTTCTCCAGGCTAAACATACCCAGCTCCCTAAGGTACTCCTCATAAGGCATGGTTTCCAGACCTTTTACCATTTCGGTCACCCTCCTCTGGACACATTCCAGCTTCTCAACATCCTTCTTGAATTGTGGTGTCCAGAGGCGGTTACAGAGGTCTGACCAATGTTGTAATGTTAAGAAATCCCCCAAAGAATGTCATCATTCATTCACCATGCTGGAAAAGAGGTCATGAGAAGGCGGATGAGAGAGTGTTGATGCCTCTGGAGGAAAATGGGATTTTTATTTATAAAGAATGCAGTGAAAGAGAAGCAGTGTTTAAGAGAAATGTGCTAATAAGTACCTCAAGGAGTAACCCTTGGGGAGACTGTTCACTTTGTACTATGGTGAAATTTTTACAAGACTATGTGAATGTAACTCTGTCACCCCTTTTCAACTTTTGATATCAACTTGATTTTAAAAGGTAGGTTTGGTCATGTATGTGCCAGAGGTGCACTGATCAAGAATAGCCTGCCCAAATATGGATATTGGGCAGACTTGTCTTGAGAGCGCTAGCGCATGTAGACAGGTCTTTTTGAGGCTGATTTCTCCATATAATCTTCTGATGGTAACCTCTTGTCCTTGGTACATATTTCTCATCAGGACTATTCCCATGTCTTTGAGAGCTTTCCATATGTTTTCAGGTGTACAGTCAAATGATTTGCTATAGTCTATAAAGCACATGCTGATTGTTTTCTGGAATTCCTTGGTATGCTTCATTAGCCATTGTATGTTTGTATTGTGGTCCCTAGTGCTTCTTCCTTTCCTGAACCCTGCTTGGAACTCTGGGATTTCTTTCAGAGGAACAAAAAAAAAAAAAGACTCCAACCATATATGCAGTCTATGTTGCAGAATTGTTTGGAAGTAAACCTATTCAGTTCAGTTCATCTTTATGACAGTCATAGACCAGCACAAAGTAAACCCCATTAAATCCAACTGTTAAACCCTAAACCCAATTGTTAACCCTAACCAGTGACTCAGTGGGAACTTGCTTAGTCCTTTCCTGAATCCCGCTTGCACCTCTGGAATTTCTCTCTCCATGCATCTTTTCATTGGAATCGATACTGCAGAATTTTGAGCATAATTTGACTTACTTGGGAGATTAATGCTATGATCCTTTAGCCTTTCTTATGGATTGGGATATGTATTGTTTCTAGTCCGCTGCTTGGTTTTCCATATTCGTTGACATACTTTGCTTCTATCTGTGTGCATTATAACATTTCAATTGGGATATCTGTTCCTGGTGATTTATTTTTCCCAGTTTCTCTTATTGCAGCCTCCACTTCGCTTTTTAAAATTTTGGGTTCATCTTTGTATGGTTCTTCATTCCATGTGTCATTCATTTTTGGTCTCTTTTATATAACTCTTCTGTATATTGCATCCAACATCTTTTTATTTCTTCTTGATCCTGTACTATGTTCTTTGTCTTGTCACAGAGCATCCTGGTCCTTGGTTTGAACTTTCCTTTGATTTCCCAGATTTTGTGGAAGAGGTCTCTCATTCTTTTTTGCTGTCATCTTCAGCATTGTAATTCTCTTCATCCCTGCACACTAGAGTTGCATTCATGGTTTTGGTTTTGTTCCTATCTCCCTTTACATTTTCCCCTCTTCTTTTCTGGAGTGTCATCCATTGTTAACTTTCTTTTGGCCACTGTTAATGAATTTTTGTGCATTCTTCTTTGATTATGTTTCTCTCCATAGAGAATTGGTCAGTTATAGCACACAACTATTTCTTACATTGCCTGTAAATTCTGTTAATAGATTGTTCAGATCATATTTTGGTATGATGACTGTTTTTGTTTTCTTCTTCAGTTTTACTCTAATTTTTGTTATAAGAAGTTCATGGTCTATGCCACGATCAGCAAGTGGTTTTGGTCATGAGAATAGAGCTTGTCCATCTTATTGTTCGTCTTATTTTTGTGTTGACCATCTGGTGAAGTTGATGTGTATAGTCTCGTATCTGGTGGCATGAAGCAGGTGTTTGCAGTGAATCGGCTTTTAAAATTATTTTAATTATGGTTCCCAGGGAGATACATATATTAACGACACAATAACTTTGGTATTATAACACTTGTTAAGTACAGGCACTGCCTCAGGTATGTTGTTTGCTACAATAACTAGATGATTGAACAGCATGTCATAAAGGAACTTCTTTTGCAGAGGAACTCCTTTTGTCCACATCAATATCACTTTTAGGAGGAAATGCACCAAATCTAGACAGAACTAAGCAGTTTTAAGCCTACCCATTTATGGCATTTTAATTGAAATTTTTGTTGTTTTCAACCTGCCTTAGATAAAGTAAGAAGGCAAGTATAGCAATTTAAAATCATAACATTAAAATGAATGTCTTGATTGGAAATGAAGATCCAGGAAGACTTAGGAACTTTAGTACCTAAATTTATCATTAAATTCTGTACACATTTAAATTCCACTAATGTCAAACATTTCTTTTTTTAAAAAAATATTTTTATTCAATTTTTGTTATGAGGGGGGAAATAGAGACAATGTAGTAGATTAATGTGACATCAAATCATACAAAGAAGAAACTTCAACAGAGAACAATTAATAATGAGACATAGTTTGGCCATCTGAGTACTAGAGAATACTCTAAATATTCAAAATAAATGCTGAAGTGTCATCATTGGAAAGGGAACTGAGACACAATGTATCTTTCCATAGGTCCACTTGAGCAGCTGGAGGTTGCAGTCATGGCGAATGATATTAATATATTCATACATATTCAATAAATTTTGACCAAAGTGACTTGTCTCTTGTGTCTTTTACAGTTTCTTATTGTATAGGAGAGTTTCTCCATAAGCCAAGAGTCCCACACTCTTTCCCACTAATTGGTTATTGTTAGATCACCTGATTTCCAATATCTAGCTATTTCTAAATGTGCTGCTATGAGGAAAAAAGCAATTAAATTTCTGTGTTTCATGTTACTGTTAGCATTAACATAAGGGGATAACAAAAAAAGAGCAGTATAGAAATTAATAATTTGATCTGTAATGCAAGATATCTGGTCTAGAATGACAGTCCAGAACCTTTTCACATTTGGACAATCAAGCCACATATGTTGATATGATCCCATGGCTCCACAGCCCCTCCAGCAAGATTGTGGAACATTTTTAATCATTCTGGAAAGCCGATGTTAAATAAATATGAATAACTTTCAGAACCCCTTTTGTAGCAGCTGATCGTGATTTATATGGGGCAGAGGACAAAGCTGCATCTGATATCTCTAACTTGAAATTTGATTGCCAAGACTTTTGCACAGAACAACCTTGACCATATGTATATTCAATTAAGTGATTGTATATTGTTGTAGCAATACCCTTAAAAACATTTTTCATGGTTTAGTAAAATTTTTTTTGATTCAATGTGACCCTTACAACCAAGTAAGCAATTTACAACCAAGTTAGGTTGGGTATGGCCCTCATTTTATTTGTTTTGTATGAAGAAAGCAAGCTATGAGATACATTTCCTCAGTGTCTTAACTCTGAAAAAAATCAATGGCAATTTTTTCCCTGCTCTCTAAGATAGTTTTTCAATAAAATCTATGCTGGCTACTTTCAAATGTATTTTAAAAAATGAATGTTTCCTAAGCATAGTGTAGTAGTTTGGGTATTGGATCGCTGGAGATCAGGGTTTGATTCTCCACATAAAAACCCACTGGGTGAACCTGGGCAAGTCACACTCTTAGATTCAGAGGATGGAAAACTCCCTATGAAGAAACTTATCAAGAAAACCCTATGAATCCTTCTTAGGGTCATTGTAAGTAAAAAATGACTTAGAGGCACACAACAACAAAGAAGTATGCATAATTTTGGTTCCCTCTATTGTTAACACAATTAGCATCCTGTTAGTGGCATACACACACATAAATTTCCCTTGTCCTTTTTGGTGGACTTTGGGCCTTTGCAGACTGCCAGAAATAGTGCAAATTGAGTCCACTTTAAATTGAGGCACTGCCCTGGCTCAGTGGTAGGGAATTATGGGAACTGTAATTTATTGTGGCACCAGAGCTCTCTGACAGAGAAGGCTCAATGTCTTAGAAAAAAATACAATTCCCATGATTCCCTAGCACTGAGCCAGGGCAGTGCCTCAATTTAAAGTGGACTCAATTTGCACTATTTCTGGCAGTCTGCAAAGGCCCTTTCTCCCCTCACAGCACTCAAAAATCCCTGACTTAGCTTACAGCCTCTGGAGCCCATTGCCTCATAGGGAGCAAACAGAATCAGAAAAGTGCCAGCTGTGTCCCTGTAGGCAGATGTTGAATGATTACAGCAGGTGGATCTCAGCTCCAATGTAATCGTTCTGTATCTGGCTAGGAGGACACAGCCAGATGTTTCCACTATCCTGCCTGCTCCCCACAAGGCACAAAATGTCATGGGACATTATAGGGCTCTGTCTAGGTCTGCATGCAGAACCACTGTACTATGCTGAGCCATACAAGATGGCAGCCATAGTGAGTTTTCAACGCAAGTCTTCATAAAATTTAGGAGTACAATCCGAAACCTTCAGCTGTGCAGTCTTGTTCATTGCAGAAAGACAAGATTTTTTTCTTTCTACAAATACAGTTACCCAAAATGAGTTCTGTATGGCCTCTTTGAACCATTCTGTTCTTGTTTCTGCTGGCTCCTCTGTATGAATGATAAGCCACAGAAAAATGTGCAGCTATTTATTTCACACTTGACATTAGCCTTCCATGGCACTTGTTAACTTTGCACTTGCAAACAGCTATTTAGACTATAGAAGAAGTTTAATTTGGGAGCTGGAGTTCAACAAATGGTGGGGTTCTGAGTATGTGCACCTAACGGAGGTAAACTGAACTAAGGGCCTTTGCAGACTGCTAGAAATAGTGCAAATTGAGTCCACTTTAACTGTCCTGGCTCAGTGCTAGGGAATCATGGGAAGTGTATTTTTTTCTGAGACATTGAGCCTTCTATGTCAGAGAGCTCTGGTGCCACAATAAACTACAGTTCCCATGATTCCCTAGCACTGAGCCAGGGCAGTTAAAGTGGACTCAATTTGCACTATTTCTGGCAGTCTGCAAAGGCCCTATGTCAATAATTTGAAGTAGTAGCAGCAGCTTTTAATATAGCTACACATTTTTTTCTGTGGCTTATCATTACAGAGGAGCCAGAAGAAACAAGAACAGAGGAAAATGCTCTTAGCAGTTCCTGGAGACCATAGCAGAGACCAGTGTTCTGATCTTAGAGGCATGTTGCAGTTGCAGGGTTTTAATGGCCACCATTGTCATTTTTACTTTTATTTTTATATAGGTAGTGATAAAACATATATGCCAGCACACTTGAGGCTAATTTATATCATACATCTTTGGTTACTATGAACAATTTGTTTCATGTGTTTGCAGATGTTAACAGCTGTTGTCAGCAGCTACGTATGTCACCACAACAACTCTTTCATTCAATTCATCACTTCTATTAAGCAGTGTGAACTACATAGTTTTTTGTGGGTTTTTCGGGCTGTGTGGCCATGTTCTAGAAGAGTGACCTTGGAAGCGGAAGTGTGAACTACCCTTTTCAGGTAGTGGAGATTGATTTCCTCCCTATGGGGAAAGTCCTTATTGCTATGGAGTGCCTGCCAGTGTTCTCAAATGGCAGTCAGCATCAAATATTTTTCTCAAGTTGTGGGAATCCCTGTGCCATCACTCCTTTTTGTTTGTCCAGTATTTGTATATATTGTCCAAGCAGAAGCATACACAAGCTAGACAATGAGGAAATTGAAATAGTGAAAGATTTCTTCTACCTTGGATCAAATATCTTGGAACAGAGACTGAGGTCAAGAGATAAGCAGAATGGGAAGGGCAGGGATGAAGGAACTAGGCAAGATGTTAATAAGCGAAGATATACAATTGAGCACTAAAGTTAGAATCATTCAAGCCATGGTATGTATGTATGTATGTATGTATGTGAGCTGGACTGTGAAAAAAACAGATAAAAAGAAAATCAGCTCTTGAAATGCGCTGGAGAAGAGTGCTGAGGATACCGTTGACAACCAAAAAGACAAATAATGAGTCCTTGAGCAAATCAAACCTGAAATACCCCTAGAAGCCAAGATGATTAAATTCAAGCTGTCATACTTTGGTCACATCATGAGAAGGCATGACTCACTGGAAAAGACAATAATGTTAGGTAAGGTTGAGGGTAGTAGAAAGAGAGGAAGACTGCACGTCAGATGGACAGACTCAACTAGGGAGGTCACAGGCAAGAATCTACAAGACTTAAGCAGAACAGTGGCGGATCTGGAGGCGTTTCATCCACAGGGTGCAATCATGTCTGCTCACATGTATCAATACTGACTGGATAGTACTTGTTATGTAACAGTTTCTGTAATACTAGATCACTTTTCTGAATTTGGCAAAAGTAAATTTAGATGTAACTTAGGGTTGTCTTCTGAAAAAGCATGTTCAATTCAGGCATGAAGATGGTCATTTTCTTTTTTAAAAAAATCCTTAGTAGCTGGGTCAGTAATATTCACACTTACGGTTACTGTATACAACTTGATTGTATCTGATTAGTCAAGTTTTCCCCCCATATCTTTTAGGCAGCTTCAAGGATTACTGTTCATCAGCAACCTACAGAAATGTATTATGATCACTACAATTATACAAGGTATGGATATTGTGCCTTACAAAAAGCACCAGCAGAGGTGTTTGGAAAGTCAGTGAAATCCTAGCAGGAGTATTTGTCATCAAATGAACTTCAAGTTGATCTAGAACCAACAGCGTCTTAATACAGAGGTTGGGAATCTTACTGAACAGCCTTTGAAGGCATCTCCCACACCCATTCTATGCTTTCAGAAATGCCTGGCTGTACCCCCATAGCCAGACACATAATGATGAATGACGTCAGCAGTGAGATCCACTAGGTACTCCAGAAGTCTCTTACTGTAATCATTTCACCTCTCACTATGGGGACATAGCTGGATATTTAGGTGGCTCTGCCAGTTCCCCACAAGCCATGGGATTCAGAGGCTATTCAGCAAGCTAGGGCAGTAAAATATAGCTCAGCTTAGCATGTGGAGCTAAAGCATGCAAGATTGCAGTGAAGTATACCAACACTTATCATATAAGTGAGATAGTAATCCTTTTTATGTTCTTGATTACAACTACATCTTCCTACAACCATTTCAGCATGTGAAGTGTGTTTTCAAGTTGTTTTCAATTTATGGGAACCCTAAAGCAAACCTATCACAAGATTCTCTTGGCAAGATTTGTCAGAGAGGTCTTTACTTTTGCTTTCCTCTGAGGCTGAGAGCATGACTTGCCTATGGTCACCCATGGCTTCCATGGCTGAGCAGGGATTTGAACCATGGTCTCCAGAGTTATAGTTCAAACTTTGATGAAAACAAGGGCGATCTGTCATCAGAAAACCTAGTTGATACTCAGAATTATTATTAGTAATGCAATGACTATCAAGCAGATTAAATGATGCACAGTATTCATAAGTAAGCAAGACAAGGCATATAAAGGATGACTTGCAACCACAAAAATAAAAATAAAATCAGAGCTCTGGCTTTTACAGATTCCTGTTGTATTAATGGGATGGAGACCTGAAAATGGAGATACAAAACCTCCATTAATGCCATACCAGGTGCTGGAAAGATAGTTGTGATAGATGATGATGCCAGAGAAAAAAGTCAGCTGGATGTGATTAAAGAATTCCAATGCATCCTGGTCCATAAAACTAGGAAATGATAGATAGAAGGGGCAGGATGGTAGTCCATGCCTAAGAGTTTTGTAATGTTTAAGGAGGGTTGTTCTATTTTATGGACGAAGGAGAGGGATTTGGGACTTATCAAATTTGCAAATGACACTAAATTAAGAGGATTAGCTAATACCCTAGAGGACAGGATGAAAATTCAAAATGACCTTAATAGATTAGAAGGCTGGGCCAAAGCTAACAAAATGAATTTTAACATGGAGAAATGTAAGGTACTGCACTTAGGGCAAAAAAATGAAATGCATTGATATAAGATGGGGGACACCCAGCTTTATGTGACTATGTGTGAAAGGGATCTAGGAGTCCTAGTAGACCACAAGTTGAACATGAGTCAACAGTGTGATGCGGCAGCTAAAAAGGCCTATGTGATTTTAGGCTGCATCAATAGAAGTATAGTATCTAGATCATTGTGCCACTGTATTCTGCTCTGGTCAGGCCCCAGAGTGTCTAGTTCTGGGCACCACAATTCAAAAAGGATGTTGAGAAACTGGAGCGTGTCCAAAGGAGGGTGATTAAAATGGAGAAGGGTCTGTAATCCATGCCCAATGAGGAACAACTGGAGAAGAGGCGGTTAAGGTGATATGATAGCCCTGTTTTTGAAAGGGTGTCATATTGAAGAGGGAGCAAGCTTCTTTTCTGCTGTTTGACAGAATAGGACCCAGGGCAATGGATGCAAGCTACAGGAAAAGATTCCACCTCAACATTAAGAGGCTCTTCCTGACAGTAAGGGCTGTTCAACTGTGGAACACTGTCCCTCGAAGAGTGGTGGCGTCTCCTTCTTTGGAAGTTTTTAAATAGAGGCTGGATGGCCATCTATTGGGTATGCTTTGATTGAGAGTTCCTGCATGGCAGGGCGGTTGGACTGGATGGCCCTTGTGGTCTTCTAATTCTGTGAGTCTATGCTTCTATGGAAGTTGGCTTTTTAGTTTCTTCCTGGTTAAATAATTTTTATTTTTTATTAAAAAAATCATATTTCAGCCCATCAGGTTCCTCAAGGTAAAGCAGAGCAGTTAAACAGTATACAACAGGAGGGAGAAACATGTCAACATTTAACATTTTTAATTTTTTTTAAAAAAACATCTAGAGCTGTCAGGATGTGGCCCTCTGAAGTCCTCCTACAAGGGGCCAAGGTATTGCCAGCACTCCTTGCAGTTGCCCGTTTCTGCCACAGAGGAAAGTGCAGTTTGCTTGTGAAAATAGCTGTAATGCAGTATACATAGTGTAATGCATACTTCTCTTTTTGTACATTGGAGGGAGGAATTCGACACCTCCCTTGCACCTCCCCCAACCCCTGCTGTCTCCCATTTAACAGCAAGATGAGCTGTTATATCTAGCTGGATGCAGAATAAAGGCATTATTGTGGACACCCAGAGGTCCTGGAGGTCCATTGTTGTGCATCCAGCTACAGAAACAGCTGGATGTTCTTCCTATGTCCCATGCTTTCCACCAGCCACTAAAAGCTGTTTTGGGGACAAGCAAGCAACAGGTGAGTTTTGAGGATTGTGAAAGGGAAGATAGTAATGATAGTAATGAACAGTGTGTGAGCAGGGTTAAAAAGACAACTCAGAGAATGTAGCTCTCTGTAACACTTTAATGGATGTTGCTATTCAGAGGCCAAAGGCTTAACAACTAGCAGTCTGCTTAGAACTTTACAGCTGACCTATAAGTTTAGTCCCTATGAAAAAAAGAACTTGCAAAACAGAGCTCCTGATTGGTTTTATTTTACATGTATTAACATTTCTCTGTTTTGAAAGAGTTGATTACCAAACTCCTATTCCGTTTTCATTCTATAGCCATTCACCCAGTGAGGTGCAGTATAGATTAGCCACTGACACTGCAGAAAAGATACTGGAGGTAGTAAAGCTGCTACTACAGAAGAGTCCAACTCCCCACATGATTTGCAAAGAAACTGAAAGCATTACAGATGACACTAAGCAACTTAAGGAAGAGCATATGTTAACAGATTTAATGCTTCATCTCAAAGGGATGTCTATATCATATCACTAAATATGCAAGATGGACAGCTGGAAGCCTGAAAGGCATGCTGCATTCTACCATGTGTTTCAGGTGTTAATGCTGCATGTTCAGTTTACGGATACAGCTGCTGGTGCAGAATGGAAAAATCAAAACAGAAAGTACATGGCAATGTTTGATGCTATTTACTTTCACTACTTTCTTTGGAATACCTTACTACCAGTATTACTGATATGATCAACTGATGCCTTACTGCTCACTCAGCTTATGCACACAGATTCTCACAAACAGTCATGTGGAAAACATTTATCTTATAATCATGTGAAAGTAGTTTGAATAATTTTTTCATAAAACAGATTGCACAAACATTAAACTAGTGTGTTATCCATTTATTTTCCCTGAAGTTTTTCACAATTATTTTTTTGTTATGGAAAAATAAAGCCACACATTTGCAACATCTCCTACTCTCCAAAGATTTTTTCCCCAGCCCCTTTGGCAGAAGGCCGCACTGGTAGTTATTGGCCTAAATTCTGCAGAGTAGAAAGGCAACTGTGCTGTGAAGATAATGAATTCTTGCCACCTGTAGAACTGGGGGAAGGCTGCCCATGATGTTGTGTAAAGAGCTATCTAACCAGCATAATTTCAGTTGTCACCAGTTGGCATCATCTTCCCAGTTCAGCTCCTCCTGTTCTTCCCAGCCAACACCATTCACCTAGAATAAGGGTAAAGATTAAATACAACAACTAGATCAATATTAAATTGGTTGTACAGCTAAGCTGCTGAAAGCTTCTGATTGGTTGTAGGAGACTGCAGGCAAAGTTTTTCAATACAACAGCCACCTTTAGCAGTGATCCCCTTAAATGATGTTTTCAACAAATAAATCTAAAATATTATTGTTCAGAATAGTGCCAGGCTGGCCACGCATGCCTCCCTGCCCCTCCTTGCTGTGGCCTGGTTCTCCCCTGAGGTTTTCCCAAGGAAAACTGAACTGTGGTAAGGAGGGGTGGGGTGGGGTGCGGGCAACTGGGTGTCACCCTCTCTCTGGAGTGTCACCTGGTGCGGTCCGCATCCCCTGCACCACCCCAGTGAGGCTACTGCCCCTGCTTAGCTATACTAACAGTCAACTTCTGTACTGACAAAAACACTGCTTCCTTTCAACAAGCAATCACTCAAGAACATGCCTATGTGGTGTTTTCTTCTTCTTGGTTTAATTATTAGAAAACATTCTAAACAGTTTTATATTGTATACTGCAGACCTAGTATCCAAGTCTGATGTGGATACATTTCATGGCTGCTATCTGATATCCCCTCAGTGTAGCATAAATACTTTACACCAGCAGTATGCAGAATAGCAACATGCCAAAGCAGGGGTAGGCAACATAAGGCCCGGGGGCTGGATGCGGCCCCCCCGAGGCCTTTGGACCGGCCCCAGGCCGGTCCTGCTGCCGCCGCCGTCCACCATAATGGTATTGATTGTTGTCATTACAGGTACTTGTTCTTGGGGTTTTCTTGGCAAAATCTCCACAGGGGTTTTGCCATGGCTTTTCTGGGGCTGAGAGAGTGTGCAGGCATATTTTTAAATTTTTTTAAAATGTTTTAATTTTTATTTTCATTTATTTATTTATTTATTTATTTTTGGTGCTTCGGCCCCCTAATTGTCTGAGGGACAGCAACCCGGCCACTGGCTCAAAAAGGTTGCCTACCCCTGTGCCAAAGACTGAGTGTCAGTGTGCAATATGCAACATTGTTGCATGCGCAAAGTCCACTTCCATTGTTATGAGCACAATATGTCTGCTGCACTACAGCTAATAATTCACACTGCATGCATAGCATCACTTATGCATACATGAGTCATTAACAGGAAGTTAATATTAGTTGTTTAATCACTGTCAGCTGTTCAGTCAAGCTGTTCTGGCAGTAACATAAAGCTATCATTAGCTGACCAGTTTACAAAATGTATAGGATTTGATTACCATGCTTCAAATCCTCACCTCTGTAATTTCAGCAGCTGCAAATTTGGAAGAAAACTGCACCTTCTGAGCATCACATACAGTACTGCAATCTGTGTGTAAGTTGCTGTGAATGACAGGATGGGGCCCCAGTTCTGGCAGAATCAAGAAAGCTGATGAAGGCTTGATCTCTGGGACCATGTCAGCGAACCAGTCCAGCTCTGGGTCATGCAACTCTTTCCTCTTCACTTGGATCATGAACTCCTCTCCTAAACCACATTTTAACTTGGAAGATCGCTCTACACACAATGTCTTGGGCAGAGGGGAAATTCTGCATTCCTTGTCTCCATGGTTATAATCATCACCATTGCTCCTAGGCTCTGCAGATGGACTGAATTTGAGAGTTTGATGTTCTTTTTTGATCTCAAACCTATTTGGAGACAGCTGCAACTCTGTGATGCCATTTAACTCTGTATTAGTGATGCTGTTTCCTGAGGAAAGTTTGAAGTTAGGGCTATGAGCCACATCACCCCAAGAGTTCTCATCGACATCATGCCTGGTCAGACAAGGGCTGCTGTTGACACAAAATTCTTTCCTTTTGGTATCTACAGTTGCACTTTTCCCAGTCTCTAGCTCTTCACACTCACTCCAGTCTGGCCATTCCTCTACTGTCTTCTCAACTACATACTTGCAGCTTCCACCATTCTTCAATGTATTTAAGTCATCAGGCACACTGTATAAATGCAAAGAGTCTTGTTCCCCTGTGGAAGACATAGAATACATGCCTACTTTGACCTATGATGTATCCCCAAATCTTACACCTGAAATCCATACTCTTTATTATAACCATTTAAAAACACATGCATGAACCACTGCTCCTACCTCAAAACCAAAAATGTCATCTAACCTAAAGAACTGCCCACTGAGTAAAAACAATGTTCATATATAACCTGACACCCACCCTGCTGCTATCAGTTAATCGGTTCAAAAGAAACTTTCAAGTGATATGAAGAGGACAGTCCGCAGTTCTCATTCTATAACAGTCACGTTAGGAGCTATAGATGCTGGATTTTTCTCTGGACTGGTAGTTGTAGCAAAATCTTCTGTGGGTTTTTAGCAGCAAGGGCTGTTGTAAGAAAAGAAAAAAAAGACCAAGGTTACCTTTTCTTAAGGCAATGGGAGAATCTTGCCTTGGCACATGATCCCTGTTGCTGAATGAAAGATTTCCAGAGTTGGGACACTTGAGGAATACACTTGAGTTATTCTGCAGAGGCTGATAGATCAGCCTTTTCTGGAAGTTGATTACATGACTGAGAGAATCTGAAGAGACACATGAGCAAAAAACAAAAACACATGTAGATAGAATAATGACATTTACAACAGCATCATCTGTAACCAAAATGTTTTTTAAAACTGATGTTTGATTTGTATATTGTTGCAGTCAATAACCAGCATGAAGGGAAAAGTTCATATCAAGTAAAACTTGTTTTTAAAAAACCTTGTAAAACGGTTATCCTGCACCTACACAATGCAGGATGTTATAGAAGTGTTTTGGTGGTAGCCCCACCAACCTCCAGCAACCCCACCTCCAGCATTCCCAGTGAAACCGCCAGTTTCATGGACACCAGTGTAGCCATGACACAAGGGGAGGGTTGTGTAAGTTCACAGATGACCACTTGAGGAACTACTGTTACAGGTTTGCAACCTATCCTTCTTTTTCATGGTCTTTGACTCCCACAAATGGGAGACTACATAAGAAGGCAAGAGTTTTGTTGCAAATAAGGCAAAGGTTTACGGAACATTAAGTGAAATGCAAGACATAAACATGAAACATAAGCATAAAGCCTTCCACCCACATAAGGCAATAACCACCATAACTGTGGTCCCTAGTATTTTCTTCATTGCAGCTTAACTGTTGTCCCTGTTATTTTCTAGATTTCAGTATTAATATTATACAAAAACAAGTATGTTATCTTAATTAAAATCACTGTTCCAGTTTAATCATCAGAGTTACTCTTAGGCTCATTTGGATTGTTCAAAACCATACATATTTACTTACCTTCTGGGGAAAGGTCCAAGGTTTTAGTGAAACTTGGTGCTGAATGTTTGAAGATTTTTGTTCTGTCACCTCCCACAACAACATCAGGTCCAAGCAGTGAGACCAGCACTCCTAAACTTTGCAGTGTTATAGCTACCAGTGAGTCACTGGTATCTCGCAGCCCCAATAAAACCTAGAATAAGGACAGGTGGTCAAGCTCATTTTGGTTTCCATCCACATTCAGCTAAGAGAATGCCCTTGCTGAAGGTGCTTAAAGTTCCTTTCTTAACATTCCCACTGTTTTAGGGAAAGCCACTCTATCAAGCCTCATTCAAAATGCTGTTGTTGTTTTGTGCCTTCAAGTCGTTTCAGACTTATGGTAACTCTAAGGCAAACCTATCACAAGATTTTCTGGGCAAATTTCTTGAAGCTGTTTGTCATTGCCATTCTGAGAGAGTGTGTGACTTGGCCAAGGTCACCCAGTGGCCAAGCCATGGATTAAAACCCTGGTCTCCAGAGTCACAGTCCAATGTTCAAACCACACTGTGTCTCTCTCATTCAAAATACATTATCCCAAATGCAGAGTAGTATGTGCAAATCTAAAATCCTTACAACAAATTAGCAATGGGGAAGTCAGGAATGGCAAAGTTGGACAGGAGAACTATTTTTGTGCACAGAAACAGAAGAGAATTGTGCCGGGATGGGACAGCCTTTATTGTCATAAACAGCTCCCTAGCTGAATCCCGTATGCTTTAGATAAATTAATTTCTGGTTCCTGTTCTGCATATTTACCTGTGGCAATATGATATTTTTCAGCTCTTTCTGAGTAAACAATTCTGCATAGGCATCTAGGTGAGATAGCAGCACTATCCGAACATGCTCTTCATGCACTTCAAACAATTTCAGCAGCAAAGGGCTGACATGTGCTTGGAACACAGCTGGAGACAGCAGGCCACTGATCTGGCTTTCACCCACTTTATCTGAAGTGAAAGAGTGAACATGATGCCAGTTGAAACTAGCAATGTGAAATTACTACCACAGATTTTCAAATATCTACACCTTACCTCTCCCTTGATCCACCTGAGCTGGAAACTTACAGGAATCATAAGTCATCTACCATGGCTTATTGCCATTTTAGTGTCTGAAAATGGGCAGAATGTGAAAGCAAGAGACACAGATACTTGCTGACGAAACCAAAGTAGAAGATATCAGTTGATGGTGAAATATGGGATCTTTTTCTGTCTATAAGGCACAAAACCCAATGGAACACATAAAGTTAGAATATAATTCAAATCTCTACAGGAGAGTTAGGTTTCTGATAAAAAGATTGTAACACATAAGGTGATGTGATAAACTGATTGCCTAACCAGTTTAAAATACTTTATAGAAAATGTTTATAGAAAACATTTTTAAAAACTTCCATATTTATATTTATATTTATAAAGTATTATAAACTGCTAATCTGAATGGATGAGTGAGTTTTGTTCTATGGCAAGGCTAAGCATTCTACTCATGAAGCCATCACCTATAAAATTGGCTGAAGTTCTAGCCAGCCTTAATTTACATCCACAGTGAATGCATTTGTGCTTATTCTGAAGAAATAATTTCAAAGTTTACCTTTCCTTGGACTGAGGAGATGAGGAAGGAAACTCCTGACAGCTACTGGTTCAGCAAAAACAAGCTGATTGAGCAAGAGAGGTACCAATCTCAAAGCAATCAACTGCTCTGGCAAGCCACTCAGTCTGTCCAGCAGAAATCTGTTAGGAGACAAACTGATCAGCATGCAGTTAACAGATTGAGAGAGAGAGAGAGAGAGAGAGAGAGAGAGACAGAGACAGAGACATTTCCCCCTTTTCTGATGTCCTTCTGGGTATAGAACTAGCTCCCAGCTTTTTTGGGTTCATGATCAACTGGAGAGTAACCATAGATAGGGTAAACTCTCCTGTTCAGATCTTTCACTCAGCAGGTCTTCTCTATAGTATGAGACATGGAAATGAAGAGCTAGTATGCTTTTCTTTTGGAGTGCTGATTAAAAATGCTTTGTATATGAGTGAATAGTGCTAATATATCTTTGAGTTCCTGTTAGATGTAGACAGGCTGACAGAACGCTAATACTATGGAGACATGTCAGTTTTCCACCAGCAGTTGGATGAACAAGTAAGGGGAATGAATTTTTTTCAAAATGAGCTCCGCACTTCACCATGTGGAGGTCTAAAGTTAGTACTGTATTACCAAGTCCAGTGCTGCCACTGTCATGGGCCAAGATCTGGACCTAGAGGACAAGTGTGAAAATGAGCCTGAAGAAGGGATTTAGGTAAGTGTCCCAGCCAAAGAACAGCTTCATGCTGCTCTCCCTGTTGAACAGCAACCTTATCCAGAAGAGGGATAAAGGCAGGACTCAACTGCAGCTGATGGACATATCTGGGAGGGACAGGTTGCACACCTGTAACAGTATTTCTTCGAGTGGTCATCTGCGAATTCACACAAATGGGTCTTGTCTGCGCATGCGCAGCTAGTTCGGAACCTTCTGGAATCACTAGGCAGAAGTTGGATTGCAACTTTTTGGCGGTAGCTCCGCCCACCTCTACATAGGCTCAGCGTTCCTGCTCGGTCCTCAGTTCCAAGTACGCTGCTAACGAGCGACAGCAAGGTTATCAAATAGAGCAGGACACGACTGAGGGGAGGTTGGGCGGGATTTGTGTGAATTCACAGATGACCACTCAAAGAAATACTGTTACAGGTGTGCAACCTGTCCCTTCTTTTTGTGGTCTCTGCGAATCACACAAATGGGTTATTCAGACTAGCAAGCTAATGTCCCTGGAGGAGGGAGTGTCCTGACACAAAGTTTAAAGGTGCAAACAGAAAGTTTATTGGCACAACGTAACCAAGGTAATAGGCACCTGAAC
This sequence comes from Phrynosoma blainvillii, assembly GCA_026167975.1. Lineage (NCBI taxonomy): Eukaryota > Metazoa > Chordata > Lepidosauria > Squamata > Phrynosomatidae > Phrynosoma > Phrynosoma blainvillii. Next base: position 155,758,326 of record JANUYF010000004.1, read on the forward strand.
CTTCATAGGCATCAAATTCAAGTACGTCAGGAATTGATTGTAACCCAACAATCAGTGAGTTGCAAGTGCAAATGGAATAATGGTAACAATTGCATAAAATTAAGGGAAATTCAAGAACAATCCTATTGGAAATTCATGAACAATAAATAAACCTCCAGTTCAAACATCACTGTATGTAAATCTGTAGTATAAGCCCAGTATTAAATATATATTCATTTAAGTGAGAACACAACGAAGTTAGTGCAAAGATATACAAAAATATTCAATGAAGTCCAGATAATAATCTCTCTCTGGCTTTTCTTCGCAAACGAAGATTCAGGAAGGACTCATCCCACGCTTTTTGCAAGCGCGCTGATGACTAAAAAGGCCAATCCAACATAAACAAGTCCGGTTGCAGAAAGCACAGCAGAAGATCTCCTTGGGTGATGTTTCCGGGTTGTGATTCTTTCTGCGTTGTCGTTTCTCTTCGAGACTTGTTCGGCGTGACTTCTCAAATAAGGCTGCAGCACTGTGGATAATGCGTCTCCATGCCTCCCGATGTGAGGCCATTGTTGGCGATCAATTTGGCCGAGCCTGAGATGTTGTTTCAGGGAGTCCTTGTATCGGAGTTCTTTCCTACTCTGGCATTGAAGTCACCAAGGATACTTTTATCTTCTACAGGGACTTTTTGTATGAGATGGCGTAGGTCTGTGTAGAATTTGTCTTTCTCTACAGGGTCGGCTTGCATAGTTGGGGCATATATACTGAAGAGAACAACATGTGGGAGGCATAAGGAGATAATGCGATCAGAGTGACCTGTTGGCAAGGTTTCGAGTTTGGAGGCAATGGAGTTTTTAATCATAAAGCCTACTCCTGAAAGATGTTTTTCAGTTTTGGGTTTGCCAGACCAGTAAAGTGTGTAGCCGGCGCCGTGTTCTTTAAGGCTGCCTTCCTCATGGAGACGAACTTCACTACGAGCAGCGATGTCAATATTAAGTCTTGTTAGTTCATGAGCTATTAAAGCAGAGCGACGCTCAGGACGTCCACTATCTGCAGAGTCTTGCATGGTTCTGATGTTCCAGCATGCAAGCGCCAGTTTATTTACACCTTTGGAGGCCGCTGTGAGCCTTTGTTTCTTTGTCTTTGTTCAACCGCATCAGAAGATGTCCGTTGGCCGCGGCTAGCCAACCGGGTAGGTGGGGATGAGCTTTCGTTAGGCCACCTTTTCTAGGCCCCTCTCTGTATGGAGCAAGCAGTGCTCTCCTTAAAAAGGCTGCTTGGTCGTTCAGGATGCTGCCGAACAAGACTGTCATCTCCCGGGTCAGCCTCAAGCGACCAAAGTCCTGAACCGCCTGCATGCAGGGTTGGGTCTGCGGCTTCCAGTGCATCTTTACACCTGCCGTTTCATCCCTCACCTATCGCTACAGGGCTTTTTCGAAGATTGGATTTGTCCTTCGAGCCTGTGCAATGGATTTTTCTGGTGGAGCGCAGTGTGCACAAAACTGGCCTCACCCTTTAAACCAAAGGTTCGTCTGCTGTGGCCTTGCAAGCATGGATGGTAGATAATAATAATACTGCTTTCCCAAAGGCAGCCTCTTGCCTGGCCCGTGTGTCCAACCTATAGTGTTTAATAAAAGTCATTGGTTGGGACCAGACAGCTGCCCTACACACATCTTCTAAAGGAATGCCAAACAGGAAAGCAGATGATGAAGCTACTGCCCTTGTGGAGTGCGCACGCACCCGGCCCGGTGGATTCTTGCCCGCTAGTTCGTAGCACAAGTGGATAGTGGAAGTCACCCACTTGGACAGTCTTTGTGGAGTGACAGGTAGTCCCTTCTTGTGTTCAGAATAACACACAAAAAGTCTCTCTGAGCGCCTCCAAACCGAGGTGCACTCCAGATAGAAGGACAAAGCCCTACGAACATCCAGTGTATGTAGTCTTTGTTCGACCTCAGTGGTTGGGTTAGGGGCCAGGGTGGGTAGCACGATGTCCCGGTTGACATGGAAGGCAGACACCACTTTCTGGTAAAAGGTAAAAAAGTGATGTCGGTACGGAGGACAACCTTGTCTTTATGAAAACGAAGATATGGTTGGTCCATCCGCAGAGCACATATCTCACCAGCCCGGCGAGCCGAAGTCAAGGCTACAAGGAACACTGTTTTCCATGTTAAGAGTCTGATGTCAGTAGTAGCCATGGGCTTTTGTAGAGAGGTAAGACAGTACCAAGTCCAGACTCCAGGCCGGCGTCAGTACCGAAGATGGTGGGTGTAGGTTATTGAGTCCTTTAAGAAATCTCTTGACCAAGGGGTCAGAGAAAAAAGATGGTCTGCCCTCCAGCTGGTAGTGAGAGCAAATAGCAGAGAGGCAGCACTTAATAGAAGCAAGGCAAAGTCCTGATTCAGAGAAGGAGAGAAGAAACTCGAGTACCGTTGGTACCGAGACACAGGATGGAGAAAGTCCTTTGGATAAGAGGAAGTCCTTGAACTTATTCCATTTGTAGGAATAGGACCTTCTGGTTGAAGGTTTTTGGGCTGCTTTAATCACTGTCGGGAGACGAGGAGGGAGTGAGTTTAAGGTTGGATTCTCCACGCAACCAGAGGTAGTGAGTTCAGGTCTGGATGGCGGACTATGCCCCCGTACATCGTGAGAAGATCTGGACGGTAGTCTAGTCGGTAGTAGGTTTGCTGAGACAGATGGAGAAGTGGAGCGAACCAAGGTTGTCTCGGCCACCACGGAGTGATCAAGATGGCATCTGACTTGTCGGTCCGCATCTTGGTGAGTACTCTGGCTATGAGTGGAAACGGAGGAAACGCATAAAACTTCCTTCCGTACCACACGAACTGGAAGGCATCGCCTCGAGAAGCTCGGGTCATTGTCCTCGAACAAAACTCTTCGCATGAGTATTGTCCTCCGTAGCAAACAGATCGATGTCTCTGGTCCCCCAGAGAGAGAAGAGATGAGAGACTGTCTCGGGGTGGAGACGCCATTCGTGACATGGGTTGGATGATCGGGTGAGACTGTCGGCAAGTTCGTTCTCCTGTCCAGGGAGATGAATGGATTGGAGGATAATGTTGTGGTCGATGCACCAATCCCATATGCGGAGCGTGATGCTGAGCAAGGTTATGGATTTGGTTCCGCCTTGTTTGTTTAGGTAGTACATGACGGTGTTGTTGTCTGTCATGAGTAAAACCACCTTGTTGGACATGTGTAATTGGAAAGCCTTGAACGCCTTCTCCACAGTCAGCATCTCCAAGACGTTGATGTGTAGACGTTGTTCGACTCTGGACCACAAACCCCTCACTGTCAGTCCTCTGGAGTATGCTCCCCAACCTTCCCTTGATGCATCCGTGGTGAGGGTGACCTCTGGCTGAGGAGGAAGGAACGGCATCCCTGAACAGACGTTGTCGGGATGGAGCCACCAACGAAGAGATGTCGTCACTTGAAGTGGAATGGTGACCCACTTTGAGGTGGAGTCGGAGGTGGCATCGAACGAGGACAGGAACCAGGACTCAATGGGTCGGAGGTGAAGTCTCGCCCACGGCGTCACTAGGGTTGTTGAAGCCAAGTGGCCCATTAATGTCTGAACCAGATGAGCCTGAACCCTGGTGCGGTGGAGGCAGGCTGTGATGGAAGCAGTCAAGGCTGCGAACCTGTCTTCCGGAAGGAAGGCCTTTTCCAACCTTGAGTCCAAAGTTGCTCCAATGAATCTTACTCTTTGGGCAGGAACGAGAGAGGACTTCTTGAAGTTGACCTTGAGTGCCAATGAGTCCAGTAGACCAAGGGTAAACCGGATGTCGTTGAGGAGCTTGTCTCGGGATGGAGCTGTTAGGAGCCAGTCGTCGAGATATGGTAAGACTGTTGTCCCCCGCAATGCAGAAAGGCGGCGACTGGGGCCATGCATTTGGTGAAGACTCTCAGTGCCGAGGACAGTCCGAACAGAAGAACTTTGTATTGATAGCAGTCAGTGCCTACTGCGAAGGCCAGGAATCTGCGATGTTCCTCTCGGATGCTGATGTGAAAATAAGCATCCTTGAGATCGATGGTGGCGAACCAGTGGTCTTTCTGCAAAAGAGGCAGAATAGAAAAAAGGGTTGTCATACGAAACCATCTATATTCAATAAAGGCATTTAGTGCTCTTAAGTCCAGAGTGGGTCGGAGACCCGAGTCTTTCGTAGGTACAATAAAGTAACGAGAAAAGAAACAGTATCGAGCCTGAGAGTTAGGGATGGGTTCGATCGCTCCTTTGTCTTTCAAGGCGCGCACTTCGTCGAGTAAGGTGTCAGAGGGGGATGTAATAACAATAGCTCCAGTTGGTGGAAGCTCTTCGAATTCCAGGGCATAGCCCCTCATGACAATGTCAAGCACCCAGGAATCAGAAGTGATGTTGGCCCAGGTGTTAAGGAAGGGCCTTAATTTGTTATCATAGATGTCGACGGAGTGTGCGGCAACACATCATTGTTTCTTCCTGGCTTTGAAGGGTTTTCTTCGAAACGTCTGCCGTTGTTGTTGTTGGCGACGGCCAGAGGAAGAAGATGGACGCGGAGCTTGTTTCCGTCGTGACTGGTCTTGTCCTTGGGAAGTGTCTTGTTGGAAAGAGCGCTGAGAAGTTGGGTACCATGGTCTTGGCTGATAGTAGCCAAACCTTCTGCGGAAGGGTTGAGATGGTTGAACGGCATGTTTGCGTGCAGCAGTCTTCATTTTGTATTTTTTGTTAAGCTTTTCATCAGTATCTTTATGAAAAAGGCCGGATTGGTCAAACGGTAAATCTTCAATAGTAGATTTAGCTTGTGTAGTTAAGTCAGCTGCTCGCAACCATGCGTGTCTGCGAAGTAGGATGGCGTTGACTAGTGTTTTTGAAGAGCACTCCATGAGGTTATGGGCTGTGACTATTTGCTGAGTGCCTACTGCATGTGTCTCTTGCTGAAGAGCGAGGGCATAGGGTTTATGCTCATCAGGCAAGTGCTAAAGGATTTGTGCAAGCTTTTCCATGAGGTGATGCTTATAGGCACCCAAACATCCCACATAATTTGCCACTTTGAGGCCCAGAACAGAATGCGAGTATGACTTTTTCGCTAAAAAGTCAATCTTTTTCCCTTCGTTATCCGCTGGTGAGGTGGATGATTTTGAAGTGGAGACGTGCTGTGCTCCTTCTACTATATCAGAATTTTGGAGTGGATGATCTGTCATCCATACAGGTTTCGGATTAGCTATTCGGTAGAGATTGTCCATCCGTTTGGAAATGTGGGAGGCAGATGTCGGTAACTCCCAAGATCTTTTCAGTATTTTAGCCAGGGAAGGCATGTAGGGGATCGCTGGTCTTTCAATCAATCTACTCCGAGCCCGTTTCTCGAGTAGGTTGGAGGGTTCATCAGGAAAGGATTGGAACTGGCGTCTCTGCTCTTCCATGAGGAGCAACTGCTCAGGTTGAACCGGAAGCATATAGCTGTTGGAGGCCTCATTGTAGACCAGCTGTGGAAACCTGGAGAGCCATGGATCCGCGGCGGAAAAAGCGGAAGCTTGTTGTCGCATCTGGACTGGAACCGGAGAAGATGCTGGGTTTTCCTCGAATCCAACATTACGGGCCGAGGATGGAGAGGCGGTAGGAGGTATAGCTGGACGTAGCATCATAGATGGAGGCTGAATTTCCGCCTCAGATTCGGTGTCGAGGCACACCATCCGAGAGGTCGGTTTCAAACCCGGCAGGCCCATCGGAGCCGGAACGGACAAAGCAGTTGCTGGAGGCGTTGAGCGTGATATCATCGGGGTTCTGAGGTTTTCCCCGGATTGAGACTTGCTCCTAGAGGTTGTGGGCTGTTCCCCGTCAGTAGAATGTTGGGGAGACAATGAACGGGCTTTTTTGAAAGATGAGGGGGCCTCATTGATAGTCTCCAAATGTTTACATTTGGAAGACTTCTTTCCACCCTTTTCCAAGACTCACGCTCTCTGAATTTTTGGAGGACCTCTTGGATCTCTCCCTGGATCTGCCCCTCTGAGGGGGGTCCGAGAAAGGTTTCTTTATGGCTATGGAGGCCAAAGCAGAAGCTGGGGAGTCGGCTTGTAGGGCCTTTTCCCAAAGAGCTGCCTTGAGTTTTACCATGCGGTTTTTCAAGGCTTGCGGAGTCATTTTCCTGCACATTTTGCAGGACGTAGGATTGTGGGTCTCTCCCAGGCAGAAGATGCACTCATCATGCTGATCAGAGGTCAGCAACTTAGAGTTGCAAGACACACAATGTTTGAACGAAGCCATGTCGTCGTAGTGTGTAGGGTGAGGCAAACACAAGGTCGAGAAAGTCCAGTCAGATTATAATCAGGAACACCAACGTTTGAGGATTAATCAGAGGCAAAGTCGTAGAAACAGTCTGAGGTCAATTTATCAGAAGAGGTGGGCGGAGCTACCGCCAAAAAGTTGCAATCCAACTTCTGCCTAGTGATTCCAGAAGGTTCCGAACTAGCTGCACATGCGCAGACAAAACCCATTTGTGTGATTCGCAGAGACCACAAAGAAGAAGGCAGTACGGCCCCCAAGTCCAAGGACTCAGTGCATGGAGTAAACAGCCAAAAGTAGTGGAGAGGCTTTGATTAGAATCAGCTCGGCCATCCCATTTGAGAACTGTCTGCATAGGGCTAGTGCTAGAAGCAGCAACTCTGCTTCCTGGCCACCATTTCTGTCTCCAGACTCCTTCAGTTCAGACCTTTGACTTCTTGGCTTCTTCAGTCCTTGGATTGTGTTGATCTCGCTGCTTGTTTGTTTCCCTGACCAGGACTGCTTGACAAATGGGTTTCTCTGGACGGAATCCTACAGGCAAGGATGATTTCCAGGTGCTGGTATTTATTGCCTTTGCCAGCACTATCAGTTAATTGTTTCTTCCCAGCAGTCCTTTGTATGTGTTACTTGAATCATAACATCCATCACCATCTATTACTCCATGCCCTCAAATAATCAAATGTGTTACTTGAATCATAACGTCCATCAGCATCCATTATTCCATGCTCTCAAATAATGTTGTTGTGCAAACTATGAACCTTGGGAATAACAAGGAAACTTATCAAAGCCACAGTGCAATAATATGTTTTATTAACGTAGATACATTTTAAAAGTTTGTAAAATTCTACCAAGCAGTTAATTGTTGCCCTCTTAACTTTTTGCCCTCTTAACTTTATAACTTCTCCCTCTAAACTATAAGATGCAGTCTATCCAGCCCTCTGTTTTGTTTTGTTTGTTTTTGGGGTAGGGGGAGGTTGAATATTTTTTTTCCTTTTACTTCAGCGTCAGCTTCCTCTAACTTCCGTCCATTTGCTCTCAGAATCCACTGTTCAAACCTATCTCAGAAGAAATCCAATTATACTGTAGCTTTACCATCTCCCTAATCAATATTATCCCAAAAATCAAAATACAATAGCAAGCAATAGCAATAACAAGTACATTTCTATACCACTTAAGCACTCCCTGAGTAATTTACAATGATATAAGCTAATTGCCCCCAACATGCTGGGTACTCATTTTAGTGACCTACGAAAGGATGGAAGGCTGAGTCAACCTGGAGCCCTGCAGGATCACTCACAACCTTGTAGCTGTGAAAGGCTGCAGTACTGGTATTTAACCTCTTTGCCACCAAAGCTCCTTCAACTTCTCTAAATAAATGTGTATTATTCCAGACTTTTAATCTACTGCTTTAATAAACAACCCCAGATCCAAACTCGTTACTGCTATTTATTTTGGATGCAAGGCTATGTAAATTACTTCATATTTTATCCCCCTCTGTGGGAGGAACTGCTCTCGTTTCAGTCTTCTCTCTTTTGAAGCATTACAGAACTGTTTTTTTTTTAAAAAACTGTCACACTAGTGGCCAAGTTTAATAGTCCTTCATCTGACACTCTCGCTCACTGAGAGACACTTTCTCTCTTTTGCTTCAATTTAAGCTTTTAAGTCCCCTAAAGGAGAGATTGGCTGGCTAGTCCTGGCAAAGAGTGCATCCTCCTCTTGGCAGGCAGTAAGAGTGTTTCTCTGATTCCAAGAAAAAATCCCGAGCTAGTCATGGAGTGCAACTCCCAGGCTAATTTTCTTAAGGAGGGGGCTAGCTTCCCAGATACTGTGCTTCTATCTGAGAACAAAAGCATTTGGAGAATGGCCCAGCACAGAGGCAGGTTAAACACATCAGTTTAGTTGGAGCTTCCTTAGCTGTCTTTATTCAACAATTAGCCCCTTTAGATAACGTGAGCTCAAAACACACTTTAGCAAGCATCTTCTTGGGGAAGATGCCCTTTCTTGACATGTGATAAGGGATCCCAACTATTTCCCAGGGCAACTCTCTACCTGGTTTGTTTACTTGGCTTCTGACTGGCTTCTTGGTCAGTGTAACATGCTCCAGCTCATTCTCAAATTTCTCCCCAAATTGTTCATCCTTATTGGGCAATTGTCTCTCGTGATCCTCTGAGATGTGGACCTCCCCCATAAATATAAACCCATCACATCATTTATCCTTTGGCCTGAAACAGATGGGCCAAAAAGATTGCGACAGGGCCGTGCTGGTGCCGTTTGTGCCAGGACTGTGGCAACCATGTGCACCTGGTCCCGATCCAGGCATCCACTGTAGTTCTGAACTGAGCTGCCAAAAAGATGCAGATTTTTCTGCTCCTTTTTCGCCTGGTTCTTTTCTGAAGATGCGGCGTTGCCGTGGTCATCTAAGTGTCATCATCTAAATGCTACACCCTGAACATAGCGGGAAACCACATAATTTGGCCTGTCTGTTCCGGGCCTTTGTTTACCAGGAGGAGAGACTATATCCCTCAGCTGTATTGCCTAGCTAATGGAAGAGACTATTATCATACACAGTTAACAAACAATGCTAGTATCAGCTCCACAATGCTCAATTACAAAACTTGGTAAAGGACCCCTTCCCTTCAGCTGAAATCACACCCAGTTGTTTCTGAACAATCTCCTTAGTCTTCTCCTGCAAAGCAGCTACTTTAAGCATACACAAACACTGCAAAACAGTAAGCAGACCCAAATATACAATAAGCAGCTGGGTGATGTGTCAAAAACCAGGCCTCTTGTATTTCTCTCATTCCTCAAATAGTTGATAGTGAAATCCTTAATCATCCAGAGTCCAGCAAAATGGATAAAATGAATTATCCAACCTAACAGTCAAACTCTTTCACCAACACTTTACTTCCATCAAGGCCCAAAGTCTTGAAATAGAGCTATTCCATTTTACAAAGAGAAGCATATGAGCACCATAAAGTGAGCAAATGCTGCAGCTCTCCAGATCCCCATAATGATCCCTCAGAACACCCCATGGAACAGTACCAAAATCTCAAAAACACCTAGAAGACATTCCATTTTCGTACAAGATGCTGTACTTTCTAACAGCAAGTGCTAGTGAATGTATGATTCCTACCTTTTACCAAAAGAGTAAGCTTGTCTGGTGCAGGCAGGCCAAGGGTACACAAAGGGCCTCCAGATGATGTTAGATTCTAACTCCTATCACCCCAACAAGCATGCCCAAGATGACTGGAATTGTAGTCCAACAATTTCTGGAAGGTCATCAGTTTCAAACATTTAAGCTAGGCTTTTCCAAGAATTCTTTGTGACAAAACAAGGGACACAGATACGCTCAATGGAATCGCCCTTAGAGTCTCTTATATCCTTCTCTACCACACAGCATGTTGGGTTTTCCAAAATGACAGGTAATACCAGGTTAATGTAATTCTGGTAGCTCCTCAATGACGAAGAAGAGAATGGTTTCTAGATCAAGGCATCATATAGATCAATGATTCTCAAACCTGGTCCTCCAGGTGTTTTGGATTTCAACTCCCATAATCCCCAGCCATCTTGACCAATGGTTTGGGATTCTGGGAACCAAAGTCCAAAACACCTGTAACACCCAAGTTTGGGAATCACTGATATAGATAGTTCAATCTTTGTAAATCCTTACTTGGAAATGCTTCATCAAGATGTTTCTCTACTAAACTTTAACCTACAGAATCTGCACACGTCTTAGAGTCATTACAAGTAAGGTTTTAAGTTTTAAATGGAATTCTGGGATTTGTAGTTTTGTGAAATATTTTTCTCTGTCAGAGCGCTCTGGTGCTACAACAAACTACAAATCCCAGAATTCTATACAAATCCCAGAATTCTATTGAGCTATGGCAGTTAAAGCAGTGTCAAACTGCATTATTTCTGCAATGCAAATTAGACAATGTTAAATAAGAGAGAAAATCCTAACTAAAATCCCAGTTGAAATATGGCTTTAATGGAAAAACAGAGGTAAACTAACATTAACAGTCCATTAACAGATTATATTTTTTACTTACTTGAAAAATTCTGTCTTTTCTTCCTCTGTTTTCAGTGTTAAACTGTTCAGGAAGCTCAAAATTTCCAGGAAATCATTCCTGAAATTTTAAAAGAAGTCATTATTGATTTAGAACTTACAACCTAAAATAATTATTTATATGCAGAGGGGCGGGATATAAATAATAATGATAATGATAATAAATAAATAAATAAATAAATAAATAAAATTTATTTATATACCGCCCAATGGTTGCCCAATCCGGGCGGTTTACAACATAAAACCGTTACAATAACAACATATCCTACCTCCCCTTAAAACAGTATTAAACATTAACATAGTTAAAATCCTAGTAACAAATTAACAAACTGTTAAAATAGTAAATCGTGTTAAAATAATAACAAATACATAAATATAATAATAATGAATAATAACTATAAATAAAAATAATAACAATATAAAATTAATATCCACAAACAAAAAGCAACCCTCAAGTGCAGTGAAATTTGTTGAAATCACAAATGCTTGAATTTGTGCCTATGGTATACTGGCATCAAAATACACATCTTGACTTGGACTCAAGGCTGTACTCTCAAATTTTCCAAGGAACTATTGTCTTAAAGATTGATTGCAACATACCCAGGATGTTCCCGCCTCTACTTTTATTTCTACATCCAATCCAGATCAGTTCTGCATGTGCTCATACTCACAACCTTGTGTCCTACCTTTGGAACTTTTTTTCCCTAAACAGTGCCATGGCTCACACCTTAGCATCACTATTTTAGGCATCTGTTCCTGGGAAGGAATTTTACAGATCAGTATTACTTGAGTAAATTTTCACTTCTGCATTGATCATTTTGTTTGCAGGAGAGAATTACATTATCTTCTCTGAGACTGCAGGTTCTTATTGGTAGAGAGAACTCATTGATGCAATGATTCCATATCTATCCATTTACAGTCAGAACCTTATGATATTTCTTTTCCTAATACATTTTGAAATTACCATCAGAAAGCATCTTTGTTTATCAAAGAACAGTGCTGTTTATGCAACTGTGAATCCTGAATGTGAAAACCTGGCACACCACAGTCCCTGAAGCATTACTTCCAATCCCATATATTACATCAATTAGCATATATTCCAACAGTATGCTCACCGAAAGAATTCATGAGATAGTAGACCAGACAGTGGGAAACGGTGCACAGGATCAGGATTTAGCAAAGCAGTGCATAAGGTCTGCTGAAAGCTGATGAGAACATCCTCTGCAACTGAAGGACACAACTTTGGAATTAAATCAATCAATAAACCCCAAGATCAACCAGTGCTAGCAGCTCCAATTATTCTCAGTTCTGGGATGATACTCTTTACAACGGAAAGCTGCAATTCTAAATTTGCAGAGGATTTTATTTTACTTCACAATGCAATACTGCTGAGCAAACCTATACTTTATTTAGAGACCCCAAATTAAAGGCAACAGTGGTGTTAGACTGATTTGTGCTGCATGCCAAACAACAACACATATCTGGGACAGTTATTTTTCTGAGTGAGTCACCAAGAGAAAACAAAACATATATAATAAAATGATCTTGATGACATTCCTTATAGCAGGGATGGAGAACCTCTGGCCTGCAGTTTAATCTAGTTTACCGAGGGAAATGTGCTGTTCTCAAATGTGCTAGCTTGGTTTCAGATGGCAATCTGGCCTTTAAGACCATTAAATGCTCCACCCCTAATAAGAAATTACTTCTATAATTTATGCAGTCTGAGAGACCACTGCTATGTCAGCTGAGATACCATCTTAAACAACAGATTGCATACACTATTGGATAGTTTTACATTTAAGACAGCTGTCATTCAGACTCACTATAACAGAATCTCTAGTGAAAGAACCTGGTAAATTAGAACCACAAGACCATTAATTAAGAGGCAGTATATTGGTGTTAAATGAGTCATTTTGTAAAAAAAACACCAACACTTTTGAATTGCTAGGCTGGCAGAAGCTGGGACTAGTAACAGGAGCTCACCCCATCATGCAGCACCTGGGCCTCGAACAGCCAACTTTCTGATTATCAGAACCACTAAGCCACCACATCCCCTTACCTTAACTGTAACCTAAATTTTGAAGAAGTAGTTCCTTTTATGTTCTGAATACTGGCAGTAGAAACCTTGGCATTCCTTGAAATTGTACAATTTTGTTTCTAATAATTCTTACCCTCTTCATTTAAAAAAGTCAGCAGGTTTTCAACCATTACACCAAATGAGTATGCATCCCGGGAATGACCCTGGCCTCCAGGAAGAAGTTGGAAGTCTGTAGACTAGAGTAACAGAAATAGGATTAAACAGTAAAATCTGACTTAGCTCTTTTCAGAAACACTCCTGCCCCAACTTTAATCCACCCAGTATTTTATTTAAGATATTTATACACTTTCCTTAAAAAATTGAAGGTGGTTTAAAAAGGCAAAAAACAATAAATGACAGCAGCACAAAACAGATAAAACACAGTAGCAAATATCTGTGCGTTTGTGTGTATGTTGGGGGTGTGCAGGAGAGAAGCCTAGAAATCAAAGTCATGAATTCAACATTTTCATATACAGCATTTTCACATACAGCATTTTACAGGTTTTCAGGAAGTTCTGACAGAAGTACTAGATGACCATATTGATCTATAATTCCTAATCAGAAAGAAGTTCCACTATAAATACAGTCTCACTTCCAAATAAATTAATGAAAAACCTTAGCACCAGGGCTGGCTGGTTTAAACCTTGTTGGTTTAAGCCATTGTTTAAACCAAATGACTTTGAAAAACAAAATACCCCTGTGTTTTAAAATTGATTATTCATTTTTTTTTAAAAAGTCTGGCTATTATTACTATTTTCCCACCCTCTTCCTAGAACAACAATGACCGTTTGAACTGAAACATTGTAACTTTAACAGTTTATTAGCAGTTGTTCATTGTTAGACTAGTATCCAGTCCTTCTTTTTAATCACTTTATAAGTGATTAAGAAATGCCATTCAGAAATAAAATCCTTGAATTAACATAGGTTCAACCAAAACAACCTGCTTTAAAAGAGGACTTTTAAAAGAACAATTATTATTTAAGCTAGTAGCCATAACATCTGAACTGCATTTTGCTTGTTAATTTTCTGATTTGCACATATTAATGCAAAAAAATTGTTTCCTCCCCAACCCTGCACATAGGAAAATCTTTAACTGTCCCTGTCATATTATAATGCTGGAATAAGAGTACTGAGGAGCAAGGAAAATAAAATGAAAGGAATCAGAAGCAGATGGACTTAATTTAACACTGTGCTAGCATTTGAAAGAGAACTTTCTTTCCCTCATCCTTACCTGCAGCTTTCCACACTGCCAGAAAATCAACTCCTGAGTGAGGGAAGGGGGCAACCTGTTTTGTGGACACATGGGGGAGTTGCAGGGGAAACTGATCCCCCTCCCAATTTCACTGGATTGTGATGTTCTATATAACTAATCCTACCCATTATGTTATTGCTGTTACCTGTTTTGAGAAACCCTGGACTTGGAAAAGGAGGAGAGAATTATGTTTATTTCAATATTGTATTTATTTTACATTTGTAAGCCGCCTTGATTGCTTAGGCAAAAGGCGGGATATAAGAAAATTATTATTATTATTATTATTATTATTATTATTATTATTATTATTATTATTAATTATTATTATTTATGCTTAGTAAAACATGCCTAAGAAAGATTTTGGTCCTACCATGTTTGGAATGCCAATTAAATTATTTACAGATAAATCCAGAGACAACATGCTTGAGATCTCGGTTTTCCCTACAGAGTATTCCAATGCAAAAAATGGAACAGTGATTTCATGTTAGTATTTCCCACAACAGATTAATGCAGTTAGTAAGGTATCTTTTCTATCTGATATATATGTTAAACACATACAGATGGAAATCGTTTTTTGAACTTCTCCAACATACATAATGGATAAAGCCTACCAGTTCTTCAGGTGGAATGCCGGTCTTCTCTCGTATTGACTTGATACTATTTAGAAACTACAAAAGGAGACATGTTTTAACTCTTGTAAGCCTATGATCAACACTTTGTAAAAAGCAAAAGCAATAGAAACAGTCATGTATTAATGATTGTCCTCTGCATTACCCCAGCTGCACTTCTGAACACCAAAGATGTCTCTCTTGTCCATATCGCCTCTCAAGGAAGTATATCTATTCCATACAATCTGTTGCACAGCCTAAAGCAGTACTTCTCAAGCAGTGTTCCATAAAACCATGGACTTCCTTGGAACTTTAAGAGCTAATATCCCTTTAATATCCCTTAGCACAGAGTAAAATCACTCCATAGGACACAGGACACATGTTTGAGAGGAACATGAAGTGTTGATGTGTGGTGGGGGTAGTGACTAGATATTAGGAGAAGATCCAGTTTCTTTCTAGTATATTACAATACACATACATAAACACGCATTTTGCTGCTACAACATAAGCAGTTTTTTCATCTGCACACCCTGGTATTTGTAATTACTAAGGTTGCACTTCTTCCCATTAGGTCTGCAATTCCCATTAGGACTTGTTTTGCAAGCAAAACCTGTTTATGTGACTCAGCAATACAGTAATAATTCTGGATTGCCTGGTCTCGTAAATATGATCAACAGATTATGTATTCTTCAACTCTTGTCAAAGTCATTACTTCTATAGAGCAAGATATAGGCACAAAAAGAACTAGACTAAGGGTGTGACAAGTAGGCACAGGTAACAATCGCATTACTGCAGTCAAAAAGATCTAGTCGCTACAGCCAGAAAGAACCAGTTGCTGTTCTGTTTATATGTCCCATACCACTATTTAGGGAACCTGTTATTTTGGAATAAGGTGTTAAGGCTGCCTATTGAGCTGGTACTCTTTCCAACCTAATGCATTTCAAACTACTCAGTGGGGTAGAAGTATTGGGAAAGAGCACAGATAATGTTCTCTTGGGAACTTAAAAGGAAGAGTCTGTTTACCTCTGCTGTAGCTTCATTCTGATTGCAGACTGTTTCCATGCCTCCTAGTTTCCAGTGTCCATTTTCACTTACAAATATGGAAGACAGGCAGATATTGTTGTGTGTTAAGTGTCCCTAAAATATATTTGTAAAATAAAGGGGAAAATGCTGTAAGCCTGAGAATAGTTGCAGACATAAAACTCTTGTTAGGACTGATTAGATGCCAAGAGACTCCAAAGGAGACCTACCGAAACCACAGAAGAGTTTTATATGTCACCAGAGACCTCTTGTAGGAACGTTATGCCAAGCCAAGTTTAACTAGCATAATTCAGTTTATACCACACATATCATACCTGGGAAAAAGAACAATTTATTCTGCCTCAGGGTCTGCTTCCTTAAGTTGAGAAAATGAACTCTCAACAAACAAAAACTGCTAAGCAAACAAGATTGCAGTGATTTTTATAAATAATGGAAGCATACTATGAATACCAAAATCCAGAATTCTTCAGAAGATAAATAACCTGTTATGTATTTCAATAGGAATTCCTTATCCTGCCTCCACCTAAAGTTCTGTAATTTATGTAAGCCAGATACTTAATATTACCAGCAATCCATCTTTACCAAAACCTCAAGAAGAGTATTTTCTTTTTAAAAACATGCCCAGGAATATATGAATTTCACTGTCCTCTGTGATGTTAGTTCTACTCAACGTGGCTGCTTACTCTTTTGTCATTTATTCTAGTTTTCTGTGCTTTATAGTTGTCTCTTTCCACTCTGAGGACTAGTAACAGCCTATAAAAACTCAAACATCAAATTCAGATAATGCATATATATGTAATGGACTTATTCAAATGTATGCCTGCATGTATGTGTGCTATAAAAGTGTGAACTCAAAAAAGAGTTTTTTATAGACAAGAACAGCAGGTAGCTTACCTATAACTGTGGTTCTTTGACTGGTCATCTGTGCCCATATACAACTGGGTTTGTGCCTGTGCTGAGCCTGACATATATGGAAAATTCCAGACTAAGCAGATTTGGCAAGAACCTTTGGCACACCAAAGGTGCTTGCCTCTTCAGTTCTGTAGTCTGTTCACTGATACACTGGGCCTGAAAAACAACAGGGGAGGAGGGTGTGTTGTGTGAGGGCACAGATGACTGCATGAAGAACCAGTTACAGGAAAGCAACCTATTTTTCTTCATGGGCTCTGTGCCTCATACAATTTGCTTATGTCAGGCAGTGAGACATCTCTCAGCCAGTAAGATGCTGGCCATCTCTCGCATGGATGTAGAACTAACTATATGTCCCATACACTATTTAGGGAACTTGTTATCTGGTTTTGGAATAAGGTGTTAAGGCTGCCTATTGAGCTGGCAGTTTTCAACCTAATGCATTTCAAACTACTCAGTGGGGTAGAATGTATTGGGAAAGAGCATAGATAATGTTTTTACCTGCTGGAAGGCTAAGTTGACAACTTCCACCACCTGTTCTGAAAGGGGAAACTGCCTTCCTATTCCCACAACAGAGGAAGAATCTGGGAAATTTCCTTACATAGGTAGTCCTATGACTGTAGTAGACCAAGACTCTTCTCATGTCTACATAATACAAAGTCTGTTGCAGTTGTGAAACAGGATTTTGATAAGAAGCTGATAATATAATTTCCTGATATAACAATTTCCTGATTCAGGAGGAATGGAGAGACTACCTTAGGAAGGAAGGAGAGGTCCATTCTGAAAAATTTGGTAAGAGCGGCCCATTCTCAGTGCACAGAGCTTGCTAGCCCTTCTAGCTGAAGTGATCACCATCAGTTTTAAATCCAAAGTGGCAAGTAGCTCAAACAGCTTAGCTGTTAACTGTGCCAAAACAGTGCCAACAGTGAACAAGATGGGATAGAGTCCCTCACTAGCAGGTGCAGTGTGGAATTTGACACAGGAAGCAATTCACCATCTCATCCTAAAGTTGGGTGTTCCCCAGGTTGATGTGTCACCACAGCAGCAAGGTAGACTGTAAAAGAAAAAATTGAGAGTTGTTTGTCTTTCAAATGGGACTGTGCGTTCCATCAGCTGGTGCAGATGGCAAGCCTATTTCATGTGTGTATCTGCAGAAATGGCACCACTTGTTTTTGCATGACCACTGTGTGGACTGCTTTCAAGAGGCCCGAAGAACCATCTGTACACATAATTCTAATGTGTTATGATTCTCCATGCCATCAGATGTAGAGACTGGAAGTTGGGGTGGCGTATTTTGCCATATGATAGTGTCAGAAGATTCAGCATGAGAGGAAAGCAGAGCTAATCATGATGTGACATCCATAGGAGCATCAAAATCCACAGCTGCCTGGGCCACTGAGATACCACCACTTGCAGTCCACTGAGTCTTACTAGACTTTCATCAGTACTCTGGTGATGAGCAGTATTGGTGTAGGCATATACAGTAGAGGGAATGTCCAACACTGAAAAAAGGCATCCACAGTGAGCATCCCCTTCCTGCTCTGCTGCAATACTGGTTGCATTTCATCTTGGAAGCAAACACATCTATCGATTGACTTCCTTATCATACCATTATCATGTGGAGTGCTTCTCAAGACACTGACCACTCATTAGCTCAAAAGGTTGCCTGTAATATATACAGTTAGCCCTCCACATTCGTGGGTTTAACATTCACAGATTTGATTATTTGGCAAGTTTGCACGACTGCTCCTCCTCCTCCTTCCTGGGCTCCCTCCCCCCTGCAGGAGAAAAAGCCCAGGGATGGAGCAGCCAATAACAGTGTTCCTCCTCCTCCTCCATCCTAGGCTCCCCTGCCCATGGGAGAAAAAGCCCAGGAATAGAGCAGCCGGGAAGGGTGTGTGTGTGCTCCTCCTCCTCCATCCTGGGCTTCCCTCCCATGGGAGAAACAGCCCAAGAACGGAGCAGCTGCAAAGGGCGTGCATGCGCTCCTCCTCTTTCTTCACCATCCTAGGCTTTCCCTTGTATTTATGTTTTTTCCACTTTCGTGGTGGTCTTACATCCCTAACCCCTGTGAATGTGGAGGGCAGAGATCACTTTTTGAGGTATACAAGAGAGACCACTTTTTGAGGTATACACCAATCCCACAGGTTCACTGCAAGCTGATTCAGCATATGGGAACTCGTTCCCATTGTTTGTTGTGAAAGACAACCATAAGCTGATTGTCTGAAGAAATCTGAACCACCTCCTGCTGGATGTGACTTTCCAATGCCTGGTGAGCTTTTGTGACTGCAGGCATCGTGGGTGCATTGATATGGTTGCTGACATTCTCTCATTCTCAGTCAGACCACTGGCTACAAATCTCTAGTCTGGAGCAATGCACCTCACCATCCTGATAGGGATGCAGCTGAGTTTAGCAACACTGTTTTCTGAGTGGATCAGAATGGCATTCTTTTGAATAAATTCAGGGGTAGAACCACCAGTCTCACTATGGCATTACCACATGGCAGTGGTGGGACTGTGTACTATTTGGAGGAAAGAGGCTATGCTCATGGCAGCACTGCTGCTTAGTATTTCCCCATGTCAGGCTCTTGCTGAGGAGCTAGGGTAAATGGGCTAAACAGCAGCAAAAGTATTGGGGTGTGTATGTGTATGACACTGGCAGAGCTCTCAGAGACAGTGGCATCATAGCTAGCATCTGTTAGTACTGCGCAGGAGGAGGCATGGTAAATCCCTTCTGAATGTCCTTTACATTGAAAACTCTATGATGAGACAATCCAAATGACAGTGCCAGAAGATGATCAAGTGTTCAGACCAAGTCCCTGTGTATGCTGGACTCTACAGAACAAGGCGACAATCAACCAGTTGTATAACAACAACAACAACAACAACAACAACAACAACAACATCCTGATTCCCCCCCCCAAAAAAAATTTGGTCTCAAAGTGACATACAGTTTAAAAGAATATTATTAAAAACATATAAAAGTGAGCATTAGAATAGAATTAAACTGTTAAAGTATTTTGTGCTTAAAAACAGTACAATATGGAAAAAAATTATCATTCTTGGGTTCTGGGGTGGGGTGTAATGATTACCTTAACCTTCATAAAAACAGAAGGATGCAAGGTAAGAAACGCCCTGATTGGATTACCATTAGGCGGGGTATAAATAAATTT
Source organism: Phrynosoma blainvillii (assembly GCA_026167975.1). Lineage (NCBI taxonomy): Eukaryota > Metazoa > Chordata > Lepidosauria > Squamata > Phrynosomatidae > Phrynosoma > Phrynosoma blainvillii. Next base: position 155,777,696 of record JANUYF010000004.1, read on the forward strand.
TATTATTTATTATTATTATAAGAATGATGACAAGGTAAGTGATCATGGTCCACAGCTACAAGTGAAGTACTTTTTAGTCTGGCCCCAAGGCAGGTAGTTGCAAAGCATGCTCTTCTAAGGGTTAGTCAGTACCAGTAGGTGTACGTAAAGGCATTCTTTATACTAGTCACTCCTTGGAATGCGCAGACCCACCCAATTCCAGGATGTAAACTGATCCACAAGGATATGGAAGGCTGGGACACTGATTCAGGTAATGCAGCTGAAGCCAACTGAGGGATAGGGGAGGAGGAGCTGATGGAGCCGGCAGATCTGATGGAGTACAACAGCTCTTGTCCTTCTATTTTTCTCCCTCTTCCTTGTTGATGTTTCCAAGGCTGGTGCAGTCATCTATGGGGCCTGTCAAACTTCAGTATCAATCCCAAAGATCTGTGCAGGGTAAAGATAGTCTGCAGCTGTTCCTCTCCCTGCTCCTGCTCAGATGATGCCATGGATGAGGAAAATGGTCTCAGGGCACACTTGGTTTGATGGATGGAGGATAGTACTGTGATTAGGATTGGATCCACAGCCACTGCTGAGCATATACCCATTTGATTCTAGGGCTCTGGTTATGCTTCCATAAAGGTTTGGAAAGTGCAGGGGTCTTACAAATTGAAGTTAGACATTGAATAAAGAGAGCAAATTTTAGCTGCTGTATCAGTAATCTTCAGAGACTGTTCCCAAAGGTGAAGCCTAGAATGGGAAAGCCATTTTTAAAGTCCTTGGGTCATAAAACAGTTACAGTTGGGGCATGAGCTGACCCCCAGGAAAAAAAAGCACTGGAATGGCCATCATATGGGGAATAAGCTACAAATGGGAATTGCCTGAGTAAGAAATACCCTAAACAAACTCAAGTGAAAATGTAGATACTCTGCACTGAATTATTCAAGATGTGAACAGAATAACTGAAGAGGGTAGCTCTAGCATAAAGTATGAGGCATGCACCAGAAGGGGTGGAATTTCCACCAAATCTATTTAGCTCTGGAGCTTTCCATGTATGTCTTTGTGAACTGTATGAGGAACAAAGTCCATAAACTCATTCCATATTTGGAATAAATAGAGCATCCCTGCCAGTCCAACTCTACTACCTCAAACACAGCAAGAGCAAAACCGAAACATGTCATCTTGCTCTTTCTTCCATTTGAAATTAGTCCAGTAGCATTGTTATCAATTAGCCTGCACTCTATGTCATTCACTTTCATCTGGCCTATGGAACTGCTAGTCTAAATGTCAGATTCAGTAAGGAAAGGTTATTTACATGTAATTGTAGTACTTTGAGTGGTCACCTATGCCCTTACACAAATGAGTCTCGCTCTTGCACGGATCCAACCACGGAAACATTGTAAGACTGAGTAGCTTTTTGGCGGCAATCCTTAAGGGCATTCTATAAATAGCTCTAAGAAAGTACTCCCCTCAGTTCCAATGTCTCTCATAAGTTGGTGGACTGCAAGAAAAGAAGGGAGAAGGGTAGGGTTGTGGGTGGGAGCACAGATAACCACTTGAAGAACTACAGTTACAGGCAAGTAACCTGTCATCCTTTGTTGTCTCTGTGCCCCACACAAATGGGTAATTACCTGCTTACCAAAGAGGTGGAGCAGGTCAGCCAAATACAGATAATAGCACTGCCCTTCCAAACTGTGTGTCCTCCCTGGCCCTGCAGTCAAGATTGTAATGCTGGATAAAGGACATCAGTCGGGACCAAGTGGCAGCTTTGCAGATCTCTGGAAGACAGATCCTTCTGAGCCAGGCAGAGGATGACGATATAGTCCTTGTGGAATGAGACTGCAACTGCAGAGGTTGAGGCTTATTCACCAGCTGATAAGATATATGGATGACTTCCAAAACTTATTTAGACAGACGCTGAGAAGAGATAGGAAGACCAGCATGAGGGCCACCATAACACACAGAAAGGTGAGGGGAGTGCCTGGAAGGCACTGTACGATGGATATAGAAGGCGGACGTCCAGACAGTATAAAGCCTTCTCAAAGCAAGAGAGGTAGGATTCTGATATAAGGCTGGGAGGACTGCATCTTGACTGAGGTGAAAGGGAGTGATCATTTTCAGGAGAAAGGTGGGACTAAAGCGAGGGACTATCTTATCCCTATGAAAGGTGGTATACAGAAGGTTGCATTGTAGGTTGCATAGTTTTCCCACTCATTTGACCAATGTAACTACGGTGAGGAAGGCTGTTTTTATAGTTAGAAGTCAGACGTCGATGATAGCCATGGGTTCAAATGGCTTGGACATTTGGCAAGACAGCGATCAAGGTGGGGACTGGGTCTCTGACATGAAGGTATAGGTGAGCTAGGCCCTTGAGGAAGCATTTGATGGTAGTGCTGCGGAAGTGGCAAGTGGATGTGTGAGAACCTGACTGATGCACCACAATGGCTGGTAGACTTGGAGAGATGAAACAGAGAGACCCTGGTTGTTCAGGTGGCAGAGCAAAGACATGATGGCATTTACATTCATAGCAGCTGTTGGAAAACTGAGTCTGTGGTGACGGTGTAGAAGCGTTGCCTCTTCATTGAATAGGCATAGTGCGTAGATGGTTTCCTGGAGGCGAGCAAGATGTCTCACATCCAACCTCCTGGAGGGGAGGAACCATTACTCCTGAGGTGTAATGTGTGACTGCCTGGATGGTGAACGAGGCCATTTAATTGCGTCAGGAGGGTTGAAGGGTAAGGCAGATGAAGGTGGAAGAGTTGGGAGATTGTAGCAGTGTGGGAGAATTGTAGCAGCTGAGGGGAACCATGGTTTCCTTGGCCTCCATAGGGCGACCAAGATGCAGTTGGTGCCGTCTTCCTGAATTGTCACCAGAACTCTTGTTATGAGAAGTAGAGGGAGAAAGAGATAAAGGAGAGGTCTGGACCAGTTGATGAGGAATGCATCTCCTTGAGCAGGGGTATGCAACCTTTCCCCTTTAAGGGCCGAGGGACTTCAGCTCCCAGAATCCCAGGAGCTATTGGCCAATATGGGATTATTGGCCAACATGGCTGAGGCTTCTGGGAGTTGAAGTCCCTCGGCCCTTAAAGGGGAAAGGTTGCCTACCCCTGTCCTTGAGTGTGGCAGCCACAACTGTTCCATGTGCAGAATATGTGTTTAGAGGTGAAGTGAACACATCAATGAGTGGAGGGCCCCAGCGATCCTGTATCAATCGGAAGGCAATGGGGGAGAGACCATTTGTGGGGCTCTGAAATCATCCAGCTGAGAGAGTCGGCTAGGATGTTGTCTTGACCAGCCACATGAAGTGTGAATCACCACTGTGGTCTCAGCCATGAGTCCTAGGAGTCTCATAATGAGGTCAGCCGGGACGGCCATTGTAGAGTATCTGGATGATGAGGAGCAGAGGCTGGGCCCAGTCTGCAGCATGGGTGGACCTGGAGTCGAGGAGAGCACCTATGAATTTGAGAGACTGTGCTGGCATCAAGTGAGATTTGTCCTGATTGAGGCATAGGCCCAAGGTGGCGGAGTTGTAGGGTGGCCACAATGTCCATCCACACTTGTCTCTCTGTTGGTGTGGTGAGAAACAAGTCCTCTAGGTAGGTTTATAAAGCTGTATACCTTTTGTTCAAAGGTGAAAAACTCCCTCTGACATGACTTTGGTAAAGATGTGTTTGAGCCCAAAGGGGAGGATTTTGTACAATCGCCCCTCTGTTCTTGTGGATTTAAAAGTCCACAGTTTTGAATATTCAGAGGGGTGACCTCTGTCAAGATCAATGGGGCACGTGGCCCATTCAAGCCTATGGAGCTTGAATATTGGCGAGTCTCCATTTTTGCAGGGGGGCGGGGGGGAGGGTCCAGAACAGATCCCTTGTGAAAACGGAGGGCAACTGTATTGGTAAAGCCACAGAAAAATGAAGAAACTTCTTGTTCTGTGGATGGTTTATGATATGAAAATAGGTGTCCTGAAGGGATATGAATATGAAAGGATATGAATCAGTCATCCCGCTTGAGAAGCAGGAGGATGGTGGGAAGGGTAAGCATCCTGAACTTTTGTAGACAGATATACCTGTTTATATACAGTATTTGGTGCAGTTGTGCTGGCCACACGACCACTGGAGTTGTCATCGGACAATGCTGGCTCTTTGGCTTAGTAACGGAGATGAGCACTGCCCCTACAATCAGTTACGACTAGATGTTCATGTCAAGGGACTACCTTTACCTTTTACCTTTATACCGGTTTATGCATTGGAGGGCCATGATGGGTCTGAGTGAACTGCCTTTTTTGCATATAATGAAGTAGCGGGGAAAGGAGTCCGTGTTTTGGCATTCTTCTGGAGGAGGAAAGTGACCTTTTGTTCAAGTATGACAGATATGGAGGCGTGTATTTTGAATATGCCCGTTGGTGATAGAACTCTAAGGTGTAGCCAATGTTGACAATCATAATGGCCCTGGAATCTTGTGAAATAGAATTCCAGGTGTTGAAGTGATGGTGCGTGGCTCGAGAGTTGGTGACAGAAAAGCACAGAGACGATGGCAGGTAGTCCGAAAGGTCAGAAGAGTTAAAGGGGCTGTTTGGATGGGGTGGTGGTGGTTTCTTTTGGGTGAAGCAGACCAGCAAAAAACGCCGGCTTTGGGTGGTGTGGGAGAGTGCACAGCTTGATGCCGTCTTGCTGACTACACAGTGGGCAGCGGCACGACATTCCCCAACGACACCCCACAGAAATGTCAAAAAGCTGCCGCTGTGGCAGAAAGGGTGCCTTTTTCCTGCCCCCAAAAGGAGTGGCATTTTGCCGCTTCTTTTGGGACTGGAAAAATGCCAGATCAGGGCTGTGGTGTGCGGTTGCCACAGTCCCAATCTGGCGCTCAAAGGGGTGGCATAGAGCCAGAGTTTTGGAGCGGTTTGTTTTGCCCCTTTGGGGATTTCATGGGAAAGTAGTGCTGGGTGTGGTTTTGGCGCTACAGAGCAGAAGAACAGGCAGGCTGATGTTGGAAAGGAGATTGCCTGGAATAGGTGGAATACTGTGGCTTCCATCAAAAGGGTTTGGGCAGGTGCAATGTGCAGGTTGACTGACCAAACCCCATCTTTTTGGCAGTAGTTCAGGCCTTGAAAAGGTGCTGTCAGTTTTAGACTTGAAGAGGCCATACCCATAAAAGGTGTCTCTACGTGGTGTCTAGTGTCCTCTGAGAGGTCAGCTGAATTGAGCCAGGCATAACGATGGAGGCCGATCGATATTGCCATGGACATAGCACAGAGTAGGCAACCTAAGGCCCGGATGCGCCCCCCCCGAGGCCAGTGGACTGGCCCCAGGCCGGTCCTGTTGCCGTCGCCACCCGCCATGATGATATTATTGTTGTTATTACTAGTTCTTGGGGTTTTCTTGGCAAAATCTCCACAGGGGGTTTTGCCATGGCTTTTCTGGGGCTGAGAGAGTGTGTATGCATATTTTTAAATTTTTTTTAAATTTTATTTATTTATTTATGGTGCTCCCCGCCCCCCCGCCAATGGTCTGAGGAACAGCAACCTGGCCCCCGGCTCAAAAAGGTTGCCTACCCCTGACATAGCAGAATAGTCTGTCCCATGTTGGGCTGCTGTAATCTGCCAGGTGATGTACCTCCTGCTGGGAAAGGATAGCCACATTCTTATGATCATCTGGGAGGTATGGAATAAAGTTCCTATTACCAAAAGAACTGTTGATAACCAGCCATGCAGGCTTGATAGTTGGCTACTCTAATGCCTAAAGCCACCATGGAGTAAAATTTTCAACCAACTAAATCCAAGTGGTGACTTTCCTTGTCAGGAGGGGTGCTGAGAGGTCTTCATGTGGATTTTGCTTAGGCAGTCTTGACCACAATAGAATCTGGTGACTGATGAAAGGAAAGAAAGGAGGTGGAGTCTTGCTATATTTATTTATTTAGAGTATTTATACTCAGCCAAGGCTCATAGAGCAGCTTACAAATGTTTAATTAGACAGGTTCCCTGCCCACCTTATATACTGCTTCTATCTGTTTGGAAGCAGAGGGCACTGGAAGATGGTTTCATCCATGCATATTTAACTACCTCCACTAGTGTGGGGAGGAGAGGCAACATGGTCAGGGTCACTGCCTGAGTCTCTACTCTTTGGAAGATCAGGTCCAAGGAGGATGTGGCCAGAGATTTGGACAGGTGGAGGATGAGATTGGCATAGGGGGTGAAGATCGTCCTAGGAAGATTGTGGTGAGGTGTCTCATATATTCTCCAGAGTAGAAGGTGAAAGAGGTGACTGAGAACATCTAGATTCGCCCTGAGTGGTGGTAGAATTCAAAGATATAGCCATGTTAGTCTGCAGGTTCTACAGTCTTTCTGCTTTCTTTTTTGCCAGGACCAAGGCCTCAGTAACTAGGTATTCAAGGGACCATGCAGACTTAGGATGGAACCAAGGATCAGTGGGGCTACAACCTCTGGTGTTTCTTGAGTCAGCCATGCAAGAGGTAGAAGGGTGTTGGGAAGCTGAAAGAACAGAGTGCTGCTTACATATCAACACTGAAGTTGTGTGAAGCAGGTGGTTCTTGTCTGCTTGGTCTGCTGCATTTAAGGATTGTTTCCAAAGGTGGGTCAAGAGGTGGGAAAGTTGGTTTTTGAGACCCTATTTGGCAAACTCTTGGCAAACAGGGCAAGATTTGACTAAGTCGCCCTTGCTGGCATAAAACAGGTGATTGTTGGGAATGGCCAAATGGGGACTCTTCCCATTGCAACACTTAAACAAGGCCTTGGAGACCATGTAAGAGAAAATGAAGCAGTCTGCTGCTTAAAGTCTGACAAACTGAAGGGAATCAAATGACGGAAGAAAAGGAACCGAGGGGAGTACCTTCTTGGTACTATTTATAGAACGCCCTGGAGAGGATGGGGTTACTGCCAAAAAAGCTACTCAGCTGTGCAATGTTTCTGTGGTTGGATCTGCACAGGTGTGAGGCCCATTTGTGTGAGGCACAGAGACCACCAAGAAGAAAAACCAACATCAGACATTTTAGTTTATATCACCAGTATTCTGTAGTATGGTAACAAAAATGACAAAGCCCATTTCCACACAAGAAAATCTCCTTTTCTACAGGCAATCTAAACATTCACAATGAGGCCTAGATGTAAAGGAATAATACTCACCCTGTCATGGAGGAACACTAGGGCTTGCAGAATATCATAGATTCCAGCACATATCTCAGAAGAAGAAAGAGTCTTCAAGACCTTCTCCAGTGGTTGCACATGCTCAGTAACCAGGTGGATTCCATCTGCTTCCACAGTACAAGAAAGGAAGCGCAGGAGGCAAGGATGGCGTAATGTTTTCAAGTGCTTCCAAAATGCAAGATAAAACCATTAAGTATGAGACATTTGTTTCTATATCACACACACACACAATAGCAAAAAGTGAATAGTGAATTGCCTTGTTTGGCATTTTCATATTATTGCTATGTAATTTGAGTGATCCTTCATCAGAATATCCAGGTTTAAACTATTCTAGTTTCTTTTCTCTGGAGTCAGGATTTCCTTTAGACTCTTAGCTTTACATCATTCATGAGCTGATATAGAAATTGTGGGAGTCTCCAACTCTCCACTTTTAGGAGGGCAAATATCTCAGGATTCCAGTTGTGAATATCCTCTTTCTCAATGACTCTGTATACATCAGCTATCATGGTCATAACAGTACAATTCTGCCAAATTGCAAGATCCTTCAGGTATACTAATATAGTATAATTTTACCAAATTAATTCCCTCTGAATTTGCATGGGAAATACTTCCTATTTCCCTTAGCAATTTCCCCTTGGCTATTTCTTTTTTTCTTCTTTCTTTTCAAACAAGAATATTCAAATAAGAATTTATCATTAAATTATGGCCAGCATCCTGCTTAGTATTTATGATGTCATAATCTGGACTAACTACACTGTAACTACTGGTTGGAATTTAAAAGTTTAGTCATGGACCACTACAACAACTAATAGTGCCCCCTAAAAACTACATTTGAGACCAGGCAGCCCCCTTTGCTGAAGAATTTCAGAAGTGTTAGACCAGGGGTAGGCAACCTAAGGCCCGGGGGCCGGATGCAGCCCCGAGGCCTTTGGAGTGGCCCCAGGCTGGTCCTGCTGCCGCCGCTGTCGCCCGCCATGATGATATTAATTATTGTTGTTATTACTTGTTTTTGGGGTTTTCTTGGCAAAATCTCCACAGGGGTTTTGCCATGGCTTTTCTGGGGCTGAGATAGTGTGCATGCATATTTTTTTAATTTTTAAATTTTTAAAAAATATTTATTTATTTATTGGTGCTTCGGCCCCCCAATTGTCTGAGGGACAGCAATCCGGCCCCCGGCTCAAAAAGGTTGCCTACCCCTGTGTTAGACTGAAGGGCACTGAGTTGTGGTGGTGCAATGTGCATGTGTGAGACCCATTTGTGTGAGGCACAGAGCTGCTTATCACATCACACCTCACTGTCTCCAGTGCTCTCTCTCTCTCTCTCTCTCTGTGGGCTGTCTGGCCTCCAAGGTAGGTTTTGGCTGCTAGCATTGGGTGATGTGGGTAAAACGATGGAGCTCTGTTGCTGTAGTTACATCTCCCAATGCAGGGACTCAGTCTACATTTTATAGCACTATACTATACTGCTCTCATTACATGTTTTAATCATGTTTTTATTTCCCAGAAGAATTTTATGTAAAGAGTTTATGTAGTTGAAAGGGAACCAATGAAATATGTGGACAAAGGTAGTTGTTGTTTTTAAAAATAATAATAATAATCACAACTGAGAATAATTATACAAAACAATTTCAAACCACTGACTACTAGAATTTTTGACATATGAAAATCAGACTTGAAGATCTGATTTCTTACACATTTTATTTTTCTTGCTCTGTGTACACTTTCTTAATATTGTTAGCATAACAGAATTTTTTAAACAGAACTTAATTTTGGAGTGATATATTTGAGTTGTTCTCAATAACAAAGTCTGAAAGAATATTTATCGTTCAAGCACTATGAATTAATTGGATTTCTTTTTTAGTTTGGTTGCAATCCTAATCTACAGGAATGGGGGAAACAGATGGCTTACTGACAGACAAGGATCAAAGGGATCTTGCAGCGCATGGACATTCTCTCACACAGACTGCTATATAGGTTTGTCCCTGGGCTTTCTGCTCCACCACATTCATCTGAGGAAGTAGCCCCAAGTCTATGAAAGCTCATGTTACCAACTTCTATCCTTTAGTCTCAAAGGTGCTGCAAGATCCCTTTGTATACTGATTTTCCAGACCAACACGGCTATGTCTTTGAAAGGAAAATAGCATGCTTTACCCAACCCTCTCACAAGTACAGATGAACTGTACCCACCTCATGAATGTAATGTATCTTTTTATGTAAACTGCCCTTGAAAATTCTACAGAAAGGAGGTATAGAAATTTAAGTAATTAATAATAATAATATAAATAAGAATTCTGAAAACCAGTGCAATACCTTGGCAGCTTTGTTAACATTTTCTTCATTCTCTCTCTTATACACAAAAACAGAGACAGGTTTGCCATGAGGCAATACTGCTGGGTAAATATCGACTCCAGAAGGTAATGTAAATGGAGGCCCTGCCAGTGCATCACGCTTTAGAGCACTGTTCTCTGAGCCCATTACCTTGTCAATTCAAATTGTTTTGCAGGGCCTTTTTCTATTTCAAAGATGCTGAAAAGAGAACAAACCAACCAAACATGTATTAATGTAAAATTCCTTACAGCAACCTTTGCACAAGTCTGAACACCATAAATAAACTTTGGGGAATTATTATTTTGAATTTTCTGCTGGCAGAAGTGATATATTGTATTTTCCGGAGTATAAGACGACTGGGCGTATAAGACGACCCCCCAACTTTTCCAGGCAAAATATAGAGTTTGGAATATACTCGCTGTATAAGACGACCCCCCTTTCCAACACACACCAAATAAAAATTTTTAAAAATTAGATTTGATTTCAATATGGTAATGTTAATTGAAATGCTTATGACATGCAGGTACTTAGCAGGAAAACTGTCACTTATAAACACAACAAACTACAGATCCCTAGCATTTCTTTCTGTAGTGTGTTTTGGACCTTACTTTAAAAAAATAGTCCAGATTTAAATGCTGCTGTAAAAATTATTTCCATCTCCCAGCTATGAGATGTTTGGGGGAAAATGCGAAAGTGTTGCGAAATGCATATACTAGGTGATGCATTCTGGGGTATGTACAATTTGCGGCCAAGTAAGTGACCCTGGGCATGTCACACACTCTCAGCCTCAGAGGATGGTAATGGCAACCCCCATTTGAAGAAACATACCATTCTTTAATGATAAGGTTGCCTTAGGGTTGCCATAAGTCGGAAAGGACTTGAAGACACACAAGAACAACAAAAAGTCTGCAGTTGTTTCATTGGTAGTACATGGGAATAGGTGCCAGCATGGTGTAGTGGTTTGAGTGTTGGACTACCACTCTGGAGACCTGGGTTTGATTCCCCACTCTGCCATGAAACCCACTGGGTGAACTTGAACCAGTCACACACTCTCAGCCTCAGGGGAAGTATGTCCTACATTTTCTTGTATGTCCTACATTTTTTGTAGTGACTTGTCCTCCTTTGCATTGAACACATTTGGTCACCCTGTCTGAGTATTGGAGTATGACTCTGAAGGCGAGGGTTCGAGTCCCTGTTTAGCCATGAAACCCACTGAATGACCTTGGGCAAGTCACACTCTCTCCGCCTCAGGTGAAGGCAATGGCAAAGCTCTTCTTGAGAGAATCTTGCCAAGAAAACCCCATCATCACCATTAAGTCAGGAACAATTTGAAGGCACACAACATACACATATAACCTCCAAGTAAGGAACTGGGTTCTTCTTTAGATAAATCTTCAAGGGTACACTTTCTCTCTCTCTCATTGTGTAGAATTATTTGTTAAAGAAGCCATGTCCAAGCAACACATCAACTTTGGCTGTGTCTGCATTGCAGAAATTTATTAAAACAGTTTGACACTGCTTTAACTGCCCTGACTCAAGACTATGGAATTCTGGGATTTGAAGTTTTGTGAGATATTTAGCCTTTTCTGTCAGAGAGCTCTAGTACCACAAAGCAAACTGCAGATCCCAGGAGTCCATAATGGAGCCATGGCAGTTAAAGCAGTGTCAAACTGCATTATTTCTGCAGTGCAGATTCAGGCTGCATCCATACTGCAGAACTGATGCAGTTTGACACCGCTTTAATTGCCTTGGCTCCATGTTATGAGAGCTCTTGGATTTGTAGTTCAATGGGCTCTTTTCCAGGACATGTCCTCCATGTCAACCCTCTCTCTAAGCATGGCTAAGAAGCATAGATTTACATTTATATTAGCGTTTTTAGCTTTCTCTACATTTTTTTCTTGTATGTCCTACATTTTTTGTAATGACTTGTCCTCCTTTGCATTGAACACATTTGGTCACCCTCTCTGAGTATTGGAGTATGACTCTGGAGGCGAGGGTTCGAGTCCCTGTTTAGCCATGAAACCCACTGAGTGACCTTGGGCAAGTCACACTCTCTCAGCCTCAGAAGAAGGCAATGGCAAACTCCCTCTGAAGAAAAACATGATAGGGCTGCCTTAGGGTTGTTGTAAGTCGGAAACGACTCAAAGGCATACAACAACAACAACAATAACAATCTTAGAAGTGGCTTCCTCCTTCTTCTCCCCCCCTCCTCCTTCTCTACCTTGGGTCCTTTCTTCTCCTCCTGTCCTCCATTTGCCTTCAGATCTTGCAGGATCTTTTTTTCTCCCCCCCCCCCCCCTCTGTTTGCCTTCTTCTCTGCCTGGGTCCTTTCTTCTCCTCCCGTCCTCCATCTGCCTTCAAAGTAAGTGACTATGGCCATGTCACACACTCTCAGCCTCAGAGGATGGTAATGGCAACCCTCATTTGAAGAAACATGCTAAGAACACCCCATAATAGGGTTAAAAGTCAACATTTTGACCATTAAAATGTCCTCCATTTTGAGCATGGCTAAGAAGCATGGATTTACTTTTATATTAGTGTTTTTAGCTTTCTCTACCTTTTTTTTCTTGTATGTCCTACATTTTTTGTAGTGACTTGTCCTCCTTTGCATTGAAGACATTTGGTCACCCTGTCTGAGTATCAGAGTATGACTCTGGAGACCAGGGTTTGAATCCTGGCTCAGCCATGGAATCCCCCTGGGTGACCTTGGCCAAGTCACACTCTCTCAGCCTTAGGAGATGGCAATGGCAATCTCCCCTCTGAAGAAAGCTTGCCAAGCAAACACTATGAGGTTTAGGTTTGCTGTAAGTCGGAAATGACTCAAAGGCATACAACAACAACAACAATCTTAGATGTCACACTCTCTCAGCCCCAGAGGATGGCAAAGGCAAACCCTGTCTGAAAAAACACATAGGCAAGAAATGATAGGTTCATGATAGGTTTGCCTTAGTGTCATCATCATTTGGAAATGACTTGAAGGTGCACAGCAACAACAACAGTAGTTTTGGAAGTCACACTGTCTCTGCCTCAGGGGAAAGCAATGGAAAACTCCCCTCTGAAGAAACCTTGCCAAGTAAGACAGCCTTAGGGTTGCTGTAAATTGGAAACAACTCAAAGGCATACAACAACAACAACAACAATCTTAGAAGTCACACTTTCTCAGCCTCAGAGGGTGGTAAAGGTAAACCTTGTCTGAAAAAAACAAACACATAGGCAAGACATGATAGGTTCATGATAGGCCTTAGTGTCATCATCAGTTGGAAATGACTTGAAGGTGTACAGCAACAACGACAGCAGTATGACTCTAGAAACCAGGGTTCGAATCCTGGCTCAGCCATGGAATCCCCCTGGGGGGCCTTGGGCAAGTCACACTCTCTCAGACTCAGGAGATGGCAATGGCAACTCCCCTCTGAAGAAAGCTTGCCAAGCAAACACTATGAGGCTTAGGAAACCTTGCCAAGCAAACACCTGAGGCTGAGAGAGTGTGACTTGCCCAAGGCCACCCAGTGGGTTTTTACAGGGCAAAGGAGGGCAGCCCAACCCAGCGAGGGAGGAAGGGAAAAACATTTCACCTCATCCTGCTTCCTTCTCCTCTTCTTCTCCTGGGAGGCCATGCCACGCCTACTGCTCCTCCCTGATTTTCTTGAGGATGTGGCCCAGCTTGGTGAGCTGAGAGGGAAGAAAAGACAAAATGGCCACCGCACTGAGGGCAAAAGGGCAAAATGGCTGCAAGGTGAGGAGATTTAAAAGGGTTTTTTTCTCTTACTGGCGTATAAGGTGACCCCCCAAATTTTGGGAGGCTGTTTTGGGGTTCAAAAGTAGTCTTATACGCCGGAAAATACAGTAAATGCTACCATTCTAAATAGTCCCACTGAACAAGTTAACTTCAAGTAGACATATATAATGAATGAACCTAGGGGCAAAAAGCCCAAATTTGAACCAGGACTTTAAGCTTATAAATCTCAAGAAGATCCCCTTCTTTAACAGATACAGGTTGAGTCTCATTCATCCGGAATTCTGAAATCCAAAATATTCCAAAGATTTTTCATGGGTGGCTGAGATAGTGACACTTTTGCTTTCTGATGCACAAAGTGATGAAAATTATTGTCTAAAATTACATTCAGGCTCTGTGTATAACATGTATATGAAACATAAATCAATTTTATGCTTAGACTTAGGTCCCATCTCCAAGATATAATTATGTTTTTTTAATCCCAATTTTGGGAAAAAGCAGGATAATAGTAATACTACTACTACTACTAATAGGCAAATACAGGTATTCTGAAATCCAAAACACTTCTGGCCCCAAACATTTTAGATAAGGGAGACACAACCTATATATTACAACAGGGGCCCCCAGATCTTCCGAGGGCCGGAGGCGCACGCATGCGCAGTACTCGGGCGCCATTTTGTGTTCCAAAATGGTGCCCGGAGTCGTGCGCATGTGCTTGGCGTCGCGTGCACATGCGCACGACTCCGGGTGCCATTCTGGAACACAAAATGGTGGCGGAGTAGTGCGCATGCGCGTGCGATGCTAGGTACCATTTTGTGTTCCAAAATGGCACCTGGAGTCGTGTGCATGCGCTCAGCATTGCGCGCGCATGTGCACGACTCCGGGCACCATTTTGGAACACAAAATGGTGGCGGAGTAGTGCGCATGCACGCGCGACACCAGGCACCATTTTGTGTTCCTAAATGGCGCTTGGAGTCATGCGCATGCATGCACGATTCTGGCCGCATGTGCACGATTCCTGGCGCCATTTTGGAACACAAAATGGCACCCCGCGTTGCGTACACATGCGCACTACTCCGCCACCATTTTGTGTTCCAAAATGGTGCCCGGAGTCGTGCACATGCACGCGCGATGCCAGGTGCCATTTTGGAACACAAAACGGTGCGTCGTGCAGCGGCAGCAGGATCGGCCACGGGCTCGTTCAAAGGCCTCGACAGGCCGTAGTTTGGGGACCCCTGTATTACAGTAAAATCCATACTACCATTGTCTGCTAATGTTGAACCAATATACCAGAAGTTGTGAAAGCTCACAGGAAGCAACTTTGGAAGCAGAAAATACTTTAGGAGACTCTTAGCTGAGTAGGCAATCTAAGTATGATATATTGTTTCACATTGCTTACTAAGTCTATATTGTAGGAATGTGAACAATCAAGAAAAGGAACCAGTTCAGTTTGATCTTTCCATGTATTGGACACTCTTATCTATGGTTTTGGGAGAGAATCACGTGAGTCAGCACATCTGGGTAGAGGGAGAATCACCCAGGATATTCTACTTCTCCCTGTTGCCTACTGGTCTTTCCTCCTGCCTCTCTCCCTGAGGACTCCCACCTGCTACCTCTCCATCCCCTGACCTGCAAATCAGACCCTTCAAAATACCAGTGGCTGACAATTTGACCATAACACCACATGTACTCTTAAAAGATGAAAACTGCCTCCCTGAGGCAGCAGAACTACACTTTCAGAGGAATCATTTCAGGAGCGGGGTGAAGGCTACTTTCTTGGGTGAAGGCAGTTCTTTTTTATTTGCCTTTTAACAACTCACACACAGAACAGGGGAAGAACAGTAGATCAGGGAGCAGCCATAGGTTCAATAATGCAGGAATGGAGTGGGGAGATAGTTATATCACCTGAGAGAAGGCAGAGCCACAAGGTGCTGGTTGCTTCTAAACTATCATAGAATCATAGAGTTGGAAGAGACCACAAGGGCCATCCAGTCCAACCCCCTGCCATGCAGGAATTCCCAATCAAAGCATCCCCGACAGATGGCCATCCAGCCTCTGCTTAAAGAAGGAGACTCCACTACTCTCCGAGGGAGTGTGTTCCACTGTCGAACCGCCCTTACTGTCAGGAAGTTCCTCCTAATGTTGAGGTGGAATCTCTTTTCCTGCAGCTTGCATCCATTGTTTCGGGTCCTAGTCTCTGGAGCAGCAGAAAACAAGCTTGTTCCCTCCTCAATATGACATCCCTTCAAATATTTAAACACAGCTATCATACCACCTCTCAGCCTTCTCTTCTCCAGGCTAAACATCCCCAGCTCCCTAAGTCGTTCCTCATCGGGCTTGCTTTCCAGACCCTTCACCATTTTAGTGGCCCTCCTTTGGACACGCTCGTTTCTCCACATTCTTTTTGAACTGTGGTGCCCAGAACTGGACACAGTATTCCAGGTGAGGCCTGACCAAAGCAGAACAGAGTGGCACTATTACTTCTCTTGATCTAGAGAATAGTATAGAAAGCCTTGGCAAAAGCTTCTTCTCAAACCCAAATTAGTAAATTGGAAAACAGCAGTGATCCTAATCCTGGATGGAAATGCCAGCCTATCTTACATTATAGAGACCTGTGGGGTGAGGAGACAGATTTGCAGTGGTCTGTTGTGATTCCATCTTCCTTACCATGTGCACCATCCTACAAGCTACTGAATTTGACCCTGTGTCTTTGAAAGTGGGTGGCAGGGACAAAATGCCATTCTACTGATGTATTACTCTTATTATTAGAACCTCTGCATTGTCATGGACGGATCATTTCCTGGTCAAGACGGAACTTGCCCCACTGGGGGTGGTGGACCCATTAAAATGGTCCGCTCTCGAAGACAATTGGATTCCAGAAAGCCTTAGAGGGTTTAATGGTTGGAAATGCTGGTGATCCTATTGATGCTCTGGTTAATACTTGGAACACCGATCTTACCAGAACTATCAACACGATTGCTCCCAAGCATTCTTGCCAATCCGCTTCAAACCGTAAATGAAGCGGTTTGGGCAACGACTAGAGCGCAGATGGCGGAAGACTCGACTCTTATCCGACAGAATTCGCCATGGGAACTTTCTTTGGTCCTATCGGGAGGCAATACGTGCAGCGCAGAGATCCTTCTCCTCTGCACATATTGCGTCTGCAGAGTCTTGTCCAGCAGAGCTGTTTAGCGTGGTGAGGGAGCCGACGCAGCCCCCCCTGTGCCAAATCCTTTACTTAACCCGACGACGGCCTGCTGCAACGCGTTTAACAACTTCTTTGCAGATAAAATCTCTCAGATAAGAGCCAACTTAGACGCCAGGGCTTCAACAGAAAGCATAGATGAGGTGTCCAGCGACTCCGCCGATGTAATGTTACTGGATCAGCTCCAATCCGTGAGCACGATGACGTGGACAAGCTCCTTGGTAGTGTGAAGAAAACAACCTGCCCTCTCAACCCTTGTCCATCATGGCTGGCTGCCCGGGGGGAGAGGATGCATTGCGGAAGCTCCTTGTGAACATCATCAATGCGTCCTTCAAGGAAGCCCATATTCCATCTTGTCTGAAGGAGGCGGCTGTAAAGCTGCTTCTGAAAAAACCTTCCCTGGACCCCCTGGATATGAATAATTACAGGCCAGTTTCTTTATTACCATTCTTGTGCAAGGTGATCGAGAGGGCAGTTGCTCTTTGACTCCAAGCTGTCTTGGATGAAACCGATTATCTAGACTCATTTCAAACTGGCTTCAGGACAGGCTTTGGGGTTGAGACTGCCATGGTTGCCTTGACCGATGACCTGCGTCTGGGCATTGACAGGAGTAGTGTGGCCCTGTTGGTGCTCCTAGACCTCTCAGCGGCTTTCGATATGATAGATCACAGCATCCTCTTGGACCGCCTGAGAGAGTTAGGTATCGGAGGCACTGCTTTGCAAGTGGTTCTGGTCCTTCCTCTCGGGTAGTTCTCAGAGGGTGCTGCTCGGGGACAATAGATCCAGTAAAAGGGAGCTCACCTGTGGGGTTCCACAGGGTGCTATTCTGTCCCCGATGTTATTTAATATCTATATGAAGCCGCTGGGTGAGATTATACAGAGTTATGGAGCTGGGTGTTATCAGTATGCTGATGACACCCAGATCTATTTCTCCTTGTCTCGTTCATCGGCCTTGAATTCCAATGGCGTCTCTTCTCTCAATGAATGTCTTTGGGCAGTAATGGGCTGGATGAGGAAAAACAGATTGAAACTGAATCCAGACAAAACGGAGGTGCTCACGGTAGTGGCCCCGAAACCAAGAATTGGGTTGCAACCTCCAGTCCTGGATGGGGGTCACACTCTCCTCCAGTGACTGTGTTCGCAGTCTGGGGGTGCTCCTTGACTCGTCGCTCCTGATGACAAATCCCAGAGGGCTTTTTTGGTTGTCGCCCCCAAACTATGGAATGGCCTGCCAGATGAGATCCGTCAATTGACATCTTTGGACAGCTTTAAAAAGGCTGTCAAGACGGATCTCTTCCAGCAGGCCTTCCCAGGATAGATAATCCCGCCCTCAGAAACCCCCCTTTTAGATGGTTCTGGGGCTTCATCTGTCAATTACGTACTGCCATCGCTTTTTAAATCACTGTTGTGTTGTATGTTAATTTTTAACTCGGACCGATTTAATAATGCTTTAAGGGGGGGAAGAGAAGCTAACTTTTTTGTATTATGTAATATTTTATTGTTGTCAGCCGCCTCGATTGATCTCAAAGGGGCGGGATATAAATACATTTTATTATTATTATTATTATTATTATTATTATTATTATTATTCTGCTGCACAACAGACTTTCTTCTTGAGCTGGTCTTGGGAATGGTGCTGGAGTCTCCCCGGATTGTTATGCTGGGGGATTTATAGGTACAGACAACTCTGTTGGAAGCAGCTTGGATATCATGTCCTTCATGACAGCCATGCATCTATCTCAAAAGTTATCTGGTCCCATACATGTTGTATATCCAATTCTACACAAAGTTTTCTCTGCTGGGCTGGATGAATGTGATCTGGGTGTAGAGGAACTATCTATACTTCTCTTGGCTTGGACAGATCTCTGCCTGATGTGGCTTGAATTCCAATGGCGTCTCTTCTCTCAATGAATGTCTTTGGGCAGTAATGGGCTGGATGAGGAAAAACAGATTGAAACTGAATCCAGACAAAACGGAGGTGCTCACGGTAGTGGCCCCGAAACCAAGCATACTGATAACACTGGGACTGGGACTAGAGACTCTGCAAAATGAGGGACCAATTCAGATGTTTTACTCCAGCAGCCTCAGGAACCCTGATGGATTCCTGTTAGCTTTTGGATAATTTCCTGTTGCCAAGGCAGGCAATCCCGTTGAAGCCCTGGTTGATCTCTGGAGTGGAGAAAGGGCTAGGATGGTGGACATGATCGGCCAAGCATTCCCCCCACAGAATGGAGCAAGGCAAGCCCCCTGGTTTACTAGAGAGCTGGCAGTGATGAAACGAGTGAGATGAGCACTAGGGCACTGATGATGGAACATAGAATGGGTCTGACTAAATATAGTTTAGAGCAGACCTGAACAACTTGGCAGTAGATGGAGGCCAAAATTTAAACAGGCTAAACTTCTTTCAGCCACAGATAGGTTTTCATGAAATATTAATTAATAGTAATTATTAATATCAATTATATTAATATTAATTCCATCCTCCTCTGCCCGGCCCTCTCCTCAGGAGAAAGCTGAGCAGCATAGCAGCCTTGCCTACTCTTTTCCTCTTCTACTCAGACTTCTCCTTGGGAGAAAGCCAGGCAAAGGAGAAGCCTTGCAGGGGAGTGTTTGCCCATCTACCTCATCCACCTGTCCTTCTCTTCAGGAAAAAGCCAAGCAGCGGAGGAGCCTTGCAGGGGGGTGTTTGCCCATCCTCCTCTGCCTCTGCCACCTGGCAGGACAAGGTAGGGGGGTGGAGGAGCCTTGCAGGGCAAGCATTTACCTGTCCTCCATTGCTGCCTGGCCTTCTCCTCAGCAGAAAGCCAACCCCCTGCCATGCAGGAATTCCCAATCAAAGCATCCCCGACAGATGGCCATCCAGCCTCTGCTTAAAGAAGGAGACTCCACTACTCTCCGAGGGAGTGTGTTCCACTGTCGAACCGCCCTTACTGTCAGGAAGTTCCTCCTAATGTTGAGGTGGAATCTCTTTTCCTGCAGCTTGCATCGTTTCGGGTCCTAGTCTCTGGAGCAGCAGAAAACAAGCTTGTTCCCTCCTCAATATGACATCCCTTCAAATATTTAAACACGGCTATCATATCACCTCTCAGCCTTCTCTTCTCCCGGCTAAACATCCCCAGCTCCCTAAGTCGTTCCTCATAGGGCTTGGTTTCCAGACCCTTCACCATTTTAGTGGCCCTCCTTTGGACACACACCAGTTTCTCCACATCCTTTTTGAATTGTGGTGCCCAGAACTGGACACAGTATTCCAGGTGAGGCCTGACCAAAGCAGAATAGAGTGGCACTACTACTTCTCTTGATCTAGACACTATACTTCTACTGATGCATGCTAAAATTGCATTGGCCTTTTTAGCTGCTGCATCGCACTGTTGACTCATGTTCAACTTGTGGTCCACCTGGATTCCTAGATCCCTTTCACACGTAGTCTCATTCAGCCAGGTGTCCCCCATCATATATCTGTGCTTTTCGTTTTTCCGCCCTAAGTGCAGTACTTTACATTTCTTCGTGTTGAATTTCATTTTGTTAGCTTTGGTCCAGCTTTCTAGTCTGTTCAAGTCATTTTGAATTTTGATCCTGTCCTCTGGTGTATTGAATTTTGATCCTGTCCTCTGGAAAACATTTTGCATAGTCAAGCCCCCCAAGTCTTTGATCTCTGCCATTAAAGCGCTTTTACAGCATAAATGCTGGCCTTTAGCCCCCTTGCTTTGGGTTCAGTTGGCAAGCATACAGATACTTTGTCATTTTGACCAGTTGGCAAGCATACAGACACTTTGTCAGTTTGACCTCCTCTTCAGCCAGCATCCCTCATTCCAGTGTGGCTATTGAATCCATTTTGTTCCTGATTTCCAACCATTAGAAGCAAGGTTCATCATTGATGAGTATTGCTGTTAGTAAAATCTCAAGATCTTTTCACCCCTCACCCCTTTGATTTCTTAGTTCTTGCATGGTTGTGTGTCTGGTGTTCATTCCCTAATAAATAAAACTAATTTGTATTTGCCTCTGGAGTTCTGTGTGAATTCGGACTCGGTATACATTGGGTGGTTATCCCTGGCTCTCTGTTATCCCAGAGAAATATTAAAGTTCCCCCTTAACCATAATAATTTGTGGATGTTCTCTGGGGACCCAGCAATTCAGATAACAAGCTCATTTCCTTATTAAGTGTGTACTCAGAGCTGAGTGCATATTTTATAAGACAAGCATTCATATGGTTCTTTACAAAGTTGCAGTAAGGTCACAGTATATCAATTTATCTTCTATAAGAGCAGCCATTTTTAAATTGATTCATAGTAATCCGTTGGAGAACTGATGCATCCAAAACAGTTTTTCTTGTTCTTGGTGGCTTGTGCTTTCTGAAAAAATACTTCCAGTATATAAAAAGTATGTAAAAAGGGCAGTATTTGGTGGTGAATTTCATTGTTAGCTTTGGCCCAGCTTTCTAGTCTGTTTAAGTCATTTTGAATTTTGATCCTGTCCTCTGGGGTATTAGCTACTCCTCCTAATTTGGTGTCGTCTGCAAATTTGATAACTATGCCCCCAATACTGTCATCTAAGTCATTAATAAAGATACTGAATAGCAATGGGCCCAGGACAGAGCCCTGTGGCACCCCACTGGTCACTTCTTTCCAGGTTGAAAAGGAGCCATTGTTGAGCACCCTTTGGGTTCGGCCAGTGAACCAATTACAAATCCATGTAACAGTTACTTTGTCTTGCCCACATTTTACCAGCTTGTTTGCAAGAATGTCATGGGGAACCTTGTCAAATCAAGATATACTATAACAGGGGTAGGCAACCTTTCCCCTTTAAGGGCCGAGGGACTTCAGCTCCCAGAAGCCTCAGCCATGTTGGCCAATAGTACCATGTTGGCCAACAGCTCCTGGGATTCTGGGAGCTGAAGTCCCTCGGCCCTTAAAGGGGAAAGGTTGCCTACCCCTGTACTATAACCACAGCATTCCCTTCAAATGAGATCAGATTTGTCTGGCATGACCTGTTTCTCTGAAACCCATGTTGACTTTTTGTGATTATGAAATTACCTTCCAGATGTTCACAGACTCTCTGTTTAATGATCTGCTCCAGAATCTTTCCTGGTATTGATGTCAGACTAACTGGACGATAATTGTTGGGATCCTCTTTTTTCCTCTTTTTGTAGATGGGGACAATATTTGCCCTCCTCCAGTCCTCTGGGACTTCTCCTGTTTTCGAGGAGTTCTCAAAGATTATTGCCAATGGTGATGATATTACGTTTGCCAGTTCTTTTAATACCCTTGGATGTAATTCATCTGGTCCTGGAGACTTATATTCTTTTAGATTTTAACCAGATATTTCTGTACTATCTCTTTACTTATTCTGTGCTGAAATTCTCCTATTCTGTCCTCTGCTCCATTATCCTCAGGTTGAGCACCCTTTGCCTTTTCTGAGAAGACTGAAGCAAAGAAGGTGTTGAGTAATTCTGCCTTTTCTCTGCCCCCTGTTAACTTTTTGCCATCTTCTCCACACAGTGGCCCTACCATTTCCTTCTTCTTCCTTTTGCTGCTGACATACCCAAAAAAGCCCTTTTTATTGTTCTTAACCTCTCTAGCAAGCCTGAGTTCATTCTGCGCTTTAGCTTTTCTGACTTTACCCCTACACGTGCTAGCTATTTGTTTGAATTCCTCTTTGGTGATTTCTCCGTTTTTCCATTTCTTATATATGTTCCGTTTAAAACTTAGTTCAGTTGCAAGTTCCTTAGTCATCCATCCTGGTTTCTTGAGACACCTCCCATTTTTCCTCCTCGTTGGAACGGTTTGAAATTGTGCCTTCAGTATCTCCCTTTTGAGAAACTCCCATCCGTCTTGAACTCCCTTCTCTTTTAGTATTCCTGTCCATGGAATCACTGCCAGTATTTCTCTAAGTTTAGTAAAATCAGCTTTCCTAAAGTCTAGAATGCGTGTCTGACTATGCCTGGCTTCTCCTTTCCACTGTATAATAAACTCCAGGAGGACATGATCACTCCCGCCTATGGATCCAACCACTTGCACCCCATTAACTAAGTCTTCCCTGTTAGTCAGGATCAGATCCAAAATAGCGGACTCCCTTGTTGCCTCTTCCACCTTTTGTACAATGAAATTGTCTTCGAGACAAGTGAGGAATTTGCTAGACCTTGAGGATTTTGCTGAGTTTGACTTCCAGCAAATATCCGGATAGTTGAAGTCACCCATCACTACTATATTTCTCCTTTCTGAGTGGGTGGTCATCTGTTCTAGAAAGGCATCATCCAATTCTTCTGCTTGAGTTGGGGGTCTGTAGTAGACTCCCACACTAACATCCTTGTTGTTTCTCTCCCCTTTAATTTTTATCCAGATGCTCTCCACCTGGCTTCCAGGATTGATGTCCTGGATTTCTTCACTGGTGTAAATATCTCTGACATATAATGCTATTCCTCCCCCTTTCCTGTTTAGCCTGTTTCTCTTGAAAATGTTATACCCCTGTATTTCTACATTCCAGTCATGAGACTCATCCCACCAGGTTTCAGTGATGCCTATTATATCATATTTGCTTTGTTGTGCTAGGGGTTCAAGTTCATCTTGCTTATTTCCCATGCTCTGTGCATTAGTGTAGAGACATCTAAGACCATATGTCCCCCTTACTTGCTGCCTGTGCACGTTTTTTTGCCTCTCACTGTTGGGTCCTTATACTGTTTGCTTTGTTTCCTCTATGACTGTCTTACTATTTTTTCCAGTCCTTTTGTCTTTCAGGACGCTGTCTCCCTTCCCCACATAACTCAGTTTAAAGCCCTCCTGATCAAATTCTTGAGACTGTTGGCAAAAAACGTTTCTTCCAAATGGCGTGAGATGCAGCCCATGATCTAAGAATCCAAATTGTTCTTGACGACACCATCTGCGGAGCCAATTGTTGACATCTGCTATTTTCCTCTCTCTTCCTGGACCATGCCCTTCAACTGGCAGAAGAGATGAGATGACAATCTGTGCCTCCATTTCCTTCAGCTTCTTACCTAGAGCCTTGTAATCCCTTTTGATGTTCTTGAAGGCTGTGTCTTGCTGTGTCATTCGTTCCCACATGGACCAAAAAGTGTTCAAGTTTCAACAGCTAACCAAGAAAAATATATGCAGAAATCAAAGGTATTCACATAAATGGCTATGTTATATGGTTTAGGAGAGTCATGTTCTTACACATGTTAACTAGTACAAAGCCTGGTAAAGAGATGCAGAGAGATAAACGTTCAGTCCTTATGAAAGTGTAGCATCATAATGGTCTTACGATGTAAGGTAATCAGTGCATGATGCCTTACATGCAATTTGTGAGGAATAATAATGTGATAATGATAATGTGAAGAAGGTCAGTACCCAGACATTAACAAGTCTGCGTTTCTCTCTGAGGGGAATGTATTTATTTATTATTAAAATATTTATATCCTACTTTTTCCAAAGATCTCAGGGTGGCTTACAATATAATGAACTTAAAACAATAAATAATTACAAAAGATTAAAAATATATTAAATAGCTTCTCAACATAAAAACAAAAAATTTAAAATTGGTTAAAAGAATCTTGACTAATGTAACTATAAACATGTATAGCCTGGATAAAATCAGTTTGGCCTGAACACATTAATATAAAGCCAAGTTTTAATTTGGCATAGAAATGATTCCAAAGTTGGTGTCAATTGGGCCTCCAGGAGGAGGGAATTCCACAACCTTGGTGCCACCACAGAAGAAAGCCCTCTCCCATGTCCTCCTACAATGTTCCTCCTTTACCACTGGGACATGGAGGAGGGCCAAAGGTCAGTTCTCATGCAGGCGTGTGATAGATAGATATCGATATCTATATCTATATCCATAGATAGATAAATAGATAGAGGAAGGGGCTCCCTCGAGTATCTAAGTCCCAAGCTGTTTAGGGCTTTAAATATTATTGTCAACAACTTGAATTCAAAACAGAAACATACTGGCAACCAGTGTGCAATCCTTTTAGAATAGGTGTTATATGATATCTGAATGGAATTCCAGAGCAGTCTGTTGGTTTCGTTAACCACCTTCAAGTCAATCCTGACTCAGGGCGACCTTGTGGATGAGACATCTCCAAGACTCCCTATCCTCCATTGTTCTGTCTAGGTCCAGTAAATTCATACCTGTGACCTCCTTAATAGAGTCCATCCATCTGGAATGTCGTCGTCCTCTCTTTCTACATCTATCCACCTATTCTAGGATTATTGTCTTTTCCAATGAGTCGTGCCTTCTCATGATGTGGTCAAAGTACAACAGCCTCAGTTTAATCATCTTGGCTTCCAGGGAGAGTTCAGGCTTGATGTGTTCAAGAACCCATTTGTTTGTCTTTTTGTTTGTCCATGGTATTCTCAGTACTCTTCTCCAGCACCACATCTCAAATCATTTGATTTTCTTCTTATCCACTTTCTTAACTTTCCAACTCTTGCATCTATCTGTACATGGTAATAGGGAATACAATGGTTTGTGTGATTCTAACTTTTGTGCTTAGTTGTACATCTTTGCTCTTTAGGATATTGTCTAGTTCTTTCATAACTGCCCTCCCCATTCCTATTCTTCTAATTTCTTGACTGCCAGTCCCCATTCTGATCAAACCATTCTGTTTTTTTTTGCTTCTCTTCTTTCCTTTACTGCTTAAAGCATTTTATCCGTTATCCAATGTTTCTTCACTTTCTTTTCGGCCACTGAATGTGTCTTCTTGCTTTTTTCTTTTATTATGTCCCTGGCTTCTAACCATAGTTCTTCTAGTTCTTGGTTGATTATGCTTAACAAGTGCAAATCTGTTCTTATATTGTCATTAAAGTCTGTTGAGATATTGTTCTGATCATATTTTGGTTAATAACTAGTTATGGTTTCTTCTTCAGCTTCATTTTTATTTTTTATATAAGTAGTTTGTGATATATACCACAGTCAGCACCTGGTCTAGTCTTGGCCAACAGAATGGAGTTCACCATCTTTTGCTGCTAATCTAGCTGCTGCATTTTGTCTTAGCTGCAGCTTCCGAGATGCCTTAAAGCAGGGGTAGGCAACCTTTCCCCTTTAAGGGCTGAGGGATTTCAGCTCCCAGAATCTCAGGAGCTATTGGCCAACATGGGACTATTGGCCAACATGGCTGAGGCTTCTGGGAGCTGAAGTCCCTCGGCCCTTAAAGGGGAAAGGTTGCCTACCCCTGCCTTAAAGGGAAGGCCCAAGTAGAGTGCATTGCAGTAGTCTAACTAGGAAGTTAGTTACCAGTGCATGGACTACTGTGCCTAAGTTATATATCTTGTGACTATAACAAAAAGCCTAAGAGTAACAAAGAGACTGCTCATTTCCTACATAAATATCCTGAGTTCCAGTATTTAAGAATGCTTAACTGGAATGTTGATGCTAGGTCGGTCTATCTAGTCATCATGAACTGGGCATTGATGTGGCCAGAAGTTGATAATGGGACCCCAGACAGACTCCAGATAAGCTGACAAGTGGCAAGGACCCTCAGATAGGGGTGGAGAATCATGCCAGTTTCACTACACTTAGAATGGACCAACAGGAAGTGTATTCTTATTGGTGCTGCTTAACCTCTCAGTGGATTTCAATACCATTGATCATGCTATCTTCCTGCCTCTCTGGGATGACACCTGGAGGTACTTTTCTACATCCACTCCATCTTGGATGTGCGTGCTCAGAAGGTGGTGCTGGAGACCTGTGTTGGGGGCTCAGGGGTAGGCAAAGTGCAGCTTGTGGGTGACAAGGCCATTATTTTATTTTATAGTTGGCCTGGAGGAAATTCCTGTTTGTCTCCTTTGCCTACAGACCCCCTTGGGTTTCTGATTTGCCCCCCTACTATTTAACATATACATAAAACCCTGGATAGGTTGCCCAGAGTTTGGAAATTCACAAATATGTTGATGAAACTGAGCTCTATTTCTCCTTTGGTCAGTACTAAGCTAGTATCTGCTGTTGGTAATGGACTGGGTAAGAATGAATAAAAAAAAAGATGTTTAATCCAGGCAAGTGTTAAGAACTGTGTGAACGTTCCCTAAATTCAATAAATCAATCCTCTGTAAGTTAAACAGCTATTTTATTTCTGAAGTTGCAGAGATGTTACCAAGAAAATATCTTGGACAGAACTGGATACCAATCCCCATATAAAGCATGAAAAGGGTTTCTTACTCCTCCCCATAAATTTGGTGGGCTAAGACTAGTTCTCCCGTTCCAATAACATGAAAGCCACTTTTGATTTTACCAAAATCAAAATGCTTTCCCGTTCCTTCTCACTGTTAACTACAGTTGGCATTCCAACCGTCTTGCTTCAGTGATAGCCACCCTCAGCCCTTTCTATCCTTATTAAACAGCAATTTTATTAATCATCCATAAAGCAAATAATCAAACAATATAACATATGAAACAAAATACATGTACATAACTTGGTTTCACATATAACCAAACCTCTCATCCCACATGTTCACAACCACATATAACCTCTATGAATTATATAACTGAGCTTGCTTATCACAGGCCTGTGATACTATTACCAGTGAACATGAATATAACAGAATATAACCAATAAACATGAACATGACATATATAATCCAGCAACACAACATTAATCCTGCATTCAATTTTCTTTTTCACCTGGACATCTAAATTAATTAAAACCTTAACATTAACATTAATATGAGCACTATATTAAATAATTTCACTGTATAAACTTGCATATAAATTGACCTCATGTGTAAGTTGAGGTCAGGTTTTGGGGCCAGAATTATGGATTCTGACATGGCCTGTAGATAAGTCGAAGATAAAACTTAGGAAGACAGCTGGGTTGGAAAAGAGACTTGAGGAGCGAGTGCCCACTCTTCCTCCTCAACCTGACTGTCCCTGTACTGACCCATGTATAAGTGGACCTAGGATTTTTGGGTCAATTTTTGGGCACAAATTTCTCGACTTATAGTTAAGTATACACAGTATTCATCTGGACATCTAAATTTATCAGAACTTAGTTTAACATTAACACACAACAGTATTGACCAATCTGACAAGAAGACGGAGGTGTTCCTGGTCAACTGAAAGACAATTCAGGGGAAAGGGAAATGGCCTGGGGTGGGCAGGCACCTTTAAAATCTCAAATCTGTGGTCTGGGTGTACTCCTGGACTCAATCCTGAGCGCAGGGTGACCAGAAGTCATAACCAGAAAGGAGGACAAGACAGTGCAAAATGCAGGAAAAAAAGTAGGACATCACAAAATAACGTCCTTTGAGAGGGGGCTGACTTTCCTGGGTGTCTCCCTGGCAGGGACAAGTGAAGACTGAATGGGGGCTCGGGCTTGGATCCATCAGGCCCCCATTCTCCCTCCAACCAGCCCCACCTGTTGCCCTTTCTTCTTCTCTCTCTTCCTTGCCTCGCCTTCTTTGGCACCTCACCTCCCTCGCCCATGGGCCCAGCTGGCCTTCTGCCTCCTCTGTTGCCCTGCCTTCTTTGATCACCTCCATCCTGTCCCATCCCGTCCCTTTCCTGTTCTACCTTTCCTCCCCTCCTGGGCGCAGCTTCATTGACAGAGGTGGTTCTGAATTGTCCAAGACCCCTAAATGGAGGACATTTTGGAATTTTCCTGCCCCTGCCAAAAGCTGAAGTGTAGGAAATGTCTGAGAAAAGGAGGACATCTGGTCACCTTGCCTGAGCCAGAATGCCCAGGATTTAGTGGTGGCCAGGACTGCATTTGAATAGTTAAGGGCAGTCTACCTTTTCTAATATTAAATCTGGCCATGATGACATGTTCACCAAATTACAGAATCAGAGTTTGAAGAGAACCCTAAGGGCCATCCAGTCCAACTCCTTCTGCCATGCAGGCAGATACAATTAAAGCACTCACTGTGAAAGATGGCCATCGAGTCTCTGCTTAAACACAGCCTCCAAAGAAGGGAACTCTACCACTCTACAAGGCAGTGTATTCCACTGTCAAACAGCTCTTGTTGTAAGGAAGTTCCTCCTAATGTTTAGGTGGAACCTTTTTTCCTGTTCCATTGTTCCTGGTCCTACTCTCTGGAGCATCAGAGAAACAAGCTTGCTCCATCCTCAATATGATACCTCTTTAAATATTTATACAGGGCTATTGTATCACCTCTTAACCATCTCTCCTCCAGGGTAAACATATCCAGCTCCCTAAGTCTCTCTTCATAGACCATGGTTTCCAGATCCTTCCAGAGTTATTTCCCATCTGCCAGTAAGTTAAGATTACCTTGCTTGCTTCCTTACTTCTTTAAAGAGGACAAAGTACCTCAGTTTCTTTTAAGCCTACCCTTTCTCTCCTTTGAAGTAAGAAAAAACCTCAAACCCTGATTCCTGCAATAGTACAAAATCATGTTCCTTGATTACACTCCACTGGCTTACATAATACAAACTACGTCAGGTTGCCTTTAGAAACTGCTTGGAAACTTCAGTCAATATAAAATGCTGTGGCTAGACCACAGACATGGACTCATTATAACTCTCTTGTTGAAACAGCTTCACTGGCTACCGGTCTGTTTCTGGACACATTTGAAAGTACGGGCATACCTCAGTTCACAAAGCCTCTGGCAAAGAAACTTTTTTTTTTTGTAAAGTCTTTTTGCTCAGCACCTCTTTTCCTCTCATCCACTATCTAACTGGAAGTATTTTAGCAGCAGTGGCTAAAAAACTGATGAAGGAGGGCTGAAGAAACACAGATTTTCAAGCAGAATTTTACTCTACCTAATTCTACCATAGCTGTGTGTGCCTTTCTACAACAAGAAAGGTAAACAGCAGCCTCCAGAATCTCTTACTATGCATCCATGTAATACAAAAAGAGGTAGAACAGATAAACCTGCCTTACCAGCTTGCACCAGTATATTTTTTAAAAAGGGGGAAAAGAAAGCAACTGAGCACAGATCTATAAGTTTGGACACTAAAATGAAAATTATAATAAAGGTAGAGAATGGCAAAAGAAAAAAATTGTCCTGGGAGGCATTTTGGAAGCTTCCAAATGGTCTCTAGGAAGCTGAAAATGTTTTTGTTTTCTCATGCAAACTTTACTTGAGCTGGTTATTTCGTTTCACACAGGCATATTATTAGTTTTAGATAAAAAGTTCGCTGAAACTTATTGAATTGCTCTTCTCTTTTGTGGTGTAGGAACTTTTCTGTTAAAAAGTAATGCTCAGGAAAACATCTACTTTATTAACTGAGGTATACCTGTACTGGTTATGACCTGCAAAGCTTCATATGGCTTAGTTGAAGACTATCTGAAAGATTCCCACATGAGCTTGCCCAAGTCTTACAGCCTTTGGTAGAGGGCTTTCTCTTCTCTGCACAGTCCCACTTGGGCTGCTGCCACACTGCAGAATGAATGAAGTTTGACACTGCTTCAACTGTCATGGCTCTAGCCTATGGAATCCTGGGATTTGTAGTTTGCTGTGGCATCAGAGCTCTCTGATAGAGAAGGCTAAATACCTCACAAAGTTAC
Source organism: Phrynosoma blainvillii (assembly GCA_026167975.1). Classification (NCBI taxonomy): domain Eukaryota; kingdom Metazoa; phylum Chordata; class Lepidosauria; order Squamata; family Phrynosomatidae; genus Phrynosoma; species Phrynosoma blainvillii. The sequence continues at coordinate 155,807,552 of JANUYF010000004.1, forward strand.
AAATCCCAGAATTCCAATAGCATCGAGCTTTGGCAGTTAAAGCAGCAATAAACTGCATTAATTCTGCATTACAGATGCAGCCTTGGTGAGGACATGGAAGTGAGCATTATCACTGGCTGCCCTTCTCATGGGAGACTTGGTTGGCTCCCCTCCAGTCTCTTTTATTTAAATAGGCTTTTAATTGGCAGAGGCAGATGATTTTTAATGGAATGGACTATAGTTTTTACTTTTACTATGTTGTAAATATGTTTAAGTGTTTTTGCTGGATTGTTTTTTAATTATGCATCTTTTGTATTTTGCGTATATTCTTTTAGCTACCCCCTCACTTGTTTTCCATATTGGAAGATAGAGTAGATATAAATTAAATAAATACATGAAAAGAACTGGACCCTTTAAAAATTCTATACAAAAGAGAGAAGGAAAAGAACCAGAGAAGTGGATTAATCATAAACCCTTTTGCCACAATATATTTTTCTATTGAAACAATATTCCTGTTAAGGAATAAACAGCTCCACTGTGTTCATCTGCTTCTGAAACAGCCAACATAATCAACCACTTGCAGATTTGCTCCTTTAGCCTCTGTCTGTCTCAACAGGCAACACAAGTTTATCTTTTCTCCTTGACTCAACACAGAAACAGCTCAATTACAAATAACAGTCCCTTGCCCTTGTCTGTTCCAACTGAAGCTGCTGCCTGTCATCCTCTGAAAGCCTTGTGTTACTCACAGGTTACAGCAGATGTGGCCCCGTGGTGGCTACTTCCAACTGCTTTAATGCGGACTCAAGAAAAAGGACACACTGGAAAAACCACAATTCCCTCTTATTTCTAAATATGAGAAGACACCCAGCCTACCGCCAGAAAGTCGGACAGCAGCAATTTCTCTTCTGGTGCCATTCTGATCCCTGACCAGGACACCACCAGGAGCAGTACTGAACTCTCTCTCACACAGACATATTGACCCCCTGACAAATCTGGGCACGAGAGTAAGAAAAGTCAGCAGACAGATAAACTGTGGAGAACGATGCAAAGAAGGGCCCAAAGTGTGAGAGGCAACTGCAGGACTTCTGCTGCCTCTGTTCAGGGTAAGGAAGATCTCTGGCTGGCCTCTAGGCCACAACAACTGTCGCAATGAATTTGTTAATATTTAACGTGTCACGGGACTCTTGTTGCTTTAATCACGACTAAGGGCCTATACAGACTGCCAGAAATAATCCAGCTTGAGACCACTTTAACTGCCCTGTCTCAGTGCTAAGGAATCATGGGAACTGTAGTTTATTGTGGCACCAGAGCTCTCTGACAGAGAAGGCTCAATGCCTCAGAAAAAACCACAATCCCCATGATTCCCTAGCATTGAGCCAGGACAGTTGGTGGTCTCACGCTGGATTATTTCTAGCAGTCTGTATAGGCCCTAATTTTTTGGAATAAATTAGTATGAGCGAATGTATATCTAAGTAGAATCAGGGATTGGGCTCAAATACTGGTTGCACTCTCCTTTCAACTGCCTGAATGCATTCGGACCTTTTTCCTCGTATTTTCCTTAAAAAACTCAACCTCAAAACTAGTGTCGAATCGAGACTGCTGTATTGCCCAGCCAAACAGCCCTAACCGGGGCCAGAAGCGCAGCCCTCCTCCACGGATCCCTCCGACAGGGCCTCCCTGTCCTTGACGGCCAGCCTGGTTCTCCAGGGGCTCGGACACGGCGCTCCCTCCCTCCGTCCGCCCGCCCGGGGCCCCCTCCCAGCCTCCCGCTCTTCACCTGAGGCCCCACGGACGAGGGCAGCGGAACCGATCCGCTCCGGACTTCCCTCTCGACGCTCCAACAGACGCTTGCGCAACAAACGGAAGGCGAGAGACCAACTTCCGGCCCAGGCATACCATAGAGTCGCACTGGAGGACCGAGGAGCCCAGACGCCTGCGCAACAAACGGAAGGCGAGAGACCAACTTCCGGCCCAGGCATACCATAGAGTCGCACTGGAGGACCGAAAGGAGCCCACAAACACTTCCGTTTTCTTGATGGCGCACCGACATTTTCCCTTCCGGACGACAGTTGCGTAGCGGACCAGGAAAGGCCGCCCTCCGCCTAGCAGCCCCGCTCTTCCCCCGGGCCCTGGACGCGGGCCTTCCTTCAGCTCTCCGGCGCTGGGTTCCTGGCCAGTGGCTGTGCCCTGCGATGCTGTCTCCCTCGCCTTCGCTGCCCGGCCGTCCTTCTCCGGGCGCCCGAGGGAGAAGGAGCCGGACTCCTCCTCCTCCTCCTCCCTCCCTCCCAAAATGGGATTCCGGACAGCTGGGAATAATTTTAAAAGCATAGAACTAAAGCGTTAATTACAAGAGTTAAAAAAATTAAATGCCACACTTCAGAGAGGCTCCCAAGACCCTCGGATGCCTCTGCCCATTCTTGGAGCACCAGCCTTGGCGAAGCCACTGGGTCTACTTCAAAGTTTGCCTCCTGTCTACTGATAGTCGTAGATGGTTGATCTTTTGAGGAGGGAAAATTCAGGCGTTTATTTATTGAATTACAGTGCAATTGTGCCTTAATTCCAGAGGCCGAAGAAAGGCCCAGTCTCCATACCAGCCAGCATTGATGTGGCATTTGGGGGAGTAAACATTAGCCAGCTTTTGCTGGGCTTCATTCCCACCCCCACTGCCATCCCTTTTTCCTTGTCTTTCCTATCTTTTTAGATTGTAAACCTGAGGGCAGGCAACTGTCAAATTAACAATTTGTAAGCGACTCTGGGAGCCTTTTTGTTGAAGGGCTGTATAAATGCTGTAATTAAATAAACTCAGGCATACATCATGACAACTCTTCTTTTATACCTCCTCTTCTACCAGGTTAGAGAGCTGGAGTGGTCTAACAGTTTGAGTGTTGGATTCCCACTTTGGGGGTCAGGGGTCAGTTCCCTGCTCCAGCATAAAACCCACTGGGTGACCTTGGGCAAGTCACATTCTCTCAGTCTCAGAGAAAGGCGAAGGCCCTCTGAACAAAGCTTGCCAATAAAACTTGAGAGGTTGACTTTAGGTTCACAGTAAGTTGGAAATGACTTGAATAATAAAATCATAGAGTTTGAAGAGACCACAAGGGCTATCCAGTCCAACCCCCTGCCATGCAGGAACTCACAATCACTCTGTTTTAAAAGCTTCCAAAGGAGATTCCACCAAGGCACCATGTTCCACTATCAAACAGCTCTGTCAGGAAGTTCTTCCTACTTTTTAAGTAGAATCTCTTTTCCTGTAGTTTGCATCCATTGTTCCTTATCCTAGTCTCTGGAGGAGCAGAAAAAAACAAGCTTACACCATCTGCAGTATAACATTCCTTCAAATATTTAAACATGGCTATCATGTCACCCCTTAACCTTCTCTCTAGGTTAAACATACTCAACTCCCTAAGCCACTGCTCATAGGACATGGTTTTCAAGCCTTTCACCATTTTAGTTGCCCTTTGGACACGTTCCAGCTTGTCCACATCCTTCTTGAATTGTGGTGCCCAGAACTGGACACAGTATTCCAGGTGAGATCTGATCTAAGCAGAATAGAGCAGTAGCAATAGTAAGTACATTTCTATACTGCTTATCCACTGATAAGCAGTATAGAAATGTACTTGCTATTGTTTTTGCTCTAGCACTCCCCTAAGCGGTTTACAGTGTGTAAGCCAATTGCCCCCAACAAGCTGGGTACTCAATTTTACTGACTTATGAAGATGGAAGGCTGAGTTGATCTTGGAGCCCTCCTCTAGGATCAAACGTACAATGTTGTGGCTGCAGTACCAGCATTTAACCACTGCACCATCAGGGCTCCTGGTACTATTATTTGCATGACTTGTTTTTGAGAAACCCATGTTGACTTTTAGTGATCACCACACAAATTTACTTTGACTCTTTCAAACCTCACCAGGAAGTCTTTATATGGATGGGGGGGAAGGCTATATTCCAGAGCAGGGGGCGGCAACCTACGGCCCGCGTCTGCCCCCCCTGAGGCCTTTGGACCGGTCCCCGCTGACTCCTGCCGCCGTGTGCGCTTACACCGCGCGCCCTGCTGCGTGGCTGCCATTTTGTTTTCTAAAATGGTGGCCGTGGCTTGTTCGCGCATGCGCAGGAGTACTGTGCATGCGCAAATGAGTCGTGGCCGCCATTTTGGAAAACAAAATGGCGGCTGCGACACGTGCGTGGCGGCGGCCCGCAGAAGACCAGGGGATCCCTGGCCCGGCCCCAGGTAAGGTGAACTTGCCGATCCCTGTTCCAGAGGGTGGTGGACACTAAGCACTGGGGACAAAAGCCTCTATGATATAGGAGGAATTGGGCCAATAGTAGAAGGGGATGTAGTGGGCAAGATGTAACTACAGCACTCTCTTCTAAAGCTGAACTCAAAGGAATCAACTAGAGCAGCGGTTCTCAAATAGTGGGGAGAAGGAGATTGTCCCAGCACAGCCCCAGTAGCTCTATCTTGATTGGCCAAACCCGCCCGTGTGATCGCGCGGGAGGTGCGAAATGTTTTCTTCTTTCCTAGGGGGGGCATGACAGAAAATAATGGAGAAACACTGAACTAGAGAGAATGACTCATGGTAAGACTCTACTGAACTTGAACAGTTAACAATGGAAGGCAAATATAATTTAACAGATGTTATTGAAACACTATGGGCCTCATGATTGGAATGAAGTAATGGAAAAACAAGATTCAAATTCAAAGAAATAGATCTGATAGACCAAACGGGACTGAAATAACTGGACCCCTGAGTAGGAGTGATCATATTCTCTTAGGATTTGTTGTACAGAAGAAAGGGGAAAGCATAGTCAGACATACACTCTGGACTTCAAGAAAGTTGATGTCAGTGGAGGATGTGGCCAGCAATTATCTATCATGGATATTAATCCTATTTTCTGCTGTCTTCTCACATTTTAAAATATTTCAAGACCCACAATAAAGTAAGAACTACAACATTTATAACTGACCAGGAGCTAAGTAATCAAAAAGAGTGCTGCAGAACCTTTAGAGATTTAACTACTTTCTTTCTGCCTTGAGAATTCCTGTTCTCTTCCAGACCACCACCATTAACAGGAAGACATGATGTGAAATGGTGCCAGGGCAAATTAAAAACCAGCAAGCAAAGGACAAGTAGCCATTTAGGAGGATGGCACCTAATGAAAACTTGAAAAAACTTTCTCCAAAAAAATGCAACCAGGATTTTAACAAGACCTAACTACAGCACTCTCTTCTAAAGCTGAACTCAAAGGGTATTCAACAGTGGCACCTCCTCATCCTGGAGAGAACTGACTAGCAGGGTGCTACAGGGTTCTGTCCTGGGTCTAGTATTGTTCAACATCTTTACCAATGGCCTGGAGGATGGAATAGAGGGCATGCCCACGGCCGGTTTAAATTCAAAATGACCATAACAAATTAGAAAGCTGGGCTAAAACTAACAAAATGATTCTTAACTTTCTTAACTTTCCACATCTCAAATAATTTGATTTTCTTCTTATCTACTTTCTTAACTTTCCAACTCTTGCATCTGTGCATGGTAATAGGGAACACAATGGTTTATATGATTTTAACTTTTGTGCTCAGTTGTGTATCTTTGCTCTTTAGGATACTGTCTCATTCTTTCATAACTGCCCTCCTCATTCCTATTCTTCTAATTTCTTGACAACAGTTCCCATTCTGATCAATGTTTGATCCAAAGTATGGAAACTTTTACTATTTCAATCTCCTCATTGTCCAGGTTGAATTTGTGTAGCCGCTCTGGTCATTACTTTTGTTTTCTTTATGTTCAACATTAAGCCTGCCTTAGCACTTTCTTCTTTGATCTTCATTAGTAGGTGTTCCAGGTCTGTGAGGTTTTCTGCTATATTATGGTGTCATCTGCATATCTCAAGACTTGATATACCTTCTTCCTATTTTCATTCCTCCTTCTTCTGTGTCCAAGCCTGCTTTTCTTATAATATGTTCTACATACAAGTTGAACAGATAGGGTGAAAGGATGCAGCCTTGTCTGACTCCCTTGCCAATTGGGAACCATGTTGTTTTTCCATGTTCTGTCCTGACAGTAGCCCCTTGTCCTGAGTACAGATTCCTCATCAGGACTATCAGATGTGTTGGCACTCCCATGTCTTTAAGGGCATTCCATAGCCTTTCATGATCTATGCAGTCAAAGTTATAGTTATAGTCTGTAAAGCACATGCTGATTTTCTTTTGGAATTCCCTGGTGCACTCCATTAGCCATCGTATGTTTGCAATGTGGTCCCTCATGTCTCTTCCTTTCCTGAACCCTGCTTGGACCTCTCTCCATGTATGGTTGCAGTCTATGATGCAGAATTTTGAGCATGATTTTGCTTGCATGGAAGATCAGTGCTATGGTTCTATAGTTGCTGCAGTCTCTTGTGTCTTTCTTTTTGTGGATGGGGATGTATATTGATTGCTTCCAATCTGTTGACCACTGTTTTGTTTTCCTTATCTGTTGGTTAGCACTAGAATTGATTCTGTCAGTGTGGATTGCAGCAGTTCATTTGGAATATCATCTATTCCTGGTGATTTGTTTTTCGCTATTTTTCTTATTGCAGTTTCCACCTCACTTTTTAGAATTTGGGGTTTATCTTCATATGGCTCTTCATTCCATGTGTCCTTCAGTTTGTCATCTGTTTATTCAGTGCTTAAAAGGCCCAGCGTGCTTCAGCTACACTAGGCATTCTTCAGGGGCTGAAAACAAATATAAATACACTTAAAGTATAATATTTTAAAAGATAGGACAACACTTATCAAATTATGATGCAAACTTATTCTTTTAAATCTTCTCAAAGGTTTAAAACACCGAATAAACACTGAATAAACAAGTGACCATCTTAGAACATGTGGAGCTTGTCTCCTCTCTGTTTGCAAATTAGAATAGACCAACACTTACACTGATTGGGCTTTACCCTGTTTGGGACTAACAGCTAGAGCAGAACTGACTTCAATAATATCTACAACCCATGTTTGCCTCCTTTTCTTTATATCTAACCCAAACAGAAGCTTATAGGATTGATTGCCAGAAATATCGCATACCATAGTTGATTTTGAAACTTCTGTACTAATAGGGCTGGAACCTTAATGTTTGAGGTATATGGCGTCTCTTTTGCACTGTTTCTTCTTCATGAAACTGCCTTCAGTGATACCTTCATGAGCACTGTCCTTTTGTTAACTCAAATATTTTGGAATTTTGGAATGGGATAGTCAGCAAACTTGAGTCAAGACAGAGATGAGACATGATGTGATAAACAGGACATGTAGAGCCAAGACAGATGCCTATGTGTGCTTTTGCAAGTTGCACATGGGATACTGGATAATCTGGATTGTATCCATGGAAGCCTTTACAATGAACTTGAGGATTAAATTGGACAGAATGAACTTCTTCAAGACATCTCAATGCCTTTACCCAGATGGCATGTAGCCTTAAAGGCTTCATTTTCCAGCAATGGAGGTGGAAACATTCTAGCATGGGTTGATTCTTCTTGTCGTTCCAATAGGCAGGAAAGCAGACTTGAAGGAGTCCCCACCAGAGGGAGCAGGCCCCACCATCTCTCAGTCTTTTTCCTGCCTCAGGTCCTTGTAGGCTGTGTTTTTCCTTTTCTCCTTCCTTTACTTTGTCTTAAAGACTTTAATATTTCTTCTATTCTTATATTTATGATCTGTTTTTTCCTGCTTTGGCAACTGCCTACAAAAACAACAATGTTCTTTAGCCTTTGCTCTCTCCTTTTGTCTTTCTAACCTTTTCTGCTGAGGCAAGGCCAGGCAGGGAGGGACAGTTCAGAAGCTGTGCTTTGTGGTGACTAGGCCCAACTCCAGCTTTAAAGAAGACGGCCCAGGCATGTCTGACTGAAGGGGCTAAAAGTCCAGAGAGCCCAGGTGAGGCTGGAGGAGGGAGAAGTTCAAGCAATGCAGGCATAAACCAACAATATCATAGAAATACAGAGCAGAGATTTGTAAAGGACTTTGGAATTCATCCTGCTTTCAGCCTCATCTGCTCAACACAGAACTTGTATTTCAGGAGTTTCCCCACACTGACACTGCACATTGAGGCTCATTAAAATTACATTCTATCTCCCCCCCCTTTTTTTTTTTTGGAAGGGGAGATTGAAGGCTAAAGAAAATGAAAACTGAAGTAAAGTGTCTTTTAAGGAATTGTTAGAAGGGGAAAAACTTTTTAAAGCTTTTTTTTTTTTTTACAAAGAGTTTCCTACAGTACTCTTTAGTCTTGACAGTAAACATGGAACTGCTGAGAAACTTCCTCCCCTTAAAAGTGTCCACTGGTTGTCACAGAAGAGTGGACAAGAGATTACCTATCATTAAGAAGGGCTAGGGGATTCTAAGATTTAGAACAGAGGTGTGGAAAGAGCCTCCAGCAGCCTGATGGGTTTCCCCCAAGGCCCCCTTTTAGGCACCCAGGTCTTACATCGCCTCTGCTCACAAAATCCCATTAAAAAAATAAAAGAAAATAGCCCCCACACCTTAGGAACAATTAGGATGTAATTCCCACCTTTTCCTCCTTGGTTGTTTTAGGTTCAGGTGAGGCCTCTCTTAAAGCAGGAAGTGAGACAGAGGTTGGACCTTTTTTAAACTAAAAAAACTTTGGTTTTTTTGTTGGGGGGGTTGCCCACCCTGGTCTAGACAGTGTGCCACACAGAGCCCATGAAGTGCTAGTTCTTCAAGTGCTAGTTCCCAGGTTTAAAAGAAGGTGGGGGAGGAGAATGTGCAAGTATACATTTCTGGCACAGTTACTAGAAATTACTAGGAATTGTGCCATATATCTTGAAACTGTTCTATATTGTATATTGTGTATACTGACACAATGAAGTCAGCTGCAGTTCATGAGAGCAAATGCCACATAAAATGTTAGTTTTTCAGGTGCCACAAGTCTCATCACTATTTTTTAAGTTCTATATTGGATTCACCATGTGGTCTTACTACAAAATGTAGCTGGCCTAATTGTATCATCTTTAGCAAAGAATACTAATATGTGCAATCCTAATAATGTGAAAATAAGCAAGGGGCAAACTTTGAAAGGACTTTGAAACAGTTTATGATAAAGTATCCATGAAGAAATGAAAAATGCATCCAAATTCAACAGAAACTTCCCCTGGATGAGCAAAGTTAGGCACAAATTTGGAATTCAAATGCATGCTTCTCCCTAGCACCTTTTCCAAGTTGCCCTACTTTTTGATTTTCACCCTTTTGGTACTGTTCCCCATATATCTAACAACACAGAATAGCACAATACCTATGGCTTCTTTTGAAGTTTTCAAGCAGCAAAAGTCACAAATTGATATACACATTAATTATGCAATAACAGCAACTGCAAAATCACCACTTCCAATAGCAGTGTCAAGTATGTGCCCTGTCATAGGAAATATCACAGAAAGGAGAAGTCTGACATTGCATTTAAGTGTATTATCTAATATTCTTTAAGGACATTAAAAAAAAGATAAACATTTTCCCAAGCATAGTTAAAAAAACCTAGGGAGCCTGGGTATTCAATACCATGGACTACATAATCTGCTTTGAATAATAATTAAGTTAGTTTCTTAATATAAATAACATGTTGACTTTCCAGTGAGTAATTTCCACCATCTAGCAGAAACTGTACAACAGACAAATGTGGGTAAGAATAAGTAAATGATGAACATTTCTTTAGAATAACAACCAAAAGGAGTGTACCACACAGATCTTTAAAACAGTAGCATCATGCATTACTAAGAAAAAGTCTAAATTAAGCTACAGATGTTCAAGAATATACGAAGGTATGAGTTTAATGCAGTAGCCTCCAAAGCTGTAGGTTTTATCGTGCTCCAAAGCTGTAATAATAAGGATCATCTGGTCGATACCCATAAGCAGTGGTAGGGCGGCTTGGGATACCCAGAGGCTGGCCAAATCCATCAATTGCAACACTACATAGAAAAGAAAACAAAGTTGAGTTGGCATTTGTAAAATAGGCATCATCCAGTGCAAGGTGGATTGACTTTTTCAGAATAAAAAAATAACCTTGGTAAGTTTTAATTTATTATCATTCACATGATGAGTGCTGAAACCTCCAAACTACCAATTTTTCTAAAAATAACTTTGGCCATGTGAACTGTCTAGTTGTGTGTAGTTAATGCAATATGAGAGCAAAAATAATAGAAGTTTACTCCTTCCCTTGCCTGAGCTAAGTAACTGAAGGTTATGTTTCTTCTAGTTGATGTAAGAAGAGCCATAACTTTTAATCCATTCACCATTTAAACATTGAATTGCTCATTCAACTCATGTGTTTAATTATAGATTCACTTCCTGGTCATGGGAATCAAGTAAGAAAAAGGTGGGAGGGGAGAGAGAACGATTAATAAAACAAGGAAGCAAGCATAAAAGGAAGAGAAATAGCTAGCATAAGAGCTTAGTGACCAGTAGAGCCAAACTCACTTATTTAACTTAATCACTTAATATTTCTACTAACCAATCAATTATGTTCCACACATGGAAAGTGTATCACATAGATTAGATAAAGAAATCCCTCTGGGTTTGGTATGACCTACTCAGATTTGCACAAAGTTGCATCTTCATGAAGAAAAACCCATAAAATCTGGAATACTAATTAAACTCTGGAGTCCAAAGAATCTTCAATGCTTGGCCTAATAGCATTGATGCCTTTTTATTTTTTATTTTGAGGTAACACATTAAAGGCACTTGCTTCAACATCATAACCTCTTACCACTTCACATAGGCTTAGCATGAAAGCAAAGGTTCTTTCTATCAGGCTCCAAATCCAAGTTCTTGAACACAAACATGAAAAGGCTGAACAACTTGACAACAGGAGTGGTGGAGTTATATATGTTTGAAGATGATCAGTTCACTGAGAACTGACCTATGTGCTGTTTAACAAAAATGACACAGTATTTAACAACACTATAAACTTTTTAAAAAACCCAACATCTATGATGTCTGTGAAAATAATGTAGTCAGTGACAGAATTTGTACAGTACATATACTTCTGGAATGTATTTTGATAAATATCCCAATATTTGCAAGATCTTCATAATGTATAAAACATTTATCTCCAATGTATAACTAACAGCAGTAGATAAGAGAACAGACAGAATCCAAGATCAACAAAAAGAGCCTTGAGGAATGAGTAGTCAGTTCAATGAAGAGAAAAATACAACCAAATGCTTCATGAGAAGTGTTGGTAAGATACCACTCTGGTACAACAGACAAAAACCAATGGAGGCACATTGGAGGGAACATGTGCAGTATAAGGATAGGGCATGTATCCCAAATCCTGGCTGCTCAGTTCTATAAAAATTTGAACTTAGTTTGTGTAGGCATCAATTGTCCATATCTCTGAATTACAAAGACCACAATCTGATACAGTGCAGATCCCTAGTGTTCTGCTGTCACCACTTCTGCTCTACATTATAATCATTATTTTATAAGCTGCCTTGAACTCGTTTTTCAAAAAAGGGGGGATATAAACTTTTTCAGAAAATATAATTTTGACATCTTGCAACTGAATCTCACCTGCAAACCAAATCTTAACATCCTACAGAGGAGAGTGGTAAAGAGATTGTTACCTGTAACTATGCTTTTCAAGTAGTCTGTAAACTTACACATGGAACCATGTGACAACCCTACACAACTCAGGAACACCCCTGTGGAGTGCTGTGGATGTCACCATTACTCTGGCGGAATGGCTACAAAAGCAACCTACTTGGCAGGAAACCACAATACCTCCAAGAATACTGAGCAAACTGTTCAAAAGCCAACAGATTACCATTATTTATATGGATCACCATACAGATGAACAGCCTGGTAGAAGAATGAAATGAAGCAGTACAAAAAACTACTGCCACATGTATATCCATTAAATGCATTGCAACACCCATCAGTGTAGCCTGATTCTGCAAGAATATTCTATGCATAATATTCTGACCCAAGTCAAACAAGTGAAATATCTTAAGCAAGAAGGCAATATGCAGACTAAGGAACCCCTTATTTTGGAGGAAAATTGGGTAGGGTTGTCATACTGTAGAATATAGATTTCACTGGCAGATGTAATGGCTATTATGAAAGAAACGGTATAAGTAAGCCGTTTCAGGTTACAAGTGGCCAACCAACCCTTCTTGGTTAGCTAAGACACCACAGTGGAGAGAATCTAAGCCAACAACTGCCTAGAAATTACAGGGTATAATTAGACAAATTGGCTATAATTGCCAGGCCAGGTCAAGCCATGAATAACAATAAAGGTTTAAAATGCAACTAAAGATAAAATATTAGGCAAGAAAGAACAAAGAAAGCAACATTAAAAGGATATATAGAATATGAAAGAACTAGAAAAGATCCTAAAATGCAAAGATATACAACTCAGCACAAAAGTTAGAATCATACAAGCTATTGTTTTTCCCATTACAATGTATGGATGTGAGAGTTGGACAGTTAAAAAAAAAAGATAGGAAGAAAATCAATTCATTTGAGATATGGTGCCACAGAAGAGTGCTGAGGATCCCATGGACAGCCAAAAAGAAAAACAAATGGGTCCTAGAACAGATCAAGCCAGAAATCTCCTTGGAAGCCAAGCAGACAAAACTGAGGTTGTCATACTTCGGACACATCATGAGAAGGCATAACTCATTGGAAAAAACAATAATAGAAAAAACATTGGAAAAAACAAAAACAATAAAGAAAGGTGGAGGGAAGTAGAAAGAGAGGAAGGCTGCATGCTAGATAGACAGACTGATGAGCATGAATTTACAGGAACTAAGCAGAGCAGTGGAGGACAAGGAGTCTTAGAGCTGTCTCATCCACAGGGTTGCCATGGGTCAAAATCGAGGGCAGTTAAGAACAACATAAATAATAAAAAGTATATTAGTAAAACTGGTTAAATCTTCAGAACAAGTGAACTTTCCAATGTTTTTATTTTGTGAGCTACCTTGGGTCCCTTTCTGGGAGAAAGGCAGCATAGAGACTAAATTAAGTTAAAATAAAATAAAACACTTCAGTTTGTGTGGCAGAAAAGAGGACTCAATAAGAATTAAATGAGATACCTTTTGAACATGTATAGTAAAAACAGAGGGATCCCTTCCAAAATCTATTCAGCTTTGAATATTCAGAACTAAACCACTGTTCATGAATCCCAGAATCAACCAACAACAACAAAAAATCACGAATGCTCTTAAATACTCTTGAAAGGAATTTTAAGTTCAAACACAATAAGGCAGTCAGTTTGGGGCAGGGCAAAATGGCAGGACTTTCAGAGCAATTTCATCAAGAAAGACAGTACCATGTATACTCTAGTTAGCATCAACTTTTAAAAATCTATCCAGGTTTCCCCCTAGATACGTATTTGTTTCAAGATGTAAACCATCTTTCTGAGCAAGTACACTAAGGTAGTGAACAGATTATCTTGACACGGAACATAAATCTACCTGGTAGCATATCTGTATGTTATTCTTTATTGGATGTAAGAGGGCACAGGGACAGGCTGTTTATTTAAAATAGCTTCTCACACTAACTGGTGTGTGGGATGAGCAATTTTTTTTAGTGTGTCAGAGATCAGTACCATATTTGAACCCATTGGCTACAATTGCTTCTTTCTTTCCTGGAATTTCACAGGGGACTGGCACTGGTCCATTGAATTTGAGTAATACTGATCTAAAAGTCTTTTTATTGAATCACTTATGGATATCTCTAGTTGCTCATTCCAGTTATTTTCAAACTACTTTGATTTAGGTAAAACTACTGTACTCTTGAATAATTTTTTAATTAGCTAAAGGAGAAACATGGTTTCAATTACTGTACATTTTAATCCAATTAATCTCTTTAGTTTAATAAAGATGTATACAATTAACTGCAGAGCCTTGCAGCTCAAGATGTTACGGTTGTTTCCAAGTGTATGAAATGGCTCAGTTGTTGTTGTTGGTGTTGATATTATTATTATTATTATTATTATTATTATTATTATTATTATTATTATCATTAACCCTGCCTTTCATCCAATATAGGAACTTATTTATGTTATGATGATTTGGGTTTCCCCTTTGACATGATTGTCAAGTTGTGTCCAACTGTAGGGGGTGGTGCTCATCTCCATTACTAAGCCAAAGAACCAGTGTTGTCAAAGAAGACTCTGCAATTCCCAGCTTGGCCATATAACCCACTGGGTGACCTTGGGCAAGGCACATGCTCTCAGCCTCAGGGGAAGGCAATGGTAAATCTCCTCTGAACAAATATTGCCAAGGAAACCCCCTTAGGATCACCATAGGTTGGAAATTACTTCAAGGCAAACAACAAATAAACAAAGTGGTTTATGTTACAACTATTACCATTACATTCAGTAATATACAAGAATTATGATTAATGAGTAACATTAATAATCTTGCCACTAAAGCAATAAAACAATAAAACCATTCAGAACATTGATTTTCAAATAAGTTCCTGCCCCATTAGTTCATTTGCAAATGAACCATCTGAAGATTTTCACACCTGGCCTGAGAAGGTGGCAAATTTCCTGGCTTGTAAATAGAAATTTAAAGAGCCTAAGACAAAAATCCTTATGTTTAGCAAACCGGAACAAATGATCGTTCCATCCCTAGAAATACATGTGGAAAACATATAGACAAATGTCTAAACTTGCAGGCATTCTGTCTCTGGAGAGACAATAAACAAACAAAAAACTGAGCTTGGTTTTGGATGTTAAGATAGATTGCAACCTGAGCAATTTGGAGGCTTCTTTGTGTGATCTTCCTGGTGAGATGATGTGATAATGGGCATCCCACTATCCAGCTACACATAGATAATGAGGTGTTGGGTTTAAAGGTACTTAGAGGACCGCCTCTCCCCACATAATCTGCCCCGCACACTCCGATCATCTGGGACTAATCTGCTAGAGGTCCCCAAGTCTCACTTTGTGGGGACCTCTCAGAGGGCTTTTTCCATCGTTGCCCCTTCCTTCTGGAATAAGCTTCCCGCAGAGCTTCGCTCCTCTGCATCACTAGTCTCTTTTAAGAAAAATCTAAAAACGTATCTATTTCAGTTGGCATTTCCACCTTAAGTAATGGTATTTTTTTTCCTTTCTCTGCCCCATGTGTTTTCTTGTTGACCCCGGACTGTTTGTAACTTCCCCCCCCCCCCACTTCTTGCCCCTGATATTTGTGATTTGTCTGATTCCTGTTCCTTTTCCCTGCACCAATGTTTTTAACCTTTATATTGCAGCAATTTTAACTTTTTTATTGTTTAAACTCTTTGTAAGCCACTTTGATCATATCCATGGAAAGGCGGGGTAAAAGTAAAATTTATTATTATTATTATTATTATTATTATTATTATTATTAAAGTTACATTTATTGGGAGTCAGCGTCACAAGGAGTCAGAGATCATGAGAAACATTTGCCCAGTGAGATGACTTGTTGAAGTGGAATGTGAGAAAGCTTCCAAGTAGGAAGTATAAGAAGCCTCAAAACCACTAGGAGAAGTAGAACAAATACAGACAGTGGGCTAGGTGTTTTCTGCAACCAAGGGAGCTGATTGAGAGCAACTTCTGTTAATCAAACCCATAAAAGCCTGATAAGGGGAAGGTCTTCTGACCAGGTGTGCCACCCTCACACCAAAAAAGGCTGTAGCTCAGCTAAGCATGAAACAATCTCTCTGACTGTTGACCCATTACTTCTTCCTTCTTTAAACTGGTCACGGGATTAGCTGTGTGTGTATGGGAACATTTTTAAAAAATATTAATTTATACTGTGGCTTTTGGTTCAAGGTGACTTACAACTTATTAAAAATAGTACAGATTAAAGACTGTACCAAAACAGTATAAATATAATGTTACCTATAAAACAACTGAACAATATGTAAAGTTATTAAACATTAAAATCCATTAATAGACTATATGCAAATCAACAAAACAGTACAGTGCCCCATTTAGAGTCACAGCCAATTTGTAAAAGTTTGTTGGAATAAGAATTTTTTTATTTACTAGCGGAAGGACATCAAGGAAGAAACCATCCTAGACTCCTAGGGAAGGAGTTTCAAAGTCTGGGAGCATTCACCAAGAAGGCTCTGTCCCTCTTGTTCCCACTAAACAAACCTGAGAAGGTGGTGGGACAGACTACTTTGAGCTCTAATAGGCTCATAAAGGGAGACACAGGAGGAGGGATTGTTTGCCATAACATAAGTGTTGGTTATTCTCCCTTGTTATTCTCCCTTTCAGGTGGCCATGTAATTTCCACAAAAGGGAGTGGGATCTCCTGGATCCAGGCCAGAGGGCTCTCTACAAGAAAGTCAGATATAGGATGGGGGACACCTGGTCTGACAACATGTGAAAGGGATCTACAAGTCCTAGTAGACCACAAGTTGAACGTGAGTCAACAGTGTGATGTGGCAGCTAAAAAAAGCCAATGCGATTCTAGACTGCATCAATAGAGGTGCAATAGAAGTCCAGACCAAAGTAATAGTACTTTTTGACATCCTTTTTTGAATTGTCAAAATTCAATAGAATTCTGCTTTGGTTGGACCTTTGGTTGGATTTGGAATATTGTGTCCAGTTCGGGGCACCACAATTCAAAAAGGATGTTGACAAGCTGGAGTGTGTCTAGAAGGGGGTGACTAAAATGGTGAAATGTCTAGAAACCAAACCCTATGAGGACAGGCTTAAGGAGCTAGATATGTTTAGCCTGGAGAAGAGGTTAAGAGGTCGTATGATATCACTGTTTAAATATTTGAAAGGATGTCATAATAAAGATGCAGAAAGTTTGTGTCCTGGATTACGGCCAGCACACACAAACCTACGCCGATAAGGATGGCTCAACAAGGTAACTAGCTATGCAGCTGGAAATAGTCCACCAACCTTGCAGGAAGTGAGAGAAAGAGCAAACCAAAAGCCAGAGCTGAAGTCAGGAACACAGGGGTCACGATAGTCAGTTCAGTCCAAGGTCAGGTCAGCCAGAGGGTAGCAATAGACCAGTCCGTTCCGAAGTCAAGAGTCAAGGCCACAAAGAGTCGAGGTACAGGGAGCCAGTGCAAACAGCAGTCACACCAAAGGATCATGCAATAAACTCTGGCATTGAGTTGGCATCTCTGTGCTTCCTAAATAGGGGATGCCCTCCCCCGTACCAGATGAGGCTGATTAGCTAATTGCCTCGCAGCAATTCTCTGGGATCTGCGTCTGCCAGCACTTTCAGCCCTATGCTGCCTGAAGGAGGGAACCTTCAAGCTTGATTCCTCCCCAGAGCCACCACTAGGCTGCTGTACCACCAGAGGAATCCCATGAGCACTAGGACCTGGCTGAGCCTCCTCCTCTGGGGCTGGGAGATCAGGGCTGGGCTCTGGCAGAGCAGGATTAACACCTGGTGTAGCCTCAATTACCTCTTGCTCTGGAGCAGGATTAGCCCCTGGTGTAGCCTCAATTACCTCTTGCCCAACACCTCGTTATCTATGTGTAGCTGGATAGTGGGATGCCCATTATCACATCATCTCACCAGGAAGATCACACAAAGGTAATTGTGTGATCTTGCCCATCCTCCTCCTCATCCTCTGAGACCTGCTCTTGGCTGGCCATGACATCATTCCCCCTCCCATAACGCTCTCCCTCCGTCTGCAGAGGACATGGCCTGTCCGAGCAGCAGCGATGGAAAGCCCAGACCAGCCGTGGGGCATGGACATCCGAAGCGTCCACCCAGGAGCGCTCCTCTGGCCCATAGCCGACCCAGTCGACCAGGTACTGGAGGTGTCCCCGACGGCGACGAGAGTCCAAGATCTGGGCCACCTTGAACTCCTGCTCCCCATCCACCAAAACCAGCTTGGGTGGGGGCGTCGAGCCAGCGTCAGGCCGAACATCGGAGGCCGGGAGCAACAGGGAGCGATGAAACACGGGATGAATCCGCCAGGTCCGGGGAAGCTGGAGCCGGAACGCCACTGGATTCACCTGGGCCACGATCTTGTAGGGCCCCACAAACCGCGTGTCCGGGAAAGCTGCCAACACGTGGCTGATAAAGACAGAGGTCTCTTCTCAGACAGCAAGCCAGTTGTAAATGACATACCAATACACCAAGGGTTCCGAAAGTCCAGTCCAGAGAGCACTCCAAAGTTCAGGGTTATAGCAAGCAGATAGTCCAGAATCGTTCCAAAGGTCGCAGGGTCTAAGCAGTATAAAGTCAAGCCGAGAGCCAAGAGCTTTCACCGGGGAATCCAAGATAAGCCTTGACAAAGAGCTTGGCATTCCCCAGCTGCTTATCTAGCCTCAGTTCCTCTCCCCCAGGTGTTTCTCTTTGGCTGCGCGTTTCTCAGCTAGCCTTCGAGAACGCCGCAGCCCCTCCCTATCTGTTCTCCTCTGAGCAAAGGTAGGGATTTCAATCTCTTGCTCCTCTGCTTCTTCCTGGCAGGAAACCTCTGCTGGGGAAAGGCTTTCTGCTGGGGAAATGCTAGGCTGCTGAGGAGGGAGGCTAGGCTGCTGAGGCAGGGGCTGTTGCTCACTGGGTTCCACACAGCTAGGTCCAGGTTCAGCTGGGTCCATGGGAGCTGGTAGCACCAAGCTAGGATCAGGCCCCACATCCTCCCCCTCAGAGTCCTCCAAGTCCTCCACCTGGTTGTCCCTGACATCGAGCGTCCAGCTTCTGACAGGGCCGCTGCAGGAGCAGGTGACGCGTGGAGAGCCAGACCGAGTCCCCCACCTGCAAAGGAGGACCCACCTGACGTTGCCGGTCTTCACCCCTCTTATAGGCTTCCTTGGCCACCTGAAGCTGCTCCTGCAGCAGGGACTGCGCCGCCCGGAGCTCCTGGAGCCACTGATCCACCGCAGGGACCTCCGAGCCTGGCACCACTGCCGGAAAGCCTCATGGATGGAAGCCTCCCGTGGCAAATAAAGGCGTCTGCTGGGTCGAGGCGTGGACCGCGTTGTTGTAGGCAAACTCGGCCAGCGGGAGCAAATCGACCCTGTTGTCCTGGCGGTAACTGACATAGCAGTGGAGGTACTGCTCCAGGGTGCCGTTGGTCCTCTCCATCTGACCGTCCGATTCTGGGTGATGTGCCGAGGACAGATGGGGCGTGACATCCAGGAGCTGGAGCAAGCTGGTCCAGAACCAGGCGGTGAACTGGCTGCCGCGGTCCGAAATCCCACCGTCTGGCAGGCTGTGGAGCCTGAAGACGTGCTGGACGAACATCCGGGCCGTCTCCTTCGCCATGGGAAGACCAGCGCACGGCACGAAGTGCGCCATCTTTGAAAAGAGGTCCACCACCACCCAAATGGCGGTGCAGCCAGCAGAGAGGGGCAGGTCCGTAATAAAGTCCATGGACACGACCTTCCAAGGCCCCGACGGCGTCGGCAGCAGCATCAACAACCCTGCAGGCCGACCTTGATGGTCCTTTGCCCGATGGCACACTGGACACGTGTCCACATACTTGCCCACCTCTGCCCGAACTCGAGGCCACCAAAATTCACAGGTGAGGAGGTGCAGAGTCTTGCAGAAGCTGAAGTGCCCCGCCGGCTTGGAGTCGTGACACAGGCGCAAGACCGCTTCCTGACATGGCCCTGCCGGCACATACAGGCAACCCCAGTGGTAGAGCAGGCCGTCCCGCATGATGAAGGGCGAGGCGTCCCCTTCCCCCGAATGCTGTGCCACCAAGGCGTCCTGGCCCCGGAGTTCCCAAATCTGGTCCACCAGCGCGGCCTCCCTCGGCGCCACAGCGAAATTCTCCGGGTGAAGAATGGTCGACTGCAACTCCCTCTCTGGGCACATGGCATACTCCGGCTTCCGCGAGAGTGCGTCTGCTGGCCTGTTCCAGGACTGAGGAATGTACTTGAGCTGGAAGCGGAAGCGGGCGAAAAAAGATGACCAGCGCTGTTGCCTCTGGGACAGCTTCCTGGCTGTCTGCAGGTGCTCCAGGTTCCTGTGGTCAGTGTGGACCACCACCGGGTGTGCCGCCCCCTCTAGCAGATGTCGCCAGGTCTCGAAGGCCGCTTTGATCGCCAACAGCTCCTTCTCCCAGATGGGTAGTTCAACTCTGAAGGCGAGAGCTGCCAGGAGTAGAAGGCGCAAGGCAGCAAATGCCCTTGGGGACCCACGGGCTGGAGCAGCACTGCCCCGATGGCTACATCCAAGGCGTCTGCCTCCCCAACAAAGGGCGTGCGAGGATCCGGGTGCTGCAGGATCGGGGTCAACGTGAAGTGCGCTTTCAGGGCCTCGAACGAAGACTGCGCCACTGCCGTCCACTGGAACTGGCCCTTCCCCCGCAACAGTTGGGAGATGGGGCTCGTGAGGGCCGCATAGTCCTCAATAAACTTTCGATAAAAATTGGCGAACCCCAGAAACTGCTGCACATCCTTCCGGTTGCGAGGGGGTTGCCAAGACAACACCGACTTGACCTTGTCTGGGTTCATGGCCATACCCTGTGCCGAGACAATGTACCCCAGAAAGTTTACCTCTCGGAGATCAAAAGCACACTTCTCCAACTTGGCGTACAGGCGGTGTTCCCTCAGGCGCTGGAGCACTGCACGTACATGGGAATCATGGGCAGCTTGGCTTGGGGAGTAGATCAGGAAGTCATCCAGATAGATGATCACGAACCGGTCCAGATAGTCTCTGAACACATCATTCACAAAGTGCTGGAAGACGGCGGGGGCATTACAGAGTCCAAAGGGCATGACGGTATACTCGTAATGCCCATACCGAGTCTGGAAGGCCGTCTTCCACTCATCCCCGGCCCGAATCCTTACCAAGTTGTAGGCTCCCCGAAGATCCAGCTTGGTAAAGACTTTGGCATGGTGGAGCCGCTCCAACAACTCAGGAATCAACGGCAGGGGGTAGCGGTTGCGGATGGTGATCCTATTGAGCGCCCGATAGTCATTACAGAGGCGCAACTCCCCACTCTTCTTGTGGACAAAGAGCACTGGGGCACCCGCAGGGGACTTGGAGGGACGGATGAAGCCCCGCTGCAAGTTCCTCTCTAAAAAATCCCTCAGAGCTGCCAGCTCAGGCTCCGAGAGCGAGTACAGACGCCCGCTGGGATAGGTGCCCCCGCCACCAGATCAATAGCACAGTCATAGGGCCGGTGTGGGGGAAGCCGGTTCGCCTCCTTTTTATCAAAAACGTCCACGAAGTCCCGGTACTTCTCCGGCAACCTCACCTTACTGTCCTGAACCCCCGCCACTACCGCAGCTGGGATCCGCTCAGGCCAGCAGTGCTCCTGACAGTACTCTGATCCGAAGAGCACCTCCCGCCGAGACCCGGAAATATGCGGGTCATGCTGCGAGAGCCACGACATGCCCAACACCAGCGGGAAATGAGGGACCGCTGCCAACAAAAAACTGAGCTCCTCGACATGTCCCTGGATTTCAAGGAGGAACACTGGCATCTGGTGCGTCACGGGGCCCGATTGGAGAAGTCGTCCGTCAATGGTCTCCACCGGCCATTGCAGTGCCTCCATTGGGATCCTGCAAAAGCCAAGTCCATGAAGCAACTGGAGGCCCCCGAATCCAACATGCCCCCACCGGCAAAAGTTCCATAGATGGAAGCTGCAGGTTGGCAGCCACCAGCAAGGGGTCCCTCCAGGAGACCAAAGTAGCAGGGGTGGGTTTCCAAGAGGCCCCCAGGTGACAAACCCACTCTACACCTGAGGTGCGCCATTTCCTGGCGGCTTGGTTTGACGTCCCTTGGCCTGGCAGACCCTGGCAAAATGTCCAGAGAGGCCACAGTACAGAAACAGGCCCTCCCGCCTCCTCCGCTCCTTTTCTGTCCCCGACAGCCAGGGCCGAGCTCCTCCCAGCTGCATCGGCTCCTCTGTGGTGCCGGGAGCAGCGGCCTTGGGGGCAACTGCAGGAGACGATGGCACCAGTGCCGAAGGAGGCGAAAGGCCAGATTGTCAAGCCACTCTTCGAGCTGTAAGGCGGCATTCCAGACAGATGGCCTGCGTAATCAAGGCTGACAAAGTCTTTGGAGGTTCGGAGCGGGCCAGTTCATCCAGGACCCCAGCAGACAGACCATGCCAAAACACAGCCTGCAAGGCACTGTCACCCCAAGTGACATCCTGGGCGAGAAGGCGAAAGGCCACAGAGTAATCTGCCACCGACCCCTGGCCCTGTCGCAGAGTCAAAAGCCGGGACTCATCCGTCTCTGCTTTAACTGGATCCCCCCAAGTCTCCTTGAATTCCTTTTCAAAGGATTGCCAGTCAGCAAGCACCGGGCTATTGGCATTCAGATAAGGTGTTGCCCATTTGCTAGCTGGGCCAGACAGCAGACTGATCACAAAAGCCACTTTATGGTAGTCATTAGGAAAATCTGCCTCCCTGATGCGAAAATGCAACTGGCAGCTGGCCAAGAAACTATCAAGCAAAGCCCAGTCTCCAGAAAATTTCTCAGGCAGAGCAGTAAGGCACTTTGTCCTGGGTCTGGTCTGGGGGGGTGCAGGAAGCTGAGGAACTGGGGCTTGGTTCCGAAGCTCTGTCATAGCTTGAGTAAGCACAGCAACTTGGGCCGTCAGCTTTTGGTTCTGCTCCAAAAGTTCTTTAACTAAGGGCCTTTGCAGACTGCCAGAAATAGTGCACATTAAATTGAGGCACTGCCCTGGCTCAGTGCTAGGGACTCATGGGAACTGTAATTTATTGTGGCACCAGAGCTCTCTGACAGAGAAGGCTCAATGTCCCAGAAAAAAATACAATTCCCATGACTCCCTAGCACTGAGCCAGGGCAGTGCCTCAATTTAATGTGCACTATTTCTGGCAGTCTGCAAAGGCCCTAAAGCTGCTTCTGCCATCCTGTTATCAGCTTGGAGTAAGGCCAGAGTTTATTTTGTCCTGGATTGCGGCCAGCACACACAAACCTACGCCGATAAGGATGGCTCAACAAGGTAACTAGCTATGCAGCTGGAAATAGTCCACCAACCTTGCAGGAAGTGAGAGAAAGAGCAAACCAAAAGCCAGAGCTGAAGTCAGGAACACAGGGGTCACGATAGTCAGTTCAGTCCAAGGTCAGGTCAGCCAGAGGGTAGCAATAGTCCAGTCCGTTCCGAAGTCAAGAGTCAAGGCCACAAAGAGTCGAGGTACAGGGAGCCAGTGCAAGCAGCAATCACACCAAGGGATCATGCAATAAACTCTGGCATTGAGTTGGCATCTCTCGGCTTCCTAAATAGGGGATGCCCTCCCCTGTACCAGATGAAGCTGATTAGCTAATTGCCTCGCAGCAATTCTCTGGGATCTGCATCTGCCAGCACTTTCAGCCTTACGCTGCCTGAAGGAGGGAACCTTCAAGCCTGATTCCTCCCCAGAGTCACCACTAGGCTGCTGTACCACCAGAGTAATCCCATGAGCACTAGGACCTGGCTGAGCCTCCTCCTCTGGGGCTGGGAGATCAGGGCTGGGCTCTGGCAGAGCAGGATTAACATCTGGTGTAGCCTCAATTACCTCTTGCTCTGGAGCAGGATTAGCCCCTGGTGTAGCCTCAATTACCTCTTGCTCTGGAGGAGCCCCATCCTCCTCCTCATCCTCCGAGACCTGCTCTTGGTTGGCCATGACAGTTTGTTTTCTGCAGCTCCAGAGAATAGGACCCAGAGCAACTGATTCAAACTACAAGAAAAGGATTCCACCTCAACATTAGGAAGAACTTCCTAAGAGAAAGAACTTTCTGACAGTGTGCGAAAGGCTTCCTCTTTGATGGTTTTTAAACAGAGGCTGGAGTGTCAGGAGTGTTTTGATTGTATTCCTACATGGCAGGGAGTTGGACTTGATGGCCCTTGAAGTCTCTTCCAACTCTATGATTCTAGACCATGTGGCCTAGGCTCCTAACTGCCCTCCTCCAGGAACATCCAAAACAGAATCCCATTAAACTGCAAGTAGATAAGTAGAATGTTTATTTTAGATCTAATTATTCTATAACTTGTAAACTCTAAAAGTGCCTGAAGAGTAGGTGACCTTCATGTAATGAGATTTCATTTCATTTTTCAATTAGAGTATTTATACCCCACTCTTCGGCCACAAAGACTCTCAGAGTGGCTTACAAATTGTTAATTTGACAGTTCTCTGCCCCTCAGGCTTACAATCTAAAAATACATGTCACAAAAGAAGAAGGGAATGGCAGTGGGAAAAGGGATCAAGTCCAGCAGATACTGCCAGTTCTCTCCCTTCACGGCCAGGGCAGTGGCAGTTGCAATGGAGGAAGGGCCCTTCATCTGTTTCTGGTGGATCTGTGCCTGCCTCTTTTCTCCCTCCAAGGCCAGGGCAATGGCAGCTGGAATAGAAGGGGGCCCTTTGCTACATAGATTTCTGTTTGGAATAAAGCTTTCTTATAAAGACTTCCTCTCTATATGCTATTCACATGCCTTTTGCTTTATTTGTGTGTTGCCCCCTGCAGCAATGGGGTGGGGGCAAACACAAGGCATTTTTTGCCCAGTAATTTCCCACTGAATTACTAGTTAAGGGGGTTCAAATCAATGGGCGGTGGCAGTGTAAATGTCCTCTGGAGGAGCCACACTGCTCAGCAGAAGCAGGAACAAGACTGATGAGTTGACTCATGCTCTAAGGCTTTTGCTCAGAGGAAGAGAGTCACTGACTTGGCTGTGGATGGACCTAGCTCTGTAGAGTTACTGCCTTTGTCTCTGGGGTTCAGCAGACAAGAGGAGGAAAACAGATGTTCTATGGAAATGTTTCATGGGAGAGTTTAAGAGGGAGGCCTGAAGAGCTGCCTGCTGCATATATAGCAAGATTGAACTTGGATGTTGAGGGAAATGTTGCAATGATCTGCAACTTTTGTCCTGTATTTTATTGTTTTCTTGCTGGAGAATATGGAGGTTACACCTGCTATAAGCGTAAGTTGCTTGCTCTGCTGGAAGAGAAGGTACAACAACTTGAAACCAGTATATCTATATTTCAATGTATAAGGGTGGATGTCTCTTTTCGGACACAGTAGAGCAGACTCTCCTGGAATAGATCAACAAAGGGGATGCCTCTATGAAGGGGTACAATTCTCAAACACAGAAAAAAGACATTTGAAAAAAAAAAGTGACACACAGAAGCAGAACTATTAGAAACAGTGCTCAGTGTACTGAGCTACACAATTGATTCCAAACTCTTCTCTTCATTAGCAAATATATCAGTGTCACCCCCATAAAAGTTCCTTCTTCCATATCCTAAGTAGCTTTTCTTATTGTTTGCTTTTATTCTTGTTATTAGCAAGTGCTAGAAGAGACTAAGCTGTGGGAAAGGGAGGATACAGATACAAGCAGTTACCAAAAGGCTTCAAGGTTGATTGGTCTGGGAACTCAATGCGAACAGGAAAAGAAAGGGAAAGAAAGTAAGAGATAAAAACAAAAGTGCCTGAGGGGGTGGGCAATTAATGCTGGGTACAGGAATGTTTCAATTTGTAAACAAATCAAGGTAAAGCCTACAAAATTATAGGGCGGGGCATTGTTTATTCTATGCTTGTGTTTGTGGATGATGGTAGTTCTGTCTGCAGACATCTTACTGTTAACTTGTCCAGTTGCTGAAATAAAGTTTTGCTGTTAGAATACAAAAGAAATTTCTAAAGGAAATTTTGGCAAAACTTTCTTCAGTTGGTCTCAATTTCAACATCATGTCAACCATTCAAAGCAGTGGCAATATTGGTAACCTCAGTGGCAATCAAAATGCATAGTATTCTTTCATGATTTCTGTAGCAGCTGCAGAAAGAATATCCACCTTTACAGCAAGACTAGACATGCCCAGTGAATATGCTAACCTGAGTGAAGTTTTTGGGGAAAAGGAGTCTGATCCCCCCCCCCATTTGTCTCAGTG
The DNA here is from genome assembly GCA_026167975.1 of Phrynosoma blainvillii. NCBI lineage: Eukaryota > Metazoa > Chordata > Lepidosauria > Squamata > Phrynosomatidae > Phrynosoma > Phrynosoma blainvillii. The sequence goes on from JANUYF010000004.1 coordinate 155,833,294, forward strand.
GAACTCACACTTTGAAAGCTTTACATACAGCTAATTCTCTAACAATTTTTTCAGTACTTCAGTCAGATTGTGCAATCAAATTGATTCCAGGGGCTGAATTAGTTAAGACTAAGCTATAGTCCATGACCCCCAAAGAACTGACTGTCCTAAGGGAGTTTAAAAACACAAACCTGGTGAGGAGGTTCATCCAGCCAACCACTTCTTTAATGGCTGGCCCAGTCTTATTCTCGTACAAGAAGGATGGTCCAATGAGGCTGTCCACTGACTGTCAAGGGACAGCCTCACAAATACCCCTTGCCCCTTAATGAAGGACATGTTAATGCACCTGGTGAAGGGGAATTTTTCTCCCAAACTGGATTTACAAGAAGCATACTTTCTTGTGTGCATCAAAGAAAGGGATGAGTAGAAAATTGCTTTTAACTGCCAACTGAGATCCTTTGAATATTTAGTTATGCCATGTGGTTTAAGTGTGGTCCTAGGAGTATTCAGGGACCTGATTAATAAGATCCTCCATGAACTCTTGTACCATGGGGTATTGATGTTCCTAGATGATGTCCAGGTATACTCTGAAGACTATCAATCCCATGTGGAATTGGTGTGGAAAGTACTGAAAAATTTGTTAGGTAATTAGCTGTATGTAAAGCTTTCAAAGTGTGAGTTCCACCGAGACAAACTAGATTATCTAGGGTATTACATTTTGAAGCTCATGTGAAGAATTTCCCCACCATTTTGAAGATAAAGTCGCTCAGATTCACTCTAAGATATGTGCTAGAGACAAAACAGTTCTGGTGGATGTAACCTTGGTTCCTGCTTCTCCAGTGTTGAGGGACAGTTTTCAATTTATGCAGTCTGAGGACATGGACAAGATCTTTGTAGAGGTGAGAATCACCACATGTTAGGCTTGGGTATGTACATTCCAGCATATTAGTGATCAAGAGGGTTCCTGGATAGAATGAAATGGACTGTCCTGGATGGGGAATACACAGAGATTTCTGAGGAGGAGGTCAGTTCCCATACAAAGGAAATAGACAGTTGGAGGAATGTGATACATAGAAAACCAGGGATCATTCTTTGAGCTTGCAGTTACAGAACCAATTTGAAGCTCTCTCACTTATCAGGGATGATAACGACAAGCTGTAGGTCCGGAGGAGTTAGGTGGTGGACTCCTTGCTGAGGGGTACAGAAGCAGGCCTGATAAGGTGTCTCGGGAGGTGTGTTCCCTGGGGCAAAAATCCGTGACATAACAGTGAAGCCAACAAGACTTGTCAAGCCTACTGACCATTACCCTTTCCTTTTGGTCCACATGGGAACCAATGATACTGCAAGGCACAGCATTCAGAATATCATATTCTGGGTAGAAAGCTGAAAGAGGTTGCACAGGTTGTCATTTCATCCTTCTTCCTGGGTGAAGGGCATGGTCCAGGATGGGAGAGGAAAATAGTGGATGTCAACAACTGGCTCCACAGATGGTGCCACTGAGAATGATTTGGAGTGTTGGATTATGGCCTGCGGTTTCAGGAGAGGGGACTTCTGGCAAGGGATGGATTGCACTTCACACCAGTTGTAATCATTGACATCTGCTTCTGCAGCTTTTCAGTTTCTTGAATCAGCTCTTTATTAGAGGGTTCCCTCCTTAGTTCTTCTCCTTTATCCTTTATAGAATTTAAAATCTTCTGCAAACTTTGCTTCCTTCACTTTAAATTTGTGTTTTTCTGCATTTAAAAAAATCTTAACAGCCTCTCATTTAGTCTCCAATTAAAAGTCCCCTTTTTACTAAGTGGTGTCAAAGTTATTGGATTGTAATCAGAAAAAGATTTTGGAAGAATATCCATTCTTCTTATTTCATGACTCAATCATTTTGATATTAAAAATATATCAGTTTATGAAAATGATGTAAGTCTATCCAAAAAAGTATTTTGTAAAATTTCCACATTTAAATCACCAGACATCTTGAACCACCAAAATATTTTTTTTCCTGGTGGACTTCCGGCTTGGTTCCCTCCTTAGTTATTCTCCTTTATCCTTTATAGAATTTAAAATCTTCTGCAAACTTTGCTTCCTTCACTTTAAATTTGTGTTTTTCTGCATTAAAAAAAATCTTAACAGCCTCTCATTTAGTCTCCAATTAAAAGTCCCCTTTTTACTAAGTGGTGTCAAAGTTATTGGATTGTAATCAGAAAAAGATTTTGGAAGAATATCCATTCTTCTTATTTCATGACTCAATCATTTTGATATTAAAAATATATCAGTTTATGAAAATGATGTAAGTCTATCCAAAAAAGTATTTTGTAAAATTTCCACATTTAAATCACCAGACATCTTGAACCACCAAAATATTTTTTTCCTGGTGGACTTCCGGCTTGGTGGTGAAGTGAGTGGAGGCAAGAATGTGAGCTCTGGTCTCCTTACTCCCCCACAGAAAGCCCCTTAAAGAAACTGGGGACTTCAGCTATGGGATTTGAGTCACTGAAAAATGGGGTTCAACAGAGGTTTTGAAGGGTGAAAAAGATGCATCAACCGTGAAAGGGAGACAGTGCAAGAGTGCAAGCCAAAGAACAGCCAAAAGTGAGGATAAGTGCCATAATGACACCAGGTTCACCAATAGTTATTAATTTCCAAGTGAACTGCAACAAAAAAAAGTAATTATAATTTTTCAAAGGAGAGAATGTTAATTATTACCTCTACAGTAAAAAGTAAGAAAGAACTCCTCATGAGGAAAGGGAATGGCAAGGAAATGCAAATAAACTGCAAATCCAACTAGTGTTTTTTCTTTGATTTTTTTCGCCCCACCCTGCGAGTTCTATTGGAATACAGAGTGAATAACATTGAACCAATTAAATAGATTAAGAAAAAAATGGGGAGTAAACATTACATGATAAAAAAGGAAAATAGGGGTTTTTGGTTATAGTTTATGAGTATCTTTTTCACGTTCTTATCAAGAAATTATTGATATAGAGTAATGAGTATTAATAGCGGAATGGTGAAAAATAAATTTTTATTAGATAAAAAATGATAAGAGAAGAGAAGAGGTGACAATAAAGAAAAAATTTCAACCTTTGAAGAGTGGGAAAAAGGAAGTCATTAAAGAATTTAAGAAGGATAAAAAGACAACAAACAAGAATATAAATTAAAGAATAGAAATGTATATTTAAGTTGTATAATAATTTAAGCATGAAAAAACTGTAATTTTAGAAAAATTAAAATAAATATTATTTTGGGGGTGTGTGTAATTTACCTTGATCTCTTTTAAAGTTCTTTTCAGCTATGGTTGCAATAATTCTCTTCCACAAAACTGGGACAAAAGAATAAGGGACTGGGGATGTGGTTGATGTTCCAACTATGGATGTCTAACTATGAACGGAGTATAACCTGAATGACATTTTCAACATTTGGAGTACGATCAGACAACCACATTTTCGAGTAAATGTATGTAAAAGGGGGCAAAGCAGATCAATTGATCTCTGAATTTTGCATGCCGGTGAAGGATCCCAAACATCCCTCAGACAAGACAGAGCTGTTAGGAGACAAATCTGGTGCACGGCCCAAACAGAGCAAGCAAGGGAGGTAAGTGCAGGCAACTTGCACTAACATAACTTATATTCCTGTAGCTGCTAGACAAACTGAGGGATAACCTGGTGAGAGATTTCCAAAAGGATTGGACTTTAGCTCTCAAAGCAGTAGATGCCAAACTTTCAGTCTTAACGAGATGCATCAGAGACATTGAGGACACCGCTAATGTAGCGCTCCAACAAAGTTCATCCTACACTGAAAGACTCAAGATGTTAGAACAGTCAATTCCAAACTGAAGTTGAAGACTTGGAGAATTGAGGCCACCATCTCATCCTGTGTCTGAGAGGTGTGCTGGAATATGAAGGGCAAGGCAGCCTCCTTCTACTCTTACTGTTGCCTGGATTAATGATAACTGCCCTGCTCTAGACCTCAAAAACTTGGATGTTGAAAGGAACCATAGATCCTTTAATGCAGTGGTCCCCAAACTTTTAAGTGGCAACCCTAGTATCCCCCTCATGCATATTTCTTTATATTAGGTCTACTGTTCTCTGTGTAGTCAAGCTGGCCACATGACCATGGAATCGTCTCTGACAATACTGGCTCCCTTGGCTTAGTAACAGAGATGAGCACTGCCACCTACAGTCAGACACAACTAGACAATCTTGTCATGGGAAACTTTTTTACTGCAAATTCAAAACATATAGATTATGTATTATGTTAAAGTGAGTCATTTAAAAGGAAAGGTGCAAATGAAACTGTATATCAATGTTTCAAGGAGGGGCCGCGAGACCAGGCGATAACCACAGAGCTGCTGATTCCACCACCCAGGTCAAACAATGAGGCCCAGAAGGATCAAGCTGGCTAGACGGAAGGCGCTGGTGCAGGACTGAAGCCAAACCACCAGACTGAGGCACCCAGTAGAACTCAGAGGTGTCCCAAAGACAACTAGATGGCAGTGAGACCCAAAAACCCTTGCCTCTACAGCCTTGTCCAACAGGAAAAGCACCTTCTCCTTGAGCCAACCAGGTAAAGGCTTCTGCTGAAGATGCGAGGCAGATGCGAGGCAGAGGAGGCCCGAGAGTCGAGGGATCAGCAAGAGATGGCTCAAAAGCCTGAGATAGAAAACCTGACAGCCAGAGCTGTTAAAACTAAGTCGACTGCCTTGCTCACCTGGGTGAGCCAAGAAAAATTCTAGACAACCAGCACAAAAACTGTGAGGGAGACCCCATCATCCACCCCTGAGGATGCACCGATGGGAAAGGGTGCCCAGTGGGAAGCTTCGGGGAAGCCAGTGTGACAAGGAGCTGGCATCGGGGAACAGCAGAGTCAACCAAAATCAGACCTTAAGCGGGGAGATCCTGAGATGGATGAAGAGCCACATTGTGGGAGTGTGACTATAGAGATGATGAGACCCAAAGCCCCATTCTTTGACACCCAGTGAGTAGCTCCTCTGTTCCCCCTAAGGCAGGCGTGGGGAACTGGGAGAATAGGACGGACTATGGGGCTGAGGAAAACTGTTAGAACAATGTTGCTTCCTAAAAATCGGGGCCTTTGTGGGTCTGGGGGGAGGCTGAGGAAAAAAGAACCCTGCCTAGTGGCCTTAAAGCTGTGGGCTGTTCAGGGGGGTGCATCCAAAGTCTGGGGTGTAAAAGTGCCTCTGGATAAAGAACAGAGTCAAGCCCCAAACTTGATTGAGAGCCGTCCTCTCTCGGGACATTTCAGTGTAACAACTCTAAGACAGCAGTGCTCAGGGCCCCCCAAATCAGTCGTGAACTTTTGGGAGCTGTGGGAGGAGGTAGAGTAACAGGCAGTTCCGCCCCCCCCCCCAGCTCAACCATTTTGGATGGGGAAGACCTCAACCCAGAGTCACAAGAGGTTCAAAAAGGGGGCTGTAGAGAGCTAGAGAACTTCTGCTTACATTTGAAAACCAGTCCAACCCCTAAACCATTGGCCCCAGGGGTAGGGAAACTGAAAGATTGTCCGATGGTAATTGCTAATGACAAAAAACCTAGAGATCCCAAGCAAATAAAGTTCCAGGTGCCTGGGATGAGCCTTAATGCACCTCCTAAAGATAGCAGAAATAAAAGCCCTGACTTCAGGGGCCCCATAAAGACAAGTGAAGATGACATGGGCCCTAAACATCCTCCCCAACCTCCTCGGGTGGGCTGGGGCTCTAAAGAATCAATGCAAGTGGAGACGTTGGTCCAGCAGCCTGAGGGGTTGAACAACAGGATTGGTACCAGAGAGTCCCGAGACACAAATTTAGTGACCAATCTGAGAGACAAAGTGCAAATTGAGTCCACTTTAGTTTATTGTGGCACCAGAGCTCTCTGACAGAGAAGGCTCAATGTCACAGAAAAAAAATACAGTTCCCATGATTCCCTAGCACTGAGCCAGGGCAGTTAAAGTGGAATCAATTTGCACTATTTCTAGCAGTCTGCAAAGGCCCTTAGTTTCTAAGGGCTCCCACAGAGAGCTTCAAGTGGCAGTGGTCCTCAGGGACTTAGATAGCTACCTGGCCCGGGAAGACGACCCAGAGCCCAGCCTGACCAGTGGGCTGACAAGTGGCCCCAGAACCGCAACCTCCATGGTCCCAGCAAACCCTGAGACTTTAAAAGCCATTACCAGCAGAGCAAGGTCAGATCCAGATGAGGGTGATACAGATGTTAATGCTGATCCTCCAGTTCTACAGGATGCCAGTGGGGGAGGACACCCCAGCTAAGACAGAGCCTGGTTTGAGTGGCCCTGCTTTGCAGGTTCCCAGTAGGTGTGAATGCAGGACAACCACCCTAGACAACTCAGAAACACAGATTTCAATCTAGGAACCAGATTCCGGCTTAGAGAGTTCAGAGCCACCATACTCCCAGCGACACTCCCAACCGAAATCCCAACTGCAGAGATTCCAGCCAGCTGTCCTCCCTGGGGTGGAGGACAAGCCGGCCAAAGCAACAATAAATTGGCCAATTCCCAGACTACAGAAACCAGCTCTCAACAGAAATTCCAGCTGAGCTCCCAACAGGGTGGACCTCACCCAACAGTCCTCCTTGGCATGGAGGACCATGCAGCCACCAAGACAGAAGGAGCCAGTTCCCCACTTACTAAGCCCTGGGCTACAAGATTCCCTACCAAAAATCCAACTTCCGCTAGTCCTCCTTGGGCTGGAGGATTGCGCTGCTGAGGACAAAGAAGGAAAATTTTTAACAACCCCAAAAGAATAGACCTTTACAGACCCTGCCTTCCAGATGTTTACACAGAACTGGTGTGGTGAGATGCCTTGCTTTTCAAAGGGGGGCTCAGACATCAAAGATAGCCTGGGCTGGTGGCCAGATGAAAAGCCAGTCATTGCCTTTCCCAGTGAGGGGCTTTTCAAAAGTCACTTGGGGGATGGTGGGGCCTTCGTTGGTTTTGATTGCCCACAAATTACTACAAAAACACTATTTTCAATTGATGGTTTTGTTAGTCCAGAGGCTGAGTCCGAAAAAACCAGTCAGAGAGTTGATTAAGACTTTAACAAAGAAGAGGATAGTTTGCCTGAAGTGTGACCTGACAACCAATGAAAATATGACCTGGGACCTCCACTGATAGAAGACATCAGACATTCATGGTTTTGACAGTGCTTATGGAGAGCCAACTGTGATGTTTTGGCCTCATGCTGATTTAAATAAATTATGTTTATTAAATGTTATAAACAGTATAAAAACCGAGGATGGTTCAAACTAGATATTATTATTTGATTTTATCATACCCAAACTTTGTTGAGACATTTAGATAAGCCTATGATGTTATGTTGTGATTGGGAAATAGATGCTGATTTTTAATTTGCTTTTTATGCATTGATAATGCTTGTTTAAACAAGATAATGCTTGTTTAAACATATGTACAATTATTATTTGATGATATGGGTTGGGTCTATTGATTAGATATTATTTATAGCATATTAGTTTTAAATTAGCTCAGATTATATATATATCCATATGGCTTCATGTTAATTGTTTAAGATTTAGGTGTTAAGACTGTTTGCTATGTTTCCCTAATGCCTTTAGATGCTTTGTTTTTTTATTTTTAAAAGAGGGTTAATTTGTAAAAAAATTATGTTGCTTTAGCACTGATATTTTATTTTTTACTTGATATATAAATATATACTGTTTTAATTTTTCACAAGAGGGGGAGAGAGATTTTTGGGGAGCCGACTGTCATACTCATAAATCTCGCCTGCCACATAAATCTCGCCTGGCTTTGTTACGTGTGGGATGTTCCCCTTTAACTTTTGCCAGTGGCTTGTATAAGGAGGAATGTTGGTTCAAGCTAAATGGCTTAAAAGTATTTTTACATATGGTTTTGTTCTTAGATTTGCATATGCTAGGCTATTGGTTATTTGGATAGCTGATATGGTTGTGGTTTTGTCAAATAGATTATGTATTATGTTAAGGTGAGTCATTTAAAAGGAAAAGGAAAATTAAAACGAAAAGATGCAAATGAAACTGTATATCAATGTTTCAAGGATGTTGTGTCTGGTGATGGTGGGAAGACTGCAGATTCAGACATCACTTGCCAGGTGTTAGACCCCCGGACGGTTAAGCATTACATCATACAAATGGACAAAGCTCAGGAAACTGGAGGGTTACACAAATTTAAGGGGAGGAGCATATTGCCTACTTTGTGAATCACTTGTTTAACCTATTCCTGAGATTGTCCATGCAACCAAGAGACATCTTAATACAGTTTGCACATTATCCTACAAAGACCCTGGTCCTGAACAAGCTCTCTTCCATTGACAACCTATCATATAACGACCACAAGGTCCAGGTATACCAAAACCTTTCACCAGAAACTTTGAAAAAAAATGAAGAAATCTCAGATTCTTCACCTTCTTACTGCAAGAAGCTGGGGTGAAATACAAATGGGGCTTCCCATTTAAGTTGTTACATATAAAAATACTATTCTAACTGCAACAAATAAGAACCAAATGATAAAAATATGTGAAGCCCTGGATATACAAGTATCCCGCAACTTAATAGAAGTAAAAAATGGCAACATGTCAAACAACAGCCATGACACCATGACACCTCCGAGTGGATGACAGTTACTAGAAAGACAAAGATCACAAAGAAATTGTCTCAGTGAATTGGTACACCCCAGTTTAAACAGACATTGATTCAGAGGAACAAAATGGAGCAGTTAACATAATCCAAAACACTGGACATTTTGACCTCTTTGCTCAAGACAAGGTTAATTCAGAATCCCTCTTACTCCCCACTCCCCTTTCCTCCTACAGTGGGAGCTCATTACACCACCATGTTATCAGTTCTCTTTCCCACCTTTCTCTTGGCACAATTTGTTCACCATTCCAAGGCTTATTTACTCCCTGTGATGGTAGAAATTCAGAATGCTTTTGAACCTAGCTTCACTGCTCCATTTATGAAATATTATATGTGCTCCAATCTGTACATGTTTACCATTTAGTCCCTTGTGCTAAATAGTTCTCATGTCATTTGAAGTTTGCTCTTTGATATGCAACCTTTACACCTTGTGGTCCACCCCCCCCCCCCACTTTCCCAGAGGAACTCAGCCTTGAACGAGCTGCTGCTGGAGTCCCCTAGACTCATAGTTTTGGGGGACTTCAACTTTCCGTTCGAGACCAGTTTAACAGGTGTGGCTCAGGAGTTCAAGGAGACCATGACTAACATGGGCCTATCCCAATTGGTCCTTGGGCCTACACACTGTGCAGGTCATACACTTGATGCGGTCTTCAGTACGGAACAGGAATATCCATGGGCGGAGGTTATTAGCACCTCTGCTCTGTCATGGATGGATCATTTCCTGGTCAAGATGCAACTTAGAGCCCGGGTGGTGAGGGAGCTGACGCAGGTACCTCCTGCGCCAAATCCCTTACTTAACCCGACAACGGCCTGCTGTGACGCATTTAGCAACTTTTTTGCAGATAAAATCTCTCAGATAAGAGCCAACTTAGACACCAATATTTCAACAGAAACCAAAGACGAGGTGCCCAGTGACTCCGTCGATGAGGTTATTCTGGATCAGCTGCAATCTGTGAGTACCGATGACGTGGACAAGCTCCTTGGAAGGGTGAGGAAAACAACTGGCCCTCTCGACCCTTGCCCATCATGGCTGGCCGTCCGGGGGGGGGGGCGCATTGAGGAGATTCCTTAAGGATATCATCAATGCGTCTTTCAGGGAAGGACATATACCATCTTGTTTGAAGGAGGCGGCAGTTAAGCCGCTTTTGAAAAAGCCTTCCCTGGACCCCCTGGATATGACCAACTATAGGCCAGTCTCATTATTACCTTTCTTGAACAAGGTGATCGAGAGGGCGGTTGCTCTTCAACTCCAAGCTGTCTTGGATGAAGCCGATTATCTAGACCCATTTCAAACTGGCTTCAGGATAGACTTTGGGGTTGAGACTGCCATGGTTGCCTTGACCGACGATCTGTGTCTGAGCATCGACGGGGTAGTGTGACCCTGTTAGTGCTCCTAGACCTCTCAGCAGCTTTTGACACGATAGATCACGGCATCCTCCTGGAATGCCCGAGGGGGTTAGGAATCGGAAGCACTGCGCTCCAGTGGTTCCAGTCCTTCCTCTCGGGTAGGTCTCAGAGGGTGCTGCTTGGGGACAGTAGCTCCAGTAAAAGGGAGCTCACCTGTGGGGTTCCACAGAGTGCTATTCTGTCCCCGATGTTATTCAACATCTATATGAAGCCGCTGGGTGAGATTATACAGAATTATGGAGCTGGGTGCTATCAGTACGCTGATGACACCCAGATCTATTTCTTCGTGTCTCGTTCGTCAGCCTCCAATCTTCTCTCAATGAATGTCTTTGGGCAGTAATGGGCTGGATGAGGAAAAACAGATTGAAACTGAATCCAGACAAGTTGGAGGTGCTCACAGTAGCGGCCCCCGAAACCAAGAATTGGGTTGCAACCTCCAGTCCTGGATGGGGTCACACTCTCCTCCAGTGACTGTGTTCACAGTCTGGGGGTGCTCTTGACTCGTCGCTCCTGATGACGAATCAGGTAAATGCGACAGTCAGGAGCGCCTGTTATCAGCTTCGGCTGATACGCCAGCTGTGCCCTTTTCTGGAAGTAAGAGATCTCAAAACTGTTGTGCACACGCTGGTAACCTCACGCCTGGACTTCTGTAATGCGCTCTACATGGGGCTACCCTTGTGCTTGGTTCAGAAACTGCAGAATATGGCAGCCAGAATAATATCAGGTACATCTAGGAGGGACCACATTACTCCTGTATTGAAGTCCCTCCACTGGCTGCCAATTAGTTTCCGGGCCCAGTACAAGGTGTTGGTTATCACCTTTAAAGCCTTAAATGGCTTGGGTCCAAGCTATCTCAGGGACTGCTTTCTTCCCTATAATCCTCTCCGCAGTCTCCAGTCCTCTGGGTGGAATTTGCTGCAACCTCAAAAATCTAGACTTTTGGCTACCTCCCAGAGGGCTTTTTCTGTTGTCGCCCCCAGACTATGGAACCGTCTGTCGGACGAGATCCGTCAATTGACATCTTTAGACAGCTTTAAAAGGGCTGTCAAGACGGATCTCTTCTGACAGGCCTTTCCAGATTAAATAATCCCCTCCTTCAGGAGTGTCCTCGCAGCCTTTCCTGTCAATATAAATTAGAATGTTGCTGCTGTTCTCTTATTGTTAATATGTTATTTGTTTTACTTGATTTGTTGTTTTAAATTGTAATTTGATTTAATAATTTCTTAAGGGGGGAGGGTAGTATGGGGATGTTTTATGTATTATGTATGTGTTTTTATTGTTGTTAGCCGCCCCGATTGGTTTCAAAGGAGCGGGATATAAATAATGTATTATTATTATTATTATTATTATTATTATTATTATCACCATCACCATCATCATCATCGTCGTCATCATAGAATTTCAGGCTATTACCTGGGATTTTGCCCTCTTGGTGACACAATATTTCAAGTGTTTTATGTTATGTTACTGTTATTGACTTTGCTATTTTTGGGTATGTTCTCAAATGTGCCTTTTTGCCCCAATCCCCTCCTCTATATAGAGGACCTCTGGGTTGCAAGAACTGGACCAAATAATATTGCAACTGTTGAACCAAAATTAACTCTGGCAAAGATCCAAATTCTAGTCTCTCACCTGTATCCTAGATAGACTAAAAATAATCTCATTTAATGTTAAAGGTTTGCCCCCCCGAACCAGAATCACTAATTACTTAAAGAAATTAAACCCAACACCACCTTTTTACAAGAGACTCATAGGAAAAGGACTAACTCCGTATTATCCAACTCTATATTCCATAATCAAAATATTGATTGGGTTACTGTAAGTCAGAAATGACTTGAAGGCACACAACAACAACCAAAATGACACATGTGTTTCAAGAAAATATTTAACCACTAGTTCATTCTTTATAAAGGAGATGGAACAGGTACCAATTACCTTTAATAGTATCCAAATTATTTCATGTACTATAAGCATTTTTTTTTGCTATTTTGCCTATTAAAGGCTCTCATTATGTTCTTTTAATAGAAGATTCCAAGCCCTCTGCTGGGTGCTATTTCTAGTCTTTTTTTTAAAAAAAGTCTTTATTTACATTCAACATTATAAGTGCATAACAGATAATACATTTATCCTTTTACAAAATACAAATTATATCCCCCCTCCCTCACCCTTCCCCTATCATAATTAGCTTTGTTGGGATATCATTTTAACAGCTACATACAATTTGTTCCTCTTTCCACCCTTTTTTTCATTTCTTTACTTCCTCTCCAATAATATATTTTACTCCAAAGCTATGCTACTTTCAAAAATGTGTAAAGCTTGCTTTTTGTTTTTTCTTTAATCACAGTGTCTAAATTCAATTTTATTTATCTACTAACTATATGTAAGCCACTTTTTCTTGTATACATTATACTCTTAAATATGTTTTTGTGTATTACCCTAAATGAAACATTTTCTGCTTATATATAATTTCAACCATTTCAATCACCTATAAAGTTTATGTCAATTATTGTTAACTTGTTGATGCACTATGGCAATGATGGAGAACCTTTTAAAGACCAAGTGCCCAAACTGCAACCCAAAACCCACTTATTTATTGCAAAGTGCCAACATGGCAATTTAACCTGAAAAAACAACGCATACATTAACATCTTTTGTCTTAAAAGAAAAACACAATAATAGAGCTTTCAATGATACAAACAACGATCACTGAAAGCTCTGTTATTGAAAGCTCTGTTAACTATTAAAAATTAAAAGTTTGCATTTGGCATACTTTTGAACAATTAATATGGTTTTTGCTGTTGTATGCATGCTGATAACCTTGGCTCATACTTTGTAAGTTTGAGAGCAACACATGCAGCATTCAGGTCATCTGTTAGTCTGTTTCTGGTGTCAGATTAGATATAATTCAAAGCTGAAAATAGCTGCTCACAAGTATAAGATGATCCAAACAAAGTAAGAAAAGCAATCCCAAGTGTTTTCATTGACATAAAATTATTTGGCAGAGAATTCCACACTTTAAGGATTTCATTTTCAGAACTAACTGTGGTGTTGTCATCCCTTCTATCTCCTGAAGTGTTTCACACATTTTTCCAGTTAGAGCTTTCTTGAAATTCAATAGCTCTATTTCCAGATTTCCTAAATCTAAGCAGTGTATGCAGGAAAGATCAAGTTCTTCAAATTGACACCACTTTAACTGAAATGGCTCAGTGCTATGGAATCTGGGGACTTGTGGTTGTCAATAAGTTCTATGATTTTCTTAGTTAGTTAGTTTCTTAGTTAAGTATATTCCCAAATATTTCACTTTCTTTTGTATTTGAAACCCTAATTTTTCTTGCAATATTTTTTCTTAGTTTTGGTCATGCTGAAAGGTAGTATTGCAGATTTTGTTTTGTTAATTTTCAGACCTGCACACTGGCCAAATTCATTGATAGTATCTAGCAAGTTAGGGATATTTTCCATGGGGTCCTCTATAAAAGTAAAAATTTCATCAGTGAATGCACAAATTTTGTATTTGAATCCTTACATAGTTGTGCCTTTTGAGTTTCTTCTCTTATCTTCTTATTCAAAATCTCCAAGCAAAGAATAAATAATAGGGGAGACAAGGGCAACTTTATCTTGCTCCTTTGGAGATTTCACAAGGTTTTATTTTGTTCCTGTTCACTATTATTTGTGCATTCTGTTCTTTATATATAGCCTTCATCCAACCTATAAATCTGTCTCCAAGTTTCATCTTTTCCATAAGTCCAATCATAAAATGCCAATTCAAGTTATCAAATGCACCCAAAAACCATCATGACCATTTTTCTTCCTGGATTTTTTTTTCCGTAGTGTTCAGTTATGTCAATCACCACTCTTATGTTTTGTTTCAAATGTCTCTGAAGTAAAAAATAAAAAAAATCACATTGGTCTTAATAAATCCAGTTCTGCAGTGTTTTTTTCAGTCTTTGGGTCAAAATAGTTCTAAACATTTTATAATCCAAATTTAGTAAGGATATAGGTCTATAATTTTGTGGGTATCCCAGATCTTTTCCTTCTTTTGGTATCAAAACAATGTTCATCTTCTTCCAAGATTCTGGCATTCCCTCTTATAAATATCTTATTAAATGTCCTATGTAATGGGTTTAAGAACTTTTCTTTGAATGACTTATAGTAAATTGCAGAGAAGCCATCTGGTCCTGGAGCTTTCCTACTTTTAATTTGCTTGACAGCTTCTATTATTTCCATCACTGAAATGTTCTGATTTGGAGCTCTCTTCTGTTCCTCTGGTATTTCATAATTTAACAATTCTCGCACATATTTGTTTATTTTTGTCTGATGTGAAATCACTTTCTGCTATTCCTTGTATATACCACTGAAATACTTTTCAAAAGAATTCTGGATTTTCTTCTGGTTGGTACTGTATATACTTGATTATAAGTCTAAATGCCTGTTATCAGCTTCGGCAGATACTCCAGCCGCGCCCTTTCCTGGAAGTTAGGGACCTTGAAACTGTAATGCACACACTGGTAACCTCCCATCTTGATTTCTGTAATGCGTTCTACATGGGGTTATCCTTGTGCTTGATCCAGAAACTTCAATTAGTACAGAACATGGCAGCCAGGTTGGTCTAGGGAACTTCAAGAAGAGGCCATATAACACCAGTCAAAGTTACTTCGCTGGCTGCCTATTAGTTTCCGGGCACAGTACAAAGTGTTGGTTATCACCTTTAAAGCCCTAAATAGCTTGGGTCCAACCTATCTTTGGGACCACCTTCTCCCATATAATCCACCCCACACACTTCGGTCCTCTGGGAGGAATTTGCTACAGCTGAAAAAATGAGGCTGTCTGCAACCTCCCAGAGGGCCTTCTCAGCTACCCTTCCCAGATTATGGAACGGGCTGCTGGATGAGATCTGTCTTATTACTGCCATAAACAGCTTTAAAAAAGCTGTTAAGACAGACCTCTTCTGGCAGGCCTTTCCTGACTAGATATCCCAGTCTCAGGAATTAGTCTATCTTTCTCTTCCCCCACTCTCTGCTGCAGTCACTACTATTGTTTCCTGTCAGTGAGATTTATTTTATACATGTTTTAATTCATGATTTTGTTTAATACTTTTTAAAGGGATGGTTTTTTTGGGGGGATTTTTGGGCTGTGATTGTATTACATTGTATTGATTTTTATGGTAATTTTAATGTTGTAAGCTGCCCCGATTGCTTTGCAGAGGGGCAGGATATTAATAATAATAATAATAATAATAATAATAATAATAATAGTTATTATTATTATGCGTCTTTCATGTTCTTTTTATAATTCCTCTTGACTCTCTTTTGTGTTGTCCCTGCCTGATCCTATTTACACTTCTTCCAGGAGTTCCTCATCTGGTATTTCCTCTCCTTCATATCTTCTCCTCGTCCGGTATTTCTTCACCTTTCCTTTTAAGGAGAGGTGGCAAAAAACTTCATCCAACCCCCTCCTACCATCTGATGCTACAAGAATAGGTGGGGAAAAACTTCAATATACATCCCCAACCACACACACACACACAAAAGATACAAGAGACTGCAGCAACTATAGAACCATAGCACTAGTCTCCCATGCAAGCAAAATTATGCTCAAAATACTGCAACATAGACTACAACCACATATGGAGAGAGAAATCCCAGAGGTCCAAGCAGGGTTCAGGAAAGGAAGAGGCACCAGGGATCACAGTGCAAATATACGATGGCTAATGGAGCGTAGTATGTAAATATATATACACACACACACATGCACACACACACACACACACACACACACATCAGCATGTGCTTTATAGACTACAGCAAAGCCTTTGACTGCATAGATCATGAAAGGCTATGGAATGCCTTTATAGACATGGGAGTGCCAACACATCTGATAGTCCTAAATGAGTAATCTGTACTCAGGACAAGAGGCTACTGTCAGAACAGAACACAGGGAAACAGAATGGTTCCCAACTGGCAAAGGCTTCATCCTATCACTCTACCTATTCAACTTATATGCAGAATAAGGAAAGCAGGCTTAGACATGGAAGAGGGAGGACTGAAAATATGAGGAAAAAATATCAAGAATCTGAGATATGCTGACGACACTGTAATACTAGCAGAAAACCTCACAGACCTGGAACAATTACTAAGGAAGATCAAAGAAGAAAGTGCATAGGCAGGCTTACTGTTGAACATAAAGAACGTCTTTCCGGTTGGTTATGGCGTCTCATTGAGAAGTCCCTCTGCATGCCTCTGAGGGACAACTCTGGCAATGAGGCTACAGGATCACTTCATAGACCAATTCAGTGATCTGGAGATACCTCCTTGGTATTGGGGGTTCGGATATGTTCACTGTGGATTCGGATTGCTGTTTCCAGACCTTAAAACCCCCCAATGGATATCGATCCCACGGGGAAGAAAAAGGCGAGAGACAGTGAGGATCGGAAGGCAATCGTGGCCACGTTGCTGTAGAATCTTTTCAGATGACCGAGACGCCACCAGCTTTTTAATTTTATTTGTAAGTGCAACTGACTACAATTTAATTGGATGTTCTGTCGTGATCACAAACAACTTTGGAAAGTATCGTCATGTGTAAAGTATATGAATGAACGAAAGAAGTGGGGGTGAAAATAAAAGAGAGATTGCAAAGTCTCCCGGGCCAAAAATAAAGAAGGAGAGGAAAAACTCAGAGATATAAGAGTGACAAAGATAAGGACTGCTCCCCTTGGCGTCAACTTGAAAATTTAAAACTAGAACAAAGAAAATTGAGGATTAAAAACTTTGACATTTAAAATTCGTAAGGAAAGAGAGGCTTCTCTTTCTATCAGAGGAACCCCCCAGACACGATTGAATGACTAAAATTAAAATTAAATTAAATTGGCAATTAAAAGAAAAAACAGAAAGACAGCAATATAGAGTGGTGAGATCCACCCTCTTGGAGAATAGTTAACTTACTCAGAAAATGAGTAAGCAACCTGCCCGGGGTGGACAAGAGAGATAAGGAGATATGGAGGAGGAGGCAGCGGTGCGACCTTGACTCGAGTGTGGGAAGAAGGAGGAGGAGCTTGGAGCTTGATAGAGGCAACAGCGGAAGGAGCTACGGGAGACGGAAGAGGCATTTTCTTCAGGCTGACTGACAACAGAGCACCATAGAGAGGACGGATAGAGCTGCGCCAAACCCGGAAGGGATAAAGAGTCATAACAGGAAAGAAAATAGAAATGAGAAACAATAGAGTTAAGAGGATAGAAAATCCTCCTCTGGATAAACAATACAATTAGGAGTGGGAAAAGAAGGAAGAGGAGGATTCTGCATGGTGATAGAGGTGGATGTGAAGATGGAAAGTAAAAAGATAAATTGAAGATTGAACTTTGAGAACTGGGGGACTTGCTATAGAAGGAAGAGATAAAGGGGGTTGGAAACTTGGAAAGGAGAGAAATTATCTTAATAAGATTCCAAATTGGACTGGTCAATTCATGGACTGAGTAAGTTAAGTAGAAGGGCAAATATAAGAGGATTAAGAAAAAGCAGAAGTATATTGGGGAAATAAGAGACCAATTAAGATTATATTGTATCTATTTAATTGTAACAGAACTGATAGTGAGTGATACTGGATAAGAAAACTGGGGATAAGATCCTTAAGCTGAATATAGACAAGATTGGTATAATTAAAGTGTGCTTTTTCCCCCTTTTCTTTTCCCTCCTCTCTTTTTTCTTTTTTTTTTCTTCCTGGTGAAAGTATAGCAACAATATCCCTTAGCTAAAGACAAATAAGAATTTATAATAAGGGGAAAAGAGGGGGAAGGGGGGGAGGATGGGGGGGGAGAAGGAAAGGAAGAAAAGATTGAAAAATTGAAACAGCAAATCATGATGTCAAGAAATCAACTTGCCAAGACTCAAAATCAAACGTAACTTTCGAGAAGACCATCCATAGAACAACCCAAAGTGATAGACCCCAATGTAAATATTTTGGATGAGATAAGGAAATTAAGATTGGAAATAAGACAGATGAAAGATTTTAAGGCCGAAATAAGACAGGAAATAAGGACGGAATTACAGGGGATAAGCCAAACAATAGAAAAAAATAACAGGTGAATTGACTATAGTTAACCACAAGATAGACAATTTGGAACACAGAAGTGACAGACTTGGGGAGGAATTAGAAGATATTAGAAAAGGGAGGGAACAAGACCAAGATGAAAAAGTGATATGGGATCAGAAATTGAGAAAAATGTGTTAAGTGTTAAGATAAAAATGTGTTAAGGGTCCCAGAAAGGAGGAATGAAAATTTGTTGAAAGATATAATTCCCAAATTGGCAGAATTTCTTAATGAAGATGGTCAACAATTCCAATTTGAAATCAATAGGGCCTTCAGGCTTAATTCGGTGGTGGCTAAGCAAAAGAATTTACCGAGGGATATTGTGGTATACTTTGTGGTATACGAGATCTGCTTTTGAGGGCACATAATGAAATGCCTTACAGATTGAGGGGAAAAAATACAAATTCTGAAAGACATATTGGCAAGATTGTTGAAAAAAAGAAAGGACTATACATTCTTGACCTCCTTCCTCAGACAAGAGGATATACCATAAAGATGGGGTCAGCCTGAGGGGTGACCTTTTGGTATAAAAAAAGAAGGGTGGTGATAAAGACTGTAAATGAGGCAAGGAGATTTTGTTTAAAATAGCGGCAGTGGTGTTTATGCTGGCAAGTGGTTACAATGATGATGCTGTGGCATCTCCTCAACCTTCTCAGCTTTGTCTGTATCCTGGTAAACTTCTCTCAATCTCTTGATCTCAGTCCCTTTCCTCATCACTGGCAACAGGTCTTGAGCCTCTCTAGGGTGGTAATTGTCCTATCTGCTGTCTGTTAGACAGGCTCAATGCAATATTTCCCTCATAATTTCATGAGGGAGCAACCTTTCTCTTCGCCACGCCACTGGAAGTTTTTATATTAGCTAAGACTTATAATGTTACAGTTGAACATCAAATAAACAAAAATTATGACCACAGACTATCAACATAATTTTAAAGTAGATGATGAAGAGATAATAGTCCAAATTTTCCATATTTGGTCTCAATCATCCATCAGAGTGGAGACTGCAGTCAAGAAATTAGAAGAAGATTAGGACTTGGAAGAACAGCTATGAACGAACTAGACAAGGAACTAGAACTAGACTAGGACTTGGAAGGGCAGCTATGAACAAACTAGGTTCATTAAATACAAAGTTAGGATTGTCCATGCCATTGTATTTACCATTTTTATCTATGTTTGTGAAAGCTGGACAGTAAAGAAAGCTGATAGGGACAAAATTAACTTGGGAGCAGTTAACAACAACAACAATAATGTAAGTATCAATTTTCCTCAGATTTTCTGCTATGGCCTATTGATATATACTTTGCCGGATGTTAGTATTTCAATGCTGAATTTGATTAAGTAATGGATGGGGTGTGTTGTCACATGTTTTTGATGGTGTTAGCTACATACATTCCTGGGGGTGATTAATGAGCAGATGTGTGGGAAGTAGATTTTGCTGGGAACTTCAAGGTCAGTCTCATGAGAACTGCTGGTATGCTGTGGAAACAGAGAATGTGGGAGTGTTTAGATTTATGGAAGAATAGGGTGTAAGCCCACAAAGTTTGAATTGCTATGTGCTTTAAAAGGTTGATTGCATTTTGTATTTTTAATATTTGTTAGCTGCCCCGATTGCTCTCAGAGGGGCGGGGTATTAATAATAATAATAATAATAATAATAATAATAATAATAATAATTATTATTATTATTATTATTATTATTAATCATGCTTTTGCCTCAGTCCTGACAACATAAATCTGCTAGAAAATTTTTTGGTATCTGAATCAAATTTAGTCTGATGGAGAGAATGGTCCTATAAATCAATCATGCCACAGATGCATGCTGCTATGCTGGTGGCATGGCCACTCTTCCATATGCATGCTCCACCCATGAGGGAAAAAAAAACAACATGGAAAATAAAAAATGTCATTAAAATGACAACAGTGTTCAGTAACCCTTGAGAGACCACACATGTTCAGTGTCCAGAGACTGTGACACTGCCCACATTAACCACACAAAAAGGCAGCCGATGAATGAAAATCAGTTGGAGCATACCTTTGTATCAGCACTGTAGCATGCACAACAATGGCACAAAGATAAATCCAGTTGCATAGCAAGAATCTCAGTTGCTCCCCAGCCATCTATATAGACAGAGGTTGGAAATGACTTGTGCTCCCACAAGACAAAGTGTAGGGGTTTGGAATTTCCAAAAGAGGTGGGAGTATAGCTATTTCTCACATTCAGCCTACACCTGTGTTTGATAGGTTTTAGGGAAGTATAAAATAGTAACTGGGAATTTATTAGTTAATCAAGGACAGTAGCAAATAATAATAATACTGTAGCTTTCCGCAGTTGCAGTTTTTCTAGCATTTTGTGCAAGGCCAGCTCATGTTGTAGGGATAGACAAGAATGTTCCCATTCCAAAATGCCTGGAAAACTTTTGTTAGGAAAGGGTGACCTTTCCACACTTTGCCTTGGAAAATATCAGTAGTTTCCTCAACAGGAGATAAAATATCCTTAAAGATTAGGAAAAAATCAGATTCTTTGGACTCCTCTCGGGGGAGGTGAGAATTTGGCAATACTTCAGCCCAGGAACTGGTCCATTAGGACAGCACTTATTTGTCATGGGGACCGTGATGGAAGACTGCTGTGATGGAAGACTGCTTGGATAAGCTAAGGCAGTGATGGCGAACCTTCTAGGGGCTGAGTGCCCAAACTAAATGGCCTTCCAGTACTGAGTGTTACTTGGTGTCGGGGGCGGGACTTCCACCCTCTGGGTGTGGTACTTCAGCTCTCCAGGGTGGATTTCTCCCTCCCGCCCTCCTGGACCTTCAGTTGCCTCTCCAGAGACAGCTGAAGACCCGAGGGGTGAGGGGGGAAGAAGGGGAAGAGGCACATGCCTGTTCCTCCTCGCCTCTTCCCCCTCCTTTCCGCCCTCTGCGTGCGAGGGAAAATGGCTTCGTGTGCCTTCTCTGACATGCCTGCCATAGGTTCACCATCACAGAGCTAAGGGATGTGAGCTTACTTTGCTTTTGCCTTGGGTTTTATTGCTTCCTGTTGTTGTGTGTCTTTTACTTTCCAACTTTTTGTAACCCTAAGGCAAGATTTGTTCTGAGGGGTTTTCCCTTTGCTTTCCCCTTAGGCTGAGAGAGTGTGATTTGCCAAGGGCACCCACCCAGTGGGTTTCCATGGCTGAGTGGAGATTTGAACCTTGTTCTCCAATTCTGTAGGTTGGTTTTCTTTAATAAGAACAGAGTTGATACCCTGATATAAAAGGGAATAGTTAAGTAAACTAAGTTTAACAGGTTTGTTTTAACTCTTGACATTTTGATTTATGTTACTTTTGGTTTTCAACTTCATATGCTTGCCTGTGGCTAAGCCTATGCAGAATTGATTCTAAAACAACTGGGATCAATCAGACTAGGCCAGTTTATGAAAAGATTGCTTTGTTGAATGCTTCTGCTTATTTCTAAAAAGTGTGGTATTTTGTGAGTTTTTAAAAAAATTTCGCTCATACATTAGCATTTGATTAAGATTGTGCTTCAGCACACTGCAGTTTAATAACCGTTACAGCTAAAGGGTGGGCTCTTAAGGGTAGAAGAGCTGGATGGTGTAACAAGCTTCTTCTAGTTATTTTGCATTTGCTCAATTATAATCTTTTTGTTATGTTACGCATGATGTCAAAGCTTCAGTAGTTATGCTCACTTTCATAGCTTCAGTGCTCTGTATTATTTTCTCCCTTGATAGCCATATTATAGTTGCATAATTGTCATGTTATAAACATTTTTAAATTATTTCTGCCAATGACCTCATATTACTCACTGTTTTATAATCACATACAATTGGCCCCACACATTCACTTTGACATCTGCAGATTTGATTGTTTGTGAATTTGTCACTGCCCCTCAGCAGCTCCCTGACTCGAAGCTGCTACATAATAATAATAATAATAATAATAATAATAATAATAATAATAAATTTTTATTTATATCCCACCCCTCTGCATAGCAATCGGGGCGGCTCACAACAATTAAAATACAGTAATTAAGATACATTCTAAAACCCAATCCCTTCACCCATCCTACCCACCCCTTAAAACAGAATTAAACTTAGAAATTTAAAACAAATCAATAAAATAAAACAAAATTATCAAATGATAGTGGCAAAACAACAGAGAGCATAGGGAGGGGATTCAATATTTCTTCCTGTGAGGGAATCAATCCGGGAAGGCCTGCCGAAAGAGATCCGTCTTAACTGCTTTCTTGAAAGCAGTGAGTGTTGTGATGAGACGGATCTCATCCGGCAGGCTGTTCCATAATTTAGGGGCGGTAATAGAGAATGCCCTCTGCGAGGTCTGTTTAAGTTTAGATTTCGGTTGCTGGAGTAGGTTCTTCCCGGCTGACCGAAGGGCACGGGGGAGGGGCTCATATGGGGAGAGGCGGTCCCTAAGATAGGTTGGGCCCAAGCCATGTAGGGCTTTAAAGGTTTCCAGGTATTTCCCATCCAGGAAAGGGCGCAGCTGGCGTATCAGCCGAAGCTGATAGCAAGCACTCCTGACTGTCGCATTCACCTGATTGGTCATGTGAAGCGACGAGTCAAGGAGTACCCCCAGACTGCGCACATGGTCCTTGGAGGAGAGTGTGACCCCATCCAGGACTGGGGGCTGTAATCCCGGGCCCGGATTCGGACCTGTGACCGTGAGCACCTCCGTTTTGTCTGGATTCAGCCTCAATTTGTTTTTCCTCATCCAATCCATTACCGCTCTAAGACAGTCATTGAGAGGAGAGACGCCATCGGAGGTCTGAGACGATGATTTGGTCATGGAGAAATAAATCTGGGTGTCATCAGCGTACTGAAGACACCGCGCTCCATGCCTCCGGGTGATCTCTCCCAGCGGCTTCATATAAATATTAAATAACATCGGAGACAGGATGGCGCCCTGAGGGACGCCGCAATTAAGCTCTATTTTAGAAGAGCAACTGTCCCCGAACCTCACCCTCTGGGATCTGCCAGAGAGGAAGGAACGGAACCACTGCAAAGCAGTGCCTCCAATTCCTAACTCCCTCAGCCGATCCAAGAGGATGGCATGATCTATAGTATCAAAGGCTGCTGAGAGGCCCAAGAGCACCAGCAGGGTCACACTTCCCCTGTCGGTGCTCAAGCGGAGGTCATCGGTCAAAGCAACCAAGGCAGTCTCAACTCCAAATCCCGTCCTAAAGCCGGTTTGAAATGGATCGAGATAATCGGTTTCATCCAAGATAGCTTGGAGCTGGGAAGCAACTGCCCTCTTGATCACCTTGCTTAGAAATGGCAGCAAGGAGACTGGTCTGTAGTTGTTTCTGTCCAGGGGGTCCAGGGAAGGCTTTTTTAAGAGTGGCCTAACAGCCGCCTCTTTTAAGCAGGATGGCATACTGCCTTCCCTGAGGGACGCGTTGATTGTGTCTCGAAGGAACACCCTCAACACGCCCCCGTCCTGGACGACCAGCCATGATGGACAAGGATCGAGGGGGCAAGTCGTCTTCCTCATCCTTCCAAGCAACTTGTCCATGTCCTCAGTACTCACAAATTGAAATTGATCCAGTAAAGTGCCATCAATGGAGTTACTGGACGCCTCATTTACAGATTCTGCTGGAATACTGGTGTCCAAGTCGGCTCTTATCCGAGAGATTTTATCTGCAAAGTAGATGTTAAATGCCTCACAGCAGGCTGTCGTCGGGTTAAGTAGAGGGTTCGGCGCAGGAGGTATCTGCGTCAAATCCCCCACCACCCTAAACAGCTCTGCCGGGTGGGACTCTGCAGACGCAATACGTGCAGAACAGAAAGATTTCTGCGCTGCACGTAAAGCCTCCCTATAGGAATCAAGATGCTTCCTAAGGCGAGTTCTGTCAGATAGGAGACGAGTCTTCCGCCATTCGCACTCTAGTCGTTGTCCAACCCGCTTCATCATCCTGAGCTCTTCAGTATACCATGGTTTGCGATTTGGAGCGGGTTGGAAAGGACGCTTGGGAGCGATCGTGTCGATAGCCTTGGTAAGGTCGGTGTTCCACATGTTAACCAAAGCTTCGAAAGAATCACCGGCATTACTCTAAACCCTCTAAGGCTTTCTGGAAGCCGATAGGTTTCATTAGCCTTCGAGGGCAGACCATTCTAATAGGTCCACCACCCCCGGGAGAGCGAACAATAGCCTTTAGTTCCACCTTGATCAGAAAGTGATCCGTCCATGACAATGCGGAGGTTTTTGTAACCCCCGCCCACGGATGTTCCTGCTCCGTACTAAAGACCGCATCGAGGGTATGACCAGCACAATGCGTGGGCCCGTTGACCAACTGGGATAGGCCCATGTTTGTCATGGTATCCATGAACTCCCGAGTCGCGCCTGTTAAGTCCTGTAAACTGGTTTCGAGTGGAATGTTGAAGTCGCCCAGAACCAGAAGTCTGGGCGACTCCAACAACAACTCAGAAACCAGGGCTGTCAACTTGGTTAGGGAGTCTGTTAAGCAACGGGGTGGCCGGTATACCAACAGAATCCCCAAACTATCCCTGGTCTTCAGGCTAAGGTACATACACTCGATGTGCGTCGTTTTCCGGATAGGCTTTCTGATCAGGGTTAAGGTGTTCTTATAGACCAAGGCTATGCCGCCCCCCCCGCCCACTTTCTCTCACCTGCTCACAAACTGAGTAGCCAGTTGGGAGAGCCTGTGCCCATGTTGCGGAGCTAGCATCCCCCAGCCAGGTCTCAGTAAAGCAAGCCAGGTCGGCCATCTCGTCCACTAGCAAATCGTGGACGATATGGGTCTTATTTTTGACCGACCTGGCATTGCAGAGGAGCAGGTTGAGAGTCAGTGGAATGATGAGTTTGCTCTCCAACTTATCATGGGAAACAGAATCAACTGAAGAAGGGATAGATAAAAGGCATCGATCCCTTCTTCTTTTGTAACATTTGTTGAGACTGTTACTGCCATATCTCCCCCGCCCCCATACAACCTGAATATCTGTCCCCAGCTTCAGTCAGCACACAGGGCAAAGCCGTAAGAACCCACTGATATATGTGACCCCGGTCTATATATTTGACCTCCCCGCTCCCGCAACTGCCACAGTTCAGACTGTCCTTAATAAGAGGCTCAAAGGGGGCCTCTTAAGTTGGCCCAGCTGGTCCCGCCTCTTTGCTGCCGTGCCGCGCCTCCAGAGCCGGTGGGAGAGACTTAGAGCCCTTGCAGGGCGATGGAAAGTCTCTCTCTCCCCCGCGTTGCGCCGCTGACAGGAGGCTCAAAGGGGGCCTCTTAAGTTGGCCCAGCTGGTCCCGCCTCTTTGCTGCCGCGCCGCGCCTCCAGAGCCGGTGGGAGAGACTTAGAGCCCTTGCAGGGCGATGGAAAAAATCTCTCCCCCGTGTTGCGCCGCTGACAGGAGGCTCAAAGGGGGTCTCTTAAGTTGGCCCAGCTGGTCACACAATAGCCTTCAGCTTAGGGAGTGAGAAGTGCTAGGGATTGCCACTTCTAGACCTCTCCCAAACCCCGAGGCTGTTGTAATGGACACCAGGAGGGGGGAACATCAATCATTCTACCTCTGGTGCAAGTTAACTCCCCCTCCACTAACTACAATAGTACTGATGGTATTAAAATAATATAATTTTGGTGGTTCTATTCCATTATATTTTTTTTCATGAAGTCATTATTTCCCATTTCTCAGGAATGATGTTATTCAGGAATAATGACTCAGGAATGATAATGATAAGCTGAAGTGTTTCCATAGGAAGAGGACTAAAATGGTGAAGGGTCTGGAAACCATAAAGCCCTATGAGGAACAACTTAGGGAGCTGGGTATGTTTAGTCTGAAGAAGAGAAGGTTAAAAGGTGATATGATAGCCCTGTTTAAATATTTGAAGGGGTGTCATATTGAGGCTGGATTCAAACTATAGGAAAAGAGATTCCACCTCAACATTAGGAAGAACTTCCTGACAGTAAGAGCTGTTCGACAGTGGAACACACTCCCTCAGAGTGTGGTAGAGTCTCCTTCTTTGGAGGTTTTTATGCAGAGGCTGGCCATCTGTTGGGGGTGCTTTGATACTGTGTTCCTACATGGCAGGGGGGTTGGACTGGATGGCCCTTGTGGTCTCCTCCATCTCTATGATTCTATGATTCTGTTCTATGATTCCATGTGAGTTAAAGTGTTACCTCCAAGTTTTGATCAGTGGGAAGGTGAAGAAAATGTCTGCACTCACCTTCTGTACATCTGCCCAAATGCACCTAGATTAGAGGCAACAAAGAAGGAGATCCAGAAGCTCCAAACCACACTGTAAGCATCAAAGAGCAATTGCCTAAGCATTCAGCTACATTAGTATACACATCATGACCCATGTGATTCCTCACTGCACCTGTAGCCTCAAAACTAGTCATAAATGCCACGACTCCAGGGGCTGCAGTGCAGAACAAATTCTATTTTACATTCAAGGATTCCAGGTTTCAATCCAGGAATGAAGGATAACAGGTGCCCACAGTCAGGCACATCTGATTCAATAAGGAAGAATATTCCTCCAATAGTCTGTCCCCTGTGTAGTATCTCCTCTGGGGCCAGGCCCTTTTGGGCTGTTCCATTTGTGTATCTTGTGTGCTGTAACCATATTCTGAGTCCAACTGGTACAGCAGATTTTTCACCAAATTCTATGCTCTCTAATCCTTAATAATAATAATAATAATAATAATAATAATAATAATAAAATTTATTTATACCCCGCCCATTGGTAATCCAATCCTTTAGAATGCAATTATAGAAATGTAACCTGAAATTGATGCTTGGACAGGTACAAAACCAGTACGAAAATACAATAAGCTAACCTTTTCTAGAAACAGTTTACCTGCTAGGGAAAGGATGCTGACCCACAGGGTCTCCATTCTGAAGATGGTAATCACTGAAGAAATCAGGACTCACTGCTCCATCATGTGTTATCAGTCCATCTATAGAAATAGAAAAGGTAAATGCTCAATGTAGTATTTTTGGAGCAAGCATGAGAGCAGAAAACTAAGATCCTCCCATGTTCTCTCTTTACAATATTGAAGGAAAATGTCAAGGGGCTTTGAAACTGGATGTTTGTCTTCCTGATACTCTGCCACAATAATCTAATACCTTTTATTACAAGCATGTGACCTGTCAGGTTTGTAGTTCCACATTTACTTGCTCAGTATTTGATACACCAATTTGACATACTGTGGTGAAAAATCATATTGCCAGATGAAAAGGGGCAAGTTTCTGACTTCTATTTACCATCCTGCAAATATGCATTTGAACAGAAATCTCATAAGCTTGGCAGTCATTATTCTCTATATCTACACTCTTTTTATTAAAAAGAAAATGTTGATCTATTAAAGTTATCTGCTCATGTAAATTTTGCCTTGCACATGACAAAGCTAGGCCAATTCAATATCAACATGAGCACTGTTAACCATATGTGAAACTGTAATTCTCAGTACAACATTGTACAAAATAGTAATTGTGAAAACACAACAACTGAACAAAACCGAAGAACAAACAAAAGCAAGCTGGACAGTGTAAATGTACTTTTCTTAGTGCAGTGCAGACTTTTTACATATATTTCATTGGAAGGATAGATGAATAACAAACCCTTGAAGCCACTGTATGAACACCATACTACCAAAAGAACAGTTCAGCAAGTAGCAAGGTTACAGTTCCATTACTGAAATACAGGGGAGCAGACAAACAAATCCATACAATCACATCTTTGCAGTCTGAAAATTCCTGTCAATTGCAAATGAAGTATTGCAGTGTCTCTGCATTGGTCTCTAAGCCTTACACAAATGGGAGACTAGCAACCTACACACAAGGAGGCAGGAATGTCATTGCAAACAAATCAAATGTCAAATGTAAAACATAAAACATAAGCATCATGCCTCCCACTCATGCAAGGTAAATGGTATAGAAATGTTTTTAAGGAAAGGAACTATTCTGAAATGTGAAAGCACAGTACAGAAGTCAAACTTCAAAAAAACATTCAAGGCAAGCTGGAATGCAATATAGTTCTCCCAAAGTCAGTGTCAGTCCTAGATGTCAGTTCACTGTGTAGTGAGTTATGAAGGTCACAGGCTGCAACCATTTTCAGTGGACTGTAGGATCTCTTCGAGGTCATGTCATATCAGTATCAGAGTGCCTGGGTTTCAGACTTGTCTGGACCAGAGGGTTGAAGCCTCCCCCCCCCCCCCGTTGACCTCATCTTTTGGGTGTGCTCTAACTCTGTGTCTGCTGCAGTGTCAAAGAATTCACCATTGCCAAAGGCAGGTCCTCAATCACTGACCAAGACCGTTCAGAGAACCCTGAGGAACATGCCTGTGGAGAGCCACAGCACCAGCCATGGCTTTGCTACCACAATCAGCATTATGCCGGGATGTCATTATCTGTTACCCATCTTATTGATGGTGCAAGATATTTCTCTCAACAACAACTGATAGTATGCGCCCATGTAGGCCAGATAATTGGGTAATCTTGCACAGCAAGGCAGATGATGAAAGAGATTTTCTGCCCATTGAGTCCAGTTTTGTTCTCCCACTCTCTTGGCTGGTGTGAAGTGAAGATGTTGAGATGTCTGGGACTAAACAGCTTCAGATGTTGCCGAACAATAATACAACTGGGCTTCAGATGTTGCAAGCACAGTAGCTTGTATCTGGACATGATGAAACACTGGGTAATCTATTTGCAACTGCAGCTGGGCCACAGAAAAGTCAAGCCAACATCACCATCCTTATCATTGGAGCGATGAAGGCTTTCATGTTGCCTGTAGGAATGATGGATCCAGGGCACTGAGAGCAACTGGAGAAGACTTCAACGGAGGGAAAGTGACTGAGCAGAAATCCAACTGGGAGTCCAAAATGCTAATAGCCAAGGAGGATGGCTGCAGTGGCTGAATTGAGACAGCAGGCTTGGTGGTTGCTGATGGCTGAAGTGCTGCTACCACAGCTTGCTTGAAGGACTCCTGTCATGATCCAGAAAGTACAGGATGTTGCGTTGCCAAAGGTCTCTCCTGTACAGCATGTTCAGTGTGCTGAACAGCTTGATTGACAGAAATGATGGTCAAAGTGTGTTTGAGATGCCTGTGTCAAAGACATCTGCAAGTCATGTAGTAGTGGCATCTAGCCTCATTCTGGTAGTGGTAAGCATAGTCCCGCCAATAATGTCTGTCATAAGCTGCTATACCTGGATTTAGATGAGACTGACTGTGGTGTCTGTGGGGCTTCTGACTTTGGTGATGCTGGTCTTAAGCCTGGAGTGGGACCTGCATCTTGAGCAGGAACCAGAGCTTCTGCATGACCTTGATACTGACCAAGAGATGTTATCAACAAGTGATTGTTTTGCCCCACATTGAGCAGAAGACCCCACTGAGGGAGTGAAGCAAACTTCAGGTATCGCTCTGCAGTTTTGATGCCAACAGCTGTCAACACCAACAGTCAAGCAGATTTATCTGTGGTGTCCATCCTGGTAGAGATGGATAGCTGCAAAGTAGGAATCAAAGGCCTGAGGGCTTGTTCATAAAGGAGTGCTTTCAGCCACAGCTCCATTTTCCTTGCTTTGGGCATGAAGACAGTACAGTGGATGCAAGCAGAGCCAATATGCACCTCACATCTTAGGCATTTCAACTGCCCATCCCACCCAAGATGTTTGACACTACAGGAGAAACACTTTTTAAACACACTTTTTAGGCAAGAAGGTATGGCCCCAAAGTGTGCATGGCTTCGACCACCAAAAGCTAGATGGAAAAGAATTGGTGAAGCCAGAACAGAAGTGGCCAAGAAGGGCAGGCCAGCTCCATCAGGCCTAGCCAGAAAAAGAAGGCCCTCACCCCATTCACCATCATCTGGCCTCAGAGGGAGAGAAGGGCAGGCCAGCTCCATCAGGCCTAGCCAGAAAAAGAAGAAGGTCCTTCCTCTACCCACCATCATCCGGCCTCAGATGGAGAGAAGGGCAGGCCAGCTCCATCAGGCCTCGCCAAAAAAGAAGGCCTTCTCTCCATCCACCATCATCCAGCCTCAGATGGACAGGAGAGCAGGCCAGCTCCATCAGGCCTAGCCAGAAAAAGGAGGAGGCCCTCCCTCCATCCACTATCATTTGGCCTCAGAGGGAGAGGAGGACAGGCCAGCTCCATCAGGTCTAGCCAGAAAAAGAAGGCCCTCCCTCTATCCACCATCATCTGGCCTCAGAGAGACAAGAGGGCAGGCCAGCTCCATCAAGCCTAGCCAGAAAAAGGAGGCCCTCCCTCCATCTACCATCATCTGGCCTCAGAGGGAAAGGAGGGCAAGCTAGCTCCATCAGGCCTAGCCACAGTAAGAAGAAGGACCCTCCCTCCAGTCCATCTACCATGGTCCAGGCCTCAGAAGGCGATCTGCTGGACTTATTCCCTTTTCCCATTGCCATTCTCTTCTCTTTTTGTGTCTTGTCTTTTTAGATTGTAAGCCTGAGGGCACGGAAATGTCTAATTAACAATTTGTAAGCTCTCCAAGAGCTTTTTGCATACTGCATACTGGTGACACCTCACCCCAAAACTCAGGATGACCTCTCCCAGCCATTCCATGTAGTTGTTAAATAACATGGGGGACAAAACCGAACCCTGTGGGACTCCACAATCCAATGGCCAGGAGGTCAAACAGGAGTCCCCCAACACCATCTTCTGAGACTAACCCTCCAATAAAGACTGGAACCTCTGTATAACAGTGCCCCTAAGTCCCATCCCAGAGAGGTGGCTCAGAAGGATACCATGGTTGATGGTATCAAAAGCTGCAAAGAGATCCAGGAGAACCAACAGGGACACACTCCTTCTGTTCAGTTCCCTGTGGAGGTCATCCACCAAGGCAACCAAAGCTGTTTGTCCCATAGCCAGGTCTGAAGACAGAATAAAATGGAGCTAGATAATCCATTCCATCCAGAAACCACTGGAGCTGAGAGGCCACCACTTGCTCTAGAACCTTGGCCAAGAATGGAATATTAGAGACTGGCTGATAGTTATCCAGGATGGCAGGATCCAGGGAGGTCTTTTTCAGTAATGGCCTCATCACAGACTCCTTTAAGCAGGATGGAAATCTGCCTTGGCGCAGTGAAGCACTCACCACTCCTCTTACCCACTCGGCCAGTCCCCCTCTAGCAGCTTTCAGGAGCCAGCAAGGGCAAGTATCTAGTATGCACATGGTGGCCCTCAGTTCTTCAAGGATCCTGTCCACATCATCAGGCTGAACAGACTGAAACTTATCCAATAAAACGGGACAAGCAGGCACCAAGATTACATCTACTGGACCTGTGACAACTACAGCATCCAAGTCAGAGCGAATCCAAGCGATTTTGTCTGCAAAGTGTCTTGCAACTTCTTCACAGCGAGCTATTGAGTGGTCTTGTTTTTCTTCTTGGGGGCCAGAGTCTAAAAGGCCCTTGACCACTTGTAACAGCTCTGCTGGACAACACTGCGGAGACGCAATGGTGGCAGAGAAGGACAGGTTGGTTACCTGTAACTCTATTTCTTTGAGTGATCATCTGCGAATTCACATAAATGGGTTATTCTGTGCCTGTAAGCTCTGAAACTTCTGGAATCAGTGGGCAAAACTTAGTTTGCAACTTTTTGGTGGTAGCTCCGCCTACCCTCTTATAAGCTCCTAGAGGTCTCACTCTTTCCCAGTTCCATAAAGTACATACACCATATAGCAGCAACAGAAAGAAGTAAAATGAGCAGGACATGACTGAGGGGAGGATGAGCGGCATTTGTGTGAATTCATAGATGACCACTTGAAGAAATAAAGTTACAGGTAAGCAACCTATCCTTCTTCGTGGTGAAAGATATTTCACATAAATGGGTTAGACTGACGTGCTTCGGTCAGTGGAGAAGGGAGTGTCATGACACAAATTGAAAGTTCAACAATAAACTCTGAATTTGAAAGTGCAATCATATGTCAATTGTTTTGGTTTCAAGCATATAATAATAAACTTGTTATGGGTTACCTGTAACTGATAGCTAATAGATAGCATTTGATGGATGTGAGGCACAGTCCTGAGTCAGCTAGAGTCATTAGAAACTCCAAGATGTCCGGGATCGAGACTCAGAATGGAGAGAGATCCTTAGCAGAAAGAAAGTCCAAAAACTTGTTCTACTTGAAAAGGTAAGATCTTCTTGTGGAAGGCTTTTGAGCAGCCTGGATGACAGTTCTCACTGAGTCCAGAAGGGCTTCTAAGGACGGATTTTCCACGCCACCAGTGGGAGATTGCTGATGTCCGGGTGGCAGACTTGGCCTCCATGGAGGGACAGAAGTTCAGGACGAAGCGTGAGAGGGAGATATTCTCTCTGAGACAGGTGTAGGAGGGGAGAGAACCAAGGCTGTCTCAGCCACCATGGGGTGATCAGTATGGCATCAGAGTGGTCTACTCTCATTTTGGTGATCACTTTCGTGATGAGTGGAAAGGGAGAAAAGGCATATACCATCTCCTCAAGAGCCTAGTACTCTAGTTCGAGAACAGAACTGAGTGCAGTGGCTGTTGAGATGGGTGGCTAAGAAGTCTATCAGTGGTTCACCCAAGTGGAGAACAGGTCGGAGACTGTCTTGGGATGGAGGCACCACTTGTGGCTTGGGTTTGATGACCTGCTGAGCTGGTCTGCCAACTCATTCTCCTCTCCAGGGAGGTGGACGGCTTGGAGAAGGATTTTCCTTGGGCTGCACCAATCCCAGATGCGGAGGGTGATCTCGAGGAACCTTTGAGCCTTTGTTTCTCCCTGCTTGTTCAGGTAGTACATGACCATGGTGTTGTCTGTCAACAAAAGCACTACCTTGTGTAGGAGGAAAGGCTTGAAAAGCTTTTTCCACAGCCAGAATCTCAAATGCATTGATGTGGAGGGACTTCTCTGATGGGGACCACTTGTCCCTGTCAAGCTGGAGGTGTGTACACCCCACCCATACATAGACACGTCTGTTGTCAAAGTGACATAAGGCTGAGGTGGTAGAAAGGGCATCCTGATACATAGATTCTCGGGATTGAGCCACCAGTGAAGAGACTTGGCCACAGGCCTTGGTACTGTGAGCCATTTTGTCATGGAGTCCTTGACGGGATCAAAAACTGAGAAGAACCAAGTTTGAAATGGTCTCGGCCAGAGCCTCACTCATGGGGTGACATAAGTCGTCAATGCCATGTGTCCTAATGCCACTTGGGCAGTGTGAACTCTGATCTGTCTGTGAGATAGGCAGTCCTGAACTGCTCTGGAAGGCATCCAAAACCTGTCTGATGGCAGGTAAGCATGCAGTCCTCAGAAACGAGGATGGTCCCGATGAACTTGACCCGCCTGGATGGAAACAAGTTGGATTTTTTCCGTGTTGACCAATGAGACAAAGGGAGTCTAGGAGAGACAAAGTGAACTGGACATTTCCCATAAGATCCTTTTGGGATGGGGAAGCAAAGAACCAGTCATTGAAATAGAGGAAGACCATAGGAGCCATGCACTTGGTGAACATTCCTGGTGCCGTGGAAAGATCAAAGGGAAGTAGCTTGTACTAGAATATCTCAGTCCCTATGGCAAAGGCAAGAAATCTCTTGTGGTCTTGATGAATCCTGACATGAGACTAAGCATCCTTGAGGTCAAAGTTTGCAAACCAGTGATCCATCTGTAACAGGGGCAAAACAGAAGCAAGAGTTACCATGAGAAAATGGTAGTAAGATATGTAAGAGTTCAGGTGGCAGAGGTCTAAGATGGGTTAGAGATCTCCATCACTTTTAAAGTATTGGGATAAAGTATAATAAAGTATCGGGAGAAGAAGCAATGAGGAGCCCAAGGGTGGTCCATGGGTTCGATTGCACCCTTCTTTAACAAAAGTGTGTCTGAAGGGGAGGTGAAAATAATAGCCTCGGTGACAGGGAGCTCTTCGAACTTGAGGATGTAGCTCCACCAAACGATGTTAAGGACCCACGAGTCAGAAGTGATTAAGGCCCATGTATTAAAGAAAGGCCAGAGTGTATCCCTGAAAGGGGTACGGATGAAGTGCACTGCATCTCTTCAGCGCCTCTTCTTGCTCTGGTCTGCATCCTTCTTGCAGAAGCCCTGCTGGTACCGAGGCTGGCTGGGTTGTTGGAGGCCAGAGGAAGAAGATGACTGGGAAAGATGATGCTGCCAAGGCTGATCATGGGGCTGATAATGGCGCTCCTGTTGTTGATAATGGTATTGCCTCTGTTGTTGAGGGTACCAAGGGTGCTGTCTCTGTAGCAATGGCATGAAGAGGACTGAAATGAAGAGGTTGACATACCATGCTTCTTAGCAGCCACCTTCATCCTGTACTTGTAATTGAGCTTCTCATCCATCTCTTTGTTAAGTCTGGAATCATTGAAAGGCATGTCCTCTATTGTAGCCCAAGCCTGTGGGGTGAGGTCTGACACCTTGAGCCAAGCGTGCCTACGACAGGCAATGGACCCAGACAAAATCTTTGCTGCACAGTCTGCAGAGTGGCGGGCTGAAGTGATTTGTTGGTCTCCAATTGCAATGGCCTCACCCCAGAGTGCTAGAGCCAAGGGCTGCTTGTCATCCGGAAGGTCATCCAGAAGGGGCAATATGCACCCATCAGGTGCTGCTGATAAGCCTCCGTACAACCAAAGTAATTCATGACCTTGAGGTCCAATACCAAGGCTGCATAGAATTTCTTTGCTAAGCTGTTGACCTTGCTTCCCTTATCCGTCAGTATGGAGGATGTCTTTGGTGTGAAAGCTGAGATCCCTCTACAATGGCTGAATTTGGCTTGGGATATTGAAATAGCCAAGACGCAGCTGAAGGAGAGATCCGGTAGAGGTTTCGATTTGTTTGGAGGTCGGCGCAATGGTGGCAGGGGTGACCCAGGAATGCTTGGCAATATGTTCCAGCAAAGGCAGGAACCCAATGGAGGCCGGTGTCGTCTTCATTCTGCGTGACCTCAATCTCTAGAGCATTTGCCATCCTCACTACTTGCTCTGCAAAGGATTTTACATTGTCTGTAGGAGAGACTGGGTCATGTATGACCAAAGACTGAGGAGAGTGAGATGCTCTAAAATGAGCCTAAGGACTGAGGAGACCTTTGTGGAGTTAGTGGCAAGGACTTATCCTTCAAAGGTTGGAGTGGCCCGAACAGTGTAGATTCCCGAATCACCTGGGCCTTGGTGGAAATAGAGGCAGCAGCAGGTTGTGCTGCTCTTTAGTTTTCTCCTTGCTCTGGGATTTCTCAAGGTCCAACCTAGGATAAATAGTGGCAGCCTGGGCATCAGGAGCAGAGGCAGGGAGCAAGGCTTGCTCGTAGAGGGCCGCTTTAAGCCCCGAGTCCAAGTTTTTACGGGCCTGCGGGGTCATAGAATTGCAGAGGGCACAAGATTGAACACTGTGACCATTACCAAGGCAAAGAAGGCATGTAGTGTGCAGGTCTTGACTGGGGATCTTACCCCCACACTTGTTGCATCGCTTAAAGGTGGTGGACTGAGTGGCCATTTTGAAACCATTGGAAGGTCTTTCAAGCTGTAAGCAAATCAAAGTCAGACAGTTCAGTCAATCAATGTGTGTCTGTCACCAAGTCCAAGTCCAAAGAGTAGTCAAACTCTAAAAAGTTAGTCAAAGCCAAAATTTAGAGGTTAATCCAAATTAAGTACAAAAGGAGAGTGATTCCAAATGAGCTAAGTTCCTTCAAAGCTGTTAACACGAAAGGAACTGGGAAAGGACCGCTAGGGGCTTATAAGAGGGTGGGTGGAGCTACCACCCAAAAGTTGCAAACCAAGTTTTGCCCAATGATTCCATACGTTTCTGAGCTTAAATGCACAGAAGCAGAATAACCCATCTGTGTGATTCGCAGAGAGCATGAAGAAGTGTCATTTCTTTGCTGCATCCACTGACCCGCCATAGGCCTTCTGATGGGCCTTAGCCTGTGTTGGACTCACTCTGAGTCTTCTGCCATCATCAGTCTAGTCTCCGTCCCACCCATTTCATCACCAACAGTTCGCTATTGAACCAGAGAGAACATTTGGCTCCACTTTGTGGGAGGGGATGCTT
Source organism: Phrynosoma blainvillii (assembly GCA_026167975.1). Lineage (NCBI taxonomy): Eukaryota > Metazoa > Chordata > Lepidosauria > Squamata > Phrynosomatidae > Phrynosoma > Phrynosoma blainvillii. The sequence continues at coordinate 155,869,391 of JANUYF010000004.1, forward strand.
AGGAGCAATTGTTTCCACTGTTATTTCCCTGTTCCAGATCAGCCAGGGGTTTGACAGTATCGCCTGCCAAGGCAACAGGAAACTCCCCAAGAGCCATCAGGAATCCATCCGGATCCATAAGCCTCTTAGGACAGACCATCTTAATTGGCCCACATACACCCCTGCAGAGGCTCTGAATCCCAGTGAGTCTAAACCCTATCAGGTAGTGATCAGTCCATGACAATGGAACTACAGACAGTTCCTCCACTCCCAGACCACAATCATCCTGCCTAGACCAAAAAAACAGGTCTAGAGTGTGTCCAGCAACATGGGTAGCACCAGATATTACTTGGGACAGCCCCATGGTTGTCATGGCAGACATGAAGTCCTGAGCTGGTCTTGACAGAACAGTTTCTGTGTGGATGTTGAAGTCCCCCAGGACAATGCAACCAGCTCAGGCAGGAAGACTGGTTGTGCAGCGGTCTGGGTGGTACACCAACAGAATCCCTAATTTGTCCCAGCCACCCACCTCTAAGTAGACACAGTCATATCCAGTAGACTGTGGGACAGGGCACCTGATAAGGGAGATGAAATTCCAATAGACCATTGTAACTCCACCTCCCTGCCCCCCAGGCCTTGAATAGTCAAGATCACAAACCTCTTATTGCAAATACTGTTGTTGTTGTGTGCCTTCAAGTCATTTCTGACTCAGGGAGACCCTAAGGCTATCACAGGATTTTTTGGGGCTGATATTGTGTGACTTGCCTAAGGTCACCCAGTGGATTTCCATGGTCAAAGAGGGAAATGAACCCTGGTCTCCAGAATCCTAGTCCAACACTCAAACCATTACACCACGCTGGCATTCATATATCAGAAATATATGTCTACATAGATGCCTAACATACATTTAATTAAAAAGTTAGAAGTGTTCTTTCAGAAATCTGTAACTATATTAAAACTCAATGTTCACCACCAAATACTGCCCTTTTTACATACTTTTTATATACTGGAAGTATTTTTTCAGAAAGCACAAGCCACCAAGAACAAGAAAAACTGTTTTGGATGCATCAGTTCTTCAACGGATTACTATGAATCAATTTAAAAATGGCTGCTCTTATAGAAGATAAATTGATATACTGTGACCTTACTGCAACTTTGTAAAGAACCATATGAATGCTTGTCTTATAAAATATGCACTCAGCTCTGAGTACACACTTAATAAGGAAATGAGCTTGTTATCTGAATTGCTAGGTCCCCAGAGAACATCCACAAATTATTATGGTTAAGGGGGAACTTTAATATTTTGCTCAAATCAGAGTAATATCATGGCTGGGATAACAGAGAGCCAGGGATAACCACCCAATGTATACCGAGTCCGGATTCACACAGAACTCCAGAGGCAAATACAAATTAGTTTTATTTATTAGGGAATGAACACCAGACACACACCCATGCAAGAACTAAGAAATCAAAGGGGTGAGGGGTGAAAAGATCTTGAGATTTTACTAACAGCAATACTCATCAATGATGAACCTTGCTTCTAATGGTTGGAAATCAGGAACAAAATGGATTCAATAGCCACACTGGAACGAGGGATGCTGGCTGAAGAGGAGGCTAACTGGTCAAACTGACAAAGTGTCTGTATGCTTGCCAACTGAACCCAAAGCAAGGGGACTAAAAGGCCAGCATTTATGCTGTAAAAGCGCTTTAATGGCAGAGATCAAAGACTTGGGGGTTTGACTATGCAAAATGTTTTCCAGAGGACAGGATCAAAATGCAATACACCAGAGGACAGGATCAAAATTCAAAATGACTTGAACAGACTAGAAAGCTGGGCCAAAGCTAACAAAATGAAATTCAACACAGAGAAATGTAAAGTACTGCACCTAGGGCGGAAAAAAGCAAAGCATAGATATATGATGGGGGACACCTGGTTGAATGAGACTATGTGTGAAAGGGATCTAGGAATCCAGGTGGACCACAAGTTGAACATGAGTCAACAGTGCGATGCAGCAGCTAAAAAGGCCAATGTAATTTTAGCCTGCATCAGTAGAAGTATAGTGTCTAGATCAAGAGAAGTAATAGTGCCACTCTATTCTGCTTTGGTCAGGCCTCACCTGGAATACTGTGTCCAGTTCTGGGCACCACAATTCAAAAAGGATGTGGAGAAACTGGAGCGTGTCCAAAGGAGGGCCACTAAAATGGTGAAGGGTCTGGAAACCAAGCCCTATGAGGAACGACTTAGGGAGCTGGGGATGTTTAGCCTGGAGAAGAGAAGGTTGAGAGGTGATATGATAGCCGTGTTTAAATATTTAAAGGGATGTCATATTGAGGAGGGAACAAGCTTGTTTTCTGCTGCTCCAGAGACTAGGACTCGAAACAATGGATGTAAGCTCCAGGAAAAGAGATTCCACCTCAACATTAGGGGGAACTTCCTGACAGTAAGGGCTGTTCGACAGTGGAACACACTCCCTCGGAGAGTAGTGGAGTCTCCTTCCTTGGAGGTCTTTAAGCAGAGGCTAGATGGCCATCTGTCGGGGATCCTTTGATTGGAAGTTCCTGCATGGCAGGGGGTTGGACTGGATGGCCCTTGTGGTCTCTTCCAACTCTATGATTGTATGATTGTGTATGTATGATTGTATGTAAGGAAGGTTAGATGGGAATTGCAGTAGGAATGTCCATGAGTCTTGTTTAGAGGACTGATGGGATTAGCAACCATTTCCATATCAACGCTGAAAGTTGTAAATTCTGGAGAGGTGTGATTTTACAAAACAAGAGGCAAACTTTCACCTTGGCAAGACAGATCTCTTATCTTTAAAGACACTACCATCTTCCTTTCCCATATTGATCAAAGGGATTATGCTGATGTCTCTGTGTGATCTATTTAAATAAGCATTCAGAATGCTCCTGGCTGGCTCCAATTGGTCTTTGAACTAGCTGCTTGCCACGGGAAAATCCTAGCTCATTCCAAGTCACTTATAACATCAAACTTCCTTTCAATATACAGTGGTTATCAAAATATAAAAGCATCAAAGCTGCAAGTGTTCCCAGTATGGTGTACAGAATATTTAGGTTGAACCTGCCTAGAAGACTGAGGGCATTGTGGATTTCAGTGCAATAGGAAATATACCATTATCTGTCTCAGCCTTACCAGCATTGTAGTAAAGATCAGGTCTTTCTAAAATGTCCCCTTCATGGATATAGGGCTCAATAGGATCATCCCCATACAGGTACTGCTCATTTTCATCCATTTGCCGACTTTCAACCATTTCTAGCCACTGGGAGTTGTGCCATCGGAACTTTTCACTCTGGATCTTCTTAGCCCACTCCTCATCATATTCCTATATGGGGACATTTAGAGAGCACAATTTCACATTTTGGTTATGAAAGGAAACCTAATACAGTGGGCCCTTCTTATCTGTGGGTTTGCCATCTGTGGATTTGAGGTTCCACGGATGGCAAGCCCCGTTGTTTTAAATGACATGAATGACATGCCCCAGAATTCCATAGCATGGAGCCATGGGAAGAACCACCAGGAGTGGGGGCTGCCTCAGCCACTCTTTTTGTCTGCCTCAGGCCAACCTTTCTTTTCTCTTCCCTCGCCTTCCTCTGCTGAAGAAGAGGAGGAAGAGCAGCAACAAGCTCAGGAGGGAGCATAACTTCGACAGCCAGAGTAGGTATTCCTCCGTGACTGGCTGAGAGGAGAGAAGCCAGGCCAGGAGGAGAGTTCAGGGTGACACCATTACCTGGAGATGCATTACAGCTGGGGGGGGGGGCTCACAAGCACAGCAGGCAACCATCTAAGGGTCCTTCCCTCCACTTTGATAGGTCTTGAAGCTGGCAGAGGGTGAGGCGGACCCCTTAGTGAGAAGACCCAGTGATAGCAGCAATATGCCACCCTCTTCTCCTCGTCAGTTGTGGCTCTCCTCTCGCCCACTTTCCCAGCCTCCACTACAAGCCCCAGTCCAGCCTGGAAATCTGCCCTGGGGGGATGCCTGTCCACCCCCATTACATGGGCTTAGCTTGGGGGGAGGGAGGGGGTTATTGTGTGCCTTCAGGTCGTTTCTGACTTATGGCAACCCTAAGGGGAACCTATAAAGACCACACAGCCATAGGAAAGAATGGGGACTCGCGGTCCCACATTTTTTGTTATCTGCTGGGGGGGGGGGTTCAGAATGGATTTCCCTGTGAATAAGAGAGGATGACTGTAACTACATTGCAGCAAAGAAGGAGAAGAGAATGTTGTTCTATTCCTGTGTTTCAGGCATGAAATTGAAAATGGAAAACAACCAGAAATTAGTGTTCTTTCTCATTTCTTCCAGAACAATACAGAACACTGGCAGTATAATTTTAGAGTTTGCAAGACATGTCATAGGAACCTTTAAGAGACTTAAAGATCACTCTAATGTCTCTTCTCAACCTTCTCTTCTCTAAACTTTAGCCTGTGATCTACTAAGGTCTATAGATCCTATTAACAAATCTACTACTGTAAAGCCAAGTGTCATCCATTCTATATTTGGGCATTTCATTTATTCTGCCTACATGTCGCACCCTACATTTATTCCCTTTGACATTACAGTCGCCCCTCCCATTTTGCGGGGTATTTGTTTTGGACACCCGCCCCCCATTGGGAAAAATGCCAATATTGGAGCCCCATTGATTTTCACGGGGGCGCTCCTGCGTGTGGCACGCTGCGCGTGCCTGAGGCATGCATACCATTTTGTCCCTCACAGCTCATCATCCACAAAGGACGCAAACGGCAAGACCACGAACGGCAAGAGACAAGTGTAATTTTGTTAGTTTAGGCCCAGCTATGAAATATATTGTGGAGTATTTACATTATATTGTAAAAAAACCTTGCTGGTACCAGATAATTACCATTATTTGCACTTTTGACTTCAACAACCAGCCAGCCTTAATTAAACATTCTAGAGTCTTTGCATTTTCACATCAAGGTTGTTTATGGGACCAAACTCTTTTGGTTACTATAGTTGTTAATTTATGTGAGGAGATGTACAGGGGGAGTGTGGTGAATAGGTTGATTACCTGTAACTGGTTCTTTTATTGTCCATCTATGCTCTCATACAAATTGATCTTGTGCCTAAACAGAATCTCTGTCAGAATTTTCTAAACCTTCCTAGAATCCTAAACAGCTCTAGCCTTGGTGGAAACCCTCTCTTAAATTCTCCATTGCACATACTCTAGCCTGCCAAAGCTACTCATTCTTCAATTCCACAACCTTCCAAGAGTGCAATATGAGACCTGAAAGAGAGAGGAAGTGGGATGTGTGAGTGCACTGATGATAACTCAAAATTATCACAGTTACAGAAGTAAGCCCTTCTCTTCTTCTTCTTCCTCTTCCTCATGGTCACTGATCCACACACAAATGGATGATTAGTTAGCTTACAGCAGCACATCAAGTCAGTTGAGAAGCAAACAGATCTATATTTGGATCTTCTGGCATGTGTACACAGGAATGCAACCTGTGAGGGCCCATTCACATTTAAGAATCTGAGCATGACTCAGAGCATCTGGGCACTAAATGCATTGCTTATAGGATGGATATGTCTGGTTGCAAATCAATCCCAGAAATCAATAGCAATGTCCAGTAGCATTTTTGAAAAGCCATCTCCTTGATTATTTACATAAAAACCAGCTATGCTTGGTCTTTAATGTATGAAAAGCGTTTAGAAAAGCCACTAGTTTCAGGACACTTATTTGTAAAGATCTGTCCTTGGGGGCCAGTATACCTGGACTGTGATGCCTTGGCAATGAGCTCCTCATCCTTGTGGAAGTGCATCTGTCATGGATACACAAGATGGAACAGACATTCTGAATCACATTCCTGCAAGAGATTTTGCCTACGACAGCATAGTATCCTGTAAGTTTATGAGTAATAAATGTTTCTTTTCCTGAGAGTCTTGCTGAAAATTATAATTTTGAATAAACCAAATGTTGAAGACTTCAAAATATGAGATGGTCTAGGTAAACAATTCATGTGGTAGCAACTATCAGCCCTTTTAGTGACAAGGGTCATGTGTTCAGTTCTGGATTTCAAGCAGAAAGCTTTGAATCTTAACTTTTCTGCTCATTTGATCATATTGATCTGAAGGGCCAAGTTATGTAGAAGAAAGGGTCCAGGACCGGTCCTGACAGATGTAGCTAAAGTAGCTAGTTGTCTATATAGTGGAAATATGTATCCCTTGAGTTCTGAGGATAGAAATCGCCACTGCCAGGCATTTCATGAATATTTGTGCAGCTGCAGATAGTCTGAATGGAGACACTTTGTACAGTACATTTTGCCCCAGTGCAAAATAAATGTATCTCCAATATTGAGATCTGATTTCAATTCATCTTTGATGTTGGGAATACATGGCAATTAATTACTACACAGCTTCTTTGAAGGTGGTGATGTTTGGTAACAAGAGTGTTTAAAAGGCTATTTTTGCTGACTTAAGGAACACTGCAAAGATTGTCAGGAAGATCTAGATGGAGATTTACATCTGGGTATAAGAAGACATAGTTGGATGATGGATGGTTGTTGGAGTTGTATCCCAAATCTCATTTTCTTTGTAGTGGGATGTGCCTTAAAGAGGTGGACCATTGCCCCATCATTCTTTGTAATTGGTTGATTGGCTGAACCTAAAGGGTGCTCAGCAATGGCTCCTCGTTATCTTGGAGCGAAGTGACCAGTGGGGTGCCACAGGGTTCTGTCCTGGGCCCAGTGCTACTTAACATCTTTATCAATTACTTGGGCCTGCTTATCAATTTTACAGATGACACCAAGTTAGGAGGAGTAGCTAATATGCCCAAGGAGACGATCAAAATTCAAAATGACCTTAAGAGATTAGAAAGCTGGGCCAAAACTAACAAAATGAACTTCAACAAGGAGAAATAATTTGGAAATACATTTTCATGTGTCATATGCAAAATCAGAATAACATCTTCTCATTTTTATTCATGCGCATCCAGTCAATCAATCAGTCAGTCAGTCAGTCAGTCAGTCAATCAATCAATTTAACTTACCGCTATTATATCCAGGGTATTATCACAGACTTTACGGATTTCAGCATTTTTATCATGCATAAGGTCTATAAGATATGCTGGAGCCTCTAAAAAGACATAGTTAAGGATGTAAAGCATTTTTGACACCTCCAGGTGATAGTTTATACAGTTTTGATATAAAAGATATACAGGGAAATTAAAGAGAAAATACATATGTATATGTATAAATCATAGTGCCTTATTAAGGATAGATTTGAAGTAACCTTTAATTTAATCAATTTAGGGGAGCCCTGTTGGTGCAAAGTTTAAATGCCAGTACTTTAGCCACAAGGTTGTGAGTTTGATTCCAGGGGCTCCAAGGTTGACTCAGCCTTCCATCCTTTCCTAGGCTGGTAAAATTAGTACCCAGCTTGTTGGGGGCAAGTGGTTTACACATTGTAAACTATTAAGATAGTGTTGAGTTTACTGATAGGAGGTATAGAAACGTACACACTATTGCTATTGCTATAATCAGGAGGTAGTGGGATGATGACAACGAAGACAACTATGACATTTATTTCTATCCCACCTTTTTAAAGATTGGAACTCAAAATAGTTTATAATTAAAAACATTGTTTAAAATATACAAAATACAAATGTTAAAACACAACTAAAGAATCAGAAAAAGTATAAACATGGTTAAAAACATATACAGTAGCCCCTCCCAATTTACGGAGATCCGTTCCGGACTTCCCCGCGAAAATGGCAGCTTGCAAATAATCGAGCCCCATTGAAAATAATGGCATGTGTGCCTGTGCTACGTGCGGAGCGTGTGCGCGGGCATGCACCACCATTATATCCCTCCCCATTTGTCCCTTCCACAAAGAGCAGGACTGTGGACTTGAAGTCTGCAAACGGGGAGGGACAACTGTATGATTAAAACACATACACCAGCACAGCAATTATCAATATCCAGTGCATTGTGTAAATTAAAAAGGTAGGTAAAGGTATTCCCCATTGACAAGGTTGTCATGTCCAACCATAGAGGGTGGTGCTCCTCTCTGTTACTAAGCTGAAAAGCCAGCGTTGTCCAAGGACTGTTCTGCTGGTCATGTGGCCAGCATGACTGTTACCTTCCCACTGAAATAGTATCTATTTATCTACTTGCATTTGCATGCTTTCAAACTGCTAGGTTGAAAGAAGCTGGGACTAGTGATAGGAGCTCACCTCATCATGCAGCACCTGGGCCTCGAACTGCCAACCTGTTGATCTTGCAATCAACAGTCAGCGTCTTAACCCCTTGAGCTACAATTTATAGATTGTGTAAATTGCTGTCAAAGAGGTGTCAAAGCCTGCCTGAGTAAAACAGAGATCCTCCAATTTTCATGCTCCTGTCCTCTCAGTCGAATCCTGCTTTTTATATATGTTAGGTAAATAATTTAAATAGGGTGATGAAATGCAGTACTGTCTAACTCTCTTGCCAAATGGAACCCATTCTGTTTCTTCATATTGTGTCCTGACAGTTGCTTCCTGTCCAAACTATAGATTGTACATCAGGACAACAACCAAATGTTATAGCACTCCCACTTTTTAAAAAGAGAAATCCATGTTTTTTTAAGATCTACTTAGTCAAATACTTTTCTATAATCTAGAAATGCAGAAGCTGACACCCCCCCTTTGTTGTACTTCATTAACCAATGTATATTTGCAATACGATTTCTAATGTCTCTTCCTTTTCTGAATCCAACTCTGATGTCTGGCACTTCTCTCTCAATACATGGTAAAAGCCTTTGTGGTAAAACTAGCAGCACTTTGAAAAAAATGGGAAAGTAATGCACTGGTCAGACAGCAATTACAATCCCTGGTGTCCCTTTTTTGGGATACTGAAAGGTATACCAAACTTTTACAGTCTGTGGTCTTTTTGCTTTCCATATTTACTGGTAATTGTTAGAATCTGGATGGTTCCTATATCTATAGTTGAAACATTTCTACTGGTATGCCATTTGTTTCTGGTGACCAAGCACTTGGAGAGGAGTGTCTACTTCACTATATAAAATTATGGGTTTGTAGGAATCAGTCATCCCCTTCATCTGTTTTGTACAGTTCTTCAGTTTATTTCTTCCACTTTTTCATTTTGTTCTGATCACATGTGCTCTTCATTGATGATTCAGCAATCTACCCTTCATCTAAATTGCCTTGATTTCTCAGGTATCTTGAAAGTTATATTTTAATACCTTTTTTTGTTGTCTTCTATTTATTTTCAGATTAGTGTACTAATGACCTTACCTAAAAGTCAATAAACAATTTAAAGAGAGCCATCTGGCTCAGCAGGGTGATACCACTGAGAACGATTCTTAGGATTCTTAGATCATGTCATGGCCTGAGGTATCAGGAGGGAGATTTTTGGAAAAGGATGGATTGTCCTTATATGAGTTGGCAGAAACATTTTTGCCACCAGTCTCAAAAATTTGATCAGGAGAGCTTTATTATGTTTATAGAACATATTGTAAGGAAAGCAGGCTTGGACATGGAACAGGGAATCATATTTATTTGTATCCCACCTCTTCCTGTGGAGGATCGAGGTGGGTAACAGCAAAGATTAAAACAATTACAGAAATAATAATAAGAAAATAATCCCCCAAACCCCCACCCCTTTGACCCACCCTCCCTTCAATAACAGTGGCAATGTCTAGGGGAGCTAGATCAAATGGCAGTTAGTTCAGATCAGGGCAGAGGTCAGTCTGGGAAGGCCTGCCAGAAGAGAATAGTTTTTATCGCTTTTATAAAAATGTCAAGTGATGTAATCTGGCGAGTCTCCTCCGGCAGGTCATTCCAAATTTTAGGAGCGGTATCTGAAATGGTCCTCTGGAAGTCACCACCAGTCTAATTTTCATTGACTGTAGTAAGTTCCTCCCAGAGGACCTGAGTGTGTGGGAAGGATTATATGGGAGGCGTTCCTTCAAGTAAGCTGGACCCAAGCCAAGAATGAAAATAGGAGGAAGAAATATCAACAATCTGAGATATGCTAATGATACCACAATACTAGCAGAGAACCTCACAGACCTTGAACAACTACTAAGGAAGATCAAAGAAGAAAGAGGAAAGGCAGGCTTACTGTTGAACATAAAGAAAACAAAAATAATGACCAAAGAGAACTTACACACATTCAAACAATGAGGAAATAGAAATAGTAAAAGAGTTCTCATATCTGGGATCAAACATTGATCGGAATGGGAAAATCAGAAGATGATTAAGAATGGGGAGGATGGCTATGAAAGAACGAGAAAAGATCCTAAAATGCAAAGACACAAAACTAGGCACAAAAGTTGGAATCATATAAGCCATTGTATTTCCTATTATCATGTATGGATGTGAGAGCTGGACAGTCAAGAAAGAAGATAAGAGGAAAATCAACTCATTTGATATGTGGTGCTGGAGAAGAGTGCTGAGAACTCCACGGACAGCCAAAAGGACAAACAAATGGGTCCTAGAACAGATCAAGCCAGAAATATCCCTAGAAGCCAAGATGACAAGACTTAGACTGTCGTACTTTGGTCACATCATGAGAAGGCATGGATCGTTGGAAAAGACAACAATGTCAGGAAAAGTGAAGGGAAGTAGACAGAGAGGAAGGCCACATGCTAGATGGATGGGCTTTATTAAAGAAACCACGAATATGAGTTGGCAGGAGCTGGGCAGAGCAGTAGAGGACGGGGTGGGGGTAGGGCTGGAGATGTCTCATCCATAGCGTCACCATGGGTCAAGATAGATTCAAAGGCAGTTAACAACAACAACAACAACAACAGGGCTTTAAACTGAGTTATATGGGGGAGGAAGACAGTATTTTGGAAGGCGGGAATTCATCAAGAGCTGGAGATAATAACTGTTACAGAAGGAACAAGGCAACCAGTGCAAGGACCCTAACAGTGGGAGGGATTTTTTTTTTTACACAGGTGTCCCATGTTCTTAGATGTCTCTACACTAATGCACAGAGCATGGGAAATACACAAGATGAATGTGAACTCCTAGCACAATAAAGCACATACGATATAATAGGCCTCACTGAAACCTGGTAGGATGAGTCTCTTGATTGGAATGTAATAATGGAGGGGTATAACCTTTTGAAGTGAAATAGGCCAAACAGGAAAGAAGGTGGAATAGCATTATATGTCAGGGATGTTTACATCTGTGAAGAGATCCAGGACTTGAATCCTGGAAGCCAGGTGGAAAGCATCTGGATAAAAATTAAAAGGGAGGGAAATAACAGGGATATTACTGTGAGAGTCTACTACAGACTCCCAAATCAGACTGAGGAATTGGATTAAGCCTTTTTGGAACAGACGGCCACACACTCAGAAATGAGAGATGAAGTGGTAATGGGTGACTTCAACTATCTTGATATTTGTTGGAAATCAAATTTACCCAAAACTTTAAGGTCTAGCAAATTCCTCACTTGCCTGGAAAACAATTTCATTACCCAAAAGGTGGAAGAGGCAAGAAAGGGATCAGCTCTTTTAGATGTCATCCTAACCAACAAGGATGACCTGTTTAATGGGGTACAACTGGCAGAATCCTTAGGTGGGAGTGATGATGTTCTCTTGGAGTTTGTTATACAGTGCAAGGGGAAGCCAAGTATAGTCAGACATAAATTCTAGACTTTAGGAAAGCTGATTTCAGTACACTTAGAGAAACAGTGAGTGTGATCCCATGGTCAGAAATAGTAAAAGAGAAGGGAGTTCAAGAAAGATGGGAGTTTCTCGAAAGGGAGATACAAAAGCACAATTTCAAACAGTTCCAATGAGGAGGAAAAGTGGGATGTGTCTCAAGAAACCAGGATGGATGTCTAAAGAACTTTCAACTGAACTAAGTTTTAAAAGGGGCATGTATAAGAACTGGAAAAATGGAGAAATCACCCAAGAGGAATTCAAAGAAGTAGCTAACATGTTTAGGGAGAAAGTCAGAAAAGCTAAAGTGCAGAATGATCTCAGGCTTGCTAGAGAGGTTAATAAAAAGTGTTTCTTTAGTTATGCCCATTGCAAAAGGAAGGAGGAAATGGAAAAGACGGTGAAATGCTAACAGGTGACAGAGAAAAGGCAGAACTACTCAACATCTTTGTTGCTTCAGTCACATAAGAAAAAGGGTGCTCATCCTGAGGAAAATGGAGCAGGTGATGCAGTAGAGGAAATGTAGCACAGAATAAGTAAAGAGGTAGTACAGGAATACCTGGTTAATCTAAATGAATTCTCCAGGATCAGATAAGCTATATCCAAGGGTATTAAAAGAACTGTCCAAGGTAATCTCAGAGCCATTGGGAAGAACCTTTGAGAATATCTGGAAAAAAGGAAACGTCCCAGTGGACTGGAGGAGGGCAAATGTCCCATCTTTAGAAAGGAAAAAAAAAAAAGAGGACCCAAACAGTTACCACCCTGTTAGCCTGACATCAATATCTGGAAAGGTTCTAGAGCAGATATTTAAACAGAGGCTCTGTGAATATTTAGATGGGAATGCCATAATCCTAATAAATCAGTATTGGTTTCTGAAAAACAAGTCATGCCCAAAACAAGTCAGATTAATCTTATGTCTCTCTCTCTCTCTCTCTTTTTTTTTTTTAATTAAAATTACCAGCTTAGATTAAGGGAATGCTGTGGATGTAGCATATTTTGATTTCAGTAAGGCCTTCAACAAGGTCCCCCACAATATTCTTACAAACAAGCTAGTAAAATGTGGGCTATACAATGCAACTGTTTGGTGGATTTGTAATTGGTTAAATGGCTGAACCCAAAGGGTGCTTAGCAATAGCTCCTCCTCATCTTGGAGAGAAGTGACCAGTGGGGTGCCACACAGTTCCGTCCTAGGCCCAGTGCTACATCTTTATCAATGACTTGGATGAAGGAATAGAGGGCATGCTTATGAAATTTGTAGATGACACCAAATTAGGTGGAGTAGCCAATACTCCAGAGGACAAAATTACATTTTAAAATGACCTGAATAGTTTAGAAATCTGGGTCAAAACTAACAGAATGAATTTCAAAAGGGAGAAATGTAAGTTCACTTAGGGGTTAAAAATTAATAATAATAATAATAATAATAATAATAATAATAATAATAATAATTTTTATCCCGCCCCTCTGCAAGCACAATTGGAGTGGCGTACAACATTAAAATACAGTGAAAATAGAATATAAATCCCATGAACCCATCCACCCCTTAAAATAGCATTAAACCTTAAAATAGTATTAATCCATAGATATAGGGGGGACACCTGGCTTGACAACAGTACATGTGAAAGGGATATAAACAAGAGTCAACAGCAATGTGGCAACTAAGAAAACCAGCGTGATTCTAGGCTGCATCAACAGAAGTGTAGTATCTAGATTGAGGGGAGTAAAAGTAGCACTTTATTCTGCTTTAGTCAGGCCTTACCTGGAATGCTGTGTCCAGTTCTGGGCACAACAATTCAAAAAGGCTGTTGACAAGCTGGAGCGTGTCCAGAGGAGGGCAACCAAAATGGTGAAAGGTTCTGGAAACCATGTCCTATGAGAAGTGACTTAGGAAGCTGGGTATGTTTAGCCTGGAGAACAGAAGGTTAAGAGGTGATCTGATAGCCTTAAATATTTGAAAGGGTGTCATATTAAGGATGGAGCAAGCTTGTTTTCTGCTACTCTAGAGACTAGGACATGGAGTAATGGATTCAAACTACAGGAAAATAGATTTCACCTCAACATTAGGAAGAACCTAACAGAGCTGTTCAACAGTGGAACACACTCCCTCAGTATGTGGTGTAGTCCCCTTCTTTGGAGATGTTTAAATGGAGGCTGGATGGCCATCTGTTAGGGGTGCTCTGATTGTGTGTTCCTGCATGGCAGGGGGTTGGACTGAATGGCCCTTGTGGTCTCTTCCAACTGTATGATTCTATCAATAATCCTATGAAGGGTTACTTTCCTTTTGGTTACAGATAAGAATATTTCTGCATTTTCCCCTGACAATGGCCCTGGTTTAAACGTACAGTTCTTCTGCTTCATAGTTTATTATATTTAATAAATAGTGGTACCCATCCTCCCAGCGTCCAACCCAACAAGACCTGGGTCAAGGGCAGGATCAGTCGCGCCGCAAACAACCGCCGCGTTTTCCCTCCTTCGGTTGATGTCAACAGCAGCCGAGAAACCCGACCACAGAAACTGAACAAAGACTGCATACACTGGATGTTCGCAGAGCTTTGTCATTTTACCTCGACCGCACCCCGGTTTCGAGGCGTTCGGAGAGACTCTTTGTATGTTACTCTGAACACAAAAAGGGACTCCCGGTCACCCCACAAACTGTCCAAATGGGTGACCTCTACAATTCACTTATGCTACGAGTTAGCAGGCAAGAAACCGCCGGGCCAGGTGCATGCACATTTCACAAGGGCGCTAGCTTCATCTTCTGCTTTCCTATTTGGCATTCCTCTAGAAGATGTATGTAAGGCAGCGGTCTGGTCCCAACCAATGACTTTCATTAAACATTAGAGGTTGGACACACGAGCCAGACAAGACGCTGCGTTTGGGAAAGCAGTACTCTTATCTGCACTTCATTAATGTTGCACTCATTTGCTCATGTTTACATGATATCATATCTTATAATTTGATACAACAGCTCCTAGACTATTCCCCTCGACATTGACCATGCTTAGAGGTTGAGTTATATTGCACAAATTGGATTATAATTTGCTTAAGATGATATTAGTTTCTTCAAACGGTGTTCTCATTCTCCTATGACCAGTTTCTCAGTTATGTCTGGCAAATTGACCATCACTGATCTTGACTATTTTCCACATATCATATGACATGGTGTTCCTCTGATGTCATTCTGGTTATGAATACCAATACATGTTGCCTTAGGTTTATGTAAGTTATTACCTCTATATATTTATGCAATCGTTGTTGCCATACATTGCATTGATTATTTATTACTGGGTTATGTCCACTTCCTGACACACTTGAATCCTATGCTACTAAGGCTCAGGTCACTGTTGACTTATTGTGCCAATAAACTTCTCTTTACACTTGAACATTGTGTCAGGACACTCCCTCCTCCAAGGGACTTTAGCTTGCTAGTCTGATTAACCCATTTATGTGATTCGCAGAGACCACGAAGAAGAAGGACAGGTTGCACACCTGTAACAGTATTTCTTCGAGTGGTCATCTGCGAATTCACATAAATCCCGCCCTTCCTCCCCTCTGTCGTGTCCTGCTCTAGTTGTTAACCTTGCTGTCGCTTATTAGCGGCGTACTTGGAACTGAGGAGCGAGCGGGAACGCGGAGCCTATATAGAGGAGGGCGGAGCTACCGCCAAAAAGTTGCAATCCAACTTCTGCCTAGTGATTTCAGAAGGTTCCGAGCTGGTTGCGCATGCGCAGACAAAACCCATTTGTGTGATTCGCAGAGACCACGAAGAAGAAATATAGCATTAACAGGGTGGGGATGAAATACAAGGGAAGACGTGATCGATATTTGAAATCTATCCCGTCTTCCTCTCACCCTGTTAGTCCAAAAGAACCGAGGGTCGTCCCAACCATAACACAAACCCTTACCTTGTTCCTCTGCAATGCCAGGTCGGTCAAGAACAAATCTCATATAATCCACAATTTGTTAGAAGAAGATGATGCTGACCTGGCTTGTTTTACAGAAACCTGGCTGGGAGAGGATAGCTGTGTGACCTGGGTTAAGGCCCTCCTGGCTGGTTATACTGGTTAGGGAAAGTGGGCAAGGGGGGGGGGAGTTGCCTTGGTCCATAAAAATACTATCACCTTGACCAGGAGACCTATCCAGAAAACGACTCACATTGAGTGTATCTACTTGACCCTGAAGGCTAAGGACAGCCTGGGGATTCTGTTGGTTTACTGTCCACCCCGTTGCTTAACAGACTCCCTGGCTGAGCTGACACAGCTGGTCTCACAGTTGGTGTTGGAGTCTCCCAGACTTCTTGTTCTGGGGGACCTCAACATCCCCTTCGAGTCAGGCTCATTAGATCTGAAAGGTGTAGCTCGGGAGTTCATGACTTCCATGACAGCCATGGGCCTGTGTCAATTAGTCTCGGGTCCAACACATTGTGCTGGTAATACACTCAATGTGGTCTTTAGTACGGATCAGGAATATCCGTGGGCTGAGGTAATCCAGACTTCCGCCCTGTCATGGATGGATCATTTCCTGGTCAAAGTAGGACTGAAGGCTACTACCCAAATTCCTCTCGGGGGTGGAAGACCCATTAAAATGGTCCGCCCTCGAAGACTGATGGAACCCAAAAGGTTCCAGGAAACCTTGGAGGGTTTTATGGTTGGGAACGACGGTGATTCTGTTGATGCCTTGGTTGATACTTGGAATAACGACCTTATCAGGGCTATAGACATTATCGCTCCTGAGCGTCCTTTTCAACCCGCTTCAAATAAAAAACCTTTGCACACAGAAAATCTTCGCCAAATGAAGTGAGCTGTACAATGACTAGAGCGCCGCTGGTGGAAACATCGACGTTTATCCAATAAGACATGTCATAGGATCATGTTAGATTCCTATCGAGCGGCAGTAGATGCAGCAAAGAATTCTTTCTATGCTGTACATATTGCATCTGCAAAGTCTCGTCCAGCAGAACTGTTCAGGGTGGTTAAAGAATTAACTCAATTACCTCCCACCCTGATTGGAATCAACTAAAGCCTGTTGTGATTGGAATCAACTAAAGCCTGTTGTGATGCTTATTGGAATCAACTAAAGCCTGTTGTGATGCTTTTAATGACTTTTTTGTAGATAAAATCTCTCAGATAAGGGCCGATCTAGATGCGGGCATTATAACAGAACCAATAAAAGAGATGTCCAGAGACTGTGGACTATGTTACATGGGATCATTTCGAGTTTGTTAATACCGATGAAGTGGACAAGCTTCTTGGAAGTGTAAGGAAGACAACATGCCCTCTCAATCCTTGCCCATCTTGGCTGACCGTCCAGGGAGGTGATGCAGTAAACATATTACAACTCATCATTAATGCATCCCTTAGAGAAGGGAAATTTCCATCTAGTTTGAAAATAGCGGTGGTTAAACCACTCTTGAAAAAACCCTCCCTTGATCCCCTGGTGAAAAATAATTATAGACTGGTCTCCCTTCTACCATGCTTGGGTAAGGTGATTGAGAGGACATTTGCCTTCCAGCTCCAAGCTGTCTTGGAAGAAGCTGATTATCTGGATCCATTTCAAACTGGCTTCAGGGTGGGATATGGAACTGATACTGCCATGGTCGCCTTAGTCGATGATCTCCGTCTGGGCATCGACAAGGGAAGTGTGACCCTGTTGGTGCTTTTGGACATCTCAGCAGCATTTGATACTATAGACCATGGTATCCTTCTGAGACACCTGAGGAAGTTAGGTATTGGGGGCACTGCTCTTCAGTGGTTCCGGTCCTACCTCTCAGGCAGATTTCAGATGGTGATGCTGGCGGATAGTAGCTTTTTAGAAAGAGAGCTGACATCTGGCGTCCCTCAGGGCGCCATTCTATCCCCCATGCTGTTTAACATTTACATGAAGCCGCTGGGTGAGATCATCCGGAGACATGGGGCGCGGTGTTATCAGTACACTGATGACACCTAACTCTACTTCTCTATGTCTCCGACTGATGCAGTGACTAAGGATGGCATCGCTCCTCTTGATGCCTGTCTTGAATCGGTAATGGACTGGATGAGGTTGAATCATTAATGGGCTGGATGAGGGAAAACAAACTCAAGCTGAATCCAGAGAAAACAGGTACTCGCGATAGGTACCCCAAGTCTGGGAAAGGAGCTTTGCCATCCAGTCCTGGACGGGGTCACACTTCCCCTAAAGGACAAAGTATGCAGTTTGGGAGTACTCCTGGATTCATCTTTACAGTTGTCATCTCAAGTGGATGCAATGGCCAGGAGTGCTTGGTACCAACTTCGGTTGATACGCCAACTGCGTCCCTACCTGGACCGAAAGGACCTTGAAACAGTAGTACTTGGTAATCTCTCATTTGGATTTCTGTAATGCGTTCTACATGGGACTACCTCTGTATAAAGCTGAGAAGCTTCAATTGGTTCAAAATGCGGCAGCCAGACTGGTCACCGGAACATCTAGATTAGACCATATAACACCTATATTAAAATCTCTTCATTGGCTGCCGATTAGCTTCCGGGCACAGTACAAAGAGTTGGTTATTACCTTTAAAGCCCGAGTTACTTGAAGGAACGCCTCTCTCCACACAATCTGCCCCGCACTCTCAGAACATCTGGGAAGAACTTATTAGAACATCATAGATTTCACGACTTCCCAAAGATTGTACACGGCCACAGCTCCCATGTTATGGAATGGTCTACCGGAAGAGATTTGTCTTATTACTAAGCTGGATGCCTTTAAGAAGGCACTTACGTCGGAGCTCTTCCGGCGGGCCTATCCATCTGATCTTCTAGATTTCTAGATTCTGACGATGATTGGCTATTCTATTCTATTCTATTCTATTTTTATTTATTTTATTTTATTATATTCTATGCTCTTATAATTTATTACTGTTGTTTGACTTCACTATTTTATTGTTTGTATTTTGCATATTGTATTCATTTAATTGTGTAATCCTGCCTCGATTCATAGGGAGAGGCGGGAAATATAAATAAAAAATTATTATTATTATATTATTTGCATATTCACGGAGGGGCAACTTCTGTGAAAATCAATGGGGCATGCCCCATTCAAGCCTATGGGACTTGAATATTCCCAAATCTCTGTTTTCACAGGGGGTCCAGAGGGCCGACTGTATAAGTTTATGCTAAATATGTACATAGTTCTAAACATGTAGTATGTGTAACGGTGTTTGTTGGGAATGTTGGGGAGTACAGTGTTATATCAAAGAGCTACTGGTAGTTCAAAGAAGAGCTTTCCTTGTATCAAGAATGCACAGAGGTCTGTGGAAGGATTTTCTCAGGGCAGTCTCATGGGAAAAGGACAGGTGGGATTCGGGATTTTTAGGTTCTGTTTAGATTGTATTAATATATCTGTATGGAAATTTTAATGTTGTAAGCCGCCCTGATTGCTCTGCAGAGGGGCGGGATATTCATAATAATAATAATAATAATAATAATACCAGTGTATGACAGGGGCTGGGCAAATGAAGCAAATAAGGATAGGGCCGGTATGTTTTAATTAGTAAATGAATCAAGATTAAGCCTGCAAAACTACAGGGCAGGTCATTGTTAACTTGCTGACAAAAAGTCCATGAACCTGTTCCATTTGAGTGCATAAGATTTTCTGGTGGAAGGCTTCTGTGCAGCCCAAATCACCTTCTGCACCGAGATAGGTAACGTCGTACTGGATGGATTCTCCACGCCACCAACAGAAGGGAATCCGTGTCAGGGTGTCGAATCCGACCGTCGTGCATCGAGAGATGGTCGGGACGGAATCAAGGCAGTGGTACACCTCCTGAGCAAGGTGAAGCAGCGGGGCAAACCATGGCTGTCTTGGCCACCATAGAGTGATAAGGATGGCGTCCGTCCCGTCTGTCCTCATTTTGGCGACGAACTTCGTGATGAGTGGAAAAGGAGGGAAGGCATAGAACATCCTGCCAGACCACTCTAACTGGAAGGCATCTCCTTGCAACCCTGGGGCTCGAATTCGAGAGCAGAACTCTGTACAGTGTATGTTCTGTGAAGTTGCAAACAAGTCGATCTCTGGTGTGCCCCAGATGGAGAAGACTGTCTCTAGGTGGAGGCGCCACTCGTGGCAGGGACTGGAAGACCTGCTGAGCTTGTCTGCCAGATTGTTGTTGTCCTCTCCAGGCAGGTGCACCGACTGCAGTAGTATCTTGTTGTCGATACACCAGTTCCAGATGCGGATTGAGATCCGTAGCAGTATCTGGGACCTTGTGCCTCCTTGCTTGTTCAGGAAGAACCAGGAGCATTGTCCCTCGTAGCATCGCCTGGGAGATTAGAAGGTAGAAGAGGACATGCTGTGTTTCCTGGCCATTGTCTTCATGCGGTACCTGAAATTAAGCTTCTCATCTGTCTCTTTGTTGAAGAGACCGGAATCATCGAAGGGCATGTCCTCTAGTCTGGTCTTGGCTTGGGGAGTCAAGTCTGACGACCTCAGCCACACATGGCGAAGCAGAGCCACTGATCCCAACAAGATCTTGGTGGCACAGTCAGTAGAATGGCATGCCGAGATGATCTGTTGTCCACCCAAAGCGTGGGCCTCTGCTTGAATGGCCATTGCCAGGGCCTCATCCAGTACCGCTTGAAGAAGTGGCTCCAACCTTTCCATAAGGTGCTGAATGTACACTCCCATACAGGCCGTGTAATTAGCAACCTTAAGGTCCAGTACAGCTGTGGCATAGATTTTCTTCGCCACAGCGTCCAACTTCTTGCTCTCCCTGTCGGTGGGACAGGATGAGGTCCTTGGTGTGAAGGCCAATTGAGAGCCCTCAACGATGGCTGAGTTCTGGCGAGGGTGTTCAAATAGCCAAGATGGTCCTGAGGAAGCAATTCTGTAGAGGTTTTCAATCTTCCTTGAGTTGGAGGGCACAGTCCAGGACCTTTTGGCTATCTTCTCCAAGGATGGGAGGTACGCAATTGCTGATGAAGTCGGTACCTTCCCGTGGATCCTTTTCTCAATGGGATCGAGGGCCTTGGTACAGGTACAGGCCACCTCTATCTCCAGAGCATTGGCCATCCTTACCACCTGGTCAGTAAAGGACTTGACATAATCGATGGGAGACGAGGATGCCAAGTTGACCAGTGGGGCCGGGCTGGTAGACATCTCCGCCTTGGAGTCCGGAGTGGGAGATCGGGACTGTATGGCAGAGCGGCTTGAAACTGAGGAGTCCTCTGGTGACCTTGGAAGCGGCCTGTCCACAAATAGCAAGGCATGCCAAGGTGAAACCGGAGGCCATAATGACGCAAGTTCCCTAAGAGTTTGGGCCATGGAATGTTACCAGTCCTGCCTGAGTTGGTCAGGTTGTACTGGTAAGTAGTATCGGCCTGTTTGAGTATTGAAGAACAGGTCTGGATACTGCTGGAGGAGCAGATCATGCAGTTGCCTGTCTTCCATTCTGGCCTGGTCAGCCTCGAGCCCTAGTGAACTGGCATCCTGAGGATGGGTTCGAAGAGGGGGACTCTCTTGAGCCTGAGAGGTGCCCGGGACCACTTCCTGAGCCTGGTACGGGGTCAGAGATGGTGGCTCTGACTCCTGAATTTCACCCTCTGATTCAGAATCGACGTGGATCGGAAGAGTTGAAGGCTGCATCATCGGAGTGGAGAAGGTCAGTTTGGACCCGAATGAAGCTGGAGCAGTTTTGGCTGATTTCACAGCTTTCTCTCAGCCCAGTCTCTTTGGGGAGACCGAACGGGCCCTCTTAGAGGCTGAATGTTCAGCCTATTTCTCCACTTCTGCCTCAAGGTGCTTTCTTTTGGCCGTTTTCTTGCCAGCACCATCCCTTTGGTCTTTGTTCCTTTGCTAGCTGCTAACACGGCGGACGTAAGCAGCTGGGCAAAGAGCGGGAACACCAGGGGCTTTATGGAGTGGGCGGATCTACCACCAAAAAGTTGCAATCAAAGATTTCCCCAGTAATACTATAACTTTCCGAGCTAGCTGCGCAGGTGCAGATATAACCCATTTCTGTGATTTGCAGAGACCACAAAGAAGAATGTTAATTTCTTGCCAATATTTTTTCACCAGACTGACCACATGTGAAAGAGGATCCTACATTGTCAGAGCATTTCCAACATTTGTTTTCCCTTGTTTTATACATTTTGTTCATTTTGTCGGGAGTGAGGTGCCATCTCTTTTTCAATTGAAGCTTATTCTGAAAATTTTATCCAGATTGTTTTCCAGTCATTCTTCTGAAACTCCCACATATGATGCCAATGGAGGTAGATGTTCATAAAACTTTTCATCTGTCATCCTCTCACCTTCATAGTTCTTGTGTCATTATCAAGATTCTCTCCTCATCTTGAGTTTGTAGAATTATCTTAGAGGTTTTTTTTTTCTAATTCTTGTCTCTTTTCTTGTACATTCTCCATTTCTGTTTTTATTTTCATCATGTCCTGGGCTAGATTATCCAGTTTCTTCCTGAAGAAGTCCATCTCTTTTCTAATTTCCATCTTTGTCTCTGTCCTGTTATCTTCCGATTCCCGCTTGATTTCCTGATGAAATGGCTTCAGTTCCTCAAAAAAAGTTTGTATCAGTCATCCTTATGTTGAGGGTCTGTATTGCAGTTTTTTTTAAAAAAATGTTTATTGAATTATTTAAACATATATACAAACAGTGGTACACATACCTGTGCTCCCTCCCCCAAAGCTTAACAGAGATTAGAATCAATGCAGTGTTTACATTTAGAAACCTACATTCAATAAGTGGGATATGGATTTAGTTACATTATTGACTTCATTGTACTCCTTATTCCCTTTGACCTTCTCAAGCAATATTTCCCAAACCAAGTTCCAAGCTCCTTCTCTCCTTTCTTCAGTATTTTTTAATCCTCTAGCTCTAAAAATATTGAAAAAGCTTTGTTCATGTTCCAATTTTTACTTCTTTCTACCCTGATACTATTACAGCTTGTATTGCTTTTAATATATACTTAACAGCATTTTCTTCATTATTATTCATTCCCTTATTTTAAAATTTAATGTTACACAATTCTCTTTGCTCAAATGAACATCAATGCCTATTATTTTGTTAATCTTACTTATCACTTCACCCCAACATTTTTGAACAAAAGGACAACCCCACCATATATGTATGTAAAAACTCTTGGACCCACCATAATGCCAACATTTTACTGATAAGTTTTTATTGGAAAGTGCTAATTGAGAATGAGTCCTATACTTTTGCCATATTAATTTCATCGGTTGCTCTCTTATCCTAGTATGCTTGCTTCTTAAATTCTTGTATCCACAATTATATATCTTTCCTTGTTAAATTTAAATCTCTTTCCCAAATTCCTTTCAAAATGTCTACAATTTTAAACTGATGATCTGTATAAGATTACTCTGTATATGAATAACTAATTACTCTGTGTATGAATCCTTTACTTTCATTTAACATCTTTTTGGTAATCTCCTCCAATGGTGTTATATTATCTTGCTTCATATTTTTAACTATATCCTTCAGCAGTTTATTTATTCCAGCTGCATGGAATACCCAATACTTCTTGCCAATTAAGTTGGTGAGTCTCTCCACTCTTCATGGCTTACCCTCTTTATCAAGCAGGTCACCTATAACTCTATAACCTTCACTTTTTAGTGTTCTCCCTGAGTCTTCATTATTGTGTGTATTTAAACTTTCTATACTACACCATTTAAAATTTCCATTTATCATTATATTTTGCCATTTCCCTCAAATTCGTTTATTTAAACTCAAGAGGCTTAGCAAATTACCTTTATGTTTCTGTCCCTTTCCACTTAATCTAATTAATGAACTGTTTCATATTATTTATTCATATTTCTAACCTTACCCATTTTTTCTCCCTCTCATATTCAAATTCTAAGATTCTTTTCATCTGAGTTGCTTCAAAATAAATCTCTAAAGAAGAGATACTCCAATCTCCTTCTTCTTGGTGACTGTAAATTAATGCATTTGTAAATCTAGATTTTTTTATTATCAGAAATCGTCTTTTAATTGTTCTACTCCATCTTCGTCTTATTTTGATGGGAATCTTTGTCAGAATTGTTTGAAATAAATAGAGAAATTTGGGTAATATAATTATTTTAAACATCCTTAGTTTTGTAAACATATTCCTTTTTTTTACTTGGCCATTTATTCATTTTTCTATTTATCTCCTTCCATAATTGGTTATAGTTGCCTTGTACTATATTATTCAAAATTCTAGTTAAAATTTTTCCTAGATACCTCATCTTTATCCCTAACTTTAAACCTATACTAATTTTTATTTTCTCTACTCTTCCCATTTGGTATTTAAAAACAATAGTACTGATTTTTGCATGTTTATTGTACAGTTGGCTCTTGGTTTCCACAGGGTTTTCGTTCCAGATCCTCCTGTGGATACCAAAATCCACAGATGCTCATATTCCATCTCAGAAGAAACTCTCATCTGCTAATCATAATTAAAAAACAGAAATACAGTTGCAACAATCACAGCTTTTACTGAACAATGCTACTCGATGAACATGAATTCCAAATTTTGGAAAGTGAGGTTAAAGCCACACTCAAAGCAACTGGGAAGAATAAAACACCAGGAACAGATGGCATACCAATAAAACTGCTACAACCCACAGATACAGACGGAAGTCCAGTTCTAACTAAACTCTGCCAATAAATATGGAAAACAAAGCAGTGGCCTACAGATTGGAAGCGATCAATAAACATTCCTATACACAAAAAAGGAGACACAAAAGATTACAATAACTACAGGACCACTGCACTAATTTCCCATACAAGCAAATCATGCTCAAAATTCTGCAACAAAGACTCCTACCATATATGGAACAAGAAATCCCAGAGATACAAGTTGGATTCAGAAGATCACATAGCAAACATACAATAGATGATGGAGAGCACCAGAGAATTCCAAAAGAAAATTTACATGAAAAGCTATGGAATGCTCTCAAAGAAATAGGAGTGCCACTACATTTAACTGTCCTGATGCATAACCTGTATTCAGGGTAAGAGACAGGCATCAGAACTGAATATGGAGAAACAGAATGGTTCCCAATCAGCAAAGGGGTCACTCTATCTAGTTGACCTGTATGCACAAAATTTCATACTCAGAGCAGGCTTAAACTCAAAAGAGGGGTGAAGATAGGAGGAAGGAACATTAACAAACTGAGATATGCAGACAATACAATACTACTGGCAGAAACCAACAAAAACCTGGAGCAATTACTGAAGAATTTTAAGTAGGAAAGTGCCAAAATAGGATTAATGCTGAACATTAAGAAAACAAAAATAATGATCACGGAGGTTCTACAAGAATTCAGCTTGGATAATGGGGAGTCAAGGAACAGTGATATCTTGGATCAAATACTGATCAAAATGAAGACTGCAGTCAAGAAATTAGAATAAGAATGGAAAGAGCTGCAATGAAGAAACAAGACAGGATCCTAAAGTATAAAGATATAATTCTGAAAAGCAAAGTGAGGATCATCTCCCCCATCACCATGGATGTGAGAGCTGGACAGTGAAGAAAACCAATAGAAAGAAAATCAACTCGTTTGAGTTGTGCTGGAGAAGAGTGCTGACAATGCTATGGATGGCCAAGAAGACAAGCAAATGGATTCTAAAACAGATTAACAATGAGAAGGGGTGTCACTATGGGGGAGGGCACACTGCTCCCCAAACATCTGCCTTTGGGCAGAAATCGGCTGTGCCATTGATCTGTGCCCCTTTAAAACGCTAAAGAGAAGTGTGAGTGGGGAGGATCTATCTGATAGAATACTACCAGGATTCTAACACAAACTCACTGAGGAGAAAGGAGAAACCCAAGGTTTTCAAAAATATTTAAATTTGAAATTTTAAAATTTTAAGAAGATCCACAACTTACATGTGATTCACTCAAAAATGGAGAGAGGATCTTTCTGAGACATTGTGTGCCACCATGGGCAAGTAGTAGTTGTGGGGGAACAGACGAGATTAAACAAATTTATTTTTTCATTATTATAAAATTATTATTTTAAAATTTTCTTTGAAAGTCACATTTTACCAAATTAACAATTTTAACCACATGAAATTTTAACCACATGAAACTAAGTACATGTAAATACCTTTAGGCTGTGCATAAGATATTGTAATTTAAAGGTATAGTTGTAATTTAGCTAGTTGTTTATGTCACATCTATTACCATTACATTCAGTGATAGATGGGAATTACAATTTATGGATTTCATTAGTACAAAAAACTACTAAGGATTCTGTATGACTTGATTTGGGAGAAGGTCAATGGAAATACCATGAGTTAATGCACCAGGTGTTGCCAACCACAGTGGCAACACTGAGCGTGAGCTAACCCTAGAAGCCAGGATGACTAAGTTGAGGTTATTATACTTTGGCCAAGAACCATTAGAAAAGACGATGATGCTAGGCAAAGTAGAGGGCAGTAGAAAAAGAGGAAGACCAGATGCCAGAAGGTTGAATTCAATCAGAGAGGCTATGGGCATGAGCCTGCAGGACCTAAGCAGAGCAGTGAAAGACAAGGATCTTGGAGATGACTACAACAACAGTGAGTTCTAAAAGAAACCAACAATGGAACTGCCAACTTTTTCTGTTGCTGCAGAGTTCTGTGGCTGTGCTTTTGATACACAAAATAAAAACAAGTACACTTTCCTTCAAAAAAGCAGTAAAGACGGATCTCTTCCGGCAGGCCTTCCCAGAATAATTTCCCAACCAAATTAAGAGTCTGGATTGTTCCCTGTTCCCCTGCCCCCATTGTCTGCTTCTCTAGAAGTTGCCTTCTTTATTGTATTGTATGTATGTATGTCGTTTGAATTGTTATTTTAATATGGCTCTAGTTTAATTTATTTTTAAGGAGTGGGAGGGTTAGGGATTGGGTTGAAGGATTGTTTTTAACTGTTGTTGTTTTAAGTTGCCGAGAAGAGGGGCGGGTTAAAAATAAAAATTATTATTATTATTATTATTATTATTATTATTATTATTATTAATAATTCCTTACCTGTACCTGTTACACTGCTGTTTGTCACACACTCTGGAAAAACACAAATTCTGTGAGGACACAGATGGCAATCTCATAAAGGAGAACTAGCTTCTTAACTGTCTTCTTTGAACAGCAACTAATATCTACTACAGATGTTAGATCAGTACTAGTTTCATTTGCCATTCTTGAGGAACTTTGTAAAAAAATTTGCTGCTTTTTCCATTTAAATGATCCACAATTACAAAGCTATTTTCCAATTCATTTTCAAATTTGTGGCATACATACCAATATTTATGCATGAATGGAACAAGACAAAATCACTGCAGCAAGAAATATTTACAATAGAAAAGGATACGAGTCTCTTTGATGATGACATCTCTTGTGGCTTGATGAAAGACCATCTGGTAAAACACATAAATGATTTGGCACACAAACTCATCATCTTCCTGCTGAGCTACATAAAAGAAAAAAGAATAGCTCCTATCAAATTTTAGAGCCCCAGTTAAAAACACAGAACCACAGAAACATAAAAGCAATTTATTCCATTTACTGGACTAATATAAGCCACATAAATATACATATTACATACACATAACCTCCTTGTCTGTGGATACCTGAAACCGTGGATATTAGCCCTATTGTTTTGGGTGAGATCATACGGAGTTATGGTGCTGGGTGTTATCAGTACGCTGATGACACCCAAATCTATTTTTCCGTGTCTCGTTCGTCGGCCTCGAATTCCAATGGCATCTCATCTCTCAATTAATGTCTTCAGGCAGTAATGGGCTGGATGAGGAAAAACAGATTGAGACTGAATCCAGTCAAAACGGAGGTGCTCACGGTAGCGGCCCCGAAACCAAGAATTGGGTTGCAACCTCCAGTCCTGGATGGGGTCGCACTCTCCTCCAGGGACTGTGTTCGCAGTCTGAGGGTGCTCCTTGACTCGTTGCTCCTGATGACAAATCAGGTAAATGTGACGGTCAGGAGCGCTTGTTATCAGCTTTGGCTGATACGTCAGCTGCGCCCTTTTTTGGAAGTAAGGGATCTCGAGACCGTTGTGCATGCACTGGTAACCTCACGCCTCGACTTCTGTAATGCGCTCTACATGGGGCTACCCATGTGCTTGGGTTGGAAGCTTCAGCTGGTTCAAAACATGGCAGCCAGGCTTATTTCTGGAACATCTAGGAGGGACCACATCACTCCGGTTTTGAGGTCCCTCCACTGGCTGCCTATTAGGTTCCGGGCCCAGTACAAGGTGTTGGTTGTTACCTTTAAAGCCCTAAATGGCTTGGGTCCAAGCTATCTCAGGGATTGCCTCCTTCCATACAATCTTCCCTGCACTCTCCGGTCCTCTGGGAGGAATTTGCTGCAGCCTCAAAAATCTAGGCTTGCGGCGACCTCTCAGAGGGCTTTTTCTGTTGTCGCCCCCAAACTCTGGAATGACCTGCCGGACGAGATCCGTCAGTTGACATCACTGGACAGCTTTAAAAAAGCTGTCAAGACGGATCTTTTTCGGCAGGCCTTCCCAGACTAATCACCCCGACCTTGGGTTCCTTGACTCCTGCGCTCCTCTCTTGGCCCCATCAGTTGTTGATGGATGAGGAACACAGTAGAGGTTGATTAGGGGGTGGGTTGGTTTTTCTTTTTGGAGATATGTTATACGGGTTTTATTGTAAGCTGCTTGGATTGTCTGGCAATAAGCGGGATACAAATAAACTTTATTATTATTATTATTATTATTTGGTTCCACTCATCGAACTCTAACATCTTCACTGGCTTACACCATATCAGTATAAGTAAACACTTCAGCATCTAAATCCAAACAATCCAGCGTCCTGGCCCACACTGACAGTAATATCAAGGTCTGACTGGAAGATATGCCACACTCCACTTTGTTTTCAAAATCCACCTAAAGAACAATAAGCTTCTGGATTCACATGTGAAGAAGAAAGTGTCAGATAATGGAGGCTTGCTTGTGATCAGGAGAAAAAGTGGGACTTTGGAGCCAGGATTGCTCTGCCCTAAGGGCACAATTACAATGCAGAAAGTGGTAGATGTGAATGTCCAAAACCCTCTCCTCCCAAGATTTTCTACTATTGCTGCGTGCTCATGAGCTGCAATCTCGGAGGTTCAGGCCTACTGGCTTGTCAGAACTGAAGAAAAAAATCATGCTTTAAAAAAAAATCAATACCAAATGCCAAACTAAGAGAAAGGATCCAGAAGTCAGAAGCAAAGAATAAAAACGCATCAGAACATGAGGACTTTGTTGCATAGTCAATAACTTCCTGAAATAGGAAGTCCTCTTATAATTTCTTTTTCAGAAAGTTACAGTGGTCAGCATGAATGGGTGAATTCAGTCCATGACATGAAAAGCCCAATTTAGTCAGTACTCTCCCCACTCTGCTCCCTCACACAGAATTCCTTAGAGTTGAGGGAAGCCAGGGACCACAAATTTTGGCTGACATTGGTAGGTCTTTCTGGGAAGCATGTGAATCTGAGTGACCTCCTACTCTGAGTGCCAAGGAGCAGGCAAAACATGAATTGCTACTACCTACTGATGCATCCATGCCTCTTTTATAGCTAGAGATGTGGGCTTTTGTGCACAGGCTTGTGTGCAAATGCAAACTGTACAACAACAGTACAAGACATTGTACAAGAAGTGGTTCCACACATGCTGATTGCTTCCTAGAACAGAAAGGGAGGTGATGTTGGAAGAAAGGGGAATCATCCATGAAGTACAGCAAATCAGTGGATGAACCTCTGCTCTTATCCTGAGCCTATCACAGAGAGTGGCAACACTTTCACTACAGCTATTTCATTTCTCCACTTTCCCCTGCAAACCACCTCTACAGTTGCCATCACAGTCCACCTTCTGTTCCTTCCCCTTACTGAAGAAACAAACTTCCCTCTCTGTCATTTCTAACTCTAGGATGTACTCAGCATACCAGGAGTTGCTGCCCGTTTTACAGGCTATGCATACATACACATGTTCTACTACTCTTATTTGAAACTGGAAGAGGTAAGGATAAAGTTTGGGGGGGAACAGCAATTCTCACAATGAGCATTTCTCAAGAGGTGTTGGAAGAGAAACCAGTTTTGCATTTTGAGCTCCAACCACTTGGACACACAGCACCTTTACTCTCTCCTATTTTTAGACCTCTCATTAAAACCAATTTTTGACTGTGTTGAAATAAACAGCTCCACTTGCTAAAATTATATTCTCATCTCTACATGTTTTAGACTAGAGGGAAGGAGGTCCAACTAAAATATTAGTTCACACATTACAGCACATTCACAAAATCAACAGACTCAATATAACACATAATGACTTACCAATGGATTCAATGGATCTATTTTAGTTGGAATTAGAGGCTTTAGGACTAAATGCTGACATGAAGGATTGTTTATGTATAAAATAAATCTAACTTAAAAGTATTCACTAGTGCTCAGTTTAATAGGAAGCACACAGAATCTTATAGCAATGGGAATTCTGCACACGTACAATATTATTGGGATACTGTGGCGATTCCACTATGGTGATTATACTTCTAGCCACTGCCTATTACACTTCCTAGGGTATTTCTTCCATCTAGATCTCCACTGTATCTACTTCTATCAAATGTGCGTATTCTTGTAATTCATTGTCTTAACACTCTTTGGCCAAGATAAAGTGTTACACTCCACCCCCATATTTCCACATTCTCAGAAGGCAGCTGTGAAGCACCTGGAATGCACTGCCATGGCCATGTACTAGCTGTGGGGAGAAGTGACCAGGCAGCACCTTGCTACGGCTTGCAGCTGGAACAGAACTGAGGTTGTCCTCCTAGATTTCTTGCAATTTGTTAGCAAAAGATTATCCTTTCCCTCCTGGCTGCAGAATTCATGGTTACTCTTCCTTTCCCCCAAAGGAATACACCGCCATGGCAATACATTCCAGGCACTTAAAAGGTGCCAAGAATGGTGGCGAACAGTACATAAGGAAGTAGCAAATACTTCTCTCTGCATCACCAATAATAAAAAAAGAACACACAAACACTTAACCTTAGGTTATGTATGTCACCAACAGGTTAACAATATCCAACTATTAACCCAGTAGTAGACATGGCGATATTTAATGAATGTAATTATCAAATATAATTTAATATGTTGCATAGATATTATTAAATTCTTTGCTACCCAGCACATAAACAGCAGTATTTTTAATTTCTTTTATATTAATACAATAACAAACCAAATTTTAGCTACCTAATACAATCTCTCCCCTCTCTCTCTCTCTGTCATTCAGAAGTCAAACCCTACTCACATCTAAGTTTCTTCTTCTGATCCCTACTCCTGATACTCACATCTTCATGTGCCACATATCATTCCTCACGCTTTCACAGCCAATCACCATTCCACTGAAATAGATATTGCCCAGCATTCTACAACTGCCAATACCTTCTCCTAACCATATCTAACATCTTATTATACACTACACAAAAAACCAACACCCCCCCCCCCACAGAGAATCAACTCTCTTTACAGTTTACATAATGTCACAGATACATACCATTTAACAGTTCAATGAGTGCTGGAATTATTCCAGATTTAGCCAGCAGTGCTGCACAGGAGTCATCCATAGATACAGTTCCAATCATTATTACCACTTCCAAGACAAGGTCATCTTCTGCAGAACCTAATAAATTTGAATGAAAAAACTATATTGCTGAAGCAAAAGACCATGATAGAACCTTTCTATGTGAATTCCAGCACAACTAGGCTTTTTTTCTTTGAACAGCCAGTGATTCATATTAAATTAGTGTCAGGAATAACTGCTGCACTAATCAATATGTTGGTTCAACCTTCAAGCCCAGTGAAATAAATATGGATACTGACAACAACACTGAGCTGGTGCAGTATCTGCTGCGTCTCATCCTAAACCACTTTTATACAGTGAGTTAACAGAACCTGACTTTGCTTCCACTAAGCTAAGGATAGGCATTTTAAAATCCATCCACCAATCAAAGTTTTGATCTCAGATTAGTTGTTCTAGGAGAAAGGGAAGAAAGCCTGGATGATCCAAAAGCTTTGTTTACCCTACGCATTTAGTTGGCCTAGTATGCCAAAGACACATTTTTTCTTTTAGTTAAACACAGATAACAGGACACAAAGAACCTCCCTACTTTAGCTTTTGTGTCCTTCAAACAGTTGCACCCAAATGTTAAGAGACTGTAGTGGGTATTTTATGGTGGGAATGTCCATCAGAAAAGAAAAATCAGCATATGCGTACAATGCATACTTTTCTGTTGGAATAATATGTCCTTAAATTGTGTAGAAAATATTTTGACTGACACGATGCATTATATCCTGTGAGACTGTTCTAAAAATGCTAAGTCAGAGCCCATGGGATGATGCAAACTTATTGCAAAGGTTGTATCATGTTGTGAGGCACAGGATGATGACTAAGCCATCACAGTATATAAGTGTACTGGGAGACAGGTCACATGTGGATTGAATTGGATTGTTGGATTGGTGATGGTGCTACTCTACCACATTGTTATTAAGCTGCACCTGAGTGCATGTCCTCAGATTGCGCTGTAAATTGGCATCTGAAGTGGGAAGATTATTGTTGTTGTTGCAATTCAGAGCCAACATTCTAAAGGTTCCTGGCTAAAAGAGTTTGTTGACTATTCATAAAAAAATACATTTTTAAGCTTACAGATGGTATCTGGATGGTAAGAACATATGATTACTGGTTTACATCCTAAAATCTGTTTTTCAATGGAATGAAAAGCTTTGTAAACAGGACTAGAATGTCTGGTGCTTTACTTTTACTGAGATATAAGTTTCCCCAACCTAGGATTTTAAGCACATAAACTTGCTAAAATGATGATCTTCAATTTCCCAACAAAAACTGAAATAAAAACTGACATCAATTAGTATAGCCCCTGTATGCTGTACAGTAACAGCATCTTGGAAGACTGGTGAACTAATGATACAGACCTGGTTTTAACTTATCTTTGAGATATGGTACCATTTTGTATTCTTTCAGCACCAGTTCCCAGTCCAAATCACGTAAGGTTAAATTTGCCAGTGTTCCTAAGCATTCTATAACAAATTCTTCTTCTTCATCATTAGATATTTGAGCAGCCAGGTCACCAACATAATCCTAAACAAGCAAGGAAACAACGTAAGCATTTAATAGATAAACCACATGCATTTAAGACAACAGTGAAGGAAAATGAAAGGAATTTCATTAACATGTTCTGCCCACTTTCCAAAACCACGAACACACTGGTGATTTACAACGTGCACCAGAAATCATCCACTGCTGCTATATTCATGAAGATGTTGGAAGCAATTGCTTAGTTGGAGAGGTTCTGAATCTCTTCTGTATGGTCTGGTCCTGATACTGACTGTCACCCAGCACGTTTCCTCACTGTTACAAGCCTCTTCATTCTCCTTAGCAGTTTTTCCCTGTTTGTTCTGAAGGATAATTTCTCTTTATGTTCTATCAAGAAAGTTTTTGTTTTCTCTGATGTGCTGAAGGGTCTCAATGTGTAGCTTCAGAGTGCTGACTTTCACTTCGAAGAAAGTCACCAATTTGCAATAGATGCACTTGTAGACGGTGAGGTTTTCTGGCAAGAAGACAAAGATTCCACATGCACTGCAGCACGTGACTATGGATCTTTCTATCTCCATCACTGCAGTTTTTTCTTCTCCCCATCTTTTGTGTTATATCTGTATGATATATCAATGTATGCCTCAAGGTTGCTGTCTCACTAAATCCATCTTCCTCTTTATTGAAGTGCCTTCAGCAAAGGCTGCTGGGAAAGTATGGTAGATCAGCTTCTAAACTCCCAGAACTCAGGGGGGATGCAGACCAGGGCGTCGGGGACGCCCTGGGACGGTGCGCCACTGGAGTGAGGCACTCGCACAGCGGCGCACCGGCAGCGTCCCTGAAAGGAGCGCCAAATTGGCGCTCCTTTCAGAAGTCAGGGAAAGTGCGCCCTAAACGGGTCGGGCGCACTTTCCCTGACTTTTCCGCCGCAGCGTGTGAGGACGCTGCGGCGGGAGGTTGCCCCCGGAGCGCCGGCCGTGCAGAGGGCCGGCAGCTCCGAGGGCAACCTCGGGAGGAGGAAGGGGCGCCACTCGTGCGGCTGCCCCTCCTCTTCCTTGCCTCGGAGACGACTCAATTAGTCGTCTGCTGAGGCCCTCAGTCTCCTGGTCCATGGCTTGAAAGCTTATTTCCTCACCAAACCTGGCTCCCTCTTTGCTCATGGCACTTTCAGAACATGCTGCTGAGAAAGTACACAGATGAGCTGCTAAACACTCTGATTTCTGCCTCTGGGTTGCCCCACTTGGGTCCTTTCCACCACTACCCCCTTTTGAAGATGAGGACATTCTCTTCCAGACTTCTTTTCTCCAAAAATTCTCAAAAATGACTAACAGTGTGGCTCTGAGATTGCAAGTTCCTTTATTACCCTTGGATGAAGTTCCTCTGGCCCTAGGAGGGCCTTATAAGAAACAGTAGTCTTGTGATTGGCTCGACTGTCATGGCGGGCATTTTTGAAATGCCAACAACAGTCTATCAAAAGTCCAAATGTACCAACCAGCTTAAGGTTGGCGACCCCTAATCTACATTATAAAAAACCAACCAACCTCTGCAATTCTAGAAAACTGTGAAATTCCAACAGAAGACACTCAGTGTTATACAGTGGGCCAACAGTATCCGCAGATTCAGAAGCTCATGGATCTCCACAACCTATATTTTTTAATGACATTGCATGCAAGTGGATGTGCTGATGCAGACATGCCCACTGGAAATGGGAAACAATGCAGATGTCTGCATACATCTGCATTGTTTCCCATTTCCAGTGGGGTCCTGCAATCAAACCCCAACAAGATAGGAAGGGTCCACTGTATGTGCATTATCTTATTTCTACCACATGAAAGGACAGAAACTGCTGATATGACGCAATGCTTACAATAAACAAAGTTTTGGTTGGCCCATCATGCTGAGAGATGTTCCTGATCATTTTCATCAATAATGGGTCCTTGAATTTCAGTGCTCTCTTCATCAGCATCTTCAGTCCATTTCCTAGGGAGAAAAATACCATAACCAAGGATAGAAGGAAGATGTATCAACCAATTATGATTTGCATATTAACAAAGAGAGAATCCACTCTGTTTATATGGGTGACAGAGCTTGGCAAACAGGCTTTGAAAACAAGGGTGCTTTGCATGGGTGGGAAGAGACAGCAGAAGGTGAGCTTGGGTCTGTGTAGTTAAAGCTTCCCAGTCCCACAGAGTCTTTTGTGAGGGTTTGTTAGCCAAGGTGAAGGTCAGTTGGGAGAAGGCTGTTTGTTTTGTTTTTGAGCCTACTGGAAGCTTGATTGTGAGCAGTAGTTTATAATGTTCTATTTTAGCTTTGTGACCTTTTGTCTGTTGGCTCAAGGCTGATTGTTTGTGTGAGCTGAATGGAGATGTGCTTGTGCTTGTTAGCACTCTATTGTCCTATTGGGTGTAGTCCCAAGTCCGCGTCCTTAGCACTTGGTCCCAGGAAGCAGGGGCTTTTGCTCAGAGTAGGAGCTAGCAGCGAGCAGCTGCCTATATAGATGCAGTCTCACTCTCTCGAGCTTGGCAAACAGGCTTGAAAAACAGGGGTGTTTCATGGGGGAGTCAGCACCATGTGCAAATTTGTAGCCCTTTTGGAAGAGAAGGTACAGCAGCTGGAGGCCCGAGTATGTACATTTAGCATATCCTGGATGGGGAACACAGAGAGGAAGTTTCTGGGAAAGAGGTCAGTTCTCACACACAGAAGGTAGACGGTTGGAGGAGTGTGACACACATAAGTAGAAAAAACAGGGATTATTTTGTGAGCTTGCAGCTACAGAACTAATTGAGGGCCTTTACAGACTGCCAGAAATAATACAGCTTGAGGCCACTTTAACTGTCTTGGCTCAGTGCTAGGGAATCATGGGAACTGTATTTTTTGGGGGGGACACTGAACCTTCTCTGTCAGAGAGCTCTGATGCCACAATAAACTACAGTTCCCATGATTCCTTAGCACTGAGCCAGGGCAGTTAAAGTGGACTCAATTTGCACTATTTCTGGCAGTCTGCAAAGGCCCTTAAACTCTCTCCTTTATCAGGGATGACTAGGGAGAGCAGCAGAGCCAGTCCTCAGTGAAAGTGCAGTAGACCTTGTAAGAATCAGAACAGGGAAGAGCTGCTGCTAAGGCTCACAGGAGGTGCGTAGAGGATGTAGGGGGCTCCTTGCTGAGAGGTATAGAAACAACAGTTTGTGAGCCTGACAAGATGTCTTGGGAGGTGTGTTGTCTCCCTGGGGAAAAATCCATGTGACATTGAGGCTGACAAGACTTGTCAAGCCTATTGACCATTACCGCTTCCTTTTGGTTCACATGGGAACCAATGATACTGCAAAGCACAGCCTTCAGAATAGCAAATGGGATTAGGAGGCTCTGAGTAGGAAGCTGCCCAGGATGCACAAGTTGTTATCTCATCTCTTCTCACAGTTGAAGGCCATGGTCCAGGAAGAGAGAGGAAAATAGCAGAGGTGAACAACTGCTCCACAGATAGTGCCACTAACAAAAATTTGAATTCTTCAACAATGGCCTGAGGTTTCAGGAGGGGGGACTTCTGGTAAAGGATGGGTTGCACCTGATGCCATTTAGCAGAAACGTTTTTGCCAACAGTCTGAAAAAAATGATCAGGAGGGCTTTAAACTGAGTTATTAGGGGGAGGGAGACAGTATTTTGGAGAGCAGGAGTTCATCACGGGCTGGAGGCAATAGCCAAATTGTTATAGTGAGAACATGACAGATAGTGCAAGGACCACTTTACACAGGCAGATGGAGGGGGATGTCCCATTGTCAGAGATGTCTCTACACTGATGTACAGAGCATTGGAAATAAATAAGATGAACTTGAACTCCTAGCACAATAAACCACATATGATATAATAGGCATCACTGAAACCTGGTGGGATGAATCTTATTATTAGAATGTAGTAATAGAAGAGTATATTAAAAAGAAATAGGTGAAACAGGAAAGGAGGAGCAGCAGCAGCATTATATGTCAGGAATGTCAGGGATTTAAATCCTGGAAGCCAGGTGCAGAACATCTGGATAATAGTTAAAAGGGAGTGAAACAACAGGGAACTGGATTATGCTTTTCTGTAACAGATGACCACATGCTCAGAAAGGAGAGATGTAGTGGTGATGGATGACTTCAACTATCCTGATATTTGCTGGAAGTCAAACTCATCCAAAACTTTAAGGACTAGCAAATTCCTCACTTGCCTGGAAGACAATTTCATTCTCCAAAAGGTGGAAGAAGCAAGATGGGGATCAGCTATTTTAGATGTCATCCTAACCAACAAGGATGGCCTGCTTAATGGGGTACAAGTGGCAGAATCCTTAGATGGGAGTGATGATGTTCTCTTGGAGTTTGTTATACAGTGCAAGGGGAAGCCAAGTATAGTCAGACATGAATTCTGGACTTTAGGAAAACTGATTTCAGTACACTTAGGAAAATAGTGTGATCCTGTGGTCAGAAATAGTAAAGACAAGGAAATTCAGGATGGATGAGAGTTTTTCAAAGGGAGATATTAAAGGCACAATTTTAAACAGTTCCAATGAGGGCATAAAATGGGATGTGTCTCAAGAAACCAGGATGGATGACTAAAGAATTTTCAACTGAGCTACGTTTTAAAAGGGACATGGATAAGAAATGGAAAAAGAGGGGATCGCCCAAAAGGAAGTCAAACATATAGCTAGCATGTGTAGAGGGCAAGTTGGAAAAGCTAAAGCACAGAATGAGCTCAGGCTTGCTAGAGAGGTAGATAACAATAAAAAGCTTATGTCCACAGCAAAAGGAAGAAGGACATGGTAGGGCCACTGCGTGAAGATGGCAAAATCCTAATTGAGGACAGAGAAAAGGCAGAACTACTCAACACCATTGCATCAGTCTTCTCACAAAAGGAAAAGAGTGCACAGTGTGAAGAAAATGGAGCAGGTGATGCAGTAGGGGAAATGCAACATAGAATAAGTGAAGAGGTAGTACAGGAATACCTGGTTAATCAAAGTGAATTAAAATCTCTAGACCCAGATGAGCTACAGCCAAAAGTATTAAAAGAAATGGCAGAAGTAATCTCAGAGCCACTGGCAATAATCTTTGAGAATTCTTTGAGAACAAGAGAAGTCCCAGCAGACTGGACGAGGGCAAATGTAGTCTTCATCTTCAAAAACGGAAAAAAGAGGATCCCAACAATTATCACCCAGTTAGTCTGACATCAATAGCAGGAAAGATTCTAAAGCAGATCATTAAACAGAGATTCTGTAAACATTTAGAAAGGAATGCCATAATCACAAAAAGTCAACATGGGTTTCTCAAAAACTAGTTATGCAGGACTAATCTGATCTCTCTCTCTTTTTTTTAAATTACCAACTTCATAGATGCTGTGTATCTTGAATTCTGTAAGGCCTTTGACAAGGTCCCCCACAATGTTCTGGCAAACAAGCTAACAAGTTGTGAGTTAGACAATGCAACTGTTGGGCGGATTTGTAATTGGTTGATCAGCTGAACCCAAAGGTTGCTCACCAATGGCTCCTCTTCAGCCTGGAGAGAAGTGACCTGTGGGCTGCCACAAGGTTCTGTCCTGGGCCAAATGCTATCCAACATATTTATCAATGACTCTTGGACAATGACAAGACATAAAGGCTTATAAAATTTGCAGATGACACCAAATTAGGAGTAGTATCTAATTTGAACAGGGAGAAATGTAAGGTACTACACTTAGAGAGAAAAAATTAAATGCATAACTAGTATGGGGGACAACTGGCTTGATAACAGTACTTGTGAAAGGGATCTAGGAGTCCTAGTAAACCACAAGTTGAACATGAGTCAACAGTGTGATGCAGCAGCTCAAAAAGCCAATGCAATTGTAGGCTGCATCAATAGTACAGTGTCTAGATCAGGCCTGCACAACATATTGCCTGGGAGCCACATATGGCCTGGCAAAGGATTTTGGGCGGTCCACAAGGATGTTGAATGGCTTCAAAGCTCCTCTGCCCCTAGCCCTCCTCCTGAGGAGAGGGCCATACAGAGGAGGGGAAGGAAGGGCGAATGCTCACCTTACAAGGCTCCTCACCAGGTGGTGGAGGAAGAGGACAGGTGAACACTCACCTTGTAAGGCTCCTCCACTGCTTGGTTTTCTCCCAGGGAGAAGGCTGGTGGAGGAGGAGGTGGAGGACAGGCAAATACGTGCCACTCAAGGCTCCTCCACTGCCTGGCTTTCTCCTAAGGAGAAGGCCAGATGGCTGCAGAGGAGGAGGAGGCTAGGCAAACACCCACAATGCAAACCTCCTCCACTGCTTGGCTTTCTCCTAAGGTAAAGGATGGGTAGAGGAGGACAGGCAAAGTTTGGCCTGCAAGACTCCCCCTTTGTCTGGCTTTCTCCTGAGAAGGCTGGGTGGCAGAGAAGCAAGTACTCACCCCCCCACCCCTCCTGGCTCGTTCATCACTTGGCCTTCTCCTGAGAAGAGGAGGAGGACAGGAAAGGCTCCCCTGCTGCTCAGCTTTCTCCTGAGGAGAGGGCCAAGCAAAGGAGTAGTAGTAGTGAGGAATTAATTTTAATTACTATTATTAATTAATAATTATTTTATAATTAATATTAATTAGTATTTAATATTTAATTAAAACCTATCTGTGGCCTATTTTAATTTTGGCCCCTACCTACTGCCAAGTTGTGCAGGCCTGGTCTAGATCAAGGGGAATAACAGTGCCACTCTATTCTGCTTTGGTCAGGCTACACCTGAAATACTGTGTTCAGCTCTGGGCACCACAATTCAAAAGGGATGTTGACAAGCTGCAGTGTGTCCAGAAGAGGGCAACCAAAACGATGAAAGGTCTGGAAACCATGCCTTATGAGGAGATACTGAGGGAGCTGGGTATGTTTAGCCTGAAGAAGAGAAGGTTAAGAGCTAATATGATAGTCCTGTTCAAATATTTGAAGGGATATAATATTGAGGATGGAGCAAGCTTGTTTTCTGCTGCTTCAAAGACCAGGACACAGAGCACTGGATGCAGACTACAGGAAAAGAGATTCCACCTCAACACAAGGAAGAACTTCCTGACAGTCAGAGCTGTTTGACACTGGAACATAGTCTCTTGGAGTCGCCTTTTTTTGAGGTTTTTAAGTGGAGACTGGATGGCCATCTGATGGGGGAGCTTTGATTCTGTGTTCCTGCATGGCAGGAGGTTGAACTGGATGGCCCTTGAGGTCTCTTCCAACTCAAAGATTCTATGATTTTTTTGATTACAAATTATTTCCTATGCTTATACAAACACTGTAATTTATAACAAAAACTATATCTACCCAATGTAACTGATTTTTAATGCAGGAATGCAGGATAGGATCCATGAGAAGCACTATGAAAGATAATAATAAAGGATCATATTTGGCTATAGCTCCAAGTAGATCAATCTTTGTTGTTGTTGTTGCTGCTGCTGCTGTGTGCCTTCAAGTCTTTTCCAACATGTGGTGACCCTAAAGTGAACCTATCATGGGGTTTTCTTGGCAAAATTTGTTCAGAAGAGGATTGCCCTGGTCTTTCCCTGAGGCTCAGAGAGTATGACTTTCCCAAAGTTACCCAGTGGGTTTTCCATGGCTGAGCTGTGAATCGAACCCTGGTCTCCAGAATCACAGTGCAACACTCAAACCACTATGCCACACTGACTGTCTAGTTGAATCTAGACACCTGAAGAGAAAGTGATAACTAAGGAAGTTCTTAGGTTTTATATTTTAAGTTTATTTTACATTTAATATTGGTCAACTTTAATTAAATAAATCCCCTCTGTAACCTGCAGTATCATCTTCATCAATCAGGAGGCAGAATTCCCCAACCTCTCCCAGAGAAAGAAGTGCAGCCAAACCTAGAATACTGATTTCTCCAGAGATTTCAATAGGCAAACTGACATTCTGTTTTTCTTCACAGGGCTTGAAACTCTTTAAATAATGAGAACGGGGGGGGGGGGGGGGGGGGGGGATGCAGAAACAGAAACAGAAGGTCCTGCAGCCTGGCAAGGTGAGGGGAAGGTGAACTGAGCAGAGGGCGAAGGCCTGAATAGAGCACTGGGGTTGAGTGGGGGGAAAGACAAGTCAGAAAGGGAAAAAGGGTGATAGCTGCTCACTTTATAGCTAGGCAGTTAAATCATGCATGCAATTCAACTTACCTTCGCAAATAAGTTGTACATTCCTCTTATTAGCAGCCAGGTTAATGCAAAAGGAAATGAGCTCCAGGTCAACACGTTCATCAGGACATTCAAACAGCATCTTCATTAACTAACAAGATATAGATTTCAAGCCATTAGATTTGTCAGAAGAATAGTAACATAGCTGCAGCACTAAAGTGATTCCATTTCTCTTAAGAGGATAAAGACATTTCTTCCCATGTAATAGATTCCATATTGTTTGGTTTTTTTCCTACAGAAACCTCTTGGTAGTGTTTGCCTTCAAGTCATTTCTGACTTATGGCGATCCTTAAAAAAACCTATCACAGTGTTTTCTTGGCAAAGATCTTCAGAGGGGGCTTGCCATTGCCATCATCTGAGGCTGAGAGGCTGATATTCCCAAGGTTACCCAGTGCTTTTCATGGCCAGGCGGAGATCCAAACCTTGGCCTCCAGAGTCACAGTCCAGTGGTTCTCTATAGAATGGCTTTCTTTCTCTGGTTCTCTCATGATGCTGGCTCTCTACAGAAACCTATTAGGAACTGTCAAACAGAGGTGGGAGCAGAGCCAGAACCAACAAGTCTGAACAAAATAACTGTCCAGAAAAATCTAAATTTCCAACTCATAAACTGACTAGCCTTGGGATGTGTAATGCCCTGTCTCTAACTAACTCAGTGAACGCACTTCATGGATGAAACCAGAAAGAGTTTATCAAAAAAGATCAGCACAGTAGCACATCTTTTGCCATATCTGAGGTGCTAAACACACTGCAGAAATAATCCAGTTTGGGACTGCTTTAACTGCCCTGGCTCAGTGCTAGGGAATCCTGTTAACTGTAGTTTATTGTGGCACCAGAGCTTTCTGACAGAGAAGGCTAAATGTCTCACAAAACTACAGTTCCCAGAATTCCCCAGCATTGAACTAGGGCAGCTAAAGCGGTCTCAAACTGGATTATTTCTGCAGTGTGTTTTGGACCTGAGTTAGGAAGCTAAGTTTCATTTCTATACCCTCTCCAGATTAACTTCCCTCCTTCCTTCGCATTACATTCCAATGAAAAGCCAGGCAATATATGACCTTGGTTCACACACAACAATTACCCACAGCTGCTTACCTCCTTCCTCCTTACAATCAAGCTCCCAACATGGCTACAACATAGCTAAGTAGGCCTAACTTTAACATGACTGAGGGGGCAATGAAGGGTGACTTTGACATGATGACTTCAGTTTTCATTTTACATTTTACTTGCTCCTTCTAATTCTTCCTCTTCTTCCTCCTCATCTTCTCCTGGATTTTCTCTCTTGTTCTCTCTCTTTCTTAAGCTTCTTTCTTTGAGCCCTTGTTGTCATAATTCCAGTTCTTTTTCCATATCTTATCTCTGATTGGCCATTTCAAAGCAGTGGTGCCAAGGGAAGAGTGCTCAACCTCTTTCCTTAAGGTCCATTTTTGCAATTTAAAATCTGTTTTAGATGCTTTCCCACCCCTAGTGCATAAACTGTAATCTCCAAGGATGGGAAGATTTTTGCAGACAAAAAACAGCTCATAGAGAGTGTGATGAGCTTTCCCTTTCAGGCTCTACTCTTGTGATCAACAATGATGCCTCTACTGTATAGCAGGTTTTGCATTTTTTAGGGGAAAAATAGTTTGTGCTTCAGTGATGACTAAATTATGTCCCACGGTCAACTTTGGGTTTACATCTCCATTTAGAAAGGCAAGCTAATATGTCCATTTTGAAAAGTAGCAGAGGATATAATCTATATAGTGAAGTGGAATTTCAGCAATGTTATGATTCCTATTTTTATAAATACAGTTGGTCCTCCACATTTGCTGCTTTGATTATTTGCAGTTTTGATTAATATGTTCTCTCTAGGAATCTCAAGGTGTTCCAGCACAACTCTGCCAGAGGATGATGATGATGATGATGATGATGATGATAATAATAATAATAATAATAATAATAATAATAATAATAATAATTTTTTATTTATATTTCCCGCCTCTCCCTACAGATGACCATTGAATTTTGCTGGAGAAGAACAGGTTGCTTACCTGTAACTGTTGTTCTCCGAGTGGTCATCTGTGCCCTCACACATTAGGGTTTTGTGCCTGCACAGAGACTCCGTTTGGAGATTCAAAAGCTGAGCAGATTGGTGGGTAGCCCCACCCACTTCCATATACTGTGCATGTCCAATCCTGCCAATCTAGCTCCACCTTCAGTTCCAGTCTGCCGCAAAAATACAGGGACCTGACAGAGGGTACGTAGGGCGGATATGTGTGAGGGCACAGATGACCACCCAGAGAACCACATTTACAGGTAAGCAACCTGTTCTTCTCCATCATGGTCTCTGTGTCTCATACATTAGGGTGACTAAAAAGCTTACCTAAGGAAGGTGGGAAGGTCACTGCAGAATAGATGAGAGAACAGCATGACCAAAGTTGGCATCCTGACATGACCTGGAATGAAGCTTGTAGTGCCAGACAAATGTGGAAGGTTGAGACCACATAGCAGTCTTGCAGAGGTCAGGTAGAGAGACACCTCAGAGGAAGGCAGCAGAAGAGGAGGCAGCCCTGGTTGAGTGTGGGTGGATATCAGCAGGAGGATGGCGTGTAGCCAGCTCATAAACTAGGAGAATAGTTTGTGCGATCCATTTCTCAAACCTTTGTGAAGAAAGAAGGTGGCTTTATTTGGACCACCATAACAAACAAACAACTTGCTGGTCAACTTGAACTCGGCAGAATGTTGAATATAAAAAACCAAGACATAGCAAACATCCAGAGTGTGCATAGTCTTTTCCAAAGGAGTGGAAGGCTCTGGGTAAAAAGTGGGTAGAATGATATCCTGAGATAGATGGAAGGAAGAGACTCCTTAGGCAGGAAAGAGTCTGAGGACTGCCTTGTCCTTATGGAAGACCAGGTAGGGTTCATCTGAATGTAGAGTGGTAAGCTCCAAGGACCTTCTAGTTGAAGTGATGGTGATCAAAAAGGCCATCTTGAAGGACAGCAGTCTCAAGGAAGTAGAAACAAGAGATCCGAATGGGGGTCTCGTGAGTTGTGTGAGAACCAATGAGAGTGACCAGGGAGGTGACAATGGAGGCATCAGAGGGTACAAATGGTGTAGTCCCTTGAAGAATCTCTTGACTGTGGGTGAAGTGAAGATTTGCAGAGGGAGAGCCATGGGGCTGGTTAGCTACTATGGCAGACAAATGGACTTTTA
The DNA here is from genome assembly GCA_026167975.1 of Phrynosoma blainvillii. Taxonomy (NCBI): domain Eukaryota; kingdom Metazoa; phylum Chordata; class Lepidosauria; order Squamata; family Phrynosomatidae; genus Phrynosoma; species Phrynosoma blainvillii. Next base: position 155,913,421 of record JANUYF010000004.1, read on the forward strand.
GAGAAGAAAAGGCCAGACCCTGGTCATGGAGATGAAAATGCAGTGCCGTGGACAACTGGACAGGTGAGAAAGATTTCACACATACTTCAGCAAAGGCACAGAAGCATTTCCATTTGTAGGAATAAGAGCGGTTCGTAGAGTCTTTAAGAGAAGCAGAGAGAACCCTTAACAGTTCAGGTGAAGTCAATGCCAGATCCTCCAAGCTGTCAGATGAAGGCTGTGCACATCTGGGTAGAGGACTGCTCCACTGGTGTGGGAGAGAAGGTCCGGCCAAGTCGGAAGTCTGAGGTAATGTCCCTTGGACAGATGGAGTAGGGCAGCAAACCATGGGTGTCTTAGCCAGTATGGCGTGACCAGTATTGTGTTGGACTTGTCCTCTGTCATCTTGACCACTTCCCTCGCCACCAGAGAAAGTGAGTTGTCCAACTCAAAAGGAAGGTGTCATCTAGGGATTCTATCCCTTGTCCAGCCCTGGTGCAAAAGAATGGGCAGTTCGCGTTCTCCAGAGAGGCGAAGAGATCCAGTTGGAGTTCCCCAGCGAGACGTGATGAAACTGAATGCCTTGGGTGATCAAGTCCACTCATGTTGGAGGGCCCTGTCATGGCTCAGAGAATCTGCCAGGACATTATCTTTGCCTACCAAGTGGACTGCGAGTGGATGGAGCAGATGGTGCACCATCTCCAAAACTGCAGGGCATGGCGGAGAAGCAAGTGAGAGTGAGTGCCACCTTGCTTGTTGATATAGCAAATGGTAGTAGTATTGTATGTGACCACTATGATCACCTTGTGGCGAAGATAGTTCTCAAATGCTCTGAAAGCCTTGATGACAGCCAGGAGTTCCAGAGCATTGATGTGCATCTGTCACTTGGAAGGAGACCAACATCCCTGAACACGAAGATCCTCGTAGTGGGCTCCCAAGCCTGTCATGGAAACATCTGTGGTGACCATTCTGGAGGGCTGTGGGGGCTGGAATGGCATTGCTCCAAGAACATTCCGAGGGATGGTCCACCAATGAAGCGAGGCCCACTCTTCTGCAGGAAGAGTTAATCTTTTGGATTGTCAATCGTGAAGGTGATCAAATATAGAACCAGTCCTGAAGAGGCCTGAATTTCATGTGTGCCAGATAGGTGACCACTGTGGTTGAGGCCATGAGGCCTGGAAGCCACTGAATGTCCCTCACTGGTGTGTGGGAGAATCAGAGGACTGTTTGGATGTGAGACCAGAGCGACTCAGCCCTCTGCATGGGGAGGTAGGCACAAGCCATGATGGAATCCAGACGTGTCCCAATGTACTCACTCTATCACTCTAACTGATTCTAAAATGGACTTTGATGGATTGATGGTAAGCCCAAGGTCCATGAGGAGAAAAAGGGTACAATGGACATCCTTAAACAATTGGGTGCGGTAGGATCACACTAGATGTTATTCAACATCTATATGAAGCCGCTGGGTGAGATCATACGGAGTTATGGTGCTGTGTGTTATCAGTACGCTGATGACACCCAAATCTATTTCTCCGTGTCTCGTTCATCGGCCTCGAATTCCAATGGCATCTTCTCTCTCAATGAATGTCTTCGAGCGGTAATGGGCTGGATGAGGAAAAACAGATTGAAACTGAATCCGGACAATACGGAGGTGCTCACGGTAGCGGCCCCGAAACCAAGAATTGGGTTGCAACCTCCAGTCCTGGATGGGGTCACACTCTCCTCCAGTGACTGTGTTCGCAGTCTGGGGGTGCTTCTTGACTCGTCGCTCCTGATGACAAATCAGGTTAATGCGACGGTCAGGAGCGCCTGTTATCAGCTTCGGCTGATACGCCAGCTGCGCCCTTTTCTGGAAGTAAGGGATCTCGAGACTGTTGTGCATGCGCTGGTAACCTCCCGCCTTGACTTCTGTAATGTGCTCTACATGGGGCTACCCTTGTGCCTGGTTCGGAAACTACAGTTAGTTCAAAACATGGCAGCCAGACTTGTTTCAGGTACATCTAGGAGGGACCACATCACTCCGGTTTTGAGGTCCCTCCACTGGCTGCCTATTGGTTTCCGGGCCCAGTACAAGGTGTTGGTTATTAACTTTAAAGCCCTAAATGGCTTGGGTCCAAGTTATATCAGAGACCGCCTCCTCCCGTATAATCCTCCCCGCGTGCTCCGGTCCTCTGGGAGGAATTTCTTAGAGCTCCAAAGATCGAGGCTATCCGTTACCTCCAGGCTCTGGAATGACCTGCCGGACGAGATCCATCAATTAACATCTTTAGACAGTTTTAAAAAGGCTGTCAAGACGGATCTCTTCCGGCAGGCCTTTCCAGACTAAATTGTCCCGGCCCGGGCTGCCCCCTCTTCCCTCAGCAACATTATTGTGAACCTGCCGGAAGGTATTGTGGAATGTTTTAATCATTTAATTATTATGATTTTATTCTGTTTTAATTGTTAATGGATTTTAATCATGTTATTTGTTTAATAATGTTTTAAGGGGGGGGATTGTTCTTTATTGTAATTGTGTTTTATGTTGTAAACTGCCCTGATTGGGCAACCACTGGGCGGTATATAAATAAATTTTATTATTATTATTATTATTATTACTACTAGGACCTAGTCGTCTAGGTATGGGAAAATTTTTATGCCTTGAACACAAAGATGTGAGATCACACTGCCATACACTTTGTTGTATATTGACAGAGATCTCCATCTATGGCAAAGCAGAGATATTTGCAGTGTTGAGGCTGAATTGTGATGTAAAAGTAAGTGTTTTTCAGGTCGACAGAGGTGAACCAGTCTCCTCGGCGGAGGAAGGGCAGAATGGACTGTAGTGTCACCATTTTGAACTTGCATGGAGCGATGTAGTGGTTGATTCTTCTCAGGTCTAGGATAGGATGGAGGCCTCTGTGAAGTACCTGGAGAAATAACCGTCCAGTTTGCACCTGTCTGCGATGCGTTGGATAGCACCTTTGTTGAGAAGGGAGGTGATTTCTTTTTGTAGAGGTCATGAAGATGGAGGGGAGTGAAAGATTGAAAATTCTATGGCATAGCCAAGGCGGATGATGGTTAGGACCCAGACATCTGTGGTGATCTGTTGTCAGGTGTTGTAAAAGTGCGAGTTTTGTAGTTTGAAGATGAACAGTCAGGGAAAAGACTGGCTGATGTATAGGTGATGTCCCCGAGGACAGGTCAAAAATGAGATTTTGTAGAGGAAGAAGACCTCTTAGAATGTTTGTTGTTGTTGTTATTGTTAACGTGGTCTGAATGGCCTCCTAGAGAAGGAAGAAGAGGGTTGGGACAAACCCTGGAACTGAGAGAAAGCAGATGAGCAAGGTCTGGAATAGATGGAAGAAGCCGATCTTGGATGCCATTGAGGATCATAGAATCATAGAATCATAGAGTTGGAAGAGACCACAAGGGCTATCCAGTCCAACCCCCTGCCATGCAGGGACTCCCAATCAAAGCATCCCTGACAGATGGCCATCCATTGTTATCGGTTGCTGGCTGCTTTCCCGGACAAGCCATGACATCAGAGAAGAGCTGGACATCCTCTGGTGGGAAATGAGGTCCGGAGTCTTCAACCTCTTCTTGTGGAGACTCTATTAGCAGCAAGGGTGAGGTTGCTCCTGAAGCCTCAGTCTCGTAGTTGGATTCCTCTGTAGACTGCTGAGGAACAGGTGGAGACCTGAGTTGAAGGCACTGTGGGCTGGAAAGTTGTCACAATAGATGATATGGACGGAGTAACTAGTGTAGAAACAAGAGGAATTACAGAAGGAATGGTTTTTATGACCGAGGTGGCCACAGAGACCAATGGTATCGAGGTGGCAGGTTGAGGCAGGGATGGAGGAGGATGAGAGACTGTAGCTGTGGAGCATGGAGGAGGAGAAGGCACCTTGGCATCCCTTTCCTCTGGCCTCGGGAAGGGCAAAGGAGGGGTGGTTGGCCTGTAATAATGGTTGGATCAAGAGTAGAGATACCAAGACAGGGAACGTGATCGGAACCAAGAGCGTTCTCGATACAGAGCAGGTGAATGGTATGAGGGCTCCCTGTGATGATATCGATCCTGATAGGATGGGGAGTAAGAGTGGTACGAAGCAGGGCATGCTCTCCAGTAGTCTTCCTTTTGGTATCGATCCATATAAGATGCCAAAGTGTACGGCAACTCTTGTTCCTGGTAATATAGTCTCGAAGAGAAGCAAAACAAGTCAGGGTGATCCCTGTAGGGTGTCAAGAGAATGGTGAGATCTAGCAGGTGATGCGTGGAGAGATCGAAGAGGCAGAGGTGAATCGGACAGCCTGTAAGCCTGAGACAGAGAGGCCAATATCTGAGATGGTAACTACAACGGCACAGGTGGTAGTGGAGAGAATGTGGTTATTGGGAGTCGACAGAGGTACAGGTGGTAGTGGAGACAATGTCATCATTGGTGTCAATAGAGGTGCAAGTGGAGGAGTGGGCTGAAAGGAAGGTAGTGAGGTTACACTCAATATCGCTGCTGTTGATGCTCCCAGTATCGAGTCCATAAAAGGAACTGAAGAGGGAGTGGAAACGGCAGGCCCAGTAGACACTGCCTGCATCAGCGTTGTCAGGGCCAATATGGAGGGCTTAGTAGTTTTGTGCTTCCTCTTAGGTTTCCCAGGGTCGACATCAGACCTGCCCTCAGTGGCCATCAGCCTCTTCTTCGCCTCATGAGCAGGGGTCCTCTCAGATTGAGAAAGCAAAGCATTTCCTGCTGTGGAGTAACAGAGGCAGTAGGGGTTGCTGTCGACAAAAAAGGCTCCATACCAACTGAAGACAAACCCGAAGTAGATGATGTAGTCGGTATTTATGGCGTCGATATTGAGGTCAACACTGAAGTTATTGGTATTGAGGCTGAGGAGGTCATGTTCTTAGGAAGCTTCGGAATCCTTGGTAATTTAGAAATGGGGACAAGGGCCATTTAGAAATGGGGACAAGGGCCAAAGGATCTGAAGTTGAGGTTGAGCATTCAGCAACTGACAATGAGTGCTCCCAACAAAAAACCTTCAAATGCTGATCTCTATTATGAAGCGTTTGATTAGTAAAGGAACAACAAACAGAACAGCACTCAACAATATGGCTTTCGCCAAGACAAAAAAAGGCACTGAGAGTGTCCATCAGAGAGTGCAACTTTCCTGTGATAGGAAACACAAAACTTGAAGAGAGAGGTAGAGGCCATAAGGGGCAAAGAGAAAGTGCCCAGCCGGGTGGGGGAAATAATCAACCACTCTCTCTTCTCCTGTTTTTTTTTTTTGAGGGGGGGAAAAAGAGTCAAGAATAATAAGAAATACAAGAAGAAAACAAAATAAAAGAAATAAATTGAATGGATCTGACCATACATGGAGTGCTCAGCTAGAAAACGGCCAAAATGAAGCTTCTCTTGCGGCAGACAAAAAAGAACTGAAGGTGGAGCTAGATTGGCAGGATTGGGCATGCTCAGTACACAGGAGTAGATGAGACTACCCGTCAATCTTCTCTACTTTTGAATCTCTGAATGGAGTCTCTGCGCAGGTGCAAGACCCCAATATGTGACACACAGAGACCACGTCAGAGAACCTAGCAGTTCCTAGATTAAACACTTTTCTAGAAATCTGTAGGTCTTCCGGCATGATTCTATGATCAACTTCTGGCAGATGTTAACCATAGAGTTGTACTGGAGGACCTGGAGATTCCTAGCAAGGTGTACTCCTAGGGGAAAAGAATAGTGTTTTTTATTTGCAATTTCTCCACATCCACAGGGATCCTTCACCTATTATTATTATTTATTTATTGTTGTTGTTATTATTATTATTATTATTATTCCATTTATTTATATCCCACCCTCCTCCCAGTAGAGGGACTCAAGATGGCTAATAAATCTAAAACCCCAGCAAATGAGGAGGGACCACTGTATATTACTTCAAACATTGTAAAAGGTCTACAAATTTTTAACATATTAAATATGTAGTTACACTTTTGTCTTTCTAGTATGAGGGCCAGAACATTTTCCCTTCATATATAACTGGGAGTTCTTACGATTCCGTAGAATGTTATCTGGTTCCTCACTTCTAGATTCATAAAGATGCATCTCCACCTGCAATTACATTCTGGCCTCTTTGTAATGAGGTGTTAGATAACTGTTATATTAATTACCAATTAAATCACTATCCAAAACAGGCTGATAACGAAGGCTTTCAGACTGCAGTTAGTGATGAATATGGATTAGTAAGTACTTTTAAACTTCAAAGATATATGACTGCTTGATTGACTGAATTATAAGATGCCTTAAAGTAAACTAATTCTCTGACTTTTAATTGAAATTTAGTATGTTGCCAAGTGGAATAATCCCTCCTGTACAGCATGACCAAAAATAAAAATAAAAATGAAACTCTTCTCTTTTCCCTCAGCAAAACATTCCAATTAATGTTGTGGTTCCTCACACATACTAGTACAGTCTTCCCACGCCAGCCTTTCATTGTCATATGTTTTCCTTCACACCATGATCAAGAATTTTGTTTTCAAAAATTATTATTCAGATAACACAGAGATATTGGTTTGATGGCAATACATGAGAAAGGGATCAAGGAGTCTTAGTGGATAACAGCCTGAAGATCAATATGATTTGGCAGCTAAGAAAGCCAATCCAATTCTGTGCTGCATCAATAGAGGTATAGTGTCTAGACTGAGGTGGTGCAGTGGTTAAATGCCTGTACTACAGCCACTTACTCAAAAACCACAAGGTTGTGAGTTCAATCCCAGCCAGGGTCTGAGGGGCGACTCAGCCTTGCATTCTTCTGAGGTGGCTAAAATAAGTACCCAGCTTATTGGGGACAATTAGCTTACACATTGTAAACTGCTTAGAGACTGCTTAGCAGTATATAAATGAAGCTGCTACTGCTACAGCTGCTACTGCTAAGTAATAGTGTCACTCTATTATGCTTTGGTCAGACCTCACCTGGAATACTGTGACCAGTTCTGGGCACCATAATTCAAGAAAGATTTAAGTTTAAGTATGTCCAAGTTTAAGTATGTCCAGAGAAGGGTGACCAAAATGGTGAAAGGTGAAGGTCTCTTTAACTCTTTTTATTTTTCTGCACCACAGGAATGGAAATGGATACATCTGAGGCCAAACCCCAAGACTGCTGCAAGGGCATCAGGACTGAGCTAGCTCTCCTGTGAGTAGAAGGATCCTTCAGGTTCAAAGTAGTACAAGAAGTATCACAGACAACTGTGAGTATCAACTGCAGGGCCAAAGTCAGGATCAAGGCCACTGCAGAAGACATATCTCACTGAATGAAAGAATGCAGAGGCACTGGATTTCACAAACAGATACCCATGTTCCCATGCATAAACTTGTAGGTGGGAAATCCTGTTTACTCAAGCCTCACTTGGTGAACCACTGAAAAATAGTGCAGAAAAAGACACTATGGTCCTCTCCCAAACAATGATAGAGATAATGGTGATCTTTCTGCACTATCTTGCCACTTTGCGTGCCATCCACTAGACTTGGAAAAAATGAGAAGGGAGTCCAAGCAGATGGAGCTGTTAAGGGAAAAGATGAAGAAAATGAAAACTTTAGAAAGCTTAAGAAAAACACAGAGAGAGAGAACTGACCATTATCTTTCAACTATGATCTTGACCCCTACCATTTGTCCCCTACTTGAGCATAATTCTCTAAACCCTAAGTGAATGAATTTCTACACATTTTCTCCTATTAACCTTCCATTTTCCTTTCTCTTTATCATTTCCTTCTCTGTCAGCATTTAGGCTGTAAGTGGATAATGATTCTGTGGCACTGAATTAAGCAGTTTAACGATGTCCTCCGTGAATATTTCACATTGTCTTAATGCTCATTGTCCATATCAAACATGAGGCCATGGGACCAAGGGGCACTGGAAAGTTTGCGCATGTTAACTTGCGCATGTTAACATGCTATGAAGACTAGCATGACAAGAGACAGGCTACTGAGGAAAGGGAGACTAGCTGCAGGGAGCTTTCTTACCCCACGTCTTGCCAGAAATAACACTTTGAATCCATCTGCTTGCTGCCCTGAGATAGCAGAGCTGAAAGGCAATATATTCCAGCCACTGCCAGCCAGGAACCAAAGGCCTCCAGATTGTGTGCATATACATGAATGCACCAGCAGGTATATTAACTGTTATAAGCCACCTAGACAATTATTTGATAGTAATTTAGAAGACACAGGATTACATCTTCTAAACAACTGGATTACCAAGCAGGAATTACTTAAAGCATCATTTGTACAAACACTGTTTTTTTTGTACAATGTAGATTCTAAAAATTAAAATTATTCTCTTTATTAAGAAAAAAAATAATTTAAATAAAAAGTAGACTGTCAGTATTGTATTACACTGTTCTACAAAAGGTGAAAGTCTTGCAGTTTTATCTCAGCTACTTCAAATTTTTAAAATACTCCTTTGGTAAGTGTTTCCAATTGTGTTTTCATTTTAATTTAATTGCTACTTGTTCAGCTTCAAAGAGGGGTGTAATTACTGTCAAAAAAGAAACATTAAAATTAAGTTTGTTCTGAAGTAATATGAGACACTGGTAAAGTGGTGGCTAGAGGACTGTTGATAAAATTCAATGCAGAAGAATGCAAAAGGGAGAAAAAAGAAAGTAAAATATTAACTGAACTAAAAATCAAAGAACAAAAATGGATGGATGGAAAAGATGAAAAATTAAAAGCTGAGATATATATTAAAACAGCAACTGAGAGCATTAACAGTAAGAGAAATGGAAAAGAAATTGCAAGGAATAAAACAAAAGCATTTCGAAATGGGAAATAAACCTAATAGAGTCTTAGCTAATATGGTAAGGAAAGAGAAAAATAAAAAAATGCAGAAATTAAAGTAGATGGAAACACTTTAATAGATCAAGAAAACATAAAAAAAACTTTTAAAGACTATTATGAAGCATTATATAGGAACACAAAAGATAACATAAGAGCTAAAGAGAAGACAGAAAGATACCTAGATAGACACACACAAAAAATACCAAAATTGATGGAAGAACAGAAAGAAGAATTAAATAAAAATATAACAGAAGAAGAAATATCAAAAACAATCAAGAAAATGAAGACAGGAAAGGCTCCAGGACCAGATGGTTTCTCTAGCATCTATTACAAAAACATTGAAGAAATCTTGGTAACACCATTATGTAAAACACTAGACATACACAAAATGAGATACCAGAATCTTAGCAAGATACCTTTATAACTCTAATACCAAAAGAAGACAGAGATACCCGTGAGGTTAAAAATTATAGGCCTATATCATTAATTAATATAGAGTAAAAAATATTCACTTCAATTGTTGCTGAAAGGTTAAAGAAAATTTTAAATGAGGTGATCCATGAGGAGCAGAACGGATTTGTGCCAAGAAGACATAAAAAACAATATGAGGACAGCTCTTGATGATATAGAATACTTTGAAATTCATAATGAAAAGCTGGCAATGATTTGTATAGCTGCAGAAAAGGCATTTGATAAGGTAAGATGACTATTTATGTAGGAGGTGATTAAAACAATTTATAAAGAACAGAAGGCACACCTAATAATTAATGAAGAAAAGACAGGATTCATAAAAATAGGAAAAGGAACAAGACAAGGGTGCCCCATGTTGCCTCTTTTATTTATAATGATCTTGGAGATACTGTTAAAATAAGAGAAGATCAAAAAATACATAGAATCATAAATTCAAAGCATTCGCGAATGATCTTATATGCTTCTTAGAAGATCCCCTTAAAGGTATAGATCAACTGCTACATAATATGAAAGAATTTTGAGATGTAGCAGGATTCAAAGTTAACCAAGATAAGACAGTGATAATAACAAAGAATATGTCTAGAGTAGAGGAAGAGCATTTAAAAGAAAAAATAAAATTCAAGATAGTGAAAAAAACAAAATATCTGAGGATAATTATAACAAAAAGAAATGCAGACCTCTTTGAGAATAATTACAATAAAGTGTGGAAAGAAATACAAAAAGATCTAATAAAGTGGTCAAAATTACAAATCTCTTTCCTAGGAAGAATATCCCTAATAAAGATTAATTTATTACCAATGCTGATGTTCTTATTCCAAACGATACCTATAATCCATAATGAAAAATCAAAGAATCAGAGAATCAGAGAGTTGGAAGAGACCACAAGGGCCATCCAGTCCAACCTCTTGCCATGCAGGAACTCAAAATCAAAGACAGATGGCCATAAAGACCTCCAAAGGAGACTCCACCACACTCCAAGGAAGTGTGTTCCACTTTCGAACACTGTCAGGCAGTGCCTCCTAATGTTGAGGTGGAATCACTTTTCCTGTAGCTTGCATCCGTTGATCCGAGCCCTATTCTATGGAGCAGCAGAAAACATGCTAGCTCCCTCCTTAATATGACATCCCTTCAAATATTTAAACAGGGCTATCATATCACCTCTTAACCGCCTCTTCTCCAGGCTAAACATACCCAGTTCCCTAAGTCGTTCCTCATAGGGCATGGTTTCCAGACCCTTCACTATTTTAGTCGCCCTCCTCTGGACATGCTCCAGTTTTTCAACATTCTTTTTGAATTGTGGTGCCCAAACCTGGACACAGTATTCCAGATGGGGCCTGACCAGAGCAGAATACAGTGGCACTATTACTTCCCTTAATCTAGACACTATACTTCTATTGATGCAGCCTAAAATCGCACTGGCCTTTAAAGCTGCCACATCAAAGAAGTAGAGACTGAATAGTGGAGTTTTAGGTAAGATTGTGAGAAGTAGATAGTTAAATAAGGGGTGGATGGTTAATTGGGGTGGAAAGGGGTAAGAGAGAAAAAGGTAGGTAAAGAAGGTAAGAGTAGGTGTAGAAGGTTGGAGAGGGGGAGAGTGTATAGGAAGAGAGGTTAAGGAGGATAGTTAAGGGAAGAGAAGGTGAAGGAAGAAAGTAAAGGGGAAGATTGAGGAGGAGAGCAAGATGGAGGAGGAAGGAGAAGGTGGAGAAAGAGAGAAAAGAGAGGGGAAGGAGAAGAGAAGGTGGGGAAAGGAGGAGGTAAGGAAAGCATAAAATAGACAAGGAATTTTGAATGCAAAATAAATGAGGAGCACATGTGTGTATAAATATGTTGGTATGTTTTCTTTGTCTGTATGTTTGTTTTATTGGGAATTTGTTAATTCTATGAAATAAAAAATTAAAAATCCATAAAGCTGCCACATCACACTGTTGACTCAAGTTCAACTTCTGGTCTACTAGGATTCCTAGATCCCTTTCACACATAGTCTCGTTAAGCCAAGTGTCCCCAATCTTATATCTATGCATTTCATTTTTTTGCCCTAAATGCAGTACCTTACATTTCTCCGTGTTGAAATTCATTTTATTTGCTTTGGCCCAGCTTTCTAATCTATTAAGGTCATTTTGAATTTTCATCCTGTCTTCTGGGGTATTAGTTATTCCCCCTAATTTGGTGTCATCTGAAATGTTTCGATACTTGGCAGAAAGAAATATCTAAATTCCTGTGGCAAGGTAAAAAGCCAAGGATTAGATGGTCGAACTTAATTGAAGTGAAAGAAAAAGGAGGATGTGGCTTACCTGATCTAAAATTATATTATTATGCAAGCTGTCTGAATTTGATAGAGGATTGGATAAAACTGGAAAATGAGAAAACATTATGCATAGAAAGTAGCAATATCAGATTCAGATGACATGCCTTTATGTGATATGTTAAAAGATAACAAAGACTTTGAATACCACTATATAAGGAAATTGCTTTTGAAAATATAGATTAAAATAGGAAAGAATTTTTATAGAAAACTACCACTTTGGATATCCCCTCAGGAAGCCTTCTTTAATAGAAGCAAAAATGACAATTTACCTTGGATTACATATCAGGATATAATAATACAGCAAGGAAATAAAGAACTCAAGATGAAGTCGAAAGAACAACTTGAAATGGAAGGAATCAATAACAACTGGTTTCTTCATCTACAATTAAGTGAAAGGCTTAAACTGGATAAGAAAGTGAAGGGATTTGAAGAAGAAAAGACAGAATTAGATAAAATAATCATGGATAAGGAAGGCCATCACATAACAAAATATTATGAATTGCTTATAGAAAGAAATTTAGAACAAGAAACAGTAAAACAGGTAATGATAGAATGGTCAAGAGATATAGGAAAAAAGATTGACCTAGATAACTGGGGGAAAAACATGGCAACTTACAAACGAGTTCACACTTTGCCAAGATCTAAAGGAAAATTTTGTTAAAATTATGCATCGCTGGTACTTTTCACCAAGCAAGTTAAATGCAATGTACAACACAGGAAAGGAAAAATGTTGGAAATGTAGGAAATGTAAGGGCACATTCTACCACATATGGTGGAATTGTACCAAAGCAAAGAAATACTGGAAAAGAATTCATAAGACAATAACTTAAATACTATAGGTGAAAATACCTATGTGCCCTCAGTTGAAATTGAGAAGAAAACATAGAAAAAATATGGTTGCATATTATTGTATATGATTTCTACAGGTAGGATAATATACTCCAGGTATTGGAAAAGAAAAGAAATTCATAATACTGAAGAATGGCTAATAAAATTAAGAGAAGTAATGAATATGGACATTCTCACAGCTCTAATTCAAGACCGTAAACCATGGTATACATCTGACCTTAGGAAAATGAAGCTTGCTGGACAACAACTAGAGCACAACTGGCGGAAAACTCGACTCATATCTGATCAGACTCGCCATAGGAACTACCTTTGGTCCTATCGGGAGGCAATGCGTGCAGCGCAGAGATCTTTCTCCTCTACACATATTGCATCTGCAGAGTCCCATCCAGCAGAGCTGTTTAGGGTGGTAAGGGAACTGACACAGGTACCTCCTGCGCAGAACCCATTACTTAACCCGACAATAGCCTGCTGTGATGCGTTTAACAACTTCTTTGCAGATAAAATCTCTCAGATAAGAGCCGACTTAGATGCCAGGGTTTTGACAAAAACAATGGACGAGGTGTCCAGAGACTCCATTATTGAAATTATCCTGGATCAGTTTCAATCTGTGAGTACCGATGACGTGGACAAGCTTCTTGGTAGAGTGAGGAAAACGTCCTGCCCTCTCGACCCTTGCCCTTCAGAGCCCCCCGCAACCTCGCAGCGGCGTTTGGGGCTGCGGAGGACTGTTTGGCTTCGTCCTACAGCCCTCAGAAGACCAGCCAGCCAGCCTGAACTGCATCAGCTGTGGAGGCTGGGAGGAGCACCGGCGGGAATAAAATCCCCGCCAGAGTCCATCTCTCCCCCGGCAACCTCGCAGCGGCATTTGGGGCTGCGGAGGACTGTTTGGCCCTGTTCTACAGCCCTTAGAGGACCGTCAAGGGGACTCTGCAGCTCCAACTAGCCCAATTACCATTGGGCCCCTGGGCTCACCTGCGTGAGGAGAGGCGGACATAAAAACTCCGCCCGGACCATCCTCCTTCAAAACGCAGCAGCGGCGGGGCCTGAGCCGCTAAGGGGACTCTGCAGTTCTAACAAGTCCTCATTACCATCAGGTTTCCTGGGCACACCTGCGACTGAGTGGGGAGAGGCGGATATAAAAACTCCGCCCGGACCATCCTCCCTCCAAAACGCGGCAGTGGTGGTACCTGAACTGCTAAGAGGACTCTATAGTCCGGGGTGGGGACTTTTTAAGATGAAATTGTGTTGGATTCATTGGGGATGAGGACGATATATAGAAATTATTCTTTTTTCCATCTTGGAGGCTGCGGAGGACTGACTCCCAACTTGCAGTCCTACAAGGACCACCTGAGCAGCCTGAGCCACCCCACCCCTGAGAGTTTGGGAAGGGTTTATAATCCTTCCCCAGTAATACCTTTTAGTAACAATGCAATCAAGCATTTTTTTTGTTTTTGCATATTTATATTGTGTGTTGTATATTTTTAATAACTGTTTTGTAATTTGTTTTGCTGAGTTGTTTTTTGGGGGGTGAGTGGGGGTGGGAATGAGGGAGGGGATCTGTTGATGTTTTGAATTCTGTACGCTGCCCCGATTGCCTGGCAGAGGGGCGGGATATAAATAAAATGTATTATTATTATTATTATTATTATTATTATTATTATTATTATTCATGGCTGGCTGTCCAGGGGGGAGATGCTTTGATGATGTTCCTCACGGACATCATCAATGCATCCCTCAGGGAAGGACATATTCCATCTTGTCTGAAGGAAGTGGCTGTTAGGCCGCTTCTGAAAAAAACCTTCCCTGGACCCCCTGGATATGAATAATTATAGGCCAGTCTCTTTGTTACCATTCTTGAGCAAGGTAATTGAGAGGGCAGTTGTTCTTCAACTCCAAGCTGCCTTGGATAAAACCTATTATCTAGACCCATTTCAAACTGGCTTCAGGACAGACTTTGGAGTTGAGACTGCCATGGTTGCCTTGACCGACGACCTGCGCCTGAGCATCGACGGGTAGTGTGACCCTGTTGGTGCTCTTAGACCCCTCAGCGGCTTTTGACACGATAGATCATGGCATCCTCTTGGACCACCTGGGGGGGGGGGGTTAGGAACTGGAGGCACTGCATTGCAGCGGTTCCGTTCCTTCCTCTCGGGTAGGTCCCAGAGGGTGCTGGTCAGGGACAGTTGCTCCAGCAAAAAGGAGCTCACTTGTGGTGTTCCATAAGGTGCCATTCTGTCCCCTATGTTATTTAACATCTATATGAAGCCACTGGGTGAGATCATTCAGAGTTATGGAGCTGGGTGTTATCAGTACGCTGATGACACCCAGACCTATTTCTCCATGTCTCGATCGTCGGCCTCAAATTCCGATGGGGTCTCCTCTCTCAATGAATGTCTTCGGGCAGTAATGGGCTGGATGAGGAAAAACAGATTGAGACTGAATCCAGTCAAAACGGAGGTGCTCACGGTAGGTGCCCTGAAACTGAGAATTGGCTTGCAACCTCCAGTCCTGGATGGGGTCACACTCTCCGTAAAGGACTGCATTCGCAGTCTGAGGATGCTCCTTGACTCGTTGCTCCTGATGACGAATGCTATGCCAGCTGAGCCCTTTTCTGGAAGGAAGGGATCTTGAGACTGTGGTGCACATGCTGGTAACCTCTCATCTGGATTTCCGCAATGTGCTCTACATGGGGCTACCCTCATGCTTGGTCCGGAAACTGCAGTTAGTTCAAAATATGGCAGCCAGAGTCGTTTCTGGAACATCTAGGAGGGACCATATAACTCCGGTATTAAGGTACCTCGACTGGCTGCCTATTAGTTTCTGGGCCCAGTATAAGGTGTTGGTTACTACCTTTAAAGCCCTAAATGGCTTGGGTCCAACCTATCTTCAGGATCGTATTCTCCCATACAATCCTCCCCGCGCACTCCGGTCCTCTAGGAGGAATCTGCTTCAGCTAATAAAATCTAGGTTGACTGCAACCTCCCAGAGGGCTTTCTCAGTAGTCGCCCCCAGATTATGGAATGGCCTGCCAGATGAGATCTGTCTAATTACATCTCTAAACAGCTTTAAAAAGGTTGTAAAGACAGATCTCTTCTGGCAGGCCTTTCCAGAATAGTGTCCCGGCCTCAGAGAATTTTCCTTAGTCCTCTTCCTCCCAACGTGATGTTCCCCGCTTCCACTTTCTTTTCTTCACTGTGAATTAATTATAATAATTTTGGTATTATTTATTCTGTGTTTTAATTAAGATTTTTTAACTCGTCTTAATTTAATACTTTTTAAGGGTGGGTGGGTACTGGGGTTTTGATTTATTCTGTATTTTAATATGTTAGCCGCCCCGATTGCTCTCAGAGGGACAGGATACAAATAAATAATAATAATAATAATAATAATAATAATAATAATAATAATAATAATAACTGAATTTACTTGAATCCTCCTGGACTGGAGTGTAACATTTGGTGAACCTGGCTAGAAAGTTTGAACTGAAAGGGCCTAACCCTATAAGTGACAAACCTATTAAAAGAGAAAGCACCATGCTACTAGAAAATCTCTGTAGGTAATAACTATTTTGTTGTGTCAACTGCTTTCAAGCTGACCACAACTCATGGCAACCCTGTGGATGAGACATTGCCAAGACTCCCTGTCCTCCTCTGCTCTGCTTAGGTCCTTTAAATTCATATCCGTGGCCTCCCTAATACAGTCTATCCATCTAGCGCAGGCCTTTCTCTCTTTCTACTTCCCTCCACCTTTACTAGCATTACTGTCTTTTCCAATAAGTCATGCCTTCTCATGTGTCCAAGGTACAATAGTCTCAGTTTGATCATCTTAGGTTCCAGGGAAATGTATGGCTTGATCTGTTCTAGGACCCATTTGTTGGTCTTTTTGGATGTCCTTGGTATCCTCAGCATTCTTCTCTAGCATCATCTCTCAAATGAGTTTATTTGCTTCTTGTTAGCTTTCTTCACTGTCCAGATCTTGCATATGCACATGGCGATGGGGAATACAATGGCTTGTATGATTCTAACTTTCATGCTCAGTTGTATATCTTTATTCTTTAGGATCTTTTCTAGTTCTTTCATAGCTGCCCTTCCCATTCCTAGTCTTCTTCTGATTTCTTGACTACTGTCTCCTTCCTGATCGATGTTTGATTCAAAGCAAAGCAACTCTTTTGCTACTTTGATTTCCTCATTGTCTAGGTTGAATGTATGCAGGTCCTCCATGGTCTTTGCAGCCTTTGACTGCATAGATCAGGGGTAGGCAACCTTTCCCCTTTAAGGGCCGAGGGACTTCAGCTCTCAGAATCCCAGGAGCTATTAGCCAACATGGGATTATTGGCCAACATGGTTGAGGCTTCTGGGAGCTAGTCTCTTGGCCCTTAAAGGGGAAAGGTTGCCTACCCCTGGCATAGATCAAGGGACACCCTTAAAGACATGGGAGTCCCAACACATCTGACAGTCCTAATGAGGAATTTGTACTTGGGACAAGAGGCTACTGTCAGAACAGAACATGGAGAAACAGAATGGTTCCCAATTGGCAAAGGAGTCAGACAAGGCTGCATCCTATCACCCTACCTATTCAACTTATATGCAGAACATATTGTAAGGAAAGCAGGCTTGGACATGGAAGAGGGAGGAGGAAGAGAAAAGGAGTGGGAAGAGGGAGGAATGAATATAGGAGGAAGAAATATCAACAATCTGAGATATGTTGACGACACCATAACCATAACAACTACTAAGGAAGATCAAAGAAAAAAGTGCATAGGCAGGCTTACTGTTGAACATAAAGAAAAGAAAAATAATGACCACAAAGAACTTGCACACATTCAAACTAGACAATGAGGAAATAGAAATAGTAAAAGAGTTCTCATATCTGGGATCAAACATTGATTGGAACGGGGACTGCAGCCAGGAAATCAGGAGAAGATTAAGAATGGGGAGGTCAGCTATGAAAGAACTAGAAAAGATCCAAAAATGCAAAGACATACAACTCAGCACATAAGTCAGAATCATATAAGCCATTGTATTCCCTATTACCATGTATGGATGTGAGAGCTGGACAGTCAAGGAAGAAGACAGGAGGAAAATCAACGCATCTGAGATGTGGTGCTGGAGAAGAGTGCTGAGGATTCCATGGATAGCCAAAAGGACAAACAAATGGGTTCTAGAAGAGATCAAGCCAGAGATATCCCTAGAAGCTAAGATGACAAGACTTGAGACTGTCATACTTTGGACACATCATGAGAAGGCATAAATCATTGGAAAAGACAATAATGTTAGGAAAGGTGGAGGGAAGTAGAAAGAGAGGAAAACCACATGAAAGAGAGGAAAACCGCTAGATGGACAGACTTTATTAAAGAGACCAGGAATAAGAGTTTGCAGGAACTTGGCAGAACATTAGAGGACGGGGGGCTCGGGGCTGGAGATGTCTTATCCATAGGGTCGCCATGGGTTGAGACCAACGCATAGGCAGTTAACAACAACAACAACCTCCATGGCCATTATTTTTGTTTTCTTGATGTTCAGGATGAAGCCTGCCTGCACTTTCTTCTTTGACCTTCCTTAATAATTGTTCCAAGTCTCTGATGTTTTCTGCTAGAAGTGTGGTGTTATCTATGTATCTCAGATTGTTGATATTTCTTCCTCCTACCTTTACTCATCCTTTATCCGAGTCTAAGGGGCTGTACAGATAAGCTTGAAGTGCCGGCATGGGGGCGGCATGATGTTTGGACAACACATGCCCTGACACCACCCCCACACCAGTGTCAGTCACCTGCCCAACCACATGGTGGGTGGCATTACGGTGCTCCTTTGTCGCAGCAACCACATGCCGCATGCCAAAAAGCATGCCAAAAAGTGATGCCGCAGTAGCAAAGGCACCCTTTTTCCATTTCCAAAAGGAACGGCATTTTTGCCACTTCTTTTGGGGGGGAGAAAAACACCAGATTAGGGCCGCAGATGTAGTGGCACTTCAATGTCCTTAAGAGCCATCCATAGTTTTTTGTGCTCTATGCATTCAAATGCTTTGCTGTAGTCTATAAAGCACGTGCTAATTTATTTCTGGAATTCCTTGGTGCCTCCCATTAGCCATCTTATCTTTGTGATATGGTTCCTGGTGCATCTTTTTTGGAACCCTGCCTGGGTGCACCTCTGGGATTTTTCTCACCACTGCAATTATCTACAGAAACAGAGGCCTTGACATAGATAGAATAAATCAGAATCATGATAACCAATGATGAGTTAAGTGTCTGCTTATGGACCTATCAACTTCTGGAAGAACAGCTGAGTAATGTTTGTGACTACTCATTTCTGGAACAGACTGTTGCAAGATCACAACCAAGAGCTGATTTTGCTTTGCTGAACCATGTACTGCACTGAACAGTGCTGAGCAAAAAGAATTAGAAGATTGTCCACATTGCTCAAAATGAAAGACTTCCAGTTGGGAAAGGCGCTGGATCGGTGGGTTGCTCGAGTTAGAGTTCCCTGATCCCTCCAATAATGTGGGGGGTGGGAGAGCTGGTGGGGAGAAACTCTTGGCAACTCCTCAGCCTAGAAGAACCAAAGAACGGGGGGGGGGGGGATCCCTTTTGGTATAGAGCAGGGGTAGGCAACCTAAGGCCTTTGGACTGGCCCCAGGCTGGTCCTGCCGCCACTGCCCCCCCCCCCCGCCGCTGCCACCGCCACGATGATATTATTGTTGTTACTACTTGCTCTTGGGGTTTTCTTGGCAAAATCTCCACAGGGGTTTTGCCATGGTCTTTCTGGGGCTGAGAGAGTGTGCATGCATATATATTTTATTTTTTTATTTTTTATTTTTTAAATTTTAATTTTTATATTTATTTATTTATTTTTTGATGCTTCGGCCCCCCAATTGTCTGAGGGACAGCAACCCGGCCCCCGGCTCAAAAAGGTTGCCTACCCCTGGTATAGGGCGAACAGAAGTGCCTCAAAGAAGGTTGGGTTCCTGCCTATAACCCAGGTAACATCAGAAACGGGAGGCAGAGAAGACTGGGAGGGTGGGGGGAGGCAAAATGCAACTGCATGAAGCAAGCCAAGATAGATTCAAGGTGCACCAATCTTATTATGTGTTAAAATAAATATTCAACTTAATAGGCTATGCCTATACAAATCGTCTACAGTATCTAAGCTGTGAAAAGCATCTTACCTTTAGCAGAAAAGCCCTCTGGAACAAATAAAACTCTGTACTATAGAGATATAGAGGAAAACAAAGACAGAGGCAGAAAGAGGGCCAAAAATGAGTGTGCTGTGTGGCTGCACTTTTCCCAATTCTGATTTAAATCAAGAATGGCCAATGCAGGTTGGTCAGCATTGTGACAGTTTGGGGAGGAACAAGATACTATCATTTGACAAAACTATGATATAGATCTGAGGCCTAGCAGCATCCATCTGCCTGAAAAGAAGACAAAAAGATACAATGGAATCCTGTACAAGTTTACATAGAAGGACAGGTTGCTTACCTGTAAATGTAGTTCTTTGAGTGGTCATCTGCGAATTCACACAAATGGATTATTCTGAGCCTGCACAGAAAGCTTTGGAACCTTCTAGAATTGCTAGGGAAGACTTTTGGCGGTACCTCGGCCCATCCCATATATAAGCCCCTAGCGTTCCCACTCTTTTTTGGTTCCATAAGGACACCACATAGCAGCATAAAAAGGAACAATGTGAGCAGGATATGACTGAGGGGAGGATGGGTGGGATTTGCGTGAATTTGCAGATGACCATTCGAAGAACTACAGTTACAGGTAAGCAACCTGTCCTTCTTCTTCATGGTCTTCATGAATCACACAAATGGGTTAGACTGACAAGCTTGGGTCAGTGGAGGAGGGAGTGTCATGGTATAAAATGCAAATCTTGATAAATGATGTGAATAATACACAATAAAGAATATATTGAAATTCAAACAGTTTACTTGTATCATTTCTTTAAAAAAATTTAAATAACAAAACATGGAAAAAAACAAATCGTAGTGCAAAGCAGAGAGTAGCACCATCCTCCCAAAAGCTTCATCTTGTCTGGCTCTAGTATCTAGCCTATAATGTGTGATAAAAGTCAAGGGCTGGGACCAGACAGCAGCTTTACAGACATCCTCCAAAGGAATGCCACCTAAGAAGGCAGAGGATGTCGCTACCTCCCTGGTAGAGTGAGCTCGAACTTGAGTTGGAGGAGTCTTCCCAGAGATCATAACAAAGGGGGATGGTGACTGTAACCCATTTAGAAAACCTCTGGGGGGTAACAGGGACCCCCAACTTTGAATCCGAGTAGTAGATGAATAGCCTCTTGGATTGCCTCGAACCTGAAGTCCTGTCGACATAGAAAGTGAGCGCTTGTCGGACATCGAGGGTGTGGAGTATCAGTATCCGTAGTTGGGTTTGGGGCCAGGGTAGGTAATACAATGTCCTGATTCATATAAAAGGAGGACACAGCCTTAGGCAGGTCGGTGATGTTCAGTCTCAGGACCATTTTGTCTTTGTGGAAACTCAGGAACGTCTTGTCCACACACAGGGTACAAAGTTCACTGACCCATCAGGCTGACAAGAGGGCAACCAGGAAGGCAGTCTTCAAGTGAGTAACCTCATATCCACCGTTGCCATGGGTTCGAAGGGCTTGCCAGAGAGTTGAGAAAGAATGAGTTTGAGATGCAGGCAGGCGTCTTGAGGATGGAGGGTGTAGGTTATTGAACCCTTTGAGGAATTTTTTGATAAGGCAGTTAGTAAAGAAAGAAGGGTGCCCTTCGAACTGGTAATGGGCATAAATTGCTGCGAGGTAGCATTTGAGTGAAGAAATTATAATCCCACTTGAGCAAGGGAAAGGAGGAAATTCAAAACGACAGGTACTCAAGTTGGAGAAAGTCCCTTCTCAGTCAAAAAGGTATGGAATTTGTTCCACTTCAAAGAGTAGGATTTCCTGGTGGAAGGTTTGTGAGCTGCCAAAATCGGACAGGTTCCAAGAGGGAAGCTAGCTGTGAATTCCCCGACCACAGTGAAGGGTGAGGAGGTAGGGTCAGGATGGAAGCCGAAGGAACTGTCTACGAGATAAGTGGAGGAAAGGAGCAAACCATGGTTGCCTTGGTCACCATGGGATGATGAGGATGGCATTTGTCCGGTCCAATCTCATCTTGACCATGACCTTTGTGATCAGCAGAAAGGGGGGGAATGCGTAGAACATCTTCCTTGGCTATTGGAAGACAAAGACATCCTCCTGGAAAACTCCAGTCCAACGCCGTGAACAAAACTGACAGCATTGTTGATTGTGCTGGGATGTGAAAAGGTCGACCAGGGGTGCCCAATGGTGGAATAGGGATTTTATTGCATGATGGTGGAGCATCCACTCATGACAAGATTCTGGAGACCTGCTGTGTTTGTCTGCTAAATCGTTTTCCTCTCCCAGCAGGTGGATGGCTTGTAGCTAGATGTGTCTCTGAATACACCAGTCCCCAATTCGGATTGTGAGGTCAAGTAGTGTTTGAGATTTCATTCTCCCTTGTTTGTTTAGATCACGGTGGTGTTGTCTGTGAGGATGACGACAACTCAATCCTGGAGGAATCTCTCGAAAGGGCCTTCTCGACTGAGAGCATTTCCAGGGCGTTGATATGGAGCAACTGTTCCTAAACTGACCATTTCCCCTTCACGGAGAAGCCCTTGGATTGGGCCCCCAATCCATCATGGAGGCATCTGTACTGAGTGTCACCTGACGTTGTGATGGTTAAAAAAGGCATTATGGGTTTTGGTACTGTATGCCACTTTTGTGGGTGGTTGTGCATGGGGTCTAACATGGAAAGGAACCAAGTTTGGAAGGGTTGGAGGCAAAGGTGAGACCATGGGGTGATGCAGGTTGTTGAGGCCAGGTGGCCTAAGGCTATCTGAGCCATGTGAACCATGATTCGTCTTCGGGATAAACTCCCAGGATATTCTGAGCCAGCAACAGGCATCAGAAGTCTGCTGGGCTGCAGAGGAAGCTTCGGGAGGAAGCTGTAAGTAAACATCTATGGATAGCATAGGACAGCTGTCTAAACAGCCTGGAAGGGCTGAGTGCAAACTCTGAAGGACTTTGGTCTTGAGTCACTATACTCAAAAGGAGGCAGTTGGGAGAAAGAAAGGGGGCATTGCCTTAGACTCTGCTTAGAGCCATTTTGCTTAAAATGGAGGCAATCAAGTTTCCTAAATTAAATGAGAGGAACTATAATACTTGGAGCTGCTATGCTCAATCCCTTCTGGTGAGGGAAGGCTTGTGGACTGTCAGAGAGGGAGGTCTACCTCCGGGAGCTGCTCAGGATCTGATAGAGAGAGATTCCAGAGCAAAAGCAACTATTTTCCTCATGACTGAGGAGGGACAATTAAATTTCATAAGACAATGTACTTCAGCAAAAGATGTCTGGGACACGCTGAAGGAAATACATCAGACAAGTTCAGCCTTAGCTAAAATGCTTTGGTGCAAGAGACTGTACCGGCAAAAGATGCAGAAAGGGCAATGTGCAGAAGAGCATCTAAAAATAATGCAAGACTTGTTTACTCAGGTTGAAATGAGAGGAGTCCAGCTCGGTAGAGAGCAGAAAGCTTTTGTTTTGCTGGAGTCTTTGCATGAAGACTTTGACAATATACAATATGGATTACAAGGTGCGCCAGAAGCACAGATAAATGTTGAAATGATTGCGTCTAGAGTTCTTGAGGAAAGCCAGAGACGCAGGTTTGAAAAGGAATTCAAAAGTCAACAAACACTGCCTAGGACAACGCTAGAGCCAGAGACTTTGAGGGAGTGGCATCTGGAACAGGCAGCAGTTTCCAGAGAGAGGAAATGTTTTTATTGTAACAAGCCGGGACATCTGAAGAGCCAGTGCAAAAGAGAAACCAGGAACAACAGCATGATCAGCAACAACATTCCAGGGACTTTGGGAATAAAAAAGGGACTGCTTCTGTGGTGAAGAGCAGATCCAGCATAAATCAAAACAAGTGGGTTCTTGATAGTGGGGCAACTTCCCATATGTGTAATTCTATAGATCTACTGGACAGTTGAAAAACATCAACTGTGAACTCTGTTGTTTTGGCTGATGCGACTGAGAGAAGAGAGATCCATGAAATGGGGACTGTCTTCATACCAGGACTTGGCAAAAGTTTTGACAATGTTTTATGTGTTCCTGAGTTGCAAAACTGTTTAGTAAGTGTTTGAGAGTTAACTAATGATGGGTATGAGTTAAATTTTGTGGGAAATGAATGCAAGATTAGCCTTGATGGGGAGATATGTGCAAAAGCCATCAAGAAGGACAAAATGTATTACATGCAGGAAAATGCAGAATGTGCAATGATAGGAAACGTCCCTTTACATTCAAATTGCATTCACTATTATCATAGGCTGTTTGGGCATGCAAATTTCAATTGTTTGGACAAACTGAGGGAATTGTGTCCAGAGTTAAAAATGTCACTGTGCCAGAATCACCTAGAGTGTTCTGTGTGCATTAAAGTAAACATTAAAGCATATCCAGTTGCAAAACACAGCAAGAGAATTGTTGAACAACCATTTCAATAAGTCCATGCAGACGTGGCGCAATCAAATTGTTTGTCACTAGCTGGCAGAAAATACTTTTTAGTGATTATGGATCGCTACTCAAGATTTTCGTTCATCAGACTGTTAAAAAACAAAGGAGACGCATGTGAAAGTTTTAAAAAGCCTGGGTGAGAATGATTGAGCGTCAATTTGTTTCTAAAGTGGGGGCTTTGATAACAGACCAGGGTGGAGAATTTCTATCTAACAATTTGGCTAACTGGCTAAGGAAAAAAGGAATAAGTCATAATACTACGAACCCAGCTGTCCCAGTTGAAGATGGTTTGGCAGAAAGATTGGAATTCTTAAACAAATGAAAGACTGCATGGTACTAGATGTAGAAGTACCAGAGAGTTTCTGGGGTGAAGCAATACAAACCGCCAATCATATCTCAAACAGGATGTACAATGTATCAATTAAGGATGTGCCATACAGGTTGTTGTATGGGAGAAACCCTAATCATAAGTATTTAAGGATTTTTGGACATTATGTCAATGTGTTCATTCCAGCATGTTTTAGAAAAAAGGGTGAACAAAAAGTAAACGATTAATGTTTGTGGGGTATTCAGGAAACAGTTACAGGTTTCACCTGGTTGGAACTGAGATATTGATGTCGAGGAGTGCAAATTTTGAGAAACATTCCGGATGGGATAGACTGCACTCGAACAAGGAGTTTTTTCTAAGGTCAGGACAAACTAATGCAAACACAAGAAACGGGGGGGGGGGGGGGTCTGTGAAACATGAGTCTTCATCTGACAGTGACAGATGCACTTCAGATGAATCAACTCAAACTAGACCAACCACAAGCAGAATGTCAGAGGTTAAAAGACACAGAGAAAGAGAAGAACACACAAGTTCAGACACAGAGGATGAAAGGGGGAGAACAATCAATTTTGTCCCAAGACGGACCCAGAGAGTACGCAAAGCACCAGATAGGTTTGTGGTACAACAGGCAAGGGTTTGTGGTGTAATGGAAGAGCCTCAGAGTTTTGAGGAGTTACAAGATTTTCCTGTTCAGGAAAAAGACCAGTGGTATAGTGCTATGGACCAGGAATTTGGTTGTTTGATTGACAAAGGAGTTTTTGAAATAGTTGACAGGCCAAAGAATTAAAAAGTGATTGGTTGTAAGTGGGTGTACAAAAAGAAGCACCAGGTGGCGAGCAGCAGCATCCTCCAGGCTGCGGAGGACCAGTTACCAGCTCTGGAGGACCAGCCCTGGGAGAACACCTGTGCAGCCTGAGCTGCCCCTCCTCCGCTCCACCCCCGCAGACGCTGGAGGCTATATAGGGCTGCCCAGAACATCTTCGTCGGCACCATGCTGACAAGAAAATTATGCTTTTAAATTGTATTTTTAATTACTGTTATTTAGTTTGCTTGTATGTTTGGGGGGATGGGCGGGTGGGTGAAGGAGGGACGGGATTTAATTTGATGTATTGTTTTTAAGTTTTGTAATGTTGTACGCTGCCCTGATTGCCTGGCAGAGGGGCGGGATATAAATAAATATTATTATTATTATTATTATTATTATTATTATTAAGGAGATGCCAGATGGTAGTCTCAAGTACAAAGCCAGGTTGGTGGCAAAGGGATTTGCACAGCAGCAATTTGAGAATTACGACAAAACGTTTTCACCCACAGCCAAGCCAGAGAGCTTGAGGTTAGTGTTGGCGTTGGCAGCCAGGAGAGATCAAGTGGTGCAGCATTTTGATTTCGAAACTGCTTATTTGAATGCTAGTTTAGATGAGCAGGTTTTCATGGAGCAACCTTCAGGATTTGAAGAAGATAGTGACAGAAAAGTCTATAGATTAAGAAAGGCGTTTTATGGTTTGAAACAGAGTGCCAGAGCTTGGAATTTGTGCATTCATGATGAATTAGTAAAATTGGGATACACGAGAAGTGTGGCAGATGCTTGTGTTTACACCAAGGGAGAAATTGTTTTGGTGATATATGTTGATGATTTATGTGTGACTGCTAAATCACAATGGGAGATTCAGTCAGTAAAGAAGGAGTTGTCCAGAAAGTTTGTTTTAAAAGATTTAGGACCTTTGAGGTCATATCTTGGCATAGATGTGGAGTGGACTAACAACAGTGATTGTTTGTTGAGTCAAAGGAGAAAAATAGAGAGACTGATAGAAAAATGTGGCTTGCAGAGTGCAAAAGCTGTGAAAAGCCCAATGCCTGTGGGATTTGTTGGTGGTGAAACAACAAAGAATTTTGAGGATGCAGACTTATACAGGAGTGTTGTTGGAAGCTTGTTATTCGTGGCAAACAACACCTTTGGCCTGTCAACTATTTCATTTGCAGTGAGTGTGCTTAGTAGGAGAACAAATTGTCCCAAAGTGGAAGATTGGATTGCTTTAAAACATTTGGTTAGGTACCTGAAGGGTAGCCTCGATAGAAAGCTGGTAATCAGAAACAGCGAAGTGGATTTGGAATGTTAAGTGGATAGCTCTTTTGCGTCTGAGCTACACGACAAAAAGTCAGTAACTGGACTGGTAATTAAATATAGTGAAGGTCCAGTAGTCTGGAGGAGCAGAAAACAGAACCATGTTGTCATGAGCACCAGTGAAGCTGAATTTGCAGCTTTGAATGAAATTGTCAATGAGGTGCAGTGGATTGAACAATTGTTGAAAAGATCTTGGGCAAGGTTGCAGGACACTGATAAGGATCTTTGAGGACTCGCAGTCATGCATAGCAATGGCGGAGACTGAGAATTTGAAGTCTAGAACTAAATATGTTGTTGTGTGGTACCAAAATGTACGAGAATTAGTAGAAACAGGAATTGTGAAATTGGAATACATAGAATCTGAAAGGAACATTGCTGATATTTTCACCAAGGCATTGACTGTGGAGAGGCATGAAAAAATGACACATTTGGTGGGGATGACACCACAGACAACATACATCTTTACATTTCGGAGGAGCTTGTCAGGATTTGATAGATGGGACATAGAGTCAGTCATGGAAATGTATAAGATCTGTGAGGAACTTTCCTGTGGGAAGGGATTGGAAGGCAAGTTGGGCCCAGACAAACAACAGATGTCTCACCAGATATAAACAGAAGACCAGAGAGGAGAAAAACGACAAGATGTTTTGGGAAAGGAAAAGTACTGACCAAAACACACAACGTCAGCATGTTGACAAGTTTGCAGGTCACATGGACAATGACATCAACACCAGGGGATGGACTAAGAGTCTGGGAAAGTTAGGTTCATCCAATTAACTAAAAGGTACATGCCCAAGTGGGTGGTAGCTTGGGGGGGAGACAAAATCCTTTGTCTGTGTATTGCATTGTGTTGAGTGAGAGCTGGGAGGTATCTGTGGTTCATCTGGTAAATAGCTGTGTGGTGTGTTGCCAAGGATTGTTTGTAAATATCCAAGAACTGTAAATAGCTTATTTAGTTGTAGCAATAAAGGATCATTTTATTTGCTTACAACTGGAGTGTTTTCTGACTGCTAGTAAAGCTGGAGAGCTGAGGTAGGAGCATCTACAAGTTCCAGATGGGAAAAAGTCTGGAGGCGTGCAGAAGAGTCAGCTTTTCCTGTCAACTCTGCTGAATGGTAAAACTGCTGCAACACACATCATCCACCATACTGACATTTTTTGTCCTTGTGGTGAGAGAAGTCTTTATCTGAGCTTCAGAGGAAGACTTATGCTTTCTATCCTTGTCATGAGCACCATCAGAGGGCTTCTTAAGATGATATCTCACCCCCAGTATCTTCAGACTGGTGATTGTGTTTCTCAGAACGTTTAGGTTTATCTTCCCAATCAGAGGACTTATCTCAGTTATGGGATTTCTCCTGAGAGGAACCAGTTGAAGGGGGCCTTCTTAGAGGCGGAGGCTGAAGCCAGATCCAAGATCTGAGAATATAGGAAAGACTTAAGATGTATCTCCTGATTTTTATGGGCTTGAGGTGTAAAAGCCTTGCAATGAGGGCAGATGGACACATTATGGCTCTCGCCCAAGCACAGGAGACACTTCAAGCAGCCGTCCTGGCGAGGAATCTTCCCCTGCACTCAGTACACTTCTTAAAGGAGTACGTCACCATAGCAGAGAGGTATGAAATGCAAAGAGAACAGGTAGTCAAGGAAGTCCAAGATCAATACGGTAAATCCGAATGAAATCCAAGTCCAAATCAGAAAGCAAAGAGTAGAAGAAAGAACAGTCTGAGGTCAAATTTCCGAGTCTAACAATTGTGAGGAACGATTCTGAACGAGAGGTTCCTTCAAGCTGCTAGTGTGGCGGATGAAAGGAACTGAGAAAGAGCAGAAATGCTAGGGGCTTATATATGGGATGGGCGGAACTACCGCCAAAGACTTCCCTAGCGATTCTAGAAGGTTCCGAAGCTTTCTGGGCAGACACAGAATAACCCATTTGTGTGATTCGCAGAGGCCATGAAAAAGAAGTAAGCCTTTTGAAAACAAAAGGACATACCTATTCATGGCAAGTCACTTCTGAGTATTCCTTGCCTAACAAAACAATGTGAAATTAATGGGTTCATCATAAGTCTACAGGTGACTTGACACACACACATATCTAACTAATGACATACACATGTGTGTGTTTACACATGCATATTCATGTCAGTGTTTTAGAATCAATCCATAATCTTGAAATACAACAGGCCTATAGGTCTGGGTGTTGGAGTCTAGGGTTTGAATCCTTGCTCAGCCACAGAAATCCACTGGGTGATTTTGGCAAGTCACACACCTTCAGCTTCAGAGTAAGGCAATGGCAAACCCCATCTGAGCAAATCTTGCTAAGAAAATTCCATGATAGGGTTGCTATAAATCACAAACAATTTGAAGGCATGCGACAATAAAGTTATATCAACATTAAACATACATGTAAATATCTGTGGTAAAATGCATGGAACACACTGGTGAGTGAAGAACTATCTGTCTCCCCTGAGCAGTGTGGAAAAAAGAATCTCTTCTGCATATTACCACTCAAGTGGAAGTTTGTATTTAAGAGGCTCCAAGCCTCTACTCTGTTTTATATTAAAATTACTATTTTAAGAATTTCCATAATGACATGTATATTTTGATTGTCAGTCAAATCAAGAGACTATTTATTCATCAATCCAAGAAAAACAGGTGGTTACAAAAGCGAAGAACAATGAAAGGGCATTAGCAACGCTACAATTATTATCTCCCTTACTGTCATCTGACATGTCATTATGAATTCTCCTACATCCAAAGAATCCAGAATCCAAAGAAATAAGTATTATTTATTTCAAACTTTTTTGACATCTCCCTTCATCTTACAGTAGCAAGGCAGTTTAAAACTGCAATAAAACCAATCTGAATAAACCACATGAAACTACAATGAAAGACCAAAACTATAAAAATAATAGCTACACTTTGCAGCACTAAAAAAGCAGTTCAACATGTTTCAGAAAACTTTTTATCTAAAACTAACAATATGCCTGTGTAAAATGAAACCACCAGATCAGGAAAGCCTTGTATAAGAAAACAAAAACATTTGAACCTTTTAGAGACAACTTGAAAGCTCCTTCCAAAATGCATCCAGAGATGATTTTTTTTTCTTTGAAGAGCTCCAATTTTTCTTATAATTTTCATTTTGGTGGTGAAATGTCTAGGTCCATAGTTTTTCAACATTCCAGGGTAGCTGGTCAGGCAGGCTAATCTGCTTTACTCTTTTCTTACTGTTTTGCTCTTCACATGTGCTAGTTAAGTGATTTTGGAGGCAGTTGTTTACCCTGACTGTTATATGTAACCACACCAGCTACAGTAAGATCATTTAAAGCAGAACCCCATTCTTTCCCAGGTGAAGCTTTACTTCATTGTTTACTGCAATGCAACACTGAAAGTCTGTCTTTCTCCAGCCCTCCTTCACCATCCTCCCAATGGCAATGCTCGCAAAACAGTTTCAGCTAGAAAGACAACAAGAAAAGTAGGGGTGGGTCTATGCTGAGCTGGGCTCTTATCAAAAGACTTTGTAAAAAAGAGCTTCTTTGTCAGAGACTTTGGGGCCGAACAGACAGCCCAGAAAGCTGGCTTCCAGGCGGCTTAGGGGACGTAGCGTTTTGACGGCACACATTCTCAAGACACCTGGAGGATGTCCAGCCAACCAGATGGGGGAGGCTTCAAGCTGCTCTGGGGTGTGTGGTTTTTTTTTTAATTTTTTAAATTTTATTAGTTAAAAAAAATACATATGTATACAACATCACATTTTCATAACGGAAAACACACAAATTTATAAAGCATTATAGCCATAATTAACTTTTCCATCTTAGACAATTCTTCTCTCAATTATAGTTGTAGCTCCTGGCTAATTTAGAACGTTTTCTTGTATGTTTATCGGTATCTACAAGTAAATAAATTTTTATTCTTATTATTAACAAACAAAGAAATATATATATATATATAAATCTTAAATATATTTGTTAACCCTATTCAAATAATAAATTTATAAAGTTTTTCCAACTTCTTGTAAAGATTAATTGATTGACTTAATTCTTTTTAAGATTTCTTCTAACTTTCCCCATTTTTTTTCATATTGTTGTATAGATTTCCCACTTGAATACATTGATAATTTATCCATAATAGCCAGTTCACGTAGCTTATTGTACCACTCAAATATTTGTGGTTGATTATCTGCTTTCCAGTGTCACGCATACGTAATTCTTGCTGCTGTTATCATGTATAAAATTATGCTTTTTTCTTCTTGAGTTAATTTATTTTTAATAATAGATAACATGTTTAATAAAAATAATTCTGGTTCAAAGGGTATGTGCTTCTGTAGAATGTTTTCCATCAGAGCGTGTATTTTTTCCCCAAAAGTTTTTTACCATTTTACAGTGCCACCACATGTGGAACATAGTTCCTTTCTCAATTTTACACTTCCAACAGGAATCACCACTTTTTTTAAACATTTTGCTTAATCTGCTAGGTGTCCAATATCATCTGTAAAAATTTTTATAAAAGTTTTCCTTTAGAGCATTACATTTGGTGAATTTTTGTGTTTCATTCCACATGATTTCCCAGTCTTGCAATGGTATAACTTTCCCTATATTTTGCATCCATTTTACCATATTTGTTTTGACTGTTTCTTCATACATTTCATGATCAAGAAATATCTTATACACTTTCCCTATCCAGTGTTTTTCATTACTTCTTATAAGTTGATCAAGATTATTGATTAATCATAATCTTGATAATCTTGGGTGTGTGGTATTTTGACAACACACGCCCCCGGAGTGCATGGAAGCCGCCCTGGAGTTGTGCTGGGGCTGCCTAAGGTGGCCCTTTACCAGCCCAAAAAGGAGTGGATCTTTTCCGCTCTCAATCTGGTGGAGTGGATTGGGGCTTGCCGCATGTGCTTACCACAGCTCTGGGATGGCCCCAATCGGCCCTTTTGGGGCAGTCTGTTTTGCCCCTTTGTTAACTGAGGTGTATTAAATGAGGCCTGTACCACAACAGAGAAGGCTTTCTGTCATGCTATCATGTTGCGTATCAAGAAGACTCAAAGAAAAGCCTTTTTGGAAGGATGCACTATGGCAGTGATTCCCAAAGTAGGCGGTACACCCTTCTAGGGGCAGTAGAAAAACCCAGGGGGTCAGTGAAGTAAAAGGGGCAGCAGAGGGACCTTTGATCAAAGTACTGGCACACAAGAAAGACAAGGGAGCCAGAGGCCTTCAGGACCATGATGGAGATGAGACCTTAGAGCACATGGCAATGGCAGAGAAGCGGCAGCAAAAAAGAGCTTTCACATTTGGGACCCTGCTTAAGCTATGTGAGTTTTGCTGGAACTTGGATGGTAGGTTGGAGCTGCACTGCTGCTCCTGCTTTCTTTTGCCAAGCTGAGAGAAGAGTAGCAGAATAAACAAAAAAAATTTTTTTTTGGGGGGGTGACTTGAAGCTGTGTGGGGAAGGGTTATATCTGGGAAAAGAGGGGGATGAGCATCCAGGGTTGATTCTTCAAAAGAGTCTTTTGCTTCTTTTGCCTCTCTCTGACTGAAAGTCCCCCTTTGCAAGAGAGGAGCTTTTCCCTTTACGACCAGTTACCTCAGGAGCAGCAACCAAGCAACTGGTTGAATAGCCACAAGGCTATCATGGGCAGGAGGCTTCTCAGTTGCTGTTCCCAGTCAGTGCTGAATTGGTTGCTAGGGCCTTCCCTTTGCACCCAGTCACCCTTGGAGCAGCAAATGAACAGCAAGCCAGCTGGCCTTCCTTTTGCTGTAAGATCATGGCAAGGAAAAGAGAAAAGCAGACGTGGGCTGCTGCCATCTATTCACACATGAGAGGCTGAGAAGTTGGAGATGGTGGCAAGCTGTCATGGCTGAAGTAGACAATACTGGCTAGTTGGCTGCTCCACAAATAGTAGACCTAGTATCAAGAAACAGCCATTGGGGGTGCTAGTGTTGTCACCCAAGAGGAAAAGGGGTAGTAGCCCAAAAAGGTTTGGGAACTTTAAAAGTAAGCACCAACATGTGAACTAGTCTCAGAAAGGAACAAGCAGCCAGGCAGCTCTTTCAGAAGTGATGTCATTCTACCTAACTGTACTGGTTATAAATATGACCACCATATTCTATATTAGCTGAAACTTCCAAAATATCTTCAAGGATATTTCCACATATAACACATTACAGTAATTCAATAAGGATTTTCCTAACACATGAACCTGTGTAATCAGTCTATCTCTGCTGAGGGACGGCCACAGCTGATATGGAGAAAGTTGTTATTTGAAAACCTACCTGAGGGATACAGTCTGTGTATGCAAACATTGATTTAAAACGGTCATCCATGCTTATGTGATACAGGATACACATAGCCACTTGTTTGTAACTTTCATTTCCTATGAAAAAAGGGGAAAAGAACCATACAATATTGATAACCTAGATAAATAAGTCATATTTTGAGACTAATTTGATTCACATTGAATTAGATTTGAATACTCCTAAAAATCACAGAAACAAGTACCTCCTATTTTGCTCTTTTTAAAAATTGAGTATTTCTCAAAGATATAGCTGTGTTAGTCTGGATGTATCTTGTAGCGTCTTTGAGACTAACTGAGAGAAAGAAAGACACTGGTACCATATGTTTTCATAGACTTAGATCTACTTCTTCAGATGCATAAAGTGAAATGACCTTTATAAGCTAGTGGTGTGTGTGAATAGCAATAGAAATGCAAAACCTGTGGGTATGGTGATGACATAACAAGTTCAATTTTAATGATGATTGTTGGGGGGACAAAGGCAGGAGGAAGGTAGTTGCCTAAAGCCAAGTTGAATAGATAACCATGTTATCTCATTCAGTCCATTCCTGGTTCTGCTGACCTGGAGTGGGACTCCTTGAGATCTACACTACAACCACCCAATGATTTTAGCCTTTTTTTTCTTCAATAATTCAGTGAGAAATTATTTTGGGGTTCCACTTGCACTTTCTGTCTCTGACTCTACAGACTTACTTCACACCCATCTGTGGGGAATTGAGATCAAGCAAAAGGCATGTGAAAGCACTGTGGATGAAGAGAAGTACTTTTAAAGGAAGGCTTTATTCTATCAAGAAATTTATATTAGCAAAAGGGTGTCTCTCTTCATGAAGGACACCTTCCTTTCAGGTACTCTTAGAGAAAGTCACAAGAGATAAACTAGATCATTTCAGCCAAGGTCACCAAAATACCCATAAGCCCTGATGCTAACTGCAACTCTAATAGCACCTCACAACCAGATGGGATCCTGAATCCTGGATATTCTCGGGGGTAGCTAGGAGTTTGGTGCTCCCTCTTAGGTGGGAGAAAACCCACAGTCCCAAAGCATCCCTTTTGTTAGGCTCACTCCTCATGGTCCTCCCTGAAGTATTTATAACCTGCTGAGAAGTATCTCAAAGGTTTGTGCTTTTGTCCAACAGGCCATCTCATTGGCAAATGTTCTCTTGTCACCTCTGTGACACTGACCTCCCATTAAAATGTAACAACCTCATCATATTATTAACCCTTTATTACCTGGAAAGAAGGCTATTCTCTCAGCTGTGCTGCCCAGATAGTGGGAAAGCCTATTATCACACCACATGAATGGTGGTGGGAGTCACTGGAATGTACTATAATGCTGGCTGGGAACCAGAAAAGAGAGGAAGTCAAGAAAGCCCTCTTCAGCCTGAGGTGTTAACTATGTTATAATGTGTGCAGTGTGCCAGGAAACCACTGATGAACCCACTGTCGATGGACTAGAGTTTGCAGATATATTCCAATTCTGCTGTTTCTCTTTCCAATCATCTCTTATAGTTCATTTGTTCAAGGGTTACTGTTTTGAGATCCAAGATGGAATGTAAAGGAAGACTGAAGGGTTCTGTAAGTGGTTTTTGTATATTCCCATTCCTAATCCCTGATTTAGGGATTCTCAAAGATATAGCTGTGTTAGTCTAGATCAGTATGCAAATTATCTTGTGCCAATTATCCTCTGGCACAAAGACTACTTTTGCCCAATGTACAGTGCTGAAATGTCAACGTCACACATCCACCATTTAACATAGTTCCTTCCTTATCCATCAACCCTTTACAATTACCACAGTTATGCCTATTGGAATTTTATAAGTTCTTTGGCATCACTTTCCTCTGCTTTGTCCTTTACATCCTTGCATTCAAAATTTTACCTTCAACTTATTCATGGGTTATAATTTTGACCCAAAAGTCTGCTCTCAACTTATACGTGAGGTCAGTTTATACATGAGTATATACAGTAGTTTTAAGTTTGTAGATTGGATTTCTTTTCTGTGTGTGTGTGGTTTCACCCTATATATTTAGGAAAGCCGATTTCACTAAATTTAGGGAAATGCTGGTAGTGATACTGTGGTCAGGAACACTAAAAAAGAAGGGAGTTCAGGAAGGATGGGAGTTTCTTAAAAGGGAGATATTGAAGGCACATCTTCAAATGATTCCCAGCATGGATGATTAAAGAACTTTCAACTGAACTAAGTTTTAACAGGGACATGTATAAGAAATGGAAAAGGGGGACATCACCAAAGAGGAATTCAAACCTTAAGCCGCTTCACTCCTCCTCCTCCTTAGTCCTTCAACTTCCTTCTTCTCTTTTCTTGTTCCCATTCTTCCAACATCACCTCATCTCACCTCTCCATACTTTCATTCTTCCACATTCATTCTAACTTCCCCCCTTGCCCATACCAATTCTTCTTTCTTACTTCTATACATAATCCTAACTCAAGTGCCTGTTCTTTCCAGTTCAGGGCATATTTCATATACTTGTTCGTCCCATTTCTGATACCTGATCACATTACCTGCCCTTTTTCTGATAAGATTCTTTACTATCCATTGTACTACTGTTTGTCATTTTAATTTCCACAGATTACGGTATTATTGAAAAGCTAAAGCTGTTTTTCCTCTTTTGTTTTCCCACAATAAGGTTATTATGTACATCCAGTCATTTCTAAATTGACGTTGTTTTATTATCTATTAAAAGTGTTAATTTATCCATCTTGGCCATTTCATATAATTTCAATAACCAACCATCTTCTAAAGGGATCTCTGTTCCCCCCCCCCCCATTATTTTATTTTATTTGTTTTTGCATATACTAAACTCGCTGCTGATACCATATATAATAAAATGCTCCCATTTTTTTTCCCTCAAGTTGTAGCTCTAAAGGTGTAGCATATTTAATAAATATATTTCTGGACCTAATGGATAATTTTTAGAAGATTTGTTATGTATTTGTGTTCATTTTTTTTTTTTTTGGCCTTTTCACATAGCCACCATGCATGATAAAAAGTACTTCTTACTTTACTGAATTTGCAACATGTATCTTTCATATTTGTTTATATTTTTACTAGTTTGTCTGGGGCCACCTGTAAAACATCTTGTAGTAGTTTTAAGTTTTGCTTTTTTGTAAATGATAAATTCTTATACCATATTTTTCCGCAATGTTCTACTTGCATTGTATGGTCTATATTTTGCACACAGACAATCATATTATCCTTGATTCCTCTTTGCTCTAGCTCAATTTTTAATAATAATTTATAAAATTTTGCTATAATTTTTTCTGGTATGGACTTATTATGTGTAATTCCATTTTTTCTTTCTCAGTATTTTCTAACTTCAAGTCCTTTTTAAATCTCTCACATAGCTGTCAGTAAAGTAACCAATGGCATTTAATGTTTTCATTTTTTGATTCCTCTCTTGTTTTGAACTGACACCTTCATGTCTCCTCGGTAGATCTTCATATGTTAGCCTTGTTCATTTATGTAAATTCTCCCTCCTATGGAATGTTTCATGAGTCTAACAAATGAGTCTAATGATAGTCTAGCAAAATGATTTTTAAATTCTTTATTTACGGCCATTTTCCCATACCATAGGTATGCATGCCAACCAAAAGGTAAACTGAAGCCTTCTAATTGCAATGCCCTTTTATTCTTAAATGTTATCCAATCTGTTAACCCGTGTAAACAGTTCTCATGGAGTCGAAGGCTTTCAGGGCCGGCATCCATACTTTTTTGTGGGTTTTTCAGGCTGTGTGGCCATGTTCTTGAAACATGGCCACACAGCCCGAAAAACCCACAAAAAACTAAGGGCCTTTACAAACTGCCAGAAATAGTGCAAATTGAGGCCACTTTAACTCAGTGCTACGGAATCATGGGAATTGTAGTTTTTTCTGAGACACTGAACCTTCTCTGTCAGAGAGCTCTGGTGCCACAATAAACTACAGTTCCCATGATTCCTTAGCACTGAGCCAGGACAGTTAAAGTGACCTCAATTTGCGCTATTTCTGTAGTCTGTAAAGGCCATAAGTTCTCATGGAAATAGTTTTATATCTGGCTAGGCCTCTTGAGTCTTGCAATGTCTTCATCATGACCCTCGGCTTTCTTCCATCTCAAAGGAATTTCGATAAATCTTTATTCCACTGTTTAAAAGGAGTATCTTTAATAATTATTGGAATGTTTTGGAATAAATATATCATCTTTGGAAGGATATTCATGTTTATACTTGACACTCTTCCTAAAAGAGATAGGTTCAAATTTTCACATTTCTTTAAGGCAGTGCTTCTCAATTATTTGTTAAGGAAAAAGCAACATGGGATATACAGTAATAGAAATAAAAATATGTATGTGAATGTCAAAGTGACTAAGCAGGAACAATCATGAAAGCTACACAGGTGAAAAAGATAATATAATTAAGAAGCCTTGAGAGCCAAGGACAAAGTTATAGAAGGTACACTGAGAACACCTGTGATAGATTGCAAACACCTGAGACTCATTAAGTGGTCAAGGTAAAGTGATGAAACACTTGGGTTGGTCTTAGGTATGGGATGATCTATGTGGACCAATCAAGATGTATGTACACACCCACTGGGTGGAAACTGACTGGTGGGTGGTGTCTAACAATGGCTATAAATTGCAATGTTTGCTAATGTACATTGTGGAGTAGTTTGGTGTATTGTGGAGTAGTGTTGGAGATATTGTGAAGTGTAGAGATTGTGATTTGTAGGGCATATAGTATTTGTGTATATAGTAGAATAAAGTAGATCTTTTATATAAGACTACTGAGTTGTCTGGTGTCTTGAGGGAAGATACAAGAGCCAGAAGAATCCTGGAGAAGTTTGGAGACATCTCAGGAAGAAGAGTGAGAAGGCTTGGAGAGTTTGTCAGGGTCTTCAGCCTATTCTCTGAACTCTGCTGCTTGGGCAAGAAGCATCAACCACTGATCAAAGCTGGTCAGCTCTGCTGCATAACAAGGTGGAGAGTTAGAGCCAGAGGTGAAGAGCTACAACTCCCATCATCCCTGACAAGGGTTATGGGCCCAGATACTAGAGCAACCAGCATCCACAGAAGCTGAAAGTTCCAGAGATTGGAAGAAAGTTTTGTGGAGCTTTGTGAGTAAATCATTTTGTCTTTTGTCTGCTGTGCATACTCAGAAGGACTGTGTCAAATTGAGTCACTAAACAAATTAAGATGGAGATCCTAAAGTTTAGTAAATTAAATAGAAATAACTACTCTACCTGGAAAATATATGCCCAATCTCTACTCATAAAGGAGTCTCTGTGGTCGACAGTTGAAACAGGGCTGGCAGCTGATGCTAATGCAGCCACTCGAGAAAGAGACGCTAAAGCAAAAGCATGTCTTTATCTCATGCTAGAAGAAGACTTGATTAACGACATAAGAGATAAAGTGTCTGCCAAGGATGTGTGGGATACTTTGCAGAGATTACACACACCTTCAACTGCATTTGCAAAAATGCTTTGGTCTAAAAGAATTTACAGACAAAAGATGACTAAAGGACAGTGTGTGATAGAACACTTAAAAACAATGCAAGATTTATTTGTGCAAGCTGAACTGAGAGGAGTGGAAATTAGCAAAGAGCAGCAGTGTTATATTTTACTGGAATCGCTAGATCCTTCTTGGGACAACATTACAAATAGCTTGCAAAATTTGCCAGAAGCTGAGCTGAACAGAGACTTAATTGTTGCCAGAATATTGGAAGAAAACTTGAGAAGAAAGTCTGAGCAGGGTGACTCAGCAAGTTTAAGGACTGTGCCAAAACAACAAACAACGCCTGATCTACGAAAGCAGGAAGAAGCAGCTTCTACAAGGGAGCAACGGAAGTGTTTTTATTGTAAAAAGACTGGTCATCTGCAGAGACATTGTAAACAATTTGCTGCTGAGAGGAGCAAGCAAAAGGAGAGCAGATGGCAGCCGCGGCAGTATCAAAAGCAGTCCAAACCTCCATTTTTGAAGGACAGTGGTAACAAAAAGGGGTTTGCAACCATGATTAAGGAAAAACAAAATGCTAATTGTAAATGGTTAATTGACTCAGGAGCATCATCTTCAATGTGTAACAATATTAATTTGATAAGTAATAGAAAATCAGCTAATGTAAATGCTGTAGTTTTAGCTGATGGGAAAGAGCTCAGTACTGTAAATCAAATCGGTACAGTTTTCATTCCTGGGCTAAAGGAAAACTTTAATGATGTGTTACATGTAAAGGAGTTAGAAAATAATTTGTTATCAGTGAGCAGGTTAACAGACAGAGATTACACAGTTATATTTGAAAAGGACATGTGTAAGATAAAATTGAATGGGGAATTGCGAGGCATAGACTTGAAAAAGGATAAACTTTACTATTTGGAAGACAAAATTGATTGCTACAGGGTTGAAAATGCTAATAACATAGACAATAGTCCAATTCATAAAGACTGCATACATGAACTACACAGGAAATTTGGCCATGCTAGTTTCAAATGTTTAAAGAAGTTAATCAGTATGTGTCCAGATTTAAAAGTTGCTGAATGCAAAAATCACTTAGATTGTACTGTATGCAATCAGGTAAAGGTCAGAGCTTTTCCAGTAGCCAAGAAAACCAAAAGAATTGCTCAAAGACCATTTCAGTTTGTACATGCAGATGTTGCCCAAGCTAACTGTTTATCTTTAGGGGGAAGCAAATATTTCCTAGTAATTGTTGATAGGTTTACAAGGTTTGCATTTGTAAGAATATTGAAAAACAAATCTGACGCTGGGCAAAGTTTAAAAGCATGGGTGAGAATGGTGGAAAGACAATTTGATATTAGAGTAGGCACCATTGTTACTGACCGGGGAGGAGAATTTCTAAGTAATCAATTGTTTAATTGGTTTCAAAAGGTAGGAATAAGGCATGAAACTACTAATCCCGCTTGTCCTAACAAAGATGGTTTAGCGGAGAAAAGAATACAAGATATAAAAAGGATAACTGCTTGTTTGATGGCAGATGCAGAGGTAAAAGATAGTTTCTGGGCAGAAGCAACTTTGACAGCAGTACATATTAGTAACAGACTGTATCATTCAGAAATTGAAGACATTCCCTACAGGGTATTGTATGGGAGAGTGCCAAATTACAAGTATTTGAGAGTCTTTGGACAGTTTGCTTATGTTTACATTCCAGCTTGTTTCAGGAAGAAAGGAGAACCCAAAAGTAGAAGGCTTAGGTTTTTGGGTTATTCTGGAAATAGCTACAAGTTTCATTTAGGTGGAAAAGTAGTTCAGTATTCTAGGTCTGCAAATTTCGAGAGACATGCCGGTTGGGACAAATTGCATGCCAATAAGGAAGTTTTCTTGAGGTTAGGAAGTTCAAATGAGCCAGAAACACAAACTGAACCAACTTCAGGAAACGGAGGGGTTTCAGTTAAGCCAGAAGCATCCACTAGCAGCAGTGATAGTTCTTCAGATAATGAGACACAATCTAGACCTATTACTACTAGAATGACTGAGGACAAGAGATTTAGCCATAGAACTATAACTCCCAGCACAGAAAGTGAGGATGAAAGAGGCAGATCAGCAGAGTTTATTCCCAGACGTAGTCACAGAGTTAGAAAGCCTCCAGATAGGTTTGTTGTGACAAATGCAAGAGCTTGTTTAGCAGTGGAAGAGCCTGAAAGTTTTGAAGAGTTGGAAAGTTTGTCTAGAGAAGAACAGGAAAGATGGATTGATGCAATGGATGATGAGTTTGGTTGTCTGGTAAATAAAGATGTTTTTGAAGTCGTTGATAGACCCAAAGACAAGAAAGTAATTGGTTGTAAGTGGGTGTACAAAAAGAAAGAAATGCCAGATGGAAGTATTAAGTATAAAGCTAGGTTAGTAGCTAAGGGTTTTGCACAACAGCAGTATGAGAACTATGATAAGACATATTCTCCAACTGCAAAGCCAGAAAGTCTGAGAATGGTTCTGGCTGTAGCAGCAAAAAGAAATTTAGTTGTAGAACATTTTGATTTTGAAACAGCCTACTTAAATGCTAGTTTAGATGAAGAGATATTTATGGAGCAGCCACAAGGTTTTGAAGAAAATAGTAGTCAGAAAGTTTATAAATTAAAGAAAGCATTGTATGGGTTAAAACAAAGTGCCAGAGCATGGAGTTTGTGCATTAATGACGAGTTAGTTAAGCTAGGATACAAAAGGAGCGTTGCAGATGCATGTGTCTATACAAAAGGAGACATAGTGTTAGTGATCTATGTAGATGATTTGTGCGTGGCAGCAAAGTCAAGACAGGAGATTGAATCAGTAAAAAAAGAGTTGTCTAAAAAGTTTGTTTTGAAGGATCTAGGTTTATTAAAGTCTTATTTAGGTATTGGTGTTGAGTGGACAGAAGAAGGACATTGTTTGTTAAGTCAGAGAAAGAAAATTGAAAATTTGATTGAAAAGTGTGGATTACAAAATGCTAAAATAGTAAGAGCTCCAATGACAACTGGTTTTGTATCTGAAAAAACAACTAGAGATTTTGAAGACAAGACTTTATTCAGGAGCATAATAGGATCTTTACAATTCATATCTTGCCACACCAGACCAGACATTTCATATGCTGTAAATGTATTGTCCAGAAGAGTTAATGATCTAAAAATTGAAGACTGGACAGCAGTAAAACACTTATTGAGATATTTGAAAGGAACTCTAGATAAGAAATTGATAATTAGAAACAGTCATTCAGATTTAGATTGTTATGTAGACAGTTCTTTTGCATCAGAATTAGGAGACAAGAAGTCAGTTACAGGAATAATAATCAAGTACAGTGAAAGTCCAATAGTCTGGAGAAGTAGGAAACAAACAAATGTAGCGATAAGTACGACGGAAACAGAATTTGCAGCTTTAAATGAGATAGTAAATGAGGTACAGTGGGTTGAGCAGTTATTGAATGATTTAAATGAAAGTTACAAGATACCAGTAGAAATTCTGGAAGATTCACAGTCATGCATAGCAATGGCTGAAACTGAAAGTTTGAAGAACAGAACAAAATATGTTGGAGTAAGATATCAAAATGTGTGAGACATGGTTCAGAAGGGTAAAATAGAATTGAGATATATAGAAACACAACACAACATAGCAGATTTGTTCACAAAAGCATTGACGGCGGAAAAACATGAAAGACTGACACAAATGGTTGGAATGACATTGTAAGACACATACAATATTTTATTTCAGAGGGGATTGTTAAGGAAAAAGCAACATGGGATAATAGAAATAAAAATATGTATGTGAATGTCAAAGTGACTAAGCAGGAACAATCATGAAAGCTACACAGGTGAAAAAGATAATATAATTAAGAAGCCTTGAGAGCCAAGGACAAAGTTATAGAAGGTACACTGAGAACACCTGTGATAGATTGCAAACACCTGAGACTCATTAAGTGGTCAAGGTAAAGTGATGAAACACTTGGGTTGGTCTTAGGTATGGGATGATCTATGTGGACCAATCAAGATGTATGTACACACCCACTGGGTGAAAACTGACTGGTGGGTGGTGTCTAACAATGGCTATAAATTGCAATGTTTGCTAATGTACATTGTGGAGTAGTTTGGTGTATTGTGGAGTAGTGTTGGAGATATTGTGAAGTGTAGAGATTGTGATTTGTAGGGCATATAAGACTACTGAGTTGTCTGGTGTCTTGAGGGAAGATACAAGAGCCAGAAGAATCCTGGAGAAGTTTGGAGACATCTCAGGAAGAAGAGTGAGAAGGCTTGGAGAGTTTGTCAGGGTCTTCAGCCTATTCTCTGAACTCTGCTGCTTGGGAAAGAAGCATCAACCACTGATCAAAGCTGGTCAGCTCTGCTGCATAACAAGGTGGAGAGTTAGAGCCAAAGGTGAAGAGCTACAACTCCCATCATCCCTGACATTGTTTTCTGTCATGCCCCCCCCTAGGAAGAAGAAAACATTTCGTACCCCTCCGCGCGACTGTAAATAGTATCATTTGTCTATAAAATTGTTATAAGTACACCTCTGCATAACACTGTATCCTTATTAACGTATATGAGCATATACCCTTTACAGAGCCTTGCGCCCCCCCTTGGAGGCGCGCCCCACTATATGAGAAGTACTGCTTTAAGGGAATCTGTGATCAGATTCCAAGTTTTAATATAATTATTAAATAATTCTGTGTTACAGTAGGCCCTCTTTATCCATGGATTTTTTATCCACAGATTCAAGCATCTACAGCAGGGACAGGCAACCTTTTGGAGACCTGGGCCGGTCTCCCGTAGCCCAGGTCTCGGCTGGGCCAAGGGGGGGGGGGAAATGGCGGCGCCCGCGCCCGCACGCACCCCCGCCGCCGCACACGACCCCCCTGCGCATGCGGCCGCCGCCATAGCTTGCGCAGCCACAACCGCCACGGCACATGTCGCAGCCGCCATTTTGGTAGTCCAAATCGCGGCCGCGGCACGTTTGCGCATGCGC
The DNA here is from genome assembly GCA_026167975.1 of Phrynosoma blainvillii. Lineage (NCBI taxonomy): Eukaryota > Metazoa > Chordata > Lepidosauria > Squamata > Phrynosomatidae > Phrynosoma > Phrynosoma blainvillii. The sequence continues at coordinate 155,956,543 of JANUYF010000004.1, forward strand.
AAAAGTACTGCACATGTGCAAATGCGTCGCGCCCGCCATTTTGATTTCCAAAATGGCGGCCGCAGCAAGCGTGGCCAAAAATGCGCCCCCACGGCGGCGCGCGGCGGCGGCGACAACCTTCCGCCTGGGCCGGTAAGTCCGGGGCCCAGGGCCTTAACCGGCCCCCAGGCCGTAGGTTGCCGGTCCCTGATCTACAGCTTGAAAATATTTAGAAAAAGTATAAATTCCAAACAGCAAACCTTGATTTTCCATTTTATATAAGGGAGATCATTTTTGTCTGCTATTATATTTAATGGGCATTGAGTATCAACAGCAGAACATGCTGCCTTGAAGTGTGGTGAAGTCTTCTTCTTTGGAGGTTTTTAAAAAGAGTCTGGATGGCCATCTGTCAGGGGTGCTTTGATTATGTATTCCTGCATGGCTGGGGTGTGAGGCTGGATGATCCTTGAGGTCTCTTCCAACTCTATGATTCTACGTTATTTTATATTATCAAAATTGCCTCTCCAGCTGGTACTGCCCCTTCCCCTTGTCTCGCCTCAGACACTGCAAAGATGGCAGCTGCACTTGGTGGTGTGTCGTCCTCTGCGGTGTTTCCTCCTGAGCCAAGCCCTGCTGCCTCAGACCACCTTCAGGGCAGCTCCATCCTCCACTCCTCCCTCCACCACCTTCCTCACTGCAGCCTCTTCCTCCACCTTCAGGGCCTCCTCCGCCACCTCTTCCTCTTTGGTGATGCTCCTTCAAAGAAAGAGCACTTCTCCACTGGCTCCCTCAGAGGCTGTGCAGTATGATGCAGCATTGTCAGCCAAGCCCCACAGCTGGTACTTCTGGGTGGGCTCAGAGGTCTCCATGGAGGAGCCCATGGCTGGAGCACCATGGCTGCTGCTGCCCTGGCCGCCGCTCCAGGACTGGAGGAGTGGCACCTTCTCATCCGCCACCTTGGAGTGGGAGCAACTGCTCCCTCCCTCTCCTTCTCCTCTTCCTCCTGGCAGTGTACAGACAGGAGGGAGGGAGAAAGAGAGTGTGAGAGACAATTCCCTCCCCCCTTTTCTTTCCTTCTATCCCTGCCTCCTTCTTTCATTGGAGTGTTCATTGCAGACTTGAGCATCCACAGGGGTGGGTGGGTCTGGAATGGATCTCCTATGGATATCAAGGGCCCACTGTGTTCAAAATTTTAAAAGGAATATTATTATTAGCCCCACTAAAGAGTGGATAATAAGAAATAAATATAAGAAAAAGGTAATGTACGTAGGTATAAGGTAGGAATCATTTAGGTAGATAGGGAGTAGGAGTAAGTGAGTAGGGAACAGATGAGGATGGAGAAGGTGTGAGAGAGAGGATTCAAGAAGAAGGGAAGAGAGATATAGAAGGGATGGGAAGATGAAATTTAATGAAAGGAGGATATGAAAACAAAGAAAGATGATAGGATATGGTGGAAAGCCAGTAGTGCTCCTCAATTAGGTAAATGGTTCAATGTATAGATGAAAATTATTAAATCTGTAAGGTACTAACTTTTTACATTACTCATGGAATGTGATATTAGAATGGAAATGTGATCTTTGTGTATGGTTGTATGAGATGTGGAATGGTTTGTTTAATGTGAAATGTGTAATTGTATGCTATGTATGTGTAATGGTCTATGTGCTATTCATTTGGTGCACAATTGTTTAATAAATGTATCTTACTTTTGAAAAAAAAACTTCATAAGCAAGAAACCAATTCAGGCACAAATAGAACAGCAAATCAAGTGCAAGATATTTTAAAGATAAAGGGGGAAATGTCACAAAATGTTCAATAGGTAACTGAATAGAGGCAAACAGATATTAAGGATTTTGTTTATTCGTTTAATATCTCACTTTTCTCCTTGCACAAGAACTAAGGAGGCTTACATCCAATTAAAAACTAGGTACAGTTTTTTAAAATAAAAAAGATATTTATACAAAAGTAAAAAAATATAAACAAATAATTACATTAATAACAAACACAAGGTTACATGAGGATTCATGTTAGATTGCCCAGCTTCAGAAACTAACACCTAGGCCATTATATATTATGGTTATAAATGTGAATAATGATGAGCTCACTGAATAATAAATGGAGCGGTCAGAAATATTTTGAATTTATTGCCCACAGAAATTTATCATTAATTACTCAAATCATTATTCTAAAGTGTTATTCACATTTATACTGCCATTATAGAATACTTGGGTCATTTCTAGCTGAGTAGTTAATACACAACAACTGAGATATTAGCAGCAGTAACTGATTTTTCTGTGGAACTTATTGCCTTTCCCAATACAGGGACAGATTCAATAGCTCAATTGCTTAGCAAGGTAACAACATTGTTCGGAAGGGGAATCACACAGACTATACTATCCCTGTTGGGGGATACTCCTCGAACTCAATGGTATATCCTCTCCAGATGATCTCAAGGACCCAGGTGTCAGTAATTATTGAAGAACAGGCAGGATAGAAATGAACTGGTTTGTCTCTAACTGTATGTAGTTGGCAGTACCGAGAACCAAAGTGAAAGTAGAATAGATTTTTTTGCCATGAGGTAAAGCAGGGGTCCTCAAACTATGGCCCGCGGGCCGGGGCCGGCCCGCCAAGGCCTTTTAACTGGCCCGCGGCCCGCCTGGTGTGTTGTTTTGTTTTGGGTTTTTTGCCGTCGTGGTCTGCCCTGCTCTCACCTACGGATTCTGTCAAAACACTAGCGTCCAGGTCAGCTCTTATTTGAGAGATTTTATCTGCAAAGTAGATGTTAAAAGCATCACAGCAGGCTGCTGTAGGGTTAAGTAGAGGGTTCTGTAGGACGGACCAAGCACTCACCGCCCAGCTCCCGAGTCAAGGCCAAGCCGCTGCAATCGCCGGTGGTTGAGCTGGGCTGGAGCTGGCTTTGAAGGCTCTCGGAGAGCCTGATGTTCCGAGGGAGGAGGGGGCAGACCAAGTACTCACCGCCCGGCTCCCGAGTCAAGGCCAAGCCGCTGCAATCGCCGGTAGTCGGGCTGGGCTGGAGCTGGCTTTGCAGGCTCTTGGAGAGCCTAATGTTCCGAGGGAGGAGGGGGCGGACCAAGCACTCACCGCCTGGCTCCCAAGTCAAGGTGAAGCCGCTATTTACCCCTACATGTGCTAGCTATTTGTTTGCATTCCTCTTTAGTGATTTTCCCTCCTTTTCCATCTCTTATACATGTCCCATTTAAAACTTAAGGCCTTTACAGACTGCCAGAAATAGTGCAAATTGAGGCCACTTTAACTGTCCTGGCTCAGTGCTAAAGAATCATGGGCACTGTAGTTTATTGTGGCACCAGAGCTCTCTGACAGAAAAGGCTCAATGTCCCATAAAAAAAATACAATTCCCATGATTCCCTAGCACTGAGCCAGGACAGTTAAAGTGGCCTCAATTTGCACTATTTCTGGCAGTCTGTAAAGACTCTTAGTTCAGTTGAAAGTTCTTTAGACATCCATCCAGGTTTCTTGAAACACTTCCCATTTTTCCTCCTCATTGGAACAGTTTGTAATTGTGCCTTCAATATCTCCCTTTTGAGAAAATCCCATCTGTTCTGAACTCCCTTCCATTTTAGTATTCTTCATCATGGAATCACCCCCAGTATTTCCCTAAGTTTGCTGAAACAAGCTTTCTTAAAGTCTAGAATGCATGTCTGACTATGCTCAGCTTCTTCTTTCCACTGTATAACAAACACCAGAATGTGAACGTTCCCACCTTATAATCTAGGGGGAGGGAGGGAGTATTCCGGAGGGCAGGAGTTCATCAATAGCCAAATTGCTATATAGAAAACAAGGGAAATAGTGCAAGGCTCCAACAACGAGAGGGAAAAAAAGTTACACAGGCAGATGAGGCCTGGCCCATGGTCTTAGATGTCTCTACACTAATGCAGAGAGCATAGGAAATAAACAAGATGAACTTGAACTCCTAGCACAACAAAGGAAATATGATATAATAGTCATCACTGAAACCTAGTGGGATGAGTCTCATAATTGGAATGTAGCAATAGAGGAGTATAACCTTTTAAAGAAAAATAGTCCAAATAGAAAGGAAAGGTTGTTCACACCTGTGAAGAGTTCCATAACTTAAATCCTGGAAGCCAGGTGGAGAGCATCTGAATAATAATTAAAGGGGAGGGAAACAACAGGAATGTTATTGTGGTAGTCTACTACAACCCCCCCCAAGTCAGACTAAAGAATTATTTTATTATTATGAAGTATTTATACCCTGCTCTTCAGCCAAAGATGGGAGAACTATGATGCCTTTCTAGATCATATGACTACCCATTCAGAAAGGAGAGATTCATAGTGATGGGTGATTTTAACTATCTTCCTATCTGCTGGAAGTCAAACTCAGCCAAAAATGTAAGGTCCAGCAAATTCCTCATTTGTTTGGCAGACAACTTCATTATTCAAAAGGTGGAAGAGGCAACAAGGGGATCAGCTATTTTAGATCTGATCCTGGCCAGCAGGTATGACCTGGTTAATGAGATGCAAGCAGTGGGATCTCAGGTGGGAGTGGTCACATTCTTCTTGAGTTTGTTATATAGTAGAAAGGGAAAGCCAAGCATAGACAAATATACACCCTAGACTTTAGGAAAGCTGATTTCAGTAAATACCGGGTGTGATCCCATGATCAAGAATAGTAAAAGAGAAGGGAGTTCAGGAAAGATGGGAATTTCTTAAAAGGGACAACTTCAAACAATTCCAATGAGGAGGTAAAATGGGAAGTTTCTCAAGAAACCAGGATGGATGACTGAAGAACTTTCAACTGAATTAAGTTTTAAATAGGATATGTTTAAGAAATGAAAAAGGTTGAAATCACCAAAGAGGAATTCAAACAAATAGCTAGCATGTGTAGGGGTAAAGTCAGAAAAAGTGCAGAATGAGCTCAGGCTTGCTAGAGAGGTTAAGAACATTAAAAGGGGCTTTGGGGGGTATGTCCATAGCAAAAGGAAGGAAGTGGTAGGGCCATTGCATAGGTAAAATGACAAAATGCTAACAGGGGACAGAGAAAAGGCAGAACTACTCAACATGTTTTCTCACAAAAGAGAAATAGTATTCAACCTGAGGAAACTGGAGCAGGGGATGCAGTAGGGAAAATGCAGCAGAGAATATCTGGTCAATCTAAGTGAATTTAAGTCTCCAGGGCCAGATGAACTACATTTAAGGTATTAAAAGAACTTGGCTCTCACCATCATTCACCTTCAAAACAGGTCCCCCAAAGGGCCAACTTTGGTGTCACTCCCTTCAGTGGTAATCCTGCCACAGAAAGCACACAGCTTTTATGCCCTTGCCAAGGAGATTGGATATTTTGGCTTAATCAGGCAGTAACTGCTGAGTACTTGGAGCCTGGCTCTCCAGGTATCAGTGGGAGAGGTAAAAGCAGAAAGCAAGCAGACAGCAATCCACTTTCCTGGGGTGGTGGTGATCTTCTTCTGCCTCCCACATGCTGACTCCCCTCAGTCCCAGCACACACCCAGCTTTTATCCCCTTGCCAAGGACAGATAGTCCTCTGGCTTAACCAGCCTGTAATTGCTGAGTAAGGATGTGACCATCACTTGTGTCAGTTTGTTAAACATACAGATTTTCCAGGTTGGAGTGGGTGAGCTCTTCCCTATGTGAGAGATGAAACATTTTAATTACGGTATCTCAGAAAACAGTAAATACATTTCCCGCCCTTCTTCAGGGGCAGAAGAATTATGACACAATTTACATCCCTAAATACCAGAAGCCTGGGTCTGCAGGGATCTTAGGTTCGGTTTGCTTGAGGACCCATTTATTTATCTTTTTGGCAGTGCACAGTATCCACAGAACTCTTCTCCAGCAATTTATTTCCAATTAGTTGATTCTCTTCTTATCAGCTTTCTCCACTGCCCAGCTTTCACAACCATACACAGAAATAGGAAATACAATGGCATGAACAATCCTAATCTTAGTATTCTATGATATATCTTTACACTTCATGGGCTTGTCTAGTTCATTCATAGTTGCTCTTCCTATTCTGATTTCTTGACTGCAGTCTTAATTCTGATTAATGATTGACTAAGCCAAGATATGGAAAATCTTCTACCATTTCAATGTCTTTATTGTCTGCTTTAAAGCCATGTAAGTCATTGTTTTTTGTTTTTTTAATGTTCAACTGTAAACCTGCCTTTGTACTTTCTTCCTTGACTTTCTTCAGTTATTGTTCCAAGTCTTTGCTATGTTCTGCTAGCTGCATATCTTAAATTGTTGACGTTCCCTCCTCCAATTTTCACACTTCCTACCTTGGAGTCTAATCCTGCTTTATATGTAACATGTTCAGCATACCTGAACAGATAATCACCCATCACTATGAATCTCTCCTTTCTGAATGGGTAGTCATATGATCTAAAAAGGCATCATAGTTCTCCCATCTTTGGCTGAAGAGCGGGGTATCAGGACAATCAAGTGTTGTGGCACCACCCACTTCGCTATATTTTAATTTTATTTATAAATGCAAAAAAGTTTACATATGTAAATAAAGTACATGTTATCTGATACATTCATTTTTCTTTTCTTTAAGAGAGATCCATGGTTCCATGTATCTGCATAGAGAGATACACACTCTAGAATTGATAGAACTACAGCACTAGCACAGGTAGGCAGTGGTTAAATGCCTGTATTGCAGCCACTCATTCATAGACCACAAGGTTGCGAGTTCAATACTAGCCAGGGCTCAGAGGCTAGACTCAGGCCTGCATCCTTCTGAGGTCGCTAAAATGAGTACCCAACTGTTGGGGGGCAATGAGCTTATAGTTGTAAACCGCTTAGACAACCCATAGTATGAAGCGGTATACAAATGAAGCTGCTTTGCTTTGCTTTGCTCCTGCTACAACAATATTTATTCAGAAAGCCACTGGTTCATGTGGATTACCCAATCATGGACCTGATGGGACAATTTTTTTTCTAAGGCATGCATACTACAAATTGTACAAAACCTATCCTCAAAATAAATGTCTGAATAATTACTGTGTTTTCAACAGACCAATCTTAATATGACTTAGGCCCTTTGGAGCGAAGGAAGGGGAGGGGCAGCCACATGCCAGGCGCCCCAACCCCTTCCCGAGGATGTCATTGGAGCGCCCGCCATTGCACACGGCGGCGCTCCAATGATGTCCTTCCGGCTCAGTGTCCAGAAGGAGTGGAAAGGAGTGCTCCTTTCAGCTGCGGCCTCGGCCGTTCCTTAGGCTGGTCCTGGAAGCGGAGGATTCCTCCACTTCCGGGACCAGCCCATAGAACGGCCAAGGCCGCGGCTGAAAGGAGTGCTCCTTTCAGCCGCGGCCTCGGCCGTTCCTTAGGCTGGTCCTGGAAGCGGAGGATTCCTCCACTTCCAGGACCAGTCCATAGAACGGCCGAGGCTGTGGCTGAAAGGAGGCCTCCTTTCAGCCGCGGCCTCGGCCGTTCCTTAGGCTGGTCCTGGAAGCGGAGGATTCCTCCACTTCCAGGACCAGCCCATAGAACAGCCAAGGCCGCGGCTGAAAGGAGGCCTCCTTTCAGCCGCGGCCTCGGTCGCTCCTTAGGCTGGTCCTGGAAGCGGAGGATTCCTTCATTTCCAGGACCAGCCCATAGAACAGCCTCAGCTGTTCCTTAGGCTGGACCAGCCCATAGAACAGCCGAGGCCGCGGCTGAAAGGAGGCCTCCTTTCAGCCGCAGCCGAGGCCGTTCCTTAGGCTGGCCCTGGAAGCGGAGGATTCCTCCGCTTCCAGAGCCAGCCAAAGGAACGGCCGAGGCCGCGGCGCCTCCTTCCAGCCGCGACCTCGGCTGGAATTTCGTAAGTTGGAATGCTTTCGTATTTTGAAGCAAATTTTTTCCGGAGGCCCGTTTCGTAAGTCGAATTTTTTGTTAGAAGAAGCATTCGTAAGTAGAGGTACCACTGTACTTCCCTATAGGTGATTCCTAGATGATTCAATATCCCAAATTTCTCAACACTATAAAGGAACCAACAAAAGCAAGTAGTAAGTAAACTATTGCCACTGTTATTGAAGTGAGGGTGGGTCGAAGGGGTGGGGGGATTCGGGGATTATTTTCTTATTATTATTTCTGCAATTGTTTTAATCTTTGCTATTACCCGCCTCGATCCTCAACAGGAAGAGGCAGGATACAAATATTATTATTATTATTGCTGTTGTTTAATAAAAGCAACAAAACATATTCTGAAAACTGGGATCAGCACTATTCATAGCAAACACCAGAAAAAACTGATTCGCTCACTGAATTTAGTGATCCCTAATATGCTTTGGAAAGGAAGGTTACTATACCAAGTTTAGATTAATTAAGGTTATTCAATTACCTGAATAACCTGAAGTTTAAAATTTAAACTAAGACCTCAAGAGCAACAGGATAGTGAAACATTTTCTCCCTTAAATAACAAAAATAGCAGGAAGAAAATTGGGGGAGGGGGGGAATAGTATGTACAAAAGATTGTTAAAAGGTGTTGTCTTTGAAAATTATTTCAGCATGGTTTTAGAAAGCCCTAATTTTTTAAAAAGAAAAGCTTTATAAATGAGTTATTAAGGAGTGGGAATAAAAGCAGTCTGAGAACAGAAATTTGAAGGGGAAAACATCTACTAGTGTCTCAATAAATAAATAAATCCTTAATACAGCGTATGCTGTGAAAAAGAGTAAGTATCTAGCAAGTAGGATGAAGTTTCATGTGTACTTCTGCTTGAAAAATGGACTGTCTCCTCTTTCCTATAACTCCCCATCCACACAAAATCTTCAAGATCCCTTTCAACTTCATGTAGAAGAGGCTACCTCTTTAATGCCACCTTTCCCCAGCTTCACAATTTTCTAAGCAAAGTATGTAGTCAGGGAGAAAAAAAAAGTGCAGCTAGTTGAAATATGAGACAACAAGACTGGATTCTGCTTTACTGAAAGTCACCTGGATTTTGGAAGCAAATGGTTTCATCTGAAAAGCCTTTTGAGAACATGTGATCAGTGCTGACTTTGACAATACACCAAATGGCCTTCAGGCATTTAAAGCAACTCTTAATAGTGTGATCATATAAATGACAGAATATGAGAGTCCTATGAGAATTAACAACTTATTACTGAAATTCAATATTTGTGTAAACAGCTTCCCGTCTCAAATTCATCTGCTTGGTTGACTCTCTACAAACTTAAACTAGACGATTATATAAGATGACAGTTGCAAAAGTGAAATTATTAACCTTTCTACATTTTTTGCCACGCCATTGCAGTTAAATGTCATATTTACAAACCAAGAATATCTAGAAGCTTTTAAAAAAGATATGCCATGACTCATGTTAGGCTAGATTTCACCAGTGTATTTTGCTGGCATCAACCATTACAAAAGACAGGCTACACTAGTAATTTCTAATTCAACGATGCATATCAGTGAACCACAGCTTAAGTTACTTTTTTCTCCTACCTTAAACATTGAGTTTAACTCCCATTATAACTTGGACATGCCCCCCTTTAATCTTCAGTTGATGTACAGATGGACAACAAATGACCAGCAAGCTACATCTAAGACTTCTGTCGGGGAAGCTTTGATTGTGAGTTCCTGCATGGCAGGGGGTTGGACTGTATGGCCTTTGTGGTCTCTTCCAACTCTATGATTCTATGATTCTCTGCCAGCAATTTTTTGTGGCCTGCATGTTGCTCTGCAGAATAAAATAACCTTGGCAGACCCATCACCAAAAGCTCCCTCCCTGAGCCTAATTTCACTACAATCCACCTTCCATTGCCCTCCATGCCAAGAAAGAAGGCCCATGATCCCTCACCTAGTTTTCAAACTCTTCCTTCATCCTGCTTCTTCCTTCTTTTCCCGGTGACAGTTCTCAATGACAAAGGACACTCTGGAGTTTATCACATGGGGGAAATCCTGTGCAGAAACAGGGTTTTAAATTGAAAAAAAAACCCACAAAAGCGGGCAGATTTTCAGACAACAAAATCCCGAAAACAAAAAGAAAGCAGTTTTTGACTACTTTCCTTTCGGGTTAACCCCATTTTAACAACGTGTGTGAAAATCTGCCCGCTTTTGCGGGTTTCCCGCACCTTTTAAATCCCGTTTCTGCACGGGATTTCCCCCGTGTGATAAACGCCTCTGACAGCTTCCTATACCACAGAGCCACATTTCTTCAGTAACTGCAGTGGTAGGAAAGTGTCTTCCCTAACTTGGAGACCAATCAGCCAAAGCAGCTCCACAGCCCAAAGAGGTATCCTACCCCTAATTAGCAGGGAAATAGTGGGGAATTGGCAATAATTCTGAGATAAATTAAAACCATATTTCTTACAAGAAATGTCATCAACGAGGAAGCATTAGCAGTAGCTTCAATGTTAAATTAAATAATAAAAAAATGAAACTTGCCTAATAATGCTGTGAGTTTTGGAAGAAGCCCAACTTGGACCATCTTATTTCTCAAGCTTGTGTCAAAGGAAAGGTTCAATAAAAGTCGCAAAGTGATGTTCTGCAGGTCTTCATGTTCACAAGGTACCATTTTTACTAGTTTGTCAACAATATCCATTTCAACCTGTTTGAGAAGTACGTAAAAGAATTTCAAATCCCCTGTTCCAAGAATTTAATAAAAATCAAGCAGTAAACAGAAATATAAGTATTCAGAAGCACATTCTCCTCAAATACCATATGTAAGTTTCCATGTAAACAACCTCTGGCTAGAGCTTTCAATTAACTCATTGGTTAGCTCATTAAGTTATTAGATCACTTTCCCCAGTGATTTCACCTAACTTCCCCAATTAATGCTCAAGTTTAAAATATGTTTCAGTGAATTAGCTTTTTTACAATTTGTTAAGGGCACACCTCTCCTTCTTGTCATGCTCAGTGAAAAGGAAGGCCTGCTGCTTCAGGAGAAGAAATATTAGAACTGGAGGAAATGCATTACACAGCTCTGTTATTAGGGAGATTAATCTTTCTTGGGATAAAAATCAGGGAGAGATCAGAGGAAAGTTCTGGAGCAAGAGTTGGGTTTGTGGAGCAGAGGTTTTAGAAAGAAGAATGGAAAATAACTAAAAATAATAATCTTAGACTAGAATGGGAATGAGTTCTAGTCAGCCATGCAGATCACTATACCATGCTTGTCTATTATGTATTATTGTATAATACACAATACATCATATTAATTGCAGTGAATCTTTTTACAATTCTTTAGTGTGCTATTCACACAGTGCTAGACTCTTGAAGAAAGGTTTTCCTCAAACTGCTCTTGCATTTCCTTTCCTCTTGGCTTTTCCTCTTTCTCCCCCTCCTTTCTCTCTCTCTCTCTCCCCCTCCAGCTTACCCATTCTGTTTTTATCCTCCTCGTCCACTACTGCCTTTAAATTATACAGTTAAGATAAGATGAGTATAGAGAAGATTGGGCTTGTCAGATACCTGATCAATAAAACTGCAGGTACAACAGACTGCATTTGAGATTTTTGTGTTCTGTATGCAAAATCTGTACTCAATCATATTTTGCAGACCACACCTTTTGACTGGAAAAGAGAAGGCAGAAAGGACGGGGACAAAACTAGAAAATAAATTTCAACAGGGATAAATGTAAGGAGTCACATCTAAGCATGAAAAATGAAAAGCATAAAGATGGAGTTGGTGACATCTGCATCTGAAAAAGCCAATGCAATCCTAGGCTGCATCAGGACCAATATAGTTTCCAGATCAAGGGAAATAGCAGTGCCACTAATTTGCTTCAGTTAGATCTCACCTGAAATACTGTGTCTAGTGTGAAGCTCTACAGTTCAAGAAATGACAATGACAAACTGGAATGTGTTCAGAGAAGGACAACAAAGATAATCAAATGTCTGTAAAGCAAACCTTATGAGAAATAAATGGGATCTGGGTATGTTTAACTTGGAGGTGACATGATAGCTATCTTTAAATATCTGAAGAAATGTCACATAGAATATGGAGCAAGCTTGTTTTCTGCTATACACAAACCAGTGGATTCTAATTAGAAGAAAAGAGATTCCGTGTATTTATTTATTTTTCATTTATACCCTGGCATTCTCCCTAAACAGAATCCAAGGCAGCTTGCACACCTAAATATTAGGAAGAATTTCTTTATTTAACAGCTGTAACAGTGGAATAGACTGCCTTGGTGGACTCTCTGTCTTTGGAGGTCACAACAGAGGTTGGATGGGTATCTTCCAGGAGTGCTTTCTGTATAACTGCATGGCAAAAGTTTGGACTAGATGGCCCTTGTGTTTCCTTTCCATAGAATCCCTAAAATTCTATGACTCCATGATTCTTTGATTAAGCTGTGCTGAAAATATCCTAGATATGCTCAAACCATTTCTGACTAAGAATTCTCCACCCTTGGTTCTTGTATACTTGTAGGTAACCACTTGTTGCAAAACTTGCAGTGGATCCGCCAAATGAAATAAATCCCTCCTTATTAACCTTTAAAAAAACAAGGCATTTGTTTAGGATTGAATTGCTGGTATAGGTGCAAACAAGAGAGAGATGCAAATGAATGTGATTGGAGAGATTATGAGATCCCATGCTTTGGGATATTTTCTAACCTGAGAGCTTCCAGATATGCTGAACCCATTATTACTAGGCAACAACCATAGTAGTCCACATGGGGGGAAATTCCAGGTTGGAGGAATAGCCTTTTTGAAAGAGCCAGTAACAAAGCATACTCCCCTAAAATCAACAGTGACAACCTCTGCTCCACTGTCTGTAAATTCCTAATGTTTTAATCTATGGATTAATTAACCATAATTGAACAATTTGAATTATTAGTAGTTATACTAGTAAACTACGGTAATTTTCCAGTTTCTAATGTTTAACATTATTGAATTTATTTTCAAACCTAAGGTTTCAACCTCTGCCTTTTGCTGAAAGTTACTAAACTATATAAACAACACTTAAGCCAAAGTCCAGCTATATTTGGTACTTGGAAGACATTATGTTTTAGTGGCATTAGGCTCCAGGAATATTATTCAAGTGTTAATAAGTCAGCAAAGCATTGCAGAAAAAGAATGGAGGGAAGAAACAATTTGCCATTGCAGTAAAAGAATGGAGGGAAGAAACAATTTGCCATTCTATAACCACTGTGTTATTCTATAACTACCTGTGTTCTAAGCATGTATGACAGTCATGTTGAAAAGCATATCTTTTAAAATGCCACAATTATTTTTAAGATAATTATAAATGTTGTATTCCGAAGACTTACAAGCAGTATCATTTCCATGTATCACATTTTCTGTACAGACCATAAGGGACATTTGATCATGACTGGCAGCTTTCTCATCTTCTCAGTGACACTTAAATGTTATGTGTCAATCCTTTATATTCTGTCAGATCCAGATTTAATCACACATCTGCAGACTCCTTCAAAATCAGTGGGGACTTAAAATTAATTATTATGGCTAAATCCCATTAATTCTAATGATTCCTCAATAATATATCTGAATCCAACTTACAATCTAATCATGTGCCTAAGTATGTCTGTTTCTATCACTCAAAGGCAAAATGAATATGTTACAATTTATATGTCCTCCCTAGTGAAAAAGTAGCAGAAGCTGTAAAATGATATGTGCTGATCATATTGATTGAAAACAAGGCCTGGGGGAGGAGACAGCAGGCCACAGGTCTCTATTTAGCTTCAGCCCTAGTTCCTGAAGTTTGGCATACAGCTTTGGCTAACAAGGATGTTTTTGTGTGGGTGTTTAGTGTGGATCAGAGTTCTCTTCAGTGCTTATAAACAACTGAACATGATTAGTGAGGGAACTGCTGCAGATACCTGCAAGTGATGTGGTATGTTTATCTTTCTGCCAGAGGATGTGGGTAGCTATACCTGCACAAACTGCAAGTTGGTAGCCCTGTTGGAAGAGAAGTTCCAGCAATTGGAGGCATGGGTATCTACACTTCAGCATATTCAGGAGCAAGAGATTTTCCTGGACTGAAACCTCTTCAGAAAGAACTGTCCTGGATAGGGAAAATATAGAGGATGTTTCTGGGGAGGAGGCCACTTCCCATATACATGCAGTAGACTTTTGCAGGAATGTGACACACAGAAGTAGGAAAATCAGAGAAAATTCTGTGAGCTGGCAGCTACAGAACCGATTTGAAGTTCTACCCCTTATCAATGATGATGAGGAACAGCAGCAGATCCAGTGTTCAGGGAATGTGCACAAAATCTGGGTAGAATCAGCACAGGGAATAGCTGCTCCCAAGACTTAGAGAAGATGTATGGTGGTGGGGGGGGATTTCTTGCTGAGGGTACAGAAACAGTGGGCCTAACAAGATGTCTCTGGAGGTATGTTCTTTCTGGAGCAAAAATCTATGCTGCAACAGAGAGGCTGACAAAACTTGTCAAGCCTACTGACCATTACCCCTTCCTTTTGGTCCATGTGGGAACCAATGTTACTGAAAGGCACAGCCTTCATAATATCATGAGGGATTATGAGGCTCATGAAAGAGCTGGATGCATAGGTTGTCATTTCATCTCTTCTCTTCTCCCAGTTGAAAGGCATGGTCCAGTAAGGGAGAGGAAAATAGCAGAGGTGAACAACTGGCTCTGCAGATGGTGCTACCAACAACAATTTGGATTCCTGGACCCTGGCCTGTGGTTTCAGAAGAGGGGACGTCTGGCAAGGGATGGGTTCCACCTCAAGTCAGTTGGCAAAAATGTTTTTGCCAAAAGTCTCAAAAATTTGATCAGGTTTTTAAACTGAGTTATGTGTGGGAGGGAGACAGTATTCTGGAGGTTCACCAAGGGCTGGAGATAATAGTAAAATGGTTATAGAGAGAACAAGGCAAATAGTGCAAGAACCAAACAGTTGGAGGGAAAAAACTTTTCATACCTGAAACTGAAACCTGGTGGAATGAGTCTCATGATTGGAATGTAGCACTAGAGGGGTATAACCTTTTTAAGAAAAATAGTCCAATCAGGAAGTGTGGAGGAGTAGCATTATATGTCAAGGATGTTGTGAAGAGATGCTGTGAAGAGATCCAGGACTTAAATCCTGGACGCCAGGTGGAGAGCATCTGGATAATAATTAAAGGGGAGAGAAACAACAGGGATGTTATTGTGGGAGTCTATTACAGACACCCCAAGTCTGACTAAGGAACTGGATTCTGTCTTTCTAGAACAGATGATCACCCATTCAGAAAGGAGAGATGTAATAGTGATGGGTGATTTCAACTATCCTCCTATCTGCTAGAAGTCAAACTGAGCCAAAAATGGAAGTTCCAGCAAATTCCTCACTTGCCTGGCAGACAACTTCATTGTTCAAAAGGTGGAAGAGACAACAAGGGGATCAGCTATTTTAGATCTAATCCTAGCCAGCAGTGATGACCTGGTTAATGGAGAGCAAGTGGTGGGATCCTTAGGTGGGAGCGATAACGTTCTTCTGGAGTTTGTTATACAGTGGAAAAAGGAAACCAAGTATAGTCAATCACGCATACTAGACATTAGGAAAGCTTATTTCAGTAAACTTAGGGAAATACTGGGGATGATCCCATGGTCGGAACAGTAAAAGAGAAGGGATTTCAGAACGGATGAGTTTCTCAAAAGGGAGATATTGAAGGCACAACTTCAAACAATTCCAATGAGAATGTAAAATGGGAGGTGTCTCAAGAAACCAGGATGGATGACTAAAGAACTTTCAACTGAGCTAAATTTTAAAAGGGACATGTATAAGAAATGGAAAAAGGGTAAAATCACCAAAGAGGAATTCGAATAGCTAGCACTTGTAGGGTGAAGTCAGACAAATTAAAGTGGAGAATGAGCCAAAGATTGCTAGACAGGTTAGATATAATAAAAGGGGCTTTTTTCGTTATGTACGAAGCAAAAAGAAGAGAAAGGAATGCTAGGGCCATTGTATGGAGAAGATGGTGAAATGCTAATGGGGGAAAGAGAAAAGGCAGAACTACTCAGCACCTTCTTTGCCTCAGTCTTCTCAAGAAAGGAAAAGGGTGCTCAACCTGAGGAAAATGGAGCAGAGGACACCATAGGGGAAATGCAGTACAGAATAAGTAAAGAGGTAGTACAGGAATAGCTGGTTAATCTAAATGAATTTAAATCTCTAGGGACAGATGAACTACTTCCAAGGGTATTAAAAGCTAGTAAGAAGGCCTTCCCTCTATGCGAGGGGTAGGCAACCTTTCCCCTTTAAGGGCCGAGGGACTTCAACTCCCAGAATCCCAGGAGCTATTGGCCAACATGGGACTATTGGCCAACATGGCTGAGGCTTCTGGGAGCTGAAGTCCCTTGGCCCTTAAAGGGGAAAGGTTACCTACCCCTGCTCTATGCCATCTGACATCATCCAACCTCAAATGGAATGAAAGGTAGGCCCAACTCCATCAGGCCTAGCCAGAGTAAAAAGGAGGGCCCTCCCTCCAGTTCCTGTGCCATGGTCCAGGCTTCAGAGGGACAGAAGAACTGCTGGACTTATTCCCCTTCCCCATTGCCATTCCCTTCTTCTTCTGTGTCATGTCTTTTTAGACTATAAGCTTGAGGGCAGGGAACTGTCTAATTAACTATCTGTAAGCTGCTCTGAGAGCCTCTGTGACTGAAGAATGGGGTATTATTATTATTATTATTATCCAAAGGAATCTCAGAGCCATTGGCAATAATCTTTGAGAATTCCTGCAGAACAGGGTAAGTCCCAGAAGACTGGAGGAAGGCAAATATTGTCCTCATTTTCAACAAGGGGAAAAAAGGACCCAAACAATTCCCACTTGGTTAGCTTGTTATCAATACCAGGAAAGATTCTAGAACAGATCATTAAACATCAGTCTGTAAGCACTTAAAAAGGAGTGCCATGATCACTAAAAGGAATAGCTGGTTAATCTAAATGAATTTAAATCTCTAGGGACAGATGGACTACTTCCAAGGGTATTAAAAGCTAGTAAGTTTTTGGTTTCCCAAAAACAAGCCATGCCAGACTAATTTGATCTCTTTTTTGATAAAATTACTAGTTTGGTAAATTAAGTGAATGGTGTGGATGTAGCATATCTTGATTTCAGTAAGGCTTTTGACAAGGTTTGCCATGATATCCTTGCAAAAAAGCTAGTAAGATGTGGGCCAGACAATGCAAATGTTAGGTGGATTAGTAATTGTTTGACTGACCAAACCTAAAGGGTGCTCATCAATGGTTCTTCATCTTGGAGAGTTGTTTGAGACCAGTTGTTTGCCACATGGTTCTGTTCTAGGCTCAGTGAAATTCAACATCTTTATCAATGACTTGGATGAAGGAATAGAGGGCTTGCTTATCAAATTTGCAGATGACACAAAATTAGGAGGAGCTAATACCTCAGAGGACAGGAACAAAAAACCAAAATGACCTTAATAGACTAGAAAGCTGGGCCAAAACTAACAAAATGAATTTCAACAGGGAGAAATGTAGGATACTGCACTTGGGCAGTTAAAATAAAATGCACAGATATAGGATGGGTGAAACCTGGCTTGACAACTGCAAATGTGAAAGAGATCTAGACGTCCAAGTAGACTACAAGTTGCCAGGGTCTCCTATTATATGTTCCTCTGCCACGGGTTCTTGGCATTACAGTCAGCCCTCCATATCCACTGATTATTTATCCATGGATTCAACCATACAGATTGAAAATATTCAAAAAAAATATATAAATTCCAAAAAGCAAAGTTTGATTTTGCTATTATAAATAAGAAGCATCGTTTTATTATGCCATTGTGTTTAATGAGACTTGAGCATCCACAGATTTTGATTACCTTGGGGGGTCCTGGAACAAAATTCAATGGATACCAAAGGCCCACTGTATTTTGTAGAGTTCTAGTGAGTATTGTTATTTGAAATGTATTGTTGTTTGAAATGGTTTTAGTTTTAATAAATCCTTTCTGGTTTAAGCCTGGTTATTGAGTAAACTAGAGATGGGGCATCTCACAAGTTGAACATGAATCAACAGTGTGATGCAGCAGCTAAAAAAACCAATGCAATTCTAGGCTATATCAATAGAATGTCTAGATCGAGGGAAGTAATAGTACCACTCTAATCTGTTTTGATGAGGCCTCACCTAGAATACTGGTTCCAGTTCTGGGCACAATTCAAAAAGGACTCAAAAAGCTGGAACAACTCAAAAAGATGGAGCATGTCCAAAGGAGGGTGACCAAAATGGTGAAAGTTCTGGAAACCATGCCCTATGAGGTTCATTCCAAGACACACACACCCCCCCCCCCGGTAACTGAAACCGCAGATAATAGGGAACCTTATTATTTTCAGTGAGATGAATGACTTCCTGACCTGGAAGCTGACCATATAATCGCATTGGAGAACCTAAAATTGGCTAAAGAGAACATATTTTGGGGGGGTTAAGTGAAACTGTGGATACTGAATTCACAGATATGGGCGTCTCTTTCACATTTCACCAATACATTCAAAATAAAAATTATTATTTAGAAAACTCATCTGAATGATTCTTTGCATTTTAAAGCTTTAAAATAGCCTGCATTGGTACTAAAATTATTATTTGTTCCTGTTTTCAAGGCTATTATTATCTAGTGACAGCCATTTCTCAGGCTTCAGTTGAGGGAGTTCACAGAGAGATCTACGGAAGATCAATCAAAGTGGGGTTCCTAAGGTTCTTTTTCAGTCCCAGTCCTCCTTTACTCTTTGGGAGGGTAAAGAGGAATTGCCTCCACTTGATACCCCTATGAACAGCAATGTGAATAAATAAACCTGCAGGAGCCTATAGCTCTGTATACATACAAAACAATATGTACTTGCTTTTAAAAAGCAGAATAGACTTCAGCTCCTGGAGGGTGCTGAGGCAAACAACTGGCCCCAGTAACAACAGATTTGCCTACCCTTGAGCTACATATACACAACGCTATTCTACGAGCAGGGAGCAATACAGCAAGCTGTTTTTCCAATCCATTATAAACAACTGTTGGAGAAACTGAGGTTAAAAGGATTTGCGATAACAGTTGGAAAAATAGTTGGGAAAGTTATCAATACATTTTTTCTCTACTCCCCACCCCTAATGCACCCATAGGAACAAAGCTGCTTTGGAGATTGACACCATGAGGTGCTTTTGAGTCATACTGTTTTTGAATCAGGTTTTAGAAAATGTATTTTCACCTGTTATCTACCCCCATAATTCCAGAGTTACACAGTGAAATGGACAACAGTACAAGTCTTATTCTTTTTAGGAAGAGTTCAGAAATGGAAATCAAACAACTATATATGCAAAAATTCTGTTTCTCTAGAATAGGGATGACCAACTGTGGAAAGCATCAACTTCCCAGGAGGCCTTGGAGGGCTACACCACCCACTGGAAAAGATAATTATCAGGTTTTGCCTCCTAACACCCCCTAGGGTCATGGAGGTCACTTTCACCATGTTTTATGGGGCACACTGCCCTTTTGGGGGCGAGGAGAGGCCTTTTTAATAACAGGAGAGGTCACATCCTGTTCCAAAAAAGATCTTTGCTGGGCCTAAACTGGAGTGGTGGTGGTGGAGGAGAAAACACCCCCTATGAGCACTAGAGGATACGTGGAAGCAAAAACAATGCGGGGGGGGGGGGGGAACTGTGCAAGAAACCTCAACCACTGGTAGCCACAAAAACAGTGCTGGGGTCTGCATGTGCCCAGCAGGTTTGTTTCCCCAGTCCTGCTCTAGAATAAAGTTAAAAGGCATGTTCCTGTATGAACATATGAAGCTGATGTGAGATCACTGGTATAATCTACTGTGATTGGCTGTGGCTTTTTAAGATCTTAGGCAAATAGCACTGCACCTTACAAATGGAGGTGAGAGAGAATGAATCCTGGTTTCTTCTGAACAAAAGAAATGTACTGTACCACTTAGTTAGTTATGACTTTTCCCCATGGGAGCATATGATGAAGTAAATTCTCAGATGCTGATGCACTGTAAGCTATGCAAGCTAATGCTACATCAGATGAAAACCACACAAAGATGCATTCATTTACATACTGAGAACAGAGAATAAATCTTTTGGCTTTTCAGTGAGTAACTTCCTTAATCTAATAATGCTTCCTTAGAATGCTACAATACATACCATATCATTTTTGTTTTCCATAAAAATGCTGAGTTTCTTCAGAAATGATACCACGAGTATCAGCAATTCAAAGTTATCCCGGTCCAGAGCTTTCACTAACATGTGGACAATATTCTTGTTTCTCATCTTCAGCTCAGTACGAGTGTCCTCTGCCAGATTCAGCAACAGATAAAGAGCAACTGGTACATTAAGAATGAGAAAAAAAATCACACTGAGAAAATGAAAAAGCAATGGTCATCTGTTTTATAATCAGATGAGAAATTCCCCAGTCTCTTTTTTCCTGTTGGTTAATAAGATTCCATCCTCTTTAGTTCCCCTAAAGAGAACTATTGAGGATCAAACTACAGTACTCTCATTCTAATATTAACTGTTATAACTACTAATGTAATTATTAACAATAATTTATATCCTTTCAGGATACAAATACTTCCAAGGCAGCTTATAAGTAACATATATATATATATATATATAGAGAGAGAGAGAGAGAGAGAGAGAGAGAGAGAAACAGACAAAGATAAAGAGAGAGAGCAATAAAATTTTAGTCAATATTAAAATATGACCACCTATAAGGATCCATCCTGCAAGAGAGAACTGATGGTTTCTCTCATACGATGGACATACAAGAGAAAATGAAGAGGAGAAATCCTGCTGGAACAGTTGCGTGACATTGTCTTGCCTTCTTTGCCTGCCTACTTGCCTCCCTCACTTGATTAGTATTGATATCTAGTGTCACATTTCACTTCTGTACCCCCGTTTTTAAACAGCTGTTAGATCTGCTGCTCTTCGTGCGGTTGCTAGCTGCTGTCTGATCTCTATATATACCATATGATGTGCTCTCCAGACACCTGTTTTATATTATCTGAAAGTAAACGCCTCACTTTCAAAAGAAAAAATGTGAAAAATTGCTAAACTAAGATGAACAACATTAACATCAGTTCTGAGTAATACAACTAGTTCTATTGTTCAGAATGATGACATGCACAATCACTGATACTTTGTACAATTTCCCATTAAAAATAAAGTAGCCATTCACTTGGTATCTAGGGGGTTATACCTCGAAGCAGCTGCTCCTGCTTGACAACCAGCCCCTGGTACTTCTTAAAGCTTTTTTCATATTCTTTTTTCAGGATTTGATTATCAGGATCTTCATCAAGTGAATTTTTGGAGTTAAGGATGTGCTCAATATGATGGAATGGGGGGGGGGGGTCCTTGAGATGCTTGTCACTGCTGACCGAGCATTCCCCAGACTTACCTCACCAGGGATGATACCCTGCACACGTGGCAGGAGTTGACAGTACTTGAAAAGTCTAATGTTCAGCTAGCAGCCACCCAGGATATCATGATAAATTAGAACATGGCCAATGAAATGGCAACAGGAGGCAGGATTGAGAGAGGCAGTGGTGAGTTCAAAAGGGAGGAAGAATAGAGAGGAAGGGATAGGCAAGGACAGGAAAAGAAGGAAAGGATATTGAGGAGGAGGAGAGTGGATGGAGTGACCAAGAAGAATGGAAATGAAGATGAGGAAGAGGCATACATGGTGAAAAAGGATGTAGTAGTAGTGATGGGTGACTTCAACTATTCTCCTATCTGTTGGAAGTCAAACTCAGCCAAAAATGAAAGGTCCAGCAAATTCCTCACTTGCCTGGCAGACAGTTTCATTATCCAAAAGGTGGAAGAGGCAACAGGGGATCTGCTATTTTAGATCTCATCCTAGCCAGCAGTGATGGCCTGATTAATGGTGTGGAAGTGGCAGGGTCCTTTGATGGGAATGATCATATTCTCTTGGAGTTTGTTATATAGTGCAAAGGGAAAGCCAAGCATAGTCAAACACGCATACTAGGCTTTAGGAAAGCTGACTTCAGTAAACTTGGGAAATACTGAGGATGATCCCATAGTCAGGAAACGTAAACAAGAAGGGAGTTTAGGATGAATGGAAGTTTCTCAAAAGGGAGATACTGAAGGCACAATTTCAGACAGTTCCCAGGAGGAGGAAAAATGGGAGATATCTCAAGAAACCAGGATGGATGACTAAAGAACCTTCAACTGAGCTAATTTTTAAAAAGGACATCTATAAGAAAAAAAAATATGGGAAATTAACAAAGAGGAATTCAAACAAATCGCTAGCACATGTAGAGAGAAACTCAGAAAAGCTAAAGTGCAAAATGAATTCAGGTTTGCTAGAGAGGTTAAGAACAATAAAAAGAGCTTTTTTGGGGTATGTCCGTATCAAGAGGAAGAAGAAGGAAATAGTTTTTTGTGGGTTTTTCGGGCTGTGTGGCCATGTTCTAGAAAAGTTTCTTTCTGACATTTTGCCAGCATCTGTGGCTGGCATCTTCAGAGAAGGAGGAAATGATAGGGCCATTGCCAGGATAAAATGGTAAAATGCTAACACCTTCTTTGTGTCAGTCTTCTCACAAAAGATAAACGGTACTCAATCTGAGGAAAATGGAGCAGAGGATGCAGTAGGGTAAATGCAGCACAAAATAAGTAAATAGGTAGAACAGGAATACCTGGTTAATCTAAATGAAGTCAAATCTCCAGGACTTGATATCAAAGGGTATTAAAAGAAGTGAGTGAAGTAATCTCAGAATCACTGGCAATCTTTGAGAATTCCTGAACAACAGGAGAAATCCCAGCAGACTGGAGGAGGGCAAATGTTGTCCCCATCTTCAGGGGGAGAAGTACCAATTAATTACCACCTAAGTAGCCTGCCATCAATGCCAGGAAAGATTCTAGAGGAGATCATTAAACAGAGGGTCTGTGGACATTTAAAACAGAATGCCATAATTGCAAAAAAGTCAGCATTGGTTTCTCAAAAACAATCATGCCAATCTAATCTTATCTCTCTTTTTTTAGATAAAATTACTGGCTTGTTAGATTAAGGGAATGCTGTGGATGTAGCATATCTTGATTTCAGTAAGGCCTTCGACAAGATCCCCCAAGATATTCTTGAAAACAAACTAGTAAAATGTTGGCTAGACAATGCAACTGTTACATTGATTTGTAATTGATTGACCAGCTGAACCCAAAGGGTGCTCACCAATGTCTCCTCTTCGTCCTGGAGAGAAGTGACCAGTGGGGTGCCACAGGGTGGTGTCCTTGGCCCAGTGCTATTCAACATCTTTATCAATGACTTGGATGAAAGAATATAGGGCCTGCTTATCAAATTTGCTGATGACACCAAATTAGGAGGAATAGCTAATACATTTCAATATGGAGAACTAAGGTGGAAAAAATGAAATGCACAGATATAGGATGAGGGACCCTGGATTGACAACAATACGAAAGAGATCTAGGAGTCCTAGCAGACCACAAACTGAAGTCAACAGTGTGAAGCATCAACTAAAAAAGCCAATGTGATTCTATGCTGCATCAGTAGAGGTAATATGTCTAGATCAAGGGAAGTAACAGTACCACCCTGTTACGCTTTGGTCAGGCCTCACCTGGAATACTGCCTCCAGTTGTGGGCACCACAATTCAAAAAGGATCTTGAAAACTGGAGCAAAATGGTGAAAGTCCTGGAAACTATGCCGTATGTCTAGTGACTTAGAGAACTGGGTATGTTTAGCCTGAAGAAGAGGCTAAGAGGTGATATGACAGACATGTTTAAATATTTGAAGGGATGTCATACTAAGAATGGAGCAAGCTTGTTTTCTGCTGCTCCAGAGAATAGGACACAGAGGAATGGCTGCAAACTACAGAAAAAGAGACCACCTCAACATTAGGAAGAACTTCCTGACCATATGAGCTGTTCAACAGTGGAATACGTTGCCTCAATGTGTGGTGGACACTCCTTCTTTGGAGGTTTTAAACAGGGGCTGGATGGCCATCTGTTGGGTTGTTTTGATTGTGTATTCCTGCATGGCAGGGGGTGGGACCTCATGGACCTTGAGATCTCTCCCAACTCTCTGATTCTATGAAAAAGAATATGGTGTTGTGGTGAAACGCTTTTTGCTGCAAGATCCCCGTGTATTACAAAAAACAAAGTTAAATTGAATTTTACTAATTTCAAAATTAAAGGATATCAGCTTTCTTCTTCTTGGTGAGTTCTTCCTGCCAAAGCTCATGCCTCTTCAGTTCATGATCAATAATGTTCATGCAAAGAGCTCCAATTTTATAGTGAGTGATAAGCCCATGAAACTGAGAAAAGCTGTATTAAGAAAAATAATAATGTCAAAACTCAAAAGCAGCATGGCTGGCTTTAAACTAAAATTTCTAACACTACAGTCGCCCCTCCGTTCTCACAGACTTGAAGTCCTATGGGACTTGAAGGGGGGGGGCAAAACAGATTCCCCACAAAA
This sequence comes from Phrynosoma blainvillii, assembly GCA_026167975.1. Classification (NCBI taxonomy): domain Eukaryota; kingdom Metazoa; phylum Chordata; class Lepidosauria; order Squamata; family Phrynosomatidae; genus Phrynosoma; species Phrynosoma blainvillii. The sequence goes on from JANUYF010000004.1 coordinate 155,980,846, forward strand.
ACGGAGGGGCAATTATGTTTGGCCCAACCACATAGTTCAATGATTGAGTAATCACAGTAGGGTTTTATTCCACACTACACTGAGGACAATTTGTCAGTAATTTGAGTGTTAGACTAGGACTCTTGGAAACCAGTGTTTGAATCCTTATCAGCCATGGAAAACTAGTCACCTCTCTGTTCTCATGGACTTGAGGTCCACGATTTTGCATATTCACAGAGGGGTGATCTCTGTTAAAATCAATGGGGTGCGCACCCGCGGGCATGCTCTGGAGGCACGCCCCATTCAAGTCTATGGGGCTTGAATATTGGTGAGTCTCTGTTTTCATGTGCAGAGGGTGGGGGTGGGTGGGTCCAAAACGGATCCCCCATGAAAATGAAATGTCAACTGCACATTGGTGATCTTAGGTCAATCACACTATTTCAGCTCAAGAAGAAGGCAATGGCAAACCTCCTCTGAATAAATCTTATCATGAAAACTCCATATTAGGGTTGCCATAACCTAAAGGCATATAATAGCAACAGTAAAAACAACAACAAAAACAAGTTCACCACTGACAAGTCTGCAGATACTGAGAGCCAACTGACAAATATAGTCGGCCCTCAGTATCTGCAGACTTGTCATCCACGGAACCAAGCACCTGCAGATGGCCCCTCCATTAGAGACATACGACCTTGTCCCATGGCAGCATATGCACATGGCTGTACCATCATTAAGTTCCATTGTTCCCAATGATGGTGCAGCCGCATACACACCCCACCATGAGACAATGGGAGCTGTCCCTAATGGTGGTGTGGCCATGTGCATGCGCTGCCTTTGGGAACAACGCAACCTTTCCATCCATGGATTTTGGTATCTGCAGGAGGGGGTAGAACAGACCTCCTGTGGATACCGAGGGCTGAATGTATTACATTTTTCCAAACACAGCTGTATATGTAGTAAAATAAACATACCTAGAGAAGCAGAAGAAAATATAAATTATATTAGTAGCAAGTTCTACACTTTGCTTCCAGTCTTCACGCAGAACTCTGGCCAAAGCACCCAATGCAGTTTCTATAAAATGAGCAGAAAGTACAGCTGATGCAGCATATTCTAGTTTCTGTTCGTCTAAACTGAACAAATGCAAATGACGCACTATTAATATGTCTTCTACCTCATGTCTAGAGCAGAAAGCAGATGCTTCTACTAAGCAAGTATAAAGTAAAATCCCAACATCACATATACATTGATGAAATCAGAGTTGGCTGCCACTGAATAAAAAAGAATCCTCGATCTATAGGATGTAGCTCGGTGAAAGTGTCAATGAAGCATTCAGCTGCTTAAAAAAAGTAAACAAAAACCAAATCTTCTCTCTGAGGAGAGAGCAAGGGATCTGTGCTTTGGGGGTCATACTTGCCTCTCTTTCTTAAGGCTTGTGTGGGGGCTATGGGGGGGTTGACCATGTGCTCCCCCTGAGAACATGGTCTGGGGGGTGGAGCTTCTACTGAGTTACTGAGTAGCTTGTGGGGTGGAGCTAGCAGACAAAAGCTCTGTATAACTACTGCCTCAGTCTTCTGAGTCTCTAAGGGTCAGCAGCACTTTGCAGTGCATACAGTCACATTAGTAAGAGTTGGACAGGAGCTCCAGAACAGGCAAGGCTAACATGTGTTTTGCATAGCCATGGTGGAAGGGACAGCATAAAGTAAGCTTGGGTCTGTTACTTAAGTCTCCATGGGACAGTCCTGGAAACAAATCTCAGTGGATATCAAGGGTCATATCAACTGTATATTCTAAGTTTTTAATTTCAAATTCTTGTTAAAATCAAAACCAAAACCAAAACCAAATAGAAAATAAAATAGACAACAGCAACTATTATAAACTAACATATACACTTATTACAGCAGCATTAATATAAATATTTAAAAGATATACATATACATAAACAAAATCAAATACAAACTTCCTTTGTCTTTCTGATCTGATAAGATCCAATTTGCTCAATCCTTTCTTCTAATTCACTATAGGATTTTTATGTCCCAAGCAGTCTCTCAGTTTTTATATATTTTATATCTTTATTGTTTAGTCAACTTGTTAGCTTACCTAACTCACTAATGTCCACCAATTTGAATAGCTATCCTTCTATTGTGGGAACTTGTGTGATTTTCCAGTTCTGGGCTAACAATATTAGCAATAGCAATAGCAAGTACCTTTCTATGCCTCTTATCAGTGCACTTAGGCACTCCCTAAGTGGTTTACAATGTGTAAGCTAATCACCCCCAACAAGCTGGGTATTCATTTTAATGACCTTGGAAGGATGCCAGGCTGAGTCGACCCTGAGTCCCTGGCTGGAATTGAACTCACAACCTTTTGGTTTGTGAGTGAGTGGCTGCAGTACAGGCATTTAACCACTGTGCCACCAGGGCTCTTCTGGCAGAAGTTACCATATATATTCTGGTGGAAGTTACCATATATAAAATGATATTCCACTATTTTTTTAATCTTAGGTTTCATTTGAAAATTAATTTTTAGTATCTTGCATATTATTGTATGAATGTTTTCCCAATATTTTCTAACTTTAGGGCAGGGGTAGGCAACCTGTCCCCTTTAAGGGCCGAGGGACTTCAGCTCCCAGAAGCCTCAGCCATGTTGGCCAATAGTCCCATGTTGGCCAATAGCTCCTGGGATTCTGGGAGCTGAAGTCCCTTGGCCCTTAAAGGGGAAAGGTTGCCTACCCCTGCTTTAGGGCAATTCCACCACATGTGGAACAAGAGCCAGTCAACTGTTGACACTTTCAGCATTTATTTTGTTTTGTAGACCTTAGACATTTTTAAAGGAGTTAATGCAATCGTTGCACTATTTTAAGATTTTTTTCAGATCTTTTTCTTTCAGATCTTGACATCATGTAAATTCTCTTTGTATGTGTCCAGTTTTCAACATCAATCTCTTCTATATTCTGAGCCCATTTCAATACAGGGGCAGAACAGGCATGCAGGAAAAAGCAGCTTGACCCTGTTTTTTACGAAAGTATTTTAAAACTATTGGAAAATTTATGTATTGCATTCTCCTTTCCCTCCTTAGATAGACAGAGACTCCCTCTATCTATCTCATTCTATCTAAACATGTGACTTTGCTCACTCACTCTTGGAGGCTGTTTAACAGACTCTCAAGATTCTAAACAGTTTCCTCTCAATCTCAGTAATTGTCCTCTCTTGCTCTCAGAAAAGTAAGTCTCTTCTAAGTAGGTTAACAGTGTCTTCCTGCTATATTAAAGATGGTGAGATTTCATCTCTTTACCCAAACCATCACCAGTTAGGATAGGATTTAGTTTGTTATGTATTTATATATTAAAGCCATTATTAGTTGTTTTTAAACTACAAACTACATGTTTGCCATTTTTTGAATTAGTCTTTATTCTTTAGAAAAGCATATTTAAAATAAAATAGCTGGACTCACATTTTGGCTGTTCTGCTAATGAAAGCTGACTCCAACAAGTTTAAATACTTGCATATTTTTGTTTCCCTTTAAAAGGGTTAACACCCTGGTCAACTTACATTGCACCCTACAGAAACCCTGATGTGTTTCTTTGAGTGGAAGGGAAGGCTTTCAAATCAGTTTGGGGAGGGACAGAAGTGGAGCTAAATAGGTGTTTCTTTGATGGGAAGAGTAGGCTTTCAAATCAGATTGGGAAGGGAAAGAAATGGGGCTAAATGGAGTGTTTCTTTGATGGGAAGAGCAGTCTTTCAAATCGAATTGGGGAGGGACAGAAGTGGAGCTAAATGAGGTGTTTGGTTGATGGGAAGTGCAGGCTTTCAAATCGGATTAGGAGAGGACAGAATTGGAGCTAAATGAGGTGTTTCTTTGATGGGAAGTGCAGGCTTTCAAATCGGATTGGGAACCTCTTACACACACACACACTCCTGCCTCAAGGCACGAAGAGCAGGGCATCAGGCTGTGCTTGTTTCTAAGCAGTATTAGTGTACGAACCCATATAAGTCGGCCCAGGATTTTAGGGTCAATTTTGGGGCATAAATTTATCGACTTATAGTCGAGTATATATGGTAATCTCTTTAAACTGACTCTCAGCTGCTTGTTTAAAATGGCACATTTCCACTGATATATCAGGCCTTAGCTTGTGAATTTTCTGTTGTTGCATTTTGGGTCAGGATGTTATCTAAAACTTTGCCATCTGACTGGATATCTCAGAAACAGCCTATTGTATCTTTGCTAATGAGATCATAGAATTGTAGAATCATAGAGGTGGAAGAGACCTCAAGGGTCATCAAGTTCAGTCCCTGCCATGCAGGAGGTTCATCAATTTTTATTAGTTCATCAATTTTCCAGGACCTTCTGGAAGTAGCTGTTTTATGAGTGTTTTATGGCATGCTTTTAAAGTTCAGTACTGTGATTACGTCAGAGATAGTATTTATTTTCTCCATTTTACTTATTTGACTCTTAAAATCTTAAGTATTAAAAATAATGAGTCTAGTTGTTGTTCTCTGATGAAGATTGCCAATTAATTTAGTCTTCAGTTTTTGAGTTGTAAAATGTCCATCCCACACAAAGATACTTTAGTTTTGCAAATGTTTCCGTAACAGGCACCAGAGATTTAACAGATTTATGATGCAGTTCATTTGCGCTCACTCAGACTTTAAGAATCTCTCTCCTGTGGGGGATTCCTTCTTCCTTGTTCTTCCAATTAATCAAATTGTAAAACCTTAACTGAAGGCACACTCAGTTTGGACAGCTTCGCTGAAATCCATTCCTTCTTTCCCACTTCACAGTGGAGAGTTTCTACTCCCCTGGCTTGTGTCTCCATCCAAGCCTCAGCCCAAAACTGAGGCAGAAGTCTCCAAGACACTATGATTCTTCCTTTTGGGAATTCTTTCCATATTTTTATTAACATAAAGCTAGTAATAATCCTGCAAAACTGGGTACCAAGTTCATGCTGCTAACGGTCAGGCATCTATGGCCAAAGTCCACAGATTTCTTAAATAATTTTTTAACCCTTGCATTTTGAAAAAGTAAAGGGCATACAAATTTAGTCCAAAGGTTAGGAAGATTTCTTAAATAATTTTTAATTATTTTAAATAATTAGCCCACTGCTCCCTTTAAAGCTGTGATTTATCCAAAACTGTTTCTCTTTTGCCTTAAACTTATTTGTACATTTTGAAGATAACTCAAAATTATAATGCCATATTAGTTTTACTTTAACATTCATTGCAAGATAAGTCCCCTTCCCAAATAATACAAGTGGCAGCATAACATTCTGATGGCTCAATTAGATGCCATTAAATAGCAAACTCCAACACAAACAGATTGAAGCTCAACAGTCATGGCTTCAGCCTTCTACTGCCATGAAGACAGAATCCATTCAAAATTTGTAAAAGTCTGAGGTAAAGTTAGTAAGTGAGCCATTGTAATGCACATGCAGAATGACCTATTTAAGAATAAGTAACCCAATGCACAGAGACTACAAAGCTGATCCAGTGTTATTTAAAATTACCATTAAGCAGAAGTTCTTCCAGATTATCAGGATTTCTGGCCAACTGCAGAATAAGTGCAGAGCCACGGACCTTATCAGAAATATCTTCATAAAGTAATTCGATATATTCATCCATGTCATTGATATTTGCTACTTCATCAATCTGAAAACATTATGTAGAGAAAAAGGGAAACTATGAAGAAAACTGCAGGAAATGAACTGCAAGTTTTGGAAAAGTAAGCATGAATCCAGAGGGTCTCACTTTATTCAAGAGAAAATTCACACTAATAGCTGGCCAGGTGTTTGTGTGAAAGAAATTGTCTACAAATAAATTTAAAGGAGACCATGAGAGAAAGATTTATGAAAAATGTAACATGGGTAAAGTAATCATTATAAACATGAGCACATTGCTGACATTTCTGTTTTTATTTTGTAAGCAAATTGTTCCAATCAATAAACATGCAACTAAACAGCAAAAAATGGTAGCAAACCTTTTTAAGAGTAAAAAAACCTAGAAAAGTATGTACTGAGACTTAAGCGGGGGGGGGGGAAGAGGGGGAGATACTTCTTTTTCTCTTTTATTGTGACATGACTCAGTTCAAGGTAATCAAATCAAGGTAAAGCCTGCCAATTTCTAGGCAATGTTTATTCTATGCTTACATTTGGAAAGCATGTTAGTTCTGTCTACAGATGTCTCACTTTTAACCTCTTTGTTTGCTGAAATAGTTTTGCTTTTTGAATACAGAAGACTGATTTACTCAACTGTGGGGGGTGGGCAGTTCTGACACTTGGTTACTAGGGTTCACATCCATGTCACAAGATATGGAGGTGGTTCCCTTCTGCCCTTGGGGTCAACTTGTTACTCAGGGCATCCCCTGGTCCTGTTGGTCCAACATAGCTTCACGTCCCTTTTTCCGTCATGGGCCAGGCAATGGCTCTAGGAAGTAATAACAACACAGAGGGGATTCCTCTCCCCTGGCTGATGATAAAAATCCTCCTCTGTCATTTGCTGTCCTGCAGCGGCCTGTCTCACTCCTGCCACAAGCGGAGGGAGGGAGGTCAGGTTGTAAAAGAACCAACAGTTGCTGCGGAGGCTCCCTCTTCTTCCTCGGGCATCCTTCCAATTAATCCTTCCCTTCCTGTTTATGCACCCATGGTGTGAGTGTTATGGATGAAGGAAGGGAAGGGGAAATGGGTCTGTGGGGCGGGGGATGGGAAGAGAAGGAGGGAGAAAGCCTTTTTTTAAAAAAGGGTGGCCAAGGTGATAGAAGAAAGGTGGAAGAACCAGAGAATTTTCTGGAGTGGCTGCGACAATGATTAAAGAGCTCAGCAAGCGCATCCTGTAGGAGCAGTAGGTAGAAAAGACTGAGCTCCAAAGGGGTTGTTTCCCCACATGAAAACATGGCGAGGTCCCTTTCTATTTTTGTCCTGCCTCCTAGGAGCAAGCAACCCAACTCCTAAGATGTTCCACCCTTATCTACTGGGCAAAGAATATAATTTTGAGATAATTAATAAAATTACAGGCAATGGAAGAAAGATGAAATAACAATATGCAGGTTAACCTAGAAGGAGATACTTAGATTCAATATGTTTATATAAGATACAGTTTTTGGGAGTTGCAGAAAATACAAAAATGAAATCTTTTATTTGGAAAGTCATCAATAAAGGATTGTTATCTAAATCACTTATAACATGGGAAATCAATCATAAACCCATATTGATAAGGGAGCAAATATTCATAATTGTATATATACTTTTTTTCATTTTAGCTCTGGCAACTGTATTTGATACAAGGTTCTTCATTATATAAGAACATTACAAAATCTGGAAAAGATACCGTAGATGTTACTATTTTAAAGGAAATGTGTGTGTGTGTGTGTATCAGGAAGTTCTGGGATAAGAATAAGTTACATAGTTACATAAAATAAATGTAGGTGTGAAGTAAACAATTAGTTTCAAAATTCAAAGACACAGCCATTAGTATGGATCAGCATGCAAAGAGATCTGGTAGCACCTTTGAGACTAACTGAGAGAAAGAACTTGGTAACATCTTGGACCTAAGAACAGCAGTTCTTCAACAAAAAAAAACTACAAAAGAAAACTGGAAAGAGGAACAGCAGAACTGAAATATACCCACAAATTTCAGTGTAACAGTGGATTAAACAGCGATAATGGTTTCCTGGCATATGATACATATTATAAACTAGTTAACACTCCAGCCTCATGAGAGCAATCTTTCCCCAATTTATTACGTCTCCTTTCTGATTCCCAGCCAGCAGCATATCACATTTCAGTAACTCCCGCCACTATTGGCTTTAGGCAATATCTTTCTTCCCATCTTTGTTCTCCAGGACCATCAACCATGATAAAATCGAACTTGCCACTCATCACCATACTCAAGTTTTGCATTTCTATATTTTATTTTATTTTGCTAGTCACACACACAATCTGCTCATTCATAGATATAAATGTTATTATGCATCTGATGAAGAAGATTTAAAGGTTTGTACATATGTAGATATGTACACATAATCAATAGGGAACCAGAAGAAATATGGTTAGAAGGTAAGGACACAGTCAAGGAAGAATGCAGAAAGACACTAACAGTGGCCAAAAAGAAAGAGAATAAACAATAGATAACAGATGAAACACTTCAAGCACTAAATGAAAGAAGAGAAGCAAAATAAAAGGCAGACAGGAACAAAACCAGAACCATGAATGCAATTGTTCAATGACTAGGATAAAGAAAACTACTACATCAGTCGATACAGAGAAATAGAAGGCAACAAAAAAGGAAGAAAGACTTCTTCTAGAAGATCTGAGAACTCAAAGAGAAGTTCAAGCCAAAAGTGGGGATGCTCTACGATGAGAAGAGACCATACTACAAGATCAAGATGATAAAAAGAAGACAGAAGCAAATATATAGAAGAGCTATATAAAAGAGATGAAAAATGAACAACACATGGAATGAAGAACCAAAGGAAGATGAACCCCAAATTCTAGAAAATAAGGTGGAATCTTCAATAAGAGAAATTGGGAAGAAGAAATCACCAGAAACAGGTTATATTCTAATTGAATTGCTACAATCCACACAGAATCAACACTAAAATATGCCAACCAATATGGAAAACAAAATGATCGCTAACAGACTGGAAATGATCAATATATATCTTCACACAAAAAAAAGGAGACACAAAAAGATTGCAGCAATTATAGGGCCACAGTATTAATTTCCCATGCAAGCAAAATTCTGCTCAAAATTCTGCAGCACAGACGACATGGAGGGAGAAATCCCAGAGGTGCAAGTGGGGTTGAGGAAAGGATGAAGCATGAGGGACCACACTGGAAACATGATGGTTAATGGATCATACTAAGGAATTCCAGAAAAAAAATCAGCATGTGATTTATAGAATATAGCAAAGTCTTTGACTGCATAGATCATAAAAAGCTATGGAACGCTCTTAAATACTTGAGAATGGCACTACATTTGATCGTCTTGATGAGAAATCTGTTGGAAGATTTCAGCATTCCATCTCCCCTTCCCTCTTTGCTATTTAGAGCAAGTGGGATTTAGATAACTAGAAGTTCCTGAATGTAAAACTCCTGTCTTCTTTCATTTAAAGCTTCTCATTTGCTCAGTACTAGGATGGAATGACATGGTAATAAATGCCTTTTATAATCCAATAAACAAACCATGTGCATCAAGTCACTTCCTTTTAGGAAGTTACTCTCCAAGACAAAGAGATCCTCTCTCTTTGTCTGGTCTCCATCATCTCTCTCCTCCCACATCTTCCTCTAGAGATGGTGAGATTGAAGATTTCTTCTTTGAAATGAACTTTTCTTTAGCCGGTACTTAGGATGTAGGCTTCCCCATGCATATGTAGATTTCAAGCCTTTAGTAAACTTTTTATGAATTGCAACCTTCTTGTCATTTGTTGTTTTTAAGTCAGTTTGTTCTCAGAGAAACAGGGGCAGACAAGGAAATGTTTCTGTTACTCTGCAGATTTAAAGCTAAGCTCTAGCAGGCTTAGCTTTGATATTGTTCCTATTTAAATATTTTGTTTCCTATACCAATGCTGAAGTCATAGAAAACTTTAACTGTCCAACAAAATGAGCTGAGCGATGAAGGATAGGAGGTCTTGGAGATGTCCACAGGTCCAAAGAGTCCATGAGTCAGGGCCAACTCTAAGGCAGTTAAGAGCTAACCTCTTTCTCTCAGTTAGTCTCAAAGGTGTTACAAGATCCCTTTACAGACAAATAGTTTGTCTTATTGTTTACTTTGATGTGGAGAAAAAAAATCACTATGTAACAGGGCCCTTTTGACTAGCTTTCATGTTAATTATGCCTTAATCAGCCATAATGACTAAGGTTGCTAGGCACATAAATGGAAGATATTACAGTGCCAAGTATTCCATCCAGATTACAGGCTAGAGAACTGAAAGGCACCCCTAATTTCCACAGTATCCAAGGAGATATTGCCATAAATATAATTTCCACAGTATCCAAGGGGATTTTGTCACAAACTGTAATAAAACATTATAAAGTTCTACTGATGGACTACCAAGTTGAACCAATACAGAGCATGAATACCAGGTTGAATCCCATTATTTTTAACATACAGGTCAACTGAGAGAAAAGACAATTAAATTTAATTGTATTAAAATTCTCTAAAACTTGACAATGCCTACCTCCATTCCTTCAAAAGGTGGTGGATCTTTTGGCTTACTGGATTTTTCTTTTTTTTCTAGAAAAAAAATTAAGGATCAGTGCACTTAAACTCAAGCTTATTTTAATGCTGCCCTATGGTTACTTCAAAACAATATGCAGTGAAAAACAGAATAGCTTGAGAGTCAGCAGTCTTATACCAGCAAAATAACAGGTAGCCATGGTGACCGTAAGACAAACCAGATTCCATATTGTGGATGATAGTGCCATACTCGAAGAAATAGTATGCCTTTTTGGTTGACCAAAGAAAAAAAATATTACAATAGAACTTTGGAAATTCTGTAAATATATGACAGGGTTGGGGAGACTACATCCTATGGCCAGCATGCAGTCTCTGAACTGAACATTTGTGGCCCCTGAAACATCAAGCAGTCTGCCAAAGCCCATCAACAGTCATTTTAAAAAAAATCTTCATGTTTTTCAGGCAATTTTTTGCCACAAAACCAAGTGGGAAATCTCCCAAACAGATGAACATACACACACGCAGCCCCCAAGAAACCCCTATTACAACTCCCCATACCTGTTTTTCTTTATAGTCCCTCCTAAAATGGTGACAAGAAGTGATGGAATGTCACTCCTGGGTGTCATTTTAAGAAAATTACAGAACAAAATGAAGGCATTTAGGCTTGCTGGGAGGGCCCATCAATGGAGATCTGGGAAATTGGCCTGTGTTCCCTGAGTACTTGTCTATCCCAATATATATTCTAAGAACTGCAGTTTTAAGCATACTTTCCCTCAAAGAAGTTGTAAAATAATACTCTTAGGTTAATGTACTTGGAGTCAGGATGCCCATCTGACCAGCAAACACAGTCATATAGGCACCAACAATCCTACAAAGAACAGAAATCCACATGAGTGGTCTGAATAGACCAAGTCCTGAAACACATGGGCTAAAAGTGCTGATTTTGGGTCAATCTGCGGGCGTGGCATACAGATGATGCACGGCCCCAGATTGGGATGATGCCACACTGCAGCCACCTAAGGCACCCCAGGGCCACCAGCAAAAGGAGTGCAAAAAAAAAAAAGCCAGAAGAACTGACTCCCAAGACAGCATTTGGGTAAAAGTAAGGAGAGAGGAATAAAATCAACATTTTAGTAGATTTTTACTACAGGGCACCAATACAAGATGAGGTTTCAGAAAAGATACTTTTCTGAAACAAATCACAGAAATCTCCAAGAAGTAAGAATTGGTAGTTACAGGGGAATCCAGTTATTTTGATATTTGCTGGGAGACTAGCTCTGCTAATCATATGCTCTCCAACAAATTCCTGATAAGACTTGCAGATACAAGGGGATCAGCAATACAGGAGTTGATCCTAACCAATATGGAAGAGCTGGTCACCAGAATCAAAGCAGTTGGTACTTTAGCAGGGAGTAACCATGTAATGCTAGCATTCATGATTCTCGGCCAGTCAAAAAAAAAAAAGTATAGTCAAACTCAAACTTTGGATTTCAGGAAAGCCGATTTTGTCAAGCTCAGAGAAATACAGGAGAATCCCATGGCTAAAAATGCTAAAGGAAAGATATATCCAGCATGGGTAGAATTTCATGAAGAAGGCACTGCTAAAAGCACATACTGAAGAGGCCAATACGATTGCACAATAAACTTGAGGAAGAGATGAAGAGAAAAAAGAGCATGTTTAAAGAATGAAAGGAAGAATGAATCACCAAGGAAAAATACATACGTGTAGCCCAAGCTTGTAGGAATAGTGTAAGGAAAGCTAAACTCAAAATGAGCTGAGACTGGCTAGGGAAGCAAGGAGCAACAAAATGGGAGCTTCAAAGCAAGAGAATGATGAAGGAAATGGTGGGACCACTGCTCAGCAAGATGATAAAATGCTATTGTCGGACCTACCCTGAAAAAGAAGAAGGCCCTCCCTCCATCCACCATCATCCAGAGGGAGAGAAGGGCAGGCCAGCTCCATTGGGCCTACCCTGAAAAAGAAGGCCCTCCCTCTATCTGCAATCATCCAGAGGGAGAGAAGGGCAGGCCAGCTCCATCAGGCCTAGCCACAGTAAGAAGAAGGGCCCTCCCTCCAGTCCATCTGCCTTGATCCAAGCTTCAGAGGGAGAGAAGATCTGCTGGACTTATTCCTCTGCCCCACCACCATTACCTTCTCCTTCTGTGTTTTGTCTTTTTAGATTGTAAGCCTGAGGGCAGGGAAATGTCTAATTAACCATTTGTAAGCAGCTCTGAGCACCTTTTGGCTGAACAGCAGGCTATAAATACTCTGAATAATAATAATACCCCATTACAACGAAAAGGCAAAACTGCTCAATACCTATTCTGCTTCAGTTTTCTCCAAAAAAGAAGACTATGTGCTTCCATGCATCAATATAAACATTGGCATGGAAACTGGGATCACCTGGTTAACCTAAATGAATTCAAATCTGCAGGGCCAGATGAACTGCATCCTAGAGTACTGAAGGAACTTACTGATGTACTCGCAGAATCATTTGCCATCATTTTTTAAAAATCTTGAAGAATTTTCTGGTGAGGTGCCAGAAGGCTGGAGATGAGCAAACATTGTCCCTTTCCTCAAAAAAGGCAAAAAAAAGATAATCCTGGAAATTCAGGCCAGTCAGCCTGATCTTGATACCATGAAAAATATTAGAATGGATTATACAAGAGTCTGTTTGCAAATATCTTGACAATCCCCCATCTACGCAAGAAAGATAGATATTTCACCTCTAATTACCTCTATTTTTAGCTAATTTGTTATTTCTTCCGCTTTTAATTAGTATTTTATATTGTTATTGTTTTTAGTTTGCTTCTTTTTTATGATTAGGAGGGGGTTGGGGTAGGGGATTATTTAGAAATGTGGATTTTAATTGTATATTTGTATTTTATTGTTATTCTTAATTGTTGTAACCTGCCTCGACCCGCAGGGAGAGGTAGGCTATAAATAAAATATATCATCATCATCATCATCATCATCACCACTAGAAGCCAGCATGCAGTTGTCCAGAACAAATCCTGCCAAACTAACCTTATATCTTGCTTTGATTGGGTCACTAGTTTAGTAGAAGACGGGAATGATGTGGATGTAATTTATCTGAATTTTAGCAAAGCATTTGATAAGGTTGATAACATATTTTAATTAGTAAAGTGACAAAATATGGAATAGATGGAAGCACTGATGATTCCATAATAGGTTGGAAAACTACGTCATCAGTGGCTGTGCTTCAAATTGGAAGGAGATCTCAAGTGGAGTGCCACAGGGTTCTGTCCTGGGACCAACATTTGTCAATATTGTTACCAATGACTTAGATGATGAGATGGAGGAACCTTATCAGATTTGCAGATGATACAAAACTGGGAAGTGTAGCTAACACATTGGAAAATATATCCAGCTTGGCCATAAAACATAGCGTATTGGACATAGAGCAAAGCACAATACAGACAACCCTCAGTATACACAGATTTGCCATCCACAAATAGCAAGCCTGCATTGTTCCAAATGGCGGCAGGCCACACAGCCATGCTATCATTAGAAACAACAGGGCTCTTTACCTGCCTCCCAGCCGAGGGCTCAAATGGCCAGAGAAGCCTCTCCTGGATGGAATACAAAAAGTTAACTCAGGGCCCACTGCCGTAGCGCTTCCACATTCTCATCAGCCACTGGTTGGAGGGAGCCATCAATCACCTGGCTCTCCTCCCCAGGTGACTGATGGTTCCCTCCGACTAATGGCTGAGGAGAATGTGAAAGAGGTGGGTGAGGAGACAGCCACTGGTCAGAGGTAGCCATCAATCACCCGGGGAGGAGGGCAGGGTGATTGACAGCTCCCTCCAACCAATAGCTGACAAGAATGTGAAAAAAGCGTGCGCAGAGGCTGCCACTGGTTGTACCATCTTAACTGAGAATAACTATAGCAACACCTTGACAAAATATAGGCCTATGATTCCAATATCTTTTTTTCTAAATAAAATGCAAAATCCTTTAGCAACACAAAAAGAGTGATCGCTTTTCTATTTCAGCAGAGGCTGACCATAGAATCATGCTGGAGAACCTCCAGATGCTTTGAGAGAACATGTTTTTTCAGCGGCAGGGGAAAATATAGTAATCTGTAAATAATCAAATCAATGAATGCTTAACCCATAAATGTGGAGGGACGACTGTAATAGTGTCACTATATTCTGCACTAGTCAGCTTCATCAGGAGTAAATGTGTTTAGTTCTGGGTGCCTCATTTTAAGAAGGATATAGACAAGTTGGAGCAGATTCACAGAAAGACAACAAGGATGATAAGAGAACCAAACATATGACAAGTGAGAGCAGTTCAGCAATGGAACCAATTGCCTAGAGAAGCGGCAATTTGTGGACGTTTTCAGAAAAAGACTGGACAGTAACCTGCTGGGGATGCTCTAGCTGGAGTTCCTGCATTGAGCAGGGGGTTGGCCCATAAGGCCCCTTCTGGCTTTGTGATTCTGTGATGAACACTTAGGCTAAGATACAGACAGAAATACTACCACAAGGCGCTTCCATTCATGCACCAGCTATTCCCATACAGCAGTCACTCCTTGAAACCCCACAGAATGTCATTCTAGCCAAAAAGGCAGCCACTGGAAAGATAAAGTTTAACTGGCTCTGTTAAGCAGATCAAATCTAACATCTTACTTTTTTACATTCTTCAGTAAGTTTCTTCACATCTAGCTCACTAAACATACTAAATCTGGAAATGAATCGTCCATAACAAGACATCATCTATGTTGTTTAATCAAACAAAGAATGTGTTGGTATTTCAATGTCAGTATGTTTGATCAATCACAATCTTCCCATGAAGTTGCAATAGTTTTTCTCAGTAGAGCAGAAGCAGCATTTCAAATTGTCTTCATCTCTTGAATACTCTGTGAAAATAAAAAGGGTCCAAACAACGGACCATTTGCTCACCTTTTGCAGATGAAGTGTCTCTACGGTTCTGCAGGTAATAGAGCAATTGTTCCACTTCTGCAAGTTTGGAGGGGTGAATAAGCTTGCATTCTTCCACCACCTTCCGAGCCAGGGAAGAAATATCTGTGTTTGCATTGAGACTCTTCAGCCGAATGCTATAAAATACAATCCAAAAGTTTTCACTTACATTATATAGAAGCTATATATTTAGTACTTAGTTGAGTCGAGTATACACTCGACTATAAGTCAACCTCATGTATAAGTGGAGGGCAGGTCTGGACCCAAAATTATGGATTTCAATATGGACCATGGATAAGTCGAGGGTAAAACTTTGGGGCATGTAACAAAGCAAAGTTTCCAGCAGAAAAGCAAAAGAAAATGATGTCAAAGAACAAAATTTCAGCAGGCATCTTATACTAAAGGCAGGATGGATGAGAGAATAGAGGGGGAATCAGTGATTCCAGGACAAATTACATTCTTACCTTTCACCAGGGGATAGTTCCCTTTTTTGGTAAGAGTTTGGTAAGAGTTTTGGTAAAAATACAGCATTTACATTGATCCTTGGATAAGTCGACTCAGGTATTTTGGGTCAATATTTTGAATAAAATTTCCAGACTTATACATGAGTATATACAGTATTTTTAAGGCATGAGGCTACGTGTTGGCCAAAAAACTAAAGTCTATATCTTGGTATTTGGTTGGAGGGTATTAGATCAGCCAAAAGGACATTGTGTTAAGATGTAAGGATGAGTTTCTGATGGCTCATGCCCTCCAAAAACTTAACCAATTTGGCTTCTATTGACTGGTCTTCTCTTATTCAGTGTATGAAATCATCACCAGCCTTGAAAATATTCACACTACATAGACCCAGTTTGCTCCCTATCAGCAAAGGAGTCTGAGCTTCAGACAGCTTTGCATTTTCAGGGGAGGGAGGTTGTCTGTATTTTTAAAATGGAAAATCACCTTTTATTACCAACTGGTCATTCAGACTGAAACCTAAAGCCTGATGAGCCCAGTGTAAGAGTCTATTGCATTTATTTTTTTTTTTGCTATTACAACATAATACAACATGAGCTTCAGATAAAGGTAAGTTCCCTCTTTCTCTGCCTGATATTTGTAATGTCTTGCCAAAAAAAGGGATATGGGAATCATGAAAGCTTCCAGAGATTTTTGTGCTTCTGTTGAGGTGTATGTGTGTGGCATAATAAAAGTATAACCACAATATATATTTGGAATTTATTTACATTCAAGAAATGGCTAAAGCAGAAATTATCTGGAATTGTTTTCAATCTTTTTTCTTTGGGTACCAAGCTGCAATACTTTGGGGATTCACAGTTCAGACATTCAGCCATATGCCACAGAATTCATCCAAACCCAGCAGTCTATATCAGGGGTAGGCAACCTAAGGCCCGGGGGCTGGATGCGGCCCCCCAAGGCCTTTGGACCGGCCCCAGGCCAGTCCTGCCGCTGCCACCGCACGCCACACGCCGCACGCCTGCCGCCACCTGCCATGATGATATTGATTATTGTTATTACAGGTACTTGTTCTTGGGGTTTTCTTGACAAAATCTCCACAGGTGTTTTGCCATGGCTTTTCTGGAGCTGAGAGAGTATGCAGGGATATTTTTTAATTTTTTTAATTTTTAATTTATTTTATTTATTTTTTATTTGTTTATTTTTGGTGCTTCGGCCCCCCCAATTGTCTGAGGGACAGCAACCCAGCCCCCGGCTCAAAAAGGTTGCCTACCCCTGGTTTATATCATAGTATTAGTATAGTTGTATTTCAACATGCAACAGGCTGTAGTTCAACATGCAATATAACTGCAATATGAAAAAGCATTGAAGAATTACATAAAAAATATAAACATAAAGAGATGAAAAGTCGTTATATAAGTCATCCAGCTTTAACTATTAGCCTACTATCAGTCTTCAGTAATCTTCAGTCATTTTTTCTGTGGCCAAATCAGAATATATTTTTTTAAAATCTGGATTCCTATACCACCATAGAAATCTAAACTGAAGCTGTCATGCTTTGGTCATAAGAGAAGATATTAACATTTTTCCACAGGTTTTTACAGCATTCGGTGCAGTCATGCTGACCACATGACCACCGGAGTCGTCCTTGGACAACGCTAGCTCTTCAGCTTAGTAACAGAGATGAGCACTCCCCCCTACAGTCAGTTACAACTAGATATTCATATCAAGGGACTACCTTTACCTTTTTGTCTGTGATATGTCCATTTCCAGTAGATAAGTGACCAACATCCTGTAGTTTGGATTATGCTCCCACATGCGTGGAGCTAACCCCCAAAAGCCAGTTGCTACAACAACCCAAGAGATGAATGCTTCAGAAAGAAATAAATTTGCATTTTGTGATTATGGCATTTCTTTCTAAATGCTTACAGACAGTCTATTTAATGATCTGCTCTAGAATTTTTCCTGGTACTGATATCAAGCTAACTGGGTAGTAATTGTTTGGGTCCTCTTTTTTTCCCCTTAAAATAGGGACAACATTTGTCCTCCTCCACTCTGCTGGTCTCTCCTGTTCTCAAAGATAATTGCCAGTGGTTCTGAGATTACTTCTGCCAGTTCTTTTAAATACCCTTAGCTGTAGTTCATCTGGCCCTGGAGAGGAGACTGAGGGTTTTAGAGAGTATTAAAACTAAGGAAGTAAAAATCCCTTGGCTATACCCTTTTAACATCAATGCCCCAAGCACATGTATAAATTTAATTTCAAACTTCTTGCAAAAATTGCTGCAAGTGCCCTCCTTTTATAACAGGTGATCAAAAGTCCTTGCAAAAGTTAGGGAGGCTTGACTAGTGCTACATTAAGATCCCCCCCCCCCCGGGTGAAACACTTTAATCTACTGAGGGAAAAACATTTTCAGATATTTGTACAGGACATGATGATGTGCAGTATATTTATTTAACTTTGTTTATTAATACATTAAATATTGCTAAATCATATCCTAATTGATTTAAGACATCCCAAATTTCTTGTTATTTCTGAACCCCATGTTCCATAAAGTTTTAAAATATAAAGTTATCCCCCCAAAAAATCTTACCCAGAGCCATTTGGTCACTCAAACATTTTTGAAGGTACTGTTCAATGACTACTGTAAGCTTACATTTTTTGACATTCTTTGCGTTCTCCCAGCATAGGATCTCCCATCTCCCCAAGAATGGTAGCTTCCACTTCATAGTGAACAATAAGTGCCTTTTCTGATGGATGTACATCAATATTTCCTCCTTTTACCTTTCTGTTAAGTAAAAAACAAAAAGGGGCAGGTAATACAATAAATCTCTTTGCTATATTAAACACATTAGAGACTGAGAGAGAATAAATTCCTTTTTAGTCTTTATCTATTCTTTATGGCCTACAGCACAGACCTGTAGATTTGATTTTAAGAGAACTGCCAGATATAGAATCATAGAATTATAGAGTTGAAAGAGACCACAAGGACCATCCAGTCCAACCCCCCTGCCATGCAGGAACTCCCAATTAACTATACTGTCTTGTAATTTATTAGCAACTGTTAAACAACTGATGTGTAATAACAAAGTCTTCCTCTTGTTTATGAGCTGCAGAATTTTGAAAGTCTTAATGACTTGTCTTAATGAAATAATTTCCCATTAAAAAAAACCACACCATGCCTGATGCACCATTAGAAATCATGCCTGATCTTCTTACAAAAGGCACCTGAAGTGTCAATTACATCATGTTAAGTGGCATCTTCTGATAAAGAATATAGGTAGATATAAGAGACAAAATTATGTCCATACTTTTTTCTGATGAACAGCAATATTTATTACTTTCTCAGAATTTCAATCTTTATCTACATACAGAATTGTAGAGTTTGGAAGAGACTACAACGGCAATCCAGTCCAACCTCCAGCTATGCAGGAATACATAATCTGAAGCTGGTAGACAGATGAAGAGATGTGTAAAAAAATTATAACACCTAGGCCATATTTGCACTAGGTGCCATATCATACATCTATCTCCCATTCTTAAAACTTTCCTCTAATAAGACAGTTAATGTGAAACAAAGGCTGTGTTCCCAACTTGAACTTCTACCTCCAGGTCTAATTTTCAAGCCACAAGATCTAAAAACTACTGGAAAAGTCCTATTAGATAAGACAAAGGCCCACCTGCTATTTGGCACAAACCTGTAGTGTACTCTTAAATAGGACATGAAGGTCACAGCCCTCCTGGGGTGTTTATAGGAAAACTTAGGTTCTGTTTAGGATTTTAAAAGCCAAATGCTGTCCCATTTTTTTTAATGTTTCATCTTTGGCGGTAGAAACTTCAAATATAAAGTCCCAGTCTATCGTCTCTATTGGCTCTCTCTCTCCCTATTGTGGCTAAAATGTGGAATCTTCACATCCAGAAAACATATATGCTCCCTTCATCTGGTGGACATTTACTCCAGTCAGCCAGGACTAGGGTGGCAAGTGTCAGCTAGAGGACTTTTTCTTCAGCCACCCCCAGACTGTAGAATGATCTGCAATGGCTGAATACACTGTATGAATTCAAAACAGCATGAAAAACCAGTCTCTTCTGACAGGTGCACCCAGGCGATTTTTAAATTGTGTTTGATGCATGATGAATTTTAAATGTGGATTTTTTAAATATGTGTACATCTTATGTGTTCTTTCTAAGCAATACTAAGCCCAAAGGAACTTAGGGGCTATACAGACTGCCAGAAATAATCCAGTTTGAGGCCACTTTAAGTGTCCTGGCTGAGTGCTAGGGAATCATGGGAATTGTATTTTTTTTCTGAGACATTGAGCCTTCTCTGTCAGAGCTCTGGTGCCACAATAAAGTACAGTTCCCATGATTCCCTAGCAATGAGCCAGGGCAGTTAAAGTGGTCTCAAGTTGGATTATTTCTGGCAGTCTATATAGGCCCTTAGCAAGAAAAGACTCCCACCGAGACCCCTCATAAAGGGAGCAGGGCCCCACTCCAGCTACTCCTTCCTAAATTGATGTGTGTTTTAGCTGATTAGTGTTTTTAAGTGAAGTCATGTACTTGTCAATTGTTATTGTTCTCTGCCTTGACCCACAGATCAAGCAGGAAACAACAACAACTGACAAGTACATTATCATCATATCATTATTATTATTATTGTTGTTGTATCCAGGGTAGTAATGTTGGGCCACATAGCAAAGTGCAATAACACCCAGAATCCACCAGTGATACCTTGACTGAGCCAACCAAAATGCAGAAAATACAAGCTGCAGGCTTTGGAGGCTCCCCTGACTTTCTCATCAAGGAAAGGTGTGTTTTGAGCTTCTACCCAGGGACCCCTTTCCAGAGGGTTAGCCACGGCAGTCTCTTCCAGATGCTTGCGGAGTCTTCCAGGCTAAATATTTAGCCCGGCATAAGCTTTGGTTTCCTCGCGTCCCCCTCGCAACGGCCCTGAGGCGCCAAAGCTCACCCAGCCGGACTCTTCCCCAGTCGGCCGGCCAGCTGCCGCCTTCTCCCTCCCCGCCTTCAGGGCCCAGGCAGCACCCACCCCTCGAAGGCCTCACGAGCCGCTTCTATGCGCCACTCCCCGTCCCTGTCTCCCTTTGCCAAAGGAAGGCGTTACCTTTTCAGGTACCGAGCGTCCTCTCCCTGCATCGCGCCAGCAGCAACACTTAAGCCGAGGAGCAGGAGAGAAGAGGCGGCAACCGACGGAGGGAAGGGCGGCCCCGTTACCTAGGGAGAAGAAGCGACGGGCGGTGGTGCGCAGGCGCCAGCCGTCACCTCAAGCGCACGCGCAGAAGGCAAGTTCCGGGGTGGGGCGGAGAATCTGGGTCTTTCCGGGGGGGGTTGAACAGAAGAGGGAAGGAGGGGCTGGTGTGGGGGACTCCGGTGGGAGTCTTTTCCCACAGAGTTCCTTTGGGCTTAGTATTGCTTAGAAAGAGAAAAATTGTCTTTAGAATTTTCTACTTTTTCCCATATGTGGTGATTTTGTAACTATGACGACCCTGTGGATGAGACATTTCCAAGAATTCCTATCTTCCACTGCCTTGCCCAGATCCTGCAAGCCTTTCCCCATAAACCCCCCCCCCCCGATCGAGTCTATCCATCTGGTTTGTGATCTTCCTCTCTTTCTTCTATTCTCTACCTTTCCTGGCATTATTGTTTTTGCTAGTGATTCGTCCCTTCTCATTATGTGGCCAAAGTACGATACTCTCAGCTTGATCATCTTTGCCTCCAAGGAGAGCCCTGGTCCGATCTGTTCAAGAACCCATTTGTTTGTCTTCTTGGCTGTCCATAGGATCCTAAGTACTCTTCTTCAGCACCACATTTCAAATGAGTCGATTTTCTTTCTATCTGCTTCCTTCTCTGTCCAGCTCTCACATCCGTACGTTTTAATTGGGAATACAATGGCCTGAACGATTCTGACTTTAGTGCTCATTTGTATGTCTTGCTCTTCAGTATCTTTTCTAGTTCTTTCATAGCTGCCCTTCCCATTCCTAGTCTTCTGATTTCTTGACTGCAGTCTCCATTCTGGTCAGTGTTTGATCCTAGATATGGGAATTCTTTAACTATTTCAATTTCCTCTGTCAATGGAGTTTATCACACAGAAGCAAAGTCTCTAAATCCCATACAGAAACAGGATTTAAAACGTCAGAAAACCCTGCAAAAGTGGGTTGATTTTCAACAATGAGTGATAACGCAACATTAACCTGGACAGAAAGGCAACAAAACACACTTTTTTTACTTCCCGTTTTGTCGCCTTTCTGACCAGGTTAATGTGTTATTGCCCATTAACAGCCAGGAAAGATGTGCCCTACCCCTTTCCTGGTGGGATCACTGCCTTCCCCAGGCACTGATCCAGCCTGGAAAGAGGAGGTGATGGATTCACATACACCCCAAACCGTTTTTCTGGGTGGATGGGTGCCTGGACAAGACAATGACTTTGGCCTCCTGTTCTCAGTGGGGAGGGTTCTGATGTACCTGGGCTCCCCAAACCTCCTGTTTTGTCCCCGTGAATGGTGGCAGCCTCCTGGTCTCAGTGGGAAGGGCTCTGATATACCTGGCTCCCCAGCCTCCCGGTTTGCGTCCGGCAGCAGTGGCATCCTCCTGGTCCCAGTGGGGAGATCTTATCACTAGACCTCTGAAAGTAAAAATTATGGTCATTACCATTTATGGAGAAATTAACAAATCAGGTTTGTAATAAGACCTTGAACTTGGGTAATTACTAAAGTCCAAGTCTTCTATGGAATCTTTTTATCCTTTGTTTATGGAGGTGGCTAGAGAAGAGACTGATATAAAGACAAAGCTTCCAATGAACTGTAATTTATTTGGGGATTCAAGCATACAAAGACACCCTAACATACATGCACACACACAAGAACGCAGGAATAAAGTAGTTAGCTTGGATAGGAAACACAAGGCTTTCTAATGGTGATAATTACCTGAAAGGAGGCTGCTCCAACCATGAATGAAGAGGTATAGACTCAACCATTATGAAAAAGAAAAGGACAACGGATAGAGCCAGGGACTCTAGTCAGAGATCACAATGGCACAGTGTCACCATGAAATCTATCCAGACCCCCCCCCCCCATGCCTGAGATTTTGGAGAGCATTTATACCCTTAATCCTCACCTGAGGTAAAGCATTGCTATTGTATATCAAAGGATTCCGACTGCTTTTCTTTGAAGTAGACAATTTCAAAGAGAGGGGAGATAAGATGTTGATGTTATCTCATCTTCAGCTGGACACGTCCTGGCTGGCACTCATAAATCTAGGTGTGAATGTCCTGCTTTGCATCTCCTAAGCTTGGCCTTTTTGATCTGCAAATGGTTGTAAATGCAGATGTGATTCTGGAGTGCCTACATAATGTTCATGCTTTGAGCTCATGGCAGTGAAGGCTCCTTCCAGCCTAGGGCTCTGACAGAGACCCAAAAGGGTATTTATATCAAACCAATTATCGTAACAGGTTAGGTAGTCTGAAAATGGAAATTATGAGGAAAAATTTCCTTTGATTGATTTCTGTTTGCTATGATCCCTCCAACAACCCGTATTGGTCCTTGGAACAATGTTTTCCTCTAGCCTTATATGTACTAGCCATTGCACTAGGTTTTATCTTTTTGTCACACCATTGATATGCCACATCCCTTGACTGTCAGATCAGCTGGTTCATTACCTGGGCATTTGTATAGGATGATTAAACATGGATGGTGGAGGAGCTCTGGCAGTGACCTGCAACATGTGTGCCATGTTTGTTTTCTTGCCAGAGGATTTGGAGGGCTATACTAGCAGCAAGTGTAAGCTAGTTGTACTGCAGGAAGAACATACAGTAGGTTGAGTGCCTGGTATATCTGCACTTCAACTTACAAAAAGGATGGTGCAGAGCAGATTCTCAGAAAGATAAAAATACTGAGGGAGGGGGACAGTCCCCAAACACAGGTGGACACTTGGAAAAACACAGAAAACCATCAAGAATCATGCTGCGAGTTTGGATCTACACAAATGATACAAAATTCCCCCCTTAATCAGCAATTAGGAGGTACAGGAATAGGGACAACAGCCCTAGTACTCAAAGAGCATTGAAATGACCATAATTTACCCTCTGAAATCTGAGGAATCCGATGCAGAAGAGTCAGATTGCCAGGGGTTTATGGCTCCAGATAACTGCAGCCTCTCTGAATCTGAGGATATAGGGGCTGAAACAGTTGAGGAATCTTTTTCATTAGCAGGATGTGGCAGACTTCAAGAATGTCTTCCTTTTGAAGACACGATGAAGAGCACACTTCCTTTGAAGATGGCAGAAGAAATAAGAAGAGGCTTTATAGGTCCCAGAGTTTGTTAAATAGGAAGTGCTAATTCACTCCCACTCTGGAGATAGCTGCAAATAAATCTCTCAACAGCTCACTGAAGTCTTTAGTGCGTCCCACCATTCTGTCTCAGCAAGTAGCAGTGCTCTTGATATCTGTGTGCTCTTCACATTTGAACTGGCTACTATTGATGTCTCTGTGTTCTACTTCTTGTTTGCTTAATTTATCTAGATTGGTGTAACCAGCCATGCAGGAACACAAAATCAAAGTAATCCTAACAGATGGCCATCCAGTTTTTGCTTGAAAACCTCCAAAGAAGGAGATTCCACCACATTCCGAGGCAGTGCATTCCATTGTTGAACAGCTCTTACCATCAGAAAGTTCTTAATGTTGAGGTAGAATCTGTTTTCCTGTAGTTTGAATCAACTATTCAACTGTTCCATGTCCTAGTCTCTGAAGTAGCAGATAACAAACTTGTTCCTTGTTCTTTCTTCCATATGATATCCTTTCAAAAACTCTGCAGATGATGCCATTGGGACTTGCTTTCTAAGACCACAGTCTTCACTTTCTTGAAGACTGGAGAAGCATACGAAGATGAAAGCAAAGTGGAAGCTGCAATAAGAAAAATCGGGAAGTGTTTTCAAATGTGTTTTCTAGATAGAAAGTCTCTATGGGTTATTTCTTAAAAAGGATTGCATAACATGAGTGCTGGACTAAATTGCCAAGATTTTGAAGCTTGGGAACGTCCTTCTGATGTCCAGTCTAGTATTATTATTTTTAATTAAGTATTTTTATTTGTTTTATAACAACAATACAAAACAAACAATTAATTCATAGTAGCAAATAGCCCTTTATAGTAGACTTAAGCAGAGCAGTGGAAGACAGTGGATCTTGAAGGTATCTCATCCACAGGGTCGCCATGTGGATTCGACTCAAGGGCAGTTAACAACAGCAATGGGAGAGTATAACCTATTCCAAAGAAATAAACCAAGCAAGAAAGGAGGAAGATCAATGTTATATATCAAGGATGTGTACACCTGTGAGGAGATCCATAATTTAGAGCACAGAAAAATTAGGGAGGGAAACAGAGGGCATGGCTATCCATCAAACGTGGCATGTGCATAGTCGATGGCTCGCCTTGATCCTGATTATTAATTTTACATAAAAGCAAGAATTTCAGTTTAAAGAATAACAAGACTGTGAGTGTTGATATCCACATTAAAAAGTGCAGCAAATCAACCTATTACAGACTTCTGCATGCTGTAAAAGAAGCAAAAACACAGCTAGAGTGGGATCCTACAATTTCAAACATGGCATGTGGCCCAAACAAGGCAAGTAGAACTGGGAAACCAGAATTGCCTGCTGTGTCAGACCTTTCCTTTCTAGATTTCCTGGAAAAATTATGTGAAAACCTGGTTAGAGACCTACAAAGAGACTGCTCACTTGCTTTAGCCACCTTGAGTCCCTGTATGGGAGGAAGGCAGGATATAAATAAACATAAACATAATAATAATAAGAAGAAGAAGAAGAAGCCACTTAGTTTGAAAATCTCTCTGATTTTGAACAAGATTCAAGATATAGAGGAAACAGCTAACATCTCATGAAAAAGTATTTGTACATTAGAACAAGCAAATTCTCAGTAACAGAATAAGCTGGAGGATTTGAAAAACTGAGAGAGAAGATTAAACATTAGTCTGAAAGGAATTCCAGAACCGGTGTCTTCCACCTCTTTACAAGATTCAGTATTAATGGATGAACAAAATAAATCCCAAGTTAGATCTATCACCATCTGACTATAGAGCTGGTATAATACAAATCTATACAGTTACAGGCTATTTTTAAAGTCTATAACTTGGTATTTCTTGCTTTTTAACATTTTTAAATAAAAATATTAATCACAGGACAGGCAAAAAATGTAAAAAACAATATCTTACTATGAAGAAATAGTGTTTGTCCCTGTTCCACCAGAGGAGACCCAAAAATATGATTCTGATCAGGAGAACAAGAGACATCTGTTCTCCATCCTTCTTGGTTATGATATTGTTCTTAGTTTACTCTTAACGGTTAATTATATTGCTATGTTATTGTTTATTTATATCTCACAACTATTTTTAATATACCCAGAAAAAATTTGTAAGATACTCAAAAGTGGCAAGACTGAATGCTTTAGATCCTCAAATGTTAACTCATGCATTGAAAAAAGATGTGGAAAACAAACAAACATCCCTCCACAAGCCTTTCAAAGAAATAGAGTCAAAGATGACCCCCCGCCCCCATAGCTCACCTTCAGCTCTCTCCTCAGAGGGAAATCTTTGCAGAATTCTATTTTGTCTTAGTCAGACTTCACTGAAATACATAATGTATCTCATTCTGGGCACAACAGTTCAAAAGGACATTGACAATCTGTAATGTTTTGAGATTCGGGCAACAAGATGATAAAAGATCTAGAAGTAAGATCCCATGCATCTCTGAGAACTTTGCATGTTTGATTTGGAAAAGGGAAGACTTAGAAGTGAAATGCTAGCCATCTTTAAATATTTCAAGTGTTGCTGTATAGAATATGAAGCCTGTTTTTTGTGAATCCAGAGACTAAAACATGACCCAATAGATTCAAATTACAAGAAAAGAGATTCCACCCAAACATTAGGAAGAACTCTTGACTATTTGCAAGTGGAATAGAATGTTTTGGAAGCTGGTGAGCACTTTGCAGGCTTTTAAACAGAAGTTGGGTGACCATTTTTCTGGGATGCTTTAGTTGTGTAGCAGGGGGGCTGACTAGATGGCCCTAGAGGTGCCTTCCAGCTATATTACTGTATGGCTCCAGAGTAGAATCATTGCCAATATATTTCAAGAAGCCCAGGGTCTTAGTCTGTGTCCAGAGGGACACCTTAAATTATAACAAATTTATTAAACCATAAGGTTTCATGGACCTGAATTCATCTTAGGATATTCATGAGTGCCATTCCAATTTGCAATAATAAAAACTTGTAAACAGTGTGTTTATTTGGTCCATGGATCACAGGTCTGTAACAGTGTATCACTACCACTGGGGGGTGGTAGTTACATTGGGTGTTTTTATCTGTGTTTTGGGTGTTTTTAGTCTAGTACAGTGATTCCCAAAGTAGGCAGTAAGATCTAAGGGGTAGTGAGGAAAAGGGGCCTGAAGTCAAGATTAGGGGAACCAGCAGCCTTTAAGACTATGATGGGGATGAGGGTTTAGAGCACATGGTGTTGGGGGGGGGGGAGAGAAACAGCAGTTAAAAGGAGCTTTCACATTTGGGACCTGATTAAACTTTGTGAGATTTTATGGGATTTGACTGGCAGGTTGGAGCTGTGTTGCTGCTCCTTCTTTTTTTTTCATTGGACAGGCCAAGAGAAGAGGTAGCAAAAGAAACAATGTGTGTGAGAGAGGATTTGTTCAGAGGGGGATCTTGAATTGAGAGTCCTTCCTCACCAGGGAGAAGTTTCTATCTTTGTGCCTGATCACCTTGGGAGCAGTAACTGAGCAGCTGGTTGAACAGTGACTAAGAAGTGTCTCACCACTACCGGCCTCTGTGGCAAAGCCAGCACAGGGAAAGGCTTCTCTGTCTCTGCTCAGTCAGGTGCTCTTTTACTGCTCCCAAGGTGACTGGGTGCAAAGGGAGCAGTGACTGAGAAGACTGTGGAACAGAGACCAAGAAGACTGGCCTTTGATTCCCCACTTGTCCATGGAAACCCAGTGGGTGATCTTGGGTGAGTCACACGGTCTCAGCCCCAGATAATCCTGTGATAGAGCCACTTTAGTGTCACCATAAGTCAAAAAAACAACTTGAAGGCATACAGCAACCAGTACCTGAGCCAGTGTGATGTAGAGGTTTGAGCATTGGCCTATGATTCTAGAGACCAGGGTTTGTATCCATGCTCAGCCATGGAAACCCACTGAGTAAACCTGCACAATTCACACTCTGTCAGCCTCAGAGGAAGTCAAAGACAAACCCACCCTCTGAACAAATCTTGCAAGAAAACCCCATGGTAGGGTTACTTTGGGTTCGTCATGAGTCAAAATGACTTGAAGGCACACAACAACAACAACAACAACAACAACCATATTCTATTGTCCAAAGTGCAAAATATATTATTTCTATTATAAACTGACCAAGTGGCATCTCTACAATAAGGTGGAATTATCATGGTATTACCTAGTTACAAGGCGGAACAGTGAATCCAAGACTTCCTTCTGCCCTGATATGTCACCCATCATGATAGTATGTGATGTTAATCTCTTTTAGACAGAAGCAGTCCCTTGAATTGATTATGCTTAAAGCAGGTTTAGTGAAATAGGGATTATAGTTGCTTAGGCCTGTCTTCCAGTGACATGGGAACTGTGACATCACTATAATATCTTCAGATCCATTGGCTGATAGCAAAATGGGGATGAGACTTCTGGGCAGGACTTCCGGGGGTGGGGTTACATGGAAATGGCTGGCCACCCGGGCAAAATGAAAGTTACTCTAGTACCTTCATGTGTAGTCTTTCTTTCTTTCAGTGTTTTTTTTTTTAATGTCAAAATGGTATTTATATTCTAAAGTGTATGTCATCTCTTCCAATATTAAGATTGAAATTTTCTTTAGGCCAATGCAGTGGTGTACCCACCCAAGGTGTCAACTAGTGTGGGGAGGCAGGGCTTTCTGGGGATGAGGCTTCTGGGCAGGACTTCCGGGGGTGGGGTCACATGGAAATGGCTGGCCACCCGGCCTGGAGGCCCCTCCCCTGAGGCCCAGAGACTCCCCAAGGCCCTGGGAAGTGGCAGGGTGGCCAAAAAAGAGCCACCCGCTGCCCACTGGGGCCCAAGATTGCTCCCAAAGCCTGTAACGGCATCTGTGCAGGCCTAAAGAGTGGGGTGTCACCCCCCTCTTCTGGGGTGTCACCAGGTGCAGCCCGCACCCCTCTCCCCCAGTGACGCTACTGGGCCAATAACACACTCACTTTTAAATTCTTTATGGCATGAAACTGTTATTCTGAGAAGTGTTGGTGGTCCAATTTCTTTCTCTCACAGTGTGTAGAAGGACATTTTAAATGGCTAAAAATAATATAAATCAGAAAGATGAAATTGCTATCAATGCCAGTAGCTTTCCATCGTGATGGGATTGTGTGTTCCCGTGAGGCGAGAGGCTATGCTGACAGTAGTAGTTCTACTAGTAGGGTCTCTCATGTGAGACAG
The DNA here is from genome assembly GCA_026167975.1 of Phrynosoma blainvillii. Classification (NCBI taxonomy): domain Eukaryota; kingdom Metazoa; phylum Chordata; class Lepidosauria; order Squamata; family Phrynosomatidae; genus Phrynosoma; species Phrynosoma blainvillii. The sequence continues at coordinate 156,009,895 of JANUYF010000004.1, forward strand.
GCTTTTGCTGAGGAGCCAGATTAAATGTGCTAAGCAGCTACTGGACAGAAGTAGTAGTTGAGACTGACACTGGTGGAAGCTCTTTCAGAGATAATGGCAGTAGCACCATAGCTAACACTAATTAGTAATGCAATGCAGAGGCATGATAAACCCCTTTGAATGTCTTTTATGCCAAAAACCTTATGATAACAGAATCCAAAATGAAACAAGAGATAGTCTCAGAAGATGAAAACTCCCAGGTTGGATGGCACTCAATGAGCTACTGGGACAAATATGAGTAGTGCTGTGGCTAACGATTTGGCTGGACTAAAGCCAAAATGATGATTGCTAACGTGTTGAAATTCATTTTTTAGCTTTGACCCAGCTTTCTGATCTATTAAGGTCATTTTGAATTTTCATCCTGTCCTCTGGGGTATTAGCTAATCCTCCTAATTTGGTGTCATCTGCAAATTTGATAAATATGCCCCCTATTCTTTCATCCAAGTCATTGATAAAGATGTTGAATAGCACTGGGCCCAGGACAGAACCCTGTGGCATCCCACTGGTCACTTCTCTCCAGGATGAAATACGTCTACTTGTCACATACCTCCAATTGTCTACCTCCTGTGAACAGGAACTGACCTACTCCCCAGAACCATCCTCTTTGTGTTCCCCATCCAGGACAGTCTATTCCATTCTGTCCAGGAAAACTTCTTGCTCCCTAATATGGTGAAGTGTACATAACTGAGCCTCAGCTGGACCTTCTCTTCCAACAGGGACCTTGTGGACTTTCTCTTCCAACTTGCACTTGGTGCAGGTGAAGTTAAGCACTTCAATTGACAAGAACACAAGTATACCACAGCTCTTGCCGGTGACTGCAAAAGCTCCCTCACTGTCCATGTTCAATAGTCTTAAGTAGGCACTGAAATGACTGGGCTTCCCCCTCAAACACCCTTGCTAAACACTCCCACAAAACACCCTGTTTTCTAACCCTGTTCGCCAAGGTCTGTTGCCAATCTCCAGAGCCTGAGATTGTAGCTATATAGAAAAGCTACTGGCTGCTAGCTCCTCCCCCAGCCTCTGAGCAAAAGCCCTGCCTCCTTGGGACCAGGTACTCAGGAAGTGACCTGAAGCTACACTCAACTGAACAATAGAATGCCAATAAGCACACAATCACACCCCCACTCAGCTCACACAATCAGCCTTGTCTCAACAGACAAAAGATCCCCAAAACAACAACAACAAAAGAGCAAATTAAGCCTAAACTCTCCCTAGAAGCCAAGATGACTAATCTGAGACTGCTGTACTTTGACCATATCATAAGAAGACGATGATGCTTGGTAAAATAGAAGGAAGTAGTAAAAGAGAAAGACTGCATTTGAGATGGATAGACACAGTCAAGGAAGCCTTGAATCTGCAAGTGCAGTTGATGATAGATAGAGTTGGAGCTCTCTCTTTCATAGGGTAGCTATAAGTCAAAGTCGACTTGAAGACAGTTAAGAACAACAAAAAGGATGCAATTTGGACTGGGAATTCATTATTTCTAAATTAATGTCTGCTATCATTAAAAATTGGAACATGACAGACAATATAAAATTTACAAAAAATTAAACAAATAGGGAATTTACATGTGCCATTTCCCTGGAATTCTTTTCTTCAAAAAGGACACTCATTCAAAAATTATTAAAGTTTTGAAACTCTTCCAGGAAGAACAATTGCAGCATTAAACATAGGAATTGCCAACTGTCAAATTGTTGTTGTTGTTAACTGTCTTTGAGTCAATCTTGACCCTTGGCAACCTTGCTGATGAGATATCTTCAAGACCCCCTGACCTCTACTGCTCTGCCCAGCTCCTGCATCATACTCATGATCTTTTAAATGCAAAGATATACAATTGAGCACATGAGAAGGCATGAATCACTGGAAAAAACAATAATGCAGGAAAGGTGAAGGGAAGTAGAAAGAGAGGAAGGCTGCATGCTAGATGGATGTGGATGTAGGACTTGGCTGCATTTTGGAGCATCTCAGAGGGCAGCGTGAGTCAGAACTAGTGGAGCCAGAGAGACATGTGGTCCGCCTGCACTCCAAAATTAGCCCAGAGAACAAAGAAATTTGAGGTTCTTTTGTAGGCCAAAACTAGCTTGAGGCAAAGATACATCAAAGGGCCAAATCTGTATGGGAGAAGATCACTCAAGATAGGGTTTCAAAGATGGGGAATGGAGTTGTAAATTATCCCTCTACAACTTGGGTGTAAAATCCTGCTTGTAAATCACCTATCCTTCCTGCCTTTCGAGGTGTGAATGTTCCTTATCAGCAGCTCCCAAACTATCCGTTTTTCTCTTCCCTTGTACATGGTCTGTCGCTCTTGGGCTCATGGCTACCTTGGCTATGTGACTTGGTAGGATAAGCCTCATGGCTCAGAATCTATGCAGAGCCATGGAGTGCTCATAACATATCCCCCCCGAAAACCTCTAAAACAAGTGATTGAGGCTTAAGATGGTTTTCAAATTAATCATTGCCAAAGTAAATTTTGGGGTGTGAATTTGGTGAGTCTAAGCCTGGGGCTCTGGGAATTTATCCTCATGAGTGAAACCCATTTGTTGATCTAATGGCAGAAAACAGGAGAAAAAAAACTATAATGGGGCCATCGTACACACACGTTCACACCATAACAATATAACAGTAAAATTGTGAACCTAACAGTGAGTAAATGTGAAGGTATATCAATCAGTTTTGCTTCTTCCCAATGAAGACCTTGGAAAATGTTATCAGATGATTATATACAAAATACACAACCAATAACCATTATGTGTACAAAAGACCTGTCAATGTAGGACATATGGCAATTTACAAATTGTTCAGGTGGACAGCTGTAATTTTACAGCAGGCTGGAAATGTATGACACAAGACAATTGACATTCAAAGCAACATACCATGAAAGACGTATCAAATGAACATGTGATATGTGGTCATCAATAAAACTCAATAAACATGCTATGGTCAACAGTCAAAGCAAGAAAGTAATCAATAAGTGTAAATGAAAAGTGAGTCCTTGAAATGTATTTTTGAACCAGATTGAGTCCATAGAGTTTAGCTATGGCTGGCCTCAATAGACCAGTGTGAAATTTGGTGAATCAAGTCCAAAAATAGAACAATGTCCAAATCTGACATGAGAGAGTGTCCGGGAACGATGTGTAGCTTACGTCAGCAAAGTTCATATCAAGCAGTCTGGCAACTTTGAGCACAAATGTTGAAAGTTTTGGAAAAAGTTCAGACTAGTTGTCGGAATGGACAGGACCGAAATTGTGAAACTTGTGACTTAGAAGCCAGGGCTAGGTATGGCAAGGCAGATGCAAGTGGACAGCTGTATATCAAATGAGCATGAACTGTAAGATGCGGGCGCTAATAATCTAACAGAAAACGTTGGAACATGTACAATGACACAAGCAATGTGATGATGCAGACAAAAGCAGTGTCCATGCCATTTATATCTTCAGATGTACTGAGTATATAATGTATGTATGTATATAATGCGGGCATGAAAGCATCACTGACTTGTAAGGAACAATTCCTTGACAAGCAGTGTCCATGCATGAAAGTAGAACAATAAGGTCTGTGTGAATGAACTGTACTGTGCTTACACGCTGTAATCTCTGGATGGTATAAGCAATGTCCCTGAGATGGCAATATGGAACAATAGTCCAGCTTCAGGTAGTTCCAAGGAACAATTTGGCAACTCATTGTTTTGTGAATATAGGCAAAGGCTGAGCATCATGGCATATGTGGACTAGCAACTAAGCCATGAGTATGAAACAGTTGCAGTCATCACTGGGGATGGAAATTCTTATGGAACAGTAGGAACACCTGGAACTTATAGACATGAACAAGGAGGACCTCTGGACCTGGACATCATTTGGGAAGGCAGGACTATAGAGGACATCTGGATCTGGTACCAGCAGGAACTTGCAGGAACTGCTGTCATCACAGGAATCTGGTCTGGAGCAAATGGAGGCAAAATATGGGGAACCCCCCCCCCCATAAATGTTTGTTTTTGGTTAGAGAATGGGTGATTACACCGTAGCTCACAATGAATGAGGTATGTGTGGCCTAAGCCATTATTGACTTATGAGAGAAATAAAGATGTAAAGTTTGTATTGGGAAACAATATGACTTTCCATGCTTTTATCAGTATGGAAGGAGCACTACCCCTTTCAAGAAACAGTTAATGAGATTTTAAATACTAATTAAAATGACCTTTTTGCCAGCAGATACATTTTCCTCCTGTCTAAGCAATCTGGGTTTTTATCACTTCGCAACACCTGCTAGCTTAGGAGTGTGACACTTCAGAGTTTATTCTGAGCAAGTGTCAGAAGCCAGAGGCAAGCACATGCCAGAATATAGAATGACAGAGATGGCTATGGCTTAAATGACAGTATTACAGCCCTTGGAGAGGATAGACAGGTCTCACTTGGGGTGTCATCCAGGTAGCGTCTTCCAGCAAATTATGGACAGCAGAGAGTATAAGGGGGCACATTTGGCCTTTAAATCACGTTGGCACAAGACAGATGAGGAACTTTGTAGACACAGTATGTCTTTCATACTGCACAAGGCAATTTGGAATGATTTTTTCCAGAGTTATCTCTATCTGCTGGAAAGGATACCTCTGGGTGAGTAAGCTGAAAAACAGTATCTTTATTGGCAATATTGTGTGTTGGTGATAGCAGGTGATGCATACGGAATGCCTGTCTTCTAAAAACAGGAGCAGGGGTTAAGTGGGCATGAACATTTTGCCCTGGAAGCTGTACCATTGTCTAAGATACAGAAGCAGGGAGAATAATTTTCTTACTCAATGACAAATGGAGAACACACTCGACATGCTCAGAAACTGCACATTTAAAGGAAGTCTTGGAGTGATCTAAGTTGAGCCTTAAAAAAAAAAGTTATGTGGCTGAGTCCTGTCTTGGGCAAGAGAGCAGAGCAGAAAGTCAAATGCAAGGAAAGTAATAATGAATAGATGGGAAGGAGCAGTAAGAGTTCTTAGCTGTGCTTCTCCAGTCACCTTAACCACAGACTTCATAGACACGAAATGAATTAATTTGCTCATAAAGTGCTAGTTTACAATCATCTAAAAATGGGAGATAGTGAAGACAAACTCCTTTCAAAACATGGATTGTAGTCAACCATATAGTATTGACAATAGAGTTCCAAAAGTGTGATGTTAGATTGAAAGCCACTTCGTTACTCTAGCAACATAAAATATATTATGTGAGCTAGTGCAGGAAAAATTATTTTATTCACTAATGGAATGAATAAAAAATAGACAAACAACAAAGACAGAAGAAACCATCCCATAAAAAGATGAACCAGTGATGAACCAGTGTCATCCCATAAAAGAATTTAAAAGTGAGTGTGCTATTGGCCTAGGGAAAGTTCCAGTCTTACTGTTGGAAGGGATGACATACATTTTGGAATATAAATACCATTTTGACATGAAAAAACACAAGGAAAGAAAAACAACACATTAATGTGCATAGTGTAACTTTCATTTTGCTATTAGTCGATAGATTTTAAGATATTATAGTGATGTCACACTTCCCGAGTCACTGAGAAGGTAGGTTTAAGCTACTATAATCCCACTTTCACTAAAACTGCTTTAAACATAAGCACCTTTATGGGCTGCTTCAGGGTAAAAGATAAGAACACCATGCACCATTATGATGGGTGAGGTACTGAGGCAGCAGGAAACTTTGGATTCACTATTCAGCACTGTAACTAGGTATGTTCCACCTTATTGTAGAGAAGCCACTTGGCCAATTTAATATTATAGAAATAATATATTTTACACATTGGACAATGAGTTCTGTTTGTTGTTGTTATTGTTGCTGTTGTTGTGTGCCTTCAAGTCATTTCTGACTTATTTTGACCCTGTCACAGGGTTTACCTGGCAAGATTTGTTCAAAGAGCCTTTGCCTTCCTCTGAGGCTGAGAGAGTGTGACTTGCACAGGATCACACATGGTTGTCATGGCTGAATGGGGACTGGTCTCCAGAGACATAGTCCACTGGTCAAACCACTACACCACACTGGGTTGGGTTCTGATTACTGTGTACAGCATGACCTCCCATATTAACAGGACCACTAACTACAGTGTTACTTGGGAGTAAAATAGACTGGTGGAAGGAGCGGCTTGAAGCTGTCCCTTCTGAAGCCAGATTGGGGCTGTGGCAACCACATGCGATGGCCCCAATCTGCCTTGAAGCCACCCGAGAAAAGGAGCAGCAAATAGCTGCTCCTTTTTTGGGTGGAAAAAAGCTGGCTTTTCTGCCTGTGCTGCAGCTGAAAGCCGGTTTCATGACACTCCAGTGGTGTGCCGTGTGTAAACGCCACGCCTCTGGAACATCATGAAGCTGCCTCCATGTAAACGACTGGGTGGCTTTTGGGCAGCTTGGGAGCATGCAGCATATAATCGCTGTGCTCCCAAGCTGCCCGGAAGGCAGCAGTAATGGGAGGTCAGTTTTGCTCCTTACTCACATCTGGAAAACAGGTCTCTCTAGGCATCTGGATGTCTTCCAGCATAATACTGTGGTCAACTTCTGCCAGAAATATAGGGTTATCCATAATTTGCAATTGTTACTATCTGCAGTAAATCTGGGTATGTACACCTGCACCTGTATGGTGTGCTGTACTTATTTTTTATCATTAGCTATTTGTTAGCTGACTTTGGTACTAAAGCAAAGAGAATTTTTAAAGTTAAAAAATAAATAAATTGGAGAGGTAGGATCTAAGTTAAGGTGACACATTTTATGAAAACTTATGCATGACAAACAGATTCTGGAATTACTCCAGAATTGGCCATAATGCAAAGAGAGCTAAATTATGATCTGCATAAACAAAACACATTGTTTTCTAATAAAGAAATATTTTATCATCACTTTAAGTGGAGAAAAGCATAATTAAAAAAATCATCCTGCAAAAAGTTATACAGTCGCCCCTCTGTTTTTGTGAACTTGAAGTCCACATCCGTTGCCTGTTTGGAGGCGGCAAATGGAGGGGGGCAAAATGGGTTGCATGCCTGTGGTGCGTGCCCATGGAACCCACAGGCGTGCACCGCCATTCAAGCCTATAGAGTTTGAATATTTGCGGTTTTCCATTTTTGCGGGGTGTGTGTGTCTGGAACAGATCCACCCCCAAAATAGAGGGGTGACTGTAATGTTTCTGGCTTGTGACTAGAAAGATTGTTTCAAGCCTGAAAACAGATGGGCAAAAAGCGCTGGCTTCAGGGGGCATTGGGAGCCACCGGTCTGCTTCACCTCTTAGTTTATTCACCTATGGGATGAATACAAAACAGACAAGAAAACAATAAAGACAGAAGAAGCCATCAACACTAATATAACAAATTATTTTCTTACTTTTAGTCCCCCATAATGCCAATCAAACATGAAAAGTACTAATTCCCAAAAAAGAAAACCAAGGCTAGAAATTGCAATGATATAAGTACTCTTACATAAAAGCCACATGCTTCCTAGATGGGGATTGGCATAAAATTATCATGTTTGATATATTAAAAGAACCGTTTATTCAGAATATAATTATAAATTGAATTTACCTTTTAAAAGTTAATTTTTGTTAAAATGGAAACACAAGATCCTCACCTGTAAGGGTCATCTGAGCTATAAGGAACTGTTTATGAGGATCAGGCAACCTGTTGACCACTAAAACAGAAGAAACCATCAATATTAATAAAGCAAAAAAAAATTACTTTGTCTCCTCTAATCCTCTACTCTGTCAAGCAGGTATGAGCACTCATTTCCATAAAAAGAATTGAGAAAAGAAAACCAAGACCAGGAATTACAATAATGTTAGATACTGTACATAGCCTTGCATAAATGTGTACCTGCTACATAGGGGGGTTGCAGACTGCCAGAAATAGTGTGAATTCAGTCCACTTTTAGGGTTAGGGTTAGAGTTAGGGAACCATGGGAACTGTATTTTATTGTGGCATCAGAGTTGTCTGACAGAGAAGGCTCAATGTCTCAGAAAAATAACAGTTCCCATGATTCCCTAGCACTAACCCTAACCCTAAAAGTGGACTGAATTCACACTATTTCTGGCAGTCTGCAACCCCCCATAGTTTTTAGAAATAATTCTGGATATGTAAATATAAGAATACCTTCTCTTACATATTTTGTTCATCATTCTAAAATAATATTTCTGAAATGGTTCCATAAGAAGGAGTGGCATCCCCCCACACCTTCATATCTCTATTGCAAATATTAAATCATCACTGAAAATAACCCATCAAGTCCACTGACCAGTTAATGGTTTGCTTGCAGATTTTAGATGCCACTCAAATGAATGAGCCTCCTGTATTGATCACTGGGCATAAGTACCCTAAGATACCAGATCCCATCTGATCTTAGAAGCTAAACAGGGACAGCTCTGACTAGTACTTGGATGAGAGATTGGTAACAAATACAAGATGGTTTAGGCTGTATTTCAGAAGAATGAATTGACAAAAACACCTCTGAGTATTGCCTAAGAAAACACTATGAGATTCATGAAGTTCCCATAAATTGACAGGTGACTTGAAGAATACATACACACAAGCACACACATATTGATCACTGACTTTTTACTTCTCTCACACATCCTCCTAGCTGCAAATAGTGCTGGAACAGTCACTGCATATCAGTGAAGTACATGTCAGGAAGAAGGGAGGATTAACAGGGCAATCCATGTCCATTCAGAAATAAGTCACATGCTGAATTCAAAGACACCTGCTTCCAACAATGTTTGTCTAGGTTTTATGCCTCAAGATCAAATCTTGCATATGTCTATTCAAAAGTAATCCCTAACCATTTCATTAGGATGTACTTGTGAGTAAGTATGTGTAGGATTACAGCTTCTCATAATTAGGGAAAAGCTATTTTCCCACTTATCCTTGTACTCAAAAGGCTTCAAAGCAAGAATGTGTACAAGTACAATGGCTTCCTATGGAACATTTTATATGACTTGCCTCATAGGCTGAATTTGTAGTGAATTCAAAACTTCTTCAAAATCCCATGCAAAACAATACTTTTTTAAATTTCATAAATTGCCCTCACTTGCCTAGTGACTCAAGTAAGAGTTATTTTTTATTGTGAAAGGTTCTCCATGTTGTGAAGGCAGATGACTTTCAATCAGTCCTGTTTACTCACATCTTGAAAATGCCAGGGACTGAACCTTGGATCATCTGTGCCCAAAGCTTGTTCTCAATTACTGTATCCTCCTCCTTTCTCCTTTGGGAGAAACAAATCATCAAGAACAGATGGCAACCAAATAGAACTACTTCATTCTACAGAGACAGAATTTACTCTAGTTGTAACAAAATCTGTCAACAAACATGGAAAACAAAACAATGGCCCACATATTAGAAATGGTCAATATATATTCCAATCCCCAAGAAAAGGAGCACCAAGAATTGCACTAGCCACAAGACCATTGCATTAATTTCCTATGCAAGCAAAGTGCTGCTCAAAGTTCTACTACAACAATGACTTTGATCATATATGGAGTGAGAAATGCCAGATGTCCAAGCTGGTTTCAGGAATGGAAGAGGCACTAAGGATCATATTGCAAATATGGATAATGGAGCACACCAAATAATTTAAAAAGACAATCATTCTGTGCTTTATAGATTGTGTCTTTGACTGTATACATCATGAGAAACTATGGATCACTCTTAAAGAAATGGGTGTGCCACAACATCTGATTGCCCTGATGCATAACCTGTAGTCAAGACAAGAGGCTACTGTGAGGGCAGAATACAGAGAAACATAATAGTTTATAATTGGCAAGAGGGCCAGGCAAGGCTGCATCTTATCACCCTATATGTTTAACCTGTATGTCAAAAATATTATACCATCCTACTAACACTAAATAGTGAAAACTTGGAATGATTAGTGAAAAAAGTAAAAGAAGAAAGTGCAAAGGCATGCTTACAGATTAACATGAAGAAAACAAAAATAATGATCACAGATTACTTACATAACTTTAAATAAAGTTAAATAAATAAATAAAGACAATAAAGAAATTGAAATAGTACAAAATTTTCCATAGTTTGGCTCATTTTTTAATCAGAGTGTAGACTGCAGTCAAGAAATCAGATGAAGACTGGGACTTGGTAGGGCAGCTTTGAAGGAACTAGAAAAGACCCTGAAATGTAAAGATATATCATTAAATACTATAGTTAGGATTACCCATGCCATTTTATTTCCCTTGGCTATGTATGGTTGTGAAAGCTGAAGAGTAAGAAAGAAGATAAGAAGAGAACCAACTTGTCTCAGATGTGGTGATGGAGAAGAGTTTTGCAAATATCACCCACTGCTAAAAAGACAAATAAATGAGTCCTTGAACTGTTCCTAGAAGCCAAGATGCCTAATCTGAGTCTGTCATACTTTGAACATATCATGGGAAGACAACATTCAGTAAAACAGATAATAATGCTTGTTAAGGTAGAAGGCAACAGGAAAAGAGGAAGACTGCATTCCAGATTAATAGTCTCAATCAAGGAAGCTGTGGTTCTGAGTCTGCAAGACCTGACCAGGGTGGTTGATGATAAGGGAATGTGGAGAGCTCTCATTCATGAGGTCAGTTCAGTTCAGTTCATCTTTATTATGGTCATAGACCAGCACAAATTCATGAGGTCACCATAAGTCGAAGTCTACTTGATGGCACTTAACAACAACAAAAGGACTCAATAAATAAATAAAAATGCTTAAGATGTTTGCATTGTAACCACAGATGGTTCAAGATCCTGTGAAACTGAGCTCAGAGAGGCTTGAGTGCAATAGATGGTACATGTATCTTTGCAACCGTGATGATTGCATTACAACTATCATGAAGGACAAAACCTCACATACTGAGGCATTTAAAAACAGATATAGCACTTTAGCAGTGTTGTAGCTGGGGCTTGACAGTGCATTCTCTGTCTTCCAGATCTACTTTTTTCCTGTCTTGAGATGGGATCTGGAGAGAGAGAGAGAGAGACTAGTTGTGCAGATTTACAGCATTATTTGGTTTGAGTCATCCTAAAGTTGCTGCTGGTATATTATTATTGTTATTAGTTTTATATACGCTCTGCTCTCCCCCACGAATCAGGACTCAGCTTACAAATGTAGCCACCTTGAATCTTCTTTTGGGGGAATGGAGAGATACAAGTTCAATAAATAAATAAAATACAATTAAAACAAATATGCCTAAATACCCTAAAGTCACCAGATTCCATCTGATCTTGCAAGCTAAGCTGGATCTGCTCTGGTTAGTATTTGGAGGTGTGTACTTTTTCAAATGATCCAGCATTTGAGTTTTTGATATATACATATGTAACACACACTGTGACTGTGCTGTTAGGGGAAAAAAAGTGAAATGACTGATCTTAAGACTACTTTTTCTGCATCCCTCCTAAGAGAGCTGAATAGTCTTTGCTCTTGCTGTGCGCTCACCCCACTGACAGTTTATGTAAACAGGGTTTGCAGGATTTTGATGATGCTTAAAAACTTGTAAACCAAAAGCATAATAATCGTTGTTCTGGGTCTTTAAGTCGTTTCTGACTTATAGTGACCCTAAGGCAAGCCTATCATGGAGTTTTCTTAGCAAGATTTGTTCACAGAGGGTTTGCCTTTGTCTTCCCCTGATCTTGGGCAAGGTATGACTTGTCCAAGGTCACTTAATGGCTGAGCAGGGATTTGAACCCTGGTCTCCAGAGTCATAGTCCAATGTTCAAACCATTGTACCATACTGCTACAAAATAAATTAATGCCCTTTGTATGTAATGATGTCTCTGTCATAACCAATCTACTGTTTTCGTTCTGTAGCCATTGATGATTTTACAACTGTGGTGCATAATACTACATACTTACTGTCCCTTACTGGAAATATATACAGTAGACAAAATAAAATATGTCATATGCTGTTTCCATCCCACAGTTGCTGTTTGGAGTTATATGTGAATATGCCAAGAGAGAGCAGTAAAATCTCCTGAAGCTGAACAGCAGCCGTTACTGCCTGGTCGTCATGATCAGGAAATCACCTGCCACTGTTTGTTTCCATTTTGCAAAATTTTTCTACACAGAGAATGTGCAGTCAGTGGGGGATTTAAAAATCCTGACATTTAACCCTTCGTAAATTCAGCACTCTCTTACAGTAGACAGGTAGTTATGTTATGACATAAGTGTGTACCAGATTAAAGATTTAATAGTATCCGTTTGGCAGTTGTTTTAAACAAGTGATGACAAGAAGGATTGGGAAAACCTCTTTTGTTGGTGGAGTAATAGTTCTGGTATGGTGATTAGATGAAACCTAAGTCCAGTTTTCACAGTCTGCTTTGCTGTGAATTATTTCCATTACTTTTTTCTATCTTTCAAGAGATGGCACCTTCCTCACTCAGACAGGCAGGCCTATGCTTCTGCAAAATGTTGCCCTGCATTTATTTGCAGTTTATTCTCTGTCTTGAGCACCAGAGATAGTTATTAATTGAAAAATGATAATAAAAAAATTGAAGCACCATTTAAAAATGCTAACAATGCATTCTGATTTCTCTTGAATTATATAAATCACATGTGCTTAATGCAGATAGAATGTGAAACATGATGTTCATCAACAATATGCTTTACATATCATGTTACAGAAAGCTACAAAGCTTAGTCCAGGGGTAGGCAACCTAAGGCCCGGGGGCTGGATGCGGCCCCCTGAGGCCTTTGGACCAGCCCCAGGCCGGTCCTGCCGCCGCCCCTGCCACTGCCGCCCGCCATGATGATATTGATTATTGTCGTTATTACTTGTTCTTGGGGTTTTCTTGGCAAAATCTCCACAGGGGTTTTGCCATGGCTTTTCTGGGGCTGAGAGAGTGTGCATGCATATTTTTTTAAATTTTTTAAATTTTTTAAAAAATTTTAATTTTTATTTATTTATTTATTTATTTATTGTGCTCTCCTCCCCCCCCCCCCCCACAATTGTCTGAGGGACAGCAACCCGGCCCCTGGCTCAAAAAGGTTGCCTACCCCTGGCCTAGTCAGTCATGTAGAAACATCACAGAGGGTGGAAGATCATTTTTGTTGGAGTCACATATCATAAATTAAATTAAATACATAGAAATATTTCCAGAAAATCCAGACAAATAATTCCTAGACTTTCTTCCTCCTCTTTCTCCCCCCTACAAAAAGTACTGATTTAGTTGGATACCATATCTTTTCCCATCCCGGTACTTTACTTTGCGTTGCTAGCTTTGGAACAGAATAGAAAGAAACAATAGCCTCTTGTAATATAATTGGAAATAATTCATGTTCAAATTAAATTTTTAGCTTGTGATTCTGCTTTATATTTTTTAACTTTATGGAGTTGCATTACAGAAGAATACTTTATTGCATGTCATTACAGGTAAGAAAAAATGGGGGAGTATAGTTACTGCCCACCTATAATATGGGTGGTGTGTTAACCACACAGAAAAATAAACAAAAAATCCCTGGTCCAAAACACACTGCAGAAAGAGTCTAGTTTGAGATGGCTTTAACTGCCCTGGCTCAGTGCTAGGGAATCCTGGGAATTGTAGTTTATTGTGGCCCTAGAACTCTCTGACAGAGAAGTCTAAATGTCTCACAGAACTACAGTCCCCAAAATTCCCTAGCCAGGGCAGTTAAAGCAGTCTCGAAGGATAATTTCTGCAGTGTATTTTGGAACCCTGTTGCAAATGGTTATTAATGTAAATAAATGGTCTTTTAAACTGAGTGTTACCTGAAAATTTCCTTCCTTTCTATAAAACTCAGAAGCAGGGGAAAGTATCTGACCCAAAGCCTTGAGTATCCTTTCAGTCACACGATCCACTTAACTGTTGCTCCTTATCTGTTCCTTAAGTGGAGATACATTTCTAACTTACAATTGTAGCAAAGTCTGTGATAAATTACTGCCCTTGTTTCTTTACAGTTAAACTCTATGCATTGACAAGTGAAGTCATCAATGGTGAAATGCAATTCTATGCCAGAGCCAAAAATTTCTACAGGGAGGTGCCAGCATCAGAAGATGGCATGATGGGAGATTTCGCCGAGTTGTCCAGTACAGATACTGAATCCTCTAGGAAATTCCTTAGGAATTTTGTAGGGGTGAGTTGTCTACCTGAGAGATGTGTCTATCTTTGCACTTCACATATAGTGTAATATCCAGTCCTTTGCATTTCTGATTATGCCTTTGTTTTGGGCAAGATCAGTGTGGAGACCACACCATCTGGACTAAAAAAGAAAATGGGAGAGAACTATTCTTAAAAATCTGCATTTCCAAAATCAACCAATGCCAGTAAGAATCATTCATGCTCTTCTACAAGGCAATCTCAATTGAAGTATAATTCTGACTAGGAGCGAGGACATGATTTTTTTTCAATGATTAATTATGTAATTTATTTTTGGAGATGCAAGTACCCTGCATACCTGTAGCCCAATGTCTAGTATGGCGAATTTTATTTAGCTCAAATCGAGAGGGGGTCGGCTACAAGGACTCTGCGGTGTATACCAAGAGTCCAGAGACAGAATTCTCCAATAAAAGTATCATTTATTAAAGGGGAAAAATCACACAGCAATTCACATACATGCACACACTCACGCAAGGCTCAGGAATCACTACAGATGAAGCCTTCTCCAGGATCCAGTTGGGTGAAGTGGTGTGAGACACGACCGTTCCAAGAGTGTGGGTTGAATGGAGGTACTGGTAACTAGATCAGAGCACAAAGTGGCACAGGGTCCCCCTGAACTCAGACTAGTGACGCTGAGGGGAGAAATCTAGTGTTTTTTAAGGGCAAAATCTAGTTGTAGGGCAAAGGTGTGAGACTGCCTGGGTGAGGTAATCTGGTCAGGCAATATTCAAAGGGGAAATGGGAGAGAATTAAGTCATTAGCTGGCCCATCAGGTGAGATATCTAGGCCATTATCACCCATCCTTCTGATTATGGAGGTGATGATGGCCCATTTGCAACTCCCACACTATCTGCCTGATGATGGGGATTGGGGATTTTCCAGTCTTCCAAGTTACCTGGGCATGACCTCTTTGCCTTGCCATGGAGGCACTTGGGGTCCAGTGCAGAGTGCATCTGGGACCACATGGAATTCATACACACACCAAAATTCAGAAAAATGAACTCATGCTAACATACAGTATTTTCTGGCATATAAGACTACTTATTAACCCAGGAAAACTTCTCCAAAGTCGGGGGTCGTCTTATACACCGGGAGGAGGAAGAAGGGTGGCATGGCATGAGGCGGGAGGAGGAAGAAGAGAGGAAGTCAGGTTAGAGGGGGAGGAAGGGGTGGCGTGGAGTGAGGCAGAAGAGGGAAGCAGCAGCGGATAAGAGGTGAACCTCTATCCTGGGGTTTTCTTGGCAAGACTGGTTCAGAGGAGTTTGCCTTCTTCTGAGGCTGAGAGTGTGTGACTTGTCCAAATTCATCCAGTGGGTTTCATGGCAGAGTGGGAAATCAAACCCAGGTCTCCAGAGTGGTAGTCCAACACTCAAACCACTACATCATGCTGGCTCCTAATCCCATGTACTACCTATGAAACAATTGCAGACTTGTGTGTCTTCAAGTCCTTTCCGACTTATAGCAACCCTAAGGCAATCCTATCATGGGGTTTTCTTGGCATGTTTCTTCAAATGGGGGTTGCCATTACCATCCCCTGAGGGTGAGAGTGTGTGACATGCCTAGGGTCACTTTCTTGGCCGCAAATTGTACATATTCCAGAATGCATCACCTAGTATATTGCCGTCCTTTCCCCCAACACTTTCTCATTTTCCCCTGTTGGAAGAGGGCTCATCTTATAGGGCGAGTATATCCCAAACTCTATATTTTAACTGGAAAAGTTGGGGGTCGTCTTATACGCCCAGCCGTCTTATACGCCGGAAAATACAGGTACCTATGCAGCATGAAAGGTTTGTGCAACTAGAGTTAAATATTTTTAAAAGGCATATTCATTCTGGATTCATGCAGATGTAACTTAAAAGTCATGTAACATAATAACAGTTATCAAAATGTATAATTTATATAATGTGCTCTTCGTTAGAGTGGCAGCAGGCAAGTCAGGTAGGTGCTGTTGCAGCTCCTCATTGGTCCTAAACATGCTAGCTACTAACTGCTGTTGTTATTGGAGGCAAAATATCGAGCTATGTGACGTGGCCAGTATTTGCAGTACAACAGTTTTTGAGCAAGAGCTTTGCTTAAGTTGCAGAAACCTGTCAATTTCTTATTTTAGAGAATCTTCGCTGATTGTACTTTTCCCTGGATAGTATATTAAGCAGAGCTTAAGGCCTTCCACAAGGTGTAGCAGTGTTGCATCTCAGTCAGTATTTTGTTACCTTGTAAAGGAGTATTTTGCTTATCAGAAAGAGGAGCAACTTTTTAAATTGTAACTAAACTCGGGATTCATATAAAGTAACTTAACCAGACTAAAACAATATATAGGCAACCAGTTGATTTACTAATGTACTTTATTATGGTATTTAGTTGTATAGTGGTCCCTCCATATTTGCTAAGGTTAGGGGTGAAAGACTCCTGTGATGTAGAAAAACCACAAATAAAAGAATATTATTCTTTTTACCTAAGGGAAAACCTCTCTAGGAATCTCCAGGTCCTCCAGTGCAACTCCATGGTCAGCATCTACCAGAAGTTGATCATAGAATTATGCTGGTGGATCTACAAATGCCTAGAGAAGTGTTTTATGTTTTAAGGGATGGGTGGGAATGTTGTGATTTATTATGTATGATTTTATTGTTGTGAGCCGCCCTGATTGGGTTTCCCAAAGGGTGGGATACAAATAAATTTTATTATTATTATTATTATTTAGGAACTTCTAGGTTCTCCAGCACAACTCTATCGTCAACTTCTGGTAGAGTTGTGCTGGAGGATCTAGAGATTCCTAGAGATAACATATGAATCAAAACTGCAAACAATCAAATTTGCAAAAGTCATAACAGCAAATGTGGAGGGCCAACTATATTTCTGCTAAATATTATCTCCCAGTTAAACAAATATAAATAAACTAAATTTAAGATTCATTTTTTAAAAAAATTAAAATTACAGTTGTAAACTGCTTAGGGAGTGCTTAAGTGCACTGATAAGCGGTATAGAAATGTACTTGCTATTGTTATTGCTACAAATTAATAATCAACATTATCCAAAAGGCAAATTTTAAAATATCAGCAAAAATGACACAATGAGATCCCTCTAATTGTTTGTCAAACTAAAAACACTCCACTCTGTAAATGGCTAAAATCAAAGAAACAAGGCACCTGGAAAGCTTCCAAGGGGAAAGTAAGGGCCTCGGCAGACGGCTTATTGAGCCGTCTCCAAGGCAAGGAAAAGGAGGGGCAGCCGCACGCGCGGCGCCCCTTCCTCCTCCCGAGGTCGTCCTCGGAGCCGCCGGCCCTCCACATGTCCGGCGCTCCGGGGACAACCTCCCGCCGCAGTGACCGCACGCGCTGCGGCGGAAAAGTCAGTGAAAGTGCACCCGACGCTTTTAGGGCGCACTTTCACTGACTTCTGAAAGGAGCGCTATTTTTGTGTTCCTTTCAGAGGCGGCGACGGTGCGCCGCGGTGCAACTGCTCCAGTCCCGCGGCGCACCGTCGCAGGGCGTCTTGGACGCCCTCGTCTGCTTCCCCCCATCGGCTCTCTTGGGGCCTCCACAGACCACATCTTGCTGCAAGCAGTCAAACATAAGACTTGGCCTAGGTTGACTCACCTGGTGGTGGAAAGGGGTTCACTGGATGACTTCACTAATTTGGCAAGAGTGGGAGTAGTAGTTCCTATTAAGATTTTATAAGGCCAAAACAGCCCCTTCAACGAATCTTGATACAAATAGCAGTACAATTTCCAGGGCACTGATCTTGTATATTTTCTTCATCTAACTTCAGGGGCCCTTTCATACTACAATTATAGTAATTTGATTCCATCTTAACTGTTATGATTCCTTCTTGTGGAATTTTGGGATCTGAAGGTATTTAGAATTTGCTGGCAGAAAAGCTCTAGTGGCTCCCCAAACTACAAACCACAGGATTCTGATGGATGTTGTCATGATAGCTAAAGTAGAATAAAATGCTACAACTGTGTAGCATAAAATATCTCAGTTGAATTACATCCTTGTTCTGTACCATTTATGGCATCCAAAAGGCCTCACAAAGAAGCTCCATTTAGGATCTAAACTATTAGAGCAGTTTTGTAAATTTCTCTCACACAGTGTCTCACTCTCCCACCCCTGACAACAGCTTGCCAAAGCACCCCCCAACAGATTGCCATCCAGCCTGTTTAAAAACTTCCAAAGAAAGAGACTCTACCACACTCCAAGGGGTAGACAGTTCCACTGTCAAACAATTCTTACTGTTAGGAGGATCTTCCTAATGTTGAGGTGGCAGCAAAAAGCAAGCTTGCTTTAGCCTCAATATGGTGCCCCTACAAATATTTAAACAGGGCTAATATATCATCTCTTAACTGTCTCTTCTCCAGGTTAAACATACCCAGCTCCCTAATTTTTTTCCTCACAAGGCATAGTTTCCAGATGCTTCACCATTTTGGTTGCCTCTGGACGCGCTCCAGCTTCTCAACATCCTTTTTGAATTGTGGTGCCCAGAATTGGATGCAGTATTCCAAGTGAGTCCTGACCAAACCAAAAGTAGCAAAAGTACTATTACTTCCCTCAATCTAGAAATTATACTTCCATTGATGCAGCCTAGAATTGCATTGGCTTTTTTAGCTGCAGCTTCACACTGTTGCTCATGTTCAACTTGTGGTCTACTAGGACTCCTAGATCCCTTTCAAATGTTGCCAAGCCAGGTGTCCCCCATCCTATATCTGTGCATTTCATTTTTTTTTCACCCTAAGTGTAGTACCTTAAATTTCTCTGTGCTGAAATTCATTTTGTCAGTTTTGGCCCAGCTTTCTAATCTATTAAGGTCATTTTGAATTTTAAACCTCTCCTCTAGGGTATTAACTCGTCCTCCTAATTTGGTGTCATCTGTAAATTTGATAAGCATGCCCCCAATCCTTTCATCCAAGTCACTGATAAAGATGTTGAATAGGACTGGGCCCAGGACAGAACCCTGTGGCACCCCACTGGTCACTTCTCTCCAGGATGAAGAGGAGCCAAAGCTGAGAACCCTTTGGGTTCGGCTGGTCAACCAATTACTACTAACAGTTGTATTGTCTAGCCCACATTTTGCTAGCTTGTTTGCCAGAATATTGTGGGGGACTTTGTTGAAGGCCTTACTGAAATTAAGATATGCTACATCCACAGCATTCCCTTCATCTACCAATCTGGTAATTTTCTCAAAAAAGGAGATAAAATCAATCTCGCATGACCTGTTTTTGAGAAACTCATGTTGACTTTTTGCAATTATGACATTCCTTTCTAAATGTAATGAGATGCTCTAGAATCTTTCCTGGTACATCATGTCAGACTAACCAGGTGGCAATTGTTTGGGTCCTCCCCCCCCCCCCACAACCTTTTTGAAGATGGGGACAACATTTGCCCTCCTCCAGTCCACTGGGACTTCTCTTGTTCTCCAGGAATTCTCAAAGATTATTGACAATGGCTCTGTGAGATTACTTCTCCCAGTTCTTTTAATACTCTTGGATGTAGTTCATCTGGCCCTGGAGATATGAATTCATTTAGATTAACCAGGTATTCTGTACTTTACTTATTCTGTGCTGTGTTTCTTTTGCTGCAGCAGCTGCTCCATTTTCCTCAGCTCCAGCACCCTTTTTCCTATGTGAGAAGACTGAGGCAAAGAAGGTGTTGAGTAGTTCTACCTTTTCTCTGTCGCCTGTTAGCATTTCACCATCTTCTCCACACAGTGGCCCTACCATTTCCTTGTTCTTGCTTTTGCTATGGACATACCCCCCCAAGCCCTTTTTATTGTTCCTAACCTCTCATTCTGTGCTTTAGCTTCTCTGACTTTCCCACTACACATGATAGCTAGTTGTTTGAATTCCTCTTTGGTGATTTCCATTTTTCCTTTTTCCATTTCTTATACATGTCCCTTTTAAAACTTAGGGGGGAAGCAGATGGGTGGCCCTGGGCTGCCCCAGAAAGCGGAGGATTGGCCCGGAAGGATGTCCTTTGGGTTGGTCTGTAGAGGCCCTTAGTTCAGTTGAAAATTCTCTAATCATACATCCTGGTTTCTTGAGATATCTCCCCCTTTTTCTCCTCCTTGGACCTGTTTGATTTATTTTACTTTACCTCAATGCACCAGGGACTCACCAGGGACTTTCTGTTCATTAGCTATAATTTTTTGGTCTTTCCTGGAAACTCCAGGGTCTGGCATCTGATGGCTTGTGGACAAACATCAATCAACTGGCCACTATTTTGAGTAGCACTGTCCAGTTGACATCTCACTCATTTCATTGCTGCCAGTTCTCTAGAGTACCAGAGGTTTGGTTTAGTTCAAGTCCATGAGAGAGGAAGTGCAGGAGTAATCAAGTTTGCAGCCTTAGTCATTTCATAGTTCAAGAGATCAACAAGAACTTCAACAGAATTGCTTGTCATCTTAATTGGTCCTTCCCCCCCCTGCAGAGTCCCCAAGTCCTAGCAAATCTAAACTTACCAGGTAGTGACTCATCCATAACAATGGAACTATAGAAAACTCTTCCATTCCCACATCGCCATCATCCCATCTAGCACAGCAAACATGGTTTGTCATGGGGGCCATGAAGTCTTGAGCCACTCCTGACAGGGCAGTCTCAGCATGGATGTTGAGGTCTCACAGCACCACATGTCTTGGGAAATTCAGTATCACCTCTGAACCACCTCAGTAGCTCAGGAGACAGTTGATCAGAAGGTTATTAGTACACCAACAGAATCCCTAATTTGTCCAGTGTACCCATCTTCAAATACATACACTTGAATCCTGCAAACTATGGGACTGGCATGGTGGGAGCCTCATTCCACCGTGCAGGTTCTGGTTGCTACTGCACAGGGTTAGCATTGTCACTTTATCTTTCCATTCCTTCTTCCACAGACAGGTGGGAAAGGAAGGGAGGCAAGCAGAGATGGCCTTTTGTTATGTGATGATTCTGTCAGTGGATTAAGCCTAGGGCCAGGCAGCATGATGGAACTTTGCTTCCAAACAGCCTTAAAAGAATAAAGGGAGGTCTTTTACTCTCTGGAGCTGGTTGGAAGCCTCCCTCTCTTCACACTGGCTATGGAGGAAAAGAAGAAGAGCTCTTAGTTTGGTACAGTTTCTGAGGTTAAAACATAATGGTAGAAAAAGTGCAATGATTAATGTGTTAAATTTGCATAATCAGAATGCAAATTCATAATATGCATAATTATAATAATTTGCATAATATGCAAATTACATGCCTGGATATGTGGGACTGGAATATGGCAACTCTATTCTAAGTGGATGCAAAAGCAGCGCAACATATACAGCTCCTCCACCTACATATCCTTTTACATTGTATAGACTGCATGAGTCAGATCTTTTCATTTAGAACTATCTGCATATAGTCTCTAGTTAATGTTCAGGGGAAAAAACTGGTGCAGCATAATGGCTAAAATCTAAATCAAGTTTCTTCTCCTTACTGAAGCAATTGCTGAATGGTAAGTGAATCTACTGTACTTTAAATTAGCAGATGGATTTAATTTAGTTCATTTTCTACCAAGACATTAGTCCCATTGAATTCAATAGCATTTACTCTCAGTTAAAGTGGGTATAGGTTTGTAAACTCATTCAGGAAAGCCTAATTTATTAATCAACCTAAGCTACCCTTGTCTACAAAACTGAGATTATGCCAGGATCAAATAATTAAGATAAGCACCTATCCTATGGTAAGATTTAGCCCAAGTTAATGTGTGTGAAGTGCAAATACTTTGAAAATTAGAATGTTCTATATGAATGCTAAATATTACCATTAAGCTTCTCTATAAGATGTACAAGCCAGACTCCCAGGTCCATTACCTTGGATAAAATATGGGCCAGATCCATGGGTGAGTTTGCCCAAGTTTTAATAACATTTTATCTCCAAAATTATAAGCCTTTCTTTGAAACTTGAAACTTAAAACATGCAACATCTTTGGATGGGTTCCTACACAGTAATATGAAACTATATCCAAACCACCAGCAATGATGAAATATTACTTTCTGAGTAACAGAGAAGTCCTATCTATTTTTGGAGCCCGGCGTAAGATTCCAGGAGAACATGACTGAGTGGTGCCCTGAATGAATGGGATCCAAGGAAATGTGCATTTCTGGTGGAGATCTTGCAGTTCTCTTATATGGCCTAAAGAACATGTTTACAAGATAGGATGGTGGTAATCAGTTCTAAATATTGCTGAGCACAACAGATCAAACAGATATCTTTTGTCATGGCCATCCTTCATAATATTGAGCAGAACACTTACTATACTATATGTGTGAAGTTTATAAGTGGGCTACTTTCAGCTTAAACTGACAGACAATTTCTATGCATTTTCAGCAGTGTTAATATGATTTACTCCCATATATTTGTGTAGGTAATCAAGCTATCTACTAGGAAGTAAATTCTATTGAACACAGTAGAGCTAATGAATGAATATATATTTAGTCTGATTTATACACCATTTCCCCATCCTCTGCCTAGTAGGTGCTTGGAGTGGCATATATGATAGTTATATATTAAAATTTCATATAAAACAAGGAACAAAGCCATGCAGTAAATTTTTGAGTGACAATTAAAATGCAACATGGTAAGAACATAAAAAACATAGTGAAACTCCCCATGAAAAGCAGGACATGGGAGGGCGGCAATGTCAACTACCTTAGGAGAAAATTCTGCACTTTGGGTGCAGATATTGAAAAATTCCTGCATCTGTCTATTATTAATCCCCCCAAGGGTGGGGAAAATGTGGTCTGCAAGCAACATGCAGCTCTGGTCCCACTTTTGCAGCTCCTGAAATCTCACACCAGTTTCCCCAAGCTCTGTGAACCACTCAAATTTCATTTTTCCCCAGCATGATTTTTGGTGAAAACCATTCCCAAAGCACCCAAAATATGCACAAGTCCTCAAAATAGCCCTCCTCAAATCCTCACCCCATTCAAATACCTGTTATTTTCTCTGTTTTCATTACAAAATGGCAACAGGAGGTGATGCAATATCTCTTTCAGTTGACATTTTTGAGAAAAGAAAGGAAACAAAGGTACTTTACTATGGATGGTGGTGGTACAGCTTACACAGGGGGTGGAAGGTTGAAAAATTGGCCTTTTGACCTGTGCAGTTGTCTGCTCTACCAATAGAAATATCCTGGATATACATCCTCTCCTAATGCACAAAACTGGGTGGAAAGACTTATTAAGACAAATATTAGCAAGGTTAATGAAGATTAATATGTAACAATAATACAAATACTTGGGTACAACTTATGTGTTTGACATTCATGACTAAAATATACCCCATTATATAAATAGCTCTATCTATCACCAACTTTGCCTCTCTATATAGAGTAACTGCTGAGATGGCTTGTAATTATAATTGGAAGCTGTTCTTCAGCTATCCTAGCTGTTAGCATATAAGCTAAGTCTCTCTCTCTCTCTCTCTAGGCTATAAGCTAAGTCCCATTTGAGACTTTGTACCTCAAACTCTGCACTTTGAATTGTGTCCCACAACAGAGAACATAGTTGTGACAGCAATCCATTTACTAACTGAAGTGTCTAATTTTTCTTATTACTCTTGGTAGCATGTTTGTTCTTAACTGTAAATTACTTCAGGCCACTCCTTGGTGAACACAAAGAAAATAACTTTATTTACATTCAGAACTTATGAGTGTATCTTTCTTGGTGAGTGGTTCTTAAGTTTGTGGTTACAGTATACAAGTTACTTCAGTTGATACAAATTTACTATGTTTACATTTCCTCACTGACCTAGGGGTGTAACAGACCACTCTGAAGAGGTGGCTTGATGGCGCACCTGAGAGAGCTGGATTGGAGCTACAGCAACCGCATACCATGGCTCCAATCCGGCTTTTTGCGCTGACCAGCTTTTCCACCACCACTGTGGCTTGACAGCACTCCTGCAGTGTGAGGCATCTAAATACCGTACTGCCAGAGTGCTGCAAGGTTGCCCCCCAGGTAATAATAATAATAATAATAATAATAATAATAATAATAATTTTTATTTAATACCCCGCCCCTCTGAGAACAATCGGGGTGGCTTACATCATAAAAATCCATCACATAGCAATTTAAGAACAATTTCCCCCTCCCCCCCTTAAAAAGTTATTAAACCACTTACAATTAAAACAAATTATAAAGGAGGTAAAAACCTCCATAAAATCAGATACAAACCATACAAAAAAGGGCAGGCAAGAGTAAATATACTGGCTCATAAAGACCTAATCATGGAGGTCATAGAAGGTCGTAAAAAGCCATAGAAGGGGGGAGGATCCTCAAAGGGAGTAGGGCCATGAGCCGGTAGTTATTCCGGGAAGGCCTGCCGGAAGAGATCCGTCTTGACAGCCTTCTTGAAGCTGTCAAGTGATGTCAATTGACGGATCTCCTCCGGCAGGCCATTCCACAGTTTGGGGGCAACAACAGAAAAGGCCCTCTGGGAGGTAGTCACCAGTCTCGTTTTTTGAGGCTGTAACAAATTCCTCCCAGAGGACCGGAGGGTGCGGGGAGGATTGTACGGGAGGAGGCAGTCCTTAAGATAGCCTGGACCCAAGCCATTTAGGGCTTTAAAGGTAATAACCAACACCTTGTACTGGGCTCGGAAACTAACAGGCAGCCAGTGGAGGGACCTTAGCACCGGAGTGATATGGTCCCCCTTAGATGTACCAGATATTAATCTGGCTGCCATATTTTGAACCAATTGCAGTTTCCGAACCAGGCACGAGGGTAGCCCCATGTAGAGCGCATTACAGAAGTCAAGGCGTGAGGTTACCAACGCGTGCACCACGGTCTCAAGGTCCCCTACTTCCAGAAAAGGGCGCAGCTGGCGTATCAGCCGAAGCTGATAACAGGCGCTCCTGACCGTCGCATTAACCTGATTTGTCATCAGGAGCGACGAATCAAGGAGCACCCCCAAGCTGCGAACACAGTCACTGGAGGAGAGCGTGACCCCATCCAGGACTGGAGGTTGCAACCCAATTCCTGGTTTCGGGGCCGCTACCGTAAGCACCTCCGTCTTGTCTGGATTCAGCTTCAATCTGTTTTTCCTCATCCAGCCCATTACCGCCCCAAGGCATTCATTGAGAGAAGAGATGCCATTGGAATTCGAGACCGACGAACGAGATATGGAGAAATAGATTTGGGTGTCATCAGCGTACTGATAACACCCAGCACCATAACTCCGTATAATCTCACCCAGCGGCTTCATATAGATGTTAAACAGCATCGGGGACAGAATAGCTCCCTGAGGGACCCCACAAGTGAGGTCCCTCTTACTGGAGCTACAGTCCCCGAGCAGCACCCTCTGGGACCGGCCCGAGAGGAAGGACCGGAACCACTGCAAAGCAGTGCCTCCGATACCTAACCCCCTCAGGCGGTCCAAGAGGATGCCGTGATCTATTGTATCAAAAGCCGCTGAGAGGTCTAGAAGCACCAACAGGGTCACGCTACCCCTGTCGATGCCCAGACGCAGATCGTCGGTCAAGGCAACCATGGCAGTCTCAACCCCAAAGCCTGTCCTGAAGCCGGTTTGAAATGGGTCTAGATAATCGGTTTCATCCAAGACTGCCTGGAGCTGAATGTGGGCGACATGAAGCCGGCTTCTCAGCGGCTTGCATGCATGCGTCATGTGAATGTCATGTCCCCAAGCCACTGGGAAGTGGGCTTTGTATGCTGGTCAATTCCGGCTGTGAGTTCACACAGAACATATTCCCTTAATGCCACTGGACTTCTCTAGTCCTTTAAAAATTTCTTTCACTGACCTGGGAGTCTGAATCCCATCCAGCTGAACTCCTATTCCTAACTGCACCTACTGGCAGTTTTTTAAAAAAAACACCTTCCTGCCTCAGCAAGCTTGACACACACTTCTCAGCTCTCTCTTCTTTCTTTCTTTTATATCCACTCCTCAGGCAGGTCCCCACTTTTTTTCAGCCTATCCCTTATTGAATACTGTGAACATTCTATTTTGCCAGTGTTTCTCAGCACACCTCTCCATTTCGGGAGTCATTGCTTCAAGGAAACCCCAATGGGTTTCTATACAGCAGTGAATACCAGTGAGTTACATAGTGATATAACATTGCATGTCCCAACACATCAACTTGTTTACTATACTTACATATATAATTACATTACACAAATACATTTAAACACTTTGTATAATCTCTAAATACTTACTTCAACCTATTTACACATTACAATGCATAATCAAGATCTTACTTATGGTAAATTATAATTTGCTATCAAACATTACCATTTTATGTTTCTTCAGGTTTTCTTTATACACCAGTAATTGTACTTTTCTTATCTTAAATATATTTTCAACATTTTAAATAACATACACATCATTTTTTATTTCAAACATATGTGTCTCTCAAACTTGGTATTTTAAACTATTGACATAATAGTTTCAATCTTCTACCCCTTCTCTCTTCCTGGCTTGAAGATTGATGGAGCACCCTTTTTAAAAAACTTTCCCCATTCCCAATAGAGGTCTGGAAGTTCCTCCAAATTCATAATGAAAGTTCCATCTTTTGTTTTCTCTGTTGTCTTTGCAAGTCTGATGGTTAGAACCACTGTTCCAAGTATATTGGGGGGAAGCAGACGGGCAGCCCTGGGCCGCCCCGGGAAGCTACGCTGCGGGGCCGAGGTATCCCCACATCTTGGCCCCGCGGTGCAGCTTCGCCACCCCTGGAAGGAGCGCTAAAATAGTGCTCCTTCCACAAGGCACTGAAGGTGCGCTGCAAAAGGCTGGCGGCGCACCTTTGGCAACTCTTCCGCCGCAGTGTTTGCGGACGCTGCGGCGGGAAGGCATCGTCGGAGTTCTGGCTGTGCGGAGGGGCCGGCGGTCTGACGATGCCTTCGGGAAGGGGTTGGGGCACCCACCGTGCAGCTGCCCCTCCCCTTCCTTGCCCCCAAACAGCCCTTTCAGCTGTCTGCTTCCCCCCATTGTCTCTGGTGTCAACTTGCTTGGCATACCAGGTCCTCTGCTTGTACTGGGCTTTCTTTCAGTCCTTGCCAGCACACTGTAAAGCTGATTTTAAAAGATGCCATCAGGTTCTCTACATAGGTCACAATGTCTTCCAGTTTTGCTTCCTTTGTGGTCTACCATTCATCTCTGATCAGCTCTAATGGACCTCACACTCGCTCACCATGTAGCAGCTCAAATGGGCTGAAGCCAAGGCTTTCTTGTGGCACCTTTCAATACGGGAATAGCAGATATTGTAGCTTGGCATTCCAGTCATTATGATTCTCTGCTACGTATGCTTTTATCATTTTAACCAGGACTGCATTAAAATGTTTCCCCAGCCTGTTACTCTCAGGGTGATAAGTCATGGTAATTAATTGCTTAATGCCTCAGACTTCCTATAGCTTCTTCATCAACTCTGATGTGAAGGAAGTCCCCAGATCAGAAACAATTTCACTATGGAATCCAACTCTGTAGAATATGTTCACTAGGGCATTGGCTATAGTAGTTGTTTCGATGTTTCTTAAGGCTACTGCCTCCAGGTACCTTGTGGCATAATCTACTAATATAAGCAGATAATTATTTCCCTCCCCCGAGTTGTTTTGGGTAACTGTAATGAAGAACTTGAACTTGGGGAATTACTAAATTGCAAGTCTTCTATGGGATCTTTTATCCTATGTTTACAGAGGTGGCTAGGGAATAGACTGATAGAGAAAATGCTTTCCAATGAACTATATTTTATTTGGGGATTCAAACATACAAAGCCACTCTAACATACCATCATACACACAAGAACTCAGGAATAAAGTAGTTAGTTTGGATAGGAAACACAAGGCTTTTTAATGGTGATAATTACATGAAGGAGGCTGCTCCAATGATGAATGAAGATGAGAAGAACCATTGTGAGAGGAAAAGATAATGGAAAGGGCTGGGACTCTAGTCAGAATTCACAGTGATGCAGTGTCACCATGAAATCTAGCCAGACCCCAATGTGCCTGAGATTTTGGGGAGTATTTATACCCTTAAACCTAGCCTGAGGTGAAGAGTTGCTTTGTATATCAAAGGATTCTGATTGCTACACTTTGAAGTAGACAATTTCCAAAGAGAGGAGATAGGATGTTAATGTTATCTCATCATCAGCTGGATACATGCTGGCTGGCACTCATAAATCCTCTAAGTGGATTAGCAGCTCCTAGGCCTGGCGCTTTTGACCTGCAAATTGTTGTAAATGCAGATGTGACATTTCAGGTGCCTATGTGATGTGCACGCCTTGAGTTCATGGTGATAGGGGCTCATCCCAGCCCAGGGCCATGGCAGGGACCCAAAAGGGGTCTTTATATCAAATTAGTTATCATAGCATAAGGGACCTACAATGACAATGCCTGCCTATCTGAAAGGCTGTGCTATAACTGGCACGTGGCAAAGCTCTGCTTTTGTCTTTTCCCTTCCTGTGCCTATCTTTTGACATACATCACAGGATTTACATAACTGATTTATTTCTTGAACCATTCTTGGCCAACAGAAATTTTGAGACACATGCTGTGTGGTTATCTTAATCCCTAAGGGTCCTCCAAATGGGCAGAGACAAAGAGAAGCTCTAGAGGCATATCCTCCATGAAATAAATTTTATTTAGAAGGGGAAATCAACACATACACACACACACATATACACACACACCAAACTAGAGAAACAAAGATGTTAGACTGAGATATAATTAGGCTGAAGCAGAGATACTACCTGAAGGATCATAGCTTCGGTTGCTGGGGTCTTGGGGAAATGGAGGACTTAAAGGCTCCCACTGGACAGCAAGGGTTGGGTGAGCCATTGAGGAGCTTGGCCAAACAGACCAGCAGCATTTCTGCCCACTGAAAGACTAAGCTGGTGAACAAAAGAAAGGCTCCCATATTTAAAGGAAATTTGTCCCCTGGGGCATTGTGCCGTCCCTTAAAGTGGACTCAATTTACACTATTTCTAGCAGACTTTTAAACACACCTTCCTGCCTCAGCAGGTTTGATACACACTCCTCAACTCTCTCTTTCTCTCTTACTTTTATATCTGCTCCTCAGGCAGGCCCCACTTTTTTAGCCTGTCCCTGATTAGATACCCCAAACATTCTATTTTGCCAGTGCTTCTTCACAATGATTTTTTGAAAATAAAATAAATTTGATATAATTTAACTTTGCTAGAAACAACAATATTCCTGTCAGACTAAATCAGAAAAGGATATGCATAAACTAAACGAAAAGAAAGCCATTTAAAATATCATTTACATAATATTAGTATGAGGTTGGAGGCTTCTCTACAAATTCACCTCAAAATGTCAGTTTATTTGATGAATCTCAGTTACCAGATTCATTCCTTTCTTCTTTCTTGTCACAGGTTAATTTCTGCACATCATCCACTGAGGCAATGGCATTACTAGGGGGTATGAGGAGTTCATCCTGCACTGGATGACCTCCCAGAAGAGGAGTAATACCCAGTCAGACCCTCTTCCCACTGTGCCCCTCCCAACTTTGCTGCAGTGGCAGAGGTTTATTCACAAGGAGATCTCTGCCACTGTGGCCAAGGAGAGGGCCAAGCATGCCTCTCCCAGCTTTGTCACAGCAGTAGAGGTGTCTTCATGAGTAGACCTCCACCACAGCAGAGGACTGAGCATGCCCTTTTTACTGCTGCTGCCCCCCCCCCGGCCAGGTGACACCTGGGGTGGGGACACCACTGCACTGAGTACAACTGCCCACAAATTCCACAATGTAGATGAAGTTCCGGTTGCATTACAAATTACATTAATATATGAAATAAAAGGAAACCAGATAACTTTGAAACTATTTGAGTTATTTTCTCCATTATTTCCATTTAGCCTTTAAATCAGGGGTAGGCAACCTTTCCCCTTTAAGGGCCGAGGGACTTCATCTCCCAGAATCCCAGGAGCTATTGGCCAACATGGGACTATTGGCCAACATGGTTGAAGCTTCTGGGAGCTGAAGTCCCTTGGCCCTTAAAGGGGAAATGTTGCCTACCCCTGCTTTAGATTAACTTCTCAAAGACAGCTAAACACAAAATTCTACTTATCAAGGCTTTTTGCAATAGATATTATGGCACTTTTTTTTTTTTTAGGAAATTGGAAATCAGCTTTAACTGCTTGTCAAAAGCATCACAATGAGCTCTTTATAGAGTTGCTAGATCTCAGGCTTGGGCCTGAATATCCAGGGTTATCTCCAGGTGAGAGGTAACCCTCCAGGTGAAGATACAAATTCACCAGTTTTGGTGAGTTTTCCTACAGGTAAGAGGAAATGTCTGTGTGCGAATCTCCAGTTCACTTTATGGGGAGTTGCAGACTGCCAGAAATAGTGCAAATTGAGTCCACTTTTAGGGTTAGGGTTAGGGAATCATGGGAACTGTATTTTATTGTGGCATCAGAGCTCTCTGACAGAGAAGGCTCAATGTCTCAGGAAAAAAAAACAATTCCTGTGATTCCCTAGCACTAACCCTAACCCTTAAAGTGGACTCAATTTGCACTATTTCTGGCAGTCTGAAACCCAGTAGGGCAGCAGCTTCCTACAATATGCAAAGCTTAAATAATTTGTTGCTGAAGTTTGCAAAGTCTCTTCAGGAGAGTCTACATATTTACTTATCTTACTCCTTCCAGCCCAGCTATTGTAGCTCCAGGTGGTGGCATCTCTAGGTTTGGTGTCACCCAGTGCAGTAACTCATGGTGTCACACCCCCATTGAGCTCCTCCCATTACCACACCATACAGAATCCTTAGTAGTGTTTTTTGTACTTATGTTAATCATAAATTGTAATTCTCATATCCCACTCCTTTTTTTTGGTGACCATAAATTAATGCATTTAAATCTAGAATAATAGAATCACAAAGTTGGAAGAGACCACAAGGCACATCCAGTTCAAACCCCTGCCATGCAGGAACTCAAAATCAAATCATTCCTGACAGATGGCCATCCAGCCTCTATTTAAAGACCTCCAAAGAAGACGACTCCCCCACACTCTGAAGGAGTGTGTTCCACTGTTGAACAGCTCACACTGTCAGGAAGTTCCTCCTAATATTGAGATGAAAACTCTTGTCCTGTATCTTGCATCTGTTGTTTCAGGAGCAGCAGAAAGCAAGCTAGCTCCCTCCTCATGATGACATCCTTTCAAATATTTAAACAGGGCTATCATATCACCTTTTAATTGTCTTTTCTCCAGGCTGAACATACCCAATTGCCTGAGTCGTTCCTCATAGGGCATGGTTTCCAGACCCTTCACTATTTTTTCACCCTCCTCTGGACACACTCCAGTTTTTCAACATCCTTTTTGAATTGTGGTGCCCAGAAGTGGGCCTAGTATTCCAGGTGGGGGCTGACCAATGCAGAATACAGTGGCACTGTTACTTCCCTTGATCTAGATCAGGGGTAGGCAACCTTTCCCCTTTAAGGGCTGAGGGACTTCAGCTCCCAGAAGCCTCAGCCATGTTGGCCAATAGTCCCATGTTGGCCAATAGCTCCTGGGATTCTGGGAGCTGAAGTCCCTCGGCCCTTAAAGGGGAAAGGTTGCCTACCCCTGATCTAGATACTATACTTCTATTAATGCAGCCTAAAATCGCATTGGCCTTTTTAGCTGCCATATCACACTGTTGACTTGTGTTCAACTTATGGTCTACTAGGACTCCTAGATCCCTTTCACATATAGTTTTGTTAAGCCAGGTGTCCCCCATCTTATATCTATGCATTTCAATTTTTTGCCCTGAGTGCAGTACCTTACATTTCTCAGCGTTGAAATTCATTTTGTTAGCTTTGGCCCAACTTTCTAATCCAGGGGTAGGAAACCTTTCCCCTTTAAGGGCCGAGGGACTTCAGCTCCCAGAATCCCAGGAGCTATTGGCCAACATGGGGCTATTGGCCAACATGGCTGAGGCTCCTGGGAGCTGAAGTCCCTCAGCCCTTAAAGGGGAAAGGTTGCCTAGCTCTGCTCTAATCTATTAAGGTCATTTTGAATTTTCATCCTGCCCACTGGGCTATTAGCTAATCCACCTAATTTGGTGTCATCTGCAAATTTGAGAAGCATGCCCCCCCATTCTTTCATCTAAGTCATTGGTAAATATGTTGAATAGCACTGGGCCCAGGACAGAACCCTGTGGCATCCCAATGGCCACTTCTCTCCAGGATGGAGAGGAGCCACTGCTGAGCACCCTTTGGGTTTGGTCAGTCAACCAATTACTAATCCACCTAACAATTGTATTGTCTAGCCCACATTTTATTATCTTGTTTGCAAGAATATCATGGGGGACCTTGTCAAAAGCCTTACTGAAATCAAGATATGCTATGTCTACTGCATTACCTTCATCTAACAAACTAGATTTTTTATTGCCAGAAATCCATCTTTTAATTGTTCGATCCTATCCTCTTATTGTTTTAATGGGAATCCTTGCAGGAATTGTTTGAAATAAATATAGAAATTCGGGTAATATCATATTAAACATCCTTACTTTTGAAAACATATTCCATTTTTTACTTGGCCATTTATTCATTTCTCTATCTTCTTTCATAACTGGTTACAGTTGCCTTGTACTATCCTATTCAAATTTTTAGTTAAAATTAAATTTAGTTAATTTTTGTTAAAATTAAAATTAGTTAAAATTACTTTAACTTTCTTCTTTATCCCTAACTTTAAACCAATAGTATCATCATCTTCTTTATCCCTAACTTTAAACCAATAGTAATTTTTATTTTCATTTCTTCTTACAATTTTATATTTAAGAAATATTTCTGATTTTTGCATGTTTATTGTTAAGACCAGATAACTTCTTAAATTTCTCAATTATTTCCACTAATTGTAATTGCTTACAATTCTAAATGGATCTTGAGTAGTTATCAATGCATCATCTGCAAATAAGTTTCATTTCAATTCCTCTTTACCCCAACACCATTCTTTAATTTCCTTTTCATCCCTAATCTTTTTTGCCAATCTTGTTTACTGCCTTCATTCCACTTCAGTTTCACTTCTCAGGCAGAGATATGGTGTGAGTCAATGTGATTCTGCTCCTTTCTCTTCTCCCCCTCCTCTCTCAAACTTGCAGTGATTGTGCCACCAATAGCTTCCTGAAATCAGCTGCTGTTTCATACAGAAGCTGGCTTTGGAATGTGGTTGGCAGCTGGGATGGCTTGTCCCTCATTTCTTCCTGAAGGGTGGGGCTGCTGGAGAAGACATAATAAATGATAAGTGGATTACCCATGGAGATATGATTAGTTTTCAAGACATAGCTTATAAGATTAGAACTCAAGAAGAACTAAATTTGAATGGGATTCAATTTTCCTGTATAGACAATTGAGAGAGCTGCTGTATAGACAACTGGGAGAGAAATTAAAGATAGAATTGCAGAATTTAAGAAAAAATTGCAGAATTGGTAATTTCTATTTATTTATTTATTTAATTTCTATGCTGCCTTTCTTCCAGAAAGGAGCCCAAGATGGCTCACAATAAAAACTCTTTAAAAACTTATTACAATAAAGCAATTAAAATATAACATAAAAACAATGTAAAATTACAAACATTAAAACCACAATAAAACCACGATACCCATCCCATACAACAAACACCCCCATATAAAAAAGCTATCCCATAATTACTCATTAAACACCTACCTGAATAAAACAATTTTTGCTTGCTGACAGAAAGCAACCATGGAAGGGCATTCCAGAGGATGGGAGAAGCCACTGTGAAGGCTTTCTCTCGTGTCCTCACCAGTCAAACCTGCGATCTTGGTGGGACTGAGAGAAAGCTGTTAATAATAGAAAATAAAAAAGCTGTTAATAATAGAAAATAAAAAAGTTTTATTTAAAATTCTTCCAAAATACGATACAGAGGAGGAAGTGACTGAAGAGTCCATAGTTGAATGGGCCCAGAAAATTGGTGATAAAACTGAATTAAACAAATGGGAGAAAATGTGTGTGGGGGGGGGGAGGGGGGGAATTTGCTTCATGCCAAAATATAAAAGAAAATTTGTATAAAATGCATTATATATGACACCTCATGCCTGAAAAATGATTCAAAATGTCTAAACAAATAGGTAATAAATCCTGGAAGTGCTTAAAAGAAAAAGGAATATTCTACCACATCAAATGACAGAAAAAATCCTAAATTTGAAGTTACAATTAAAATCAGAGTTTTACTTATTAGGCATGATAGACTAAAATATAGACAAATTTTTTTTTGTAGAATTCTGTTCTATATGACATCTGCAGCTAAAATTTTCATAGGTCCGAATTGGAAAAAAATAGTTCAATCCCTTTGTTACAAGACTGGATAATTAAATTATTAGAAATGACTGAATAGTCCCAAGATCTGTCACATATATTTGTTTTGCAAAATTTCCCAATTAGATTTGGCATTTTCACCCCAGATTTCTGCCCCATACAGTATTTGCACAATACTTTTGCCCACAAAAGCCTTTAGGGCAGGATTTATTAACTGCCCCCCGGAGTAGAAAAAATCTTTTAAGTTGTCCAATAGATCTGGCTCTTGGCTTCCAGATGTTGTTTCCAAGCAAGTTTTTCATCAAAGTATAGCCCCAGGTATTTAAATAAATGCACCTGTTCTAAATGATGTTCATCTAGTATCCATGTGCTTTTAGGAGTTCTCCTCCCCAAAACCATGATCTTTGCTAGTTAACAAATAGTTGTTCCTCTTTACAAAGCCTCCCAGATTTGGCTAGCATCCTTTTAAGGCCAATTTTGTTTAAAGAAAGCAAAACCAAGTCATCAGCATAAAGCAAAATTGAAATCTTGTGGTTGCTAATAGCTGGAGGAAAGAAAGAGAGGGGCCATTTCTGGGATCAAATAGTTGATATAGAGATTGAATAAAAAAGGTGCCAGAATACAGGCCTGTTTTATTCCCCATTCAATGGGAATATATTGTGTTAAAGCACCATTTGAACCCGTTCTGACTTGCAGAAAATTAGCTTGATGTAACAGCTGTATAAGCCATAACAGTCTTTTATCAATGTTTGTTTTAGACAATTTGCACCATAGATGCTGCCTGTCTACCAAACTGAATGCAGATGAAAAATCTATAAATGCTGTATAAATAAACTTATTTGGACCACTGCAAAATTAACATATAAGATGTTGCAAAATAAAGGCTTGATCTAGAGTGCTTCTACCTCTTCTAAATCCTGCTTACTCCTCATGAATGATGATTGTTTACCATCCCATTCCGGAAGTTTATTTGAAAGATAGCAGGTATAAAGTTTAGAAGCTATGTTTAAAAGGGTGATGGGCCTATAAATAGAAGGGTCTGTTGTGTTCCCTTTCTTGTAGATTGGTACAACAATACTCAATTGCCACCCAGGGGGGAAATTGCCAATTGAGTTAATGTATCCCAATAGTTTGGCAAGAATAGGTGACCACCACTCGATATCAACTTTGAACACCTCGGGGGGAATCATATCTTCTCCAGGAGCCTTACCACACTGAAGTGTGGAGATCAGATTTTTAATTTCAGCATGAAAGAAGGTGAACCTTCAGGAAATTTATCAGGACTCTGGATCATGATGTGCTGTCTAGTTAAATTACTGTTAAAAATATGACTAAAACAGGTGACCCAGACCTCAGGTACAATTGAGGCAGCAGGCTCAAAGGACCTCTGGGAGAACCTTCTCTGTTTCAGACTCCAAGACCTGATTTCATCTCCTTCAATAAGTGCTAGGCCCAAAGATCTCCAGTTATTATCATAATATGCCTTCTTTTCCCTGAGCAAGGTATTATATTCTCTCCTTTGTTGTTTTAAATGGGTGATGGCATCTACAGTTCTTATATGTTTTATCTGTCTTGTAAGTATTTTCAACTTACAAGACAGATAAAAGCAAGCCCTATGAGGAACGACTTAGGGAGCTGGGGATGTTTAGCCTGGAGAAGAGAAGGCTGAGAGGTGATATGATAGCCGTGTTTAAATATTTGAAGGGATGTCATATCGAGGAGGGAACAAGCTTGTTTTCTGCTGCTCCAGAGACTAGGACCCGAAACAATGGATGCAAGCTGCAAGAAAAGAGATTCCACCTCAACATTAGGAGGAACTTCCTGACAGTAAGGGCGGTTCGACAGTGGAACACACTCCCTCGGAGAGTAGTGGAGTCTCCTTCCTTGGAGGTCTTTAAGCAGAGGCTGGATGGCCATCTGTCGGGGATGCTTTGATTGGGAGTTCCTGCATGGCAGGGGGGTTGGACTGGATGGCCCTTGTGGTCTCTTCCAACTCTATGATTCTATGATTCTATGATTCTATGATTCTAACTCCTTTTTTTTTTTTTTTTTTGGCCTTACACTCTCCGTCAAACCAAAACTGAGGGACCACAGAGGGTTGATCTGAAGTGGTAGTGATCACATATGGTCTAAGTACATTGATTATTTCCTGATAGATCTCTCTAATATTGTGATGCCCTACCAGAGCAAGTTGTCATAACTCTTGTAGCTTTTCAGTTCCTAGCATCTGTCTGATGTTGGCATCAAGTGTGAGAGACCATCTAAGACATTTTTCACCTTCCAAGTATCCAGATAGTTTAAGATCTGTCAAGGCTCCAGAATGCTTCTCTTGAAGTTTCAGGCTCAGTCTGAGGGAAAATGGTTGCTTTCAGCTCTATCATTGATTTCCAATAACTGCACATAAGGAATAATGGAATGTGACCCTATGATATAATTGACCACACTGGCCCCTCTGTCTGTTAAGAATGTAAAGTACCCTTTTGAATGGTCTAGAAAGGTAGCATTAAGGGTTAGGGTTAAGGCAATTAAATTTACATATCAGGGAAATAAGAACTTGACAATTTGTATTAATTATCTTATCTTGTGAGGATCGAGGTACAATTAAGGCTTCCCCTAAATCAAACCGTAATTCTTTTTCCATTGAGGAGCAGTCATTACCCATTCTGGCAATAAAATCACCACAAATTAGGACAAGGTGGTTTGGGTAATCTGTTAGCAAGCTATCAATAGTGTCTTCCAACTTGGCCCAACTTTCTGCTGGAGTGCTAGCAGATCTTGGTGGTAAATAGACATTAACACATATCAGGGGACTTGATTTACAGCCTTGGATAATTAAAGCCTGGCAATAGTTTGAAACCATCTCAGCTGCTATTTCACCCACCTCTAAAGTAGAAGAAACCAAAATAGCCAAACCTCCACAGCCTCCCTCAGAGGATTTTTGTGCAAGCTCTTCCCAGGATCTAAAACCCTATAGTCTCAAAAAATTATTCTCTGAAAGCCAGGTTTCCTGAAGGCAAATTATGTCAAAAGTTTGTAAGTACTGAATAAAGTCTGTGTCAACTAATTCATTTCTACAACCTGTAATGTTGCACGACATGAAATTTATAGGCCGAAATATCTTCTTACTATCTAGTAGTCAATTCTGAGGTGAGTTAGTCAAGGGAGCATATCTGTTACCCAAGCACCTATCAAAATCTGATACAAAAGGTTGCTTGATGGTTTGTGTTTGATCAAGTAAATGGCCCTTCTCTGTAAGTATTCGCTGAGTACTATAGATCCTGGAGGGCATGTCACCAGATGAATATAACCTATTCATTCTAAAATCCCCAGTCTGCATACTCAGGAAGTTAAGTTTATTTACTGGAATAGTTACCTAACTGGAATATTATTAGGTGAAGTTATGTAAGAGGGACATAATTCCTTTCCTCTAAAGTCTGGACAAGGGACAGGTGGAAAACTATTATAGTCATTAAGATCCTTACAAACAAACTTTGACTTCTGTTTATGGCAGGGGTAGGCAACCTTTCCCCTTTAAGGGCCGAGGGACTTCAGCTCCCAGAAGCCTCAGCCATGTTGGCCAATAGCTCCTGGGATTCTGGGAGCTGAAGTCCCTCGACCCTTAAAGGGGAAAGATTGCCTACCCCTGGTTTATGGTATAGCTTCCAATTTCTTGATGACATTAACGTTATCACACGGGGCAAATCTGCTGGTTAATCCACACAAATTCCAAACAAAAGCTGGATTTGTGCCTCACGTTTTCACACGACGTCACACAGAAACTGGACAGAAAGTGGACAGAAACTGGTGTTATCCCAGATCTTTTGAAATTCGGTTGTTTTGAGGAAATGCATTTGCGAAATTACAGTAATTTTGCATTTACAGTAATGTGAAAAGCAAATGCACATTTGGGAGCATTTGCCTGCTTTTCCCATAGTTCCAGCGAGCATTCCTCTATCTGCGCATGTGCAAGAAGATCATTTCTAGTACATTTACAGGCTTTTCTCACATGTGTGAACGTTAAATGCGCTTACTGTAATTTCGCAATTAAGGTAATTACGTGTGAAAGCCATTTGCGGAATCAAGGTTAATTTTCGGTTTATTTTCAGAATGCCTCATTTCCACTTCATTATCGCTTTCTGGCCCACGTGTGATAACATCCATTGTTTCCCTAGAATAGGGGGTCTTAGTGGGAAGAAAATTGCCACTTGATTCAGTGGCACTTTCATTTTTATTTAAACAATTTTGGACCTGAGAACAAAGGGCAATAGAGGAGAAACCCAGAACCACAGTTCCCTTGTTACCTCTTTCTGGAATTATTTCCAGAATGTCCACTTCATCCCATATAAATTTTAAACCAGTTTGGAATTCTAGATCTTTAAAATAGCCTTTTTCCTTCTGAAAGAACCATTTCTGTCCTTTATATTCCTATTACAAACAGTTAATGTAGCCAATTTCCCAAGAGTATGCACTTTGAGGGTTTCAGCCAGATGAAATGGTGTCCTAAAACCTGATGGTTTTCGAATTCCAAGCAGATGATCAGCAGTCTCTATAGGTGCTAGTTTTCCACAGAAGGTCTGTCTATCATTTAAATTGTGCATTCCTTCCTTTGGATCTGCTAAATCATTGATGTGCAAATTTGAATACAATTTAAAGTTGGTCTCTGAAGGATATGTGTGCAGGCCCCACTTAAATTATATTTCTATTCCTTCAAATTTGTACAACTGACTCCAGAAACAATAGGCATGGTTTCTATCCATAAAAGTCAAAATCACCATGCCTTTCAACTTTTTAGGCCTTATGTAGTACATGCAAGAGCATTTTATATGCACTGAATTATCCCACCCAGCCCCCAAGATGTTTAAAATGTCCTTTAACACTTCTGAGGGTGCTAGCCTAACTTGATTTGGTCTCTTTAATAGCCAGTTGAAAATGGTAACGTTACTCTCTGTGATAGATGGATGAACTTCTACATGTGTTGTATCTCTAGAGTCTGGATCTACTTGTTCTGCTGATTGTGACTGATCTTGAAATGTGTTCACCCTCAGGCCCTTTTCATGTACTGATCCTGTAGATGGAAATACAAACTGGGAATTTACTTCTTTTAAGATGTCATCATGCCATTCATCTAGGAGAAATAAATCAGACTTTGAAAAAGTTAAAGTCCTCCATGCCACTTTTTACATTTCTATCTCCAACTGGGGTTTCTGGTATCTTCTTAGAATTTATAATCCAATCAAGCATTCTTTCTTCCAGATGCCCCCGGGGGCTTGAAAAATTGGTAGGCAGACAACCCTCAAATCCTCTTCCATCCTTTGTGGACTTTAAGCTAATTGCCAAGTCTTCTATTGGGAATTAGCTGGGGGTGCTGCTTTTAAAATTCTCAGCTCTATCAAGGCTACAATAAATTGTAATGTTGTTTTAAGACCAGAGATCTCTTGTTTTATGGAATGTAATTTGCCAAAATGTTTTTGGTTTACTTGTGCTGAAAGAAAACATTGGTCTCTCAGTTGAGTGTCGAGCATGTTCACTATCAAATGTGTGGGGTTTTCTTGTAGTTTTCTCCTCCACATTTTTGTTGATGTCAGGAGTGTCAGTTGTAAAATTTAAATGCCTAAGAGGAGTGTCCATTGGTGCCCTGGCCAGGAGCTCTGGGTCCAAGGATCAGTTACCAGGTATATTCTCAGTCTGATTATCCCAATCTACAAGGCTCTGGAGTTCTTCTTCATTGTTTATTTGCCCATTCTTCAGGTTCACTATAGTGCTTAAGGTTGGAGTACTTGTATGGATATGGGTATCATTTATTTCTTTGTTGTTGTTGTTGTAAACTGCCTTTGCGTCAGTCTTGACCCATGGCGACTCTATGGATGAGACATCTTCAGGCCTCCCTGTCCTCTACTGCTCTGCCCAGCTTCTGCAAACTCATATTTGTGGTCTCTTTAATAAAGTCCAACCATCTAGCATGTGGCCTTCCTCTCTTTCTACTTCCCTCCAACATTCCTAACATTATTGTCTTTTCCAATGATTCATGCCTTCTCATGATGTGTCCAAAGTCTAAGGGGCTATGCAGAAGGGTGACTCTGGGTTGCCCCTGCTAGTGGTGGATCAGGGCCGTGACAACCCCATGCCGCGCCCCCAATCCTTCCTTTTGTCACCCCTAAAAGAGCAGCAAAATGCTACTCCTTTTAGGGGCAGCAAAAGGCCACCCTAAGAGCCAGGGCTGTGGCTCTTCTGTGCCCTTTCAGCACAGCGTGTCTGCACGCTGGGCCAGGAGGGCAACCTGACGCTGTGTGCTGTGCAAATGGGTGTGCAGTGTCAGGATGGTATTGGGGTGGGGTTGGGATGGACGGCATGTGGCTGCCCTGCCCCAACTCCACCCCCAGGTCAGCATTTAAGCCAGTCTGCAGTACTCCTAAATCTTGTCATCTTGGCTTCTAAGGATATCTCTGGCTTGATCTGTTCTAGGACCCATTTGTTTGTCGTTTTGGCTGTCCATGGGATCCTCAGCACTGTTCTCCAGCACTACATCTCAGTGGCGTTGATTTTTCTCCTATCTTCTTTCTTGACTGTCCAGCTCTCACATCCATACATGGTAATAGGGAATACAATGGCTTGTATGATTCTAACTTTTGTGCTGAGTTATTTTTAGGACCTTTTCTAGTTCTTTCATAGCTGCCCTCCCCATTCTTAATCTTCTCCTGATTTCCTGACTGCAGTCCCCATTCTGATCAATGTTTGGTCCCAGATATGGGAACTCTTTTACTATTTCTATTTCCTCTTTGTCTAGTTCCAGTGTGTGTAAGTTCTTTGTGGTCATTATTTTTGTTTTCTTTATGTTCAACAGTAAGCATGCCTTAGCACTTTCCTCTTTGATCTTCCTTGGTAGTTGTTCCAGGTCTGTGAGGTTTTCTGCTAGTATTACGGTATCGTCAGCCATATCTCAGATTGTTGTTATTTCTTCCTCCTATTTTTAGTCCTCCTTCTTCTATGTCCAAGCCTGCTTTCCTTACAATAGGTTCTGCATATAAGTTGAATAGGTAGGGTGATAGGATGCAGCCTTGTCTGACCCCTTTGCCAATTGGGAACCATTCTGTTTCTTCATATTCTGTTCTGACAGTAGCCCCTTGCCCTGAGTACAGATTCATCATTAGGACTATCAAATATGTTGGTACTCCCATGTCTTTAAGGGCGTCCCATAGGTTCTAGGTAGTCAAAGGCTTTGCTACAGTCTACAAAACACGTGCTGATTTTCTTTTGGAACTCCCTATTATGCTCCATTAGCCATCATCATGTTACAAAAGAAGGAGGGATTGATGTTTGGTATCTATCCCTCCTTCAGTTTGCTCTGTTTCCCGGGATAATTTGGAGAACGAGCCAGCCATTCCACAGACCCTTAACCTGCTCCTTTGCAACGCCAGGTTGGTCAAAAATAAAACTCACATCATCCACGACCTGTTAGTGGATGAGGCAGCCGACTTGGCGTGCTTCACTGAGACCTGGCTGGGGGATGCCAGCTCTGCTTCGTGGGTGCAGGCTCTCCCAGCTGGGTACTCAGTCAGTGAGCAGGTGAGGGAAAGTGGGCAGGGGGGAGGTATAGCCTTGGTCCATAAGAACACGTTGACCTTGATCAGGAAAACTATCTGGAAAACGACACACATCGAGTGTATGTACCTAAGCCTGAAGACCAGGGATAGTTTGTGGATTCTGTTGGTATACTGGCCACCCCGTTGCTTAACAGACTCCCTATCCGAGCTGACGGCCCTGGTTTCTGAGTTGCTGTTGGAGTCGCCCAGACTTTTGGTTCTGGGCGACTTCAACATCCCACTCGAAACCAGATTACAAGATCTGTCTGGCGCAGCTCAGGAGTTTATGGATACCATGACAATCATGGGCCTATCCCAATTGGTCGACGGGCCCACACATTG
Organism: Phrynosoma blainvillii; assembly: GCA_026167975.1. NCBI lineage: Eukaryota > Metazoa > Chordata > Lepidosauria > Squamata > Phrynosomatidae > Phrynosoma > Phrynosoma blainvillii. Next base: position 156,052,158 of record JANUYF010000004.1, read on the forward strand.
TGTGGGTCATACCCTCGATGCGGTCTTTAGTACGGAGCAGGAACATCCGTGGGTGGAGGTTAAGGGAATCTCCCCCTTGTCATGGACGGATCATTTCCTGTTCAGGGTGGAACTCAAGGCTATATCCTATTCCCCCGGGGGTGGTGGACCTATTAGATTGGTCCGCCCTCGAAGACTAATGGAACCTATCAGGTTCCAGAAAGCCTTAGAGGGTTTAATGGCTGGCAACGACGATGATTCTGTCGAAGCCTTGGTGAATACTTGGAACACCGACCTCACCAGGGCTGTCGACACAATTGCTCCCAAGCGTCATTTCCGACCCGCTCCAAACCACAAACCTTGGTATTCAGAAGATCTCAGATGGATGAAGCGGGCTGGACAACGACTGGAGCGCGAGTGGCGGAAAACTCGCCTCTTATCCGATAGAACTTGCCTTAGGAGTCATCTTGACTCCTACAGGGAGGCTATACGTGCAGCGCAGAAATCTTTCTGCACTGCACGTATCGCATCTGCAGAGTCTCGCCCGGCAGAGCTGTTTAGGGTGGTGGGGGAGTTGCAAAAGGTTCCTCCTGCACCAGGCCCCCTACTTATCCCAACAACAGCCTGCTGTGAGGCATTTAATATCCACTTTGCAGATAAAATCTTTCGGATAAGAGCCGACTTGGACGCCAATGTTCAAGCAGAATCCGTAGACGAGGTGTCCAGCAACTCCGCTGATGTCATTTTACTGGATGAATTTCAATCTGTGAGTACCGATGACGTGGACAAGCTGCTCGGAAGGATGAGGAAGACGACTTGCCCTCTCGATCCGTGCCCATCTTGGCTGGTCATTCAAGGGGGGGATGCCTTGAAAGTGTTCCTTCGGGACACGATTAACACATCCCTTAGGGAGGGTTGTGTACCATCTTGTCTTAAGGAGGCGGCAGTTAGGCCACTCCTGAAGAAACCCTCCCTAGACCCCTTGGATAGAAATAATTACCGACCGGTCTCCTTGCTACCTTTTTTGAGCAAGGTTATCGAGAGGGCAGCTGCCTCCCAACTTCAGACAGTCTTGGATGAAACCGATTATCTCGATCCATTTCAAACCGGCTTTAGGACAGGATTTGGGGTTGAGACTGCTATGGTTGCTCTGACCAATGACCTCCGCCTGAGTATCGACAGGGGTAGTGTGACCCTGTTAGTGCTCTTGGATCTCTCTGCAGCCTTTGATACCATAGATCATGCCATCCTTTTGGATCGCCTGAGAGAGTTGGGAATTGGAGGCACTGCTTTGCAGTGGTTCCGTTCCTTTCTCTCGGGCAGATCCCAGAGGGTGAGGCTCGGGGACAGTTGCTCATCCAAGATAGATCTTAATTGTGGCGTCCCTCAGGGCGCCATCCTGTCCCCGCTGCTGTTTAATATATACATGAAATCGCTGGGGGAGATCATTCGGAGGCATGGAGCACGGTGTCTTCAGTACGCTGATGACACCCAGATATATCTCTCCATGACCAGATCATCGACTCAGACCTCAGATGGCGTCTCACCTCTTAATGACTGTCTAAGAGCGGTAATGGATTGGATGAGGAAAAACAAATTGAAGTTAAATCCAGACAAAACGGAGGTACTCACAGTCACAGGCCCGAAACCAGATCTGGGAATACAGTCTCCAGTCCTGGACGGAGTCACACTCTCCTCTAAGGACTGTGTTCGCAGTTTGGGGGTGCTCCTAGACTCATCGTTTCACATGACTAGTCAGGTGAATGCGGTGGTCAGGAGTGCTTGTTATCAGGTTCGGCTGATACGCCAACTGCGCCCTTATCTGGATATGAGGGACTTGGAAACTGTGGTGCATGCGCTGGTAACCTCACGTCTGGATTACTGCAACGCGCTCTACATGGGGTTACCCTTGTGCCTAACCCGGAAACTTCAATTAGTACAAAACATGGCAGCCAGATTAATTACTGGGACATTGAGGAGGGAGCACATAACACCAGTGCTTAAATCCCTCCACTGGCTGCCAATTAGTTTCCGGGCGCAGTATAAGGTGTTGGTTTTAACCTTTAAAGCCCTACATGGCTTGGGTCCATCTTATCTTAGGGACCGCCTCTCCCCATATGACCCCCCCCTCCGTGCCCTTCGGTCCTCGGGGAGGAATCTGTTACAGCCAATAAAAACTAGGCTGTCTCAGACCTCCCAGAGGGCCTTTTCCGCGACCGCCCCCAGGCTATGGAATGGCCTGCTGGACGAGCTCCGCCTTATTTCTACGCTCACTGCCTTTAAGAAGGCAGTGAAGACGGATCTTTTCCGGCAGGCCTTCCCAGACTAATTATCCCCCTGATACATCTGCCCTGGGGAGTCGTTTCCTGTCTGTTATTCTACCGGCCTCCTTGCGAAGCTTGGGCAGGTTATTTATTTATTGCTTTGTTTTATGTAGTAGCCCATTGTTTTAACATTTTCCTGTTTAATACTGTTTTAAGGAGGTGGGAGGAGGGATTAGGGTTGGGATTGTTTTACATTGTCTATTTTAACTTGTGTAACCCGCCTCGATTGCTTGGCAGAGCGGAGGGCTATAAATAATAATAATAATAATAATAATAATTATTATTATTATTATTATTATATATTTGCGATGTGATCCCTGGTGCCTCTTCATTTCCTGAACCCTGCTCGGACCTCTGGAATTTCTCTCTCCATGTGTGGTTGGAGTCTATGTTGCAGTATTTTGAGCATTATTTTGCTTGCATGGGAGATTATTCCTATGGTTCTATAATTGACTGTCCTTGTCTCTCCTTTTTTGTGGATGGGGGTGTATATTGATCGCTTCCAATCTGTTGGCCAACATTTTGTTTTCCATATCTGTTGACATATGTTGGTTATCACTAGAGTTGACTGTCAGTGTGGATTGCAACAGGTCTATTGGTATATCATCTGTTCTTGGAGTCTTGTATTTTGCCATTTCTTTTATTGCAGCTTCCACCTCAGTTTTTAGAATTTGGGATTCATCTTCATATGAGTCTTCTCTCCATGTGTCCTTCATTTTGTCATCTCTTTTGTATAGTTCTTCTGTGTATTGCATCCAATGTCTTTTATTCCTTCCTGGTCTAATTTCTAATTTCTAAAGGGACACAATAGTCAAGGATTGACTCTTGGTTTGATCTCCTGGCATTTTCATTTGCCTGTACATATGCTTTCTAGGCCCAAATTGTCTGGGTTTGAGTACTAACCATAATCGATTATTATCAGGTTTTGCCAGATCCTGTTATCTCAGCACCAGTAATAACCAATTAAGCAATCAGTAAATGGCACAAGCAAGGTCACTGTACAGAGTGGGAAGTCCCCGGTGGCAGTAAATAACTGCTTTCTCCCAGAAACTGCCAGGGCACAGACCTAACTCTGCGAAAACAGCCTGCATAGGTTTCTGCCTTACTCGGCATAAGGCATATGGAGGAAGAAGATGAGAAGCACAGAGCAGCTGGATATAACTCTAATACTGCTCCTCCAGTAAAAACAATAACAAAAAACCTCTCTTCTTCTCACTTGTCAAGCTACAGTCATTCTGTTATGAAGTTTACACTCTACAGATGATTTCCTGATTCCAGTAATTACCTCTGGACTTTCTCCAGCTTTGCATCCTCAGAATTACTTTGTTTCAGCCACCTCCATGTTTATAAATTGTTTTATCTTAAGGTTTTAACCAATAGAGGTTCTAGAACTCTTTATGCAGAGAATAGGATAAGAACAGAAATTTCAGTGTTTGTTAGTGTAATGAAGACTTTGAATCTGGGGAATTACTAAAGTCCAAGTCTTCTATGGAATCTTTTATCCTATGTTTACAGAGGTGGCTAGGGAATAGACTGGTAGAGACAAAGCTTTTCAATGAACCATAATTTATTTGGGGTTTCAAACATACAACACCCTAACATACACGCACGCACACAAGAACTCAGGAGTAATGTAGTTAGCTTGGATAGGAAACACAAGGCCTTCTAATGGTGATAATTACCTGAAGGAGCCTGCTCCAATGATGTATGAAGAGGGATAGACTCAACAGTTATGAAAGGGAAAGGACAACAGATAGAGCTGGGGACTCTAGTCACAGATCACAGTGGCAGTGTCACCATGAAATCTATCCAGACCCCCCCCCCAGTGTGCCTGAGATTTTGGGAAGCATTTATACCCTTAATCCTAGTCTGAGGCAAAGAGTTGCTATTGTATATCAAAGGATTCTGATTGCTACTCTTTGAAGTAGACAATTTCCAAAAGAGGAGAGATAGGGAAGATAGGCTGCTGATGTTATCTCATTCTTAGCCAGTTGTAAATCTCTGTGCTTCCGGAATTCAGAGGGTGTGAATGTCCTGCTTGCAGGCCTTTTTGATCTGCAAATGGTTGTAAATGCAGATGTAACTCTGTTTGGAGTCCCTACATGAGGCTCACACTTTGAGCTCATGGCGGTGAAGGCTCCTTCCAGCCCAGGGCTCTGACAGAGACCCAAAAAAAGGGGGGGGGTATTGATATCAAGCCAACCATTATAACATTAGACTCACAGGTTGATGGAGTAACAGCATTCCACAGCCTTCATTAACCAAGAAAGCAGCCTTATTGGATGACCCCCAGTAAACTGTGAATTAAAATATCACTTTAAAAGTCCTCCAGAGCCTTATCAGCCAAGAACAGGGAAACAAAGGTTTTCCAAATTTTGTAGACACAAAGTGGGCTGGTTTAAAAGGAAAATGAAAAGAAAATGCTTAAAATAGATAACTGAGCTCACACCAAGCTGCTTCGTGTGCAGCCATCATGCTCCACCTATGTAATCAGTTGCTCTAATCAGCCATATATCCATGTCCTCACTATATCCATATATCCATGTTCCCACTACTGGGACAATAAAGTTCAACTCTATTGTCTGCAGAACAGTTGCATCTCCTGCTTATTCCCACCATGAGTTTGGTCTGGCAGATCCAGTGTGCTGCTGTGGTGTGGTCCCTATGAAGGAGGTGCTAGGCAGATTTGACTTCAAAGCAGCCAATAACAGTCCAGACACACGGTGAGAGTGAGAGTGAGAGTGAGAGTGACAGGGACAGGGGATCAGAAAGTAGAAAAAGCAGGGAGTGTATGTCTGAAGAGATTCATGCAAGGAGACAGAGATTGGAAATTGAGAGCTTATAGTTGGACAAGTCAGTTGGAATGTTCAGTGGGGAATGGATGTATAAAGTTTCTCTGAATTGATTGAATTGTGAGCTCTGGCATAACTTAAAGTGCATACTGTAAGGCTGGAACTTGTTAAAGCAAGGAGTATTTTACTTTTCTACAGATTATAATAAGACACATTAATTTTCTTGTTAGTTTGTTAAGTCTGACTCAGACGGTCTTCCTTCACTCTGAATCCAGGGTGAGTCATGCTTATCAGAAAGAACACAAAGTTAGCACACACACTTGTCCACAATGGAGACCCAGTCATCCCAAATCAAAGGAGGGATTCTGAAGGGAGACCGTGGGTTAAGGTTAGAGTGGCAGGCATCCAAAACTAGAAAATGCAAGGCCAGTCTTGGAAAGGCCAATGTCACAATCCCATTCTTGCAAAATGGGCAAGCAAATGCAAACATTGGTAAGGAGGAGAAGCTATTTCCATTCAGCACAATCATTCTGAGTGGGATAAGTATTTATGGTATTTCTGACGTGAATCTAGAAAATCTGCAGTGTGAATTTGCCAGGTATGTTAGGCAAACGAGATTTACTCAGTTCTGTCCATTGAACTCTAACATGAAGATAATGCTGACCTATCTTCCAAGAAGAGTGCTTGCAAAGAATACCAAGATAATGTATGTGACAACCTTGAACAGTTAAAAAGATGACAAAAGGTAAAAGATGTTTTGTTATATTATTTATTATTATCTATTATTGTTGCTCTCTGCAGGGGCCTGGCAAAGCTGGCACTGACTTTGCCCTTGACTGTGGCTCAGGCATTGGTAGAGTCAGCAAGCATGTCCTCCTTCCCCTGTTCAAGCATGTGGAGCTGGTGGACATGATGGAGAATTTTCTGACTGAAGCTCAGAATTACCTACAAGGTCAAAGAGACAAAGTTGACATGTACTATTGCTGCAGCCTTCAGGAATTCACACCACCACCCCAAAAATATGATGTCATCTGGATTCAGTGGGTTTCAGGTCAGTCCTAAAGCCATGTAAAGTTGATTATGCAATAGAAATAATGGGCAAACCACATAATCAGCCATGTTGACAAGTGATCTAAACTATACAGTGGCTAAGATATTTATGGATTGAGATAATAGCTTCGAAAAATTATTTCTTGTACTACAGCTCCCAGGATGGCCAAAGAGTAAGTTTCCAAGCTCTGCCAGAATGTGAGCAGTTTATTGAGTACACCAACTGTATAGTCAAAGCAAGGAGGAGGCATCCATCTCTCTTTGAACCTTGCATAGATTGTTGTCACAGGTTAAGTCATGGGCAGTAGGTACAGATCCTAGGCTTGCTGTATAAAATATATATACAGAAAAGGGAATCTAGAAGATCCTGTTTAACACGTTTGAATGAGTAGTAGTACATGTAAGTATAGGAGGCCTGATGGCGCAGTGGTTAAATGCCAGTACTGCTGCCAGTATTGCAGCCATAAGGTTGTGAGTTTGATCTCAGGGCTCCAGGGTTGACTCAACTTCCATAGGTTGCTAAAATAAGAACCCATTGGGGGCAATTAGCTTACACATTGTAAACTGTTTTGAGACTACTTAATTCAGTATGAAGATGTAAATGTTATGCTAAATGCTATATAATGTAATGTTTATATCAGGATACTGACAATGAATCTGGATTGCAGTGATGCATAAAGGCAGGTATATTCATATATTATATGACAAACTTGTGCTGTGCCGGGGAGAGGTATATGTGATTCTGATACCTGGTGAGTGAACCCAAATTGCAATGGCAAGAACTCAAAAACATCTGAGTTGTATATTAAAAGCATAATGTGTGAAGCAGTTCACATCAAATACTTAATAACAGTTGTCCTGGGGGAGCCAGAGTGGTATAGTGGTTTGAGCATTGGACTATGACTCTGGAGAATAGGGTTTGAATCTTCACTCAGCCAGGAAAAATACTGGATGACCCTGGACAAGTCACACTCTCTCAGCCTCAGAGGATGGCAATGGCAAATTCCCTCTGAAGAAACTTGCCAAGAAAACCTCATGATAGACCCCAGAGTTTAAAGTCTTACTTTAAACATCTAAATAAAAAGTTTCCAGACAAAGGTTTAGAATAACCAATCAGAAACAACTTGAAGGCACACAGCAGCAGCAATAACGACAACAACAAAGTGCTGGGGATGAGATAGTTAATCCTACACAGATTTTCCTACATGATTACTGAGCTCTGCTTTCTCACCCAGAGGGGGAGTGTTGTGGATGAGAAAGCAGATGAGACGGTCAGTTTGATCACAAAAACAGTCTGCATGATTTAGGGGTCATTCATACTACGTTATAAACTGGTTTGTAAACCATTTTAAAAGTAGCTAGTTCACACTGGCACCGGGTTTTGCACACCCTCATTGCAGGTTTTCCGATATCAAGTCCCCCCCCCCCCCCCGGTTGTGTCTTTTGAAAAAAAACAATAGGTTTTATCAGGGTGCTGCCAATGTGAACTTGCCCCACTCCCATTCAGGGCATCCTGAAGGGAAATATTAATGGGCAGAGGGGCAGAACATGTTCATCCCATCCCACAGGTCTACCTTGAGTGGCGAGCACCATTTTTGTGCTTGTGATTAGTTGCCAGCTCTGAGTGGGGTTTCATGGCAAGGGGTCATCCAGGAGGCTTGCCGTCCCCATCCTCTGAGGTTGACAGGGGGGCATCCCTCCCAAGGAGAAGCTCTCATGGGGGTTTCATTGCAAGGGATCCTCCAAAAGGCTTGCCCTCCCCATCCTCCAAGGATGAGAGGAGGTTCACCAAAACACTGTGACGTTGATGTGCATCATTTGATTGACAGAACAAAAACAACCTCCCCGAAAATGGTTGAACGTGATTGATAAGGAGGCTCCATTTTTAACTGGTACTTTGGTCAGTGTGAACTTGATAGGATTAAATTGCACCAGAGAGATTCAATTGGGGTAAACGTAGTGTGAACTTCTATTCGGGTCAGATTCGGTATTGCATCAACTAATCTGCCTGGATCTACCCAACACAATAACGCAAGTGTGAATGGGGCTGGAGTTTCGAAAGATAACAAAAACAAAGACCCCAAAGTTTAAAGTCTTATTTTAAACATCTAAATAAAAAGTTTCCAGACAGAGGTTTAGAATAACCAATCAACAAAGATTTATTGACTAACAGAAAACCATGCCCTATGAGGAGAGACTTAGGGAGCTGGGTAGGTTTAGCCTGGAGAAAGAAGGTTAAAAGGTGGTATGATAGTCCTTGTTTAAATATTTGAAGGGATGTCATATTGAGGATGGAGCAAGCTTGTGTTCTACTGCTCCAGAGACTAGGTCCTCATTCCCACTTACATTTAAACTGGTTTGCGATTTGCCTTCACTCTGTGTTGGTAAATCGATTCCAAAGGGTCCATCGTTTCTACTATGAAAGCAGATCTTTTCATTATTCCCTTGTAATCGCTTCTTTTTTTGGCACAATTGTCATTCCCACTAGTTTGTGCCGCTTCAAAATGCATGTCTATGCGTCATCGGTGACACAAGCGGCAACGCGGTGAGGATGGGGCTGTTGCAGGTGCCAAGCGGGGTGACTTTAGCAGGTTGCTCAAAAGTACACCATTTCCCCTTTGAGCAGCCTGACTTGGGAACTAATTTTTTAAAAACAAATTGATAGAAGATTCAATCCATTGGTTTTGCAACTACTTGTCTCACTGAGCTGCAGTTGGCCCGATCTCCTGGCACATCAGCAAGTAGTTGCAAAAACAACAGATCACATATTTGGTATATAATGCACCCATCAGTCACACAAACACAAAGGCAGCACTGAGAGGGAGGAATGGTGGAGCTCCCAAAAACTGAGTTGGGATGATAAACGCCCCTCTGCCTTTAGTCCCTCCCCTCCAGAATGTTCCATTTTAGATCTGTCATTCCCATTTGTTGAACATGCATCTGAATTGATTCTTTCTAAAAGAACCATCAAACAACTAGTGTCAGGAAACAACAGGTTTTTTTTTTTTTTTTTGCATTTGCCTTGCTTCATCATAATTGCAACCATGCTCAATAGGATCGGAACAGGTTTCAGGTGGGAATGACAGTCATATAACCTGATCTGCAATTCATTAAGTAATGCCTTTTACTTAACTCTTTACTTAATAATTCACTACACTATTAGCTCCTATTAGACCAAAGGCACTAGAGTCTATCTGACTCTATTTAATCTTAACAATCTCTATCTCTAGCCCTATGCCTATTCTAAGTAGCCCTATCTGAAGTTAAAAGGTCAAGTCTCTGTCTTGAATTTAAAGAGCCATGATTAGCTGGCTGCACTCAGACTATGACCACTATTGTTTTGATTCCAAGAAGGTAGAGGAAAATAGCAGATGTGAACAACTGGCTCCATAGATGGTGCCTCTGAGAATGATTGGATTCTTGGATCATCGCCTGCGATTTCAGAAAGGGGGACTTCTGGAAAGGGATGGGTTACACCTTACACCAGTTCTAGAACAGATGACCACACACTCAGAAAGGACAGATGCAGTAGTGATGGGTGATTTCAACTATGCTGATATTTGTTGGAAATCAAACTTGCCAAAACTTTAAGGTCTAGCAAATTCCTTACTTGCCTTGAAGACAATTTCATTGTCCAAAAAGGGGGAAGAGACAACAAGAGAATCAGCTATTTTAAATCTGATCCTAACCAACAGGGATAACCTGGTAAATGGGGTGCAAGTGGTGGTATCCTTAGGTGGGAATTTGTTAGAAAGTGGAAAGGAGAAGCCAGGCATAGTCAGACATGCATTCTAGACTTTAGGAGAGCTGATTTCAGTAAATTTAGGGAAATACATGCTGGGGGTGATCTCATGGTCAGGAATACTAAAAGAGAAGGGAGTTCAGGATGGATAGGGGTTTCTCAAAGGGAGATACTGAAGGCACAATTTCAAACTGTTCTAATGAGGAGGAAAAAGGGTAGGTAGCGATAGCTGCTTCATCTCAAGAAACCAGGATGGATGACTAATGAACATTCAGCCGAGCTGAATTTTAAATGGGAGATGCATAAGAAATGGAAAATGGGGGGGGGGGGGAATCATCAGAGAGGTATTCAAACAAATAGCTAGCACGTGTAGGGGTAAAGTCAGAAAAGCTAAAGTGCAGGATGAGCTGAGGCTTGCTAGAGAGGTTAAGAACAATAAAAAGGGCTTTTGGGGGGTATGTCCATAGAAAAAAGGAAGAAGGAAATGGCAGGGTCACTGTGTGGAGAAGATGGAGAAATGCTAACAGTGGATGAGAAAAGGCAGAACTACTCAACACTTCCTTTGCCTCAGTCTTCTCATAAAAGGAAAAGAGTGTTCAACCTGAGGAAAATGGACACAATAGGGGAAATGCAGCACAAAATAAGTAAAGAGGAAGTACAGGAATATTTGGTCAACCTAAATGAATTTAAGTCTTTAGGACCAGATGAACTACATCCAAGGGTATTAAAAGAACTGGAAAATGTAATATCAGAGCCTCTGGTAATAATCTCTGAGAATTCCTGGAGTACAGAAGTCCCAGCAGATGGAGGAGGGCAATCTTTATCCCCATCTTTAAAAAGGGCAAAAGGAGGATCCCACCAATTATAACCTAGTTAGTCTGACATCAATGCCAGGAAAGATTCTAGAGCAGCTCATTAAACAGAACGTCTGTGAACATTTAGAAAGGAATGCCATAATTACTAAAAGTCAACATGGGTTACTCAAAAATACATCATGCCAAACTAATCTGATTTGTTTTTTAAAATAAAATTACCAGCTGGGTAAATGAAGGGAATGCTGTGGATATAGTATATCTTGATTTCAGTAAGGCCTTTGACAAGGTCCCCCATGATATTCCGGAGTACTGCACATGTGCGAGCGAGCCGTGGGCGCCATTTTGGAAAACAAAATGGCAGCTGCAGCTCGTTCGCACATGCGCAGGAATACTGCGCATGCGCAAACGAGTCGCGCGTGCCATTTTGGAAAACAAAATGGTGGCTGCAGCGCGCATGGTGGCGGCGCAGCGGCAGGGGTTGGGGGGGCTGGTCGGCAGGCCTCGGTGGGTCGGGTGCGGCCCATGGGCCATAGGTTGCCAACCCCTGGTATAGAGCAAAAGTCTCCCTAATTAGGAGGGGTAGCTAATACCCCAGAGGAGAGGATCAAAATTCAAAATGACCCTTAATAGATGAGAAAGCTGGGCCAAATCTAACAAAATGAATTTCAACACAGAGAAATGTAAGGTACTGCACTTAGTGCAAAAAAATGAAATGCATAGATATAAGATGGGTGACACCTGGCTACATGTGAAAGGGATCTAGGAGTCCTAGTAGACCACAAGTTGAACATGAATCAACAGTGTGATGCCGCAGCTACTAGAGGCAGGATACTAGATTGTTGTCAGCTCCACTCGCTGATATTTCTTTTGAATTTCACACAGGTTCCAAATTACACCCATCCCTCATGCTCCCTCTTTATAATTTGTTTTAGGTTACTAAAACAATTGTTATACAGAAAAGTGATTCCATAGAATTTTTTTTTAAAATCCAGCTTTTTATTCTCAAAAAGAAAAAAAAATCCTCTGCACATTTTTTCTTAATTCTTCTTTTTCATCTTTAAAAAGCCCTGGTGGCGCAGTGGTTAAATGCCTGTACTGCAGCCACTCACTCATAGACCACAAGGTTGCGAGTTCAATACTAGCCAGGGCTGAGGCTCGACTCAGGCCTGCATCCTTCCGAGGTCGCTAAAATGAGTACCCAGCTTGTTGGGGGGCAATCAGCTCACAGTTGTAAACCGCTTAGACATCCCATAGCGTGATATGAAGCGGTATATAAATAAGCTGCTTTTGCTTTAAAAAGCTCAAAGTTCTCCAACCCAAATTTATGGAACCAAATAAAATTGCAATTATGTTTAGAAGTGAAGTACCTGTGCAGTTCTGTGGATGTTAAATAAAGTTTGTTTCTTCCTTTTGGTAAGTTGCAGAGAAGTAGGCAAGTAAACAAGCCTATCTGACTAGGGAGTTTATCACAAGGCGGAAATCCTATGTGGAAACGGGGCTTTAAATTAAACAAAACCCGCAAAAGCGGGTGTTTTTTCAGACGATGTCGCTGTTAAAATGAGGTTAATCTGAACGGAAATTAGACAAAAAATGCTTCTTTTTATTTTAGGAAGATCCCAAAAGTAAAAAGAAGCAGTTTTTGTCTAATTTCCGTTCGGATTAACCTCCTTTTAACAGCGCTTCCACTTTTCACACAGGGCAGAACGGGAGAAATACCATTCACTGAAAGCTTCCACTTTTGCGGGGTTTTTTTTACTTTAAAGCCCAGTTTCTGCACAGGGCTCCCCATGTGATAAACTCCTAGGTGTGTTTGCTTGTGTTGATGTTTGTATTTTTTTCAGCTTTTGTTTCAGAAATCTAAAATGTAAAACAAATAATGATGCACCAGAAATGCACTTTTCCCTTTCTGTACCCACCCCCATATTTTTCTCTATCTATCACTATCCACTATTTTTTCTCTTGTGGTAACATTTTACAAAGTTGGTAGCAAGGCTAGAGAATTTTGTGCTGTTTCAAGGCTCATGAGCATGAACACACTTACTCTAAGGCAGGGATAGGCAACCTTTCCCCTTTAAGGGCCGAGGGACTTCAGCTCCCAGAATCCCAGGAGCTATTGGCCAACATGGGACTATTGGCCAACATGGCTGAGGCTTCTGGGAGCTGAAGTCCCTCGGTCCTTAAAGGGGAAAGGTTGCCTACCCCTGCTCTAAGGGATGATACCATCTTGATCTATTTTATGTCCTGCAGGAAACCTGACTGATAAGGACTTGCTAGCTTTTTTTATCCGCTGCCAGAATGGTTTGAAGGAAAATGGCATTATCATCTTGAAGGATAATGTGGCCCGGGAGGGCTGTATCCTGGATCCATTGGATAGCAGTGTAATTCGAGATCTGAACATCCTCAGCAACCTCATTGTAAAGAGTGGACTCACCATCCTGCGACAAGAAAAACAAGAGGGCTTCCCTGAGCAGTGTGTACCTATTTGGATGATAGCCATGCAGAAGAATTCTGGCCAAACCAGAAATGGGATGTTGTAGTAAGCCTTACTATGAAGAATAAAGGGTGATGAAATGGGACTGGAACACAGCAAAGAGGAAATCAAAATCAAAATGGCACACATTCTAACTGCCGCTTAATATCTGGGATTTTTTCACATTACACAATTGTAAACATTGTGATTCCACTTTAACTGTATGGCTGCATCCTATGGAATCCTGGGATTTGTAGTTTGAGTAGATGCTAGAACTCTCTGCTGAGTAATCTAAATAGTCCTAAATCTGCAAATTCCAGGATGTATTTTCCATAGGATATTGTCTGGGCAGTTAGAATTGAACCACACTGCTGTATTTTTGTTGCGTATAAGACCCCTACTCTGCTTCCTGAGGGCCCACTCAAAATGATTCCCAGTTGCAAATTCCTTTTTATTCTAAGCCAGCCAGCCTTGTCATCACTTCTATGTATTTCTGTAGACATGTGTGCTAGGAGAAATTAAGATAAATTAACTTGAAGAAATTTGGAGAAGGAAAGTTTCTCAACCTGCCTCCCCACAGTAGCTCTCATATTTTCTTAAAATTCCTCCGTGAAAGACTGATGTGTTCCTGTGAGATGTGCTGAGTCATGAGGTGTGCTAATGAAGGAGTGAAATGATCAAAATTTGATCTGGATCCTGCCACCTTTTGAAATATATTCTCTTCCAATAGTATGGCATCCCCCAGCACTGAGTCTCATACTGTTCAGGTGGGCCTTGTTCCTCTAGGGAGGCTCTTAAGGAATGGGGGGAGCATAGTGAAGGGCAAGCAGGAGCCTTTTCTGTGAATTTTTAAAGATGAAAAACACAGTCCTAATCCAATTGCTAGTCTCAACTAGAGTTGGATTCACTGAATTAATAAGATTTACAAAAGGACTTACCATGTAGCAGCTGTCTGAATGGCTCTAATTCTGTTGAGACTAGCACTTGAATTTGGACCATAAGTCTTTTTACTTTATGAACAGGAATTCAGTCACCTCACTATCAACTTGAGCCTGAACCAGTTAATGCTAAAAGTTCACTTGGGGCACTGTTTTGAATGATGCAGCCATATAATAAGCACTGAACATTTACTGAAAGCCAACTGATGCTTGGGTCATTTACATGCTTCTTGCTTCTTCCAAAGTATATCAAAAAAGAGCATTGGAAATTGCTCCTTGAAAATTGTGCAACTGACATTAAAACACAGTTAAAATGAGATTAACACAAGAGCCATTATCCCGTGAATAACCAGGCAATAAACAACAAAAAGTCATTCATGGGAAAATCCTGTGAATGATTTGCTGCTGTTTCTTGCCTGGTTATTCACAGGATAATGGCACTTTAACCACATTTCATCTCAACGTCATATGAAAACCATTAGCACAATTGCGGAATTAACACAAGTTATTCACATGTTAATAGCACTTTGAACATGACGTCATGTAAAAACCATTAGCGCAATTGTGGGATTATCACAGGTTAATCACCATTTATATTTCCAATTGTCCCCTGTGTGATAAACTCCATTGACTCTTCCACTGTATTTGGTGGGACTCATACCATAAGGATTTAGATCAGGCTGTCCTAAAGTGATAGTAGCTATTAGCATTGCCAGGTCTTGGCCTGCTGGCTGAAATGTCGGGGAATTGTGCTTTTATTGGTCTCCAGAGAGACAAACAATTATCAGGGCTATTGATAGCAGTGGAGGGAAAAGTAATTATGTAGGTGTGGTGTCTACTGGACAGATCCATTCAGACACCAGTAGAACACTATGCAAAACAGCAAATTCGTGCTGAACAAAAATCCAAGGGGACTGAAGACTGCATTGAGTGTATGACCTGCACAATGTGTAGGCCTATTGACCACATGGTCCTATCCCAAATGGTCAACGGGCCCACACATTGTGCAGGTCATACACTCGATGCGGTCTTCAGTAAGGAACAGGAATATCCATGGGCGGAGGTGGTAAGTACCTCCGCATTGTCATGGACGGATCATTTCCTGGTCAAGATGGAACTCAGAGCCAATATCTGCCCCACGGGAGGTGGTGGACCCATTCAAATGGTCCGCCCTCGAAGGCTTATGGAGCCAATTGGATTCCAGAAAGCCCTAGAGGGTTTAATGGTTGGAAATGCCGGTGATCCTGTCGACGCTCTGGTCAATACCTGGAACACCGATCTTACCAGGGCTATCGACACGATCGCTCCCAAGCATCCTTGCCAACCTGCTTCAAACCGAAGGCCTTGGTTTACACCTGAGCTTAGGAGAATGAAGCGGGTTGGACAACGACTAGAGTGCAGGTGGCAGAAGACTTGACTACTATCTGACAGAACTCGCCATAGGAACTTTCTTCGTTCCTATTGGGAGGCAATGCATGCAGCGAAGAGAGCTTTCTCCTCTGCACGTATTGCATCTGCAGAGTCCCGTCCAGCAGAGCTGTTCACAGTGGTAAGGGAGATGACGCAGGTACCCCCTGCGCCAAATCCCTTGCTTAACCCGACAATGGCCTGTTGTGACGCGTTTAACAACTTCTTTGCATATAAAATCTTTCAGATAAGAGCCGACTTAGATGCTACCATTGAAACAGAGTCTATAGGCGAGGTGTCCAGTGACTCCGTCGATGTAGTTATACTGGATCAGCTCCAATCTGTGAGTACCGAGGACATGGACAAGCTGCTTGGTAAGCTGAGGAAAACAACCTGCCCTCTCGATCCTTGCCCATTGTGGCTGGCCGTCCGGGGGTGGGGGTGGTGCTGAGGAGACTCCGTGTGGATATCATCAACGCATCCTTCAGGGAGGGACATATCCCATCCTGTCTGAAGGAAGCAGCTGTTAGGCCGCTTCTAAAGAAACCCTCCCTGGATCCCCTGGACATGAATAGTTATATGCCAGTGTCCTTAGTTCCATTCTTGAGCAAGGTTATCAAGAGGGCGGTTGCTCTTCAACTCCAAGCGGTCTTGGATGAAACCGATTATCTAGACCCATTTCAAACCGGCTTTAGGATAGGCTTTGGGGTTGAGACTGCCATGGTTGCCTTGACCAACGATCTGCATCTGAACATCGACAGGGGTAGTGTGATCCTGTTGGTGCTCTTAGACCTCTCAGCGGCTTTTGATACAATAGACCATAGCATCCTCTTGGACCGCCTGAGGGGGTTAGGTATTGGGGGCACTGCTCTGCAGTGGTTCCGGTCCTTCCTCTCAGGTAGGTCCCAGAGGGTGCTTCTCGGGGACTGTAGTTCCAGTAAGAGGGAGCTCACTTGTGGGGTCCCTCAGGGAGCTATTTTGTCCCTGATGTTATTCAACATCTATATGAAGCTGCTGGGTGAGATTATACGGAGTTATGGTGCTGGGTGTTATCAGTACGCTGTTGACACTCAAATCTATTTCTCCGTGTCTCATTCGTCGGCCTCGAATTCCAATGGCATCTCTTCTCTTCTCTCAATGAATGTCTTCAAGCAGTAATGGGCTGGATGAGGAAAAACAGATTGAAACTGAATCGAGACAAGACAGAGGTGCTCACGGTAGTGGCCCCGAAACCAAGAATTGGGTTGCAACCTCTAGTCCTGGATGGGGTCACACTCTCCTCCAGTGACTGTATTCGCAGTCTGGGGGTGCTCCTTGACTCGTTGCTCCTGATGACAAATCAGGTTAATGCGACGGTCAGGAGCGCCTGTTATCAGCTTCGGCTGATATGCCAGCTGCGCCCTTTTCTGGAAGTAAGGGATCTCGAGACTGTTGTGCACGCACTGGTAACCTCTTGCCTCGACTTCTGTAATGCGCTCTACATGGGGCTACCCTTGTGCCTGGTTCAGAAGCTACAGTTAGTTCAAAATATGGCAGTCAGACTTATTTCTGGAACATCTAGGAGGGACCACATCACTCCAGTTTTGAGGTCCTTCCACTGGCTGCCTATCAGCTTCTGGGCCCAGTACAAGGTGTTGGTTATTACCTTTAAAGCCCTAAATGGCTTGGGGCCAAGCTATATCAGAGACTGCCTCCTCCCGTACAATCCTCCCTGCGCACTCCGATCCTATGGGAGAAATTTTTTAGAGCCTCAAAGATCAAGGCTATATGCGACCTCCCAGAGGGCCTTTTCTGTCGTCGCCCCCAGACTCTGGAACGGCCTGCTGGACAAGATCTGTCAATTAACATCTTTGGACAGTTTCAAAAAGGCTGTCAAGACAGATCTCTTCCGTTAGGCCTTTCTGGACTAAATTGCCCGGCCTCGGGATGTCCCCTCTTTCCTCAGTGATATTATTTTTTAACTCTGGTTCCCCCGCAGTGTAACAACGAGGTAATGCGAGTTGGTTTTTATTATTTTACTTGTTATGTTTTTGTTTAATTTGTTACCAAGATTTTAACTATGTCATTGTTTAATAGTGTTTTAAGGGGGGGGGAGGGATAAGCTGTTACTGTAATGGTTTTATGCTGTAAACTGCCTGGATTGGGCAACCATTGGGTGGTATATAAATAAATTTTATTATTATTATTATTATTATTATTATTATTATTGACTACTGCGGGTGGGGTAGCAGCTTACCCTGTTGCAATGGTTACACTTTTTAAGAAAAGAGGAAAAAGGGACTTGCTCCAAAAGATGAAAGCCTAATTGCTTTTAGAGCCACCAGGCACAGTATATTGTATATACTCATGTATAAATGTAGAAATTTTAGTCAAAAAATTGACCCAAAAAACCTGTGTCGACTTATCCACAGGTCAATGTGTATAAGTACATAAGTATATGTATATGCATACGTAAGTACTTTATGGAACCATCCTCTTCTCTGAGCAGAGTATCAAAAGGCAAGAACTTAGTCTGTCCTGCAAGCACTTAAAAGAAGCACTGACCCCCTCTACTCTCTCATCCATCCATCCACAAACAGTTATGCCTGCCAGAATTTTATAAGTCTTTTAGCATTGTTTTCCTTTACATCATCTTTGTTACAGCCCCCAAGGTTTTACCCTTGACTTATCCATGAGTCATATCAAACCCCATAATTTTGGCCCCCAAACCTTTCCTCGAGTTATACTTGAGGTATATAGTCACGTATGTACAGTAGTTGCCTCCATATCTAACAAAATATTATGACACATCCAATGCATTGCCTTGGGGAGTTCCTGTAGCACACAAACATGACATAGAAGACTATCACACATCTTTAAAAAGTGTCTTACCCCTCCCAAATTGAAGTGTAATTCAGGCTGCATCCTGGTCCTATCGCATGCTTTTGCCCCTAAAACCATCAAAATGAGTTAAGGACTCATGCTGGAACAGGGCTGTATTCAGATGGCAGTTTGGGGGGCAAAGGCCATGAGATAGGACCAGGATGCAGCTCAAATTAGACTTCAATTCAGGAGAAGTAAGATGCTTTTTAAAGACATGTGATAATCTCCTTAGACTTTTAAAAAGCCTACTTATGCTCACTTTCCAAAAAAGATGGAGAAACTCCTATCTTTTCAGTCTGCTGTCTGATATGAAGAACCTTCACTGAGATTTCTGTGGAGATGTTGGGTTTTCCTGGCAAACAGGCTTATGAGATACTCAGCAGAATGTCTACAGCTTTACATGTCAGGGGAATCAGGAGGCTGGGTGTGCCAGCCAAGGGAAACGCTGCTTTCGTACCAAAAATGCTTTTACAGAGGCAAAGAAACATATAACAGATTTGAAGATGGCTGAGCTGGTGCCTTTTTTTCTTTCCTTCACAAATTACCACCAAATAAATCTTTGGATCCAAATGGATATGAGTTGTTTTGCATGGTGACAGTGGTCTGAGTTCTTGATTCATCAAGTATATTGATTTTATACATCTTTCCACCATCTCATGAACTTTCCTCCTTCACAACGACAAAGTGTGGAGAAAGATAGAGAAGTAAATCACTGCTGCAGTGTAATTGCCCCCCCCCCCGGTCTAAATAAGGCTTCAGCAGGTTAAAATGGGACACTAAAGTCATCACTCATTTTTATTCAAATCAGAATGGATTTGGTTTTTTTTTCATTTTTTCATTTTTTTTCATTTTTATTAAATAAAAGATATATAAAATAAATTTGAATAACACAGTTATCAATAACAAACTACACACTAGAAAATACTTCCTTATCTGAAATGCTTGGGATGAGAAGTGTTTTGTATTTTAGGTTCCCCCCCTCTCATATAATAAGATACCTTGGAAATGGGACCCAAATCTAAACACAAAATTCATTTATGCTTGGGTATACACATTATACATATAGCCTGAAGGTAATTTTATAAATAGTATTTTTAAAATAATTCTGTGCATGAAACAAAGTTTGCTTCACTTTACAAAAATGACCTTAAAATCTCCACAGACCAACCATATCTACAACCGAATGGAACATACACTGTTATCAGAGAGAATACACATCACCCACAAAGAACTGGCTAGCACAGACAAGGAGCTGCTATCACTCCACCTCAGCATCAAGTCAAAAGATGAACCCCCAAGACTGGGACAAAATTGACAACCTTACCTACAGAAAAACTGGAAAAAGATATGGTGGACCACACTGAAAGACAGAAACAAAAATTCAAGAAATGCCACAAGCACCAGCTGAAAACCTTGCTGGACACATCACGAACCATGATCAATCTGTCAAAATAAATAAATAAATAAAAATAAAATAAAATAAAATAAAATCAAAAAATCAAAAAATAAAAATAAAAATCAACAACCTTGAACTCAAACCCAGAGACAAACTAATCAGCTTTGATGTGATCTCCCTGTTCACCAGTCCTCATAATTGACACTATGACACTCATTCAACAATTTTTTCTGGAAGACATCAGAGCCCTGTTTGAATATTGCCTCACCACAAGCTACTTCCAGTAGAAAAATGGATTCTATGAACAGAGAGATGGTGTAGCCATGGGAAACCCTCTGAGCCCCGTGATAGCCAACTTTTACATGGAACACTTTGAAAAGCAAGCCCAGGAAACAGCACCAGAAAAGCCCACAACATGGTTCCAATATGTGGATGACACTTTCACCATTTGGAGCAATGGAGAAGAAGATTTGACCATGTTTTTGAACCATTTGAACAACATCCACCTGAACATCCAATTCACGATGGAAAAAGAAAAGGAAGAAACATTACCATTCTTGGATCTCCTGGTCATCCGCAAACTGAACCAACAATTGGGCCACACGATATACAGAAAACCTACACACAGAGACAGTTACCTACACAGGAACTCCAACCATCACCTGGGACAAAAAAAATGAGCACAATAAAAACACTAGACTGCACAAAAAGGATCTGCGAACCCAATTTCCTGGAAGATGAATTGAAACACCTAAACTGGGCTCTACAGGCTAATGGTTACTCCAGCTCAGACATCAGAAGAGCAGCCAGAGCCAGGAAAAAAACCACAAGAGTGAAGACAAACAAACACATCCCCTCACTAACAGAATACTCAGTTGGGAGGGCCTGTGTCCATGTAACAGTGCTGTCCTCTCCCAACCAGGTTTCTGTAAAGCAAGCCAGGTCGGCATCCTCATCCAAAAGCAGATCGTAAATAATATGAGTTTTATTTTTTACTGACCTGGCATTGCAAAGGAGCAAAGTAAGGTTCTGTGGAATGGTAGGTGCGCTCTCCAGTCAATTTCAGGAAACAGAGTGAACTGAAGGCGAGATAGCTTTCAGACAGCGATCCCGCCTTCTTTTGTAACATCTATTCACTCTGTTCCAACCATACCTCCCTTTCCCCTGCACAACTCCAATTCCTGTCCCCAATACATTCCCGACCTTATCCAATAGAGAGATCAATAGAGCCGCATAACCCTCCCAACCATGCTACTACGGTGGTTGTCCCTGCAACTATAGTTGCTGCTGTTGCTGCTCCTCCAGGGCAATGGCCTTAAGTTCCTAGAGCGAGGGAGGGCTAAATATCCTGGTCGCTCCTCCTCCGGATGGTAGTAGAAAAAAAGCAGCCTTTAAAGAGTCTACCTGAGCCTCCCCGGCCCCGTTGGCGCCGCAGCTGCTCCATCGCCGGGTGGTGGTGGAAGGAGGTGGCCCTCAAGAGTCTGCCTGGGCTTC
This sequence comes from Phrynosoma blainvillii, assembly GCA_026167975.1. NCBI lineage: Eukaryota > Metazoa > Chordata > Lepidosauria > Squamata > Phrynosomatidae > Phrynosoma > Phrynosoma blainvillii. The sequence goes on from JANUYF010000004.1 coordinate 156,073,427, forward strand.
CCCGGCCCCGTTGATGCTGCAGCTGCTCCGCCGCCGTTCTTTCATACCCACCTTCCCCATTCTTAGTCTTTTTCTGATTTCCTGACTGCAGTCCCCATTTCTATCAATGTTTGATCCCAGGTATGGGAATTCTTTTACTATTTCTATTTCTTCATTGTCTAGATTGAACTTGTGAAGGTCCTCGGTGGTCATTATTTTTGTTTTCTTTATGTTCAACATTAAATCTGCCTTAGCACTTTCTTCTTTGATCTTCCTTAGTAGATGTTCCAGGTCTCTGAGGTTTTCTGTTAGTACTATGGTGTCATCTGCATCTCTTAGATCAGGGGTCGGCAACCTACGTCTGGTGGGCCACACCTGGCCCGCGGACCCCTGCCGACTAGCCCCTGTCGACCCCTGCCGCCGCCGCTGCCCCCGCCCCCAGCCACCGTGCGCTCCCGCTGATGAGGAATCTGTACTCTGGACAAGAGGCTACTGTCAGAACAGAACAGAATAAGGTGAAAGGATGCAGCCTTGTCTGACCCCTTTGCCAATTGGGAACCATTCTGTTTCTCCATGTTCTGTTCTGACAGTAGCCTCTTGTCCAGAGTACAGATTCCTCATCAGGACTATCAGATGTGCTGGCATTCCTATGTCTTTAAGGTCATTCCATAGCCTTTCATGATATATGCTATCAAAGGCTTTGCTATAGTCTATGAAGCACATGCTGATTTTCTTTTGGAATTCCTTGGTGCACTCCATTAGTCATCGTATTTTTTGCAATGTGGTCCCTCGTGCCTCTTCCTTTCTTGAACCCTACTTGGAAATCTGGGATTTCTCTCTCCATGTGTGTTTGAAGTCTATATTGCAGAATTTTGAGCATGATTTTGCTTGCCTGGGAGATCAGTGCTATGGTCCTATAGTTGCTGCAATCTCTTGTGTCTCCCTTTTTGTGGATGAGGATGTATATTGATCACTTCCAATCTGTTGGCCATTGTTTTGTTTTCCATAGCTGTTGCCATATGTTGGTTATCCCAAGAGTTGACTCTGTCAATGTGGATTGCAGCAGTTCAATTGGAATATCATTTGTTCCTGGTGGTTTGTTTTTCGCTATTTCTCTTATTGCAGTTTCCACCTTAGTTTTTAGGTTTATCTTCATATGCCTCTTCATTCCACATGTCCTTCATTTTGTGATCTCTTTTGTATAATTCTTCTGTGTATTGCATCCAACATCTTTGTATTCCTTTCTGGTCTTGAATTATGTTATTTTTATTGTCATAGAATGTCCCAGTCCTTGGTTTCAATTTTCCTTTGATTTCCCAGATTTTGTGAAATAGAACTCTTGTTCTTCCCTTTTTGTGGTTGTCTTCTATTTCTCTGCATTGGTCGTTGTCATAATTTCCTTTATATTTCCGCTCAAGCCGTTGTACTGTTGCAATAATAATTCTTAGTTTGTTCCTATCTTCCTTTTGTTTTTCTTCTCTTCTTTTCTTTATTGTTTGTAGTGGTTTTTTCCTGTCATCCATGTTTTTCTCTCTCTTCCTTTTTGTTATTGAAAGTGTCTGTCTGAATTCTTCTTTTATTATGTCCCTGGCTTCAGACCATAGTTCCTCTGGTTCTCAGTCTATTATGCTTAGTAGTTTGAATTTGTTTCTTATGTTATCAGTAAATTCTGTTGAGATATTATTTAGATCATATTTTGGTATAATCACTGGTTTTGTTTTCTTCTTGAGTCTTACTCTTATTTTTGTTATGAGTAATTTGTGATCGTATTTTCTCATTTATTACATTTCCAGCATACATTTGATGAGCCTTTTCACATCCTACACATTTTCTGTCATGTACCAGTGGCACATCAGTTAACAGAATTTCTCTAGGCAGAACCTCTAAGTGGCAACTTTCCTCCTCTTCTTTCTCCACAGTAATTGGCATACTCATTTTGGGGAGTGGGGGTAGTTTCTCTTAATTTTCACTGGGCTTGCATTTTAATACAGAAAGAACCTTTGTTGTTGTCATGTGCCTTCAAGTCATTTCCAACTTATAGTGACCCTAAGGTTACCCTATCATAGGGTTTTCTTGGCAAGTTTCTTCAAAGGAAAAGGGTTGCCCTTGCCATCCCCTGAGGCTGAGAGAGTGTGACTTGCCTAGAGTCACCCAATATTTTTTATGACTGAGCTGGGATTAGAAACTTGGCCTCTAGAGTCATAGTCCAACACTCAAACCACTATAACCATGCTTTCTCTCTCTCAGAAAGAGCCCTACAAGCTCATTAGTCTGAGATTCCGTTTCTAACCCTAGCCACTCACGTGATTCCTGAGGCCCAACAGAACATGGAGGCAGCTTCACTCTCCCACATAACTTGCTTCTGCTCAGCAGTCAGAACTGTATATACCACCAGCATAATTCTGAGTTTCATTGCATCTATACCTAAAGGTTCCATTTAAGTTATTATGCTAGGCAACTGCACATTCTGCTATCAGTTCTGAAAACAGGATTGTAGACAAATATATCAAGATTATAATCTTTTGAGAAAGCAGATCAGTGTTTCCCAGTGGCGATTGGAGGTTCCCAGTAACGCCAAGTGTCATTCCACATTGTCAGTCCTTCTTTCTCCCTTCCCACTCTCTTTTCCTCCCTTCTCTTGCCCCTGAACTGCTAAAATCTCACAGCCAATGGGAAATTTTGGACCTGTGATCTATATATTACATACACATATGTCAGCAACAACTTTCCCCAGTTCTGACATATAGGCATTCCCTTAATAACATATCTCATTGCCTACTACTGCTTCTGGCATTTTGTTAGCTTGACTCTGTCTATTGTCACAGAAAAAAGAACTGAGGATGAGGGAGAGCCATACCTGATGTGTGCATACACTGGAATCAGGGATCTGACTCCCAGCAAAATTCTGCTCAATTCTGGACCATACCAAACATGGCTCTGCATGTTAGGCAGAGGATACTGGGTTTCTCAAGAAGCCTTCATGCTTTTGCATCAGAAAAACTTTAGGTGGTATTGAGGTAAAGCATGTCAATCCAGTCCAAATTTAAGAAGAAGAAAAATGTTTTACCTTTGTTGGAGGTTGAAATCTCAAATCGAAGATCCCAGTCCACTGGCTCACTCTTTAGGATTCCTCTGTTGTGGCTATAATGCGGTAACAAAGGGGCCTGTGGCGTCACAAGGATGGAGACATATTAGATTGGAAAGGAAGTGTCTTTGTTGTGATGGAAATGGATGTTAAATTTCCTGGACTTTGAGAACCTCCCAGTTGCCATGTGGACAGAAGGAGGAGGTGCCAGCCTGCAAGATATGCCCCCTCCATACCATCTTAACTAAGAAGAGAAACAGCAAACTGCAGGCCTATGACTAACATCTTCAATTTTTTCTTTTGTTTGGTTTTTAACACCTTGCCTGATGAAGAAGCCAGTGAAGCTCTGAAAGCTTGCAACATGTATTTTGTGCATTTTGGTTGGCCAATAAAGGTATTACTGTTTCGTGGATTGATTGGATTTGCTGTATCACCAACATGGTTACCCTGGATGTTTTTTTTTTTTAAATAAAGAGCTTTATTGATTAAAATAACCACAAACAACTAATAACAATATACAATAAACATAGAACACAGTATAACACACAAAATATATCATAAAACACATATAACACACAAGATACATCTCTGTCATATCTATCAACATAAATAACATACACATACAATACATGACTTACAATACACTACTACGATGACATATAACAGTACACACACTACAAATAATAAACAAAACTTCCTGGAGTAGGAGACCGGTCCTAAAAAAAATTCCTTTTCCGTACACTTTTCATTATGAAAACCTGAAGCTAAGCTTCCTATGAGAATTAACTTCATTCTCTAATTTACACTATTAAATTTAAAACTAACTTTTATTCCATTTCTGTAACTTAAATAGCTTAAACCAGCTATAATTGGTAGACACCTTAGCTTCTAAACTGAGATATTCAACTATTCATTTAAACCTTAATTATCTTTAACCTTATATAATCCATTCATATAGTCCCTAAACGGTTTCCAAATCCTCTTACTAATTTCCACATCATGTCCTCTTAGTATAGTAGTGAGCTCATCCATCTGCTCAATTTCACAAAGCCTATTTAACCAGCATTTGACCGCTGGAGTTTCTTCCGATTTCCACATACTTTCCAAAACCATCCTGGCCGCAGTTGTCAAATGAAATGTTAATTTCCCAAACTTACATTCAAAATCCGGGTTTTCACATAAACTCAACAAATAAAACTTTGGATCCAGGTTAAATTTTAAATGTAAAATTTTTTCAATAACACCATGACTTTTTTTCCAGTATTTCTGTACTTTTTTACAGGACCACCACATATGCATGTAAGTTCCAGTTGTTTTCTTTACATCGCCAACATTTGTTTGATGTGCCTTTATATATTCTGCCAATTTTTGCTGGGGTAAGGTGCCACCTAAATTGCATCTTCACATGGTTTTCCCTAAGGTCACAACAGGGGGAGTATCTAGCTCTATTTCTCCACAACCTCTCCCATTGATCCAAATTAATATTAAATTTTAAATCTTGGGACCATTTAACCATCGAATCCATGATTAACTCCTCCTCCATTTCAAAATTCATAAGATAATCGTAAAACCTCGCTATTTTGTCTCCTTTCCGAACATATGATTTCATCAAATTCACTCCTTTCCTTTCTAATACCAATTAATTTTTGATGTGAGAGATACCTCTCTCTCAACTGTCTATGTAGGAGCCAACCACACTTATAACCTTCATCTATTATTTGTTGATGTTTTTTGAAACAGAGATTTCCATCCAGCTTATTCACCTCCAATAAATCATCATATATAATCCACTTCCCTTCTTTTATAACTTCCCTTTGATGAAAAGCCTTGTGTATTGACACCCACCTAGGTAGTTAAATTTCCTGGACTTTGAGAACCTCCCAGTTGCCATGTGGACAGAAGGAGGAGGTGCCAGCCTGCAAGATATGCCCCCTCCATACCATCTTAACTAAGAAGAGAAACAGCAAACTGCAGGCCTATGACTAACATCTTCAATTTTTTCTTCTGTTTGGTTTTTAACACCTTGCCTGATGAAGAAGCCAGTGAAGCTCTGAAAGCTTGCAACATGTATTTTGTGTATTTTGGTTGGCCAATAAAGGTATTACTGTTTCGTGGATTGATTGGATTTGCTGTATCACCAACATGGTTACCCTGGATGTTTTTTAGATTTTTGTGTTAGTATAGTGTCTGAAAAAATAAGGGTATGCTTCATTGTAAGATGCAAAAATGCAGAACAGAACTGCTTTATGTACAAAAAGTGAAATACTTTCCATGCTAACATTTTGTACATGTGGTAGGGTTTTAAAATAATTTATACTTATTGTTGCAAGTAATAAAGACTAAGGGCCAGAACAAAATCCCAGAAATAATCCAGCTAAACAAAAATATTAATAAAGTATTTATTATATCAGGGAGATAAAGATTGAATCTAAGTCCTATTCCATTTAACATACGATGAAAAACCAAATGTTATGAAATTCATTTATTAATTGCTGTATTTGTTAATTGCTACAAGCACTGGGTGGGTTCTGCAGTATGAAACACTGCAAGTCATTAAAGAAATTAATTAAAATACTTTAATATACGGTAACAAAAGTACAAATTACCTAAAGCAATACATGAAAGGAATGAAGCTCAGCAATGCTGCTAGAAAATGGTCATGCTTTATATATGATGGGTGTGATGCTGAGATATCCTTTCATGTCAATTTCTTGAATACTTGAAAGCATGCTTTCCAGGCATCCATTGGGCTCCTTGAATCCCACACATCTTTCCAAGCTTTCTATTCCACAAAAATAGAAGCGGGTTGGACTAGATGGCCCTTGTGGCATCTTCCAGTTCTATGATTATATGAATCTAAATTCTTTTCCTTTGAGGTCAAGGTTTAGAATGTAGATTTCTAAGAGAGGATCTTTTTGTGCTCACTGTCCTGCCTACCAATAGTCTTCTAGCCAGTTTCTCTGATGCATACTTGAGCTAGTAGATGAGCATGCTACCTACTATGGATAACAAGGGTCCACCTACTGGTTACCTCCTGCCTAGGCAAACAATTGCTTTATAACTTTTGTAAATCTTGAAAGAGACAGTGTATTGTAGGTTCAAATCCTCACTCAGTAGAAACCCTTTGGGTGATCAAACTCTCTCAGCCCAAGAGGAAGGCAATGGCAACCCTCCCTCTGAACAAATCTTGCCAACCCTGTGATAGGTTCACCGTAGGGTCACCATAAGTAAGAAATTACTTGAAGGCACACAACAACAGCAACAAGAAGCAAAAAGGGCAGGCTATCTGTTGGACCAGCGACAGGCAACCTTTTTCAGACCTGGGCTGGTCTGCCGTTGCCCAGGTCTTGGCTGGGCCGGGGGGGGGTAATGGTGGCACGCGCACTCACGCGCACGCGCACGCACCCTCCTCCGCCATGCGCGACCCCCCACGCACGCCGCGGCCGCCCCCGTAGCGCGCGCGACTCCAGCCGCCACGGCGCATGTCGTGGCAATCACCATTTTGGAAGTCAAAATGGCGGTCATGACGCATTTGCACATGCACAAGACTACTGCGCATGCGCAAACGCGTCGCAACCCCATTTTGACTCCAAAAATGGCGATCGTCGCGAGCGTGGCCGAAAACGCTCTCCGACGGTGGCAAGCGGCGGCCGAAGGTAGCCACCGCCACCGCTGCGCATCACCGCTGGAGCGCGTTTTCGGGTGCGCTCGCGGCGATCGCCATTTTGAAAGTCATAATGGCGGGCGCGACGCATTTGCACATGCACAGTAGTCTTGCGCATGCGCAAACGTGTCGCGACCGCCATTTTGACTTTCAAAATGCCGATCAGCGTGAGCGCACCCAAAAATGCGCTCCGGCGGCCACGGTGCGCGGCGGCAGCGGCAACCTCCGGCCTGGGCCGGTAAGTCTGGGGCCCGGCGCCTTAACCGGCCCCCGGGCCGTAGGTTGCCGGTCCCTGTGTTGGACAGTGTCACATGCACCTGGCCTATCTCTCTAGGTTAGTTGTTCTCAGATGATAGGACATTGCATGAGATGTGTGTCCTCATGAAAATGTTTGTAGTTTGATGAACTTTTATCACTAATGCTCCATAACCACCCCATTTCGGCTTCAATTATGACTTTAAAAGAACTGATAAATGTTGAACTAGGGCTCATAAAGTTATATATCTCTATTGTAGTACTATAGCCAGAGTGGCATAGTGGTTTGAGTGTTGGACTGTGATCTGGAGACCAGGATTCAATTCCTCGCTTCACTATGAAACCCACTGGGTGACCTTGAGTAAGTCACCTGCTCTCAGTTTTAGGGGAAGGCAAGCCTTCTATGAACAAATCTTGCAAAAAACAAATATCCATGATAGGGTTGCCAGACTTGAAGACATACAACAACAAAAACAATAATATCAGTAATAATAAAGCTGAGTTTTTTAAAAACAATTTTTATTGTACTTAATCAATTACGTTGAAAAAAGCATTTGTCTTTGCTGTCTCTAAAAATTTCACTCTTAAAATGATTAGAAAAAGAATGGACTTGTGGATTTGTCAACATTTGATGCCTCTGTCAGACTCGAGCAAATTCAGAAACTTTGTGTTTGCATTGAAAGAACAAAAGACTTTATTGAGAACACATAGTCAGAAATTCACCAGTCAGCGTTTAAGCCAGAACTACTCCTTGAAAGCCTAATGATATCTTAAAACTCCCAAACCTTTAAACTCCTCCCAACACCCTTGGTGCCAAATCTAGCACCCACCTCTAATTCTCATAGTCTGTTTCCACCATCAAGCCAGGCCCACCTTCTAAATCTTCTCACTATCTCTCTCAAACCCAGGCATTTCCACCCTTTACCCCCTCCTTTCAGTTACTGCCAGACACTAAGGGGGGATGCAGACCAGGGTGTTGGGGACGCCCTGGGACGGTGCGCCGCTGGAGCGAGGCACTCGCACGGCGGCGCACTAGTGGCGTCCCTGAAAGGAGCGCCAAATTGCCGCTCCTTTCAGAAGACAGGGAAAGTGCGCCCTATACGCGTCGGGTGCACTTTCCCTGACTTTTCCGCTGCAGCATGTGAGGACACTGTGGCGGGAGGTTGCCCCCGGAGTGCCGGCCGTGCGGAGGGCCGGCAGCTCCGAGGGCAACCTCGGGAGGAGGAAGGGGCGCCGCTCGTGCGGCTGCCCCTCCTCTTCCTTGCCTCGGAGACGACCCTATTAGTCGTCTGCCGAGGCCCTAACTCTCTGCATCCCACATCTCACACATTCCAAAGCCTATCATTTTCAAAACTACCCTAGCCAGCGGCAACTATTCCCAACCTCCCATACTAACTAAGCTATTTGCTATTGCTACTAGCTTACCCACAATCCCCTATCATCTTCAACCTCTCTCTCTCTCTCTCTCTCTCTATATATATATATATATATATACACACACACACACACAGAACCCATGCATTCACGCATGGTTCTGACAGCCTCACATCATCAGGAATGCCAGGTTTATTTATGTATTGTCCCAAATAAACAATATCATCAACAGTCTCAAATGAGATTTCTTTTTCTTCAATAGGCATAGATCAAAAGTCTCAGATGTAACTTCTTTTTCTTGAATAGAGATTGCATTGGAAGATGATGTGGAGCACTAGCTTAGCTTTCTTAGCAGTCACCCACTTCACCAAAGAACTTTTTAGTTCCATGTCCATGAAACAAAACTAGAAACAAGACAGTTGAATCATAAATCTAACTGAAAGTCTCTTTCAAAATTCTCTGCTTGCAGTTGCTCACAGTGAATGAGTGAACCAGTAACAACACATTAATCCAACCAATTGTTAATAATAACTTGCAACCACTTCCAGAACAGATTTTTTTTCATAAAAATCAACCTAAAAAAGGGAGAGATAAGGGGGGCTTGAGCCCCCCCCCTTATTGTCTAATTATGGGTGCCTTTTAGAAGTCAACAGGAAAAGAGGAAGACAGCATTGCAGGATTCTAGGAACAGTAGTAAACAAAAAGTGACTATTCCAAGCTGGAATATTCCAATTCACTATTCCAATAGTGATAAGCACAAGGTATTGTTTATTTATTTTCATTGTTTATTTTATGTTACTTATGATTTAGTTGGTTTTAATGGTTGTTAGTTTAATATGTTTTTATGGGAGAGAGTGGGGGTTTGGGTTTTTTAGATTGTATTGATGTATTTTGAATTGCTGTAAGCTGCCCCAATTGTTTTAACAGAGGGGCGGGGTATAAATAATAATAATAATAATAATAATAATAATAATAATAATAATATATTCTAAAATGCAAAGATATACATCTGAGCACAAAAGTTAGAATCATACATTCCCATGTATTCCCTATTACCATGTATGAATGTAGGAGTTGGACAATTAAGAAAGATGATAGGAGGAAAAGAAATTCATTTGAGATGTGGTGCTGGAAAAGAAGGTTGAGGATCCCATGAGCAGCCAAACGGACAAAGAAGTGGGTCCTAGAGCAGATCAAACTGGAAACCTCCCTGGAAGTCAAGATGACCAAACTGAAGCTGTTGTACTTTGGACATATCCTGAGAAGGGAGAACTCTTTGGAAAAGAAAATAAAGCTGGGGAAGGGAAGTAGGAAGAGAGGAAGGCCACATGCCAGATGGATAGACTCTATTAAGGAGGTCACGGGTATGGGGTTGCAGGAATTAAGTAGAGCAGTGGAGGACAGAGAGTCTTGGAGATGTCTCATCCATAGGGCCGCCATAAGTTGAGATCGACTCGACGGCAGTTAACAACAACAACTGATATGTATTTGACTGGTAATATTAGGAAATCCAGGAAATGTAGTTTATGGTGGCACCAGAGCTCTGTGACAGAGAAAGCTAAATGTCTCATCAAACTACAGTTCCTCAAATTTCCTAGCATTGAACCAGGGCAATTGAAGTGGACTCAAACTGGATTATTTCTGCAGTGTGTTTTGTATCATAGAGATCTGGATATGTTTAGCCTGGAGGAGAGAAGGTTAAGAGGTGATATGATACTGCTGTTTCAATATTTGAAAGTAATAGTGCCACTGTATTCTGCTTTGGTCAGGCCCCACCTGGAATACTGTGTCCAGTTCTAGGTACCACAATTCAAAAAAGACGTTGAAAAACTGGAGTGTGTCCAGAGGAGGGTGACTAAAATGGGGAAGGGTCTGGAAACCATGCCCTACGAGGAACGACTTAGGCAACTGGGTATGTTTAGCCCGGAGAAGAGATGGTTAAGAGGTGATATGATAGCCCTCTTTAAATATTTGACGGGATATCATATTGAGGAGGGCGCTAGCTTGTTTTCTGCTGCTCCAGAGAACAGGACTCGGAACAATGGATGCAAGCTACAGGAAAAGAGATTCCACCTCAACATTAGGAGGAACTTCCTGACAGTGAGAGCTGTTCGACAGTGGAACACACTCTCTTGGAGTGTGGTGGAGTCTCCTTCTTTGGAGGTCTTTAAACAGAGGCTGGAAGGCCATCTGTCAGGGATGGTTTTGAAGTAGAGATGGCCGTTCCCCCAGATTCTTTCTGAAGGGCCAGCAAAAGTGCAAGTTAGGCTGGGAAGAACCTGCCCGAACCAGTGGGAACCTGTATTCAGGGAAGCAGGGTGTAGAGTGTGTTCAGTAGTAATTAGCCAATAGAGCTAGAGAACAGAAGCGTGATCAACAAAAAGCCAAAGGAGTTAAAGCTATGTGACGTAATGCTGTGTGCTATGCAAATAGAGTGTATAAAGGAACATTTTGGAAAAGTCTGCACGCAACAACCCTTTAAGCACCATCTTGGAGCTGTTGTCGCCTTTTGGCCAAAATAAAGGTGTTCTTGCCTTGGACAAAATTTGGACTCCTGGATCTGGTTCTTGGGGAACTCTGCTACATTTCTCTGGGGGATCGTCTGGGATCCCCAGCAAGCCAGATCAGGGAGGTGCCCCTGGGGGCTTTGCAGGTCTGGCGGCTCTCCGAGCCACGATGGAATATCGGTGTGCTGAGAAGGGGCCCCACCACATCAAGACCAGTGGCTGACTTTTCGCTGAGGGCAGAGGAGACCCGACAGACTGCTCCAAAGCTCTTTGTCCTGAAGGCAACCACCCCGGGTTCCAGTTGACTGGAGGGAAGAACTGGAGGAGAACTGGAAGGAAAAATGGAAAACCTGTACAGGCGAGTATTTTCAACAGCTGTTAAGACCGGTAGGTGAGGGTGCCCCAAGACTCTATCGGCAATTGGAGGTTAAGTCTGATGTATGAGGGTGTATAAGGGTACCTCAAGACTACATCAGCAATGGGAGGGGGGAGTTCAAAAGGAAAGGAAACCCTTCTCGAATGTATGTTGAATAACTGGAGTAAATTTAAGGTGTTTATTTCTAGTGGACCTAGGAAGGCAGGAAAGTTGTGTGACAATTTGCTATTGGAAGTCTCTGTGTAAACTTTGGGAATAAAGGTCCACATTAGACAGGGAAACAGAAACTGGAAACTGGGAGTTGGGGGTCTCTGTGTGGCAGCCAGAAGACCCAATTATAAGAGTGTTTGTGTGGCAGACAACAGACTCTGATAAGTGTCACTGGGTGAGAGCCAGGACACTCGGTTAAGTGCTTCTGTGTGGCAGACAGAGCACTCTGGATTTCTTGTCCACCTTTGATGTAAGTCCGAGGTGGCCACCCAAGAGGTCTTGTAATAAAAATGCTATTAAGCAAATTGTAAATTATATGGGAGAACATCACCCGGATCAATGGGAATATGCTACAGCATGGCTGGAAGTGTTAGAAAAGAATCCACCCTGGCTAATAGATTGTTGTTCAAAAACCATGGTTGGAGCCACAGATGAAACAAAGAAGGGTGGTGGGGTAAAACCAATTGTGCCACAACCAGATTCGGCCACCCAGAGGATGACCTGGTTATAAGTGCACCCCCACCGCCATATCCAATTTACCCAGTACAAAGAAAATTTGTGTGTTTTTGATGCTATAAGACAGATTGTATTTAATATTCAAACTGTAAGACAGCTTGTAGCAAACTGAGAATACAAGTCTGTTTTCAAATGTTAGAAACACAGAAGTGTAAAAGAGTAAAGCCTTTGTTTTATTGTCCCTTATTGCAGAGTGGTATTTTTTGTATAAAAATAGATTGGACTTTTGTTCATATGGATCCTTGTGATAATGTATGGTTTGGCTTTTATTGCCTTTTTGTTTAATCTCTTGAGAGGAATTAAGTTTTACTATTGTCAATGCCTTCATGCACCAGCATATTGGAAGGCTGTTTGAGTTATACATTCTGGAATATGTCCCTGTTGCCAGTTAAGAAAATTCGGCTAGATCATGATAAAACATGAGGTGCAACCCCAATGTACAGAAGACCTATATTTTATTGTTATTTGTGGATTTTGGAACAAAGGGGGAAGATATCCCTGAAAAGACAATTCAAAAGATTTAATCAGGTTATTTAAGAAATGAGATTGTGCATATGTCAGCTTATAACGTTATTGTTGTTTCAGTGCCATTTTTGTGTTAAAACTGTTAGATCAGAGCAGATATAGCTGCAGAGACCAAACATTTGTGTCAGTTTAAAAACATTATTTGTAATTTTTACCTTGAAGTGGGATCCTGTACTTTGGAACTAGAATGTACACTGGAGGCTGGCAGATTGATCCACCAGATGTGGAAACATAGGTGGCAGAGAGTATATGCTTTTGATGGAAAATATATATGTCCCCAGAAAAATATAAATGTCAGGTGCAATAGTGTGGAGCATGGACACTGGAATTGTGTAGCCTGGAGGATGGAATCAGGAATTGATGCACCTGTTCAGTTTGCTTGTAAGCAATTGTAGTGTAATTTTGTCAATTTTGCAGTTAACATCCCTGAGTCCTTGATTAGTAATTATGGGCCACAATTTGGAATTGAGAATTGACTGTGGAGGAGGCCCCCACAGGAGAGCCCCCCCACAGAAGAGTTATTATCTCTGAAACTTGTTCAGTTCATGGAAAAAGGAGCATGTTGTTCCACAAGCCTATTGCTCTGAGTTGGAGGACATTGGAAAACCTCTGTATCAGAAGTAACTGGAAGTTTGTTTGTAACTTTTGTAGAATGGTTGTAGATGTCCTAGATATAACAAATTGTACTCAGAAAGAGACCAGTGGCCGTGGAAAGTTGCTGAAATGATGTATATTTTGATAAATGTACTTGTGAATGTTTAAATTATTAATTATTGGCCCAATCAGATTATGAAAAACCAGGTTTAGCACACATGACATTGGAAAGGGTATTGGAAGTAGCGATGGAAGTATATGTTGGAAGAAACGTGGAGGAAGTGAAAAAGGAGGATCAGGCAGTGAAGCGACGAGCACATATAGTCACAGCTGTGTTTCAAGAGGAAAATAGAGAAGGTTTCAGAGGACAATGAAGAGGTGATCAGAGAGGAGGACAAAGAGGGAGAGGAAGGTTGGCCCCAACCAGTGTGCAAAATGTTTTGGATATGGTCACTAGAAGGGCGAATGTACTGCGAATGTGAATTCAGAAAGAAATAGAGGAGGTCCAAGAGGAAGGTCCAAGAGGAAGAGGAGGATGTGGCTGGATGCCTGCAGCCGCAACAGAGGTGTTGAGAAAAGATGGAGAAGGAGTAATGGGAATGGCGGCGATAGAGACTTGGGAAAAGGATCAGGATTAGGACAGACTGGCTCCAGGTTCTAAAAACACTAATACCTTTGTGACTGGTTGAGGGGAGCCAATGGTCTGTATGAATTTTGGAGACCAGTCCATGGACTTTTTGGTTGATTCCGGAGCCACAAAATCTGTTGTTAATAAACTAGTGGCCCTAGTGACTTCAGATGCTGTAGTTATTTCAAGGGCAGTGGGAAAGAAAAAGGCTGCACTTATCAAAGTTTCACTGTATTCCAGAAGAGTTTAACAAGTGCTGCAGTGTGTAAGAGAAAAAAAAAATCACTACCTCTGATAGAGACCTACTTGAGAGCATGAGACAGCCCACCCTTCCTCATGAGGGGGGATGAAGCAAGGAAGAAAAAATGGTGTGTTAAACAGAAAGGCAGAAGCTATGAGAAATAACTCGCTGTACCTAAATGTTGCAATTGCTTCCTTATTTGGCTACATTCCCAGAAACTGACCCTCATTGCTTTAGAGAGCAACATAGAAACAAAGAAAGATGGAATCCTAGAGTTGGAGGAGACCCCAGAACATCCAGTCTGACCCCCTTGTACCATGCAGGAACTCTAAATCAATCCCTCAACTGCAGACCTGTATTCTTTTATTGATCAGAACACTGTTTGTATCCATGTAAATTGCCAATCAGCTTAGTTTTGCTCATGCATGGCTGATTCCTATGAGTTCAAGACTGATCTGAAGTTATAAAACTTTTGCTGTGACCAATAAAGTTCAAGAGGCAGAAGGGAGACAGATTAACCACATATTAGCAAACCTTTTTTTTAGAAGCAGTAAGAAAAAGGAGGCTTCACTGAAATGAGCATGATAGCAGAGAAAGCTTATGTATGTAAAGAGTGAATAAGAAAAATAAATAAATAAAGCAGAGCTGACTGCAACTGCTGTTATCAGAGAAAAAGAATTTGCAAGCCAGGAGAAGGGGGGCAACAGTGCCCAGAGAAAAAGAAAGGAGACTTACCCGAAAAAAAAGTCAGAGAATTTTTAGGTGCTCCTGGGTTTTGTAGAATTTGGATCCCCAATTTTGCAATCATGGCCAAGCCTCTACACGAAGCAACCAGAGGAGGACCTAAGGACCCATTTGTGTGGGGACCAGATCAGGAACAAGGATTTTTGGCTATCAAAAAGGCATTGATGGAAAGCCTAGCACTAGGGCTCCCAGATTTAGATAAGTTCTTTACCCTTTATGTGAACGAAAAGGGAGAGATAGCTGTGGGTGTATTGACGCAACTAGTAGGAGGATGGCCAAGGCCAGTGGCATACTTATCAAAACAAATGGACACAGTTGTGAAAGGATGGCCCCCCTGCCAACGTGCAGTTGCAGCAGCAGCGCTCCTAGAGGAAGAAGTGGCGAAGCTCACCCTCGGACAGGAGATACTGCTAAAGTGCCCATATGCTGTTGTAACCCTCCTGGAACACAGAGGACACCGATGGATGTCAAATGAGAACCTGTTGAAGTATGAAAGTATGCTTATAGATAATCCAGCCATTAAACTGTCAGTTTGTACTACCTTGAACCCAGCTACCCTGCTGCCAGTGACGGAAGGAACCCTAATGCAACATGATTGCCTGAAAGTAATGGATGAAATATATTCAAGCAGACCAGACCCTTGAGGAGCCAGATGAAGTCCTGTTCATGGACAGCAGCAGCTTTGTGGAAGGTGGCTTGAAGTTGGCATGATATGCAGTCATACAAGGAGATGGTGAAGTTTTAGAAGCATTTGCACTCCCTATTGGAACATCAGCACAAAAGGCAGAACTCATAGCTCTACGGAGAGTTTTGGAACTCATGGAAAGCAAAAGAACTAACATATACACCGATTCAAAATATGCATTCCTAACAATTCATGCACATGGAGCCTTGTACAGGGAAAGGGGATTGCTTACTTCAGGAGGACAACAAGTGAAGCATGCCACAGAGATTTTGGCTTTATTAGATGCAATCTGGAGACCAAAAGAGGTAGCAGTCATGCACTGTAAAGGACATCAACATGGAGAAGATCCTGTGACAAAAGGAAACCGAAGAGCTGATGAGGTAGCCAAGCAAGCAGCAAAATCAGGTACACAAGGAGGAGAAAAGGTGTATGCTATTCAAATTGAATCTTTGCTACCAGCCAAAGTACATTACACCGCTGAAGAGGAGTGATGGGCCCTACAAGAAGGGCCCTACCAGAAAAACGGCTTTTTCATGCTCAAGAATCAAAAGATTTTCATCCCCCAGCAATTGAGCTGGGACTTAATTAGACAACTTCACTCACAGAATCATATGGGACAAACATCCCTAGCTCAGTTGTTAAATAGACAGTGTTATATTCAAGGATTGCATGGGTTAGTACTTAAGGTGGTTAGGAGGTGTGAAGCTTGTGCTAGGATGAACCCAAGAACAGGGGCTTTACAGGTACCAGGTGTCCAATATGGAGGAAACACTCCTTTTGAGGTAGTCCAAATAGATTTCACTGAGATGCCAAAGGTGGGGAGGTTGAGATATCTACTTGTTGTAGTATGTACTTTTACTGGTTGGGCAGAAGCGTGGCCTACTCCTAATGAAAAGGCAGAACAAGTGGTAAAAGCCTTGATGAGAGACATAGTCCCTAAGTATGGTATCCCTAGACTCATGGGGTGTGTGACAATGGACTGTCCTTTGTACACCAGATAGTATAAACTTTGTCAAAAACTTTGGGAATTACTTGGAAATTACATTGTGCCTATCATCCCCAATCTTCTGGAAAGGTTGAAAGAATGAATAGAACCTTAAAGGGCACCATATCTAAGATGTGTTATGAAACTGGGTTAGACTGGACTGTGGTATTGCCAATGGCATTGTTAAAAATCAGATGCACCCCTACAAAATTGTTGGGTCTGTCACCTTATGGATTAATGTATGGGAGACCACCCTTGGGTTTTGAACACATGCCTGGGGACCCAGCACAACTGGGGAGGGTAGACTTGATAAAAACTATTCAATTGTTGGGATCCACTGTTAGTGAGTTACATAAATATGTGGGTATGATACAGTCCCCTGCCCTTTTTACTGCTGTACATGATTTCTCCCCAGGTGATACTGTGTGGCTGAAAGATTGGAGAACCAACACCTTGGGACCCAGATGGAAGGGCCCCTATGAGATCTTGTTGACCACGCCCACTGCCGTCAAGCTACCAGAAGTAAAACCTTGGATCCATTACACCAGAGTCAAGAGAGACTATACCAAGGAGGAAACTGAGTGGGAGGTAACCCATGGTGACTCTGATCCTCTAAAGGTAAAGATTTCCAAGAAGCAAGCTGCAAGAGGAGGGGAGGTCAGCATCGCAACGTGTGCCACCTCCCTGAGCCAGGTGACCAAGCACCCCCCTGAAGAAAAGGAGGAGTAACTAACTGAGAGTTGCTCTGAAAGAATGAAGGGACACATGGGAATAAGAGGGCTTATGTCAATAGGCATACTGACAGTGTTATTCCCAAAAGTTAAAGGAAATTGGTTTAAAATCCATGCATAGCGTTAGATGTAGTTGTCAGCTTAAGCAAGCATTGCGCTAGCAACAAGAAAAAGGAAGGAATGAAGTAGAGATGGCCTTTCCCCCAGATTCTTTCTGAAGGGCCAGCAAAAGTGCAAGTTAGGCTGGGAAAAACCTGCCTGAACCTGTGGGAACTTGTATTCAGGGAAGCAGGGTGTAGAGCATGTTCAGTAGTAATTAGCCAATAGAGCTAGAGAACAGAAGCGTGATCAACAACAACAAGCCAATGGAGTTAAAGTTATGTGATGTAATACTGTGTGCTGTGCAAATAGAGTGTATAAAGGAAATTTTTGGAAAACTCTGCACGCGACAACCCTTTAAGCACCACCTTGGAGCTGTTGTCGTCTTTTGGCCAAAATAAAGGTGTTCTTGCCTTGGACAAAATTTGGACTCCTGGATCTGGTTCTTGGGGAATTCTGCTACAGTTTGATTTTGAGTTCCTGCATGGCAGGGGGTTGGACTGGATGGCCCTTATGGTCTCTTCCAACTCTATGATTCTATGATTCTAAGCCCAGGAGAGGAGCAGTTTGGAAGGGTGTGGGTGCCCTCCTCCCCCTCCTCCTCCTGCTTGTGCTCCAGTGGAGGAAAGCCCAAGAGAGATTCCCTCCTCCTCCTGCTCCAGGGGGTAAATGCCCTGGAAAGGAGCAGTTTGGAAGGGTGCAGGTGACTTGAGCAAATTCAGGAACTCTGTGTATCAATAAGTCCAGCAATAAACAAGCTTATTGAGAACACATAGTCAGAAATTCACCAGTCAGCATTTAAGCCAGAACTGCCCCCTCCAAGCCAAACAATATCTGAAATCCTCCAAAACATTAAACTCCACCCAACATCCTTGGCATCTAAACCAGCACCCACTTCCAATTCCCATAGCCTTTCCCCCCCCATCAAGCCAGCCCCCCTTTTCCAAACCTTTTCACCAGTGCTATCTCTCGTCAGCACAGGCATTCCACCCAACACCCCTCCTTCCAGTTACATCCAGACACCAACTTTCCACATCCCACAGCTTACAACCAGGGGTAGGCAACCTTTGCCCTTTAAGGGCTGAGGGACTTCAGCTCTCAGAAGCCTCAGCCATGTTGGCCAATAGCTCCTGGGATTCTGGGAGCTGAAGTCCCTCGGCCCTTAAAGGGGAAAGGTTGCCTTACACATTCCAAAGGTCTACCTTTCTCAAAACTATTCTAGCCCAGTACCACTAGTCCCAACCCCCCATACCAACTAACATATTTGCTATGACTACTAACATACCTACAATCCCCTATCAACTACAACTATTAAAATACTAAAACATTTAACCCAACAACAATAAAAACCTGACAGCATCCCATGCACACAGGCATGATTCTGACAGCAGGTACCCTCCTTCTCCCCCTCCTTCTCCTGTTTTTTTTTTTTTTTGGGGGGGGAGCCCAGGACAGGAGCAGTTTGGAAGGGTGCAGATTCCCTCCTCCTCCTCCTCCTCCAGGGGGGAAAAGCCCAGGAGAGAAGCAGTTTGGAAGAGTGCAGTTTCCCTTCTCCCCCCTCCCCCTCCTGCTTCAGGGATGGAAAGTGTAGCAGAGGAGCAGTTTGGAAGGGTGCAGGTGGCCTCCTCCTGCTCCAGGGGGGAAAAGCCCAGGAGAGGAGTAGTTTCAAAGGGTGTGGGTTCCCTCTCCCCTTCCCCCTTCTGCTTCCCCACCCAGGAGAGGGGCAGTTTGGAAGGGTACAGGTGGCCTCCTGCTCCTCTGGCTAACTATAATTTTTGGTTTTCTCCCCTCAAATAAAGGGGGTCTTTTTGCCAGTTTTTAAATACTGAGTTGTCTTGAATTATTGGGATAGTCTAGAATAAAAATACAATTTTGGGGAGAACAGATATCTTAATAGTAGCGATTCTACGAAGAAAGGAAATGTTCACCTCTTTCCACCTTTTAAGGTCTTTCATTTTCCCGCAACATTTTTTTATAGTTATTTGCAAGTCTGCATTTTTCCTAGTCAGCACTATACCTGCATATTTAACCTTTTTAATTATTTGAAAATCAGTTAATTCACTCTATATTTTTTCTTCCTGGGGAATCTATGCTTTTTTGTCATGATTGATGTTTTGTTTCTGTTAATTTTCAGTCCAGATATTTTTTTCAAAAATTGTCAATTCCATCTGCAATTCCCCTATCATTTAGGGCAGGGACCGGCAACCTATGGCCCGGGGGCTGGTTAAGGCCCAGGTCCCTGGACTTACCGGCCCAGGCCAAAGGTTGCCGCCGCCGCTGCCGTGTGCTGCGGCAGTGTGTTTTTGCCGCTGTGTGGCCGCACATGCCGCAACCACCATTTTGGAAATCAAAATGGCAGGTGCGACGCGTTTGCGCATGTGCAGTACTCCTGCGCATGCGCAAACGCATCACGGACACCATTTTGATTTTCAAAATGGTGGCCACGACATGCACTGCAGCACCTGTGGCCGTGTGCGCTGCGGGGGCGGTGGTGGCAGCATGCGCGGGGGGTCGCACACATCGGTGGCGGGTGCGCGTGCAAGAGCGAGCACGTGCACCACCATTCCCCCCCTCGGCCCAGCCGAGACCTGGGCTACGGGAGACCGGCCCAGGTCTCAAAAAGGTTGCCTACCCCTGATTTAGGGGGTCACTTAAAGATATTAACATTGGCAAATGCCCTTCAACATCTTCCAATTTTATCCCTTTTATATCATCATTTTTCTTGTGTTTTTTAATAACAGTTCAAGCATCATGATGAACAAAAGGGGTGACAAGGGGCAACCTTGTCATGTTCCTTTCTGCACATCAATTAAGTCTGTTCTTTCATCATTAATTACAATTTTTGCTTTTTGTCTGGTGTAGATTGCTTTCATCCATCCCCAAAATCTTTGGCCCATGTTTATCTTCTTTAATGTTTCTTGCATTAAATCCCAGTGAACGTTGTTGAAGGCCTTTCCTATGGACGTTACCACACTGGCCCTAAAGCTGCGTCATTTCAGCCTCATTTCAGCCTCGTTTCAGCCTCATTTCAGACTTTTTTTCCGTGTGTTCACACGACGTCGCAGCAAACCCCGCCCTTCCCTACCTCATTTCAGCGTCATTTCAGCCTCATTTCAGTCCTTTTGACTTCCGAAAGTTTTAAGGAATACACTCGAGCGGTCGGCACTATGCCGGAATGATGCTGATCTCGGCATAGGTATGAACACAAGATCCTTGTCATGCCGCATTTCCTCTTTTTATGGCCCATGGTTCCTCGCGGTATTCCCCAAGGATTTGAGGAAGCATCTTATGACGTGTACTTCCTGTTTGGAGCGGGCAACAAACGGGACGGGTAAACAATGGTCCTCTCTTCTATTATTTTAAGGCAATCTAGAGCTTTCTATTGGGATTTGTGCCACCGCACAACCAGGGCTGGGGGGGGGGGGATCATTATTATGGATGGCTTTGTAGCCCAGAATTTGGGGGGGGGGAATATCTGTATATATAGTTGGGGGGGGCAGTGGAGGCGGTAATTTGGTTGGAAGAATTCCCCATGGGTGATGGGTACATGGATATAATAGTGATAATATCAACAATAACAACAACAACAACAACAACAACAATAATAATAATAATAATAAAAACAATAATAATAATTATTATCTTTCTTTTCTGATGTTTCTCTTTCCTCAGGTGTGGATACCTGGCTGCCAGCATCTCGGAGGCCGTGGTACCTGGTCGTGTGTGAGTAGTGTTATCTTGAATAAATGTGTTACATCTATTCCTTGGGCGCCCAGTTTGTATATATCAGGGGTAGGCAACCTTTCCCCTTTAAGGGCCGAGGGACTTCAGCTCCCAGAACCCCAAGAGCTACTGGCCAACATGGGGCTATTGGCCAACATGGCTGAGGCTTCTGGGAGCTGAAGTCCCTCGGCCCTTAAAGGGGAAAGGTTGCCTACCCCTGGTATATATAGTGGGGGGGGCAGTGGAGGTAGTAATTTGGTTGGGAGAATACTGTGGGTGATGGGTAGATGGACATAATAGTGATAATAACAACAACAACAGAGACAATAATAATAACAGTAATACTTGCTGTTATTGTTGTTATTGTTATTTTTATTTATAACTCGCCCCTCTGCACAGCAATCGGGACGGCTTACATCATAACATAATCAATAACAACTAAGAGCGATTACCACCTCCTCCCATAAAATTTTTTAAACCAGACATGGTTTACAAACAAATTAGAAATAGAAAGATAGATAGATGGATAGATAGATACATAGATAGATAGGTACATACAGGGATAGAGGGATGGAAAGGTGTGCATATATAATATATATATATATATATATATATATATATATATATACATATATATACATATATATATATATATACAATATATACATACATGTATATATATATATAAATACACGCATATATATATATATATATATATATATGTATTTGTTACATGCGCATTTTTCCATGTATCTATCTACTTTAACTATATATTTACATTTACATTCAATATATATCTACATATTACACCTGACGTGCATGGGTGACTTATCAAAGCACCCCCGAAACGGGCTCTTCTTTTGTACGGTGGGGGAAAAGCAGTACGTCCATCCACTTCTGCCTCCTGCCATGCAGGAATGCCATTTCTATGCACCACCCCAAGGGGCCCTTTCCGACTGTGCTTCGATGTGCATTTCAGAGGAGATGGCTCCACAAATGGCATAGCACATGTTTCCCTGCTTGGGCGCCCGGTTGTGAGGGGAAGTTTTAACAATGTTTGTTTGGGCGGTTTTTTCTTTTGCATGCATTTCACAGCTCTTGGCCCTCGGCTAATAAGCGAGACATATCAGGTAGTGCCCTTCGCCGATTTGAAAAATGGTAATCGTTTCACCTTTTCCTCTGATCAATTGAACTTTTCCTCAGCTCCCTTTCTTTTTGGCCTGCCAGGGAATGCTCTGTCTTCTAATATCTTACAGTGTGTAAGAGAAGAGAGACACTATTGTTAATCTATTCTCGTGGTCCATTCCCTTCTAGTTCTAGTGATTTCCCTGCTTTCTCTTTCAGATACACTGCGTCCTAGATATCGAGATGCTGGTGCAAAGGAGTGAAAAGGGCGCGTTGAAGAGCCTATGTTTTCCCAACATCCCACCTCAGATAATTAAAGAAAGATGCCATGCAGTATTTTTGACAAAAAATATAGTATTTATTTTAACAATATGATTCCTGTTGTTTTTATTTATACACATTCATTACTAATGATTTTTAAAAGAAACAATGGGGAGAGAGGGATGGAGAAATTAATAAAAAATAAAAAACCTCTGACTGTTCTCGCACACGGCAGAGGGGGGTGGGATGGACGCCAATTGATTGGGCTGCAGAGCTCCAATGTAAGGCTTCATTAGCCATCGCCGCAAGGGGTACGCCCCATCCGCAATTATCAAGGGAGGCACCTGCACCCCCCTGATAGTGACCGTGGGATTTCCGGGGACAAAAGCACCCTCATCCATCGCCTGGCACAGGGATGAATGCCGGAAGATGAATGCGTCGTGGTTACGGCCGGAGAAGCCAGCCTCGATGTCAAGGAATACACCGTTTGCCGAGCTCAAGGCCTGCAGTACTATTGAGTACCCATATTTCCTGTTATAGTAGTCCTCGGCATTGGCTCTTGGAGGGTGTATAGGGATGTGTGATCCATCCAGCACGCCGACACAGTGGGGGAAGCCCAGCTCTTCAAATCCATCCATGACCTGCAAGGTAAGAAAAAGGAAAAAAGAGAAAAAGCCTTGAAGAGCAGGGTAAGAGCAACACAATGCTTAGGTGTCTGGTAAGTTCTCATAATTGTAGATGGTTTTCTCCATCCATAGCTACATACACACATATATACTGCTACAGAAGAAGCTCTCATTTCTGCTCTCCTTGTAGCTCCCTTTCAAAATTAATGCACCCCTCACACCAGCCCCTTCAGTAATCTGCTTATATATGTAGGCATGCATTTCTGCAAATCGCACATACAAGAGGTAATGTCACGTAGTCAAGGGAGGTAATAGCAAATTAAGGAATTGTCCAAAAGGAAGCCCGAAGCCATGACCCCCCCTTGTTATGTGGCACGGCAGGAGTACTTTTTCCAAACTAATACTGTACAGTATTATTTGACAGCATAGATTAATTTAAATGAAGCAGAGGCCAAGAACACAAGAGAGGAACCTACCTGGCGATAGTTTCCTAGGCAGACTGTTCTTGGGAGAAGTACATCCACAATAGCCTGGATCACCTCAGTACAGATTTTTGCTGCTGTGGACACCCAAATCTGGAAGTGCCGTGCCACTCTCCTGTAATTGAGGGGGGCAGAAAGCCACCATATGGTGATTGCCACCCTCTCTTCCACGGAGATGGCCCTCCTCAGCAAGGTGTCCCTGGCCTGGATGTGAGGGCGCAGAGCCTCAGCTATCTCGTACAGTGTGGCCCTGGACATCCGGAAGTTCCGGATCCACATGTCTTCATCCCAAAGAGGGATCACCTCCTCTGCCCACCAGTTCCTCACAACCTGTGGCCTGACCCACCAACGGCGTGGCCGGGGAACACTGGCGGCATGGAAACCCTGGCCAACGCGGTGGCGGCGACCAAAAAACCTCCATAACAAGGCATGGGCTGTGAAGCCAGTGATGCCACGGCTCCTCATAAAGCGACGGACGCCAGCCAGCACAGCCCTGCGCCTCCGCTCCTGTTGCCGATCCAACTTCTCCAGCTCCACATGCAACACAGAAAGCATCACTGCACCAGACCCCTCCATGGTCAGAGCGGCGGCACACACGGAAGAAGAAATGGCGATCTGACGGAAATGGCGAGCAGACGGAAATGACGACATGACGAGAAGGGGGAAGTGACGAAAATCTCATCCGACCGACTCGGCAAGCATTCCTGCTTCTGCGCATGTGCATGAACATCCTTGCCGGATTGAGGTAGGGATCTTTCAACTTGTGTGTGAACAGGAGATACGGGCCCCCGGAGCGGAACCATTCCGGCATCTCACATTCCTCACAGATTCCATTCTAGTGTGGTAATGTTTTCCGCTTGCCGGGCACATTCCGGCATGAGCCCAAAATGGTTCCCACATGATTCCGACCAGCTTTCTCGCCGCTCTCTTGCTGCAAGTGTGATAACGTCCTATGTCGATAAAGATGAGTTCTAGTTTTTCCCGTTGTGGACCTCATGAAGTTCTATCAGGTTTAGTATGTGTGTTATATTGTCCTTTAGATATCTCTTGGGCAAAAAATCATGTTGGTCCTCATGTATCCAAGTGTTCAATATCTTTTTTATTCTGTTAGTGAAGATTGTGGCAAACAGACTGTAGTCCACATTTGAAAGAGATATGGGTCTGTAATTTTCTGAATATAAGTGGTCCTGCTCTTCTTTCAGAATCAATATGATGTTTGCCTCTTCCCAAGTGTGGGTTAGCTTCCCCTCGTGGAATGCATTCATTGCTTCTTTCAGTAATTCTAATAGAATATCTTGTAGTTCTTTGTAATATATTGCTGGGAACCCATCTGGTCCAGGCGATTCCCCCCCCCCCTTTTTTTTTTTTGCTGCTTTTATTGCTTCCCCTATTTCTGTTGTTGTAATCGGCTGATTTAATATTTCTCTTTGGTTGTCATTTAAAGGTTGGAATTCCAATAATCTTTATTTCCGATAATAGTTTTTATTTTTATTATTATTATTTCCTGTAGCTCTAATTCTTTTTTCCTTAGTTTTTGGGTTATTCCTTGTATTCTCTCTTTTTTGTCTTTTTAACCTTTTGGGTTAGTTGTTTGTATGAAAAAGCCTCTCATTATAGCTTTTGGTGCTGTCCAAATTATCTTATTATCTAACTCTTGATTAGCATTTTCTTTGAAATACAGCTGTAGTAATAGAAATAGTGAAAGAATTCCCAAACATTGATAGAAATGGGGACTACAGTCAGGAAATCAGAAGAAGAGTAAGAATGGGGAGGGTGGCTATGAAAGAACTAGAAAAGATTCTAGTGCAAAGATATACAACTCAGCACAAAAGTTAGAATCATACAAGCCATTGTATTCCCTATTACCATGTATGCATGTGAGAGTTGGACAGTTAAGAAAGATGATAGGAATTAATTCATTTGAGATGTTGTGCTGGGGAAGAGTGCTGAGGATCCCATGTACAGCCAAAAAGACAAACAAATGGGTCCTAGAGTAGATCAAGCTGGAAACGTCCCTGGAAGCCAAGATGACCAAACTGAGACTGATGTACTGTGGCCACAACATGAGAAGAGAGGACTCACTGGAAAAGACATTCATGCTGGGGAAGGTGGAAGGAGGTAGGAAGAGAGGAAGGCCACATGCCAGATGGATGGACCCTATTAAGGAGGTCATGGGTATTGGTTTGCAGGAATTAAGCAGAGCAGTGGAGGACTGGGTGTGTTGGAGATGTCTCATCAATACCGCTGCCATGAGTCGAGATCGACTCAAGGGCAGTTAACAACAAATAATAAAACAGTTCTAGTGTTGTTGTTTTTATGCATCTTCTAATACACTCGTCCCTCCCCATTTGCGGACTGCGGTCTTAGTCCATTGTTGCCGGCAAGCGGGGAGGGACAAAATGGCTGCCCAGGGTGTGTGCTGCCATTGAAATTAATGGGGCTCGGATATTTGTAATTTTTCTGATGGGGGGGTGGGTCTGGAACGAGTCCCCCAAGAACTGGGAGGGCTGACTGTGTTTTATTATTTTGGAAGAGGTAGTCTTGGAATCTCCAGCTATATTCTTTATTTTTGTTCCTTAAGATCAGAGCAACTGAATTATGATCTGGGAGGATTTTTGATAGCACTTACATCTTTATTAGATCTTTACATATATTTTTAGTTATAAGCACATGTCACTTCTTGAATGTGACTGATGAGGGTTGGAATAAAAGGTTTATTCTTTTGGGTTACCACATTTGAATATCCAAACATCTATTAAAGAAAGATTATCTATCAAGAGGAAAAAGCCCAGGAGAGGAGTAGTTTGGAAGGGTGTGGGTGCCCTTCTCCTCAGCCAAGAGGAAAAAGCCCAGGAGAGGAGAAGTTTGGAAGTGGGCGCGTGCCCTCCTCCTCCTCTTCTTTCTCCTGGAGGAAAAAGTCCAGAAGAGGAATAGTTTGGAAGCGTCCGGGTGCCCTCCTGTCCAGAGCTTTCCCCCCATCTTTGCATTTCCCCCTCCCACTTTAACTGGTGTCTTGCACCACTCCCCTCCCTCCCCCATGCTGAGCGCAGACTTTACAGGTGTGCAAGAAAAAGCCCAGGAGAGTAGTAGTTTGGAAGGGTGTGCATGCCCACCTTCTTCTCCTTCTGCTCCAGGAGCAAAAAGCCCAGGAAAGGAATAGATTGCAAGGTGTGAATGCCCTCCTATTCCTACGCCTCCAGGAGGAAAAATCCCAGGAGAAGAGTGTTTCTTTCTTTCTTTCTTTTTTTTTGCAGAAAGTGTCTGCGTTTGTTTACTTCTTTATTGGGCTTTCATTAGTCAGGAAAGCATTCACAGAGAGGAGTAAGGGGGGGTTGCAGACTGCCAGAAATAGTGCAAATTGAGTCCACTTTTAGGGTTAGGGTTAGTGCTAGGGAATCATGGGAATTGTATTTTTTTCTGAGACATTGAGCCTTCTCTGTCAGAGAGCTCTAGTGCCACAATAAAATATAGTTCCCATGATCCCCTAACCCTAAAAGTGGACTCAATTTGCACTATTTATGGCAGTCTGCAACCCCCCTTGTCATGCAGCTCAGGAGATTTCACCAAATTCCCCAGAAAACCTTAAACGGTCTGGCTATCCCTCTGATTGGGAAGCCTACAGGCGAGGCCTAGGCATTTCCATGGTTACATATTGGTTCTCAGAAACTGTGAGGCCTGAGTGCAGCCTTGGCATTTCCTAAATGGAGGGGCGGGTTCTTAAGACGTGGCAGCGGAAGAAGGAGCAACCCAGCAGCAGGAGGAGGAGAAGGCACCATGGCTGAGGGCTGGGCCGGGTTCTCTGAGCAGGAGCTTCAGTGCTTCCAGGGGAAGCTCAAAGGTAATCCCAGCCAAGGAAAGTGGCTGTGGCCGCAGGGACAGTGGAGTATTATCTTGGTGGACTGAGATATTTACAAGTTCTCAGGAAAGCTGTAGACCTGTGAAAACCGACCCCGGCAGCTGCTGCCTTTATTTCAGTGTCCCTTGAGGACAAGCAGGAAATACCATAGGAATGCTCTACTGTAGTTAGTGGGGTTTGCTTTTGGGTAAACATGGTGCAGATCGGATTGTCGTGCAACCAATGTTAATATAAAGACTTCCATCTAGCCATTCCTGAGGTAGCAGAAGTAGCTTTTGCTCATAAAATAAGTTCCCTTCCCGTTTATTTTTTATTAAAATGAAAATTAATCTCAGAACTCAGTAAGCAAAGCAGATACAGAAACAGTGAATACTGCATTCTATTGCAGTAAAGTCTCGTCCAGTTTTTCACCAAAAATACACTTTCAGAATATCAGAATCCTATGCCAAAACTTCCAGATTTTTGCTTTCACACCTCCATACTACAGACTCAAGATTTTTACATTGTGGAGCTGTGTGGCAGACTTATATCATCTTACAGTGTTTCAAAAATTTATTACCAGGGTCCAAATTGACATCTTTCCATACCCTAGTGTACTCTGACCCCACCCCCACAATTATGTAATTGCTGTTAAATATGTGTGTGTGCCTTCAAATTGCCTGTTGAATTATGGCAACCCCATGAATTTCATAGGGATTTCCTAGGCTAGGAATCCTTAGAGATGATTTTACTAGTTTTTTCCTCTTCAATAGTGTACAGTATTGATGATCTCCCATCCAACAACTAACCAGGGCTTCCTCTGCTTAGCTTCCAAGATCATATGGGATCTGGTGCCTTTGGGGTATTTAGTACCTATGGCTTAATATAGAAACCCATCAGTATTTTTGAAGAAATGGATTAAAATTCACAAAAGCTCATTCAAAAGTAAAATCAGTCTCAAAGATGCTTCTACCTTCTTTCCCTTCCCCTTCTTTTTTCAGCACACATGCTTTCTCTTGAGCTTCCATTAACTTGTCTTGGAAGAGTGGCTGAGGTTCCTCAGCATTATTTTATACCAGGCAGTAGTGGTACAAGATTTTATCTGTGTGAACCAAACCAAATTGAAAGGAAGATCACCTTCTCTGCCTGTATTTAAAGTGTGCCTTCTCAACTCAAGTTGACAGCAGAAGCAACCCACAGTTTTCTTATACCAAATGTGGAGAACCATTGGCCCTTCAGATGTTTTGGACTCCTAACTCTTAGAAGCCTCATCTACTATGGTCAGTTGTAAGATATTGTGAAAGTTAGAGTTCAAAACATCTACATTGGCCCTTGCCCCTAGACAAAGTGAGAAGGAAGCTTACATGCTGGTGCTACTATATGTGAAGAGGATACAAAGCACCTTACAAAATAATAATAATAATAAAATAAAATAAAAAAACCAAACAAACAAACAAACAAAAAACCAAAACAAAAACCCATTTTCTAGCTATCTAACAGACTATTCATGCTTTTCAATGATCTGCTTCTGTAATTCCTCCCCAGAACACTATCCAAATTAGTACTGTATAGTACAAGACCTCCATAAAAAGGAAGTTATAGTGGCAAATGAAAACGTAAAATGTTTCTCCCTTGTACAGTTGGACCTCCATATCCACAGATTCTTTATCTATTGATTCAACTATCCATGGCTTGAAAATATTCTCTCTCTCTCTCTATATATATATATATTGCAAAAAGCAAACTTTGACACCATTTCTCTATGCCATTGTATTTAATGGAATGAGCATCCATGGATTTTGCTATCTAATGCGGGGTGGTGGTGGTGGCTGGAACCAAACCCCATAGGATACCAAGGGCCCACTGTATGGAGATGTCCAGCATCTCAAAAATATATAAGAATCTCTAGGTCTGGCAATTCTGGTTGTTGGCTCAATTAAAGATGAGATAAATCCAACATATGCTATTTGTGCTGCTCCTGTTAATTTCAGTGGCTTGTGCAAAATACATTTCATGATAGGTTGCAATCCTTATTGTTTCCCATCTGCACTGAATTTTTAATATAACGAGAGGAGAACAGAATAACTGTCACTTTTATGCTATTCTAAAATTAGCAAAGGTTTGGTTTTTGCATACTGTTAATTTTATGAAGACATATGCCACATGCAAGTTCCCCCAGTCTTTTCTGTTATTGGTGTGTATTTTTAATTCTCTACCCTGTCCCAAATATTTCAAGCAACTAACTTCTACAGATATAAAAGCCTATTTTGTGCTTATTTGTGCTATTTAGATCCACCTGAACGTCTTCCTGAGCAGCAGCATCAACCTTTTGTAAGCCAAAAGCCCAAGCATTTGCAGTGCAAAAAACTTGTCCATCAGACTTGTGAAAAAATGGGACTGCCAGATGAAACACACTTGTCACCTCTGAAGCAGAAGCTTTCTGGACCTAAACCAAATTGCTCCCCTCCACAGGCATCTCAGTCACCTTCCCAGTCTCTGACAATAAGAGAGTACCAGGATACCAGGAACCAAGAATTGAGACAAGCTTCTAATGGTGATTCCCTTTCAGACTCAAGTCACAAACTGGGGAAAAAGAAAATGGAATTGTTAGTAAGTCTGTAATTGAGCTGCAAGAAGTTTTATCATTTATTCATTTATAATTAAATAATTACTATTTTGTTTAGCAAAATCAACATGCCAAATTTACAGTGGTTTTTAGAATTGTACTGAGAATTACTTCTATTGTTTTCACATTTTGCTGTGGCTAAATCTGATCATATATCAATTGGAAGTATGCATTGACTTGGAGACCTTTACTTGAATGGAGGCAAAATTCTGCATGCTTAATTGCAAGGAAATTTTCTGATTACAGTTGCCCCTCTCAATTCACGGATCCATTCGGGAACACGCACACCCTGTGAAAATGGTGGCTCGCAAATATTCAAGCCCCATTTAAACTAATGGTGTGTGCACCTGTGTATAGCCCTTGTTCCTCCCTGCAGAGAGCAAGACCATGGACTTGAAGTCTGCAAACAGGGAGGGATAACTGTATATAGAAATCCCTGAAAATGTATAGTACAAAAATAGTTTTCTAACTCCTGAGAATAATTTCCACACCAATTTCTCTGCTGTAGATTACTCTGGATTACCAGGGATTCTGGATGCATAATCAATGTTAGATAAATGATTAGTTTTTGATGTATCATTTTGTCCCATGAAGTTGTGTAGCAGAAATAAAAGTCTGTGTGCACAACAGCCCACAGCCTGGGTTGCTAGCAAAGCAAAAGCAAAATAGGGAGGACCGTGGATCAGGATACAAACACAATTTATTTTATGTGCACAGACCCAGCAGAATTTGCATTCAAAGTATTTGGCCCCTCGCAGAGGGCATGCAGTCTGTTTTATACTCCATCAAACAAAGAAATCCAAACTTAACATTCTATTGGATGCTTAAACTTTAAACATATAGAATTCTAAGCAATGAGAAACTAAAGTTTAGAATACATTATAATATGCTTAAGATACCATGTTGTCATGTCAACCACATACCAAGAATCTCTTTATCAGTACCTGGGCCCCTCTCAGGCCAGCACAGTGTCTTCCTTTACTTATCACTTGATTTATTATGGCTGTGCATATACATCCGGGCACCTAATGCAGCCTGGTGAAGGTTCTCTCAAAAGGGTCAGGCTGTACCATCTCTGCACAGCTCTGCACATTCCTAAAGAGGCCCCCTGCATCCCAGAATCCTCTCTATGTGGTTGCTTGATACTTGGCATCTTTTTCCTACATATAATGACATACATTTCTAATATAGACAATAGGAATATATAGATTAACCCAGGGGTAGGCAACCTAAGGCCCGGGGGCCGGATGCGGCCCACCGAGGCCTTTGGACCGGCCCCAGGCCGGTCCTGCCGCCACCACCGCCTGCCATGATATAATCAATATATTGATTATTGTTGTTATTACTTGTTCTTGGGGTTTTCTTGGCAAAATCTCCACAGGGGTTTTGCCATGGCTTTTCTGGGGCTGAGAGAGTGTGCATGCATATTTTAAAAAAAATTAAAATTTAAATTTTTATTTATTTATTTTTGGTGCTTCGCCCCCCCCCCCCAATTGTCTGAGGGACAGCAACCCGGCCCCCGGCTCAAAAAGGTTGCCTACCCCTGGATTAACCAATTTCTTGGTTTTATGAAGTAGGTGAGTTTTAAGTTTGTTTTTAACTTGTATATATTTTATGTGATTTTATATGGAACATAGACTTTTTATGATTATTCCTTTATAAATGTTCACAGACTCTGTTTAATGAGCTACTCTAGAATCTTTCCTGGTATTGATGTCAGACTAACTAGGCAGTAACTGTTGGGATCCTTTCCCACCCCTCCTTTTTGAAGATGGAGACAACATTTGCCCTCCTCCAGTCCACTGGGACTTCTGCTATCCAAGAATTCCCAAAGATTATTGCCAGTGGCTCTAAAATTACTTCTGCCAGTTCTTTTAATATCTGATTAAGTTTTCCTTTGAGCTTCTTTGATCTGGATAAATGGCTTCTTTGAATTTAATAATACTCATTGGCCATGACATTTCAAGTTAAGTAAGGATTGCAGTGTAATCTGGTTTTTCCCCCTGAACTGAATGAAAGTAGGATACATGTAGGGATGTAACCTGCATAAGTGTAGGAATGTAAATTGGTTCTGTCTGAGGTGAATCAAAGAAATTCATAAACTAGATTTTATAGAGTTTCTTGCTCTTAAATTACATTTGAACGTTACATTTTTCCTTTTTAATATGAACAAATAGGAATGTCAAGTAAATAATGGAGTCTTTGTGGAGAAACCATTAAAAATCACATATTATGGAATATTTGGTCACATAGATGAACCTGTCTTCCAAACCAAGATGTCCTGTTTAACTTAGATCATTCAGGTGTTTCTGAAGCAATTGTAAGATGCAGCAGTGAGTAAGGTTATTGTTGTGAGGGCTAATTTAAGGGAGGAGAGAGAAGAAAGGCAATTCCTTGTTAATTTTGTTACTTTCTCAATGTTCAGGCAGGAGAAGTCTCGATGGGAAATCCTTCAGCAGGAGCAGAAGCTTATGGAAGAAAAGAACAAACGCAGGAAAGCTCTCCTGGCTAAAGCAATTGCTGAAAGGTATGGAAACCCTTCCATGCTCTTCCTTTAAACACATCAAAGGAACATGATGAATATTTTCCCACTATTCTGCTGTTATGTTGCTATATTTCACGAAATCCTGTATGCCTACATTTTGCTGTCCTACGAAGCCCTTTCACAGGAACAGATGAAAATATAATTACAGAAGACTGAGGGGGAAACGTTTACTTCTTTTCTCCCTGTAACTCATACTAATCTTTTGAGTTCTATTGAAAAGAATGGGATGCATTTCCATGATTCTGAATTGTAGTATAATACAGAACTTTTTTGGGGGGTGGGGGGAAACATGAT
This sequence comes from Phrynosoma blainvillii, assembly GCA_026167975.1. Taxonomy (NCBI): domain Eukaryota; kingdom Metazoa; phylum Chordata; class Lepidosauria; order Squamata; family Phrynosomatidae; genus Phrynosoma; species Phrynosoma blainvillii. The sequence continues at coordinate 156,106,142 of JANUYF010000004.1, forward strand.
ATATTCAACATAGAACAAAGTCCAAATTCCACAAAGCAGCAATATGTTTATTGTGCCAACTTCAAAGAGTAAAATACATGATTCAGGCTTTTGAAGCTTCATTTGCTTCATCAGGCAAACGTTAAAAATCATACAGAAGAAGAACGGTGACAATGGGGGGATGCAGACTGGGAAGTGGAGGATTGGGGCTGAGGCCTCAGCCTCAATCCACCCTTTTGGCACCTGGCAAAGGAGCGCCGAAATAGCGCTCCTTTCTCAAGCCGCATAAAGGGTGCCGGACGAGCTGACACGCAGCTCTTCCGCATCTCTTCTGATGCAGTGTGTGAAGACGCTGCGTCAGGAGGAAGTATTCAGGGCATGCACCGTGCGTAACAGTGCACGCTCTGATGATGTCCTCAGGGAGAGGTTGAGGTGGTCGGTGTGTGGCTGCCCCTCTTCTTCCCTGCCTCCAAGACGGCACTTTGCGCTGTCTGCAGAGGCCCAGTGTTAGAATCACAGGCCTACATGCTATCTCAGGTGTTAGTCTCTTGTCAGTTAAGACGATATTGAGGGATCTCAGTGCAGGCAGAGGCCACTCCCTTTCTTGCCAATGTGAGGACTAGGGACAATGGACAATAAAAGACAGATAATCTAAAAGACAAATGCAGAGAAATGATATCTGTGGCCAAAAAGAAGGAGAACAAACAATGGATGGCAGACAAAATGCTTCAAGTAGTTAAAGAAAGACAAGGAGCAAAAGAAAAGGGAGACAGAAAGACAGAACAATGAATGCTACTGTCCAATGATTAGTGCTCAAGGATAAAGAGAATTGCTGCAATAATCAACGCAGAGAACTAGAGGCAGACAACAAAAAAGGAAGGACCAAAGACCTTTTCCACAAGATCCAGGAAATAAAAGAAAAATTTAAACCAAAGATGGGGATGCTCTACAATCAGAAGGGGACCATAATACAGGATCACAATGAAATTAAAAACGATGAAGACAAAACACAAAAGAGGCATATAAAAATGTGAAAGGCTGAATGACACATGGGAAGAAGAAACTTATGAAGATGAAACCCAAATTTTAGAAAGCAAAGTGAAAACTGCACTCAAAGCAATTGAGAACAATAAATCACCAGGAACAGACAACATACCAATAGAATTACTACTATCCATAGAGACAGATTCTAGTATAGTTCTAACTAAAATCTGCCAACAAATATGGAAAACAAAGCAGTGTCCCACTGGAAGCAATCAATATACATTCTCATCCACAAAAAGAAGACATAAAATATTGCAGTAATTACAGAACCATTGCACTAATTTCTCTTGGAAGCAAAGTCATGCTCAAAATTATGCAGTAAAGACTCCTACCATATATGAAGTGAGAAGTCCCAGGGGTGCAATCTGGATTCAGTAAAGAAAGAGGCACTAGGGATCACACTGCAAACATACAATGGATAATGGAGTGCACCAGGCAATTCCAGAAGAAAATCTGCATGTGCCTTATTGACAACAGCAAATGCTTGGACTGCATAGATCACAAAAAGCTATGGCTTGCTCTTAGAAGAATGAGTATGCCACAACATCCATTTGTTCTGATGCATAACGAGTACTCAGGAGAAGAGGCTGCTGTTAGGACAGAATACAGAGAAGCAGAATGGGTCCCAGTTGGCAAAGAGGTGAGGCAAGTCAGCTTATTCATTCAACATGTATGCAGGAAATTCTGTATGTAAAGCAGTCTTAGATTTAGAGGCAGGAGGAGTGAAGAAGTAAGGAACATAAACAACAATACTAGTAGCAGAAACCAACAAGGATCTGGAGTAATTACTAAAGAAAGTTAAGGAGGAAAGCAACAAGGTAGGTTTAATTAAGAGCTGAACATTAAGAAAACAAAAATAATGACCATGGAAGATCTGCAAGAATTCATCCTAGATGACAAGAAAATTGAAATAGTGAAAGAGTTCCCATGCCTTGGATCAAATATTAACCAGAATGGAGACTGCAGTCAAGAACCCAGAAGACTAGGGCTAGGAAGTGCAGCTATGAAAGAACTGGACAAGATTCTACTGTGTAAAGATATATAACTGAGAACTAAAGTGAGGATAGTCCATCACCATGAATGGATGTGAAAGCTGGATAGTGAAGAAAGCCAATAGAATGAAAAACAGTTAATTTGAGATGTGGTGCTGGAGAAGAGTGCTGAGAATATTGTGGGCAGCCAAGAAGACTGATCAAGCCTGAACTCTGCCTGAATGTGAGAATGACAAAATTTAGACTTTTGTACTTTGGCCACATCATGAGAAGGCATGATTCATTAGAAAAGGCAATGATGCTGAGGAAGGTAGAAGGCTTCAGAAAGAGAGGAAGACAACACGTCAGATGGTTAGACTCAATCAGGGTGGTCAGAGGTCTGAGCCTGCAGTGAGAACAGGGAATCTTAGAGATTACTCATTGACAGGTTCGCCATGAATTGAGATAATCTCAAGGGCAGTTAACAACAAATAATAACATTTCAGCTCCATTAGCAACAGAAAAGTAACTTCCCTTGAGATACAGCTGTCCCTGTCCTGCGTGAAGCTAACTGCCCCTTTCTAAGGCAGAGAACATTGACTTTTTCAAGAAATCTCTGTACTATTACATCTGGAAAACTTTTATGTGCTCAATAGGTAAAACTTACCAACTGTAATCCAGTGAAAGAGTTTTACCTTTGTTGGGGGTGGGAAATCTCAGAGTTAAATCCCAGTCATTTGGCTTCCTCTTGTTTTAAGGTTTCCCTGTTGCAGCTAAGTTGGGTATCTTTAAATCCAGGAATTGGGTATTGTATTGAGATCTCTCAACTCTGTCTTAACCGATGACAGTAACATTTGAGACAAAATGTATGCATGTGATTCTAATTCCAGGAGCTATTGGCCAACATGGGACTATTGTCATCTTTTTTATGCTTTTTAACATCTTTGCCTGATGAAGAAGCCAGTGAAGCCTCAAGCGTCCACAATGTATTTTATGTTTTGGAATAGGCCCAATAAAGGTGTCACTGCTTCATAAATTTAGGATTTTATAGTATTTTGCTGCATAGTTACCCTGTGTTTTATGGTATATTCAGTAAGGGCTGGAACTCATACCTCCAGCATGAATTTCTCAGTTTTATATGTCCCAGCTTTCTAAAACAGTTCATGAACATATTTGCTGAATCAATAACTGCTCATTTTCATATTTGAAGGTGCTAAAGGAAATTTATGAAACTAAGCTATTCAGAGGAAAGAAACTTTGTCAAACTGTACTGTTTTAAATACAGTCTGTATGGCTGTATGGCTTGAAATATTTCACCATAACTCAGGGCTAGACTAATGCTTTCACTGTGGAAAAGGAAGATGATAGATACAAGTATTCTCATTATTTCTCAGCAAAGTACAAGCTGCTTGATCGAACAGTTTCTCTATTTTGCTCCTGAGAAGAAAATATGATTCTATATTGCTTCAACACTCTTCAGTAGATTTAATAAATAACCATATCCCCTGTTGAAATATAGGATTGCTTGTAGCATCAAAATATAAATAAATCAAATTCCCTTTTCTTTCCTAGATCTAAAAGAACTCAGGCTGAAACAGTGAAATTAAAGAAGATCCAAAAACAGCTCCAAGCTCTAGATGATATGGTATCTGCTGATATTGGAATACTGAGAAATAGGATTGACCAGGCAAGTTTGGATTATTCATTTGCTCGGTAAGAATAATGGGCAAGAATAGAGCTACTAGTTACAATCAATTGTTTTTAAAGTAAAATGTATTACTCTTACTTACCAACTTGTAAGACCTTTTATTTTTTTTGCATAAATCTGATCATGACAATTTGCTGATTTTTTTTTCCTGGTTGGAAAGTATTCCTCTGTCACTGTCATTGTGTAACTTTCTTCCTCTTAATCCAGGGGTAGGCAGCCTTTCCCCTTTAAGGGCCGAGGGACTTAAGCTCCCAGAATTCCAGGAGCTATTGGCCAACATGGGACTATTGGCCAACATGGCTGAGGCTTCTGGGAGCTGAAGTCCCTCGGCCCTTAAAGGGGAAAGGTTGCCTACCCCTGTCTTAGTCCATTGGTCAGAAGCAGTTTTTTGAAAGAGTTTCTAGATGAGTGCTAAGCAGTGTTTAGGAAATCAGCTGTGTTTTCAATCATATGTCTCATTTGTCTGAATCATAGCCAGATTTAAGAGATAGATTGTTTGTCTTTTAATTATTGAGCATATACAGCATTATTCCAACCACTGTGGTGAAAAAACTGTTCTTGTGATTCAAGAGTAATTTAAAATAAATGTAGTTGTAATAGCTCCATCAGGTCCAAAAAAGTTGCAGCCAGAATGATTAGAAGTCACGGGGAGTATATAACTCTCTTGTTGCAACAACTTAACTTGCTAGCAATTTGTTTTACAATTCACAAATGCTAGTCATGACACATGCTCCCACTCCGTGGAATTCCCTTTTATGGGAAATTAGGCTGGTTTCCTCTCTGCTCCCCTTTGATCAGTAGATGAAAACATGTTTCCTCAAACAGAGCATTGCAGGAAGCTTTTTTATGGGGTGTACATGCTCTCTTTTTAAGAATATGTTTTTGAATATTTTTATTTATATTTTTGATGGTTTTGATGTGATTATTTTTAATTGTCTTTTAATTTTTATTGCTGGGTTGCTGGCTGATCTTGCTTTAGCTTTGTGAGCCACCTTGGTTCCACGCCAGGAGAAAGTGGCATATAAGTCAAATGAATGAAAGAATGAATAAGATTATTGAATTAGCTACTTAATCTAGTGTGTCTAATTAAGCTAGTGTGGGGGAGTGTGTTTGTTCTGAGGAAGTGGGGATTTTGTGAGTCACTGGGGGTAGAGCTAGCAGCCTAGTTCTGTATAACTGCTGCCAGATTCACTAAGGGGGGTTGCAGACTGCCAGAAATAGTGCAAATTGAGTCCACTTTTAGGGTTAGGGTATCATGGGAACTGTATTTTATTGTGGCACCAGAGCTCTCTGACAGAGAAGGCTCAATGTCTCAGAAAATAAACAATTCCCATGATTCCCTAGCACTAACCCTAACCCTAAAAGTGGACTCAATTTGCGCTATTTCTGGCAGTCTGCAATGCCCCTAATAGTGAAGGGTGACTTAAAGCAGAAAGTGAGCTGAGAACTGTGTTTGAGAGGTTCTTCTTTACTTTTTCACTGTTCTTTTTCTTTAAAGGGCTTTTGGGGGGCTTTTGTCTGCTTTTACCCTGGGCTCTCCCTGAATACATGGTCTGAAGAGGTGGATTTTCTGCTGAGCCAATTACTTGATTGGGGGAGGAGCTACCAGCAACTCTCCAGTCCCAGAGAGTCTTTTAGGAGAGTTTGTTGGGTCAAGGATGAGGGCCAGTTGGAGGAATTTGGTTGGTTTGTTAGGAGACTAGTGGAGGCTTGCTTGTGTGTCTATTGTTCTAGTGTACTTGTCTCTTTTGCTTGTTGGGTGAAGGTTGATTGTATTTTTGAGATGAGGAGAGGTGTGATTATGTGTTCATTAGCACTCTATTGGGTGGAGACCTAGGTCTCAGGGGCTTTTGGTCAGAAGAAGTGAGTCAGAGACTTGGCTGGGGGAGGAGCTAGCAGCTATTAGCTCTCTATATAACTCTAGCCCCAGTCTCTTGAGTTTGGTGACACAGCTTGATGAACAGGCCATGCCAACAGGGGTGTTCTGCGTGGTGTTTAACAGGGGAGTTTTTGAGGAGGAAGCCCAGAATCCTGTTTCAGTGCCTTCTTATGACTTCTGAATACAGACTGTGAGGGAAGCTAAGCCTCAGAGGAGGTGTGTGTTGGTGGTGGGGGACTCCTTGCTGAGGGGTACAGAAGCAGTGGTTTGTTTGCCTGACAAGATGTCTCTGGAGGTGAGTTGTCTCCCTGGGGCAAAAATCCATGATGTGACTGAGGCTGACAAGACTTGTCAAGCCTACTGACTGTTCCCCCTTTCTTTTCGTCCATATGGGAACCAAATGATACTGCAAGTCACAACCTTCAGAATATCAGGGATTATGAGGCTCTGGGTAGGAAGCTGAAAGAGGTGGATGCACAGAATGTTATCTCATTTCTTAATCCAGTTGAAGGGTATGGTCCAGGAAAGGAGAGGAACATAGCGGATGTGAATAAATGTCTCTGCAGATGGTGTCATTGAGAATGACTTACATTGTTGGACCATGGCCTGTGGTTTCAGGAGGGGGACTTCTGGCAAGGGATGGCTTATACCTCACACCAGTTGGCAGAAATGCCTTGAAGAGAGTTTCATTGCCTAAAAAGTGGAAGAGGGAACAAGGGGATCAGCTATTTTAGATCTGATCCTAACCAACAGGGATGAATTGGTAAATAGGGTGCAAGTGGTGGGATTATTAGGTAGGAGTGATCATGTTCTCCTGTAGTTTGCTATACAGTGGAAAGGAGAAGCCAAGCATAGTCAGACACATATTCTAGACTTTAGGAAAGCTGATTCTAGTAAACCTAGGGAAAAACTAGGGGTGATCCCATTGTCAGGAATACTAAAAGAGATGGGGGTTCAGGATGGATGGGTGTTTCTCAAAAGGGAGATACTGAAGGCACAATTTCAAACTGTTCCAATGAGGAGGAAAAATGGGAGGTGTATTAGAAATGGGAAAAGGGGGAATTCAGACAAATAGCAAGCACATGTAGGGGTAAAGTCAGAAAAGCTAAAGCACAGAAGGAGCTGAGGCTAGAGAGATTAAGATCAACAAAAAAGCATTTGGGGGCTTATGTCGATAGCAACAGGAAGAAGAAGGAAATGGTAGGGCCATTGCATGGAGAAGATGGTGAAATGCTAACAGGGGACAGAGAAAAGGCAGAAGTACTTAACACCTTCTTTGCCTCAGTCTTCTCACAAAATGAAAAGGGTGCACAAAGCTCGAGGAAAAGAGATCCACTGAAACATTAGGAGGAACTTCCTGAAAGTAAGAGCTGTTTGACAGTGGAACACTCTCCTTCAGAGAGTGGTGGAATCTCTTCCTTTGGAGGTTTTCAAACAGAGGCTGGATAGCCATCTGTTGGGAATTGTGTGTTCCTGCATGGCAGGGGGTATGACCAAATGGCTCTTGTGGTCCCTTCCACCTCTATCATTCTATAATTCTGTGATTCTAATCATGGGAAATTTTACTGTGTTCATCAAACAAATTAATAAATCAGTTTGCCACCATTATTACCACCAAAATGGTGAGAGAAACCGAGAAGTGTCTGATTGCCATACAAGAATGTCATCAGCCTCTCTGTATTTTCCAAGTCAAGAGGAATGGCTAGTTGCTTGTTGCTCATCATATTTGCAATGGTAAACCAAATATATAAAACAATCTTCTTTGTGTTCTGAATGGGATCATTTTGAGAAGGAGATGAAAAAAGAATTTGTCCCCTTTCTCAGTATCCGAAAGGCTCCTCTTTCATATAACACTAAAATACTCTGATTTAGGATTGTCAGCTGATAAGAAATCTAAGCCCTCTTGTGCTAGGAAGTACAGAAGGAAATGTGTTATGGAAGATCTCCTTTCCTGTGCCCAGGTTGCCTATTCAATGTGATCAAAAGTCCTAAAAAAATGTTGTGGTGAGGGTATACTGAAATATTTTGTTGTAGATACCACTTGTGCTCCAGATTTTGATCTTGCTTCCTCCAATATACCAGCAGTAAAGATCTAATGGAGTGAACTTGACATTATTCTGTCACATGAGCATTAAGTGATGTACCCTGTTTTCTTTAATCAATTAAAAAAATATATTTTCTGTAACTGATATGCATACTGCAATAAGTGTTGCTGCTGGTAGAGTATACAGATATTCTGTGTGACAAAAGCAAAAATTAAATGGCTGATTATTTTTTTCAGGAAGCGATACGATAAGGCAGAAACTGAATATGTGTCTGCAAAGCTGGATCTCCAGAAGAAATCAGAACTCAAAGAACAGCTCACAGAGCACTTGTGCACCATCATACAGCAAAATGAGCTCCGTAAGGCCCTGAAATTGGAGGAATTAATGCAGCAGCTGGAAGTAGAAGCAGATGAAGAGAATCTACAACTTGAGATAGAGATGGAGCAGATGGTGCAACAACAGGAGGCAGAAGGTAGAAAGCAATTGGGGAAATCACAGAAATTTGCTCCTATTCGTGTAGAGAATACAGCTTGTCAGACTTCAAGTAAAGGACATGACAAAACTCACATGGTTGCAGAAACATTAGAAGAACAGCCCACAAATCTGCATACAGCTGACCAAGATCAAACAGTAATAATATCTGTTACAAAAGAAATGATAGCTCATGTAGTATCTAAACATTGAACCTGATAGACTTGCCTTGGGTTGGTGCTGCTGTTCTCTGTTTACTCATATGATTTCTGTCACTGATTCCCAAACTTTGGTCCTCCAAGTATTTTGGACTTCAACTCCCAGAAGCTCCAGTCTGGCCAACAGTTAGAATTCTGGGAGCTGAAGGCCAAAACATCTGGGACACCAAAATTTAGGAACCACTGATCTAGTCGGAGACTTCTGCTCCTCCATTGTCAGAAGAACACTCAGATATTTGGCCAGATGACATGGACATTGTCACTCTCTCTGAATCACCAGTTTCTTTGTATAAGTGATCTGCCTCCTTGTGCAAACTATTTATGGCTTATTATGGAGTGATCAATGATAATAAGAAAAAAGACAGATAATTTTAGTTGTATGAACTTTAAATTTCAAAAAAAGCAAAGCAGGAGACATAAGGTTTTTGTGGCAGGAGGCCAAGCTACTTCATACTTAGACAATTTTCCTTCTCTCCTAATGTTGAAAAGACATTTCTTCTTTGTGTGTGTCTTCAAGCTGCCTGTTGACTTATGGCAACCTCCATGATTTTCATAGGTTTTTCTTAGGTAAGGAATACTCAGAGATGATTTTGCCAGTTCCTTTCTCTAAAATATATATAACCTGCAGCCCAGGGTTAGTAGTTTGCATCATCCAGACAGGACAACGCGAGGCCAGGGAAATCATGGGCCTTTTGGCCTGTGCGTACAGTCAGATGCAAGTAGGCCCAGTCTGTGAAAGCTTATGCTAGCAATTTATTTTAGTTAGTTTCAAAGATCCTTTTGCATGCTGATACAGACTAACACAGGGGGGTTGCAGACTGCCAGAAATAGTGTGAATTCAGTCCACTTTTAGGGTTAGGGTTAGTGCTAGGGAATCATGGGAACTGTTATTTTTCTGAGACATTGAGCCTTCTCTGTCAGACAACTCTGATGCCACAATAAAATACAGTTCCCATGGTTCCCTAACTCTAACCCTAACCCTAAAAGTGGACTGAATTCACACTATTTCTGGCAGTCTGCAACCCCCCACAGTTAGAAAGTTAGGGCTTTCTAGAGTTTTAATATCTCTTTTTAATAGGTTTTTTATCAATAGAGTTCCTTATCAAAGATATATTTTTTGTTGTTCTTATTTATATACTCAATAAACAGATACTAAATCTCTCTATTGTTGCCTTTCTGATTTTGTTTTTTTATTATTTGTCTATTTTTTCTTGTAGTGCTTTTTATATATTTGGTTTAATATGTGTTATGTTCAGTTCTTTCACATCTTCCCATTTTTCTTCTATTTCTAATCTTGTTACACAACAAGAAGTTAGTTATAATCACAAACACATTTTTCATAATCCCAGTTTATATTGTATCAATTCACCTACAAGACTAAAACTCTATGCTAATTAACTTTTTGAACCTTCTAATGCACAGAGCTGTTATTATTACCCAATTACAATTATGTTGTTGTTTTAGTGCTGCTTGTTTTATAGTCTTGATTTTGTCAAATTACTAAGGATTCTCTATGGATTGGTACAGGAGAAGGTCTGGGGCAGGGGTAGGCAACCTTTCCCCTTTAAGGGCCGAGGGACTTCAGCTCCCAGAATCCCAGGAGCTATTGGCCAACATGGGACTATTGGCCAACATGGCTGAGGCTTCTGGGAGCTGAAGTCCCTCGGCCCTTAAAGGGGAAAGGTTGCCTACCCCTGGTCTGGGGGGTGACACCATGAGTGATGCACTGGGTGACACCAAATCTACTGATGTCACTGGCTATGCCTGTATTTGTGTGTGTGTGTGTGTGTGTGTGTGTGTGTGTGTGTGTGTTTATAGAATCATAGAATTGGAAGAGACCATGAAAGCCATCTAGTCCAACCCCCTGCTATACAGGGACACACAGGAAATTAGTGCACTCTCTTTTAACATGCCTTATCCCTGACAGGATAAAGGTGCATTTAATTTTAAAATAAGTGTTATCGCAATTGACCGTGGCTGGGTGAATGCATGCTGTGTAGATGCTAGCCAGGCTTATCCTGTGCCTTTTCAAGAACTGGAAAATTCCATTCTTGAAAAGCCGTAGAATAAACCTGTCTGGCATGGGATGCATCTGGGATGCATTTGCCCACCGCAGATGAGTGTGATAAAACCCATTTTAAAAAATAAATGCACCTTTATCCTGTTGGGATCAGTCATGCTAAAATGTGTGTGCTAATCTCCATAATCAAAGCACCCGCAAGAGATGGCCATCCAGCCTCTTTTTAAAAACATCCAAAGAAGAAGGCTTTTTTTAAAAATTAAAAACAGATAATAAAGCCAGGGTCTATTTTATGTTTACCATCTGTAGCTAGGCTACAACCATTCAGGTAGTAAAATCAATGTAAGGTTGGGGTGGGCCAAACTTCCCCTGTTGTTTAAATATGACTGATGAGAGTTGCAGCCCAGTAAACTATGGAGGATCACATTTTGTCCACTTTGAAGGACTACACAAATATTACATGTTTCATTAAAAAAACATTTTAATGAAAAAACTATTTTTCCCTTATTTTTTATTTTGAATACAACATACACTTACATACATACATACATACATACATACATACCTACTGGTAAAATTATATCACTAATAGACAAAATGCAATTACAAAACATACCTAACATCAATTGTACAACCACCAACTGTAATATTAACATAACATATCATTTATTACTTCCTCATACTGGTTTCCTTATCTGTTCTTTCATTGTTTGAAATTATTTTTGTTCTATCAGTTTTAATGACACTGGATTTTTTTTTATTAATCCCTTCCTTCTTATAATCATCATTTTAACTTTATTTATATCTTTTTCAATCTTCTGTTCTTATTTACATGGATAGCTCCATTCTTTTGCTCAAAAATCCAAAATTAAGTTTCAAACATTTTTATATGTAATAAATTTCCCCATTTCTTTTTTAGATAGTCATATGTTTTTTTCCATTCCTCCATTCTAATGTCTATCTTATCCTCAAGTTCGTTTGAAAGCAGATCCATTTCCATCAAGACCATAATTTTTATCAACCAATCATCTATTTGAATGTTTTTCTTAATTTTCCAATATTTTGCATAAATTAATCTCTCAGCCGAGAGCATATGGAAGATAATTCTCCCATATTTTTTCTCAGTCTTTTCATCTATCATACACAGTAACATTATCTCAGGTTTTCTATCCAAGTCTATTTCTAATATTTTGGTAATCTCTTGATGAATCATTTTCCAAAAGTTTTTAGCTTCAGCACATTCCCACCAAAGATGAAAAAAGGTTCCCTTTGCGTTCTCACATTTCCAACATAGATCTTTACCATTATTGTATATTTTGGCTATTCTGTCAGGTGATGAGTGCCATCTGTAAATTATTTTATAATAGTTTTCTCTGATGTCTTGACTTAGTGTGTATTTCATTCTAATTTTCCAACATTTTTCCCATTAACTTAGGGCCTTTGCAGACTGGCAGAAATAGTGCACTTTAAATTGAGGCACTGACCTGGCTCAGTGCTAGAGAATCATGGGAATTGTATTTTTTTCTGAGACATTGAGCATTCTCTGTCAGAGAGCTCTGGTGCCACAATAAATTACAGTTCCCATGATTCCTTAGCACTGAGCTAGGGCAGTGCCTCAATTTAAAGTGCACTATTTCTGGCAGTCTGCAAAGGCCTTTAGAGGCAATTCATGACCACAATTTCTCACCCATCTTATCATATTCTCTTTTACTGGTTCCTCCTCTGTATAGTATTCTAGGAGTTTCTTATAAATTCTGGATAGCGGGGAGGGTTTATCATTCCAAATGCTCTCTTCTAAGTCAGTTTTATTATCTGTTACTCCTATTGTTTTCCAATCCATATTGTATCTAGCTTTTAATTGATGGTATAAAAACCACCGACAATCTTTACCCTCTGCTCTTAACTGTTCTAAGGATTTCATTTTAAAATTTCCACCTTTCTTTTCTAATATATCTTGGTATCTTAACCAATTTTCTTTTCTTAACGGGTCGAATTGAAATAAAGCTTCCTGTGAGGAGACCCACAATGGAAGTTTCGGGCACATTCTTTTTTAATATTTCTTCCAAATTTTAAATACTACTGATCTTATATAATGAGTTTCAAAGGACTTATTTGCTTTAATTTTGTCATAGAATAGGAAGGCATGAAAACCAAATTTAAGCTCTGAACCTTCTAAATTAAGAAGTTTCCTATTTTCTAGTTTCAACCAGTCTTTTAACCATAAACAGGCACTGGCTTCAAAGTATAAATTCAAATTTGGCACTGCTAGGCCTCCTCTTTCTGTGCTATCGTGCATATAAATCATTTTAATTCTGGGTCTTCTCCCATTCCAAATAAATTCTGACAATTGTTTTTGCCAGTCCTTAATAACTTTTCCATTTTTAATTATCAGTATAGTCTGAAATAAAAAAAAGAAGTTTGGGTAGTATGTTCATTTTTACAGCGGCTATCTTTCCCAGCATATTTAATTTTAAATCTTTCCACTTTATTAGGTCTTCTTTAATTTCACTCCAAATTTTACTATAGTTGTTTTTAAATAAATCTGAGTTCTTTTTTGTGATTACTATACCTAAGTATTTAGCTTTATTGTTTATGTTGAACCCTGATGTCTTCTTCAATTCTTCTTCCTCCAAAATTGTCATATTTTTTGTTATCACATTTGTTTTTTCCTTATTTATTTTTAAACCCGAAACTTCTTTTAATTCCTCAAGTTGTTTCAATAACTGTTTGGTACTTTCAAGTGGGTTCTCTACTGTCACCGCAATATCGTCTGCAAAGGCCCTTATAAGATAATTTCCCCCTTTAATCCTCACCCCTTTTATATTTATATCTTGTTTTATGTAATTTAGAAAGACTTCTAATGACAAGATAAAAAGCAGGGAAGAAAGTGGGCATCCCTGCCTAGTACCTTTATTAACCTGCATAGGTTTTGTCTTTTGACCATTAATTTTTATTCTGGCCATCTGTTCTTCATATATAGCCATAATCCAATTCAAAAATCTTGGGCCCCATTGCATCCTTTTTAGAACTTCAATCATAAAATTCCAATGTAGACTATCGAAAGCTTTTTCCATGTCTAGTAGTATAATTGCTAATTTTTTCTCAATACGCAGGTCAAAATGTTCTATTATGTTTATTATGTATCTAATATTATCTTTTAGATGCCTCCCAGGCAGAAAGCCACATTGCTCCTCCGAAATGTAGTTTACTGATACTTTTTTTAACCTGTCTGCTAATATATTTGTAAACAACTTATAATCAGAATTTAGTAGAGATATTGGTCTGTAATTGTAGGGGTTTTGATCGTCTTTGCCTTCTTTCAAAATCAGCGTTACGTTTGCTTCTTTCCAGGTCTGAGGAATTTTCCCTTTTTGAATATTATTTATTATTTCCAAAAGAGGTAGTTTTAACTCCTCCTTAAAAGTTTTATAATATGCGGCATTTAATCCATCTGGACCTGGACTCTTATCCTTTTTTGCTTTTTTAATTGCCTCTTCTAATTCTGTTATCGTTATTGGTTTATCCAACTCCTTTATTTGGTCTTCTTTTAATTTTGGGATAAAACTTCTTTTTAAGTAGTTTTCTATATTTTCTTTGTTTTCTTTCTCCATTTTAAACAGATCTCCAAAATAATCTTGAAAGATTTCTTTGATCTTGTTTTGTTCTGTATATATTTTATTCTCCTTTCTAATCTTTGTAATTAGATTTTTATTTTTCTCTTTTCTCAATTTCCAGGAGAGCCATCTACCTATTTTATTTGCATTTTGAAAGTATCTGACTTTGGTATATTTAATTAATCTTGCTAAATTCTCTATATTTTCAATAGTTTATTGCTTTTGTAAAATTTGGATTTCCTTAATTTCCTTATCCTTTTCATTACTCTCTTAATTCTATTTCTTTCTTACTTATTTTTTCAGTAATTAAATTCAATCTTTCTTTTTTCTTTCTTTGCATTTGTCTATGTTTTTGAATAAAGAAACTTCGTATGACAGTTTTACTTGCATCCCAGACTATATTAATATCAGTGCCCTTATTTAGATTTTCTTTAAAGTAATTTTTAAGTGTTTGTTTGGCTTCTTCTACAATTCTTTTGTCTTTCAATAAGTAATCTTGTAACTGCCAGTGAAAATCTGTTTCCATAAATTTCATTGTCATTTTTACTGGGTTATGATCTGAATAAGTTCTTGCTAAAATTTCAATTTTTTTAACATTAGTACATATAGTTTTGGTTGTGAAGAACATATCCAGTCGCACCATTGATTTATGTCTGCTAGAAAAAAAGGTGAATTCTCTTCTGTCACCATTCTTAAATCTCCACATTTCTACTAACTTTTGGTTCTGTAACATATTAAAGAAGTTTTTAGGTAATTTGCCTTGTTTTTCTTTAATTTTTTTTTGCCAAAAGTCTATCAATCTGGGGATTTATAACTGCATTGAAATCTCCTCCCATAATAATCTCACTGTTGCCATATTCCATTATTTTTTCATGAATTTGCTTGTAGAATTTTTTCTTTTTTTCCTGCGGGGAAAAATGATCGCCACTAGGATCATTTTTTTCCTTGGGCCGTTAGTTCTATACCTATAAAATGTCCTTTATTATAATTAAATAACTCTTTCACCTGTATATTTTTAGATGTGTATATTACAATTCCTTTTTTTTCCTGGTTTGCGGCTGAAATAAATTCCTTCCCTAATTTGGGGTTTCTTAATAGTCTTTTATCTTTGAAACAGATGTGTGTTTCTTGGAGAATCACCACATCATATCTCTCTCTACCTAGCAAATGAAAGATTTCATTTCTCTTAGACTTATTATTTAGTCCTTTAACATTCCAAGAAAAAAAAGTTATATCTTTAGGATTCATTCTTAACTTGGTCTTTATTTCAAAGTAAATAAAACATCAAAAGTCTTAAAATAGAATCTTAAAATAAAAAGATCTAGCAGAATTCACAGTAAAGCAAATACAGGCAATTATCTTCTTGGACAGCCTGCTTAGCTTTCTTCTTCCAAGGAGATTTCTCTTTTTCCCTTTGAGTCAATGTCTTTTTCTTCACTAAGAAGTCTATTCTCTTCCTCCTCTTCTTCGTCTGCTATTGGGCTATTTTGTCCATTATCTGTCCTTTCTAAAATCATTTTATTATTTATCACAGATCTCAATTTTCCTTTGTAGTCTTGACTTCTTTGTTTTTCGGCATTTTTCCTTAATTCTTTAATAATTTTCTTCCAAAAGTCCTTTGCTTTTTGGAGGGAGTTCAATCTATACCATTCTGTTTATAAAAAGTTGAGATTCCCTCTATTTTCTCCCATCTGTAAGGTATTCCATTTTTAAATAGTAAAGACGTTAGGAATCTATATCCCTCTCTTTTCCTTAAAATTCTACCGGGTATGTCCTTGCATATTCTGGCCTCTTCTCCATCTAAGTTCCAACACTCTGTCTCTAGTTTTTTTCCTCAGGAAATATATTACTATATCTCGAGGCCAGTTTTTTTCTCTTGCCCTCCGTGAGCTTATTCGGGACATTTTATTTATTTCCCAATGCAGTTCTTCTGTTGTTATTTCCATGAATTCTGCTGATATGGGGCTTAAGTATTCATGTAAATTTTCTTCCTTCAGCTCTTTCACCCCTCGAATTTTAACACAATTTCCCCTCACTTTAAGATCTTCCAATGCTTTACCATCCAATTTTTTTCTCTTTCCTGTTCTTCTTTTTTAAAGTTTGTAAAAATTTCTTTCAAATTAAATATTTTTTCTTCCAATTTTTCTATTTTCTCCTTTGCTTTACTCATGTCTTTTGTTAATTCCTCTAATGTATGTTTTATGTCTCTTATTTCCGCCTTTAAATCCTGTTTAATATCAGCTCTTAAAGATTTTATTTCTTTTTTCATATTATTTTCCAACTCTATCTTCATTATTTCATTCATTTTCTGTATTTCATCCAGCATGGACGACATTTCCGTGGATTGTCTCCTCTGAGTGGATCCAGAAGGCTTTTTTATATATGTTGCCATTATTTGTCCTTCACTTCTCATTTCAAGTTCTCATTTCTGTTCGGAGGGTTATAATTGCTGATATCTTGTCTTCGCAAAACCAGCAAAATGTGACCATCTATATCTGTTTCTTTACTTCTTAACTTCTTTTCAAATATAAGTGTTGCAAAGAGAAAAAAACAAACTATGAAGTAAAGATACTAATCGCTAATCCACTATGTTTGAGGAAAGATGGATAAATGTAGCTAATACAGTTGCTCCTCTAAAATTCTCAAGTCTCACTCCCGTTTTTAGTCCAGGGAAGTTTTTTTTTTAATCAGCTGTTAATAAACACCACCTGCTGCCTGTGCGTTCATAAACAGAGTACTTTCCCCCCCTTTTTCCTTCTTGTTTCTCTATACCTTCCCTGTTTATCTTTTCTCCTCTTCTTTCTTCTCCTCTCCCCTCAAAAAAGATAAGATAAGAAAAACAAAGTTACCTTTATTTTCTTTTTTCTTTGATGAGATGTCAAGAAAGCTGGCAAGCTGCGTCTGAGGCTAAAAGCCTTTCGTGAGAGGCTTGGCTTCCCCGCAACTCCTTCTCTTCTCCCTTCTCACCCTCCTCTTGCCTTCTTCCTCTCCTCCTCCTGCGTTGTTTTGAGGGGGAGGTATTTAGTCTCTGTGGGGTCCCTGGTGTCCCCTATACCAAGGGGAATGGTCGCCTTGCTGCTCCCTGAAAACAGGAGAAAAGCTCTCTCCTGATGAGTGGAAACCGCAGAGCTCCGCGGAACCGCTCCCAATGCGTCCGCTGCCAGCCGGAAGTCGTTAATCTAAATGAATTTAAAGAGACCATCACACAGGGAGAAATCAGGGGATTAAAAAGGCATTTTCCTGGGAAAGTCACATAATCACAGTGAAGATTTCCACACACATCATGATCTGAGAGGACTTATCCCAGGAAGAACCAGGAATGCTCCAGCAACAAACCATTCACAGGGAACTCCTGTGAATGGTTTGTTGCAGGAGCATTTCTGCTTCTTCCCAGAATAAGTCCTTAGATAATCTGAAAATCTTTGTCAGGATTGTGCAACTCTCCCAGGAAAATGCCTTTTTAATCCTCTGATCTTCCCCATGTGATAGTCTCCCAAGTCTCCAGGACCAGATGAACTACATCCAAGGGTATTAAAGGAACTGGCAAATGTAATCTTGGAGCCATCGACAATAATCTTTGAGAACTCCTGGAGAACAAGAGAAGTCCCATAAAATTACCAGCTTGGTAGATGAAGGGAATGCTGTGGATATTGCATATCTTGATTTCAGTAAGGCCTTTGACAAGTTTCCCCATGATATTCTTGCAATCAGGCTAGTAAAATGTGGGCTAGACAATGCAACTGTTAAATGAATTTGTAATTGGTTGACTGGCCAAAGCCAAAAGGTGCTCAGCAATGGCTCTTCTTCATCCTGAAAAGAAGTGGCCAATGGGGTGTCACAGGGTTTTGTCCTGGGCCCAGTGCTACTCAAAACCTTTATCAATGACTTGGATGAAAGAATAGGGGGCATGCTTATCAAATTTGCAGATGATGCCAAATTAGGAGAAGTAATATCCCAGAGGAGAGGATTAACATTCATATATCCTGGTTAGAAAGTTAGGCCAAAGATAACAAAATGAATTTCAACACAGAGAAATGTGAGGTACTGCACTTAAGGCAGAAAAATGAAATGCATAGATATAGGATGGGTGACACCTGACTTAACGAGACTATATGTGAAAGGGATCTAGGAATCCTAATCAATCACAAGTTGAACATGAGTCAGCAATGTGATAAAGGTAAAAGTAGTCCCCTGACATGAATGTCTAGTCATAACCAACTGTAGGGGGTGGTGCTCATCTCAATTACTAAGCCGAAGAGCCAGCATTGTCCGAAGACTGCTCTGGTGGTTATGTGGCCAGCATGACTGCACCGAATGCTGTTACCTTCCCACCAAAGTGATACCTATTTATCTACTTGCATTTAAATGCTTTCAAACCGCTAGGTTGGCAGAAGCTGGGACTAGTAACAGGAACTCACATCGTCATACAGCACTCGGGCCTCGAACTGCCAACCTTCCGATCTTCTGATCATCAGAATTGAAGTCATGGCATCTAAAAAGGCCAATGTGATTCTAGGCTGCATCAATAGAAATATAGTGCCTAGATCAAGGGAAGTAATAGTGCCACTGCATTTTGCTTTGGTCAGGCCTCACCTGGAATACTGTGTCCAATTCTGTGATAAATGTGGTCCCCCATTAATCTGAGGACTTCTCCCAGACAACAAAGGGTTAAATGTTGGGGGGAGGTACATTCTAATGCGGGTTTATATCACAGCTGATGAAATGTCAATTGACCAATCAGGTAGGGAGAGAGACTTCTAAGTGAAGATTTTTAAAAGCCTTTTGAACACAAGGTTTGAATCCCGTTTTGTCTTCTGGAGGTGGATCTTGAAGATGCTGGTAGAGCTGGACAATGGCATCCAGGCTTCCATCAAGGACTACAAAACCCATCTGTGAATAGTTTAGGAACATGAACTAGCTAGTTGCATTAAGGTTTTTGGTTATTTTACTGGCTTGGCTGAAATGACTGTATTCTGTAACTTACATGTATCTGTGCCTGTAAGACAAGGGTATCCTGCATGTAATGATATCCTTTGCTCTAGAATTTCTTAGTTAGAATAAAGCTTTTCTTTAAAGTACCTTGCCTCTCTTACACTCCTTTTTCATGTGCCTTGGCTCAGCTAGTTTTTTCCTAGGTTGGCAAGGGAAGGAACTCTATAAATCACTTAGCAAAGTCCTGGGGTGTTGCTAAGGGAACTCTAATTCATCAGGTGGTGGCAGCTATTGGAAAAAGGTGGTCTCAAGGGATCCCATCCAGCTCAGCAGGAGTGGGAAGGGGATCCAGAAGACCTTCCATTATGATCTCTGTATGCAAAGAGCCAGAACAGGGTTGCGGTGTTTGGCTTTGAGCCCACAGAAGTTCATAACATGTTCTAGGTGTCACAATTCAAAAAGGATGTTGACAAGCTGGAGTATGTCTAAAGGAGGGCAACTAAAATGGTGAAGAGTCTGGAAACCATGCCCTATGAGGAGAGACTTAGGGAGCTGGGTATGTTTAGCCTGGAGAAGAGAAGATTAAGAGCTGATATGATAGCCGTGTTATGTGTTTGAAGGGATGTCATATTGAGGATGGAGCAAGCTTGTTTTCTGTTGCTCTAGAGCAGGGACCGGCAACCTACGGCCCGGGGGCCGGTTAAGGCCCCGGGCCCCAGACTTACCCGCCCAGGCGGAAGGTTGCTGCCATCGCCGCAGCGTGTTTTCTACAGCAGCGCGTTTTCGGCCGCGCTCGCTGCGGCCGCAACGCATTTGCGCATGCGCAGTACTCTTGCGCATGCGCAAACGCGTTGCAGCCACCATGTTGACTTCCAAAATGCCGTCCGCGACATGCGCCGTGGCGGCTGCGGCCGCGCAAGGTATGGCAGTGGCTGTGTGCGCGGGGGGGTCGCGCACGCGCCGCCATTCCCCCCCACCCTTGGCCCAGCCGAGACCCGGGCTACGGGAGACCGGCCCAGGTCTCCAAAAGGTTGCCTGTCCCTGCTCTAGAGAATAGGACCCAGAGCAATGGATTCAAACTCCAGGAAAAGAGATTCTAGCTCAATATTAGGAGGAATTACCTGACAGTAAGAGCTGTTTAACAGTGGAACACACTCTCTCAGAGTGCGGTGGAGTCTCCTTCTTTGGAGGTCTTTAAACAGAGGCTGGATGGCCATCTGTCAGGGATGCTTTGATTGAGAGTTCCTGCATAATAATAATAATAATAATAATAATAATAATAATAATAAGGTTTGTACTGGATAGCTCTTGTGGTCTCTTCTGACTCTATGATTCTATGTACTTATGCTTGTACAAATGTAGACAAAGAGACTCTAGCTTGTGTCTTATTATTTGTTTAGGGGGATTTAAGGAATTTGTATCCTCCCTTTTTCCCAAAATTATTATACTATCCATTTTAACAAGGAATCCCCTGTAATTTAGTAACCCCAATTCTACAAAATCTTCCAGGTAGATCTTCTGTTTAATGATTTGGATACACAAACTATAGAGATGGTCACTAGGTTCTGTGCCTCTGCTCTTGTTATACAGATAAATGTTTTATGATCAAATTTAGGATTTTTAGACTTAAAATGCTTAAAGTTTTTATTTAAGTAATTTTAACTATTCCAAGTGTTAATCTCTAGGAATAAATCTCTAATTTATCAGTCATAAATTTTATATATATATATATATATATATATATATATATATATAATGAGTTTTATGTTTTATTTATTTTAGTAGTATTTTGTATGTGTTTGTGCACATGTGCATATGTTTGTATATATTTGAATTTTAGATTTTGGTTTATTATGACCATAAATGAAATAAAATAAAATAACTTTCAACAGGGAGAAATATAGGCGACTACACTTGGTGATAATGAAATGCACATATGGGGGACACCTGGCTTGACACCAATACATGTGAAAGGAATCTAGGAGTCTTAGTGGACCACAAGCAGAACATGAGTCAGTAATGTGATGTGGCAGCTAAGAAAGCCAATGCAATTCTAGGCTGCATCAGTAGGATTATAGTGTCTAGATTAAGAAAAGTAATAGTACTACTCTATTCTGCTTTGGTCAGATCTCACCTGTAACATTGTGTGCAGTTCTGGGCACCACAATTCAAGAGGGATGTAGACAAGCTGAAGCATGTCTAGAGGAGGGTAGAATTGGGATTGCTAAATTGTAATGGATGTCTTGATAAAATGGACAGTATACTAAGACAGGAGCTAGAATCTCTGTCTACATTTGTACAAGCACAAATACATGTATTATATGACTTTTTTTAAAGTAGGGTCGCCATGAGTCGAGATCGACTCGAGGGCAGTTAACAACAAAAAACATGGTTGAACAAGTGGGATAAGATGTAATAAGATATAGAAACATGTGATATGGGAGTCTGGCTGTAAATCTTATTTATTTATTTATTAAAACACACATAACATTTATACATACATTAAACATTAAACATTAAATAAACAAACATACATCTGTATAACATAAACATACATTGAATATCACTTACAAACATAAAATATGACTTCCCCTCCTTTACTTTGAATATATTGCTTATTATATTTAACTTTCATATACTTTCTTTATATATATAAACAGCTTTTCCAATTCCTTTTCTATTTTCTCCCGATCTTAAAATAATTTTTTCATTATCTTCTTTAACCGTTACACATCATATATTTTAATCCACTCTACCTCAAATTTTAACAGGACCGATATATTCATCATACCACTTATGTTTTTCTAACTATCTGACTTATTGTTGAACCCATTTTTCATTCCTTCCAAGCAGTCACACTATTTTCTCCCCAGAGCTCTTTGAAATATTCTATAATCAGTATCCATTCTTTTCCAAATTCTCCACTCTTGTCTCTTTTTAATAATGATGTTAATTTGTCCATTTCCATAACGTCATATAATTTGATTTGCCAGTCTTCTATATTCAGAGACTCTTTACTCTTCCACTTTTTTGCAATTACATTCCTAGCAGCGTATAACATATAAAATATTATCTTACCAAATTTTCTTTCAATTTCATCATTTAACATTCCCAACAAATATACCTCAGTTTGTTTATTCATCTTAATTTTTAAAATCTTTTCTATTTCTGTATGTATTTGTGACCAATACCTTTTCGATCTTTCACACTCCCACCACATATGTATATATGTACCAACTGATTTAGAACATATCCAACATTCTTTATTACTATTTTTATAAATCTTAGTTATCTTTTCTGGCATTAAATACCATCTATATTGCATCTTATAATAACTCTCTCTTACATCATAACTTAATGTGTATTTTATTCTTTTTTTCCAATTTTTCTCCCATTCATCAAACATTATAGGTCTTCCCACGTCTTGTGCCCATTTTATCATGTACTCTTTTACAGATTCCTCTTCCGTTTCTACCTTCAAAAGTATTTTATACAATTTTGAAACCATATGTTGTGGATTTTCTAACATTAATTTCTCAAATTCAGATTCTTCCTTTTCTATCTGGCTTATTTTCATATCCATCTTAAATCTTTCCATGATTTGTCTGTATAGAAACCAATTACAGTTGAAACCTTCTTCTAATAGTTGTTCCATTTGTTTCATCCTTGGAATATCTTTTTCCCATTGCAATATGTCCCTATATGTTATCCAATCATCACCTTTCATTTTTTCTCTTATGTAAAAAGCTTCATTTACCGACGACCATTGTGGAATCTTTGTAATAAATATTTTTTTATATTTTTGCCAAATCCTCAAAATTGCTTTTCTTATAGGATGATTATTAAATTCCTTGTTTACTTTAACCTTATCATATATTAAATATGCATGCCATCCATATGCTAAATCCATTCCTTCTAATTGCAATAGTCTATTATCTTTTATCTGTATTTATTCTTTGACCCAGTCTAAACATGAAGCGTAAAAGTAAAGTTTAAGATTTGGGATGTTCATTCCTCCTCTATCCTTGTCGTCCTGCAAAACTTTCATTTTAATTCTAGCCTTTTTTTTATTCCAAATAAATGCTGCTATGTCCTTTTCCCATTCTTTGAATGGTTTGTCATTAACTATAATTGGTAATGTTTGAAATAAAAATGTCATTTTTGGTGTTAAATTCATTTTAACAACTGAAATTCTACCAGACCATGTTAAGTTCATCTTTGTCCATCTTTGCAAATCTTCCCGAACCTCTCGCCATACTTTTTCGTAATTGTTTTTGAACAAATTTGCATTTCTCTTTGTTATATATATATATACTTAGATATTTTATTTTATCCTTTATTTCTAATTGAGATATTTGTTTGAGTTGTTGTTTCTCTTCTTTCCCCATATTCAATGCCAGCATATTTGTTTTTCTCTCATTAATTTTAAAACCTGCATATTTCCCATATTCTTTAATTGTTTCTATCATTGGTTGTATACTTTGCATTGGGTCCGCTAACGTTATTACCAGATCGTCTGCATATGCCCTTACTTTATATTGAAATCTGTTTATTCTTATTCCTTTTATTTTTTCCTTTGATCTGATCTGGTCCAAGAGTACCTCTAACGACAAAATAAATAATAACAGTGAGAGTGGACAGCCTTGTCTTGTTCCTTTATAAATTTCACAAACTGCAGTTTTTTTCTCCATTAACTATTATCTTTGTTTCTTGTTTCTTATATATTTCTTTTATCCACGTCAAAAAATTCAGTCCAACTTCCATCTTATTCAAAATCTCTATTATGAAATCCCAATGAACGTTGTCAAATGTCTTTTCAGCGTCTAGAAATATTAATGCCGCCTGTTGATCCACTCTTTTTGCATAATACTCAATTATGTTGATTATATTTCTTATATTTTCCTTCATGTGTCTGTTTGAAAGAAATCCTGTTTGATCTTTATTTATCCAATTGTTCAAAATCTTTTTTAGTCTTTCTGCCAAAATTGATGTAAATATTTTATAATCGTTATTCAGGAGCGCAATAGGTCTAAAACTTTTCACATCATGAATTCAACAACAACAACAGCAGATGCAAAGAAGACCATCAATAGACCAATCTAAAAAACAAGACTTCAATACAATTATTTTGGATGAAATAAGACAGATGAGACAGGAAATGAAGAAGGATAAGGAGGAATTGATACAAGACATGGAAAATATGAAGGGGGAAATAAAAAAAGAGATAAGATCTGACCTGAATGAAATAAAAGATTCGATTAGGTCAGTGACTACAGAGGTAAAAATAGTAAAATCTAAAGTTAATGAGTTGGAGAGGAAAAACAAAGAATTGGAAGAAAAATTAAATACAGAAATCACCAAGAGGAAAGAAATACAAGATGAAAAATTAATGTGGGAATGTAAAATGAGGGAGAGATGTTTAAAGATAAGAGGAGTGCCTGAGACTGAAGAAGAGGATTTAAATATTTTGTTGGTAACATCTCTATCAGACTTTGTTGGTAAAGATAAAGCTATGATGGTGTTAGAGATGGACAAATGTTTCCGAATAAGTTCATTGATCGCCACTCAGAAGAGATTACCAAGAGATATTGTCGTATATTTTGTGCAGACACAGATGAGGAAGACAATTCTGCAACAGCATTTTCAACAGAAATTAAATATAAATGGAGTAGAAGTTCAACTAATGAAGGATTTACCAGGACCAATTCTGAAAAAGCGACGAGAATACGCATTCTTAACTAGAAAACTTAGAGAATGGGATATAAACTACAGATGGGAAAACTCTGAAGGAATCTCACTTAAATACAAACAAAAGAGGATGAAGATCAACACGGTGGCGGAGGCACAGGAATTTTTAGAAAATTTAACAAAGGATAAAGAACAGGAGCAAGACAGAGACTATGAAGAATCGACGAGAGGAGCAACAGGAGGAGAAAATGGACAGTCACCCACACAGAGAAGTAAAACAAAGGAAGGAGAAGAGGAGGAAGAGGGAGAGTTATAAGGTACAGAAGAAAATTTTAAATTCAAAATCAAAATGCAGAATTTTAACAAAATAAAATGTTTGTCATGGAACGTAAAAGGACTAAATAGCCCAAGAAAAAGAAAAATCGTTTATCATTATCTCAGAAAATTGAAATTTGATATTATTTGTTTACAAGAAACACATATTAGAAAATTGGAGAAAAAATATTTGAGAAATTTGAAATTGGGTAAAGAATTTATTTCGGCGGGGAAAAAAGGAAAAAAAGGAGTGGTAATATATCTCAACAATAAATTAGAAGGAAAAGAAGTATTTAATGACTCAAACGGACATTATATTGGAGTTGAAGTCAGTTGGAATTTGGAAAAGACTTTAATTGTGGGTATATATACTCCAACAGAACAAAAAGACAGATTTTTCAATAAATTAACAAAAATACTAAGTGAATATGAGTATGAAAATATAATTCTACTCTGAGATTGGAACGGAGTCATAGATCCAGAAATTGATAGGAAATCAGACAAACAAATAAAAAAAAAAGACAAGGTAAATTACCAAACTCCTTTTTCGAAATGAAAGAAATATTCTCATTGATGGATATTTGGAGGACGAAATATGGAAATGTAAATCTTCAAAGACCTGTGTGAGATCATAAAGTCTTTTAAGTAAGAGATTTTGTTGTTAACTGTCCTTGAGTCAATCTCAACTCATGGCGACCCTATGGATGAGACATCTCTAAGATCCTCTGTCCTCCACTGCTCTGCTTAATTCCTGCAAACTCATACTCGTTACCTCCTTAATAGAGTCCATCCATCTGGCATGTGACCTTCCTCTCTTCCTACTTCCCTCCACCTTTCCCAGCATTATTTTTTTTCCAAAGAGTCCTCTCTTCTCATGATGTGGCCAAACTACGACAGCCTTAGTTTGGTCATTTTGGCCTCCAGAGAGATTTCCGGTTTAACCTGCTCTAGGACCCACTTGTTTGTCCTTTTGGCATGGGATCCTCAGCACTCTTCTCAACACCACAACTCAAATGAATTGATTTTCTTCCTATCATCTTTCTTAACTGTTCAGCTCTTACATCCATACATGGTACTAGGGAATACGGTGGCTTATATGATTCTAACTTTTGTGCTCAGTTGTATATCTTTGCATTTTAGAATCTTTTCTAGTTCTTTCATACCCACCCTCCCCATTCTTAGTCTTCTTCTGATTTCCTGGCTGCAGTCCCCATTTCTATCAATGTTTGATCCCAGGGAATTATTTTATTATTTCTATTTCTTCATTGTCTAGACTGAACTTGTGAAGGTCCTCAGTGGTCATTACCTTTGTTTTCTTTATGTTCAGCATTAAACCTGTCTTTGCACTTTCTTCTTTGATCTTCCTTAGTAGGTGTTCCAGGTCTGTGAGGTTTTCTACTAGTATTATGATGTCATCTGCATCATAATTGTTGCTATTCCTTCCTCCTATTTTCACTCCTCCTTCTTCTGTGTCCAAGTCTATTTTTCTTTTAATATGTTCTGCATACAAGTTGAACAGATAGGGTGAAAGGATGCAGCCTTGTCTGACCCCTTTGCCAATTGGGAACCATTCTGTTTCCCTGTGTTCTGTTCTGATAGTAGCCTCTTGTCCCGAGTACAGATTCCTTATCAGGACTATCAGATGTGTTGGCTCTCCCATGTCTTTAAGGGTGTGCCAAAGCCTTTCATGGTCTGTGCAGTCAAAGGCTTTGCTATAGTCTATAAAGCACATGCTGATTTTCTTT
Organism: Phrynosoma blainvillii; assembly: GCA_026167975.1. Classification (NCBI taxonomy): domain Eukaryota; kingdom Metazoa; phylum Chordata; class Lepidosauria; order Squamata; family Phrynosomatidae; genus Phrynosoma; species Phrynosoma blainvillii. The sequence continues at coordinate 156,132,771 of JANUYF010000004.1, forward strand.
TGGAACTCCCTGCTACGCTCCATTAGCCATCGTATATTTGCAATGTGATCCCTAGTACCTCTACCTTTCCTGAACCCTGCTTGGACCTTTGGGATCTCTCTTTCCATGTATGGTTGAAGTCTATGTTGCAGAATTTTGAGCATGATCAGTGCTATGATCCTATAGTTGCTGTAGTCTCTTGTGTCTCCCTTTTTTGTGGATGGGGATGTATATTGATCACTTCCAATCTGTTGGCCATTGTTTTGTTTTCCATATCTATTGACATATGTTGGTTAGCACTAGAGTTGACTCTGTCAATGTGGATTGCAGCATTTCAATTGGAATATCATCTATTCCTGATGATTTGTTTTTTGCTATTTCTCTTATTGTAGTTTCCACCTCACTTTTTAGAATTTGGGGTTCATCTTCATAGGGCTCTTCATTCAATTTGTCCTTCATTTTGTCATCTCTTTTGTATAATTCTTCTGTGTATTGCATCCAACGTCTTTTTATTCCTTCCTGGTCTTGAATTATGCTATTTTTATTGTCATAGAGCAGGGGTAGGCAACCTTTCCCCTTTAAGGGCCGAGGGACTTCAGCTCCCAGAAGCCTCAGCCATGTTGGCCAATAGTCCCATGTTGGCCAATAGCTCCTGGGATTCTGGGAGCTGAAGTCCCTCGGCCCTTAAAGGGGAAAGGTTGCCTACCCCTGTCATAGAGCATCCCAGTCCTTGGTTTGAATTTTCCTTTGGTTCCCTGGATCTTGTGAAATAGGTGTCTTGTTGTTAGAATCCTGTTAGTATGCTATCAGATATATAGTATAGTGTGGGGATGATGGGAAGATGGGTTAGTAATGTTAGAGCGCAGGTGCTTTATCAAGTGACCTTGGGTGGCTGGCTCAGCTAGCTGGGAACGAAAGAGATGTTTGGGAAAAGGAAGGAGGGGTTGAGAGCGCGGGCTTTTTGCACATTCTTTTCACTAGTTGTAGAGGGGGATTTTTTCAGTCTCAGCTAAAACGTCTGATAGGCATGACTGACCTATGGATCTTCCAATAAAGTTCTGTTAATTCTTTAATTAAACTGACTGGTTGGATGTCTAAAGGTGCTGCTGTCTATTTCATGACAGTTAGCTGAGACTCACAACCAAGTTTTATTTTATTTTTGGGTTTTGTTCCTGCTCTCGGAGAGATGGATGCAGGAGAGGGGATATCCGCCAAAGAGTGCCTAACTCCTGGGGATGGAGGAGAACCTCGGACGGTGGACAAAGAAATCGGCGCGGTGCCAAAGGCCGGGGCCCAACAATTGCCACAGACCCCACTAGTGTCTGGGAGATGGTTTGGTGCACCAGTGGCCCCAGTGCACACCAAGGAACGCCGGCGGGCTGCGAGGTGGTCGGATTGGAACACCGGGTTCACGCAACTGCTGCAGCTGCCCTCGGGAGAGGGGACCGACCTGGAGACACAGGTACAGCAGCTGAAATCGGAGGTGGAGGAGATGCGAGGTACCATGACCATGATGTTAGAGATCCTCCAACAGATGGCGGGGGATGGAGCAGGGGGTGCCGGGGTAGGAGCCGCCCGGGCAGACCCCAGCAATGGGAGCAGGGGAAGATGGAGCTTTGCCCCCAGGGCCCCCACCAGCCGTCCTTCCACAGCCGAGGGTCCCAGATGCGCAGGCTAAAAAGATGGGGGTCAAGTTCGACGGGGATCCCCAAACGCTGCCTTACTTCCTATCGCAAGTGGCGGATCACATGGAAGAGTGGGGGCCCGTTTTCCCTTCAGAAGTTGCCAAAGTGAAGTGCGTGGCGAGGCATCTACGAGGAGAGGCGGCCCGCTGGTTGGTGCAGCTCTATGATCGCCGAGCGCTGGAGCTGGGGAACCTAGATGAATTCATGAGGGCCCTTAGGACTAGATTTGAAGACCCTTTTCAGGCCACCACTGCCTTGGCCGAGTTAAAGGGTTTAAAACAAGGCTCCATGACAGTGGCAGCATATGCAGCAGAATTCCGAAGGTTGGTGGCCCAAGTGCCTGACTGTCCAGAGGGGATACAGATCCAATATTTCAAAGATGGACTGCGACCAGAGATAGCCAAATGGATGTTGATGATGGGCAAACCCCTCACGGCCATGGAATGGATTAGAGTGGCAGGAGAAGCGGAAGGCATTTTACATGAGGTCAGAATGTTAGATCAAAGACAAACCCAAGAGACAAAAGCGAAGGGGGGCCGAAGCCAAGCCCACAAGGGGAAACCTCCAGCCAGCTCTGCAGAGACCGAGAGAGACGCCGGCGGTTAGGCCTGTGTTTAAAATGCGGCCAAAAGGGGCACTTAATTGCTGCTTGCCCAGACATGGCTCAGGAAGGAAAGCCCAGTTCCTCTCAGGCCCCTCCCGGCAAAGGTTCCAAAAAGGAAAAGAGCCAGCAGAAAAAGAAATCTTCCGCTGAACGTAGCCTGAAGGTGGAGGAGTCCCAAGAACCGGGGGTTTGGTCGGACTCAGACAGCTCCGAGACCTCCATGGGTTCAGGAGGGGAGCCTTTAAACTTCCAGAGCCTGCCTTAGAAAGCGGCGAGAGGCAGGCTGTGGGAGCAGAAAGCCGCAAAAGGATGGTGAGTGGGGGCATCCCCCTGTTGTCAGTATCTGTAACTTTGGTGGTAGGGCCCAAGCAAAAAGCTATGCAGTTAATTGCAGCTATTGACTGCGGGTGCACAAGGTGCCTGATAAACCCAGCGGTAATATAGTTTGAACATAGCCACTCACCCTTTGAGAGAGCCCATTCCCTTTGTCCAGATGGATGGAACTTTGATGGGGGGCCGTGCTGCAGAGGAAAAAAACGCTCCTGTGTGGCTGGGGATAGCAGACCATTGGGAACAGCTCCAGTTGGTGGTGGGAAATACTACCACCTAATGTTGGGCATAGACTGGCTACACCATCACAACCCTGAATTGCGCTGGAGGGAGAGACAATTAATTTTCAATGATCCGGAGTGTGCAAACCATCGCCTTGCCCACGGGATGGTGCTCCCCCCTCTCCTCCCCACGGTGGCGCTTCCCGGACAAAGAGAAAAAGACGCAGCCGCTCACTTGGAAGGGCTGCCCAAGGACAGAGACATTGGGCAAGGTGGGGAGGGGTTGCCAGTCATCCCTCCAGTTTACCGAGATTTAAAAGGGGTGTTTGAAGAGAAAGAGTGTGATGTGTTGCCTCCACACCGAGAAACAGACTGTGCTATTGAAATATTGCCAGGGGCACCCCTTCCTAAACCCAAACTGTATTCAATGACCCCAAAAGAGCTGGCCACATTAAAGGACTACATAGAAAAGAACTTGGCTCGAGGGTTCATTAGACCCTCTACTTCTACTTTTGCTGCTTCAGTATTTTTTAGGGGAAAAAAAGATGGTTCTTTGCGGCTGGTGGTAGACTATCGCAATCTAAATGGGATTTGCAACACCAACAAGTACCCTTTGCCCCTAATGAAAGACATGTTGGGGAGACTGGGCACGGGCAAAATATTTACAAAATTGGATTTAAGAGATGCTTGTCATCGAGTTAGGATTAAGGAGGGGGATGAATATAAGACTGCTTTCAACTGCCCTTTGGGGGCATTTGAGTACCTGGTTCTTCCTTTTGGACTGTCGGGGGCTCCCGGGATTTTTATGAGGCATATAAATGAAGTACTGCATGATTTGCTTTTTGAAGGTGTTTTGGTATATTTAGACGACGTGCTCATCTATTCAAAAGACTTAGACAGTCATGTCAAACTGGTGAGAGAGGTACTCAAAAGATTGTGGGATAACCAACTGTATGTGAAACTGTCCAAATGTCACTTTCACACCGAGAGACTAGATTTTTTGGGGTACTGAGTGTCTAACCAGGGCATCGAAATGGATCCAGCTAAGGTACAAACAGTGTTGGACTGGGCATCCCCAAAAAATAGGAAAGATGTACAAAAGTTCCTGGGCTTTGCAAATTTCTACAGAGAATTCATTCCTGACTTTGCTAAGATCGCATTGCCCATTACAGACTTACTCAAGACGAAAAAAATGCCCAAAAGTGGGGAGGGGGGTGCGTCCAAGCCTCCCAAGCCCTCCTCCCCGATCCAATGGTCCGAAAAATGCCAGAGAGCTTTTGAACAACTGAAGCTGTTGTTCAGCTCTGAACCTATTTTAATTCACCCAGACTCAGACAAACCCTTTGTGGTTCAAGTGGATGCCAGTGATTTTGCTATGGGGGCTGTTCTGCTGCAGAAAGATGATAAAGACAAACTTAGACCTTGTGCCTACCTGTCCAAGAAATTCCAGGGGCCCCAATTATCTTGGCCCTGCTGGGAACGGGAAGCTTATGCAGTCAAGCATGCCCTAGAAAGCTGGAGACAATTCTTGGAGGGGCTGCACACCCTTTTGAGGTGTGGACTGATCACAGAAACATAGAGGCGTTACAGACCCCCCGCAAACTTAGCCCCAAACAAAGGAGATGGGCGAAAGACTTTTACAAGTATAACTTCAAATTAAAGGTTTTCCCGGGCCGCCAAAACATTTTGGCAGATGCATTGTCCAGATTGCCACAGCATGGGGGGAAAGAGGCGGTTCCTCTTGAGACCATCTTTTCCCGGGAACAGTTAGGTTTGGCGGTAATTACACACAGTAGAGCCAAAGCTTTAGCCCAACCCCTTTCACAGGGTGACTCACCACCGCCATTAGATGACCTTTTGCTAAAAATCCAGCAGGGGGCAGAAACAGATGAGTGGCTACAGCAGCATAAAAATCAACTGTCTAAAAATGCACAAGACCTATGGGTGTGGAATTCAAAGATCTATGTTCCTGCTTCCTTAAGAAAAGACACCCTTCAGATATACCATGACTCTAAGGCAGTAGGGCATTGGGGATATTTAAAAACTTGGCACAAGATCCGCAGCACCTACTGGTGGGATGGAATTCGTGCAGATGTAGAGGCTTATGTTAAAAGTTGCCCGGTTTGCGCTAGAGCCAAACCAAGAGTGGGCAGACCTAGAGGACTACTTCAACCTTTGCCTACACCAGAAGGACCTTGGAAACACATTGCTATGGATTTTATAACAGACCTGCCTCCTAGCAAGGGCCGAGACACTATTTGGGTGGTGGTAGATTTGTTCTCCAAACAAGTACATTATGTGGCCTGCAAGGGGATGCCTTCGGCCCCCAAATTAGCTGATCTGTTCATAGCACACATATATAGACTCCATGGCCTCCCAGACCGAATAATCTCCGATAGAGGCAGTTCTTTTACTTCTAAATTTTGGAGGGTGCTACAAGACAAATTGGGGGTTCAATTGGCCCTTAGCACGGCTTTTCACCCGGAGACTGACGTCCAGAGCGAGAAAACTAACCAAAGTCTCCAGAGATACCTGCGTTCTTATACTAACTACCTGCAAGATGATTGGTTTGATTGGTAATTGTTCTTAACTGTTGTTGATAATTTTATGATGTAAGCCACCCCAATTGTGCTCAGAGGGGCGGGGTATTAAATAAAAATTATTATTATTATTATTATTATTATTACTTCCACATGCCGAGGTTGCTTTCAATAGCGCAGTGCACAGCAGCACTGGGAGCTCTCCCTTTTCGATTAACTATGGTTTTGAACCTAAGCTCCTCCCCGCCCTGCCTGTGAATAAAACTGACCCGGTTCAGGTGACCCACTGGGCTGACAAAGTCAGAGGGGCTTGGCCTACCATTATCAAAGCTTTACATGAAGCTAAAAAACAATATAAAAATCAGGCCGACAAAAAACGGGCAAAAGGTTGGGATATTAAGCCTGGTGATATGGTTTACCTTTCCACAAAGAACTTGAGGTCAAAGTTCCCTTCCAAAAAGCTAGGCCCAAAGTTTGTGGGTCCTTTTCCAGTTAGGAGACTTGTTAATGATGTTACTGCTGAGTTGATTCTTCCTAAAACCTATCGTCATCTTCACCCAGTTTTTCATTTCAGCTTGTTGAAACCTGATAGTGCTGTTGACCCCTGGAAACCAGTTGAGTCACCACCCCTTCCTTTGATGGTTGATGGACATCAACACGTTGAAGTTTCGAAGATTCTGGACTCCCGGGTTCATCGAGGCAGACTACAATATTTAATACGTTGGAAACACTTTCCTGTTGACCATTCTGAATGGGTGTCTGCTGTTCATGTCAATGCTCCTGATCTAATTGCTCATTTTCACGAACGCTATCCAGACAAGCCTTCCTTGTCTTCAGTTGTTTGATGTTCCTTTTCTTTCTCTGTATTTTGTTTAGGGGGGTTTCTGTTTTCAGGGGGGCAGCCTGTTAGAATCCTGTTAGTATTCTATCAGATATATAGTATAGTGTGGGGATGATGGGAAGATGGGTTAGTAATGTTAGAGCGCAGGTGCTTTATCAAGTGACCTTGGGTGGCTGGCTCAGCTAGCTGGGAACGAAAGAGATGTTTGGGAAAGGGAAGGAGGGGTTGAGAGCGCGGGCTTTTTGCACATTCTTTTCACTAGTTGTAGAGGGGGATTTTTTCAGTCTCAGCTAAAACGTCTGATAGGCATGACTGACCTATGGATCTTCCAATAAAGTTCTGTTAATTCTTCAATTAAACTGACTAGTTGGATGTCTAAAGGTGCTGCTGTCTATTTCATGACACTTGTTCTTCCCTTTTTGTTGTTGTCTTCTATTTCTCTGCATTGGTCGTTGTAGTAATTTTCTTTATCTTTCCGCATAAGCCGTTGTACTGTTACGTTCATAATTCTTAGTTTGTTCCTATCTCCCTTTTGGTATTCCCCCTCTTCTTTTCTTTATTGTTTGTAGTGTTTTTTTCTGTCATCCATGTTTTTTCATCTTTCTTTTTGTTTATTGAAAGTGTCTGTCTGCATTCTTCTTCTATCATGTCCCTGGCTTCAGACCATAGTCCCTCTGGTTCTTAGTCTATTATGCTTATGCTACACCACCTCTTCCGGCGTCCTTTCCGTGCCTTGAGGAAGGAGCACTATTTTAGCACTCCTTCCTGTGCAGGCAGAAGAGTGGGTTGGGGCTGAGGCGTGGGGCAGCCTTGGCCCCAATCCACTGCTTCTCAGGGTGGCCCACGGCTGCCCGTCTGCATCCCCCCATAGAGACCCAGCACATAGAGGAGAACACTAAATCCATCACAGTGTCAAACTACAATCTAAAGAATACCCTGAATTTAAGCACCATGCAAAGAAGAAGATTACACTACTAACATCATTGATAGGGAACCAGAAAAACTCTGGACCAAAACCAAGGACACTTCACTAACTTAGCACTAAGACGGAAGAATGCAAAACAAACCAACAAAACAAAACAAAATTCTTCATATCCAAAAAAAAAGAAAAATCTCATTGGAAACCTAATGAAACCTCACGTCTGGATTACTGCAATGCACTCTACATGGGGCTACCCTTGTGCCTAACCCAGAAACTTCAACTGGTATAAAACATGGCAGCCAGGCTAATCACCGGAACATCTAGGAGGGAGCATATAACACCTGTGTTTAAATCTCTCCACTGGCTGCTGATTAGTTTCCGGGCATAGTACAAGGTGTTGGTTTTAACCTTTAAAGCCCTACATGGCTTGGGTCCATCTTATCTCCGGGACCACCTCTTCCCATATGATCCCCCCCATGCACTTCGGTCCTCTGGGAGGAACCAGCTGCAGCCTATGAAAACTAGGCTGTCGCAGACCTCCCAGAGGGCCTTCTTGGCGACCGCTCCCAGACTATGGAATGGCCTGCTGGACGAGATCCGTCTTATTACCACCCTTGATTGCTTCAAAAAAGCAGTGAAGACGGATCTCTTCCGGCAGGCCTTCCCGGAATAATCTCCTGACCAATTAGGAGTCTGGATTGCTCCCTGTTTTTCTGCCTCCATTGTCTTTTTCTCTAGAAGTTGCTTTGTTCATTGTATTGTTTGTATGTTGTTTGAATTGCTATTTTAATATTGCTCTAGTTTAATTTATTTTTAAGGGGTGGGAAGATTTGGAATTGGGCTGAAGGATTGTTTTAATTGTTGTTTGTTTTAACTTGCTGTACGCCAGCCCAGTTGCTGAGCAGAGGGGCGGGTTAAAAATAAAAATTATTATTATTATTATTATTATTATTATTATTATTTGATAAATATTAGGTGACAGGTCTAAAATTTTGGCTGATTGATAAATTCTCTTGTTCTTTTCTTTTTCTTTCTTTTTTTGGTTGAGATGTATTTAAGATCTTGTTGTAAGTCAAATTGCTTGTTTTTGACACTGTAACAACCCAGACAGGGTTTTAGGTAATTATTAACATGTAGAGTATGTAATGATATAACAAAATAATATATTAGCTTTACATGCAGAATGGTCAACCACACTTACTATAATGATAAAAGAAATAGCATAAACAATTGGAAAATCTACTTGTTGATACAGTAGAGAAGCACAACAGATATTATTGTATACATCAGACATTATAAAAGAGGAAGTAATTGTTAGATGTTAGTTCTTTGTCCAATGCCAGATTGGTAGGAATGTATGTGTGTGTGGCTGTTTAACTGATGGTGTGTTGTGGAATGTTGTTTGATTTTGTTTTGTCTTTATAATATTACAAATTTGAATAAAAAGATTTATAAAAAGAAAAGATATGAAAATGCTCAATCCAAATCCTCATGAAAGGGGACACCAGGAATATAAGTAACCATCAGATCACTGCATTAATCTTTCATACTAGCAAAATGACATTCAAGGTTTTACAACAAAGACTTTTTACATTGCATACATCAAGAAATTCAGAAAAGGATGTGGTACTAAATCTAATGTAAAACATACATTGACAAATGGAATGCACCAAAGAATTTCAGAAGAAAATCATCCTGTGTTTTACAGTAAAGCCTTTGACTGAGCAATTTTTTTTCTTTTTAAAATACTTTATTAATTAAAATCTGACAATACAATAACAAACAACATATATTGACTTATTAAGTAACATACAATCACAGAACAGTAGAAAAAAGAAGAAAGAAAGAAAGAGAAGAAAAGAGAAGAAAAGAGAAAAACTAAAGAAAATATAGCAAACGCAAACAAATATTAACAAAACTTCCTGGACTAGGACATTGTTCTTAATTCAACTTAAATTTTGACTGAGCAATTATTAAAAACTGGATTGTTCTAAAACAAATGGGAGTGCCACAACATTTGACTGCCTGGTGTGTAACTTATATCTGGGCAAAGAAGCCACTGTTCTGACACATTATAGCAGAACAGAATAGTTTCCAGTTTACAAGGGGCTCAGACAAAGTCTACATACCCTACCTGTTTAATTTATACAAAGAACATCATATAAAAAGCAGGATTAAACTTGGAGGAAGGAGATGTGACAACTACAGGATCTCTGTGTTTTACTCACCTTTCATACATCTTTGAAAGCAATCACTACCTTCTCCTTATAGCTTCTCCTGGGACAAGTGGGGAGATATAATTACAGTTCTGTAATTCTACTTTAACTGCCTTAGCAACATCTGATGGAGTCCCAGGATTTGAAGTTTGGGAGGGGCATGTGGTGGCTTAGTGGTTAAGACACCAATTCTGATGATTGCAAGGTTGGACATTGACTGTTGATTGCAAGATCAGCAGGTTGGCAGTTCAAGGCCCAGGTGCTGCATGATGGGGTGAGCTCCAATCACTAGTCCCAGCTTCTGTCAATCTAGCAGTTTGAAAGCATGGAAATGCAAGTAGATAAATAGGTACCACTTTGATGGGAAGGAAACAGCTTCCGTGCAATCATGCTGGCCATGGGGACATCTTTGATAATGCTGGGTCCCTTGGCTTAATAATGGAGATGATCATCACCTCCTACAGTCAGTTACGACTAGACATTCATCTCAAGGGAAACCCTTTACCTTTACCTTTTTAGAATTCTCAACGATAGTGGTCTAGTTCCTCACCAAACTACAAACCCCAGAGGATACCATAGGATACAGACACAGCTGTTAAAATGGACTCACTGCTCTAATTGTGTAGTGTGATGTGGCCCTGATTTAACACTATTTTACAGTTGCTATTTTCTGAATTGACCTAAATATGTAGTATTTGTTCTCCCTCGTCATTCTCACACTAGTTCAGACTTCTAACAGTTCCTAATTAAATGCAAAAATTAGGGGTTATTTTTGCTGTTACATTTGTTTTTTGTCCTTTATATTTCAATAGAAACCTCTTTTATAGAAATTTTTATTTCCTGCATGTTTTGTTCCCCCACTCCATGAAAATTGTCTTGCTATACCTCTACTCCCCTGCCATTCTCAAATCAGGAATTCTTTCCCAGTTCAACAGCATTCAGTGTATAAAAAGAAGGAACGAAAACACAGCATAACCCCTGCTTGATGAATAGGCCCAATTTGGTTTGCCCAAGAGCAAAGGAAGCTGATCAGAACTGAACCATTGGCAGAGAGCCTTGACAAATGTATTTCATAACATAAACTGGCAAGAAAAGGTGAGGAGGCTATGCAGAATGAAAAGCATAGTTCTGGAGAAGCCTGATAAGAAGAACTGGAATAATTCCATTGGATGGCAAGAATATCCATCAAAAACATAGAACACTGCCTTGTTTTGAGTCAGATGATCTAGCTATTTTTTCCCCATTCTGATTGGCAGTAGTTGTCAGCACCTCAGAATCAGATAAAGCTCTTTTTCACATGTGGTCTCTAAATTAGTTCCAGATCTGCTGCCTATGCTAGATTTAGCTCTATTACTATTTTTTGCCTCAGTAATTTTTTAAACAGCAGCCTCTCCTGGTTTAAGGTTAAGCAGCAAAAGATAGGGAAGAGCACTGTGTGATCCTAAAGGAATAGTGTTGACAGCTGACTCTCCCTTCCCCACATCAATAAGAACAGCAAGTGTCTCAGCTGTGAACATCATTTTCAGAAATTAGAAACTCTGGTGTTAGATTTGGCATACAGATTGAAGGAGAGAGTTAAAAAGAGGGACGTAGAGAGGTTGCAGCCAATGACAGAGGAAGAACATTACAGCTCCTTGAGAGGCTGACAACCCATTTCTGCTATGACCAATAGCAGTTTGAATAGGAAAGGCCCATTGAAAAGAGAACTGCCATTTCGAAAGGCTGAGTGGTTTGGAGTCAGGACTGAGCCATGGGAAGTCAGAGGGGAGTGTGGCATTTGGAGTTGTGCCCAGGAGAACAACCTGAATCAAATCAGCAGTAACATTTGAAGAATAAACCAAAACACAGTAGACCAAGAAGACAGTTGTTGTCACAGGCCAAAAAGGATATCATTTACAGACATGCCTAATGAAACAATCATCCTAAAAATACTTTGCTGCTCTAGATAATGTTCCACATAACAGCTTTATTGGTTGATCACACATGGTAGTCACATATAGATATTGTTAGTTCTAGCTGAGGCTTTCTATTACTACCTGTAGTGGTTCCTGCTGTTTAAGATCCTTATCACATGAGAAAAGAAAGCCAAAATGGAGCAGGAGAGCACCATAGTAGTTTTCTCTCTGCCTCTCTGTATGCCATCATAGCACTTCTGTTCTCTTCCTGAGGGAGACAGTCATAAAAGTGTATGTTTTGTCAAATAGATTGTGAACAAAAGAACACTTTTATGACCATCTCTCCTGGGAAGAAAACAGAAGTGCTATGGCAACATGTAGAGAGACAGGGACAATGCAGCTACTCCCCTGCTTCATTTGGCTTTCTTTTCTCATGCGATGAGGCTCTAAGAGTGTGAAAGGACAATTGGAAGCCCAGGAAAGAAAGGCCGGATAGGCTGAAGAAGGGGTAGCTAGTAGGATAATCTTCTACTAGTGGCTGGTATGTTGGGATGTAGGATGTCAGAGATGCTAAGGTTCAGCAGAAGTGGAACAAACTATATATGATTTGATTCTCAACTTTGCAAGGTCTAATTACTCTAAAAAATGATATCCTCTCTTCGTTCTGTATTAGAAGAAATGTATGGGGTTGGCAAATCATAGAATCATAGAGTTGGAAGAGACCACAAGGGCCATCCAGTCCAACCCCCTGCCATGCAGGAACTCCCAATCAAAGCATCCCCGACAGATGGCCATCCAGCCTCTGCTTAAACACCTCCAAGGAAGGAGACTCCACCACACTCCGAGGGAGTGTGTTCCACAGTCGAACAGCCCTTACTGTCAGGAAGTTCCTCCTAATGTTGAGGTGGAATCTCTTTTCCTGGATCTTGCACCCATTGTTCCGGGTCCTAGTTTCTGGGGCGGCAGAAAACAAGCTTGTTCCCTCCTCAATATGACATCCCTTTAAATATTTAAACAAGGCTATCATATCACCTCTTAACCTTCTCTTCTCCAGGCTAAACATCCCCAGTTCCCTAAGTCGTTCCTCATAGGGCTTAGTTTCCAGACCCTTCACCATTTTAGTTGCCCTCCTTTGGACACACTCCAGTTTCTCCACATCCTTTTTGAATTGTGGTGCCCAGAACTGGACACAGTATTCCAGGTGAGGCCTGACCAAAGCAGAATAGAGTGGCACTATTACTTCTCTTGATCTAGACACTATACTTCTATTGATGCAGCCTAAAATTGCATTGGCCTTTTTAGCTGCTGCATCACACTGTTGACTCATGTTCAACTTGTGGTCTACCTGGACTCCTAGATCCCTTTCACACGTAGTCTCGTTCAGCCAGGTGTCCCCCATTGTATATCTGTGCTTTTCATTTTTCTGCCCTAAGTGCAGTACTTTACATTTCTCCGTGTTGAATTTCATTTTGTTAGCTTTGGCCCAGCTTTCTAGTCTGTTCAAGTCATTTTGAATTTTGATCCTGTGTTCTGGGGTATTAGCTACTCCTCCTAATTTGGTGTCGTCTGCAAATTTGATAACTATACCCCCAATACCGTCATCCAAGTCATTGATAAAGATGTTGAATAGCACTGGGCCCAGGACAGAGCCCTGTGGCATCCCACTGGTGACTTCTTTTCAGGTTGAAAAGGAGCCATTTTTGAGCACCCTTTGTGTTCGGCCAGTCAACCAATTACAAATCCATGTAACAGTTACTTTTTCTAGCCCACATTTTACCAGCTTGTTTGCAAGAATGTCATGGGGAACCTTGTCAAAGGCCTTACTGAAATCAAGATATACTATAGCCACAGCATTCCCTTCATCTACCAAGCGGGTAATTTTATCAAAAAAAGAGATCAGATTTGTCTGGCATGACTTGTTCCTCTGAAACCCATGTTGACTTTTTGTGATTATGGAATTACTTTCCAAGTGTTCACAGACTCGCTGTTTAATGATCTGCTCCAGAATCTTTCCCGGTGTTGATGTCAGACTAACTGGACGATAATTATTGGGATCCTCTTTTTTTCCCTTTTTGAAGATGGGGACAACGTTTGCCCTCCTCCAGTCTGCTGGGACTTCTCCTATTCTCCAGGAGTTCTCAAAGATTATTGCCAGTGGTTCCAATATTACATTTGCCAGTTCTTTTAGTACCCTTGGATGTAATTCATCTGGTCCTGGAGACTTATATTCATTCAGATTAACCAGGTATTCCTGTACTATCTCTTTACTTATTCTATGCTCAAATTCTCCTATTCTGTCCTCTGCTCTATTATCCTCAGGTTGAGCACCCTTTGCCTTTTCTGAGAAGACTGAAGCAAAGAAGGTGTTGAGTAATTTTGCCTTTTCTCTGTCTCCTGTTAACTTTTTGCCATCTTCTCCACACAGTGGCCCTACCATTTCCTTCTTCTTCCTTTTGCTGCGGACATACCCAAAAAAGCCCTTTTTATTGTTCTTAACCTCTCTAGCAAGCCTGGGTTCATTCTGCGCTTTAGCTTTTCTGACTTTAACCCTACACATGCTAGCTATTTGTTTGAATTCCTCTTTGGTGATTTCCCCATTTTTCCATTTCTTATACATGCTCCGTTTAAAACTTAGTTCAGTTGAAAGTTCCTTAGTCATCCATCCTGGTTTCTTAAGGCATCTCCCATTTTTCTTCCTCATTGGAACTGTTTGAAATTGTGCCTTCAGTATCTCCCTTTTGAGAAACTCCCATCCAACTTGAACTCCCTTCTCTTTTAGTATTCCTGACCACGGGATCACCCTCAGTATTTCCCTAAGTTTACCAAAATCAGCTCTCCTAAAGTCTAAAATGCGTGTCTGACTATGCCTGGCTTCTCCTTTCCACTGTATAATAAACTCCAGGAGAACGTGATCACTCCCACCTAAAGATCCAACCACTTGCACCCCGTTAACTGGGTCATCCCAGTTAGTTAGGATCAGATCCAAAATAGCTGACTCCATCGTTGCCTCTTCCACCTTTTGGACAATGAAATTGTCTTCAAGGCAAGTGAGGAATTTCCTAGACCTTGAGGATTTTGCTGAGTTTGAATTCCAGCAAATATCAGGATAGTTGAAGTCACCCATCAGTACTATATTTCTCCTTTCTGAGTGTGTGGTCATCTGTTCTAGAAAGGCATCATCCAATTCCTCTGCCTGGGTCGGGGGTCTGTAGTAGACTCCCACAATAACATCCCTGTTGTTTCCCTCCCCTTTAATTTTTATCCAGATGCTCTCCACCTGGCTTCCATGACTGATGTCCTGGATTTCTTCACTGATGTAAATATCCCTGACATATAATGCTATTCCTCCTCCTTTCCTGTTTGGCCTGTTTCTCTTGAAAAGGTTATACCCCTGCATTTCTACATTCCAATCATGAGACTCATCCCACCAGGTTTCAGTGATGCCTATTATATCATATTTGCTTTGTTGTGCTAGGAGTTCAAGTTCATCTTGCTTATTTCCCATGCTCTGTGCATTAGTGTAGAGACATCTAAGACCATATGTCTCGTTTACTTGCTGCCTGTGCACGTTTTATTGCCTCCCACTGTTGGGTCCCTGTACTGTTTGCCTTGTTTCCTCTATGACACTTTGACTATTTTTTCCAGTCCTTTTGTCTTCCAGGATGCTGTCTCCCTTCCCCACATAACTCAGTTTAAAGCCCTCCTGATCAAATTCTTGAGACTGTTGGCAAAAACGTTTCTTCCAACTGGTGTGAGATGCAGCCCATCCCTTGCCAGGAGTCCGCCCTCATGGAACCGCAGCCCATGATCTAAGAATCCAAATCGTTCTCGACGACACCATCTGCGGAGCCAATTGTTGACATCTGCTATTTTCCTCTCTCTTCCTGGATCGTGCCCTTCAACTGGCAGAAGAGACGAGATGACAATCTGTGCCTCCATTTCTTTCAGCTGCTTTCCTAGAGCCTCGTAATCCCTTTTGATGTTCTGAAGGCTGTGTCTTGCTGTGTCATTCGTTCCCACATGGACCAAAAGGAAGGGGTATTGGTCAGTAGGCTCGACCAGTCTTGTCAGCCTCTCTGTCACATCTCGGATCTTTGCCCCAGAGAGACAACACACCTCCCGAGACATCTTGTCAGGCCCACAAATCACTGCTTCTGTCCCCCTAAGCAAGGAGTCCCCCACCACGACCACACGCCTCCTCTGAGGCTTAGCAGTGACTGTTCCCTGTGGTGGAACTCCCAGGGTCCCTTGCTCTGTCCCGGAAGTCTGTCCATGCTGTTCTTCCTCGTCCTCCTTGATAAGAGAAAGAGCTTGAAATCGATTCTGTAGCTGCAAGCTCCCAGAACGATCCCTGGTCTCCTTACTTCTGCATGTGACATCCCTCCAGCTTTCTACCTCCTGTGTGTGTGATGTGACCTTCTCTTCCCCAGCGACTTCCTCTGTGTGGTCCCCATCCAAGACCGTTTGTTCCGTTCTGTCTAGGAAAGCCTCTTGCTCCCTAATATGTTGAAGTGTAGCTACCCGCGCTTCCAGCTGCTGTACTTTCTCCTCCAAGAGGGCTGCCAACTTGCACTTAGGGCATGTGTAGTTCCCCACATCTGTAGGTAAGAAGACAAACATCCCACAGGTATTGCAGGTGACGGCAGCAGTTCCTTCAGTGTCCATACTAAGTCTTAATTAGTACCTGAAAGAGGATTACTGCTTTCCTCCTCAAAGAAAATCCCTCACTAACAGTAGTGTTACAGTCTGCTGATGACCGGAACTTTTCAACAATTAGTAGTGGTTATGCGCGCGGCTCTGGCAGCAGTTGTATAGAGCTAACTGGCTAGCCCACCCCCTATTGACTTGCAAATGCAACTCAGCAAAGCCCCACCCACTGAGTAACAGTCACACTGTCCCCAAGTGTTTTTAAAAAGAATTTTAAAACTCACCCACTCAAAATGGCTGCCTGGAAACTGCTTTCTTCTTCTTTCCTAGCAGGAACTGGCCTAGAAAGTTTCCTTTACCTTCTCTTTTCCTGGCAGAAACTGCCTGCAAAGCCTCCTTCTCTTTCCCCTTTCTTTCAGAAACTGGCCTGGAAAAACTCCTCCTCCTCCTTCCCCTGTCCTGGCCAAACTGACCTGAAACTGGCCTCTGGCAGCAGTTGTATAGAGCTAACTGGCTAGCCCACCCACTATTGACTTGCAAATGCGACTCAACAAAACCCCACCCGCTGAGTAACAGTTACACTGTCCCCAAGTGTTTTTAAAAAGAATTTAAAAACTCACCCACTCAAAATGGCTGCCTGGAAACTGCTTTCTTCCTCTTTCCTAGCAGGAACTGGCCTAGAAAGTTTCCTTTACCTTCTCTTTTCCTGGCAGAAACTGCCTGCAAAGCCTCCTTTTCTTTCTCCTTTCTTTCAAAAAGAGTGACCAGTAAGCTGCACCTGTGTATACTTCTGCTGTTCACCCTAAGACTCCCTTTTACATCCATTTTCTTTATTTTGGGGGGCAAAGATTTCCTTCTAAGGCTTCTGAAGTTGCCCACGCCATCTTACAGCAACCTCAAGCCAACAGTTAAGCCATGAAGAGGCAGAACCAATGTCCAAAAATCTTGTGGCAGATTATGTACTGGTGTAAAAAATGTGTATCAATATGTCCAGCAAATTTGGATGGGTTTGGTAAAAGTTTGAGGGAAAGTTCAGACTTGAGTTCAGAGTGGACAGATCAAAAATTTTGAATAGCGCCTTGGTGCGCTGAATAGAAGCATTGAAAGGAGGCTGAAATGAAGAGCTGAAATGAAGTCACTATCCCTATGGGGGATGTTGGAGGACTTGACAATCTGTGCATATGCACAGATTGTCTGTGCATGAATTCAATGTCCATGAATTAAATGTTGAAGCTGGGGACAAAAGTAGACTAGGGTGCCTGGAAACACTTGAGTAGACCAGGGCCTCTAGTGAAGAATGAGGTATACTGGGGCCTCTGGACATTGAGTAAACCGGGATCTCTGAAGCTTGAATAAACCAGGGCCTCTGGAAGTTGGGTTAACTGGGACTTCTGCAGAGATGAAGTAGACCAGGGCCTCCTGGAACTTGGGTAGACCAGGGCATCTGCAGGGCAGGAATGCAATCAGCAGTGCTCTGCAGGAATGGGAACACAAATCTCAGGCAAATCACCAGGCAGGGAACACTTTGGATGACATTCAAGAACTGCAGCTGAGGTTTAGCCCAGTGCATCTCAGGTCTAGAGGGTGCATCGGCACCACTTAAAGGATTAGCAAGGCATCTGCAGTGTTATGGAGTACGTCTGGGACATGGCCTGGCATCACGGAAACAGCGTGGCGGGGCACACACACCCCTTGAAGGACAAAGGCACCTCGGTTTAAGCACATTTGTTAACACACACACATACACACTCATATAGAAAAGGAAAGGAGAGATAGACACAGACCTCTGTACATGCCCTCGGGAGGAGAAAAGAAAGGAAAAGAAATCCCCCCCCCAGCTCTTGAAAAGCAAAGAGATAAATAAGGTCAGATAGTGGGCTATAGAGAGCTGTAAATAAACAGGTGTTGTGGTTTTTCCATCTTTGGCACTGCATGTCAGGGATCTGTGTTAGTAAAAGAAAATTTGAGAAATTTGGCAGTGTCCATTTTAACTGGCCCCTGCTTCCTGGTCAAACAGAGAATGATGGGAAAATACATACATTAGCCCAAACATTGACCTAAATTGCCCCCAAATGACCAAACTATAATCTTTTTACAAAAACTAACTTCATATTCTTATAGCCCAGGATTGACTGCACCCATCTAGGGGCAAAGCTAAATTTACTCACTCTAAGCCAAGACATCATTGAAAGTAATAGGGTCTCCATGGAAAATAGCTGAAAAATATCACTGGCGGCCATCCCTGTGAAGGGATTGACCTGCCAGTTAGTCTTGGTGGCATCACTTATGTGCAGACATGGGGAAGTCCAAGAGTGGTGGTGAACATTCTCATGAGAAGAGTCCATCACTCATCTTGGGGCTTGTCAATCAGTTCAGCAATGGCTCCAAAACAAGGGGCTGAACTGACCTCTGCACAGAGTATTACCACTGAGGCTGACCTTTTAACCAACGGGTGGGGAAAACGGTGAATTCCCCTGCCCTCCCAAACCAGTTAAACAAAAGAATTGGATCCATCCTCCTTACTGGTCAAGGGGGAAGCACCAGGCAGTGGGACAGAATTTCTGCAGGGGAGATAGGCTTCTCTGCAGGGGGCATCAAATTCTGCCACCTTTTTTTCTTATCTAAATCACAATGTTGATGGTTCCAATGACAGCAGCAACCTGTAAATATAAAATGATGATTATGGGGTTAGTCAGAGTGTGGAGCAAGGCTTGACACATGGTACTCCAGTCAAACTCCTCCCACCATGAGCGCGCTTGATTTCCTGTGTGACCTTTATGATTTTTCTGGCTTTTATATCTACTACCATCTTAATCTTTCCCTCTGTTTTTTTCATTTTCCTGGCAATGTCACTCAAATTGGTTAACACTCACAGCCACTTTGATATGGGAAGCTGATCTTCCAAGTGAAAACCCTATATTGCAGTAGAATCAATTTTATAAGATGTGTCCGTGGCATAATCCCACACCTGTTCATGCAAGTAAAATTCTTTGTTAAAAGCAATCTATTAAATGCACCCTGCAAAAACACAGATTTCCTAAGGTCCGATTAACCTTTAAAGAATATTCTAAAGGCAAAATGGTGAGAGTGTCACTCACGCAGGGTTCTTAAGTAAGAACAGTTGTGGGACATTTGGACCAAAATGGTGTAAGGCACCAAAATTATAGTTTGTTCACCAACATCCTGAAATGGAATGCCTTGTAGTGCATCATAACAGTGAACCCATTGATGTATTTTTACGCAGCCATTTAAATCATACAGGTGGGCTCCGTTTGACCAATGTAATATATTTCCTGGTAAAATTCTAGTGTTGCTCTTAGCTAAAGGGAGCCCTAGGTGGGATACAGGATGAAGAAGTATGGGATCCCATATCTTTTCATTGTAAATACCAATTCTTAAAATCATGACTTTCAATTGCGCTCTGGTCACTCTTATTAAATCAGCAGTATATTCTAGAGAGTCAGGGTACTGCTCCTGGAATAGACTTAAGATTTCGGGATGTACCAATTTCATTAAAGTGGCTTGAATTAGCTGAGAGACAAATGCGGTGAGGGAGCTTTGTATCTGAGTGCATTGTATAGCAATTGACAGGTTATATACACTGTTTTGTAAAGAATGTCCTATATCTCAAATGATTTCCTTTTCCACTCCCACCCATTGAGGTAAAACATGTCCAATTAAACCAACTCCTTGAGCTTTATTTGTCAGACCAGAACCTATGGAGATTCCTAAATCTTGTGTTCTGGTAGAAGGGAATAGGATAGAGTCTCTCCCACCTCTCCTTGAAGCCTCAGATGGTAGGAGGGGATAGGATAGTCTCTCCCACCTCTCCTTGCAGCTTCAGATGGTAGGAGGGGATTGGATGGAGTCTCTCCCACCTCTTCTTGAAGTCTCAGATGGTATGAAGTTTTATAGCCTACACCTCTCTTAGTTAATTCCAAGGTCCATTTTGTTATAGCATTGCGAACCTGTCCATCTTGTATTTTTCCTGAAAGTATAACTTCAAATGTGTGTGGGGTGTTTGTACAATAACATTTGCTCCTCGAATGATAAACTTCCATCTAGTCAATGCCCAAACCAAGGCAAGGCATTTTTCTCACAGGGTCTGTAATTGGTTTCTGTAGGGGAGAGGTTCTTGGATGCATAGTGGCAGGTACAGCATGTCCACAGGTCTTCTTACAGATCATAAAAACAGATCCAAGACTTAAAGTCAAAAGGGCAGCTTTTATTGCAGTAAAGAAAACATAGCAGAAAGCTCTGTGACTTTGACAAGTCTGAAGTTAAAGCATATTATCCCTTCCCATAGGCCAGTATAAACCTTTGTTGCCGGGGGGCCGGGGGAGTGGGGGGAAATGGTGCGGGGGCCGGTCGTGCGGGAGCTGGGGGTATGAAATTTTAGATGGTATGAAGTTTCAGATGGTATGAAGTTTTATAGCCTACACCTCTCTTAGTTAATTCCAAGGTCCATTTTGTTATAGCATTGTGAACCTGTCCATCTTGTATTTTTCCTGAAAGTATAAACTTCAAATGTGTGTGGGGTGTTTGTACAATAACATTTGCTCCTCGAATGATAAACTTCCATCTAGTCAATGCCCAAACCAAGGCAAGGCATTTTTCTCACAGGGTCTGTAATTGGTTTCTGTAGGGGAGAGGTTCTTGGATGCATAGTGGCAGGTACAGCATGCCCACAGGTCTTCTTTCAGATCATAAAAGATCCAAAAAGATTCTTTCAGGTACAGCATGCCCACAGGTCTTCTTTCAGATCCAAGACGTAAAGTCAAAAGGGCAGCTTTTATTGCAGTAAAGAAAACATAGCAGAAAGGTCTGTGACTTCTTTGACAAGTATGAAGTTAAAAGCATATTGAAACACTTTTATAAAACATAGCAATATCCCTTCCCATAGGCCAGGGGTCGGCAACCTTTGTTGTTGGGGAGCTGGGGGAGGGGGGGAGAAATGGTGCGGGGGCCGGTCGTGTGGGAGCTGGGGTGCACGTGCGCGCTTGTGCGCGTGCACGCACCCCTGACAGACGCCATGGGGCCTTTCCAAGGCCCCCCCCGCCCCGATCCTTGGGCGAATTCGCCCCAGGATCAAGCGGGGAGGCCTTGGAAATGGTCCTCCAAGGCCCCCCCATTTGATTCTGGGGCGGATTCACCCCAGAATCAGGTGGAGGCACCTTGGAGGACCGTTTCCAAGGAAAAGGTCCCTCCAAGGCCCCCCTGCCCCGATCCTTGGGCGAATTCGCCCCAGGATCGAGCGGGGAGGCCTTGGAAACGGTCCTCCAAGGCCCTCCCGTTTGATTCTGGGGCAGATTCACCCCAGAATCAAGCAGAGGCACCTTGGAGGACCGTTTCCAAGGCGCCTCTGCTTGATCCTGAGGTGAATTCACCCCACGATCAAGCGGAGGGACCTAGGAAAGGTCCCTCCAAGGTCCCACCATTCGATCATCGAGCGGTAGGGCCTTTCAAAATGACGCCCATGCCATGTGCGCATGTGACGTGGGGCACCATTTTGGAACAACCACGGCACCATGCGCAGCCGTGGGTGTTCCAAAATGGTGCCTCCCAAGAGCGGGAGCGCGCCTAGCGGCGGTGGGCGGCAGCGGTGGTGGCGGTGGCAGGGGTCCCTGGGGGGCCGGTCCAAAGGCCCCTGGGGGCCGGACCCAGCCCACGGGCCATAGGTTGCTGACCCCTGCCATAGGCTGATATAACTCAGTGATTGGTCACAAATTCCTGCACTTTGGCCATTAATATGATGTAACGCTCTACTGTCTGGAAAGTCCGACAACTGGCATGATACGTGTGAATCTGTAGCTTCCCACTGACAATAGACAAAACAACCTTGAAGTAACATCTGCACTCTGTTTATGAGATATATCACCTGGGACTGGGATGGTGTATTTATCAATATCATCATATATATGTGTCTAACATATTTAACAACCAAATATATAAAAATCTAAAACCATCACTTATTTAAACCATCAAGCAATCTATTTATACATAAAGCGCTTTCAAAACCATTCTTATTATCTCTTTAACCATATTTTTAAACTCAAGCCTCTAGCTTCAGCCAAGGTAGAAACATCCCAAATGCATACCAAAGGAGTCTTTTAGTTCCCAGCCCTTTTTAGCTCTTTTAAAACTCATTAACCCTTACAGCGCAACCTCACAGTTTTAACCATTATAGTCCACTATATATTATCAATCTCATCTTTAATCAAAATCACTCAAAACAAATTCTGGCAGGAAAGCATTAAGCTAATGCTTTCCTGACACACAGGCTACTGCTTTTTGTGTTCCATTTCTGATTTGGGAAAGGACTACTCCTAAATGGCCATCTGAAATGGCAAGCTGGATGTAAAAGGGCTTCTGGGTGCCTGGGTGAATCAGTGCAGGTGCTTGTGCTAAATCTCACTTTAAAGTAGCAAACGCTTCCTGCTCTTTGATCCCCATTCCCAAGTAACTTTTTTCTTCAACAAATCGTACAGCGGCTTGGCTTTACTGGCAAAGGATTCTATGAACTCCCGGGAGAAATTAAAAGTGCTCAACACAAGCACCTGCACTGATTCACCCAGGCACCCAGAAGCCCTTTTACATCCAGCTTGATTTTTTATTGATTAATTGTTTTATTGCATTATAGCATTTTAATCCTTTTCTAGTTTAATCCTGTTTTAAGGGGTTGGGAGGGTTGGATTGGGGGATGAGGGAATGTTTTAATTTTGTCTGTTTTAAATGCTGTAACCCGCCTCGATTGTTGGGCAGAGGGGCGGGCTATAAATAAAAATTATTATTATTATTATTATTATTATTATTATTATTATTAACAATGCTCTTTAAGAGGTCACATCAGTGGGGGTTGGGAGTTTTCCAAATGCTTCAACTCTCTGTAAGTCTGGGGTTCTGCAGTCTGTTTGGAGATTCAGTCCCAAGTACTTTACTTGTGTTTGGACTAGCTGTGCCTTTTCTTGGTTTGCCTTGAAATCACTGTCTCTAATCAAGTCCAAAACCTCTAGAGTGATATCTGTGGTCTTTTCCTTGGAGTCTGAATGCACCAGAATGTCATCTACATAGGACAAAATGTGGGAGTGTGAATTGAGTCCACATTTTTACCACATGTGCATGGCATATATTGGGACTGGAGTGAAATCCCTGAGGTTTTTTTTAAAACAGTCCTAAATTTGAAGAAGCAGCTCTCATGTAGTGGGATGGAATGAAATGCATTGGCCAAGTCTATGACAGTGTAGTACATGGCTCCTGCTGCAATTGCAGCCAATATTTCATTGTATTTAGCCACTATAGGAGCTACTGCCAGAGTGACAGCATAGAGGGCTGTGAAGTCTACAGTCATTCTCCAAGTCACACCATCTGCCTTCAAAACGGGCCATAGGGGAGAGTTTCAAATGGATTGCATCGCAAGAATCACATCCCATTTCAACAATCCCACTATTGTTTTGGCAATCCCTTCCTCAGCTTCCCTGGGGCATCTATGCTGCTTTTGTGGAGGGGGATCTTTTCCCTCTATCAAGACACATGCATCCTTGACTGTGCCACACTCAATTTTGTCCTTGATCCAGACTTCAGGAAAGTCAATCACCCATGGGTCCATGGTCAGGGGGAAGAGCGGCACAGGGGCTTTTAAAGTGGCACACCTGTGTATGGCTGAGATCTGCAAAGGATCTTTCTCTAGCTGTCAGAGGAAGCCATTTAATAATAATAATAATAATAAATTTTATTTTTACCCCGCCCAATGGAAACCCAATCCGGGCGGCTTACATATTAAAATCCATGAAATGGATCAATAAAACCCATACAATAAAAATAGAAAATACCCCCCTCCCCCTTAAAAAGTATTAAATAGTAATATATTAAAACAAATAATTAACAATTCAAATTAAAAGCCCAGTGCAATGACTATAAAAAGCCTGAACACCACGATCCTCACCATCAGATTTGATGGGGCCACGAGAGGATCGGCTTGGTGGGGCTATATCGGCTTGGTGGGGCTATGGTGAGCCTGTTGTTGCATAAAAACTGAACACCCATAATGCCATCATCCTCCCTCTGATTTTCACATGCCTGGATGAGATCTAGGATGGGACCAATCTACAATGGGATTTCCTTCCAAATGGAAACCTTCTACCGGCTCTTCCCATTTCCCACCAGTCCCATGCTATCTCTAGTCTTGACTCCTGTTCTGGCTAAATCTGGATGAAATGTGTTGACTGCTGCTCCTGAGTCTATCAAAAATTTTGCCGGTTTCTGATTTGGATTTTGTCCTATTTGAGCCTCTACCATAGGGCGTCCCCATGAATCTGGAGTTAGGGTAGCTATCACTTGTGGGCACCAGGGAAGGGATCTAGGAGCTGGGGAAGGGGTGGTGGTGACTGGAGCCATATGGGTTTCAGCTCTGAAGGAAACCTTTTTGGGAGCAGGAGGCCTTTTTCCCCAAGGGATCCATGACCCTGCCTGTGTCCTCGGTGATTGAGGGAATTCTGGGCGATCCTAATCCATTCCATTGGCATTAGGGGGAGCAGTGGGAGTCCAGTATTTGCCTTCCAAAACATCACCCAGGACGCACAATAATTCTGCCATCGATTTTCCATCTAAGGGTTTCATGAATACTCCCATTTCCCTGAATTGCCTCCAGGTACTCCTTCTTAATCTTCCTTTTGTGGAGCATTTACAGGAGGATTGGGTCTATACCCCCTTCTTCCTTGATCTTCCTGAAATGGTTTGGAATGTGGGCTGTTACTGGGTAAACTGGATCCCCTTCCTGATTGCCCTTCTTCCCTCCTGCTTTCACAGTTCTGCTGGATGTGGTTATAGGCACTTCCTTTTTAGCTTCTCATGTCCAATAAACTTGACAGGCTAGTAGAATGTGTTCCATGAATCTATTCCAGTCTAGGGTCAAGAGCCTTCTGGCTTCTGAACCCAGGTAGGTTTTGGCTGACTCATTAAGTCCCTGATAGACTTCCATGATTATTTCCGTATCATTTAACAATGGTTGTCCCTCACCATTAAATGGAATGCATCCTGACAAGATACCTAGCATCTTTTTCCTTGCCACATAGATATCTGGAGACTCTTATGTACTTCATTCTGATATTTTCCTCTCAATATGGTTCCTGGCCATAAAATTTGCACAATCCTGGTTAGCCATTCCCTTAGCTGTACTGCGGCTAAGTTGTGGTTGGACACAGCCTCTTCAAATGCTCTAGAGTAGGCTGGATCTATGCATAGCCTAGCCACTTGTGTCAAATCCTGTCCTTTGGATATGCCAGGAGCATGGTGGAAATCCATGTTACTCCGGTTTGAGGATTAAGCCATCCTAGCTGGTCCACTACAGCTTTAATTTTGGCCAGAGTCCATTGGGCTCTCTCAACCAGAGTCTTAGTGATGGTACCATCTTTGGGCCTCTGCAGAGGGTGCAAAGCGCTGTCTTGGAGGTATGGAAGGGGAGGACATCATCAGGGCATGTGCCATTACGCATGGCACACGGCCTGAATATGTCCTCCCGGTGCAGGGTCATCACGCGCTGTGCTGGAAGAGGCGCAAAAGAGCCCCTTCTGCCTGCTCTGGAAGAACCGGCATTTTAGCGCTCCTTCCAGGGCCGACAGAAGGGAGGATTGGGGCCGAGATGTGGGGCAGCCTTGGTCCCAATCCTCCGCTTCCCAGGGTGGCCCACGGCCACCCATCTCCATCCCCACTTTGTCTTCTTAGTTTCTACCATGCTTCTAGTTCTCACAGGGTCAACTGGGAGAGGTGGATATAGGTTTGGTACTTGAGTTGTTCCTTTTCAGCTATCCCATAGTGGATTATAGGGGTGGGTGTCCCTGGCATCTTCTGCCAAAGTCTCCTGAAGAACTATGGCTTGGACTGCAGATTCAAGAATCTCTGGGTGTACTATGGCCCCAATAGCAGTATTTAGGTCAACCTTAGCCTCCAACTCCATCATTTGCCTTTCACAGGTGGTGTGATCAGCCTGTATTACTTCCTTTGTGCTTTTGGACAGTAAGACGTCTGCAGCTTTCTTTGCTTGGTCTAATTGTCTTTCCAGAATCTCAATGCGGCTTTGCAAAGAGGCATCTTCATCTTCTGCTTTTTCTGCCCTTTGGATGGCTGTGTGGGTGTTGTGAATTGCCACTGAATTTTCCACTACTTTCCCCCTCATTTGTGTTACTAGATCTCCTATTTGTCATTTTAGGGTGTCTGAATCCAGTTTTGTCCTTTGGTATTCTTGGATGGCTTAATGGGCTAACATCCAGATTCCCCAGGATGCCCATCTGTCTTTTTCTGCTGGAGGAACTCTTTTTAATCTGGACTTTGCATTATACACTTCTAGCAATGTTGCAAAAGGATCCATCCACCATCATCCAGAGGGAGAGAAGGGCAGGCCAGCTCCATCAGGCCTAGTAAGAAGAAGGCCCTCCCTTCAGTCCATCTGCTTTGATCCAAGCTTCAGAGGGAGAGATCTACTGGACTTATTCCCCTTCCCCACCACCATTCCCTTCTCCTTTTGTGTCTTGTCTTTTTAAATTGCAAGCCTGAGGGCAGGGAAATGTCTAATTAACCATTTGTAAGCCACTCTGATAGCCTTTTAGCTGAAGAGCAGGGTATTAATACTCCAAATAAATAAATAAATTAACCTTGCACCAGGACTTAAAGCAACAGTAGGAGACATCTTTCCTACTGTACCTTCCTGAGCTCATCCAAGGCCATGCTCTCTCTCACTAAATGCTGTCTGAGGTTTGAGTTATGAATGGTCCTAAATGTGTGGTGTGGGAGGGGGAAAGAAACCATATGGCCCAACCCATGATAGGTGAAAATAAAAACAGGGCATCAGGAAACTGCTCTGACTCCATGCCCAGGGACAGTTGGAGGTCCACAACTGGATGGCCCAGTGTGCAGTGTGCAGAACAACCAACCAAAGAGATGAAATGGGTTCAGCCAACCTCGATAGTCCCAAGCCCTTGGGGCCACTCACACAGAACAACACACACACGGAATTCCTGGGTTTTGTGGCTATTCAGTCTCAATCCCTTTTAACCTCTACATCCAGAGTGTACACAGTCCAATCGGCCAAATTGGAATGTCCGCACTTCAAGGATTTGCCTATCAAATTCTCCACCAAAAATGTAAGAAGACCTTGAACCTGGGGAATTACTAAAGTTCAAGTCTCCAATGGGATCTTTTATCCTATGTTTACAGAGGTGGCTAGGGAATAGACTGATAGAGACAAAGCCAGGGGTCCTCAAACTATGGCCCGCAGGCCGGGTCTGGCCCACCAAGGGATTTTAACCGGCCCAAGGCCCACCTGGCTTTTTCTCTTTTTTTTTTGCCACCTGGCTTGTTCCTGGTTTGAGCCCCACCTCTGGCTTGGCTCCCTTCGGGGAGGGGAGGGGTGAGGTGAAGAGGCACCCAGCCAGGCTCCCAGTCAGTCCCCTGTGTGCTGCCTGTGGTGGCTTGGCCTGGGGGAAGAGGAGGAGGAGAAAAAGGGCTGAGGCACAATATTTCTGGGAGGGCCTCCCTTCCTCCCTCCCTCGCTGCCCTGGGCTGGTCTGCCCTCCTCTGCTCTGCCTGTCCTGCCTCTCTACAGGGAAGGCCCTGTAAAAACCCACTGGGTGGTCTTGGGCAAGTCACACTCTTTCAGGCTCAGGGTGGGGCCTCAGCTTCCCTCCCTCCCTCCCCCCCCTCCCTTCTTTCTTTCCTCTGTTCCTCCGTTCCTCCCTCCCTACCCCTCAGCAAAAGCCCACCGACGGGGGTGGGGGGGAGGAGGAGGAAGAAGAGAGAGGGTCAGGGAAGCCCCCTTGCAGGGTAGGGATGCCCTCTTCCTACTCCTCCTCCTCCTCCTCCTCTTCTTCTCTCCCAGGGAGCCCCCTCTCTGCTTTCTCTCTGAGACCCCAGCACTTGCCAGCCTTCCTCCTCTTCTTGCCGACAATGGCGGATGAAGCATCTCGGGGGGGCTTGGGGGGGCCTCCCTCCTGGAGCCTTTTGGGGGGAGAGGAGGGGAGGAGGAGGAAGAAGACTTCTGGCAACTCAAAGATGAACCTATCCTGGGGTTACCTTGGCAAGGTTTGTTCAGAAAGGGTTTGCCATTGCTTTCCCCCGAGTCTGAGAGTGTGTGACTTCAAAGAATGTGGTTGTGGTTGTTGTGTGCCTTCAAGTCATTTCTGACTTCTGGCAACTCAAAGACAATCCTATCCTAGGGTTTCCTTGGCAAGGTTTGTTCAGAAAGTGTCATGGCCAGCCATGAGGAGGACTCGGAGGATGAGGAGGAGGATGGGTCTCCCCCAGAGAAGGAAGAGATTACTCCATGGCACAGGATGTGAATTGGGGAGACAGGATGTGAATTGGGGAGACAGTGCCTTGCAGACTGCGTTTCGGCATGGTCTGTCGGCAGCCATTCTGGATGAACTGGCCCGCTCTGAACCACCACAGACCTTGTCAGCCTTGATTGCCCAGGCCATCTGCCTGGACTGCCGCTTGACAGCCCGAAGGGAGGCTTGACACGCTGGCCTTCCATCTCCTTCTAAGTCAGTGCCGTCCTCTCTTGCAGTTATTCCTGAGGCCGCTGCTCCTGGGACATCAGAGGAGCCAATGCAGCTGGGAGGAGCTCGGCCATGGCTGTCAGGGACGGAGAAGGAGTGGAGGAGACGGGAGTGCTTGTGCTTGTATTGCAGCTTCTCTGGACACTTTGCAAGGGTTTGCCCAGCCAAGGGACAGCGAGCCAAGCTGGCAGGAAATGAAGCAGCTCAGGTGTAGAGCGGGTGGGGCACCTGGGGACTGCTTGGACACCCACCTCTGCTATGTCGGTCTCACGGAGGGACCCCTTGCTGGTCGCTGCCAACCTGCGGCTGCCATCCATGGAACTGTTGCCGGTGGGGGCTATGTTGGATTCGGGGGCCTCCAACTGCTTCATGGACTTGGGGTTTGCACAACGTCATGGGATCCCGATGGAGGCGCTGCTCGAGCCCCGGACAGTGGAGACCATTGATGGACAGCTTCTCCGATCAGGCCCTGTGATGCACCAGACTCCGGTACTTCACCTGGAGATCCAAGGACATGTTGAGGAGCTGCGGTTTTTGCTGGCAGCGTTTCCTCACTTCCCGCTGGTGCTGGGCATGTCGTGGCTCTCGCAGCATGACCCGCATATTTCCTGGTCCCGGCGGGAGGTGCTCTTTGGTTCAGAGTACTGCCAGGAGCACTGTTGGCCAGAAAGGATCCCAGCTGCGGTGGTGGCGGGGGCTCAGGACAGTACCGTGGCATTGCCAGAGAAGTACCGGGACTTTGCAGATGTCTTCGACAAAAAGGAGGCGGACCGGCTTCCCCCGCATCGGCCCTATGATTGTGCCATTGATCTGGTGCCAGGAGCCCCTATTCCGGCGGGGCGCCTCTACTCTCTCTCAGAGCCTGAGCTGGCGGCTCTGAGGGAGTTTTTAGAGAATAACCTACAGCGGGGCTTCATCCGTCCTTCTAAGTCCCCTGCGGGAGCGCCACTACTTTTTGCCCGCAAAAAGTCGGGGGAGTTGCGCCTCTGCAACTACTATCAGGCCCTGACCAAGATCACTGTCCGGAACCGCTACCCCTTGCCGTTGATTCCGGAATTGTTGGAGTGGCTCCGCCACACCAAGGTCTTCACCAAATTGGATCTTCGTGGGGCTTACAACTTGGTGAGGATCCGGGCTGGGGATGAGTGGAAGACGGCCTTCCAGACTTGCTATGGGCATTATGAGTACACAGTCATGCCCTTTGGACTCTGTAATGCCCCCGCCGTCTTCCAGCATTTTGTAAATGACGTGTTCCTGGACTATTTGGATCAGTTCGTCATCATATATCTAGATGACTTCCTGATTTACTCCCCAACTCAGGAGGCCCATGATGCCCATGTGCGTGCCGTGCTCCAGCGCCTGAGGGAACACCGCTTGTATGCCAAGCTGGAAAAGTGTGCCTTTGATCTCAGGGAGGTGGACTTTCTGGGGTACACTGTTTTGGCACAGGGCGTGGACATGGATACAGCCAAGATCGAGTCGGTGCTGTCTTGGCAGCCCCCTCGCAACAGGAAGGATGTGCAGCGGTTCCTGGGGTTCGCTAACTTCTATTGGAAGTTCATCAAGGACTATGCAGACCTCACGAGCCCCATCTCCCAACTGTTGCAGGGGAAGGGCCGGTTCCAGTGGACGGCGGCGGCATAGACTTCGTTCGAGGCCCTGAAGGTGCGCTTCACATCAGCCCCGATTTTGCAGCATTCGGATCCTCGCACACCCTTTGTGGTGGAAGCTGATGCTTCAGATGTGGCCATCGGGGCAGTGTTGCTCCAGCCCATGGGTCCCCAGGGGCATTTGCTACCGTGTGCCTTCTACTCCCGGCAGCTCTCTTCTGCAGAATTGAACTACACCATCTGGGAGAAGGAGCTGTTGGCAATCAAGGCAGCATTCGAGATGTGGCGGCATCTGTTGGAGGGGCGGCACATCCGGTGGTGATCCATACAGACCACAGGAACTTGGAGCATCTGCAGACGGCCAGGAAGCTGTCTCAGAGGCAACAGCGCTGGTCGTCCTTTTTCGCAAGGTTCCAGTTCCAGCTCCAGTACATTCCGCAGTCCTGGAACCGGCAGGCGGATGCTCTCTCCAGTAAGCTGGAATACGCCACGGGACCAGGGAAGGAATTGCGGTCCACCATCCTCCATCCAGAGAACTTCGCTGCTGCTCCAAGGGAGGCTGTGCTGGTGGACCAGATCCATGACCTTCAGCGCCAGGATCCACTGGTGGTGCAGCATTCGGAGGACGGGGAGGCCTCGCCGTTCACCATCCGCAATGGTCTCCTCTTCCACTGGGGCCGCCTGTACGTGCCAGCAGGTCCATGTCGGGAGGAGGTCTTGCGGCTGTGCCACGACTCCAAGCCGGCAGGACACTTCGGCTTCTGCAAAACTCTGCACCTCCTTACCCAGGAGTTTTGGTGGCCTTGAGTTCGTGAACACGTGCCCAGTGTGCCATCGGGCCAAGGGCCATCTGGGTCGGCCTGCGGGGTTGCTGATGCCACTGCCAATGCTGTTGGGTCCCTGGAAGGTGGTGTCCATGGACTTTATCACGGACTTGCCTCCTCTGCTGGCTGCACCGCCATTTGGGTCGTGGTGGATCTGTTTTCCAAGATGGCACACTTTGTGCCGTGCGCAGGTCTTCCCACGGCCAAGGAGACGGCTCGGATGTTTATCCACCACATCTTCCGGCTCCATGGCCTGCCGAAGGGGGTGGTTTCTGACCGAGGCAGTTCTGGACCAGTTTGCTCTGGCTCTTGGATGTCACGCCCTACCTGTCTTCGGCTCACCATCCAGAGTCGGACGGTCAGACGGAGAGAACCAACGGCACCCTGGAGCAGTACCTCCGCTGCTATGTGAGCTACCGCCAGGACAACTGGGTGGATTTGCTCCCATTGGCAGAGTTTGCCTATAACAATGCTGTGCACGCCTCAACTCTGCAGACGCCTTTCTTTGCCACGGGAGGCTTTCATCCGCGTGGTTTCCCGGCGGTGGTGCCCAGCTCGGACGTTCCTGCGGTGGACCAGTGGCTCCAGGAGCTCCGGGCAGCGCAGTCTCTGCTGCGAGAGCAGTTGGAGGTGGCCAAGGAGGCTTACAAGAGGGGCGCAGACCGGCACCGTCAGGAGGGGCCTCCGTTGCAGGTGGGGGACTCGGTCTGGCTCTCTACGCATCACCTGCCCCTGCAGCGGCCTTGTTGGAAGTTGGACGCAAGGTTTGTGGGGCCTTACAAGATTGTGGTCCAGGTGAATCCAGTGGCGTTCCGGCTCCAGCTGCCTGGGACGTGGCGGATTCATCCGGTGTTCCACCGCTCCTTGTTAATTCCGGCCTTGGAGGTTTGGCCTGATGCTGGCCCGACGCACCCGCCCGAGCCAGTTTTGGTAGATGGGGAGCAGGAGTTTGAGGTGGCGCAGATCTTGGACTCTCGTCGCCGTCAGGGGCGCCTTCAGTACCTGGTGGACTGGTTTGGCTATGGGCCGGAGGAGCACTCCTGGGTGGATGCTGTGGATGTTTGGTTCGGGCTTTCCACCGCTGCTGTCCAGACAGGCCACATTCCCCGCCGCCGTTATGAGGGGGGGAATGATGTCATGGCCAGCCATGAGGAGGACTCAGAGGATGAGGAGGAGGATGGGTCTCCTCCAGAGAAGGAAGAGATACAGGCTCCACCTGGCTCTCATTCTGCTCTGCCTGAGCCAAGCCCTGTTCTCCCAGTCCCAGAGCAGCCAGGTCCTAGTGCTACTCCTATGGAGGCTCAGCTGCCTAGTGGGGAGAATCAGGAAGATACAGCAGGGCCAGTACCTTCCTTTAGGCAGAGGAGAGCTGAGAGTGCTGGCGTTCGCAGGTCCATGAGGCTGGCTGAAAAGCAGCTGCTCAACAAGCCTCAGCTGGCACTGAGGTAGGATTTGGCTATTTAAACATCTGCAAAACGCTTCCTCAGTGCCAAGACTTATTGTAGTTTCCTTGTGAGACTATGGTTGGTGTGGCTCCTTGTTTCCTGCTTTGTACCTCTTGCTTCTTGCCTTGTGGAACCCTGTTGCCTTGACCTCGGACCGGACTGGACTTCTGTTGATTGTTGCCTGCCCTGACCTTAGACCGACTGACTTTGAATTCTGGACTCTGCTTTGTTTGTGCTTCAACTACAGGAAAGTTTGTAGCTGGCTCTGCTGTTTGTTGCTCATCCTCACCATCCCTAGCAGCAGTTGTTGGAACTGAGGCTGGCTGTAGTCTAGGACAGAAAGGATTTGTCATTGCTTTCCCTCAAGTCTGAGAGAGTGTGGCTTCAAAGAATGTGGTTGTGGTTATGGATGTGGTTGTGGTTGTGGTCATGGTCATGGTCATGGTCATGGTCATGGTTGTTGTGTGCCTTCAAGTTGTTTCTGACTTCTGGCAACTCAAAGACAAACCTATCCTGGGGTTTCCTAGGTAAGGTTTGTTCAGAAAGGGTTTGCCATTGCTTTCCCCCCAAGTCTGAGAGAGTGTGACTTCAAAGAATGTGGTTGTGGTTGTTGTGTGCCTTCAAGTCATTTCTGACTTCTGGCAACTCAAAGACAAACCTATCCTGGAGTTTCCTTGGCAAGGTTTGTTCAAAGGAGGTTTGCCATTGCCTTCCCCTGAGGCTGAGATTGTGTGACTTATCCAAGTTCACCCAGTGGTTTTCATGGCAGAGTGGGGAATCAAACCCAGGTCTCCAGAGTGGTAGTCCAACACTCATATTACTTGGCAAGTTTCTCCAGAGGACGGTTTCCATTACCATCTGGGGCTGAGAGAGTGTTGCCTGACCAGGGTAATCCAGTGCCTTCAAGTCATTTCTGGCTTATTTTGATGCTATTATGGGGGTTTGCTTGGAAAGTTTCTCCAGAGGAGGGTTTCCATTACCATTTGGGGCTGAGAGAGTGTGACCTGCCCAGGGTAACCCAGTGCCTTGGAGTCTTTTGTAACTTATGGTGACCCCTATCATGGGGGTTTGCTTGGCAAGTTTCTTCAGAAGCTGAGAGGGTGTGACTTGCTCAAGGTCATGGTGTTTGTTTTTTGTTTGTTTTTTGTTTTGTTGTTCTTGATTTTTTGTTTTTGTTTTACTCCGGCCCTCCAATGGTCTGAGGGACAGTGGGACGGCCCCTGATTCAAAAAGTGTGAGACCCCTGGACAAAGCTTTTCAATGAGTCTGTGATTTATTTGGGGATTCAAACATACAAAGACACACTAACATTCATACGCACAAGAACTCAGGATAGTTAGTTTGGATAAGAAACAGAAGAGTTTCTAATGGTGATAATTACCTGATGGAGGTTGCTCCAATGATGAATGAAGATAGATAGACTCAACTGTTTATGAAAGGAAAGGACAATGGGAAGAGCTGGGATCCAAGTCAGAGTTCACAGCGGTGCAGTGTCAATATGAAATCTATGTTAGCGTGGTGACGCAGCGTGTGGGAACCACGTAACGTGAAGCACCAGGATCCAGACTGTCTTCAATGAAGCAAGCAACGTTGTCAGTTACAGGAAAACTCCTTTCCCCTCCAGACAGAACAGAGGGAGACTCAGCAGATGTCTCACTAAGAGGCTTTTAATCTTCAGAAGTTCTATGTACAAAGGCTATGTACAATAATACACCAACGCACTCTCCACCTTCCACTATCAACTCACATCAACCCACACATGTGTCCAGAGGCTTGTCCCTTATATAGCCAGTGCTCCATATGGCTTTTTAGCCCTGCCTCTTCCTTTTGGACACCTGTCAATCATCAGAATGACACAGCATGTTTGCAGCCCTTTTTCAGCACTTACTGTGCTTTACAGCACCAGGTGACTCCCTGTCATTATGTCACCTCCTGTTTCATCAGCCTTGATGCTGCATGACTCAGCAGTGGCCAAATGCTTAGTCATCATGGCTGCTGCCATTCACCACATTGTGCATTTTCCCTGGAACATTATTCCAACATTCCCCTCCAAAATGAACAATGTGTGCACAATTCTTATTTTTTTTACTTTTCATGTAGTGTGTTCTTTCTAATCATGGAGTGTTTACCTGTGGCTTCCTATTCTGTTTCCCTTTTGTGACATATCCCACCAGCCTGACATGTCTAATGTCCTCTTGCTGTGTTTCAGTGTTCTGGCCTCTGTCTGTGCCACTGTTAAACCTGACCTGTGTGCATCCCAGACTTTAGAACCCCGTTCTAGATCTCCGAGCTCCGGTCTAGATCCGTGAACCTCATTCTTTTCCTCCAGCAGCACTCTCCTGATATGTACTTTACTGGAAACTGTCCACCACTCCAGGCACGTTTCTTCATCTGGTGCAACCGCACCCTGGCCTAAATCTACCTGCCATCCTGGCCTAGACGATCTTACCACTCTGCCAACTTCTAGGCTGCACCTAACGCTCTCCAGAGCCCTGAGCTTCCGCTGCTGCTCCTGGTGCCAAACCTAGCTCCGAGGCCAACCGCTCATGCCTCTCCACCTGCAGAGCCTTCGTGAGGATGTCAGCCACATTGTCCTCTGAACGAATGTACTCAAGTCTCAGAACGCCGTTCTGGACCAACTCCCTCACATTCATATATCTGACACCTATATACTTCGTTCGGTTCTTCAGGTTCTCCACCTCTGACATGGCAATACAGGTCTGTGAGTCCTCATGCACGACTGTCGGTCCTGTGCATGCCTTACCTAGATCTTCCAGCAGCTGTCTTATCCATTGCACCTCTCCTGCCATCTTGGACAAAGCTGCAAACTCAGCTTCCGAGGTACTCAGTGCCACACAGCTCTGTTTCCTGCTTCTCCAAACCACTGGACTGTCTGCGTACCTAATCAGCAAGCCTGTCACTGATTTCCTATTGTGTAGCTCAGATGCAAAGGAGCTATCTACAAAACAATCCAGCTGTGCTCCAGATTCCTGTAGCACAAGCTTCTGCTCCTTGCTGCCTTTCAGGTACCTCAATACCCTTTTCACCGCAGTCCAGTCCTCCAACTTGGGATTGCTCACTCTACGGCTCAGCACGCCAACAGCAAAGGCTATATCTGGCCGTGTGGTATTGGCTATAAACATTAAACTGCCAATAACCAACCTGTACAGATCAGGACGCTCGAACACCCTGTCAGACTCTGTGCTACTTGTGAACCCTGGTGTTATGGGACTCCTCACCACCTTTGCACTTTCTAGTCCACATTTCTCTAGCAACCTCTGAATCTTCTTTGTCTGACTCAGCATCAATCTGCCATCTGCTGTTCTCTCCACTTCTATCCCAAGATAGGACTTGAGGTTCCCTAAGTCTTTCAGGACACATTTCCTTGCCAGCTCATCCTGCACGGCCTTCACCTCCTGCTCCACATGAGCAGCCACACAGAGGTCGTCTACATAGATGACTAAAGTGACCCCTCCTCTCCTATACACACACAAATCTGCCACACTCTGTGTGTACCCAAGCCTTACCAGTTCCTCGTGGATGCACCTATTCCAGCAGCGCGCACTCTGCTTTAGGCCATAGAGGGCTTTCTTGAGTCTGTAGACCCTGCCCTCCTTGCCAACATCAAACCCAGGTGCCTGTTCCATGTACACCTCCTCCTCAAGCTTGGCATTGAGGTAGGTGGTCTCAAAATCAAAGTGCCTCACTATCTGCCCTTTCCTGGCAGCCACTGCAAGCACTAATCTGAGACTTTCTGGCTTGGCTGTGGGAGAGAATGTCCTGTCATAACTCTCAAATCTCTGTTGAGAGAAACCTCTTGCTACTAGCCTAGCCTTGTACTTCTGGGTCCCATCAGGCATCTCCTTCCTCTTGTAGACCCACCTGCAACCTACAACCTTACGGTCTCCTGGCCTGGCTACCTCCTTGAAAACCTCTCTCTTTACTAGTGAGTCAAACTCACTCTCCATGGCCTGGAACCACTTCTCTTGTTCCTCTCTGGGAAAAGTGAGAAGCTCCTGGAAACTCTCAGGTTCCTCTGCCACTGCAGCACACACCCTAGCGTTCTGTACTACAAAATGCTCTGGAGGCCTTCTCACCCTTTGTGTCCGTCTGGGGATGATCACTCTTGCCTTACCCCTCTCATCCTCACTGTCAGTGCTGCTCTCTACACCCGTCTGTGGCTGTAGGTGTTGATGCCTCACTCTTGGGTGTTGTGACAGTGGGGGCTTGGGTGCCTGTGGGCTGCCTGGAAGTGCTGGGCTGACTCTTTGTGGTGTCTTTTGGTGTTTCCACTCCTCCATTCCCAGTACTGTCACCACCCTGTTGTCCTAGTCTTATGAAGACTTCATGATTTGAGTGGATTCTCTCCCACCCCGAGTGCCTTTCAAAGTTCGCACTCCTGGACAACATGATGCGCCCACCTCCCAGATGGAACCTATAGCTGTTCCCCTCATACCCCACAAACATTAATCTTTTCCATTTGGGATCACCCTTCTTCCGGAACCTCTGGGGAACCAACACATTGGCAAATTGCCCAAATACCCTCAGGTATTTTAGATTGGGTGGCCTCCCATACAACATGTAGCATGGGGTTTGCTGCACCTCAGAATGCCACAGTCGGTTGCTTATGTGGCATGCCGCCAAGACTGCCTCCCCCCAAAGACTTTCTGGAGCTTCAGCATCCAATAGCATACAGTCTTTGAGTTGGGTCAGCACGCCTATCTTCCTCTCAGCCAGTCCATCCTCCTGGGGCATCACAGGGTTGGTGGTGGTGTGGTGGATGCCCCTCTGCTTCAACCAGGTCTGTAGGCTGGAAGAAAGGAACTCACCACCCCGGTCTGTAACAAGGGAGCCCAACTTGAAATCAAACTCCCTTTCAACTCTCTCCACCCAGGCCTTGAATGTGGGAGCTGCCTGATTTTTCTCCTTTAGAGTAAAGGCATATGTGTACCTCGTATGGCGATCCACGATTACCATAAGGTACCTATTCCCACCTATAGACTTGCTATAAGGGCCTGCTATGTCCACATGCACTACCTGGAATGGCCTCTGGGTGATGCACTTGCTCCTTTTTGCAACAGGGAAAGCTTTCAGCTTAATCCTGCTGCATACAGAGCATTCTAGGTGGTTACTGCAATTCTCCCACTTAAGCCCAGGACAAACCCCCTTTAGCTTGTCTAAACTGTTGAACCCAGCATGCCCTAGGACCTTGTGTAGGTAATGCACACAGTTGGAGTGCAGTGGCATGTTCCCAACTGTAGTCCACCCTGCCTGGGAATCCAGAAAATATAACTTGTTGTGCCTGTGTGCTTTGGCACAAAGCTGCCCCCCTCTAGTGATGAGGCACTCATCCCCCTCAAACTGCACTGCATAGCCCTCTGAAACTAAGGCTGAGACACTGATCAGGCAGTTTTGTAACTTGGGGGCACAGAGGATGTTCTCAAAATCCCTCTCAAACCCAGGGAAATGCACAGTCCCCATGTCTCTGATTTCGCTGGAACCTCCATCAGCCAAACCCACTCTGCTGACACTGGAGGGCTTCCTATCCTTCAGCAAGGACCTCTTGTTGACGATGTGGTGTGTGGCTCCACTGTCAATCATCCAGAGATGTGTGTCAGCATCTGCATGATGGGCCTTAGAGTCACTCTCCTTGACTGCCGAAACAGCCCCCTTCCTGTTCCCAGGAGACTGGTGTGGTAGCTGTTTCCCTCTGGCAGCTGGTGACCTCCTGCAGTTCCTTTGAAAATGTCCTGGCTGTCTACAAGAGAAACATCGTTTTGCTCTGCAAACAGCTGCATTCTCAGTCTCTTGAACTGCTTCTAGTGGTGTGGTTGTTGTTTTTGTTGGCTGGACCTGTTGCTGTCTCTGAATGCCAGCTTCAAAACACTGTCTCTGGCATTCCTCCAAGACACGTGTAGTCACTAGGTCCACAGAAAGTTGTGTCTCTGGCACCCCCTGGAGGCTGTACAGGATATGGTCAAACTCTGAAGACAAACTGCTCAGCAAAATGTGTGCCTTCTGCAGCCTTGACAACTCTATTGTGTGCTTCCAGGAACAGATGTCTCATTTCAGCCAGATGCTGCTCTGCAAACTGGTCTTTGACCATTTTGCATGCATACAGTCTCTTTGTCCAAAGCATCTTTGACAACGAGGAATCAGACTGATGCACACTCTTCAAAGCAAGCCAAACCTCCTGAGCAGACTCTTTATCTCGCACATGGTCCAACTGGCTGGGTTCCAAACAAAGACAGATAGTCGCACGGGCTCTCCTGTCTGTTTGTGCATTCTTTGAATTTAGACCCTCTTCCACAGGATCCCACAGCCCCTCACAGACCAAGGTAGCTTCCATGTAAACTGCCCATTGCGAGTAATTGCTATCGGACAGCTTAGGAAACTTTATGCCTTCCATTCTTGCAATTAGGCAAAACAACAGCACAGTGGTGGCAGCCTTCCCAGCTTTCACTATCAGTAGCAGATAAGGGCAGCTAAACAGCTAGGCTCTTAACTCTTTGCCGACCGGCACTTTAGATAGTTGAAAGCAGCTCTTCTGGATGCAGACAAAAACAGTCACTTACTTTCATCTAGTCCGAACCTCTGGCACAGACTGGGCCCATAACCAGTGTTAGCGTGGTGACGCAGCGCGTGGGAACCACGTAACATGAAGCACCAGGATCCAGACTGTCTTCAATGAAGCAAGCAACATTGTCAGTTACAGGAAAACTCCTTTCCCCTCCAGACAGAGCAGAGGGAGACTCAGCAGATGTCTCACTAAGAGGCTTTTAATCTTCAGAAGTTCTATGTACAAAGGCTATGTACAATAATACACCAACGCACTCTCCAACACTCTCCACCTTCCACTATCAACTCACATCAACCCACACATGTGTCCAGAGGCTTGTCCCTTATATAGCCAGTGCTCCACATGGCTTTCTAGCCCTGCCTCTTCCTTTGGACACCTGTCAATCATCAGAATGACACAGCATGTTTGCAGCCCTTTTGCAGCACTTACTGTGCTTTACAGCACCAGGTGACTCCCTGTCATTATGTCATCTCCTGTTTCATCAGCCTTGATGCTGCATGACTCAGCAGTGGCCAAATGCTTAGTCATCATGGCTGCTGCCATTCACCACATTGTGCATTTTCCCTGGAACATTATTCCAACAATCTAACCAGACCCAATGTGCCTGAGATTTTGGGGATCTTTTATACCCTCAAACCTAGCCTGAGGCAAAAATTTGCTATTGTATATCAAAGGATTCTGGATTGCTACTCTTTGAAGTAGACAATTTCCATGGAGAGGAGATGGGATGTTAATGTTATCTTATCTTCAGCTGGACACATCCTGGCTAGTCCTCATAAATCTAGGTGTGAATGTCCTGTTTTGCTGCTCCTAAGCCTGGCCTTTTGATCTGCAAATTGTTGTAGATGCAGATGTGACCTTTCAGGTAGGGCAATGACAGGAGACCCACAAAGGGGGTTTTAATAATAAAGCAATTCATGTAACACTCTTGTGGTCTCTTCCAACTCTATGATTCCATGAGGAACCTTGGATTTCATGAAAGCTGATTTTATCAAGCTCAGGGAAATACTGAGTGGAATCTGATGGCTAGAGATGTAAAAGGAAAAAGATACCCAGAATGGGTGAGATTTCATGAAGGCACTGCTAAAAGTATAAACAATTCCATGGATGAAATAAAATGGAAAAATCTGAAAAAGCCAATGTGGCTGCACAGCAAACTAAAAAAGGACGTCAAAAGAAAGCATGTATGAAGAATGGAAAGATGGACAAATCACCAAGGAAGAATACAGATGTGTAGCCGAATTTTGCAGGAATTTAAGAAAAGCAAACACTCAAAATGAGATGAGGCTGGCTAGGCAACCAAAGAGCAACAAAAAGGGATGGGGCAGGTACATATATGTTCAAAGCAAGAGAATGATGAAGGAAATGGTGGAACCACTGCTCAGTGAGATTGGCAAGAATGAAAATGAAAAGCAGAACTGCTCAATATTTATTTTGCTTTATTTCCCCCTAAAAAGAGAACTACATGCTTCCATGCACCAGCAGAGACCTTGGTGAGGAATCTGGGTTGCAAATCAAGTGGCAACCGTATGCTGTGGCCCCGATCTGGCACTTTGCATGCCCTAAAAAGGCCAGCAAAATGCCACTTCTTTTTAAAGCGGCAAAAAGCTGCCCTTGCTATGGCAGTGGCAGCTTTTCTGGGTTTCTTTGGCACAGCGTGTCTAAACGCTGTGCCAAAGAAATGGCATGATATTGGTGTTGGGGCAGCATTGGAGCATGTGGCGTGCAGTCACCACACCCCCACTCTGCACTGATGCCAGCATTTAACATTGGTCTGTTTAGGCCCATAGTTAACCCAAATGGATTCAAATGTGCATCCAGAAGGACTGAATCCTGGAGTATTGGGAAAATATGCAGATGTAGTCTCTGAACCATCAGTCATTCTTTTTGAAAAATCTTGGAGGACAGGGGAGGTGCCAAAGGGCTAGGTTTCTTTTTAAGCTAAAAAGAAGGATGCATAGCAATTATCAGGGGGAACACAATGATGGATTGGCATTTGAATGCAACAAGCAACTTTATTAGAGTATTGTGGCAAGGTACATCAGTAATCAAGCTTTAACATTCTCCCTTTCAAAGAAAACAATGAAAGCATTTTATAATGTCCACCATTATATTTTGATTAACAAACTGACTAAATATGGAATAGATGGAAACATCATCAAACGGATCCATAATAGATGGAAACACCATCAAACGGATCCACAGTTGGAAAACTGTGCTAAAAGAGTTGCCACTAATGTCTGTGTTTCAAATTGGAAAGAAGTCTCAAGTGGAGTGCCATAGGTTTCTGTCCTAGGGCTGACACTCTTCACTATTTTTATCAACAATTTAATTGATGGGATGTAGGGAATCTCCATCAAATTTGCTGCTGGAGAGGGGCAACTAACACATTGGAGAAACAGAATTCAAGAGGGCCTTGATAAACTAGAAAACTGGGCTGAAATTAATAAAATGAAATTCAACAGTCAGATGCAAAATTCTACATTTAGACCACAAAAATCAAATGCATAGGTATAGGATAAGGGATACTTGGCTCAGCAGTACTACATGGAAAAGCACCTTGAGATTATTGTTTTAAGCTGAACATGAGCCAGCAGTGTGATGCTACAGTAAAGAAGACAAAGGCTATCTTAGCCTGTATTAATATTTTCCAAGTTAAGGGAAGCAATAATCTTAACATATTTGGCACTAGTCAGCCCTCTTCTGGAGTACTGTGTTCTTTTCTGAGTGCCTCATTTTAAAAAGGATATAGACAAGTTGATGTGAGTTCACAGAAGGACAACAAAGATGCTAAGAGCTATGGAGAAAAAAACATAAGAGGAAACACTGAAGGAGCTAGGCATGTTCCACCTAGTGAAGAGAAGATTGATGGGTGACATGATTATTTTCTTTAAATATCTCAACTGATGTCACAAAGAGGAGGGTATAGCCTTGTTCTCTGCTGCCTCAGATGGTAGAACTATGTCTAATGGTTTTATGTTACAGGAGTATAAATTTCAATTGAACATTAAATGGAACTTCTCAAGAGTGGTACAGCAATGGAATCAAATGCCTAGAGAGGTGGTGAGTTATCTTTCTTTGGTTGTCTTCAAAAAGAGGTTGGGCAGTGTTAGCATACTCAGCACACCCTGTGCTGTATATGGGCTTTTATATTTCATATTTTTTCATATCTGGAGCCAGGCATGTTTTCACAGGTCACAAGGGCCTTTGGAACACTAGGAAGTTTTCTGTGGGAAAACATGTTGACACCAAAATATGTGAAGGATCTAGGTAATACCAAAATAAAGGTTCAAGGGGTTTGCTGATCTCTCCAGGCTTTCTGCATATCCTCTTGCACTGGAGACAAAGGGGCTGTACAGAACGGCCAAAAGGGCCAGCCTGCAGGTGGTGTGGGAGCATGGTGACCATACCCCAGCCGTCCCAATGCTGCCGTCACACTGCCCACCCAACCAGACAGCGTCCAAAGGAGCACTGAAAAGCCACTGCCGTGGCAAGGGTGGTTTTTTGTCATGCTAAAAAGGAGCGACATCTGCCAGCTCTTTTTAGAGTGGCAAACCACCAGATTGGGGCCACGGTGTACAGTTGCTGTGGGCCCGATCTAGCATGAAAGGGGTGGTGGGACACCACCTCTTAGGGGCTATCTGTTCAGCCCCAAAGATGATTCCATTGCACTAAGACTATATCTCCTACCTACCCCCTGCTGTGTTCTCAGCCTCCTTTCCTGCCCAGTTATATTGGGGTTTCCCCAGATCCAACCAATGGACACTATCACACGGGGAGTTGCGGGGAGAAAGTGGAAATAAACCGGACGAGCGGAAGACTTTAATTTATGGGATTTGTCCCGTTCCGCCTCGTTTGATAACTAAATTCAAATTTAAAAGGGGGTTAATTCGAACAAAAACCTGATCTTTTCAAATCCTCAAAAATCCCGAAAATGAAAAGATCAGGTTTGCGTTTGAATTAACCCCCTTTTAAATTCGAATTTAGTTATCAGACGAGG
The DNA here is from genome assembly GCA_026167975.1 of Phrynosoma blainvillii. NCBI lineage: Eukaryota > Metazoa > Chordata > Lepidosauria > Squamata > Phrynosomatidae > Phrynosoma > Phrynosoma blainvillii. The sequence continues at coordinate 156,175,658 of JANUYF010000004.1, forward strand.
CGGAATGGGATAAATCCTGTAAATTAAAGACTTCCATTCGTGCCCGTTTATTTCCACTTTCTCCCCGTGACTCCCCCTGTGATAACGTCCACTGTTATATTGTGGTTTTCCCAGATCCAATCACTGTTTTATTGGTCCAGAGTTAAAACCATCTACCAAGATTGTCTTTTGCTCAATTTCCATAGGAAAGCAGTCAAACTCTTTGTACTTCATGTGGGAACACTGAGTACCCCTTGAGGGCACCAATTAGGATATAAATATCCACTGTGCAAATGTTCAGTTTGTGACTGCACTGAGAAACTACTGGAGCTCTGTCCAACTACCCTGAAGAGTTCCATATTGCCTTCAAACAGTGTCTGAGCCACACCCGTGGATTCCTCTACAGGACTGGTAAATATCACCCTCTCTTTAACCCTAAGCCTCTGCTATCCAGTTTCCATACCTATATTTCAGTTAGCCTTGTATGGTCTCAGATTGCATTGCTACTGTGTGTTTGTGTGCCCTCTTGCATATTTCTAAAAAAATTCCTCTAAAATAGATGTGAATTGTGTGTAGATTTGAACAGGAATTCTCACTGTTCTCACCATTTCTCACCATTTCAGTGGGATGTCCTGGATTGTGCCCCACAGTATATTCATACTTCACTAGTCTCCCAATGCTAATGTTGCTAAAATACTTCCAGATAGGCAGAGGATAAGTTTTAAAAAGGGTGGGTGGGTCAGTGGGTGTAAAAAGACTTGGTAAAGAGGTCCTTATTTGTCAGAATCTTTGGTAACTGAAGTATGGCTGTATTCAAATTGAGAGAAAGAGGCTGCAAACTATCATATTAGACTCAGTAGGCCAGAGTCCTCATTGGTTTTGGGCCCATCTAGAATGAGCAAGGCAAAATGAGAAGAGCAAGAAAATGCTGGCCATCATACAGTAGAGCATACAGAAGACCTTCATCAAACCCTTGGGAAAATATACAACCAGAGATTACCTGACATGAAGTAATAACATAACCTTTTAAAGATTTAACAGTTAGTTAACTGTTAGGAAAAGAGCAAAAATTATTGGACAATGAAAAGCATCTCTGACTTTTATCAGATGTAATTGATTGCTAGAGATTGCTAAAATATATACACATGTATGATAATGTTTTGATGATTTAGTAGCTGGCCTTTGGAGAATTCCAGAATGTTGTAATGTCCATAGGAAAAATGCTTTGAGTTAAATTGGTTGTAGTAGTGTCATTAATCTCTATAAAGTGGGCAGGCCTACTAGCCCAGTGGCTTTAAAGGAGACCTTTAACTCTGCTAAAAGACACTTCTAACACTCCTAAAAACCAGAGAGAATTCTCAAAGTGACTTCTCCCACATGCAACCTGTGAGGGGAAACTCCTGTTGTAAGTCTAGCCATCTTTGTTGAGGACAGAAACCAGAAGTCCTCAGGACCAGCTACAAGGACACAAGTAAGTACAAATTACTTGTAGATTTTGGTGTTTTTTGTGCCACCAGGAGTCTTGGTGGTGTAGTGGTTAAATGCCAGTATTGCAGTCACTCATAGCCACAAGGTTGTGTGTTTGATCCTGCAGGGTTCCAGGGTCAACTCAGCCTTCCATCCTTTTGTAGGTTGGTAAAATGAATACCCAGCTTATTGGGGGCAATTGGCTTACACATTGTAAACCACTTAGGGAGTGTTAGTTCACTGATAAGCGGTATAGAAATATACTTGCTATTGCTATTTTCCTGCCCTACAAAGAGTAACAGCCATCATATGTTGTAATTTTTGTGGGAATATTTTGCCTGAATCTGGCCATATTTGCATGTCATGAAAACTACAGAGTCACCACCCTTTCAGCAAGCTAGGTTCTTAAGGAAAAGTATCATGATGGTCAAAGGCTTTACTGTACTTGAGTGACAATCACAGTGTGAGTGTCAGTCATCTGAACCCACCATCAAGTTATTTAAATGAAGAGGGTAAGAGCAGTTAACATGACCAACAGAATACTTCAATGTGTCTGTTGGTCACATTGTGTGAGACAGGATAAAAGTGGATTAATGTCATGTTCATAGTTTCAAGTTTTTCCAGTACATAACTGAGACTTAAGCTACTCTGTTATATTAGGTAAAAACACTGTAGTCTGTGTTTTGAGCATTCTTTTGTTATTAATTGCCTTCAAGTCAATTTCAACCTATATCAACCCTATGAATAACGAAACCTTCAAGTCACCCTGTCCTCAACCACCCTGCTCAGCTCTTGCAGATTAATAACTATGGTTTCTCTGATCAAATCTATCCATCTGGAATGCAGTCTTTCTCTTTTCCTATTGCCCTCAACTTTACCAAGCATTATAGCCTTTTCTAGTGAGTTGTTTCTTCTCATGATATGCCCCAAACCCAAACTCTAACCATAAACCTAGCCATACACATCTTCTCTCTGTGTATAGGCACACACAAGTGGGTGGAGGAAAGTTTTTTTTAAATGTGATTTGATAAGTTAGAAGTTAGCTCTCTCTGTCTTATTGAACTTTCATTTCCTACTCCAGTTAGCCAAAGTGCATTTTTTCTGAATTTTGGTATGTGTATGAATTCCATATGACCCCAGATGTACACTGCAATGGACCCCAAGTGCCACCTAGACAATGACAAGCAGGTCATACCAAGGTCACTTGGAAGACTGGGAAAAAAACCCATCCGAAAAGCCAGGCAGATAGTGTGGAGTTGCAAATGGATCATCATCACCCCCATAATCAGAGGAATGGGTGATAAGTGCCTAGATGTCTCACCTGATGGGCCAGCTAATGACTTAATCCTCTCCCATTCACCTTGAATATTGCCAGACTGGATTACCCCACCCATACAATCTCACACCTTTGCCCTGCAGCTAGTTTTAGCCCTTAAAACCCCCTGGATTTCCCCCCTCAGCGTCACTAATTTGGAGTTCATGGGACACTACGTCACTGTGCTCTCTAGTCTAGTTACCAGCACTTCTGTTCAAACCAACTCTCTCAGAACAGTTGTGTCTCACGCCACATCACCCAGTTGGATCCTGGGAAAAAACCTCATCTGTAGTAAGTATCACCTGTAGTTCTGCCTCAACATCTTTTCCAAGCTAACTACTGACTTCCTGAGCCTTGAACGAGTGTGCGTGTCTATGTGAATTGGTGTGCAATTTTCCCCTTTAAAAAAATAATACTTTAATTGGAGAATTCTGTCTCTGCATCAATTCTTAGATCCCTCGGCCTCTTGGTATACACGTGGGGAAAAGTCTTGCAGGGTCCTTGTAGCCGACACCCTCTCAGTTTGAGCTAAATAAAATTCCCCATAATAGACTTTTGGCTACACTTTTCTTACAAAAGAAATTGTCAATCTTGGATACTTTGGGAACACCTGCCTATCTTGAAAATGCTAATTAAATTCCTAGTCAGAGAAGGCTATAATAATTTGCTATTCTTTGGATTTAGGCCAGTATGGCAAAAAGGGTTGCCATCATTGGAGCTGGAGCCAGTGGTCTGACTGCCATTAAATGCTGCTTGGAGGAAGGTCTTCAGCCAACCTGTTTTGAGAGAAGTGAAGATATCGGAGGGCTGTGGAGGTTCCAGGTACATCAACTTCTGGGTTAGGAGACTATCACACGAGGCTAAAAAGTGGAATTTTAACAGAATAAAAGCATTTTTAGCTGGTACTTATTGAACAATGTTGTGTCTGTCCTGCTGCTCCCTTGCATTCAATTCATTACTGTTGTGCACTTTTTCATTAAGGGGAAAATCTGTCAATAGAATAGAATAGTAACTACTATTCCATGACTGCCTTGGTGCAGTTGATCCCTTCTAGAGGCAATTTCCCTTCCCAGGCAGTTGCACAGTGTGAGTGGGTGTGAGTCTGATCCTCTCCTCCTCTCCTCCTTCTCCTTTGCAGTGATCATAGCTGGTAACACCTTCCCTAAGCTAGCTGCTGTTTGTTGTTTGGAAGTTGTTGGCAGCCAAGATCATTTACTTCCCCACTTCCTGTCTTCCTTCTGTCCCCCAGTGCTGATATCTCTGCAGCCTCCCCTACTCAGCAGTCCCAGCTGCCAACATCTTCCCCAAGCCAGCTGCTGCATATGAATGTGCTTCAGGAGGGAAGAAGGGGAAACACCTGTAGCCAGCTTCAGGAAGTGGTTGGCTACTATGATTATTTGTCCCCACACCAGCACATTCACACACAGAAGTTAGCTTTGGGAAGTGTTGGCAGCTGGGATTGATTGTTCTGCTGCTTCCTCCTAAAGCATGGGGCTGGTTTGTGAATGGAAGGGGGGGAGCAGTCATGGCAGGCAATCACCTCCCAAAGCCAGCCAATGCAGCACCTTTTCCCTCTCCTGAACCATATTCAATACCATGAAGCAAGTGGCAGGCTGCTGGTCTGGAGTCACCCTTGCGAGCCACTTGTGCTGCTGCCACCACTCCTCTGGCTACCCCAAAGAAACAGAGGGCCCAGGTCTGTCCATCACCAGCCATGCCTGCCCAAGCCTACTGAGCTGCCACTACCCTCAGCTACCTCCCCCCCCACCAGTTCCTGCTCCTGCACCCACTGTGCCCTCATGTGCCTGAGTCCAACCAGACATTGAATACAGGACACCTTGAAAGCATCCCCCAGGTTTGGCAGTGAGGAAAAAAGATCATGCAAACAAGGATCACCAAAGCACTATCGTGGGGGGAACTGAGATAAGAAATTATGTCAAACCAGTATACTTCCATTCTTAAACTAGTGAGATTGTGTAGAGAGCTCTTGTAGCACCTTTGATACTAAACTGAAAGAAAGAAGTTGGCAGCATGAGCTTTCACAGATTTCAGTCTACTTCCTCAAATGCTTTTGGTGGCTAATTTCTTTCTTTCAGTTAGTCTCAAAGATGTTACAAGATCTCTGTACATACTAACACAACTATATCTTTGAATTCTACCACTAGTGGGATTGTGGTGAGTGAGATTGTAGTGAGTTGGCTGGTGTGATAATGTCCAAAGTTGTACATTGGCAAGATATCAGTAAACTGTGACAGCAATATAGGTATTCTGTACTTAAGCAAAGAACATGGCATATTTTCTGCTTCGACTGCACTGTTAAACCAGATGCTTAAACAATTTCGGGGGGGGGGGGGAATTTCAGGGGGAGAAAGAGACTTATAATGCTTTCAGTGTGTGGTCTCCCATGCTCAACTCTATTCCAACTGCTTATTTCTTACCTCCCTGCAGCCCCATCCCCTATAGTTCAGCTCATGCCCCCATATCTGTGGTGGTACCACTTCCACTCCTTCTAGAACTATTAGGAGAAAAGCTGGAAAGAGCTGATTCCTGGCCAATGCAGTAAATCCACATCCTTGCCAGATGGTCATCCATCTTATAATTCAACTCTTCAGAGGTAGTCAGTTTCATTGTCAAATAGTTCCTTCTACCATTTAGCTGAAATTTGTTTTCTGGTAATTTTCTGGAGATTTGATTTCTGATAATTTTCTGGAACAGCAGAAAACAAACTTTGCTCCCTCTTCCTCATGACACCCCCCCAAATTGTCCTGATTTGCCAGGACAATGTCATCATTGGTAAGAATGGTATATTGTCTTTTTACTCCATGAATTTTTATTGCTTTTTAAAAATAAGTATATTTATACTTTTAATGCTTGTATAGTTTTTAATTTGTATTGTTTTAAATATGTTAGCCACTTTTGAGTCCCATTATCAGGAGAAAGGTGGGATACAAATAAATAAAATAATCTTCACCATCAGCTCAGGCTGCCCTGCCCCCTTCAAAATGAGTTGCAGTCTCCACAGTAACTGCAGGAACCAAAGCAATGGAAACTTTGAAATCAAGGCAACAAGAACTACTGTACTAGTCTTCAAAAGTTCATTGTTCCTTCCTTTTTTTCCACCAGAATAGCACCTGTTTTTAAAGTATTCCCACTTTGTTGCTTGCCCAACAGATTTTAGTGAGATTTCCCCCTTCTCCTAGGAGGGTTCCATCACTAAAAAGAGAAGAAGTAGCTGGCAACTACATCCTTTCAACTATCTGGAAAATGCGTAACTGGGCCACTTTGGTTACCACTGCAAAGCCAAAAATGACCATGAACCTACCAGTCAAATGTTGTATTTTGAGGTTGAAATTTCACACTAAAAATATTGATATGTACTTTGCCTTTGAAATTAATTACTAAAAATGACTTAGAACTGGCAAATTCAGCAGAGTATGAATATGTATGATTATTTGTGGAACAATGATCTAATGTTGATCATGTATCTAAGCTCTTGCTTGCCAGCCATTTCGGAACGGAAGATAATGCATGTGTATTACTGACAATGGGTTATTTCAACTGAGTAGAAATATTGAATATGCTATGAGCTATTTTTATTCTTTTGATCCTACTATGTTCCCTGGTCTAACAGATTTTGCAGATTTAGGTCTAATAGATTTTGTAGATTTATGAAGCACTTTATTATTGCTCTGTGCTTTCAAGTTGTTTCCAACTTATAATAACCCTCGGGCAACAGGATTTTCTAAGGCTGAGAGTGTGTGACCTGCCCAAGGTTATTGTAACATATTGAAGTATAGGTTTTGCGCAGAACTTTGGCATGCAGCTTTGCTAGGCTTGTTTTAACTTGGCAATTTTCCACAGGAGCATGATATTGAGGGACAAGCCAGCATTTACAAATCTTTGACCATTAATACTTCAAAAGAGATGATGTGTTACAGTGATTTTCCCATCCCTGAAGATTACCCAAATTACATGCACAACAGCAAAGTAATGGAGTATTTCAGGATGTATGCAAAGCACTTTGACTTGCTCAGATACATAAATTTCAAGGTAAGACTTCATTACTTGGGTAATTTTGCAACATCAACTACAACCAACAACAAACAAGAGGTTGTAGCAAAGAAGATATTGAGCATTTGTAAATACACAGAAAGCTTTTCTCTAACATCTCAGTAACTGCAGTAGCATCCTACAAAGATGATAGGTGGCAAAGGTTCCAGATGGGAAGCAGGCTTCTTTGGTAGCAAAGCTTTATCATCTACAAACTAAGCAGCATGCTCTTGATCTTGCAGGGCTGCATAGGAAACTGATCTGGGCAAATTGCATGAACTGTAACTTCAAAGCTTCAGTCATGGGCCCCTTTCAATCTTTTCTAGTCAGGATCCTTTTGGAGCTCATTCCCTGTGAGCTGGGAGAAACAGAAAGTGAGCTCAACACTACATTGCTTTGGTGACATGGACTGACTTTCCTTCTCATACCATAATGTAGTTTTGCTGTGCAGCACATTGGCAAGGCAACGAGATCTGAGTTGCCCTGTTCTTGTAACGTGCACCATGGTTAGTGTTGACTGGACACTGTCCTTCTCACAAACACAAAGGAGGGGGGGAGGAAATGTGGCACTGGTTTTTATTTTCACCTGAGCTTTCATGGATATAAACCCTTCTTTGGATGCAGTACCAAATAGTATTAAGGTCTCAGGCATAAAGCATATTTATACAGTTGAGGGAGTAAGATTGTTGTTGTGTGCCTTCAAGTTGTTTCCAATTTATACTAAAGGTGGGGACTATACTATAACTAAAACTAAAGTTACAGTGGTTATTCTTTCACTTTGATGAATGTGTTCTCATTCATGCATTTCCTTGCTCTGGAAAATTCAATATGAAGCCAAAGCTGTAACCTCTTATTTTAAGGCCTGTGTCTGCAGCATAAGTAAACGCCCAGATTTTCACATCTCTGGCCAGTGGGAAGTTGTCACAGAAATTTATGGAAAGCAAGAGCCTGCCCTCTTTGATGCTGTTTTGGTCTGCACTGGCCACCATGTTGATCCTTACTTCCCTTTGGATTCATTTCCTGGTAGGTGAATATGATAATGTTTTGTATACTGCTTGTTGATTTAGTGAGCCCACTTGTAAGTAAAATTCCCAGAACAGGAATATTTTTCATGTCACTGTCATGTTGGGTTCATGTGGCTATAAGTGGTGGTTGGATGCACTGTTTGCTGTACCACATTGTGCCATTTTTCTGTGTAAACACTATGTATGTGTAGCTTGACATTGGCCTCATCTACCACTGGCATGCATCATGTTGGGGCAAAAGAACAATAGCAGAGATTTTGGAGGTGTTTTAACAAAAATAGCTTTACTTAGCAGAAGTCATGAAGTTGCGTACTGGATGAAGTGTGTAACCAACTGGCTGATTCATACATCCTTTTGAATTAAGCCATTTCTTTGTGTTTTACATATGGTAAGCATATCAGCAACATTATCTTGTGATGTACAATATATCAGTTGTATTACATTGGTTTGTACAGCGTCTCTAACATTGTGGTATTTTATATCAATGTGCTTTGTGCGATTTTTTTACCCTTTCTGTTGTTGCCATCTCAATGCATGCTTGAGAATCTTCGTGCACAGATACAGGTTTCTCTACTTCAATTTGTAGATCCTTCAGGAGTTGTACAAACCATACTAACTCACAACACAAATCAGATAAAGCGGCATATTCAGCTTCTGCTAAAGACACTGACACAAAACTCTGCTTTTTAGATTTCCATATTACAGGAACTTTGCCAAAAAAAAAAAAATAACAATGCCTGTTGTAGACTTTCTGTCTTGTACATCATTGGCAAAATCGCTGTCTCCATAACAGTATAAACTCATTTGATACAGAAGATGATATTAACAAACTATAATTCATTGTCTCTTTTAAATATCTCAGTGCTTGCTTTACAGCTTGTCAGGCTGCACTAGTTGGTTTTGAGCAAGAATGACTTAATATATTTGCAGTTACAGATAAAGCTGGCTGACTCCAGTGTGCTAAATATAATAAACTCCCTAATGCTGATTGATATATATCAATATATCACACTCATTTTTTACAAAGTCTACTACCATGGGAGTAATTTGACCTTTGCAGTTCTCCATATGGAGTCTGCTTAATTTCTTCCTTTTAACTGATCAGAAAACTCCCTTCAGCTGTTCTCTCTATTTCCACAGCTAAGTATTTGCGAATATTTACCAAATGCTTTATTTGGAATTTCTTTTTCAGGTCTGCTGCAAACTTATTTACATGGTCTATAGATGGAGCAACAAAACAAATATCATCAACAAAAGCAAGCACTATTTCTAAATCTTTACCTGATCCTTTGGTAAAGACAGGGATCAGCAATACCCTGTTTCAGTAACTCAGCTTCAAGGCACTTATACCAGCATCAGTGTGGTTTACAATACAATTAATTTTTAAAATCATAATTTATCCAGCTTGGCTATAAAACAAAAAAAGATGTTTGTCTTGTACTCAGATCTTAACAAATTAGATGCAAGGTTTTCTTGCTGGAGAGCCTGCTATGGAGCTAGTCAGAAATATGTGTGTGATGATTTTTTTAAAAACAGAATAAGGCATACCTAGCTTGGCATCTGAAATATATCTCCTTTTTATTTTTCACCTTCTTCACAGGTGTTGAGAAGTTTAAAGGAAAAATTATCCACAGTCGAGAATATAAACATCCCGAAAAATTCCAAGACAAGCGAATCCTTGTCATAGGTTTGGGAAACTCTGGTGCAGATATCTCTGTGGACCTCAGCCATGTCACTAAGCAGGTTGAGCTTAGTTAACATTTATTATTCCCTCAATTGTTAAGTTGCGCTTACTTAGTCTTTAAATTCCCTCCTGTTGTTGTTGCTGTTTTTGTTGTTGCATGCCTTCAATTCATTTCCGACTTATGGCAAACCTAAGGTGAATCTATCATTTTTTTTTTCTTGGCAAGATTGTTCAGAGGAGATTTGCCATTGCTTTCCCCTGAGGCTGAAAGCATGTGACTTGCCCAAGGTCACCCAGCAGGCTTCATGGTCAAGCTGGAAATCAAACCCTGGTCTCCAGAATCACAGTCCAACACTCAAACCAGTAGACCATGCTGACTTTCTTAGGACGTTATCACACGTGGGCCAGAAAGCGATAATAAAGTGGAAATGAGGCATTCCAAAAATAAACGGAAAATAAACCTTGATTCCGCAAATGGCTTTCACACGTAATTAATTGCGAATTTACAGTAAGCGCATTTAACGTTCACACACAAGTGAGAAAAGCCCGTAAATGTACTAGAAATGAGCTTCTTGCACATGTGCAGATAGAGGAATGCTCGCTGGAACAATGGGAAAAGCAGGGAAATGCTCCCAAATTCATATTTGCTTTTCACATTATGGTAAATGTGAAATTACCTTAATTTCGCATTTGCATTTCCTCCAAACAACCGAATTTCAAAAGATCTCGGAAAACACCAGTTTCTGTCCACTTTCTGTCCAGTTTCTGTGCAATGTCGTGTGGAAACACGGGGCACAAATCCAGTTTCTGTTTGGGATTTGTGTGTATTAACCAGCAGATTTGCCCCCGTGTGATAACATCCTTAGACATGTACCCAAACCTCCAAACCTATTAAACAGGCTGATATCCTCCAGTGGGAGGGTTATTGTATGAATATGTACTTATTCCTAATTTAGGGGGGTTGCAGACTGCCAGAAATAGTGCAAATTGAGTCCACTTTTAGGGTTAGGGTTAGGGAATCATGGGAACTGTAGTTTATTGTGGCACCAGAGCTCTCTGACAGAGAAGGCTCAATGTCTCAGAAAAAAACAATTCCCATGATTCCCTAGTACTAACCCTAACCCTAAAAGTGGACTCAATTTGCACTATTTCTGGCAGTCTGCAACCCCCCTAAGTCACTGGGACCTAGGGCTCTGGACTTTCACAATTCTTTTACCCTAATGTGAACTTTGGGATGGAACTGACACCTGGGTGGTAAATCGTGTTTCTGATGATGGGTAACCCTTAGATGTGGTTCCCTTTCCCTTTGGTTTTTCCCCCTGTTCAAAACTGCCATTTTCCTCACAGTTACTTTCCACATACAAGTGAAAGATTGCTTTTCGAGTCCATATTTCCCCCTAGACGAGTATTAAAACTTCCCCTACGATCAGAAGCAATACTGTTCCACTCTTCCCCTGCACTACCTGGTGCACTCTCCACCCTTTTTCTGATGCACCCTTAGATGTAACATTAGTATACAAATTGTTTCTGTTGGAAAGCTTAGTGTACAGCAGCTAGTAAACTTGGTGTCTTTTCCTTTGTGACTTGTCCCCTTTCATCCTGGCATAGGTCTTTTTGAGCACAAGAACTGGCACCTGGGTGGTAAATCGTGTCTCTGATGATGGGTACCCCTTAGATGTGGTGCATTTCACACGTTTCAAAAACTTCCTTCGCCATCTGCTTCCAACAGCATTGATAAACCTGTGGGGAGAGAAAAAGCTCAACACAAGATTTAACCATGAGAACTATGGTATTAAGCCCAAGCACAGGTAAGGCCATAATTTTTAATACTCTGTAATGGGAAGGAAATAATCAAGTTAGATTTGAAATACAAGATCATTTAAGAGCAAATTCAGAGAAAGAGAAGTCATCGAATCCTACACTACATCACAGGCCTCTGTGCCAAATTAATCCAAATTCAGAAACTGAAAGGGTTTGATTCCCTTCTTTGTAATTACTCATTATTTTTGAACCATCCATTTCCTTCCTGTGATTCCTAGGGTAGCCTCAATCTTTAGCACAAGAAATCTTAATCTTCCATAGCTTCTGAGATTTCACTAGGTATTGCCCAACATTTTCAGTCATATATCTGTAATGGTAAAGACCCCAAACCTGCTAAGAGGAATGGAAGGAAGGAAGAAGGGATGGATTCAAGCAACTGGATCCCTTGGCCTCTCTGCACTCAGAATTCAAACATCCACCCAATGGTGCTATATGGCAAGATTGTTGCCTGCCTTCAAGTCATTTCCAACTTATGCCGACCTTGAGATGAACTTATCATGGGGTTTTCTTGGGTTGATAGTATGTGACTTGCCCAAAGTCACCCAGTGTGTTTCCATGGCCAAGTGGGGAATCAAACCCTGGTCTCCAGAGCCATAGTCCAACACTCAAACAACTGCTACATCACACTGGTTCTCATATAGCCAGATGGGGCACTGTAAACAGGTGTAGTGGTTTGAGTGTTGGACTACAACTCTGGAAAGACCAGGGTTCAATTCTCAGCTCAGCCATGAAACTTCATATGCTCTCAGACTCAGGGGAAGGCAGGAGCAACCTCCTCTGAACAAATGTTGCAAAGAAAACCTTAGGGTTGCAATGAGTTGGAAATGACTTGAAGGCACACAAAACATGCACAGAAACTTCTCTGCCATTTAGTTACTCTTTTTTCAAAATACAATTTTGTGAAAATGTATAGCTGAAAAACAGACTAAAATGTATGTGATGTACATAGGGGGGAAAAGATAAATATGCATAGACTCCTTGAATACTAGCCCTAAAATAAACCTAATTTCCTTGCATGGCAAGTTCTACATAACACACAGGTTTCCAAATATTGGTTAGTTGTTTCTTCATTGTTGGTTATCTCTGATTAGACATTCAAAATAATGAAGAGATCTGGTAGTGCCACAGACACTACCAAATATACTATGGCATACCAATCATCTTAGTGATTGAAGTATGGCCCAAAACAGGCAGAATAGCAGAGTAATTGGTTTTGGTTTTTTACCAAGTAAGAGACCAAAATGTCTAACTAAGAAATAGGTGTATCACTCACCTATATAGTGGTCCCTCTGGATTTGTGGCCTTGGCACTCATGGTTTCTATCATTCGTGAGGCCAAGGCTGCGGCTTCTTCCCCCCTTCCCTTACCGGCATCTTCCCCCTGGTGCTGGGAATTTTAATCAGAGCCTGGGCCATCAGAGCTTGTAATAAGCCCCTTCCACCACAGCCAATTGATGTTATTACACACCTATTAGCTGTGGTGGATGGGGCAGGGCATGCTGCTGCGAAATCGAGTCCTGAGGGCTGCCGGGGCCGATTACAAGCTCTGGTGGCCCAGGCTCCAATTAAAGTCCCCAGCACTGGGAGGGAGGGGGAGATGCTGGTAAGGGAGAGAGAAGGAAGGAGGGGGGCAGGGGGGGAGGGAGGGAGGGAATTTCACAAATAGTCAAGTCCCATTGTTTCCAATGACACCATTGAGAACAATAGGACTTGAATATTTGCAAAATTTTGGATTTGTGGGGGGGGGGATGTATCCCCCATGACTCCAGAGGGACCACTGTACAAAGAATCATAAGAACAAAAGTAAATCAAATACTGTTGAAAGACTGGAAGGGAATGCAGTTTGGCTACCATACAGGTTCTTGGGAGCTGTTGTTAATATTAAAATTTTAACAGTGAGTTTTAAAGGGAAAGTTTCAACTATTACCAGAGTTGCGCCATTTTAATGTCAAAAATAGACCTGGAATAAGATTTGGCTTCTGTACTACTCTTGTCGTTCATTCTTCAAGGTTGTGTTGGTTTTTTGTTTTTTTTAAGGGGACTATCTTTTTTTGAAAGATACTAACCTACTGCCCTGGATGCAAAATCTCATTATGTCTTGTTGGTGTCTGAAGTTTCGAAAGCTCATGCTGCCAACTTCTTTCTTTCAGTTAGTCTCAAATGTGCTACAAGATCTCTCTACACAGTTTTCAGTATTTGCACTTTTCTGAATTTTTGACACAACTATCTAATTTAAAAATCCAAAAAAATACACATATAATAAAAGCTACATAAAAATTCAATCAGTGAAAAACCTACAAAGATTATATTGGGGACAACTGCTTGAAAAACAGTTATTAGTCAAATTCTGTACAAAAGTGTTATTGTAGGAGACATCTGGATAAAGTAAAGATTTTTCTATCCTAACCAGCATTTGATTAGTGATGATATAAGGCCCATCTTACACAATGTGCTGGATATTGCTAATTGTTGTAATGGTGCGTATGTGTGTTTTAATGATAAATGTTTTAACCTGGTTTTAATTTTTTTTATTGTTTGTGTTTTAACTTCTGTATTTTTGTGGATTTTTAATTTTGTTTTTTAATTGTTGTAAGCCACTTTGAGTTCCAGTCTGGGAAAAAGGTGGGATAGAAATAAATGTAATGACAATAATAACAACTTTAAAAATCACAAAGTGATGCAGAAATAGGGTACAAAGAATGAAAGGATAGAGAAGTGAGTGAAACTGAAATTCATCCTCTGCTACATTATTTTAGCTTGTATGTAATCCTTTTTACTGTAAACCACCTAGATTGGTCCGCCACCGGGCGGTATATAAATAAATTTTATTATTATATTATCATTACTTACTATTCACTCAAATATCATGATGCCTTTTCTGTTTTAACTTATAGGTTTCTCAGTAGATATCCAATTGCAGCCGATGACCTGCCCAATGCCATCATTGCGGGCAGAGTGCTAATGAAGCCAAACATTAAGGAGTTCACAGAGAGAGGTATTATTTTTGAAGATGGCAGCAGAGAAGAAAACATGGATGTTGTGATCTTTGCTACAGGCTACAGCTACTCTTTCCCCTTTATTGAGGAGGGAGTCATCAAGACAAGTGCCAACAATATTCCACTCTATAAATTTGTCTTCCCACCACATTTGGAAAAGCCCACTCTAGCCATCATTGGCCTCCTCCAACCTTTGGGAGCCATTATGCCAGTATCAGAGCTCCAAGCTCGTTGGGCCACAAGAGTCTTCAAGGGTAAGGATTGTAGAGTGTTCCTGAGTTATTGCTGTTGTTAGGTTGGAAGCCTGGGGTGGTATCTAAAAAGCATGTAAAAAAACCAAAGGGTTAAAGAGAAATGTGTATAGGAAAGTGACTTAGAACTCTAACACCTATGTGCACACATGCCTTAACTGTAAAAGTATTCATAATGCCATAGTGAAAACAAGTATTTACAATTCCTAAAGACAGATATCTAAGCTTTTGGATACTATGTTAAATCATGAAAAGGGCAATTAAGTTTAGTAAATATAACTTTCCTTGTTTGACAGTGGGCTTTGCATGTATATGGTATAATGCTCTCTGGGGGCTATAATTGGCATGAAGAAGGTTAAGCTCTCAGATTCTGTCTCCGGCCTTTCTACCAAAGGATCTGAGGTAACTGGGCCAGGAAATGACTCTATGAGAAGGATGCTGAAATTACAGGCTAGTCCTCCTCAATCCATTCCAGTTGGCAGGTACAACCCTGCAACTGAATGTAGTGCTTGCTATTTTCTCTGTGAGCAATAAACCATTAATCAGATGTTATTTTTCAGGCTTGATCAAATTGCCTTCAGAGGATGTAATGACCGCTGACATTGCAAAGAAAGTGAAATATAATCAGAAACGGTAGGAAACCATTTTCACATACTTACAGGGAGGGAATGCTTATTTGAAGTCGTAGGCTTTCATGGCTGGCATCCATAGTTTTTTGTGGTTTTTTGGGGCTGTGTGGCCATGTTCTAGAAGAGTTCCTTTCTGACGTTTCGCCAGCCACAGATGCTGGCGAAATGTCAGAAAGGAACTCTTCTAGAACATGGCCACACAGCCCGAAAAACCCACAAAAACTATGAATGCTTATTTCTTTGGAAACTTAGGAGTTCCTAATTAAGTTTCTGATGTGGAGCTAATACATTAGGAATCCTCCTCCTTCCACTCCATCATTTCTTGATTGTTGTACAGAAGATTGTGAAGATACAGTTTGCCACAACTTCTGATTCCTTTGTTTATGTGCTTTTTGAAGATCATACATACATTATTAAAAGGCTACAAAAGAGCCATTCAGAGGCAATTATATATTCCATGGGTAGGCAACTTTTCCCCATTAAGGGCTGAGGGACTTCAGCTCCCAGAAGCCTCAGCCATGTTGGCCAATAGTCCCATGTTGGCCAATAGCTCCTGGAATTCTGGGAGCTGAAGTCCCTCGGTCCTTAAAGGGGAAAGGTTGCCTACCCCTGATATATTCAGTCGTGTGTGTATGTGAGACAATTGGGTTGGCAAAATAGAAAATATCAGCTCCAATGCTGTCTACTTATACTCAGTAGCATCACTAGGGGGTGTGGAGGGTACGGAGCGCACCAGGTGACACCACAGAAGGGGGTTGACACCCAGTGAGGGCCCCCTCCTGCCACGCACCCCCATCAAGTAAAGCTTCTCGGGACAGGTAGGGAGACACCCTGGCTCCCCCCCATCCCTGCCCTGCGCAGCTTTACTTGCAAGTAAAGCCTTGCACAGTAAGGAGGAGAAAGGCAAAGCTCCGTCTGTCCCTACCCTGCAAGGCTTGCTCAGTAGGGAGCGAGAAGGCCCAGCTCCTCCCCATCCCTGCCACATGCTGCTTTACTTGCAAGTAAAGCCTTGTTCAGCAGGGAGGGAGAAGACTCAGCTCCCCTGTCCCTGCCCCATGCTGCCTTACCCATGAGTAAGGCCATGTGGGACAGAGAGTTGGGACAGGTCCCTTTTGGCTCTGCCCCCAAGCCCACACCCCACACTGGGTGACACCCCGGTATGGAATGCCACTGCTTCTACTTAGAGTAGCAGCTGTAATAACTGTGCCTCAGGTTGATTAATGCTATTCATCTCTTGTCCCTAGGTATGTACCAAGCCAGCACACATCCCTACAGGTGCAATATGTTGATCACATGGATGAACTGGCTTCCCTCTCAGGAGTAAAACCCAACCTATTGAATCTCTGCCTGACAGATCCAAGGCTGGCTTGGGAAGTCTTTTTTGGGCCTTGCTCACCTATGCAGTTCCGTCTGACTGGGCCCGGGAAGTGGGAAGGAGCCAGAAATGCCATCCTAACCCAGAGAGAAAGGATTGTCAGGGCCACCAAGACACGAGCCCTGCAACCATGCACTGACAGCTGTGCCACATCCATCCTTGTTAAAGTGCTTGGCTGTTTTGCTCTCTTTGCTGTCATATTAGCTTATCTATAATTTGGCCTTGTTGCAGCCCGAGAACAATGTCTTTTGCTTCCATCTCCTATACTTTCTTTTGTTGAGCTTGCTTTTCCATGCCCAAAGCCACCAGAGCATGCTGCAAATTTAAGGGCTGGTTGCTCTCTTTGCCTTCTTTTCTGTGAACCTTTGTTCAGTGTCCATACAAACACTCTCAGAATGTACATAAATTGTGAAGGGGACCAGAAGTTGAACTATTTTCCTAGTTCAGCGGTTGGCTTTGCTTCTCCTATAGTGCAAAATCTTTTTGTTTTTGTTTTTTTACTTGAAATTCAAAACCACCAAAAATTTCAGCTGGGACTCTTTCATATATTTTCCCTCCCCACCACTCTTGCACCAATGTGGACTTATTTAAAAAGAAAAAAACAAGGAGGCAAAGCAAACAAATCCCCACAGTTTATTTCATGTTTAGAACACAAATTAACATTTGCATTCCTATGGGCCTCTGCCAACACACATTCTTCCTGCCTTTTCAATGGAATTCCTTTCCTTGCTTCCTATTTGCCTCTCCCTACTTTAGAACTATATCCCAAGCTAATTCTGAATATAGGCTTGCTTTTGTCTTATGAAGTAATGTATCTTTTTTCCTGTTCTCTGATTTATTAACTTTCTTTATCTTCCTTTCCTGCAAATATATATGCTCTTATTTAGCACATGCTGTAGAGAGCACATTCTAAAACACTTTTAAAAGACACCAACATCTTATTAAATTACAGAGGAATAACTGTGTTGATTCATGCATTTTATCTATTGAGGACTAGGCTGTGAATGTTTATTACATGAGAGATCTGTTAGTCTTTATGTCGCTGTAGCAGTTTTCATTTTCTTAGTAATAAAACATAGCATGCTGAATGAATTGCACTTACTGTTATTAAAGTGTATGCAATGTAAAATAATCACTGAAATATGAAACAAAACATTTTTCTGTTCTCCCAATATTTTGACTCAGGTAATTCAGGAAGTAGGGCACAGTGTGGTGCTATGTGGCTTTCTGGTAACCTGGAAATTGCATATTTCAAATGTCATTATTTTATTAATTAATCAATATAAAAATGCTTCTATTTTTTCTATACATGTGTATATCAACTATCCAAGGCAGCAAGCTAAATAAAATACAAAAATCAGCACTAATAAAATAAAATAAAAAGCTGAAACAATTCATAATAAATATACTAGCCAGCTTGTCAATATTGTATCCTCTCCCTAGCCTGTAACTCAAATATTGTTCCAGAATTTGATTAACTCTTTCCCTTTATCAATCCAACTGTAGTTGATGGGCTGTACTCATATTCTGTTAACTGCACCCCTTCTCTGGTATAATCTTGGAGGGGATGCCATGTCATTGGTAAACATGATCTATAAGCATCTTGGCAAGCTGAGCAGCAGTGGGGATAACTGCACATGGTATGAAGTGAGCCTGCTAATAGAACAAGTCAGTTACTACCCAGATCACAGTCTCTTTCCTCCTTTCAGGCAAATCAACAATAAAATCCATACTAATTTCTGTCCAGTCTCAATGGCATGGGTAGAGGCTTTCCTTCAGCCTATTTGAAAGTAGCGCAAACAGAGCAATGAAAAGTCTTCACATACCCAAAATGCACAGTTGTTTTGGGATCATGACATTGTTTTAGTATTTTTTTCTCTCAATCTCAGGAACATAAATCCTATCTCCCTTATAGGGTATAACATCCCTCACAGTTATTTCCTCTCAGTTCATCCCTTTCCATGGTCTGCTGTATGATCTTTTGGAAGCATGGCTCAAGGGAGGCCCTATGAGGCTGAGCCATAATCTAAAACCTGGTGAACTTAGCCAGTCCAAGCTGTTGAGGGGTAAAAACTCTGTCCACTATTTCTTTTACCAGTTGTGTTGGGGCAATCTATACAAAACATCCACTAAAAGGTTTTTTTCCCCAGGCAAGTACTTTATTTGGAAATCAAACTTGTAGAAGAATTCAGCCCACCTCACTTGTTTGGGGTTCAATTTTCAAGCACTCTTGACTTTTATGATCTATCCACCTCAAAAGGAACAGAAGCCCCCTCCAACAAATGTCTTCATGTAACTAAAGCTAGCCTAATGTCCTGGGCTCTCTTTTCCCAGATGGTCCAGTATTTCTCTTGTTCTGAATTTTTTTTAGACATATAATTTGCCACTTTTGACTTTTTGTAATAATACTGTCCCCATTGCAACATCTCAAGCATCAATCCCTTGAGATGCTGGAAATCCTCCTATACTTAGCACTCCACTGGATTTGGCAGTTAAGTTTCTTTTTCCTCTCCCCCACCCCCATGCCATATGAGGAGAGACTTAGGGAGCTGGATATGTTACCCTGGAAAAGAGACAGTGATATGATAGCCCTGTTTAAATAGCCCTGTCAGGGGTGCTTTGATTGTGTGTTCCTGTATGGTAGGCGAGTTGGAGTGGATGGCTCTTGTGGTTGCTTCCAACTGTATGATTTTATGATTCTGTTAGTCTATCACAGCAGAAAACAACAAAGACCTAGAACAATTACTAAAAAAAAATAAAGAGGAAAGTGCTAAGGTAGGCTTAATGCTGCATATTAAGAAAACAAAAATAATTACCATAGAAGAACTACATAGAATCATTGAATCATAGAATTCATTCTAGATAATGAAAGAATAGAAATAGGGAAAGAATTCCCATACTTTGGGTCAAACATTGATTAAGATTGAGTCTTCAGTCAAGAGATCAAAAAAAGACTAGGACTGGTAAGGGTAGCCATGAAAGAATTAGACAATATATTAAAGTGCAAAGACATGTCTAAAGTGAATACTAAAGTAAGCATTGTCCAAGTCATCACCATGTACGGATGTGAAAGTTGGACAGTAAAGAAAACTGATAGAAAGAAAATCACCTCATTTGAGATGTGGTGCTGGAGAAGAGTGTTGAAGCCAAAAAGACAAACAAATGTGTCCTAGAACAGATGAAACCTGAACTCTCCCTGGGAGCCAGGATGACTAAGGGGCCTTTGCAGACTGCCAGAAATAATGCAGCTTGAGGCCACTTTAACTGCCCTGGTTCAGGGCTAGGGAATCATGGGAACTGTAGTTTATTGTGGCACCAGAGCTCTCTGACAGAGAAGGCTCAATGTCTCAGAAAAAAATTACAATTCCTATGATTCCCTAGCACTGAGCCAGGACAGTTAAAGTGGCCTCAAGCTGCATTATTTCTGGCAGTCTGTAAAGGCCCTAAATTGAGTCTGTTGTACTTTGGACACATGATGAGAAGGAAAGACTCATTAGAATAGACAATGATGCTATGAAAAGTGGATGACAGCAGAAAGAGAGGAAGACTGTAAGCCAGACAGCTAGACACAATAAATTAGATCATGGCCCTATCAGGACCAGCAAACTCAAATTCCAATGTCAGCCAATTAGTCCAGTTGTGGTGAAAACAAAAGACTTTTATTGCAGATATCAGAACAGAAGCTACCAGCAAAGCATTTAGGTCAGATCTAGCTAGTTCTACCCACTACCATAATATTAAAATACAAATTATTATAACTCCACTGCTTGCTAATTGGCACACAAACATTATTCTCACAGTCCAAGCCTAATGGTTCTCTTATCACTCACCTGCCCCCCTACATGCTATTCCTTAACTCTACAATTCTACAATGCTACAAAAAGCAAAATTCCTCCTCCACATTCCTTAGCCCTTTGCAGGGGAACTGTCATCAGGATCCACCAACTCTGTTTGGGGGTTCAACAGGCTGAAATCGAACACAGGGTGTAAATGACTGTATGATTTAAGTAAGTCCAACTCAGCAGTCACTTCATTGACCAATCTTTTCACTGTGTAAAAAGTCCCAAAAATTTAGGTCCCATCTTTTTAACTGGTTGTCTGGTTTTTAAATGTTAGCAGACAAATACACCTTATTCCCTGGGGCCAAGGTCCGCTCATTACTCCGTTTCCAGTCTGCAATCTTTTTGTAATCCTTCTTGGCCTCATACAAAGCTGTTGCTATTTGAGGCCAAGCTTCTCAATTTATTGTAATCCATTGTGTTAATGGCACAGGGTCTGAGGGCTCCACCACCACCTCCACTGAGGTTCTTAGCCATCAACTATTTCAAAAGAATGACCCTTACTTTGATTTACTGCCTCATTAAAAGCCACCTCTGCATGTGGCAACAGGTCAAACCAGTCATCCTGAAGATAATTGGTATAACATCTTAGATATTGCTCCAGTACAAAATTAGTCCTCTCACTTGGCCTATCCGTTTGGGGGTGATGGGAAGTGCTTAATGCCTGTTTGACCCCCAATTTTCTTTTGCAGTGTTTTTCAGAACTGAGAAGTGAACTGGCTGCCTCTATCACTCACTATTTTGGAGGGCAGCCCGCGTAATCTGTAATCATGGGCAATGAACATGTCAGTCAGTTTGACTGCAGTTGGAAAGCCCTTGCAGCCCACAAAATGCACTTGCTTAGAAAATAAGTCCATTACCACCCAAATGGTGTTTCATCCATAACTATCAGGCAAGTCTGGGATGAAGTTCATGGTTATATGTTTCCAAGGGGCACCTGGGGTGGGCAGAGGTTGCAAAAGGCCCTGGGGTTTTCCCGCTACTGTTTTAGCCCGAGCACACACAGGACACCCCTTGACATATCCATATCCTGCCTAATACCATCCCACCAGTATTGTTTGCATATTTGGTGCCACGTTCTCAGGAAGCCCCAGTGTCCTGATGTCTTGGCATCATGGCACAACTTCAACACTTTTATTCTCAACTCCTCAGGCACATATATCCTTTTCCATTTGTACCATAGTCCATTCTTCTGGGTTAGGGTGCTGGGATGATCTTTCAGTCATTAGTCTTTGGCTGTGGCCTCATGGAAGCTGCAAAATATAGGGTAAGAGGGTGATGGCTTGCCCATCTCCTCTTTCTGGAATTGGCTTCGTGTAGTTACCACCAGTCCCAATTGCTTTGGTGTGAACATAGTGTCTACCAGGGCCTGCCACTTACTCTCATGTTGTGAGAGCCTGGATAAAGCATCGGCCAAAACATTTTGCTTGTCCAGGAAGAACTTGAGTCTGAATTTAAACCTATAGAAGTATTTGGTCCACCAGCTCTGTTTGGGGCTCAGCTTTCTCAGGATTTGTAACACCCCCAGGTTATGGTGGTCCATCCAGACCTCAAAGGGGTGGGGTGCACTTTCCAATAATTGTTGCCAATTTTGCAAGGCCCATTTTACCATGAAAGCTTCCTGCTCCAAAGTACGCCAGTCTGACTCTGCCCCCTGGAATTTCTTTGACAAATAGGCACATGGCCTCAGCACCCCTTCACAATCCTTTTGCATTAGCACCACCCTCAACACCACATCACTTGTGTCCACCTTAATTATAAAGGACTGGTCTGGGTCCAGGTGTTTTAAAATGGGCTTAGTGCTGAACAATTGTTTCATTTTCTGGAATGCTTATTGACACTCTTGGGTTCACTGAATTTTAGTGGAGGGCTTGGGTTTGAACCTCTCAGCACCAGTATTCTGTTTTGGATGATCTTTAGTTTTTCAACAGGCAGTGCCACCTGAGCAAAGTTGGGGATAAACTGCCTATGGAAATTGGCAAACCCCCAAAAGCTTAGTACTTGCTTCCTGGTTTTAGGAGGAGCCCACTCCACCACCGCTTGGACCTTAGCAGGGTCCATCCATATCCCTTTGGTAGACACCCAGTACCCCAAAAAGCCCAGCTTGTCAGTGTGAAACTTACATTTGGATAATTTAACATATAATTGATTGTCCAGGAGGCACCTAAGTACCTCTCTTACTAGTCTAATGTGGGATTCCAGGTCCTGAGAGCAGATCAGTACATTGTCCAGGTATACTTGAACTCCCTCAAACAGCAAATCATGCATAATCTGGTTGACCAGCCTCATGAAAACCCCAGGAGCATCACCAAGTACTCAAATGCCCCAAACAGACAATTGAATGCAGTTTTCCGTTCATCTCCCTCCCAAATTCTCACTCTAAAATAAGCGTTCCTCAAGTCCAGCTTGGTAAAAATCTTTTGTGTGGCCAATCATCCCAACATGTTTTTTATAAGTTGAAAGGGGTATTTGTTGGTGCTACAAATCCCATTGAAATTGCGGTAGTCTGTGACTAGCCTCAGCATTCCATCTTCCCCCCCCCCCAAAGAACACTGGGGCCGCAAACATGGAGGTTGAAGGGCAGATGAAGCCCCTGGCAAAATTCTTTTCTATGAACTCTTTGAGGGTTTTCAGTTCCAGATGAGTCATAGAGTACAACTTGGGCTTGAAAGTTTGGGCCTCAGGTTCCAATTCAATAGTGCAGTCTGTCTCTCAGTGGGTGGGTGGGGGGAACTGATCACTCTCCTTCGGAAACACCTCTTCTAAGTCTCAGTAGATGGAGGGGTAATCTAATGGGTCCCCCTAGACCAGGGGTAGGCAACCTTTCCCCTTTAAGGGCCGAGGGACTTCAGCTCCCAGAATCCCAGGAGCTATTGGCCTACATGGGACTATTGGCCAACATGGTTGAGGCTTCTGGGAGCTGAAGTCCCTCAGCCCTTAAAGGGGAAAGGTTACCTACCCCTGCCCTAGACAGATTTCTTCGCTCACTCTCACTGAGAGGCCAACTGGATAAGCATGACCACTGACCTCACCTCTGTGCTTGGTCATCAAAAATCAGTTCTCCTGACCTCCACTTGATCCAGTCTACTCCCAAGATCAGTAGACAGCTCAAGGTGGGGCCCACAACCTGATTCTCTCCCAGTGGTCC
This sequence comes from Phrynosoma blainvillii, assembly GCA_026167975.1. NCBI lineage: Eukaryota > Metazoa > Chordata > Lepidosauria > Squamata > Phrynosomatidae > Phrynosoma > Phrynosoma blainvillii. The sequence continues at coordinate 156,199,236 of JANUYF010000004.1, forward strand.
TCCACCCCTAACAACACTGTCCTAATCTGTTCTGTGGTAGATTCCCCCCATCATAGAGCTGTCCATCTGATGGAAGGTGATTGAGGTGTCCAACCTTCTGGTGCCTAAATTCAATCCTGTGGCTATGACTGGATTCACAAAGCATTGGTCATTGGTTGCTACCAAGTCCATATTTCCCTACCACTTTCGGGTTCAGTAGCTTAACTTGTAGGTTATAAATGGGGACTACTCCACTCACCATGTGGGTGCAGCTGCTTGGTTTGGCCACCTGCCTTCCGCCTCTGTCTAAGGCAAGCCTGGGATGTTTTCCAATGGCTCTGCACTGTCTTCTGAGTCCGTGTTGTCCATTGTCCCTTCTGCCACCATTTCATTTCTGCTGGCCACATTCAGCGATTGATTGGCTGTTGTCCCTTAACTGGAGTGCCTCTTGTCTCCTGACATGGCAGGCGTGGAGGCCTTCTTGGTCATGGTTCCACAAGGGCTGGTCTCCTTCTCTAGGCAGTCTGCTATCACATGGCCCTTTTTACCACATGCCAAGTAGAGCCCCAGCCTCATCCATCTCTCTCTCTCTCAGGGTCACTGGTTGTTGCTCCCTTGGACCAGCTACTGGTGGGACTGAGTTTCTGATTTGCCGCTATGGGGGTGCCAATCTTGTGCTGCTTCATCAGCCTGATCTCTTCTTTGATCATCTCCCCTCCCCTTCCCCTGCCAGTCTGATCCACTCTCTCACAGTGGGAGGGTTGTCTCTCAAGAGGGTCCATTCCAGGCCCTCTTTAAAGTCCCTTTTTAAAATACTGCACCTTGACTTCCTCAGGCCAGTCTGGGACCTGCACTGCCAGGCTGTGGAATTCAACTGCATAATTGGACACTGGCTCCTTTGCTCCAAAGGCATCAAATGTGTATGGGTTCTCTCTGCATGGAAAGGGTCCTCATGGTTTGTAGTCCCACCATAAAGGCCTATAGTTTCAAGGCTCCCCCGTTATACAGTTGCACCAACCAGTCTGCGGCCTCACCTTCTAGATGAAAGGCCACACATCTCACCTTAGCCCCCTCATTAGGGAAAGTGTAAAAACACTTGTTCATATGGTCAGCTATCTGGGTGAGGAAATAGGGCAGTTGGTTCACTCTCCCACTGAAATTCACCCCCAGGTTTCAGGCCATTGGGTCTGGGGCTGGTCTTGGTGGGTTCACAGGTGCCTCTTGAGCCACTGACCCAACTGCTGCTGCTGCTGGAGGTTGAGGTGGCCTCTGGGGTTGCTGGGTGGGCCCCGGCATCTAGACCAGCCTGGCAGTCCCTGCATCGTGATGGGCTGTCTGTCCCACTCTGCCTCTACTCATCCATTCGTTCATTGGCTCATCCATTTGTTCATCATCCATTCATGGTGACTCTCATCAAGCGAAACTCAGCCTGCAGCTGTCGAATTTGAGCCACATAGTCCTTCCCCCTCTTGGGGATTCAGTTCCAAAGGTCCAGAAACTCTGACTGCTGAGTCAGTCTGGCTCTGGTAGGGCCCTCCACTTGGAACCACTGGTCCACATGGACTGAGGTGTCTTCCTAGGTTCCCTTCTTGAACCAATCTCCAGCCCCTGCTCCAGCCTCAGCATTTTTTTTTTAGGTCTGGCCCCCAGGCCTCATACCGTCTTCTCCACCAGGGTCCCAGCTCCCTGGTCATCCTTCCACCCTTCATCCAAAGGTATTTCAGTTGTGAGATCATTTTCCTCTAAATGCTTTTGCATCATCCAAGATTGTTGATGAGATCTGACCTACTGTCAGAATTGGCAAACTCAAATTCCAATGTCAGTCAATTAGTCCAGTTGTGGTGAAAGCAAAAGACTTTTATTTCAGGCATCAGAACAGAAGCTACCAGAAAAGCATTTAGGTCAGATCTAACTAGTTCCACCCACTACCATAATATTAAAATACAAATTATTATAACTCCATTCTCTGCTAATTGATGCACAAACTTTATTATCACAGCCCAAGCCTAATAGTTCTCTTATCGCCCACTGCCCCCCCATGCCATTCCTTATCTCTACAGTTCTACAGTGCTACAGAAAGTAAAGTTCCTCCTCCACATTCCTTAGCCCTGTTGAAGAGACAGGCACCATTACCAAGCAAATTAACCCCTGGTGTTATATATCAGTGCCCAGTCCATCATTCACCTCAGAATCACACTATTCCCACAATGCATCCTTCCCAATACAGAACCAACATGACAAAATCAAACTTGGGTTCTGACAGTATCAAATGTATGCATTTATCATGCATTGGGTGTATATGGTTCTGCACAGCACCAACAGAGGTTTGTGTTCTGTTTTTCAAATAATATAACCCATTATGCATTTCACCTGTAGAACACCCCACCCACCTTTGCTGACTTTACATCCAGCACCTGTAAAATGTACATTATATCCCTGCTTTGTTACAGCATTCACAGATACAATATTGAGAAACATTTCAGTTACAAAATACACATTATCAATCACCTCATTCAAAGTAGAAACGAAGCAGTGTCCAGCACTTTCCATTTACACCTCACACCCATTTGCAACTAACAACTAAGACCTGGAAGCACGATCAAGGTTTTCAAACAGTTCTCTGTCCTTGCAAATGTGAACACAGGAACCTCTGTCCAAAATAAAGTCCACCTTCTCTTCAGGCTGGAAAAAAACAGACACAACACTAGTTTCATTCCTTGATGTGTTCCTACCATGTGGTCCTGGGAGTGTTATCTTGTCTCTTCTGAGGGCAAGACTTTTGCAAATGACTTGCAAAAGGAATAACTTCTGTCCAAAGGAATAACTTCACCAAACATTATAGACTGCTTCTCCTTTAAAGCCATTGCTATTTGAAGATTCTCCTGTGGTGAAGTTATTTCTTCGAATTAAGTTTTCTTTTCTGCAGTCTCTTCCAGCCTCCTCCAGCATTCGGCATATTCTTCCTGTAGCCTTCCAATCAATTAATGGACTGTAATATTTTCTTATGAGAGCACTTCTAGACTCTGTGAGAAAATGTCCCATTCCTCTCCAAGAGAGCTTAAAATAATAAAACATTGAAAGGTAGGAGTAAATTCCTCTCCTCACTCTGCCAGGTCTGCAAACAATGCTTGCATTTTCTGCAAATGAGAAGTCTCATCTACTCCGCTTTCTAGCTGTGCTCTATACAACTGGCTGGTCAGGGCAATCTTAGATACAGCAGTATCTCTTACATACATCTCTCCCAAAATGCGCCAACAGCAGAGGTAGGTCATGAACTAACATTAGTTAGAATCATAAGAGTTGGAAGAGACCACAAGGGCCATCCAGTCCAACCCCCTACCGTGCAGGAACTCAAAATCAAACATTCCCAACAGATGGCCATCCAACCTCCAAAGAAGGAGGTTTCCAAAGAAGGAGACTCCACCACACTCTAAGGGAGTGTGTTCCACTGTCAGGAAGTTCCTCCTAATGTTGAAGTGGAATCTCTTTTCCTGGAGCCTGCACCCATTGTTCCAGGTCCTAGTATCTGGAGCTTAACTGGATTATGGTCAGATATAACTTTAGGTAATACCTCCATCTTCTTAATTTTTGGCAAGAGTGTTTTTGATGCTAAGAACATATTGATTCTTGACATTGATTTATGGGGTTCAGAATAGAATGTGTAGCCTTGTGTAGATTCATATAATTTAGTCCAAATGTCACAAATGTCTAAATTTTCTATTATTTCAAAAAAAGGTTTTGGTAATCCTAGAATCGTAGAATCATAGAGTTGGAAGAGACCACAAGGGCTATCCAGTCCAACCCCCTGCCATGCAGGAACTCCCAATCAAAGCATCCCCAACAGATGGCCATCCAGCCTCTGCTTAAACACCTCCAAGGAAGGAGACTCCACTACTCTCTGAGGGAGTGTGTTCCACTGTCGAACCGCCCTTACCGACAGGAAATTCCTCCTAATGTTGTGGTGGAATCTCTTTTCTTGCAGCTTGCATCCATTGTTTCGGGTCCTAGTCTCTGGAGCAGCAGAAAACAAACTTGTTCCCTCTTCAATATGACATCCCTTCAAATATTTAAACATGGCTATCATATCACCTCTTAACCTTCTCTTCTCCAGGCTAAACATTCCCAACTCCCTAAGTCGTTCCTCATAGGGCTTAGTTTCCAGACGCTTCACCATTTTAGTTGCCCTCCTTTGGACACGCTCCAGTTTCTCCACATCCTTTTTGAATTGTGGTGCCCAGAACTTCCCTGATTTTTGTTTATATGTTTCCCCAAAGTTCTGTCCTGTAATGGTTGGATAATGCCATTCCAGTCTCCTATCATTATAATTTGATCCTTATCATAGTTCTCCATTTCCTTATTCAACGGCCTAAACAGACTGACAGAAATAATCCATTTTGAGACCACTTTAACTGCCCTGATTCAGTAAAAGGGAATCATGGGAACTGTAGTTTATTGTGACACCAGAGCTCTCTGACAGAGAAGGCTCAATGTCTCAGAAAAAACTACAGTTCCCATGATTCCCCAACATTGAGCCAGGGGAGTTAAAGTGGTCTCAAGCTGGATTATTTCTGACAGTCTGTTCAGGCCTTAAGTGTCCTGGACTACGGCCAGCACAAGTCCAAACAAATGCTGATAAGAATAGTTTAACAAGGAAGGAGCTAAAAGGCAGGCTACAGACCTTTCTGTTAGTTCCCAAGAAGCACACCAGTACGAAAGCCAGGGTCAGGATTCCAGAGTCCACAGTAGCCAGTTCAGTCCAAGGTCGGGGCAGCCAGAAGGTAACAAGCGTCCAGTCTGTTCTGAATTCAAAGGTTCACAGCACACAAGGGTTCCAAAAAGCAAGAAGCCAGTGCTGACAGTATCACACAAGGGAACTGCAATAAGGTCTGGCACTGAGTGGTCCTCTCCCAAGTGATTAAGTAGGAGATTCCCTCCTCCGTGCCAGCTGAGGCTTGTTAGTCAATTGCCTCTCTGCAAGCCTCCTTGACCGATGCACGCAAGCATTCTCTGCCCTGCGTTGTCTGAAGGAAGGCACTTCCACACTTTTTTCATCCTGATCCCTACCACTAGGTTGCTGTGCCTCCATAGGGATCCTACTAGTGCTAGGACCTGGCTGCTCTTCCTCCTCTGGGGCTGGGAGGACAGGGTTGGGATCTAGCAGGGCAGGATTAGGACCTGGTAGAGCCTCCCTTTCCTCCTGCACTGGAGTAGGCTCATCTTCCTCCTCATCCTCGGAGTCCAGCTCCTGACTGACCATGACATTAAGTTTCTTTAAAATTACTCTTTGTTTTCTTGAAGTGCATATATAATAAATACTTCTAATATTGTAATTTAACTTCTGTTCCAATGAAATGTTTTTCCCTGTCCTTAAAAAGTTTGGTAGTGGAGTATCTTCTCTTAATATAAATTACCACCCCTTTCTTTTTCTTTTCATTTGCAAAAATGAATGCTTTCCCAATTTTGGATTTTTTAAAAATATTTTACATCTTTTTGTTTCTTTCTTATCTCTTGTAAAGTTATAATGTCTAATTACATCTTTTCCATGTACTGGTAGACTTTACTTCTTTTATATACTGAATTTATTCCTTTGATGTTCCACAAACAAATTTTTATTGCCATTTTGTTTTAATTTTAATTTATTTCTTATTCTTTTTTTAATTTTCAGCTTCTTCTTGTTCTTCTCCCTCTTCTCTTTCTTCTTCCTCTCCTCCTTCTTCCTCCTCATATTCTTTCACTATCTTTTTTTCCTCTTCTTCCTCTCCTCCTTGAGCTCCCTTGCATGTTGGGACAATGGATTTGAAAAGAGACTAATGAAACAAAGTGCTATAAAAGGCTTTATATAAATACTCAAAAGGTAACAAACAACATATATAACAGAATCATACAAAACCCATATATATAAGACAAAGCATAACCCTATAATGGCTCAAGTGTAGAACTTGTTACTATTCCAACACCCCTTCTCAAGCTCTATCAACTGAGTCATTACAACAAATAAAATCATCAACAAAAATTAGACATGTTCAACATTTCACGAAAGAATGTAAATTTTTGTATCGTCAATGGCTTAGTTAATATATCTGCTATCATTTCATCAGTAGGGCAATATTCAATATCAATCATTCCCTTTTGATACAAATCCCTCACTAGTTGACATTTTAATCCAATAGTTCTGCTTCTGGCTTTAGTACTTTCTCCTTTACATATTGTAATGCAAGCTTGATTATCTTCAAACATTACAATTGGTACAGGTTCACAAATGCCAAAGTCCTTTAACAAATGAAAAATCCATTCTAGTTCGTTGCATGCACTTGCTGCTGATACACATTCGGCTTCTGCTGATGATTGGGCCACAATAGTCTGTCTTTTATTAGTCCAATCAATGAGATTATTCCCGTAGAAAAATAAATATCCACTAGTTGATTTATAGTCCGTTGACTCTTCTCCCCAACTTGCATCCATATATGCAACCAATCTAGGATTTTCACAAGATGATAATGTTAGTTTTAAATCCTCTGTTCCTCTCAAATATCTTGCCAGTCTCTTTATAGCACACCAATCATGATGGCTTGGTGAACTTGTTTTTCTGCTCAGAATGTTGACAGCTACTGCAATATCAGGTCTTGTGGTTTTACTCAAATAAAGGAGTTTACCTATAGCTTCTTGATATTTACCATAATTTTCAAATGGTTGTCCATCTTTTACTTTTAAATAAGTTGGTTCCAATGGAGTATTCACAGGTTTGCAATTCTTCATGCCAACCGACTCTATAAAATCCATGATCTTACGTTTCTGACTTAAAACAAAACTTCCATCATTGTTTCTTTCAATTTCTATTCCAAGATAGTGTCTTATTTGTCCAAGCTGTTTAATTTCTATTTCCATCTTTAGCTTACTAGCTATCTCTTCAATATCTTCTCTGTGTTGACAACATATCAATAAATCTACAAAAGTCAGAATATACTGGTATTCTCCATTTTTAAGTCTCATATATAAGCAAGGGTCAGCCTTTCCTTGTTTAAATCCTTGCTGATATAAGAGATCTGTCAATTTATCATACCAACTTTTAGCTGCTTGTTTAAGTCCATACATACTTTTATTAAGTTTACAAACAAGATTTTCTTGTCCTTTCTTTTGAAAACCTTCAGGTTGCACCATATAAATTTCTTCAAAAAGATCTCCATTAAGAAAAGCTGTTTTAACGTCTAGATGTTCTACAAACATATTTTTTGAACTTGCAACACTAAGAAGTGTCCTAAATGTTACATAATTAACAACTGGTGCAAATGTATCTAGGTAATCTACTCCGTATTTTTGAGAAAAACCTTTTGCAACTAAACGTGCTTTATATTTATCTATACTCCCATCTGGATTATATTTGATTTTATAGACCCATTTATTTCCTATAGCTTGTCTATTAGGAGGTAATTCAGTAAGAGTCCAAACCTGATTTTGCTGTAAAGATTGATATTCTTCCTCCATAGCTTCTATCCACCTTTCTCTTTCTAAAAAAGGTAATTTAGTGACATCTTTCCAATCTAATGGTTCCATTGTTGTTTGTAAATTTTCACAAAATCCATATCTCTGGAGGTTTACCTTTGTTAATTCTGTCTGATCGTCTTAGAACAGTTGTTTCTTCTATTTCTGTCTCACACGGTCTGGTTCCTGCTTCCCCTTCTGTTTTAGTAACATCCTTTGAAGGTGGGACTACCGATTGACCAGCGTCCTCCACAGGTAGCCAATTGACCAATTCCTGTGAAACAGTATCTATGCTTTTTACATCAGTTGTCATTATTGACTCAACTGTTTCTTCCATTATATTCCTTTCATCCACATATACTACATTGCAGCATTTTATTTCAAAGGTCTTAGGGTCCAAAACTCTATACCCTTTTCCTCCAGAGGGATATCCAATAACAACTCCAATTTCAGCTCGAGGATCAAGTTTTCCTCTTTTTTCTTTTGGAACATAAGAAAATACTTTGGAACCAAAAGATTTTATATGCTTTAAGCCAGGTTTTCTACCATACCACAACTCAAAAGGTGTTTTACCAGTCACTCTACTAGGAACTCTATTATGTAAATAAGTTGCTGTAACTACTGCTTCAGCCCATAAAGAGTTAGGTAGTCTTGCTTGCATTAACATAGATCTAGACATTTCTTGTAATGTTCGATTTAATTTCTCAGAACTCCCATTCTGTTGTGGAGAATAGGATATCATTACTTTATGCTCTATGCCTTCTTGTTCCAAAAAGTATTTAAAGTCTATATTATAATATTCTCCACCTCCATCACTTTGTAATGTTAAAGGTGCTCTGCCAAAATGATTTTTAACTATAGCCACATAGCTTTTAAACTTTTCTAATGTCTCATCTTTATTTTTAAGTATATATGTGTAACTGTATTTGCTTTTAGATTCAGTAAATGTAAGAAAATATTTATTTTTACCTGCAGATAATGGCATAAGACCTACTAAATCTGAATAAACTTCCTCTAAAAACTCCTGATCTTGTAAATTAGATTGTCCTGTATAACTAGGAGCCGTTCCCTTTGCTTGTATACAGATTTCACATCTTTCTTTTGTTTTATCACATTTGGGAACATTAATTCCACACTCTGTCAATAATTTTTCAATACTTTGCATATTTCTATGTCCTAACTTTACATGCCATGAATAAAGACAGTTTTTATGGTCACAAATATTTCCTCTTATTTGACATACAGCCCTTTCCTCATTTACTGCTACATCATTAACATCAATGATATAATGAAACCCATCTTTTTCATCAACTTTAAGCACAAGGCCAGTTTTATTGTTGATAATTTTTCCTGAGTCACCTTTAAGTACTATGGTATAGTCCTTCTCTACAATTCTTTTAGTACCAATTAAATTATTTGAGGCTTCAGGAACAAAAGCAACATTTGTTAATGTAAGGTTTACCACTTCACCTCTAGAAGTGAGTACTCTTAAAGGCACAGTTCCAGTTCCAAGAACATTTAGTCTTTGCTGGTTTGCTTGTAATATCTCTGGTCTATTTTCTGTATCAAGTTCACTAAAACTTTCTCTAAAGCGACAAATGTGAATGAAACTACCACTATCAAGGAGAAAATGCTGTCTATCATTTACACCCTGATAATCAGATATTTGAAACACTTGATTATTCATGTGAGGATTTTTACTGTTATTAAATCTTTGCTTGTGTTTATTGTTTACTCTTTCATCAATTGGTCTATGACTATTAAAGTGTTTTTCTCCACTAAAAGGTAATTTTCTTATAGAAGTGTTTGTTCCTCTGGGCCTTTGATTTTCTATACCTTTAAATCTACAATATTTAGCAATATGCCCAACCCTTGAGCATATGTAGCATCTCCTTTCTTTATAGTTAGGTCTTGTTCTTAATACTGACATTTTTTCAGCTGTATTACCTACTGTTTTTGTAAGTCCAGAATCTCTTAAATAAGCAATTGTATAATCTATATCCACTTCTCCCATACATTCAAGCATAGCCTTTTGGTTTGCAAAAGAAGATGGCAAACTAAGCAAAATGCAAGTATGAAATTCAGAGTCAGATATTTCTGCTCCTGCAGACTGAAGCTCTGAAACAATTTTCAACATTTCATCTAAATGCATATCTATGCTAGTTCCATCTCTCATCCTCATGCTATATAATTTCGCTTTCAAAAACACTATATTTTTGTTTGATCTACTAAAGTATTTTTTCTTAAGTGCACCATATAGTTCTTTAGCTGTTTTATATTTAATTACTAATGGACTTTCATGATCTTCTATACAGGAATATAGTATCATTAAAGCTTTTGCTTCTTTCATTTTATATTCATGCTGTTCTGACTGATTTTCAGGCATATCTTCATCTATAGCATGCAAACAGTCTTGTACTTGTAGGGAAACTCTTAATCTTGCATCCCACATCTGAAAATTATCCCTATTTAATTTTGGGATTAAAAATAAGCCATTATTGTTACTTACACTCTGTTGAACCTTTAAAGTAGACATATTAATTTCAGGTGAACTAGCTAAGGTTACAGACATTTAAAAAACACTTTGTATATGTAAACTCTCTTACCAATATAAGCTTTAATTTTAAAACTTGACCGGATAAAATTCTTGCACTATTTATCTTTGCGTTTAAAAACTAACTTTCTTAGCATCAAAAACCAACTATTCTATTCAATAGCCATAACCAAAATAAATGCCATACATTTCTCAAAAAATTTGCCAAAAAGAAAAACTCTATTTCAATGAAAAATATTTCCAAATACAAATCACTTTTCAAACCACTGTCTCAAACAACCACTTGTTTAAGCAACAATTCTTTTGAGCAACCATCCTCTGCTACCAAATTTGTTGGGACAATGGATTTGAAAAGAGACTAATGAAACAAAGTGCTATAAAAGGCTTTATATAAATACTCAAAAGGTAACAAACAACATATATAACAGAATCATACAAAACCCATATATATAAGACAAAGCATAATAATAATGGCAAAAGTAACAAATAGCAAATAACATAATCAAATAACACAAGTATAAAACAACATAAAGTAAGGCTAAGAATAGAGTGAGCAAAAGAGAGAGGGAGAGCTCACTACAGAGGCAGCCTTATTAAGGCTCAAAACTTGATTAGAGCTATGCATATACAGCTGTAGGTCATCTGTGTTCTCAGTAGCTCTCCATTAACCCTGTGATGGTTGTTAACCCTATAATGGCTCAAGTGTAGAGCTTGTTACTATTCCAACATTGCATTCTTCTGTTGTCTTCTCCTTTTGGTTCAGTCTATCTGATTCTCCTATTTTTTTTCTGTATTTTTCTGTTTTCTCAATCTTGTCTTTGTTGTCCTTTGCGTTGAGTTTGATTCTTTCAAGAGTTTTTCATAAAAATTTCTTGCTCTGATCACATTATTTATTCTGATTATTTTCTGTTTGTATGTGAAAGATCTTCCTATTCTTTTCCAGGTAAAATTTATTTTCATTGTAGTCAGTAACTGTTTTAGTGTCTTGTAATCTTGTTGTTTCCTTAAAATAGCTAGAGGGATCTCATTAAAGACCCCTACCAGATTTCCATCCACTTTCAGAGGGCCTAAGCAGACGGGCGGCCATGGGCCGCAATGGGAAGGTGTGCCGTGGGACCGAGGCATCCCCATGCCTCGATCTAGTGGTGCACCATCGGCGCCCCTGGAAAGGAGCGTTAAAATAGCGCTCCTTTCACAAGTCAACAAAAGTGCGCCGCAAAAGGTTGCGGAGCACTTTCGCGGACTTTTCCACCGCAGCGTGTCCGGATGCTGCGGCGGGAGGTTGTCCTCGGAGCGCTGGCCGTGCGGAGGGCTGGCAGCTCCGAGGACGACCTCGGGAGGGGGAAGGGGCACTGAGCGTGTGGCTGCCCCTCCCCTTCCCTGCGCCGAGGATGGCTTTTTAAGCTGTCTGCTGAGGCCCAGAGTTTCACTGTAGCTTTTTTAGATGATATGGTCTCAGATTCTTGATCTTGTAAGGCATAGTACAATGTCTCATGGCAATTTCTTCTCTCTTGCTATTTTTGAACTCACTCTCAATATTTTATTGACTTCATCATCTCTTTCCGGCATTTCAATGAATTTTTCTAATACAGGGATGAGACACTTATAAAATATTTCATTTGGTTCTTCTGGAATTCCTCCCAGCTTAATACATCTATCCTTGTATTTTAATTCTTGCCATACTATAGCATTTCCATTCTTTTTCTGGGTTTCATGAAACATTTCTGAAGTCTTTCCCAATTTTTGTGTTTTTGTTTTTAGCGCTTCCACATCTGTTTGCATGTTTGTCACATCCCTAGACATCTTGTCCATTGTTTTATATAAGGTATCAAATTCCTGCTTAATGTCCTCTTTTATTTCTCTTCTCATATTTTTCAGTTCAGCAAGAAATGTTGCTGCCATCAATAAAATTTTCCCCATCTGGGGGAGTCATTGATTGAGGCCTAGGGAAAGGAGAAGATTTTTTAAAAAATATTTAATTATTTTTGTACTGCCACAAGGGCTTCTGGAGTATTTGACAAATAAAAACCAATTGAAACAATACAAACATTTTAAAAAACGTTAAAATACTATTTAAAAACTCCTGAAAGCACTCTAAAATAATGTTAGAATTCAGTTTTGAAACAATTAAAATAGCAATTTTAAATGTTGACTGCAATGTGGAACAGTACTGTTTTGGCTACCTGCTGGAAGCTTAAAAGAGATAGGGCCAGATGATTCCTACCAAAAATTTGTCACATATTTTAGCACTCCCTCATGATAAAATACTCTTTAATTTTTCAACAAAAGAGTGCAGATTATAGTTTGGTGGTCTATACTGGCTCAGACAATCTGTTTAACAAACAATTGCACTCATATTTGTTAAGTCACCACTTAACAAGTGGTCAATGTCAAAAAAGGTTAATGGAAGTGGAACTGTTTCCCAGATTTCTCCTCCAGTCCAATATTGCATTTTATGGCATACTCCATAGCAATAATGAATGATTGATAACTAGGAAAGAGTCCAAAAAAAAAAACCCTGAAAAGAAATTATTATTATTTTAAGTTGCTTACTTTAAAGTTCACTAATACAACAGAATGGAACAAGAAAGAAAAGGTTAAGGTGCAGTGATAAAAAAAGTCATCTGTTCATGCCTTTGGTGTCTACAGCTTTAGAGGATATTGAATTTAGTGTATAATGTACAACAGAACAAAGGTCAAATTCCAATGTCTTTTACCTGGAATCAAGAATTGTGTAGTACCACTCAATGGCATCTAGATTTGTAGATCTGGCCCTTTTAAAACAGTGAAAGGCCTGATAACTCCTGCTTCTCTTTCTCCATCCAAGTCATCTCATTTACCCTTTTCTCCACATACCCCTCCCTAAGCTTTTTTGATCGTCACAATAAATAGATGGTGCCTATATAGCAGTGTAGTGTACTGACTCCTTATCTTTGTTAGGATTGAGCTAATCCTGACATGATATTGTATTAGAAAATCCTGTTTTGATTGTGGGCTGGGGAGAAATATATGGTATTATACATGTATGGTTATATGTTATTTCTATTAGTTGATATGGTATACAGTATGGGGCTGTGATATTTTGGGGAATATACACAAGTGGTTATCTGGGTTTAATTGATAATTGTATAGGTTGTTTAATATGTGCTATTTTATACGTATAACACAAATTGATAACTGCATAGATTAAGATAGCTTCAGAGAGAGCTTGAAATAATTGGGCCTGGTAAAAGAATGTGAGTGTTTCTTCCCTTTGCAATCCAAAAGGATGCAAGGACTTCAATATCACTAAAGATGGTGGCTAACTAAGGCAAACCTTCCTGAGAAAGCAGAAAATACAACCATAGTGGATATTGTTTTGAGAACAATATAATGGCTAGCCTGCCAATTTCATGGGGTGGAGCTAATAATTTTCAAATGCTTTTATTAGATGTCTACATGTCATTGATTCTTCAGTACTGTCCAAGAAGCCTGACTAGCAACTTCTACTCCTTTAAGATCACAGAAATAAACAGTTTTCTGATCATCCACAGAAGCCTGATTTACTGTATTTAGGAGGAGAGTTAAATTAGTTCTGACAGTCTTGTTCTCTGAAATGAGAATAGAAACTAACTGGTAGCATATTAAGCGAGTATATTGTATTTAAATTATAAGAAATGAAATTCCACCTAAACAGTGTGTGCGTGTACACTTGTCCCTCCACATTCGCTGGGGTTAGGGGCACAGGACCCCATTGGATGTGGGAAAATGACAAATAACAAAAAACACAATGTTTTTATCTGTAAGGAATGCATTAGCTTAATACCTTCCTGCCAGAATTTGTTTTGATTGGTTTTGATTAGAGATGAGATTGATAATATATAGTTGACTATAAGGGTTAAAACCATGAGGTTGTGCTGTAAGCATTAATGAGTTTTAAAAGAACTAAAAAACAACAACCTGGGAACTAAAAGGCTCCTCTGGTATGTATGTGTGGCTCTATATAACTCCTCTCAGAGGTTTTCCAGGCCAGTCCCTGACAGGAAGAAGAAAGAAAGAAGTTTCTGGGCAGTCATTTTGAGCAGGTGAGTGTTTAAATGTTTTTTTAAAACACTTGGAAGAGTGTGTTTGTTGCTGAGGGGGTGGGGCCTCTGTGAGTCACTAGGGGGTGGAGCTAGCTGCCTAGCTCTATATAACTTCTCTCAGCCTTTCATAAGACAAAGAGAAGGATAATACAGGTAGAAAGGGGCCTGGGAACATTGTTTTATAGGTTCTCCTTAAAAAGTTTTTTTAAAAAAATTAAAGGGTTTTTTTTGGGGGGGGTTGCTCGGAGGAGAGTCAGAGACTTGCCTCCAGAATAAGGTAGCATCCAGGAACTCTCTATAGAGTTATAAATGGAGTTGATTGATAGCCTGGTGAAAAGACCAAGCCAACAGGGGCCCTTTATGTGGGTCTTTACCAGGGTTCTTTTTGAGGGAGAAGCCCGTAGTCCTGTTTCAGTGCTTACTTAAGATTTCTCAATATGGACATTGAGGGAGCTGTTGCAACACTTGTGGGATGTTTGTCTTCTTGCCCTAGAGATGTGGGGAACTTCATCTGCACCAAGTGTAATTTGGTAGCCCTCCTGGAAGAGAAAGTGCAGCACCTGGAGGCCCGAGTACCTACACTTCAGCATATTAGGGAACAAGAGGTAATAGAATCATAGAATCATAGAGTTGGAGGAGACCACAAAGGCCATCCAGTTCAACCCCCTGCCATGCAGGAACTCAAAATCAAACCATCCTTGACATATGGCCATTCAGCCTCTATTTAAAGACCTCTAAAGAAGGAGACTCCACCACACTCCAAGGGAGTGTGTTCCACTGTCGTACAGCTCTCACTGTCAGGAAGTTCCTTCTAATGTTCAGGTGGAATCTCTTTTCCTTTAGCTTGCACCCATTGTTCCGAGTCCTATTCTCTGAAGCAGCAGAAAACAAGCTAATGCCCTCCTAAATATGACATCCCTTCAAATATTTAAACAGGGCTGTCACATCCCCTCTTAGCCATCTCTTCTCCAGGCTAAACATACCCAGTTCCCTAAGTCGTTCCTTGTAGGGCATGGTTTCCAGACCCGTCACCATTTTAGTCACCTTCCTCTGGACACACTCCAGTTTTTCAACATCCTTTTTGAATTGTAGTGCCCAGAACTGGAAATAGGATTCCAGGTGGGGCCTGACCAGAGCAGAATACAGTGGCACTATTACTTCCCTTGATCTAGATACTATACTTCTATTAATGCAGTCTACAATTGCATTGGCCTTTTTAGCTGCGGCATCACACTGTTGACTCATGTTCAACTTGTGGTCTACTAGGACTCCTAAATCCCCTTCACACATAGTCTTGTGAAGCATTTCATATCTATCTTATATCTATGCATTTCATTTTTTTGCCCTAAGTGCAGTACCTTACATTTCTCTGTCTTGAAATTCATTTTTTTTAGCTTTGGCCCACCTTTCTAATCTATTAAGGTCATTTTGAATTTTCATCCTATCTTCTGGAGTATTAGCTATTCCTCCTAATTTGGTGTCATTGCAAATGTGATAAGCATGCCCCTATTCCTTCACCCGAATCATTGATAAAGATGTTAAATAGCACTGGGCCCAGGACAGAACCCTGTGGCACCCCACTGGTCACTTCTCTCCCAGATGAAGAAGAGCCATTGCTGAGCAGTCAGTCACCCAGTTACTAATCCACCTAACAGTTCTATTGTGTAGCCCACATTTTACTATCTTGTTTGAAAGAATATCGTGGGGGACTTGTCAAAAGCCTTACTGAAATCAAGATATGCTATGTCTACCGCATTCCCTTCATCAAGCAAGCTGGTAATTTTATAAAAAAAAAAAGAGAGATCAGATTAGTCTGGCATGACTTATTTTTGAGAAACCCATGTTGACTTTTAGTGATTATGGCATTCCCTTCTAAATGTTCACTGACTCTCTGTTTAATTAACTGTTCTAGAATCTTTCCTGGTATTGATGTCAGACTAACTGGGCAATAGTTGTTGGGATCCTCTTTTTCCCCCCTTTTTGAAGATGGGGACAATGTTTGCCCTCTTTCAATCTGCTGGGACTTCTCCTGTTCTTCAGGAGTTCTCAAAGGCTATTGCCAGTGGCTCCGAGATTACATTTGCCAGTTCTTTTAATATCCTTGGATATTAGTTCATCTGGTCCTGGAGACTTAAATTCATTTAGGTTAAACAGGTATTCCTGTACCTCCTGGGCCTAAGCAGACGGCGCAAAGTGCTGTTTTGAGGCCAGGAAGGGGAGGGGCAGCCTCACGCTGGGCGCCTCAACCCCTTCCCGAAAACATCATCGGGAGCGGCTGGCCCTCCGCATGGCCGGCACTCCGACGATGCACTTCTGCTGCAGCGTCCGCACACTCTGAAGCAGAAGAGGTGCCGAAGCTGCGCCGGAGGCCTTTTGTGGCGCACCTTCGGGGTCTTGCAGAAGGAGCGCTATTTTAGCACTCCTTCCTGGGCCTGGGATGCGGCGCATTGGGGCTGAGGAGTGCGGATACCTCAGCCCCGATCCGCAGCTTCTCGGGGTGGCCCCATGCCGCCCGTCTGCTTCCCCAGTCTCTTTACTTATTTTGTGTTGCATTGTATCCTCTGCTCCATTTCCCTCAGGTTCAACACCCTTTTCCTTTTGTGAGAAGACTGAGGCAAAGAAGGTGTTGAGTAGTTCCACCTTTTCTCTGTCCCATGTTAGAATGTCTCCATCTTCTCTGCACAGTGGCCCTACCATTTCCTTCTTTCTTTTGCTATGGACATACCTCAAAAAAGCCCTTTTTATTGTCCTTAACCCCTCTAGCAAGCCTGAGCTCATTCTGTGCTTTGGCTTTCCTGACTTTACCCCTACATGTGCTAGCTATTTGTTTGAATTCCTCTTTGGTTATTTCATCCCTTTTCCATTTCTTATACATCTTTGAGGCAAATGAGGAATTTGCTAGACCTTGGAGTATTGGCTGAGTTTGACTTCCAGCAAATATCAGAATAGTTGAAGTCGGACCTCTGGTTGGCAATGGCTGTTGAGACGTTCGTCACTAAGTCTCTGACAACTGTCCCACACTGCAGGGTGGCAGGACCCCAAGTATGAGTGTATAGGGGGTCCAAAATCACCGCTTTGGAATAGGGGCTCAGAAGGGGCCCAGCGGAGGTCCAAAAACTGAAGATTCACTATCAGACGGCTGTGATTTTATCCCAGACCATCTTGGCGAATGCGGTGGGACCGAAGGGCAAACCATGACCCTGCACTGGAGCGATATTCACACAGGAGTGCCACCAATTTTTAATTAGGTATTTTTAATGAAGATCGGAGAGGCATTAAAGGTGAGCTATGCTAGAGCGAAGGAATAATAACTTGAAGCAGTAACATTGAGCGATTAGCCCCGGAGTTGATGGCAGGATCATTTGCGGGGTTTGGATCAGGATGAATAGCTTTTTGCTGTCAGACAATGCCTTATACCCAACAAGTTAATTTAGTGAATGAATCAAAGACTCAATGATTAAAAACTAGACTGATACTTGAGATTGAAGTTTGAAAATATTTGCAAACAGAAACAGCTGAAGATTGATTATAATCAACTGTTTGATATTCAGAACTCATAAAAACAGAAAAGATAATATTCTTGAGGTGCTTTAATAAAAGGAAATTGTCTAATGGTCATAAGTTCTGATCTGCCCACTTTATTTGGTTTAGTTTGGTTCAACAAAAACTTCAAAAACGAAAAAATTCAGAAGAGTTAACTGGAAGTGGATTTGGACCCCTTTAAGTACCTCAAAACTGATTAAATGTCTTGACAGAGGTGAAAGAGTTAACTCTGTGGCAGTGACTGAGACCGAGCCGGAGAGACCTTGAAGGACATATCAGTTTATTTACCTTTTTGTTATCTTCCTAATCCACGCTGGAACTCGGCGAGGTCCTTGGGCTGCTGCAGAGGAGTAGCCTCCTGAGCGGTGGCATTTGGGGTACTGCTGTGTGTTAGAGTGGCTGAGATGGACTGCTTTGGAGGAAGAATCGGAAGTTCTAACCATATACTCGTCTCCTTGAAGTGGATAGAGTGGTCCTGGATGTTTATTGGAAATCACCAGAGAGACTGTAAATGATAGGATAGAGCATCATGGACCCCTAGAGGCGGACTGTATTCAATTTAGTACTGTACGTCTGTAGAAACTTGAATGGTGTTCAGATCTTCAGACTACTGTATTGAAAGTGTCATATCGGAGGATGGATCTATAAAGGATTAACAGTACTTGGTGAAGGGAAGAAGGTTGAATTCGATTACCTGATTGTTTCAGTGGATTGAAGACTGGATAATCACACAGACACACAGTTTTTTAAAAAATTTTGCTATATGAAATTTACAATAGGAATTGGGACAATTGATGAATGGTAATTGATAAGTGTGTCAATTGATAAGGGAAAATAGATGTTGGTACTTGAATTAATAATTATTGAATTGACTATTGACAATTTAGATTTGAAGTGTCTTAACAAAATTGAGTTGATAGTACTGTTGAGGTTGAAGTGGGAAATTCCAGTTATATTGATCTGATAATACTGTATCGAATTGATAATCTAAAATAAGTGAACAGACTTGACTTTTGTTATTTAACTCTCAATTGCGGGGATAGTTGGACCTTAGGAGACAAAACCTTAAATTGTCAATAGTTGGACCTTAGGAGACAAAAATTGACCAATGCAACCTGAGAAACTTGACAAAATGATCTTGAGGGGACAAGCTCAAAAACTAATTCCTCTATCGCAAGCTCAGAGACGTCCTTCTACAGAAAAACTTAAAACACCATACATCAGCCAATTAATCCTTGAAAAAATTGATCTATTGTCAGCAAATTTTACGGAACAGCTAAGTGACTTTAAAAAAAAGATAAAACATGAGATTCAGGCGGACCTGAAGGAAATAAATGAAAAAGTAGATAGGTTATTGGTTGACATGCAGGACACACAAAAAAAAGGGTTGATGTATTGGAATTTAGAAGTGATAAAATGGAAATGCATATGACAAAAATGGAAAACAAATGAGAGGAGGACCTTGATGAGAGGGTGATTTTGGAACAAAAAATAAGGGAGAAAGCTGTTAAAATAAGAGAGTTGGCAGAGGAGAAAAGTGAGAATTTAATGGAAAATTTAGTTCTAAAAATTGCTTCTTTTATGGAAAAGAATATAGAATCATTTGAGATCAAGATCGATAAGTTATATCGGGTTAATTCTTTGGTTGCTAGGCAGAGAGGGCTTCCTAGAGATATTGCAGTTCACTTTGTCAGGAGGCAAACACGTGACCTATTTTTGGCTAAGCATAATGAAACATCATTCAATTATGATGGTCAAGATCTTAAGATTTTGAAGGATGTCCCGGTCCGTTTATTGAAGAAAAGATGTCAATATGATCACCTAATGACTTTGTTAAGAAGGGATAATATACAGTATAGGTGGGAGGTTCCAGAAGGTTCCAGACACAAGAGGTGATGAAGAAGTAGAAGAGTTGGCTTGTGTAGGTGCATGTGCAGATGTTCAATGTGTTGAGGACAGAAGGGATAGTGAGGCAGAAGAGGAGGACATTGACACGGAAGGGGAAGGTCAGGAGGAAGAGGAGGTAGAAGGAGAAGAAAAGGGTAAGAGTAGGAAGCTAATCTATAGAAAGAAAACGAGACAGGATAACCAAGAAGAGAATATTGAAAACTTGACTTTGCCAATCAGATTAGGAGTGGAGGAATATTTTGATAATTAACTTTGGTCAAACGCTCTTTTTTTTTTGTAAGTGTAATTGTGATTATAGAATTCAATAGATAAATAATGGGTCTTGGCAAACAAATTAAAATTGCATCTTGGAATGTGCAGGGAATGAATACTTCCCAGAAGAGAATTTTTTTTTTATCATTATCTACAAAAATTGAAACTTGATGTGTGCTGTATTCAAGAGAGTAGGATTAGGAAAAAAGACATTAAATATTTAAGATGTGTGAAGTTAGGTATTGAATTTGTATCAGCATCGCAATTTAAGAAGAAAGGAATGGTCTTTTACATTAATCCCAATTTTGAACCAAATTTTTTTTAAAGACTCAGACGGACACTTTTTAGTTGTAGAAATACAAATTGAAGGAAGAAAAAATTTGTTAATTGGTATATACGGGCCATTGAATAATAAAAATAAATTTTATCAGAAAGTGAGGGAGCAGATAATAGAACTGGACTATGAAAATGTAATTATGTTAGGTGATATGAATGGAGTTGTAGAACCCAAAATAGATAGAAATTTGAGTCAATTGATTAAGGAAAAACAGGGTAAACTTCCAAAGGAATTTTTTGTGCTTACCGAGGCATTGTCTCTATGTAATGCACATAGGTTCAATAATGGGACTGCGAAGGATTTTACATTTTATTCAAATAGGCACCACTCCTTTTCTAGAATTGATATGATTTGGGTAACAGAACATTTAACATCTAAAATTCTTAATGTGAAAACACTCCCAAAGGTATGGTCTGACCATAACCCAGTGATGATGGAATTGAGATTTGACCCTAAATTATTTAATTGGAGACTCAATCTAAATATATTGAAAGATCAGAAATTATGTGATGAATTAAAAAAACAGAAAATTATTTTGAAGATAATATGAATCGGGAGACTCCTATTCATGTTGTATGGGACGCCTCTAAAGTGGTAATTAGAGGTCACCTAATACAAAAGACTATACTATGGAATAAAAAAAGAAAAGAAAAGAAAAAGAAACTAATGGGCTAAACAGACTAGAAAAGGATTTAATGAAAAAACCTGGTAATGTGGACATTGAAAATGAGATTAAATATATTCGAAAACAAATTTCTATATTAACCATGGAACAAATTGGAAAAAAAATAGATTTGTTAAACAGAAATATTTTCAAGGTGCCAATAAGCCTGGGGGGCTATTGGCGTACATGTTAAGATGAGAAAGAGCCAAATGGGTCATCTCCAAAATTAGGGATGGATCTAAAGTCATTACAACTCAAAATCAAATCCAAAAAGCTTTGGTCAGACACTTCCGCGACATGTATAAAGAAACCCCAAGGCAGATTTTAGATATCCAGAGGTATCTGGAAAAAACTGATGTGGTGAAACTGACTCAAGATCAGAAGACAATTCTGGATGAACCAATTACGTATAAAGAATTAGAAGAGGCTATAAAAATGCAAAAACGTTGAAATCTCCTGGCCTGGATGGTTTTGTTAATGAATACTACAAAATCTTTGCTCTTCAATTAATACCACCGTTATTGGAAACTATGAACAATATTTCTAAGGGTGAGATTCCCCAAACATGGAATTCCGCAAATATTACATTAATTCTAAAACAAGACAAAGACAGTTTAGACCCTAATAATTATCAACCTATCTCATTATTGAATTCGGATTATAAATTATTTGCAGCTATTTTAGCGAAACATTTTAAAATGATATTAGATAATTGGATTCATCATGATCAAAATGGCTTTCTCTCAAATAGAAAAACAAAAGAAAATTTTAGGAATTTATTAAATTTAATTGAAATTCACCAAAAAATTTACATTAAAAATTGGCACTGGTTTTTCTAGATGCAGAGAAAGCATTTGACAAGATTAGATGGAATTTCATGTTTGAAGTCTTAGAAAAAATTGGCGTAGGTGAATTGGATTGTGAAAATTTATTTTAAACAAGAGGCTCATATTTTGGTTAATGGGGAAAAGATGCCAAAGTTTAATATTGGTAAAGATGTGAGGCCCACTTTTGTTTATTCTCACGTTGGAAATCTTACTTAATAAGATAAGAAAGGACAAATTAATAAGAGGGACTGAAATTAAAAATCAGAATTATAAACTGAGGGTGTATGCTGACGATGTTGTCTTAACAATGTTGTCTTAACAATATCCAATCCAATATCCAGAATGTTTGGAAACTATAATGTCCACCCTCAAACAATACAGAGAAGTTTCTGGTTATCGAGTCAATAAAGTCAAAACTGTGATGCTGTTATTGAATATTCCTAAGAAAGAAACAGAAATGATCACAGCAATTTCTGGATTTAAAAAAGAGAATAAAGTAAAATATCTAGGGATATGGTTAACTGCTAAAAATTCGGATCCTTTCAAAAATAATTATGAAAAAATATAGAAAGAAATTAAAGATGATTTTAGAAGATGGAATAATTTGAATCTATCGTGGATGGGTAGGATCGCAGTGGTTAAAATGAATGTGCTTTCCAAAATGATGTTTTATTTCCAGAATATTCCAGTTATTAATAATGAAGAACCTTTCAAGAGCTGGAATAAGGATATTTTGGATTTTATTTGGCATAAGAAAAAAAATCAAGGGTTAAATTAAAAAAATTACAAGATTTGGTTGAAAAAGGTGGCTTAGCCCTACTAAATTTATCCTGGTATTTTGATGCTTGTATATTTGATTGGTTGAAAGATTGGTTTAAATTATATAATAGTAAGTTATTGGATTTGGAAGGGGAAGATCTTCAATTTGTTTTTCACGCCTACCTATTCTATGATAAAACTAAACACGAAAATATATCTTTTGAATATTGTAAATATTGAAATTGAAAAAGAATTTGGAAAATTACTTTTTTTGTTGATCATAGCAGCAAGAATAATCTATGCTAAATATTGGAGGAAGCAGGATATTCCCACAGTTGAAGAATGGAAAATGAAAGTGCTTGATTTTTATGAAATGGAAAAGTTAACATATTTGTTAAGAGATAACATGTCAACTGATTTTTATAAAATGTGGAATCCCTGGAGAAAGTATATGGGCAGGAAGGATGTTGAGAAACAGATAAGTTGTATTGCATTAACGGAATAGCATAGGATATGTTAAGATAAGTAGGATTAATGTTTAAGAATGGATTTTGACTTAGGACGTTATCACATGGGGGAAATCTGCTGGTTAATCCACACAAATCCCAAACAGAAACTGGATTTGTGCCTCACGATTTCACATGACGTTGCACAGAAAACTGGACAGAAACTGGTGTTATCCAAGATCTTTTGAGATTCGGTAGTTTTGAGGAAATGCATTTGCGAAATTAGAGTAATTTCGCATTTACCGTAATGTAAAAAGCAAATGCGCATTTGGGAGCATTTCCCTGATTTTTCCCATGGTTCCACGGTGAGCATTCCTCTATCTGCGCATGTGCAAGAAGATCATTTCCAGTACATTTATGGGCTTTACTCACTTGTGTGTGAACGTTAAATGCGCTTACTGTAATTTCGCAATTAAGGTAATTACGTGTGAAAGTCATTTGCGGAATCAAGGTTTATTTTCGGTTTATTTTCAGAATGCCTCATTTCCACTTTATTATCGCTTTCTGGCCCATGTGTGATAACGTCCTTAGAAAGTATAATTAGATAATAGTTAAATATAATATAAGGACTATTAGTATTTTGATCATATATTAACGTCGACAACTTTATTTGTTACTAAGCAGATAGTGTAAATTAAATACACATTCGGGATAGAGGTATTTACTCCCCCCCCCCAAAAAAGGAAAAAAAATGGAAAACAGTACACCTTTTTTTGGTTAGTTCCTGCCCAATTAATGCCTATGATGTTAAATGGATTTGGGATTAGTAGTTATAGTAGAGCTCCGGATGATTATTCTCTCAGCACAGTTTGGGAAGAATCTTTTCTCTTTCTGTTCTTTCTTTTTCTTCTTCTTTTTTTTTTTGGTTTTCTTTTTCTTTTTCTCTATATAGATGTAAGTATTATGTATGTTTGTATGTATATATGTGTAGTTTTATGTTGTTCCTTTTTAGGTTAATTTTTCTGTGTGTTTTTATCTTGTAAGAATTTTTTTAAAAAAAGGATAGTTGAAGTCACCCATCACTACTACATCTCTCCTTTCTAAGTGTTTGTTAATCTGTTCTAGAAAGGCATCATCCAATTCCTCAATCTGACTTGGAGGTCTGTAGTAGACTCTCACTACAAAATCCCTGTTGTTTCCTTCCCCTTTAATTTTTATCCAGATACTCTTTACCTGATTTCCAGGATTAAGTCCTGGATCTCATCACCGGTGTAAACATCCCTGATATATAGTGATATTCCTCCTCCTTTCCTGTTTGCCTATTTCTCTGAAAAAAAGTTATACCCCTTTATTCCTACATTCCAATCATGAGACTCATCCCACCGGGTTTCAGTGATGCCTATTATATCGTATTTGCTTTGTTGTGCTAGGAGTTCAAGTTCATCTTGTTTATTTCCCATGCTCTGTGCATTAGTATAGAGACATCTAAGACCATGGGTCCTCCCCACTTGCTTTCTGTGTGATTTTTTTTGCCTCCCACTGTTGGACCCTTGCATCATTTGGCTTGTTCCCTCTATAACACTTTGACTATTATCTTCAGCCCATGATTACTCCTTCCTTCCAAGATACCTTCCAAGATACCGTCTCCTTCCCCCACATAACTCAGTTTAAACCCTCCTGATCAAATGTTTGAGACTATTTGCAAAAATGTTTCTGCCAACTGGTGTGAGATGCAACCCATCTCTTGTCAGAAGTCCACCCTTATGGAATCCAAATCGTTCTTGGTGGCACCATCTACAGAGCCCGTTATTCACATCTTCTATTTCCCTCTCCCTTCCTGGACAATGTCCTTCAACTGGGAGAAGAAATGAGATAACAGCCTGTGCATCCAGCTCTTTCAGCTTCCTACCCAAAGCCTCATAATCCCTTCTGATATTCTTTTTTTTTAAATAAATTTTATTAAAGTTAAAAAAGAAGGCAAAAACAAATAACAAATATACAACAATACATCAAACATTAACAACATTTTCAACAGACAAACACACAAAAAAAGGAAAAAAAAAAGAAAAGGAGAAAAAGAAAGAAAAAGAAAGAAAAAGAAAAAACCTAATATATAAACATAATATAACCATAAACATAATACATTACAAATATAACTAAAGATAAACAAACAGACACACAAAAAAAAGAAAAATACTTCCTAATCTGCATCCGAAAGGTTTACCATTACTTCAATATTTTAACACCTCTCTCCTCTGAATTTAACTAGCACATCTTGAGTTGCTAACAGTAGCTTAAAAAAGTGATTTCATTTTATATCTATTGTTCCTTATCTATCAAACATCTCTAAAAAAAAAAGGAAAAAGGAAAAGAAAAGAAAAGAAAAACTACCATTTCATAACAACCTATATACCATTATCGATTATATGAACATTCACATCTGATTTAATTTAACAATTGTTATGACTATATCTATATATTCTCATTGAAACTTCCCCTACTGTCCATCTATATAGGAACTACTAACCCCTTAATATTATCAAAAGGTACCATACATACTATCATTTCCACTTTGTTTATGATAAGTAGACCATTGTTCCCAGTCTCTATAAAAGCCAGATAATGAATCACAATGATGAAGGTAATGAATCTTATGCATATCATAAATGTCTAAAACTTTTATTTTCCATTCCTCAATAGAAGGGATCTCTTGTCGTTTCCAATACCTGGCCAGAACTATTCTTGCCGCTATTACCAAGTACGCAATTAATTTTACCATTTTCTTTTTCTAAAGCTAAATTAGAGTTAATATTTAAAAGATATAACTTAGGATCTGGGCGATCAAGGATATTAAAAAAATTCTTCATTTCTATATGAATCATTTTCCAATATTTTCTTTACTATGTTACAGGTCCACCACATATATGCCAATATGTTCCAGTCTCATTTCCACATTTCCAACAAATAGGTTTATCTGTTTTAAATATTTTGGAGATCTTATATGGAGTAAGGTACCATCTATACATGGATTTATATAAATTCTCCTTCAATTCAATACTAACCAATTGTTTTATCCTTACTGTCCAAATATACTCCCATTGGTCAAAATTAATATTGAGTTGAGTACAAACTGGAGATACTTTGGAAGTCAATTGTAAATATTTGTATATGATTATTGAAAAAGAAATTAATATGTTAAACTTGAAAGATATGTTTGAATAGTATATGTTAATAAAATATAAATTATAAAAAAATTAATATTTTGTTTAAGATCAACCGCCCATTTAACCATAAACTCCTTAACCGATTCTTCTTCGCACTCCCATTTCCTAATACATTTATAAAATTTTGCTATTAATTTAGTTGGTTCACCTTTCAATATTGCTTCAAAGTTTTCATTGTCAGTTCCAATCCCCGGGTTTTTTATATCAATTCTGTATCTTTCTAACAGCTGTCTATATGTAAACCAGTTAAAGTTGTAGCCCATTGCTCCTAGATCTTCCTGGGATTTTAAAGTCTTATCTTTATTTAATAGCTCTCTATAAGTAATCCACGTATCTTTTAGATATAATTCTTTCTTTAATAATGCCTCTACTGGTGAGGTCCAAAGCAGAGTTTTATGACACCATATCTTTTTATATTTCCTCCAAATTCTAAATAGGACCTTACAGATAAAATGATCTTTAAATTTGGCATCACTTTTAACTTTATCATAAATCAAATATGCATATAAACCAAATACCAAATCTTCTCTTTCAAGTGACAATAATCTAAAATTATCAAATTTAATCCAAATCAGAATCCAATCTAAACCGCATGCTTTGTAGTACCATTTTATATTAGGTACTGCGAGACCTCCTTTATCTACATCATCATGTAAGATTTTCCCTGCAATCCAGGGTTTCTTATTATTCCAGATAAATTTCAGGATTTCCTTATTCTAATTTACTAAAGGAATATCATTTTGGATTATTGGTAAATTCTGAAAATAAAACATCATTTTAGGCAACACTGCCATTTTTATAACCGCAATTCTCCCCAACCAAGATAAATTTAGTTTCTGCCATTTATCTAATTTCAACTTAACCTCATTCCACATTTTTTCATAATTATTACAAAATAAATCCATATTTTTGTTAGTCGAAATTATTCCTAGATATTTTACCTTTCTACTTATATTAAATCCAGTTTTAATTATTATTCTCCTTTGTTCCTCTTCTGTGAAATTCAATAACATCATTGTGGTCTTAGTTTTATTTACCCGATATCCTGACACCACACCATATTTATTAAAAATTTCCATTAATATTTCAGCTGATTCTACTAAATTAGATATAGTCAATACAACATCATCGGCATATGCTTTTAATTTATAATTCTCTTTTTTTATCTGATAACCTCTAATTTTGGTCTCTTCTCTAATTTTGTTTAAAAGTATCTCTAATGTGGGATTTCCGGGGAAATGGTGTCCTGAGAAGTTGTAGGGCGAAGGAGCTCCGTTACTGCAACCTCGTTTAATGAGCTTTGAAAGGGTTTTTTCCCCCTTTTTTTCCCCTTTTTAACATCCAGAAATTCCCCAGCCTAAGACCCTCTGGTAAGAGGGGCTTTGGGAGCCCGTCGGGGGTCTGAGTATTTGGTGGACTTTGGGTAGAAGAGGAGGAAGAAAGGAACCAAACTCGGACTGAAGGGCAAGCCAGGCTCATTGAATGCTAGCCTTAGGGCTATATAAGGACGTTTCTTTTCTTTTTTTTTACCCCCTTATAGAAAGTTATATAAAAGAACATACATAAACAGCAAGAAAAGCAAGTGTTTTACTTCTACATGAAGAATTTTTTCTTTGCGTAAAAAAGACTCTGATATTCTGGAGAAATACAAAGATCCACAACGTGTTTGAAGTAAATAGAAAGTAAATCAAGAGGAAAGCAAATAATCAAATAAAATGAAGCTTTATGTAAAGAATGAGGTTATGGAGGACATGGAGGATGTGAGAGAAAACTACTGTGCTACCATAAATCAGCTTTGAGTGGCTCCAGCGGTACCAGGACTAACTAATAATAAGAAGAGAAAGACTCCTTTAAATCCTGGGAGTGGGTGTGAATCATAGCCACCTGGACTTGCCGGGGAGGGGATAAGCAGAAAGGGACGACGCTTCCTCTTTTGGCTCAGCGGTACAGTGGGAGCCCTCTGAGGAGGAAGATCTAGAAGGAGGAGGACACACGAGAGATTGAGAGGCCTCCTGACCAGTCCCGTGATACGCAGTAGTGGAGGAAGGAGAGGACCATCAAGTCTCTCCAAACCTGCAGCAAGCGATAGTGGGACCGGAGGAGGAAACTAAGCAGGAAGGTATTTGAAGGTATTGTCTGAGTAACTTTGTAATGCTACCTTATCAGCTTGAAGCTTTGGACTTTGAGATTTGAACATTCCTGTTTTACAAAAACTGTCCTTACAGTATTGACTTACTTAAGGAATAAGCATCTTCAAAATTAGGGTGTGATAAAGATTTGGACTTTGGATCTGGTGTTATAGACTGGGAGCAGCAGAGACTCGATTTTAAGCTTCCGTCATCTGAGCATCTGTTTTTAAATCAATGAATTTCCATGCAGAGAGGCAGGAAGGAGGGGAAGAGATGATTATGTGGGAAGGTTCCCCCCCCCCCTTGCAGATGACTGGAAAAAAAAGCATATAATGGTTTAAGCTTGTGAGGATTCTAATAAAAAGCCTTTCTATCTTTTTTCAAGTGAGAAAGAAGTAATTAGGTTTTACCAGAGAGCTGGTGCCATCTGGTGGATATACAAGTAAATAAAAAAGGGAGAAATAAGAGAGAAGGAGAGAAAGAGCTATTTGAATTACTGAGAAGATTTGCGCCATCTGGTGGACAAATGAATTTTTTTCAAACTGACAAGACTAAATGGAGATAGCACACCTAAGTTTTTCCTTCCCTATGGAGTGGTAAAAGGAATGTGAGCAGTTTCACCCCCCCTTTTATTAAAGTTGTCAATCTAACAGAGTTGACTTTACAAAAGGGTTTTCTGTTACAAATAATTGAAAAGGAAATTATAAAGGAGAAGATATTGTGGGTAGACAACAAAAGTAGATGGTATATAAAATATTGTGGATATTGAATAAGATATACAGGGATTTGGATGGTTGTATAATGCTAGGATAACTGTGAAAATATAAATTTTATGTAATAATTTAATAACTTGATAGGTGTAACAGAATTTGTTGTGCTTGTTTCTCTCCTAAGAGAAAAAAAATGGCAGCAGGGAAGAAAGCTACAATTCAATCTCAATTACAAGTATTAACACAAAGAAGAGGATCAACAGAAGAGGTGTTAAGAATTAGTGATCAAAATGCATCCCTAGTAGAAGAACTGAGGGAAATGAGATTGGAAATACAAGGAATTAGGCAGGAAATGAAGGATGAACTGAAAGAAACAAGACTTGAGATGAGGGAGGAAATGAAAGAAAATAGATCAGAAATAAGAAATGATCTAAAAAAAGAACTAGATAATTATGGGAAGAAACTAGATAGGATTACAGCCGATGTATCTAAGACTCAGAAGGAGGTTGATACATTAAAAGTGAAGGCAAGACAATTGGAGGAGACAACAAAAGACATTGATATGAAACAAGAACAACAAAGAATAAAAGATCTAACTAACGAGATTAGATACAGAGAACAGTGTGTTAAGATTAGAGGTTTGCCTGAACTGGTGAATGAAGATTTACATAATACTATGGTGCCAGCATTGAAAGACTTTTTAGGATGTACTGAAGAAAAAATGGAGATGGAGACGGATAATTCTATATTTGCAAGAGAAAATAAGGTTCCATAATTGTGTGTTTTACTAGAACTAGAACAAGAGATCTAGTAATTGAGAAGAGCTATAATAGTATATTGAAAATTAACAGTCAAGAATTGAAGATTTTCAAGGATATTCCACCTTCAGTAATACTGAGCAGACAAAAATACAAATCACTGACAAAGGTATTAAAGAAAAAAAGAATTGAATACAGATGGGAGCGGATCGAAGGACTCACTTTCATGTGGAGACAGAGAAGATACAAAATAGATACAATAGAAAAAGCAAAAGAAATGGAAAAAGATTGAGTAGAGGAGAAAAGGAATATCAAGAATCTCAAGAAGAATCTCTAGTACTGACACGATCCATGACAAAACAAGAAAAGGAAACAACTGGAACTGCGAATATTAAAGGAAACAAAGAACAGGAAAGAGTGCTTATATTTAGAAGAAGAAGGAAAAAAGAGCAAATAGAACAAGAACAGAGGTTAGATAAAGAACATCTGGAGGAAGAAAGTGTAAGCAGTAAAGAGGGAAAAGAACAAGAAGAAGAGGAAGAGGAAGAAGCAGCAAAAGACTCTGAAGAAGAAAACAAAGAAGAAGAAGAGTAGGAAACAAATAAAGGAATTTGAAATAAAATAATAAAAGCGAACCAATAAAAATAAATAAAGGGGAGGAAGGGGCGGAACAAAACAAAACAAAATAAAATATATCAAAATAACATCTACAAGTACGACCAACGGTTTAAGATGGGAGTAAAAATTCTTTCTTGGAACATCAAAGGATTACATTTGAAATATAAAAGAAATATGACTTTTCATTATCTGGAGAATTTAAATATTGACATTATATGCTTGCAGGAAATAAGAATCAAAGAAAATGATGTTAAGTATATTAGAAATCCGAGACTTGGGAGTTGCTATACATCAGTTATAGACAAAAAGAAGAAAGGTGTGGTTATGTATATAAATAAGAAATTTCCATCTAGGGAACTGTTCAAAGATAGAAATGGATCATATATAGCTGTAGAGATAAAATTGAAGGAACAAATTATAGTAGCAATTGGAATCTACCACCACTGGAAGGGAGGAGTAAGTTTTTTGAACAGTTGAGAAGGGAAATGCAAAATCTGGAATATAGTAATATTGTAATAATGGGCGATTTCAATGCTGTAATAGATCCTAAAATGGATCGGAAATCCGATATTAGAGCGTCTGCGTCTTAAGAATATTTTGAGTGATATGATTCATAAAGATCAGAATGGATTTTTGCCAGGAAGATCTGTGAAGAATAATGTAAGAATGGTACTGAATATTATTGAATTTTTTGAAAAACACAATGAAAGAAAACTTGCAATGATTTTCGTTGACGCCGAGAAGGCTTTTGATAAAGTAAATTGGGTGTTTATGGAAGAAACAATAAGAACAATGAAGAAGGGGACAAACTTCAAAAAGTGGATTAAAGCAATATATAAAGAACAAAGAGCACAGATATTAGTTAATGGGGAAAAAACTAAAGATATCATAATTGAAAATGGAACCAGGCAAGGATGCCAACTTTCGCCTTTATTGTTCATATTAACTATGGAAGTTTTAAATAATAATATTAGAGAAAATACGGATATACAAGGTATAAATATAAGAGGACATAAATATAGACTAAAAGCATATGCTGATGACTTGGTATTATTTCTGGAAAATCCAATTGAAAATATAAAAAGTATTCAAAGCACTCTACAAGAATTCGGACAATTGGCAGGGTTTAAAATCAATGAAGATAAGACAGCAGTGATTACAATGAATATGACAAGAAAAGAGGAAGAAGAATTGTAAAAAACATCTAAATTTAAAATAGTGAAGAAAATGAAATACCTAGGTATTATATTGACAAAAAGAAATACAGATCTATTTGAAAACAATTATATTAAGGTATGGAAAGAGATAAAAATGAACCTTAATAAATGGGCGAAACTTCAAATATCATTATTGGGAAGAATTTCTCTGATAAAAATGACTGTCCTTCTGAAGTTAATGTATTTGTTTCAAAACATACCAATAATCCATGTTGAGAAATGTATAGAAGATTGGAAAAAGGAAATAATAAATTTTATTTGGTTGGGGAAAAAAATCAAGGATCAAATGGTCTAGCTTAATTGAAACAAAGGAGAAAGGAGGGTTTGCACTCCCTGATCTGAAATTGTATTACTATGCCAACTGTATGAGTTGGCTGGAAGATTGGATTAAGCTAGAGGATGAAAACCTATTGAATATTGAAAGTGATCAGATGGAATTTGGATATCATGCCTTTCTATGGTATGGAAAATTGAAAAATAATAAAAGATTTGAAAACCACTGCATTAGAAGAGCATTGTTAAGAGTGTGGTTGAAAATTAAAAATCAATTTTACAGGAAATTATCATTATGGACATCTCCTCAAGAGGCTTTTTTCAATAAAAGTAGAATAAAACCTGGAAATTGGATGAGATACCATGATATCATAATCAGCGAAAGTGCTAAAGGCTTAAAAGAGTTTAAAATGAAATCCAAAGAACAGCTAGAAGAAGAAGGAAAGATCAACAATTGGTATATATATCTACAATTGAAAAGTAGGTTTAATGCGGACAGTAAAGAGGAAGGATTTGAAGAAAAGAAAACAGAATTAGATAGAATAATTGAGAATAGAGAAGGGCACCATGTATCGAAGTATTATAAGTTGCTTAGAGAGAGACATTTGGAACAGGATACGATAAAACATGTGATGATATTATGGGCCAAGGATTTAAATGAGAATATACAAATTGAGCATTGGGAGAAGGCGTGGAAAGTAACAAATGAATTTACTTTATGTCAGGATTTTAAAGAAATTTTTTTAAAGATGATGCACCGATGGTACCTATACCCAACTAAACTGAACCAGATATATAAGACAGTGAGTAGAAAATGCTGGAAATGTCAAAAAAACGAAGGGACTTTCCACCACATGTGGTGGAAGTGTTCCCTTGCAAAGAAATATTGGAGAATAATTCATTCACTTATTAGCGAAATACCAAAAATTTAAGTACCATGGAGCCCCAAATTTTTTCTTCTAAATATGTTACATGAAATAGAAAAAACAATTGAGAAAAAATATGGCAGGATTTTATTATATATGGTGTCAATAGCAAGATTAATTTTCGCAAAATATTGGAAGAAAAAGGAAATACCTAATGCAAAAGAATGGTTTATACGATTAAAAGAAGCAACGAATTTGGATATCTTAACAGCTTTAATTCAAAACAGAGATGTGGATACAAGGGAACAACAATGGGAATTAGTTAAAAATTATAAGATAAAATTTGAAGAAAGTGAATAAGATTGAGCTGGATTAGGATGTAATAAATTTGATTACTTTTTAATATCTTAACGAATAGGATGTGGTATGCTTTATAGCAGGGGTAGGCAACCTTTCCCCTTTAAGGGTCGAGGGACTTCAGCTCCCAGAATCCCAGGAGCTATTGGCCAACATGGGACTATTGGCCAACATGGCTGAGGCTTCTGGGAGCTGAAGTCCCTCGGCCCCTAAAGGGGAAAGGTTGCCTACCCCTGCTTTATAGATATAGAAACTTATGGATGTAACTAAAGTAGACGTGGAAGGAATATGTCACAGTCTTATGTAACCTTAGTATAAGAAAGAAATGTTAAATTTAGGTTCAAAATAGAGGTATTCACTTGGGAAATAAGAAATCGAAAAATCAACTTAAGATTTGCAAAGTATTTATGTGTATTGTTGTTTTGTGATTGAGTGGTCGGGGAAGTGGGTGTTGGATGTATGATTGTATTTTATTGTTTTAATGTGGATATTGTCTTATTTGTCTTTATGTATATATTTTTTCCAAAAAAAAGTATCTCTAATGTGAGTATAAACAGAAGAGGAGCAATTGGGCAACCCTGCCTAACTCCTTTAGTAATCTTAAATATCGGTTTTTGTTCTCCATTAATTATAACAGAAGCCTCCTGATTTAAATATATTTTCTTAATCCAATTAATAAATGTTTCAATTTTTTCAAGAACCCCAAAGATGAAACTCCATCTAATATTGTCAAATGCTTTCTCTGCATCTAGAAAAACTAAAGCCAATTTTTTGTGAATATTCTTATAATGAATTTCTATCAAATTTAGTAAAGTCCTAAAATTTTCTTTTATTTTTCTATTTGAGAGAAAGCCATTTTGATCTGAGTGTATCCAATCATCTAATATCATTTTTAATCTTTGAGCTAAAATTGCAGCAAATAATTTATAATCCGAATTTAACAAAGAAATTGGTCTATAATTATTTGGGTCTAATTTATCTTTTCCTTCTTTTGGGATTAGTAATATATTTGTGGAGTTCCATGATTGGGGGACTTGATATTCTAAGGTATCATTCATAGTCTTCAACAATGGAATACTTAATTCTTGCTCAAAAATTTTATAATACTCATTACTAAAACCATCGGGCCTGGGGTTTTTAGCTTGTTTAGAACTTTTTATAGCTTTGGCCAATTCTATATGAGTAATTAGTTTATTTAATTTTATTTTTTGTTCATCAGTCAATTTAAAAATCTTCATGTTTTCTAAGTACTTCGTTACTTCCACCTTGCTCTCAGAGGTTTTGTTATATAGGTTTGTGAAATGTCTAGGAAATACTCTTTGAATTTTATACCTATCTGTCACGACCTTTGATCCATCCTTAATCTTTAAAACTATTCTTTGTGTTTTTTTCCTGCCAAAGAGCATGGGCCAACATTTTCCCTGGTTTGTTTGCTCCCTCAAAATATATATATCTTATAAATTTCCTTTTGCTTTCAATCTCTTCTAAACACATAGTTGTTAGTTCTTTTTGTATATATTTAATTTCCTTCAACGTCTTCTCATCTTTGAGATTTTTCTTTAGTTCAGCCTCCAATCTATGAAGCTCCGAATTGGGTTTATCTTCTTTATGTCTCTTTCTTTTTTTCCATTCAAATGTTTTCTGGATAATATATCCTCTTATTACTGCCTTGGAGGCATCCCAAACAATGTGCATAGGCATATCTTCATTCATATTTTCCTTAAAGTAGTTTAAAATATGCGTTCTCAAGTCATTACACACTTTTTCATCTTTCAATAAATTCAAATTTAATCTCCAATTGTATTGTTTCCTTTGAAATTGTATCTCTATTATAACCGGATTATGGTTGGACCAAACCTTTGGCAGTATTTTTACATATTTAATTTTTGTGGCCAAATATTCTGAAAGCCAAATCATGTCAAGCCTAGACCATGAATGATGCCTATTAGAATAAAATGTGTAATCTCGTGCATTGTCATATTTCACTCTCCAAGCATCTCGCAATCCCATCAGTTCAGTCATATCAAAAAATTGAGTCGGTAACTTGCCTTGGTTCTTATTAATTAATTTATCAGAGGCCCTATCTAATTTTGGTTCAACTACCCCATTTAGATCTCCTAACATAATTACATAATCATAATCAAGCAACGATAATTTCTCACCTAATTTTTTTATAAAATTTACCTTTATTTTCAAGTGGACCGTACACACCTACCAATAAAATTCTTTTATTATTGACTCCAGTTTCCAAAATTAAAAAATGACCTTCTCCATCTTCATATAGACTTTTAGCTTCTAAGTTCGGCTTTACATATATCACAACTCCTTTTTTAAAATATTTTGAGGCACCCACAAATACTTGACCTAAATTAGGACATCGAATGTGTCTAATATCTTGTTTTTTTATCCTAATCTCCTGCAAACAAGATATGTCAAGCTTTTGTTTCTGTAGATAATGAAATATCTTTTTCCTCTTCTGAGGCGTATTCATGCCTTGGACGTTCCAGGTTCCTATCTTAATCTTGTCGCCCAGATCCATATTATATCAAATAAAAAGACTATTGAAACTCTGAGATCTTCAAATTTGCACTGTCACACAATCAATTATCAAAATATTCTTCCACTCCCAACCTTACAGGAGATTGCAGTGCCACGTCCTCGTCCACTATTTCCTCATCTGGTAAGCTTTCATCATCATCATCCTTATCACTCTTTCTAATCATAGTTACGATAGTGCCTAAGGCCACTAATTCACAATTGTCATCTACTTTTTGTCTTTCATTTACTGCACCATCAGTTCTAACTTTCTGTGCTTTTTCATTTGAAGAAGAGCATTGCCGAACAAAGGATTTGGCCTGTTCCAGAGAAGAAATTCTTATCCTTTTTTTCTTCCACCAAAAAGAAAGACCCTCTGGCACCTCCCATCTATACTGTATATTTTATTTTCTAAGGAATGTTGTTAGGATTGTGTAATCCCATCTCCTCCTCAGAAGTCTAACAGGCACATCTTTAAAAACTTTCAATTCCTACCCATCAAATTCAAAAGGGGTCTCATTATGTTTTTTGAGAAATAGATCCTGAGTCTGTCTCCTAACAAAATGGATTGCAACATCTCTGGGTAATCCCCTTTGCCTCGCAACTGTTGAATTAATGCGATACAATTTATCAATTTCAATCTCAAAATTCTGAACCTCTTTATCTAGAAATGTCGCGATTTTAGGAATCAATTTCTCTGTTAAATTTTCATTTTTGTCCTCTTATTTTCATCACTTTTCTCTAAGTTTTTGTTCCCATACCGCTCTTTCATCCATATCTTCTTCCCTTTTGTTCTCTAATTTAACCAAATTCATCTCCATTTTATCTGCTCTAAATTCCAACACATCTACCTTTTTCTTAGTTGTGTAAATCTCTGTCATTAAGTCCATTCAGCAGTTCACCTACCTGGGAAGCATCATCTCCTCAGACGCCAAGATGGACAAAGAGATCGATCACAGATTAGCAAAGGCATACAGCGCATTTGGAAGACTTTACAAAAGAGTCTGGAGTAACAAACACCTGAGGCGGAGCACAAAAATCAGTGTGTATAGAGCAATTGTACTGTCTATTCTCCTTTACGGGTCTGAAACATGGGTCACCTATCGCCAACACTTACGACTCCTTGAATGCTTTCATCAGCGCTGTATACGCACAATCCTAAATATAGACTGGACTCACTATGTGACAAATGTTGCTGTCCTTGAGCAAGCAGGGATCACCAGCATTGAGGCCATGCTATTGAAAACGCAGCTGCGCTGGGCAGGGCATGTTTCTAGGATGGAGGACCATCGCCTCCCAAAAATAGTACTCTATGGTGAACTCACCACGGGTCAGCGTAAGAGGGGTGCTCCAAAAAAGCGATACAAGGACTCCCTGAAACAACATCTCAGGCTCGGCCAAATTGATCACCAACAGTGGTCCACCCTGGCCTCACATCGGGAGGCATGGAGACGCACTATCCACAATGCTGCAGCCTTATTTGAGAAGTCACGCCGAACAAGTCTCGAAGAGAAACGACAACGCAGAAAGAATCACAACCCGGAAACATCCACCAAGGAGATCTTCTGCTGTGCTTTCTGCAAATGGACTTGTTTATCTCGGATTGGCGTTTTTAGTCATCAGCACACTTGCAAAAAGCGTGGGATGAGTCCTTCCTGAATCTTCATTTGCGAAGAAAAGCCAGAGAAATCTCTGTCATTAATTTGTCTATTGTCTGATTAATTTGCTTCAAATTAGCCCTGATCTCCTGCTTGATTTCCCTTTTAAAATCATTAATTTGTTGAGTGAAATTATTAGACATCATTTCAATTTTTTCCAAAATAATTTGACTAATATCTGGGCTCTTCCCTTTCTCTACTGATGCTCTTCTTTGATTCTGGGAACTTAGCTTTTGTGCTTGTCCATGGGACTGCATCTTTTCTGATTTGTCAGACTGCATGAAAATCTCTTCTGATATTCTGAAGGCTATGCCTTGCAGTATCATAGATAAATAATAATAAATAAACTTTATTTTTATACACCCATCTTTTGCCAAGGGCAATCAAGGTGGCTTATAAATGTAAAAACAATTTAATAAAACATACCTTCTATTAAACGATAAAAACAATAATAACAATTAATTCCCCCACATTAAAAACAGTCTTAAAATAAAAACATAAGATTTAACACTGCCTCCATTCTGGATAGGTGTATACAAAGGGTATATATAGTGCAAGGGAGGGACACAGGTTGAAATGGAGTGATCTAGTCTGGGAAGGCCTGCCAGAAGAGATCCATCATGACAGCTTTTTTAAATCCATTTTGTCTGGATTCAGCTTGAGTCGGTTTTCCTCATCCAATCCATTACCACCTGAAGACATTGATTGAGGGGAGAAATGCCATCTGTCATCATGGCTGCTGACCGAGACATGGAGAAATATATTTGGGTGTCATCGGCATATTGATAACACCCCGCCACATGTCTCCGGATGATTTATCCCAGCGGCTTCATATAGATGTTAAATAGCATCGGGGACAGGATGACACCCTGAGGGACACCACATTTAAGCTCTGTTTTTGAAGAGCAACTCTCCCCAAGCATCACCCTCTGGAACCTGCCTGAGAGGAAGGAACGGAACCACTGAATTACAGTGCCTCAAATTCCTAACTCTCCCAGGGGTTCCAAGAGGATGTCATGGTTTATCGTGTCAAAAGTGGCTAATAGATCCAAAAGTACTAACTGGGTCATGCTTCCCCGGTCAATGCTTAGGCGTAGGTCATCTATCAGAGCAACCATGGCATTCTCCACCCCATATGCAGGTCTGAAGCCAGTTTGAAATGGATCTAGAAAATGGTATCATCCAAGATTGCTTGGAGTTGAAAGGTGATGGCCCACTCAAAAATGGCAGGTGGGATACTGGTCTGTAATTTGTCAAAACCAGGGGGTCCAGGGAAGGTTTCTTTAGGAGTGGTCTAATGATCGCCTCCTTTAAATATGTTGGAATAGATCCTTCCCTGAGTGATGCATTGATGATCCCTTAAGGAAAGGCCATCAAGGCATCACCCCCCTGGATGACCAGCTATGATGGGCAGGGATCGAGGGGGCACGTCTTCTTCACTTTTCCAAGGATCTTGTCCACCTCCTCTGTACTCACCAGCTCAAACTGATCCAGTTTAATTTCTAATCTCATCCAAGCTGTCTTGGATGAAACCGATTATCTAGACCCATTTCAAACCGGCTTCAGGACAGGCTTTGGGATTGAGACTGCCATGGTTGCCTTGACCGACGATCTGCGTCTGGGCATCGACAGGGGTAGTGTGACCCTGTTGGTGCTCCTAGACCTCACAGCGGCTTTTGATATGAAAGATCATGGCATCCTCTTGGACCGCCTGAAGGGGCTAGGTATCAGAGGCACTGCATTGCAGTGGTTCCGGTCCTTCCTCTCGGGTAGGTTCCAGAGGGTGCTGCTCTGTTACAGTAGTTCCAGTAAGAGGGAGATTACTTGTGGGGTCCCGCAGGGAGCTATTTTGTCCCCGATGTTGTTTAACATCTATATGAAGCCGCTGGGTGAGATCATATGGAATTATGGTGCTGGGTGTTATCAGTACGCTGATGACACCCAAATCTATTTCTCAGTGTCTCGTTTGTCAGCCTCGAATTCCAGTGGCATCTCCTCTCTCAATGAATGTCTTCGGGTGGTAATGGGCTGAATGAGGAAAAACAGATTGAAACTGAATCCGGACAAGACGGAGGTGCTCACGGTAGCGGCCCTGAAACCAAGAATTGGGTTGCAACCTCCAGTCATGGATGGGGTCACACTCTCCTCCAGTGACTGTGTTCGCAGTCTGGGGGTGCTCCTAGACTCGTTGCTCCTGATGACAAATCAGGTAAATGCGACAGTCAGGAGCACCTGCTATCAGCTTTGTTTGATACGCCAGCTGCGCCCTTTTCTGGAAGTAAGGGATCTTGAGACTGTTGTGCACGTGCTGGTAACCTCACGCCTAGACTTCTGTAATGCGCTCTACATGGGGCTACCCTTGTGCCTGGTTCGGAAACTACAGCTGGTTCAAAATATGGCAGCTAGGCTTGTGTCGGGAACATCCAGGAGGGACCACATCACTCCGGTTTTGAGGTCCCTCCACTGGCTGCCGATTGGTTTCTGGGCCCAGTACAAGGTGTTGGTTATTACCTTTAAAGCCCTAAATGGCTTGGGTCCAAGCTATCTCAGAGACCACCTCCTCCCATACAATCCTCCCCGCGCTCTCTGGTCCTCTGGGAGGAACTTGCTGCAGTCTCAAAAATCTAGGCTTGCGGCGACCTCCCAGAGGACTTTTTCTGTTGTTGCCCCCAGACTCTGGAACAGCCTGCCAGACGAGATCCGTCAACTAACATCTTTGGACAGCTTCAAAAAGGCTGTCAAGACAGATCTCTTCCAGCAGGCCTTCCCAGACTAAAATATCCTGGCCTCAGGATCTCCCCCCCTCCTCCTCAGCTGTGTCTCCATAGCTACCCTTTTAGAACTGTAGGGGTTTTAAATTGTTGGTATTATTTTCTGTTTTTAATTTGTTATTGTGATTTTAATTGATATATAGTTTAATAACTTTTCAAGGGGGGAGGGAAATATATTGTTTATGTTGTATGTTCTTAATTCTGTAAACCTCCTGGATTGGTTCGCCAAAGGGCGGTATAAAAATAAAATTTATTATTATTATTATTATTATTATTATTATTAAAACGGATTTACTGGACACCTCATCAGTCCATTCTGCTATAATCCTGGCATGTAAGTTGGCTCCTATCTGAGAATTTTATCTGCAAAATAGTTGTTAAATGTGTCACAGCAGGCTGTTGTTGGTTAAGTAAAGGGTTCTGCACAGGTGGAACCTGTGTCAGTTCCTTCACCACCTAAACAGCTCTGCTGGACAAGATTCTGCAGATGCAATCTTGCAGAAGAGAAAGATTTCTGTGCTGCGCATATTGCCTCCTTATAGGAACAAAGAAAATTCCTATGGTGAGTCTTGTCAGATAGAAGTCGAGTTTTCTGCCAGGTGCGCTCTAGTCATTGTCCAACTCGCTTCATCTTCCTAAGTTCTTCTGTGAACCAAGGTTGATGGCTTAGGGCGGGTTGGAAAGGAAGCTTGAGAGTGATCGCGTCATCCTAGACATATCTGGGCTGGTGCCAAAATGTGTCCTACAGAGTTCCCAGCAAAGTTTTTGCCAAAAGGGACTTTGCTCAGCAGGTCTCCCTGGCTGGGAGGAACTGGCAGCAGTCCAAACTCGAGAGGTGCCTGTGCCCAGCTTCCTAAGCTCTGAACTACAAGGGTTCCAGCAAAAGATCCAGCTTCCAGCAATCCTCCTTGGGCCAGAGGAGAGAGCTGTCAAGGCAGAAAGAAAAGAAAGTTTTACAGCCCCCAAAATGAGTGTCTCCACCACCCCCACCTTTCAGATTTTCACTCGAGCTGGAGTGATAAAAAGATTGGCTCCTGAGAAAGGGCCTTCAAAGAGATCTCGGCTCAGTGTTTGGAGGAGAAAGTGATAAAACCCTTTTCCAGTGAGGGGCCATACAAACGTAACTCGGGGGGGGGGGTAGTAGGGCCTTTGAGGTCTTGATAACAACATAGTATTGAAAGATACTCTTTTCATAAAGAGTGGACTACAAAATGCAAAACCTGAAGACAGAAGACCAGACAGAAAAACTGTTAAGTTTATTAAAAATAAACAAGTGATGTGCCTACTTTATCACCTAAAAAACAAAGACAATGAGATCTGAGATCCCAACTGATCAAAGACATTATATGTTTTGGGGGTCCAAAAGTGCTTATGGTTATATGAATATACCATTTGTTGAGTTATTGCCTGTTAAAACAGATTTCAAAAGACGATTGATGCTTTTGCCATACAGGTGTGACCTTTTATGATTTAAATCAGGGGTAGGCAACCTTTCCCCTTTAAGGGCTGAGGGACTTAGCTCCCAGAATCCCAGGAGCTATTGGCCAACATGGGACTAGTGGCCAACATGGCTGAGGCTTCTGGGAGCTGAAGTCCCTCGGCCCTTAAAGGGGAAAGGTTGCCTACCCTTATTTAAATAATAATTTACTGTTAAAAAATTGATTTTGTTGACTTTATGATGTGATTGACATGATTATTGTTGAATGATTAATAGAACAATTTAGACTGCTGTGTTATAGGTTTTCATTGTTTGTTTAATTATTTCAAAAGGCTGAGATTATTAGGTTATGGCTTAGACCTTATAAAATTGATGTAAAAGAAAAGCCATTAATATTACGTATTTCACTTGATATGTTAGGTTAAGATGTTTTATGCTTCATTTTAAAAAAGGTTTGATATATTTGTTTAGTGGTGATACAATTTGTTTTAAGGATTAAATTTATGGGTTAAATTTTCAGATATTGATTATGATACTTGTTGATGTGTTTGATAAATAAATAGACTTAGGTTTTGTATTAGATATTGTCTTATACAATTTATAATGCTTTGATAGATAATGTTTGCTTTAACTAATATGATAAGATGTTATTGTTTTAAAATGTTGCCTCTTTTTGCCTAATAGATACATACCAATTGTTAATGTTTTGATTTTATTTGTTTTCCACAAAAAAGGGGAATAGGTTTTGGGGGAGCTGACTGTCAGGAACACATTAGTTTAATGCATTCCTGCCTGAATTGGTTTTAATTGGTTTTGATTAGAGATTAGATTGATAATATATAGTTCACTGTAATGGTTAAAACTGTGAGATTGTGCTGTAAGGATTAATGAGTTTTAAAAGAGCTAAAACAACAACAACTGGGAACTAAAAGGCTCCTTTGGTACGTGTGTAGGATGTTCCCGCCTTGGTTGAATAGATAGGCTTGAGTTTAAAAATATGGCTAAAGAGATAATAAGAATAGTTTTGAAAGCGCTTCATGTATAAATACATTGTTTGATGGTTTTAATAAGTGATGGTTTTAGATTTTTATATATTCAGTTGCTAATTATGTTAGACACATATACATGATGATATTGATAAATACATGATCCTAATCCCCTCCTCTCTGATTTGATCTAAAGGTTTTAATTCGTATTCTTTTCCTCTCCTCTTTAATACATTTTCGTATTTTAAATATTTTTCCTTTCTTCGTGGGTCTACCCTAAACAACACCTCATGAGGTGACATCCACAGAGATGTTTGCTGGCATATCCTACATTTATATTTTTTCCAAATCCAATATAAAGATGCTCTAATATAATGGTTATTAAATTCCCTGTTTACTCATATCTTATCGTAAAATAAATATACGTGGTAACCGAATCTCAATTGTGAGCCTTCTAATTTTAAAAGTTTTTGGTTTCCCAGTGTGATCCAATCTTTTAGCCAGAGCATAGCACTGGCTTCAAAGTATAATTTTAAATTTGGGACTGCCAGCCCACCTCTTTCTTTCGCGTCGAACATGTATTTTTGCTTAATTCTTGATTTCCCCCCCCTCCCCATATAAATTACAAAATTTGTTTTTGCCAATCCTTTAATGAATGCTCATTTCTCAATATAGGAATTGTTTGGAATAAAAATAACATTCTGGGGAGGATATTCATTTTAATTGCAGCTATTTTCCCAAATAGGGACAAATTTAGATCTTTCTAATTTCTCAAATCCTTTCTAATATCATTCCATTTCTTTTTATAATTATTCTTATATAGGTCTGAGTTTTTATTTGATAATATGATTCCTAAATATTTTGCCTTTTTTGTTATGTTAAACCCTGTTACCTCTTTTAATTTTTCTTCTTCTGAAATAGTCATATTTTTACAATTACATTCGTTTTTTCGACATTAATTTTTAATCCTGATATATTCTCAAATTCTCTAAGAAGTTTTAAGAGGTGTCTTGCACTGTTAATTGGATCTTCTAACGTTATAGCTATATCATCAGCGAAAGCTCTTAACTTGTATTGATCCCCTTTTATTTTTATCCCCTGGATCTCTGATTTTTCTTTTATTTTCTTTAATATTATATCTAATGTTAACATAAATAATATAGGCAACCCTGCCTGGTACCTTTAGTTATGTTAATTGATTTAGTTTTAGAACCATTTACCAATACATTCGCTGTTTGATTTTTATATATTGCCTCTATCCATTTTTGAAATATTGTCCCCATTTCTAATTTCTTAATTAATGTTTGCATTAAATTCCATTCCAAGTTATCAAAAGCTTTTTCCACGTCCAGTAAAATTAATGCTAATTTCCTCTCATTGTAGAATTCAAAATATTCTAGTATATTTATTATTTGTCTGGTGTTATCTCTTATTTGCCGATTTTTTTATGAAGCCACATTGCTCTTCAGATATTATTTCTGGCACTATTGTTTTTAATCTGTTTGCTAGAATGTATGCAAAGAGCTTATAGTCTGTGTTTAAGAGGGAGATAAGTCTATA
Organism: Phrynosoma blainvillii; assembly: GCA_026167975.1. Taxonomy (NCBI): domain Eukaryota; kingdom Metazoa; phylum Chordata; class Lepidosauria; order Squamata; family Phrynosomatidae; genus Phrynosoma; species Phrynosoma blainvillii. The sequence continues at coordinate 156,243,148 of JANUYF010000004.1, forward strand.
GTTGTTTGGGTCTTCCTGGTTTCTCCCTTCTTTTAATATCAATATAATGTTGCTTTCTTCCCATGTTGGGGGTAGTTTTCCATCTTTGATATTATTCATTGCCTATAGGAGTGGGTTAGTGATTTCTTCAGCTCTTCTTCAGCTTCGCATCAGTCGTTACTCCCCTCCTCTCCCTTGGCTTTCACCAAGCTTGCCGTGGCTTCTACCCAGCCTCTCCTCTGCCTTGGCTTGCTCCTAGCCTTTCGGGAGTCCTCTGTGGGTATTGCTTCGAACCCTCTATGCCAGGGGTAGGCAACCTTTTTGAGCTGGGGGCCGATCCCACGAAGTTGTCCCTTCCGGCAGGCTGAGGGGGGGGAACGGCGGCACGCACGCGCTCACACGCGTGTGCGCAACTCCTGCCACGTGCATGACCCCCTGCGCACACTGCCACCACTGCTGCATGCACTGCTGCCACCACCTCCGCGCGTGTCATGGCCGCCATTTTGGAGAACAAAATGCCGGCCACCACTCGTGCGGCATCCAAAACATGCGGCGGTGGCGGCAGGGGTCCGCCTGTGCCGGTAAGTGCAGGGCCCTGGGCTGGAACCAGCCCGCGGGCCTTAGGTTGCCGGCCCCTGCTCTATGTCAAGAGGGTTTTTATCTTGAGTTCTTCTTTGTTTGCTGTTGATTTTCTTTCAATTTATCCAACGCAAAGTAGCTTTTCTTGGGAACTCCTCCAAAACGCTGCTAACGCCTTCCTCGCCATCCCCGGAAGTGTCAAATTATTTTCTTGATTTATGAAGTGCTGCAAGATAAACTTGAACCTTTGCCATGAGGAACTGTTTTACAAATGTTTTTCCCTGCTTTTGTTTTATTTCCTGATCTAGAAACTCCCACAGTTAATATCTGAAAATATGTGAACATTTTATACTGCCCAAATCCATGGTCAAGATAAACATTTTATTTGTTTGTATAACATCTAACAAGATTTAACAAGGGGGAAATGCATCCCAACATAGAACAAAGTGAGTGTTTCTTGGGAGGGAGGGGAGAAAGTAGAGAATCTATATAATAATAATAATAATAATAATAATAATAATAATAATTTATTTCTATTCCGCCTTTTCTGAATGGGAATCAAGGCAGATTACAACAGGTATATAAAACATAAACCTATTAAAATTACAGTCAAGATTAAAAGGAAAATCCCCTATCCTGATCCTCCCCCAACATAAAAGAGGATTAAACAGATTAAAATTCAATCTAGGATAGAAAACTACAAGTCTTTGCCTGGCACTGGGAGTAGAAAAGCAGTTTGGGTATAATTTTCAGTGAAATAAAATATACCCTTATTCTCCAACTGTTTTGCCTTTTCTCGCCTCAGTGGCTGCATTATATAAGGAAAAAAGTCTTGAAAGTTACTCATTTTCCAGCTCAGATCTGAATGCAAGCAGAAACACAAATCAAGTCTTTCCTCACTCTCTTTTCATTCTTCCTCTGCTACCTACCACCCACATATGTTTCTTTCCTTGTAGATTAGTAATGGAAGAATTAGATTTCCCAAGTGCACCTGGCTTGCAGCAAGTCAACTACCCAAAAGAGAAAGAAGAGGGAGGAGAGACCTCATTATTTTCCTTTATCTTGCCACCTATTTGCAACAAGCCAGGTAAGCAGGAAAGTTAGTGCTGGGTGCTCAATCAACTACTGGAGTTTACAGGATCTAGAGTAGGTCTTGTGGGCTGAGATGTGTGACTACTGTTGAAAAAGTTCACTTTATCCTGGCAGCTTAAGAAAAGTGGAATCATATTGATAGCCAATGTGTAACCTTTGTTCAAAAGTTGCACCTAAATATAAAGAATACTTCATACTTGCTTTGTACTTGTGTGCAAATAATACATTATCTCTACCAAAAAGCAGCAATCTGCATCACTGCAGATTATGACATTTATGATCTGTTTTGGAATGTGGTGAAGTGGTTTGAGCATTGGACTATGACTCTGGAGACCATGGTTCAAATCCCAGCTCAGCCATGTAAACACACTGGATAAACCTGGACAACTGACACTCTTTTAGCTTCAGGGGAGTGCAATGGTAAACCCTCTCTAAAAAACTTGCCAAGATAACCCCATGATAGGTTTACCTTAAGGTCACCATATGTCGAAAATGACTTGAAGGAACACAACAACAACAAATTTGGGAAAAAAATACAAAATGCTGAATGTACTTAGAAAGCAACAGAAAGACAGGGCCAGAGCAGATGGTCAGGATAAAGCAGCTTGATCCTGCTTTTTCCACAAATGGGTCAAAACCCTACATGATCCATTCCCAAGGTGGGCCAAATGCACATGGCCCAACCATATGGCCTGGTGTCAAGCCGCACTGCTGGGTAATTTTTTGTTGCTGCCCACCATGCATGTACACTGTCACATGAACACATCTTTGGTGACCCCCAAGTACCTCTCACATCCACCCAGATACCATCCCATTAGATAGCCACCTTTGATTGACTGCACAGTTGCATATGTGATGCTTCACCTATATAGGGCAATGGTGCATCAGTGTGAAAGTGATACATTGGCAAAGTACAATCATGGAGGCCCTCCCTACATGCCCTCATCACCCATGCCCCCTGTTGGACTGTGTAGATTTTATATATTGTTAATTACATCCATTAGAGTTGTCACACATTCATTTCTTTGTTTTTCCGCAGTCCCACACCTGTATCAGGCGATTTATATGCAGGGATGAAGATGTGCATCTTCTGCACTAAGCCAAAATATCCTGGGTTCTGTTAACTCCAGTTTTCAACCCTGGAGAATGGTCTCAATCCAGTTTCCACAGATTTTGGAGGCTTGCATCATCATTCTAAACACTCCACTTTCAAAGCAGTTGGAAACTGCTTTATTTGGCCCATCTGCTCCATCCCACAGTGAAAGAAGAACTACTGATTTTACCTCCAGGAAAGATGGTGGGCAGTATAAAGGGGAATAATAAATATTTCTGCCCAAGTTATTCATCATCAAATTGATGTACATGATAAAATGCGATATGATTTCATCTCCTGTAGTGTGTATGAGAGACCATTTGTTCTCTGATCCACATTAAAGAAGCCACTTGGATTTTAGTGGTGATTAGACAGTGACAAGACACACAGAAGTAGTATATGTAGTATATATAGCTCTGTGCTTCAACAGAGAAGAACAGGCAAGGAATTCAGGAAGAATCAGCTAGCAGCTTGCCACTATTTGTGATGCCTCAGGAAATCACTTCACTGTGCCTCGTAGGGGCAGGTTGATATAACATGGGACAGTTTTAGGAAGAGGCTTTACACCCAACTCCATTTCTCTCTAGCTTTCCACATTGTTTTCTCTCCCTCTGCTTGTTCTTCTCTCCCTTCCTTTCCTCCTTCTTTCTGATTGTAGTGGAAATTAACAAATCAATAACCATTGTTTTGAACTAGAAATTATAAATGCTGCCTATCATGGCAGAGTAGTCTAACACAGTGACAAAAATTGTGATGTGGGCAAGGGAGACTGGACACAAAAGGATTTCAGATAGGAAATCAGTAACTAATAGACAAGAGATTTTTGTCTGGAGGCAGAAAGCAGGCTCATCCTGGGAGAAGTGGCAGAGTTAGAGAAGAAGTGAGTGGACCAGGAGGAGCCAGATGTCCCAGATGTTCACCATCTCTGTTCTGCTTGTCTCAAAACTTTTTAAGGACTGCAGCAGAAGTACTTACTTTTGTTAGTGTCCCTGCTCAAAATATTGTGAGATCCCTACTTGATACCTAATTGGAGTTTTTCATCTTATTTTATTTTATTTATATCTTATTTTAATTTTTGAATGGTAAATAACATACAGTGGTTACTAACAACAACAGCAATTATCCACAAGACAACTAATTCATTTTGACCCAGCTTTTCATTTTAGTTTTCTACTTCTCAATTTTAGGGTCAGAACTAGACTGCTGTTCAGCAAACAGTACAGTGAGAAATGTTGTACTAGGTACATTAGATGTATTGCACCTGTGTCTCCTTTTTTGTCCACACTTTTTTAGCTGACAGTTGCATACATGTGCTCATATCATCTGTAGCACTATAGCAGGACCAACTAGGTTTGGAAATAGGTTTGGAAAGCCAACTGGTGGGGCCCTAAAAACTACAGTCTGCACCTCATTTGCTTATGAATGGAACCATAAAGATTGCAAACCTTAGAGGACTATGCAATAATAATTTCCCCAAGAGCAGCCAATGTTCAGATTGGAGCCAACAGTCAACCCAAACACCAGCTGAAAGTTGTGCAGTCCTTCTTTAAAGGAAACTCCTCCTATACTCCCACAGCCACCAGGGTATTCATTTTCCCTTGCCAGATTCTATTTGTACACTGCAAGGGAGCTGGCAGGACTGAACAGAGAGCAGCACCAGAAAAGTAAGATTATACTGATAGTGGGGGGTAAACTGCAAATGTGAGATAAGTGGGTCAAGTGGCACTGGAATACAAGAGAGTCTATTACCAAAAATACTCATGCTCAGATTTGTTGTGCCTCTATCTATCTATCTATCTATCTATCTATCTATCTATCTATCAAATGTCTGTTATTCTGTATGTCTCTAACAGCTTACAACTGTGAGAAGGAGTATGAGCATATGTGAGCAACTATCTTGATCATAAAAACACCTACATTACAAAATTATATGGCAGTAGGAGCTTATGTGGGTCCATGCCCGCTCTAGGCCTTGAGTAGAATTGCATGAACTATTATGCCAAAAATGCTGTGATGTACAAGCCTTTTGCTGACCTAGCATATATCACTTTGGAAGAAGTACATGTACTTGCCCACATTCTTTGACTTTAAAATAATCTCTGGAATAGAAGGCAGAAGCTATTACCAACAGCTTGCTAGCTCAAGGAGTAGACTACTGCTTGCAACTGACCTGACTTTAGAAGGAGATTTTATATATGTGATCAATGTTTGCCAGAGCCTGAAAATTCTAATAGCAGAAAGAGCATGTTCTTATTTTTGAGCTGTGTCAGGGTCTTGAAAATTATTATCCACCAGTAATGGCCACCAGTTGGTTTTCCAGATCCAGCACCTGGTTATGTTGCAATGTTATAGATGGTGTGAGCAGTCTAATGGAATTGTTAGTGAGGGGGCAAACCCTTAGGGTCCCTAGTTGACAGTTTACCACATTATCTGGCAAAGCTTGATGGAGTTCTTTGGCAATGAAGAAAAATGTATACTTTGTTCTCCTGTCACTTCTTAATGTATCCTTTACTTTGTCTTACATTTTTTAAACAATAATCTAATGTTAACTCTCTAACGGTCCTCAAGGATGACTAGCTCATGAGGGTGAGAAGAGTGTACATTTTTCATTAGAGTAAATGGGATATGCTATTTATTTATTGCATTTTTATGCTGCCTTTCTCCCAGTGAGGATCCAAAGCAACACAATTAAAATATCACTATTTTTAAAATCATACTTTCAACAATGTAAAATCATTAAGAAAATACAATTCCACAGCACTGGAACTCTGAGAAAACTCTTTCCTGTGTCCTGACCAAATGGAACTCTGCTGGTGGTGGGACTGAGAGAAATCCTTCTACAGGTGATCTTAAGATTCTGGCAAGTCTATATATGGAGATCCAGTCTTCCATGTAGTCTGGACGTAAGCTGCATAGGACTTTGTAGTTCATGACCAGCACTTGGAGTTGTGACTTGAAACAAACTGGTAGCCAGTGGAGGTGTTTGAACAAGGGAATTATATACTCCAGTTATATGCCCCAGTCAATGTTCTGGCCACAGCATTTTGGACCCACTAGAATTTCCAAACAGTTTCCAAAGACAACCCAATGTAGACTGCATTACAGTAGTCCAAACAGGATGTAATCAAAGTATGTTACTGTAGTCAGATCTTACTTCTCAAGGAACAGGTGGATCTAGCATACTAGCCATAACTTTGCAAATACATTCCTGGCCATGACTGAAACTTGGGCATCCAGAGTCATGGCTGAGTCCAGGATTACACCCAAGTTGCAAGGCTGAGATTTCAGGGGAAGTGTAACCACATTCAGCACAAGCTGATTCTCTATTCCTTGATCTGCCTTTTGACTGATGAGGAGCATCAGTCTGAATTAAGTCTGAATTAAATTCCAATTTGTTTGCCCTCATCTAGTCCATTACTGACAACAGACAATGGTTCAGTACTAAGACAGCGTCCTTGGAATCCAATGGGAGAGAGACAGAGAGTTGTGTGTCATCAGCATGTGGTTGGCACCAAATTCCAAAACTCTAGATTAACTCTCCCAGTGGTTTCATGTAGATGTTAAACAGCAAGGGGGGCAGAATCAAGTCCTGAGGCCCACAAGCCAAGGTGTTGAAAAAGAATCTCCCAGCATTGCCTTCTGAGTTTGCCTCTCCAGGAAGGACTGGGACCACTGTGAGACAGGGCCCTCTAGTCCCATCCCAGAGAGGTGACCTCTCTGTTTAGCCTAGGAAAAACCCACTGAGAGGTCCAGAAGAACCAACAGGGACATACTCCATCTGTTCAATTTCCTATGTAGGTCATCTCCCAGGGTAGCCAAAGCTTGATCCATCCCTTAGTCAGACCTGAAGCCAGATTGAAATGAATGTATACAATCCACCACATCCAGGAATCCCTGGAGTTAGGAAGTCACCACACACTCCAGAATCTTTCTGAGAAAAGGAGTATCAGAGACTGTTAAAGAAATGTCTAATTCATTTTTAATTGTACTATTTATTAATTAAAGGAAAATAGTTAATTACAAAGCATCAGCTTTGAGCAAGTTTCTGTACTTGTCCCTCTGTATTGGACAAGCATGGTACGAAGTGTAGCCATTATTGGAGCTGGAGTGAGTGGCCTGGCATCCATCAAAAGCTGCCTAGAAGAGGGACTGGAGCCTACCTGCTTTGAGAAAAGTGATGACATCGGGGGACTGTGGCGGTTCACAGTAAGTACGAAGTATAGAGACAAAAGTCCTATCTGTCTAAATCAGACTTTAGAATCCAGATGAGAGAGAATCTTGCCAGGGCAAAGCAGGCAAAGTGCAGTACTGCAGCTACATATAGCCCCCCCCAGCTTTTTTGGTGCTTCTTGACCACTCCAGACTATTTCTTTCTGTGCCACTCCTCACAAAAGGAGGGGCATCTGCTATTCTGGAAACCTATAGAAGTAGCAATCTGTGGTGGCCAGTAACTCCAAATTAAGTGAGGTGGTGAATCCATTCCAGGACTTAATCCAAACTTTAAAGCAGCTATAAACACTATGGCCAGAATAGATTCAGCTTAGAGCAACTTTGGATCCACCAGCTGCCAGTGGTGGGAATTCACCTTTTAAATAGGTTACAACCTCCTACCCATCTGTTTAACACTGAAAAATGCCAATTTTTCAAAAGTAGAAAGTAGAAAACAAGCTTGCTTCATAATCAGTATGGCACCCTTCAAATATTTAAACATGCCTAATATGTCACTTCTTCAACTTCTCTTTCCTAGGCTAAACATACCCAGCTCCCTAAGGGCCTCGGCAGACGGCTAATAGAGCCGTCTCCGAAGCCAGGAAGAGGAGGGGCAGCCGCACGAGTGGCGCCCCTTCCTCTTCCTGAGGTCGCCCCTGGAAGCGCCGGCCATCCGCATGGCCGGGGCTTCCGGGTTGACCTCACGCCGCGGCGACCACACGCGCCGTGGCGTTTGAGTCAGAGAAAGTGCGCCTGCCGCTTTTGGGGCGCACTTTCTCTGAAATCTAAAAGGAGCGCCAATTTGGCGCTCCTTTTAGATTCGCCGGGGAGGTGCCGCGGTGAGGCTGCCTTGGCCCCGTGGCGCTGTGGACCAGAGCATCTTGGACGCCCTCGTCTGCATCCCCCCTAAGTCTCTCCTCATAAGACATGATTTCCAGACCTTCCACCATTCTGTCTGCTTGTCAATATCCCTCTTAAATTATGGTACCCAGAACTATACACAGTATTCCATGTGAGGTCTGACCAAAGCAGAATAGAGTTGCACTATTACTTCCCTTGATTTTGATTGATGCAGCCTAGGATCATATTGGCTCTTTTAACTGCTGCATCACACTGTTGATTCAAGTCCGCTTGTGGTCTACTAAGACTCCTAGATCCCTTTCACATGTACTGTTGTCAAACTAGGTGCCACCCATCCTGTATCAGTGCCTTTATTTATTTATTTTTCTATCTAAGTGTAGTACGTTGCAGACTGTAGTACATTGTAGACCAGGATCTTTTCCACTAAATTAAGAAAAAGCATTGATTGGCCACCCATATGGTAGAATTGTTTTTTTAAGAACACAGTAGAAAAAGTTTTTCTATTTTGCACTGTTTCATACTTAAATTCTCTCTTTCCATGGGTGTCAGTCTTTCCTGTTGGATACTAGAAATCAAGATGACTAAAGACTGGAAACTGGGGGATGGGGAGATACCTTGGGGTGGACTTGTTGGAGCAGGATACACCCATGCTTCTGTCATATTTACCATGACGCTAGAAGCAATAGGGCCATAATGAAATTGATTGTGATATGAGGAAACACTCAAAAAAGCAAACTTAATCAAACCACAGTGCTTCCATTTTTCAGTTTATGTGGATTTTTTTAATTAAAAAACCTGCTGATCATGTTGAAAAAGTAGCCTGAATTGTCCAGATGATAATATGAATATTTTCAGGTATAAATTACAAAAGCACTGTGATGTGTTCATAAATCATCCTATGAAGGAATCTGAATTCCCCCAAAGTCTTACCCCAATTGATGGTCATTGCTAAAACTAATTTAGTTTTATGGAAATGGAAATAGACACTGAAGTTGATAGAAACATGAAAGAATCATTGCCTCACATGTTGTGCATGCATATTTCTCTTGTCATTTTGTCAGTTCTAATCAAACAGATTGATTGTCTAAACCTAACAAATACTGCTTAGCAGAAGCAAAAAAGTGGAATCAGTGTTCATGTTTCAAGCATAAATCCTTTTTCAGAACTGTCTTCTGCTTTCTGAAAACAACTGCTGCCCATATAGTTGTTACTAAGGTGAACTAGTTTTTACCTAGTTCTATTTGAGCTGTATAATTTCTGACTGAGGTGGAAGATCACATTCCTACATGCATAATATTCTCTGCACACTGAAAATTAATACGCCTGCATGAAGCCCAGGGGTTGGACTCTTTCCTGACAGTGTATTTTCTATATGAAGACATTTTTCATCAAAAGAGAAGTTTTTAATCAAGAGCCTTGGTGAGATGTAGTCCTTTTGAAAGATTCTTGTAAACAACAGTTTTTAGCAGTAGTATTTCAGGACATGTTCCAAAACAGGATGCTTATCCATGTCAAAGTAACTCATTGTGGTAAAATAAACAAAGATCTGTAAATGTTTAGTTCTTCAGTCCAGGGCTTCAGTTCAGCTCAGGTCCACAGTCCACACAGAGATATATACTTCTCTTGGTCCTAATGTTTGTGTTTCTTTTAAAAACTTGTACTGCAAACTGATGTTGCAATTAATGTCAATTGTAAGAAAAAATTCTTTGTCCTCATCACATATGGTCTCTAATCTTAACACACACTCTTGCTATTGTTACAGTTCTCTTAATGTGGAAATGGTTGCAGCATGAGTAATTGTGTGTAATGTAAACATACAGCTATTGGCCAGCAGCTTCACCACCCCTTGAAATTGTCTGCCCAATATTTGTCTAGATGTTCCTCCACTAAGTGTCTCTCAGGGAGGGGACATCTCTTTGACAGCAATGGGGTGTGCATCCACATGCATGTGTCCATTAAATGCACTCCCTTAGTCTTTGTTTCTTGCTCCCCTGGGAGCGGCTGGACTGGTTGGCTGTGGTGGCAATGGCTCTGAACTGAACTCACCCCAGTGGGCTGAGTTCACTCTTTGATCTTCTAGCAGGTGTGAGCTGAGCAAAACTTCTTGAGAGTAACTATGTCAGGAAGCTATGGTGTCACAACAAAATACAAATCCCAGGATTCCAAAGGATGGAGCTATGACAGTTAAAGCAGTGTCAAACTGCATTAATTCTGCAGTGTGGCAGCAACCTATGTCTCCCATCATCCAGTATTAATACCCCACAATACACTGTGAACAAGCAAAGCTATGGCAGGAAAAACAACCCTATTAACCATGCCAAGCAAATTAAAAGACTAAGCTTCTGACAGATATGAACTACAAGCTCCAAAATATTATTTTGCACACATTGCAGCAACTTCAAGCTACAAAGTGCTGAAAATAGTACTAGTGATAGCACTTTTATTTGTCTGTGGGTTGCCTTTGGTACCTTCCATATATATCATGCTAAAACTTTTAAGTTCTTTTCACAGTGAAAATCAATGATGTAAATGACAGGTGGAGTTGCTCTGGATGCTTACTGTAATAATTTCCAGAAAAAAAAATTATCAACTAATAACAAGGCATCTGATGATAAGTCAGATTTCTCTCTTTCCCCCTTTGTTGCCCATGAATAGGCTATTTACTTTCTCTCCATTATATAATCCTTCTTAGTCAACATTTGCAGAATATTAATTAAAGTGCAAATATGTTCGATAACTTCCCACACAGTAGGACTTGACAAAAATGTGAGCTCATCTTTAGATTGCTTGCAAACTTGTGTTCATTTTAATACATTAGTACAAGCTTTTTCAATTTTTTTATATTGCCTTTCTAAATTTACCTTCCTTCTCACCCAGCCCAGCCAAGGACAAAGCATCTGTTCTGCAGGGGAATGTGGAATAATCTTTTGCCTGCAACTTCGTGTTACAATCAGCACATTGGAGCAGCCATCCAATATTGGCATTAGCAGAAGAATAGAACAGTAGTTTCCAAATCCCCTCCTCCCATCTTTACAATTAAAAGCATCACTAGAACAAAGCACCAGCTCTTCCTGAACTTTCTTCTTTCCATATCAATGGGAATATTTGTCACTAGTGTGCATAAGTATACACTTAAAAGATGTTGAATGTTTGTAAATACTGAAATTGAAACCTTGCAAAGGATTCCCATTTTTTCATCAAGTGTTAGTTCAATTGTTTGCAAGAAGCTTGGAAGCACTCACAAAACACCCTCAGCCATCCATTCAACTGAGGACAAGGAAGTTATGTCAATGCACATTTGAGGAAGCTGTTTGCTTAAGATGGTCAAGAAAGAGGATCAGTGCAGACATAGCCATAATGGTACTGGAGACAAAGGCAGTAAAAGAAGTGTTACAACATTTCCTGCTCCATTAGCAACAGCAAAGTACCTCCTTCAGAGAACTGGTCCTATCGCTGTCTCATGCAAAGAGGCTATTGGCAACCTCATAAGCAAAATTCCGTAAGTCCTTACTGCCTTTGTTTCCACTCACCTTATGGTGAACTCATGGCAAATCTAAAGTCAGATCACGTTCTGTGCACAGTGGTGGATTAAAGTCATCACCACTCCTCTGTGAAAACAGTTAGGCACCACTAGTGTGCTTCTTTATCTTCAAACAAGACATGAGAAAAATCCATATTTCATAAGGAGGAAACATGTCATCCCAAAAGTGACATTGAATGTGTGACTATCTGAACCATGTTTCTTTGACAGGAGGCTCATTAAGTTTCATGTGCTTTGTTTTCCCTTCTCTCTCAGGAGTCCCCAGAGGAAGGCAGAGCCAGCATTTACCCATCAGTATTCACCAACTCATGCAAAGAAATGATGTGCTACCCAGACTTCCCTTTTCCAGAGGATTTCCCAAACTATATGCACAACACCAAGCTTCAGGAGTATATCAAGATGTATGCCAAGCACTTTGATCTTGTAAAATACATACAGTTTAAGGTAAGAAATTACAATTTGACTAACAGGTGAATGAGGTGTATAGGTACACTAAGGACCAATAGGACAAGAATACTGTCATAGTTATATCTGCTGATATGATTGCTTGCAAGAGGCCAAGATATTTTGGCAAGATGGATCCAAAGTAAACATCTATTGCTGAAAAGCAGTGATAAATGGTAATAGCTCACATAGCTCAAGCAGTAGTAGTCCAAATGTTATACAGAGAACATAGCACAAGAACTCAATAGTGCAAGGAAGGAAAAAAAACCTTTTGAAAGGCAGATGGCAGGAAAGGGCCCATGGTCTTAGATATCTCTATACTAATGCACACAGCATGGGAAGTGAATAGGAAGAACCTGAAGTCATGGCAGACTAATCTTATCTTCTTTTTTGATACAATTATCAGCTTGGTAGATGAAGGGAACACTGTTGATGTGGCATATCTTGATTTCAGGGAGGCCTTTGCCAAGGCCCCCCATGATATTCTGGCAAACGAGCTAATAAAATGTGGGCTAGACAAGGCAACTTTTACAGGGATTTGTAATTGGTTGAATGGCCAAACCCAAATGGTACTCAGCAATACCTCCTCTTCACTCTAGAGAGAAATGACCAGTGGGGGACTATGAATTTGTGTTGTAGGCCCAATGCTATTCAACATATTTATCAATGACTTGGATGAAGGAGTAGAGGGCATACTTTATTTATTGTGGCACCAGAGCTTTCTTGTCAGAGATGACTCAGTGTCTCAGAAAAAAATACAAGTCCCATGATTCCCTAGCACTGAGCCAGGACAGTTAAAGTGGTCTCAAGCTGCATTATTTCTGTCCCTTTGTTGCATCTTCCACCTTCTGGACAATGAAAGGCAAGTGAGGAATTAGTTGGATCTTGGTTGAGTTTGACTTCCTGCAAATGTCAGGATTGTTGAAGTCTCCCATTACTGCTATATCTCTCTTTTGTGAATGGTCATTTCATCTAAGAAGGCATAATTCAAATCTTCAGTATTTCTTGGGGGTGGGGGATCTATAGTAGACTCCCACAGTAATGTCATGATTTTTTTCTCCCTTTTAATCTTAACCCAAATGCTCTCAATCTGTTTTCCATGCCCTGAGTCGTGATTCTTTTTCATAGGTGTACACACCCTTGACATTTAATGTTACTGCTTCTCCTTTCCTCTGTGGTCTATTTCTTTGGAATTAGTTATACCCTTCCATTACTATGTTCCAATTGAGAAGCTTATCCCACCAAATATCAGTGATGGCTAATAATTCATATTTTTCTGGCTGTGTTAAGAATCATTTCCTATGCTCTGCGCATTAGTGTAGAGACATTTAAGACTTGCTGGTTCCTTGTTGTTCTTTTTTACCCACTATTGGGCTCCTATACTATTTGCTCCCCCTGTATCATTGAGGCTATTTTCTTCAGTACTTTGTTTTTCCTTGCTTCTGGAATATTGTCTCTCTATTGTCTGCATTCATGAAAGTACACACTATGGTCCAAGAAGTAGTCAAATCCTTCCCAATACAGAGCCAGTTGTCCATTTATAATAATCTTTTAGTTGTTCCTGTGCCATATCCTTCAACAGGAAGGAGTGATGAACAACAACCTATGCCCCAAGATATTTCAGCTGCCTATCTAGAGCCTCATTATCAGGGGAAATGTCACTATGTAAAGCTCAAATAACATCCTACAATACATTTCTAATATCTAATGTTTAACTTCTAATCTCTAATCTTCTTCTTTATCTTCGGGGTCTGGCTGTACAAAGCTTAGCCCCCCCCCCCTTTCTTCTCTGTCATTGGACCATGCGTAGATCTGTCAGCTTCCTGTTTGTGACAGAAGCAGGGTCTATCCTTTCCCACGTGGCAGCTTAAACCGTACATAGAGCAAACAGCAGCAAACGGTGTGTGTCTGCAGAAGGGTTTAGCTGAATCTTCTTGTTTTTGATGTATCTTTGGCTATGCTAACACACCTGCTCCCTATCTTAGTCCATTACACCTGGAGCTTAAAGTCAAATAACCTCTACAGCTGGTCTTGCACAGGCCTGGAGTTTTTCTTTAAAAACCAATTTTTAATGGATTATTAGATTTTATTTGTGGAGCAGCTTTCTTACTCTAGTCTAGTGTACCTACAGCTCAATTCCAGCTAACTTTACAGCAATTGGGGTGGAAAGAACTGTTAGAAGTCCTTTCCATTTTGGATTCAAAGAATCAGCTTTGTGTTTTTAACCAAACTTCACCTCCTGGTTCAAACAACCAAAGGCAGACTCTGCTCTAAAACATATTGGTTCAGTTTTTGTAGGGTGCTCTCCAGTTCTTAGACTTCTTGAATCAATATGGACTTGCCCAATTGTTCTATATCCCCCCTTATGCTAATTAAAATCTGAGGGATTTCAGCCATATATCAAATCAAATAGGGCAGTCTATTATTATTGTTTGGAATGCATCTATGGGGGGAAGCAGACCAGGGTGTCGGGGATGCCCTGGGACGGTGCGCCGCGGGACCGCGGCAGCCGCACCGCGGCGCACCGTCGGCGCCTCTGAAAGGAGTGCAAAATCAGCGCTCCTTTCAGAAGACAGGGAAAGTGCACCCTAAACGCGTCGGGTGCACTTTCCCTGGCTTTTCCGCCGCAGCGTGTGAGGACGCTGCGGCGGGAGGTTGCCCTCGGCGCGTCGGCCGTGCGGAGGGCCGGCAGCTCCGAGGGCAACCTCGGGAGGAGGAAGGGGCGCCACTCGTGCGGCTGCCCCTCCTCTCCCTTGCCTCGGAGACGACCCTATTGGTTGTCTGCCGAGGCCCTATGACTGAACAAAGCCTATGGAGAAGCTTGCATCTATTTTAACCAATTGGGTCTAAAAAAATTATTGTTGCTTCTATTCTTCCAGACAAGGCTGGGTTATAAAAACAGTTTCAAAGAAAAGTTTGATGTCTCTGTATTGTATTTCAGGAGGCTTCCTGAGTCTCTATCTGGCACAAGTGAGGCATCTTGATGAGGCTGTTATTATTGTTAAGAATGCAGCCTATCCTCATGAAGGGGTTTCTCAAAACAAACAAACAAACAAACAACCCACACACACACACACAAAAACAACAACACCAAAAACTCAAACTCAAAGCTGCCTTTTTCAGGTGGGAATTTGCATGTGTTTGCATTGTTGTTGTTTTTCCCATGTTACAGCTCTGGGCACTCAGGAGCCATTCTATTTAATCAGGCTTATTGAAGCTATGACTTCTTTTTCTCTGTACAAAGTATCATGGGCAAGCAAAATAAGAAAAAACATGTCTAAAATCTCACCATTTGTTTATAGTCAATTTATCTCTTCTCTGCCCTCCCCCGTTCTCAGTAGGGAGTGATTTACATTCCTTTTGTAACTTTACTGGGGGGGGGGGGGGTAGTCATTGATGCAAAGGAAAAAAAAAATCAAAAGAAAATCCAAAGTCCTGCTGTTTCAAAAACTCTCCATGACAATGGAAAATAAGACTCTAATTGTTTCCAACTCTAAAAAAACCTTGCTAACAAAAACAATTCTAAATACTGCAAGAAAAACAAAAAAACAAAACAAAACAAACAAACCCAAGACTCTTTCCCAAAGGCTGATGGGAATTGTAGTATATTCTGGTTGAGGCAAACCACAAAACTTATACATGATGTTCCATCATCCTCATAGAATCATAGAATCATAGAGTTGGAAGAGACCACAAGGGCCATCCAGTCCAACCCCCTGCCATGCAGGAACTCCCAATCAAAGCATCCCCGACAGATGGCCATCCAGCCTCTGCTTAAAGACCTCCAAGGAAGGAGACTCCACTACTCTCCGAGGGAGTGTGTTCCACTGTTGAACCGCCCTTACTGTCAGGAAGTTCCTCCTAATGTTGAGGTTTAATCTCTTTTCTTGCAGCTTGCATCCATTGTTTCAGGTCCTAGGACATTACCACACGTGGGCCAGAAAATGAAAATAAAGCGGAAACAACAAAATGCGGAAATAAACCGAAAGAAACCCTACATAGCACAAATGGCTATCACACGCAATTACCTTAGTTGCACAATTATGGAAAGCTCTCTCGGGAACCGCATTTGATGTTCACACACAAGTGAAAAAATCCCGCACATGTACTAGAAATGATGTTCTTGCACATGCACAGATACAGGAATGCTCGGCACGACTGTCGGATGTGATTTTCGTCGCTTCCTTCTCCCCATTCCGTCATTGCTTTGCCTTAGCCATTGCTTTGCCTTCGCCATTGCCGTGCGGTCGCCATTGCCGTGGTCTCCCTCAACTTGTGCATTTTATATAGGCGTTAGAATGGAGTCTGTTCTTTCACAAATGCGTGAGTTGTTGGAGCAGGCAGAGGTGGTGGAGTGCGAACACCTCGAAAGGCACAGGGCTGTGCTGGCTGCCCTCCGCCAGTGGATGAGGTGCCATGCCATCAGGGGCTTCACAGCACATGAGGCGCTCCGAAGAATTTTAGCTTGCCGCAACCACAGCGGCCGGACTTTCCAGGCCTCCATTGTCCCCCGTGCACGCCAGTGGTGGGTCAGACCACAGGTAATCAGGAACTAGTGGGCAGAGGAGGTGCTACCACTGTGGGATGAGGACATGTGGATCCGGAATTTCCGCATGTCCAAATCAACACTCTTCGAGATAGCAGATGCTCTGTGCCCTCAGCTCCAGGTCAGGGACACCATAATGAGGAGGGCCATCTCCGTCGAAGAGAGGGTCGCAATTACCATCTGGTGGCTATCTGCCTCCCTAAATTACTGGAGAGTGGCACGGCATTTCCAAATCGGGGTGTCCACTGCAGCCCTCATCTGCACGGAGGTGATCACCGCAATTGAGAAGGAACTCCTCCAGAAAACTGTGTGCCTTGGGAACTATTGCCAGGTCGGTACCTTTCCTTACTGCTTTTACAGTGTCTGTTTCTGCACTCTGGTTCCCACAGATGCCTTTTCTTTAAATTAAACAAATGCTTTAAAATAATTGTAGTGTGCCACATAAAAAAGGGGGGCTGCATACATAGGGCCATGGTTTTGTGCGTGATTTAGAAGGTTGTAAGTATCCTCCTTGCCTGTGTGACATTAACTCTCCCTGTTCCATACAGTGTGTGTTCTGACCAGTTATGCATATCTACATAAATAGCTTATTCAAAGGGCTGGGGGCGGGGGTAGATTCATTTGCAGAGTGAGCTATAATGTGGGCATCTTCCGTGGTATATTTATATAGGTATAGATAGCCACATGCATATAGGCAGATAACTGGTCAGACAGCTAGGCACTGGGATGCATAGCTACAAATGATTAATGGGCCATTAAATATGGCGGGGCAATTGACAGGGCAGTTTCCTTGGAAAACTCACAGGTGGGGGGCATCAACATAAGACTCTTTGCCTGCTTTTAAATGCCTTTTCCCTTTTTCATTTTTTCACATTGCAGGTCATGGAAGGCTTTGAACAGCTCGGCTTCCCCCACTGTGTTGGCGCTCTCAATGGGACCCATATTCCGAAAAAGCCTCCCAGGGCTAGGGCCGAAGATTACTTCAACAGGAAGTATGGGCACTCCATCATCCTGCAAGGGATGACATCGGCCACTGGACTGTTCCTTAACATCGAGGCTGGCTTTTCAGGGCGCAACCACGCCTTCATCTTCTGCCATTCCTCCTTGTGCCAGGCAATGGACGAGGGAGCTTTTGTCCCTGGAAATTCCACGGTGACAATCCGTGGAGTACAGGTGCCGCCCTTGGTTATAGCAGATGGGGCATACCCCTTACGCAGGTGGCTCATGAAGCCATACAGTGGAGCTCTGCAGAACAACCAGTTGAAATTCAACATGGCACTCAGCAGGGCTCGCAGTGTGGTGGAGCGAGCTTTTGGAATACTAAAGGGCAGATGGGGCTGCCTGGGAGCTAAGCTAACTGTGGGGGAAAATTACTTTGCCACCGTTGTGTCAGCCTGCGTGGTGCTTCACAATATCTGTGAGACAAAGGGTCATGCACTACAGAGTGAGCAGCCCACTGGCGAACTGCAGCTGCCACCGATGGCCGAGGAGTATCAGGCGGGGAGAGACCAGCGAAGGCAAACTGAGGGGGAGCGTGTCCGTGGAGCAATAGCAGCCATGATAGCAGATTGGGACTGAGCAATGATGCCTACATCTCTATGTGTTTAGTTTGCGTTACTGTTTGCTGTTTTATATGTGCTTTGAGATAATAAACCCTTTCTTTACTGTTATTTTGGGTGGTTCGCTTTGCCTCTCTGGCACATTCTTCTTACGCTTGCTTTGTTGGTTATGTTGTTGAGCACTGGCACATATGCATGTGCAGGGGGTTCAAGGGGCCAGGCCACAGGCAAAGGCAATAGGCTGCACCAAGGTACCACTACTTTCCAATTGCCGCAGCATGCAGGTATATATATGCATATATTTATATGTACAGATGTATATCTACGTGTATGTATATATATATGTGTGTACATATACACATGCATATATATATATATATATATATATGGATGGATGTATATGCGTATATATATATATATACACACACAGATATATCTATATCTATCTATCTATCTATCTATCTATCTATATATATATATATATATATACACACACACACACACAAACATATGGGTGTATATATCTATATATCTGCTGGTACACCTCTAGAAATAGGTGCCTAGCCAGAGGCAATGGTCTATATATCTGCATATATGTATATGTACAGATGGATATCTGTGTGTATGTAGAAATATATATGTATACACACACACACACACACACATATATATATAAATGTTTATATACATATTCATACATACATAGATCTATGTATGTGATATGATAGCAGTGTTTAAATATTTGAAGGGATGTCATATCAAGGAGGGAACAAGCTTGTTTTCTGCTGCTCCAGAGACTAGGACCCGAAACAATGGATGCAAGCTGCAAGAAAAGAGATTCCACCTCAACATTAGGAGGAATTTCCTGACAGTAAGGGCGGTTCGACAGTGGAACACACTCCCTCGGAGAGTAGTGGAGTCTCCTTCCTTGGAGGTCTTTAAGCAGAGGCTGGATGGCCATCTGTCAGGGATGCTTTGATTGGGAGTTCCTGCATGGCAGGGGGTTGGACTGGATGGCCCTTGTGGTCTCTTCCAACTCTATGATTCTATGATTCTATGATTCTACATAGATATAGACACATAGATGTATCTATCTATCTATCTATCTATCTATCTACACCCAAAGGTAGGTGTGTATATATCTATATATCTGCTGCCACACCTCTACAAACAAATAGGTTGGACTGCATCTTAGAGCATTCCCAGCCATTCTGCTGCGAGTTGCTGCCCAACCACATCTGCAGGAAGGACAGGCAGCACCCCATCTAGAGGGATGCCGCATTGATCTCCTACCATGCTGACACACAATGGATCCTAGTCCAGAAGGTGTCTCCCAGAAATAGTGCAAATAATGTTTAGGCACTGTCCTGCAACATTGCTAGGGAGTCAAGGACATTGGAATTTTTCTGAGAGATTGAACCATCTCAGCCAGGGAGCTCTGGTGGCGAAATAAATTAGAGTCCACATGATTCCCTAGCAATGAACCAGGGAAGTGTATCCTTGGAATGTGCAATATTTCTGAAATTCTGCTACGGCCTTAGGACAAGTTGAAATATGGACTGCAAGGCATCTTGAAGACTGAATTGTGGTCTATAAGGACATAATTGGTTTCTTTTTGCACGCTAACAACGGCTGCCATGGACAAGCAGAATTTAAATGGCTGGTTCAAGAAGTCAGCCATGAAGAGGAATAGTGTTTGGCATGCACACTTGGCTAAGGGCTTACTAGTCCATCCCGACTCTACTGTAAAGGTGCACACCCCACCATGACTGGCCTTGAGAAAGAATGACCTCGCCCCTGCTTTGTAACTGTACAGCTACTATAATTAACAGTGCAAAGCACTCATGAACAATGAAATACAGAATAACAAGATAACAGGTAACATTCACAAACACACAAACAAACTGGCAGTGCTGGCTGGCAAAACAAAACCATCATGATGGAGAGTAAATCATTTTTTTCTTTCTGATTCTCTTTGGTTTCCCAGGGACAGTCTCTTCTGTTTCACAGTTCTGTGTGTCTCCCTGGGTAGCCTTAGAGCAAGGGACAAGGCAAGGAGCTGGCCCCTCATACCCTGAGTCCCCAAACAGAATTTGGCTGCCAGTGAGTGTTGTGGCTTGCGGGCTGGCTGGGGTTTTTGATTTTGTCTTTCGGGCCCCAGGCAAAGAACCAGGGACAACCGCCTTGGGTCCCATTTCCCGAGAATACATTGCAGCCCTTAGTTCCCGCTGCTCCTGCACCGACTCCCAGGCTACGTTTATAAGTTGTTCCATGTAGCCCAACATCCTCTGCCTGTGCTGGGCTGTTTGTTCAAGGTCCTCGCGGTAGGAGCGAGCCAGGCTTTCCAGTGCGTCCGAGTCCCTGTTCATGGCCCTAATGAGAGAGTTATGTAACCGCCTTGTCACCGCGCGGTTGAGCCTGCCCTCCCTTCTGGAGTCCTCTATAATGGTGCGGGCAATGAGTTCCCCCCTCCTGGCTCTCCTGTCTGGAATATCCTCATCTGCCCGCACCTGGCGGCCAACAGAACGCACTGTCACTGCAGGAGAAAAAAAATGACGTCACACATATGCATCTCAAATGTACAGACATCGTCATGTGAGCATTAAAGCATTTATCTGCACTTCAATCTATCTACCTTTCAGTCTATATTGTAATCACCTATCAACGGTTTAAAACTATTGAAATTCCTCGCGTTGCATCCTCGTTTGACTTGTTCCTACGCCCACAGCCACATATCAATCAGTGTGTACTCCACCACTACAGAGAAATATAGGTATGTACAAGTTGCAGTACATGCATTTACACGCGCACCATTCCGTATGTACAATAGCACCGCACACCCATCTTAATGGAATATTCCTTGGGACCGGTACTCAACAGGTATGGGTGGCTGTACCTCCCAATATGAATAGGGGAATGCATGCCAGGGAATACCCACAAAGAACTGTCTTCTGGAAATGGCCACACAGGACAAACCAACTCATGCAAGAGAAAGGGGTTGGAGGGGGGGCATTATTTCTATCAACTTACCTCTATGGACAGCTGCTCCCTGTTGGGACTCATTGCCCACCCTTTGACCGGAGGCCTGGCTTTCGCCACCTGGCGAGTGTGTGGCCTCTTCCAGGGCACCTTCTCCAGTGAACAGTGTTTCTGCAACAAACCCCAAAAATAGGGAAATGTAAGCATTCAGTTAGCATTGGGATGCCTATTTACAAAGGTGTGGGCACAGTAAAAGCGCCGCATTTCCCTGAATGTGCTTTCCGCAATCTGGCAAAATCCTACCATCATTGGCTGCTGGAGATTCCGGTAGGTCCTGCTGTCCCATGTCTTCGCCAGGATGCGTATCCGCAGACAATGGCTGTTCCACAGGAACCAGCTGCAATATGATGTTTCCCTCCTCTGAGATTGCCAGTGGTACTGTAGGAAATCAAGGGGGACAGGAATAGCTTACATCAGCTATGGCGAAATGGTCCACCATGTATTATTCCAAGCAGTACAGCCACATGGGCCGTTATGGCAATGGGCAGTGGTAATGCTTCTGAGGTTCCCCCATGTAGAACGTTGAAGAAAACATATGTGGGAGAAGGCATGCTGACGGGATTTCTTTGTTAGTTAATGTAATGCTAACATCAAGCCAGCCAAGAATAATAAATACATATTCACATCCACACATTTCATTGGACAACGAGCCTTGATTTTAAAAGACCCTTTTCTGCAAGGAAATTTTTTCCCCCATGATTCCATAGCAGTGCACCAGGGGTGTTACTCCATGCTAGGCGCACTAAATCTAGCTGTGAAAAGGCGCATGGGACAGCAACCCCGGGACAGATATATATATATATATATAGAGAGAGATAGCACATATATATAGAGAGAGATAGTTGAAGGATATGAATTCCAAAATCTAATTAGAGCAAGCTTATGGGTGTGCATCTGGTGGGATATAAGCATGCTTTATAAATGGATTCAGCAAGCCTCAAAAGTTCCATCTGGCCCATTGTGGCAACCCCAAAATAGCCCCCCCCCAAGTAAAGGGACCTTATGAACAAATGGGGAGAAATTCACATGCAAAGCTACCTTCCACAGTGACGATGGCGGTTATCGATGCATCCTGCTGGGATGGTTGGGGTGGCGGGGAGGAGGTTTGCAGGCGTGTGCCCCCATTTGATTTGCGGGCAATATGGAGGCTCTTGCTGATTCTTTTGGGGAACACAGATCTGTCCTTGTCTAAAAATTTGTCCAGCTCCTGGAAGAAGGGACATGTGGTGGGGGCATTACCACTAATATTGTTATGGTTATTTACCTTTTGGTACTCTGATTTTAAGGTTTTACATTTATTCCTACATTCTGGAACAGATCTATGTATCCCCTTCTCCAGCAGCTTACTGGAAATCTCAGCATAGATGTCATGGTTCCGATGGCTGGCGTTGAGCTGCCTCTGAACCTTTTCTTCCCCCCACAAAGAAATCAGTTCCAAGACTTCGGTGTGGGTCCACGCGATGCCCCTTCCCTGCTTTCTCTGGGGGTCAGCAGGCGTGGAGGAAGCCATCGGAACCGAGGGTGCGCCGAGAAAAAAGCGAACAGTGAAAAAAGAAAACAGGCCTGGGAGTGTTGCTTTTTTGGCGCGATTATCGTTATAGCAGCCGAACTGAAAAAACAATATGAGAACCAAACCGCAAAGCTCACCGGGGTGCCCTGCGAGTGCCTGGCTGGCCGCGAGTTCAAAATGACCTCCATGTGCTGTGGGCAATGGCGATTATGCAGGAGCTGCTTCCTCCAAAGTTTTGTGCATGTGCAATACACTTTCTTCCGCTCTGGCGATGATTTCCCGTTTTGACAACACCTAGTGGAGCAGGAAGCACATTTACCCAGGAAACGCCACAGCTGCCCAAGTATACCTGTAGGCATGGCAAACAGGTGGCAACTGTGGCTGAGGGTGGAGGTGGAGGCACTATTGGATATTATGGAGGAAAGGCCCCACCTCACACTCCTTATGGGGTCCTCCTCCCACCCAAATAAAGCTATATATAGGAGGATAGCAAGGGAACTGGCCTGTAGAGGCTTCCACAGGACCGTGGCCCAGGTAAGATCAAAGGTCAAGGTCCTGCGGAATGCCTTCTACAGGGCCAGGACCCTCTTCCATGGAGAGCCACCACAGGAAGGTCAGCCTCCCTTCTACCCCCGAATGCTCAGACTGTGGGAGCAGGCAGGACGGCCACAGGGAAGGCGTGCCAGAGGGCCAGATGGTAAGTTCCTCCTCGATATATATATCTAGGGGTGGATGTTTCCATTTGTATGGTTGACTGTCTGAGCAGTATGGCTGTAACAGATTGTCTTCAATGCCCATGACAGGAATGTGTGCAACAACCACTAATGTTTCCTGTTCAATTACCTCTTACTCACAGGTCCTATAGAGGGAGTTCCTGCCGGGCCTCAGGCACCAAGGCCAGCCAGTCCACCACCACAGGAGGGGGAAGAAGAGTCAGCGGAGGAGGAGGCTGGGGAGCAGGGGCAACCGCCGGAGGCACCTGCTCCACAGCGTGGCGAGGAGGGCGAGGAGGCTGGGGAGCAGGTGCAACCACCAGAGCCATCTGCTCCACAGGCTGGTGAGGAGGGCATACCGCCCGAGCCAGAGGAAGAAGAAGGAGGAGAACCCCCTAGTAAGTATGGCACCTTACCTGGAACACAAGTCTGCATGCGACAGAGGTGCACATGTAAAGATGGGAAAAGCAGTAATTGTGTTTTCTGTCTGTTCTCTCCCTAAAGTGCGGGAAATGCTTGCAGCCCTGGCCCACAGCCATGAGGAACTGGTTAGGCGGGTGGGTGACCTTGAAAGGAGCCTGGACCAGGTTAAAATGTGGGTCCAGCACTTCCAGGCCAGCCGGTCCCCACCCCGAAATTGATTTTTTTCCTCTCCCCCCCCCCCACTGTCCTGTGAAATAACAGGCAGTGGTGTTTTTTTCTGCTTGAATTTCCCCGTCCTTCTCCCTCATATTTTTTCTTTTGTATGAAAAGGAAAAAAAAACAGATCATTGGAATGTGTAAATAAAAACACTATTTATTTGTAGAATATAGTCTGGCTTCTTCATTGAATTGTTAGAGGGGGGGAATGTAGGAAATAGGCAGAATCAGAAATTCCTAGGGGAGAACCACCTGTTGCACTCTGGAAAAGCATTATAGATAGCTGTAGGATCAACCCATGCCGTCAATGTTTACGTATCTGGAAGAAAAACAAGCCACGGTATGAGACGAAAATGCAAAAGGAACATAATAATAGATAAGCAAACATAAACTTAGTATTGTGAAAAGATCCTCAGGTATATTATTAAAATATGCTACAGAAAAATCCCATTCTGAACAGAGCAAGGCTTTTACAATTCATGTTTCCATAGCTATGTATGGTTCTGCACAGTAAGCCCTATAGGAGGAAAAACTGAGGGAGGTGAGAATGTTTACACTGGAGAAGAGAAGGTTACAAGTTGATATGACAGCCAGTGTCAATATTGGAGGAGGGAACACACTTGATCTCTGTTGCTCCTGAGGACAGGGCCCAGAACAATGGATGCAAGCAGGAGGAAAACATAAAGCACATCAAAAACTGGAGAAACTTCCTTTCAGTAAAGGACGTTCGACAGTGGAAAACACGCCCTTGGAGATTTGTGGAGTCTTCTTCGTTGGACTGTACATTCAAGCACAGCCTGGATGGACCTCTGTCGGGGGTACATTGACAGGGAGCTCCTGCATGGCAGGGTGAAGGACTAGATGGGCCCTCTGGTCTCACCCCACGCTACTACACTCCACTAATGTAATACTCTCTCTCTATATATTCTCTCTATATATAGAAAGATGTATATATATAGATAGATGTATATATAGATCCCTTACTGACTATTTGTCTGCCTGGACCCCCACAGATACATTCACCAAACCAGTGAAGGGCATGTGAACGGAGTGACAGTGTACGGTGACCTTATCTCTCTAGATAACACACAGGCACCAAATATCTCTCCATCTGTCTCGCTCTCTCGCTTAATATATATATTAAAATATATATCTATAGGAATGTACATATCAATCACAGTAACTACCTCTCTCTCTGTCTAGCTGTCTAGCTGTTTCTCCACCAGCCTATCCACCCCATCTATCTATCTATCTATCTATCTATCTATCTATCTATCTATCTATCTCCCTCTCTCTAGATATCTGCATAGGTGCATACAGTGAAACAGGTTCAGTCAGACATGCACTGTAGATCATCGAAGGCACCACATTTACACACATCACTAATCTATCTATCTATCTATCTATTTATCTATCTATCCATCAATCTATCTATCTATCTATACTATCTTCTTCTACCTACCTACCTGTCTGTCTCCACTGCTCTCCCCTCCCCCTATAGATATAGAAACCCAAAAAAGGTTGCTTGCACCAAGCCATCCTAGAACCAGGTAGGCAGCGAGAGCTAACTGTCCGGAGACAACATGAGACCCACAAATCATGAGCCCAAAATACATATAATAAACCAAGATAACACTCACACACATCCAGAAATTTCTTGACCTTCCACTCCTTTAAATCCAGTCCTTGGTTTCTGAGGAGCCTCTCCCTCTGCCAATCCATTGAATTCTCTCTGGGCTTTAGTAAGTGAAGATGGTGGGGGATTTGGGCTGCTGTTTTTCCACATTCCCCATTCTCTAAAATCTCTGGGTAGTTTCTGAGGACATTCTTTACTCTGGTGACCAAGATCATAACAAAAAGCACTCTGATTCTTATCTACTCCCTTTTTGCTTGCTCCTCTCTCTTCCACTTGCTTTTCGACAGTTTGGGCTCTCTCTCCTAGCTCTTGTTATTTTCAAAGCAGCAGCAAGGAGTTCGGCTGTGTACTGAATTCTGTGCTCTCTTTCCTTCTGCATCTCTGCATCATAAACTTCCTCAGCTATCTCTAATAACTGAGTCATGTTCAAAGTAGCAAAGTCCCCTTGTTTTAACAGTTCTCTTAATTTCTGGGGAACTTCGGCTCACAAAAAACGTCTGTATCATGGTTTTATTTTGTTCTGGGTCAAAAGGCGTAAACTTCCTGAAAGCTTCACACAGTCTTTCCAGAAAAGCCCTTGGGGGTTCTTCTGACCTTACGTGCATTTCTATAATCTTAGACAAATGCACTATGGTTTTTTCTTGCTCCACCCCTCCCTGGGAGACTAGGCACTTCTCTTCACTGAAAAGAAAAGGAGACAGGGGCAGTGAATTTCTTTCAGGTTTCTGCACAATTCTCTCTCCAGTTTCCTCAAAAGTAGATCCTGGAGAGGGCTCAAACATAATTTTAGAAGACTGATTACCTTCCATAATCCTCCCCTTTCTGATTAGACAAAGACAGACACAATAGGTTGAAAATAAAAAAGGTTTGAGGTTGCAGTGAATGGGATTTTTGACAACAATCACAAACACGCAATTTCACACCACTGGCCCAGAGCGCTGGATCTCTACCCTAAAAGCGGGTCAAGGCTAAATGCCTTACAGTCACTCATGGGAAGATTGCAGTGGCCTTTCACACAGGTGGGCTGCCTGCCACACAGACCCACAACCATTCACACACCTAACCCTGATCTTGCCCTGTGGCAAGAGATTGAAGACTGGTTTGTCTCTCTCACAGATGCACCAGCATCCATACACGACAATCTACCTCCCACACCCAGTTTCAGATTCCTAGTTTCTGTTCCTGCCTAAAGTGGACCATAGGGGGGAGGCAGATGGCGCAAAGCACGTCCAGCGCTCCGAGGATGCCTATCAGCTGCAGCGTCCACACACGCTGTGGTGGAAAAGGCGCTGAAGGTGCGCCGGCAGCCTTTTGTGGCGCACCTTCGGCGATTTGCGGAAGGAGCGCTATTTTAGCGTTCCTTCCTGGGGCGGCAAAGCTGCACCGCGGGGCCAAGGAATGCGGATGCCTCGGCCCCGATCCACAGCTTCCTGGGGCGGCCCCGTTCTGCCCGTCTGCTTAGGCCCTTAGTTTCTGGGTTTTCACAGAGTCTCCCCCAGCCAGGAGCTTGCTACTAATCCAGAAACTAGAGGGGGTGGCCTGAACCCCTCGTCACCCAAAAATGTTGGGTCTTTCCCAAGGTCCACTAACCTGCCTACCTGTTTCCCAGTTTCTAACTTTACTACTCATCTGATCCAGAAGAGGCCCGCCTCTTGTTTCCCCCATATGTGTTTCATACCACTGGCATATCTCGCATGGTCCTAGCCTGGAGTCTGCTTCCTGCTTCAGGCAGAAAGAAATTCCAGGTCTGCTCTTTCCAAAAATGTTGGAAATGCATGCATGAGCTTCAGTGGATCTCCTCCTCCCAAATCAGGAAACAGCCTTCAGCAAAGAGGGAGATATCCCCACCTCAGCTTGCTCAAAAGAATCCAAGTCACAGCACCAAAATATGTAGTGGAAAAACAAACTGTTGCAAATTAACTCTCAGAATCTATGGTTCTTTAGCAGAGCTTGAAGCAGAACAGGGGACCTCAAAGTAGTTTAAAAACACAGATTTATTGCCGGCAAGTCCCAACGGAATTAGCATTCAGATCATTGGGCAAAGACAAGCCAAGATGTTGGAGCATCTCTGAGACTAAGGGCCTAAGCCAGGGGTAGGCAACCTTTCCCCTTTAAGGGCTGAGGGACTCCCAGAAGCCTCAGCCATGTTGGCCAATAGTCCCATGTTGGTCAATAACTCCTGGGATTCTGGGAGCTGAAGTCCCTCGGCCCTTAAAGGGGAAAGGTTGCCTACCCCTAGCCTAAGCAGATGGCTTAAAAGGCTGTCTTGGGGGCAGGGAAGGGGAGGGGCAGCCGCACGCTCGGCACCCCCTCCCCCTCCTGAGGTCGTCCTCGGAGCAGCCGGCCCTCCGCACGGCCGGCGCTCCAAGGAGGACCTCCCGCCGCAGCCTTTCCATGCGCTGCGGCAAAAAAGTCAACGAAAGTGCACCGCAGCCTTTTGCGGCGCACTTTCGCTGACTTGTGAAAGGAGTGCTAATTTAGAGCTCCTTTCAGGGGTAGCAAAGCTGAGCTGCAGGATCGAGGCATGGGGATGCCTCGGTCCCGCGGCGCAGCTTCCCAGGGCGGCCCATGGCCGCCCGTCTGCTTAGGCCCTTTATGAATCTGAGGAAGCAGTCTTTAGTCTAGGAAAGCTTATGCTGCCAACTTCTTTCTTTCAGTTAATAATAATAATAATAATAATAATAGAATTCAAAGATATAGAGATCTTGTCTTTTTATTCTTCTTGTCTCTACTCCTATTTCAAGATCATATTGCCCATCCCTGGCTACTATTTAACTGCCCTGGCTAAGTACTAGGGAATCATGGGAACTGTAGTTTATTGTGGCACCAGAGCTTTCTGACAGAGAAGGCTCAATGTCTCAGAAAAAACTACAGTTTCCAAGATTTCCTAGCATTGAGCCAGGGCAGTTAAAGTGGACTCAGGCTGCATTATTTCTGGCAGTCTGTAAAGGCCCTATGTCTCATTAAAAAATCCAAACCATCCCATAAATTAAGCCATCCGAATAGGAGAATATACTTATACTGTGCAGAGAAGTGTATATTTCATACTTACAACTTTTTTTCTTCTTTTTCTTTTCTTTGTTTTTGTCCCTTTTCGTCCACAAAACCAAACCTGCCTTTATTCATTATTAATACATTTATTAATAAATGCCAGAGGCAGAAAGAGATTCCAACAGGGAAGGGAGAGAGAAGGCAACCCATCTGCCCATCAAAGCAGAGATTTGGAATTACATTCTAATTATCTCTGCCAAGAATACTTAAGAGTATTTAAGTGACAATAAGCCTGTTATCACGTTGCTTTTTATTTTCCTTGTTGCTCTATGTCCTTGCAGAGGAGTTTCAGTGCAAAAACTCAAAAGGTGGCCTAGAGTAAAGCAGGAATCCAGGATTTGCGGCTTTAAACATGCCCAGCCTCAGGCCATTCTTTATGTCCCACTTTTGTCCCTGTGCCTCAAAATTACTAAGGGGAGAACTTGGAATTAATTGTATTGCTCCAAACTTGCAGTGTGATTCCTGATAACCTGTTTTCATGTGTCTTGTTTTTGTGTCTGTCTCCTGTGTTTGGAATTTACCCCTATCCCAAAGGGAATCCCTTCTGTCTTGCCCTTCCTGCTCTTTTTAGAAAATCTTCATCTTCCCTGACAAGTCAACATGTAAATGCAGGGGCCTTGAGCTACTGCACTTTCTTTTTTACCAGGACAGCCAACTTGCACTTGCTTCAGATACAGCCCTCAGATTCTCTGGCAAGAAAACAAACATGGCATAGATTTTGCAAGCATAGTGACAGCTCCCTCATTATCCATGTTTGTTCAGCTCCTCACCATCCATAGAATGCAACACAGTATTCTAGGGCTCCCCCTCAAACTCCCCCATGAAATAAATGCCCACATAAAATATTATTCCTCTTTGTTGAGCTCTAAAGATTGAGGCAGCAACTATACAGAGCTGCGGGTTGCCTGGTCAACCCTCAAGGAAGTTTGTGACCCACCTCTTCTCACCAGAAAACCTGTCCCCTTAGATTATCACACTACACTCTTAAAGCATTGCTATTCCACTGTAGCTGCTCTGGCTGCTTCCTGTGGCATTCTAGGATTTGCAGTTTAGAGAGGAGCATTTAGAATATTCAGTCAGAGAGCTCTTATGTCTCACTGAACTACAAACCGCAAAATGCAACAGGAGGCCGCCAGAGCAGTAAAAGTGGAATAGCAATGCTTTAAGAATGTAGTGTGATAATTTCCTCTTCTGTGCATCCCTTAACACACAAAAACACACAATCAAACCTCCAACTGGCTTCAGCTGAACATTCAGCCTTAAATGCAAGCTCATCTTCATCTGTTCCAGAGAAGCAATACTATTCTCTCTCTCTCTCTCTCTCTCTCACACACACACATGCGCACACACACACAGAGGGGAAGGGGCTAATTGTTTGTGTTTTAATCAGCTCCAAAGACACATTTAATATCATAAAATGTAATTCTGCCCTGATACCAGCCCTTTGCAAGTGAAGTGCCCATTTAGGAAACATTCACAGCATTTAAAGGGACAATCAGAGTGTGCAGTCCTAAGTACACAGTGCACTAAGTTCCTTTAAACAGAGTCAGATTTTATTCCAATAAAACTTGCATAATGTTGTGTTGATAGTTTTTGGCAACACCCAGTTCCACTCACAAAACATTTTAGGCCAGAGTGGGATGATGTGGCCCTCCAGATGCTGTTTGGACTGTGGCTCCCAGCATTCCTCACTACTGGCTGTGCTGAGGGTCACATGATTCCACAATATCTTTATTTGATTACAATAAAAATGTCTATTTGATTTGGGCCCTGAACAATAGTAAAAAACTTTCTTTAACATTTATTTAAAGACTCTTGTGAGCAAAATTAAGAAGCACCCTGATTTCCCTGTCACTGGACAATGGGATGTCATCACAGAGAAAGATGGCAAGGTGGAATCAACTGTATTTGATGCTGTTATGATTTGCTCTGGACATCATATTTATCCAAATATTCCAGTTAACAGCTTCCCTGGTAAGTGGCTTCTTGTATAATAATAAAATATAGTATGTCTGCCTGTCTCTGCAGTTGATGTAAAACTGTGCAACCTAGGCACTGGAAACTTGGGGTACATACTAAGAGTACCAAAAGTGTGTGAACTTCAAGGCTATTTGATTTTAAATATATGTTGATTGATTTTAGTTTATTTAAATATATATTTAGCTTGCAGAACAGTTTTAGTCACTAGGTTGCTGCCTTTGACAAGTTCCTCCATGATGTTCTTGCAAAAAAAAAAAAAAACTAGTAAACTGTGGGCTAGACAATGTTACTGTTACATGGATTTGTACTTGGTTGACTAACTGAACACAAAGGGTGCTCAGCAATGGCTCCTCTTCATTCTGGAGAGAAGTGACCAGTGGGGTGCCACAGGGTTCTGTCCTGGGCCCAGTGCTATTCAACATCTTGACTTGGATGAAAGAATGGGGGGTGTACTTATCAAATTTGCAGATGACACCAAATTAGGAGGAGTACCCCAGAGGACAGGATCAATATTCAAAATGACCATAATAGGTTAGGAAGCTGGGCCAAAACTAACAAAATGGAATTCAGCAGGGAAAAGTGTAGGATATTACACTTGGGCAATAAAAATGAGACGCACAGATGTGGCATAGAGGATACTTGGCTTGACAACAGAACACATGAAAGGGATCTAGGAGTCCTAGTAGACCATAAGTTGAACATGACTGAACAGTGTGAAACAGCAGCTTAAAAAGCCTATGCAGTTGTAGACTGCATCAATGGAAGTATAGTGTCTAGATCAAGGGAAGTAATAGTGCCACTCTTTTCTGCTTTGGTCAGGCCTCACCTGAAATACTGTGTCCAGTTCTAGACACCACAATTCTCTAGCATGTCCAGAGGTGAGTGACCAAAATTGTGAATTGTCAGTTTGTTTTCTGCTGTCAAGGCCATGTCGCACCCTGGTCTGGAAAATGACATGGATGTCGCCACTGAAAGGAATTGTAGCAATGGTAACAGGGTTACTACAGTTCAAGTGGCAGGTGCATGGGTTAGCATTTGATAAGCTGTGCATCATGAGAGGTCTGATGCAACATGCACAGTGGATGAGGCCAGCCAGGTATGCATCATGGGAAGTCTGATGCAATAGGCACTGGGTATGAAACCAGCCAGGTTTCATTAGTGCATGGCTGTCACATGTTCCCAAGAAGACTATATAAGACTATATAATCTATATAAGGGAGGGGGGTCAAAATCTCTGTTGTTGGTTAGGTGTGGTTAGTGATTGGCGAAGCACTTTGTTGGTCTGTATAGCTGTAATTATTCAAGACAGATACTCTATGTATCTTTGTAAATATTTACAACAAAGATTAAAACCCTCGTTGAGTGAAGCCTCACTGTCCAGCGATTCATTTCTCCAAGCTGAAAGCAGCAACGGATTTTTCCTGTGTCATCTGGAGCAAGACTCTTCACAAAGATTATCTTCTAGGCATTCCTGTCTATGTGTATCAACTCTGGGTCTGTGTATGCTGGATCCCACTTGTCTGTATACCCTAACAATCTGGAATACTGTGTCTAGTTCTGGGCACCACAATTCTGGAGCATGTCCAGAGGATGGTGACCAAAATTGTGAAGAATCTGGAAACCATGCCCTGTGAGGAATGACTTAGGGAGCTGAGTATGTTTAGCCTGGGGAAGTGAAGGTCAATAGGTGATATGATAGCCTTGTTTAAATATTTGAAGGGGTGTCATATTGAGGCTGGAGCAAGCTTGTTTTCTGCTGATCTAGAGACTAGGACACAGAACAATGGATGCAAACTACGGGAAAAGATATTCCAGCCCAACATTAGGAAGAACTTTCTGACAGTAAGAGCTGTTCGACAGTGGAATATGCTGCCTCAGAGAGTGGTGGTCTCCTTCATTGGAGGTTTTTAAACAGAGGCTGGATGGCCATCTGTCAGGGGTGCTTTGATTCATGCATGGCAGTACTTAGACCTGATGACCCTTTGGTATCTGTTCCAATGCAATGATTCTATGATTCCCTAACCAGCAGAGAAAGCTGCAGTCAGGCCTGGCATATGCATTTCTACCAAGAGTCCTTAGACAGCTCCATGTAGGCCGTTGGGTGAGGTAAACAAAATGCCAGGTATAACTGACGCTTCCCTTTAAAAGTTTCTGAACTTTTGAAAAAGCTAAAAGAGAGAAAGCATATTTCTCCCTGGCCAAGAAGGACTGTGGTGGGACCACTGTGGCACTGCACGCTGACTGCGGCCATGGAGACCGCACTCACCTGGCCCCAATCTGATCTGCTGCCACCATCCTGAACCAGGCTGCTGAAAAGGAAAGGATTTTTCTGCTCCTTTTTGGCCTGGTTCTTTTGGGAAGATATGGTGTCAGTATGGTTTCTACCCATGTTTGGGGCATGTGTCATCTAAACGCTACATCCCGAATGCAGCCGGAAATCATGTCATTTGGCCCATCTGTTTTAGGCATCAATAAAGGGAAAGATGGCTCTAGTACCAGTTTAGGAGGAGAGAGAGAGAGAGACCAGCAAAAAAAAAAAAAAAAAAAAAAAAAAAAAAAAGGTTTGGGTAGGGAATATAAAAAATAAAGAAAAGAGCAACAATACGGGGGGAGCAGGGAGATTATCAGTGAGAAAAGAGAAAGGACCTTGATGGATGAGGGTACTTGAGTGAGCAAGTGGAGACATAGCACACTTAGCTCTGTAGGAGATACAGAGCACTAGGGTAGATGGGTGAGTGAAAGGGAAGGAAGTTCACTTAAGTGAGCAGATAGGAAGGCCTACTAGGATGGAAACATGGGAACTAGGGGATTTCTTACCCACATCAAGCGGGGTATATCTGGAAGTACAGATTGAGTCTCCCTTTTCTAAAATGCTTAGGATCGAACATCTTTTGGACTTTGGTTTTTTGTTTTGTTTTGTTTTGTTTTTTGGATTTTGGAATACCTATATTTGCATATATGTACATAATAAGATATCTTGGAGCTGAGACCCAAGTCTAAACACAAAATTAATTTATGTTTCATGTAAACAAAACAGGCTATATTATACACATAGCCTGAAGGTTATTTTATACAATATTTTTAATAATTTTGTGCATGAAACAAATTTTGTATACATTGAACCATCAGCAAGCAAAGGTGTCACTATCTCAGCCACCCATGAAAAAGAATTTTGTGTTTTCGATTGGATTTCATAATTCTGGATAAGGGAGATTCAATCTATACATATCAAGATGTTATGCAACCACTTTCACAAACTTTTTGTACAAGTGGCATGAGAGAATTCTGTGCCTTTCTCCTACTTAAAATCCTCCCTGAAGGTTTCATTTGACCCAAGAAGTAAGACTCCATTGGTACAAAGAATTGTGCATATCACCTTCAGCTCTACTTTCAGTATATTGAAAGTTGAAAGATGTGTGGACTATGCTTGAAGCAAAGTGAAGAGGCCATCTCAGACAATACATTGGGGATGCTGTTGTGTGTCAGTTTACTTACTCTTTACATTCAGATTTTTGTTTTTCATTTGGGTTTTTTGGGGGGGTTGGTTTTGTTTGTTATGTGCATTCAAGTTGACTCTGCCCTATCCTAGTTTTTTTGTTCACATGATTTATCCAAAGAAGGTTTGCTGTTGGCTTTCTCTTAGGTCCAGGCAGTCTGATTTGTCCAAGGTCACCCAGTGAGTGTGTCAGACTCTAAAGATCCTGCCATGTTAAATTTGTTCTGATTTGTTTTGATGTAGTATGTATGTGGTAAAGTGTATTATTCCATTTCATATGTTTGCTACATTGGTTGGGCCAGGATGTGCTGCAGGGGTTAAAATGCTTTGTAAAGCATAGAATGATGGGACCAGTCTAAGGAATGTGTAGGAGGGTTTTCTTCTAGCCCAGCACCAGCTTATTACCGGGCTGGCCATTAGAATTTCTCAAGCTGGGTAGCCAGGAAAAGAGATAAATGTGAACAATTAGATGTTTGGGGAATGGTGTAGGAAAGCTTGCCAAACTGGTGGGGTGGAGTCTTCATTATGCTTTGATGGGTCCTGATATCCTAATTTAGACGTCTTACTAGCAACTTCTGTCTCTGATGGCTGCAGCAATAATTTTTTTAATCAATGAAAGTCTGTGTCTTGGAGTACAAGTTTCCCTAGTTTTGACAGTTGCCATGATTAAGTGGGGAGTTTGAATCCAGGTCTCCCACAGTCTTAGGGGGGAAGCAGACGACTGCTTCCGGGACGCCGCCGGACGGAGCGCCAGCGGAGCGGAGCCTCTGCACCGCAGCGCTCCTGCAGCATCCCTAAAAGGAGCTCCAAATTGGCGCTCCTTTTAGATGTCAGGGAAAGTGTGCCCTAAAAGCGGCGGGCGCACTTTCCCTGACTCTTCCGCCGCAGCGTGTCCAGTCACTGTGGCGGGAGGTTGCCCCGGAAGCGCCGGCCGTGCGGAGGGCTGGCAGCTCCCAGGGCGACCTCAGGAAGAGGAAGGAGCGCCGCTCATGCGGTGGCTCCTCCTCTTCCGGGCCTCCAAGACGGTTCAATAAGCCGTCTGTCGAGGCCCTTAGTCCCACACTCCAATCCCTACCCAATGATGACTCTTATATTTGTGTTTATATCCTTACATATATTTGGTATCAAAATGTCTGTGGCCACATTCTCATCATTGTGCAAGATAAGTATAAAGCTACTAATGTGTGTCATATTCAAGAGTAGTCATGCTGGTCATACAGCAAAATAGTACAAAATGCAAAATACATAAAGGAGTGATACCTTCATTGACCAACCAAAATGCACAAAACACATCACATAAGCTTTCAAAATTCCACTGGCTTCTTCAGGAAAAAAAATTGTTTAAAAATCATACAGGAGAAGAAAAGTGGCAGTGTTAGATTTTGTGTCAGATATTTTTGTTGTAGTTCAGATGATTTAGAGGAATCTCTATGCTGGCAAAGACAACTCCTCGTCCATGTGGAGAATGAGATAAAGGACATTAAAATGTATAGTCCAGGGGTAGGCAACCTTTCCCCTTTAAGGGCCGAGGAACTTCAGCTCCCAGAATCCCAGGAGCTATTGGACAACATGGGACTATTGGCCAACATGGCTGAGGCTTCTGGGAGCTGAAGTCCCTCAGCCCTTAAAGGGGAAAGTTGCCTACCTCTGGTATAGTCCTTTAGCAACAGTAAAGTAACTCCTCTTTGAGACCCAAGCTGTCTCTGCCCTGTATGAAGCCAACTGTCTCTTAGGCAGAGAACAATGAATTTCTCAAGAAGTCTCTGTAGTGATACGTTGGCAAAATGTTTAGGTGCTGTATAGGTAAAATTCAGCCAATTATAGTTGAAAAGAAAAAGTTTTACCTTTGTTGGAGGTAGAAACCTCAAAGAGTTAAGTCCCTCTCTTTAGTCCCCTCTTACTTAGTATCTTCAAATCCAGGAAACATATTCAGGGGTAGCCATGTTGGCCATACAGCAAAAGAAAACAAAATCCAAAATCCACAGAAGAGCAATACTTTTATTGGCCAACAAAAATGCAGAAAACACATGTAAGCTTTAGAAGTTACACTGGCTTCTTCATCAAGCAAAAGATGTTAAAAGTCATACAGGACAAGTAAAGTGACAGAGTCAGAGATTTGCATTTTGTGTCAGGTGTTGTTTCTGTTGCCATTCTGTTGGTTTGGAAGGATCTCAGTGCAGGCAAACGTGTATCAGGCATTTGAAAGGATCAGTTTTTTTCTAGGTAACAGCTAATGGTCTCGTTAAGCTAACAACAGGAAGCAAAGGCAAAAGAGTATAACACAGTACATAGTTATAGTGCTATATTTCATTTTAACAGCCATGGTGGCATCCTATGGAATTCCGAGGTTTGTAGTTTTGTGAGGCACAGGCATACTCTCTGCAAGAATTTTAAATGCCCTCCCCAAACTATATTATGGTCTGATGGTCTCCATCAGGGGTAGGCAACTTGTCCCCTTTAAGGGCCGAGGGACTTCAGCTCCCAGAATCCCAGGAGCTATTGGCCAACATGGGACTATTGGCCAACATGGCTGAGGCTTCTGGGAGCTGAAGTCCCTCGGCCCTTAAAGGGGAAAGGTTGCCTACCCCTGGTTCCATATAAGAGAACTATGGCAGTTAAAGTGGAATTGTAGCACTATAATTGTTAATGTGAAAAGGCCATAAGAGTGGTACCTGTGGGGAAAATCATAAAAATGACTCATTCAAAATATAATTTAGTCATAGCCACCTCAGTTTACTAGGCTAGTGTTTTAAATATTGTCTGTTGGGAATTGTAAAATAAGCAAATATATTAATAAAGTCTAGATAATCAAACTTCACAAAGCCAAGGATATGAATTTCTGTCATTTTAACCTTCAGATATCTGTTTTTTCTCTCTCCACTTTTCAATATAGGCTTAGAGAAGTTTAAAGGTAGTTTCTTCCACAGCCGGGTATACAAAGGACCTGAAAAGTTCAAGGGGAAGAAGGTTTTGGTTATTGGCCTTGGGAACTCTGGCTGTGACATTGCTGTGGAGCTCAGTAACATTGCCTCACAGGTACTTATAAATCATCATTGTCCTTAATCATTAACACAATCCAACCCTTGTTAAGCACTTTTCAGCCCTATTGATTTTGGTGAAAGTTGGGTTGCTTTTCCCGCTCAATGGGACTTAAACATGCTTGATCTAGGCAGCATTACACCTATAGTAATGAGTGGAATTAATCATTATGAAATGTGGAATTACAATTCAGTCAGATTATATACAGTACTTTGCAGAAAGTCAGAAATTAGTTCCCAGTATACTGAGCTAAAGCAAAGGAAAGAAATTTCTGCCTCATTGGCTTAATACAGTCTTCAGAGATTTCCCATTTGGCTCACAGAGGATTTCTCCATAGTGCCTCTCTGGGGCCGTTCACACTACGTTATAAACTGGTTTGCAAACCAGTTTAAAAGTGGGTAGTTTGTCCTCTCCATTCTCCAAGGCTGGCGGGGGGAATCCCCCCAAGGAGAAGCTCTCATGGGGGTTTCATGGCAAGGGGTCCTCCAAACGCTTCTTCCTCCCCATCCTCCGAGGATGAGGGAGGGTTGCCCAAACAGTGTGACATAGATGCACATCATTTGATTGATAGGAAAATAACAAAAAATGATTAAACGTGATCAATAAGGAGGCTCCATTTTTAATCAGTACTTTGGTCAGTGTACTTTGGTCAGTGTGAGCTTGACAGGGTTAAATTGCACTGGAGAGATTCAATTGGGGTAAATGTAGTACGAACTTCTATTCGGGTCAAATTTGGTATCGCATAAATGAATCTGCCTGGATCTATCCAGCACAAAAATGCAAGTGTGAATGGGGCCACTGGCCACCCTCCTGTTAAAGCCCAGTTGCATCCAGCCTATGAGGATGGGGCTCTGACACTGTCTGATCAGAAACAGGAGAGTATTCCAATCCTTTCTGGGCTCTCAGGAGCAGGCTGAGTCCCTTCCTCAGTGGATTGCTCTGGGGAGGGGGCAGAGAAACAAACCAGCTGTGCTCATAGCTGATAGAAGGTCAGCTCACAGGAGGTTGTTTAGGCAAATCTATTGTCCCTCTCCAAATTGGATGCCCATCCTTGAGTCAGGATTGTAGATAACATTGTCTGGGAGGAAATTCTGCTTGGCTGAGACTTTGGAAAGTTTCTGCAAATCAGAGTAGAAAGTGTGAGCTAGATTTGATTCATTATAAAATGGCTTCTTATATGTATAATTGTGTCACATGTAGTTTTATTAAGCCAGATGTCCCCTATATCTATATCTATGCATTTCATTTTTTCTGCCTAACTGCAGTACTTTACATTTTTCCATGTTGAAGTTCATTTTGTTAGTTTTGATCCAGCTTTCTAATCTATTCATGTCATTTTGAATTTTCATCCTGTCTTCTGGGGTATTAGTTATTCCTCCTAATTTGGTGTCATCTGCAAATTTGAGAAACATGCTCCATATTCCTTCATCCAAGCTACTGATAAAATTATTGAATAGCACTGGACCCAGGATATATCCCAGGATATTGAATAGCACTGGACCCAGGATATATATACATGGGATACATATATCCCATGTTGCTTTTTCCTTAACAATCCCCTCCGAAATAAAATATTGTATGTGTCTTACAATGTCATTCCAACCATTTGTGTCAGTCTTTCATGTTTTTCCGCCGTCAATGCTTTTGTGAACAAATCTGCTATGTTGTGTTGTGTTTCTATATATCTCAATTCTATTTTACCCTTCTGAACCATGTCTCGCACATTTTGATATCTTACTCCAACATATTTTGTTCTGTTCTTCAAATTTTCAGCTTCAGCCATTGCTATGCATGACTGTGAATCTTCCAGAATTTCTACTGGTATCTTGTAACTTTCATTTAAATCATTCAATAACTGCTCAACCCACTGTACCTCATTTACTATCTCATTTAAAGCTGCGAATTCTGCTTCCGTCGTACTTATCGCTACATTTGTTTGTTTCCTACTTCTCCAGACTATTGGACTTTCACTGTACTTGATTATTATTCCTGTAACTGACTTCTTGTCTCCTAATTCTGATGCAAAAGAACTGTCTACATAGCAATCTAAATCTGAATGACTGTTTCTAATTATCAATTTCTTATCTAGAGTTCCTTTCAAATATCTTAATAAGTGTTTTACTGCTGTCCAATCTTCAATTTTTGGATCATTAACCCTTCTGGACAATACATTTACAGCATACGAAATGTCTGGTCTGGTGTGGCAAGATATGAATTGTAAAGATCCTATTATGCTCCTGAATAAAGTCTTGTCTTCAAAATCTCTAGTTGTTTTTTCAGATACAAAACCAGTTGTCATTGGAGCTCTTACTATTTTAGCATTTTGTAATCCACACTTTTCAATCAAATTTTCAATTTTCTTTCTCTGACTTAACAAACAATGTCCTTCTTCTGTCCATTCAACACTAATACCTAAATAAGACTTTAATAAACCTAGATCCTTCAAAACAAACTTTTTAGATAACTCTTTTTTTTACTGATTCAATCTCCTGTCTTGACTTTGCTGCCACGCACAAATCATCTACATAAATCACTAACACTATGTCTCCTTTTGTATAGACACATGCATCTGCAATGCTCCTTTTGTATCCTAGTTTAGCTAACTCTTCATTAATGCACAAATTCCATGCTCTGGCACTTTGTTTTAATCCATACAATGCTTTTTTCAATTTATAAACTTTCTGACTACTATTTTCTTCAAAACCTTGTGGCTGCTCCATAAATATCTCTTCATCTAAACTAGCATTCAAGTAGGCTGTTTCAAAATCAAAATGTTCTACAACTAAATTTCTTTTTGCTGCTACAGCTAGAACCATTCTCAGACTTTCTGGCTTTGCAGTTGGAGAATATGTCTTATCATAGTTCTCATACTGCTGTTGTGCAAAACCCTTAGCTACTAACCTAGCTTTATACTTAATACTTCCATCTGGCATTTCTTTCTTTTTGTACACCCACTTACAACCAATTACTTTCTTGTCCTTGGGTCTATCAACGACTTCAAAAACATCTTTATTTACCAGACAACCAAACTCATCATCCATTGCATCAATCCATCTTTCCTGTTCTTCTCTAGACAAACTTTCCAACTCTTCAAAACTTTCAGGCTCTAAACAAGCTCTTGCATTTGTCACAACAAACCTATCTGGAGGCTTCCTAACTCTGTGACTACGTCTGGGAATAAACTTTGCTGATCTGCCTCTTTCATCCTCACTTTCTGTACTGGGAGTTATAGTTCTATGACTAAATCTCTTGTCTTCAGTCATTCTAGTAGTAATGGGTCTAGATTGTGTCTCATTATCAGAAGAACTATCACTGCTGCTAGTGGATGCTTCTGGCTTAACTGAAAGCCCTCCGTTTCCTGAAGTTGGTTCAGCTTGTGTTTCTGGCTCATTTGAATTTCCTAACCTCAAGAAAACTTCCTTATTGGCATGCAATTTGTCCCAACCGGCATGTCTCTCGAAATTTGCAGACCTGGAATACTGCACTTCTCTTCCACCTAAATGAAACTTATAGCTATTTCCTGAATACCCCAAAAACCTAAGTCTTTTACTTTTGGGTTCTCCCTTTTTCCTGAAACAAGCTGATATGTAAACATAAGCAAATTGTCCAAAGACTCTCAAATACTTGTAATTTGGCACTCTCCCATACAATACCCTGTAGGGAATGTCTTCAATTTCTGAATGATACAGTCTGTTACTAATATGTACTGCTGTCAAAGTTGCTTCTGCCCAGAAACTATCTTTTACCTCTGCATCTGCCATCAAACAAGCAGTTATCCTTTTTATATCTTGTATTTTTTTCTCCGCTAAACCATCTTCGTTAGGACAAGCGGGATTAGTAGTTTCATGCCTTATTCCCACCTTTTGAAACCAATTAAACAATTGATTACTTAGAAACTCTCCTCCTCGGTCAGTAACAATGGTGCCTGCTCTAATATCAAATTGTCTTTCCACCATTCTCACCCATGCTTTTAAACTTTGCCCAGCGTCTGATTTGTTTTTCAATATTCTTACAAAAGCAAACCTTGTAAACCTATCAACAATTACTAGGAAATATTTGCTTCCCCCTAAAGATAAACAATTAGCTTGGGCAACATCTGCATGTACAAACTGAAATGGTCTTTGAGCAATTCTTTTGGTTTTCTTGGCTACTGGAAAAGCTCTGACCTTTACCTGATTACATACAGTACAATCTAAGTGATTTTTGCATTCAGCAACTTTTAAATTTGGACACATACTGATTAACTTCTTTAAACATTTGAAACTAGCATGGCCAAATTTCCTGTGTAGTTCATGTATGCAGTCTTTATGAATTGGACTATTGTCTATGTTATTAGCATTTTCAACCTTGTAGCAATCAATATTGTCCTCCAAATAATAAAGCTTATCTTTTTTCAAGCCTATGCCTCGCAATTCCCCATTCAATTTTATCTTACACATGTCCTTTTCAAATATAACTGTGTAATCTCTGTCTGTTAACCTGCTCACTGATAACAAATTATTTTCTAACTCCTTTACATGTAACACATCATTAAAGTTTTCCTTTAGCCCTGGAATGAAAACTGTACCCATTTGATTTACAGTACTGAGCTCTTTCCCATCAGCTAAAACTACAGTATTTACATTAGCTGATTTTCTATTACTTATCAAATTAATATTGTTACACATTGAAGATGATGCTCCTGAATCAATCAACCATTTACAATTAGTATTTTGTTTTTCCTTAATCATGGTTGCAACCCCCTTTTTATCACCACTGTCCTTCAAAAATGGAGGTTTGGACTGTTTTTGATATTGCCGCGGCTGCCATCTGCTCTCCTTTTGCTTGCTTCTCTCAGCAGCAAATTGTTTACAATGTCTCTGTAGATGACCAATCTTTTTACAATAAAAACACCTCCGTTGCTCCCTTGTAGAAGCTGCTTCTTCCTGCTTTCGTAGATCAGGTGTCGTTTGTTGTTTTGGCACAGTCCTCAAACTTGCTGAGTCATTCTGCTCAGACTTTCTTCTCAAATTTTCCTCCAATATTTTTGCAACAATTAAGTCTCTGTTCAGCTCAGCTTCTGGCAAATTTTGCAAGCTATTTGTTATGTTGTCCCAAGAAGAGTCCAGCGATTCTATTAAAATATAACACTGCTGCTCCTTGCTAATTTCCACTCCTCTCAGTTCAGCTTGCACAAATAAATCTTGCATTGTTTTTAAATGTTCTATCACACACTGTCCTTTAGTCATCTTTTGTCTGTAAATTCTTTTAGACCAAAGCATTTTTGCAAACGCAGTTGAAGGAGTGTGTATTCTCTGCAAGGTATCCCACACATCCTTGGCGGACACTTTATCTCTTACGTCGTTAATCAAGTCTTCTTCTAGCATGAGATAAAGACATGCTTTTGCTTTAGCGTCTCTTTCTCGAGTGGCTGCATTAGCATCAGCTGCCAGCCCTGTTTCAACTGTCGACCACAGAGACTCCTTTATGAGTAGAGATTGGGCATATATTTTCCAGGTAGAGTAGTTATTTCTATTTAATTTACTAAACTTTAGGATCTCCATCTTAACTTGTGCAGTGACTCAATTTGACACAGTCCTTCTGAGTATGCACAGCAGACAAAATACAAAATGATTTACTCACAAAGCTCCACAAAACTTTCTTCCACACTCTGGAATTTTCAGCTTCTGTGGATGCTGGTTGCTCTAATATCTGGGCCCATAACCCTTGTCAGGGATGATGGGAGTTGTAGCTCTTCACCTCTGGCTCTAACTCTCCACCTTGTTATGCAGCAGAGCTGACCAGCTTTGATCAGTGGTTGATGCTTCTTTCCCAAGCAGCAGAGTTTCAGAGAATAGGCTGAAGACCCTGACAAACTCTCCAAGCCTTCTCACTCTTCTTCCTGAGATGTCTCCAAACTTCTCCAGGAATCCTCTGGCTCTTGTATCTTCCCTCAAGACACCAGACAACTCAGTAGTCTTATATAAAAGATCTACTTTATTCTACTATATACATAAATACTATATGCCCTACAAATCACAATCTCTACACTTCACAATATCTCCACACTACACCAAACTACTCCACAATGTACATTAGCAAACATTGCAATTTATAGCCATTGTTAGACACCACCCACCAGTCAGTTTCCACCCAGTGGGTGTGTACATACATCTTGATTGGTCCACATAGATCATCCCATACCTAAGACTAACCCAAGTGTTTCATCACTTTACCTTGACCACTTAATGAGTCTCAGGTGTTTGCAATCTATCACAGGTGTTCTCAATATACCTTCTATAACTTTGTCCTTGGCTCTCAAGGCTTCTTAATTATATTATCTTTTTCACCTGTGTATCTTCCTGATTTCTCCTGCTTAGTCACTTTGACATTCACATACATATTTTTATTTCTATTACTGTATATCCCATGTTGCTTTTTCCTTAACATGTGTCACATGTAGTTTTATTAAGCCAGATGTCCCCCATCCTATATCTATGCATTTCATTTTTTCTGCCTAACTGCAGTACTTTACATTTTTCCATGTTGAAGTTCATTTTGTTAGTTTTGATCCAGCTTTCTAATCTATTCATGTCATTTTGAATTTTCATCCTGTCTTCTGGGGTATTAGTTATTCCTCCTAATTTGGTGTCATCTGCAAATTTGAGAAGCATGCTCCATATTCCTTCATCCAAGCTACTGATAAAATTATTGAATAGCACTGGACCCAGGACAGAACCCTATGACACCCCACTGGTCACTACTCTCCAGGATAAAGAGGAGCCATTGCTGAGCACACTTTGGGTTAGGCCAGTCAACCAATTGCTAACCAATTACTAATATTACTAAGGACCTTATCAAACGCTGGCCACGAAGCGAAAAGTAACAGAAAAGTAACCGAAGTGAGAATAAATTCAGTTCTATACCGAAACGAACTGAATTTCGCCCTGGCGGCCATAGCGCAATGAATACGAAGGCTCCAAAGGGGATTTAGCGATCAGGCGCCGCGGGATGCGGTTCACGTGGGAAGAAGGAAAACACACACACACACACATTTTCTTCTCTCTCTCTCTCTCTCTCTCTCTCTCTCTCTCTCCCTTCCCGCCACCCAAAAAGCCAGCGTCGCAGAAGGCGCTTCTGTGGATGGCAAGGATGGGATGAAGGAGTCGGGAGGAAAGGCAGCCAAGGGGACCGAGGAGGAGGAGGAGGGCTGGAGGACTGGAGGAGGGAAGGGGTGTTGGTGGGGAAAAATGCGAGAGAGATGGAGAGAGAGAGATCGCCTCCCTCTTCCCTCCTCCTCTCCTTCTCCTCCTCTTTCTCAATCCGGTTTGCCTTTCGCCAATCCCTTCCCCTCGCCGGGATTTTCTGCTTGGGACAGCTCTCCCTGCTTCCCCGCCCCGCCCACCATTGCGCAATGAATATGAAGGCTCCGCTTGTACTTCCCCAACAAACCGAATGTCAAAATCTCCCTACTCGCTACGGATTAGCTTCGGGTTCTGTGGAGTTTCGGGGCAGCGTCGTGTGTACACGCGGGGAAACAATACAGATTAGCTCCGTGTTCTAGGGCAGCGTCGTGTGTAAACACGGGGAAATAATATGTATTAGCTGCAGGTACCCTTTGGATTAGCTCTGCTCTAGACCCCATGTGATAAGGTCCTAAGTTATATTGTCTAGCCCACATTTTACTATCTTATTTGCAAGCATATTGTGGGGGACCTTGTCAAAAGCCGTACTGAAATCAAGATATGCTATGTCTACTGCATTCCCTTCTTCTAGCAAGCTGGTAATTTTATATTAAAAAATGAGATCAGATTAGTCTGCCATGACTTGTTTTTGAGAAACTCATGTTGACTTTTAGTGATTATGGCATTCCCTTCTAAATGTTC
This sequence comes from Phrynosoma blainvillii, assembly GCA_026167975.1. Lineage (NCBI taxonomy): Eukaryota > Metazoa > Chordata > Lepidosauria > Squamata > Phrynosomatidae > Phrynosoma > Phrynosoma blainvillii. The sequence goes on from JANUYF010000004.1 coordinate 156,288,019, forward strand.
ACATACTCTCTGTTTGATGAACTGTTCTAGAATCTTTCCTGGTATTGATGTCAGACTAACTGGACGATAGTTGTTGGGATCCTCTTTTTCCCCCTTTTTGAAGATGGGGACAATGGTTGCCCTCCTCCAGCGAATGTTCTGCTCTAGAATATATTACTATTAATGAACCTTATTTTAAAATAAATGTGCAAGACAGGGAATGTGGGTGCTAAAGGAGGAACATGGGAGGAGTTGTTGAATTCTGGGAGGCTTTATGGGAATGAAATTTGAATCCATTAGTTTGTGTTGCAGTCTCTGGAGGAACGGAAAATAAGCTATCTCCATTTTTACATGACATTCTGTCAGTTATTTAAAGATGGCTATCATGTCACCACTCATTTCTTCAAACTAAACATACCCTGCCCCCAGCTGAAGAATTTTCAAAGGGTTTCTCACAGGAAGAAGAAAGTTGCTAAAATTACACTTAATTTTCCTTTAGAAGAAAATTAGAGAAGAATTACATCCCTATACAATAAACAAATTTGAACAGAGGGGGGAGCAGTTGAAAAGAAAGGAAATGTGCAGGTAAGGGTAGTAGCAAATCCCACCAGCAGAAAAGAATGGCCAAGAACTTGGTATTTAGGGTACAAGTGGATACAGAAACAGAAAACAACCATTACAGGTATGAAATCACTAAAGAGAAAGACTTAGCATTTACTGAAAATATTGTGGAGTTTAGAGGAGCTCTGAGTTTTGCTCAGGCTGGGTATCATCGTAGATTATCTTGATTTGGTCTATGTTGACTTTTCCAGACTTTTTCATCCTTACTCCAAATGAAAATCAGCTTTCACTGTTCTCTTCTCCACACAATCACTCCTTTTTAAAAAGAAGTGAAGACAAAATAGAAATAGTCATAAAAATATTTATTTCAATATTAAAAATATAGTATTGGGTTCAACAAAAATGAAACAGTTATGACAAACAAAGCATACAGATTTCACACTGAATAATGTTTCTCTTTTTGTTGTGTCTATCCACACTTTCCATTGCTTATTCAAAACCCCTCAAAAATATTTTGTGTGATTTACCTTGTGCACTTGCAAAGTTGCACTGTATGCGATTTCCATTGTTTGGCAAAATCAGTTTCTTTTGCTCATATTAATAGAGGAGGCTTCATTGTTCATGCTCACCAATCATGTCAAGACAGATACCCCTCAAATCTCTGTGCCCTGTTAAGTTAGACCTGCTTAACTGTACTGTAGCCACAGTAGATGCAAGGGTGTGTGGGGATGAATGAGCAGCTGTGATGGATTGTTATGTGGGAATCAAGCTCATATAGCTGCCTGGTAATGTATGGGATAGAATTCCTGCCATTGGGAGGGAAGAGTGGTCCATGGGATTATAGATGTGAAACCTGTCTTGTAACTCCAGATCTGCAAATGAGTTGTTTCTGTACTAATTTTCAGTAAACTCTGGTTTCATCCATGAGGTCTATTCATTGAGTGACATGTGTCAAACAACATAAACCATCCCGGCTATCTGCTGCATGTTTGGGGGAGCATGTCAAATTAGAACTTTTCACCATGATTTCAGCTCTGTATGTGTAAAGTTCAGCAACAGCAACAAAAACAAGGAGAATGCCAGTCAAATTATCTGGAGATAATTCAGCATTAAACATTGAGGGATATGAGAGAATTTATGTTCACTTCTTCAACATGACAGTGTAATAGAGGTGAGATGCAGATCAGTAGTGCAGATAAGCTGTAAGAAAATTTTATAGTTAAATGGGTTTTTATTAGTTTCTTTTACTGAGTTTATGCTGATGTATTCACATAGCAACATGATATTCAGCCCTGGTGGCGCAGTGGTTAAATGCCTGTACTGCAGCCACTCACTCACTAGACCACAAGGTTGTGAGTTCAATACCAGCCAGGGCTGAGGCTCGACTCAGGCCTGCATCCTTCCGAGGTCGCTAAAATGAGTACCCAACTGTTGGGGGGCAATCAGCTCACAATTGTAAACCGCTTAGACATCCCATAGCGTGATATGAAGCGGTATATAAATAAGCTGCTTTGCTATATTTTAAAAAACTGCTTTAAGCCATGGGTATAAAAAACACCTGTAGTGTCCCCATTGTATGTACAAGCTTGCTACAGCTTCTCTTCTATTTCACATTTTATCATACTCCTGTAACTTTGCCTCCCGTTCCATACTTAAAATTTATCTTTGTTTGCTGTCTTTGCTTTGCATATTAACGGAAATATATCCTGATGAAAATGAGGGTTGCAATTGGAATAAATACATTATAAAATGAATTATAGAATCATAGAGTTGGAATGTTGAACACCTCTTACTGTCTATCTAGGCTGTTTACTTTTACCCCTCTTTCAGTTATATAATTCTTCTTAGCCAACATTTGCAGAATATTAATCAAAGTGCAAACATGTTAGATAACTTCCCACACAGCATGACTAGACAAAAAACATGAGTTAATCTTTAGATTGCTTCCAAACTTCTATCCATTGTAATGCATGAGTACAAACTTTTTCAAACCTTTTAGAATTGTATTGCCTTTTTAAAATTACTTTCTTTCTTACCCAGCCCAGACAAGTACAAAGCATCTGTTCTGCAAGAGAATGTGGAGTAATCACATTTACTTATATCAAAAATTAGAGTATAGTTGAAGAACACAAAAATATCATACCAAAATATGATCTGAACAATCTATCAACAGAATTTACAGACAATGTAAGAAATAGATTTGTGCTATTAAGCATAATCAACTGGAAATGAGTAGAAATATAGTCAGAAGCCAAGGACATAGTCAAGGAAGAATGCAGAAACACACTAACAGTGTCCAAAAAGAAAGAGAAGAAACAATGAATAACTGAAGAAGCACTTCAAGCTGTAAAAGAAAGAAGATAAGCAAAGAAAAGGAAGATCGTAACAAAACCAGAACCATGAATGCAACTGTCCAATAACTAGTGTGCAAAGATAAAGAAAACTACCATAACAATCAAGGCAGAGAAATAAAAGGCAGCAACAAAAAGGAAGATTGGGAGACCTCTTCTACAAGATCTGGGAACTCAAAGGAAAGTTCAAACCAAGGGTGGGGATGCTCTACAATCAGAAGAATCCTAGACTCATTGAAACACAGAGTTGGAAGAGACTTCATGGGTCATCCAGTACAGCCTGATGGCATGCAAGAATACATAATCAAACTGATGTTCATCCAACCTCTGATTTAAAAACTCCAGAGAAGGAGACTCCACTATAATCGGAAGCAGCATATGTCACTGTCGAATACCCAGGAAGATCTTCCTAATGTTGAGCTGGAATCACTTTTCCTTAGTTTGAATCCATTGTTCCAGGTCCTATTCTCTGAAGCTGCAGAAAACAAACTTGCTCCATCTTCACTATGACATCCTTTCAAATATGTAAACAAGGCTATCATATCACCCCCTAACCTTCTTTTCTCCTGGCTAAACATACCTAGCTCCCTACGCCTCTCCTCACAGGACATGGTTTCCAAACCATTCACCCTTTTGGTCATCCTCCTCTGGACATGCTCCAGCTTTTTTTGCAAGGAGATCATGGGGGATCCTGTCAAAGAATTTATTGAAATCAAAATATGCTACATCCACAGCATTCCCTTCATCTACCAAGTGACTCTATCAAAAGAAAGGGATAAGATTAGTCTGGCATGACTTTTTTGACACCGCTTTAACTGTCATGGCTCAATACTATGGAATTCAGGGGTTTGGAGTTTTGTGAAATATTTAGCATTCTCTGTCAGAGAGCTCTGGTGTCACAACAAACTACAAATCACAGGATTCCATAGGATGGAGTCATTACAGTTAAAGTAGTGTAAACTGCATTAATTCTGCAGTGTGGCAGCAGCCTATGTCTCCCATCATCCAGTATTAATACCCTACAATACACTGTGAGCAAGCAAAGATATGGCACCTATTGACAGTACCAGGTAAGCTGAAACATTCAGCTTCTGACAGGTATAAAATACAAGCTCCAAAATATTATTTTGCACACATAGTATCAATTGCAAGCTATAAATTATTAAAAATAGTAGTAGCAGCACTTTTTATTTGTCTGTGGGTTAAATTTGGTATCTCGCATATATATCATACTGAAACATTTAAGTTCTTTTCACAATGAAAATCAGTGATATGTAAATGACAAGTGAAGTTGCTCTGGATGCTTACTGTAATAATTTCCAAGAAAAAATATAGAAAATCTCTTTATCAGCTAATAAGAGGGCATCTGAAAATCAGTCAGATTTCTGTCTTTCTCTTCCTTTGTTGCCTATGAGTAGGCTGTTTACTTTTCTCTCTCTCCATTATATAATAATCCTTCATAGCCAACATTTGCAGAATATTAATCAAAGTGCAAACATGTTAGATAACTTCCTACATCATGGATAGACAAAAATATGTGCTAATCTTTAGATTGCTTGCAAACTAGTATTCATTTTAATGCATTGGTACAAGATTTTAAAACCCTTTTTGAACTGTATTGCCTTTCTAAAAATTCTTTCTTTCTTACCCAGCCCAGACAAGAAAAAAGCATCTGTTCTGCAGATTAATGTGGAATAATGAGATTGTGATAGCTTTTTTGTAAGGATATCATGGGGGATCTTGTCAAAGGCCTTACGGAAATCAAGATACACTTTTCTTGAAGCCAAAAGCAGTCCAGGCACTGACTGTAAAACAGATCATGAACTACTTAGATAAAAAATAAAAGTAAAGCTGTAGAAGAAAACAAAAACAGTCATCATACCAAAATATGACCAGAACAATCTATCAACAGAATTCACAGATAATGTAAGAAACAAATTTGTGCTGTTAAGCAAAATAACTGGGTGTCAGAATTTATAGCATCCTTTGTGTATAGAATCTGCCATGCGTGCTTATGTTGATTTATGTGTGTTTTATTTTATTCAGGCTGATGGGAGATGTTTATACAGGGGCCTGTTGGGTGACCAATGGTATGGTAGGGGTTAATGAGCTTACTAAATGTGCTAACTGCTCAGTTAGCTGCTGAAAAGAGCTTATGGAATGTGGGGGAGGATTTTTATCTGGGTTTTATCTGTAGGTAGAAGTTTGAAAATGCTGTAGCCAAAAGTTTAGTTTGGGGAATTTTATTTAGCTCAAATCGAGAGGGGGTCGACTACAAGAACCCTGCGAGACCGTCTCCCACGTGTATACCAAGAGTCCGGTAGATCTAAGAATTGATGCAGAGGCAGTATCCTCAAATTAAAGTATTATTTATTAAAAAGCGGGAAAATTACACAACAATACACACACACACACACACGCTCTCATGCAGGGCTTGGGAAATCAAGGGTTAGGCTAGACTAAATGCTGAGGCAGTACTACGGTGATTCTTACTACCTTTTCCGAGATCCAATTGAGTGAAGTGATGTGAGACACAACCATTCTGAGCATGGGTTGAACGGAGATGCTGGTAACCAGATCAGAGCACAGAGTGATGCAGGGTCCCCCTGAACTCAGACTAGCAACACTGAGAGAAGAAATCCAGGGGGTTTTAAGGACTCAAAGTGGCCCCTGGCAAGGTGCATGATTACTTGGCTAGAGCCTAGACAAAGGGGTTTGATTGCTTAGCTATAGCTTAGATTGTAAGATTTAGACAAAGGTGTTAGATTGCCTAGGTGAGGTAATCTGGTCTGGCAATATTCAAGGGGAAATGAGAGGGAAATGAGTTCTTTGGCCAGCTCATCAGGTGAGACATCTTGGCCATTATTGCCCATTCTTCTGATTATAGAGGTGATGATAGTCCATTTGCAACTCCCACACTATCAGCCTGGCTCTGGGGTTTGGGGATTTTCCAGCCTTCCAGGTGACCTGGGCATGAACTCTTTGCCATGCCATCAAGGCACATGGAGTTTATTGCAGAGTACATATGGGGCCATATGGAAATTCAGAATTCATAAAAATACACTTTCAGTAACAATGCTCAAGTGGGAGATGGGAGAAACCGTTAGAAACCGTTATGGGAGGAATAAGCATGCATGCCAAATATATGGCAATAATAATAGCCCAGCCAAGTCCCAGAAGCGAGGGAAAGCGGGGGACTTTTGCCAGGGAAGGGCTACTGAGATGAGACTGGTGACTCACAGATCTCCTCTCCCTTCAGGGATCCTGGCTGCCTTGGTTGTGCAACTCTCTTCCCCTCAGGCCCCTGGAAGAGGCCTTTTGCCAGGGCTGCCTCCTGTTATAGCAGGATGTGACGGCGGGAGATGAGGAGCAGCGTTGCTGCCGCTGCTGCCATCACTACCGCCACTACTGCCACTGCCATCAGAGGTTTGGTCCTCCTGAGAGGCAATGGCTGTGCTTCCCCCCCCAGCCAAAGAGCCACTCCTGAAAGTGCTGGAGGAGGAGGAGGAAGGCTGGCCTCCTGGCCAGACTTCCCCACAGTGGGTAGGTGGGGGTGGGGCCCCCTGAAATCTCTGGGAGAAGGAGGAGGTGGCAGGGGCCGGGGCAGCATAATCATTCTGAAAAAGGAGGGTGCCTGGGGAGGGGGAGAAAGGCAGAAGGCAGAAGAGTTTGAATCCTGACTGAGCCATGGAAACCCTTCTTTTTTTTTTTACTGTGCCTCCAACAATCCTGTGACCATCGATCTATCAGGAGTTACAGCTCAAAATATCATCTCTCCATTTGGTCACTGGTGGGCCTAGAATTTGTAGTATGTGTGGCTCTGGGACACCCTCTCAGCCTCAGAGAAGGCAATGACTTCTGACCATTTCTGGACAAATGGAGGAGAGAGTGTTTGCCTGGTGGTGCAGTGGTTAAATGCCTGTACTGCAGCCACTCACTCATAGACCACAAGGTTGCAAGTTCAATACTAGCCAGGACTCAGGCTAGACTCAGGCCTGCATCTTTCCGTGGTCACTAAAATGAGTACCCAGCTGTTGGGGGGCAATGAGCTTACAGTTGTAAACCACTTAGACATCCCACAGTGTGATATGAAGCGGTATATAAATGACTCTGCTTTGCTTTGCTTTGCTTTGGATGGTCCCTAGGGGACCAATTGTAGGATTCTATGTATTCCTGAATGGCAGAAAGTTGGACTGGATGGCCCTTGGGATCTCTTCAAACTCTACGATCCTATGTACCTGAATGGCAGAAGAGGGTTGGACTGGATGACCTCCTTGGGGACCTTCCAACTCTGTGATTCAATTATTCTAGGATTGTTTTAAGAATACCATTGAGAAAGCAAAAATCTTAATTAATGGAGAAAGAACCAAAAGCATAAACATAAGTAGAGGAACGAGGCAGGGTTGTTCTCTATCCCCCCTTTTATTTTTGATAATTATAGAAGGCTTGATTCAGAAGATCAAAAAGAATGAGCAAATCAAAGGTTTAAAAATTAAAAAAAAATACGACTTTAAAATTAGAGCTTTCGCTGACGATTTAATAATAATTTTGAATGACCCTTTAGAAAGTATCAAATCATTAATAGACGTATTGGAAAAATTTGGGGAAGTTACAGGATGTAAAGTCAATAAAGAAAAATCATCAATTCTTACTAAAAACATACCAAAAAAAGAAGAACAAAATATAGAGAAAAAATGTTAGTCCTTCCTAAAATGCTATTCCTTTTCCAAATGATACCTGTAACAATACCTGAAAAGATATTTAAATCTTGGAATAAAGACCTGTCCAACTTAATTTGGGCTGGCAAAAAACCAAGAATTTGTTTCAAAATTTTGCATGATTCAAAAGATAGGGGTGGATTAGATGTACCGAATCTAAAATTATATTATGAAGCATGTAGTTTGGATAAGAAGTTGGATGAAACTAGAAGACAATAAACTATTAGAATTGGAAGATGAACGCCTCAGGTTTGGATGGCACGGATACTTAGGATATGGCAAAGAGAAAAGTAATAAAGATTTTAATAACCATGGTATTAGAAGAGCACTGCTAAAACAATGCAAAAAATATAAAGCCAGAATAACAAATAAGACTCCGCCATGGCTATCACTGCAAGAAACCTTTCAAAGAAGAGAAATGGTACATATAAGCAAATATTAAAAATACAGGAATGGGAAATTAGACTAAAATCTCAAGAAGAATTAGAAGAAGAAGGATATAGTATAAATTGGTTCCCATACAGACAACTTAAGGAGAGATACAAAATGGATAGTAAAACATTGGGATTTGAAATTGAGGAAACTGAGATAAGCAAAATCTTAAATGGGGACCCAAAGAAGTTGATAGGGAAAACATATAATGCCTTACTAAAAATTGAAATGGAAGAAGAAGTAGTAAAAGAAGGAATGATACAGTGGGCAAAGAACATTAAATAAATGGGAGAATGTATGGCAAAAGGTATTAAAACACACAATATCACAAAATTTAAGAGAGAACTATTACAAAATGTTTTTTCAGTGGTATCTAACACCAGCAAAAATTTCTAATATATATAAAAACAATAATAATCTATGCTGGAAATGCAAGGAAGAAATAGGAACTTTCTATCACTCTTGGTGGTCCTGTAAATAAGTTAAGAAATATTGGATAATGGTAAACAATGCAATAAATGATATATTAAAAATCAATATGCATATGAAACCAGAATTTTATTTGTTAAATATGATAGCTAAAGAATTGGAAATCAAATTTGGAAAAATACTTTTTTACATGATCACCATGGCCCAATTATCTTTGGCACAAAAATGGAAAACTGAATATATCCCTTTAAAAAAGGAATGGTTGTTAAAATTATATGACTCAATGGAGATGGACAAACTGACAAAATCAATACAGGGTAAACAGGTAGATGCCGTGAAAGATGAGTGGCAATTAGTACATAACTAGATGAATAAAACATGGAAAATATAAACAAATAAAAGAAACAGAAAAAGTGGAATTACTGGGTTAATTAAACATAAGGGGGGGAAAAGAGGAAAAAATTAGAGAACAACAAGAAGATTTTTCTTTGGTTTTTGGAGGACCCGAGCAATGAGAGATAAACATATTGAAAATAGTAACACAAATCACAGCTTGATCATATAGAAATATAAAAGATGAAAATTAGTATGGAACAATGTCTAAGTAAAATGTACTTAAGTAACTAGGCATTCAAAAGTAGTATAATAATTCAAATAAGTAAAGGAATAATGAGTTATATTAACACTGTGTGTGTGTATGTGTATATACATATACTAAGCAAGATAATAAATTATGCAAATGAGCCTAATAAGAATGGGAATTAAGATCACAACAACTTAAATAGATGTGGTGAACAACAACATGCCAACATTAGAAAGCTAATGGTAGAGACAATGATAAATTGGCAGATGATGGAAAGGAAGTAAGGAATGATTGTGAAGGAAGGAAGAAAGTGTTGGAAGGTAAGAGTAAGTGAGTTGAGGGTAAGCGAAGGGGAATAGATGTTAGGAAAATGTAAGAGAGTAAGGAAAGTAAGAATACAACAAGAAAGTTAGAAGAATAGGAAGGAAGGAGAAGAAAGAAGGCAAGGAAGGGTAGTAAAATAGTTGTAATTACTAGAGATAGGGAAGGGAGAAGGGATGGTATATGTGAAAGGATTATGGAAGAGAAGAATAGATGAGTGTTATTTTTGCCAATATACAAAAAGAAAAAATGATTGAGAAACAATGTTTGTGGATAAGGATGTGAGTGTATATGATTATGATTGCATGAATAAGATATTTTAAATATATCATTTTTAATGAATAATAACATTTAATAATAAAAAAGAACACCATTGAGGACCCTGTTGAAGACCTTGCTGAAATCAAGATATGCTACATCTACAACATTCCCTTCATCTACCAAGCTGTTATTTTATTAAAACAAGATATCAGAGACTCATGCTGATTTTAATAATCACAACATTCCTTTTTAAATGTTCTAGAATTTTTCCTGGTATTGATGTCAGGCTGACTGGCAGTAATTATTTGAAGAGGGACACAACATTTGCCCTCCTCCAGTCTACTGGGACCACTCCTGTTCTCCAGGGATTCTCAAAGATTAAAGACAATGGTTCTGAGATTACTTCTGCTAGTTCTTTTAATGCCATTGGATGAAGTTCATCTGGCTCTGGAGACTTGAATTCATATAGAGTAGCGAGGTATTCCTGTACTACCTCTTTAGCTATTCTGTGCTATTTTTCCTCTACCTCATCATCTGCTCCATTTTCCCTAGGCTGAACACTGTTCTTCTTTTCAGAGAAAACTAAGGGGGGTTGCAGACTGCCAGAAATAGTGCAAATTGAGTTCACTATTAGGGTTAGGGTTAGTGCTAGGGAATCATGGAAATTGTTTTTTTTTTTTCCTGAGACATTGAGCCTTCTCTGTCAGAGAGCTCTGGTGCCACAATAAAATACAGTTCCCATGATTCCCTAACCCTAACCCTAACCATGGACTCAATTTGCACTATTTCTGGCAGTCTGCAACCTCCCTAAGGCAAAGAAAGTGTTGTGTAGTATTGCTTTTTCTTTGTTTTCTGTTAACATTTTGCCATCTTCTCCATGCTGCTGGCCTATCATTTCCTTGTTTTTCCTTGTTCTATGAATATAATCCCAAAAGCCCCTTTTTATTGTTTTTACCCCCTGTAGAAAGCCTGAGTTTATTCTGTGCTTTAGCTTTTCTGACTTTCTCCCTATATGAGCTGGCTATTTGTTTGAGTTATTCTTTGGTGATTTCCCCCTTTTTCCATTTCTTGTACATTTCCATTTTGAGTCTAAGCAGAATTAAAAGTTGTTTAGGTATCCATCCTGTTTTCTTTAAATACTTCCTATTCTTCATCTTCATTGGAATTGTTTGAAATCGTGAGTTCAACATTTCACTTTTAAGAAACTCTCTTCCCTCATGAAATCTCTTTTGTCCATACCTGACTATGGGATCACTACCAGAATTTCCCTCAGTTTACTGAAATCAACTCTCATAAAATCAAGAATGTGTGTCTGACTATGCCTGGCTTTCTTTTTCCAACATATAATAAACTCCAGGAGAACTCCCACCTAAGGATCCTGCTAATTCCACCCCATTAACCAGATCATCACTATTGGTTAGGATCATATCTAAAATATAGTTGGCCCTGAAAATGTCCATGGATAGTAAGCCTGGGTTGTCCCCAATGGTGGCATGTTCGCATGGTTGCACACCATGGTCCAGGGAGCCAAATCATTCCTGGCTGCACCATTTATGGAGCCAGTTGTTTACCTCCACTATTTTTCTCTCTCTTCCTGGGTGGGGCCTTTCAGCTGGGAAAAGAAATGAAATGACAACCTGTGCATCCAGGTTCTTCAGCTAAAATCTACGGATGGCAAGTCTGTAGATACAGAGGGTGAACTATAATTCTATCTTCCTTCCTACTGAATCAGATTTGGATCCCAGCAAGAGTCCTAAGGCTAAGAGCTTCAAGATCATTTTCTGAAATCCAGAGTTCCCAACACTGACATGGATACTGCAGGAGAAAACAACATAAGCATTATAAAGACAGTTTTTCTTACTAATATTTTAATCAGATATTATATTGATCTTTCACCTGGCAATGCCAGAGTACTGTAATAGAAAATCCTTCAATGGTTCCCAGAGCAGTCATTTTCACAAATTTATAAGGACACAATCATCCAATTGTTACTTCTGTACCAGGCTCCATTGAACTGAATGAATATGAGGTTGTGCTGGAATTTACATGAATTTTGCTTCTCTGTTCTCTACCTGCTTTTTTAAAGGTGTGTATCAGCTCTAGAAGTGGATCCTGGGTGATGAGTCGTGTTTGGGATGAAGGCTATCCCTGGGATATGTTGCTTTTAACTCGCTTTGAAACATTCCTCAGAAACACCCTCCCAACTGCCATCTCTGACTGGTTGTATGTGAAGCAAATGAACAGATGGTTCAGACATGAAAACTATGGCCTGATGCCACTGAACAGGTAATGTTCCAGACAAAAGAAGTTGTGGTGTTTTGTTTTTGTGATCTGCATTGGTGAGCAAAATTTTACTCATTTATTGTAAAGAGTTAACAGGTTACCTTCCAATGAATGTTCCTCCAGATGGCTTGCAATGAGTTGTAACTATACACACTTTCATACAGACAAGCAGCAAACTCATACACCCCGGCTGCCCCCACTCACTTAGCCAACTGATTGAAGTATGGAGGCAGAGAGAGTCTCTCTTCAGTCCTCTAGTGCCAGAACCAGGTGGAATTCAGTGTTCTTTTTCGGGGGGTGGGAGGCACAAACTACTTGCAGCTGTTCTTGTTGGAGGTGACAGAAGTTCCAATCTGATCAGTATGTTTATTGATCATATTGCTACCTTTTCCTGAAAAACACTTTCCCTATACAGAATATTGATACTATTTCAAGTAGCATGGAAAATTTATAAATAATTAGTTAAGTAGGATGGGTGACAGACTTAGAAATATTTCAAATACTTTTCTGAAGTGAATTTGATTTGTACTGTTCATTTTATACAGATATTAAAGTTAGAAGACAATGGCCAATTTCATGGAAAGTGTTTTTAGTTTATATCAGCTAGACCAAAACTAAGGAAACAAAGCCTATAAACAAATGTCATAAGACTCACTTGGCAAACTCCAAAAAGCTAACATAGCTAAATCAACACACTTTAATCTCAGGCTTCTAGAAGAGCATTTTTTTCATAATATGATTTCAATTCAAGCATCTACACAAAAGACTAAGAATTTTAGAAATGTTGTCTGTCTAGCTGGACAATCCCATGAGACAAGTGCTGCCTATTGTGTCCTCTGCTCCATTTTCCTCAGGTTGAGTACCTTTTTCTTTTTCTGAGAAGACTGAGGCAAAGCACCCTTGTCTTTTTCTGAGAAGACTGAGGCAAGGAAGGTTATTTCCTGTTCCAGTTCAAAGTTTAATAGTATTTTGTATGTTTTACTTATGGTTTGTTTATTTACTGATTGGAGCAAATGTCCAATTCTGTTCCCCCCCCCCCCCCATTTCAATGCCCTTCAATGTCAATTTTAAATCCTTCTAACATTTGATGATGGGGCAACCAATGACATGCAATACCATCTAGGTTCATTTCTTCTCTTGATTTGAATCTATATTGTCCCTCTTTGAACTTTAATAGCTCTTTGTAAGTAATCCCATTTTCCTCTTTTAGTTTTTCTCTCTTGTGAAAAGCTTGATGATCTGATATCCATATTGGTATTTGGACACATATTTTTAAAATATATTTTAGCCAAATTTTCAGTAAAGACTTTTTGTAACATAATAGTTCTCAAATACTTTATGGACAGTATTTTTATTATACAATGAGCATGCATGCCTTCTGTATCTATTGTGGAATCCTTCCAATTGCAGTAATTTTTTTGATTTTTTAACATTATCCAGTCTTTTACTCAGGTCAAACAGCTAGCATGGAAATATAGTTTTAAATCTAGTAATCCAAGCCCTCCTTTTTCTTTCCTGTCTTGCATGATTTTCCATCTAATTCTTGGTTTTCTCCCCACCCATATGAATTTAGACAGTTCTTTCTGCTAATATTTCAAAGATAGGTCATTTACAATTATTAGGATATCATTTTTATTGTAGAAAGTCTACCCAGGAGTGATAAGTCTGGTTTGTTCCATTTTCTTAGATTATCTTTTACTTGGTTCCATTTTTGTTTATAATTATTTACAAATAGTTCTGAATTTTTATTTGTTGTATTTATTCCTAAATATTTTACTCTTTTCACAATTCTAAAATTGTCATATTTTTGTCTTTTCTTTTTGTCATATTCTTTGCAATTATAATTTTTTTTCCATTAATCTTAAAGCCTGACAATTCCCCAAATTCTTTTAAGACATAAATCAGATTTGTGGCCTGACTTCCAGTAGTAAATGATAGTGTGACTGGTTGTGCTTCACTGAGCTGGTGTAACCACCAAAATGGGTTATAGAGCCATCTGAGAGACAACAAATGGGACAGAATTGCCCCCCTTGGAATTGCCTCCAAGGGGGCTCAGAGATGTTCAGAGAGATCCAAATTCAACTGCCAGTACCCAGGGGGATGAAGGGAGAGGAGAAGGAGCAAGGGAAAGAATAATCTGGGTGTGGAGGGAGTTGAAGGAGCAGAACCCAACCCCACTTTTGCAGCCAAGACAGCACAAACACCACCTGCCATGTTGTTAGTATATTTCTAATTGTAAAAAAAAAAAAAGCAGAATTACTTTTGAAGGATCTCGTTTTCCTTGTTCTCACTGTTTATTCTGAAGTATTCTGAAGAATGTGAAGCGGCATCTGGTGCTTGTACTGCTGTAAATCCAAATAATAATAATAATAATAATAATAATAATAATAATAATAATTTTTTATTTATAGCCCGCCCCACAGCAGCTTGCTGTGGGACTGGATGCCTGCGCTATCCCCTCCTTTCTCTTCACTCACCCGGCTCCCTTCCACATCTCTGTTACTCTTGTCTCACTTCTCTTACCAATCTTATCCTTGCTGGATCTGCTGAGAGAATATTGGGGTGCTTCAGAGGGCCCACCTGAACCTCTTTTATCAGAGAGATTGTTTTGGCTCTTTTATTTTGAGCCAAATCACCACAGCAACTGTCTCCTTTTCAGCTGTTCTTAAAAGGTTACCATCACGCCTGCCATCTTCACAGGAAGCTCACCAATGAGGCAAAGTCTTCTCTTTGTCCCCTGTTAGCATTTCACCATTTTCTTCATGAAGTAGCCCTATCATTTTAAAAAAATTCTTTGTGCTCCAAACATAACAAAAATAAATAAATCATTTTTATTATTTTTAACCTCTCTAGAAAGGCTGAGCTCATTCTGAGCTTTAGCTTTTCTGAGGTCCCCTATATAAGTACTAATTATTCATTTCTATTCCTCTGTGGTGATTTTCTCCTTCTTCCATTTCTTATACATGACTTATAAATCTCAACTTATCTAAAAATTATTTGTACATCCACTCTGGTTTCTTTAGGCAATTCTCACTTTGATTCCTCATTGGTTTTCTTTGCACTATGCCTTCAATATATCTCCTTTAAGAAACTCATTCATCATGAACTTGTAGTAGATAAACAGGAACAGAGACTCTAGGACATTCAGGAAAGTAGAGTTTATTTTATGTTGACAGGCTCCCAGGCAGGTTTGTCCTGTGACTGGAGACCCCTCCCTCGTCTAATCAACATCCTTATATACCATCTTACACAGCTAGTCTATAATTACATCAACACATGCATAATTCAACATTTTCATTGGTTACAAGATATAATTCCAAACCCCTCCTTTCCTGACTACATTACACTTCTACTTGTCATGTGTGAACTGGCATTTTTGTTCTTTTATTCCCATTTCATACCATCAGTGTTATCTCTTTTGGCTGTGAAAAAGTCTGCCTGTCTTCAAGATTGAAAAACAACATTCCTTGCTATCTTTTCCAATGAAGCCAAACTGAAAGCCTTTTACAATTGCTCTGCAAATGCACAGTTTTAAACATAGAATATGGACCTCAAGGGTCATCCAATCCATGAGCTTTGTAGTTTCTTTTATATAATTATATAATTTTTTTTATGTAATTAGCCATGAGCTTTGTAGTTTCTTTTATATTATTTCATCCCCTACATTTCATCCCTTTAAAGCTTAATTCTTTTAGCAATTATAGCTTTACCTGTGAGCTTTTTCAATTATCATGGCATAAGCTGCAGCAGTTTCACTGACTGTATTCTGCAAAGCTTTTGCCAATATACAAATAATGCATGGCACACACATACATATTAAAATGCAAACAATTATTATTAGCACAATAACAAAAAACACCTGTTTTAGCCATGTGGCATTAGGCAGTCTTATGCTCCTTTCCAGCTGCCAATCCTGGAATAAAGAATGAGGCTGATATGAGTTCAGCATCGTTCCACAAAGTAAAAAGGATTCACGTTTCAGGCAGCATATGTGCACTCTTTTTTTGCTTCATTTACTGGAAGTTGTTTCAACAAAATCTGACTTTTGGGGTAGTATAGGTATTAATCTTCTCATGCACAGTTCCCCTGTGATGTTTACAGGCTGATATGAATAATATTTTTTTATTTATAATAATTTATAAATTATTATAATTTATAAATTATAAATAATTTAACCATAATTTTTATGGGGACTTGCTACTGTGCTCAAAATTCCACCAACTCCATATATCACCATTAAATGGGAGCTCTCCATAAAGGCAAGAAGACAAAATCTAAGCTGCTGACCTTCCTCCTTTTAAATACATTGTAGGGCTGCTGACTATTCTAGCTAAACCTTCCCATATATTTGTATCTGGGTCCCATTTTTGTGAATAAAGGTAAGTGCCCTCAGCTATTAGACTTAATGCAATTACAACCATCAACCCAATCTGACAGTGTTTAACCAAACCTGAGGTAAATGTATCTTTTGACTCATTCTAGAACCAATGGTTTAAATACTCTCACAAGTTCATATTGATAAAAATGGTCCTTCAGAGGTTCTCCTGGAGTAACGATGGCTCCAACTACTGTTCTGTATCTTTCTGTTTGAGAATATGTCTCAATTTTAGGGCTTGGAGACCCACCCATTCACTCAAGAATTCTAAAGTGCCAGGACCATGCGTAGATCTACCAGCTTCTGGTTTGTGGTAGAAGCAAGGTCTATCCCTCCCTCGTTGCAGATCTGGCCATATGCATGGCAAACAGCTTCCTGTGGGTGTTTGCAGTAGTTTGCAATGCCATCCAGATTATATATTGAAATTAACTGCCAGGAAGTTTCAGCTTTCATAAAATAAACATTTTGAGAAAAGGCTCAGAATGTTGAAAAAAAGAAATGTTTTTATTCTTGAAAACAACCCAATACATTTGGGCCTGGAAATATTTTTTGGCCATCTGCAGGGAATTACAATTGCAAAATCAATCTGCATGAATTCCAAAAATATTGTCTGCAAAACCTAATCCTGACAACTGAAGTACAAACTTTTGTGACATTGTGAAGTCGTAGGCTTTCATGGCCAGCATCCATAGGGTTTTGTGGGTTTTTCGGGCTGTGTGGCCATGTTCGGAAGAGTTTCTTTCTGACGTTTTGCCAGCATCTGTGGCTGGCATCTTCAGAGAATCTGTGCCAGCCACAGATGCTGACGAAACGTCAGAAAGAAACTCTTCTAGAACATGGCCACACAGCCTGAAAAACCCACAAAAATCTATTTTGTGACATTCCTTTTAGAATCCTTGCAAGTTGATTTTGAAGTTATAATCCCCTGAAGAGTGCCAAAAACATATTTCCAGGCCCAAATGCCTTCAGCTATTTTCAGTAATAAAATCATCTCTCTTTTCTTTGTCTCTTTTGCATATCATATCTATTACTTGTCACCAGTGTTCTCCATCTTGGGAGCTCTTTAAAGAAAGGCTGGGTAGGCATCATTCACAGGTACTTTTGTTGTGTATTCCTGCATAGCAGGGGGTTGGCCCTTGTGTTCTCTTCCAACTCTATGGACGTTATCACACGGGGGCAAATCTGCTGGTTAATCCACACAAAACCCAAACAGAAACTGGATTAGTGCCCCGTGTTTTCACACGACGTCGCACAGAAACTGGACAGAAAGTGGACAGAAACTGGTGTTAACCGCGATCTTTTGAAATTCGGTTGTTTGGAGGAAATGCAAATGCGCAATTAAGGTAATTTCGCATTTACCGTAATGTGATAACCAAATGTGCATTTGGGAGCATTTCCTTGCTGTTGCCATGGTTCCAGTGAGCATTCCTCTATCTGCGCATGTGCAAGATGCTCATTTCTAGTACATTTACTGGCTTTTTTCGCTTGTGTGTGGACGTTAAATGCGCTTACTGTAAATTCGCAATTAAGGTAATGATGTTTGCGGAATTAAGGTTTATTTCCCGTTTATTTTCGGAATGCCTCATTTCCACTTTATTTTCGCTTTCTGGCCCATGTGTGATAACGTCCTATGAGTCTATAATGCAAGATAACTAGATTCTTATCACAGTGGTATCCTGTTGGTTAGTCCAAACTAGATCAGCCCCATTCAACCAACAGTTAAATTATGAGTCAATATATAGTAATTCCATTGATTCAATGAGTCTACTCTAATTAGGATTAATAATTGGATTTAGTTTTACTCTGGCAAAAGCCTTTATGGTTCGTGAAAGTTTATGCCACAATAAATTTGTCAAAGGCGTCAGAGGACACCTCTTGTTTTATCTCACACAGGTGTTAATACAGAGAATTGTTTTTCTTTCTCTTTTAGAATTGTCAGTTCACGGTTGTCCCAGGCCCTGAGATTTCTGTGCCAAAACCTGAAACCTAGGGACTACCCTTGGTGATACCATTAAGCTTTATATGCATTAAGTACCAGCCACAGTTGCTCACATCTTGTCATTCAAACCACACATGAGAGAGAGAGAGAGAGAGAGAACATATTTTTCTGTTTGGAAAGTAAAACCAAAGTCTTGACTAAAGAGGCTGTTCCCAGATCAAGGTGAAATGAGAGGATTATTCCTTCTCACTTACTTAGGGAGACAGGAAAAGCAACATTTAATTTGGGGGACTTGGTTCTATACAGAAGTTGGATGCAGAGCAAAACAGAGCATGAGCCCTGGCAAAACAGTGACTAGGAGGGAAGATAAGTAGGCAAATATATAGAACTGCTAGTCTTGGCAAGTTGCAGCAACAAATCAATAAAGGTTTGCAAATTGTAACAAGCTGCTACTATATTAGCTGAGTTGGAGATTTACAGATAGCCTTTCTTCTTGTTCCTCTTGAGCCTAGCAAAACTGGAGAATTTGCACCTTCATTTTCTGCCTAGAGAAGACTCATAAAAACTGAGACTCAGGGGTGAAACAGACCAACCTGAAGGAGGGGCTTACCAGCTACCACACACCACCACCCCAATCCGGCTGTTTTCCTGTTTTGTAAGAAGTGCCAGAAAGCTGCTCCTTTTTGAGCTGGGAAAAGGGCACCTTTGCTGTGGTGGCAGCATTTTTTTAAAGCTCCAGTGGTGTGCGGCGTGTAAATGCTGTGCCTCCAGAGCACCACAATGCTCCCTGCCATGTGGTCAGGCAGGCAGCTTAATGCTGGCTTGAGGGTGGCATTGGGGCGTGCATTGTCCAAACACCACACCACCACATTGCCCCCAAGCCAGCACTTACTGCCACTCTGTTTAGCCCCTCTGTTCCCTTTAGAGCCATTTTAATCCACACAAGTTTTTTTAAAAGGTCCTAACACTATTTAATGCATTTTTATTGCTGTAAACTGCCCAGATTCCTTGTGATTGGGCAGGCTATAAATAAATAATTTATTATTATTATTATTATTATTATTATTATTTGCAACACCCTTTGCGTCATTTAACATCTGTATGTTTCAACCAGTTAAGCAGTTTGAAAAATTAACAGCCTTTCTCACAGAGAGTAATTTCTTTTAAACCTGTGCAGAAATAGAATTGGGAGCTCTGTAAAGAACAGGACACACACATATATGGAAGATTTCCTCTCTTGGGAGCACTGAACAGCGGTAATACTAGCCTGCTTTCAAAGGTCACTCTGAAGGAACCCATTGGCAGTAATGCCTTTGTTCTTTCTCCTTCTAGAACTCTGCGTAAGGAGCCAGTCTTCAATGACAACCTGCCAAGCTGTATAACATGTGGGACTGTAGTGGTGAAGCCCAATGTGAAGGAGTTTACAGAAACATCTGCAATATTCCAAGATGGGTCTGTGCAGGAAGGTCTTGACTACATCATTTTTGCCACAGGCTACACCTATTCATACCCATTCATGGATGATGACTCCATAATCAAGAGCAGGAACAATGAAATCACTCTCTACAAAAGCATCCTTCCCCCTTGGCTGGAGAAACCCACCATGACAGTAATTGGCTTGGTCCAGTCCCTTGGATCAACTATCCCTACTGTGGATCTTCAGGCTCGCTGGTCCACGAGAGTGTTCAAGGGTTTGTGTAGTTTCCCCTTTCAACATAAAATCAAGATTCTTTGTTATTTGCCATCAAGCAAATTTTGATTTATGGTGACCCTATGAATGGGAGACCTCTAAAATACCCTATTATTAACACACCTGCTTATTTCTTACAAACCCAGGTTACCTTGATTGTGTGTATCCACCTATAATGCAGTTTCCCCGACTGGTTTCCACTTTGTGGAGCATTACCATTTTTTTCAGTTAATCACATCCCCATGATATATCTGAAGTATAATATCCGCAGTTTAGTCATTTTGCCTTCTAGTGAGAGGTCAGACCTGATTTGCTCTAGGACCCATTCATTTACTTTGCTTAGCAGTCCATGATATCTGTAGAACTCTTCTGAAATACTGTGTTTCAAATGCATTGACTTTCTTTATATCAGCCTTCTTTACTGTCCATCTTTCACAACCATACATATAAATTGAAAATACTATAATAATAATAATATAATTTATTTATATTTAATTAATTATAATATATAGTATATTATAATATTATAATATTATAATATATAATATAATATAATAAATAATATAATTTATTATTTACTATGACATGGATAATTCTGACTTTGGTATTTAATTATGTATCTTTGGTTTTACATAAAGATTTCATGTGGTTCTTCATAACTGCCTTCCAAATCTTACACTTCTGATTTCTTGATTACAGTTTCCATTTTGATTAATGCTGGAGTCCAGGTATAGAATTTTTTTCAACAGTTTTTTTCAATGTCTTCATTACCCACTTTAAAGCTTTTGCATTTTTTTAAAGTTTCAGGTCTTTGCTATTTTCTGTAAGTAATATGGTGTCATTTGCATCTCCTAAATTGTTTGTGTTCCTTATACCATTTTTTACACTTCCATCATTTGAATCTAATCCTTCTTTCCTTATTATATGTTCTGCATATAGATTAATCAGATATAGGGATAAATGCAGACTCAGTGTGATGCATTTGAGCATTGGATTATGACTCTGGGCAAGCAGGGTTGGCCCACAGCTGTGAAAACTCACTGGATGACCCTGGGCAAGTCATACTCTCCCAACCTCAGAGGAAGGCAAAGTTAAACCCCTTCTGAACAAATCTTGCAAAAAAAAAAATGCCCCATGATAGGTTCACCTTAGGGTCACCATTAGGCATAAACACTTGAAGGCACACAACATTGCAATAGTGATATTTGGTCAGCTACCGGAACACTTCAGTTCAGAAATCCAAGCTTTCTGTGGTAGAAACAGTGGTAGAAACAGAAAAGCTTTATTTGGAAACTATAGGATGTTCACACAGACCTATATAGTTAGGGCTAAAAGGCCAGTGCAAAACATATTTGCACTAAGCATTATAGACCAAAAACCAGAGGAACTATGGTCTGAAGACATAATAAAAGAAGAATACAGACAGACACTTTAAAAAAGAAAGAAAGAAAGAAAGAAAGAGAAAAACTATGGATGACAGAAAAAACACTGCAGAGAAATAGAAATTTCTATTAGACAACAACAAAAAGGGAAAAACAGGAGATCTCTTTCAATAGATCAGAGAAAGGAAAGGAAAATTCAAACCAAGATGACAACAAAAATTACATAATTCAAGACCAGGAAGGAATAAATAGACATTGTATGCAATACACAGATGAATTATACAAAAGAGATGACAAAATGAAGGACATGGAACAAAGAGCCATATGAAGATCAACTCCAAATTCTAAAAAATGAGGTGGAAACTGCAATAAGAGAAATAACGAAAAACAAATCACTAGGAACAGATGATATTCCAATTGAACTGTGCAATCCACATTGACAGAGTCAACTTTAGTGCTAACCAACATATATTAACAGATATGGAAAACAAAATGATGGCCAACAGATTGGAAGCAGTCAATATACATACCCATCCACGAAAAGGGAGACACAAGAGACTACAGCAACTATAGCACTGATCCCCCATGCAAGCAAAATTATGCTCATAATTATGCAACATAGACTCCAACCATACATGGAGAGAGAAATCCTAGAGGTCCAAGCGGGGTTCAGGAAAGAAAGAGGCACTACGGAATCACATTGCAAACATTCGATGGCTAATGGAGCACACCAGGGAATTCCAAAAGAAAATCAGCATGTGGTTTGTAGACTAGAGCAAAGCCTTTGACTGCATAGATCATGAAAGGCTATGGAATGCCCTTAAAGACAAAACATATTATAAGAAAAGCAGGCTTGGAAACAGAAGAAAGAGGAATGAAAATAGGAGGAAAGAATATCAACAATCTAAGACAGGGGTAGGCAACCTAAGGCCCGGTAAAAGAATTCTCATACCTGGTATCAAACCTTGATAGAAATGCGGACTGCAGTCAGGAAATCAGAAGAATATTAAGAATGGGGAGGGTGCCTATGAAAGAACTAGAAAGGATTCTAAAATGCAAAGATATACAACTCAGCACAAAAGTTAGACTTATACAAGCCATTGTATTCCCTATTATCATGTATGGATGTGAACTGGACAGTTAAGAAAGATGATAGGAAGAAAATCAACTCCTTTGAGATGTGGTGCTGGAGAAGAGTGTGAAGGATCCTGTGGACAGCCAAAAAGACAAATAGGTCCTACAGCAGATCAAACCAGAAACCTCCTGGAAGCCAAGATGACCAGACTGAGGCTGTCGTACTTCGGACACATCATGACACATTTTATTATCTTGTCGAGTTCTTTCATAGCTGCCCTTCCCAATTCTAGTATTCTTCTGATTGCTTGAATGCAGTCTCTGTTCTGATCAATATTTGAACCAAAGTATGGGAACTCCTTGACTATTTCAATTTTCTTGTTGTCTAGGATGAATTCTTTAGATCTTCCATGGTCATTTTATTTTATTTTTAAGTTCAGCATTAATCTAACCTTGACATATTCCTCCTTGATCTTCTTCAGTAATTGCTCCATGTCTTTTTTTGTTTCTGTTACTAGTATTGTGCCATTTGCATATCTTAAGTTATTAATGTTCCTTCTTCCTATCATCACTCCTCCTTCCTCTGAATTCATGCCTGTTTTATGTACTATATTCTCTGCATGTGATTGAATTTGCCAATTGAGAACCATTTTGTTTCTCTGTATTCTGTTTTGATGGCAGCCTCTTGTCCTCAGTACAAGTTATGCATCAGAACAATCAAATGTTGTGGAACTTCCATTCCTCTAAGTGCAAGCCATAGCTTTTTGTGAATTATGCACTGAAAGGCTTTGCTCTAGTCAATAAAGCACATGCAGATTTCCCCCCTGGAATTCCCTGGTGCACTCCATTATCCAACTTAAGTTTGCAATTTCATTCCTATTGCTTCTTCCTTCCCTGAATCTAGCTTGCTCCTCAGGGATTTCTGGCTCCATTTATGGTAGGAGTCTGCTGCAGAATTTTGAGCATGGCTTTGCTTGCATGAGAAATCAGTGTGATAATTCTGAAATTACTGCAGTCTTTTCTGACTTCTTTTTTGTTTTTTTGTTTTTTGTGGATTGGAATATATTATATTGATTGCTTCCAGACTGGGGGCCACTGCTTTGTTTTCCATAATAGCTGACAGATTTTAGGTAAAACTAAGCATGACTCTGCCTCTATGGATTGTAGCGGTTCTATTGGTATGTCATCTGTTCCTGGTGATTTGTTCTTTCCAATTATTTTGAGTGCAACTTTCAATTGCTTTCCAAAATTTGGGGCTCATATTCGTAAGTTTTCTCTTTCCATGTGTTTATCCTTTCACATTTTCACATTTCATAATTAAAGCATACATAAATTTTAAGAGGCTATATTCTCATTCATTATGAACCCAAAACACTCTCCTTTTCCCCCTTCCCTACAGATACGCCTCCTTCTGCCATTACACCATCCATTGTCAAGATCTTGTATTTCCCTGCACAGCCTCAACTCCCTTCCCACTTGCTCGTTAAGAACGAAAGAATGTAGTCAACAGTCTTAGCAGTTACATGTCCCATCCTTTAGCAGTAATACTCTATGATACAATATGAACAAGCATAGCTATGACAAGCAAATTCAACACTCTTAACCATGGCAGGCAAGCTGAAGGACTCAGATCCTGACATAAATGCAGTTTTGTCTAACATCCCTTGCCAATACAAAACTATTCTGTTTCTCCATACTGTATCTTGGCAGTGCCCTCTTTCCAGAGTATAGTTACAGAGTATACAGAGTATACAGAGTATAGATAGTTCATCAGGACTATCAGATTTTGTGGCACATCCATTTTTTTTAGAACAAATCATAATTCTGCAATCTATAAAGCATAAATTGATTTTTTTCTGTAATTGTTTTTGGTACATGTATGTATTCACAAATATATTGTACCTCTTCCTTTTCTCAACTCAGCTCAAGTACAAAGAAAATTAGATTATATTTAGGGGAGAAATAAAGTAACAGATACAAACACACAATTTTTAGGGAGTACTTATCATCCAGACTTTGATCTTCATCTGTGGAGAAGTGGCGAGGAGGTACAAGAGTTGCAATGTCTTTGTTAAATATTACTCAACTGCAGATTTGTGTTACAACATTCATTCCTAGGCCCCATTCACACTATGAAAATAATCCAGGATGAATCCAGGTTGAATCCTTGGTTTTCACACATGTCCCTAGCTAAACTCCCACTTAACCCAGGATATTCGATACTGGGTTTTTCCTGAGTTTTTCTGAAAGATCTGCATCAATCTGCATCATCGTCAGTGTGAATATGCTTCTGAATTTATTCAGATTGCTTTGTATCATTAAAGGAAGGGAGGAAGCTCCATTTTAACTCAAAATGATAGCATGTGTGAATAACACAAGGATTAAAGTAACTTGAAGAGATTCACGAACCCAAAACATAATGGGAACAACAAACCCAATATGCATCAGCACAGCAATTCACATCTCCATGGGACAAAAAAATAATAATAATGAGTGTGAATGCCCACACACTGAAAATCCAGCCTCCTTATGTTGAGATGTGTTATTCCTGTTTCCAGAGGAGATTGTTTGAGCACTGTGCATGTGTGTCTATACATGTACAAAAGAGTGGATCTCATGGAACATATGGTATCATAATCAACTCTTTTTTCTTCTGTAGGATTATGTAAACTGCCTTCACACAGCAGTATGATGGATGACATAGATGAAAAAATGGGGAAGAAGCAAAAATGGTAAGTTTCAGATGTTCCCCTTTTCTAAGCCTGAATAAGTGAAAATCCACCAAATTTTCTGCACTTGTTACAGATGGTAATATACTTTGATTTTCTGAACTGAGCAGGTTTAAGTATTCTGTATTAAGTTGTACAATATACTTTGAATATGTTGGTCTTTTTTGTTATTTTTCAAATTCACTGCATACCTCTTCTGCCAATAGGATGCATTTTTAGAAGAAAATATTATAACTGTAGAATATTTTTAACTCTAGATTTATATCATATACCATTTACAGTAAAAAAAAATCTACTAAACATATTTCTTCTTTCTTTAAGGTATGGACAGAGTGATACCATACAAACGGATTATATTGTCTACATGGATGAACTTGCCTCCAGTATAGGCATCAAGCCCAACATTCCACTCCTGTTTCTGACAGATCCCAAGCTGGCGCTGGAAATCTATTTTGGCCCCTGTAGTCCATATCAATTTCGTTTAATAGGGCCAGGGAAGTGGAATGGAGCCAGAAATGCCATTCTTACACAGTGGGACAGAACACTTAAGGCCACGAAGACCCGAGTTGTACAGAGCACTCAGAAGTCTCTCCCACTCTATTTTTTGCTCAAAGTATTTTTCCTCCCACTTCTCATTGCTTTTTGGGTGATGTTTAATTGAGTAATCATAAACTAAACACCACAATAAGTGCATAGGATTTAGATAAAAAAGAGATGGACAAGTAGTAGCCTTACAGATACTATTGGACTGCAACTCCTCTCTTCTCTAACCATCATAAGTTATAAACAATGCAGGGACTTGCAGCCCAATAAGATCAGTATATTTCCCAGCAGAAAATTAAACACTGCTTTCTCCCCTGCCCCCTCCCCCAACAAATAAACATAGGACGATCCCTATCAAACCCACCATAGACTGGGAGGGAATTAAAACTTCCTCCACAGCTCCCCCTCTTCTAAATTTCCCTCTAAAGAAAAATTTCCCAGGAAATGTAAGCCTTGCTTAGCTGTGCATGTTAGGCTCCTCATGTGTACTGTACAAAGTGGTAAAAGGCCTACATCTTATTGTTAGCCCTGACTAAAGTGTGTGTGTTGTATGCCTTCAAGTCATTCCCGACTATGGTGATCCTAAGGCAAACCTATCATAGGGTTTTCTTGGCAAGTTTTTTCATAGGGCATTTGCTATTGCCATCCCCTGAGGCTGAGAGTGACCTTGAGCAAGGTTACCCAGTGGGTTTCCATGGCCAAGCAGATTCAAATCTTGCATGCCAGAGTCATAATCCAGCCCTTAAACCACTACACCACACTGGCTGACTAAAGGAGACCCACTGAATCAATGACATTTACCTATATGTTGATTCACCATTTAGCAATTGATTGGATGGATTTACTCTAGTTGGGACTAACAAATAGGATACCAGCCAGTTTTGCAGCATGCTACACATTTAACATAGCAAATACTCCCAAACTATATGTGATGTCACATTATTTAAAAAAGCTTTTACTGAAAAGCAAAATATGTCATATCATTTTATAAGAAAAAACTTATAAACTAACGATTAGCTATATAAGCTTAAAATTGAAACAAAGTGGGAAATATACAGAATCCATGTACTAGCCATAATCTAGCAGTATGTGCACAAAAAGTTTATTTTTAATCTCAGAAATCCAGTTTAATTTAAAGCCATGATTCCTGGTACATAACAAGCATGGTCTGTGCAAAGCAAAACAAACACACATGATTGAGAGTGTTTCCAGATCAACAGTTCTAGCCCTTCCAATTAAAAGATGGTGTGAAACTTTTCCTCCTTTACTGAATTTGAGGAAAGATAAGCTGTGGGAAACCAAGGAGAAGTAAAAATCTGGAAACATGCCCAAGAGCAGGATGATGGCAATATAAAATCCTCCTCTATATGTTATGTAGGATCTGGTTCACTCAAATTTTACTGTATGTGCATGTTAAAAGGCCTGACATTTTAAGCAAAAGCCATTCATTTTCAGCAATTAAAGGAACTATAAATGAATCAACTGACATTGTTCCAAAGTGTCTTACTGTAATTTTTTATTTTTATTTTTATTTATTTATTTATTTATTTATTTATTTATTTATTTATTGCTATGTCCACACCAAGACAAAAAAGTCAAACAAATCATTGAAACCCTTTACAGCATTGTTTTCTAAACCATCGGATATCAGGGAGCGGGAATTATTCTTTTCCACTGTTTGGTAGACTGGCAGTACATTTGTTCCTTTTGGGAACAATTGTTTCTTTTTTTACTTGAAACTTGCCAGACCAGAAACCAGAGATAAGCACCACCACCCCCCACCCCCCGTTATTCATCATCTACTCTGTCTCTCAAAATAGCTCCCAGACATCTCCTGGCTGGTCCAGATTGGCCACCAAGAATAATGAGATGTGAAAAGGGGATAGCTTTGGGCTCTGTGTCAAAGCTGGGCAAGTGGCTGTGGGAGAGGGAGCTGGTTGTGAGTGACAATGACTGTGTTCCCTTTCAAGATTTGAAGGGCGTTGGAGAAATGTGTGAACATGTGGGCTCTGAGAAAAAGATTCAGCAGAGCCCAAACTTCTGAAAGTAAAAAGGAGCAAGTTTTGGCGACTTTCCGTTTGGGTTAATGTCATGTTATTTCTCCTTTACACAAATACGTCTGAAAAACAACCTGCTTTTGCAGGGTTATTTTTTTAATTATTTAAATCCCATATCTGCACAGGATTTAAGCAATTTGCCTCTGTGTGATAAGGTCCTATGACGGTCTCAATTTAGTCATAATGGCTTCTACAGAGAGTTCAGGCTTGATTTCCTCTTTGTTGTTAGCTGCCCTTGAGTTTTCCAACCCACGGCAACCCCATGGGTGAAATATCTCCAAGAATCCCTATCTTCCACTGCTCTGCTCAGGTCCTGCAAACCCATGCCTTTACCCCCCATATTGAGTCTATCCATCTGGTGTGCAGCTTCCCCTCTTTCTTCTACCCTCTACCTTTCCTAGTATTGTTTTTTCTAGTAATCCATGCCTTCTCATTATGTGGCCAGAGTACGATAGCCTTATAGGAAAGCTCTGGTCTAATCTGTTCAAGGACCCATTTGTTTGACTTTTTGGCTGTCCATGATATCCTAAGCACTCTTCTCCAGCACCACATCTAGAATAAGTTGGTTTTCTTTCTGTCTACTTCCTTCACACTTTCCAGCTCTCACATCTGTACATGATGATTGGAAATACAATGGTCTGGACTGTTCTAACTTTAGTGCTCAGCTGTATGTCTTTGTTCTTCAAGATCTTTCCTAGTTCTTTCATAGCTGCCTTTGAATTCCTAGTGTGGCAAGTCACTGGCAGAGTGGAGTTTCCTCAACAGCCAATCAGGTTCAGGATGGCTGCAAAGGTGGGGGCTGCATGAGGAGTGACTATAAAAGGAGAGGAGCGAGTGGAAAAGGGGATGAGTGTGTCAAATGAGAGTATTAAGATCCAGTTCAGGGCTCGTGCCTGCCTTATTCAGTGATAATATTAATTGTGATTTGAGCCCGACTTTCACAGGATTCATAATCATGATGAAGAGGCATTATAAGGGCTTGTTTTAAGAGAATTAGAAAACAGGTTAAAACTGAAACAAAGTAAGTGCAGGATCTGAAAAGAGAAATAGTTTATAACAAGTGAAGAGCTGTACATAATGTAACCATACGATTTTTGAACTAACTGTAAAAAGACAAACTTAAGATTTGACTGTACATAAAGTTTATATTCCTTCTTGTTTACAGAAGAGTGTCCTGAATTAATTTATAATCAAAAACATCATAAGTATGCTACCAAAATAATAAAACACATAATAAATAAGGATATTGGGAGCCCATAAGTGACTGGGAGTCACTCGTTAAGTGAGTGTATTAGGAAAAGAATTGGGGCCAGTAGTCAGACCAAGGGTTAAAGAGATGTTTCTGGGTTAAAGGAAAAACCTCAGACCATCGTGAGGAAAGAAGAAAGATGACTGTGGTCATCACAACACTTAAGGCCTTTGCAGACTGCCAGAAATAGTGCAAATTGAGTCCACTTTAAATTGAGGAACTGCCCTGGCTCAGTGCTAGGGAATTATGGGAACTGTAATTTATTGTGGCACCAGAGCTCTCTGACAGAGAAGGCTCAATGTCTTAGAAAAAAATACAGTTCCCATGATTCCCTAGCACTGAGCCAGGGCAGTGCCTCAATTTAAAGTGGACTCAATTTGCACCATTTCTGGCAGTCTGCAAAGGCCCTTAGTCTTCCTATTTGACTGCAGTCACCATGCTGGTCATGTCTGATCCTAGGTACAGGAATTCTTTAACAATTTCAGTATCTTCATTTTCTAGATTGAATTGATGTATTTCTTCTGTGGTCATTATTTTCAGTTTCTTTATGTTCATCATTAAACCTGCCTTTGTACATTCATTTTTGACCTTCCTTATTAACTGATCCAAGTCTGTAATGTCTTCCACCAGTATTATGGTGTCATCCTCATATCTTAGGTTGTTATGTTCCTTCCTCCTATTTTCACTCCTCCTTCTGATTCTAACTCTACTTTTCTTATGATGTTTTCAGCATATAAATTGAACAGAAAGGGTGATATGATACAGCTCTCCCTGACTCCTTTGCCTATTGGGAACCACTCTGTTTCTCTGAATTCTGTTCTCACATTGGCCTTTTGTCCTTGGTATAGATCTCTCATCAGGACTATCAAATGTAGGTGGCACCCCCATGTCTTTGAATGTGTTCCATAGCTTTTTGTGATCTATAAGTCAAATGTTTTCCTATGGTCTATGAAACACATGCTGATTTTTTTTAATTCTGTGGTTCATGCCATTAACCATATCTTTGCAATATGGTCCCTGGTGCCTCTTCCTTTTCTGAATCTTGCTTGCACCTCTGGAATTTCTCTCTCCATGTATGGTTGGAGCATTATTTTGTTTTTGAGCTTTATTATGTTTACATGTGAGATTAATGCTATTGTCCTATAGTTGCTGCAGTCTTTTGTATCTCCTTTCTTATGTATTGGTATATACATTGATCATTTCCAGTCTGTTGGCCACCTGTTTGTTTTCCATATTTGTTGATACATTGTAGTTAACACTAGAGTTGCTTCTGTCTGTGTGCACTGTAGCAGTTCAATTGAGATATCATCTGTTCCTGGTGATTTATTTTTCCAAATTCCCTTATTGCAGATTCCACTTCAAATCTTACCATCAGGGGTCCATCTTCATATGGTCCTCCTTCCATGTGTCATTCATTTCCTCATTTCTTTTATATAACTCTTCTGTGTATTGCCTCCATTGTCTTTTTATTTCTTCTTGTTCCTGTATTACATATTATGATTTCCTCTAGGATCCATTTATTTGTCATTTTGACTGCCCAGGGAATACACAGAATCTCTTCCAGTACCACATTTCTCTTCCTATCAGCTTTCTTCACTGTCCAGCTTTCACAACCATACATAGAAACTGGAAATACGACAGCATAGACAAGTCTAACTTTAGTATTTAATGGGTTATCATTACACTTCAGGGTCTTGTCTAGTTCCTTCACAGCTGCCCTTCCAAGTTCTATTCTTCTTCTGATTTCTTGACTGCATTCTCCATTGTGATTAATGATTGAGTATGGAAAAATCTTTATTTCAGTGTCTTCATGGTCTGCTTTAAAGTTATGCAAGTTGTCTGTGATCATTATTTTTGTTTTCTTAATATTCAACTGTAAGCCTGCCTTTCCACTTTCTTCTTTCACTTTTTTTCTGTAACAGTTCCAAGTCTTTCCTATTTTCTGCTAGCAGTATGGTGTCATCTGCGTATGTTAAATTGTTGATGTTCCTTCCTCCAATTTTCACACCTCTTAACTTAAAGCCTAATCCAGTTTTGTGTATAATATATTCAGCATGCCAGTTAAACAGGAAGGCCAGTAAAATGCAGCCTTTCCATGACAATTGGAAACCACTCTGTTTCTTCATACTCTGTCCTAACAGTGGCCTCTTGTCCTGAGTACATTTCTTTAAGTGCCATCCCTATTTTTTTCATGATCTGCAAATCAAAAGCTTTGTTATAGCATAGGGCAATTAAAGCATAGGGCAATTTTCATCTGAAGTTCTTTGGTGCACTCCATTATCAATTACAAGGAGCATTAGCAGTAAGGCTAAAATGTAATCAAATGCAACAGACCTTGTTTCTCTATTTATTTTGTAACTTAAAAAAAATCAATTAAGATAATAGACACTAAAAAGTATAGTGCTACATCAGCTAAGATACATCCATATGTGGTAGTTTAATGAGGGACTTTCTGAGGGGGAAGCCCACAGTACTGTTTCAGTGCTTACTTAAGATTTCTCAATATGGACATTGAGGGAGCTTCTTTCACTTTTATACAGTTTTGTATAACAAACTCCAGGAGAACATGATCACTTCCACCTAAGGATCCCATTGCAGGGAACAGCCACAGATAGGAGGGAGCACGTAGTTGTGGTGGGGGACTCCTTGCTCAGGGGTACAAAAGCAGTGGTTTGTGGCCTGATGGTTAAGACTGATGGTTAAGACATTAGAAACATAAGATATGTTTGTTTTTTGAGTGTATAGAGAAATATTAATAAGAATTACAAACCCATTTAATCAGCCTGAAGAAATACATATCAGACATAATAACAGAACGGTGATAGGAATAGAAATTAATACATATTTGTCAGTTTAGAAATATCATAGAAATATCATTTGTATATTCTGTACAACAAATTAAATAGATAAAATTGAAATCCCTCTATTATCTTAAAATTGAGACGACTCTATAGTAGGAAATGGCAACTGGTATTGATTCTCAACAACAACAAATACAGGATCTGGAAAAAATTAACAGCACATCAGTATATGGTTAACCTACAGTCACAGAAACTAAAGACATCTTTATAGAAAAAATTAGGAAATTAAGAGCAGACATCAGAGCTGAGATCCGAGCAGAAATGAGAGCAGAAATTAAAGAAATGAAAGAACAAATGAAAACCGAACTTCAAAAAGAATTACAGGGATTTAAAGAAAGTATATTTAAAGTAACAACAGAGATAATAATAATAATAATAATAATTATTATTATTATTATTATTATTATTATTTATAGCCCACCCCTCTGCATGGCAATCAGGGTGGGTTACAACATTTAAAACATACAAAGCTAAAACATTCCCTCATCCCACAGTCCAACCCTCCCATCCCCTTAAAATAGAATTAAACTAAGCAAAATTAAAATACTGCAAAACAACAAATGATAAAACAATAAAACAGGAATCAGTGATATAAAAAGAAGATGAAAACTCATCTCCCTAAGGACAGTTATTATTCTGGGAAGGCCTGCTGGAAAAGATCTGTCTTCACTGCCTTTTTAAAAGCAGCAAGAGTAGTGATGACACGGATCTTGTCCGGCAGGCCATTCCAATGTCTGGGAGCGGTTGCAGAGAAGACCCTCTGGGAGGTCTGAGACAGCCTGGTTTTTATTGGCTGTAGCAGATTCCTCCCAGAGGACTGAAGGGCCCGGGGGGATCGTACGGGAAGAGGCGGTCCCTGAGATAAGATGGACCCAAGCCATGTAGGGCTTTAATTTTTTGATTTTTGAAAATTTTATTATTAAAAAAAGATCGTTATTACAAAAATTATTCATCAATTATTAACTCAACAATTACAATACATATACATACAATATAATACATAGATACATACATACATACATACCTACATACATACATACATAAAAACAAAAATAACAAACAGACTTAACAAACAACAAAAATCCACTAACATATAGTACTACATAAACCATGTAGGGCTTTAAAGGTTAACCTTGTACTGTGCCCAGAAACTAAGCGGCAGCCAGTGGAGGGATTTAAGCACCGGTGTTATGTGATCCCTCCTAGATGTTCCGGTAATTAACCTGGCTGCCATGTTTTGCACCAGTTGCAGTTTCCGGGTTAGGCACAAGGGTAGCCCCATGTAGAGTGCATTGCAGTAATCCAGACGTGAGGTTACCAGGGCATGTACCACAGCTTCCTGATCCCTCACATCCAGATAAGGGCGCAGTTGGCGTATCAGCTGAAGCTGATAACAGGCACTCCTGACCGCCGCACTCACCTGACTAGTCATGTGAAGCGACGAGTCAAGGAGTACCCCCAAACTGCAAACACAGTACTTAGAGGAGAGTGTGACTCTATCCAGGACTGGAGACTGTATTCCCAGATCTGGTTTCGGGCCTGTAACTGTGAGTACCTCCGTTTTGTCTGGATTCAACTTCAATCTGTTTTTCCTCATCCAATCCATCACTGCTCTGAGACAGTCATTAAGAGGAGAGATGCCATCTGAAGTCTGAGACGATGATCTAGTCATGGAGAGATATATCTGGGTGTCATCAGCGTAATGAAGACAACACGCTCCATGCCTCCGAATGATCTCCCCCAGCAGCTTCATGTAGATGTTGAATAACATCAGGGACAGGATGGCGCCCTGAGGGATGCTGCAATTGAGCTCAATTTTAGATGAGCAACTGTCCCCGAGCATCACCCTATGGGATCTGCCTGAGAGGAAGGAACAAAACCACTGCAAAGCAGTGCCTCCAATTCCTAGCTCTCTCAGGCAATCCAAGAGGATGGCATGATCTATAGCAGAGGTAGGCAACCTTTCCCCTTTAAGGGCCGAGGGACTTCAGCTCCCAGAATCCCAGGAGCTATTGGCCAACATGGGACTATGGGCCAAGATGGCCAAATCTTCTGGGAGCTGAAGTCCCTCGGCCCTTAAAGGGGAAAGGTTGCCTACCCCTGATCTATAGTGTCAAAAGCTGCTGAGAGATCCAAGAGCACCAGCAGGGTCACACTACCCCTGTCGATGCCCAGGAGGAGGTCATCGGTCAGAACAACCATGGCAGTCTCCACTCCATATCCTGTCCTGAAGCCAGTTTGAAATGAATCAAGATAATCGGTTTCATCCAAGACTGCCTGGAGTTGGGAAGCAACTGCCCTCTCGATCACCTTGCTTTAAAAGGGAAGCAAGGGAGGGTTTTTTAAGGAGTGGCTTAACCGCCGCCTCCTTTAAACAAGATGGTATACTACCCTCCCTGAATGACGCGTTGATTGTGTCCCGAAGGAACACCTTCAACATGTCCCCACCCTGGACGACCAGCCATGATGGACAAGGATCGAGGGGGCAAGTCATCTTCCTCATCCTTCCAAGAAGCTTGTCCACGTCATCAGTACTCACAGATTGTAATTGATCCAGTAAAATGCCATCAGTAGGGTTCCTGGATGCCTCGTCTACGGAATCTGCCAAAAAACTGGCGGCCAAGTCAGCTCTTATCTGAGAGATTTTATCTACAAAGTAGATATTAAATGCCTCGCAGCAGGCTGTCGTTGGGTCAAGTAGGGGGTTTGGCGCAGGGGGAACCTTCGTCATCTCCCCCACCACCCTAAACAGCTCTGCCAGGCGGGACTCTGCAGATGCAATACATGCAGAACAGAAAGATTTTTGTGCTGCCCGTAAAGCCTCCCTATAGGAATCAAGATGCTTCCTAAGGTGAGTTCTGTCAGATAAGAGACGAGTCCTTTGCCATTCACACTCTAGTCGTTGTCTGGCACGCTTCATCCTCCTAAGCTCCTCTGTATACCAGGGCTTACGGTTTGAAGCGGGCTGGAAAGGACACTTGGGAGCGATTGTGTCAATAGCCCTGGTGAGGTCGGTGTTCCAAGTATCCACCAAGACCTCGACAGAATCACTGGCGTTACCAACCATTAAACCCTCTAAGGCTTTCCAGAAACCAATTGGTTCCATTAGCCTTCGAGGGCGGACCATTCTAATGGGTCCACCACCCCCGGGAGGGTGAGCGATAGCCTTTAGTTCCACCTTGATCAGAAAATGATCCGTCCATGACAATGGGGAGGGTTTTTTTACCTCCGCCCATGGATGTTCCTGCTCCGTACTAAAGACCGCATCAAGGGTATGACCAGCACAATGTGTGGGCCTGTCGACCAACTGGGATAGGCCCATGTTTGTCATGGTATCCATGAACTCCTGAGCCGCACCAGTTAGATCTTGTAAACTGGTTTCGAGTGGAATGTTGAAGTCGCCCAGAACCAAAAGTCTGGGCAATTCCAACAGTAACTCAGAAAACAGGGCGGTCAGCTCAATTAGGGAGTCTGTTAAGGAACGGGGTGGCTGGGATACCAACAGAATCCCTACACTATTCCTGGTCTTCAGGCTGAGGTACATACACTCGATGTAGGTTGTTTTCTGGATAGGCTTTCTGATCAAGGTTAAGGTGTTCCTATGGACCAAGGCTATACTGCCCCCCTGCCCACTGTCCCTCACCTGTTCACTGACTGAATACACAGCTGAGAGAGCCTGCGCCCATGTCACGGAGCTGGCATCCCCCAGCCAGGTCTCAGTAAAGGGATGAAGAAAATACAAACTAAAGTAGTAGAAATCGAGGAGAAAACAGAAAATTTAGAGAAAAGAGCAACCCTAATAAAAAAAATACAATACCAGGAAGAAAATCAAACAGCTTTACTGGAAATAAAACTCAAAAGGAGGGCATTAAAGATAAGAGGATTACAAGAAAACTACAATGAGGATTTAGAAGCTCGTGTAATTCCAGCTTTGGCCCAATTTATTAATTGGCCAACAGAACAGCTAGATGGAGAGATAGATAAACTATACAGAATCAACTCTTGGATAGCGACAAATAGACAATTGCCAAGACATATAAATATCTGTTTTGTTCAAGAAAGAGTAAGAGATCTAATTTTAGAAACAAATTACCAAAAAAAGTTACATAGAAGATCAGGAGGGTCAAATATTTAAAGATATACCATCGCAGATATTAAGAAAAAGAAAAGAATATCACGATGTAACAAACTATTTGAAACAAAATAACATAAAATATAGATGGGGAAGAATAGAAGGAGTAAGGGGGGAAAAAGATGGGTGATAGATACACTAAAGAAAGCTGATGAGTTCTTAGAAGATATCAAACTTAAAAGAGAAACAACTCAGGAAAAACAACATGAACAAAGAACAGAGATAAGAAAGCAGAAGGGAGAAATAAATAAAACTAGAAAAAGATACTGGTTTGAATAGAGACATGAGACAGAAGACACAGGAAGAAGATGATATGGGAGACCTAGGATATATCCCAATAGATCCAGAAGACTCAGAAGAAGACGAGAACGAAGAAATTAGTCAACAAAATAAAGCAGAGGAAAAATGTCAAGAAGAGAACTTAGAAGAGGAAGGAACAAGAACAAAATCAACAAAGGAAACAACAGATGAAGGAAAAGATAAAAAAGGAAAAGCAAAAGAAAAAAGCGGTATATTCAAATTAATTTGAGGTTAAGGAAAGGAAAGCAATTAAGCTATAGATATTAATTATTACAAAGTCTACACAACTTTAAAGAAATGTCATTAGAAGTAATATCATGGAACGTTAATGGCTTAAATTCAAAAAGCAAATAAAATATGATTCTACATTATTTAAGCAAACAAAAAAAGGACATAATATGTATACAAACACACATTAAAAGCAAAGAATTACACCTGTTGGAGAATAAAAAATTGGGTAAGATGTTCCAAGAAGGGTAAGATCATCCAAGAAGAAAGGGGTTGCAATATATGTAAAAGAAAGTATCAAAACAAAAGAGATTTTTAAAGATAAGAAGGGACACTATGTCGCTATTGAACTAAACAAAGAACTTGGGAAGATTTTACTAATTAATATCTATACACCCCAAGAAGATAAAACTAACTTTTTCAAAGATCTTAAATATAAGATAAGGCAATATGACTATGACAAAATTATACTGGCAGGGGATTGGAACGGAGTAGTAGATTCAACAGAAGATAGATCCATACAAAAATACAGAACAAAATCTCAGGGACAATTACCAAGATCGGCATTTGAACTTTTTGAAGAACAAAAATTAATAGACATATGGAGATTACAAAACAAAGGGAAAAAAGATCATACCTTTTATTCAAATAGGTACAAGACTTGGTCAAGGATAGATATATTCTTTATTTCCTCAACATTAAGTAAAGAAATAACAAGCAGCAACAACTTACCAATGAGTATGTCAGACCATTCACCAATATTGTTATTAATTAATTTAAAGAAAAAGGAATTTATGTGGCACTTAAAAGAAGCTCTACTAGCGGACGAAGAAATAGTAGCAAGAATTAATAATAATAATAATAATAATAATAATAATAATAATAAAATTTATTTTTATCCCGCCCTTTGGGAACCCAATTACAACAGTTAAAAAGATACATAATATCCAAAACAATCCCTCTCCCCTTAAAACAGCATTAAATCAAAAGGGATTAAAACAGTAATTCCAACAATATAAAATTTAAAAACACATTTAAAAAGAGATATAACAAGGCACGGCTTGACCAGCGGCAATGATCTTCATCCATCAAGATGGGGCCACTTGAAGATCACCACGGTGGGGGAACCTGAGGTCGGGACAATTAATCTGGAAAGGCCTGACGGAAGAGATCCGTCTTGACAGCTCTTTTAAAGCCGTCTAATGATGTTAACTGATGGATATCATCCGGCAGGCCGTACCAAAGCTTGGGAGCGACAACTGAAAAAGCCCTCTGGGAGGTAGCTGCAAGCCTTGATTTTTGAGGCTGCAGCAGATTCCTCCAGAGGACCGGAGAGCGCCGGGAGGATTGTATGGGAGGCGATCCCTAAGATAGCTTGGACCCAAGCCATTTAGGGCTTTAAAGGTGATAACCAACACCTTGTACTGGGTCCAGAAGCTGATAGGCAGCCAGTGGAGGGACCTCAAAACTGGAGTAATGTGGTCCCTCCTAGATGTTCCCGACACAAGCCTGGCTGCCATATTTTGAACCAGCTGTAATTTCAAAACCAAGCACAAGGGTAGCCCCATGTAGAGCACATTACAGAAGTCAAGGTGTGAGGTTACCAGCGCGTGCACAACAGTCTCAAGATCCCTTACTTCCAGAAAAGGGTGCAGCTGGCGTATTAGCCGAAGCTGATAACAGGCGCTCCTGACTGTTGCATTCACCTGATTTGTCATCAGGAGTGACGAGTCAAGGAGCACCCCCAGACTGCAAACACAGTCACTGGGGGGAAGTGTGACCCCATCCAGGACTAGAGGTTGCAACCCAATTCTTGGTTTTGGGGCCACTACCGTGAGCACCTCCGTCTTGTCTGGATTCAACGTCAATCTGTTTTTCTTCATCCAGCCCATTAAAGCAGCTTAAAGCAGCTTCATTTATATATTGCTTCATATTGCGCTATGGGATGTCTAAGCGGTTTACAACTGTGAGCTGATTGCCCCCCAACAAGTTGGGTACTCATTTTAGTGACCTCGGAAGGATGCAGGCCTGAGTTGAGCCTCAGCCCTGGCTGGTATTGAACTCGCAATCTTGTGGTCTATGAGTGAGCGGCTGCAGTACAGGCATTTAACCACTGCACCACCATTACCGCTTGAAGACATTCATTGAGATTGGAGATGCCATTAGAATTCGAGGCCAACGAACAAGACATGGAGAAATAGATTTGGGTGTCGTCAGCGTACTGATAACACCCAGCACCATAACTCCATATAATCTCACCCAGCGGCTTCATATAGATGTTACATAACATTGGGGGCAAAATAGCTCCCTGAGGGACCCCACAAGTGAGCTCCCTCTTGCTGGAGCTACTGTCCCCGAGCAGCACCCTCTGGGACCTACCCGAGACGAAGGACCAGAACCACTGCAAAGCAGTGCCCCCGATACCTAACCCCCTCAGGCGGCCCAAGAGGATGCCGTGATCTATTGTGTCAAAAGCCACTGAGAGGTCTAGGAGCACCAACAGGGTCACACTACCCCTGTCGATGCTCAGACACAGATAGTCAGTCAAGGCAACCATGGCAGTCTCAACCCCAAAGCCTGTCCTGAAGCCAGTTTGAAATGGTTCTAGATAATCGGTTTCATCCAAGACAGCTTGGAGCTGAAGAGCAACCGCCCTCTTGATTACCTTGCCCAAGAATGGCAACAAAGAAACAGGCCTGTAGTTGTTCATACCCAGGGATCCAGGGAAGGTTTTTCCAGAAGCGGCCTAACAGCCACTTCCTTTAGACAAGATGGAACATGTCCTTCCCTGAAGGCTGCATTGATGATATCCATGAGGAATCTCCTAGATGCATCCCCCCCTGGACAGCCAGCCATGATGGGCAAGGGTCGAGAGGGCAGGTTGTCTTCCTCACCTTACCAAGCAGCTTGTCCACGTCCTCGGTACTCATGGATTGCAGCTGATCCAGGATAACTTCATCGACGGAGTCGCTGGATACCTCGCCTATAGATTCTGTTACAACAGTGGTGTCTAAGTCAGCTCCTATCTGAGAGATTTTGTCTGCAAAGAAGTTGTTAAATGTGTCACAGCAGGCCGTCGTCAGGTTAAGTAAGGGATTTGGCGCAGGGGGCACCTGCGGCATCTCCCTCACTACCTTAAACAGCTCTGCTGGCCAGGACTCTGCAGACGCAATGCATGCAGAGGAGAAAGCTCTCTTCGCTGCACACATTGTGTCCCAATAGGAACAAAGAAAGTTCCCATGGTGCGTTCTGTCAGATAGGAGTCGAGTCTTCCACCACCTGCGCTCTAGTCGTTGACCAACCCGCTTCATCCTCCTAAGCTCTGACGTATACCAAGGCCTAAGGTTTGAAGCAGGATGGCAAGGACGCTTGGGAGCAATCGTGCCGATAGCCCTGGTGAGATTGCTGTTCCAAGCATTCCCAACCATTGAACCCTCTAAGGCTTTCTGGAATCCAATTGGATCCATTAGCCTACGAGGGCAGACCATTCTAATGGGTCCACCACCCCTGGTGGGGAGGATGTTGGCTCTATGTTCCATCTTGACCAGGAAATGATCCGTCCATGACAATGCAGAGGTGCTTACAACCTCCACCCATGAAGATTTCTGTTCCTTACTGAAGACCGCATCGAGTGCATGACCTGCACAATATGTGGGCCCGTTGACCAATTGGGATAGGCCCATGTTAGTCATGGTTTCCATGAACTCCTGAGCCATGCCTGTTAAACTGGTCTCGAGCAGAATGTTGAAGTCCTCCAAAACTAAAAGTCTGGGGGACTCCAACAACAGCTCCAAGACCAGATGTGTCAGCTTGGTTAGGGAGTCTGCTAGACTACGGGGTGGTCAGTAGACCAACACAATCCCCAAACTATCCCTGGTCTTCAGGCTAAGGTACATACACTCGAAGTGGACTGTGTTCTGGACAGGTATCCTGGTCAAGGTCAGGTTGTTTTTGTGGACTAGAGCCACTCCACCACCCCGCCCACTTCCCCTCACCTGCTCACTGACAGAATACCCAGCTGGGAGGGCCTGCGCCCAGATAACTGCGCTATCCTCTCCCAGCCAGGTCTCGTAAAGCAAGCCAGATTGGCATCCTCATCTAAAAGAAGGTCATGTATAACATGGGTCTTATTTTTTACCGACCTGGTATTGCAGAGGAGCAAAGTGAGGTTCTGTGGAATGGTTGGTCTGCTCTCCAAACCATTTTGGGAAGCAGAGGGAACTGAAGGCAGGATAGCTTTCAAGCAGCGATCCCGTCTTCTTTTGCAACATATGTTCCCTCTGTTGCCACCATACCTCCTGTTTCCCTACACAACTCCGATAGCCGCCCCCGCCACATTCCCAGCCTCAGGGAAGGCAATGGACTCAAGGCCACTAGAAAACTTAGGAGGCTGGGGCATAAGATATTTCTAGCTCCATGGCCTAATTGTTATGATGACAAATAACAAGGGCCAGGTGTTCGAGGGAAGGAGAGGGCGGGAGAGAGCGCTCACTGTCTTACTCCAGAATCCACTTTCCAAGCCTCTGCTGGTGCCGGTGGTAAGGCTGACGGAGGCTTTATCGGCTCCCTTGGGGCTCCCTTGGGGCCAGGTGTTCCAAGGGAAGGAGAGGGTCAGAGAGAGCGCTCACTGCCCTGCTCCAGAGTCCACTTTCCAAGCCTCCACTGGTACCAGTGGTAAGGCTGGAGGAGGCTTTATCAGCTCCCTTGGGACTCCCTTGGGGCCAGGTGTTCCAAGGAAAGGAGAGGGCAAGAGAGAGCGCTCACTGCCCTGCTCCACAGTCCACTTATAAGCCTCCGTTGGTGCCAGTAGTAAGGCTGGAGGAGGCTTTATTGGCTCCCTTGGGGCTCCCTTGGAGCCAGGTGTTCCGAGGGAAGGAGAGAGAGAGAGAGTGCTCACTGCCCTGCTCCAGAGTCCACTTTCCAAGCCTCTTCTGGTGCTGGTGGTAAGGCTGGAAGAGGCTTTATCAGCTCCCTTGGGGCCAGGTGTTCCAAGGGAAGGAGAGGGCGAGAGAGAGCACTCACTGCCCTACTCCAGAGTCCACTTTCCAAGCCTCCACTGGTGTCGGTGGTAAGGCTGGAGGAGGCTTTATCGGCTCCCTTGGGGCTCCCTTGGGGCCAGGTGTTCTGAGGGAAGGAGAGGGCGGGAGGGAGTGCTCACTGCCCTACTCCAGAGTTCACTTTCCAAGCCTCCGCTGGTGCCAGTGGTAAGGCTGGAGGAGGCTTTATCAGCTCCCCTGGGGGTTTCTTGGGGCAAGGTGTTGCGAGGAAAGGAGAGGGCGAGAGAGAGCTCTCACTGCCCTGCTCCAAAGTCCACTTTCAAGAAAATATGAACAAAGGAACACCAACACACATTGTGTGGGATGCAAGCAAGGCAGTGGTAAGAGGTTTATTTATACAACAAGAGAAAAGGAAAAAAGAATGAAAGGGAAAAAAAAGAAAAAGATTTACTAGATCAACTAACAGAAATAGAAAAACAACATAAAAGAAATCCCAAAGGTCCAAAACTAAATAAAGACAAAGAATAAGATGTCAATTAGAACAGATCTCAATGCAAGAAATAGCAAATAAAAAAAATATGTGAAAGTTTATCATTTTGAAAACGCCAACAAAGTAGGCAAATGGTTATCGCAAAGACTTAAGAAAGAAAAGGGAAAAAAAATGTAATTCTGAA
The DNA here is from genome assembly GCA_026167975.1 of Phrynosoma blainvillii. Lineage (NCBI taxonomy): Eukaryota > Metazoa > Chordata > Lepidosauria > Squamata > Phrynosomatidae > Phrynosoma > Phrynosoma blainvillii. The sequence continues at coordinate 156,330,167 of JANUYF010000004.1, forward strand.
AATCAAAGATAAAGAACAAGAATATACACAACAAAATGATCTGAAGAAAGTTATACAGAGGTATTATGAGAACTTATTTTCTCCACAGGAAACATTACAAGAAAAAAAAGAAAAAATGAGGAATAACCTAAAAAAAAAGATAAAATAATAAAACTATCAGAATAGGATATCAATGACTTGAATGCACCAATTACGATGGCAGAAATTGAGCAAGCTATTATAAACTTAAAGGACACCAAAGCACCGGGACCAGATGGGTTATCAACAAAATATTATAAAACATTTAGAAATGAATTAATAGCAATATTACATAGAACAATACAAGAAATAGACAGTGGGAATTATCCAGATTCATGGAGACACTCCCTCACTACATTATTACATAAAGAAAACAAAGACCCAGAAAATATCAATAACTACCGGCCTATTGCGTTATTAAACCTCGATTACAAAATATATACATCAATTCTCGCAGCTAGATTAAAAAAGATATTATCAACTTTGATACACGAAGATCAAGCAGGATTCCTGCCCAGAAGATATCTAAAAGATAATATAAGAACAACGATAGATATTTTGGAATTATATGATTTAAATAGATCAAAGAAGCTAGGAATGGTATTTTTGGACCTAGAAAAGGCCTTTGACAATGTAAACTGGGAATTCCTAGATGTTTTACTACAAGAAATAGGAATAACAGGAAAGTTCCTAAATGGAATTCGCCAAATACATAACATACAAAAAACTCAAATTTTAGTTAATGGAAAAAAACAGGAAATTGTAACATAAAAAAGGGTATGCGTCAAGGATGTCCCCTGTCTCCTCTTCTTTTTATCATTGAATGGAAGTCCTCAATACAAAAATAAGGAACGATAATAAGATTAAATCGCCTGAAATCAATAATCAATACAAGCTTAGAACATTTGCGGACAATGTGGTTATATTTTTAGACGATCCATTGAAAAGCATAAATCGACTAGAAGAAACTCTAGAAGAATTCAGAACAATGACAGGCCTCAGAGTAAATAAACTCAAAAGCGGGATTATGACAAAAAATATACCAAAAAAGAAGAAGAAATATTGATGAAGCAATCAGGATACCAAATTCTAAAAAAGACAAAATATCTTGGAATAACAATTACAAAAACAACAACAACAAAAAACACGGATCTATTAAAAAACAATTATGCCCCAACATGGAAAAAAAATTAAAAAAGACTTGGAAACATGGGACAAAAAACAACTTTCTTTACTGGGAAGAATTGCCACAATACAAATGAATACATTACCCAAGATGTTGTATTTATTTTAAACAATTCCCATCCATCTAACTAAACAACATTTTCGTACTTGGAACCAAGACATTAGCAAGTTTATCTGGAAAGGAAGAAAACCCAGAATTAAAGCAGAGGTGTAGAAAAGAGAAAGAAGGACTGGGTTTACCAGATTTAGAATTATATTATAATGCAAGCACCTTACAATGGGTTAAAGATTGGATTCTACTCAAAAAATCAAAACTGCTAGACTTAGAAGGTGTTAATCTAAAAACAGGATGGCATTCATATCTATGCTATGAAAATGCAATCTGGGATAAAGGATTTAATACACATCTCATAAAGAAAAAATTATACAGAATATAGAAAAAATATAAAAAACCTATTTACAAGAAATTACCTCAATGGACTTCCCCACAAGAAGCATTTCACAACAAAGAAACACTTAGACAAGAAAATTGGATTACTTATGAAAATATATTAATGAAATCACCATATGGATTTAGATTAAAAACTAGAAAAGAACTACAAATTGATAGAGTGGAGATCAATTGGATAAAGTATATGCAAATAAAAGAAGACTTTAAAAGAGATAAGGAAAAATATGGAATCGAAGAAGAAACAAAATTATTTGATAAAATATTGAAAGAAGGTGAGAAACAATGGATAAAAAAGACATATAAGTGGTTATTAGAAATAAAAACAGAAGAAGTCATAAAACAAAATATGATAACATGGATGAAAAACATAGGACATACGATACCTCTACAAAACTGGGAGAACGCATGGGAAAATTGCAACAGATATACCAAATGTAATATATTAAAAGAAAATTACCACAAAATATTTCATAGATGGTATATCACCCCTTCAAAATTAGCCAAAATAACTAAAAACAATGAAAACAAATGTTGGAAATGCAGGGAAGAGATAGGCACCATGTATCATATGTGGTGGAAATGTGAAAAAAGTAGAAAATTTTGGGAAGAAATTCATGCAAAGATGTGTGAGACAACTAAGAGAAATATATCTTTTTGACCAGAATTGTTCTTATTAAACATAATTGATGGGATAGAGCCCAGACTAAGCCAGGACGAAAAAAGTGTGATACTTTACATGGTAACAGTGGCATGACTTACCTTAGTAAAATACTGGAAATCGGAAAAAACACCCACAGTAACGGAATGGCAAATTAAACTATATGAGCTAATAACAATGGATAAACTGTCAATGTATACAACAGGAAAATCATTTCAACAATATGGGAAAAAATGGGAAGAAGTACAGAACACACTTGGAAAAGGATAATTAATATTAATAAATAATAAATTTATTACTTTGTAAATAAATATAGTATAAGGATGATGTATAATAATGATGATAATAGTAACACTGCTATATAACTATAATTTGAAATGTATTATGCTATACAAATAAAAATAATAAAGGGGGAAAAAAGAATATCAGAAGGGATTATGAGGCTTTGGGTAGGAAGCTGAAAGAGCTGGTTGCACAAACTGTCATTTCATCTCTTCTCCCAGTTGAAGGGCATAGTTGAGGAAGGGAGAGGAAAATAGCAGATGTGAACAACTGGTTCCACAGATGGTGCTGCCAAGAACAATTTCGATTCTTGGATCATGGGCTTTGGGTTCCATGAGGAGGAACTTCTGGCAAGAGATGGTTTGCACCCCATGCCAGTTGGCAGATTTTATTTATTTATTTATTTATTTATTTTGCAAATAATCTCAAAAATTTGAACATGAGGGCTTTAACTGAGTTATGTGGGGGAGGGAGACAGTATTCTGGATGGCAGGAGTATATGAAAGGAAGGAGATAATAATCATAGAATCATAGAATTGGAAGAGAACACATGGGCCATCCAGTCCAATCCCCTGCCATGCAGGAATTCAAAATCAAAGCATCCTCAACAGGTGGCCATCCAGCCTCTGTTTAAAGACCTCCAAAGAAGAAGACTCCACCACACCCTGAGGGAGTGTGTTCCACTGTTGAACAGCTCTCACAGGAATCTCTTTTATTGTAGCTTGCATCCATTGTTCTGGGTCTTATTCTCTGGAGCAGCAGAAAACAAGCTAGCACCCTCCTCAATATAACATCCCTTCAAATATTTAAACAGGGCTATCGTATCATCTCTTAGGAGTTTCTCAAAAGGGAGATACTGAAGGCACAATCTCAAACTGTTTCAACAAGGAGGGAAAATGGGAAGTGTCTCGAGAAACCAGGATGGATAGCTAAAGAACTTTCAACAGAGCTAAGTTTTAAACAGTAGATGTATAAGAATTGGGAAAATGGGGAAATCATGAAATAGGAATTCAAACAAATACTTAGCATGTGTTGGGGTAAAGTTAGAAAAACTAAAGTGCAGAATGATCTCAGGCTTGCTAGAGAATTGAAGAACAATAAAAAGGGATTTTTTTGGTTATGTCTGTAGCAAAAGGAGGAAGAGTAGTCATTGCATGGAGAAGATGGTGAAATGCTAACAAGGGACAATGAAAAGGCAGAATTATTCAACGCCTTCTTTGCCTCGTTTTTCTCATAAAAGAAAAAGGGTGCTCAACACGAGGAAAATAGAACAGAGGATCATAGAATCATAAAGTTTGTGGAGACCACAAGGGCCATCCAGTTCCTGCCATGCAGGAACTCAAAATCAAACCATCCCCAACAGATGGCCATCCAGCTTCTGTTTAAAGACCTCCAAAGAAGGAGACTCCACTACACTTTGAGGGAGTGTGTTCCATTGTTGAACAGCTCTCACCATCAGGAAGTTCCTCCTAATGTTGAGATGGAATCTCTTTTCCTGTAGCTTGCATCCATTGTTCCAGGTCCTATACACTGGACCAGCAGAAAACAAACTTAGTCCATCCTCAATATGACACCCCTTCAAATATTTAAACAGAGCTATCATATCACATCTTAACTGTCACTTCTCCAGGCTAAACATACGCAGTTCCCTAAGTCTCTCATAGGGCATGGTTTGCAGACCCTTCACCATTTTTGTCAGCCTCCTTTGGACACTCTCCAGCTTCTCATCTTTTTTGAATTGTGGTGCCCAGAACTGGACACAGTATTCCAGGTGAGGCCTGACCAAAGCAGAACAGAGTGGCAATATTACTTCCTTTGATCTACACACTATACTTCTGTTGATGCAGCCTAGAATTGCATTGGCCTTTTTAGCTGCTGCATCAAACTGTTGACTCATGTAACTTGTATTGCACTAGGACTCCTAGATACCTTTCACATGTAGTTTCATTAATCCAGGTGTCGTCTCCCCCCATCCTATATATATGCATTTCATTTTTTAGCACTAAGTGCAGTAGCTTACATTTCTCAGTGTTGAAATTTATTTTGTTAGCTTTGGCTCAGCTTTCTAATCTATTATGGTCATTTTGAATTTTCATCCTGTCTTCTGGGATATTAGCTATTCTTCCTAATTTGGTATCATCTGCAAATTTGGTAAGTATGCCCCCTATTCTTTTATCCAAGTCATTGATAAAGATGTTGAATAGCAATGGGCCCAGGACAGAACCCTATGGCATCTCACTGGTCACTTGTATCCAGAATGAAAAGGAGCCATTGTTGATTACCCTTTGGGTTCATTCAGTCAATCAATTACTAATCCACCTAACACTTGTATTGTCTAGCCCACATTTTACTATCTTGTTTGTAAGAATATCATGGGGGACCTTGTCAAAAGGCTTACTGAAATCAAGATATGCTATGTTTACCACATTCCCTTCCTCTACCAAGCTGGTAATTTTATTGGGGAAAAAATCAGATTAGTCTGGCATGACCTGTTTTTGAGAAATCCATGTTGACTTTTAGTTATTATGGCATTGCCTTCTAAATGTTCCCAGACCCTCTGTTTAATGAGCTGTTTGAGAATCTTTCCTGGTATTGATGTTAGATGTAAGGGGGGAAGCAGACTGGCAGCTCTGCGCCGCCCTGGGAAGGTGCGCCGCAGGACCGAGGCAGCCCCACGCCTCGATCCTGCGGCGCTCCCTCCCCGTCCCTGAAAGGAGCGCTAAAATAGCGCTCCTTTCACAAGTCAGTGAAAGTGTGGCCCAAAAGCGTGAGGCGCACTTTCACTGATTTATCCGCCGCAGTGTGTGCGGACGCTGTGGCGGGAGGTTGCCCCCAGAGCGCCGGCCGTGCGGAGGGCCAGTGGCTCTGAGGGCAACCTCGGGAGGAGGAAGGGGCACTGAACGTGCGGCTGCCCCATCTCTTCCCTGCCTCCAGGACGGCTTAATAAGCCGTCTGCCGAGGCCCTACATGGCGATAGTTGTTGGGATTCTCTTTTTCCCCTTTTTGAAGATGGGGACAATGTTTGCCCTCCTCCAGTCTGCTGGGACTTTTCCTGTTCTACAGGAGTTCTCAAAGATTATTGCCAGTGGTTCTGAGATTACATTTGCCAGTTCTTTTAATATCCTTGGATGTACTTGATCTGGTCCTGGAGACTTACATTCATTTAGACTAACCAGGTATTCCAGTACTGCGTCTTTACTCATTCTGTGCTGCATTTCCCCTATTGTGTCCTTTTCTCCATTTCCTCAGGTTGAGCACCCTTTTCCTTTTGTGAGAAGACTGAGGCAAAGAAGGTGTTGAGTTGTTCTGTGTTTTCTCTGTCTGCTGTTAGAATTTCTCCATCTTCTCTGCACAGTGGCCCTACCATTTCCTTCTTCTTTCTTTTTCTACAGACATACCCAAAAAGCCATTTTTATTGTTCTAATCTCTCTAGCAATCCTGAGCTCATTCTGCATTTTCCTGACTTTCCCCCTACATGTGCTAGCTATTTGTTTGAATTCCACTTTAGTGATTTTGTCCTTTTCCCATTTCTTACACATCTCCTGTTTAAAACTTAGTTCAGTTGAAAGCTCTTTAGTCATCCAACCTGATTTCTTGAGACACTTCCTATTTTTCCTCCTCATTGAACAGTTTGAGATTGTGCCTTCATTTCCCTTTTGAAAAACTCCCATCCATCTTGAACTCCCTTCTTCTTTAGCATTCCTGACCATGGGATCACCCCTCCTGTTTCCCTAAGTTTATTGAAATCAGCTCTCCTAAAGTCTAGAATGCATGTCTAACTATGCCTGCCTTCTCCTTTCCACTTATAAGAAACTCTAGGAGAACATGATCACTCTCACCTAAAGATCCCACCACTTGCACCCCATTGATCAGGTCATCCCTGTTGGTTAGGATCAGATCTAAAATAGCTAATCCTCTTGTTGCCTCTTCCACCTTTTGGACAATGAAATTGTCTTTTAGGCAAGTGAGGAATTTGCTAGACCTTGAGGATTTTGCTGAGTTTGACTTCCAGCAAATATCAGGATAGTTGAAGTCACCCATCACTACTATATTTCTCCTTTCCGAGTGTGTGGTCATCTGTTATAGAAAGGCATCATCCAATTCCTCCATCTGACTTTGGGGGCTGTAGTAGCCACCCACAGTAATATCCCTTCCCTTTCCTCTTTAATTTTAATCCAGATGTTCCCTGTGCTGATTCTACCAAGATCTCTTGCACTTTCCCTGAGGATTGTCCCTGCTGCTCTCCCTCATCATCCTTGATAAGGCAGAGGGCTTCAAATTGGTTCTGTAGCTGTAAGCTCCCAGAACAATCTCTTGTGTTCCTAGTTCTGTGTGTGACATTCCTCCAACTGTCTACCTCCTGTGTATGTGAAGTGACCTTCTCCCCAGAAACTGCCTCTATGTGTTCCCCAATCAGAATGATCTGCTCTGTTCTGTCCAGGAAAACGTCTTGCTCCCTATTATGCTGAAGTGTAGATACCCAGGCCTCCAGCTGCAGGACCTTTTCTTCCAACATGGTTACCAACATGCACTTGGTGGAAGTGAAGTTCCCAACATCCATAGGCAAGAAGACAAACATCCCACAAGTGTTGCAGGTGGATGCAGCAGCTCCCTCACTGTTTTTCCCCAGAAGTCTTGAGGTGGCACTGAAACAGGACTGTGAGCTTCCCCCTCAAAATTGCCTATTAAACACCCTGGAAAAAGACTCTGTTTCCCAAGCTCTGTCACTGAGGTCAAGAGATTGGGTCTATTGTTATATAGAGAGCTCCTAACTATTAGCACCTTCCCAAGTCTCTGATTCACTTTGTCTGAGCAAAAGCCGTCCTCAAGACCCTTAAAGAAATAAAACAGTTAAAAGTAAAGGAGAAGCTGTGAAACAAAACCCCCAGCTCACCCTCTTCTTTCTGCTCTAAGCTCCTTTTTGAGAAATTTCACACAAGTCCCACCCCTTCAGCAAAACACACTCACAAAGATTGGGGGGGGGGGAACTCACCCAATTAAAATGGCTGCCAAGACACCTCTCTCCCTCTTCACCCTTGAAAGGACTAGAAAGGATCAGATTCCATCCGTTATCATGGACTGAAATGAGGTACCTGGATAACTCTGAAAATGGCTTTTGGCAACATCCAAAGAGAAGACACACACTAATCATGCAAGGCCCAGTAATGTTCAATGTGAGCTGCACCCATCCAGCCCTAGAAACTATTGAGGAATTACCAGCTAGCATGAACCCTAGTAACAGCAAAGTTTGTCCCACTTCAGAAATTATCGGCAATACCAAAATTAATTTGGCCAATTCTGAAATGCAATCGATCCCTCCAATTGTAAATCAATTACATGATCCTTCCCATATTACAAGAATGAATTTATGACAACAAAAGAAATTGGAACCAAGAAGACTAAAACTCCTGTCTTGGAACACCATGGGCTGGGGTAGGCACATCTGTGACTTTTTATTCATTGAGTATATTTCTAATTTTGATATAATATTACTCCAAGAAATATGGCTGAGAAAAAAGTTTATCCTAAATGGATTCATAGCGTGTTCTATTGAGGCTTCTGTCTCCCTGAATGGTGGTCGCCCTAGTGGTGGTTTATCTATCTTGGCTTCTACAAGTATCAAACATGCTTTTTTTCCTATTGCACCGCTGACAAATCTGGCCTCTTCCTTATTAGTCAAATTTAACGATATCTGGTTGTTAATTATAAATGTCTATTTACCTCCTTTACATCAATGGACAATGTTGAGATACATATGGTCAAGATTGGAAATTTACATCACAAATGCACTAGCCCATTATCCCAAAGCTCTCCTGATACTGGCTGGGGACTTCATTGCAAGAACTGGCCCTAATGAAGCAGATCTATATGCTCACTTCCATCTTGCACAGCCTGAACTAGATCCAGGTTTAGTTTTGCCATCTAGACAATTGAAAGATGAGGGATGTAATTGGGCCAGCCTCTATCTTACCCAATTAACCCATAAATTGAATCTAGTGGTGATGAAGGCGATATTGAGGGGGAATACAAACGTGGGTCTTCTATGATTGATTATTTTCTGGTATCATATGATTTGCTTTCTGCAATGCCTAGTTATGTGATAGAACAACATGTGGAGAGTGACCATTTACCCGTCACTCTGACACTAGATTGTGCCACACAAGCGGATTTTGCAGAGCGGATTGCTCTACCAGAGGGTAACCTGGAATTGAGACCTCAAGGTATTAAATGGTCTCCCAAGGTCAAGAACAACATTAAAACCACTCTTAACTCTGATAAATGCCACACTCTTCATAGATCGATGCTAACCGCAAAATCTTCTGTTGATATTTTTGAATCTTTTCAGCAGTTAAGCATAATAATTAAGAATTTGCTCAGTCGACCAATTCTCCCTAGGATATCCAATGTGCCTCCAAGATCCAAAACTTGGTTTGATCAGGACTGCCTCAGTATGAAGCAGACCCTGGTGGAGAAATATAGGGACTATAGATGAAGAAACTTACAAATGATTCTGCTTGAGTGGCTTGAACTAAAGAAAAGCTACAAGAGATTGATAAAAACAAAAAAGTGTTAGCTCTTAAAGATTCCTGGTCAAATTTAATAATAGCTGCCAAAAATAAGGACACAACCTCTTTTTGGAAAATCGTTTCTAGTGGATATCTCTGTCAGCTGTTGGGAACAGTTTTACAGCAAGCTGTATGACCAATCTCAGCTTTCCCTTATTGATATCGAAGAACTTCCAAAATGGCTGCCAGTCTCTGAGCTGGAAATTAAAAATTTGATCTCCAGAATCAAACCAGGAAAATTTCCCGGAAGTGATAACATACCCTCAGAAGTGTTTCAAACCAACATTGAATGGTGGATACCTACATTTACAGCTCTTTTCACCACTATAGACCAAACAAATTATATCCCTGAGGACTGGGGCCTTGTCATTATTGTGCCAATATATAAGAAAGGCGATAAATGTGACCCTGGAAATTATAGGCCAATTAGTCTTCTTAACGTCATAAGCAAAATGTATGCACTACACCTACTGGACAAGCTTCAAGATTGGCTTGAAGAAGAGGAAATCATCAGGGAGGAATAGGCTGGTTTCAGGAAGAGTCGATCTGCAATTGACCATGCCTTAGTTCTTAAACATCTCTCTGAGAAATACATCACTTCAGCTAAGGGAACACTTTTCACTGCCTTTGTTGACCTCAAATCTGCATTCAATCTCATCCCAAGAGATAAACTTTGGAAAAAGTTTGAAGCCACTAATATTGATAAACGACTACTAACCTTAATTCGTAAACTACATGAGAATTCTTATGTTTCTTGTGTGGTGATACGATGTAACAATCAGGGTAATACAACGAGACCTATCCCCTCATCAAATGAAGTAAGACAAGGCAGCTACTAACATTAATTCATAAACTACATGAGAATTCTTGTGTGGTGATACAATGTAACAATCAGGGTAATACAACGAGACCTATCCCCTCATCAAATAGAGTAAGACAAGGATGCATTTTGGCACCCATCCTCTTTAACTTCTATATCAAGTCTATGATTTCAGCCTTATCAGAATTACCATCACACCCTCCGACGTTGTCAAATAGATCTCTGTCAATACTTGCCTATGCAGACAACATGGTACTCATGTCTCTCACAAGAGTAGGCCTGAGTAGACTCCTAAGAGCCTTGGTAATCCACTGTACAAATGACACATTAAAAATCAACTATAATAAGACCAAAGTTATGTTTCTTTCTAAAAGTCATTCACAGTATAAGTGGATTCTAGACAACAACCTTATAGAGCAGGTGTCTTCTTATAAATATTTAGGCATTACATTACATGATAAGGGAACCACCAAACTACATCAAAAGAATGTGGTAATGAACACCCAAAGAAGCATCAAGGCTTTATGTTCATTCTTTTACAACAAGGGAGGTCAGTATATTCCAGTGGTTCTTCAGTTTTTTGTCGCCAAGATTCTAGCACAACTACTATATGGTTCTGATGTTTACACTTTCAATAGTATTGCCCCTTTTGAGACTGTCCAAACAAAAATTTTAAGAACAATCTTAGGCATTCCAAATTGTGTCCCCAATGTTACTCTTCATTTAGAAACAGGTTTGTTATCCATTGAGGCATATATATGGATGTGCAAATTTAATCAATGGCTAAAAATGTTTCTTGCCCCGGTTGGTCAAGCCCCATTAATCTTAACAGATTCTTTTCTCTCCACTTTGAAGGAATCTCTGACTTTGAAACTTACCTCTATTGGGCTCTCATTAATGTTAATATCTGTGCTAGGTTATGACAAAGTGAAATCTGTTCTCTCTCAGTGTATCAGGGACATTGATTTTCAAACTCACACTAGCCAATTAGCTTTGTACCCTATTGGAGAATCTGGTAGGCCCAGCAAGTATTTTAGATACCTTGAATATCTGAATGTCCCAAAGTTTAGGAGGGCCTTTATGCTAGCAAGATTTAACATTCTTCCATCCTCCATTCTGGAGGGCAAATTTAAAAAGATTCCTTACCATTGTCTATATATCCCCTGTGGCTCAGAGGAAATTAAAACTATCAATCATGTTCTCTTTCGCTGCTCCTTGTATACAGAAATACATGCCTCCTATATAACCCCACTTATCCTCCAGTTTCTAGGCAGACAGAAGAAATTTTATCTTGATTATTTTCTTGCAGACTGCAGTGAATGTATAACCTATACAGTTGCTAATTTTTTTACAGCTGCTATCACAAATCGTAAAAAGTTTTTAAAGCAGATTCAGTAACTGATACTGACATTTTACGATTTTAAATAGATTATATGATATCTGTCCTAGCATTTAAATATATATTATGCAACCTTGTACAAACTGATTGATTATGGGCCTCGGCAGATGGCTAATAGAGCCGTCTTGGAGGCAGGGAAGGGGAGGGGCAGCCGCACACTCGGCGCCCCATCCCTCTCCCGAGGTCATCCTCGGAGCTGCCGGACCTCCGCACGGCTGGCGCTCCGACGACAACCTCCTGCTGCAGCATCTGGACACGCTGCGGCAAAAAAGTCAGCGAAAGTGCACCGCTAGCTTTTGAGGCGCACTTTAGCTGACTTGTGAAAGGAGCGCTATTTTAGCACTCCTTTCAGGGGCGGCAAAGGTGCGCCGCTGGATCGAGGTGTGGGGATGCCTCAGTCCCGCGGCGCACCTTCCCAGGGCGGCCCCGTGCCGCCAGTCTACTTAGGCCCTAAGTTAACACGTAGGAATCTGTATAAGCTTTTCCCCCCACATTATTGAAATTATGTCCTTGAAATGTTTTTAAGAGATAGATTCATTTGTAGTTAAATGTTCATGCTATATCAATACTTTAGACCAGTATCGGCTTCCCTTGCTGAAAATATACACAACTTACACCTTGGATATTTTCAAGGTTGATGCTGTAATCATAGAATCATAGAATCATAGAGTTGGAAGAGACCACAAGGGCCATCCAGTCCAACCCCCCTGCCATGCAGGAACTCCCAATCAAAGCATCCCTGACAGATGGCCATCCAGCCTCTGCTTAAAGACCTCCAAGGAAGGAGACTCCACTACTCTCCGAGGGAGTGTGTTCCACTGTCGAACCGCCCTTACAGTCAGGAAGTTCCTCCTATTGTTGAGGTGGAATCTCTTTTCTTGCAGCTTGCATCCATTGTTTGGGGTCCTAGTCTCTGGAGCAGCAGAAAACAAGCTTGTTCCCTCCTCAATATGACATCCCTTCAAATATTTAAACACGGCTATCATATCACCTCTCAGCCTTCTCTTGTCCAAGCTAAACATCCCCAGCTCCCTAAGTCGTTCCTCATAGGGCTTGGTTTCCAGACTCTTCACCATTTTAGTTGCCCTCCTTTGGACACACTTCAGTTTCTCCACATCCTTTTTGAATTGTGGTGCTCAGAACTGGACACAGAACTGGAATCTCTTTTCCTGTAGCTTGCATCCATTGTTCCAGGTCCTATACACTGGACCAGCAGAAAACAAACTTAGTCCATCCTCAATATGACACCTTTTCAAATATTTAAACAGAGCTATCATATCACATCTTAACTGTCACTTCTCCAGGCTAAACATACGCAGTTCCCTAAGTCTCTCATAGGGCATGGTTTGCAGACCCTTCACCATTTTTGTCAGCCTCCTTTGGACACTCTCCAGCTTCTCATCTTTTTTGAATTGTGGTGCCCAGAACTGGATACAATATTCCAGGTGAGGCCTGACCAAAGCAGAACAGAGTGGCACTATTACTTCTCTTGATCTAGACACTATACTTCTACTGATGCAGCCTAAAATTGCATTGGCCTTTTTAGCTGCTGCATCAAACTGTTGACTCATGTTCAACTTGTGGTCTACCTGGATTCCTAGATCCCTTTCACACGTAGTCTCATGCAGCCAGGTGTCCCCCATCGTATATCTGTACTTTTCGTTTTTCCGCCCTAAGTGCAGTACCTTACATTTCTCCGTGTTGAATTTCATTTTGTTAGCTTTGGCCCAACTTTCTAGTCTATTCAAGTCATTTTGAATTTTGATCCTGTCCTCTGGGGTATTAGCTACTCCTCCTAATTTGGTGTCATCTGCAAATTTGATAACTATGCCCCCAATATCGTCATCCAAGTCATTAATAAAGATATTGAATAGCACTGGGCCCAGGACAGAGCCCTGTGGCACCCCACTGGTCACTTCTTTCCAAGTTGAAAAGGAGCCATTGTTGAGCACCCTTTGGGTTCGACCAGTCAACCAATTACAAATCCATGTAACAGTTACTTTGTCTAGCCCACATTTTACCAACTTGCTTGCAAGAATGTCATGGGGAACCTTGTCAAAGGCCTTACTGAAATCAAGATATACTATATCCACAGCATTCCCTTCATCTACCAAGCTGGTAATTTTATCAAAAAAAGAGATCAGATTTGTCTGGCATGACCTGTTTCTCTGAAACCCATGTTGACTTTTTGTGATTATGAAATTATCTTCCAGATGTTCACAGACTCTCTGTTTAATGATCTGCTCCAGAATCTTTTCTGGTATTGATGTCAGACTAACTGGACGATAATTGTTGGGATCCTCTTTTTTCCCCTTTTTGAAGATGGGGACAACATGTGCCCTCCTCCAGTCCGCTGGGACCTCTCCTGTTTTCCAGGAATTCTCAAAGATTATTGCCAATGGTTCCGATATTACATTTGCCAGTTCTTTTAATACCCTTGGATGTAATTCATCTGGTCCTGGAGACTTATATTCATTTAGATTAACCAGATGTTTCTGTACTATCTCTTTACTTATTCTGTGCTGAAATTCTCCTATTCTGTCCTCTGCTCCATTATACTTAGGTTGAGCACCCTTTGCCTTTTCTGAGAAGACTGAAGCAAAGAAGGTGTTGAGTAATTCTGCTTTTTCTCTGTCCCCTGTTAACTTTTTGCCATCTTCTCCACACAGTGGCCTTACCATTTCCTTCTTTTTCCTTTTGCTGCTGACATACCCCCAAAAGCCCTTTTTATTGTTCTTAACCTCTCTAGCAAGCCTGATTTCATTCTGCGCTTTAGCTTTTCTGACTTTACCCCTACACGTGCTAGCTATCTGTTTGAATTCCTCTTTGGTGATTTTTCCATTTTTCCATTTCTTATACATGTTCCGTTTAAAACATAGTTACAAGTTCCTTAGTCATCCATCCTGGTTTCTTGAGACACCTCCCATTTTTCCTCCTCGTTGGCACGGTTTGAAATTGTGCCTTCAGTATCTCCCTTTTGAGAAACTCCCATCCGTCTTGAACTCTCTTGTCTTTTAGTATTCCTGTCCATGGGATCACCCCCAGTATTTCTCTAAGTTTTGGAAAATCAGCTTTCCTAAAGTCTAGAATGCGTGTCTGACTATGCCTGGCTTCTCCTTTCCACTGTATAATAAACTCCAGGAGGACATGATCACTCCCGCCTAAGGATCCAACCACTTGCATCCCATTAACTAGGTCTTCCCTGTTAATTAGGATCAGATCCAAAATAGCTGACTCCCTCGTTGCCTCTTCCACCTTTTGAACAATGAAATTGTCTTCGAGGCAAGTGAGGAATTTGCTAGACCTTGAGGATTTTGCCGAGTTTGACTTCCAGCAAATATCCGGATAGTTGAAGTCACCCATCACTACTATATTTCTCCTTTCTGAGTGTGTGGTCATCTGTTCTAGAAAGGCATCATCCAATTCCTCTGCTTGAGTTGGGGGTCTGTAGTAGACTCCCACACTAACATCCCTGTTGTTTCCCTCCCCTTTAATTTTTATCCAAATGGTCTCCACTTGGCTTCCAGGATTGATGTCCTGGATTTCTTCACTGGTGTAAATATCCCTGACATATAATGCTATTCCTCCTCCTTTCCTGTTTGTCCTGCTTCTCTTGAAAAGGTTATACCCCTTTATTTCTACATTCCAGTCATGAGACTCATTGCACCAGGTTTCAGTGATGCCTATTATATCATATTTGCTTTGTTGTGCTAGGAGTTCAAGTTCATCTTGCTTATTTCCCATGCTCTGTGCATTAGTGTAGAGACATCTAAGACCATGTGTCCCCTTTACTTGCTGCCTGTGCACGTTTTTTTGCCACCCACTGTTGGGTCCCTGTACTGTTTGCCTTGTTTCCTCTATGACACTTTGACTATTTTTTCCAGTCCTTTTGTCTTCCAGGACGTTGTCTCCCTTCCCCACACAGTTCAGTTTAAAGCCCTTCTGATCAAATTCTTGAGACCGTTGGCAAAAACATTTCTTCCAATTGGTGTGAGATGCAACCCATCCATTGCCAGGAGTCCGCCCTCATGGAACTGCAGCCCATGATCCAACAATCCAAATCGTTCCCGACGACACCATCTGCGGAGCCAATTGTTGACATCTGCTATCTTCCTCTCTCTTCCTGGACCATGCCCTTGAACTGGCAGAAGAGACGAGATGACAATCTGTGCCTCCATTTCTTTCAGCTTCTTACCTAGAGCCTCGTAATCCCTTTTGATATTCTGAAGGCTGTGTCTTGCTGTGTCATTCATTCCCACATGGACCAAAAGAAAGGGGTATTGGTCAGTAGGCCTGACCAGTCTTGTCAGCCTCTCTGTCACATCTCGGATCTTTGCCCCAGGGAGACAGCACACCTCCCGAGACATCTTGTCAGGCCCACAAATCACTGCTTCTGTCCCCCTCAGCAAGGAGTCCCCCACCACGACCACACGCCTCCTCCGAGGCTTAGCAGTATTGTTCCCTGTGGTGGAACTCCCAGAGTCCCCTGCTCTGTCTCTGAAATCTGTCCATGCTGCTCTTCCTCATCCTCCTTGCTAAGAGTAAGAGCTTGAAATCGATTCTGTAGCCGCAAACTCCCAGAACGATCCCTGGTCTCCTTACTTCTGAGTGTGACCTTCCTCCAGCTTTCTACCTCCTGTGTGTGTGATGTGACCTTCTCTTCCCCAGCGACTTCCTCTGTGTGTTCCCCATCCAAGACCGTTTGTTCTGTTCTGTCAAGGAAAGCCTCTTGCTCCCTAATATGTTGAAGTGTAGCTACCCGCACCTCCAGCTGCTGTACTTTCTCCTCCAAGAGGGCTACCAACTTGCACTTGGAGCATGTGTAGTTCCCCACATCTGTAGGTAAGAATACAAACATCCCACAGATATTGCAGGTGACGGCAGCATTTCCTTCAGTGTCCATACTAAGTCTTAATTAGTACCTGAAAGAGGACTATGGCTTTCCTCCTCAAAGAAAATCCCTTGCTAACACCAGGGTTTAAGTCTGCTGATGAACGGAACTTTTCTACAATTAGTACTGGTTATAAAATAACGGCGCGCGGCTCTGGCAGCAGTTGTATAGAGCTAACTGCCTAGCCCACCCCCTATTGACTTGCAAATGTGATTCAACAAAGCCCCACCCACTGAGTAACAGTCTGTCAGGGACAGCCAGGTGGAGGACTTGGAGGACTCTGAGGGGGAGGATGTGGGGCCTGATCCTAGCTTGGTGCTACCAGCTCCCATGGACCCAGCTGAACCTGGACCTAGCTGTGTGGAACCCAGTGAGCAACAGCCCCTGCCTCAGCAGCTTAGCCTCCCTTCTCAGCAGCCTAGCATTCCCCCAGCAGAAAGCCTTTCCCCAGCAGAGGTTTCATGCCAGGAAGAAGCAGAGGAGCAAGAGATTGAAATCCCTACCTTTGCTCAGAGGAGAACAGATAGGGAGGGGCTGCGGCGTTCTCGAAGGCTAGCTGAGAAACGCGCAGCCAAAGAGAAACACCTGGGGGAGAGGAACTGAGGCTAGATAAGCAGCTGGGGAATGCCAAGCTCTTTGTCAAGGCTTATCTTGGATTCCCCGGTGAAAGCTCTTGGCTCTCGGCTTGACTTTATACTGCTTAGACCCTGCGACCTTTGGAACAACTCTGGACTACCGGCTTGCTATAACCCTGAACTTTGGAGTGCTCTCTGGACTGGTCTTTCGGAACCCTTGGTGTATTGGTATGTCATTTACAACTGGCTTGCTGTCTGAGAAGAGACCTCTGTCTTTATCAGCCACGTGTTGGCAGCTTTCCCGGACACAGTCACACTCTCCCCAAGTGTTTTTAAAAAGAATTTAAAAACTTACCCTCTCAAGATGGCTGCCTGGAAACTGCTTTCTTCCTCTTTCCTAGCAGGAACTGGCCTGGAAATCCTCCTTCTCTGTCTCCTTTCCTGGCAGAAACTGCCTAGAAAGCCTCTTTCTCTTTCTCCTTTCTGTTAGAAACTGGCCTGGAGAGCCTCCTCCTCCTCCTTCCCCTGTCCTGGCCGAAACTGATCTTATGTCTCTTATGCCATGTGTACATGTGCATATACTGTTGAATGTTTTGACTAGTCTTTTTCTTTGTGCTGGCTGTGTGCCGTAATAATAAATGTCGTTGTTGAAAAAAAGATATTGACAAGCTGGAGTGTGTCCAGAGGAGGATGATCAAAATGGTGAAGGGTTTGGAAACCATGCCTTATAAGGAGAGACTTAGGGGCTAAGCAGACGGGAAAGAAAGTGTGACCTGAATTTGCCTTTTCCCGAAACCGCAGCAACCGCATTGCATGCCCTGAAGGTGCACTATTCAGGGACGGAGCTACCGCATTGGAGTCAGTCAATGCAGCTTTTCCGAGGCTCTATTAAAGCCTCAGCCACCGCACTGCCATGCCCGAGGTTGCCCCAAATTAGAATGCAGCCACCGCACGGGTGGCAGGGGCGGCTTTAATTTTTTTTTCCTGTTCTCTCCGGCGCATGTGCAAGTGCGCAGAGAAAGCACGGTCCCTTTAACAGAAATGTTGGCAGTGCTCAGGACCTGCACACTATGTGCTGCAGAGGAACAATGGCTGCCTCGCCAACTGAGTGCTCGGCGCTACTACTGGCCCTGCAATGCACAGCCACAGCAGCCTCCGCCATGGTCCGTGCCGCAGATACATTCAGGGAAGGCAGCCGTGATGACTGTCGCCCCTTTGTTGCTGTCAAAGAAGTGATAGCCGTGAGACCGGGTGCCGCAAGACGAGTCACACGGTTCACCACCATGGCCTATGCCGCTCTGATGGCCCCCGAGAGAGCCCCGCGCTGGTGGTGGATGTTCCCCAGAAGCACCGACTGGTGGGATGGGTTCGTCACATACATCTGGGCAGATGAGCAATGGAGGATGTTCTTCCGAATGCCCCGTGCCCTCTTCCACAGGTTAGTGGAAGTACTGCGTCCGGAAATGCAGCGGGAAGACACCGTGATGAGGAAGGCCATCCCGGTCAAGAAGAGGGTCGCCATGGCCATCTGGGTGCTCGCCCACAGAGCCAGCTACAAGCAGACATCAGAGCAGTTCGGGGTCGGGCAAACCACTGTGGGAGAAGTGTTGGTGGAGTTTGCCCTCACCATGGAGAAGCTGCTCCTGTCACGCACAGTGTATCTGGGAGACCACCAACAGGTAAGGACCGTCACACACACACCTGTCACTTTCCCCTGTTGCGCAGGAAATGTCATGACATGGCATACAGTGTGGCTGTCACTGATCAGAGTCAGCTGTTTTAGGCAATGACACTGCGCAGGGATGCCTAGTGGGCCATGACTCCACATAGTGAAAGTCCTCCTGTATACTCGGGAGCAAGGGCCGATGAACCTGCGCAGGGGTGCCTAGTTCGCCATGACTATGCAGTGAAAGTCCTCCTGTATACTCAGGAGCAAGGGCCACTGAACCTGTGCAGGGATGCCTAGTTCGCCATGACTATGCAGTGAAAGTCCTGTATACTCAGGAGCAAGGGCCGATGAACCTGCGCAGGGACGGGGAAAACGTCATTAGCAAATACAATGGCTCCTCTATAATTGTCTCCTTCTCCCCCTTCTTGTCACCCACAGATCATGCAAGGGTTCGGTGAACTCGGCTTCCCCCAAGTAGTGGGTGCCGTAGACGGGTGCCACTGTCTGATCGTGCCACCCTTGGGGAGGGGGAACGAGTTCGTGAACCGAAAGGACACCTATTCTGTTGTCTTCCAAGGCACCACGGATCATCAGGGACGCTTTGTAGATGTGGAAGTGGGCTGGCCTGGATCGACCCACGACGCGAGGGTGGCGAGGAATTCCATCATCTTTCAGGCCATGGAGGCCGGCATCTACATGCCAGGGAACCCCACCGTCACCCTGAGGGGCCAGCAGATCGGCCCCCTCCTGCTCGCCGACAGCGCCTACCCCATTCGGAAGTGGCTGATGAAGCCCTACCAGGGCAACCTGAATGCCAGGCAGCATGGATTCAACAGGAGGCTGAATTGCGGCAGGAATGTGGTGGAATTGCGGCAGGAATTGCGGCTGAAGGCTCGGTGGAGGTGCCTCACTGCCCCACTCCTTGTGGCAGAGGAGAATGTCATCCCCATCATCGCCTCCTGTGTCATCCTCCACAACATCTGCGAGACCAAGGGAAGGGTCCTGGATGAGGGAGGGCGCTACAGGCGCCGCTTTGTGCTTCCCACCCTGGGGGCACCCATGGAGCACAATGATCTCAGAAAACAGAGAGAAGGAGAGGCTGTGAGGTAGGCCCTGGCAGAGTTCTTTGAGACCAGGAGGTTCTGAAAGCATCCTCCCTTCTCCAACTGTACCCCAAGGTCAGCACTGCACTGTGCCATGAGCCTGAAAGCACCTCAAGGCCCCCTTGCCCTCTCTCTCTGTGCCTTGCATAAATGTAGGACACCACTGCACTGTGCCATGAGCCTGGAAGCACCTCAAGGCCCCCTTGCCCTCTCTCTCTGTGCCTTGCATAAATGTAGGACACCACTGCACTGTGCCATGAGCCTGAAAGCACCTCAAGGCCCCCTTGCCCTCTCTCTCTGTGCCTTGCATAAATGTAGGACACCACTGCACTGTGCCATGAGCCTGAAAGCACCTCAAGGCCCCCTTGCCCTCTCTCTCTGTGCCTTGCATAAATGTAGGACACCACTGCACTGTGCCATGAGCCTGAAAGCATCTCAATAAAGATGTACTGGTATCCCCACCCTGTGTGTGGCTTGCATTTTTGTGGGACACTACTGCACCATCCCATGATGAGATCCTGTGATGCCCACTCTGCATATGGCTGGCAATCCTGCTATCATGGCACACACGGACACACACACACACGAAGGGCATGGAGGGGTCACCTGGAGCCAGATTTCCTGGCAGTAGAAGGATACAGTGCACAAACCACCAACTGAAACCTCTGACAATGTTGCCAAATTCCCAACAGTCAGCTTTCCCAATGGCCCATTTGATTGTATCAATTGGTAACCCAGAGGGCAACCATTGGGGATCACTTTCAAACTTCCCACATGAGGGTCTCCATTGGTCAGGGCCCAGGTAAGGCCATCTGCCCCCGCAACATTCACTTATAAATGCTCCTGCGGAGCTCCGGCGATTCCGAGGAGGACGATGGCGGCCAGGAGGAGAGTGCCCATCAGGATAGCCTATTGGACCAATGAAGAAGTGGGCATTCTCCTCCAAGCCCTGAACCCGGAGCCGGCTGCTAGGAGGGTGATGGCCAGTTCCAACCGGCTGAACCGGGGGTATTTTACCCAGGCCTCCCGGGCCCTCCGAGAACAGGGCTTCATAAGGACCTCCCAACAATGCCGCACAAAGTTTAAGGCATTGAAGGGGGTGTTCTTTGAAGCCCTGGAGGACTATGGGGAGCATCCTCCGGTTCGGCGAAGGCCACCCTTCTGGCAGCAGCTCCGGGAGCTATGGGTGAGGGCCGCCCGCCCTCGGTGGCAGGATCGCCGGGCCCCTGGTAAGTGTGGGCCTCGTAGCTTGCTCCCCATGCCCCCCTTCCCCCTCACTCTTCCCTTTGCCTCCCCTGCCCCTCATCCCCATCCCATACTAATGGTGTCCCCCTTCTCTCCCAATGTAGGCATGCGGAGGAGGCGGCGACAGGGACGGAGGGGGGATCCTGCCAGTTCCCCCTCTTCCTCCTCTTCCTCCTCGGAGAGGGAAGCCGGGCCAGCCAGGGAGGCCCGTGCAGAGGGAAGCCCTGCTATCCCTCTGCAGGCACAGCAGCCTCCCATGGCTGAAGGTAGGTCCCTGAGGGGAGGGGTACTAGTGGCATAACTGCGGCCTCCATGGCATTCCTGACCCTCCCGTCCCCCACCACTTTCCAAGCTGCCTTTCTAAATGGTGTATTCTTCCCTTTCACAGGCGGACCTGCCGAGGAGGACCTGCCCGGGCCGAGTCGCCGGCCGCCAGGTGGAGCACACCAGGGTCCCATTGGTGTTGCCCGCCTGGCGGTCATCCAATCGACCCGAGAATCGGAGAGGGGTAAGTATTACAGGGACACAGAGGGAGGGGGTTGGTGGAGCCCCCCAGGGACCCTGGCTGCAGCATACGGTGCTGTGGTGCAGGGAAAGCTTCTAACCACACGTTTCTCTTCTCTTTTCCTTTCCAGATCGACGATTGGAACAAAGGGTGGCTGCCATGGAGGAGCAGATGAAGACTGTGCTGACCTCCTTGGTAGCCATCCTCCAGCACCTGGGCCTTCCCCAACCCCCGATCCCCCCCCCCTTTCCCCATCCTTGACGGACCTTTCCCTCCCCCTTCCCTTTCTACTTGCTTCTGCCCTCCTCCTTCATCCCCCTAGAAACTTCCCCTCCCTTTTTTGTATTCTCCCCTCCCCTTCCCCCATTTGTATGTTATTGTACATAGTTTTTATGTGTTTTCAAATAAAACTTTATTTTTTAAAAAATCATGACGTCATATGCACACAGACGCCTATGCGACAATGACCGGCTTCTATGAATAAACTTTCTATTTCTAAACAGCGCCTGGCATTTTATGTGAAGGGGTGCAGAACCGTCGGAGGATCCATACAAACACCCAGTAAGCTGCGGCGGTGAAGTGGGCATGGTGTGCGGTGGTGGCGGTGGCGATCAGTGAAGTGGTGTGCGGCGGCAGCGGCGGTGGCGACCAGTGAAGTGGGCATGGTGTGGGGCGGTGGTGGCAAGCAGTGAGGTGGGCATAGGTGGGGAGCACAATGCGATGGCTGCCTCGGTACTAGTGCTGCTTGTCGCAGCATCTCCACCCCCCTCTGCTTGCTCTCTGCCTTCGTGGGCGAGGCCTGGGCGGTTGTACTACCAGACCACTGCTGAAAAGTCTACTACACTCTTATGAGGGCTGTGGCTCAATGATCTCCATTTCCATTGGAGCCTCCTCCTGCACAAGTGGATCCCTTTCCTTCCTGCCTCTGCCCACACCAGGCCCGGCATCCAGGGGTGGAGCCCTCTCCCCCCTCCCTCTGCCCACAGCAGGCTTGACATCCAGGGGTGGAGCCCTCTCCCCCCTCCCTCTGCCCACAGCAGGCTTGACATCCAGGGGTGGAACGTCACCCCCCCTCCCTCTGCTGACCCCCACACCCATCTGTTCCTGGCCCTGGAGGATAGCCCTCCCTCTTCCACCCTCCTGCACACCCTCCCCCCTCACAGCCATGGCCCTCTGGGACCTCTCCATGACATCCACCATTCGGCCCATCAGGCCAGTCAGCGCTTGTAGGGAATCAGCTAAACGCCGCTGTTCGTGGGCCATTCGTTGATCATGCAGCCTCCGATCCTCAATCTCGGCCTGCCTCTGCTGATAGGAACGTTCATAGAAACGTTCTGTCATTTCATGATAACGTTCTGTCATTTCGTGGGAACGGTCAGCAATTTGTTTATCCTGGTCTACGGCTTTCTCCATGATTTCGATGCTCCGTTCCATGTACTCCTGCTGGACACTCGTATGTGCTGCGGATGCTGGGCGACGTGTCCTCCTCCCTCTGATCTCGGCCAGGCGGGCTGCCGGTGGCATTGCAGCTCAGGGATTAGCAACTTCATCCTCATGCTCTTCTCCCTGTTCTGCTACTTCTCGTTCTAGGGACACATCATATGTCACAGGACACCACCGTTTTCACACACAACATCTCCCACACATTTCTGCGGGGGGAGGTGAGAGGTACATGCCAGGGAGGGATGTGTGTGCACACTAGAGGTATGCAGGTGATACTCATGCGAGGGATTGGCTGAATGGGACACATGCATTAAGTTAATCCCCCCCCCTCTACACACTAGGCTGCAAAAGCGACGTGCGGGGAAGGGAGAAATTCTGCAAACCGGCAAACCGACGCATAAAACGTCACAAAAACCAAAGAGCTTTGCTTTTTCGGGGTGCAGACGTACATGCGACGGGGAGCATTTTTTGTCATAACAGGGAATGTACTATGTGCAGCCTGGACCTGGTGGATAAGCTGAGTGAATGGCCCGGGGCCTGCCCTCTCCTCTCCCTCGCTGTCTTCGTCACTCAGTGCTGTACTTGTCCTTGGGACAGGGGAGCGATCCCGGTGGGTACTGGTCCTGGAAGATGTAGTGCTCCAATGTGAAGTACGAGATGCTGGCCTGCTGGTGGACGATGTGGAGGCGCGGGATGATGGTCTCGAGCCAGAGATGTCCATAGCCCTCTGACTGCAGGAGGTCTCATCTAAGTCTGGGTGTTCCTCCTGGTCACCTAAAAGTGACAAAGGATAGGGCCATCTCTGCCCTGTGGCCACCCTATTACTGCCCCCTGCACCCCTTCCCAGGGTTCCTGTGGCATCTTACCTTGACGGGGCAAAAGCTCCTGGGCGCATTCCCCCAGAGAGGTGCCCTCCCTGGCTTGTGCTCTGGCTGTCTGGCCGACTGGGACCCTCATCGCATCGCTACTAGTGCCTATTCTGCTTGGGCGTATGCTTCCGTCTGTGGCGAGGAAGGCATGGAGTTCGTTGTAGAAGGGCATGGAGGAGGGACCCCGTCCGGTTCGGGCCCTGTGGTCCCTAAACTTTTTGTAGTCGGACCTGAGGTTTTTGGTCTTCCGACGACACTCCTCCCAGGTCCTTTGGTGGCCCTTGGCCCTCATGGCTGCTGCCAACTCCTTAAATGTTTCTGCATTCAAAAAGGAATTTCTCAATCTGTCCAAAATGTGTGGCTGCGACCACAGAGCTATGAGGTCGGCCGTCTCTGCGTGAGTCCATGAGGTCCCTCTCCCTTTCCTTGCCTCTCCGCTTGAGGATGGCTGTGCCATTGTGGCCGCTGTGGACAAAGGCAGCCCCGAAGTGGAGAGTGTGGAGGTCTGCAGCTGTAAAGTTCTCGTGGGAAAATGGCGCTGGAATGTGTGTGGGGGTCCAGCTTAAAAGTGAAACTTTCCCCTTTATCTCTTTAACACAATGTCAACATCCGCTAGCAACAGTTTCACCTTCCCGCTGTGGCGCATGCGCAGATTGTACATTAGGGTTAGCACTAGGGTTCTGAAACAGACGCACCTGCGTCGGTTCGCCCACACCTGAACCCTCGAAAACGCTTTACTTTGAGGCTTGTTTCAATGAGCGCATGCTCTCCAAAGTCAGCTCAAACTGCGGCACACCTGTACACGTGCAGCCACACGGCCGAAGGCAACTTTTATTTGGGCGAACCTCCGTCGCTGCATCCCTACGTCCCGTTGAAAGTGCGCACTTTTCGGGAAGGAGCGGAAAAAAGTGGCTCCTTTTTAAAGCGCACTTTCACTGGAAAGGTCAAGTAGGGGGCGCTTTTTCGGCGTGCGTCATGTAAAGACTGTGTCTTCAGGTCAGCCGCAAAACAACCCAATTAGCTCGTCTGCTTCCCCCCTAAGGGAGCTGGATATGTTTAGCCTGCAAAAGAGACAGTTAAGAGGTGATGTGATAGCCCTGTTTAAATATTTGAATGGGTATCATGATTCTGTGATAAATTCTATGATTCTGTTATATAGTAATAGTAATACTAAAAGTATACTAAGATTATACTAAGCAAAGTTGCTCTGAAAAGTATATTGACCAGTGTGAAGTCGTAGGCTTTCATGGCCGGCATCCAGCATAGGAGGGTATTAATAGGTGAAACAGTTGATGTACTGTCAATGTAACTGCTCTATTAGGCAAGGTTTGGTTTGTTTGTTTTTGTTTAGCTTTTTTGTTCAGGTGGCAAGCTATTTGCCACATGAGCCAGACATTGTTGTTTGAAATACATTAATTCTAAAATCAATAGCTATTATGCATTAATCATCACATGGTTCTCTGGAATGTGGTCTTTCTTTTAATAAATCTGGCATTCCTATGACAGGGTCCAAGGATTAAAGTTTGTTAATATGGGAGGGTTCAAGGATCAAGTTTTGTTAATACAAATTCCACTTGTGCTTTCTCCTTAGGTTCCTAACTGCCCCAAATCCTGCTCCAACAGGCTGTTTGCCTCAGCTGGAAAAACATATGATCTAGGTATATTCACCTCTCCATCAAAGGTGTCAATTGGGTCATGGAGGTAAGGATGTGAATTATATGAAAGGAAGCATTAACCCCAGCGATTGTCTGCAGAATTTGGTACTGTTAATGGTCCTGTACAAAAGTCAATAACAACAGCTAGCAAATCCTGGCCATTTCATAAGTGGTAGAACCAGTCTGTCAAACATATTTCCAGCTTTACATGAGTTCTTTCCAACAGAATAAAATGCTATGGAAGAAATTTCGTCATTACATTAAATTTGGAAAGTGACCAAGTTTACAAAGTTCATGTATGTAAATCTACCCCAAAAGGGCGTTTTTGGTCAACAGAAGTGTTTCATCATTTTCCTGCCTCTACATTTCCCTCTTTGGTGTTCTGTGACTGGGATTACAAACAAATTGCTCCAGGACTGCTTGGGCAAGCTTGTGAAACCTCAGCAGATTGAACCAAGGCTTGCAAAGTGAGGTAAGAGAAGGAAAACTGGTCCATCATTCCATTTTTGACAGCCCAGAAAAGCAAGGTGAAGTTATGAGGATTTGCTTAATTGGTACATCAATGCTTAGAAGTCTTTGTATTTAACTAGGGACTAATTTTTCACAATGCAGTCTCTGGATCTTTTTCCAGGCATAGTTTATTTTGACAGCTACCAACTTCTTTCTTTCAATTAGTATCAAAACTGCTACAAAGTCTTTTTGCATAGCAGCTTAGATACTGGTTCACCAGGGAAAATGACTGTTTCTTTAATAGCAGGTTGAGGTGCAGAAATCAGGTGATGATGTTTGGGGAGGTATGATAAACATGACTATTTGCTAACTTGTTCACATAGAACTGCAACAAATTATATATGATATGATATGATATTATTTATTTTTATCCCACTTTTCTCCCAAGATTGGAACCCAAAGTGGCTAAAATAATTGTGTCTAAAAAACACAATACAATTAAATACTTACAAAGTTGACAGTTAAAATCAGGGGTAGGCAACCTTTTTGAACCTGGGGCTGGGTTGCTGTCCCTCAGACAATTGTGGGGCCGAAGCACCAAAAATAAATAAATAAATAAATAAAAAATAAAAATAAAAAATATATATGCATGCACACTCTCTCAGCCCCAGAAAAGCCATGGCAAAATCCCTGTGGAGATTTTGCCAAGGAAACCCCAAGAACAAGTAATAATCAATATCATATCATAATAATCAATATCATCATGGCGGGGGGCGGCGGCAGCAGCAGGACCGGCCTGGGGCCGGTCCAAAGGCCTCATGGGGCCGCATCCGGCCCCCGGGCCTTAGGTTGCCTACCCCTGGTTAAAATGGTATTAAACTATTACAATTTTTAAAAGATCATTAATTAAAAATAGAATACAATTTTTAAAAGATAAAATCACTTTAAAACACCATACAAATGACACATCAACATGAACAAGATGGCAATCTCTTCATGGATTGCTATAATTTTTGTTCCTTTCTTTTTGTTTTTATGTCCCACCTTAGTGAGTTCAACAGCATTTCATATTTAGCATTTAATAACAATTAGTCATATAAAAAGTTTTGACTTATCAGAAAACAGTCACTCTGTATGAGCTCAGAGGATTTTTTTTTAATTTGTGCTATATATTCTTCAAAGCATGAACACTGCCATCAGTTTCCCTCAGGTATCCAGCCTTATGGATGGTTGTATTTAGGTGGAAGCATAAAGTATGGAATAATAATGTTAATAAAAAAAGATACTATCCACACTCCAATGCTTTATTCTACTTTATCTAGTTTGGATTATTTTAATGCTACATTCCTCTACAGCCCTGCCTGCAAAAAGACACCAGAAACTCATTCAGATGTACTTATAAATCAATGTACATGGTACTAGGGTTGGATATTTTTGGCATTTTGCTGGCGGGGGGGTTCCCCCTGGTAAGAGCAGACTCAAATTTGTGGACTCTGAGAGCTGCGTGGATTGCCAAAAATTCCAAAACAACAACAATGAAATAAAAAGCCAAAAGAGTTTAAGGGTTTTTTTATGTTATGTATTTTAAACTATACTTTTTATATTATGTGTACCATACCAGGCACCATTTAAAATATGGGTTGTGTCTCCTTGAAGCCTCCTTTGCCTCTTCTAGGGCAGAGGATCAGAAAAGGGGAGCACACCACATCTTGAAGGGTAAAGGCTGCAACAACAATGTATGTGTGTGTGGGAGCGGGTATTATTATTATTTCCCATTCTTCCTTTAAGCCTTTTGTTTTTTGGCTTGCCTTTTAGTGCCATATTCCCTCTGCTAAAAAAAAATATTCATGGTTTTCATTTGAAAATGTTAAACTATAAATTGAATTTAAAAACATGTTTCAATGTAACCTTTTCTTATTTAAACTGTTTAGTTTTCATCTTCATTTTCTATATATTCATTGCGTCTGTCTGTTAGCTCTGTTCTATTTTGCAGCTACAGGCGTCCCTCCATTTTTGCAGATTTCGAAGGGGAGTGTGTGGCCATTCAAACCAATGGGGCTTGAATATTTGCAAAATTCCATGGGAGGGGGGTCCGGAATGGATCTCCCATGAAAATGAAGGGACGACTGTATATGGTTTTTCTCCCATGACTTCTTATTTATAGAATTATTTGCTAATTGACATTTTCTCTCCTCCTTTGGTTTTTACAAATGTGTGAGTCAAATTATCTGTAAGTTTATGTGTGAGTTTAAAGGCTTTCTCACACGAGGCAGGTAAATTGCAATTGCAACAACATAATAGTATCTTCAGTTGGGACATTTCACATGACACATCATTCCTATTCTGTTGTTCTCCAGTAGAAGACCATTTGGAAAGTGTTTCATTTTATTAACACAACAAATCTGTTAATAATGTCCTTTCCTGCTACTGTTCTGCTATGGTTTCCTTTCTGTGATTTTTTTTTTCAATTGGAGAACTAACTGAAACTTTTTTTAAAAAAAATAAAAAGCCAAAATCCCATATGGCGGCGGGGGGGAGGGACCTGTAGCAAATGACCAGTTCCACCCACCCACCTCAAACTGGGGCTTGTTAGGGAAATTGAGAAGGCAAAAAATTAGTACATGCTTTCTAAATATACTACTATTTTTTAAAATTTATATTTCTGTGTGTAAAAGGGGGTCCATAGTTTGCATAAAAAAGAAGAGATTTAAATCAGGGAGGGGGAAAGTGAGAGTGACCTTCAGGGAAACAAAGCTAAAATGGAAAATGGGGGGAGGGGAATAAGAGGTACTGGGTGGACAATCCCAAATGCTGTGTGTTGCACAGCTTTTAGTGCAAACAAAGGCTGTAATCCCAGAAAGATTGCTGAGGTGCAATAGGAAAGATAGCATTCTTTGAAACAATGCTATTTTAGCAGGGAAGGGCTTCACATGATAAAGCATTATTGTAACACTTACAGCCCAACTCTGGCTTGAGTTGTTGTTGTGGGTTCAGGATATGAATCAGGCAAAATGATCACTCAGTCCCAACTTGATACATAAAGACAGAACCAAAACCCTTTTGGGTTCTGACAGTTCTCTTCACATGTACTACTGGTAAACCAAGTATCCCCCACCCAATCCCATGTATTTGGTTTTTAGTGGCCTGAATGTAAAATTTTGAATTTAACTCTGTTGTGGTTCATTCAGCCCAATTTTCTAGTTTAGAAATTCTTTTTCTATCTTCCAGTGTGTTAGATAAGAGCCAGTGTGGCATACTGGTTTCAGTACTAGACTAGGACTCTGGGAGAACAGGGTCAAATCCCTGCTCAGAAATGGAAACCAGCTTTGACAAGTCACACTCCCTTAGTATCAGGGGGAGGCAAAGGCACCCAACCCCACAAATCTTGCCAAGAAATCCATGTGATAGGTTCTCCTTACAGTCATCATAAATCAGAAATTACTTGAAGGCACACAACAATAATGTGTTAGCTACTTTTTCCAGTTATGTATCATCTGCAAACTAAATAAGGATTCTCTATACTCCATCATCTAAACCACTGACAAAAATGATTAAGGACGTTATCACACGTGGGCCAGTTTCGTTGTTAAAGAGATAATAAAGTGGAAATGAAGCATCCCGAAAAGAAAGTAAAAATAGAGCTTAATTATGCAAAAGTTTTTCACAAGTTGAACATGAGTCAACAGTGTGATGCAGTAGCTAAAAAGGCCAATGCAATTCTAGGCTGCATCAATAGAAGTATTGTGTCTAGATTGATGGAAGTAATAGTACAGCTCTATTCTGCTTTGGTCAGAACTTATCAGACACCACAATTCAAAATCAGTTGAGAAGCTGGAACATGTACAGAGAAGGGTGACCAATCAATCAAAGTTTATTGAATAGCCCAGAGGCCGTTTCAAAGTACAATAAGGTCGCAGAAAAAAACAAAACTAAAACAAAATCATATCAATCAATAAAATAAAATAAATATACCGCAATAGCAGTAATCAGGACCTGTACTGTATAAATGCATATATTTAAACTAAACAAACACCAACCATATAACAATTATATACAACTTATACATATCTAACAAGTATCTAACAAGTAAACAAAAGTACTAAGAAATATACTAATGGACCATAAAAAATAAGATAAATACACTCTTAGATAAAAAAAATGATTAAATAGTACAATAAATTAGGATTGGAGTAAGAAGATTTAAATTAGAAGTAAAATTAATATTGAAAGTTAAGATTGAAACTCAAAATTAGAGTTCAAATTCGAAATTAAAAATTTAATTTAAGATAAAATTGAGAAGAAAAAAAATTAAATTTAAGAAATTTAAAAAATTTAAAATGAGAGGTCAAGATAACAAAATAACAAAATACATCCTTCGACACCTTTCATACCAATTCATCACCCTTGCAATTAACCCCAATCATCCCAACATATCTAGATCTTAACAGGACTGCTTTATGAAGGAACCGAGCTGTAGCAATAGAAATTTTAACATTTTGTCCGCTCATAAAGTATGACAATCTAATATGAAAGTCCCAAAATGATGTTCTTTCAATATAATGGTGTAAATATTGAACTCTTTCCTCTTGATATAATTTACATTTAAACAAAATATGTGAAAGATCTTCAATTTCTTGATCCCCACAAATGCAGAATCGTTCATTGTAGGGGATACCTTGAAATCTTCCATATCTTACCATGGTATCTAATTGATCGAATCTGGCTCTGGTAAATACCTCTCTGAGGTGTCTGGGGATCTGTATTTTTAGATAAGATGGCATTTGAAAGGATCTCTTATGTTGGCTCAACCATTTTAAATTGCCTACCCTACTAAGTGTAGCAATATCATCTTGGGCCGCGATGTCCAGAATTCTTTGTCTAGCCCCATTTCTTGCTTGATCTGACATAAAGCAATCTGCGGAAGACCACATCTCTTAACAAAATTTAACAATTGCATAACCCATGAAGACTGCATTTGAGAATACAACTGTTCTGATAAGGATAATCTAGGCAATCTGTTTAGCTCCATTTCATTAATTTTGCACCAGTAATTGAACATTCTGGTTTTAGCTAGTGAGGGGATAGAATAGATTTCTAATTCCGATCTTACAGCAGCAGCTGAGGTTCTTTTGTCAACTCCCAAAATAGCTCTCAGATGTTGTGACTGCGATAATTCTACAGCTACGGTAGAATTTAGGCCCCAAATTTCTGCAGCATATAAAAAGATGGGTAGGACCTTAGCTTTGTAGACCTTGATTATTGGGGCTAAGGAGCCTGGGTATTTATTAACTTTTAGTTTAAGGACAAGATTCATACGTGCCTTAGCTCTCAATGAGCTTTTGTGGTGATGACATGACCAAGATCCATTCTCACTGAATGTCACTCCAAGATAGGAGAAGGAGCTTACTTGTTCTATTGGTTCACCCTCTAATTGCCATCTGTGTCTCTGTTGTCTTTTGCCAAAAACCATTATGTTTGACTTGGATTTGTTAATAGTAAAAAAATTATTCTGGCAATAGAAACTAAGTTTTCTTAGCATCCTCCGGATACCCACTTGAGAGTGTGATAACATTATCATGTCATCAGCATAAAGCAAGATGTTGCAGGAAGTATGTAGGACACGAGGCATATGTAGAGCTAAATCCTTCAGTTGTCTAGGTAGATCGTTTATGTACAAGTTAAATAACAAGGGGGCTAATAAACACCCTTGTCGTACCCCTCTATACGTGTCAATTCTGTTTGACAGGGCTCCATTTAACCCATATCTCACTCCCAAGCAGGTGCCAGTATACAAAGCTTTGATTAATAACAGCAGTCTCCGTTTTATTTTAAGATCAATTAGCTTGCTCCAAAGGATCTCTCTATTCACAGTATCAAAGGCAGCTGACAAATCGATAAAGGCTGCATACAAATGTTTTCCTTTGCTAACATATTTAGTAATCAAGTGATTTAAGATGAAACAGTTATCTGTAGTGGATCAGTTTTGTCTGAATCCAGCTTGCTCTTCTGCTAGAATTCCCTTTTCAGCTACCCAACTTTCAAGTTTGTTCAAAAGGAGCCTAGAATAGATTTTGGCTACAATATCAATCAGGCTAATAGGCCTGTAATTACTGGGATCTTTGTTATTTCCCTTTTTATAAATGGGGACCACTATTGCCATTTTCCAACCGATTGGAACCTGGCAAGTATTATTTATGTATGTAAAAAGGCCTGGCAAAATGGGTGACCACCAATCACTAAATTGTTTAAATAGTTCGGCCGGTAAGAAATCCTCCCCTGGGGCTTTGTTATTTTTCAGCCCATTGATAATGCTTAATATCTCGTCTTCAGAGACTGGCGGCCAGAGTGGCAAGGGTTCGGAGGCTAAGGGGTCAATACTACATTGATGGAAATCAATAAAATTATTAGGTGCAAATAACCTTGTAAAATAGGATTCCCATTCCTTAGAAGGTATCGGAATGTCATATGGGAATCTTCTTTCCTTTAAAATTCCTGACACTGAATGCCAAAATATAGCCGAATTGTGGCACTTTACGGCTAACTCTAAACCTGCCCAGATTGTTGTAACATGGTTTTGTTTCTTTAGTTTTATTAGTTTTTTATATTCCTTTCTAAGGGACAACATCTTAAGATATGATTCATGAGAGGTGCTTCTCTGTGCAGCCCTCAATGCTACCATCAATTTCCTTTTCAATACCCTACAGTCTGTATCAAACCAAGAGGAGAAAACTTTCCGATTACTTTTACCAACAAGATTAGTTGTCAGGTGACACTTAAGTGTTTGACATATGTTATTAAATGCAATGAACACAGATGTCCGTTCTACTGAGGGTGATCAAATTGACTTAGCCCATTTATCCATCTCTTCAAGATTTAGGCTCCCAGCTATTGCAGTGGTATCTACCTTGGCCCATGTGAGTCTACGATCTTGCCTCACCTCTTGGTTATTTACAAACCAGCTGTCTACCCGACCACATGGACTTCGGTCTGATAACCCTCTAAGTTTTACACTCACCGGTTGATGGTCACTATCCCCTCTTGGATGAACATCTATCTCAGAAAACAGATCTACTTTATTTCTAGACACACAGATAAGATCTAAGACACTACTAGAATTAATTGCGTGGTATGTGTATATGAAACTACCATCTTTACCTCCCAGGATTTGAAGACTAGTTTTAAAAATTAGGGAAACCAGGGACAATCCCGCACTGTTACATTTGTTGTCTCTAGAGAGCCATTGAGGGTGATTTTCAAAAAATTCAATTGGTAAATTATTCTTTTTAGCAAAATCATACAGAGAAGGCCCAATTTTGGCATTGAAATCCCCCAAGAGAATTATTATCGCACTGGGGTGACTAATTGTTAGTTCCTCCATAAAAATTTCTAAGCTTATCCATAAGTTGGTATTAAAGAACGGAGATGATAAAGGTGGAATATATACATTTATCAGAATCATTTCTAGGACCTTGTATTTAAATTTTATAGCCAAAAAGTGAGAGTATTTAGCCCCATTATGCAGAATCTCTGCTTGCCAGTGCAATTCTTGTTTGATAAGGATGCAAAGACCGCCTGAAGCTCTCCCTTTGTTTTTTAATTTTTGGGCAGGAATGTCCCAACATTGAAATCCCGGCAGTTTTAGCAGTTCATCCTCTACTGTTAACCAAGTTTCCTGAATAGCTACCAGGTCAAATATAGAGAGAAAATCCACTAAATCAGTGTTCGCACCATCCTTCCAACCTGCCGCATTCCATGTGACAATTTGAATATCATTCCCATTACCCAAGTGTTCAGAGTCAGAGGCGGGGTGAAGATGTGCTGTCACATCCAGTCAATTGGAATCTATGACCGCCGTTGTGTTTACTACCTCAATATTGTCAATACAACCTGAAAAGATGCAGTTATTGTTCGGGTGATCTCCTTTTGACACTGCAGATGGGCGGAGCTGATGTTGTTGAGGTTGGACTTCACGCTCAATGATCGTCATACTTGGAGACCCTGTTGTCTCCTCCTGTGGTCGGACCCAGTGTATTATTGCCCTCTCTTCTATTACTGGGGTCTGTTTAGCAAATGGTTGTCCATGCGCATGAATTCTCATCAGAGGAGTTGTATCAGTTCCTACCCTATCCACACACTGCGTCTTTTGCCCACCCATTTCCGACACAAACTCAATTGAAGCCTCCAAAATGGAATCAGACACCCTTAATTGCCCAGAGGGAACGCTAGCACTGAACATAGGCTGTGTCCGATTTACAAATTCATTCGTATGTATTGGTGAAACACGGTCACCCGAACTTGGGGAGTTCAGGTCTATCAGAGGCTCTGTAGATATTACTGTATTCTTTAGGGACTGTTTTAGTTTTTCCAATTTGAGCAAAATAGTATCTTGTTCTTCTCTTGGAAGTAGACCAAACACATCTATAAAACTGTCCTCCATCTGATGCCGGCTAAATTGATTTTCATCTTCCGATTCCTTCCGTATCAGAACAGGGGGAGTAACCCCTTTAACCACTCTAGAGCCAATAAATAGAGGCTTAATTTTTTGATCGAGAAAAACCCTGATAGGAAGGATTTGGTATCTAGCTAAATAAGCCTTCATCCTAAATAGCATCAGGGGGATGGTAGGATACTTAAAGGACAAGAGAATTCGGGTTTGATTTAGAGCCCCAGGAAGCCATTCAACATAGTCTAGATCAATCTGCCCTAGGTGGCAATGAAGAAGTTTTCCCAAAGAGGCTTTGATTGCTCTCTTAGAGGACCACTGACCATCATTGATTCTGTTCTTATGAATACCTAGTACAATCCTTTCTGATTGCAGTATACAGTTATCGGTGACAGGTTTTTTACTATTTTTTGTGACGTCTTTGGGGTATATATGGTTCTCTTGAGATACAATCCCCGACGATGTTTTATTTGTTTTTAAAAGTAACCTTCCTTGGACCGGGTTTTCATCATTTCCTTTAGGCCTATCTACTTGGACAGCTGATTGACTATGTTTATTCAACTTGGGTACATCAATACCACATTTGCTGGAACAAAGAGGACAGGAAGCAGATCTTACAAATATTTTTTTCTCCAGTGTCTCTATTTCTCCGTTTAGCATGTTCAGTTTGTGTTTTAACTCAGCTAACTGTTCAGCTATAAGAATGACAGTTTGTGTAGTAATAAGACAATATTTTGTCATAAGTTGCATTGGGATCTCCCCAGAATGTTGTTCCTCTTTCTGAGTCTCAGCATTTCTAGAAGATGTCCGGGTGTTTCTGAGCTTTATCTCATGATCCCTACAACTAGTACCAGAACAACTTAGCTGGGCTGGCAAACTGAGAAGGGGTCCCAGTTCTTTATCTTTATTTTCAGGGAGATTGACATTTGAGGGTGGGGATGACTCCAAAGGCTGCTCCTCTTCCAACTCAGATTGAATATTGGATACCAGGGAATCAAATTTGTTAGTAGTAAGAATGGGGTTGGATTTCAATGCATTCCTCTTACTTGCTAAACACTCATCAATTCTTGGCTGTTTGGGAAGTTTCGTTTGGGGGATCAAGTTTGGGCTCCCTTCTAGCTGTTTCCTTCGTTTTCTCTTCCCCATTGTTTGTTTAGTTAAAAGGCTTACAATGAGGCCTGACTTCTTAGCCAATCAAGATACCAAATATATGAATTCTTTTACCATTGGAACGCAGGTTCCAGCCGCTTGGCCGGCGCTTGCCGGGAGGGAGAGAGTGTGGGTGGGGCCCTGGAGCGCATCCTCCGGCTCTCCGCCGCTGCCGCCGCCGCCGCCAAGGAGAGCTCGCTGGGGCCTTTTTTAAAGGCCCGGTTCTTCCGGGTGCCCGCCGGGAGGGAGAGAGTGCAGGTAGGGCCCTGGAGGCGTCCTCCGGCTCTCCGCCACTGCCGCCGCCAAGGAGGGCTTGTTGGGGCCTTTTTTAAAGGCCCGGTTCTTCCGGGTGCCCACCGGGAGGGAGAGAGTGTGGGTGGGGCCCTGGAGCGCGTCCTCCGGCTCTCCGCCGCTGCCGCCGCCAAGGAGGACTCGTTGGGGCCTTTTTTAAAGGCCCGGTTCTTCCGGGTGCCCGCCGGGAGGGAGAGAGTGCGGGTGGGGCCCTGGAGCGTGTCCTCCAGCTCTCCGCCGCTGCCGCCGCCGGTGACCAAACTGGTGTAAAGTCTGGAAGCCATTCCCAGGGAGGAGGGGCTTAGGGAGCTGAGTATTTTTTCCTGGAGAAGAGAAGGTTAAGAGGTGACATGATAGCCTTGTTTAAATATTTGAAAGGGTGTCATACTGAAGATGGAGCAAGTTTGTTCTGCAGTTCTAGAGAATAGGACCTGGAGCAATGGATTCAAACTACAGGAAAAAAGATTTCACCTCAACATTAGGAAAAACTTCCTGACAGTAAGACCTGTTTGACAGTGGAATATGATGACCTGAATTGTGGTTGAGTCTCCTACTTGGAGATCTTTAAACAGAGGCTCGATGGACATCTGTTGGTGGTGCTTTGGTTATGTGTTCCTGTATGGCAGGGGATTGGATTTGATGACACTTATTCCAACTCTATGATTCTATGATTCTAAGTCCTGAGGCAGCAACTATATGGAGCTAGTGGTTGATATCCTTCAAGCAAGTCAATAACACATGAGAAGCCCTTGCTCTTAGACCATGTGCTCAGGGAGAGCACATGGTCAAAAACAAACAAAACACCCACACGAGCCTCCAAACACCACAAGCAAATAATCAAGCTCACCCTAAAAGCACAAATTCACCTTCTTCAATCTCCTCAGTGACTGAGCTCCAAATATTCATCTCAAAACACTATTGTTGGACTGAAGAGAATGAGATATCACAACAGTAAAGCAATTTGAACTTTTAGTGATGACAGCTCACTTTTACAGATGGCACCATGACAGTGTTTTGTCCATTACTCATTATGGACGTTATCACATGTGGGCCAGTTTCGTTGTTAAAGAGATAATAAAGTGGAAATGAAGCATCCCGAAAAGAAAGTGAAAATAGAGCTTAATTACGCAAAAGCTTTTCACACGTAATTACAGTAATAACGGAATTAAGTTAAAAGTGAAAAAAAGACGTTTTTAACTTTCATACACAAGTGAAAAGAACCCGTACATGTACTGGAAATGGGTGTGTTTTGTGACAAGACTCCTCCTTTCCAGGGCGAGTCCTGCATTTCCCAGGAGAAAATGTCAGACTGTCCTACATTTGGGGTCATGTCCTCCTGCACAGGTCCTAACCCCCTTCCGTTGGGGTTAGGACCTCTCAAGAGAGCAGAGGAGGAGGAGGAGGAGGCTGGAAAGGCAAGGCAAGGCATGGGATTGAGAGGGGGAAACTGGAGGTATCTCCCATTCCACCCCATAAGCCTTTCCCCTTTGTACATGGTAAGATGGAGCTCCAAGTTGCTCCACAAGCACACCCCACACTTGCACCCACATCCACCCACAGCTGCTGCGAGGGAAGCCTTCTTTCCCCTCCTTTTCCCTCTATCCCAAATGCCAAACTTCTCCTCCGTCCCAAACTTTTTTCTCCTGGGCTGCCTTCCCTTCCCTTCCCTTCCCTGGCACTGAGAAGGAGCCCTGGACTCTCCCTCCCTGGAGGCCCCTCCTTCTCCTCCTCTTGGCCCTCCTCCAGCTTTTAAAAGAGAATTGTCCGTGCGTATTTGCTTTTCACATTACAGTAAATGTGAAATTACTGTAATTTCGCAAATGCATTTCCTCTAAACTCCCGAAATTAAAAAGATCTTGGATAATACCAGTTTCTGTCCAGTTTTTGACCAGTTTCTGTGTGACGTCATGTGAAATCATGAGGCACAAATTCAGTTTTTGTTTGGGATTTGTGTGGATTAACCAACAGATTTCCCCCGTGTGATAACGTCCTAAGAGTGACTGCACTAGGCAGCCCCCTGCACCATTCTGCTCAAGACTTCCCTCTAGTTTGAAGCACAGCCATTGATGACAAACCTTTGAACATGGTTTTCCAGTCAATTATAGGTCCATCTGACAGTGTTTCTATCTATTCCACATTTAATCAGTTTGCTAATCAAAATATCATGGGGGACTTTGTGAAATGCTTTGCTAAAATCTAGATAAACAATATATATAGCACTCCCGCCATCTACAAAATTAGTGATCTGACCAAAAAAAAAAGATACAAGATAAGTATGGCAAGATATGGTCATACATGCTTCTACTAGTCTCTGGATTATCATCCACATACTTACAAACGAACTTTTATCTTGTGAGCTGCCTTTAATCCCTTTCTGGAAGAAAGGTAGCATAAAAATTAATTAGTTAGTTAATTAAATCATTCTAATGTTTTCCTGATATTGAGATTAGGTTGACTGGTATGTGGCTGCCTGGATATTCCCAGTGACCAAACCCTCCCTATTGGTTAGGATCATGTCCAGGATTGCTGATCCCCTGTTTCTTCCTCTACCTATTGATATAGGAAATTAACTGCAAGGCACATCTGGAATTTGTTAGAGGCTATGGTTAACAGAGTTAGGGGGATTGCAGACTGCCAGAAAAAGTGCAAATTGAGTCCATTTTTAGGGTTAGGGTTAGTGCTGGGGAATCATGGGAATTGTTTTTTTTCTGAGACATTGAGCCTTCTCTGTCAGAGAGCTCTGGTGCCACAATAACATACAGTTCCCATGATTCCCTAGCACTAACCCTAACCCTAAAAGTGGACTCAATTTGCACTATTTCTGGCAGTCTGCAACCCCCCTTAGTCTACTGGCAGATATCAGGGTAATTGAAGTTTCCCATAACTACTAATTCTTGCATTTTTGAGATTTCTGAGACTTGTTTCTGAAAAGCATCATCCCCTTCCACTTCTTTGATGGAACTGTAGTAGACTCCTGCCACAATGTTTCTTTTATTTATTTCTCCATTTATTTTTGCCCAAAGGCTCTTAATTAATCCACTCTGATAACTCTCACGGCTTTCTGTACGAGGGAATTTGTCTTTGACATATAATGCTGCTCCTTCTCCTTTTCTGCCACATTTATTCTTTTTGAATTGTTATATTCATCATGGAAGTCATCCCACCAGGCAATAGCGTCACTGAGGAGGGTGAGGGCCACATGCGGTGGGCGCTTCTGGGCCCTGCCTGGGCCTTTTCCTAGCTGTTGCAGGCGCTCCTCTTCCTGCCTGGGCCTTTTCCCAGCCACAGTGGATGTTCCTTGGCCCTGCCCAGATGCTCTTCAGGACCACAGGGGTGCCAATCCAACCTGTGGGGGCACTCCCATGCACCCCTGCCCCAGAAACCATGCCCAAAGTTCCGGGCCCAAAGTCCCTCCCCAGAAGCCCCACCCCCACACTGGGTGTCACCAAGCCTGATGCTTCAGCTATCATCTCCAACCCCTTCAAGGATTTAGTTTAAAGCCCTCTTGATCAGTCTTGCCATGCTTATTTCCTCCATTCTTTGTGAGGTGCAGCCAATCTGTACCAAGTAGTCCTCATTGGACGTTATCACACGGGGAGTTGCGGGGAGAAAGTGGAAATAAACCAGACGAAGGAAATAAACCAGACGAAAAACCTGATCTTTTCAAATCCTCAAAAATCCTGAAAATGAAAAGATCAGGTTTGTGTTCGAATTAACACTCTTTTAAATTAGAATTTAGTTATCAGACAAGGCGGAACGGGACAAATCCCATAAATTAAAGACTTCCGCTCGTGCCCGTTTATTTCCACTTTCTCCCCGTGACTCCCCATGTGATAACATCCTAAGAGGTAAAGACCATGGTTCCAGAAGGCAAACCTCTGCTGTTACACTATGTAGCCAGTTGCCCCCTTTTAGCATTTTCCTGTTCCTCTATCTTTCATTGGCAGAATATGTGAGAATACCATTTGTGCCTTAACCATTCACCTTCCTGCCCAGAGCTTAATAGTCTGCTCAAATGTGTTCTTCGCAGTGTTTTGGGTATCAAAAAAAATAATAAGAAGTGAGTATTGATTTATGTTCTTGATGAGGTTTGGCAAGTTGTTAGTGACATCTTGGATATGTGTGCCAGGGAGACAGCACACTTCATGCTGTTAGGCTGGCATACAAGTATCTCTATACCCCTGCACACTGAGTCCCGACCATCTGCACCTTTCTTTTCTTCTTGCTACATATGGCTATTACACTGACCCTTTCCTTGGCATGTGGTGTCCCTTGTTGTTGTTTTTCTGTTTGAGCATCTTCACTACTGTTATCCTCTTGAAGATGAAGGAAGCAATTGCTTAGTAAAAGCCATTTTGAATTTTTTATGTCAGGATGTTTCCTTACTGTGACAGATGTCTTCATGTTCTTTGGAAGTTTCCTTCTGTTGGTTCTGAAGGATCAATTCTCCCTATATTTTTTCTAGAAAGTGATGATGTACTGTGATGTACTGGAGGTCTCAGTGTGTAGCTGTAGTACACTGACCTTCTCTTCCAAGAGAATGACCAGTTTGCACTTGGTGTAGGTGTACTCAGTGAAGATTTTTGGCAAGAAGACAAACATAGCACATTCATTGCAGCAGACAACTA
Organism: Phrynosoma blainvillii; assembly: GCA_026167975.1. NCBI lineage: Eukaryota > Metazoa > Chordata > Lepidosauria > Squamata > Phrynosomatidae > Phrynosoma > Phrynosoma blainvillii. The sequence continues at coordinate 156,370,462 of JANUYF010000004.1, forward strand.
CAGATCCTTCTGTCTCCATAAATGCAGTTATTCCCCCCCCCCCCTTTCCTTCCTGTAATATCTGTGAAAAGGGGAGAATCATTTCCAGATTGCCTTTAGGGCCTTTTGGGCATTACTATACTGCTTAATTTAAACAAAGCCATTCCTTATCATTCAGTAGGCCCTCAGTATCCATGGGCTTGCAATCCATGGACCCAAGCATCTGCAGATGGCAACCCCCCGTTGTCCCCAGTGGCAGTGCATGCACATGGCCATTGCCACCATTAGGGACAGCCCCCATTGTCCTATGGTGGCATGTGCACAAAGCCGTGCTGCCATTAAGTTCCATTGTCCACAATGGCAATGCGGCCATGTGCATACGCTGCCATTGGGGACAATGTGGACTTGAGTATTTGTGGATTTTGGTATCCATGGGGTGGAGGGTGGAACAGATCCACTGCACATACCAAGAGCCAACTGTATGCTGACCACTCATAACCTTTATTTCATATACTTGCTGAGTTGTAATTGCTTACATTTTGCAAGAAGAGCCAAGGACAGCAGGAACTGCTGTTTCTAGATAACATATAGTTTCCTAGAAGAAAGTAATGCTTTGCTGGCATGGTCTTACAGATCTGCAAACTTAGCGATAAAGACCTTGCAAACATAAAAAAATGCCAGTTTCCTTCTAGCTTGTACTGTGACTGCTAAACAATAAAATGCTGTGTCTTTTCAATAAATGGTGTTCATCTTGTCTCAAGTTGGCGCAGTTGGACTGATCCTCAGTAAGAGCTGATGTTTCCTTGGATCAAAGAGAAAGTTTGTGTCTGCTTATTTTCCTTCCTCCTGGGTTCAGAATCCATCCTGAGAGCCCCTATATATCCTACATGGAAAAGATACAATAAACCAGGGGTTGGCAACCTACGACTTGTGAGCCGGGGCCGGCCCCCGAGGCCTTTGGACTGGCCCCTGCTGACCCCCGCTGTCGCTGACCCCCGCCACTGCATGTGCTGCCGCCACACCGCATCACGGCCACTATTTTTTCCCAAAATGGCAGCCGTGACTCGTTTGCACATGTGCAGTAATCCTGCACATGCGCGAACGAGCCATGGCCGCCATTTTGTTTTCCAAAATGGCAGCCACGACTCACTCGTGAATGCACAGTACTCCAGAAGTACTGCACATGCAGGAGCAAGCGCGTGTGCATGTGCAGTACTTCTGGTGTACTGCACATGCACACATGCATGAGCGCACGTGCCGCCATTTCCCCCCACACACCATCAGCCTGCGGAAGATCAGGGGATCCCCGGCCCAGCCCCAGGTAAGGAGAACTTGCCGACCCCTGCAATAAACTGATATCTCAGTTTAACTCTTACATCTGTGTGGAGTGTCACTGGATTGAAAGGCTGCTTGGGAAAGTAAAAAGATGAGCTTTCCCCAGAGCTTTGCTTTCTGCTTTCTTTGCTTGAAAGCTGAAGCTTCTCCAGACCTAACTTCCTTTTCAATTTCAGCAAAGAAGAGATGCTGTTCTTTGCCTCTTCCTTTAATAGATCACTGCTGGAAAGAAAAAGGCTAGATGTCTCCAGGCCTAATTGCTTGGTGTGAATTTTCTCTGGGAAGGAAAGATTGTTGGGGAATGGGGAGATGGATGAGAAAAAAATTAATGTGAAAGATGGCAAAATGTATTTATTCCCCTCCTAAACATTTAAATAATTTGTGCAAAAGTCATGTTCTTCAAGTACACTAAGTGTAATCCTGGGCATATGTTTGGTATATCTTCTGTGTTTCTCTGCTTGTATGATTATTGCAGGGTGTAGGGAAGATAACATGCAAAGTGGAGAAAGCCAACCTGTGTGTTCATACACAACATGGTCTATGTGTTCTCTCTCTCTCTCTCACACACACACACACATCTCTGCTTCTGCTTCCTTTCCCTCCTCACTGTCCCTTTCCTAAACAAGTCCCCACTCCCCAGTCCTTTTCTCATCCAGTAACTTCAATTTAACATCAAAAGTTTAAAAGCTGATAGCCCATTGATGCATCATCCATGAATTTGATAAGATTATCCTGTGACCTGCAACCATCAACATCAGTGTTAAAAATATTGACATGTGTTGGCTCCAGGACAGAACCCTCAAACACTCCACTCAAGAATTTCCTCTAATTTGATGTGACATCTGTTTTTATGACCTGTTACTGTAGGTTAGCTATGTTGCACAGCCCACCTACATCACTCAGGGTATAAATTCCTGGGAAGACGGAAAAACTGTGTGGTGCCTATCTCTGCCTATTAGTGAGGGAATATTACAGAATCAAAGTATAAAGAGGCCAAAAGAAGAAATATCGGATGTGTGTGTGTAGAAAAACAAGTGGGATGGTGGAAAAATAGACAAAGAAAGACAGTGAGCAAGGTAGTGAAAAGAGAAATAGACCAGTTAATAGAAAAGGGATTTCAGTGTCTTGAAATATTCTGCAATGAGGAGAGTTAAAAGTAAAATCAGATTTTTAAAATTGGCCCTTGGAGTTGAGAATGGATTGAACATTTCTTACCTAGAAGGATTCCGTTAATTTCTCTCTCCTATAGGAGACCATGGCGAAGAGAATAGCCATTATTGGTGCCGGTGTAAGTGGACTAACATCCATTAAAAGCTGCCTAGAAGAGGGACTTGAGCCCATTTGTTTTGAGCAAAGCAATGACATTGGAGGACTTTGGAGATTCACAGTAAGTAGAAAGCCTTACTACTTGAATAGAACCTCATAAAAGTTTTCCTCTGTAAATCACACTCTGATCTTAAAAATGTATTCATTTCAGCCTGAAAATATATCCAGGGGTAGCCATTTTGGCCATGTGGCAAAGGACAATAACACCCCAAATCCACAAAACAGTGTTATCTTTATGGGACTAACAAAAATACACAATATGTATGCAAGCTTTCAAAGCTTCACTGACTTCTTCATCCGGCAAAGAAGTTAAAAATCATACAGGAGGGAAAAACTATGGTAATGTTAGTCATAAGCCTGCATTTTGTCAAGATGTAGCTGTTGTCAGTTCAGGTAGTATTGGAGAGACTCATGCAGGCAGGCCCCTCCTCCTTTTGGTCATGTGGGTACTCCAGTAAATAAAATAATTTTAAGTTCCATTAGCCAGACAAAAAGAGGTGTACCTCTTGAGATCCAAGTTGTTGCCATCCTTTGCTACAAGCTCCTTTGTTAGGCGGTGTCATGTTTAGTGGGCTCAGACCTGAGCAACCAAGACAGCATTGATAGTGTTCAAATACTACAGCTTTATTTTGGACTACTGGACAGGTGTTTACCACAGACCTGGCAGTGTCAAATTTGAGTTTTCCCCAAACGGACTACTGTTTAAAGACTCCCTCTTCCCAACCCCTCTTTCCCAGCTCATGGTCCCCAGCTTTGAACCAGATCAAAGGGTCCTTTGAAGTTTCCTCCTTTCCTCTATTTTCCCATCTTCATTATCATATCATCTGTCCCAGGGAGAAAGGTGTCCTCTGTTCACCATTAGTGTCCTGCCTCAGGAAGTAAACAAGCCATAAAACTACATCCCCTGTTATCCATTTGTTTCCCAACCATTCTCCTCTGTTTATTGCCCCCTTCCCTTCATGCTTCCCTTTAGTTAACCATAGTGCTATTTCACCATATCAAATTATTTCTATATCACCACATTCCCTCATATTTCTAATCATGACAGATCCATAGACCTTGGATATGACAGGCAGAGAGTACTGAATTTCTAAAAAAGCCCTCCATGTTTTTGCGTTAGGAAACATTTTTAAGGTGCTGTTTTGGTAAAACAGGCCAAACATAGTCCTTTTAGAAAAAATGATTTACCTTTGTTGGAAGTAGACATTTCAAATGATCACGCCCCAGTCCATTGGCCCTCTTTTTAGGTTTCCCCTGTTGCTGCTAAAATGCAGTATTTTACATCCAGAAAATATATCCAACCTGAATTAAGGGTTTACACCAACCAATGTTGTCTCAGTCAAACTAGCAAATTCCCCCATGGTCTCAGCCTACTTTCTGCCCCCAATATATATGTCATTAAATCATAAGAAGATCAGACTGAAGATCTATCTAGTGCAGCATTGTGTTCACAAAGTGAGTGACCAAATGCCCATGTGGAAAGCCTGAATACAATTACCAGCAATGAATAATTAAAAGCATGCTGCCTCTAATCCTTCTGTGAATGCATATTTATCATGATTAGTGGCCACAGCTTCCATTTGTTCAGAGTCCTGGCTAGATACAATAAGCACTGGTGTGTTGGTCATATTGCACAACTGGGGCCTTGTCAGCATTGGCTAGGGTACTCCAGGGGAAGCCCAGAATATCTGGCAGTTACCCTGACCTACCCCCGTTGGCTTCCATAGCTGTACCACCATAGCTGTCTGCACAGGTATCCCATTGAGTTGCCTGGGTCATCTGCCATATGGCAAGTCACTTGCCTCTGAGGTCAGAAAAAGGTGCCCAGTGACAGTCAAATGACCTCAGAATGAGTGAACCATAGCAGTCATGCCAGGTGGTCCAGCAGGATGCCCATACAGATATCTGCTGCAACATGGGAACAGAAGGGTTGCCATCCCCTTTTTCTGAGGTTGAGAGAGTATGACTTACCCAAGGTCACCCAACACAACAGGAAATTGCAATCCAACAACATCCAGAAGTCTACCTGATTCCCACCCCCAGCTCATTTGTTTAGTTACTGGTTTGTTTGTTTTTATGTGTTTCTGTTCTCTAGGAAAAGGTAGAAGAAGGTAGGGCAAGCATCTACTTTTCAGTCATCACCAATAGCTCCAAAGAGATGACCTGCTTCAGTGACTTTCCAATGCCAGAACACTTCCCAAACTTTCTGCACAATTCCAAGTTCCTGGAATATTTGTGGTTATATGCAAAGCACTTTGATCTTCTCAAGTATATCAAGTTTAAGGTAAGTTGATTTGAAAGGAGGTGCAGCTGTAATCTCAGTAGACAAAGGGCCTTTGCAGACTGCCAGAAATAGTGCACATTAAATTGAGGTACTGCCCTGGCTCAGTGCTAGGGAGTCATGAGAATTGTATTTTTTTCTGGAACATTGAGCCTTCTCTGTCAGAGAGCTCTGGTGCCACAATAAATTACAGTTCCCATGATTCCCTAGCACTGAGCCAGGGCAGTGCCTCAATTTAATGTGCACTATTTCTGGCAGTCTGCAAAGGCCCAGCTGTACAGTCTTGTTGTTTAAAAGAAAGAAATTGCAAAGTACCTTAAAAACAAAAATAAGGTTACATCAGAGGGCCTATACATACTATAAACTAGACTTTAGGCAGCTTTCTATTATTATTATTATTATTATTATTATTACATTGTATTGTGGGATTCTGGGAATTGTAATCCAAAATTAACTTCTCCACAATCTGCTACAAACACAGCTATTTCGGAAGAAACAGAAGAAACTGGTGAAGCCACCTCTGAATATTCCTTGCATAAGAAAACACTATGAAAATTCATGGAGTCACCATAAGTCAACAGGTGACTTGAAGGCATATATACACTCACACATATACATACAAAGTGGAGATTATCACATTGAATTTAAAGCAACTTATCCCTGACTGAACTTAATTTTAAAAGTGGTTGTTATCACATACAGCTGCAGCCGGGTGAATGAAACTCAGATACAGCCTGGATCCCAGCCACGCTTATCCAGTAACTTTTCAAAAACAGGAGCTTGCTGTTTACTTCAATTTACTTCAATCAAAAAGCAAGAATAATCATCAATGAAGAAAGAACAGCAACAATTCAAATAGAGAAGGGAACACATCAGGGATGTCCTCTGTCACCCCTATTTATCATGATGTTAAAAATGTTATTGAAGAATATAAGATATAATGGGGAAATAAAAGGAGTAAAGATGAAGGGAACAGAATTTAAAATAAGAGCAACTGCCGACAATTTGTTAATATCCCTGAGTTAATATTTGTTAATATCCCCTCTAAATGACATAATAAATCTGCAGAAGGAATTGGAAAAATTTGAAAAAAATAATAAACTTTATTTTTAAAAAAATCTCAGGATTAATAAAAATTAAACAACAATCATGACAAAAAATATAAATCCCCAGGAAGAGAAAATACATATTGAGTGAAGAAACAGACTTTCATATAAGTAAAAAAGTAAAATATCTGGGGATAGTATTAACAAACAAAAATGCAGATGTATTTCTCAATAATTACAAAAAGTGTCGGGAGAAAATAAAAGAAGAACTTAAAAGATGGAAAGAGATGGAAAAATAGAAGCAGACTGAGATCTCCCTACTTGGTCGAATAGCAGCCATCAAAATGATGATCCTTCTGAAGTTACTTTTTTATATCAGACTATCCTAATAATTAAAAATGATTTAGTATTTAAAGATTGGCAAAAAGTTTTAAGTTCATTTATTTGGGAAGGGAAAAAGCCAAGAATTAGGTTGAAATATCTGAGAGATTCAAAGGAAAGAGGCTTTACCGAATTTTAGATTGTATTATGAAGTGTGTTATTTTGGTTAAATGATTGGTTAGAAATGCAGAATAGAAACTTACTAAAATTGGAAGGAACAAATCTTAGATAAGGCTGACACGATTACCTATTTTATGATAAAGAAAAAGTAAACAGAGAATTTAGAAATCATTTCATTAGAAATGCATTATATGTTGTTTGGAAAAAAAATATAAAAAGAAAATATGTACAAAAATACCACTCTGGGCCTCTCTACATGAAACTCTGTACAGAATGGACCCTTGAGGGAATGAGAGATGGTTGAAGTACAGTGATATATTAATAACAAAAGGTAAAATAATTGAATTAAAACAAGCAGAAGAATTAAGAAAGGAAGAATTGGTAAACAATTGGTTTATGTACAGACAATTGAAGGAGAGGTTCAGGATGGATAGCAAGTCAGAAGGAATAGGGGAGAACAAAACAGAACTAGAGGACAGTCTTTTAGCAAAAAATAATGCTGTACTCTAGACTACATAAGTGTTTGCTAAAAATGTACATTGAAGACAGAGGTGTGGCTAGCCAACCACATGGCAGCTGGTTAAAGAAAGAACAGGGTTGGATCTCAACAAATTTCTCACAATTGGGGTTTAATTAAGTGGAGATTGCATCTCAAAACAGTATACTTGATGCAAGGAACAAAACACTTTGCGGATTAATTAATTTCGGGATTTTATCCCCTGGCTAAAGAACACAAAATCCTGCCAGTCACTGAGTAAAATCAGTGAATCACACTCACTGAGTGAAGCTGCCATGACACGTGGACTGAACAGAGGGAGCAAAGGAGGGAGAGGAGCATTTTGTTCCTTGCATCAGGTATCCTGTTTTGAGATGCAATCTCTGCTTAATTAAACCCCAATTGTAAGAAATGTGTTGATATCCAGCCCTGCTCCTTCTTTAAGCAGCTGCCATGTTGGTTGACTAGCCACGCCCCTGTCTTCAATGTACATTCCAATTTCGGATCAACCTTTCCCTGAACTTTTAGAGAAGCTTTGAGAGAACCTGGTAAGAGATCTCTAGAAATACTGGGCTCTTGCACTTGAACCTTAGATGTGAAGTTATCAGCACTAACCAAGCGTATACATGATATAGAAGAGACAGCAAATCCAGCTCTTCAACAGGGGACTTTACATGAAGACAGAATACAGAAACAAGAGCAGGTAAATGATTACCTCCAAAACAAGGTTGAAATCCTGGGAAATCAAGAAAATGCCTGAACACTTAAGAGGGGTCATGGAACAGGCACAATGAGATGACTTACTGCTATTCTTGATTAATAGGATCAATGGCATCTGCCCAGACTTGAACCTTAAACCATCTGATATCAAAAGGTCACATAGTGCAAATTGAGTCCACTTTAACTGACCTTACTCAGTGCTAGGGAATCATGGGAACTGTAGTTTATTGTGGCATCAGAGCTCTTTGACAGAGAAGACTCAATGTCTCAGAAAAAAAAAAATTCCATGATTCCCTAGCACTGAGCCAGGGCAGTTAAAGTGGACTCAATTTGCACTATTTGTGGCAGTCTGCAAAGGCCCCTTGTATCACAGATCAAATACTTTTCCACGGGATATCATTATTCAATTTGCCCACTATCAGACGAAAGTGCAAGTACTATTCAAATTAAATCCTACCAAGGCTGCAAAATACAAGAGTTTCAGGAGCTCTCCTTTGAAACCCTGCAAAAGAGGTGCACCATTAAACCATTCACAACCCTGCTGCAACAAGCAGTAGTGAAATACAAGTGGAGATTCCCATTTAAATTGTTCATTATTCAAGGTGAGACAACCATGTTTGCAATTTCTAAAGAACAAATGCTGCACATCTGTGGATCTCTTAACATCAAAGACCCCTGTGAATTAGAGAGAGAACTAAAGAAAGAAATTTCCTCTTCTAATCTAATGGCTATAGCCCAAAAAAAGCTCGAAATGGCAAACAGTCAAATGGAGAAAAGGCGGCAAGAAAGGAAAAGAATCCACACTCTAAAACTGAGAATCTTTGTTTTGCTACTCATGAGTAATTCATAGAATCATAGAGTTGGAAGAGACCAGAAGGGACATCCAGTCCAACCCCCTGCCTTGCAGGAACTTCCAGTCAAAGCATCCCCGACAGATGGCCATCCAGCCTCTGCTTAAAGATCTCCAAGGAAGGAGACTCCACTACTCTCCAAGGGAGTGTGTTCCACTGTCAAACCGCCCTTACTGTCAGGAAGTTCCCCCTAATGTTGAGGTGGAATCTCTTTTCCTGGAGCTTACATAATAATAATAATAATAATAATAATAATAATAATAATAAATTTTATTTTTAACCCGCCCCTCTGCAAAGAAATCGAGGCAGCATACAAATTAAAACATACAACAGTTAAAACAATTCTGTCCCCCCCATCCCTAACCCACCCACCCCATAAAATCGAATTAAACTAGTAGAATAATTAAAATATCAAACTAAAACAATTCAATAACTTAGACCTAAACAAACAGTGGTGGCTGGGAGCAGTGTCCACCCAACTCTGTTAGGGCAGGAGAATTATTCCGGGAAGGCCTGCCGGAAGAGATCTGTCTTTACTGCTTTTTTAAAGCAGTCAAGAGTGCTAATAAGACGGATATCCTCGGGCAGACCATTCCATAATCTTAGAGCGGCGACAGAAAAGGCCCTCTGAGAGGTCTGTGACAGCCTAGTTTTCATAGGCTGCAGCAGATTCCTCCCAGAGGACCGAAGTGCGCTGGGGGATCATACGGGAAGTGGCGGTCCCTGAGATAAGATGGACCCAAGACATGTAGGGCTTTAAAGGTCAAAACCAACACCTTGTACTGCGCCCGGAAACTAATTGCCAGCCAATGGAGAGATTTCAGCACAGGTGTTATGTGCTCTCTCCTAGATGTTCCCGTAATCAACCTGGCTGCCATATTTTGGACTAATTGACGTTTCCGGGTTAGGCACAAGGGTAGCCCATGTAGAGTGCATTGCAGAAATCCAAACGTGAGGTTACCAGAGCGTGTACCACAGTTTCGAGATCCCTAGTCCCCAGGAAAGGGCGCAGCTGGAGTATCAACCAAAGCTGATAACAGGCACTCCTGACCATCGCATTCACCTGACTAGTCATGTGAAGTGACGAATCTAGGAGTACCCCCAGACTGCGAACGCAGTCCTTGGAGGAGAGTGTGACTCCATCCAGGACTGGGAGTTGTATTCCCAAACCTGGTTTCGGGCCCGTCATTGTAAGTACCTCTGTTTTGTCTGGATTCAGTCTCAATCTGTTTTTCCTCATCCAATCTATTACTGCCTTAAGGCAATCATTGAGAGGAGAGATGCCATCTGAGGTCTGGGCAGAAGATCTGGTCATGGAGATAAGTGTCATCAGCGTATTGAAGGCACTGTGCTCCATGCCTCCGAATGATCTCTCCCAGTGGCTTCATATTGATATTAAATAGCATTGAGGACAGGATGGTGCCCTGAGGGATGCCACAGTTAAGCTCTATTTTAGAAGAGCAACCGTCCCCTGCCATGCAGGAACTCCCAATCAAAGCATCCCTGACAGATGGCCATCCAGCCTCTGCTTAAAGATCTCCAAGGAAGGAGACTCCACTACTCTCTGAGGGAGTGTGTTCCACTGTCGAACCGCCCTGACAGTCAGGAAGTTCCTCCTAATGTTGAGGTGGAATCTCTTTTCTTGCAGCTTGCATCCATTGTTTCGGGTCCTAGTCTCTGGAGCAGCAGAAAACAAGCTTGTTCCCTCCTCAATATGACATCCCTTCAAATATTTAAACACGGCTATCATATCACCTCTCAACCTTCTCTTCTCCAGGCTAAACATTCCCAGCTCCCTAAGTTGTTCCTCATAGGGCTTGGTTTCCAAACCCTTCACCATTTTAGTTGCCCTCCTTTGGACACGCTCCAGTTTCTCCACATCCTTTTTGAATTGTGGTGCCCAGAACTGGACATATTATTCCAGGTGAGGCCTGACCAAAGCAGAATAGAGTGGCACTATTACTTCTCTTGATTAGACACTATACTTCTCCTGATGCAGCCTAAAATTGCATTGGCCTTTTTAGCTGCTGCATTGCACTGTTGACTCATGTTCAACTTGTGGTCCACCTGGATTCCTAGATCTCTTTCACACGTCTCTTTCTCTAAGTTTAGTAAAATCTGCTTTCCTAAAGTCTAGAATGCATGTCTCACTATGCCTGGCTTCTCCTTTCCACTGTATAATAAACTCCAGGAGGACATGATCACTCCCACCTATGAATCCAACCACTTGCACCCCATTAACGTCTTCCCTGTTAGTTAGGATCAGATCCAAAATAGCTGACTCTCTTGTTGCCTCTTCCACCTTTTGGACAATGAAATTGTCTTTTAGGCAAGTGAGGAATTTGCTAGACCTTGAGGATTTTGCTGAGTTTGACTTCCAGCAAATATCAGGATAGTTGAAGTCACCCATCACTACTATATTTCTCCTTTCTGAGTGTGTGGTCATCTGTTCTAGAAAGGCATCATCCAATTCTTCTGCCTGAGTCGGGGGTCTGTAGTAGACTTCCACACTAACATCCCTGTTGTTTCCCTCCCCTTTAATTTTTATCCAGATGCTCTCCACCTGGCTTCCAGGATTGATGTCCTGGATTTCTTCACTGGTGTAAATATCCCTGACATATAATGCTATTCCTCCTCCTTTCCTGTTTGGCCTGTTTCTCTTGAAAAGGTTATACAACTGTATTTCTACATTCCAGTCATGAGACTCATCCCACCAGGTTTCAGTGATGCCTATTATATCATATTTGCTTTGTTGTGCTAGGAGTTCAAGTTCATCTTGCTTATTTCCCATGCTCTGTGCATTAGTGTAGAGACATCTAAGACCATATGTCCCCCTTACTTGCTGCCTGTGCACATTTTTTTGCCTCCCACTGTTGGGTCCCTGTACTGTTTGCCTTGTTTCCTCTATGACAGTTTGACTAATTTTTCTAGCCCTTTTGTTTTCCAGGACACTGTCTCCCTTCCCCACATAACTCAGTTTAAAGCCCTCCTGATCAAATTCTTGAGACTGTTAAACATTTCTTCCAACTGGTGTGAGATGCAGCCCATCTCTTGCCAGGAGTCCACCCTCATGGAACCGCAGCCCATGATCTAAGAATCCAAATTGTTCTCGACGACACCATCTGCGGAGCCAATTGTTGACATCTGCTATTTTCCTCTCTCTTCCTGGACCATGCCCTTCAACTGACAAAAGAGACGAGACGACAATCTGTGCCTCCATTTCCTTCAGCTTCTTACCTAGAGCCTCGTAATCCCTTTTGATGTTCTGAAGGCTGTGTCTTGCTGTGTCATTCGTTCCCACATGGACCAAAAGGAAGGGGTATTGGTCAGTATGCTTGACCAGTCTTGTCAGCCTCTCTGTCACATCTCAGATCTTTGGCCCAGGGAGACAACACACTTCCCGAGACATCTTGTCAGACCCACAAATCACTGCTTCTGTCCCCCACCATGACCACATGCCTCCTCCGAGGCTTAGCAGCAACTGTTCCCTGTAGTGGAACTCCCAGGGTCCCTGCTCTGTCCCTGAAGTCTGTCCATGCTGCTCTTCCTCGTCCTCCTTGATAAAGGAAAGAGCTTGAAATCGATTCTGTAGCTGCAAGCTCCCAGAACGATCCCTGAATTGAAATTCATGTCATCATTTTAACAGTTCTTCTTCTTCAGCCTTTAATCTGGTGCTGCAGGGAAACTTTATTCTGTTCTATCAACACCGAGGCAATCCACCAGATGGCCACCTCCTTATGTCTCTTGTCACCTAAACATTGATGTGAGGACCTACTTTTCTACAGCTTTAAAAACCTCTGCCATAACTCCAGGTCTGATAGCTGAATGGTGCAGTTTGACTAAATTTTGAACACCCCAGACTCTGAATTGTGGCCCCTGCACTCCACCTATTACTCATCAAACCAGATTGTGATATCTTAGCTCACCTCTCAAGCAGAGTTCTCATCCTTTGGTCTAATCATTATCATCACTTCCACACCAGAATGCCATCACTCTCTGGACCAGATCACCAACACAGGGAATTGCTTATAGCCTCATTTAATGGTAATTATATACATTGAAGTTGATTCATTATATTGTTATTTTGCCTGACATTTCTTGCCAATCTTTTATGTTGTAGCCCCAATATATGTACTCTTTTGAAAGTACCTAAACAGTGTTTGAGATCCAGTTCCCACTATTTACTGTTCCCTCCTCCTAATTCTCACCTGAGGAAATCAGCCATGTTTGTGCTGATCACGCTCCCAGCTTTGTGTGGGATCTTGTCCTTTTGCGATGATGTTTTTAAAGTTTATTTTTGTTATATTTGGATATTTCCATTTTCTATGTTGGCCTTGGAAAGGAATATTATTGGGGAAAGCTTGTGTCAGATTCCACTCACTCAGCTAAAAGATCTGCAAATTTATGCAGATGTTTAAGCTCTCCTTCTACCTTAGATCTAGATAATCTTATAGAATGTCAAAGTGCTAGGTTCCCCCCCCCCCCCATGTACCTGAATCGCAATTATTTAAAGAAATTACAGCCCAATACCACATTTCTTCAGGAACCCCATAGAAAAGGGAAGGGAGTATTTTTTCTTTCTCAGACTTCCAAAACCAATACACTGCTGGAAATTCTATGAAAGCCAGAGGAATGCCAATTTTAATTGACAAAAAATGTCCCTTCTTAGAAGAACAAATAATAAGAGACCCAGGTAGTCGATATGTAATTTTGCAAGGCACTATTGGAGATAGGAAGCTCACCCTCAGCACTTTCTATTCCCCAAACAAGGATCAGAAAACATTTTTGCAAAAAATTATGAAAACTCTCTTAGATAATGCAATTGCCAAAATCATTATATGCAACGTTTTGGATAATAATCTAGATAGATATTGCCACACCTCTAGAGGGAGTCCGAGAGAAACCTCATTGTCAAATATCATTGCCAAAGCTACTATTCTTGATCCTTGAAGAGTCACACACCCACATTACAGCTAATACACCTTTTTCTCCAACACACATAAGACATACTCTTGGTTTGAATATTTTTTTCATTTCCAAATCACTTCTCTCAGAGATCACTGATGTCCAAGTCAATCCCATCATACACTCTAATCATGCATCCTTAATCATAAAGTTGAGATTTGGCCCTGACACCCCAGAAACCCAAGTCTGGAGATTTAACCCCTCCCTCCTATCAGATTCTCAATTTCAATTCTGAATTAAAGATAAAATTAGAATATTTTACAAGGAAAACAAAATAGCTGACACCTCGGAAGCCCTTCTACAGGATACCTTAAAGCAGTACTCCGAGGGCTCTTTTATTTAGGAAGGGGACAGGAAAAAGAAATCAAGAGATCTGACCTGACAGATATTTCATCAGAGATCCAACAACTACAGCAAGTACATATAAATACTAAAAACCCAAATACATACACCACCCTATTAAAAAAGAAGGCAGAACTAACATAACTGGAGAATAGGAAAATACAAGTCTCATTGCAATACACCAGAGCATATTAGTATGAATTCAATGATAAAATTCCCATTTACTAGCTAGAGCTGTCAAAAGGAAAGCTAACAAAAAACTAATTGCATCATTGTCCTCCAGCAATGGCAAACTCTTCCAAGGAGATTCTCAAAGAATTTCATAAATTTTATAAAACCCTGTACACATCAGAAATCTTAGGTGATCCAACTACAAAATATTTTATACAAAAGCTGAAACTAAAATGTCATTGCTCCCTCCTAAACAAACCAACAGAATTGGAAGAGATAAAAAAAAGCCATAAACAATTTTGTTGCTGAGGGGGTGGGGTTCCGTGAGTCACATCTGTGAGTCACTAGGGAGTAGGGAGTAGAGCTAACCACCTAGCAATATATAACTGCTCTCAGAGGCTTTCCAGGCCAGGCCCTGCCAGGGAGAAGAAGGAAGGCAGTTGCAGGGCAGCCATTTTGAGTGGGTGAATGTTTAAATTTTGTAAAAACACTTGGGAGTGTGTGTTTGTTGCTGAGGGGGGTGAGGCTTCTGTTAGTCACATCTGTGAGGCACTAGGGAGTGGAGCTAGCTGCCTAGCTCTATATAACTCCTCCCAGAGGCTTTCCAGGAAAGTCCCTGCCAAAGAGAAGGAAAGCAGTTTCTGGGCAGCCATTTTGACTGGGTGAGTGTTTAAATTTTGTAAAAACACTTGGGAGTGTGTGTTTGTTGCTAAGGGGGTGGAGCTTCTGTGAGTCACATCTGTGAGTCACTAGGGAGTGGAGCTAGCCACCTAGCTCTGTATAACTGCTCCCAGAGGCTTCCCAGTCCAGTTCCTGCCAGGGAGAAGAAGCAAAGCAGATTTTTTCACAAGACAAGGGAAAGCACAGCGCAGGTAGAAGGGGTCCTGAGAGCTTTATCTTAAAGTATCTCCTTTAAGAAAAAAATTATTTAAAGAGCTTTGGGGGTTTGTTTTGTTTTTTGCTCAGAGGAAGAGAGTCAGAGATTTGCCTCCAGAATAAGGTAGCATCCAGGAGCTCTCTATAGAGTTATAAACCCAGTTGACTAAGCTCATTGACAGAGCCTGGTGAAAAAGGCCAAGACAACAGGAGCCCTTTATGTGATTCTTTACCGTTGGACTTTTTGACGCAGAAGCTCACAGTCTTGTTTCAGTGCTTGCTTAGGATTTCATAATATGGACCCTGAGGGAGCTGCTGCAGTCACCTGCAACACAGGAAAGGAGGAGGAATAGCATTATATGTCAGGGATGTTTACACCTGTGGAGAGATCCAGGACTTAAATCCCGGAAGTCAGGTGGAGAGCATCTGCATAAAAACAACAACAGGGATGTTATAGTAGGAGTCTACTACAGACCTCCAAGTCAGACTGAGGAATTGGATGATGCCTTTCTAGAACAGATGACCACACACTCAGAAAGGAGAGTTAGTAGTGACGAGTGACTTCAACTATCCTAATATTTGCTGGAAGTCAAACTCAGCCAATAAATACTTCAAGGTCTAGCAAATTCCTCACTTGCCTCGAAGACAATTTCTTTGTCCAAAAGGTGGAAAAGGCAACAAGGGGATCAGCTATTTTACATCTGATCCTAACCAACAGGGATGACCTGGTAAATGGGATGCAAGTGGTGGGATCCTTAGGTGGGAGTGATCATGTACTCCTGGCATTTCTTATACAGTGTAAAGGAGAAGCTAGGCATAGTCAAACACTCATTCTAGACTTTAGGAGAGCTGATTTCAACAAACTTAGGGAAACACTGGGAATGATCCCATGGTCAGAAATACTAAAAGAGAAGAGAGTTCAAGATGAATGGGAGTTTCTCAAAAGGGAGATACTGAAGGCACAATCTCAAACTGTTCCAATGAGAAGGAAAAATGGGAGATGTCTGAAGAAACCGGGTTGGATGACAAAAGAACTTTCAACCGAACTAAGTTTTAAATGGGAGATGTATAAGAAATGGAAAAGGGATGAAATAACCAAAGAGGAATTCAAACAAATAGCTAGCACATGTAGGGGTAAAGTCAGGAAAGCCAAAGCACAGAATGAGCTCATGCTTACTAGAGGGACTAAGGACAATAAAAAGGACTTTTTGGGTATGTTCATAGCAAAAGAAAGAAGAAGGAAATGGTAGGGCCACTGCGCAGAGAAGGTGGGGAAATTCTAACAGGGGATAGAGAAAAGGCAGAACTACTCAACACCTTCTTTGCTTCAGTCTTCTCACAAAAGGAAAAGGGTGTTCAACCTGAGGAAAATGGAGCAGAGGACACAATAGGGGAAATGCAGTACAAAATAAGTTAAGAGGAAGTACAGGAATACTTGGTTAACCTAAATGAATTTGAGTCTCCAGGACCAGATGAACTACATCCAAGGATATTAAAAGAACTGGCAAATGTAATCTCAGAACCACTGGCAATAATCTTTGAGAACTCCTGGAGAACAAGAGAAGTCCCAGCAGACTGGAGGAGGGAAAACGTCGTCCCCATCTTCAAAAAGGGGAAAAAAGAGGATCCCAACAACTATCGCCCAGTTAGTCTGACATCAATACCGGGAAAGATTCTAGAGCAGATAATTAAACAGAGAGTCTGTGAACATTTAAAAGGGAATGCCATAATCACTAATAATCAACATGGGTTTCTCAAAAATAAGTCAATGTCAGACTAATCTGATCTTTTTTTTGATAAAATTACCAGCTTGCTAGATGAAGAAAAAAGACATAGCATATTGAGATTTCAGTAAGGCTTTTGACAAGGTCTCCTAAGATATCATTGCAAACAAGATAGTAAAATGTGAGCTAGACAATACAACTGTTAGGTGGATTAGTAATTGGTTGACTGACCAAACTCAAAGGGTGCTTAGCAATGGCTCCTCTTCATCCTGGAGAGAAGTGACCAGTGGGGTGCCACAGGGCTCTGTCCTGTGCCCAGTGCTGTTCAATATCTTTATCAATGATTTCGATGAAGGAATAGGGGGCATGCTTCTCAAATTTGGAGATGACACCAAATTAGGAGGAATAGCTAATACCCCAGAAGACAGGATGAAAATTAAAAATGACCTTAATAGATTAGAAAGCTGGGCCAAAGCTAACGAAATGAATGCCAACATGAAGAAACATAAGGTACTGCACTTAGGGGGGGGGGGGGGGGAATGAAATGCATAGATATAAGATGGGGGATACCTGGCTTAACGAGACTACATGTGAAAGGAATCTGGGAATCCTAGTAGACCACAAGTTGAACATGAGTCAACAGTGTGATTCCGCAGCTAAAAAGGCCAATGCAATTTTAGGTTGCATTAATAGAAGTATCGTATCTAGATCAAGAGAAGTAATATTGCCACTGTATTCTGCTTTGGTCAGGCCCCACCTGGAATACTGTGTCCAGTTCTGGGCACCAGAATTCAAAAAGGATGTTGAAAAACTGCAGTGTATCCAGAGGAGGGCGACCAAAATGGTGAAGATTCTGCAAACCATGCCCTACGAGAAACGACTTAGGGAATTGGGTAGGTTTAGCCTCGAGAAGAGATGGTTAAGAGGTGACATGATGGCCCTGTTTAAATATTTGAAGGGATATCATATTGGGGAGGGAGTAAGCTTGTTTTCTGCTGCTCCAGAGAACAGGACCTGGAACAACGAGTGCAAGCTACAGAAAAGAGATTCCACCTCAACATTAGGAGGCACTTCCTGACAGTGAGAGCTTTTTGACAGTGGAACACAATCCGTCGGAGAGTGGTGGAGTCTCCTTCTTTAGAGGTCTTTAAACAGAGGCTGGATGGCCATCTGTTGGGGATGCTTTGATTTTGAGTTCCTGCATGGCAGGAGGTTGGACTGGATCAGCCTTGTGGTCTCTTCCAACTCTATGATTCTATGAAACTATTCCAATTTTCCAGGTACAAATGGCTTTTCTGGTGAATTTTACAAACTTTTAACAGATGACCTTACTCCTTCTTTATATACCCTTTTAAATGAAGTCATGTATGGTGGTCACCCTCCCCCCCCACACACAGCTGGCACAGATCATGAATTATTCCCATCCCCAAGATGCAAAATAATAATAATAATAATAATTTTTATTTATATCCCGTCCCTCTGCTAGGCAATCGGGGCGGCGTACAGCATTTCAAAACATCAAAACAAACATTAAAGCAGAGACATTCGAATCTCATCCCTCTTTCCTATTCTAGGCTGGGTGGTGCTGGGCCTAGTGTCTCTCCCTCAGATGACACTGGATGGAATGGAGGGAGGTCTCTTCTTCTTACACTAGGCCCGAAGGTGCTGGGCCTAGTGTCTCTCCCTCAGATGACACTGGATGGAATGGAGGGAGGTCTCTTCTTCTTACACTAGGCCCGAAGGTGCTGGGCCTAGTGTCTCTCCCTCAGATGAGAAAATGAGAAACCCTTGGTCATGGCATTCAGGCCAATAGCACTAGTGAACCAAGATGCTAAATTATTCAAATCCATTATGGTAACCAGGTTAAATAAATTCATCCTGATCATATTAACCCAGATCAGACAGGTTTTATGCCAGGCAGGAAAATGACAGACTCAATACACAGTCCTCAATCTAATACACCACTCCTTATGAACAAAAACACCCTTAGCCCTCCTTTCATTGTTGTTGTTGTTAGCTCACCTCTAGTCAGTTCCGACTCATGGTGACTCTGTGGATGAGACATCTCCAAGAATCCCTATATTCCACTGCCTTGCCCAGATCCTGCAAGCTCTTGCCCATAACCCTCCAACTGAGTCTATCCATCTGGTTTGTGGTCTTCCTCTCTTTCTTCTACTCTCTACCTTTCCTAGCATTATTGGAGTTTTTTCTGGTGATCTGTGCCTTCTCATTATTTGGCCAAAGTACGATAGTCTCAACTTAATCATCTTTGCTTCCAAGGAGAGCAAAGAACCTATTCAAGAACCCATTTGTTTGGCTTCATAGCTGTCCATGGTATCCTAGGTACTCTTCTCCAGCACCACATTTCAAATGAGTTGATTTTCTTTCTATCTGCTTCCTTCACTGTCCAGCTCTCGCATCCGTACATAGTAATGGGGAACACAATGGCCTGGACGATTCTGACTTTACTGCTCAGTTGTATGTCTTTGTTCTTCAGTATCTTTTCCAGTTCTTTTATAGTTGCCCTTCTCATTCCTAGTCTTCTTCTTGACTGTAGTCTCCATTCTGGTCAATGTTTGATCCTAGATATGGGAATTCTTTAATTATTTCAATTTCCTCACTGTCTAGATTAAATTTGTGTATTTCTGTGGTCATTATTTTTGTTTTCTTTATGTTCAGCATCAGACCTGCCTTTGCACTTTCATTTTTGACCTTCCTTATTAACTGTTCCAATTCCTGAATGTCTTCTGTTAATAATATGGTGTCATCCATATATCTTAGGTTGTTAATGTTGTTTCCTCCTATCTTAACTCCACCTTTTTCTGATTCTAATTCTGCTTTTCTTATTATGTTTCAGCATACAAATTAAACAAATAGTGTGGTAGGATGCAACCTTGCCTGACCCCTTTGCCTATTGGGAACCACTCTGTTTTCCCAAATTATGTTCTGATGATGGCCTCTTGTCATTGGTACAGATTCCTCATTAGGACTATCAATTGTAGTGGGACCCCCATGACTTTGAGTTCATTTCATAGTTTTTCATGAAAATTATGTTGTATGCATGTGACATCTTATTGGTGGTGCAACAACCTGAAACCTCCTTCCTTGAAATAAGAACACATTAGAAATCTTGGGAAGCATTCTGGCCTTAAGAGTAATTACCAAAAATCCAAATTGATGTATATGCCACAGTGAAAACTACTGGTGTACATTATGTCTCTCAGGGTTTTCACACCTGGACATCCTCAGAATAAAAGATGTAACCTAGCTGATCCCTAGAAGCTATAATCCCATCATTAAATGGATGCAAATAAAATGTAAAGAGTGGAAACTTCTAAATGTTTCTATATCGGGGAGAATCGCCATTGTTTAGATATTTCTTACCCCACACCTCTTTTTCTTATTCCAGTCCATCCCTATTTCACTGGCTCCCTCCAAATTCCAACTTTGGCAAAGAATGATCACAGAATTTATATCTTGTAAAAAGAGACCTAGTCTTACCCCTGCCATTTTGAATTCTATTACAGGATGCAGCTGAGTACTATAGCATGCAAAATGCTGCTGATGCCGCCACTGGGTTTTAGGCAGGATGCAGCCAGGTGGCAGCATCGGCAGCTTTTTACATGCGATAGTACTCAGCTGTATCTCATAATAGAATTCAAAACAGCAGGGGTAAGATGGCTTATTTTGTAATGCAATAAGCTTCCTGGTGTCTGTATGAATACTGGAGACTCCAGGTATAAGCCACTGGAGATTATAGCATTGAATTTAAAGTGATTTACCACATGCCGGCCACCCTAACTCCACCCCGATGCTACTGTCACTCTGCATGCCCCACTGCATGGTGCGTGGCATCAGGGAGCTCCCTTGATGCAGTGTATGGACACGCTGTGCCAAAGGAGCACAGAAAAGCCACCATCACAGTGGCAAGGGTGGCTTTTTGCTGCTCCAAAAAGGAGCGGCATTTGGCAGCTCTTTTTTGAGTGGCAAAGCGGCGGATAGTGGCCACTCCTTAGCGGCCGTCTGTAGAGCTCCACAGTTTGCTAAATAGCCTGGACCTGAGCCATAGAGGGTTTTATAGGTCTTAACCAGCACTTTGAATAGTGCCTGGCAACAAACTGGCAGCCAGTGGAGCTGTTTTAAAAGGGGCATTGTGTGGTCTCTGTAGCCTTCCCCAGTTAACAGCCTAGCTGCAGCTCTTTGGACCAGCTGAAGTTTCCAAAACACTCTTCAAAGGCAGCCCCAAGTAGAGCAAAAATTACAGTAATCCAAACAGGATGTAACCAAGGCATGCACCACGAAGACCAGATCTGGCATCTGAAGGAAAAAATGCAGTTGGTGCACAAGTTTAAACTGTGCAAAAGCACTCCTGGTCACTTCAGAGTCCAGGAGTACCCCCAAACTGTGAACCTGTGTCTTCAGGGTGTGTGTAACCCCATCTAACACAAGCCGGATCCGTATTCCCTGGTCTGCCTTCCGACTGACCAGGAGCACCTCTGTCTTGTCCACTCCAAACCTGCATCCGAGGAAGTAGTTAGTCTCAAAGGTGCTGCAAGATCCCTTTGCATACTGATTTTCCAGACCAACATAGCTATGTCTTTATATCCTAACACTGTTCAGATTGACTTATAATCAGACTGAAAGAATGACCCACAACTATTTCTGAATCTATCTACATGGAGAAGGGGGGTATTAACATAAAATATTAATCACAGGAAAATTATAAGAATGTTGGCCAGGTCCAACAAAAAAATTAAGCCTGTGTAACAGTTGTGTACAGTCAAAGCTATGTGTAATAAAAACTTGACCTTGGGGAATTTATAATTAGCTTAAAAATAATAAATAGGATCTGACCCCATTGTATGCAGGGAGATAGAGGGAACAGTTCCTGCAGAGACAGCATTTTTCCAAAAGGAATGGTACTTTTATTAAGAGAGAAAAATAAATCAATAAGCAAGCAGACACATACACAGAGAATCAAACATACAAAAACACCCTAACATACATGCATACACGAAAGAGAGAGGGCCTTTGCAGACTGCCACAAATAGTGCAAATTGAGTCCACTTTAAGGGTTAGGGAATCATGGGAACTGTATTTTATTGTGGCACCAGAGCTCTCTGACAGAGAAGGCTCAATGTCTCAGAAATAAAACAATTCCCATGATTCCCTAGCACTAACCCTAACCCTTAAAGTGGACTCAATTTGCACTATTTCTGGCAGTCTGCAAAGGCCCAGAAGGGATTATGAAAGGTAAAAGACACCGGATAGAGCTGGGGACTCTAGTCAGAGATCACAATGGCACAATGTCATCATGAAATCTATCCAGATTCCCCATGTGCCTGAGATTTTGGGGGGCATTTATACCCTTAATCCTAGCTAGAGATGAAGAGTTGCTATTGTATATCAAAGGATTCCAATTGCTATGCTTTGAAGTAGACAATTTCCAAAAGAGGGGAGATAGAATGCTAATGTTTTCTCATCTTCAGCCAGACAAATCCTGGCTGGCACTCATAAATCTTCTAGGTGTGAATATCATGCTTTGCAGCTCCTAAGCCTGGCCTTTTTGATCTGTAAATGGTTGTAAATGCAGATGTGACTCTGTTTGGAGTGCCTACGTGATGTGCTCGCTTTGAGCTCATGGTGATGAAGGCTTCTTCCAGCCTAGGGCTCTGACAGAGACCCAAAGGGGTCTTTATATCAAACCAATCATTGTAACAGTTCCCCCCTTGGAAATTATCTACCTGTTCAAATGCAAATTGGACAAGTGATCATTTTCACATTTGCCAAATTCTCTTTGCAATGAAAAATTTAGATGTCAATTTGGGGAGCTAAACTCATGGTCCAGGGAATTATCCCTTAGAAAAGCCTTTAACTTCTGGGGAAGTCTTTCCTTCCTGGAACACATTCACACTTGCATATCAATCCTAATTAAAGCAGTTCAAAGCATTGCTAATGACTAATAACCAATGTATGCAATGAATATAAAAAAACAATATAAAAAAACAATGAATATCATCAAAAGACATCAAAAGATCATGACTAAAACAAACTTAAGTATCAAAAGCATAACATAAGTATCCAATGGACCAATCTCCATCAGTAAATCAAAGTAATAATGAGTAAAACAAATAACAATAACAAAATGAATAGGCATAATCATGAGGTAGCAATATAGAAAGTCTCTGGACCAATGTCCAGTAATAATGAAGCAACATCAAAAGATATATCTAAGTCCATGAACATGTGTGCATTCAAGTCATTCAAGTCTATTTTCAATTGTTATGATGACAAAAGTTCATAGCCATGAAGAGGAGGAACCAATGTCTAAAGTCTTGTAGCAGGTTATGTACTGGTGTAGAAAGTGTGTATTAATAAATTTAAATGAGTTTGGTCAAAGTTTGTGAAAAAGTTTGGACTTTGGCCTGGAGCAAATAGACCAATTTTTTTTTAATAGAGCCTTGTGGTAGTGGCTGAATGGAGGCATTGAAGGGATGCCTCAAGAGCTGGGATGAGGTCACTCAACCCTTGTGGAGGACCATGGAGGACTTGATAATCTGTGTTCATGCAGCTCAGGAAGCATGAACAGTGTCCATGAATGAAGCTGGAGACAAGGTAGACCAGGGCGCCTGGAAACAGCATATGTAAACCAGGATCTCTGAAGCAGTTGAGTAGACCAAGGGTGCCTGAAGACATTTGAGTAAACCAGGGCCTCCTCTCTGCAGGCATGAAGTTGACCTGAATTCCAGTAAGGCAACACTGCGGCTAGCAGGTAAACAATTGTAAGGTAGACGCAGGGCAGGAATCCAAGCAGGGAATGCTTGGAAGACCTCTAGGGAACTGCATCTGAGGTCTGGAAACAGCATTGTTGCAAGAGCCTTGGAGGACATCTCAAGAACTGCAGCTCATGTCTGAGGGAGGCATTGACACAACTGGAAGGATTAGGAGGACTGAAGAAAGCATCTGTAGAAAAATGGAGGACGTCCAGGACATGGCCTGACATCACAGAAACAGCTTGGTGGGGGCACATCTGAAGTGTTGCCGGACATCAATGGAGGACATCTAAAGAGGAGGCGGGAGCACGTCTCACCCCTCCTCACAGGACAAAGTCACTTTGGTTTAAGCACATTTGTTAGCACACACACACACACATCTGAAAGGAAATGAAGGATTGGCAAAGATCTCATGAACTTGGGAGGAGGAAAGAAAAGAAATCTCCCCTCCCCGCTTCATTACAAGCCATCTGTAAAGAAAAATGGCCAAAGCCACAGAGTCACAGAGGCAGAGCTAGGCTACAAGGTAGCTCCAACAATATGGTAGATGAAACAGTATATGCAGGCAAGGGAATTATCTGACACAATGTTTGTTCGAATCATTGGCAAATGTGCTGCATGATTGTCTGGGTTAAGGACAAGAGGTCTCAACCTATGTATGTATCTTGTAAAGCAAAAATAAAATGGAGGCCACATGCCTTTCAGGTCTGGAGCAGGCTGACACCTCAGGTCTGGAACAGGTGTAGGCAAAATATGGGGGCATCTGGAGGGCATTGGAAGTCAGCACCCCCTCCCAATAAAAATAAAACTATAAAAAAAACTTTTACACAGAAAATCAAAAAGGCATGAGAGAAAATCTGTCTCTCCTTAACTCACTGTAAAAACAAAATCCCTATCTAGTTTAGAAAAATTCCCTTTAATCTTGAAAAGGACAAATGAAAATAGCAAACTGGAGCAGCCCAAAAAGGCACAACAAAAACCTTTCAAAATGGCTAAGGGTAAAAAAATTAAAATGCAATGACTAATGCCCAAAAGGTGAAATGCAAAACACAAGTTGAAATGTATGGGGGCAAA
The DNA here is from genome assembly GCA_026167975.1 of Phrynosoma blainvillii. Lineage (NCBI taxonomy): Eukaryota > Metazoa > Chordata > Lepidosauria > Squamata > Phrynosomatidae > Phrynosoma > Phrynosoma blainvillii. The sequence goes on from JANUYF010000004.1 coordinate 156,394,922, forward strand.
ATAATCTTTTTAACAACAAAAATAAAACAAAATATCCATAAAGAAAACCCCAAGATGAAAAAGGTTCAGAACAAAAATAACAAATTAATTTTGGAAGGTTTGTCCCTTGGACCAGAGAGGGAAAGCACAAGGAAAAACTTATTATTATTATGTTCAGATAGACTGTGCATGATGAAGAGGCTCTTCCAAAAGTGTAGCAACAAGGATAAATGAAACCTAATCTAATTTAGGATGTTATCACACAGGGGGTGGGGTGGGGGGCAAAAGTGGAAATAAACGGGACGAGCGGAAGAGTTTAATTTACGGGATTTGTCCCGTTCCGCCTCGTCTGATAACTAAATTCAAATTTAAAAGGGGGTTAATTCGAACGAAAACCTGATCTTTTCAAATCCTCAAAAATCCCAAAAATGAAAAGATCAGGTTTTTGTTCGAATTAACCCCCTTTTAAATTCGAATTTAGTTATCAGACGAGGCGGAACGGGACAAATCCCGGAAATTAAAGACTTCCGTTCGTGCACGTTTATTTCCACTTTCTCCCCGCAACTCCCCATGTGATAATGTCCTTACATGGGTTTACCACAATGGGCTATGTAGTATTTGAGCAAAGCAACCTAAACAACAATATCATATCAACAACACAAACTCCATTTAGTAGCATCTCTGACTGAAGGAAAAAGTTGGCAACAGGTGCCATCTGTCTCTGAAGAGAGAAGCCTTCTGTTTCTAAAGCAAGGACTATTAAGGAAGACAAAAGCAAGGTTTAAATTGGGCTGGAATAGTGCTCCTCTTTGAAGGAGGAAAGATCTTAAACTGGGAAGATCTAGCAGAGTCTTTGAGGCTGCCTGTAAGGGAAGGGTAATTAGCTTTTGAAAAGGGTGCTCTCTTTTTCTGAAGAACAGCCATCTGGGAAGAAGAAAGACAGATCTAGTTTTGGGTGGAGTGAGTGTGACTGTCACATACTTACAGCCAATGAAGAACAAAACAACCATGAGCTTCAAATTTCAGACCTAGGAGGACAAAGGAAAAAGTCCTCTGAGTATGTTTGGAAGGCAGCAACAAAGAGCCACATGTGAAAGATAGAAGGAAACCAATGAGAAGAGAAGGGACTTCTGTTAAAACAATAGGCTAAGAAGCAAAAGAAAAGGAGGGGCATCTCCCCCTTAAGTGTGCAACACATTGCATCTCATCCAAAGATATTGTGTTATAAAGGAAAAGGGTTTTCAAGCTAGGAAATTTTCCCCCACAGATAGACTAAGGGCCTCGGCAGACGACTAAAAGAGTCGTCTGCGAGACCCGGAAGAGGAGGAGCCACCGCACGAGCGGCGCTCCTTCCTCTTCCTGAGGTCGCCCTGGGAGCTGCCGGCCCTCCGCATGGCCGGCGCTTCCGGGGCAACCTCCCGCTGCAGCGACCGGACGCGCTGCGGTGGAAAAGGCAGGGAAAGTGCGCCCTACGCGTTTAGGGTGCACTTTCCTTGTCTTGTGGAAGGAGAGCTATTTTTGTGCTCCTTCCAGGGCCGCCGCAGGAGCGCCGGGGTGCGGAGGCTGCGGTCCCGCGGCGCTCCGTCCGGTGGCGTCTCCGGCGCCACCGTCTGCTTCCCCCCTAAGCTGACCAGATGAAGCTTTCTGTAACCACTTAACAGAAAACAAAGGCACTCAGAAACATAAATGTTAAACTGACTACTGAGATTTTTTTCCCCCAACAATCCTGAGCTAGTGTTATGTAAATCAACATTCAGAGAGGGCAAAGGAACTCCCTTTTCCTGTTTCTCCAGCTTAGGGGTAGGCAACATTTTTGAGCCGGGGACCGGGTTGCTATCCATCAGACAATTGGGGGACCGAAGCACAATAAATAAATAAATAAATTTAAATTTTAAAATTAAAAAAATAATAATATGCATGCACACTCTCTCAGCCCCAGAAAAGCCATGGCAAAACCCCTGTGGAGATTTTGCCAAGAAAACCCCAAGAACAAGTAATAACAACAATAATCAATATCATCATGGGGGGCGGCAGCGGCGGCAGCAGCAGCAGGACCGGCCTAGGGCTGTCCAAAGGCCTCGGGGGGCGCATCCAGCCCCTGGGCCTTAGGTTGCCTAACCCTGCTCTAGCTGGTGGACTAAACAAACAAAACTATTCGGCCGTATGGAAAAATAAATATTGTATTATATTGGAAACAGTTCTCAGCACAGTTTTTTAACTTAACAAAAATGCTACCCTTTTTGCCTGTATGATTTGTACACTCATGAGACATCAGACTGATATTTTACTAGAACACAGAACTCTTGTCTCTTAAGACACAAAGCTACAAAGTCCACAGGATTTGGTCCCTTTTAGGAGAAACAAAGGACTAGGAATCACTGGGAAGAGAGCTCTCTCTTCCAGTTTAGGCAGGCTGAGCAAACCAGCCATGTGGAAGAATGAGACATAGTTTTCATTAAGTACCACCAAGTACAGATTGTAACTTAAAAGAAATGCTAGGCTTTCTTTATCTGCAAGACTTGTGTACCCAAAGGAAGCCAAATTATGTTAACATCACAAAATATAACACTAAATAACCCGGATTTGGGTCAGAGAAAAACTAGACCACAGTTATAAGACTCTATCACTTCTCTTTTTGCACATGCCTTCCAACCAAAGCCTTTTAGCAATACAACAATTTAAACACACCTTTATAACCAAATCTGCTTTCTGTCCATTTTTTTTCACTTTCCCAAAAACGTTGCGCTCTCTGTCAGTCTACAAACTGAGGCAAAAGTCCTAGTTTGAGGAGAGACACCTGACTAGAAGGAATGGGTTAACTCCTCTAAAATTCCAAAGGGAGGGAAGCCCACTTTTCCCTCCCCTTTTTGCCAGTCCTCTGATGGAAAGGAGATCCATTTCTCCCTTATCGGCAAACTCTAAAAATCACACCAAGGTGTTGTAAACCACAAAAGGGAAAACTAGGATAATTTGTCATACTTTATGCTTTTTACAGAGTAGTCTCTCTATTATGGTGAGGACTGGGGAAGCTGGGATTGACACAGTGTGCCTCACCTCTAGGACTGGGGAGACTGAAGCTGAGACAGTGTCACCCACCTCCACTGTCTCTTCTAAGGAGCTGGGCTGTTGCCTCTTCCAGGGAACACATTGCCCAGTTCCAATCCAATTTGGACTCCTTCTACCGCTTCTTATTTCTGTCTCCCTTCTCTTATTTTTCCAGGCATTGTGGGGCTGGGAAGGATGACCTCTTGGGTTCCCTTTTTTCAGCATGGCTGGCTGAAAGGGCTTCCGAGGCTTAGGGTCTTTTGGTTGAGCACATGCCCTGTTTCGGACAGTAGCAGCAGAAAGGGGGAGATTTTCCTTTTGATTTGGGCCAGCCTTTCTGTTGTGTGCAAGGCAACTGTTGGTACATGGTCCTCTGGAATGAGGTTTCACCTCCCTGTGGGGAGGGAGAGAGGGCTGAGTGGGGCTTTTGGGTGGACCTACAAAGTGTTTTCTTGAGGAACTTTTTCTGGCTCCCTCTTTGATCTCCCTTTTTCAGGCTAAGGCCTTTTCTTGCCTATGCGCTAGCATCAACCGAAATTTATCAGAGAGATACATTAACTCCTGGAAATAAATGTCCCAAATCACATATCGCTCTCTAATTTGGAAGTCAATAATCTCCTTGCTCTTGGGAAATATGTTGTATTTAACCTCTATATTTACTTTATTGGGAGGGAGAGCTATTTTTGCAAGCAACATCATTCTGGCAATGTATGCCTCTGGATCTTCATTTGTGTGCTGTTCCTGTTCATAGAGTAAATCCTCAGCCAATTTTCCTGGCCACAATAGGCTCAACATTTCTCTCATCCATCCGTCCATATCTTTGTACAACAGGTCTCGAACCAGCACTGCTGCTTCCAGGGAATGTCTTTAAAGTTTAAACCAAACATCTTGTCAGCAGCATCCCAGGTGTTAAGTGCTCAGTCTAAATGCCTCCCTGAATGGTTGCTGCCTGCTAAGAAGTATTGCTTAAGTAAAGTACGTAAGCAATAAAAATAGAATTTTAAATTGAATGCTTGCCCCATTATTCATTTGCAAATGACCACATCTGACAATTCTCACACTTCAAAAAGAAGCTGTCATATTTCTTGACTCGTGAAGAGAAATATAAAGGGATCAAGAGAGAAAATCTCACATGTTTAGTAAACAGCAACAAATAATCATCACATCCCTACTTGGGAAGAAGCAGGCCCTCTATGCCTTGAACTTCCTACTGTCGGGAATCAAGTCTATTTTTGGGGAAATTATAATTAGCTCAAAGGTGCAAGAGTGATGCGCCCAACTCCGCTTCACGAGATCTAACCAGGTGTATACCAGAGTCCTAAGAAATCTGGCAGGAGATGACGCTGAGAAGGACGATACTCCAATTAAAGTCTAAATATTTTTTAACACAATAAGCAAACATCCAAATAAGGCACACACACACACTAGAAAGATAAGCGGGAGAGAGTGGGGAGAGTAGAGAGGGAGACCAGGGTATGAGGGATATGCTTATGCCCGGGAGACTCCTCCGGACTTCTGGCAGCAAATGTGGATGAATTCAGTGGAAGGGCATGACCGGCAAAGAGGGGAGTCACGGGAACTATCTCAGAGCGCAGACTGACAGAGGTTCAGCATACATTTCCAAGGTAGCTTGTGGACTGCCAGAATTCAGTGGTTTTTATAGGGAATTTCTGCCTCCTAGCTAGGAGTCTAACAATGGAGGACAAAGGCTTTGACAAACTTACATTTGTGTGTCTAAGGATGAGCATAGCCTAAACAATGAATTTGGTTTCAAAACTATCAAAGAAGGGAAGCTAGTGAAAAGGGTGCAGTCAAATCTGATCACTGCCCTATTAAGTGTGAGACCTACACCATTGTGTATCTTTTCCAGTCTAATGGGATATTCCCATGGGCAACTCCCAAACCTGCCTGTCCAGGAAATCTCTAGTGGTCTTGAGCAACTTCAGCAGTGCCTACTTGACCTTACATTTAGGGGATTATGGCTGCCATCTCCCAAGGGTCAGGCTGGGGCCATAGGGAACTCCACATGCTTCTAAAATGTCAGGAAAAATGGAGCACGTCCGCTAACACTACCATCAGAAAACCAAGGATCATGAAACAGAGGATGCTTCTAGACAAGGCTTGGTTTATCTTATAACACTCTTGTCACAAACAATGATTTTTCCCCCCCCAATGAGACCAGATGATACCATCTTTTTGTGTTCTTACACGTTTTTCCCCTTTTACTATGGGTAACCAGTTAAAGGATGGAATAGTTGTGCAATGCCTTTTGTCTGGTAGCACTAGGACCACCACCCCTCACACATAGACACACTCTGTCCAATTTGGAAGTCTCCATAGTGCTTGTATAGTAATGGTCTCTTTCTCTTACTTTGTCACAGACCACAGTCAACAGAATAGAAAAAAGCCAAGATTACTCAACCAATGGTCAATGGACTGTAGTCACTGAAAAAGATGGAAAACAGGAATTCTTCATCTTCGATGCCATCATGATCTGCACAGGCCACCAAAATGAAGCATATATCCCAGTGGAGGCTTTTCCTGGTATGGCTTTTTTGTGAGAATGTATAGCTTAACAGATCCTTGAAAAGTTTGAAAGTATTCCAATTGTTACTTCAACAGTTTAAAAAACCACACAGCCTGAATGGATCTTTAGGGGCCAGAATTGGTGGTGGGTTCAGGCAAGCAAATGTAGAAGCAAATAAGGCAGCTGCCTAGGGAAACTGTGTCCAGCTGGAATACTGGGTCCAGTTCTGGGAACCACAGTTCAAAAAGGATGTTGGGAAGCGGCAGCATGTCCAGAGGAGGGTGACCAAACTGATGAAGGATCCAGAAGCAATGCCCTATGAGGATGTTTAGCCTGAAGAAGAGAAAGTTAAGAGGTGTTATGATAAGGAGAAGGCTTACTTGTCCTTCTGGAGAAGGAGTAGACAAAACAACTAAGCAGATGAGCAGCATTTCACAGGACATAATCCCACTGATAGCCTACTGATTATTCCTAGCTCGTTTGGGCACAAATACACTTGGAAAAAGAAAATTAGCAATAGGCTTGAAAGCTGAACATAAAATAGTATCTCAGTGAGTTCTTGGCCATTTAATAGACAATAGCCATGCAAGACAGACACACTGTACAAGATATATGGGAGATGGCAAGTGAACAAAATATCTTGGCCAGTCCTCAATGGGAACTGAATGAGTCTTTAAAATAAAATAATTTATTTTAACCAGATACTTGTCATTCCCTCTCCCTAACAGATTTATCTCCACTCCTTCTTACAGTTTTACAAAACAATTAATATCATTTCCTCTAACACTGTATGTCCTTCATTGTTTTCTCACTCCGGGGCTGAACGCATGGACCAAAACGTGCATGTTCATCCCAGTCTGGTCTCTCTCACCATTCATCATCCATCACTTTATTTATATCCTGCCTTTCTCTCAGGCTGGGATTCAAGATAGCTTACAAAGGACACAAATATAAAGAAAACACATATAGTACAATATGCAAATTTAAAATTACAATAGTATTAAAATCAATTAAAATCTTGGTGTCTTCAAGTCTTTTCTGACTTAAGGTGACCATAAGGTGACCCTATCTTGTTTTTTTCTCAGCAAGATTTGGTCAGAGGAGATTTGCCCAAGGTCACCCAGTGGGTTTCATGACTGAACTGGGAACCTTGGTCCCCAGAGTCCAGCACTCAAATCACTACACCACACTGGCCCTCTATTAAAATCTTTTTAAAAAACAGATCAGAAACAGTACAGTACTGTTAAAGCCTTTCCTCCTCCTCCTCCTCCTCCTCCTCCTCCTCTTCTTCTTCAAATCAGTTTCTGAATGATTGCTGTAAGAGAAAGGTCTTAACCTATTGCAGAAAGGCAAACAAAGAAGGTGCCATCCTAGCTTCCTTCCTCCCTCCTTAGGGAGGGAGTTCCAAAGTATGGCAGCAGCCACAGAGAAGGCCTTGTCCTATGTTCCCACCAAACATGCCTGTGAAGCTGGTGGAATACTGAGAAGAGCCTCCCATGCAGATCTTAGAGTATGGGTAAGATGCAGTCTTTCAAATAGCCTGGTCCTGTGCAGTATAGAGCTTTATAGGTCAAAACCAGGACTTTGCATTGTGCCTGGAGAGAGACCAGCAGCCAGTGGAGCTGATGCAACAAGGGAATTGTGTGCTCCTTGTAACCACCACCTCTTAACAATCTGGCTACAGCTCTATGGACCTGTTGAAATTTACAAACAGTCTTCAAAGACAGCCTGACACTACATTACTCCATCAGTCAGGATGTAATTAAGGCATGCGTCACCACAGACAAGTTAGACATCCCAAGGAACAAGCACAGCTAATACAAACCAGGGGTACATTCAAGCTGTTGATCTGTGTCTTTAGGAGGAGGATAATCCCATCCAACACAGGCTAAATCCCTAATCCCAGACATGAACTCTGTTTTATCTAAATTATATTTCAGCTTTTTTACTCTCATCCACTGCCAGACATTGGCTTAGCACTGAAACATCTTCCTTTAAATTAGTTGGAAAGGAATAATAAAGCTGGATATCATCAGTGTACTAGTGATACCTGACCCCAAAACTCCAGATAACCTCTCCTAGTTGTTTCATGTATATGCTAAATAGCATGGAGAACTAAACTGAGCCCTGTGGGATCCACAGGCCAAAGGCCAAAGAGTTGCAGGAGTCCCCCAGCACCACCTTTTGGGTTTGCCTCTCTACGAAGGCAGTGAGGGGTCCAGCAGAACTAACAGGGACACACTCCCCATCTCTAGTTCCCATCATAGGTCATCCACCAGGTGATCAAAGCTGTCTCCATCCCATAACCAGGCCCAGAGCCAAATTGAAATGGATCCAGATGAGTCTCATCCAGAACCCCGTGGAGCTGGGAGGCCATTACATGCTCCAGAACCTTGCCCAAAAATGGAATACAGCTGATAATTATCCCATAAGGTAGTCAGGGGGCTTCTCTGTGGCTGCTGCCATACTTTGGAACTCTTTCCCTAAGGAGGGAGGAAATCCAAAGCTACTCCTGAAAGTGTCAGCATGGATGTTGAAGTTTCCAGCAGCACTAGCCAAGGGGACTCAGGCACCAACCCTATCATGGTTAGATGAGGAAGGAAACAGCAAGGTAGGTAGTACACTAACAGGATCCTTAAATTGTCCTGGCCACCCAACTTTAAATATAAAGCAAAGCAGCTTCATTTATATACTGCTTCATATCACACATGGGATGTCTAAGCGGTTTACAACTGTGAGCTGATTGCCCCCCAACAATCTGGGGACTCATTTTAGCGACCTCGGAAGGATGCAGGCCTGAGTCGAGCCTCAGCCCTGGCTGGTATTGAACTCGCAACTTTGTGGTCTATGAGTGAGTGGCTGCAGTACAGGCATTTAACCACTGCACCACCAGTGGTTATACACATTCAAACACTGCCAACTGTGGGATGGGGCACCTTGTCAGGAGTACAGAATCATGACAGACCACTGCAACATTGTTCTCCCCACCACCAAGATCTTGCCTGCTGATGCATAGAAAAACCTGGTGAGCAAAGCTGAGAGACATTAACTCCACACTCACTACATCCAACCAGGTCTGTGTGATACAGGTGAGGTGGGCATGCTCATCCAGGATCATGTCCTGAATGGCAGTTGTTTTCCCATTCAAGCATTAAGCAGCAAAATTTTCAATCCAAGGGTAATGTTGATGCAAGTACCCAGACTGTATCTTATTTTGGATTCTTCTCCCACAATCATGTACCTGTAATCTCTTACTGTAATTTCCTCTGTCCTGTACCACTGGAATGCTCCATAAGTCCCATGACTTCTCTCCCTTTCCACAAAACATAAATCAGTAGGCAATACCCTCTTTTTCACTATTAAAAAATTATAAATAGGCAGACAGAAATTCAGCCAGGCAGAAAGGAAGAGGATTGTTTTGTGTTCCCCTGAAGAGGCAACCCCCTTCCATGGCAACCACACTGTGGCAGACCCAACCCCACTGTAGCCCAGCTTATATTCTACCAGCTGACAGAAATAATACAGTCCAGCTGGGATTGGGTGGCGGTGCCTGCTGGAACTGCAACCTAGGGCTTTGGTCTTCTGAAGAGGTAGATAGCAAGCAAGCACTCACAGATAGTTCCAGGAAACTTGATGATGAAGCAGAGGAGCAGCAAGCTGGCAAGCTCCTCTCTTTTAGCTTCAAGGTGATAATCAAACACTCTTCACAATGGTGCCCACAAAAAGCAACAATCACAAATTTTTGGTCTTGGGGGGATATGTGGAAGGATATGACCACCCCGAGGCTATTCAACAACAGACAAACATACAGATTAACATGTAAATCACTTCCTCCCAACCAAGGGTCACACAGTATATATACTCCATACACTTGCATGCCACCACCCTCTGAAGATCCCAGCCACAGATGCAGGCGAAACATCAGGAATAAATTATTCCAGAAAGTGGCCACATAGCCTGGAAAGCCCACAGAAAACTATGGACGCCGACTGTGAATGCCTTTAACTTCACACTCTTTTCTTCTCCTGCTACCTCTACTCACTGTTACAGATGCCATTTGGATACAGGACATGTTAAGGAAATATAAAAATATATTCCCATTAGACAATTTGTTTTACAGAACTAACCATAATTTGTAGCAATTGATTTTGTTCAGTGACTTTCACATTTAAAATGGCTATTTTCCCATATTGCATAGTACATTCACCATTACTCAGCTCTTTAAAAATTCAGTTTAGACTTCCAGTTCAGGTTGGAGTGGACAATGTAGCATAGCTTTAATCCCCCCAACATCTCTTGGACAGCTTTTGGGAGATTTAAAAATCATTCTCTCACAAATACAGGGGTATAGAGGATCTAGAGCAGGGGTAGGCAACCTTTCCCCTTTAAGGGCCGAGGGACTTCAACTCCCAGAATCCCAGGAGCTATTGGCCAACATGGGACTATTGGCCAACATGGCTGAGGCCTCTGGGAGCTGAAGTCCCTCGGCCCTTAAAGCGGAAAGGTTGCCTACCCCTGAGCTAGAGCATCCAGTGATCACCATTCTTTTCTGTAAAACCTATGCATTTTAGGCATTTGTCACCAAATATGTGTGAGTGAGAAGTACCAGGTAATGACACAGTCTGACATCTGTTCTTAAAGTGAATAAGTGGAGAGATGATTTCCTTTCACACTGCTACAATCAAGCAATAAACTTCTTGAAGATTTGGAAAGAGCAATTATATTCCTTCTGTTTTGGAATTCAAGACGCTCTCTCTCATAAAATTAAAATGTTCCCTTGGGTGATATATGCTTTCTACACAACTGTAACAATCTGCTTCACTGAATTTTAAGGGGAGACTCTGAAAACTGAGAACTGACTACAATTAGTCATTTAAATTGCTATATTAGGCTATTGGTTACTTATTATATTTGAGGCCCAGGTGCTGCATGATGAGGTGAGCTGTCACTAGTCCCAATTTCTGCCAACCTAACAGTTTGAAAGCATGCAAATGCTAGTAGATAAATAGGTACCACTTTGGTGGGAAGGTAACAGCGTTCCGTGCAGTCATGCTGTCCACATGATCACAGAGTAGTCTCTGACAACACTGGCTCTTTCGCTTTTTCCTTTTCTATACAAGAAGGGAATTATTATTATTATTATTATTGCTTCATTCTTGTTTGCTGTTGGTTTGCTTTTGTTCTTTTTTGTCTCCAGGTTTTCATCTTTATTGGGAAGAAATAAAATAATAGCCAACAGAAAACAATAGATAAGAGTAGGTGGGAAAAGAACAAGTTTAAACAAGATGGAATAACTTTAAAGAAGACTGAAGGGGAATGAAGAAGCCTGAAGAAGACAGGAGAAAGCTAAAGAAGGTTGGAGAAGGTTTAAAAAATTAAGAGTAGAGGGAGAAAATACTGGGGTGTTGAGAAGGAAGAACTTAAGGACTTTAAATGTATAATTAGAAAGAAGAAATAAAGAAAAGGAAGAAAGAATATAGAAGAAGAACAGAAGAAGGGGAAAGGAGGGAAAGAGGGAGGAAAAGAAGAGGAGGAAGAGTAGAAGATACACGAGAAAAGACAAAAGGAAAGAAGAGAAAATAAAGTTTTAAAAAAAGTTGGACAAAGATGGTTTGAAATGCCCAATAAATTCAAAATGCTCAGAGCAGAAGAGGATCAACAGAACAAGACACCCCACACTATATGGTAATATTCATAGAAGAAATAAGAGAATTCAGGAAGGAAACAAAAACAAAGTTGGAAGCGATTAATACTAAATTAATGTACTCCACAGATTACTAACACAAGTGAAAAAAGAAGTAAAAGAAAATAAAGAATTACATTTTGAGGTACAGAGATTACAGGACCAAGTAGCACTGGCTTGAACAAAGAGAAAAAGAATCTTGGCTAAGAGTTAGAGTTCTATGAGAAGAGATTAAGGAAAATATTAGAAACAAAATAATAAAAAGAATTAGCTAAGAGTTTAGAAAGAGAAAACAAACAGGTAGAGAAGGAAATCGACCATGTCTTTTATGCAAATTCAAATTAAGCTAGGAGGAAAAACCTTCCAAGGGATCTTCCAATGTGTTAGGAAAAACATAAGAGACTATATATTGCAAGTTCACTATCATAAAGGCATCTGGGAGGATGGTAAATTATTATTATGAAGGGGATCCCAACTTGAATATTTAGGAAAAGAAGGAGCTATAACTTTTTTGCTGAGACTTTGAAAAGAAAAAAAATCCATTTCAGTTAGGTCAAACTGGAAGGAGTTATTTTTACTTTTAGCAAAGAGAGATATAAGATCAAAACCATGGAGAAACCTTAAAAAAGTTATTTGAATGTATAAAAGGTACTTGGGAATGGCAAGGAGAAAACAGGAAGGGGAAATTTTAGAATCAGAAGACTGGGATCTACAAAGAGAAAACTTACCCAAAACAGATGGACCAAATAAAGTGGCTTCTGGACACTTTAGGGAGCATGGTGTTCAGAAGATGCATGCCCCCCAAAGTGTCCAGATGCAGCATGGAGAGTGTGCAGAGCTGAGAAAAGCCAGCACAAAAAGGAGCGGATAAAACCTGATCTTTTGGGATTTTTCAATTTGAATTTAGTTATCAGATGAGGCAGAACAGGACAAATCCCTTAAATTAAAGTCTTCTGCTTGTCCAGTTTATTTCCACTTTCTCCCCGTGACTCCCCGTGTGATAACGTCCTACGAAAAGGGCCCTCCCTTCAGCCCATCCACCAGCATCCGGCCTCACTTTATAGTGAGCAAGAGGTTCCATTAGGACAAATGGATGAACTGTATATACACATATATTAGTCTAGAAATTTTAGTCAAAAAATTGAGCTTATAAAATAATAATAAGTTTTATTTCTAAGCTGCCCCTCTGCTTAGCAATCAGGGCAGCGTACATTATAATTTAAAAACAAGAGACAATGTAAAATTCCTATATCCCACACCCTAATCCTCCCACCCCTTAAAACTAAATTAAACTATAATAACAAAGTTAAAACGATTCTTAAAAACATAATAAAAACAAAAACAAAACAAAAACAAATAAAAACAAAGTAAACAATTTGGGCATGTCCATGTACTATGGGGGGTTAAGGGCATAAGGTAACCTCTGCTAGAGCCGGGGTATTATTCTGGGAAAGCCTGCCAGAAGAGATCCATCTTTACTGCTTTCTTGAAAGCAGCAAGGGTAGTAATAAGATGGATCTCATCCAGCAGGCCATTCCATAGCCTGGGAGCGGTCACAGAGAAGGCCCTCTGGGAGGTCTGTGCCAGCCTAGTCTTCATGGGCTTCAACAGATTCCTCCCAGAGGACCGAAGTGCGCGGGGGGGATCATACGGGGAGAGGCGGTCCCTGAGATAAGATGGACCCAAGCCATGTAGGGCTTTAAAGGTTAACACCAACACCTTGTACTGTGCCCGGAAACGAATTGGCACCCAGTGGAGGGATTTGAGCACTGGTGTTATGTGCTCCCTCCTTGATGTTTTGGTAATTAGCCTGGCTGCCATGTTTTGTACCATTTGCAGTTTCTGGGTTAGGCACAAGGGTGGCCCCATGTAGAGTGCATTGCAGTAATCCAGACATGAGGTTACCAAAGCGTGTATAACAGTTTCCAGATCCCTCATATCCAGATAAGGGCGCAGCTGGCGTATCAGCTCAAGCTGATAACAGGCACTCCTGACCGCCGCATTCACCTGACAAGTCATGTGAAGCGACGGATCTAAGAGTACCCCCAGACTGCGAACACAGTCCTTAGAGGAGAGTGTGACTCCATCCAGGACTGGAGACTGTATTCCCAAATCTGGTTTCGGTCCCGTGACTGTGAGTACCTCCGTTTTGTCTGGATTCAGCTTCAATCTGTTTTTCCTTATCCAATCCATCACCGCTCTGAGACAGTCATTGAGAGGAGAGATGCTATCTGAAGTCTGAGCCAATGATCTGGTCATGAAGAGATATATCTGGGTGTCATCAGCGTACTGATGACACCGCGCTCCATGCCTCCAAATGATCTCACCCAGCGACTTCATATAGATGTTGAATAGCATCGGGAACAGGATGGCTCCCTGAGGGACGCCACAATTAAGCTCTATTTTGGAAGAGCAACTGTCTCCGAGCCTCACACTCTGGGATCTGCCTGAGAGGAAGGAACAGAACCACTGCAGAGCAGTGCCTCCAATTCCTAACTCTCTCAGGCAATCCAAGAGGATGGCATGATCTATTGTATCGAAGGCCGCTGGGAGATCCAAGAGCACCAGCAAGGTCACACTACCCCTGTCGATGCCCAGGCTGAGGTCATCAGTCAGAGCAACCATGGCCGTCTCAACTCCATATCCTGTCCTGAAGCCGGTTTGAAATGGATCAAGATAATCGGTTTCATCCAAGACTGCTTGGAGTTGGAAAGCAACTGCCCTCTCGATCACCTTGTTCAAAAAAGGGAGCAAGGAGACTGGCCTGTAGTTGTTTCTGTCCAGGGGGTCCAGGGAAGCTTTTTTCAGGAGTGGCCTAACCGCCGCCTCCTTCAAACAAGATGGTACAAAACCCTCCCTAAAGGACGCATTGATTGTATCCCGAAGGAATATTCTCAACACATCCCCCCCCCAGGCAACCAGCCAAGATGGACAAGGGTCGAGAGGACAAGTTGTCTTCCTCACTCTTCCAAGGAGCTTGTCCACGTCATCGGTATTCACAGATTGAAATTGATCCAGTAAATTACCATCAATGGAGTTGCTGGATACCTCATCTACAGATTCTGCCAAAACACTGGCGTCCAAGTCGGCTCTTATCCGAGAGATTTTATCTGCAAAGTGGATGTTAAACGCCTCACAGCAGGCTGTCGTTGGGTTGAGTAGGGGATTTGGTGGAGGTGAAACCTTCGTCAGCTCCCCACCACCCTAAACAGCTCTGCCGGGCGAGACTCTGCAGATGCAATACATGCACAACAGAAGGAGTTATGCTCCGCACGTAAAGCCTCCCTATAGGAATCAAGGTGCTTCCTAAGGCGAGTTCTGTCAGATGAGAGATGAGTCCTTCGCCATTCACACTCTAGTCGTTGTTCAGTTCGCTTCATCCTCCTAAGCTCCTCTGTAAAACTGGGTCGACTTCTTCATCCATCAACATAAGTACTATGTTTTAATTCTTCCCCTTCTCTGAGTAGAGTGGTGAAAGGTAAGAGTTTAGTTCATCCTGGAAGCACGCAAAAGAAGCACCATACACCTCTATTCTTTCCACCATGATGCCTTTTTGATTGCTTGAGTGGGAAAATGGCAGTGGTGGCACATCTTTGGTGCTTCTCAAAGTAGTGAAAAGAGGAATCGAACTTGGGAGGATCTGAATAAGACATTTCTGCATGAAGACTGTAAAGTTTGCCCTTTATACCCTTTATTACAAGCCCCTAAGTTTTATCCTCAACTTATCTATGAGTCATATCAAAATCCAAAATTTTGGCCCCAAAACTTGCCCTCAACTTATACATGAGGTCGACTTATAGTCAAGTATATACGGTATGCAAAAATGTATGTTTTTAAAGGTCATTAAAATGCAAAAAGAAAAAGTGGACTTGACTGGAGGAGAAACTAGCAGCCAGTAGCTTTCTATATAGCTGCAGCCCTAGTCTGTGGAGCTTGGAAAAAAAGCTTGGAAAACAGTTATTTCACATGGTGTAGAAGAAGAGACAGCAAAAGATGAGCTTTTGCTGTCTCTTCTTGAGTCTCTGCGGTTAATCCTCCCCAGTCTCTGGGGAGACTGTCTCTGAGTCAGTCTCTGCGGTTGAGTCTCTGCTCAATTGAGTCTCTGCGGTTAATCCTCCCCAGTCCAGAGAGTCTTGGTAGAGTTTGCTGGGTCAAGGCTGAGGGTCAATTGGGGAAATTGGCCATTGTGAGAAATGAGACATTGTAATTATTTCATACTTTTCATGCGGGGAGAAAAGTAATTTTATTGCCCACCATTATTCAGACACCAGAAGAATTATTCTGTTATTTTACAACACATTATCTCATCTCTTCTCCCAGTTAAAGGATATGACCCAAGAAAGGAGAGAAAAATAGTGGAGGTAAACTCCATAGATGATGCCAGAGAATGATTTGGATTCTTGAATCATAGTCTGCAGTTTCAGGAGGGGGGAATTTCTGGCAAGCTATTTTAGATCTGATCCTAACCAACAGGGATCACCTGGTTAATGGAGTGGAAGCAATGGAATCCTTAGGTGGGGATGATCACATACTTCTGCAGTTTGTTACATAGTGGACAGGGGAAGCTGAGCATAGTCAGACTCACAAAATGGTGAAGGGTCTGGAAACCATGCCCTATGAGGAGAAATTTAGGAAAATAGGTATGTTTAGCCTGGAGAAGAGAAAGTTAAGAGGTGATATGATAGCCTTGTTTAAATATTTGGAGGAATTTCATATTGGGGATCAATCAGGTTTGTTTTCTGCTGCTCCAGAGACTAGGATACAGAGAAAATAGATGCAAACTACATGAAAAGAGATTCCACCTAAACAATAGGAAGAACTTCCTGAGAGTAAGAGCTCTTTGACAATGGAACACACTCACTTGGAGTGTGGTTCAGTTTCCTTCTTTGGGTTTTTTATACGGAGGCTGGATGGCCATCTATTGATTGTGAGTTCTTGCATGGCAGTTCTTGCAGGACTGGATGGCCACTAAGGTCTCTTCCAACTCTGTGATTCTATGATTCTAACTGAATAAAGAAATTTTAGTTTAGGAAATAGTAGAAGCGATTAAGAAAGCTAAAAAGGGAAAATCTCCTGGGCCAAAGAGACGAACAGCGTTTTATTATAAGATATTTTCTGAAGAATTAGTTCAGCCACTTCAGATAATTATGAATAATAATCTGAAGAATTACCCATAGTTAGAGAAAAGCCAATGTTGTGCTACTGTCCAAAGAGAATCAGGATTCATTGATAACAAAAAATTATAAGCCTATCTCCTTATTGAATGAGGATAATAAACTATTTGTATCATTTCTAGCTAATAGAATTTAAAATATCTTCATGAAATTATACATGGCTTTATACATTATAAAGCCATTAAAATGGCTTATACCTAAAAGACAATTTAAAGGTAATTAATATAATGGATTATTGAGATTATCATAATGAGACCAAAGGAGCCTTATTCTTTCTCAATGCCGAGAAGCCGTTTGATAATTTAATTAAAGTTATACAAGAGATTACATTTAAGGGAAAATAGCTTGGCTTAGCTGAATTTGAGCAATATATTCTCACCAAAAAGTAAAATTGGTTATAAATGGAAACACAGGGGGTTGCAGACTGCCAGAAATAGTGCAAATTGAGTCCACTTTTAGGGTTAGGGTTAGGGAATCATGGGAACTGTATTTTATTGTGGCACCAGAGCTCCCTGACAGAGAAGGCTCAATGTCTCAGAAAAACAACAACAATTCCCATGATTCCCTAGCACTAACCCTAACCCTAAAAGTGGACTCAATTTGCACTATTTCTGGCAGTCTGCAACCCAATTGATTATATCCAAACTGAAGAAGATATTAGGTAGGGTTGTCCTCTTTCACCATTATTGTTTTTACTGGCTTTGGTAATTTTATATTCAGAGATAAGAAATGATAACAAAATCAGGGGAGCAAAGATTCAAAAAGAAGAGTTTAAGTTAAAAAAAACTTTGCCAATGACCTTGTTATACTAATAGAGAACCCAATTAGTGGGTGAGGAAATATATAATATATATAAAGGTATATGGTAAATTTGTGAGGTTCAAGCTCAATATACCGTATTTTTCGGCATATAAGACGCGCCGGCATATAAGACGCACCCAATTTTAAAGGAGGAAAATCTAGAAAAAAAAGATTCTTAACCAAATACTGTAGTAAAATATTTTATATCAACTGTATAAAGTTAACAGCAGTTTAAGAACAATTTTAAGTTGTAAATGTAAGTTTAAGCCAGCAGCAGGGCCAGGTATTGCACAAATTCCCTGCCCAACTTTCTTGCAAGTCTCCTGTCGCCTTATGGTGACTCCATGAATTTCTTAGAGATTTCTTAGGCAAGGAAGACTCAAGAAGTGGTTTTGCCAGTTCCTTCCTCTGAAATACAGCCTGCAGCACCTGGGATTCTTTGGCGGTCTCTCATCCAAGGACTATCCAGGGCTGACCCTGCTTAGCTTCCAAGATCAGATGGACTGGTACCTTTGGAGTTTTTAGGCCATTGGCTTATGGAGTAATTTATGGCTTATTTTGACCCTACCATGAGGGTTTTCTTGGCAGATTTCTTCAGAGGAGGGAGTTTGCCATTTCCACCCTCTGAGGCTGAGACAGTGCAACTTGGCCAGGGTACTAATCCAGTGCCTTGGAGTAATTTCTGGATCATTTGGATCCTACTATGAGGGTTTTCCTGGCAGATTTCTTCAGAGGAGGGAGTTTGCCATTTCCACCCTCTGAGGCTGAGACAGTGTAACTTGGCCAGGGTACTAATCCAGTGCCTTGGAGTAATTTCTGGATCATTTGGATCCTACCATGAGCGTTTTCCTGGCAGATTTCTTCAGAGGAGGGAGTTTGCCATTTCCACCCTCTGAGGCTGAGACAGTGTAACTTGGCCAGGGTACTAATCCAGTGCCTTGGAGTAATTTCTGGATCATTTGGATCCTACCATGAGGGTTTTCCTGGCAGATTTCCTCAGAGGAGGGAGTTTGCCATTTCCACCCTCTGAGGCTGAGACAGTGTAACTTGGCCAGGGTACTAATCCAGTGCCTTGGAGTAATTTCTGGATCATTTGGATCCTACCATGAGCATTTTCCTGGCAGATTTCTTCAGAGGAGGGAGTTTGCCATTTCCACCCTCTGAGGCTGAGACAGTGTAACTTGGCCAGGGTACTAATCCAGTGCCTTGGAGTAATTTCTGGATCATTTGGATCCTACCATGAGCGTTTTCCTGGCAGATTTCCTCAGAGGAGGGAGTTTGCCATTTCCACCCTCTGAGGCTGAGACAGTGTAACTTGGCCAGGGTACTAATCCAGTGCCTTGGAGTAATTTCTGGATCATTTGGATCCTACCATGAGCGTTTTCCTGGCAGATTTCCTCAGAGGAGGGAGTTTGCCATTTCCACCCTCTGAGGCTGAGACAGTGTAACTTGGCCAGGGTACTAATCCAGTGCCTTGGAGTAATTTCTGGATCATTTGGATCCTACCATGAGGGGGGGGGGACTCTTTCCACCCCCGTCCTGGGTGCTCCAATGGACTCTTCCTGGGATGGGAGGATGTCCTCTGTCCCCAGGAAGAGTCCATTGAAGCACCCAGGATGTGGGTGGAAAGAGGAGGAGCACATTCAACTAGCCAGGAAAAGAGGACTCTTTCCACCCCCGTCCTGGCTGCTCCAATGGGCTCTTCCTGGGATGGGAGGAGCCCACTGCAGCACCAAGGCTGAGGTTGAAATGAGGCCTACTTTTAGCCTAGGCCTCGGCAGTTTGCCCTCAGCTTTTATATTCGGTTCATTAGGCGCAGCAACTTTCCCACCCTCGTTTTGGGGAAGAAAAAGTGCGTCTTATATGCCGAAAAATACGGTAGATAAAACTAAAATACTAATAAAAATATGAATGACCTAGAAAAGGAAAAAATTAGCCAAGAAAACTGGCTATGAAATGGTAAATAAAGTAAATTATTTGGGAGTTTGTAGATCACTGAAAAGCCAAACATTAATTATTCAAGAATAATTACTTAAAGGTCTGTGGATGCAGTGGCTCAAGTGGTTATGATGCTGAATCTGTTGATTGCAAGATTGGCAGGTTGGCAGTTCAAGACCCAGGTGCTGCATGATGGAGTGAGCTCCTGTCACTAATCCCAGCACCTGCCAACCTAGCAGTTCGAAAGCATGCAAATGCAAGTAGATAAATAGGTACCACTTCTTAGTGGGAAGGTAAACAGTGTTCTGTGCAATCATGCTGCCACATGATCACAGAATAGTCTCTGACAATTCTGGCTCTCCGGCTTAGTAACAGAGATGAGCACTGCCCCCTATGGTTGGACACAACTTGACAACCTTGTCAACAGGAGATACCTTTACATTTACCTTTTACTGGGGAAGTATTAGAAAATAGCTAACCAGATGGCAGAATTTAAATTTCTCTATGTAAGAGAAAATATCAATGATTAAAATGAACATCTTACCCAGGAGGATGTATTTATTTCAAACAATTCCAATTATCTTCTTGAATGCACCCTTTATAAAATGTATCTAATCTAAAAAGATTTATCTAAATTCTTAAAGTCAGGGGAAAAAACCTTGGTTTAATTGAAGGTTCTAGAGGATGCAAGAGAGAGAGGAGGATTGGGGATGCCAGTTTTAAAACTCTTCTTTGGAGTGTCCTGTTTAACATGGATAAAACAATGGATTAGATTGGAAAATAAAAGGGATTTAGATTTGGAGGGACAAGAATGATAGTAGGCTGACATAGATACTTGTGGTATGGGAAAATCAAAATCAATGAGTAATTTAAGATCATATAATTAGAAGATCCTTACTAAGAATATGGATTAAATATAAAGACAGACTGTTTCCTATAATTCCAATCTGGCTTTCCCCACAAGAGGTGTTTTGCAAGCATGAACTGAGGGAAGGAAATTGGTTACCTTAAAGAGATATATTAAAGAAAGAATTGTAGGTCTGGAAAATTAAGGAGAATCAGGAGCTAGAAGGGGAGAGGTTTAAATTACAATAACTGTCATATTTTCAATTTAGAGAAAGAATAAAAGAAGATAGGAAGAACTGTCAATATGAAGGTGAAAAGTCAGAATTCGAAAAACTGCTATGTTCAGACAAAAACCATTTGGTTAGTAAAATGTACAAGTCACTACTTAATCACTACTTAGTGACTTGACACCAGGGAAGAGCAGGTTAAAAAGCATATGATTAGCTGGGCAAGAAAAGAAAAAAAGAGCTATAACATCCAAATCACCCAATGGGAAGATATCTGGACAAAGGGAATCAAATTTGCCTGTTCATATAATCTTAAAAGAAAATCTGTACAAAATTATGTACAAATGGTATATTACTGCAGAAAAAATGGCTAAAATGTACAAATGGATTAGCAATTCATACTGGAAATGTGGAAAACAATTTGATTCATTTTTTCATATTTGGTGGAGCTGTAAGAGAGTTAAGAAGTTATGGTTTAAAATAAGTAAATGGGCTCAAAGGATCTTAGGATTTAAATTGATTTTGAATTCAGAAGTGTTTTTGTTAAATATGACAGATGAATAGGATAAAAGGGTAAAGAAAATCTGCAACCTAATTTGATACATGGTAACAGCAGGCAGAGTTGTATTTGCAAGATCCTGGAAAGGGAATAAATTACCAAACTGTATGGAATGGGTGGGAAAATTACTGGAAATTGCAGAAATGAAAATACATATTAATTTAATCCAATGGAATACAACAGAGAGATTTTTAGGTCCAAGACACACTGCAAAAATGCAATCATCGTTTTGGATTCTCTGACTTCCCATTCATAGTTTTGAATTTCTGTGGATGGGAAGCCTGGAGGGTCAAAATGGTGTGTGTGGTGGGCCGAGTGGCCATTAAAAACAATGGGGCTCCAATATTTGCAGTTTTTCCAATTCACAGGGTGGTGGTGGTCCAGAACATATCCCCTATGAATTGGAAGTGATGACTGTAATCCAGCTTGAGACTGCTTTAACTGCCCTGGCTCAATGCTAGGGAATTCTGGGAACTGTAGTTTTGTGAGACATTTAGCTTTCTCTGTCAGAGAGCTCTGGTGGCACAATAAACTACAATTCCCAGGATTCCCTAGTACTAAGCCAAGGCAGTTAAAGTGGTCTCAAACTGGACTATTTCTGCAGTGTGTTTTGAACCCTAGAAACATGGGGACCTTTTTATTTTATTTTTATAGAACATTACATTTAACAGGGGTAAAAAAAGTATAACTTTTCTTCTTTGTTGCTTAAAGAATTTTTTTAATACAGAACGTTACTTATAGGCTTCTTAATCCTTTTGAGTTCTTTCCATCTCATTATATTATTGTTCCCTCTATTAACAATTTGCTAAGACGATTTTAGTCATTTTACGCTTAAAGTGTTCTTGAACTGTCTCTGAGTATTACCTTTTGTTATTCATAATATTATTTATACGTTATACATTTTACTTACATATATCATATACATCTACATTATCATCTCAAGTATCTACATTTGTCTTATTTCTTGTCCAAATATTTCTACAATAGTTTTTTAATTTCTCCCAGTCTGTTTCTTTAGTGTTCTCCCCTTTCCTTTCTATCAAGGTTGTCAATCTGTCCAGTTCTATATTATCTAAAGTTTTTAATAGCCATTCCTCTTTCGTTGGTGCTTCCTTCAGTTTCCATTTCTTAGCGATCAGAATTCTAGCTGAGGTGAGCATATAAAGTAATGTTTTCCAGTGACCTTTTGCTTTAACTTCTGATATCATGTTGGTCATATTTAATAGATAGATTTCCGGCAACATTGAGTATTTTATATTAAGAATGTTGCTAATTTCTTTTTTTTAAATTATATTTTTAAAATTTTACAAATAAAACATGAAATGAAATATAAAATTCAATCACTTGTAGAATCATAGAATCATAGAGTTGGAAGAGACCACAAGGGCCATCCAGTCCAACCCCCTGCCATGCAGGAACTCCCAATCAAAGCATCCCTGACAGATGGCCATCCAGCCTCTGCTTAAAGACCTCCAAGGAAGGAAACTCCACTACTCTCCGAGGGAGTGTGTTCCACTGTCGAACCGCCCTTACTGTCAGGAAGTTCCTCCTAATGTTGAGGTGGAATCTCTTTTCTTGCAGCTTGCATCCATTGTTTCGGGTCCTAGTCTCTGGAGCAGCAGAAAACAAGCTTGTTCCCTCCTCAATATGACATCCCTTCAAATATTTAAACATGGCTATCATATCACCTCTCAGCCTTCTCTTCTCCAGGCTAAACATCCCCAGCTCCCTAAGTCGTTCCTCATAGGGCTTGGTTTCCAGACCCTTCACTATTTTAGTTGCCCTCCTTTGGACACGCTCCAGTTTCTCCACATCCTTTTTGAATTGTGGTGCCCAGAACTGGACACAGTATTCCAGGTGAGGCCTGACCAAAGCAGAATAGAGTGGCACTATTACTTCCCTTGATCTAGACACTATGCATCTACTGATGCAGCCTAAAATTGCATTGGCCTTTTTAGCTGCTGCATCGCACTGTTGACTCATGTTCAACTTGTGGTCCACCTGGATTCCTAGATCCCTTTCACACGTAGTCTCATTCAGTCAGGTGTCCCCCATCGTATATCTGTACTTTTCGTTTTTCTGCCCTAAGTGCAGTACCTTACATTTCTCTGTGTTGAATTTCATTTTGTACACTTATTCAAATTCCTATTCCTACTTTCCATAATGTTATGAAAAACAAATAGACTAAATTTGCATCGTCCTAATTCTTAAATACATAACATTATAAGTTCTTTGTTTCTTCACAGGAAAAGAAAAGCTTATTTCACATTTCAATTTATGACTTCCTTTTTCTACTTATTTGGTTCGGAGAAGTTAGAGTCTTACTATCGTTTGTGCCCTATTAAACAACATATATATTAATTAAACCATTTAATCCAATATACACTTCTGACATTATAATATATATGTATTTATAAAGTATAATAGCTTTCCTCTATTATGAGTTTAAAACTTTTCTATTGAAAAAGTTAATTGTTTAATCCAGGGGTAGGCAACCTTTCCCCTTTAAGGGCCGAGGGACTTCAGCTCCCAGAAGCCTCAGCCATGTTGGCCAATAGTCCCATGTTGGCCAATAGCTCCTGGGATTCTGGGAGCTGAAGTCCCTCGGCCCTTAAAGGGGAAAGGTTGCCTACCCCTGGTTTAATCTCTTGTAATTTTCTTTCCCTTCTTATTTCTGTTAATGTTCTTCATTCCCTTTTTCTTTCTGTTGTCCTTTACCATATTTTTCGGCATATAAGATGCTCCGGCATATAAGATGCAACCAATTTTAAAGGAGGCTTTCCTTGGAGGGACCCTGGGGTCTGAGGCGTCCTCCGACCCACGGAGGATGACTCAGACCCTAGGATCCCTGCAGGGAAAGCAACCAGGCTTTCCTTGGAGGGACCCTGGGGTCTGAGGCATCCTCCGACCCACGGAGGACGCCTCAGACCCTAGGATCCCTGCAAGGAAAGCAGCCAGGCTTTCCTTGGAGGGACCCTGGGGTCTGAGGTGTCCTCCGGCCCACGGAGGACAACTCAGACCCTAGGATCCCTGCAGGGAAAGCAACCAGGCTTTCCTTGGAGGGACCCTGGGGTCTGAGGCATCCTCCGACCCACGGAGGACGCCTCAGACCCTAGGATCCCTCCAGGGAAAGCCTGGTTGCTTTCCCTGCAGGGATCCTAGGGTCTGAGGCGTCCTCCGACCCAAGCATCCGCCCAAGGAAAGCAACGTTGCTTTCCTTGGGGCAATGCTGGGGTTGGAGGCGCCCTCTGACCCCAGGATCGCCCCAAGGAAGCTTTCCACGGGGCGATGCTGGAGTCAGAGGCGTCCTCCGACTCCAGCATTGCCCCATGGAAAGCAACGTTTTTTTCCTTGGGGTGATCCTGGGGTCGGAGGAGTCCTCCGACCCCAGGATCGCCCCAAGGAAGCTTTCCATGGGGCGATGCTGGAGTCAGAGGCATCCTCCGATTCCAGCATTGCCCCATGGAAAGCAACGTTTTTTTCCTTGGGGTGATCCTGGGGTCGGAGGAGTCCTCCGACCCCAGGATCGCCCCAAGGAAGCTTTCCATGGGGCGATGCTGGAGTCAGAGGCGTCCTCCGACTCCAGCATTGCCCCATGGAAAGCAACGTTTTTTTCCTTGGGGTGATCCTGGGGTTGGAGGAGTCCTCCGACCCCAGGATCGCCCCAAGGAAGCTTTCCATGGGGCGATGCTGGAGTCAGAGGCGTCCTCCGACTCCAGCATTGCCCCATGGAAAGCAACGTTTTTTTCCTTGTGGTGATCCTGGGGTTGGAGGAGTCCTCCGACCCCAGCATGGTCCCAGGGAAAGCAACGCTCCTTCCCTCTGCGTCCTCGGTGGTTCAATGGGCTGCTCGGCCTCCGATCCCAGGAGCAGCCCATTGAACCACCGAGGACGCGCGGCGGCCTCGGAGGGGAGCTACATTCGGCCTATTAGACGCACCAACTTCCCCACCGCCATTTTGGGGAAGAAAATGTGCGTCTATATTGCCGAAAAATACGGTAATTTTATATTCATCCTTACATATGTATATGTTTCACTTTAACCTAGTTATGCTATCTTCTTAAATTTTCCAAATATCTTCAATATAAGCCCATTCTTTCTTTATTTTATTTGTTTGTTTATTTTTCATTATGGATGTTAAGATATCAAGCTCCATCATATCTGCAACCTTTAATTTCCAATCTATAAGTTCGGGAGCCTTTTCTTGCTTCCAATTTTTGACTATCAATAGCCTAGCTGCTGTTACTAGATATAAGATAATTCTCCAATACTTGTTTTCATCCTCCTTTTTTAGAATTGATGTTATATTTAATAAAAACAATTCTGGTGTTAAAGGAAATTGGATATTCAATGTATTTTGTATTGCATTATATATTCCAATCCAAAATTTCTTAACTCGAGGGCATGTCCACCACATATGAAATAATGATCCGACTTCTTTGTGACACTTCCAGCACCTGTCTATCTTACATCATTGGATTTTCTTTATCTTGATTGGTGTTAAATACCATCTATTTGCAATCTTAAAATAATTTTCTCTAAGATTTTGAGATACGATAAATTTTTGAGTTTTTTTCTGGCAGATTCCCATTTTTCTAAAGTTATATTATATCCTATATCTCTGGCCCATTTTATCATTGAACTCTTTACTATTTCGGATTCACATTCTCTTTCCAACAATAAATTATAGAATCGGGAAATTTTCCCTTTTTCTTCGCTCCAGAGAATTTTATCTATTTGATTCATTTCCATTTCTATACCTTCCTTTCTCAAATCTTCTTTGAATTTTTTCTCTATTTGCAAATAGTTAAACCAATCTATTTTCCAGTCTGGGTTTACATTCAATACCTCTCGGGATTTTAAATTCAGCTTGTCATGTGAGTCTCTTATAATAAGATTGCTATATTTAATCCATTTATTGTCTCTCCATCTTCCATAAAATGCTTCTTGGGTCGAGATCCAAGCTGGTATTTTTCTATAAAATTTCATTTTAATTTCTTTCCAGGTTTTAATTAGAGCTCCCCTTACGCAATGGTTCTTGAAATCTCTATTAATTGCTTTTTTGTTATAACATAAGTAGGCATGCCAACCAAACCTTAATAATGTTCCTTCTAAATTTAATAGTTTACGATTTTCTAATTTAATCCAATCTTGGATCCACAACATAGATGCGGCTTGATAGTATAATTTTAGGTTAGGAAGAGCACAACCTCCTCTTAGTATGTTGTCCTGTAATACCTGCCATTTAATTCTTGGTTTTCGACCTTGCCAGATGAAATTCCTTAGATCTTTGTTCCAACTTGAAAATACTGTATTTTTTGTTATAATTCGTATGTTAATAAACAAGTAGAGCATTCTAGGAAGAATCATCATTTTAACAATAGCAATGTGTCCGAAAAAAGAAATATTCTTTTTTCCCCATCTTTGGAGATCTATCTGAATGTTTTCCCACACTGTCTTATAGTTATTTTCAAACAGGTCTACATTTTCATTTGTAAGTGATATACCGAGGTATTTTACCTTCTTTGCCACACAGCAACCGGAAATTTCCTTAAGTTTTTCTTCTTCTTCCTTTCTCATGTTTTTTGTCAAAATTTGAGTTTTATCTTTGTTTAATCTGAAACCTGATTGTTTGCCGAATTCGTGAATTTCTGTTAGGACCTCTTTGATATTATTAATTGAATCTTCTAATATTATTACAAGGTCGTCCACGAAGGCTTTAACCTTGCTCTCATTTCCTTTAATTTTAGTTCCTCCTATTTTACTATTGTTTTTTATCCTGTTAATTAAATATCCTAATGAAATAATAAACAATAAAGGCGAGATGGGACAGCCTTGCCTCATTCCTTTTTCCTGTTGAAATTCATGAGATAAATTTCCATTGATAATTAAGCGAGCAGATTGGGATTTGTATATTTGTTGCAAACTATCTACGAAATATCCTTCCATCCCTGACGCCCTAACACATTCAAACAGAAAGGTCCATCTCAGATTATCGAATGCTTTTTCTGCATTGACAAACATCATGGCCATTTGTTTCTCATTATGTATATGATAATACTCAATCAGGTTCAGTATTTCCCTCATGTTATTTCTAATATATCTTCCAGGAAGGAATCTCTTTTGATCTAACTGGATTTTTTCTTTTAAGATATTTTTAAGTCTTTTGGACAAGATATTTGTATAAATCTTGTAATCAGTGTTAAGTAAAGCGATCGGTCTATAATTTGCTATACTCTCTGGGTCCTTCCCTTCTTTGGGTATTAATACTATATTGGATTTTTTCCAAGAATCTGGTATACCTTCTTTTGGAATCTGGTTGAACAATATTTGAAGTGGCTGAACTATCTCTTCTACAAAAATCTTGTAATATTTAGCCGTGAAACCATCTGGGCCCAGTGACTTATTTTCTTTTAATTGTTTTATAGCATCTCTTATTTCTTGTATCTTAATTGGTTCGTTTAATAATTCATTTTGTTGTTGTGAGATTTTAAATATGTTTTTGTCTTTTAAATAATTCTGCACTTTTTCAACAGTGTCCTTATCTGGTTCATGAAATAAATTGGCAAAATATTCTGTAAAGATTTTTTGTATCTCTTCCTGGGTGGTTAACTGTTGATTCTTATGTTTTATTTTGGTTATAGTCTTCCTTTCTTTTTCTTTCTTTATTTTGTAAGTTAACCATCTGCCAACTTTGTTTGCATGTTCAAAATGGGATTGTCTAGCTAATTTTAATTTTTTTGCTATTTCATCCGTAATTTGGGCTTGTAATTCCTTTTGTAGAATTTGTATTTCTATTTTTACCTTTCCATCTGTCGGT
This sequence comes from Phrynosoma blainvillii, assembly GCA_026167975.1. Taxonomy (NCBI): domain Eukaryota; kingdom Metazoa; phylum Chordata; class Lepidosauria; order Squamata; family Phrynosomatidae; genus Phrynosoma; species Phrynosoma blainvillii. The sequence goes on from JANUYF010000004.1 coordinate 156,422,521, forward strand.
TTCTTCCTAAGTTCTTCCTCTTTCATTTTCATCTTTTCTGAAATCTGTCTTATGCTGTCTTGTTTTTTTCTTTTATTTTCTATAGCTCTCTGTATTAGTAAGCCCCTTACCACAGCTTTACTAGCTTCCCATATCGATTTTGTTTTAATGTCTATCGTGGTATTTTCTCTAAAATAATTCTTCAGATCAGTTTTCAATTTCCCTATAAATACCTCATCATTGAGTAAGGTTTCATCTAATTTCCACACATATTCTTTCTTTGGGTTGTACATCTCTAATTGAATTATGTTATGATCTGAAATCAACTTTGATTTAATTTCCATCCTTTTAACACCAGGTAGAATCTCTTTAGATATCAGTGCCATGTCAATCCTTGACAAAGACTGGTGTCTATCTGAGTAGAAAGTAAAACCCTTAGAAACCCCATAGTTGTGTGTCCAAATGTCAATTAGTGTATGCTCATCCATCAATTCAAAAAAAGTTTGTGGGAGTTTACCTTGATTGTCTTTTATCTTTCTTTTTTTTTTTTTTTTTGAAAATCTATCATTATGAGGATCAATAACCCCATTAAAGTCTCCTATAATCAATAGGTTTTTTTCTATTTAAGTTTATTAAATTTTTATTAAGTTCTTTAAAAAAAATTCCTTGCTTCTCCAGGGGTGCATATAAACCAACAATAGTCAATTTTGTATTTAATAGTTGAACCTCAACTACTCCATAGTGTCCTTTATTATCATTGTATATTTCTTCAGCTGGCCATTTTTTATTTATATATATATATATAGCTGTGCCTCTTCTCTTTTTATCAGAAGCCGAATAAAAAAGCTGTCCAAGTTTGGGATTTCTGAGATAGAAGCTTTCATTCCTTTTAATTCTTGTTTCTTCCAATATTGTAATATCGTAATTTATTTTTTCTATGATATGGAATACTTGTTTTCTCTTATGTGAAGTGTTCAAGCCCTTGATGTTCCAACCTCCAATAGTAATCGGCATTTTTTATCAATAATCACAAGTGCTGGCCTAGTTTGAGTCGTCTTCTGTCAATCTTTTCGATGTAGCCTCTTCTTGGTTGTCACGATCGTTGTCTGCCTCTTCTTCTAATAATTCTGGTTCTATTGGATCATTTAAGTTTTCTTCTTCTTCTTTGTCTTGTTCCTTTGTATTATTGTCCCTTGATGTACTGTCCAATTTTGTTTCTTCTTTTTTTCTTTACATTAATTTTTTTGTAAAACTCTTTAGCTTTGTCAATTGTATTAATTCTATATCTTTTTTGATTAAATGTGCAAGATAACCCTTCTATTTTTTCCCATCGGTAATTTATATTCATCCTTCTCAAAAATTTGTTTCAAAATTTGCTGTGGTGTATCTTTAAAAATCTCAATTTCATTACCGTCAACAATCAGTCCTTCTTTAAATGTTTGTTGGATGATTTTGTCCCTAATTCTTGTGTTGGTAAGATTCAAAATTACATTTCTTGGTCTTTTCCTTTCTCTGGCGAATTTGGAGTTAATCCTGAAGGCCTGTTCAATATAGCTATCCATTAATTGTTCCGAAATTCCCAGATATTTAGCAAATATTGCTCCAAGTCTTTCTAGAAGGGATTCATTGGCCTGTTCCACTAAACCTCTTATTTTAATACTTTTTTGCCTATATCTAATTTCTTGTATCAAGATTTGCTGAGAATTAATCTTTTGGTCCTTGTCCAGTTCTTTTGTCTTTATTTCAAGCTCTTGAGTTTGTCTTTTGATGGAACTGATCTCTTCCCTCATATCTCTCATTTCCTTTGTTAAATCATCAATTTTTGAGGATAGATCACCTATTTCTTTTTGAAAGTCCTCTCTAATCTCTTTCCTAGTAGCTTTCAGTTCTTCTCTTATCTCTTTTTTAAAGCTTTTCTTAAATTCTCTAAGTTCTTGCAAGATAATTGCACTTACATCTGGTTGTTTCATTGTAAGTTCCACTGAACCTCTTCTTTGTGTGGATGTTGTTTGTACTTGTGACATCGCTCTAGATTTTATGCCTGATGCCATTCTATCGTATAGATGTTTTATCTTAGGGGTTATTCTTGAGATGTACCTCTTAAAATCCAAATAGCAGTGTACCAAAAAAAAACCCTAGAGGTCCCCCAAAGAATTTAAAGTAGCAGCTTATAACAATTAGCACAAAAAAGATTAATTATTACCAAAAACTAAACTTATTAGCACATATGATACGCAATTATATCCACCGTTCAATAAACCATATGATAAAATTAAATAGAGAAAAAAACAACAAAAAAAACCAAAGGGGTAGAGCAATTCAACTTTAAGCAATTATTAGCTTATAACTTATAACAACATTATTTGCTTTAATTAACTGTAATTAATTTAAAATGAAATAATATAAATAAACACACCCCTCTACCTATATTTATATTATATAATTAACAAACCATCCAGTGAAAGATAAATTGTAACATAATCAAATGTTATTAACTAAAACACTGGTGCCACCAGTTGCTTGGAAGTCGAATAGCTGAAATAATCCTTGGCTAGTCCTTTCCACAAGCGACTTCTTGCTGATCTTGTTCCTTTGAAAATAAATAAATAAACTCTTGCTGAGCTTGTTCCTTTGAAAATAAGACTGAAAATAAAGGACCTTTTTTTTTAATAGAAGTCTTTCTTAACTTTCACTTCCAAAAAAGAAACAAACTGAAATCTTCTTTAGGAACCTGCTTTACTCTTTCCTTTCCTTTCGTTAGGTTCCTTATGCTTCTTCTTCTTCTTCTTCTTCTTCTTCTTTTGTACTTTATTCTCTTAACATCAGCAACTAGAGATGAAAATCCAGCTAGGTCTATTGTTTCCAACTTAAAGTGGATTCATTGTGTCCTTTTCTCTCAATTTAGAGTGAATACATTGTACCCAAGTAATCTCAATTAGCCTCTGTTGTAATGCAGATTGTAATGGATTGGCCAATTAACCAATTAGCCTCAGGTGGCTTCCAACTTCTTAAGTAAATTGTCAGTTTATCAGTTTATTATATTCAAATCCACCAAAAGAAAAGGAAAAGGGAAAAAGGGATAAAACCCCCAAAATGGGCAATAAACCCAAAAGTACTCCAAAAAATCGAACCTGGAAAATCTCTCAATTGCTTCATTTCACAAGAATATTGTTTACAAGAGAGTCCACTATATATTCCAAATTTGCTGTTTCTTCTTCCCAATTCCCTTGATCCTAATTAGCAAGCTCTGGTTCAATAAGAGTTGAAAACAGCAAATCAATGTCCGTGTAAATGTTGAAAAGCTGCCAGATGTTGGGTTAAAGAATGCTTCTCCGTCTCCAATAAGCCTCAATTGAGTAAGTTAGGATTTAATATCCCACTCTATTCTAAGTCTTGTCATTTGTTAAAAATGTTACAGGAGGGACTTTAGCCTAGAGAGGCTCCAATACAAAAAAGAAAAAAACCACGGCCGCAGCTGCATGTATCATTGGGTCCTTCCTTATGTTGTTATTTAGTATTTCTAAAACTGTAATGAATAGAAGTGGGGATAACGGGCATCCTTGCCTTGTTCCCTTTTGGATAGATATTGGGCCTATTTTTTCTCCATTTATTAATAAGTGTGCATATTGTTTTTCATAGATATTTTTCACCCAGTTTAGGAAATTATCTCCTACTTTTATTTTTTCCAGTACCCCTAGCATACAATCCCAGGTTATATTATCAAAGGCCTTTTCCGCATCTACTACAAACAGCACAAACTTCTTTTCGTTATTTTTCTCATAGTATTCTATGAGATTTATTACAATTCGAGTATTCTCTCTTAAATGTCTAGAAGGTAAGATTCCAAAACATCGGGACCTTTTGTAGATTTTATGAAGGACTATCGAGATGAGGTTAGTACTTATGGATTTGAGATATAGATGGATGAAGCAAGTGTTTTATTATCTTTTTTGTAGAAAGTCACATGGAGCAATGAAGGTAGTGAAGTTTAATAATGATGTATAGGTTAGATTATATGTATAGTTTATATTTTATGAAATACAGTAATGATTTTATCTCATAATAAAAGGAAAAAGTGAGGGCTATTTGGGGTGCAAAATGAAGAGACATTCTGAGATAAGTGGGAAGTCTTTGTTTTAAAGAGGGAGATGAAAGGGGTGTTGTTGTAAATACGTGTGTTTGTGGGTGTTTGTATATTTGTGGTTTTTATGTTCTTCTGATTTTATGTGTGTGTTACAAATTTTAATAAAAATTATTAATTTGAAATATTCAATTTAAAAAGGATAGTTGAGAGGCCTGAAGTTGTTTGTTACTCTCTTTACAGAGAAAAAGGTAATTGTGTGAAATACTTTTCCTGCCCATAGTTAAGCCAAACAAACGGTGCTCCGGACATGTATTTTAAACTTGAATAGCTCAAAGTCTAGATCCAGAATTTGACATAAATCCCTTCCCACACTGTCCCATTACAACATGTCTGCAGCAAACATGTCAGTAGCAAATGGAAGGGAATGCTGTGGATATAGCATATCTTAATTTCAGTAAGGCATTTGACAAGATTCCCCATGACATTCTGGCAAACAAGCTAGTAAAATGTGGGCTAGACATGGTAAATGTTACATGGATTTGTAATTGGTTGACTGGCAGAACCCAAAAGGTGCTCAACAATGGCTCCTTTTCATTCTGGAGAGAAGTGACCAGTGGGGTGCCACAGGGTTCTGTCCTGGGCTTAGTGCTATTCAACATTTTTATCAATGACTTGGATGAAAGAATAGGGGACATACTTATCAAATTTGCAGATGACACCAAATTAGGAGGATTAACTAATACCCCAGAGAACAGGATGAAAATTCAAAATGACCTTAATCGATTGGAAAGCTGGGCCAAAGCTAACAAAATGAATTTCAACATGGAAAAATATAATTAGGGCAGAAAAATGAAATGCATCAATATAGGATGGGGGACACCTGGCTTAATGTGACTACATGTGAAAGGGATCTAGGAGTCCTAGTAGACCACAAATTGAACATGAGTCAACAGTGTAATGTGGCAGCTAAAAAAAGCCAATGCAATTTTAGACTGCATCAATATAAGTATAGTGTCTAGATCAAGGGAAATAATAGTGCCACTGTATTCTGCTCTGGTCAGGCCCCACCTGGAATACTGTGTCCATATCTGGGCACCACAATTCAAAAAAGATGTTGAGAAACTGGATCATGTCCAAAGGAGGGCAACTAAAATGGTGAAGGGTCTGGAAAACATTCCCAATGAAGAACAACTTAGGGAACTGGGTATGTTTAGCCTGGAGAAGAGGTGGTGATATGATAGCCCTGTTTGAGTATTTGAAAGGGTGTCATATTGAGGAGGAAGCAAGCTTTTTTTCTGCTGCTCCAGAGAACAGGACCCAGAACAACAGATGCAAGCTACAGGAAAAGAGATTCCACCTCAACATTAGGAGGAACATCTTGACAATAAGAGCTGTTCGACAGTGGAACACTCTCCCTCAGAGAGTGGTGGAGTCTCCTTCTTTGGAGGTCTTTAAACAGAGGCTGGATGGCTATCTGTCAGGGATGCTTTGATTGAGAGTTCCTGCATGGCAGGAGGTTGGAATGGATGGCCCTTGTGGTATCTTTGAACTCTATGATTCTATTATTCTAACTTTACTTGCTTTTCTGTAGGTTTTGAAAAGTTCAAGGGTAACTATTTCCATAGCCGAAATTACAAAAACCCAGAAGGATTCCTGGGAAAGACTGTTGTGATCATCGGAATGGGGAATTCAGCAGCTGACATTGCTGTGGAGGTCTGTCGGAAAGCAAAGAAGGTAAAGTTCTGTGTTCTGTGGTGGATGGGGTTTGGAAGTGAAATAGAAAAATGAAATGAAATGAAATAGAGATTTTGTAACTAATGCTAGCTTACAGAATAAAATAGATAGGTGCATCATATGTTCTGAAATTGTCAGAGGATGGATGAGATTTAAACTATGTTGAAACACTAACTGGGTTATCTGCTCATCAGTCCCTCACAGATCAGCATATGCAATCCAAATCATAGTACAGAATAAGAGGGATCCCTGTGTTCCACTCTACATCATTTTTTTTCGGGGGGGGGGGTTAGTATAGTTTCACTTTCAACATGCTCCAAAGTACTCTTCCATCAGCACTGGATTCCACTATCATTTCCATTAACATGCAGAAAGACCGAGTGCTGGTTCTATTACAAGTTATGGCCAATAAATATGAAGAAGGCATAGCAGAAGGGTAGGGCAAGAGTGCATGGATTCTTGGCCATCTAGGAGAAGATAAGCCTCACTTTAAAGTACAAATTGGAATTTTCCTCCCTCCTTCTGACAAGGAAACAGTCCCATTGATGTGTTCAGGAGAGTAATAGCTGCCTAATTGTCTTGTTTACCCCCCCTGAATGGTGACCCTGCTAAACTGGCTCCCATTCCATGGTAAGGTACTGTGAAGCTTCCAGAGATGTAGGGCAATCCTAACTGGATTTGAAAGAGTATAAATATCTATACTTAGGGCCTTTACAGACTGCCAGAAATAATTCACTTTAACTGCCCTGGCTGAATGCTAGGGAATCATGGGAATTGTAGTTTTTTTCTGAGACATTGAGCCTACTCTGTCAGAGAGCTCTGGTTCCACAATAAACTACAGTTGAGCCAGGGGAGTTAAAGTGGTCTCAAGCTCCTCCTTTATTTCCCTATTTTCATCTGTATATTTTTCCTTCCTTCCTTCAGCCTTTTATTTTATGTTGTTACTTTTTCCTTCTTTCCTTTTTTTACTTTTTTGTGTTTATTTCATTTCTTTCTTCCCTCCCTGTTTTCTTTTTCTTCCTTCCCTTCTTCCTTTTTTCCCCTTTGGTGTTTATTTTTTCTGTTCCGTTTCCCTTCCATCCATCCTTCTCTTTTTTTATGTCCTTCCTTCCTTCCTTCCTTCTTTCCTTCCCTTTTCTTTTCTATTCCTTCCCTCCTTCTTTCCCTATTTTCTCTTTATTTTACCTTCCTTCCTTGTTTTCTTTTCTGTTTCTTTCCCTTTCCTCCCTCCCTCCTTCCATCTTTCCCCTTTTTAATGCTTCATTTACCTTCCTTCATTCCATGAAAGCAACTCCATTGTTTTCAACTCCCCAGACCTTCTATCATTGCACGGAGAGCATGTTCACATCTGCACTCTGCATACAGACCAAAACATGAAGTACAAGCTTTGCACTCATCTAGGGATGTGATGATCATTTGTTGCAGTTTCCTAAACTCATGAATTCTTGATTTCTTAGCCACTTTTTTAAAAAATTGTACAAGCCAAGAAATTTTCCACATCTGTCCAGGTGTGCAAATTTTCTGATTGTTCATTTGCAAATGAAGTAAATGTGTGAGAACTTCAAGTTGAAATTTGATATTTTGGGAGTCTTACTGTTTTAGTGTTTTATTCCTTCAGTGCAGTTAAACAACAAGGGTACAATAGAATCTGTACATCTTCAAGCTGGAAAAATCTAACAAGCAACATAGGAAGCTGTTCTTGCAATGAGATGTTGAAAGTATGTGTTTTTGTTGTTATTGCAAATGACTGAATTGAAATTTGTCAAACCTAAAACAGAAAATGTCACACAGGGGAAGGAGAAGGCAGTGGTGTCACTCTGGGGGTTGGGGGGAGTGTTTCAGACCACACTGGGTGACGCCTCATAGGAGGGTATCACCTAGTGCACTGGTGGGAAGGGCCTGCCATCCAGTTCTCTACTGACTGGGTGGTAAAGTATTTGAAGGGATGTCATATTGAAGATGGAGTAAGCTTGTTTTCTGCTACTCAAGAGATAGGATATGAAACAAGGAATGCAAGCTACAGGAAAAGAGATTCCAGTTTAACATGAGGAGGAATGTGGAACACTCTCCCTTGGAGTGTGGTGGAGTCTACTTCTTTGGGGGGGTCTTTAAACAGAGGCTGGATGGCCATTGGTCAGGGGTACTTTGATTGTGAGTTCCTGCATGGCAGGGGTTGGACTGGATGGCCCTTGTGGTCTCTTTCAACTCTGTGATTCTATGATCCTATAGTTCTAAGGAATACTCAGAGCTGGTTTTGCCAGTTCCTTCCTCTGAAATAGAGCTTAGAGTCCTGGTATTCATTGATGGTCTCCTATCCAAGTACTTACTAAGAACTGACCCTGCTTAGCTTTCAACATCAGACAGGTTCTGATCCCTTGAGGTTATTTAGACAAGGCTAAAGATCAGAGAGAGCGCCAGTGTGGAGTAGTGGTTTCAGTGTTGGACTACAACTGTGGAGACCAGGATTTGATTCCCAGCTTGACCATGAAATCCACTGGGTGACCTTGGGCAAGTCACATGGTCTCAGCCTCAGGGTGTCAGAAATTATGCTTAATTATTCCTATCATGATTTTGTTTTCCATTGTGGCATTAATGGAATAGTTTATAAAGGTTCTGTTATATTTTAGTAATTAAGGATTGTCAATCAATTTGATTGTCAATGGGGAATGCTTTTGCCTTTTAAGACTGTTATATTTGATATAACAGTCTTAAAAATATTTGATACTGCCATAAGTTCAGTTGGGTTTAATTGTTATTAAAGTTTTAATATTTGAAGGTTTTGGTTATCTAAGCAAATAAGTTCCTAAATGCCTATAATGGGTTAAAGTAATAATGAAGCGTCAAGGTTTTTTACACTGTTTCAAGTTGGGTGGAATATAGAGTTAATGATAGAGATGATAATAATAATAATAGAGTTAAGGAAGATCAGATTATTATATTAATAAAAGTAGAGTTATATGAATATATTGACTAGATTCATAAACAATCCCTTCAGTTAAACATATATATTTCTAATATATATTAGAACTTTCTAATATATATTAGAAATATATATGTTTAACTGAAGGGATTGTTTTCAAATGTATTAAGGAATTTGTAGATGCTGGAGATTCAGATGTAACTTCATATTGAACTCTTGTTGGGAATTCAGTGGTGGGAATTCAACTGTGGGGGCTTTTATCTGGAAGTTAAATCCATTTCAGTGTTTGCTAAATGACAGGAGCAGCCAGGCTGGGAAGAACAAAGTTGTGTATAGTCTTAAGGTATTTCAAAGTTGTTAGCTGTCAGAGCTAGAAAGGGGAAATAGCCTTTGTTATTCTGAGTCCATGAGAATAGGGAGAGCGATTTGTTGTAAGTCTGGATGTTTAAAAACCCATATGATAAACAATATTGTTTTGGGAGAATATTTGAACAGGAACTTTTGGGTGGACATAAACCAATTGTAAACTTTTTGACTTTGGGGGTGCAGCTGATTGTAACAGTATATAAATATGTGCTTTTGGGTTTGATCTCAGACCTGTCTGAAATGCATTCTTAGGAAGCTGTACCCTTTCCATTCTTTCAGTGTTTTAATATCACCATGGAATCATTCTTGCTTAATAATGTTAGAATAGCATTTTTAAACTGTAAAATAGCTCATGTGTGATAATCTCCCTTGTGACACCACTGAGGGAAGGTAGCTTGGTATAGTTTATGAGAATGATACAGTGAAGAAGACAAGCTGGGATCAGTTTAGACTACAATTCCAATTGTTGGGAGGAGGATTATGGTAACTGTATTCAAAAACTTTTCCAAGCTCTAATTCTCTCCCTCCCTCCCTCTCTTCAGTGAATATTATAACACACTGAACTAAATGGAGGAAACAAATGTGAGGCACAGTAGTGTCCCATTTAATATGCAGCTTTTCCTTTGTTAAACCAAAGGACTCATTTGAGCAACTTTTGGACCACTGTGTTACTTTATCATAACATATGGTCCTTCTGCTATTGTTGGACTGCAAGTCCCAGCAGCCCCTACCTGATGTAGCCAATGTTGATGACTGCTGGGACCTGCAGTCCAACAGCATCCAGATCTTAAAAGCTATGCAGGGTCAGTCAGCCCTGATTAGTACTTGAATTCGAGACCACCAGAGAATACCAGGTTCTGTAGATTGTCTTTCAGAGAAAGGAACTGCCAAATCACTTTTAAGGATTCCTTGCCTAAGAAAACCCTATGAAATTCACAGGGCTACCATAAGTTGATGGACAAATTAAATGTGCACATGCACACACTCACATACTTCGTAATCTCTGCAGCCCTTGGAGCTAGATGGGCCATCTCTGGCCCTAGGGCATATCTGGCCCGAAGCACCAAAGGAGGAGCAAAGAGGTGAGTCCTAGAGAGCACTGCTTGTATTCTATCTACCCTACCATCATGTCCTCCTGTATTAACATTTTGGTAGCACAGGAGGTGAGCTGCACTGCCAAACTGCCTGGGGTCACATATCCACTAAATCTATTTTTATGGCCCCTGACCTCTCCGTCTCTCCTGGCTGCACTTTTGTGGCCACAAGAAACATAAAATCATAGAGTTGGAAGAGACCTCAAAGACCATCAAGTCCAACCCCTGCTCGACAGGAATAATCAATCAAAGCACCCCAGACAGAAACTGTAAACTGCCTCTCATGCAGCTCCACAATCCCCCTCCCAACTAAAGGAGTTGTAGTTCAAACTGATCCCAGCTTGTCTTCTTCACTGTACCATTCTCACAAACTATACCAAGCTACCTTCCTCCTCCCCGGGTAACATTTTCTGTTTGAGGTTTCACAAATTTGAATCCAGTAATTTGCAAAAACAACAAAAACACACAATTTCAACATCTCATTGGCAAGACAGCTTCCTATGTTGCTTGCTAGAACTTTACAGCTTGAAGATGCATAGATTCTATTGCATCTCTGCTATTTAACTGGACTGAAGGAATAAAGCAATAAAGCAATAAAACTTACAGAACACTGAATTTCAAATGAAAGTTTCTTCCCTTGATTGGAATGGGTGAGCTCTGCCCCTTGTGAGGGATGAGACATTTTAATTATCTCACACTTGTCATGTGAGGAGAACAGTAATTATATTTGTGGGTAGGATTGCCATAATTCTCTCCCACAAAACCAGGACAAAATGTAGGCTAAAACGTAGGACATTCAAGAAAAATGAAGGAAACAACCAACTAAAAGCTGGCAAAAGCACAGGAAAGGTAGTGGCAGCCTTCAACCCCCCCAGACCCCAAGTAAGGCCACCAGGCAGCCCCTGGACTCCAGCTAGGCCTACCTGCCAGCCTGCCTGCCCATGCCACAAAAAGCACAGGGAAGGTGGCAGTGGTAGCCTTAACCCCACCAAGCCCCCCAGTGAGGCCTTACCAGGTCCTAGGCCTCCCAAAAGGCCTGCCTGCTGCCTTGCTGCCCTGCCAAAAGTGTGGAAAGGTGGCGGTGGCCTGCCTGCTGCCTGGCCACCCCACCAAAAGCACAAGAAAGGTGGCAGCAGCAGTAGCAGCAGCAGCAGCCTTACTCCCCCCCCCCCAAAGACCCACAGTGAGGCCTTATGTGATGTAAATGTAGATGTAGCAGAGATCAGAAGACTGGCTCACTGATCCTGGAATTCTTCCTTTCATCAACCATCCTGGAAATGCTGTTCCCTGCATTCTCCCAGCAGCTTCAGTTTTTTATGAAGACAAAATAGTAATTCCAAAGTAAAGCTTTTATTGTTGCATAGTAAAAAAAAAAAAAACAGAAAAGAACTATGTACAATCTATCTTGCAGGTTGTAGAAACACAGGATCACAACTTGTTGTTGTTAAGTTGAAAAGCAAAAGCAAGTTTAACAAAGAGAACAAAGGAGCCCTTGGCCCAACCCATAACTCCACCTCTTGGGTGGCAACCTACATAGTGACAGGATGATGAGCTTTATCCCAGCCCCTAGACCAGCCCCTAGCTGTGTGTCACTCTCCATGTGACCTGGTTACCATGCAAACCGGATGAGATCATTTGTTTACCTACCAGCATCCTGCTTTGCCACGCTCAATGTCCTTGTTTATTCTGTTAAGTGTGAGATTGTTTTGGTTTCAAACCACCTGCAGGTTGAATCCTTTTTGTTTTCTTAGAAACTTTTCTCAGAAGAGATTTTTCACACATCTGTACATTTCCACTTTGATTGCATATCCCATCCATATTCCAACACCCCAGGCCTCTCTAAGGCCAGCCGCCCCACCGAAAGTGCAGGAAAGATGGCGGCAGTGGCAGTGGGGGCCTTAACCCCCCCAGGCCCCCTAGTGAAGCCTTACCGGGCTCCAGACCACTCCAAGGCCTGCCTGCCTTCCTGCCTGCCTTCACTGCCAAAAGCTTTCATTCTCTTGCTTTCTCTGATCTCTCTCTCTGCTCTCTCGCTCTGTGCTCTCCCTGCTGTCTGCAAAAAGCTCCTCCTCCTGTCTAGTGGATAAAACAGAAACGGAGACCTTCGGACTATTCAGGAAAGTAGAGTTTATTTTACGTTGATGGACTCTCAGACAGGTTAGTCCTGTGACTTGAGAGCCCCTCCCTCAGCTAATCAACATCTTTATATACCATCTTACACAGCCAGTTTATAATTACATTAACACATGTATAATTCAACATTTTCATTGGTAATAAGATATAATTCCAATCCCCTCCTTTCCTGATTAGGTTTGACTTCTACTTGTCATGCATGAACAATTTTGGCATCTCAGTTTTTCTTCCTTTACTCCCAGTTCATACCATCAAGCTTATCTCTTTGGCTCTGAAAGAGTCTGCCTGTCTTCAAGGTCAAAAAACAACATTTCTTGCTATCTTTTCCAGTGAAGCCAAAACTAGAAGCCTTTTACAATTGGTTTGCAAATGTACTGTTTTAAACAGAATATGAAACCCCCAAGGATCATCCAATCAAGCCTCAAATTAGCCATGAGCTTTGTAGTTTCTTTTACATTATTTCATCCCCTAGACCTGGCCCTGGCCTGGCCAATGGGGTTAGAAAGAGCCGGAGGCCTGTCCCCTGCAATCGCTCCCTGGCTGCTTCCCATCCCAGAGCCCCCTGGGAAGTAGAGGCCATGTCTGGGAGAGACATCCATTGCTCCTGAGTTCCCCAAAGCCCCATACGATTGGGGCAGGACTCTGGGAGCTGGAACATGGAGCTTCAACCATCCAGGACATTCTGGGCAAGCTGAAAAACCATGAACATCCTAGTTTTTCAGGACAAATAGCAATCCTATAATTTAAGTTTCCTAAAGCCTCAGTATTTGCTATGGAAACAAAGACATTTAAATGTCAAAAATATCAAAGCCAAGCCTGTTAGGGTCTAGCTTTAAATCAACAGAAGGGGGTTGCAGACTGCCAGAAATAGTGCAAATTGAGTCCACTTTTAGGGTTAGGGTTAGTGCTAGGGAATCATGGGAACTGTAATTTATTGTGGCACCAGAACTCTCTGACAGAGAAGGCTCAATGTCTCAGGGAAAAAAACAATTCCCATGATTCCCTAGCACTAACCCTAACCCTAAAAGTGGACTCAATTTGCACTATTTCTGGCAGTCTGCAACCCCCCAAAGTAGCAGAAATTGTGCTCTTGTCTAGGTATGCTTTCCTAAGAACTGAGATTGACTCCAAAAACAACAACAACAAACACATAGTTTGTAGTTTAAAACAAAAGTTTACTATTGGCTTTAATCTATATTTACAGAAAAAGCTATATCCTAATCTAGCTAGTGAATAGTTCAGGTAAAAAGAAATCTTTATGTTACCATCTTTTCAAAGAAAGTTGAGAGAGGAGGAAGATGAAAAACCAAACAGCTCAGGAGAAAATCTTTTGAGAGAGAATGTCAGTTATTCCCAAAGGGGGAGTGACCTGAGTCACATGGTTAGTTTGAATCAGAGAGTGTTGCAGAAAAATAGGACCAGAGAGACACCACGGCATGAAGGAAAGTGAGTTTTATTTAAAAAATTAAAAAAAAATAACACCAGCAGGCTCAATAGAAAATAACTTTCCAGAGGTATTGAGCTTAGAACAGAGCCAGTGAACATCTTTTATAGTGATCTTACAAACAGGTCAGGCATATAGGAAAACCACTCCCCCTCCCTCTCTAGTTCTGTTAGATTTTACATTATTCAGCACTTCTTGTTAAGCAGACATTGTTTACAGAACATATGTAGAATAAAGAAAATGTATACAGTACATGAAGTCTGTGGGTTTATCAATGGAACCTTGATGCAGTACAGAGCACAGAGCTAAGAGAAACAAATAGACAGACAGAAAAATTTCCAAAGTCTTATCTAATTATACTTCCCTAATAACTGAGACTGACTCAAAAACAAAACAAGTAGCTTGTCGTTCAGAACAAAAGTTTACTAACGGGTTTAGTCTATATTTACATAAAGGCTATATCCTAATCTAGCTGGTGAATAATTCAGATAGAAAAGAAACCTTTATGTCACCATCTTTCAAAAGAAAATTGAGAGAGGAGGAAGATGGGAACAGCTCAGTTGAAAATCTTCTGTTATTCCCCAAAAAGAGAGTGATCCAAGGGGGGTTGCAGACTGCCAGAAATAGTGCAAATTGAGTCCACATTTAGGGTTAGGGTTAGGGAATCATGGGAACTGTAGTTTATTGTGGCACCAGAGCTCTCTGACAGAGAAGGCTCAATGTCTCAGAAAAAAAGCAGTTCCCATGATTCCCTAGAACTAATCCTAACCCTAAAAATGGACTCAATTTGCACTACTTCTGGCAGTCTGCAACCCCCCTAAGTCACATGGTTAGCTTAAATGAGAGAGAAGCGGGGAGTTTATATTCAGGAAATCCCTATTTATCTAAGGAGGGGGGAAGATAATGCAAAAATTTTCCAGCAAGCTACACCTCCTAGCCCCCTCAGATTGGTTAGGGTTTTAGCATCTGTACCATTTTCCTCCTCTTTTGCTTTGAGAAACAACTTGCATTGAATATAGACTGTCAGTTTCTACTGCCATCTTTTTCTTTTAAATAAAGAAATGATTGTTTTTCTGCAAAATCAGCTTGTCCTCAACCTGATTTCTTCTCTTCTATTTCATTATCACTTGCAGTCACTGTGGCCAACTGTCCATTTTCAAAACCATCAGCTTTTAAAATCCTACAGAGAGTTAGTGCTTGGAGGAGCTTTTAAACCCAGTGCATTGCTCTTAACAGAATGTAGAACATCTCTTACATTTTGCCTCACATGCTGTTTCTGGAATACCAGTAGACCCTTCCAAAATGGAAAAAAAAATAGCACCCATACTGAAAATAGAGTTGGTAGCCTGGATTAGCATTGATCTCATTGGTCTAGTCCCTTTCCATTCCTAATCCAAATGACCAAATCCTAATTCTCTTTGTTTTATCTGTTGTAAATTGCCTTGAATACCAAAATGGGGGGAAAGCACAATGTTGCTGTTGTTGTTGTTGTGCAGATGAACTCCTGAAAATATTTTCAGAGCAAGTTGCTTGTTACATTGCTGAAGCTAAAAATTATAAAACATCTCAAGTCGTAGTGAGTTGGTCAAAGACAAACAGGGATTCTGTATCAAATGAATTTCTAAAGCCAGATCTCCTTTAGTTCACTCCAGGCTGTTTCTTGAAAACTTTGTATTGTTGGCATCACAAGTATATCACAAACATTTTCAGAAATTAATGGGATAGTTAACTATTATTGACCTCATTAGAACCAAAGTACACAATGTAGTGCACATGTTTTCACATAGTGCAAAACTTTTTCTCAGATCAGATGTTTAAAAAAAAGTAAAAGAAAAGAAAATGAGGTTTCTGAGTTGTAGTGAATGTTGGCTATTTTCAAATAATTCAAGAACCCTTTTCACAAATGTTTCCAACAGTTTTCAGGAAATGGAAGCTGTATATGATATGTAGGGAAAAATAGGTTCAAGCTAGTGATTTGAAGAGTAGCCACCTTTCTATATAAGCTTTCTTTGTTGCCTTGCAGGTATTCATCAGTACTAGAAGTGGCTCCTGGGTGATGAGCCGAATGGATGACAAAGGCTATCCCTGGGATACCATCTTTCACACTCGCTTCAGCAATGTGATTCGGAACTCCCTCCCTTGGTTTCTTTTGAAATGGGTGACAGAACAAAAGATGAACCAGTGGTTTAATCATGAAAACTATGGTCTGGTGCCACAAAACAGGTATATAAGGGATCATCTTGATCCTGGTGAGGACTGATTTGTCCTGTATATGTTTTTTGTGGCCTAAATTTGCATTTGTCTTTATTGAATTTCATTTTCAGCCCATTTTTCCAGTTTATCTATCTAGGGACTTTATCACATGGGGGAAATCTATAGTTTATCCCATACAAATCCTGAAAAAGACATGTAATTACGAACAACGATTTCACACGATGTCACACAAAAACTGCTATTAAAGTGGTCAGAAAGTGGTGTTATCCCAGATCTTTTTACTTTCGGTATTTTAGTGAAAATGCATTTTTGATATTACTGTAATTGCACATTGACTCAAGTGTGAAAGCCAAATTTGGTTTATTCAAACAATAACCCTCCTTTAATTCTTTTTTCTGGTTTTCTCATGGTTCTGTGGGGCTGCTTTTTCTTCCTGTTTTGCTTGGGCGACAAACATGCCAGGCAGACCTGAGCCTCTCTGCTTTCTCCTTCTGCGCATGTGCAAGTATACCATTTCTAGTACATTTACGGATTTCTTTCACTTCTGTATGAAATGTAAAAACACCTTTTTATCTCCTTTTACGTTATTTCGCATTTATTGTAATTACGTGTGAAATTCATTTGCATGATCAAGATCTATTTTCGCTTTATTTTTGGGATGGTTTATTTGCGCTTTATTATCTTTTTGAACACAAAATTGGCCCCGGTGTGATAAAGTCCTAGGTTTTCTTGAATTCTGTTCCTATCTTCCAATGTGTCAGCCATGGCACCCAGTTTTGTGTCATATGTAAATTTGATAATAATTCTCTCCATCCTATCATCTAAGTCATTGATAAAAAAAATGCTGAAGAGTAATGACCCTAAGAAAGAACCCTAAGGCACTCCACTTGAGACCTCCTTCCAGTATGAAGTGCAGCCATTGATGACAACTCTTTGAGCATGCTTTTCCAACCAATTATGGATCTATTTGACAGTATTCCTATCTATCTGACATTTAATGAATTTGCTAATCAAAATAATATGTGCAGCCTCATTAAATGCTTTGCTGAAATCCAGATAAATGACATCCACAGCATTCCCACCATCTATTAAACTAGTGATGTGTTTGAAAAATGATAGTGATGTATTATGGATTGGCTCGCCATAGGGCGGTATACAAATAAAAATTATTATTATTATTATTACAAATAACAATAATAACAACAAAATATCATATCCAGTCTCTAATCAATAGAGGTGTCTCCATTATCTTTTGCTTTCTAGGTCATTGATGAAAGAACCAGTGTTCAATGATGACCTGCCAAGCCGTATTCTGTGTGGAGCTGTGACCGTGAAACCACTTATCAAGGAATTTACTGAAACGTCTGCCATTTTTGAAGATGGGAGTGTGGAAGAGAATGTTGATATTGTCATTTTTGCAACAGGATACAGTGTCGCATTCCCATTTGTGGACAAGTCAGTGATTGAGGTGGCTGACAATCGTGTCCCATTGTATAAACATGTTTTCCCTCCTCATCTGGAAAAAGCAACATTGGCAGTTATTGGCCTCATCCAGCCCCTTGGGCCAATCATGCCTACTTCAGAACTGCAAGCCCGCTGGGCTACCAGAGTTTTTAAAGGTGAGGTTAGGGAAGTGATTAACAATCCATTTAATATAGCATAGCACTTCACAGAATATGAGAGGGATAGACCCCTTCCTCAATTAGCTTATGATTTAAAATTTGACACAAAGGAAACAAGAAAGGAAGAATCACTGGGAGGAGGAGGATGAAACTTGCCAAGAAAACCACGTGATGGGGTCACCTTAGAGTCACAACACACATACTAACCCAAGTCTGGGAGGAGGAGGAGGAACTTTTGGCCAGAAGGGGTGGGATTTCCTCCCAGATGGGCTGCATGCCGTCCCTCCTTGTTGCAGCTCAGTTTTCCATGAGAAAACTGAGCCACAGCAAGGAGCCAGGCCAAGTGCGTGTGCCTCCCCACTGCTCCTTGCTGTGGCTACCTCTTGCCCTCAATGACTGCTTTGTGTGCCAGAGAGGACACCCATGCTGTAGGTTCACCAACAGGCATAGGGGAATCATTCAACCTACCTGATTCATACTCTGGATCCTCTTACCTTCCCCAGCTCCACTACAGCCTCTCAAGTTCCCTGAAAATTCTTTTGTCATGGGATCCTGCTGAATGCAGGGAACTATTATACAGAGAAAAGGTGAATTCCCTCACCCAAAGTGAAGGACTTTCTATGAATTTGAGGAGGGATTTATGCAGTGTGGTGAGATACCTTCACGGCCCAACATTTTCTTTACTTTTCTGTTTAGGGCTGAGTTCTTTGCCTTCAGCAAGCACAATGATGGCTGATATCATCAAAAGGAATGAGAAGAGAATCAAATGGTAAGCAAAATATCCTATGCTTTATTGTAATCCTGTTTATTATAATCCTCAACAGACATTGCAAAAAAAATGTGGGCAGGACATGAAAAACCTCCATTATGACAAAGATTAGGTGACTTTGAGACCTATATAAACAAAGATGGTATAAACTGAAGTCCATTGAAAAAGCTAAAGATTTCTGGAAAAAATGCAACAAAGAGATAAAGAAGAACTTAGAGAGACAAGATGCACAAGTATATAAAAGCAGACTAAGGTCAGCAGTCAAGTTCAAAGAAGGGAAAGAAAATGACAATATACAGAACCAATTTGAAGTAGAAGAACAAGAGGAAGAACTTAACAGTGAAGAACCAATCCCTAAAGAGGAAACAAATTTGAAATCCCTAAAGAGGAAACAAAGTTGAAAGAGTGTGAAGTTGTAGGCTTTCATGGCTGGCATCCATAGTTTTTTTTGGGGGGGGGGTTCGGGCTGTGTGGCCATGTTCTAGAAGAGTTTCTTTCTGACATTTCGCCAGCATCTGTGGCTAGCATCTTCAGAGCTCTGAAGATGCTAGCCACTCTTCTAGAACATGGCCACACAGCTCGAACCCCCCCCCCCAAAACTATAAATTTGAAAGATATCGAACAAATCACCAATTAAACTAAGGGCCTTTGCAGACTGCTAGAATAGTGCAAATTGAATCCACTTTAATTGCCCTGGCTCAGTGCTAGGGAATCATGAGAATCGTTTTGTTTTTTTTCTGAGACATTGAACCTTCTCTGTCAGAGAGCTCTGGTGCCACAATAAACTACACTTCCCATGATTCCCTAGCACTGAGCCAGGGCAGTTAAAGTAGACTCAATTTGCACTATTTCTGGCAGTTTGCAAAGGCCCTAAAAAAGGAATCAAAGGGCAAAATGAGGACTTATTTAAAGACATGACATTCCTTTTGTGGAATGTAAAAGGACTGAATGACAAAAAAAAAGAGGACAGACATTTTAATAATAATAATAATAATAATAATAATAATAATAAATTTTTATTTATAGCCTGCCCCTCTGCTCAGCAATCGGGCGGGTTACAGAATGTTAAAAAGAACAGAGTTAAAAAGAAACATTCCCTCACCCAACAACCCACCCCCCATAAACAGAATTAAACTTGAAAGAAATTAAAATACTACAAGATAAATAACAACAATCATACTATAAAATAGGTGAGAAGATTAGGGACAGAATAAAAACTCAGTTAAAACTCATCCCTCTGAAAATGTTATTCTGGGAAGGCCTGTCGGAAGAGATCCGTCTTTACTGCTTTCTTGAAAGCAGCAAGAGTTGAGATAAGACGGATCTCATCCGGCAGGCCATTCCAAATTCTAGGGGCAGTGGTGGAGAAGGCCCTCTGGGAGGTCTGTGAAAGCCTAGTCTTTAATGGCTGGAGCAGATTCCACCCAGATGATCGAAGGGCATGGGGGAGATCACATGGAAGGAGGTGGTCCCTAAGGTAAGATGGACCCAAGCCATGTAGGGCTTTAAAGGTCAAAACTAACACCTTGTACTGCACCCGAAAACTAATTGGCAGCCAGTGGAGGGATTTAAGCACTCCCTCCTAGATGTTCCGGTAATTAATCTGGCTGCCATGTTTTGCACCAGTTGAAGTTTCCGGTTTAGGCACAAGGGTAGCCCCATGTAGAGTGCATTGCAGTGGTCCAGACGTGAGGTTACCAGAGCATGTACCACAGTTTCCAGATCCCTCATGTCCAGATAAGGGCACAGTTGCCATATCAGCCGAAGCTGATAACAGGCACTCCTGACCACTGCACTCACCTGACTAGTCATGTGAAGGGATGAGTTAAGGAGTACCCCCAAACTGTGAACACAGTCCTTGGAGGAGAGTGTGACTCCGTCCAGGACTGGAGACTGTATTCCCAAATCTGGTTTCGGGCCTGTCACTGCGAGTCCCTCCGTTTTGTCTGGATTCAACTTCAATCTGTTTTTCCTCATCCAATCCATTACCGCTCTAAGACAGTCATTAAGAGGAGAGATGCCATCTGAAGTCTGAGACGATGATCTGGTCATGGAGAGATATATCTGGGTGTCTTCAGCGTACTGAAGACACCACACTCCATGCCTCCGAATGATCTCACCAAGCGGCTTCATATAAATATTAAATAACATCGGGGATAGGATGGTGCCCTGAGGGATGCCACAATTAAGCTCTATTTTAGGAGAGCAACTGTCCCCGAGCCTCACCCTCTGGGATCTGCCCGAGAGGAAGGAACGGAACCATTGTAGAGCAGTGCCTCCGACTCCCAACTCTCTCAGGCAATCCAAGAGGTTTTATCTATGATCTATGATCTATGGTGTCAAAGGCTGCTGAGAGATCCAAGAGCACCAACAGGGTCACACTACCCCTGTCGATGCTCAGGCGGAGGTCATCAGTCAGAGCAACCATGGCTGTCTCAACTCCAAATCCCGCCCTAATGGATCAAGATAATCAGTTTCATCCAAGATTGCTTGGAGTTGGGAAGCAACTGCCCTCTTGATCACCTTGCTCAAAAAAGGGAGCAAGGAGACTGGTCTATAGTTGTTTCTGTCCAGGGGATCCAGGGAAGGTTTTTTCAGGAGAGGCTTAACTGCCGCCTCCTTTAAACAAGATGGCATACTACCTTCCCTGAAGGACGCGTTGATTGTGTCCCGAAGGAACACTCTCAACGCGTCCCCTCCCTGGACGACCAGCTAAGATGGACAAGGATCGAGGGGGCAAGTCGTCTTCCTCATCTTTCCAAGCAACTTATCCATGTCATCGGTACTCACAGATTGTAATTGATCCAGTAAAATACCATCAACGGAGTTGCTGGATACCTCATCTACGGATTCTGCCAAAACACTGGCGTCCAAGTCGGCTCTTATTCGAGAGATTTTATCTGCAAAGTAGATATTAAATGCCTCACAGCAGACTGTCGTTGGGTTGAGTAGGGGGTTCGGCGCAGGAGGTACCCTTGTCAGATCCCCCACCACCCTAAACAGTTCTGCCAGGCGAGACTCTGCAGACGCAATACGTGCAGAACAGAAAGATTTCTGCGCTGCACGTAACACCTCCCTATAGGAGTCAAGATGCATCCTAAGGTAAGTTCTGTCGGATGAGAGACGAGTCTTTCGCCATTCACACTCCAGTCGTTGTCCGACCCGCTTCATCCTTTTAAGCTCTTCTGTGTACCATGGTTTATGATTTGAAGCGGGCCAGAAAGGATGCTTGGGAGCGATTGTGTCGATAGTCTTTGTAAGATCGGTGTTCCAGGTGTTAACCAAAGCTTCGACAGAATCACCGTTACCAACCATTAAACCCTCTAAGGCTTTCTGGAAACCAATTGGTTCCATCAGCCTTCGAGGGCGGACCGTTCTAATAGGTCCGCCATCCCCAGGAGGGTGAGCAATAGCCTTTAGTTCTGCCTTGATCAGAAAATGATCCGTCCATGACAATGTGGAGGGTTTTTTTACCTCCACCCACGGATATACCTGCTCCGTACTAAAGACTGCATCGAGGGTATGACCAGCACAATGTGTGGGCCTGTCAACCAATTGGGATAGGCCCATGCTTGTCATGGTATCCATGAACTCCCGAGCCGTGCCAGTTAGATTCTGTAAACTAGTTTCGAGTGGAATGTTGAAGTCGCCCAGAACCAAAAGTCTGGGCGACTCCAACACCAGCTCAGAAACCAGGGCAGTCAGCTTGCTTAGGGAGTCCGTTAAGCAACGGGATGGCCGGTATACCAACAGAATCCCCAAACTATCCCTGGTTTGCAGGCTGAGGTACATACACTCGATATGCGTCGTTTTCCGGATAGGCTTTCTGATCAAAGTCAAGGTGTCCTTGTGGACCAAGGCTATGCCACCCCCCGCCCACTTTCCCTCACATGCTCGCGGACTGAGTACCCAGCTGGGAGATCCTGCGCCCATATCGCAGAGCTGGCATCCCCCAGCCAGGTCTCAGTAAAACATGCCAAGTCGGCCGCCTCGTCCACTAAAAGATCGTGGAAAATGTGGCTCTTATTTTTGACCGACCTGGCATTGCAAAGGAGCAGGTTGAGGGTCAGTGGAATGGTAGGTACGCTCTCCAAGTTATCTTGGGAAACAGAATCAAATGAAGGAGGGATAGATATTAAACATCGATCCCTCCTTCTTTTGTAACATTTGTTGAGACTGTTGCCGCCATACCTTTCCCGCCCCCACACGACCTGGATATCTGCCCCCAGGTTAAATCGATCTGCACCCCAGAGGGAGAGACGGGGTAAAAGCACCCCCTAATATGTCTCCCCAATGTACAATGACAGCTACATAGATGAAAGCTGTATGGTTGCCGGAGAGGAGGTGGAGGTTCAGATAAAGTTGTAATCATCCTTTATTCCAGCCAACAGGCCATTAGGCTATATATATATATATATATATATATAAAAATATAAAACATATAAAATCATAAAAGCATTTATACATAAATTCAAAAAGTAGATAAATTTACAAAGTGAATTTATATGTTTACATAGTAGATATTCATATTCAAAGGAGACCAAGCTGATCAATTAGGTTGAACCATAGTCTTACATGTTTTAACTGCAGAAAAGAGAAATTTAGCCACTGTTTCTGTTTTGCTTTTTAGAGAATCATTTAACAGATACTCCACATACCAGCTGTTTGATCTACCGGGGAACTTGAGCAGGAGAGGAGAAAGTAAATTTAACCTCTCATCTTTATAAAAATTACAAACAAACAGAACATGTTCTAAAGACTCGACAGAACCATCGCCACGAGGACAGACCCAGTTGTGATAGGGGATTCCCTTATAGGGACCCTCCAAAACAGCTGAAGGGATTACGTTGAATCTGGCTTTAGAAAACACAGACCGGTACTTTGAGATAGTCAGGTTTGTTAGATAAAAAGCTTCCCTTTTGAAATTAAATTTTAGCCCTAGGGTAATAGGAGAACAGGAAGTATGGGCAGAGGACGAAGAGTATTGATTGTCAATATCTTTGATACGACGTGATAGAATCTGCTGGGCTCTTGGCAAGTCTTGTGTAGTAAGGAAATTACTAGAGAGACCTAATCTCAACAGTTTCTCCTGAATACATTTGGACCAGAGTGTTGTATAGCTATCTTCCTTAATTAAATGCAGAAAACCAGAATCAGTGCCTGCATAAAAAATTTTTAGCCAGTACTTTAAGGTCCATTTCCAAGCAATACATTCAACAGAGTGGCAGCCTGCTTCGAGGCGTAAAACAGCTGTTGGAACACAGTTGGGTACACCAAATAATTTTCGGAGGTAGACAGAAAGAAACTGTTCTAATTCTACAGAAAAACCTTGGATCCAAATAGGGATTCCAAATAACAGATGTGGTATAATCTTGACCTGAAACACCTTCAGGGCAGCTGGTATAAATTGCCCTCCTTTGGTAAAGAAAAAACGGGTCAGAGCCTTAACATTATTATTTGCTGACTGGGCAGCAATTGACCTCTGTGATTTCCAGCTGTGAGAAGATTGAAAAGTTACCCCTAGATACTTAAAGGAGTTAACTTGCTTAATGGTATGGCCGTTAAGGGTCCACTTGAATCGCCTCTTATTTTTTGAGAAAACCATAATTTTAGTTTTACAATAATTGATTATTAGAGTATTTATATTACAATAACTTCCAAAGGCTCTTAGGATTTGTTTCAGGCCTATTTTTGAAAAAGAAAAAAGAACTGCATCATCTGCATACAGGAGCAGGGGTATGTTAACTGAGGCCAACTTGGGGGAGTGTTGTGCTTCCAAGGAAATAAAGTCTGAGAGATCATTGAGATAAAGGTTAAATAATAGGGGTGCTAAGATACATCCTTGGCGAACACCTTTATGGGCAGCAATAGGTTTTGTTAAATTCCCTTGGGTACCACATCTTACTTGTATAGTTGTATCACTGTACAGATGCATAATTAGCCATAGCAACCTTCTATCAATAGAAGAGGCAAAGAGTTTTATCCATAACTTTTTTCTGGGTATTGAATCAAATGCTGATTTCAGGTCGATAAAGGCCGCATATCGGCCGTTGCCTTGAGAGATAGTATACTTTTCAGCTAGGTGGTTCAGAACTAAACAGTGGTCATAGGTTGTTTTGCCTTTTCTGAAACCAATTTGTTCACTACCTATGATGTTCTCATTATCTATCCATTCCTCTAGTCGGTTATTAAGGAAACGGCCATACAGTTTGCCCACTACTGAAAGTAGACTTATCGGGCGATAATTAGATGGATCATTCCTGGAGCCCTTCTTATAAATGGGAATTATGGTTGCATTTAACCAGGTAGGGGGAAGTTCGGCTGTTTGATTAATTAAAGTAAACAGGGAAGCAAGTAATGGGGCCCACCAAGAAATACTAGTTTTCAAAAGCTCCAGCAAAATTAAATCAGGCCCTGGGGCTTGGCCCAGTTTAATTTGGGTAATTAAAGAATTAATTTCTATAGGGGAGACAGGGGGCCACTGGGGAATTTCTACAGAGTTTGGAAAAAGGTGGTTTAACAAATTAGAAACACCTATGGATTGGTCCTCATTGTCCCTGTAAAGCAGGGACAGGCAACCTTTTTGAGACCTGGGCCGGTCTCCCGTAGCCCAGGTCTCGGCTGGGCCAAGGTGGGGGGATGGCAGCATGCGCGCACCCTCCCCTGCCGTGCATGACCCCCCGCGCATGCCGCAGCCTTTGTTGTTGGGGGGCCGGGGGAGGGGGGGAGGGGGCAGGAAATGGTGCTGGGGCCAGATTCCCTTGGTGGCTACGGGCATCCTGGAAGCCTGTCGCCACTGAGGGTCCCCCTTGGGAGGTCTCCCTCGGTGGCTACGGGCCTCCTGGAAGCCCGTCGCCACTGAGGGAGGCCTCCCAAGGGGGACCCTCGGTCGCGATGGGCTTCCAGGAGGCCCATAGCCACCGAGGGAGGCCTCCCAAGGGGGACCCTCGGTGGCGACGGGCTTCCAGGAAGCCTGTAGCCACCGAGGGAGGCCTCCCAAAGGGGACCCTCAGTGGAAGCCCGTCGCCTTGGGAGGCCTCAGTGGAAGCCCGTCGCCACTGAGGGAGGCCTCCCAAGGGCTACGGGCCTCCTCAGGGCACCGCGACCGCTGTTGTAATCCTGCGCATGCGCAAACACATTGTGGCCGCCATTTTGGGGACCAAAATGGTGGTCGCGTTGTGCGTGGCCGGGCGGCGGCGGCGGCAGGGGTCCACCTGGGCCCGTAAGTCCAGCGACCTGGGCCAGAAACGGCCTGTGGGCCGTAGGTTGCCGACCCCTGCTGTAAAGTGTAGTGAAAGAGTCCTCCCAAACATTAACAGAAATGTTACAAGGGGGAGAACCATCACTGTTTCCTAGCATCCCTGTTACTATGGCCCAGAAAAGTTTGGTGTTTTTTTGTAGAGAGAAATTAATTAATAATGTCCACTGTTTATATATTGCCTCCTTCTTTTTTTTTAGCTATTAATGCTTTGTACTTTCTTCTTGTAATATAATACACTTGGGGCAGTGTCTGGCAATTATCTCTCCTGTACTGGATATACATTTTCCTTAGATGGATTCTAGCTTCAACACAGGTCTTATCAAACCAATGATGCATTCTTCTACGCTTAAGATTATTAGGTTTCTTCTCTGTACTAGTCAATAAAGGTGTTAAGGTCCTGAGGAGAAGGGAATAATTCTCTATAGCTGATTGGACATCTTGAGCCTCAATGATTTGGTTTTTAAAGCGAAGGCACGATGATGAATTTAAGTGTTGAGATCTCCTCATGAAGATTCTCAGTCCACCTGAGTCTTTTCCATCTGATAATCATAGCTGAATCAATAAGGTGCAGGTGTGACTGGGAATGTATGTTCGAGGGAATCCTAAGCAAGAAGGTAAGGGGAAGATGGTCTCCGTTAAGTCTAGTATCGACAGAGAAACTAGCTACCTGATCAGCAAAGGTCTCTGAGACTAATACATAATCGATAGTTGTACTACCATTAGCTGATATATATGTATACTCCCCCCAAGGATCAAATGGGGTGGGTGGGTTCCCATTTAACATTCTCAGAGCTAAACGCTCCACCATCTGAATGAAGCATATACCTGCCCGGTTTATACCTCGGTCTTTAAAGTGTCTTTCTGAATTCAAAAAACATCCCTCTACCTCATCTAAACTCTAGGCCGGAGAGGAAAAAGGGGCCTCTTTATTCTGGCCTATTCGGGCATTAAAGTCCCTCATCAGCACCAAGACTGTAGAAGGAAATTGACCTTCTAAGTTTACAATATAGTCCTCTAGTAATTCCCATACTTTTTCACTATGATCTTTGTGGAACTTAGGGGGAATATAAACATTTATCAACAACAGACAAAGGGTGCCAAAGTCTAATAGGCAAGCCATCGCAATTGTCTCACAGTGTGGTAAGCGCTTAATAATGGCTTTAAGCGCTGTAGAGACCAAAATTGCGAGACCTGCCCTGGGTCTACCTTTACCAGTTGATGGAGTAGCTGGCAATTCAAGTATGGTGTAACCATTGTGATCAATTCTGTTTGTACACCATGTCTCTTGAAGGGAAATCACATTAAATCCATTGATGTAATCTACCAAATCTGGATCTCTGGTCTTAGAGATCCACCCAGCCACGTTCCATGATACACACTTAAGTAGAGATGTTTGAGGAGAGGAAACTTTCAAACTGTTAGATGTTGAAAACAGAACATTATCAGACGGGTGCAGAACATTAAGGGATCCTGGCCATTCCATCATGGTCCTTGGTCTAGGGGAAGCTGAAACATTCTTTGAAGATTGTCAAGAGTGATGATTATAAGAAATAAAAGAGGCATCCACGTTTTACTGGATTAAGGGGTCAAAGGCGGCCTGCCAAGATTTCAATAGAGGGTGGCATGTTGTATGTAAACACTGAGACTGAGAGTCTTTCTGTATGATAGAATTACTGTCCAAACATTGGTTAGGTTCTGTGTGCGAAATGGGAGACTTGGGGCCATTGCAGACTGCCAGAAATAGTGCACATTAAATTGAGGCACTGCCCTGGCTCAGTGCTAGGGAGTCATGGGAATTTTATTTTTTTCTGGGACATTGAGCCTTCTCTGTCAGAGAGCTCTGGTGCCACAATAAATTACAGTTCCCACGATTCCCTAGCACTGAGCCAGGGCAGTGCCTCAATTTAATGTGCACTATTTCTGGCAGTCTGCAAAGGCCATTAGTCTTCTCTTTTGTTTGAACACACTGAGGATTATTTATTTCATATAGGCTAGGGCAGCAGATTGTTGGAAGTTGTTTATCATCATGCAAGGTATTCTTACTACAGTCGCTATTGGAAACTGTTGATGGTGATAAAAGATCAATAAGTGGTTCTGCTGTCACCATAGTAGCCTTTAGGGTTTTCTTAAGCTTTTCTAACCTATGCAGGATGTCCATTTGTTCATTCCTAGGCTGTACACTAAACGCGGTGATGATCTCGTCATTATCAAGATCGTTCTTGATATTTATTGGGGAATAATATTGAGTTCCTCTATCATGTTTTTGGGAGATTTTACAGAGAGAAGGGTGTCTGATGGGTTGAATTAAATCTTCAGCAGGTGATCTGTTTGTTGTTATAAGGGGGCTAAATAACGGTTTCGTTAAATCCGTCTGAAACACTCTAGATGGAAAAATTTGAAAAGAAGCTAAATATGATCTTATCTTTAATATCATAGCTGGAATGGTAGGTTCTTTGAATGATAATACAAGACGTTTATGATTTTGAACTGTAGGGAGCCACTCAATAGCAACTAAGTCTAACCATTTTTGATGACAATGCAACAGTTGTTCTAATGAAAGTTTTACTGCTCTCAAGGAGTTCCAACGTCCCAAGTTAGTCCTGTTCAAATAAATCGCTAATGAGATCTTCCGTGTTTCCAGAGTACATGTCTGCTTGGTGATTGGTCTTCCCTCTATTCTGTTATTGGGTTCAGTACATAGATTGACTCTTCGTGTGTTATCAATAGATTTAAGTCTGTTGGGGTTATTAGCTTTGAAATGATGTTCACTTTCTAAATTCATATTACTACTGTTGTTTTGCCCCTTTTCTGGACCTATAATTGAGGTCTTAACTTTACATACATGCGCTGTACTTTGATTGATGGAAACAGTGGTCTGTTTAGAGATTAAAAATTCAAAATCTTTTTTTAACAAATCTAAGTTGTGCTTAATATCAGATAATTGATCGAATAAAGCGATAACCGTTTCGGCAGTTAATAGACATTGCTTAGCCATAAATTCTGTTGAGTTTTCCCAGGGAAGTCTCTTCAAGTTCTTTTTCTGTATTTCACTATAGAGCTTGTTTTCTTTGGGGTCACGGGAGCTAGCTAGCTGAACCGATATTTCCAAATGGGAATCATTGATATCCTCAATTTGGATTCCTCTTAGGGCATCCATAAAAGTGTGAGGGTGATGGCAGATCTGATATCTGATGCTTTTCAGGTTCACTTTGAGAGTTCCAGTCAATCAGATCTATTGAGTTCGAGGATGGTGAAGAAGAAACAGTAAGGGCTTTCATACTGCTAGCTGTTCTCCTATGTATCTTTTTAAAAAAATCCTCCATTTTGGGTTGTTTTGCTGCTTTTAACATAGAAGAGGGAGGGGAACCTGGGCTACTATCACTACAATTCTTTCTTTTACTCATGGTATATTCTATATTTTCCCTACACACTCTACCACCGCCTGGGGCCCCGGCCACCCTTTAAACTTGCAAGAGGGGTGGGAGGGGCTGCCTCCTCGCTGCTGCCGTCGCTGCCTCCATGTCCCTGGCCTGGCTTGGTCTCTCAGGGCCTGGGTATCCCCCGGTTGGCTCTTTATGGGAAGGGGAGGGGGAGGGGCCGCTCATGCTCACGCTCACGCTCCTCTGCCTCTTCCGCTGGGTCCTCTGGTGCTCCTCCGCTTCCCTGGGGCCCTGACCACCTTTTATACTTGCAAGGGGGGTGGGAGGGGCTGCCTCCTCGCTGCTGCCGTCACTGCCTCCGCGTCCCTGGCCTGGCTTGGTCTCGCAGAGCCTGGGTATCCCCCGGTTGGCTCTTTATGGGAAGGGGAGGGGAGAGGGGGCACTCACGCTCACCCTCCTCCTCCTCCTCCTCCTCCTCCTCTGGGTCCTCTGGCGCTCCTCCCAGATAAAGTTGTATGTCTGCTCACACTCCCTCCAGCTTCCGAGCAGGGGTTAGCGCTCAAATCGCTCATATAGTCACCAGCAGTTGTTGACTAGCAAACAGTTCTCTGCAGCCTCAAGAACGCCGTCGCTCGCCGCGTGGTGCCGGTGGAGGGTGTTATTAGGCGGCGTTTTATAGTCTCCGGTGCTCCTCCCGACAACTGTAGAAGTGAAGCAGCTCATGCCGCTCAGCTGGTCTTACTAGGGCTGCAAGTTAAAGAGCAGTCCTCCGCAGCCTCAAGAAACACCGCCACTCGCCGCGTGGTGCCAGAGGGGGATGTTGTCAGGTGGCGTTTTATAGCCACCTGTGCTCCTCCCAACAGCCGCGGAGGTGGGGCAGCTCAGGCCGCTAGGGCTGCAGGTTAGAGAGCAGTCCTCCACAGCCTCAGGAAACGCCGCCACTCGCCGCGTGGTGCCAGAGGGGGATGTTGTCAGGTGGCGTTTTATAGCCACCGGTGCTCCTCCCGACAGCCACAGAGGTGGGGCGGCTCAGGCCACTCAGCTGGTCTTACTAGGGCTACGAGTTAGAGAGCAGTCCTCCGCAGCCTCAGGAAATGCCGCCACTCGCCGCGTGGTGCCGGAGGGGGATGTTGTCAGGCAGCGTTTTATAGTCGCCGGTGCTCCTCCCGACAGCCACGGAGGTGGGGCGGCTCAGGCCGCTCAGCTGGTCTTACTAGGGCTGCGTTGTTAGAGAGCAGTCCTCCGCAGCCTCAGGAAACATCGCCACTCGCTGCGTGGTGCCAGAGGGGGATGTTGTCAGGCAGCATTTTATAGCCGCCCATGCTCCTCCCGACAGCCACGGAGGTGGGGCAGCTCAGGCTGCTCAACTGGTCTTACTAGGGCTGCGAGTTAGAGAACAGTCCTCCGCAGCCTCAGGAAACGCCGCCACTCGCCGCGTGGTGCCCTATTTTTCATAAAATAGGTCAATTGGATTGTGACATAATAAGTTTACAGGAAACCCATATTAGAAATAAAGATAAAAGATTATTGAGAAAACCAAAACTGGGATTGGAGTATGTTCCAGCATTTAAACAAAACAAAAAAAAGAGGAATTGTAACTTATATTTCAAAAACAATTACCCTCTAAAGAAGTGTTTAATGATCAAAATGGCTATTTCTTAGGCATAGAAATAACATTACAAGATAAGAAAATTATATTGGTTGTGATTTATGCTCCACAAGAAAAGAAGACAAAGTTCTAAAGGAAATTTTAAAAAAATTACAAGAACAAAATGGGAAAGAGATTATGCTATGTGGGGATTTTAATGCAGTGATCAACCCACAAATAGACAGATTATTGTTACCGTGGTGACGCAGTGCGTGGGAACCACGTAACGTGAAGCACCAGGATCCAGACTGTCTTCGATGAAGCAGGCAACGTTGTCAGCTACAGGAAAACTCCTTTCCCCTCCAGACAGAGCAGAGAGAGACTCAGCAGATGTCTCACTAAGAGGCTTTTAATCTTCAGACATTCTATGTACAAAGGCTATGAACAACAATACACCAACACACTCTCCAACAATCTCCACCTTCCACAATCAACCCACACATGTGTCCAGAGGCTTGTCCCTTATATAGCCACATGGCTTTCTATCCCTGCCTCTTCCTTTTGGACACCTGTCAATCATCAGTATGACACATCATGTTTGCAGCCCTTTTGCAGCATTTACTGTGCTTTACAGCACCAGGAGACTCCCTGTCATTATGTCACCTCCTGTTTTATCAGCCTGTTTCATCAGCCAGTTTCATCAGCCTTGATGCTGCATGACTCAGCAATGGCCAAAGGCTTAGTCATCATGGCTGCTGCCATTCAACACATTGTGCATTTTCCCTGGAACATCATTCCAACATTCCCCTCCAAAATGAACAATGTGTGCACAATTCTTACTTTTACACTTCTCATGTAATGTGTTCTTCTCAATCATGGAGTGTTTACCTGTGGCTCTCCTTTCTGTTTCCCTTTTGTGACATATCCCACCAGCCTGACATTTCCAATGTCCTCTTGCTGTGTTTCAGTGCTCTGGCCTGTGTCTGTGCCACTGTCAAACCTGACCTATGTGCACCCCAGACTTTAGAACCCCATTCTAGATCTCTGAGCTCCAGTCTAGATCCACGAACTTCGTTCTTTTCCTCCAACAGCACTCTCCTGATATGGACTTTACTGGAAACTCTCCACCACTCCTGGCACATTTCTTCATCTGGTGCAACCGCACCCTGGCCTAGATCTACCTGCCATCCTGGCCTAGACAATCTTACCACTCTGCCAACTTGTAGGCTGCACCTAACGCTCTCCAGAGCCCTGAGCTTCCGCTGCTGCTCCTGGTGCCAAACCTAGCTCCAAGGTCAACCGCTCATGCCTCTCCACCTACAGAGCCTTCATGAGGATGTCAGCTACATTGTCCTCCGAACAAATGTACTCAAGTCTCAGAACGCCATTCTGGACCAGCTCCCTCACATTCAGATACCTGACACCTATATACTTCATTCGGTTCTTCAGGTTCTCTGCCTCTGACATGGCAATACAGGCCTGTGAGTCCTCATGCATGACCGTCGGTCCTGTGCATGCCTCACCTAGATCTTCCAGCAGCTGTCTTATTCATTGCATCTCTCCTGCCATCTCGGACAAAGCTGAAAACTCAGCTTCTGAGGTACTGAGTGCCACACAGCTCTGTTTCCTGCTTCTCCAAACCACTGGACTGTCTGCGTACCTAATCAGCAAACCTGTCACTGATTTCCTATTGTGTAACTCAGATGCAAAAGAGCTATCTACAAAACAATCCAGCTGTGCTCCAGATCCCTGTAGCACAAGCTTCTTCTCCTTGCTGCCCTTCAGGTACCTCAATACCCTTCTCACCGCAGTCCAGTCCTCCAACTTGGGATTGCTTACTCTATGGCTCAGCATGCCAACAGCAAAGGCTATATCTGGCCGCGTGTTATTGGCTATAAACATTAAACTGCCAATAACCGACCTGTACAGATCAGGATGCTCGAACACCCTGTCAGATTCTGTGCTACTTGTGAACCCTGGTGTTATGGGACTCCTCACCACCTTTGCACTCTCTAGTCCACATTTCTCTAGCAACCTCTGAATCTTCTTTGTCTGACTTAGCATCAATCTGCCATCTGCTGTTCTCTCCACTTCTATCCCAAGATAAGACTTGAGGTTCCCTAGGTCTTTTAGGACAAATTTCCTTGCCAGCTTAGCCTGCACGGCCTTCACCTCCTGCTCCATCTGAGCAGCCACACAGATGTCATCTACATAGATGACTAAAGTGACCCCTCCTCTCCTATACACACATGCATCTGCCACACTCCGTGTGTATCCCAGCCTTACCAGTTCCTCAAGGAACTGGTAAGGCTATTCCAGCAGCGTGCACTCTGCTTGAGGCCATAGAGGGCTTTCTTGAGTCTGTAGACCCTGCCCTCCTTGCCATCATCAAACTCAGGTGCCTGTTCCATATACACCTCCTCCTCGGAAGAGCGGCGGCTGAGGAAACACTGGGCGTTTGGCTGTGGGAATGCCCTGAGAGATCATTCCCCACTCCACCCAAGGCTCCAGAGGCAGTGGAGATGTGGCTTCACCCACCCACCCAGGCTGAGAGTATAAAGTGCCTGGAAGAGCTCCTGTCCTCCGAAGAGCGGCAGCTGAGGAAACAACGGGCGTTTGGCCATGGGAACGGCGGTCCTATCCCCCGTTTCCCAATAATATTTTTTGCTTTTAGAGATCATGGTGGTAGAAGTTGAAACTGGTCGTTTAGTCCTAGGCATGCCCAGGACCTCCTTCACTCCATGAGATTTAGAGGCGGCAGTGCATTCCTAGTAAGCCTGAGGTGGTGGCATGACCCTAATAAAGATATACCTCTATCATAGAATTTGTAAGATAGCCATATAAATGGATTTTGAATGGCAAAGGTTTGATTTTAAAATTGATAGCGATAAAATTTTAAAGATTTAGAAAGGTTGTGAAAGACCTGTAGAAAGATTTAATGTTTCTTAATTTCAAAATAAGAATAAGGTTTTAACAAATCAAATCTTATTTGCAGTCCCAGGTAGAAGTTACAAAGAATTTTCAAGTAGAAACTAAGACATGGTAATGACTCGGAGTAATTATAAACTCCATGGTATTACTCCATTAATAATTAAATCCCCCCTTAGGAAGCCGAGGATGCAAACAAAAATTACACAGTTTTATGCAAATAAAGAAAGAGAAGATGTGACATTAAATCAAGAGCCTCCAGAAGTTAATAGTGTTGTTAAAGGGACCTCCCCTGTCAATAATGAATATGACTATATTGACGTTTACAATGTGGATAGTAATACAGATAGTACGACTTCTAACCTGCTCTCCCCACAAAGCAGAGAAACATATGAGATCAACTAGAGGAGTTAATGTTAAGGCAAATCTCTGAATTAAAAAAAAAAAAAAACACCAAGGGAGACAAACAAGGAGAGTTCACATTTGCCTCTGGAAACAGAGCCTCGACAATAGACTATTTTGCAGTATCACACAATTTATTAAATGAGATCTTAAAATTTAAGGTGATAATTAGAACTGAAAGTGATCACTTTCCTCTGTATGCTTCTTTAAACCTGGGAGCACAAAATATATGTGCTGATTTAGTACCAGGGTTAGATCTAAAAATGGCCCCTAGCTTTTCTCGTGTAAAATGGTCCATTAAACAAGATGAAATTGTAAGCAAGTTTCTTCAGTTAGACAGTTTGATTAAACTCAGAGAGATCTTTCTCTTAGAAAACCCCTCAGAACAGATCTTAAATTCCTATTCGAAGTTAATAACACATATTCAAGGTTGTCTTCTTGCTAAAAAATACCTACAAACATAATACTCAATATGTTAAAACCAACCATTGGTTTGATAAAGAATGTAGAAATCTAAAAATGGAAAAATGGAAAAATGGAAAAATATAGGCAATATAGAAACTCTGCTATGACATCTTTACCAAAGGATTGGTTTGTGTTAAAAAAAGAAATACAAAAAACTAATTAAGGAAAAAAAGAATCAGGCAATAAGAACTAATTGGCAAAGATTAATAGTTGCATCAAATACACGTGATTTTGCCACATTTTGGAATATAGTGTCAAGGGGATGGAAAAATAATATATATTGTCTAGATTCCCATATCCCAGTAAAAACTTGGGAAGCATACTTTAGTACAATGTATGCCGGAAGTAAAACAGGAGATAAATCAATTCCTCTGATTCTTGAAGATCTTCCTACTTGGCCACCTGTCTCAACATCTGAAATCTTATTGCACGACTAAAACTTGGTAAAGCCCCTGGATATGATCATATACCTCCTGAGCTGTTAAAATCAAATGTTGATTGGTGGCTACCAGTTCTAGCTGCCTTATTTACCCATATAAATCAGGCAGCTTCAATACCATCTGACTGGGGCTTGGCAATAATAGTGCCAATTTTTTAAAAAGGGCAAAAATCTGATCCAGCCAATTATAGACCCATCAGTCTACTGAGTATAATTAGTAAATTGTATGCGAGCCATCTCTTAGAAAAATTATTGTGTTGGTTAGAAGAAGACAACTTTCTGAGGGAAGAACAAGCCAGCTTCAGACAAGGACGTTCATCAATAGATAGATCTTTTGTTGGTTCAACACACTGGACTTATTGATACACAAAGTTCCTAAATATTTCAACACCTTGTAGACAAATATTCATCTCCTGTCGGGGGGACACTTTATGCAGCATTTATAGATTTTAAATCTGCTTTTGATACAATTCCAAGAGACAGATTATGGTGAAAATTGGAGGCTACTAGTATCGATAGATGCCTATTGACTCTCATAAGAAGTCTTTACGACCAAACCTCTCTGAGAGTAAGATGTAATCAAGAAGGGCATTTAACAAAGGTAATACCTACATATAAAGGGGTAAAACAAGGTTGTGTATTGGCCCCTACTTTGTTCAATATCTACATTAATTCATTAATTGAAACATTGTCTGGAGAAAATTTTCATTCACCCAAATTGACAGGGAGGTCAGTATCCACACTTCTTTATGCTGATGATGTAATACTGTTATCTTTAACCTGTGTAGGACTGAGACGCCTCTTAAAAACTCTGGGAACACATTGTAGTACAGAACAATTAGTAATCAATTACGAAAAATCTAAAGTCCTTATCTTTTCCAAAAAAAAAAAAAAGTAAACACCGAATGGACACCAACTCGAACAGGTTAAATTTTATAAATATTTGGGCATAATTTTTCATTGTACAGGCACCTGGAGAGCTCAAATTTCTTACGCTGTTACAAATATACAACGAAGTTATAAGTCACTTATTTCCTTCTTTTACAGCAAAGGTGGACAACATGTCCCCTCTGCCATACAGGTATTCAAAGCAAAGATCCTTTCTCAAATGTTATACGGTGCACAAATATGTCTATTTAAAAATACTATTGCTATGGAAACTGTTCAAACAAAATTTTTGAGATCTGTTCTAAGTTTACCGAACTGCGTGCCAAATGCTTCACTTAGATTGGAAACTGGTTTAATCTCTATTGAAGCACAAATATGGATATATAAGTTAGATTATTGGTTAAAGTTGTTATTTACCCCCAACGGTTTAGCTCCTTTGACTCTTATTGATACATTTCAATCAAGATGGATAAAATTGGTTAAGGAAAAAGTGCAATTCTTAGGTTTCTCCCAATCTGTTATTCTTGCCATGGGGTATGCAAAGGCCAAAGAGAATATTCGTCAACGCATATTGGATATAGAATTACAAAACTACATATGTGCAGCATCCCTACACTCAGTGTTTAAAGACAGTGGGAGAGGCCTTGTCATTGCTACATATTTGAAAAAATTTAACAAATCCAAAGTATAGGAAGGCCTTTACTTTGGCCAAATTCAATGTACTTCCATCGGCTCTACTCACAGGAAGATATAACAAAAAACCTTTTTGTGAACGGTTATGTCCTTGTGGGTCTGGGGAGGTAGAAACTGTGTGCCATGTCTTATTGCATTGTACCTTCTATCGGGATTTGCAGCGGCACTTTATAGTTCCAATTTTGCAAAAAATACCAGGCAATTCGGATACATTCTACACTGATTATCTCCTGGCAGATCAGAAGCCAGAGGTTACGGCTAAGATAACAAGTTTTTGCGTTGCTGCAATAGCTTGCCGACGTAAAATGGTGTCTTAATTTTATTGTACTAGAACATGTTATTTTTGTACAAATTTTCCTTTAGTATGTATAATATTATTATATTGTTTGCTGGAGTTTATAATGTTTATGCTGGTTATTGTTTGTCATTGTCATTATCATCTATATGGGATGTTTTTGTCTGGTCGTTTGTGCATTCTACATTTATAGATTATCCATATATAGGAAAATTACATAGAAAACTAATGTAGGTGGCAAGCTTCTGTGCTGTTGAAATTTTGTTCCGACGCAATGTGGTATTTTTATTTTGTATTATTTTGTATAATTCTGAACTATCTTGTACAATTCCTTTCTACTATGTATAACATCGCTTTGTTTTATAATGGTTTTTTTTTCTTCCTTTGCTGGTCATTGACCGTAATAATAAATTTGATTTCTTTCACCTCCTCCTCAAGCTTGGCATTGAGGTAGGTGGTCTCAAAATCAAAGTGCCTCACTATCTGCCCTGTCCGGGCAGCCACTACAAGCACTAATCTGAGACTTTCTGGCTTGGCTGTGGGAGAGAAAGTCCTCTCATAACTCTCAAATTTCTGTTGAGAGAAACCTCTTGCTACTAGCCTGGCCTTGTACTTCTGGGTCCCATCAGGCATCTCCTTTCTTTTGTAGACCCACCTGCAACCTACAACCTTCCAGTTCCTGGCCTAGCTACCTCCTCGAAAACCTCCCTGTTCATTAGTGAGTCAAACTCACTCTCCATGACATGGAACCACTTCTCTTGTTCCTCTCTGGGGGAAGTGAGAAGCTCCTGGAAACTCTCAGGTTCCTCTGCCACTGCAGCACACACCCTAGCGTTCTGTACTACGAAACGCTCTGGAGGCCTTCTCACCCTTTGTGTCCATCTGGGGATGATCACTCTTGTCTTACCCCTCTCATCCTCACTGTCAGTGCTGCTCCCTACACCCCTGTCTGTGGCTGTGGGTGTTGATGCCTCACTCTTTGGTGTTGTGACAGTGGGAGCTTGGGTGACTGTGGGCTGCCTGGAAGTACTGGGCTGACTCTCTATGGTGTCTTTTGGTGTTTCCACCCCTCCATTCCCAGTACTGCCACCACCCTGTTGTCCCAGTCTGATGAAGACTTCCTGATTTCAGTGGATTCTCTCCCACCCCAAGTGCCTTTCAAAGTTCGCACTTCTGGATAACATGATGCATCCACCTCCCAGATGGAACCTGTAGCTATTCCCCTCATACCCCACAAACATTAATCTTTTCCATTTGGGGTCACCCTTCTTCCAGAATCTCTGGGGAACCAACACATTGGCAAATTGCCCAAATACCCTCAGGTATTTCAGATTGGGTGGCCTCCCATGCAACATGTAGCATGGGGTTTGCTGCACCTCGGAATGCCACAGTCGGTTGCTTATGTGGCATGCTGCCAAAACTGCCTCCCCCCAAAGACCTTCTGGAGCTTCATCATCCAACAGCATACAGTCTTTGAGTTGGGTCAGCATGCCTATCTTCCTCTCGGCCAGTCCGTCCTCCTGGGGAGTCACAGGGTTGGTGGTGTTGTGGCGGATGCCCCTCCGCTTCAACCAGGTCTGTAGGCTGGAAGAAAGAAACTCACCACCCCAGTCTGTAACAAGGGAGCCGAACTTGAAATCAAATTCCCTTTCAACTCTCTCCACCCAGGCCTTGAATGTGGGAGCTGCCTGATTTTTCTCCTTTAGAGTAAAGGCATATGTGTACCTCGTATGGCGATCCACGATTACCATAAGGTACCTATTCCCACCTATAGACTTGCTGTAAGGGCCTGCTATGTTCGCATGAACTACCTGGAATGGGCTCTGGGTGACGCACTTGCTCCTTTTTGCAACAGGGAAGGCTTTCAGCTTAATCCTGCTGCATATAGAGCATTCCAGGTGATTACTGCAGTTCTCCCACTTAAGCCCAGGACATACCCCTTTCAGCTTGTCCAAACTGTTGAACCCGGCATGACCTAGGACCCTGTGTAGGTAGTTCAGTGGTACATTCCCAACTGTGGCACACCCTGCCTGGGAATCCAGAAAATATAACTTGTTGTGCCTGTGTGCGTTGGCACAAAGCTGCCCCCCTCTAGTGATGAGGCACTCATCCCCTTCAAACTGCACTGCATAGCCCTCTGACACTAAGGCTGAGACACTGATCAAACAGTTTTGTAACTTGGGGGCACAGAGAACGTTCTCAAAATCCCTTTCAAACCCAGGGAAATGCACAGTCCCCATGTCTCTGATTTGGCTGGAACCTCCATCAGCCAAACCAACCCTGCTGACACTGGAGGGCTTCCTGTCCTTCAGCAAGGATCTCTTGTTGACTATGTGATGTGTGGCTCCACTGTCAATCATCCAGAGATGTGTGTTGGCATCTGCATGATGGGCCTTAGTGTCACTCTCCTTGACTGCCGAAACAGCCCCTTTCCTGTTCCCAGGAGACTGGCATGGTAGCTGTTTCCCTCTGGCAGCTGGTGACCTCCTGCAGTTCCTGTGAAAATGTCCTGGCTGTCTGCAAGCGAAACATTGTTTTGCTCTGCAAACAGCTGCATTCTCAGTCTCTTGAACTGCTTCTGATGGTGTGGTTGGTGTTGTTGTTGTTGGCTGGACCTGTCTCTGAATGCCAGCTTCAAAATGCCATCTCTGGCATTCCTCCAAAACACGTGTGGTCACTAGGTCCACAGAAAGTTGTGTCTCTGGCACCCCCTGGAGGCTGTACAGGATATGGTCAAATTCCTATGACAAACTGCTCAGCAAAATGTGTGCCTTCTGCAGCCTTGACAACTCTATTCCTCTAGCGTGTGCTTCCAGGAATAAATGTTTCATTTCAGCCAGATGCTGCTCTGCAGACTGGCCTTTGACCATTTTACATGCATACAGTCTCTTTGTCCAAAGCATATTTGATAACAAGGAATCAGACTGATGCACACTCTTTAAAGCAAGCCAAACCTCCTGGGCAGACCCTTTATCTTGCACATGGTCCAACTGGCTGGGATCCAAACAAAGACAGATAGTCACACGGGCTCTCCTGTCTGTTTGTGCATTTTTTTAATTTAGACCCTCTTCCACAGGTTCCCACAACCCCTCACGAACCAGGGCAGCTTCCATGTAAACTGCCCATTGCAAGTAATTCTGATCAGTCAGTTTAGGAAACTTTATGCTTTCCATTCTTGCAATTAGGCAAAACAACAGCACAGTGTTGGCAGCCTTCCCAGCTTTCACTATCAGTAACAGATAAAGGCAGCTAAACAGCTAGGCTCTTAACTCTTTGCTGACCGGCACTTTAGATAGTTGAAAGCAGCTCTTCTGGATGCAGACAAAAACAGTCACTTACTTTCATCTAGTCCGAACCTCTGGTGAAGACTGGGCCCATAACCAGTGTTAGCGTGGTGACGCAGCGCGTGGGAACCACGTAACGTGAAGCACCAGGATCCAGACTGTCTTTGATGAAGCAGGCAACACTGTCAGCTACAGGAAAACTCATTTCCCTTCCAGACAGAGCAGAGAGAAACTCAGCAGATGTCTCACTAAGAGGCTTTTAATCTTCAGACGTTCTATGTACAAAGGCTATGTACAACAATACACCAACGCACTCTCCAACAATCTCCACCTTCCACAATCAACCCATACATGTGTTGTCCCTTATATAGCCAGTGCTCTACATGGCTTTCTGTCCCTGCCTCTTCCTTTTGGACACCTGTCAATCATCAGTATGACACATCATGTTTGCAGCCCTTTTGCAGCATTTACTGTGCTTTACAGCACCAGGTGACTCCCTGTCATTATGTCACCTCTTGTTTCATCAGCCTGTTTCATCAGCCAGTTTCATAAGCCTTGATGCTGCATGACTCAGCAATGGCCAAATGCTTAGTCATCATGGCTGCTGCCATTCAACACATTGTGCATTTTCACTGGAACATCATTCCAACAATTATCCAGCCAAAAAAGTGAAAGAGATACAAGGAAAACTTCCAAAAACATTCTTTCATCTTACATATACATTTAATTTATTAGATATATGGAGATATAAGAAAGAAAAAGAGTGAGAATACACCTTCTTTTCTGAAAGGCATAAATCATATGCCAGAATTGATATGTTCTTAGCCTCAAGATCAATATGTAATAAAGTCGAAATGATAGAGATAATCTAATACTAGATCATTACTCCGAAATAATAAAATCATAAACAA
This sequence comes from Phrynosoma blainvillii, assembly GCA_026167975.1. Taxonomy (NCBI): domain Eukaryota; kingdom Metazoa; phylum Chordata; class Lepidosauria; order Squamata; family Phrynosomatidae; genus Phrynosoma; species Phrynosoma blainvillii. The sequence continues at coordinate 156,463,414 of JANUYF010000004.1, forward strand.
GTATGAAAAGAATATTTTCAAAAGAACTTAGGAAATGTTGTAAAATTGGAAACTGTATGGGTAGCAAGTAAAGCTGCAATAAGGGATTTCTTTATACAAAAACATAAGCTGATACAAAAGAATAATAAGGAAAAAAGAATCAAATTATGGAAGAGATAATTGAAAAAGAAAAAGAATTAATAAACAGTAAGAATAAAGATAGAATAATAAAAAATAAAAATTCTTCAATGTAGAAGAAATGACAAAAATAATGAAATGGGCAAACGCAAAGCAATTTCAAAATGCTAATAAGACTTAGAAAAGAAAAAGTTAAAAAAAGTACAAATAAAAAATGGAGAAAAAATATACACAGAACATAAAAAGATTAAAGAAGTTTTTTACAACCACTTTAGTAAAATATTTAAAGCAAAGGAAATAGATGAAAAGGAAATAGAGAACTACGTACATCAATGCAACATTCCTTTCAGGAACACATTAGATTAATGCTTTCCTGCCAGAATGGAGTTGATAAAATTGTTAAAGGAGATGGGTTACAAAATATGCTGAAGGGATTAATGACTGTTAAGCTGAAAAGGTGCTGGTTAAAAAATGGAAAGCTTTGAGAGCTGAGTGCTGGAATGTGGGGGAGTTGCCGGCCTTAGCCGCTGCAGAGAAATGGATTCAAACCTGCATGGTTAATTGGTTAAATGTTTAATTGTATAGTGCTTGAAACATAAATGGATTGGTTTGATATTGAATGAGTGATGGAACAGGGTGCCTAAATTAATCCCATATCTGTGCTGACTTTGATAGCCATGGGTTCCTAGTCTCAGGCTTCAGAGTTCATAAACAAAGCACCATCAAAGACTGTTGTTTGGTCTAAGGACAATGGAAAACTGTAGATTCACATGCACCTGGCTCTTTGTTGGATTTTCCGGACAGTAGGACATTACATCATGTGAAGAGCCAAGGCACAGGAAATTTGGACCAATCACAGTTTGCCACTTGACTATGGGAAGGGACTTTGTTCTAGTCTATAAAAGTGTGTTAATGTACTGTGACTTTAGATTCGTCAAAGAAATCAAGACCTGTCTGCACTGTTTTCTTTTCTGCAACAAAGCTGTCCTTTTTGACTTAATGTCTGGGAGCTGTCTTTATGTCTGAAAGAAGACTGGTGGGCATGCTGATTCTGACATTAAAAGAAGAGCTTAGTCTAAAATTAGATCAATCTATTACAAAAGAAGAACTTTTTGAAGCAATAAAAAATGCTAAAAATGACAAAATGCCTGGCCCGGATGGACTCACATCTAAATATTATAAAGTGTCCAAAGAGGAAATGTGTAATCCCTTACTATTAACAATGAATAATATTGGAGAAGGGAAAATTCCCCCAACTTGAAAGGAAGCTAATCTAACATTAATTTTGAAGGAAGGGAAAGATCAAGAAGATCTGAATAGCTACAGACCTATTTCCTTGCTGAACACAGATTATAAACTCTTTGCATATATATTATCAAATAGGCTAAAAACTACTGTACTAAAATCAATATATGAAGAACAATTGGTTTCATCCTGAATAGACAGTTAAGAGAATATATAAGACAAATATTGAATGTAATAGAATATTTTGAATTTCATAATGAGAAGAAATTAGCTCTGATCCTGTTAGATCTAGAGAAAGCATTCAATCATTTCGATTGGAAATTGATGAAAAATCTCTTGAATCAGATGAAAATAGAATTAAATTTCCAAAATTGGATTAATGCTATTTATTTAAAAAAAAAAACAGCTAAAATATTGATAAATGGAACTAGAACAAAGCCAGTAAATATCAGTAAAGGAACAAGACAGAGGTGTCCCCTGTCACCGATACTATTTATTCTTACTTTGAATGTCTTATTAAGGAAAATAAAGGAATCATCAGATATTAAGGGACTCAAAATTAAAGGAGACCAATATAAATTAAGAGCATTAACAGATGATATTGCTTTAACACTAGAAGATCCATTATATAGTATTCAACATCTGCTGAAACAAAAGATTTTGAAAAGGTCTCCAGGTTAAAAATAAATATAGATAAAACTAACGTAATTGTTAAAAATATGACTACTATAAGAGAACTAAAATTAAAAGAACTAACAGGATTTAATATAACTAAAAAAGCTAAATACTTAGGAATAGTATTGACCAATAAAAAGTTGGACATATTTGGAAATAATTATGTAAAAAAAATGGAATGAAAAAAAAAAGGATTTGAAAAATTGGACTGACTTGAAATTGTCACTATTAGGGAGAATTTCTGTAATTAAAATGAACATCTTGCCAAAACTCTTGTTTCTGTTTCAAACCATCTCAATAATAAAAAATGATTGTGTCTTTAAAGCTTGGCAAAAGCAACTTTCTGAATATATATGGGTGGGGGGGAAAACCCAGAATTAAGCAAAAGTATACACAGGATGCAATGGAAAGAGATGGTTTGGCAGTACCAAACCTAAGATTATATTTTGAAGCCAATTCCTTTCTATGGTTGAAGGACTGGATAAAGCTGGATTTAAAAAAAAACAAAAAACTAGAAGGTTCTGAATTAAGATTTGGTTATCACGCCTATTTATTCTATGAAAAAATTCAGGTTAATCATGATTTCAACAATCATTTTATTAGAGAGGCTTTATACAGAATATGGAAAAAATATAAAAGAAGAATTTGTCCTCACATTCCACTGTGCTTATCATCTCATGAGGCTCTGTTCAGAACAGATCCTTAGAGGAAAGAGAAGTGGTTAAAATATGATGAGATTCTAAAGAAAGAACGGAGAGAATTTGAAACAAATTCTAGAACTAGAACAAATTAGATCAGAAGATTTAAACTGTGGATAGTTTTTATATCATCAAGTGAAGTCTAGATTTCTAATAGATAAAAAAATGGTGCGAATAGCAAGTGTAAAGACTGAGCTGGAAGAAATCATATGGATGGAAAAGCCTGCTATGTTATCAAGAATATATAAAAAACTGTTAAAAATCTATTTGAAAGAAGACATGATAAAAGAAAATATGATCTTATGGGCAAAAAAATTGTGGGAAAGCATTAGGCTCAGTGGGAGAAATCGTGGAATAGAAGGCTAATGTATTTGGCTAGACAAGATATAAAATATTTTTTTAAATAAAATTATGTATAGATGGTATCTCTCACTGGACAAAATAAGTAGAATATATGGAAATAGAGAAAATAAATCTTGGAAATGCGTGAGGGGAATTTCATTTGTGGTGGGAATGTGTTGAGACAAAAAAATTTGAATGCTATAAATGGAGGTATAAAGGAAATATTAAAAATTGATTTAAAATTTAGTTGAATATGATAGAAAAAATAGAAAAGAAATATGGTAAGATTATCTTTTATATGTTAACAACAGCAAGGTTAGTGTATGCAAGATATTGGAAAGTTAAAAAAGATGTACGAATTGATGAACAAATTAAGCTGTTTATCAAGGCATGTATGTAGTTATAAGTCAGGTAGACTGTTGTAAAGACTGGACCTGCCACTTCATTTCCATACACAAAGGATTTGTAATTTGAATTGACATCCTCATATATATATATATATATATATATATATATATATATACATATAATATAACACATATACCCATATGACACTGATAACATTTACAAACATTAAAAGACTATGACAAACATTACCAACATTTAAAACATTTAAAACATTACAAACAAAACTTCTTATCTACCACCCTATCATCAATTCATATATATATTATTTACTTTTCTGCTTATCAATGATAAGGGTCTGCTCGGTCTGCTCGGTATACACATTGGGAAGACGGTTCTGCAGGGCATAGTAGCCAGCCCATCTTTAATATTGGGCTAATCATAAATTCCCCTTAAAAGGCCCGTGGCTACAAATTGGTGGAGAAAGCTTGGGCATCAATCTTCCCCCAAAATTTGGACTTTCCAAACTGATCACTTGGACTGTTCAAGTATCGGAACGTAGAGGGAACAGGGAGTTTCAAAAGGGGCAGATGCAGGAAATAATTAAGAGAAAAACCCGTGTGAGTGTGTCTCTTGTGTGAAGTGGCCATAAGGGCAAAGGACTGTCAGGGTTGGCTTTTCCCCCATTTTCTGTCTTTGGCTGCATGCTCTGCATCGGGCTCTGGTGGATGCCATCCAGGTGTGGACATATAGTCACCCTTGGGCGTGGAGTCGGAGTAGGTTCTTCCCAATGCCCTTTTTATTATTTTGTCCAACTTCTTTGGGTGGGAAAGCAGGAGTAGGTTTCTCCCCCAGCCAAAGCCCACAACACTATAGGTTCACACAGACCCATTAAAATCCCAATCCATCAATCTACCCCCTTGGACGAGCAAGGTAGGCAAAAGCAGGAGGGTGCCCCTGACTGGAGGCCATAAAATCCTAGCGCAAGGGTGGACAAGGAGTAGCTCACAGGATAGGAACAACTTTAAAGTATAGACATCTCCGGGGGAGAGTCTAGTGAGCTGTCACTCCTCCCGTGGCCCCGGTCGTGGCCAAATACAATGAAATCTTAGCAGCCGTCGCAGCTGGAGCGCACTTTTACAGCGTTATTGACTTGGCCAACGCCTTCCACTCCATCCCTCTCCACAAGAGCTGCTTTTATAAATTCACCTTCGAATTCAGAGGTGAACAAATGGCATTCAAGAGATGCCCACAGGGATTTCACTCGAGTCCCAGCATATGTCACTCCCACATGGTCAAGATGTGGACCAAGTTGCGCCCAGCATAGCGCCCCCACATCTTGTCGTACGTGGATGACATTCTGGTACACTCTGAATCCCAAGAGAAGACCGCCGATATCACCCGCGAGGTCCTGCAGCTGATCAGTGAGACAGGGTTCAAGGCAAACAGAGACAAAGCACAATTGGTACAAACCCAAGTCAGGTATCTGGGCTTAAACCTCCAGCCGGAGTGCCGGACTCCTGATTCCCAAAGGGTAGAAACTATAGGCAAGCTCCCTGCCCCCACAGATGTAGCCTCTCTAAGAGCCCTGCTGGGCACTTTCAATTTCTCAAGGGAATTCATAGAAGCTTTCTCTATTAAGGCAAAACCACTGTATGCCCTTCTAAAGAAAGGAGTTGCGTGGGAATGGGGACCCAAACAGGAAGAGGCATTTGCCACTCTAAAACAGGATTTAGCTAAAGCACCTGCACTGGTGCACCCTGATGTCACCAAGCCCTTTTATATCCAGCTGGCTGTCTCAGATAACCATATTTGCGCAATCTTGCTACAGCCGCGAAGCGGCACTCAAAGAGCGGTAGTTTATGCCTCAAGCAACCAGACCCCCACCGAGATCAAGTTTAGCCCTTGTGAAAAGAATTGCATGGCTCTGGTCTGGGCACTCACCAAGTGGGAATTCATCATTGGAGGTGCCCGGGTCATTGTCCAGACCCCTCACACACCCCTTAAATTCATGCTGTCTGGTAAGATCCAAGACGGACAAGTCCATAGCTCCCGGATAGCCAAGTGGACCATTGAACTGGTAAAGAGGGGCGTAGATTACCAGAGGCAGGCCAGTGAGCCAGCGGCCCCCTATGGGCTGGTAGTGACTGGCTCTGTACATGAGTGCCCACTGCCCACGATCTCAGAGAACAAATGGCCAGTGCAACCCGGGGAACCACTCCAACAGTCACTAGAAAAAGGATTCTAATGCTGGTTTTGCGATGGTTCCTCATACTGCCTTAACGGCACCCGCAAAATAGGATATGGGGCCATCCGAGTCAATGATGCCCACACCTTGCAAGGGCCAGCACTCCCCCATTCTAGCCAGGCTGCAGAGGTTGAGGCCCTTTTGGCCATCCTACACTTCAAACCCCTAGACATCCCAGTGGCGGTGTTCACAGACTCTCAGTGGACTGTGAATGCAGCCCTAGATTGGCTTCCTGTGTGGCTTAACCGGGAATGGAAGACCAATGACAATAAACCAGTAGCCCATGCCAATAAGTGGAAGGAAGTAGCAGCCTTGCTTTTGCAGCGCACTGCACCTACACGAGTAGCATTCGTAAAGGGACACCAAAAAGGGACCTAAGAAGAGGCGCTGTGGAAGAACCGGGCGGATGCATTAGCCAAGGAAGCTGCCTCCATGCCTGAGCCCTCTCAGCCCCTTCATCCTATAAATATAAACCCCAAAGAACCTCTGTTGCCCCCTACACCAGACCTGGGCCAGTTACAAAAAGGAGACAAAGAGATACAAGAACTGATAAGCGCAGGTAGAGACCCCAAGAGCAAATACAAGATAGAACAGAAAGAGGAAGTTTGGTGGGCAGTGGATGTCGAGGGTAGCTACAGCTGGATCGTCCCCAAAGAAATCCGCGGAGACCTAATTCAGTTTATACATGAGATAGGGCACCGGGGCAAACAGAGCACCTATGAGAGGGTCAGAGAGACAGGATGGTGGCCCAGGATGCGAGCAGACATTGACCAATGGGTAGACAACTGTCTATCCTGCGCCATGGTCAATGCCGATTCGGGAGGCCCTAAGGCACCGATGGGACACAAGAAAATTGAAGGTCCATCGACACGAATCCAAATTGACTTCATAGGCCCATTGCCCATTACCCCCAGACAAAACAAGTACTGCCTCACCATCATAGACCCGTTTAGCAAGTGCGTGGAGGCCTTTCCCACTAAAGACAACACCGCTGCCACCACTGCACAAATATTGTTCACCCAGGTCTTTTCACGATTTGGGATGGTGCGAGAGATAGACCATGACTCTGGCTCCCACTTCAAGGGAGAAATCATGCAGGAATTATGTAAAGCTCTGGACATCCGCCAGCGCTTCCACATTCCATACCGTCCGCAAAACTCGGGTGCTGTAGAACGCACCAACCGGTCGCTCAAAGAAGCGCTACGCAAAGTGGTTAAAGCTTCTGGGAAGGACTGGGATGCAAAGCTCCCCATAATTCTGATGGCCTTCCGAGGGACAGTGGCCTCCCATGGCTTCATGCCACACCAGGTCATGACGGGGCGCAAAATGCTCATGCCCGAGGCCTTCTGGTTAAACACCACCATTCCCTCTGAACTAGAACCCCTCCTTTTAAACCACGAATGGATCAAAACACTCCTACAAGAATTAAGCCAGTTACACCGACAGGTAGCCAGAAATCTAGGAAAGAATATGCAGGCCATGGATCGTAAATTCAGATGGGTTAGGAACCCCCAGCAATGGGATCCTGGACAGCTAGTAATGTACAGAAACGTCACCCAGAACAAACATGCGCTATCAGCTAAATGGGTCGGCCCAGTAAAGATCACAGAGAGGGTCTTGCCCACTGCGCATCCCACACAGTTTACCAACTGCGCATCCCACACAGAAAAGGAGATCGGCTTAAATACTTTCATGCCTCCCAACTCAAGGAATGGAAGGGAGGACCCGTACCCGTTAAGACTATCCAAGACTGGCCCGAGATACCCCCGATAGACCTGTTCCATGGTGGAGGATAATTACTCCGTTAAGCTAAAACAGCCTCTCTACCTCCTTAACAGGGACACAAGATGGTGTGCCATATCGGGACCATATGGATCCTGACCTGGATACACACAGGTAGCTCCCTCCCCACCTATCCGACACACTTCAATGCCACATGGCAATATAATATAGAAGCCGAGTGCCACTGGGCACCCCCCTACCCTGGAATGTTTGAGGTACTAGATGCCATGGGTGAGGTCCACATGTGGTATGACAAGCAGCTCCCCCTTAAGATAAAGACTAGGGTTTATGTAACCGAAAGCCAAACTATCTGGTCAGAAGTAATTATGTCTGGTCCCCAGACTCACACCTGGGTAGAAGCAGACGCCGGCAGCATTCCCCTCACCCCAGGAGTATGGAACAAGCATAGATTTGACCCCCCAATTAGTCAGGTTCCCGCCTCCTTTCACACCACGCTCATGTTAGACCCACAGTGCCGTCCTACATGGACCTGGAAGACTAGGCTCTTCCTGTGCCACACATTCCGTCAGATCCCTACAAATTGCAATATAACCTGTGTAAAGATGCAATGCCCTTTCACCCCTGAATGACCCCAGCCATGATCCAAGAACCTCCCATGTATATAGGCAATGTGGTAATTCGACGAGATATATCCCTGTTCGCATATACTGAGGCACAACCCACTGTTACCACCCTAGCTCTAAATTTGACAGCCATTAATGTGGCCAGGACGATCCCCATTTGTAGCCCCTATATAACTGCTGCATGGGCACAATGGGAAGATTTGGAGGAGAGGTGGCGACCACTAACACACCCGCTCTTCAGGAACCGAAGGGACACCATGGGTAATGTCTTAGGGGGCATAGGAATAGGAGGTAGCGTACTGAACACCATAGACAACGAAGTTTTGGCAAACAAACAAGGATTAGTGGGATCTCGCACCAAAGACATTGGAATATCCATCGCATCAGGAATGACTAACGTGGCCCAGGGCATTGATATCCTAGGGCACATCCTGCCGCAATGGGTGGGGGTAGAGAGGGAAATTATTGTAGATCTAGGAGTCTCTCTACACAAAAGCCTGTATAACCTATCCATAGCCATCCAATGCACTCAGATACAAAACAGCCTCATAACGTTCGCCTCACAACTAATACAAGCCTCACTCATGAAACTGATACACCCAGAAGTCTTGGGCTTATTTGAGATCAGATACCCAGACTCCACCCACAGAATTGATAAAAATAATTGGAGCGCAGTGCCAAGACATGATCCTTAAGATAGGTGTCTACCACGAGAAAATACAAAACCCTCAACCTATGCACCTAGTCTCTCACCTGGGACTCCCCCTAGCAGGAAGCAACACCACCATGATACCAGCACATATATTGCATTGGACTAACGGCACCCACTTATACGACCTATCTGGATGTGTCAGAAATCAGCAGTGGATGCATTGCTATGATGGTTTAGAGGGAAACCCTATCCAGAATACCCAAGAGCATATCATCACACCTGTGACACATACTCTAATGGTTCAAATAACTCATGATTGCTTCTGTCTTCGCACCCCCTGCCATGAGGTCCTCCTCATGCCATACAAGTGTACTCTAAACATAGACAGATCCAAGGGAAACCCCTGCTTTTGTAGAGTCCATGTAAGGGATTGCTTTAATAAATATTTCTACCTGCATGAGACCGTGAAAGAATACATTAGTGAGAACATATTCCACGTCAACAGAACCTTACTGATTGGCTTTCATTCGGAAGAAGAGCTACAGATCTCTAAATGGCTGCGCCTACTCAATAACCTTAGTGAGGCCACCAAACAAATTGAGAAAACTGAGGACCAGATCAAAATAAAGGTAGACTTCCAGGCAAAACAAATTTTACTGTTGACACAATCCATAAAACAGGTCACCGCCAACTCCTGGTGGGGCAATTGGGATTGGACTGCCACCAGACAGGCGATCCTAAAGTTAATCACCAACCCTCTGGCAATAATTGTGACCTTACAGGTTATTACGATGATAGGGTCCGCCAGCCTAATATGCTGGACACGGAGACAAATGGCAAAATTCTGCGCCATGAGATACAGACTAGAACTCCCCTAGCATCCAACCACTATACAAGCTGTCCATATGGCTCTGGGCAACCCACAAGCCGCCGGCTCGTGCCTAGGCCCTATTTAAGCCCCTTCAGAAGTCCATCCGCCTTTGAGGACACCCGGGGGGGAAGTTTCTCCTCTTATTTCCTCCTCTGCCACCCTCATGAGCGGGCTACAACCCCTCTTCTTCAGCCTGCTGTCATCTTCGGTCCGTCCTGCGACTCTCTCTCTCTCTCTACCTTCTCCACTTTCACCCCCGCCACTCTCTCCTCCTCTCTCCTCTATCCGCCTTTTGCTGCTTTCCCTTTTCCTCTCTCCACCCTTTTCCGCGTTCCCTGTGCTCTCTCTCTCTCTCCCCCTCTACTTCGTCTCTGCTTTCCCTTTTCACTGCTCAGCTCCAAAAACGGGGAGGTGAGCCCCTTCTTGAGACAACAACACCGGACCAGACCATGATACAGATGAACCCAGACGGGGCACCACTTCCGCATGACGGCCAGAACGCTCTTCCAGATGGCCACCAAAGCCTCAGTGATCCTGTGCCAGCACCTGAGGTCCTTAATCCCATCACTCCCCTGCTCTGGGTGAGCGCCATCCTGGCAGCATCACCGGGCTCCTCGACCACCTAGACATCACTCGCAAGGAATTGCTCTCTGCGAGTCCCCAAAGACAGTGCTAAAGCCTACAGCCCTCATACCAATCTCCATCGGTTTGGACTCCATGCTGCATCCATGGACAATGCCTGCATTTAAACATGGACTACTGTTATATTGCTTCCCGATCCTGATTGCATTCGTTCTATTTCTCATTTTGTATATTGCCTCTCATTGCTTGTTGTTACTATGTTTCCCTGATTGTCTAGTGTGCCTTTAGTGCTATAGAATGCATGTGTGTGAAAGGGTTCCAGTGATATCCCCTCTCCCCAAAAGGGCTCCACCAGAGAGATACTCCCCATAGTATGGCTCCCTTTCCAGTATTCTCACCCCTAAAACTATCATTTGGCAAAAGTTAATTCGGAAAACACTCACCCACACAATCACCCATGCGGTCTCATAGTTTCCGTGGGGGTGGGGGGAATGTTACCCATAGTGCTGCTGATCAAAAATATAAACTCCATGAATGACCTCCAGATGAACTCTGGCAGTGGACATAGAGGCAAAAGTCCTCCACGCCCAAGGCGTGGACCAACCACCCTTAATCCTCAATAGCCCCCAGATAGTCTAGGAGAGTTGCAGATGGAATTATCTGATGAAATCATCCAAACTATCAGAAGAGGTAATGTCTGTATTGTGCCAACTGATCACACACACACACACAGGATATTGGCCCTTCCGATCACACAATATAACCCTATACAGCCGTCTGTCCTCCCTACAATTATCACCTTTTGCCTCAGGACCAGTTTGGCCCTATAAAAACCCCAGATTTTGGCCAGTCAGTGTGCTATCTTCCTGGTCTAAACTACTCCACGTCACTCTGACCTCTGAAGCTAGTCACCGGCATTTCTGCTCAAACCCACGCTGTGGAGCAGACATGTCTCCATATCCACTCTTCCCATCCGGACCCCAAAGGCGAGCCTAGTCTATTGGTGAGTATATCCCTAGTGAAGCCTGTATTCTATCCCCATGCTAACCTCTATTTTTCCTGAGCCTGTATGAGTGTATGAGCACATGTTATTGTGTGATTTTGCCCTATAATAAAACTAAGACATTCATTGGAAGTATCTGTCTCAGCCCCATTTCTGGGACTTCCCTGGTCTGCTCGGTATACACATTGGGAAGACGGTTCTGCAGGGCATAGTAGCTAATCATAAATTCCCCTTAAAAGGCCCGTGGCTACAAATGTAAAGGTCTGCCACCAAGAGCCCTTGAAAGAGTGGCAATATTGTCTAGAATGGGTTGTAGTTCCTTGATGATGTGCCAGAGTGGTCCCAGTTGGGAACTTTATGGAACCACTAGTGGGGTTCTGTCATTTTCCCTTTTCAATTTATTCTGTACTAGATCAGTCCTGGTACACGTCTTGCCTTGTTTATTTGTTTTTTCACTTCATGTGGTGGGTACTGTAGTTTGAGGAATGCCTGTTGTAATTCCTTGAGTTTGGCATTTCTGTCCTGTGGGTCTGAGCAGATGAAATTGTGTTGGAAGGCTTGGCTGTAGAATATGGATCTGGTTGTGTGTTCAGGGTGGAAACTAGAGGCATGCAAGTACGTGTAGCAGTCTGTGGGTTTGCGATATAGTGTGGTGCTTACCTGCCAATTTCTTTCTTTCAGTTAGTCTTGAAAGTGCTACAAGATCTCTCTACATACCTTCTTAATCGTTTCACCCTACAGAGAAACCTGTTTTGAGTATTGGTAGAGTGTGTAAAATGAACATTATTTAAAATGTTTTCCATTGTTTTAAGGGAGGACTTGGGAGAAAATCAGGAAAACAAACTTGATTTTGGAAACTGGATAACACCTGATGTTTGCATGTTTGTTTGTGTTTTTTCTGAATAATACTAACCCAGCCAAATGGTTAAGTATTTTAGCATGGTATTTTAGCAGGAATTACCTCAACATTCCACTGCATTTTTCTTTGCTCTGTCATATGGAGGTTATTAAAATGTGAAGCCTGTCCTCAGAGTACAAATTATTAGTTATTTCACTAAATTCTGGGTGTGAGGGTGGGGTGGGGTGGGGTGTTCAAGTAATTTCTGACTTATTGCAACACTAAGGTGAATGTATCAGAGGGTTGTCAGTGTTCTGTGCAATGAAAATAATACAATATTAGTAACTGAGATGAACACCTTCCCCTACGGTCGGACACAACTTGACAACCTTGTCAACGGGGAATACTTTTACCTTTTAATACCATGATATGTATATATAAAACTGCAAGACCAGATGAACAGGAAGCCATAACATTCACTTGGGTGGTCGGTATTGATGGTTAATTGCTTACATTTTTCTTTGATTTTTCCTTCTTTTTTTGTTGTTTTCTTTTTCATTCTTTTTCTGTATTGTATTATTTTCATATTGTAATATTATATATAAATGCATATGTTCTATATATAAACCTTTTTTTTCTTTATGATAAAAAATAACACACACATATTTAAAATTACAATTCCTAGAATTTTATAACATTGAGCCATGGCAGCTAAAGTGGTGTCAAAATGGATTATTTTTGCAGTGTGGATGCAGCTCTAGTCTGGCACTCAAACTACTACACCATGCTGGCTTTCTTCACTGTGTTATTCTTGCCCAAATCGATCATCCAGAATAACACTATGTAGTGATCCAGCCTATGATATGTGGTTGTAATTTCTACTTCTCTGTCTTCTCCACTTCCAAAGGTTTGGCACCAGCCGTAGCCAGTCAATCCAAACGGATTTCATTGAGTATCTGGATGAGCTTGCTGTTGAATCTGGATCAAAGCCAGATCTGTTCTCACTGCTGGTGACGGATCCCAAGTTGGCCATGACCATCTTCTTCGGACCCTGTAGCCCATACCAGTTCCGCCTGATGGGACCAGGAAAGTGGTCTGGTGCCAGGAATGCCATCCTCACCCAAGAGGAGCGGATCATCAAACCCACCAAAACCCGAGTTGTGGGCAACTCTGCAAGCTACAACCAATTCTTCCTGCTTAAAATCATCAGTATCATTGTCCTCTTGGCTGCTGTATTTCTGATCTCCATCAGTAATGCAAGACTGATGGCTTGAATTCACATTGCAAAAGTTATGCATGGCTCTTCCTCCAATAATAATCAGACTAATGGTGCATCTGCAGAATCACTGCAAAATTCATTGATTCCAAGGTTGCAGTCAGGCCTCCACTGCTTTTAGGTTCTGCATATATATTCACAAATGGAAAAAATAATTTTCTTTCTTTAAAAAAATTCTGTAATATATAAGCAGTGTGCAAAAATACATCAATACATATCTGTATGTATTCATTTGTAGATATGCTTGTAATTACTATCTGTTCTTCCATCTATCTATCTCCCTTAGAGAGAACAAAGATCTTAGGAATTATCGCATGCCTCTTTTCGCCCAATCCGGGCATAGGCTGGAGACAGGCTTAAATTGGTTAAAGCGGATCTTATCACATGTCTCTGTGCGCAAATCAGAGGCATCGCGTACCTGATCTGGACTCTGCCATACTTTGCAAAGAATGGGAAAGTATTGTTCTTTGCAAAATATGCCAGGGGTCCACCAGGGGTCCAGATCTGGTACATGATGCATCCGAGTTGGGCATGGAAGCATGCAATAAGATCTGTTTTAACCAATTTAAGTCCATGCCAAGATTGGGCAAAAAGAGGTGTGCGATAATCTCTTTAGTGAAGATTAGCAAACTGGTGAGCATGGTTGACTCTAGATCTGAGGGAGTTCTGTGTAAACTCCATTTTGGTGGCTTTGCAAAATCAATCTAGTGGGGCCCAGAAAGGACCAGACAGAAGAAGGGCAGGCAGAAGGGGCAGGTGGAGATGGACAGATACTGAAAAGGGTGCTGTGTGAAGTGGTTGCTACAACTGCCACCAGTATCATTGCTCCAAAGGAAGGATCCAGAGGCAATGGGGATAAAACAAATGGTAGTAGCTGAGATGTGGTCTACAGCAATCCTCTTCACACCTTTAAGAAACATTGACCACCTTTTTAAAGTTAAGTGTATTCACAATCATATTGAAAAGCATATAGGGAACTCTTACAGTTGAAGAAAGGGAGGGGCAAGGGGAGAAAATTTCAAAATGGTTCCTCACAGAACAGTATAGGGCATTCAGCTATCTGTTTTTCTGTTACTGTTTTGTGCCTTTAAAGTTGTTTCCAACTTATGGCAACCTTACAGTGAACCTATCATTGGGTTTTCTAGGGCTGAGAGTATGTGACTCACCCAAGCTTACCAGATGAGTTTTCATGGCCATTACCCATTTTTAATTCTACAGAAATCTCCCATTGAGGCTAAAATGTAACATTTTTTCAGCTCATCTGGAAACCATTTTTACAGTCCAAGGCAGTGGTCTGGATCACTTAAGTAATAAGAATTAGAAGTATGAATCCAAGTTCTAAGCTATGCTTCTTCAAGATGAAGTAAACACTCACATTCCAGAGATGGTATTCCATTTATCTCTCACAGCAAAAACAAAAAAGAGATTTGTCAAACCTAAAGGTTTTCCCCAGGCATGTCTAAAGATACAATGGCCAGTAGATGAAATATGGAAACAGATCAACAAAGTAGGGATCCATGGCTGACCAGGGATTCGAACCCTCTGAAGAAACTTGCCAAGAAAGCCCCATGAAAGGACTGCCATATCTCACAAACAACTTGAAGGCACACAACAACAACAATTCTCTAGAATTACTGCATAAAACTTCTCATAGTGGAAGAGCCAATGTGATACAGTGGTTTGAGGAGGAGGAATAGCATTATGTGTCAGGAATGTTTACACCTGTGAAGAGATCCAGGACTTAAATCCCAAGAATGCCGTGAAGGCAGACAGAAAAACTACATGGGGCAGCAGTGAATGTGGGTTTGTGCCATGGCGCTGCTTTATTTTTTTCCTGCTCTGTCAGGTACATGTGCATATGCGCAGAAGTACTCACTGCCATATTAATAGCTCTGTTGGCATCACTGTGCACCTGTACACTGTAAGCAGCAGTGATATCATGGATCCTTGTTGCCCATGTGGCCTGCACTGGCACTCACCCTGCTCACTGATTAGAGCAACAGCCATATACACGGACAATAGTGATGACACAGAGAACATAGGAGAAACAGCTGCCACAGTCATTCTGCAGTGTACTGCCACTGCTGCCATCCTGATGCCAGCAAAGAGATGCCTACCCCACTGGTGGATGTTCCCCAGAAGCACTGACTGATGGGATGGGTTCGTCACATCCATCTGGCCTGATGAGCAATGGAGGCAATTTTTCTGAATGCCCCGTGCCCTCTTCCGCAGGCTAGTGGAATTACTGTGTCCTGAACTGCAGAGGTCAGACACTGTCATGAGGAAAGCCATCCTCGTGGAGAAGAGGGTTGCCATGGCCATCTGGGCACTCATTCACAAAGGCAGCTGTACGCAGACTGTGGAGCAGTTTAGGGTTTGCCCTACCACTATGGGGGAAATGTTGGTGGCATTCACCCTGGCCATGGAGAAATTCCTGCTCTCACAGACCATGTACTTGGGAGACACCCGTCAGGTAAGGAAGGTCCCAACCCCTTGTCCCTTATCCTCAGCATCCCTGCACACCTGCACCATTTACGTCATTATTTGGTGCACATTTTGTCATTATGTGTGTACAAAGGGGGATGTCCACAGCTCTCTGACTGCAGGATGTCTCATCCGAGTCAGGGTGTTCATTCTGATCATCTGCATAACAAGGAGTGAGGGTCATGTCTGCCTTATGACCACCCTGGCACCATGTTCTTCCCCTGTTCCCTGCATCCCTTCCCAGGGGCCCTGGCACATCTTACCTTGAGAGGGCATCAAAAGGTCCTGGGTGCATTCTGCCTAGGAGCTGTCCTCCACAGCTTCAACTCTGGCTGGCCAACTGGGACTCTGGAAACTTCACCACTGATACATAATCTCCTGGATCATATGCTGCCATCCTTGGCAATGAGGGCATGGAGCTCCTTGTAGAAGGGCATGGTGGTGGCACCCTGGCCACTTTGAGCATTGTGATCTCTGACTTTCTTGCACTGTGCCCTCTTTTGGTGACACTTGTCACCAGTGAATTGGTGGCCCTTAACCCTCATGCCTTTTGCCACCTCCTTAAATGTCTCAGCATTCAAGAAGAAGCCTCTCAATTTGTCCAGAATATGTGGTTGTGACCACAAAGCTATGAGGTCAACTATCTCTGCATGGGACCACAACATCCCTCTTTTTCTTTTTGGCTCACTTGTAGATGGTGCTCCCATTCTGCCCAGTGTAGAAGATGAGCGCCGATGGAGCACATCTGAACAGCTGCGCAGCTGCACATGACCACTGGGAAAATGGTGCTGGAATGTGTGTGGGGTTCCAGTTTAGGAGTGAAAGTTCCACTTATCAGTTTCTCCTGCTGGAACATCCAGCAGCAACACTTCTCACAGTTGCTAGGGCACACGTGTAGGGTTAGAGTTAGGGTTGTAATATACAGGTGCACCTGCAGCAGAGTGGCCACACTGGGGACCATAAGGCACCTTAAATTGAAGCCTGCTTCATACAGCACATGTTCTGGACCCACATCTCATTCACCTGCATACCTATGGTGGAGTGATTCTATGATTCTATGAGTGTTGGACTATGAGTCTGGAGACCAGAGTTTGAATCCTGGCTCAGCCATGGAAACCCACAGGATAACTTTGGGCAAGGAAGAAGAAGGAAATGGTAGGGCCATTTTGTGGAGAAGATGGCAAAATGCTAACAGGGGACAGAGAAAGGGCAGAACTACTCACCACTTTCTTTGCCCCAGTCTTCTCACAAAAGGAAAAGGGTGCTCAGTCTGAGGAAAATGGAAACCATCAGTGATACCTTTATTGGCCAACACAATATATTTGTTGCAAGCTCTCAAAGCTCCATGGGCTTCTTCATCAGGCAAGATGTTACAAACCAAACAGAAGAAAAACAATTGGAGATGTTAGTCAGATGTCTACATGTTGTTTCAGTCTTTTTTTAAGATGGTATATGGTGGAGTGAATATATTTTGCAGGCAGACTCCTCCTCCTTCTGGCCATGTGGGTATAGGGAGATTTTCCAAGTCCAGGAAATTTAAAATCCATTTGCATCAACAGGGAGCCCTCTTTTGCAATCCAACATGTCTCCATGATGGGGTGAGCTCCTGTCACTAGTCCCAGCTTCTGCAAACCTAGCAGTTCGAAAGCATGCAAATGCAAGTAGGTAAACAGGTACCACTTTGGTGGGAAGATAAACAGTGTTCTCTGCATTCATGCTGGCCACATGATCACAGAGTAGTCTCTGACAATGCTGGCTCTTCAGCTTAGTAATGGAGATGAGCACCACCCCCTATGGTTGGACACGACTTGACAACCTTGTCAATGGGGAATACCTTTACCTTTACCTTCTCTGTCTCCATTCCAATGAAGTCACAGGCCTCTTTGTGGCAGAGAACAATGGATTCCTCAAGAAGTCTCCATGTTTTTGCATCAGGAATATTTTGGTGGATGTAGAGGTAAAACATGTGAAGAAGAAGAAAATTGTTTAACCTTGGTTGAAGTTCCCAGTCCACAGGCTCTTCTTCCTAGTTCCCCTGTTGCAGCTACAATGCGGTATCTCACAATACAGAAAACATTCAGGGGTAGCTGTGTTGCCATTTAGCATCTTAATTAATGACCGAAACAACATGTAGGCATCTGACTAACATGGATGGGTGGATGGATTTTTGTTTGAATTTGCTAAATGGTCAACACAGCTACCCCTGAATGTTTTCTGAGGAAGATGGAGTAGAAGATGCAGTAAGGGAAACTTGGGTCCAAAACACCTGGCTTGAAAACAGTACATGTGAAAGGGATCTAGAAGTCCTAGTAAGCCACAAATTGAACATGAGTCCTCAGTGTGATGCGGAAGATAAAAAGGCCAATGCAACTGTAGGTTGCATCAATAGAAGTATAGTGTCTAGCTTGAGGGAAGTAATAGTACAATTCTATTCTGCTTTGGTCAGGCCTCACCTGGAATATTGTGTCCAGTTCTAGGCACCACAATTCAAAAAGAATGTGGTCAAGCTATAACATGTCCAGAGAAAGGTGAGAAAAGTGTGAAGTGTTTGGAAACCATGCCCTG
The DNA here is from genome assembly GCA_026167975.1 of Phrynosoma blainvillii. Taxonomy (NCBI): domain Eukaryota; kingdom Metazoa; phylum Chordata; class Lepidosauria; order Squamata; family Phrynosomatidae; genus Phrynosoma; species Phrynosoma blainvillii. The sequence goes on from JANUYF010000004.1 coordinate 156,481,721, forward strand.
TGAGGAGATGTTTAGAGAGCTGGGTAAGTTTAGCCTGGGGAACAGAAGGTTGAAATTTGATATGATAGCCCTTAATATCATTAAATATTTGAAGGGATATCATATTGAGGATGGCGCAAGCTTGTTATTTGCAGCTCCATATAATAATAAAGATCCTGGAGAAACTACAGGAAAAGAAATTCTGCGTCAACATTGGGAAGAACTTCTTGACAATGAGAGCTGTTCAACAGTAGTAGAACACATTCCCTTGGGGAGTGGTGGCATCTCCTTTTTTGGAAACTTCTGTTTCAAAACAGGCTGGATGGCCATTTGTCAGTGATGCTTTGATTGTCAGTTCCTGCATGGCAGGAGGCTTGGACTTGATGGTCCTTTTTAAATTGTATATTTTTAATCACTTTTATTTAATTTGTTAGTATGTTTGGGGGGGGATGAGGGAACGAGGGATGGGATTTGATTCTGATTTATTTGTTTTGGTGTTTTGAATTGTTGTACGCTGCCCCGATTGCCTAGCAGAGGGGTGGGATACAAATAAAAATTATTATTATTATTATTATTATTATTATTATTATTAAGGTCTCTTCCAAGTCTATGATTCTAAGTCACAATCTCTCAGCCTCAATGGCAAGCCCACTCTAAAAAAACATGTCAAGAAACTCCCATGATAGGTTTGTCTTTGGGTCACCACAAGTTGGAAATGACGTGGAGGCACAAAATGATACCAACATTTTCTGGAATCACAGAATAAAACTACTCAAAGTGGATATACTCTGCACAGTCACATGTTACACAACCTCTTTCAGGACATAAAGAAAATATCATTTGACCACCATCTTGCACACTTAGAAGATATTATCTGCATGCTCCTTTTTGTTTCTTGCCTGAAGGTGGATTTCCTTCCCCTTCTGAGTCTTTTCTGATGGCATATAGGGAAGACCACAAATGCACATTATAACCTTCTGTCTTAAACTCTCAAAGCTTCAAAAGGAGATTACCTAGTGGGTGACAGGCACACATACTTAGGACGTTATCACACGTGGGCCAGAAAGCGATAATAAAGTGGAAATGAGGCATTCCGAAAATAAACGGAAAATAAACCTTGATTCCGCAAACGGCTTTCACACGTAATTACCTTAATTGTGATTTTACACTAAGCGCATTTAACGTTCACACACAAGTGAGAAAAGCCCGTAAATGTACTAGAAATGAGCTTCTTGCACATGCGCAGATAAAGGAATGCTCACTGGAACCATGGGAAAAGCAGGGAAATGCTCCCAAATGTGCATTTGCTTTTCACATTACGGTAAATGCGAAATTACCTTAATTTCGCATTTGCATTTCCTCTAAACAACCGAATTTCAAAAGATCTCGGTTAACACCAGTTTCTGTCTACTTTCTGTCTAGTTTCTGTGCAACGTCGTGTGAAAAAGCGGGGCACAAATCCAGTTTCTGTTTGGGATTTGTGTGGATTAACCAGCAGATTTGCCCCCGTGTGATAATGTCCTTAGAGAAAAAGAACAAAAAAAGCAAATATTTCCTTATTTTCAGTATGGGAAGTACATACATATAGGGCCTTTACAGACTGCCAGAAATAATGCAGCTTGAGACCACTATAACTGTCCTTGCTCAATGCTAGGGAATCATGGGAATTGTAGTTTTTTCTGAGACATTGAGCCCTCTCTGTCAGAGAGCTCTGGTGCCACAATAAACTACAGTTCCCATGATTCCCTAGCACTGAGTGGCTTCAAGCTGCATTATTTCTGGCAGTCTGTAAAGGCCCATACTTTTCTGTCTAAATCAGGGGTAGGCAACCTTTCCCCTTTAAGGGCCGAGGGACTTCAGCTCCCAGAAGCCTCAGCCATGTTGGCCAATAGCCCCATGTTGGCCAATAGCTGCTGGGATTCTGGGAGCTGAAGTCCTTCGGCCCTTAAAGGGGAAAGGTTGCCTATCCCTGGTCTAAATTAACAAATGAAGAATGAAATAAGGAAGATAATAGTGGGATGAATGTGTTCAGAATATGAATTCACTTTTCACTGAATTCACTGAAAGTATTTTAAAGCAAAGTTGCTCTAAAAAGTAGTTTGACCAGCATATGAAGGTATTCAAGTGAAACAGTGCATGTACTGCAGATGCAGATGCTCTTATAACTGCTGTTTGTTCAGGCAAAGGTATTATGTATTCATCACATGGTTCTCTGGAATGTGTCCTTTCTTTTAGGACATCTGGCATTCCTATGGCAAGGTTCAAAAATCGAGATCTATTATTATAAAAGCCACTTGTGCCCTTTGCACTTTAGTTTGGCAGTGCCAACTGGTCCAAGGGAAAAGAGCTTGGTTTTGGGGGTATATATATATTTTTTAACTAACAGCATCTTTATCCAAATACCCTAATGGCACTAGGTCCCATCTGATATTGGAAAATAAGCAGGGTCAGCTCTGGTTAGTACTTGGGTGCTGTCAGCTATATTTCAAAGGAAAGAACTGTCAAAACCATCTCTGCGTATTCCTTGCTGAAGAAAATTATGTCAGATTGATGGGGTTGCCATAAGTTGACAGGTGACCTGAAGGTACATACACACAGAATGTACACAACTGAGCGCCAATCTATACATTATTATTGGAAATGCATGAGTGCATCTCCATTACTTTTGTTTATTTAGTTATTTTCCAATACCAGCTACTGAAATCCCGCTCCCACAGGCTGTTTGCCTAAGCTGGAAAAACATATGATCTGGGTACATTCACCTCTCCATCAAGGGTGTTGTTTGGCTCATGAGGGTAAGAATGTTAATGATATGAAGGCAAGCATTAGCACCAGCAATTGTTTGCACAACTTGGTGCTGTTAAAGATCCTGTGCAAAAGCCAATAACAACAGCTAGCAAATCCTGGCCATTACATAAGTGGTAGAACTAGTTGAAGAACATTTTTCCAGCTTTAAGTGAATTCTTCACATCAGAACAAAATGCCATGGTTTTGTCATTACAATCAATTTGGAAAGTTACCAAGTATACAAAGTTCATCTATGTAACCCTAGCCCAGGGGTAGGCAACCTTTCCCCTTTAAGGGCCGAGGGACTTGAGCTCCCAGAAGCCTCAGCCATGTTGGCCAATAGTCCCATGTTGGCCAATAGCTCCTGGGATTCTGGGAGCTGAAGTCCCTTGGCCCTTAAAAGGGAAAGGTTGCCTATCCCTGCCCTAGCCCATAGTGTGTGGTGTTTGTCATCAGAGGTTCATCACTTTCTTGCCTCTACATTTCCCTCTTTGGCACTCTGTGACTTGGATGACAAACAAATTGCTCCAGGACTGCTTGGGCAAGCTTGTGAATTCTCAGCAGACTGAACCAAGGCTTGCAAAGTGAGGTAAGAGTAAGGGCAATCTGTCCATCATTCCATTTTGACAGACTAGAAAAGCAAAGTGAAGTGTGCTTAGTGCTAAGTATGCTTAGAAATCTGTATTTGACTAGGGACTAATTTTTCACAATGCAGTGTCTGGATTTTTTCCCAGGAATAGTTTAATTAGATGTGGTGGCTTAGTGGTTAAGACACCAATTCTAATGATTGTAAGATCCGAAGATTGGCAATTTGAGACACAGTTGCTGCATGATGGGGTAAGCTCCTATCACTAGTCCCAGCTTCCGCCAACCTAGCAGTTCGAAAGCATGCAAATACAAGTAGATAAATAGGAACCACTTTGGTGGAAGGTATTCGGTGCACTCATGTTGGCCACATGACCACCAGAGTAGTCAATGCTTGCTCTTTAGCTTAGTAATAGAGATGAGCACCACTTCCTACAGTCAGTTACGACTAGACATTCATGTCAAGGGCCTACCTTTACCTTTATCTTTTTAGTTAGATAGCTACCAACTTCTTTCAGTTACAAACATTACTACTTGCCAGTTACACACAGAACTGCAACAAATGGCACATCAATATGAACAAGTTGGCAGTCTTGATGGATTGCTAGCATTTTTGTTCCTTTCCCTTTGTTTTCGGTCCTACCTCAGTGGCTTCAACAGAATTTTGCATTTAGCATTATTTAATATTTTTATTTACATAAAAAACAAACACTCATAAAAAACACATACATATTATATCATCTATGAAATGAACAAACATTGATATAACATAGAATAATTGCTACTTGATATATTTTCATTGTTGGTTATATTGACAAATTAACATGTAAAAGGGTTTAAAATAAATTGAACAATTTTTCATGTAAATAGAACAACACAGAGAAATGGGAAATATGAAGGAACAAAAGGGTAATGAAATCACTGACAAAACTGGGTGGGAAGTTAATAGAAGTTCACATTTAGCATGTAATAACAATTAGCCATATGAAAACTTTTGACTCATTGGAAAACAGCCACTCTGTATGTGCTCAGAGGAATTTTGTTATTGTGTCATATATTCTTCAAAGTATGAATATTGCCATCAGATTCCCTCAGATATCCAGCCAGCTCCAATGCTTTATTCTGCTTTATCTGGTTTGGATTATTTTAATGCTGCATTTCCATGTTACTTGCAAAAAGGCATCCGAAACTCATTCAGACATACTTATGAATCAGTGTACATAGTGCCAGGGGTGGATATTTTTGGCATTTTGGGGGTGGGGGGCTCCCATTGGTAAGAGCAGACTCAAATTTGTGGACTCTTGAGAGCTATGTGGATTGCCAAAAATGCCAAAACAACAACAACAATGAAAGAACAAGCCAAAAGAGTTTTTATGTTATGTTTTTTATACTATGTTTTTATGTTATGTGTGGTGCACCAAGCACCCATTTAAAATATGAATTGTGTCTCCTTGAAGCTTCCTTTGCCTCTTCTGGAGCAGAGGATCAGAAAAGGGGAGCACACCACATCTTGAAGGGTAAAGGCTGCAACAACAATGTATGTGGGGTGGGGGAGTAATTATTAATTCCCATTCTTCCTTTTTTGGCTTGCCTTTTGGTGCCAAATTCCCTCTACAAAAAAATGTTCTTGTTTTTCATTTGAAAACTTGAAACCATAAATTGAATTTTAAAACATGATTTTCTGTGTAACCTTATCGTATTTAAACTGTTTAGTTTTCATATTCATTTTCTATATATTCATTCTCTCTATCTGCTAGTTCTGTTCTGTTTTGCAGCTATATAGTTTTTCTCCCATGACTTCTTTGCTAATTGACATTCAGTGAATTTCCTCTCCTCCATTGGTTTTTACAAATGTGTGAGTCAAATTATCAGTGAGTTTATGTGTGAGTTTAAAGACTTTCTCACACAAGGCAGGTAAATCGCAATTGCAACAAGATAATAGCATCTTCAGTTGGGACTTATCACATGACACATCATTCCTATTCTGTTGTTCTCCAGTGGAAGACCATTTAGAAAGTGTTTCATTTTATTAACACAACAAATATTTTCCTGCTACTATTCTGCTATGGCTTCCTTTCTGTGATTTCTTTTCAATTGTCAACCTAACTGAGAAACTTTTTAAAAATTCCCAAAAGGGGGGGGGACCTATAGCAAATTACCAGTTCCACCCACCCCAAACTGGGGCTTGTCATAGAAACTGAGATGGCAAAAAATTGCTCACTGTTTCCACCCCGCCTCCCCCCCCTTGTGTGATAAAACTCCTCTCTCTCACACACACCTGGAGATGTATGTGTAAAAGAGTGCCAGGACTTTATTACATAAGCCTTTAAATCTGCTATTCATGCTAGAGAATAGCACCTTTGGCAATACTGATCACACAATGTCATAGCCATTTCATCCCTCCTTCGTTCTTAGAGCATATACACACACACACACACACACACACAACTAGAAATGTAAGTGGAAAAGAATCTTACATTTCTTTCAATTATCTTCAGCCACTTCAAGCATCAGACTTAATTAATTGCTGGCAGATGAAAGCCAAGAACTGGTCAATCGTAAATTAAGAAGCCCCCACCACTACAAAGAAAAAAGGCAGAAGGCAGGGATTAATACATCCTTTCTAAACATATAACTATTTTAATTTATATTTCTGTGTGCAACAGGGGGTTCATAGCTTGCATAAAAGAGAAAAGATTTGAATCAGGAAGGGGGAATGTGAGAGTGACCTTCAGGGAAACAAAATTGGGAAATGGGGAGGGAGGGAGGTACTGGGTAGACAATCCCGAATGCTGTGTGTGATAAACTTTTAGTGCAAACAAAGGGGGGTTGCAGACTGCCAGAAATAGTGCAAATTGAGTCCACTTTAAGGGTTAGGGTTAGTGCTAGGGAATCATGGGATTAGTAAGTAAAGTAAAGACGGATCTCTTCCGGCAGGCCTTCCTGGAACAACTTTCAGCTGAGAGATGAGTTTTTAAATTGACGCCGCTCATTCTATTTTTGTTATTATATGGTTACAATTGCTTTTTATTAATGTGGCATTTTTAATTCTTGTTGTTGTTTAATTCAATTTTAAGGGGATGGGAGGGTGGGATTATGAGATGAGGGTTTGATTTTTAACTTTGTTCTGTTTTTACACTGGTTGTTCCCCGCCCCGATTGCCACGCAGAGAGGTGGGTTATAAATAAAATTTATTATTATTATTATTATTATTTTTTCCTGAGACATTGAGCCTTCTCTGTCAGAGAGCTCTGGTGCCACAATAAACTACAGTTCCCATGATTCCCTAACCCTAACCCTAACCCTAACCCTAACCCTAAAAGTGGACTCAATTTGCACTATTTCTGGCAGTCTGCAACCCCCCAAAGGCTGTAATCCCACAAAGGTTGCTGAGGTGCAATAGGAAAGACAGTGTTCTTGAAAACAATGCTATTTTAGCAGGGAAGGGCCTCTTGTGATAAAGCACTATGATTAAAATGTTTAGGACTTTAGGGCATGAAGGAGAACGTTCTCTCTGGATGCTCCCACCCACTAGAACTTTCTTCCATGGGAGGCTAGGCTGGCCTCTTGTGCTTTTTTTTTTTTGGCCAGCAGGCAAAGATATTTTTGTTCAAGGAGGCTTTTAAGATGTAATCAGTCACAGAGAGGTTTGCTGTTGGGTACAAGCCACCCCGATTGTGCTCAGAGGGGCAGGGTACAAATAATTTACTATTATTATTATTATTATTATTATTATTATTATTATTATTATTATTATTATTACATGCTATCTTCATTTATGATTTTAACTTTTGTATTTTAAACATAATTTATACTGTTTAAATGAAATGATGTTGATTGTTTTAAAAATTGTATTGGTAAGTTTTTAACCAAATTTATTTATGAGCCACCTAGAGTCCCACTCTGGGAGAAAGATGGCATATAAATTAAATGAATAAATAATTTACTTGTGACTTTAACAGACAGGCAGCCCATGGAGCTGTTGTAGCAAAGAAGCTGTGTGTTCCCTATAACTATCTGCTATTAACAATCTGGCTGCAGTTCTTTGGACTAGCTGAAGTTTACAAATACTTTTCAAAGGCAGCCCCACATAATCCATCCAGGATGTAACTAAGGCATGTGCCATCCCAGCCCAAGATTACAGTTCAAGGACTAGGAACAGAGGGTGCATAAGCCTTAATTGTGCAGAGGGGCGGGTTATAAATAAAAATTATTATTATTATTATTATTATTATTATTATTATTATTAAATGCACTCCTAGCTACTGCCAAACCTGAGTTTCCAGATTCAAAGTTGAATTCAGGAGCGCACCCAATCTGTGAACCTGTGTCTTCATGGGGAATATAACCCCATCAAGCACAGACTGACTTCACGTTCCCAGGAGCACTTCTGCCTGGTAGGGATTAAGTTTCAGTTTGTTCACCTTTATCCATTTCATTACTGATGACAGGCACCAGTTAAGGACTGAAACAGCTTCCTTGGATTTTATTTACCTATTTATCTATGTCCTGCTTTTGTCTGATATAGGTACTTAAGACAGCTAACAACAAATGCTAAAACAATACATATTAAAATAGCACAAAAACATTAAAAGTTATCAATGTAAAATTTAAAAACAATTAAGGAATGTATAAAGTTAAAAACATTAAACATTAAATATTGGAATGTATTTGAAAACTCTATACAAACCTTAACATGGTATCATGGAATCATAAAGTTGGAAGAAACTTCAATGGCCATCCAGTCCAGCCCCCTGCATACAATCAAAGCTCTCTGGACAGATGGCCATTCAGTCTCTGTTTAAGGTAGCATGTTCTGCCATCCAGGAATAGATAATCAAAGCACCCCTGAGAGATGGCCATCCAGCTCTGTTTAAAAACCTCCAAACAAGGGAGACTCCACCAACCTCCAAAGGAAGAGTGTGTTCCACTGTCAAACAGCTCTTACTGTCAGGAAATTCTTCCTTATGTTGAGATGGAATCTCTAGTTTGAATCCATTGTTCTGAGTACTATTCTCTGGAGCTGCAGAAAATAAACTTGCTCCATCTTCAGGATGACATCTTTTCCCATATTTAAACAAGGGTATCTTATTACCTCTTAACCATCTCTCTTCATTTATTTTTTTTAACCTCTCTAACAAGCCTGAGCTCATTCTGCTCTTTAGATTCTCTGACTTTCCCCCTACACATGCTAGCGATTTGTGATTTCTCCTTTTTTCCCATTTCTTGTACATGCCCCTTTTAAAACTTAGCTCAGTTGAAAGTTCTTTAATCATCCATCCTGGTTTCTTGAAATGTGTCCCATTTTTCCTCTACTTTGGAACTGTTTGAAATTGTGCCTTCAATATCTCATTTTTTTTTATATAAAACTCCCAACTATCCTGAATTCCCTTCTCTTTTAGTATTCCTAACCAAAGGGTCACACCCAATGTTACCCTAGGTTTACTGAAAACAGCTTTTCTTTTTGTATATATATATATATATATATATATAATATTTTTTAAAAAATATTGATTAAAATAACACAATCACAAGTAATACATCATCCCTCTTTCACATCATCAACATCCAGTTTTGCATTAATAAAATAAAAGCTAAAAAGGAAAACTACATGTAATCTTATACACAAAGCCATTAACAAACAAAAATCTCTTGTTTTCCCTTAAATCTCATTATCATCTTACATTTTATCTTAATTCATTGGTATGCATTAAATTTATTCATTGGTATGCATTAAATTTATCTTAATTCATTGGTATGCATTAAATAACCACAAACTGTTACCACTAGCACCTCGCATCATATCCTCATCTCTTCTTCCTCTTTATATCTTCCATTCCTAAAACCCTCCATTCTTCTTCCATTTCTCTCTCCCTTTTACCTATACTCCTTCCATTTTCTTCAACTACTTATCTCTTCCCACTGCCTATCAGTCCTATTCATTCATCTTATCCAGTCTTTCTTTCATCCTCTTCTTTTTCTTTCCTCCTTCCATTCAAAACAATCTACCTATCTCCTCATACCCTTACCTCTTCTCATACCTTCAAAGTCACCTACTCTCACTTTTGTTACATTATTTTCTTTCTCTCTCATTCTACCTTCCTTCCCACCTATCAACAGTTTGGTATTTAAATTTGATGACTTTCTATAACTGTATTTTCTTTTTGAAACTTGTCCTTTCCCTTCTATTGATTTTTTTTATCTTCTCATTATGTTCCACTTAGCTTTCTCCATTAGTTGTTTCCTAATATTCTTTCAACTTTTTCTACTTTTCTATTCCTTGAGACTTTCTACATTTTCTATGTTTCCTTTTCCTGAACAAACCCATTCCAACACACATAATATTTATATCTTACTTTACTAATCAGAGAGACAAATGTGATTATAGTATTCAAAAAGACAAGTCTATCTTTGCTATATCGCCCCAGTTTTCTTCTAGGTAATTTAACACTGGGTTCCATACTTCTCTCATTTTTTCTAATGTATTAAATTTTTACTTTTTGTTTTAATTTATCCATTTCTATGGTGTCATATAATTTGATCAACCAGATGAAATAATAAAAGACAAAATGATTAGATGGATGAAGAATGTGGGCCATACAAAAAAATTTATAAAATGTATCTCCGCTGGTATATCACCCCAGTTAAAATTTCTAAAATATATAAGAATGTAAACAACATATTTTGGAAAGGTAAACAAAAACCGGGAACCTTCTTTCACTGTTGGTAGACATGTAGGAAAACAAACGAATATTGGAAAGGCATTATTATTATTATTATTATTATTATTATACCCCGCCTTTTGCCATGACAATCAAAGCGGCTTACATCTAAAATTAGATTAAATAAAACTATCCCAAAATAAACAATAAAACAAATAACGATAACCCCCCATTAAAAATACATTAAATACAGATATAAATTCAAACATAAGATTAAAACAATAGGCACTCTGGGGTGCAGTGAAGATGTAAGAAGGATGTCTGACGAGAGGGAGACTAGGCAAATGGAGTGATCTATTCCGGGTAGGCCTGCCAGAAGAGATCCATCTTGATGGCTTTTTTAAAGCCATCTAAGCTGGTTATCTGATGGATCTCTTCCAGCAAGGCGTCTGGGAGCGGTGGCAGATAATGTCCTCTAAGAGGTTGCTGCTAGTCTGGTTTTTATTGGTTGGAACAACTTCCTCCCAAAGGACCTGAGGGTGCAGGGTGGATTATATGGAAGAAGGCGATCCCCTAGGTAAGTTAGACCCAGGCCATGTAGGGCTTTAAAGGTCATCACCAACACCTTATACTTTGCTCGGAAACTAATAGGCAGCCAGTGGAGAGATTTCAAAACGGGCATAATATGATCACTCCTTGATGTTCTAGTGATCAATCTGGCTGCAATATTTTGTACTAGTTGTAGTTTCTGAGTTACATATAAGGGTAGCCCCATGTAGAGTGCATTGCAGAAGTCAAGTCGTGAGTTTACCAGTTCATGTACTACAGTTTCTAGGTCCCTTACTTCCAGGAAAGAGCGTAGCTGGCGTGTCAGCCGAACTTGATAACAGGCACTTCTGACTGTTACATTCACCTGATCTGTCATGTGAAGCGATGAGTCCGGAGCACCCCCAGACTGTGAACACAGTCCCTAGCGGAGAGCATGACCGCATCCAGGACTGGAGGTTGCAACCCAATACCTGGTTTGGGGGCCCCTACTGTAAGTATCTCCATTTTGTCTGGATTCAGCTTGAGTCAGTTTTTCCTCATCCAGTCCATTACCACCTCGAGACATTGATTGAGGGGAGAACTGCCATTTGCCGTCATGGCAGCTGACCGAGAAATGGAGAAATATACTTGGGTGTCATCAGCGTATTGATAACACCGTGCCCCATGTCTCCTGATGATCTCCCCCAGTGGCTTCATATAGATATTAAATAACATCGAGGACAGAATGCCACCCTGTGGAACGCCACCTTTAAGTTCAGTTTTTGAGGAGTAGCTTTCCCTGAGTGACACCCTCTGGAACCTGTCCGAGAGGAAGGAACGGAACCACTGAAGTACAGTGCCTCCCATTCCTAACTCTCTCAGGCATTCCAAGAAGATGCCATGGTCTATTGTATCAAAAGCCATTGAGAGGTCCAAAAGCACCAACTGGGTCATGCTTCCTCTGTCGATGCTAAGAAGCAGGTCATCTACCAGAGCAACCATAGCAGTCTCCACCCCATATCCAGGCCTGAAGCCGGTTTGAAATGAATAAATGAAATAATGAGTAAAATTTTGAACATGAAAATAGAAATGAAACCTGAATTTTACTTATTAAGCATGTTTGATAAAAAGATTGAGAAAAAATATGGGAAAATCTGCTTCTACATGACCACAACAGCTAGAATATTATATGCACAGAAGTGGAAAGTAGAGACAGTTCCTAGTGAAAAAGACTGAAATCAGCTTTTCTAAAGTCTAGAATGCATATCTGACTATGCTTGGCTTCTCCCAACTGACCCTCACCCTAGACCCAACAAACTGTTCTAAAAGATTCTCCAGGACTGGGGAGGTTTAACTCCACAGACCCAAGCTCACCTTCTGCTGTCTCTTCCACTGGACCCACACAAAACATCCCTGATAGCTGAACCTGTTTGCCAATCTCTTTCACCAAGCTCCAAGAACTGAGACTGCAGCTATAACATGTCTGACTATGCTTGGCTTCCCCTTTCTGCTGTATAACAAACTCCAGAAGAACAAGATCAATCCCACCTAACAATCCTGCCACTTCCACCTCATTAGCCAGTTTCACACAGCATTCAACCCTTGTTATTTTGAAAAAGCCTGACAGCACAAAAATGTTTTTTACCTGCTGACAAAAGGAGAGTTGGGATGAGGGCATCTTGGCTTCTCTAGGAAGGGAGTTTCAAAGTCTAGAAGTAGCTAACGAGAAGGCACTCTCCCTTGTTCCCACCAAACAAACCTGAGAGAGTGGTGGGACAAAGAGAATAGCCTTTCTAGATGATTTTAGAGCTCTAATGGGCTCATAAAGGGAGCTACACTCCTCTAGATAACATGGGCCCAAGCCATATAGTGCTTAAGTTAAAACCAGCACTTTGAATTGTGCCCAGAAATGGACCAGCAGCTAGTGAAGCTATTGCAACAAGTGAGTTATGTGCTCCCTATAACCAGTTCCAGTTAACAACCTGGCTGGAGCTCTTTGGGACAACTGATTCTTTGTAATAATAATAATAATAATAATAATAATAATAATAATAATAATAATAATAATCCTCAATATGCCCAGGAATAGCTTCCTTGGAACGAGGTGGAACAGTGATAGAGCTTGGTACCATCAGCATGACACCCGACTCTATAACTCTATAACTCTGGGCAACCTCTCCCAGAGCTCGCATGCAGATATATTAAACATCTATAGGGGACAAGACTGAACCCTGAGGGACCCCAAGGAGTCAAACAAAACTCTCCTAACATCACCCCTAACATCGCCCCCTGGCACCACCTCTCCAAAAAAGAACAGAGCCACTGTAGAAGACTACCACTAAGCCTCATCCCAGAGAGGGATTCAGAAGGATATCATGATTGATAGTATCAAAAGCCACCAATAAATCCACCAGAACTACCAGAGCAACCAAAGCTGTCTCTGTCCCATAACCAAGCCTGAAACCAGACTGAAATGGATCTAGATAATCTATCTCATTCATGAAACCTTGGAGTTGAGAAGACACTCTAGTACCTTGCCGAAAAATGGAAAGGTTGGAGGCTGTCCCATATTTAGGATCCATGGAAGGTTTTTTTTTTTTTCCCCAGAAGAGGTCATATCACAGCCTCCTTCAGGAATGTTGGGACCCTGCCTTGTAATTCTGCATTCATTCATATAACAAGGTCCAACAAATTCCTCACTTGTATTGCAGACAATTTTACTGTCCAGAAGATGGAAGAGGCAACTGTTACATGAGGCATGGCGTGAGTGAATTTCTGTATCTCAGCAGGGATCTTGAGATACTTCCCAAAACAGAACATGGAAGCTGGCTGCTGCAGTTGAAGGATTTATTTACACAGGATAGGAGGCAAAATAATAATAATAATAATAATAATAATAATAATAATAATAAATTTTATTTATAGCCCGCCCCTCTGCTCAGCAATCGGGGTGGGTTACAGCATTTTAAAACATACAGAGTTAAAAACATTCCCTCGTCCCAAAATCTCCCACCCTATCCCATTAAAACAAGATTAAACTACAAAGAAATTAAAATGCCGTAATAAAACAAACCAACAAACAATAAGGCAACCATAGTGCAAGGAACACTAAAAACCATCTCTCCTGGAGCCAAAAGATTATTCCGGGAAGGACTGGCAGGAGAGATCCGTCTTTACTGCTTTTTTAAAAGCAGCAAGTGTAGTAATAAGACGAATCTCATCCGGCAGGCCATTCCAAAGTCTGGGAGCGGTCGCAGAGAAGGCCCTCTGGGAGGTCTGAGACAGCCTGGTTTTTATTGGCTGTAGCAGATACCTCCCAGAGGACTGGAGGGCACGGGGGGGATCATACGGGGAGAGGCGGTCCCTAAGATAAGATGGACCCAAGCCATGTAGGGCTTTAAAGGTTAAAACCAACACCTTTTATTGTGCCCGGAAACCAATCGGCAGCCAGTGGAGGGATTTAAGCACCGGTGTTATGTGCTCCCTCCTAGATGTTCCTGTAATTAACCTGGCTGCCATATTTTGAACCGGGTTAGGCACAAGGGTAGCTCCATGTAGAGCGCGTTACAGTAATCCAGACATGAGGTTACCAGGGCATGTACCACAGTTTCCAGATCCCTCATGTCCAGGTAAAGGCACAGTTGGCGTATCAGCCGAAGCTGATAACAGGCACTCCTGACCGCCGCATTCACCTGACTCGTCATGTGAAGCGACGAGTCTAGAAGTACCCCCAGACTGCGAACACAGTCCTTAGAGGAGAGTGTGACTCCATCCAGGACTGGAGACTGCATTCCCAAATCTGGTTTCAGGCCCGTGACTGTCAGTACCTCCATTTTGTCTGGATTCAACTTCAATCTGTTTTTCCTCATCCAATCCATTACCGCTCTGAGACAGTCATTAAAAGGAGAGACGCCATATGAAGTCTGAGACGATGATCTGGTCATGGAGAAGTATATCTGGGTGTCATCAGCGTACTGAAGACACCGTGCTCCATGCCTCCGAATGATCTCACCCAGCGGCTTCATGTAGATGTTAAATAACATCGGGGACAGGATGGTGCCCTGAGGGACACCACAATTAAGCTCAATTTTGGATGAGCAACTGTCCCCGAGCCTCACCCTCTGGGATCTGCCCGAGAGGAAGGAACAGAACCATCGCAGAGCAGTGCCTCCAATTCCTAACTCTCTCAGGCGATCCAAGAGGATGGCATGATCTATGGTGTCAAAGGCCGCTGAGAGATCCAAGAGCATCAACAGGGTCACACTACCCCTGTTGATACCCAGGCGGAGGTCATCGGTCAGAACAACCATGGCAGTCTCAACTCCATATCCTGTCCTGAAACCGGTTTGAAATGGATCAAGATAATCGGCTTCATCCAAGACTGCCTGGAGTTGGGAAGCAACTGCCCTCTCAATGACCTTCCTAAGAAAGGGAAGCAAGGAGACTGGTCTATAGTTGTTTCTGCCAAGGGGATCCAGGGAAGGTTTTCTCAGGAGTGGCCTAACTGCCGCCTCCTTTAAACAAGATGGTACATTACCTTCCCTGAATGACGCGTTGATTGTGTCCCGAAGGAACACCTTCAACACGTCCCCCCCCAGACGACCAGCCAAGATGGACATGGATCGAGGGGGCAAGTCGTCTTCCTCACTCTTCCAAGTAGCTTGTCCACGTAATCGGTACTCACAGATTGTAATTGATCCAGTAAAATGCCATCAACGGAGTTCCTGGATGCCTCATCTACGGATTCTGCCAAAACATTGGCATCCAAGTCGGCTCTTATACGAGAGATTTTATCTGCAAAGTAGATGTTAAATGCCTCACAGCAAGCTGTCGTCGGGTTAAGTAGGGGGTTTGCCGCAGGGGCAACCTTCGTCAACTCCCCCACCACCCTAAACAGCTCTGCTGGGCGAGACTCTGCAGATGCAATACAAGCAGAACAGAAAGATTTCTGCGCTGCCCGTAGAGCCTCCCTGTAGGAATCAAGATGTTTCCTAAGGCGAGTTCTGTCGGATAAGAGACGAGTCCTTTGCCATTCACATTCTAGTCGTTGTCCTGACCGCTTCATCCTCCTAAGCTCCTCAGAATACCAGGGCCTATGATTCGGAGCGGGCTGGAAAGGACGCTTGGGAGCGATTGTGTCAATAGCCCTGGTGAGATCGGTGTTCCAAGTATCCACCAAGCCTTCGACAGAATCACCAGCGTTGTCAACCATTAAACCCTCTAAAGCTTTCTGGAAACCAATTGGTTCCATTAGCCTTTGAGGGCGGACTGTTCTAATGGGTCCGCCACCCCCGGGAGGGCAGACAGCGGCTCTTAGTTCTGCCTTGATCAGGTAATGATCCGTCCATGACAATGCGGAGGTTTTATAAACCTCCACCCACGGATATTCCTGCTCCGTATTAAAGACTGCATCGAGGGTATGACCAGCACAATGTGTGGGTCCATCAACCAATTGGGATAGGCCCATGTTTGTCATGGTATCCATGAACTCCTGAGCCGCGCCAGTTAGATCTTGTAAACTGGTTTCGAGTGAGATGTTGAAGTCACCCAGAACCAAGAGTCTGGGTGACTCCAACAGCAACTCAGAAACCAGGGCAGTCAGCTCGGTTAGGGAGTCTGTTAGGCAACGGGGTGGCCGGTATACCAACAGAATCCCTAAACTATCCCTGGGCTTCATACACTCGATATAAGTCATTTTCCGGAGAGGCTTCCTGATCAAGGCAAGAGTGTTTCTATAGACTAAGGCTATGCCGCCACCCCGCCCACTTTCCCTTATCTGCTCACTAACTGAGTACTCAGCTGGGAGGATTTGCGCCCATGTCACAGCGCTAGCATCCCCCAGTCAAGTCTCAGTAAAGCATGCCAGATCGGCCGCCTCATCCACCAAGAGATCGTGGATGAGGTGGGTCTTATTTTTGACCGACCTGGCATTGCAAAGGAGCAGATTAAGGGTCTGTGGAATGGTTGGCACGCTCTCCAAACTATATACAGCAAATGCAGAGCTCTTGGATAAAAGCATAAACAAGCTTTCTCCTTCTCCACCTCTCAGCAATACGGGAACTCTCCAGACTAACAAGCACCAACCACTGACCAACAACAATGACCCACACACACTTACACTGAGCCGTGCTTCTTATACATTCAGCTTCATGAAACATTGCCTACGCATTGCATCATACTCATTACCCTTGAGGTCTAGGTGCTGTCCCAATATACATTTGTAGTCTGCCTTGTAAAGAAAGACTTGAACTTGGGGATTGGGTTTCCCAAAGGGTGGGATATTATTATTATTATTATTATTATTATTATTATTATTATTATTATCTAAAGTCCAAGTCTTCAATGGGATCTTTTATCCTATGTTTATGGAGGTGGCTAGGGAATAGACTGACAGAGACAAAGCTTTCCAATGAACTGTAATTTATTTGGGGGTTCAAACATACAAAGACACTCTACCATACACTCATACACACAAGAACTCAGGAATAAAGTAGTTACCTTGGAGAGGAAACACAAGACTGTTTAATGGTGATAATTACCTGAAGAGGCTGTTCCAACACTGAATGAAGATGGATAGACCCAACCATTATGTAAAGGAAAGGACAATGGAAAGAGCAGGGACCCTAGTCAGAGTTCACAGTGGTGCAGTGTCACCATGAAATCTAACCATGTGCCTGAGATTTGGGGGATCTTTTATATCCTTAAACCTAGCCTGAAGTGAAGACTTCCTATTGTATATCAAAGGATTCCAGATTCCTACTCTTTGAAGTAAACAATTTCCAATATTAATGTTATCTCACCTTCAGGCAGACACATCCTGGATGGCACTCATAAATCTTCTAGGTGTGAATGTCCTGCATTTCGGCTCCTAGGCTTGGCCCTTTTGATCTGCAAATTGTTGTAAGCACAGATGTGACCTTTCAGGTGCCTACGTGATGTGCTCATCTTGGGTCTATGGTGATAGGAGCTTCTCTCAGTCCAAGGCCATGGCAGGGACCCAAAAGGGGTCTTTATATTAAATCAGCCATCATAACAGGCTCCTCTGCTATCTTCAAGGACATAATCACCAGATGTCCAGGCCTTTGTCACACATATACACACAGAGATGACTCTGTAGTTCTGCAGATATAATACTACATACCACTTTAGTGTGACAGCAACAAGGGGATCAGCTGATCCTAACCAACAGTGATGATCTGGTTAACAGGATGGCAGTGGTGGGATCCTTAGGTGGTAGTGACCATGTTCTCCTGGAGTTTGTTATACAATAGAAAGTGAAAATCAAGCATTATCAGACATGCATTCTGATTTCAGTAAACATAGGGAAATACTGACAGTGGTGCCATGGTCAGGAATACTAATAGAGAAGTGGGTTCATGAGGGATAGAAGTTTTGTAAAAATGAAATATTGAAGGCACAATTTCAAACAGTTCCAATGAGGAGGGAAATGAGAGGTGTTTGAACAAACCAAGATGCATGTCAAAACAACTTTCAACTCAAAAGGTAAATATACAAGAAAAGGAAAAATGGAGAAATCAACAAAGAAGAATTCAAACATCCACCTCATATAGAAAGAAAAACAGAAAAGCTAAAGCACAGAATGAGCTCAGGATTGCTAGAGAGATTAAAATCAATAAAGAGGGCTTTTTTGATTATGCTGATCGAACAAGAAGGAATAAGGAAGTAGTAGGGCCACTTCATGGGAAAGATAGCAAAATGCTAACAAAGAACAGAGAAAAAGCAGAACTACTCAGCACCTTCTTTGCCTCAGTCTTCTCTGAAAATGAGACAATGCTCAACCTGTAGAAAATGGAGCAGATGAGGCAGTAGGGGAAAAGCCACACAAAGTAAGTAAAGAGGTAGTACAAGAATACCGGGCTACTCTAAAACAATTCAACTCTCTAGGACCAGATGAAGTACATCAAAAGGTATTAAAAGAACTGGCAGAAGTAATCCCAGAACCACATTCAATAATCTTTGAAGATTCCTGGAGAACAGTAGAGCAGTCTGGAGGAGGGCAAATGTTGTCCCCATTTTTTAAAAAAAAGATAACCCAGATAATTACCACACAGTCAGTCTGACATCAATATCAGAAAAGACTGTAGACAGTATTAAACAGACAGTCTGTAAGCACTTAGAAAATAATGCTGTAATTACAAAAAATTATTATGGGTTTCTCAAAAATAAGACTAATTGTATCTCTTCATTTGATAGAGTCACAAGCTTGGCAGATGAAGAGAATGCTGTGGATGTATTATATATTGATTTCAGTAAGGCTTTTCAAAAGGTCCCCCAGGATATCCTTGCAAAAAAAGCCAGTAAAATGTTAGGTGACTGTTAAGTGGATTTGTAATTGGTTGACCAATTGAACCCAAAGGATACAAACAATGGCTCTTCCTCATCCTGAAGAGAAGGGACTAGAGTGGTGCCACAGGGAGAACTCTGTGCCCAGTCCTGGGCCCAGTGCTGTTCAATATCTTTATCAATGACTTCATAGAATCATAGAGTTGGAAGAGACCACAAGGGCCATCCAGTCCAACCCTCTGCCATGCAGGAACTCAAAATCAAACCATCCCCGACAGATGGCCTTCCAGCCTCTGTTTAATGACCTCCAAAGAAGTAGAGTCCACCACACTCCGAGGGACTGTGTTCCACTGTCAAACAACTCTCACTGTCAGGAAGTTCCTCCTAATATTGAGGTGGAATCTCTTTCCCTGTAGCTTGCATCCATTGTTCCGAGTCCTATTCTCTGGAGCAGCAGAAAACAAGCTAGCGCCCTCCTCAATCGACATCCCTTCAAATATTAAAACAGGGCTATCATATCCCCTCTTAGCCATCTCTTCTCCAGGCTAAACATACCCATTTCCCTAAGTCGTTCTTTGTAGGACATGGTTTCCAGGCCCTTCACCATTTTAGTCGCCCTCCTCTGGACATGCTCCAGTTTTTCAACATCCTTTTTGAATTGTGATGCCCAGAACTGGACACAGTATTTCAGGTGGGGCCTGACCAAAGCAGAATACAGTGGCACTATCACTTCCCTTGATCTAGATACTATACTTCTATTAATGCAACCCAAAATCACATTGGCCTTTTTAGCTGCGGAATCACACTGTTGACTCACGTTCAACTTGTGGTCTATTAGGATTTCCAGATCCCTTTCACACGTAGTCTCGTTAAGCCAGGTATCCCCCATCTTATATCTTTGAATTTCATTATTTTTTTTGGCCTAATTGCAGTACCTTACATTTCTCTGTGTTGAAATTCATAGAATCATAGAATCATAGAGTTGGAAGAGACCACAAGGGCCATCCAGTCCAACCCCCTGCCATGCAGGAACTCCCAATCAAAGCATCCCTGACAGATGGCCATCCAGCCTCTGCTTAAAGACCTCCAAGGAAGGAGACTCCAATATTCTCCGAGGGAGTGTGTTCCACTGTCGAACTGCCCTTACTGTCAGGAAGTTCCCCCTAATGTTGAGGTGGAATCTCTTTTCCTGGAGCTTGCATCCATTGTTTTGGGTTCTAGTCTCTGGAGCAGCAGAAAACAAGCTTGTTCCCTTCTAGATATGACATCCCTTCAAATATTTAAACACGGCTATCATCACCTCTCAGCCTTCTCTTCTCCAGGCTAAACATTCCCAGCTCCCTAAGTCGTTCCTCATAGGGCTTAGTTTCCAGACCCTTCACCATTTTAGTTGCCCTCTATTTGACACGCTCCAGTTTCTCCACATCCTTTTTGAATTGTGGTGCCCAGAACTGGACACAGTATTCCAGGTGAGGCCTGACCAAAGCAGAATAGAGTGGCACTATTACTTCTCTTGATCTAGACACTATACTTCTACTGATGCAGGCTAAAATTGCATTGGCCTTTTTAGCTGCTGCATTGCACTGTTGACTCATGTTCAACTTATGGTCCACCTGGATTCCTAGATCCCTTTCACACGTAGTCTCATTCAGCCAGGTGTCCCCCATCGTATATCTGTACTTTTCGTTTTTCTGCCCTAAGTGCAGTACCTTACATTTCTCTGTGTTGAATTTCATTTTGTTAGCTTTGGCCCAACTTTCTAGTCTGTTCAAGTCATTTTGAATTTTGATCCTGTCCTCTGGGGTATTAGCTACTCCTCCTAATTTGGTGTCATCTGCAGATTTGATAACTATGCCCCCAATATCGTCATCCAAGTCATTAATAAAGATATTGAATAGCACTGGGCCCAGGACAGAGCCCTGTGGCACCCCACTGGTCAGTTCTTTCCAAGTTGAAAAGGAGCCATTGTTGAGCTCTCTTTGGGTTCGACCAGTCAACCAATTACAAATCCATGTAACAGTTACTTTGTCTAGCCCACATTTTACCAACTTGCTTGCAAGAATGTCATGGGGAACCTTGTCAAAGGTCATTTTGTTAGCTTTGGCCCAGCTTTCTAATCTATTAAGGTTGTTTTGAATTTTCATCCTATCTTCTGGGGTATTAGCTATTCCTCCTAATTTGGTGTCATCTGCAGATTTGAGGAGCATGCCCCCTATTCCTTCATCCAAATCATTGATAAAGATGTTGAATAGCACTGGGTCCAGGACAGAAGCCTGTGGCACCCCACTGGTCACCTCTCCAGGATGAAGAGGAGCCATTGCCCTTTGAGTTCGGTCAGTCAACCATTTACTAATCCACTTAACAGTTGTATTGTCTAGCCCACATTTTACTATCTTGTTTGCAAGAATAAAGTGGGGGACCTTGTCAAAAGCCTTACTGAAATCAAGATATGCTATGTCTGCTGCATTCCCTTCCTCTAGCAAATTGGTAATTTTATCAAAAAAAGAGATAAGATTAGTCTGACATGACTTGTTATTGGGAAATCCAGGTTGAATATCTTTTTTCCTTTTGTGAGAAGACTGAGGCAAAGAAAGTGTTGAGTAGTTCTGCCTTTTTTCTGTCCCCTGTTAGAATTTCTCCATCTTCTCTGCACAGTGGCCCTACCATTTCTTTCTTCTTTCTTTTGCTACGGACATACCCAAAAAAGCCCTTTTTATTGTCCTTAACCCCTCTAGCAAGCCTGAGCTCATTCTGTGCTTTGGCTTTCCTGACTTTACCCCTACATGTGCTAGCTATTTGTTTGAATTCCTCTTTAGTGATTTTGCCCCTTTTCCATTTCTTAGACATCTCCCATTTAAAAATTAGTTCAGTTGAAAGTTCTTTTGTCACCCAACCCGGTTTCTTGAGACACCTCCCATTTTTCCTTCTCATTGGAACAGTTTGAGTTTGTGCCTTCAGTATCTCACTTTTGAGAAACTCCCATCCATCCTGAACTCCCTTCTCCTTTAGTATTCCTGACCATGGGATCACTCCCAGTGTTTACCTAAGTTTGTTGAAATCAGCTCTCCTAAAGTCTAGAATGAGTGTTCAACTATGCCTAGCTTCTCCTTTCCACTGCATAAGAAACTCCAGGAGAACATGATCACTCTCACTTAAGGATCCCACCACTTACACCCCATTTACCAGATTATCCCTCTTGGTTAGGATCAGATCTAAAATAGCTGATCCCCTTGTTGCCTTTTCCACCTTTTGGACAAAGAAATTGTCTTTGAGGCAAGTGAGGAATTTGCTAGACTGAATATTGGCTGAGTTTGACTTCCAGGAAATATCAGGATAGTTGAAGTCACCCATCACTACTACATCTCTCCTTTCTGAGTGTGTGGTCATCTGTTCTAGAAAGGCATCATCCAGTTCCTCAGTCTTACATGCGGGTCTGTAGTAGACTCCCACAAGAACATCCCTGTTGTTTCCTTCCCTTTAATTTTTATCCAGGTGGTCTCCACCTGATTTCCAGGATTTAAGTCCTGGATCTCTTCACGGTTGTAAACATCCCTGACATATAATGCCATTCCTCCTCTTTTCCTGTTTGGCCTATTTCTCTTTTAAAAAAAAGTATACCCCTCTATTCCTACATTCCAGTCATGAGACTCATCCCACCAGGTTTCAGTAATGCATGTTATATCGTATTTGCTTTGTTGTGCTAGGAGTCCAAATTCATCTTGTTTATTTTCCATGCTCTGTGCATTACTGTATAGACCTCTAAGACCATGGGTCTCCCCACTTGTCCAGAAAACAGTCCAGTTCGAGTGCATGTACCTGAGCCTGAGGGCCAAGGATAGTTTAGGGATTCTGCTAGTATACTGTCCGCCCTGTTGTCTAGCAGACTCCCTAACCGAGCTGACACAACTGGTCTCAGAGCTGCTGTTGGAGTCACCTAAACTTTTAGTCTTGGGCGACTTCAACATCCCACTTGAGACCCATTTGTCAAATCTAACAGGTGTGGCTCAGAAGTTCATGGAGTCCATGACAAACATGGGCCTATCCCAATTGGTCGCCGGGCCCACGCATTGTGCAGGTTATATCCTCGATGCAGTCTTCAGTATGGAACAGAAATATCCATGGGTGGGGGGTTATTAAAACCACCGCATTGTCATGGACTGATCTCTTTCTGATGAAGGCCAAACTAAGAGCCCCTGTACAGCGCACCGGGGGTGGAGGACCCATTAGAATGGCCCTCCCTCAAAGGCTTATGGAACCAATTGGATTCCAGAAAGCCTTAGAGAGTTTAATGCAGGGGTCGGCAAACTTTTTGAGCTGGGGGCCGGTTCGGGGTTCCTTGGAACATCAGAGGGCCAGAGGGGGAGGGGGAAAGCACCGGGGCCCAGTGCAGGTTTTTTTTTAAAATTTATTTTTTACTCTGACCCTCCGATGTTCCAAGGAACCCCGCAGTTTGCCCACAAGGGTTCTCCAGAGGACTCCTAGGAGAGGCCCTGCAGGGCCACGGGGGACCCCCAGGAGGGCTCTGCTGAGTGCACCAGGCCTCGGAGAGGCCCTGAGCAGCTGCGGGAGAGCCCCAGGAGGGCTCCGGCGAGTACACCAAGCCTCGGAATGCCCTGCGTGACTGCGGGGGATGCCCAGGAGGGCTCCAACGAGTGCACCAGGCCTCGGAGAGGCCCTGCGTGGCCACGGGGGACCCCCAGGAGGGCTCCGGAAAGTGCACCGGGCCTCAGAGAGGCCCTGTGCAGCCACCGGAGCCCCCCGGGGGGCCCCCATGGCCACACCAGGCATCAGAGAAGCCCTGCGCAGCTGCAGGGGACCCCTAGAAGGGCTCCGGCGAGCGCACCTGGCCTCAGAGAGGACTGGTGCAGCCACAGGGAACCCCGTCCAAGGCACCATTTTGTGTTCCAAAATGGCGCCCGGAGTCTCGCATGACCTTTCCCATTGTGGAGCAGGATGGGAAAGGTCATGCGAGACTCCGGGCGCCATTTTGGAACACAAAATGGCACCTCGGAGTCGCACGCACTAGAGAAAGGTGGCGGCGGCAGCAGCAGAACCAGTCAGAGGCCGGTCGGAAGGCCTCGCCGGGCTGAGTTTGGCCCATGGGCCGTAGTTTGCTGATCCCTCATTTAATGGTTGGTAACACCGATGATTCTGTTGAAGCTTTGGTTAATACCTGGAACACCAATCTCGCCAAGGCTATCAACCTGATTGCTCCCAAATGTTCTTTCCAAGCCGCTTCAAATCATCAACCATGGTATACAGGAAGATGAAGCGAGTTGAACAATGACTAGAGTGCATCTGGCGGAAAACCCGACTCTTATCTGACAGAACCCATCACAGGAAATTTCTTTGCTCCTATAGAGAGGCAATACATGCAGCGAGGAAATGTTTCCTTTCTACACATATTGCGTCTGCAGAGTCCCATCCAGCAGAGCTGTTTAGGGTGGTAAGGGAACTGACACAGGTTCCATCTGTGCAGAACCCATTACTTAACCCGACAATAGCCTGCTGTGATGCATTTAACAACTTCTTTGCAGATTAAAATCTCTCAGATGACAGCCAATTTGGATACTGGTGTTACAGCAGAACTGAAAAATGAGGTGCCCAGCAACTCCACTGATGAGATTATACTGAATCAGTTCCAATTGGTGAGTTCCGATGATGTGGACATGCTCCTTGGTAGATTGAGGAAGACAACCTGCCCTCTCAACCCTTGCCCTTCATGGCTGGCCATCCAGGGAGGAGATGCCTTGAGGATGTTCCTGAGGGGCATCCTCAATGCATCCCTTAGGGAGGGCCGCGTTCCATCTAGTTTGAAGGAAGCGGTGGTCAGGCTGCTTCTGAAAAAAAACTTCCCTTGACCTTCTAGACATGAACAGCTATAGGCCAGTCTCTTTGCTACCATTTTTGAGCAAGATGATTGAGAGGGCTGTTGCTCTTCAGCTCCAAGCTTTCTTGGAGGAAATCGATTATCTGGATCCATCTCAAACTGGCTTTAAGACAGGATATGGAGTGCAGACTGCCATGGTTGCCTTAGCTGATGACCTTCGTCTGGGCATCAACAGGGGTAGTGTGACCCTGTTGGTGCTATTGGACCTCTCAGTGTCTTTCGACACAATAGATCATGACATCCTCTTGGAACGCCTGAGAGAATTAGAAATCGGAGGCCTTGCATTGCAATGGTTCCGTTCCTTTCTCTTGGGCAGATTCCAGAGGGTGATGCTCAGGCACAGTTGCTCAGCTAAAAAGGAGCTTAATTGTGGTGTCCCTCAGGGTGCCATCCTGTCCCCGATGCTATTTAACATTTATATGAAGATGCTGGGAGAGATCATCCAGAGACTTGGGCGGGGTGTTATCAGTACACTGACAGCACCCAGATATATTTCTCCATGTCTCAGTCTACAGCTTTGACTTCAGATGGTGTCTCCCCTCTCAATGAATGTCTTAAAGTGGTAATGGACTGGATGAGGAAAAATAGATTGAAACTGAATCCAGACAAAACGGAGGTACTAACAGTAACAGCCCCAAACCCAGGTATTGGGATACTATCTCCAGTCACAAATGGGGTCACACTCTCCTCAAAGGACTGTGTTCGCAGTCTGGGGGTGCTCCTAGATCCGTCGCTTCAGATAACAAATCAGGTGAATGCGGTGGTCAGGAGTGCTTGCTATCAGCTTCGGCTGATATGCCAACTGTGCCTTTTCCTGGAGATTAGGAATCTCAAAATTGTGGTACATGTGATGATAACGTGTCATCTCAGTTTCTGCAATGCACTCTACATGGGGCTACCCTTGTGTCTAGTTTGGAAACTTCAGCTGATGCAGAATATGGCAGCCAGGCTGGTCTCAGGCAAAACCAAGAGAGACCATATAACACCTATCCTAAGATTGCTTCACTGGCTGCCTATTAGTTTCTGGGTGCAGTACAAGGTGTTGGTTATTATCTTTAAAGCCCTAAATGGCTTGGGTCCAACCTACCTTTGGGACCGCCTCCTTCCGTATAATCCACCTCATGCACTAAGGTCCTCTGGGAGGAATTTATTGAAACCTACAAAAACTAAATTATCTGCAACTGCCCAGAGGACCTTTTCAGCTATCGCTCCCAGACTTTGGAACGGCCTGCCGGATGAGATCCATCATTTGACCACCCTAAACAGCTTTTAAAATGCTATTAAGGCAGATCTCATCCAGCAGGCCTTTCCTTAGTAGGTAACCAGCCACCGAAAATAGCTAAGCCTGTCCCTGATTTTCGCTATAGCCATTTTAAATTATTTATTATTTGGGATTTTAAGTATGTTTTTATATTTTATCTGTTTAATTGCATTTTAAGGGGGGGTGGGTTATTGGGAGGAAGGGATTGTCTGTTTTATCTTGTAAGCCACCTCAGTTGTTTTTACAGAGAGGCGGGATATAAATTATTTTATTATTATTATTATTATTATTATTATTATTATTATAACAACCTGTGCATCCAGCTCTTTCAGCTTCCTACCCAAAGCCTCATAATCCCTTCTGATATTCTGAAGGCTATGCCTTGAAGTATCATTGGTTCCCACATGGACCAAGAGGAAGGGGTAATGGTCACTAGGCTTGACAAGTCTTGTCAGCCTGACTGTCACATCACAGATTTTTGCCCCAGGGAGATGCCACACCTCCTGGGACATCTTGTCAGGCCCACAACCCACTGTTTCTGTACCCCTCAACAAGGAGTCCCCCACCTTAGGCTTAGCAGTGGCTGTCCCTTGCAGTGGTACTCTTAGGGTCCCCTGCACTGTCCCTGAGGAGTGTCCCTGCTGCCCTTCCTCTTCATCCTTTATAAGGGAGAGAGTTTCAAATCGATTCTGTAGCTGCAAGCTCCCAGATTGATCCCTGGTTTCCCTACTTGTGTGTGTGACGCTCCTCCAGCTGTCTACCTCTTGTGTGTGTGAAGTGACCTCCTCCCCTACAACTTCCTTTGTGTGGTCCCCATCCAAGACCATTTGTTCTGCTCTGTCCAGGAAAACCTCTTGCTCCCTAATATACTGAAGTATAGCTACCTGGGCCTCCAGCTGCTGGACTGTCTCTTCCAGGAGGGCTACTGACTTGCACTTAGTGCAGGTGAAAATTCCCCATATCTCTTGGCAAGAAGACAAACATCCCATAAGTGTTTCAGGTGACTGCAGCAGCTCCCTCAGTGTCCATACTGAGAAATCCTAAGTAACCACAAGAAACAGGATTGTGGGCTTCTCCCTCAAAAAATCTCCCGGTAAAGACCGACGTAATAGGTCCCTGTTGGCTTGGCCTTTTCACCAGACTCTGTCAGCAAACTCAATCAACTGTGTTTATAACTCTATAGAGAGCACATGGATGTTACCTTATTCTGAAGGCAAGTCTCTGACTCTTCCTCTGAGCAAAAAAATCCCAAAAGCCCTATAAATTTTTATAAGCATTATAAGCTGAGAGGACTCCCTAAGACCTAGCTGGCTCAGAAAGGGAGACTGTTGACAGTGCCATCTGCTTCCCCCCAGAACCTCTAATCTGTCCCAACCACCCAGTTTTAAATACACACACTCAAACCCTGCAGAACATGGGATGGGGTGCCTGGTCAGGGATATGGAATCTTAATAGACTACTCCAATTCCACCTCCTGACCACCCAGGTGTCACCTTCTGCTGAACAGAGAAAGGGTCCAGTGCTCTTTCCAAAAAAATCTCACAAAGCAGTAGATCAGTCTTCTACAACCTGGTATCCTTCAGGTAGTTGCACTGCTTGGGAAAGATGAAGTTTTATTACAATATCTCTGGGAAACAACAAGTTAAGTAAGGTTACATTAGATGGTCCAACTGAAAGTGACCAAGAGTCTAGTAATGAGACTTTAATCTACTAGCTTCTGCATTAGTTTTAATACATAATTTTTGTAACCTTTTTTCTGACTTTCAAATGTTGCTGCAAATGCTGAATACTAGCAAACATGTGCAATGTAAGGGTCACATTAGCCATGATATGGAACTCCAGATTAAGAAAGAAATGCCTTTTACAAAATCTTCTATGGGTAAGAGTACATATGTTCAACTATGCTTCAGAAATTGGGATTTATAGGTGTGGTTTAAAAGCTTTTATCTAAAAAGATCTGGCTGAATCAGTAAATTAATTACACCCTTTAAAAACATTTCCAATGTATGTTCTTCTTTTGTTCTTCAAGATACCATGCCCAAGAAAGTAGCCATCATTGGAGCTGGTGTAAGTGGACTGACCTCCCTCAAATGCTGCCTGGATGAAGGGCTGGAGCCAGCTTGCTTTGAGAGGAGTGATGACATCGGGGGAGTTTGGCGATTCACAGTGAGTTGTGGTAAATGGTGTTGTTCAAGCAAATGTCTCAGCCTTTGAATTGTGTTGCTGCAGTGAGAAAAGAGAAGAGGTGACTGTATTTGCCCATTTCATTTAAAAAAAACAAAGTAATTGAGCTAAAAGACTTTTCTCCTCCTGGGACACCAAGAGCTCTTATATCTAGTGATGTAAAGAATTCTCATCACTGTTTGTAAAACATATGAGATATTTGTTACTCAGTGCTTCCATAAACTCTTTAAAAAGCTGTAACCTGGTGGGTGTATCCGACGATCCAGCATTGCAGGCGTCTTTTAATGAGTGGCGCATAACCCTATGACAATCTAAGAATTCAAAGCATCTTTAGTGACAGATCGTGCTAATTTTCTAAGGCCAGAGAAACTCTAATGCAAGGGGCATAACATCTAGCTGACCAAGCACTCATGGAATTCTGCATCCCAGTGAAAGATCTAAGACAATCTGCAGATGACATGAAGCTGTCAGAATACTTCAAAATGGTGTGCAGTCCTAACAGATTGGGAAAAGGAGGGAAGTCTGAGAAGCTGATTCCGGCAGACCTTTCATTCCCAGAACTACTAGAGGAATTAAGAGAAAACCTGATGAAAGATCTCCAGTGAGACTGGGCCTCTGCTCTTGAACTGATAAATACTAAGCTGACAGCTCTAACAAGGTGCATCAGATATATTGAAGAGACTGTGAATGTGGCCTTCCAAAAAGCCTCATCTCATGCAGACATTCTCTCCACACTGGAAAAGTCTGCCAACCACCTGCAATCAAAGGATTTGGAGGACAGAAATCACTGCCTCAACCTTCACATGAGAGGTGTGGAGGAACAGGAAGGGCCAAGTAACCTCCTATCTCTTATAGTTGCATGGATAAGCACCATCTGTCCTAAGCTAAACCTAAGAGAATCAGACATAGAAAGAATACACAGATCACTTAATTTGAGATAGAGATCATCAACACACCCACAAGATGTCTTGATAAGATTTGCAAGATTCCCTGTCAAAAATTCTGCCTTGAGCAATCTCTCATCGATCAAAGATTTATCTTACAATAGCTGCCTAGTACAGTTATTTCAAAATCTCTCCTCAGCGACATTGTTCTGCA
The DNA here is from genome assembly GCA_026167975.1 of Phrynosoma blainvillii. Lineage (NCBI taxonomy): Eukaryota > Metazoa > Chordata > Lepidosauria > Squamata > Phrynosomatidae > Phrynosoma > Phrynosoma blainvillii. Next base: position 156,510,999 of record JANUYF010000004.1, read on the forward strand.
GGTGAGGAATCAGGCTTTATGCTGGGCAGGAGGATGCCTGCCTCCTCAATCTGCAGGGTCTTTAATTTAACTCATTATGCATCCAAAATAAAAGCCCTATTGGCCTTTTTATTGTTAGATGCCCTGAAGACGCTTGACAGGGTTGAATGGAATTTTCTTTTAGGAGTGTTGAAGGAAATGAACTTTGGACATGAGTTTACTACTGGAATAAGACATCTCTACAGGCACTTGGAGGTTATAATGTTAGTTAATGTAATAGACTCATAGCCCTTTAGCTTACACAGAGCCGCCAAACAAGTCTGCCCACTATCACCTGCTCCTCTTTGCAATCTATATGGGACCATTAGCTGAAATGATTAGATCACATCCAAGTGTGTTGGGATCTCAGATAAATGGCCATCATAAAAAAATAATGATGTATGCAGATTACATCTTTTTAACAATCCAGAATCCTGAATCATCCTTCCTTGTTATAAAGAACATGCTAGATACCTTTGGGAAATTCTAAGGGCTCAGAATTAATCACTACAAATCCAAAATAATGTATATGAATGTCTCTCAATCAGATCAAAAGACAATGTCATGTATTTCTAATTTACAGACATGTTCTTCGGGATTCTCCTATTTGGGCATTCTCATCACAAAGAATTTATCTCAACTGGTTCCTAGGAACTATAACCCAGTCATTAAGTGGATGAAAGCTAAAATAAGGGAATGGAAAAAAGCTGAGGTTCTCATTTCTTGGCAGGATTGCCTTGGTAAAGATGTTTCTAACCCCACATTTGTTCTTCCTATTTCAATCTATTCCTACTAGTCCATAAATTTAAGTTTTGGCAAAAAATAATTACCAATTTTATATTCCAAGGTAAAAACTCAGATTTCCCCAAGTGGCCCAATTCACCAATGCTAAGGAAGGTGGATTAGCAACTCCTGAATTCAAGACTTTTCAACTGAATCAATTCTCCCAGTTTGACATAAGATGTTATCACATGGGGAGTCACGGGGAGAAAGTGGAAATAAACCGGATGAGCGGAAGACTTTAATTTACAGGATTTATCCCATTCCTCCTCGTCTGATAACTAAATTCGAATTTAAAAGGGGGTTAATTTGAACGAAAACCTGATCTTTTCATTTTTGGGATTTTTGAAGAAATGAAAAGATCAGGTTTTTGTTCGAATTAACCCCCTTTTAAATTCGAATTTAGTTATCAGATGAGGCGGAACAGGACAAATCCCGTAAAGTAAAGTCTTCCACTTGTCCAGTTTATTTCCACTTTCTCCCCGCGACTCCCCGTGTGATAATGTCCATAGAATCACATTCCACTAAATGGATTCACATGGAACTAGAGGATAGTAATTTAACCAATCTTAATCTCATCTTTTCTACTAAAGCTCAAAGAAAATTGAGAGATATACATAATCCATTCCTGAACAACTCTATTTTCATATGGAAACAATGAGAGCATTTAATTGTCCCTGATCCCTCACCTATTTACCCTCCATATATAAATCAAGATCGGCAGCTGCAAAGGAGAGTGCTCTAAAAGCAGCATACAAATGGTATTTAACCCCTGTGAAGCGCTCAAATATAGTGAAAAATGCTTCACCATACTGTTGGAGAGGCTGTAAGGTTCAAGGTTCTTACATGTACATGTGGCTCGAATGTCCTAGGATCAATGCTTTTTGGAATACAATATTGGTGCAGATACCTGACATTATAAAACAACCAGTGAACTTTTGCCTAGCCCTATTATTGTTATCAATCTTCAGCAAAGTCAATAGTCATCTAAAACACTGGAGACTCATTATACTCCTAATCTCTGAAGCTAGAACTGAAATTGCGAGATGGGAAATTTGCTACTTGATAACTGATGGAAAAAGGTCTGGAACACATAGTTGTCGGGAAAACAACTATTCCTTCAAGAACAGATGCAGACCAACAAAAGACATACATTTATTGAGGATTGGTCTGTTTTTATTGATCGTGTCAATAACAATACAACTCATTTTGCTCCCCCTTCGCACCAAGCTGGTTTTTGGAAGGACATCTTGGACTCTGACCACTTGACTGTAACAAAATGATCTATGATTTACCTTTCTGTATCTTTTGACAAGTTTGAAAAAATGTATTACTGTGTGGAAATTTTCTTTGCTCATTCTCAAGGTTTCTTATTTCTGTTGTTTATACATTTGTTATTAGATAAAATAAATAATAAATAATATTTTTTAAAAAGCTGTAACTCTTGGATCTCCTTGACCAAGGAGTAAGATTTTTTTTTTAAATGAAGTGAATGGACAAACAATGAAGGGACAAAACAATGAAGTGAAGGGACAAACCCTTTGAAATGAAAATTAGATGGGCAAGATTGCATATTTTGTGTAAGCAAAGCAACCATTCAGACTTGTTGTTACTACAGGATCTTGCATTACCTGGAGGACTGCTGCCTTCTCAGAGACTGCTCGCTTCAGAACCAGGTTCCAAACAGCCAACCAATCCCTGGCTAAACAGCCAGGTAGACCACTTGTCTCCTTGCCAAGGGGATAAAAGCCAGGAATGAGGGGAGTCAGCATCTGGAAGGAGGAAGAGGCCACTCCACCACTCCAGGAAGAGCTACACTGCCTGCCTCCTGCTGCCGCCGCCAACAGCCTTACCTGGAGGACTGCTGCCTTCTCAGAGACTGGTCCCTTCAGGACCAGGATCCAGGCACCCAGTGAATCCCTGGCTAAACAGTGAGATAGGACCACCTGTCCCCCTGCCAAGGGGATAAAACCTGGGTGCCTGCTGTGGTGGCCATCACCAAAGGGGCAACACCAAAGGGTGGTTGCCTCTTTGGACCTTATCAAACTCTGGCCACGAAGTGAAAAGTAACAGAAAAGTAACCGAAGTGAGAATAAATTCAGTTCTATACCGAAACGAACTGAATTTCGCCCTGGCGGCCATAGCGCAATGAATACGAAGGCTCCAAAGGGGATTTAGCGATCAGGCGCCACGGGATGCGGTTCACGTGGGAAGAAGGAAAACACACACACACACACATTTTCTTCTCTCTCTCTCTCTCTCTCTCTCTCCCTTCCCGCCACCCAAAAAGCCAGCGTCGCAGAAGGCGCTTCTGTGGATGGCAAGGATGGGATGAAGGAGTCGGGAGGAAAGGCAGCCAAGGGGACCGAGGAGGAGGAGGAGGGCTGGAGGACTGGAGGAGGGAAGGGGTGTTGGTGGGGAAAAATGCGAGAGAGATGGAGAGAGAGAGATCGCCTCCCTCTTCCCTCCTCCTCTCCTTCTCCCCCTCTTTCTCAATCCGGTTTGCCTTTCGCCAATCCCTTCCCCTCGCCGGGATTTTCTGCTTGGGAGAGCTCTCCCTGCTTCCCCGCCCCGCCCACCATTGCGCAATGAATACGAAGGCTCCGCTTGTACTTCCCCAACAAACCGAATGTCAAAATCTCCCTACTCGCTACGGATTAGCTTCGGGTTCTGTGGAGTTTCGGGGCAGCGCCGTGTGTACACGCGGGGAAACAATACAGATTAGCTCCGTGTTCTAGGGCAGCGTCATGTGTAAACACGGGGAACTAATATGTATTAGCTGCAGGTACCCTTTGGATTAGCTCTGCTCTAGACCCCATGTGATAAGGTCCTTTGGGGGAGCTGCTTTGGGGGGGAGCAAGGGAGAGGGCCAGTCCCTCTGATTTTGGGGAGAGGGATTATTGGTTTGGGTGGTGATCCTCAAACAACTGACCTGCCAGCAGCACAATATGTGCTACAAGGAGGGCAAGGGAAGGGAAACAGGGAGCAGCCATTACAACAGTAATGGGCAGGGGGAGATATGGCAGCAGGAGTCAGTTCTATCACTCTGGTAGAAAAGAGACACACAGGATACTGGTTACTCCCAAGCTGACTCCCAATTCAAATAGCCTGGATAGCCTTGGCAGCAGGCCCCCTAGGCTGAAAATGCTGCTGCTCAATGCCAGGTCAGTAAATGGTAAAACACCACTGATTCAGGACTTGATTCTGGGCGAGCATGCCGACCTGGCTTGTATTATGGAGACCTGGCTGGATGAAGCTGGAAGGCAGGTTAATCTCTCCCAGCTTTCTCTACCTGGATTCTCTGTACAGCAACAGGTGAGGCCTAGGGGGTGGGGAGGCAGAGTTGCAGTGGTCTATCAGGATTCCATCTCCCTTACCTATCACACTGGGTATGAGTGTGTCTACCTAAAGATGGGTGGTCTGGACAACAGTCTCCCTTCCTGAGCTGATGGAGTTGGTTTCTGCAGTGGCGTTAGAGTCCCCTCGGCTTGTTGTGCTGGGGGACTTCAACATCCATGCAGAGACTACACTATCAGGAGCAGTTCAGGACTTCATGTCTACCATGACAACCATGGGGCTATCCCAAGTAATATCTGAGATATAGGGGGACACACCCTGGACCTGGTTTTATGTTTGGGGCAGGATGATAGTGATCTGGGAGTGGGGGAACTCTCTTTAGTTCCGTTGTGATGGACTGATCACTACCTGGTAGGGTCTAGACTCACTGGTACTCAGAGCCTCTGTAGGTATGGAGGGCCAATTAAGATGGTCCACCCCAGGTGGCTTATGGATCTAGATGGATTCCTGATTGCTCTTGGGGAGTTTCCTGTTGCCTTGGCAGGTGATCCTGTTGAAGCCCTGGCTGATCTCTGGAATAGGGAAATGGCCAGGGTGGTGGACATGATTGCCCTTAAATGTCCCCTCTCACAAAGTGGAGCCAGATGTGCCCCCTGGTTTACCAGGAAGCTGATGGTGATTAAACGAGTGGGACAGAGACTAGAGTAATGATGGCTGAAGACTCAGAGTGAATCCGGCTGAAAATGGTCTAGAGCTCAATGGAAAGCCTATGCCGTGGCAGTGGTGGTAGCAAAGAAACTATACATTTCTGCCACCATTATGTCTGCACAGTGTCACCCAGCAGAGCTGTTTTGAGTAGTCAGGGGCCTTTTACATTCTGGCCCCCAAGAAGGAAACAAAGACCAATCAATAGCTCGCTATGAAGAATTCACAAGACACTTTGCAGGCAAAATCGCTCAGATTTGCTCTGACTTGGATGCTGTAGTTATCTGTAGATATCAGAACAATCCAGAAGGCAAAAAGATTTATAGAAAGTAATAGAAGTGATCTTAAGAAAGGGGAAAAGTATGAGTTTAAAAGACGGATTAAAGTTGTACATGAAGACGAACCAAGAGAACAGGAAAATAAAAAAAGTGGAAAATAGACTAGGGGCCTGAGCAGACTGCCAGAAATAGTGCACATTAAATTGAGGCACTGCCCTGGCTCAGTGCTAGGGAATCATGGGAACTGTAATTTATTGTGGCACCAGAGCTCTCTGACAGAGAAGGCTCAATGTCCCAGAAAAAAATACAGTTCCCATGATTCAATAGCACTGAGCCAGGGCAGTGCCTCAATTTAATGTGCACTATTTCTGGCAGTCTGCTTAGGCCTTAAGAGGTAAAATGAGAGAGGATGTAAGGAAGGAGGATACTGTGGAAAGATTAGATGATGAAGACTATGGGACAAAAGCAGATTGAAGTTGATGAATTAGAAGTTGGTAATCTAACTGAGGATGAGAATTAAGGAGATGCTATAGAGGGGGAAATCTTAGACTTGGATAATCACGAGTAATCACATTAAAGCCCTATCTTGGAATGTGAAAGGAATAAATAATGTGGATAAGAGGGGGGAAATATACCATTACTTGTAGAAACTAAATAATGATATAATGTGCTTGCAAGAAGTAAAGATTAAATGAGAAAATAGTAACTATCTTAAAAATAATAAGCTGAGATATGAATGCACATCATTATCCCTTTAAAGGAAAAAAGGGGTGGTTTTATATATTAAAAGCATTTATGAATCAAAAGAAATACTCAAGGACCCTAAAGGCCATTACATTGGTTTTCAGAGAGATATAATGGGTGGCAAAACTTTAGTTTTGGATATATATGCCCCAGTTGAAAATAAAGGATCTTTATATAGAGAACTGATTTAAAAAATGCAAGATTTAAGCTTTGATTTCTTTTATCTTAATGGGGGATTTCAATGGGACTATAGAACTGTGTTTGGATAGATGTGCTAAAAAGAGAATTAAACATAACCAGGGGAAGCTCCCCAGAGGTTCTGGGTTTTTTTCGACATGATGGATTTTTTTCTATTGGTAGATGCCTGGAGAGCTAAATATAATCAGGCAAAACTGAGGCCCATAAATCTTGGGCATGTTTAGATATGTTTTTGATTTCGGCTATTCTAGTTACAAAAGCTATAGATCAATCTCTCTTTTGAATAACGATTATAAACTTTTTGTTTTCATTATGGCAGAAAGATTTTGAAGTAAAGCCCAATTTGATGTCTGATCGTAGCCCTATATTGTTGGAATTAGGCTATTAAAAAGTGTTCTTAATTGGTGGTTAAATGAACTAATGTTGAAAGATACCCTTGTTACAAAAGAGGTGGAAAAATAACTAGAGAACTACTTTCGAGAAAACACAACACAAGATGTGAAATTAGATATTTTTGTGAAGTTTCAAAGGCTGTAATGAGGGGGTTTTATGAAAAAAGGAAACAAATGGGAAAAAAGAAATCTATTGAGATGGAAAATCTGCAAAAAGATTTAAATAATAAAAGGAAACAACTGAAAGTAGACCCCACAAATAAGATTGTACTGAATAAAGTAAAAAAAAATTCAAAATCAAGTATCCCTAATATTAGCAGAAGAAGTACACAAGAAAATGAAATAAAGTCAGCAAAAATATTTTGAGCATGGTAACAAGCCAGGGAAACTTTTGGTTTATATGTTGAGAAAACAGAAAAAAAACAAAAAGTATTGTATATACTTGACTATAAGTTGACTCCATGTATAAGTCAAGGGCAAGTTTTGGGGCCAAAATTGTGGGTTTTGATATGACTCATGGATAAGTCAAGGATAATTCTTAGGGGCATGTAGGAAAGGACGTAAAGGATGAAGTTTACGTCTTCTTACATGTCTTATGCAGATCCTTCTAATCCTGATTCCTCTCAGCAGCCTTTGAGGGGAAGCACCAAAGAGGTGCCACCACTGCCATTTTCCCACTCAAGCATTCAAAAAGGCCAGAAGTGGAAAGAGTAGAGGGAGGTTGTGATTCTTTTGGGTGCTCCTGAGATGGACTAAGCTCTTACCTTTTGCCACTATAATCAGAGATGGGAAAGAGTTAAAATACAGTACTTACACTGACCTGTGGATAAGTTGACCCAGCTTTTTGGGGTCAATTTTTTGACTAAAATGTCTAGACTCATATATGAGTATATAGAGTAATCACCTATTTGAGACAAGAGGGAAATCTATATGTAGAGCAAAAAGATTTGGAAAAGAGTATCCTAGATTTAGAAATTTATATCAGAAGGATAATATTGATTCTGATGATATAAAAATATATCTAGACTCATTAAAAATGCAACCATTTAACAAAGAACAAAGGGAAATCTTAAATGCTAAAATAACAGTACAAGAAGTAGCAGAAGCAATAAAGAGAGCCAAAAATGAGAAAACTGGTTTCCCACAGAGTACTATAAGACATTTGCAAACCAGCTGGTAGGACCTTTGAGTGATACTATGAACCAAATCCAAGAAAGTAATACACCTAAAACTTGGTTAGAAGCTCACATTACTTTGATTTTGAAAGAAGGGAGGGATAAATCCAATCCTAAAAGCTATAGATCAATCTCTCTTTTGAATAACGATTGTAAACTTTTTGTTTTCATTATGGCAGAAAGATTTTTAAAAGTTTTAGTTAAATGGATAGAAAGCGATCAGAAGGGGCTTCCTACCTAATCAAAGATATCATACGCCTTGTATTAAGTTTATTTGAAATATATGGGAAAAACACTGACAGAAAATTGGCCTTAGTTTTTATTGATTTCGAAAAAGCATTCAACAATTTAAATTAGTATTTTCTGTTGGAGGTATTAAGGAAAGTGAACATGGGAACTAAATTCCTAGGTTGGATTGAAGCAATATACCAAAGACAAACAGTGAAGATCTTAATAAATGGAGAAATGTCAGAAGCTTTACCTATTTATAAAGGCACCTGACAGGGTTGTCTCATCTCTCCTCTATTGTTTATTTTGTTGTTAGAAATTCTTTTGATTAATATTAGAGAAGAAGTTGAGGGAGTAAAAATTAAGGGGAAAGTCCATGCTTTTGCTGATGATCTGCTAATAATTCTTACTAATCCAATCAATAATATTGAACAAATGTTAATTTAGGGCCTGAACACACTGCCAGAAATAATCCATCTTGGCTCAGTGCTAGGGAATTATGGGAACTATAGTTTATTGTGGTGCCAGAGCTGTCTGACAGAAAAGGCTCAATGTCTCAGAAAAAAACTACAATTCCCATGATTTCCTAGCACTGAGACAAGGCAGGGTTTGTGGGATGTTGTTTTAGCTATGTGTTTAGTATTGTCTGTTATATTGTATATTTTATTGGTGTGTTGTGGTTTTTTGGTTGTTTCATTGTTTATACTTTTTATTATATTAATAAAGTTTATTTTAAAAAAAGGAAAGAATCACTATTGTTATGTGGTTAGATATTTTTCTACTGACCTAAGGAAGAAATAACTCCTGTTTTGAAACAGCTTCACTGGCTACCAGTTCGTTTCCAGGCACAATTCAAAGTGCTGGTCATGATTTATAAAGCCCTACTCGGTTTAGGTTCAGACTATTTGAGAAACCGTAAGCCCTAAGATACTCAAAAGAAGGCTTTCTCTTGGTCCCGCCACCATCCCAAGCTCACTTGGTGAGAACACGAGAGAGAGCTTTCTCAGTGGCTGCTCCCACTCTCTGGAACTCCCTTCCATGGGAGGCTAGGCTGGCCCTCTCCCCGATGGCCTTTCGTCAGCAAGCAAAAACATTTTTATTCAAGAAAGTTTTTTAAAAGCATGAAAGCCTGGTTTTATGGGGGAGGGGTTAGATTATATTTTTTAACTTTTGTATGTTTTAAATTTTCTAGTGTTTTAATGAGGTTATTTTAATTGTTTAAAAATGTTGTTTCACTGTGTTTTTATATTGTGAGCCACCTTGGGTCCCTTTTGGGGAGAAAGGCAGGATAGAAATAAATAAATAAATAAATGTATGGATGTGAGAGCTGGACAGTGAAGAAGACAGATAAGAGGAAAATCAAAGCATTTGAAATGTGGTACTGGAGAAGAGTGTTGAGGATAGCATGGATAGCCAAAAAGACAAACAAACACATCCTTGAGCAGATAAAGCCAGAAATTTCCTTGGAAGCCAAGATGATCAAATTAAGGTTGTTGTGAGAGGCATGATAATGAGAAGGCATGATTCACTAGAAAAGACAATAATACTAGGAAAAGTAGAGGGAAGCAGAAAGAGAGGAAGACTGTACACTAGATAGATAGACTCAATCAGAGAGGTCACGGGTATGAAATTGCAGGAACTCAGCAGAGTAGTGGAGGACAGAGGACACTGGAAATGTTCTATCCACAGGATGCCATGAGTCAGGGACAACTCAAGGACAGTTAACAACAATCAATCAATCAATCTTTATTATTACGGCCATATGGCCAGCATTTTACAAAAAAACAAAAATAATATAAAGCACCTCATATCAATTATAGACAACAGGTTCTCAAAAATAACTTATAAATATAAGCAAATCATACAGAAACAAAGCAGACTTCCAAATACAATAAATAGATTGTTTTACATCATAGGTGGTTCTGAATCATAATACAATAACAAATTTATATTTAAAATATACTATTTAAAATGTACTATTATAAAACTGAGGGATAGAATTTAATAGACAGAATAAATTTACCAAGATTATGTTATATTGGTTCCCAATCAAAGATGATACTATACTACAGCCGTACCCCCTCACACTACTAAGTCTAGTCTTTGTTATTACAATCATACATGGTTCCAAATCAAGATACAATGATGAGTTATATTTAGAATATATTATAAATAGAGAAATGTCTTTTAATGGACAGAGTAAATTTACCAAAGTTATATTATATTGATCCCCAATAAAAAGTATGATAGTATACTATGGCCGTACCCCCTGATGATTTTCTAAATCTAATTTTTTTTATTACGGCCATATAGCTATCATTGTTGCAAAAAACGGAAGGATAATTGTAGAACACATCACATCAATTATATGCCATGAGTTCTTCAAAGTAAACTTGTAAATCTTAGCAAATCATATAGAAAACTTAAAGAAAATGAAACAGACTTCCAATTTAATAAGTAGACTATTTTTAAAATGTAAGTAATTCCAAATCATAATACAATATTAAGTTATATTTAGAATATATTATCATAAAAACTGAGAAATAAAATTTAATGAACAAAGTAAGTTTACCAAAGTTTTATTGTATTAATCCCTTATCAAAAATATAATAATAAACTACGGCTGTACCCCCTTAAACTGTCAGTTTATCGTTTGATCAGATCATACGTACAGATTTGATTTTTTTTAAAAAAAAAATTGATTCAAATTTATTGATTCTGTTTTAAGTACTTTTTACTATTTGTAATGGCGGCTGCAAAATTTTTTGCAACTGCTAGTGTTATACCTTCCTTTTCATCCGCTAATAGGTAGTTTGTATAAAATTCCATTTGCCTACCTGGATATTGTAATATGATTGGAGTTATATATAGGGCACGTATATCTGCATTTATGTTTTCAACTTCTTCTGAGCCACAGGGACAAAGTCTATATTGATAGGGGGTCTCCTTGAATCTGCCCTCCAGGACTGCCGAAGGTACTATGTTAAACCTTGCTAACATAAAAGCTCTCTTAAATTTCACAACATGCAAATTCTCAAAATATTTGGCACATTTACCTGGGCTACTGGTTTCTCTAATACAATACAAAGATGACTGACTTATGTAAGTTTGAAAGTCAATATCCTTAATACGTTGGGAGATTTTAAATTTTGCTTTATCATAACCCAGTGCCGATATTTCCAATGGTGATAGTCCAAGAAAAGAGAGTTTCGAAGCCAATGATTTTTTCCAAGGGGATAAGAAAGAATCTGTTAAGATTAATGGAACCAATCCAGTTGGAACAAATAACATTTTAAGCCATAAATTTAATTCGCGTATCCATGTACGCGCCTCAATAGATAATAATCCTGTTTCTAAGCGGAGTATGGAATTTGAAACACAATTTGGGACTCCTAATATTGTCCTTAGAAATTTGTTAACAACAATTAATTTCTTTTTTTTTTAAGTGTTGTGCATCTCCCAGAGAACTATGGCCATCAGAAGGTACAAAAGGGAATTAAATACGTACATACATACTGTTTAATTTTTGTTGTACAATCAAAGTCATGCATACATGCTATATCAGGGGTCAGCAACCTATGGCCTGTGGGCTGGGTGCAGCCTGTGGAGGCCTTCGGACCAGCCCCTGTCCGGTCCTGCTGCCGCCGCAGCCTTTCGCAGCCACGGGGGTCCTCCGGGTGTCATTTTGGAATCCAAAATGGTGCCCCGGAGGACCCCCAAGGCAGCGCTGGGCCTCTCGGAGCCCAGCACTGCCAAAGAAAGCCTCCTGAGGGGCCCCTGTGGTGGCACTGGGCCTCTCGGAGGCCTGGCGCTGCTGAGGGAAGCCTCCTGGGGGGCCCCCATGGCAGGGCTGGGCCTCTCGGAGGCCCGGCGCTGCTGAGGGAGGCCTCCAGGGGGGTCCCCGTGGCAGGGCTGGGCCTCTTGGAGGCCTAGCGTGGCCGAGGGAGCCCTCCTGGGAGGCCCCCGCCATCGTGCACATGTGTGCACGACACGGGGGGGGTGCCTGCCATTTTGTTTTTCAAAGTGGCGTTGCAAGCGCAAGTGGAGTTGCAAGGGCCCCCAGCACCATCCCCCCCCGGCCCATCGGCAAAAAAAATTGCCGACCCCTGTGCTATATGAAGAAGTATCCAGTTTTTAAGAAGAGAAATAAAAGAAACAATCACTATAGTTATTGGTTAGATATTTTTCTACTGACCTAAGGAAGAAATATATCCTCCCCGATATTTCAAAGCATTATTTCAGGCACCAAGTAAGGGATACATTAGACTTTGTTTGTTTGATATCATCACTTTAAAAGACAATGCAGTAAATTATGAGAAATGTACATGTGCTACTGTATATACAGGAAAATGTTGAAGAAGGAAGAGCCAGCCTCTACAAATCATTGGTCAGTAACACCTGTAAGGAGATGTCAGCCTTTTCAGACTTCCCATACCCAGAGGATTTTCCTGTTTTTTTACCCAATGCCAAGCTGCTGGAATATCTGGAAATGTATACAAAAAAATTTGGTCTGCGGAGGCACATTCAATTCAAGGTAAGCTTTTAAAAAGTTGACAGCAGAAAGCCATATTTTAGCATTTGAGACATTTAAAACATTTATGTCCAAGGGCCCTAGATTATTTTATACTGGGTGCAAAAGTTTCCAGGGATACAACTGAGAGTATCTTGAAGACTTCACTATTTGCATACTCAGAGGATCATACGTGTTTCTAGTTGGGAAGGATGCTTATGACTGAGTGAAGTCATATTCTTAAATCCAGCTGAACACATTTCTTTCTGGATTATTAATCATTACTATTTTCTGTAAATGTTTCAGACTACAGTGATCAGCATAAGTAAGTGCCCTGACTTCTCTGCCACTGGCCAATGGGATGTTGTCACAGAGACCAAAGGGAAGCAGAAGTCAACCATCTTTGATGCAGTGATGGTTTGCATTGGCTACCATACTGACCCTGTGATGCCACTCAGTTCTTTCCCTGGTATACTTGTTCTTTAGTATCCTTCTCTTTATTTCTAAAATGCATAGTCAGGCAATATCTTTATTAGAACCAATCAAAATGTCACAACATAACGAGCAAGGTTCCAAATTTTCTAGAATTTGGATTGGTGGTTTTGGAAGTTGGCTTAATGTTGAAGCTCAAAAGTCTGCATTTAGTCACAAAGCAAATCCAAATAGCATTGATGTGATGTTGTGTGCCCCAAAACACAAGGCACAAGGCTGCGCATCCATTTAAATTCTCTGCTCGCATGATCCATAAACACATATGAAGTAATGAGCAATGTCCTGCCTCCCCTCATTCCTCTTGCACATTTTCAGCAAGATTTTCAAGCTAACATCTGTTGGCCATAGAGGATGTATGCATGCACAGCCCTCCATGCCATGTGAGCCATTGTGTGGAGGAGCAATAGCAGCACTCTCTGCTTCTTGCCACGATAACCCTCTTTCTCAATCTCTTGTTCTCTCCAACTCCCCTCCCCACCCTTGCTCCTCCTTTCCCTCTGGGGCATTGTAAAACCTGGCATGATGGACCTTTTCCCCTTTGTCAGGATCATAGGTCCTGCCATGCTTGCTGACCATATATTATGTATATGTTTTGAAATACTACACAAGTGATGATGCTGGATGGAAATAATGCTTATCTTTCTTGAACCTGGCTAATGAGCAGATGTGAGGGAATAAGAATGTGCCTTGAACTGTCAAGGTCAATTTGATGGGAACATTTGGTATGGAGAGGAAAGGAGGTATAGGCTTGGAAACAGGAAACATGCTTAAATACACATAAAGACCTAGCCTGTGAAAAATAAATAAATTGCTATGGGCTTTTAATATACTCTGCAACAAAACTACTTCAGTTCTGCCAATACCATTATAGAAGCATAGAATCGTAGAGTTGGAAGAGACCTCAAGGGCCATCACATCCAACCCCCTGCCATGTAGGAATAACCAATCAAAGCACTCTGACAGATGGCCATCAGCTTTTGTTTAAAATCCTCCAAAGAAGGAGACTCTACCACACACGGAGAGAGTGTGTTCCACTGTCAAACAGCTCTTACAGTCAGGAAGTTCCTCCTAGTGTTTAGGCGGAATCTCTTTTCCTTTAGCTTGCATCCATTGTTTCAGGTCCTATTGTCTGGAGTAGCAGAAAACCAACTTGCTTCAGCTTCAATATGGCACCCCCTCCAATACTTAGTAGCTTATCACACCACACTCTTAAAATGGGGCTAGGTCGCTTTAACTGCTCTGACTGCCTCCTGTTGCATTTTGGGGTTTGTAGTTCAGTGAGGCTTAAAGTCTCTTCAGCTGAATATTCTAAATGCCTCTTCCTAAACTACAAGTTTCAGAATGCAACAGGAAGCAAACAGAGAGGTTAAAGCAACCTAGCCCCATTTTAAGAGTGTAGAGCGATAGTCTTAACCAGGGCTATCATATCACCTTTTAACCATCTCTTGTCCAAGCTAAACATATCCAGCTCCCTAAGTCACTCCTCAGAGGGCATGGTTTACAGACCCTTCACCATTTTGGTTGCCCTCCTCTAGATACATTCCAGCTTTTCAACACCCTTTTTGAATTGTGGAATACTGGACACAGTATTCCAAGTGAGGCCTGACCAAAGCAGAATAAAGTGGCACTATTACTTCTCTTGATCTAGAATGCTATACTTCGGTTGATGCAGCCTAAATTGCATTCTTTTTCAGCTGCCGCATCAAACTATTGACTCATGTTCAACTTGACTCATGTTCAACTTAGGGCTCCTAGATCCCTTTCGCATGTACTATTGTCAAGCCAGGTGTCCCCCATCCTGTACCTGTGCATTTCATTTTTTCTCCCTAAGTACAGTACCTTACGTTTCTCCCTGTTGAAATTCATTTTGTTAGTTTTTGGCCCAGCTTTCTCATTTATTAAGGTCATTTTGGATTCTGATCCTGTCCTCTGGGGTATTAGCTACTCCTCCTAGTTTAGTATCATCTGTAAATTTTATAAGCATGCCCTCTATTATAAGCATCCAAGCCATTGATAAGGAAGTTGAATAACACTGGGCCTAGGACAGAACCCTGTGGCACCCTGCAGTCACTTCTCTTCAGGATGAAGAGGAACTACAGACCCACCTAACAGTCACATTGGGGGGATGCAGACGGGCAGCCCTGGGCTGCCCCAGAAGCGGAGGATCGAGGCCGAGGCTGCCGGACACCTTGGCCCCGATCCTCCCCTTTGCTGCCTGCGAAAGGAGAGCTAAAATAGCACTCCTTCTGCAAGCCACGAAAGGGGCACTGTAAGAGGCATGGTGCACCTCTTTGGCATCTCTTCCAGCTCAGCGTGTCTGCACGCTGAGGCGGAAGGACGTCATCCGAGCGCCCGTCGTGCGGATGGGCCATTGCTCTGATGACATCCTCAGGAAGGGGATGGGGTGCCCAGCGTCTGCAGCCCCCCATTGTCTACCTTGTCAAAGGCCTTAGTGAAATCAAGATACACTGGATCCAGAGCACTCCCTTCATCTACCAAGCTTGTGACACTAGGGCGGGGAAAGAGATAAGAGTAGTCTGGCATGGCTTCTTTTTGAGGAACCCATGCTGACTTTTAGTGATGTTTGCATGATTTTCATAGAATCATAGAATCATAGAGTTGGAAGAGACCACAAGGGCCATCCAGTCCAACCCCCTGCCATGCAGGAACTCCCAATCAAAGCATCCCCGACAGATGGCCATCCAGCCTCTGCTTAAAGACCTCCAAGGAAGGAGACTCCACTACTCTCTGAGGGAGTGTGTTCCACTGTCGAACTGCCCTTACTGTCAGGAAGTTCCTCCTAATGTTGAGGTGGAATCTCTTTTCTTGCAGCTTGCATCCATTGTTTCGGGTCCTAGTCTCTGGAGCAGCAGAAAACAAGTTTGTTCCCTCCTCAATATGACACCCCTTCAAATATTTAAACATGGCTATCATATCACCTCTTAACCTTCTCTTCTCCAGGCTAAACATTCCCAGCTCCCTAAGTCGTTCCTCATAGGGCTTAGTTTCCAGACCCTTCACCATTTTAGTTGCCCTCTTTTTGACACGCTCCAGTTTCTCCACATCCTTTTTGAATTGTGGTGCCCAGAACTGGACACAGTATTCCAGGTGAGGCCTGACCAAAGCAGAATAGAGTGGCACTATTACTTCTCTTGATCTAGACACTATACTTCTACTGATGCAGGCTAAAATTGCATTGGCCTTTTTAGCTGCTGCATTGCACTGTTGACTCATGGTCAACTTATGGTCCACCTGGATTCCTAGATCCCTTTCACACGTAGTCTCATTCAGTCAGGTGTCCCCCATCGTATATCTGTACTTTTCGTTTTTCCGCCCTAAGTGCAGTACCTTACATTTCTCCGTGTTGAATTTCATTTTGTTAGCTTTGGCCCAGCTTTCTAGTCTGTTCAAGTCATTTTGAATTTTGATCCTGTTCTCTGGGGTATTAGCTACTCCTCCTAATTTGGTGTCGTCTGCAAATTTGATAACTATGCCCCCAATACCATCATCGAAGTCATTAATAAAGATATTGAATAGCACTGGGCCCAGGACAGAGCCCTGTGGCACCCCACTGGTCACTTCTTTCCAAGTTGAAAAGGAGCCATTGTTGAGCACCCTTTGGGTTCGGCCAGTCAACCAATTACAAATCCATGTAACAGTTACTTTGTCTAGCCCACATTTTACCAGCTTGTTTGCAAGAATGTGATGGGGAACCTTGTCAAAGGCCTCACTGAAATCATGATATACTATATCCACAGCATTCCCTTCATCTACCAAGCTGGTAATTTTATCAAAAAAAGAGATCAGATTGTCTGGCATGACCTGTTTCTCTGAAACCCATGTTGACTTTTTGTGATTATGAAATTATGAAATTTAAAATGCATAATTTGTGATTATGAAATTATGAAATTGTGATTATGAAATTGTGATTATGAAATTACTGTAAGCATTTTCAAAATGCTTACAGACCATCTTTCCTCTTATTGATGTCAGGCTGACTGGATGCTAATTATTGGGGTCCTCTCCCTCCCTTTTTTTTTTTTTTTAATATTGGGACAACATTTGCCTCCTCTATTCTGCTGGGACCTCACCTTTTCTCCAGGAATTCTGAAAGATTATTGACTCTGGAGATTATTGATGCCTCTTTTCTCCCAATCCAGGCATGGACTAGGGACAGGCTTAAACTGGTGAAGACGGATCGTATCGCACACCTCCGTGCCCAATTTGGCCGCACCACGTACCTGATCCAGACTTCTGGCATTCTTTTTGAAGAACAATATTTTCCCTTTCTTTGAAAAGTACACCAGGAGTCCAGATGGGATACATGATGTGGCCAAGTTGAGCATGGAGGTGTGTGATAAGATCTGTTTTCACCAGTTTAAGCCCGTGCCCAGCCCATAACCAGATCAGGAGAAAACAAGCATGCAATAATCTCCAGTGTCTCTAAGATTATGTCTGCTAGTTCTTTCAATACCCTTGAATGTAGTTCATCTCATTCTGAAAATTTGAATTTATTAAGAGTAGCTAGGTATTCCTGTACTGTCTCTTTACCTATTCTGTGCTCCATTTCCCCCCGATTGAGCACTGTTCTCCTTTTCAGAGATGACTGAGGAAAAGAAGGTGTTGAGTAATTCTGCATTTCAAATAACCAAAAAAAGCCCTTTTCATTGTTTTTAACTTGTCTAGCAACCCTGAGCTTGTTATGTGCTTTAGCTTTTCTGACTTTCTCCTGACACATGTGGGCTATTTGTATGAATTCCTCTTTGGTGATTCCCACCCCCATTTCCCTTTCTATTACATGTCCCTTTTAAATCTTAGCTCAGTTGAAAGTTTTTTAGACATCCATCCTGGTTTCTTTAAACACCTTCCATTTGCCTCCTGATTGGAAATGTTTGAAATTGTGCCTTCAGTATCTCACTTTTAAGAAACCTGCATCCCTCTTGAATCCCCTTCTCTGTTACTACTCTTAACCATGGGATTGCTGCCAGTATTTCCCTAAGTTCACTGAAATCAGTTTTCTTAACATCTTGAAAGCATGTCTGACTATGCTTGTCTTCCCCTTTCCTCTGTATAACAAAATTCAGGAGAACATGGTCATTCCCACCTAAGGATCCTGTCACTTTCACCATATTAACTGAATCATCACAATTGGTTAGGATCAGATCTAAAACAGCTAATCTCCTAGTTGCCTTTTCCACCTTCTGACTGATACAAATGTCTACATGGCAAGTGAGGAATTTGTTGGAGCTTAAAATTTTGGCAGAGTTTGACTTCCAGCAAATATGAGGATAGTTGAAATCCTCCATTACTAGTACATCTCTCCTCTCTGAATGTGTGGTCATCACTGAATGAAGGTATCATTCAAGTCCTCATTTTTGCTTGGAAGTCAGAAGTAAATCCCCCATAATATCCCTGGAGTTTCTCTCCCCATTATTTTTTACCCAGATCCTCTCAACCTGGTTTCCAAGATTGAAGTTATGGATAATTTCACAGATGTACACATCCTTGACATATAATGCTACTACTCCATCCTTCTTGTTTACTCTATTTCTCTGAAATAGGTTATACTCCTGTATTACTACATTACAATCATGAGACTCTGCCCACCAGATTTCAGTGATGCCTATCATATCATATTTGCTTTGCTTGTTAGGAGTTCAATTTCATCTTGCTTATTTCTCAGGTTCTGTACATTAGTACATCTTAGACCATGGGCCATTCCCCCTAGCTGCCTATTTAATTTTTTTTTCCTTCTTACTGTTGGGTTCTTGTACTATTTGCTTAGTTCCTTCTATAACAATTGTGCTATTATTTCCAGCACTTGATGAACTCCTGCCCTCTAGAATACTGTCTCCCTCCCCCACATAACTCAGTTTGAAGCCTTCCTGATTAGATCTTTCAGACTCTTAACAAAAGTGTTCATGTCAATCTTGTCATCTCTGATAAGGGAGAAAGCTTCAAATCAATTCTGCAACTTCAAGCTCTCAGAATGAATCCTGGTCCTTTGTATGTCACATTCCTCAAGTGCCTACCTCCTATGCATGGGAGATGACTTACTCCCCAGAATCTTCCTCTGTGTGTTCCCCATCCAGGATAGTCTGCTCTGCTCTGTCCAAGTAATCCTCTCACTCCCTAATATGCAGAAGAGTAAACACCCTGTCCTCAGTTTTCCACATGTTCTCTTCCAAAGCTTGCACTTGCTGCAAGTATAGCTACCTACATCCACCATCAAGAAGATGAATGTTGCATTGTTGCAGATGACTGCAATAGCCCTCACCATACATATTCCACATTCTCAGGGAAGGGACTTAAATGGAAACTTGGTTCTCCCCCTCAAATTTCTCATAAAATGCCTATGAAGATCCCTGTTAGCCTTGCCAGTTAGCACAGCTTCTGTGCAATATTTATTGAAATGACTGCATGCACTGAAAAGCACACACCACTGGCCTGCCTACACTGAACTCCAAGGACAGGGGCAGCAGGCCAGTTGCTGGTACCTCATTCCCCAAATATGTCAGTGGCTCAGCAGAAGCCCCACCCCCTCAGACCATAGCCTCAGGATGAGCACTTGGCCAAAAACAATCAAAAGCCCCAACAAGCCTTTAAAAAAAAAAACAGCAAAAAAGTAAAGCATAACACGCTCAAGCACTGCTCTCAGCTCACCTTCTGCTCTGTACTCCGAGACTGAACTCAAGGACAGAGGCATTAGGTATAGAGAGAGCTATTTGATGGTAGCTCCTCCCTCAATCAGGCCAGTGGCTCAGAAGAAGCCCACTGACTCAGACCATGTGCTCAAGAAGAGCACATGGTGAAAAACAATCAAAAGCTCCCAGTACGCCCCTTAAAAAACAATGAAAAAGTAAAGCATGACCCCTCAGACACAACTCACAGCTCAGTTTCTGTTCTCTGCTCTGAGACTGAACTGTCTCTTACGAGTCTTTTAACAACAAACGGTCCCAAACTTTGGCACTGTATCAGGCAAGGCAATGGTGGCTCGCTGTGCCCATTTAGCTAAAGGTCAAACTGGTTGACCTCAGGGCTTGGCAGTAATCTAGGCTCCTGCCCATACACCATTAGGGACAATGGGACTTTGTGAAATTTGGCAACCATGGGGGGGTGTTCCGGAACAGATCCCCCACGAATAAAAAGGGACAAGTGTACATGCTGCACAAACAAATTTATCCAACTGCTGTGTACTAGGTATAGTCTTGCAGGCTACAAAATGGGCTTGCTTAGAAAACAAATCTGTCATGACCTTAATCACAATTTTGCCCTTGCTGTCAGGCGAGTCCACTCTAAAGTCCAAGCTGCTGTATGCCCACAGATGTGCAGAAGCAGGAAGTAGCTGTGACAGTCTGCAAGGTTCTCCCAAATTTTTTTGCTATCATACACATTGGGCACCCCCCCACACACACACATATGCTTCAACATCTTGGTATATCCCCAACCACCAGTGCTGCCTCCTAACCAAATGGAGAGCCTTAACAAACCCAAAATGCCCAGTGGTTTTGACATCATGATACTGTTTTAAAACTCTGAGTCTTAGACCCTTGGACACATACACTTCAGTCACCTTTATGGCACACCTCATTTTTAAGAACTAGTTCATTATCATGATCTTTTATCCATACCTCTTGCTCAGTCATTTCTTTTGCTGGATGGACTCCTCCACCTGTGAAAAAGGTTTAGCCTTTTTTGTCTGACTATGGTCTGAAACACATGGGCCAAATAGAGCAGCTTATGGCCACTACGGGGATGTGGCATGCAGATGATGCATGCCCCCAGAACAGCCAGAAGCTGCTCTGAGGCCACCTAAGGCAGTCCAAAGCCACCGGCAAAAGAAGCAGCTGTTGACCATCTCTGTCCTGTCTGTCTGTCACCATCCCACTCCAACAAGAGGACTTCTACAAAGTCACACAGCATATTCACCTCTTCTTGGAATTGCTGAAACTCAGCCTCCCATTCCTTGGCTTTCAGACCTTTTCAGATGAAATCTCCCTGCAATGTTCATCTCCCAATCCAGCAGCTATGTACCTCTTCATTGTTCACTTAGAAGATATGGTGCCATTCAGTGCCAATGTCACTGGATGCTCCTCAATGGTGTTGCTCCCAGCATCCAAAAGTTGGTGGAAGCAGCTGCTCATTGCACATCTCAAATCCTCCCTCTGAGGAACTGCACCTAGATCCAACTCTTCAGTTCAACAGTGACAGTGGCTTCCAGGTCACCTTGTGTCCACTACTCCGCCATTTTCAATACACAGGTGAGAAAGCACTTTTCTGACTGCATTCTTGCAGAGATCCAGGCCCATACAGGTCCTGACAAACTGTCATGTACTGACTAACCAATTCAGAAATGCAAGCTTCAGCAGTTCAGAAAGCTTTATTTGGAAAACTAAAGCTATTCACAGCATAATGATGTTGTCAGGACTGAATCAATTTTGGTTACATTGTATAATAAGGCTCAAAGGAATTACAGTGTATTTGATCACCTAAACCCCATTCATCTTCAAAACATTTTCTTTCCCAGAACTACCTCTCCTTTCCTCTCCATACCAAACATTCCCACTGAACTGACTTTAACAGTTCAAAGTACATATTTACTCCCTTCACATCTGCTCACTATCCAGCTTGAAGAAAGTTAAAGAGTCCTTCCACCCAGAATCACCAATTGTATAGCATAATCCATCACCCAGTATTTCAAACCATCTAAGAATATATGGCTAGTAAGCATGGCAGAACCTATGATCCTGACAGGGAGGAGCATTCAGGACTATGGGTCTTTACAGACTGCCAAAAATAGTGCAGCTTGAGGCCACTTTAACTATCCTGGCTCAGTGCTAAGGAATCATGGGAACTGTGGTTTATTGTGGCACCAGAGCCCTTTGACAGAGAAGGCTCAATGTCCCAGGAAAAAAAATACAATTCCCATGATTCCCTAGCACTGAGCCAGGACAGTTAAAGTGGCCTCAAGCTGCACTATTTCTGGCAGTCTGTAAAGGCCCTAAGTCAACAATATTTCTGTGTTTATATTTATCCATAATCATAAGAGAGAATGATGTGTTAGATCCTCTCTGGATCTGAAACTGATAAAGGCAGATCCAAATGGAAACTGGATAATAATTGAAGTGATTATAAGGGATTTAAAATTTCTGTTGGTGGGCATTTATGGGCCTTTAATAAAATAAATACAGTGTTACTTGATTTGGAATATGAACCAATGATATTATGTGGGGATTGGAATGGGGTAATTGATCCAACAGTGGATAGAAAATCAGAAAAAATAATTAAAAAGAAACAAGGGGTTTTACCCAAATCTTTTTTCTTAATGATGGAAAGCCTATCCCTATGGGATGCATGGAGAGTGAAATACGAGTCTCAAAAAGATTATACATTTTATTCTATGGTTCATAAATCCTGGGTGAGATTAGATATGTTTCTAATCTCATGCATTTTTAAAAATAAAATCTCCAAATTACAAACACTACCAAAGGTCTGGTTGGACCACAACCCTCTCTCAATGACACTAAACTTAGGGAGTAGAGAATTTCAATGGAGACTAGATCTGAATATACTAAAAAATGAGAAAATATTGAAAGGAGCCAAAGTAAAACTGTTCTTTGAAGAAAATCTGGACAGAGTATCTATTGATGTAGTTTGGGATACCTTTAAAGCATACATTATAATTAGTCTGGAAATTCTGTCATTGGCAATAAGAGGAAATGATCAAATCGAAGGGGTTAAAATAAAAGATCATGAATTTAAAACCAAAGCTTATGCTGACGATATTTTAATAGCAATCTCAGATCCACACCATAATGTTGAAAACCTACTAAAAATGATAAATGAATACAGCAAGGTATCTGGACTTATTATTTATAAATATAAAACAAAAGTCCTATCCATGAATATGACAGAACGAGAAAAAGAAGAATTCATTAAAAAAGTCAAATTTAACCATTTGTAAGAAAATAAAATATCTTGGAATAGAATGTACCACAGATAATAACAAGCTCTTTAAAAATAATTATGATAAAGTTTGGAAAGATGTCAAAGAAGAAATGGTTAGGTGGAATAAAATTGGACTATCCTGGATGGGAAAGATTTCTGTAGTTAAAATGAACGTGCTTCCTAAATTCCTCTATTTGTTTCAAAATTTACAGATTATTACTAGTGACATACCTTTTAAAAATTGGGAAAAAAATGTTTCGCATTTTTTGTGGTCTGGGAAGAAACCACGGGTGAAAATGAAACTATTACAGGATGAAACAAATAGAGGAGGAATGGCACTTCCAAATTTAAAACTTTATTATTATGCATGCACCCTGGAATGGATAATGGACTGGATAAAGCTACGTAAAAAAATCTTTGTTAGACCTGGAGGGGTTTGAGAACAGATTTGGGTGGCACGGCTATCTGATATATAAAAAGGAACAGGTCCATAAAGATTTTAATAATCATATAGTAAAAAGAGCACTATTAAGAGTATGGAGAATAATTCAAAAGAACTGGAAAGATGAAATCCCAGGACGGACCTCAGTAAATGAGGCATTTTACAAGCAAGAACCGATCAGAGAAGATCATTGGGTCACATATAATGAAATCCTGACTAAAGACCAAAAAGAATTAAAAATGAAAGATCAAGAAGAGCTTAGGAAGGAAGGATACAGTTGTGGTTGGTTTCTTTACAGACAGATTAAAGAAAGATTTAAAATAGATCGTAAAATCATTGCTTGTGAGGAAAGGGAGACAGATCTAAACTGTCTAACTAAAATAATCTACACAGAGGGAAACCACTATATTGCAAAATTTTATAAACTGTTGCTGAGATATGAATTGGAAACAGAAAAAGTCAAACAATGTATGATAAAATGGGCTTTAGATATAGGTGAACCAATCTTACTGGAATGGTGGGAATATGCCTGGAAAAGAGGAATCAACTTCACTGCAAGTTACGGGATAAGAGAGAATTGGTACAAAATGCAATTTAGATGGTATTTAACACCATATAAAATAGCCAAAATGAGTAAAAATGTAAGAAACACATGCTGGAAGGGCAAAAGAGAAGTAGGTCATTTTTACCATCTTTGGTGGAGATGTGAAAAAACTAAGGAATATTGGAAGAAGATACATATTGAAATACAAAGGATTATGAATATAGAATTCCAAATTCTTTATATGATTTTGGCTGCAAGGAGAATTTTTGCATCGAAATGGAAAAATGAATATTGTCCAGAGATATCTGATTGGTTATTAAAGCTTTATGAGTTCATGGAAATGGACAAATTAACAAATCTATTAAGAGGGGAAAACATAGAAATTTGTATTCAAACATGGGAGCCCTTAATAAGATATTTGAAAGATCTAAGGAATCATGGGAACTGTGGTTTATTGTGGCACCAGAGCTCTTTGACAGAGAAGGCTCAATGTCCCAGAAAAAAATAATACAATTCCCATGATTCCTTAGCACTGAGCCACGACAGTTAAAGTGGCCTCAAGCTGCATTATTTCTGGCAGTCTGTAAAGGCCCTAAATCAACAATATTTCTGTGTTTATATTTATCCATAATCATAAGACAGAATGATGAAAGAGACATCCGAATGCTTACTTTCATATGTTCCCTACTAGGTGTTAATGCTGATTTCAAGTTACACTTCAGATTGATGGAACAAAGAAACACAAAATGACTCATCTCTGATTTTTGAAGAATTAAAATTCAGTTACCATAACAGTCCTTTAGGTTTTGAAACAATGTAGATTTTCTGGTTTCAACATCAAGCCTGGCTCCCTCTCATCCTGTTTGGCTGAACATCTGGTCTGATTACAAGTTCTGAATTTAAAAGCTTATTTTGTGACATTTTGGTGGGCCCAAAATAAAATTGCAGGTACAGTTTTTTTGTTTTGAATTTTTTGTTATAGGCTTCATGGTTTACTTGCCTCTTCCATTTCTTCTGTTAAATCTTCACTTCTTATAAAGCTACTTGCACATGAGTGAGAAACAAATGTATATGCAAAACACATATTGTTTCTATGTATCACCTATCAAATGGAAGTTGTTTTTGACTTCCTAAAAGAGGCCTTCTGAAGTGCCCCCCCCAGTTCTGCTCAAATGTTGTTGACAAATTGTATCAATGATGGGACTATGTGTATGCATTAAGAAACTAGTCAGGGCACTCTGATACAGATTCCCTGCACAGAAAATAAGCATGTCAAGGGGAGATTTATGCTATTAAATCCTTGTCTGTATTATCATAGAAGTTTATCCCACGGGGAGTCCCGTGCAGAAACCCTGCTTAAAGTAGAAAAAAAACCACAAAAGCGGAAGCAATTTATTAACAGGATTCCCCAGTGTGAAAAGTGAAAGTGATGTTAAAATGGGGTTAATCCAAACAGAAACTGCTTCTTTTTACTTTCGGAAAAACCCGAAAGTAAAAAGAAGCAGTCAATGAGGGGTTTCTGTTCGGATTAACCCCAGTTTAACAGCGATGTCATCTGAAAAAACATCCGCTTTTGCGTGTTTTATTTTTCTACTTTAAACCCCCATTTCCGCACAGGATTCCCCCGTGTGATAAACTCCTTAGTATTTTGTATGTTGAGATCTTCTTGTGTAATGCATGTGGAATTGTTCAACTGAGCATTTTTCCCAACTGAAATGTTACAATCCAAGTACAGTTTACCACATCATATGCCATTTCTGTAGACTGTTTGAATGCTAGAGCAGCAGAGAGAGGTATGACTGGGGATCATATGAGTTTGTGTCTGAGGCTGTTTCTCATATATGTGCCAAACAGATACTAGAAATGCAGTAAAACTGCAATCACAGGCACTCTTACTAAAGAGCATACCCCACTGCAGATTGCTCCCACCCCAATCACCCCGGGACTGCCCTAGGACCATGGCAACCAGACACTGTGGTCCTGAGGGTGCCTGCTATCACCGTCCTCAATGGCGTGGCCTCAGAGTGATCCAGAGTGTGCATGCCCCAGCCCCATATTGGCCCAATGTCAGCGCTTCTGAGCCGTCTGTTTGAGGCTTTACTTCTGGGGGGGAAGGGGAACTTCCCAGGATTGAGCTACTGTTCTTTAAATTTCATTTGGAAGCTCATTGAGACATGTATGTCAAAATCATGCCTGCATGCATTAATTCTGTCAGGTTCAGTGTTGGGTTTTAATGTTGTAATAGTTGTAGTTGATTGGGAATTGTGAGTGTGTTAGTAGTACAGAGAATATGTTAGCTGGGATGGGGGGGTTGGGAGTAGTGTGGCTGGGCTAGAATAGTTTTGAGAAAATTAGGCCTTTGGAATGTCTAAGCTGTGAGAGGCGGTGAGTTGGTGTCTGTATGTAACTGGAAGGAGGGGTGATGGGTGAAATGCCTGTGCTGAAGAGATATGCCGCTGATGAGAAAGTGTGGAGCGGGGGGCTGGTTTGATGGGGGGAAAGGGCTGTGGGAATTGGAGGTGGGTGCTGGTTTTGGGTGGAGTTTGAAGGTTTGGGGTTTTTTTAAGATATTGTTTGGCCTGGAGGGAGCAGTTCTGGGTTAAATGCTGACTGGTAAATTTCTGACTGTGTGTTCTCAATAAACCTTTGTTGGACCAATTTATTGGACTTATTGATACACAAAGCTACTGAATTTACTCAAGTCTGACAATGTATTTACTTCCACACAGGTTTAAACAAATTTAATGGACTGTATCTTCACAGCCGGCACTACAAAAACCCAGAACTATTCAGGGATAAAAGTGTGCTCGTGATTGGCATGGGGAATTCAGGAGTTGATATTGCAGTGGCAGCCACCCAGACAGCCAAAAAGGTAATGTTTCTCATTTTAAAAACAAATCTATTCTATCTATTTACTCAATATTCTGCTGAGAAGTAGTGAGTCAGAGACTTGGTGGAGGGAGGAGCTAGCAGCCACTAACACTCTATATGGCTGCAGCTCCAGTCCCGGGAGCTTGACTAACAGGTAAGACCAATAGGGATGTTTTGTGTGGGTTAGTCGGGGGGGGGGTAGTTGAGGTGGAGGCCCTAGTTATTTCAGTGCCTACTTAAGGACGTCATCACACGGGGTCTAAAGCAGCCCCATGCCTGCACCATCGCTGCATCATTCTGGATCCTTTGCCCCTGTGATCAGACGACATCGCAGCAAACCCCGCCCATCCCTGCATCATCTCTGCGCCATCGCTGCATCATTCTGGATCCTTTGCCCCTATGATCAGACGACGTCGCAGAAAACCCCGCCCATCCCTGCATCATCCCTGCTCCATCGCTGCATCATTCCAGCTCTTTGTAATTCCTCTTTCAAAGAGGAATTACGGCTGCGCGACCAGAATCATTCCAGTATGGTTCTGGATTGATTCCATGCCGCTTTTCTTGCTGCTTTGAGACCCCTGGTGTGATAACGTCCTAAGACTACTAAATATGGATAGTGTGGTTTGTCTTCTTGGCAAAAGGTGCATGTAAGGAACTCACAATCAAAGCACCTGCAGCAGGTGTTACCCTGTTGGTTACCCTGTTGGAAGAGAAGGTCCAGGAACTTGAGGCCCATTTATTTATCCACTCTTCAGCATGTTAGGGATAAAGCACTACAAGCAATAAAGGAAAGAAGAGAAGCAAAACAAAAGGGAGAGAGGAAGAAACTCAGAACCATGAATGCAACAGCACAACTTTTGCAAAAAGATAAAGGACAACAACAAAAAGAGAAAACAAGAGTTCTATTCCACATAATCTAGGAAATCAAAGGGAAACTCAGACCAAGGACTGGAATGCTCTGTCTATGACAATAAAAATAGCATAATTAAAGACCAGGACAGAATAAAAAGACTCTGGATGCTGGCTACAGAAGAAATATATAAAAGGGATGACAAAATGAAGGACATATAGAATGAAGAATCATATGAAAGTGAACCTCAAATTCTATAAAGAGATGGTGGAACCTGCAATTAGAGAAATGGGAAAAAATAACTCACCAGGAACAGATGCTACTCTAATCAAACTGCTTCAATCTACACTGACAGAATCAACTCCAGTAACATGTCATACATCGACACATATGGAAAACAAAATTATAGAATCATCAAATCATATAGTTAGAACAGACCTCAAGGACCATCCAGTCCAACTCCCCTGCCATGAAGGAACTCACAATCAAAGCATCCCCAACAGATGGCCATCTATCTTTTCTTTAAAGACCTCCAAACAAAGAGACTTCATCACTCTTTGAGGGAGTGTGTTCCACAGCTGAACAGCTCTTACTGTCAGGAAGTTCTTCCTAATGTTGAGGTGAAATCTCTTTTCCTCTGGTTTGAATCCATTACTCTGGACTGTGTCCTATTCTCGGGAGCAGCAGAAAACAAGCTAGCGCCCTCCTCAACATGACATCCCTTCAAATACTTTTAAACATGACTAGCATATCCCCTCTTAGCCATCTCTTTTCCAGGCTAAACATACCCAGTTCCCTAAGTCATTCCTCATAGGGCTTGGTTTCCAGACCCTTCGCCATTTTAGTTGCCCTCCTTTGGACACGCTCGTTTCTCCACAACCTTTTTGAATTGTGGTGCCCAGAGCTGGACACAAGATTCCAGGTGGGGCCTGACCAAAGCAGAATACAGTAGCACTGTTACTTCCCTTGATTTAGATATTATACCACAGCCCCCTTTGCATCAGGAAAACTTTAGGTAGTGTTGAGGTAAAACATAACAATTCAGTCCCAATTTTAGGAGGCAAAATGTTTTACCTTTGTTGGAGGTAGAAAGCTTAAATAGGGCCTTTACAGACTGCCAGAAATAATGTAGCTTGAGGCCACTTTAACTGCCCTGGTTCAGTGCTAAGGAATCATGGGAACTGTAGTTTATTGTGGCACCAGAGCTCTCTGACAGAGAAGGCTCAATGTCCTAGAAAAAAAATACAATTTCCATTATTCCCTAGCACTGAGCCAGGACAGTTAAAGTGGCCTCAAGCTGCTTTATTTCTGGCAGTCTGTAAAGGCCCTACGTCCACTGGCTCACTCTTTAGGATTCCCCTGTTGCAGGTATAATGTGGTATCTTGAAATCCAGAAAACATTTAGGGGTAGCCATGTTGGCCATATAGCAAATCCAATATCAAAAATCCACTAAACAGGGATACCTTTATTGAACCAACCAAACTGCACTCCCAGTTGTCACATGGCCAGAAAGAGGAGATGCAAGCCTGCTAGAGATACCCCTCCATACCATCTGAACTAAGAACAAAAACAGCAAAATACAGGCCTCAATTTTTTTTTTCTCCTCTATGGTTTTTAACACCTTGCCTGATGAAGAAGCCAGTGGAGCTTCGAAAGCTTGTAACACATATCTTGTGTATTTTGGGTCAGAGTTACAGGAAGCTAAGGAAATCAAACATAGGCATTAGATCTGAGAGAACCAGTCAAAGTAAAAGTGCAGGACTTTGGAGGCACTGGATATATTTTCTGCAGCACCAGAATGACCTTGGCTGAGCTAACTTATAATGGCCTCATTAACCAGCACAGTTTTCTTAAGATGGAGCAGAGCATTTCTGGAGTCTCTGTTCCTGGTGTTTCAGCTGCCCATGTATGATAGGGTGCAGAGACTCCATTTGCTGGTGTTGTCTGGGATGGATCAGGCTCTGCTTCTGTCAGAACAGAGTTGTCAGCCTCCTTTGGTTCTGGCTGGAGCTCATCTTCCTGGCACTCCTTCTTCATCCAAGGAGGCCTCCTCCAGGTAAGACATAAAGCACAGGGCAAGATACAAGGAAAGGTAAGAAGAAACAACAGTAAATAAAGGGGAAAAGCATGGCCTAATGGTCTTTTAGGGATATAGCATTCATATTTTATTGCAACTAGAAACCAGTATTCTTTAATTGTCTTTCACTTTTTGACTTTTCATTAAAATGTACCTGCTAAGTAGCGATGTCTATTCTCAAAAATATTTTTTTGTTAATGAAATTTTTTGTTAAGGTGATGAAAAATGTACTTTTTACATTTCCTTTTCCTCTCATCTCACTAATTATATCTTCTTATTCCAACATGTGTATAAATATCTGTCAACAAAGGTGACATTCCATGAATCTGATGAAATGGGCTACAGCCTTCAAACTCAGGCAGGGGTAGGCAACCTTTCCCCTTTAAGGGCCGAGGTACTTCAGCTCCCAGAAGCCTCAGCCATGTTGGCCAATAGTCCCACGTTGGCCAATAGCTCCTGGGATTCTGGGAGCTGAAGTCCCTCGGCCCTTAAAGGGAAAGGTTGCCTACCCCTGCTTCAAAGGCTTGTGCTAAATAAAACTTCTTAGTCTTTAATGGCAGATACTGTTTGTTAGATAAGGGTAGATAAGTTCTCCCCCCCCCCCCCCCCCCCGTAAAACACTAATATAGCTACTCTCTTGAAAAATTTAAAAGACATTCCTTGGCATATGAAAAAAAATCAAACCAAATGCCAACCCAATGTGGTAGATGTGCTTCCCCTCCCTGAACACCATCCTTGTTCTTCTCTTTGACATAAATCCTTTCTACAGCCCCACCTATGTAGTTGCAGTTTTGTTACCATTGTAGAGGTAAACAGTAGTCCTCTCTTATGAACATTTAAATTAATAGGACATGCATATGATGCTACATTATTTTTCCAAGACAAATGTGAAATCAGCCCATAAAAAAGACTTTATCTTTTCTTTATAATACTTTGGTTCCATTTCCCCTAAATCTGAAGATTCACATCAAGCATCTACCTAAATAAACTTGTATCTCCCTCTCCTCTTTCCCTTTCTCAGCTCCTACTTTCCTCAGAGTAGCATTGTGAGGTGGCTGCTTTGGGGAACAGTGCACTGGAGCAGTGAATTGCACTTTTCCTCTTTTCTTGAAGGACCACAGCTGCTGGTGCCTTCCCTCAATTACTGTGCTCCTAACTTTCTCCTATCCCATTCTCCCCTCCTCCAAGTGTCTGCCATTTATCTTCTCTTGTTCTTGCCACTGCTACTGCTGCTGCAGCTTCTACTCCTACACTCTTTCCCTCATCTTGTAATGAGGCACCACATCTCCTCTCTTGCATCTTACTTCTCATCCTGCAGGCTCAGAACAGACTCAAAACATATATGTATGGTTTGTGAGTGTGAGTGTGTGTGTATAAGAGAGAGAGAGAGATTATAGTCTCTCATCTCCATATAGAAAACAGAAATTCTTATTTCAAAAGTTAGCTTGCATAATAGTGAAATACTTAAATTCTTGAGGTGAGAGAGTGACTATTTAATAGTATAGGATGATTACTAATTGGTTGCTACTGTGTTTTGATTGTGTTTCTCTTTTTTAGGTGATGATTAGCACAACTAGAGGCGCTTGGGTCATAAGTCGTGTTTTTGAGAATGGCTACCCATGGGACATGGTGTTTCTAACTCGTTTCATGAACATTGTCCGAAATAATCTTCCTGGCTGTGTCACAAGATGGCTGATTGCTAGCCGACTGAGCAAGTGGTTTGATCATGCCAACTATGGAACAATTCCAGAAGACAGGTACTTGGTAGAAACTATCTGTTGGAAGAGGGACCCCCCCAAAACAAAAACAGCAAGTAGAATATATAGAATTTATTATACATTCGTATAAAAAATGAAAGTGTGCAGCACAGATCACAAACTACTAATATCCAAAATAATAATAAAGCTGAAGAAGAATACGAAATCAGAAACCATGCCAAAATACAATCTAGAACACATTTCAACAGAATTCAAAGAAAGGGTGTAAAACAGATTCACACTACTAAGTTTAGTTGACTGGGATCTAGAAGAACTATGGATAGAGGTCAGCACACAATCAAAGAGGAACACAAAAAGATGATAACTGTGGCCAAAAAGAAAGCGAAGAAACAATGGATGACAGGTGAAACAGTGCAAGCAGTTAAAGACAAAAAGCAAAAGAAAAGGGAGACAGGAACAAAGTTAAAATCACGAATGCTACTGTTCAACTATTAGTGTGCAAGGACAAGGAAAATTTCTATAACAATCAATGCAGAGAATCATGGAATCATAGAATTGGAAGAGACTACAAGGGCCATCCAGTCCAACCCCATACCATACAGCAGGGGTTGGCAACCTACAGCTCACGAGCCACATCCGGCCCGCAGCCCCCCGCTGACCACCCACCACTGGCCCCCGCCGCCGCTGCCGCCAACCACTGCCGCTGCACATTTTGGCCGCCGCGTGACCATGTGCATCGTGGCTGCAATTTTGTTTGCCAAAATGGCGGCCGCAACTCGTTTGCACATGCACAGTACCCCTGTGCATGCACAAACGACTCGCGGCCGCCATTTTGTCAAACAACATGGTGGCCACGATGCGTGTGGAGGCGGAGGCGGCAGCGCGCATGGCGACAGGGGTCACATGCGTGTGCACAAGCATGCGCGCCACCATCCCCCCGGCCCGCTGGAAGGGAACGTTTCCAGCAACCGGCCCCAGGTAAGGGAAGGTTGCTGACCATACAGCATCAAAGCATCCCCGACAGATGGCCATCCAGCCTCTCTTTAAAGACCTCCAAAGAAGGAGACTCCACCACACTCCGAGGGAGTGTGTTCCATTGTCGAACAGCTCTCACTGTCAGGAAGTGCCACCTAATGTTGAGGTGGAATCTCTTTTCCTGTAGCTTGCATCCGTTTTTCTGAGTCCTATTCTCTGGAAGAGCAGAAAACAAGCTAGCGCCCTACTCAATAAGACAACCCTTCAAATATTTAAAAAAGGCTATCATATCCCCTCTTAACAATCTCTTCTCCAGGCTATACATACCCAGTTCCCTAGTCATACTTCATAGGGCCTGGTTTCCAGACCCTTCACCATTTTAGTCGCCCTCCTCTGGACACACTCCAGTTTTTCAACATCCTTTTGGAATTGTGGTGCCCAGAACTGGACACAGTATTCCAGGTGGGGCCTGACCAAAGCAGAATACAGTGGCACTATTACTCCCCTTGATCTAGATGTTATACTTCTATTAATGCAGCCTAAAATTGCATTGGCCTTTTTAGCTGCGGCATCACACTGTTGACTCATGTTCAATTTGTGGTCTACTAGGACTCTTAGATCCCTTTCACGCATAGCCTCATTAAGCCAGGTTTCCCCCATCTTATATCTATGCATTTCATTTTTATTTTTTGCCCTAAGTGCAGTACCTTACATTTCTCCCTGTTGAAGTTCATGTTGTTAGCTTTGGCACAGCTTTCTAATCTATTAAGATCATTTTGAATTTTCATCCTGTCTTCTGGGGTATTAGCTATTCCTACTAATTTGGTGTCCTCTGCAAATTTGAGAAGCATGCCCCCTATTCTTTCATCCAAGTCATTGATAAAGATGTTGAATAGCACTGGGCCCAGGACAGAACCCTGTGGCACATCATTGGTCACTTCTCTTTAACATGAAGAGGAGCTATTGCTGAACACCTTTTGGGTTTGGTTGGTCAACCAGTTACTAATCCACCTAACAGTTATATTGTCTAGCCCACATTTTACTATCTTGTTTGCAAGAATATCGTGGGGGACCTTATCAAAAGCCTTACTGAAATCAAGATATGCTATGTCTACCAATTCCCTTCATCTACCAAGCTGGTAATTTTATTTAAAAAAGAGATCAGATTAGTCTGGCATCACT
Organism: Phrynosoma blainvillii; assembly: GCA_026167975.1. Lineage (NCBI taxonomy): Eukaryota > Metazoa > Chordata > Lepidosauria > Squamata > Phrynosomatidae > Phrynosoma > Phrynosoma blainvillii. The sequence goes on from JANUYF010000004.1 coordinate 156,544,424, forward strand.
TATTTTTGAGAAACCCATGTTGACTTTTAGTGATTATGGCATTCCCTTCTAAATGTTCACAGGCTCTCTGTTTAATGAACTGTTCTAGAATCTTTCCCGGTATTGATGTCAGACTGACTGGGTGATAGTTGTTCGGATCCTCTTTTTTTTTTCCTTTTTGAAGATGGGGACAATGTTTGCCCTCCTCCAATCTGCTGGGACTTCTCTAGTTCTTCAGGAGTTCTCAAAGATTATTGCCAGTGGCTCTGAGATTACATTTGCCAGTTCTTTTAATATGCTTAGATGGAGTTCATCTGGTCCTGGCGACTTAAATACATTTAGGTTAACCAGGTATTCCTGTACCTCCTCTTTACTTAGGGAGGAAGCAGACAGGTGGCCCTGGGCTGCCCCCGAAAGCGGAGGATTGAAGCCGAGGCTGCCGGACACCTGGACTTCGATCCTCCCTTTCGCTGCCTGCGAAAGAAGTGCTAAAATAGCGCTCCTTCCTCAAGCCATGAAAGGAGCACCCCAGGAGGCGTGGCGCACCTCTTCGGCATCTCTTCCAGCTCAGCATGTCCAGATGCCGAGCCAGAAGGACGTCATTGGAGCTTCCATCATGTGGATGGGCCATCGCTCCGATGACATCCTCAGGAAGGGGATGGGGCACCCAGCATCCAGCTGCCCCTCCCCTTTCTGGGATTGCAGATGGCGTTTTTCGCCATCTGCATCCCCCCTTATTCTGTGCTGCATTTCCCCTATTTTATCCTCTGCTCCATTTTCCTCAGGTTGAACACCCTTTTCCTTTTGTGAGAAGACTGAGGCAAAGAAGAAATAGAAGCTGAAAACAAAAAAGGAAGAACAAGAGATCTATTCTATAAGATTCAGGAATTCAAAGAGTAATTTGAACCAGGGGTGGGGATACTCTATGATCAGAAGTGGAACATAATATACAACCAAGATGAAATTTTAAAAGATGGAGACAGTACACAGAAAAGCTATATTAAAAATGTTAAACATCAAATGACACATGGGAAGATGATGAAGTCAAAGCTGGAAATCAAAATCAGCAAAAACTTTAAGATCTAAAAAATTCCTCACTTGCCTGTCAGACAAATTCATTGTCCAAAAGGTGGAAGAGACAACAAGGGGATTAGATCTGTTCCTAATCAACAGGGATGATCTGGTTAATGGGGTGCAAGTGGCAGAATCCTTAGGAGGGAGTGAACATGTTCTCCAGGAATTTGTTATACTGTGGAGAGGAGAAGCCAGGAAAGCTGATTTCAGTAAGCTTGGGGAAATACAAGGTGTGATCCCATGGTCAGGAATAGCAAAAGAGAAGAGAAGGGAGTTCAGGACAGATGGGAGTGTCATAAAAAGTGAGCTATTGAAGGCAGAATTTCAAACAGTTCCAATGAGAAGGAAAAATGGAAGGTGTCACAAGAAACCAGAATGAATGATAATCAGTTGAAAGTTCTTTAGTCATCCATCCTGGATCATCCTCCTTTCCCAGGACCCATCCTACATTTCAACCTTCTATCCAGGAGGAATTCAAAACATCCTCCATTCTGAGCATGACTAGGAAGCATGAATTGATATGCATATTTTAAGCTTGCATGTGTGTGTGTGTGTGTGTGTGAGAGAGAGAGAGAGAGAGAGAGAGAGATTTCCCCCATTTTTGCTGGCAGGTCCTCCATTTGTCTTGAAAATTTGGCTGGAAAAAGAAACCCACTCTTTTCTCTCTCTCTCTCTCTCTTTCTCTCTTTCTGTTGCCTCTCCTCTCTCTTTCTCCTTCCTCCCTCCCTTACTTAGTGGCTCCTCAGTGGCCCAAATTCCTTGCCATTGGGCTCCCAGTGACGTCAAGCAATGCCAGCCTTAAATGCAAGCGCTAAAAGCTCCAGGACTTAAAGCACTTAAATATAAATGTCAATTCATGTTTCTTAGTCCTGCTCCAAATGGAGAACTCTTTGTAATTCTTCCTGGACAGAAGGCGCAAACGAAGGATGTGCCCTGGGAAAGGAGGATGACCTCTGGTCACCCTGACCTGAAGTCATTTCCCCAGTCTTTCCATTTAAAGGATGGTTCTGAGAGTGGGAGGAAACACCGACAGGTGTGTGGAGGGGATGGAGCCCCAAACTTTTTAACTTGGGTCCAATCCCATAACCAGGTGACCTGATGTCATCACCACCAAGGCAGACAAGGCTCCCCCTTCTCTGGATATGCCTCGTTCTTCCTCTTGTTAAGAATGGCTGGCCGGTGGTGGTAGCTGTGAAGGCAAAGCTGGAGGAGGAAGAGGAGGACTGAGATCTCCTGCTGCTGCTCCTGTCACTGCTGGACCTGCTCCCACTGCCCGCCAAAGAAGAGAAAAAGAGCAGCATTGCCCCCTTGGAGGCATCCTTGAGCACCGCAGAGACCTCCTTTCCCAGCAATTTGACAGCGATGCAAATCAAGTGGGAATGACACAAATTCATGGAATAATGAAATAATACACTTCCATAGTGGGAACTACACATCAGTCTGAATCAATTCAGAAACCTGGTGTTAATGCAACACAGAAAGTGATTTAAATGCAAGTGGGAATGATCCCTGATAAAAGGAAAGGGGTGCTCAACCTGAGGGAAATGCAGCAGAGTAGACAATAGAGGAAATGCAGCACAGAATAAATAAAGAGGTAGTAAAGGAATACCTGGTAAATCTAAATGAATTCAAATCTCTATGGACATTATCACACGTGGGCCAGTTTCATTGTTAAAGAGATAATAAAGTGGAAATGAAGCATCCCGAAAAGAAAGCGAAAAAAGAGCTTAATTGCGCAAAAGCTTTTCACATGTAATTACAGTAATAACGGAATTAAGTTAAAAGCGAAAAAAAGACATTTTTAACTTTCATACACAAGTGAAAGAACCCGTACATGTACTGGAAATGGGTGTGTTTCATGACCAGACTCCTCCTTTTTCCAGGGTGGGTCCTGCATTTCCCAGGAGGAAATGTCAGACTGTCCTACATTTGGGGTCATGTCCTCCTGCACAGATCCTAACCCCCTTCGGTTGGGGTAAGGACCTCTCAAGAGAGCAGAGGAGGAGGAGGAGGAGGAGGCTGGCAAGGCAAGGGAAGCCGAGGCAAGGGAGGGATTGAGAGGGGGAAACTGGAGGTAGCTCCCATGCCCCCCCCCATAAGCCTTTCCCCTTTGTAGGACCTGCAAGGCAGAACTTCATGGTGAGGTGGATTTCCAAGTTGCTCCACAAGCACACCAACACTTGCACCCACATCCACCCACAGCTGCTGCGAGGGAAGCCTTCTTTCCCCTCCTTTCCCCTCCATCCCAAATGCCAAACTTCTCCTCCGTCCCAAACTTGCCTTGCCTTGCCTTGCCTTGCCTTGCCTTGCCTTGCCTTGCCTTGCCTTGCCTTGCCTTGCCTTGCCTTGCCTTGCCTTCATAGCACTGAGGAGGAGCCCGGGACTCTCCCTCCCTGGAGGCCCCTCCTCCTCCTCCTCCTCCTCCTCCTCCTCCTCCTCCTCCTCCTCCTCCTCCTCCTCTTGGCCCTCCTCCAGGTTTTAAAAGAGAATTGTCCATGCGTATTTGCTTTTCACATTACAGTAAATGCGAAATTACTGTAATTTCACAAATGCATTTCCTCTAAACTCCCGAAATTAAAAAGATCTCAGATAATACCAGTTTCTGTCCACTTTCTGTGCGACGTCGTGTGAAATCATGAGGCACAAATTCAGTTTTTGTTTGGGATTTGTGTGAATTAACCAACAGATTTTCCCTGTGTGATAACGTCCCAGGTCAAGATGACCTACATTGAAAGGTACTAAAAGAACTGGCGAATATAATCTCAGAGGCACTCTCAATCTTTGAGAATTCCTGAAGAAAAGGAGAAATCCCAGCAGACTGGAGAAGAGCAAATGTTGTCCCCATTTTAAAAAGGGGAAAAAAGAGGACCCAAACAATTATTGCCCAGTTAGCTGGACATCAATACCAGGCAAGATTTTAAAGTAGATCATTAAACTGACAGTATGTAACCATTTAGAAAGAAATCCCATAATCACTAAAAGTCAACAAGGGTTTCTCAAAAACACATCATGCCAGATATATACCTGCTCGATAGATGAAAGGAATGCTGTGAATTTAGCATGTTATGATGATCACCAATGCTCAGCTGGCTTTAAAAATTATTTAGGTAATATTATGGGCATGAATTTGCCATGAAAACAAAACAAATTAAAGCTCCATATTCTTACTTGTAATGAATATTGAATGCCAGAGCAATAGGAGAAGCCTATGGCTTTCATGATCTCCTTGATCCACCCAGTGCATCTGGTTAGACCAGGGGTAGGCAACCTTTCCCCTTTAAGGGCCGAGGGATTTCAGCTCCCAGAAGCCTCATCTATGTTGGCCAATAGTCCCATGTTGGCCAATAGCTCCTGGGATTCTGGAACTGAAGTCCCTCGGCCCTTAAAAGGGAAAGGTTGCCTTCCCCTGGGTTAGACCCTGTTAGAAATAGGACTCTGGATCTGATTCAGAAGCACTCTTCCTATGTTCTTAAAATGTCAGAGGGAACTGTAAGAAAATGAAAGGCAAAGAAGGAAAAAGAGTCCTTGGGGTACTGACCTGACAACATATTTACTAGACTACTTGGTATCCAACATGCTAATCTGAGTATCTTCTTCATTCTTTCTCCTAGAACTATGATAAGAAAGCCAGTGTTAAATGATGAACTACCTGCCTGCATAATCAGTGGGAAGATTACTGTTAGGCCTGAAGTGAAAGAATTTAAAGAAAATGCTGTTGTGTTTGCAAATACTCCTGGGGCAGAAGATGTGGATGTCATTGTGTTTGCCACTGGATACCAGGCTTCATTTCCTTTCATTGATGAGTCAGTCATCAAAATTGAAAATAAACATGCTTCATTGTACAAATACATCTTCCCCCCTCATCTGGAGAAACCAACACTTTCCATTATAGGCTTCCTGAGGCCATTTGGACCAGTCATGCCAGTTGTGGAAATGCAGGCACGCTGGGTCACCCGTGTCTTTAATGGTATGCCACATGAGACACAACATTCCTTAAGGCCATGTGCATATTTAGGAAATGTATAAAATGCTGGATCATTTCAAACACTCAGCAGGGTGAACTGACACTAGGGATATACCAGGGGCTTGGTACTGACATTACTACCTTGGGAAAGCACTCTTAAGAAGAAAGTAATGGTATCCTATCAATATCTGAGTGGTGATTCTGGGTCTTAGAGTATCATCCTACCCATTTTTCAAGTCTACTATGACCTAAACTTGATGATATGTTTAAAATATATTCTGAAGAGGTGCTGCATCATGTTGTAAAAGACACTGGTTTATCATAGCATGTGATTGTCCTCAACTGTATATCTTCATTGATTTTATGATTGGTCACTGCCTGGTAAACGCAGGTTTAATTTGCAAGTCTGCTGAAGCAGGTCATCTCTAAACAAATCCAGTTATGAGAGGGAAAATATTTTAATTACAAGGAATTAATTTTAATGTCAAGCTTGATCCCATGTCTCACAGTTTTTCAAGTGATGGGACCCAAAGTAGCACACGTGGAATTCTCAGGCAGTTTCCCATCCAGCACTGACAAGCTTCAGCAAAGTTATAGATTGTTATAAATTATAGATTGCATGCTATGGCTTCCAGCGGTTTCCAAGTCTTCACTTTGCTATGTAAAACATCTGACTCTGGCCTTGCTTCTTGGCCTGAGCAATTAATTTTTCACTTATTAGTTGAGCTCTTCTCATACTGCTTATATTTACTCCACAATCCAGCCTGCATTTTTCAAGCTTCTGCAATAGAGATAATAATGAATAGGAAGTCAGATGCTCAAGGACCTTATGTAGCCCAGAGAAGCCTTCCTTCTGGCCTCCAGCAGAAACAGTGGCATCCTTGCCCAGGGTGTCACCCGGTGCGGGGAGGCAGGGCTTTTGGTGGCAGGATTTCCAGCCAGCACTTCTGGGAGGACTTCTGAGGGGCGAGGTAACATAGAATGTGACCCCACGGACCACAGAAATGGCTTCCAGCTGCCCGCCGGGACCAGAAATCTCTCCCCAAGTCCTGGAGACTCCTCTGAGGCCTGGGAGAATAGCCATGCAGCTGAGAAAAATGGGAGTGCAGCCACCCGCTGCCCAGAAACCCCCAAGTCCCAGAGAGCCCCCCAAAGTCTGAGAAAATGGCCACACAGCCGAGAAAAATGGCAGTGCAGCTGGGAAAACCGCCGCCCCCCAGGCTGGAGACCCCTGAGGAGCACCTGTGGGGGTGGGGGTGACTGGGTGTCACCCTCCTTCTTCCGTGGTGTCACCCCCCCTTCCAAGGTGTCACCCGTTGTGGCCTGCACCTCCCACACACCCCTAGTGATGCTGCTGAGCAGAAATCTATTCCCACAGATTCTGCTTGATTAGGTACTACTGATATAGGCAGCAAATGGGCATGGCGGTCAGCCCACAGAAGGGTTCCTCTAGCAATACATAACACTCAGATCTCGGAGGCTTAAAGTTTAGTAAAGAATGCCTGAAAAACTGCTCCCAGCCACATCACTGTGACTCTTGTCCAATTTGGATTGACAATGAGAATGATTTTCTCTCATGTGCATTTACTGTATTTGAAACCCTGCAGTAAGCAGCCACTGATACTCATTAATCGCTGAGCAAATTGTCCTTATGCTTGGAGACATCCTTCCTCTAAGAGTTGTTTGCTCTTTATTTATGGATTTGACTTGGTTTTTGTTTTCCCTTTTGTGACTCCCTAAAATATTTCTCCTATTTTCTAGGCTTCTGTAGGTTGCCTCCAGTGAACACAATGATGGAAGAGGTAAATGAAATGAAGAAAAACAAGATAAACTGGTATGTTTTTTATATAATCAAGAAAACATTATGCCAGTTCCTCAGTGATTAGAAGGAGCTAGATTTGTCAGCTGATCATACATAAACCATACAACTTTGCCTTTACGCCTTAAATAAGTACCATATATTTAGAAAACAGGCTGACAGAATGTATTATCAACTTCTGATTGTCTGACTCTTCACATCATGGCACAGCTAAACGAACCTTTAGGAAGGCCAGAAACAGACTCAACTGTAGCTGCTGGGCAGTTTAGGATTTTGGATTTATACTGGCAGGTTTTTGTGATCCTGATCTTGAGCTTGAGATTCTGCACGCCACACCCCCAAAGCAACCAGAAGTGAAAATGCTAAAATGGGCCAAAGTCAAAATGCTAAAGTGTTTAGCAATACTGTGATTTTTAAACATTCAGATCATTTTGTTTTGGTTCATTTTTTGTTGTTGTTCCTTTTTAACTCAGGGGCTTTGCAGATGGCGCTTTGCACCATATTCAAGCCAAGGAAGCGGGGGGCAGCAGGACGCTGGGTGCCCCATCCCCTTCCTAAGGACGTCATCGGAGCGCCCGCCCTTCCCCATGATGGGCGCTCCGATGATGTCCTTCCAGCTCAGCGTCCGGACACGCTGAACCGGAAGAGGCACAGAAGAGCCACATGGCAGCCCTTCGGGCACCCCTTTCACAGCTTGTGGAAGGAGCACTATTTTAGCGCTCCTTTCCCAGGTGGCGAAAGGGAGGATCAGGGCAGACTCGTGGGGCAGCCTCGGCCCCAATCCGCCACTTCCCAGGGCGGCCCATGGCCAGCTGTCTACATCCCCCCTCACTTGATCTCTCTTGAATCCTCAAAGGAATAATTAGTTCTGGATTAATACAGAGAGACAGACAAATAGAGATGCAGTTGGCTCTCGGTATCCGTGGACTTGCCATCTGCAGATTCATGTATCTGCAGATGGCAAGCCCACGTTGTCCCCAATGGCAGTGCATGCATGTGGCCACGCTACCATTAAGGACAGCCCGGGTTGTCCCCATTGGCACCGCGTGCATGAGGCCATGCCACCATTAGGGATGAGTCCCGGTGTTCCAAATGGTGGCACGGCCTCATGCACCCGCCAATACTGAGGACAATGGGGGCTGTCCCTAATGGCAGTGCAGCCATGTGCACATGCCACCACTGAAGAACCATCTTGCCAACAGTGGCATGGCCACATGCACACGTCTCCTTTGGGGACAATAGAACTCCAGCATCCATGGATTTTTGTATCTGAGGGGGGCTCTGGAATGGATCCCCTGCAGATACCAAGAGCTGACTGTACATTTCATTTCAGAAAACACTGGGTTAATTTAAACTAACTTGACAAGTAGGAGTGAAAAGTCCTTGGTAATTCTAGGAGTTCCTAGGAAATACTTAAGGATGAGGAAAATGTCATGTGGGTCTCTAAAATAAAATAAGTTTCTCCCTCCCCCTTTTTTGGAATAAGTTTTATTAAAACAGTTTTACTAAAACTGTGAACATGAGTCAACAGTGTGATGCAGCAGCTAAAAAGGCCAATGCAATTTTGGGCTGCATCAGTAGAAGTATAGTGTCTAGATCAAGAGAAGTAATATTGCCACTCTATTCTGCTTTGGTCAGGCCTCACCTGGAATACTGTGTCCAGTTCTGGGAACCACAATTCAAAAAGGATGTGGAGAAACTGGAGTGTGTCCAAAGGAGGGCAACTAAAATGGTGAAGGGTCTGGAAACCAAGCCCTATGAGGAACGACTTAGGGAGCTGGGGATGTTTAGCCTGGAGAAGAGAAGGCTGAGAGGTGATATGATAGCTGTGTTTAAATATTTGAAGGGATGTCATATCGAGGAGGGAGCAAGCTTGTTTTCTGCTGCCCCAGAGACTAGGACCCGAAACAATGGATGAAAGCTCTAGGAAAAGAGATTCCACCTCAACATTAGGAGGAACTTCCTGACAGTAAGAGCTGTTCGATAGTGGAACACACTCCCTCGGAGAGTAGTGGAGTCTCCTTCCTTGGAGGTCTTTAAGCAGAGGCTGGATGGCCATCTGTCAGGGATGCTTTGATTGGGAGTTCCTGCATGGCAGGGGGTTGGACTGGATGGCCCTTGTGGTCTCTTCCAACTCTATGATTCTATGATTCTATGATTCTATGAAATCTTCAGATATATAAAAGCACAACACTAATTCAACAAAAATCAAAAAGGAAATAGGAAAGGAAAGGAAAATTAACAAAGAAAAGAAAAATTAAGAAAAAGTAAAGAGAAAAATCCCAAAAAGTGTAAAAGTGATTTCCAATTTTTTCCACAGTCATAATAAACCTATATTACTCTTTATATAAGTAGTAGGGAGATCTTGTAGCACCTTTGAGACTAAGGGGGGATGCAGACTGGCCTAAAGGGCCTGCATGGGGGTGCAAGCTGGTGCCCCGACTGCAGCGTCAGGATGCCCTCTTGGTGCAGCATGCATACACACCGCCAAAAGGGTGCAAAAGAGCCACCACCGCGTCTAGAAAGGGCGGCTTTTTGCCACCCCCAAAAGGAGCGGCATTTGCCCGCAATTTTGGGGGTGGCAAAAGGAGGATTGAGACCGTGCCGTGTGGTTGCCGTGGCCCTGATCGGCCGCTCCCAGGGGCTTCCCAGAGCCGCCCCTTACTGACCATCTGCATTGGCCCTAACTGAAAGAAAGAAAGAAACTTACCAATTGAAGTTTCTGAACTAAGCACAAGGGTAGTCCACCTCGATTGTTGGGCAGAGGGGCGGGCTATAAATAAAATATTATTATTATTATTATTATTATTATTATTATTTGTAGAGTGCATTACAGAAATTGAGACGAGAGGTTACCAGCACATGTACCACGGTTTCAAGGTCCATGATTTCCAGGAAAGGCTGCAACTGGCAAATCAGCTGGAGCTGATAAGAGGCGTTCCTGACCATTGCATTCACTTGATTTGTCATCTGAATACAACGGATCTAGGAGCACCCCCAGACTGAACACAGTCCTTTGAGGAGAGTGTGACCCCATCTAGGACTGGGGATTGTGTCCCAATACTTGGGTTCGGAGCCACTACTGTTAGTACCTCCGTTTTGTCTGGATACAGTTTCAATCTGTTTTTCCTCATCCAGTCCATTACCACTTTAAGACATTCATTGAGATGGGAGAGGTCAAAGCTGTAGACCGAGGCATGCAGAAATATATCTGGGTGTCATCAGCGTACTGATAAAACCCTGCCCCATGTCTCCAGATGATCTCTTTCAACATATATATATGTTGAATAGCATTGGAGACAGGATGGCACCCTGAGGGATGCCACAATTAAGCTCCTTTTTAACTGAGCACCTGTCCCTGAGCATCACCCTCTGGAATCTGCCCAAGAGGGAGGAACAGAACCATTGCAGTGCAATGCCTCTGATTCCTAATTCATAGAATCATAGAACGCCTTGGAACGCCTAATTATCTCAGGCGTTCCAAGAGGATGTCGTGGTCTATTGTGTCAAAGGCTGCTGAGAGGTCCAGTAGCACCAACAGGGTCGCACTACCCCTATTGATGCCCAGATGAAGGTCATCAGCTAAGGCAACCATGGCAGCCTCCACTCCATATCCTGTCCTAAAGCCAGTTTGAAATGGATCCAGATAATCAGTTTTCTCCAAGACAGCTTGGAGCTGGAGACCAACAGCCCTCTCTATCACCTTGCTCAAAAAAGGTAGTAAGGAAACTGGCCTATAGCTGGTCATGTTCAGGTCAAGGAAAGGTTTTTTCAGAAGTGGCCGCTTCCTTCAAACAAGATGGAACATGACCTTCCCTAAGCGATGCATTGATGATGTCCCTCAGGAACATCCTCAAGACATCTTTTCCCTGGATGGCCAGCCATGAAGGGCAAGGGTCAAGAGGGCAAGTTGTCTTCCTCACTCTACCAAGGAGCTTGTCCACATCATTGGTACTCACCAGTTGGAACTGATCCAGGATAATCTCACCAGCGGAGTTGCTGGATACCTCATCTATCAATTCTGCTATAACACCGGCGTCCAGGTCAGCTCTAATCTGAGAGATTTTATCTGCAAAGAAGTTTTTAAATGCATCACAGCAGGCCATTGTCAGGTTAAGTAATGGGTTCTGAACAGGTGGAACCTGTGTCAGTTCCCTTACTAACCTAAACAGTTCTGCTGGATGGGACTCTGCAGACGCAATACATGCAGAGAAGAAAGATTTCCTTGCTGCGCATATTGCCTCTCTGTAGGAGCAAAGGAATGTCCTGTGATGGGTTCTGTCAGATAAGAGTCGAGTTGTCGACTCTAGTCGTTGTCTAACCCGCTTCATCTTACTGAGTTCTTTAGTATACCAAGGTTGACAATTTAAAGCGGGTTGGAAAGGACGCTTGGGAGCATCGTGTCAATAGCCTTGGTAAGATTGGTGTTCCAGATATTAACCAAACCTTTGGCAGAATCACCAGCGTTACCAACCATTAAACCCTCCAAGGCTTTCTGGAATCCAATTGGTTCTATTAGCCTTTGAGGGCAGACCATTCTAATGGGTCCTCCACCACCGACAGGACGGATAGTGGTTCTAAGTTCAGCCTTGATCAGGAAATGATCTGTCCATGACAATGTGGAGGTTTTTGTTATTTCCACCCAAGGATATTCCTGTTCCATACTGAAGACCGCATTGAGGGTTTGACCTGCACAATGTATGGGTCCGGCGACCAATTGGGATAGGCCCATGTTTGTCATGGATTCCATGAACTCCCAAGCTGCACCTGTTAGATTTGACAAACTTGTCTCGAGTGGAATGTTGAAGTTGCCCAAGACTAAGGGGGGTTGCAGACTGCCAGAAATAGTGTGAATTCAGTCCACTTTTAGGGTTAGGGTTAGTGCTAGGGAATCATGGGAACTGTTATTTTTCTGAGACATTGAGCCTTCTCTGTCAGACAACTCTGATGCCACAATAAAATACAGTTCCCATGGTTCCCTAACTCTAACCCTAACCCTAAAAGTGGACTGAATTCACACTATTTCTGGCAGTCTGCAACCCCCCTAAGAGTCTAGGCAACTCCAACAGCAACTCTGAGACCAGTTGTGTCAGCTTGGTAAGGGAGTCTGTTAGACAACGAGGTGGACAGTATACTAACAGAATCCCCAAACTATCCTTGGTCCTCAGGTTCAGGTACACACACTCGAAGTGGACTGTTTTCTGGACAGGTATCCTAGTCAAGGCAAGATTATTCTTATGAACCAGAGCCACTCCGCCCCCTTGCCCACTTCCCCTTACCTGCTCACTGACAGAGTACCCGGCTGGGAGGGCCTGTGCCCAAGTTATAGCGCTGTCTTCTCCCAGCCAGGTCTCTGCAAGGCAAGCCAGGTCGGCATCTTCATCTAGGAGAAGATCATAAATGATCTGAGTTTTGGTTTTGACCGACCTGGCATTGCAAAGGAGCAAGGTAAGGTTCTGTGATATGGTTGATACACTCTCCAATCCATTGGAAACAGAGTGAACTGAAGGAGAGATGGCTTTCAAACATCAATTATATAGATCGAAGCTATATAAACATATAGATTTCCACAGTGTTCCGCAGTAGTTTTCTATGGTTGAACTCTCACAAGAGTACAGTTGCTAGAGTTTCTTTGGTAGGCAGTTATTCCTTCTGTTTTTACTTCTTGATCATATATTTTTGTTTCTTCTCTCTCCCTTCTTTTATATTGTATGATTAAGGTTTGGCTTGTCCTTTGATGAGGTTCTCAAGACAGATTGCCTTGTGTACACTGATCAACTTGCCTCCTTTATTGGCATAAAACCTAGTGTGCCAGCTCTGCTTCTCAAAGATCCAGAAATAGCAATAAAGATATTCTTTGGGCCCTGCTCTGCCTACCAGTACCGTCTGATTGGACCAGGAAAATGGGAAGGAGCCAGAAATGCCATCCTGAGCCAGTGGGAGCGAACCCTGAAGCCCACAAGAACCCGAATTGTAAAAGATCCTTCAAATTTCCTTACATACGTGCTTAAAGTGTTTGCTCTCTTTGCTGTCTTTCTTGGAATTTACTTCAGTTTCAATTAATTCTGGCATATCTATAGACCTGTTGCCTATATTTATTTGATTTAGTAACTTTTGTATACCTATATTCACTAACTGCAAGTTAAGTGCTTCCTGCTTCACTGTAACCTGTAGCCACTCTCTCATCTCTGTCTCCTTCAGTGGACACTGTATTTGATTATGCAAACTTAGGGGGGATGCAGACCAGGGCGTCCAGGACGCCCTGGTCCGGAACGCCGCGGGACCGTGGCAGCCGGACCGCGGCGCTCCTGCGGCGGCTCTAAAAGGAGCGGCAAATGCCGCTCCTTTTACAAGACAGCGAAAGTGCGCCTCAAATGCGTCGGGCGCACTTTCTCTGTCTTTTCCGCCGCAGCGCGTCCGGTCGCTGCGGCGGGAGGCTGCCCTCGGTGCGCTGGCCGTGCGGAGGGCCGGAAGCACCGAGGGCGACCTCAGGAAGAGGAAGGGACGCCGCGCATGCGGCTGCCCCTCCTCTTCCGGGTCTCGGAGACAGCCCTATTAGCCGTCTGCCAAGGCCCATAATGTAAGTAAACCTAGTGTGTATGTTTTACAAAGAAAACTAAGCTTATTTTTTATTTGCTTGGGACATATCATGAGAAGGTATGAATCACTGGGAAAGACATTAATGTTAGGAAAGGTGGAGGGAAGTAGAAAGAGGAAGGCCACATGCTAGATGGATGGACTTTATTAAAGAGACCATGAATATGAGTTTGCAAGAGCTGGGCAGAGCAGTAGAGGACAGGGGGGCCTGGAGATGTCTCATCCATAGGATCCCCATGGGTCGAGATCGACGTGAAGGCAGTTAACAACAACAAAACTCTGTGCATGGGAGTAGTACTTATTCAGCTTCTGATTTGCCAATACATAATCTGAGTCTGCTTGTGAGATCTGGTACTATCAAACATTTCCAAACTGTCTATTTCTGAATACATTTGACTAGATCAGAAAGAATGATCTAATCTAGATGATATCACATATGGTAAAAAAGAAGGAAAAAAAGGCCTTCTTCTAAGAAGAGTATACAAAATTGAAAATATAACACAACTAGAACTTAGGACAAATCCAATTCTAAAGACAGATAGTTCTATCCTTTTTTTTTTTTAAGGGCTATAATATTTATAAAATTTACTGTGACTAGATTCCATGTTAAGCAAGCAGAATAAACAACTTTGTTTCATAGGTTTCACTGTATAAAACTTGAAAATAGAATCACAGAATTGGAAGGAACCCTGCTGTTACGTACAGGAACACTTGAGTTCAGAAATTCAACCTTTCTGTTGTATAACTGGTAAAGCTTTATTCAGAAAACTGTAGAAGTTCACCAGATGTATGTTTTTAAAGAGCCAGCATTAGCAAAGCTTGGTTAAAAATACATAATTTCAATTTTTGAGACAAAACCAAAGCCATCTCTTTTCCCCCTTTTCCCTTGGGTGCCTCTCCTGCTTTCAGTCCAACCATTCTCTAGAGACTGAATTTGGATCCCCTGGCACAGCTTCAACTCCCTTCCCACCTACTCATTAATCACAAAGGAATGTGGGCAACAGCCTTAGCAATTAACACTCTACTAAATGACCTCTCATATAGGACGTTATCACATGGGGAGTTGCGGGGAGAAAGTGGAAATAAACCGGATGAGCGGAAGACTTTAATTTACGGGATTTGTCCCGTTCTGCCTCATCTGATAACTAAATTCGAATTTAAAAGGGGGTTAATTCGAACAAAAACCTGATCTTTTCAAATCCTCAAAAATCCCGAAAATGAAAAGATCAGGTTTTCATTCGAATTAACCCCCTTTTAAATTCAAATTTAGTTATCAGACGAGGCGGAAAGGGACACATTCCGTAAATTAAAGACTTCTGCTCGTGCCCGTTTACTTCTACTTTCTCCCCACAATTCCCCGTGTGATAACGTCCATAGCAACAGTACTCTATACTGCATGGTGAGCAAGCAAAGCTATAATCCTAAATCCAGCTTAAACTGCCCTGGCTCAATGCTAGGAAATTCTGGGAACTGTAGGTTGTGAGACATTTCACCTTCCTGTCAGAGAGCTCTGATGCCACAATAAACTACAATTTCCAGGATTCCCTAGTGTAGCCAAAAGTGGGGAATGGGGAATTTTATTTAGCTCAAACTGAGAGGGGGGTTGGCTACAACCCTGCAAGACCGCCTCCCACTTGTATATCAAGAGGACAGTGGATCTAAGAATTGATGCAGAGATAGAATTATCCAATTAAAGTATTTTTTATTTTATTTTTTATTTTTATTAAATTTTATTATTAAAAGACATAAAAGCATTACAATTCAAACCGCAAATTTTGAATTTTACAAATCAACCTTATCAAACACTATAGACAAATGTCACCCTCAACCTCCCCCAATATTGTAAACATAAACATAATCTTAAACAAACTTTATCTACAACCCCCAAGTAAAGAAAAACAAAAAAACAAAAACAAAAACAAAGACATAGAAATGACAACTACAACAACAACAAAACTTCCTGAGCATACTACAACAACAAAACTTCCTGAGCATAGGGATAGTCTTCTCCCCATTAAACAAACATCTCTAAGCTTTATCTTGACAAACAAAAAAGACCAAAGTTTCAACCTACTGTACAATCTTAAAAAATATTAAATAAAGCACAATTATAGCAATGTTTCAATGAACTTACAAATTAACAAAAACCAGGTGTGAATGACTATATATCATCTTTTAATCTAATAAGCCTAATACTAAATTTTTATAGTCGCTCCTTTCTAAAAACTTTGTCAAAGGCTCCCAGATCTTTTTTACCTCGTCCCATGGAACCCCTCTTGCCAATTGAGTTAATTTATCTGCACAAATACAATCCATCAATTTGTATAGCCAATCTTGTATCCCAGGTATTTTAGTGTCTTTCCATTTTGCTGCAAATACCATTCTTGCCACAGTAGTTAAGTAAAACAAAAGCTTACGATGTTGTTTTCTCACCTCATTTTCTTCATACATACCTAACAAATAAAGCTTAGGATCCATCTGTTTTATTGAGGGAATAATATTAATTATGTTCCTATGTATACTTTTCCAATATCTTTTGGCATATTTGCAGTACCACCATAGGTGAATGAATGTACCGTCTTTCTTATGGCATTTCCAGCATAGTTTACTAACGCCCTTCTGCATTCTAGCCAACTTGACCGGGGTTAAATACCAACGGAATTGCATTTTGTGCCAATTTTCTCTTAAATCATAGCAGAGAGAGTATTTCAGTCTTAGTGACCAAGATATTTCCCATTGTTCTAGTGGGATTACTTGTTTTAAATCAATAGCCCATCTATTCATATTTTCTTTAATAACTTCATCTTCCAACTCTAGCTTTAACAGTAACTCATAGAATTGGGCAATTCTACAATGATTCTTATTTGTTAAGATTTTTTCGAATTCTTCCTCAGCTTTCCCAACTCCATAGGTTGATCTATCCTTCAAAAATCTCCCCCTTAACTGCATAAATAAAAACCACCCACAATCTAAACCTTTTTGTAATATTTCTCCCTGCGTCAAAAGTTCTAACTTACCGGTAACGTTATCTACCTTAGTGATTTCACCATAGGTAATCCACTTATCCTTGCTTAGCCTCTCTCTTCTAAAGAGTGCTTCACTTGATGATGCCCACAGTGGGATTTTGGGACACAAAATATTTTTATATTTAAACCAAACCCTAATAAGTGCCCTCTGAATAAAGTGATTCTCAAAATCCCTATTTGCCTTAACCTTGTCATAAAATAAATATGCGTGTAATCCAAACCTCAAATCAGCACCCTCTAACTCCAACAACTCTTTATTAGCCAGAAAAAACCAATCTGTTAACCAAACCAAACAACAAGCCTCAAAATAAATTTCTAAGTTTGGCAAAGCCAACCCTCTCCTCTCGACTTTATCCCACAAAACTTTCATCCTCACTCAAGGTCTTTTACCACTCCAGGGGAACTTGGACAAATCTTGATGCCATCTTTTAAATGGGATCTTATTTTTAATGATGGGCAGATTCTGGAACAAAAAAAGTATTTTGGGTAAAATATTCATTTTAATTGTGGAAATTCTCCCAAACCAAGATAATCTCAAATTTGTCCACCTTTTCAGGTCTTTTTTAATCTCATGCCATTTCTTCTCATAATTATTTCTAAAAAGGTCTACATACTTAGTTGTTATTATTATTCCCAAATACTTTATTTCGTTCTTCAGCTGAAACCCTGTGCCATTTTTAATTTTCCTTTTCTCATCTTCAGTAAGATTCATGGTCAAAGCTGCAGTTTTGTTTTTATTTATCTTTAAAACTGCAGCTTCTGTGAATGCCTCTAACTCTTTCATTAGTTCTTCTATGCAGTCTGGATCTGAAATAGTCAATACTAAATCATCGGCATAGGCTCTAAGTTTAAAGTGGTGTCCTTTAATCTTAATACCGCCTATCCTTTCGTTTTTCCTAATATTATGGTTTAAGAATTCTAAAACCATCAAAAAGAGGAGAGGAGAAAGTGGGCACCCCTGTCTTGTGCCTTTTTGTACCTGAAATAATTTTGTCTTTTCATGATTGACAATAACTCGAGCCCTTTGCTCCTTATAAATTGCCTTTATCCAATCCACAAATTTTTTGCCTATGTCTATCTTAATTAAACATTTCAACAGAATTCCCAATTAACATTATCGAATGCTTTTTCGAAATCGATGAATATCATTATTAATTTATGACTTATGTCTTTCTCATGATATTCTATGATGTTCAAAATATGTCTAATATTATTCCTGAGATTACGCCCTGGTAAAAAACCATTCTGATCCAGAGGGATCCAATTGGTCAGAACCTTTCTTAACCTGTCTCCTAATATCATGGTAAAGATTTTATAGTCACAATTAAGCAACGAGATAGGACAATTTTTTTTAACAAAGGTGTTATCTAAGCCATCTTTAGGTATTAGTGTTATATTGGCATCTGTCCAAGTGTCTGGAGCCTTGCCTGACTGCATATCGTTTATCGTAGCAAATAGAGGAGTCATCAGTTGATCCAAAAACACCTTGTAAAATTCCCCGGGAAAACCATCAGGGCCCGCGGCTTTACCCCGTTTACATTTTTTGATTGCATCTGTTATTTCTTGCAAAGATATATTTTTATTTAGTTCCATTCTCTGTTCCTCTGTAAATGATGGAATATTACAGTTGTTAATAAATTTCTCCATTTTTTGGCCTTCTACGTCTCCTTTTCTATACAGATAACTATAATACTGCCAAACAATTTGGTTTAATTTATCCTGGTCTGAAACCTCTTTATCCTGATCCTTCAATTTATAGATCACTCTATTAGCCCTTTTATGTCTTAAATAATGAGATAACAGCTTACCCGGTTTATTCATTCCCTCAAATAATTTCTGTTTAAGATATTTCATCTTCTTATTTATATCCTCAGTTATCAGTAAAGTTATTTGTGTTTCTAATCCTTTTATCTCAACCAGCAAAGACTTATTACTAGGATCTTTTTTGAACAAAATCTCTTTAGAATTTAGTTGATCTTGCAATCCTTAAGTTTAGCCTCCTTCATCTTTTTAATTTCAGCTCTTTTTTTAATAAAGAACCCTCTAATCATGGCTTTAGCCGTATCCCAAATTGTCCTCATCTCTAAGCTCTCAGTTATATTTTCTGCAAAGAAATTTGACAAATGTGACCGGAACTCAATAACCACTCTTTCATCATTCAACAATGTGTCGCTTAATCTCCAAGAAAATTCTTTCGATTCCTCTTTCAATTTGATAACAATTGGATGATGATCGGAAATTATTTTGGGTAATACTTCCATTTTCAAAATCTTAATACAAATATCTTTAGTAACCAGGAACATATCTATCCGTGCCCATGAATTATGTCTTTCTGAAAAATATGTAAACTCTTTCCTTCTGAAATATTTAACTCTCCACACACCATTCAACTGAAACTGATTAACGAGGTCAAAAAAATCTCTAGGTAATTTCCCCTGATATTGTTTGATCTTCTTATCTGACCACCGATCTATTGAGGGTTCCATGACTCCATTAAAGTCCCCCATTAAAATCATGGATTCACTATTTAATTCATTCAATTTTGTTAACAGCTCTTTTTAAAACTTTCCTTTATTTTCATTTGGGGCATAAACACCAATAACTGTCATTAAAACATTATTCCAGACAATGTCCACACCAATATATTGACCTTTAGGGTCTTTCAACACTTGTACAGGTCTATATTTCTCCTTAACATATAAGACCACTCCTTTCTTTCTTTTGCTAGATGTCGTCGTAAATTCTAATCCAAGCTTAGCACATTTCAAATATTTTTCCTCACCTGTCTTAATTTTAGTCTCTTGCAAACATATCAATTCACAATTTATTGTAGCAAGCTAGTGAAACACTTTTTCCTTTTAATCAGACCATTGAGCCCATTTATATTCCACGACAAAATCTTATTACACCTCATCATTACCTAGACATGATTCCTCCTCGTCAGCTGATGAAATTTCAGAGTCTAAATTGCCCATTATCTGTTCCACATCTACTAATGTTACATTACTTTCTACATTACCACAACTTAAATCATCATGTTCTTTCTTTCTCACTCGTACATTGCCCTTTTTTTCTCTTTATTGCCTTACCACACTTTCCGTGACATGGCAATCACTTTCCTCCAAAAGCTCCTTTCTCTCAAAATTAGCTATGCTCATATTTTCTACCTCTTTTTCCCTGCTGTCTTCCTTCTGAAATTTAGATTGACCCTTTCTGTTACCTTCCTTCATATCATCCTTGGACCCTCGTTTACACTAAACCTCTCATCTACTTTAAATTCCCCTCCATATTTTCGCCAAAACTCTTTAGCTTCGGACACATTCTTTAATTCGATCCAGGTCCTTTTGAACCAGAACGTCAACCCCTCCAGGATAAGCCACCTGTATGGAATCTGGAATTTTTGAAGTTGGGAGGTTAGAAAAATATACTCTTTCCTTTTCCTCATAATGGAGGGAGCCACATCTTTAAAAATCTTTAATTCAGTCCCGTTAACAGACAAGGGGGTAGAACTTTGCAAACTTATCAGTTGGTCCCTAGTCTGCTTACGGACAAAGTGGATTAATACATCCCGTGGGACCTTCTTTTGAAAGGCAACTTAAGAATTTAATCTGAAAATTTTGTCTATCTCAATCTCAAAAAGATGTGTAGGTTTCCCCAGAAAATCAGCTAATACAGGCACCAATATCTTTATCAGATTTTCCCCTTCCTTTTCTGGCAGACCCCATAATTTAATTGACCTTTCTCTCTGTTTGGCTTCACCTTTTATTCTTTCATCCTCAAATGCTTTAGCCAAGTTGTTATGATCTTCCCACTTCTCATCAAATTTCCCCTGTTTATCTTCAATCAAATCTAGTCTCGACTTCATTTTACCAAACTCAACTGCGATTTTATCTATTGCACTTCTAACGTCCTTCATCTCCGACCTTAATTCTTTTTTAATTTCAGATTTAAAATCAGTCATGTCTTGCCTCAAATCTTGAATTTCCCTCCCTAGCTCCGTCCTCATAGATTTAAATTCTTCCAACAGTGCCATATATGGGTCAGTTGCCTTAGCCTGGTCTAATGATGGTCTTCTTTGTTGGGGGGCTTGCATCTTCTGTGCCTGACTTCTCGAATTCATCTTAACTTCCACAAGTTATCACAGCCAAACAGCACTAAAAATTATTACCGGGTCTATCAAATTCAAGGCGTGTATCGAGGAAAATAATAATAATAATAATAATAATAATAATGCACGTACCCTCTTAATCAAATCAAGCCCTCAGCATGTCCCACATACATTAACCTTTGCATATTCAAACAGTTTATACATACAATGATTACACAGTGGGATAGAAAGGGCAAGTATACCTATAGGCAAAGGAAAATCTATACATATACAAATACTGATGCAAATCCTGGTTTATATTATACTAATTAAATCCTGTATCCGCAAAGTTGTAGCAGGGTTGTTGGCAGAATTACTACTTAATTTCTCATTAGATAACACTAAACATATAATTGTGTGATGTCTGCTACTTCTTTCCCTCCGACTCCAGCATCTGCAATGTAGCAATGTCCGCAGGGCTATAAAACACGAAAAAAGAGGAGAGGAGAGGGGAAAAAAGAAAAAATAACCACCTTAAAAGTTTTCTACTTCTTTCAAATTCTAGGGTGCATCTGCTAGTTACCAAGCTTCTGTTCAATGTACGGCAGGATATTTAGTAGTTCCCAGTCACGTCCGTACTTTTCCAGGCTTCAAAACAACAGCTCTCCCCGACCCAAGTACACAAGCATCGCTCACCACCTTTCCCTAACCTCTGTGTTCTCTCCAATGCAAAGGGAAGAAACAAAACAAATCAAAGAAGCAAAGCAATGCAGTGCGGCTGGGTTCAATATTTCCTCCGGAATTCCAGGACTACAATCCCCAGCAATCCTTTCTGCCTGACGCTCCTCCTCTCTGTCCCTCTGATGCAACTCCTCACTTCCGGAGCGGCGTCTGGTGTATCACTTAAGCAATGGTGATCTAAAAGGGACCGCTTCCAATATCTCTGGGAATCTCAAATGAGTCAAAATCACCCACCAAGGTGAACTGTAAGGTAACGATTCCAACTTTCTCTTCTTAAGATGTTCTGCTCCTTTCTAAATCCACTTGTAATTGGCAATCGAGTCAATTAAATCCAAAAAGGTACAAAACATGACGAGGTGGGGAAAAAAGAAAAAAAAATTCCCAAGGGGCCGCTCATTACACACTTGGCTTGAGCACAAGCTAAATTACAAAAAGTTCCAGAGATGTTAAACTTTTCATACACCATCTCCTACAACTCCACTTTAGTTGGTCTATACACCTCCATACACATAGACCACAAAAAAAAAAAGAACCGCTGCTAAAATAAGTTAGTGGTGTTCCTGACCGTCAAAGGCGGTAGCCTCAGCAAGGTAACAGAGGCTAAGGCTAATTTCCAGAGTTTTTTCTTGCGTCTTTCTTGCATTTCTTCGTCCGGATTAATTACCAGGTAGATAACATACCGAAAGCCCCTTCACGCCTCCCTTACCAGGGTGGCATATTCTGGCTTCTAAAAAGTTATTTTTGCCAAAAAACCATGCTGAGCTGGACGAACTACTAATGAATCCGTCCTGTCGGTCTGCCGAACCCAACCGGAAGAAAGTATTATTTTATTAAAGGGACAATCGCACAGTATTCACACTCATACACACATTCATTCAAAGCTCAGGAAATCAGGGGATAGCTGGGAAAAGATCTTGAGGCAAAACTATGGATAATACTTACTACAGATGAGGCTTTCTCCGGGATCCAACTGGGTGAAGTAGCATGGGGCACAACTGTTCCAAGAGCATTGGTTTGAACAAAAGTGCCGGTAGAGACCACAGTGATGTAGTGTCCCCATGAACTCCAAATTAGCACACTGAGGGGGGAAATCCTGGGGCTTTTAAGGGCAGGGCAAAGGTGTCAGATTGTATGGTTGAGGTAATAGTCAAGGTGAATGGGATAAGGATTAAGTCATTAGCTTTCCCATCAGGTGAGACATCTAGGCAATTATCGCCCATTCTTTCTGATTATGGAGGTGATGATGGTCCATTTGCAACTCCCACACTACCTGCCTGTCCTTGAGATGGTTTCTGTCAGTCTTCCAAGTGACCTTGGTATGACCTGCCTGTCATCACCCAGGTGGCACTTGGGGTCAACTGCAGGGTACATCTGGGGTCATTTGGAATGCCACATACACACCAAATTTCAGAAAAATGCACTTTGGCTAACACTAGCACTGAGCTAGGGTGGTTAAAGAGCATGCAAACTGGATTATTTCTGTAGTGTGTTTTGGACCTAAGTTTCCATATCCTATCTTAGGCCAGGCCATGAATATTGTTTTCTTAAGAGGTGTAAGAGTGTGACCCAAAATGTTGGCCAGTTTTGACATTATGACACAATTGTAATATTTTACCTCTCATGCTCACAGGTACACTTTCTCCCCTTTACAGAGCAGCCCATTCTAAATGACAACTCATCTGCAACCATTTTGCCCACTTATCTTGTTCAACCTTTCCAGCAAACATTTCTAGAGTGGTCCTCCTACTAGCACAGGAAATTTAGTTTTAGCCACCTGTTCACCATAAGTCATCACTCCCAGCCCTAACTGCTTTGAAGAAAATATTGAGTCCATTGACTCACATGTTGTAGCAGTCTTGACAAAGCATCTTCCAGGACATTTTTTCCACCCGGCAGATACTTTAGGGTGAATTTAAATTTGGAAAAAAAAATAATTCCACCCAGCAAATTTGCTTTGGATTTAACCTCCAGAGTATTTGCAACACTTCCAATTTACAGTGGTCAGTCCGTATTTCAAAAGGCAAGTTAGTTCTTTCCAGTAGGTGCCACCATGCCTCCAAAGTTTTCTCCATGGCAGCAGCTTCATTTTCACACACCACCCAATTCAATTCTGCTCCAAAATTTTTAATGGTTTTTTTGTTTTTGTTTTTTTGCAAATAGACACGTGTTCTCAACAACCTTTGTTCAGATTTTTGCAAAGGAAGCATCCCTCAAGCCATGTCACTTGTATTGACATGCACCACAAAAGACTGGGTAGAACCTAAAGTTAAAGTGTTTGAGCATGGGTTCAGAGCTAAACAACTGTTTCAGCTCCTCAAATGCCCATTGACATTCAGTATTCCACCTTATTTTGGCATTAGCTTTTATTTTGACTTAGCTCATGTCTTTCCCTTTCTTTTTGGAGTTTAGGAAGTCTGATAATGGGAATGCCACTTGTGCAAATTGGGAATTAACTGCCTGTAAACGTTTTCAAATCCCAATTTTTTTGCAGTTGCCACTCAGTTCTAGGAAATTCCCACTTCAAGATTACAGATACTTTTTCCAGGTCCATTTCCATGCCCTGGGAGGAAATGAGATACCCCAAATAGTCTATTTTTTCTCTCTGGGTCCAAAACACATAGAGAATCATAGATTCATAGAGTTGGAAGAGACCCCAAGGGCCATCCAGTCCAACCCCCTGCCATGCAGGAACCCACATCAAAGCATCCCCAACAGATGGCCATCCAGCCTCTATTTAAAAACCTCCAAAGAACAAGATGCCACCACACTCTGAGGCAGAATATTCCAGAGTCAAATAGCTCTTACTGTCAGGAGGTTCCTCCTAATGATTAGGTGGGATCTCTTTTCCTTTAGCTTGCATCCATTGTTCCAGGTCCTATTCTCTGGAGCAGCAGAAAACAAGCTTGCTCCAGCCTCAATATGACACCCTTCACATACTTAAATAGGGCTATCATATTACTTAACTGTCTCTTCTCCAGGCTAAACATACCCAGCTCCCTAAGTCTCTCCTCATAAGGCATGGTTTCCAGACCTTTCACCATTTTGGTTACCCTCCCCAGAACATGCTTGTCAACATCCTTTTTTAATTGTGGTGTGCAGAAATGGACACACTATTCCAAGTGAGGCTGGCCAAAGCAGAATGGAGTGGCACTATTATTTCCCTTGATCTAGACACTATACTCCTATTGATTCAGCCTAGAATCACATTGGTCTTTTTAGCTGCCAGATCATACTGATGACTCATATTCAGCCTGTGGTCTACTAGGACACTTAGATCCCTTTCACATGTTCTGTCGCTAAGCCAGGTGTCCTCCATCCTATATCTATGCATTTCATTTTTTCTGCCAAAGTACAGTATCTTACATTTCTCCCTGTTAAAATTCATTTTGTTAGTTTTGGCCCAGCTTTCTAATCTATTAAGGTCATTTTGAATGTTGATCCTCTCCTCTGGGGTATTAACTACTCCTCCTAATTTGGTGTCATCTGCAAATTTGATAAGCATGCCTTCTATTTTTTCATCCAAGTTGTTGATAAAGATGGTGAATAGCACTAGGCCCAGGACAGAACCCTGTCACACCCCACTAGTCGCTTCTCTCCAAGATGAAGAGGATCCATTGCTGAGCACCCTTTGGATTTGGCCAGTCACCCAAATCCACCTAACAGTTGCATTGTCTAGCCCACATTTTACCAGCTTGTTTGCAAGAATATCATGAGGGACCTTGTCAAAGGCCTTAATGAAATCAAGATATGCTATATCAAGAGCATTCCCTTCATCTACCAAGCTGGTAATTATATTTTTAAAAGAGATCAGATTAGTCTGGCATGACTTGCTTCTCTGAAACCCATGTTGACTATTTGTGACTATGGCATTCCCTTCTAAATGTTCACAGACTCTTAGGAGTTTTTTTGTGGGGGGTTTTTCGGGCTGTGTGGCCATGTTCTGAAAGAGTTGGAGTTTATCACACAGTGATAAATTGGAAGGTTAAAATGGTAAGAACCCATGATTAACTCACAAATGTGCTAATGGTTTTTAAACGCAAAGTACTGTTATCCCGTGCAGAATCCAAGATTAACCTGCACTTGCACGCAAATGTGGGAATGGTTTTCACATGACAGGACCAAATGTGGCCCCATCCTGATAATGATTAAAGTGCGTGCATCCTGCAAAAGCAAGCAAATACACAAATGATTTTCACACAGACTGTGACAAGGACAGAGAGAGAGAGATGAGAGAGAGAATGAATGAATGGTAACTGCTCTTGCCACTCACTCTTTCTTCCTTCTTCTCCCCCCCCCCCATGCTTCACCTCCCTCATCCTTGGAGTGTACCTTCTCTTGTTTTTTTGCATTTCGCTGCTCATAAAACTCAATCTTTTTCTCCCAGAGTGGGACTCAATGCTTGCTTCCCGTCTCAGCCAGCAGGAGGGAAGACTGTCCCCTTTAAAGGATTTTGGACTTCAGCTCCCAGAAGCCTCAACCATGTTGGCCAATAGTCTGGGTTTCTGGGAACTGAAGTCCAAAATCCCTTAAAGAGGACAGTTTGGAGATCACTGCTGGCTCAGACCAGGAGCCATTCATATCTCTCTCTCTCTCTCTCTCTCTCTCTCTCTCTCTCTCTGCCCTTGCATCAGCTGCTCTTTTAAGAGCCCTGGCTAGAAGAGGCGAGACATTCACACAAAGAGAGAGATGCTGGAGGAAGAAGCAAGCATTGGTCAGACCTCATTTGGAATTCAAAAAGCTGGAACATGTCCAAAGGGGGGAGGGTGACCAAAATGGTGAAAAGTGTAGAAACCATGCCATTTGAGGAGTGATTTATCATCTGGGGGAGAGATGCAGGCCCATCTCCAGCAGGCCTAGTCTAAAAAGAAGAACCCTTACTTTTCAAGGGGAGGGTGAGTTTTGGGATTTTTAGGTTCTGTTGTTGTTATTATTATTATTATTATTATTATTATTATTATTTAGGGAGCTGGGTATGGTTAGCCTGGAGAAGAGAAGGTTGATATGATAGCCCTGTTTACATATTTGTAGGGATATCATATTGAGGGCAGAGGAAGCCGGTTTGCTGCAGTTCCAGAGAACAGACCCTGGAGCAATGGATTCAAACTAAAAGGGACTCCACCTCAACCTTAGGAAGCACTTCCTGACAGTAAGAGCTGTTTGACGGTGGAATACACTCCATTGGACTGTGGTGGATTTTTCTTCTTTGGAGGTTTTTAAACAGAGATTGGAAGGCCATCTCTCAACGTTGTTTTGATTGTGAGTTCTTTCATGGCAGGGGCTTGGACTGGGTGGCCCACCATCTGTTGGTGGTGCTTTGATTATGTGTTCCTGCATGGCAGGGGATTGGATTTGATGGCCCTTAAAGTCTCTGCCAACTTTATGATTCTGTATTCCAACTTGATGATTATATTCTATGTGAATTTTTTTTTAAAAAAATAATAATTTTAGCAACAGATAAGGCAACCAACAAGAGGATTTCCTCCATCTATTTCTCCCCTCTGTTTTTCCACTCTTCCACCTTCCCTTCTCCCAGTCTCTCCTTTTCTCCTGGTAGTACCCAGCTCATCTCCTCAAAAAAGCCTGTGGGATTTTTTTTAAAAAAATAACTTTCCTTTTTATAAAAAAAATATAAAAAGCCAACAAAAGCCAATAAAAACAATGGAGTCCATGGCAACACAAATGCTAATAATGTTATTATAGCATTTTACACTGCTCTCCTCACATACTTTGTTCTATTGCATTTTGTTGTTTTTGTTGTGTGCCTTCAAGTCATTCTGACTTATGGAGACTCTAAGGTGACCCTATCACAGGGTTTTCTTGCCAATTTTCTTCAGAGGGGGTTTCATTTATTCATTTCAATTCAGTCTGATGATTCAACTCCATCACTTTCTATGTATGGGCTTTGTTTCTTTAACAGATTTCATCTCTTTGCATACAGACTAAACTTTCCCTCAAATTGCAACATTTACCCAATAAATGGTGAAGATACCACTTTATTACTTAAATCTGTATAAAGCTGTGAGACTTCTCTCTCATTGGCTAAACAATAAAAGGCAAAAACAGATTTGTTTCTTTTAAAAGAAGAAAAGCAAAACATTTTGCCTCCTGATTCAAGCTTCCTGTAGGGCTAGAGAATTTTCTTGTTACATAAAATGAAAGTTTCACTTATGAGCCACCTGATGATCCAAACTGGGTAACATGCCAAAAAAACTAGCAAACAAGTAATACAAAAATCCTAAACTTATGAAAAGAAATTGAGTGAAAAAACAGAAAAAGGCTGTTTAGTCCTTCTCTACCTCCCAAAGTTAATAACACTGCTTTGAATTTGTTAACCAGCTTTATTGCTAAATCTGTATTTCACAACATTCTCTGGGTTGATGAATACCAGCTGCTTATGCAACTTCACAGCAAGTTGCCAGAAACAGTAAAAGACTCCGTGCATTGTAATAACCTTTGTACTGCATTTCTCTGGAAAGAATAGCTTGTTCTGTGAGCTAATTTCAGTCCTTTCTTTTAGCAATACTCGTACAGAAAGGGCCTTTTCCTTGACACCAGAGACCATGGTACTAAAAGTAGCAATTGTTGGGGCAGGTGTGAGTGGACTGGCATCCATCAAATGCTGTCTGAATGAAGGGCTGGAGCCTACCTGCTTCGAAAAGACTGATGCCATTGGTGGACTCTGGCAATTCACAGTGAGTGGCATGAACTCAATTTAAAACTTTAAAGAAAGTTCAGGTAGTGAAATAATTCCAAAAGCACCCAGTACCAAACTGTATTAGAGCAAAGACAAAGTGCTCTTGATTCCTGCCTGATGTAATGATAACTTTAAAACTGGAAATAAAATGAAACTGAACTGAAAACAGGAAAGAAAGCTTCCTGCTTGGGTGTTACTGCAAATCAGGAAGGAGAATGGAACTAAAATAAAGCTTATGCCTGAGGGGTATTATGTCAAAATTATTAAGTTATGAAACTTGGAAACATCACCCAAAGCCAAGCATAGGTATATCTCTGGATATAACAGGGATATTTCTTTGGGGAACTGGGAAGCGTTTGGGCCATTTATATCAGCAGGCCTGATATAATGCACCCTCCCTGTCTTCCAAGACTATGAGAAAGAACATTAGCTGTAGGGATGTGCCAATAATTTGTTGCAGTTTGCTAAACATATGGATTTTTGTTTTCTTGACCCCCTTACACCGCTTTACATTTCTATTTACAAGCCAAGAAATTTGCCACCTGCTCACCCAAGTGTGTGAATTTTCAGATGGTCCATTTGCAAATGAAGTAATGGGGTGGGCACTTCAATTGGAAGTTCAATTTTCTGAATGATTTGATTACATTATTGCTTCAGTACTTAAGTTGAGTGGTGAAACGGAGGGGGTCAATTGAGTTTGTTCCTATATATAAACAACAAGAGCTGTTTGATAAAGCTTTCACAGTTGCTACATTGTGTTTCATGGTATTTACTTGGCAGTATAAACACTACGGTAATTTAGGATTTATCAGATTTCAGTGTCTATAGGAGGAAAATGGTAATTAAAAAATAAAAGTAAAATTGATAAGTAAGTTGCTTTGCAGTGTTTTGTAGAGTGTTTCTTACAATGCTAACATCAGGAAATTATTAATTTTTACCACAGATACAGGCTCTCTTTTCTGTGCTATTAATAGACACAACTATCTCTTTCTGTTAGAAAAATATACAGAGCCTATAAATATCTCCGTTTGTTCAATTCTAATGCGATTATTTTCATCCGATTATTTTTGTATGTTTTTAGCTATATTGTACTTTTTTAAAATTGCAAGCCCCCTTGAGTTCCAATTTTGGGGGAAAGCTAGGATATCAGTAAAGATAATAACAATAGTGACAACAGTATTTAAGAATGTAAGAAGATCCCAGCTGGATCAAAACTAGTGTTGCCCAGGAAGAAATCTCAGGGCAAAAGTGCTGCCTTCAAATTTATATTTTTCTCCTTTGTTAGTTTTTAAAAGAAAATTGATTGGCATTCCCCATGCAAGTAGAGTTGATCCTTAAAGTATCCTGCTATAGTATAGTATAGAACAGTATAGTACGTATGGCACAGTATCAGAATTTTTCTCCTTGTGACTTGTATTGGAGGACCTAGAGATTCCTACAGAGAACATATTAATGAAAACTGCAAATAATCAAATCCACAAAACTCAAAGCCGCAAATGTTCAGGGACAACTATACAGTGGGCTTTCATGGCTTAGTGGGGATTTAAAACCTGATCACCTAGCATCCTAGACCAGTGCTCAAACCCACTATACTAAGCATCAGTCTATCTTAGCCTGGTGCTTTTGGGGGGCAACTTAGATCATAATAAATAGATAAAGGCAGAGTAGTATATCCTCACTGCTCACCTATTGAGACAACAGGCCTAAGCAGACTGCCAGAAATAGTGCACATTAAATTGAGGCACTGCCCTGGCTCAGTGCTAGGGAGTCATGGGAATTGTATTTTTTTCTGGGACATTGAGCCTTCTCTGTCAGAGAGCTCTGGTGCCACAATAAATTACAGTTCCCATGATTCCCTAGCACTGAGCCAGGGCAGTGCCTCAATTTAATGTGCACTATTTCTGGCAGTCTGCTTAGGCCCAACAGCTCCATGTAGGGAGGTTTTTGTAAATTTTGTAAAACTGATATCTTCAAGTCTGAAAGGTTTAGCAACATAGGAAGCTGTTCTTAGTATGTTGACAATGAGATGTTGAAACTGTGTGTTGTTATGGTGTTGTTTTGATAAACAACTGGATTCCAATTTGCCTGTCCTAAAACAGAAAATATCACACAGAAGAGGGGCAAGGTACCTTCGTATAGTTTATGAGTAGGATACAGTGAAGAGAAGATAGGATCAGTTTTCCAGTTCAGCTCCTTACATGTTGCAATCCAACCAAATAGTCTGTTGAAGAAGCACTCTGTGTAGCTCAGGGGGGAAAAACACACACTGCAGTGTGATACTAATCCTCAGAACCAGTTTCCCAGAAGAGATTACAAATACTGATACAGTTGTATTGATCCACATCTGTCAGAGCTTGGAAACATCAAAGCTCCCGGATCACATAACTGTAGAGGACATTATGGAAACTTTTCGAAGCTCTAATTCTCTTCCCGCCCCCAACTCCAGTGCATACTGTAATGCCCAATTATTTGGATCAGCCAACACACAAATACCTCAAACACACACACACCATCAATTTTCATTGTAAAGGATGAGGATAATCACCTTATTAGCTAATTACAACTATAGTGGTCCCTCCATATTCAGTGGGGTTAGGGGTGAAGAACTCCTGTGAATGTGGAAAAGCCGCAAATAAAAATCACTATTCTTTTCACCTAAGAGAACACCTCTAGGAATCTCCAGGTCTTCCAGTGCAACTCTGCGGTCAACATCAGCCAGACGTTGATCATAGAATCAAGCTGGAGGACCTACAAATGGCTAGAGAAGTGTTTTCTCTAGGAAGGTCTAGGCTCTCCAGCACAACTCTATGGCCAACTTCTGGCAGAGTTAACCATAACATCTTGATAAAATGCTAAAATGTCCCATAGAGAATTAAACAAATAAATTTGAGACAGCTACATGTTACTTAGAAACATTTACTTACTGCCTCAGTTGTTTTTTTTCTTCTAACATGATCTTATTGTTGTGGATCACTAACAGAAAATTCTCACCTTCCTGTCAGAGCTATAATCTTCCGAGTTCTTCGAAGGGTGCTATGATATTGAAATCTATCTGAAACCAGCATAATTTACAAACATTATTTCAGAATATGTAATTATACATGTATAGATTGTCCACTGCCACTGTTTGCTGGACAACTCACAATCATAATTTATAAAAATACAAAATTAAGACTTTTCAAACTACAGAGACAGCAGAAATAGACTGCAGAAATAGAGGTAAAAACAGTATCACATTTTTGATAAAATGGATAACATATGGGTGGTACTAGATTCAAAGCATTAAAATTATGGATTTCAGAAGGTTTGTCTTTTTATTGTTCATTGTAATTGTCCTGATTCCCAGAGGATTGCCCCAACTATCTGCACCACTCTGTACTTCTGAAGTACCTCAGGGCATATGCAGAACATTTCCAGCTTCTTGACTATATACACTTTAAGGTGAGGAGACTGTAAGTTATTTTGTTAGCTAGATATTTTTCAAGAATTCTCTATGCTTTTCCATGGTTGCATAAGGCTCTTTCATACTTAAATAAAGCACAGGACTGTGGTTTCCCTACCAGTCCCTGTTTTCAATTATATCTATTATATTACATTTGCATTATAAATTTAAACCACATTGAAACATTACAATTTTTTTTTCCAAATGTGGCCAAACCAGATGCCTCTGTAAAATACGCAAGCAGGGTATGCAGTCTGCAGCCCTCACTTGCAAACTGTCCTCAATGTCTGGCATTCAGAAGAATTGTGCCTCTGAAAATTGAAGTTCTACTAATTTTTCATGTCTAATAACCATTGACTGACTTGTCCCACTATGTGGATTTGTAAGCCAAGGAAGCTATAATTTTATGATTTGCCAGTGACTTTCATCCATTATTTTGCCATTGTGAAGTACTGAAGTGGTTTGAGAGGAAACATTCTGTTACAGTTTATTTGAAAGAGTGCAAAGCACAATTGGTGATTTGAGGATAGTGATGTTGAAAATTCGCTAGTTATAGAATTATAGAATTATAAATTATAGAATTATAGAATTGGAAGGAATGAAAAGGACCATTTAGTTCAGACCAGCACAACTTGGCGGTAGGTAGGGGCCAAAATTAAAATAAGCTAAACTTCTTCGAGCCGCAGATAGGTTTTAATTAATTAATTAATTAATTCTATCCTCCTATGGGCTCATTCCCAGGAGAAAGCAGCAAGTGTTCACCCATCATCATCATCCTCTGCCTGGCTTTATCCCAAAGCCACCTGAAATCCTTTGGCAGAGCACATGTGGCCTGAGGGCTGTATGTTGTGAACATGTGATTTAGCCCAACCCTCTGCCATATAGGAATACACAACTAAAGCACTCCTGAAACATGTCCATTCAATCTCTGTTTAAAGACCTCCAAAAATGTCAAATCTACCATCCTCCAAAGCAATCTATTCTACTGTTAAACAGTTCTTACAGTAAAAAAGTTCTTAATGTTTAGTTAGATTCTCTTTTCTTGCACAGGTTCTGTCTCCCTTATCTGGAATTCCAAAATTTGAAATATTCCAAAATCCAAAACTTCTTCATGGATGGCTGAGATAGTGACACCTTTGAGAAAATGGCCACCAGAGTGGCCCTGGTAGCAGGGATGGAGGTGTAGACAAGAGGCGAAAGATTTATACGATCTGAAGAGAAACCAGAGACAAGAGATCCTGGCCTGACTGGAGTATCAAGAGAAATCAGGAGCATTGGGTGCAACTGAAAAATGATAAACTATTATATCTTGAAGGTTATGACCTACCATATGGGTGGCATGCGTATCTTATATATGACAAAGACAGAGTGAATTTGGAGTTTAACAACCACTTTATTAGGAGATCATTACTTAAAACTTGGAAAAGATACAAAACAATATTCATGCCAGATATACCTAAATGGACTTCGGTAAATGAAGCCTTTTACAGAAGAGAACGAATGCTCACAGACCAATGGGTATCATATAATGAATTGCTAAAAGTGGAGAATAATAATAAGCAGAGGAGGAGGAGGCTGAAAAGGCAAGGCAAGGCAAGGGATTGAGAGGGGAAAACTGGAGGTATCTCCCATGCCACCCCATAAGCCTTTCCCCTTTGTACATGGTAAGATGGAGCTCCAAGTTGCTCCACAAGCACACCCCACACTTGCACCCACATCCACCCACAGCTGCTGCGAGGGAAGCCTTCTTTCCCCTCCTTTTCCCTCTATCCCAAATGCCAAACTTCTCCTCCGTCCCAAACTTTTTTCTCCTGGGCTGCCTTCCCTTCCCTTCCCTTCCCTTCCCTTCCCTGGCACTGAGAAGGAGCCCAGGACTCTCCCTCCCTGGAGGCCCCTCCTCCTCCTCCTCTTGGCCCTCCTCCAGGTTTTAAAAGAGAATTGTCCGTGCGTATTTGCTTTTCACATTACAGTAAATGTGAAATTACTGTAATTTCGCAAATGCATTTCCTCTAAACTCCCGAAATTAAAAAGATCTCGGATAATACCAGTTTCTGTCCAGTTTCTGACCAGTTTCTGTGCGACATCGTGTGAAATTGTGAGGCACAAATTCAGTTTTTGTTTGGGATTTGTGTGGATTAACCAACAGATTTCCCCCGTGTGATAACGCCCTAAGAGTGACTGCACTAGGCAGCCCCCTGCACCACTCTGCTCAAGACTTCCCTCTAGTTTGAAGCACAGCCATTGATGACAAACCTTTGAACATGGTTTTCCAGTCAATTATAGGTCCATCTGACAGTGTTTCTATCTATTCCATATTTAATCAGTTTGCTAATCAAAATATCATGGGGGACTTTATGAAATGCTTTACTAAAATCTAGATAAACAATATATATAGAACTCCCGCCATCTACAAAATTAGTGATCTGACAAAAAAATACAAGATACAAGATAAGTATGGCAAGATATGGTCATGCATGCTTCTACTAGTCTCTGGATTATCATCCACATACTTACAAACGGACTTTTATCTTGTGAGCTGCCTTTAATCCCTTTCTGGAAGAAAGGTGGCATAAACATTAATTAATTAATTAAATCATTCTAATGTTTTCCTGATATTGAGATTAGGTTGACTGGTATGTGGCTCCCTGGATATTCCCAGTGACCAAACCCTCCCTAATGGTTAGGATCATGTCCAGGACTGCTGATCTCCTGTTTCTTCCTCTACCTATTGATATAGGAAATTAACTGCAAGGCACATCTGGAATTTGTTAGAGGCTATGGTTAACAGAGTTAGTCTACTGGCAGATATCAGGGTAATTGAAGTTTCCCATAACTACTAATTCTTGCATTTTTGAGGTTTCTGAGACTTGTTTCTGAAAAGCATCATCCCCCTCCGCTTCTTTGCTGGAACTGTAGTAGACTCCTGCCACACTTTCTTCGTTCCTATTGGGAGGCAATACATGCAGCGAAGAGAGCTTTCTCCTCTGCACGTATTGCGTCTGCAGAGTCCCGCCAAGCAGAACAGTTTAGGGTGGTGAGGGAGATGACGCAGGCGTCCCCTGCACCTAATCCCTTACTTAACCCGACAACGGCCTGCTGTGATGCATTTAACAACTACTTTGCAGATAAAATCTCTCAGATAAGAGCCGACTTAGATGCCATTGTTGAAACAGAGTGTATAGGTGAGACGTCCAGTGACTCCGCCAATGTAGTTATACTGGATCAGCTCCATTCTGTGAGTACCGAGGACGTGGACAAGCTGCTTCGTAAGGTGAGGAAGACAACCTGCCCTCTTGACCCTTGCCCATCATGGCTGGCCGTCCAGGGGGGGGATGCATTGATGATATTCCTTACGGATATCATCAATGCATCCTTTAGGGAAGGATATGTTCCATCTTGTTTGAAGGAAGCGGCTGTTAGGCCGCTCCTGAAAAAACCTTCCCTTGACCCCCAGGATATGAAGAACTACAGACCTGTGTCATTGCTGCCATTCTTGAGTAAGGTGATCGAGAGGGCAGTTGCTCTTCAGCTCCAAGCTGTCTTAGATGAAGCCGATTATCTAGACCCATTTCAAACTGGCTTCAGGACAGGCTTTGGTGTTGAGACTGCCATGGTTGCCTCGACCTGTAGCAGAGTTATTCCCCCGACAAAGACAAGAGAGACCGAATAATGGATCCCAGCGGGCACTCCCTTTATTTTTCTGGCCAGGGTGGCAGCATGCCAAGATAGCATTCAAAGAGCCACCCCCCCAGCTATTGTTCTCCAGAGTTTTTAAAGAATTGTTTCTTTACAGGTTTAAACTGATTGGTTACAAGCATCTACTGTGTCAGCATCTAATTGGCTTCATGCTCTGTTCACGAACTGATCACACAGCCCCCCTGACTGGTTATGTGCTACAGAACATGCACCAACTTCCTAACTCCTTATATGGTATTACTCTCACTAAGCGAAAACAAGCAAAAACAAGTAGTTGAAAGACAAAGGGAATTAGGTGAAATGTTGAGGACCCTTCTTGAAGCATCTCCAATTTTCTCTGTCTGAACAAATTGAACTGAGCAAGCAGAAATACAGAACCCAAAAAGCAATAGTTAATAATTTCTATACTATTTCTCCTCTCATTCCCCCCTTTTTCTTGTTGCTAATGAGACTCTTCGAGTAAGCAACCTTAAAGCATTTCACCATTATTTTTTTTATCAAAAGACTCTTGTTGTTGTAGTCTCCTGTAAGACATCTTAATTATTGGTCTCATAGCTTCTTTCATTTCCCTAGAAATTAATCCTTTTATCAGTGTCATAAAACAGGGAAAACATAAAATTAAAATAACTATTATTATAACCATTATTATAAACCCAGCAAACAATGTTTTTACCCAGGCCAGATCAGGCTACCATCCTCTTGTATTAGTTAAATAGGTTTGTCTGATAGTTTTCACTATTTTGTGTAACTTCTCTACATTTGTTTCAGTTTGTCCCGATTTGTTGAGACAATGACAGCAGGTGGTATTTATGGTACTTGTGATATTCTCTATTAGTTGGTGAAACTAGTTATGTTTCCAACCACCATTACATCTAACGGGAACAAAATCAGCATAATAATGATACCAATTAACCATATAATAAAAACACTAGTGCTTGTAAAACAATTCATTCTAGCTGTGGGGGGGGGGCAAATAGGCACAGGAGGTGCAAAAGTTCTAGTCTCTACCTCATATCTACAACAATCTGTTTCTTTAAATGGTTCAGTTTATGTGCTTTTGTGTTTTAATTTTAACTGTCCCTCCATTCTTACTGAAGTCCTCTTCAGGGCGGTGCTCAGTCACCTGACCCCACTCCTCTCTATTTCTTCAGGGCGGTGCTTGGTCACCTGACCCCAGGGAGGTGGTGCACGTTGTGATGCTGACCTCCCCTCCTCTTGCTGCTTGCTTCTTGGAAATCTTTACCTTTAGAGGATCAGAGTCATCATGGGTTACCTTCCACTCAGGTTCCTCCTTGGTATAGTCTCTCTTGACTCTGGTGTAGTGGATCCAAGGTTTTACTTCTGCTAATTTGACGGATTGGTCAACAAGATCTCATAGGGGCTCCAGTCTTTCAGCCACACAGTATCACCTGGGGAGAAATCATGTACAGCGGCAACAAGGATATGGGTTCTATACATTCCTATATATTTATACAGTTCCCAATTGTTGAACAGTCTTTATCAATTCAGGTTTTCCCAAAGGTGCAAGATCACCTGGCATTTTATCAAAACTCAAAGGGGGTCTTCCAAACAACAATTCATATGGTAATAAACCCAACAATTTTGTAGGTGTGCACCTTACCTTCAACAAGGCTAAGGGCAACACCTGTACCTAAGTTAATCCAGTTTTTAAACACATTTTTGTTATTGTGCCTTTTAGAGTTCTATTCATTCTTTCAACCCTTCCAGAGGATTGGGGATGATAGGCATAATGAAGTTTCCACTTAATATTCAATGCTTTTGCTAATCCCTGAATAATTTGATGGACAAAGCTGGGTCCATTGCCTAATCCAATTAGGGATACTAATCCATACTTGGGCAAAAGATCCTTCATTAGTGCCTTTACAACTTGTTCTGCCTTTTTATTTGGGGTAGGCCAAGCCTCAGGCCACCCTGTATAAGTATCTACCACCAACAACAAATATTTCATTTTTCCCACCTTCGGCATTTCAGTAAAATCAAACTGTGTAACTTCAAATGGAGTGTTCCCTACATATTGTACACCTGGGGGTTGAAGGATGCCTGCCCTGGGGTTAGTGCGTGCACATATCTCACATCTCTGCGCTACCTTATGAACTAACCCATGTAGTCCCTGAATGTAACACTGTCTATTTAATAGCTCTGCTAATGAAGTTTGTCCCATATGTGTTTGTGAATGCATATGTTGAATCAGGTCCCAGGCATGTTTATGAGGTATGAAGATCTTATTGTTCTTGAGTATATAGAAGCTGTAATATAAAGAAGAGTGCTTCGCTGAGTTTCTCAAAGAGAAAGATACATTTATTGAAAAGTCAGTATCCTCTGGAAACCTGGAGCTTCAGAATACTCTCACACACACATGGTCAGTCTCTTATCCGAACAACTCCTGCCACTCCCAAGATCACATAATCTTTTATAATAACACAATAACACAAAACAGGTGGATGAAGAGAGAGGATGTAAGACTTAAAGAAACATACCACATATATCACAGAAGCCTTGTTTCTGACTGGCATTTTGTTCCTATGCCCATTTTTCTTCTTCCTTTGAATAGTTTGGTTTTACTGGCATAGTTACTCTCAAATGTTGTATCTGTTCTTCTTCTTTTTTTTCCTTCACAAAAGACCAAGCAGCTTGTTTTGCTGCCTCATCTGTCTTATGGTTCCCTTTTACTACTGGGTCTTCACCATGTTGATGTCTTTTGCAATGCATCACTGCTATTTCTTTAGGTCTCCAAACAGCATCCAATAAGGCCAAAATGTCTGATGTATATTTTATTTGTTGGCCTCCTGAAGTAAATAATCCTCTTTTCTCTGTATAAGGCTCCATGGGCTTGGAGTGTTAAAAAGGCATATTTAGAATCTGTATAAATGTTAACTCTTTTGTTCTCTGAGAGCTCTAAAGCTTGACGAAGGGCAATAAGCTCTGCCTTTTGTGCTGATGTTCCAGTGGGGAGGGCTAAAGCTTCCTTAATCTCTCCATTTTCATCTACAATGGCATATCTTGCCATCTTCTGGCCATTTTCAATAAAACTGTTTCCATCAGTGAAAAGAACATTATCTGGTTTTTTTAGAGGCACATCCTTTAAGTCAGGTCTGCTGGAGTAAATCTCATCTATTATTTGTAGACAATCGTGTTGCATCAAGGTTCCCTCTGAAGTTGGTAGGAGGGTAGCAGGGTTTAGAGTAGTACATATTGACAATTTAATCAAAGGGTTATCAATCAGCATGCTCTCATACTTGAGTAACTTTTCATTTGACATCCATCTATGTCCTCTACATTCCAACAAAGTTACTACAGCATGTGGGTATTTTGGTAGAATCTCTTGTCCTAGGGTGAGCTTTAAAGCTTTTTCCACTAGGAGTGCTGCAGCCGCAACTGCCCGTAAGCAGGGGCCATCCCCTTACACTTTGGAAAGGTAGGCCACAGGTCGAGGCCACCCACCTACTAGCTGCGTGAGCACCCCCACTGCTGTTCCATTCTTCTCATTAACATAGAGGGTGAAAGTCTTGTCTAAATCTGGAAGTCATAATGCTGGACAACTAATCAAGGCCTTTTTGATTGCAACAAATCCTTCCTCTTGTGCCAGGCCCCATAAAAAAGGATCTTTTGGCCCTCCCCTTGTGGCCTCATGTAGAGGTTTGGCCATGATTGCAAAATTAGGGATTCAAATGTGACAAAATCCAGCAGTGCCTAAAAATTCTCTGACTTGTTTTCTTTTACTTGGTGTGAAAATAAAACATACAGTCTCTTTTCTTTTTCTCTGGGCAATGTTGCCCCCCTTCTCCTGGCTTGCAAATTCTTTTTCTCTGATAACAGCAGTTGCAGCCAGGTCTGCTTTATTTATTTATTTATTTTCCTTATTATTCACTCTTTACATACATAAGCTTTTTCTGCTATCATGCTAATTTCAGTGAAGCCTCCTTTTTCTTACTGCTTACAAAAAAGTTTGCTAATATATGGTTAAACTGTTTCCCTTCTACCTCTTGAACTTTATTGGTCACAGCAAAAGTTTTATAACTTCAGATCAGTCTTGAACTTATAGGATTCAGCCATGCATGAGCAAAACTAAGCTGATTGGCAATTCACATGAATACAAACAGTGTTCTGATCAATTAAAGAATACAGGTCTGTAGCTGAGGGATTGATTTAGAGTTCTTGCATGGCACAAGGGGGTCAGACTGGATGCTCTGGGTTCTCCTCCGACTCTAGGATTCTATGTTTCTTTGTTTTTATGTTGCTTTCTAAAACAATTTTCTGGGAATGTAGCCAAATTAAGCAGGCAATCGCAATGTTTAGGTACATCGAATTCTTTTCTCATAGCTTCTACCTTTCTATTTAACACACCATTTTTTCCTCCTTGCTTCATTCCCCCCCCCCCTCATAAGGAAGGGAGAGCTATCTCATGTTTTCAAGTAGGTCTCTATCAGAGGTAGTGATTTTTTTCTTTTTACACACTGCAGCACCTGTTAAACTCTTCTGGAATACAGTGAAACCTTGATAAGTGCAGCCTTTTTCTTTCCCACTGCCCCTGAAATAACTACAGCATCCGAAGTCACTAGGGTCACTA
The DNA here is from genome assembly GCA_026167975.1 of Phrynosoma blainvillii. Taxonomy (NCBI): domain Eukaryota; kingdom Metazoa; phylum Chordata; class Lepidosauria; order Squamata; family Phrynosomatidae; genus Phrynosoma; species Phrynosoma blainvillii. The sequence goes on from JANUYF010000004.1 coordinate 156,584,131, forward strand.
GTATTGGCTCCCCTCGACCAGTCACAAAGGTATTAGTGTTTTTAGAACCTGGAGCTGGTTTATCTTAATCCTGTTCCTTTTCCCAAGTCTCTATCGCCGCCATTCCCATTATTCCTTCTCCATCTTTTCTCAGCACCTCTGCTGCAGGCTGTATGCATCCAACTACGTCTTCTATATTTTTTCCTGAATTTACATTCTCAGTACATTAGCCAATCTTCCTCTCTCTCTTTTTATCCTCTTCTCTGACCACCTTAACCACGTTCTCTATTTCTTTCTGAATTTTACATTTGCTATATTCACTCTTTTTTCAGTGTCCATAGCCAAGGCACCTTGCACATTACTGTTCAATCCTCTTCCTCTGCCTCTTGAAACACAGCTGCGATTATATGTGCTCGTCGCTTCACTGCCTGATCCTCCTTTTTCACTTCCTCCACATTTCTTCTAACATATACTTCCATCTCTACTTCTGATACAAAGGGTTTTCCAATATCCTCCAACTCAGAACAATAGGTCTGTGGAACAATGTGCTCCTTTTTCCATGAACTGAACAAGTTTCAGAAATAACAACTCTTCTGTGGGGACCTTCTCCACAGTCAATTCTCAATTCCAGATTGTGGCCCATAATCACCAATCAAAGACTCAGGGATGTCAACTTTAAAACTGACAAAACTACACTACTAGTGCTTACAAGCAAACTGAACAGGGACATCAATTCCTAATTCCATCCTCCAAAAGCATATACTCTCTGCCACCTATGTTTCCACATTGTACATTCTAGTTCCAAAGTACAAGATCTCACTTCAAGGCAGAAATTATAAATAATATTTTTAAACTGACACAAACGTTTTGTCTCTTTGCAGCTATATCTGATCTAACATGTTTTAACACAAAAATGACACTGAAACAACAACAAAATTATAAGCTGACATATGCACAATCTCATTTCCTAAATAACCCTTGAGCTGTCTTTTTAGGGTTATCTTTTCCCTTTGTTCCAAAATCCACAAATAACAATAAAATATAGGTCTTCTGTACATTGGGGGTGCACCTCATGTTTTATCATGATCTAGCCAAATTTTCTTAACTGGCAACAGGGACATATTTCAGAATGTATAACTCGAACAGCCTTTCAATATGCTGGTGCATGAAGGTATTGATAATAATAAAATTAATTCCTCTCAAGGGATTAAACAAAAAGGGAATAAAAGCCAAACCATGCATTATACAAGGATCCATATGAACAAAAGTCCTACAATCTATTTTTATACACGAATACCATTCTGACAATAAGAGACAATTAAACAAAAGCTTTACTCTTTAACACTTCTGTGTTTCTAACATTTGAAAACAGACTTGTATGCTCAGTTTGCTACAAGCTGTCTTATAGCATCAAAAACACACAAATTTTCTTTGTAGTGGGCTGCCACACAGAGAACCCCAATTCCCAGTTTCCAATTTCTATTTCCCTGTCTAATGTGGACCTTTATTCCCAAAGTTTCCTGCCTTCCTATGTCCATTAGAAATAAACACTTTGAATTTTACTCCAGTTATTCAATATACATTGTAAAGGGATTGTTTTTCCTTTTGAACCCTTTCCTCCCATTGTTGATGTAGTCTTGGGGGGGGGGGTACCCTTATACACCCCCCTCATACACCAGACTTAACCTCCCATTGCCGCAGTGTTCTTGGGGCACCCTCACGCCTCGTACTTAGTAGCTATTGACACACTTATTGGTTCTAGAACACTTGCCTTTTTAAATCCCGATTGATCCAGCGCTGGATTTCCTCCCCTCAAGTGATTGCTTTTAGGACCGTGAACTTCGGCGCAGACCATCTGAGTCCTCCGGAGTCAGGGCGCAGGCCGGCCACTGGTTGTTTAGTTGGGGCCCCTCTCAGCACGCCGCCATCCGTCCTGACCTGAAGGAGTCTCTGGCTCTGCTATACCTGCAGGGGTATCTCTCTGGTCTTCGGTTATGGGGATCCCGGACGAGCCCTCAGGAAAATGTAGCAGAGTTATTCCCCAGACAAAGAAAAGAGAGACCAAATAATGGATCTCAGCAAGCACTCCCTTTATTTTTCTGGCCAGGGCGGCAGCATGCCAAGATAGCATTCAAAGAGCCACCCCCCCAGCTATTGTTCTCCAGAGTTTTTAAAGAATTGTTTCTTTACAGGTTTAAACTGATTGGTTACAAGCATCTACTGTGTCAGCATCTAATTGGCTTCATGCTCTGTTCACGAACTGATCACTCAGCACCCCTGACTGGTTATGTGCTACAGAACATGCACCAACTTCCTAACTCCTTATATGGTATTACTCTCACTAAGCAAAAACAAGTAGTTGAAAGACAAAGGGAATTAGGTGAAATGTGAAGGACCCTTCTTGAAGCATCTCCAATTTTCTCTGTCTGAACAAATTGAACTGAGCAAGCAGAAATACAGAAGCCAAAAAGCAATAGTTAATAATTTCTATACTATTTCTCCTCTCAGACCGACGATCTGCGTCTGAGCATCGACAGGGGTAGTGTGACCCTGTTGGTGCTTTTAGCGGCTTTTGACACAATAGATCATGGCATCCTCTTGGACCACCTGAGGGGGTTAGGTATCGGGGGCACTGCTCTATAGTGGTTCCGGTCCTTCCTCTTGGGTAGGTCCCAGAGGGTGCTGCTCGGGGACTGTAGCTCCAGTAAGAGGGACCTCACTTGTGGGGTCCCTCAGGGGGCTATTTTGTCCCCGATGTTGTTTAACATCTATATGAAGCTGCTGGGTGAGATTATATGGAGTTATGGTGCTGGGTGTTATCAGTACGCTGATGACACCCAAATCTATTTCTCTGTGTCTCGTTTGTTGGCCTCGAATTCCAATGGCATCTCTTCTCTCAATGAATGTCTTCGAGCGGTAATGGGCTGGATGAGGAAAAATAGATTGAAACTGAATCCAGACAAGATGGAGGTGCTCACGGTAGCAGCACCGAAACCAAGAATTGGGTTGCAACCTCCAGTCCTGGACGGGGTCACACTCTCCTCCAGTGACTGTGTTCGCAGTCTGGGGGTGCTCCTTGACTCGTCGCTCCTGATGATAAATCAGGTGAATGCAACGGTCAGGAGCGCCTGTTATCAGCTTCGGCTGATACACCAGCTGCGCCCTTTTCTGGAAGTAAGGGATCTCGAGACCATAGTGCATGCACTGGTAACCTCACGCCTTGACTTCTGTAATGCGCTCTACATGGGACTACCCTTGTGCTTGGTTCGGAAGCTTCAGTTGGTTCAAAATATGGCTGCCAGGCTTATTTCTGGAGCATCTAGGAGGGACCACATTACTCCGGTTCTGAGGTCCCTTCACTGGCTGCCTGTTAGCTTCTGGGCCCAGTTTAAGGTGTTGGTTATTACCTTTAAAGCCCTAAATGGCTTGGGTCCAAGCTATCTTCAGGGACCGCCTCTTCCCATATAATCCTCCCCGTGCTCTCCAATCCTCTGGGAGGAACTTGCTGCAGCCCCTAAAATCTAGGCTTACGGCGACCTCTCCGAGGGCTTTTTCTGCTGTCACCCCCAAACTCTGGAATGACCTGCCGGACAAGATCCGTCAGTTGACATCCTTGGACAGCTTCAAGAGAGCTGTCAAGATGGATCTCTTCCGGCAGGCCTTTCCAGACTAATTATCCTGGCCAGGATCTTAGGTCCTTCTGACTCCTGCATCCCCATCGTGGCCCCATCATGTTGATGGATGGGAAATGCAGTAGAGGCAGTTTAGGGTACCGTACCTGCCCAAATAGGTTTAAGTTTATATTGTTATGTTTTATTTTATGTTTATTGTAATTTTAATTATATGTTATTTAATGCTGTTTTAGGGGGCTAGGGTTGGTTTGGATAAAATGTTGTGGGGATTTTTTACTGTAAGCTGCTTGGATTGTTGCCAATAAGCGGGATTATTTATTTCTCCATTTATTTTTGCCCAAAGGCTCTTAACTAATCCACTCTGATAACTCTCACGGCTTTCTGTACGAGTAAATTTGTCTTTGACATATAATGCTGCTCCTTCTCCTTTTCTGCCACATTTATTCCTTTTGAATTGTTATATTCATCATGGAAGTCATCCCACCAGGCAATAGCATCACTGAGGAGGGTGAGGGCCACATGCGGTGGGCGCTTCTGGGCCCTGCCTGGGTCTTTTCCTAGCTATTGCAGGCGCTCCTCTGTCCTGCCTGGGCCTATTCCCAGCCACAGTGGGTGTTCCTTGGCTCTGCCCAGATGCTCTTCAAGACCACAGGGGTGCTAATCCAACCCGTGGGGGCACTCCCATGCAACCCTGCCCCAGAAACCATGCTGAAATTTCCGGGCCCTCCCCAGAAGCCCCACCCCCACACTGGGTGTCACCAAGCCTGGTACACCACTGCCACCAGGTCTGCTTTATACCTATGAAGTCGTATTTACCTCCCTGCACTAGAACTTTAAGCTCATCTTGTTTGTTTCCCAGACTCTGTGCACTGATGTATAGATATCTAAAGCATATTTGTTCTTGTTGTTCTGATCTGTTAGTTATGGTGAGTTTCACTATGGATCCCATTCTCTCCCTCAGATTCTCCTCCTGAATTCACATCCTTGTATTTAGAGCTTGTATTTAGAATCATAGAAGCATAGAATCATAGAGTTGGAAGAGACCACAAGGGCCATCCAGTCCAACCCCCTGCCATGCAGGAACTTCCAATCAAAGCATCCCTGACAGATGGCCATCCAGCCTCTGCTTAAAGACCTCCAAGGAAGGAGACTCCACTACTCTCCAAGGGAGTGTGTTCCACTGTCAAACCGCCCTTACTGTCAGGAAGTTCCCCCTAATGTTGAGGTGGAATCTCTTTTCCTGGAGCTTACATCCATTGTTTCAGGTCCTAGTCTCTGGAGCAGCAGAAAACAAGCTTGTTCCCTCCTCAATATGACATACCTTCAAATATTTAAACACAGCTATCATATCACCTCTCAGCCTTCTCTTCTTCAGGCTAAACATCCTCAGCTCCCTAAGTCGTTCCTCATAGGGCTTGGTTTCCAGACTCTTCACCATTTTATTGGCCCTGCTTTGGACACGCTCCAGTTTCTCCACATCCTTTTTGAATTTTGGTGCCCAGAACTGGACACAGTATTCCAGGTGGGGCCTGACCAGAGCAGAATACAGTGGCACTATTCTTTCCCTTGATCTAGACACTATACTTATATTGATGCAGTCTAAAATCGCATTGGCTTTTTTTAACTGCCACATTACACTGTTGACTCTTGTTCAATTTGTGGTCTACTAGGACTCCTAGATCCCTTTCACATGTAGTCACATTAAGCCAGGTGTCCCCCATCGTATATCGGAGCTTTTCGTTTTTCCGCCCTTATGCAGTACCTTACATTTCTCCGTGTTGAATTTCATTTTGTTAGCTTTGGCCCAACTTTCTAGTCTGTTCAAGTCATTTTGAATTTTGATCCTGTCCTCTGGGGTATTAGCTACTCCTCCTAATTTGGTGTCATCTGCAAATTTGATAACTATTCCCCCAATACTGTCATCCAAGTCATTAATAAAGATATTGAATAGCACTGGGCCCAGGACAGAGCCCTGTGGCACCCCACTGGTCACTTCTTTCCAGGTTGAAAAGGAGCCATTGTTGAGCACTCTTTGGGTTCAGCCAGTGAACCAATTATAAATCCATGTAACAGTTACTTTGTCTAGCCCACATTGTACCAACTTGCTTGCAAGAATGTCATGGGGAACCTCGTCAAAGGCCTTACTGAAATCAAGATATACTATATCCACAGCATACCCTTCATCTACCAAGCTGGTAATTTTATCAAAAAAAGAGATCAGATTTGTCTGGCATGACCTGTTTCTCTGAAACCCAAGTTGACTTTTTGTGATTATGAAATTACCTTCCAGATGTTCACAGACTCTCTGTTTAATGATCTGCTCCAGAATCTTTCCGGGTATTGATGTCAGACTAACTGGACGATAATTGTTGGGATCCTCTTTTTTCCCCTTTTTGTAGATGGGGACAATATTTGCCCTCCTCCAGTCCGCTGGGACTTCTCCTGTTTTCCAGGAGTTCTCAAAGATTATTGCCAATGGTTCCGATATTATGTTTACCAGTTCTTTTAATACCCTTGAATGTAATTCATCTGGTCCTGGAGACTTATATTCATTTAGATTAACCAGGTATTACTGCACTATCTCTTTACTTATTCTGTGCTGAAATTCTCCTATTCTGTCCTCTGTTTCATGGCCAGCCAAGAATAGGTCTCGGAGGATGAGGAGGAGTATGGGGCTCCTCCAGAGCAAGAGATAATGGAGGCTACACCAGGGGCTAATCCTGCTCCAGTGCAGGAGGTAATTGAGGCTACACCAGGTGTTAATCCTACTCTGCCAGAGCCCAGCCCTGATCTCCCAGCCCCAGAGGAGGCGGCTCAACCAGGTCCTAGTACCGATGGGATTCCTCTGGTGGTACAGCAGCCTAGTGGTGACTCTGGGGAGGAATCAGGCTTGAAGGTTCCCTCCTTCAGGCAGTGCAGGGCTAAGTGCTGGCAGACGCAGATCCCAGAGAATTGCTGCAAGGCAATTAGCTAACTAGCCTCATCTGGTACAGGGGCGGGCGTACCCTATTTAGGAAGCCGAGAGACGCCAACTTAATGCCAGAGTTTATTGCATGATCCTGTGGTGTGATTGCTGCCTGCACTGGCTCCCTGTGCCTCGACTCCTTGTGGCCTTGACTCTTGACTTTGGAACGGACTGGACTATTGCTACCCTCTGGCTGACCTGACCCTGGACTGGACTGACTATCGTGACCTCCGTATTCCTGACTTCAGCTTTGGCTTCCGGTTTGCTCTTTCTCTCACTCCCTGCGAGGTTTGTGGACTATTTCCAGCTGCATAGCTAATTACCTTGTTGAGCCATCCTTATCGGCATAGGTTGGTGTGTGCTGGTTGCAATCCAGGACAGAATAAACTCTGACCATACTCCAAGCTGATAACAGGATGGCAGAAGCAGCTTTAGTTAAAGAACTTTTGGAGCAGAACCAAAAGCTGACAGCCCAAGTTGCTGTACTCACTCAAGCTGTGACAGAGCTTCAGAACCAAAACCCAGTTCCTCAGCTTCCTGCACCCCCCCAGCCCAGACCCAGGACAAAGTGTCTTACTGCTCTGCCTGAGAAATTTTCTGGAGACCGGGCTTTGCTTGATAGTTTCTTGGCCAGCTGCTAGTTGCATTTTCGCATCAGGGAGGCAGACTTTCCTAATGACTCCCACAAGGTGGCTTTTGTGATCAGTCAGCTGTCTGGCCCAGCTAGCAAATGGGCGACACCCTACCTGAATGCCAATAGCCCGGTTCTTGCTGACTGGCAATCCTTTGAAAAGGAGTTTAAGGAGACTTGGGGGATCCAGTTAAAGCAGAGATGGCTTTTGGCTTTGCAACAGGGCCAGGGGTCGGTGGCAGATTATTCTGTGGCTTCTTGCCTTCTCGCCCAGGATGTCACTTGGGGTGACAGTACCTTGCAGGCTGTGTTTCAGCACGGTCTGTCTGCTGGGATCCTGGATGAACTGGCCCACTCCGAAGCTCCAAAGAATTTGTTGGCCTTGATTACACAGGCCATCTGGCTGGACTGCTGCCTTACGGCTCAAAGAGAGGCTCGACAATCTGGCCTTTCACCTCCTTCAGCACTGGTGCCATCGTCTCCTGCAGTTGCCCCTGAGGCTGCTGCTCCTGGGACCACAGAGAAGCCGATGCAGCTGGGAGGAGCTCGGCCCTGGCTGTTGGGGACAGAGAAGGAGTGGAGGAGGCAGGAGGGCCTGTGTCTGTATTGTGGCCTCTCTGGACATTTTGTCAGGGTCTGCCCAGCCAAGGGACGTCGAGCCAAGCTGCCAGGAAACAGCGCACCCCAGGTGTAGAGTGGGTTTGTCACTTGGGGGCCTCTTGGAGTCCCACCCCTGCTACATCGGTCTCCTGGTGGGACTCCTTGCTGGTGGCTGCCAACCCGCAGTTTCCGTCTATGGAACTTTTGCCGGTAGGGGCCATGTTGGATTCGGGGGCCTTCAGTTGCTTCATGGACTTGGCTTTTGCTCATCATCACGGGATCCCGATGGAGGCGCTGCTTGAGTCCCGGCCGGTGGAGACCATTGACGGACGGCTCCTCCGATCGGGCTCCGTGATGCACCAGACTCCAGTGCTCCACCTTGAAATCCAGGGCCGTGTCAAGGAGCTCCATTTTTTGTTGGCAGCGGTCCCTCATTTCCCGCTGGTGTTAAGCATGTCGTGGCTCTCGCAGCATGACCCGCATAATTCCTGGTCTCGGTGGGAGGTGCTCTTCGGATCAGAGTACTGTCAAGAGCACTGCTGGCTGGAGCGGATCCCAGCTGCGGTAGTGGCGGGGGTTCAGGACAGTAAGGTGACATTGCCAGAGAAGTACCGGGACTTCACGGACGTCTTTGATAAAATGGAGGCAGACCGGCTTACCCCACACCGGCCCTATGACTGTGCTATTGACCTGGTGCTGGGAACCCCTATCCCGGCAGGGCGTCTCTACTCACTCTCAGAGCCAGAGCTGGTGGCTCTGAGGCATTTTTTAGAGAAGAACCTACAGCGCCCTTTGTCCACAAGAAGAGTGGGGAGTTGCACCTCTGTAATGACTATCGGGCGCTCAATAGGATCACCATCCACAACCGCTACCCCCTGCCGTTGATTCCCGAGTTGTTGGAGTGGCTCTGCCATGCCAAGGTCTTTACCAAACTGGATCTTCGGGGAGCCTACAACTTGGTAAGGATTCAGGCTGGGGATGAGTGGAAGACGGCCTTCCAGACTCGGTATGGGCATTACGAGTATACCGTCATGCCCTTTGGACTCTGTAATGCCCCCGCCGTCTTCCAGCACTTTATGAATGATGTGTTCAGGGACTATCTGGACTGGTTTGTAATCATCTATCTGAATGACTTCCTGATCTATTCCCTGAACCAAGCAGCCCATGATTCCCATGTGCGTGCAGTGCTCCAGCGCCTGAGGGAACACTGTACGCCAAGTTTGAGAAGTGTGCTTTTGATCTTCGAGAGGTAGACTTTCTGGGGTACACTGTCTCAGCACAGGGCATGGCCATGGACCCAGCCAAGGTCAAGTTGGTGTTGTCTTGCCAGCCCCCTTGCAACAGGAAGGATGTGCAGCGGTTTCTGGGGTTCGCCAACTTTTATCGGAAGTTTATTGAGGACTACGTGGCCCTCACAAGCCCCATCTCCCAACTGTTGCAGGGGAAGGGCCAGTTCCAGTGGACGGTGGTGGCGCAGTCTTCGTTTGAGGCCCTGAAGGCGCACTTCACATCGGCCCTGATCCTGCAGCACCCGGATCCTCGCACGCCCATTGAGGTGGAGGTGGACGCCTTGGACGTAGCCATCGGGGTGGTGCTGCTCCAGCCCGTGGGTCCCCAATGGCATCGGCTGCCTTGCGCCTTATACTCCCTGCAGATCTCTCCTCCGGAGTTGAACTACACCATCTGGGAGAAGGAGAAGGAGCTGTTGGCAATCAAGGCAGCTTTCGAGACCTGGCGGCATCTGCTGGAGGGGGCGGCGCACCCGGTGGTGGTTCACACTGACCACAGGAACCTGGAGCACCTGCAGACAGCCAGGAAGCTGTCCCAGAGGCAATAGCGCTGGTTGTCCTTTTTTGCCCGCTTCCGCTTCCAGCTCAGGTACATTCCCCAGTCCTGGAACTAGCAGGCGGACGAGCTCTCGCAGAAGCCGGAGTATGCCACGTGCCCAGAGAGGGAGTTGCCGTCGACCATTCGTCGCCTGGAGAATTTCGCTGCGGTGCCGAAGGATGCTGCGCTGGTGAACCAGATCCAGGAACTCCAGGGCCAGGACCCATTGGTGGCACAGCATTCAGGGGAGGGGGATGCCTTGCCCTTTGCCATGTGGGGTCGCCTGTATGTGCCAGCAGGGCCATGTCAGGAAGTGGTCTTGAGCCTGTGTCACGACTCCAAGCCGGCAGGGCACTTCGGCTTCTGCAAAACTCTGCACCTCCTCACCTGAGAGTTTTGGTGGCCTCGAATTCGGGCGGAGGTGGCCAAGTATGTGCACACGTGCCCAGTGTGCCATTGGCCAAAGGACCATCAGGGTCGGCTGGCGGGGTTGCTGATGCCACTGCCGATGCCATTAGGGCCTTGGAAGGTCATGTCCATGGACTTTATTACGGACCTGCCCCTATCTGCTGGCTGCACCACCATTTGGGTGGTGGTGGACCTCTTTTCAAAGATAGCGCACTTCGTGCCACGCACTGGTCTTCCCATGGTGAAGGAGATGTCTCGGATGTTCATCCAGCACATCTTCCAGCTCCACGGCCTGCCCAAGGGTGTGATTTCGGATCGTGGCATCCAGTTCACCACCCGGTTCTGGACCCCCTTGCTCCGGCTCCTGGACGTCACACCCCACCTGTCCTCGGCACATCACCTGGAGTCTGATGGTCAGACGGAGAGGACCAACAGCACCCTGGAGCAGTACCTCTGCTGCTATGTCAGTTACCACCAGGACAACTGGGTCGATTTGCTCCCGCTGGCCCAGTTTGCCTACAACAACGTGATCCCTGCCTCGACCCAGGAGACGCCTTTCTTTGCCACCGGAGGCTTCCATCCGTGAGGCTTTCTGGCGGTGGTGCCGAGCTCGGAGGTCCCTGCAGTGGATCAGTGGCTCCAGGAGCTCCAGGCAGCGCAGTCCCTGCTGCAGGAGCAGTTCTTAACCTCTCTAGCAAGCTTGAGTTCATTCTGCGCTTCAGCTTTTCTGACTTTACCCCTACATATGCTAGCTATTTGTTTGAATTCCTCTTTGGTGATTTTGCCATTTTTCCATTTCTTATACATGTTCCATTTAAAACTTAGTTCAGTTGCAAGTTCCTTAGTCATCCATCCTGGTTTCTTGAGACACCTCCCATTTTTCCTCCTCATTAGCACGGTTTGAAATTGTGCCTTCAGTATCTCCCTTTGAGAAGCTCCCATCCATCTTGAACTCCCTTCTCTTTTAGTATTCCTGTCCATGCGATCACCCCCAGTATTTCTCTAAATTTAGTAAAATCAGCTTTCCTAAAGTCTAGAATGCGTGTCTGACTATGCCTGGCTTCTCCTTTCCACTGTATAATAAACTCAGGAGGACATGATCACTCCCACCTATGGATCCAACCACTTGCACCCCATTAACTAAGTCTTTCCTGTTAGTTAGGATCAGATCCAAAATAGCTGACTCCCTCATTCCCTCTTCCACCTTTTGGACAATGAAATTGTCTTCGAGGCAAGTGAGGAATTTGCTAGACCTTGAGGATTTTGCTGAGTTTGACTTCCAGCAAATATCAGAATAGTTGAAGTCACCCATCAGTACTATATTTCTCCTTTCTGAGTGTGTGGTCATCTGTTCTAGAAAGGCATCATCCAATTCTTCTGCCTGAGCTGGGGGTCTGTAGTAGACTCCCACACTAACATCCCTGTTGTTTCCCTCCCCTTTAATTTTTATCCAGATGCGCTCCACCTGGCTTCCAGGATTGATGTCCTGGATTTCTTCACTGGTGTAAATATCCCTGACATAGAATGCTATTCCTCCCCCTTTCCTGTCTGGCCTGTTTCTCTTGAAAAGATTATACCCCTTTATTTCTACATTCCAGCCATGAGACTCATCCCACCAGGTTTCAGTGATGCCTATTATATCATATTTGCTTTGTTGTGCTAGGAGTTCAAGTTCAACCTGCTTATTTCCCATGCTCTGTGCATTAGTGTAGAGACATCTAAGACCACGTGTCCCCTTTACTTGCTGCTTGTGCGTGTTTTTTTGCCTCCCACTGTTGGGTCCCTGTACTGTTTGCCTTGTTTCCTCTATGACAGTTTGACTATTTTCTCCAGTCCTTTTGTCTTCCAGGATGTTGTCTCCCTTCCCCACACAGTTCAGTTTAAAGCCCTCCTGATCAAATTCTTGAGACTGTTGGCAAAAACGTTTCTTCCAACTGGCGTGAGATGCAGCCCATCTCTTGCCAGGAGTCCGCCCTCATGAAACCACAGCCCATGATCTAAGAATCCAAATCGTTCTCGACGACACCATCTGCGGAGCCAATTGTTGACATCTGCTATTTTCCTCTCTCTTCCTGGACCATGCCCTTCAACTGGCAGAAGAGATGAGATGACAATCTGTGCCTCCATTTCCTTCAGCTTCTTACCTAGAGCCTCATAATCCCTTTTGATGTTCTGAAGGCTGTGTCTTGCTGTGTCATTCATTCTAACATGGACCAAAAGGACTAAGTTTTAAACGGGAGATGTATAAGAAATGGAAAGGGGGTGAAATAACTAAAGAGGAATTCAAACAAATAGCTAGCACATGTAGGGGTAAAATCAGGAAAGCCAAAGCACAGAATGAGCTCAGGCTTGCTAGAGGGACTAAGGACAATAAAAAGGGCTTTTTTGGGTTCGTAGCAAAAGAAAGAAGAAGGAAATGGTAGGGCCACTGCGCAGAGAAGATGGAGAAATTCTAACAGGGGACAGAGAAAAGGCAGAACTACGCGACACTTTCTTTGCTTCAGTCTTCCCACAAAAGGAAAAGGGTGTTCAACCTGAGGAAAATGGAGCAGGGGACACAATAGGGGAAATGCAGCACAAAATAAGTAAAGAGGAAGTACAGGAATACCTGGTTAACCTAAATGAATTTAAATCTCCAGAACCAGATGAACTACATCCAAGGATATTAAAAGAACTGGCAAATGTAATCTCAGAACCACTGGCAATAATCTTTTGAGAATTCCTGCAGAACAGGAGAAGTCCCAGCAGAATGGAAGACAGCAAGCATTGTCTCCATCTTCAGAAAGGGGAAAAAATAGGATCCCAACAACTATTGCCCAGTTAGTCTGACATCAATACTGGGAAAGATTCTAGAGCAGATCATTAAACAGAGAGTCTGAGAACATTTAAAAGGGAATGCCATAATCACTAATAATCAACATGGGTTTCTCAAAAACAAGTCAATGCCAGACTAATCTGATCTTTTTTTGGATAAAATTACCAGCTAGCTAGATGAAGAAAAAAGACATAGCATATTGTGATTTCAGTAAGACTTTTGACAAGGTCTCCCACGATATCCTTGTAAACAAGATAGTGAAATGTGGGCTAGAAAATACAACTGTTGGGTGGATTAGTAATTGGTTGACTGACCAAATCCAAAGGGTGCTCAGCAATGGCTCCTCTTCATCCTGGAGAGAAGTGACCAGTGGGGTGCCACAGGGTTGTGTCCTGGGCCCATTGCTATTCAACATCTTTATCAATGACTTAGATAAAAGAATAGGGGGCATGCTTATCAAATTTGCAGATGATACCAAATTAGGAGGAATAGCTAATCCCCCAGAAGACAGGATGAAAATTCAAAATGATTAATAGATTAGAAAGCTGGACCAAAGCTAACGAAATGAATGTCAACATGAAGAAACATAAGGTACTGCACTTAGGAGGAAAAAATGAAATGCATAGATATAAGATGGGGGATACCTGGCTTAACGAGACTACGTGTGAAAGGGATCTGGGAATTCTAGTAGACCACAAGTTGAACCTGAGTCAACAGTGTGATTCCACAGCTAAAAAGGCCAATGCAATTTTAGGTTGCATTAATAGGAGTATAGTATCTAGATCAAGAAAAGTAATATTGCCACTGTATTCTGCTTTGGTCAGGCCCCACCTGGAATACTGTGTCCAGTTCTGGGCACCACAAATCAAAAAAGATGTTGAAAAACTGCAGCATATCCAGAGGAGAGTAACCAAAATGGTGAAGATTTTGCAAACCATGCCCTACGAGAAACGACTTAGGGAATTGGGTAGGTTTAGCCTCAAGAAGAGATGGTTAAGAGGTGACATGATGGCCCTGTTTAAATATTTGAAGGGATTTCATATTGGGGAGGGAGTAAGCTTGTTTTCTGCTGCTCCAGAGAACAGGACCTGGAACAACGAGTGCAAGCTACAGAAAAGAGATTCCACTTCAACATTAGGAGGCACTTCCTGACAGTGAGAGCTTTTAGACAGTGGAACACAATCCATTGGAGAGTGGTGGAGTCTCCTTCTTTAGAGGTCTTTAAACAGAGGCTGGATGGCCATCTGTCGGGGATGTTTTGACTTTGAGTTCCTGCATGGCAGGAGGTTGGACTGGATCGGCCTTGTGGTCTCTTCCAACTCTATGATTCTATGAAACTATTCCAATTTTCCAGGTACAAATGGCTTTTCTGGTGAATTTTACAAACTTTTAACAGATGACCTTACTCCTTCTTTATATACCCTTTTAAATGAAGTCATGTATGGTGGTCACACACCCCCCAACAGCTGGCACAGATCATGAATTATTCCCATCCCCAAGATGCTAAATGGGAACCCCTTGGTCATGGCATTCAGGCCAATAGCACTAGTGAACCAGGATGCTAAATTATTCACATCCATTATGGTAACCAGGTTAAATAAATTCATCCTGATCATATTAACCCGGATCAGACAGGTTTTATGCCAGGCAGGAAAATGACAGACTCAATACACAGTCCTCAATCTAATACACCACTCCTCATGAACAAAAAAACCCTTAGCCCTCCTTTCATTGTTGTTGTTGTTAGCTTCCCTCTAGTCAGTTCCGACTCATGGCGACTCTGTAGATGAGACATCTCCAAGAATCCCTATATTCCACTGCCTTGCCCAGATCCTGCAAGCTCTTGCCCATAACCCTCCAACTGAGTCTATCCATCTGGTTTGTGGTCTTCCTCTCTTTCTTCTACCCTCTACCTTTCCTAGCATTATTGGGGGGGGGGGTTTCTGGTGATCCGTGCCTTCTCATTATGTAGCCAAAGTACGATAGTCTCAACTTAATCATCTTTACCTCCATGGAGAGCAAAGAACCTATTCAAGAACCCATTTGTTTGGCTTTATAGCTGTCCATGGTATCCTAGGTACTCTTCTCCAGCACCACATTTCAAATGAGTTGATTTTCTTTCTATCTGCTTCCTTCACTGTCCAGCTCTCGCATCCGTACATGGTAATTAGGAACACAATGGCCTGGATGATTCTGACTTTAGTGCTCAGTTGTATGTCTTTGTTCTTCAGTATCTTTTCCAGTTCTTTTATAGTTGCCCTTCTCATTCCTAGTCTTCTTCTTGACTGTAGTCTCCATTCTGGTCAATGTCTGGTCCTAGATATGGGAATTCTTTAATTATTTCAATTTCCTCATTGTCTAGATTAAATTTGTGTACTTCATATAGCTGTAATTCTTGAGACTGTTGGCAAAAACATTTCTTCCAACTGGTTTAGTTTCCAGACCCTTTTTTAGTTGCCCTCCTTTGGACAACTCCAGTTTCTCCACATCCCCTTTGAATTGTGGTGCCCAGAACTGGACACAGTATTCCAGGTGAGGCCTGAGCCCTATGTGGAACGACTTAGGGAGCTGGGGATGTTTAGCCTGGAGAAGAGAAGGCTGAGAGGTGATATGATAGCCGTGTTTAAATATTTGAAGGGATGTCATATCGAGAAGGGAACAAGCTTGTTTTCTCCTGCTCCAGAGACTAGGACCCGAAACAATGGATGCAAGCTGCAAGAAAAGAGATTCCACCTCAACATTAGGAGGAACTTCCTGACAGTGAGGGCAGTTCGACAGTGGAACACACTCCCTCGGAGAGTAGTGGAGTCTCCTTCCTTGGAGGTCTTTAAGCAGAGGCTGGATGGCCATCTGTCAGGGATGCTTTGATTGGGAGTTCCTGCATGGCAGGGGGTTGGACTGGATGGCCCTTGTGGTCTCTTCCAACTCTATGATTCTATGATTCTATGATTCTAATTCTGCTTTTCTTATTATGTTTCAGCATACAAATTAAACAAATAGTGTGGTAGGATGCAACCTTGCCTGACCCCTTTGCCTATTGGGAACCACTCTGTTTTCCCAAATTATGTTCTGATGATGGCCTCTTGTCCTTGGTACAGATTCCTCATTAGGACTATCAATTGTAGTGGGACCCCCATGACTTTGAGTTCATTTCATAGTTTTTCATGAAAATTATGTTGTATGCATGTGACATCTTATTGGTGGTGCAACAACCTGAAACCTCCTTCCCTGAAATAAGAACACATTAGAAATCTTGGGAAGCATTCTGGCCTTAAGAGTAATTACCAAAAATCCAAATTGATGTATATGAATGCCCTGGCTGCAGTCCAAACTGCCACAGTGAAAACTACTGGTGTACATTATGTCCCTCAGGGTTTTCACACCTGGACATCCTCAGAATAAAATATGTAACCTAGCTGATCCCTAGAAACTATAATCCCATCATTAAATGGATGCAAATAAAATTTAAAGAGTGGAAACTTCTAAATCTTTCTATATTGGGGAGAATCACCATTGTTTAGATATTTCTCACCCCACACCTCTTTTTCTTATTCCAGTCCATCCCTATTTCACTGGCTCCCTCCAAATTCCAACTTTGACAAAGAATGATCACAGAATTTATATCTTGTAAAAAGAGACCTAGTCTTACCCCTGCCATTTTGAATTCTATTACAGGATGCAGCTGGGTACTATAGCATGCAAAATGCTGATGATGTCGCCACCGGGTTTTAGGCAGGAGGCAGCCAGGAGGCAGCTGAAGTTTCCAAAACACTCTTCAAAGGCAGCCCCAAGTAGAGCAAATTACAGTAATCCAAACAGGATGTAACTAAGGCATGCACCACCAAGACCAGATCTGGCATCTGAAGGAAAAAATGCAGTTGGTGCACAAGTATAAACTGTGCAAAAGCATTCCTGGTCACTGCATAGTCCAGGAGTACCCCCAAACTGTGAACCTGTGTCTTCAGGGTGTGTGTAACCCCATCTAACACAAGCCGGATCCCTATTCCCTGGTCTGCCTTCCGACTGACCAGGAGCACCTCTGTCTTGTCCACTCCAAACCTGCATCTGAGAAAGTAGTTAGTCTCAAATGTGCTACAAGATCCCTTTGTATATTGATTTTCCAGACCAACATAGCTATGTCTTTATATCCTAACACTGTTCAGATTGACTTATAATCAGACTGAAAGAATGACCTACAACTATTTCTGAATCTATCTACATGGAGAAGGGGGGTATTAACATAAAATCTTAATCACAGGAAAATTATAAGAATGTTGGCCAGGTCCAACAAAAAATTAAGCCTGTGTAACAGTTGTGTACAGTTAAAGCTATGTGTAATAAGAACTTGACCTTGGGGAATTTATAATTAGCTTAAAAATAATAAATAGGATCTGACCTCATTGTATGCAGGGGGATAGAGGGAACAGTTCCTGCAGAGACAGCATTTTTCCAAAAGGAATGGTACTTTTATTAAGAGAGGAAAATACTTCAATAAGCAAGCACACACATACACAGAGGATCAAACATACAAAAACACCCTAACATACATGCACACATGAAAGAGAGAGGGCCTTTGCAGACTGCCAGAAATAGTGCAAATTGAGTCCACTTTAAGGGTTAGGGAATCATGGGAACTGTATTTTATTGTGGCACCAGAGCTCTCTGACAGAGAAGGCTCAATAAAACAATTCCTATGATTCCCTAGCACTAACCCTAACCCTTAAAGTGGACTCAATTTGCACTATTTCTGGCAGTCTGCAAAGGCCCAGAAGGGATTATGAAAGGTAAAAGACACTGGATAGAGCTGGGGACTCTAGTCAGAGATCACAATGGCACAATGTCATCATGAAATCTATCCAGATCCCCCATGTGCCTGAGATTTTGGGGGGCATTTATACCCTTAATCCTAGGCAGAGGCAAAGAGTTCCTATTGTATATCAAAGGACTCCAATTGCTATGCTTTGAAGTAGACAATTTCCAAAAGAGGGGAGATAGGATGCTAATGTTTTCTCATCTTCAGCCAGACAAATCCTGACTGGCACTCATAAATCTTCTAGGTGTGAATATCATGCTTTGCAGCTCCTAAGCCTGGCCTTTTTGATCTGTAAATGGTTGTAAATGCAGATGTGACTCTGTTTGGAGTGCCTACGTGATGTGCTCGCTTTGAGCTCATGGTGATGAAGGCTTCTTCCAGCCTAGGGCTCTGACAGAGACCCAAAGGGGTCTTTATATCAAACCAATCATTGTAACAGTTCCCCCCTTGGAAATTATCTACCTGTTCAAATGCAAATTGGACAAGTGATAATTTCCACATTTGCCAAATTCTCTTCGCTATGAAAAATTTAGAAGATGTCAATTTGGGGAGCTAAACTCATGGTCCAGGGAATTTATCCCTTAGAAAAGCCTTTAGCTTCTGGGGAGGTCTTTCATTCCTGGAATGTATTCACACTTGCATATCAATCCTAATTAAAGCATTGCTAATGATTAATAACCAATGTATGCAATGAATATAAAAAAACAATATGAAAAAACAATGAATATCATCAAAAGACATCAAAAGATCATGACTAAAACAAACTTAAGTATCAAAAGCATAACATAAGTATCCAATGGACCAATCTCCATCAGTAAATCAAAGTAATAATGAGTAAAACAAATAACAATAACAAAATAAATAGGCATAATCATGAGGTAGCAATATAGAAAGTCTCTGGACCAATGTCCAGTAATAATGAAGCAACATCAAAAGATATATTCAAGTCCATGAACATGTGTACATTCAAGTCATTCAAGTCTATTTTCAATTGTTATGATGACAAAAGTTCATAGCCATGAAGAGGAGGAACCAAAGTCTTGTAGCAGGTTATGTACTGGTGTAGAAAGTGTGTATTAATATGCCCAGCAAATTTGAATGAGCAAATTTGAATGAGAGCCTTGGTGTGGTAGTGGCTGAATGGAAGCATTGAAGGGATGCCTCAAGAGCTGGGATGAGGTCACTCAACCCTTGTGGAGGACCATGGAGGACTTGATAATCTGTGTTCATGCAGCTCAGGAAGCATGAACAGTGTCCATGAATGAAGCTGGAGACAAGGTAGACCAGGGCGCCTGGAAACAGCATATGTAAACCAGGATCTCTGAAAGCAGTTGAGTAAACCAAGGGTGCCTGAAGACATTTGAGTAAACTAGGGCCTCCTCTCTGCAGGCATGAAGTTGACCTGAATTCCAGTAAGACAGCACTGCAGCTAGCAGGCAAACAATTGTAAGGTAGATGCAGGGAATGCTTGGAAGACCTCTAGGGAACTGCATCTGAGGTCTGGAAACAGCGTTGTTGCAAGGGCCTTGGAGGACATCTCAAGAACTGCAGCTCATGTCTGAGGGAGGCATTGACACAACTGGAAGGATTAGGAGGACTGAAGAAAGCATCTGCAGAAAAATGGTGGACATCCAGGACATGGCCTGACATCACAGAAACAGCTTGGTGGGGGCACATCTAAAGTGTTTCCGGACATCAATGGGGGACATCTAAAGAGGAGGTGGGAGCACGTCTCACCCCTCCTCACAGAACCAAGTCACCTCGGTTTAAGCACATTTGTTAGCACACATACACACACACACACACACACACATCTGAAAGGAAATGAAGGATTGACAAAGATCTCATGAACTTGGGAGGAGGAAAGAAAAGAAATCTCCCCTACCTGCTTCATTACAAGCCATCTGTAAAGAAAAATGGCCAAAGCCACAGAGTCACAGAGGCAGAGCTAAGCTACAAGGTAGCTCCAACAATATGGCAGCTGAAACAGTATATGCAGGCAAGGGAATTATGTGGCACAATGTTTGTTCGAATCATTGGCAAATGTGCTGCATGATTGTCTTGTTGGAATAATGTTCCAGGGAAAATGCACAATGTGGTGAATGGCAGCAGCCATGATGACAAAGCATTTGGCCACTGCTGAGTCATGCAGCATCAAGGCTGATGAAACAGGAGGTGACATAATGACAGGGAGTCACCTGGTGCTGTAAAGCACAGTAAGTGTTGTAAAAGGGCTGCAAACATGCTGAATCATACTGACAGATTGACAGGTGTCCAAAAGGAAAAGGCAGGGCTAGAAAGCCATGTGGAGCACTGGCTATATAAGGGACAAGCCTCTGGACACACATGTGGGTTGATAGTAGAAGGTGGAGAGTGTTGGAGAGTGCGTTAGTGTATTATTGTACATAGCTGTCAGAATCCTGTTAGTGTTCTACCAGATATAGAGTTTAGGGTAGTAGTTGGGGATGATGGGAGAAAGTTTAGAAAGTAAGAGTTTAGACTGTGAGATATAGTGTAGAGCAGGTGCCTTATCATTGACCTTGGGAGCCTGGCTCCTGGAGCTGGGAATGCAGTTTCTGTTTTGTGGGAAACGGGAGGGGCTTTGTGAGCAGGCTTTTGGGCTATTCCTTTTCTTTGTCTGTGGGGTGTGTGTGGTTAGTCTCAGCTGAAACGCTGAGTGATATACATGTCTGACTTTTGGATCTATCAATAAAGTGCTGTTGATTTATTAATCAAGCTGACTGGTTGATTGTCCAAGGTGCTGGTGCTAGCTCTGACAGGCAGCTGAGACTCACCACCAAATTTTTTCATTTTCTGCCCCTGGGAGACCATGATGGACCGGGAAGAGACGGAGGAAGCCGTGTCCTCCAAGGAAAGCCAGACTACTGAGGCTGTGGAGGATTCTCAGACAGTGACGAAGAGAGCAGGAGCAGTGCCAAAGGCAGGGGGCCAACTGTTACCGCAGACCCCAATGGTGCCTGGACAGTGGTTCGGATCTACCGCGGTGCCACTGCACACAAAAGAGCAAAGGCGGGTTGTGAGATGGTCGGACTGGAACACAGGGTTCACACAACCTCTACAGCTGCCATCTGGAGAGGAAGCCGACTTGGAAACGCAGGTACAGCAATTGAGGACGAACATGGAGGGGGTCCAGGGCACTTTAGCCACGATCCTAGATGTCCTTCAACAACTAGCGGGGGATGGAGCATGGGGTGTAGGGGCAGAACAGGCCCCAGCCCCAGCCGCGTTGCCCCCAGGAGCGGGAGCAGGGGAGGAAGATGCTTTGCCCCAGGGGTCCCCACCACCAGCCCCTCCGCAAGATAGGGCGCAAGATGCGCAGGCCAAGAAGATGGGGGTCAAGTTTGATGGAGATCCTCAAACGCTGCCCTACTTCCTTTTGCAAGTGGTGGATCATATGGAAGAATGGGGAGCCACTTTCCCCACTGAGATAGCCAAAGTAAAGTGTGTGGCTAGGCATCTGAGGGGAGAGGCGGCAAATTGGCTAGTACAACTGTATGATTTCTGAGCCCCAGAGCTGGGGAGCTTAACCGAATTTATGAGGGCCCTCTGAGCCAGATTTGAAGACCCTTTCAGGGCCACCACTGCCCTAGCAGAGCTCAAGGCTCTGGATCAAGGATCCAGGACAGTGGCTGAATATGCCATGGAATTCCGGAGATTAGTGGTCCAGGTGCCAGACTGCATGGAGGGCATGAAGATTCAATATTTCAAGGAAGGGCTACGTCCGGAGATAGCCAAATGGACTCTCACTATGGGCAAGCCTCCCACAGCCATGGAATGGATTAGAGTAGTGGGAGAAGCAGAAGCAATTTTACACAAGGTTAAAATGCTAGACCAGAAGCGGTCTAAAGATGTGAAAATAAAAGGAAACCGAGCCCAAACACCAAAACCCAAAGGGCAAGCAAGTCCTGCTGAGAGTGAGCGGGAGAGGAGACGCAGGTTGGGCTTGTGTCTGAAGTGCGGCAATAAAGGCCACCTAATTGCAGCCTGCCCTGACATGAACCAGGAGAGGAAGACCAGCCCCCCTCAGGCCCCCCTGAGCAAAGCCACGAAAAAGAGAAAAGCAAGCCAGAGGAAAAAACCCCGACCGAGCGCAGCCTAAAAGCAGCGGAGGAAAAAGAGATGGAGGTCTGGACAGACAGCGACAGTTCCGAAACCGAGGAGGAGCCTTTAAACTTCTTGAGCCTGCCTTAAAAAGCGGTGAAAGGCGGACTACTGAAATGGAGAGCTGCGGACGGATGGTGAGTGGGGGTGTCCCCCTATTTTCAGGGTCAGTGACTCTGGTGGTGGGATCCAAGAAAAGGGCTATGCAATTAAGTGCAGCCATTGACTGTGGGTGCACCAGGTGCTTGATTAATCCCGCAGTGGTAGACTGTTTGGACATTGCCACCCACCCTTTGCAGGAGCCCATTCCTTTTGTACAAATGGATGGATCCCTAATGGGGGGGTGAGCAGCCGAGAGGAAAACCGCCCCTGTGTGGTTGGGGGTAGCGGACCACTGGGAACAACTTCAGCTGGTGGTGGGACACACTTACAATTATCACTTGATGTTGGGCATAGACTAGTTACACCACCACAACCCTACCTTGAGATGGAGGGATGGGCAATTGATTTTTGATGACCCGGGTTGCAGAGAACATTGCCTCGACCAGAGGATTGTGCTCCCTCCTCTCCTCCCTACGGTGCCACTCCCGGGGCAAACCCCAAAAGAAGCAGCTGCCCATTTAGAAAGTGGACCCAAGGAGTGAGACGTTGAGAGGGCTGGGGAGGGGGGTGCAATTTTTCCCCCCGTGCTACCAAGACTTAAAAGGGGTTTTTGAAGAACAAGAATGTGATGTCCTGCCTCTCCCTCTGCAAAGGGAGACAGATTGCGCCATTGAAATATTGCCAGGAGCGCCACTGCCCAAACCTAAGCTGTACTCTATGACCCCAAAAGAACTGGCCACCTTAAAGGAATACATTGAGTAAAAATTTGGCCCGGGGGTTTATCAGACAATCCACCTCTACCTTTGCAGCCCCGGTGTTTTTCAGAGAAAAAAAAGATGTTTCTCTTTGTCTGGTTGTAGACTATTGGAATTTAAATGGGATTTGTAGCACTAACAAATACCCTTTGCCCCTAATGAAGGACATGTTGGGAAGATTGGTCACAGGCAAGGTGTTCACCAAACTGGACTTGAGGGATGCTTACCACCGGGTTCGCATCAAGGAGGGGGACGAATACAAGACTGCTTTTAATTGCCTCTTGGGGGCATTTGAGTACCTCGTCCTCCCTTTTGGACTATCTGGGGCCCCTGGGATTTTTATGAGACACATTAATGAGGTACTACATGACCTACTCTTTGAGGGGGTTCTGGTATATCTAGATGATGTACTCATCTGCTCTAAAGACCTGGATAGTCACATCAAGTTAGTAAGAGACGTCCTCAAGAGGCTAGGGGACAACCAACTATATGTTAAGCTGTCTAAATGTCATTTCCACACGGAGAGACTGGATTTTTTGGGTTACAGAGTTTCTAACCAAGGCATAGAAATGGACCCCACCAAAGTACAAATGGTGTTAGATTGGGCGCCCCCTAGAAACCGCAAGGATGTTCAAAAGTTTCTAGGCTTTGCTAACTTTTATAGACAGTTCATTCCTGATTTTGCCAAGATTGCTTTGCCCATTACCGATCTGCTAAAAACCAAGGGAATAAACAAAAGTGGGGGGGAAGAGACACAAAAGGGGGGTAAGGTGCCCAAACCTTCCACCCCAATCCATTGGTCTGAAGAGTGTCAACGTGCCTTTGAACAGTTGAAGTTATTGTTCAGCACTGAACCTGTCTTGCTTCACCCAGACCCTGATAAACCTTTTGTGGTGCAAGTGGATGCCAGTGACTTTGCTATGGGGGCAGTCTTGCTACAAAGGGATAGTGAAGACAAGCTCAGGCCCTGCACTTACCTGTCTAGGAGGTTCCAAAACGCTGAGATGGCCTGGCCTTGCTGGGAAAAGGAAGCTTATGCAGTTAAACATGCCCTAGACAGTTGGAGACAATTCCTAGAGGGGGCTCCGCACCCTTTCGAAGTGTGGGCTGACCACAGGAATTTGGAGGCCTTGCAAACTCCCCGTAAATTAACCCCCAAACAGAGGAGGTGGGCCAAGGACTTCTACAAATATAGGTTTAAACTGAGATTTTTTCCCAGCCGCCAAAACATATTGGCTGATGCACTGTCCAGATTGCCACAGCATGTGGGGAAAGAGACAATTCCTCTTGAAACCATTTTTTCCCCTGAACAGTTAGGACTGGCAGTGATCACTCGTAGCAAGGCCAAAGTTTTGACTCAGCCCCCTCTACAGGCAAAATCTCAAACTCCATTGGATGACATTCTGCTCAAGATCCAGCAGGTGGCAGAAACAGATGACTGGCTCCAACATCATAAAGACCGGTTGTCTAAAAATGTTCAGGACCTGTGGGTGTGTGTCAGAATCCTGTTGGTATTCTACCAGATATAGAGTTAAATATGGGGATGATGGGAGATTTTTTGTTATGTTAGAAGCTTAGGCTGAGAGATTTAGTATAGACCAGGTGCCTTGTCAAATGACCTTGGGTGTCTAGCTCAGAGAGCTGGGAATGTAGGCTGTGTTTTGGGAAAGAAGGGAGGGGCTGTATACGCGGGCTTTTGGACATTCTTTTCTTTGGTTGTAGGAGGGGGGTAGTTAGTCTCAGCTAAGATGCTGGGTGAGACATGTCTGACTTTTGGATCTATCAATAAAGTTCTGTTGGTTCTTCAATCAAACTGACTGGTTGATTGTCCAAGGTGCTGCTGTCTATCCCTGACAGTGTGGAAGTCAAAAATCTATGTTCCTGCTTCTATGAGGGAGGATATCCTCAAGTTATGCCATGATTCTAAAGCTGCTGGGCATTGGGGATATCTAAAGACTTGGCACAAAATACGCAACACCTATTGGTGGGATGGTGTGCGTGCAGACGTGGAGGCTTATGTAAAAAGCTGTCCTGTTTGTGCTAGAGCCAAGCCTGTAGTGGGTAAACCCAGAGGGTTGCTTCATCCTTTGCCCACTCCTGAAGTGCCTTGGAAACACATTGCCATGGACTTTATAACAGATTTGCCACCTAGCAAGGGCCGTGACACCATTTGGGTGATAGTAGACTTGTTTTCTAAACAAGCACATTATGTGGCTTGCAAAGGGATGCCCTCTGCTCCTAAACTGGCAGATCTGTTCATTTCTCATGTTTACAAATATCACGGACTGCCAGACAGAAGTGTCTCAGATCGGGGAAGCACGTTCACCTCTAAATTTTGAAGGGTGTTACAAGACAAATTGGGGGTTCAATTAGCGCTTAGCACGGCTTTTCACCCGGAAACGGACAGTCAGTGTGAAAAAAACTAACATGGCACTGGAGAGATACTTGTGCTCATATACCAATTATCTGCAAGACGATTGATTTGATTTTCTCCCACATGCTGAGGTCGCTTTTAACAGTGCCATGCATCACAGTACTGGACAATCTCCTTTTTTGATCAACTATGGGTTTGAACCTAAGCTACTCCCTGCTTTGCCGACCGATAAGACTGATCCTGTCCCTGTGACTCAGTGGGCTGAAAAGGTTAGGGGGGCCTGGCCCATGATTACTAAGGCTTTACAGGAGGCCAAACGTCAATACAAAAAATATGCTGACAAGAAACGGGCCATGGGTTGGGACATTAAGCCTGGAGACATGGTAGACCTGTCCACAAAAAATTTAAGATCCCGGCTTCCTTCCAAAAAATTGGGCCCCAAATTCATTGGTCCTTTCCAAGTTAAGAGACTGGTCAATGACGTCACTGCTGAACTCCTTCTGCCAAAATCCTATCGTCACCTTCACCCAGTTTTCCATTTCAGGTTACTGAAACCAGATTGAGCCACTGGTTGCTGGAAGACATCCAACTCACCACCTCTCCCTCTGATGATTGATGGACAACAGCATTTCGAAGTTGCAAAGATTTTGGATTCTAGATTTCACAAGGGCAAACCTCAATACCTTATACGCTGGAAACATTTCCCCATTGATCATGCTGAATGGGTTTCTGTTGCTCATGGCAATGCGCCTGATTTGGTGGCACGTTTTCATGCACAGTACCCTGACAAGCCCTTTTTGCCTTCTGTGACTTGATTTTCTCTTTCGGGTTGTTTTCACTGTCGGTGGGGGGGGGGTCCATTTTCAGAGGGGCCGACTGTTAGAATCCTGTTAGTGTTCTACCAGATATAGAGTTTAGGGTTAGTAGTTGGGGATGATGGGAGAAAGTTTAGAAAGAGTTTAGACTGTGGGATATAGTGTAGAGCAGGTGCCTTATCAGTGACCTTGGGAGCCTGGCTCCTGGAGCTGGGAATGCAGTTTGTTTTGTGGGAAACAGGAGGGGCTTTGCGCGCGGGCTTTTGGGCTATTCCTTTTCTTTGTCTGTGGGGGGGGTGGTTAGTCTCAGCTGAAACGCTGAGTGATGCACATGTCTGACTTTTGGATCTATCAAAAAAGTGCTGTTGATTTATTAATCAAGCTGACTGGTTGATTGTCCAAGGTGCTGGTGCTAGCTCTGACAATAGCCTTTGTACATAGAACTTCTGAAGATTAAAAGCCTCTTAGTGAGACATCTGCTGAGTCTCCCTCTGCTCTGTCTGGAGGGGAAAGGAGTTTTCCTGTAACTGACAACGTTGCTTGCTTCATTGAAGACAGTCTGGATCCTGGTGGTTCACGTTACGTGGTTCCCACGCACTGCATCACCACGCTAACACTGGTTATGGGCCCAGTCTGCACCAGAGGTTCTGACTAGATGAAAG
This sequence comes from Phrynosoma blainvillii, assembly GCA_026167975.1. Classification (NCBI taxonomy): domain Eukaryota; kingdom Metazoa; phylum Chordata; class Lepidosauria; order Squamata; family Phrynosomatidae; genus Phrynosoma; species Phrynosoma blainvillii. The sequence continues at coordinate 156,610,631 of JANUYF010000004.1, forward strand.
TAAGTGTTTTTGTCTGCATCCAGAAGAGCTGCTTTCAACTATCTAAAGTGCCGGTTGGCAAAGAGTTAAGAGCCTAGCTGTTCAGCTGCCCTTATCTGCTACTGAGAGTGAAAGCTGGGAAGGCTGCCAACGCTGTGCTGTTGTTTTGCTTAATTGCAAGAATGGAAGGTATAAAGTTTCCTAAACTGTCTGATAGAAATTACTTGCAATGGGCAGTTTACATGGAAGCTACATTGGTCTGTGAGGGGCTGTGGGATCCGGTGGAAGAGGGTCTAAATGCAAAGAATGCACAAACAGACAGGAGAGCCCGTGCAACTATCTGTCTTTGTTTGGAACTCAGCCAGTTGGACCATGTGCGAGATAAAGGGTCTGCCCAGGCAGTTTGGCTTGCTTTGAAGAGTGTGCATCAGTCTGATTCCTCGTTGTCAAAGATGCTTTGGACAAAGAGACTGTATGCATGTAAAATGGTCAAAGACCAGTCTGCAGAGCAGCATCTGGCTGAAATGAGACATCTGTTCCTGGAAGCACACACTAGAGGAATAGAGTTGTCAAGGCTGCAGAAGGCACACATTTTGCTGAGCAGTTTGTCGTCAGACTTTGACCATATCCTGTACAGCCTCCAGGGGGTGCCAGAGACCCAACTTTCTGTGGACCTAGTCACCACACATGTCTTGAAGGAATGCCAGAGATGGTGTTTTGAAGCTAGCATTCAGAGACAACAACAGTTCCAGCCAACAACAACAACAACCACACCACCAGAAGCAGTTCAAGAGACTAAGAATGCAGCTGTTTGCAGAGCAAAACGATATTTCTCTTGTGGACAGCCAGGACATTTTCAAAGGAACTGCAGGAGGTCACAAGCTGCCAGAGGGAAACAGCTACCACACCAGTCTCCTGGGAACAGGAAAGGGGCTGTTTTGGCAGTCAAGGAGAGTGACTCTAAGGCCCATCATGCAGATGCTGACACACATCTCTGGATGATTGACAGTGGAGCCACACACCACATTGTCAATAAGAGGTCCTTGCTGAAGGACAGGAAGCCCTCCAGTGTCAGCAGAGTGGGTTTGGCTGATGGAGGTTCCAGCCAAATCAGAGACATGGGGACTGTGCATTTCCCTGGGTTTGAAAGGGATTTTGAGAACGTCCTCTGTGCCTCCAAGTTACAAAACTGCCTGATCAGTGTCTCAGCCTTAGTTTCAGAGGGCTATGCAGTGCAGTTTGAGGGGGATGAGTGCCTCATCACTAGAGGGGGGCAAGTTTGTGCCAAAGCACACAGGCACAACAAATTATATTTTCTAGATTCCCAGGCAGGGTGTGCCACAGTTGGGAACATGCCACTGCACTCCAACTGTGTGCACTACCTACACAGGGTCCTAGGGCATGCTGGGTTCAACAGTTTAGACAAGCTGAAGGGGGTATGTCCTGGGCTTAAGTGGGAGAATTGCAGTAACCACCTGGAATGCTCCGTATGTAGCAGGATTAAGCTGAAAGCCTTCCCTGTTGCAAAAAGGAGCAAGTCCGCCACTCAGAGGCCATTCCAGGTAGTGCATGCAGACATAGCAGGCCCTTATAGCAAGTCTATAGGAGGGAATAGGTACCTTATGGTAATCGTGGATCGCCATACAAGGTACACATATGCCTTTACTCTGAAGGAGAAAAATCAGGCAGCTCCCACATTCAAGGCCTGGGTGGAGAGAGTTGAAAGGGAGTTTGATTTTAAGGTGGGCTCCCTTGTTACAGACCGGGGTGGTGAGTTTCTTTCTTCCAGCCTACAGACCTGGTTGAAGCAGAGGGGCATCTGCCACAACACCACCAACCCTGTGACTCCCCAGGAGGACGGACTGGCCGAGAGGAAGATAGGCGTGCTGACCCAACTCAAAGACTGTATGCTATTGGATGCTGAAGCTCCAGAAGGTCTTTGGGGGGAGGCAGTTTTGGCGGCATGCCACATAAGTAACCGACTGTGGCATTCCGAGATGCAGCAAACCCCATACTACATGTTGTATGGGAGGCCACCCAATCTGAAATACCTGAGGATATTTGGGCAATTTGCCAATGTGTTGGTTCCCCAGAGGTTCCGGAAGAAGGGCGACCCCAAATGGAAAAGATTAATGTTTGTGGGGTGTGAGGGGAACAGCTATAGGTTCCATCTGGGGGGTGGGCGCATCATGTTGTCCAGGAGTGCGAACTTTGAAAGGCACTTGGGTTGGGAGAGAATCCACTCAAATCATGAAGTCTTCATCAGACTGGGACAACAGGGTGGTAGCAGTACTGGGAATGGAGGGGTGGAAACACCAAAAGACACCACAGAGAGTCAGCCCAGCACTTCCAGGCAGACCACAGGCACCCAAGCTCCCACTGTCACAACACCCAAGAGTGAGGTGTCAACACCTACAGCCACAGACAGGGGTGTAGAGAGCAGCACTGACAGTGAGGGTGAGGGGGTAAGACAAGAGTGGTCATCCCCAGATGGACACAAAGGGTGAGAAGGCCTCCAGAGCATTTTGTAGTACAGAATGCTAGGGTGTGTGCTGCAGTGGCAGAGGAACCTGAGAGTTTCCAGGAGCTTCTCACTTTTCCCAGAGAGGAACAAGAGAAGTGGTTCTGGGCCATGGAGAGTGAGTTTGACTCACTAGTAAAGAGAGAAGTTTTTGAGGAGGTAGCCAGGCCAGGAGACCGGAAGGTTGTAGGTTGCAGGTGGGTCTATAAAAGGAAGGATGGGACCCAGAAGTACAAGGCCAGGCTAGTAGCAAGAGGTTTCTCTCAACAGCGATTTGAGAGTTGTGACAGGACATTCTCTCCCACAGCCAAGCCAGAAAGTCTCAGATTAGTGCTTGCAGTGGCTGCCAGGAAAGGGCAGATAGTGAGGCACTTTGATTTTGAGACCGCCTATCTCAATGCCAAACTTGAGGAGGAGGTGTATATGGAACAGGCACCTGGGTTTGATGATGGCAAGGAGGGCAGGGACTACAGACTCAAGAAAGCCCTCTATGGCCTAAAGCAGAGTGCGCGCTGCTGGAGTAGGTGCATCCACGAGGAACTGGTAAGGCTTGGGTACACACGGAGTGTGGCAGATGCTTGTGTGTATAGGAGAGGAGGGGTCACTTTAGTTATCTATGTAGACGACCTCTGTGTGGCTGCTCAGATGGAGCAGGAAGTGAAGGCCGTGAAGGAGGAGCTGGCAAGGAAATTTGTCCTGAAAGAGTTAGGGAACCTCAAGTCTTATCGTGGGATAGAAGTGGAGAGAACAGCAGATAGCAGATTGATGCTAAGTCAGACAAAGAAGATTCAGAGGTTGCTAGAGAAATGTGGACTATAAAGTGCAAAGGTGGTGACGAGTCCCATAACACCAGAGTTCACAAGTAGCACAGAATCTGACAGGGTGTTCGAGCGTCCAGATCTGTACAGGTCAGTTATTGGCAGTTTAATGTTTATAGCCAATAACACGTGGCCAGATATAGCCTTTGCTGTTGGCGTGCTGAGCCGTAGAGTGAGCAATCCCAAGTTGGAGGATTGGACTGCGATGAAAAGGGTATTGAGGTACCTGAAGGGCAGCAAGGAGAAGAAGCTTGTGCTACAGGGATCTGGAGCACAGCTGGATTGTTTTGTAGATAGCTCCTTTGCATCTGAGCTGCACGATAGGAAATCAGTGACAGGTTTGCTGATTAGGTACGCAGACAGTCCAGTGGTTTGGAGAAGCAGGAAACAGAGCTGTGTGGCACTGAGTACCTCAGAAGCTGAGTTTGCAGCTTTGTCCGAGATGGCAGGAGAGGTGCAATGGATAAGACAGCTGTTGGAAGATCTAGGTGAGGCATGCACAGGACCGACGGTCATGCATGAAGACTCACAGGTCTGCATTGCCATGTCAGAAGCGGAGAACCTGAAAAACCGAACAAAGTATATAGGTGTCAGGTATATGAATGTGAGGGAGTTGGTCCAGAATGGTGTTCTGAGACTGGAGGACATTTGTTTGGAGGACAATGTAGCTGACATCCTCACGAAGGCCCTGCAGGTGGAGAGGCATGAGCGGTTGGCCTCGGAGCTAGGTTTGGCACCAGGAGCAGCAGCGGAAGCTCAGGGCTCTGATGAGCGGTAGGTGCAGCCTAGAAGTTGGCAGAGTGGTAAGATCGTCTAGGCCAGGATGGCAGGTAGATCTAGGCCAGGGTGCGGTTGCACCAGATGAAGAAATGTGCCAGGAGTGGTGGACAGTTTCCAGTAAAGTGCATATCAGGAGAGTGCAACTGGAGGAAAAGAACGAGGTTCGCGGATCTAGACTGGAGCTCGGAGATGTAAAACGGGGTTCTAAAGTCTGGGGCGCACACAGGTCAGGTTTGACAGTGGCACAGACAGAGGCCAGAGCACTGAAACACAGCAGGAGGACATTGGACATGTCAGGCTGGTGGGATATGTCACAAAAGGGAAACAAAAAGGAAAGCCACAGATAAACACTCCATGATTAAGAAGAACACACTACATGAAAAGTGTAAAAATAAGTTTTGTGCACACAGTGTTCATTTTGGAGGGGAATGTTGGAATAATATTCCAGGGAAAATGCACAATGTGGTGAATGGCAGCAGCCATGATGACTAAGCATTTGGCCACTGCTGAGTCATGCAGAATCAAGGCTGATGAAACAGGAGGTGACATAATGACAGTAAGTGCTGCAAAAGGGCTGCAAACATGCTGTGTCATGCTAATGATTGACAGGTGTCCAAAAGGAAGAGGCAGGGCTAGAAAGCCATGTGGAGCACTGGCTATATAAGGGACAAGCCTCTGGACACACATGTGGGTTGATGTGGGTTGATAGTAGAAGGTGGAGAGTGTTGGAGAATACGTTGGTGTATTATTGTACATAGCCTTTGTACATAGAACTTCTGAAGATTAAAAGCCTCTTAGTGAGACATCTGCTGAGTCTCTCTCTGCTCTGTCTGGAGGGGAAAGGAGTTTTCCTGTAACTGACAACGTTGCTTGCTTCATTGAAGACAGTCTGGATCCTGGTGCTTCACGTTACGTGGTTCCCACGCGCTGCGTCACCACGCTAACATGTCGGGGCTAAGGACAAGAGATCTCAACCTATGTATGTATCTTGTAAAGCAAAAATAAAATGGAGGCCACATGCCTTTCAGGTCTGGAGCAGGCTGACACCTCAGGTCTGGAACAGGTGTAGGCAAAATATGGGGGCATCTGGAGGGCATTGGAAGTCAGCACCCTCTCCCAATAAAAATAAAACTCCTATAAAAAAACTTTTACACAGAAAATCAAAAAGGCATGAGAGAAAATCTGTCTCTCCTTAACTCAGTGTAAAAACAAAATCCCTATCTAGTCTAGAAAAATTCCCTTTAATCTTGAAAAGGACAAATGAAAATAGCAAACTGGAGCAGCCCAAAAAGGCACAACAAGAACCTTTCAAAATGACGAAGTAAAAAAATTAAAATGCAATGACTAATGCCCAAAAGGTGAAATGCAAAACACAAGTTGAAATGTATGGGGGCAAAATAATCTTTTTAACAACAAAAATAAAACAAAATATCCATAAAGAAAACCCCAAGATGAAAAAGGTTCAGAACAAAAATAAATTAATTTTGGAAGGTTTGTCCCTTGGACCAGAGAGGGAAAGCACAAGGAAAAACTTATTATTATTATGTTCAGATAGACTGTGAATGATGAAGAGGCTCTTCCAAAAGTGTAGCAACAAGGATAAAACCTAATCTAATTTACATGGGTTTACCACAATGGGCTATGTAGTATTTGAGCAAAGTAACCTAAACAACAATATCATATCAACAACACAAACTCCATTTAGTAGCATCTCTGACTGAAGGAAAAAGTTGGCAACAGGTGCCATCTGTCTCTGAAGAGAGAAGCCTTCTGTTTCTAAAGCAAGGACTATTAAGGAAGACAAAAGCAAGGTTTAAATTGGGCTGAGATAGTGTTCCTCTTTGAAGGAGGAAAGATCTTAAACTGGGAAGATCTAGCAGAGTCTTTGAGGCTGCCTGTAAGGGAAGGGTAATTAGCTTTTGAAAAGGGTGCTCTCTTTTTCTGAAGAACAGCCATCTGGGAAGAAGAAAGACAGATCTAGTTTTGGGTGGAGTGAGTGTGACTGTCACATACTCACAGCCAAAGAAGAACAAAACAACCATGAGCTTCAACTTTCAGACCTAGGAGGACAAAGGAAAAAGTCCTCTGAGTATGTTTGGAAGGCAGCAACAAAGAGCCACATGTGAAAGATAGAAGGAAACCAATGAGAAGAGAAGGGACTTCTGTTAAAACAATAGGCTAAGAAGCAAAAGAAAAGGAGGGGCATCTCCCCCTTAAGTGTGCAACACATTGGATCTCATCCAAAGATATTGTGTTATAAAGGAAAAGGGTTTTCAAGCTATTTCCCCCCACAGATAGACTATGCTGACCAGATGAGGCTTTCTATAACCACTTAACAGAAAACAAAGGCACTCAGAAACATAAATTTTAAACTAACTACTGAGATTTATTTTTTTCAGCAATCCTGAGCTAGTGTTATGTAAATCAACATTCAGAGAGGGCAAAGGAACTCCCTTTTCCTGTTTCTCCAGCTTAGGGGTAGGCAACATTTTTGAGCCGGGGACCGGGTTGCTGTCCCTCAGACAATGGAGGGCCGAAGCACAATAAATAAATAAAAATAAAAATTTTAAATAAAAAAATTTAAAAATATGCATGCACACTCTCTCAGCCCCAGAAAAGCCATGGCAAAACCCCTGTGGAGATTTTGCCAAGAAAACCCCAAGAACAAGTAATAACAACAATAATCAATATCATCATGGCAAGCGGCGGCAGGGGGCAGCGGTAGCGGCAGTGGCAGGACCGGCACCCGGGCCTTAGGTTGCCTAACCCTGCTCTAGCTGGTGGACTAAACAAACAAAACTATTCGGCCGTATGGAAAAATAAATATTGTATTATATTGGAAACAGTTCTCAGCACAGTTTTTTAACTTAACAAAAATGCTACCCTTTTTGCCTGTATGATTTGTACACTCATGAGACATCAGACTGATATTTTACTAGAACACAGAACTCTTGTCTCTTAAGACACAAAGCTACAAAGTCTACAGGATTTGGTCCCTTTTAGCAGAAACAAAGGACTAGGAATCACAGGGAAGAGAGCTCTCTCTTCCTGTTTAGGCAGGCTGAGCAAACCAGCCATGTGGAAGAATGAGACATAGTTTTCACTAAGTACCACCAAGTACAGATTGTAACTTAAAAGAAATGCTAGGCTTTCTTTATCTGCAAGACTTGTGTACCCAAACGAAGCCAAACTATGTTTTAACATCACAAAATATAACACTAAATAACCCGGATTTGGGTCGGAGAAAAACTAGACCACAGTTATAAGACTCTATCACTTCTTTTTTTGCACATGCCTTCCAACCAAAGCCTTTTAGCAATACAACAATTTAAACACACCTTTATAACCAAATCTGCTTTCTTTCCATTTTTTTTTCATTTTCCCCAAAACTTTGCGCTCTCTGTCAGTCTACAAACTGAGGCAAAAGTCCTAGTTTGAGGAGAGACACCTGACTAGAAGGAATGGGTTAACTCCTCTAAAATTCCACAGGGAGGGAAGCCCACTTTTCCCTCCCCTTTTTGCCAGTCCTCTGATGGAAAGGAGATCCATTTCTCCCTTATCGGCAAACTCTAAAAATCACACCAAGGTGTTGTAAACCACAAAAGGGAAAACTAGGATAATTTGTCATACTTTATGCTTTTTACAGAGTAGTCTCTCTATCTATTATGGTGAGGACTGGGGAAGCTGGGTTTGACACAATGTGCCTCACCTCTAGGACTGGGGAGACTGAAGCTGAGACAGTGTCACCCACCTCCACTGTCTCTTCTAAGGAGCTGGGCTGTTGCCTCTTCCAGGGAACACATTGCCCAGTTCCAATCCAATTTGGACTCCTTCTACCGCTTCTTATTTCCGTCTCCCTTCTCTTATTTTTCCAAGCATTGTGGGGCTGGGAAGGATGACCTCTTGGGTTCCCTTTTTTCAGCATGGCTGGCTGAAAGGGCTTCCAAGGCTTAGGGTCTTTTGGTTGAGCACATGCCCTGTTTCGGACAGTAGCAACAGAAAGGGGGAGATTTTCCTTTTGATTTGGGCCAGCCTTTCTGTTGTGTGCAAGGCAACTGTTGGTACATGGTCCTCTGGAATGAGGTTTCACCTCCCTGTGGGGAGGGAGAGAGGGCTGAGTGGGGCTTTTGGGTGGACCTACAAAGTGTTTTCTTGAGGAACTTTTTCTGGCTCTCTTTTTGATCTCCCTTTTTCAGGCTAAGGCCTTTTCTTTCCTATGTGCTAGCATCAACCAAAATTTATCAGAGAGATACATTAACTCCTGGAAATAAATGTCCCAGCTCACATATCGCTCTCTAATTTGGAAGTCAATAATCTCCTTGCTCTTGGGAAATATGTTGTATTTAACCTCTATGTTTACTTTATTGGGAGGGAGAGCTATTTTTGCAAGCAACATCATTCTGGCAATGTATGCCTCTGGATCTTCATTTGTGTGCTGTTCCTGTTCATAGAGTAAATCCTCAGCCAATTTTCCTGGCCACAATAGGCTCAACATTTCTCTCATCCATCCGTCCATATCTTTGTACAACAGGTCTCGAACCAGCACTGCTACTTCCAGGGAGTGTCTTTAAAGTTTAAACCAAACATCTTGTCAGCAGCATCCCAGGTGTTAAGTGCTCAGTCTAAATGCCTCCCTGAATGGTTTCTGCCTGCTAAGAGGTATTGTTTAAGTAAAATACGTAAGCAATAAAAATAGAATTTTAAATTGAATGCTTGCCCCATTATTCATTTGCAAATGACCACATCTGACAATTCTCACACTTCAAAAAGAAGCTGTCATATTTCTTGACTCGTGAAGAGAAATATAAAGGGATCAAGAGAGAAAATCTCACATGTTTAGTAAACAGCAACAAATAATCATCACATCCCTACTTGGGAAGAAGCAGGCCCTCTATGCCTTGAACTTCCTATTGTTGGGAATCAAGTCTATTTTTGGGGAATTTATAATTGGCTCAAAGGTGCAAGAGTGATGCGCCCAACTCCGCTTCACGTGATCTAACCAGGTGTATACCAGAGTCCTAAGAAATCTGGCAGGAGATGATGCTGAGAAGGACGATACTCCAATTAAAGTCTAAATATTTTTTAACACAATAAGCAAACATCCAAATAAGGCACACACACACACACTAGAAAGATAAGCGGGAGAGAGTGGGGAGAGTAGAGAGGGAGACCAGGGTATGAGGGATATGCTTACGCCCGGGAGACTCCTCCGGACTTCTGGCAGCGAATGTGGATGAATTCAGTGGAAGGGCATGACCGGCAAAGAGGGGAGTCACGGGAACTATCTCAGAGCGCAGACTGACAGAAGTCCAGCATACACTTCCAAGGTAGCTTGTGGACTGCCAGAATTCAGTGGTTTTTATAGGGAATTTCTGCCTCCTAGCTATGAGTCTAACAATGGAGGACAAAGGCTTTGACAAACTTACATTTGTGTGTCTAAGGATGAGCATAGCCTAAACAATGAATTTGGTTTCAAAACTATCAAAGAAGGGAAGCTAGTGAAAAGGGTGCAGTCAAATCTGATCACTGCCCTATTAAGTGTGAGACCTACACCATTGTGTATCTTTTCCAGTCTAATGGGATATTCCCATGGGCAACTCCCAAACCTGCCTGTCCAGGAAATCTCTAGTGGTCTTGAGCAACTTCAGCAGTGCCTACTTGACCTTACATTTAGGGGATTATGGCTGCCATCTCCCAAGGGTCAGGCTGGGGTCATAGGGAACTCCACATGCTTCTAAAATGTCAGGAAAAATGGAGCACATCCGCTAACACTACTATCACAAAACCAAGGATCATGAAACAGAGGATGCTTCTAGACAAGGCTTGGTTTATCTTATAACAGTCTTATCACAAACAATGATTTTTTTCCCAATGAGACCAGATGATACCATCTTTTTGTGTTCTTCCACGTTTCTCCCCTTTTACTATGGGTAACCAGTTAAAGGATGGAATAGTTGTGCAATGCCTTTTGTCTGGTAGCACTAGGACCACCACCCCTCACACATAGATACACTCTGTCCAATTTGGAAGTCTCCATAATGCTTGTATAGTAATGGTCTCTTTCTCTTACTTTGTCACAGACCACAGTCAACAGAATAGAAAAAAGCCAAGATTACTCAACCAGTGGTCAATGGACTGTAGTCACTGAAAAAGATGGAAAACAGGAATTCTTCATCTTCGATGCCATCATGATCTGCACAGGCCACCAAAATGAAGCATATATCCCAGTGGAGGCTTTTCCTGGTATGGCTTTTTTGTGGGAATGTATAGCTTAACAGATCCTTGAAAAGTTTGAAAGTATTCCAATTGTTACTTCAACAGTTTAAAAAAAACACACAGCCTGAGTGGATCTTTAGGGACCAGAATTTGTGGTGGGTTCAGGCAAGCAAATGTAGAAGCAAATAAGGCAGCTGCCTAGGGAAACTGTGTCCACCTGGAATACTGGTTCAAAATACCAGTTCAAAAAGGATGTTGAGAAGCGGCAGTATGTCCAGAGGAGGGTGACCAAAATGGTGAAGGGTCCAGAAGCAATGCCCTATGACAGAGGTAGGCAACCTTTCCCCTTTAAGGGCCGAGGGACTTCAGCTCCCAGAAGCCTCAGCCATGTTGGCCAATAGTCCCATGTTAGCCAATAGCTCCTGGGATTCTGGGAGCTGAAGTCCCTCGGCCCTTAAAGGGGAAAGGTTGCCTACCCCTGCCCTATGAGGATGTTTAGCCTGAAGAAGAGAAAGCTAAGAGGTGATATGATAAGGAGAGGGCTTGCTTGTCCTTCTGGAGAAGGAGTAGAGAAAACAACTAAGCAGATGAGCAGCATTTCACGGGACATAATCCCACTGATAGCCTGCTGATCATTCCTAGCTTGTTTAGGCACAAATACACTTGGAAAAAGAAAATTAGCAATAGGCTTGAAAGCTGAACATAAAATAGTATCTCAGTGAGTTCTTGGCCATTTAATAGACAATAACCATGCAAGACAGACACACTGTACAAGATATATGGGAGATGGCAAGCGAACAAAATATCTTGGCCAGTCCTCAATGGGAACTGAATGAGTCTTTAAAATAAGATAATTTATTTTAACCAGACACTTGTCATTCCCTCTCCCTAACAGATTTATCTCCACTCCTTCTTACAGTTTTACAAAACAATTAATGTCATTTCCTCTAACACTGTATGTCCTTCATTGTTTTCTCACTCAGGGGCTGAACGCATGGGCCAAAATGTGCATGTTCATCCCAGTCCGGTCTCTCTCATGATTCATCATCCATCACTTTATTTATATCCTGCCTTTCTCTCAGGCTGGGACTCAAGATAGCTTACAAAAAGACACAAATATAATGAAAACACATATAGTACAATATGCAAATTTAAAATTACAATAGTATTAAAACCAATTAAAATGTTGGTGCCTTCAAGTCTTTTCTGACTTAAGGTGACCCTATCTTGTTTTTTTCTCAGCAAGATTTGGTCAGAGGAGATTTGCCCAAGGTCACCCAGTGGGTTTCATGACTGAACTGGGAACCTTGGTCCCCAGAGTCCACTACTCAAATCACTACACCACACTGGTCCTCTATTAAAATCTTTTTAAAAACATATCAGAAACAGTACAGTACTATTAAAGCCTTTCCTCCTCCTCCTTCTCTTCTTCTTCAAATCAGTTTCTGAATGCTTGTGGTAAGAGAAAGGTCTTAACCTATTGCAGAAAGGCAAACAAAGAAGGTGCCATCCTAACTTCCTTCCTCCCTCCTTAGGGAGGGAGTTCCAAGTATGGCAGCAGCCACAGAGAAGGCCTTGTCCTATGTTCCCACCAAACATGCCTGTGAAGCTGGTGGAATAGTGAGAAGAGCCTCCCATGCAGATCTTAGAGCTTGGGTAAGATGCAGTCTTTCAAATAGCCTGGTCCTGTGCAGTATAGAGCTTTATAGGTCAAAACCAGGACTTTGCATTGTGTCTGGAGAGAGACCAGCAGCCAGTGGAGCTGATGCAACAAGGGAATTGTGTGCTCCTTGTAACCACCACCTGTTAACAATCTGGCTGCAGCTCTATGGACCTGTTGAAGTTTACAAACACTCTTCAAAGACAGCCTGACACTACACTACTTCATCAGTCAGGATGTAATTAAGGTATGTGTCACCACAGACAAGTTAGACATCCCAAGGAACAAGCACAGCTAATACAATCCAGGGGTACATTCAAACTGTTGATCTGTGTCTTTAGGAGGAGGATAACCCCATCCAACACAGGCTAAATCCCTAATCCCAGACCTGAACTCTGTTTTATCTAAATTATATTTCAGCTTGTTTACTCTCATCCACTGCCAGACATTGGCTTAGCACTGAAACATCTTCCTTTAAATTAGTTGGAAAGGAATAATAAAGCTGGATATCATCAGTGTAGTAGTGACACCTGACCCCAAAACTCCAGATAACCTCTCCTAGTTGTTCCATGTATATGCTAAATAGCATGGAGAACTAAACTGAGCCCTGTGGGATCCACAGGCCAAAGGCCAAAGAGTTGCAGGAGTCCCCCAGCACCACCTTTTGGGTTTCCCTCTCTACGAAGGCAGTGAGGGGTCCAGCAGAACTAACAGGGACACACTCCCCATCTCTAGTTCCCATCATAGGTCATCCACCAGGTGATCAAAGCTGTCTCTATCCCATAACCAGGCCCAGAGCCAAATTGAAATGGATCCGGATGAGTCTCATCCAGAACCCCGTGGAGCTGGGAGACCATCACATAGAATCATAGAATCATAGAGTTGGAAGAGACCACAAGGGCCATCCAGTCCAACCCCCTTGGGCCATGCAGGAACTCCCAATCAAAGCATCCCTGACAGATCCCTGACAGATCCCTGACAGATGGCCATCCAGCCTCTGCTTAAAGACCTCCAAGGAAGGAGATTCCACTACTCTCCGAGGGAGTGTGTTCCACTGTCGAACCGCCCTTACTGTCAGGAAGTTCCTCCTAATGTTGAGGTGGAATCTCTTTTCTTGCAGCTTGCATCCATTGTTTCGGGTCCTAGTCTCTGGAGCAGCAGAAAACAAGCTTGTTCCCTCCTCGATATGACATCCCTTCAAATATTTAAACACGGCTATCATATCACCTCTCAGCCTTCTCTTCTCCAGGCTAAACATCCCCAGCTCCCTAAGTCGTTCCTCATAGGGCTTGATTTCCAGACCCTTCACCATTTTAGTTGCCCTCCTTTGGACACACTCCAGTTTCTCCACATCCTTTTTGAATTGTGGTGCCCAGAACTGGACACAGTATTCCAGGTGAGGCCTGACCAAAGCAGAATAGATTGGCACTATTACTTCTCTTGATCTAGACACTATACTTCTACTGATGCAGCCTAAAATTGCATTGGCCTTTTTAACTGCTGCATCGCACTGTTGACTCATGTTCAACTTGTGGTCCACCTGGATTCCTAGATCCCTTTCACAAGTAGTCTCATTTAGCCAGGTGTCCCCCATCGTATATCTGTACTTTTCGTTTTTCCGCCCTAAGTGCAGTACCTTACATTTCTCCGTGTTGAATTTCATTTTGTTAGCTTTGGCCCAACTTTCTAGTCTGTTCAAGTCATTTTGAATTTTGATCCTGTCCTCTGAGGTATTAGCTACTCCTCCTAATTCGGTGTCATCTGCAAATTTGATAACTATGCCCCCAATATCATCATCCAAGTCATTAATAAAGATATTGAATAGCACTGGGCCCAGGACAGAGCCCTGTGGCACCCCACTGGTCACTTCTTTCCAAGTTGAAAATGAGCCATTGTTGAGCACCCTTTGGGTTCGACCAGTCAACCAATTACAAATCCATGTAACAGTTACTTTGTCTAGCCCACATTGTACCAACTTGCTTGCAAGAATGTCATGGGGAACCTTGTCAAAGGCCTTACTGAAATCAAGATATACTATATCCACAGCATTCCCTTCATCTACCAAGCTGGTAATTTTATCAAAAAAAAGAGATCAGATTTGTCTGGCATGACCTGTTTCTCTGAAACCCATGTTGAATTTCTGTGATTATGAAATTACCTTCCAGATGTTCACCGACTCTCTGTTTAATGATCTGCTCCAGAATCTTTCCGGGTATTGATGTCAGAGTAACTGGACGATAATTGTTGGGATCCTCTTTTTTCCCCTTTTTGAAGATGGGGACAACATTTGCCCTCCTCCAGTCCGCTGGGACCTCTCCTGTTTTCCAGGAATTCTCAAAGATTATTGCCAATGGTTCCGATATTACATTTGCCAGTTCTTTTAATACCCTTGGATGTAATTCATCTGGTCCTGGAGACTTATATTCATTTAGATTAACCAGATGTTTCTGTACTATCTCTTTACTTATTCTGTGCTGAAATTCTCCTATTCTGTCCTCTGCTCCATTATCCTCAGGTTGAGCACCCTTTGCCTTTTCTGAGAAGACTGAAGCAAAGAAGGTGTTGAGTAATTCTGCTTTTTCTCTGTCCCCTGTTAACTTTTTGCCATCTTCTCCACACAGTGGCCCTACCATTTCCTTCTTTTTCCTTTTGCTGCTGACATACCCCCAAAAGCCCTTTTTATTGTTCTTAACCTCTCTAGCAAGCCTGATTTCATTCTGTGCTTTAGCTTTTCTGACTATACCCCTACATATGCTAGCTATTTGTTTGAATTCCTCTTTGGTGATTTCCCCATTTTTCCATTTCTTATACATGTTCCGTTTAAAACATAGTTCAGTTGCAAGTTCCTTAGTCATCCATCCTGGTTTCTTGAGACACCTCCCATTTTTCCTCCTCGTTGGCACGGTTTGAAATTGTGCCTTCAGTATCTCCCTTTGAGAAGCTCCCATCCATCTTGAACTCCCATCTCTTTTAGTATTCCTGTCCATGCGATCACCCCCAGTATTTCTCTAAATTTAGTAAAATCAGCTTTCCTAAAGTCTAGAATGCGTGTCTGACTATGTCTGGCTTCTCCTTTCCACTGTATAATAAACTCAGGAGGACATGATCACTCCCGCCTATGGATCCACTTGCACCCCATTAACTAAGTCTTTCCTGTTAGTTAGGATCAGATCCAAAATAGCTGACTCCCTCGTTGCCTCTTCCGCCTTTTGGACAATGAAATTGTCTTTGAGGCAAGTGAGGAATTTGCTAGACCTTGAGGATTTTGCTGAGTTTGACTTCCAGCAAATATCAGAATAGTTGAAGTCACCCATCAGTAGTATATTTATCCTTTCTGAGTGTGTGGTCATCTGTTCTAGAAAGGCATCATCCAATTCTTCTGCTTGAGTTGGGGGTCTGTAGTAGACTCCCACACTAACATCCCTGTTGTTTCCCTCTCCTTTAATTTTTATCCAGATGCGCTCCACCTGGCTTCCAGGATTGATGTCCTGGATTTCTTCACTGGTGTAAATATCCCTGACATATAATGCTATTCCTCCTCCTTTCTTGTTTGTCCTGTTTCTCTTGAAAAGGTTATACCTCTTTATTTCTACATTCCAGTCATGAGACTCATCCCACCAGGTTTCAGTGATGCCTATTATATCATATTTGCTTTGTTATGCTAGGAGTTCAAGTTCATCTTGCTTATTCCCCATGCTCTGTGCATTAGTGTAGAGACATCTAAGACCATGTGTCCCCTTTACTTGCTGCCTGTGCACGTTTTTTTGCCTCCCACTGTTTGGTCCCTGTACTGTTTGCCTTGTTTCCTCTATGAAAGTTTGACTATTTTCTCCAGTCCTTTTGTCTTCCAGGACATTGTCTCCCTTCCCCACACAGTTCAGTTTAAAGCCCTCCTGATCAAATTCTTGAGACCGTTGGCAAAAACATTTCTTCCAACTGGTGTGAGATGCAACCCATCCCTTGCCAGGAGTCCGCCCTCATGGAACCGCAGCCCATGATCCAAGAATCCAAATCGTTCTCGACGACACCATCTGTGGAACCAATTGTTGACATCTGCTATCTTCCTCTCTCTTCCTGGACCATGCCCTTGAACTGGCAGAAGAGACGAGATGACAATCTGTGCCTCCATTTCTTTCAGCTTCTTACCTAGAGCCTCGTAATCCCTTTTGATATTCTGAAGGCTGTGTCTTGCTGTGTCATTTGTTCCCACATGGACCAAAAGAAAGCGGTATTGGTCAGTAGGCCTGACCAGTCTTGTCAGCCTCTCTGTCACATCTCGGATCTTTGCCCCAGGGAGACAACACACCTCCCGAGACATCTTGTCAGGCCCACAAATCACTGCTTCTGTCCCCCTCAGGAAGGAGTCCCCCACCACGACCACACGCCTCCTCCGAGGCTTAGCAGCGACTGTTCCCTGTGGTGGAACTCCCAGGGTCCCCTGCTCTGTCTCTGAAATCTGTCCATGCTGCTCTTCCTCGTCCTCCTTGCTAAGAGCTTGAAATCGATTCTGTAGCCGCAAGCTCCCAGAATGATCCCTGGTCTCCTTACTTCTGCGTGTGACCTTTATCCAGCTTTCTACCTCCTGTGTGTGTGATGTGACCTTCTCTTCCCCAGCGACTTCCTCTGTGTGTTCCCTGTCCAAGACCGTTTGTTCTGTTCTGTCAAGGAAAGCCTCTTGCTCCCTAATATGTTGAAGTGTAGCTACCCGCGCCTCCAGCTGCTGTACTTTCTCCTCCAAGAGGGCTACCAACTTGCACTTGGAGCATGTGTAGTTCCCCACATCTGTAGGTAAGAATACAAACATCCCACAGGTATTGCAGGTGACGGCAGCAGTTCCTTCAGTGTCCATACTAAGTCTTAATTAGTACCTGAAAGAGGACTATGGCTTTCCTCCTCAAAGAAAATCCCTCGCTAACGCCAGTGTTAAAGTCTGCTGATGACCAGAACTTTTCTACAATTAGTAGTGGTTATAAAATTCCAACAATTAGTAGTGGCTCTGGCAGCAGTTGTATAGAGCTAATTGCCTAGCCCACCCCCTATTGACTTGCAAATGTGACTCAACAAAGCCCCACCCGCTAAGTAACAGTCATACTCTCCCCAAGAGTTTTAAAAAAGAATTTAAAAACTTACCCTCTCAAGATGGCTGCCTGGAAACTGCTTTCTTCCTCTTTCCTAGCAGGAACTGGCCTGGAAAGCCTCCTTCTCTGTCTCTTTTCCTGGCAGTAATTGCCTAGAAAGCCTCTTTCTCTTTCTCCTTTCTGTTAGAAACTGGCCTGGAGAGCCTCCTCCTCCTCCTTCCCCTGTCCTGGCCAAAAGTGACCTGAAACTGGCCTCTGCCAGCAGTTGTATAGAGCTAACTGCCTAGCCCACCCCCTATTGACTTGCAAATGTGACTCAACAAAGCCCCACGCGCTGAGTAACAGTCACACTCTCCCCAAGAGTTTTAAAAAAGAATTTTAAAATTTACCCTCTCAAGATGGCTGCCTGGAAACTGCTTTCTTCCTCTTTCCTAGCAGGAACTGGCCTGGAAAGCCTCCTTCTCTGTCTCCTTTCCTGGCAGAAACTGCCTAGAAAGCCTCTTTCTCTTTCTCCTTTCTGTTAGAAACTGGCCTGGAGAGCCTCCTCCTCCTCCTTCCCCTATCCTGGCCGAAACTCCAGAACCAGAACCTTGCCCAAAAATGGAATACAGCTGATAATTATCCCATAAGGTAGTCAGGGGACTTCTCTGTGGCTGCTACCATACTTTGGAACTCTTTCCCTAAGGAGGGAGGAAGTCCAAAGCTACTCCTGAAAGTGTCAGCATGGATGTTGAAGTTTCCAGCAGCCAAGGGGACTCAGCACCAACCCTATCATGGTTAGATGAGGAAGGAAACAGCAAGGTAGGTAGTACACTAACAGAATCCTTAATCTGTCCTGGCCACCCAACTTTAAATATACACATTCAAACACTGCCAACTGTGGGATGGGACACCTTGTCAGGAGTATGGAATCATGACAGACCACTGCAACCTTGTTCTCCCCACCACCAAGATCTTGCCTGCTGATGCATAGAAAAACGTGGTGAGCAAAACTGAGAGAGATTAACTCCACACATACTACATCCATCCAGGTCTGTGTGATACAGGCGAGGTGGGCATGCTCATCCAGGATCATGTCCTGAATGGCAGTTGTTTTCCCATTCAAGCATTAAGCATCAAAATTTGCAATCCAAGGGTAATGTTGATGCAAGTACCCAGACTGTATCTTATTTTGGATTCTTCTCCCACAATCATGTACGTGTAATCTCTTACTGTAATTTCCTCTGTCCTGTACCACTGGAATGCTCCATAAATTCCATGATTTCTCTCCCTTTCCGCAAAACATAAATCAGTAGGCAATACCCTCTGTAAAACCTATGCATTTTAGGCATTTGTCACCAAATATGTGTGAGTGAGAAGTACCAGGTAATGACACAGTCTGACAGCTGTTCTTAGAGTGAATAAGTGGAGAGATGATTTCCTTTCACACTGCTACAATCAAGCAATAAACTTCTTGAAGATTTGGAAAGAGCAATTATATTCCTTCTGTTTTGGAATTCAAGACGCTCTCTCTCATAAAATTAAAATGTTCCCTTGGGTGATATATGCTTTCTACGCAACTGTAACAATCTGCTTCACTGAAATTTAAGGGGAGACTCTGAAAACTGAGAACTGACTACAATTAGTCATTTAAATTGCTATATTAGGCTATTGATTACTTATTATATTCGAGGCCCAGGTGCTGCATGATGGAGTGAGCTCCTGTCACTAGTCCCAGTTTCTGCCAACCTAGCAGTTTGAAAGCATGCAAATGCTAGTAGATAAATAGGTACCACTTTGGTGGGAAGGTAACAGCATTCTGTGCAGTCATGCTGGCCACATGATCACAGAGTAGTCTCTGACAACACTGGCTCTTTGGCTTTTTCCTTTTCTATACAAGAAGGGAATTATTATTATTATTATTATTATTGCTTCATTCTTGTTTGCTGTTCGTTTGCTTTTGTTCTTTTTTGTCTCCAATTTTTCATCTTTATTGGGAAGAAATAAAATAATAGCCAACAGAAAACAATAAATAAGAGTAGGTGGGAAAAGAACAAGTTTAAACAAGATGGAATAACTTTAAAGAAGACTGAAGGGGAATAAAGAAGCCTGAAGAAAACAGGAGAAAGCTAAAGAAGGTTGGAGAAGGTTCAAAAATTAAGAGTAGAGGGAGAAAGTGCTGGGGTGTTGAGAAGGAAGAACTTAAGGACTTTAAATGTAGAATTAGAAAGAAGAAAGAAAGAAAAGAAAGAAAGAAAGAATATAGAAGAAGAAGAGAAGAAGGGGAAAGGAAGGAAAGAGGGAGGAAAAGAAGAGAAGGAAGAGTAGAAGATACACGAGAAAAGACAAAAGGAAAGAAGAGAAAATAGAGATAAAGTTTTTTAAAAAGTTGGACAAAGATGGTTTGAAAATGGCATCAGGTTTAAGATGCCCAATAAATTCAAAATGCTCAGAGCAGAAGAGGATCAACAGAACAAGACACCCCACACTATATGGTAATATTCATAGAAGAAATAAGAGAATTCAGGAAGGAAACAAAAACAAAGCTGGAAAAGATTAATGCTAAATTAATGTATGCCACAGATTACTAACACAAGTGAAAAAAGAACTAAAAGAAAATAAAGAATTAAATTTTGAGGTACAGAGATTACAGACCAAGTAGCACTGGCTTGAACAAAGAGAAAAGGAATCTTGGCCAAGAGTTAGAGTTCTATGAGAAGAGGTTAATGAAAATATTAGAAACAAAATAATAAAAAGAATTAGCTAAGAGTTTAGAATGAGAAAACAAACAGGTAGAGAAGGAAATCGACCATGTCTTTTATGTAAATTCAAATTAAGCTAGGAGGAAAAGCCTTCCAAGGGATCATCCAATGTGTTAGGAAAAACATGAGAGACTATATATTGCAAGTTCACTATCATAAAGGCATCTGGGAGGATGGTAAATTATTATTATGAAGGGGATCCCAACTTGAATATTTAGGAAAAGAAGGAGCTATAACTTCTTTTCTGAGACTTTGAAAAGAAAAAAATCCATTTCAGTTAGGTCAAACTGGAAGGAGTTATTTTTACTTTTAGCAAAGAGAGATATAAGATCAAAACCATGGAGAAACCTTAAAAAGTTTTTTGAATGTATAAAAGGTACTTGGGAATGGCAAGGAGAAAACAGGAAGGGGAAATTTTAGAATCAGAAGAAGACTGGGATCTACAAAGAGAAAACTTACCCAAAACAGATGGACCAAATAAAGTGGCTTCTGGACACTTTAGGGGGCATGGTGTTCAGAAGATGCATGCCCCTCAAAGTGTCCAGAATAGATGCTGCATGGAGAGTGTGCAGAGCTGAGAAAAGCCAGCACAAAAAGGAGCGGATAAAAGCTGCTACTGCGGGTATCACATTCCGAACCCAGGAGGTGGGCAACTTTGAGAGCGGGCTGTATAGTTGCAGCAGTCTCCACCCGACCACAGCCAGGACGACCTCTGGCCACTCCTTTTGGCCAGTCTGCTTGATACCTTAGATGACGAAAAACTTCCAACTCAGATGCTGGCGAAACGTCAGAAAGAAACTCTTTCAGAACATGGCCACACAGCCCGAAAAAACCCACAAAAAAACTCAGCTGTATAGTTTTGTAACCTCTCTCCTAGAGACCTTCTAAATCCTTCACAGTCTTCTCAGATGGAAAATTTCACTAGTGTTAGATTTCTCTGTCGTCCCAATATGCCAACATGCCAACAACTATCAGGTCAGAATGCACAGGGAAGCCATCGAAATCCATAAACACTTAGACAACTTCAACAGGAAAGAAGAAACTCTCAAAGTAAACAAGGTGGCTACCAGTCCTACAAAATAAGAAAATCTGCACTCAGCAAATGCAAAGGGAAGACCAACCAGGGTCAGCAGACAACAGCAAACAATCTCCTTGATTGCATTCCTCACCTGGAAGCCATGCCATTAACACCAGAACAACACCTATTCAACACAGAACAATACACAGTTTACATGGGAACAGCAGACATATCCTGGATTGCATAGCCTGAAGCGATGCCATCAACACAGAACAATACCTATTCAACACAGAATAACACACAGTTCACCTGGGAACCACCCCTCCCTACCCAGGGTCTCACAGTATATATACAACCAGACTTTTCCATTTCAGTTTTCTCTGAAGATGCTAGCCACAGATGCTGGCGAAACGTCAGAAAGAAACTCTTTCAGAACATGGCCACACAGCCCGAAAAAACCCACAAAAAAACTATGGATGCCGGCCATGAAAGCCTACGACTTCACTATACAGCTGACTTAATTAAAGCTATTATCTCTGCCTTTGTTTGGACTAATTTAGCCAAGCACCTGTTAAGTTTGCCAAAGAAGAAAGAACTGTTAACTTTAGTAACTTGAAATATTATTTGAACAAGCCTGAAAAGAAGAGAAAGTAATACATACATATAACCACATTTAGCAAAAGAGATTTATAATTTGCTATTAAGGAAAAGAAATTCCTTTCTTTTTTCTTTTTTCTCAAGTCTCCTTTGATTATTCCTTGTGGAAGATATTACAGAATTTGTTAAAGGACCTTCTGACAAGATATACAATTTAATAGCCATTGTAATAGTCCTTATCTTTAAAGAAAGAGATTAATTTTGGGAAAAGGAAAAAAGGGAAAAATAATAAGAGAAATAAGAGAAATACATGTAACAATTTAATTAATTATTGCTACAAACTATTACAAATTGTTAACTATATGTTTTCCTTTACTTTTTGAAAAAATATTTTGCTACTTAGCTGCTCGGTATTTATTATTTAGCATTTTGTAGTAGAGTACACTGGAGAACTAAGAATTTTGGAGTAGAATACATAATGCTGTCCTTTTGAAAACTTCCATTCTCCACTTTAACTTCTTTAAAAATTGATTGGTGTTGTACTCTGATTAAGATTATCTTAGTTTTGTTCTTAGCATTTATTAATTTATAGTTTTGTTACCCAGGCAAACTAATAAGTGCATTTTGACTATTAGATCTGATCTCTTTCTGAGCTAAAGATATCTGCATTGAATATATATAAAAATATAAAATGGCTTCAGGAATAAAATCCAGATCAATGACACAAACTCAGACAATATCTATTCAAAGAAGAGCATCAATTGATCTATCATCAAAACAACCTGATGTAAGTGCTACTATATTACAAGAATTGAGGGAATTTAAGAAAAACTTCAAGAAAGAAATAAGAGATGAACTGAAGACGACTAGAAAAGAGATAAAAGATGATTTACAAAGAGAAACAGGAGAGCTATCTTCTAAACTAGATAATCTATCTAAAGAAATGAAGGATATGAGAAAGGAAATTAATGTAATTAAAAAACACACACAGGACCTGGAATAAAAAACAGAAGAGATAGATAAATACCAAAAAACAAATACACAGCAAATTCTGATTCAAGAAGTAAGATACCGGCAAAAATGCGTTAAGATTAGAGGACTGATCGAGCAAGCTAATGAATGCCTCTTGGAAAGATTAACTATGATATTTGCCAAATATATTGGTTTAACAGAGGAGGCTATGGATGGATTTATAGAACAAGCCTTTAGAATTAACTTTGCACACGCAAAAGAAAGAAAATCACCAAGAGATGTAATCATGTATTTAACTAACATTAGAATTAGAGATAAAATCATTCAACAAAGCATTATGGAAAGATTGGTGGTCGATGGACACAAAGTGGAGATTTACAAAGACATCCCACAACAAATTTTAAGGCAAAGACAAGAATACAAATTCCTTACTGAAGCGTTGAGAAGAATAAACATCAACTATAAATGGGAAAAAGTAGAGGGAGTATCATTTACTTACAAACAGAAAAGATATAAAATCAATACTATCGAGAAAGCAAAAAAATTTTATAGAAAAATAAACACAAAGAAAAAAGAGGAAACAAATATGAGCAACATAGAGAAAACACAACGAAGTAGGCCCAAAGAAAAAGAATTAACAAAAAACAGAAGCGAGAGAGAAGAGGAAGGAAAAGAAACCAAACAAACAGACAAAAACCTGATGCAAGATGAGGACGATGACGCTATGAACGAACCAGTAAATTTAGATAGGGATGAAGAAGAGTATGACAGCGAGGACGAAGATGAACAGGATGAGCAGGAAGAACAGGAAGAAGCAACACACAAAGGCCAACTGCAAGAAGAAATAAATTAGACAAATAGATAGTTAGAAACCTAACAAAAATAAATTAACAAACAATTAAAACAATATAAATATAATGCCAATTTCTATAGGTTCCTGGAATGTTAAAGGAATAAATACATCACATAAGAGAAAGCAAATATTTCATATCATTGAAAAATTGAATTACGACATCATGATTTTAGAAGAAACAAGAATAAAGGAAAAAGAAAGCTTTTACTTAAGAAATCCCAAATTAGGATATCTTTTCTACTCAGCGTCAAATAAAAAGAAAAAAGGAGTAGCCGTTTACATAAACAGAAATATTGAGGCTAAAGAACTATACAAAGACAACAATGGTCATTATGTCATAGTAGAGATTTTGCTCGCAAGATTAAAAATGATCATAGTTGGTGTATATGCACCGTTAGGAAAAAAAGAAACATTCTTTTTAGAACTCAATGAGAAATTAGCTGAATATGATGCGAATAATTTTTTGATTATAGGCGACTTCAACGGTGTCATCGATCCACATAGAGACAGATCCTCCAGTAAAAAGATCAAAAATAATCAAGGTAAATTACCAAAGGTTTTTTTCGAAATGATGGATGAATTATCTTTAGAAGATGTCTGGTCACATAAATATGGATCCACAAAGGGTTTTACATTTTATTCAGAAAGCCATCATTCTATGTCAAGAATAGACATGGCATTGATATCTAAATCCTTAATAACAAATGTCAAAAAGATGGAAATTAAATCCAAAATGATATCTGATCATAGTTTAATACGAATTGAGATGTTCAACCCAAAGAATCAGTTCTCTTGGAAATTAGATGATAACATCTTTAAAGACGACACATTTGTCCAAAAAATGAAAGAAGATCTAAAAAATTATTTCAAGGAGAATAATACAGATGTCCAGACAAAGGTGGTATGGGAGGCTAGCAAAGCTGTAGCAAGAGGTATATTGATTTAAAAAGCCTCAGAAAATAAGAAAGAGATACAAGAAAAGACGAAATTAATACTTGAAAAGATGAGAGCTAAAGAAGAAGAATTTAGGAGGAAACCAACAAATCAGAATTTAAGAAAGGAAATACAAATACTCCAAAAAGAATTTCAAACATTAACAACAGAAGAAATCGCTATAAAATTAAAAATGGCTAAACAGACATATTTCCAACAGGCAAATAAAGTGGGAAGATGGCTGTCATACAAATTAAAAAAGGAAAAAGATACCTTAGATGACCTGACCAAAAAAAAGGGATCTGAAGAAAGGAAGAGAGAAGACTGAACAAAGGTCTAATCTGCACTGTAGAAATATTGCAGTTTCACACTGTTCAACTGTCATGCTCCATACTGTAGAATTCTGGGAATTGTAGTTTGTTGTGGCACCAGAGCTGACAAAGAATGCTAAATATCTCAGAAAACTACATATCCCAGAAGTTCATAGCATTGAGCCATGGCATTATTTCTGCAGTGCAGATTAGACCAAAGAGAGACCACTTCTCTGGATCAGATTATCTCTGACAAAGGATAATAGCAAAAAGATGGAGATGGAGAATAATAAGGAAGGAGAAGAAAATGATGTAAAGATGTAAATGGATGAGGAAGGAAGAGATCAGGGAAAGACTGGAGGGGGAGGATGGAGGGGGGATTGATTTTATATATAACAGTTAAATTCAAATATAGTATAGTGGGAAAGAAACATGAAATATATTGACCTTTAAATGTTGTGCAAGGCTTAAATGCTGTATGATGGGGTGAGTTCCTGTCACTAGTATCAGCTTCTGCCTACGTAGCATTTCAAAAGCATGCAAATCCAAATAGATAAATAGGTACCATTTTGGTGGGAAGGTAACAGTGTTCTGTGCAATCGTGCTGGCCACATGATCACAGACTAGTCTCTGACAACGCTGGCTCTTTGGCTTAGTAACGGAGATGAGCATCAGCCTCTACGGTTGGACACAACTTGACAACCTTGTCAATGGGGAATAACTTTACCTTTATCTTTAAAGCTTATATAGAGTTTTGTATAGAATTTTAAACATATTTTAAATTTTAATGTATAATGTTTTTAACTTTTTTAAAATTGTTTAATTTTTTAAACTTTGTATTTACATTTTAATGCTTTGTATTATTTTTAACTTGTATTTTTTAAATTTTGTTAGCCACCTTGCATCCCTATACTGGGTGAAAGGTAGGATATAAATAAATAAATAAATAAATAAATAAATAAATAAATAAAATGAAAAGGTTAGGAAAATGGAGAGCAATATTCCACTACCTTAAAAAAATCAAATGCAGATATTAACTGTTTTCAGGAAATATGATTTAAAAAAATATGTCCAGTCATTATCTAATATATATATATATAGAGAGAGAGAGAGAGAGAGAGAGAGAAGAGGGAGAGATTGAGATTGAGAGAGAGAGGGGAGGGGAGGGGAGGGGAGAGGGAGGAAACATCCCCCCCCGGGCTGCATCCACAGCTCAGTGAGATGGTATTCTGGGATTTGTAGTTTTGTGAGATATTTTGCCTTCTCTGTCAGAGAGGTCTGGTGCACCAACAAACTACAAATCCCAGGATTCCATAGGTTTGACCCATGGCAGTTAAAGTGGTGTCATTCTGGATTATTTCTGCAGTGCAGATGTAGCCTTAGTCAAAAGAAGAAAAATGGACTAGTAATGTATATAAAAAACAAATTATTGCCCAAACTTGAGCCCTTCCTTCAGCCCATCCACCATCATCCAGGCTCAGAGGGAGAGAAAGCTGGGCTGGCTCCATTGGGCCTAACTCAAGTAAGAAAAGGGCCCTCCCTTCAGCCCATCCACCAGCATCTGGCCTCAGAGGAAGAGAGAGCTGGGCCAGCTCCATCAAGCCCAACTGAAGTAAGATCAGACTGCCAGAAATAGTGCAAATTGAGTCCACTTTTAGGGTTAGGGTTAGTGCTAAGGAATCATGAGAATTGGTTGTTTTTTTCTGAGACACTGAGCCTTCTCTGTCAGAGAGCTCTGGTGCCACAATAAAATACAGTTCCCATGATTCCCTAACCCTAACCCTAAAAGTGGACTCAATTTGCACTATTTCTGGCAGTCTGCAACCCCCCAAAGAGCCCTCTCTCCAGCCCATCTGCCATGGCCATGGCCCTTCTTTCCCTCTGGGGCCATGAACTTGATCCCTTCCCCACCACCATTCCCTTCTCCTTTTGTGTCATGTCTTTTTACATTGTAAGCCTGAGGGCAGGGAACTGTCTAAATGAATAAATAAAAATTGTAAACTGCTCTGAGAGTGAAGTTGTAGGCTTTCATGGCCAGCATTCATAGTTTTTTGTGGGTTTTTCGGGCTGTGTGTCTATGTTCTAGAAGATGGACACACAGCCCGAAAAACCCACAAAAAAACTATGCTCTGAGAGCCTTTGTGGCTGAAGAGCAGGGTATAAATACTCCAAATAAATAAATAAACTAGTATTAGCAGATGATAAAGGAAGATATATAG
Organism: Phrynosoma blainvillii; assembly: GCA_026167975.1. NCBI lineage: Eukaryota > Metazoa > Chordata > Lepidosauria > Squamata > Phrynosomatidae > Phrynosoma > Phrynosoma blainvillii. The sequence goes on from JANUYF010000004.1 coordinate 156,637,327, forward strand.
CAGTGGAAATTAGTTTCAATGATGTTAAAATTTTGGTGATTAGAATAGGAGAAATTTGCATTTTATAAAGAACTGAAAAATAAAATAATATAATTGGATTATGAAAATTGGTGTTTATTAGGGGACTTCAGTGGAAAGGTAGGACCACAATCAGATAGATATTTGGAGAAGAAAAAAATGATTATTTTTTTTGAACTGGCAGAATTACAATTTGGCTTTCAAGTAATTAAGTAAGAGCATTAAGAAAAGTCAACATTCTGGTCAAAACATCATCAGATCATAATCTGGTAATGTTGATTACCAGACAACTCAATCTTTCAGAATAAACTAATCACTTTTATATAAAGAGGAAATAATAAAATAATGTAAAACTAGGCTTAAAGAGTATTTTGCCCTAAACACGAACATCGAAGTGGCTAACAGTATTGTTTGAGATGCAGTAAGGTGGTAATTAGAGGAGTCTTTATAATGATATACAGAAGATGGAAAATAAAGAGGCAAGAGAAGATACAGAGAAAATGAAATCAAGAAAATTAGAATATCAAAACTCCCCTTTGAATAAAAAAAATCAAGAGTCTACTGAAGATACTACAAAATCAATTAACAGTGTTGATGTCAGAGGAAATTAAGAAAACTTGGACTATGTAAAACAAAGAAATTTTGTAAATGTGAATAAACTGAATAGGTGGTTATCATACATATTAAGAAAATAAAGGGCCAAAGGGATGATAATATGGTTGAAGGGGGGATAATAGGATGATAACCAAGGAAAACGAAATTCAGAAATTATTTTATAATTATTTTGAAACACTTTATAGTGAGCAGGAGGTTCCATTGGAACAAATGGATGAACTGTATATACACATGTATAAATCTAGAAATTTTAGTCAAAAAATTGAGCTCATAAAAGAAGAAGAAGAAGAAGAAGAAGAAGAAGAAGAAGAAGAAGTTTCATTTCTAGGCCGCCCCTCTGCTCAGCAATTGGGGCGGCGTACAGCATAATTTAAAAACAAGAGACAATGTAAAATTCCTATATCCCACACCCTAATCCTCCCACCCCTTAAAACTAAATTAAAGTATAATAACAAAGTTAAAACGATTCTTAAAAAACATAATAAAAACAAAAACAAAACAAAAACAAAGTAAACAATCTGGGCATGTCCATGTACTATGGGGGGTTAAGGGCGTAAGGTAACCTCCACTAGAGCCAGGGGATTATTCTGGGAAAGCCTGCCTGAAGAGATCCGTCTTTACTGCTTTCTTGAAAGCAGCAAGGGTAGTAATAAGACGGATCTCATCCAGCAGGCCATTTCATAGTCTGGTAGCGGTCTCAGAGAAGGCCCTCTGGGAGGTCTGTGCCAGCCTAGTCTTCATGGGCTTCAACAGATTCCTCCCAGAGGACCGAAGTGTGTGGGGGGGTCGTACGGGGAGAGGCGGTCCCTGAGATAAGATAGACCCAAGCCATGTAGGGCTTTAAAGGTTAACACCAACACCTTGTACTGTGCCCGGAAACTAATTGGCAGCCAGTGCAGGGATTTGAGCACTGGTGTTATGTGCTACCTCCTTGATGTTTCGGTAATTAGCCTGGCTGCCATGTTTTGTACCAGTTGCAGTTTCTGGGTTAGGTACAAGGGTAGCCCCATGTAGAGTGCATTGCAGTAATCCAGACATGAGGTTACCAAAGCGTGTATAACAGTTTCCAGATCCCTCATATCCAGATAAGGGCGCAGCTGGTGTATCAGCTGAAGCTGATAACAAGCACTCCTGACCACCGCATTCACCTGACAAGTCATGTGAAGCGACAGATCTAAGAGTACCCCCGGACTGTGAACACAGTCCTTAGAGGAGAGTGTGACTCCATCCAGGACTGGAGACTGTATTCCCAAATCTGGTTTCGGTCCCGTGACTGTCAGTACCTCCGTTTTGTCTGGATTCAGCTTCAATCTGTTTTTCCTCATCCAATCCATTACTGCTCTAAGACAGTCATTGAGAGGAGAGATGCCACCTGAAGTCTGAGCCGATGATCTGGTCATGGAGAAATATATGTGGGTGTCATTAGCGTACTGATGACACCGTGCTCCATGCCTCCAAATGATCTCACCCAGCGGCCTTGAATAGCATCAGGGACAGGATGGCTCGCTGAGGGATGCCACAATTAAGCTCTATTTTGGAAGAGCATCTGTCCCCGAGCCTCACCCTCTGGGATCTGCCTGAGAGGAAGGAATGGAACCACTGCAGAGCAGTGCCTCCAATTCCTAACTCTCTCAGGCAATCCAAGAGGATGGCATGATCTATTATATCGAAGGCCACTGAGAGATCCAAGAGCACCAGCAAGGTCACACTACCCCTGTTGATGCCCAGGCGGAGGCCATCGGTCAGAGCAACCATGACCATCTCAACTCCATATCCTGTCCTGAAGCCGGTTTGAAACAGATCAAGATAATCGGTTTCATCCAAGACTGCTTGGAGTTGGGAAGCAACTGCCCTCTTGATCACCTTGCTCAAAAAAGGGAGCAAGGAGACTGGCCTGTAGTTGTTTCTGTCCAGGGGGTCCAGGGAAGGTTTTTTCAGGAGTGGCCTAACCGCCGCCTCCTTCAAACAAGATGGTACAAAACCTTCCCTAAAGGATGCATTGATTGTATCCTGAAGGAATACTCTCAACACGTCCCCCCCCCCCCCCCCGGGCGACCAGCCAAGATGGACAAGGGTCGAGAGGACAAGTCATCTTCCTCACTTTTCCAAAGAGTTTGTCCACGTCATCAGTACTCACAGATTGAAATTGATCCAGTAAATTACCATCAATGGAGTTGCTGGATACCTCGTCTACGGGTTCTGCCCAAAAACTGGCATCCAAGTCGGCTCTTATCCGAGAGATTTTATCTGCAAAGTGGATGTTAAACGCCTCACAGAAGGCTGTCGTTGGGTTGAGTAGGGGATTTGGCGGAGGTGAAACCTTCATCAGCTCCCCCACCACCCTAAACAGCTCTGCTGGGCGAGACTCTGCAGACGCAATACGTGCAGAACAGAAGGATTTCTGCGCTGCACGTAAAGCCTCCCTATAGTAATCAAGGTGCTTCCTAAGGCGAGTTCTGTCGGATGAGAGACAAGTCCTTCACCATTCGCACTCTAGTCATTGTCCAGCTCGCTTCATCCTCCTAAGCTCCTCTGTAAAACTGGGTCGACTTCTTCATCCATCAACATAAGTACTATGTTTTAATTCTTCCCCTTCTCTGAGTATAGTGGTGAAAGGTAAGAGTTTTAGGTCATCCTGGAAGCACCCAAAAGAAGCACCATATGCCTCTATTCTTTCCACCATGATGCCTTTTTGATTGCTTGAGTGGGAAAATGGCAGTGGTGGCACATCTTTGGTGCTTCTCAAAGTAGTGCCAAGAGGAATCGAACTTAGGAGGATCTGAATAAGACATTTCTGTATGAAGACAGTAAAGTTTGCCCTTTATACCCTTTATTACAAGCCCCTAAGTTTTATCCTCAGCTTATTTATGAGTCATATCAAAATCCATAATTTTGGCCCAAAACTTGCCCTCAACTTATACATGAGGTTGACTTATAGTCAAGTATATACGGTATGCAAAAATGTATATTTTTAAAGGTCATTAAAATGCAAAAAGAAAAAGTGGACTTGACTGGAGGAGAAACTAGCAGCCAGTAGCTTTCTATATAGCTGCAGCCCTAGTCTCTGGAGCATGGGGAAAAGGCTTGGGAAACAGTTATTTCACATGGTGTAGAAGAAGAGACAGCAAAAGATGAGCTTTTGCTGTCTCTTCTTGAGTCTCTGCGGTTAATCCTCCCCAGTCCAGAGAGTCTTGGTAGAGTTTGCTGAGTCAAGGCTGAGGGTCAATTGGGGAAATTGGCCATTGTGAGAAATGAGACATTATAATTATTTCATACTTTTCATGCGGGGAGAAAAGTAATTTTATTGCCCACCATTATTCAGACACCAGAAGAATTATTCTGTCATTTTACAACACATTATCTCATCTCTTCTCCCAGTTAAAGGATATGACCCGAGAAAGGAGAGGAAAATAGTGGAGGTGAACTCCACAGATGATGCCAGAGAATGATTTGGATTCTTGAATCATAGTCTGCAGTTTCAGGAGGGGGGAATTTCTGGCAAGCTATTTTAGATCTGATCCTAACCAACAGGGATCACCTGGTTAAAGGAGTGGAAGCAATGGAATCCTTAGGTGGGGATGATCACATACTTCTGCAGTTTGTTATATAGTGGACAGGGGAAGCTGAGCATAGTCAGACTCACAAAATGGTGAAGGGTCTGGAAACCATGCCCTATTAGGAGAAATTTAGGAAAATCGGTATGTGTAGCCTGGAGAAGAAAAGTTAAGAGGTGATATGATAGCCTTGTTTAAATATTTGAAGGAATTTCATATTGGGGATCAATCAGGTTTGTTTTCTGCTGCTCCAGAGACTAAGATACAGAGAAAATAGATACAAACGACATGAAAAGAGATTCCACCTAAACAATAGGAAGAACTTCCTAAGAGTAAGAGCTCTTTGACAGTGGAACATGCTCCCTTGGAGTGTGGTTCAGTTTCCTTCTTTGGGTTTTTTATACAGAGGCTGGATGGCCATCTGTTGATTGTGAGTTCTTGCATGGCAGTTCTTGCAGGACTGGATGGCCACTATGGTCTCTTCCAACTCTGTGATTCTATGATTCTAACTGAATAAAGAAATTTTAGTTTAGGAAATAGTAGAAGCGATTAAGAAAGCTAAAAAGGGGAAATCTCCTGGGCCAAAGAGACTAACAGCATTTTATTATAAGGTATTTTCTGAAGAATTTGTTCAGCCACTTCAGATAATTATGAATAATAATCTGAAGAATTATCCCATAGTTAGAGAGAAGCCAATGTTGTGCTACTGTCCAAAGAGAATCAGGATTCAATGATAACAAAAAATTATAGGCCTATCTAATTATTGAATGAGGATAATAAACTATTTGCATCATTTCTAGCTAATAGAATTTAAAATATCTTCATGAAATTATACATGGCTTTATACATTATAAAGCCATTAAAATGGCTTATACCTAAAAGACAATTTAAAGGCAATTAATATATTGGATTATTGAGATTATCATAATCATAAGGAGCCTTATTCTTTCTCAATGCTGAGAAGCCATTTGATAATTTAATTAAAGTTATACAAGAGATTAAATTTAGGGGGAAATAGCTTGGCTTAGCTGAATTTGAGCAATATATTCTCACCAAAAAGTAAAATTGGTTATAAATGGAAACACAGGGGGGTTGCAGACTGCCAGAAGTAGTGCAAATTGAGTCCACTTTTAGGGTTAGGGTTAGGGTTAGGGAATCATGGGAACTGTATTTTATTGTGGCACCAGAGCTCTCTGACAGAGAAGGCTCAATGTCTCAGAAAAAAATACAATTCCCATGATTCCCTAGCACTAACCCTAACCCTAAAAGTGGACTCAATTTGCATCATTTCTGGCAGTCTGCAACCTCCCTATGTTTCTATTAATACCGGCTAAAATAGCACTTGCCTTCTCAGCAGCAGCTTCACACTGCTGGCTCATGTTAAATTTATGACCAACAATAATCCCAAGGCCCTTTTCACATGTTGTACTGCAGAGCCATGTATCTTCCATCCTATACATGTATATATGTTTTTTGTGGCCTAAATTTGCATTTGTCTTTATTGAATTTCATTTTCAGCCCAATTTTCCAGTTTATCTATCTAGGGACTTTATCACATGGGGGAAATCTATAGTTTGTCCCATACAAATCCTGAAAAAAACACGTAAATACACGCAACGATTTCACATGATGTCACACAAAAACTGCTATTAAAGTGGTCAGAAAGTGGTGTTATCCCAGATCTTTTTACTTTCAGGATTTTAGTGAAAATACATTTTTTATATTAGTGTAATTGCGCATTTACTCAAGTGTGAAAGCCAAATTCGGTTTATTCAAACAATAACCCTCCTTTAATTCTTTTTTCCGGTTTTCCCATGGTTCTGTGGGGCTGCTTTTACTTCCTGTTTTGCTTGGGCGACAAACATGCCAGGCAGACATGAACCTCTCTGCTTTTTCTTTCTGCGCATGTGCAAGTATACCATTTCTAGTACATTTACAGATTTCTTTCACTTCTGTATGAAATGTAAAAACACCTTTTTATCTCCTTTTATGTTATTTCGCATTTATTGTAATTACGTGTGAAATTCATTTGCATGATCAAGATCTATTTTCGCTTTATTTTCAGGATGGTTTATTTGCGCTTTATTTTCTTTTTGAAGACAAAACTGGCCCCGGTGTGATAAAGTCCTAGGTTTTCTTGAATTCTGTTCCTATCTTCCAATGTGTCAGCCATGGCACCCAGTTTTGTGTCATATGTAAATTTGATAATAATTCTCTCCATCCTATCATCTAAGTCATTGATTTAAAAAAATGCTGAAGAGTAATGACCCTAAAACAGAACCCTAAGGCACTCCACTTGAGACCTCCTTCCAGTATGAAGTGCAGCCATTGATGACAACTCTTTGAGCATGCTTTTCCAACCAATTATGGATCCATTTGACAGTATTCCTATCTATCTGACATTTAATGAATTTGCTAATCAAAATAATATGTGGAGCCTCATTAAATGCTTTGCTGAAATCCAGATAAATGACATCCACAGCATTCCCACCATCTATTAAACTAGTGATGTGATTGAAAAATGATAGTGATGTATTACAAATAACAATAATAACAACAAAATATCATATCCAGTCTCTAATCAGTAGAGGTGTCTCCGTTATCTTTTGCTTTCTAGGTCATTGATGAAAGAACCAGTGTTCAGTGATGACCTGCCAAGCCGTATTCTGTGTGGAGCTGTGACCGTGAAATCACTTATCAAGGAATTTACTGAAACGTCTGCCATTTTTGAAGATGGGAGTGTGGAAGAGAATGTTGATATTGTCATTTTTGCAACAGGATACAGTGTCGCATTCCCATTTGTGGACAAGTCAGTGATTGAGGTGGCTGACAATCATGTCCCATTGTATAAACATGTTTTCCCTCCTCATATGGAAAAAGCAACATTGGCAGTTATTGGCCTCATCCAGCCCCTTGGGCCAATCATGCCTACTTCAGAACTGCAAGCCCGCTGGGCTACCAGAGTTTTTAAAGGTGAAATTAGGGAAGTGATTAACAATCCATTTAATATAGCATAGCACTTCACAGAATATGAGAGGGATAGACCCCTTCCTCAATTAGCTTATGATTTAAAATTTGACACACAGGAAACAAGAAAGGAAGAATCACTGGGAGGAGGAGGATGAAACTTGCCAAGAAAACCACGTGATGGGGTCACCTTAGAGTCACAACACATATACTAACCCAAGTCTGGGAGAAGGAGGAGGAACTTTTGGCCAGAAGGGGTGGGATTTCCTCCCAGATGGGCTGCATGCCGTCCCTCCTTGTCACAGCTCAGTTTTCCATGGGAAAACTGAGCCACAGCAAGGAGCCAGGCCAAGTGCGTGCGCCTCCCCACTGCTCCTTGCTGTGGCTACCTCTTGCCCTCAATGACTGCTTTGTGTGCCAGAGAGGACACCCATGCTGTAGGTTCACCAACACAGGCATAGGGGAATCATTCAAGCTACCTGATTCATACTCTGGATCCTCTTACCTTCCCCAGCTCCACTACAGCCTCTCAAGTTCCCTGAAAATTCTTTTATCATGGGATCCTGCTGAATGCAGGGAACTATTATACAGAGAAAAGGTGGATTCCCCCACCCAAAGTGAAGGACTTTCTATGAATTTGAGGAGGGATTTATGCAGTGTAGTGAGATACCTTCACGGCCCAACATTTTCTTTACTTTTCTGTTTAGGGCTGAGTTCTTTGTCTTCAGCGAGCACCATGATGGCTGATATCATCAAAAGGAATGAGAAGAGAATCAAATGGTAAGCAAAATATCCTATGCTTTATTGTAATCCTGTTTATTATAATCCTCATCAGACATTGCAAAAAAAAAAATGTGGGCAGGACATGAAAAACCTCCATTATGACAAAGATTAGGTGACCTATATAAACAAACAGTCTGCAAATGCCCTAAGGTCAGCAGTCAAGTTCAAAGAAGGGAAAGAAAATGACAATATACAGAACCAATTTGAAGTAGAAGAACAAGAGGAAGAACTTAACAGTGAAGAACCAATCCCTAAAGGGGAAACAAATTTGAAAGAGATAGAACAAATCACCAATTAAACTAAGGGCCTTTGCAGACTGCCAGAAATAGTGCAAATTGAGTCCCATGTTGGCCAATAGCTCCTGGGATTCTGGGAGCTGAAGTCCCTCGGCCCTTAAAGGGGAAAGGTTGCCTACTCCTGGTATAAACTGAAGTCCATTGAAAAAGCTAAAGACTTCTGGAAAAAAATGCAACAAAGAGATAAAGAAGAACTTAGAGAGATAAGATGCACAAGTATATAAAAGCAGACTAAGGGCCTAAGCAGACGACTAAAACAGTCGTCTTGGAGGCCCGGAAGAGGAGGAGCCACTGCACGCGCGGCGGCCCTTCCTCTTCCTGAGGTCGCCCTGAGCGCTTCCGGGCCACCGCATGCCGGACGCGTTCAGGGCGACCTCCCTCCACAGCGTCCGGACGCGCTGTGGAGGATAAGTCGCAAAAAGGGCGCCCGCCGCTTTTAGGGCGCTCTTTTTGCGACTTATGAAAGGAGTGCCTTTTTGGCGCTCCTTTCAGGGTCGCCGGGGAGGCGCCGCGGTGAGGCTGCCATAGCCCCGCGGCGCTCCGGACCAGGGCGCTCCAAACGCCCTGGTCTGCATCCCCCCTAAGAGCCTTTGCAGACTGCCAGAAATAGTGCAAATTGAGTCCACTTTAAATTGAGGCACTGCCCTGGCTCAGTGCTAGGAAATCATGGGAACTGTAATTTATTGTGGCACCAGAGCTCTCTGACAGAGAAGGCTCAATGTCTTAGAAAAAAAATACAATTCCCATGATTCCCTAGCACTGAGCCAGGGCAGTGCCTCAATTTAAAGTGGACTCAATTTGCACTATTTCTGGCAGTCTGCAAATGCCCTAAGGTCAGCAGTCAAGTTCAAAGAAGGGAAAGAAAATGACAATATACAGAACCAATTTGAAGTAGAACAAGAGGAAGAACTTAACAGTGAAGAACCAATCCCTAAAGAGGAAACAAATTTGAAAGAGATAGAACAAATCACCAATTAAACTAAGGGCCTTTGCAGACTGCCAGAAATAGTGCAAATTGAGTCCACTTTAACTGCCCTGGCTCAGTGCTAGGGAATCATGAGAATTGTATTTTTTTTCTGAGACATTGAGCCTTCTCTGTCAGAGAGCTCTGGTGCCACAATAAACTACACTTCCCATGATTCCCTAGCACTGAGCCAGGGCAGTTAAAGCAGACTCAATTTGCACTATTTCTGGCAGTCTGCAAAGGCCCTAAGAAAGGAATCAAAGGGCAAAATAAGGACTTATTTAAAGACATGACATTCCTTTCGTGGAATGTAAAAGGACTGAATGACAAAAAAAGAGGAAAGACATTTTTCATAAAATAGGTCAATTGGATTGTGACATAATAAGTTTACAGGAAACCCACATTAGAAATAAAGATAAAAGATTATTGAGAAACCCAAAACTGGGATTGGAGTATGTTTCAGCATATATATGAGGATGTTAATTCAAATTACAAATCCTTTGTGTATAGAAATGAAGTGGCAGGTCCAGTCTTGACGATGGTCATTGGTGCGCAAAGACATAGGAAACTGGTCTTTGTGCATGGGGCTGAACTGGCAGATCCAGTTTTGTGATGGGACTAGCCTTTGGTGAGAGGAATAGATGAATGTAGGGCACGCCTTATGAGATGGGGTCAGATAGTGTTGAAGTGTGTGTCATGAGTAAGAAAGTCATTGTCTTTGTTCAATCCATTGCTGAGGGGCTATAGGGGCTATCCATTTCAAAGCGGCTTTAGGACAGGATATGGAGTTGAGACTGCCATGGTTCCTCTGGCTGACGACCTCTGCTTGGGTATCGACAGGGGTAGTGTGACCCTGCTGGTGCTCTTGGACCTCTCAGCAGCCTTTGATACAATAGACCACTCCATCCTCTTGGGTCGCCTGAGAGAGTTAGGAATTGGAGGCACTGCTTTGCCATGGTTCCATTCCTTTCTCTCGGGCAGATCCCAGAGGGTGAGGCTTGGGGACAGTTGCTCTTCTAGAACAGAGCTTAATTGTGGCATCCCTCAGGGTGCCATCCTGTCCCCAATGCTATTTAATATCTATATGAAGCCGCTGGGAGAGATCATCCGGAGGCATGGAGAACGGTGTCTTCAGTACGCTGATGACATGCAGATATATCTCTCCATGACCCGATCATCTGCCCGGACGTCAGATGGCATCTCTCCTCTCAATGATTGTCTTAAGGCAGTAATGGATTGGATGAGGAAAAACAGATTGAGACTGAATCCAGACAAAATGGAGGTACTAACAGTGACAGGCCCAAAACCAGGTTTAGGAATACAACTCCCAGTCCAACTGTCCTCCAAGGACTCTGTTCACAGTCTGGGGGTACTCCTAGATTTGTCTCTTCACATGACTAGTCGTGAATGCGACGGTCAGGAGTGCCTGTTATCATCTTCGGCTGATATGCCAGCTGCGCCCTTTCCTGGAGACTAGGGATCTCGAAACTGTGGTACATGCTCTGGTAACCTCACGTTTAGATTTCTGTAATGCACTCTACATGGGGCTACCCTTGTGCCTAAGCCAGAAACTTCAATTGGTTCAAAATATGGCAGCCAGGTTGGTCATGGGAACATCTAGAAGAGAGCACATAACACCTGTGCTGAAATTTCTCCACTGGCTGCCGATTAGTTTCCAGGTGCAGTAAAAGGTGTTGGTTTTGACCTTTAAAGCCCTACATGGCTTGGGTCCATCTTATCTCAGGGACCGCCTCTTCCCGTACGATCCCCCCGCGCACTTCGGTCCTCTGGGAGCAATCTGCTGCAGCTTATAAAAACTAAGCTGTCGCAGACCTCCCAGAGGGCCTTTTCTGTCGCCGCTCCAAGATTATGGAATGGCCTGCCCGAGGAGATCCATCTTATTACCACACTTGACTGCTTTAAAAAAGCAGTAAAGACGGATCTCTTCCGGCAGGCCTTCCCGGAATAACTCTCCTGCTCCTAACAGAATTGGATGACTATTGCTCCCTACCAGCACTGTTTGTTTTAAGGTTTAAATTATTGTCTTGATTAATTTTGATATTTTAATTATTCTACTGGTTTAATTAAATTTTTAAGGGGTGGGTGGGCTAGGGATTGGGGGAATGGAATTGTTTTAACTGCTGTCTTGTTTTAACTTTGTACGCCGTCTCGATTGCCTTGCAGAGGGGCGGGTTAAAAATAAAATTTATTTTATTATTATTATTATAGTTTATGGATAAATTCCAATTCTCCTGTTTCTCTTTCCAATCTACCTTTGTAGTTCTTTTGTTCAAGGATCGCTGTTCTGAGGTCTAAGATGGAATGCCCAGGGAGATTGAAGTGTTCTGCCACCGGTTTTTGTGTATTCCCATTTCTAATGTCTGATTTATGTCCATTTATCCTCGGGCTCAGGGACTGTCCTGTTTGCCCAATGTAGAGTGCTGAAGGGCGTTGCTGACACATTATAGCATAAATCACATTGGAGGATGAGCATGTGAAGGCCCTCTAATATTGTGGATGATGTCATTAGGTCTTGTGATGCCATTTCCTGGATAAATGTGTGGGCAGAGTTGACATCTTGGTTTGTGGCAAAGCTTAGTACCTGTGTCCCCATCTGTGTTGTGTGTAGTCCTGTAGGTGAGTACCTGTTTGAGGTTTGGAGGCTGTCTGTAGGCAAGTAAAGGTCTGCCACCAAGAGCCCTTGAAAGAGTGGCAATATTGTCCAGAATGGGTTGTAGTTCCTTGGTGATGCGCCAGAGTGGTCCCAGTTGGGAACTTTATGGAACCACTAGTGGGGTTCTGTCATTTTCCCTTTTCAATTTATTCTGTACTAGATCAGTCCTGGTACACGTCTTGCCTTGTTTATTTGTTTTTTCACTTCATGTGGTGGGTACTGTAGTTTGAGGAATGCCTGTTGTAATTCCTTGAGTTTGGCATTTCTGTCCTGTGGGTCTGAGCAGATGAAATTGTGTTGGAAGGCTTGGCTGTAGAATATGGATCTGGTTGTGTGTTCAGGGTGGAAACTAGAGGCATGCAAGTACGTGTAGCAGTCCGTGGGTTTGCGATATAGTGTGGTGCTTACCTGCCAATTTCTTTCTTTCAGTTAGTCTTGAAAGTGCTACAAGATCTCTTTGCATACCTTCTTAATCGTTTCACCCTACAGAGAAACTTGTTTTGAGTATTGGTAGAGTGTGTAAAATGAACATTATTTAAAATAGTTCCCATTGTTTTAAGGGAGGAATTGGGAGAAAATCAGGAAAACAAACTTGATTTTGGAAACTGGATAACACCTGATGTTTGCATGTTTGTTTTTTTCTGAATAATACTAACCCAGCCAAATGGTTAAGTATTTTAGCATGGTATTTTAGCAGGAATTACCTCAACATTCCACTGCATTTTTCTTTGCTCTTCATATGGAGGTTATTAAAATGTGAAGCCTGTCCTCAGAGAACAAATTATTAGTTATTTCACTAAATTCTGGGTGTGAGGGGGGGGGTTCAAGTAATTTCTGACTTATTGCAACACTAAGGTGAATGTATCAGAGGGTTGTCATGCAAAGATTTGAGAGTGGGGTTGCCATTGCCTTCAGTTGAGGCTGAGAGAGTGTGACTTGCCCTAAGTCATCCCATAGTTTTCCACAACCAAGCAGGGATTCAGACTCTGGTCTCCTAGTCTTTAAGGTCATCCACACAGCAGAAAAAATCCAGTTTGACACCACTTTAACTACCCTGGCTCAATGCTATGGAATTCTGGGAATTGGAGTTTGTTGTGGCACAAGAGCTCTCTGACAGAGAAGACTAAATGTCTCACAAAACTACAATTCCCAGAATTCCTAGAATTCATTGAGCCATGGCCTTGGGCAAGTCACACTCTCTCAGCCTCAGAGGAAGGCAATGGCAATCCCCCTCTGAAATCTTGGCAAGACAACCCTCTCATGCATTCACCTTAGTGCTCCCGTTAAATCAGAACAACTTTTCTCTTTGGTTTTCTTTTTCCTATTTTTCTTGTTTGTAGAGGAGTAATACCATGATGCAGTGGCTCAAGTGGTTAAGACGCTGACTCTGTGGATTGCAAGATCGGCAGGTTGGCAGTTCAAGGCCTGGGTGCTGCATGATGGGGTGAGCTCCTGTCACTAGTCCCAACTTCTGCCAGCCTAGCAGTTCGAAAGCATGCAAATGCAACTAGATGAACAGGTACCACTTAGGTGGGAAGGTAAACAGCGTTCTGTGCAATGATGCTCGCCACATGATCACAGAGTAGTCTCTGACAACGCTGGCTCTTCAGCTTAGTAACGGAGATGAACACCTTCCCCTACGGTCGGACACAACTTGACAACCTTGTCAACGAGGAATACTTTTACCTTTTAATACCATGATATGTATATATAAAACTGCAAGACAGATGAATAGGAAGCCATAACATTCACTTGGGTGGTCGGTATTGATGGTTAATTGCTTACATTTTTCTTTGATTTTTCCTTCTTTTTTTGTTGTTTTCTTTTTCATTCTTTTTCTATATTGTATTATTTTCATATTGTAATATTATATATAAATGCATATCTTCTATATATAAACCTTTTCTTTTTTGTTTTCTTTATGATAAAAAAATAACACACACATATTTAAAATTACAATTCCTAGAATTTCATAACATTGAGCCATGGCAGCTAAAGTGGTGTCAAAATGGATTATTTTTGCAGTGTGGATGCAGCTCTAATCTGGCACTCAAACTACTACACCATGTTGGATTTCTTCACTGTGTTATTCTTGCCCAAATCGATCATCCAGAATAACACTATGTAGTGATCCAGCCTATGATATGTAGTTGTAATTTCTACTTCTCTGCCTTCTCCACTTCCAAAGGTTTGGCACCAGCCGTAGCCAGTCAATCCAAACGGATTTCATTGAGTATCTAGATGAGCTTGCTGTTCAATCTGGATCAAAGCCAGATCTGTTCTCACTGCTGGTAACGGATCCCAAGTTGGCCTTGACCATCTTCTTCGGACCCTGTAGCCCATACCAGTTCCGCCTGATGGGACCAGGAAAGTGGTCTGGTGCCAGGAATGCCATCCTCACCCAAGAGGAGCGGATCATCAAACCCACCAAAACCCGAGTTGTGGGCAACTCTGCAAGCTACAACCAATTCTTCCTGCTTAAAATCATCAGTATCATTGTCCTCTTGGCTGCTGTATTTCTGATCTCCACCCAGTAATGCAAGACTGATGGCTTGAATTCACATTGCAAAAGTTATGCATGGCTCTTCCTCCAATAATAATCAGACTAATGGTGCATCTGCAGAATCACTGCAAAATTCATTGATTCCAAGGTTGCAGTCAGGCCTCCACTGCTTTTAGGTTCTGCATATATATTCACAAATGGAAAAAAGAATTTTCTTTCTTTAAAAAATTCTGTAATATGTAAGCAGTGTGCAAAAATACATCAATATATGTCTGTATGTATTCATTTGTAGATATGCTTGTAATTACTATCTGTTCTTCCATCTATCTCCCTTAGAGAGAACAAAGATCTTGGGAATTATCGCATGCCTCTTTTCGCCCAATCCGGGCATAGGCTGGGCACAGGCTTAAATTGGTTAAAACGGATCTTATCACATGTCTCTGTGTGCAAATCAGAGACATTGCGTACCTGATCTGGACTCTGCCATACTTTGCAAAGAATGGGAAAGTATCGTTCTTTGCAAAATATGCCAGGGGTCCACCAGGGGTCCAGATCTGGTACATGATGCATCCGAGTTGGGCATGGAAGCATGCAATAAGATCCGTTTTAACCAGTTTAAGTCAGTTCCGAGATTGGGAGAAAAGAGGTGTGCGATAATCTCTTTAGTGAAGATTAGTAAACTGGTGAGCATGGTTGACTCTAGATCTGAGGGAGTTCTGTGTAAACTCCCTTTTGGTGGCTTTGCAAAATCAATCTAGTGGGGCCCAGAAAGGACCAGACAGAAGAAGGGCAGGCAGAAGGGGCAGGTGGAGATGGACAGATACTGAAAAGGGTGCTGTGTGAAGTGGTTGCTACAACTGCCACCAGTATCATTGCTCCAAAGGAAGGATCCAGAGGCAATGGGGATAAAACAAATGGTAGTAGCTGAGACGTGGTCTACAGCAATCCTCTTCACACCTTTAAGAAACATTGACCACCTTTTTAAAGTTAAGTGTATTCACAATCATATTGAAAAGCATATAGGGAACTCTTACAGTTGAAGAAAGGGAGGGGCTAGGGAAAAAATTTCAAAATGGTTCCTCACAGAACAGTATAGGGCATTCAGCTATCTGTTTTTCTGTTACTGTTTTGTGCCTTTAAAGTTGTTTCCAACTTATGGCAACCTTACAGTGAACCTATCATTGGGTTTTCTGGGGCTGAGAGTATGTGACTCACCCAAGCTTACCAGATGAGTTTTCATGGCCATTACCCATTTTTAATTGTACAGAAATCTCCCATTGAGGCTAAAATGTAACATTTTTTCAGCTCATCTAGAAACCATTTTTACAGTCCAAGGCAGTGGTCTGGATCACTTAAGTAATAAGAATTAGAAGTATGAATCCAAGTTCTAAGCTATGCTTCTTCAAGATGAAGTAAACACTCACATTCCAGAGGTGGTATTCCATTTATCTCTCACAGCAAAAACAAAAAAGAGGTTTGTCCAACCTAAAGGTTTTCCCCAGGCATGTCTAAAGATACAATGGCCAGTAGATGAAATATGGAAACAGATCAACAAAGTAGGGATCCATGGCTGACCAGGGATTCAAACCCTCTGAAGAAACTTGCCAAGAAAGCCCCGTGAAAGGATTGCCATATCTCACAAACAACTTGAAGGCACACAACAACAACAGTTCTCTAGAATTACTGCATAAAACTTCTCATAGTGGAGGAGCCAATGTGGTACAGTGGTTTGAGGAGGAGGAATAGCATTATGTGTCAGGAATGTTTACACCTGTGAAGAGCTCCAGGACTTAAATCCCAAGAATGCCCTGAAGGCAGACAGAACAACTACATGGGGCAGCAGTGAATGTGGGTTTGTGCCATGGCGCTGCTTTATTTTTTTCCTGCTCTGTCAGGCACATGTGCATATGCGCAGAAGTACTCACTGCCATATTAATAGCTCTGTTGGCATCGCTGTGCACCTGTACACTGTAAGCGGCAGTGACATCATGGATCCTTGTCGCCCATGTGGCCTGCACTGGCACTCACCCTGCTCACTGACTAGAGCAACAGCCATATACACGGACAATAGTGATGACACAGAGAACATAGGAGAAACAGCTGCCACAGTCATTCTGCAGTGTACTGCCACTGCTGCCATCCTGATGCCAGCGACGAGATGCCTACCCCACTGGTGGATGTTCCCCAGAAGCACTGACTGATGGGATGGGTTCGTCACATCCATCTGGCCTGATGAGCAATGGAGGCAATTTTTCTGACTGCCCCGTGCCCTCTTCCACAGGCTAGTGGAATTACTGTGCAGAGGTCAGACACTGTCATGAGGAAAGCCATCCTCGTGGAGAAGAGGGTTGCCATGGCCATCTGGGCACTCACTCACAAAGGCAGCTATAAGCAGACTGTGGAGCAGTTTGGGGTTTGCCCTACCACTATGGGGGAAATGTTGGTGGCATTCACCCTGGCCATGGAGAAATTCCTGCTCTCACATATGCGCAGAAGTACTCACTGTCATATTAATAGCTCTGTTGGCATCAGGTAAGGAAGGTCCCACACCCTTGTCCCTTATCCTCAGCATCCCTGCACGCCTGCACCATTTACGTCATTATTTGGTGTGCATTTTGTCATTATGTGTGTACAAAGGGGAATGTCCACAGCTCTCTGACTGCAGGATGTCTCATCCGAGTCAGGGTGTTCATCCTAATCATCTGCATAACAAGGGGTGAGGGTCATGCCTGCCTTATGACCACCCTGGCACCATGTTCTTCCCCTGTTCCCTGCATCCCTTCCCAGGGGCCCTGGCACATCTTACCTTGAAAGGGCATCAAAAGGTCCTGGGTGCATTCTGCCTAGGAGCTGTCCTCCACAGCTTCAACTCTGGCTGGCCAACTGGGACTCTGGAAACTTCACCACTGGTACATAATCTCCTGGGTCATATGCTGCCATCCTTGGCAATGAGGGCATAGAGCTCCTTGTAGAAGGGCATGGTGGTGGCACCCTGGCCACTTTGAGCATTGTGATCTCTGACTTTCTTGTCCCCTCTTTTGGTGACACTTGTCACCAGTGAATTGGTGGCCCTTAACCCTCATGTCTTCTGCCACCTCCTTAAATGTCTCAGCATTCAAGAAGAAGCCTCTCAGTTTGTCCAGAATATGTGGTTGTGACCACAAAGCTATGAGGTCAACTGTCTCTGCATGGGACCACAATGTCCCTCTTCTTCTTTTTGGTTCACTTGTAGATGGTGCTTCCATTCTGCCCATTCTGTAGAAGATGAGCGCCGATGGAGCACATCTGAACAGCTGCACAGCTGCACACGACCACTGGGAAAATGGTACTGGAATGTGTGTGGGGTTCCAGTTTAGGAGTGAAAGTTCCACTTATCATTTTCTCCTGCTGGAACATCCAGCAGCAACACTTCCCACAGTTGCTAGGGCACACGTGTAGGGTTAGAGTTAGGGTTGTAATATACAGGTGCACCTGCAGCAGAGTGTCCACACTGGGGACCATAAGGCACCTTAAATTGAAACCTGCTTCATACAGCGCATGTTCTGGACCCACATCTCATTCACCTGCATACCTATGGTGGAGTGATTCTATGATTCTATGAGTGTTGGACTATGAGTCTGGAGACCAGAGTTTGAATCCTGGCTCAGCCATGGAAACCCATGGGATAACTTTGAGCAAGGAAGAAGAAGGGAATGGTAGGGCCATTTTGTGGAGAAGATGGCAAAATGCTAACAGGGGACAGAGAAAGGGCAGAATCACTCACCACTTTCTTTGCCCCAGTCTTCTCACAAAAGGAAAAGGGTGCTCAGTCTGAGGAAAATGGAAACCATCAGTGATACCTTTATTGGCCAACCAAAATACACAATATACTTGTTGCAAGCTCTCAAAGCTCTATGGGCTTCCTCATCAGGCAAGATGTTACAAACCAAACAGAAGAAAAACAATTGGAGATGTTAGTCAGATGTCTACATGTTGTTTCAGTCTTTTTTTAAGATGGTATATGGTGGAGTGAATATATTTTGCAGGCAGACTCCTCCTCCTTCTGGCCATGTGGGTATAGGGAGATTTTCCAAGTCCAGGAAATTTAAAATCCATTTGCATCAACAGGGAGCCCTCTTTTGCAATCCAACATGTCTCCATGATGGGGTGAGCTCCTGTCTCTAGTCCCAGCTTCTGCCAACCTAGCAGTTCAAAAGCATGCAAATGCAAGTAGGTAAACAGGTACCACTTTGGTGGGAAGGTAAACAGTGTTCTCTGCAATTCATGCTGGCCACATGATCACAGAGTAGTCTCTGACAATGCTGGCTCTTCAGCTTAGTAATGGAGATGAGCACCACCCCCTATGGTTGGACATGACTTGACAACCTTGTCAACGGGGAATACCTTTACCTTTACCTTCTCTGTCTCCATTCCAATGAAGTCACAGGCCTCTTTGTGGCAGAGAACAATGGATTCCTCAAGAAGTCTCCATGTTTTTGCATCAGGAATATTTTGGTGGATGTAGAGGTAAAACATGTGAAGAAGAAGAAAATTGTTTAACCTTGGTTGAAGTTCCCAGTCCACAGGCTATTCTTCCTGGTTCCCCTGCTGCAGCTACAATGCAGTATCTCACAATACAGAAAACATTCAGGGGTAGCTGTGTTGCCATTTAGCATCTTAATTAATGACTGAAACAACATGTAGGCATCTGACTAACATGGATGGGTGGATGGATTTTTGTTTGAATTTGCTAAATGGTCAACACAGCTACCCCTGAATGTTTTCTGAGGAAGATGGAGTAGAAGATGCAGTAAGGGAAACTTGGGTCCAAAACACCTGGCTTGAAAACAGTACATGTGAAAGGGATCTAGAAGTCCTAGTAAGCCACAAATTGAACATGAGTCCTCAGTGTGATGCAGCAGATAAAAAGGCCAATGCAACTGTAGGTTGCATCAATAGAAGTATAGTATCTAGCTCGAGGGAAGTAATAGTACAGTTCTATTCTGCTTTGGTCAGGCCTCACCTGGAATATTGTGTCCAGTTCTAGGCACCACAATTCAAAAAGAATGTGGTCAAGCTATAACATGTCCAGAGAAAGGTGAGAAAATCGTGAAGTGTTTGGAAACCATGCCCTGTGAGGAGATGTTTAGGGAGCTGGGTAGGTTTAGCCTGGAGAACAGAAGGTTGAGATTTGATATGATAGCCCTTAATATCATTAAATATTTGAAGGGATATCATATTGAGGATGGCGCACGCTTGTTATTTGCAGCTCCAGAAAATAAATCCTGGAGAAACTACAGGAAAAGAAATTCTGCGTCAACATTAGGAAGAACTTCTTGACAATGAGAGCTGTTCAACAGTAGTAGAACACATTCCCTTGGGGAGTGGTGGCATCTCCTTCTTTGGAAACTTCTGTTTCAAAACAGGCTGGATGGCCATCTGTCAGTGATGCTTTGATTGTCAGTTCCTGCATGGCAGGAGGCTTGGACTTGATGGCCCTTAAGGTCTCTTCCAAGTCTATGATTCTGTGATTCTAAGTCACAATCTCTCAGCCTCAACGGCAAGCCCCCTCTAAAGGAACATGTCAAGAAACTCCCATGATAGGTTTGTCTTTGGGTCACCACAAGTTGGAAATGACGTGGAGGCACAAAATGATACCAACATTTTCTGGAATCACAGAATAAGACTACTCAAAGTGGATATACTCTGCACAGTCACATGTTACACAACCTCTTTCAGGACATAAAGAAAATATCATTTGACCACCATCTTGCACACTTAGAAGATATTATCTGCATGCTCCTTTTTGTTTCTTGCCTGAAGGTGGATTTCCCTCCCCTTCTCAGTCTTTTCTGATGGCATATAGGGAAGACCACAAATGCACATTATAACCTTCTGTCTTAAACTCTCAAAGCTTCAAAAGGAGATTACCTAGTGCATGACAGGCACACATACTTAGAGAAAAAGAACAAAAAAAGCAAATATTTCCTCATTTTCAGTATGGGAAGTACATACATATAGGGCCTTTACAGACTGCCAGAAATAATGCAGCTTGAGACCACTATAACTGTCCTGGCTCAATGCTAGGGAATCATGGGAATTGTAGTTTTTTCTGAGACATTGAGCCCTCTCTGTCAGAGAGCTCTGGTGCCACAATAAACTACAGTTCCCATGATTCCCTAGCACTGAGTGGCTTCAAGCTGCATTATTTCTGGCAGTCTGTAAAGGCCCTTACTTTTCTGTCTAAATTAACAAATGAAGAATGAAATAAGGAAGACAATAGTGGGATGAATGTGTTCAGAATCTGAATTCACTTCTTATATAGTAATACTGAAAGTATTTTAAAGCAAAGTTGCTCTAAAAAGTAGTTTGACCAGCATATGAAGGTATTCAAGTGAAACAGTGGATGTACTGCAGATGCAGATGCTCTTATAACTGCTGTTTGTTCAGGCAACAGTTCAAACACTGTTGTTTGAAATACATTCACTCTAACGGTATTATTTATTAATCATCACATGGTTCTCTGGAATGTGCCCTTTCTTTTAGGACATCTGGCATTCCTATGGCAAGGTTCAAAAATCAAGATCTATTATTATAAAAGTCACTTGTGCCCTTTCCACTTTAATTTGGCAGTGCCAACTGGCCCAAGGGAAAAGAGCTTGGTTTTGGGGTATTTTTTTTTTTTTAACTAACAGCATCTTTATCCAAATACCCTAATGGCACTAGATCCCATCTGATATTGGAAGATAAGCAGGGTCAGCTCTGGTTAGTACTTGGGTGCTGTAGGCTATATTTCAAACGAAAGAACTGTCAAAACCATCTCTGCGTATTCCTTGCTGAAGAAAATTCTGTCAGATTGATGGGGTTGCCATAAGTTGACAGGTGACCTGAAGGTACATACACATAGAATGTACAAAACTGAGCGCCAGTCTATACATTATTATTGGAAATGCATGAGTGCATCTCCATTACTTTTGTTTATTTATTTATTTTCCAATACCAGCTACTGAAATCCCGCTCCCACAGGCTGTTTGCCTAAGCTGGAAAAACATATGATCTGGGTACATTCACCTCTCCATCAAGGGTGTTGTTTGGCTCATGGAGGTAAGAATGTTAATGATATGAAGGCAAGCATTAGCACCAGCAATTGTTTGCACAACTTGGTGCTGTTAAAGATCCTGTACAAAAGCCAATAACAACAGCTAGCAAATCCTGGCCATTACATAAGTGGTAGAACTAGTTGAAGAACATTTTTCCAGCTTTAAGTGAATTCTTCACATCAGAACAAAATGCCATGGTTTTGTCATTACAATAAATTTGGAAAGTTACCAAGTTTACAAAGTTCATCTATGTAACCCTATCCCATAGTGGGTGGTGTTTGTCATCAGAGGTTCATCCCTTTCCTGCCTCTACATTTCCCTCTTTGGCACTCTGTGACTTGGATTACAAACAAATTGCTCCAGGACCGCTTGGGCAAGCTTGTGAATTCTCAGCAGACTGAACCAAGGCTTGCAAAGTGAGGTAAGAGTAAGGGCAATCTGTCCATCAATCCATTTTGACAGACTAGAAAAGCAAAGTGAAGTATGCTTAGTGCTAAGTATGCTTAGAAGTCTGTATTTGACTAGGGACTAATTTTTCACAATGCAGTGTCTGGATTTTTTTTCAGGAATAGTTTAGTTAGATGTGGTGGCTTAGTGGTTAAGACACCAATTCTAATGATTGTAAGATCTGAAGATTGGCAATTTGAGGCATGGTTGCTGCATGATGGGGAAGCTCCTATCACTAGTCCCAGCTTCCGCCAACCTAGCAGTTCGAAAGCATGCAAATACAAGTAGATAAATAGGCACCACTTTGGTGGAAGGTATTCGGTGCACCCATGTTGGCCACATGACCACCAGAGTAGTCAATGCTTGCTTTTTGGCTTAGTAACAGAGATGAGCACCACTTCCTACAGTCAGTTACGACTAGACATTCATGTCAAGGGCCTACCTTTACCTTTACCTTTTTAGTTAGATAGCTACCAACTTCTTCCAGTTACAAACATTACTACTTGCCAGTTACACACAGAACTGCAACAAATGGCACATCAATATGAACAAGTTGGCAGTCTTGATGGATTGCTAGTATTTTTGTTCTTTTCCCTTTGTTTTCGGTCCTACCTCAGTAGCTTCAACAGCATTTTGCATTTAGCATTTTTTAATATTACTTTTTATTCACATAAAAAACAAACACTCATAAAAAACACATACATATTATATCCTCTATGAAATGAACATTGATATAACATAGAATAATTGCTACTTTATATATTTTCATTGTTGGTTATATTGACAAATTAAATTTATAAAAGGGTTTAAAATAAATTGAACAATTTTTTATGTAAATAGAAGAACACAGAGAAATGGGAAGTATGAAGGAACAAAAGGGTAACGAAATCACTGACAAAACTGGGTGGGAAGTTAATAGAAGTTCACATTGAGCATTTAATAACAATTAGCCATATGAAAACTTTTGACTCATTGGAAAACAGCCACTCTGTATGTGCTCAGAGGAATTTTGTTATTGTGCCATATATTTTTTCAAAGCATGAATATTGCCATCAGATTCCCTCAGATATCCAGCTGGTTCCAATGCTTTATTCTGCTTTATCTGGTTTGGATTATTTGAATGCTGCATTTCCATGTAACCCTTACTTGCAAAAAGGCATCCAAAACTCATTCAGACATACTTATGAATCAGTGTACATAGTGCTAGGGGTGGATATTTTTGGCATTTTGGGGGTGGGGGGCTCCCATTGGTAAGAGCAGACTCAAATTTGTGGACACTTGAGAGCTACGTGGATTGCCAAAAATGCCAAAACAACAACAACAATGAAAGAACAAGCCAAAAGAGTTTTTATGTTATGTTTTTTATACTATGTTTTTATGTTATGTGTGGTGCACCAAGCACCCATTTAAAATATGAATTGTGTCTCCTTGAAGCCTCCTTTGCCTCTTCTGGAGCAGAGGATCAGAAAAAGGGAGCACCCCACATCTTGAAGGGTAAAGGCTGCAACAACAATGTATGTGGGGGGGAGAGTAATTATTATTTCCCATTCTTCCTTTAAGCCTTTTGTTTTTTGGCTTGCCTTTTGGCGCCAAATTCCCTCTGCAAAAAAATGTTCTTGTTTTTCATTTGAAAACTTGAAACCATAAATTGAATTTAAAAACATGTTTTTCAGTGTAACCTTATCGTATTTAAACTGTTTAGTTTTCATATTCATTTTCTATATATTCATTCTCTCTATCTGCTAGTTCTGTTCTGTTTTACAGCTATATAGTTTTTCTCCCATGACTTCTTTGCTAATTGACATTCAGTGAATTTTCTCTCCTCCATTGGTTTTTACAAATGTGTGAGTCAAATTATCAGTGAGTATGTGTGAGTTTAAAGACTTTCTCACACAAGGCAGGTAAATTGCAATTGCAACAAGATAATAGCATCTTCAGTTGGGACTTATCACATGACACATCATTCCTATTCTGTTGTTCTCCAGTGGAAGACTATTTGGAAAGTGTTTCATTTTATTAACACAACAAATATTTTCCTGCTACTATTCTGCTATGGCTTCCTTTCTGTGATTTCTTTTCAATTGTCAAACTAACTGAGAACTTTTTAAAAATCCCAAAAAGGGGAGGGGGGACCTATAGCAAATTACCAGTTCCACCCACCCACCCCAAAGTGGGGCTTGTCAGAGAAACTGAGATGGCAAAAATTTGCTCACTGTTTCCACCCCGCCTCCCCCCCCTTGTGTGATAAAACTCCCCTCTCTCACACACACCTGGAAATGTATGTGTAAAAGAGTGCCAGGACTTTATTACATAAGCCTTTAAATCTGCTATTCATGCTAGAGAATAGCACCTTTGGCAATACTGATCACACAATGTCATAGCCATTTCATCCCTCCTTCGCTCTTAGAGCATACACACATATACACACACACACAACTGGAAATGTAAGTGGAAAAAAAATCTTACATTTCTTTCAATTATCTTCAGCCACTTCAAGCATCAGACTTAATTAATTGCTGGCAGATGAAAGCCAAGAGCTGGTCAATCCTAAATTAAGAAGCCCCCACCACTACAAAGAAAAAAGGCAGAAGGCAGGGATTAATACATCCTTTCTAAACATATCACTATTTTAATTTATATTTCTGTGTGCAAAAGGGGGTCCATAGATCGCATAAAAGAGAAAAGATTTGAATCAGGGAGGGGGAATGTGAGAGTGACCTTCAGGGAAATAAAATTGGGAAATGGGGGGGGGGGAGAATAAAAGGTACTGGGTAGACAATCCCAAATGCTGTGTGTGATAAATTTTTAGTGCAAACAAAGGGGGGGGTGCAGATTGCCAGAAATAGTGCAAATTGAGTCCAATTGAGGTTAGGGTTAGTGCTAGGGAATCATGGGGATTGTGTTTTTTCTGAGACATTGAGCCTTCTCTGTCAGAGAGCTCTGGTGCCACAATAAACTACAGTTCCCATGATTCCCTAATCCTAACCCTAAAAGTGGACTCAATTTGCATTATTTCTGGTAGTCTGCAACCCCCCAAAGGCTGTAATCCCACAAAGGTTGCTGAGGTGCAATAGGAAAGACAGTGTTCTTGAAAACAATGCTATTTTAGCAGGGAAGGGCCTCTTGTGATAAAGCACTATGATTAAAATGTTAAGGACTTTAGGGCATGAAGGAGAACGTTCTCTCTGGCTGCTCCCACCCACTAGAACTTTCTTCCATGGGAGGCTAGGCTGGCCTCTTCTGCTTTTTTTTTTTTTTGGCCAGCAGGCAAAGATCAAGGAGGCTTTTAATATGTAACCAGTCACAGAGAGGTTTGCTGTTGGGTACATTTAATTGTTGTCAGCCGCCCCGATTGTGCTCAGAGGGGCAAGGTACAAATCATTTATTTATTTATTTATTTATTTATTTATTATTACATGCTGTCTTCATTTATGATTTTAACTTTTGTATTTTAAACATAATTTATACTGTTTAAATGAAATGATGTTGATTGTTTTAAAAATTGTATTGGTAGGGAACAACAGCAGCAGCAGAGGAGCAGTAGCAGCGCCAGCAGCAACTCCAAGGGAGGAGAGAGAGAGAGGGAGAGAGAGAGAGAGAGAGAGACCAGCCCAGTTGAGCCAGGTGTGCCAGTAGTGGTGGAGCCTTTAAATTCCACCTGCCCCCCCCCCCACCCTCCTGGGAACAACAGCAGCAGCAGAGGAGCAGTAGCAGCGCCAGCAGCAACTTCAAGGGAGGAGAGAGAGAGAGAGAGAGAGACCAGCCCAGCTGAGCCAGGTGTGCCAGTGGTGGTGGAGCCTTTAAATTCCACCTGCCCCCCCCCCACCCTCCTGGGAACAACAGCAGCAGCAGAGGAGCAGTAGCAGCGCCATCAGCAACTTCAAGGGAGGAGAGAGAGAGAGAGAGACCAGCCCAGTTGAGCCAGGTGTGCCAGTGGTGGCGGAGCCTTTAAATTCCACCTGCCCCCCCCCACCCTCCTGGGAACAACAGCAGCAGCAGAGGAGCAGTAGCAGCGCCATCAGCAACTCCAAGGGAGGAGAGAGAGAGAGACCAGCCCAGCTGAGCCAGATATGCCAGTGGTGGTGGAGCCTTTAAATTCCACCTGCCCCCCCACCCTCCTGGGAACAACAGCAGCAGCAGCAGCAGAGGAGCAGTAGCAGCGCCAGCAGATATTAAGAGATAATTGGAAGAAAGGAGGGAGAGAAAGAAAGGAATGGAAATAAATACATAAACGGTTAGGAAAATAAATAAGATAAAGAGAGGAAGGTACTTCCATAGGGTAACAAGAGGCGTTTAGAACTAGCTGTCGGAGAACTGATAGCTAGCTCTTCTAGGAGGGCTGAAGATAGGAGCAAATTGGGAGAAAAAAGACAGCAACTTCCAAGACTCCAAAGTGAACTAAGTAAACATTCCCCGGTAGGGAAGTAACAAGGGTCCTTACGAAGGCTGAAAATTAAGAAGGTGTAAAGAAGAACTAATTCAGGACAAGAGGTTTTGAAAATCAGCCGAGAGTGCCAAGCCCCCTAAGAATGAATTGGTAGGAAATGCCTGTTCCCTGTTTATATATATATATATATATATATATATATATATATATAATTTTGAAAGGTTTTCAAGAGAAGGGAAAGAAGGAAAACCAATGGAATAACTAGGGAGTTACCCTAACTTTTCTACAGTGAATTATTCAACGCTGATAAGCTTCACTAACTGTAAAAAGGGGGGGAGAAATAAACACATTAATAAGGATACCAACTACCCATCCTGAATAGATAAAGTCCAAAGACTATAATTTATGCAATATGACAACTACACAAAAGAAAATATTGACCCAAACTGTAATCAATGCCTAACAACAGAGGAGGTCCTCAATAGAACAAGGGTCTATGTTGGAAGAAATAAGGAAAATAAATGCAGAAATGCAAAATATGCAAACAACCTTTTGTCAAGAAATAAAAGATTTGAGGATTGATCTTTAAAAAGATTTTAAGTCAGAGATTAAAATAATATCGCAGTCTTTAGAAGGGGTCAAAAAAGATATTAATCAAGTAAATGTAAAGGTAAAGAATTTAGAAGCTAAGACAATGGAATTGGAAGATACAATATCGAAAATAGAAATGACGCAAAATAAAGAATTGAATTTAAGAGCATTAGATGAGTTAAAACAAAGATAAAATTGTTTAAAAATTCGTGGACTAAAAGAACAAAGAAATGAGGATTTAAATGATTGTTTAACAACAATCTTTGCAGAATATCTGGAAACAACTAAAGTAGAATTTGCTTGGGAAATTAATAAATCATTTAGAGTGAACTCTCTAATTGCAAGAGAAAAAAAAATTCACCACAGGACGTAGTGGTTTACTTTGTGAGAAAGAAAACAAGAGATGATATTTTACACTTAAGTTATCAAAAAGATTTGGTAATAGATGGTAATATAATTAAAATTTATAAAGATATCCCGAAAAGAATATTAAAAAAGAGAGAAGATTACAAATTTTTGACAATACAACTAAGCAAGAAAAAATTATATACAAATGGGAAAAATTAGAAGGTATTTCAGTTAATTACAAGCAGAAGTGGTATAAATTAAATACAGTGCAAAAAGCCAAAGACTTTTGGATAAAGCATAGTAAGGAAATCCAAAGCACATTTGTGAGAAGAGAACAAAGACAAGAAGAAAAACAAAGGGAAAATTCAAACTATGCAGAAATGAAAACAAGAAGTCAAACAGATAAAGAAGGGACTCAAATTGAAACAGAAAAACAGAAAAAAGACAAAGAGAGGAAAACACAAAAAACAGAAGAAGAAGTGGAAGAGGAAGAAGAGGAAGAGGAAGGAGGAGAGGGGGTAAGCGAAGAAGAAAGATCTGAAGATGAAGAAGAACAGGAAATATAGTTGAAGTAAATTGAAAAGATATAAAGGGCAATAGAAAGAAAAAATAATAATAGAGAATGTCATCTAGTGGTAAATTAAATATTTTGTCTTGGAATGTTAAAGGCAGGAATAGCCCCATCAAAAGAAATAAAATCTTTCATTACGTAAACAAATTGAGATTTCAGCTAATTTGTTTTCAAGAAACCCACATAAAACAAAAAGATATTAAGCTTCTTAGAAATAAGAAATTAGGAGTGGATTATGCTTCGGCAACAGAAAAGAAAAAAAGGGGGGATAGTTATGTATGTTAATAAAAATATAAAAAGCAAAGAAATCTTTAATGATAAAAATGGGCAATTTATTGGAGTAGAGATAGAAACTCAAAATAAAAGAACATTAGTGGTGGGAATCTATGCACCCCAAACGGAAAAAGGAATATTTTATCAAAAGCTGTTTGAAGAGCTACAAAATTATGATTACAAAGATATTATCCTATTAGGAGACTTTAATGGGGTAATAGACCCTAAAATAGATAAGGCATCATGTAAAAACATTAAAGACACCCAAGGGAAGCTCCCTAAATCCTTTTTCTCATTGTTAGAAAATATTGCTCTAATAGATGTTTGGAGATTTAAATATGGAGAGGCAAGAGATTATACCTTCTTTTCGAACTGACATCAATCTCACTCTAGAATTGATATGTGTTTTACAACCAAAAATTTGTGTAAAGATATTATAAAAATGGAAATCCTGGCAAAACCAATATCTGATCATAACCCCATTACTTTGTCCTTAAAAAATACAATTAGAGAATTTAATTGGAAATTACAAGATTATCTCCTCTAAATAAAAAAATCTTAGAGGAAGCAAAAAGTACTCTTAAATTGTACTTTAAAGAAAATATAACGCAAGATGTAAATAAAACTACAATTTGGGCAGCCTCAAAAGCTACAATGAGAGGGTTCTTTATGCAAATGAAGAGTAAGATAGAAAGAGAAAAAAGAGATAAAATACAAGAAATAAATCAAGAATTTAGGAATAAAGAAGTAGAATTACAAATAAAACCTTCTTGTAAAAAATTACAAACAGAGATAAAAATATTAAGACAGCAGCTAAATCAAAGATGGAATACAGAAATAGAAAGAAAAAGAAAATATTTAAAACAAAAAGAATTTCAATATGCTATTTAATCGGGGAGATGGTTAGCTCACAAATTAAGAAAAGAAAATGAGAAAAAAATGATAACCCAAATAAGACAAGGAAAAAATATCTTGACGAACCAAAAAGATATAAAGAAAACTTTTGAAAACTATTATAGGAATCTATTTCAAAAAAATTATAAAATAAAAAACCAAGATATAACAGATTTTTTTTAGAAAAAATCAAGATAGATCCAATCAAAGACCAAACTAGAGAGATCTTAGGTCATCCAATTTCAAAAATAGAAATCCAAGAAGCAATTAAGAAACTAAAACAAGGTAAAACACCAGGTCCGGATGGTTTTACCCCATTATATTACAAAAAATTTGATGAAATACTTACAACAAGCAATAAATAGTATACAGGAAAATAACTTACCACGTACTTGGGAAGAAGCTAACATAGTCTTGATCCCAAAAGAAGATCGAGACCCATTATATCCAGAAAACTATAGACCCATTTCACTGTTGAACATTGATTATAAATTGTTTACGATGATATTAGCAGAAAGACTGAAGAAAATATTGAGTAAATGGACACTGTCTCTTTAAAACTGCAGCCTTAAAGCCAACTGGCTAATTGCTGCGTTCTCTTGCCACTTTTACAGCTCCGAGACAATCCTCTTAATTAATTGCTTTGAGATAAGGAGGGTTTCTACTTACAAGCTTTGTGCTAATTGCTGGCCATAATTCAGGCTTGGAATTCCAACTAGTCTTCCTCCATCTGCTCCTGCCATCCGCGTCACGCTGGCAAAGCTAAGAGGAAGAGAAAATTGCTCCTGCCTTTTAAAATTCCAGGCTTGGCTTCAGAGGTCTCGATGTGTTGAAAAAAACCATCCTCTGCTACCACTTGTTGAATTGTGTTGATGGATTTATTGCAAACAGTCCATAAAGCCAATCACCAAAATCTGGTATCTCCAGCAAGCTTCTTTTATTGTAAAACAGCATGAGCAAATAATAATAATAATAATAATAATAATAATAATAATAGCATCTTCACTTTAGCCAGAATGGCTAAACAGGAACAAAGCTTATCTGCTACATGGTTAAAGTTAGTTAAGCTGCAGCATCAGGAAAATATTTTTAATTAGTCCATTACAGCTTAAAGTTAAAAGACAAGTGACAAACTTTTCAGGATCACAACTTTCAACCCCCAATTCTCCACCCCTTTGGTTGTAGCCCTTTCAGACTGATTGGTTGAAGTTACATGACGTGTGTTGGCCCAACCTTTAATTACCATATTAAATCATGTGACTGCAGTTCCCATAACATTCCCATGTTTATGAAACCTCTTATTGTAAACAAAGCACTTTCTCACAGAACTGTAGCTCGTTAACTGCTTGTTTGGGCTAAAGCACACCTGGGCTGATAATTGTGAATCTGGCCTCAGAAAACAACTTTTCTCAGCAAGGAAAAATACAGACACACATCTTTACATTTCAACATTTTAACATTGACTATATGTCCCATCAAATTCTAACCCCATATAACCCCATCAAGCACAGACTGACTTCACGTTCCCAGGAGCACTTCTGCCTGGCAGGGATTAAGTTTCTGTTTGTTCACCTTTATCCATTTCATTACTGATGACAGGCACCAGTTAAGGACTGAAACAGCTTCCTTGGATTTTATTTACCTATTTATCTATGTCCTGATATAGGTACTTAAGACAGCTAACAACAAATGCTAAAACAATACATATTAAAATAGCACAAAAACATTAAAAGTTATCAATATAAATTTTAAAAACAATAAAGGAATGTATAAAGTTAAAAACATTAAACATTAAATATTGGAATGTATTTAAAAACTCTATACAAACCTTAACATGGTATCATGGAATCATAAAGTTGGAAGAAACTTCAATGGCCATCCAGTCTAGCCCCCTGCATAGAATCAAAGCTCTCTGGACAGATGGCCATTCAATCTATGTTTAAGGTAGCATGTTCTGCCATCGAGGAATACATAATCAAAGCACCCCTGAGAGATGGCCATCCAGCTCTGTTTAAAAACCTTCAAACAAGGGAGATTCCACCACTCTCCAAGGTAGTGTGTTCCACTGTCAAACAGCTCTTACTGTCAGGAAGTTCTTCCTAATGTTAAAATGGAATCTTTTTTCCTCTAGTTTGAATCCATTGTTCTGAGTACTATTCTCTGGAGCTGCAGAAAATAAACTTGCTCCATCTTCAGGATGACATCTTTTTCCATATTTAAACAAGGGTATCTTATTACCTCTTAACCATCTCTCTCTGTTTATTTTTTTTAACCTCTCTAACAAGCCTGAGCTCATTCTGCTCTTTAGCTTCTCTGACTTTCCCCCTACACATGCTAGCGATTTGTGATTTCTCCTTTTTTCCATTTCTTATACATGCCCCTTTTAAAACTTAGCTCAGTTGAAAGTTCTTTAATCATCCATCCTGGTTTCTTGAAATGTGTCCCATTTTTCCTCTACATTGGAACTGTTTGAAATTGTGCCTTCAATATCTCATTATTATTTTTTATAAAACTCCCAACTATCCTGAATTCCCTTCTCTTTTACTATTCCTAACCAAAGGGTCACACCCAATATTACCCTAGGTTTACTGAAAACAACTTTTCTTTTTTTGTGTGTGTGTATGTGTATATATATATATATATATATATATATATTTAAAAAATTGATTAAAATAACACAATCACAAGTAATACATCATCCCTCTTTCACATCATCAACATCCAGTTTTGCATTATCAAAATAAGAGCTAAAAAGGAAAACTACATGTAATCTTATACACAAAGCCGTTAACAAACAAAAATCTCTTGTTTTCCCTTAAATCTCATTATCATCTTACATTTTATCTTAATTCATTGGTATGCATTAAATTACCTACAAACTGTTACCACTAGCACCTTGCATCATATCCTCATCTCTTCTTCCTCTTTATATCTTCCATTCCTAAAACCCTCCATTCTTCTTCCATTTCTCTCTCCCTTTTACCTATACTCCTTCCATTTTCTTCAACTACTTATCTCTTCCCACTGCCTATCAGTCCTATTCATTCATCTTATCCAGTCTTTCTTTCATCCTCTTCTTTTTTTTCCTCCTTCCATTCAAAACAATGTACCTATCTCCTCATACCCTTACCTCTTCTCATACCTTCAAAGTCACCTACTCTCACTTTTGTTACATTATTTTCTTTCTCTCTCATTCTACCTTCCTTCCCACCTATCAACAGTTTGGCATTTAATTTTGTTGACTTTCTATAACTGTATTTTCTTTTTGAAACTTGTCCTTTCCCTTCTACTGATTTTTTTTATCATCTCATTACATTCCACTTAGCTTGCTCCATTAGTTGTTTCCTAATATTCTTTCAACTTTTTCTACTTTTCTACTCCTTTAGACTTTCTACATTTTCTATGTTTCCTTTTCCTGAACAAATCCATTCCAACACACATAATATTTATATCTTACTTTACTAATCAGAGAGACAAATGTGATTATAGTATTCAAAAAGACAAGTCTATCTTTGCTATATCGCCCCATTTTTCCTCTAGGTAATTTAACACCAGGTTCCATTCTTCTCTCATTTTTTCTAATGTATTAAATTTTTACTTTTTGTTTTAATTTATCCATTTCTATGGTGTCATATAATTTGATCAACCAGATGAAATAATAAAAGACAAAATGATTAGATGGATGAAGAATGTGGGCCATACAAAAATTTTTATAAAATGTATCTCCGCTGGTATATCACCCCAGTTAAAATTTCTAAAATATATAAGAATGTTAACAACATATTTTGGAAAGGTAAACAAAAACCAGGAACCTTCTTTCACTGTTGGTAGACATGTAGGAAAACAAACGAATATTGGAAAGGCATTTATTATTATTATTATTATTATTATTATTATTATTATTATTCCCCACCTTTTGCCATGACAATCAAAGCGGCTTACATCTAAAATTAGATTAAATAATTTTAATTGGTCTTCATTATATTTTAATTCTTGCTCTAGTTCTTTCATCTTCCTCTCTCTTGCCTTCCTTATCTCTACACTCTTTTTCATAAAAAAAACCTCTCATAAATGCCTTTGAGGCTTCCCATACATAATTTATGTGAGTTCCCTGATCCAAATTTTGGTTTAAAAAATTGTAATGGCTCTTGGGCTTCTTTAAGTATTTTTTCATTTTTCAAAAGATTGTCATTTAAATTCCATCTGTATTCTTTATATCTACTCCACATTTTCACTAATAAGGGATTATGGTCTGACCATATTGTCGGGAGGGTTTCAATTTTATGAACACGATCACATAACTGCGGGGAGAGTAGAAACATGTTGATTCGCGACCAGGAAGAGTGTACTTGTGAAAAATATGTATAATCTCTACTATTTTTATAGAGTGTTCTCCAGGCATCTACTAAATTCAACGTTTTCTGAAAGTCGAAAAAACTCTTTGGGAGTTTCCCTTGATTTTTTTCCCCCTTATTAAAGAAAAAACAAAAGGAAGAAAAGGAGAAAGACCCAAAATAATACTAGTAACAAAAATAATGATAATAGTAATAATAATTAAGTTCTCAGTGTAGCAAATAATTTTGAAAGCAAAACTAATCAGATCACCACAATTTATCAAGATACCTTAGAGGGGAATATCAAAAATTCAATTATTTTCTTATTTAATAATCCTCAATTAATAATTTCAATTTAACCTAAATTACAATTGAAGTTTCCCTTTCTTTGTTTTTTTTCCCTTTCTCCCCTTCTCTTCTTCCCTCCTCTTCTCTTCTCTTCATCCCTTCTTCCCTTCCTTTCCCTACCTTCTCTCCTCCCTTTCCCTCCCTTCTTTTTCTTCTCTTATCTTTCTTCTGGATATAAACCCAATAGATTCTCTTTCCACCCGGCTATTTAAACATTAATATCCTTTGTTTCCCGTACATCTACAATTTCCTTTTATGCTCCGTACAATTAATAATCTCAATAAACGCCAATGTGTTGTCTTATGTTTGCTTACCGCTCAGGGTCGGTAATCCAGAAGTTTCAAATAGGGCCCACTACAGCAAAATAACAAATTCCAGCTCTATGAAAATAGAACCTTAACACATAAAAGGGAGCAAGAAAAAGAAAGACGCAAAACTTTCCAATATTATAAATATCTCCCTCTTATTACATATAATACCCACGTGCGGCCAAAATTAAGGAATAGTCCATCTCTCTATGGTCTGACGGAAGTCCTCTCTATCCTTTTTCTCTATAGACCGGAGGAATTAAGACTAATTTAAAACAAAAAGTAATTGACAAAATAAAAAAGGATATTCAAATAATATGCAGTCAAATATCTTCTTTAACTATGGAAGAAATATACAAGAAGTTAAAATTTACTAAACAAAAATATTTTGAATTTTCAAACAAACCGGGGAAACTGCTAGCCGCAATGCTAAAGAAAGAACGGGAAAAAAGGACCATCTTAGAATTAAAAGAGGGTGATTCTACTTTCACTTCTCAAACACAACTAAAAAGAATTTTGTTACATTTTTATGCAAATTTATATAAGGGAAAGAACGAAAATACTGTTTCCATTGAATCATATTTAAAAGAACAATTCTTAATTACGGTTCCTGAAGAATATAAAAAAGAATTAAATAAAAAAATAGAGCTACAAGAACTCCTGGACGAGATTCAAAACATGAAATCAGGCAAATCCCTGGGGCCAGATGGCTTTACCGCAGATTATTATAAAAAATGTAGAGACCAAATAGCCGTTCCTTTGTTACAAACTATGAATAGTATCCTTGATGTTTCCTTACCTGATTCCTGGAGGCAAGCTAATATTGTGCTTATTCCCAAAGAGAACAAAGATAAGTCAGATCCAAAGAATTACAGGCCAATTTCTTTGTTAAATAATGACTATAAAATCTTTGCTGCAATTTTGGCCAATAGAATTAAGAAATGGTTATCATCATGGATACACAACGATCAAGCGGGGTTTCTCCCAGGACGGATGATAAAGGATAATACCAGGCACCTAATTAATTTGATAGAATATCACAATAAGAAAATCAACCATAAATTGGCATTAATTTTTTTTACATCGAAAAAGCTTTCGACAATATCAATTGGACATTTATGCAAACTTTGTTAGAAAAATTAGATATAGGACCAAGTATGAAAAAGTGGATTGGTTCAATTTATCAGAGTCAGGAAGCCAAATTAATAGTAAATGGAGAAACAACGTCAGCTTTTATGATTAACAAAGGTGTTAGACAAGGATGTCCTTTATCCCCTTTACTATTTATTATGAATTTTGAATTGTTAATGAACAATATAAGATCAAATCAGAATATTTGTGGTATCAAGATAAGAAAACAGGAACATAAAGTAAAAGCGTTTGCGGATGACCTGATGGTTTCGCTCTCTGATCCGTGCGATGGTATAGACTCGCTCTTAAAAGTGCTAGCTAGATTTGAGAAAGCAACAGGCTTAAAGATAAATAAGGAAAAAACAACAATGTTATTAATGAATCTGAACCCAGAGGAGAGGAAGAAATTAATAGAAATCTCCAAATTTCAGGCCACAAACACAGTGAAATATCTGGGAATAAATTTTACAACGAAAAATGGAGACTTATTTAAAAACAATTATAACAAAAAAATGGGCAGAAATTAGAGAGGACTTGAAAAGATGGTCAAAAATAAATATTTCTTGGCTAGGCAGAATCGCAACTATTAAAATGTCTGTACTACCTAAATTAATTTATTTATTCCAAAATATACCAATATTGTTAAACGATAAGCCTTTTAATAAGTGGAACCAAGAAATCTCCAGATTTATATGGGAGGGGAAGAAACCAAGGATAAAGTTAAAATTCTTGCAGGATGCTAAAGAAAGAGGGGGATTAGGACTACCAAATTTTAAGAACTATTATTATGCGTGCACCTTATTTTGGTTAATCGACTGGTTCAGGCTTGAAAAGGAACAAAATCTTGAGTTGGAAGGATACGATAATATTTACGGTTGGCACGGTTATTTATTTTATGATAAAATCAAAGTCCACAGGGACTTCAATGATCATTATCTTCGTAGATCTCTGCTGAGAGTTTGGCTTAAATTTAAACAAAAATGGCAGGATGTTCTCCCGATATGGACAGCAATTGGCGAAGTGGTCTCCAAGGGCAACAAATTTGGAAAGGGAAAATGGCTTACATACAAAGATTTGATTGTGATAGAAGATTGAAATATAGAAATAAAATCACAGAAAGAATTAAATGCAGAAGGCTATAACTGTAATTGGTTTTCTTATAAACAAATCAGAGAACGTTTTCTGGTAGATAAAAAAACAAGGACAATTGGGGTATTAGACGAACAATTTGAGGAGATAATATGGTCAAGGGATAAACAAAAGATAGCCAAATTTTATAAATTGCTTCAAGCAATAGAATTGGAATTGGAATTAATAAAACCTACAATGCTAAAATGGGCCCAAAATTTTCATCATAACATAAATTTAGATCAGTGGGAGAAATGTTGGAGAAAAAGATTAAAATTTACACTCAGTTATAATATAAAGGAAAAAAAATTCAAAATGTTTTACCGCTGGCATTTGACACCGGTTCGGTTGGCCAAATTAAATAAATCCTATTCCAATCTTTGCTGGAAATGTCGGGGGGAAAATGGTACATATTATCACCTTTGGTGGGAATGTAAAAAGGCAAGAGAATTTTGGTCATTGATTAGATCTTTTTTAGGAGAAATGTTAAATTATAAATTGAAACTTGACCCCCAATTGTTCTTATTGGGTATCTGTATCGAGGATGACTTGGAAAAGAAATATGGAAAAATAATCTTCTATTCTCTTTCGGGGGCCAGGATTGTGTTTGCTTCTAAATGGAAATCTGGTGATATCCCATTCTTCCAAGAATGGATAATGAAATTGATTGACTTCATGGATATGGACAGACTTACGGATCTAATTAAAGGAAACAATAATGGGAAACATGAGGATGAATGGGCAGTGGTGGTTAATTTTCTAAAACACAAAGGATTTAGATGTAAATGAGATACTTTCTTTGGATGTTGGGATGACCTAAAATACTCTGTTAAATGATGTTGGTATGGATATTTTACTATGTTCTTTCTTTATCTTTATTATGGAAACTGGATAAAGTGATTGTAATATAGAGGAGAAAAGGACTATAGCTAAATACAAGTAAGTTTTGATAGATACTTTTTAGTTTAATTTCGCATAAGACTACAATTGTACAAGTTTTAATATTAAAATAAGTGACAAGAAGAGTTAATTAAAGATGTATAAAGAAGTATACTATATCGGGCAAAATGACAAGACAAACCAAGAGAGGAAGTTGTTTTATTTCTATTTTGTTAAAAACATGGTCATATTACTAATTTAATTATTTGTTTTTTGATTTAGAAATTTATATGTCTAGGAAAACAATGAGAATACAAGTGTATGTGTAAGTGAATCAAAATGATGTATTTTCTTTTTATTTTGTTTTTAATCAATAAAAAATAAATAAAATTAGATTAAATAAAACTATCCCAAAATAAACAATAAAACAAATAACGATAACCCCCCATTAAAAATACATTAAATACAGATATAAATTCAAACATAAGATTAAAACAATAGGCACTCTGGGGTGCAGTGAAGATGTAAGAAGGATGTCTGACGGGAGGGAGACTAGGCAAATGGAGTGATCTATTCGGGGTAGGCCTGCCAGAAGAGATCCGTCTTGATGGCTTTTTTAAAGTCATCTAAGCTGGTTATCTGACGGATCTCTTCCAGCAAGGCATCTGGGAGCAGTGGCAGATAATGTCCTCTAGGAGGTTGCCGCTAGTCTGTTTTTTTTTTGTTTTGTTTTGTTTTTTTATTATTATTGAAATATTTAAAAAAACATACAAACATACTTCAAACGAAACAAGACAAATCAAACTTAACAAACAAACTTATCACATATAATATACAACACTAAAAACTACTTCCTCACTACTGCTTCTAGAGAACCTTTATAAAAATCTATATTGTAAAACTATAACTGCTTTGTCGTTTATATAAAATACATCCGAAACTGCTTACATAATACATTTCTCTTCCCAAGACATAATTGTAAACCCCTGCTGAGTTCAACTCTATATAATTTTGGTAATCTTCTAACTTTTCTAGACTAACTTCCCCAATTATATCAACCATTTTAAATTAATCAGATAAACATATCAGATATCAGTCCTAGTTTAATATCAATATCTATTAACATTTATCTACTAAGGTATATAATAATATAATAAATAACATGTAAACTTAGATCATTTACCTTATTTACTTTAATTATTTATCTAATAACATCTAATCCTTTCTTTGTATATAATTGTACCATACCTCCCAGTTTACACTAAAGTTATACATATTTTTATCTTTAATCAAGCAAGATAGTTTATCCATTTCCCAGATGTCCATTACCTTTAGTTTCCACTCTGTAAGAGAGGGGATATCTTCCTGCTTCCAATATCTGGCATAAACTATTCTAACGGCTACAATTGCCAAGAATAAGATTTTCTTTTCTTTAAATTTCATCTTCTTATCTTCTGCAATGTTTAGGAGATATAACTTAGGATCAATTCGGTCTTGTATTTTAAAGATTTTAATAATTTCACGATGGATCATATTCCAAAATTTGCTCACCAGCGGGCATTTCCACCAAATATGCAAATAACTACCTTGGTCTATACCACATTTCCAACATTTTGGTTTTGTACTCTTACTCATTTTTGATAATCTAAGAGGGGAAAGATACCACCTAAAAATAGATTTATAACAATTCTCTCTAATTTCAATATTCGGTGTAAATTGAATAATATCTTTCCACAATTTCTCCCACTGATCAAGTTGTATCTTCTGATTTAAGTCTACAGCCCATTTGACCATATATTCCTTTATTATCTCCTCCTCCAATTCCCCTTTCCTAATTAATTTATAAAATTTTGTAATTTGTTTTTTTGGAACTGATTTAATTATTTTCTCAAACTCTGCGCAGATCGGACCTATTCCAACAGTTTTTATATCCATTTTAAATCTTTCATACAGCTGCCTGTACATAAACCAATTTATTTTTAAACCAGATTTCATCAGATCTCCTTGGGATTTCATGCCTTTAATATTTTTTTCTTTGTCAAATTCTAATAAATCTGTATATCTAAACCAACGGTCCTGACCATAAATTTCTTTTTTCAAAAAAGCCTCTGCAGGAGATGCCCAAAATGGGATCTTGGAACACCAATTCTTCTTATATTTTTTCCAGACTCTAATTAGAGCCTTGCATAAATAATGGTTTTTAAAATTGCTATCTACCACATCCTTTTCATAAAATAAGTAACCATGAAAACCAAACCGAAAATCAAATCCTTCAAGACTTAGTAATCTAGTATTTTTCAATGTAACCCAATCATAGATCCATTCTAGGGCAGATGCTTCAAAATACCATTTCAAATTTGGAACAGCCAATCCACCTTTATCTATTGAATCATACATAACTTTCATCTTTACCCTTGGTTTCTTACCTTTCCACACAAATTTACTTAAGTCCCTTTGCCAAATTTGAAATGGTTTTTCGTTTGTTATTACAGGGATATTCTGGAAGAGAAAAATCATTTTAGGAAGGATAGCCATCTTAATAGCAGCTATTCTTCCTAGCCAAGATAAAGCTAATTTATTCCATTTTATAATTTTCTCCTTCACCTCTTTCCACACTTTTTCATAATTATTTTTATAAAGATCAACATTTTTTAGGGTTAAGTATATGCCTAGGTATTTAACTTTTGTTGTCTTTTGAAATCCCGTTTCTTTAACAATCTTTTCTTCTTCTTCTTTTGGGATGTTAGCGAGCATCATAACTGTTTTTTGATTATTGATTTTGTACCCTGACATCTTTCCATATTCATTTAGAATTTGCATCAAATTTTTCGCTGCTTCAGAGGGGTTGGCAATAATCAAGGCTAAATCATCCGCGTATGCACATAATTTGTATGTATCTTTTTTAATCTTTACACCCTGAAGGATATCATTCCCTCTGATTTTATTAAGCAAAACTTCTAATGTTAATATAAATAGTAAGAGAGCCAGGGGGCAGCCTTGACGGACACCTTTAGCTATCTTCAAAGAGGAGGATGTTTCACCATTTATTAATATTTTAGCTTCTTGATTGTCATATATTTTCTTCATCCAATTTAGGAAAATATTACCAATTTCAATTTCAACCCCAAAAACGCTAGTCTGGTTTTTATTGGTTGGAACAACTTCCTCCCAGAGGACCTGAGGGTGCAGGGCGGATTATATGGAAGAAGGCGATCCTCTAGGTAAGTTAGACCCAGGCCATGTAGGGCTTTAAAGGTCATCACCAACACCTTATGGCGGCAGCGGAGGAGGAGGAGGAGGAGCGGGGCATGAAGAGGGAGAGGAAACGGAGGGAGGAGGCCGTGGCTTAATTTAGGGACATGGTGACGGACTTTGATGAGAAGCATGATGAACACCTAGTTCTGCTTCAGCAGAGGAACAGGATACTGAAACAACTCAAAAGAAAAGATCCAATACAAATCAGGCTGGAGCAGTTGGAACAAGGATTTACTTTGTATGTGAATGGAGCTCACTCCGAATCAAATAACCACCACAAGAAAGTGATTTCTCAGAACATTTCCAGGAGAGGCACAAGAACAACAAAGGGAAACTATGCCAGTGCAAATACCCTGTTAAAAAAAGATGTGCAAGGAAGGGGCACACAAAGCGCACCAAGTAAAATCCAACGCCGGGAGTGGCTCCAGAAAGCTGTGCAGATCAAAACTGAAAGTGGGGCTAGGCTCCACATTGCTCCTCCTTCTGAATACTCAGAGGATTTTGAACCTTATGAAAGCCTAGACAAGCAAGCAAAGAACTGTGAGCAGAATGGTCCTGTCCAAAGCCTCAGTTCTCCTGAAAGTGCAGTCTCCGATGACGCTATCCTCTCTGGTCCAAAGACAGAACTATGCATGAGCAATGATGCTGAAAAGGGAAGGTTGCATCTCAGCCTTGAAGATGTGAAGGAGCTCCATCAGAGCTTGGAATTCATTGCGGGTCAGAACAGGATGGAGGAAGATTGCTCGGAGGGGGAAGACACTGACTCTGTGGAGGAGGACGTGCCTGCTGAGCCCTCCGAGACAGAAGACACCACTGAGCCTTCCAGACAGAGCACTGAGACATTCTCCAGCAGCCCATCTCCTCTAGCCAGTGGAAGGTGCTTCAGCATAGCATAGCATCTGGTTCTCTGGTCACGCTGGAATTCAAGCCAAACTGCCCAAGCCAAAAGGAAGGGCAGCACTGAAGCCTTCATCTCCGTCAAGCCCATGAGCCAAGTGGCTCACCCATTCTCTGCTGAGTGCCAACGCCAGGAGGGACAGGAAATTGGCCTTTCCAGGCCGGTGAGCCGATCCGAAAGGCCTCTCTCAGCAGTTCGGAAGGCTGTCTGTGAGAAGAAGGACCCGGCACACTCAGCATCCATGGTGCTGAAAGCTGTACAAGCAGAAAATGAGACCCTCAAGAAGGAGATGCTTTCTAGGCAACTGGAGGCTCTGGCTGAAATGCAGCGGGGGCCCTCTGTAGAGCCACCATCCCTGCCATCTGTGTCTGTGACCACGGAGCCCCCCCCCCCCCGAGCTCAGGAGGAAGAGGAGGGTGCAGTTGTCTCTACTTCCATGGAGCAGATTGGGCCGTTGGGAAACAGGCAACAGAAGAAGCTTTTGAAAGTGCTGCAAGAAACTGAGAGACAGTCTGCCTGCTGTGGCCATGCAATTTTGGGCTCTGAGCATCAAGAGTCTCATATTCTTGTATGTAAGAAGACTTGTCAGAATGACAAAAGTGATAGCTTTGCCTACAAGTAATCATTATCAACTTCTCAATCTGAGAAGAAGTTAAAATGTGGACTGAATGGGCCTGGTCAGGTGGGAGAAAGCCAACTGAAGGCTTGGGAAGCCATGGCCAGGAAGTGGTGACTAAGAGCTCCTCTGTGCTGCTGAGTTGGCTGGGGCAGCAGGTTCTGGGCAGTCCATGTGCTAGCACTGGGCAGTTCAGGGAGCAGGACTGCTAGCAAAAATAGAATTGCCTTCTTTCAGATGTTAACTTTTTACGGGGGGGGGGGAGGAGGGAATAATACTATTTTAAGCTGTATGTATTTTATTGTTGTACACCGCCCGGATTGGCTCGCCACAGGGCGGTATATAAATAAATATGATTATTATTATTATTATTATTATTATTATTATGCTTTGCTTGGAAACCAATAGGCAGCCAGTGGAGAGATTTCAAAAAGGGCGTAATATGATCACTCCTTGATGTTCTAGTGATCAACCTGGCTGCAATATTTTGTACTAGTTGTAGTTTCTGAGTTACAGATAAGGGTAGCCCCATGTAAAGTGCATTGCAGAAGTCATGAGGTTACCAGTTCATGTACTACAGTTTCTAGGTCCCTTACTTCCAGGAAAGGGTGCAGCTGGCGTGTCAGCCTGATAACAGGCACTTCTGACTGTCACATTCACCTGATCTGTCATGTGAAG
The DNA here is from genome assembly GCA_026167975.1 of Phrynosoma blainvillii. NCBI lineage: Eukaryota > Metazoa > Chordata > Lepidosauria > Squamata > Phrynosomatidae > Phrynosoma > Phrynosoma blainvillii. Next base: position 156,679,866 of record JANUYF010000004.1, read on the forward strand.
CGATGAGTCCAGGAGCACCCCCAGACTGCGAACACAGTCCCTAGTGGGGAGCGTGACCGCATCCAGGACTAGAGGTTGCAACCCAATACCTGGTTTGGGGGCCCCTACTGTAAGTATCTTCATTTTGTCTGGATTCAGCTTGAGTCAGTTTTTCCTCATCCAGTCCATTACCACCTCGAGACATTGATTGAGGGGAGAACTGCCATTTGCCGTCATGGCAGCTGACCGAGACATAGAGAAATACATTTGGGTGTCATCAGCGTATTGATAACACCCTGCCCCATGTCTCCTGATGATCTCCCCCAGTGGCTTCATATAGATATTAAATAACATCGGGGACAGGATGGCACCCTGTGGAACGCCACCTTTAAGCTCAGTTTTTGAGGAGTAGCTTTCCCCGAGTGACACCCTCTGGAACCTGTCCGAGAGGAAGGAACGGAACCACTGAAGTACACTGAAGTACAGTGCCTCCCATTCTTAACTCTCTCAGGCGTTCCAAGAGGATTTCATGGTCTATTGTATCAAAAGCCATTGAGAGGTCCAAAAGCACCAACTGGGTCACGCTTCCTCTGTCTATGCTAAGATGCAGGTCATCTATCAGAGCAACCAGAGCAGTCTCCACCCCATATCCAGGCCTGAAGCCGGTTTGAAATGGATAAATGAAATAATGAGTAAAATTTTGAACATGAAAATAGAAATGAAACCTGAATTTTACTTATTCAGCATGTTTGATAAAAAGATTGAGAAAAAATATGGGAAAATCTGCTTCTACATGACCACAACAGCTAAAATATTATATGCACAGAAGTGGAAAGTAGAGACAGTTCCTAGTGAAAAAGACTGAAATCAGCTTTTCTAAAGTCTTGAATGCATATCTGACTATGCTTGGCTTCTCCCAATTGACCCTCACCCTAGACCCAACAAACTGTTCTAAAAGATTCTCCAGGACTGGGGAGGTTTAACTCCACAGACCCAAGCTCACCTTCTGCTGTCTCTTCCACTGCACCCACACAAAACATCCCTGATAGCTGAACCTGTTTGCCAATCTCTTTCACCAAGCTCCAAGGACTGAGACTGAAGCTATAACATGTCTGACTATGCTTGGCTTCCCCTTTCTGCTGTATAACAAACTCCAGAAGAACAAGATCAATCCCACCTAACAATCCTGCCACTTCCACCTCATTAGCCAGTTTCACACAGCATTCAACCCTTGTTATTTTGAAAAAGCCTGACAGCACAAAAATGTTTTTTACCTGCTGACAGAAGGAGAGTTGGGATGAGGGCATCTTGGCTTCTCTAGGAAGGGAGTTTCAAAGTCTAGAAGTAGCTAACGAGAAGGCACTCTCCCTTGTTCCCACCAAACAAACCTGAGAGAGTGGTGGGACAAAGAGAATAGCCTTTCTAGATGATTTTAGAGCTCTAATGGGCTCATAAAGGGAGCTACACTCCTCTAGATAACATGGGCCCAAGCCATATAGTGCTTAAGTTAAAACCAGTACTTTGAATTGCGCCCAGAAATGGACCAGCAGCTAGTGAAGCTATTGCAACAAGTGAGTTATGTGCTCCCTATAACCAGTTCCAGTTAACAATCTGGCTGGAGCTCTTTGGGACAACTGATTCTTTGTACTTTTCAAAGACAGCCCCACATAGAGCACATTACAGAATTCAATAATATGTACCACTGTGGCTAGATCTGACTTCTCCAGGAACCTGCGCAAGTGGTGTACTGATTTTAACTGTGCAAAAGCACTCCTGATCACTGCTGAAACCTTGTCCTCCATGATAAGAGCTGAATCCAAAAGTACCCTCATAGTGCAAACTTGCATTTCAGGTGAAGTGAAAAACAATCTAACAGACTGAATCCCTATTCCCAGATCTGTCTTTCAGCTGACCATGAACCCCCCTGATTTATCTGGATTAAGCTTAAATTTGTTTGTCCTCATCCAGTCTACTACAGTTATCAGGTTTAGCATAGAATCATAGAATGATAGAGTTGGGAGAGACCTGAAGTGTTATCAAGTCCAAATCCCTGCCATGCAGGAATGCCAATAAAAGCTCCTTTGATAGATGGCCATCCAACCTCTGTTTAAAAAACTCAAAGGAAGGAGACTCCACCACTCTCAGAGGGAGTGTGTTCCATTGTCAAACAGCTCTTACTGTCAGAAAGTTCTTCCTAATATTTAGATGGAATCTCTTTTCCTGTAGTCTGCATCCATTGCTCCATGTTCTTATCTCTAGAGAAGCAGAAAACAAGCTTTTTCCATCCTCAGTATGCCCAGGAATAGCTTCCTTGGAACAAGGTGGAACAGTGATAGAGCTTGGTACCATCAGCATGACACCCGACTCCATAACTCTGGGCAACCTCTCCCAGAGCTCGCATGCAGATATATTAAACATCTATAGGGGACAAGACTGAACCCTGAGGGACCCCAAGGAGTCAAACAAAACTCTCCTAACATCACCCCCTGGCAGCACCTCTCCAAAAAAGAACAGAGCCACTATAGAAGAGTACCACCAAGCCTCATCCCAGAGAGGGATTCAGAAGGATATCATGATTGATGGTTTCAAAACCCACCAATAAATCCACCAGAACTACCAAAGCAACCAAAGCTGTCTCTGTCCCATAACCAAGCCTGAAACCAGACTGAAATGGATCTAGATAATCTATCTCATTCATGAAACCTTGGAGTTGAGAAGACACTCTAGTACCTTGCCGAAAAATGGAAAGGTTGGAGGCTGTCCCATATTTAGGATCCATGGAAGTTGTTTTTTTTTTCAGAAGAGGTCATATCACAGCCTCCTTCAGGAATGTTGGGACCCTGCCTTGTTGTAATTCTGCATTCATTCATTCATATAACAAGGTCCAACAAATCCCTCACTTGTATTGCAGACAATTTTATTGTCCAGAAGGTGGAAGAGGCAACTGTTACATGAGGCATGGCATGAGTGAATTTCTGTATCTCAGCAGGGATCCTGAGATACTTCCCAAAACAGAACATGGAAGCCGACTGCTGCAGTTGAAGGATTTATTTACACAGGATAGGAGGCAAAACTATATACAGCAAATGCAGAGCTCTTGAATAAAAGCATAAACAAGCTTTCTCCTTCTCCACCTCTCAGCAATATGGGAACTCTCCAGACTAACAAGCACCAACCACTGACCAACAACAATGACCCACACACACTTACATTGAGCGGTGCTTCTTATACATTCAGCTTCATGAAACATTGCCTACGCATTGCATCATACTCATTACCCTTGAGGTCTAGGTGCTGTCCCAATATACATTTGTAGTCTGCCTTGTAAAGAAGGACTTGAACTTGGGGATTGGGTTTCCCAAAGGGCAGGATATAAATAATTTTATTATTATTATTATTATTATTATTATTATTATTTACTAAAGTCCAACTCTTCAATGGGATCTTTTATCCTATGTTTACGGAGGTGGCTAGGGAATAGACTGACAGAGACAAAGCTTTCCAATGAACTGTAATTTATTTGGGGGTTCAAACATACAAAGACACTCTACCATACACTCATACACACAAGAACTCAGGAATAAAGTAGTTACCTTGGAGAGGAAACACAAGGCTGCCTAATGGTGATAATTACCTGAAGAGGCTGCTCCAACACTGAATGAAGATGGATAGACCCAACCATTATGTAAGGGAAAGGACAATGGAAAGAGCAGGGACCCTAGTCAGAGTTCACAGTGGTGCAGTGTCACCATGAAATCTAACCATGTGCCTGAGATTTGGGGGATCTTTTATATCCTTAAACCTAGACTGAAGTGAAGACTTCCTATTGTATATCAAAGGATTCCAGACTCCTACTCTTTGAAGTAAACAATTTCCAATATTAATGTTATCTCACCTTCAGGCAGACACATCCTGGATGGCACTCATAAATCTTCTATGTGTGAATGTCCTGCATTTCAGCTCCTAGGCTTGGCTCTTTTGATCTGCAAATTGTTGTAAGCACAGATGTGACCTTTCAGGTGCCTACGTGATGTGCTCATCTTGGGTCTATGGTGATAGGAGCTTCTCTCAGTCCAAGGCCATGGCAGGGACCCAAAAGGGGTCTTTATATTAAATCAGCCATCATAACAGGCTCCTCTGCTATCTTCAAGGACATAATCACCAGATGTCCAGGCCTTTGTCACACATATACACACACAGATGACTCTGTAGTTCTGCAGATATAATACTACATACCACTTTAGTGTGACAGCAACAAGGGGATCAGCTGATCCTAACCAACAGTGATGATCTGGTTAACAGGATGGCAGTGGTGGGATCCTTAGGTGGTAGTGACCATGTTCTCCTGGAGTTTGTTATACAATAGAAAGTGAAAATCAAGCGTTGTCAGACATGCATTCTGATTTCAGTAAACATAGGGAAATACTGACAGTGGTGCCATGGTCAGGAATACTAATAGAGAAGTGGGTTCATGAGGGATAGAAGTTTTGTAAAAATGAAATATTGAAGGCACAATTTCAAACAGTTCCAATGAGGAGGGAAATGAGAGGTGTTTGAACAAACCAAGATGCATGTCAAAACAACTTTCAACTCAAAAGGTAAATATACAAGAAAAGGAAAAATGGAGAAATCAACAAAGAAGAATTCAAACAGCCACCTCATATAGGGAGAAAAACAGAAAAGCTAAAGCACAGAATGAGCTCAGGATTGCTAGAGAGATTAAAATCAATAAAAAGGGCTTTTTTGATTATGCTGATCGAACAAGAAAGAATAAGGAAATGGTAGAGCCACTTCATGGGAAAGATAGCAAAATGCTAACAAAGAACAGAGAAAAAGCAGAACTACTCAGCACCTTCTTTGCCTCAGTCTTCTCTGAAAATGAGACAATGCTCAACCTGTAGAAAATGGAGCAGATGAGGCAGTAGGGGAAAAGCCACACAAAGTAAGTAAAGAGGTAGTACAAGAATACCGGGCTACTCTAAAACAATTCAACTCTCTAGGACCAGATGAAGTACATCAAAAGGTATTAAAAGAACTGGCAGAAGTAATCCTAGAACCACATTCAATAATCTTTGAGGATTCCTGGAGAACAGTAGAGCAGTCTGGAGGAGGGCAAATGTTGTCCCCATTTTTTTAAAAAAAGATAACCCAGATAATTACCACACAGTCAGTCTGACATCAATATCAGAAAAGACTGTAGACAGTATTAAACAGACAGTCTGTAAGCACTTAGAAAATAATGCTATAATTACAAAAATTTATTATGGGTTTCTCAAAAATAAGACTAATTGTATCTCTTCATTTGATGGAGTCACAAGCTTGGCAGATGAAGAGAATGCTGTGGATGTATTATATATTGATTTCAGTAAGGCTTTTCAAAAGGTCCCCCAGGATATCCTTGCAAAAAAAGCTAGTAAAATGTTAGGTGACTGTTAAGTGGATTTGTAATTGGTTGACCAATTGAACCCGAAGGATACAAACAATGGCTCTTCCTCATCCTGAAGAGAAGGGACTAGAGTGGTGCCACAGGGTTCTGTCCTGGGCCCAGTGCTATTCAATATCTTTATCAATGACTTCATAGAATCATAGAGTTGGAAGAGACCACAAGGGCCATCCAGTCCAACCCTCTGCCATGCAGGAACTCAAAATCAAACCATCCCCGACAGATGGCCTTCCAGCCTCTGTTTAATGACCTCCAAAGAAGTAGAGTCCACCACACTCCGAGGGACTGTGTTCCACTGTCAAACAACTCTCACTGTCAGGAAATTCCTCCTAATGTTGAGGTGGAATCTCTTTCCTTGTAGCTTGCATCCGTTGTTCCGAGTCCTATTCTCTGGAGCAACAGAAAACAAGCTAGCGCCCTCCTCAATCGACATCCCTTCAAATATTAAAACAGGGCTATCATACCCCCTCTTAGCTGTCTCTTCTCCAGGCTAAACATACCCAGTTCCCTAAGTCGTTCCTTGTAGGGCATGGTTTCCAGACCCTTCACCATTTTAGTCGCCCTCCTCTGGACACGCTCCAGTTTTTCAACATCCTTTTTTAATTGTGATGCCCAGAACTGGACACAGTATTTCAGGTGGGGCCTGACCAAAGCAGAATACAGTGGCAATATTACTTCCCTTGATCTAGATACTATACTTCTATTAATGCAACCCAAAATTGCATTGGCCTTTTTAGCTGCGGAATCACACTGTTAACTCATGTTCAACTTGTGGTCTATTGGGATTTCCAGATCCCTTTCACACGTAGTCTCATTAAGCCAGGTATCTCCCATCTTATATCTATGAATTTCATTTTTTCGGCCTAATTGCAGTACCTTACATTTCTCTGTGTTGAAATTCATTTTGTTAGCTTTAGCCCAGCTTTCTAATCTATTAAGGTTGTTTTGAATTTTCATCCTGTCTTCTGGGGTATTAGCTATTCCTCCTAATTTGGTGTCATCTGCAAATTTGAGGAGCATGCCCCGTATTCCTTCATCCAAATCATTGATATGTTGAATAGCACTGGGTCCAGGACAGAAGCCTGTGGCACCCCACTGGTCACCTCTCCAGGATGAAGAGGAGCCATTGCCCTTTGGGTTCGGTCAGTCAACCAGTTACTAATCCACTTAACAGTTGTATTGTCTAGCCCACATTTTACTATCTTGTTTGCAAGAATAAAGTGGGGGACCTTGTCAAAAGCCTTACTGAAATCAAGATATGCTATGTCTGCTGCATTCCCTTCATCTAGCAAGTTGGTAATTTTATCAAAAAAAGAGATAAGATTAGTCTGACATGACTTGTTTTTGGGAAATCCAGATTGAATATCCTTTTCCTTTTGTGAGAAGACTGAGGCAAAGAAAGTGTTGAGTAGTTCTGCCTTTTCTCTGTCTCGTTAGAATTTCTCCATCTCTGCACAGTGGCCCTACCATTTCTTTCTTCTTTCTTTTGCTACGAACATACCCAAAAAAGCCCTTTTTTTTTGTCCTTAACCCCTCTAGCAAGCCTGAGCTCATTCTGTGTTTTGGCTTTCCTGACTTTACCCCTACATGTGCTAGCTATTTGTTTGAATTCCTCTTTAGTGATTTCACCCCTTTTCCATTTCTTAGACATCTCCCATTTAAAAATCAGTTCAGTTGAAAGTTCTTTTGTCACCCAACCCGGTTTCTTGAGACACCTCCCATTTTTCCTTCTCATTGGAACAGTTTGAGATTGTGCCTTCAGTATCTCCCTTTTGAGAAACTCCCATCCATCCCGAACTCCTTTCTCCTTTAGTATTCCTGACCATGGGATCACTCCCAGTATTTCCCTAAGTTTGTTGAAATCAGCTCTCCTAAAGTCTAGAATGAGTGTTTGACTATGCCTAGCTTCTCCTTTCCACTGCATAAGAAACTCCAGGAGAACATGATCACTCCCACTTAAGGATCCCACCACTTGCACCCCATTTACCAGATCATCCCTCTTGGTTAGGATCAGATCTAAAATAACTGATCCCCTTGTTTCCTCTTTCACCTTGTGGACAATGAAATTGTCTTGAGGCAAGTGAGGAATTTGCTAGACTGAGTATTGGCTGAGTTTGACTTCCAGCAAATATCAGGATAGTTAAAGTCATCCATCACTACTACATTTCTCCTTTCTGAGTGTGTGGTCATCTGTTCTAGAAAGGCATCATCCAGTTCCTCAGTCTTACATGGGGGTCTGTAGTAGACTCCCACAAGAACATCCCTGTTGTTTCCTTCCCTTTAATTTTTATCCAGGTGGTCTCCACCTGATTTCCAGGATTTAAGTCCTGGATCTCTTCACGGTTGTAAACATCCCTGACATATAATGCCATTCCTCCTCTTTTCCTGTTTGGCCTATTTCTCTTTAAAAAAATTATACCCCTCTATTCCTACATTCCAATCATGAGACTCATCCCACCAGGTTTCAGTAATGCCTGTTATATCGTATTTGCTTTGTTGTGCTAGGAGTCCAAATTCATCTTGTTTATTTTCCATGCTCTGTGCATTACTGTATAGACCTCTAAGACCGTGGGTCTCCCCACTTGTCCAGAAAACAGTCCACTTCGAGTGCATGTACCTGAGCCTGAGGGCCAAGGATAGTTTAGGGATTCTGCTAGTATACTGTGCGCCCCGTTGTCTAGCAGACTCCCTAACCGAGCTGACACAAATGGTCTCAGAGCTGCTGTTGGAGTCGCCTAAACTTTTAGTCTTGGGCGACTTCAACATCCCACTCGAGACCCATTTGTCAAATCTAACAGGTGTGGCTCAGAAGTTCATGGAGTCCATGACAAACATGAGCCTATCCTAATTGGTCGCTGGGCCCATGCATTGTGCAGGTTATATCCTTGATGTAGTCTTCAGTACAGAACAGGAATATCCATGGGTGGGGGGTTATTAAAACCACCGCATTGTCATGGACTCATCTTTTTCTGATGAAGGCCAAACTAAGAGCCACTGTCCACCGCACCGGGGGTGGAGGACCCATTAGAATGGTCCTCCGTCAAAGGCTTATGGAACCAATTGGATTCCAGAAAGCCTTAGAGAGTTTAATGCAGGGGTCAGCAAACTTTTTGAGCTGGGGGCCAGTTCAGGGTTCCTTGGAACATCGGAGGGCCGGAGGTAAAAAAAAAAAAGATAGCACCGGGGCCCGGTGCGGGTTCTTTTAAATTTATTTTTTACTCCAACCCTCCAATGTTCCAAGGTACCCCACAGTTTGCCTGCCGCAGCTGCAAAGGTCCCCCAGGAGGGCTCCTAGGAGAGGCCCTGCATGGCCACAGGGGACCCCCAGGAGGGCTCTGCTGAGTGCACCAGGCCTTGGAGAGGCCCTGAGCGGCCGCGGGAGAACCCCAGGAGGGCTCCAGCGAGTGCACCAGGCCTCGGAGAGGCCCTGCGCGGCTGTGGAGGACCCCCAGGAGGGCTCCAGTGAGTGCACCAGGCCTTGGAGAGGCCCTGCGTGGCCACGGGGGACCCCCAGGAGGGCTCTGGCAAGTGCACTGGGCCTCAGAGAGGCCCTGTGCAGCCACCGGAGCCCTCCTGGGGGTCCCCCATGGCCGCACCGGGCATGAGAGAGGCCCTGTGCAGCAGTGGGGGACCCCCAGGAGGGCTCCAGTGAGTGCACCGGGCCTCAGAGAGGACTGGCACGGCCACAGGGGACCCCGTCCGAGGCACCATTTTGTGTTCCAAAATGCCACCCGGAGTCTCATGTGACCTTTCCCATTGCAGAGCAGGATGGGAAAGGTCGTGCGAGACTCCGGGCACCATTTTGGAACACAAAATGGCACCCCGGAGTCACATGCACCAGAGAAAGGCGGCAGCAGCGGTGGCAGAACAGGTCAGAGGCTGGTCGGAAGGCCTCGCCGGGCTGAGTTTGGCCCACAGGCCGTAGTTTTCCGACCCCTCGTTGAATGGTTGGTAACACCGATGATTCTGTTGAAGCTTTGGTTAATACCTGGAACACCAGTCTCACCAAGCCTATCAACCTGATTGCTCCCAAGTGTTCTTTCCAAGCCGCTTCAAATCATCAACCATGGTATACAGGAAGATGAAGCGAGTTGAACAATGTCTAGAGTGTATCTGGCAGAAAACCCAACTCTTATCTGACAGAACTTGTCATAGGAAATTTCTTTGCTCCTATAGAGAGGCAATACATGCAGTGAGGAAAGGTTTCCTTTCTGCACATATTGAGTCTGCAGAGTCCCATCCAGCAGAGCTGTTTAAAGTGGTAAGGGAACTGACACAGGTTCCATCTGTGCAGAACCCATTACTTAACCTGACAATGGCCTGCTGTGACGCATTTAACAACTTCTTTGCAGATAAAATCTCTCAGATAAAAGCCAACTTGGATGCCGGTGTTACAGCAGAATTGAAAAATGAGGTGCCCAGAAACTCCGCTGATGAGATTATACTGAATCAGTTCCAATTGGTGAGATCCGATGACATGGACATGCTCCTTGGTAGAGTGAGGAAGACAACCTGCCCTCTCAACCCTTGCCCTTCATGGCTGGCCGTCCAGGGAGGAGATGCCTTGAGGATGTTCCTGAGGGACATCATCAATGCATCCCTTAGGGAGGGCCACGTTCCATCTAGTTTGAAGGAAGCGGTGGTCAGGCCGCTTCTGAAAAAAACTTCCCTTGACCCTCTAGACATGAACAGCTATAGGCCAGTCTCTTTGCTACCTTTTTTGAGCAAGGTGATTGAGAGGGCTGTTGCTCTTCAGCTCCAAGCTGTCTTGGAGGAAATCGATTATCTGGATCCATCTCAAACTGGCTTTAGGACAGGATATAGAGTGGAGACTGCCATGGTTGCCTTAGCTGATGACCTTCGTCTGGGCATCAACAGGGGTAGTGTGACCCTGTTGGTGCTATTGGACCTCTCAGTGTCTTTCGACACAATAGATCATGACATCCTATTGGAACACTTGAGATAATTAGGAATCAGAGGCCTTGCATTGCAATAATAATAATAATAATAATAATAATAATAATAATATTTATTTATATACCGCCCAATGGTTGCCCAATCTGGGCGGTTTACAGCATAAAACAGTTACAATAAGACAACAAATCCCTCCCCCCCCCTTAAAACAGTATTAAACAGTAACGTAGTTAAAATCGTAACAACAATATGACAATAAATCATAAGGTTAAAATAATAGAAAGCATACCACCTCACCCCATTATACACTACTGGGGAACCAAGATTCAAGTAGTGTCGCTAAAAAGGAGGGAGAAGCCCGGGGCCGAGCTATTTAGTCTGGAAAGGCCTGCCGGAAGAGATCCGTCTTGACAGCCTTCTTGAAACTGTCCAAAGATGTTAATTGACGGATCTCATCCTGCAGGTTGTTCCAGAGTCTGGGGGCGATGACAGAAAAAGCCCTCTGGGAGGTCGCAGATAGCCTCGATCTCTGAGGCTCTAAGAAATTTTTCCCAGAGGATCGGAGCGTGCGGGGAGGATTATATGGGAGGAGGCGGTCTCTGATATAGCTTGGACCCAAGCCATTTAGGGCTTTAAAGGTAATAACCGTTCCTTTCTCTTGCACAGATTCCAGAGGATGATGCTCAGGCACAGTTGCTCAGCTAAAAAGGAACTTAATTGTGGTGTCCCTCAGGGTGCCATCCTGTCCCCGATGTTATTTAACATTTATATGAAGATGCTGGGAGAGATCATCCAGAGACTTAGGGGGGTGTTATCAGTACACTGACAACACCCAGATATATTTCTCCATGTCTTGGTCTACAGCTTTGACTTCAGATGGTGTCTCCCCTCTCAATGAATGTCTTAAAGTGGTAATGGACTGGATGAGGAAAAATAGATTGAAACTGAATCCAGACAAAACGGAGGTACTAACAGTAACAGCCCCAAACCCAGGTATTGGGATACTATCTCCAGTCACAAATGGGGTCACACTCTCCTCAAAGGACTGTGTTTGCAGTCTGGGGGTGCTCCTAGATCCGTCGCTTCAGATAACAAATCAGGTGAATGCGGTGGTCAGGAGTGCCGGCTTTCAGCTTTGGCTGATACGCCAACTGTGCCCTTTCCTGGAGATTAGGGACCTCAAAACCATGGTACATGTGCTGATAACCTCTCGTCTCAATTTCTGCAATGCACTCTACATGGGGCTACCCTTGTGTCTAGTTCGGAAACTTCAACTGATACAGAATATGGCAGCCAGGCTGGTCTCAGGCAAAACCAAGAGAGACCATATAAAACCTATCCTAAGATCACTTCACTGGCTGCCTATTAGTTTCCGGGTGCAGTACAAGGTGTTGGTCATTATCTTTAACGCCCTAAATGGCTTGGGTCCAACCTACCTTCGGAACCGCCTCCTTCCGTATAATCCACCCCATGCACTAAGGTCCTCTGGGAAGAATTTATTGCAACCTACAAAAACTAAATTATCTGCAACCGCCCAGAGGACCTTTTCAGCTATCGCTCCCAGACTTTGGAACGGCCTGCCGGATGAGATCCATCATTTGACCACCCTAAACAGCTTTTAAAAAGCTGTTAAGGCGGATCTCTTCATGCAGGCCTTTCCTTAGTAGGTAACCGGCCACCGAAAATAGCTAAGCCTGTCCCTTATTATTATTGTTATTATTATTATTATTATTATTATTATTATTATTATTATTAAACAACCTGTGCATCCAGCTCTTTCAGCTTCCTACCCAAAGCCTCATAATCCCTTCTGATATTCTGAAGGCTATGCCTTGCAGTATCATTGGTTCCCACATGGACCTAGAGGAAGGGGTAATGGTCAGTAGGGTTAACAAGTCTTGTCAGCCTGACTGTCACATCACAGATTTTTGCCCCAGGGAGATGACACACCTCCTGGGACTTCTTGTCAGGCCCACAACCCACTGCTTCTGTACCCCTCAACAAGGAGTCCCCCACCTTAGGCTTAGCAGTGGCTGTCCCCTGCAGTGGTACTCTTAGGGTCCCCTGCACTGTCCCTGAGGAGTGTCCCTGCTGCTCTTCCTCTTCATCCTTGATAAGGGAGAGAGCTTCAAATTGATTCTGTAGCTGCAAGCTCCCAGATCAATCCCTGGTTTCCCTACTTGTGTGTGTGACGCTCCTCCAGCTTTCTACCTCTTGTGTGTGTGAAGTGACCTCCTCCCCTACAACTTCCTCTGTGTGGTCCCCATCCAAGACCATTTGTTCTTCTCTGTCCAGGAAAACCTCTTACTCCCTAATATACTGTCTCTTCCAGGAGGGCTACTGACTTGCACTTAGTGCAGGTGTAAATTCCCCACATCTCTTGGCAAGAAGACAAACATCCCATAAGTGTTTCAGGTGACTGCAGTAGCTCCCTCAGTGTCCATATTGAGAAATCCTAAGTAACCACTGAAACAGGATTGTGGGCTTCTCCCTCAAAAAGTCTCCCAGTAAAGACCCATGTAACAGGCCCCTGTTGGCTTGGCCTTTTCACCAGACTCTGTCAGCAAACTCAATCAACTGTGTTTATAACTCTATAGAGAGCACATGGATGCTACCTTATTCTGAAGGCAAGTCTCTGACTCTTCCTCTGAGCAAAAAAATCCTAAAAGCCCTATAAATTTTTATAAGCATTATAAGCTGAGAGGACTCCCTAAGACCTAGCTGGCTCAGAAAGGGAGACTGTTGAGCAGTGGGTAGATTACCGCACTACTCTTATAGTGCTGCTATTCCACTTTTACTGCTCTGGCTGCCTCCTGTTGCATTCTGGGATTTGCAGTTTAGGGGAGTGGCATTTAGAATTCTCAGCTAAAGAGCTCTTAGGCCTCACTGAACTACAAACCCCAGAATGCCATAGGCGGCAGGGAGAGCAGTAAAAGTGGAATAGCAGCACTATAAGAGTGTAATACGGTAATCTCATGTGGTGGTTGCTACACCAAAAGAACCTCTAATCTGTCCCAACCACCCAGTTTTAAATACACACACTCAAACCCTGCAGAATATGGGATGGGGTGCCTGGTCAGGGATATGGAATCTTAATAGACTACTCCAATTCCACCTCCTGACCACCCAGGTGTCACCTCCTGCTGAACAGAGAAAGGGTCCAGTCCTCTTTCCAAAAAATCTCACAAAGCACTAGATCAATCTTCTACAACCTGGTATCCTTCAGGTAGTTGCACTGCTTGGGAAAGATGAAGTTTTATTACAATATCTCTGGGAAACAACAAGTTAAGTAAGGTTACATTAGATGGTCCAACTGAAACTAACCAAGAGTCCAGTAATGAAACTTTAATCTACTAGCTTCTGCATTAGTTTTAATACATAATTTTTGTAAACTTTCTGACTTTTAAATGTTGCTGCAAATGCTGAATACTAGCAAACATGTGCAATGTAAGGGTCACATTAGCCATGATATGGAACTTCAGATTAAGAAAGAAATGCCTTTTACAAAACCTTCTATGGGTAAGAGTACATATATTCAACTATGCTTCAGAAATTGGGATTTATAGGTGTGGTTTAAAAGCTTTTATCAAAGAAGATCTGGCTGAATCAGTAAATTAATTACACCCTTTAAAAACATTTCCAATGTATATTCTTCTTTTGTTCTTCAAGATACCATGTCCAAGAAAGTAGCCATCATTGGAGCTGGTGTAAGTGGACTGACCTCCCTCAAATGCTGCCTGGATGAAGGGCTGGAGCCAACCTGCTTTGAGAGGAGTGATGACATCGGGGGACTTTGGCGATTCACAGTGAGTTGTGGTAAATGGTGTTGTCCAAGCAAATGTCTCAACCTGTGAATTGTGTTGCTGCAGTGAGAAAAGAGAAGAGGTGACTGTATTTGCCCATTTCATTTAAAAAAACAAAGTAATTGAGCTAAAAGACTTTTCTCCTCCTAGGACACCAAGAGCTCTTATATCTAGTGATGTAAAGAATTCTCATCACTGTTTGTAAAACATATGAAACATATGATGGAAGTTACTCAGTGCTTCCATAAATTCTTTTAAAAGCTGTAACCTGGGGGCGTGTCCAACGATCCAGCATTGCAGGCGTCTTTTAATGAGTGGCGCATAACCCTATGACAATCTAAGAATTCAAAGCATCTTTAGTGACAGATCATGCTAATCTTCTAAGGCTAGAGAAACCCTAATGCAAGGGGCATAACATCTAGCTGACCAAGCACTCATGGAATTCTGCATCCCAGTGAAAGATCTAAGACAATCTGCAGATGACATGAAGCTGTCAGAATACTTCAAAATGGTGTGCAGTCCTAACAGATTGGGAAAAGGAGGGAAGTCTGAGAAGCTGATGCCGGCAGACCTTTCATTCCCAGAACTACTAGAGGAATTAAGAGAAAACCTGATGAAAGATCTCCAGTGAGACTGGGCCTCTGCTCTTGAACCGATAAATACTAAGCTGACAGCTCTAACAAGGTGCATCAGAAATATTGAAGAGACTGTGAATGTGGCCTTCCAAAAAGCCTCATCTCATGCAGACATTTTCTGCCAACCACCTGCAATCAAAGGATTTGGAGGACAGAAATCACTGCCTCAACATTCACATGAGAGGTGTGGAGGAACAGGAAGGGCCAAGTAACCTCCTATCTCTTATAGTTGCATGGATAAGCACCATCTGTCCTAAGCTAAACCTAAGAGAATCAGACATAGAAAGAATACACAGATCTCTTGATTCGAGACAGAGATCATCAACACACCCACAAGATGTCTTGATAAGATTTGCAAGATTCCCTGTCAAAAATTCTGCCTTGAGCAATCTCTCATCGATCAAAGATTTATCTTACAATAGCTGCCTAGTACAGTTATTTCAAAATCTCTCCTCAGCGACATTGTTCTGCAGGTGAGGAATCAGGCTTTATGCTGGGCAGGAGAATGCCTGCCTCCTCAATCTGCAGGGTCTTTAATTTAACTCATTATGCATCCAAAATAAAAGCCCTATTGGCCTTTTTATTGTTAGATGCCCTGAAGACGCTTGACAGGATTGAATGGAATTTTCTTTTAGGGGTGTTGAAGGAAATGAACTTTGGACATGAGTTTACTACTGCAATAAAACATCTCTACAGGCACTTGGAGGTTATAGTGCTGGTTAATGTACCGTAATAGATTCATAGCCCTTTAGCTTACACAGAGCCGCCAAACAAGTCTGCCCACTGTTACCGCTCCTCTTTGCAAGCTATATAGGACCATTAGCTGACATGATTAGATCACATCCAAGTGTGTTGGGATCTCAGATAAATGGCCATCATAACAAAATAATGATGTATGCAGATTACACCTTTTTAACAATCCAGAATCCTGAATCATCCTTCCCTGTTATAAAGAACATGCTAGATACCTTTGGGAAATTCTAAGGGCTCAGAATTAATCACTACAAATCCAAAATAATGTATATGAATGTCTCTCAATCAGATCAAAAGACAATGTCATGTATTTCTAATTTACAGACATGTTCTTCGGGATTCTCCTATTTGGGCATTCTCATCACAAAGAATTTATCTCAACTGGTTCCTAGGAATTATAACCCAGTCATTAAGTGGATGAAAGCTAAAATAAGGGAATGGAAAAAGCTGAGGTTCTCATTTCTTGGCAGGATTGCCTTGGTAAAGATGTTTCTAACCCCACGTTTGTTCTTCCTATTTCAATCTATTCCTACTAGTCCATAAATTTAAGTTTTGGCAAAAAATAATTACCAATTTTATATTCCAAGGTAAAAACTCAGATTTCCCCAAGTGGCCCAATTTACCAATGCTAAGGAAGGTGGATTAGCAACTCCTGAATTCAAGACTTTTCAACTGAATCAATTCTCCCAGTTTGACATAGAATCACATTCCACTAAATGGATTCACATGGAACTAGAGAATAGTAATTTAACCAATCTTAATCTCATCTTTTCTACTAAAGCTCAAAGAAAATTGAGAGAGATACATAATCCATTCCTGAACAACTCTATTTTCATATGGAAACAATGAGAGCATTTAATTTTCCCTGATCCCTCACCTATTTACCCTCCATATATAAATCAAGATTGGCAGCTGCAAAGGAGAGTGCTCTAAAAGCAGCATACAAATGGTATTTAACCCCTGTGAAGCTCTCAAATATAGTGAAAAATGCTTCACCATACTGTTGGAGAGGCTGTAAGGTTCAAGGT
Organism: Phrynosoma blainvillii; assembly: GCA_026167975.1. Taxonomy (NCBI): domain Eukaryota; kingdom Metazoa; phylum Chordata; class Lepidosauria; order Squamata; family Phrynosomatidae; genus Phrynosoma; species Phrynosoma blainvillii. Next base: position 156,696,421 of record JANUYF010000004.1, read on the forward strand.
TCTTACATGTACATGTGGCTCGAATGTCCTAGGACCAATGCTTTTTGGAATACAATATTGGTGCAGATACCTGATATTATAAAACAACCAGTGAACTTTTGCCTGGCCCTATTATTGTTATCAATCTTCAGCAAAGTCAATAGTCATCTAAAACACTGGAGACTCATTATACTCCTAATCTCTGAAGCTAGAACTGAAATTGCGAGATGCTGGAAGATGGGAAATTTGCTACTTGATAACTGATGGAAAAAGGTCTGGAACACATAGTTGTCGGAAAAACAACTATTCCTTCAAGAACAGATCCAGACCAACAAAAGACATACATTTATTGAGGATTAGTCTGTTTTTATTGATCGTGTCAATAACAATACAACTCATTTTGCTCCCCCTTCGCACCAAGCTGGTTTTTGGAAGGACATCTTGGACTCTGACCTCTTGATTGTAACAAAATGATCTATGATTTACCTTTCTGTATCATTTGACAAGTTTGAAAAAATGTATTACTGTGTGGAAATTTTCTTTGCTCATTCTCAAGGTTTTTTATTTCTATTGTTTATACATTTGTTATTAGATAAAATAAATAATAAATAATATTTTTTTAAAAAGCTGTAACTCTTGGATCTCCTTGACCAAGGAGTAAGATTTTTTTTAATGAAGTGAAGGGACAAAACAATGAAGGGACAAACCCTTTGAAATGACAATTAGATGGGCAGGATTGCATATTTTGTGTAAGCAAAGCAACCATTCAGACTTGGTGTTACTACAGGATCTTGCATTACCTGGAGGACTGCTGCCTTCTCAGAGACTGCTCCCTTCAGAACCAGGTTCCAAACAGCCAACCAATCCCTGGCTAAACAGCCAGGTAGACCACCTGTCTCCTTGCCAAGGGATAAAAGCTAGGAATGAGAGGAGTCAGCATGTGGAAGGAGGAAGAGGTCACTCCACCACCACCACCACCCCCAGGAAGAGCTACATTACTTGCCTCCTGCTGCTGGCAGCAGCCTTACCTGGAGGACTGCTGCCTTCTCAGAGACTGGTCCCTTCAGGACCAGGATCCAGGCACCCAGTGAATCCCTGGCTAAACAGCGAGGTAGGACCACCTGTCCCCCTGCCAAGGGGATAAAACCTGGATGCCTGCTGTGGTGGTCATCACCAAAGGGGGGTTACCCCTTTGGGGAGCCGCTTTGGGGGGGAGCAAGGGAGAGGGCCAGTCCCTCTGATTTGGGGGGGAGGGATTATTGGTTTGGGTGACGATCCTCAAACAACTGACCTGCCAGCAGTACAATATGTGCTACAAGGAGGGCAAGGGAAGGAAAACAGCCCAGGGAGCAGCCATTACAACATTAATGGGCAGGGGGAGATATGGCAGCAGGAGTCGGTTCTATCACTCTGGTAGAAGGGAGACACACAGGATACTGGTTACTCCCAAGCTGACTCCCAATTCAAATAGCCTGGATAGCCTTGGCAGCAGGCCCCCTGGGCTGAAAATGCTGCTGCTCAATGCCAGGTCAGTAAATGGTAAAACACCACTGATTCAGGACTTGATTCTGGGCGAGCATGCCGACCTGGCTTGTATTACGGAGACCTGGCTGGATGAAGCTGGGAGGCAGATTAATTTCTCCCAGCTTTCTCTACCTGGATTCTCTGTACAGCAGCAGGTGAGGCCTAGGGGGTGGGGAGGCAGAGTTGCAGTGGTCTATCAGGATTCCATCTCCCTTACCTATCACACTGGGTATGAGTGTGTCTACCTAAAGATGGGTGGTCTGGACAACAGTCTCCCTTCCTGAGCTGACGGAGTTGGTCTCTGCAGTGGCATTAGAGTCCCCTCAGCTTGTTGTGCTGGGGGACTTCAACATCCATGCAGAGACTACACTATCAGGAGCAGTTCAGGATTTCATGTCTACCATGACAACCATGGGGCTATCCCAAGTAATATCTGAGATATAGGGGGACACACTCTGGACCTGGTTTTATGTTTGGGGAATGATGATAGTGATCTGGGAGTGGGGGAACTCTCTTTAGTTCTGTTGTCATGGACTGATCACTACCTGGTAGGGTCTAGACTCACTGGTACTCAGAGCCTCTGTAGGTATGGAGGGCCAATTAACATGGTCCACCCCAGTAGGCTTATGGATCTGGATGGATTCCTGATGGCTCTTGGGGAGTTTCCTGTTGCCTTGGCAGGTGATCCTGTTGAAGCCCTGGCTGATCTCTGGAATAGGGAAATGGCCAGGGTGGTGGACATGATTGCCCTTAAATGTCCCCTCCCACAAAGTGGAGCCAGATGTGCCCCCTTGTTTACCAGGAAGCTGATGGTGATTAAACGAGTGGGACAGAGACTAGAGTAATGATGGCTGAAGACTCAGAGTGAATTCGGCCCAAAATGGTCTAGAGCTCAATGGAAAGCCTATGCCATGGCAGTGGTGGCAGCAAAGAAACTATACATTTCTGCCACCATTATGTCTGCACAGTGTCACCCAGCAGAGCTGTTTTGAGTAGTCAGGGGCCTTTTACATTCTGGCCCCCAAGAAGGAAACAAAGATCACTCAATAGCTCGCTATGAAGAATTCACAAGACACTTTGCAGGCAAAATCGCTCAGATTTGCTCTGACTTGGATGCTGTAGTTATCAGAACAATCCAGAAGGCAAAAAGATTTATAGAAAGTAACAGACGTGATCTTAAGAAAGGGGAAAAGTATGAATTTAAGACGGATTAAAGTTGTACATGAAGACGAACCAAGAGAACAGGAAAATAAAAAATGTGGAAAATAGACTAAGAGGTAAAATGAGAGAGGATGTAAGGAAGGAGGATACTGTGGAAAGATTAGATGATGAAGACTATGGGACGAAAGCAGATTGAAGTTGATGAATTAGAAGTTGGTAATCTAACTGAGGATGAGAATTAAGGAGGTGCTACAGAGGGGGAAATCTCAGACTTGGATAATCACGAGTAATCACATTAAAGCCCTATCTTGGAATGTGAAAGGAATAAATAATGTGGATAAGAGGGGGGAAATATACCATTACTTGTAGAAACTAAATAATGATATAATGTGCTTGCAAGAAGTAAAGATTAAATGAGAAAATAGTAACTATCTTAAAAATAACAAGCTGGGATATGAATACACATTGTTATCCCTTTAAAGGAAAAAAGGGGTGGTTTTATATATTAAAAACATTTATGAATCAAAAGAAATACTTAAGGACCCTAAAGGCCATTACATTGGTTTTCAGAGAGATATAATGGGTGGCAAAACTTTAGTTTGGGATATATATGCCCCAGTTGAAAATAAAGGATCTTTATATAGAGAACTGATTTAAAAAATGCAAGATTTAAGCTTTGATATTTTTTTTTTATCTTAATGGGGGATTTCAATGGGACTATAGAACTGTGTTTGGATAGATGTGCTAAAAAGAGAATTAAACATAACCAGGGGAAGCTCCCCAGAGGTTTTGGGTTTTTTTTCGACATGACGGATTTTTTTCTATTGGTAGATGCCTGGAGAGCTAAATATAATCAGGCAAAACTGAGGCCCATAAATCTTGGGCATGTTTAGATATGTTTTTGATTTCGGCTATTCTAGTTACAAAAGCTATAGATCAATCTCTCTTTTGAATAACGATTATAAACTTTTTGTTTTCATTATGGCAGAAAGATTTTGAAGTAAAGCCCAATTTGATGTCTGATCGTAGCCCTATATTGTTGGAATTAGGCTATTAAAAAGTGTTCTTAATTGGTGGTTAAATGAACTAATGTTGAAAGATACCCTTGTTACAAAAGAGGTGAAAAAATAACTAGAGAACTATTTTCGAGAAAACACAACACAAGATGTGAAATTAGATATTGTTTGGGAAGCTTCAAAGGCTGTAATGAGGGGGGTTTATGAAAAAAGGAAAGAAATGGAAAAAAAGAAATCTATTGAGATGGAAGATCTGCAAAAAGATTTAAATAATAAAAGGAAACAACTGAAAGTAGACCCCACAAATAAGATTGTACTGAATGAAGTAAAAAAAAAATCAAAAGCAAGTATCCCTAATATTAGCAGAGGAAGTACACAAGAAAATGAAATAAAGTCAGCAAAAATATTTTGAGCATGGTAACAAGCCAGGGAAACTTTTGGTTTATATGTTCAGAAAACAGAAAGAAAACAAAAAGTATTGTATATACTTGACTATAAGTTGACTCCATGTATAAGTCAAGGGCAAGTTTTGGGGCCAAAATTGTGGGTTTTGATATGACTCATGGATAAGTCAAGGATAATTCTTAGGGGCATGTAGGAAAGGATGTAAAGGATGAAGTTTACGTCTTCATACATGTCTTATGCAGATCCTTCTAATCCTGATTCCTCTCAGCAGCCTTTGAGGGGAAGCACCAAAGAGGTGCCACCACTGCCATTTTCCCATTCAAGCATTCAAAAAGGCCAGAAGTGGCATCATGGTGGAAAGAGTAGAGGGAGGTTGTGATTCTTTTGGGTGCTCCTGAGATGGACTAAGCTCTTACCTTTTGCCACTATAATCAGAGATGGGAAAGAGTTAAAATACAGTACTTACACTGACTTGTGGATAAGTTGACCCAGCTTTTTGGGGTCAATTTTTTGACTAAAATGTCTAGACTCATATATGAGTATATAGATTAATCATCTATTTGAGACAAGAGGGAAATCTATATGTAGAGCAAAAAGATTTGGAAAAGAGTATCCTGGATTTAGAAATTCATATCAGAAGGATAATGTTGATTCTGATGATATAAAAATATATCTAGACTCATTAAAAATGCAACCATTTAACAAAGAACAAAGGGAAATCTTAAATGCTAAAATAACAGTACAAGAAGTAGCAGAAGCAATAAAGAGAGCCAAAAATGGGAAAACTGGTGGTCCAGATGGGTTTCCCGCAGGGTACTATAAGACATTTGCAAACCAGCTGGTAGGACCTTTTGAGTGATACTATGAACCAAATCCAAGAAAGTAATACACCTAAAACTTGGTTAGAAGCTCACATTACTTTGGTTTTGAAAGAAGGGAGGGATAAATCCAATCCTAAAAGCTATAGATCAATCTCTCTTTTGAATAACGATTATAAACTTTTTGTTTTCATTATGGCAGAAAGATTTTTAAAAGTTTTAGTTAAATGGATAGGAAGTGATCAGATAATCAAAGATATCATAAGCCTTGTATTAAATTTAGTTGAAATATATGGGGAAAACATTGACAGAAAATTGGCCTTAGTTTTTATTGATTTCAAAAAAGCATTCAACAATTTAAATTAGTATTTTCTGTTGGAGGTATTAAGGAAAGTGAACATGAGAACTAAGGGCCTCGGCAGACGACCAATAGGGTCGTCTCCGAGGCAAGGAAGAGGAGGGGCAGCCGCACGAGCGGCGCCCCTTCCTGCTCCCGAGGTTGCCCTTGGAGCTGCCGGCCCTCCGCACGGCCGGCGCTCCCAGGGCAACCTCCTGCCGCAGCGTCCTCACACGCTGCGGCGGAAAAGTCAGGGAAAGTGCACCCGATGCGTTTAGGGCGCACTTTCCCTGACTTCTGAAAGGAGCACCAATTTGGCGCTCCTTTCAGGGACGCCGCCGGTGCGCCGCCGTGCGAGTGCCTCGCTCCAGCGGCGCACCATCCCAGGGCGTCCCCTAAATTCCTAGGTTGGATTGAAGCAATATACCAAAGACAAACAGCGAAGATCTTAATAAATGGTGAAATGTCAGAAGCTTTACCTATTTATAAAGGCATCTGACAGGGTTGTCCCATCTCTCCTCTATTGTTTATTTTGTTGTTAGAAATTCTTTTGATTAATATTAGAGAAGAAGTTGAGGGAGTAAAAATTAAAGGGAAAGTCCATGCTTTTGCTGATGATCTGCTAATAACTCTTACTAATCCAATCAATAATATTGAACAAATGTTAATTTAGGGCCTGAACACAATGCCAAAAATAATCCATCTTGAGACCACTTTAACTCCCTTGACTCAGTGCTAGGGAATCATGGGAACTATAGTTTATTGTAGTACCAGAGCTGTCTGACAGAAAAGGCTCAATGTCTCAGAAAAATCTACAATTCCCATGATTTCCTAGCACTGAGACAAGGCAGGGTTTGTGGGATGTTGTTTTAGCTATGTGTGTAGTATTGTCTGTTATATTGTATGTTTTATTGGTGTGTTGTGGTTTTTTGGTTGGTTCATTGTTTATACTTTTTATTATATTAATAAAGTTTATTTTTAAAAAAAAGAAAGAATCACTATTGTTATGTGGTTAGATACTTTTCTACTGACCTAAGGAAGAAATAACTCCTGTTTTGAAACAGCTTCACTGGCTACCAGTTCATTTCCAGGCACAATTCAAAGTGCTGGTCATGACTTATAAAGCCCTACTCGGTTTAGGTTCAGACTATTTAAGAAACCATAAGCCCTAAGATCCTCAGAAGAAGGCTTTCTCTTGGTCCTGCCAACATCCCAAGCTCACTTGGTGAGAACACGAGAGAGAGCTTTCTCAGTGGCTGCTCCCACTCTCTGGAACTCCCTTCCATGGGAGGCTAGGCTGGCCCTCTCCCCGATGGCCTTTCATCAGCAAGCAAAAACATTTTTATTCAAGAAAGTTTTTTAAAAGCATGAAAGCCTGGTTTTATGGGGGAGGGGTTAGATTATATTTTTTAACTTTTGTATGTTTTAAATTTTCTAGTGTTTTAATTAGGTTATTTTAATTGTTTTAAAAATGTTATTTCACTGTGTTTTTATATTGTGAGCCACCTTGGGTCCCTTTTGGAGAGAAAGGCAGGATAGAAATAAATAAATAAATGTATGGATGTGAGAGCTGGACAGTGAAGAAGACAGATAAGAGGAAAATCAAAGCATTTGAAATGTGGTACTGGAGAAGAGTGTTGAGGATAGGATGGATAGCCAAAAAGATAAACAAACACATCCTTGAGCAGATAAAGCCAGAAATTTCCTTGGAAGCCAAGATGGTCAAATTAAGGTTGTTGTGGCCACACAATGAGAAGGCATGATTCACTAGAAAAGACAATAATACTAGGAAAAGTAGAGGGAGAAAGAAAGAGAGGAAGACTGTACACCAGATAGATAGACTCAGAGAGGTCATGGGTATGAATTTGAAGGAACTCAGCAGAGTAGTGGAGGACAGGGGGCATTGGAAATGTTCTATCCACAGGGTGCCATGAGTCAGGGACAACTCAAGGACAGTTAACAACAATTGATTTCTTTTTTTTAAGTGTTGTGCATCTCCCAGAGAACTATGGCCATCAGAAGGTACAAACGTGAATTAAATACGTACATACATACATGCATACATACATACTGTTTTATTTTTGTTGTACAATCAAAGTCATGCATACATGCTGTATCAGGGGTTGCCAACCCATCACAGGAAAGGTCATGCGAGACTCCGGGGTGCCATTTTGGAATCCAAAATGGTGCCCCGGAGGACCCCCGCGGCAGCCGAGGGAAGCCTTCTGGGAGGGCCCCATGGTGGCGCTGGGCCTCTCGGAGGCCTGGCATGGCCGAGGGAGCCCTCCTGGGAGGCCCCTGCCAACGTGCACATGTGCGCACGATGCAGGGGGTGCCTGCCATTTTGTTTTTCAAAGTGGTGTTGCAAGCACAAGCATGCGCACGGGCCCCCAGCGCTATTCCCCCCCCGGCCCATCAGGAAAAAAAGTTGCCGACCCCTGTGCTATATGAAGAAGTATCCAGTTTTTAAGAAGAGAAATAAAAGAAACAATTACTATTGTTATTGGTTAGATATTTTTCTACTGACCTAGGGAAGAAATAGATCCTCCCCGATATTTCAAAGCATTATTTCAGGCACCAAGTAAAGGATACATTAGACTTTGTTTGTTTGATATCATCACTTTAAAAGACAATGCAGTAAATTATGAGAAATGTACATGTGCTACTGTATATACAGGAAAATGTTGAAGAAGGAAGAGCCAGCCTCTACAAATCATTGGTCAGTAACACCTGTAAGGAGATGTCAGCCTTTTCAGACTTCCCATACCCAGAGGATTTTCCTGTTTTTTTACCCAATGCCAAGCTGCTGGAATATCTGGAAATGTATACAAAAAAATTTGGTCTGCGGAGGCACATACAATTCAAGGTAAGCTTTTAAAAAGTTGCCAGCAGAAAGCCATATTTTAGCATTTGAGACATTTAAAACATTTATGTCCAAGGGCCCTAGATTATTTTATACCGGGTGGAAAAGTTTCCAGGGATACAACTGAGAGTATCTTGAAGACTTCACTATTTGCATACTCAGAGGATCATATGTGTTTCTAGTTGGGAAGGATGCTTATGATTGAGTAAAGTCATGTTCTTAAATCCAGCTGAACACATTTCTTTCTGGATTATTAATCATTACTATTTTCTGTAAATGTTTCAGACTACAGTGATCAGCATAAGTAAGCGCCCTGACTTCTCTGCCACTGGCCAGTGGGATGTTGTCACAGAGACCAAAGGGAAGCAGAAGTCAGCCATCTTTGATGCAGTGATGGTTTGCATTGGCTACCTTACTGACCCTGTGATGCCACTCAGTTCTTTCCCTGGTATACTTGTTCTTTAGTGTCCTTCTCTTTATTTCTAAAATGCATAGTCAGGCAATATCTTTATTAGAACCAATCAAAATGTCACAACATAACGAGCAAGGTTCCAAATTTTCTAGAATTTGGAGTGGTGGTTTTGGAAGTTGGCTTAATGTTGAAGCCCAAAAGTCTGCATTTAGTCACAAGGTAAATCCAAATAGCATTGATGTGATGCTAACTGTGCCCCAAAACACAAGGCACAAGGCTGCGCATCCATTTAAATTCTCTACGCACATGATCCATGAACACATATGAAGCAGAAACCCCACCCCCTCAGACCATAGCCTCAGGATGAGCACTTGGCCAAAAACAATCAAAAGCCCCAACAAGCCTTTTAAAAAAAACAGCAAAAAAGTAAAGCATAACAAGCTCAAGCACTGCTCTCAGCTCACCTTCTGCTCTCTACTCCGAGACTGAACTCAAGGACAGAGGCATTAGGTACAGGGCTTGGCAGTAATCTAGGCTCTTGCCCATACACCATTAGGGACAATGGGACTTTGTGAAATTTGGTAACCGTGTGGGAGGGGTTCCGGAACAGATCCCCCATGAATAAAAAGGGACAAGTGTACATGCTGCACAAACAAATTTATCCAACTGCTGTGTACTAGGTATAGTCTTGCAGGCTCCAAAATGGGCTTACTTAGAAAACAAATCTGTCATGACCTTAATCACAATTTTGCCCTTGCTGTCAGGCGAGTCCACTGCGAGTCCAAGCTGCTGTATGCCCACAGATGTGCAGAAGCAGGAAGTAGCTGTAACAGTCTGCAAGGTTCTCCCCCATTTTTTTGCTATCATACACATTGGGCACCCCCCACACACATATGCTTCAACATCCCAACCACCAGTGTTGCCTCCTAACCAAATGGAGAGCCTTAACAAACCCAAAATGCCCAGTGGCTTTGACATCATGATACTGTTTTAAAACTCTGAGCCTTAGACCCTTGGACACATACATTCACCTCATTTTTAAGAACTAGTTCATTATCATGATCTTTTATCCATCCCTCTTGCTCAGTCATTTCTTTTGCTGGATGGACTCCTCCACCTGTGAAAAAGGTTTAGTCTTTTTTGTCTGACTATGGTCTGAAACAGATGGGCCAAATAGAGCAGCTTATGGCCACTATGGGGATGTGGCATGCAGATGACGCATGCCCCCAGAACAGCCAGAAGCTGCTCTGAGGCCACCTAAGACAGTCCAAAGCCATCAGCAAAAGAAGCAGCTGTTGACCATCTCTGTCCTACTGTCTGTCACCATCCCACTCCAACAAGAGGACTTCTACAAAGTCACACAGCATATTCACCTCTTCTTGGAATTGCTGAAACTCAGCCTCCCATTCCTTGGCTTTCAGACCTTTTCAGATGAAATCTCCCTGCAATGTTCATCTCCCAATCCAGCAGCTATGTACCTCTTCATTGTTCACTTAGAAGATATGGTGCCATTCGGTGCCAATGTCACTGGATGCCCCTCAATGGTGTTGCTCCCAGCATCCAAAAGTTGGTGGAAGCAGCTGCTCATTACACATCTCAAATCTTCCCTCTGAGGAACTGCACCTAGATCCAACTCTTCAGTTCAACAGTGACAGTGGCTTCCAGGTCAATACACAGGTGAGAAAGCACTTTTCTGACTGCATTCTTGCAGAGATCCAGGCCCATACAGGTCCTGACAAACTGTCATGTACTGACTAACCAGTTCAGAAATGCAAGCTTCAGCAGTTCAGAAAGCTTTATTTGGAAAACTAAAGCTATTCACAGCATAATGATGTTGTCAGGACTGAATCAATTTTGGTTACATTGTATAATAAGGCTCAAAGGAATTACAGTGTATTTGATCACCTAAACCCCATTCATCTTCAAAATTTCTTTCCCAGAACTACCTCTCCTTTCCTCTCCATACCAAACATTCCCACTGAACTGACTTTAACAGTTCAAAGTACATATTTACTCCCTTCACATCTGCTCACTATCCAGCTTGAAGAAAGTTAAAGAGTCCTTCCATCCTTAATCACCAATTGTATAGCATAGTCCATCACCCAGTATTTCAAAGCATCTAAGAATATATGGCTAGTAAGCATGGCAGAACCTATGATCCTGACAGGGAGGAGCATTCAGGACTATGGGTCTTTACAGATTGCCAAAAATAGTGCAGCTTGAGGCCACTTTAACTATCCTGGCTCAGTGCTAAGGAATCATGGGAACTGTGGTTTATTGTGGCACCAGAACTCTTTGACAGAGAAGGCTCAATGTCCCAGAAAAAATAATACAATTCCCATGATTCCCTAGCACTGAGCCAGGACAGTTAAAGTGGCCTCAAGCTGCACTATTTCTGGCAGTCTGTAAAGGCCCTAAGTCAACAATATTTCTGTGTTTATATTTATCCATAATCATAAGACAGAATGATGTGTTAGATCCTCTCTGGATTCAAAACTGATAAAGGCAGATCCAAATGGAAACTGGATAATAATTGAAGTGATTATAAGGGATTTAAAATTTCTGTTGGTAGGCATTTATGGGCCTTTGAATCAAAAAGGGATTTTTTAAAATAAAATAAATACAGTGTTACTTGATTTGGAATATGAATCAATGATATTATGTGGGGATTGGAGTGGGGTAATTGATCCAACAGTGGATAGAAAATTGGAAAAAAGATTAAAAAGAAACAAGGGGTTTTATCCAAATCTTTTTTCTTAATGATGGAAATCCTATCCCTATGGGATGCATGGAGAGTGAAATACGAGACTCAAAAAGATTATACATTTTATTCTATGGTTCATAAATCCTGGGCAAGATTAGATATGTTTCTAATCTCATCCATTTTTAAAAATAAAATCTCCAAATTACAAACATTACCAAAGGTCTGGTTGGATCACAACCCTCTCTCAATGACACTAAACTTAGGGAGTAGAGAATTTCAGTGGAGACTAGATCCGAATATACTAAAAAATGAGAAAATATTGAAAGGAGCCAAAGTAAAACTGTTCTTTGAAGAAAATCTGGACAGAGTATCTATTGATGTAGTTTGGGATACCTTTAAAGCATACATTATTTTTTTTAAATAATTTTTATTGAATTTTATAACACAACTCCGTCCAATCCATAACACAAACATATCCAACATAGTATTTCATTATTCTACAATATTCACTTCCTGTCTTAATATAGAATAGTCTTATTTACATTGCTTTTTTGTCTTCTTATTGCTTCTTGCTAACAGAACAAACATAGTCTCTCAATTTTCTTATAATAAAAAATAAGGAATAAAATAATAATCCTAATAATAATAGTAGTCCTTAAAACAAACTTTCTTCCAGATTATGTAAACTCGACATATTCTCCAAAATTATAATATATCTAATCTTGTTTTAAGCCAAGAGAGAGCAAAGTGTCCTGGATTATTTTCAATATCCTAACCTTCAAAAATCATCTCAGCCAGGTTTTTATCCAGACACCACCTTTTCTTAAGAAACGTCCTTATCTGCTTCCATTCATTTTCCAATTTCTCCACCTTCTTATCCTTCAGCTTATAAGAGAGAATATCCAGTTTTCTAATTTCATCTAATTTCATTAACCAGTCTTCTAATTGTAATTTTTTATCTTCCTTCCAATGCTTTGCTATAATCAATCTGGCCAAGGTTATCATATATAACAAAACTGTCCCATACTTCTTCTCGTCCTCTACTTTTAAAAAGTAAGTCATATTTAATATATATATATCTGGTCTTTTTTTAAAGCTTATTCCCAATATCTCTTGTATTATAGCATGTATCTCATTCCAAAAATCCTTCACTTTTTCGCACTTCCACCACATGTGGATTGTTGTTCCTTTCTCTTTGCCACATTTCCAACAACGATCATTACTTTGCTTAAATATTTTATTTAATCTGGCAGGTATGTAGTACCATCTGTTACAAACTTTCAGAAAATTCTCCTTTAGATCTTGGCATCTAGTGAAAGAATTTGTTCTAACCCATGCTTTTTCCCACGCTTCTAAGGGTACTTCCCGTCCTAAATCTTTTGCCCAATCAATCATGTATTGTTTTATTGGTTCTCTTTCCAACTCTCTCTCTCTAAACAAATTATAGTATTTAGTTATCTTTCTGTCTTCATTTTCCAAAATTACTTTATCCAAATCCGTCAGTTTTAATTCAATTCCCAAAAACTTAACATCTTCATTAAATCTTGTTCTTATTTGACAATAACTAAACCAATTTATGTCTTTCCCTTCACCAATTATTTCTTCTCTAGTCTTTATACTTAACTCACCTTTTTCATTAGTCTTTATAATATCTTTATATCTTAGCCAATTATCTCGTCTATCCCACCTATTTGCAAACGCTTCTTGGGTGGACACCCATCCTGGGATTTTAAAATAAAAAAGTGACTTAACTATTTCCCATGTCCCCAATAGTGCCCTTCGAAAGGGATTATTATAAAAGTCTTTATGAATTTGTGCTTTTTTGTACCAAAGGTACCCGTGCCAGCCAAAACGTAGGGAATCACCCTCCAAATTCAAAACATAATTGTCTTTTAACTTTATCCAATCCTCTAACCATTGCATATTACATGCCCATCTATATAGTTTAAAGTCTGGTGTGGCACACCCTCCTTTTTCCTTTTTTTCTTTAAGATTATTCCACCTAATTCTTGCCTTTCCCCCTTTCCAAATAATTTTTCTAATATCTTTGTTCCAATTATCTATTATCCGATTACCTATACAAATTGGTAAATTCATAAATAAAAATAGAATTTTTGGTAGTATTGCCATTTTTATAACACTAACTCTCCCCAATAACGATATATCTAATTTTGCCCACCTATCCAGTTGCTTTTTAACGTTATTCCACATTAATTTATAATTATTATCATATAAATTCGTATTATTATTTGTTATATATATACCTAGGTATCTTACTTTATTTGCTATTTCACATCCTGTTTTCTTTTTCAATATTTCCTTTTCATCCTTATTCATATTCTTAGTTAAGATAACAGATTTTCCTCTATTTATCTTAAATCCTCATATTTTTCCAAATTGATTTAGTTTATTCCATAACGCATCAATATTTTGTATTGGGTCCTCAAGAATCACCAACAAATCATCGGCGTATGCCTGCACTTTAATTTCCACATCCCTTATTTTTAATCCTTTAATCTCCTGATTCCTTCTTATATTATTTAGTAAATATTCCAGTGAGAGTATAAATAATAGAGGGGACAACGGACACCCCTGCCTTGTCCCTCTTTTAATTCGTTGCCTCTCCATTTATAACAATCCGTGCAGATTGGCTTTTGTATATTTCTTCTATATTTTTACTGAATCTTTCCCCCACATCCATTATTTTAAGGATTTTAAACATAAACTTCCAACTAACACTATCAAAAGCCTTCTCCACGTCAATAAACAGAAAAGCCGCCTTTTTTTCATTATGCGTATTGTAAAAATCCATAGCATTTACTAAAGTCCTTATATTATTCTTTAATTTCCTATTTGGCAAAAAACCGTTTTGATCCTTTTTAATTACCTCATTTAATACTTTTTTAAGCCTATTTGCCAAAATAAATGCATAAATTTTATAATCATTATTCATGAGTGAGATCGGTCTATAATTATTCAACTGAAGCTCATCTTTTCCCTCTTTAGCAATTAATGATATAATTGTTCTACCCCAGGATTCAGGCTTGCCTTCTATATGAATCAAATTAAACATTTCTTTCATTATTACCTGTAATTCAGATTCAAAAATTTTATAGTATTTAGCTGTAAGACCATCCTCTCCTGGAGCTTTCATATTTTTCAAATTTCCTATTGCCTCTCTCACTTCCTCCAAAGTTATTTCTGCATTCAACAATTCTTTCTGTAACATATTAAATTTTATCTCATTACGCTGGAATAATCTTATTTCCTGTGTCTCATCCATTTGAATCTTATCTTTTTCTTCAAATAACTCTTTAAAGTAGGCCATAAAACTTTCTTTTATCCTCCTTTGTTCCGTTATCAGCACATTATTTTGCTTAATTCTTGTAATTAACTTTCTCTCTCTCTCTTGTTTTAACCTATTGGCCATCCATCTACTTACTTTATTAGCATTTTCAAAGTGATTTTGTTTTAATCTTTTAAGGTTTTGTGCAATCTCATCTGCTATCTTATTCTCCAATTGCTTTTTCAATAATCTTATCTCCTTTTCTAATTGTTTATTTCTTTTACTTTGTTGTAGTTCTTGTTCTTTCCTTTTCAGTTCCATATTAATCCTCTCATCCATTTGTCTTTCCTTCCTTTTTATTTCTACCATTCGTTGCAAAAACAGCCCCCTCACAAAAGCTTTACTTGCATCCCATACTACACTAATCTTATTTCCTTTACCACTATTTTCCCTAAAGAAAAAAATTATTTCCTCCATCTTATTTACAAAGCTTTCATCCTCTAAAATATTTTCATTTAGCCTCCACCCCCGGTTTCCAGTCCATTTTGTGTTCAATTCTAGTTCAATCATGTTGTGGTCAGAAAGGGACCTTGGCCATATCTCCATCTTTTTCACTTTCATAATTAATGACTTTGATACCATAAACGAATCCAATCTCGAGAATGATTTATGTACCTCAGAGTAAAACGTATATCCTTCTTTATCCCCATTACAGTGTGTCCAAGCATCCACCAAATTAAATTCCTCTTTCAATTCAAAAAAGTGCTTGGGGAGTTTCCCATAAATCTTTTTACCTATCCTTTTCTGTGTTTTCCTATCTCTTACTGGGTTTATTACCCCGTTGAAATCTCCTGTAATTATTACATTGTCATACCCAAATCCTCTTATGGTTTCAGCCAATTTTTTATAAAAGCTATCTTTTCTTTCTAAAGGTCCATACACATTACATAACAAAAATCTTATATTATCTATAACAATTTCCACACATATCCATCTACCATCAATATCCTTTCCTAATAACTTCACTTCATATTTTTTTATTTACAAATATGGCGACTCCACGTTTCCTTTTATTCACATTTGCACAAAATAAAGTACCAAGTTTACTATTTCTTAAATATCTTATATCACCATCCTTCATCTTGGTTTCCTGCAAACACAAAAAATCAAAAAATTTTCTTGCCAAATAATGCATCACATGTCTTCTCTTTCTCTCTTGACTTATCCCTTTCACATTCCATGAGATAATTCTGGGACCCATATTGAATTCTATTTATTAATCCAACCCTATTCAAACCTATTCCGTCCCTCCTACCGCTCCTATTTCTGTATTTTTTCTCGTTTGGGATTCTAAATTTTTCCCCTTTGTTTTCTGATTTTCCTCTTCTATTGGCACTTTTTTATATAATCTCTCCTCTTTATATTTACTGGCACTCTCCTCCTCTTTCCTTTCTTTTTCCTCCTTCTTATACTTTTCCCTGTTTCTCTCTTCCTGATCTTTATCTTCCCTACACAATCTTTCATAAAAAATCTTTTGCTTGTTCTATTGTATTTATTTTATACCTTTTCTGGTGGTAATTGAATATTACCCCTTCTAATTTATCCCATCTGTAAGGGATCTCCTTTTTTTGTAACATTGCTGTCAGGAATTTATATTCCTGCCTTTTCCGAACAATTTGCAATGGCAAATCTTTATATATCTCAACAATCTTATCCTCCACCATTAATTTCTTCTCATAATTTCTATGAAGCACCAGTTCTCTCATTCTCGAGCTCGTAAAACATACAGTTATGTCCCTATCTAGCTTTCTTTCGCTATTTTAGAGCTCACCCTAAATATCTTATTTATTTGTGCCTCCATCAAATCCTCTTCAATCTCAATATAATTTGCCAGTATTGGTATAATTTTTTCGTATATTTGTTCATCCTGCTCCTCCTTCAACCCTCTAATCTTAATAGCTCGTTCCCTATATCTTACCTCCTGAAGTAAACTATTCTGCTGTTCCCTTATTTGCACCCTTTCCAGGTCTCCCGTTCTCTTTTCCAAATTCTCCGTCCTTTCAACCACCTCTTCCACTTCCACCTTTATTCCTGCTATTTCTTTAGTTAAATTATCTATTTTCCCCAATCCATCTAAGTCTTTCTGCACATCTTCTCCTAATTTTTGCATGTCCTCCCTAATCTCAATCCTATTCTCCTTCAATTCATCTCTAATCTCCTTCTTAAAGGATTTTTAAAGTTCCTCAGTTCTTGCAATATTACAGCATTTATTTCAGTTTGTCCCACCGATCCTCTTCTTGCCACCATACTTCTTGTTTGCATTCACCTTTACTCAATTCTACAACTTATCTACCTAAAAGTTTATCCTCCCCCTTAACCCTTATATCAGAATCTATTTATAACACAATCCACTATACATTCGGTAATATACCATGACAGTAACCATTTTATCAATTCCACATTACTCATTAAATGTTTTCTGTTTCCTTCCACCCTTCCACTCTTTAAAGAGTCCACATCTGTTCTTGATCTTCTTATCTTCTGTTTTCCCTCCTCTGCAGCTTACAACTTGCAGCTGTATCCAATTCCTTCCACCACGCTTTCCACTGATACCAATCACGGCAGAAGAGTGGCCAGAAACCTCAAAAGGAGGAGTGTCCAGTATAAAGAACAGTCAAAGCATAAAGCCAAAAAGAAAAAAAAACACTATTAAGTCTTTAAGCCAATTCTTTAAGCCAAGTCTTTAAGCCAAGCAAGTAGGTGTAAAGAAACAAAAGTATCAAAATGTATCTCCTTGGACTCCTCGAACGCCTAGCAGAGGCTTTTCGATGTTTTAATCCTCTATTATATTCAGCTCAAAGTTTATAGTCTGTTTCTCTACCACGTCCGTCCTCTCCTCTCCTTTTTTCCAGTCCTGTTCCTCCTTTAATATTTCTTCCTCTTTATATTATGAAATCCATTTAAACAATCCACATACCGTCTTCATGGAGAAATTTACATTTCCTTTAGGTTAACTGGGTTTGGAGATTTTAATATCCTTTTACTTATTTGTCCTCCAATTTTCCAACTCCAAATCCAGCTTTCCTCAGCTGTAGACGTTTCTGACCATAAAGGTTTTTTGTTTTCTTCACAAAACTTAAACTACTTTCGTATCTGAGGCATTCATTCACTCTTCTCTATCAGAGTGCACAGTAAAGAAAAAAAATTATCTCAGTAAAAGTTTATAAACAGACTCAAGATTATCTTCCTCCCATTGTTTTTCTGGTAAGGAGATGATGCTCAGAAGTAAAATACAAACGTAAATAAGCTATTCAAAACTATTCCTCTCTTCACGAAGAGACAAAATAAAGTAAAAACATACAATTTGCCGCTTCAGCTGGTGCCTTTCGGCAACAATTTACAGCAACGAATGTCCTTCGACTCCACTCCTTCTTGAACTTCGACTCTCCCTTTCAGGTTTATCTCCATTTACGGAAGGTTAGAGTCTCCTACGGACCTCGTATCTCAAACTTCTCCCAGTTTGAAATATCCTATTTTTAGGCTTGCTGCAATTGAAAAGTGAAAGTGGTGCGGAGCCTCCGTCTCGCACTACCAAGCGCCTTCACGGCAGAACCACAAGTCCTCCAGCACCCATATCAACTCTGGCTTCCTAAAGCATACATTATAATTACTCTGGAAATTCTGTCATTGGCAATAAGAGGAAATGATCAAATCAAAGGGGTTAAAATAAAAGATCATAAATTTAAAACCAAAGCTTATGCTGACGATATTTAAATAACAATCTCAGATCCACACCATAATGTTGAAAACCTACTAAAAATGATAAATGAATACAGCAAGGTATCTGGACTTATTATTAATAAATCTAAAACAAAAGTCCTATCCATGAATATGACAGAATGAGAAAAAGAAGAATTCATAAAAAAGTCAAATTTAACCATTTGTAAGAAAATAAAATACCTTGGAATAGAATGTACCACAGATAATAACAAGCTCTTTAAAAATAATTATGATAAAGTTTGGAAAGATGTCAAAGAAGAAATGGTTAGGTGGAATAAAATTGGACTATCCTGGATGGGAAAGATTTCTGTAGTTAAAATGAACGTGCTTCCTAAACTCCTCTATTTGTTTCAAAATTTACAGATTATTACTAGTGACGTACCTTTTAAAAATTGGGAAAAGGATGTTTTGCATTTTTTGTGGTCTGGGAAGAAACCACAGGTGAAAATGAAACTATTACAGGATGAAACAAATAGAGGAGGAATGGCACTTCCAAATTTAAATCTTTATTATTATGCATGCACCCTGGAATGGATAATGGACTGGATAAAGCTACGTAAAAAATCTTTGTTAGACCGGGAGGGGTTTGAGAACAGATTTGGGTGGCACGGATATCTGATATATAAAAAGGAACAGGTCCATAAAGATTTTAATAATCATATAGTAAAAAGAGCACTATTAAGAGTATGGAGAATAATTCAAAAGAACTGGAAAGATGAAATCCCAGGATGGACCTCAGTAAATGAGGCATTTTACAAGCAAGAACTGATCAGAGAAGATCATTGGGTCACGTATAATGAAATTCTGACTAAAGACCAAAATGAATTAAAAATGAAAGATCAAGAAGAGCTTAGGAAGGAAGTTGTGGTTGGTTTCTTTACAAACAGATTAAAGAAAGATTTAAAATAGATCATAAAATCATTGCTTGTGAGGAAAGGGAGACAGATCTAACTAAAATAATCTACATAGAGGGAAACCACTATATTGCAAAATTTTATAAACTATTGCTGAGATATGAATTGGAAACAGAAGAAGTCAAACAATGTATGATAAAATGGGCTTTAGATATAGGTGAACCAATCTTACTGGAATGGTGAGAATATGCCTGGAAAAGAGGAATCAACTTCACTGCAAGTTACGGGATAAGAGAGAATTGGTACAAAATGCAATTTAGATGGTATTTAACACCATATAAAATAGCCAAAATGAGTAAAAATGTAAGAAACACATGCTGGAAGTGCAAAAGAGAAGTAGGTCATTTTTACCATCTCTGGTAGAGATGTGAAAAAACTAAGGAATATTGGAAGAAGATACATATTGAAATACAAAGGATTATGAATATAGAATTCCAAATGGATCTTAAACTTTACTTATTAAATATAAATATTAATAAGAAGCTAAGGAGAGAAAATGAAATTATAATTCTTTATATGATTTTGGCTGCAAGGAGAATTTTTGCATCGAAATGAAAAAATGAATCTTGTCCAGAGATATCTGATTGGTTATTAAAGCTTTATGAGTTCGTGGAAATGGACAAATTAACAAATCTATTAAGAGGGAAAAACATAGAAACTTGTATTCAAACATGAGGGCCCTTAATAATATATTTGAAAGATCTAAGGAATCATGGGAACTGTGGTTTATTGTGGCACCAGAGCTCTTTGACAGAGAAGGCTCAATGTCCCAGAAAAAAAATACAGTTCCCATTATTCCCTAGCACTGAGCAACAACAGTTAAAGTGGCCTCAAGCTGCACTATTTCTGGCAGTCTGTAAAGGCCCTAAGTCAACATTTCTGTGTTTATATTTATCCATAATCATAAGACAGAATGATGAAAGAGAGATCCGAATGCTTACTTTCATATGTTCCCTACTAGGTGTTAATGCTGATTTCAAGTTACACTTCAGATTGATGGAACAAAGAAACACAAAATGACTCATCTCTGATTTTTGAAGAATTAAAATTCAGTTACCATAACAGTCCTTTAGGTTTTGAAACAATGTAGATTTTCTGGTTTCAACATCAAGCCTGGCTCCCTCTCATCTTGTTTGGCTGAACATCTGGTCTGATTACAAGTTCTGAATTTAAAAGCTTATTTTGTGACATTTTGGTGGGCCCAAAATAAAATTGCAGGTACAGTTTTTTTGTTTTGAATTTTTTGTTATAGGCTTCATGGTTTACTTGCATCTTCCATTTCTTCTGTTAAATCTTCACTTCTTATAAAGCTACTTGCACATGAGTGAGAAACAAATGTATATGCAAAACACATATTGTTTCTATGTATCACCTATCAAATGGAAGTTGTTTTTGACTTCCTAAAAGAGGCCTTCTGAAGTGCCCCCCCCCCCGGTTCTGCTCAAATGTTGTTGACAAATTGTATCTATGATGGGACTATGTGTATGCATTAAGAAACTAGTCAGGGCACTCTGGTACAGATTCTCTGCACAGAAAATAAGCATGTCAAGGAGAGATTTATGCTATTAAATCCTTGTCTGTATTATCTTAGTATTTTGTTTGTTGAGATCTTCTTGTTTAATGCATGTGGAGTTGTTCAACTGAGCATTTTTCCCATCTGAAATGGTACAATCCAAGTACAGTTTGCCACATCATATGCCATTTCTGTAGACTGGTTCAATTCTAGAGCAGCAGAGAGAGGTATGACTGGGGATCATATGAGTTTATGTCTCAGGTTGTTTCTCATATATGTGCCAAAGAGACACTAGAAATGCAGTAAAACTGCAATCACAGGCACTCTTACTAAAGAGCACACCCCACTGCAGATTGCTCCCACCCCAATCACCCCGGGACTGCCCCAGGACCATGGCAACCAGACACTGTGGTCCTGAGGGTGCCTGCTATCACCGTCCTCAATGGCGTGGCCTCAGAGTGATCCAAGCCCATATTGGCCCAATGTCAGCGCTTCTGAGCCATCTGTTTGAGGCTTTACTTCTGGGGGGGACGGGAACTGCACAGGATTGAGCTGCTGTTCTTTAAATTTCATTTAGAAGCTCATTGAGACATGTATGTCAAAATCATGCCTGCGTGCATGAATTCTGTCAGGTTCAGTGTTGGGTTTTAATGTTGCAATAGTTGTAGTTGATTGGGAATTGTGGGTGTGTTAGTAGTACAGAGAATATGTTAGCTGGGATGGGGGGTTGGGAGTAGTGTGGCTGGGCTAGAATAGTTTTGAGAAAATTAGGCCTTTGGAATGTCTAAGCTGTGAGAGGCGGTGAGTTGGTGTCTGTATGTAACTGGAAGGAGGGGTGATGGGTGAAATGCCTGTGCTGAAGAGATATGGCACTGATGAGAAAATGTGGAGCGGGGGGCTGGTTGGATGGGGGGAAAAGGCTATGGGAATTGGAGGTGGGTGCTGGTTTTGGCACCAAGGGGGTTGGGTGGAGTTTAATGGTTTGGGTTTTTTTAAGGTATTGTTTGACCTGGAGGGGACAGTTCTGGCTTAAATGCTGACTGGTAAATTTCTGACTGTGTGTTCTCAATAAACCTTTGTTGGACCAATTTATTGGACTTATAGGATGTTATCACACAGGGGAAATCTGTAGGCTATTCCACACAAATCCCAAACAAAAATCGAATTTGTGCCTCACGATTTCACACGACGTCGCACAGAAACTGGTCAGAAAGTGGACAGAAAGTGGTATTATCCGATATCTTTTTAATTTCAGGAGTTTAGAGGAAATGCATTTGCGAAATTACAGTAATTGCGCATTTACTGTAATGTGAAATTCAAATTCGCACAAACAAATCTCCTTTAAGGCTTCTTCCCATTTCCCATGGTCCTCTGGGGCTGCTTTCACTTCCTGGTTTGCTTGCCTGTCAAACATTCTTCACTTTCTCCTTCATCAAAGGATGAAGAAAACCATCATCTTTTGGCTTCCTCTGCCCCTAGCCCCAGGAAGCCTCTTTCCTGATCCCCAGATCCCCAACATTTAGCCGGTTTCCCCACCTGCTCTGTCCCTCTGTGTGTGTGTGTGTCTTGCCAGGATCCGCTTGCAATGCAGCCACTGGCGGCTGCCAACCCCTTCTTCCCTCCCTCCTTCCCTCTCTGATGCAGCTCCCACACACACATCCCTCCACACAACACGCACACCACATGGCACCGGCAGGCAAGGCAAGGAGCTCCACGATCACTCCCTCCTCCTCCTCCTCCTCCTCCTCCTCCTCCTCCTCCTCCTCCGCAAGGCAAAAGATCAGCAACCCAAGACCCAGGGGGCATTTGCTTCTCCTCATCCTCCTCCCTTGCCCCTTTCCTAATTCACCTCTCCTTCCCCCCAAACCACCAGGCGTCCTCCTTTTCCAGGACGCACCCTCCTTTTCAACCTATCCATGAGGAATTTCCAAAATGTCCCCCAGAAATCACGCTTCTTACTCCTGCTCCAAATGGAGGACAGTTTGACATTTCGTCCTGGAGAGGGGAGAAGGTTGAATGAAATGCAGGACCCACCCTGGAAAAGGAGGAGTCTGGTCACAAAATACACCCATTTCTAGTACATGTATGGGTTTTTTCCACTTGTGTATGAAAGTCAAAAAACGTCTTTTTTCCGCTTTTTGCGTAATTACGCTTTTATTCTAATCACGTATGAAATCCTTTTGTGCAATTAACCTCTGTTTTCACTTTATTTTTGGAATGGTTTATTTCCACTTTATTATCTCTTTAACAATGAAACTGGCCCACGTGTGATAACGTCCATAGATACACAAAGCTACTGAATTTACTCAAGTCTGACAATGTATTTACTTCCACACAGGTTTAAACAAATTTAATGGACTGTATCTTCACAGCCGGCACTACAAAAACCCAGAACTATTCAGGGATAAAAGTGTGCTCGTAATTGGCATGGGGAATTCAGGAGTTGATATTGCAGTGGCAGCCACCCAGACAGCCAAAAAGGTAATGTTTCTCATTTTAAAAACAAATCTATTCTATCTATTCACTCAATATTCTGCTGAGAAGTAGTGAGTCAGAGGCTTGACTAACAAGTAAGACCAATAGGGATGTTTTGTGTGGGTGTTTAGTGGGCGGGGGGGGGGGAGTTGAGGTGGAGGCCTGAGTTGTTTCAGTGCCTACGTAAGACTACTAAATATGGATAGTGTGGTTTGTTTTCTTGCCAAAAGGCGCATGTAACTTCACCTGCAGCAAGTGTTACCCTGTTTGTTACCCTGTTGGAAGAGAATGTCCAAGAACTTGAGGCCCATTTATCCACTCTCCAGCATATTAGGGATAAAGCGCTACAAGCAATAAAGGAAAGAAGAGAAGCAAAACAAAAGGGAGACAGGAAGAAACTCAGAACCATGAATGCAACAGTACAACTTTTGCAAAAAGATAAAGGACAACAACAAAAAGAGAAAACAAGAGTTCTATTCCACATAATCTGGGAAATCAAAGGGAAACTCAGACTAAGGACTGGAATGCTCTATGACAATAAAAATAGCATAATTAAAGACCAGGACAGAATAAAAAGACTCTGGATGCTGGCTACAGAAGAAATATATGAAAAAGATGACAAAATGAAGGACGTATAGAATGAAGAGTCATATGAAAGTGAACCTCAAATTATATAAAGAGATGGTGGAACCTGCAATTAGAGAAATGGGAAAAAATAACTCACCAGGAACAGATGCTATTCTATCTAATCAAACTGCTTCAATCTACACTGACAGAATCAACTCCAGTAACATGTCATATATCAACACATATGGGAAACAAAATTATAGAATCATCGAATCATAGAGTTAGAACAGACTTCAAGGATCATCCAGTCCCCTGCCATGAAGGAACTCATAATCAAAGCATCCCCAACAGATGGCCATCTATCTTTTCTTTAAAGACCTCCAAAGAAAGAGACTTCATCACTCTTTGAGGGAGTGTGTTCCACAGCTGAACAGCTCTTACTGTCAGGAAGTTCTTCCTAATGTTGAGGTGAAATCTCTTTTCCTCTGGTTTGAATCCATTGCTCTGAACTGTGTCCTATTCTCGGGAGCAGCAGAAAACAAGCTAGCGCCCTCCTCAACATGACATCCCTTCAAATACTTTTAAACAGGACTATCATATCCCCTCTTAGCCATCTCTTCTCCAGGCTAAACATACCCAGTTCCCTAAGTCGTTCCTCATAAGGCATGGTTTCCAGACCCTTCACCATTTTAGTCGCCCTCCTTTGGACACGCTCGAGTTTCTCCACATCCTTCTTGAATTGTGGTGCCCAGAACTGGACACAAGATTCCAGGTGGGGCCTGACCAAAGCAGAATACAGTGGCACTATTACTTTCCTTGATTTAGATACTATACCACAGCCCCCTTTGCATAAGGAAAACTTTAGGTAGTTTAGGTAAAACTTTAGGTAAAACATGACAATGCAGTCCCAATTTTAGGAGGCAAAATGTTTTACCTTTGTTGGAGGTAGAAAGCTTAAATAGTAAGGACTAAGGGCCTTTGCAGACTGCCAGAAATAATGTAGCTTGAGGCCACTTTAACTGCCCTGGTTCAGTGCTAAGGAATCATGGGAACTGTAGTTTATTGTGGCACCAGAGCTTTCTGACAGAGAAGGCTCAATGTCCTAGAAAAAAAATACAATTCCCATTATTCCCTAGCACTGAGCCAGGACAGTTAAAGTGGCCTCAAGCTGCTTTATTTCTGGCAGTCTGTAAAGGCCCTAAGTCCACTGGCTCACTCTTTAGGATTCCCCTGTTGCAAGTATAATGTGGTATCTTGAAATCCAGAAAACATTTAGGGGAAGCCATGTTTGCCATATAGCAAATCCAATATTAAAAAATCCACTAAACAGGGATACCTTTATTGGGCCAACCAAACTGCACTCCCAGTTGCCACATGGCCAGAAAGAGGAGGTGCTAGCCTGCTAGAGACACCCCTCCATACCATCTGAACTTAGGACGTTATCACATGTGGGCCAGAAAGCGATAATAAAGTGGAAATGAGGCATTCCGAAAATAAACTGAAAATAAACCTTGATTCCACAAATGGCTTTCACACGTAATTACCTTAATTGCGAAATTACAGTAAGCGCATTTAACGTTCACACACAAGTGAGAAAAGCCCGTAAATGAACTAGAAATGATCTTCTTGCACATGCGCAGATAGAGGAATGCTCGCCGTAGAACCATGGGAAAAGCAGGGAAATGCTCCCAAATGCACATTTGCTTTTCACATTACAGTAAATGTGAAATTACTGTAATTTCGCAAATGCATTTCCTCAAAACTACCGAATTTCAAAAGATCTCAGATAACACCAGTTTCTGTCCAGTTTCTGTCCAGTTTCTGTGCGACGTCGTGTGAAATCGTGAGGCACAAATCCAGTTTCTGTTTGGGATTTGTGTGGATTAACCAGCAGATTTCCCCTGTGTGATGGTGTCCTAAAAGCAAAAACAGCAAAATGCAGGCCAGTTTTTTCTCCTGTATGGTTTTTAACACCTTGCCTGATGAAGAAGCCAGTGGAGCTTCGAAAGCTGGAAATCAAACACAGGCATTAGATCTGAGCGAACCAGTCAAAGTAAATTTTAAAGTGCAGGACTTTGGAGGCACTGGATCTATTTTCTGCAGCACCAGAATGGCCTTGGCTGAGCTAACTTATAATGGCCTCAACCAGCACAGTTTACTTAAGATGGAGCAGAGCATTTCTAGAGTCTCTGTTCCTGGTGTTTCAGCTGCCCATATATGATAGGGTGCAGAGACTCCATTTGCTGGTGTTGCCTGGGATGAAGCAGGCTCTGCTTCTGTCACAACAGAGTTGTCAGCCTCTTTCGGTTCTGGCTGGAGCTCATCTTCCTGGCGCTCCTTCTTCATCCAAAGAGGCCTCCTCCAGGTAAGACATGAAGCACAGGGCAAGATACAAGGAAAGGTAAGAAGAAACAACAGTAACTGAAGGGGAAAAGCATGGCCTAATGGTCTTTTAGGGATACAGCATTCATATTTTATTGCAACTAGAAACCAGTATTCTTTAATTGTCTTTCACCTCTTTGACTTTTTATTAAAATGTACCTGCTAAGCAGCTTATCTATGTTAGGATGTCTATTCTCAAAAATATTTTTTGTTAATGAATTTTTTTTGTTAAAGTAATGAAAAATGTACTTTTTACATTTCCTTTCCCTCTCATCTCACTAATTATATCTTCTTATTCCAACATGTGTATAAATATCTGTCAACCAAGGTGACATTCCATGAATCTGATGAAATGGGCTACAGTCCTCAAAGGCTTGTGCTAAATAAAACTTCTTAGTCTTTAATGGCAGATACTGTTTGTTAGATAAGGGTAGATACTAAGTTCTGCCCCCGCCCGTAAAACACTAATATAGCTACTCTCTGGAAAATTTTAAAAGACATTCCTTGGCGTATGAAAAAAAATCAAACCAAATGCCAACCCAATGTGGTAGATGTGCTTCCCCTCCCTGAACACCATCCTTGTTCTTCTCTTTGACATAAATCCTTTCTACAGCCCCAACTATGTAGTTTCAGTTTTGTTACCACTGTAGAGGTAAACAGTAGTCCTCTCTTATGAACATTTAAATTAATAGGACATGCATGTGATGCTATATTATTTTCCCAAGACAAATGTGAAATCAGCCCATAAAAAAGACTTTATCTTTTCTTTATAATACTTTGGTTCCATTTCCCCTAAATCTGAAGATTCACATCAAGCATCTACCTAAATAAGCTTGTATCTCCCTCTCCTCTTTCCCTTTCCCAGCTCCTACTTTCCTCAGAGTAGCATCATGAGGTGGCTGCCTTGGGAAACAGTGCACTGGAGCAGTGAATTGCACTTTTCCTCTTTTCTTGAAGGACCACAGCTGCTGGTGCCTTCCCTCAATTACTGTGCTCCTAACTTTCTCCTGTCCCATTCTCCCCTCCTCCAAGTGTCTGCCATTTATCTTCTCTTGTTCTTGCCACTGCTACTGCTGCTGCAGCTTCTACTCCTACACTCTTTCCCTCATCTTGCAATGAGGCACCACATCTCCTCTCTTGCATCTTACTTCTCATCCTGCAGGCTCAGAACAGACTAGAAACATATATGTATGGTTTGTGAATGTGTGTGTATAAGAGAGAGAGAGAAACTATATAGTCTCTCATCTCCATATAGAAAACAGAAATTCTTATTTCAAAAGTTAGCTTGCCTAATAGTGAAATACTTAAATTCTTGACGTGAGAGAATGACTATTTAATAGTATAGGATGGTTACTAATTGGTTGCTACTGTGTTTTGATTGTGTTTCCCTTTTTTAGGTGATGATTAGCACAACTAGAGGTGCCTGGGTCATAAGTCGTGTTTTTGACAATGGCTACCCATGGGACATGGTGTTTCTAACTCGTTTCATGAACATTGTCCGAAATAATCTTCCTGGCTGTGTCACAAGATGGCTGATTGCTAGCCGACTGAGCCAGTGGTTTAATCATGCCAACTATGGAATAATTCCAGAAGACAGGTACTTGGTAGAGGGACCCCCCCAAAAAAAAAAAAACAAGTAGAATATATAGAATTTATTATACATTCTTATAAAAAATGAAAGTGTGCAGCACAGATCACAAACTACTAATATCCAAAATAAGAATAAAGCTGAAGAAGAATACGAAATCAGAAACCATGCCAAAATACAATCTAGAACACATTTTAACAGAATTCAAAGAAAGGGTGTAAAACAGATTCACACTACTAAGTTTAGTTGACTGGGATCTAGAAGAACTATGGATAGAGGTCAGCACACAATCAAAGAGTAACACAAAAAGATGATAACTGTGGCCAAAAAGAAAGCGAAGAAACAATGGATGACAGGTGAAACAGTGCAAGCAGTTAAAGACAAGAAGCAAAAGAAAAGGGAGACAGGAACACAGTTAAAATCACGAATTCTACTGTCCAACTATTAGTGTGCAAGGACAAGGAAAATTTCTATAACAATCAATGCAGAGAATCATGGAATCATAGAGTTGGAAGAAACCACAAGGGCCATCCAGTCCAACCCCATCCCATACAGCATCAAAGCATCCCCGACAGATGGCCATCCAGTCTCTCTTTAAAGACTTCCTAAGGAGGAGACTCCATTACACTCTGAGGGAAGAGTGTGTTCCATTTGTCGAACAGCTCTCACTGTTAGGAAGTGCCACCTAATGTTGAGGTGGAATCTCTTTTGCATCCGTTTTTCTGAGTCCTATTCTCTGGAGTAAGAGAAAACAAGCTAGCGCCCTCCTCAATAAGACATCCCTTCAAATATTTTTAAAAGGCTATCATATCCCCTCTTAACCATCTCTTCTCCAGGCTAAACATACCCAGTTCCCTGAGTTGTTCCTTATAGGGCATGGTTTCCAGACCCTTCACCATTTTAGGGCCTTTGCAGACTGCCAGAAATAGTGCACATTAAAATGAGGCACTGCCCTGGCTCAGTGCTAGGGAATCATGGGAACTGCAATTTATTGTGGCACCAGAGCTCTCTGACAGAGAAGGCTCAATGTCCCAGAAAAAAAATACAATTCCCATGACTCCCTAGCACTGAGCCAGGGCAGTGCCTCAATTTAATGTGCACTATTTCTGGCAGTCTGCAAAGGCCCTTAGTCACCCTCCTCTGGACACACTCCAGTTTTTCAACATCCTTTTGGAATTGTGGTGCCCAGAACTGGACACAGTATTCCAGGTGGGGCCTGACCAAAGCAGAATACAGTGGCACTATTACTTCCCTTGATCTAGATATTATACTTCTATTAATGTAGCCTAAAATTGCATTGGCCAATTGCATCACACCGTTGACTCATGTTCAACTTGTGGTCTACTAGGACTCCTAGATCCCTTTCACACATGGTCTCTTTAAGCCAGGTGTCCCCCATCTTATATCTGTGCATTTCATTTTTTTGCCCTAAGTGCAGTACCTTACATTTCTCCACGTTGAAATTCATTTAGTTAGCTTTGGCACAGCTTTCTAATTATTAAGGTCATTTTAAATTTTAATCCTGTCTTCTGGGGTATTAGCTATTCCTACTAATTTGGTGTCATATGCAAATTTGAGAAGCATGCCCCCTGTTCTTTCATCCAAGTCATTGATAAAGATGTTGAATAGCACTGGGCCCAGGACAGAACCCTGTGGCACCCCACTGGTCACTTCTCTCCAGGATAAAGAGGAGCCATTGCTGAGCACACTTTGGGTTAGGCGGGTCAACCAATTACTAATCCACCTAACAGTTATATTGTATAGCCCACATTTTACTATCTTGTTTGTAAGAATATCGTGGGGGACCTTATCAAAAGCCTTACTGAAATCAAGATATGCTATGTCTACCACATTCCCTTCATCTACCAAGCTGGTAATTTTATTTAAAAAAGAGATCAGATTAGTCTGGCATGACTTATTTTTGAGAAACCCA
Organism: Phrynosoma blainvillii; assembly: GCA_026167975.1. Lineage (NCBI taxonomy): Eukaryota > Metazoa > Chordata > Lepidosauria > Squamata > Phrynosomatidae > Phrynosoma > Phrynosoma blainvillii. The sequence goes on from JANUYF010000004.1 coordinate 156,726,078, forward strand.
TGTTGACTTTTAGTGATTATGGCATTCACTTCTAAATGTCCACAGGCTCTCTGTTTAATGAACTGTTCTAGAATCTTTCCCGGTATTGATGTCAGACTAACTGGGCGATAGTTGTTGTGATCCTCTTTTTTTCCATTTTTGAAGATGGGAACTATGTTTGCCCTCCTCCAGTCTTCTGGGACTTCTCCTGTTCCCCTGGAGTTTTCAAAGATTATTGCCAGTGGCTCTGAGATTACATTTGCCAGTTCTTTTAATATCCTTGGATGTAGTTCATATGTTCCTGGAGACTTAAATTCATTTAGATTAACCAGGTATTCCAGTACTACCTATTTACTTATTACTTGTTGCATTTCCCCTATTGTGTCCTCTGCTCCATTTTCCTCAGGTTGAGCACCCTTTTCCTTTTCCAAGAGGCGTGGCGCGCCTCTTTGGCGTCTCTTCCAGCTCAGCATGTCCGGATGCTGAGCCAGAAGGACGTCATTGGAGCTCCCATCATGTGGACGGGCTGTCGCTCCAATGACGTCCTCGGGAAGGGGATGGGGCACCCAGCGTCCAGCTGCCCCTCCCCTTCCTGGGATTGCAGATGGCGTTTTTCACCATCTGCATCCCCCCTTATTCTGTGCTGCATTTCCCTTATTTTATCCTCTGCTCCATTTTCCTCAGGTTGAACACACTTTTCCTTTTGTGAGAAGACTGAGGCAAAGAAGAAATAGAAGCTGAAAACAAAAAAGGAAGAACAAGAGGTCTATTCTACAAGATTCAGGAATTCAAAGAGAAATTTGAACCAGGGGTGGGGATACTCTATGATCAGAAGTGGAACATAATATACAACCAAGATGAAATTTTAAAAGATGGAGACTGTACACAGAAAAGCTATATTAAAAATGTTAAACATCAAATGACACATGGGAAGATGATGAAGTCAAAGCTGGAAGTCAAAATCAGCCAAAACTTTAAGATCTAAAAAATTCCTCACTTGCCTGTCAGACAAATTTATTGCCCAAAAGGTGGAAGAGACAACAAGGGGATTAGATCTGTTCCTAATCAACAGGGATGATCTGGTTAATGGGGTGCAAGTGGCAGAATCCTTAGGAGGGAGTGAACATGTTCTCCAGGAATTTGTTATACTGTGGAGAGGAGAAGCCAGGAAAGCTGATTTCAGTAAGCTTAGGGAAATACAAGGTGTGATCCCATGGTCAGGAATAGCAAAAGAGAAGAGAAGGGAGTTCAGGACAGATGGGAGTGTCATAAAAAGTGAGCTATTGAAGGCAGAATTTCAAACAGTTCCAATGAGAAGGAAAAATGGAAGGTGTCACAAGAAACCAGAATGAATGACAATCAATTGAAAGTTCTTTAGTCATCCATCCTGGATCATCCTCCTTTCCCAGGACCCATCCTACATTCCAACCTTCTATCCAGGAGGAATTCAAAACATCCGCCATTCTGAGCATGACTAGGAAGCATGAATTGATATGCATATTTTTAGCTTGCGTGTGTGTGTGTGTGTGATTTCCCCCATTTTTGCTAGCAGGTCCTCCATTTGTCTTGAAAATTGGCTGGGAAAAGAAACCCACTCTTTTCTCTCTCTCACTCTCTTTCTCTCTTTCTGTTGCCTCTCCTCTCTCTTTCTCCTTCCTCCCTCCCTTACTTAGTGGCTCCTCAGTGGCCCAAATTCCTTGCCATTGGACTCCCAGTGACGTCATGCAATGTCAGCCTTAAATGCAAGCTCTAAAAGCTCCAGGGCTTAAGCACTTATATATAAATGTCCATTCATGCTTCTTAGTCCTGCTCCAAATGGAGAACTCTTTGTAATTCTTCCTGGACAGAAGGCGCAAACGAAGGATGTGCCCTGGGAAAGGAGGATGACCTCTGGTCACCCTGACCTGGAGTCATTTCCCCAGTCTTTCCATTTAAAGGATGGTTCTGAGAGTGGGAGGAAACACTGACAGGTGTGTGGAGGGGATGGAGCCCCAAATTTTTTAACTTGGGTCCAATTCCATAACCAGGTGACCTGATGTCATCACCACCAAGGCAGACAAGGCTCCCCCTTCTCTGGATATGCCTCGTTCTTCCTCTTGTTGAGAATGGCTGGCCAGTGGTGGTAGCAGTGAAGGCAAAGCCGGAGGAGCAAGAGGAGGACTGAGGTCTCCTGTTGCTGCTCCTGTCACTGCTGGACCTGCTCCCACTGCCCGCCAAAGAAGAGGAAAAGAGCAGCATTGCCCCCTTGGAGGCATCCTTGAGCACCGCAGAGACCTCCTTTCCCAGCAATTTGATTGACAGCACTGCAAATCAAGTGGGAATGACACAAATTCAAGGAATAATGAAATAATACACTTCCATAGTGGGAACTACACATCAGTCTGAATCAATTCAGAGACCTGGCAACACACAAAGTGATTTAAATGCAAGTGGGAATGATCCCTGATAAAAGGAAAAGGGTGCTCAACCTGAGGGAAATAGAGCAGAGGAGACAATAGAGGAAATGCAGCACAGAATAAATAAAGAGGTAGTAAAGGAATATCTGGTTAATCTAAATGAATTCAAATCTCCAGGTCAAGATGACCTACATTGAAAGGTATTAAAAGAACTGGCGAATATAATCTCAGAGGCACTCTCAGTCTTTGAGAATTCCTGAAGAAAAGGAGAAATCCCAGCAGACTGGAGAAGAGCAAATGTTGTTCCCATTTTAAAAAGGGAAAAAAAGAGGACCCAAACAATTATTGCCCAGTTAGCTGGACATCAATACCAGGCAAGATTTTAAAGTAGATCATTAAACAGACAGTATGTAACCATTTAGAAAGAAATCCCATAATCACTAAAAGTCAACAAGGGTTTCTCAAAAACACATCATGCCAGATATATTACCTGCTCGGTAGATGAAAGGAATGCTGTGAATTTAGCATGTTATGATGTGTTATGATGATCACCATTGCTCAGCTGGCTTTAAAAACTATTTAGGTAATATTATGAGCATGAATTTGCCATGAAAACAAAACAAATTAGAGTTCCATATTCTTACTTGTAATGAATATTGAATGCCAGAGCAATAGGAGAAGTCCGTGGCTTTCATGATCTCCTTGATCCACCCAGTGCATCTGGTTAGACCCTGTTATAAATAGGACTCTGGGTCTGATTCAGTAGCACTCTTCCTATGTTCTTAAAATGTCAGAGGGAACTGTAAGAAAACGAAAGGCAAAGAAGGAAAAAGAGTCCTTGGGGTACTGACCTGACAACATATTTACTAGACTACTTGGTATCCAACATGCTAATCTGAGTATCTTCTTCATTCTTTCTCCTAGAACTGTGATGAGAGAGCCAGTGTTAAATGATGAACTACCTGCCTGCATAATCAGTGGGAAGATTACTGTTAGGCCTGAAGTGAAAGAATTTAAAGAAAATGCTGTTGTGTTTGCAAATACTCCTGGGGCAGAAGATGTGGATGTCATTGTGTTTGCCACTGGATACCAGGCTTCATTTCCTTTCATTGATGAGTCAGTCATCAAAGTTGAAAATAAACATGCTTCATTGTACAAATACATCTTCCCCCCTCATCTGGAGAAACCAACACTTTCCATTATAGGCTTCCTGAGGCCATTTGGACCAGTCATGCCAGTTGTGGAAATGCAGGCACGCTGGGTCACCCGTGTCTTTAATGGTATGCCACATGAGACACAACATTCCTTAAGGCCATGTGCATATTTAGGAAATGTATAAAATGCTGGATCATTTCAAACACTCAGCAGGGTGAACTGACACTAGGGATATACCAGGGGCCTGGTACTGACATTACTACCTTGGGAAAGCACTCTTAAGAAGAAAGTAATAGTATCCTATCAATATCTGAGTGGTGATTCTGGGTCTTAGAGTATCATCCTACCCATTTTTCAAGTCTACTATGACCTAAACTTGATGATATGTTTAAAATATATTCTGAAGAGGTGCTGCATCATGTTGTAAAATACATTGGTTTATCATAGCATGTGATTGTCCTCAACTGTATATCTTCATTAATTTTATGATTGGTCACTGCCTGGTAAACGCAGGTTTAATTTGCAAGTCTGCTGAAGCAGGTCATCTCTAAACAAATCCAGTTATGAGAGAGAAAATATTTTAATTACAAGGAATTTATTTTAATGTCAAACTTGATCCCATCTCTCACAGTTTTTCAAGTGATGGGACCCAAAGTAGCACACGTGGAATTCTCAGGCAGTTTCCCATCCAGCACTGACAAGCTTCAGCAAAGTTATAGATTGTTATAAATTATAGATTGCATGCTATGGCTTCCAGCGGTTTCCAAGTCTTCACTTTGCTATGTAAAACATCTGACTCTGGCCTTGCTTCTTGGCCTGAGCAATTAATTTTTCACTTATTAGTTGAGCTCTTCTCATACTGCTTATATTTACTCCACAATCCAGCCTGCATTTTTCAAGCTTCTGCAATAGAGATAATAATGAACAGGAAGTCAGATGCTCAAGGACCTTATGTGGCCCAGAGAAGCCTTCCTTCTGGCCTCCAGCAGAAACAGTGGCATCCTTGCCCAGAGTGTCACCCGGTACGGGGAGCCGGGGCTTTTGGTGGCAGGATTTCCAGCCAGCACTTCTGAGTGGACTTCTGAGGGGCGAAGTAACATAGAATGTGACCCCATGGACCACAGAAATGGCTTCCAGCTGCCTGCCGGAACCAGAAATCCCTCCCCAAGGCCTGGAGACTTCTCTGAGGCCTGGGAGAATGGCCATGCAGCTGAGAAAAATGGGAGTGCAGCCACCCGCTGCCCAGAGAACCCCTCCCAAGTCCCAGAGAGCTCCCCGAAGTCTGGGAAAATGACCACACAGCCGAGAAAAATGGCAGTGCAGCTGGGAAAACCGCCGCCCCCCAGGCTGGAGACCCCTGAGGAGCACCTGTGGGGGTGGGGGTGACTAGGTGTTACCCTCCTTCTTCCGTGGTGTCACCCCCCCTTCTAAGGTGTCACCCGTTGTGGCCTGCACCTCCCACACACCCCTAGTGATGCTACTGAGCAGAAATCTATTCCCACAGATTCTGCTTGATTAGGTACTACTGATATAGGCAGCAAATGGGCATGGCAGTCAGCCCACAGAAGGGTTCCTCTAGCAATACATAACACTCAGATCTTGGAGGCTTTAAAGCAGGGGTAGGCAACCTAAGGCCTGGGGGTGGATGCACCCCCCTCCGAGGCCTTTGGACCAGCCCCAGGCCGGTCCTGCCACCACCGCCACCGCTGCTCCCAGCCACTGCTGCCCGCCATCATGATATTGATTATTGTTGTTATTACTTGTTCTTGGGGTTTTCTTGGCAAAATCTCCACAGCGGTTTTGCCATGGCTTTTCTGGGGCTGAGAGAGTGTGTATGCATATATTTTTTTTAATTTTTTTAATTTTTTTAAAATTTTATTTATTTATTTTTAATTTATTTATGCTGCTTCCCCCCCCCCAACTGTCTGAGGGACAGCAACCCGGCCCCCAGCAAAAAAAGGTTGCCTACCCCTGCTTTAAAGTTTAGTAAAGAATGCCTGAAAAACTGCTCCCAGCCATATCACTGTGAATCTTGTCCAATTTGGATTGACAATGCGAATGATTTTCTCACATGTGCATTTACTGTATTTGAAACCCAACAGTAAGCAGCCACTGATGCTCATTAATCGCTGAGCAAATTGTCCTTATGCTTGGAGACATCCTTCCTCTTAGAGTTGTTTGCTCTTTATTTATGGATTTGACTTGGTTTTTGTTTTCCCTTTTGTGACTCCCTAAAATATTTCTCCTATTTTCTAGGCTTCTGTAGGTTGCCTCCAGTGAACACAATGATGGAAGAGGTAAATGAAATAAAGAAAAACAAGATAAACTGGTATGTTTTTTATATAATCAAGAAAACATTACACCAGTTCCTCATTAGAAGGAATTGGATTTGTCAGTTGATCATACATAAACCATACAACTTTGCCTTTATGCCTTAAATAAGTACCTTAAATTTACAAAACAGTCTGACAGAATGTATTATCAACTTCTGATTGTCTGACTCTTCACATCATGGCACAGCTAAGGGAACCTTTAGGAAGGCCAGAAACAGACTCAGCTGTAGCTGCTGTGCAGTTTAGGATTTTGGATTTATACTGGCAGATTTTTGTGATCCTGATCCTGAGCTTGAGATTCTGCATGCCACATCCCCAAAGCGACCAGAAGCCGCTCCTTTTGGCCCATCTGCTTTGGGCCAAAGTCAAAATGCTAAAGTGTTTAGCAATACTGTGATTTTTAAACATTGGGATCATTTTGTTTTGGTTCATTTTTTTGTTGTTGTTGTTCCTTTTTAACTCAGGGGCTTTGCAGATGGTGCTTTGCACCATCTTCAAGCCAAGGAAGCGGGGGGCAGCCGGACGCTGGGTGCCCCATCCCCTTCCTGAGGACGTCATCAGAGCGCCCGCCCTTCCACACTACAGGCACTCCGATGATGTCCTTCTGGCTCAGCATCGAATATTTTATTTATATAAAATATAAATTTATTTTTATATAATATATATAATTTTAGCGCTCCTTTCCCAGGCGTCAAAAGGGAGGATCGGGGCCGACGCGTGGGGCAGCCTTGGCCCCAATCCGCCACTTCCCAGGGCGGCCCATGGCCGGCTGTCTGCATCCCCCCTCACTTGATCTCTCTTGAATCCTCAAAAGAATAATTAGTTCTGGATTAATACAGAGAGACAGACAAATAGAGATGCAGTTGGCTCTCGGTATCTGTGGACTTGCCATCTGCAGATTCATGTATCTGCAGATGGCAAGCCCAGGTTGTCCCCAATGGCAGTGCATGCATGTGGCCACGCTACCATTAAGGACAGCCTGGGTTGTCCCCATTGGCACCACGTGCATGAGGCCATGCCACCATTAGGGATGAGTCCCGGTGTTCCAAATGGTGGCACGGCCGCATGCACCCACCAATACTGAGGACAATGGGGGCTGTCCCTAATGGCAGTGCAGCCATGCGCACACGACACCACTGAAGAACCATCTTCCCCAACAGTGGCATGGCCACGTGCACACGTCTCCATTGGGGACAATAGAACTCCAGCATCCATGGATTTTTGTATCTGAGGGGGGCTCTGGAATGGATCCCCTGCAGATACCAAGAGCTGACTGTACATTTCATTTCAGAAAACACGGGGTTAATTTAAACTAACTTGACAAGTAGGAGTGAAAAGTCCTTGGTAATTCTAGGAGTTCCTAGGAAATACTTAAGGATGAAGAAAATGCCATGTGGGTCTCTAAAATAAAATAAGTTTCTTCCTCCCCCTTTTTTGGAATAAGTTTTATTAAATCTTCAGATATATAAAAGCACAACACTAATTCAACAAAAATCAAAAAGGAAATAGGAAAGGAAAAATACACAAAGAGAAACAAAAACATTAGAAAAGAAACATTAAGAAAAAGTAAAGAGGAAAAACCCAAAAAATGTAAAAGTGATTTCCAATTTTTTCCACAGTGATAATAAACCTATATTACTCTTTATATAAGTAGTAGGGAGATCTTGTAGCACCTTTGAGACTAAGGGGGGATGCAGACTGGCCTAAAGGGCCTGCATGGGGGTGGAGTTGGGGTGGGGCGACCGCAAGCTGGGTGCCCTGACTCTGCCCCAATGCCACCCCAATGCTGCATACAGCATACACACTGCCAAAAGGCGCAAAAGAGCCACCACCCCGGCTAGAAATGGTGGCTTTTTGCCACCCCCAAAAGGAGCGGCATTTGCCCACAATTTTGGGGGTGGCAAAAGGAGGATTGAGACCATGCCATGTGGTTGCTGTGGCCCTGATCTGCCGCTCCCAGAGGCTTCCCAGAGCCGCCCCTTACTGGCCGTCTGCATTGGCCCTAACTGAAAGAAACTGGCAGCATGAGCTTTCATAGACTAAGGGGGGTTGCAAACTGCCAGAAATAGTGCAAATTGGAGCTAGTATCCCAATACCTGGGATTGGGGCTGTTACTGTTAGTACCTCCATTTTGTCTGGATTCAGTTTCAATCTATTTTTCCTCATCCAGTCCATTACCACTTTAAGACATTCATTGAGAGGGGAGACACCATCTGAAGTCAAAGCTGTAGACCAAGACATGAAGAAATATATCTGAGTGTTGTCAGTGTACTGATAACACCCCGCCTAAGTCTCTGAATGATCTCTCCCAGCGGCTTCATATAAATGTTAAATAGCATCGGGGACAGGATGGCACCCTGAGGGACACTACAATTAAGCTCCTTTTTAGCTGAGCAACTGGGCCTGAGCATCACCCTCTGGAATCTGCCCAAGAGGGAGGAACAGAACCATTGCAGTGCAATGCCTCCGATTCCTAATTCTCTCAGGCGTTCCAATAGGATGTCGTGGTCTATTGTGTCAAAGGCTGCTGAGAGGTCCAGTAGCACCAACAGGGTCGCACTACCCCTATTGATGCCCAGACAAAGGTCATCAGCTAAGGCAACCATGGCAGCCTCCGCTCCATATCCTGTCCTAAAGCCAGTTTGAAATAGATCCAGATAATCAGTTTCCTCCAAGCTTGGAGCTGGAGACCAACAGCCCTCTCTATCACCTTGCTCAAAAAAGGTAGTAAGGAAACTGGCCTATAGCTGTTCATGTCCAGAGGGTCAAGGGAAGGTTTTTTCAGAAGTGGCCTGACCGCCGCTTCCTTCAAACAAGATGGAACATGACCTTCCCTAAGAGATGCATTGATGATGTCCCTCAGGAACATCCTCAAGACATCTTTCCCCTGGATGGCCAGCCATGAAGGGCAAGAGTCAAGAGGGCAAGTTGTCTTCCTCACTCTACCAAGGAGCTTGTCCACATCATTAGTACTCACCAGTTGGAACTGATCCAGGATAATCTCACCAGTGGAGTTGCTGGATACCTCATCTATCAATTCTGCTATAACACCAGCATCCAGGTCAGCTCTAATCTGAGAGATTTTATATGCAAAGAAGTTTTTAAATGCATCACAGCAGGCTGTTGTCAGGTTAAGTAATGGGTTCTGCACAGGTGGAACCTGTGTCAGATCCCTTACTAACCTAAACAGCTCTGCTGGATGGAACTCTGCAGACGCAATACATGCAGAGAAGAAAGATTTCCTTGCTGCACATATTGCCTCTCTATAGGAGCAAAGGAATGTCCTGTGATGGGTTCTGTCAGATAAGAGTCGAGTTTTCCGCCAGATATACTCTAGTCGTTGTCCACCCCACTTCATCTTACTGAGTTCTTTAGTATACCAAGGTTGACAATTTAAAGCGGGTTGGAAAAGAAACTTGGGAGCATCGTGTCAATAGCCTTGGTGTTTCAGGTATTAACCAAACCTTTGACAGAATCACCAGCGTTACCAACCATTTAATCCTCCAAGGCTTTCTGGAATCCAATTGGTTCTATTAGCCTTTGAGGGCAGACCATTCTAATGGGTCCTCCACCCCTGACAGGACGGATAGTGGTTCTAAGTTCAGCCTTGATCAGGAAATGATCCGTCCATGACAATGTGGAGGTTTTTGTTATCTCCGCCCAAGGATATTCCTGTTCCATACTGAAGACCACATTGAGGGTATGACCTGCACAATGTGTGGGTCCGGCGACCAATTGGGATAGGCCCATGTTTGTCATGGATTCCATGAACTCCCAAGCTGCACCTGTTAGATTTGACAAACTTGTCTCGAGTGGAATGTTGAAGTCGCCCAAGACTAAGAGTCTAGGCAACTCCAACAGCAACTCTGAGACCAGTTGTGTCAGCTCGGTAAGGGAGTCTGTTAGACAACGAGGTGGACCGTATACTAACAGAATCCCCAAACTATCCTTGGTCCTCAGGCTCAGGTACACACATTCGAAGTGGACTGTTTTCTGGACAGGTATCCTGGTCAAGGTAAGATTATTCTTATGAACCAGAGCCACTCCGCCCCCTCGCCCACTTCCCCTTACCTGCTCACTGACAGAGTACCCGGCTGGGAGGGCCTGTGCCCAAGTTATAGCGCTGTCTTCTCCCAGCCAGGTCTCTGCAAGGCAAGCCAGGTCGGCATCTTCATCTAGAAGAAGATCATAAATGATCTGAGTTTTGGTTTTGACCGACCTGGCATTGCAAAGGAGCAAGGTAAGGTTCTGTGATATGGTTGATACACTCTCCGATCCATTGGAAACAGAGTGAACTGAAGGAGAGATGGCTTTCAAACATCAATTATATAGATTGAAGCTATATAAACATATAGATTTCCTCAGTGTTCCGCAGTAGTTTTCTATGGTTGAACTCTCACAAGAGTACAGTTCCTAGGGTTTCTTTGGTAGGCAATTAGGAACAAAATGTTCAGTGTCATTCCTTCTGGTTTTACTTCTTAATCACATATTTTTGTTTCTTCTCTCTCCCTTCTTTTATATTATATGATTAAGGTTTGGCTTGTCCTTTGATGAGGTTCTCAAGACAGATTGCCTTGTGTACACTGATCAACTTGCCTCCTTTATTGGCATAAAACCTTGTGTGCCAGCTCTGCTTCTCAAAGATCCAGAAATAGCAATAAAGATATTCTTTGGGCCCTGCTCTGCCTACCAGTACCGTCTGATTGGACCAGGGAAATGGGAAGGAGCCAGAAATGCCATCCTGAGCCAGTGGGAGCGAACCCTGAAGCCCACAAGAACCCGAGTTGTAAAAGATCCTTCAAATTTCCTTACATACGTGCTGAAAGTGTTTGCTCTCTTTGCTGTCTTTCTTGGAATTTACTTCAGTTTCAATTAATTCTGGCATATCTATAGACCTGTTGCCTGTATTTATTTGATTTAGTAACTTTTGTATACCTATATTCACTAACTGCAAGTTAAGTGCTTCCTGCTTCACTGTGACCTGTAGCCACTCTCTCATCTCTGTCTCCTTCAGTGGACACTGTATTTGATTATGCAAACTTAATGTAAGTAAACCTACTGTATATGTTTTACAAAGAAAACTAAGCTTATTTTTTATTTGCTTTGGACATATCATGAGAAGGTATGAATCGCTGGGAAAGACATTAATGTTAGGAAAGGTGGAGGGAAGTAGAAAGAGGAAGGCCACATGCTAGATGGATGGACTTTATTAAAGAGACCATGAATATGAGTTTGCAAGAGCTGGGCAGAGCAGTAGAGGACAGGGGGGCCTGGAGATGTCTCATCCATAGGATCCCCATGGGTCGAGATCGACGTGAAGGCAGTTAACAACAACAAAACTGTGCATGGGAGTAGTACTTATTCAGCTTCTGATTTGCCAATACATAATCTGAGTCTGCTTGTGAGATCTGGTACTATCAAACATTTCCAAACTGTCTATTTCTGAATACATTTGACTAGATCAGAAAGAATGATCTAATCTAGATGATATCACATATGGTAAAAAAGAAGGAAAAAAAGGCCTTCTTCTAAGAAGAGTATACAAAATTGAAAATATAACACAACTAGAACTTAGGACAAATCCAATTCTAAAGACAGATAGTTCTATGCTTCGGCTGATACGCCAGCTGCGCCCTTTTCTGGAAGTAGGAGACCTTGAGACTGTCGTGCACGCGTTGGTAACCTCACGCATTGACTTCTGTAATGCGCTCTACATGGGGCTACCCTCGTGCTTGATTCGGAAACTCCAATTGGTTCAAAATATGGCAGCCAGATTGATATCTGGAACATCTAGGGGGGACCATATTACCCCGGTATTAAGGTCCCTCCACTGGCTGCCTATTAGTTTCCGAACCCAGTACAAGGTGTTGGTAATTACCTTTAAAGCCCTAAATGGCTTGGGTCCAGGCTATCTGAAGGACCGCCTTCTCCCGTATAATCCTCCCCGTGCCCTCTGGTCCTCTGGGAGGAATTTGTTACAGCCTCAAAGAACGAGGCTGGTGACAACCTCCCAGAGGGCATTTTCTGTAGTTGCCCCCAAACTGTGGAATGGCCTGCCAGAGGAGATCCGCCAACTGTCATCACTGGACAGCTTCAAGAAAGCTGTCAAAACGGATCTCTTCCGGCAGGCCTTCCCAGATTAAATTCATCAGTTTGGTTCCAGAGTCCTCTTCCCCCCGAGATGCTCTCCTCTTCAGGAATTGGGTTCTTATTGAGTCTGCATGCGATACTCGCTGCCACTTTTGTCTTTATGCATGTTATGTATTGTTGTTTTATTGGAGTAATTTATCTCCTTACATTGTTTTTAAATTGTATTGAGTTTAATTACATTTTAAGGGGGGGAGGGGGAGGTAATTGTTCTTAATTATTGTTGAATTTTATGTGCTCAGAGGGGCGGGGTATTAAATAAAAATTATTATTATTATTATTATTATTATTATTATTATTATTATTATTATTATAAGGGCTATAATATTTATAAAATTTACTGTGACTAGATTCCATGTTAAGCAATCAGAATAAACAACTTTGTTTCATAGGTTTTGAAGCAGAATGAAATGGCTTTTTAGAAAATTTTTATTGGTTATTGCTGTTAGTGAACTCTGAACAGGCTGTGCTGAAAAGACAGTGTTCAGCTGATAGCATTGTTCTGACCAGGATGTCCTGATAAGGCCTTCTTGGTGGGCTCTGCCCAGAACTGTTTGGTAACTGATTTCCAAAGATGTAAGCAACATTGCAGAAGTGCATCAATGGGGGGAGAGAATGATGTTTCTGCATATGTCACAAAGCCAATTAACTGTCTATAAAAGTGTTCAAGATCTGTCACTCAGGGCTCTTGGTATTTGGAACAGAGACTTCCACCAGAGCCCGCTCGTTACTTGGAAATAAAGGCTCCTTTCCGAAGATCTCTGTTTTGGTCTTTTATCTGAGTTTCTGGTACAGGTTTCACTGTATAAAACTTGAAAATAGAATCACAGAATTGGAAGGAACCCGCTGTCACGTACAGGAACACTTGAGTTCAGAAATTCAACCTTTCTGTTGTATAACCAGTAAAGCTTTATTCAGAAAACTGTAGAAGTTCACCACAGATGTATGTTTTTAAAGAGCCAGCATTAGCAAAGCCTGGTTAAAAATACATAATTTCATTTTTTGAGACAAAACCAAAGCCATCTCTTTTCCCCTTTTTCCCTTGGGTGCCTCTCCTGCTTTCAGCCCAACCATTCTTTAGATTTGGATCCCCTGGCACAGCCTCAACTCCCTTCCCACCTACTCATTAATCACAAAGGAATGTGGGCAACACCCTTAGCAATTAATACTCTACTAAATGACCTCTCATATAGCAACAGTACTCTATACTGCATGGTGAGCAAGCAAAGCTATAATCCTAAATCCAGTTTAAACTGCCCTGGCTCAATGCTAGGAAATTCTAGGAACTGTAGTTTGTGAGACATTTCACCTTCCTGTCAGAGAGCTCTGATGCCACAATAAACTACAATTCCCAGGATTCCTAGTGTAGCCAAAAGTGGGGAATGGGGGATTTTATTTAGCTCAAACTGAGAGGGGGGTCAGCTACAAGGACCCTGCAAGACCGCCTCCCACTTGTATATCAAGAGGACGGTGGATCTAAGAATTGATGCAGAGATAGAATTATCTAATTAAAGTATTATTTTATTAAAGGGACAATCGCACAGTATTCACACTCATACACGCATTCATTCAAGGCTCAGGAAATCAGGGGTTAGCTTGGAAAAGATCTTGAGGCAAAACTATGGGTAATACTTACTACAGATCAGGCTTTCTCCGGGATCCAATTAGGTGAAGTGGCATGGGGCACAGCTGTTCCGAGAGCATTGGTTTGAACAGAAGTGCCGGTAGAGACCACAGTGATGTAGTGTCCCCATGAACTCCAAATTGGCACACTGAGGGGGGAAATCCTGTGGCTTTTAAGGGCAGGGCAAAGGTGTCAGATTGTATGGGTGAGGTAATAGTCAAGGTGAATGGGGAAAGGATTAAGTCATTAGCTTTCCCATCAGGTGAGACATCTAAGCAATTATTGCCCATTGTTTCTGATTATGGAGGTGATGATGGTCCATTTGCAACTCCCACACTACCTGCCTGACTTTTGGGATGGTTTTTTTCCACTCTTCCAAGTGACCTTGATATGACCTGCCTGTCATCGCCCAGGTGGCACTTGGGGTCAACTGCAGGGTACATCTGGGATCATTTGGAATGCCACACACAAACCAAATTTCAGAAAAATGCACTTTGGCTAACACTAGCACTGAGCTAGGGCGGTTAAAGAGCTTGCAAACTGGATTATTTCTGTAGTGTGTTTTGGACCTAAGTTTCCATATCCTATCTTAGGCCAGGCCATGAATATTGTTTTCTTAAGAGGTGTAAGAGTGTGACCCAAAATGTCAGCCAGTTTTGACATTGTGACACAATTGTAATATTTTACCTCTCATGCTCACAGGTACACTTTCTCCCCATTACAGAGCAGCACATTCTAAATGACAACTCATCTGCAACCATTTTGCCCACTTATCTTGTTCAACCTTTCCAGCAAACATTTCTAGAGTGGTCCTTTTACTAGCACAGGAAATTTAGTTTTAGCCACCTGCTCACCATAAGTCATCACCCCCAGCCCTAACTGCTTTGAAGAAAATATTGAGTCCATTGACTCACATGTTGTAGAAGTCTTGACAAAGCATCTTCCAGGACATTTTTCCACCCGGCAGATACTTCAGGGTGAATTTAAATTTGAAAAAAAAATAATTCCACCCAGAAAATTTGCTTTGGATTTAACCTCCAGAGTATTTGCAACACTTCCAATTTACAGTGGTCAGTCCATATTTCAAAAGGCAAGTTAGTTCTTTCCAATAGGTGCCACCATGCCTCCAAAGTTTTCTCCTTGGCAGCAGCTTCATTTTCACACACCACCCAATTCAATTCTGCTCCAGAATTTTTTATGTTTTTTTGTTGTTTGTTTTTTTGCAAATAGACACATGTTCTCAACAACCTTTGTTCAGATTTTTGCAAAGGAAGCATCCCTCAAGGCATGTCACTTGTGTTGACGTGCACCACAAAAGACTGGGTAGAACCTAAAGGTAGAGTGTTTGAGCATGAGTTCAGAGCTAAACAACTGTTTCAGCTCCTCAAATGCCCATTGACATGTCATGGATGATGAGAGTTGTAGCTCTTCACCTCTGGCTCTAACTCACCACCTTGTTATGCAGCAGAGCTGACCAGCTTTGATCAGTGGTTAATGCTTTTCTCCAAAGCAGCAGAGTTTCAGAGAATAGGCTGAAGACCCTGACAAACTCTCCAAGCCTTCTCACTCTTCTTCCCCAGATGTCTCCAAACTTTTCCAGGAGCTGGCTCTTGTATCTTCACTCAAGACACCAGACAACTCAGTAGTCTTATATAAAAGATCTACTTTATTCTACTATATACAAGTACTATATGCCCAACAAATCACAATCTCTACAAATCTCCTCAACTACCCACAATATCTCCAAAACTACTCCACAAAAATACATTGGCAAACATTGCAATTATTATAGCCATTGTTAATCACCACCCACTAGTTAGTTTCCACCCAGTGGGTGTGTATATTTATTTTGATTGGTTCACATAGTTCAACCCATACTTAAGACCAACCCAAGTATTTCATCATTTTACCTTGTACACTTAATGAATCTCAGGTGTTTCCAATATGCATTCTATAACTCTGTCCTTGGCTCTCAAGACTTCTAAATTACATTAGCTTTTGCACCTGTGCAGCTTCATAATTGCTCTTGCTTAGTCATTGTGACTTTCACATACATATTTTATTTCTATCACTGTATGTCCCATGTTGCATTTTCCTTAACATGACATTCAGTATTGCACCTTATTTTGGCATTAGCTTTTATTTTGACTTAGCTCATGTCTTTCCCTTTCTTTTGGGAGTTTAGGAAGTCTGATAATGGGAATGCCACTTGTGCAAATTAGGAATTAACTGCCTGTAAAAGTTTTCAAATCCCAATTTTTTTGCAGTTGCCACTCAGTTCTAGGAAATTCCCACTTCAAGATTACAAATACTTTTTCCAGGTCCATTTCCATGCCCTGGGAGGAAATGAGATATCCCAAATAGTCTATTTTTTCTCTCTGGGTCCAAAACACACAGAGAATCATAGATTCATAGAGTTGGAAGAGACCCCAAGGGCCATCCAGTCCAACCCCCTGCCATGCAGGAACCCACATCAAAGCATCCCCAACAGATGGCCATCCAGCCTCTATTTAAAAACCTCCAAAGAACAAGATGCCACCACACTCCGAGGCAGAATATTCCAGAGTCAAATAGCTCTTACTGTCAGGAGGTTCCTCCTAATGATTAGGTGGGATCTCTTTTCCTTTAGCTTGCATCCATTGTTCCAGGTCCTGTTCTCTGGATCAGCAGAAAACAAGCTTGCTCCAGCCTCAATATGACACCCTTCACATACTTAAATAGGGCTATCATATTACTTAACTGTCTCTTCTCCAGGCTAAACATATCCAGCTCCCTAAGTCTCTCCTCATAAGGCATGGTTTCCAGACCTTTCACCGTTTTGGTTACCCTCCCCAGAACATGCTTGTCAACATCCTTTTTTAATTGTGGTGTGCAGAAATGAGCACACTATTCCAAGTGAGGCTGGCCAAAGCAGAATAGAGTGGCACTATTATTTCCCTTGATCTAGACACTATACTCCTATTGATTCAGCCTAAAATCACATTGGTCTTTTTAGCTGCCACATCATACTGATGACTCATATTCAGCCTGTGGTCTACTAGGATACTTAGATCCCTTTCACATGTTCTGTCGCTAAGCCAGGTGTCCTCCATCCTATATCTATGCATTTCATTTTTTCTGCCAAAGTACAGTATCTTACATTTCTCCCTGTTAAAATTCATTTTGTTAGTTTTGGCCCAGCTTTCTAATCTATTAAGGTCATTTTGAATGTTGATCCTCTCCTCTGGAGTATTAGCTACTCCTCCTAATTTGGTGTCATCTGCAAATGTGATAAGCATGCCTTCTATTTTTTCATCCAAGTTGTTGATAAAGATGTTGAATAGCACTGGGCCCAGGACAGAACCCTGTCACACCCCACTAGTCATTTCTCTCCAAGATGAAGAGGATCCATTGCTGAGCACCCTTTGGATTTGGCCAGTCACCCAAATCCACCTAACAGTTGCATTGTCTAGCCCACATTTTACCAGCTTGTTTGCAAGAATATCATGAGGGACCTTGTCAAAGGCCTTAATGAAATCAAGATATGCTATATCAAGAGCATTCCCTTCATCTACCAAGCTGGTAATTATATTTTTAAAAGAGATCAGATTAGTCTGGCATGACTTGCTTCTCTGAAACCCATGTTGACTATTTGTGACTATGGCATTCCCTTCTAAATCTTCACAGACTCTTAGGAGTTTATCACACAGTGAAAAATTGGAATAATAATAATAATAATTATTATTATTATTATTTATTTATATCCCGCCCCTCTGCAAGGCAATCGGGGCAGCTTACAACATTAAAATTTCCATACAGATATATTAATACAATCTAAACAGAACATAAAAATCCCAAATCCCACCCGTCCTTTAAGAAGTAAGGGTTCTTATTATTATTCCAGGCCGGATGGTGTTGGGCCTAGTGTCTATCCCCCAGATGACATCGGATGGAATGGAGGGAGGGCTCCTCTTCCTTTTCCAGGCCCGATGGTGCTGGGCCTAGTGTCTCTCCCCCAGATGACATTGGATGGAATGGAGGGAGGGTTCTTCTTCTTAGTCTAGGCCCAATGGTGCTGTGCCTGGTGTCTCTCTCCCAGATAACATCGGATGGAATGGAAGGAGGGCTCCTCTTCTTATTCCAGGCCCAATGGTGCTGGACCTAGTGTCTTTCCCGCAGGTGACATTGGATGGAAAGGAGGGAGGGCTCTTCTTCTTAGTCTAGGCCCGATGGTGCTGGGCCTGGTGTCTCTCCCCCAGATGACATCAGATGGTAATGGAGGGAGGGCTCTTCTTCTTACTCTAGGCCCGATGGTGCTGGGCCTGGTGTCTCTCTCTCCCAGATGACATCGGATGGAATGGAGGGAGGGTTCCTCTTCTTATTCTAGGCCCAATGGTGCTGGGCCTAGTGTCTTTTCCCCAGATGACATTGGATGGAATGGAGGGAGGGCTCTTCTTCTTAGTCTAGGCCCAATGGTGCTGGGCCTGGTGTCTCTCCCCCAGATACCAACAAGAGTTCCCAAGGCAAAAACCAAGATGTAAACCAAAAAACCAAAGAAAGGGGTTATGCCAAAAGAATGAAATCAAACAATGCCCCACCTGATTTCAAAGACAAAAATATAAGAAATAACTGAACCCTGGAGCAAAAAAGCCTCTAAAATTACTAAAAGGGTAAAAGTACCCCACTGAATCACATGCCAATGATGAAAATGAAATAAAATGCACAAAAAATCTAGGGCTGAATATATAAAAGAATAACAACGTGCTTAAAAAGCACTTATAGTTCAAATTTGTCCTTGTTTTGAATTACAAGTGTCTTTTAAGGGCATTGTTATTCTTTTATAAATTTAACCCTTGATTTTTTGGGGCCTTTTATTTCATTTTCATTATTGGCACGAGATTTAGTGGGGTACTTTTACCCTTTTAATAATTATAGAGACATTTTTGCACCAGGGCTTTGTTATTTCTTACATTATTGTTTTTGAATTTAAAATTTAAAGACAGCCTTGGTTTATGAATTTTCATTTTACATTTTTTTTGCATTTGCGGTTTCTTCAGTGGGGTAAATGACACCCTTTTAGTTATTTGGCCTTGTTTTGAACTATAAGTGCTTTTTAAGCACATTGTTATTCTTTTATATATTCAGCCCTAGATTTTTTGTGCATTTTATTTCATTTTCATCATTGGCACGTGATTCAGTGGGGTACTTTTACCCTTTTAGTAATTATAGAGGCTTTTTTGCTCCAGGGTTCAGTTATTTCTTATATTTTTGTCTTTGAAGTCAGGTGGGGCATTGTTCGATTTCATTCTTTTGGCATAACCCCTTTCTTTGGTCTCTCCCCCAGATGACATCGGATGGAATGGAGGGAGGGCCCCTCTTCTTATTCTAGGCCCAATGGTGCTGGGCCTAGTGTCTTTTCCCCAGATGACATTGGATGGAATGGAGGGAGGGCTCTTCTTCTTAGTCTAGGCCCTATGGTGCTGTGCCTGGTGTCTCTCCCCCAGATGACATCGGATGGAATGGAGGGAGGGCTCTTATTAGTCTAGGCCCGATGGTGCTGGGCCTAGTGTCTTTCCCCCAGATGACATCGGATGGAAAGGAGGGAGGGCTCTTATTATTACAGGCCCAATGGTGCTGGGCCTAGTGTCTCTCCCCTAGATGACATCAGATGGAATGGAGGGAGGGCTCCTCTTCTTATTCCAGGCCCAATGGTGCTGGGCCTAGTGTCTCTCCCCCAGATGACATCGGATGGAATGGAGAGAGGGCTCCTCTTCTTATTCCAGGCCCAATGGTGCTGGGCTTAATGTCTCTCCCCTAGATGAGATCGGATGGTAATGGAGGGAGGGCTCTTCTTCTTACTCTAGGCCCGATGGTGCTGGGCCTGGTGTCTCTCTCCCAGATGACAGGTTAAAATGGTAAGAACCCATGATTAACTCACAAATGTGCTAATGGTTTTTAAACACAAAGTACTGTTATCCCGTGCAGAATCCAAGATTAACCTGCACTTGCATGCAAATGTGGGAATGGTTTTCACATGACAGGACCAAATGTGGCTCCATCCTGATAATGATTAAAGTGCGTGCATCCTGCAAAAACAAGCAAATACACAAATGATTTTCACACAGACTGTGACAAGGACAGAGAGAGAGAATGAACGAATGGTAACTGCTCTTGCCACTCACTCTTTCTTCCTTCTTCTCCCCCCCCCCCATGCTTCACCTCCCTCATCCTTGGAGTGTACCTTCTCTTGCTTTTTTGCATTTGGCTGCTCATAAAACTCGATCTTTTTCTCCCAGAGTGGGACTCAATGCTTGCTTCCCGTCTCAGCCAGCAGGAGGGAAGACTGTCCCCTTTAAGGGATTTTGGACTTCAGCTCCCATGTTGGCCAACAGTCTGGGTTTCTGGGAGCTGAAGTCCAAAATCCCTTAAAGAGGACAGTTTGGAGATCACTGCTGGCTCAGACCAAGAGCCATTCATATCTCTCTCTCTCTCTCTCTCTGCCCTTGCATCAGCTGCTCTTTTAAGAGCCCTGGCTAGAAGAGGCGAGACATTCACACAAAGAGAGAGATGCTGGAGGAAGAAGCAAGCATTGGTCAGACCTCATTTGGAATTCAAAAAGCTGGAACATGTCCAAAGGGGGGAGGGTGACCAAAATGGTGAAAAGTGTAGAAACCATGCCATTTGAGGAGTGATTTATCATCTGGGGGAGAGATGCAGGCCCATCTCCAGCAGGCCTAGTCTAAAAAGAAGAACCCTTACTTTTTAAGGGGAGGGTGAGTTTTGGGATTTTTAGGTTCTGTTGTTGTTATTATTATTATTATTATTATTATTATTTAGGGAGCTGGGTATGGTTAGCCTGGAGAAGAGAAGGTTGATATGATAGCCCTGTTTACATATTTGTAGGGATATCATATTGAGGGCAGAGGAAGCCGGTTTGCTGCAGTTCCAGAGAACAGACCCTGGAGCAATGGATTCAAACTAAAAGGGACTCCACCTCAACCTTAGGAAGCACTTCCTGACAGTAAGAGCTGTTTGACGGTGGAATACACTCCATTGGAGTGTGGTGGAGTTTCCTTCTTTGGAGGTTTTTAAACAGAGGACGTTATCCCACGGGGCCAAAAGCAGCAAGAATCGAAGAAGAACCGGGCGCTATAGCGCTAAAATCTTTCAGCTGATCCCACGACGTCGCCAAGAATCCACCAAGAACCAGGCGCTATAGCGCTACATTTTTCCAACTGATCCCACGACGTCGCCAAGAACCCGGCAAGAGTCCGCTGCGAATGCAACATCATCCGCGTTCTTTTGAATGCCTGGTCTCACCAGGCATTGCAATAGCGCGAGCTGATTGTTAGCGCTATGAAAGCGCTCGCGATGTAGTATGCTCAGCAATTCCCTCCCGGGGAGCATTTTCGGTTCACCACCCATCGTTCCTAGCGCTATTTCCCATCGTTCTTGCTGGCAGCATCCTATATGACGTGTTTCCTTTATTCAGAGGAACACAAACACAGCCGGTGGACCTCCTCCTGTTTACAGTGTTGGGTTGTATGGTGCTGGCTTTTTGGGAGCAGGGTTGTGGGTGGAGGCAAACCATAAGGTCCAAATATAACCTGTGTACTTGTTAATTGTGGTTTTGATGATGTGTTGTCAGCCAAGGTAAAAGTTTGGGTCTGCTAGTGGGTTGCAGTCTGGGGGGGGGCTGTCTCCATTGGCTATTTCTCCAATAGTGTGCTGGCTGTTATGCATGCTTTCTGCAGCGGCCCTTTTATAACCCTGGAAAGGCTTTATGCAGGGTGCCATTTATTGGTGCAGAGGCACCATGGGAAGGGTTGTTCACCATGGCCGCACCATAGCTCTGTTCCCCAAGAGAGGAGCATTTGAAACATCCAAGGAATTATATGTGGTGCTGGTGCATTTCCCTATGCAAGGTTATCCTGGGGCAGTATTGCAAATCCTGGAAAAAACCCCCCCTCCCAATATGTGTTTCCCCTGCATTTTGCTTCTCTGCAGAACTGTTTGTACTTTCTGGAAAAACCAGGCTTCTTACGCGCGGCCTTCTCTCTGGTGACGCCTACTTCCTTCTCTCACAGTCAGTGTGTTAGCTATTCATATTGTGCTGTTGCAACACTGTTTTTCTTTTCCGATGCAGGTTCCTGGGCGCCGCTGTGACTGCACCGTGCATGTTTTCAACATTGGACCTATGGGGCAGCTGCAGCCTCTTTCCTCCAAAATCCACTACAGGACGGGCTGCACAGCTAAGAACCAGGCCACTTCCGTAAATGTCCTCCCCCCCCCCCCCCGGTGACTAGCTTTGCATGCTTTTCTGAACGCTCCTGCATGTCTGCCGGTGCACTTGCGATTGAGGTTGCAGCTGCAGGACACCATCTTGTCAATTGCCAGAATGCTGCTTGCACTGCTTCCTGCTGCTGTGGTTTCTATGGGCAGGATTCTCTCCTGTCCACAACCCCTTCCTTGCCCAAAAAATGACAACACAGCTTTATTGCAAAATACATTTTTTATTTAACGTGTACAAACTTTGGTAAACAACAATAATTTAAAAAAAATCTGTCTTGCCTATAAAAATGACAACATAAATGGGTGCTGTAATTCAGCCTGTTCCCTCACAGTGCTGGAGAAGTATTCCTCCCGGAAAGCGCACACACCCGCGCACACACACACACAGTTTCACAGGCACACCCGCACACACACACACACACACACACACAGTGCTGTGCTCATATTTGCATATGAGGTAGGATACCTCCACAAGTGCTTTGTACGTGTACATATATATGTATGCATATATATCTATATATCTATCTATATATATCTCTCTATGCACCTATACATTTTTATAGAGATATAGATAGAGGTATAGATATATATGCAGACATATATGTACACTTTTTTGGCCTTTCCCCTCAATAGCCTAGATATTAAGATGTGCCTATCGAGGTGGAGCACTGCTGGCACTGAAGTTTTGCTGCCACGCCACCACCTGCTCCATGGCCCTCTCCAGCACTCCCAGCCTCCGAAGGATCTCCTGCACAGTTTGCAGGATGGCATCCAGCACTGTGGGGGGGAAAAATAAATTCGACGTTAGCATGTTTTTCATCTTTACATTCCCTCCTGCTTCCGAACTCGCAAAAAAGGTGTGGTGCGTGCGTACCTGTACCCTGGCCTTCTGTTGGGCCTTGGTGGGTGGTAGGACCTTCCTGGGCCACCTCCTCTTCCTGCCGGGCCGGCTGTACCCGGAGGTCGAGTGGGATGTCACCCTGCGGCCCTAGCCCGATCTCCAGGTCCTGTTGCTGTGGCGTGTGGCCCTCTCGCGGCTCTGCCTCTTCTTCAGCCTCCCTCTCCTCCTCTTCCTGCTCCTCTTCATCCTCCTCCTCCTCCTCCTCCTCCTCCTCCTCCAGAGGTGCTGCAATGCAGAGATATAGTGGAATTAGTTACAGACAGGAGCAGTACAGAGCTAGGCCTGGAAGGTACTGGTGTAAAAGAAAGGGCACCTGTCATGGCCACCCCGTGCATGGTTTACCAAGGGTCACATTCACAACCACCACATTCTCCTAGCAACACCTAGTGGGTACAAGAGGGTGTGCAGCGCTTACCAGCAGCCATTCCAACCCCTCCCCGCTCGGGAGGTGTTTCCTCTGAGGGCCGAGGCATTCCCTCCTCCTCCTCCTCCTCCTGGTCGACAGGTGCTGCAACACAGAGATAATGTCATGCTTGCATCGTACTTAGGAGGCCCACAATGTGGGTTTAGGTGAAAGGAATGTTAATGCTGGGAAGTGACTGCAGGCCTTCAACCACCCCTTGTGTTGCCACGACATGAGTGGCAAGGGGCGCCTTGTGAAGGGGTGTGGTGTCAAAGGAATACCGACTTCCACCCCCTCCCTCCTTGTTTTACAACTGCTATTATTTCCAAATGCCACATCCTCCTGTCCCAGCCACATAGGTAACAGAGGTCAGTTGGGGCTTACAGGCATGCAGCTCCATCCCTTCCTGCTCGGGTGGTGTCCCCTCTGCAGGGCGAGGCATGCCCTCCTCCTCCTCCTCCTCCTCCTCCTCCTCTTCCTCCTCTTCCTCCTCTTCCTCCACGTCAGGCGCTGTAACAAAGAGATACAAGCACAAACACAATCCATTGATGCACAGAGATGAAAACATCTGGTGGTCCTCACATCCCCCTGCACACTTTCACATGGGTAATTAGTGCGCAGGGCAGCATGTGCCTTTTCTGTTTTAAATATACAAGAGTTGAGTATCCCGGTACCAGTAATCCTACCTTCGACCCTTCTTCTCCTCCGGTCCACTCGGCCTGCTGGTTGGCGAACCTCCTCCTCCTGCTCCACCTCCTCCTCCTCCTGCTCCTCGTCCTCCTCGTCCTCCTCTGCCGCCTCCAGCTGCTCCCCCTCATCAGGCGCTGCACCAGAAAAGAAAGGGGTCAAAATACTACCTTCGGTGGGGTGGGGGTATAAACCCACCATGGACATCTTGTGGACGTTTGCACACAGGTAAGAAGCGCACACGCCAACATGTTGTTCAAGGTGCACTTACAAACAAAAAATAACTGTAACAGCATTTTAACAGTGAATGAAACAGCAATTCGCAAGCTTCACAACAGCAACTGCGGCACCGCTTAAGGAGGCAATGCCAACAGGTTCTTGCAGGGGGGCACATGTCACAGCTTGTACAGCAATATGTTGCCAGCTCAGAAAGTTACGTTTCTAGCAAGAGGATGTAAGGGCCTTACCTGTTGGTCGTCGTGCCCTCCTGGCGTTGGGCCTCCCTGCCCGCTCCCACAGCTCCAGGAGCCTGCGGTAGAAGGGTGGCCGGCCCTCAGGAGGAGGGTCTCCGTGAAAGGTGTAGCGCGCCCGGTAGAAGGCGTTGCGCATAACCTTCACCTTCGAGCGCACCTGCGCCATGGTTCGATTGAACCCCCTCCTCCTAAGGCGCTCGGCAATCCCTTCGTAGATCTCCCTGTTGGGGTGGCAGCTGGAGCCAATCAGGAGGTCAAGGTGGGGGCTACTGCCCATAATGGACAGTACCGCCTCCACCTCTTCCCTGATCCACATCTGCCAGCCACGGTTAGCCATAGCTGCTCCACAAAACAGGTTTGCCTTGCAATTCAGGCCTTCCTGCTTCCTGATTTACTGGGCTCCACCACCAGGGGTCGCACAGGCGCCAAAGGTCGCGCACCGGAAGTGCGTGCATGTCGCGCGCGCGACGAGGGGCGGCCCCTTATCGCCATTGCCATCTCCACGCCGCGGCCATCTCGCTGTGTGCTGCGCGACGCTGAGGATCGCGTTCAGGATTTTGCCGGTCAAAACCCCAAACGTCCCGGCTTTCAGCGTGTTCCTCGCTGAGGCAGCAATCGCGCCAGAGTAGTTTTAGCGCGCTGCTGCAAACAGCTTGATTTTGCGTGCCATGGCAAACGCTCCTACAGAACCATGCAGGAAGCAGGGGAGGGGAGTGGCTTGGAGCCACCATGAGATTACCGAGCTAATCCCTCTTTGGGGCGAAGAGAGGATCCAGCGAGAATTACACCTCAACCACCGAAACCATGATATCTACCTGGAGATATCAGAGAAGCTAAGGGAGAAGGGGGTCGACCGCACGGTAAAAGAAGTCCGCAACAAATGTAAGACCCTCAAGGCAGAATACCACAAGGTTGCCCGGCACAACAGCATAAGTGGTAACCCTCCGGTTTCGTGCCCTTATTTCAAAGAGATGGACCCTTTCCTGAGGGCCGACCGTTCGGTTTTCCCCATCAGGGTGTCCAAGAGCCTCGCCATTGTCCGCTCTGCCGAGGGGCCGGCCATGCCGGGACCATCTTCACAGCCGCCACTGCCTCAGGAGCAGGAGGAACCACCAACAGCCACCATAAATGTTGAAGGTTGGTATACAGCCCTTTCCCCTTTGGCTTTCCTGCATGTGCCTCCAACTGGGGAGGATGGGTGGATGCAGTGCTTGCATGTGCTCTCGGGGACCTTATACATACGCACACACACACATATATGTATAGATAGATAGATAGATAGATAGATAGAGAGATATAGAGATATAGATATAGATATAGATATGTATATACACATATAAATGTATGTAGGTATGCCCGCCTACAGATTTACAGGCAAGTTTCCTAGGTGAGGCCCGGGCAAAATGTATATATGTATATATATATATATATATATAGAGAGAGAGAGAGAGAGAGAGAGAGACATATGTATATATATATATATATATATATATATATATATATATGTATATGTATATATATATATATATATATATATATATATAGATGTACTAATATGTAAACATATATATAGAGAGAGATGTCCATATGTATTTCTGTATATATAGAACTATACACATACATACATATAGCTGGAGCAAGATATATGTGTGCGTATATATATATGTATGCATATACACATATATGTCTGTCTGAGTACATTTCATTAGACATATAGATGTATATATGTATATACAGTGATATATCCAAACACAAGCACGCGTACACAGACAAATATACACAAAAATACGCACACAGGTCCGCCGGCGCGAGAGTAGGCATGCCAGCGCACGTACATATCCCAACATGTCCGCGGAAATCAGAACCCTTACCAACTGAAATGGCACGAGAAAATTTGGAACATACGTTTTGGGTGCACGTTTCTAGCAGATTAATTGTCCCTTTCCCACCCAAATGTCTTTCAGTGCCTGCTGCTGTCTGCGACCAGGGAAATGTGATCATACATCTCCTCCCGGTAGAACAGGCCGACGTGGTGGGAGACGAGGCCCCACAACAGCACCCGGATGTCCCCCCCGACTCACCGGCCGCAAGCGATGGTAGGAGAACAGCCCATTTGGCTAAAAAGGCATCCTAACCACAGGGACCAAGGCTAAACCACCCCCCACCCCTCCTTCTCGTTCTGTTAGATACAATCATCAACGGAGAGGAGCCAGTCCTACACAGCACGCAGCTGCCACTTGCGGACCACCACACAACCATGCCCAATGCAACAGCAGGGGGACAAACCGAACTTGCAGAAATCCGGGGTAAGTATGGAGTCACCTTCTGTGCATGTACACGTATCAGTTGGAAGACACCTGAAGTAATGGCATGGGCGCAACGCGGGCGCACAAACATATAGATAGAGATGGCTCCGCAACGACCGATATATCAGGGGCCCAACAAAGATGTATTTCTCCGCTGTGTACGCATGGCGTGCCGATGAAGATGCATGCCTACTGATGGGAGGGGTGGGGCCTGGACGAAGTGGGGATAGCAATGCTTTCCTGGGGAGGATTATGGGGGCCCGGGGGGACCTGGACACTGAAACAGCGGGAAAGGTGAACCTCTACTCACATCTGCAGCTCTTCTTAATTATCCCACTTCTTTCCTTGCCTGCAGCACCACCTCCAAGGATTGTACGCCGCCTGCGCGGCGAGGAGGATATGCCGGACCGCAGGGCAAGGCGGGGCGAGCTTATTGCCAAAACTATAATAGAGGACTCTCGAAGGCAGGGCCGCCTGAACCGGCAGCTGGCACGGCGGCAGCACGGGTCACTCGTGCAATCTATGCAGGCGGAGGCACTATCAATAGACCGCCTTCTGAGATCGTACCGCAGAGACATTAATATGAGCTGCAGGTACAGGGAGCGTATGTCCCGCCACATGACGGCTCTACTTAGGGTTTGCGAGAGGTCAGTGGAGGAGCAGATGAAGAGGACATTGGAGGAGAGGAAAAGAACGGAGGTGATGGAGCGGGCTTTGAACATACTGCAGGCATCACGGGGTTCTGGGCGGGACGCCCCAGCAAGGTGTGGGGCAAGACCGCAGGCACGGCCGGCCTCCCCTACCGCCATGGTCTGCTCTCAAATCCTTTTTGGGGCGGTAGGCGATGAGGAGGGGACCGAACCAACGTGCCTTGCTCCCAGCACCCAGCCCAGTCAGACTGTCTTGCCGGAGGACACAACGCAGGGTAGTTGTCAGGTACCGGCAACCTTCCCTCTCCCAGCCTCGCAAACCCCGCTTTCCCAGAGTGGCCAGGGAAGAATGAGAAGGGCCATTAAAAAGAAAAAAATTTACTCCCCCTCCTGAGGGGAAAAAAGCTCCTTGTAAAAAGTTTGTTCCCAAGTTCTGTTTTGTGGGAGGCACTTACTTAAGGTTGTGGGTGGACCGTTTACAGATTGCACCAAGTTGACAGGTGTTGTTGTGAAGTTGTGGTTGTTTTTGGGTTGCAAATATTTATTCTTAATAAATGCACTTGCTTTGTCTGTGGCGGTGTACGGTTATGTGCTAGGACAGCATTGTATATTGCTTTTAATGTCCCGGGGTTGGTGGGAGTGGAATGGTCCTGTTTGCCAGCACAAAGGAGAATGATGTGTGCCATACTCCCAAATAAAGATGTGCTGGTGACAACGAATGTTCCGTATGTTACTGCAACCTACGGCCTCCAGGGTAGCTACACCCCCCACTCCCATCCATGCATCCATGCGGGAGTCGGATGTTACCCCACCCCTTGGGATGTGTGATCATGTCCTAGCCGGTGGAAAGCCTTTACGGTATAACCACAGCTTTGAGGGACCTTGTTTTTTCTCCTTTGCCACCCCAATGTTACAAGCAGGCTAGCGCAGGGACAGGGCCAAAGAGACAATGCATTATTTGTGGGCCAGGAGGGTATACGTGCACATGTGATGGTATGTCGATGGAGAGAGCAGTATGTGCCTCGCTGCATGTGCCTGTATACATACATGCATACACATATATATATGTGTGTATATATGTACATGTATCTTGATATATCTGTATATATATATACACACACAGACAGATATATATGTATATATATATATGTATATATATGTGTGTGTGTGTGTGTGTGTGTATAAATAAGTACAGACATATATACACGTGTATCTATGTAGAGGGAGAACTACACCCACACATAGATATATGTATGTATATGTGTGTATGTCTATATCCATATGCACCCACATACATATATATAGGCGCATACAAACACACATACATGTATATGTATGCATACAAACACACACACATATGCACGTAAATATATACCAAAATATGCATATACACCTATACATCAATGTACACATATACATGGGCATAGGCGCATAACTACGTATACATCGATACAGTACCATAGATCTATTCATCTATATGTATGCATATACCTACATATATACGTAAACATACAGATACACATGTATATACATGCATACATAGATAGATAGATATAGGCAGAGAGAGAGCGAGAGAGAGAGAGATGTGTACATGCATGTATAGATATAGGAATGGAACAAGGCATCCATAGAGATGAGTACGCTTCTGGGGGGGCCCAGGAAAGTGCCACAGAATGTCCCGGGGACCCAAAGCAATGTATGCACCATACATAATTCCTGGAAGTAACCTACCCATACATAGATGTCATTTGAGAGTGTGCAGGTGCCAGCAAGCACACAAAGGAGGGAGAGGGCAATGCCAGGGTGGAGAACAGAAATGCGAGCGCTATATGTGCATGCACACACAGCGCACCAGGGACATGTAAATGCACGCCACCGGGTGTCTCTGTGTATGCATATAGTGCTATATATATATGCACAAAAAATAAGTGCATATATATATACACACTGCTTGCATATACCGCTATACCGGCAGACTAGCAATGCACAGTTATGTGGGGTGGGAGGGAACCAACCCGCCCGTAAACACACATACCGTTGGAAAGACAGGGAACCGGCGAAGGGCACATGTGCAAACACATCAAAGCATCACAGCACCTGCAATCTATCCAGCTTTTATTGAGCTAAAAGAGACAATCTGGCCATATGTTGGATTTTTCACCCCCGCTCTGCAATCATGGCCGCTATTGCAGCCCGCACCCGTTCCCCCTCCGTGTGGTGCCGCCGTTCTCTTTGAGGCTGGTGCTCCAGCGCCATTGGGGGAAGATGTAGCTCGGCGGGGGCCTCATGGGCGTTGAGGGCATGCCCCTTAGTCTCACAAATGTTGTGGAGTACCACACAGGCCGACACCACGGTAGCGAAGTGCTCTTCCCCAACTGTCAACCTCGCACCCAGGCACCCCCACCTCCCTTTAAGGTGCCCAAAAGCACGCTCAACCACACTGCGAGCCCTGCTCAAGGCCATGTTGAAGTGCGGCTGTACGTCCCGCAGTGCTCCACCGTACGGCTTCATGAGCCACCGCCGCAAGGGGTATGCTCCATCCGCGATTATAAGCGGGGGGACCTGCACGCCTCTGATTGTGATTGTGGGATTCCCAGGGACAAATGCACCCTCTTCCATGGCCTGGTAAAGTGATGAGTGCCGGAAAATGAAGGCATCGTGGTTCCTGCCAGAATAGCCCGCCTCAATGTCCAAGAACAGTCCAGTTGCAGAAGTCAACCCTTGCAGGACTATGGAGTGGCCGTATTTCCGGTTGAAGTAATCTTCGGCCCTAGCCCTGGGGGGATGTATTGGGATGTGTGTCCCATCCAGAGCGCCGACACAGTGAGGGAAGCCAAGCTGCTCGAAGCCTTGCATAACCTGAAAGGATGGCACCCAGAGGAAAGGGGATAAGAAGGAAAACACAAGTGTAAGCACATGGTATGGTTGTAACAGGCCATATTTCAACATTGCCAACCCCAAAGCAAAACCCCCCTTCAAATGATTGCTTGCAGAAAGCCCAAACCCTAAGGGCCCACCCCCCCCACAAAACAAAGGCATGGGGATCTGTGCAAACATGAGTGGTGCTGAAGTATGCACCCCCAGTCCTTTGCTGCCCGCGCAGGCGTAGGGCCACCTGTCTGAAGAAAGGCAAACACATATACAGATCAAGCATACATGTCAACTGTCCTTTCACCCGAAGCCACCACGGAATAAGTAAAACTGCCACCAAGAAGTAGAAGTGCCAGCCAACACATCACGGCCTGAGCATGCGGCAGGGGCAGAGACAAAGGGGCAACGCAAAGAAAAAGCGCAGCGGAATATAGAAGGGGGAATAACCTCCTCCTTAATGGCCCCATAAAGCAAAAATGCATGCAGCGACGTGACAGCCTCATAAACAGGAAGGATATTCACCGAGCACACTCACCTCTTGGTAGTTGCCCAGGCAGACCGTCTTATGAAGTAACTCTATTTCTATGGCCTGTATGACTTGTATGCAGATTTTGGCTGCAGTCGACGCCCCAATCTGGAATTGCCGTGCCACGCGACGGTAATTTAGGGGTCCAGACAACCACCAGATTGTGATAGCCACCCTCTCTTGCACGGAGATGGCCCTCCTCATAATTGTGTCCTCGGCCTCGAGGTGGGGGCGCAGTGCATCAGCAATTTCGAAAAGGGTGGTTGAGGACATGCGAAAATTCCTTATCCACATGTCCTCATCCCACAGGGCCAAGACCTCCTCTGTCCACCAACTCCGGCAAGGCTGCGGCCTGACCCACCACCTGCGTGGGCGTGGGAGAATGGCTCCATGGAACCCCCTGCCAACAAGGTGTAGGGCACTCAGGATCCTCCATCGCAAGCCATGTGCAGAGAACCCTACCAGGCCACGCCGTTGCAGCCAACGACGGAGAACGCCAAGAACAGCCCTGCGCCTCTGCTCCTGTTCGCGCTCCACTCTCTCAAATTCCTCAAGCAACAGCAGGATATGCTGCACAACTATCTCCATCTCGAGAGCAGCGACGAGGATGCCTAGACGATGGTACAGATCGAAATGGCGGCCGCGGAACGATAGCGACGGAAACGCAATGACGACATCGCTCGTCGGAAGTGACGAAAACAGCACCAGACAGTCATGAAGAGCTTGTGCGCATGTCCAGGAATGTTGTTATCGAAATCTTGCTGCTATAGTGTGCTCCTCAGTAGCGCTTTACGCGCGGGGGTATTATCGCGAAAGCGTCAATAGCGCTATGATGCCAGTTGCGTGTGCTGGCTGTTTCCACCCATGGGGAATGAAAGCGCTTTTTTAGTGGAATGATGCTTTAATCGGTTTCTTGCCACTTTTACAGCAGCGTGGGATAAGGTCCAGAGACTGGAAGGCCATCTGTTGAGGTTGTTTTGATTGTGAGTTCTTGCATGGCAGAACTTGGACTGGGTGGCCCACCATCTGTTGGTGGTGCTTTGATTATGTGTTCCTGCATGGCAGGGGATTGGATTTGATGGCCCTTAAAGTCTCTTCCGACTTTATGATTCTATATTCTGACTTGATGATTATATTCTATGTGAATTTTAAAAAAAACAACAATAATTTTAGCAACAGATAAAGCAACCAACAAGAGGATTTCCTCCATCTATTTCTCCCCTGTGTTTTCCCACTCTTCCACCTTCCCTTCTCCCAGTCTCTCCTTTTCTCCTGGTAGTACCCAGCTCATCTCCTCAAAAAAGCCTGTGGGATTTTTTTTAAAAAAAAAACTTTCCTTTTTTAAAAAAACAATATAAAAAGCCAACAAAAGCCAATAAAAACAATGGAGTCCATGGCAACACAAATGCTAATAATGTTATTATAGCATTTTACACTGCTCTCCTCACATACTTTGTTCTATTGTATTTTGTTGTTTTTGTTGTGTGCCTTCAAGTCATTCTGACTTATCGAGACTCTAAGGCAGGGATAGGCAACCTGTCCCCTTTAAGGGTCGAGGGACTTGAGCTCCCAGAATCCCAGGAGCTATTGGCCAACACGGGACTATTGGCCAACATGGCTGAGGCTTCTGGGAGCTGAAGTCCTTCGACCCTTAAAGGGGAAAGGTTGCCTACCCCTGCTCTAAGGTGACCCTATCACAGGGTTTTCTTGCCAATTTTCTTCAGAGGGGGTTTCATTTATTCATTTAAATTCAGTCTGATGATTCAACTCCATCACTTTCTATGTATGGGCTTTGTTTCTTTAACAGATTTCATCTCTTTGCATACAGACTAAACTTTCCCTCAAATTGCAACATTTACCCAATAAATGGTGAAGATACCACTTTATTACTTAAATCTGTGAGACTTCTCTCTCATTGGCTAAACAATAAAAGGCAAAAACAGATTTGTTTCTCTTAAAAGAAGAAAAGCAAAACATTTTGCCTCCTGATTCAAGCTTCCTGTAGGGCTAGAGAATTTTCTTGTTACATAAAATGAAAGTTTCACTTGTGAGCCACCTGATGATCCAAACTAGGTAACATGCCAAAAAATCTAGCAAACAAGTAATACAAAAATCCTAAACTTATGAAAAGAATCTGAGTGAAAAACAGAAGAATGGAAAGAAAAAGGCTGTTTAGTCCTTCTCTACCTCCCAAAGTTAATAACACTGCTTTGAATTTGTTAACCAGCTTTATTGCTAAATCTGTATTTCACAACATTCTCTGGGTTGATGAATACCAGCTGCTTATGCAACTTCACAGCAAGTTGCCAGAAACAGTAAAAGACTCAGTGCATTGTAATAACCTTTGTACTGCATTTCTCTGGAAAGAATAGCTTGTTCTGTGAGCTAATTTCAGTCCTTTCTTTTAGCAATACTCGTACAGAAAGGGCCTTTTCCTTGACACCAGAGACCATGGTACTAAAAGTAGCAATTGTTGGGGCAGGTGTGAGTGGACTGGCATCCATCAAATGCTGTCTGAATGAAGGGCTGGAGCCTACCTGCTTCGAAAAGACTGATGCCATTGGTGGACTCTGGCAATTCACAGTGAGTGGCATGAACTCAATTTAAAACTTTAAAGAAAGTTCAGGTAGTGAAATAATTCCAAAAGCACCCAGTACCAAACTGTATCAGAGCAAAGACAAAGTACTCTTGATTCCTGCCTGATGTAATGATAACTTTAAAACTGGAAATAAAATGAAACTGAACTGAAAACAGGAAAGAAAGCTTCCTGCTTGGGTGTTACTGCAAATCAGGAAGGAGAATGGAACTAAATTAAAGCTTTATGCATGAGGGGTATTATGTCAAAATTATTAAGTTATGAAACTTGGAAACATCACCCAAAGCCAAGCATAG
Organism: Phrynosoma blainvillii; assembly: GCA_026167975.1. Lineage (NCBI taxonomy): Eukaryota > Metazoa > Chordata > Lepidosauria > Squamata > Phrynosomatidae > Phrynosoma > Phrynosoma blainvillii. The sequence goes on from JANUYF010000004.1 coordinate 156,759,692, forward strand.
GTATATCTCTGGATATAACAGGGATATTTCTTTGGGGAAATGGGAAGCGTTTGGGCCATTTATATCAGCAGGCCTGATATAATGCACCCTCCCTGTCTTCCAAGACTATGAGAAAGAACATTAGCTGTAGGGATGTGCCAATAATTTGTTGCAGTTTGCTAAACATATGGATTTTTGTTTTCTTGACCCCCTTACACCGCTTTACATTTCTATTTACAAGCCAAGAAATTTGCCACCTGCTCACCCAAGTGTGTGAATTTTCAGATGGTCCATTTGCAAATGAAGTAATGGGGTGGGCACTTCAATTGGAAGCTCAATTTTCTGAATGATTTGATTACATTATTGCTTCAGTACTTAAGTTGAGTGGTGAAACGGAGGGGGTCAATTGAGTTTGTTCCTATATATAAACAACAAGAGCTGTTTGATAAAGCTTTCACAGTTGCTACATTGTGTTTCATGGTATTTACTTGGCAGTATAAACACTACGGTAATTTAGGATTTATCAGATTTCAGTGTCTATAGGAGGAAAATGGTAATTAAAAAATAAAAGTAAAATTGATAAGTTCCTTTGCAATGTTTTGCAGACTGTTTCTTACAATGCTAACATCAGGAAATTATTAACTTTTACCACAGATACAGGCTCTCTTTTCTGTGCTGTTAATACACACAACTATCTCTTTCTGTTAGAAAAATATACAGAGCCTATAAATATCTCCATTTGTTCAATTCTAATGCGATTATTTTCATCCGATTATTTTTGTATGTTTTTAGCTATATCGTACTTTTTTAAAATTGCAAGCCCCCTTGAGTTCCAATTTTGGGGAAAAGCTAGGATAATAGTAAAGATAATAACAATAGTGACAACAGTATTTAAGAATGTAAGAAGATCCCAGCTGGATCAAAACTAGGGTTGCCCAGGAAGAAATCTCAGGGCAAAAGTGCTGCCTTCAAATTTATATTTTTCTCCTTTGTTAGTTTTTAAAAGAAAATTGATTGGCATCCCCCATGCAAGTGGAGTTGATCCTTAAAGTATCCTGCTATAGTATAGTATGGAGCAGTATAGTACGTATGGCACAGTATCAGAATTTTTCTCCTTGTGACTTGTATTGGAGGACCTAGAGATTCCTACAGAGAACATATTAATGAAAACTGCAAATAATCAAATCCACAAAACTCAAAGCCACAAATGTTCAGGCACAACTATACAGTGGGCTTCCATGGCTTAGTGGGGATTTAAAACCTGATCACCTAGCATCCTAGACCAGTGCTCAAACCCACTATACTAAGCATCAGTCTATCTTAGCCTGGTGCTTTTGGGGGGCAACTTAGATCATAATAAATAGATAAAGGCAGAGTAGTACATTCTCACTTCTCACCTATTGAGACAACAGCTCCATGTAGGAAAGTTTTTGTAAATTTGGAGTACAAGAAAACTGTCTTAGAGGAGAAACCTTTCATCCATCTTCAAGTCTGAAAGGTTTAGCAACATAGGAAGCTGTTCTTAGTATATTGACAATGAGATGTTGAAACTGTCTGTTGTTATGGTGTTGTTTTGATAAACAACTGGATTCCAATTTGCCCGCCCTAAAACAGATATCACACAGAAGAGGGGCAAGGTAACTTCGTATAGTTTATGAGTAGGATACAGTGAAGAGATACAGTGAAGAGAAGATAGGATCAATTTTCCAGTTCAGCTCCTTACATGTTGCAATCCAACCAAATAGTCTGTTGAAGAAGCACTCTGTGTAGCTCAGGGGGAAAAACCACACACTGCAGTGTGATACTAATCCTCAGAACCAGTTCCCAGAAGAGACTACAAATACTGATACAGTTGTATTCATCTACATCTGTCAGAGCTTGGAAACATCAAAGCTCCCAGATCCCATAACTGTAGAGGACATTATGGAAACTGTTGTTCAAAACTTTTCCAAGCTCTAATTCTCTTCCCGCCCCCAACTCCAGCGCATACTCTAATGCCCAATTATTTGGATCAGCCAACACACAAATACCTCAAACACACACACACCATAAATTTTCATTGTAAAGGGTGAGGATAATCACCTTATTAGCTAATTACAACTATAGTGGTCCCTCCATATTCAGTGGGGTTAGGGGTGAAGAACCCCTGTGAATGTGGAAAAGCCACAAATAAAAATCACTATTCTTTTCACCTAAGAGAACACCTCTAGGAATCTCCAGGTCTTCCAGTGCAACTCTACAGTCAACATCAGCCAGATGTTGGTCATAGAATCAAGCTGGAGGACCTACAAATGGCTAGAGAAGTGTTTTCTCTAGGAAGGTCTAGGCTCTCCAGCACAACTCTATGGCCAACTTCTGGCAGAGTTAACCATAACATCTTGATAAACGGCTAAAATGTCCCGTACAGAATTAAACAAATAAATGTGTTTGTTTACAGCTACATGTTACTTAGAAACATTTACTTACTGCCTCAGTTGTTTTTTTTTCTTCTAACATGATCTTATTGTTGTGGATCACTAACAGAAAATTCTCACCTTCCTGTCAGAGCTATAATCTTCCGAGTTCTTTGAAGGGTGCTATGATATTGAAATCTATCTGAAACCAGCATAATTTACAAACATTATTTCAGAATATGTATTTATACATGTATAGATTGTCCACTGCCACTGTTTGCTGGACAACTCACAATCATGATGTATAAAAATACAAAATTAAGACTTTTCAAACTACAGAGGCAGCAGTTATAGACTGCAGAAATAGAGGTAAAAACAGTATCACACTTTTGATAAAATGGATAACATATGGCTGGTACTAGATTCAAAGCATTAAAATTATGGATTTCAGAAGGTTTGTCTTTTTATTGTTCATTGTAATTGTCCTGATGCTCAGGAAATTCCTGAAAGGAGAAGAATCACTGTGTACAGATCTGTGATAACCAATACCTCCAAGGAAATGACTTGCTTCAGTGACTTTCCATTCCCAGAGGATTGCCCCAACTATCTGCATCACTCTGTACTCCTGAAGTACCTCAGGGCATATGCAGAACATTTCCAGCTTCTTGACTATATACACTTTAAGGTGAGGAGAACACAACTGTAAGTTATTTTGTTAGCTAGATATTTTTCAAGAATTCTCTATGCTTTTCCATGGTTACATAAGGCTCTTTCATGCTTAAATAAAGCACAGGACTGTGGTTTCCCTGCCAGTCCCTGTTTTCAATTATATCTATTATATTACATTTGCATTATAAATTTAAATCACATTGAAACATTACAATTTTTTTTTCAAGTGTGGCCAAACCAGATGTCTCTGTAAAATACGCAAGCAGGGTATGCAGTCTGCAGCCCTCACTTGCAAATTGTCCTCAATGTCTGGCATTCAGAAGCATTGTGCCTCTGAAAATTGAGGTTCTATTAATTTTTCATGTCTAATAACCATTGACTGACTTGTCCCACTATGTGGATTTGTAAGCCAAGGAAGCTATAATTTTATAATTGGCCAGTGACTTTCATCCATTATTTTGCCATTGTGAAGTACTGAAGTGGTTTGAGAGGAAACATTCTGTTACAGTTTATCTGAAAGAGTGCAAAGCACAATTGGTGATTTGAGGATAGTGATGTTGAAAATTCGCTAGTTATAGAATTATAAAATTATAAATTATAGAATTATAGAATTGGAAGGAATGATAAGGACCATTTAGTTCAGACCAGCACAACTTGGCAGTAGGTAGGGGCCAAAATTAAAATAGGCTAAATTTTTTTTTTAGCCACAGATAGGTTTTAATAATTAATTAATTAATTAATTAATTATATCCTCCTCCTACCGGCTCTTTTCCAGGAGAAAGCAGAGCAGCAAAGGAGCTTTGAGTGGCAAGTGTTCACCCATCCTCCTCCTCCTCTGCCCGGCTTTATCCCATGGGCCACCTGAAATCCTTTGGCAGAGCATAGGCAGCCTGAGGGCTGTATGTTGTGAACATCTGATTTAGCCCAACCCTCTGCCATATAGAACACACAACTAAAGCACTCTTGAAAGATGTCCATTCAATCTCTGTTTAAAGACCTCCAAAAATGGCAGATCTACCATCCTCCAAAGCAATCTATTCTATTGTTAAACAGTTCTTACAGTAAAAAAGTTCTTAATGTTCAGGTAGATTCTCTTTTCTTGTACAAGTTCAATCTCCCTTATCTGGAATTCCAAAATCTGAAATATTCCAAAATCCAAAACTTCTTCATGGATGGCTGAGATAGTGACACCTTTGAGAAAATGGCCACCAGAGTGGCCCTGGTAGCAAGGATGGAGGTGTAGACAAGAGATCCTAGCCTGACTGGAGTAGCAAGAGAAATCAGCAGCTTGAGGAGCAAGCAAGAGAAATCAGTGCTTGAGGAGCAAGCGGGGGCCTCTGATGAGGGATTGGCCACAGAAGTGACACAAGCTCATCCAGTGACGAGGAGACCAAAGCACGTAAAAGGAAAAAGTCCCATTCAGAGTTAACAACCCCTGGCCACAGCAAGCCATGCCCTTACACAGACATGGGCCTGAAAATTGCCTTTGATAGAAACTCCAAAAAGCTACCAATCTAACTGACAGGTTGAAGGATTTATGTGTGAGGATCAAATTTCAAAATAACCTGAATAGATTAGAAAACTGAGACAAAACTAACACAATAAACTTCAATGGGGAGAAATGTAAGGTACTGCACTATGGCAGAAAAAATGAAATGCATAGATATGACACCTGCCTTAAAAAGACTACATGTGAAAAGGATCTAGGAGTCCTAGTAGACCACAAGTTGAACATGAGTCAACAGTGTGATGCAGCAGCTAAAAAAGCCAATGCAATTCTAGGCTGCATCAATAGAAGTATAGTGTCTAGATTGATGGAAGTAATAGTACAGCTCTATTCTGCTTTGATCAGAACTTATCAGACACCACAATTCAAAATGATGTTGAGAAGCTGGAACGTGTCCAGAGAAGGGTGACCAAACTGGTGTAAAGTCTGGAAGCCATCCCCAGGAAGGAGAGGCTTAGGGAGAAGAGTATGTTTTCCTGGAGAAGAGAAGGTTAAGAGGTGACATGATAGCCTTGTTTAAATATTTGAAAGGGTGTCATACTGAAGATGGAGCAAGTTTGTTTTCTGCAGTTCCAGAGAATAGGACCTGGAGCAATGGATTCAAGCTACAGGAAAAAAGATTTCACCTCAACATTAGGAAGAACTTCCTGACAGTAAGACCTGTTTGACAGTGGAATATGATGACCTGAATTGTGGTTGAGTCTCCTACTTTGGAGATCTTTAAACAGAGGCTGGATGGACATCTGTTGGTGGTGCTTTAGTTATGTCTTCCTGCATGGCAGGGGATTGGATTTGATGGCACTTGAGGTCTCTTCCAACTCAATGGAGTTTATCACACAGGGGAAATCCCGTGCAGAAACGGGATTTAAAAGGTGGGGGAAACCCACAAAAGTGGGTAAATTTTCACACACATTGCTGTTAAAATGGGGTTAACCCGAATGGAAAGTAGTCAAAAACTGCTTTCTTTTTACTTTTGGGATTTTCCGAAAGTAAAAAGAAGCAGTTTCTGACTACTTTCCATTCTGGTTAACCCCATTTTAACAGCAACGTCGTCTGAAAATCTGCCCGCTTTTGCTGGGTTTTTTCAATTTAAAACCCCGTTTCTGCACAGGATTTCCCCCATGTGATAAACTCCTATGATTCTATGATTATAAGTCCTGAGGCAGCAACTATATGGAGCTAGTGGTTGATATGCTGCAAGCAAGTCAATTACACATGAGAAGCCCTTGCTGTTAGACCATGTCCTCAGGGAGAGCACATTGTCAAAAACAAACAAAACACACACACAAGCCTCCACACAGCACAAGCAAATAATCAAGCTCACCCTAAAAACACAAATTCACCTTCTTCAATCTCCTCAGCAAGTGAGCTCCAAATATTCATCTCAAAACACTATTGTTGAACTGAAGAGAATGAGATATCACAACAGTAAAACAATTTGAGCTTTTAGTGATTACAGCTCACTTTTACAGATAACACCATGAAAGTGTTATGTGTGTTTATGGATGTTGTTGTGGGGTGGAAGGCTGAAAAGAACTGCACACCTCTTACATACTCAATAAGGCTAACTCTTCTGGATCGTGTGTGCACATGTTTTTGAACCCAGGTGTAGCATTTTGGGTATTTTCCTGAAAATTTGCAGGACTGGGTTGAGGGAAGAAAAACTGCCACATTTTGTGGCAACACAGTTTTATTTTTGTTTTGTTTTGGTGGGAGAGCGGATAAAATAATCTGAAACAAATTACAAGTTGAGGACTATAAAAATGGTGCTGTGGTTATACATATTTTCCTCTCATTTTATGAAATAACATGGAAATTATCTTCGAGAGCACAAGCAGTAAATGGGCCCTATGTCAGCAGCAGACCTGTGGGATAGTAGCAGCCAAACCAACTAGCACCACAGTGAGAAAAAGAAGCAAAGGACAGGGCAGAGTAAGGTGGTGGAGTAAAGTTGTATCACTCTGCCATAAATCCTTGTTGCTTTCACCCACTCATTCACAATCAAGGAAAGGGGCCAGTCTGATGGAGGTCTTTTACAGAATCCATAAAAACCTGGAGGTTAAACCATGAGCCCTTTCACACTACATAATTATAACACAGTGTTTCCACTTTAACTACCATGTCAACATCCTGGGACCTGGAGTTTAATGAGGCACTAGTTTTCTGGCTGCAAATCCTAAATAGCACTCCCTAAATTACAAATATTTGGATTCCATAGGATGTTGGTATGCCAGTTATAGTACTATGATTCCTCTTTTATTTGTGTGGTGTGAAAAACCTCCAGGCTAGGTAAAACTGAAGACACAGCAAAGTGATAATTTGTAAGCAATGGACTTCTCCTGATTTTGAGTGCTCCTGATTTTGTTTTTGCTACTTGGAGCTTATTCCCACCTGCATTTAAACTGGTTTGCGAGCTGCATTGACACCAGATCACAGAATCGATTCAGGTCAATGCATAGTTCCCACTATGGAAGCTAATTATTTTCTTATTCCATAGATTCATGTCTTTTTTGACACAATTGTCATTCCCACTAGATTTGTGTTGCTTCAAAATGTAAAGGTAAAGGTATCCCCATTTGACAAGGTTGTCAAGTTGTGTCCGACCATAGGGGCTGGTGCTCATCTCCGTTACTAAGCAAAAAGCCAGCGTTGTCAGAGACTACTCTGTGATCATGGGCCAGCATGATTGCACAGAATGCTGTTTACCTTCCCACCAAAGTGTTACCTGTTTACCTATTTGCATTTGCATGCTTTCGAACTGCTAAGTTGGCAGAAGCTGGGACTAGTGACAGGAGCTTACCGATCATGCAGCACCTGGACCTTGAAATGCCAACTTGCTGATCTTGCAATCAACAGAGTCAGCATCTTAACCACTTGAGCCACTGCCTCTCTTCAAAATGCATACTCATTATCGATCGTAATCGATCTGTCCTGGATTTTTTTAAATGTCAATCATATGATGCACATCTATGTGTCATCAGTGACACATTCAAGAAAACATGTAGGATGACATGACCACATAAGAACTGAAGACACTCATAGAAATGTAAATCCCATGCTTCTTAGTCCTGCTCCAAATGAAGGAATTGAATTGAGCCAGTATCCTGGCCAAATCAAGGCTTTACCCCCAAAGCCAACTTGATTTTAATGACAGGCTTCTGTAAGTGATTGGTTTGTTTAGGCTACAACAAACTACAATCCCCAGAACTCCATAGCATTAAGCCAGGGCAGTTAAAGCAGTGTCAAACCAGATTCTTTCTGCACTCTGGATGCAGCCTAAAATGCAGCCTTGAAAACATTGCCTGGGAGGAAGTTGGGCTTTCTGCCAGAGAAAGAGTCTGAGGCTGGTGCTATGGCTTGGCCTGGGAACCCCCCCCCTCCTCCTCACCCCTTCTCTCCATGGGGGTTACCTTCCACTTTGGTGAGGGTGAGGACAGGGCTGTTGCAGGCATCAAGTGGGACGACCCTAGCCAAGTGCTTCTTCATGGTGTTATTTTTATTTCTCTCCAAAGAACTTGTTTCTAAAGGGTGGATCCAGAGTGCAAAAAGAATCCACTCCAAATGTAAATGCCATGCTTCTTAGTCCTGCTCCAAATGGAGGACCTTTTGGGATTCGTCCTGGGAGGCTGAAGTGTAGGACCTGTCCTGGGAAAGGAGGAGAATGTGCCTGGGAGGGAGTTGGGCTTCCTGCCAGAGAAAGAGGCTGAGGCTGGTGCTATGGCTTGGCCTGAGAACCTCCCATCCCTCCTCACCCCTTCTCCCCATGATAGTAAGAAGATAGTCCAAAGGCAGCACTGAGAGGAGAAAAAATGATGGCTTTCCCAAAAACCAGGGGCAGGGTGGGTCACACCCCTCTGTCAACCCTCTGCCCATAGTCTCTCCCCTCCAGTGTGATGCGATTGAGATCCAAACGTTGTTCACTCTTGTTGGACATGCTTGCAAAGTGAATCTTTTCAAAAGAACCACCAAAAGACCCATCTTCGAAAAGAGCAATTTTTTAGCATTTGCCTCTCTCCAGTGCGATTGAGACCAAATGCAGCCAGGTCTGACACCGCTTCCAGTGAGAACAAGGCACATACAAAGCGATCAGCAAATCAGTTTAAATCAGGGGTAGGCAACCTTTTTGAGCTGGGGGCCAGGTTGCTGTCCCTCAGACAATTGGGGGGGCCGAAGCACCAAAAATAAATAAATAAATAAATAAATTTTTTTTAAAAAAATTAAAAAATATGCATGCACACTCTCTCAGCCCCAGAAAAGCCATGGCAAAACCCCTGTGGAGATTTTGCCAAGAAAACCCCAAGAACAAGTAATAACAACAAATTGAAGCTGAATCCAGACAAAACGGAGGTGCTCACGGTTACAGGTCCGAATCCAGGTTCGGGATTACAGCCCCCAGTCCTGGATGGGGTCATACTCTCCTCCAAGGACCATGTGCGCAGTCTGGGGGTACTCCTTGACTCGTCGCTTCACATGACCAATCAGGTGAGTGCGACAGTCAGGAGCGCCTGTTATCAGCTTCGGCTGATACGCCAGCTGCGCCCATACCTGGACAGGAAGGACCTGGAAACTGTGGTGCACGCACTGGTAACCTCACGATTAGATTACTGCAATGCACTCTACATGGGGCTACCCTTGTGCCTAACTCGGAAACTTCAGTTAGTACAAAATATGGCAGCCAGGTTAATTACCGGTACATCTAGGAGGGAGCATATTACACCTGTGCTCAAATCCCTCCACTGGCTGCCAATCAGTTTCCGGGCACAGTACAAGGTGTTGGTTTTGACCTTTAAAGCCCTACATGGCTTGGGTCCATCTTACCTTAGGGACCGCCTCTCCCCGTATGAGCCCCCCCCGTGCCCTTCGTTCAGCGGGGAAAAATCTGCTCTCACAACCTAAAACGAAATTCAAGCAGACTTCCCTAAGGGCATTTTCAGTCGTTGCCCCTAAACTGTGGAATGGCCTGCCGGATCAGATACGCCTTATTACGTCTCTTACCACTTTTAAGAAAGCAATTAAGACGGAGCTCTTCTGGCAGGCCTTCCCAGAATAACTCTGTACAGGGATATGCACAGCTGAGCCACTTATCTGGTCTCTCCACCGAGAGTGGCATTTTGTTTTATCTTTTATTATTTATTTTAGTTATATGTCTGTTTTTAACTCTATTATGTTTAATACTGTTTTAAGGGGGGAGGGTAGTGGGTGAAGGGCAAGAATGTGGATTTTAACTGTAATATTTTAATTGATGTACGCCGCCCCGATTGCCGAGCAGAGGGGCGGGTTACAAATAAAATTTATTATTATTATTATTATTATTATTATTATTATTATTATTATTATATTATAATCAATATCAACATGGTGGGCGGCGGCGGCAGCAGGACCGGCCTGGGGCTGGTCCAAAGGTCTCAGGGGGCCGCATCCGGCCCCTGGGCCTTAGGTTGCCTACCCCTGGTTCAAATCATAGTGGGAATAAGCCCTTATTAGACTGGGGGGGGGTACTGTTTGGGTTTATTTTAGAATCTCCATGTGCTTATCATCTAAGGTTCACACATGCCTACCAAAGCTCTCAAAATACAGCAAGTTGTCAAGGAATGCCATCAGAAAGTGTAACTTACAATGATTTGAGGATGATTTATTCTTTTCTGGGTATTTTTACAAGACTACAGTATATAGCATCAGAAAACACCCAGATTTCACATCCACTGGACAGTGGATAGTTCATACAGAGACTGGTGGGCAGCAGTCATCAGACATCTTCGACGCTGTTATGGTTTGCAGTGGCCGTTATGCAGAGCCAAACCTACCACTAAATTCATTTCCTGGTAAGTTTCCTTGGTAAGTAAAGCACATAGGTAATCAGAGTTCAGTAGAAGTCACTGTATAATGTTTATCTTAGGATCAAACTTGACTCATAGAATCATAAAGCTGGAAGTGATCATGAGAGCTATCCATTCCAGTCCCCTACTACACAGGAATACACAATCAAAGCACTCCCAACATCCAGCCTCATGTGACCAAATGTCAATAGGAGGCCTTATGTAGGTGTGAGCATTCAGAACCATATGGGGACATAAGAGACTAACCCTGTGTCCCTGTCATACTCTCCAGTTGAATCCCTCATATCTTTTAAATACTATACATCCCAGAGCTATCTGTACAACTAATATTACATGTAGCTTGGCCCTTAAATTACTGATAGAAAAAAATGTATCTTTTGTTGTATCTGATTACTACTGGAGGTTACCCCACCAAGATGCAAAGTGAAGTACTGACACAGTACTTCATAGTACTGTGTTTATTATGTTTAACAACATAGTAAATGTTGTTAAAGACAGTAGAGACAGATAGCTACAACTGAGAAAATCTCTCCTGCACTTTCAAAAATAATTATGATCAGCATATTTCCTACTTAGCATTAATTAGTGGCAAGGCAAGAGTATTGAACTGGCCCCAACTACTGCCACCTTCCTACTTTTACACTTTAATTCTAGCTAGCTGTACTTTGAGAACTTGTTATCTCAAAACACTATTCATTCATTCTCAATCTTCTAACCCTTCTCTCTTACTGGCTTGAAGATTAATGGAGCCTTATCTCTAAGAACTTTTCCCCATTCCCAAGACGGGTCTGGAAGTTCTCCTCCCCCATCTTACTAATGGCAGATAATATCAAATTTTTCTTTTTCTGGTAAGGTTTTAACATTTTAACATGATCCAGTTTACATCCTATTTCCTTTCTGAAGTCCACTATATAGTTTACAGTGATCTTCTCTGTGACTTAAACTGGACCTGTTCATGCATACTGCAGTTTATTTCCTCTTGTTGGTCGAAGGACTAACACCTCATCTCCAGGAAGGAAAACTCGAGTTCGGGCCTTTTTGTCATACCAAGTCTTTTGTTGACCTTGAGCTGTTTTCAAGTTCTCTCCAGCAACTCTCAAATCTTGTCTTAAGGATGTCATCAGGTTTTGGACATACGATACCACATCTTCCAGCTCTCTTTCCTCTGGAGATTTCCACTCTTGGCAAATGATATCTAAAGGTCCTTTTACTTTGCACACCTTAACTCAAATGGACTGAATCCTAAGCTTTCTTGCAGCACCTCTCTATAGGCAAACAATAGGTGTTGCAATTTGGTGTCCCAATCATTCTGGTTTTCCGCAGTGTAGGATTTTATCATGTTGACTAAAGTTCCATTAAGGTTTTCTATAAACCCAATACTTTGGGGGTGATAAGGGCTTGTGGTTAACTGTTTCACTCCACATATCATTGCAGTTGCAATGTTCCAGCCATACACTGCTACAGGGAAGTTAAATGTTGAGATGATTTGAGGACCTCTCTATATAAGCAGTCTTGAATGATTTTAAATCTGTGAGGGTGATTCGTACTCAGCTCTACATCAACTCCTTCTTCAGCTAGCGCAAACTAAGGTTTTAAACTTTCATCGCTCTTTTGTTCCTGACCAAATTCTGCTTGGTTCTCAAGTTGAATCTCCTCACAACTCTCCTTATTTTTTATCTCAGATATACCACTCTCATTGCTAGTGACATCGGTTTGTTTTTCAGTTATGGGATTAACTTGTTTGGAAGCTTTTTCCTGTTTCTGTTGTCTGGTGATCACTAAAGCAAACCTAAGATATCTGTCTAAAATTTCATTTCCAATTAAACATGGAACAGGAATGTCATCCCAGAGGGCAAATTTCCACTGCAGTTTGTGTCCTCTGAAGGAAATGTCTAGCTTTGGGGGGTTGCAGACTGCCAGAAATAGTGCAAATCGAGTCCACTTTTAGGGTTAGAGAATCATGGGAACTGTATTTTATTGTGGCACCAGAGCTCTCTGACAGAGAAGGCTCAATGTCTCACTAAAAAAGAAAAAAATTCCCATGACTCCCTAGCACTAACCCTAACCCTAAAAGTGGACTCAATTTGCACTATTTCTGGCAGCCTGCAACCCCCCTTTGTTATTGGGGTTGTAAATGGAGGACCCCCTAAACCCTTTAAAGTCAGCATTTCTTCTGGGCATATGTTTTGAGAGTTTATTAAGTGTGGTTTAATTAATTATACACACTTCAGATCCAGAGTCACAGAAACCCCACAACCTGTATTAATTCTCTACCTTAAAACTGAATCCCTCAGGCAAAGCAGTTACAAACAGGCACGTTTTAGCAGAGTCAGTGGCTTCATTCACTGTCATTTCCATGGCAACCTCAGCTTCCCTATTGCAACTTTGTTTGTCTGACTGGTTCACTGCTGTCACATAATATGCTGGCTTAATAGGTGATTTTAAATCCTTCTGATAAATTTTTGGACAGTTTGATTTCAAATGCCCTATCTGCCCACAATGATAACAATTTCTCTGGTTTGGTTTGGACTGATTTTCTGTCGACCATCTATCCCTCTTCTGGTTTTCAAGGTCACACTCTCTCAACCCAGAACTTTTCCTCTCAGATTCCAGTGTTCTCCCTTGATGTCAGGGTTTATAGTTTTGCCCCTCACTATTCCTTTCTTTTGGGGCTTGCCAGTTTTTGAGGTCCTTTTTGTCTTTCCACTGAGACCCTTCTTTATTTTTTGTCATTCCCCTGTCATCTCCTCTAATTAATACTAGTTCATCAACTATTCTAGCAGCTTCTGCTACTGTTTTGGCCCTTTTCTCTTGAACTAGCCATTTATACTCTTGGGGAATTAAATTATAAAATTGCTCCAAGCCTATCAAGCTTTGCAATTCTTCTTTGGACGTCACTTTATAACCATCTATCCAGCTCTTTAAATAATAATCTAGCCTACACACCAGTTGAGAAAAAGTTTCCTCAGGTCTTTTCGTTATCTTTCTAAACTCCCTTCGGTGGTGTTCTGGAGTTAGGCCAAATCTTTGCTTCACCATCTCTTTAAATAACTCATAGTTTTGAGCTTCCTCAGCTCTCATCTCAGCATAAATTTCTGTTAGACCCCCACAAATTTGGGATCTTATATAACTCATTCTGTCTTCTTTTATTTTTAATTCTTCACAAGTCCTCCCAAAATTGGTGAAGAAAGAATCAATATTGTCCCCTTTATAATATCTGGGGAATCTCTTCATGTCAATCTGAGGTGCTCTATTTACCTCAGCTACCATCTGGGTTTGAGAAATTCCCTGTTCTAGACTTGTCATCGTAAATTGGAAATCCATTTCAGCTTGTCTTACCCTCAGTCTTTCTATTTCAATTTGTTGCTCCTTTTCAATTTCTTTTTCTTTTATCCTGGCCATTTCTATTCTTTCTTTTATTTTCCAAATCTCTAAACTTTCTTGAGGTTCAGAAAGGGCAGTGTAAAGGCTAGCTACCATTTCTTCTCTAATCTCCTGTTCTTCCACCATTTCAGCCATTGCTGGGATTTTAACTTTCTTAGGAGGCATTTTTATAGTATTTCCTTACTATTACCCAAAACTTTTACCTCAGGAAATACTTCTAAAATGTCAGTGCCTCAACTGAACTCAAAAACAACACTTGTTTCTTGAAGTTAGAGTAGTGATTCCTTACGTTACCACAACTTTTATCACTAGTCTCCTACCAATACCTTAGCATATTTACCTCAGAGACTAGGTAATTTCTAGCGTGGTCAATGTCCAAGTAATCTCCTACAAATACCCTTGTGCAAATACCTCAGAGATCACTTTACTGACTTTTATTTTCTCAGGATGCTCTGGCTTTGATACTTTTTCAGACATAGGACCTTATCACACGGGGTCCCAAGCAGAAAGATCAGGTTTTCGTTCGAATTAACCCCCTTTTAAATTCGAATTTAGTTATCAGACGAGGCGGAACGGGACAAATCCCATAAATTAAAGTCTTCCGCTCGTCCTGTTTATTTCCACTTTCTCCCCGCAACTCCCCATATGATAACGTCCTTAGTTACAGACTTATAACATATGTTACAAATTCAACCACAGTACCTCAGCCCAACTGGCAAATAATATCTAATTGGAGAGAACACTACAGTAACTCTGTCTTCCAGAGCTCTGTGTGTTCAAAGTTTATCCTTTCTAAACTCTGTCTCCCTAAAATTCAGTTCCCTCAGGAACACTTTAAACACAGCTTAACTTTCCCAACACACCCTCAAGCCCAAATCTTCTTCTTCTCCTCTCTAACTGGCAGCCTGGGCTTTTATACTACTCCCAGCTAGCTCTCAGCTGCCTCCTGATTGGCCAGCTGGACCTCCATTCACCACACACCCCAACTATACTGTCACCATGCACACTCTCATTTACAGCTTGGGTAGATTTGATTGTGCAAGAGTTCTTTGGGTTCAGTTCAAAGGTCTGTTTCATCAAAAATACTTCTTCTATTAGACAATAGCCAGCTTGTTGTTGTGCAACCCTAAGGCTGCTATGGGGTTTTCTTGGCAAGGTTTCTTCAGAGGGTGTTTGCCTTCCTCTGAGGCTGAGGGAGTGTGACTTGCCTAAGATCATCCAGTGGGTTTCCATGGCTGAGTGGGGATTCAAACCCTGGTCTCCAGAGTTTTAGTACAACGCTTTTTTTTCCGGGATTTTTGTGGGATAAACTATTGATTTGCCCCGTGTGATAAACTTCAATGTCGAGTTTAATGAGCATTAACACAACATTAACCCAGACAGAAAGTTGACAAAATGTGATTCTTTTTACTTTTAGAAAATCCCAAAAGTAAAAAGAAACACTTTTTGTCAATTTTCTGTCCGGGTTAATTGCTCATTAATCCTGATGTGTTTGAAAATCAATCCACATTTGTGGGTTTTTTGGGGGGGAGTGTTTAAATCCTATTTCTGCACGGGATTTGGGCACTTTGCCCCAGTGTAATAAATCCCAACACTTAAACCACTACAACATGCTGGCTACAGAGCTACCTCTGGCAGTCTGAAAAGGCCCATAGTCTTCAACTGTCCCAGTTTGGTATGGACAGCCCTGGTTAATCCTCTGGTGTTCCATTTTCTCTCTCCTCTTCCCCCCTTCCCCATTCAGTAGCTGCAAACTGAGTTCAAAGTGCAAAAGTAGTGTACATTCAGTTAACTCAGCAGGGGGGCAGAGAGGAGAGGGCAGAGTTTTGCTCTTCTTGGCATGCTCAGGAAACAATACACTGCTGCAGTGTCTTTGGAACAAAACAATCTGTACTTTGTGACTCCAATTGCTTCTTGTGATAACCACAGCTTGTAAAAAGAAGGAGAAGGAGAGAGCCCTGCCAGTTAAGAGGGGCTTTCCTTAAGGAGGTTCCCCCTGAATTGCAATACCCACAGAAATGTGCACTAGGTGCTCTCTCAATCTTTCTTTCTCTACAGATTCCCTTCCCACTTATAATTTCCTTAAAATAGGATCAATATTGCAGAGGAACATTCCTGATTTGATTTTTTTTCTTGTCCCTTCAGTCCTAATTTTTGTTTTTGAGATTTGCACAAACTATGTATTTTAAAGATTAGTCTTACTGGTTCGCTTCTCTCCACCCCTATTCCTTTTGATTTAGTAATCCTCTGTATGCACTCCACAGTGCAGGGCATGTAAATTGTAGTGGTCCAACACTGGGAGAGATATTTTGATATCTAATTTATTTTGAGAGAGGGTTTTTCTCTCTCGATTGTAAGTGTTCCATTTTCATTAACAATACAATCATGCATCTACTCAGAACTTTGGGAATAAATCTTGTATTTTAAGGATAAAAATTACATATATTTTAATACTCCCATTTCCAGCAGAATGGGCCATCTGGCATTTTTCTCTTAGCTCTTTATAATAATAACTCTTAATAATAGCTCTTCATAATAACATAAGATTCCAACTGAGATACTCCTTTGGCACAGTACTAGCTATGGGTAATATTAAGGCAGAGATGTGAACCATTCAGCCCTCCAGATGTTACTGAACTGCAATTTCCATGTTGCTGGCTTGGGCTGTTGGAAGTGCTTCATATCCCCCATTCTTGTATTTGTCTAGTAAGAAATTTTATGGAACAAGTGTATATAAGACAGTCTTTTCTTTTTTTCAGGGATCGAGAACTTCAAAGGTCGCTATTTACATAGTTGGGAATACAGAGATCAAAAAGAGTTTGAAGGGAAAAATGTCCTTGTAATTGGTGCTGGGAATACTGGAGGGGATATTGCTTCAGAGGTCTGCCGCACAGCTGCTAAGGTAAACAATTTGTTGCTAGACTGATTTGTAATCTGAGTGGGGATTGCCACAGAGTACTGACAACACTATGCATTATCATGTTGTCCTTAGAACAATTCTGTAAGCTTCTTCATGCCCATTATTCTTAGCATTTTCAGGTTTTCAAACTAGCAATAAAGGACAGTCAAAATTCATGATGTGCAGGATTTACAAACCCAGTTGCATCCCATAATAGAATTGAAAACAGCAGAGGTAAGCTGGTTTATTTTTTAATGTGATTAGCTCCTATGTCTCTCTCTGTCTTCTTGTAACCTTCTTCATCCTCTGAGTAGAGGTAGGAGAGTACAAAAATTGGGAGGAATCATACACAGACTCTGCCTCTGTGAAGGAGGTGGGGGAGAGTGGAACACAGAGGAGGAAGAGTTTGGACCTCAGCCAGTGTGGGAAAATGTTTTTATAGGTAATGATAACAGTGCCACCATCATTAGTATGTTGTGAAGCTTCCAAGAAAGCAAATCAGTTTTAAGTGCACTATTTTCCACATACAAAATAGTTGTGTGAACTAAATAACAGTGGCCAGAAAGAACATACAATAGTGAAAATTGCCCTACTATAATTGTCAGAACTGTTAACCAGGTCATTCTCTATAAACTTGCAAAACCTCTTCACTTGAAATTCCTTCAAATGTGTTACTTTTAGAAACCAAGATTACTAATCTGCTTTTCTCTGATGAAGCACCGAGCACCTCTATGGTGTCAGCACATTTGTCAGTGTGGATTCCTTGCACATGTACAATGTGTTAGTAAGAGAACCAGAGCAGTGTAGTGGTTCAAGTCTTGGATTACAACTCTGGAGACCAGAGTAGTTGATGCATCTGTGTAGCAGCTGGGACTCAGTGTTTCCTAAACCTTAGTACTCCAGATGTTTTAGACTTCAACTCCCAGAAACCCTAACCAGTTTCACCAACAATCAGGAATTCAATATGGGAATAATAACCCATGACAGGGAAACCTCAAGGCTTCCAGTTATGTCCATCTCTGTAAAAAACATGTGGACATCCTCCTGTCCCACTATTGTGGCCACCGACTGTGGAGACCTCCTATATGCCCTCATGGTTTCTTTATGAGACGTTATTCACCTTATATCCCCATCAAACGTCACCAACCTTAGTAAACTGCTACCACCACAGACACCATGTATCTGAACTTCAGCTTTCCAGTATGTACTGTTCTCAGAAACTCAAGTGTATAATAGAAAAATATGGTTGACTCTCCATATTTGCAGCTTTGATTTTTGCAGATTTTATGTTCTGTGGTTTTAATTAGTAATCTTGCACATTTGATTATTTGCGGGTTTGATTAATATGTTGTCTCTAGGAATCTGTAGGTCCTCCAGTGCAACTCTTCCAAGGTTGACTGTAGAGTTGTACTGGAGAACCTATAAGTTCCTAGAGAAGACACTTCTCTAGGCATTTGTAGGTCCTCCAGCACGATTCTATTATCAACTTCTGGCAGATGTTGGCCATAGAGTTGCACAGGAGATTGTTTAGTATTATTATTACTTCTCCATCCTCCATGTGAAGGGGATACTCCTTTTCCTGCCCTGGAAAAAAAAAACAACTGCATGGCTTTGAGAGGAGCAGCTTATGCACATTGTTAGCAGACGTCCTCCATTTTTATTATATATTTTAGCCATGTGGAGTTCCCTATGACCCCAGCCTGACCCTTGGGAGATGGCAGCCATAATCCCCTAGATGGGAGGTCAGGTAAGCAAGCTAAAAATTGCTTAAAACCACTAGAGATCTCCTGGACAGGCAGGTTTTGGGAATATCCCATTATGTTGGAAAAGATACCTAATGGTGTTTGTTTGTCTTAGTCTCACACTTGATGAGACAGTGATTAGATTTGATGGCACCTCCTTTCTCTAGCTTCCTTTCCTTGATTGCTTTGATACCACATGCATTGTTTAGACTATGCCCAGACTTAAGTAAACAATGAAAAGCCCATCATGCCTTTGTCTAGCTATTGTCCAGCCCATGGCTGGAAGGCAGAAATCGCCCTTAAAAAACCCTGGATTTTAGCAGACATCATGCTACCTTGGAAGTGCATGCTGAAACTCTGTCGGTCTGTACTCTGAGATAGTTCCTGCGACCCCCCCCCCCTTGCTGGTCATGCCCCTTCCATGGAGCTCATCTTCATTCACCACCAAAGCCCAGAGGAGTCGCTCGGGTGTAAGTATATCCTCTGTCCTGGTCTTTCTCTCTTTGCCTTCCCCGCTCTCTCTCTTCCCCGCTTATTCTTCTAGAGTGTGTGTGTGCGCTGCATTTGGATGTTTGCTTATTGTAGCCAAATAAACATTTTAGACTTTAATTGGAGCTTGGTCCGTTTCAGTGTCTTCCCAGCCAGAATTCTTACCTCTCCCGTAGACAATTGGATATGGTCCTAGAAGCAAAGTTGGGCGCTTCCCTCTCTCATTTGAGCTAATTATAAATTCCCCAAAATTAGGTCTTGGCTTCCCAACAGATTGGTGGAGAATGCGGTCATCCCCGAAATTTAGACACCCCAAACTGATCACTTGGGCTGTTTAAATCTCGGCACGTAGGAGAAATAAGGTTCTAGGCAAAGGAGACGCTGACACGAGTGTTACGAAGGAGTGATTGTGTCTGCCCGAAACCCTCATAGTCCCCCACATCCACCTCCCAGGACCGGAGCTATTAAGGCCCCGAGGAACCCAGTCTCCGCAGTCACTCCCCACAACGCCCCCGATCCTCCAACTCCCGCAATCCCTCCACCTAACCAACAGATAGTCGCCACATTAAAACCAGATTTTTGGGGACACCCAACTGTAAATGTGAAGGTGGGCTCCCATGACAAACCCAAGTCAGCCACTTTACTCATGGACTCTGGAGCCGCAGTCAACACCCTTCACCCCAAGTTAGCCACTGTAGGGAATAAGACACATGATAACATGGAATTAATAGGTTTTGGGAAGGGCAAGCACCAAGCCCCCATTTGGAGAGAGATCCTCATCCATTTAGGACCCATTTTAGACCACATCAGGACGTGTGAGAACCAGGCAGAAGATGACGGAATTTTAGGAGCAGTATTTCTCAGATGGAACCGCTTGACCCTTGACTTGGCCAACGGTTTCCTATGGCAGTTAGAAGAAGGTCCCCCTGTAATCTCAGCCACACATAGGTGCACCACCTTAAAGGCACCAGCACCACTCTACCCCATCTTAAACGATCCATGGTCAACAGACTTCCCAGATGTTTGGATTAAGGATAAAATGGAGTGCGGCAAGGTTAAGGGAGCATGCGTGCTCATAGAAGGAAAAGATCCACCTCCACAGAAACAGTATAGATACCCCCGTGAGGCAGAGGAAGGAATAACAAAAAACATTGAAGGCCTCCTGAGGTATGATGTGATACTCCCCATGCAGTCCATTTGCAATGCGCCCTTATGGCCAGTGTTAAAGGCGGACGGCATCACATGGTGAATGACCATGGACTTTAGAGCCCTTAACCCAGTCACTCCCCCAGTAGCCCCCGTAGTAGCAAAGTACAACAAAATCTTAGCGACCATTGCAGCCACAGCCAAGTTCTATAGCATCATAGATTTAGCAAATGCCTTCCACTCCATCCCACTCCACGAGAGCTGTTTTTACAAATTCGCCTTTGAGTTCTGCGGGAATCAGATGTGTTTCAAGAGGGTACCTCAAGGATTTCACTCCAGTCCATCAATCTGCCATTCCCACGTGATCAAGATATGGACCAAGTTGCGACCCACGTCGCGCCCCCACGTCTTGTCCTATGTGGATGACATTTTAATACACTCGAACTCACAGAAAAAGACTACAGACATTACCAGGGAAGTGTTAGAGCTCATTAGGGACACAGGATTCAAGGCCAACAGACAGAAAGCCCAGCTAGTACAAACGCAGGTCAAATATTTAGGCCTTAACCTTCAGCCCGATTGCAGAACCCCGGACCTACAAAGAGTAGAAACCATAGGCAAACTCCCAGCCCCCACAGATGTAGCCTCCCTCAGAGCGCTGTTAGGAACCTTTAATTTTTCTAGGGAATTCATAGAAGCCTTTGCTAGCAAAGCAAAGCCCCTATATGCCTTGCTTAAGAAAGGTGCAGTATGGAAATGGGGCCCCGAGCAGCAGGAAGCATTTGCCACCTTGAAAATGGATCTAGCTAAGGCACCAGCCCTAGTCCACCCTGATGTAACTCAGCCATTTTATATTCAACTTGAAATAGCAGATAGCCATGTAGGAGCAGTCCTCACTCAGCTTAGGAACAACGTACATAGAGTAGTAGCCTACGCATTGAAAAACCTCTCCCCACCGAAGTAAAATTCAACCCGTGTGAGAAAAACTGTCTAGCTTTAATCTGGGCCCTGACCCGCTGGGAATTTATTATAGGAGGAGCCAAAGTCATAATTCAGACCCCACATACACCCCTTAAGTACATTCTGTCAGGCAAAATTCAGGATGGCCAAGTCCATAGCTCCCACATAGCCAAATGGACCCTAGAATTAATCAAGCACGGCATTGATTACAATAGGCAGGAGAACGATTGCCCCCTATGGGCTGGTAGTTGCCGGAGAAGCCCACAAGTGTCCCGTCCCTTTGATCCCTCCCTTTGATCCCTCCAAGCAATTGGCCAATATGAGCAGGCAAACCCCTAGCAGAAGCCATGAAAGAAGGATTTAACTGTTGGTTCTGTGACAGATCTTCTGCTTGCCCCGATGGAACCCACTTACGGGATTCGAAGCCATCAGAGTCAATGACCAGCACACCCTCCAAGGAGCTGTTCGCCCCCACTCCAGTCAAGCCACCGAGGTAGAAGCCCTCTGCACTGTCCTGGAATTTAAGGACCCAGACACCCCCGTAGCCATTTACCCGGATTCCCAATGGACTGTAAATGCAGCCATAGATTGGCTCCCCATTTGGATGAACCGAGAGTGGAATAATAATAATAATAATAATAATAATAATAATAATAATAATAATAATAATATGATCTATTTGCATACCGCCCCTCTGGCAAACCAATCTAGGTGGTGAACAACAATGATACATTACAACAAATTAAACAATATCATTCAAAGATAACATCAATCAAAACCCATCCCTCCTTCCAGCCCCCACCCACCCCACCCTTCAAACAAATCAAAACTAATGATAACAAACCCGTAGCCCATGCAGATAAATGGCAAGAAGCCGCCCAATTGATCTTAAGGAGAACTGCCCCCACATGGGTCTCACATGTGAAAGGCCACCAGAAAACTACAGAGGAGGAAGCTCAATGGAATAACAAGGCTGACACCATAGCTAAAACAGCAGCCACCGCCCCCATGGCCCCTATCAATGTAAAACCCAAAGCTTACACCCTACCTGAGACAATAGATTTAGCACAGTTACAGAAAGGAGACAGTGAAATCAAAGCGTTAGCCGCAGCAGGAAAAGACCCCACAGGAAAATATAACATAATCCAAAAAGGGAAGATATGGTGGGCAGTAGACGGAGAAGGGATCCACCATTGGATAGTCCCCACTGAGGTTAGAGGAGACCTCATCCAATTCGTTCACAATATAGGACACCGAAGGAAACAAGTAACCCTAGACAGAGTTAAGGAGACAGGATGGTGGCCCCGCATGAAGGAAGACGTAGAGCAGTGGGTAGAAAACTGCCTAGCTTGTGCCATGGTCAACGCAGACTCTAGCAGTCCTAAGGCCCCCATCCGCCACCAACGCATAGAAGGTCCCTGGTCCCGACTACAGTTCAGTCGGAGCCTGATCCAGTGCCCACCATAGATCTGACTGAGACATTTGTGAGCCTCTTCCCCACGTAGTCAGTTAGTGAGATGCCTCTCTGCTTCCCTACAGGGACAAGAGATGGCACTGAGCGCATGGACCCTCTGGATACTACTATGGATGCCAGTCAAGGTCTGTGCTAGTGTTTACCCAACCCAGTTCCACACCGATTGGAAATATAATATAGAGGCCAAATGCCACTGGGCCACCCCGTACCCAGGAATGATAGAGGTAATAGATGCCATGGGCAATGCAAGGACCTGGTATGTCAAGGGACTCCCCGTTTTAATAAAAACTAGAATATATGTCACAAAAAGAAACACCCGAGCCTCAAGAGTGTATATGTTTGGTCCTAAAGAGCTCACTTGGGTGCAGGCAGATGCAGGCCCCCTCCCCCTTCAAGCAGAAATCTGGAGAAGGCACTGCTTTGATCCCCCATTCAGCAAAATCCCCTCCTCTTTCTACACCTCCCTCTCCATAGACTATCTGTGCTGCCCTACATGGGCTTGGAAAACCAGACTGTTTGTATGTCGCGACTTCATTCGCACCCCCACTAATTGCACCATAACATGCTGGTGCATGATGTGTCCAGACATCCCCGCCGAAATCCCCGTACATTGGCAACCTAGTAATTAGAAAAGATATACACAGAGATCCAACCCATAGTCACCAACCTAAAATTAAATTTAACAGCCATGAATGTAGGACGCATGATCCCCAGTTGTAGTCCCTATTTAAAAGCCGCGTGGGCACAATAGGAACAATTGGAAGAGAAATGGCATAATGTAATGCACCCGCTTTTCAGAAGCAAGCACGATTTGGCAGGCACAGTGTTAGGAGGATTTGGAACAGGGATAGGAGTTTTGAATGCAATAGACACAGAAGTAGTAGCTAATAAATTGGGATTGGTTGGATCTCATACCAAGGAGTTAGGTGTATCCATTGCCTCAGGTCTAACAAACGTGGCCCAACGCATAGACATAATTGGTCATCTCTTACCACAATGGGTAAGCATAGAGAAGGAAATCATCATAGATATAGGAAACTCCCTTAAGTCTGGCATTTACAACCTATCCATAGCCATCTAGTAAACTCAGATCCAGAGCAGTCTAATAGCCTTCGCATCTCAATTAATCCAAGCCTCCCTGATGCGACTAATCTACCCAGAAGTCATGGTTCTGTTTAAGAAAAGGTATCCGGACCCCTTCCAGCACCCCACCGATTTAGTCAAGATAACTGGGGCACATTGGCAAGACATGGTGCTCTACATTGGCATTTATCATGAAAAGATATGGGATCCCCAAATCATTCACCCTGCTTCCCACATAGGTCTCCCCTTAGCAGAGAACAATACAACCATGTTGCCAGAGGAAACATTGCATTGGACTAATGGCACCCACTTGTATGATTTGTCTGGGTGTGTAAAAACACAGCAGTGGACCCATTGTTACAGTGGTTTGATAGGAACCCCCATTCAAGAAATACAGAACCACCTCATAGTCCCCGTTCAGTCATCCATCCTTGTACAACTTAATCATGATTGTTTTTGCCTCCGGACCCCTTGTGATATAGATAGATCGCTAGGAAACCCATGTTTTTGTCAAGTACATGTTAAGGATTGTTTTGGGAAAGAATTTTATTTGCATGAGACTGTTAGAGAATACACTAGTGAAGCACCATATTTTGTAAACCCCCAGTTGCTACAAGGATTTCATTTGGAAGATAAATTACAAATTTCAAAATGGTTGCACCTACTCACTAACTTGGGTCAGGCCGCCAAACAAATAGAGCAGACTGAGGCCAGAATTAAGATCTCTGTAGACCTCAAGGCCCAACAAATCATAGAAGTTACCCAAGAAATCAAGGATGTAGCTAAGAACACTTGGTTTGGAAAGTGGGACTGGTCTGCCACTGGACAGGCAATTTTAAAATAAATAACCAATCCCGTCGCAATAATTCTGGCGATACAGGTTGTCACTGTCATAGGAGCTGTTAGTCTCACTTGTTGGATCAGGAAGCAAGTGGCCGAGTTCTGGGCCCTGAGACGCAGACTAGATCTCCCACAGCCGATGACCACTAGGCACCACAACCACTACCACCAGCCCCGCTCCTTCTCCGATTGCCTCTGTCCTCTAGAGGACGAAGGTGGGGAAGAGAGCCTCCTTGGATAAAGCGTAACCATTCACACCTCCATAGCCACTACCTGCGCCCCGCCCTTTCGGTATCGGGGGGGAAGGAAAAGTTTTGGTCTGTCTTTTTCACTCGATAGGAAGATGGGGGACTAGACTGAGAAAGAAGACCAGCTTTGGGTAGTGCAGCCGCACTGCCAGCCAATCGAACTCCTGCTTGGTGCTCTAGCTGAGAGCCCAAAATGCAGAGGGCGACTCTCATGAGAGTGCTCTTTGCATTTGTCTGGGCTATTTGGCTAGTTTGCCAAGACAGGCGGAGGTTGGCCGCAGATGGAAGCACCACCCAAAGTTGGCCTTCCCTATCAGCCAGTAGCAGGGCCCCCTGACGGAGGCCCCACCTAGGGCAACCCAGCCACAGGAAGCATAGCAACCACAGGCCCATCCACCTTCTTTTAAGTCATCATGACCAACCCGCTCGGAGCAATGGACCTAAATCCCCGCTCCAAACCCCATCCAGCCATACCTCTGGCAAGCCTAGGAACTCCCCGGTTCCACCGCAATAAGCCTGTTTAGTTCAAACGGAACCCTAATTTGCATACCCTTCCCAACATTCTTGACCCCCTCTCCAAAGTGGCGACCCCCGCTTCGCTCAGATCAAGTGCCTACAGTTTATACAGCCTATCGGGATCGCCCCCGCAACCCGCCTGACCAGTTTAAGCCTATCCATGGACTCCCATGTAAAAGAGTACTATGGTGCAGGACTCAAGTTCATTGGTAATTTGCAAAAGCCAATGGGCTCTGAAACAGCATAGCTGCTACAGTCTCAGCCTCAGAGTAGTTTTGGAGTTAAGATAAAGAAGGGCCTTAAGCCCCGAGTAGTTTTGTTGCATGATAAGTGTTGGTGTATCTATGTGTTTGGCGCTGTACGCCCCCTTTCGGTGATGGACTTTCATTGTAAGTATAGTGATTTGGGAAACTCTCTTTCTTGTGGCTTCTCTGCCACTGACTTCCGTGCTAACCTATGGCGGTGTCACTTAACCTTTTAGCCACGTCTCTCCAGAGACATGGGGGGGTGAGACCTCATCCCCAATGCATGCTTTATATTGCTTCCATTTCTAACAAACTTTCAAGAGGAAGGTAAGCCTCCAATTCAAAATCCAGACGCCACCGAAGCCCCACTGCTTGCGGACAGAACAAGCATCCCAGACGCAGCCCTGGACGCAGACCGCCCACTAGCATTCCCAAGACCGCCACGCCACCACTTGCAGCCAGATGGTGCCCGCTTACAGCCCCCCACCCAAAGCTGCCCCGCCTCTGATGCCCGCATTCCAAGGCTTCTAGCCAAGCCACCGATTGTGGACAGCATTGCCAAAGCCTGACGTTGCCCGCTGGTCTTGCATTTCAATTGCCCCCTTGGACTTACATTGCTATTTGCCCGCATTCGAGACCCCTTGCTGTGGACTGTTGCCTGCATTCCCGCGGACACTGTAAAGCCATCCTGCCCACCTTCAAGAATGGACTTTCACTCTCTTTTCCCCTTGGACTCACACCCATCCAAGATGCCTGCATTCAGACTGCCATTGCTGTTTGTTTGAATCACTGATTGTACATTGCCATTGCCATTTCTGTCACTGCTGTCCTATTGTTGTTGTTGCTTTTCTCCTGTTGAATTGCTGTCATGGCTATTCTTGCTATTATTCTGTTGAAGTGAATGGGTTCCCGATGTGTGGTTAGGGACCCCACCCCTCCTTTTCTGAGAGAGAGAGAGATACCTCCACCCGAACACAACTCCGCTTTCTAAATTGTCACCCCAAAATTTTATGACAAAGGCTAATTCGAAAGACATTGATCCCAACACACCAGTGCATTGGTCTCAATGCTTTCGGGGGGGGGGGGGGGAGGAACTGTTAGCAGACGTCCTCCATTTTTATTATATATTTTAGCCATGTGGAGTTCCCTATGACCCCAGCCTGACCCTTGGGAGATGGCAGCCATAATCCCCTAGATGGGAGGTCAGGTAAGCAAACTAAAAATTGCTTAAAACCACTAGAGATCTCCTGGACAGGCAGGTTTTGGGAATATCCCATTATGTTGGAAAAGATACCTAATGGTGTTTGTTTGTCTTAGTCTCACACTTGATGAGACAGTGATTAGATTTGATGGCACCTCCTTTCTCTAGCTTCCTTTCCTTGATTGCTTTGATACCACATGCATTGTTTAGACTATGCCCAGACTTAAGTAAACAATGAAAAGCCCATCATGCCTTTGTCTAGCTATTGTCCAGCCCATGGCTGGAAGGCAGAAATCGCCCTTAAAAAACCCTGGATTTTAGCAGACATTATGCTACCTTGGAAGTGCATGCTGAAACTCTGTCGGTCTGTACTCTGAGATAGTTCCTGCGACCCCCCCCCCCCTTGCTGGTCGTGCCCCTTCCATGGAGCTCATCTTCATTCACCACCAAAGCCCAGAGGAGTCGCTCGGGTGTAAGTATATCCTCTGTCCTGGTCTTTCTCTCTTTGCCTTCCCCGCTCTCTCTCTTCCCCACTTATTCTTCTAGAGTGTGTGTGTGCGCTGCATTTGGATGTTTGCTTATTGTAGCCAAATAAACATTTTAGACTTTAATTGGAGCTTGGTCCGTTTCAGTGTCTTCCCAGCCAGAATTCTTACGTCTCCCGTAGACAATTGGATAAGGTCCTAGAAGAGAAGTTGGGCGCTTCCCTCTCTCATTTGAGCTAATTATAAATTCCCCAAAATTAGGTCTTGGCTTCCCAACAACATCTAGTGTGCATGGGGGGAGGGTACTCTCTGAGCAAGCGGTGGGTGGATGTTTCATATACTAGGAGGGGGCAAGGCTGGGCTGACTAGGAAGTAAACTATATCTCCTTACCCATATCCCAATCCTCATAGCCCCCAGAAGCCAAGAATGCTTTATCACACACACACTTTCAGGGATTGGGGAAATAGAGTTTGTGTGTGCAGAAAACTAGAAGTGCTTTGATTGGGAGTTCCTGCATGGCAGGGTGTTGGACTGGATGGCCCTTGTGGTCTCTTCCAACTCTATGATTCTATGATTCTTAGTAGTGACAGACCTTGTATACTGTTGTGTGAGAGAGAGAAAGAGAGAGAGAGGTTTTGCTATTTTTGTTTTTAAAATAAGGGGTACTTGGTTAGTTCAACAGATTCTCACCACTTTTTACTCTTCTTTTCTGATGGTCTGTATGTCTTTTCTGGACATTACTATTAACTGTTTGATTTCATAATTATTACTGAGTCAACAGTGCGATGCAGCAGCTAAATGAGTCAACAGTGCGATGCAGCAGCTAAATGAGTCAACAGTGCGATGCAGCAGCTAAAAAGGCCAATGCAATTTTAGGCTGCATCAGTAGAAGTATAGTGTCTAGATCAAGAGAAGTAATAGTGCCACTATATTCTGCTTTGGTCCGGCCTCACCTGGAATACTGTGTCCAGTTCTGGGCACCACAATTCAAAAAGGATGTGGAGAAACTGGAGCGTGTCCAAAGGAGGGCAACTAAAATGGTGAAGGGTCTGGAAAGCAAGCCCTATGAGGAACGACTTAGGGAGCTGGGGATGTTTAGCCTGGAGAAGAGAAGGCTGAGAGGTGATATGATAGCCGTGTTTAAATATTTGAAGGGATGTCATATCGAGGAGGGAACAAGCTTGTTTTCTGCTGCTCCAGAGACTAGGACCCGAAACAATGGATGCAAGCTGCAAGAAAAGAGATTCCACCTCAACATTAGGAGGAACTTCCTGACAGTAAGGGCGGTTCGACAGTGGAACACACTCCCTCGGAGAGTAGTGGAGTCTCCTTCCTTGGAGGTCTTTAAGCAGAGGCTGGATGGCCATCTGTCGGGGATGCTTTGATTGGGAGTTCCTGCATGGCAGGGGGTTGGACTGGATGGCCCTTGTGGTCTCTTCCAACTCTATGATTCTATGATTCTATGATTCTATGATTCTATGATTCTACTGAAAATAATAACAGGAGGGATGTGTTAAACATGATCTACACTCGTGTCAAATATGCTAGGTACGCTGCTGACTTTATCTAAGAAATGAAACAACATCCCCCTCCCCAAGAAGAAAGGTCTACAAAGGTGTGCCACTGCACTTGATTGTCCTGATCCTTAACCTTGGCTCAGAACAAACCTGCACCAGGACAGCATATGGAGAAATAGCATCATTTCCTGTTAGCAAGAGAGTCAGGCTGCATTTTTTAAAAAAAAGCCCATCTGTTAAACTTAACTGTTAAATCTGTTAAACATAGGCTGAACATATCATACATAAAATTGTAATAGACTCAGAGGTAGGAGGTAAGAAAAGTAGAGGAACACCATACTAACAGCAGAAACATCAAAGGCTTAGAATAACTATTGAAGAAAATCGGGGAGAAATGTACAAAGGCAGGTTTACAGTTGAAAATTGAAAAAACAAAAATAATGACCATGGATGATTTACACTCCAATAGTTAAATGTTTTTTCATACTTTAGCTCAGTTAATTTTCAATTTCAATCAATTTATTCGGTCTTAGACCAGTATAAAAACAAGATCGCACAAAAAGCGTATCAGTGTGATAATAGCAAATTAGAATATAAACTAATAATAAAATGATAAACTATATATGTACAATATACTGCCAAGTCTTACTACATAGTAGTTAAATATCCATTTGTCAATTGAGGGCACAGTTTACAAATAATATAACAGAATTTAGCCACCTTGTGGGATACAGTAGAATCATTGTTATCTAACAGGAGGTGTACATAGAAAGAATCAGTTTTATCTGGAAATTTACTCAATAGTGGACTAATCAGTTGGTAACGGATGTCCCTATAGAATTGGCAATAAAGTAGAACATGTTCATTGGTTTCAACAGCGCCCAAACCACATGGGCAAAAACGAAATTCAAAAGGTATTTTTTTGAATCTGCCTTCCAACATGGCCGTGGGTAACACATTGAAACATGCCAAGGTTAGAGCCCTTCTAAACTTTGGGAGAGTAACATGAAATAGATATGGAGCTGGGAAGGGGACCGAGACCTGTGAGCTAAACAAGACATATTTTGAGAGGGAAGCAGAATCCATGTGTCTTTCTGCTTCTATAATTTTTTGTTTGATAATGGATTTAGCTCTGTCAACATCAAGCTTTAGAAATTCATTTTTATTGAGGCCTAGCTCATTTAGTTTCTTATGAATAGAAGTTTCCCATGAGGATTTAAAGGAATCCAGAAAAATTAAATTTGTCATCCCTCCAGGGATTTTATGCAGTTTTTGCCAGTAGGTGATTATACTAATCCACAAACTACATTCTATTTTAATAGACCCAGCCTCCCTTCTAAGAAGAGCATTCGGAACACAATGAGTGACCTGTAGAATTCTCCTAAGAAACTTAGTTTGAACACGTTCGAATACATTGATGTTACTGTATGGACCCAATTGGGCTAAGTAAAGAAGTTGAGGGCGAACCTTGGCATTAAACAGTTTAATTGCGGCCGGAATGAACTGAGCACCTTTAGTGGAAAAAAATCTTAAAATAACCGTTATGGTTCTTTGGGCATTACTGATGACAAGTCCTGAATGGGCAGTTCTCCTGCCAGAGTAATGAAAAGCAATTCCTAAATATTTGAAAGTCTTAACCTGCTCTATATGTTGCCTATCAAGTGTCCATTGTATCAATTTGGGGCAATGAGCAAAAGTAAGGATCTTGGTCTTAGAGGAGTTAACTATCAATTTCTCCTCTTTACAGAACAAAGCAAGAGAATTTAGAGATCTTTTTAGTGCAATGGGAGATAACGAAAGAATGACAACATCATCCGCATAGAGCAATGAGTTGATATGCCTGTTAGCCAGCTTTGGAGGATGAAAAGAAAGATTATTCAGAGCAGAAACTAAGGAATTAATATAAAAATTAAATAAAGTGGGGGCCAGGACACATCCTTGTCTTACACCCGTCTTAACAGGAACTGCCTTAGAGACATGTCCTTGGGGACTGCATCTAACCTTGATATTGGAATTCTCATGGATCTTAATGAGAAGCAGAAGGAGTCGTTTATCTATATTAGTACACAATAGTTTCTCCCACAATCTAGATCTATTAACTGAATCAAAAGCAGACTTAAAATCTATAAATGCCGCATATAGAGGTTGACCATAATGGAGATATTTTTCAACAAGATAATGTAATATCATTGCATGGTCAATGGTGGATCGTCCAGGCCGAAAGCCTGCCTGTTCAGCTATCAGAATATCCTTAGACTCGAGCCAGTCTAAGAACTTATTTAACAGATGTTTTGTATACAACTTGCTCACCAAACTCAGGAGACTAATCAGTCAAAAGTTAGAGGGATCAGTTCTGTTACCTTTTTTGTATATTGGAATAATGATGGCCTTGCCCCAGTCTTTTGGAATGGAAGCAGATCTATCAATGGCCGTAAATAATTTGGAAAGGACCGGAACCCACCAATCCAGATTATTTTTAAGTACTTCACCGGTTATAAAGTCAACACCTGGGGCACAGGCCGGTTTGAGTTGGGTGATGAGACTCTTTATCTCAGAATGCGAAACTGGAGACCAAAGGGGAAGAGACGAAACCTCTATCATAAGATCCGATACTAATGAGTTTGAGTTGTTTTCAGCAGAGTCATAGAGATTGGCAAAGTGACTTTCCCATGTATGTGCTGGGATCTGGGCTGTAAGATTATCTGCATTTTTAATAAACGAAGGAGCAACCTCTTTCCAAAATAGGCTGGGATTATTTGTGCTAGCTGTCATAATTAATTTGTTCCAAGAGTCTATCATGGCGCCCTTTTTCTTTTGTCTTACTAAGAGCTTGTATCTTTTCTTCTGTTCCAGAAGTTCAGATACAGAAAATTGTATTGGATCTAATTTATGTTGTTTAAACAAATATTTAAGATGTTCCCATAATTCTTTGCATTCTGAATCAAACCAGCTCTGATGACGTATTGGTTTATATCTAATAAAATTACTTTTGGAAACGGTTAGTAGTGGTTGTAAAGAGCTAATTAAAGTGTTATAGTTTGACAGTATTACAGAATCCTAATTAGCATCCACTATTGTAGAAGAAAGCAGCTTGGTTGATTCACTAGAAAGAAACTTAGTAAGGGTATCAGACAGTTGGGGGGACCATTTGACTCGGGTTAGACTAATATCATTAGTAAAAATTGAGATCTTATCAAGAGACAAAGTAAGACAGTCCTGGAATTTTAAACACAAAAAGACTGGAAAATGATCACTGTCAGGTCTGCTAACAATAGCAAACTTGGAAATATGGGAAATTAAATTTGGAGAGACCCCATATAGTCAAGGACTGATGGATTAGCACCTGCCCAGTGTGTATATTCGGCTGGATGGTCGTCCTTAAAACTACCATTTAGGATAATTAAATTTAATTCATCAAAGGAGCGAGCTAAGCAAAGACTCTTAAAATCACAGAACATATCTTTAGATTTACGACACATTGTTGGTGGAATAACTATAGGAGACGGAGTTTGGCAATTGTATTTAGCATATAAAGACACATCATCGGCACCAATTCTGGCATTAAGATCCCCAGCCGCAATAAAGTTAGCTGTTGGCATCTCAAACATCAAATCTTTGATAAAGGAATTGAGCTTGTTCCATACACTTACTATCTTAGCCCGGCCTTGAAGTGGGGGAATATAGATATTAATCAAATACAATAAATTGTTATTAAACTTCAAAAGAACAGGTAGGGCATACTGCTCCAATACAGAGACCTTAGTTATTTGAACCTTAAGTACCAAAGATATCAGCACCCCTAAGCCACCACATAATTTCCCGTTACCTTTGCCAGGAATAGCATTTAAACCCATGAATTTATAACCCTCTATGGATATCTCTTCAGCAAGCCATGTTTCCTGTAAAAGAATAATATTATGTCTGTTGACAAAAGGCATAAAAGTAGGGTCCCTACATCTAGGTTTCCAGCCAGCTGCGTTCCATGAGATGATAGAAAAAAAGGACAGGTCAGTTGGATGTCAATTGCCTGAGACTACAGACTGTTCCTGAGGTTTGGAAGCTTGCAGTTCATTAACAGTTGTATTTCCATTAGATATATTTCCCTTCTCTGGTACTAAATTAATTAAACTATCAGACAAACTCTGCTTAACTATTTTTGCTGCAGGGGAATTTGACTTGAGACATCTCATTTTCTTAGTCTTAGCTCAGTTATAAATCAAAATGGGGACTGTAATCAACAAATCAGAAGACTAGAACTAGGAAGGGTAGCAGAACTAGATAAGATTCTGGAGTGTAAAGCTATATAATGGAATATCAAAGTCAGGATTGTCTAGATTAAGGGCCTTTGCAGACTGCCAGAAATAGTGCAAATTGAGTCCACTTTAACTGCCCTGACTCAGTGCTAGGGAATCATGGGAACTGTAGTTTATTGTGGCACCAGAGCTCTCTTACAGAGAAGGCTCAATGTCTCAGAAAAAAAAATACAGTTCCCATGATTCCCTAGCACTGAGCCAGGACAGTTAAAGTGGACTCAATTTGCACTATTTCTAGCAGTCTGCAAGGTCTCTTAGGAGTTTATCACACTGGGGAAATCCCATGCAGAAACGGGATTTAAAAGGTGGGGGAAACCCACAAAAGCGGGCAGATTTTCACACACATTGCTGTTAAAATGGGGTTAACCTGAACAGAAAGTAGTGAAAAACTGCTTTCTTTTTACTTTCGGGATTTTCCGAAAGTAAAAAGAAGCAGTTTCTGACTACTTTCCGTTCGGGTTAACCCCATTTTAACAGCGACGGCGTCTGAAAATCTGCCCGCTTTTGCGGGGTTTTTTCAATTAAAAACCCCGTTTCTGCACAGGATTTCCCTCGTGTGATAAACTCCTTAGTTTCCATTTGTTGGCCTTCATCCAATCCTTTATTGACAACAGTAATTAGTTAAGTACAGAGACAGCTTCCATGGAATCAGATGGAAAGGAGAGATAAGGTTGGGTGTCATCAGCATACTAGTGACACTACAACCCAAAACTCTGAATGACTTCTCCAAGCAGTTTAATGTAGATGTTAAAAAGCAGAGAGGGAAAAACAGAACCTTGTAAGGCCCTGCAGGCCAGGGAGTCCAACAGGAGTCCCCCAGCACCACCAGCCCCTCCAAGATTCACCAGAACCACTGCATAACAGTGCCTCCTAGTCCCATCTCAGAGAGGTGCTGAGAAGGATACCATGAACAATGATGATGATGATGATGATGATGATGATGATGATGATGATATTTATTTGTATCCTCCACTTTTCCCAGAACTGGGATTCAGAGCAGCTATCAAAAGCCACCCAGAGGTCCAGCAGAACCAACAGGGACACATTCCCCCTGTCCAGTGCTCTCCATAGGTCATCCACCATGGCGACCAAAGCTGTCTCCATCCCCTAACCAAGCCTGAAGCCAGATTGAAATGGATGGATAATCCATGTCATCTAGAAACCCCTGGAGCTGGGAGGCCACCACATACTCCAGAACCTTGCCCAACAATGTAATATTAGAGACTGGGTGATAATTATTCCAAATGGGGGATCCAGGGAGGCCTTTTTAATAATGTTCTCACCACAGCCTCCTTTAGACAGGATGGAAACTCCCTTGCTGCAGTGAGACATTCAGCACTCCCATAAACCACTCAGCCCATCCTCCTCTAGCAGTTTTCAGGACCCAGGAAGGGCAAGGATCCAGTATACATGTGGTGGCTCTCATTTTTCCATTGATCCTGTCCACTTCCTCAGGCTGCACAAACTGAAATGTATCCAATAACACAGGACAACAAGGCACTACAGGACCTGTCTCAACTATAACTCAGTGATTTTGTCTGCAAAGTCTCTTGCAAATTAATCACACCAGGCTATCAAATGGTCTTTATTTTCTTCTTCTAGGCCAGAATGTAAAAGGCCCTTGGCCATTTGAGACAGTTCCCCTGGAAGACGCTGTGCAGATGCAATGGTGGCAGAGAAGTATAGTTTCTTCACTTCCACCATCACCATGACATAAGATGTAGCCCACATTCGGTTGGACTTGCTCAGTCTTCTGCCATTGTCACTCCAGTCTCCATCTCATTTGTTCCATCACTACCAGCTCTCTAGTGAGCCAGGGGGCTCACTTGGGTCCACTTAAAGGCAATCATGTCCACTACCATGGCCATTTCCCTACTCCAGAGAGCAGCAGGGCCTCAATAGGATCACCTACCAAGGCAAAAGGGAGCTCCCCAAGACCCATCAGGAATCTACTCTTCCCACCCAACTCACAAGGGAGTGAAACAGATGGGCAGGAAGGAGTGGCCAGAAGTCACTCCATGCCTGGGGCCACAGCAACCACATGCTGCGGCCCCAAGGGCACCCCCTGTCTCAGTCCCAAAAGGACCACAGAAAGAAGTGGAAAACATCTGTTCCTTTTTGGGCTGTCTAAGATGGTCCTGGTGAAGTCCTCCAATGACTTCAGCACAGCTTGGGGGTGTGCATCGTCTAATCGCCACACCCCCAAACCTTACAGAAGGTGCCTTTTTTTGCCTGTCTGTTTCAGACCTAGGTTGGGGTTCTTGGATTTTTAAGTTTCTGGCCCAGAGGTTGGTAGTGAGGGAATAGCCAAGAAAAATTTTGAGGTGGTGGAATGCATGAAGTTAAATCTCCCCTCCCTATTCTCTGATTATCCACTTGCTGTCTTTTTATGAGGAATGCACGGAGATTGCAAAACAAAGCAAAAATCCCTGCCTGCACATCCACTTTTTTACAAACAAATGGTGATAACATTTTTATTCCTGCAAGCACTTGGCTAAAACAGATCTGTTGAAAGAACCATCCTGGAATTCCCAAAATCCATAGAAGAATTCATCTGCCATCTGAAAATTTCCATCCTGTGCCATCCCAGTAATGCACCTTGACACAATTACCCCAGCATTGTTTTCCACTTCTTCTTTCAAAAACTACTGATGTTTTCAATTTATTCATTTCTATAACATCATGGAAAATTTTGATTTGTGGTTTGTTTTCTCTCATGTCTTTCAGTTCTCAGCCTGCAGTAATCCTGCTTTCTTATTTTATGTGTCTATTGAACACGAGCTGTTTCCTGCTTTCACCAGGGAGACAGAAACAATAGTTTGTATATGAGCTTTGTTCTTCATCTATATGCGGAAGACTTGTGAAAAGGCAAAAAAAAAATGTCTGGGTACAGATACATTTTTTAAAATGTTAATATTCAATTAAATCCAGAACTTTTTTGTTGGTCTTGCTAGATGACCAACTGGAAAAGGATTATAGCATACTGAAACCTGGTGGGATGAGTCTCATGATTGGAATGTAGGGATAGAGGGGTATAATCTTTTTAAGAGAAATAGGCCAAACAGGAAAGGAGGAGGAATAGCATTATATGTCAGGGATGTTTACACCTGTGAAGAGATCCAGAACTTAAATCCTGGAAATCAGGTGGAGAACATCTGGGTAAAAATTAAAGAAGGAAACAACAGGGATGTTATTGTGGGAGTCTACTACAGACCCTCAAGTTAAACTGAGGAATTGGATGATGCCTTTCTAGAACAGATGACCACATACTCAGAAAGGAGAGGTGCAGTAGTGATGGGTGACTTCAACTACCCTGAAACTCAGCCAATTCATCATCATCATCATCATCATCATCATCATCATGCATTTTATTTATAGCCCGCCTCTCCCTGCGGATCGAGGCAGGTTACAACAAATAGGAATAACAATAAAATACAATATAAAATTAAAACCAGATTTCTAAATAACCCTTACCCCAACACCCCTCCCAATCATAAAAAAGAAAAAGAAGCAAACTAAAAACAATAACAATATAAAATGAATAGCAATATAAAATCATAGAATCATAGAATCATAGAGTTGGAAGAGACCACAAGGGCCATCCAGTCCAACCCCCTGCTATGCAGTGACTCCCAATCAAAGCATCCCTGACAGATGGCCATCCAGCCTCTGCTTAAAGACCTCCAAGGAAGGAGACTCCACTACTCTCTGAGGGAGTGTGTTCCACTGTCGAACCGCCCTTACTGTCAGGAAGTTCCTTCCTAATTTAAATAATTAAAAGCAAAATAAATAAATTAGCTAAAATTAGAAGTAGTTAAAGGCGAGACATTATCTTTTTTTGAGGTAGACGGGGGATATCAATATCAGTGGAGTGGAGGCTAATCTGGAAAGGCCTGCCAGAAGAGATCCATCTTAACAACCTTTTTAAAGGCTTCTAGAGTGGTAATGTGATGGATCTCCTCTGGCAGGCCATTCCATAACCCAGGAGCAGCAGATGAAAAGGTCCTCTGGGTTACCACAACTAATCTGGTCTTCTTAGGCTGCAGCAAATTCTTCCCAGAGGACCTAAGTGTGCGGGGTGGATTATATGGAGGAAGGTACTCACGCAAGTAGTCTGGACCTAGGCCATGTAGGGCTTTAAAGGTTATAACCAACACCTTGTACTGTGCCTGGAAACTAATTGGCAGTCAATAGAGAGATTTTAAAACAGGTGTTATATGGTCGGCTTGAGATGTACCTGTGACCAGCCTGGCTGCCATATTTTACACCAATTGAAATTTCTGAACTTGGCACAAGGGTAGCCCCATGTAGAGTGCATTGCAGAAGTCAAGTCGAGAGGTTACCAGCATATGTACCACTGTTTCAAGGTCGCCTAGCTCCAGGAAGGGTCACAGCTGCCGTATCAGCTGAAGCTGATAACAGGCACTCCTATCCGTTGCATCTATCTGAGGTAATCAAGTGGAGAGACGAGTCCAGGAGCACCCCCAAGCTGCTAACATAGTCCTTCAGGGGAAGTGTGACCCCCTCCAGAACTGGATGACATATCTCCATTCCCGGGTTAGGGGTCCCTAAAGCAAGTACCTCCGTCTTATCTGGATTCAGTTTAAGTCTGTTTTCCCTCATCCAGCCCATTACCACCTTGAGACATTCATTCAGAGGAGAGATGCCATCCTTAGTCACTGCAGCAGTCTGAGACATAGAGAAACATATCTGATCCTCCCGCCTGATATCTCCGGATGATCTCACCCAGTGGCTTCATGTAAATGTTAAATAGCATAGGAGACAGGATGGCGCCCTGAGGGATGCCAGATTTTCATTCTCTTTTAGAAGAGCAACTGTCTCCCAGCTTCACCATCTGGAGTTTGCCTGAGAGATAGGAATGGAACCACTGTAGTGCAGTGCCCCCAATTCCCAACTCTCCCAAGTGTTCCAGAAGGATACCATGGTCGATGGAATCGAAGGCTGCTGAGAGGTCCAAGAGCACCAACAGGGTCACACTTCCCCTGTCGATGCCCAGACAGAGATCATCGACTAAGCTGACCATGGCAGTCTCAACTTCATATCCTGTCCTAAATCCAGATTGAAATGGAT
Organism: Phrynosoma blainvillii; assembly: GCA_026167975.1. Lineage (NCBI taxonomy): Eukaryota > Metazoa > Chordata > Lepidosauria > Squamata > Phrynosomatidae > Phrynosoma > Phrynosoma blainvillii. The sequence goes on from JANUYF010000004.1 coordinate 156,797,711, forward strand.
CTAGATAATCAGTTTCCTTCCATGACTGGTTGGAGTTGAATGGCGACTGTTCTCTCAATCACCAGCTAAAGAATAGCAAAAGTGAGACTGGCCTGTAGTTGTTTTTGTCCTGGGGGTCTAGAGAAGGCTTTTTTAAAAGTGGTTTAACCACTGCCTCTTTTCAACTAGATGGAAATCGGCCTTCCCTAAAAGATGCATTGATTATGTGCCTTAATAGCGCCTTAGTTGCATCTCCCCCCTGGACGGCCAGCCAAGACGGGCAGGGATTGAGAGAGCAGGTCATCTTTTTCACACTACTAAGAAGCTTGTCCACGTCCTCAGTACTCACAGACACAAATTGATCCAGTATGACAGTATTCACAGAGTCGCTGGATACCTCTCCTGTCACTTCTGCAGTAATGCTGGCATCCAAGTTGGCTCTTATCTGAGAGATTTTATCTGTGAAATGGTTATTTAAAGCATCACAACAGGCTTTAGTTAGTTCTAATAAAGGATTCTGGGTGGGGGGCATTTGTGTTAGATCCCTTACCACCCTGAACAGCTCTGCCAGACAAGACTTCACAGACGCAATACATGCAGAATAGAAAGACTTCTTAGCTGCATCCATTGCCACTCTATAGGAATCAAGAAAATCCCTATGACGTGTCTTGTCAGATAAGAGTCAAATTTTTCGCCAATGGCACTCTAGTCGTTGTCCAGCCCACTTCATTCTCCTAAGTAAAGCCCTACATGGCTTGGGTCCAACTTATCTTAGGGACCGCCTCTCCCCATATGAGCCCCCTCGTGCCCTTCAGTCAGCTGGGAAAAACCTACTCCAACAACCGAAATCCAAATCTAAACAGACCTCGCAGAGGGCATTCTCTATCATTGCTCCTAAACTATGGAATGGCCTGCCGGACGAGATCTGTCTCATCACAACACTCACTGCTTTTAAGAAATCAGTTAAGACGGATCTCTTCCGGCAGGCCTTCCCAGATTGATCCTCTTAGAGGAATGAACACCGAATCTCCTCCCTATGCTCTCTGCTGTCCTGCCACTATTATTTTATTAACTTTGTTTTCATTTTATTGATTTCTTGTTTAAAATCTTTTAAGTTAAATTCTGTCTTAAGGGGTGGGAGGGATGGGGGGAGGGATTGGAATATCAGAATGTATTTTAACTATTGTATTTTAATTGCTGTGAGCAGCCCCGATTGCTATGCAGAGGGGCGGGATAGAAATAAAATTTATTATTATTATTATTATTATTATTATTATTAAGTTCTTCCATATACCAAGGCTTACGGTTTGAGCTTCAAGGTCTAGCAAATTCCTCACTTGCCTCGAAGACAATTTCTTTGTCCAAAAGGTGGAAGAGGCAACAAGGGGATCAACTATTTTAGATCTGATCCTAACCAGCAGGGATGACCTGGTAAACGGGATGCAAGTGGTGGGATCCTTAGGTGGGAGTGATCATTTTCTCCTAGAGTTTCTTATACAGTGGAAAGGAGAAGCTAGGGATAGTCAGACACTCATTCTGGACTTTAGTAGAGCTGGGAGTGATCCTGTGGTCAGGAATACTAAAGGAGAAGGGAGTTCAGGATGGATGGGAGTTTCTCAAAAGGGAAATACTGAAGGCACAATCTCAAACTGTTCCAATGAGGGGGGGGGGAATGGGAAGTGTCTCAAGAAACTGGGTTGGATGACTAAAGAACTTTCAACTACCGTTAAGTTTTAAACGGGAGATGTATAAGAAATAGAAAAGGGGTGAAATCACTAAAGAGGAATTCAAACAAATAACTAGTATATGTAGGGGTAAAGTCAGGAAAGCCAAAGCATGGAATGAGCTCAGGCTTGCTAGAGGGGTTAAGAACAATACAAAGGGCTTTTTGGGGTATGTCCATAGCAAAAGAAAGAAGAAGGAAATGGTAGGGCCACTGCGCAGAAAAGATGGAGAAATTCTAACAGGGGACAGAAAAAAGGCAGAACTACTCAACACCTTCTTTGCCTCAGTCTTCTTACAAAAAGAAAAAGGGTGCTCAACCTGAGGAAAATGGAGCAGAGGACACAATAGGGGAAATGCAATAAGGAATAAGTAAATAGGTAGTACTGGAATACCTGGTTAATCTAATGAATTTAAGTCTCCAGGGTCATATGAACTACATCCAAGGATATTAAAAGAACTGGCAAATGTAATCTTAGAGCCACTGGCAATAATCTTTGAAAACTTCTGGGGAACAGGAGAAGTCCCAGTAGACTGGAGGAGGGCAAACATTGTCCCCATCTTCAAAAAGGGGAAAAAAGAGAATATCAACAACTATCGTCCAGTTAGTCTGACATCAATACTGGGAAAGATTCTAGAGCAGATCATTTACCAAAGAGTCGGTGAACATTTAGAAGGGAATGCCATAATCACTAAAAATCAACATGGGTTTCTCAAAAAACAAGTCATGCCAGACTAATCTGATCTCTTTTTTTGATAAAATTACCAGCTTGCTAGATCAGGGGTAGGCAACCTAAGGCCTGGAAGCCGGATACGGCTCCCCGAAGTCTTTGGACCGGCCCCAAGCCGGTCCTGCCGCCACCGCCGCCCACCATGATAATATTGATGATTGTTGTTATTACTTGTTCTTGGGGTTTTCTTGGCAAAATCTCCACAGGGGTTTTGCCATGGCTTTTCTGGGGCTGAGAGAGTGTGCATGCATATTTTTTAAATATTTTTTATTTATTTTTTATTATATTATATTTATTTATTTATTTATTTTTGTTGCTTTGGCCCCCCAATTGTCTGAGGGACAGCAATCCAACCCCTGGCTCAAAAAGGTTGCCTACCCTGTGCTAGATGAAGAAAATGCAGTAGACATAGCATATATTGATTTCAGTAAGGCTTTTGACAAGGTCCCCCCATGATATCCTTGCAAACAAGATAGTAAAATGTGGGCTAGACAATACAACTGTTAGGTGGATTAGTAATTGGTTGACTGAAAACCCAAAGGGTATTCAGCAATGGCTCCTCTTCATGCTAAAGAGAAGTGACCAGTAGGGTGCCACAGCGTTCTGTCCTGGGCCCAGTGCTATTCAAAATCTTTATCAATGACTTAGATGAAAGAATAGGGGGCATGCTTCTCAAATTTGCAGATGAGCTAATACCTCAGAAGACAGGATCAAAATTCAAAAAGACCTTAATAGATTATAAAGCTGGACCAAAGCTAACAAAATGAATTTCAACACAGAGAAATTTAAGGTACTGCACTTAGGGCAAAAAAAATGAAATGCATAGATATAAGATGGGGGACACCTGGTTTAACAAGACTACGGGTGAAAGGGATCTAGGAGTCCTAGTAGACCACAAGTTGAACATGAGTCAACAGTGTGATGCAGCAGCTAAAAAGGCCAATGCATTTTTAGGCTGCATTAATAGAAGTATAGTATCTAGATCAAGGGAAGTAATAGTGCCACTATATTCTGCTTTGGTCAGGCCTCACAATTCAAAAAGGATGTTGAAAAATTGGAGCATGTCCAGAAGAGGGTGACTAAAATGGTGAGGAGTCTGGAAACCATGCCCTATGAGGAACGACTTAGGGAACTGGGTATGTTTAGCCTGGAGAAGAGACAGTTAAGAGGTGATATGATAGCCCTGTTTAAAAATTTGAAGGGATGTCATATTGAGGAGGGAGCTAGCTTGTTTTCTGCTGCTCCAGAGAACAGAATCCAGAACAACGGATGCAAGCTATAGGAAAAGAGTTTCCACCTCAACATTAGGAGGAACTTCCTGATAGTGTTTGACAGTGGAACACACTTCCTCGGAGTGTGTAGAGTCTCCTTCTTTGGAGGTCTTTAAACAGAAGCTGCATGGCCATCTGTCGGGAATGCTTTGATTTTGAGTTCCTGCAAGGTAGGAGGTTCGACTGGATGGCCCTGGTGGCTTCTTCCAACTCTATGATTCTATGACTCTTGCAATATATGACATCTGCAATAAAACTAATACATGTGCAAAGAAGGAAGAATTCAATACTACCTACAAGGGAGAATTGGTTGTTAAAACTGAACAAATTAGCAGAAATGGGCAAACTATCTGTGTTGATTAGGGAAAAAATCATTACAGACATTTGTGAAAGATTGGAAACCTGTGACCGACTTTGTGGGTTTTGAGAGTAAGAAGAACTGGATGTTCAGAAGAAGCATTTGATGTATACGAAGCAGAGATTCTTTCTAAAGTATTTCTAATTTTATTGCATCTGAAAATTTTAATTTGTATATGTATATGTATTTGTTGTTATTGTGTGCCTTCAAGTCATTTCCCTAAGGCACCATAAGACACAGGGTTTTCTAGGTCTTGTTACCCAAAAACAGACCTGCACAACTTGTCAGTAGGAAGGGGCCAAAATTAAATAGGCTAAATGTGTTCAGGTGGTAGATAGGTTTTAATTAAATATTAATTAATTACTTAATAATTATTAGTAATTAATATTAATATCCTCCTCTGCCTGGCCCTCTCCTCAGGGGAAAACTGAGTGGTGGAGGAGCCTTGCCCATTCTTCTCTTCCTTCATCTGGACTTTTCCTCAGGAGAAGGCCGAACAATAGAGGAGCCATGTGGGGTGAGCGTCAGCCCCTATTCCTCCTCCACTGCTCACAAGAGAATGTCAGGTGGAGGAGGAACCTTGCAGAGTGTTCGCCCATCCTCTTCCTCCATCCAACCTTTTCCTTGGGCGATAGCCAAGCAGTGGAGGAGCCTTGCAGGGTGAGTGTTCACCCATCTTCCTCTACCACCACCACGCCTTTTCCTCAGGAGAAAGCCAGATGGTGGAGGAGGCTTGTAAGGTAAGTGTTTCTCCATCCTTCTCTGCCTGGCCTTTTCCTTGGAAGAAAGCTGGACAGTGGAGGACCCTTGAAGGGTGAGTGTTTGCCTATTCTCCTCCACCACCACCACCTGGCCTTCTCCTCAGGAGAAAGCCGAGCAGCAGAGGAGCTTTGTAGGGTGAGCGTTCACCCTTCTTCCTTCTCCTCCACATTGCCCTCACCTCAGGAGAAGGCTGTGCAGTAAAAGAATATTGAAGCTGTTCCACATCTTTGTGGGCCACTCAAAATCCTTTGGCAGGCTGCATGAGGCCCTGGGGGCTGTATTTTGTGCAGGCCTGCCCTAAAAGGTGGTGGAGCATTGCAGGTTACCCATTAACAGTATCAGCATCTCCTTGAAATTTGGGGGAAATTATTGCTCAAAAGGAGGACTGCAAGAGGAGGGTAACTTCAGTGATCTTTTCACCTGTGCATACCAATAGTAACTGCAGAGATACTCCAATTTCAGTAAGTAGAAGGATTTTATTTAGACAGAGAGGTCAAAGGTGCATGCAAACGTAAAAAGCCAATACAACCTGAGGAACCATACAAGGATATTAGAAAGAAAGATGTGGCAGACTGGATAGAGAGGTAATTACAGAAGGTGATAACTACCAGTATTGTAGACAGGTCCACAGAAAACCAAGAGTGGCTCAGACAGCATCCAAAAGTTACACAGAGTGAATGATATGGACACTTTGGACATACATGGGGCTGTGAACACAGGGTCTGTGAGCAAAATGGCTATGTATGGGATAGATATTTATATCTTATTTCATACCCTTGAGGGCTGCTTGATGTTACCTCGTGGTGTAACAAAGACTTTGATAGTTTCCCCATGGTATTGACAAAAGGGATCCAAATGCTTGGTAGCTTTAACTCCAGAGTAATAAAACACTGATTAGATTTGTGGCAATCCCTGGATCAGGGGTAGGCAACCTTTCCCCTTTAAGGGCCGAGGGACTTCAGCTCCCAGAAGCCTTAGCCATGTTGGCCAATAGTCCCATGTTGGCCAATTGCTCCTGGGATTCTGGGAGCTGAAGTCCCTCGGCCCTTAAAGGGGAAAGGTTGCCTACCCCTGCCCTGGATAGTTGAACAGGAATATGACCTGGGTTGAGGTGGTAGGTATTTGACTGCTTTTGTGATGGGATTCACTTTGTCTCAATTGCATGAAGAAATGCAAAGAGCCTGGGAGAGGTGGGATGGAGTGATCAGCAAACACATTTAGTGTTTATTTTAGTCCTATTTAGGTCTGTCATGTGTCCTTAGGTCATTGTGACTCCTTACATGTGTAACTCCTAAATTACTACCCACTGGCCATCATGACCTCTTAAAACATGCCCAACACTAGATATTAATTTTGAAACCCCATATCCAGCAAGAGGGGTATAGGGTATTCTAACAGGCTAAAAGGGTATGACTCACCCAAGGTCACCCAGTGGGTTTCCATGGCTGAGTGAGGAATCAAACTATGATCTCCAGATCCTAGTCCTACATTCAAATCACTACACCATGCTGGCATGTGTAAGCTTTGGCTCTCCATCCTATAGCCATTATACTAGATCACTTGTCATGAGCTCTCAAAACCCAGCTTTGATTCTCCTTTAGGTCTTTCTTAGCACCAGAAGTGGAACATGGGTGCTCAGCCGCCTTGCAGAATCTGGCTGGCCTTCTGACATGGTCTTGGGAAATCGCTTGATGACATACATTCAGTGGTTCTTTCCAGGATGCATATTGCGCAGGATGAAGGCAAAGATATTCAATCGATGGTTTAACCATGAAAACTATGGATTGGTTCCCATCCAAAGGTATTCTCCTTGATTATGAATGAAATTACATGTACCATTAAGCCTTGCTTACAGTAGCTGAAGTTTATGGGGTGACCCTAGTTAAGAAGTAACTATATTTATGAGTTGACACAAATCTGTGCTGGGGTAATCACTTTCAAATGCATTTTGAACAAGACCAGAACAAGATTATTTCATTTTTGAATGAAATGAACAACTCATAAATACCAGTTCCCAAAAGTAATCACTAGATCACCAGCCAGGTTTATCAAATATTTGCTCATTATTTGATGATTACATTATTCTTCCCTAGTTATTTCTGTGAGCTAATTCTCTAAAGAAGAGGAATTTCCTGAAAACCCATTTGGAAGCCATAACTCCTGGCTGTGAATTGTATAGCCCTCTAAATGTTGTTGGCCTGCATTGCCTAGCACTTCTTGCCATTGGTTATGCTGGTTAGGACTGCTCAGAGCTGTAGTTCAACAACCTCAAGTGGGCTGCATGATTCCCTAGGTTACATTATTCCCTGTCCTAGATAATGTTCTTGTTATACAAAGCTATACTGGATTTGTATGTGTAGGGCAATATATTGTACTATTCCGTCTCATATTAGGGCCATTGGATATGTGATATTGCCTCTCCTAACCGATGAAAAAAATATTGAGAGCCAAGATCAAGATGTGATATTGCCTCTCCTAACCGATGAAAAAAATATTGAGAGCCAAGATCAGCTATGCACACATGTTGTTCTCCCACCCATTGACCCTTTGCTCTCTTGATAAATACTGCATACATGGAAGACAAACCAGCCATCAATGCACATGTCTGCTTTTGTTTTGATAAGCATAAACGTATTGTCCTTTCTCAAATTCATTGCCATGTATAAGCAGTAGTTAAGCATTCCCCACTGTCTCTTCTGAGTTACATTAACGTTTGGTGGCATATGCATATTGATCATTTTTTAAAAAATGGGAATGTTTAATAGAACATTTACAGAGCAATTCTGTGCATGTCTACCTGGAAGTAACTTCCACTGTAGTCACTAGGTGCCAGTCACAAAATCCCAGTTATACCTATAAAATAGCTGCAATGTTTGAAAATAATCAGTTCAGAGAAATGGTAGATGAAAAACAGTTCACTGACATTTTTTGTGTATGCATGTGCATTTCCATAGAGACATAGACCCAAGGGCATAGGGACAGAGACCTAGGGGCAGAAGGGCCTAAGATAAGCTGTCAGGGTTCAGCCCTCCCCCAGTGATCTGGTAAATTTGGACCACCTACATAGTTGAGTCTCCTTAGGCATTATCAATATGAAGTGTACTAAATGGCCAAGCACAAAACAATATCAAGAAAGTTATTGTGGGTGAGCCCTCCCAGGAATCATAAAGGCTGCTTGCAGCCTATCCTATGCACATTCATTTGAGCATAAGCTATACTGAGCATATGGAAGGTACTTCTGTGTACACCCTGTGTTTGTAAGAGTCTTCAAATTTAACAATGTTTCAGAGATAATGGGAAGTAATTTGCCCTCCCTTGCAAGGACCTGCAAGTAGGCAAATTTAATAACAACTTGCCTACTAAGGTTGAATGCCTGCCCTCTTGAAAACAGTTTCACAGTCCCTGAACAGAGATGAGGATATATTTGATTCCTCCTCCTCCTCTTCCTCCTCCTTTACAACTCATATTCTAGAGACACAGAAAAGAAGAGCAAAAACCTGGAAAAGTGTAAAGATATATCATTAAATACCAAAGTTAGGATTGTCCATGCCATCCTATTTCCCATTTTTACGTATGGTCATGAAAGCTGGACAATGAAGAAAACTGTTAGGGGGAAAAATCAACAGATGCAATGCTGGAGAAGAGTTCTGAGAATACTACAGAGCACTAAAAAGACCAGTGGATGGGTCCTAGAACAGATCAGGCCCTAACGCTCCCTGGAAGCAAAGATGACTAAACTCAGGTTGTCATATTTTGGCCATATCATGAGAAGAAAAGACTCACTAGAAAAGAGTATAATGCTTGGTAAAGTGGAGGGCTGTAGGAAAAGAGGAAAACTGCATTCCAGGTGGATAGAAGCCACGACCATGAGTCTGAAGGAGTTGAGCAAGGCGGTTGAGAATAGGGGTGACTTGGAGGTCTCATATATGTAGGGTCACCATGGTTCAAAGTAAGCTTGAAGAGAATTCATCCTCTGAAGAAATCTTGCCCCACCTCCCTGTGATGAGTTCACTTTAGGGTTGCCATAAGTTGGAAACAACTTGATGGCACACAGCAGCAGCAACACTAGCAACATTTTTAAAAGGTACACCCATCTCTCCAATGGAAAACAGGACAGCACTAAGAAATAAGAACAGGGATAGTTGATCATGTATTAATGGGATTCCTTTTCACTTTCAATTGCTTAATAGTTCATGGACACCTGTGATCTTGAATGATGAGCTGCCCAGCTGCATCCTCTCTGGTGCTATAGTGGTAAAGCCAAATGTGAAGGAATTTACTGAGACTTCAGTCATCTTCGAAGATGGAACAATGGAGAATCATATAGATGTGATCATCTTTACCACCGGTTACAGTGCTTCTTTTCCTTTTTTGGAAGAGCCAATTCATAATATCTGCAAAAGCAGCACATCTCTTTATAAATACATCTTCCCTCCTCACTTGGAGAAGCCTACACTGGCAATCATTGGTTTTATAGCAGTAAATGGATCTATTCTACCTGTGACAGAACTTCAGGCTCGCTGGGTCACAAGAGTATTTAATGGTAAGAAATCTAAGTTAGAGACAAAAGTACTATGACTTCAGGTAGATTTTAATAATTTATCAGTTTTTTCAGATGTTTTTCTGCAAGTATGTGTGCCAGGATCTTTTTTTTTTTGTTTTTTTTTTAAGTGGCATCACTGGATTCAGCTCAGCCATGGAAATTCACTGGGTGACTTTGGGCAAGTTACATTCTCTCAGCCTCAGAGGAAAGCAAAGGCAAACCCTCTCTGAACAAATCTTGCCATGCCAAGACTGCTCCAAAACACATGGCAGAAATAATCCAGTTTGAAACCGCTTTAACTGTCCTGGCTCAATGCAAGGAAATCCTGGGAAATGTAGTTTTGTAAGACATTGAGCCTTCTCTAACAGAGATAGTTCTGGTGCCACAACAAACTATAGTTCCCAAGATTCCCTAGCACTGAGCCAGGGCAGTTAAAATGGTCTCAAACTGGACTATTTCTGCAATGTGTTTTGGACCACTATCTCAAAAACATTTCATAGAGCTGAATAAGTCTTAGAAAATGAAGAATTAATTCATTGCCATTAAAAGTTGGGAACAGAGATTAAAAGTTTCAGAAATTTTGAAGCCATTAGATTTAAAAAAAAAAAAAAAGCTTGAAGAAATGCAATATTTCCACTCTACAAATTAAAAGTCACTTTATTTCTTTAGGGACATAAAATTCATTGTATAACTTGGTTTGGGATAAAATTATCATGTCTGATATATTAAAATTACAGTTTATTCAGAAAATAATTACAAATGGAATTTATTTATTTTTAATTTTTATTTATTTATTTATTTTTACAAATGGAGCTACAAGGTCCTGAACTGTAAAGAAAACCTGAACTATAAAACTTGAACCTCTTTATTTTTGCCAGTTTGACAGCAGTCAAAAATAAAACACAAAAAACCCTCAATTTTAAAAACAAAAGACACAATCATCATTAGTAAAACAGAGAATAATATTTTGTATTATTTTGTCTCCAGTAGTTGTCCCTAGTGTCAAGCAGACATAGCATAGTCATATCCATAAAAAGAACAGAAAAGGAAACCAAGACAAGGAATTGTAATGATCTGACATAATCTAACATAAAAGTACTCTTATATAGATTTTAGAACTAATGTTGAACCAGTAAAAAAAAAAATCTAAATACCTTTTCTTAAGCATTTTATTCATTGTTCTAATAGAAAACATTCCATAATCAATTTTTCATTATTTTTTTCCTGGAAATAAGGTGAAGGAGACAAAATAAACATGTTTCTCCCCCCCCCCCCCCAAAAAAAAATCATATTTTTTTTCTGGACCTTCACATTTTTTGTTGGGAATACATAATACAATAATACAATGTGTTGCATGGACGGATAATTAATTCCTCAATTGATGGTTAGCTTAAAAAAAAATCATGGGATCCATAGAAAGCATGAGGTTTCTGTTGGCTTGTCAATATTGCCCTCTAGTGGCATATTTGTATGTGTTCTTTCAAAAGTAATATTTTTGTAGTTTTCAGGTTACCTCCCTCAACTTTATACTTTTCAACTGCTTGGTCTACTAATCCCATAATATTGGTGGCTGGGAATAATGTGACTGTAGCCTAATGTGTCTGGAAACTGCCAGATTGAGAAAGTCTATCCTAAAGCATGGGACCTAACAGCCTATTAAATTAAATTTGATAATTGTTTTGCATTTTTCTTCTCTTTCTACCCCATCAAAATATACGCTGGTCAGTTACACAAGGCTGATGAAACGGAGAATCAGTACAAGTTACTTGGGCTCGACAGTCTAGAAGGGGGCCCAGTACTCAAAAATATTGCATATTTTTGTTTCTTTTGGTTTTTTTGTCCATTTCTCAGTACAAAATTCTGTATTACAAAATAGTAAAGATTTTTAGCAGGTCCATCCTTGCTGTGGCCCAATTGAGAGGAAGGAAGCTGTGGGTGAGAAAAAAGGTGCAGTAGCACCAGCAAGTGAGGGGAAAGGAACAAGAGGAACAGGTAGCATTAGAAGAAGCCACGGGCAACATGCAAAACTCCAGTAATAATGGCAGTGTCTGGAAACAGGGAGCCAAATGGAATCGGTCACTGTAATATCAGCCCCACAGAGATGCAGCAGCAGCACCTCCCCAGCCTGGATTATCATCTTTCATAATTCTTTTCCAGCTCCTCTGCCCACTGAAGAAGGGAATTCCCTAACATCTTGTTACCCCAAGATCCATCCTTTCAGCCTCTTCCCCCCTCCCCATTTCTGATATTAAATTGAGGCTGTCTGTGGCTCATAGCCCCCAGCATGAGCAAACAGCAATGCCATATAAGGAGATCCAGGATCATACTGGGGGGATCTGGGAGGCTCAACATGGGGAAATACAAGAGCATGTAGCTACAGATAGATCCATCAAGATTGGAATCTGCATAATCCCTTCACCAATTGGAGCAATTGAGGGCAATACACGTTGTGTTTGCAAGGAAACAGAAAGCCAAGAGCACCTCCCTCTGGAAGCAATATTCCTTTGTCCAGGGACATTTGTACTGATTGTCTGAACATTCCCAACTTCCCTTCCCATTCTTCCCTCCTGGGATATCCACTCTAATCCTGAATTCTTCCCCAGGACAGGTTTTGCATTATAAATATCCCTGCTTGGGCACCACCAATTCAGTCTTGCTTTTTGTCACTTCACTTTTCAGCTTGCTGGCCACACCATGATCCCCAGGCAGCTTGCTGAACCACCTCACTTCCTAGTGTCTCCCTGATTGGAACTCCACTTCTGGAATAAGTATAGCATTACCCTCTACATCCACTCAAACTCGCTGTCTTTTATAGCGTTAGTTCTTGGATGCATGCACGAGAGAGTGTCTTTGTGTGGAGGGTGACTTCCTTTCGATTGATAAAGAAACCTAATATGAACCTTGCACTCTGGAGTTCTCTGTTTCAGAACTGGTATACATAGGCTATCAGGGGTAGGCAACCTTTCCCCTTTAATTGCCATGTATCCAGAATCCCAGGAGCTATTGGCCAACATGGGACTATTGGCCAACATGGCTGAGGCTTCTGGGAGCTGAAGTCCCTCGGCCCTTAAAGGGGAAAGGTTGCCTACCCCTGGGCTAGATCCTCGCTTTGAGTTGCCTGAGTCCTTTCATTGCCTTTATTGAGGTAATAAAATTTTCCCATTGAATATAGATTGTCAGTACCCACCCAGGACCCTGGCATGTTGGGTAACAATCTTCTGGCTAACCTGGCCTGGCCACTGAGGAGGATTTTACATGGGGAGCATGCCCTCCAACTGTCCCAATTAATCTTCTGACATTCCACTTTTGGAGCTGCTTTTAAAAAAATTCAGTTTCTTTCCCCTTTCACTTTCCTTCTTCATTCTCAGCTTACTTCAATTGCTGCAAACTGAGTTCAAAAGTGTGCTGCATCTTCTCCTTGCTTGCATGTTCTTTCTCAATAGCTTTTGCCATCTTGACTACACATATGGCTTAGCTATATGTGTCCCTATTTTCATCTATGAAATGCTTGGGAAGGAGGCAGCCTCTGGGTACAGGTCAAAGAGATTGATAGGTGATTGGTTGTGGGTGATAGAGACATTGCTCTCACAAAGACTCAAAGAACCTCGAAGGAATGAGCAAACATCTTGGGCCTGAAAAAAATTCACTGAGGCCTGAACTCACACCCAGTGTCCCTGCATTCCATGAATACCTTTCTAATAGCTTAAATATCTTAAATAGGGAAAGGCAATAGCAAACCTTCTCTGAACAAACCTTGCCAAGAAAACCCATGGTAGGGTAATCTTAGGTCCAAAACACATTGCAGAAATAATCCAGTTTGAGATTACTTTAACTGCCCTGGCATAGTGCTAGGGAATCCTGGGAATTGTAGTTTGATGTGGCACCAGAGCTCTCTGACAGAGAAAGCTAAATGTTTCACAAAACTACAATTCCCAGAATTCCCGAGCATTGATCCAGGGCAGTTAAAACGGTCTCAAACTGGATTATTTCTGCAGTGTGTTTTGGATCTTAAGGTCACTATAAATTGTAAATGACTTGAAGGCATACAACAACAAAGCTTGTTTAGATTGGAATAGAATGATCTGTTCATTCCATTTAGAGAATACTGATCCAAAGTAATTTTGAAGTGTATCAAGAACTGGTATAACTCTGAACATATGGAAAACTTTTTTAAAAACTGTGTTCTGCAAAAATCAGTGGTAAATCATATGACAGGGCAATTAATCCAATGGTTCCCCCAGTTTAAATGGCTAAGGCCTAAATTGCCAATCCAGCTCAAGTTAAACTATTGAATCAGGGGAAATGTATTAAATCAACACTTGTGTAAATTGCCCTGGTCCAATGAATCTAGTTTAGTTGGAAGTAGTCATTGGACTGAAGCCTGATCATTTATTTAGGCCTTTACCAAAGAGATCTGTAGTATCTTCCTTGATGCATTTCCCCCCTAAACTCTGTCCATTGTTGTTGTTAAGTGCTCTTGAGTATGCCTTGACTCATGGAGACCTTGTGAGTGAAACTCCTCCAAGCCCCTCTGCTCTGTTCAGGTCCTACAGGTTCAGGGCTGTGGCCTCCTTGATTGGATCTATCCATCTGATATATGGTTTTCCTCTCTTTCTACTGCCCCCCACTTTTCCTAGCATTATTGTCTTTTCTAGTGAGTCATCCCTTTTTGTGATGTGGCTGAAGCATGACAGCCTCAATTAAGTCATCTTGACTTCCTAAGAGAATTCAGGCTTGATCTGTTCTAGGACCTATTTGTTTGTCTTTTTGGCCATCATGATCTATGCAGTGAAAGGCTTTGCTATAGTCTGTTTGTTCTAGTCTATTTTATTTCTGATGTTGTATTTTAAGTTGTTTTAATGGATATCTGGTTTAATACTTTTTTAAGGGGTGGGTGGGTTTTGGGATTTTAGTGTGTATTTTGAGATATGTGATATTGTATGGAATTTTAACTGTTGTAAGCTGCCCCATTGTTCGACAGAGGGGCAGGGTATAAATAAATTTTATTATTATTATTATTGTTTATTATAAAGCACATGCTGATTTTCTTCTGGAATTCCCTGGTGTACTCCATTATTCATAGTATGTTTACAATGTGGACCCTACCTAGTGCCTCTTCATTTCCTGAACCCAGCTGGCACCTCTGGAATTTCTCTCTCCATATGTGGTAGGAGTCTCTGCTACAAAATGTTAATCATAACTTTGCATGCATGGGAAATAATGCAATAGTCCTGTAGTTACTGTACTCTTTTGTATCTCCTTTTTAAGTGATGGGAATGTATATTGATCATTTCCAATCTATGGGCCATTTTTTATTAGCAGAATTATAGTTGATTCTGTCTGTAGATTGCAACAGTTCTATTGTATGTCATCTGTCCCTGGTGATTTATTCTTCCCAGTTGCTTGAGGTGCCACTTTAACTTCATTTTCCAGAATTTGGAGTTTATCTCCATATGATTTGCCTTCCCATTTGGCATTCATCCTTCTTTCTCTTGTATATAGTTTTTCTATGTATTGCTTCAATATATTTTTATTTTATCTTTGTAGTTTATTATATTCCTCTGCTGGTCAAGTAGCATTCCTATTCTTGGTTAAAAATTTCTTTTTAATTTCCTGAATCTTGTGGAAGAGGTCTCTTGTTCTTCCTAATTTGTTGTTGGCTTCTGTTTTCCTGCATTGATTATTATTATAATTCTCTTTCTCATTGCATACTTGACATTGTTGCATTCGATGTCCTAGTTCTGTTCTAGTCACCCTTTTCTTTTGCTTTTCTTCTTTCTTTTATAGCTTGCAATGTTTCATCTGTCATACATTTTTCTTCTCTTTCTTGTTGGCCACAGTTAGCATCTTTTAACATTCCTCTTTGTCCCTGGCCTCTGTCCATAGTTCTTCTGCTTCCTGGTGCTTAATATTGCAAATCTATTTTTCATTTTTTCTTTGAATTCTGCTGAGATTTTCTTCAGATCATATTTTGGCATGATGATTGATGTTGTATTCTTCTTAAGCTTTATTCTATTTTTTATGTTAGTAGTTCAATGTCTGTGCCACAGTTTGTGCCTGGTCTTGTTTTTGCTGTGAATATAGAACTTCTCCATCTTATTTCCAATTATTTAAACTATCTGATATTTGTATTAACCATCTGGTGATGTCCATGTATACAATCTCCTCTCAGGTTGTATGAAGAAGGTGTTTCCTATGAATGGTTTGCTGACCTCAAAACTCTGTCAGTTGATCTCCTCCTTCATTTCATGATTCTAATGCAAATGGGCCTACTGTTTTTGATTGTGTTCCTTTTCCTACTTTTGCATTCCAATCATCTATGATTAGCAAGAAATCCTGTTTTAATGTGTTGTCAATTTCTTCCTGGGCTCCTTTGTAAAATCTCTCGATTTCTTTTTTCCACCACCTTTGTGGTTGGCACTTAGACAGGAATTATGGTAATGTTGGTTGGTTTTCCCCGGAGTCTTATTGACATGATGTACCATATTTTTCAGCGTATAAGATGACTTTTTGACCCTGGAAAAGGGTCTCAAAAGTTGGGGGTCGTATTATACGCTGGGTAGAGAAGGAGGAGGATGAGAATGGGGAGTGGGGAGAGAAGGAGAAGGAAGCCAGGGACAGAAAGTGGGGTCTGAAAACGGAGAGAGAAGGGAGAAAGAGTCCAAGGAAGAAAGAGGGGTCTGAAAACGAAGAGAGAAGGGAGAAAGAGTCCAAGGAAGAAAGAGGGGTTTGAAAACAAAGAGAGAAGGGAGAAAGAGTCCAAGGAAGAAAGAGGGGTCTCAAAACAAAAAGAGAAAGGAGAAAGAGTCCAAGGAAGAAAGAGGGGTCTCAAAACGGAGAGAGAAGGGAGAAAGAGTCCAAGGAAGAAAGAGGGGTCTCAAAACGGAGAGAGAAGAGAGAAAGAGTCCAAGGAAGAAAGAGGGGTCTGAAAACGGAGAGAGAAGGGAGAAAGAGTCCAAGGAAGAAAGAGGGGTCTGAAAACGGAGAGAGAAGGGAGAAAGGGGCCAAGGAAGAAAGAGGGGTCTGAAAACAGAGGGAGAAAGGGGCCAAGGAAGAAAGAGGGGTCTGAAAACGGAGGGAGAAAGGGGCCAAGGAAGAAAGAGGGGTCTGAAAACGGAGGGAGAAAGGGGCCAAGGAAGAAAGAGGGGTCTGAAAACGAAGGGAGAAAGGGGCCAAGGAAGCCAGTTCTGTAGTATGGATGCAGCCTGAGTCTGCATTGAAGAAATAATGCAGTTTGACACCGCTCTAACTGCCATGGCTCTGTCCTATGGACTTCTAGGATCTGCAGTTTTCTTTGTGGTACCAGAGCTCTCTGACAGAAAAGGCTACCGTAAGTATCTCACAAAACTGTACATCCCAGAATTCCATAGCCTTGAGCCAGGGCATTTAAAGCGGTGTAAAACTGCTTTAATAAATTTCTGCAATGCAGATGCAGCCAAAGTTAATGTGTTGCTTGGACATAGGTTCTTTAACAAATAATTCTGGACAATGAGAGAGAGTACCCTTGAAGATTTATCTAAAGAAGACCCAAGTTCCTTAACTTGGAAGTTATATGTGTATGTTGTGTGCCTTCAAATTGTTCCTGACTCATGGTGATCATAGGGTTTTCTTGGCAAGATCCGCTCAGAGGCGGTTTGTCATTGCCTTCCCCTGAGGCTGAGAGTGTGTGACTTGTCCAAGTTCACCCAGTGGGTTTCATGGCAGAGTGGGGAATCAAACCCAGGTCTCCAGAGTGATAGTCCAACACTCACACCACTACACCACACTGACTCCTATTCCCATGTACTACCTATGAAACAATTGCAGACTTTTTTGTTGTTCTTGTGTGCCTTCAAGTCCTTTCCGACTTATGGCGACCCTAAAGCAACCTTATCATTGGATTTTCTTGGCATGTTTCTTCAAATGGGGGTTGCCATTACCATTCTCTGAGGCTGAGAGTGTGTGACATGCCCAGGGTCACTTACTTGGCTGCACATTGTACATACCCCAGAAGGCATCACCTAGTAGTATATTGTCCCAACACTTCCCGCCCAACACTTCCTCATTTCCCCCCAAACATCTCATAGCTGGGAGATGGAAATAATTTTTAAAGCAGCATTTAAATCTGGACTATTTTTAAAAAAGCAAGGTCCAAAACACAATGCAGAAATAAATGCCAGGGAACATGGGAGCTGTAGTTTGTTGTGTTTATAAGTGACAGTTTTTCTGCATGTCATAAGCATTTGAATTAAAATTACCATATTGAAATCAAATCTAATTTTTTTAAATTTTTATTTGGTGTGTGTTGGAAAGATATTTTAACTGGAAAAGTTGGGGGTTGTCTTATACGCCCAGTTGTCTTATACGCCGGAAAATACGGTAAACTGACTTTGCGCTATATACTTTGATTTCACAATGGGGCTATGCAGATGGGCAGCTCTGGGCCGCCTCTGCTAGTGGCAGGTCGGGGCTGCGGCAGCCCCACACCATGGCCCTGATCCTTCTTTTTGCCACCCCTAAAAGAGTGGCAAAATGCTGCTCCTTTTAGGGGCGTCAAAAGGCCGTCCTAAAAGCCAACACCACGGTTCTTCCTCACCCTTTCAGCACAGCGTGTTTGAACGCTGTGCTGGGAGGGCGTCCTGACACCGTGCACCGTGCAAACGGGCACGTGGCGTCAGGACAACATTGGGGTGCGCTTGGGGCAGCAGGTGTGTGGCTGCCCCGCCCCAACCCCACCCCAGGCTAGTTCTTTAGGCCGATCTGCAACACCCCTATGTCTCTTCACACTATTAATGCCACCCCATTTCTTCTTGTCTTTTCATTTCTTCTTGTCTTTTCATTTCTTCTTGTCTTTTCATTTGCTGAGTAATACACAGTGTAGTTGTCCAACTCAAAATGTCCCATTCCTTTCCATTTTAGTTCGCTAACCCTAGTATTTCTGTTTATATGTTCCATTTCCATTGTTACTATGTCTAGCTTCCCTTGACTCATATATCTTACATTTCATGTTCTTATAATATGTGTATTGCAGCTTCTGGTACTCTTTTTGCTTTTGAACATGTCTGCTGTTTGTTTTCTTTTTTGCTTGAGTTCTGTTGTGCCTTTGTCTCCATCCCTATTTGTGATTAGCTTTTGCTCTGGCCTTTTAGCACGTTGCTTGTTACTTATCACTACCTCCTGATTCATTTTGGATTGTCTCATCATAGGGTTTTCTCAGTGAGGGGTCCCTGCAAGGAGGGTCGCTATTGCCTCCCTATACTTGCAGTATGAACATGTGTCAATTGTGGTGTCAGTAGTTGTTATCTCCAAGAGGTTCTCCACTAATGTCACCCTCCACTACAGCTGCTGCCCAGTAGTTGTCTGTCACAATGCTAATATCAGCATACATCCCCCTTAATACTGTCCCCCTCTGTTCCAACCTCCTTCAAGTTCTGTCCCTCCTCAGGTCATTTCCCTCTCATTTTCTCCACTGCCATTTCTCCTCATCCTTCCCCACACTTTCCTATTCGTAGTAGTGAGGTCCGCATGAAAATGATTATGGGCCGAGTTGTCCCCTTGCTCTGCCTCCTTGCACTCCCTGCAGGTATGCTGCTAGTTGGCAGCAATAGTGGGCCAGGCTGTCCCATCACTTTATCCCCTCTCTCTCCATGCAATGGATGCAGCTGGGTGGCAACAGCGGACATGATGGGCTGGGTCGTTATCTGATCCTAAAAATAAAGCTTTCAGGGTGTAGAAATTCAAATTGCAACAAATATTTTTAATGAATTATTTTCAAGTTCTATATGTCTGTGAGAGTCTGCTTTTACCAACAAAAGAAGTGTATGTGTGAGAGGATCAGATTTTACCATCTTTTCCCCATGTTGTCTACCAAAAGTTGGCCACCCAAATTCTTTTTTTCTGTTCCACTTTAGAAATAGATTGGACTGGAAGGAAAGTATTTGCTATAATGGAAAACAAGGTTAGAAGAAAGGAAAATTATTAGCTCTAAATTTACCCCAAGCTCTATCTAATGTTAAAAGCCAACATACCCACCCCTGTCTTACATACAGATGGGACAGAATTATGATTATCATGAATGGGTAACATTGTCCTTAAATACAGCTCTATTAATTTAATTTTCAAGAACCTTCTTTCTGCAAGCACCCTGTCAAACAGAGCTATAAAAAAAAACCTTGCTTATAAAAGCAAGAATATGGCCTGTATTTTCTGTTTTGCACGCTCTGATCCTTTTGCTACTGACTTGACACGTAAAAACCAAGGTGGATATATTGCTATCATGATGTCTAATCAGGATGGTAGAGATATTAACAAAGATATTCCAATAAAAGTAGTGAATACTCCAAGCCAGACATCACTTACAGGAATTGAGCCAAAGTAGAAAGACTATTAAAATCAGATTAGACTAAATGCAGCCATTCGTGTGTGTGAACAGTTCATTTTTTCTTTTATCCAGGGTCATGTAAACTCCCACCAGTGAGCAGACTGATGAGTGAAGTTGCTAAACGGAAGAAGACTCTTCTTAAAATGTATGTTACATGTTTTTGTACACTGGGGAAGATGGGTAGACATGTTAGTCTGTTGCAGAAACACCAGTTGAGAGTCTTCAGCAGGGATGCCATACCACCCAAATAACCAGGATTTTCCCAGATTCTATGCAAGCCACCCAGTGCCTATCTGGATAATCATTTTGCCCATATTCCAAGCCTTCATGTTTTTAAAAAAGCAAGTCTCTAGTGTTTGCAGAATTAGAGATATGGGGCAAAATGTGGGCATGTTCTTCTGTCAAAATCATAGAATTGGAAGAGACCACAAGGGCCATCAAGTCTAATCCCTTGCCATGCAGGAACACAGAATCAAAGCATGCTTGGCAGATGGCCATCCAGGCTCTGTTCAAAAATCTCCAAAGAAAGAGAGTTCACCACACTATGAGGGAGTGTGTTCCACTGTCAAACAGCTCTTACTGTCAGGAAGTTTTTCCTAATGTTGAGGTGGAATCTCTTTTCCTCTAGTTTGAATCCATTGCTCCAGGTCCTTTTGTCTGGAACAGCAGAAAATAAGCTTGTTTCAGCCTCAATATGACACCCCCTCAAATATTTAAACAGGGCTACCATATCACCTCTTAACCTTATCTTCTCCAGGCCAAACATACCCAGAAGAAATTGTTCTGCAAGGAGCAACCTTTGGGGCATTACGGAAGCAAGAGTGAGTGATACAAGTGGTGGAGTGCAAGAAGCAAAAGAGGGACACATTGCAAGGGTGCAAGGAGAAGCAAAGAATGGTGTAGATGAGACTAAACTGAGTCTTGTTCAACTTGGTGAAGAGAAGCCATGATTACAAGAGTGCACTCTTTAAATACCTCAAAGGTTATCACAAAGAGGAAGAGGGAGGTTTGTTCTCTGATACTCCAGAAGATAGGACTGGGTCAAATGGTTTTAAGTTACAGGAGAGGAGATTTTGATTGAACATTAGAAGGAAAATTTTGACAGTAAGAGCAGTTCAGTAATGGAACTAATTACCTAGTGAGGTGGTGAGATCTCCTTTTCTGGAGGTTTTCAGGAAAAGGCTGGACAGCTATCTGCTGGGGATCCTTTCGCTGGAAATCTTGCACTTAGTGGGGGATGGAACTTGATGGCCCTTGAGGCCCCTTTGAACTCTATGATTCTATGACAGGGGTAGGCTACCTTTCCTCTTTAAGGGCTGAGGGACTTCAGCTCCCAGAATCCCAGGAGCTATTGGCCAACATGGGACTATTGGCCAACATGGCTGAGGCTTCTGGGAGCTGAAGTCCCTCAGCCCTTAAAGGGGAAAGGTTGCCTACCCCTGTTCTATGATCTCCTGTAAAACACAAATATGCACACCTACCTAACTATCTGCATCAATACTATGTGAATTCTGAGTTTACCAGGGAAAAGTCTTGTTTGGCCTTAAACCCTGAAGGACAGGTCAGAAAACAGCTTCGGTGTAGCTCTTCTGGGATACACTGTCTGCTCTGCATCAAGCAACAATTTTTCTTCCAGAAAAATGGTGTCATCATGTGGTTAGAGAAAATTCTTTCCACCACACCAGACAGAAACTTCCTAGTGCTACTGATCAAGACTCGGTGCAGCTATTCTATCTTTTCCTCTGTTGAAATCTAGGAGGGAGATTGAGAGAGCACAAGATCAGACTAACGCTAGCAAGTGTCCTGTCCACAACTTCAGACTGCAACAAGTGAAACTGTTCCTACAAACCAAGACCAGACAATGATCTGAACCAGAACTTGCAACAATTGTGGAGTCAACTTCAGTTATAAAATATACATTATTTTGCAAAAAAAAAAAAAAAAAATCAGAGCTCCTCCAATGATCTAGCTGGACCTATTTGCAGACTGAATCTCAGCAGTCCAGTCACCAATCATCCAAAAGTTCTGTGTGTCACATTGTTCATTGTCTCAATGAGGATCACATTCCCCTCCTCAGCCCTTGCATTGGTCCCATCCACCACTACACCAAATACCAAATCAAAAGTTTTACATCTCACATGTGTGGGGTCAGGGATACACTGAGAAAGTCCCAAGGTGGTGGCCATGAAGGCCTGAGGCACCCTAGCCAAAGTGACTCTGGCACGAATGCTGAAGTCTTCCATAATCATTGCCCTGTTATTCTCTAAGCAGTTATTGCCTCAGCAAGCTTAGTGGGAAGTAAGACTCCAACACTTCTGTTTTATGTCTTTGACGAGACAGATACCCTGACATCCAGCTCCTAGGTAAACTGGATTCCCAATGAAAAAGGAAGCATTCTTTGGGTATGGGTTGCAAAAACCAACCCTGATACTATGGGATTAGTGGCATACTTGTAATCCAGGCAGGCAACTCTGGTTGCCCTATCTCCCTTCCAAGATCTCAATTACACAAGTCAGGTCAGACACCCCATCTACAAAATGTAGATGAGTTATGTCTTACTGTGTGCTGACCTGGCATTCAACAACAGCAGTACCAGGTTGGGAGGACTGTCTGACATGACTGTCTCAGTCTTGAGGAAAAGGGCAATGTCTAGGGAGGTTTACAGTCATTAATGGCTGGAATCCCTTGTACAATGGCATCCACTTGTCCTTCTTTCATAATGCCTTGACAAACACCATCCCAATGGCAGTACTTTGGCACACACAGCTGCACTTTACTAAAAGTGTGCAAAGAGAGGAGCAATCACAATACAGAAATCTTAGTAGCAACTGTTACAAGCCCAGCAATTATAAGGGAAATCTCAAGGTGGGAGGGCAAGTGGAAAGGAGCTATAATGGGTAATAGTAATGGGCAATGTACTATAGTGAACCAATAGGGTACAAAAGAGGGACACTGCCTACAGAGACATACACCCTGAAGCTAAGAAGAGTCAAGGACTGATCACTGCCTGGTAGGGTTTAGACTTACTGGGACTCAGAGCTTCTGCAGGGGTGGGGGGACAATTAAGATGGCCCACCCCAGGAGCCTTATGGTTCCAGATGGATTCCTGATGGCTCTTGGGGAGTTTCCTGTTGCCTTGGCAGGTGATCCTGTCAAAGCCCTGGCAGATCTCTGGAATAGGGAAATGGACAGGGCAATGGACACGATTGTTCCTAAGCATCCCCTCCCACGAAGTGGAGCCAAACATGCCCCCTGGTTCACTAGGGACCAAGCGGTGATGAAACAAATGGGACAGAGACTAGAGCAATGCTGGCAGAAGACCCGGAGTGAATCCAGCCATTGGAAGACCTATGTCAAGGCTATTGCGTCTGAACAGTGGGTTCCAGTAGAGCTGTTCCGAGTGGTCATGGGCCTCCTACATTCTGGCCCTGCGAGATACTTTGCAGACAAAATTGCTTGGATTCTCTCTGACTTGGATGCTGTAGTTGAGACAGCTCCAGTGGATGTAATCTTGATGCCTGCTTGACCTGCATTATTAGATAAGCTTCAGTTTGTGCAGTCTGACGATGTAGACAGGATCTCTGGAGAAGTAAGGATCACCACGTGCATGCTGGATCCTTGCCCTTCCTGGCCAAGTGGGTAAGGGGGGGGGACAAATGCCTCACTGCAGCAAGGCAGATTTACATCTTGTCTAAAGGAGATTATGGTGAGCCCATTACTGAAAAAGACCACCTTGGATCCCACCATTTTGGATAACTATAGGCCAGTCTCTAATATTCCATTCTTGGGCAAGGTTCTGGAGTGAGTGGTGGCCTCCTAGCTTCCAGGGTTTCTGGATGAAACGGATTATCTAGATCCATTTCAATCTGGCTTTAGACCTGGCTATGGTACAGAGACAGCTTTGGTCACCTTGGTGGATGACCTACGCAGGGAACTGGACTGGGGGAGTGTGTTGATCTCTCAATGATGTTCAATACATTCAGCCATATCCTTCTGGGCTGTCTTTTTGGGATGGGACTTGGGGGCACTCTTATGTGGTGGTTCCAGTTTTTCTTGGAGGGGCAAACTGAGAAGATGGTGTTGGGGGACTCCTGTTCGACTCCTTGGCCATTAGCCTGTAGGATCCCTCAGGGTTCTGTTCTATCCCCCATGTTATTCAACATTTATATGAAACCTCTGGGAGAGGTCATCCAGAGATTTGGGGTGCAGTGTCACCAATATGCTGATGACACCCAACTCTATTTCTCCTTCCCATTTGATTCCAAGGAACTTGTCTCTGTAGTGAACCAGTTTCTGCTGTCAGTAATGGACTGGATGAGGGCAAACAAATTGAAGCTTAATCCAAACAAGACAGAGGTGCTCCTGGTCAGTCGTAAGGCAGATCAGGGAATTAGGGCTTTGCTTGTGTTGGATGGGGTTACACTCCCCCGAAATCTGAGGCTCGTAGCTTGAATGTGCTCCTGGACTCTAGTCTGAGCCTGGATGCCCAGGTCTCTGCAGTGGCCAGGAGTGCATTTGCACAGCTTAAACTTGTGCGCCAGCTGCGCCCGTACCTTGAGTCGCCAGATCTGGCTACGGTGACACACGCCTTGATGACATTCGATTTGGACTACTGTAATGTACTCTACATGGGGCTGCCTTTGAAAACTGTCTGGAAACTTCAGCAGGTTCAAAACGCTGCAGCCAGAATGAAGACCCAGGGCCAGTTACAGGAAGCATATAACTCCCTTGTTAAAACAGCTCCAGTGGCTACCTGTTTGTTTCCAGGCACCATTCAAAGAGCTGATCATGACCTATAAAGCCCTACATGGCTTGGTTCCAGACTATTTGTATCTCCCCATATGAACCTGCGAGAGCCCTAACATCTGCAGGAGAAGGCTTTCTCTCAGTCCTGCCAAGATCACAGGCTCGCCTGGTGAGGACACGAGAGAGAGCCTTCTCGCTGCTGCTCCCACCCTCTAAAACACCCTTCCTCAAGAAGCTAGACTGGCCCCCTCCCTGCTGGCCTTTCACCGGCTAGTAAAAACATTTTTATGCCAGTAGTCTGTCTATATATAATGCATAGCAGGGCGATTTTATGGAGCAGGTGGGTTTTTAGTTTGTTTTTTATTTTGTTTTTAACTTGTATATATTTTATGTGATTTTATATTATATTTTATATTGTGTATATCATATGTGATTTTATATGTGATTTTATATACAGTGGACCCTTGTTATACACGGGGGATCTGTTCCAGACACCACCATCCCCGCGTAAGCAAAATACTGTGGGACTTAAAGTCTCGTTGATTTTAATGGTGGTGTGTGCACTCTGAGCACACATGTCATTAAAAGAGCTGGGGCTCTCTGTCTGTATGACCTTGAGTCTGCATATGGTGAGCCCGCATATGGTGTGGGCTCACTGTATAGACATTTTAATTGTTTTGAATTTTATTGCAATTTTAAAGGTTTTCTCTGTGAGCCGCCAGGGAGAAAGGCGGGAAATAAAATAAATAAAATAAATAAATTGCCCTCCTTTGTGCTAGTCCCCAGGGCACAAAATCTCACCATTCTGGTACCTCACAATATGGTCTCAGTGAGGATGGTATGGGAGTGATCAAAGATGGTGAATTTCTATTACTGTGCCTAATGCTGTCAAAAGCAATTTGTACACTCAGCTTAGAAGACCTCAAAAAGCCAGAGATGTCCAGAACGTGTTCTGAAGCCCTTTACCATGGAGAGTAAGGAAAATATTCCACAGACAATTCCATTAGGAAATGTCTAATGGCCAGACACATTATTGTACAGGGACTGACCCCGGGAGGGCATCTGTTTTCGAGATGTCCTGCTAGGCAGTGCCTTACCAGGAACAAGAAGAGCCATCCCTGAGCCAGCAGTCCCAGTCCACCGTGCCACACATAGGTCCAAAGCACACAGCAGAAATAATCCAGTTAGAGACTGTTTTAACTGCCCTGACTTAATGCTAGGGAATTCTGGGAACTGTAGTTTTGTGAGACATTGAGCCTTCTCTGTCAGAGAGCTCTGGGGCCACAATAAACTACAATTCCCAGGATTCCCTAGCACTGAGCCGAGGCAGTTAAAGCAGTCTCAAACTGGATTATTTCTGCAGTGTACACTTAATCACCAAGAGGGTGGGCTATTCCTATGTTTTCCCCTTGCTCCTTCATATGTTCAGTAACAAGCATCTGAATAAACATCTGCTCACCAATGGCTCCTCTTCATCCTGGAGAGAAGTGACCATTGGGGTGCCACAGGGTTCTGTCCTGGGCTCAGTGCTATTCAACATCTTTATCAATGACTTGGATGAATGAATAGGGGGCATGCTTCTCAAATTTGCAGATGACACCAAATTGGGAGAAGTAGTTAATACTCCAGAGGACAGGATCAAAATTCAAAATGACCTGAATAGATTAGACAGCTGGGCCAAAACTAACAAAATGAATGTCAGCAGGAAGAAATGTAAGATACTGCACTTAGGCAGAAAAGATGAAATGCACAGATATAGGATGAGGAACACCTGGCTTAACAACCATGTGAAAGGGATCTAGGAGTCCTAGTAGACCACAAGTTGAACAGTGTGATACGGTAGCTTAAAAAGCCAATGCGATTCTAGGCTGCATCACTAGAAGTATAGTGTCTAGATCAAGAGAAGTAATAGTACAACTCTATTCTGCTTTGGTCAGGCCTCACCTGGAATACTGTGTCCAGTTCTGGGCACCACAATTCAAACTGTTGACAAGCTGGAGCATGTCCAGAGGAAAGCAACCAAAATGATGAAGGGTCTGGAAACCATGCCCTTTAAGGAGAGACTTAGGGAGCTGGGTATGTTTAGCCTGGAGAAGAGACGGCTAAGAGAGAATATGATAGCCCTGTTTAAGTATTTGAAGAGGTGTCATATTGAAGCTGGAGCAAGCTTGTTTTCTCCTGCTCCGGAGACTAGGACATGGAGCAATGGATGCAAGCTACAGGAAAAGAGATTCCACCTAAACATTAGGAACTGTTTGACACACTTCCTCAGAGTGTGGTGGAGTCTCCTTCTTTGGAGGTTTTTAAACAGAGGCTGGATGGCCATCAGTTGGGGTTCTTTGCTTGTGTATTTCTGCATGGCAGGGAATTGATGGCCTTTGAGGTCTCTTCCAATTCTATAATTCTAGGGCTGCTGTTGTCTGTGCTAAGCTTCTCAACTAGAATATGATTGAGGTTGCTTGAAATCTTGATGTTATTTCCATTTCTTTTCTACTGTAGGGGTTTTCCCATTGAAAAGGACAGCGCAAAGATAAGCTTTGTTGCCTACATGGATGAAATTGCTGCTTGCATAGGGGTCAAGCCCAACTTGCTGTTGCTCTTCCTATTAGATCCCAGGCTAGCTTGGAAAATTCTTTGTGGTCCCTGCACTTCTTATCAATATCGTCTCACTGGACCTGGGAAATGGGAAAAAGCCAGAAGTGCAATACTGACTGAGTGGGACCGAGTTCTAAAGCCCCTGAAGACTAGAGTCACCAATCATTCTCCCACATGTTCCATGGCTTCCTTCTGGTTTAAGGTCCTTGGCTGTTCATTCCTTGGGACAGCCTTGGTCATTTTAAAATTCTCGTCTCTTTCATGGCTACCCAGGCTAAAGTAAAAGAAGGGGTGCCCTTTTCACATTATTTGTACTTCTTTCAATGTGGGGGTGAGTTGTCTATCAAACACAACAAAGTAAAAAAGAAGAAAATAAGACCTGACTCAAAAAGTAATAACCAGTTATTGGAGCTCCAATAATCTTAAAGAGAATTTTTATAAAATGATGTATAATTGGTATGTAACTCCAAATAAACTAGCTAAGATGTATAAAGGTGTTTCAGATGATTGCTGGAAGTGTAAAGATCAAGTGGGAACTTTTTTTTCACCTATGGTGGAAATGTAGCAGAGTAAGGAAATATTGGTTTTAAAATAATAAGAGAATGGGGAAAAATGGGGTTTCCAATTGGTATGAGACCAGATTTGTATTTTTGAATATGACAAATTTGAGAGATAGTAGAAAAGTAAAATATAGAAATTTGATATCTTGTTTAGTTACGGCTGTGAGGTTAGTGCTGGAAAGAAAATGGAAAACCAATGAAATTCCAACATGTATGGACTGGTTGGAGAAAGTGATGGAAATGGATCGATTAGATAGATTAATGAGTTTAGTGAGAAGAGAACAAACAAAAGTTTTTACAGATAAGTGGAAACCATTTATAGACTTTATTTAAAAAATGAAAGAGATATTAGTGTCAGTGGATTTTATAGTTAGAAAAGTTAGGATTCATATTATTATTAATAGCATTAATATTAGTAATGTTATTAATATTTGTATTAGGGTGATAATGAAGGAATGTGGGATAGTAAATTGGTAAATATTTTTGACTAAAAAAAAAAATAGAAGATAAACAGAGCAAAAAGCTATAACGAACCAGTTAAAGAATAGGCAAGAAGTCTTGTATTGTTTTGTTTTTATTGGTTATGGATTTTTTTCCTTTTTTGTTGTGTGTTTTTGTTTGTTTATATGTTTGTATTCTTTTTAAAGAGGGGAGGGAGTGGGAAGAAGGAAAGAGATGGGTGTGTTGTGTATATGTAAGTTTGTATGTTTAATAAAATTTAAATAATTTTTTAAAATTTATATAAAAAGTAATAACCAATAAAGCAAAAGAATAAATGCATAAAGCTGATTATACAGAATATTATATATAATACAATAAATAATAAAAAGATAGAACTGTGTAAGATCATTTTGTGGTAAATACACAATTCATGATTTGTGGTCAATACATACATTACAAAACATTTAACACAATAGGCATACAATCATGTATAGCATTCAGGAATTAGTCATGGGGTGAATCAGACAAGCAGCTTGGAATGGCCTTTGGCCCCTCCAACCACGATCGCCCTGCAATCAGCAGTGGACTGCAGTGACCAGATGGCCCTCTCTGAAAGCAGGCTGCCACCATGGTCCCAAACGGGCTGCCGGCAAGGAGCAGATTAACATCACTCCTTTGGCCTTTGGCCTTTGGCCTCTGGCCTCAGAGAACCTTCTGGCCACTTTGGGGCCATGCATCATCTAAATGCCATGCCTCCAAAGTGGCTAGAAGCTGCTCCTTTTTACCCAACTGTTTCAGGCCATAGAAGTAAGCCCTGAAAAAAATGTGACGTAGGTTTTTTGTGGGTTTTTCAGGCTGTGAGGCTGTGTTCTAGAAGAATGTGTTCCTGACGTTTCACCTGCATCTGTGGCTGGCATCTTCTCTGAGAACTGTGTTTGAGGGGTTATCCCTTACCTTTTCACTGCTTTTAAAGAGACTTATTAGGAGCTCTTGTCTGCTTTTGGCACTGTGCTCTTCCTGAGCACATGATTTAAAGGGTGTGAGGACTTCTGCTGCTGTTTTAAAAGGAGGAGGGGTAGGGACCAAGTCTGTGGTTGTTGATGTGTGTCTATGTTTGTGAATTTATGTGTATATGTTATTTTTCAATATTTAATTTTTTAAAAAAGAAAATTTAAGATTTTTATTGGAAGGAACTAGCTACCCTTTTGAGGTATAGGCTGATCGTTGAAGTCTGGAGGCACTGCAAATGGCTCGACGATTAAGTCCCAAACAAATTAGATGAGCAGACGTTTTTTTTAATATATTTAAATTCAGAACTAAGTACTTATCTGAGGAGGGACATCATTTTTGCAGATGCTTTGGCTAGGTTGTGCCAACGTGAAAATAAAAAAAGAAAGAGAGAGAGAGAGAGAGAGAGAAAGTGGATATGGTGTTCACATCAACGCAACTGAGTATCGGACTAATGACTAAAGAACAGGTGAAGAAAGCCAAGCTGCCTGTTACTCTAGATCAGGGGTTCCCAATCTGGAATGCCTGCAACCCCGTGGAGTGTAAGATGGAATTTTAGGGGTGCAACAAACATACTTGTATAAATCTAGATTCAGTTCTCTTTTATCAGTCAAGACAAAATCTAGGAATCGCCTGAATATGCAGGCAGATCTGCAGATTGAAGTCAGCAAGAAAGTTCCACATTTTGATAAAATCATAAATGAGAAGAGGAACAAAGAAACCACTGAATTTTTTTTATCCACAATTGGATTTGTTTTACTATATATATATATATATATATTGCTGAATTTAAACTTTCATTTTATGCACTGAATTAAAAGCTTATTTTTAAAAAGTTCAATTTGTATTATACAGTTGGCCCTCCATATCGATGGATTCTTTAGCCACCATTTCAACTTTCCAAAGCTTGGAAATATTTCAAAAATATATAAATTCCAAAAAATAAACCTTGACTTTGCCATTTTATTTAAGGACATCATTTTACTACCCTATTGTATATAATGGGACTTGGGCAGCCACAGATTTTGGTATCTACAGGGGTTCCTCGAACCAAACTCCAGTGGATATCAAGGGCCCACTGTATGTGGTTCAATTTGTGGTTCAAAAATTAAAAATTAGACTTCTTAAGTTTCAAATGTGATATTACTTTTGTAGGAGGTGTGAACATTCATCAGACATTTCCAAGGGGTATGGGGCATAAAAAAGGTTGGGAACCACTGCTATAGAGGAATCCCTTCAAAAAAGCTTGTTGGAAGGGATTAAACAGGATGCCTGGATATGCAGCAGCCAGATGAAATGCAATTCAAAAATGGAATTTATTGTAAAGAGAGAGAGAAATGTGTCTGAGAAACAAAATCTTGCAGTTGTGTCATGACAGCAAAACTGCATGACATTTTGCTTGTGAAAAAATAGTATTGAGATTGGATGTCAAAACTTATGTATGAGACTTCCCAGTACGTATAAGGGCAAAAAGGGTGGGTGGCAAACTTTGTGGACTGTTGCATCTGCTGCCCTCATCAAATGAGCTTTGGACACATGTCAGTATGTATTTTATTGTGGAATTATTAGTCATAAAAAGAAAAAGTGTGATTTGGGTGATAGCAGACATATTTTCAAAATAAGTCAATTTCATAGCCTGTCAAACTCTACCTACTGCCCAGCAACTAGCCAAAATGTATATTAAACATGTGTACAAGTCGCACAGGGTGCTCCACAAGATTGTGTCAGATTAGGGCACCCAATTCACCTCTCAGTTCTGGAAAGGCTTTTTAAAACTTCTAGAGATTGGACAAACCATGAGCACAGCCCAACATTCTCAATAAGATGGGCAAATAAAGAAAAGAAAATCAATTTTGGAGCAATATCTAAGAGGTTATGTTAATTTTCAGCAGGATAACTAGGCAGACTTGCTCTCATTTGCAGAAATAGCCTATAACATTTCTGTGCACCAAAGCATGGGACATCCCCATTTGAAGTGTTATATGGGCAGAGTGCTGCTAAGCCTTGAGGTCATGCAAAATGACTCTATCCCACTGGCAGAATGGACAAATAAGCTTTGAAATGCTTTGCACTGTATTGAATCCACTCTAAACAATGCTAAAGAGATAAATATGCAGATAAAAAATGAAATCCTAGCTGGGAGTTCAAGGTGAGACAGTTGGTGTACTTGTCAATCTCTCTATCCTGGGAATAGCCAAGTCCTGGTTAAAATAATTGTTAAGCTGTTTGCAATATATCTATCATAGTATTAACTCTTGTAACCATGTGCTTTGTGCTGTTTTCCAGTGGAAATACTGACAACCTCTTTTTAAAAAGAAGAATATATTTTGAGGGGGCAGAATATCAGGAGCTGCATATGTATCTTGCCTGCCACGGTTTGAAGTGTTAACCTAGAAGCAGGTAGTTGCATTTGCTTGTTGTTTACTAGTGTTCTACAATACTGAGAGAGAATGATGTAGATTTTTGATCACATTCCTTTGTGGTTAACAGGCAGAGGGAAGGGAGTCCAGCCTGTCTCAAGAATACCCAAGGTCACTTTCCTGGGAACTTGGGCAGAAGTAAAGAAAGGGGGGAAAGAAAAGAAAAAGAATGTTTTGGTTTTGTAACAAACGAAAAGCTGGTTTGCCAAAGATTTGAAATTGTGTGTGCTTTAATTATGCCCTGCTATTGTTTGCTATTTAGTTCTGCCAACAACTGTCTCTGGTGTACATTTCTAGTTGCTGAATAAAGGTTTTCAGAGTTTTACTACTGAAGCCTCAATTCCTGAACTAAGGATCTGACTGAACTAAGAACTTGACAGCCAGGGACATAGTCAAGGAGGAATGCAGAAAGATGCTGTGTGTAGCCAAAAAGAAACAGAAGCCTCAATGGATGACAGATGAAACTCTTCAAGCAGTAAACGACAGATGAGAAAATAAAGAGTGACAGAAATAGAGCCAGAACCCTGAATGCAATTGTTCAACAACTAGTGTGCACGGATACAGCGATCCGTGTAATAATCTGTAATAATAATCTGTAATTTACTGTAATAATCAATGCAGAGAAATAGAAGCTGACAACTAAAAAGGAAGAAAAAGAGACCTCTTCCACAAGATCTGAAAAAGCAAAGAAAATTTTAAACCAAAGGTTGGGAGCTCTATGGCCAACAGAGAAACACAATACATGACCAAGATTTAAAAAAAAAAAATACGGTGGATACACAAAAGAGCTATATAAAAGAGATGGAAAGATGAATGACAAATGGGAAGAAGATCCATACATGCAAACATGAACTTTACATTTTGAGAAGTGAAATGAAAGCTACAGTCGGAACAACTAGGAGGAATAAATCACCAGGAACAGATGGCATACCTGTAGCCAAGGGTGTTATTAGGAGAGTTTATAATTAGCTCAAATTACGAGAGGGGCTGGCTATGACAACCCTGTAGATATTGCCTCCCGATATGTATACCAAGCAGACCAGGGGATTCAAGAAACCGAGCAGAGACAGGCTTCTCCAATTAATATCTTAATTTATTAATAACAAGGGCAACACACACAATGCACAAACATACACACACTCATACAAAGCTCAGGAAGATAAGTGGTTAGCATGGAATAGGAATTCAGGTGTCACTAGGGTAATACTCACCTGAAGACGAGCCTCGCCTCTGGGGAACCTGATGGGGAAGAATGGCGATGGGGACAAGTCCGTTCTGCAGCATGGGTTTGAACGGAAATGCGGGTGGCTAGCTTCAAAGGTCAAACCAACGTGGAATAGTTTAGACCCCGAAATTAGCACACTAACTGGCAAAAGTCCAGGGTTCTTATAGGGCTAGAAGGGAGCCCTGGTGGTGCAGTGGTTAAATGCCTGTACTGCAGCCACTCACTCATAGACCACAAGGTTGCAAGTTCAATACTAGCCAGGGCTCAGGCTAGACTCAGACCTGCATCCTTCCGAGGTTACTGAAATGAGTACTCAGCTGTTGTGGGGCAATGAGCTTACAGTTGTAAACTGCTTAGACATTCATATAAATGAAGCTGCTTTGCTTTGCTTTGCTTTGCTTTGTTAATTACTATGTCGACACCTGGATGTAAGGGTCTGAATTATGTCTTAATCTGGTCTGACAACATCCTGAGGGGGTAAACATTACACCTCTTGATTGCTTAGGCATAATTATAATCTCATCTGCGACTGCCTAGGGTAGGGTTAGGCAACCTAAGGCCCAGGGGCTGGATGCGGCCCCCCCGAGGCCTTTGGACGCTGCTGCCTGCCATGATGATATGGATTATTGTTGTTATTACTTGTTCTGAGATTGTGTGACTAGTCACACTGTTTGGTGTCTAACAAAAAGAAAACAGGGGCATTTTAGTTAAAGTTGAATTAAAACAAACAGACAAGAAAAACAGACTGGGGGTATTTGATCCTATTTTCTCTGAACAGATACAGAGAGCCAAACAAAACTGAGAGGAGGTGCCAAGTGGCATGATGGTGACACTCACAGCAAGAGAGGAATAAAGAAGTCTAGGAGGAGAAAGGAGGAGCACTCCTGAGCATGTTAAGAGTTCAGCAACAAAGAACAAAGGGGTCACATGTGAAAGATAGAAGGAGGGGGGGAAACAGTGAGTAGAAGAGAGATAAAGGAATCTCTTCCTTTGATTGAAAACAGGAAAGAAAAAGAAAGAAAATTATCTCAATTATTATTATTGGTTGCTAACTGACTGGGAAAACATTGAGAGAGATCTTGTGGTACCTAAAGAAGCTGGCATTATCCCCTTAAGCCAGGGGTAGTCAACCTTTTTGAGCCTGGGGCCGGGTTGCTGTCCCTCCGACAATTGGGGGTCCGAAGCACCCAAAATAAATAAATAAATAAATAAATAATAAAAATTTAAAAAACATTTTTAAAAAATATTCATGCACACTCTCTCAGTCCCAGAAAAGCCATGGCTAAACCCCTGTGGAGATTTTGCCAAGAAAACCCCAAGGACAAGTAATAACAACGATAATATCATAATGTCGGGCAGTGGAGGCGGCAGGACCAGCCTGGGGCCGGTCCAAAGGCCTCGGGGGGGCGCATCCAGCCCCTGGGCCTTAGATTGCCTACCCGTGCCTTAAGCTTTCTAACGTAAGGACCATTACGAAAGAGAAAAAACAATGTTTAGCTAGGGTGAGAGAATATTACTTAACAATGCAAAAACTGTTTTACATTGAGGACTGGAAAGCTTGTAACATTCATAAGGTGTTCTGAACTGACTGACTTTGTATAGTCTCTGAGCGTGTGGAGAGTGTAGGAAGCAGAAGCAGAAGCAGAAGCAGAAGCAGAAGAAGAAGAAGAAGCTTAGAAAAGACAGGGGGTGCTGTGAGGTGAAATGGCATCACTCACATGAGATGGGAATAAAGAAACATTAAAAAAAGGCAGATAGACCATGCTGGTAGTTGAGGATGTAATGAAAGGATGCAATGAAAGCAGCATAAAATGGAGAAAACATATGGAATTTAAACATATATAAAAATAAGTCACAGACCCAAGACACACTGAGAGACAAACAAACATTTTTTGGGTAGAACAATGGTTTCAAAACACTTCAAACAAATACACAAACAACACTTAACAGGAAGATGGGATTTTATGGCCTGGGTGCTTATGTAAATCAGCATCTCAAAGAACAAAAGCTGCTTTTGTTCCTTTTAAAGTGACTCAAGCAAACAATAGCCAGCCACATGGAGAACTCTGGCTGCTTGGAACACCTAGTTTCCCAAGTACCATTAAGTACAGGTTTTAATTTACCAAAATGCTAGACTTTCTTCCCTATATGTTTTGTACACTCATGAGATTCTGCTTTAGCAAAATCACAAAATTTAACATGATCACTGAACGAGGAGAAACTAGAAATTGAATTTCTAAACAAGGGGTCTCAGATCACAAACAAAGTGATCCACAAACTTATAGACACACAACAAAAACCTAGCACACAGCATAATCCTATACCACAAATTGATGAGGACAAGACAAGAAGTCGATTCCCTAGCTATTAGATTTGAACAATGCAAAGCAAACAACCTAAAACTGGTTCCAAATTCCAAATGGAGGACTGGAAAGCTGGCATTGTTCCTAGAAAAGACAGGGGGTGTGCTGGGCATCAGGATTAGCCTCTGAGCACGTAAAGAGAGCAAAAGCAGAAACAGGAAACAACAGCTTAGAACCCATACAGCCCCAACACATGGCAGCAGAGAAAAACTCTGGATCCAGGCCATGTGCTCCCCAAGAACCGGAGGGGCAGAATATGATATCAATAACCTATATGCCTTCACTCAGCTTGAAAAAGACAAAATCCTAACAGACCAGCTATCTTAGAAATAGGAAAGGAAATACAAAGGAATTGGTTTTGATCCAAATCAAGGTCTAGAGGACTTGTATTCGTTGGTAGGAAAGAAAGGAGTAGCCTCTGAGCACAAGCCGAGTACAGACCATGAGCTTTTGCCAAAGTTAGAAAGGCACAAAGTATGAAACTGTTCTTAAAACACACTTAACCACACAGAACTATGCCAAACACAAACACACACACACACACACACACACAAGGGCTTGATCCAACACCCACAGTGAATTTTAAAATAGTTGAAAGGGCTGGCAGTAATCCATAGAAACAGAGGAGGCACTGCAACCAATCCTGAGACTGCAGCTCTGAACTTTGTGTTATGCATGGCATCTGAACACATGCAGAGTGCCAACAACAGAAAATAGTGAGCCATTTTGCAAAGCAGATAAAGAAGGGGGGGTCTATCCCTCCCAAGCTTTTCTAGGCTATTTTCCTCATTCTTTCTTACTATGCAAGTCGGTAATCAATTTGGATATTCCTACTGAATGATCCCCACTTGCCTCATGGGCACAAAGGACAAGAGAAGAATACAAAAACACAAGCTACTGAATAGGGGCATAACAGTGGTGAGAAATGGCAGCCTCAACAGCCAATTTCTCAATCTAAGAGGTTCAAGGAATGTAGGACACAGCCCTTTATTCCCAATCCTAAAGCACGGGGTCATAAACTTTATAGAGATGGAAAGGAAATTCCTCCCTCATTGGCAACTTCTAAAATCACCCCAAGGTGTTATAAGCCACAAAAGGAGAACAAGGACAGTTCTCTGCCCATGAATCAGGGTGTCTTTAGAGGGCAGTTTTTAAGAGTACCTTTCAAGGGTTATCAATTATGGTGAGGACTGGGGAAGCTGGGGTTGAGACGGCTGGGGGAAAAGGAAGCTGAGATGGTGTCACCCATCTCCACTGTCTCTTCTAAGGAGCTGGGCCTTGGCCTTCTACATCACCCTGTTCCATTCCAACTTTTTCCATGGGGATGGGAGCCTATTTCTGCCTCCCTTGTCTTATCTTGCCAGGTGTTGCGGGGCTGGGAAGCATGACCTCTTGGGGTCCCTTTTTCTGGCATGGCTGGCTTGCAGAGGTCTCTCTGTTTGGGGACTGTAGTCCAAATAGTAGCAGAAGAAAAGGGGAAATTTTTTTTTTGACTTGGGTCAGCCTTTCTGAGGTGTGTAGGACTTCTGTTGGTATATGGCTCTTGGAAATGAGGGCAGTGAGGTCTCTTGAGGGTTTTACTAGGAAGAGTCGATTCCTCTGATGCTTTCATCTCCCTTTGGGGAGTGGGAGAAGGCTGAGTAGGGTTTTTATTTAGTGGAACTTTTCTGGCCTTTCTTTTCTGCTTTAGGGTCTTTTCTTGTCTCCACACTAAGACCTTGCAGAAATGATCAGAGATCCCCTTTAGGAGTTGGGAAAAGGATTTCCAGCAGGTTGGGAAGCCTGGCTCTCCCTTATACTGCAAGCATGTTTGGGTCTGGGATAAAGTCCTAAGTATAAGTTCCAGAAGAATGCTTCATTGTTCCACACAACCTGTCCTTGGGCATCAGATATTACTTCACCAGACAAAATAGATAGGAACATCTTCCTGGCAATATATGTTTCTGGGATTTCATTCTTGGACTGGCTCTCTTTATAGTACATCTCCCCGAGAGTTTCTCCTGGCTTTCAAAGGGAAACAATTTCTCTCATCCAGGAATAACTGTCTTTAGATAGGAGGTCCCAAACCATCACAGCTGAGTCCAAAATTTTTCTGTCTTCAGGGCACATACACATTCTAGCAAGTTGTGTCAGATCTGGACCTCTTGCACTGGGACAACAGTTTGATACATTCATCAGCCACATCAAATAGGTCTGCAGATTTAAAGCTCCCAATAGATGTGCTGTACAAAAAGCTTCGTTAATAGAAAATTTGGGTTTTGCCTCCAACATCTGGATCCTGTCTAGTGTGTCTTTATGGGTGGCTGTCAGAATGGAATATTCTACCTTGAGGAGGCTAATTTGGCTTGCCAAATCTCCAATCTCCATTTTGTTGGGGGGGAGGGGCTTGAGAGCTTGGGAGTTCTTTTGGGTCTGAACCTCCGATGGGAGGATAATGGAAAAACTGGGAAAATGTACTGTTCTTTTCTTTGGAGGATTGTCCTCCAAGTCTGTTGCAAAGCTGCAAAGCTTCCCAACGGCTTCAAATGGTGGGCTCAGGATTTAGACCCAATTCAGCCAGAGTTGGAGACCTTAAAAGGTTTCTCCAGTGGAGAGCCTGGTTTAAAACCACTTGCTCTTGGAGTTTTCTGTACCTCTCAACTGAGGGGGAAGTTCAAAGCCAGGCAACCTCTAAGGTTCTGACTTTTCTTGGAGGACTGTCCTCCAACCTGCTATCAATCTTAGGCAGCCTGGGGTTAAAACCTAGGCAGCCAGATTGGGGTTCCTTAACAGGCACACCAGCAATGGGAAGCTTGGGGTTTAGACCCACTTGTGTGGATGGGCTGTGACTTTGAGAAATACGCCTGTGAGGGAAACTAGGAGTTAAGACTCACTGGCTTAATATGCCAAGACCTTAAAAGGTTCCTTGGCTTACTGAAAAAGTTTTTCCTGCTACTGGCCTCTAGCCTTCTCTTTGGGAGCATGTCCTCCCTGCTAACAACTTCTGGTGGGAACCTCTTTTCCCTGGTACAATTCTGGATGGGACATCTCCCTGCTAGTTTTGAGTGGGAATCTTTTTCTGAATGAATTTGGGAACCTCACCGCGAGGCTTCCAGCAAATCCTTCCTGTGTTTTCACTTGGGGCCTCCCCTTATTTATTCCAGGAACTTCAGCCTTGAGGCTTCCTGAGAATCTATCCTACACTCCCTCCCAATCTTCTAAATCGCAGATCGTGGCTCTTAGAACTTTTGCCATGAGTCTTCTAAGGAACATCGGCTACAAACTCTGGGTCAGAGCCAGCTTATAGCCTCCCACGTCACGCGAGGGACCCTGCACTGCTGCAGTGAGCCATCTTATGGGTAATCCTCCGTTATACCCGGCCGAGAAGTCAGTTTGGCCTCGCGCCTCACTTTCACTAGTTTTGATGTTGCAGCCTCACTTTGCGTGGCCCAACTGAAAACAACACCAAGACTGGAGCCCCTAGCTAGACTCCTGCCTGAGTTTTATCTATAGGCTTTTGGATTCTCCCCGGGAGACCTTCAAAAGTCCTTTCAGTACTCCTCCATGGAACTACTCTATGTCTACCCTTACGCTTGGATTTACAGCCTCTGGTCAGGAATGCCTTTGCCTACCTTTGCCTACCTTGCCCTACCAAGGGGGTTTATGGAATCTACGGTGTTGGGTCTTAGGCTGAGAAAGGACCTATTCCTGCTTGTCCCTCCCACAGTAATGAAAAATAAAAATAGGGTATCGGGAAGATGGAAAAGGGGGACAGCCAACCAAGATAGCCCCTTTGCCCTTATGGCCACTCACACAAGAAACAACCACACTGCTTTGTTAGCAACAGTGCATTTTTCTGAATTTTGGTGTGTGAATATGTAGCTAACTACTCAACTTCCCTCCAAATTGTTAACTTCAATTTTCAAAAATAGCTGCCTTGTAGGGATAAAAGGAAAGCACAAAACCTTCAACTGCTACATTTATTTTAAATTGCAAGAATAAGTAATACAACAAAAGTTTTAAGTTTCAGTTTCAGGTACAATCAAAATCTCATTTTGCATGTCTTTTCCTTTGTAGAGTTTGTAGTCAGTTCTTTCAGATCAAGTGTAAATGCCTTGGGCATTGCAACACTGTTGCATGTGTGTGTGTGTTTATAAGCTTTGAGTCTATTTTCAACTGTTGAGTGTATGTGTTTGTAAGTTTGAACTTTGGCTGCATTCACCACTTGCCACTGTCCCTAAAAGTGTGAAAAGGATCTTTAAAGCAACACACATTAGGCACATTAATCCAGGAATTTTTGTAGAAAGAGAAATAATCCTTGTTGAGGCATAGACTTTGGAAGTCTTTGAACTATTGCTATAAATTCACAGCACAGACATTCAACAACTATATCTTTGTTTCCATTATGCATCAATTATTTTTCCAAATTCTCACAGGCCTCTAGTATACCCTCCAGGAGATTTTTTGTTGTTGTTGTTGCTATTGTACATCATACAGAAAGCCAAACAGGGAATACAGTAGACCCTCCACATTTGCTGGGGTTTGGGGCACAGGATCCCAGTGAAAGTGCAAAAACCACAAATAAAAAAGTAACTTGTTTTTAACCTGAGAGAACACACCTCTAGGAATCTCTAGGTCCTCAAGAGCAACTCTATGGCCAACTTCTGTTGGAATTTCTCTGGAGGACTTACACATGCCAGAAACATAGGAATCTCTAGGTCCTCCAGTGCATGTTTTGGTGGACGTTGGCAATAGAGTTGTGCTGGAGGTCCTAGAGAAATCTAGAGAGAACCTAATAATCCTCCTCCTTCTGGCAATGTGGATATTGGGAGATTTGCAAAGACCAGAAAATTTAAAGTCCATTTGCATTTCAACCTGTTTGGTTTGTAACATCTTGCCTGATGAAGGCAGTGGAGCTTCGAAAGCTTGCAACAAGTATATTTGTGCATATTGGTTGGCCAATAAAGATATCACTGTTTGGTAGTTTTTTGTTTGAATTTGCTAAATGGCCAACACAGCTACCCCTGAATGTTTTCAGTATTGTGAGACACCACATTATATCTGCAACAGGGGAACCCTGAAGAGTGAGCCATTGAATTGGGACCTCCAACTAAGGTAAAACAATAAAACATTTTTTTTCCTTCTTGAATATGAACTGGATTGGCATGTTTTACCTCAATCCCTACCTTATACAAAAACATGGGAGACTCCTTGAGGAATCCATTGTCCTCTGCTTACAAAGAGGCCTGTGACATCATAGGAATGGAGGCATATTGGATTTCAAGAGAGGGATCCTTGTTGAGATGCAAATGGCCTTTACATTTCCTGGTCTTTGCAAATCTCCCAAAATAGCCACAAGGACAGAAGGAGGAGAAGTCAGCCTGCAAAAGATACCCTCCATTTACCATCTGAACTAAGGACAGAAACATCTAAATGCAGGCATCTGACTAAAACATCTCCAATGGTTTTTCTCCTGTTTGGTTTGTAACATCTTGCCTGATGAAAAAGCCAGTGGAAAGCTTCTTCAAAAGCTTGCAACAAGTATATCTGTGCATTTTGGTTGGCAAATAAAGTTATCACTGTTTGGTGGATTTTTGTTTGAATTTTCTAAATGGCCAACACAGCTTATAACATACAACATTAGGGAGCTGGGGATGTTTAGCCTGGAGAAGAGAAGGCTGAGAGGT
The DNA here is from genome assembly GCA_026167975.1 of Phrynosoma blainvillii. Classification (NCBI taxonomy): domain Eukaryota; kingdom Metazoa; phylum Chordata; class Lepidosauria; order Squamata; family Phrynosomatidae; genus Phrynosoma; species Phrynosoma blainvillii. The sequence continues at coordinate 156,838,461 of JANUYF010000004.1, forward strand.
GATATGATAGCCGTGTTTAAATATTTGAAGGGATGTCATATCGAGAAGGGAACAAGCTTGTTTTCTGCTGCTCCAGAGACTAGGACCCGAAACAATGGATGCAAGCTGCAAGAAAAGAGATTCCACCTCAACATTAGGAGGAACTTCCTGACTGTAAGGGCGGTTCGACAGTGGAACACACTCCCTCGGAGAGTAGTGGAGTCTCCTTCCTTGGAGGTCTTTAAGCAGAGGCTGGATGGCCACCTGTCACGGATGCTTTGATTGGGAGTTCCTGCATGGCAGGGGGTTGGACTGGATGGCCCTTGTGGTCTCTTCCAACTCTATGATTCTATGATTCTATGACATACATATAACATAAAGCCATTAGCGTTGTGCAATAGGACTAACATCAAAAGAGTGAATTCCAGAACAACTGAGTCCCATGTGGCTGAATTTGCATGAGCTAAAAATTTTGACTTTTCCTCCAAGCTGTATAACCACATCCTGGGCCTCTTTTCCTGGGTGGTGAACCATGACTTCTAGAGAGTTAATTCTGTGCAAATGTTCATTCATGAGAGGGTTAAAGAGGGCTAGATATTCTACAAACTTCTTTAAAAATTCCATTTCTAGAACCATACAACAAAACACAACAGTATATACAACAGAATATATACACAATATATACAACAGAATATATATATATATATATATACAATATATACAACATTATAACAGAAAATATACAACAGAATATATATATATATATATATATATACACATACAACAGAATATATACAATATACACAACAGAATATATATATATATATATATATACACATACAACAGAATATATACACAATATATACAACAGAATATATATATATATATATATATATATATACACATACAACAGAATATATACAACAATATATACAACAGAATATGTACATCAATATACACAACAGAATATATATATATATATATATATCCCTATAGGACTTTATAATTAATTACATTCCGCAAGACTGGTGTGGCATTTATCTTAACATAAAAATATATTTAAATGGCCGGCCGCACTATTGACAAGTTAAAAAATCCACCCTGCAGGGCCGACCCTGTCCCCACCGGGGTCCGTCTCCCACAATGCACCGCCGCAGCCTCTCCAGGCACAAGCGCTGCAGTTCGCGCAGCCCCCTGTAGGTGGCGCAAGCACACCTTTCTCTGGCTCAAAGAGAACCCGTTGGAAAGGAAGCGGCCGCGACTATAAAACGGGCAACCACACCTCTCCACCCCCTCCCTCCCTTTTAGGGCCATAGAACGTAGCGGTAACCTCGGTAACCCCGGTCACGTGGCTCGCAGCCGCTGAGTGCGTGCGTGCTGACGTAAGACGGCATTAGGCGCCGCCGGCTTGGCTATCCGCCCGCCATCTTGGCCCGTTCTGTGTGGAAGGGACTCGGGCGCTTCCTTCGGCCTCGGTGAGTATCAGCCTCAGGCGGCGTCCTTCTTCGGCGGGGATGGCGGCGTGAGGCCGGGGGCCTTGGGCGAGAGCCCGGCGCGGGGGGCCGTTCGGGGTCCTGGTCGCCAAGGCCTAGCCGACGAGTGGAGGGGCCTAAGGCGGGGGTGGCGGACCCGGCCGGTGCCGAGAGCGTGGCGGGGGAAGAGGGCGAGAGGGAAGGCCTTCCCCGCCTCCAGCCAGGCCCCTCGCTCCGCTCCGAACGGAGCCTTGGGGACACCTTTGTCTTCTCCTCGGTCGTAACGGTTTGTTGGGCGGCAAGGATAAAAATAAATAATAATAAAAAAAAGAACAGGGCACCCGAAAAGTTTGGAAGCGCTATTGAAAAGCAAAGCAAAAACCAATAGAGGTTTTCACGCCCTGAAAATCCCGGCACCGTTTCCTGTGTTCCCGCTTCCTCTTCTAGGCCTTTTGGCTCCAGTCTTTCCCTTTTCCCTCTTATTTCCGGTCTGTTTTCATCCAGGCTCCTTATGCCTGGGAGGAAGCAGGAACTTCTCTGTCGAAGCTGGGATTCCCGTGTGCACACCCAATTGTGGGGTAAGGTAAAGTTAACCGCGAGTGGTTTTCTTCTAGTGAACATTAAAGGCATTTTCGGGCCTTTGCAGACTGCCAGAAATAGTGCAAATTGAGTCCACTTTTAGGGTTAGGGTTAGTGCTAGGGAATCATGGGAATTGGTTTTTTTTTCTGGGACATTGAGCCTTCTCTGTCAGAGAGATCTGGTGCCACAATAAACTACAGCTCCCATGATTCCCTAACCCTTAAAGTGGACTCAATTTGCACTATTTCTAGCAGTCTGCAAAGGCCCTCAGTCACTCCTTCGATCTGGGATAGACCCAGCTGAATGCCGTGGGCTGGCTTTTAAGGGAAGCAAGAGCTCCCCTCGGGGCCCATGAAGAGCAGTAGCCAGAGGGAGCTCCTACCTGTGTGTCTCTGTGGTGGGGAGAGATCTGCCTGCCATCTGGGGATAAGGCTTCATACACCAGAAAATCACTCTCTTCTTTCACCATCCGGCCCAGGCACGAAGATCTTTGACAGAGACTTTTCAGTTGCAAAATTCTTACACATTGGTTAACAAGTTTTTAATTATTTCTACGACCTACAAGGTCACGATTTACCCATACCTGGCTAGTAGTGCTCATTGATTGAGGAACTCCCACTCAGACCATTACTGGACATAAGCAGGAGCAATACTGTTTTCTTCAATTATTATTATTATTATAAAAGGTGGTTTTAACCAGGGCTCTGTGATTTTTGGCTTGCCTTGGAAGCCAAAGCCAGCTCCTATAACCGTTGGTAGCATGGCCTTCCTCCTCTGATGCCAGATTACACTCATCCCTCCACATTCGCTGGGGTTAGGGGCACCGCTTATATCCAGTAATGGTCTGGGTGGGATTTCCTCAATCAAAGAGCACTACTAGCCAGGTAGGGGGAAATCATGACCTTGTAGGTCGTAGAAATAATTAAAAACCTGTAAACCAATGTGTAAGAATTTTGTGAATGTGGAGGGATGAGTGTAATTTGGCACCGGAGGAGGAAGGCCATGTTACCAATGTCTATAGGAGCTGACTTTGGTTTCCAAAAGTTTGGTTTGCCTTGGAAACTAAAGCCAATTCATATAGCCATTGGTAGCATCGCCTTCCTCCTCCGGTGCCAAATTACACTCATCCTTCCACATTCATTGGGGTTAGGGGCACAGGAGCCCAGTGAATGTGGAAAAACCAAAAATAACAAAAATGTTTTTACTTGCAGAACATCTCTCTAGGACTCTTTAGATCAAGGGTAGGCAACCTTTCCTCTTTAAGGGCCAAGGGACTTCAGCTCCCAGAATCCCAGGAGCTGTTGGCCAACATGGGACTATTGGCCAACATAGCTGAGGCTTCTGGGAGCTGAAGTCCCTCAGCCCTTAAAGGGGAAAGGTTGCCTACCCCTGCTTTAGATCCACCACTGCAACTCTGTGTTCAACATCTGCCAGACGTTGACCATAGAATTGTGCTGGAGGAGCTACAAATGCCTAGTGGAGTGTTCTCTCCAGGAATCTCTAGGTCCTTCAGTGCCACTTTTGATTAAAGTTAACCATAGAGTTGCTCTGGAGGACCTAGAAATTCCTATAGAAAATAAATTAATAAAATCTGTGAATAATCAAAGCTGCAAAAATCAAAGCTGCAAATGTGGAGGGACAAGTGTAGTGCTGTCCTTTCCTGTACATTGGGGGGGGGGGGTTTCCAGACACTGCCTGTCCTACTCGCATGTTTGTAGCCTCATCATTTCAGTGGCAAAGGATTTGGGATTTTTTTTCTGTACTGCTGAGACTCGCCTCCCAAAATAGAGTTGGACAGAGGATTTTTTCACAACTGCAGGGACAATATTTGCAGATTATGGTTGCTTTCACTGGACACCTTCAAAAAGAGGCTGGACTGCTATTTGCCCGGGATGTACTAGCTGGAATTTCTCCATTGAGCAGGAGGTTGCACTCAATGGCTTATAGGGCCCTTCCATTCTATGATGCTATTCTGAGACACCCTTATGTTGTTCTTATGCTGCTAAAAAAGGTGGCGATGATCATGCACAGTGGCATGGCAGGTGTACCAATAAAAAAATTGCAGTTTTAATCTTAAGGTAGCAATGTTAACAGACTTCAAAGAATGCTGAGTTATCCCAGGAGCTATTGGCCAACATGGGACTATTGGCCAACATGGTTGAGGCTTCTGGGAGCTGAAGTCCCTCTTTAAAGGGGAAAGGTTGCCTACCCCTGATCTAAGCACTACTACTGATTCAGCCTAGAATCCCATTGGCTTTTTTAGCTGCCACACCACAGTGTTGATTCATGTTCAACTTGTGGTCTCCTAGGCGTCATGCAGATGGGGTAAAAGGCCGCTCCTATCCCGATCACAGGACCACGTCGACTGCATGGGCTCAGGCCTGAGCCCGATTCGAGCTGCTGCTGTAGTCCCAAACAGGGTACCGCCAAAGAGCAGACTTTCCCTGTTCCTTTTGCACCTGGGTTTTCCCGGCTAGGCACACTCTCCACTTGGCCTCCAGCCACGTTTAAGGCATGCATCATCTAAACACACGCCCCCAACATTACCTAAAGGTGGCACTTTTGGCCCGGCTGCTTCAGGCTCTAGTTCCCTTTCGCATGTACTGTTGTTAAGCCCAGTATTCACCATCCTACATCTATGCTATGCATTTCATTTTTTCTGAATAAGTGTAGTAGCATATATTTCTCCATGTTGAGATTCATTTTGTTAGTTTGGCCTAACTTTCTAATCTATTAAAGTCATTTTGAATTTTCATCTTGTCTTCTGGGGTTTGGGCTATTCCTCCTAATTTGGTGTCATCTGCAAATTTCATAAGCATGCCCTCTATTTCTTCATCCAAGTGACTGATAAAGATGTTGAATAGCACTGGGCCCAGGGCAGAACCCTCTGGCACCCCATTGGTCACTTTCCAGGATGAAGAGGAGTCATTGCTAGCACCTTTTGGGTTTGGCTGGTCGACCAATTACAAGTCCACCTAGCAATAGCCTTGTCTAATCCACATTTGCAAGAATATTGTAGGGGAACTTGGTGAAGGCTCTGCTGAAATCAAGATAAGTTACATCCACAGCATTCCCTTTATCTACCAAGCTAGTAATTTTATTTTAAAAAGAGATAAGATTGGTATGGCATGGCATGTTTTGGAGAAACCAATGTTGGCTTTTTGTGATTATGGCATCCCTTCTAAATCTTCACAGACTCTCTATGTAATCATCTGCTCTAGAATCTTTCCTGGTTTTGATGTCAGACTAAGGGCCTTTGCAGACTGCCAGAAATAATGCAGCTTGAGTCCGCTTTAACTGTCCTGGCTCACTGCTAGGGAATCATGGGATCTGTAGTTTTTTCTGAGACATTGAGCCTTCTCTGTCAGAGAGCTCTGGTGCCACAATAAACTACAGTTCCCATGATTCCCTAGCACTGAGCCAGGGCAGTTAAAGTGGACTCAAGCTGCATTATTTCTGGCAGTTGGCAAAGGTCCTAACTTGACAATAATTGTTGGTATCCTCTTTTTTCCCCTTTTTGAAGATGGGGACAATAATTGCCCTCTTCCAGTCTGCTGGGACTACTCCTATTCTCTAGGAGTTCTCAAATATTATTGCCAGCGGCTCTGAGATTACATTTGCCAGTTCTTTTAAGACTCTTGAATGTGATTCATCTGGTCCTGGAAGCTTGAATTCGTTTAGATTAACCAGGTATTCCTGTGCCACCTCTTTACTTATTCTGTGCTGCATTCCCCCTATTGTGTCCTCTGCTCCACTTTCCTCAGGTTGAGCACCCTTTTCCTTTTGTGAGAAGACTGGCAAAGTAGTTCTGCTTTTTCTCTGTCCCCTGTTAGCATTTCAGTGTCTTCTCCATACTTAGCTCAGTTGAATGTTTGGTAGTCATCCAGCCTGGTTTCTTGATACACCTCCCATTATTCCCATTAATGGAACTGCTTGAAACTGTGCATTCAGTATCTCTCTTTTGAGAACCTCCCATCCATCCTGACCTCCCTTCTCTTTTACTAATGCTGACCAAGAGATCACACCCAGTATTTCCCTAAGTTTATTGAAATCAATTTTCCTAAAGTCTGGAATGCATGTCAGGCTTTCTGCTTATTGGTCTTACTCTCCCCTTGCATGATCTGTTTTAATTAATTATTTCCCCTTTTCTAGAAGCCAAAATTTACTGTTAAATTTAAAATAACAAATGGTTAGGCTTGCAAATCATGACTGCGGATTGCATTCCACATTTAGAGAGATAGCAACCAGATTTTTTGTAGTCCGTAGAACAAAGTTAATGGGGTTGGTTGTAGTGAACATACACAGGTAAGATACATTTATGTAATGCTAAACCATAGGTTGGTATTACATGTTTAAAAAATCCAGTACCTTTGATAAATGGATGGTGATTGAACAATTATGAACAGCAGCCAGTTGTATGTAGAGGCCACATAGATGATTCTGTAACCTTTTTGTGAAGTACCTTTTAACAAATGTTAGCGTATACTTAAACACACTACTAAATACTTAAACCAGGGATGCAGTGGCTTAGCAGTTAAAACACCGACTATGACTATCGCAAGGTCAGCAAGTCAGCAGATTGAGACCCAAGCATTGTGCAACCAACTCCCGTCACTAGTCCCATCTTCTTCCAACCTAGCAGTTTGAAAGCTTGTAAAAGTGCAAGTAGATAAATAGGTACCACTTCAGTGGGAAGATAACAGCGTTCCATGCAGCCATGGTGGCCACATGACCATGGAGTCATCTTTGACAACACTGGCTCCCTTAGTCATGGGGATGAGCACCGCCCCCTACAGTCAGGCACAACTTGACAACCTTGTCAAAAGGGAAACCTTTACCTTTTATACTTAAATAAATTATATATTTATAATAAGCAGTGATCCTGAAATCCTTGTATATGACTGAAAGAAATTTGACTTGTGTGGCAGTTCTTACATTTTTTAAAATCTGGGTATAATCAAATGGAAGTTAGCTGTGCCTCATATTTTAATATTACAGTTTGAGGCCTAGTTGATCATAGGGCCTTTGCAGACTGCCAGAAATAGTGCAAATTGAGTCCACTTTAAGGGTTAGGGTTAGTGCTAGGGAATCATGGGGATTGTTTTTTTTCTGAGACATTGAGCCTTTTTCTGTCAGAGAGCTCTGGTGCCACAATAAAATACACTTTCCATGATACCCTAACCCTTAAAGTGGACTCAATTTGCACTATTTCTGGCAGTCTGCAAAGGCCTTTACTTTCTAGCTTGCACTTCTCTTTTAATGCTGAGTGCTTAATCTTTGCATTTCTTTCTCAACATAGATAATTTTTCAGCAACTCCGCTGTATTTTAAAAAGAGAACCTGATTTCTGAAACATACAGGTACTAGTTTCTGTTAAATAGAATAATTCATAACCCCACAATATGTCCCTGTTTCAGAGAGAAGAAAAGAAAAAAATCTGCATTGCATACGTTCTCTGTTACTACTGAATTGGCTGTTAACTCTACAGTAGAGCCACAATAAATAAATAAATAAAGATTTTTTGTCATATTTCAATATGTTTATCAGGCACTGCTTTCAATAATGCAGATTAAAGAGGTAAAATTTCTGGACTTTCTAAAGCCATGTGGAGGGTGGGTACTTTTTTCTGGGAAAAATGGAAGGTTTTTAGAAATGGGAAAAAATGTAATGTTAGCAGCATTTATAGGTTAAAAGTCAGTTTGTTATTTTAAGAATGTAGCATTTGTTATAGATATATATAGATATAGATATATATACACATACATACTTTGGTTTGGCACAACATTGGACTGAAATAGACTGCCAGAAGGGATGGCTTGAAACTTTCCCTTCCAAAGCCAAATTGGGGCTGCGGAAACCGCATGCCGTGGCCCCAAACCCGTTCCTTTTTGGGGTGGAAAAAAGCCAGTTTTTCTGCCCACAGCACAGCTGAAAGCAGCTTAATAATACTCTCACTGTGTGCAGTGTGTAAACGCTGTGCCACCGGAGCATCGTGAAACCTCCCCCTTGTAAATGGCTGGGCAGCTTCCTACCGGCTTGGGGGCATGTGGCATCTAAATACCACGCCCCAAACCACCGGGAAGCCACTGCAAAGGGGCGGTCTATTTTGCCCCACTGTCAAGTTTTTATATTAAAAGTATATTTTACTTAGCATATAAAATCTTGGGTCTAAATCTTTTCAGAACATCTGCGTTGTGAGGAACCTCTTGGTTTGCTAGAGAATAAGAATTGGGGGTTTTAAAAGTAAAAGCAAAAGAAACTATCAACAGTTTCAACGAAAAAAATTATTTTGGCTCCTCTATTTTTCCATAGTATCACATGAATATAATACAGTTATTGCCTTAAAATAATTTAGAAAAGGAGAGCAGAATCAGGAATTACAATGATGAAATATCAGTGTTTCTTGGGCTAGCTGGACTTTTTTTCCTGATATGCCAAGGGCTAATATGATTTTCATTTCTGTTGGCTGCAATGGTTTTGCTGTTAGCTGCAATGGTTGCTGGAACTAATTAATGGATCATCACTTTACGTAACACTAATGAACAGTGTCATACATAAAGTTCTACTACATCAGTTTTAGTAATAATTTGAGGGAATAAATATGGACACCTTGTCTTAAACGTTCATGATTAAAAATAAAGTATTCCATTGCTCATTTTAATTATTCTGGGAAAGTAACATGGGGGGGGCGCATTTTTCCTGAATTCTTCCAGGACTTCACTACTCCACTGCAGATGTTGGATACATATTTACAAGCCCACTTCTGCCTTAGCATTAAGTTTCATTTCTGAATTAGCAACTTGTTTAAGTAAACTGGTCCCTCCTTGTTTACAGCTTTGACTTTTGCAGACTTGATTATTCATGGATTTTATTACTATGTTCTCTCTAGGAATATCTAGGTCGTCCAGTACAACTCTATAGTCAACTTTAACCAAAAGTCACACTGAAGAGAGAGAACATTCTACTAGGCATTTGTAGCTCCTCCAATGCAGTGTCTAGCAGATGTTGACCACAGTTGCACTGGAGGACCAAGCGATTCCTAGAAAGGTGTTCTCTCAGGTAAAAACATAGCGTTTTTGTTATTTGCTGTTTTTCCACATTCACGAGGTTCCTGTGCCCCTAACCCCAGCGAATGTGGACGAATGAGTATATATTAAACAAGCAAATAGAGAAGAATGTCCAAATTTAAAAATCTTATATTTCTGTTTGGGATAAATTCATTCATAATAGTTTACTTCCTATTGTGCGGAACAAGAATTGCACAGGCACTGTAGAGACCCAAGATTTTAGTCAGCTTATCCATGAACAGTTTGTGATAGGTGTTTACTTATAATGACATTACCAGGTATACCACCGTTAACAAAGTAGTTGTGTTTTTGGACATTAGTTTTTTTACAGAAACTTTGGTGTAAGAGATAAAAATAATATTGAAAGAATAGGGATAGGTTAACATGCTGGGAGTGGCTGTTGAGGCAGGCTAATTCACTTTCTTTCTGTTTTTGCTGTTCAGTAAGGGATTCTAGAGGGAGCTGCTGTTACTTTGCCCATTGTAGGCAGACAGATAGGTAGAGTAGGATTGGCTGAGAAGTATTCCATTTTTTGCCAGGTCAAGCTTTATGCATTATTTACTTCAGACATGCTTCTGCAACTTCTTTTAAATATGTGTCTTTGTCCTACCCTTCACCACTCTTCCAGTGCTAATGCTGTTTTAAAGAAAAACAACAACTTTCAGCTAGACAGAGGAAAAGGAGGAAATATGGAGGATCTGGGTGGCAGAAAAATATTCTATATACTCATGTATATGTCTAGAAATTTTAGTCAAAAAATTAACCCAAAAAAACCTGAGTTGACTTGGGTCAGTGTAGATCCGGGGTAGGCAACCTTTCCCCTTTAAGGGCCGAGGGACTTCAGCTCCCAGAATCCCAGGAGCTATTGGCCAACATGGAACTATTGGCCAACATGGCCGAGGCTTCTGGGAGCTGAAGTCCCTCGGCCCTTAAAGGGGACAGGTTGCCTACCCCTGGTGTAGGTACTGTATTTTAACTCTTATTTTAAAAGGAACCATCCCCTGGTGTAAGGCAAGAGCATAATCTGTCCTGAAAGCAGTGACCCTTCTCTACTCTGTCATGTATCCAGCCTTTAGTGTGAGCTCGTCGCCGCCGAGGCAAGCCTCCCCGGGGGGACCCTCGGTGGCGCTGGGCTTCTAGGAGGCCCGTCGCCGCCGAGGCAAGCCTCCTGGGGGGGACCCTCGGTGGCGCTGGGCTTCTAGGAGGCCCATCGCCGCCGAGGCAAGCCTCCCGGGGGGGACCCTTGGAGGCGCTGGGCTTCTAGGAGGCCCGTCGCCGCCGAGGCAAGCCTCCCGGGGGGGACCCTCGGTGGCGCTGGGCTTCTAGGAGGCCCGTCGCCGCCGAGGCAAGCCTCCTCGGGGGGACCCTCGCTGGCGCTGGGCTTCTAGGAGGCCCATTTTAGAAATCTAAATGGCGGTAGCAATGCGTTTGCGCATGCGCAGTACTCTTGCGCATGCGCAAACGCGTTGTGGCCGCCATTTTGATTTCCAAAATGGCGGCCACGACATGCGCCGCGGCGGCAGCGTGCGCGGGGGTCGTGCGCAGCGGTGGAGGGAGCGCGCACCGCCATCCTCCCTCCCCCTCGGCCCAGCCGAGACCTGGGCTACGGGACACCGGCCCAGGTCTTAAAAAGGTTGCCTTCCCCTGCCTTAGAAGGTGTGCATGCTCAAACTTGTTGCTTTCTCTTTTAAATTCATGCAAGGAAGGACGTTACCATTTCTTGCTTAAATCTGTTTTAATTTGCATGTAAGCTGCAAGTTGAACTAACAGTATCTGAATATAAAATATAATGAGAATTCACTCTTTATAGGATTGAAAGAAGGCTACAGGATTTTCAGAGATATATGGAAGTAGTAAGGAATCTTAATGCTTCCACAATTCTGTGTGAGATCTGTGTGAAACATATTGTATAGGGTAAAAGATTTACATGAGTCAATAGGCAAGTGACTTTTCTTACATTTCCAGAATAGCACATTTTCGCAGTTGAGAATGTGTACCACAGGGGTAGGCAACCTTTTTGACCTGGGGGCCAGGTTGCTGTCCCTCAGACAATTGGGGGGGCCGAAGCACCAAAAATAAATAAATAAATAAATATTTTTAAAAAATATTAAAAAATATGCATGCACACTCTCTCAGCCCCAGAAAAGCCATGGCAAAACTGCTGTGGAGATTTTGCCAAGAAAACCCAAAGAACAAGTAATAACAACAATAATCAATATCATCATGGCGGGGGGCTGTGGGGGGCGGCGGCGGCGGCAGCAGGACTGGCCTGGGGCCGGTCCAAAGGCCTTGGGGGGGCCGCATCCGGCCTCCAGGCCTTAGGTTGCCTACCCCTGGTGTACCATTTTGAGCACAGTGTTGGTTATGGGACCTTGGTTTCTTGCTGAATCAGAAGATCAGGGTGGGTCTACCTATTCTACCTAGGTAGAATAAAGAAGGCTGAAAAGAAAGGAGATTAAGAGAGGGAGGTAGGAAGAACAGGAAAAGGATGGATAAGGGTTTGAGGATTTAAACTAAGGGATAGGAAAGGGATAGAGAAGAAAATGGGAAGAGAAAGATTAAGGAAGGATATTTTAGTAGAAAGAGTGAAATGAGAGAATAGATAAGGTGGAAAAGAAATTAGTTGATGGAGTGGATGTAGAGTTACAGGAAAGGGTTGAGGAAAATAAAGAAACATATGACTCTTAATTCAAAAAAATTATAAATATAGAAGATAAGTTGTTTGTTCCTTTACATATAAACCTTCACTTTCATCCTATTGCTTTTTAATTTATTAATGAATACAGATACTATGTAGATGGGAAATTATGATGTTTTATTTTATGTTTGAATGTTTTTGTGAATGTATGTATGTATTGTTATGTATTGTTATGTAATTGGTTTTACTTGAATAAAAATGTTTATTAAATTAAAAAAAAAAAAAGAAGATCAGGGTGGGTGGCAAATAGGCATTTTGCTGGTTATGAACAGAAACCAAAGATTTTGGATGTCTACATTTACCTAGCCACCTGAGATAAGTATCAGAAGCCAAGAAACTGTTTGCATTTTCTGTCTCCTGTCCCAGGTAGAGGAAGAGATTACACATCTGGCCTGTATTTTGTTAACTATGAAATACAGAGAGGCTGCTAGCCACTTTCCATTTCCTTAGCAGGGAGTACCAAATTAGTCAGCATTCCTCAGGTCTAGCAAATTTGTTACTGCTCTCTCATTCCTGACCATTTTTACCATGATTTCCATATCAAAAGAAAGTTTGGTACATATTACTACATCTAATCTGTTGTAGTATGGTATATTGGTTGGAGGTTTTTCAGAATTTGAAGTCTTAATTTATTAAACTAGTGTTAACTGATTCCCCATGAAAGGAGAAAAAGTAAATGATGTACTAGTTATGCTTCTTGTTTCAGTGTTAAAGCCACATATAATGACATTTTAGATAATAAAACTGGTTTAAGATACCATCTATGAATAATTTTAAAAATGTTTTCCTTTGTAGATGCTGATCAAGATTTATATGGGGGTGAGGACCAAATGTTTGTCTAATCTGAATCTGAGATTGTTAGCTTCAGTTCTGATTGCCAAAATGAGTGAACAAATTGACCCTTCTCATATGTGTGCTCAGCTAGGTGCGTGTATCTACATGCCACAATCCCCTTATTGTAAGATGTATTTTTCATACAAACAGGTTTAGTAAAAGGTTTGTGATTGCGAGAGTTCTCCCATTGAAACTAACCTCAATGCAAAAGAAGTTAGATGATATATCTGGAACCAGATGGGGTTAATTGACTGGAGGGAGGTTTTTAAAGTGTCTGTAGATTTGGTATCCCACTAGAGAATAGGTCTGTGATACAGTAAATTCCACAATGTTTCCACTGTTTGATTTGTAGGAATTGGTCAGCCATTAGGAAATAGGGGTGTAGGAAAAAGGCTTTCAGAGGAGAAGGGTCAGAGGGTAGAATACATTTCATTTGTTCCAAATGGTTAAAGAGTTCAGTAAAAAGGGACTAGTTTTAAGTTTTATGTCCAGTAATTTATTATTTTTATTATTATTATTGCACTAAAAAAAACCATTGTTATATCATTTTTTCACATTCCACTTTGACATTAACTTTAAACATTCAACATTTAACAAATAACAAATCATTCATAATGCATTTGTTACTTCCTGTTTTTACATATTGCTTCAATAAGTGTTGGAAATGTGCTAATGATAAGGGAACTTTATTTCATATGTTTTGGACATGCATAAAAGCAAGGAAATGTTGGTCTAACATACATCGTATAATAAATACAATGTTACAAGAAAATATAAAATTCAAACCCGAAGTATTTTTGTTAAATGTGATAGAAGATACATTGGGGGGAAAAACAAGGACGAATTTTGTTTTATATGCTGTCCACTGCAAGAATGGTCTATACCTGTTTGTGGAAACAAGAGACTACACCATCAGTAGACAAATTGGTTGGAAAAATTGTTTGAAGTAATAGAAATGGACAAACTGACAAGAACAATACAAAAAAATAACATTCTGAAAAAAATAAGATTGGATAAAAATGATTGATTATCTGATCCAGGAATGAGGAGAATTACCCATAATAAAATACACTTGAGATATGCACATGTAGAGTATACACAAAGAAATTAAATATGATAAAATAAGTTTACACAAATATTAATATTTTCATGTTCAAATCAACAGAAAAATGTAAGGAAAATCAATTTATTTTTCATTGCAAGATAAACAATTGTATAGTTTTCTTGGAAAAAAACACAAAAAGTTCTAGATAGGAAGTCCTGTAGTTTGATTATGAAGGCAAGTAGATTCAGTTGAGTTTATTTTGCTAACTTCCAAATTGACCCATCTTGTGAATTCATTGTCTTTAATTAGTTGCACAACCTGACTTAACTGAAATGCATGGGGGAAAAAGTGGAATATCTGGGACTGCCAATCCTCCATGAGAATCTGGATCTTTTTTATTGAATATAAATTGATTAATTGATGTTTGCCATTTTTTAAATTTGAACGAAGGAGGAGTCAGTGGGATATTTTGAAATAAGAAAAAAAGAGACAGGGCTTCAGAAACATTTTAACTTGGGCTGTTCAGCCAAGAATAGAAGGTTTTAAAGTTTGCCAGGATTAGAGTTTGTGATAGGATGTCACCTGTCCCTTTTCTAAGCATTTCTTGTAGAAAAATAATATTGGTTTAAGTTTTTTCAAAAAACTAGCAATGTGAGCATGTTTCAGTAGAGACGCTAACCCTTTCACATTCAAAGAAATAATCTTAAGATTATCCAGGATAATAGTAGTTAAACTGTGAACAAATCACACTTTGAAAGAATTCTGAAATAGTCTGATTTCTGGACATTTCCTTTAACAGGAGATTTTTCCAAATTCTCACAGTCTTGCTTTTGAGAACAAATAAGGTAGGGGGTTATAGATTCTGCTTTTGGAATTTTACAACCTTAAACCTAAAAGTGCAAACAAACAGCTTTGAGAGAATAACAGGAACAAAAAGCAAACCAAAAGGAGAAGTATGTGGGACATGTCTCACATCTTGATCAAGCTGTTTGATGGTGATCTCGAACTAGATGGGGTGAGCATTATAGATATTCATTGCGGGGACATAGATCTTGAAGAGAAGTTAATGTGAAATAGGAGGCAAAGTAAATTGGAAGATATTAGAATGCACATTAAAGGATAGATAGGCAGGGATAGTTAGGGAAAGGCAAGAGTAAGATAGCATTGAACCTTTGGGCAGAAGGCAGATGACAGTTAGCAGCTGTCCTGAGAAAGCGGCCAAGTATGCTGATAGCAACACACACCAAACTAAATAAATTCCCCAAAAAAGTTAAGCAGCCAGTCTGTGCAAATCCACAGTTCCAAAGCAAAAGGTCCAAACCAGAGAGCACAGCCAGAGAAAGAGTTATCAATAATCTGAGTCCAGGATTCCAGAGAGTGACAAGACTTGTAGGCAAAATCCAAGGGTCAAAGAGTTAAGGGAGACAAAGCAATCAGCAATCCAAGGAGCAAGATTCTAGCTAGGAAACCAAGGGAGGTCAGGGTCAATGTGCTTTTGCCAAGAAGCTCAGATAATCTCTGACACTGAGCTGGGCATCCTGCACCTGTTTAAATGCCCAAGCTGTAGGAGCCCAGCTGATCTTGATTGCTCTGGCGTTTCTCATAAAGCCTTGAACTCTGGAGGCCCTCCCTTACTGCTTGATACTGACTGAAGGTAGGTACTATGTCCTCCACACCTGAAGTCTCTGCTGCCAAGAGGCTTTGCTACTGAGCCTCCTGGGAGGACACAGATTGCTGGAGCTGGCAGAAGCACACTAGGGTCAGGGTCAGGCTCCGCTGCAGCTTCAGACACAGGTCCCATTTGAGGCTCTGGTTCAGCCTCCTCCGAGTCCTCCAGCTGTCTGGGTATGGCAGCAGCAGATACATTTGCTGTCACAAGAAGAGAAAAAATAGCAGCATTCTGCTGCACTCTTACGGTAGGAAACAGGATAAGAGAAGGTGTTAATGTGGCAGAGGGTGACGGTAATTTAACACTAGAGAGATAGGGAAAGAGCAAGCATTTAGTAGAGGATGAAAATATACATTTGAAATATTCGGGTTCAGAAGTGAAAATTTCCCTGAGTGTCTGTTGATGTGTAAAATCAGTCAGACGAGTCAGGTTTTGGTTGCGTGGATTCCATTTATTCCTTCTTTGCTTGATCGTCATCCATCTTTAAGCTTCATGAATAGATTTCTTTGGTGTTGAAGGGTAGGTTTCTTCTCTTATTTCTTGTTCAAGGTCTTGTGGGAACCTTGATGTCCAGAACTTCACAGATACGGAATATTCTCTCATATATATATAGGAACAACAACTGTTTTAATTATATATTCGGGTATATATATAATTAAAACAGTTGTTGTTCCAGTAAGAGGACTGGAAAATAGTAACAATAGCAAGACTTTTATATATAGAATAATAATATTTTTATATAGTACTAGCCATATGTGTGTGTGTGTGTGTGTGTGTGTATGAATTTTAACCTTTTTAACTTAAAAGCTTATTCACAGTTTTTCATTGTTAGACCAGTATCCAGTGTCAGTTGCTTCTTCGAATCACTTCATTTTGTAGTGCAAGAAATGCCATTCAGAAACAAATTCTTTAATTAACCAAAACAACGTGCTTTAAAAGACCACCTTTTAAAAAATAATTATTAGTTAAGTTAGGGCCTAAGCAGACTGCCAGAAATAGTACACATTAAATTGAGGCACTGCCCTGGGTCAGTGCTAGGGAATCATGGGAACTGTAATTTATTGTGGCACCAGAGCTCTCTCACAGAGAAGGCTCAATGTCCCAGAAAAAAAATACAGTTCCCACGATTCCCTAGCACAGCCAGGGCAGTGCCTCAATTTAATGTGCACTATTTCTGGCAGTCTGCTTAGGCCTTTAGTGGCCGTAACATCTGAACTACATTTTGCTACTTTATTTTCTGATTTTGTCCTTTATTGGTTTGGTTCTACACATTAGCGGGGGGGGGGGGGGGGACAGTATAAGCAAAAATTAAAAGGTAATTTTGGGGTGTTTTTTAACTATTTTTTTTTTACAACAGATTCCTGACTATTCCAGTAGAGCCCCATCAAACCTTAAAAGTACTGCTGCTTAATGTTGGGTCAGTGACTGGGATGAACTGTATGATCCTGGACTTGATCCTGAACGAGCAAACTGACCTTGCATGTGTAGCTGAAACCTGGTTAACTGAAGAGGAGGGTATCATTGTGACCTAATTATGCCCACTAGGTTTCTGGGTGCAGTAGCGGACATGATTTGGTGTGTGTGGAGAAGTCATCTATTGTGACTCTATCCCTATATCAAGGTGTAACCTGTCTGACAGTCTCCAAAGTTTGAGTGTATGCACTTGGCAATAGGACAGTGAGACAGGATTGGGATTCTTTTTGTGTATCTTTGATCCTGCTGCCCAGCATCTCCCTGGAGGTGATCTCGGAAGTGGTGTTCATCTTCTCCAACCTTACCGTATTGGAGGATTTTAACACCCATGCTGAGGCATCTTGAGCCAGCTCAGGGTTTCATGGTTTCCATGGCAACCATGCGCCTGTCTCAATATTTGGCCTACATATGTAGCATTGGTTGCTTAGTGCAGTGGCTTAGTGGTTAAGACACCAATTCTGATGATCGGAAGGTTGGAGTTCAAGGCCGAGTGCTGCTTGATGGGGTGAGCTCCTGTCACTAGTCCCAGCTTCTGCCATCTTAGTAGTTTGAAAGCATGCAAATGCAAGTAGATAAATAGGTACCACTTCAGTGGGAAGGTAACAGCGTACAGTGCGGTCATGCTGGCCACATGACCACCGGAATAATCTTTGGACAACACTGGCTCTTCAGCTTAGTAACAGAGATGAGCACTGCTCCCTAAAGTTGATTATGACTAGACATTTATGTCATGGGACTACCTTTTCCTTTACCTATGTAGCAGGCCATACTCTTGATCTGGTTTTTTGCTGCTCAGGCTGATGGTGATCTGGGGGCAGGGAGTGTTTGAAAGAACCCCATAGTTATGGACAGATCACTCATTACTTTATAGGGTTTAAGTTTGCTCTTAAACTCTGCAGGGACAGTAGACCCATTAAAATCCAAAACGATTCTTGAATGCTCCAGGGGATTTTCCAGCTGTTAGAATTGGTGATTCTATTGATGCCCTGGTTGATCTGTAGAATAAGGAGATGATCCGGGCAATTGACAAAGTTGCTCCCAGGTGTCCTTTACTTGGGTGTAGAGCATGGGTTCATTGGTTTACTGAGAAGCTCAGAAAGGCAGTGAAGAGTTTGGAAAGACAACTAGAGTGATGGTGGAGACTTAGGATGAATCCAACCAAGCGTAGGTTATGGCCCATTTTAGAATCACTTTGCAGCAGCGAGAGCAGCAAAGTAAAGATTCTTGCCTTTATTAATTAAGCTCAATCTCTTGCAGCACACCTGGGAAGTTCAAGGGCTATTATATCCTAGACCTCAGGCTGCTGAGGAGTAACCCTCACAAAAGCACTTTGACGAAATTGCTAAATACTTTGAGGAGAAAATTGCTAGGATTCATTCTGACTCAGACTCCACATTGAAGGTAGAGTCTGTTAAGGTAACTGAGGAATGTATTTGTCCGGTTTTGAAGAATGAATTTCAGGTTGTTTAACATGATGATGTGGACAAGTTGCTTGGAGAGGTAAGGCCAACCACTTGTCTGTTAGACACATGTCCATTCTGGCTTATTAAAATTATAAGAGGAGGAATGACCAGTTGGGTGCTAGTAAATTTTGAAAGAGGGCTATGTTCCAACCTCTCTAAAGGAAGCAATTGCAAGACCATTGTTGAAATAAACTTTATTGAATCTTACCTCTCCAGGTAATTATTGGTCAGTCTCTAATCTCTCCTTTCTAAGTAAGGTCCTAGAATGAATGGTGGCCACACAACTTCAGTCTTTCCAGGATAAAACAGATTATCTGGACCCATTCCAATCTGGGTTCAAGCCTGTTAATGGAAAGGAAACAGCTTTGGTTGCCTTGGTGGATGACCTACACTGGGTGTTGCACAGGGAGAGTGAGTTTCTAATTTGGTGGTCCTGGAATTCTCAGTTTTATTTGATACCATTGACCATGGTATCCATCTGGGTCATTGACTGATATGGGACTTGGGGTTATTGTGTTGTAGTGATTCCAGTCTTTCTTGGCTGTACTGTCAATACTGCTTTTCATCACCTACATGAAGTTTCTGGGAGAGGTCATCTAGAGCTTTGGGTATCTGTCTCTCCTTTACAACTGATACCAAGGAAGGTGTGATAGTACTAATGCATTAACGGACTGGATGTGAGTTAACAAACTGAGGCTTAATCCAGATAAGACAGAACTGCTGCTACTTGTAGAAAAACCAGCCTAGGATTGGGATTGCAGCATGTTCTGGATGAGGTTGCTCTGTCTCTGAAAGTTCTGGTTTGTAGCTTGGGGGTGCTCTTGGATCCAGCATTGCTTCTGGAAAGGCAGGTTGCTGCAGTGACCAGGAGCGCATTTGCCCAAGTTTGACTGGTGCGCCAGCTGTACAGTTTCTTGGGAAAGGCAGATCTGGCCACAGTGGTTCATGCCTGAGCTATCTTTTGATTAAATTGCTATAATGTGCTCTGTGTTTGTGCTCTATGTGTGGGTTTCCTTCAAAAGTGTTCAGAAGCTGCTCAAAATGCAGCAGCTAGACTGAGGTCAGGTGTGTATTTTAGAGACCATGTAACACCAGTCCTTCAAGAATGACACTAGCTTCCAGTTTGATTCCGAGCGGAAATCAAGGTGCTGATGTTGGCCTACAAAGCCCTACTTGACTTGGAGCCAAGATATCTGAAAGACCACATCCTCTCATATGAGCCTGCCAGAAATTTGACATCTTCAGAAGGAGGCCTTGTTGCCTGCCCCAGCATCTTGTGAAGTTATGTTGGTGGTAACATGTAAGAGGTCTTTCTCTGTAGCTCTACTTCGACTATGGAATTTCCTACCCAAACAAGTTAGGCTGACCCCATCTCTTTTAAGCTTCTGACAGGCATGGTGTTCAGTGTTTGAAGTTTCTGTTTTAATTGTTTCAAAACTAAATTCTATGATGGTTTTTGACTTCCTTTTGGAGTTTTTAAAAAGTGTAGTCAGTCTTGTACTCTTAACATTTGATTGTTTAACATCTAGATATGGTTATTAGTGAGTTTGACATTGCTCCACCCTCGCCGCTTTCCTCTTGCTTTCCAGGAGGGATGTGATTCTTAATTCGGCTTCCTTAGCCCATAGAGATAGGCATGTAGAATGAGTTAAGCCCCTCCCCCCAACCATGTCTCTTTCCGTGGTCCTACCTCTGGGCTAAGGAGCATGAGTTCTGTACACCTGGTCAAGGGCTGCCAGCCCCCCTCCCCCACTCTCCAAGACTGTTGTGTACACTTCCGTGCAGCAGTCTCAGGCGGGAGGGTGGTGGCACCCAGCTGCCAGGTATGCATTTTGCTTGCTCCCCCCTCCTGATACATGAAGCTGTTGTATGACTGGCATCCTCAGGCTTATGTGTTTGTGTGTGTGTGTGGGGCAGCAGCAGTCAGCCATCAGGCACATATTCTGCATGCTCCCCCCCTGGGGAGCCCACCAACTGCCTGGTGATTGGGCCTACCACTTCTTCTGAGTCCCGTCCAACGGAGCTGTTTAGGGTGGTAGAGGAGCTGATGTGGGCTCCTCCTGCTCAGAACCCACTACTTAACCCAACAGCGGCCTGCTGTGATGCGTTTAACAACTTCTTTGCAGATAAAATCTCTCAGATTAAAGCCGACTTAGATGCCAGGATTGATACAGAATCTATAGACGAGGTGTCCGGCAACTCCGTTAATGAAATTTTACTGGATCAATTTCAATCTGTGAGTACCGATGACGTGGAGAAGCTCCTTGGTAGAGTGAGGAAAACTACCTGTCCCCTCGATCGTTGCCCAGTGTTGCTGGCCATCCCGGGGGTGGGGGGGTGACTTGCGGGCTTTCCTTAAGGACATCATCAACGCATCCCTCAGGGAGGGTTTTATTCCATCTTGTTTAAAGGAAGCGGTGGTTAGACCGCTCCTGAAAAAACCCTCCCGACCCCCTGGTTATGAATAATTATAGGCCAGTCTTGTTATTACCATTCTTGGGCAAAGTGATCGAGAGGGCAGTGATTCTTCAACTCCTAGCTGTCTTGGATGAAACCGATTATCGAGATCCATTTCACACTGGCTTTAGGACGGGATCGGGGGTTGAAACTGCCATGGTTGCCTTGACTGACGACATTCGTTTGAGCATTGACAAGGGTAGTGTGACCCTGTTGGTGCTCTTCGACCTCTCAGCGGCCTTTGATACAGTCGATCACAACATTCTCTTGGATCGCCTGAGGGGGCTGAGAATCGGAGGTGCTGCTTTGCAGTGGTTCCGTTCCTTCCTCTCGGGTAAATCCCAGAGTGTGTGGCTCAGGGACAGCAGCTTGGCTAGTAAGGAGCTTAAGTGTGGCGTCCCACAAGGTGCCATCCTGTCCCTGATGTTATTTAACATCTATATGAAGCCGCTGGGAGAGCTTATTTGGAGACATCGGGCTGGGTGTTAGCGGTATGCTGATGACACCCAGATCTATTTCTCCATGTCTCGGTCGTCGGCCTCTGCTTCCAATGGCATCTCTCCTCTCAATGACTGTCTTAGGGCCGTAATGGATTGGATGAGGAAAAACAGATTGAGACTGAATCCAGGAAAAACGGAGGTACTTACAGTAGCGGCCCCAAAACCAGGGATACAATCTCCAGTCCTGGACGGTGTCACACCGTGAAGGACTTTGTTCGCAGCCTGGGGGTCCTCCTGGACTCAACGCTTCAGATGAGTAATCAGGTGAATGCAATGGCCAGGAGTGCTTGTTATCAGCTTCGGTTGATACGCCAGCTGTGCCCTTTCCTGGAAGTAAGGGATCTCAAAACTGTGGTACATGCTCTGGTAACCTCCTGTCTTGATTTCTGTAATGTGCTCTACATGGGGCTACCCTCGTGCTTGGTCCGGAAACTTCAGTTAGTTCAGAATATGGCAGCCAGGTTGGCCTCTGGTAAATCGAAAAGAGACCATATAACACCTGTATTGAAGTCTCTCCACTGGCTGCCTATTAGTTTCTGAGGCCAGTACAAGGTGTTGGTTATCACCTATAAAACCCTAAATAGCTTGGGTCCAATTTATCTCCGAGACCGCCTCCTCCCGTATAATCCTCCCCGAGTGCTTAGGTGCTCTGGGATGAATTTGCTACAGGTAAAAAAATCTAGACTATCAACAACCTCCCAGATGGCCTTTTCAGTGACTACTCCCAGATTATGGAACAGCCTGCCGGATGAGATCCGTCATTTGAAGACCTTAGACAGCTTTAAAAAGGCTGTCAAGACGGATCTCTTCCGGCAGGCCTTTCCTGATTAGTCTTACCAGTCATAAGAGCCAGATCAACTGTTTCTCTTTACCTCCTTTTCCTTGTGCCGCCATAACAGCCATTTCTGTTGTTTGTTATTGATTTTTATTGTAAATCGTTGGTATTTGCTAAATTTTAAATATTGTTTTAATTGGTGATTGTTTAATATTTTTTTTAGGGGTGGGATGGTTGGGTTTGGGATTGATTTTTTTGTATTGTCTTTTATGTTGGAAGCCGCACCGATTGCTATGCAGAGGAGCGGGGTATAAATAAAATTTATTATTATTCCTTATTATTATTATTGCCACTGCACACTGTGTTCACAGTTTTTCCATTTTTGCAGGCGTCCTTTGCTCCTGACCCATGTGAATATGGAGGGCCAGTTGTTTTTCATTGTGTTTTAGAAATAAATGCTTACTGACTTTGCATTTAGTAGCATGTAGTAACATTTATATTAAAAACATTAACAATTTAGTTTGTATATCTGTAATTATTGCCTGAATGCACTGTACTGGTGAAATTAATATCTCAGATACAATTTGATGAGTGAAGCAGCTGTAATAATGTAAAAATTGTTAAAGTAATAAAAATGTTTAAGGTAACAAGTATACAAAGGGGGGTTGCAGACTGCCAGAAATAGTGCAAATTGAGTCCACTTTAAGGGTTAGGATTAGTGCTAGGAAATCATGGGAATTGGGTGTTTTTTTCTGAGACATTGAGCCTTCTCTGTCAGAGAGCTCTGGTGCCACAATAAAATACAGTTCCCATGATTCCCTAACCCTAACCCTAAAAGTGGACTCAATTTGCACTATTTCTGGCAGTCTGCAACCCCCCCAAAGTGGGTTTGCCATTGCCATCTTCTGAGGGTGAGAGAGTGTGACTTGCTCCCTGAGAATAAATATTCTTTCCAAGTAAACCAGTTATATTGAAAAATGTAATTCATATATGTAGGTTTTGTATTTAATTACTCTGTGTAACAGTTATATATTCATTCAGCACTCATGGTATAAACTATAGTTTGCTGAAATGGTTATTTTACTATATTAAGTTGTTCTTTCATTGTGTAGCACACAATGCTACTTTCTTTTTGTCTCAACATGTTGATGAATGGCAGGAGATTTTAAAATTAGAATTAGAAGTTGGAAGAGATATATGTACATATGCCCTGGTGGCGCAGTGGTTAAATGCCTGTACTGCAGCCACTCACTTGCAAACCATAAGGTTGTGAGTTCAATACCAGCCAAGAGCTCAGGCTCGACTCAGGCTTGCATCCTTCTGAGGTCACTAAAATGAGTACCCAGCTTGTTGGGGGCAATTAGCTTATACATGTAAACTGCTTAGGGAGTGATTAAGTGCACTGATAAGCAGTATAGAAATGTAGTTGCCATTGGTGTATAGTACCATATTCTGAGAGAAGGTGATAAAGCATTATATATTGGGACCTCAGTATCCACGGACTTGCCATCCATGGATTTGAGCATCCGCAGACGACAAGCCTGTGTTGTCCCCAGTGGTGGTGCATGCACATAGCAGCACCGCCATTGGAGACAGCTGGACTGAAGTCCTGTCTCCTTCCTTCCTTCCTCCCTCCCCCCCCCCCCCCCCGAGGCTTCTTCCCTGGGCTTGGCTTAAAAGGCAGTTCGAAGGTGGAGGCTGGAGCCCCATGGGCTGGAGGGAGCCAGAGCGGGGGCCAGGGCTGGGTCTTGGAGCCTGCTCCCCAGGCCCAATACCTAGGACAGGACCTCCAGACTCTGAGACCTGAGCCCTAGCTCTGACTCCCTCACCCATTATAATGCAGAGGGAGAGATGAGGTATCAGTTCCTATATCAGCCTTCCAGAGTGAATGCAGGCTGCGGGTGGGTCCTGAATCTGTGTGGAAGAGGATTGTGGTTGTTAACTGCCCTTGAGTTGTCCTCAACTCATGGTAACCCTGTGGATGAGACGCCTCCAAGCCACACTATCCTCCACTGCTCTTCTTAGATCTTGTAGATCATAATCATTGGCCAAAGTGGTTCCTTCCCTTCCAGAGCAGAACATTTGGACCAAAGAAGAAACTCTTTATTGACATGAGTCCAGAATGTATAAGCTTGCATGGTGATGTTAAAGATGACTAAAGATTCATGTGTGCATTACAGAGTTTCTCATGACTACATCCGATCTACATGTCTATTAAGTGTTTGTTCCTAACAATGAATAATTGAGACTGAAGTTCACTTTCCTTCTGGATCCTATTACATCCCACTCGCACAACTTCATAAATATGCTTTACAACCTGAGTAATTATCACTTGATACTGCATCGGAAGAAAGCTAGTGTGATGTAGTCATTTGAGCATTGGACTGTGTCTCCCTGGAGACCTGGATTCAAAATCTGGCTTGGTTATGGAAATCCACTGAGTGACCTTGGGCAGGTCACACTCTCTCAGGTCAGGATGGTAATGGCAAACTTCCTGTGAAGAAATTTTGCCAAGAAATCTCCATGATAGGTTTGCTTAGGGTCGCCACAAGTTGGGAATGACTTAAAGGTATATAGCAGCAGCCGCAGGCTTGGGCTGTGGTCATACTTTGGGGGCATTTTCCACAGAATTTTTTCTGCTCTACCTTTTGCAGAAAATCTTCCAATTCTGAACACACATTTTTCATTAATTTAATAATACGATAAAAGGGTGTGAGCCTGTCACATTTAGTGGGTGTATTAAAATTATTATGTTCTTAGTGACCTTATTTTATACATGTATTATTAAATTATTTGAATGCTGCTGAGCTCAGACAGTCTTTCTGATAAATTGGTGATAAAATATTGCTGGTTCACTAAAAATCTTGAATTCATCATAGTGCTTCCTGCATTCTTAAAGAAGCTGGAGCCAAATATTATCAGGCCACAGTCACTCCTAAGTTTACGATCAGTAAATCGAATTCTATTAGTATAAATTATTATTATTATTAAACTGGTATGTGGGGGGGGCTTACTGTAGGTTACACAGAAAATTGCACTGTGCCTTGATCTCAAATTTGGCATAGGAAACAGTAGGTTTGAAGATGTTCCATCATAAATTTGAGATAAAATGGGTAGGATTTTAAGCTTTTGATAAATGCATTTAATCATTTACCGTATTTTTCGGCATATAAGACGCTCCGGCATATAAGACGCACCCAATTTTAAAGGAGAAAAATCTAGGAAAAAAAGATTCTTAATAAAATACAGTCAGAGGATGCCTCCGACCCAGGCATCCGCCCAAGGAAAGCAACCAGGCTTTCCTTGGAGGGATCCTGGGGTTTGAGGCGTCCTCCGACCCACGGAGGACGCCTCAGACCCACGGCATCCACCCAGGGAAAGCAACCAGGCTTTCCTTGGAGGGACCCTGGTGTCTGAGGCGTCCTCCGACCCACGGAGGACGTCTCAGACCCTAGGATCCCTGCAAGGAAAGCAACCAGGCATTCCTTGGAGGGACCCTGGGGTCTGAGGCGTCCTCCAACCCACGGAGGACGCCTCAGACCCTAGGATCCCTCCAGGGAAATCAACCAGGCTTTCCTTGGAGGGACCCTGGGGTCTGAGGCGTCCTCCGACCCACGGAGGACGCCTCAGACCCTAGGATCCCTGCAGGGAAAGCAACCAGGCTTTCCTTGGAGGGACCCTGGGTTCTGAGGCGTCCTCCGACCCACGGAGGACGCCTCAGACCCTAGGATCTCTGCAAGGAAAGCAACCAGGCTTTCCTTGGAGGGACCCTGGGTTCTGAGGCGTCCTCCGACCCACGGAGGATGCCTCAGACCCTAGGATCCCTCCAGGGAAAGCAACCAGGCTTTCCTTGGAGGGACCTTGGGGTCTGAGGCGTCCTCCGGCCCACGGAGGACAACTCAGACCCTAGGATCCCTGCAGGGAAAGCAACCAGGCTTTCCTTGGAGGGACCCTGGGGTCTGAGGCGTCCTCCGGCCCACGGAGGGCGACTCAGACCCTAGGATCCCTGCAGGGAAAGCAACCAGGCTTTCCTTGGAGGGACCCTGGGGTCTGAGGCGTCCTCCGGCCCACGGAGGACGACTCAGACCCTAGGATCCCTGGAAGGAAAGCAGCCAGGCTTTCCTTGGAGGGAACCTGGGGTCTGAGGCGTCCTCCAACCCACGGAGGATGCCTCAGACCCTAGGATCCCTCCAGGGAAAGCAACCAGGCCTTCCTTGGAGGGACCCTGGGGTCTGAGGCGTCCTCCGGCCCACGGAGGGCGACTCAGACCCTAGGATCCCTGCAAGGAAAGCAGCCAGGCTTTCCTTGAAGGGACCCTGGGCTCTGAGGCGTCCTCCGGCCCACGGAGGACGCCTCAGACCCTAGGATCCCTGCAAGGAAAGCAGCCAGGCTTTCCTTGGAGGGACCCTGGGGTCTGAGGCGTCCTCCGGCCCACGGAGGATGCCTCAGACCCTAGGATCCCTGCAAGGAAAGCAACCAGGCTTTCCTTGGAGGGACCCTGGGTTCTGAGGCGTCCTCCGACCCACGGAGGACGCCTCAGACCCTAGGATCTCTGCAAGGAAAGCAACCAGGCTTTCCTTGGAGGGACCCTGGGTTCTGAGGCGTCCTCCGACCCACGGAGGAGGCCTCAGACCCTAGGATCCCTCCAGGGAAAGCAACCAGGCTTTCCTTGGAGGGACCTTGGGGTCTGAGGCGTCCTCCGGCCCACGGAGGACAACTCAGACCCTAGGATCCCTGCAGGGAAAGCAACCAGGCTTTCCTTGGAGGGACCCTGGGGTCTGAGGCATCCTCCGGCCCACGGAGGACGCCTCAGACCCTAGGATCCCTCCAGGGAAAGCCTGGTTGCTTTCCTTGGGTGGATGCCTGGGTCGGAGGCGTCCTCCGACCCAAGCATCCGCCCAAGGAAAGCAACATTGCTTTCCTTGGGGCAATGCTGGGGTTGGAGGCGCCCACCGACCCCAGGATCGCCCCAGGGAAGCTTTCCATGGGGCGATGCTGGAGTCAGAGGCGTCGTCCGACTCCAGCATTGCCCCATGGAAAGCAACCTTTTTTTCCTTGGGGTGATCCTGGGGTTGGAGGAGTGCTCCGACCCCAGGATCGCCCCAAGGAAGCTTTCCATGGGGCGATGCCGGAGTCAGAGGCGTCGTCCGACTCCAGCATTGCCCCATGGAAAGCAACCTTTTTTTCCTTGGGGTGATCCTGGGGTCGGAGGAGTGCTCCGACCCCAGGATCGCCCCAAGGAAGCTTTCCATGGGGCGATGCTGGAGTCAGAGGCGTCGTCCGACTCCAGCATTGCCCCATGGAAAGCAACCTTTTTTTCCTTGGGGTGATCCTGGGGTCGGAGGAGTGCTCCGACCCCAGGATCGCCCCAGGGAAGCTTTCCATGGGGCGATGCTGGAGTCAGAGGCGTCGTCCGACCCCAGCATTGCCCCATGGAAAGCAACCTTTTTTTCCTTGGGGTGATCCTGGGGTCGGAGGAGTGCTCCGACCCCAGGATCGCCCCAGGGAAGCTTTCCATGGGGCGATGCCGGAGTCAGAGGCGTCGTCCGACTCCAGCATTGCCCCATGGAAAGCAACCTTTTTTTCCTTGGGGTGATCCTGGGGTCGGAGGAGTGCTCCGACCCCAGGATCGCCCCAGGGAAGCTTTCCATGGGGCGATGCTGGAGTCAGAGGCGTCGTCCGACTCCAGCATTGCCCCATGGAAAGCAACCTTTTTTTCCTTGGGGTGATCCTGGGGTCGGAGGAGTGCTCCGACCCCAGCATGGTCCCAGGGAAGTCCCCCTGCGTCCTCGGTGGTTCAATGGGCTGCTCAGCCTCCGATCCCAGGAGAAGCCCATTGAACCACCGAGGACGGGAGCTACATTCGGCCTATTAGGCGCACCAACTTCCCCACCGTCATTTTGGGGAAGAAAAAGTGCGTGTAATATGCCGAAAAATACGGTACTTTCCATTCTCTTCTTCACCCCTGTCCTAGCCCCAAATTCCCTTTTGCAGCAGCTTCCTCCAGCCTCTGTGGTGCTTCCAACTTCTGTTTACCGCACCATTTTCATTTGCCTTAGAGCAGGGGTAGGCAACCTTTTTGAGCCAGGGGCCGGGTTGCTGTCCCTCAGACAATTGGGGGGGGGGGCCTGAAGCACCATAAATAAATAAATAAATAATTTTTTAAAAAAATTAAAAATATGCATGCACACTCTCTCAGCTCCAAGAAAACCCCAAGAACAAGTAATAACAACAACAATCAATATCATCATGGCGGGTGGCAGCAGGACCGGCCTGGGGCCTGTCCAAAGTCCTCGGGGGGGGGCCGCATCCAGGCCTTAGGTTGCCTACTCCTGCCTTAGAGTTTGAGTAATCAGTGTCTTCCAGCAGCCCATCTTGTTTAGTTGTTAATGTTTTTATTTCTTGGAATCTAGAAGCATTCATGAAGAAGTGAACATGGAAAGAGCCAGAAGCCTTTTCTTCACTTTGAAGCAGTTCCACTGGCTGGATCATTTTTTAAAAAAAAGCAGTGATAGGGACAGACACTTAATGTGGGAGCCTTAGCAGGAATCAGGAGATTTGTTGTTATTAACTGCCCCCAACTTGCACTATATAGCAAACGCAAGATTTACGTTATCAATTGTATCAGAGCATGCTCAGAACTGATCTTATTTGTATAGTACAGGTGCACTTTTTCCTGGATGCTCCTATTCTTATAGCACCTATGTCTTTTCAAGGTTTTTCCACAGACACTGTAATTTTTGTTTTTTGTTAAATCTTTTTAGCTTAACCAGTCTCCTTTTCCTTTCATTTTGAAGGGTTGAGAAGACGATTTTGGATTCCATGAACTGAAATGTCGGAAAAGTCAGGGCAGAGCACAAAGGCAAAGGACGGAAAAACAAAATATGCAACACTTAGTCTGTTTAACACTTATAAAGGAAAAACTCTGGAAACACAGAAAACTACAGGTATGTACACTAATCTGAACAGCTATTGTGATTTTAAAATATGCTTATTGTAACAAACATGTTTGAACTAAGTGTTTTGCCAACATGCAGCATGTTTTTATCCATTTTGTTGTATACAGAGCTAATTTTTTTCCCAGCTTGATACTAACTTTGTTTTACTGGGTAATTAAGTTTGCTGTTTTGTGCATATTGTAATTTATATTGTGTGCAGATATTATTTGAGATCATGGCATTTAAAGGACCATTTAAGATTCCCCTGAGCTGGGGATGCAGGAAAAAGCCTTCTTCTGTGGCCACACCCATCATATAGAGCTCCTTACTTAGAGAGGCCTGTTGTATACTCTCTTTGGGTCTTCTGCTAGTTGGCTGAGACTTTTCTCTGTTGGCAGGCATTTGGTGTTATCTTTGACAAACCTTGATAAGACCTTTGAAAGAGCAGCAGACTGAAAGTGAATATAGGCTTTGCTTTCATTCTGTAAAAAAAGGTGTCATGTCATTCTGCTCTGAGAGTTGTAATGAGATAAAATAAAATAGTTGGTGCAGGCGCTCTGTAGAAGAGTTTTTAATAATGTGGAAATGGGTTTTTGTGGGTTTTTCGGGCTATGTGGCCGTGTTCTGGAAGAAATGTGGAAATGCCTTTTGAACCATTTGTGATTTAAGATTCATAAATATTCAGGAAACCAACAATCCCCCTTTCTCTTCAGCAGTGCTATACTGTGTTAATTTTATTTAGATAATTTGTATTGATTTAATTTTTGTCCAAATATGACAGTCCCTAAAGAAGAGAATTTTTTAAATAACATTTTCAATAGTTCCAAACATTAAAAAAAGATTAACACACCAAATACAAATTCTATACACGGTTATTTAGTTTATACTGCTGTAATAGTATTTTTCACCCTCAGAGGATCAGTGTTTAATATTTTTCTTTTACTGGCTTTCATTTCATTTCATTTTGGCTTCTACTTATTAATCTAATTTTATTTCCATCCGTTTTATCCAATATTTCACTAAACGAAAAGAAAACTGCAACTCTAAATATATATGGATATTGTAAATTGTTGACCCTACAATCTCTAACCTTATGCTTATTTGCACATTTGCTTAACACAGGGGTAGGCAACCTTTTTGAGCCGGGGGCCGGGTTGCTGTCCCTAAGACAATTCTGGGATACTACCAGAAATGTTTGTGCACAAAATGATTTGGAATAGTAGTCATGGTTTGTTTTAATTCTTGTCTGTTCTGTTGCCACTTTTCCTTCTGCTATATTGAACATGAGTCTCTCTCCCTTCTTTTTCTTTTTCTTTATTTTATTGCCAGCCACTACCCCGACTTCTCAGCAAATTCAAAGTTTCTCTATTGTACTGAATTTTTTCCTACTTCTTATACCAGTTCCATAGAAAATTGCTTCTGTAGGGCTTTAAGAATCATCATCATTTATTACAATAACAGATCCAATATATTCAGTAGAAAACTCAAACATAAAATTAAAAGCAACTTCCAAAAGGAATAAATAGTACAGTAAAAACAATAAAATGATTGCTATCAGCTTTATCTAAAATACATAAAGAGCTCTAATCCTCTTTGCCTCTAAAAGAAATTTAGCAACAGACAATGTTACATTTGGGGACTTATCCTCCACCAAGAACCTGATATGAAATTGGGCAGAACATCCAACAAATTTTCTCAGTAGTGGGATAATTAGATTCTGATGTGCCTCGTTGTATAAGCTACAGGACAAAAAAATATATGCTTCATTGACTCAACTTCCATATTATTACCAGGGCACCGTCTCTCTAAGTAAGCAAATCTGCCTTGGAGCAATTCGGTGAAAAAACATTGCATCTGGGCCTTTCCAATCAGCTGACTACATTGCATGAGAAAAAAGTTTGTGGCACTTTGGCACTGTCAAATTTGTAACGTAGTCAGCTGATTGGAAAGGCCCAGTGTAATGTACATTCAGTGCACTAGGCGAGCAGCTTACATAGGAGCGGTACTGCAGATTGCAAAAAGCTATGTCCAACAGTCTCTGCTTGAGAGATTTAAAGACCATCTCCAATCCCAAGTTAGACAGGAGTGAAGAAGAAAGACCAATCAAAGCTGCTTTTTTTCCAGAAGTTGGTGCCAACTACTTACATAACTGTCTTGGGGCCCTTATCGAGAGAGAACTTTGGCCTGTCTCCAGTAATACCACTGAGTTTGGGACACAGTTAGGGAGTTGAAGAAGGGTCTTTAGAAATTTTGTCTCTTGCCTATCGATTTTAGGTGACACTCCCCCAATCCAAATACTAGAAGCATATAAAAGTTGTGCAACAGACTTAGCGTTAAACACTTTCAAGGCAGATGGAACATATAAGCCCCTTTTAGTAAAAAAAGGAACATGTTATTGCAGCTGAGCTGGCTGGTACTTTCTGAATAGCAGTCGATCTGTGAGGATGGAATGATAGCCCCAAGTATGAAAAAGTTTTAACCTGTTCTAAGGTTTGCTCCTCAAGAGACCAATGACGTTGAGAAAATTTACTTTCAAAACCATAATTTTTGATTTTCCAAAGTTAATATTCATATCATTCGACTTACAGTATCTTGTGAAATTCATTAAAAGATGTTTTAAACCAGGTCTGGTACAAGAAAGGATAACAGCATCATCTGCATAAAGCAATAGGGGGACTTTTCTGGAGCCAAGTTTGGGCAAGGCCACCTCAAGGTCCTTTATGTACAGGTTGAACAGTGAGGGTGCAAGAATGCATCCCTGTCTGATTCCTTTGGACATAAGAGAGTTCATCGGTAAACTGTCCCTGTGGCCACATCTAACTTGTAGCTTACTGTCACTATATAAGGCCCTGATGAGATAGAAGAGACTTTTGTCATCATGGTCTTGTCTAGCTTTTCCCAAAGCTTGATTCTGAGGACAGAGTCAAATGCGGATTTCAGGTCCATAAAAGCGGCATATAGTTTGCCACATAAAAATTTGAGATGTTTCTCCGCTGAATGAAAAAGAATCAAGCAGTGATCGACCATAGAATAGTTCTTTCTGAAAGCTGCCTGGGCCTCTAGAACAATATTATTGGCATTCAAAAAGTTGGTAAACGGTGGCATGAAGGGCCAGGAGCAGGTAACAATGCCTCGCCGCCGGCCGTAGTTTGCCGACCCCTGATCTAGCACAGTAACCTTAGCTAACAAAGAAGTAGACACCAAGATTGCAATGCCACCCTTGGGGTGGCCTTTCTTATTAGCCTGAGAAACATTTAATCCATAAGAAGCAAAGCCATTTACTACAATAGTGCCTATGGCCCATGCTTCCTGGAATAACATTAGGTTAAAAAGGACATATATTTACAAAAACAACTATCCCATCTTTTGTTAGCCTAGCCTGCGATATTCCAAGATATGATCCTAAGATGGGAATCTCCCTGTGTCTGTAAGCGTCAGTCCGACAGGCTGATGATGTCTAGAAGTCCTTCCATGTCTGTCACAATACATTCATTGTCCTTTCTTGTTGAATGACCTGCCCACAATGGTAGCTGGGGGTCAGTCCCAGTAAAACTGTGTGAAGTTGTTAGTTTCATCATCCTTGCTAGATTGACATCAAGTTCAGCTCTGGTCAACAATGGTGGCTAATGGGAAGAAGGGAAATTTGAAGCTGAACAGAGACTATTTGACTTAGCAGGGGTAACTTGACCAAAGGAAACAGGTCTTGGGGGATGATGTTAGTATGCAACTCCTTAACCAAGAGTCTGGATGCAATGGGGACCGCTATCCATCTCAGCCACATAAAGCTCGAGGGCTGACACTTGTACTGGGATGGATGGATCAAAAGGATCAGAGGCCTTGTGCAACTCCTAACTGGAACTTTGAGGCTGGACTTCACACTGTGGAGAGGAAAATGATACTAAGTTTTGACATAAATTGTCTTTTTCAGTCACCACCTCAGAAGGGACTACAAATTTAGATTTAGTAATCTTACTGTTATTTGGCATGGGAGCATTAAGCTGCAGCTGAGAAGAGGGCTTTGAGCTCCTTTTGATGGGAATTAGTGGTCTCCAGCAATTACAGGATTTTTAATTCAATGATTAATTTACACTTAGAGGGGTTAGATTTAAATTCTTCTCCCTTCTCTTCTATTGGTTTTAATCATTTTGCTTGTTTTTGTTTTCTTGTATTCTGCCTGTTTATCTATTAAAAAAAATTGAATAATGCCTTGCTAATCTCCCAAACAATATGCAATGGTGTTCCTTTGTCAATATTTTTCTGAAAATAAAATTTCAAACTTTTCGCCTCTTCTAATACCTTATCATCTTATACAGTCGGCCCTCCACATTCACAGGAGTTAGGAGCGCAAGACCCCAGCGAATGTGGAAGAAGCATGAATATCCCTCTCCCCCCACCATGAGGAAGATAGTTAAAGGGATGAGTGGGTGGGGAAACAGGAGCAGGCATGCATGCTCTTCTCCTGCCCTCCTGCCCCTTTAATTGGCTCTCCACCCTTTTCCCAGTGGGATATCTGATCCTTCCCCCCCCTCCCCTTTCCCATTGGGATAGCTGCCAGGTGGAAGGAATGTACCCCACTGGGAAAGGGGTGGGGCATAGATTAGTCTCCACCTCTTTCCCGGTGGGGTGGCTGCCTTGGGAAGGCAGCTACCCCACCAAGAAAGGGGCGGGGAGGATCAATCCGTCTCACACTTTTCCCGGTGGGGTAGCTTCCTTAAGAAGGCAGATATTTCCACCGGGAAAGGAGCAGGGTTGGCTCATGCATCCTTCCTGGCCTCTCCCTCCTGGGTTCCCCCCCAGGAGGAAAAGCCCAGGAGTGAGGAGGAAGAGAAGTGCATGTGCATGCGGCCTTGACCTCGTGAATAATCAGAATCACAAGTGTCAGAGCCACGAATGTGGAGCGCCGACTGTAATAATAATTCATTTAGTTTCCATCTGAATTGTTTATTTCTTGCTCTCATGCACATTGTGATGGGAAAATGATTTGTGCCTTTCTGAAAAAAAGTGTAGTCCTTTGCAGTACCATATTTATGCCTCCAAACATCTATTCATAATATATTAATATATTAAAGGCTTTGAGCAGTTTCTCCTGGGGTTTTAAAATTCTTTTTCTGAAGATACAATCTATTGATGGTTTCTCACATAGTTCCTATTATTTAGCATTATATAATTTTTGTAATTTAATTCCACAGTTTTTCCCCAGAAGCATTTTGTAAAATTTATCTTTGTTTTCTTGTGGGGCATATAGACAGACCACTAAATATTTCACTCCATGCCAGACCACTTCTAACCCTATAAAGTATTCCTCAGGGCCTCAAATAATTGTTCTGCTAATAGTCTTTTGTTTACATAGATCACCACTCCCCTTTTCTCCTAAAGAAGAGGAATTGATGTGTAGGTAATGAACTTGTACCACCAAAACAACTTAATAGTGTTATTTCTTTAAATGTTTATATTCACTTTTCCAGGTTAAGAAACAGATGTTGTTTTCTTTGCTCCACTCACAGACAAGTTGGGTGATGACAGCGTTCTCTTTAATAAAGCTTTTCAGAAACAGTGAAATAGAAAGTATTTTAATCCCAAAGGCCAAGAATATTTTTTTTTTAAAAAATTAAGTTTTCTTTTGCATTGAAATAAATGCAAAGTAACAAATATCTTTCTTGATATATAGTTACAACGCGCCATGGACTACAGAGTCTTGGGAAAGTTGCCATTTCACGGAGGATGCCACCTCCCGCTAACCTTCCGAGCCTTAAAGCAGAGAACAAAGGAAATGATCCTAACATAAACATTGTGCCTAAGGATGGCACAGGATGGGCTTCTAAACAAGAGCAACATGAGGAAGAAAAGTAAGTTAAAGGTCAAACTAATTTCTCCTTTAGCAGAATAATATTAAAGGTGGTAATAGTAGTAGTACAGTTCGAGTCATGCTGTAGGATGAAGTCTTATATAAACTTTAGTTGATACGCAGCTATAACCTTAAAAGTATACTCGGGGATTTTCAAATTCAGGAATTTTCTTGTTCACTTTCATTGATATCACATTTCCTATAGGCCGTGTGAATAAACAGGTGGTGTTATCACATTTTACTCAGACTATTGAATAATTAAAAAAATTGATTACCCTATATACTCATGTACAAGTCGACTTCGTGTATAAGTCAAGAGAAGGTTTTAGGGTCAAAATCAGTGATAAGGATAGAACTTAGCAGGGAGGAGCTTTAAACATTGGACTGAGTAGGAAGGAACTGGGGGGGAAATGTGCTTGGTGGGCAAGGAGGATTCAGAGAGAAAGAGGAAGAGGAGGAGAGAAGCTTTTAGCATTGGACCTAGAAGGAAGGAACTGGAAGAAAACGTGGTGCCTGCTAGGCAGTGACGATCCAGAGAGAGAGAGAGAGGAGGAGGAGGAGGAGGAAAGAAGGTTTTAACATTGTATTTAAAAGGAAGGAATTGGAGGGATATGTGGTGCTTGCTGGGTAGGGACAATCCAAAGAGAGAGAGAGAGAGATTTTAATATCGGCTCTAGAAGGAAGAACTGGGAGAAAATGTGGTGCTTGCTGGGCAGGGATGATCCAGAGAGAGAGGGAGGAGGAGGAGGAAAGAAGGTTTTAACGTATTTAAAAGGAAGGAATTGGAGGGATATGTGATGCTTGCTGGGCAGTGATGATCCAGAGAGAGAGAGAGGTTTTTTGTGGGACTTAAAAGGAAGGAACTGGAGGGATATGTAGTGCTTGGTGGCCAGGGATGATCCAGAGAGAGAAGAGGAGAGAAGCTTTTAACATCGGACTTAAAAGGAAGGAACTTGGAGGGCTGTGTGGTGCTTGGTGGGCAGGGACAATTCATAGGGAGAAGGAAGGATGGAAGAGAAGGGTTTTCCATTGGACTGAGCAGTAAATCACCTCATACGTGCACGCGCACACACATGCCTGCCTGACAACTCTTTCAGAAATCACTGCCAAGGCGGGGAGTGGGCATCGAGGTGATGCTTCTTTTAGGATCTTTCTGAGCTGTATTACTGTTTTGAACCATATATAGGTCAGCCCAGGATTTTAGAGTCAATTTTTGGGCATACATTTCTCGACTTATAGTTGAGTATGTAGGTATGTTATATCACACAGGTGTTCATGAAACTAGGCCTGATGATAATTTTCATTAGATTTTATAGAGGGACCATCCTTTCTGCAACATTTGCATAAAGGGGCTTCAAGATTAAATCTGGTCTTAACTGGACTTTAAGACTTAGGAAAGTGGTACATAAAATAAAATCTATTAATCAATCAAACAGTATCAATTCATCTGTTTCTGTCACCTGCAATGAGGATTATAGGAGGTGTTTATTCATTTTTTCCATGAATCCACCCCTCCCAATTGTGAGTAGAAGAATCCATCCTTTCCCTGCTCTATCAAACACAAATCATAATATCAGATATCTCACTTTTCTTTCCCTCTCCTCTGCATCAAGGTAGAGAGAGAGTCGACTGCAATAAGGAAAGCATTTGCCAGATCAATTATTCTTTTTTTTTTTCCAGTCTTACAGTTTCAAAAGTGGAAAGGTAATATCTTTTCATCACTGCAGATGCTTTCTTTAATTATCTGAAAAATGGTTTGGTTATAAGCCTCATTGTTTAAATCTCCTGAGTAAACAGTTTTGCTGTCTGGTGTATTTCTTCAAATTTCTCTTGCTTTCAGACCACCAGAAGTGCCACAAACTCAGCCAAAGCCTGAAGTTCCTGCTCCTCCAGAAGCTCCCCCTGTTGCCAAATCGTGGGCTAGTACCAAGCAAGGTGGGCAGGGTGATGGTAAGTGGATGAGAGGTGGAGCAGTCTAATTGGCTAGCAGGTCTGTTGTGCAGTCCTGTGTAGGACACGTGGTACAATCTCTTTACCTTTGAGGCAGATGAAATTAATGGAGTTGTAGAAATTTTATGAAGGATAAAGCACTTGACTTTTATTGATGAAAACCTTATGTCTGTAGCAGTTATGTTATGATAAATGCATTTGGAATAGAATACTTTGCAAGATTATATATACAGTTTAAACATACACTCGTCCCTCGCCATTCGTGGTCGTGCCATTCGTGTCCCTTGCTCCTTTGCAGATGGCAAGCCATGAGGGACAAAATAGTGCACATACTCCCATTGGAATCAGTGGTGCTCCAATATTGGTGATTTTCCCAATGCACAGGGGGGTCTGGAACAGATCCCCTGTGAATTGGGAGGGGCGACTATATTTGTAATAATATCATTGTTAAACATGGTTATCACATATCCTCAAGTGTTTGGGGGTAGGTGCAGAGAAAATCTGGACCACATTCTGCCTCTCTGCTCCAGGTATAGATCTATTTATACAGCATATAGTGTGCTTACCTTTCAAGGGATAATTCATAATTAGCAAATTGCCAAGTGACCAAAAGCCATTTCCCTTAGTACGGATTGTTGGGGGGGTGGGGTGGGGTGCGGTGGGGAAATGAGTTGATATCAGCATTTTTTATATTGCGCTCCTGTTTTCTTTTCATTAATAAATGTCATTCTGTCCTCATTTTGTGTTTCATATATATCTCAACAGTTTCTAATTCATGTTTTTAATTCCATTGTCATATTGGGATGACATTGGCTAATATTTTGTTTAGTTGCACTAACCAATCAATTTTCTTGCTTGGCCCTGTGAAAGCTGAATCTTGTTTCCCTTCAAATATGTAAAGTCAGGTGATAATTTCAAATCACATTTAAGTAAATATCATGTAAATGATCAGGTTAAAAAAAAGCTCAAACAAATGAATACTGAACCATTGGGTAGTCACAAATGGAAGTTAAAAATACCATTATTTTGTTTTGCTTCCAAATCTATCTCGCGTAGGAGTGAGCTGAGTTGAAATTTACATGGTCTTACTTTAGAAAAATTATAGTGATTCACCAGTTTGCTTTCTTAATCTAAAACAAACATACCAGCATCTTTGGGACAACCTAAATTATCTTGGTTTTGCAATCTTAAGGATATAAAAGCTGGATCAAACTGAATTCTAGGTAGAAACTGGACAGCGCTCTAATGGTGGACACTTTATAATTAGACAAAAAGTACTTTTCTTAGATTGAAGAAGAAAATTCTACTAGTTAGTTAAAGTAACATTCTATGTCCTCCTATCCTTACTTATTAATTGTTCCCTCGCAGAAGAATGGAAAAGCACACATTTTGCATGCCAGAGATCCATTTTCAGTCCTTGACATCTCCAGATAGAGCTAGAAAAAACTTTTCTGAAATCCAGAACAGCTGTTGCTCGTCACTATAGACAATAACAGTATTGCACTAGAAAAATAGTGATGTGGCTCAATATAAGGCATCTAGCTGCCAGTGCTAAACAGCATTAAAAGAAAGAAGAGACAGGTTTTTGCTTTCATCTTCTGAACTCATTTAACAATTCTATATTTGGACTAACCTTGGATGGCCCCAAAGCAAACAGTTCTAAGCTGCTGCCCTTGTAGTTTTGGAAAGTTTTTTCCCCCCTCCTGTCAAAAAGATCTCAGATTTTACAGTTCATATTGGTTTGGTTCCTTTATTCTGATACAGTTCACCATGTGAGCAACTGGTCCAGTAATCTTTCCTAAAGCAACCAAATCCATTATAAGGGACATGTTTTTTATTTAAAGTCAAAGAGAAAGATATACTGTATATACTCACAGATAAATCTAGAAATTTTAGTCATAAATGACCAAAAAAAACCTAGGGCGACTTATCCTCAGGTCAATGTAAGTACTGTACCTTCACTCTTACCAAAAACCAAACCCTTCTTTGAATGGAGTGGTGAAACATAAGAGCTTAGTCTGTCGTGGGAGAACCTAAAAGAAGCACCAAACCCCTCTACTTTTTCTGTCATGGTGCATTTCTGGCCTTTTTTGACTGCCTGGGAGGGAAAATAGTGGTTGTGGCAGTGGCTCTTTCGCTCTTCCCTTCAAAGGTGCACCCTGAGAGAGTAGAGAGGTGATGCTTCTTTTAGGTTCTTCTGAGATGAACTAAACAGTCACCTTCTACCACTCAGATAAGAGTATGATTCTTTTTATTTTTATTTTGTAAGAGTTAATACTGTACCTTAATTCTTGCCTTTACATCCTTTTTGACGTGTGCATTTTCTTAATTCCCTCTTCATCCATCCAGCCTTTAGGATGAGCACTTACAGTTATGCCTGCTGTAAGTTCTTTGGCATCGTTTTCGTTTGCTTTATCCTTTACATCCTTTGTTACATGCCCCCAGGTTTTACCCTCAGTTTATCCATGGGTCATATCAAAATCCATAATTGTGGCCCCCAAAACTGCCCTTTACTTATACATGAGATCAGTTTATAAACAAGTATATACAATAGTTTTTTAAAGCTTGTAAATTTTCTCCATTACAGATTCAGGGTTTTTGAAGGGTGTTTTTTTATAATTGTCTCAGGTCCTGGAGTTCAGATAAATAGCTATTTTCAACAAGAGTTTCCTAGCCTGCAGGCAGCTGGAGATCAAGAAAAGACAAATAAAGAGAAGGATTCAGCTGAAGAGGCTTATGGTCCTGGACCCAGTTTACGACCACAAAGTACGTATTCATAGAATACTGGAATGTCTTCTGACGAATTATATTACTCTTTTTTTAAAAAAAAAGTTGCATTCATTTGCTTTTTGACCAGTATCAAAAATTCTTAAAGGAAACTAACAAGACTGATGCTCAGACTGTTTTCTTTCTTCATCAAGATTTAATGGGGGGAAATATGTTTGAATTTTATAGTTAAAACTAAACAGTTACCTGTCTAAGGCAGCTAATTTGTCTAAGGCAGCTAATTTGAGTGTTCAGTTAATTTTCCCTGTTGGATCTTGAATTTATTTAAAATTATCAGAAACTTTCATTATTCCAGGTATAACTTTGTTAGTATAGTTAAGATATCTTGTCAAATCATGGTTTACAGCTCACCTTTAAAGAGAACATAAATCATGGCTTGTATTTTTACTTTCACAGCTTTCCGTAAGTATTAAATCAGAAGAAGTTTATATTCCTTATTTGATATGGGGATCCGCCATCCAAAAGAAAAGTCTTAGTATCACCCAAGAAGGAAGGGATCACACATTCATGTTTGCCAATTAACCAAGATTCTCAGCTTCTTTTCTGGTTCTTGTGTCAGGGATGATGGGAGTTGTAGCTCTTCACCTCTGGCTCTAACTCACCACCTTGTTATGCAGCAGAGCTGACCAGCTTTGATCAGTGGTTGATGCTTCTTTCCCAAGCAGCAGAGTTTCAGAGAATAGGCTGAAGACCCTGACAAACTCTCCAAGCCTTCTCTCTCTTCTTCCTGAGATGTCTCCAAACTTCTCCAGGATTCTTCTGGTTCTTGTATCTTCCCTCAAGACACCAGGCAACTCAGTAGTCTTATATAAAAGATCTACTTTATTCTACTATCTATAAATACTATATGCCCTACAAATCACAATCTCTACTCCACCAAAATACTCCAAACAACTCCACACTACACCACAATATGCATTGGCAAACATTGCACTTATAGCCATTGCTAGTCACCACCCACTAGTCAGTTTCCACCCAGTGGGCGTGTACATTCATTTTGATTGGTTTACATAGATCATCCCATACTTAAGACCAACCCAAGTATTTCATCATTTTACCTTGACTACTTAATGAATCTCAGGTGTTTGCAATCTTATAACAGGTGTTTTCAATATACACTCTATAACTTTGTCCTTGACTCTCAAGGCTTCCAAATTACATTATCCTTTTCACCTGTGTAGCTTCATGATTGTTCCCGCTTAGTCACTGTGACTATCACATACATGTTTTATTTCTATGACTGTATGTCCCATGTTGCATTTTCCTTAACATCTTGTACCTTTACCTGTGATTTATCTTTTGCTCAGCAGCTGTTCTCTTCTCATTTTTCTTGTAACTACAAATCTTTGGGCCTTTGCAGACTGCCAGAAATAGTGCATATTGAGTCCACTTTAAGGGTTAGGGTTAGTGCTAGGGAATCATAAGAATTTTTTTTTTTCTGAGACATTGAGCCTTCTCTGTCAGAGAGCTCTGGTGCCACAATAAAATACAATTCCCATGATACCCTAACCCTTAAAGTGGACTCAATTTGCACTATTTCTAGCAGTCTGCAAAGGCCCTTTGTCCAGTATATTTTATTCCTTGGAAAAGACTACGTTCTGTTACATACTTAGTTTTTTGTTTCCTTGTTCTAC
This sequence comes from Phrynosoma blainvillii, assembly GCA_026167975.1. Lineage (NCBI taxonomy): Eukaryota > Metazoa > Chordata > Lepidosauria > Squamata > Phrynosomatidae > Phrynosoma > Phrynosoma blainvillii. The sequence goes on from JANUYF010000004.1 coordinate 156,879,626, forward strand.
CTCTCAGCACCATGGCCCAAAAAGGCCCTTGAAAAGCTGCAGAGAAAAACAACATGGCATCTGAGAGTGAAGAGGAAGTCCCTTTCTGTTAGCTGGTTCAAAGGGTATAGAATCACAAAATCATAGAGTTGGAAGAGACCACAGGGGCCATCACGTCCAACCCCCCTGCCATACAGGAAGACACAATCAAAGCACTCCCAACAGATGGACATCCAGCCTCTGTTTAAAAACCTCCAAAGAATGAGACTCCATCACACTATGAGGTAGCATATTCCACCGTCAAACAGCTCTTCCTGTCAGGGAGGTCTTCCTAATGTTTAAGTGGAATCTCTTTTCCTGTAGTTTGAATCCATTGCTCTGGGCCCTGAAATCAAAACTAGAGCCAACAAAAGTCATCATCTTTATTGGAGCAACCTTGGACTCCTGAATAGGCAGAGCTTTTCTTCTATTAGGAACAGCAAAGATCCTCAGAGCAGCAGTAGAAGCTCTCTTACATCACCCGTGCAATACAGTGCACATTGTTCAGAGGATTCTAGATCTGATGGCTGCTTCAACAGCTGTAACTTACCAGTCTCATTTATGATTTCCTTCACTTCAAAATTGTTTTGCCAGGTGCTTCAATCTTCTTTGGGACCACCAATCCAGGAGGTTAATCAAACCATCACCGGTGTGCCAAACCCTGCATTGGTGGTTGTTTGTTCACACCCTTTTTATCTGGAATTTCATTTCAACCACCAGAACCATTGTGCATGATAACAACAGATGCATTAGTGACAGGCTGAAGAGCCCATTGTGGAGAAATAACTGCCCTGGTCATTCATCTAATCAGGAGTCCCAACTATATATCAGTGCATTGAAACTTCCAGCAGTTATCAAGACTTCCTGAGCATTCCAAAGAAAGCTAAGAGGCAGAGTGGTGAAGGTGATCACAGGTGACCACAGTGGTTTGTTACATAAGTAGGGAGGCACCCACTCACCCACCCTTCTCAACATGACAGTGGATTTATGGATCTAGTGCACTGCGCAGAAGATACACCCAATTGTGGTTCATTTAGCAGATGTGGACAATATTTTAGCTGATTCACTCAGTTGGACTTGGGAATTACATCACAAATGGAATTAGCTGACCAAGTATGCCATATGTTAACCAGGCAATGAAGAACACCACAAATAGACCCTCTTCGCTTCTCCAGAAAATGTGAAGTGGTACCAGTTTTGCACAAGGGCAGGGAGAAGCAGAGGATCTGCAACGTAAAGGACTTCTACATTGATGGACAGGGAGACTTATATTTCTTCCCAACATTTCCATTACTAGGGAAGTTGGTGGTGAAGCTCTCCAGCGAAAAGGGTGATGCAATTCTGATTGCACTGCATTCGCCCAGACAACCATCATTTGCCTCACTTCTTCATCCATGATTTTACCTCAAATGGTGGATCTACTGACATATTAACAAGGTCAAGTTCTCTACCCAGACTTTGAATTACTGCGTCTGACAGTGTGGAGACTTAAGCCACAACACCCCCTCATTTAACTGCAGTACTGCCTGCATCCAGAAATAATTTGATGGTTAAATCTTACAAGCTTTACTTTGCTTATTGCTTTGAAGCATTTCTGTTCATTTGCAATACAACACTCAGAAATGTCATACTCTATGAAAATCTAAGCCATGCTCCATTTCTTACTACATTTACAGGAACAGAAATTGTTGTTTTATCTTTGAAAGACTACAGTGTGACTACAGAGGCCCTATTTATCATGGAGTAATAGTATGGTAAACTAAAAAACACACCAGTGTAACTGATGTTATCATTAAGGCCTGTATTATTGAGCCAGAAACACCAGTAAACATCTAATCTTAAAAGGACAGTGCTAATATTTTTATTAAAATATATACCTGAAACCTCAATTGTGCAAAATGAATCGAGACTATGATTTTTCCTAAAGACATGATCATGCAATGGGATATATCAAAATGTAAATTGAGAGGTTTGAAAAGCTGAAAATGAAGGTAACTTGAATGTAGTTTGTTTTTGTTGTAGGATATATAAATTGTCTAATATTCAGACTCTTGAAAGCAACATGAGCATCTCCCACATTTGATGTGTCCTGTAAATATTGAGAGCCAGTGTGGTGTAATAAGATTGCATGTTGGACTACGACTCTGGAGACCAGGGTTCGGTTCCCCACTTGGCCATGAAACCCACTGGGTGAACTTGGGCAAGTCACATTCTCTCAGTTTTCTTAGGGGAAGGCAATGGCAAACCTCTGAACAAATTTTGCCCTCCATAAAAATTATATCTTTTACTCAGACACCAATTTTTTTTTTTTTATTTATTTTTGTGGAGGGTTTTTGTCTTTGAACCAAAATCTCTTGCTGAGCCCCTAAGAATCTTTCACAGGACTCAAGGGTTCCGGGAAATCCTGGTTGAGAATTTTACACTGTACTCAAAGGGTGACTGAGGCCAAAAGTTTGAACAGTGGGTCGTTGGTATCTGCTTGGGTTTGGTTCAAGGACCCCCGTGAATAACGAAACCCGTGGATGCTCAAGTCCCATTAAAGACAATGGCATAACAAAATGGTGTTCCTTGTATAAAATGGAAAATCAAGGTTTGCTATTTAGAATTTATACTGTTCTGGAGTATTTTCAAGCCGTGGATGCTTGAATCCATGGATAAAAAAATCTGTGGATAAGGAGGGCCAACTGTATGTCTTCAGTTTGCACTTTTTTCTCATTGGATGTTCTATGTTTCCTTAGAAGTGGACATCAAGCAATAGGAAGTACATTATGAAGGTTCTCTGTGCATAAACATAAACATTATTATTATTATTATTATTATTATTATTATTATTAAACCGCACACTATTTAGAATGTTATTTCTTCTTTTTTCATTGCAGATGTTGCTAGTTGGAGAGAAGGTGGAGGCAGGAATTTGAACTCTCCAAACTCTCCAACTGATCAAGAAGCAAAGCCTCCTGCTCAAGAAGATGGTAATGTGCCTGGACCAGTAGAACAGAATGATGTCCTCAAGGTACCAGAAAAGAGGGATACAAGGATAGCACAGCCTCCTCAGCCCAAGTTGAATGGTCAACAACCTGGGCTCATCCCTCAGTACAGAGCAATGATGCCACCCTATGTAAGTTGTGTCCGTCATCATTATGTAGGGTTTCTTTATTTTTAGTAATACATGAGATAAATGGGAAACTGAAATGTAGAGGAAAACCTGATGGATAAAGCAGGTAGGCATATGGATTCTTTACATCTGTCACCTTCTTTTTCTCTTTGTTTTGCATACTTTTCTGGAGTGATGGTTTTACAAAGAAATGTTACTGGGGGCTGGATTGTTACACATAAAATGTAGATCCTGTTGAACCATATCTAAATGCATTCCAGACTTTATAATGTATATAATTTTCTTCCCCTGTAAGCTTTTTATACTCCATAGCCAACATTAGAAGAAAGATTTCAAATCCCTGGGCAAAAATTCTTCATTGTTTATTTAGTTGTAGTTTCAAACACTGTGGTTCTTTTCCCACTTTTGAAATAGCAGTTTGGGAGTTTTAAATAATGTATTGCTTACTGTTACTTGCATAATAGAAATCAAAATATTTCTGTTGGGTACTTGCAGGTAGTATCTTCAGGGGTGGAGTGAATCTAGAAAAAACAGTGCTGTGATCTGAGTCAGGTATAATCCGATATTGGAATGAAACAGAAGGGAGGAGGTAGATCAAGTCTTGATTTCCTGAGAACAGCATGTAATAAGGGCAGGAACACAATGTTGATAGCTATGAAGTATTTCATCAAGACAAGTTACTCCTGGTCATTCAAAAGACAGATCAGGGAATAGGGATTCAGCCTGTGTTGGATGGGGTTACACTTCCCCTGAAAATGCAGGTTCTCAGTTTGAGTGTGCTCCTGGATTCAGCTCTGAACCTGAAAGCCCAAGTTTCAGAGGTGGTAGGAGTTCATTTGCACAGTATTTGCACAGATTGCATGTAAGCAGCTCCCATTATTTGAAACATCATATGTGACCTTAATTACATCCCAGTTGGATTACTGTAATCTGCTCTACATGGGGCTGTCTTTAAAGAGTGTTCAGATACTTCAGCTGGTCCAAAGAGCTACAGCCAGATTACTAACAGCTGCTGGTTATAGGGAGCACACAATCACTTGTTGCAACAGCTCTGCTGGCTGCTGGTCCATTTCCGGACACAATTCAAAGTGCTGGTTATGACCTTTAAAGCCCCATAAAGCTCAGGTCCAGGTTATTTGAAGAACTATATTTTATCTTACACACCAGCCCTTGCTGTGAAATCTTCTGGGGAGGTCCTTCTCTCTATCCCACCACCCTCACAGGTACATCTGGTGGGAAACATAAGAGAAGGTCTCCTCATGTTTAAATATTTGAAGGGATGTCATATCGAGGAGGGAACAAGCTTGTTTTCTGCTGCTCCAGAGACTAGGACCCGAAACAATGGATGCAAGCTGCAAGAAAAGAGATTCCACCTCAACATTAGGAGGAACTTCCTGACAGTGAGGGCAGTTCGACAGTGGAACACACTCCCTCGGAGAGTAGTGGAGTCTCCTTCCTTGGAGGTCTTTAAGCAGAGGCTGGATGGCCATCTGTCAGGGATGCTTTGATTGGGAGTTCCTGCATGGCAGGGGGTTGGACTGGATGGCCCTTGTGGTCTCTTCCAACTCTATGATTCTATGATTCATTGGCTTGCTGCCCCCAGCTCTGGAACTTCCTTCCCAGCAAGGTTAAGACTGCACCTCTCTATTTTCCCTATTTCAAAGACTTTTATACTTTCAACAGGCATTGATGAATAATTATGTAAGGCCCATCTGACACAGTGTGCTGAATGTTTGTTGTGCTGGGGTGTGTTGTGTTTTAATTATACTTGTTTTAACATGGTTTTAATTTTTTTTCTGATTGCTTAATTGTGTTTTAAAAGCTCTTGGAGCAAGGTAACAGGGAAAAACGAGAAAGCCGAAAATAGTTTAGATAAACTTTCTCATGTCATTAGTTCCCCGCTCTCCACCCTAAGTATAATACAGTACGGTATATTTTAAATTCCTAGAGTAGATCCTTGAAATACCATGTTTTTATTACAAAGTTTATAAAAGGTGAGGATTTGGCATAAGAATTACAACAAGACGATGGAATTCAGCTGAATGTTATAGTCCATTTAAGAGTACGGTGGGACCTCAGTATCTGTGGGGGATCTGATAATGAGGCCCCACTGTGGAAGATTGCCACTTTATTCTTTGGCTGACTAGAGGAGCAATCCATAACATTTGGGTTTAGCCTCCCCATGCCAACAGCTTAAGGCAGGAGTCCAAAATTCTTTGCCATACCTGTTCACGTGCAATCATTTGCAGATTACCATTATATTTCCAAAGAAGCCAAGATCTCAACCAATCCAAATATACATTAAATTGATTTTTCTGTTCAAGCTTAGCCATTCAGAAGTATTAGTATATGATTTCAATGATGATGTAAAACAAAACAAAAAAAGGTTGGACAAGTTCAGTGGAGATTTAGTTAACTGTGAAAGGGCTAAACCAGCAGTGGCTTCCCACTGTTAGGGAACTGCATCCCCCCCCCCCCCAAATTTAGCTACATCCCCCTCCCCCGGTATAATGTGGGGCACAATTTTATCAAACCATTTGCCCCCTCCCTGGAAGTTTGACTTCCAGGTCACTTCATGTTAGGCCAAAAATGTGGTGGGATTGCCCTCTCTAAGGGTTATTTGAGGCATTTTGGAACAATCCCTCTATGTGAGGCTGGAGGCCACACTTTCTTCACCCCTGGACAAAACATAGAAGGAAGGGCATGTTTGAAAAGTGAATATATTTACATTTCAGAGTGATGTTCCATCCTTGCCCCAGCTGCTAAACTATTGTTTGAAAAAATTGCAAGTGTTTATTAAGTTATTAAAATATTTCTGTTACTCTTTATCATGGATAAATGTAATAGATACTTGTCATGTTTTCTGTTCATGTGTCTTTGAAAGCAGAGCTAAGCATGCCAATGAATCAGTAGGTATAATAGATTTGTGATGGCTTTATCAGGGATTGCAAAAACAGTAGTACTTTATGCTTATGATTTAAACTTTTTGTTACAAATCACTACTTTTGCTTAATCTCACTCAGATTATCACAAATGGGACAAGGGGTTCAGAGCAAGAGTGACATTTTCTGCTCTTAAAAGAATTTATCACTGATTATATAATACATAATAATATAGTATAATACAATATAATATAATATAATTATATAGAGAGTGGGTTCTTGTTATTCCAGGACCCCCCATGGATAACAAGATGCTCAAGTCCCATGAAATGCAGTGGCATAGCAAAATGATGTCCCTTATATAAAATGGCAAAATCAAGGTTTGCTATTTGAAATTTATACTTTTTTTGAATATTTTCAAGCCATGGATGTTTGAATCCATAGATAAACAAATCCATGGATAAGGAGGGCTGACTGTAATTATATTATCTATAATTATATGTAATTAATTATATATTATATAACATATAATTCTTTTTGAATCACCTGGTATATTTAGCTATTTGGTAATGTAACAGTATTAACTCTCTAAAATACAAAGCATTGCAGGAGATTTGAAATATTTCCCTAGAAAGAACTGAATACAAGAGATTAGATCCTTACCAAGTAACATTGAACATTGTAACGATGCTCACCAGAGAAGCACATAGTTGACTGTTCTCCATTGCAAACCAAAGCAGAAGGGAAAAGAGCTATGATACAGGAGCAGTGACTATGACACCTCTTTGAAGCAGTTGGTGCTGTTGTTTTGTTTTTGCTTTACTTTCACAGCTGCCATAATTTGCCTAAATACTCCTGGAGAGAGGAGTCATCAGTCCTGGGGCCTTGCTTTGAAATGGGTCCTTCTTTGCTTAACTTTGTTTGTCAGAATTGGTCCTGACAGTTCTGTACATGATATTAAAGTAAGAATGCTTTCACAGATCAACATATAGGGACAGTTTCCATGATATTATTTTGGATATGATTTTTTTCCTTGGGTTTTTTAGCTATTTCTGCTTAAGCATAGACTCCCTTTGCAGTTCAGTCATTTGTAATGAACATTCATTTCTTCATTCAGGCAAACAGACCAGGGTAATCAATCAACTTCAACTCATAGTTTAACATCCTGTTTTTTTCTAAAACTAATAACCAGTTTTCTTTTTATCCAGAATGGGAAAATACAGTTAATTAGTCTTCTTGGTTTGGTTGAATGCAGCATGAAGGAGCTATATGTGCCAGCACATTTCTCCTTACTAAGTTGATATATGATTGTCTCAAAGCAGTCACTCAATTGTTAAAAAAATAAATGAGCGCATCATCTGCACTAGTATACTTTTTTGTTGTTAACTGCCCTCGAGTCGATCTCGACTCATGGCAACCCTATGTATAAGACATCTCCAAGACCTTCTGTCCTCCACTGCTCTGCTTAATTCCTGCTACCCCTTAATACCTGTGATCTCCTTAATATAGTCCATCCATCTGGCATGAGCCCTGGTGGCGCAGTGGTTAAATGCCTGTACTGCAGCCACTCACTCATAGACCACAAGGTTGCGAGTTCAATACTAGCCAGGGCTCAGGCTAGACTCAGGCCTGCATCCTTCCGAGGTGGCTAAAATGAGTACCCAGCTGTTGGGGGGCAATGAGCTTGCAGTTGTAAACCGCTTAGACACCCCATAGCAAGGTATGAAGCAATATATATATGAAGCTGCTTTGCTTTGCTCTCTTCCTAGTTCCCTCCACCTTTCCCAGCATTATTGTCTTTTCCAATGAGTCCTCCCTTCTCATCATGTGTCCAAAGTACAACAGTCTCAGTTTGGTCATCTTGGCTTCCAGGGAGGTTTCCAGCTTGATCTGCTCTAGGACCCATTTGTTTGTCCTTTTGGCTGTCCATGGGATCCTCAGCACTCTTCTCCAGCACCACATCTCAAATGAATTGATTTTCTTCCTATCATCTTTCTTAACTATTCAGCTCTCACATCCATACATGGTAATAGGGAATACAATGGCTTGTATGATTCTAACCTTTGTGCTGAGTTGTATATCTTTACATTTTAGAATCGTTTCTAGTTCTTTCATAGCCACCCTCCCCATTCTTATTCTGATTCTGATTTCCTGACTGCAGTCCCCGTTTCTATCAAAGCTTGATCCCTGGTATGGGAATTCTTTTATTATTTCGATTTCTTTGTAGGATAAAAGTTGAAACAATCAAGGGAACTGCAAGATAACACAGTCTTGCATAATTTAACTGTAAGGCCTATAAATCTGAACCTTTGTTGATTTTTTTTTTTTCCAGACTGTGTAAGTCAGGGGTAGGCAACCTAAGGCCCGGGGGCCGGATGCGGTGGCCCAAGGCCTTTGGACTGGCCCCAGCCGGTCCTGCCGCCGCTGCCCCCCGCCGCCGCTGCCTACCATGATGATATTGATTATTGTTGTTATTATTTGTTCTTGGGATTTTCTTGGCAAAATCTCCACAGGGGTTTTGCCATGGCTTTTCTGGGGCTGAGAGAGTGTGCATGCATATTTTTTAATGTTTATTTTAAAAAAAAATATTTATTTGTTTATTTATTTATTTATGGTGCTTTGGGCCCCGAATTGTCTGAGGGACAGCAACCTGGCCCCCGGCTCAAAAAGGTTGCCTACCCCTGGTGTAAGTCCTTCTGCTTTCATAAGTTATGGTTTTAGCTTTCCATATGATTAGTCAATGTATATCTTCTTGTCATTTACGTGGAATTTTTTACACTTCTTTTCCTTAGATGTTTAATCAGTACCCTAAACTAGCATATCCTACAATGCCAAGTCCCAGCAGGTTCCCTGCACCATCTGAGCTCAGCCGGTAAGAAATCCAGTTGTTCTACTTGGACTGTTTGGAAATTAATCTTTGGGTTTTGTGATAACAGAATTAAGGTTGCAAAGCATCTGTGTGAACTGTTGACATGGTTAAGTTATATATTAATATTACATGTTCTTAATTGACATTCTCAGGACATTTTGTAAGTATAGCTGAATTTATCTCTGCATGCACTTTCAGCAGGACTAGGAAAAAATCCCAGGTGCAGGATTTTGGCTGTTTCTTTGAAATCTGATTCCTAACATAACAATTGAAAATAGCTGCTTTCAGATATGAAATGTGCTGCTCATACTATTGTATTTTTCAATTTTCAATTAAGAAGTATTTTCAGTTTATAATTAGAATCCAAAATACTGACGTGAACTTGAACATGATTAATTTTATTCCTTTCGCTAGAGGACTAAGAGGAAGAGGATCCTCTTCATGGAGCTCAGAGGGTGTAGAACGTCCATCCATCTTAAGTGCCAATGAACTAAAAGAACTTGACAAGTTTGATAATTTGGATGCTGAAGCTGATGAGGGCTGGGCAGGTAAGCTTGTTCATCCCTAGAACTGGCTACATGTAGAAAAGGGGTTTGCAGAGGTAACCATCTATTCTTCTTCCTCCAGGAGCCCAGAGTGAGGTAGATTATACTGAGCAGTTGAACTTCAGTGATGATGATGACCAAGGAGGTAACCAGAAAGAACATGATAACAGGTTAATATACTGAATATGTTTATGTTTAGGAAACATAAAAATAATCAGCTATTTTTTTGTACTACATCTGCATTCTGCCTGTCACAGAACAAGAACACCAATGATAGTTACATATGCTAAAGAACTGGATTTGAATGCATGAAATAGTATATAATTATCTGCTGATTAATCCACTCTGATTAACATATAAAACTGTTTATATCAAGCATACTTCACAGCATTTTTCTTATGTGATCATCATTCATGGCATTTGCTTTTACTTTTTTCTGTGCATGCTATTAAATTATCCCTTTTAATTGGAAACTTTTTCAGTTTTAAAGCTTGTAAACTACAAAAGAGTTAACCAGTCAACATTAGGAAATAAAAGATTAAATTTTTTGTTTAACATAAAAAGATAGCATCTTTTAAAAAAACTTGTATTTTCATTAATGTTCTTTATCCAGTAATGAACCTACAAAAGATCTGGAGAAGAAAAATGGAGAACATAAATCATCGCCCACATCTTTGCAGTCAGTTGGATCAAAAGGCCCCTATAGCAAAAGTGGTCAATTTGACCAGGTATGTTTTGTTTTATCAGTTTTTATACACCCAGTATGCACTGAAGTACAGATTGTTCATTGACCTATGTTTTCTATTAATTTTGTACAACAAATATGCAACCAAGGTAGCACATTTTAGAGCCTTGCTAAAACATGGCTGTTTATTCTGCAACTTAAATCTATGTTTTCCTTAAAGGGGCTATATTGTTCCTTAGCAGATCTTGTCTGTTTAATTGTTTCCTGTTTTGATTTAGATACGTTGTCTAAATAGTCTGGCTTCTTGCCTCCTACTGAGTTAAGAGTGGTACATGTCCAGGGCTATAGCCACTGTCCAAGTGTCAATATGCCACTTTGTTCAACATGATTGGGTAGTTTTACCATAGAACACACGTAATAATAGTTTTTTTTGTGTTCAAATGAAATTGATCTCAAGAGTTCAAGTAGGATGTACATCAGTATTCTAGTAGAGCTGACTGAGTAGTGATATATCTCCTGGAACACTGTTTTCAATGCTAGGCTTTTTCAGAAGTAATGAAACCTGTGCTGGTTTATGTGGCATAGGAAAGAACTTTCTCATAGCAGTTAGTCATTACCATTACCATAGGGCAAACACATTGAAACTTAATCTAAACAAAACATAGATGCTCCTGGTCATTTGCAAGGAAGATCAGGGTAATAAGGACTTTGCCAGTACTGGATGGTGTTACACTCGCCCTTAAATCTCAGGCTCACAGCTGGAATGTTCTCTTGGGCTCAACTCTGAGATTGAATGTCCAAGTTTAAGCAGTGGCCAGGAGTGCATTTGCACAGCTAAAACTAGCGCACCAGCTGCACCCATTCTTTGAGATGTCAAAGAATTAGAGAGTTGGAAGAGATCACAAGGGCCATCCAGTCTATTCCCCAACATCAGATCTGACTATGGTGACACATGCCTTGATTACACCCTCTATGTGGGGCTTCCTTTGGAAATTGTTTGGAAACTTCAGCTGGTTCAAAATGCTGCAGCTAGAATGCTGACTGGACCCAGATATAGGAAGCACATAACTCCCTTGTTGGAACAGCTTCATTGGCTACTAGTTCATTTCCAAGAACAATTCAAAGTACTGGTCCTATACAGCTTAAGTCCAGACTATTTGAGAGATCGTATCTCCCCGTACAAACCGGCCAGAGCCCTAAAATCTTCAGGGGAAGGTTTTCTCATTGGAGGACATGAGAGAAAGAGATGTTTTGTGGCTGCTGTCACTCTCTCCTTCCACAGAAGGCTAGGCTGGCCCTCTCCCTTCTTTCTTTTCGCCTGCAAACAAAAACATTTTTATTCAGGCAGTCTTTTAATGCATAATCAGGAGGGGGACTATATGGAGTGTGAGTTGTAATTATTGGTTTGTTACCTGGTCTTTTTAACGTATGTAATTTTGTATTTTTATTTCAATGTTTTTAATTGTCTTTTAAAACTTTTATTGTAAAGTTTTTTTAAAAAATGGTGAGCCTCCTTGGGTCCTTTTCTGGGAGAAAAGCAGCATAAAAATGAAGTAAATAAAGTTCTAGAGCTGAATAACTTGACGAGGTTTCCTTTTATTTCTAGCAAAAAAGATCTCTACTGTACCTCACATTTCCCCCCACATCTTCTCATTCACTGTTCTTTTCTCTATTTTTATGCTTTAGTGTTTTACTTAAGGTCGGCAAGTTATCTTTCTGATGCACACTCAGAGTGCTTGTTATGCTTGGTGGAGGGGGCACATTATTGAGCATTGTACTATTTGCAGAGCTTTTACTTCTCAAGCTCTGAAAAATCAAGCCCAACGCCTCAAAATACTTTGCTGGGAGAAGTCTCTACAAGTATCAGAATGGGCAGTGACAAAAAGACTGCTTTTTTCCTGTTGTATGGGGAGGTAATCCTTCCCCTATGTCTCTCTTCTCCTCCACTCTTAGACAGGTCTTCAAGCTGTCACTCACACTCATCATCCCCTAGGCCTAGGAGGAGAGCCAGAACCTCCCCCTCATGTTGGCTTCAGTCAGGGATTCTGTAGCTCCAGCACTTCAGGGACGACGTGGTCCTTTGTTTCCTAGTGGGCGAAGTGTTCTTTTCATTTAGAGAGGTTTCCATGAACTTGTCCTCTGAGGACCATGGATAATTAGACAGAATGGAAACCAGGATTTCTGACATCTCTTCAGGCAAAGAGGAAGCAAGCTGTGTGGAGGCTTGAAAGCCTGCCAGATGGGGCTTGCTGGTGGTCCAGCCTACCTGGCAAGGGGGGTTAGAGTGGAGATGCAGGGAGAGTTGGCGCACAGCAGAACAGAAGTGGCTGGGCAAGCAGTGAGCGCACTGGCAGCTGCATGGGTGACTTAGCCTGAGGCTCCTGTCCCCTTCCCCCTTTAGTGGTAGATGGCCAGCCCCTGACACCGGAGCTGTACCATTTCATTGCACTGGTTGTGCAACAAACAGTGGCCACTTGAGGGAGTGGAGAAGTGGGGAGGGCAGCAGCAACCACAGAGCTCCCCCAGGGGGACCGCAAGCAACAGGAGAGAGTGTAGTCTGGGGAGTGCTATGCAGAGAGGCACCACAGAACGCAATGCTCCTCAGATTACTCTGTCTCCTTGGAGGAGGAGAGGGGGCATGGCAGGAGCTTCTGCATGAGTGATTCCCCTCCCAGGAAGGTCAGGATGAAGTTCAGACACACATCCTTAATGTCATGCTCCCAAGAGTCGCTGGCTACTGCCTCCCCCCTAGCTTCAGATAGAGAGGAGGGGGAAATGTCACAAGAGAAATGTTGTAAGTCCCCAGAGAGAGACAGCATGTCTTTTTGATGTGGTAGACTCTCCTGTTTTGTTGAGGAAAGTAGAAAAATCCTTGAGTTTAATTGTTGATAATCGGGAGGCTTGTGTGGCAGGGGAGCAGAGCAGGTGCCTGAGATCAGATCTAAGGAAAAGCAGGAAGGGCCAGCCATCCAGTCCAACCTCCTGCCATTCAGGAAAACGTAGTCAAAGCCCTTCCAATGCATGGCCATCCAGCCTCTGTTTAGAAACCTCCAAAGGAGATTTCAGTACACTACAAGGCAGCACGTTACCCTGTCAAGCAAATCTTACCATCAGGAAGTTCTTCCTCATGCTTATGTGGAATCTCATTAAAATGTACTGTAGTTTTAATCCAATGCTCCATGTCTCTGGAGCAGCAGAAAGCAAACTTATTTCTTTTTCCATATGACATCTTTTCAAATATTTAAGCATGGCTATCATGCCACCTCTTAACCTTCTCTTCCCCAGGCTAAACATATCCAGCTCCCTAAGGCGCTCCACATAGGGCGGTTTCCAAACCTTTCATTTTGACAGTCCAGCTTGTCAAAATTCTTCATAAATTGTGGTGCCTAAAAACTGGACACAGTATTCCAGGTGAGGTCTGAGTAAAGCAGTATAAAATGGCACTATTGCATCCCTAGATCTAGACCAGGGGTAGGCAACCTTTCCCCTTTAAGGGCTGAGGGACTTCAGCTCCCAGAAGCCTCAGCCACGTTGGCCAATAGTCCGATGTTGGCCAATAGCTCCTGGGATTCTGGGAGCTGAAGTCCCTCGGCCCTTAAAGGGGAAAGGTTGCCTGCCCCTGATCTAGACACTATACTCCTATTGATGTAACCCGGAATCGCATTGACTTTTCTAACTCCTGCATCATACTGCTGACTCATCTTTAGTTTGTGGTCCACTAACACTCCTAGATGCCTTTTGTATGCACTGCTGTCAAGCCAGGTGTCACTCATCCTATATTTGTGCATTTCATTTTTACTGCCCAAGTTTAGTACCTTGCATTTCTTGTTGAAATTCAGTTTGTTAGTTTTGCCCCAGCTTTCTCATTTGTTAATGTCATTTTGAATTGTGATCCTGTCCTCTGGGATATTGGCTACACCTCCTAGAATCTTTAGACCAATACAGATTTTAAGAAAGGGTATAGAATAAAAGAATATAAGAACATAGATTTAAAATAGTATTTAAATATCCTTTGAAATTACAATATGGATTGCACAAGTTCTAATGGTACAAAGTTGGGGAAGGATCCCAGCTGGGTTCCATAAAGCAGTTATGCAACTTATTTGACTTCAAAATGTTTGAGCGGTGCTGGCATATAATGGTCTCCTCTTGTCATAAGAAATTTGGAGGTGGATGTCAAGTTCCTCTGTGCATTACCAGCAGCATACTCCCCATGTGCTTTCCTACTACCAATAGTGTGAAAGATTATCCCTGGATATTTGAAACAAGGAGACGTATTCAGTCTTGCGGCTGTCTATACTCCAGCTGTGGTTCTTGGGCCTTTTAGCAAATGCTATGATTTTAGTTTGGTTTTTTTATCGTTTAGTACTAGCTGCTCCTCGCTGCAGTACTGTGTTAATGTCCTTAGTGCTTTTTTTAGGCCAGTTGGTCTTCTTGAAAGTACTGCTGCATCATTTGCATAAAGCAGAGCTGAGATATACCTTCCTTCTAGTTTCAGAGGATGGAAGTTGGTGTTGTCGAGATGCCCCTCCATGTTATTGATGTAAAATTGAACAGGAGTGGAGCTAGAATGCAACCTTACTTGACACCCTTCTCAATGCCAATGGCATTAGTGAGATGACCCCAGGGGTTACATCTTACTTTGAGTGAGGTACCTTCATGCAGCAAATGAATTAGATGGAGTAGTTAATGGAGGATGCTTCCAGTTTTTCTCACAGTTTGGTTTGAGATTCTGATCCTGTCCTCTGATAGGATTCTGATCCTGTCCTCTGGGGTATTGGCTACCCCTAATTTGGTGTCTTGATTCACCAAACACCTACACGGGCTGGCTGGGAGAGAGTCATCAACTGATAGTGCAGACAGATGCAGTGAATTACCAGCAGCTAGAAAGTGCCTGTGGGAGTCCACTAAGAGAAAAGCGTTCATCAAAGCAGTCCCGAGTCAAGGGAGGCAACAAGGATTAAGGTCAGCACCGTCCAAGGGTCGAAGAAGCCAGGAAGTCTGAAGTACAGGAGTCTGGAAACAGACACCAGGGACAGGAATGCTGGCCAGGAAACAGAAGTTGATTTCATGCAAATTCAGAACCTTTGTGTATCAGTGAGTCCAGTGCGTTGAAACAACAAAAGAGTTTATTGAGAACACATAGTCAGAAATTCACCAGTCAGCATTTAAGCCAGAACTACCCCCTCAAGGCCAAACGGTATTTTAAAACCCCAAAACCTTCAAACTCCTCCCAACACCCTTGGCACCAAATCTAGCACCAATTCCCACGTCTTATTTCCCCCCACCAAGTCAGCCCCCTTTTTCCAAACCTTCTCGCCAGCCCTGTCTCTCTTCAACTCAAGTATTTCCACCCATTACCCCTCCTTTCCATTACCACTAGACACCAACTCTCTGCATCCCACAGCTTGCACATTCCAGTGGCCCATCTTTCTCAAAACTATCCTAGCCAGCTGCGATTATTCCCAACCCCCCATACCAGCTATCCTATTTGCTATTACTACTAGCTTACCCACAATCCCCTACCACCTACAACCCTAACCTATATATATTAACTGTATTGTAAGCCACTTGGATTGTCTGGCAACAAATAAACATTATTATTATTATTATTATTATTATTATTATTATTATTATTATTATTATTATTATTAATTCAAATCAACAGCAATAAAAACCTGACAGAATCCTTGCCTCCAGGCATGGTTCTGACATTCCATAACTAACCATAGCCAGACTCAGTTCTTAAATGGCCTGACACCAGCTGGTCCTACTCAGAGCTTTCCTGTTGCTGCTTGGCCTGCAGCCTGATTGAGCATCTTTGTTGAATCCTTTTGTCCCTCCTTTTTGATTGTGGACTTAAGAACCCAGCTGTCATCTGCCTCTTCAGCAGGTGAGTCTTGCCTTTGTCCTCTTGGCTGAGGCTGCACTTCCACAGGATGAGCTGATTGAGACCCTTCATCAGGGAGAGCTGCAGGCTGTTCCCTGTATTGGAAGACTTGCTTGGGTCTTCTCTTCAGCCGCCTCATCAGATTCTTCGTCTGTGTCCCAGTCCTGCAGCTCCTGGCCCATGACATTTGGTGCCATCTGCAAATTTGAAAAGTATACCCTATGTTCTATCATCCAAATCATTGATAAAGGTGTTGAACAGCACCCAGGATAGAACTCTGTGGCAACCAACTCACGTAATCACTTTCATTGGTGCAACCTTAAACTCTCATGTGGTGTTGGGATAAGGGGGACTCGCTTCTTCTTCATCCTTGATCTTCTGCTGTTATTTAAAGATTGCTCAGACATATGGCTCCTACTACCACTGTCATTTTCGTGGCTCATCTACTTCTCTCACGGGGCAGAACCTCAGAACTTTGCAGCACTGGTTTCTAAGAAGCTTCTACCCATTTCAGGATCATCAGTCTTAGCAACTGTAGGTTCCTCTCCCTGTTTGTGTCTTGCTACTTTGGTGGATAAGATCCCACAGCCTGCTCTCTAGAATGCTGTTCCCATGGTCCAACCTCATCCTACATGTTTACAAAGAAGATTCAGTGACAGGTTGAGGAGCACATTGTGACAGCAAGATGATTAACACTGGACACATCGAGTATCAGATCTCCATGTAAGTGCTCTGGAGTTGTTGGCAGTAATCAAGACATTCAGAGCATTCTGAATCTGCATTCTGTTGATATGTGCTGATCACTGGCTTTCTATATTAAAAGTTGTGACTTGTTTCGCTTCTCCATTGGACTGTTTAGTTGCTGTGTAGGAGCACAGAATGGGGAACAGATATTTTCCCAGTGATTTGTGAAATGGATTGTCCAGGCCATCCAGTTGTCCTACAAAATGGCTAGAAAGCCAGTTCCTGAAGGTCTACAGAACATTTCAGTAGACCCATGGTGTCTTAGGCTAGTCTTCGTGGCATTCTTTTGCCTGAACTGTCCAAAGCTGCTGTATGGTCTCAGCCATCCGCCTTTATCCAAAGCAAAGCAAAGCATTTTCATTTATATACCGCTTCATACCGCACTATGGAGTGTCTAAGCGCTTTACAACTGTAAGCTCATTGCCCCCCAACACTTGGGTACTCATTTTAGCGACCTCGGAAGGATGCAGGCCTGAGTTTAGC
The DNA here is from genome assembly GCA_026167975.1 of Phrynosoma blainvillii. NCBI lineage: Eukaryota > Metazoa > Chordata > Lepidosauria > Squamata > Phrynosomatidae > Phrynosoma > Phrynosoma blainvillii. The sequence goes on from JANUYF010000004.1 coordinate 156,896,857, forward strand.
CTGAGCCCTGGCTAGTATTGAACTCGCAACCTTGTGGTCTATGAGTGAGTGGCTGCAGTACAGGCATTTAATCACTGCACCACCAGGGCTCCAACACTACAGACTTGACTGCAGGTCTGGAGAAGATGCCAGTTTTGGATGGATGATTCTATCTTTTTAAAGTGACATGACCCTCTGAGCTCTGGTAAATTTCACAGTCATCCATTTGTGTGAGGCACAGAGACCACAAAGAACAGGTTGCTTATCTGTAATTGTAGTTCTTCAAGTGGTCATCTGTGCTCTCACACAAATCAATCCTACCTCCTCTCTTTTAGGTCCCTGTCAATTTTACAGTGGGCTTCGAAACAGAATGGGGACAGTAGCTTGGTGGGCTTGGATATGTGCAGGAAGTGAGAGGAGGTGGGGTACTCCTGCTAAACTACTCAGCTCTAGAACTTTCTGAATGCAGCCTCTGCCAGGTGCAAAAACCATTTGTGTGATGGCCAGAGGACCGCTCGCAGAATCATAGTTACCGGTAAGCAACCTGTGTTTACTTCTAATGCAACTGGTAATTTTATATAATTATTGAGATTTGAGAGGTATGTTCTTTATCTTTATTTCTTCTTTGTTCTTCTAACTTTTCTGATTTTGTGCAGAATTCAGCTTTTATAGTTGAAGATGTGTAATGGACTTCATTCCGCTTCTTGGTTTTGGACGAATATTTATAAGGATTTCTTTTTATTCAGCAGGGGCAGGGACCATCACCATCACAGTCTTTGGTACTTGAGAGGGGCAGTTCTGGACACCATCCAAAATCTGTCCTTCAGGTATGAACAAAAGTTGAAATAACAATTGAATCTAGATATCAAATATTTATATTCCTTTCTTAACTTTCTGCTAAAATGTAAACGTAAACAGTGTTCAACTAAAGTGGCATGATAGGCACATGACATTTATTGCATGATACACATAACTCTTTTATTATGTATTTTTTTCCTTTCAATGGTTTAATTGAAATCATAGGCTAGAATCCAAATGAAGTCCCTGAATGTGTGGAAAGTGCTTTTGCTTGTTAATAGGAGTAGACTTTTTCTCTTCCATTACAGTTCATAACAAGATGTAAAATATAGCTCTGAAAGTCCTTAACATGTAGAGGTATCTGATAACTGGGGAGGTAGTGTACACTGGGTGAACACTGACAATTTCTGGTACATGCATAGACTACCTGTGTGCAATTGCCTGAACACTAACAATACAGTGGGCCCTTGGTTTATGCTCATACTATGTAATGATCCCCTGTGGATACCAAAATCATGGCTGCTCATTTACAATAGTGAAGTAAAATTATTTACCTTATATAAAATGGCAACAGCAAGGTTTGCTTTTTGGATTTTTTAAAACTTCTATGTTGTAGAAGTGGAATCCACAGTTATAGAGGGCTTGACTGTACTCAGCCTAAAACCTGCTACATTCTCTACTCCTTAAAACCTGCAATCTGTTCTTTCTTTAAAATGTTTTAATTCCTATAAATTAATAAAATAAATATGTCTGGAAATAGTAATAGATTTGGCAAATACTAAAAATTTTAAGGCCGAAACAGATGGCCGAAAAAAGCCCACTTCTGGGCATCATTATTTACATGCTGCACACTCTGATGCCACTTTGAAGCTTGGTGGCCACCCTGAGTGGCTTCAGGATGCTCTAGTGGCATGGCATTTAGATGCCACATGCCGCTGGGACATCTTGAACCCGCCCTGGGGCTGCAGCGGGGCTGGGGAAGCCGGCTCTTTTCCGCTCCTATTTGGGCTGAGTTCAAGGTGGATTGGGGACGTGGCATGTGTTTGCCGTAGCCCCATTCCGTCTTTGGCAGGGGCAGCTTGAGGCTGGTCTGTTACAGCCCTTCTTACCGCTCTGCTGTGGACCTTACTTTTCCTTCTACATTTGTTACATGCTTGTTTATAAAGTAATTGAAAAGACCCTTTTAGAATAGCAGGTGTTCACAGTATTTCTTAACCCCAAATTTATTCTTGATAAAGTTGTCTTAGCTTAAATTAATGCCTATTCTGGAAATTTCTGAGTGAAAATGGGTGAAATTAGGGGATTCCTAGTACTGTTCCCATTATTGGTTTGTATTGTATATGATCAGTGCTTCACTTGTTAGGCAGTATGTGAGAACATTCTGAAGTTTTACATATTGGAATGCCTTTTCCCAAGGCTGCTGATAGAAGCAGAAAGCAATTTAGGCATTTGAGATTTTTCTGTTTTTCTTCATTTCACAAAACATAGAATCCAGTTCCAGATCGATTGCCAGGGCCAGGAAAACAGGGTTCCTTTCCTCCTAGACCAGTACCAGATGAAGATGAAATTTGGAAGCAGAGGAGAAGACAGCAAGCAGAAATATCTGCAGCAGTAGAACGAGCCCGTAAAAGACGAGAGGAAGAGGAACGAAGAATGGAAGAGCAAAGAAAAGCAGCCTGTGCTGAGAAATTAAAACGATTAAATGAGAAATTTGGATGTGTAACAAAACCACTCCGGGAAGATCCATTGAAGGAAAAAGAAAAGGTGAAGGAGAAGGAGAAGGAAATTGAAAAGGAGAGGGGGAAAGCAAATGAAAAGGAGAGAGACAAAGTGATTGTAATTGAGAGAGAGGAAAAGGAAAGCCAAGAAAAGGAAAAAGAACCTGAAAAGGAGAAAGAGAAGGAAAGAGAAAGGGGAGAGCAAGAAAAATCAGAAGAGAAACCTACACCTGAACTTTCTGAACCTCAAAAACCAATCACTCCACCCCTGAAAGTAGAGAAACCAGAAGAAAGTGAAACCAGCAATGATGAGGAAAAAGGTCTGTAGCAATTATTTTGTTTAAATCAGAGAATGGAAAGCTGTGGCCCTCCAGATGTTGTTGGACTGCAACTTCCGTAATTCCTCACTGCTGCAAGTGCTAATTTGAACTGATCAGAGTTTAAGTCTTAACAGCATCTGGAGGGCTTGCAGTTAACCCACACCCACCATTTAAAGCAAGCAGCATATTGGCCTGCATCAGATTTTTTAAACATAGAACTGCCATAGTACTTTTCAATTCAGAAAACAAAGTTTTGTTTGCGATTATAGATTAGGTTATATTTTAAACAAATAGTTTTACATTTATTATTATTATTATTATTATTATTATTTTGTTTGTTGTTGTTGTACAAGTTTTTAAATCACCTGACAGAAAACATTTAAGATGGGCTTATCAGATATCCTCTAATAATGATTGGGAGATAGAAAAATTAATTGCCCTAAATCTTTTGATCAGTCCATAGAGCAGATTCACTGAATGTTGAAGTCAGCATGTAGATGAATCCCACTAACTCAGTGGACCAAGTTTAACTGAGACTAACAGCAGGATTCAGGCCTTTTTGAATAGTATGGGCCAGCATATGTGTGTGCGTGCATGTACCTTCAGGTTGAGAATCAACTTATGGCAACCCCATTAATTTCATAGGGTTTTCATAAGCAAGGCATACTCAGGTGGTTTTGCCAGGTCCTTTCCATATGTATGTATTAAAAGCATGGCTGCAGTCCTGCATACAGTGAAGCAGATCTTATTTAAGTAGCCTAATAGCCTGTTTTGTGCTCAATGTGTACTGCAGGGACTTTTCTTAAATGCTTATTGTAGATGTTCCAACAGCAAAAAAGGACAGGTGCTGCTTACATTGAACAATAGCTTATCTAATTTGAAATGAAAACTGCTTTAGATTCTTAATTTCTCAGAAAGATATACTTTGATACATATCTGCTATATATCCTAGCCTTGAGTTGCCAGTTTATGGAGAGTGCACTTGCTTAACCTGGGATTTCTTGCCCAATGGTTAATGGTCTTGGTGCATTGCAAAGCTTAGTGAATTCTGTTCTGCAGGTATCCATTTCTGCTTTCCTGTTTCACTTTAGTGTGACTTAAGGATATTTTCCTGTCTGTTCCATGTTGTTTTGTCCCCACCTTCTCCCTAGTTTCAACAGCTTCATCACAATATGTAGTATGACTAAAAATTACCTATCCACCTTAATATATTAGATTATTGATATGACTGGGATTTTTTTTCATTTGAAATTATGAGCTGCTTTGTTTGAGTTATATTATATTTGGTTCTAGACTTGCTTTTTTCCCTTCTTTGGACAGAATGCCAAGCTGTTTCCACTACACAGGAGAGCAATAATAATGAAAGAGAAAGTTCTCATGAAAGTGAGACTGATTCTGGCTCTCACTCTCGTCCTGCTCCTTCTTCTGGCTATTCAAAACAGTTTCAGAAGTCATTACCACCAAGATTTCAAAGGCAACAGGTAAAATACTGCTTTGGGAAAGCTAAAATATATACATTTAAATAGGTAATACTGTAGATGTGAATTATTCATCTACCATTTTTGGTTGCAAGTAGAAGCCAATTAGATTATTAAATTTACTGTTAGATAGCTGTGGACAGTGTGCTGTAGTTCACTGGTGACCAGTTCCCTTAATCTATAAATCTATTTTGCATTTTTCTCTTTCCTTTAGCTCTAATTTGGCACTTGTCATGTTTATGACTATTTTCAAATGTAAACATAATGTAACTAAAGTATGGTAAGTGAACATGCTAGCTATTTTTCTGTTGTGGAAAGTGCTGAAAAACAAATGCTCTTGTTTGTTGCTTGCCCCATCCAAATCCTGACAGTCCTGATTCTCGTGTTTCTTTTTGTCTTAATTAACCATGGTTAAGGTTTGCTCTTCCATAAGCTTAGGTAGTCATAGCTTGGACTCCCATCTGTTGAAGTTTGAAGCCTAGAGATGTAAGAATATTATATGTGTCCTGTTCTAGGAAGTTTTTGATACATCTTTCTAAAACAGTCACTGGAAATTTGGCATTGGTAGAAAGGTTTTGCAAATCTGTTTCAGAAATCAGAAAATTTCTAGCAAAGGAATTTATTTAAATATAAAAGGAATTCTTAGCCAGCAGAGAAGGAGCCATGCATTCATGGATAAATTCTTGGTACCCCCCAGGTGAAGCTTGGAATCATGTGTAAATTTATCCCTGGCTCCTCAGTTCTTTCATCTTGACTTGCCCAGGTTAATATACTCTCTCCATCTTTCTTTTGGTTGTATTTCCATTCCCTTTTCTCTTTTGTTCTAAAAAAGCCCCCCCTTTTTCCCACCTTACCTCTTTAGCCTAGGTGTGGTAGTAGGTCCTTCTCCCTTAGACTACTTTTTCCTTATTCCCTGACTGCCTCATGTCTTTCTGCTTATCATGCCATATGTCTTTGGGGTAGAGGATGGAAATGGGGGTTGGTTAATACCAAATACAAATACAAGGGGATCAGCTCTGTTCCTCCAGCACTTCAGAATCACTAGTGACATATGAACTCTCTTACCATTGAAACTGTGCATACTTGCCAGCTATCCCCATCTCTATCCCTGTTATTGCCTCTTCTGGAGCCACCACTGGTCACTGCATGGTTGGTTTCACAGATGGGGTGTTAACTGCTTAGAAGCCGGCCTTAATTCGGCCTCTGACTTTGCTGAGGCTACTGAACACACTTCGCATTCTCAATTAATAGAGCCTGAAACAACCTTAGCTCCAGCTAACACTGATGAACACGTGAAAGGGGCTGTGGAGGGAAAGGAGGAGGTTCATAACTTTCTAGATGCCTCTTCTCAATCTGTTGAGACAACCACTTGTCCCAAAGGGGTGCCAGGGAGAATGACCCAAACAGGCTGTTTTACCATACAGTATCTCACTTGTTTCCCTTCTGTTTCAAATCTCAATAATAGTTTATACATTGCCTTGAAGACAGTTTCATTGTTCAAAAGGCGGATGAGGCCACAAGGGGATCAGCTATTTTAGATCTGATCCTAACCAACACTAATGACCTAGTTAATGGGGTGGAAATGGGGGGATCCTCAGGTGAGAGTGACCATGTTCCCCTGGAGTTTGTTATACAAAAGAAAGCAGAAGCCAAACCTAATGTGTATTCTAGACTTTAAGAAAGCTGATTTCAGTAAACTTAGGGAAATACTGGGGGTGATTTCCTGGACCATGTCCTTTAACTTGGAGTAGAAACAAAATAACCTATGTGTCAGGATCCTTCAGGTTACCACCCAAAGTCTTATAATCCCATATGATATTCTGAAGACTACACCTTGCAGTGTCATTGATTCCCACATGAACCAAAAGGAAAGGGTAAACAAAGTTTGGCTACCAGTCCTGCAAAATAGGAAAATCAGCACTCAGCAAATGCAAATGGGAAACCACCTAGGGTCAGGGGCATACCCAGCAGACAATGATCACCAGTTAGCAGACAATAATCCTCGTTTGCATATCCTCCCACCCTGAAGCCATGCCATCAACAACAGAACAATACACAATAACAGAACAATACATAGTTTACATGGGAATCACTCCTCCCTACCCCAGGGTTTCACAGTAAATATACATACCCACTCTCTTCCATTCCAGCATTCTCTGAAGATGCCAGCCACAGATGCTGGCGAAACGTCAGAAATAAACTCTTCTAGAGCATGGCCACACAGCCCAAAAAACCCACAAAAAGATCCGTCTTGACAGCCTTTTTAAAGCTGTCTAAGTTGGTAATTTGACGGATCTCGTTTGGCAGGCCGTTCCATAATCTGGGAGCGGTTTCCGAAAAAGCCCTCTGGGAGGTTGTCGACAGTCTAAACCTAGCAGGTTGAAGCAAATTCCTCCCAGAGGACCAGAATGTGCGGGTGGGATTATACAGAAGGAGACGGTCCCGAAGATAGGATGGACCCAAGCCATGTAGGGCTTTAAAGGTGATAACCAACACCTTGTACTGGGCCCGGAAACTAATCGGCAGCAAGTGGAGTCTTTTCAAGACTGGTGTAATATGGTCTCTCCTTTATGTACCAGAGACCAACCTGGCTGCCATATTCTGAACTAATTGAAGTTTCCGGACCAAGCACGAGGGTAGCCCCATGTAGAGCGCATTACAGCAATCTAGACGGGAGGTTACCAGAGCATGTACCACAGTTTCAAAGTCCTTTACTCACAGGAACAGGCGCAGCTGGCGTATCAGCCGAAGCTGATAACAGGCACTCCTGACCGTCACATTCACCTGATTAGTCATGTGAAGCGACGAGTCTAGGAGCACCCCCAGACTGCAAACACAGTCCTTCGCGCTAAGGGTGATCCCATCCAGCTACTGTGAGTACCTCTGTTTTATCTGGATTCAGCTCCAATCTGTTTTTCCTCATCCAGTCCATTACCGCCCTAAGACAGTCGTTAAGAGGAGAGACACCATCAGCAGTCGAGGCCGACGAACGGGACATAGAGAAATATATCTGGGTGTCATCAGCGTACTGATACCACCCAGCCCCATGTCTCTGAATAATCTCTCCCAGCGGCTTCATATAATAATAATGGCAACATATGCTGACTGGAAAAACTTCTCTTGGCAATTTCTCTTTTGGGAGTTAGCATATTTTGGTGGGGACCAAAAATACTGCATGGCACAGCCTTCAGAATATTATAAGGGATTATGAGGCTCTTGAGTAGGAAGCTGAAAGAGTTAGATGCACAGGTTGTCTTCACTCAGTTGAGAGCATGGCCCAGAAATGGAGAGGAAAATAGCAGAGGTGAACAATCAGCTCTGCATACATTCATATTTCATCCCACATGAAATTTGGTTTTTGTTACTTGGATGCCTACTGTCAGCTCAGGACCCTTCCTTTCAGGTTGGCCTTGGCCTCCCAGGTCTTCACCAAAGTGATGATAACCACCATGGCTTAGCTGAAACTGTAGGGCATCAACCTTTGCTATATCTTGATTATGTCCTTCTGAAATTCCTCTCCTTTCAAGGAGCATAACAGGCTCTAGTGACCACACTGTCTGTGTTCCAAAGTCACATCTTGGTGATTGACAGACAGAAAAGTCATTTTCTCCCAAATCAGAGACTAGTTCTTCTAGTTACCCTAACAAATTTCAGAAGTGGTTCTGGTATTTCATCTCCAGAAAGAATAACAAAGATCAATAAAGAGGTTCTTCTGTTAATCTGAGCCAAAACAGCAAATCAAATGACATTGCCACACCTGTTAGGTCTAGTGATCTTCTGTACCCACCTCCACATTTGAGCATGGTTTCACTGTTGCCCTCTGCAGTGGCTACTCAGACCATTTCAGACACTCAGAACACCAATACACCAGAATTCGCCTCCCCAAGGAGGTCAGATCTTCTCTCTAGTCATGGTCAAAGAGACACAACCTTTTACAAAGAGTTCCTGTACAGGACACTTCAATAATAGTTATCACATCAGTTCCAGGAACTCTCAGCACAGGTGATCTGGACCCCAAAGGAACAGAGTCACAGTATCAATTGATTAGAACTTCATGCCATCAGGTTAGCACTCCTCATTCTTATAGCTCCCCACTGGCTTTTGTGGACCTTAGCTCTCCCACCCCCTAGCTATAGTAACTATCACTTCCTGTCTAGCCCAGCCTTTTCCAATCAGGGCCCCATTCTTTACTCAGAATCAGTTTGGCTCCACCTAACCACCTGTCAACTGAACAGAGGTCACTTGAAAGCAGGCTATTCTGAAAAGGTGGTAAACACAGCTTCTAGACAAGAATCCATCCTCAAAATATATGAGACCACTTGGAAAGCTTTCCCCAGATGATCTTGCAGAAGATCAGCTTCACCATACAAAGCAGGCATTGATCTAGGTCTCAAGCCCAGCATTATGATGCCAAACTTATTGACATCTGTTTTGTCAGCCGCCAAAGACGACCTATTTCTTCCCATTCACACGTGAAAAAGATTTTTTAAGGGAAGTGTCTGTACTCATTCCCCTGGTTGCTCCCCTTTCTACAGCTCCATTAAAACCTCTAAATCTGAATTCTTTTCATAAACGTAACTCTTCCTTGAGGCAGTTCCCCTCAGCCAGATGGTTCTTGGAGCTAACTGATCTTTCTATAGATCCCTTTCATTAGAAATCTGATATGCACTCTTATCTCTCTGGCCATATCCTGGCTTCTTACTCAAAATAAATTCACTATTTCATAACTCACAGCCCATTATTTTCCCATTTTTTTACCCTTGTCCAGTTCATCCCATAGAAAAACAGTGGCATAAGCTGGATGTCTAGACAGACTCTAAAACTGTATATCACGAACACCAAACCTTTTAGGAAATCAGAAACACTCTTCCTTCTATCCACTTCACAAGGGAAGAAGATTTCACCCTTTACTCTTAACTCAGTGGATCAAGGTGTGTACATTTCTGGCTTACAACTCCCTGAGACTTCCCAAACCACAAAATGTGACAGCACAGTCTACCAGATCAACACATCAGTGGCTTTCTCTGCTAACACTACCCTGGAGAAGATTTGCAGAGCAGCAACTTAGGCCACTCCTTCTATTTTCACAACACACTATATACTAGATAAATTCACCGCAGGTGGAGAATTTATCGACAGAAGAGTTCTCCAGCATATTCTGTCTGATTAACTATTTTTAACAACTGCTTTTCTTGCCACCATCCCTCTCATGTTCTGTCTACACTAGGATAATTCCTATGCATGGATGGCTTGTCCTCCACATTGGAGGACTTACCATTCTAGCCAAAGAGAAGGAGCCATGCAGACCCAGATGGCAATATTTTTTTTCTTCTCCTTGACTGCCCTCTTTTGTCTCATTTTCCTTTTTCTCAGCTTCGGAATATACTGAGGATAAGTCGGGGATACAACAAAGAATATTTTTTTAAGATTCATGATCATGCCTCTTCTGGGCAATGGCAAGAATTTAACCTATACGTGGATGGGTCCTTTTCCTTAGCTAGAATGGGCCCTCACAGAAAGTCCTCCAATGTGCCATTATTATCACATCAAAAGTCATCATATTAATCTTTGGGTTTTGTTTTGTTTTGTAGGAGCAGATGAAACAGCAGCAGTGGCAGCAACAGCAACAAGGAGTCTTGCCACAATCCACACCACAGCCTTCTAGTGGCCCTGTTCCACCCCCAGCACACAGACCACTATATCAACCCTTGCAGCCACATCCCCCACATTTGGCTTCCATGGGCTTTGATCCACGATGGCTCATGATGCAGTCATATGTTGATCCACGAATGATTTCAGGAAGACCTGCTATAGATATGCCACCCATACACCCAGGTACAATTCACACATGTATTGAAAGGACTTCATTGGCTCTCACCTTTTCTGGACAGAATTCAAACTGTTTGTTTTGGCCTCTAAAGTATTTGGAAACCAAGCTGCCCAAACGATTGTCTGTTTTTGTGTGAACTTGTCCAGTCATTGAGTTCAGAGTGGGTGCCCCACTTACGGAAGTTGGGAAAGTGTCAGAGGGGAAATTTCTTTTGTAGGTACACCATTATTGTAAACCTCTTTTCCAAAGGAAGATCTGTAGTTCTTTAAGTACCAGTCAAATTGTGAGCTTTTTATGTGAGCTTTTCGTTTTACCTCTAGAGTTATACTGGATACTGAATTAGATGCTACTTTTATCTATTGTCATACAGTGCAACAATGCAAATAATACAGTGTCACTTTCCAATAGTCAAATACCTCATGTAGGAAAAACATATTTCTAAACCTGGGCTTTTTTCCCCTGTATTGAATGGTTGCATGTTACTACCGTGTTCTGTTAATATTAATGTCGTTTAAGTAAGGTCCCCCCTTTTTTGTAAGGCAGGTGGAAGAAAAACAGAAAACAGTAGTGAACATTAACTCTTCCTCAGCTAAATTTGTGTGTTCCCCACAGCTCTCAGGCTTTGCGGCTGTGTCTCCCTTTCTCACTGTAAAAAGAATCATAAGACATAGGAAGGATAAATTGTGATTCTGTGAATAAATTTTCAGGTTTAGCTTTAAGGTCTCACCCAGCCTCAGTGAGCTTTCCAGCTCAGACTGAGTTCTAATGTCACTTCTTTTCTCCTGTTTCCCACTCTCCTCCCCCTAGCTAGTGTTCTTCCATGATTGTTAAATGCTGTGATTCTCTTCAGAGCAACTCTTCTTGTAGCTTTGCTTTGAACTTCACTTGATCATAGGTCTTGAGATGATGAGGACAATTCCAATGGTTTTCTCCCCTTCCCTTTGTGGTGGACTTATGGGCAGCACCCCTATTTCTGTGCAGATTTGAAGAATTCATCACCACTGCTATAACTTGTGTGTGGTTGCAGTCCACCAGCAATTGCAACTTTCAAGGTTATTGTGCTAGCTCATTGTTCAGAAGATGTTTCTGTGTTGTTGTACTCTTCATTTTTATTTTTATTCTAAAAAACAAAAATACCAAAACTTGTTATGACTGCTTGTGTTTTCTTTTCCTCCTGTTTAAAAATATGAAATGTCAAATGTAGAAAACCAATACATTGCTAACCTTAAAGTAAATATTTTTAATTTTGTTCTGTTGTCTTCAGATCCTGTTTCTTTGCACATAAACTGATCCCTCCCCAGACATTAACAACTAATACTGTTGGGTGTCGCTAATGATGCTGTAGCTAAATCAGAAAGAATTCTGCCACACATCTGGTAAAACAGATGTGGACTAGGATAAAAAAAATATAGAGGAGCGTATCTATGTGGAATGCAGTTAGTGGGAAAATAATAAAAGTTCTAGAGCTCCAAGCACTATTGTAGGTGACCTTTAGAATAGTTATGACCTTTGTTTTCATTCTGTTGATGGTACATTCTGTTGGTGGTACAGTGATTAAAACCTCAGTTTTTAGTAGAATTCTTTCACAAGAAAACTTTTTTGTGAAAGCTGCAGCTGTCCATAAATTTTACAAAAGACGTCTCAGATTGAAAATGCTGTATATCAGGTTAGTTTGATTACTCTGTATTTTATGTACAATAGCATCCAAAGTCCACAAAACTTGATATTTTTATCAGGCCAACCTTCATTAGGTAAAGATGTTAAAAATCACACAGGAGAGAAAAAAATTAAGACTGTGTTTGTCCCAAGCCTGTATTTTGTCAAGATGTAGCTGTTCTCAATTCAGATGGTTCTGGAGGGAAAGACTCTTGTCATGTGAATGGAATTTAAAAATTCTTTATTTCCCGGAGTACCCACATGGTCAGGAGGAAGAGAGGCCTCTCTGCATGAATTTAACTCCAGAACCATCTGACTGAGAACAGCCACATCTTGACAAAAAGTAGGCTTGGGACTAACATTGTCATATTTTTTCCTCCTGTATTGATTTTAATATCTTTGCCTGATGAAGCTTGGAAAGCTTGTAATTTTTTTTTTATTTTTTATTTTATTGCATTTGGTTGGCCCAGTAAAGGTTGCACTGTTTTTTGGATGTTAGTGTTTTTGGATTTTGGATGTTATTGTTCTTTGCTACATGGCCACCCCTGGGTATGTTTTCTGTATTTTATGGCTAAGAATGAGATTTAAGAGTTTTACAATATGCCCAAAGTAATGAGCAGCATTTAAAAGCAGAATAGGAGAAGAGAAACCAACGAAGAAGAAAAAACAGCAAGTTTCACCATATTTACATGAGCTATGAAAATAATTAATTAGTTATCTTAGAAAATTGAACAATGATGTTGTATCACAGACTACATTGGTAGTACTCCATAATGGTAGTAATAGTAGTATTCCATATTTGAAGGTGATTCCCATAGATAGCCACACAGTTGACCTCTCTAATAAGTAAGTCTGCCATCTACAGTCACAAATGATAGAGGTATGTCCTAACAAGGATGCTTCTTGGAGCATAGGCATGCTAATGGACACAAACAGACCAAAACTGAAGACCTCTATCACAGTGGGAATAACACATACCAAATCCAAACATTTTAACTAATATGTCTACAAGGCAGCATCTTAAATTAGCTATACTAGGTTTAATTATTGAACTTCAATATCTTCATTACAGGAATTATAACTCCTAAGCCACTTCTGAGAAGAGATCAAATAGAAGGAGCAGGAACTGGATCAGATTCTTTTGACCATGTCACTCGACCAACAAGGGAGCATACTGTACCACTGTCAGAACCACACATGATGTGGGGATCAGATTCTTATCCTGCCACAGAGCCTCCAGAGAATAATACACCTCCAAAACTGTTAGAAGAAGCAGAGGATATGAGGTAAACTTAAGGATTAGTTTGCCATTAGCTCTTAATTTTTCTGCACAACACCTTTTTATCATGGCCATTCTGCATATAATTGTCAGTTCCTATACTGAAAAAAGTAATAAAACCAATTTTAACAGGTTTTTAAATATTTTCTTAAAAACAAGTGTATTACCCTGGACACTTACTTGCCTTGGCCAGCTAACTGGTAAATAGGAACTCAAAAGTATGATGCAGTTCTAGGTCCGTTCACTCATAACAGGTTAATACATGATTAATTGAACAAATAGATGGGTTAGTACAAAGTTATAATGAAGGAAGAAGGGAAATGTTTAGAACATCTACCATCAGTAATCTTCTGTTCTTAAGTGTGACTTCAGTAGTTGTCAGATATTTTATTTGTCATGACTAAGGGCCAAAACAGATGGCCCTTTTGCACCGCCTACCAGGTGGCTTGGAAGCATGTCGTTTACATGCTGCACGCTCCTAAGCTGCCCATAAGCCACCCAGCCATTTACATGGTGGCTTCGTGATGCTCCAGCGATGCAGCATTCACACGCTGCACACCAGCAGAGCGTCATGAAGCCGGCTGCAGGCAGGCAGCAAAGCTGGCTTTTTGCCTATGGAAAGAGAGGTGGATTTTTGCTGCTCCTTTTTTGGGCAGCTTCAAGGTGGATTGGAGCTGCGGTGTGCGGTTGTCACAAGCCCAATCTGGCTTTGGAAGGGTGGCTTCAAGCTGCCCCTTCTGGCTATCTGTTTCGCCCCTAATTTGAACGGAATGTTTGCTAATTCTGGTATTAGCTGTGGATATCATGGTCATCTATGAAAGTTTTAATAATAATGCTAACTAGAAAAGTTCTGTAAAGATGAATAAAATGAAGTTCTTACAGTATTTACACATTAAAATTACTGAATTGGTGATTACCATTCAGTTCAGTTCTTTCTGAACACTTGTCTACTGGACTGCTTCTGGGATTTGTCATTGAATTTGGAGGGTTTTGTGGTACTTGATTTCACAGTTGTTTCATTCTGCTGAAACTAAATGCAGGTTGGTTTAAACCACAGTTTTTTAAAAACTGTTTTTAAAATAATAGAAGTCTGGCTTACTATTTTCCAATCCTCTTATTGGAACAACAAGGACTGTTTGAATTTTTTAAAAATTTAACTTTTAATGTTTTATTGGCAGTTGTTCGTTAGACCAGTATCAGTTGCTTCTTTTAAATCATTTTATAGTGGAACAAATGCCGTTCGGAAGCAAATCCTTCAATCAACATAAGTTCAACCAAAACTACTTGCTTTAAAAGAGCACTTTTTAAAGAACAAATATTATTTATGTTAGTGGCAATACCATCCAAACTGCATATTGCTACTTGATTTTCTGATTTAGTCCTTTATTGGTATAGCTGTATGCAAACAAACAAACAAAACCAAAGCAATAAAAACAAACAAGTTTTTTTATTGTTGTTTTTAAACTGGTTTTCCCAACTGATTAAATGTTGTAATCAAAATGTTTGCTTAAGTCATTGGTATTTGTGGTCTTAGCCTATTTCACTGTGTTTCCAAACCTACAATAACTAACCTAAATTGTGTTTTTAATATGTTTCAAACTATGGAAACATTGATAAGGTTTCTACTGAATGTGACTTGTTTGCTTCTAGGCCCAAAGCACTTCTGGATCAAGAACAAATGACTGTTCAAGTAGTTTATTCAGGAGAACAGAGTCAGTTGGACTCCCTCAAAAGGACAGACTTCTTCAAAGAACCTGCTGAAGTGAATGTACAGAAGTCCCCAGCTGGACCTTCAAAAGAAGTACATCTTCACCAGACTGACACACCTGTTCCTTCAACAAGTTTTGACATGGCTGCTGAAAATGTCTTGCAAGTCTCCCAGGAAGAACAGGGATCTATAGAGGAAAGTAATTCTTCTCTGAGGAACAGCTTTTCCCATGACTCTAGCCATTCTTCAAAGTCAGAAGAGCAAGGGATTGATACACTAGTAACTGTTCCCAAAGGAAACAGTAGGAACATTGAGCTTAAAGAAGCAGTGGTTGAAAGAATAGATAATAAACTGAAAAAAGAAGTGTTTACCACTAATAGATTATCAGAAGGCTCCAAATCTGAGAAGCCCTTCAAGCCTAAATCTGAAACTCGGTGGGGTCCAAGACCAGGTTATGGCAGAAGAGAAGAAGGTAGTGATAGGCCAGTAAGAAGATCAGGTCCTATTAAAAAGCCTATCCTTCGAGATATGAAAGAAGAGCGTGAACAAAGAGAAGAGCGTGAACAGAAAAAGGAAAGAGAAGGGGGTAAACTGGCAAATGAGAGAATTAGCAAGAATGAGAAAAGGGAACAACCTCCAGTGCCACCTTCCAAGCTAGAACCAGAGAAGATCATTATAGATGATAAAAAGGAATTGCAAAGTACACAAGCTTCAGAATCTGCAAAGAGTTCCATGGAGTCTGGGACTACAGTTACGCCTTCTGTGCAGCAGCCTCCTGTTGTTCAGCAATCAACAGTGATAGTACCTGTGGTTCAGCATCCAGTTGCAGTCCAGGCACCACCACCTATAGTTCCACAGCCTCCTAGTCCACAAATCGCACTTGAACCTCCATCCCTTACTGTACAGCAGCTACCAATTCAGCAGCCTGTCAATACAACAAAGGAAGAAAAACAGCCAGAGAAAGTAGTTAACAAAGAACGACCTATAGAGAGACCTCGTATGGAAACCAGGCCTGTGAAAAGAGACTCTGGTTTGCCTCCCAGAACATACTGGAAAGAAGCCAGAGATAGAGACTGGTTCCCAGACCAGGGATACAGAGGAAGAGGACGTGGAGAGTATTATTCTAGGGGGCGCAGCTATAGAGGTTCTTATGGTGGCAGAGGTAGAGGTGGTAGAGGCCACAACAGAGATTATCCACATTACAGAGACCCTAAGCCTAGAGTAGAACATGTGCCTTCTGGTTCTCTCAGACAGAGAGAAGAGAGTGAAACCCGTAGTGAGAGCTCTGATTTTGAAGTAGTTCCTAAACGGCGAAGACAGAGAGGATCAGAAACTGACTCTGACAGTGAAGTGCATGAAAGTGCAAGTGACACCCTTCTTTCAGATAAAGACAGTTTAAGCAAAAGTAAGCATCCCAAAAGAGAGGAAAAGGCTGAGGTCAAAAAGCCTGCAAAAACCTTATTATCTTTTAAACCTGAAAATAATGTTCATGGGGAAAGTAGAGTAGATAAAACGTATGGAAGGGAGGACGAGAATAAGCCCAAACCAGGTTTTCTTCCTAAAGGAGAACCTTCTAGACATGGAAGAGGAGGAATGTTTAGACGTGGAAGTAGAGAGCCAGTTAGCCGTCCACCTCGGGCATCTACTCTTAGGAGACCAGGATACAGAGAGAATCAGTGGAACCCAAGACAGACAGAAACCACCAAAGTTGAAGATGGAGAATCCCAAGGAAGGCAGGAGCATTATGGTTCTATACCACTAGATAAAAGGCATCCTGCAAAGTTTGAGAGGAAATTTGATCCTGCTAGGGAAAGGCCTCGGAGACAAAGACCTGCACGACCTCCCAGGCAAGATAAACCACCACGCTTCAGACGTCTAAAAGAAAGAGAGGCAGCATCAAAAATAAGTGAAGCCACGACTAGTTCATCTTCAAGTGCTGCAGTGAGTAATATTCTTAATGAACAGCCGAGTACTACTTTAGATGTTTCAGGAATCAAGACACCAGACTTATCAAATCAGAACTCTTCAGACCAAGCAAATGAAGAGTGGGAAACTGCTTCAGAAAGTAGTGATTTCAATGAGAGGCGTGAGAGGGATGAGAAGAAATTAGCAGATGTCATGGCACAGGTAATTGTTAAAGCAGGAGAAAATATGCTAACTCCCAAAAGAGAAATTGCCAAGAGAAGTTTTTCCAGTCAGCGACCAGGGATTGATCGGCAGAATCGCCGTGGCAATAGTGGACCACCCAAATCTGGACGGAACTTTTCAGGACCAAGAAATGAAAGGCGAAGTGGTCCTCCAATAAGAAGTGGGAAAAGGGGGTAAGTCTGTTTCCTATCAGAAAGCTAATCCAGGAGGCATTAGGTAGTTTTTAATCAGATTTCTTTCAAGTTAGCAGAATAGGGCTAGGGTTGTCTTTTGAGGACTTGAGGAAAATATAGTGGGAGGCCAATTTTGTAGGGGCACCATGTTGATACGGGTGGGGCAAGAACCAAAAATTGTCAAACATACCCTTTCTCAATCTGCTTCTCTCCCGTTTTCCTACAGTGTTTTTTGCCCTTACTAACATGCTGCCAGAGAACAGAGAAATCTGAAATGATCACTTGCAGAAGGCTTTAAAATTAGGCTTAGGGTAACAGGTTATTCACTTGTAGTAAACAGTGGTGTGAGATAATTATTATGGAAAAGGATCTTGCAGCACCGTTGAGACTAACTGAAAGACAGAAATTGGTAGTATAAGGTTTCATAGACTTGAACCTACTTCCTCAAATGCATTTGGATGCATCAAATGGATCTTTTCTATCTTTGAAGGATATGAGGAAGTAGGCTTAAGTCTTTGAAAGTTCATGTTGCCAATTTCTGTCTTTCAGTTAGTCTGAAAGGTGCTGAAAGATCTCTTTGCATAGTGATTTCCCATAGTAACTTGACTATGTGTTTGAGATAATTATGTTATCATTACACAAATCCTTCCTTGAAATAACAAAACAAAACATAGCATATATACTACAAAATTATTATTCCCTTGTTTTTGTTTTCCTTTGTAATTGATTTCAAGAAAACCTTCATTTATAATAATTGCACTTTTACAAATCTGAAGGATTTTGGTTTATAGCTGTTCCATTGACAGGGTGGATTTGAATTTCAAAAGGAATACGGGCTCCCTGGAATCAAACTAAATCAGCTGAAGTTTGACTTTGGATGGAGGAGCAATCTACTCATTCATGGATTATTCCCCATGTGCAGGAGTTCTAAAGTAGTTAGTACTTCTCTGTTTTTTTCTATTAATTCCAGTCTCTTCATTGACAGTTTTTCATTTTTCTGTCTTCCCTTTGCTCACACATTAAATAGCTTACAGATGTAGGAGATAATATAGAAAGAGAGAAAATAGATAAGGAGAGTGAGAAAAGTGAGGTGGTTTTGCCTTCAGAGAAAAAGAAGAATCAAACTGATCAGGATACATTTGCTGAGTAAGTCAGCAGATTGGAGGCTGTGACAGTAATAAAACCAGTCCTTTTCAGATTACTGCTGCCCAGTGAGACTCTGAAATGTCAGAACACAAGTTTAAAAGGATATTTTATTTCAACAAGCAATTGTGACTTGCGGGTGGGGAGGCTTCTGACGTCACCTCAGTTACAGTAAATCAGAGGCGGGGGGGGAGTCAACTGGACAAAAAATTAATCAAGAAAGTAAAGAAACATAAAATAGGGATTAAAAATAAAAACCCAGAGTTACCCACATGTATAGAACTGTTTTCTCAGGGTGAGTCATCAGAATGAACTATGAATGTTGCTTTGGTGCACCCTGTTGGATTTGTAAGTTCTAAGGCAGGGGGCAACTAGATGGGCAGAACACACAAAGCAAATAGCTGCACAGTTGCAGGAAATGATTGACATCTCAGAGAAATTGAGTGAACTGTCAGTGAATGGAGAGAAACAAATGAGTAATCAGGTGTTTTGAAACAGCAATTTTAAAATCAATATTAGCGAACACACTGGAGGTGAAATTCTCCAGAATGCATTTATATCAGGATAGAGTGCACCATTAGAATATCAGTATGGATCACCCGATTTGCAGGGTATTATTAGAGAGGTAGTAAATAAAGAAATTAAGACTTTAACAAACCAAATATACAGGTAACTTTCAGCAAAAAAAAACCTCAAGCAGTAATATAAGGAATTTGATTGATACAAATTTAATGAATTGGCTTAATCAAATGAATTTAATGAATCTACTTCTAAGAAATGTGTTCAGCATAAGTTCTCCAATTAAGTAATTCCCAGGAATAGTTAATTTAAATATTAATTATTTCCAACATTTATTTAAATTAATAGGATACACAAGTAAGGACAGAGAAGATGTTTTAGCACAGCACCTAAAAGGAAATCCAAATTTATATTGATTTGAGGAAGATAAATTGACATTAACAACAGATGCAGTTGTTTACGACAGTGTGCACTAAGCAAAGGAATTTATCAAACAATTCATTTGCCAATTTTTTGTCCTACACCAAAACATCCTCTTGAAAAAAACATGGCATACTTTAGATGCAAGAAGGGCAGTGAATGCAGGCATTATAAGAGCTAGTCATGTTAGACCTTCTACCCAAAGACTTTAGGGAATAGGGCAGCTAGCTGATCATTGCACACTGAATTAAAGCATGTATTTTCCTATGTTATGATCATGCAAGGATGTGTAGACCACAGAATATATGGCCACATTCAATGTATTCCATGGCAGTGAGCACGACTTATGTGGTGTCAACATCTTTAGAAGACATTTGCAATGTAGCAGGGTGGAACCAACGACATTTGTGAGATACTAAGATTGATAAATACAAGTCATCACAGGCAAACTGTGTCAGTGAGGTAGATTTATGGCAGCCACACCAACCTAAGAGTTGAAAGCTTAGGTGTATCCATCCCATGAATGAATGGATTGCTCCTCCTTACCATTCAGAGAATGAGAGAGTGGTACTTAGCATGAAGGTTTATTCTTGTATGGCATGCCACGCCCTCCCATATGTGGCTGCAAAAACAAAAACAAAATCAAAGCAAAAAGGATGGTTAGCAATACACAAGGTTAGGAAAACATTCATAGCAGGCAAGGCTTTACAACAAAAGTGTCAGTGAAGGGAGTGGCATCAACAGAAAAAACAAAAAAGAACCTTCAATTTTACAACTCCTGCATTGTCATCTGGCTTGCGGGGGGGGGGGGGGAATAAAATGAAATCAACCTTTCATTTTATCCACAATTGTTATCTTTACAAGAAGCAACAAGAGGATCCAGGTGGCCTTTGAAGGCAAGGGTACGGAAATTGCAGCCTTTGGGCCACGTGGACCATTTATAGGGAGCATGATCTCTGCCACGAGGGTGATGGTTTTTATAGTACTTGTTAGCACAATTAGCAAATGTTAGCAGCTGAATGGTTTTATTATATGCCTTCACAGCAACCTTAAGGAAACCTGTCACAGGATATTCTTAGCAAAAGTTGTTCAGGGTTATAAAAAGACTTAATTTGTATTGAATAGGCTGTTAGATAGTTTTGCTTTAGTACTTGTTAGCATCATTGCCAAATGTTAGCAGCCTAATAGTTTTGTTGTGTGCCTTCAAGTTGCTTCCAGCGTACAGTGACCCTAGGGAAATCTGTTGTGGGATATTTTTGGCAGGACTTGTTCAGTTATAAAAAGGCTTAATTTATATTGAGCAGGCTGTTAGATAGTTTTGCTTTAGCTTGGTAGTTCAAAGGAAGCATACTTACTCTTCAGCCTACCTGCTCATACAGTTCTCATGACTATTGGGGTCGATCATGCTTCACTTTTCTTTGTTCTCTTCTGTACTATATAATCAATGGGAATCCATGTTGCAGGGGACAGCACCCTAGTTCATGGCTAGCCACGGGGAACTGCAGTTTGGTCATGAGATAATCAGATTAGATTTGTTGCTTAAGGGCCATTTCTGCCACTTGCTGCAAGGGAAGGCTGGATATCATCAGATAAAGAACTAGATGGTCCTCCAAGGTCCCCTGGGAGGACAGTGAAGTCCCTGACCTGTCATCATCATCATCATTTTTAGCATTATTATCATCATCTTTATCTTTTACCAGGATAAAAGGACAAAAAGCTGTGCATTAGTACAGTAAGGCATCCCTATCTTAAGAACTTTTCCCTTAGCTAAAGTATATGTATCTGTAATGGCAAAAGAAATAGGACAAAAAAGAAAGCAAAGGTTGGGGGTGTGGAGAAGAACTCACTTTTGGAATTAAAGAGTTATCTTTAAACAATCCTGTAAGGATGGAAGTTTTTTCTAACAAAAATTGCCCTCAACTGTTAGATAGCCAGGTAAGGTCACTATCACATTCCTCACCACTGGTGATACTTGTTCAGGCTGCTGGGACTTAATTTCCTTGCTTGGTCTACACCTAATGGCAGCAATTGAACTTTGGCCTTTTGCAGACAAATCAGGTGTCTGACATTGAGGTAGAGATCATCCACTGTAAATTCTCTTCTAAGTTTTGAAAGAATCTGTATATTCCTTTCTCTTTTTTTACTTCTGTTAATAAAAAGTGCTTAGTGTTTTCCTAAATCTTATCTACCATATATACTCATGTACAGGTTGACCTCATGTGTAAGTCAAGGAAAGGGGTTTTTCTTTCTTTTTTCTTTTTTTAAAGATATTTTATTGCAATAAAACACATCAAACACTTAATACAAACACGTATTACATACACACATCAACTGTTGATGCATACACTTAGTACATGCACCCATTTTATACACACATACATACACAGTTGCTCCTCCGTTTTCGTGGACTTTGAGTCAGCAGTCTCGATCCTTCTCGAGCATGGCCGCGCTCAGGAGCGCACGGCCATTCAAGCCAATGGGGCTTGAATATATGCAATTTTCCATTTTCACGAGATGGCGGAATGGATCCCCTACGAAAATGGGGGGGGGGGGGGGGGGCGACTGCACTTCCTAAACCCTCTGATTAATTAAACACTCATTATTCTAGTCTTCTGATTATCCAAACTTTACCAAAGTCTCAAACAGCATTTTTATAGAGAAACCTACTGATAAACATTTCTAACATTTTATTTCCTTCATATTTCCCATCTTTTTTTTACAAAATTCCAAAATTGGAGCCCAGCTCTTGTCTACAATACTCAAGTTTTTATTATTCAACCTGGCTGTTAATTTGTCCATTTCACACATGTCTATTAATTTTAGTAACCATTCCTCGATCGTCAGAATTTTTGTAGTTTTCCAATTTTTTTGCTATCAGAATTCTGGCAGAGGTTACTATATACACTTGTCCCTCCACATTTGCGGCATTGACTTTTGTGGATTTAATTATTCATGGATTTTATTAGTATGTTCTCTCTAGGAATATCTAGGACCTCCAGTGAAACTCTATGGTCAACTTTAAGCAAATTTTGCATTGAAGGATCTAGAGATTTCTAGAGAGGACACACCACTAGGCATTTGTAGCTCCTCCAGTGCAATTCTGTAGTCAGTGTCTGACACTGGAAGACCTAGAGATTCCTAGAGAGGTGTTCTCTCAGGTAAAAACATAGTGTTTTTGTGATTTGTGGTTTTTCCATGTTCATGGGATCCTGTACTCCTGACCCCAGCAAATGTGAAGGGACAAGTGTATAATAACAATTTCCAGTGTTCATTCTCATATTTTTTCTTTAATTTATTTGTCATGTTTAATAGGTAAATCTGTGATTTCATTTGATAGTTAAATTTCAAAATCTTTGTTATCATTATGAGTATTTCTCCTCAATATTTTCTGAACTTAGAGCACTTCCAT
Source organism: Phrynosoma blainvillii (assembly GCA_026167975.1). Classification (NCBI taxonomy): domain Eukaryota; kingdom Metazoa; phylum Chordata; class Lepidosauria; order Squamata; family Phrynosomatidae; genus Phrynosoma; species Phrynosoma blainvillii. The sequence goes on from JANUYF010000004.1 coordinate 156,919,435, forward strand.
CACATGTGTATCCAAGAGCCTGGGGCCTGTTGACACTTCCAGCATTTGTCATGTTTCGTTTTGTATATTTTGTGAGGGGTTAAATACCACCATTGAGCCATTTTAAGAACATTTTCTTTCAGCTCTTGTGAGCTTGTAAATTTCTGAGTTTTCTTCCATGCTTGTTGCCAGTCCTCTAAATTTATGTTCTCTTCTGTGTCTTTGACCCATTGTAGCATTGTATTTTGAATTTGATCTTGTTCTAATTCCCTTTCTAATAATAGTTTGTAAAATGATGATACTTTGTTCCCTTCCTTACTAAATATTATTTTATCTAAATTAGATAAAAATTAGAATCCTTCTAATTTTAAATCCATTTTATATCTCCCTTAACTGCAAATACAGGAGCCAATATAGATTGTAATCTTTGTTCCCAAATTCATCAAGCGGGTTTATATTAGATTAGTTTTGTTGGTCTTTTATTAAAATGTCTTCATATCTGATCCAGTTTCTGTGTTGCAGCAATCTCCCTGAAATGCTTCCTGAGTAGAGATCCATCCCAGAATTTTCCTCTAGAATCTTTGTATGACCTGTCCAAATTTTTAACAGGTTTTTCTAATGAAATGATCTTCAAAATCTTTGTGGATTCTTGCCTTATCATACCATAGGTACACGTGCCAGCTATAGCGATTATTAAATCCACTTCATCATAAATAACCTCTTATTTTCCAAAGTTGCCCACTCTGATACTCACATTAATGCACTGGCATAAAAATACTATCTTAAATCTGGCACGTTGCATTCTCTGTTTTCTCTTTTGTCAATTAGTGTCTTCCATTTAATCCTCGGCTTGCAACCAGCCCAGATGCAATTTCTCAAGTCTCTGTGTTATTGAAGAGAGGGATTTTCATTGGTTATTACCTGAAGGTTCTGAAACAAAAAGTTTATCTTCCTCTGATTTCTTTATATTTTTTGTTAGAATAACTTGTTGGGGTATGCAGACAGCAAGATCTAGCATACACACATGCAGAGTAGATGCACATAGGCAGGAACGCCCAGAAGCTGATCTTCTGTGAAGAGTCTGCTCCAGACGGCACAGGAAAAAACCTCCCACACACAGCTGCTGCTTTCAGCTTGGAGAAAGGAATAGCTTCACAGCGAAGCTTCTCTCAGAGAGGGCTTTAATCTTTGTTGCAAATATTTACAAAGATATACACAGAGTACCAGATGTCTGTCTTGAATACTCACCGCTATACAGAGTAACAAAGTGCTTTGCCGACCACCAACCACAACTAACCAACAACAGAGATTCTGACTCTCATATATTCTTGAGAACATGTGACAGCCATGCACTAATAAAACTTTGCTGGTTTCATTCCCAGTACCTGTTGCATCAGGACTGTTGCATCAGGCTTCTCATGATGCATACCTGGTTTGTCTTGCCTACTGTGCATGTTGCATCAGACCTCCCATGATGCACAGCTTGCCAAATGCTGACTCATGCACCTACCACTTGAACTGTAGTAACCCTGTTACTATTGCTTGGGTTCCTTTCAGTGGCCACATCCATGTCATTCTCCAGACCAGGGTGCCACATGGTCTTGACATAACTGTTTTGTCTTTATTAATTTTAAACCCCACAAATTTGTTCATCTCCAATTGTTTGTTTATCTCTCTAAGTGGTTCTTCAAGGAATATGATCACGTCATCCACAAAGGCCTTCAATTAATATTCTTGTCCTCTAATTTTTATTCCTGGTATTTCTGAATCTTGTCTTATTCCGTTATTCAGTTAGCATTATAAATACAGTGGAGAAAGCAGACAACCTTGATGGGTACCTTTTTGGATTTCAATTTCTTCAGTTTTTTCTCCATTAATTATCAGGTTTGCTGATAGATATTTATAGATACTCTTCATCATATTTATAAAGTTTCCTCCTAATTTCATTCTTTCAAATATTACTAACATGCAGTCCCATTTTACTTTATCGAAGGGTTTCTCTGCATCTGCAAAAATTAATGCAGCCTTTTTTTCATTGTGCTTTTCATATTATTCTGTTATGTTTACAACTGTCTATATTTTCTCTCATTTATCTGCTTGGTAGGAAACCTATTTGATCTTCACATATCACTCTTAGAAGAATTTTCTTCAATCTTTCAGCCAAAATTTCTATGAAAATTTTATAATCCAGATTAAGTAGGGAAATTGGTCTATAATTTTGGACATTTTTTTCCCTTCTTTGTGTATTAATGTAATGTTAGCTTTTCCCCATGAATCTGGAATTCTGTTCTCTAAGATGTCATTTAAGTCTTCAAGAGGGGTAATTTTATTTCTTCTTCCAATTCATTATAATATTCAGTGGATAATCCATCTGGTCTGGGAGCTTTATTTGATTTCATTTTTTTTTAATTGCCTCAGTGACTTCATTTGGTATAAATGTTGTATTCAATATCTTCTATTACTCTTCTGATACTAGTTTTATATTTTGTGTGTCTAAATATTCTTCAAGCAAATTTCTATGATTTTCTTGTTCCTTAGCAGCTCTATATAACTTTGTAATATTTTAAGAATATTTTAATCTCCTCTTATTGCATATAACTTTTTTCTCCTTCACATATTTCTTCAACTATATTTTTCTCTCTCTTTTTTCATTCTGTTAGCCAGCCATTTACCAGTTCTGTTTGAAAACTCAAAGTGCTTTTCTTTAACATATCTCATCTTCTTTTCCACTTGTTTAGTAAGTTCAGTCTAGTTGCTTCCGTAGCATCTTTTAAATTTTTATTTATTTTGTCATTTGTAGAGTTTTTTGAAAATTCCTCTTCTTTTTCTTTTATTTCTTTAATTTCTCCATATCCTATCCATATTTCTTTTTAATCCTCTCATTACCGCCTTGCTGGTGTCCCAGACGGTTTTCATTTGAATATCTTGTGAGACATTTTCATGGAAGTATAGTCGTAAAGTTTTGTTTTGTTTTGTTTTGCTTTCTCTAAAAAGGTTGAATCATTTAATAGACTTTTATTCAATTTCCAACTAAATTGGCTTCTATGTTCTGATATTATTAATTCTATGGGGTTATGATCAGATAGAACCTTTGTAATACCTCCATCTTATGAATTTTGGATATCAATATTCTTGAGAGTAGAAACATATCGATCCTGGAGATCGACTTGTATGGAGCAGAATAAAAAGTGTAGCCATTTGCTGATCCATGTAAATTAGTCCAGACATCACATCGATCCAAATTTTCTATCAACTAAAAAAAGGCTTTTGGGAGTCTTCCTTGGTTTTTCTTTATATGTTTTACGGAAGTTCTGCCTTGTAGGGTTTGAATCACCCCATTCCAATCCCCCATAATGATAATTCCTGACGTTTTGCCTGCATCTGTGGATAGCATCTTCAGAGAATTTCTCTGAAAATGCCAGCCACAGATGCAGGTGAAAGGTCAGGAAAAAATTCCTGTAGAACACAGCCCCACAGCCCGAAAAACCCACAAGAACTTATGGATGCCGGCCGTGAAAGCCTTTGACTTCACATAATCCAGACGTTTGAATGTTCATTGCAGGCCAAACATACTCAGCTCTGTCAGTTTTTTATAAATGATTTGATTTTAGTCCTTTTGCATTTTCATAACTTTCTAGAACCCTCTTTATTTGTCACCAACCTTTCTAAATTCACTGTGATACCTCACAATATTACTGTTAAATGTGCTACTTCAGTTAAAGTCTTAATGGTGTTCAGTGGTGTTCTGTTTCCTTCATATCATTATTATAATGCTACTGATATTTTGTTCCCTGGTTTATTTTTCTGGTCTAGACCATTTGAAGAACAGACACCAGTAGTGATTAGTGCTGAGCAAATCAGCAACAGTTTACATCAGGAAGAAAGTGGAAGCAGTACTGCTGCATTAAAAGGTTCTAAAGATGCCAACAACAAGAAGCGAGAAGAACCCAAAGCTGGTCCAAAAAAACCCAAAGAGAAAGTGGATGCAATCTCGCAGTTTGACCTTAACAACTATGCAAGTAAGTTTTAGAGGATTCCTAGGAATTTTTTTTATTGTTGTCTTTCAGAAATAAATGCCCATAGTTCTGTGAACTACAATAGTAGCATTAGTAACAAATGCATTAAGCAAATTTATGATTATGAAATTTTTTAGATCAGAGTTATATATATTTCCAACTAAAAATTCTGTCATTTTGGTATAGGTGTTGTTATTATTGATGACCACCCTGAGGTGACAGTAGTTGAGGATTCCCAGTCCAATTTGAACAATGATGGTTTTACTGAAGTGGTATCAAAAAAGCAACAAAAACGCTTGCAAGATGAAGAACGCAGAAAGAAGGAGGAACAAACAGTACAGGTTTATGTTTATGCATATTATCACTTTTTAAACATTGCCTTTTTGTTCAGAGAATAATAGTTTAGAGTTGCTCCTCATTTTTCAGACTGCAAAGAAGTAGAAATATAGCCAGCCAAGCTAAGCAGGGACGCATGATTTAAGTTTCTTTTATTACAGCAGATCCTAACTCCTCCCCAGCTTCTTCCTCCTGTCTTAGCTCAGATCAGACATGATTTACTTCTTAGCCTGGCCAACCTTTATCTTATTCTCTCTCCTCTTTTTCTCACTTGCTCTAATTTGTCTCCTGCTCTCCTGTGTTTCATTATTCTTTTATTTTGCAATGAGAATTTGTATTCTGTATTTGTTGTAAAATTATACACTCTGATCTCTCACACTGTGGGGGAAGTGAAAGGTCCCCTTCTAGAAGTACCTGTCACTAATTTTGTATCCAGCAAGCTATTTCAGGACTACAATAGCAAGAAGATCCATAGTGTATAAACACTGATATGTAGTTACATCCTCCAAAACAGCTGCATTAAAATCTGTTTTGAGTTAAATGGAGCATTAAAATGACTGTGTGGTTCTCATAAGAAAGATGGGAAACACACTTAAGAATGCAAGAAGTCACTTATCAGTGAACTTGATTTAGCTCGAGCCCTCTTCAGTGGGTTTTGCTTCCATCCCAGAACAAAATTGCCCTTTGGAGCACTTTCCCATCTGGTTGTCATCAGATCTGAAGCATTCTCTGACAGCTTACAGATATCAGGACACACGCTTTAGGAATCTGACCAAGGAGCTTGTCACAAGTGTGTTGGAGTAGATGGGATACTGCCATGCTGAACAGTGCAGGGTGTTTGGTACCCTCAGAAATCTCAATGCAGTGTAAACTGACTGAAGCTTTGTGCCATTAATATGTATTATTAGACTTTCAACAAATCTGAGAAACAACTGCATGCTCATCTAGATCAGGGGTAGGCAACCTAAGGCCGGGGGCCGCCACCGCCCGCCATGATGATATTGATTATTGTTGTTATTACTTGTTCTTGGGGTTTTCTACAACACCAAATTACACTGAATTCCAGTACATGTTGTACCCTCTGTGATACTGACAGGTCTTAAGGGAGAAGCACTAGGAAATAGAGCTTTTATAGAAAGACATTTGTTGGAATGAGATGTTTTTGGTAAGTTATGGTGGAGGAAAATTAAATATATACAGCCATTTTTCCTCTGTTTGGATTTTAAAAGTATGGTCCATAGTGGAACACACTTGTTTTCCTTTCAGACCTCTCAACCCACACATAAATAAGTTTCAGATCAGTCTTTATAGGGCAGAAAGGCAGCAATGATGACAAGAACACTCCTAAAGTCAAATAAACTCTAATCTTTGCTCAGCTCTGGGATGTGATAGAATTAAGAGAGTTGGATATTGCAATGACTAATTTTGGGGCACATATGTTAGCTCAGACACACCAGTAGACAAGTTTTTCGTCATATAGTTTCAAAATGGTGAGGAGAAATGAAGTTATTGAGACAAGCTTTGTATGTATAACAAGGTTATTAACCAGAATTTACTGCACAAGTAATTCTTTTTTTGTGGTCCCAAAACAAAGTGGTGCTGTCCATTCACTGTAGGCCTCTTTAAACCTTTAGGTATTTTATTTCACACTTCTGTAATTTATAGCTCTGGTGAGTATACCACCACAACATATCTCTTGTGAGTATACTGAACAATAGCATAGAAGAAATGTTAGGTGAAAATGCTTTTGATGAGAGTGTATCTACACATTTCAGTGGGCCTGTCTGGTTATTCTTTCAGGTAACGGGGGGCTTCTTCAAGATGAATCTTCAGACTTAGGTTGCCTGAACCACTGTCATAAACAAACACTGCATTTAGGTATAGCAGTTCCACTGTTACTTGACATTAGTACAGTGTGTTCTATGGTCCAAAATACACTGCAGAAATAATCCAGTTTGAGAACACTTGAACTGCCCTGGCACAATGTTAGGGAATCCTTGGAGTTGTAGTTTGTTGTGGCACCAGAGCTCTCTGACAGAGAAGGCTAAATGTCTCACAAAACTACTATTCCCAGAATTGAGTCAGGGCAGTTCAAGCAGTCTCAGTGCAGTGTGTTTTAGACCCATGTCTACAGTTAATGTTAGTATGGTAATCATTACTAATCATTAATCATGTTATCAACCTATTGAAATATATTTGTTTTCTGTATATACATATTTGAGCAATGGATATAAATCATGCTGGGGGTGGGGGGAGACAGAGAACCTATGAGATCCTAATTGATTTATCAGTGTTGCTGTTGTTTTTATTTTACAGTTGTGTAGTTAGCAGCAACTTCTGCCACTGGAAAAATGGAATAGAAACATACTACATATTCCTGTTTGCAAGATTGTTAGTCTCATAGTTGATATAGTAATAAAGAAATGCGTGAGGCTATACATCTCTGTTTCTATGCAATACCTTTTGGAACAATTGGTTCTGAAATCTACCATTGTATATTGTGGAAAGGATAGTCAAAAATAAGATAGATAGGATTGTATTTACATGAGTAGCAGAATCGATACATGGAAGTACAAGAGCAACAAGATAGAACCGTGTACCGTCGGCCCTCCATTTTCACAGGCTTAACAGTCAATTATTCATGAAATGGTCTGCGGCATGGCCAGGAAGGGCACGCATGTCCAAAGCATGGGAGGGAAGAGGAGCACACAAACACACACACCCCTGCCTTCCCCCACATATTTGCAGTTTTCCATTTTTGTGGGGGTCTTGCACCCCTAACCCCTGAGAATGTGGAGGGCAGACTCTTAATTATGTTACCACAATATTCATAAGCCAAGGCCAGAATATGTTTGGGGTTACTAAGTGCGTTCAAGGTACTACATCTATATATCACTCTATACATCCTTAGTGAGTCCTTGATAGCCCCTGGGGTTTGGTTCCAGGGCCCCTCACAGATACCAAAATCCATGAATGCTTAAATCCCATTATATACAATGGTGTAGTAAAATATAAATGGTAAAATCAAGATTTGCTTTTTGGAATTTATATCCTTTGGAAATATTTTCAAGCACTGGATGGTTGTCTAGTATACTCTCTTAACTCATGCAATCCTTGATTCATTGCTTCCAACACTCCTCTCAGTATCATCATGACCTATATAGACATCATGAGGACAGAATGTGGTACAGTGGTATGGTTGGACTTCTTACTACTGTATGGAGTCTCCATACTACTATTATGGTCATTTGCCCTCTATAGAATATTATTACTTCAGGGAGTGTGGGTATAATCTTTACTGAGAATCTGAAGAACCGCATCATTCCCATCATGAATCGGTGATGAGATCAGAATTGAGAGCTACTGAACCTGAATAACCAAGGTCTCCTTTGCAGACTTCTTGAGCCTGGGGGACTGTTCAACCCACACTTCCAATTCTTACACTCTAGGTCCCTCCATCCAACTGCATCCATCCATGGTACTGGAGTTGGAGGTGCAGCATGCTCGGTCTGTTTCTACACCTTCCCAGCTTCCTGCCCAGATAGATTCTTAAGGTTTGGATGTGGAGTCATATTTGTCCTTGGAGTCGGATTGTGTTACTAACAGTCTGTCATATACAGGAACGCCTTAGTTCAAAAATCCAGGCTTCAGTAGAGGAAACACAAAAAAACTTCATTCAGAAAACTGTACGTGCTCGCCATAGATCTATGTTGTTTGAACTAAAAAGCCAGCATTAGCAAAGCCTAATTAAAGCATTCACAAATTCATATCTTAAGCAGGCTACATTGGAGTGAAACAGACCAGTGGCTTGGAGTGGCCTCTGGCTGCTCCAGCTGTGATTGCCTTGCAATCGACTGGGGACCACGATGACCAGACGACCCACTCTGAAATTAGGCCGCTACCACAGTCCCAAATGGGCTGATGGCAAGGAGTGGGTTTTTGCTGCTCCTTTTGCTGATGCCCTCGGGCCGCCTTAGGTGGCATCAGATTAGCTTTCTGCTGCTCCAGGGGGTATACATGGTCTGCACGCCATGCCCACGAAGTGGCTGGAAGCCACTCCTTTTCCCCTGTCTGTTTTGGGCCATTCTTATTCATTACAAAAGGAAAACATTCTTTTTCTTCCCTGTTTCCCATGGGAGCCCCCTTTCTGCTCTCTTACCAGCCATTCTCAAGAGAATGACCTTGGTTGTTCCCAGCACGGCCTGAACTCTTTTCTCACCTGCTCATTAACTACAAATAAATGAGGAACAACAGCTTTAGCAGTTAACACACTACTACATGTCCCACCATTTAGCAACAGTACGGTGTACTACTTTGTAGGCCAACAAATAGTAAGCAAGTTAATTTACATCCATTAAATCCAACTCTCCAAACCATGTCAGGCAAGCTGAAAGACTCATTTCCTAACATCCAGCCTACCAGCTCAAGAGTCTCCTTCAGCACTGGTTGGCAAATGTGACCCAGCTTCTCCCAACAGGTGTTGTCTGGCCCTTTGTTGTCCAGAGGCTATGTATGGCCAAAGCATTGGACCTGCAAGTTAAGCAAGCAGAGCCTTCCATAATGGATCCAGTTTTCCAGTGTGTTCAAAGTTAAGCTCCTGCATCAACTTCCATACTTTTACTTCTTTGCTTCCTGTAGGTCATTAAGAAGACCTGTACAATGCCAGTGTCCACCCTGCTAACCTCGAAAAAAATAGAGGGGCTTCCCACCACCTGAAGTGGTTTCCCACGGAGTGGTTTCCCACCACCTGAAGTGGTTTTCCACCACTCAGTAATTCTGAATATGGCCCAGTCTGGAGCTTCACAGAAACCCCACTTGACTTCTGCAGGCAGGAAGGACAAGAAACATGATGCATGGAGATGCAAGTTTTATTCAGCTGCTGCCCTGTTCTGCATTTTTCATTACAGAGCTTGTATTGGAGCATACAAACAGCTCCTCTGGAGAAAAATGACATCAGATTACTTAAGTTGAAACTGCTTTTCTTTTGCTGTTACTTCAGATAGGAGAACATGTGAACTCAGTCCTCTATGTTCTCATACCCTCCCTAGTTTCCTCCACAGAACAAGGTGACCTGTCTCGCTTCTCACTTGTCTCTCTGTGTTTTCTTCTTGGCATATTTATGAAACAATACCCCACATGCTTCCATGTCACCCCCCTCTGAAGATGCCAGCCACAGATGCAGACAAAATGTCAGGAATAAATTCTTCCAGAACACAGCCACATAGCCTGGAAAACCGACAGAAACCTATGGACGCTGGCCATGAAAACCTTCGACTTTACATTCAACAAAACACTGTTCCATTTTTTTAAAAATCCTATTTTGGACCTAAAATGACCATCGGGTGCCTAAAAACAGGCAAAAATACCTTTAATGACTACGAATTGTTACTTCAGGTGGCATTATTTTTTTGTTTTTATTTTAATATATACATGAGAACAAAAACATCAGAAAAAGAGAAAACACAAAAAATGAACAAATTTACCATAACAAAAGCAAAACATGTTTCACAGTCAGTTAAGTGCCATACTCAGCATCAATTTAAAAGGGAATAAAAATTGAAACCAGACATCACACTGTAGGATACAAAGAACAGGTCTTACAGGTTACGTATATTATATTTAATTCCTTTTTATGTCTTTTTGTCCCCAAGTTCCGTTAAAATATATTTCCAGAATTTTAAGTGATGTTTTGATGGATGAGACATGAAATGTTCTTTATTTACAGATAAAATAAAGGGGAACCCAGAATTCATCAAAATTGTTCATATGTTTTTCACCATTCACATATTTTGATTTACTTGACAACTTTTCTAATAGGGCTGTTGTCAAAATTTTATTTAGTTGATTAGAATCATGGAGTTAGAACTGACCACAAGGGCCATCCAGACTAATCTCCTGCCATGCAGGAATACACAATCAAAGCACTCCTGGCAGATAGCCATCCAGCCTCTGTTTAAAAAATCCCCCAAAGAAAGAGACTCCACCACTCTCCAAGGCAGCATATTCCACTGTCAAACAGCTCTGACTCTCAGGAAGTTCTTCCTAATGTTTAGGTGGAATCTCTTTTTCTGTAGTTTGAATCCATTTGTCCATATTCTAGTCTCTGGAGCAACAGAAAACAAGCTTGCTCCATCCTCAGTATGACAGCCATTTAGCTATTTAAGCATGGCTATATGTTGCCTTTAACTTTCTTTTCTGCAGGGTAAACATACCCAGCTCCCCAAACTGATCCTCATAGGGCATGGTTTCCAGACCTTTCACCATTTTGGTCTCCTTCTTCGAGATAGGCTCCAGCTTGTCCACATCTTTCTTGAATTGTGGTGCCCAGAACTGGACATGGTAATCCAGCTGAGGTCTGACCAAAGCAAAATAGAGTGGTACTATTACTTCTTTCAATTTAAACACTATACCCTTATTGATGCAACCTAAAATTTCATTGGCTTTCTTAGCTTCCATATTGCTGGCTAATGGTTAACCTGTAGTCTACTAACACTCCTAGATCCCCTTTACCTGCTACGTCAAACCAGGTGTCACTCATCCTTTATCTGTGCATTTAATTTTTACTGCCCAAATGGAGTACCTTTAATTTCTCCTTGTTAAAATTCATTTTGTTAGCTTTGGCCTATCTTTGTAGTCTGTAAGGTCATTTTGAATTCTGGTCCCATCCTCTGGGGTATTAGTTACTCCTCCTAATTTACATTGACTAAGTGGATTTATCGTTTCCAACCTTTGGGCAATTTTAGCACCTAGCTGCAGCAAGGAGACCAGAAATAGGAATCCATGAGATCCCACCACTCTGAACATGGATTTATGAAAATCCCACTCTTGGTGAAATCTCTGATCAAACATCCAGCAGAGCTGCAGCTACCTTAGATGATTTCTCAGTCAGTGCTCTGTTGGATGAGATCTGCAAAGCAGCAAACATAGCCTAACCTGTCTACCTTTACAAAGCATTGGATTTGCATTAAACTAGCTTCAATGGAGTCTACCATTGGGAGGTGTGTTTTACAGCAGAATTTTCCTTTGTTGTTTCTTATGCCACCTGTTTGCTCCATGGAGTTTGGGCTTTAATTTGGATAGAATCCAAATGTGCAAAGGTTCTTCTGAGAATGAGGCATTGGTTACTTAAGGAGAAATCTATACCTTTATAACAGTGGCATTGTGGACATTTTTCTTAGTGCCATGTGCATCTAGCTTGTTCTTATCTGTCTTTCTTACCTATAATCTGACCATAATTTCCCTATGTTTCTAAGTAATCTGTGCTGTCCTATGGTAAGAATAGGGAGAGAAACCAGGTGTCATGAAAAAAGTTTTAAGATCCCATGTCTAGCCTGTTGATCCATACGTGGATGGCTCCTCCATGCTTCACAGTGGATCCTCATGCTAAATAACCATTGTCCCATCCTCTGTCTAAATAGTTTCTGTCAACAACCACATACACACATTTCTGTTATGATTTTTCAAAAAATAAAAATCTTGGACAACTAATGTTATTTTTTGTAATTGTTGGGCGCTTTGGATTGGAAGCAGATTGGGATAAAATTAACGCGCTCTTTCTAGAAATGAAAGGTAAACTACCAATATGCATGATACTCCAGCAATCCTCATTCACTTGGATTAAAAGAATATTTGCATTAAGTGGCTTCTGGGATGTTTTCTGAAGTTTACAGCTAGGATACAATGAGGATTTTCTCCAAGCATATATATGGTGGTAGTAGCTTTGTTGGGTTTGAAAATAGAGGTTGTACTTTGTGGCTAGTAGTAGCTAATTTACTTATATACTTTCCTGTATAGAATGCTGGAGACATAGCTCAGTAGTAGAAGACATGTTTTGCTTGCACAAGGCCCCATGTTTAATCCCTACTATATCCAGGTTGGGCTATGAAAAAGTCGTGCTTTTGGGAGCCACTGCTATTCACTCTTGAAGTCTGGCTCTGCATAAGGCAGCTCCTATATTTTTATGGCAGTGGTACTTGCTTCTGAGCAAAATTCAGCCTGCTGGTGATTACCTTTGAAGTCTATCCTAATCTTCTTTTTTATCCTTAGGTTTGGACAAAAAAGAGTTCAAATGAAAAAGGAAGATGCTCAAATTCTAAACTACCCCCCAGGTTTGCTAAAAAACAACAGCAAGCAGCTGCAGCTGCAGCAGCAGCTGCTCAACAGGTTCAGGCTCAGCCACAAATGTCATTACAGTGTGTATCTCAGGTTCCAAGTCCACAAACTGCTGTTCAGCCACAAACGCAGGCCACCTCTCCAGTAAACAACAGCACAGAATATACTGCAATAAGTAAAAATCTGCAGAATACTCCTTCTCATGTAGGAATTGAACTGTGGGATAATAAAGTTCCAGCTACAACAGTTCTTGGTGACATCTCTAAAAAATGTAAGAATCCTTTTGTTACCTGTTTAGACATGCAAGAAAATATAATGTGAATGTAAACATAACATGTCTTAAATCTTGGAGAGCATAAAGACTTTTCTTGGACTCCTTAGTTAAATTTGGCTTTAAATTTTGGGATGATGCCATAGAGCAGGGGTAGGCAACCTAAGTCCCGGGAGCCGGATGCGGCCCCCCGAGGCCTTTGGACCGGCTCCAGGCTGGTCCTCCCGCTGCCACCCGCCATGATGATATTGATTATTGTTATTACTTGTTCTTGGGGTTTTCTTGGCAAAATGTCCACAGGGGTTTTGCCATGGCTTTTCTGGAGCTGCGAGTGTGCATGCATATTTATTTATTTATTTATTTATTTATTTATGGTGCTTCGGGGGCCCTCCCCAATTGTCTGAGGGACAGCAGCCTGGCCCCCGGCTCAAAAAGGTTGTCTACCCCTGCCATAATGAATAAGATGTGATGTAAAGTGGTAATCCAATGGCGATGAGCTGTAAACACCCCTCTGATGTCAACTAATTATTCTTCCAATGGTCCTGAGTATTTCTGTGTATATACAGTAAGAACGCTTTTTGTGGATCAGTTTTCTATTTGCCAACTTGTCTTTTTTCTGAATAAATGGCCATTTCCCAAAATACAGTAAGATCTTACTTGTTCCTTTGATTTCAAAGAGAGTTGCTTTGATTTGAACTCTCACTTTGATTTCATTCCATTAATTTGTCCTCAGTATGCGCAAGAATTAGAGACCTGTAGCTACTTAAGGCAGTTCTGTGTGAGTTAGGGCCTTTACAGACAGCCAGAAATAATGCAGATTGAGGCCACTTTAACTGCCCTGGCTGAGTGCTAAGGAATCATGGAAACTGTAGTTTATTGTAGCACCAGAGCTCTCTGACAGAGAAGGCTTAATGTCCCAGAAAAAAATACAATTCCCATGATTCCCTAACACTGAGCCAGGACAGTTAAAGTGACCTCAATCTGAATTATTTCTGGCAATCTGTAAAGGCCCTTAGTCACAATTGCTTGACATATGATGCTTTTACTAGTAAATGTTCTGATACCACTTAATTCTCTGGGCTTTCAGTGGGTCCCATTAGTCCTCCACAGCCTCCTTCAGTCAGTGCATGGAATAAGCCTTTGACGTCATTTGGATCAGCTACATCTGCAGACGTAAGTAACAGATATAAAGCAAACAACAGATCTAATGTTTTTAAATTATCCTAGTTTAATAGCTTTTTAAGGAGTGGGTGCTTCTGGGATTGGATGTACTTACTGGTGTTTTTATCGTAAGCCGCCCCGATTGTGCTGCAGAGGAGCAGGATAGAAATAAATTTTATTATCATTTATTATTAGATTATTATTACATAGCATATTCTTATTTTTCATTTGGAAAAGGTTGGAAAGGGAAAAAATAGAAAAATATGTATTTATTTGGGTTAGCACAGTTAAACAGCTACTGGGAACCCAGTTTCAGAAGACTTATTTCCCAGCATGCAAATGCTATAGGCATTGTGTTACTATTCAAAAATATTCGATAGTCACAACAAAACTAAAAGTTGAATTGGCTAGTATTCGGAACTGCACCTCTCCTCCATGTTTCTTCAGTGGGTATGAGTGGCGTGGTGGCAGCATCATCACTACAGATGGACTTTATTTGGGCAGGACTGTGCTTGACCCTGCCCCCTATGTTTAGCAGCAGTCTTGTATAAATCAGTCAATGACATTAAGTACTTAATGACTATTAACAGGGAAATAACCAGTGCCTTAATGATTTGTCACCAGTGACGTATGTTTACAAGTGTTACAACTTCTGATAAGATATTATGTCTTAAAGAAGATAGATAGGAAAGTTCATCTTTAGTTTTCTGGTATCATTTGAGCTCCATGAAATTATTTAGATACAGCAGTACGAAACAAAAGGATGCTTAAGTTCAAAAGTACAATTCCTGGAATCCTTAATAGGGAACTGCAGCTGGCCAGGACAATGGAAATGATTTGGGAATAGAAACTATCCAGTTTGGAGCTCCAGCATCTAGTGGAAGTGACAGCGAAGTTGGTCCAGTTTCAGAGAAACCCTCTGAAAAGCTTCTTGAACCAAAAGAGCAAAGGCAAAAGCAGCCCCGTGCAGGCCCAATAAAGGCACAGAAGGTAAGTGAAAATCCATCTTTGGTACATCTGTGGGTTAGTAACAGGGCAAACTCTGTACTGATTATAAAGAAAGGACTTAATGGTTGATGTCATATTTATGCAGGAAGCAAGGAAGATATGTATCCCTGTGTAGAATGTGCACATATCAATGTCCAACCTTTTGTTTCTATTTATTAAAAATGTTATAATTGCTCTTGGATGTAGCTGAGAAACTTGTAAGTGCGGAAAGCTCATTTTCAAAAGCTTACTTATACATGGAAATAGAAATTGTTTTAGAATAAGTGACTTTAAATGAATTAAATTATTTATCAACCTGCTGGAATTTTGTTCTTTCAGGTAAAAGAAAGGATGATTAGCCAGCAGAAGTTTAAATGTTTGAAATACACTGTGTTTTTACAGTCCGACCATTGTTAACACAGATGGTGTTGGCCAGATTACGACTGGAATGTAAACATCTCATCTAATAACTAGGTCTAAAAAGGGCTTAATTCTATTGACACTACATTTAACCTATATTTTGTTAAATCCTGCTGTGGCCTGTTCATTAGTGATTCTAGTGTTAGTTATAGCTGCCTCTTTATGGAGGTCAGCTGAGCTCTTCATCCTGTGTGTTAAATCTTGTTGGATTTGAATATAAATAATTTTAATTTAATTTGAAGACACGTTTGTAATCAACAGACTTCATTAAGTAAAACATAGCTGATACTTCTGTTCTCAGCCTGTTCTCAAGCATGAGTTAACACCAGTCTCTATCCAGGTGAGTCAAGGGATCACATCTTGGTTTTGGAGGGAAGTTAGGCAAAGTCCTTTTCTGTAGGATCCCTGGCTGCTCCTGCCACTTTTTTCACTTTGCCTCATCAAGCGAATGTATCTTTGCTCTTCACTTTCTCTTGGCTATATTTTTTTCTTTTTTTCACTCTTCTCTATTTACTCACTCTAACCATATATAAACAAAAGAAGAGAAAACACGTTTTATCTACCGTATTTTCCGGCTTATAAGACGACTGGGCGTATAAGACGACCCCCAACTTTTCCAGTTGAAATATAGAGTTTGGGATATATTTGCTATATAAGACAACCCCTCTTCCAATGCACACCAAATAAAAATTTAAAAAAAAAACATCAGATTTTATTTCAATATGGTAATTTTAATTCAAATGCTTATGACATGCAGGTACTTAGCAGGAAAACTGTCACTTATAAACACCACAAACTACAGCTCCCATGTTCCCTAGCATTTATTTCTGCGGTGTGTTTTGGACCTTTTTTTAAAAAACAGTCCAGATTTAAATGCTGCTTTAAAAATTATTTCCATCTCCCAACTATGAGAAGGTTGGGAGGAAGGACTGCCAATATATTAAGTGGTGGATTCTGGGGTATGTACAATTTACAGCCAAGTAAGTGAACCTGGGCATGTCACACACTCTCAGCCTTAGAGGATGGCAATGGCAACCCCCATTTGAAGAAACATGCCAAGAAAACCCCATGATAAGGTTGACTTAGGGTCGCCATAAGTCGGAAAAGACTTGAAGACACACAAGAACAACAAAAAAGTCTACAATTGTTTCATAGGTAGTACATGGGAATAGGAGCCAGCATGGTGTAGTGGTTTGAGTGTTGGACTACCACTCTGGAGACCTGGGTTTGATTCCCCACTCTGCCACGAAACCCACTGGGTGAACTTGGACAGGTCACACACTCTTGGCCTCAGGGGAAGGCAATGGCAAACCTCCTCTGAACAAACCTTGCCAAGGAAACCCCAGGATAGGTTCATCTTTGAGTTGACAGAAGTCAGAAACGACTTGAAGGCACACAACAACCACAACCACATTCTTTGAAGTCACACTCTCTCAGATTCAGGGGAAAGCAATGGCAAACCCTTGCTAAACAAACCTTGCCAAGGAAACCCCAGGATAGGTTCGTCTTTGAGTTGCCAGAAGTCAGAAACGACTTGAAGGCACACAACAACCACAACCACATTCTTTGAAGTCACACTCTCTCAGATTCAGGGGAAAGCAATGGCAAACCCTTGCTAAACAAACCTTGCCAAGGAAACCACAGGATAGGTTCGTCTTTGAGTTGCCAGAAGTCAGAAACGACTTGAAGGCACACAGCAATAACAACAACAACAACAACAACATTCTCCTCCCCCTCCTCCCCCCCAAGGCTCCAGGAGGGAAGGAGGGAGCCCAGCCAAGCCCCCCCCCCCCCCCCGGCCAAGAAATGCTTCATCTGCCGTCATTGGGAAGAAGAGGAGGAAGGCTGGCAGGTGCTGGGGCCTCAGAGAGAGAGCGGGGGGGGGGGGGGGGACTCCCTGGGAGAGAAGAGGAAGAGGAGGAGGAAGAGGGCATCTGCACCCTGCAAGGGGGCTTCTCCTCCTCCTGTGGGGGGGGGGGCTTTTGCTGAGGGGAAGGGAGGGAGGGAGGAAAGAAAGAAGGGAGGCAGGGAAGGAAGGAAGGAAAGAAAGGGAGGGAGGGAAGGAAGCTGAGGTCTTCCCCTGAGGCTGAGAGAGTGTGACTTGCCCAAGGCCATCCAGTGGGTTTTTACAGGGCCTTCCCTGTAGAGAGGCAGGGCAAAGGAGTGCAGACCAGCCCAGGGCAGCGAGGGAGGAAGGGAGGCCCTCCCAGAAACACCGCGCCTCGGCCCTTTTCCTCCTCTTCCCCCAGGCCAAGCCACTGCCACCTCCTCCCTGATCTTCCTGAGGGTGTCGCCCAGCCCAGCACGGTGAGTGTGTTGAGGGGGAGGAGGAGGAGACAAAATGGCGGCCGGGCTGAGGGAGGTCTTTTCTCTTCCTGGCGTATAAGATGACCCCTGACTTTTGAGAAGATTTTCCAGGGTTAAAAAGTCATCTTATACGCCAGAAAATATGGTACCCATAGTGCTCTTGATGTTAAGGTTCCTTTAATTCCCTCATGTTTATTCATCCCTCCCCCCACCCCCACATTTCTTCTTTTTATTTTCTATGCTATCCCAGGGATGGGAAAGGTCAAAACTAAATTGTCCAAGAGCAGCTCTACTTTCCAGTGTAAAGTTACCCTGAAGCACATCTGAATTATCCAGAACATGCATGCACTACCAACATCCTAGATGACACTGCAAAAGTCATATTGTCAGAATCCAGACTTTTCTGTTATTTATTAATATGTTTGGTGATGTATTATATTCTAACAGTTATAAAAGAACACTTAGTGGTTAGAATAGCAGGGGAATGATGGGAAGTGTAATACTAATGACATGTAGGGGGGTGCCGTTTCAGAACTGGCTGCTGTGAAGAGAGAGAACTGGTATGTTTTGGTTGTTAAATGAATTAAGAGAAAACCCATGAAGTTTATGGGCAGGGTATTGTTAAGGTTATGGCTGTATTTGTGGATTATGGCACTTTTGATTTCAGATATCCTCCTGTTAACAATTTGCGGTTTTTTGGAATAAAGTTAACTGTTTGCTTCAGAGAAGACTTGTTCACTAGACTACCGGGGGGAGTTTAAGCAGTTCTTGCCACGTCTCAAGTCATCTTCCTCCTCATCTTGTAGGACCTTAAAACATGATAAATCAATTTCATCTTCCTGTAAGAAAAGGATCTTAAATCCTTGAGGAAGCTCCTTTGACTACCTATCATTGTAGCTGTTTGGAACCCATTTAATTCTCTTCAATCATCTGGTCCAGTATAATGTTGGATTCATGGGTTCTCACAGTTATCCTCAGGGGCTATGCTATTCAGTCAGGTCTGGAAAGAACTATTAAGAATTACATTACCATTTTGGATTATCTTTGACAAAGTAACATCTCTATTAGAAAAAGGGGCTATAGAATGAGTTTGAGTTCACACCAGGAACATTTGGATGAGTACCAGGGAGGACAACAGTGCATTTGTGCAGCGGTGCCCAGCCTATGCTTCACCGACTGTTCTGCCAGGGAGTATGCCAAAGGTTGACCTCTTCACATCCAAATAGAACACCAAATGCATAAGATTCTTCTCATAGGGTTGGTGAATGTCCTTCCTCTACCAGTGGAGAAAGAGGTAGCTGTGCTTGTTTCCAGAATTCCCACTTCTCACCAAAGTCATAGGTAAACAGCAATGCACACGGTATCCTTATCATTCAGTAGTGGCCCAGCCAACATTACTTTTGCCCACTTACGCACCTGGCCGACTCTCAATACCTTCACCTCTTAGACAGACCAGATGTGCTGTCACACAACAGGTCAAATCACACATCTGGACTTGCAGGCCCTGCATCTCACAGCCTGGCTCAACCCCTCTCGGTAACCATACTCTGGCCATCATGGAGGTGCAAAAAAGCCCTCCACAAGCCTTTCTTACAATCATAAATAGAGAGAGAGAGTATTCCTTGCATTTCTGGGTTGGCATGATACTCTCACGGCCTACAGTGATCACATTTTGGAATTTCTGTTTCACTTGTTCAACAAACGTCTCAGTAAATCCTCTCTCAAAGTATACTTGGTGGTGATTGTAGCAAGCTCCCAATTGCCATCCTTCTTTTCTGGTTTACTCTTCCTCTGCTCAAAATACTATTGAAAGGGCACGCTAATCTTTTCCCAGCAAGGCTTCTGCTCATGCTAATGTGGAGTCACCCTCAGATTCTAAGGCTGTTATTGACTAAACCTCTTTAACCTTTGGCAATATGTGACATCCACCTCGTCACTTTCAAGACTCTTTCTCATCACCATAACTTCACTCTACAGAGCAGATGACTTGGCAGCTCTGTTTACAAACTTCCACAAAGACAAGATGATATTACCACCAGATATCTTCCTACCAAACGTTTTGACAAGAGTTTCATCTGGGTACGGTTAGCATCTTGCCTGTCTTGTTTCTTAACCCCATGATGCTTGAGAAGGTGGCCCCACATTCACTGGATACCAATCAGGCTCTGGCTTTCTGCATCCTTGGAACAGAGGCTATTAGGTCCACACTGATACTGTTCATAGTGTCGCCACAGAGATTGTCTGAGTGGGCGGCTTCTGCCATTCCTCTGGCTTATGACATTATATATTGTTTAAAAACCATGTTGTTGACTGTCAGAAGCCATTCCACAAGGGCAGTTACATCTTCCCCAGCTTTTCTGGCCAAACCCCTGCTCTAGGACCTCTGTAAAGCAGCTACTTGGTCACACCCAGATACTTACATCCACCACTACAGTTTGGACATAAGAGCCCCCACTGAACTGGCTTTTGAATAGGCTGTACTTTCCAAAGTTTCTACCTATCTCAACAGCACCTTCCTCCAAGCTAGAGCTAGCCCAGAGCAAGTCAGTCACCTATTTGTATGAGTGACAGAGACCACAAATAAGAACAGATTGCTTAATCAGAGCACTCTGCTTGCTATAGCTTCCTAAGTCATTCTGTGCTGGCACAGATCAGACCCATTTGCATGGGTTCATAAATGACCACTCAGAGAATCGCAGTTACTCATAAGCAACCTTTTCATCTCCCTCCACCACAACCAGATGGATTAAGGTATGTATTTTCCTGGCCTAAAAATCTCTCAGGTTCCCCAAGCCACAAAATATAACAGCACACTCAACCAGATCAGCAGCCACTTCCCAACCAATACTCCATTATAGAAAATTTGCAGAGCCACAACCTGTGCTATACCTTCCACTTTATCTAAATAAAAAGTAAAGGTTTCCCATTGACATGTTTGTCTAGCCGTGTGTGACTGTAGGGAGCAGTGCTCATCTGTGTTACTAAACCGAAGAGCCAGCATTGTCAAAGACAACTCTGCTATCATATGGCCAGCATGACTGCACAGAACATTGTTGCCTTCCCACCAGAGTGGTACCTATTTATCTACTTGCACTTTTATATGATTTCAAACTGCTAGATTGGCAGAAGCTGGGACTAGTAACAGGAGCTCACTCCATCCCACGGCGCTTGTGTCTCGAACTGCCAACTTTGCAGTCGTCGGAGTTAGTGTCTTAACCACTAAGCCATCATGGCCCTTTTATCTAATTACTATGAGCTAAATAAATTTTCTTCATTTAGGGTCCTATAGCAGGTCCTTTCAGCATGACTCTCCCACTTGGCACTTTCCCACCTGATTACTGTTTTTCCATTTAGGTAAAATACTTGGATGGCTTCTTCTCTAGTTGAAAATGGTGCATTGGAGGATTTACATCAGGGGTAGGCAACCTTTCCCCTTTAAGGGCCGAGGGACTTCAGCTCCCAGAATCCCAGGAGCTATTGGCCAACATGGGACTATTGGCCAACATGGCTGAGGCTTCTGGGAGCTGAAGTCCCTCGGCCCTTAAAGGGGAAAGGTTGCCTACCCCTGATTTACATGAATGTCCATTCTCAACAAGGAGAAGGAGCCATCCAGACCCACCCTGAAATGGCAGCACTCTCACTATACTGTTCTTCTTCTGAAGATGCTTGTCTGTCTTTCCTGTACGCTTGACTAGGGACTGAACTGAACTTGAAGGAGCCAGGGATCCTACAGACTTTGCCTAAAGAAATAATGTGATCCCCTGTCTTGCCTGGGTGGCTCTTTTTTCTTGCCTAGAATGGACATTCACAATAAGTCCTTCAATGTGCCATTTTGGGGGGGGGGGGGGGAATTCAGCATGCAAAAATGTTCATTCTGAATTTTTAATGTGTTTTTAGCTTCCAGATCTGAACCCAATAGAAAATAAAGAGTATAAGCCAGGTCCCATTGGGAAAGAGCGGTCGCTAAAGAACAAAAAAGTAAAAGATGCTCAGCAAGGCAACTCTGAGGTACAAGAGAATTCCAGTCCTACTACAGTCCAGAGTCCAGACCCCATTACTTCAAAAGAAACTAAGACAGCTGCTGAGCTTGATACTGAAATGGGAACAATGATATCAGTGTCTGCTCCGGAGTTTGAAGCAGCCCAGAAGGTAAGAAACAATTGGATGGCTGCCTCGCTTAATTCATCAGTGCTAAATAAGAATAGTTTTAGCTGAATAAAGTCCAGTATCCACTGAAAGAAAAGCTGCTGTCAGCAGAGCTGGTGTGTGTGTGTAAAAGAATCCCACTTGTAGGTCAAGGAAATCTTTAAAATATGCAATAGAAGGATGGAAAATACCTTACATGGAATTTCAAGCAACACAAAATGAAAGAATAGGAAATTGTGTTGTGCTAAGACACTAAATTTGGCCCCAAGATATTAGGCTAAAAACAAGAATAGAATTTGTATTTTTCAGCACATAAAATTATCAGGTATATTTTGACTTCAGTAAGGCTTTTGACGGAGTTCACCATAATCTTGCAAAGAAGGTAGTGAAATGTGGTAGTGAAATGAGATTCTTGGCTGCATCAATAGGAATATAGTGTCTAGATCAGGGGTCGGCAAGTTCCCCTTACCTGGGGCCGGGCCAGGGATCCCCTGGTCTTCCGCGGGCCGCTGCTGCCGCCAACCACCACACGCGCCACCGTTGCGCGCGTCATGGCCGCCATTTTGTTTTCCAAAATGGCGGCCACGACTTGTTTGCACATGCGCAGGAGTACTGCGCATGTGCAAACGAGTCGTGGTTGCCATTTTGGAAAATAAAATGGCGGTCGCAACGCGTGCAGCAGCGGCGGGGGCCGGTCCAAAGGTCTCGGGGAGCCAGACACGGGCCGTAGGTTGCCGACCCCTGCTCTAGATCAAGGGAAGTGATAGTATCACTATATTCTGCTTTGGTCAGGCCTCGCCTGAAATACTGTGTCCACTTCTGGGCACCACAATTCAAGAAAGATGTTGACAAGCTGGAACATGTCCAGAGGAGAGTGACCAAAATGGTGAAAGGCCTGGAAACCATGCCCTATGACGAGTACCTTAGGGAGCTGGGAATGTTTAGCCTAATGAAAAGATGGTTAAGAGAGGACATGATAGTCATGTTTAAATATCTGAAGGGATATCATATTGAAGAGGGAGCAGGGTTGTTTTCCATGGCTCCAGAGACTAGAACAAGGAGCACTGGATTCCAACTGCAGGAAAAGAGATTCCACCAAAATCTCAGGAGGAACTTCCTATGGTCAGAGCTGTTTGACAGTGGAATATGCTGCCTCACAGTGTGGTGGAGTCTCTTTGGAGGTTTTTAAACAGAGGCTGGATGACCATCTGTTGGGAGTGCTTTGATTGATGTTCCTGCTTGGCAGGGAGTTGGACTCGATGGCCCCTGTGGTCTCTTCCAACTCTGATTCTATGAGTTCATTCCTCAATTGCATTGCAGAAAGTAATAGGATGGAAATATCTGGATGGATAGCACAGCATATTCTCAGAGAAGCTAAAGCAAGATCCTCACTTTTATATAGATTTTAGAATTTCTGAGACCCATTATTGTAAACATCTGTGATTTCATGTAATATAGAAATTAAAACTTTTACTAGACTTCACTTTATTTAAATAATTTCACTTTATTTATCATTGGATATTGCATAGAGATCTGTGTATTTCTTTAAATTAGCAGTGGGAATCATGCAGCCATCCAGATGTTGTTGGAATGTAACTCCTAACATATTCCATTGGCTATACTAGGTAAGGGTGTTGGTACATGCAGTCATCAACACCTGGTGGGCCACATGTTCCCAACCGTGCATTAATCAGCCAGCCTTCAGCAATCCTTAATTAGATGGTTATTTCTTTGCTGCTTTTAGTGGCAGAAATGTGGTCTCAGCTGCATTAGTTTCCAGGTTGAAGAAGTTAAAGCCAGGCTCCCACAGTGATCTGGTTTAAGATCACTTAAGTTCATTTAACACAGAACTGTTCATATAAGCACTGGAACTTAGCACTACCACCACCAGCTGGGCTGCAGGAAAAAAAGTAGTGCAGAGGGTTGCATGCAGCTGAGTTTTTTAACATGTGATCTAAATATGAAGGGTGTAGAAAACTGTTTCTAGGATACCACATTTTTCAGCTCGCTGAGCAGCTGTATATGACTCCTTTTACTTTTTTCTCAGAAGAAATTTGTAGAAAGATTTATTCAGGTCATGACCTGCCCCCAATTAAAATTATTAGTCATGTGCATTATTACAGCCTTTAAAAATGCAAAATGTATACATTTGTTTTTGGCATGATACAGTCTTATTTCTTCTAGTGTAGCAGTGTAGTCAATGGAGCAGAGAGATTATGAATTGTTAGCTTTTAAGAGTTCAGGTTGCTGTTTCTGGGAAGAATTGTCTTCATTATATAGATCAGTTGTTGTTTGTTTATTTGTTTTTGTTTTTTAGGAGTCTGTAACAGACTACACAACACCTTCATCCCATTCCAGTACAGTGGCAACAAGCAGTGCAAAGATGGAAGAGGCTTTAGTAACAAACGTAAGCTTATTAGATATTAATTTGTAACTTGTACATTTCTTTTTTAAAAAAATAGTATTGTTGATTTAACGTCCATTATGGCAATCTGCCTTAAGTTATCATACATTAAAACACTCTGCTATGCAGTGGCAATAAGTTCTATAAATTCTCTTTTATGAAGAGGTTTGAGTTAACAGTGTTGCATGTTGTTTTTAGAGACTTGATAAAACGAAGGTCGGAAATAAGTGCGTGTTTCAAATTAATGAAGTCTGATGAGGCTTTCAAGAGTCTGCTTCCTAGGCTATTATAGCATTGTGTGTGGTACTTCTTAAAGTAGCATTGTGTGTGGTACTTCTTACTGCTTACATGACAGAGGAGCCCTGGTGGTGCAGTGGTTAAATGCCTGTACTGCAGCCACTCACTCATAGACCACTAGGTTGCGAGTTCAATACTAGCCAGGGCTCAGGCTTGACTCAAGCCTGCATCTTTCCAAGGTCGCTAAAATGAGTACCCAGCTGTTGAGGGGCAATGAGCTCACAGTTGTAAAATGCTTAGACACTGCATAGCGCAGTATGAAGCGGTATGTAAATGAATTTGCTTTGCTTTGCTTTACTGTGTGGTAAGGAAGTATACACTATTGTAGTGGCTTTGCTCACCCATTCCAGCTGTATGATTCTATGAGTTCTGTGAGTTCATTCAACAGATTTCAGATTATGTATATTATTTCTTAATACCAGTGGGGAATATATAAAATGAGACACACAGAGACAAGCATACATGCATGTATATCAGCTCACTTCCTGCAGAAAGCTGCCATGTCTGAAAGAAACACTAGCATTTTCCCATATTAGAACAATACATTTATTAGGTCAACTCAAGGTCACAAAATATTATATAAGTTTTAAACTTCTTCATGGCCTCATCAGTCAAGGTGGCAAACAAAGCAGAAACCAGGGCGGCGGGGGGGGGGGTTGATAGTCAAGCCAACATGGAGTCTGCATAGAGTTACATTGGAATGTGAAATTGGTTGCAGATATTCCTGTTAAGTGCTCAGCTGTTTTCATGTTGCACCTAGTCTCTTACAGATCTTCTGGGATAAAAAAACAAATAATGATACAAAATTAAACTGTTATTTGGTACTGCTTTCATCTTAGATTATTGTGCACAGGCTCTTAAATAGAGAACGTAGATGGTTTTATGGTGACAAAGCTCAAGATATTAAATGATGTACTAGTTTTGAAAAGTGAATTGGATGCCAAATTGGAGGGGGAGCGCTTTACCTAGTAATTTAAAGAAGAGGTCGGCAACCTTTTTTTACCTGGGGCCGGTCCCTTCCGGTGGGCCGGGGGGGGGTGGCGGTGCGCGCGTGCACCCCCCGCCACCGCCGCGCATGTCACGGCCGCCATTTTGGAAAACAGAATGGCGGCTGCGACTCACTTGCGCATGCGCAAATGAGTCACGGCCGCCATTTTGTTTTCCAAAATGGCGGCCGCGGCTCACGCAGCCGCCAAAACGCACGGCGGAGGTGGCAGGTGGTGGGGGGTGGCAGGGGCTGGTAAGCAGCAGTCCACGGGCCGGAACCGTCCCGCGGGCCATAGGTTGCCGACCCCTGATTTAAAGCATTGTACCCTTGGGGACTGAAAGCCCAGGTTCAGGTGGCATAAAATTCTCATTTCAGTATAGGATCCTATTGTTGAATAAATTGATACTTTCTGATGTATACAGAGATTTTTAGATGGGGAAACATTCAATCAGTGGGTTTCCCATCACCCAGCAGGGAATTTCTACATTATTCTATTCAAAACATCATTCAGTTCTAATTATATATTCCAAATAAATATGTATCCAGATTGCCAGTCTGCTATGAAATGAATGGTTTGGGGTGGAAATCCGTCAGGCATAGGAAGCAAAGTGTTTAAAAACAGGATAACTATGTCCATGGGGAATAATTTTGAAATTAGTGCATCTTATATTTAGTCATAGTATAGTTAAAGCACATGTATGAGTAATTACTGACTTCTTGTCTACTCTCAGTACAACTTTGAAATTGGCTTCTTGTCTTGTGCCTTGAATGAAGACGTAAGTGACAGTGCACTTGTTTTTGGAAGCACAGCTTTTAATTTATAATTCCCTGTTTATCCTTAACTTTTGGACTCAAAGAAATGTATTCCCCCATTCTTTTCACAGTTTGAGATAACTAGTTTTTTCATGACATCTGAATTAAGCAGACCTTTATTTGTAGTATACACAGACCTGGATCCAGTTGTTAGTCCCAATTCATTGATCCAGTGGATTTGGTTGGGACTAATTGTTGGATTTCCCTCCAAACAAGAAATTGACAACTTGGTTTGAAGTGAGTTTACATCAGATGGGTGGATGACCTGACTAAAGGTATATGGCAAGCTATTATTTCAGACTCTGGAAAGGAGGAGCAAAGAATATACAGGTGTGATAGGGAAAACCATATGAATCTGTAGAGTTGTATCATCTCTTATACTTTGCAGTCCACATACATGTTCTCACATGCCCTTAATTTAACAGAATCATAGCATTGGAAGAGACCACAGGGGCCATCCAGTCCAACCCTCTGCCATACAGGAATACACAATCAAAAGCACTCCTGACAGATGACCAACCTCCAAAGAAAGAGACACCACCATTCTCCAAGGCAGCATGTCCCACTGTCAAACAGTCCTTATCATCAGGAAGTTTTTGCTAAAATTTAGGTGGAATCTCTTTTCCTTTAGTGTGAACCTATTGCTCAGTGTCCTAGTCTGGAACAGCGGAAAACAAGTTTGCTCCATCCTCAGTATAACATCTCTTCAAATATACAAACATGGCTGTCATGGCACCCCTTAACCTTCTCCAGGTTAAATATACCCAGCTCCTTAAGTCACTGCTCATCAGGCATGGTTTCCAGATCTCTCACCATTTTGGTTGCCCTCCTCTGGATATGCCCAGCTTGTCCACTTCTTTCTTGAATGGTGGTGTCCAGAACTGGACATAATAATCCAGGTGAGGTCTGACCAAAGCAGAATGAAATGGCATTATAACTTCCCTTGATCCACACATTATACTCATAATGAGGCAGCCTACACTTCCTAATTTAGTGTTGTCTGCAAATTAGATAAGCATGCTTTCTATCCCATCATCAAAGTCATTTATAAATATATTGAATAGCACTGGACCAAGGACAAAATCCTGTGGCACCCCACTAATCACTTCTCTCCAGCGTAAGGAGGAGCCATTGTTGAGTACCCTTTGGGGTTCAGTTGGTCAACCAGTTACAAATCCACCTAACAGTTGCATTGTCATGCCCATATTTTACTAGCCTTTTTGCAAAAATGTCATGAGGGATCTTTCCAAAGGCATTATTGAAATTAAGATACACTACATCCACAGCATTTCCTTCACATAACAAGCTTGTGACTCTATCAAAAGAGAGAGAGATTTGTATGGCATGACTTGTTTTTAGGAAACCCATGCTGACTTTTATTAATCACAACATTCCTTTTAAATGCTTACAGACTGTCTTTTTCATGATCTGCTCTAGAATCTTTCCTGGTATTGATGTCAGGCTGATGAGGCGGTAATTATTTGAAGGGGGAGACAACATTTGCCTCCTTCCAGTCTGCTAGGACCTCTCCTGTTCTCTAGAAATTCTCAAAGATTATTGACAGTGGTTCTGAGATTGCTTCTGCCAGTTCTTTTAATACCCTTGGATGTAGTTCTTCTGGCCCTGCAGAAATGAATTTGTTTAGAGCAGCCAGGTATTCCTATACTACCTCTTTATCTACTTTGTGTTGCATTTCCCCTACTACATCATCTGTTCCATTTTTCCAAGGTTGAGCACTGCTGTCCTTCTCAGAGAAAACAGAGGAAAGAAGATACTGAGTAGTTCTGCCTTGTCTCTGTTTCCTGTTAGCATTTTGCCTTATTCTCCACATAGCAGTGTATCCATTTCCTTTTTTCCCCTTTTGCTATGAACATAACCCAAAAAAAGCCTTGTTTATTGTTTTTAACCTTGCTCGCAAGCCTGAGCTTGTTCTGCACTTTAGCTTCTCTGACTTTCTCCCCATGCATGCTGGCTATTCATTTGAATTCTTTTTTGGTGATACACACACACACACACACACACTTTCTTGTACATGTCCCTTTTGAGTCTTAGCTCAATTGAAAGTTCTTTAGACATCCATCCTAGTTTCTTTAGACACATCTAATTTTCCTCCTTATTGGAACTGTTTGAAATTGTGCCCTCAGTATCTCACTTTTAAGAAACCCCCATCCCTCATGAATCCCCTTCTCTATCGCTACACCTGATCATGGGATCATTGCCAGTATTTCCCTGTGTTTACTGAAATCAGCTTTTTTAAAGTGTAGAATGCATGTTTGACTATGCTTGGCTTCCCCTTTCTTCTGTATAACAAACTAGGAGAATGTGGTCACTCCCACCTAAGGATCCTGCCATTTCTGCCCCATTAATCAGATCATCTCTGTTGGTTAAGATCAGATCTAAAATGGCCGATCCCCTAGTTTCCTCTTCCATCTTCTGGAGAATGAAATTTTCTACAAAGAAAGTGAGGAATTTGTTGGACCTTGCAACAAATATCAGGATCGTTGAAATCCCCCATTACAACTACATTGCTCCTTTCTGAATGTGTGGTCATTTGTTCCAGGAAGGCGTAATCCAGTTTGGCTTGGAGGTCCGTAGTAGTCCCACCACCAAAACATCTCAGTTGTTTCTCTCCCCCAATTTTTACCCAGATGCTCTCAGGTAGGCTACCAGAATTTAAGTCATGGATTCTTGACATATAACACTATTCTACCTCCCTTCCTGTTTGGTCTATTTCACTGAGATAGATTATATCCCTATTATTACTACATTCCAGTCATAAGATTCATCGCACCAAGTTTCAGTGATGCCTATTGTATTATATTTGCTTTACTGTGCTAAGAGTTCAAGTTCATCCTATTTATTTTCCATGCTCTGTGCTTTAATATAGAGATATCTAAGACCATGGGCCATTCTCCCCATCTGACTTTTAAAGGTATTTTTCCTTCAACCATTGGGTGTTTGTGCTGTTTGCCTTGTTCTCTGTATAACATTTGGGATATTATCTCCAGCACGTGATGTACTCCCGCTCTCAAGAATACTGTCTCCCTCCCCCCACATAACTCAGCTTAAAGCCCTCCTGATCAGATATTTCTGTCTCTTAGCAAAAACATTCCTGCCAGCTGGTGTAAGGTGCAACCCATCCCTTGCTAAAAGGCCCCCCCCCCCAACCATGAAAACTCACACCATGATCCATGAAGCTAGATCATTCCTGGCAGCACCACCTGCAGAGCCAATTGTTCATCTCCACAATTTTTTTCTCCCTTCCTGGGCCAGGCTCTTCCACTGGAAGGACAGACGAAATAAGTATGTGCACATCCAGACCCTTTGGCTTCCCACCCAGAGCCTCATAATCCCCTATGATATTCTGAAGGCTATGCCTTGCAGTCTTATTGGTCCCCACGTGGATCAAAAGGAAGGGGTAACATTCAGTAAGCTTGACAAGTCGTGTCAGCCTCATTTCTGGCATGGATTTTTGCCCAAGGGAGACCACACACTTCCCGAGACATATTGTCAGGCCCACAACCTACTGCTTCTGTATCTCTCAGCAGGGAGTCCCCTACTACCAGTGGCAGAGACCATTCCATGTGTTGAACTTTCTAAGGTCTCATGCATTTTCTCTGAGGCCTGACACTGCTGCTCTTCTTTCTTTCACTCATCAGTACTAAGGAAAGAGCTCCAAACTCACAGAATGATCCCTGGTCCTTGTACACATGTAACATGTCTCCAACTATCTTGTCTTCTCTGTATAGTAACTGATCTCCTGAGAGACCTCCCCTGTGTGTTCCCCAGACAGGACTGTCTGTTCTGCTCTGTCCAAGAAATCCTCTTATTTCTTAATATGCTGCAGAGTGGATAAACAAGCCTCAAGTTGCTAGACCTTGTCTTCCAACAGGGGAAGCACCTTGTACGTGATGCAGGTGAAGTTAGCCACATTGTTGGGCAAAAATACAAGCTGTGGCAAGTGGTTGCAGCAACTCCCTCACTGTCCATATTCATCAGTCTTAAGTAGGCACTGAAGCAGGACCTCCCCCTGAAAGGTTCCCCACTTAACACCCCTGTTGGTTTAGCTGTTAGCCGGGCTCTATTCGCCAAGCTCCAGAGGATTGACTGCAGTTATATAGATAGCTAGTTGTTACTAGCTTGTCCCTCTACCAGGTCTCTGATTCACTTCCTCTGAGCAACACCTCCCACCCCCACTAGACCATGTGCTCAGGAAGGGAACTGGGGGCTACACAGAACAGAACAACAGATTGTTAATTAGCACACCCACACCCAGCTAACACAAACAAACAACTTTGTTCCAACAGACACAGTGTCACCAAACTAAAGTAGAAGAATAGACACTAATACACACACAAGCGAGCCTCCACTAAACTCAAACAAAACAAATAGCCTCACCTCAACTGACCCTCACCTGTAACCTAACAAGGTCTCCCAAAAGACTCTAGGACTGGGGAGGTTTCAAACCACACTATTGTTCTTCTTGTTAAGAGCTAGGCTGGCATAAGGTGTGAAATAACCATTGTAGAACCAATTATATTCATTAGTTAGCTTAGTGTTATGAACAAATTGGTACAAGTAATTTACAAATGGTTCCTTGCCACCTGGTATCTCATTCCATAGTGCAGTACTTGGACCCCAAAACGATCTGTAACTTCAGAGACTTAACTCTGTAGCTATTTGTGGACACAAAATAAATGAAGTGACCTAGATTTTTGGAAGCAAAATGTTAATTTCAATTTAAAAATGTTTATACTGTGTCTTTTTCTTTTTTTCTTTTGCAAGTTTGCAGAGGCTCTGTGAATATACCTGCTACTACTGAAGGTGCACATTGGCAAATACTGTCTGATAGCAGAAAGTGTTCTCTTAACATGGAAACCTGATGCTTATGGTTCCTTTTTTTTTGCTGCTCCATCTCAGGCTTAAGCACATTACAGATGTCTTGAGGAGAGTGGTATTGGAGCACCTTACAAAGAAGTGTCCAGTTTATAGGTTGATTCTTATTAAATGGACCTGGAGAAGTTAAATGAATTTGCTATTTTGTGACAGTTTTTGTATCCGTCTTTGTCATTTCTTTTCTTCGTAATTTTGAAAAGTTTCAGGTAGATTGCATTCATTTTTGGACCTAACTAAATTTCTTGAGTTCTGGTCACTTTGGTGTAGTACATTTTTGGAATTAAGTATGTAGTTTGAAAGTATCATTTGGTTCTACTTAAATAAGTTCATCCCATTCTTTGGTACTATCATGTAAGACTAATTGTAAGAACATTGATGATGTCCAGGAGCAAGATAGCATGACTCATGTGTTTCATCTTGTCTTCAGGAACATCTAGTGAGGGCCTCTAATCAAGTGCAAA
This sequence comes from Phrynosoma blainvillii, assembly GCA_026167975.1. NCBI lineage: Eukaryota > Metazoa > Chordata > Lepidosauria > Squamata > Phrynosomatidae > Phrynosoma > Phrynosoma blainvillii. Next base: position 156,951,029 of record JANUYF010000004.1, read on the forward strand.
TTCCTTCTCCAAAGCTTGAAATCAAACTGGAAAGATGTCAAGTACAATCATGTTATTCTTGCAGTAGTTTTTTTTTCTTTCCTATTTTTGTGGCATGTGAAAGGAGACTCAGTATTTGAGAACTGTTATACCACTTTATAGTTCTCTGAGGTTTGGGCTAAGACAACCACAATTTTCTGAATGTATTTATTGTTACTAAATCCAAAAGGATATTGACAGTATTTCATGACCATAAATCAGATGGTCTCTCCTGCCCTGGCATGTATCAGATTTTCCCCTTTTTCTGTGAAAGTATCCCTCCCAAACACTTACGTCTTCTGAAACACTATTTAGTTCAGATGTTTTGCCTGAGCCTTGCTTTTAGTGGGGCTTTTGTGATAGAGTTAGCTAGAATATGATGTGTGTTGCCTGCCTTTCAGGTGCCCCTGCCCCACACCCTTCCCCTCCCTAGGAGGGAGACTCTACAACAGAGCTCCAGCCTAACTCCAGTTTCTCCCGCTACCTTCGACCTCACCCTCAAGGTATGTACCACATCCCTCTAAGGGTCATTATCTTGCATGAAGGGGAAGGACCTAATGGAGATCTTGCTGGTAACTTCATTGGAGAGTCAGAAGCCTAGAATATACTATGGTTGTGATTTCCCTTCCCATAGAAGCAAACAGTTTATAGGCAGATGGTTGCAGAGGCTTTTCTATGATATGATATAGGTTGTGTGTGTTTGAGCTAGCAGTGTTGAGTGTATGTAATGTACTTGGGGTGGCTGATTAATACATAGCAAAGCAAGAGTGGCAATATTAGACAGTATTTGCTGATACCTCCTCTGTTCTTAATGTATACATGATTTCTTACTGTTTGCCTTGAAGTCGTTTCTGACTTACAGCAACCCTAAGATGAAACTATCATAGAGTTTTCTTGGCAAGATGAGTTCAGAGGGACGTTGCCTTTGCCTTCCTCTGAGCCTGAGAGAGTGTGATTTGCCCGAAGTCACCTAGTGGGTTTTTATAATCTAGTGCTGATTCAAACACTGGCCTTGTGTGCTGACAACATTCTTTTAGTTGAGATAGTTTGGGCTGTGACAGTCATGTAAAGGTCATGCTGATAGTTTTCATTTGGATTGTCATGTTAATCTCATTGTGGTGTTAAATCTTGGTGGCATTATATGTAAGTAGATACTGAGAGTTTGGGAAGAAATGTTAGAATAGTGTTTATTAAATTTTAAATCATAACATACAAAATTAAAAAACAAATAACAAAACAACACAGTACTACTAAAAATACACAAATAAACAAAAATTATCTAGAAAATAATCTATGAAAAACTAATTTCCCCCTATTTCCCCCCCACACACACACATACACGTAAAAATACCTTAATCCAAGGGTAGGCAACTTTTCCCCTTTAAGGGCCGAGGGACTTCAGCTCCCAGAAGCCTCATCCATGTTGGCCAATAGTCCCATGTTGGCCAATAGCTCCTGGGATTCTGGGAGCTGAAGTCCCTCAGCCCTTAAAGGGGAAAGGTTGCCTACCCCTGCCTTAATCAGACTAAACCAGGGGTAGGCAACCTTTCCCCTTTAAGGGCCGAGGGACTTCAGCTCCCAGAAGCCTCAGCCATATTGGCCAATAGTCCCATGTTGGCCAATAGCTCCTGGGATTCTGGGAGCTGAAGTCCCTCGGCCCTTAAAGGGGAAAGGTTGCCTACCCCCGGACTAAACGAAATAACTATATATAACTACCTACAGGCTAGAAACCATTGGAAAAATGTATACCAGGGGTAGGCAACCTTTCCCCTTTAAGGACCGAGGGACTTCAGCTCCCAGAATCCCAGGAGCTATTGGCCAACATGGCTGAGGCTTCTGGGAGCTGAAGTCCCTCGGCCCTTAAAGGGAAAAGGTTGCCTACCCCTGCTATATACCATGGCAGTAGTGGTAGTGAAGAAATCCTTTGCTGCCACCATTCCACGTGCACAGTGTCGTCCAGTGGTCCTGTTTTGAGTGGTTAGGGGTCTTCTGCATTCTGCCTCACAAGAGTAGTATATTAAACACTTGGTAGCCCTTTCCACAGGACTTTGTAGATAAAATTGCTTGGATCAGGGGTCGGCAACCTTTTTGAGCCGGAGGCCAGTTCGGAGTTCCTCGGAACATCAGAGGGCCGGAGTTAAAACAAAAAAAAACGCACCGGGCCCCAGGGAGGGCTCCGGCGACCGCACCGGGTCTCAGAGAGGCCCGGCGTGGCCACGAGGGTCTCCCAAGAGGGCTCCAGCGACTGCACTGGGCCCCAGTGCGCAAGCTCGTGTGACTCTGGGGCGCCATTTGTGTTTCAAAATGGCGCCTGGATTCTCGCGCGACCTTTTCCATCGCAGGGCAGGATGGGAAAGGTCGTGCGAGACTCTGGGTGCCATTGTGGAACACAAAATGGCGCCCCGTAGTCGCACGCCCCGAAGAAAGGCAGCGGCAGGACCGGCCAGGGGGTGGTAGGAAGGCCTCGGCGGGCCAAATTTGGCCCACGGGCCTTAGTTTGCCAACCCCTGGCTTGGATCCATTCCAACTTGAATGCTGTAATTGATGCAGTTCTGGTGGATGTAACCTTGGCCCGCTGGCTTGCCCAGTATTATTGGATATATTTCAGTTTGTGCAACCTGAAGATGTGGAAAGAATCCTTGGATCCTGGGCATACTGGATCCATGCCCAGTCAGAGGGAGACTGGCTGATTGGATAAGGGAAGTACTGAGTGCCTCACTACACAGCAAGGCAGGTTCCCAGCCTGTCTAAAGCGGTTGTGGTGAGGCCACTACTGAAAAAAAATCTTTCCTACATCCTACCAGATTGAAGAACTATCAGCCAGCCATGTCACTTTTTTGGGCAAGGTGCTGGGGCATGTGGTGGCTTCCCAGCTCCAGGGGTTCTTATAGAAGGGCCATCCAGTCCAACCCCCTGCCATGCAGGAATTCAAAATCAAAGCAGATGGCCATCCAGCCTCTGTTTAAAAACTTCCAAAGAAGGAGACTCCACCATTCTCCGAGGGAGTGTGTTCCACTGTCGCACAGCTCTCACTTTCAGGAAGTTCCTCTTAATATTGACGTGGAATCTCTTTTTCTGCAGCTTTCATCCATTGTTCCAGGTTTTGTTCTCTGGGGCAGCAGAAAACAAGCTAGCGCCCTCCTCAATATGACATCCCTTCAAATATTTAAACAGGGCTATCATATCCCCTCTTAACCGTCTCTTCTCTAGGCTAAACATACCCAGTTCCCTAAGTTGTTCCCCATAGGGCATGGTTTCCAGACCGTTCACCATTTTAGTTGCCCTCCTCTGGACACGCGCCAGTTTTTCAACATCCTTTTTGAAATGTGGTGTCCAGAACTGGACACAGTATTCCAGGTGGGGCCTGACCAAAGTAGAATACAGTGGCACTATTACTTCCCTTGATCTAGATGCTATACTTCTATTAATGCAGCCTAAAATTGCATTGGCCTTTTTAGCTGTGGCACCATACTGTTGACTCATGTTCAATTTGTGGTCTACTAAGACTCCTAGATCCCTTTCACACGTACTTTCATTAAGCCAGGTGTTCCCCATCTTATATCTGTGCATTTCACTTTTTTGCCCTAAGTGCAGTATCTTACATTTCTCTGTGTTGAAATTGATATTGTAAGCTTTGGCCTAGCTTTTTAATTTATTAAGGTCATTTTGAATTTTCATCCTGTCTCTTGGAGTGTTAGCTATTCCTCCTAATTTTATGTCATCTGCAAATTTGAGAAGCATGCCCCCTGTTCTTTCATCCAAGTCAATGATAAAGATGTTGACTAGCACTGGACCCAATACAGAACCCTGTGGCACCCCACTGGTCACTTCTCTCCAGGATGAAGAGGAGCCATTGCTGAGCACCCTTTGGGTTCAGTCAGTCAACCAGTTACTAATTCACCTAACAGTTGTATTGTCTAACCCACATTTTACTATCTTGTTTGCAAGAATATTGTGGGGGACCTTGTCAAAAGCCTTACTGAAATCAAGATATGCTATGTCTACCACATTCCCTTCATCTACCAAGCTGGTAATTTTATCAAAAAAAGAGATCAGATTAGTCTGGCATGACTTGTTTTTGGGAAATCCATGTTGACTTTTAGTGATTATGGCATTTCCTTCTAAATGTTCACAGGCTCTCTGTTTAATGAACTATTCTAGAATCTTTCCCAGTCTTGATGTCGGACTAACTGGGTGATAGTTGTTGTGATCCTCTTTTTTTCCATTTTTGAAGATGGGAATAATGTTTGCCCTCCTTCGGTTTGATGGGACTTGTCCTGTTCTCCAGGAGTTCTCAAAGATTATTGCCAGTGGCTCTGAGAATACATTTGCCAGTTCTTTTAATATCCTTGGATGTAGTTCATCTGCTCCTGGAGACTTAAATTAATTTAGCTTAACCAGGTATTCCTGTACTACCTCTTTACTTATTCTATGCTGCATTTCCCCTATTGTGTCCTCTGCTCCATTTTCCTCAGGTGAGCACTCTTTTCCTTTTGTGAGAAGACTGAAGCAAAGAAGGTGTTGAGTAGTTCTGCCTTTTCTCTGTCTCCTGTTAGAATTTCTCCATCTTCTCTGCGCAGTGGCCCTACCACTTCCTTCTTTCTTTTGCTACAGACATACCCAAAGAAGCCCTTTTTATTCTCCTTAACCCCTCTAGCAAGCCTGAGCTCATTCTGTGCTTTGGCTTTCCTGACTTTACCCCTACATGTGCTAGCTATTTGTTTGAATTCTTCTTTAGTGATTTCGCCCCTTTTCCATTTCTTATACATCTCCCATTTAAAACTTAGTTCATCCAACCCGGTTTCTTGAGAAATCTCCCATTTTTCCTTCTCATTGGAACAATTTGAGATTGTGCCTTCAGTATCTCCCTTTTGAGAAACTCCCATTCATCTTGAACTCCCTTCTCTTAGTATTTCTGACCACAGGATCACTCCCAGTGTTTCCCTAAGTTTGTTGAAATCAGCTCTCCTAAAGTCTAGAACAGAGGTAGGCAACCTTTTTGAGCCGGGGGCCGGGTTGCTGTCCCTCAGACAATTGGGGGCCGAAGCACCAAAAATAAATAAATAGATAAATAAAAATTAAAATTAAAAAATTAAAAATATATGCATGCACACTCTCTCAGCCCCAGAAAAGCCATGGCAAAACCCCTGTGGAGATTTTGCCAAGAAAACCCCAAGAACAAATAATAACAACAATAATCAATATCATCATGATGGGTGGCGGCGGTGGCAGCACCGGCCCTCGGCTGGTCCTAAGGCCTCGGGGGGGCGGGCCTTAGGTTGCCTACCCCTGGTCTAGAATGAATGTTTGATTATGCCTAGCTTCTCCTTTCCACTGTATTAGAAACTCCAGGAGAACATGATCACTCCCACTTAAGAATCCCACACCTTGCACCCTGTTTACTAGGTCATCCCTATTGGTTAGGATCAGATCTAAAATAGCTGATCCCCTTGTAGCCTCTTCCACCTTTTGGATAAAGAAATTGTCTTTGGGGCAAGTGAGGAATTTGCTAGACCTTGAAGTATTGGCTGAGTTTGACTTCCAGCAGATATCCAGATAGTTAAAGTCATCCATCACTACTACATTTCTCCTTTCTGAATGTGTGGTCATCTGTTCTAGAAAGGCATCATGCAATTCCTCAGTCAGACTTTGGGGTCTGTAGTAGACTCCCACTTGTTGTTTCCTTCCCCTTTAATTTTTATCCAGATGCTCTCTAACTGATTTCCAGGATTTAAGTCTTTGATCTCTTCACAGGTGTAAACATCTCTTGATGTATAATGCTATTCCTCCTCCTTTCTTGTTTGGCCTATTTCTCTTTAAAAGGTTAGACCCCTCTATTCCTACATTCTAATCATGAGACTCATTCCACCAGATTTCAGTGATGCCTATTATATTGTATTTGCTTTGTTGTGCTAGGAGTTCAAGTTCATCTTGTTTATTTCCCATGCTCTGTGCATTAGTGTAGAGACATCTAAGAGCATGTGGCATCACCACTTGCTGCCTGTATGAGTTTTTTTTTGCCTCCCACTGTTGGGCCCTTGCATCATTTGCCTTGTTCCCGCTATAATACTTTGACTATTACCTCCAGCCCATGATGTACTCCTGCCTTCCAAGATACTGTCTCCCTCCCCAACATGACTCAGTTTAAAGCCCTCTTGATCAAATGTTTGAGACTATTGGCAAAAATGTTTCTGCCAAGTGGTGTGAGATGCAGCCCATCTCTTGCTAGGAGTCCACCCTCATGGAACCACAGCCCATGATCCAAGACTCCAAATCATTCTTGGTGGCACCATCTACAGAGCCAGTTATTCACGTCTGCTATCTTCCTCTCCCTTCCTGGACCGTGCCCATCAACTGGAAGAAGAGATGAGATAACAACCTGTGCATCCAGCTCTTTCAGCTTCCTACCCAAAGCCTCATAATCCCTTCTGATACTCTGAAGGCTATGCCTTGCAGTATCAGTGGTTTCCACATGGACCTAGAGGAAGGGGTAATGGTCAGTAGGCTTGGCAAGTCTTGTCAGCCTCGCTGTCGCATCACGGATTTTTGCCCCAGGGAGACAACACACACTCCGGGACATCTAGTCAGGCCCACAAACCACTGCTTCTGTATCCCTCAACAAGGAGTCCCTCACCACCACCACATGCCTCCTCTGAGGCTTAGCAGTGGTTGTTCCCTGTGATGGTCCCCTGCACTGGCCCTGAAGACTGGCCCTGCTGCTCTTCCTCTTCATCCTTGATAAGGGAGAGAGCTTCAAATCGATTCTGTAGCTGCAAGCTCCCAGAATGATCCCTGGTTTCCCTACATCTGTGTGTGACATTCCTCCAGCTGTCTACCTCCTGTGTGCATGAAGTGACCTCCTTCTCAACAACTTCCTCTATGTGGTCCCTGTCCGAGACCATTCGTTCTGCTCTGTCCAGGAAAACCTCTTGCTCCCTAATATGCTGAAGTGTAGCTACCCAGGCCTCCAGCTGCTGGACTTTCTCTTCCAGGTGGGCTATCAACTTGCACTTGGTGCTGGTGAAGTTCTCCAAGGAAAGTGTTTCTATACTAAACCAGTGTCTGCTGTCAATAATGGACTGGATGAGGGTGAACAAATTGGAACTTAATTGAGGCAAGACAGAGTTGGAAGACAGATCAGGGGATAGGGATTCAGCCTGTGATTGATGGGATTACATTCCCCCTGAAATCTCAGGTTCGCAGCTTGGGTGTGCTCCTGGATTCGGTTCTGAATCTGGATGCCCAGGTTTCGGCTTTGGCCAGGAGTGCATTTGCACAGTTAAAACTAGTGCACCAGCTGCACCCGTAAGTCAGATCTGGCTATGGTGACACATGCTTTGATTATATCCCATTTGGACTATTGTAATGCACTTTATGTGGGGCTGTCCTTGGGAAATGTTCAGAAATGTCAGCAGGTCCAAAATGCTGTGGCCCGGGTGTTGACTGGGGCTGGCTACAGGAATCATGTGACTCCCCTGCTGAAACAGCTGCACTGGCTACTGGTCTGTTTCTAGACAATAGCAATAGCACTTGTATTTCTATGCTGCTTTATAGTGCTAAGCACTGTCTAAACAGTTTACAATGTGGAAGCCGTTTGCCCCCAACAAGCTGGGTACTCATTTTACCAGCCTACGAAAGGATGGAAGACTGAGTCAACCTGGAGCCCTGCACTTTGGCTGCAGTACTGGCATTTAACCACTGTGCCATAATGGCAGAATTCAAGCCTAAATGGCTTGGGTCCAGACCATCTGATGGACCCTGTCTACTTATACAAGCCAGCCTGAGCACTAGGATCGGCAGGGAAGGGCTTTGTCTCAGTTCTACCATCTTCACAGGGGCGGTTGATGAGGATTCAGGAGAAAGCCTTTTCTTCTTCGTGGTCTCTGCACATCACACAAATGGGTTTTATCTGCACATGCGCAGCTAGTTTGGAACCTTCTAGAATCACTAGGCAAAAGTTGGATTGCAACTTTTTTGGCAGTAGCTCCGCCCACCTCTATATAAGCCCCACGTTCCCGCTCGCTCCTCAGTTCCTTTTGTCCGCCGCTTTTGCAGCTAGCAAGGGACCTCGCTACTAGTGCAGTTAATCGACCTAACAGCTCTGACCACGTTTTGACTTGACTATTCTTCGGATTGCGACTTATTGATTTAACAAATTTGACTCGGACCGTCTATCAGCTTTGGCTTCGTCTCATTCCTTCAATTTGGTGTTTTTCCTGATTTGGTGATCTGACTCGGACTGTCCCTCGACTTGGCCTTTGCCTTGCCCCTTCAGCTCGGCGTTATGGCTTCCTTTAAGCACTGCATTTCATGCAACTCCAAGTTTCCGACCTCTGACCAGCACGATGAGTGCATCTTCTGCCTCGGGGATACTTATAATCCCACGACCTGCAAAATGTGCAAGAAGATGACTCCACAGGCATTGAAGAATAGGATGGTCAAATTGAAAGCAGCACTATGGGAGAAGGCCTTGCAGGCCGAGTCACCGGCCACGGCCTTGGCTACCGTAACCATTTCCAAGCCTTCCTCGGATCCCCCTCGTCAAAGGGGAAGATCCAGGGAGAGATCTAAGAGGTCGTCCAAACATAAGGAGAGCGTGAGTCCTAAGGATGTGGAAAGGGGTGAAAAGAGGTCTTCCAAGGGTAAACACTTGGAGACCATCGGGGAAGCTCCCTTGTCCAGCAAGAAAGCCCGTTCAGCATCCCCCCGCCACTCCACCGACGGAGAACAGCCCATGCTCTCTAGGAGCAAGTCTAGATCCGGGGAGAATCTTAAAACCCCGTTCTTACCACGCTCTGCGCCTCCACCAATGACCATCTCGGTACCGACTTCCACGGGCCCGTCTACATCAAAACCGACTACTCCGATGGTGTGTCGACACAGAGTCAGAGGCGGAAATACAACAGCCTCCAGCCACTACACCTTGTATAACTATGCCTTCCACTGTCTCCCCGTCTCCAACCCGAAATATCGGGTCCAAGGGTGATCCGTCTCCTACATCTGTCTCGGGGCAGATGCAGCAGCAGCCTGCAGTCGAGCCGGCTTTGGACCCGTGGATTTCCAGGTTCCCGCAACTGGTCTATAATGAAGCTTCCAACAGCTACCTGCTCCCTGTCCAGCCCGAGCAGTTGCGTCTCATGGAAGAACAGAGGCGTCAATTCCAATACCTTCCTGCTATACAGCAGCCCCTTCCCGCTATACAGCAGCCCCTTCCCGCGTCGGCTCAGAGGCTTGATCCTCTTTCTGCTACACAGCAGCCCCTTCCTTCTCCGGTACTGTCCTCTCATTGTCTTCCTGCGGCACAGCAGCCCCCCTCCTCTCCGGTCCCAACACGCCGTTCCGTCTCGCCTTCTCTGTCTCCATCACCTGGTCCGTCCCGACGCCGTTATCATTCCAGTGATTCCTGTCAGTAGAGGGTTATACCCTCATCGCCTTCAACTCCTCGAAGACATCAATCTTCTGTATCCCATCGTCATTCCTCTGTATCCAAACATCGATCCCCATCTCCCAGTCCGTCACCTCCAACTAGAAGCCAACGTCTAAGAGGTGAGCGTAAAAATCCACGTTGCCCCTCGTCTCCCGACTCCACCCCGTCGTACCGTTCCATCTCACCGGATCCAGTGGTTGAGTTTGATGAGGACCTGGACTGGTCTCCCACTCAAACCAGGCTACCCCTCAATACCCAGTCTTCTTCTCCTTCGGATGATGCTCGCGCCTTCGCGGACCAAATCCTTCACATGGCTCACGCTCTTGACCTGAAGGTTGCCGAACCTGAAGAGGAAGAGGCTTCTGACCAACTGGAGAAACAAGTTCAAAGCAGGGTAATTGACAGGCTGGCTATTCCCTACATGCCGTCTTTGGCTAAAATCTTGAAAAGATCTTGAGAGGTACCAACATCTACCTCACACACTTCAAGGCGCATGGACAATATGTATCGAATCGCCAACCCTAAGCCTGCTTGGATGACAGACCATCCTCATCAGAACTCAGACATCATAGAAGGTGCACAGTATGTCTCCACATCAAAGTCCTCCACCTCCCCAGCAGACAAGGAGGGGAAAAAAGATAGATTTCTTGGCTAAGAAATCCTATTCCACTTCTGTTCTAGGCCTCAAAGTGGCCAATTACGTAAGTTGTTTGGGTGCCTACACCCAACATCTTATGGAAAAGCTTGGACCAATCCTTGAACATCTTCCAGAGGAACATAAGCCCTATGCCCTTGCCCTTCAGCAAGAGACACATGCAGTGGGTGCTCAGCAGATCGTGACTGCCCGGAATCTTACAGACTGATCCTCTAAAACACTGCTTAATGCCATTTCACTCCGTCGGCATCCATGGTTGCGAGCGGCCGATTTAACAATCCATTGAGGACTTACCCTTTGACTAATCCAGTCTCTTCCATAAGGACATGGACGAGAAACTTAATCTTAAGTATAAAATGAAAACCGCTGCGCGCAAGCATGCCATCCAACCGTCCTAGTCCTCCAGGAGGAGATTCGGATATTACCAGCCAAGACCCTGGTACCCTTCGGCCCAGCGTCCCTTCCAGCAAGACGCTTCGTAAACTCAAAGCCAATCACGGAGGAGGCAAACTCCACATTCATCCTCTTCTTCTGGCCGCTGCCAACAACAGAGGCAGGTGTTCCGAAGGAAGCCCTTCTAAACCAGACGAAAACAGTGATGTGTTGCCACACACTCCGTTGACACCTTTGATGACAGACTAAGGCCCTTTCTTAACATCTGGACCACCATCACTTCCGATTCTTGGGTACTTGACATCGTCACGAGGGGCTACGCCCTCGAATTCGAAGAGCTCCCACCAACTGGAGCTATTGTCATCATGTCCCCCTCTGACACCTTACTCGACGAAGTGCACGCCTTGAAAGATAAAGGAGCGATCGAACCCGTTCCCACTTCTCGGGCTTGACACTGCTTTTTTCCCCGCTACTTTATTGTACCCAAAAGAGACTCGGGCCTGAGGCCCATTTTGGACTTGAGAGCGCTGAATTCCTTCATTGAGTACATACGCTTCCGTATGATGACTCTTTCTTCCATTTTGCCTCTTTTGCAGAAAGACCATTGGTTCACCACCATCGATCTCAAGGACGCTTATTTTCATATCAGCATCCAAGAAGATCATTGCAGATTTCTAGCCTTCGCAGTGGGCACCAACTACTATCAATACAAAGTCCTTCCGTTTGGACTGTCCTTGGCACCGAGAGTCTTCACCAAATGCATGGCCCCAGTCGCCACCTTCCTGCATCGCTAAGGGATAACAGTCTTCCCATACCTTGACAACTGGCTCTTCACAGCACCATCCCAAGAAAAACTGTTGGACGACATCCAGTTTGCCCTCAGTCTCCTCCACTCGTTGGGACTCAAAGTCAACGAAGAGAAGTCCAACCTCACGCCTGCCAAGAAGGTCAGGTTCATAGGAGCGATCTTGGACTCAGAGCTGGGGAAAGCCTTCCTCCCAGAAAACAGGTTCGCAGCCCTTACCGCCTCCGTCAAAAGTTGCCTCAGCCATACCAGGATCCAGGCCCGTCTGATACAGACAGCAATGGGGCATCTGGCCTCAACGACCTTTGTAACACCATGGGCGAGGCTTCGCCTCAGACCCATACAATCCTGGTTCCTGTCCTCGTTCAATGCCACTTCCGACTCCCCCTCAAATTTGCTCACCATCCCGCCTCAAGTCGTGGCGTCTCTTCGCTGGTGGCTCCATCCCGGCAATGTCTGCTCGAAATGCCATTTCTACCTCCTCAGCCAGAAGTCACCCTCACCACAGATGCATCAATGAAAGGATGGGGAGCTCACTCCCGAGGACTAACTGTAAGAGGAGTGTGGTCCCCAGACGAGAAGACTCTGCATATCAGTGCCCTGGAGATGCTCACTGTGGAGAAAGCGCTCAAAGCTTTCCAAGTGGACTTGTCGGACAAAGTGGTTCTGCTCATGACGGACAACAACACCGTCATGTACTACTTGAACAAACAAGGTGGAACCAAATCTTCGACCTTCCTCAACATCACACTTCGCATCTGGGATTGGTGCATCCATCACAACATCCTCCTCCAGTCCATTCACCTCCCAGGACAGGAGAACGAACTGGCCGACAGCCTCAGCATGTCACGAATGGCGTCTCCATCCCGACACGGTTTCCCGGCTTTTTTCCCTCTTGGGGACCAGAGACATCGACCTGTTTGCCACAGAGGACAACACTCACTGCGCAGAGTTTTGTTCGAGGATACCAACCCGAGCTTCTCGAGGTGATGCCTTCCAGTTTATGTGGTGCGGGAGGAAATTTTACGCGTTTCCTCCGTTTCTGCTCATAACCAGAGTGCTCACCAAGATGCAAACAGACAAGTCAGATGCCATCTTGATCACTCCGTGGTGGCCGAGACAACCGTGGTTTGCTCCACTTCTGCATCTTTCTCAAGAAACCTACTGTCGCCTGGAGTATCGCCCAGACCTCCTCACAATGCACATGGGCAGAGTGCTTCACCCAGACCTGGACTCTCTACCTCTGGTAGCATGGAGAATTCAACCTTAAGCTCACTTCCACCTCATCTGCAGACAATAATTAAAGCAGCCCAGAAGCCCTCTACTAGAAGGTCTTACTCCTGCAAGTGGAAAAAGTTCATGGACTTCTTCTCATCCAGAGGGATTCCTCCATCCCGAGTCTTGGTACCGACAGTACTTGAGTTTCTTCTTTCCCTTTCCGATTCAGGACTTTGTCTTGCTTCTATCAAGTGCTACCTTTCAGCTATCTGCTCCCACTACCAGCTGGAGGGCAGACCATCCTTTTTCTCTGACTCCTTAGTCAAGAGGTTTCTTAAAGGACTTAATAATTTGCACCCACCATCCTCGGTACCGACACCAACCTGGAGCCTGGATTTGGTATTGTCTTATCCAGGGGTAGGCAACCTTTCCCCTTTAAGGGCCGAGGGACTTCAGCTCCCAGAATCCCAGGAGCTATTGGCCAACATGGGACTATTGGCCAACATGGCTGAGGCTTCTGGGAGCTGAAGTCCCTCGGCCCTTAAAGGGGAAAGGTTGCCTACCCCTGGTCTTATCTATCTACAAAACCTTTTGAACCCATGGCTACTACTGACATTAGACTCTTGACGTGGAAAACAGCGTTTCTCGTAGCTTTGACTTCAGCTCGCCGGGCCGGTGAGCTATGTGCCTTAGGGATGGACCAACCCTATCTTCGGATCCACAAAGACAAGGTGGTCCTCCATACCGACATCACCTTTTTACCGAAGGTGGTGTCCGCCTTCCATATCAACCAGGACATTGTCCTACCCACCCTGGCCCCGAACCCAACCACTGAGGTCGAACAAAGGCTACATACATTGGACGTTCGTAGAGCTTTATCTTTTTATTTGGAGCGTACCTCGGGCTCAGGGCGCTCGGAGAGACTTTTGTGTGCTACTCTGAACACAAGAAAGGACTGCCTGTCACTCCACAAAGACTGTCCAAGTGGGTGACTTCCACTATCCACTTGTGCTACGAACTAGCAGGCAAGACTCCACCGGGCTAGGTGCATGCACACTCCACAAGGGCGGTAGCTTCATCATTTGCTTTTCTGTTTGGCATTCCCTTGGAAGATGTATGTAAGGCTGCTATCTGGTCCCAACCAATGACTTTTATCAAACATTACAGGTTGGACACACGAGCCAGACAGGAGGCTGCCTTTGGGAGAGCAGTATTATTATCTGGACTTCATTATCTGGACTTCCCTTCATCTACCAAGCTTACAGGCTTTGGTGGATGAAGGGAATGCTGGAGACATAGCATATTTTGATATAATAAGGCCATAAGGCCTTTGTCAGGATCCCCCATTATATCCTTGCAAAAAAGCTAGCAAAATGTGGGCTAGACAATGCGACTGTTAGGTGGATCTGTAGTTGGTTGACAGCCTGAACCCAAAGGGTCCTTACCAATGCCTCTTCATCCTGAAGACAAGTGACTAGTGGGGTGCCACAGAGTTCTATCCTGTACCCAGTGCTATTCGACATCTTTATTATCAAGGACTTGGATGTTGGAATAGAGTGCATGTTTATCAAGTTTGCATATGACACTAAATTAGGAAGGATAGTAGTAGAAGTTGGAAAATTAACACAAGGCTTGGTTGCAGGCATTGCTTCTGTGTCTTGAAGCAGTCCCAGTTTGAGTGACTGACTAGAGTGAGGCATTAGAGCCCATGGTAGCAGGGGTGAAGTTGCAGCAAAAAGGAGCTTTCAAATTTAGGACCCTGCTTAAGCTTTGTGAGCTTTGCCAGGACTTGGCTGGCAGATCGGAGTTGCAGAGTTGCTTCTGCTTTCTTTTGTCGGAGAGGCTGAGAGAAGAGGTAGCAGATCAAACAATACTTGGGGAGTCATGAACATTTGAAGCCGGGCGGGAAAGGAAGGGGAGGAGTATCTTGGATTAATTCTTGGAATGGGTTCTTCACCTAGGAGCAGCTCCAGTAAGTTCTCTCCTCAGTAGCATTACTGGGGGGGGGGGGAGGAGGTGGACTGCAGCAGGTGACACCTGAGAAGGGGAGTGACACCCAGTCCCTTTCCCCTGCACCATCCCCCACATTCCGTCCTCTGCATGCGCATTCCATCATCCCACACACTGATGAGGAACAGGACGGGACTGCACATGGGGAATGGAGCACGCAGGAGACATGAAGCAGCGCATGGGGGGCACAGAGCAGTGTGTAGGTTGATAGAGCAGCACGCACGGGGGATGGACACCCTGTGAAGAAATGCCGTTGTCTCCCAATCCTGTCCTTTTCTGGCACAGAGAGAGGCAGCATGTGCCATCTCCAGCATGGGGAGTGGAAGCCCCGCCCCCTGGAAATCCCATATACCGGAAGCCCCGCTCTCTGTATTGGGTGACACCTGGTGCAGGAACATCGCTGCTCTCACTTTCCCCATCCATGGCAGTGTCCACTCCAGAGCGTACAGCTTCTGTAAACCCCTACATACACTGGCTGCACCCATTTGCCATGATGAGGAAGGATTGAGAGTCCTTCCTCATGAGGGAGAAGCTTCACTCTTTCTGCCTGGTTACCTTGGGAGCAATAACTGAGCAGCTGGTGTAGCAGTGAACAAGAGGTGTCTTGCCCATACTGGCCTTTGCTGAAAGGCAGTGACATCACTAGGATTGGTGTCACCTGATGTGATAACTCATGGTATCACCCTCCATTGACCTCCTCCCTACCAAACCATGCAGAATCTATAGTAATTTTTGTACTAATGATACACCTTGAAAGGGATGTGGTGGCTTAGTGGTTAAGACACCAGTTCTGATGATCGGAAGATCAGAAGGTTGACAGTTCAAGGCTCGAGTGCTGCATGATGGGGTGAGCTCCTGTCACTAGTCCAAGTGTCTGCCAACCCAGCAGTTCAAAAGCATGCAAATGCAAGTAAATAGATAGGTACCACTTCAGTGGGAAGGTAACAGCGTTTGGTGTAATCATGCTGACCACATGAGTAGTCCTCAGACAACGCTGGCTCTTCAGCTTAGTAACAGAGATGAGCACGCTCCCTACAGTCAGATACAACTAGACATTCATGTGAAGGGTCTACTTTTACCTTTATCTTTTTACATCTTAGTAATTCTTTATATCACTGAATTTTGTGACATAAGCAACTCCATCTTCTAATTCCTGAAACTGCTGCCTCTGATTCACTCAAGAGACTCCAGCTGCAGGAGTGGTGTGGAGCAGAAAGCTGTTGTTAGAATGGGAGACAGCAGCCAACCAGTTTAGGGAGGGGGGATGCAGGAGGAATCCATGGATTCTTCCTCCTCTTAACCCCCAAAGCAGAAGGCTGTTGTTTGTATGAGAGATTCCCAAAGTAGTAGACTGGAGTGTCAGTGGGAGACAGCAGCTCCAGCTCCTGAAGCAGGAAGCAAAATTGACACAATGCGTTTGGGGAAGGGGCGGCACTAGGGATGTCACCAAAGAGGAAAGGGGGCAGTAGCCCAAAAAGGTTTGGCGACCACTGGTCTAGATGAAGGGAAGTAATAGTAGCACACTATTCTGCTTTTGTCAGGCCTCACCTGGAATACTGTGTCCAGTTTTGGACAGCAGAATTCAGAAAGGATGTTGACAAGCTGAAGCGTGTCCAGAGGAGGGTGACCAAAATGGTGAAGGGTCTGGAAACCATGTCTTAAGAGGAGAGACTTAGGAGCTGGGTATGTTCAGCCTGGAAAAGAGAAGGTTGAGAGATGATAATGATAGACCTGTTTAAGTATTTGAAGGGGTGTCATATTGAGGATGAAGCAAGCTTGTTTTCTCCTGCTCCAGAGACTAGGACACGCAACAATGGATGCAAACTACAGGAAAAGAGATTCCACCTCAACATTAGGAGGAACAGTAAGAGCTCTTTGAACGTGGAACAAACTCCCTCAGAGAGTGGTGGAGTCTCCTTCTTTAGAGGTCTTTAAACAGAGGCTGGGTGCTTTGATTGTCGGGGGTCCTTTGATTGAGAGTGCTCTGTTGGGGATGCTTTGATTGAGAGTTTGTGCATGGCAGGGGGCTAATTTGGATGGCCCTTGTGGTCTCTACCAACTCTATAAATCTGTGTTTCAATTATTAGAATATTTGTACTTCTGAAATGTAGATATTGTGATTCTGCGCAGTATCTTGGATATTTTACATCTAGAGGAGTAATTTTGTTAGACTTAATAGAATAACAAAGTCTTTAACATACTGTTTTTTAGCCTGAAATATGCTTCAGAAACAAAAAATGATTTTGTCTGGCAGCAGTTCCAGAAACACTGGACTAGTTTGCACCAGGTATTATAGCTGCAAACAGTTCCATTCAAATATTCAGCAATGCTTTTATACTCATCGCTACATAGCAAATATATCTTATTAATCATATTAAGGTATGCATAAACATTCTTTATAGCATAGTGTATCATTAAAATCTGTACCTTAACTCTTTATCATTACTTTATCATTTAAAATCTGTAGCTTACCTTTGACTGCTTTTGGATTACTGCAGAAAACATTTCACTTTGCTGATCATGAGAACTAAAGTAGTTGATTCAGTAGGGAATCAAGAGAAATAGTCTTCAACTCAGCAAGTATCATGTGCATTGTTATCAGTACTTATGAAAATTAAACATAGTTGAGCATCTGGTCAGCATAGTCTTTCTCTTACAGCACTTCAAACCTAAGGTTTTTTTACTACTGCACAGTTTAAAAACAATAAACATGATACATAAAGCAAATTTTTGTTTTTCTCTCCATGATAAACTTGTAGGAGAGTGCTACTTTTGACCCTGTTGAAATTGCATGCTGATAGTTTCAGACTTGAAAATGAAAAAAAGTACTTGGTTGATTGTGTCATGTAGATAATTTTAACGTGTGGATTACATTTCTAATGTTCTTTGTTAACTAATTTTTAAAAGATTATGAAATATACTGAAATAACTCATTTGATTTTAATCACTGCTTCTGTCTTTTTTTCCTATTCTGTTTCAAAAGCATTAAACTGTTTTATCTTGAATGTTTTACTGTAATTTATTTCCCCTGGCAGCTCACTGGAGGAGTATGGGTGCTCCTTAGTATTGTCTTATGTGAACATATGACAGTCTGCAAATAAGATCTACCAATAGCCATATCAAAACAAAGAAGTTTCTCTTTTTGAACAGATGGAGTCTGCTCGCAAAGCATGGGAGAATTCACCAAATGTGACAGAGAAGAATTCAGCAGTGACCTCAGCAGCATCTCCTGTTACTGGTGGCAATAGTAGTGGAAGTGGAGGTGGAGACAGCATTAATAGCAGTGGACCAACCAGTGGTACATACAGTTCTTTCTCAAGTGCATCAATGCCCTCAATTCCTGTAGCCTCAGTTACACCTACAACATCATTGTCAGGTATATACTTTCTGACTATCCTGAAATTTACTTGACCCTTTTATAATATCATGTTCTCAAGCTTCCCTTGTTCCTCTATTTAACTCAAGAGTCAATTCAATACTATGAAAAAAGTGTAACCCAAAGTCTTAATTTGGTTTACCAGAAGCATAAGAATTGTGTAAACCATGGCAACTGAAAACTTCTAGTCATTTTTTTTCTTGGATCAAGTTTTCCTACTTGAATGCCATTGGAAGAGCCCATAAGAGGACTTTAAAAGGTCAGAACCATTTCATGCCAGTGACTTATAGAAAATTAATGTTTCTCTAGGTTTTAATTGAATGAGACAATTAGTGTGATGTTTTTCTAGGTTAAAATTGGATGCATACTTAAAGTACTTCAGTTTCTTACCAAGGATCTTCCTGCCTCTATGGGCCTTTACAGACTGCTAGAAATAATGCAGCTCGAAGCCACTTTAACTGCCCTGGCTCAGTGCTAGGGAATCATGGGAATTTTAGTTTTTTCTGAGACATTGAGCCTTCTCTGTCAGAGAGCTCTGGTGCCACAATAAACTACAGTTCCCATGATTCCTTAGCACTGAGTCAGGGCAGTTAAAGTGGACTCAATTTGCACTATTTCGGGCAGTCTGCAAAGGCCCTTACAGACCTGTGTATTTAAACATGCTCGGTCGGTAGTTGCTGATGCAGACTAACCTGTGATCCCCTTTTCTGTCCTTTTTGTTGTTCAAACATATTATTTAAGTATCCCTGCAGGCAGATGTTATGTTGTAGGTGGGCACACACAGGTGCAGCTGGATCAAATAAAGTAGACTCCTTGTCTTTCCCAGCTAAAGCTTTGTTTAGTGCATTGTTTACTACAAACATACTGCTGCAACTGATGCTGAAATCTGCTTCTCCAGCCTCCACTATTCTCCCAGTGATAATGCCAGTTTTAAAAAAAATCCAGCTAGATGGAAGATAAGGAGGAAAGGGGATTTGGGTGGGTGTAAAAAATCTTTGTTTAAAAGAGCTTCTTTCTCAGAAGTTTTGTTAACAGGTGTGTGCCTGTGTTGTTGTTGCTGTTACTGTTATTATTATTGAGAATCACAAATGGTTACCAACTGGAAATCCCTTCCCAGTAATTGAGTAAATCCTAATCTTTCTACCCTTGTCCAAAATTACACCTTGATTTTTATATCCATAAATATTGCTATCTAGATGTACCCATTTGCTCTCACCTTTCACCACTTGTCTCAGAGAATGGGATGCTTCCTTTTTTATATAAGAGTCAAGTGGTGAAAGATGAGAGCTTATTCCATCCCAGATGCACCTAAAAAAAGCGTGGGCCCCCTCTGTATTCTCCACCATGGCACCACTCCTGGATTTTTTGAACGCCTGAGTGGGAAAATACTGGGGTAGTTCTCTTCGCATCTATTCTGCCTTTAGGGTGAGCACAGTTATGCATGCCAGAATTTTGTAAGTTCTTTGGCGTTGTTTTCCTTTGCTTTGTCCTTTACACTCTCTGTACATGCCCCTCAGTTTTACATTTGTCCTAATAGTCATACCAAATCCATAATTTTGGCCACTAATCCTCCCCTCAACTTATATGTGAGATCAACTTATAGTCGATTATAAACGGTGGTTAATGTGCATTGCACATTGGACTTTATTTGCTGAAATGTACTGCTTTCAATAACTGTTGAATAATTCAAAGATATAGCCATGTTAGTCTGGATCAGTATGCAAAGGGATCTTATAGCACCTTTGAGATTAACTAAGAGAAAGAAGTTGGTAGCCTAAGCTTTCATAGACTAAGGGGCGAAACAGACTGCCCTGAAGGAGCAGTGTCACGCCGCCCCTTTGATCATTGGGTTGGGGCTGCGGCAACCGCACACCACGCCCCCAACCCAGCATTTTGCTGGTTCAAAAAGAAGCAGCAGAAAGCCGCTCCTTTTTTAGCAGGGGACAAGCTGGCTTTTCTGCCACTGCAGCGTTTTTTCAGCGCTTCTGTGGCATGTGGTGTCTAAACAACATGCTGACAGAACACTGAAAAGCTGCCACCATATGGGCAGCTTCATGGGCATGCATTGTCTAAACATCATGGCCAAACTGCTGGTAAGCCACCGCAAAGGGGCCATCTGTTTCACCCCTAAATCTACTTCATCAGATATTTAATAATTGCTTTTCTTGATGTAATTTTAGGAGTTGGAACATATACCACCTCTTCACTGAGCACAAAAACTACCACAACCTCTGACCCACCCAATATCTGCAAAGTGAAGCCACAACAATTACAGACAAGTACTTTGGCATCTGCTGGTCACTTTTCACAGCTAAGTTGTATGCCATCGCTAATTGCCCAACAACAACAGAGTCCACAGGTCTATGTATCTCAGTCAGCAGCAGGTAATGTTATGTGATATTCATTACATTATATTTGGGAGTTATATGCTCAGGGTTTTTTTCCTCTGTAGACAGTGATGATTAAATTCTCAATCAGTGGACCCAACAACAAAGGATTAACTTCTCCTGCTGAAGGTCATGCATAGCTTCGGGGGTTCCATCTGTGGAGGAGAAAGCCTCCTCTTTTCTTGACTTTGGGGGGATGCAGACAGATTGGGGCCGCTGCTAGCACACGCAGTGGCCCCGATTCTCCTGTTTGCTGGCCTGGAAAAGAGTGGCAAAATGCTGCTCCTTTCAGAGCCGGCAAATAGGACATCCCAAGAGCCGCTGTGTGGCTCTTCTGCGTCCCTTCTGGCGCAGCACGTTAAGATGCTGCGCTGGGAGATGCGTGCGGTGTCAGAACGTCCGCTGGGAGGGTTTGGGGCGGCTGGCGTGTGGCTGCCCCTCCCCTTCCCTGCTTCCAAGACGGCGCAAAGGGCCATCTGTAGAGGCCCTTTATCTTTGTGAGTAGCTTATGGTCTTTCTTTTGCTCTGGAACAGTCTCTGCAGCGGCAGCTATTTAAATCCCCCTCCCCCTTTTCAGCCTATAGTTGCCTTACTCTTCTCTCTACACTCACCATCATTTCTTAGGTAGGTAGGGATTTACTTGTGGGAAAGGGGAGGGGAAGAAGATCTTTGAACCACAGGGGCCATCTTCCACATAGCAAGTCTACAAGTCCATTTTGCTGCTAGGAACCAAGCACTGCCTCTCCACTCCATGCCCCAGGTGCTACCACCTCCAGCCAACATCAGCCACCACAGTGAAAAGCCTCTGCTAATCAGACCAGAAACATCACCAGCTGGCATCCCATTTCTCAGCTTTTCTCCAAAAGGGCTGAAGGGTTCCTAATAGGATTCCTACATGGTGTTCCTAACATATGTTAACCACAGTTTTGATTAAAGTAATTCAGCTTTTTTCTCCACCTGGATCTATAGAACTACTGCACTTGAGTAAAGAGTGGTTGTTCCATTTTTTTAAAGGTGAGAATCTTCCTTTTCCTTCCCCGCCATTGAGGAGGACAACCATTTGAGGTTCTGATAACCCTTCTATGGCCACATTGGTGCCTGGACTCATGAGATCACCTTCTATTCAGCCAGTTAGAATCCCAAATTGGGACCATTCTTTGGCCATTCAGGCCAAATTCTAGAAGTAGCTGGTGTCAACAGAACACCTTCTCGGAATGAATATTTGGGTCTATTCAGCAAGATTCTTACTGTGCCCCCCCAACTGGGGTAGAAAGCACAAATATCATCACAAGTGTTCCTTAGAAAGAATGATGTCTTCATCCTCCTCCCCTTTACCTATCAAGGGAAAACATGAGTTCCAGATACATCACAACTTGGTCTAAATTTTAGGGTTCAGAGGCCAATTTCCCCCCAACCCTCCCACACACACAAACCCAAATATCTCTATTTTCTTCTCCTGCCATCTCAGTATGTTGAGGAGGCACATCTTCACTTCCTATTGCCATTTTGAGAGGTACTGCAGAGGAACATGAAAGTATTTTCTCTACAGACTTTCTCAAAATGGTGAGAGGAAGTGAAGGCACATTTTGACAATTGTTGCAGAAGAAAACAGATATTGGGGCTAGTACAGATTCCTGGGGTGCTTGTAGGAGTAGGACATATTTTTACATGTTTTGATACTTTTGGGAGGATTTCCTGCAGGACTTTAGAACAAAAATTGCACCATTTAAAAAACAGAAACATCTGTCCTCCCTTATTCCGGAGTATATGAAATAGGAAATGAACATCCTGATTATCAAATCTCGTTCCCTATCTTTTGGGAGAGTGGAGACTTCACACTGTGATACTAAGATGCCAAGAACCCTGGACATCAACCTGTTCATCACAGCAGCCAATTGCCATATTTTGAGGCTGCAGATGCTCTGGTCTTTTTATGGCCACTGGAGAGTCTTTCCTTCCTCAAGGGCATTCAAGATGTTGCGGGACTTGAGAACCAAGGTCATAGCTGGCAGGACACAGTGTATCATAATTTGCAGATCCTCTGGACCTCAGCATCTGCCTTCTACAGCAACTACTAACACTTCTGAATCTGTTGATCCAGGACCCCCTCCCCAATTGTATTGAAGATCACTCACCTCTGGGCCTAAATGCTGAGGCAGTGGCTCAGGGGGGTGCAGACCGCACCAGGTGACATCCTAAGGTGACACCACTGTTCCTCAAACACCTACCTTTTGGCAGAAACAGGCTGTGGCATTGATCTGCTTCCCTTTAAAATGCTTTAAGAAACTAGGAGTGGGGTGAAGCTTAGTGGGAGGAGAAAAGAGAAGCCCTAGAAATTTTTTAAATTAAAATTTCAAATTTCAAAATTTTAGTTTTAAAATGTTATTCTTTTTAAATTTTCTTTAAAAACATCACATTTAACCCAATCTTCACTATGTATATGTAAATACATTTAGGTTGTGCATGTGCTACTGTAATTTGAAGGTACATTTTTAATTTTGCTAATTGTTTGTGTCACAACTATTAGCATTACATCCAGTGGCATATGGGAATTATGATTTACAAGTATCAATGCAAAAAAGCATTACTAAGGATTTTGTATGGTGTGAAATGGGAGGAGGTCAGTGGGGGGAGGACAACATGAGTTACCGTACCAGGTGACACCAACCCTAGTGACGCCACTGGGCTGAGCAAAAGCTGCTGTTATACATTGGTCTGCTGCCAGGTGTAATAATGCCATACTAGCATCCAGGAAACATCTACCAACTGGATTTATCAGGTGGCTTGCTCAATCTTTAACTGGTGGTGCAGGAGAAAAGGGGCCTCCAAATGAGGCTACCTAGTTTTCTGCAGGAGAGTCAGCACCCAGGTCAGCATCTTTCAACATGAAATGGCATCTCTAGGGCCACTAGCTTGCCTTCCCCAGGTAGACACTTCTTGAGGGGAGTGGTCTTTTTGGTTCTCCCAGCAGTGTATCTTTTATCTCTTCTGGGACTTCAATTTGATTATGCAAGCTTGCAAGTCCCCATGTTGAGACCATTCATTCAGTGATTTTCTTGGTGTTAGTGATCTTAACCAGCAGAGTGTAGATACTCGGTAATCTGTTGGTCAGGAACTCTGTGTTTCATCCTAATAAGGTTGTTTTCTGTACCAACCTGTACTTTGTGCTGAAGTTGAATTCTAGAACATTGTTTTAGAGCTAAAACATTGTTCTTTGTGGACTACGTGACTCTCACTATTGGTTTATCTTGGGCAGTGCATTTTCACAACCTTCTAGCCCAATGCATCCTCCATAAGTTCTGTTGCTGTTTGGGCATTTACATTTCCCATCAAAATCAATTTTGATCTGGCCCAAACTATATTTCACAAGTTACTGATCGAAAAGAGAAGGGTGTATGTGTGTGTGTGTGTGTGTATGGACATCTTCCCATACCTTTTGGGTGGTCTGCAGAATTTCTGTTTGGGTGAGGTATAGCTTCTTTATGGAGTAGACAAGAGATGATTTTCCATCCATCTCTGTGTAGTTCAGTAATACCGTGCCCTTAGAACTGGGGTTAGATTCATTACATTACTTCCTAACACATCCTAAATCAAGGGAATGGTTGCTTAAAATAAATGCTTTAACGGTTGTGCCTCCACTAATCACTTAAGTCTATCTGACATGAAATATGTTGTTGCATATGTCCAGTGCCTGTAAGACTACTGGATTGAATCATTGATGAGATTCTGTATTTCTTGAAAGCTGCTGCAATTGTATGTGTAACAATCATAGTTTGCAGCAAAGAGGGGAGAAAAATGAAATTAAGGATTTCCTTGTCTATGTTACAGCTTTCTCTGGCCTGGCTTTTCCCATGCTAGAACAAAATAGAGCCTTTTCCCATCACTTCCTAGCTTAATCAGCACAAGAGATACATTGTTTAACTTGTGGTTTTCACTTTCTCTACTGAGGGGAGAATGATCTGCTTGCTGAGTTTAACCCTTGCAGTAGCAAAATTACTTTTGATTTCTCCAGCTGGAAGGGAAAGGCTCCTTTTACAAAATATCCACTCTCAATTTAGGCTCTCTCTGCACAGGTACAAGGGGAGAAGGGTTTGGGTTTTTTTGTTCCCATCCCCTTCTTCTGTTTCAGGAAAGACCCCCATAGCCAATGAGAGAGGTGGGGGAAAAGGTCTCTGAGATGTTTCCATTCCAACAGCCCACTGCTGCTTTTCTACCCAGGCTGCCAGACTACCTGTGACTGCCTATTGAATTCATACATGCAGTTTGTCTTATAGACCTTTTTTTGGAGGTATTTAAACAGAGGCTGGATGACCATCTGTTGGGTGTGCTTTGATTGTGTGTTCCTGCATTCAAGGAGGTTGGACTGGATGGTTCTTAAGGTCTCTTCCAGCTCTTATGATTCTGTGACACTGGACTTCAGTTTCTCACCACCATGGGCTCTGCTAGAACGCTGGACTTTGGCTACTGCCATATGCGTGGACCTTTGCAATTTTTGCTATAACAATGGACTTTTGGACTAGACTTGACCATTTTATACATGTCACTTGTGACTTGTGCCCCTTCCCATATGGCATTGAACTGGCCACATGGACTATACCAGCTTCCTGGGCCCAAACTCATTTGCTTTCACCATTGAAACATTGCTCCTTGGCTGCAAGTACTCTGTATATGGTTTATTGATTTTAAATGTGTTAATGCCACTTATGTTCATTGTGTACCTTTCCACTGCCCCCTGATTTATTATTGTCACTGCACTCATGCTGTGTGAATATGGGTTAGAATTTTGCAACTTGTGCTACATTCTGTTGCATTAAAATTGCAAGGCTAGTGCTCCCTGGACCAGTCCACTGCAAACTTTTCAATTTGGCACTAAAACTATTGGTACGTTTTTAAATTGATAAGATTTACATAACCCCACACCTATTCCTCTCACCTAATGTGTGTTCTTTGTGTTTGGCTTTAAAGGCTCTAAGGGTAGATATGCAGTCCTGACATATCTTTAAAAATGCAATTATATGACTTCATCACATAATTGGCATAGGGGGTTGTTAGCATACCCTGCATTATTTTGGGGTGTAAATGTTTTGTTGTAATAGCAGTTACATAGAGGCCAACAGCATGATCCTGTAAAGGTCATGATGGCCTTTGCAAAGCCAAGTGAACTTCTCATGAGTAGTCACATAAGACCTGAGGGCATGTGAAAAGGACCCATATAATTTAATGGGTGTGACTATTGCTTCTTTCCAACCCCCTGTTGTGTGCATTTCCTCTTGAATGTCAAAGACAAAAGAGGTTTGTCAGCCCAAAGCTCCCTGCTAGCCTCCATTGTATTTCCCAATACCTCATCCTGTCCCAAATTCACTAGGATTGTCCTGATTTTACCACTGCTTGATTAAATCAATGTCACTGCCATCAACCAAAAATATTGTAACTTTGAAGTTAAAACCATCAACCACTGGGAATCACATTTTTTTCTAGGCTACCTGGAAAATCCACTCAAACTCCTGAAAAATGCCTCAAGACACAGGCCACCCCATCAGTATACCCACTAGGGCTGCCCCCAATTTGGTCCAGTTGGAATCAGGCAGAACCTCTGTAAGATTCAAGTTTTGACCCCTCAATACTTCTGGCTGTTCCACAAAGCAAGGTATTGAGCCCTATCCAAGTACCAGCTTTCCCTCAGATTGGAGCCTGGCCTTTAGAACTGGCAACGTATTGCCCATTGTAATCCTAAAAATTGCCATCCACCGCCACCTTTTATATCTTAGTTCTTGTATGTGTGTGTTTCATTTCCAACTCAATTTTTAAAATATCACAGATTTGTAAATTTATCTTTCCCCAATATTTTTAGCTAAACTGCAATCCCACCAGCAATGGATATATGTGCCTGCCTTTTCTCTGCATTTCCACCATTTGTTACTTTGATTTTTGTAAATATTTGCAATTTTTACCTGAGTGAGATGCCATCTATAAAACATCTTAAACCAATTTTCTTTCAAGTTTTGGGAGGCAGTGTATCTAATCCTGTTATTCCATGTTAATTCCCATTCTTCTAATTGAATTGAATGACCCACATATTGTGCCCATTTTATCATTGTGTTTTCAGTCTCTGTTTCTAATAATTTTTATATATCTTTCCAATTAATTTAGAATTCTCTCCACATAGAATTTTCTCTAATTCTATTTCTGTTGATTCTAAACCAAGTATCTAACTATATATTTCAAATGTTTAGTCCACGCCTTTCCCACTGCTCTAACTGTATGCTTGTTTTATGACTTGCGACCATTTTTACCATTGATTCTTTAATGACTTCATCTTCCATTTCTAATTGGAGCAAAAACTTATTGAAAAAGAGCAATTTTAAATTAGTCATTAATATTTCTTCAAACTCTGTATTTGCTATTTTTATCCCATACATCTTATTGTCCAGTAGGAATCTTTCTTTAAATTGTACAGCAACCATCCACGTGTATAGCCTTCCTCGCTCAGTTCTAATGTTTTAAATTCTAGTTTCTAGGTAGACGGAGACTTTATTGTTAAATCAGCACCCATTTATCTTGTAATAGGGTCTCTCTGCTGTGAAAAGCCTCATGAATAGACACCCATCCTGGTAACCCTGGACACAATCTA
Source organism: Phrynosoma blainvillii (assembly GCA_026167975.1). Classification (NCBI taxonomy): domain Eukaryota; kingdom Metazoa; phylum Chordata; class Lepidosauria; order Squamata; family Phrynosomatidae; genus Phrynosoma; species Phrynosoma blainvillii. The sequence goes on from JANUYF010000004.1 coordinate 156,977,949, forward strand.
CATTTATATTTTTGCCATACTGTCATTAGCAGCTTCCTTATAAAATGATTCAAAAATTTCTTGCATATTTTTGATTTGTCATTAAAAAAAGGTAGCCATGCCACCCAAATCTAAAATCCAGGACTTCTGAACACAGTACACTTTTATTTTCCAGTTTAAACCACTCCAGAAGCCACTCCAGGCAGAAGGCTTTGTAATAGGTCTGGATATTGGGCATTGCTAGTCCTCCTCTTGACATCGGATCTTGCATCACTTTGAGCCTCACTCTTGGTCTTTTTCCACTCCAAATAAATTTGGAGAGTTCTTTGTGCCAGAATTTAAATGGCTTATTGTTTGTTATAATTGGGATATTCTGAAACAAAAACATAAATCTAGGAAGAAGTTTCATTTTGATAACAGAAATTTTTCCTAACTAAGATAATTTCATTTTCCCCCAAGCCAGTAGCTCTTTTTTAATTTCCTTCCACTTTTTCTCATAGTTACTTTTAAATAAGTCCACATTTTTGTCGAAAGAACAATTCCTAAATATTTTATCTTCTTTGAAATTTGAAATCCTGCTATCTCCATGAACTTCTGTTTTTCCTCTTTTATTAAATTCATGGCTAATACTGATGTCTTACTCTTATTTATTTTTAACTCTGACACTTCTCCAAACCTATCTAGAATATCAATAAGCTGTTTTATATCTTCTACTGGATTAGCCAGGGTTATTAACAAATCATCAGCATATGCCCGCAATTTAAACTCGTGGCCTTTTATTTTAACACCCCTTATGCTCTTGTCACCTCTTATGTTATTGTTTAACACTTCCAACACTGTCAGGAATAACAGCGGTGAAAGAGGGCATCCCTGTCTTGTTCTCTTTCTGAATATCTATCTTCTTTGTCTTTTCTTCATTAACCAGGACCTGAGCTATTTGTTCACTGTAAATTGCTTTAATCCATTTTATAAAATTGGCCCCTGCTTTTGTTTTTCCAAGCACTTGGAACAAAAATAACCAATTCACTTTGTCAGAAGCTTTCTCACAGTCAAGGAAAACTATAGCTAATTTACAATCCACTTTTTTTCCATGGTATTCAATTAAGTCAAGAACATGCCTCAAGTTATCCTTTAACTTTCTTGAGGGTAAGAAACCACTTTGGTCTTTATTGACCCATTCTGTCAGAACCCTTTTCAATCTGTCCTCTAAAATTGATGCAAATATCTAATAATCACAGTTCAGAAGTGATACAGGTCTAAAAATTTAAATATCTAACAGATCCTTATCTTCTTTGGAGATAAGCGTGATATTCGCTTCTGACCACGTTACTGGCATTTTGGCTTTTAATATTTAATTCATAACCCACTGTAGGGGTTTGGCTAACTGCTGTTTATATTTCTTATAGTATTCCATCTGATAACCATCCAGACCCAGTGTTTTCTCAGATTTTGCTCTTTGGATTCCATTGTTCACTTCTTCCAATGTTATTTCCTTATTCAGCAATTCCTTCTCCAACTCCATAAAAGGAATAAGATCACATCCCATTAAGTACTCATTTAAGAATTCCCACACTATCTGTTTTATTTTATCCTGGTCTGTGTGTGTTTCCTCATTATCCTTTATTTTAACTATCTGTTTCTTAACCCTTTCTGTTCTTAATTGATGTAGCAACAATTTCCCTGGTTTATTGGCTCCTTCAAATGACTTTTGTCTAACATATTTTAATTTCCTATATATCTCCTCCACCATAATTATCAAAATTTGTCGTGGTATCATTTTCACCTCATCTAATAAACTCTTGTTTGTTGGATATTTTTTCAAGTTTGTTTCTTTACATTTCAAAGCAGTTTGGAGTTTCTCCAATTTCTTTGTTCTCTCCTTTTTACATTCACTTCCTGTTTGTATTAAAATACCTCTCATCACTGCCTTTGAGGCATCCCATACTATTTCAGGTGTGATGCCATCTTTCATATTCTCTTTAAAATATTGTTCTGTTTGTTGAATCATTCTTTCATTAACTTTTTTTTTTTGGAATTATTATTATTATTATTATTATTATTTATATCCCGCCCCTTTAAGATCAATCGGGGCGGCTAACAAGAATAAAATATACATACAACTGTAAAATCTAATTCCCTCCCCCCCCCCTAAAAATTATTAAATCAATTATAGATTAAAACATACAATAAAATACAACAATAATTTAAAAACAATCACAATGTGGCTGCAATTCTTAAGACTAAAACCTAGAAGCCCTCTTACGAGAGGGATTCCTGAGGCCGGGATTATCTATCACTGAAAGGCCTGCCGGAAGAGATCTGTCTTGACAGCCTTTTTAAAGCTGTCTAAAGATGTCAATTGACGGATCTCATCCGGCAGACCATTCCTTAGTCTGGGGGCGACCACCAAAAAAGCCCTCTGGGAGGTAGCCGCAAGCCTGGCTCTTTGTGGCTGCAGCAAATTCCTCCCAGAGGACCAGAGTGTGCGGGGAGGATTATAGGGGAGAAGTCGGTCCCTAAGATAGTTTGGACCCAAGCCATTTAGGGCTTTAAAAGGTAATAACCAACACCTTGTACTGGGCCGGAAACATAGGCAGCCAGTGGAGGGACCTTAAAACCAGAGTAAAATGGTCCCTCCTAGATGTTCCAGACACTAATCTGGCTGCCATGTTCTGTGCCAGCTGTAGTTTCTGAACAAAGCACGAGGGTAGCCCCATGTAGAGTGCATTACAGAAATCAAGACGTGAGGTTACCAGCGCGCGCACAACAGTCTGGAGATACCTTACTTCCAGAAAAGGGCACAGTTGGCGTATCAGCCGAAGCTGATAACAGGTGCTCCTGACTGTCGCATTTACCTGATTTGTCATCAGGAGCGACGAGTCAAGGAGCACCCCCAGACTGCGAACACAGTCACTGGAGGAGAGTGTGGCCCCATCCAGGACTGGAGGTTGCAACCCAATTCTTGGTTTCGGGGCCATTACCGTGAGCACCTCCATCTTGTCTGGATTCAGTTTCAATCTGTTTTTCCTCATCCAGCCCATTACTGCCCAAAGACTTCATTGAGAGAGGAGACGCCATCGGAATTCGAGGCCGACGAACGAGACACGGAGAAATAGATCTGGGTGTCATCAGCATACTGATAACACCCAGCTCCATAACTCCATATAATCTCACCCAGTGGCTTCATATAGATGTTGAATAACATCAGGGACAGAATAGCACCCTGTGGAACCCCACAGGTGAGCTCCCTTTTATTGGAGCTACTGTCCCCAAGCAGCATCCTCTGGGACCTACCCGAGAGGAAGGACCGGAACCACTGCAATGCAGTGCCTCCGATACCTAACTCCCTCAGTCCAAGAGGATGCCATGATCTATCGTATCAAAAGCCGCTGAGAGGTCTAAGAGCACCATCAAGGTCACACTATCCCTGTCGATGCTCAGATGCAGATTGTCGGTCAAGGCAACCATGGCAGTCTCAACCCCAAAGCCTGTCCTGAAGACAGTTTGAAATGGGTCAAGATAATCGGTTTCATCCAAGACAGCTTGGAGTTGAAGAGCAACCGCCCTCTCTATCACCTTGCTCAAAAATAAATCATTTAGCCTCCAATTAAACTCTTTCTGTCTCATCCCCAATGTCAAAACAATAAGGTGATGATCTGCGAAGAGTCTTGGGTAAATCTTTAAGTCAGAGACCATTGGGGTTAATATTGATGAGATCAAAAACATATCAAGCTGGCCAGGATTGGTGTGTTTCAGAAGAAAATGTATATTCCCTTGTCTGCCTGGTATGCAGAGCTGCTGCATGGTCACAACCATTGACTTTCTACAGACTGGATGCTCGTTTCAGAATTAATGCAGACTTTGGAAGGCAGTCTTGCTTTCAACTTTGATGTAAATGTTAATATCACTAATGCTCTCTGGATGAGAGAAGCATAGTTTTTGGTCCATGGTTGAACTGTTAAATGTTAAAGTTTTTGGCATTACACTCCCACACTTCTTTGTGTATCTTGCTAGTCTCCCAATTGTGTTAAAGGATAAAGCTGAGGGTGGGTGGAGCTACCACAGTAAAATTTGCCTAGCTATTCTTGAAGGTTCCGAAAATGCAGGCACAGGGTAACCCAATTGTGTGAGTTCATAGATAACTACTCAGAGAATTACAGTTATATGTATGCAACCTGTCCTCCTTTCTAATTCTTGATTAAATTTGTTTCATCCTAGTGAGAGGCTTTGGAATTAATTTGGTAAGTGCAGAGTGTTCAAAGTATACATTCTCTACACAACTGACCCATAGTTCTGATAGAATTATAGAGCTGAAAAAGACCACAAGAGACATCAATCCCAGCCTCCTGCCATGCAGGAATACACAATCAAAACACTCCCGACAGATGGCCGTCCACCCTCTGTTTAAAGACCTCCAAAGAAGGAGCCTCCACCACACTCCAAGGGAGTGTATTCTACTGTCAAACAGCTCTTATTGTCAGGATGTTCAGGTGGAATCTCTTTTCCTGTAGCTTGAATCTATTGCTCCATGTCCTATTCTCTGGAGCTGCAGAAAACAAGCTTTCTCCATCCTCAATATGACACCCCTTCAAAGATCATATTATCTCTTAACCCTTCCTTCTCCAAGCTAAACATACCCCACTCCCTAAGTCTCTCCTCATAGGGCATGGTTTCCTTCACCATTTTGGTCATTCTCCTCTGGACACACTCCACCTTGTCAGTATTCTTTTTGAACTGGTGCCCAGAACTGAACATAGTATTCAAGATGAGGCCTGACCAAAGCAGGTAACTTGTCTTTCACCTGAGCAGGGCCAGCAGGTTATTGAGATAATTGTCCTTGTGGCTTTGACAAGCCTGTTCACTAGTCATTATGGTTCACTTGAGTAAGAGCATGATGGTCTCTGCCATTCTCATTATCCAGAAACTCTTACAAAACATCTGCCAAACAGCCATTTGGGCCATCCTCTACCTTTGTCTGGCACTGTGGGATCAACAAGCATACCTTGGCTGAGGTATTCTTCAATCACAGGCTGGTACAACTTGTCACTAATCCACCTTCAGGGGAATGCTGCTTTTGGACATCCTTTTCCTATTGCATGCTCTTTTCCTCTGACGAAAATGTTGGACTTCTCATGCAGTTTATTCCAGTCAGCAGACCCAGTACTATTATCCCTATGGTGACTCTTTCCTCTATAGCAGGGGTAGGCAACCTTTCCCCTTTAAGACCCGAGGGACTTAAGCTCCCAGAATCCCAGGAGCTATTGGCCAACATGGCTGAGGCTTCTGGGAGCTGAAGTCCCTTGGCCCTTAAAGGGGAAAGGTTGCCTACCCCTGCTCTATAGGGATGGCAGATTGCATTTGTGTGGTTGCACCAGATAATTAAGGCTCTCCCTTACACCTCAGGTTCCTTTGTTGTTTGCTGCTGCTCTTGCATAATTCCTTTCTTGACCTCTTGTTGGAGCTACTGTTGGCATTACTACTGTTTTCTGTTCTGTGACTGGAGATTTCATTTATCTCCCTTGGGCAGAACTGGGGGTTTTGTTTGACTGTGCCTTCTCCAGTGGGATGAGTTAACCCCATCCTGTCAGGTCAAATTTCTACTGACCAGAAGAAAATTCCTGGTAATTCTAACTTTCTATTTAAACTCAGTGATCCTTAAAGTTTCCATTTTTCCAGGCATTTTTGTGGTCTATTCTTTCCTCTTTACAGATGTGATGAAAATGTTTCAGTACTCACCATTACAGCTTTTAAATTGAATATAAGTTTGTAAGAATATAACTTCATAAGATGAAGTTCTTAATGTATAGGAATATTAGTTTTAAATTGAGTATGTCTCCTGAAAGTTTATAGGGGGTTTTCTGCCTTTGAAGTCCCAGTTGCTTCTTATCTATAACAGACAAATCAATATAGTTTTCATGCTAGTTAACTTACATCTCTTAACTGTTTTTTCCTTCTGGTCCTGTAGCTCAAATTCCAGCTTTTTATGTGGATACAAGCCATCTGTTCAACACCCAGCATGCACGCCTGGCTCCTCCTTCACTGGCCCAACAGCAAGGATTTCAACCAGGACTCTCACAGGTACTTTGGACGTGCTTGTTAAGGAAAGGCGACTCCTTGGTGGATTTTATTCAGTAAAATCTATTGTTTCTTAAAGTAGTTGCCGTCCCTTTTAATTTTTGCTTCCGCTTTAGTATTGCAGTGGATTGCTTGCTAATTACCTACAGTAATAGCTTTAAAAATAAATTAATGTAAGTCTTTCACCTCATTAACTTCTGTTTAGAAAAATGACCCCCTCAGCCTAAAACAGATGGGGATGATATGGTGAAATTGTTCCCCACACTGCCTACTGAGCATTAGGAGAATTTTTCAGCAAAAATTATTTTTAGAGAAAAAATATTGGTAGTTTGGGCTACTTGCAGCCCATGTGCTGCAATTTGCCCACCCCTGCTACTAGCCCAAACTCTCACACAAACACTGCAGGTACTTTCTATTCCTTGGTTCTTTTCTGGCAATATGAGGAGTTTCTGTACATTAATCAGAGAAGGAGCTATAGGCCAGTGCTGTAGAGTGCTTGGTTTGCATGCAAAACCTTCCAAGTCCTTATTCACCAGTATCTCCAATTAAAATATCTCTGATACTAGATGTGGAAAGACGTCAGAAATCTACCATAGTAAAGTAAACACACTCACTAGAGCCATGATAAAGCACTTTTATAAGTTGAGGGAATTTTATGGTCACCTCTCTAAATAATTTTTCTTCCTTCCAGCCTACTTCAGTACAGCAGATACCAATCCCAATATATGCGCCACTGCAAGGCCAGCATCAGGCTCAGCTAGGTTTAGGAGCAGCTCCTGCTGTCTCCCAGGCTCAGGAATTATTTAATTCTTCATTGCAGCCCTATCGGTAAGTATTCTAGAGGGGAGAAAGCAACATATGTATTCAGAAACTTTTTTATGGTTCATTCTCTTAAATGTATCTGCACCATTGTTTGTTCCACTTACGTTTTATTGAGGCAAGAATGTTGTGACAAAGAAACTCAACTTTTTAAATTGTATTAAGTGACTCAGAACTGAACAATGATATCACTAGAATAGAAAGATATAGGTGTCTTGGTCTGTAGAATCAATATGTAGAGAGATCTTGTAGCACCTTTGAGACTAAGGGCCTTTGCAGACTGCCAGAAATAGTGCAAATTGAGTCCACTAAGGGTTAGGGTTAGGGTTAGGGAATCATGGGAACTGTATTTTATTGTGACACCAGAGCTCTCTGACAGAGAAGGCTCAATGTCTCAGAAAAAAAGCAATTCCCATGATTCCCTAGCACTAACCCTAACCCTTAAAGTGGACTCACTTTGCGCTATTTCTGGCAGTCTGCAAAGGCCCTAACTGAAAGAAAGAAGTTGGCAGTATGAGCTTTCGTATACTTAAGTCTACTTCCTCAAATGCGTTTGGTGGAGTGGAAAGCCAGAGACAGACCTATATATGCAATTAGTGTGTGAAACTGTCAATTCAAATGCAAAATCCTTTGTGTATGGAAATGAAGTGGCAAGTCCAGTTTTAACAGTTGTCATTGGTGAACAAAGGCAGTGGAAACTAGCCTGTAGGTGAGGAGAATGGATGAGTGTGGGAAACAGAGTGATATGATGAACAGGTTAAGGGTGCTCCCATGAGGCTGGGGTTAGATAGTGTTGAAATGTGTGTGGTGTGTCAGAAAACCATTATCTTTTTCAACCCATTGCTGATGGACTGTAGTCTGTGGATGAATTCCAATTTGGCTATTTCTCTTTCCAATCTTCCTTTTGTTCAAGGACCGGCTGTTTGAGGTCTGAGATGGAGTGCCCAGGGAGATTTAAATGTTCTGCCACCGGTTTTTGTGTATTCCCATTCCTAATGTCTGATTTATGTACATTTATCTTCTGGCACAGGGACTGACCTGTTTGCCCAATGTAGAGTGCTGAAGGGCATTGCTAACATATGGCATAAATCACATTGGAGAATGAGCAGGTGAAAGTCGTCCTAATATTTTGGGTGATGTCATTAGGTCTTGTGATGACATTTCCTGAATAAATGTGTGTGCTGGACAGCAAATGATCTCTCGCCATTTCGTAGACACTGGTAGTGTGGTGATGGCCAGGACCATGGCCCTCCTAAGACAAGTCTGGCTTCAGTCTTCAGGACTTTCAGAGTGGGCACTGTCAGAGATCAAGCACTTGCCATTTGATGGAAGTCTCTTTAACATGGAAACAGATACAAAATTAGACCATATGCAAAAGATGGAGTCCACCATTAAGATGTGCAGGTTCAATCGGCTAGTCCAGCCTAGTTTGAAGTCCAAACTTTCCCGGTATAGTTACAGCGCTGCCTCAAAGAGATCCTGCAGTTCATTTCAGGCTTGGTATCGACATGTCTTTCCATTGTCTTCTGCTGGAGCAGAGGATAGCCTCTTTTGTATCCAAATTCAAGGATGCAAATTCAAGTCTGGACACTAAGAAACATCAAGGAAAGAATTCTAAATGTAGCCTTTGACTTACTTTTGGATGACAGCTCTGCTGCCACTGTTAACACAAAGTACCACTAATGCCTATGCTTCCATTTCACAACCGGATTGAGAAATTCCACCCTACTTAAGCTACTATCACTTCAGATTACTGGGTCTTTGACATCGAAAGAAGTGATGCCATCAAGTTCCACCCTATCCTCCCACAGGTGTCATTGGCTCTACTCTTCCCTCCATCACATTATTCCAGGAGATGGATGCTCTCTTACAAAAAACGTCCTATTGAACCCATCCCTCCTGCACAAACAATTTAGCCAACTGCTGAGTTGTAGGTATAGTTCTGCATGCTATGAAATGGGATTGCTCAGAAAACAAATCAGTCACTGCCCAGATCACTTCTTTCCCCCTTGCTTGTAGACAAATCCACTATAAAGTCCATGCTAATGTGCGCCCAGGTGTTGGAAGTAGCCGTAACAGTCCATAGGGGTTTCTCCCTATATTATTCCACCATAGACGTTGGGTGTCCCCAGCCACTAGCATTGCCTCCTAACCAAATGGAGAGTCTTAAACCCAAAGCAACGATCATTGCATATTTATAAGATCTCAGATCTCAATCCTTTTGGCACATACACTTCGTCTCCCTTACTCACAACACCATTTTTTAAAAAACCAGTTCATCATCATTATCTTTTATTTTTATTTATATTTATTTATTTCAGTTTTATGCCACCTTTCTCCCCAAAAGGGACCCAAGGCAGCTCACAAGATAAAAACAGTTTAAAAATAATTTTTAAAAAACAGTTAAAATAACCTAGTTAAACCAGTATAAAATTAAGTTTAAAAACATACAAAAGTTAAAAACATAATCTAAAACACATACCACATATAAAAACCACCCTGTCATGATTTTTAAAAGCCTGCTTGAATAAAAATGTTTTTACTTGCTGGTGAAAGGCCAGCAGGGAAGGGGCCAGCCTAGCTTCTTGTGGAAGGGAATTCCAGAGGGTAGGAGCAGCCACCACAAAGCCACCACTTTCTTCTTCGTGGTCTCTGCGAATCACACAAATGGGTATTCACTGCGCATGCGCAGCAACTTCGGATCCTTCTAGAATCGCGAGGCAGATCTTAAAGTTGCAACTTTACGTTAGGCTGGGCTTAAGTTGCAACTTTTTGGCGGTAGCGCCGCCCATCCCTATATAGGCTCCGTGCCGGTACCACCCCCTTCAGTTCCTTTTGTCTGCCGCGTTAGCAGCTTTGGAGGAACCTTTGCTTCTAATCTCGACTACTTGAATCGCTCGTGTTTGACCTCGGACTGATCTTGACTTCGATTTGCTTCTACGTTATTCTTGTCTACTGTTGGTGACCCGGCCTGTCGACTATTCTGCTGCAAGAATGTCCTCGAAGTCTTTCAAGCAGTGCCCAAAGTGTAGCAACAAGATCCCTAACTCGGATCCACACTCGCTGTGCTTGTTGTGTTTGGGCCAGGCCCATAATCCCAAGGCCTGTTCTGACTGTTGATCTATGATTTCGCAAGCCCTGAGAAATAGGGACAAGTGCTTGAAGGCTGCTCTTTACAAGGAGGCTTTGCGCCCCCCTCTAAAGAATTCTCGGCAGACGAAATACCTACAGGAGCCCCTTCTAAGTCTAAAAAGAAGGCTACTGCTGTAGACACTGCACCTGAAGAGGCCTCCAAAACCTCCAAAAAGGCGCATTCGGAGAGGGGCCGTTCACCGGGGCCCAAGAAAAGTAAAACCTCTGCCAAGCGGCACCACTCTCTGGATAGAGAGGATGAACCCGCCAAAGAAATGCCGGCTAAAAAATCTAAAGTCCGGCCTGGAAAACCGGAGGAACGCCACGGGCCCAAATCGTCTCCTCCGCCTGGCTCTAAGTCGCCTTCTTCATCGGCGGTACCGTCAGTCCGCAGCCCTCTGGTACTGGAGGCCGTCAGACAATCCCCTCGACATCGCCCGTCGCACTTTGTGCTCTCCGGCTCCGAGTCAGAGGGTGAAATCAGGGATGATGTTCCGCCGGCCATTCCCGGTCCATCCACCCTTCACAGGGACCGTGCGAATCTGGGCACCGAGGCTGAGTAAACTCCCCTTGACCCGGAGACGGAAAAGATTCTTCAGGACAACCCAAATCTTGTCTACGATTCGTTTTCCAACCAGTTCCTGATGAGAGTTGACCTGAAAACGCTTCTCTCTCGCCCGGTGCCCCCGCAAGTCCAAGTTCATGTTCCCAGGGCCGTCTCTCCGTCTCCACCGCGCCATCGATCTCAATCTCACCGCGACTACTCTCGCTCCCGTTCTCACACTCCACCTCGGGCTCGAGAGCACCATGCACATAGCCGCCACGCCCGCCGGTATCGATCCCGTTCTCGATCCCTGTCACCGCTTTCGAGATCACCTTCAGTGGTGTCGGTCCGCTCCCGGTCTTCTTCGACCTCTTCTTCACTCCCGAGAGGTCCGAGTGCTCTAATCGAGCACCATCCTGCTTCACCAACAGACGATGTGAGGTGCTTCTCCGAACAACTCACCAGAATGGCGGAGGCACTGGAGGTCGAGCTGGTATGCTCGGATAGTCAGCCAAAGGACTCGGTTGAGCGTAGAGTGCACGGCAAGGTCCCCACACCTCCAGCCCTGGGGTTCCTGCCTTCTCTTCAAGACATCGCGGAGCGCTCGTGGTCAGCTCCGGCTTCAGTCTCTCCTACATCCCGGAAGATAGAAAATCTATACCGGATCGCCCCTTCACAAGCGTCGTGGCTCTTCGAGCACCCTCGACCCAACTCTGACATCGTGGAGGGCGCGCAGACGGTATCATCCTCCAAATTCACCTCGCCAGTGGATAAGGATGGGAAGAAGATAGACAGTCTGGCCAAAAAATGTTACACTGCCGCGGTCTTGAATATGAAGGTGGTGAACTACGCTGCTTGTATGGGGGCTTACCAGCAGCACATAATGGAACGACTCCTGCCTCTCCTGGAAGACCTTCCAGATGATAAGAAGGCGTTGGCTATAGCCCTGCAATCCGAATCCCATTCTATCGGATCGCAACAGATCGTGTCAGCACACCACGCCGCGGATTGCTCCGCCAAATTGATCGCGGGCTCGATCGCCCTAAGACGCTTTGCCTGGCTGAGGTCGTCGGACCTGACAACCAATGCCAAGACCATGATAGAAGACCTACCCTTCGACGACTCTGGTCTCTTCAATAAGGGCAGAGACGAGAAGTTAAATACCAAATACAAGATGAAACTCGCTGCCAAGAAACATGGTACGTCTTCCTCTTCACAACATCCTCGCCGCCGGTTGGGGGGCTCCAGATCCTGGTACCCGCAACAGCAACAGCGTTACTACCAGGAGAGATCCGACCAACCCAGACAGGGATCCATCCCAGTCTTCCTCTTCCTCTTCCTCTGGGCGCCGTCCGCAGCCCCAATCTAGATACTGCCAATTTAAAAAGGGCGGTGATAGGCCCAAAAAGCCACAGTGATGTGTTGGAGCGCACTTCGCCGGTCCCTTCCTGTTTGGAGATAGATTGAGACCGTTTTTCACCTCTTGGTCTCAAATTACATCTGATTCTTGGGTTTTATCCATTGTCGCTGATGGTTATGCCCTTGAATTCTCAGAACTTCCGCTTACAGGAAATTTCCTCTCCACTAACCCCTCTCCCATCTTACTCAACGCAGTGCGCTCGTTACTGGACAAGGGTGCCATAGAATCACTGGACCCGACTCCTTACTCCTCCTGCTTCTTTTCCCGCTACTTTACAGTACCGAAACGGGATGGAGGCTTGAGACCAATCCTAGACCTTCGACAACTTAACAAGTTTATGACTTACAAGCGGTTCCGCATGGTAACCCTGGCTTCCATTTTACCATTGTTGCAGGAGGACTGGTGGATGGCGACTCTGGACCTCAAGGACGCCTACTTCCATATCGGGATCCGAGAGGACTATAGAAGATTTCTGTCCTTCGCTGTTGACGGTCAAGCCTTCCGCTACAGAGTGTTGCCCTTCGGCCTGTCCACCGCCCCACGGGTCTTCACAAAGTGCATGGCTCCAGCCGTAGCCTTCCTTCATCAACGGGCTATAGCTGTCTACCCGTACCTGGACGATTGGCTTCTGGTGGCTCCATCCCGAGACCAACTCTTGCAAGACATCGACTACACCATGGACCTCCTTCGGTCCCTTGGACTCATGGTCAATCTAGAAAAGTCCAGCCTTGTCCCGTCGAAGACATGCAGATTCATCAGGGCTACTCTGGACTCGACCCGTTCCATGGCCTTCCTACCATCGGATCACTACGAAGCACTGAGAAATGCCGTGCAAGAATGCCTCCGCAGGAGACACGTCTCGGCATGCGCCATACAAGTTGCCTTAGGTTACATGGCGTCCACTACCTTCATGACACCATGGGCCCGTCTACACTTCAGGCCCCTCCAAGCCTGGTTTCTATCAGTTTTCGATTCTCTTTGGGACCCTCCATTCCGCCGCTTGGCAATGCCAAGAGCAGTAGCGCGCTCTCTCCGCTGGTGGCTCGAGCCCGGAAATGTGTGTTCAGGGATGCCCTTCCTTCCCCCTCAGCCAGAGCTGTCTTTGACCACAGACGCATTGATGGAAGGATGGGGAGCTCACGTCAACGACCTCACTGTTCGAGGCCATTGGAACAACAGCGAGAGACTACTCCACATCAACAAGCTGGAAATGCTCACGGTCCAGAAAGCCCTCCGGGCCTTCGAGCTCGAGCTTCGGGGCAAGGTAGTGTTGCTCTCCACAGGCAACACTACCGTGATGTACTATATCAACAAGCAAGGGGGAACGAGGTCCCGCTCCCTGCTTCAGTCTACGCTCCAGATTTGGAACTGGTGCATTGCAAGAAACATCACCCTACAGGCAATCCACCTTCCAGGGGAAGACAAGGAGCTCGCGGACCAGCTCAGCAGGACCAAGGACTCGTGCCACGAATGGCGCCTCCATCCCGAGTCGGTGGCTTACATATTCCAGACGTGGGGAGAGCCAGAGATCGACGTCTTTGCAACTCACCTGAACACACATTGCCGACGTTATTGCTCCAGGCTCAGAGCCCCGGGCTTGCTGGGAGACGCCTTCATTTACCGATGGACGGGGGAATTCCTGTACATGTTTCTCCCCCTTCTGCTAATCACCAGAGTAGTGGCCAAGATCAGGCGGGAACGGGCAAATGTCGTCTTGATCACTCCCTGGTGGCCCAGACAACCATGGTACGTCCCGCTCCTGGACCTCTCCAGGGGGAACTTTTTCCGCCTCGATCCCCGACAAGACTTGCTATCCCTGCACGGGGGACGGGTTCTCCACCCGGACATGGATTCTCTCCAGTTGGTTGCCTGGAGGATTCTGCTTTAAACAGGTTACCATCTCCTGTTCGAGCGGTCATCAGAGCTTCCCTGAAGCCTTCTACCAGGAAGTCTTATGCCTTAAAGTGGACCAGGTTTCAGCTCTTCCTGGACTCGAGAGGACTGTCCCCATCCCGAGTTTCTGTGGGAACAGTGCTGGACTTTTTAATGTCTCTGGTTGACAGCGGTCTTGCAACCCAATCGATAAAATGCTATTTATCAGCAATCTGCTCATTCTACCACCTCCGTGGGGTGCCGTCATTCTTCAAAGAGCCCCTGGTGAAGGCTTTTCTTAGAGGACTTTCTAACCTTCATCCTCCTACGACGGTACCGACACCGGGCTGGGACCTTAGTGTCGTTCTTTCCAGACTGTCAGCAGCTCCGTTTGAGCCCCTGGCCACCACGGATCTCAGACTGTTATCTTGGAAGACGGCCTTTTTGGTAGCGATTACCTCAGCCCGCCAGGTCAGCGAACTCTGTGCTTTGAGAGCGGACCCACCGTTTCTCATCTTTCACAAGGACAAGGTGGTCTTGAGACCGGACATCACCTTTCTACCGAAAGTGGTGTCTGCATTTCACTTGAACCAGGACATCGTGCTCCCAACATTGGCCCCGAGTCCTACTACTGTGGAAGAGAGACGGCTACACCTCCTAGATGTACGTCGGGCCCTAGCCTTTTATGTGGATAGGACATCGAGCTGGAGACGATCCCGTCGCCTTTTTGTCTGCTATGGGGAGGCAAAGAAAGGTTTGCCGGTCTCATCACAGAGATTTTCCAAATGGGTAACAGCCACGATCCGGCTCTGCTACGAGCTCGCTAACAAGGAGTTCCCAGCTGGAGTGAGAGCCCACTCAACTCGGGCCGTGGCAGCATCCTCCGCCTTCTTATTGGGGGTGCCACTAGAGGACATCTGCAAGGCTGCGGTCTGGTCTCAACCCTTGACTTTCGTCAAGCATTACAGAATGGATGCAAGAGCCAGACATGAGGCAGCCTTCGGGAGACCAGTCCTGCTGTCGGGGTTGCACTAATTGATCGATGCCGGCCATCGACTGGACACAGTGAGTGTTGTGCTTCCCTGATCCTTACGGCATTATGTGTGCCGGTACCTGTGTTGTGGCAGGGCACTCCCTCCTCCTTTCACCTAAGCTTGTCAGTCCTACCCATTTGTGTGATTCGCAGAGACCACGAAGAAGGAGGGCAGGTTGCTTACCTGTAACGGTATTTCTTCGAGTGGTCATCTGCAAATTCTCACAAATCCTGCCCATCCTTCCCTCACTGTGCCTGCTTATGCTTCTGTTTATTTCACAGCTGGCGGCAAACTTCCGGAACTGAAGGGGGCGGTACCGGCACGCAGCCTATATAGGGATGGGCGGCGCTACCGCCAAAAAGTTGCAACTTAAGCCCAGCCTAACGGAAAGTTGCAACTTTAAGATCTGCCTAGCAATTCTAGAAGGATCCGAAGTTGCTGCGCATGCGCAGTGAATACCCATTTATGTGAATTCGCAGATGACCACTCGAAGAAATACTGTTACAGGTAAGCAACCTGTCCTTCACCCATCCATCCTGCCCCTCTGCTTATTTTAAGCTTTACTGGGTGCAGTCCTCCTGGGGAAACAATTCTGTTTTGCCTAACTACAGGTTACTCCCACTAGTTGCCTTGAAGTGAACAGTATGTCCACTGTCTCACTACTGTCTTGTTGGTGTAACCTCAACAAAGCATCTACCAACAGATTTTCCCTCAGTCAGATGCTTCAATTGAAATTTAAAATTATAAAGGAATCTTGCCCATCGAACCTATTTAAAGCTCATCCTTCTGCACATTTGCAACATATTCAAATTTCAATGGTCAGTCAACACTTGAAATGGACATATAACCCCTTCTAACAAATACTGCCATGCTTCTAATGCCCATCTAATGGCTGTGGCGTCTTTTTCTCAGACCAGCCAATTCACTTCAGATCCTGAGAACTTTTTAGAGAGCTGAGCACATGATCTTAATAGTGTCTGATCATCCTTTAGATGCAAAACTACTATACAGAATCACTAGCACCCACCAGCACTAGAAAAGGCTGAGTAGAACTGGGGTGCTTAAGCATTGACTCTGAATAAGTGCCTCAAAAGCCTTTTGGTACTCAGTGTCCCATTTCACTTTGGTGCTGGGTTTAAGCAGACCTTTCCCCTTGTCTTTCTTTTTGGTCTTAAGCAAATCAGTCTGTGGCAGTGCTACTTGCATAAAGTTGGGGATAAACTGTCTGTAGAAATTGGCAAAATCCAAAAAACCTTTGCAGCCTTCTCAACATCTATTGGGGGTGGGCGCCATTCCAAAACTACATTGATCTTTTCATGGTTAATTTCTATGCCACTTGTAGAAATATGGTATACCAAGTAATCTAATTTGTCCTTGTGGAATTCACTTTTGGACAGTTTCACCAACAAGACAGTAGTGAGACAGTTTCAGCAATCTTTTTAATACTTTCCTCATGAACTTTGAATGTGACTTCAGATCTAAAGAGCAAATTAAAACATCATCCAAAAAAACCAGCACCCCAGAACAAAAATTAATGCAGTACTTTGTTAATCATGTGCATGAACACTCCTGGCACTCCCACCAGGCCAAATAACATGATCAAATATTCAAACGACCCAAGAGGGCAATTAAAAGCAGTTTTAAATTCATCCCCCTTTCTGATTCTTACACACAAGTAAGTCTGCCATAGATCCAGCTTGGTAAACGCTTTCCCCATTTACAACTATGCCAACATATCTTTCATAAGGGAGTGGAATACCTGTTCGATGTACAAATGCTGCACCAAATTTTTGTCAACAAACTCTTACAAATGTTTCTTAAGGAATCCTGGAATACAATTTAGATTTACGCAGCTTGGGCCCAAGTTCAAGTTCAATGGCACAGTTCAAGGAAGGGGTAGTATATCACTTTCCTTTTCAGCAAAAACATCCCACAAGTCTGCATACTCTTCAGGGAGGGTTCTCTCCAGGGTTTCAGTCACCACTTTTGGCAGCACGTATTCAGCCACTGCCTCTTTCCTTGGGATGCAGCAGTTAGTGTGTGTTTGTCCTGACCCAGTCCAGGTTTGGGAAACTTAACTTCCTCAACCTTCCACTAAATGCTCAGAGCATGAGATTTAAGCCATTCCTAGCACCAAAGGGAAGTTAGAAGTGCAGCAGATTTGCAGGCCTCCTTCCTGGTCTAATAATTCCACTTTCACCAGAAGTTTCAGATTAAATAAATTTTAATTTGCTGGGGGACCTTTGAGAAAGGGGTATTATAAATTGATATCTACCACATCTCTTCTCTCTTACATCTTTAGGTTTTGGCAAATCTGAAATAGAGATGGCTCCTTTGCTACAAACGGAATGGAACATTGAAAACTTACTGTGAATATCCATTCTTGTTTGTGAATAAAGAAACATCCAAATCAGCACTTGCAGTGGCATTTCCAAATTGTCTCTAGTAACTTAGCTTGTGCTGCACCTTGTCTTGCTTTACAATGTATCTTACTTTGAGTCTCTCAAACATTTTTAGTGTGATTGGATAGGGAAAAGAGCATAGGAGAAGCTAAGGCCTTAGGCTACTGCCTGGGCAGAAATAGGGATTAGTCCATACATGGAAATTTCTGTAGCAAGTGTGGACATACACAAGTCTAATTTCTTCTGCTTTGTTGCATCCATGTGTTGTTTTGGACTTGTCAGGTTCCTTTTTTCTATTGTTTATTTCTTGTGTTCATAATGAACATACTTTCCCATATGTTTTCATTAAAGTCCCTTGTTGTAGAGATTTTGGCAATACCTACTATATGTTTTGGATGCAAACTGGTTTTGGACGCAAGTTCTTCAGTGACTGTCAGACATAGGGTTCTATATAAATTATGGACATTAGACTACTAAAATGGCTTTTGATTTGTAAGGGAGAAGCCCATTACTAAAAACTGAACATTCTGCTTTATATGTGCTTCTTATAAGATATACATTGGGAGAGCCAGCATGGTGAAGTGGTTTGAGCATTGAATTATGACTCTGGAGACCAGGGTTCAAATCCCAGCTTGGCAATGTAAACCCACTAGGTGTCCCTGGGCAAGTCACTCTCTCAGCCTCAAAGGATGGCAATGGCAAACCCCCTCTATAGAAATTTGCCAAGAAAACCCCATGACAGGTTCACCTTAGGGTAACCATAGGTCGGAAGAACTTGAAGGCACACCACCACCATAAGTAAAACTGCTACTGTGCACTTGCTAGCTATGTAGCTTTAGATTCATTCTTACAGTGCTGTAAACAATCTGCAATTAACATAATACCATTTTGTCATACTTGCATCGATTTTTCTCCTTAATTGTGTGGGGGGGGTTGTAATTATGGGGGGCATATAATATATTAGCTTGTATGGTTTTGTCTGTTTCCATTCGTTGCATTTTTAATTTCAAAGATATATTTTAATAATATTTTAATGACTAATTCAGGTTAACTTTGTTTCATAGATCACAGCAGGCATTTATGCAAAGTGGCTTGTCTCAGCCCTCACCAGTCGTTCTTTCTGGCACAGCCTTACACAACTTCCCAGCAGTGCAGCATCAAGAGCTTGCAAAGGCACAGACAAGCCTTGCATTTCAGCAGACGTCTAACACTCAGCCTATTCCTATCCTGTATGAGCATCAACTTGGTCAACCTTCAGGACTAGGAGGTTCTCAGCTTATTGATACACATCTTCTCCAGGTCAGAGAGCCAGACTTTAGCAAGGTTACTTTGAAGTTGGTGCCTGTCCCCAGCATGTATATAGTGTAATGTGATGGGCATATATATAATCCCTCTGTTTGTCCTAACTCAAAAATTGAGGGATTATTAATACAAGATTATGTTACATAGTATATCAGGGATTCCAATTTTTTTTTAATCATGCAAACTGAATCTCCAATTTGTATGATTTTCCCTTTAAATATTTCTGTCCTATCACCCATATGTACTCCTCCTCAAAGTGTATTAGTGTTTGGAGCATTACTTGAGTGAACCCTTAATAAATTAGCCCAAACTAGGACTGATTGCAGCAGCTGCCAGAACACTCAATTCTAGGCAGCTGGATCTATAAATTGCTTACAGTTTCAGTGATTTCTAATGGTCCTGGTATAGCATTACTCTGAGGTCCACAGTCTCCTCAAACAAAACTATTTGATGGCATTGTGGGGGAATTAAGATAATGAACAGCTCGTCTCCACCTGGTTACAAATCACAGTACTGCAAATAAATTGATTAAAGGTATGTGCGCCATCATTGGAGGGCACATTGTCACACACACACACACACACCAAAATAAAGCAGCACCCAGCCCTGGCCAAAGTTCACATACTTCTTCCAGCGCCCAACAGGCCTCTTCCAGCATCCCAGGAAAGTTAGACTGTAGATGACATAGAAATTGTGTAGGCACCAATTAATTTTACATGCGTGTATAGAAGACTCCTGGTATTTGTCTGATTCACTCATTCAAATCTTTACATTTTTATATAGAAACTTACTCTGATATGTAGCTTTCAAGATATACTTGAAAAGTTCATTTATGTTATGTAAAGTACCGATACCTGAGTTTAACATACAGGATTTTTTTTCTTTACACTTACTTTTTCAAATGTGCAAATGATTGAAGCCAAAATGAAATGTCCATAAGTTTATTTTTTAGTTTAAAATATTTTTGCCTAGCAAGTCATCTAGAAAATGTCAACCTCTCTTTTCTCAGGCCAGAGCTACTCTTACCCAGGCCTCAAATTTGTATTCTGGACAGGTTCAGCAACCCGGTCAGACAAGCTTTTACAATACTGCTCAGTCTCCTAGTGCTCTCCAGCAGGTAAACTATGGCACGGTAAATTGCTTTCAATTATATTTTATATATGTGTGTGCTGTGTGTAGTGCTACATGTCAATTCTCATGACAAGAGAGCAAATTTCATGTTTTTTTATGCATAGATTGCCACCACATTGGACAGCAGCAACATAAAATAGTTATTTCGCACAGAAGAGCATAAAGCACACTGTCTGTATGATGCAGGTGAACAATCCACAATTATTCAGAGGCAGGAATCATGTGATCTTGTTCTTTTGTCTGTTGATTCCTCTTCTCCTTGAAGTGTACTCCATCCCACCTTGCTAGCTAGTAGTTTTCAGGTCTTTCCTTTTGCTTCACTTCAGCTTGACCTTTTCCTTAAATTTAAACCTGTATTATTTACATTTTTTAACCTTTAAAAATAACATCCTGGTCTTTCTCATACTTTCTTGCTCTTTTTTTAATCTTTCACTTCTTGCTGTGTTTGCGTGTGTATTAACAAGCAATGGCTACAAAAAAATAATCACTTGAAAAAAGAGAGAAAGAGAGTAGCACTAGAGAGTCAGTGGAAACCAGCCATGAGCCACCTCATCAAAGAGCTGAATTGACTGCATTTCAGCAAGCCTCTGAGCTTCTCTCTGTTTGCTTATTGTCTTGGAATCAATTATCTGCACATCAGCAAGACTCTGAATGTGCTGCAACACCATAACTAAGAAAAAATCATTTCTTTAATTAAGAATGCATCTGATAAGGTGGCAGACATCTCTCCAGCAGGTACAGAAAAGGCAAAGATTGAATTGGAGATGAGAAAAGAGAAGGCACAGTAAAAGGATGCAAAGGAAGGTTGGGAGATGGAGAAACTTTGAAGGGAGGAAAGGTGGATTAAACCTCCGCAGTCCTGGAGACTCTTTTAGGATAGCTTGTTGTGTCAGTTGGGTAAGGCTATTTTGTTTGTCTGATCTTAGGGAGGCTTGTTTGTGTGTACATTAGTATCTATTGTAGTTTGGTGGCCTTGGTCCTGTTGGGTCAAGGTTGATTGTGTTAGCTGGGTGAGGGTGTCATTGTGTGTTCATTAGCAGTTTGTTGTTCTGTTGTGTGTAGCCCCAGGTCCCCTTCCTGAGCACCTGATCTTTTGCTTTTGCTTGAGGAAGTGAGTCAGAAACTTAGTGGAAGAAGGAGATAGCAGCCCATTCTCTGGAGCTCGGCAAACAGATCTCAGCTAACAGACAAAACCAACAGGGGTGTTTTCCGTGGGTGTTTGTGGGGGAGTTTGGAGGACGAGGCCCTGAGTTCTGTTTTAGTGTCTACTAAATATGAACAGTAATGGAGTTGCTGCATCACCTGCAACAGCTGTAGTATGTTTGTATTCTTGCAGAGCAATGTGGTTAAATTCACCTGCACCAAGTACAAGTTGATCCCCCTGTTGGAAGAGAAGATCCAGCAATGTGAGGCTCATTTACCCACTCTGTAACATATTAGGGAGAATGAGCATTTCTTGAGCAGAGCAGACCACATTGTCCTGGTTGGGGAACACATAGGGTCTCAGGAGGTCAGTTACCATATACAGGAGATAGACAGTTACAGCCATGTGACATATAGAAGTAGAAGAACTAGGGATCATTCGGTGAGTTTGGAGCTACAGAATCGATTTGAAGCTCTCTCCCTTATCAGTAATTATGAGAGGAAGCAAGAAGAGCAGTAATGTCAGGCCTCAGAGAATGTGCACAAGACCTTGGAAGGCTCATCCTCTGCCAAACCTTGGAGGATATATATGGTGTTGTTAGGGGACTCCCTGATGAGGGGAACAGATCAGTAGTTTATGGGCCTGACAAGATGTCTTGAGAGGTGTGCTGTTTTCCTGGGGCAAAAATCCATGATGTAATGGAAGGGTTAACAAAACTAATCTATCCACTGACTGTTATCCCTTCTTTTTGTATAAATCCCTTCCTATTGCATGTGGAAACCAATGATACTGCAAAGCACAGCCTTCGAAATATCATAAAGGATTATGAGGCTCTGGGTAGGAAGCCGAAAGATCTGAATGCACAGATAGTTCTTCTTCCTAGTCACTGTGAATCACACAATTCATTTCTGCACCGATACAGAGCATGATTGGAACCTTCTAGAATCGCTAGGCAAGATTTTTGTGGTATCTGCCCACTCTTAGCTCTGTCCCTCAGTATTTCCACTCAATTGCCTCAGTTCTTTTTCATCTGCTGCAAGAGCAGCATCTAAAGAACCTTACTTCTAGTTTCACTTTTCCTAATGATTTGAATTGGCTCGCTTACGACTCTCTTAGCAAATTACTCTTGCTTTATTTGTTTTTCTGGTATTGACACTATTTTGGAAAGGCTTTAGTTCTTGACACTCCTTTAGTTTGATCAACTCAGATCAGTTTACATATCTTGGACTGTGTTTAGACTACAGTTCTTGGTATGATGGCTTCATCTTCATTCTTTAAGTGATGCAGTGACTGTGGGGGCTAAGCTTCCCAGCCACGATGGGCTTTCTTGATGTTTGCTTTGCGTAGGTGAAGGACACAATGTCAATACTTGTGTCCATTGTAAGGACTTTATGACTCAGGCTTAGAAAAACCGCCAGCCACACCTGAAGTATGAACAGGCATTGAAACTGTAAGAACAACCAATGTCCACTGTTGATACCATCCAAGAAGGCTGCTTCATTTTTAAGGCCTTGGTACTGAGAAGTTAGCTCAAAAGGATGTGACTCCACCACCATCTTTGTAGGGTGGTGATGTCCCTCCTGCGTCAGGATAATCTATGCCCATTAAATCCACTTCTCTGCCTTCAGGGATAAGAGAAAAAAGAGGAAGAAGCATTCTAGGTGCTCTCCTGATAAGGAGGTGGTGCCTAAACCTACTTAGGCCACTACAGCTGTAGCAATACTAGTGCCAGCTGAGCAAGCTACCTCTTGGGTTCCAAGGCCCTCATTTCCAACTGAATCTCTTCAAGTCCAGATAGTGCAGATAGGCTTTTCCTCTTATGGTAGGATCATGGAATCGGCTCATAAGGGAGCACCATTTCCATGGAGGTCCACTCTAACTAGGACTTTGAACAACATTGCCATTCTCTCTCCAGCTGACACTCCTGTTCACATTCCACCTCCTCCACACTGTATTCCATCTTGATACTCACTCTTTGTCAAAATCTCCATGTGGGGTAGACCACATTCAAGACACAATTCAGGAACGGAGAGAAGGTTTCAAAGAAACTCTTGGGATTGTAGATACTGTGAGACCTGTGGGGGATATTCTGCTTACTACTCACCTGACTGTTATCAGTAGCCGATAGACATGTATTATGTCAGGGACAGGAGGCACTACCAGATGCATGCCACTCATGCTTATAAGGTCCGTTATCATCACATCAATTGTGGCCATACTCATCATTCATCTGCATCTCCTGCAAGGTCCTCCACACATATGCCAACTTTGCTACCGTGTCTGAGTCAACGTGTGTGCAAGAGAGGAACAGTCACCGCTTGACCCTCCAGGGCAACATTCTCTTCAGCAGAGGTCATTACCTCAACCCTTGAATCAGTCCCCATCCCATTCTCCCTCACCTGCACATTCTGCAGCAGGTTCAGAGGGTGAGCTCCTGGAAATATCATTGCATTGTCTGGTAGAGCACAAGTTGGCTTCTCCATCGGATTAAGAGCCTTTTCTTTTTCAGAGCAGGTATTGAGAATGGCCAATGCTTTAGATTTACAAGTGAAGCAGCATGAGGATGAACCAATGGACCTTGTGTATCAGCACATACAGTCAAAGGTTTCCACTCCAGCTATGATCCCTTTTTTGTCTTCGATGCTACATATCTCTCATAGGTCTTGGACTACCCCTTCGATCATTTCATTGACTTCAGAGAAGATTGACAATTTGTATAGGGTCTCTGATTCAGGTTCAAGTTGGTTCCTACATCACCCAATGCCAAACTCTGTGGCGGTAGAAACTTCTTAGTCGAAGACTTCTCAGAAATCTCACTCTAGTCTACACCATATGACACAGAGGGGTGAAAACTTGATCTTAGGGCAAGGAAGTTCTATTCCACCTCTTCCCTGGGCCTTAGGATTGTAAACTCTTCAGTATGTATGGGATTATCAGCAAAAATTGTGAGAGAGGATCCTGTCCACAGGAGGAATGACACCTGCCCAATGCGATTCAGTCCAAGGCTCATACCCTGGCGGACAACAAATCAACTCTGCTTTGCCATGTAGTGGACTGCTTCTCTAAAGATTTGGCTGGTTCAGTAGCTCTCAGGAGACATGCTTGGTTGCGGTTGTCAGGCCTCAACTCAGGCTACAGCTGTTACAGAAGATATGCCATTTAATGAGTTTGGTCTCTTCAATAAAGGGTCTGATGAAAGATTAGAGTTTACACAGAAGATGAGAAAGACACTGAAAATGTATGGCATGCCCTTGAGTTTTCAAAGCTACTTCTGTTTGGATGGCAGAGGTTAAATTATGGGCAAAGACACTTCTTTAGTCCAACACAGAAAAGGTCTCAGTACCCATCTCAGTCTTCTACATCCTCAGGGAAGAAGCAAGCTTCATCTACAAGATACAGAGCTGCCTTTAAGAAAAGGAGCCTAAGAGGCACCTTTCACTCACTTCACCCCCTTCACACAAATCCTGCAACCTTCAGGGACAGATTGGCCCACTGATATCTTGCTAAGTCTATCACTACAACACCTGGGTCCTTGATCTAATCAGAAGAGTGTATGCCATAGGGTTCCAGGAGTATCTACTTATGGGATTAATCTGTATAACTCCCCCTTCCAATGTTATCCTGAACAGAGTTGATACCTTCCTTGAAAAGAGAGCTATAGAACCCGTTCCTGCCCCAGCAATTCATTGAGGATACTTCTCTCAGTACTTCATTGTAAACAAGGATTACTCCCAATCTTAAGAGTTCAGAGCCATCAACATTTTCACCCCATGTAGGTTTTCAGGCTGGTGACTCTCTTTTCCTTCATCTGGTTGTTGCAGAAAGGGGACTGGTTTACCACAGTCAATCTCAAGGATGCATATATCCACATTGGCACACAGGTGGTTTCTGTCCTTTGCTGTGGGAAGAAGGGCTTTCCAGTTTCGAGTTCTTCCATTTGGTCTCTTCGCCCACTCACCCCCACCCCCAGTTTTCACAAAGTGCATGGTGATCATCACTCTATGGCTCAGGCAAAAAGGGTCATGGTTTTCCCATACATAGACAGTTGGCTCCCAATAGCAAAGTCTTGCCAAGCATTAGTTTGACATGTGATTCCAATTTGTGATTCACACTCTGGAGTTTACTTGATTTGTGAGACTAATCTTGAACTGGGAGAAATCAAACCTCATTCCATCTCAGGAGGTGAAGTTCATAGGCACAATTATAGACTCAGTATGAGCTCCTGCATATCTTCCAGAAGACGGGTTTCGAACTTTGGAAAAGGCTATTCTAGGGGATTAGCTATTCTAGATCTGATCCTAACCAACAAAGATGATCCATTTAATGAGTGGAAGTGGCAGGTGGGAGTGACCATGTTCTCCTGGAGTTTGTTATACAACGGAAAGAGGAAGCCAAGCATACTCAGACATGTATTCTAGACTTTAAGAAGACTGATTTCAGTAAACACAGGGAAATACCGGTGGCGATCCCATGATTAAGTGTAGTAATAGAGATGAGGACTCATGAGGGATGGGGTTTTCCTAAAAGTAAGATACTGAGGGCACAATTTCAAACGGTTCCAATAAGGAGGAAAAATTAGATGTGTCTAAAGAAACCAGGATGGATGTCTAAAAGAATTTTCAACTGAACTGAGACAAAAAAGGGACATGTACAAAAACGGGGGGTGAGGGGGTGCCACCAAAGAGAAATTCAAACAAATAGCCAGCATGCATGGGGAGAAAGTTAGAAAATCTAATGTGCAGAACAAGCTCGGGCTTGCAAGCGAGGTTAAAAACAATAAACAGGGCCTTTTTGTTATATTCATAGCAAAAGGAAAATAATGTTCATAGCAAAAGGAAAATAAGGAAATGGTAAGGCTCCTATGTGGAGATAGGATGGGTAACACCTGTCTTGGTAGAAATACATGTGAAAAAGATCTAGGAGTCTTAGGGCCTTTGCAGACTGCTAGAAATAGTGCAAATTGAGTCCACTTTAACTGCCCTGGCTCAGTACTAGGGAATCATGGGAATTGTATTTTTTTTTCTGAGACATTGAGCCTTCTCTGTCAGAGAGCTCTGGTGCCACAATAAACTACAGTTCCCATGATTCCCTAGCACTGAGTCAGGGCAGTTAAAGTGGACTCAATTTGCTTAGTGGACCATAGGCTGAACATGAGTCAGCAACGTGATGTGGCAACTAAGAAAGTCAGTGCAATTCTAGGCAGCATCAATACGAGCAGGGGTAGGCAACCTTTTTGAGCTGAGGGCCGGGTTGCTGTCCCTCAGACAATTGGGGGGCCGAAGCACCAAAAATGAATGAATAAATAAATAAATAAATAAAATTAAAAATTAAAAAGAATAAAAATTAAAAAAAATGCATGCACACTCTCTCAGCCCCAGAAAAGCCATGGCAAAACCCCTGTGGAGATTTTGCCAAGAAAACCCCAAGAATAAGTAATAACAACAATAATCAATATGATTATGGTGGGCGGCGGCAGCAGGACCGGCCTGGGGCCGGTCCAAAGGCCTCGGGGGGCCACATCCGGCCCCCCCTAGGCCTTAGATTGCCTACCCCTGAATATGAGTATAGCATCTAGATCAGGGGTAGGCAACCTTTCCCCTTTAAGGGCCGAGGGACTTCAGCTCCAGAAGCCTCAGCCATGTTGCCCAATAGTCCCATGTTGGCCAATAGCTCCTGGGATTCTGGGAGCTGAAGTCCCTCAGCCCTTAAAGGGGAAAGGTTGCCTACCCCTGATCTAGATCAAAGAAAGTAATAGTGCCATTTTATTCTGCTTGGGTCAGCCCTCACCTGGAATATTGTGTGGCACTCGGCACCACAATTCAAGAAGGATGTTTACAAGCTGGAGTGTATCCAGAAGAGGGCAACCAAAATGGTGAACGGTCTAGAAACCATGCCCTATGAGGAATGACTTAGGAAATTGGTTATGTTTAGCCTGGAGAAGAGTTAAGAGGTGATATGATAGCCCTGTTCAAATATTTGAAGGGATGTCATATTGAGGAGGAAGCTAGCCTATTTTTTGCTGCTCCAGAGACTAGGACACAGAGCAGTACATTCACACTACAGGAAAAGAAGTTGCCCCTAAACATTAGGCGAAACGTAATAGCTGTTCGACAGTGGAACACACTCCCTTGGAGAATGATGAAATCCTCTCCTCTGGAGGTTTTTAAACACATGGCCATCTGTCAGGAGTGCTTTGAATGTGTGTTCCTGCATGGCAGGAGGTTGGACTGGATGGCCTTTGTGGTCTCTTCCACCTCTGATTCTAAGAAAAGTAGGACAAATTGGTAAAAAAATAAAAATTGAAAAAGGGGCAAAGAGAACTGGGTCAATTCAGTGATATGCAGCAGCATTCAGTCTTTTTTGTGTATAATATTTAGTAATGTATAGCAACTGAAGCAAGCACCTTTGTTAAAACATCTTCAAGCTTCTCCCTTGCCACTAAACAAGACAGGAGCCTACAAATTTACTAAAATGGAATGTGGTTTTCTGATAGTGGGTACATTTTCTGTGGTGTTTTGTTGTGTGCTAAACTACATTTTGGCAAGGCTGTGTAATCAGCCAGAGAAAGGGGAAAGTCAGTAGTCAAAAGAACAAGATTACATGGTTCCTGCCTCTGAGATGACATGTGAAGATAAAACACGTGTCATTGTGATTTGTTCCTCCTGGATATCCAACAATGATTATTCATGTGGATTCATTTTTTCAGACTTTCTATTTCATAGAATCATAGAGTGGAGAGCAGTGGTACCTCAGTATTATGTGGCATTCTCTTGTCTAGAGAGCACTCCTGTGTTTCATGACATGTTTATCATCTTTAGTTTCTTTACTATAATCCTTGCATATGGCTGGGAATTGCTTGCATTCCACTTCTTGATTTGCATTTTCCATCTGTGATTGAACCTTGCTCCAGGTTACCCTCATAGTTCCAACCTTTGATATCTGTCACTCACCTTTCCCTTTTACCTCAAGATCCCTTCCTAGATCTGGTACTCGGGCCTCCAAGTGATCCCTATTTTGGACAAATGTCTATGTTTCATCAGTGGGTTTATGGTAGTAAGCTTATCAACCACCTTATTAGTTCTTAAATAGAACTAACACAGTTATAGAAAATAAATAAGTCAAGATTCGTTATACAGTATAACAAAATGAAGTAAACCAGGAATTTCTGAACTCTTTCCTCATTCACAACACCTAAAGCCCTATTAATATTTTCACCCTGTTCCTGATAACCCTAACTGTAGTACATTTTTCCCTGTGACTCCTCCCATTAGCAGACAGGCTTCTTAATTTGTATCCTTCCTCTCCCATAGTACCCCCTACACAGCATTCTCTGGGCTGTGATTAGCTGACTGTTACCAGGCTTGCCTAGCTTCTCTTCACACCACCATTTGCAGCCTTGGCTACGCTGAGGGTGATGGGAGTAGCATTCCAGTAATATTTGTAGGGCCACACATTCCCCATCGTGTTCCAAAGCCAATAGCTAAGTAAACAGAGCTTCCAGGGTACCAGATACTATTTTCCAGAAGCATAGTCCAGAACAGATCTATCTAGACCTTTTCCTCCAAAATTTGGAATGGCGTACTCAGAATCATAGCCTTACCAGGAAGCCAAATAAAACTAGGCCCTGGGAAGTAATATGTAATGCTTGGCTGAGGAGACAACAAAACATCAACTCTGCCAGTGCAGATCTGTAAACAATATAGGTCCTCCAAGTGTTTCTCTACATGGAATCCACTGGAATGAATAGGAACACTAGATTAGTTTAGTGAAGCTCGTTAAGATGAGTAACTCATAGATCACTAGTCTCATTCTATAAAGACAAATGTATCATAAAATTGAATATTTATATTTCTCATTTCTAATATTCCTTATGACACTATTATCCCCATGCCAGAGCTGGCATTCTCTTCTAGTTGCAGGAAAAAAATAGATATGGCATATTAAACAGAATTTATTTGAAACTGGGGGACAGACAGGGATTAATGAGGGAAATATTTAACTAAGGCCGATGTAGACGGCCCGTAAGGGGCAGCTTTGTGCTACCGCTGGGATTGGCGGATCGAGGCCATGGCAACAACACACCATGGCCCCAATTCTCCTTTTTGGGGCAGCAAAAAGCCGCCCTTAGAGCTGCCGTCACAGTTCTTTTGTGCCCCTTTGGCACAGCGTGTGTGCACACTGCACCAACGGGGCGCCCTGATGCCGTGCAGTCGAGGGCTCAGAGTTGGAGTGGTCGCCCCAACTCCACCCCCAGGCCGGCCTAAAGTGCTGGTCTGCATCGGCCCTTAGTGCAGTGGCTATATAATTCTAAATGACAAACTTAAGGTGTTCTGTCAAACCTCTTTCTCCAGTCCTGCTTCTGGAAAGACAT
Source organism: Phrynosoma blainvillii (assembly GCA_026167975.1). Classification (NCBI taxonomy): domain Eukaryota; kingdom Metazoa; phylum Chordata; class Lepidosauria; order Squamata; family Phrynosomatidae; genus Phrynosoma; species Phrynosoma blainvillii. Next base: position 157,007,174 of record JANUYF010000004.1, read on the forward strand.
AAGTGTCTCCACCATTTGGCTGTTGAGGCTCTAAACCAGTGATTCCCAAACTTTGGTTCTCCAGGTGTTTTGGACTTCAGCTCCCGGATTTCCTGACTCTTGGCCAAACTGACTGGGGCTTCTGGGAGTTGAAGTCCAAAACACCTGTAGGATCAAAGTTTGGGAATCTCTCTTCTAAACCATAAAAAGTGCCTCCATGTTTTGAACACTTTCCATATAACCTTTGTGTAGTTGAGCAGTATTTAACATTGTCCCTCTTATTTGGGGGTAGAAGTAATTTTCTATGTACAATTTGCGGTTTATAATTTGCTTCATTCATTTTCCATGCAGAATAATCCAGTCTGAACCACTTTAACTGCCCTGGCTCAGTACTATGGAATTCTTGAACTGTAGTTTTATGAGACATTTAGCCTTCTCTGTCAGAGATCTCTGGTGCTACAACAAACTACAATTCCCAGAATTCCCTAGCATTGAGCCATGACAGTTATAGTGGTGACGAACTGGATTGTTTCTGCAGTGCAGATACAGCCAGAGCTTGGAAAATAAGTCTGATTAAATTTCATGCCCATGCATTGAATCTTAGTCCCTCCTCCATTCTACACACTCCCCAACCCCCTTCGATTCTTTTTATGGGAATGGGTGCTTTATGTCTATTTGATACTGTGGAGAGGAAATATAAATCATTTTTCCTTGTTACTAATGTTGATGGTTTCTTCTGGGTTTTTAAAATTGTTTTTTGATTGCTCCACATAAACTAGTAAAACCAAAAAGGTTCCATACAGTTCAGGAGATTGTTACTCAATTTGTTATAAATAAAAACTTAAAAAATAAATAAAAGTAAATTCTGTTTGTAATAATTGTTTTTAATACAATGTTTGAATTTTAGTATACCAGTTGTGATAATTTTATGCTAAATCAAATTGTACAGAGTCATATTTTATGTTCCTAAAGTAACATAGTGACTTTTAATCTGTAAAAAGTGCTAATGTTGCATTTTTTTTCAATTTTTCTGAAAATTTCATATATTTTTTTTCTCTTGAAAAAAATGGGGAAAATGTTTTTTTCCCCATGGCTACAACATTTCTGGAAATTTTACATCTCTACAATAGAGTAGTATATGTTCAGTTGTTTCAACCATGCCTGATTAAAAAGGCAATAAAGTGACCCAAGGTAAAGGTTTTGTGGTATCTTAGAGATTTTGCAGTGGGGATAGACAGATTTTTCACTATAATTTCCAGCTGCCGGGTAGCTCAAAATGCATGCCATATATTCTTAAAGAGCTGCATCCCAAATCCTTTTTTATCTTTTTTTGTTTAGAGAATCCCAGGTGTAATAGAAATGTTGGGGGAAATCCATATTGCTGTATTTTTTCCTCAACAGTTTGGCCAGGCTGCAGCAGAATTTATCTAGTCAGATCAAAGCCATTAGTCCAGCTGGGTTGAAATAAGAGCAAAAGCCAGTTGGCCATATAATATTTCAGCTAACACCTTGCCCTAGAAAACCTTTATCACAGATGGTATATGTACAAGAAATGGAAAGGGGCAAAATCACTAAAGAGGAATTCAAACAAATAGCTAGCACATATAGGGGTAAAGTCAGGAAAGCCAAAGAATGAGCTCAGGCTTGCTAAAGGGTTTAAAGAACAATAAAAAGGGTTTTTTGGGTATGTCCGTAGCAAACGAAAGAAGGAAATGCTAGGGCCATGGCGCAGAGAAGATGGAGAAATTCTAAAAGCAGACAGAAAAGACAGAACTAATCAACACCTTCTTTGCCTCAGTCTTCTCACAAAAGGAAAAGAATGTTCAACCTGTGGAAAATGGAGCAGAGGACACAATAGGGGAAATGCAGCATAGAATAAATAAAGAGGTAGCACAGGAATACCTGGTTAATCTAAATGAATTTAAGTCTCCAGGAGCAGATGAACTACATCCAAGGATATTAAAAGAACTGGCAAATGTAATCTCAGAGCCACTGGCAATAATCTTTGAGAAATCCTGGAGAACTGGAGAAGCCCCAGCAGACAAGAGGAGGGCAAACACTGTCCCCATCTTCAAAAGGGAAAAAAGAGGATCCCAATAACTATCGCCACTTAGTCTGACATCAATACCAGGAAAGATTCTAGAGCAGATCATTAAACAGAGTCTGTGAACATTTAGAAGGCAATGCCATAATCACTAAAAGTCAACATGGGTTTCTCAAAAACGAGTCATGCCCAACTAATCTGATCTCTTTTTTCGATAAAATTACCAGCTTGGTAGATGAAGGGAATATCTTGATTTCAGTATGGCTCCTCTTCATCCTGGAGAGAAGTGACCAGTGGGGTGCCACAGGGTTCTGTCCTGGGCCCAGTGCTATTCAACATCTTTATCAATGGGTTTTAAAATCAATGTGATTTTAGGCTGCATCAACAGAAGTATAGTATCTAGATCAAGGGAGGTAATAATGCCACTGTATTCTGCTTTGGTCAGGCCTCACAATTCAAAAAGGCTGTTGAAAAACTGAAGCATGTCCAGAGGAGGGGGACTAAAATGGAAACCATGCCCTATGAGAAATGACTTAGGGAACTGGATATGTTTAGCCTGGAGAAGAGACGGTTAAGGGATGATATGATAGCCCTGTTTAAATATTTGAAGGGATGTCATATTGAGGAGGGAGCTAGCTTGTTTTCTGCTGCTCCAGAGAATAGGACCTGGAACAATGGATGTAAGCTACAAGAAAAGAGATTCCACCTCAACATTAGAAGGATCTTCCTGACAGTGAGAACTGTTCGACAGTGGAACACACTCCCTCAGAGAGTGGTGGAGTCTCCCTTCTTTGGAGATTTTTAAACAGAGGCTGGATGGCCACCTGTTCGGGATGCTTTGATTTTAAGTTCCTGCATGGCAGGGGGTTGGACTGGGTGGCCCTTGTGGTCTTTTCTAACTCTATGATTTTATGATTTTATGTTAACCTCCTTTAGAAGAAAAAAATCTAAAACAACATTAAAGAGATCTTTGAGCATTCCCAGTTACATATCCAGTCTGAACTCGTGATAGTTTATTGTAACCTACTCCGCAGTACAATATACTGAAGATGCCTTGAGAACTCTTCTTAAACCTCCTTCTGAAGAAGACAGGATGACTATGTCATCTGTACAAATTAAGGCAGAAATTGAACAATCTAGAACAAGGACTGGCAACCTACGGCCCGGGGGCCGGTTAAGGCCCCAGTCCCTGGACTTACCGGCCCAGGCCGAAGGTTGCCGCCGCGCGTTTTTGCTGCTCTGCGGCCGCACTCGCCACGACCGCCATTTTGGAAATCAAAATGGCAGTCGTGGCGCATTTGCGCATGCGCAGTACTATTGCGCATGCGCAAATGCGTCACGGCCGCCATTTTGATTTCCAAAATGGCGGCGGCTGCATGCGCTGGGGGGTCGTGCGCTGGCCACCATTCCCCCCCCCCCTTGGCCCAGCCGAGACCTGGGCTACGGGAGACCGGCCCAGGTCTTTAAAAGGTTGCCTTCCCCTGATCTAGAAGGATGGGAGATAGGACGTGATAAAGACCATACCACAGAGTTAAAATTGAACACTAAGAGGAAGCAGAACACATCACTGTTTCACTCCTCTCCTGACTGAGATCAGGGGTGAATGAAAATTTATAATACCTATCCATGCTTTTCCTGCAAAGCTTGAGACTGATGAAGGTAGAGACAACAGATGCCTCCTCAGCAACACCAAGGGAGAGAGAAGGGAGTAGCCACAAGATTCCTCTCACCCTGGCTATTCTGATTCACCACTGCTTATATGCCCTAAACTTGAGTTCATTAAAACTCATTTAGCAATTTAAAGTCATCAAACTGAGAGATGCCATGATGAATGGCTTCAGAGTGTTTGAAAGTTGACTGAAGAGAAAATTAATAGGCTGCTACAACCATTTAATTTCTATCACTAGTATCCAGAACATAATTCCAGTTAAGGTGAGGTTATGGCATTAAATTTGGAGAAAAACAGATACGCCAAAAAATGGAGATAGGGGCAATAAGTGAAGATCTTGTTTTACATACATACTTCTGCTATGCCTTGCTGCCTTATTGGCATAAAAGAGACCTCTAGTGTTTTTTCTCCATCTGGACTAAAACTTGCTTTTCCAGCCATGTCAGAAACAGAATATTGGAACACTTGGTAATAGAGAATCGTTTGGCGCAAAAACTGGAATATAGATGTATTAAATGATGATACAGCCATGACAACATTGCCAAAATCTTGCAAATCTAGAATGTCCAAAATAAAAACCTGTTGTAAGGAACCTCAAATCCTGCTTTTAAAACTTGGATTTTCTGCACCCCAAAGAGCAGAATTAGGAATATTGTTTCTTTTCATAAGCATAAGACAATAACTGTAAAATTCATTAGCAGAATGTGCATATGCTTCTAATCAGTGGCAACTTTATGTTGATACATATAAATTACTCATACATGTCTAAAATATGCATGTATTTTTCTGCAGATGACAGTACCAATACCTGGATCACAACTTTCTTTGCCCAACTTTGGATCAGCGGGACAGCCTTTAATTGCTCTTCCACAATCCCTTCAACCTCCCTTGCAGCACACAGCACCACAACCTCAGGCTCAGAGTCTGAGTCGACCAGCACAAGTAGGCCAGCCTTTCAGAGGGCTAATTCCAGCTGGAACTCAACATAGCATTATAACTGGGAAGGTAAATATGTTTGTTTTGATCTTGCTGTATGGCAGCACATTGATAATATGAATTAATGCACATCATGTGCAAAGGTGGCTATGATATGGTGATAGTGCCTAAGTGTTTATTTGCAATAAACTAGGTTGCTGAGAATAGCAAATGGAAAATATAGAAAAATGATGGAATTCTTTTCTGATAAATATCACACCAATAAAATATATCTCATAATTGACAGTCACTAATTCACATATCAATTACCCTTCTACACACACACACACACACACCATCCACAGATATGGCCACAATAGGTTGAAAGATAAAGAGGGTGATGGGTCTGGGTCATGTATGTATAGCATTCAGGAGACTTAACCTAATAACGGAACACTATATTAAACTTGTTCCAGGTTACTTTGCACTACCTAGCCAATGTTAAGCATAGAAATTTCCGTGTGAAGCAAATTCCATTCACAATTTTCTCATTGAAATAAAGAGATTGTGCCAATATGTGTTACACCATGTACATTTTCTGTTTTTAATAAAATGAATGAGGGCTCAGGTTTTGATGTGGGGAGAATCCTCTTTGATAAAGTTGTCATAAGGAATCATTGAGTCCCAGAAAAGACCCTTCTCTTTGCATGCTCAGAATAAATTCTTTGTTTTATTTTATTTTTTTACCAAGGAGATAGATATATGGCCATATTTTGAATGTATGTATGTGTTTACCCATCTGTTTTCAAGTGATTCTAATTGTACTCAAGTCTCTTTTCTAGCTATATGTATGTGTATTAATATGAAAGATTACTTTCTCTCTTTCATCTTGGGGTCTGGAGAGGCAAGCATGTGAAGTAGTAGCCTATATAGAAACAAGTAGTATATAAACAGGGAGAAGTTTGAGTCAGGTAACAGATATTTATCAAGTCAGTTGCTTTATTCACTGGCAGAATGTACCTATTAATAGTTTATGCCCAATAACTTAAAATTGTCTCTTTCCTCATCCAGTTTTTTTCTTGGTGGGGTCTCTGGTTAAATGTATGTCCTTGGTTGAATGCATTACTGTCTAATTTTGTATTTGTTGATAAACAATATTGCTGTTTTTCTTCAGATGCCAGAAATGGATCTGAAAGCCTTTGGAAGTGGCATTGATAAGCCAGGCACACCACCAGTTTCTGGGCGAAGCACCACTCCAACTTCTAGTCCGTTCCGGTAAACAAATATTTTCACTATTCTCGAATTGTATTAGTTAGAGTCTAGTTAAAAAATATTGGTAATACTGCATTAGATAGGCCCGCTGCTCGTTCCAAAAAGGGAAACATGAAGAGCCAGTTGAGTTTCCTGCTTCCTTCCCTGCTGTGCTTTGGAGGTTTGACCTCCAGGGATTCATGGGTACAGTGCAGATGCAAAGAGGGTGGCACAATCTGATTGTCATAGGCTGAAATGGGCGAGGCCTAATAGGAGGTGGGAGCAACATTGCAACCCAGCCAGTCTCAGGGTTGCCTCTTCTTAGTTGAATGAAGTCCTCCTGGCAAGACTGCTGGGAGCATCCAGGCAGTGATGGGGCTGAGATTTGGATCCAGCTTCCCTTCAGCAGAGTAGCTGAGCCAGAAGAGGAGGGGGAGGGAGAGGAAGCAAGAAACCAGGCTGGCAATGTTTGCCACCTCCTCCAGGTGATCTCTGCTGGTACCTTGGAACTACTCAGCCAGGCTATAGAGGTAAGCAGACAAGTCACTGGGTGAATGTTATTTGAATCCACAGTTGGTTAAATCCTTAACTTTTATCAAAAAAGGAACCACCCTTTCTCTGAGTAGAGTGGTGAAAGACCTTTTTGAATGTCTGGGTGGGAAAATGGCAGTTGCAGCCGTGAAGGGCAGCTAGCCCTTTCACCTCTCTGGGAAATGGATCCGAGGAGACGGGTGCAGATCCCCCTCCCCTAGGTTTTAGCTTAAACTTATCCACGAATCATATCAAGATACTTAATTTTGGCTCCAAAACCTGCCTTATACATGAGGTTGACTTATACAGAAGTATATGCAGTAGTCATTTGTGCAAAACTGAGAACAAGGTTCTATGTAGATAAGCCTTTGTTGAAATGGGACTGTTTATTTATGAAAATATATATATAGAATACACAGATAGAAAATATATATATAGAATACACACAGATATATAGAATACACAGAAAAGGTTGGCTCCTTTGGTATATGTGTGTTTTAGGAATACCAATAAAACAGCAAAATGCAACCTGAAGTGATTCATTTTGCCATCAGTTTCTTCAGTTTGCATTTTGTTGTTCGTTTTCTTGCCTAGTAAGGCAAATGTGTCAGTAATTTTACAGGTGGAAGGCTCAAGTAACTGAGCTACTCTGGACTTGGATGGAAAGGAGAACATATTTGGAAACAGGGCAATTTATTTTGCAGGAAATATGAAGACAGAATGGCTGCACACTTGACCAATACCCATTTATTTCAGCAGAGCTTGCACAGGTGTGTTTCCACAGGATTGTTCTTCAGATTTGTATGAATGACAGCAAGCAATTTGACTACAAATTGGATATTGTATGCTGATAAGAAAAACATCATACTTTTTGGTGCAAAGTTATGAATGTTGTGACAAAGATGCTGTTTAGAATTTATTTTAATCTCATTGTATATTTTACTACACAACAATGATATTTATTGAACCCCAATATTGTAGGAATGGTTCAGTCTAAGAAGGAAGCAGCAGCAGAGTTAGGGTATATGCCCCTGTTTGCACTTAGGTCTTCAAGTTACACAAAAACCCCAACCTTCTGTCTGGCAGTAGTGAAGCATGTTTCTTCCTAGAATTTTTGTTTGGAATGTGTTGCTTCCTTAGAAGATAGAAAAGGTATAGGGGCGGGGAAATCACAAAATAATAGTAGCTGGCTGATTGTTTTTGTTGTTGTGTGCTTTCAAAATAAGTCATTTCCAACTTATGGCAACCTAAAGCCATGATCATGAAGTGGGGTGGGGGGTTTGGCAAGATTTGTTTAGAGGAAGTTTGCCTTTGCTTTTGCCTTCCTCTGAGGCTGAGAGAATGCGACTCAGCAGGTATTGGAAGAGATAATGATATTCAGTGGATGGGCTTTCTTCTTTGAACTGCTGGCCCTTATACCATATGGCAGACTTTTCTCAAAAAGTTCTTCAGTTTAAAAAATAGCTTGCCATGTAGCACAAATAAAGGGGGTATTGTTTGGGAAGCAACTCTTCCTCCCTTATACACACACACTCCATGTAACTTGCTTGAGAGCTTACCATTCCTGCATTGAGTCTCTGTTTGGGAAAAAGGCAGGGTATAATAAGTAAATTGGTTGGTTGGTTGGTTGGTTGGTTGGTAGAGACAGAACATTGTTAGAAGATTCTGATTTTAAAAATGTACATGGTACAAAACTCCACAAGCCAGACTGTATGATAGTACTTGATTTTCTGCTCCCATAGTTCTATTTTGGAGTTACTGAGAATTTGGACTGCCGAAAGAATTCAAAACACTTAGCCCATGTGATAAGCGCTGCTAAATGCAGTGGCTGCTTAGCAGGTTCAGCTACTAATATTGCATGGAAAAGTGTTTTGGGATGATATCAAATAACCAAGAGAAAAGATTGTTCTCTCTAAAACTATTGCTGTGTTATGGGACCTTCACAAAAATTAGTTGCTGCCTATTGATTTTAGGATATCTTACCTCCATCTGCTTAGAACCAAGCTTTTGTGCTTATGGGAAGGGAGGAAATCCTCTGTGCTCAGTAAATAATAAGTCTTTTTCCCAATCAGGAAGTGAATTCCAATTTGGAGGGAAGGGGAAAACAAAATGTGTGAAGTTGCCTGTCATGGCCCTAAGAGGGTACAAGGGGCTTTATTAGCAAAAAATATGTTATTGGGGCTCTGGTTTGGGGCCCCAGGGGTCACACTTTTTCTGCCCCTAATTTGATGTAAGTGGTATGTCTCCTCCTTTGTGGAAATTTAGGGGGGAAAAGTAAGGTTTACAGATTTAAGCATTATTTGACTAGATGCTCAAATAGTCTTTAAGTTAATTAAATGCCCAACCCATAATGCTCACATTATACTCCACTCTCCTATAATGAGACACTTTACACTTTTTTGTGTTAGGTTGAAAAGTCAAGATGTGTGTACTGGAAGTGTGCATGCACATTCATTTGAATCCAGAAGAAATTACCAAAGCATTAACAAAGTGTATGTAATTAAAATTAATTGATTCCATTGTGTGAGTGGTGATAAGAAATTCAACTTAATTTTAACATGTTTCTCATCCATAGTCATATAAAATAAACTGTTTTCCTGTTCCCCACTGTTGTCTGTAAACAGGCTTTACTAAGTAATACCCTAATGTTTCTTCTGGATTCAAGCACCATATGAAAATTTTAATAAACTGTTATCTTTGATGATACCTAATATCTTAACTAATGAAAAATGTTTTCTCTCTAAGGGCTGCTTCTACAAGTCCGAACAGTCAGTCCAATAAAATGAATACCATTGTCTACCAGAAGCAGTTTCAATCAGCAGCTGTCAGAATGACCCAGTCTTTTCCTCCTCAGTTCACACCCCAGGTGGGCAGCAGATAGTTTTCTGCCAGAAGGCTGGAATATATGTCATGTGTGATTGTGTAGCTAACCTCATTTCAGTGAAGAAACCCTAAGTGAAGGAAGATCTGTAATATTAGATAAAATGTGCATTCTACAGTATTAAATCTATTAGTATTAAATCTAATAGATGTCAACATTTGATTTATTATTTATTATCAATTATTTCAGTAACATCTGTGCTCCTGAAATGGAGGGCTTGTACTCCTCTGATACAGGCAGATGGCCACAGGCCTCTCCAACACAGCTCCTATTACAATTGAATGTTAAATGTTTGCAGAGTGTGGGAAAACTTTGTGTCTAAGAGAAGGGTCCCAATGTGTGTCTCCAGCAGACACTTAGAGAACACTTCACCAGGATCCATTGAAAGAAATGGGAAATTGTGCAAGTGGACAATGGGTTTTTGTTTTTTGTTTTTTTGCACAGTCTCTACATCCATCATTGTGGGTGTAGAAAGTCCTGGTGCATAGTATGCCTTTAGTCACTTAGCTGAAACGTAGCTCTGAAGTACTCTTTCAAGATAATAACTTTTTAAAGAAATAGTATTCCCTGAAAAGGGGCATTTTTCCACCATGCAGCTGCCCAAAAAAGAGAAGTGATGTGTATTTTCACTTCTAGAATGTCTGGGATATTACACATAAAATGAGTGCTGGATAAGCATTTGTCAGCTCTTGCATCTTGAAATATATTTCAGAATGCCTTTCTCTTCTTGCTTCCACTCTACCCCTTGCTTTTCATTTTAATCTGCAAAGGCAGTTTTTAAACACAATGCCGACCCATTGAATTCCGCAAACATCACCAATCTTAACAAGCAATACACCCACAGCTTGACACTGATAACAGAGGCATGCTTCCTGGCAGTGAAGCCACCATGTGGTCAGGTTGGCGGTTTGCTAACAGCTAAATGTCTCTTTTTGTTGTTGTTGTTTTTTCCCCCACTTAGATCCTCTCTCAGCCTAACCTGGTCCCTCCATTGGTAAGAGCCCCACATACTAACACCTTCCCAGCGCCTGTTCAGAGGCCGTCAGTGGCATTGGTTAGTCAGATGCCACCTCAGATGACCACAGGCCTTTTGAGCCACCCTCGTTTACCACATGTGGCCAGGGGTCCTTGTGGATCACTCTCTGGAGTCAGAGGCAATCAGCCCCAGACTGCGATGAAGGCTGAACAAGACATGAAGGTTAGTATTTTTTAAATGGCCATGCTGTGTTAACCACACAGTCTTTACAGTTTGTGAGGCAAGATACTACTCTTTGTTTAAAATGCAGATGTCTCTTTCTGCAGTGGCCAAAAAGAAACTTAAATTCACATCTTGCATTGAAGATAGCAACTGTAGTTGTAGTTAAGTGTCAAAAGACATTATAACTCAGATGATCAGTTAAAATTCCAGTGCTTTGAAGAGTTTTCTGGCTTGGAACTGAGCCTTTCTTCCCTTCTCTCTGCACCCCTCTGTAAACCTGCTCTGGAGTGTTTCCCAGCCTTCCAGAACTGATTTTTGTAGTGTGCATGGAGCTGCAGAAAGGAAGGGGCTGCCCCATCTTTCTTCTGTCAGCAGAAGCACATAATTGGGTTCTGCCCATTCATTGCAGTCCATTAGCTTGATCTCTGTGCATTTGTCTCCTTTTTGACTGTGTAAAAGTCTTATACAAAAATCAGCCAAATATAGTAGTGTTTCACTATGTGACATTGATCAAAGAAGTACTTGGAGACCCTTCAGGATAAAATAAGACACTCTTTCCCTTAGATGTGAGCTGTGATGCAGAGTCTATGTGGATGACATGAAATCAAAATCTGAACTCATCAGACCCAGTCAATTGTTAAGATGAGCAGCAGAACTTCCTGAATGTTTTCCATTCTGTTCACAAAAGAAACTGAGACACTGTGTCTGTGCAAAAGGATCTTGTAGCATCCTTGAGACTAAGTTCAAATAATAAAATAATAAGTGTGTGTATGTGTGTGTGTATGTGTTCCGACCTCTAGTCAACACTATAACCAGCACCTCAGGGGGTCAGAGGGGGAGTGGGTAGGTGAACCTAAATAGAGCTGTTGTGATTCAGATAAAATGCCTTTCTCTTCTCTTACCAACCAAATAGCACTCTCCTGTTTGAGTTCCTCAACAATTGTCAGTCTGAGATCTATTGCCTCTGATAACAGGAGTAACATGTAACCCATATTATTAGCAGCCATTGAAGTATTTCCTCCGTTAAGTGGAAGGAGTGCATATATAGGCTGAGCATCCCGCCAGAAGTGTTTCGGTGTTTTTCAGTTGGGGGGGGGGTTGGATTTTGGAATATCTGCATAAGCATAATTAGATATTTTGGAGATTGGACCCCAGTCTAAACACGTAATTCATTTATATTTCATATGCACCTTACACACTTCAAGCCTGAAATTAATTTTATACAATATTTTTAATAATGTTGTGCATCAAGCAAGACTTCTGCCTTGCAAACGAACAAACACAACTGACACCTCGATATGTCATGTTGGTGCTCAAAAAGTTTTGGATTTCAAAGTGCTTCAGATTTCAGAGCTTCAGATAATGGATATGCTACCTGTATTTAATTTTAATTTCAGGCACTAATACATTGTCTTTCAGTTTACAAAACTCCCAGGTTGCATATAACAAGACCCATCAAATGTAGATAAACTGGATATTCAATTTTGAAGAAATTGAAACATTGTTGAAAGAAATTGAAATTAAACTATCAAAACTAGAAGAAACAAATGCACAACAGAGTAATCAAACTGGAATCATTTCAATTTGTTACTTTTAAACTAGCTTCAGTGATGTACTGGATAGTTTGGACAAATAAAAAACTTCATGACTGGCCACCAACCAGCTACCAAAATTCAGAGGCTTTTGGAGAATAGGCACAAAGCTCAATCCTTACCCAACACTTACATGAGTTGCCTTGCTTCTAATCTTGTTTGTTGTCTGTCTGCAGAATAAAAGGCAACAGTCTTAGCCAGGTGTATCACTGGTGGATTTGGAAAGCCTCACATAATATTTTTGTGATTGTCACTTTCAGTTGATGAAGGCTCACAATAACAGCAAGATTACAAAATTGCTGTCTATGACAAATATCCATGTCATTTTGCCCAGTAAAATTGCTACTTTTCTACAATATTCTACTGTATTAAAAATATGCTTGAAATTGCTGCATGCGTGCAACTCTGACAATTCCATTTATTAATTTCTCATGAAAACATTTAAAATCATGAGTGAACCAAAAGCCATTTAAAAAACAAGAATATATCTTGGGATTCTTGGCTGTCAGTCTCTTTTTTAAAAGAAAAGTTGTTTAATCCTGGGAAACACATAGTTGCACTACAAAGGGGAAGTGCTTCATTGACAGTATGAGCTGCATGTCTTTTATCTTATATCAAGTCCTCATCCTGTGTTTCCAGTTTGTAAAATATAAAATGGATTGAATGTTTGTTTTACATGAAGAAAATCAATATTGTAATGTATTCAAGGATTATGTTCTTTCCTATGTGTGATTGTATACTGTCTGATTGCGTTAAGTTGTAACATTTTAAGCTATGTAATACAGTTGGCCCTCCATATCCATAGATCCTTCATCCAGGAACTAAGCCACTATGGTTCAAAAATGTTCACACCAAAAAAAGTCCCAAAAAAGCAAACCCTGGTTTTGCCATTTTATATAAGGGACACCATTTTACTATGCCATTGTACTTAATAGGACTTGACAATACACAGATTTTGGTATCCTTGGGGGGTGGGGGGCTGGAACCAAACCTCAGCAGATACTGAGGACCCACTGTATCATATTTATCACAAGGAACTGTGGTGGCACAGTGGTTAAATGCTGGTATTGCAGCCACAACATTGTAAATCCAATCCTGGAGGGTTCCAGGGTCAACTCAGCCTTCCATCCTTTCGTAGGTCAGTAAAATGAGTACCCACATTGTTGGGGGCAATTGTCTTACACATTTTAAACCACTTAGGGAGTACTTAGTTCACTGATAAGTGGTATAGAAATGTACTTGCTATTGCTGTTGCTATCACAAGCAGAACCTTCCTGGCCCTGCCTTGTTAGTACAATTCAGGAAGAGCAGAGACACAACTAAAGCTCTAGAAATATATCAGATATATATGTATTTCCAGAATCAATTCTATAGCCTTAGTTTGCCTGATGTGTAGTTGGTGCTGTCTCTCAGTGGTGCCCAGTGGTGTGTCACGACAACATATAATTAACCTTCTTGAACTCCAGGCATAGCTGCTTTAAGCTTCTGTGCTAAAAAGAAAACTTGCAGAAACCCATTCATGAAGTTTTGCTATTGTTAGAACTAATCAGCAGTGTGGGGTTTATGCATGGGATTAAATTCGAAGGACACAGTTCAAAGTGCTGGTCATGACCTATAAAGCCCTTCTACGGGAGGCTTGGCTGACTCCCTCCCTGCTTTTCTTTCCCCAGCAGGTAAAGACATTTTTATTTGAGCAGGCTTTTAATATAGGATCATGTCAAGGAGCGTTTTATATGAGGTGTGTGCTCTAGTTATGTGTTTTAATTTTTGTGTATGTGATTTTATACTGCTTTTAGCTATATGATTTTAATTGTTTTTACATTTTTATTGTAAAGTTTTTAAACAATTTTATCTGTGAGCCTCCTTGGCTCCCTTTCAGGGAGAAAGGCAGCATAGAAATGAAATGAAATGAAATAAACAAATTATAAATCCTACTATTGGTAGGATTTGCTTATTGATAGGATTTGATTCTGAAACAGTGTGCATAAAATCAGGCTATGTGTCCAGTTCACAGAAACATAACTCTTGGATTTTCTTGAGCATCCATTGAGCTCAATGAGAAATGGAGGGTGGTCATAGTTTGGGCTGTGGAGATGTACTGGATGGTTTTCCAGACATGCCTAACTCAGGTAGTTATAACTACACTGAGAAATTTCTTTCTGTGTTACCTGCTATAGCAGTTACTGTAGCAGGTGGTACAAAATTCCATTTGGGATAATCTTGACTGAGACACTGTTGAAGCCTGATTACACAGAATAAGTAAGTTAAGTTTCTGACTTGTACTGTGTTTAATCTTTGATTCTCTTTGATAAAGGCAAAGCAGAGAGCAGAAGTTCTTCAGTCCACACAGAGATTCTTTTCCGAGCAACAACAGAACAAGCCAACAGGAGGCAAAATACAAAAAGTGAGTGACAATGGGAATAAAGGTCCTGATGCAGTGTCAGACTCCACCTCCACAGCATGTCAGGACAAGGTACAGGAGAAGCCAAGTCCTGCACCTGCAGCAGCCCCCAAGCCTATTAGAACTGGACCAATCAAACCCCAGGCCATCAAGACAGAAGAAACAAAATCTTAAGAGCTGTGTCCATTTATGCCAATATGGGGAGTGAAATGACAGCAACACAAACCTGTAGTGCCTGAGGGCAAGGCATGTCCCTTCAAGGCTATGAGTGGTATAAAGAGATGTGGATGAGAGCAGCAACAGGCTCTAATGGTCTTGAGGCTCTTAGGGCACATAGTTTCCATGCCACTGCATGAAAGACTGTTATCTTTTTTGAACTGAGAAACTTGACTGCTTTCTGAAGAGGGCCATTGAGAAATAATGCTCCCGAGGTGGCATCTGAAGTGAAGGTAAACACTTTGCTGTTTGTCTGCTGCTGTTTCATTTTGAAAAGAGCAACAAATTAGAGAGGGCCTTGCTGGACAAAACTGAATTTGACTTTATGTTGCTGGGAGCCCTAATGGGAGGTTAATCTTTCATAATGAACCAAGAGAATTTCGGTAATTGTTAAGTCACACAGAACAACTTAATCACATACTCCATTCCCACACTCCACTTCATTCTCTGTGTGTTCTGTGTCAGATGTCCCTAAAAAGCTGCTACTATAGTTTGATATGGTGCTGAACTCAATTTAAAAAAAGAAAGAAAGAAAAGCTAATTAGCCCCCTTATTACGCTTATACCAGAAGTGCAGACTTTAAGAAAACTCTTTGTAAGAATACATTGGCAGTCATATTGGGGCACAGCAGAATAGTATTGGGGGTGTGGAAGTTTTTTGCCTTCAAACAGTATTCAGCTTATGTCTGTATAGAGCAAGCATATGACCTTGTGCCACAAGAGAGCACCCTCCAAAATGGCACATTCTAATATCAAAGCTGCATCACCCCTCCTCCTTGCTCACTGTGTGCTGAGAAATAGAATCAAGTCAAATAATGCCTTCTTAATTGTTTCCTTCTAGTAGTATAGTTGTAGGAAAGTACTGTATGATAACTTCTGTGAATGTAAAATATCGCATACTTGCTTATGATATGTAGTTGTGACTGTGCTATAGCAGAGCTGTTTAATGATGTTACTCTAGACTTTTCAAGCAGTGATTGGAAGTTATCAAGAGCACCAGTGCCACAGAACCAGTTGCAGAACTGTTTTCTTTAAAAATTCCTTTTTCCTCCTCTTCTTTCCTTCCCCAGTCTTTCCTGGAACAAAGAGTGAGATAAAAGTCTAATGTGTATAATTTTGTTCAGATGATGGCAGAAGCTGGAAAAGTCTGTTGCTGCTATTGATACCTAGTGAAATGGTATTGGTTATCTTTTTTATATAAATATTATAATTTGAATTTTTGGAAATTTAGCTGTGATGTCAGCTTTGGGAAAAAGGTATCCACTTGTACTGTGAGTTGGCATTGTACAGAAATTAACAGCCATATTGGTCTAGAAATGTTTAAACTTTTTCATTTGTACAGGGGTAACGCACTGTATTAAATATGTAAGGTCTTATTTACATGGGTTTGATTACAGAAACTAATAAATATTCTCTACATAAAGTGTGTAAGAGTTTTGTGATTTTATTGCCTAAAATGAAATTCCAGTAGCCTTGGAATCCATAATGTCTATCAAGGATTCTGTTCTTATCTTAAATCCAGAGGCACTACCCCTGAAAAGTCACACAGGTACTCATAAGAGATAGGAAAACTATTTAGAAGTTTGGAAAGAGGCATAGAAAGGGCTTGGGAAGTTGAGTAGCATTTTGTAGGGTGGTTGGTAGACCACAGTTAATTGGTACATTAAAAAGGTAAATATTACCTGTTGACAAGGTTGTCAAGTCGTGTCTGACCATAGGGGCCGGTGCTCATCTCCGTTACTAAGCTGAAGAGCCAGCATTGTCAGAGACTAGTCTGTGATCATGTGGCCAGCATGAATGCAGAGAACACTGTTTACCTTCCCACCAAAGTGGTACCTATTTATCTACTTGCATTTGCATGCTTTCAAACTGCTAGGTTAGCAGAAGCTGGGACTAGTGACAGAAGCTCATCCCATCGTGCAACACCCAGGCCTTGAACTGCCAACCTGCTGATTGATTTTGCAATCAACAGAGTCAGTGCCTTTATATTCAGATGCTTTTTTCAGGAATTAAAATTCTGTTTTAATGCTTTGCTTTTTAAATATATATACACACAAACAAACACACACACACACACAGAGTTTACGTGAAAGTAGTCAGAAGAAATCAAATACAACACAACACAAAGGTCAAATGAAAAAGTGTGGAAACACAACAGCAAAATGATAGCAAAGTAGACACTGGCAAGGACTCTGCAGGCGTTGAGTCACATAATCAGGGAGTTATTACTGCCCTCCAGTAAGCCTACAAGCATTTTCAGGCACATTTGGAGAGGAGCAGTACTTCTTGTAATTTAATCCCAAACCATTAAGTGTTTCAGTGGTCAAAACCAATATGTTGAATTCAGATTACAGATAAACTGAAATCCAATGCACCTGCAAAACACTGGCACAAAATGTTCCCGGTAAGCACCTTCACACTAAGGATTCTATTAATATGCTGAGATATGACGATTTAACATATTTGAGCAGTTTCTTAGAGTCCCAGACAGTTGATAACTCATCTCTAATCTTGCCTATCCCCAGATGTGCCTCCCCTTGTGATTGAGTGATATTACCGTAGGGGACTCTGACATTCTTCCAATTTCTAGGTTGGTGGTGGTGTTGGAGCATAAAGTGGAGCATCATACTTCTCAAGCTTCTGAAGTGATTGTTCATTTCCCAGTGAATGTCTGTGGCCTCCCTGCAGTGACATTTATCACTGGAAGCGGACATTTATCACTCCTTCACTGGTGGCTGAAGGAGAAAGCAGAGAGTAACAATTGAAATCCGCACTTGAACTTCCAAGAGCTTACTTGGAAACAGTCACTTTCTCTTTAGTTCACCGAACTATAAGGAGAAGAGTACGCCCTGTGGAGGAAGAACAGGATGTACTTGCATAAGACAGTGATCTGTGTGTCCGCTCAGCAGGAGGCAGATGTGGATCAACTGGTAGATCTCTGGGTAATTTGCAGTAGAGCAACAAGGATTTCTGACTCCCATTTTTTTTAACAAAAGCAAGAACAAAATGATTTATCTGCTAATTTGCACTCATGAAATTAAAAAAGCTTGGCATAACCATGAGTGTTTTTTTATTTTGTGTTATTTTATGCCTGAAAGGACTATGAGCTCTCTTCATTTGTCGCACAGAGAATTCTTGGACTCATGAATTCTTTTGCACTTAACTCCTGTTGGTGGATCTTGGAGTTTTGTTTTAAAATACAAATTAGAATACAAATTTAAAATACAAATTTAAAATACAAAGGGAAACCTTTACCTTCACGAAATCCTGGAATGAATTAGTCTACAGTTAGCCCAATGCTCTAGTATACTATCTAGAATCAGAGAATGAACCCACAATAAACAAGGACTATCTTGCTCCCTACCTTTATTCCAAAAGGAGGCATAGTCTAGAGTGGAAATTTTCCATTCAGCAGTCAAAGCAAAAAAAGGAACATCCAAAGAGGAAGCCTAAAGAATGACAAACTTGCATAATGTACCAGAAAGGAAGGAAGCCACCATGTTGAAGTGATTAACCATACATTTGTGACACACAAGTGAAGCTGCCTGTGCTCCAAGCACTGATTCTAATATCCAGAAAACGCCAAATAGCTATCTTGAATGCAGGGTGTTGGAGTTCGGTCAATTTGGGCCAGTTGTTCCACATGAGGCAGAGAACCTACTTTGTTAGGATACACAGCAACAAGAACTGGTGGCACATTATTAGAGAATCTGTGACCACCTTCATTTTGCAAATACCCCTGGGAAACTGGTGTTGAGTAAATGGCATAGCGCATTGGCACAGAAGACAGGCAGTATCCATGTCGGCCTATATGATCCAGATCTCTGGTACTGAGAGAATAAACAGTGCAGTTTCCAGCTGTAGGCTGATGCTTGGGTTGATCGATAGTCTCTTCAATAGGATCTCTGGAGAGTGCAGCCCAGCTGCCTAAAACATGCTGTGCATTGCTGTCTTTTGACTGAGCTGAGGACCAACATGGATGAGAATGGATACATCTTCCAAGGCACATAGTGTTTTGACTTCTTTGGGCATGGGCTGGAGAGCTCTGGTGGGTGAAACATGGATATAGCTGCCCCTTGATGGAAAAGTCCTGGTTTCCTGAGGGACATTTCATGCAGATCTGATTAAGATGGCATGAATGATCTTTGTGAAATCTTGCAGAGTGGCAGGCGCACCTGCACAGCCATCCCTCTTGGCCAGGAGGGGATAGGCTGCAGACACCGCTGGAGGAAGCAGGAGAGGGATCTGCAAAGGGCAGATTTAATGGAGGTGTGCAAAAACATCTTACATCCATCGGTCTGTGCTCTTGCGCAAGTCATAATCCTCTGGTGCCTAACCTGTGAAGGGGAAATGGGAGTCATTCGAATGGATGGAGCTCAGGCTCATCTGCTTTCTAATATACAAGCATTATTGAGGTTTACCTGCTGCCATGCCTCTCTGCCCAGTGTGGCATGCCAAAAAGATGCAAACTAGATTCACTTGGCAAATTCTTTCAAGGTTATAAAAAAATATTTATTAAAGTTTTTAAATATTCAACATGAAAGTCACACAAGATCAATATGTACACAAAGACATACATTTCCACAAAGACAAACAGATAAATGAACAAAAACTTTTATAAGCCTACACATCTGCATACACATTCAGACTATTCTCCTAACAAACCCCTTATTCCCCTCCCCCACTAAAATGAAATCCTGTAAGATTACAACCAAACAACAAAAATAACAAAAAGTCCTGTTTCCCATCAGTTGCACTCTTGTTATTTATCATTAATTGCCTTCTGAATCCATTAAACATAATCTTGCCTTTAAATAAATCTCCAATAAATGTAATTTATCTTCAATAAATTACATTTCTCTTTACAAAAGATAAAAAAACTAAAAGAACAATCTTTACCTTTTTATAGCTTTTTGATATCTTTTATAACTCAAAACCAACAGTTAAAGCTTAACCTTCCCTTTGTTTTATATAATCAGTAAAACCACATCTACCACATCTCTAAAAAGCTTTCCAATGTATCTCTCTTAATTAAATTTGTTAATTTATACATTTTCGAGATTTATTTCCATCAGTTTCTCTATCCATTCCACACATTTTGGTAATTTAAATTTTTTTACAGTATCTAGCAAAGGCAACTCTAACTGCTGTTACTATATACCTAACTAAGGGGGGTTGCAGACTGCCATAAATAGTGCAAATTGAGTCCACTTTTAGGGTTAGGGTTAGTGCTAGGGAATCATGGGAATTGTGTTTTTTTCTGAGACAATGAGCCTTCTCTGTCAAAGAGCTCTGGTGCCACAATAAAATACAGTTCCCATGATTCCCTAGCACTGAGTCAGGGCAGTTAAAGTGGACTCGAGCTGCACTATTTCTGGCAGTCTGCAACCCCCCTGAGTTACAGTGCCTTCTTTCCCTCTTATCATCTGTATTTATCATATTAAACAAACAGAACTCAGGTATCATCCATACTTTAAATCCCAGGATCTTCTGCATCCATTTATCAGTTTTAAACCAGAATTTTTTTATCTTTTTTGCAATTGTGAAAATGTGAGGGGGAAAGATCCTTTGTTTTCTACACTTCCAGCAGATATCACTAGCTCCTCTATTTTTGCCAATTTACCATTTGTACATCATTTTATATCAATTTTCCTTAAGACTATATGAACAAGTAAATTTAGTTCCCCTCATCCAAATGTCTTCCCATTGGCTCACTAGAATGTTGTATCCCATGTTTTTTGCCCAGCTAATCACAAATTCTTTCACCTGTTCATCTCCACTTTCAAATTTAAGTAGCAATTTATACATCTTTCTCATCAATTGTTTGTCGTCATTACCTAACCATTTTTCGAATTCGGATTTCTCACCCTCATATTGCCATCTCCTCTAATCTTCTTTCACCCTTTCTCTCAACTGGTAGTAGGATAGCCATTGCAACTTTACCCCTTCATTCTCCCAATTCTTGATTAAGGAACATCTTAGATAATCTTCTAATTATCTAAGGCAGTGGTCCCCAACCCCCGGTCCGCGGCCCGGTACCGGTCCGCAGAACAAATGGTACCGGGCCGCCCTGCTACTGCATCTTCTGTGCAGTGGGTCCCTGACGCTGTTCAGAGGAGCCAGCAGGGCCCCCCAGTGGGCCGTGGAAAAATTATCAAACGTTGACTGGTCCACGGCAATAAAAAGGTTGGGGACCGCTGATCTAAGGGGTGAAACAGGCCACACCTTCTTAAGACGGACTGGGGCTGTGGCAACCACATGCCGCAGCTCCTATCTGCCTTCAACCCAACCGAAAAGGGAGCGGGAGAGAGACGGTCCTTTTGGAGCTGGCAAAAAGGCATCTTTTCCCACCCTGCACAAGCCATGGGCGGATTTAAGATGCTCAGGCGGTGTGCAGTGTATAACCACTATGCCGCCACAGCACCCGGAAGCCAGCCCCCATCTGGGCAGCCAGGCGGCTTGAAACCAGCTTCCGGGCGTCTTCAGGGCATGTATCAAAAAGGCACGCTCTGAAGCCGCCCGGACAGTGGCACAAAAGGGCCGTCTGTTTTGGCCCTGAGACTTCCTTTGCTGTATCTCTATACATTAGCCACCTACTTCTCTCAATTCATGTCTACATCCAGGAATTTCGGGGCATAAACATTATATTTTCCTCACACTCTCAACAACAACTTTATTATGGTTATTAAATTCAACATTTATTTTTACCTTCCCATACCATGGGTAGCCATGTCAACCCATTTTCAACTTCCAGCCTTCCAAATCTAAATCCCTTTTATTTTCCAATGTAATCCACTGTTTTCTTCATGTTAAACACACCACCTCAAAATAGATTTTAAAATTTGGTAACCCTACACCTCCTCTCCCCTTAGTATCTATTAATACTTTCCTGGGCTTCTTCCCCAACCATAGAAATTTAGGGGGGGAATTCTGCCACTTTGTGAATGGAGGGTTAGGGGAAAAGATAGGAATTGTCTGGATTAAAGATATAATTTTTGGTAAAATATTCATTTTCATCATGGATATTTTCCCTAACAGAGACAGATTCCATTTCTGCCATCTATTAAGATCTTTGTTAATACCCTCCCAAACTTTTAAATAATCCTTTTCAAATAATTGCTGAGTCTTGGGCATTATATTTACTCCCAAAATTCTTACTTTCTTTACAATTTCACAACAATTCTCTTTGATAATTCTCCCTTTTCTAGTCCATTTACTTACCTGGCTGGTGAGATTAACATGATAATATTGCATTTTTCTGTATAAATACCCCTCTAGCAAAAACTCTGCTAGCATCCCATACAATACTGTTTTCAACTCCTTTATGCAAATACAATTCAAAGTATTCTTAAAGTTTTTCCTTTCAGTCTTTTACTATTTCCTGTCTATATAATAATGTCTTTAATCTCCAGTTAAAAAATTGAGTTCTCTTCTTCATTGTAATTGTCACTGGATTGGGATTGGATAAAGATTTTAACAAAATTTCAAGTTTTCCTAACAATTTTACTAAAAATTTTACTAGTTTGTCCTGACTAAAGGGAATTTTCTCTTTTCAGTATCCCAACCAGAAAATTATAGTATCTGCGTTTTTAAAAGTAATCTGGCAGGGATCTATTTCATAACAGTCAATAATCTGCCCTCCATCCATATACCTTTATTATAATGGATTTCCAATATATAGTCCCATCTCAATTATACCCCCTGGGAGATTTTTACATTTTGCAAATGTTGAATTCACATGGTAGACATGGTCTGTCTCTCTGTGCAGAAGTCCTTCATCCCATTCTAGGCTCTTGGCTAACTCTTTTATTAAGTTGCTTCTTTTTTTTAATTTGCATATAACAAATATATCTTACATATATAGTCTCAGTAAGTTTCATATAGTACAATAATATTGTAATATACTACTATAATACACTAGTAATAGAACAATTATCTCTATCCATTTACATTCCGTAATTATTCAGTTATCTAGCATCTTCCATTCTTTCTATTCTCCTCTTCCCTTCTATTAGACTTAATCTTTATCTCACATCCTGTGTTTCTTCTAATCAGTATTCTTCCTCCATTACATATTTGTGTCATTTACAACTTGTCCCTTCTAAATAATGTTCTTTGTTGGTTGTTATGGACCTTGCAAGCTTATTTTATGTCTCATATTGTTTGTTTATATGACATGCTGCTCTTGACTTTCCTTTTCTCAATTCATGATAGTTTATAAGTAATCGTCTTTTCCAATGCTTAATTCTCTCATCTCTTCCATAAACTTCACCATATATTGTGGGGTCCCCTCTTCTGTGGATGCTCTTCTGGCTTGGGCATTTGATACTTCTTGAAATTTCCCTTTATATCTCACACCTGAGGCCATTCTTCTGTCTTCTTGCTCTCTTCTAATTCTTTGACTGAGTAAATTTTCAAATTTGGGTGAGTTTGAGGAAGCTGGTGAGTCGCTGGGGTGGAGCTAGCAGCCTAACGCTCTACAACTGCTGCCAGAGGAATGGGAATGTAGTCTGCCCTCCACATTTGCGGACACAAGACCCCCGTGAAAGTGGAAAAAATACGACAACGTGCAGGAATGTGGAAGAGGCATGCATGTATGCTCCTCTCCCCCATGCTTTGACCTGCTGAGGAAAGCTGGCCAAAGCACAAGGGAAAGCAGGAGGGGCATGCACATGCCCTTCCCAGATGCTCCCTCCTTCCTGGGCTTTTTTTCCCCTGAGGGGGAAGGAGGAGGAGGACAAATTTACAAATAATCAAATCCATGAATGTTAAACCCACAAAAGTGGAGGGCTGACTGTATACTTTTTCATTTTGTGGGCCATATTTTCCATATTTGTTAGCAAATTTTGGTTAGAACTAAAGTTGATTCTGTCTGTGTGGATTGTAGCAGTTCTACTGGTGTCTCATCTGTTCCTGGTGATTTGTTCTTCCCAATTGCTTTGAGTAGGCTTTCATTTCACTTTCCAAAATCTGGGGTTCATCTTTATATGTTTCTTCTTCCCATGTGTCATTCACCTTTTCACAGGTTTTATTTCATCATGGTTCTGCATTACGTTCCTCTTCTAATCATAGAACCTATTTGAGAGTTTCGTTGAAACAAAGTCAAAGAATTAGAAGAGGCTTAGGGAACTGAGTATGTTTAGCCTGGAGAAGAGACAGTTAAGAGGTAATACGATAGCCCTGTTTAAGTATTTGAAGGGCTGTCATATTGAAGATGGAGCAGGATTGTTTTCTGCTGCTCCAGAGAATAAGAGCCGGAACAACGGATGCAAACTACAGGAAGAGATTTCAGCTCAACATTAGGAGGCACTTCCTGACCTCGGAGTGTGATGGAGTCTCCTTCTTTGGAGGTCTTTAAACAGAGGCCGGATGGCCATATGTCAGGGGTGCTTTGATTGGGTATTCCTGATTGGAGGGGATTGGATGATCTTTGTGGTCTCTTCCAACTATGATTCTGTGATTCTCAATGTCAGAGGGAGTTTGATACATTCAATGCTCAAATGTTTATATATCATTTAGAAAGAACATATATCATGGTAGAAGCCTGCTTTTCATTATTATGAACCATAGTATCCTTTGAGGATGAGACTCAGAGGCATTGTTTCACAGTGGCTCCAGTCCTTCCTGGAGATGCACTCAGAAAATGGTGCTCCTGTTTGATTCCTTGACCATTGGCCTGTGAGGGTCCATCAGGGTTCTGTTTTTTACCCCATGCTTTGAAACATATACATCAGTGCTTCTTGGACTATCTGATGAAGTGGACTGAGAGCGTTGTCCTCCCAATGCTCCAAGGACTGGCACCAAATGGCTGGAACTTTCTTAGAGACATATGCATGCACATGTGACCCTTACATGTGAGGATATCCTTTCTTGGGTGCTCCTTTCTTCCACAGTGCCTAAAGCTGCCATTGCCAACTTACCGTAAAGCCCCTGAACCTGACCCATATAGCCATGCTTTTCCATGCTTTTCAGCAGGTAGGCAGGACTGGAGAAGTATCTGGGGGGTATGTCCCTATAGCCAGACACACAATGATGACATCAGCACTGAGATCTTCAGGGGTCCTCCAGGGTTCTCAGTACTTTAATTTCTTTCTTTCCACAAAACTCGCACCAGGGACCAACTACCACTCTGAGTAGCACCAATGTATGTGAAACCACTGTTTCCCAAAATGTGGGGATCAGATGTCACCCGTATACTGATGATACTCACCTCTCTCTCTCTTTCCCATCTAATTCCAAGAAAGCTGTCTCAGTGCTGAACCAATGTTACAGGTCAGACAAATTTTAGTTGGCAACTCCTCCTAGCTGACATAGCTGTGCATATGTCATTTAAATGTTTATATATCATTTAGAAAGAACATATATCATGGTAGAAGCCCGTAGACTGTAGAATATAGAGCCAAGTTAGTACATTAGTGACACCTGAAGACAGGTAGTAGGATGTATTCTAAGAGTGAGGCATGCACTAGACTCAAGTGTACCAAACAAAAAGGTAAGATGTAAACCTCTGATTGGATAACTGATGCATGTAAATCTCTGATTGGACAACTTAAGAGCTAAGTTAGAGCCACATAATTAGCTTGCTTAAGTCCATCTTTAACACAGAGTGAAAAAGACACCAACGTTGTTTTCCAGATATTAAGTTCCTGATAGCTCTGACATGCTGATACCGATGAGGTGTAGCTAGGATAAATGCCTACATATTATTAATATAGTAACAGGTGTTCATGAATTGCTTAAGGTGGTTAATCCTTTCTATAACAGATGAGATTGTTTTGGTCATGGATAATTGCTTGAATATTAAGATGAAAGTCCAGATGAACATGATGGCTATGTGACTTACATATAATGGAATGAAGCTGAAGTCCCTAGACTTTGCTATATCTGTATTTCTCCCTGGGGGGGAATGCATAGTATATGCATATCTATCTATATGAATATTTATAATAAATAGAACAAAATAGTACCAATATTTATTCCCATGTAAATATCTCTGAATTCCAGGACTTGGAGATATTTAAACTGAGCATTGATGATAATCTGATGCGCCTGGTTTAACCATTATCATAGGCTGGGTGACCAGAAGTTGATAAAAGCGATCTAGAGAGAACCTAGAATTATCTGACATGTGGCAAGGACCCACAATAGGGTGGGCAACCATGCCTGTTTCACTAGTGTGTGCCATCGGTAATGGACTGGATGAGCATAAATAAATTGTAGCTTAATCCAAATGATTAATTTGAAAGGCAGGTCTGGGAATAGTGATTCATCTTGTACTGGATGGAGTGGTTGCTGTTTTTGTGTGCCTTCAAGTCATTTCTGATTTATGGTGACCCTAAGGTGAAACTATCACAGGGGTTTCTTGGCAGAATTTGTTGGGGGGGGGGGGATTGCCTATGCCCTCATCTGATGCTGAGAGAGTGTGACTTGTCCAAGGTCACCCAGTGGGTTTCCATGGCCAAGCTGGGATTCAAACCTTGGTCCCCCAATTTCCTAGTCCAGAGCTCAAAACACTACTGCACACTTAGTGGGGTTACACTTCCCTTACATTTTGCAGCTTGGCTGTACTACTGAAGGAGACTATTGTTCTATTCTCTTAAAATGGGGTTGGGTCATTTTAACTGCTCTTGCTGTTGCATTCTGGAACGTGTAGTTTAGGAAGAGGCATTTAGAATATTCAGCCAGAGAGCCTTTAAGCCTCACTGAACTACAAACCCCAAAATGCGGCAGGAGGCAGTCAGAGCTGTTAAAGCGACCTAGCCTCGTTTTCAGAGTGTGGTGCCATAAGCTCGATAGTCACTCCTAAGCCTAGGGGCCCAGGTTTTAGCATTGGCCAGGAGTGCATTTGCACTGTTGAGAATCATGCATCAGCTGCAGCCATTCCTGGAGATGCCTAATCTGACCATGGTGGCACAATCCTTGGTTACAGCCTATTTGGATTACTGCAACATCCTATTTAGAGATGCAATCTAGATGGGGCTGCCTTTTAAGAGGGTTTGGACAATTCAGCTGGTATAAAGAGCTAAAGAAAGAGCTGGGGCTGGCTACAGAGAGCACACAACTCCCTTGTTGCAACAGCTCCACTGGCTGCTGGTCCATTTTTCAGGCACAATTCAAAGAACTGGTTATGACCTATAAAGCTCTATATGTCTAGGGTCCAGTAAATCTGATAGACCGTATCTCGCTGTATGAGCATGGCTGAGCTCTAAAACCTTCAGAAAAGGTGCCTGTTTCAGTCCCACCACTTTCTCTGGTACATCTGTTGTGAACAAGATAGGGCCTTTTCAGTGGCTGCTCCCAGACTTTGGAACTCCCTTCCTAGGAAAGAGAGGATGGCTCCCTCCTTGCTCTTCTTCCATCACCAAAGGAAAACTTTCCTATTCCAATGGGCTTTCAGGAATTGTCTGCAATAGGCTTTCAACGGTGTGCTGTTTTGATGTTTTTAGTGTATGTGTATGTACATGGGTGCATGCCCCTTCAAGTCGCCTATTGACTGACAGCGATGCTATGAATTTCATAGGGTTTTCTTAGGCCAGGAATACACAGAAGACGTTTTGCCAGTTCCTTCCACTGAAATACAGCCTACATCACCAATTCCCATCCAAGTAATAACCAGGGCCCACACTGCTCACTCTGCTTAATTTCCAAAATCAGATGGGATCTGATGCTTTTAATTTAAGGTATTTAGGCCCTTTATTTTTGGTATCATCTCTCTAAAATGTCTTTCAAAATCATAAAAAATAGTTTAATTATATAGTTTAATTGTTGATAAATATATATAATGTTTTGTATGTTTTGAATATAATAATAAACAACAATAATTGATAATTGTAATAATAGGAGGTAGCGATAATAGCGATAGTAGGAGAAGGAGAAGAAGAAGCAACAGCAGCAGCACAACAAATTCTTTGAAAGAGACTCACAGCACTGTGTCAAAACGCTGTCCCAAGTGGATTGTTGAATTTTTCTAGCTGCTTCTTTGCACTCCAGTTTGCTTCTCAGATCTTTATGGTTTCCCCACACACACACACAAGAAGACTCTGGGGCTTTGGCTGAGACTGGCAAAGACTCTTAATACCCCCCACAATCTCCTCCCTCACATCTCTGTAGTCTAGTTGTTAAACCATTAACCTCAAGCAAAATTCTTTAGAGCAGGCTATAGTCTGGTGCCCATCCTGGTCAATGAGAGGAGAGGGAATTTGTCATCAGGGGTTCAATCTGATTGGTTAGGTGGGAGTGTTTGATGATGTCACACTAGTTGTACCAACCCCTCACAGTTTTGTAGTAGGAGTTGCCATGTTAATTCCACACAATAACTACTGTATTGTCTTGCTCTGTCCAATTTTGCTATGCACATTGTCAGAGTCCCCTTGAGGTTCCCCTGTCATGGGCTATTGTTATATTTTGTTTCTATGGAAATATAGTGAATAGTGATGTTATAATTGGGGAATTTGTTGTTGTTGTTGTTGTTGTTGCTGAAATGGTTTTGTTGCTGGGAATGGGAGATGGGGCTGGTGGAGGGAAGGAGAGAGAGACAGGATGTTTCCCAAAGCTTCAAGGTCACTCTCTTGGAAAAGGAAAGAGAAGGAAGGGGAAATAGGAAGCAAGGGGGTTATATGCTTGTGATTAGGTCTTTGAAGCCAGTTCTGGCAAACACTTGTCAACTGTGCTAAGCGGCTCAATAAATCTGGTTTACCCATGAAGCCTGGTTATTGAGTAAGGTAGAGACAGGATTATCATTTGTTGTTGTTAACTGCCTTCACATGGATCTCGACCTATGGCAGTGACACTATGGATGAGGCATCTCCAGGCCCCCTGTCCTCTACTGCTCTGCCCAGCTCCTGTAAACTCATATTCGTGGTCTCTTTAATAAAAAAGTCCATCCATCTAGCATGTGGCCTTCCTCTCTTTCTACTACCTTCCACCTTTCCTAACATTAATGTCTTGTCTAGTTTGAATGTGTGTAAGTTCTCTGTGGTCATTATTTTTGTTTTCTTTATGTTCAACATTAAGCCTGCCTTAGCACTTTCTTCTTTGATCTTCCTTAGTAGTTATTCCAGGTCTGTGAGGTTCTCTGCTAGTATTATGGTGTCATCAACACATCTCAGATTGTTGATATTTCTTCCTCCTACTTTCACTCCTCCCTTTTCCATATCCAAGCCTGTTTTCCTTACAATATGTTCTGCATATAAGTTGAATAGATAGGGTGATAGGATGCAGCCTTGTCTGACACCTTTGCCAATTGGGCCACCCTATAAACAAACCCTATAACCCTATAAACAAAAAGCTTTCCAACCCCTCCTCACCTATACAATAAGGTCAACCTCACAACCAAATTTGCAGATGACACCAAATTAGGAGGAATTGCTAATACCCCAGAGGACAGGATGAAAATTCAAAATGACCTTAATAGATTAGAAAGCTGGGCCAAAGCTAACAAAATGAATTTCAACACAGAGAAATGTAAGGTACTGCACTTAGGGCAGAAAAATGAAATGCATAGATATAGGACAGGGGACACCTGGCTTAATGAGACTACATGTGAAAGGGATCTAGGAGTCCTAGTAGACCACAAGTTGAACATGAGTCAGACTGACTCTGTCAATCTGGATTGCAACAGTTCTATCGGAGATCATCTGTTCCTGGAGTCTTGTTTTTTGCCATTTCCTTTTTTGCAGCTTCCACCTCAGTTTTTAGAATTTGAGGTTCATCTTCATATGGCTCTTTGTTCCATGTGTCCTTCATATTTTCATCAGCCCAGCAAAAGAGGAAAGCTCATCCGAGACTGGCAGCCCCGAGCCACGTGAACTGTGCTCATATACAGACCAAGGTCTGAAAGCTGCTTTTCACAGTGACTCAAAGAATCTACCATTCTTCCTGATCCAAGTGAGAGGATTTATGTGAGAGCAGGAGCGCAACTTCTGATCAGAGGATGCCAAGATATGATATATATTGGTACGTCTGGAAGGAGAGGCTTCAGAGTTGCTGGCTGATTTATGTAATTCAGGTGTACCTGAACAGGACAACTTTGACACCTTTATGACCAATCTCCAGGCCCAGTTTGAAGACCTATTCTGGGAGGAGACAGCATGCCCCAACATCCAGACCCTGAGGCAGAGTACCAAGCCAGTTGCAGACTATGAGTTAGAGTTCTGGCATCTGGTAGGCTGCATACTGGACAGATGACAGACCTCAAAGATTCAATACTTTCAGGATCCTTTGAATCCTGTCATCTTAGAGTGGTCCTTGCCACAGGGGAACCCTGAGACTTTACTTGTATAGTGCATCTTGCTGGAGAAGTTGAAGCCATGCAGCTCAGTGTAAAGTTTGCCAAACAAAGAAAGTCCTGGACAGCTTAGCCAGGAGGAAGTAGCAGCACTTCAAAAAAGCCCAGCCAAGCAGGGGTTAAACTACTAGACTTGGAGAGGAAGAAATGGATGAGGCTGGGGCTATGCCTGTGGTGTGACAGGGAAGGTCACCAGGTCGGCAATTGCCTGGGAACACGTCTGCTCCCCTCCTTGAAGACAAATAACCCCAAAACACCAAAAGGCAAAGGCCTAAAAGGAGCACTGCAGTGGTGAGTGGTCAAGCTGTGCGGGAGGAGGTGAAGGATGAAGACCAAATGGGCACCCATGAAGATGAAGGAAAGTGTTCAAGAAACAGATGGAACCCACCTTAACCAGTGCCATGTGGCAGGCTTATGGCAACGGACACCCTGAGTTGCAGTGAATGGATGTGCTATCCTGTTCTTTCTACATGAAAGACTTTGGACACCCAGGAGAGGAGGAAAGCTGGACATTGTGGGCATGGCTGCACCAGATATCTCATCAACCCTGCAGCAGTGACTGGACTGAGCCTGCAGGTGAAGGAGCTACCCCAGGCTATTACGTTTACCCAAATGGACGGGCACCTGATGGCCGGGGACCAGTCTGACACTGGAGTGAGCCAGTACATTTGGAGGTGGGAAAGCTTTAGTTTGTGGTGGCTCCCACAGTGGTGCATGCCATCATGTTGGGCCTGGACTAGCTCCAGTTCCATAACCCCAAAATTGATGGGAGAGACAAAGTTCAATAACACACAGTGCTGGGACCACTGGGTGCCTCTGATGGGGTGCCAACCTGGGTAAAACCAAAGGCAGTACCAGTCACTGGTGGTGAGCATGGTGGCCGAGTCTCCCTTAACAAAACTAGTGACCAATTAGGTCTTTGAAGTCAATTTTGGCAAACACTTGTCTACCGTACTGAGCTGCTCAATAAATCCCTTCTGGTTTACCCATGAAGCCTGGTTATTGAGTAAGTTAGAGACGGGGTCATCACACATATGATCGATACCGCCTGTGGCATTCCAGATGCTGAAATAACAGGGTCAGAGGCTGAAAACTAAGAGGTGGTACCTGGCTAGTAGCACTTACCAGATTAGGGTGGAGCCAACTTTGCACTGTGGGATGGAGAAAATGTCAAAATCTCACATCCAGCCAAGAACAAAGTGTCTCTCCTGAGCAGATGTGGCTTTGAGAAGGCTATTATTCTGACTTGGAAACATTTGAAATAATTAAAATACAGAAGAGCACCACAGTCACTGCTATGCATCAGGAGAGCTAGGAGAGCAACTTTAAAACATCACATCCCTCTTTGCTGACACCAAGAGACAGCAGATGGGCCAACTGAACACATCAGATCAATTATCTGTTCACTTCTGTGAACAAGCCAATAATCTGTTTTGTAAACTAACAGCAGCACTTTGTTTCCAAGGGCGCTAATCCAAACAGGCTTCCATGGGCATGAGACTTGAGTGTCACACCCTGTCTCCTGTCCGCCTGCAAATAAACCTAAAGCCTTGCCTAACATGTCTTTGGCAGGGGTAAGATTTGAACTGGAGACTACTGTCTCACAGAGTTAATAAAGAGCTACTAAACTAGCAGTTGTTAAAACGGGGTGGGTGGGCATTGTGAGGTTGAGGTATTTGGAATAAAATACATATTTTAATAGTCTGGCATCTTGATGGTCTCATAGGAAGGAGACCCACTGGGAGCAAAATTAAAGTAAAATATAGTAATCATCTGCGTATTGCTAGATGTCTTAGAAAACAACAGCCACAGAATCACACAAGTGATACTTTTGACATCACTTTCAGCCACGGCTGACCTTACGTAGCTGAGCTGAATAACAAGATGGTAACCCTGCCCCTTCTATATATGTGTCTGTTTGTGCCTTCAAGTCAACTTAGGGCAACCCCATTAATTTCATAGGGTTTAACTGCCCTCAAGTTGTCCTCTGAGACATGGCAACCCTGCAGATGAGACTTCCAAGCCCCCTGTCCTCTACTGCTCTGCTTAAGTCTTCTAGATTCAGGCCTGTCATCTCCTGAGTCTGTCCATCTAGTGTGCGGTCCTCCTCTTTTTCTACTGCCTTCCACCTTTCCTAGCATAATTGTCTTTTCTACTGAGCCATGCCTTCTCATGATATAGCCAAAGTATGGCAGCCTTAATTTGATCTTCTTAACTTCCAGGGAGAGTTCAGGCTTGATCTGTTCTATGACCCATTTGTTTGTCCTTTTGGCTTTCCATGGTATTTCTAGCCTTATCTGCTCAAGAACCCATTTGTTTGTCTTTTTAGCTGTCCATCATGCCCTCAGCACTCCTCTCTAGCTCCACATCTCAAAAGAGTTAATTTTCCTCTTATCTGTTTTCTTCACTGTCCAACTCTTGCATCCATATACGGTGATGGGGAATAAAATGGCTTGGATAATTCTAACTTTAGTGTTCAGTTGTATATTTTTATATTTTAGGATCTTGTCTACCTCTTTCATAGCTGCCCTTCCCATTCCTACTCTTCTGATTTCGTGACTGCAAAGCAAAAGCAAACCAGCTTCATTTATATACCGCTTCATATTGCGCTATGGGATGTCTAAGCAGTTTACAACTGTAAGCTCATTGCCCCCCAACAGCTGGGTACTCATTTTAGCGACCTCGGAAGGATGCTGGCCTGAGTCTAGCCTGAGCCCTGGCTAGTATTGAACTCGCAACCTTGTGGTTTATGAGTGAGTGGCTGCAGTACAGGCATTTAACCACTGCACCACCACTGCAGTCCCCATTCTGATCAATGTTTGATCCAAGGTACGGGAACGCTTTTAACTATTTTGATTTCTTTATTGTCTAGCTTGAATTTACATAGCTCCTCTATGGTCATTATTTTTGTTTTGTTTTTTTATGTTCAGCATTAAGCCTGCCTTTGCACTTTCTTCCTTGATTTTCCTTAGTAATTGTTCCAAATCTAAGATGTATTCCACTAGTAGTATGATGTCATCCGCATAACTTAAATTGCTGATTATCTTTCCTATCTTCACTCCTCCTTCTTCTGAGTCTACACCTGCTCTTCTTATAATATTCTTAGCCTACAAGTTCAACAAATAAGGCGACAGAATGCAGCCTTGCCTGACCCCTTTGCTAAATGTTAACCACTCTGTTTCTCTCTGTTCTGTTCTGACCTCTTGTCCTAAGTACAGATTTCTCATCAGGACTATCAGATGTATCGGGACTTCCATGTCTTTAAATACCATCCATAGTTTTCATGATTTGTTCAGTTGAATGCTTTGCTATAGTCTACAAAGCACATGCTTTTCTTAGGCAAAGATTACTCAGAGGTGGTTTTTCCAGTTCTTTCCTCTGAAATCTAGCCTACAGCATCTAGTATTCATTGACCCTGCTTTGCTTCCAAGATCAGATGGGATCTGGTGGCTTTCGAGGGTTTAGACCTCTACTTTTCCATATACAAAAGTGTTTTCTTCAAGACTGACAATGGAGTAGCATCCTCTGCAACAACCTATGTATTCCTGAAATTAGCAGGTTTAATGGCTGCTGAATGAGAGGCAGCCACTTGTGCTGCCTTTTATGCCTTGGTGATGGTCACAATGTGGGAACTTGTGTTCATTGCAAGGCTTTATCCCATCAGTGCATTAAAACTGCTTTTCCAAGGCCACAGCTCTCTTGTAAAAGTAAGTCCTGACAGCCTTATACAAGCCCTCCAATAGAGATTACGTCTTTATCACGTAGATATTCTTCTACTCTGACAGCTCCCCAGTCCAAATGATGGCTAAAAGATTTCTTCATTTCTGTGAGACCCGACTGGAGAAGAATAGTTCTCAGTACTCCACTTGTGACTCTGCCACTCATTTGAAAATGCCCTAAGTGTGGCACTGACCCATTGATATAGAGACTCAGCCTCATGTGTCTTCAACACCAGGCTGCTCTTTTGATCTGGTGATCTCCATAGCATGTGCATTTAATGCTCTTTCTCCTCAGCCAAAATGCGGACAGTCTGAAAACTGTATATATTAAGCAAAGCAAAGCAAAGCAGCTTCATTTATATACCACTTCATACCGCACTATGGAGTATCTAAGCAGTTTACAACTGTCAGCTCATTGCCCCCCAACAGCTGGGTACTAATTTTAGCGACCTCGGAAGGATGCAGGCCTTAGTCAAGCCTGAGCTCTGGCTAGTATTGAACTCGCAACCTTGTGGTTTATGAGTGAGTGGCTGCAGTACAGGCATTTAACCACTGCACCACCAGGGCTCCTGTACAGCTGTTAATTACTTGGCTCCAGAAACCTTCTACTTCGTTGCAGCTGCACTGGCCAAAAGCCTTCTTGTCTTTGTTCTTACCATCAAAGATGGGCAAGACTTCAACTGTCTTCATTAAAATAAGTGGTTCTTTTATCTCAATAATTTACTCAGAACTACATACAGTCAAAAATAGTATTTTACTGGAATGCTTTTATGTCACAATTATAAGCAGTAATACCAAGAACATAGAGCTTCTGAATCCCTTAACAAGTACACAATGTCTGCAAAACCATGTTTGTTTGTTTGTTTGTTTTTCACAAATGAGAAAGTTGACATCCACACAGTTATTGAACTGAATAGTTAGGATTTTTAAAATGATGACATATATACAATGAATCCCTCGCATTGTCCTCCACCACCACCAGCAATTAAGAGGAAATTGTTTAAATTATAAATAACATCACTAGCAGTTAGCATGCTCGCTTTCGCTTACGCTTTCTCTCTCTCTCTCTCTCTCTCTATATATATATATATATTCTTTGTAAAAAGAAACAAATACTGGCAAGTATCTGGTTCCAAAGGGTGCTTCCCCTGAGAGAGCAGCAATGAGGTTTTGAGTATGCTTCTGACATCAGAATTGGCTATGAAGTACAATTTCCCAGGTCCTTTGAATGTTCTTGACAGAACTGGGCACTTGCCTTCTGGGGTCAGGCTGGAGGGACACTTTGAAGCTATATACACTTTTTGTTCCACTGGAATCACACAGCTGCTTGCTTTGCTGTCATTCTGAAGTCACAGTGAATCCACAGTGAATTCCATCAGCAAGTCAAGAATGGTATTTGAGGATGAGGGGAACTAGATCAAACAGAAAAGAGGCATAAAAGTACATGCAAAGGATCTGTCAACAAACTAGCTTGGAGTTGTATGTATTTAAGAATATTGTTTTTCTCAGTGATCAAAAACATTTCAGAATACCTTTTAAGCATATTATTTTTGTATCAACATTAAACAAGAATGCATAAATTGAAGACAGATCTATAGTGGTCCCTTAGGTATGAAAGTTCCATCCTTTCGATCTATGGTAGAAATGGTGCCTAATAGAAGTTTTTAGTATACTGGATTATTAAGGGCATATTTTTACACAGGTATCAAAGGAGGGGTGAGGAACCTGGCTCTCTAGATGTGGTTGAATTCTAACACCTACTAGTCCTACACAGCATGATTAATGGTTGGGGATTATGGGATCTATAACATCTGGAAGACCAACATTTTCTTACCCTAGCTTTAAAGTTATTACAGAGTGGATCTTGATTTTTTTTAAAAAAACAAAACACCCCTTTTCTTGACAAAGAAAAATACTTACCAGTTTAGCCAATACTGTGAAGCCTGAAATTGCTAAATGTTTATTTTTCAATCAACTTTGCTTTAGTGAACACCCTGTTACTATCTCTTTCCAGCTCTCAATTCAAAGTAGATGGGATCTTCCATGAATATTGCATCTCTGTTCATCTCATTTCCTTCCAACTCACATTCTTAAAATAAACGTGAGCAAGGTGTGCATAAGAGACATCTTTTCAAAAGTGATGCCACCAACACACCAGTAATCCAGCTGCTGTGATGCCGCAGATGAGAAATATTATGGGCATAGTA
Organism: Phrynosoma blainvillii; assembly: GCA_026167975.1. Lineage (NCBI taxonomy): Eukaryota > Metazoa > Chordata > Lepidosauria > Squamata > Phrynosomatidae > Phrynosoma > Phrynosoma blainvillii. The sequence goes on from JANUYF010000004.1 coordinate 157,043,062, forward strand.
TTCACGGCGAAGTCTAACCAAAGCAGAATAAAGTGGCATTGTTACTTCCCTTGATATAAACTCTATATTCCTCTTTAATTCAGCCTAGAATCACATTCACCTTTCTATCTGCCATAATACACTGCTGACTGATACATGCTTAAGGTGGCCCTGACACTTGTTAAGCATTCATCCTTTCAAACTGTTGCCATATAAACCGAGTGCCATTTGATACTGAGTAGGGGCTCAGACAAATAATGCAAAAAAGCTTGCTTGTACAATATAAATACTGCAGTCTTAACACTGTCCAGAAAGAAACTATTTACAAAACAAGCGTAGGATTATACTGTAAACTGCTTTTCCTACTTGAACATTCTGCATAATTTAGGGCGGCTGTTATTCTATGCTAAGAGTCCCAATGATCCTCCATTCTGACTACTGATCACATCTACACCTACATAGCTTTAAGAAGGAGTGGGCAACTGTGCATCAAATAGGGGCCAATTTCATCCGGTAACTCCCAACTGGGAGAAGTGAACCAGCGCATTGAGATGTATCAGAAGTCACATTATATTACAGCAAGCTAAAAGATTTTCAACTCCGAAGTTCAGAACAAAGTATCAACTGAATTACTCACCAATAATCACTAGCAGGACAACAACAGCAACCAGAGCAACGATAGCCTTCATCTGGATATGGAAACACATGGCAAGCTATTACTTCCCAGTTGCATACAGAGATATTTTTAATTCCATTTCATAAAAGAGAGACAATAATGGTACAATGCTTGAAAAACAAGTCAGGTAAATAAAAATGGTTTAATTTTGTCATTCATCCACATTTTAAAAATAAGAGCATAATATTGGCTGCTGTAGCAGATTGGGCCAGTGAACACTAATCATTTTGGCTCCAGCTCAAATCCTAATTCACTTAATAAGATCACAGGAATTTTTTTGTACATAATATAGCTTTTTTTTTAGCAATATTAGGTTATGGCACCACTGTTCAGGATGTGTGTGCACATGAATGCAAACATGTAAAATTATGTGGATTTGATTATGTTTCAAAAAGCAGAAATTGATCTGTGGCAAATTATAGACATCTGAGTGATTGTGTTGTTAACTGCCAACAGTTGGTCAACATACGGCAACCCCATGAATGAGAGACCTCCCAAGTCATCCTATCATCAACAACCCTCCTCAGATCTTCCAGATTCAGGGCTGTGGCTTCCCTGATTGACTCTATCCATATGGAATGCGGTCTTCACTTTTCCTACTGCCTTTATCATTTTTTAAGCATTATTAAGCATTTTTAAGCATTATTGTTTTTTCTAATTCAAACAAAAATCCATCAGTGATACCTTTATTGGGCAACCGAAATGCTCAATATATTTCTTGCAAGCTTTCAAAGCTTCGAAAGCTTGCAACACGTATACTGTGCATTTCAGTTGGCCAATAAAGATATCACTGATGGATTTTTGTTTGAATTTGCTAAATGGCCAACACAGCTACCCCTGCATGATTTCTGTATTGTTCTTTGTTGTGAATCATGTCTTCTCATGATATGTCTAAAGCAGGGGTAGGCAACCTTTCCCCTTTAAGGGCCAAGGGACTTCAGCTCCCAGAATCCCAGGAGCTATTGGCCAACATGGCTGAGGCTTCTGGGAGCTGAAGTCCCTCGGCCCTTAAAGGAGAAAGGTTGCCTACCCCTGGTCTAAAGTATGACTCCTAGGCAGAGTTCAGTCTTTAACGGCTCTATGATCCATTGTATGTTTTTAATAGCATTGTTTCTTAATTTGTAAGCTGCTTTGTGTTCCAATTTTGAGGGGAAAGAGAGATATAAACAAATATAATAATAATGCATTTATAAAGCTGTTTGACAGTGAAATATGCTGATTCAGAGTGTGATGGACTCTCCTCCTTTGGAGGTTTTTAAATAAGAGGCTGGATGGTCATCTGCTGGGAGTGATATGTTTGTGCATTCCTGAACAGCAGAGGGTTGGACTGGATGGCCCCTGTGGTCTCTTCCAACTCCAGAATTCTATTATTTGTCTTTCTCGCTGACCATGGTATCTATAAAACTCTTCCCCAGCACATTTCAAATGAGTTAATTTTCTTCTGAAAGGGAAATGTAGGGCATGTTAAAGACACACAGGTCTCTAACCTGAATGACAAAAAAGACTAACTAGAAAAGTCTGGTATTTATGAATACTTATTTAACAATAATGCAAAAACGTATTAAACCTAAATTGCATGTGTTTACTACAATAATACAATTTTAGACATCCAGTGGAATAATAAAACAATATAAACTATCTAGAAAATGGTCATACAGTAAAACATTGAAAAGCAAAGCAAAGCAGCTTATTTATATACCGCTTCATATCACGCTATGGGATGTCTAAGCGGTTTACAACTGTGAGCTGATTGCCCCCCAACAATCTGGGTACTCATTTTAGCGACCTCGGAAGGAAGACCTTGTGGTCTATGAGTGAGTGGCTGCAGTACATCTCTAAGACTTAACAAATCGTCAAAGGTTGAACAATCAGATATGAATGAGGTAATGGCTACAATTCAAATATAAGCCCATTTAAAGAAGATATAAAGTTCATGTAGTTTATGACGTAAGTTTTGCAGAACCTGAAGTCTGAAGATTCTATGGCTTGAAAGAATCTTGGAAATAATCCTTAAAACATTAGACTTAAAATCCTGACTTCAAGGAACCTAAGTGACAGTTATTTCTGGAACCTTTTAAAATGTCTTCATCAGTCCCTGCTTTTATACTTCTTTTAGATTTCTCATGTTTAATCCTGCAATGTTTTAATATATCTATGAAATAATGCATACATTACAAAATTTTAATAAATAAAAAATACCAGAAATAATATACAAATCCAGACCCAGAAATGTTTGTATGCACTTTCTCCCTTCCACACAGGAATGTGTATTCAGCTACTTCCAAAATGAATTTGAGAAACGGGGGGTTCCAAAGGCTTGGTTTTTCAAGGAGATAGCCTACCCATTTGTATTCACTTACTTGTAAATGAGACAAATCACTGAAAGATTTACAATTCAGGTGACCCTTTTCTTAATTAGAGACCATAGGCAGCAGTTCTATAGGAGGGTGATTTAAAGGAATTTTCTGAAGCTTGACTAAGGTCCAAAACACATTGCAGAACTAACACAGTTTGAGACTGCTTTAACTGCCCTGGCTCAGTGCTAGGAAATTCTGGAAATTGTAGTTTATTCTGGCACCAGAGCTCCCTGACAGAGAAGGCAAAACTACAGTTTCAAATTTTTCATCCAATATATATAATCGATATATAATAATAATAATATAATTATCTAACTCCATTATCTCCATATTTATATCTCCACACATCATCTAATGAAAGGTTTTTGATCAACTGAATAAAAGATTTTGGTAGCTTCCCTTGATTTCCCCCCCCCCCTTTTTTTTTTCCCTCTGATGTCCTATCTCTGGTTTACCCCATTCCAATCTCCTGATAAGATCATTTTACAATAGTTATATTGTAAAGTTTTAAGTAATAATTTCTGGTAAAAAATGTCTTTCCTTTCCAGCAGAGCATATATACCAATAATCATATATTTATTTTTTTAAAGTTGTTATTTCTAAACCTATAAAATGACAACTGTAAAGTTCTTCCACCTTATATTGGGGATTGACATATATCACTAATCCTTCCTTTTTTCCACAGCCAAAATATATTTGTTACCTAATTTTTTTATTTTTTTATCAATGTTATATCTTTTTTTCTGTGCAATTCCTGGAGTGTGTTTCCTGGGGACAAATTAAATCTGCTGTTTAATCCCCAAGATAGTGGTATGCTCTCTTCCTTTTCTGTGGTGAGTTAAGCCCTTTAACATTCCATGATATGATTTTCATATGCATTTTATTTTAATTAATGTTCTAAGACTGTAATATACTCCTGACAATCCATCTGGCCCTGGAGCTTCTTAGACTTCATTTTTTAAATTGGTTCCACAATCTTTAAAACAGTAGCTGCAGCATTCAATTACTGTTTCTGAGCCTCCAATAATTTAGGCAAATTTTGATCATTTCTGTATTTTATCCACTGGAATGTGAACTTTTTAAAACAAAGCAGAAAAATAATTATAAATACATTTTGATGACATTTCTGTCCAAAATTAAGTTTTTCCAGTCTTAATCCTGTCAATCTTTTTCTCTCTTTCCTTTCTCAGTTTATACACCAGCCACCTTCCATGCCAATTTGTATTTTCAAAATGTTTTTGTGTTACAAATTCAAGAGTATGTCAAATGATTTTTTCACTAAATGCCATTTAGTCAATGTCAAACCTTTTTGACACAATGGTCTAGAAACAAAAAGAATATCAATTCTTCAAAAAGAACTGTGCCTGTTTGATAGTAACTCTAGCTTCTCCATATTTTAATCCTCAGAAATCAAAGAATCATAAAAGCATAGAATTGGAAGAGATCACAACGATGATTCAATCCAATTCTGTGCCATGCAGGAACACACAATCAAAGGACTCCTAGTCCTGACAGATGGCCATCCAGCCTCTGTTTAAAAACCTCTGTCCTTGGTGTAGTGCTATTCAACATCCTTATCAATGACTTGGATGAGGGCATATAGGGAATGTTTATCAAATTTGCAGATGACACTAAAGTAGCAGGGGTAGCTAATACCTCAGAGGATGGAATCAGAATTCAAACTGACCTGGAGGATCATTATGCTAAAATTAAAAGAAACTTCAGCAGCACTAGCCTCAAACAGAGAAAGAGAAGGCTCCGATCGAGTTGATAGAGAAAACATTGAGATTTAGAGGAATTAAGGAATAGCAATATAGGATATTTATGAAAGAATGACAGAGCTCATTTTCTGGGAAGAGTTAAAGCAGACATGAAATTTGAATTGGATAATGCTTACAGATTCCTGGATTCCTGGGTTACAAAACAACTGGATTTGCCAAGAGATGTGATTTCTTTTATGAAGTGACAAAAAAAAAAACAAGTGTTGTAATCTCTGAAGAAGATGATCATGGATGGTAAACAGATTCTGGTTTATAGAGATTTATTTGCAAGAATTTTGCAAAGAAGAAAATATTTCATATATACTCATGTACAAGTCAAGTGGGCAGAAGTATTTTTACTAATAATCTCAAACATTTGATCAGGGGGGCTTTAAACTGAATCATGTGGGAGAGGGAAGGTCCTTGGATCTAGTTCATCTGGTCCTGGAGACTTAAATTCATTTAGGTTCCTTGGAAGGTATCTTGGAAGGCAGGAGTACATCAGGGGCTGGAAATAATAGTCCAAATCTTAGAGAGGGAACAAGGCAAATGATGCAATGGCCCAACAGTGGGAGGAAAAACCCTCACACAGGGAGCAAGTGGGTAAGACACATGCTCTGAGATGTCTCTACACTAATGCACAGAGCATGGGAAATAAACAAGATGAACTTGAACTCCTAGCACAACAAGGCAAATACGATATAATAGGCATCACTGAAACCTGGTGGAATGAGTCTCACAATTGGAATGTAGGAATAGAGGAGTATAACCTTTTTAAGAGAAATAGGCCAAACAGGAAAGGAGGAATAGCATTATATGTCAGGGACATTTACACCTGTGAAGAGATCTAGGACTTAAATCCTGGAAATCAGGTAGAGAGCATCTGGATAAAAATTAAAGGGGAAGGAAACAACAGGGATGTTATAGTAAGAGTCTACTACAGACCCCCAAGTCAGACTGAGGAATTGGATGATGTCTTTCTAGAACAGATGACCACACACTCAGAAAGGAGAGATGTAGTAGTGATGGGTGACTTCAACTATCCTGATATTTGCTGGAAGTCAAACTCAGCCAATACTCCAAGGTCTAGCAAATTCCTCACTTGCTTCGAAGACAATTTCTTTGTCCAAAAGGTAGAAGAGGCTACAAAGGGATATACTATTTTAGATCTGATCCTAACCAACAGGATGACCTGGCAAGTGGTGGGATCCTTAGGTGGGAGTGATCATGTTCTCCTGGAATTTCTAATACAGTGGAAAGGGAAAGCCAGGCACAGTCAAACACTCATTCTAGACTTTAGGAGAGCTGATTTCAACAAACTTAGGGAAACACTGGGAGTGATCCCGTGGTCAGGAATACTAAAGGAGAAGGGAGTTCAGGATGGATGAGAGTTTCTCAAAAGGGAGATACTGAAGGCACAATCTCAAACTGTTCCAATGAGAAGGAAAAATGGGAGGTGTCTCAAGAAACTGGGTTGGATGACAAAAGAACTTTCAACTGAACTAAGTTTTAAATTGGAGATGTATAAGAATTGGAAAAGGGGGGAAATCACTAAAGAGGAATTCAAACAAATAGGAAGCACATGTAAAGTCAGGAAAGCCAAAGCACAAAATGAGCTCAGGCTTTCTAGAGCCGTTAAGAACAATAAAAAGGGCTTTTTTGGGTATGTCCGTAGCAAAAGAAAGAAGAAAGAAATGGTAGGGTCACTGCACAGAGAAGATGGAGAAATTCTAACAGGGGACAAAGAAAAGGCAGAACTACTCAACAACTTCTTTGCCTTGGTGTTCTCACAAAAGGAAAAGGGTGTGGAACCTGAGGAAATTGGAGCAGAGGACACAATAGGGGAAATGTAGGACAGAATAACTAAAGAGGAAGTACAGGAATATCTGGTCAACCTAGATGAATTTAAGTCTCCAGGACCAGATGAACTAGATCCAAGGATATTAAAAGAACTGGCAAATGTAATCTCAGAGCCATTGGCAATAATCCTTGAGAATTCCTGGAAAACAGGAGAAGTCCCAGCAGACTGGAGGAGGGCAAACATTGTCCCCATCTTCAAAAAGGGGAAAAAAGAGGATCCCAACAACTATCACCCAGTTACCGGGAAAGATTCTAGAACAGTTCATTAAACAAAGAGTCTGTGAACATTTAGGAGGGAATGCCATAATCACTGAAAGTCAACATGGGTTTTTCAAAAACAAGTCATACCAGACTAATCTCTCTCTCTCTCTCTCTCTCTTTCTCTCTTTCTTTTTTGGATAAAATTACCAGCTTCCTAGATGAAGGGAATGTGGTAGACATAGCATATCTTTATTTCAGTAAGGCTTTTGACAAGGTCCCCCACAATATTCTTGCAAACAAGATAGTAAAATGTGGGCTAGACAATACAACTGTTAGGTGGATTAGTAATTGGTTGATAGACTGAATCCAAAGGGTGTTCAGCAATGGCTTCTCTTCATCTTGGAGAGAAGTGACCAGTGGGGTGCCACAGGGTTCTGTCCTGGGCTATTCAACATCTTTATCAATGATTTGGATGAAGGAATAGGGGGCATGCTTCTCAAATTTGCAGATGACACCAAATTAGGAGGAATAGCTAATACCCCAGAAGACAGGATGAAAATTCAAAATGACCTTAATAGATTAAAAAGCTGGGCCAAAACTAACAAAATGAATTTCAACACAGAGAAATTTAAAGTACTGCACTTAGGACAAAAAAAATGAAATGCATAGATATAAGATGGGGGACACCTGGCTTAATGAGACTATGTGTGAAAGTGATCTAGGTGTCCTAGTAGACCACAAGTTGAAATATTTGAACAAATGTCATACTGAAGAGGGTGCTAGCTTGTTTTCTGCTGCTCCAGAGAACTGGCCTCGGAACAATGGATGCAAGCTACAGGAAAAGAGATTCCAGATCAACATTAGGAGGAACTTCCTGACAGTGAGAGCTGTTCAACAGTGGAACACACTCCCTCGGAGTGTGGTGGAGTCTCCTTCTTTGGAGGTCTTTAAACAGAGGCTGGATGGTCATCTGTCGGGGATGGTTTGATTTTGAGTTCCTGCATGGCAGAATGGGGTTAGACTAGATGGCCCTTGTGGTCCCTTCCAACTCTATGATTCTATTCTATGATTCTATTTTTTGCTCTCGTGGAGAAACGGAGGGAAGGGGAGCAGCAGGGAAGCCTCCACAGTTGCAGAAGCAACTCTTTCACTGGCAAGGCAAGGAAAATGGTTTGGGAGAGCAACATTTATTTTACAGGGCAAAAGGAAGTGCCAATCAACCCCCACTCTCTCCCACTGTGGCTCATTGAAATGTCCTTTCTGCAGGGGGAGAGGGATGGTCAGCACTTCTTTGAGGACACCCTTTGCTTTCCCAACAGTGACAAAGAAATCTGAAACAGCTGCAGCTGCCATTTTTCTGAGCCACATTACTTTGTTGTACCATATATAAGTCTACCCAAGATTTTTAGATCCTTTTTTTGGCATAAATTTTTCGACTTATGGACAAGTATATATGGTAATTTTTGTGAGCGCTAGCCTTAAACAAAATGGAGTACAATACAGATTGGAAAATTGGAAGAAGTAACCTTTTATTTTAAGGAAATATATACTTTAAATTCTATTCATAAGGCAAAAGATTTCTTTCAAAATTTGGGAAGGGTTTCAATGAATCAAGTTTTAGAAATGGAAATGGAAATGAAAAGCCGAATGATAATGGAAATAAAAGGTCAAATGAGGAAACTGATTGAAGGTATTAGTGTTAATAGTTTGATACCTGGATGACTTAAGGACTGTCTTCTTCTATAGGTTCCTTCTCACATGATTTAGTAGTCACTTGAGATACTACTCTGGATTTCCTGAGTTTGCAAAACTAGTTCACAACCTTTGGCACAAAATCTAGAGGAAAGAGGGGGAATTATATTCAGCCCAAGGGCTAGACGTCCTTCAAAACAAAGTATCAGGGAGTGGGCATTCTGCAAGTACCATTCCTTGCTGTCATCCTGATGCTTTTACTCCATTTCTCAGATAGGAGGAAGGGATGGCAAAGCTCAGAATATTCAAGTGGCTGTCTCCAATCATCAGTCGAGTGTGCACCCCTTCTCTGTGCTTGTGTGTGTCTCTTCAGATCATCTGTCAATATGTGGTTTTCTTAAGCAAGGAATATTCAAAGGCAGTTTTGCCAGTTCCTTCCTCTGAAATATAGCCTATAGCACCTGGTCTTTGTTAGCAGTCTCCCATCCAAGTAGTAACCAAGAATGACCCAGCTTAAACCCTGCCAAAAGTGCTTCATCAGGCCCCAGTACTGTTCTATTTCAGGTAGCAGCTAAAAACTTTGCTCTTAAGAAGTGTTTGGTCAAAGTTTTAATAGCCCCTGGGAATTTTAAAAACCCTTTCTGATTAAATTATGTTCTTACAAACTTTCATTGCTCAGTTTATTTAAGGTTGTTATAAAAATTCCTGACTTTGTGTGTTTACATTGAGTGCTGTCTCAGAGAAGCAGGCAAGATATAAGTTTTGAAAATAAAGTTAAAATGAATGAACAAATGCTCAATCTATTTTTAACTGCAGAGTTTAGAGAGGGGGAAATCATATATAGAATTCACAAATATATATTAATGGTGGCACAGTCACCATTACGACTTAGGTCCATTATGATTTTAGGAAACAAAGTAAGTCCCTGTCTGGGGCCTCACCTTGCAGCCTCGCCACCACATTTGTCTTCGGAGCTGTTTGGATCGGTTGCTAAAAGCTGTTGCGTTGTCTGATAAGCTCTCTATGACAGATAAGAAAAAGGACACAAACTAAACATACAGCAGTGCAAGAAAGCAGATGGAGGAATATTTTTGTCTTTTTAAAAGGAACAGCTAATAACCAAGGGATAGTGAATTCCATGTCATTTGTTTCCTCAAGGGGGACCATTATGAATACAGTCAAATCTTGTCTACTTATTTATTTGGTATCATTACTCCTTCTAATAATGAAGAATTTGGAAATGTTATGGCTGCAGAGCTAGAAAACACTTTAAATTCCTAAGCAACAGTCCCAAGTTTTAGAAGTGAGTTTCAGATTTAAAATGCAGCCCTTTGCAACAAGAGAGATAAGGGCACCACCTGTAGGTGATCAATGCCTGGGATTTTGCTAGCCCTGCATACAGACCTCACAACATGCAACACGTAGTGCTCCCCAGGACTCCATTTTGAAGCTGCAAGGGAAAGTGAAAAGAATCATTAACCATTTTTACCTGACTTATCCTGCAAATCATCCAACCGTTCTCCCCTTTCTATCACCTTGGTGATGTTCTCTTGCATGACATCAATAACTTCATCAACCTGGTTCTGAACGCTGGATGAAACAAACACAATCATGAATCATATGACCCAAAAATCAGTCAACAGTGTCAGTGTAGCCCATATGGCCAGGGGTCCAAACATAAGCTAAATAACTACTTTACCACATTGTTAGGAATGTAATGAGAAGGTACTGTGATTTCATTTAATTTAAAAATGGAAGTGGGTAGAAAATTATTAGTTCAAAACCAGCCATTGAGTCATAGCTAATCAAAACCTAGACTCCAGTGCAAAAATTTCCAAGTAAATATGCACTGAATGTACATCAGAACCTATGGCTCCAATATCAAAACTGTGCCACACAATTTCACATTTTTCAACATTTCTATCCCATTTTAATACTCTCAATTAATTCACAAGTCTTTGAGACATATTATTTGAAAGATGAGCTCTTCTGGGAATTGACCTGTAAAGCATTCCAGATAGACACCAGCACAATTCATTGAGAACTTCTGAGCAAGTTGACTTTTTCCTAAGATAATATTAGCCACTTCACCACAGGAAAAAACTGGAGATGGTTGCTTTATGACAATCTTCTGTTTCTTGAACAAGATAGTTGGACGTTTAAACCAAAAGAGGTGATTCTTATGGAAAGCAAAGAGAATCAAGACAAAAGAAAAGCAGCCTAAGAGGTTTGAGAAAATGAGTTTTATTTAGAGTTGTATAAACATTATATGCATGTAATTAAAAATGTATATAAATGGCTTTTGAAACAAAAAGCAGATGATGAGCCTGTGTATGATAAGGTGGGCCTGAAATCTGGGGCATAATATTCATATGGATGTATGGGGGAAAATGTGGTCTAACAAAATTTACATTGCACAGGGACTTGAAAGAAAACTTGTATAAGATGATATATAACTGGTATCTAACTCCAAATTAGCTGTTGAAAATGTCCCAGAATATCTCCGATTAATGTTAGATATGTCAAGATGAGGGCTCCTTTTTTCATATGTGGTGGACTCGTAAGAAGGCAAAATGTTAATTCAAAATTCATTTTGAACATTTAAAAGTAAATTTTGTAATGTTTCCAGAAATATTTTTCTTGAGTATTATTGATAAAGAACTGGAAAGTAAGATATGGATTACTTCTAAGACATGTCAACAGAACCAAGAATATTGTTAGCTCAAACTAGGAAATGGACTAAAGCATCAACAATGGGAAAATGGATTATTAAGGTTGCTGAGTTAGCCCAAATAGCCAAATTAATGTGGGTTTTAAAGGATAAACCAATTGAAGACTTTTTGTAAGACTTGAAATGGCTTGTGGATTTTTTTTGAGCGATAAGAAATATAAAGAAGTAATCATCTGTTGTTACAGTTTTTAGTAATTTCAGTAGGATTATTTAGTTGGATCTGTAATGGTAGAGTATTTTTTTTCTTTTTTCTTTTTTTTATTACAGCCAGGATAGAGGGAGTCAGATCCGTATTGTTAATTCATTAGTTGTATTTTCCCCCTCTTTCTGTCTTTATTTTCTGAAATGTATATTATTACTTTGATTGTAAATTTGATTGTTCATGTTAAAATTATTTTTAATAAGTATTCTTGGTGGTCTGCTTTATAAAGCTTATCTTGAGTACTTCTAAATTAAATCCAGATGTGTTAGAAATCTTAACTGAGACTACAAATTTCACATACTGTAAATGCAAAAGAGAAATTTCAAATGACACAAAATACTTACTGCCTGATCTTCTCATTCTTAGGCCCAAACCTTGGACCTGATGGCCCTCTCCTAGAAAGAAATGGCACAAGTGACTGGACAGATACTTCAATCAAACTTGAAGACAATTGCTACTTATCTATTTTAGCCAGTTAAAAGGCAGATTTCTGGAGCTGGAGCCTGATTAAGATATGGACTATTGGAGGACAATATATTTGGTATCTTATGTAGGATTCCTGTGGTTACAGTAAAAGGGAGGGAAGGCACCTTACAATGAAATATTCATAGCAGCTACTGCTGGCTAGAGTTCCAAGTGAATCATGCAGTGCTCCACTTAATTCTGGAGGCAAAAACGTGATATCAAATAATGTTAACTGGTCAAGACCAATGCTAAACAATCCACACGGAATCTAGAACTGTATCCGCACTGCAGAAATAATCAAGTTTGACACCACTTTGCCATGGCTCACTGCTATGGAATTCTGGGAACTATAGTTCTGTGACACATTTAGCCTTCTCTGACAGAGAGCTCTGGTGCCACAACAAACTACTATTCCCAGAATGTCATAGGTTTGAGCCGCAGCAGTTAAAGTGGTGTCAAGCTGGACATTCTTGCACTGTGAATGCAGCCTGAGATTCAGTTCTAGATTCACTGAATATTACAGTGGAAGATTAAACACATCCTCCTTAATATAGCCTCAGAAACTGTGTTTTGAACTGTGTTCAGTTGGCTGTTCTCCAGTCTTAGGAAATACTTACAAAAAAAAGTCCTCCTCTTCATCAGAATCTTCCTCAAGGAGGTTTCTCTGTAAAATATAGATGCATCTCAACCAACAAATAAATGCCTCATTTCCCCTCTTTTTAATGCCATACCATACCAAAAAAATCATGGCTCTTTGAGGTGCATTTTTCCTAAAACTTTGGAAAAACTAAGCACAATGCCACTAATAGATCTAAACCCCAAAACTGTTTCTGTCTTTGTAAACCATAAGCATAAACCATTTTAGCAGTTCATCTTAACTGTTGCAATTCAGAAGCCAAACTGACATTATAAATAAACCCTAATCCTCCACAAGGGATTTCTATTTTTTGATTTCTAGTTCCACTAACCAATATAATATAAACAAAGTGTCTATGTGCTTTCTCAGTAAAACATCATAATTAAATCATTTAACGACTATTGATCAAATTATTATCTGCATAAAAATAAATGTTTGTGCCATGGGCAAATTCCAAGGGCTATTCAGCTACAATACCAGACTCTTTTTTTTATTTTACCCTTTCTTGCACTCATTACAACTGAGATTTTGGTATTTTCAGTTCTACTTTTTATGTGATTTTATGTTGTTTGTAGATGATTTTAATTGTCTTGCGTTTTATTGAGATTTTTAATTTTTTTATCTTTGAGCCGCCTTGGGGCCCTCCTGGGAGAAAGGTGGCATACAAATGAAATAAATAAATATTAGATGAAGCATTGCCAAACTCATTTCTCTAGATTCTGTAAGATGTTGGTAGTGGCTCCGCAGCACACTTCGGCTGCCATTTTTGAAGTTGGAAAGCTCATGGTTTCAAAATAAGGCTGCCGAAGCACACTGGGGACCCAGGCTCCAGCCAGGCTGGATTCGCCCAGTGGCTTCAGTGGCAAAATCCTTGTGAGAGGATCTGGCTGCCTCCCAATTAGGCTCCAATTCGGAAGAGGTAAACCAGGTTATTTCAGCAGTTGGATAATCTCCTAAAATAGTGGCACCTTTGCTTTCTGATGCTTCAATGTACACAAACTTTGTTTCATGCACAAAATTATTTAAAATATTGTCCATAAAATTACCTTTACATTAGGTGTATAAGGTGCATATGAAACAAATAAATTTTGTTTGCTTAGACTTGGGTCCCATCTCATATCTCATTATGTATATACAAATATTCCAGAATCTGCCTTGAATCCCATTTTGGGAGAACGGCAGGCTATAAATCCAATAAATAAAGAAATAATTTTTTTAAAAATATGAAATCCCTGACACTTCTGGTTTCAAATGTTTTGGATAAGGGATGCTCAGTTTGTACCACAATGTGGATTTTGGACAAACATTTCATCCCTCCACGTTTGCTGGGATTAGGGGCACAGGACCCCCGTGAATGTGGAAAAACTGCAAATAACAAAAACACTATGTTTTTATGTGTGATAACATCTTTCTTTAGAGATTTCTAGGTCCTCCAGTGCAACTCTGTGGTCAATATCTGCCAGACACTGATCAATGAATTGCACTGAAGGAGCTACAAATGCCTAGTGGAGTGTTCTTTCTAGAAATCTCTAGGTCCTTCCATGTAACTTTCGGTTAATGTTGACCACAGAATTGTGCTGAAGGACCTAAATATTCCTAGATCAATCATATTAATGAAATCTGTTAATAATCAAATCCGCAAAAGTCAAAGCCACAAACGTGGAGGGATTAGTGCAGTTTTGGATTATAGCATGATTTCCAGTGGAATGTAAACAAAGGACAACAGTGTACACCTTGTGTTAAATCTACTCAGGCTGTAATCCTAGGATGGGCTTCCTGGGGAAGGATTTATCAGAGCCCCCTAACTGAGGACAGGGAGAGAGGTCATCTGCCCTCGAGGGAAAGATCCAGTCTTATTGGCATCCTCCATGAGACTGCAGAAATGTCTATAGCCAGTGCTCTTCTAATTTTACAGTTCTAACATTCAAGAGGGCAAAAAAAGGATACATTCTACAGGCATCTTTGTGAGCCCACAGGATCCAACCCTCTCCCCCCATTCCCTTGACACACCCTTAAGACCAAGCAGGAAACTATTCTAGCCCTGAAACTGGCATACTTTATTTCTCTCCCAATGAAATCAGTTTCCCTCACACACACTGATTTTATGTGAGACAATGTTCATTAACTACCTTGAGAACATAAGAAAACATGCTTAGACTATTGACATATTTTGGGATATACATATGATCCCAGTTCAAAGCTTCACAAGCAGTTGTGTGATAACACTCGTATAGCCACCCGGTGATTTTCAAGAAAAAGGTGTAAAGCTCCCATTATCACTCACTCACTGGTTATGCTGGCTGGGATTAAAGAAGTGGCAAACCGTTAATAACTAGAGGACCACATATTCCTCACCTCTGCTTTGGACAGACTATTCTATTCTTCTAGATCCTGCTGTTTCCTTAAGAAGCTCAAGACAATTTAAACAGCAATACTATGCAGCCTCCTTGGGTTACAGAAACTATGGCCTGAAACACACAGGTCATGGCATTCAAACAATGCATGTCCCCAAACCACCCAGAAGTTGCTCCAAGGCTGTTTAAGGCTCCCCGAAGCCAGTCCAAAAAGGAGCAGCAAAAAAGCCACTCCTACCAGCAGTCCATTTGGGGCCATGACAGCAGCCAGCTTTGGGAATGCGGTGTCCGATTGCCATGGACCCGGAGCGATCAGAATCAGAGCGGCCTCTAGCCACTCCTTTTGTCCCATCTGCTTCACCCTTAAGTAGACCAAGACCTGCTTAATTTTATCAACTAGATGGTATCAGATGACCATAGACCATTCTCTAGAGTGCAGAGTAATTGTTCTTGGGATGGGCTGGATGATTTATGAAAGCCCTTCAAATGGCCTAGCTCTGTTACTCTTGGTCACTGACATTTTTAAAAAGCATTAAAAAGTATACGTACTCTCTCGCTTTTCACTGAACCAGTAACGTCATCATCATTAAGGTGGCGCTTGAATTTTGGAGGCATGTTTCAATATAAGTGTCACTTTTAGTTGTCCAGTTTGAGAAGCAGAAAACTGTCTGAGAGGGAGAAAAACAAAAATCACTAATTTAGTTGGATTTTCGGTTCTCAGCTAGTTCTCAGAACATAAACTGATATATGAAACATATGCATGGAATCTCAGATACCTTATAAAATAGCATGCTATCACCCTAGTATGTATTCTTTTATGTTTAATCACACTGGATCAATAATGTTCAAGATCTAGTTGGGCCTTCCTATTCACAGGGGATCCATTCTGGACACCCTAATGGTGGTGCAACATGCACGTGGCATGTACACACTCTATCATTTGAGGAAATGGGGCTTGCTGTCTGTAGATGCTCAAATCTGTGGATGGCAAGCCCACAGATGGTTTAATTAACAACTTTTCTTAAGGAGATCTCCTTTTTCTAGCCAGATGATAAATACAAATTAATTTTGTTTTGCTTTTTAAATCCTTCCTACATCTTAAAGCTTTCCATGTGTGTATAAAAAGATTTAACAAAAGGCAAAGTTTTAAATATGTCACTAATATAAGTACTGTCATATGATAACCAGAGAAAGTGTTTTAAAAGATTTCTTAAATAATCTTTCTCACAGGCAAGAAAATGGGTAGTTGTTATTTTTTAAAAGTCATGCCATTCTGAAATCAACACAGCAATATGTATGCATCAGTGATGTTTCAAGTCCCAAATCTAAAATCCATACTTTAGAATATAGACATTCTTGAACAGAACAAAAGATGGATGTAACGTAATCAATGACAGCAGAGCTATAGGATGGGACTAAAGAAATGTAGCTGGGAAGTATGAAAACAAGATAGGAGGGTTGCCCCAAACACTAGTTTAGGTGGAATGGGAAGAAGACCAGCATACATACCAAAAGTGATTCCTGAGATCTCACGTGCTGGATAGGTGCCTCTTGTCAGATCACAAACCTTAGATCCATAAACCAAATACAATTACTGGTATCTCCAGACGGTGCTGGGAAATATACCCATCTGAAACAGAAGAGCTGCTGCATTCAGTGTGGCAGACAACACTGAGGTACATGGTGAGTGATCTGATACTTCTAATGCACAAGCCTTTCACAAAGACCTAAGGTTTCCCCCCAGCCTATACCTTCACATCTGAAGGACTTGATCCACTTAACCCTCTCTGGATTCTTGAACAGGACCCACATTAATACGCATTTCATGACCCACACAATCCTTTTTCAAAAAGATGTCTTAGAATCTCCCTTTCCTAAACAGTTGTTTCCCAAAATGCCCCCAATCTTTGTTCCTTTTCATTCAAACCTTTTGGCCCACTTGCAACTCCTTCTATTTATTCAACTTAATCCACCTCAATATCCCTCCATCCATTTATTACCCATCTCTTTCTCCAGTGAGTCCCTCTTTCCTAATAACCCTTATTCTCCAATTAACTTTCTGTCCCCACCTAAAAAAGTGTTGCTGTATTTTTATGATTTTAACCAATTACTCAGAATAACCTTTTATGATAATCTACAAAATCACCATGTGCTTTGTAGACTACAGCAAAGCATTCGACTGTATAGATCATGAAAAACTATGGCGTTTAATGTCATGTGAGTGCCACCACATCGGATAGTCCTGGTGAGAAATCTTTACTTAGGACAAGAGGCTACTGTTAGAACAGACTATGGACAAACAGAATGGTTCCCAATTTTATCACACTACTTGTTCAATTTGTATGCAGAAAATATCATAAGAAAAGCAGATTTAGACTCACAAGAAGGAGAAGTGAAGACAGTAGGAAGGAACATCAACAACCTAAGATATGTGGATGACACCATACTACTAGAGGAAAACGATTTGGAACAATTACTAAGGAGGGTCAAGGGAGAAATTGCAAAGACAGTCTTACTGTTGGAACAAAAAGGAAACAAAGATAATGGCCATGGAAGAAATACATAAATTCTATCTGGATAATGAGGAAATCAAAAAAGTCAATGAGTTCATGTACCTAGGATCAAACATTGATCAGAATGGAGACTATAGTCAAGAAATTAGAATACTAGGAATGGGAAGGGCAGCTATGAAAGAACTACAAGAGACCCTAAAGAGTAAAGATATACAACTGAACACTAAAATCAGAATTGTTCAAGCCATTATATTGCCTGTTACCATGTAACTGGGCAGTGAAGAAATAAGAGAGGAAGAAAATCAATGCATTTGAGATACTGTGGTGCTGGAGAAGAGTGCTGAGGATCCCGTGGACAGCCAAAAGGACAAACAAATGGGTCCTAGAACAGATCAAGCCAGAAACCTCTCTGGAAGCCAAGATGACCAAACTGAGGCTGTCGTACTTCGAACACATCATGAGAAGAGAGGACTCTTTGGAAAAGACAATAATGCTGGGGAAGGTGGAGGGAAGTAGGAAAAGAGGAAGGCCACAGGCCAGAAGGATGAACTCAGGGCCTGAAGAGACTGCTAGAAATAGTGCAAATTGAGACCACTTTAACTGTACTGGCTCAATGCTAGGGAATTATGGGAATTGTAGTTTTTCTGAGACATTGAGCCTTCTCTGTCAGAGAGCTCTGGTGCCGCAATAAACTACAGTTCCCATGATTCCCTAGCACTGAGCCAAGGCAGTTAAAGTGGTCTCAAGCAGGCAATCAGGGAGGCGGTGGGCCTGAGGGGGGACGACGACGACGACCGGAGGGGCCTCTCCCTCAGGGCCTCCGTGGGTCCGGCCGTTGGACTGCAGGGCAGCAACCCGAGGAGGCCGACCTGCTTCAGGATGGCGGGGCAGGAGGCGCCCCCAGAGACCCTGCGGAGCTCCGTCCCAGAGGGCTCTTCGCCAGGCCCAGCCTCGCAGGCCTCAGCGGCCCCTCTCGTCACCTCGCCCGGAGTCTCTTCCCAGGGCAACGCCGCTTCGCCCTCCCCCGACGACGACGCCTCCCTGCCTCACCTGCTTGCCTTTGGGAGCCGGCGTGGAAATGGCCGGCGGGGGCCTGTCCTCAGTCCTTCTCCCATCGATCACTCGGCGCTCCGGGAGGGGGTGGAGCCAACTGCCGAGACTATCGATGAAAACAGCCTTGCCAGGGAAGGACGGAGGGCGTGTCTGCGCCTGCGCACTGGAGGCCCTCATGCTTAGTAGGAAGGGGCGGAGGAGATGCCCATTCCATCTCAAGACTGTGATAATGGAAATGCTATGACTTCAACCGTCGGCCTCTTTTTCTCCTACCTTTGTCACATTTTACCTGATTAAGAGTGCGGGAGATCTTGAAAGTTTGCCCATAGAATCAGTGTTTGGGTCAGGCCATCCATTCCAACTCCTGTACAGGAAGCCACTAATAAAGTATCCCCGAGGAGTTGCCCCTTTTGTGACCTCTGGGATGCCCAATTATTATAGTACAGTGGGCCCTTGGTATCTGCTGGGTTTGGTTCCAGAACCCCCTGTGGATACCAAATTCTGTGCATGCTCAAGTCCCATGATATACAATGGATAGTGTGTGTGTGCAAAATCATAGAATCATAGTTGGAAGAGACCACAAGGTCATCCAGTCCAACCCCCCTGCCATGCAGGAACTCCCAATCAAAGCATCCCCGACAGATGGCCATCCAGCCTCTGCTTAAAGACCTCCAAAGAAAGAGACTCCACCACCCTCAGAGGGAGTGTCTTCCACTGTTGAACTGCTTTACTGTCAGGAAGTTCCTCCTAATGTTTACATGGAATCTCTTTTCCTGTAGCTTGCATCCATTGCTCTGGGTCCTTTTCTCTGGAGCAGCAGAAAACATGCTTGCTCCTTCCTCAATATGACATCCTTTCAAATACTTAAACAGGGCTATTATATCACCTCTTAACCATCTCGTCTCCAGGCTAAACATACCCAGTTCCCTAATTCCCTCCTCATAGGACTTTATGGTTTCCAGACCCTTCACCATTTTTGTCACCCTCCTTTGGACACACACCAGTTTCTCCACATCCTTTTTGAATTGTGGTGCCCAGAACTGGACACAGGATTCCAGGTGGGGCCTGACCAAAGCAGAATACAATGGCACTATTACTTCCCTTGATCTAGACACTATACTTCTAATGATGCAGCCTAAAATTGCATTGGCCTTTTTGGTTGCTGCATCACACTGTTGACTCATGTTCAACTTGTGGTCTACTAGGACTCCTAGATCCCTTGCACATGTAGTCGCATTAAATCAGGTGTCCCCCATCCTATATCTATGTGTTTTATTTTTCTGCCCTAAGTACATCACCTTAATTTCTCTGTTGAAATTCATTTTGTTAGCTTTGGCCCAGCTTTCTGACCTATTAGGTCATTTTGGTTTTTGTTTCTGTCCTCTGGGGTATTAGCTACTCCTCCTAAATTGGTGACATCTGTGTTAGCATATTTGATTTTTCATAAAATTTTGGGCACATGAGTTCCCTCTATGACCCCAGACTGACCTCTGAGGGATGTCAGCCATAATCCCCAAGATGGCAGGTCATGTAGGCACAGAGACCTGCCCAGGATAACTGGAAAATTCCCTACCAGACAGGTTTGGGAGTTGCCAAAAGGGGAAAAACCATTATACTGGAAAAGACACATAATAGTGCTTATTTGTCTTGAGTCTCACACTTAATGGGTCAGTGATCAGATTTGACTGCACCCTTTTCTCTAGCCTCCCTTCCTTGAGAGCCTCGAAACCAAATTCATTGTTTAGGCTATTCTCACACCTAGGTTTAACAAAGCTAAGACTATCGATGCCTTTATCCAGGCTTCAGCCAAACCATTTAGTCAATAGCCAGAAGGTAGAAATTCCCTATACAAACCCTTGGATTTCTAGACTCCGTGTGCTATCTTGAGAGTGCATGCTGACTCCATGTCGGTCTGTACTCTGATCATAGCTCCCTTGGCCATCCTTCCCCCCACCCCACCCCACCCCATTTCGGCGGCCGTGCATCATCATCATCATCATCATCATCATTATCAACATCCACAGCAGATCCTGGAGAAGCCTTCAGAAGTGAGTAGCTCCCTCAGTCTGGCCAATCTCAAGCTATCCCCACTTTTGCTCCTTTATTCCTAAGTGTGCAGTTCGTGTGTGTGTTATATTTGTGTGTGTGCAGTTTTCCCCTTTTTAATAAATATTTAGACTTTAATTGGAGAAGCCTGTCTCAGTGTCATCCATTGTGGGCTTCCTTAGTCCTCTAGTATACATAACAGTACCTGGTCCTGCAGGGCTTTATTAGGACCCCACTCTTCCATATTTGAACTAATTATAAATTCCCCTAATTAGATCCTTCCTAACATCTGTAATTCTGATAAGCACACCCCCTATTCTTTCATCCGTTCATCCAAATCATTGATAAAGATGCTGAATAGCATTGGGCCCAGGACAGAACTCTGTGGCACCTCACTGGTCACTTCTCTCCAGGATGAAGAGGAGCCATTGCTGAGCACCCTTTGGGTTTGACTGTTACAACCAATTACAAATCCATGTAACAGTTACCTTGTCTAGCCCACATTTTACTATCTTGTTTGCTAGAATGTCATGGGGAACCTTATCAAAGGCCTTACTGAAATCAAGATATACTATATCCACAGCATTCCCTTCATCTACCAAGCTGGTAATTCTATCAGAAAAAGAGATCAGATTTGTCTGGCATGACAAGGTTCACTTTTAAGAATGTATATATTTTTTTTAAATATTTTCAAGCCATGGATGTTTGAATCTGTAGATAAAGAATCCATGGATATGGAGGGGCGATTGTAATATAGATTACATATTAAGTAAAGTACAGTTGGCCCTCTTTTTTCCCAGGGGATCCATTCTGGACACCACCACTCCCGCGAAAATGGAGACTCGCCAATATTGAAGCCCCATAGGCTTGAATGGCACACACCCCTATTGATTTTAATGGAGGTCACCCCTCCATGAATTATTCAAAACCTTGGACCTCAGGTGTGTGAGAACAGAGGGGCGACTGTAATATGAATTGTAAAAGACAGCATGGTGTAGCAGTTTGAGTGTGGGACTATGACTCTGGAGATGAGGGCTCAATTCTCTGCTCAGCTATAAAAAACTCTGGTTGACCCTGGAAATCAAAAATGGAAAATCAAACATTTCTGCTTTTTTTTTTTCACTCTCACTCTCTCACAAACATCTATTTTGTATCCAAAATAAAAGAATATAAACATCTATACTACCAAACTGCATAAAACTTTAAAGCACACTTAAATCAGAACCAACCTAAAAAGCAATGCCAAGGAATCTCAAACCAGTAATTAAAAAGTCATTTTCAATGCCAGAAATTTTATAATATGCAATACGCCCAATGAAATAGTAGTTGCCCCTTCATTCTCATGGACTTGTAATCTGTGGTTTTGAATATTCATGGAGGGGCAACCTCCGTTAAGATCAATGGGGCCTATGGGGCTTGAATATCAGTGAGTCTCCATTTTTTGCCAGGTGGGTGGGTCCGGAACGTATCCCCTGTGAAAATGGAGCGCCGACTATATATACTAAAAGCATTTGAAACAAATGAACTCATAGAACTCATAGATTTGAACTCATAGAATCGTAGAGTTGGAAGAGACCATAGCCCCTATGGAAGAGACCATAGCCATCGAGTCCAACCCCCAGACATGCAGGAATACACAATCTAAGCACTCCCAAGAGATGGCCATCCAGCTGTCAGAATCAGCATGCCCACCAGTCTTCTTTCAGACATAAAGACAGCTCCCAGACATTAAGTCAAAAAGGGCAGCTTTATTGCAGAAAAGAAAACAGCGCAGACAGGTCTTGACTTCTTTGACGAATCTAAAGGCACAGTACATTAACACACTTTTATAAACTAGAACAAAGTCCCTTCCCATCATCAAGTGGCAAACTGTGATTGGTCCAAGTTTCCTGCGCCTTGGCCCTTCACATGATGTAATGTCCTACTGTACGGAAAATCCAACAAAGGGCCAGGTGCATGCGAATCTACAGCTTCCCATCGGCTTTAGACCAAACAACTGTCTTTGATGGTGCTTTGTTTATGAACTCTGAAGCCTGAGACTAGGAACCCATGGCTATCAAAGTCAGCACAGATATGTGACTAACTTAGGCACCATTTTCCAGTACTCATTTAATATCAAATCAATCCATTTATGTTTCGGGCACTATACAATTAAACATTTAACACCAATTAACCATGAAAGTTTGAATCCAATTCTCTGCAGTGGCCAAGGCCGGCAGCTCCCCCACATTCCAGCTCTTTGCTCTCAAAGCTTTCCACTTTTCAACCAGCACCTTTTCAGCTTTCAGTCCTTAACCCTTTCCTTTAACAATTTTATCAACTCTATTCTGGCAGGAAAGCATTTAACCTAATGCGTTCCTGACACCAGCCTCTTTAAAAACCTCTAAAGAAGGAGACTCCACCAAACTCTGAGGGAGCATATTCCACTGTCAAAGAGCTCTGACCGTAGGAAGTTCCTCCTGAGATTTTGGTGGAATCTCTTTTCCTGTAGTTTTAATCCAGTGCTCCTTCTCCTAGTCTCTGGAGCTGGGGGAAACAAGCCTGTTCCCTCTACAATATGATATCCCTTCCGATATTTATACATAATGATCATGTCCTCTCTTAACCATCTTTTCATCAGGCTGAACATACCCAGCTCCCTAAGTCGTTCCTCATAGGGCATGGCTTCTAGACCTTTCACCATTTTGGTCGCCCTCCTCTGAACACGTTCCAGCTTGTCAACATCCTTCTTGAATTGCGGTGCCCAGAATTGGACACAGTTAAAAATTTCTTGATAGCCAAGGCTAACCATAAATTCCTTGACATGGCATTCTGGTCCATTCGCTGGCCATTGTGGTGGACCCTATAGTGTCCAACAGCATAATTACCGGTAATCTAAAAGGGTTCCTTCTGTTCATCTTTGGCAGGGGTAGGCAACCTTTCCCCTTTAAGGGCCGAGGGACTTCAGCTCCCAGAATCCCAGGAGCTATTGGCCAACATGGGACTATTGGCCAACATGGCTGAGGCTTCTGGGAGCTGAAGTCCCTTGGCCCTTAAAGGGGAAAGGTTGCCTACCCCTGGTCTTTGGGGTATGGGCATATTCATAGGGGTATAGATGGTCTGTCAAATGGCCTGCCCCTACGCCATTTACATCATTAAAGAACAAAACCAGCATTGTGACACTCTAGCAACATTCTTGCACAGGACAGGGATAGCTGGATCCAGGGTGAATAAAAATCAATGAGGTTTGTAAAATTTAATTGTGTTCTTTAAATTTAAATCAGATTTTAAATTGAAACCGGTTTTTAAAAATTATATGCTCTTTGAAGAAAAATCTAAAGACAGCTTTCTGTTTAAGATACATTATGGTCCAAAGCTTATTTATCATGAAATTGGGATTATTTATATATTATATATACTTATATAATATATAATAATATATAATGCTATATTAAGTAGCATGCAATGTTCATGCAACGTTTACATTTTTTGGCAAATAAATTCCACTAATCCACTCACAATGTCAATGCTGAGAACTGTAAAATCAAGCATCTGTTGTACAGTTAGCCCTCGGTATCCGTGGGAGATCCGTTTTGGACCTCCCCTGTGGATACCAAAATCCAGAGGCTTCTGTAAGATTATTGGACAATTTTTCTATCTATAGGATATTAGTTGGCCCTCGGTATCCACAGACTTGCCATCTGTGGATTCAAGCATCTGCGCACAGCAAGCCCGCATTGTCCCCAATGGTGGCACATGCATGTGGCCACACTACCATTTGGGATAGCCCCCGTTTTCCCATGGCGGTGCATGCACACGGCTGCACCACCATTAAGTTCTGTTCTCCCCAATGGCAGTGTGCACGTGCCACCATAGGAAAACAGAGTTTAATGGCAGCATGGCCGCATGCGCATACCGTCACGGGACAGAGGCTGTCCCTAATGATGGTGCAGCCATTTGCATGTGCCACCATTGGGGGCAACACAGACTTGAGCATCCATGGATTTTGGTATCCACAGGAGAGGTCCAAAACGGATCTCCCACGGATACCGAAGGCCAACTGTACAACAGATGCTTGATTTTACAATTCTCAAAATTGTGAATTTGTGTCTGCAGAGATCACAATCCCATTGTTCTTTTGCAAATCTGTGTACATAGAATCAACCCCTTACCTCTTAAGTGCTAATCACAGAATCATAGATTTGGAAGAGACCACAAGGGCCATCCAGTCCAATCCCCTGCCATGCAGGAGCTCCCAAGCTAAGTTTCAAAACATTCATTGACTAGATTGTTGGGACACTGAGAGTTGAATAGATCTGCTGAAGAAGCTAAGTATGAGGAGGGAGGGACAATCAGCAAAAATGAAAATGAAACCTTTTGAGCTGAATACTCCACATGTCTTTGGATCTTTGTGTGTATAGCCCAAGGTTTATCATATCATTCTTTCCCTGGAGAAGCTTCATAATGGCATTTGCAGCAGTTGTCCAGATATGGATATTAACTGGAGATAGTTCACTTCACAATAATTTCATAATTATCTATGATGTGTTTCTAATAGTATAACCAAATCAGTATTTTAAAAATATAATTATAAAACTAATCTGAAAAGGTGTTTAAAAATGAAACCTTCATCTGATTGTAAATATTAAGATTATACCAGCAAGAATGAGTCTTCGGTAATTCTGAGTTGTGTAAAATATGTATTAAGCTTATAGCAAGAAAGAGTGCCCTTTTCAGGGAGGGGGAATTACATGATTAAATCAAATCTTTCTGAGTAGCAATTTAAATCAAATCCATTCTGGCTAGAACTCAAAGGGAGTTAACTTTCCTGTTACTAGTGGATTTGAAAGTTTATTACCTGTTTTTTTCTTTCCCTCCATCCCTAATCCTCAAACGGTCGAGAGTGGCTTCTGCCTGCACTGAGATCCTTCAATACCATCTTACCGTTAGCCCTCCATATCCACGGATTCTTTATCCACGGATTCAACTGTCCACAGTTTGAACATATTACAAAAATATATAAATTCCAAAAAGCAAAGTTTGATTTTGCCATTTTATATAAGGGGCACCATTTTACTATTCCATTGTATATAATGGGACTTGAGCATCCACAGATTTTGGTATCCATGGGGGCTTCTAACGCCAAACCAGTGGATACCAAGGGCCCACTGTAATTGACAACAGTGTAACTTCCGAGACAAAGTGTAGGCCTATGATTAACATCATTGCCTTTCTTCTCCTGTATGATTTTAACATCTTTGCTTGATGAAGAAGCCCCTAGTGCAGACACTGATTCACAACCTTATGAACTCTCTTGTGTTCTTGAATTTATTGAATTCCTGACTCCTTTTACACCAGCTTTAAGGTACCGTATATATCTTGTCTTTCTGTGACCAATTTTAACACAGTTGAGACCTTACCCATATGCCTCCCCTCATTCTTGGATAACCTTCTAGACAGCATGCATAGGATCTGTTCATGTAATCTCTCAGCCCTACTGGACCCTGAGCTCCCCCAGCACTTGCTGCTTCTAAGGAGGACAAAAGGCTCCCAATGATTAGAAGCACAGCCAAGAGCTGAAACAGACAGCCACGAAGAGACAGCTTGAAGCTGCCCTCACCCTCTGCTGCAGTCCCAAGGGTGCCCTCTGCCGCTGACCCAAATAGGAGCAGAAAAGATCTGCTCCTTTTTGGGGTGGGTTTGGGTGGCCCAGAAGCAGCTTCAGTGCATCTTAAAGACATGCTTCCTTTTAGCCTGTCCATTCAGGCCCCAAGTCAGCCGACCAAGTGGAAAATACACTATAGATTGCCTATTGACTTTTTGATTGCCTTTTCACAACAGTGGAAAGATTAAGATTAGCTCCTATTAGTTATTCAGAATAACTATCAATTGACCCACTGTTCAAAAAACACTTGAAGCACTATACTAAAGAAAACAAATGAATACTACCGTACTTGTATGTTCTTCCAAAGTAAAGACTCAATAAGCAACACATCAACTGATTGTTTATCTTTCAAGTACTTGCAATTTTCTTTCTTTCTTTCTCTCTCTTTCTTCCACCATGAGTGTAAGTACTAAAATATCTTGAAACTCTCTGAAATCCTGATTTTTCTATACATATTTGACACTGCTTATTGCAGAACTTTATTTCAGGAACAGTGAGTATACACAAGATCTTTAAGAAAAGTGGCTTTATTGTACATGATCTACTACACAAACAAGCAAATATTGATCTCATCCTGCAATTACAATTTTTGCACAACAAACGTAACATCATACAGACTCTAGCAGGCTAACTGAAGCCAGATGTGGCCTCTGCTGAATTGTTCTGTTGAACAAAATATGTAGACAGCTCTTTCAGGGCTTTGTAACGATGAGAGATAGAGTTTTTCACAGACTTAGGCAATTCAGCATACCTGAGGATAAGAAGAGATAATATTATTTATGTTATTAAAGTTGCATACATATTGGCCTAAACAATAACCCAAAGAATTCTATACATCCCACACTTGCCTTGGGAAGTGCTACAGTACTATGGAGCGTATCTGTGTGACATCTTCATGACTATCAAAGTACATACTCACACTTAACATATCCCAGTCTGCAGATTCTTTAGAACTGCAGCAGACAAACTAGCTAGGGTAGTCTTACTAGCCAATTCTGACTATTTAATGAGAAGGCAAACAGTCACTTACGTCTTATCATAGCCCTCTGGTTGGAAGCATGGATCCCATCCAAAGTCTCTAGGTCCCCTTGGCTCAACTATGTGTCCCTGTAAATTGATACACATGATAAGGAAGATTTGTCTATGCTGGCATCATGTCAAAATTAGCAACATGCGAGTCAGCCTTTGGCTGCTGAGAATTCATGAGCTACTCCAGAGATAAACAGAGAAAGCAGGATGGCCTTGTGCAGTATCTTCTTACACATCAACCGCCCACAAATTCACCTACAAAATTTAAACCAGAGTGTGTCCAAGAAGAAAGTAAGCACAAAAGGACAAGTGAAGTGTAAGAGGAGCAGATTGTTCTAAATTACTCCAGAAAATGAACCAAGTGAAAATGGTGCAGACAACAGTCCCCTAGAATTGCAAAGAACACAGGCCATAAGGAAGTATACATATGACTCAGTCATAACTCCAGGACCAATCCAAACCACTCCATGGATTATCAAATACAAATGCTGGAGGAACAAAGCTTTCTAAGAACAGAAAACAAGCTATGGCCATGTTTACTCTGTAGAGAGGACATAACTGATTTCAGTGGGATAGATTTCCAAGTAAGGTCCAAAACAGACTGCAGAAATAATCCAGTTTGAGACTGCGTTAACTGCCCTGGCTCAATGCTAGGGAATTCTGGGAACTGTAGTTTTGTGACACTGAGCCTTCTCTGTCAGAGAGCTCTGGTGCCACAATAAACTACAATTTCCAGGATTCCCTAGCACTGAGCCAGAGCAATTAAAGTGGTCTCAAACTGGATTATTTCTGCAGTGTGTGTTTTGGACCTAAGTTTGCTTAGAATTGCAGCCTTAATATATCTCTGGGTCTGCTGTGCTAGAACTTTCACTGTTTACATTATCCTTTATACATTCTAATCTATAGTTTCTTACTCATCTTCCAATTCAACATTCATTCCTTCTTTGACCTCCTAATTCCATCTCTTTGATTTGTTTTTCTTATGTGTATATAAATTTATATATGTCCTTTCTTTTCTTTTGTCCTAATTCTAATTTACTTTCCCTTTAAATATAATTATGTGTGTGTGTGTGTGTGTGTGTGTAGAAAAGAAACCTCTATAATACATCTATTGATTTGTTATTGTTTGCTTTCTTATTTTTATTTTATTAACCAATCATTATTACTGCTATTTTTATTATGTTTCCCCTTTTTAGGATCTGTTTTGAGCATCTTCAATAAATCTGTTACTACCTCTTATTCTGTTTTATTTCTCACTTTGTTTCCCATAAGTTTCTTTTTCTTATTGTCTTGAGTTATGCTGTGTTGCAACTCCAAAATGGTACAGCTGCATCTTCATTCATAGTCCAATAGAAAGGAACAAAAAAGCTGTGGTTTCCAAATAAATATGTCACACTTTGCTCTCCTAAGCTGGCAGATCCCCCAAAATGAACAGGATAGCTGAATGCAAGGAGAGTATAGAAGTTAAGAGATTGAACTAACAACCAGGAGCTACTAGTATGATTTTCACATCTACCATATACTTGAAGATGGATTCCAGCTGTCTTTGTTAAAATATATTTTACTGCTCTGCTGAGAACTAGGAACAGCATCAGCAATGCAACTCACTGAACTGACTTCTATCACCTGTGTCACAGTAAAAATGACACTTGCTTAGTGTGAGCCTTCTTTGCTCTACCATTTACCAATTCAGCTGTATGAAAACACCTTGTACCTACATGAGTCTGGCCTTTGAACAGCTTCACTGGGTCTTTTGGATTTCCAGTGCTGAAAGCAAAGGTGCAGAGAGCATAAGCAGACTTGTCTTCAAATCCAGCTAATAGTTTGTAGAGACCTATACCATAAGAAAAGACAAGTCATTTGATTTCTTCTAAAAATACGTTAACACAAAGCTACTATCTGTACAGAAGCTAAGAAGGAAATATAGACAACTTGGAACTGGAACAGGAATCCCAAACATGCCAACCACCCAAATGAGGGGGAAAAACACCTAAAGAATTATCATGAGGATTACTTTTGTGGGAATTCTGTTTTACTTTCATTACAGAACACAGGGCACTTTAGATTTCAGTCAATTCTGTTTCCCTCCCAGTATATACTGTGCCTGCCTTAAAGGGTCAGAGGAGCTGTTTTCAATGTGTATGTGTTTCAACAAACGTGTTTAACACAATGTATAATCAGAAAGCAATAGCCAGACTGGGACCAAGGGCCTTTACAGACTGCTAGAAATAATGCAGCTTGAGACCACTTTAACTGCTCTGGCCCAATGCTAGGGAATCATGGGAATTGTAGTTTTTTCTGCGACATCGAGCCTTCTCTGTCAAGGAGCTCTGGTGCCACAATAAATGACAGTTCCCATGATTCCCTAGCACTGAGCCAGGGCAGTTAAAGTGGTCTCAAGCTGCATTATTTCTGGCAGTCTGTGAAGACCTTAAGAAACATGCTAGATAGAAAGCCACAGCCAGTATTTATTCATTTATTTAGGGAATTTATACCTTGCACTTCAGCCAAGAGGCTCCTACAGCAGCTTACAAATAATTAATTTGACAATTCCTTGCCCTCAGAATTACAATCTAAATAAGACACAAAACATAAGGAAAGGGAAGCAGTAGTAGGGGAGGGAGAGGGGATTAAGCCTGGCAAATACTACTTACTCTTCCTTCCTTTTGAGGCCACAACAATGGCAGCTGGAATGGCATCTACTGTATTAATTTATCAACTGGAGCCCCAAGGTCCCTTGGGAGCTACACATCCTTCACTGCTCCCAATTTTTTTCTTTAAAAATTGCTCCCAAATGTCCACTAACATGGCACTTTCACTATGTTTTCAACCCCCTCTAGACCACTTTAGACCTAGCAGAGGATTTTTAAAACAAGCAACCAGAAAGCTAGAAAGTGATTGGCTGTTAGAAACATGTGGCAAAATTGCCACTCACACAACTTCCTATTTTGTATTCAGTTGCATTTTCAATAGAATATAGAAAATCTTGTGACTTTCAGGTCAGCATGGGGAAAGTGCAGCCCATGGGCTATATATAGCCCCTAAAACATTTTTGTAATCTCTAGGGTCTCACAGCATTCCCCTTTTTAAATGTAGGTTGCTGTGGGACTTTGAGAGACACAAAAACAGTCGGGGAGGGGGGTACCTCTCCCAGCCCAGTCTAAAAATCACAAGTTTGTCTACCATTCTATTGAAAAGTATCAGTCAATGCAGGATTAAAGAAAAAGAGAAGCAGCTCATGAAATATCAATTACAACAGAGTGAGTTCACATAGCTGATGAAGAGAAGGTGAGACTAGTAATACAGTAACTTTAGATCTCTGGACTATTATAAAGTCAACTGAAAAAGCATTACAGCTTTCAACAGATGGAAATGAAAAATACAGAGTGAGTGATAGTAGTAGGGATGAAAATAAATGTCAATGTTTTCAACTATCTCAACAAAAGCAGCCCTTATCTCCCAAGACTTGGTGTAAGAAAATGAGGAATTCCAATGTACTGTGAAGGCTTTCTTTGATGGCTTGGAGAAACAGTCCACAAAGTTGGGTTATTCCGTGTACGCCAGCAAACGTTGCAGGAGACACCAAGTCCAAAATGCTTTTCACTTAGTAACCATTGACTCCCGCATCTTCACCTCAGTTTGTTTTCCAAACCAGCCATAACCCTATCTTATCCTATTTGCCAAATGACTATTAAAATCTTATGCATTTTCTATATAACAATCTGCTTATATATTTATTTATATACTTATCTGCTAAGTTTCAGCCAAACCAGGGTAGGAGTGGACTGCTTTTCTGTGCCATCCAAGAATGACATCTTTATGGTAAGTTCCAATTCCTCATTCTCTGGATGGCATGGAGAAACAGTTCACAAAGTTGGGATGTAAAAAAGCTAACGCAATTTGGGTGGGTATTGCTGCTTTACTATATGACAGCTTGTAAATCTGTCCTCCCAAATGCCGCTTGAGCTGAACTGGATTTATCAATTTTAAATGTGTTGTAAATGTTAAAATGGATAGCAAAACTTTCAACTCCTTATCTTCTGCATTCTCTCCTGAGAAAGATACATGCATCCCTTGGTTGTGTCTGTGTGGGCTCCTAAATGTGTTAAATTTTGTGTGGGTACAATATGACTTTTCTTGTAATTTATTAAGAAAGCATAGTTCTCTGATATATGAATTGATTGCTGCAACTTCCTGTCAATCTTGCCTTGACAACCCAATTTCAGAAGGATGTCATCCAAATAAGAAAATAACGGGTTCCCTTTTTCCTGACATGTGCCACCAATAGCATTAGTATTATTGATGAACATTCTGGGTGCCAAAGCCAGGCCAAATGGATGACCCCCGAATTGGTAGTGTGTATGCTGGTACAATGGGCCCCTGGTATCCGCTGGTGTTGGGTTCCAGGACCCTTCATGAATACCAAAATCTGTGGATGTGCAAGTCCCATTAAATAAAATGGATAGTAAAACGTCGTCCCTTATATAAAATGGTAAAATCAAGGTTTGCTTTTTTGAACCTATATTTTAAAAAATATTTTCAAGTTATGGATGCTTGAATCCACAGATATGGAGGACTGGCTGTACTGAAACCTCAATTATCTCCTGTGAACTGGATATGTAAGTAAGCCTCTTTCTGATCTATCGATGGCAATCAATTGTTGATTTCCAGATTCTCTATGATGGTCTGCAATGTTTCTATTTTGAGCCTCTGATATTGAACGAATCCATTCAAATATTTGAAGTCCCAAATTGGCCTGTAAGACTCATTGCTCTTGGGTACCGTGAACAGAGTTGAGTACACTCCTTTGAATGAGGAGTGAGGCAACTCTTTTATGGCTATATTTCCAGTAGATATTCTATCCCTTTTTTTAACTATGTTCTATTTATCTCGGTTTTTTAGCACCTATGAAGGAAGGTATCAGAACCTTGGCTTTTTTGCAAACATGAGGTTGTCTCTCTGTGTGACAACCTGATTGACCCAGTGATCTGTTGTCACTGAAAATTGGAAAATGTCCTTTAAGGCTTCCTATCTGGTTTCTTTCTTTCTTTCTTTTTAAACTGAGGGCATGGCCTGCTTTTTGTTTCTCTTTTCTATAAGCACTTTCTGCTGTGCTTTCCCCCCCAAAAAGCAATTGCCCTAAAAATGCCATGTAGGGCATATTAGTCTTTAGCTTCTGGTCTGCTTCTAGTGTCAGAGCCAAACAGGTCTTCTAGCCACTGTAGTAGCAGTGATACTCCTGGCATCCAATGCTGCTGAATCATGGCTCGCATCCATTATAAATTGTAGGGCATTTTGAACTCTTTGCATTGCCCTGTATACTCATATCCTGAGAGTCTAAGATTTTGTGAACATAAAAATGCAGCACTGGCAAACACTAAAGCTGCTAATGATCTAATTGCCAAAGTAGATGCTTCATGTGCTCTTTTGAGGCACTGCCTCAATTCTGCACTCATCCATGTCCCTAAGGGTGGTATCACCCTCTTTAGTAACCAATGCATGAGTAACCAAAGCCAAAACAGGAACATTGACCAGTGAATTTTTTAAAAAGTCCATATCCCTTCTCTTAAACACATATAACTTTTGAGTATACCCCATTAGTCTCTTTGTACTTAACATTTTAAATATTTTTTTTACCATGATTGCCATTCCATCTGCCTTTTTTTAAAATGGAGCTTGATATTTACTCTTGTCAAGAAACTAATGATATGGGCTCCTAATTGTTGATGCTGATTGTCTGGACAACTCTTTAATGTTTTATCTGCCTTTGCCTCAGAGGCATCCTGATTTGTGATCATCTGGACTTTACTTATTATTGTCTGCAACTGTGATCTACTGGGTAGCAGTCAGTGAAGCTACTCACTGCTACCTCAGTGCTGGTTTTCTTTCTTTTGTCATTCTGCTTAAATGCTGCCACATTTCTATCTCCTTTGCCCAAATCTTTTTTCTTTGGAGAGTCTTCCATTATTATAATTTATATATGGCGAAGGGTCGAAAAACATATCTTACTGGCTGAGAGGAAGTTAAAAAGCTGAGGTAAAGGTGCAGGAGTCAATGGTTGCTAACTGAAAAGCATTTTGGGCATGGTGACTCCTGCAACGTTTTCTAGCATGGAGGGAATAGCCCAACACTGCTTCTCCATGCCATCCACAGAATAAACACCTCATTTTGTGAATTCACACAACTGCAAGGCTTCCAGGACATTCTGACAAAGTATCAATGTGCATATTTTACACTGTAAACAAAATTGAACAATATACACAATCCAATACAAAACAAGGATAGGAAGAAAACACAGGTGGAATTTGGAAAAACTCAACAAAATCAGACTGAGAGGTTTTCACATCCCTATCGGATAGGTATAGATTTGACAACTGAGCTAGATCTGCAAGGGAAATGAAGTATACTTGCTAGTAAAATACATGGCCAGAAAAAAAATCACGAAGGACATAAGAAAGAGCAGAGAAATCTACAGAGGCCCAATCAAAGCAGCCAGTAGTTTAAAAAAAAAAAGCTGAATTACCTTCTGGTTTCAGTTTCTCTAGGAACCATTTTCTGAAATAAAAGTCAAATACAAATAATGTTCTTTACTATCACAAATGTAATAAATATAAATATTAACTAATACTTTAGAAGCAAGAAAATCCAAATAATGTTCATTATAGAAATCTGTAACTAACCGATTATTTATATAATACATGTATAGGACAACAACAACAAAAGAACGAGAAACCTCTTCTACAAAATCTGAGAAATCAAAGGGAAGTTCAAACCAAAGGCGAGATGCTCTATGACAGTAAAAAGAACATAATTCAAGACCTGGAAGAAATAAAAAGATGTACATAGCAGAGAGAGCTGTGTATTCCCAGAGAGGTGAGAAACTGGGAAGGATGCAGGAGAAAGGGACTCAGATATCCCTATTGAGTACTGGGACTTTATAAAGTATTCCCTGAGAAAGAGAGTGACATTTTACCCCTCCCATCACAACCCAGACTGTGCAATTAGCCCCAGAGGCAGATGGAGGACCCTCCTTCCATCTCAACTGCCACTGTCTTGGCCTTGGAAGGAGAGAAGAACCAGCAGCATCTGCTGGATTTGATCCCCTTCCCCACTGCCATTCCCTTCTCCTTTTGTGTCCTGCCTTTTTAGATTATAAACCTGAGGGCAGGGAACTGTCAAATTAGCAATCTGTAAGCCGTTCTGACAGCCTTTCTGGCAGAAGAGCAGGGTATAAGTGCACTGATAACTGGTATAGAAATGTACTTGCTATACGTATTCTAAATAAATAACTGAAATTAATCCTAATGCCAAGCTCCCAAAATCTAAATTGTACTCTATGGCTCCCAGGCAAATCTAAGAAAATGTGTTGGCAAAAATCTAGCAAGGGACTTTATTCACTCAACAACCTCCTTGATAGGAGGCCCAGTTTTCTTTCACAAGAAGAAAGATGGGGGTTTGAGTCTGGTCACAGACTCTGGCACACTTGACCATAGGATGGATCTTTACCAAGCTGGATTTAAGAGGTGCTTACTTTCAAGTAAGAATACAGGAGAGGTATGAATACAAAATTGTTTTTAACTGCCATTTGGGGGCTTTTGACTATTTGGTGATGCCTTTTGGACTGGAGTGTTTATGCATTTGATAAATGAAGTTCTCCATGAAGTTTTGTATAAGGGGGTGTTGGTTTATTTGATGAAGTATTAATACATTTGCAGGATATAATTAATTATGCCTGACTAATGAGAAAGGTATTCAAAAAATTACTGAACAATTGACTGTTTGTCAAAAACTGTTGAAATGCGAGTTCCATAAACAAAAACTAGCTATCTGGACTATTTTCTATTTATACATGGCAATGAAATGGATCCAGAAAAAGTGTCAGCAGTTTTGGATTGGGAACTTCCCAGGACCCAGAGCATTTACAAAGCTTTGTGGGTTTTGCTAACTTCTATAGATAATTCATCGCTAACTTTGACCAGGTGGCTCTACCTTTGGCCGATTTGCTGAAAACAAAAAAGAAAAAGAAAAAAAGAGCCCCAAGAAAATTAAGCCTGGCATAAAAATCAAATGGATTGAAGAATGCCAGAGAGCATTAGAAAATTTGGGGGGGGGGGGGGAAATCTGTTTAGCTCTGAACCAATTTTGAAACACCCTTACCATACCAAATCATATGTGATGCAGGTGGATGCAAGTGACATGGCATGAGATAGGGTGTTGTTACAAAAAGGATGAGGGGGGCAATTGTACCTTTTTGTTGTTGTTATCCACCCTTGAGTCGATCTCAACCCATGGCTACCCTGTAGATGACATCTCCAAGATTCCCTGTCCTCCATTACTCTGCTCAGTTTCTGGCAATTCATACCTATGCCCTCTTTTATAGAGTCCATCCATCTAGTATGCAGCCATCCTCTTTCTGCTTCCCTCCACCATTCCTAGCATTATTTTCTCCAATGAGTTGTGCCTTCTCATGGTGTGCCCTAAGTACAACAGTCTTAGTCTAATCATCTTGGCTTCCAGAGAGATTTCTGGTTTGATCTGTTCTAGCACCCATTTGTTTGACTTCTTTGCTGTCCATGGTATCCTCAGCAATCTCCTCCAGCACCACATTTTAAATGAATTGATTTTCTTCCTATCCACTTTCTAATGGAGTAAATGAAACAGTGGGGGAAATGGAGTAAATGAAACAGTGGGGGAAATGCAGCACAGGATAGGTAAAGAGGTAGTACAAGAATACATAGGTACTCTAAACAAATGCAAGTATCCAGGAACAGATGAACTTCATCCAAAGGTATTAAAAGAACTGGCATAAGTATTCTTAGAACCTTTGTCTTAGAACCTTTGAGGATTCCTGGTGAACAGGAAAGGTCCCAGCAGATGGGGGGGGGGGGGTAATTTTGCCCCCATCTTAAAAATAAATAAATAAATAAATAAAGAGAGGGGGAAGAGGACCCAAATAATTACTGTCCAATCAGTCTGACATCAATAACAGGAAAGATTCTAGAGCAGATCATGAAACAGACAGTCTGTAAGAACTAAGAAAGGCATGCCATGATTATTAAAAGTCAACATGGATTTCCTAAGAAAAAGT
Organism: Phrynosoma blainvillii; assembly: GCA_026167975.1. NCBI lineage: Eukaryota > Metazoa > Chordata > Lepidosauria > Squamata > Phrynosomatidae > Phrynosoma > Phrynosoma blainvillii. The sequence continues at coordinate 157,079,349 of JANUYF010000004.1, forward strand.
CATGCCAGATTAATTTTATCTTTTTTTTTTTATATATAAAATTACCAGCTTGGTAGATGAAGGGAATGCTATGGATGTAGCGTATTTTAATTTCAGTAAGGCCTGTGACAAGGTCCCCCATGATGTCATTGCAAACAACCTAGTAATATGTGGGCTAGACAATGCAACTGTTAGCTGGATTTGCAATTGATTGATCGGCTGAACCCAAAGGGTACTCAATAATGGCTCTTCCTTATCCTGACTAGAGAGGTGACTAGTCCTGGGTCTAGTACTATTCAATATGTTTATCAATTATTCAGATGATAGAATAAGGGGCATACTTATCAAATTTGCAGATGAAATCAAATTAGGAGGAAAAGCTACCGTAATACCCTAGAGAACAGGATCAAATTCAAAATGACCTTAACAGATTAGAAAGCTGGGCCAAAACTAACAAAATGAATTTCAACAGGGAGAAATGTAAGGTAGTACACTTAGGGTGAAAAAATGAAATGCACAGATGGAGGATACCTGGCTTGACAAAAGTGTATGTGAAAGGGGTCTAGGAGTCCCAGTAGAAGTTGAACATGAGTAAACAATGGGCCTTTACAGACTGCCAGAAATAATGCAACTTGAAGCCACTTTAACTGCCCTGGCTCAGTGCTAAGGAATCATGGGAACTGTAGTTTATTGTGGCACCAGAGCTCTCTAATAGAGAAGGCTCAATGTCCCAGAAAAAAAAATACAATTCCCATGATTCCCTAGCACTGAGCCAGGACAGTTAAAGTGGCCTCAAGCTGCATTATTTTTGGCAGTCTGTAAATGCCCAATGTTATGCTGCAGCTAAAAAAGTCAATGAGATTCTAGGCTGCATCAATAGAATTAGTGTCTAAATCAAGGGAAATTATAGTACCACTCTATTCTGCTTTGGTCAAGCCTCACCTGGAACACTGCATCCAGTTCTGGGCACAATTCAAAAAGGATGCTGAGAAGCTGGAGCGTGTCCAGAGGAGGATGACCAAAATAGTGAAGGGTCTGGAAACCATGCGCTATGTGGAGCAGTTTAGGGATGTTTAACATGGAGAAGGTTAAGAGGTGACATGATAACCATGTTTAAATATTTGAAAAGATGTCACATTGAGGATGGAGCAAGCTTAGTTTCTGCTGCTCCAGAGACTAGGACCCAGAGCAAGCTACAGGACCATGTTGGGAATGAGTAGCCTGAAGTAGAACACAGTGTTCTCCCTTCTGCATTTATGATAAGCATATATTTCACTTCTACATTGACTGTACATAGAAAACACACTTTTCCTTCCTTCTCTTCTCATATCCTTTAGGACCAGAACAGTAAATGCTAGAGGAATTTGCAGATTATAGAAAACTGTGTTTGTTTGTTTGTTTTTTCCAGTTTGTTGTTTAACATGTATGCTCTGAACAAATCCTTTATGTATACTTACATATATGGCCCTGGGAGTCCTCCAAGAGCCTTAAAACACAAACAAGTGTCTTCCACTATAACCGGTCCCTGGATCTGTAAAAGGAGAGTACAGCAAAGCAGACAGGGCTGAAAATTAGATCACCTAACAAAGAACAAGTCTTATTATGGGCTATAAACTACAGCAGCCTAAAAGAAAGCCTCCATATTCCAGCAAAGCACACTTTTTATTACTAAACTGTGAAAACAAACACTAAAGAATTGAGGGAGAAAAACTGAATCCCACTTTTCCCGTCAATTTCAGATAGCCACAGATGAACTAAAAGGACCACTAATCTGTTAGGTTAATTTTCTGTATTCATTTGAAATATTTTGTCCCACTCTTTAGCCAACAAAAAGCTTACAAAAATAAGAATTCCTATAATGTGGATTGCACATAATCATCACATGTCATCTTTACATAACACATTATTTAATGAGCTATTATTTACCACAGATCATTTATATCACACCCTTGCCCCAATTATAGTCTAGAATTCAACAAAGGGAAGACAGCAGATCTCTTAAGAGAATCAGGATTAGTTACAGCTCTCTGCTGAATACACATCCTGCTTTATTTCACCATATGTACAACAGTCTCCAAAAGACTTAAGGAGAGCAACATACTCTCTAAAGGAAATGAAATCTGTAATGGTTCTTTACTGGCTTTGTGTACCCTAATATTGCTAAACAGTGTTTCAAAGGACAGAGAGAAGGACCTGTTTGGCTGCTTCCTGGCACTTCTGGATAGAAATGTCATCAGGTTCCCCTTGATACTCAGGCACTAGAAAAGGAAAAGGCTGTGGTTACCATAGAACAATAGGAACCACATAGCACACAACAAAGAAGGTAAGTACTCACAGTCTATTTTCTTTGCTACCAGTCTGTAGGGAAAGGAGTCACCTAGGATCTGGATCACCTGCAAGACAAGTGGTCAGACTCAGTCTTAGCCAGCATTTTAGTATGTGCTTCATGGTCACATCCTTCCTGCAAGAAACATCATCACCTTTGAAATCCTGGGCTGCTCTGGCACAATGCATTCAAAGATTTTAAAAATAGTTTTCCTCTTTAATCATGTATCCTGGGAGTAATGTTGCCAGGTTTTCAAGATAGCAACAAGGGACTACAGAAACTCATGACATGCAGGACTGACGAAGCAGCTATTAACAAGTCTTTGCTTTATATAGATACTGCTGGAAAACAAAGCAACTTCTGCACTTGGTCTTGCTGCTCTTTTGTCCAACAGGGATGAAACTGCTTGCCTTAGAAAGAGGGATTAGGATCCTTTGTCCTCATCCATGTCCCTTGCTTTTCCTTCCTCTGTCAGCCACATATCACTCAGCATTATGGGCAGATAATGTTGTCTGGTTCAGTCAGGGTTAAGTGACTGCCCTCTCTTGTAAAAAGACAAAAGATTCAGCCCAGACTAACCCCTCCTCTCTCTCCTTTCTTTGGTAAGGGAGGACAAGGAGCAACATGTCCCCTCGCCATCCTTTTCTCCTTTATATTAGTTTAGAAAGGAACAGGCTATTCCTATCCAAGAATGTGTTTCCTTAATAAATATTCCTCCTGCTGAGGATTCCAAACTTATTTTTTCTGCCTGCAATTTGTTCTTTCAAATTCATCCTCCTAAGATAGATGCCTCTGCCATGGCAGCACGCTCTGACAGGCCTTTCCTTTCAGTTTTAATCTTACATTCCCTTTGACAGATACCAAATGGAAGGACTGATTTTAGTTAACCTGCTCTTGTATTTCTCTGTAAAACTAATGTATTAATATCCATATCTATAATTTACATTTGTCTTTATGAAGGGTCCACACCTCAGAATATTGCAGGAGAGTTTTCTATATAACAAAAAAGCTTTCCAATCCTTTTTTGTTCTCTTTGCGTCAATCTCAACTCATGGTGCCCCTGCTGAAGAGACATTTCCAAGACCCCGTCCTCCACTGCTCCACCCAACTCCTGCAAACTCATACTCATGATCTCTTTAATAGAATCCATCCATCTCACATGCGGCCTTCCTCTCTTCCTAGTTCCCTCCACCTTTCCCAGCATTATTGTCTTTTCCAATGAGTCCTCCCTTCTCATGATGCGTCCAAAGTACATCAGCTTCAGTTTTCTCATCTTGGCTTCCAGGGAAATTTCCAGCTTGATCTGCTCTAGGACCCATTTGTTTGTCTTTTTGGCTGTCCATGGGATCCTCAGCACTCTTCTCCAGCATCACATCTCAAATGAATTTTCTTCCTATCTTCTTTTTTAAGTGTCCAGCTCTCACATCCATACATTGTAATGGGGAATACAATGGCTTGTATGATTCTAACTTTTGTGTTGAGTTGTATACTTTTGCATTTTAGGATCTTTTCTAGTTCTTTCATAGCTGTCCTCCCCATTCTTAATCTTTTTCTGATTTGCTGGCTGCAATCCCCATTCCTATCAATGTTTGATCCCAGGTATGAGAACTCTTTTACTATTTCTATTTCCTCATTGTCTAGTTTGAATTTATGTAAGTTCTCTGTGGTCATTATTTTTCTTTTCTTTATATTCAACAGTAAGCCTGCCTTTTCACTTTCTTCTTTGATCTTCTTCAGTAGGTGTTCCAGGTCTGTGAGGTTTTCTGCTAGCATTATGGTATCATCTGCATATCTTAGATTGTTGATACTTTCCCTCCTATTTTCACTCCTCCCTCTTCCATGTCCAAGCCTGCTTTCCTAATAATAATAATAATAATACTTTATTTTTATATCTTGCCTTTTGCTGTGGCAATCAAGGCGGCTTACATACAAAATTAAATTTAAATAAAACATTCCCAAAATAAACAATACTAAACAATACTAATAAATAACAGTTAACCCCCTTTTAACAATATATAAAATATAAAAATACAAAGTAAAAGCATCGGATTAAAACATTCTGGGACACCAGTAAGAGCGTGGAGAGGATGTCTAACAAGGAGGGAGGCCAGGTTAGGTGAGGTGATCTGTTCAGGGAAGGCCTGCCAAAAGAGATCCGTCATAACGGCTTTTTTAAAGCCATCCAAGCTGGTTATTTGATGGATGTCCTCCAGCAAGGCGTTCCACAGTCTGGGAGCGGCGGCAGAAAACGTCCTCAGGGAGGTTACCGCTATTCTAGTTTTTATTGGTTGCAGTAAATTCCTCCCAGAGGACTTGAGGGTGCGGGGCAGATTATATGGAAGAAGGTGATCCCTTAGATAGGTTGGACCCAAGTTGAATAGGTAGGGTGATAGGATGCAGCCTTGTCTGACTCCTTTGCCAATTGGGCAACCCTCACATAGCCCTATAAACAAAAAGCTTTCCAACCCCTCCTCACCCATACAATAAGGTCCGCCTCACAATCAAATTTGCAGATGACACCAAATCAGGAGGAGTAGCTAATACCCCAGAGGATAGGACGAAAATTCAAAATGACCTAGATTAGATTAGAAAGTTAGGTCAAAGCTAACAAAATGAATTTCAACACGGAGAAATGTATGTTACTGCATTTAGAGCAGAAAAATGAAATGCATAGATATAGGATGGGAGACACTTGGCTTAACACGACTATGTGTGAAAGGGATCTAGGAGTCCTAGTAGACCACAAGTTGAACATGAGTCAACAGTGTGATGCGGCAGCAAAAAGGGCCAATGCGATTTTAGACTGCATCAATAGAAGTATAGCATCTAGATCAGGGATAGGCAATCTTTTCCCTTTAAGGGCCGAGGGACTTCAGCTCCCAGAAGCCTCAGCCATGTTGGCCAATAGTCCCATGTTGGCCAATAGCTCCTGGGATTCTGGGAGCTGAAGTCCCTCGGCCCTTAAAGGGGAAAGGTTGCCTACCCCTAGTCTAGATTGAGGGGCGTAATAGTACCACTCTATTCTGCTTTGGTCAGGCCCAACCTGGAATAATACTGTGTCCAGTTTTGAGCACCGCAATTCAAAAAGGATGTTGAGAAACTGGAGAGTGTCCAAAGGAGAGCAACTAAAATGGTGAAGGGTCTGGAAACCATGTTCTGTGAGGAATGACTTAGGGAAATGAGTATGTTTAGTCAGGAGAAGAGACAGTTAAGAGGTGAGATTATAGCCCTGTTTAAATATTTGAAGGGGTGTCATATTGAGGATGGAGCAAGCTTGTTTTCTGCTGCTCCAGAGAATAGGACCTGGAACAATGGATGTAAGTTACAGGAAAAGAGGTTCCATTTAAACATTAGGAGCTGTTTGACACACTTCCTGAGTGTGGTGGAGGTTTGGAGGTTTTTAAACAGAGGCTGGATGGCCATCTATTGGAGGTGTGTTGATTGAGAGTTCCTGCATGGCAGAACGGGGTTGGACTGGATGGCCCTTGGGCTCTCTTCCAACTCTATGATTCTAGCCCCAGCGGGAAAGAGGGGAAGGAGGGTGGAATAAACAAGAAACTTGGCAAGGTCCCACCTAAAAAGGCCTCTTTCTCTGCCACAAGGAGGCTACTCCATCCGAGGAGAGAAGGAGGAGGAGAAGAGGGAAGCATGGAGGGGTAATTCAGAGAGCAGCCGAGAAGGACGGGCTGCCAGCTGAACTCCCAGGCTCCTTTGCGAGGGGGTCCTCGCACAGAGAGAGAGAGGGAGAGCGGCCCCATCCCCATTGACCCACCTCCTCGAGCTTCTTAGCGTTGCCAGTGACAAAGACCACCGTCCTTCCCGCGGCCGCCGCCATCGCGGTTCTCCGGCAGCCACTGAAACCGGAAGTAAAGCCAGACGCGCGCCCTCCGCCCCCGGAACAACTAGGCCTCCCTCTTCCTCTTCCTCCTCGACTATCCCCCTTGGAAACTCACTCCAGGGAAGCGAGCCTAGCAACGCGCCATAGAGACGGCGCGGCAGGAGAGCCGGAAGTAAAGGCAGGGGGGGCCTGAGCCGACAGAGGGTCATAAAATGGCGGCGCTTCCGGTGTAGCTTTTTTCCTTCCAAGCCCCGTCTGTGGGGCTACCGGTGGCTCTGAGGCCATGGCGGAGTTGCGGTTGCTGCCGCGCCGGGCGGAGGAGTTCGCTTCGCCCGCCTTCTGGGAGCGCTTCTTCCGAGAGCGGGGCGAGCGGGTCTTCGAGTGGTACGGCGGCTGGAGGGAGCTTCGGGCGCCGCTGGGACGGTACTTGCGCCTGCGGGACTCGGTGAGAGGGACCGGCCGAGCGAGCGAGGAAAGGAAGGAGGGCTGGTTGAAGGCCATGGGGCAAGAGGAGCGAGGCGGGGGAGCTCTGAGTGTCCACTCCTTGCTTTCGGAAGAACCTTTGATGCTCTGAGGCAGGTCTGCACAACATAGGGCCCAGGAGCCAGAGGATTTCAAGGCTCCTCTCCTGAGGTGAGGGCCTGCAGAGGAGGAGGAAGGGTGAACGCTCGTCCTGCAAGGCTCCTCCACCATTTGGCTTTCTCCTGAGGAGAAGGCCAGGAGGAGGAGGGCAGGCGAACAGTCGCCCTCCAAGGGTCCTCCACTGCTTGGCGTTTTTTTGAGAAGGCCAGATGGAGGAGAAGGAGGAGGAAGAGGATGGGCAAATGCTTGCCCCTCAAGGTTCCTCAGCTGACTGGCTTTCTGCCAAGGAGAAGGCCACGTGGGAATGGAGGAGGAGAGGTGGATGCTTCCCTGCAAGGCTCCTCCACTTTGACAGAGGAGGCTTCAATCTATATTGATAGAGTGTTAACCAACGTATGTCAGCAGATATGGAAAACAGAACAATGGCCAACAGATTGGAAGCAGTCAATATACATCCCCATCCACAAAAAGGGAGACGCAAGAGACTGCAGCAACTATAGGACCATATTACTAATCTCCCGCGCAAGCAAAATCATGCTTAAATTTCTGCAACATAGACTCCAACCATACATGGAGAGAGTAATCCCAGAGGTCCAAGCGGGGTTCAGGAAAGGAAGAGGCACTAGGGAAGCACATTGCAAACATTCGATGGCTAATGGAGCACACCAGGGAATTCCAAAAGAAAATCAGCATGTGTTTTATAGACTACAGCAAAATCTTGGACTCCATAGACCATGAAAGGGTTTGGAAGTATCTGTACTCAGGAGAAGAGGCTACTGTCAGAACAGAACACAGAGAAACAGAACGGTTCCCAATTGGCAAAGCAGTCAGACAAGGCTGCATCCTTTCACCCTATCTGTTCAACTTGTATGCAGAACATATTATGAGAAAAACAGGTTTGGACACAGGAGGAGGAGGAGTGAAAATAGAAGAAAAGAATATCAACAGTCCGATATGCAGATGACACCGTAATACTAGCAGAAAATCTCACAGATCTGGAACACCTACTAAGGAAGATCAAAGAAGAAAGTGCAAAGGCAGGCTTAATGTTGAACATAAAGAAAACAAAAATAATGACCATCAAGGACCTTCACAAGTTCAACCTAGACAGTGAAGGAATAGAAATAGTAAAAGAATTCCCATAACTGGGATCAAATATTCATAGAAATGGGGACTGCAGTCAGGAAATCGAAGACGACTAAGGGCCTGTACAGACTGCCAGAAATAATCCAGCTTGAGAGCACTTTAACTGCCTTGGCTCAGTGCTAGAGAATCATGGGAATTGTAGTTTTTTCTGAGACACTAAACCTTCTCTGTCAGAGAACTCTGGTGCCACAATAAACTACAGTTTGCATGATTCCCTAACACTGAGCCTGGGCACTTAAAGTTGTCTCAAGTTGCATTATTTCTGGCAGTCTCCCTTGGCTCGGCCTCATTGTCTAGTAGGTATCAGCCCTTCAAAGCAGCACTGGACTTAGGAGAAGTCACACACTCTCAGCCTCAGAACAGTGCCTCTTCCTTTCCTGAACCCAGATTGGACATCTGGCATTTCTTGCTACATATATGGTAAAAATCTTTGTTGTAGAATTTTGACCATCACTTTACTTGCACGGGAGAGTAACATAACAGTCCTATAGTTATTGCAACCCCCAGTTTCCTCTTTCTTTGGGATTGGAATGTATACTGATCTTTCCCAATCTATGGGCCAGTGTTTTATCTTCCATATTTGTTGACAGAAATTTTAAGCTAGAACTAGAGTAGATTGTGCCTCTGTAGGTTGAAGCAGCTCTCTTGGTATGGCATCTGTTCCTGATGATTTATTTCTCACAAGTATTCTGAGCAGCTTCCACTTCACTTTCTAAAATTGTGGGTTCATCTTCAGATGGTTCTTTCTTGAATGAATCTCATCCTTTCATCTCTTTAGTTCTTCAGTGTATTTTTATTCTTTTTAGTTCTACTTAGTCATAAAATATGTTTCCCAAGCATCCCCATCTTGGTTTTAATTTCCCTTTGATTTCTTGGATCTTGTACAAGATGACAGTACAGTAATGTTCCTTGTCCCTGTGCATGTCACTGAACAGTTGCATTCAGAGTTCTGACTCTATTTCAGTCATCTTTTACTTTTGCTTCTCCTCTTTCTTCAATTGCTTGAAGAGAAGGAAAAAAACCATCATCCACAACTACCCATAGAGACTTCCTTTTCTTTTTGGCTACAGATAATGTCTTCCCTCCCTCCCTGACAGTGTCCTTTATTTCAGTCCAGAGTTCTTGCTCCTAGTCAATTAGGCTAAATAGTGCAAATATATATTTTTCTAGTAATTTTATATTCTATGGTGATGTTCTTCAGGTTTCATATTGCTATGAGAATTGGTTTAGTGTTCTTCTTTAGATTTACTCTGATTTTTTATATTAGCAGTTTATGGTCTGTGCTGCAGACTGTTCCTGGCCTTGCTTTTGCAGAGAGAATGAAGTTTCTCCATAGAATCTCAGAATCATAGAGTTGGAAGAGACCACAAGGGCCATCCAGTCCAACCCCCTGCCATGCAGGAACTCAAAATCAAAGCATCCCCAACAGATGGCCATCCAGCCTCTGTTTAAAGATCTCCAAAGAAGGAGACTCTTCTGCTTCCAATTATGTAGTCTATTTGATTTCTGTATTGGCCATCAGGAGATATCCATATGAATAATCACCTCTTTGGATGCCTGAAAGATGTGTTTGTGATGAACAAACTGTTGGCCTTGCAAAATTCCATCAGTTGCTCTCCTGCTTCATTTCTTGATTCTAGGTCAAATTCTGCTATAGTCTTTGGTTCTCTGTTTCCTACTTTCGCATTCCAGTTGCCTGTTATTATCCACATGTCCATGTCAATATTTACATGGAACATAAAATTGGTTTATGGTTACATTAATGGGTTTTTCTTGAAGTCTTATTCATAAGATATTTGGTCAGTCTTTGCATTATATCCTTTCACCGATTTTGTTACTTTCCTTCTCACTATTAGTGCTACTCCATTTCTTCTTAGATTTTCATTTCTTGAGTGAAACACTAATTACTGACCCAAAAAGTGTCCAATTCATGTCCACTTTAGTTCATTCACTCCAAGTATTGCAATGTTTTTATGATCTATGTCTTGTTTTGCAATGTCTACCTTCCCCTGATTCATGCTTCTCACATTCCATGTCTCCCTAGTATGTGTTGCGTAATGATGCAACTGGACTCAAGCTGAAAAGACATTCAGTTGTTGATGTTCACAAGAAGTGAAGGGAAAGTCTGAAGCTGCAGCTAATGAGCCACTGCATTACTCATACTTACCCTCGGCTGTACTCCAGTAGCTTCCTGCGTGCCTTCTGACCTAAAAGTCTTATCTCCTGGCACTATCTCTTGTTACATTTTGGATTGGCTCATCATAGGATTTTCATTGTAGAATACATTCAAAAGGAGTTTAATGGTGCCTCCTTCTGTGCTGTACTAACAAGTGTTAGTTATAGTGGCACTGTTGTTGTCTTTGAGATATCCTCCACCAGTTCCAGCACCCCCCTGCACTACTGCTGGCCAGTAGCTGTTTTGCACATTTAGTCTGGCTCCTTAGCAAAATGCCTGTCTGACATTGGAGACCCTACCAGCAACATTGCTGCCATTAGCATAGCCTCTTGCCTCACAGGAGCACACAATCCCACCACAACATTAAGGTAGTGCCATGGTGAGGATGAGTACTTAGTATCAAATTAAAATAATCTCACTGAGGTAAGTGGAAGGGACAGTCCTTCCTTGCCAGGGAAGTTTCTCCCTTTGCATCTGATTGCCTCGGGAGCAGCAACTGTGCAGCTGGTTGAATAGCGACAAAGAGGCCTCTTGCCCATACTGGCTTTTGCTGGAGGGGTGGCATGGGCAAGAGGCTTCTTGGTGGTTGTTGAGCAAGCTGCTCCATTGCTGCTCCCAGGATGATCAGCTGCAAAGCGACCAAGATTTTGAATTTGCAGTAGAACAGTAGACCTCATATCAAGAAATATGCATGGAGGTAGGTGCTGGGGTTGTCGCCAAGGAGGAAAGAGGGCACTAGCCGGAAAATGTTTGGGGACCACTGGTCTGGATGATCATCTGTTTCAGACTTCACACAAATAAGGAATGTGGAATAAGGAACCAACTTCATAGGATCCCAAGTGTGTTTTTTTAAAACTTCATGCAAGAAAATGTATCAAGAAGAAAATTCAGCATTCTTCCTAGGCTAGTTTGTGCTTGCAGTAATATTTTTTCAGGGTGGATTTGATTTAAATCATATTTTAAATCACTAAGTCAGAAAGACTCAATTTAATCATGTGATTTCTCCCCCTGAAAAGCACTCTTCCTCTCTATAAGCTCTCTTCCCCCCCGCCCCCCGCTCTCTCTATATGTATTACACAACTCAAGAGTTACTGAAGATCCTTTCTTGCTGGTTTAATCTTACTATTTACAACCTGATAAAGGTTTAGTTTTTAGAATAAAAACTTTTCAGATTAGTTTTACAGATATATTTACCAAAAAAATTGAACAATTTACGAATATACATGCTCATGCTACTTAATGAAAAACTAGTCCCAATTTCATGATGCATAACCCTTGGACCATAATGTATCTGACACAAAAAACTATCTTTAGATAGATTTTTCCTCAAAAAGTTTTTACTTTTTTAAAAAATCCAATTTCAATTTAAAAAATCAATTTAAAATTTAAAAATTTAATCATAGAGTTGGAAGAAACCACAAGGGCCATCCAGTCCAACCCCCTGCCATTCAGGAACTTCCAATCAAAGCATCCCTGACAGATGGCCATCCAGCCTCTGCTTAAAGACCTCCAAGGAAGGAGACTCCTCTACACTCCAAGGGAGTGTGTTCCACTGTCGAACCGCCCTTACTGTCAGGAAGTTCCCCCTAATGTTGAGGTGGAATCTCTTCCTGGAGCTTACATCCATTGTTTTGGGTCCTAGTAAAAAAAATTAGGATTTTTAAAAAATCCTAATATATGGATTTTTTTTAAAAAAGCATTGATTTTTTATCCTCCCTGATTTTTTTTACATCACAAAACATTAGAATCATAGAGTTGTAAGAGACCACAGGGGTCATCCAGTCCAACCCCATTCTGCCATGCCGGAATTCAAAATCAGAGCATCTCCGACAGATGGCCATCCATCCTCTGTTTAAAGAGGAAGGAGACTCTACCACTCTCCAAGGGAAGAGTGTGTTCCACTGTCGAACAGCTCTCACTGTCGGGAAGTTCCTCCTAATGTTGAGGTGGAATCTCTTTTCCTGTAGCTTCCATCCATTGACCCTGCGTAGCTCTTGACAAAAATACTTCTGAGAATATTAAAAATGAGATAACCACCTTAAAACATTTCAGTGGATTTTGTTAGAAAAAACTTCTGGGTGGATCATGTGCCAACTGCTTGTGATCTATGTAGCAGCCAAAATTTTGTGTTCCCTATTATGTTTAGGAGAATATAGGACATGTAGCAGTGGTTAATATCCCTTTTCAAACTTTTGTATCTGATGAGACAGTACAACAGCCAGGATGATTCTTCTGGAAATGGTTCTGTTAAGCAACCATTTTAGTTTGCTCACAATGCATATGTTTTTTCTTTGCTTTTCCTCTAGATCCTTGTTGTTGGTTGTGGAAACTCAGAACTGAGTGAGCAGCTCTATGATGAGGGTTATGAAGATATCATCAATGTGGACATTAGTGAATTGGTTGTCAAGCAAATGCAGGAACGCAGTGCTTGCCTGAGACCCAAGATGACCTACATGGTCATGGACGTGCTGCAGATGGATTTCCCTGATATGTGCTTCCAGGTGGTGCTGGACAAAGGCACTCTTGATGCTCTGCTGACTGATGCAGAAGAAAGCAGTTTGAGTAGAGCAGAAAGAATGTTTTCTGAAATTGGTCGGGTCCTGCAGTTTGGGGGACGTTACCTCTGTGTCTCTTTGGCACAAGGACATGTGTTGAAGGCAGCTGTGGAACATTTCTACCAGAAGGGGTGGATGGTTCGAATACACCAGGTCTCCAGCAATGAAGCAAGGACTTCAGAAGGAGAATTTGCCCTTCCTGTATTTGTCTATGTTATGACAAAAATCAAGCCTGTCACAGGCTCAAGTTTATGCATCCTAGAGCTGTGTGCTGAAGCACAGGACAAGCCTGTCCGGTTCAGTAGCACTCAGCAGCTGATTGAAGCAGTGAAAGAGAGACAGCAGTACGGTTTGTTACGGAGCCAGCTCAGTAGGAATCCCACTGCAGGGACCATCTCTCTGGATCTCTGCAATGAAGAAACCAGCCAAGTCCGCTATAGCTTGCATGTGGTGCACAACCCAACTGTGAAAGTGTCTCATGACAATCAATTTGCCATCTTCATCAGTGAGTTTATACACTCAAGTTAAATCCAAACAACCCAAGAGAACCTTTTAAAGACTTTTGCCCTCATACATTATTAATAATGGCTATGGGAACAGGGGATTAGTATTATCAATTATGTTGAAAAGCTGTATTTTACTGGGCAGCAGTAGCACAGTTGAGGTAATCTATTCTAATATTTGTGTTTGGCAGCAGTAGCACAGTTGAGGTAATCTATTCTAATATTTGTGTTTCTGAGGAGTTTCAAAGTACAGTGGTACCTCGACATACGAGTGCCCTGATATACGAGTGTTTTGAGATACGAGCCGCCGAGTGAGCGATATTTTGCTTTGAGATGAGAGCAAGATTTGAGATACGAGGAATCGCACACTACATTTCAATTAATTTCAATGGGGAAAATTGAGATGCTTTGAGATACGAACAATTTGACATACGAGCAAGGTTACGGAACAAATTAAACTCGTATGTCGAGGTACCACTGTACTCTCAAGCAAATTTGTTCCACTCTAGCCATATTATACATTTACCTTTTTGCTTCTGAAGAATACCAGTATCATGCTGGATTGGAAAAAGAGGGAACTGAAAATAAATGAGAACATTTTTTGCTGTTATGTATTTTGCTTCCATATATCAGTTCCTCTTTTTTTCTCAGTCACTAGGCGGAAAGAGCTGTCAAAATACTACCTGTTACTATTTGCTTTCACAAACAATGATTCTGCTGATTTTCCTTCTCTCATTAAATCAAAGCATGAGTCTGAGATGACAGTGTACATTTTTTAACACCCCAGATTAGAGTGCCATTCTGTGGCATGGTCTAGTGCAGAAGTGGGTGGGTTTGGGAACCATTCTTCTGCACCAGGACTTTAGGCTCCATGGAATTATGAAAATATCAAAAGCAAAGCAAACATGGCAGAAGATCCACTTTGAAAAATTAGTGGGGGTTAAACAGTGTAGTGGGGCCCTGCAGCCTATTAAGGAGATGAATTGCCTCTCCTCAATGCTTCCAAAACAGGGAAATGACTTCTGGGGGGAGTGGTCTAGAGAGGTCAAGGGCCACAAAAACATCCTTGTGGGGACCACATGCAGTCACAGGACTGCACTGTATTTACACTAATTCTAGCTTAATTGAGAGCTGACAGATTTTATACAGAGAAAAGGCCTGTAGTTTCTGTATGTTCACATTTCTGATTTTGTCTGTCCCCAGTACCACAGGGCAGAGAAACTGAATGGCTGTTTGGGACAGAGGAAGGGCGAAAGCAATTGGCTGCAAGTGCTGGGTTCTGGCGCCTAGTAACTGTGGGTTTGCACAGAAATCAGCAGTATGAAGACATGGGAACCATCCAGGCTGAATTGTCAGAAAAGGTGATGGAGTTGGCCCCACTTGGTCTCCCAGCCCAGCAACAGGTAAATTGTTCTTGCTGGGTTTGTTTGTTTGTTTGTTTGTTTTTGCTATACCTGTTCTGTTCTTTAAGGCCATATTTTTGTGTATGTTCCACTTCCTTTTGTTCCAAACAGACATAAAGTTTATGCTGTAAAAGAGCTGTCTTTATTTATTTGTATAATTCTGTTTCTGAAACCCAGGGTACAGAAAGAATTAGACTATTATCTGTCAGACTTAATCACCTCTCCCACTGTCATCTCCTTTTCCTTGTGTTTTGTGCCTTTTTCAGTTGTATGACCAAGGATAGGGAGCAATTGAATTTTCTATTTGTAAGCTACTCTTAGGACCCTTTTTAGCTGAAAGACAGGTATCAGTGCTCTGAATAAATAAAATAAAAATTATTTTTGCAAGGGCTGCAGAAAATGAAATTATGTGACATTCAGCCTTGCTGAATGGATCATGTTCTCATGATGAAGGGAATGGTAGTTTGGGAACCACCTTGGCAGGTTTTGGGCGCTTTTAAGTAGCAGCAGTTTCATGGCTCACTCCATGCCTCCTTTTCCAGAAGGAATGAAAAGAATGGGTTTTCCCTAATCACTGCTGCAGCTGGGCAGGGTAGGAGCCCTAACCAGGTAACCAATTCATGATTTGGCAACCGACACAACTCAAAAATTGTAGACCCAAGCCCAAAACTATCTGAACTCCATCCTGAGTTCAATTATTGTCATGTGTGTTTCTAAAGCATGCACCAAACATGCTTTAGTGAGGTCAGGTGGATCCAGAATCCTTCGTATAAAAATGGCATGGCACCCTACTTCTAGGAACATCTATTGGTCAGTATTAGAGATTGCGGAAGGCACTGGGTTCAGTTCCTGCAGCTCAAGCAGAAGGGTTGGGAGAAAATAATCTAGCTGAAGAGTGTAGATTCTAGCCCATGTGAGGAGATAGGATATATGAAGCAATGATTTATCCTGCTGTAAGGTAACTCAACATGTCGATTGCTTAGTGTGTCTGTTTCCATATTTTTTGCTGGTACTGTCAGTGAGATGGTGACATCAGATTACCTTCTCCTTCAGGTACCCTTTTTGTCAGTGGGTGGAGACATTGGGATCCGCACTATCCGGCATCGTGCTACTAGCCCCTGTAGTGGGGAGTATGTTATCGAGGATGTGAAAGGAGATGATGCCTGTTATTTCCGCCGCCTCATCTTTCTCAGCAACAGGAACGTGATACAGTCAGAAGCAAGGCTCTCATCCAGAACATCCCATAAAGGTGAAATGGGATGTGTGGCATACATAATATCAGGGAATGGGGTTGCAGTAGAAGAGTGAGGCTTCAGCCAACTGCAGGCTACTGCCTTTGTGAAATGAGGGCTGCTGAAGGAGTGAGAAGCTGAATTGTGGGGAATGAATAGATAAGCATGGAAACCTACACAGCTTGAAATCATGACAGATGCTTAAACAATCAGATGGTTTTCTCAGGATTTGAAGGATCTTAGCTTCAGTTGTTACAGAGGTAGTATCCCTTCCTCGTGGTTTTGAAGAGTGCCGTACTAAATTATGAACAGGTTTTGTTTGAAAGCTTGAAGAGAGTGGTGGGGCTGGAGAGTTACTGTAGAAATTGAGTAGAGACAGGTGTTTACAATTTTGATTGCCTGTTCATCAGAGGTGAATGTTTCTTGCTTTTGGCAAGAAAGATTTCCAGACTCCTCTGACAGGCTTCTACATGGACTGTAGTTTTGCTAAGAAAAATATCCTATTTCATTTGATATAGCTGTTTTTTACTAATATCCCAGAATGCTGCAGGCAGCACTGCCAGCATTTCCAAGTTCTGGTCTGAAGCCTCAGATGTGTGAAGCAAGACTGTGCTCCTCTAGCTGCTTCTGCTTGATAGTGAGCTCAAGGAAATGATAACAAGAGGAAATGAAGGTTTGGCTGGTAAGCCAAGATGATCCACAAGAGTGTACACATCCATATACTTCCTGTGCAGCATCCCCCCTATGCATCAAGATGGCACGAATCCAATTCTTCCTTTCCCCCACATGAACCATGACTGTCAACTGTTTGAGCAGAGCTAAAAAAATCTGCTTTGTGTATTGCTGTGAACAAATAACAGTGGGAAAACAAGTTTCTCACTTAAGGATTCAAAATCTGCACTGACTGTAACTGACAAAACAATTCTAAAACCTGGGCTAAGAGTTGTGTTTTTATGAAAGTGTTCTTGGCTGCCTTTAGAATCGCAACTACTCAACCCTAAGCAGTTCCAGTGTGCCAGGCCAAAGGGGGCCTATTCTGCCTCCTTATATTTTTGTTCCTTTCCTCCTATTTTTTGTTTCAGCCCTCTTTTCTATCTTTGCTCATTACAGCAAAGATAGAAAACGGTTGTAACAAAAATAGGCAGAACTGGCTTTACTAGGAAGGGAAAGAATCTTACTGAACAGTCTTAGGGCTAATGACTTTGATGGGTCGTTGATGTCAAAACTGAAGCCAGTGTGGAGAGAAAGGCTATTTAGAGTTCTGTTGCCTACATGGTATCAGTGGTCATACTACTTTGTCCTCTCTTCTGCATGGTGATACATTTGCCTAAGGGATATTTTACTTGTCATTGAACAGGGAATAAGAAGCACAAAAAGAAGAAAAAT
Organism: Phrynosoma blainvillii; assembly: GCA_026167975.1. Classification (NCBI taxonomy): domain Eukaryota; kingdom Metazoa; phylum Chordata; class Lepidosauria; order Squamata; family Phrynosomatidae; genus Phrynosoma; species Phrynosoma blainvillii. Next base: position 157,096,475 of record JANUYF010000004.1, read on the forward strand.
GCTGTCTCCAGTAGCCAAATTGAGCCCACAGGTGTATCAACCAGTCCATCTATTGACAAAAGCTACCTGTGCTGTGCTCACCACAGAGCCATGGTTGCAGGACTGTGTCTCCTGAAAAATCCTGAATGCCTCCGAGGTAGGTAGCACAGTCAGTCCCATTTCCATTGTAACCTGATACTTGAATGAAAGGTGGTGCTTATGCGAAACATTATCTTTTTGCTAAAATGTAGGCCCTGATCAAGATGCCTGAGAAAATCCTGGTGCTATTCTTCCAAGCATTTATACATAGGTGGTAACTCTATTAATTTTCCTTTTCCAATATTAGTGCATATTTGTTATTACTAGAACAAGAGTTTTGTTAAAGTTTAAAGGAGTGACATACATTTTGTTTGATAAGAAAAAAAATGGTGCCTTTGGTAGGTGCAGGAGATTGACATGAGGCAGAAAGGTAGAAGGATAGCAGTCAGACTGAAGATTTGGATTATGCCTTTGTAAAAGAAATTACAAGATATTTTAAAAAGCGAGAGATAGTAGTAACAGGAGATTTCAGTTACCTTGATATTTGTTGGAAATCACACTGCCAAAAGTATAAGGGCCAACAAATTCCTTGCTTGCTTTACAGACAGTTTCATTGTACAAAAGATGGAGGAAGCAACAAGGGAATTAGCTGTTTTTGGATTTGTTCCTGACCAGTAGTGATAAATTGGTCAATGGGATGAAAATAATGGGATCCCTGGGTGAGAGTGACCGTGCCCTCTTGAGATCTGTTATTTAGAGGAAAAGGGAAGCCAGATGTACTCAGATACACACTGTGGACTTTAGGAAAGCTGATTTTGGTAAGCTTAGGGAAATACTGGGTAAGATCCCATGGTTAGAAATGCTCAAAGGGAAGTGCATAGATAGGAATTTCTTACAAGCAAGATATTGAAGACAGCGTTGCAAACAATTCCAGTAAGGAAGAAAATGGGGGGATAGGTTAAGAGGTAGTAAAGAAACCAGAGTGAATATACAAAGAACTTTCAAATTAGCTGAGATTTAAAGGAGACATATATAAAAATTGAAGTAGGAAACCACCAAAGAGGAATATAGATGAATAGCTAATACTTGTAGGGTGAAAGTTAGAAAAGCTAAAGCTCAGAATTTGCTAAGGCTCACCAGAGTGGTTAAAAATAATTTTAAAAAGAGGCTTTTTGGCTATGTTTGGAGTAAGAGAAGAAGAAAATGATAGAACCACTGCATAGTGAAGAGGGTGAAGTGCTAACAAGGGGGCAAAGAAAAGGAGAACTACTCAACATCATCTTTGTCTCAGTCTTCTCCCAAAAGGAAAACAGTGCTCTGACTGGTGAAAATGGAACAAATCATGCAATAAGAGGACTGCAGTCTAGAATAGGTAAAGAGGCAGTAAAAGAATAATTAGCTACTCTAAATGAATTCATGTCTCTAGGGACAGATGAACATCCAAGAATACTATAAAAAAAAAACTTGCAGATGTAACCACACTGTCAGTCATCTTTGAGAATTCTTGGAGGACTGGAAAAGACCCTGCAGACTAGAGGAGGGGAAATATTGACCCTATCTTCAAAAATAGCAAAAATGAGGACCTTAGCAATGACTGGCTAATCAGCTTGACATCAATACTAAAAAAACTTCTAGAATAGATAATAGTCAGATTGTGCACATTTAGGTATGATGTAATTACTAAGAGCCAGCATAATTTTCTCAAAGCCATGCCAAATTAAATGTCAATCTTTTAAAAAAAAATAGAGTTAAAGGTTTGTAGATCAGGGGTGCTGTGGATATAGTATAAGGTATCTTGATTTCAGTAAGCTCTTAGGCAAGGTCCCCATGATATGCTTACAGGCAAGCTCATGAATTGGAGAAGGGACTAGTGCTGTGCTTCAGAGTTCTGTCATGGGCCCAGTGTTGTTTAACATCTTTATAAATGACTTAGGTAATGGAATAAAAGGCATGCTTATCATATTTGGAGATGACACCAAATTAGAGAGAGGACAGAATCAGAATTCAAAATTACCTTGAAATATTGGAGAACTGGACCAAACTAACAAAATGAATTTCAACTGGGATAAATATAAGGTAGTACATCTAGATAGGAAATATAAAATACTCAAATACAAGATGGCAGACACCTGGCTTGAAAGGATTGAGAAGTCTTAGTAGACTACAAGCTAAATAGTGTGATACAGTGTGGGGAAAACCCCCAAAGCAATTCTGGGTTGCATCAACGTGAGCATAGTGTGCAGATTGAGAGAAGTAGTAGTTCCACTCTATTCTGCTTTGGTCAGACCTCACCTGGAATACTGCATCCAGTTTTGGGCACCACAATTACAGAAAGATGTTAAGAAGCTGGAGCATGTCCAGAGAAAATGTCAGGAGTGCTTTAGTTGCGTATTCCTGCATGGCAGGTGGTTGGACTAGATGGCTCATGTGGTCTCTTCCAACTCTGTTTCTAGTTAAGTAATTAACTTCTGTGTATGCAAAGCCCTTAGTGCAGGTGCCAGCACCTATGCCCTCCATATGCTTTGGCCTACATCTTCCATTCACCCAATCCAGCATGGCCAGTTGTAAGGGATTATGGAATTTACAGTCTAAAACACCTCAAGAGGTAAAGGTTCTCTACCATAGTGCATGCATAAGAGATGGCCTTGTTTGCTTGTACAAGCTTTCTTTCTAGTAGGAAGTATTCTGCACTTCTAAGTGGATTTCACTGTGATTACTTGGGACAAAGAAGGAATATGCGTACAAGCCTTGAGGCTATGTGGAAAGAGTAGCTGTCTGCTGCAAAAGGTCTTCTGCACCTTTTTCTTTCCAGCTGTGACCTCTGTTTGTGGCCGGAATGAACTAGTTACTAAGTTGTGTGGCAGCTTGACTTAAATTTCTATAGTTCTGTTGTGCCATAATATGTTTCCTGTAGCTGATTCTCCTCCCCCCACCCCATCTCAATATTTGGCATGTGACTTAGCAGCACAACCAGCTGGTTGTTTCAAACACTTTCTGGCCCTTGATACTCGTGGCAACTGGCTTAACTGCAGTATCAGGACACTCGATTGTAGAGCGGGGGGCATTTAAGGGGTTCTTTCCCTGTTCTAAAGTAATGGATTGTAAAAAGGAAATTATTTTGCTGTTATAATTTCAGTCAGAGACAGAGAGAAATGGTGCAACTGAGGTTCATATCCTTCCTCTTGAACACATTTATCATTTTGTCGATAGTGTCATAGAAAGTTTGGGGTTGGAACATATAGAAGGGTTTGGATTGATATTTTAAAGGGGTGAGATGCAAACTTTGTGTGACAGATTTACATCATGCCAGCTATGCCCATGTCGATTCATAACTCTTCTGTGTATTCACTGCAGAGGCCCAGATCCATATGTTAGTGATTGGACTTGGTGGTGGCAGCCTGCCTCTCTTCATCCATGACTACTTCTTGCAGTGTTGTATTGATGTCGTGGAGATTGACCCAGCTATGCTGGAAGTTGCTACACACTGGTTCGGCTTCTTCCCAGGAGACAGACTCAAAGTTCACATTGCAGATGGCTTAGCTTATGTTGCCAGCCTTGCAACAAAAGGTAATAACTTCTCAGGCCCAAACTATTGGTGTAATATGCCTTTCAACAATAGAAACTATTTTGATCAACAAGAGTTCAGTTGAAAGTTGACTGTTGACAGTTGGAATGTTTGGTTGGCTGTGAGCTATGTTTTATCTGTATTAGGCAAGTTTAAATTTTAGCGCCGTTTTCAAATTTCAATTTCAGGAGCCCTGGTGGCGCAGTGGTTAAATGCCTGTACTGCAGCCACTCACTCATAGACCACAAGGTTGCGAGTTCAATACTAGCCAGGGCTCAGGCTAGACTCAGGCCTGCATCCTTCCGAGGTCGCTAAAATGAGTACCCAGCTGTTGGGGGGCAATGAGCTTACAGTTGTAAACCGCTTAGACATCCCATAGCACGATATCAAGCGGTATATGAATGAAGCTGCTTTGCTTTGCTTTCAAAGAACAGTTGGAAGGAGTTTTACTGCTGAGCAGAAATCAAAAGGTTATATCACAGTTATTAGGCAGAAAAACAAAATGTTGTAGTACAGTCACGAGGCAGAAATCAAATGGTTACATAAAAGTCACTGGGCAGAAATGAAAAGATTGCATTGCAGTTACCAGATAGAAGTCAAATTGCAGACAGGCAGGACTAGGTAACTCTAGTCTATATATAGAGACAGGCAGAGAAGGGCAGTACCAATCTAAATGCTGGCTGATCACTATTGTCCTTGGTCTGCAATAAAGTCTTTTGTTGTTTCACCAAGACTATTGTCTGAATTCTTGGAACAGAGCTGATTGGTAGTGACACCCGGTTAGGACCTTAAGCACCTCTGTCTTATCTGGATTCAGCTTCAGTTTGTTTTTCCTCATCCAACCCATTACCTCTTCCAGGCATTCGTTCAGAGACACGCTATCATTAGCTAAGGCTGTATTTGAAAGTATGGAAAAATATATTAGGATGTCATCAATATACTGATAGTTTCCCACCCCATGCCTCTGGATGATCTCTCCCAGTGGTTTCATGTAGATGTTGAATAGCACTGGGGATAGGATGGCACCTGGTGGTATGCCATATAACAGCTCTTGTTTTTGAGGAGCAGCTATTCTCAAGCACCACCATATGGAATCTGCCCAAGAGATAGGACTGGAACCATTGAAGTACAGTGCCTCTGATTCCCAACCCCCTCAGGCATTACAGAAGGATACCATGGTTGAGGGTATTGAATGCCATTGAGAGGTCCAAGAGCACCAACAGGGACACACTCCGCCTCTCAATGCTCAGGTGAAGATCATCCACTAAGGTGAACATAGCAGTCTCAACTCCGTATCCTACTCTGAAGCTGGTTTCAAATGGGTCTAGATAATTTTATCATCTAAGATGCCTGGAGTTGAGAGCCAACTGCCCTCTCGATCACCTTGCCCAGAAAAGGAGATTTGATACTGGTCTATACTTGTTTATGTCCAGGGAGGGCTTTTTTAGTCACACTACAATTTCTTTTAAACATGATGGGAAACATTAGAATCATAGAATTGGAAGATACCACAAGGGCCATCCAGTCCAACCCCCTGTCTATATATGATGCTGTTGGTATAGCAAGGTATAGCTGTGCTGTAGTCTATATTGGATTAACAATAGGATACTTACATAACCATAGTGGTTAACTCCATTTCTGTTGATCTCACATGAACACATTACTCTTTTCCTACTCTTCTCCCCAGCTTCATCTTATGATGCTATCATGTTTGATGTGGACAGCAAAGACTCTACCTTAGGAATGAGCTGCCCACCACCAGCCTTTGTGGAAAAGTCCTTTCTTCAGAAAGTGAGGTGTCTTCTGAAAACAGAAGGTGAGGGTTTATTAGGTATAATTGGACCAAGATTTGTTTTCACTGAAGCTTCAGTTCTCTGCTTATGGCCTCTGTTTTAATTTGCTTTATTTCATAGAATCATAGAGTTGGAAGAGAACACAAGGGCCATCCAGTCCAACCCCATTCTGCCACGCAGGAACTCAAAATCAAAGCATCCTCGACAGATGGCCATTCAGCCTCTCTTTAAATACCTCCAAAGAAAGAGACTCCACCACACTCCGAGTGAGAGTGTTCCACTGTCCACCTGTTGAGGTGGAATCTCTTTTTCTGTAGCTTGCATCCATTGTTCCAGGTCCTGTTCTCTGGAGCAGCAAAAAACAAGCTTGCTCCCTCAATATGACATCCCTTCAAATATTTAAACAGGGCTTAACCGTTTCTTCTCTAGGCTAAACATACCCAGTTCCCCATGCCATTTCTCACAGGGCATGATTTCCAGACCCTTCACCATTTTAGTCACCCTCCTCTGGACACGCTCCAGTTTTTCAACATCCTTATTAAATTGTGATGCCCAGAACTGGACACAGTATTCCAGGTGGGGCTTGACCAGAGCAGAATACAGTGACACTAATACTTCCCTTGATCTAGATACTATACTTCTATTGATGCAGCCTAAAATTGCATTGGCCTTTTTAGCTGCTGCATCACACTGTTGACTTATGTTCCACTTGTGGTCTACTAGGACTCCTAGATCCCTTTCACACGTAGTCTCGTTAAGCCAGGTGTCCCCCATCTTATATCTATGTAATTTAATCCATGAAGTCTAAAGAACAAGCTGCTTTACAGTTCCACACATTCTTACATACCTGGAGCCCTTCAGCCCTAAAGCAGCTTGTTCTTTAGACTTCATGGATTAAATAAAGCAAATTCATTCATGTATTCATTCATTCAGATTGTTTCCTAGATCTCATGTTTTTTTAAACAAATGGAAAGATGGGGGCAGTTCTTGTAAAAGGTTCTTGAAACAGCAAAAAATTAGACTTGGTGAAAGGGGGTCACCTGTTAATTAGTAACATTGATTTTACAATCTGTAATAAACCAAGCTTTTACCTTTTTTATCTACAGGTATTTTTATTCTCAATTTAGTTTGCCGAGACTCCCTGCTTCGAGATGATGTCTTGGCTACCCTTAAAGAGATTTTCCCTTTGCTCTATACTCATAAAATTGAAGGGGAAGTAAATGAGATCCTGTTCTGTCAGCAGCAAACAAGGCACAAACGACCTCCTGTGGAACTTCGAGACACAGCTGAAATTCTGGAGAAGGCATTACGGCAACCTGGTCAGGCGTGGGATAGCACTTACATCTTGGCAGATGTGCTGGAAGCTGTGAAACTGGTGTGAGGAAGCAATCCTCCTATTTTGTATTGTATTTGCTCTTTTGGAGAGAAGTAGCAATCTCCTGTGGCCTGGGAATGATGCTGTCCCATATTCACTTCTCTTGCAATATGGAGGCATTTCCATTCGCATCACTAGAGGAAGAGTAAGTGCCTACTCCGTGTTTGCAGATTAAATGTACTGGAAGTCCTTTTCTAGGGAGAATGAGATAATGAGAAAAAGCTATCAGTAACATGAAGCACTTCCCAGAAGCAGTTCCTAGTTCTGGACATGCATAAAAATTGAACTGAAGATACAGTGCCTCACTGTCATTCTGTGTGGTCATTGAAGACAGACTGAATATATGACACCAGCTTGCAGAATGCAAATAAAATGGCCTTCTTTGTTTAGTAACTTGGGATTTGATAATGTTAGTATGAAAGTAATTAACTTCTGATATTTAGAATTTACAAGATGAAGTGTGGTTGAGATCTATAAAACAAAAACCAATGATCTATGTTGTAGGCTGTTGTTTCCTGGATAGAAAAATACCATAGGCTCTAAGACTAGGGATGGGCAGCTACAGCTACAGCAGGTGTACAGGCCAGTTTTCAGCATCTGGGATGCTTAATCAGCCACACAGATTGATCCAAATGGCTGTAAAAAACCCCATATGTGGCTGGAGGTTTATTCTTGTTTCGAAAAATGAATATTTTTGTTTACATTAAGCAGTGCAAAAAGGGTGGGGGGGGAATACAATCAGATGATGTAATGCAGAAATTTACATTTGTCTCTGTTGAATTTAATTCTTTTAGTTTCAACCCAATTTTCTAGTTTATCCAGGTCTTTCTAAATACTGTTCCTGCCCTCCAATGTGTTAGCTACCACTTCCAATTTTGTATCGTCTCTAAACTTGATAAGGATTCCCTCTAACACATTATCTAAGTCATTGATAAAAATATGAAGAGTTTCGGCCCCACAATAGAATCATGCAATATTCAGTAAATGGGAAAGGGATCTGGGAGTTCTAGTAGAGCACAGGTTGAACATGAGTCAACAGTATGATTCAGCAGCTAAAAAAGCCAATGTGATTTTAGGCTGCATCAATAGAAATATAGTGTCTAGATTAAGGGAAGTAATAGTATCACTCTATTCTGCTTTGGTCAGACCTCACCTGGAATACAGTGTCCAATTCTACTGACCACAGTTCAAAAAGCATGTTGACAAGCTGGAGTGTGTCCAGAGGACGACAACTAAAATGGTGAAAGATCTGGAAGCCATGCCCTATGAAGAAAGGCTTAGGGAGCTGGGTATGTTAGCCTGGAGAAGATAAGATTAAGAGATGATATGATATCCCTGTTTAACTATTTGAAAGGATGTCATACTGATTTTGGACAAGCTTGTTTTCTGCAGCTGCAGATACTAGGACCCAGATTAACAGATTCAAACTACAGGAAAAGAGATTCCACTTCAACATCAGAAAGAACCTCCTGACAGAGCTATTCAGCAGTGGAATATGATATCTCGGAACATGCTGCCTCCTTCTTTGGAGGTATTTAAACAGAGGCTGGGTTGCCATCTGTCAGGGGTGCTTTTATTGTGTATTCCTGCTTGGCAAGCGGTTGGACTTTATGGAACTTGAGGGCTATTTCACCTCTATGTTTCCATGCGAGACTTCTTTTCAGGTTTGAAGCACAGCCATTGATGGCGACACTTTGAACATGGTTTCCCAACCAATTATGAACCCATCTGACTGTTCCCATCTATTATACATTTAATCAGTATGCTAATCAAAATACCATGGAGGACTCATAGAATCATAGCAAAGCAGCTTCATTTATATACTGCTTCATGTTGAGATAGAATCTCTTTTCCTGTATTTGCATCCATTGTTCCAGGTCCTGTTCATGAGCAGCAGAAAACAAGCTTGCTTCCTCCTCAGTATGACATCCCTTCAAATATTTAAACAGGGACTATTTTGGATGTTTTCCCTGAAATCCAGATAAATGACATCTACAGCATTCCCACCATCTGCTAAACTAGTTTATCTGATAAAAATATATAGGTAATATTCGCTTAACAGGATTTGCTCCTGCCAAACCAATGCTGGCTCCTATCAATAACTGCACTGTCATCTAGATGCTTGCAAACAGACTCCTTTATAATCAATTCTAATATTTTAGGCTGACTGGGCTATAGTTCCCTTCCTTTTTGCCCCTTTTGAAGAGAAGGACAATGTTTGCTCTACCCGTGTCTTATGGTATCTCCCTCATGACAGATCCCTTTCTCCAAGTAGGCCCTGCTGTTACAACCCCTGGAGCCCTGCCGCTCACCCTGTCCTTGTTGTTCCCTACTTAATCCCTTCCTGGATTGGGTACTTGGGCTTTAGGGTGTGACCCCTTAAATGTGGGCCTGTGTCTGTATTGGGTTTGTATTGATATGTGTGTGTCATGTATGGGATCACCAGTTAGAAATCCAAGCTCATGAAACGTGAAAAGTTTATTCAGAAAATCAAAGATGCTCACAATAGACTTGCTGTACATACTCATCTATAAATCAGAACATTTATGCCAAAAAATTTACCCCAATATCCTGGGTCAATTTATATACAGGTCAGCATGGTAATACTGCTCAGAAAAATGGCGATGGCAGCTCTTTCAGATTTCTCTACCACAGTGGGGAGAGCAAAGGATGTCCTAAAAGAAGCGCCAATCACCCCGCCTCGGAAGTGAACCTTGAAAAATCTGCTGGTGAGGCAGGGAAAGTGGGAGTGAGTGCGCACATATTCTCTGCTGCCAAGGCAGGGAGAGTGGAGAGCGATTGGTGTTTTAACAATAAAAGAAGCACCAATAACACATACACACTCTTCCTGCCTTAGCAGTGAACTCTGAAGGAGGTGATGCTGAGGCACAGAGAAGAGGTAGTTGATGCTTTTTTTATGATCAGATCTCCCTGGACTGACTGTTCAACTCCTGCCTGCCCATGGTTATCTGCAGCTGGCCTCTTGCCTCCTCTACCTCTCCAACCTGTTTGAAGAGACGAGTGGGTGGTGAAAAGTCCATCCAGGGAGAGCCTACCATAAAAGTAGGCTTGGATTCTCTGCTTCTTGGCACGATTGAAGAGGCAAAGGGCACTTGTGCCTGCTTAACCCTACTCCAATGGAAAATCGCTGCAACCATGTCTCTTTGGCATTTCTCCATTGCAGCAGAGAAGCAACTCCTGTCCACTGCCATGGGAATATGCCAAAGAGCCACTCTGAATCTGAGGAGCCCCCAAATTTTATCTTTATCCATGAATCATATCAAAATCCATCATTTTTGCCCCAAAATCTGACCGGCTTGATATCAATTCATACTCTGATATATATGGTATGTTGTCAGAACTCAGGCATTGGCAGCTACACAGCATATTAAAAGAATATACCAATGCAAGCTTTTTGTGGGTTTACAGCCATGCCCATAGAACTAAACACTCTTGCATTTCCTCTTTCTTTGGATCACTACTCCTTCCAACTCCATATCAGCCATTCTCATGATACTGACCTTGAAGCTTCCAGTTCATAGGTCCAGGTTGTAGGCCCAACCCGTCTTGTCATTTGCTGCCAGCTCCACCACACTTCCTGAGCTCTCTGTCATGCCATCTACATCTTCATGCACAGCCATATTTCAGGTTGAGGTTGCTGTTGCCAATGCCATTGTTACCGTCTTTCTGCTGCTCCTTCTCTTAGTGCCTCCCAATGAGAAAGCTTTACCCTTTGCAGCCTCAGATAGGAAAGTGCACTCCCACTCAGTGGTAAAGCCTGTCACCTGAGTGAGGAAAAATGGCAGTCTATCCATGCTGCCATCAAACATAATACCCAGTGGCTGTAACTGAAGTACCAGCTGTACTTCAACATCCCCCCTGGAGGTAGTTGTTGGCCCTAATCTACTGGTGGCCATCTGCTAACTATCCCCATTTTTCTCTTGACAGGAGCCTTTGGATGAGGCCATGAAATGCCTTTGCTTCTTTTTGAAGATGCAGCAGCTCTGCATCACAGTCCTCATCCTCCAGGCCCACAAAGGGCCAATCTGTTCCAATCTGACAGCTGCCCAGCTCCCTGACACTTCCTCAAAGACAGTGGCACCCATTGGTACCAGTGGGGTTGGTCACCCATCAATAGAGTGGCCCCCAAGGTCCATGCATCACAACACCAGCTTCTCCAGTCCATTACCCAGCAGCTTCACCCTGGCCTCAAGCTTAGTGGAGGTTTCAGGTCCCTCATCCATTTCAGTTTCCTCTTGGTGCCTGAATATGCTTCAACTCTTGCAGGTTCTTGGTTTTTGGTTGTCCTCAGGCAAATGAATGTTGCATTGATTTAGGACAAAAGGGAGTCCTAATAAACTCATGTACAGGATCACCTCAGTTTAGAAATCCAAGCTCATAGTAAAACATGAAAACTTTATTCAGAAAACCACAGATGCTCACAGTAGACTTATGTTGTCTACTGTGGGCATTAGGGCACAGTATATTAAAAGCACATAGCAATTCAAACTGAGTGGGCTTGCACCCTATTTGCCCATAGAACTAAATCAAGGGTAGGCAACCTTTCCCCTTTAAGGGCCGAGGGACTTCAGCGCTCAGAAGCCTCAGCCATGTTGGCCAATAGTCCCATGTTGGCCAATAGCTCCTGGGATTCTGGGAGCTGAAGTCCCTCGGCCCTTAAAGGGGAAAGGTTGCCTACCCCTGAACTAAATACTCTTGCACTTTCTCAGGGTCACACCTCCTTTCAACCCTGTACGAGCTGTTCTTATGAAACTGAACTAGAAGCTTCCAACACAATCTCTACTCCCCAAACATCTGCTTGAAAACCACCCCAAGGAATATAGGCAGCCAACATCGCCGATAATTCATCACAGTACAAAATTCAAAGATATGGCTATATTATTCTGTAGAATCTGTATGTAGAGATCCTGTAGCAGCTTTGAGACTAACTGAAAGAAGTCAAAGGCTTTCACGGCCAGTATCCATAGGCATCCATAGGTTTTTGGATGCCCGAAAAACCCACAAGAACCTATCACTGAAAGAAATTGGCAACATGAGCTTTTGTCTACATTTCAGTATACTTCTCCAGATGCATATAGTGAAGTGGAAACCAGGGACAAATATATATATATATATATATATATATATATGCCATTGGTTTGTGAGAATGTCAATTCAAATTCAAAATCCTTTGTATATGGAATATGGAAAGTAGCAAATCCATTTTTAACAATGGCCTTAGTGAACAAAGACATTGCGAACTGGCCAATGTGTATGGAAATGAAGAGGCAAATGGAAAATAGCCTGTAGGTGAAGAAAATAGATGAGTGTAGGACGCCCCCCCCCGAGGATGGGGTCAAATAGTGTTGAAATGTGTGTAGTGAGCCAGGAAGCCGTTATAGTCATCAATGCTCATCAGTACTCTACATCAGACAAGCAGGCCAGTCCTTGCGCCAGAGGATAAATGGACATAAATCAGACATTAGGAATGGGAATACACAAAAACTGGTGGCAGAACATTTCAGTCTCCCTGGGCATCGTATCTCAGACCTCAGAACAGCAGTCCTTGAACAAAAAAACTGCAAAGGTAGATTGGAAAGAGAAAAAGCAGAATTGGAGTTCATCCATAAACTACAGTCCCTCAGCCATGGATTGAACAAGGATAATGGCGTCCTGACTCACTACATACATTTCAACACTATCTGATCCCATCCTCAGGGGGGCATCCTACACTTATCTATTTTCTTCACCTACAGGTTAGTTTCCATAGCCTCCACATTTCCATACACATTGGCCAGCTCGCAATGTCTTTGTTCACTAACAACCAACCATAGTTAAAACTGGACATACTATTTCATTTCCATACACAAAGGATTTTGAATTTGAATTGACATTCTCACATACCAAGAGCATAGATATGTCTGTCCCTGGTTTCCACTCCACTATATGCATCTGAGGAAGTAGACTGAATGGTCTATGAAAGGTCATGCTGCCAACTTTATTTCAGTTAGTCTCAAAGGTGCTGCCAGATCCCCACACACATCACAGTACATTCCATCATCCACTATTAAAATACCATAAGTATGCAAAGCATATTTCTAAAAGCTTTGGCAGGAAATCAGAGACTTGGATCCTGATAGTGTGGCTTGAGTCCTTATCAGGCTTTATAAGAGACAGCAAGAGACAGTTTTAAAAACAACAATAACAAATGTAGTTTTTATTAAAAGTAAGTAGGACAATGCATGCATATTCGATTCTATTATGCTCCCCACAACAAAAGCCCTCCCTTCTGACTGGCTAGCCTGTCTCTTCAATCCAAACTCTGTCCCTATCAAATCCAGCCCTTCTCTCTCAGCATCCATACTCTGTCTCTCTCAAAGCCAAGCTCCCTCTCTCTCTTTCATCTTTTCCCTATCTGTTCCTATCTGGCTTCTCTCAGAAAAAAGCTTCTGCTTTTGATAGATTCTGATCACCCTCAGCCCCTGCTTCATGACTTCCCTGAGCCATAATCCAGGTCTCCTGGCTCAAGCTGCCCTCAAACCATCTGCCGAGCACCACCTTCACATTCCCCCTCCTTCAGAAATCTTTGCTCCATTGAAGCTTCAGTAGGTCTCAGTGAAGAGCAAGGAGTCCTAGCACCTTGGCATACACAAAGCATTACAAAACACATTACAAAATATTAATAATAATAATAATAATAATAATAATAATGTTTATTTATATCCCGCCCCTCTGCGGAGCAATCGGGGCGGCTTACAACATTAAATTTACATAAAGATATGTTAATACAATGTAAATAGAACCTAAATCTAAATTAAATCTAGTTCTGTATTAACCATACACTTTTTACAGTCTTATACATTACATTTCATAACTAAACCCCTTAAACATGATGGCTGTCCTTCATCCATTCATAATGACATACCTACAAATGATGGTACTTCAGATTTCCCCCCCCCCCCCATCATTTTTTCTTACAATACTTAAACTTCACATTAATAATTCATACTAATAAATACAAACATTTCTACCTTTTGATTCTATTCCATATGCATCCAAGGAAGTAGGCTTTAGTATAGGAAAGCTCATGCTGCCAACTTCTTTCTTTCAGTTAGTCTCAAAGGTGCTACAAGATCTCTCTATGTAACTATTCACTAAAATTTATTTGGTTACTAATTCGCCATTCTTGTATGATTTTATAAACTCACCAGGTTCATTTTGTTACATATTAAAATTATACGTTAGACATTGCAAAGACTTGTCAATGGTACATTTACCCTGTTAACTTTTCTTCTGATCCACACTACAACAGTTGCAATTCATATACAGAATTATATAGGTATTGTAAACAGAACAATTAAGTTAACAAAGTCTAGTACGCATGGTAGTACTCCCAGCAAACCTGTATTATCACAACATCTGTCCATATAAGCATCTCTTGTCTAATAATCCCTCCAGTGTACAGTCTAGTCAAAAGGGTTGCTCCCAGGATTGTCTACTTGCCCATTTCCAGTCATGGTTGTCTGTTCACTCACATGTTTTCTCCTTTTTTATTAGTGTCTTTGTTCCAGCTAATTTTGGAACATGTTCCAGGCTGTCATCTAGTGGCTGTTCAGTAGCACTCCTAGGTGAACTTTTCACTTCTGAGGGAATTCACCCTTCTTGCTCCAGCCACTCCAGATCTCCTGGCTCAAGCACATCATCTTCATTCTCCTCTGCCTTGCTTCTAAAAGTTGTTCTATTTTCTTTTGGCAGGTAGTTACATAGTCCCCAGCCACCTGTTGGCCAAATCATTCCTAATCCGATTTGGGATTGGAATATCAGAAGAGACAGCCAGGTCCCAGAATCCTTGCCAGTCCTTAAGACATGATGTTGACAGTTGCATTGTCTAGCCACATTTTAATAGCTTGTTTGCAAGAATTTCATGGGGGGCCTTGTCAAAAGCCTTACTGAAATCAAGGTATGCTATATCTACAGCATTCCCTTCATCTACCAAGATGAACTTTTATCAAAAAAAGATCAGATTAGTCTGGCATGACTTGTTTCTCTGAAACCCATGTTGACTTTTTGGTGATTATGGCATTCCCTTCTAAATGTTCACAGCCTTTAATGATCGGCTCTAGAATCTTTCCTGGTACTGATGTCAGACTAACTCAGCGATAGTTCTTGGGATCCTCTTTTCCCCCCTTTTTGAAGATGGGGACAATGTTTGCCCTCCTCCAGTCAGCAGGGACTTCTCCTGTTCTCCAGGAGTTCTAAAAGATTATTGTCAATGGCTCTAAGATTATTTCTGCCATTTCTTTTAATAACCTTTGATGTAGTTCATCTGGTTTCAGAGACTTAAATTCATTTAGATTAACCAGGTATTCCAATACTACCTCTTTACTTATTCTGTGCTGCATTTCCCCTATTGTGTTCTCTGCTTCATTTTCCTCAGGTTAAGTATCCTTGTCTTTTTGTGACAACACTGAGGCAAAGAAGATGTTGAAGTAATTCTGCCTTTTCCCCGTCCTCTGTTAGTATTTTGCAATCTTCTCTACATAGTGGCCCTACCATTTCCTTATTCTTCCTTTTGTTTCGAATATAACCCAAAAAGCCTTTTTTATTATTCTTAACCTCTCTAGCAAGCCTGAGCTCATTCTTTGCTTTTGCTTTTCTGACTTAACCCCTACATGTGCTAGCTATTTGTCTGGATTCTTCTTGGGTGATTTCCCCCTTTTTCCATTTCTTATACATGTCCTGTTGAAAACTTAGCTCATTTGAAAGTTCTTTAGTCATCCATCCTGTTTTCTTAAGACACCTCCCATTTTTCCTTGTCACTGAAACAGTTTGAAATTGTGCCTTCATTATCACCCTTTTGAGAAACCTCCATGCATCCTAAACTTCTTCCTTTTTTACTAATCCTGACCATGGGATCACACCCAGTAATTCCCCAAGTTTACTTAATTCTGCTTTCCTAAAGTCTAGAATGCATTTTTTATTCTGTTTGGCTTTCTCTTTCCACTGTATAACAAGCCCCATGAGAATGTGATCAGTCCCACCCCATTAACCATTCAGTTAGGGTCAGATCTAAAATAACCAATCTCCTGGTTGCCTCCTCCTTCTATTGGACATGAAACTGTCTTCCATGCAAGTGAGGAATTGCTGGCACGTACATTTTTGAATGAGTTTGACTTCCAGCAAATATCAGGATAGATGAAAGTGCCCATCAATACTAGATCAATCCTAAGTGTGTGATCCTTTGTTCTAGAAAGGCATCTATAACAGTTTGACTATTGTATTCACCCATTGATGAGCTCCTGCCTTCCAAAGTACCATCTCCCTCCTCCACTTAACTCAGTTGAAAGCCCTCTTGGTCAAATTTTTGATACTGTTAGCAAAAATGTTTCTACCAACTGGCGTGGGGTGCAACCTATCCATTGCCAGAAGTCCCCCTTCCTGAAACTGCAGGCTATGGTCCAAGAATCCAAATAATTCTCGGCAGCACCATTTGTAGAGCCAGTTATTCACATTATTTTCCTCTCCCTTCATAGCCCATGCCCTTCAATTGGAAGAGATGAGATGATAACTTATGCATCCAGCTCTTTCAGCTTCCTACCCAGAAGCCTCATAATCCCTTATGATAATCTGAAGGCTCTGCCTTGCAGTATCATTGGTTCCCAAATGGACCAAAAGGAAGGGGTAATGGTCAATAGGCTTGACAAGTCTTGTCAGCCTCATTGTCACATCATGGATTTTTGCCCCAGGGAGACAACACACTTCTCAAGACATCTTGTCAGGCCCACAAACCACTGATTCTGTACCCCTCAGTAAGAAGCCCACCACCATCGCACACCTCCTCCAAGGCTTAGCAGTGACTATTCCCTGTGGTGGCACTCCCTCAAAATCATCTTCTGTGTGTTCCCCATCCAGGACAGTCTGTTCCGTTCTGTCCAGGAAAACCTCTTGCTCCCTAATATGTTGAAGTGTAGATACCTGGTCCTCTAGCTGCTGGACCTTCTCTTCCAACAGGGCTACCGACTTGCACTTGGTGCAGGTGAAGTTCCCCACATCTATTGGCAAGAATACAAAGGAGCACAGCAGGTGGTTGCAGGTGACTGCAGCAGCTCCCTCACTGTCCATATTCAGTAGTCTTCAGTAGGCACAGAAACAGGACTCTAGGCTTCCCCCTGAAAACTCAACCATTAAACACCCATGCAAAAACCTTGTGGGCCTTGCCTTTTTGCCAAACTCTGGGCCAATGCAGGCCAGCCTGGGGGTGGAGTAGGGGTGGAATTGGGATGGAGACACTTTGTACTAAAGGGGCACAAAAGAGCCACTACTGCGGCACTAAGGGCAGCTTTTTGCCGCCCCAAAAAGGAGCGGCATTTGCCAGCTCTTTTTGGAGTGGCAAAAGGCCAGATTGGGGTTGCGGTGTTGGTTGCCGCAGTCCCAATCCAGCGCTCCCAGGGGCAGTACAGAACTGCCCCTTGGGGCCGTCTGCAGAGCATGTCTGATGCCAAGCTCCAGATCCTGAAACTGCAGCTATATAGGAAGCTACTGGCTGCTATCCATTCCCCCAGTCAAGTCTCTGACTCCTTTCCTCTCAGCAAAAGCCCTCCTTCCTGGAACCAAGTGCTCAAGAAGAGACCTGGAGCTACACTCAATAGACCAATAGAGTGTTAAATGCACACAATCACACCTCCATGCAGCCTTGACCCAAAAGACAAAAGATCACCAAATTACAATAGAACAACAGACACTACTGCTCACACTATCAAGCTTCCACTAGGCTCCTAACAAACCAACCAACTGACCCTCACCCTTGACCCAACAAATTATCCCAAAAGACTCTATGGGACTGGAGAGTTACCCCCTTTGCAGACGGTGCAAAGCGCCATCTTCAATCCCAGAAAGGGAGGGGCAGCCGGATACTGGGTGCCCCAACCCCTTCCTGAGGACATCATCAGAGCGCCCGTCATTGCACATGACGGGCGCTCCAATGACGGCCTTCTGGCTCAGCATCCAGACACGCTGAGCCGAAAGAAACACCGAAGAGGCGTGCACTGCCTCTTGCGGCGCCCTTTCCGCGCCTTGCGGAAGGAGCGCTATTTTAGTGCTCTTTCCAGGGCCGGAAAAAGAGTGGATCGGGGCCGAGGCATGCGTCAGCCCATGGCCGCCCATCTGCAGAGGTCCTTAGTTTCTGGTAGCTGCTCCCCCAATCAGGTCATTGGCTCAGCAGAAGCCCCACTCCCTCAAACCACGTGCTCAGGAAGAGCACAGGCCCAAAAGCAGACAAAAGCCTTCCCCCCCCCCAAATTAAAATAGTGAAAAAGTAATTTAGTGTTTTCTGTTTAACAAGAGGGCTTGTAGCCTCACAAAGGACAGAGGCAATTTGGATCTCAAAATAAGTATTTTTTGTGTTTCTAATCGAGTGTTTTGTGTTCCTAATGAAGCTAAGGGACATGGTGGCTCAAGTGGTTAAGATGCCAGTTCTGATTATCGGAAGGTTGGCATTTCAAGGCCCAGGTGCTGCATGATGAGGTGAGCTTCCATCACTAGTCCCAGCTTCTGCCAACCTAGCAGTTCAAAAGCATGCAAATGCAAGTAGATAAATAGGTACCACTTTGGTGGGAAGGTAAACAGCATTCTGTGCAATCACGCTGGCCACACAATCACATAGTCTCTGACAAGGCTGGCTCTTTGGCTTAGTAACGGAGATGAGCACTGGCCCCTACAGTCACGATTTGACAACCTTGTCAAAGGGGAATACCTTTACCTTTAATGGAGTTGACATTTTATTTCTGGGACTTTACAACTTTTTGTCTTCCAGAATGGCCAGGAATGGCCTTCCAGCCACTGCATGAATATCCCACCATTTCATCTTAACTGAAAACAACAGCATCTTGAAAAAGTTCAAGCTTGTGCCATTTATTATTATTATTATTATTGGTCCTGTATGATTTTAAACACTTTGGTGGAAGCTGGTGGAGATTTGAAAGCTTGCAACATATATTTTGTGCATTTTGGTTGGTTTAATAAAGGTATAATTGTTTTTGTGGATTTTTGATGTTTTTGTACTTTGCTGTTTCGCCAACACAGCTCCCCCCTGGATATGTTTTCTAGAACTAACGTAGTTATAGAGGCTTATACTATAGATATACTTGATGGATAACCGAGTAGAATTGAAGAAAAATTTTAACTCCCATTATGAAATATGAGTAATATTAACAGAGAGGAATTAAAGCTTCTTTCTTCCCCCAAGGAATTAGTGTTCAGTTGCCCCACCCAAGACTGAGATCACACTTTTAAGTCATTATGAATCAGTTTTTCCACATGTTATA
Organism: Phrynosoma blainvillii; assembly: GCA_026167975.1. Classification (NCBI taxonomy): domain Eukaryota; kingdom Metazoa; phylum Chordata; class Lepidosauria; order Squamata; family Phrynosomatidae; genus Phrynosoma; species Phrynosoma blainvillii. The sequence goes on from JANUYF010000004.1 coordinate 157,115,549, forward strand.
GTGGGACATCTTGTGTATGTTTATTTTCAATGAGCAACTGTTAATGATGGGTGGGAGTTTAAAGTTAAGACGCATGCTGAATTTTGCAACTGCTGCCTGATGCAAGAAGAACCATAGCCAAGTCTTGCTTATGTGTTCAATCTGGTACCAGCTGCTTAGCTCAGAACAAAAACTGGGAGGCTGCTTGATGCAGCTCCATCCACCCATCAGCTTCAGGACTTGTTTTGGCCAAGGGAGGAAAGATTAGCCTTTGGTTGGGGGCAGAGGCTGCCTCCCCCCCACTCCGTGTGGAAGCACAGCTGAAACAAGCCGTGACATGCCCTCACAACCAATTAGTATCTGCAGAGATGCAAGTAAACCCAACAGCAGCAGCACTTCAACTGTATTCCCCACTATGGAAAACAGCCAGGCAGAGGAAACAGGCTCCCTCACCTCCTATAAATATGGTAGTGGAGGCTCTCACTCCAGGAGTTTGAAGTAGGATCTCAGCCTTGGACCAAGCTCTGGGGATCCCAACACACCAATATTTAAACAACTCCTCTGGATTCAGTCTATTTCCAAACATAATAAGAGCTAGTACTTGTCTTTAAAGCTCTCTGTGGCAAGGAACCCAATGGTTCATCTTCCCAAAATGAAGTACTTGTCACAGTCTCTCTTTTATAAAATTCATGTAGGATCCCACCTCCTAATCCCAACAACAATCCTCATTGGTTGTTTTGAATTAACAGCTAAGGCCATTCTCTCACTAATATGTTTACAGAAGTATTTCAAAACATCACATTTTTTCACACAGGAGAAATGTGCTGTTTCCATTTTCCCCTTCCCACTGAGACTAACTGACTTTCAAATATTTGGAACCACAAACATGTCTCTCTTCTCAGGCTAACAGTTCCACACCTGGCCGTAATCGAAGCAACCTCACAGTCTCACCAATACCCCCTTTATCCCAAGGATTAAACTGAATTTATAAGATCTTTAGTTCATTGAATCAATCAAGCACATATATTCATCCATATAACATACATCATATAAAAGTCAAGCATTGATTCCCCCATTAAGTATCATCAGACAATTAGCCCCCTCCAATCATATACAACCGACTTCTCTTAACAAACTAGTGCATACATTTTATCCATCTATTTAAAAGGCATTTATAATACAGGTTAGTTCTAATACATACTCACCATTTACTCATAACATTCAAACAAAACCAATTAACAGTCTTAACAACCATTAACCCCCAAAGCAACTAATCAAAACCAATACATCATGTTAGCAAACCCTATAGCAATCACCAATTATTTTAACACAAGAAGTCCTTTTCATAATCTATTATCCCCACCTTGAAACAAACAATTTAATCTTTATTTAATCTATGGTTGTAATGCCCATCAATATGCTCCCAATCACACAATCCTTGATCAAATAAAACTCAATTATAACATGGCATATTCAATAAATTTTCAATAAGTTTTTAAAATTAATATTTATTTTCCAACAGGCCTCTTAAAAATAATATGGAAAAATATATAGAAAAAAACCATACATTTATAAACCATATAACATTTATGTTCCATCAATCCATTCAAAAACTTAATTTCACTTCAAACTCCCCCTCTACCACCTTTCTCTTACGAACTCCCCTCTTCACACCCCATACTTGTCACTTGTTCGAATGGATGCTAAGATTATATGATATAATTGAATTGGATAAATTAACACAACTGTTAAGATATACTTCTTTAGACAAATTTAAAGAAGTTTGGAAATTGGTGATTAATTTCATAAAGGACCAATGAGGGGAAAGTGGTCATTAGTCTAATGTGAGCACACAGATAGAGGTTGATTGAGGATATTTACTTAGATTTAGATTAAGATAGGACAACCTCTATCTGTGTGAATATTAACAGTAAAATTGTTTATTTACTATTATGATGATATGTAGTTAGGATACATTAGGAACTAGGTAGGATCCTTCCTTTTTCCTCCTCTTGGAAGACAACAATAGATTGTAGTAACAGTTTACGAACATGTAATTGACTAATAAAGGGAGAAGAAATACAATTGGAATTATAAAATATAGTACTTGGTAGTGAAGAAGTGGTATGGAAAGTTTATATAAGTGAGATAAGAGGGAGGGGGAGGGAGGGTGTAAGTTGGTAAAATAGAAAGAATTAAAGAAGGTTAGGAAAAATTTAGAGAATTAGAGAATGTTGAGAGAGGGTTGTGCAAGTGTGTAAGTGTCTGAGAAGTGGAAGGAGGTGTTAGGAGAGTGAGGGTGAGAGGAAAAGAAAGAAGAGGGAGAAGAGGAGGAGAGGAGAAGGAAGAGGGAGAATGAAAGAAGACAGGAGGAAGATGAATAAGAATAAGGTTATTGAACTTGACAATATTTAATTGTTTGCAAGAATATCATGGAGGACCTTGTCAAAAGCCTTACTGAAATTAAGAAATGCTACAACCACAGCATTCCCTTCGTCTACCAACCTAGTAATTTTATCAAAAAAGAGATAGGATTGTTTTTCTTGACTGTTTGTAATTATGGCATTCCTTTTTAGGCAATTAAAGCTAAAAAACAAAGGTTTTCCCTTGACAAGATTGTCAAGTTGTGTCCAACTGTAGTGGGCAGTGCTCATCTCCACTCCTATGCCAAGGGAGCCAGCATTGTCAGACAACTCTGGTCATGTGGCGAGCATGCCAGCATGGATAGCTGTTACCTTCCTACCAAAGTGGTAGCTATTTATTTACTTGCACTTTCACATGCTTTCAAACTGCTAGGTTGGCAGAAGCTAGGACTAGGGATGGGAACTCACTCCATCCAGTGGCATCTGGGCCTCGACCTGCTGATTTTGCAACCATCAGATTCAGTGTCTTAACTACTGAGCCACTGTGTCCCTTTTAAGTGGTTGAAGACTGTTTAATGATCTGCTCTAGAATCTTTTCTGGCCTTGGTATCTGACTACCTGGGCAGTGTTTGGTCTTCTTTTTTTCCTATCTGAAGATGGGGGCAACATTTGCCCTCCTCCAGACTGCTGGGACTACTGATTTCCAGGAGTTCTCAAAGATGGCTCTGAGATTACTTTACCAGTTCTTTTATTACCCTTGGAAGTAGTTCATCTGGCCCTGGAGAGATGAATTCCATTTAAATTAACCAGGTATTCCTGTACTATCTCTTTACTTATTCTGTGCTCCATTTCCCCTCCTGTGTTCTTTGCTTCATTTTCCTCAGGTTAAGCACCTTTTTCCTTTTGTGAAAAGACAGGCAAGCAAGTAATTTTGTTGAGTAATTTTGCCTTTCTCTATCTCCTGTTAACATTTTGCCACCTCCTCTACACAATGACCCTGCCATTTCCTTCTTCCTTTTGCTTCAGACATAAGCAAAAAAAAGTCCTTTTTATTGTTCTTAAGCTCTTTAGCAAGCCTGAGCTCATTCTGCACTTTAGCTTTTCTGACTTTTCCCCTACATGTCCTAGCTATCTGTCTAAATTCCTCTTGGGTGATTTCACCCTTTTCCCATTTCTTATACATCTCCCATTTAAAACTTAGCTCAGTTGAAAGTTCTTTAGTCATCCATCCTGGGTCCTTGAGTTTGTTGTTGTTGTTAACTGTCTTCACGTCAATCTCGACCCACGGCGACCCTATGTATGAGACATCTCCAGGCCCCCTGTCCTCTACTGTTCTGTCCAGCTCCTGCAAACTCATATTCATTGTCTCTTTAATAAAGTCCATCCATCTAGCATGTGGCCTTCCTCTCTTTCTACTTCCTTCCACCTTTCCTAACTTTGGACACATCATGAGAAGGCATGAATTGTTGGAAAAGATGATGATGTTAGGAAAGGTGGAGGGTCCTTGAGACACATCCCATTTTTCTTTCTCATTAGAACTGTATGAAATGGTGCCTTCATTATCTCCATTTTAAGAAACTCCTATTCATCCCCAAATCATTTCAATTTTTCTATTCCAGAACACAGGATACACCCAATATTTCCCTCAATTTAATGAAATCAGTTTTCCTAAAATCTAGAATGCATGTCTGACTATGTTTGACTTCCCCTTTGTGCTGTGTAACTCTAGGTTACTCCATGATCACTCCCATTTAAAGTCCCAGCACTTGCACCCCATTAACCAGGTCATCCCATTTGGTTAGGATCAAATCTAAAATTGCGGATCCTCTTATTCCCTCTTCCACCTTTTGGACAATGAAATTGTCTTCCAGGCAATGAGGAATTTAGTAGACTTAGAAGTTTTGGCTGAGTTTGACTTCCAGCAAATATCAGGATAGTTGAAGTCACCTGTCACTACTACATCTCTCCCTTCTAAGTGTGTAGTCATCTATTCTAGAAAGGCATCATCCAATTCCTCAGTCTGACTTGGGGGTCTGTAGTACTGTTCCATAATAACATCCCTGTTCATTCCCTCCTGTTTATTTTTTATCCAGATGCTCTCCACCTGGCTTCTAGGATTGAAGTCCTGGATCTCTTCACAGGTGTAAACATCCCTGACATATAATGCTATTCCTCCTCCTTTCCTGTTTGGCCTATTTCTCTTTAAAAGGTTATACCCCTCTATTACGACATTCTAATCATGACACTCATCCCTCCAGGTTTCAGTGATGCCTATTATTTTGTATTTTCTGTGTTGTGCTAGGAGTTCAAGTTCATCTTGTTTATTTCCCATGCTCTGTACATTAGTGTAGACACAGTGAAGACCATGGGTCCTCCTCCCTTGCTGCCTACGTAAAGCTTCTCACCTCACATTTTTGGGTCCTTGCATTGTTTGCCTTGTTCCCTCTATAACAGTTTGATTATTATCTCCAGCTCTTGAAGAACTCCTGCCTTCCAAATTACTGTCTCCCTCCCCAACATAAGGCAATTTTCCCCTCTCCTTCCTTGCAGGGATTAAACACTGCTTTCCTTGCAGGAGTTAAATGCTGTCTTGCAGGAGTTAAGTGCCACCAGCAGCAGGGCCAAGCCTTCCAAAAGGTAAGTGATTTTTATCTCCTCTAGAGGTTAAATGCTGCTTTTTAATCCATCCATCCCCCCCTTTTAAGCTGTGACCTCCCCCTGCTTTCCTCCTGTTCCTCACTGTTGGGGTGGGAGGGAGGAATGGCACACCATGCCTGGAAGGAACTGTATTTGACAACGAAAGATATGAGAGAGAAAGAGAGAGCACTCTCCCTAGGCAGGAATTGCCTTGAGGGGTGGGGAAATGACCTTTAAAATTCCTCCTGGGGTAGCCTTACAAAGAACCTCCCCCCAAATCAAAAACTATTGTTTTCCCCATGGAAGATGTTGATTGGTTTGGGGAGTGGCTTTCAGAAAGTAGGGAGAATAAAAGCAAGAAGGGAGCAAGCAGAGGAGGGTGGTGAAGGAGGGTGCATTAGTCCGGATGCTAGGGGAAGAGGGGAAGGACAGGGCTCTTGGGGCTGCGGAGAGAGAGTGTGTTGAGGGTTAGTGGGGGGGAGCAAAGGGTGGATCTTTGAGAGAGGAGGGGGGCTGCCCACCAAGCACTCTCGGGTTGCCTGGGAAAAGGAAGGAGGGAGCACGTGCCAAGCAAAGCATGGCATTCTTGAAGCTCATCAGTACTTGGATGGACAGGCAATGAACCCCAGGTGCTAGGAAGAAACTGGCAAAACCAGTTATGAAGGTTCTTTGCCTACAAAAACCTTATGGAATTCATAGGGTTGCTGTAAGTTGACAGGCAACTTGTAGGCACAAATACATACATTTTAAGTTTTAAATACGGTATTTTATCTGCTATGAATCAAGATAGAAGAAGGACCTCCCTCCAGTCCATCTGCCATGGTCCAGGCCTCAGAGAGAGAGAAGAACTGCTGGACCTGATCCCCTTCCCCAGTGCTATTCCCTTCTCCTTTTGTGTCATGTCTTTTTAGATTGTAAGCCTGAGGGCAGGGAACCGTCTAATTAAGCATTTGGTATAAATACAATAAATTAAAAAGATACCCATGTGAATAGTAGAGAGAATGTAAAAAGGAGCAAGTAGTTGGCTCTTAAAACAAAAAAATAGACCTGGTTTGAAGTAACTGACAGTCAGATATTTCAGTACCACAAGATGTTACAAATTTGTTGTTCTTGTTAATATCCCACTTTTCCCCCAAATTGGTAAAGTGGCTTACAATTTAAAAGAATAGTTCAATTAACAACATAGAAAAGTGAGCATTAAAATACATTTCAGTAACTATTACAATAAAAGAGATCACTCGTTAAAAGAATAAAATTCAACTAAAAAAGATTAAAGTGTCGTATTTTCCGGCGTATAAGACGACCCACGTATAAGACAACCCCCCCCATTTTTCCAGCCAAAATATAGAGTTCTAGCACCTCTATCCTCATTATCCTTATATCCGGCGTATAAGACGACCCCCCCACTTTAGCCACAGATTTTGCAGGTAAAAAAGTAGTCTTATACGCAGGAAAATAAGGTACTTAAAAATAGTACACTTTTAAATAGTACAACACCCCCAGCCCATTCTTTAAAGTCTGTTTTAAATGTAAAAGGCTCTCTTTGGTGTCCCCACCAACTGTGCTTGCGATGGTGGTGGGACTGAGAGAAGAGCCTCCCCTGAGGATCCCAGAGGCCAGGCCAGCTCATACAGGGAGATATGGTCTGCCAAATAGCTGGATCTGAGCCATATAGGGCTTTATATGTCATAACCAGCACTTTGAATTGTGCCCAGAAACAAAATGGCAGCCAATGAAGCTGTTTCAACAGGAGCGTTGTATGATCTCTGTAACCTGCCCCTGTTAATAACCTGGCTGCTGCTCTTTGGACCAGCTGAAGTTTCCAAAACACTCTTCAAAGGCAGCCCCAAGTAGAGCATGTTACAGTAGTCCAAATGGGATGTAACCAAGGCATGTACCACTGAGGCCGGATCCGGCACCTCAAGGAACGGGCGCAGTTGGCACACAAGTTTTAAATGTGCAAAAGCACTCCTGGTCACTGCAGAGACCTAGGCTACCAGGTTCAGAGCTGAATCCAGGAGAAACCCCAAACTGCAAAACTGCAGGACATCCAAGCCTTCCTCAGGTCATGCAAATGCAGCTGTGACTTCCTTTACTGAAACCCCCTGCAGCACAGTCTTCCACTTTCCCTTTTCTTGGTGCACTACATACATTAATATGCTAATTTTCAGAGTAGCCATTTAACTACTAAAGAATTATCATGACAGAAGTCTTTGATTCCAAGTCAACTGTCTTTGGGCAAGCAGATTAATTGCTTTTGTATCTCTATATTACTACTTGAAAGAGGTGTGTCCTTTCACACTGCTCTCTGAAATCAGGCTCACAGTTTCCATCTTTCTTCATCTTATTACACCCTGATCCTACCCCCACAAATACGGAATGTACTTAAATGCCTAATATTGTACTCCACTGGCACATTTGAAGAACTCATCTAATGCTCAGCACAAAAGCTTACGCTGAAATAGGTCAGTTAATCTTGAAAGTGGTTCAAAATGAGTCACTTTCCCACCCACACCAATCCCATTTAAGAGCCCCCAAAAGAACTCCTGAATGATCGCCACAGGCAAGGAGGCCAGACAGAGGATGGCAAGGAGGACCGGGCACTGCAAAATGGGGGACATGGCCAAATAAAAGCTAGAAACATTCATCTACATGTAAGTGAGTGGCATCGATAGAGGTGCGGATGACACCAGGTGGCACCTGAAGGGGGGGGGGAGTGACACCATTGCTCCTCAAATATCTGCATTTTGGCAGAAATGGGCTGTGGCATTCACTTTGTTGTTAACTGCCCTCGAGTCAATCTAGACTCATGGTGACCCTATGGATGAGACCTCTCCAAGAAGACCCTCTGTCCTCCACTGCTCTGCTTAATTCCTGCAGCCCCTTAATATCCGTGACCTCCTTAATAGAGTCCATCCATCTAGTATGTGGCCTCCCTCTCTTCCTACTTCCCTCCACCTTCCCCAGCATTATTGTCTTTTCTAATGAATCTTCTCTTCTCGTGATGTGTCAGTCTCAGTTTAGTAATCTCAGCTTCCAGGGATGTTTCTGATTTGATCTGCTCTAGGACCCATTTGTTTGTCTCTTTGGCTGTCCATGGGATCCTCAGCACTCTTCTCCAGCACCACATCTCAAATGCATTAATTTTCTTCCTATCATCTTTCTTAACTGTCCAGCTTTCACATCCATACATGGTAATAGGAAATACAATGGCTTGTATAATTCTAGCTTTTGTACTTAGTTGTACATCTTTATAGTTTAGAATCTTTTCCATTTCTTTCATAGCCATCCTCCCCTTTCTTAGTCTTCTTCTGATTTCCTGATTGCAGTCCCCATTTCTATCAATGTTTGATCCCAGGTATGGGAATTTTACTATTTCTATTTCTTCATTGTCTAGGTTGAAATTGTGAAGGTCCTCAGTGGTCATTATTTTTGTTTTCTTTATGTTCAACATTAACCCTGCCTTAGCACTTTCTTCTTTGGTCTTTCTTAGTAGGTGTTCCAGGTCTGTGAGGTTTTCTGCTAGTATTATGGTGTCATCAACACATCTCAGATTGTTGATATTCCTTCCTCCTATTTTCACCCCTCCTCCTTCTGTGTCCTAGCCTGCTTTTCTTATAATATGTTCTGCATACAAGTTGAACAGATAGGGCAGGGGTAGGCAACCTAAGGCCCGGGGGCCGGATGTGGCCCCCCAAGGCCTTTGGACCGGCCCCAGGCCGGTCTTGCCACCGCCACCGCCGCCGTGTCCCCCCGCCCGCCATGATGATATTGATTATTGTTGTTATTACTTGTTCTTGGGGTTTTCTTGGCAAAATCTCCACAGGGGGTTTGTCATGGCTTTTCTGGTGCTGAGAGAGTGTGCATGCATTTTTTAAATTTTTTTTATTTTTTAAAACATTTTTATTTATTTATTTATTTATTTATTTATTTATTTTTGGTGCTTTGGCCCCCCAATTGTCTGAGGGACAGCAACCTGGCCCCCCAGCTCAAAAAAGGTTGCCTACCCCTGAGATAGGGTGACAGTTTGCAGCCTTGTCTGACTCCTTTGCCAATTGGGAATCATTCTGTTTTCCATGTTCTGTTCTGACAGTAGCCTCTTGTCCTGAGTACAGATTCCTCATCAGGACTATCAGATGTGTTGGCACTCCCATGTCTTTAAGGGTGTTTCATAGCCGTTCATGATCTATGCAGTCAAAGGCTTTGCTGTAGTCTATAAAGCACAGGCTGATTTTCTTTTGGAATTCCCTGGTGCACTTCATTAGCCATCGCATGTTTGCAATGTGGTCCCTAGTGCTGCTTCCTTTCATGAATCCTGCTTGGACTTCTGGGATTTCTCTCTCCATGTATGGCTGGAGCCTATGTTGCAGAATTTTAAGCATGATTTTGTTTGCATGGGAGATCAGTGCTATGGTCCTATTGATGCTGCAGTCTCCAATCTGTTGGCCATTGTTTTCCATATCTGTTGAGATATGTTGACTAGCACTAGAGTTGATTCTGTCAATGTGGATTGCAGCAGTTCAATTGGAATATCATCTGTTCCTGTTGATTTGCTTTTTGCTATTTCTCTTATTGTAGTTTCCACCTCAGTTTTTAGAATTTGGGGTTCATCTTCATATTGCTCTTCGTTCTATGTGTCCTTCATTTTGTCATCTCTTTTGTATAATTCTTCTGTGTATTGCATCCAACATCTTTTTCTTCCTTCCTGGTCTTGAATTATTTTTATTGTCATTGATCATCCCAGTACTTGGTTTGAATTTTCCTTTGATTTCCTGGATCTTGTGAAATACATCTCTTGTTCTTCCCTTGTTGTTGTCTATTTCTCTGCATTGGTCATTGTATTAATTTTCTTTATCTTTCTGCACAAGCCATTGTACTGTTGCAATCATAATTCCCAATTTGTTCCTATCTCCCTTTTGTTTTCCTCTTCTTTATTGTTTGTAGTTTTTTTCCCCTGTCATCCATGTTTTTTCCTCTTTCATTTTGCTTAAAGTTTCTGTCTGCATTCTTTTTTTATTACGTCCATGGCTTCAGACCATAGTTCCTCTGGATCTCAGTCTATTAAGATTAGTATTGCAAATCTGTTTCTTATGTTGTTAGTAAATTCTGTTGAGTATTTAGATTATATTTTGGTGTGATCACTGGTTATAGGCTGCACCTATGATACTGTAATTTAAGGGTATAATTTTAATTTTGCTAGCTATGTCACAACTCTGTTAGATTCAGCCATATACGGGAATTACAATTTATGAGTAACATTAGTACAAAAACATGACTAAGGGTTCTGTATGGCGTGGGATGGGAGGAGAAGGACTAGGACAGCGAAAATGGTGTATTTGTGTGTGAGAGAGAGAAAGAGAGAGGCCAACCCTTCTGAGGCGAATCATGAAAGCCCATGCTTTGAGTCCTGCTCAGGACGGAGGCCGTTTGGGAGCCCCTCCGGGGCAGAAGGATGGAAATGGAGGACAGGTCCTGCAAAAGGAGGACAGGTGAGTGGCTTCCCTTAGAGAGAGGGGGCCGCATTGAGGCCCTAAAGGCGGCACTTCCGGTGGCGCTTCAGCTCTGTTGCCATAGCGACCGCGCCAACCCGGGCCTTCGCAGCCAAGCTCTGGCGTCACCCGGATGGCGGTTCCTGCCGGGTGTGACGTGGCAGCCTTCCTCCGCTCGAGAGGGAGAAAGTGAGGGCGTTCTGATTGGGTGGCGTGGGCTGAGGGGGCGGGGCCAAGAGGGAGCTCTAAAGGGGCTGGTGCGGGGCGTGAGGAAGAGCGGTTATTCTTCCTGAGGTGAGTGAAGGGAGAGGAGGTGGCGGAGGGTCGCCCTTGTGGCTGGAAGGCTTCGACGGAGAAAGGAGGGGAAGGGAAGGGAAGGGAGGCCGCAGGTGAGGGGCGTTTCAGATAAAGTCCTCCCAGGAGCTGCCTGAGGGGCTTTGCGTCGACCCCTGTTACAGTTTTTGAGAGGACAGGGGCCGCCCTCAGGGAACCCAGCCTCCTTTCGAAGGAAGGCCTTCCTACCAAGGTCTTTATTATAGGCACACACACACCCCTCGCAATCTGTCCAGGCGAAGTCTTTATCTGTTGTTGAGCAATATTGGGAGACCTCCAGTGCCTTTTCATACACCTGCTGTAAACATGGCAGGGGGAGCTGTGTTGGCCATTTAGCAAATTCAGACAAAAACCCACCAAACAGTGATACCTTTATTGGCCAACCAAGATGCACAGATATTCTTGTTGCAAGCTTTCGAAGCTCCACTGGCTTCTTCATCAGGCAAGATGTTACAAAGCAAACAGGAGAAAAAGCAATTGGAGATGTTAGTCAGATGCCTGCATTTAGATGTTTCTGTCCTTAGTCAAGATGATAAGGGGAGGGTACTTTTTGCAGGCTGGCTTCTCCTCCTTCTGTCTTTGTGGCTATTGGGAGATTTGCAAAGACCAGGAAATTTAAAGTCTATTTGCATCTCAACAAGGACCCCCCTCTTGCAATCCAATATGCCTCCATTGCTATGAGGTCACAGGCCTCTTTGTAAGCAGAGGACAATGGATTCCTCAAGGAGTCTCCCATGTTTTTGCATCAGGAACATATTGGGTAGGTTTTGAGGTAAAACAGGCCAATCCAGTTCAAATTTAAGAAGAAAAAAATGGTTTTACCTTGGTTGGAGGTCCCAATCCACTGGCTCACTTTTCAGGGTTTACATTGTGAAATGTGGTATTTCACAATCCGGAAACATGCAGGGGTAGCTGTGTTGGCCGTTTAACAAATTCAGACAAAAATCCACCAAACGGTGATACCTTTATTTTCCAACCAAAATGCACAGTATCTTTGTTGCGAGCTTTTGAAGCTCCACTGGCTTCTTCATCAGGCAAGATGTTACAAACCAAATAGGAGGGGAAAAAATTAGAGATGTTTTGGTTGGCCAATAAAGGTATCACTGTTTGGTGGATTTTTGTTTGAATCTGCTGTAAACAAGGCAGTAAAGCTGGGCCAGGGCTATCTTGGGAGGTTCTCCTCCGCTGCTGCTGCTGCTTCCTCCAAGAGGCCCCCGGGGAACAGCAGCTGCCTCCAGGGTCCCTGGCTGAAGCGTCTGCCTCACCGTCCTGTTAGAACCACCCTGTGAGAAAGCATTGACTTGTATCTGGCCACCAAGGTGGAGATATAAAAAAGAGTGGAGGTCAGTGAAGGAAAAGCAAAATCATCCCTGGATATATTTTGGAAGCAGCCTTCAATAGAAGATTCAAAATGCTTGTGTTTACTTGGGTCTATTGTTAGTTTTGAATAGAGAGTTTACTGAGGCAGGTTGAAATGCTCATTTTTATGTGCAGTGTAGGGACCTATTCAGTCCGTCTTATTTCTATCCTTGGTATCAAAGTTTTTGTTAAATTAGTATAGAATTGTAATTTGGTTCATCCAGTCCAACCCCATTCTGCCATGCAGGAATTCACAGTCAAAGCACTCCTGACAGATGGCCATCCAGCCTGTGTTTAAAGACCTCCAAAGAAGGAGACTCCACTATTCTCTGAAGGAGTGTGTTTCACTGTCAAGTACAGTAAGGATTTGAGGAAATAGACTGAATTCTATGAAAGCTCAAGCTGCCAACTTCTTTCTTTCAGTTAGTCTCAAAAGTGCTACAAGATCATACTACATTCACATTTACTTTGTATACCTTGTAGCTCTTTCTCTCTGTTGGAATGGTTGCATTTAAGATGTTGAATGGTTCCTTACAAAGTACCTTAAGCAATTCCATCCGGAGGGTAGGATTCATGCTTTTAATGCTATTGTATATGCTGACAAAAACTTAATGTTTATTTTAATTATAAGTGCAACACTTGGACTGAGCCGAAATTTATAGAAATGTGGTACGGGTAGTTGACCAAACTGAAGTTCTGTATACACTCAACTCTGAGTAGCTCTTAGAATTATTAGCAAGTCAACATGAATAGGATCTGGCTGGGAAGCTGTCTCACCAGATGTGAGGTGATGGCCAGTGTTTGTGTCCTGAAAGGCAGTCTGCTTGATGTCTGCTGAGAATATACAAACAATATTCTCATTGTCATACAGTTTAACAAAACAGTCAGAAACAATGATAAAGTCCCATTCCACTCATTTACATATATTTGCCTTTGGGGTTAGACTCTGTGCCTTTTTTGCTGATTTTCCTGACAGATACTTCAGGTAGCACTGTGTATATATGTCAATTTAAAGCAGGGGGGGTGTAACTGCAACTCCACAATCCCTTACCATTGGCTAATGGGAGTTGTAGTTTAGCAACATCTGGATGGCCACAAGTTGCTGACTCCTGTTTTAAGAAGACAAGTATAGACAGTCTTAATACAGGGGTAGGCAACCTTTTTGAGCCAGGGACTGGGTTGCTGTCCCTCAGACAATTGGGGGGCCGAAGCACCAAAAATAAATAAATAAATAAATAAAAATTAAAAAAAAATTAAAAATAAGAAAATATGCATGCACACTCTCTCAGCCCCAGAAAAGCCATGGCAAAAACCCTGTGGAGATTTTGCCAAGAAAACCCCAAGAACAAGTAATAACAACAATAATCAATATCATCATGGCGGGCGGTGGGACCGGCCTAAGGCCGGTCCAAAAGCCTTGGGGGGCCGCATCTGGCCTCCGGGCCTTAGGTTGCCTACCCCTGGTCTAATAGGACAGGAAAAAAGTCTACATTCATTTCAATATGCCTTAAATATATGTGTGCTTTACACCAGTTTTGCTTAACTTAGAATGAACAGGTACACGGTGAGTGTCCAGAGCACCAGCCCATGTTTGCTTACAGTGTGGGTTGATAGGTGCTGCTTTTGTGGGTTTATGTTCTCTGTGTGTTTTGCTTGTGGATTTCTCTTGCTGAATTTCTTTTAAATAAGCTTCCACATACAACCTGAGTCCATCTAGATGCAGTTGGTTGACCTGCATGGAAAGCAGAAGTTCTGTGGCTTCATGCTCCTGTAAAGAGATTGTCAATGCTACAAGTTTGGACAGTGGTCCTCTTTGGCACAGGGAAGTTAAGTTTCCATTCCCCAACTGTGTGCATGCATGAGGCCTCAGTTAGTGCTGCTATTACACCAGAGTGATTGAGAGTGCCTCATTAACTAGAGATATGGAAAATGAATTAGGAGCTCAGCAGGGAACATTTATTCCTTGATCTATGCCTAATTAGATATCACTGGAGTTGATGCACAAAGCTTAATAAATATAGCCAGCTAGGAATAATTCCACAACTGTTTTGATGTGTATTGCAGGAATCAGATTCACATCCAACATCCTACTTGAAAACTTTTTGGAGTTAACTCCAGGGTTATTGCTAGGGAAAATGCCATGTGTGTCCAGGCATAGCACCTCTCAGTGAATCTTATGAATCTGATTCTCTTCATTTCTACAGACAATGGATAAGGACGACAATATCCGTATGCTCCAGCACCGGTTGGCTGCAGCAGGGCAAAGCCACTTACTTCAGTTTTGGGATGAACTGAGTGTAGCAGAACAGCAGGAGCTATATCTGGAGTTAAATGCTATGGACCTGGAGGAGTTGAGCCAGGCTTTCCAAAAGAGCATGATGGGTAGCAGCATTTTACCAGAGAAGGAGAACATGAATGTCAAGATGGAACCTCTGCCTCGTGAAGTGTTAGGAAGTACAACTCGAGACCAAGATCATCTGCCAGCCTGGGAGGAGGAAGGTACTAAACGTGACTCCACTTGACTCACAGGGCAGTTCTAGGGAAACCAATGGTGATCCCCAAAATAATAGAATTTTTACAAATAGAAAGCCAGTCTTTGGCTTACTTCTCTCCTTAATGGCATCATAGTCTCTGAAGAATGAAGAGGCTCTATTTTGGGAAGTACTGATTTATGCTAGAGGCAATGTCATTTCTTCTAGACCATTTTTGCATGTAGTGAGTAAAATTGGTAAATTATCATGAGTTAGCAGATTGCCATATATTTACCAACCAATAAGGAAATTCACATTAATGAACTGTATTAATGTTTTACTTTATGTTATAGTATACTTATTTAATAGTCATAGCCAAACTGTAGCCATTGTGTTTTGTTGCCACACTTGCCTGTTTGTTAATAAGTGATTGGCATAGCATTGACTATGGGCTGTTATGGGAGTTGCCTGTTGAATGCTGTTCTTTAAGTGGTTGTCTGTGATGGCTGGTACTACTAAATAAATCATTTTAAAAGGTTAGATTTATCTTTTTTTCTGTGTAAATTGTTCTTCTGCCTCATTGTTTCCCAAACTTTGGTTCTCCAGATGTTTTGGACTTAAGGTCCCAGAATTCCTGACTGTTGGCTAGGCTAGCTGGGGACTCTGGAAGTTGAAGTCCCCAAAATCTGGAGGACCAAAGTTTGGGAAACACTCTGCTTTTTCATCTATAGATGATACACGTATTACCAAATGGTTAAATAATTTCAGGCATGTTTCCAAGGAGGAAGTAATCCAGGAAACGTTTTACCCACTAGAGTCTACAGAACACTCCATTTTATGAACATACAATGTTATCTGGGAAAACATTTTGAAAGTCCTCTGATAAGACAGAAGTTTTTGTTCTGCAACTTGTATCTCTTCTGTTGTTGTGGACTTCTTTATGCTTATTCAAAATTAAAATCCTAAAGAACTGGAATGATACATATGTTTAGTTATTTATATGCTGAGTTCATGAATGTATTTCCTTAGACAAGTACGCTAAAGCTGGGTATAGACCTCATAGGTCATTGGGAAATGAAGAGTAAATTCTAGAATTTAAGGCTTAGGTATTTAATAATAAATAATACATTTTATTTTTAACCCGCCCCTCTGCAAAGCTAAAACAAGGCAACAGTTAAAACAATTCTGTCCCCCCCAATCCCTAACCCACCTGCCCCATAAAAATCAAATTAAACTAGTAGAATAATTAAAACATCAAACTAAAACAACTCAATAACTTAAACCATAAAACAAACAGTGGTGGCTGGGAGCAGCAGCCACCCAACTCTGGCGGGAGAGTTATTCCGGGAAGGCCTGCCGGAAGAGATCTGTCTTTACTGCTTTTTTAAAGCAGTCAAGAGTGCTAATAAGATGGATCTTCTCGGGCAGGCCATTCCATAATCTCGGAGTGGCAACAGAGAAGGCCCTCTGGGAGGTCTGTGACAGCCTAGTTTTCATAGGCTGCAGCAGATTCCTCCAAGAGGACCGAAGTGTGCGGGGGATCATATGGGAAGAGGCGGTCCCTGAGATAAGTTGGACCCAAGCCATATAGGGCTTTAAAGGTCAAAACCAACACCTTGTACTGCGCCCGGAAACTAATTGGCAGCCAGTGGAGAGATTTCAGCACAGGTGTTATGTGCTCTCTCCTAGATGTTCCCGTGACCAACCTGGCTGCCATATTTTGGACTAATTGAAGTTTCCGGGTTAGGCACAAGGGTAGCCCCATGTAGAGTGCGTTGCAGAAATCCAAACGTGAGGTTACCAGAGCGTGTACCACAGTTTCGAGATCCCTAGTCTCCAAGAAAGGGCGCAGCTGGCATTTGACAAGGTCTCCCATGATATTCTTGCAAAAAGCTAGTAAAACGTGGGCTAGACAATGAAACGTTAGGTGGATTAGTAATTGGTTGACTGACAGAACACTCACCAATGGCTCCTCTTCATTCTAAAGAGGAATGACCAGTGGGGTGCCACAGGGTTCTGTCCTGGGCCCAGTGCTATTCAATATCTTCATCAGTTATTTGGATGAAGGAATAGAGGACATGCTTCTCAAATTTGCAGATGGCACCAAATTAGGAGAAGTAGCTAATACCCTATAGGACAGGATAAAAACCAAAATGACCTTAATAGATTAGAAAGCTGGGCCAAAGCTTAACAAAATGAATTTCAACAAGGAGAAATGAAGGGTACTACACATAGGGAGTAAATAGGATGGGGGACGCTTGGCTTGAGAGTGCATGCGAAAGGGATCTAGGAATCCTAGTAGCCCACAAATTGAATATGAGTCAACAGTGTGATGTGGCAGCTAAAAAAGCTAATGCAATTTTAGGCTGCATCAATAGAAGTATAATGTCTATATCAGTGATCCCCAAACTGTGCCTTTTAAGGGGTTTTGGACTTCAGCTCCCAGAATCCCAGAGTATTGGCCAACATGGCTGAGGCTTCTGGGAGATGAAATCCAAAATCCCTTAAAGGGTACATTTTGGGGATCACTGGTCTAGATTGAAGGAAGTAAGAGTACCATTCTGTTCTGATTTGGTCAGGCCTCACCTAGAATATTGTGTCCAGTTCTGGGCACCACAATTCAAAAAGGATGTTGAGAAACTGGAGCATGTCCAGAGGAGGGTGACCAAAATGGTAAAGGGTCTGGAAACTGTGCCTAATGAGGAGAGACTTACGGAGCTTGGTATATTTAGCCTGGAGAAGAGATGGTTGAGAGGTTATATGGTAGTCCTGTTTCAGTATTTGAAGGGTTGTCACTTGTTTTCTGCAGCTCCAGAGAATAGAAGCTGGAGCAATGGATTCAAATTATAGGAAAAGTGTTTCTACCTCAACTTTAGTAAGAACTTTCCAACAGTAAGAGCTGTTCAGCAGTGGAACACACACTCTTGGATTGTGGTGGAGTCTTATCCTTTGAGTTTTTAAACAGAGTCTGGATGGCCATCTGTCAGGTGTACTTTGCATGGCAGGGGGTTGGACTGGATGGCCCTTGAAGTCTCTTCCAATTCTGTGATTCTATTCTTAAACCTTGCTTTATCAGGAGATTAACAGGTGAACAAGTTGCAGCTTATTATACTAGTATTTATTCTCATAACACAGATAAACTTGCTGTCCTCAGCAGTACACAGAATGACAGTTTACACAGACATTGAATGAGTTTAGTCACATCATTCTAACAAACTTTCACCTAGAACATTTCAGGGGAATAACTGTATTGCTATGACTATTTGATAGGACTGGGTTTTATAACCTAGGTGACCCATATGGTAGATTGCAGAAAATCTGAACAAATTTAGTCCAGCGGGTATAGGGCAAAGAACCTTCAGTTCTCTCAACAATATAGGGGTGGAGGAACCACAACTGTGTCAATATGTTTTCTTAGAAAATTTACTTCATTTCCTTACTCTTCCACCCCAAGGGTTCCTGTGTTGTTTCAAATAAAATATAAAATAGACTGAAACAAGACAAGCCACAAAATGAAGTGCGTGCACATGCATACACACATCGAATATGGTATTCTTATTCTCCCACTTCATCTGTCATCTGCATATTTGATAAGCATGTAGCAAGGGATTTGAAGAACCAAAGAAACATTTTAAGTGCAAATGACTTGGTGACAGTTAACAACAACAATGTAAGACAGACTACAACTAATAACCTAATCCAATTAAAGCAGGGGTAGGCAACCTTTCCCCTTTAAGGGCCGAGGGACTTCAGCTCCCAGAAGCCACAGCCATGTTGGCCAATAGTCCCATGTTGGCCAATAGCTCCTGGGATTCTGGGAGTTGAAGTCCCCCGGCCCTTAAAGGGGAAAGGTTGCCTACCCCTGAATTAAAGCTTCTTTGAAAGACAGTTTTACCTGAAAGCCCAAAGGAAGATGCTCAATGATCCTTTCTATATAAGCTGTTCTTCAGCTATTGAACTGATTCTAGAATTCATGGCCATCCACCAAACTCCAGTTGCTGGTGATGTAGAAGTGAGCTTGTTTAGCTGCTGCCAGTGTACAAGGAATATACAGCCAGACCTATGGATTCCTGTTTTGTTGCTTAAAATAAGCCACACAAAATCAGATCTATTTTGAGTCCAAAATAATAATGGGTCGTGTAGGGATTTATTTTGGTAAGTAATAGGGAAGGAACTAAGGAAGAATCTATTCTAGATGAAAGATGGCAAGTGGGAGAATAAGAAGAGAAAACCCATCCATATGGGGAAGAAACTAGCCAGTAGCCCTAGCCAGTTCTGCTAATGGTGGAGCATGATGGGAATAACCATTCATCAATATCTGGAACATCTGGAAGGTCAAAGCCTCTGGGCCAGTGGCTGTTGCCATGCCAACAACTTTTTGGGCACCTTTAGATGAACTATCTTAGGTCCTGGGCCTGTTTAGTATATGGCTAAGCACTTTTAAAGCCTGGGTTAAAACCTGGAGTGGAATCGCCATCCTACTGACATGGAAGCCACCAATTGACACTGATCTGGGTAATAATTCCCACCCACCCCAGAAAGTCAGTTAGCGCCAGACTAAAGATCAGCAACATCACTGGCCCCGGTGTCACCTGGTGCAGGAGGCGGGGGCTTCAGAGGTGGAAAGGGTGGGGCTTCACCAAGGAGGCACGGGGCACTCAGGACAAGTGGGCATGTGTGTGCCTGCCCCTCCCAGCCAAGGCCCCCATCCCTTTTTCCTCAGGAGAAGGAGGAAGTGGCAAGGAGCCAGGAGAAGTGAGCTCCTCAGAGGAGAAGGGTTGGCAGCAAGGAGGTGCTGGGGCTGTGTACGCATGCTCAGCCTGGCTCCTTGCTGCTGTCCCTTTCTCCTCAGGGGAGAAGGAGGCAGGCAAGGAACCAGAGAAGCTCGTGCGTGCCTCCCAGCAGTCCTTTGCACTGCATCCTTCTCCTCAGGATTGGGAGAATTGGGAGAAGTGCATGTGCTCCCCAGATGTCCTTGCCCATACCGCTGCCTCCTCAGGGGAGATAGGAGCAGTGGCAAGGATAGCTGCAAGAGGCACATGCACACATCCTTGCAGTCCAGGGGAGAAGGGGGCAGCTGGGGGTGTGCACATGTGTTCAGCCTGGTTCCTTGCCGCCAGCCTGTTCTCCTCTGAGGAGAAGGAGGCAGCAGCAAGGATGGATGGGGGCAGGAGGGGTGACTTGGTGTCATCCTCCTCTGGGGTGTCACCTGGTGTAGTCTGCACCCCTGCACTCCCTAGTGACGATAATGCTAAAGATTCTGAACTTTTAATGGAACTAGATGGGAACAATACAAAAAACATTCAAAGAATCCATGGCATTTATAGACTTTCCTACACAATGAGTTAAAAAGTCTTGTGCTTGAAAATTTAACCATGTGTGGAAGCTCCCTGGTGTCATGCTTTCCCTTGAGATTTTATGAAGATGCAACAGACCTACCTATTAGCCCTGGTGGCGCAGTGGTTAAATGCCTGTACTGCAACCACTCACTCATAGACCACAAGGTTGCGAGTTCAATACTAGCCAGGGCTCAGGCTAGACTCAGGCCTGCATCCTTCTGAGGTCGCTAAAATGAGTACCCAGCTGTTGGGGGGCAATGAGCTTACAGTTGTAAACCGCTTAGACACTCCATAGCGTGGTATGAAGCAGTATATAAATGCAGCTGCTTTGCTTTGGTTTTGTATAGGCACTGAAATGTCAGCTCATTAGACTTTAGAAACCAGTGGTTGGCAAACTACGGCCCGCGGGCCGAACCCAGCCTGTCAAGGCTGTGTAACTGGCCCATGGCCGGTCCTGGGGTTGTTGTCGCTGCTGTGCGCGCGCGACACAGGGCGCCATTTTGTGTTCCAAAATGGCGCCCTGTGCTCACGCACGCATGCGCACGACGGCAGGAGTAGTGTGCATGTGCGCACGCACCTCCGGAGCCATTTTTTTCCCCCTTCGGCCCACCGACGATCGGGGGACAGAGGAACTGGCCCTGCCCCCAAAAGGTATGCCGACCCCTGCTATAAACCTTGTTTCTGAGTCTTTCATCACACAGTTGTTAAAGTACTTCTAAGCTGTTTACTTCCATTTGGTGGACAAGAAGCAAGGCTGCTGTTTCAGTGAAAGATTCTGTGTTTTCAATACATATTTTGATGGTTTCTTGTGTTTATGGAATATATAGATCCCTGGGGGAAATTCATAGGCTTGCTAGAACGTTTTTCTTGCTATTTGTAAGTTTCTTTTACAGTTATTTATACTCATCTCCTTTCATCTCCTGGGATCGGAAGGCAAACTGTCCTCTCAGTCATAAACCTGCCCCAGTGTCCCATCTACTATTTACAATGCCCATCTGCCATTCCCTTTGATTTCCTCCCACTACATGCATTGCCCCTTGGTGGTCCGATTCCTATGAGAAGCATAGAATCCTTCCACCCGTGAAACATTTTATACTATTTTATTACATATATCAATCCCCTCCCAGTTTGTCTGGATATTGTTCATGAAACTGTTGGACCAGATCTGGAGAATCTACATGTCTGGCATAGACCCATTCATTATGTGAGTCTGTGAAGTGTTGCCAGCTGACCAAATACTGTAACTTTTTTCTATGCCACATGGAATCTAAACTCCTAGCCACCTCAAAGTACTGGCTTGGAGTGAGAACATACAGGACAGCCTTTCACATAAGTCTCTACATCACTCCAAATTCCCTCCCACCAGCTGTTTTCTTACCTGGAGCCAGAACTTCAGGAACCCCCAATGTCCTGCCACCTTAAGAGTTGTGACACAACTGCAGAATACTGGATCTCAGCTCTTCCAGAAAGTAGACCCAGTCTCCTTTGCGCCACAGCCCATCTTTGAGCTCCAGGATGTCTGCATGGTCTGCCAGCATTTGATCCTTTTTCCCTGGTTCTCTGATGTCTTGAAACAAAGGATCCAAAGGGTTGGCTTGGGCCAGATCCTCCTTGTCTTGGCACGCTTGACTCTGGCCCCATAAACAGAAAAAGGATGTAAATATTGTTTTTAATGTGCTTATTTAAATATTTTAATTTGTGGGATATTGAAAATAAGTCAAAATGAGGAAGGCCACAGGTGATCGAGACTTTTTAGTAATGGAATTACTTTTCAGTAATAGAATTCAGTAATGGAGACTTTTAAAACCCAAACAATTTAAAATGATGCATATATATCTGCACAACTATTATTTCCAATGTGAATGAAATACTTAATTCTCAGGAATCTAACTAGAATTTAGACATAAAATTTGTGTAAAAGAATGTTAGGAATTCTTCATTGTTTTTGACTTAATGTGGGGGTTCAAAACAACCTTGGAGTAGTGAGACAGAGATCCCACATGGAAATTTAACAAAGATGCAGAGCTCATGACTTGACTATGTACAGAGTACATTTTCAAAGCAGTTTTTTAAAGTATTTCCAGATGTACCTGAAAAAATTGTGTGTAACTCAACAGCTTTCCACTTTAACGACTAGAAGGAAAGGGTCTGTTAGAGCTATTTTGTACTCAGTGACAAAATTCACTTTAATATTTTTTTTTATTTGGTTTAGGTCTCCGACAGATTTCTCAGAGCAAAGTTGCTGTTCTCCTCCTAGCGGGTGGACAGGGGACAAGGCTAGGTGTCTCTTACCCCAAAGGAATGTATGACGTAGGCCTGCCATCCCATAAAACCCTCTTCCAGATTCAAGCAGAGAAAATCTTGAAACTACAGCAATTGGCTGAAAAGCAACATGGTCTCAAATGTGTCATTCCATGGTAAGAATCCTAGAAACTCTTATAACCAGTGCCATTTAGTAGTATATCTGATAGCAGTTTTGGCTTCCTTGTTCAAAGTTTCACTAGTTTCAAAGTTTCAATAATCAGGACTTTGTAACTACTGAAATTCATAGTTAGAAAATGAGATTGGTGCAGAATTCAGCTGTTTTAAGAAATTCAGTATTGTTTCTCTTTTATTGTTTAGAGTTTTTTTAAAGAAACCTCCATGTTTGTACACATGTGCTTGAAAATATACATGAAGTTTTTGCTGAAGAAGTGGATGAATAAGATTTCAAGTGATAGGAGGGTGAGGCTTTATTGCCCTCTCTTGATCTTGGCTTCTCCCAAAGGCACAACCCAGTAAACTCATGCAAAACAGTAAAATAATATGAAAAAAATAATGTATGTTCCATAATCTTGCATGTGTACACACACACACAGATAGAGAAAATTTGGACTGCCTGAGTTTGAACTTGTTTCTAACATGGAATACGCGCAGCCTTATAAACAGCTCATTTTGCCTAGCTGGAAGATTTTTTTTTATGATAGATGGAGGTATACAGAACACTTAATATTACTAGGCTCTTTAGTCATGAAACTGTGGAGGTTTAAATACACGCAGACCCCCAGAGCAGGGGTCCCCAAACTACGGCCCACGGGCCAGACCCGACCCATCGAGGCCTTCTTACTAGCCTGCGAGGTTTCCTGCCACCGCCGCCACTTGTGCGCGCTGCCGAACACCATTTTGTATTCCAAAATTGTATCCGGAGTTGTGCGCATGCGCCCGGTGTCGTGCGTGCATGCGCGCGCATGACTCGGCGCCATTTTGTTTGCCAAACAAAATGTTTTTGTTTTTGGCAAACAAAATGGCACCCGAGTCATGCGCATGTGCGCGCCACTGGCCCCCCGGAAGATCTGGGGGCCAGCGAACCGGCCCCCGGATGAAAAAGTCCGGGGACTCCTGCTCTAGAATCATCCTTCTGTGCTTCTGCAAGAGGGGCTGTTGTGACCATAACATGTGTAGAGATGTAATGGGCCTCCTCCTGAAGAGAGCATACTTTTTTCTTGTCTCTTTGGTAGAACACTATTGAACATTTAAAACTGATCACAGAAGAGCAACATTAAAAAGTGATTTTCAGAGGGCATAGTAGGCAGCCTTTTCTTTTCTTAGATACCTTGACTCCTAGTAGCTTTTCTTGTTAAGTACTGTAAAGTTTTTCTGTAGTGATACACATATTGGAGATGACTGATCTAGTGCAAGTGTATTAGCGCCAGTTGTATTAATTGGCCTGACTTTGAGGTTGAAGTCAGACCCCATTTGCATTTAGACTCTTTTTATCCTTGAACTTATCAAAAGGGATATTTTTCTCTCTTGTGTAAAAACTCCATATTTACATCCATATAACCATGTATACATACACACAGATACCTTCAACTGAAAAATCCCCACCTAAAGGTAAAAAGTCAGGTAGGAATTGGGGGGGGGACTCTTCTGGCTTTTGTGGATTACAATCTACTTTGTTCAGATCTGTTCCAAGTAGGATGGTACCACCCACCTTTGCATCTACATTCAGATGTCGCCCCCCCCCCATATACTTGACATAGTATATGAATAAAAATATTTTGTTTATTTAGTGTGCATATTTTCATTCGCACATTAATGTATATTCATATTTTAACATTTTATAAGGAAATAACATCATTCAAATTAGAACAGTTTTATTTAAGCAAATTCAATATTTAACTCAACGGATGTATAACTTTTTCACATAAAAAAGTTTTGAGAACAGGACCCCCAAGTCTGGTGCCCCCCTTGAGCAGTTCTCATGCTCCTGCCCCCGGTAGATCCTGTTCCACTGTTTGAGAACAGTGGTTTTATTGGCTTTTGACACCATCAACCATAGTAAACTTCTGGGCCACTTTGGACTTGAAGGCACTGTCTTAGAATGGCTCTGATCCTACCTGAAGGAGTGAACCCAGGAGGTGATGCTGGGGTACTCCTGCTTGAACCCTTGCCATTGGCCTGTGAGGGTCCCTCAGGGTTCTTTTGTCCCCTATGCTATTCACCATATATATGAAACTGTTGGGAGAGGTCGTCTGGAGTTTTGGGGTGTGATTCCATCAATATGTAGATGACACCCAACTCTACTCCTCCCCCCCCCCCCCCGCCAATTCAAAGAATGGGCTGAGGGTGAGTACTGTTTTAGACTGAATTGTTTTAAAGGATTTTTACTTTTTGAATAGTATTTTATCATTTTGAGTACAGTTTTAAACCATTTTGATGGTTTAATCTTATTTTAATGTTCACATTTTTGTATGATTTTAGTTGTATTTTTTCTTACATTGTACACTACC
Source organism: Phrynosoma blainvillii (assembly GCA_026167975.1). Lineage (NCBI taxonomy): Eukaryota > Metazoa > Chordata > Lepidosauria > Squamata > Phrynosomatidae > Phrynosoma > Phrynosoma blainvillii. The sequence goes on from JANUYF010000004.1 coordinate 157,140,291, forward strand.
TTGATCCTCAATTTTGGGGAAAAGGTGTGTGGCGCGCACTATTGCCACCTTTCTCCTTTAGCACTTTAATTCTAGCTGGCAGTCCTGTGGGAACTTGTTATCCCCACCCTTGCCACCTAATGAAGTGTAAGGGACCCACAGTGTCTTTTGTATGATGTCCCCCTCCAAATCCTCCAAATATTAGTAGCGTGTTTTGTGACTAAAACATAGGCCAAGTGATGTTGGAACAAGAAGAAAAGTTTATTTTAAATCAGCATGTAATAAATGTAACTCGCATCAGAACTTACTACTACAGTCTTTCTTGGTTATAAAATTATCATGTTTCTTTCTAATTCACTCACAGTACCTCAGCCACACTGGCTAACAATATCTATCTGGAGAGAACACCACAGCAACTCTCTTTTTTAGAGCTCTGTGAGTGTTCATAGTCTCTCCTTTCTAGACTCTTAACTCTCCCAAAATACAGTTCCCTCAGGAACACCCTAAACACAGCCCTCTCTCTGGCTTAACTTTCTCAACCCTCTCCTCATCTCAACACTAATTTTAACTAGCTCTGACTGTCCACCAACTGTCAGCCTGGGCTTTTTAAATGTTCCCAGCTGGAATCCCATTGGCTGGCTCTCAGCTGCCTCCTGATTGGCCAGCTGGACATTCGATTCACCACAAGGTGTCATAAAAATAAATAAATAATGTTATTATTATTCCAGAAGTGCAATGATGGCGTACAATATTAAAGCCTCATATAGAAATAAAGCTATGTAATTGTGAGGGAGGACAGCATTGCCAAATGAGGCTAGAAATGGCTGTTTACATTTCTTTGCTTGCTCTTCCCAGTTTTCCAGCAGGCTTTATTTCTTGCAGCTAATGAGAGGCTAGCCTCTTTATTGTCTGAGAACTGACTTGCCCTGAAATCTTGGATATCAAACCCTGTGGAATTCTTGGGTATCTACACTTTCAGAGCCCACAAAACCCTAAAATAAAGAGGCACACATTAATGATCATATGGTTCTTTTAGGGTTGACTCTTGTAGATGTTTAGTAGTGGGGAAGGGCCAGGGATTGAATGTCTCATAACATGTTGCATGCTGTGAATCATACTGCTCTTGTGCTGAACAGGTACATCATGACAAGTGGCAGAACGATGGAACTGACAAGGGAATTCTTCCAGAAGCACAAATACTTCGGCTTAAAGAAGGAGAATGTAATATTCTTCCAGCAGGGGATGCTTCCTGCTATGGACTTTAATGGGAAAATTCTTCTAGAGGAAAAAGGCAAAGTTTCTATGGCACCAGGTACTACAGTCTACAAAAGCACTTTTCAAAGACGCCATGACAATTGCCCTTTCTGCTTTGGCAAGTATCCCTTCCTTTCCCTCTGACTCCAGTGGATGAACCAATAACTCAGGTCTCAAGCAAACTTTACAGGTCTGATTTTGATAATTATTCAAATTGTGAAGTTGTAGTGTGGTGTAGGATTTGAGCATTGGACTACATCTTTGGAGGCCAGGCTTCAAATCCCCATTTGAACATAAAAACCTATTGAGTGACCTTGAGCAAGTCACGTTCTCAGCCTTGCAAGATGACAATGACAAATCCAATCTGAAGAAACATACCAAGAAAATCCTGTGATATGTTTGCTTTAGGGTCACCATAAGTCAAAAATGACTTGGAGGTACACTATAACAAACATATACAGCAGGCATTTACTCTGAGTACATTTGGAATTGGAAGTGGGGATCAAATATCTTTGACTACAAAAGGAGGTAGGGCAATATGCTTGAGCAGGAATTTGATTTCCTTCATTTTAAAAATCTTGATGCACTTAATAGGAAAAATTGCTCTATTTCCAGAGCAGGGTGACATATCCCATTTTTTCATACAAAGAGTGATAAAATACTAAAAAATCAGATTGCAGATAGGAACATAATGCAAAAATAAATGGATATACAACTGTAATTGTCAGTTCTGTCATTCTGTTGATCAGCAACTGAACTTGGATGTTATCATCAGTACCTGAAACAAATGAGATTACTTTAAGATTTTGTTCTTAAGAACATTGTTCTTATTTTCAAAAACATTAAATTATTGTTTTAAAATAAATGTTAGATATGATGACATATCATGTCAGGCAATGCCAAAAAAAAGTTAGACAGAAATAAGAACTAAATAAGAAGTACCTGACACAATGAAATGTTTCCTCTTCTCATCCTCTCCTAAAGATGGCAATGGTGGTCTGTATCGAGCCTTGGGAGCTCATCATATTGTACAGGACATGGAACAGCGAGGCATTGGCAGCATTCATGTGTACTGTGTAGACAATATTTTGGTAAAAGTGGCTGACCCTCGGTTCATTGGATTCTGTATACACAAAGGAGCAGACTGTGGAGCAAAGGTAATCTTACGGATTATACAGAATGAGTTGTTTTCTCACCTCTTGTGGAGGTATGTTTGGTAAACTGACTATGGGTGCATCAACACTCTAGAAATAATGCACTTTAAATGCTGTAGTTCCATCCTATGGAATCCTGGGATTTGTAGTTTTACAAGCAACCTTCTTAACAGAGCAACAACAGTTATAATTTCCATTTTGCCACACTGGGCTTGTAGACTGCAAGAAACACACAACAGTAGGCTATAGATATTGAGGAACACACATGGAATCATATTCTGCTGAAGAAGTCCAGTATGGTGAAATGGAAACAACACCCAGGATCTTCCATTTTTGCTAAGAAGGCTGCCCTGTTAAGAACCCTCTGTAAAGAAGAACTTGAACTTGGGGAATTAGTAAAGTCCAAGTCTTCTATGGGATCTTTTATCCTATGTTTACGGAGGTGGCTAGGGAATAGACTGATAGAGACAAAGCTTTCCAATGAGCTGTAATTTATTTGGGGATTCAAACATACAAAGACACTCTACTATACACTCAGACACACAAGAACTCAGGAATAAAGTAGTTAGCTTGGAGAGGAAACTCAAGGCTTTCCAATGGTGATAATTACCTGAAGGAGGCTGCTCCAACAATGGATGAAGATGGATAGACTCAACCATTATGAAAGAGGACAAGGACAACAGAAAGAGCCGGGACTCTAGTCAGAGCTCACAGTGGCACAGCGGCACCATGAAATCTAGCCATACCCCAATGTGCCTGAGATTTGGGGGATCATTTATACCCTTAAACCTAGCCTGCGAAGAGTTGCTATTGTATATCAAAAGATTCTGATTTCTACTCTTTGAAGTAGACAGTTTCCAAGGAGAGAAGATTGGATGTTAATGTTATCTCATCTTTAGCTGGACACATCTTGGCCGGCACTCATAAATCCTCTAGGTGTGAATGTCCTCCTTAGCAGCTCCTAGGTTTGGCCCTTTTGATCTACAAATTGTTGTAAGTGCAGATGTGACCTTTCAGGTGGCTATATGACATGCTCACGTTGAGTTTATGGCAATAGGGGCTCATCCCAGTCCAGGGCCATGAGGGGTCTTTATACTAAATCAACCATCATAATACCTCTTTTAGTGAAATCTTTGTTGTCATAGTAAAAAAAAATTTGTTACTTTGAAATTTATCTGTACTGGTTACTCTCACAAATCATTGTTCTAGCAGTTTTCTAAAGACTGTTTATGAATTCACAGCTTTGATTTTTGTTTAAATATAAGGTATCTTTATATTCGTTGTGGGGAAATCATATAATAGGTATTGGCTAATTTATGTTGTTCAGAGCCAGCGTAGTGTAATGGTTTTGAGTGTTGGGCTACGACTCTGAAGATCTGGGGTCAAATCCTTACTTGACCATAAAAACCCACAAGGTGACCTTGGACAAGTCACACTCTCTCAGCCTCAGAGGATGGCAGTGGCAAACCTGCGATAGGCTTTGCCTTAGGGTAATCATAAGTAAAAAATTACTTTGAGGCACACAACAACAGAATTTATTTTATATTATGTCGATGTGGATTACAGTAAATTTTTGGAGTATGTTGTCCATTGTATAATATCAAATATTAGCAATACTACCTTTTATTTTATATTATTATACCTGTTATTTTTCCTCTAGTATTATCTTATCACAGGTTTTGTGGTTCTGTTGTTTAGTATCATCTCTATTTTCCCATGCATTTTGCCAATATGTTTATACCTTACCGTGTGGCTACCTTTTGTAAATGGTAGCTTAACACAATTTGTTGCAGCTGGCACTTCTTGCATTTTATTGCCACGCACCCCACCATATACTCTGCATATATGTGATTCCAACCAACCAAGGATAACCTTTAATGCCTCTGCTGAACAGACTCTAGTCCACAACAGTCCATCACTCTACTGTATCTGAAGAAGTGGGTTTATATCAATGAAAGCTCATGTTAAAATAAAAAACAGTTTGTCTTAAAGGTGCTGCCACATTTCCTTTTTTCTCTTGCCTCCCTTTTTCCTTTTTATAGTCCAAAGCAGTGTATGCTATAGACTAAATTTATTAGTTTTGAAAATGCCACAAAACTTATTTTTTGCCATCCCATTAGGTTGTTGAAAAGACCAACCCCACCGAGCCAGTTGGTGTGGTATGCCAAGTGGGTGGCCTTTACAAGGTAGTGGAGTATAGCGAAATTTCTCTGGCCACAGCACAGAAAAGGGGTCCTGATGGCCGGCTGCTTTTTAATGCTGGTAACATTGCCAACCACTACTTCACGATGGACTTTCTGAAAGACATTGTCAGGTATGAGCATTCTTTAATCATGGGTGCTTTAGGAAATGTAGTCCTGAGGACATTTCTGATCACTCTGTTGGATGCCAAAACTTTCTTGATAATATACTAACAGTACGTATATGCATCCTATGGGAAAGTTGTCAAGGTGACTCAGAAAAAGAAATAACACTATTGAATATTCAGTTCAAATTTTAAAAAACGGTGAGAACACAATATGACATGATAAAATAAAAAGCTTTAAAAAAAACTTAAAAGGCTGGGAAAGTAAGTTTTCCTAATATGCTTTCCTTCTCTGTAGTTAAGGATAGTCCTCTGGTGTTAGCACTTTTCAGTTAACATGATCAATATATATCTCTAACAGGGCTAAATAGTAAATCTTTTTCTGGTCTATGGGTCTGTACAGACTGCCAGAAATAATTCAGGTTGAGACCACTTTAACTGTCCTGGCTCAGTGCTAGGGAGTCATAGGAATTGAAGTTTTTTTTCTGAGACATTGAGCCTTCTCTGTCAGAGAGCTCTAGTGCCACAATAAACTGCAGTTTCCATGATTCCTTAACACAGAGCCAGGACAGTTAAAGTGGTCTCAAGCTGCATTATTTCTGGCAGTCTGTATAGGCCCTAAATCACCTCAGGCTGGAGGAAAGAGTGGCGAAACATATTTGAATGCTTTCTTGAGTTGGGTTGTGGGAAGAACTTCAGTCTGCAAGGAGAAAAATAGCATGTTAAAGGGCAGATTATGTTTAGCTTAATCTATTATAGAATATGGTAGTTTTCTGGGTCCATTAATGCCCCATGGGACATTAAAACATGCAACTATATTCTATGAAGTCTGAGATGATAATGTCTAGAAGAAGTTTTACACATCATACTGTTGACTATAATGGTTCTGTGATGATTACAGGCTATCTTTACTTTCTCATTTTAAAGAATTAACAAATCAAGCTTGGAGCATGACCACCTAACCTGTAATTTTGAAAACTCAGTGGCATTTGCCCATGAAAATGCTTAGTTTCTAGTTTCAAGTTAATTTTTGTATGCTAATCTCACCATAAAATTCTTAATTGCCACTTAGGGGGGTTGCAGACTGCCAGAAATAGTGTGAATTCAGTCCACTTTTAGGGTTAGGGTTAGAGTTAGGGAACCATGGGAACTGTATTTTATTGTGGCATCAGAGTTGTCTGACAGAGAAGGCTCAATGTCTCAGAAAAATAACAGTTCCCATGATTCCCTAGCACTAACCCTAACCCTAAAAGTGGACTGAATTCACACTATTTCTGGCAGTCTGCAACCCCCCTTAGATTATTTTGCAGCCATCCTAACAAAATAGCTCTACAGATAAATGTCAGATCTGGTTTCATGTGGTTTGCAAGTTGTGTCCTGGTTTAAAGTGGAATTAATGAGAGACTTTTCAGGTTAAATCCAGCAAGTTGGAGTCTTTCAGGAAAATTATGAAAAGCCAGTGCATACTTAAGTATATATTCATGTTACCTGCTTGCATTGATATCTATACGATGAAGTGTTACATGGTGTTATTTGGATATAAAAGTGGTAATATCTTTTATCGGCAAGTCTTCTATAGAAGATGATACCTTTTATTTCTTTACAACCAAAGAGAGAGAGAGGAAGAAAGCCTATGGCATGGAGAGCCAATTTGCAGATAGATGTATTTTCTGCTGGAGTGACTGAATGTCAAGTCTGCTTTTGGAGGTACACTGATATTCAGTGAAAATCAAAAAACTACCTTGTTCATAGCATGAAGATTATGACCTTCTCATATGATTTGACTCATACTTCTGAGACAGGGAGGTTTTATTTGGCTAGTAGCCCCCAGTAGATCCTGGTGCATTTCAAACTGTTTATTCTTACATTGATGTTCCAGTGTTCATGAATCCCAACTACAACACCACATAGCTCAGAAGAAGATCCCATACATTGATGTGACCACTGGGAAACTTTTGTCACCAGACAAACCAAATGGGATTAAGATGGAGAAATTTGTTTTTGACATCTTCCAGTTTGCCAAGTAAGTCCTTGGATTTTCGCAGCTCTTTGTTTCCCAGCTCTCATAATGTTCTTTTGTCATCTTCATTTATTTATTGATCATAGTGTTATATATCCCATGCCTTCATCTGAATGAAAATTTCAGGGCTGTGTATATAAAAAAGTAAATGTTCAATAATAAAATAAAAGAGCAAAATGCAAGCTTAAATGGTAAGTCTTGTAAGCCTCATGGTTATGGGATGTGAGAAGGCTGGAAGGTGAGATGTCTGGAAATCCTAAGTATGAGCAACAGAAATAAGAACTAATGATTTCATTCATCAGAGATTTTTTTAAAAAATGTCTTGCACAAGGTATTGAGAACAAGCTGGAATGCCTGGGCATTTGTTAAACTATATAAGAGTGAGGGGCCTGTACTGCAGCCACTCACTCATAGGGCCTTTGCAGACTGCCAGAAATAGTGCACATTAAATTGAGGCACTGCCCTGGCTCAGTGCTAGGGAATCATGGGAACTGTAATTTATTGTGGCACCAGAGCTCTCTGACAGAGAAGGCTCAATGTCCCAGAAAAAAATACAATTCCCATGACTCCCTAGCACTGAGTCAGGGCAGTGCCTCAATTTAATGTGCACTATTTCTGGCAGTCTGCAAAGGCCCATAGACAACAAGGTTGCCAGTTAAATACTAGCCAGGGCTCAGGCTAGACTCAGGCCTGCATCCTTCCAAGGTCGCTAAAATGAGTACCCAGCTGTTGGGGGGCAATGAGCTTGCAGTTGTAAACCGCTTAGACACCCCATAGCGCAGTATGAAGTGGTATATAAATGAAGCTGCTTTGCTTTGCTTTGCATTCATTCTACCTCCAGAAGGACAGCTGGGAGAGGGCAAACCTAATTTCCCATGTGAGAGAATTCCACAGCCTGGGAGCTGTCTTAAACAAATAAGGCAGCAGGAACTATCCCAAAGATTACTTTACTTGAGTCCACCTTCTGCTTCTCATCTGTGGGTAAAGTAGCAATGAGTGCAAACAGTTACTGTGTAGCCCCATTCTGAGAACTTTGAAATTAGTGGGTTCTTCAGGCAAGGGTTAAAATGAGTTGGGGAAGGGTTTCTTGGCTTTCTGCAAGTCCTTTTTCATTCTGTTTAGCACTTAAGCTTATTCCTGATACCTATCTGTAGATCTGTATAACTGAATGCCTTGCTCTGCCCTTCACAGTATCATTTAGAAGCTTTAGAATCTTCTAGAATGTTGGGTGGCTTCCTTCAGATTTAATAGAAATTTCTCAAAAAGCTAAAAAGACTTGATTCCTCTCTTCTTTATTTTGCAACCAGGAACTTTGTGGTTTATGAAGTGCTGCGAGAAGATGAGTTCTCCCCTTTGAAGAATGCAGATAGCCAAAATGGCAAGGATAACCCCACAACTGCACGGCACTCCCTGATGTCATTGCATCACCGGTGGGTTCTCAATGCTGGTGGTCATTTTGTGGATGAGAATAAGACACGCCTTCCTGCCATCCCCTGGTAAGATGAATTTTGCCTTCTTCTGCCTTATAACTTCCACCTCTAATTTGTAGTGTGACTAATCCTTATAATCTGGATATCTACAACAGTATTCAGACATGTTGGATGTTCCTGTGGATAGGATTCTCATCCATATTCTGTACCAGGCTTCTTAAATATATTTACTTCTGACTGTATTTACACATGTTATATAATTGCACTGTAGATGTAATCCTGTTATGGCAAACCTCTCTGGGTTGACACAGGAAGAGGTGGCAGTAGCAGCGGGAGAAGGCTGCTGATGCTAAACTGCCATTTTCTCCAATCCAATACATGGCTTACAGGCAAGTCCTCAATGTTAAGTAGAGATTCCATCTAAACATTAGGAGGAACTTTCTGATAGTAAGAGCTGTTCCAACAGTAGAACACATTTCCCTTAGAGTGTGGTGGAGTCTCCTTCTTTGGAGATTTTTAAACAGAGGCTGGATGGCCATCTGTCAGACATGCTTTGATTGTGTATTCTTGCTTGTCAGGAGGTTGGATTTTGATGGCCCTTGTGGTCTCTTCCAACTCTGCCAGCCTCCACAGCTCCCATGGACAGCAGAACTGCCAGGGCTGTACCTAATGGCAGCACAGCCCTGTGTACACACTGCCATTGGGGACAACTGGGGAATCTGCAGATGGCAAGCCCGCAGATAAGGCCGGCTCACTGTAGTTTCTTTTATTCATACCTGAATGTTCAAAAACAGAACCAGCATGATCCTTCACTGTCTCCATATGGGGGAGGTGCGTGATGCCTTCAAGTCATTGTCAATTTATGGCAACTCTAAGGTGAACTTATCACAGGGTTTTCTGGGGCTGAGAGTGTGTGACTTGCTCAAAGTGTCCATGTCAGTATCCATGGCTGAGCAGGTAATCAAACCTGATTTCTAGAGTCGTTGTCCAACACTCAAACCATTGTACCATGTTTGGAGTGTCTCTGAATATCATTCATATCTCTCAGCATTGCATTTGCATGATCAAAAAGCTGTTTGAGATCATTTCTCTTGGACAGGAATCTATGTTGTTTTGAAAAATGGCCAAAATGTTTCTTCACTCCAGTACTGGAATTGAGAACGAAAGTCAGACTAATCCATGATATGTGTGAAAGGATCTGTTTATTTAGAAGTAGAGGAATGGATAGCCCATCATTCCCATTCTGTTTAGCACATAGTGACTTAAGCTCATCTTTTAGATGAACTATTGATGAAACAAACATGCCCTAGCAGGCATCATATAGGATAGTTAGGAAAGTCTGCTGAGTTGATTTGGCATATACCATCTTAGCCTCCCTTCTCATTAATCCCTTTTTCTTCCCATGTGACAGCTGCACTAATGGAAGATCAAATGTGAACCAAGCTGATGTCAATCACAAGTAAATATACTGGGTTGTTGGGGATGCATGGTGATGGGTCTGTACTTGGGCTTTAACTGAGAGACCTTTCTGCAGCATGTGGGATCTTAGTGCTTAGCCTGCCTTTTTCAGGGGATGTTTGTTGCTATGACATACTTGCCTTGTGGGAACTCTTGATATAATGGTAAAGCAGATACGAGGAAGGCACTGCATGTCTGACTGTTGAATCCTGTAGCTTCTTGCTATGACTGAAATTAAGGAATAGGTGGGCAAAGTTCCTCTGGGAAAACTATGAAGTATCTTCAAGGCAAGAACTGCTTTGTGTACAAATTAGAGCTGTAGTACGGTACTTTTTGGGGAGGGAGTGGGCAGGTTTAGATTCTTAAGTCTCAAGGCACAGCAACACAATATTTGTGCTGCTTTTACTGTATTGGATCTCTACTGTAATTGAGTATTCACTGTAAACTACTATCCCCACTGGCCTCAGTCTCTCACTTCGTTTTTATTGCAAGATTCCAAGAGATCTTCCAAGTATTAAGACAAATCCAGAAAATGTTTTCATGTCACTTAAAAACAAAATAGTAAAAGCAGAGTGGACTGAAAAGTTGACATTTCTACAAGCATTTTTCAAGGTCCTTTTCAGCTTTTTTTTAGTTGGCTTTAAATGTAAAATGTAGGTTGTCTAAAGCACCTCCTCAAATCTCAATGCCTACAGTGGCTGTGCAACAAGATGTGAGTCCCCACTCCCTGCTCCCATTAAATATATTGTTCCAATGCCCCAATTTAAAAAACAAACAAACCAGCAGTGTAATGACTTCTTTAGACCTAGCCTCAATTATTGGAAGACTGTTCTGTGTGGTGTCTCCCTTATTTTATAAAATGAAAAAAAAAAAAACCTAGCTGCTATCTTCCCTTAAGACCTGATTTAGCAACTAGATTTTTGGGAAGGCCACTCTAAAAGCAAAAAAATGGGCTGGGGTGAGATAGGACAAGCCAGAGCACCATCCAGGGTGGCTTAGAGACAAGTTCTGCTGTTGCAGCTGCTACATTATTTTTGGTCTCTCAGGTGACCATTGAGGGAGGACTGTACCAGTCCTCAGAGGGCTGTCCACATGTTCACACATATTTTTTAAAAGCCTGGGAATGAGTGGCCTCTGGTTGCTTGAAGACTGTCCTACTTGAACAGTATAGTAAACTAATGACAGAATAGAAAACTAATCTATTTTGCACTTTTTAGTTGGCCCCAAAAAGGTATCACTGTTCTGTGGATTTTGCTTTTCAGTTGTATTTTAATGACAGCTGTGTACAACATACTTCATAGTATGGTATCAGGTGGCCTGGAGGGATTGTTAACATCCTTAGGCCTGAATCCTCTTGGTATCCCAACTAGCGTAGGTGCCTAGATAGATAGATAGATAGATAGATAGATAGATAGATATAGACACCTACTCTAGTTGGGATACCAAGATGCTAATATCTCTGGGGTAAATATACTGGGTTGTTGGGGGGGTGCTATGTGGCCATGTTCTGGAAGAATTTATTCCTGACATTATGCCTGCACCTGTGGCTGGCATCTTCAGAGGGTGGTGGTATGGAAGTATGTGAGGTATATACCACCACCCTCTGAAGATGCCAACCACAGATGCCGGCGAAATGTCAGGAATAAACTCTTCCAGAACGTGGCCATATAGTCTGGAAAACAGAAAACTAGGAACGCCGGCCGTGAAAGCCTTCGACTTCAGTCTTTTCTTCTCACATTGTGGCTGAAGAAGCAAAGAGATGGTGCAAGTTCTAGCATCCTGCAAAACTCTGCACACATGATGCTAATATCTCTGTTCTCTCTTGAGCCCTGTGGGCCAATCCAGCCTTTAAAAAAGAGATGGTAGGACTGGGAAAATATTGCTGCCAGACACCCACAAACTCACTCTCTAGAGCAGGAGTAGGCAACTGTGGAAGGTTAGGGGGCTGCATTAGGCCCTTGGGACGCCTTGAGGGATGCACCCCCACTGCAAAAAAATTACCTCCAAGTGCCTCCCAATGTTCTCGCAGGGCTGTGGGGGACATTTTCACCATGTTTTAGCCCCTTCTGGCCATTTTAAGCCGAGGAGAGATCCTTTCCAGTTTCCTTCTGTTTTTAAAAAAGGCCTCCTATCATGGGCCCAAAATAGCAGGAAAGAGGTGCTAAAAACATGTCAAAAATGCCCCCTCATGCTCCCTAGAGGACATTTGGTGAGATTTTGGAGAGAAAAAACCTTTTGAAAAACTGTGATCCTTTGAAGGCTCAGGGGCTACATGATGTCTACAGGCCACTCATTGCCCACTTATTGCTCTAGAGGCAACTACGTTGGAGAACTCCCACTAGCTTTCCACACGCCCTTTTTTTCACTGGAGTTTGGAAAACCTAACAAAAAGAAAAAAAAACAGAATATGTCTCCTGCTAATATGAAAGTGTTCAAATTTTTCTTAAGCGTCCCAGAGGACTTACGGCAGAGAAAGAAGATTCACTTGTCCTGCATACTGAAATACAGTAGTGCAGTCTTGATGTGTCAGGCTTGATGATTTAAAATTTATGACCTAAAACTTAAGTTGACCAACCTATAGGTTTTAAAACTTGGTGCCCAAGAAATTAATCCTGTTTGAGGCAGACCTGAAATGGAAAGTAGTGTGTGTGATACAGGGTACTGAAATGCCCTGACTTTTTTGCTTTGTTTAACTTTTCTCTGGAGTGAGAGGCTATATTTGAAAGGAGCACTTAAATCTTGTACTTCCTGTTCTTGGTTGCTGCTATTGCATCTTTCTTGGTATATATTTTTAACAAGCTCATGTTGCACGCTTAACTAATCCCTATGGATACAGGTGATGGACCTGCTGCATGGATCATGTTGGTTTCCACACTGCTGCTGAACTGTTTTTCTTGGCAGGAGCAGAGCAAAATGCTAATCTATTAACAAAGGTCTTTGAAGTGCAAAGGAATGAATATCCAAGCCGAGGTATGTCTCTCGTGCCTAATGTTTTGTTTTTCTTCCTTAGTTTGAAGGATGCCTGCGATGTTCCAATTCAGTGTGAGATTTCTCCTCTTGTATCTTACGGAGGTGAAGTAAGTTATTCTCTTTCCCCTGTTCAAATTCCTAATCACACTGTACTAATGTTTTTGGCATTATATAGGGCTTAGAATAAATATTGAGTGGAATCTGCCGGGAGGTCCTCTGCACAAGCTCTGTAGAAATGGACAGATGCAGGTAGATGTGGGATATTGAATTCCTATCCATTTGGTGTAGTTGAGAGGTAAGCTAACCCAGGGGGCCTACATGATGCTTTATGAAGAGGTTGCCAGAAGAGTGTGACCAAGATGGTAAAAGGTATGGACACCAAGCCCTAGGAGAAATAGTTTAGGGAGCTGGCTATGTTTAGCTCTGTATTACTCATGTTTCAAATACTGGTGAGGAGGTGATAAGATGAGGAGGAACAAATGATAAAATATTTGTTTTGAAGCATGTGAGATATACTTGCTGAGAACTTGAGTGGGAAAACTGCTAGAACATCTGATTGCCACAGTGATTATTACTATGGTACATTTGTAGCTAGCAACTTACAGAGATTTGTAAAACTGCTACATAGTTTCTGATGAAACTAGAATTTACTCGCCCAGCCAGGAAACTTGAAGATTACTCTACTTTTCTGGCAGTAAAGTAAAACAGTGTTAAAACATTCTTAAATTTAGGAAGGAATACTGCTATTTTCTTCAAAAGCATGCAAATACAAGTAGATGAATAGGTTCCACTTCACTGGAAAGGTAAACAGCGTTCTGTGCAATCATGCTGGCCACAGGATCACAGAGTAGTCTCTGGCAACGCTGGCTCTTTGGTTTAGTAACGGACATGAGCACCAGCCCCTACGGTCGGATATGACTTGACAACCTTGTCAACGGGGAAACCTTTACCTTTACTACTATTTTATTATTTGACATTAAACTTTTAGATCATATGTACAATTTTTGTGTGCCATATTAGAAACTAGCCTTGTAAATTGGACAGTAAAGTTCTCACTAGTTGGTCTCCATAGGCCCCATATAACTAGAAACTAAAGGTTCAAAGTATAATTTTTGCATGCTTCATGTCCTTTTGGAAATGTCTTCCTTGTAGCAGAAACTGTGAAGAGGCCACTTTGAAGTCTGGTTATGGATCAAGAGAGTACTTTAGAACAGCCCTCTGCGATCTGATACCCTTGAGATTTGCTGGGTTAAAATTCCCATTATCCTTATATGTACATAAAATCATACAGTTGGAAAAAACCTCAAGGGCCATGAAGTCCACAACCCGCTGCTGTGTGGGAACACAGAATCAAAGCATCTCCGATAAATGGCCATCCATCCTCTGCTTAAAAACCAAGGAAGGAGATTCCACCACTCTCTGAGGGAATGTGTTCCCCTGTCAAACAGCTCCTACTGTCATGAAGTTCCTAATGTTGTGGTGGAATCACTTTTCCTATAGTTTGAATCCATTGCACTGGGTCCTATTCTCTGGAGCTGCAGAAAACAAACTTGCTCCATATTCAATAAGACATCCTTTCAAATATTTAAACAAGGCTATTATATCACCTCTTAACCTTCTCCAGGCTAAACATACCCAGCTACCTAAGTCTGTCCTCATTGGGCATGGTTTCCAGACTTTTCACCATTTTGATTGCCCTTCTCTTGATACAGTGTGTATGTGAGGGTGGCTGGGCAGGTCTTTGAAAAAGTGTTATTGGGCTCCTCTAGTCATGTGCAGTATACTAGATACAGAAAGTTTATCCTGAGCTTGAAGCTTTAACATATCTGTATGCATATTAGATACCAAGTACCCTCATTCTCCCTCCTCTTTCTTCTCTATAGTAATCCTTTGATGGAAGTTAATAGACTTTTACAGTTAGACTTGGGGAGCTGAAGTTCAGAATGATTTACTTAAGGCCCCCAAAGCGTGTCTTTCAACAGGAATATGAGGCTGGCTTTACCAGATCCCCAGTTGTGGTATAGTGGTTAGAGAGTTGCACTAGGACCAGGGAGACCCAGGTTCAAGTCCCCACATGGCTGTGAAGGTCACTGAATGGTCCTGGGTCAGCCCCTACTTCTTAATCTAAGCTACCTTCTGCAAGATATTTGTCAGGAAATGGAGAGAGAAAATTATGTATATCACTTGGTGCTCTTTGGAGGAAAGGTGGAGAGTAAGTGTAACAAACAAACATCTAGATCTACATTTTGATTATAGTTTTTGATTAGCTTTTTAAATATTACTAAATCTATTGTGGCCTATTTCAGAATATCTGCTTCTTTTTTTGCAGGGCCTGGAGGAGTTTGTGAACAACAAAGAATTTCATGCCCCCCTGATCATTGATATAAGTGGGGTCCATGAATTGGTGAAGAATGGAGTCTGAGATCTCCGTGAAGGTGTCCAGAAGAGGGCGACTAAAGGCTTATTTTCAAACATTTCAAACATTTACGCATTACTCTTTAGGATTTTCAATCAAATGGTGTTTTGTTAAAATCCAAGGTCTGGCTGCACTTAGAAGGAATACAGTACTTTTCCCTCTGTGCACCATGGGCTTATCTATTTATATAATTTTTAATGTTAAAAAAGGTAACGTTGAAAAGCAGAGATATTCATGCTGTCGTGCTTCAAAATGCCAGCATTTTGTATAAAAAACTTAGATTATACCTGTATAGTATGATAGAGTTATAACCTAACCAGTGTACTGGGATTAAGAGTCTAAACTGAAATTCTGTTTTTCGGTAACTGTGTTCTTTCATTTAAAAAAAAATGCTTTGTTCTTGTTTTGCTACCCATATTATTTTAACAACTGTTGCACAGTTGAAATGATAGGGAAGATATTAAATCACCTTTCTTTCTAACAGTTTCCTCAAAATTCTTGACTTAGAAGCAAAGAATCATACAGTTGGAAGAGACTACAAGGGCCTTCTAGTCCATCACCCTGCAGTTCAGAAACACACAGCCAAAGCACTTCTGACATATGACCATCGAGCCTCTGATTAAAAACCTCCAAAGAAGGAGACTCCATGACATTCTGAGGCAGCATATTGCCACCAGGAACAGCTCTTACTGTCAAGACGTTCTTCCTAATATTTAGGTGCAATCTCTTTTCCTGTAGTTTGAATCCATTGCTCCATGTCCCAGTATCTGGAGCAGCAGAAAACAAGCTTCCTCAATATGGCATCCCTTCAAATACTTAAACAGGACTATCATATCACTTCTTAACCTTTTCCCCAGGCTAAATAATCCAGCTCCCTAAGATGCTCCCCACAGGGAATTGTTTCTAGACCCTTCACCATTTTGATCACCCTGCTCTGGATGTGCTCCAGCTTGTCAATATTGTTCTTCAACTGTGATGACCAGAACTGGACAAAGTATTCCAAGTGAGATCTGACCAAAGCAGACTTGACTGGTACTGTTACCTTCCTTAATTTTAACACTGTACTCTTAATGATGCAGCCTAGAATCATATTGGCTTTTCTGGCAGCCGCGTCACATTGTCAAGTCATGTTCAGCTTTAATAAACCCCCTAGATATCTTTTGCATGCAATCTTATCAAGCCAAGTATCACCCATTCTATATCTATGCATTTCATTTTTTTCGCCTAAATATAGTGCCTTACATTTCTCCCTATTGAAATTCATTTTGTTAGTTTTGGTCCCGCTTTCTAATCTATTAAGGTCATTTTGAATTTTGATCCTGTCCTCTGGGGTATTAGCTACCCTTCCTAATTTTGTGTCATCTGCAAATTTGATAAATGTGCCTCCTATTCCATCATCCATGTTATTTATATAGATGTTGAATGCACTGGGCCCAGCACAGAACCCTGTGGCATCCTTCTGGTCACATTTTTCAAGGCTTAAGAGGAGCCATTGGTGAGTATCCTTTGCATTTGGTTAATCAATCTATAACAAATCCACCTAACTTGCATTATCTAGCCTACATTTTACTAGCTGTATTACAAGAATATAATGGAGGACCTGGTCAAAGGCCTTACTGAATTCAACATATGTTACATCCACAGCTTCATCTACCAAGCTTGTAACTCTATCAAAAAAAGAGATAAGATTATTCTGGCATGACTTGTTTTTGAGAAATCCATGTTGGTTTTTAGTGATCATGGTATTCCCTTCTAAATGTTCACAGACTCTCTGTTTAATGATCTGCTCTAGAATCTTCCTAGTATTGATGTCAGACTAACTGGATGATAGTTGTTGGGATCCTCTTTTTTCCCCTTTTTGAAGATGGGGACAATGTTTGCCCTCCTCCAGTCTGCTGGGACTTCTCCTGTTCTCGAGGCGTTCTCAAGGATTATTGCCAGTGGTTCTGAGATTACATTTGCCAGTTCTTTTAATATCCTTGGATGTAGTTTATCTGGTCCTGGAGACTTAAATTCATTTAGGTTAACCAGGTATTCCAGTACGACTTCTTTACTTATTCTGTGCTGCATTTCCCCTATTGTGTCCTCTGCTCCATTTTCCTCAGGTTGAGCACCCTTTTCCTTTTGTGAGAAGACTGAGGCAAAGAAGGTGTTGAGTAGTTCGGCCTTTTCTCTGTCTGCTGTTAGCATTTTGCCATCTTCTCTGTGCAGTGGCCCTACTATTTCCTCCTCCTTCCTTTTGCTATGGACATACCCAAAAAAGCCCTTTTTATTGTTCGTAACCTCTTTAGCAAGCCTGAGTTCATTCTACGCTTTAGCTTTTCTGACTTTACCCCTATCTGTGCTCGCTATTTGTTTGAATTCCTCTTTGTGATTTCCCCTTTTCCCCATTTCTAATACCGTATTTTCCGGCTTATAAGACGACTTTTTAAACCCAAAAAACTTTCCCAAAAGTCGGGGGTCATCTTATATGCCGGTAAGAGAAAGAAATCCTGTTCACCCGGCAGCCATTTTGTCTCCCTCCTCAGTGCAGTGGCCATTTTGTCTCCCTCCTCCTCCTCCCTCTCAACCCACCAGGCTGGGCCACACCCTCAGGAAGATCGGGGGGGGGGGGGGAGCAGGAGGCGGAGGCATTGCTGGCTTGGCCTGGGAGAAGAGGAGGAGGAAGCAGGACGAGGTGAGGTGTTTCTCCCTTCCTCCCTCGCTGGGCTGGGCTGTCCTCCTTTGCCCTGCCTCTCTGCAGAGAAGGCCCTGTAAAAACCCACTGGGTGGCCTTGGGCAAGTCACACTCTCTCAGCCTCAGGGGAAGGCCTCAGCTTCCTTCCTTCCCTTCTTTCCCCCCTTTCCCCCCCTTCCTTCCTTCCTTCCTTCCTTCCTCCCTTTTTTCTTTCCTCCATTCCTCCCTTCCCCTCAGAAAAAGCCTCCCCATGGGAGAAGGAGGAGGTGAAGAGGGGCAGGGAAGCCCCCTTGCAGGGCGGCAAGGTTTGTTCAGAAAGCATTTGTCATTGCTTTTCCCAAGGCTGAGAGAGTGTGACTTCCAAAAATGCTGTTGTGGTGGTGGCTGTTGTGTGTCTTCTAACTTCTGGCAACTCAACAGCAAACCTATCCTGGGTTTCCTTGGCAAAGTTTGTTCAGAAAGCGTTTGCCATTTACTTTCCCCAGAGGCTGAGAGAGTGTGACTTCCAAAAATGCTATTGTTGTGGCTGTTGTGTGCCTTCCAGTCGTTTCTAATTTCTGGCAACTCAAAGGCAAACCTATCCTGGGTTTCCTTGGCAAGGTTTGTTCAGAAAGCTTTTGCCATTTGCTTTCCCCAGAGGCTGAGAGAGTGTTACTTCCAAAAATGCTGTTGTGGTGGTGGCTGTTGTGTGCCTTCCAGTCATTTCTAACTTCTGGCAACTCAAAGGCAAACCTATCCTGGGGTTTCCTTGGCAAAGTTTGTTCAGAAAGCGTTTGCCATGGCTTTCCCCGAGGCTGAGAGAGTGTGACCTCTAAGAATATTATTGTTTTTGTTATTGTTCCCGACTTATGGTGATCATGGGGATTTCTTGGCAAGATTGGCTCAGAGGAGGTTTGCCATTGCCTTCCCCTGAGGCTGAGAGTGTGTGACTTGTCCAAGTTCACCCAGTGGGTTTCATGTCAGAATGGGGAATCAAACGCAGATCTCCAAAGTGGTAGTCCAACACTCAAACCACTACACCATGCTGGCTCCTATTCCCATGTACTACCTATGAAACAATTGCAGACTGTTTTGTTGTTCTTGTGTATCTTCAAGTCCTTTCCGACTTATGGCGCCCTAAGGCAACCTTATCATGGGGGTTTCTAGGCATGTTTCTTCAAAGGGGGGTTGCCATTACCCTCCTCTGAGGCTGAGAGTGTGTGACATGCCCAGGGTCACTTACTTGGCCGCAAATTGTACATACCCCAGAATGCATCACCTAGTATATTGGTAGTCCTTCCCCCAACACTTTCTCATTTCCCCCCAACCATCTCATATCTGGGAGATGGAAATAATTTTTAAAGCAGCATTTAAATCTGGACTATTTTTTAAAAAGTAAGGTCCAAAACACACTGCAGAAATAAATGCTAGGGAACATAGGAGCTGTAGTTTGTTGCGTTTATAAGTAATAACTTTCCCGCTAAGTACCTGCATGCCATAAGCATTTAAATTAAAATTACTAGATTGAAATCAAATCTCATGGTTTTTGTGGGTTTTTCGGGCTGTGTGGCCATGTTCTAGAAGAGTTTCTTTCTGACGTTTTGCCAGCATCTGTGGCTGGCATCTTCAGAGAATAGCATCTTCCCAGGCTCTGAAGATGCCAGCCACAGATGCTGGCAAAACGTCAGAAAGAAACTCTTCTAGAACATGGCCACACAGCCCGAAAAACCCACAAAAACTATGGATGCCGGCCATGAAAGCCTATGACTTCACAAATCTCATGGTGTTTTTTTAAAATTTTTATTTGGTGTGTGTTGGAAGAGGGGTCGTCTTATATGGCGAGTATATCCCAAACTATGTTTTAACTGGAAAAGTTGGGGGTCGTCTTATGCGCCCAGTCGTCTTGTACGCCGGAAAATATGGCATATGTTCTGTTTGAAACTTAGCTCAGTTGAAAGCTTGTTAGTCATCCATCCTGGTTTCTTGAGACACCTCCCATTTTTCTTCCTGATTTGAACTTTTAAATTGTGCCTTCAGTATCTCCCTTTTGAGAAACTCCCATCCATCCTAAACTCCCTTCTGCTGTAGTATTCCTGACCATGGAATCACCCCCAGTATTTCCTTAAGTGTAGTGAAATCAGCTCTCCTAAAGTCTAGAATGTGTGTCTGACTATGCCTGGCATCTCCTTTCCAGTGTATAAGAAACTCCAGGTGAACATGATCACTCACACCTAAGGATCCCACCACTTGCACCCCATTAACCAGGTCATCCTTGTTGATTAGGATCAGATCTAAAATAGCGGATCCTCTTGTTCCCTCTTCCACCTTTTGGACAATGAAATTGTTTTCCAGGCAAGTGATGAATTTAATAGACTTAGAAGTTTTGCTTGAGTTTGACTTCCAGCAAATATCAGGATAGTTGAAGTCACCCCGTCACTACTACATCTCTCCCTTCTAAGTGTGTAGGCATCTATTCTAGACAGACATCATCCAATTCCTCAGTCTGACTTGGGGGTCTGTAGTACATAATAAAATCCCTGTTGATTCCCTCCCCTTTATTTTTTTTATCCAGATGCTCTCCACCTGGCTTCCAGGATTGAAGTCTTGGATCTCTTCACAGGTGTAAACATCCCTGACATATAATGCTATTCCTCCTCCTTTCCTGTTTGGCCTATTTCTCTTTAAAAGGTTATACCCCTCTGTTTCTACATTCCAGTCATGAGATTCATCTCACCAGATTTCAGTGATGCTTATTATGTCTATTTGCTTTGGCTTGCTAGGAGTTCAAGTTCATCTTGCTTATTTCCCATGTTCTGTGCATTAGTGTAGAGCAGGGGTCGGCAACCCCTGGCCCATGGGCGGCCCGCGGAGGCCTTGGGACCAGCCCATGGTTGTTTCCACCACCGCCCCTGCATGCGCCGCGTGTGAGCCATTTTGGATGCCAAAATGGCGCCTGCGCTTGTGCACACATGCGCACGGCGGCGGGTGCCATTTTGGAAGGCCCAATACGCCGACATCGTGCGCATGCCCACCCAGCCAAAATGGCCACAAAGAACCAGCTTTCCTTCTTCCCTTTATGCAAGGAATGCATGCAACTTCTTCCAGTTTTAATACCCTTGGACATAGTTCATCAGGCCCTGGAGACTTGATTTAGATTAACCTGATATTCCTGTACTACTATTTCTTGTTCTGTGCTACATTTCCTCTACTGCTTCATCTGATCCATTTTCCTCAAGTTGAGCACCCTTTTCCTTTTGTGAGAAGACTAAGGTAAAGAAGGTGTTGAGTAGTTCTGCCATTTCTCCATCCCATTAGCATTTTGCCATCTTCTCCATGCAGTGACCTTGTCCTATCCTTTGCTATGGATATAACCAAAACAGCCCTTTTTATTGTTCTTATCTTCTCTGAGCTAGTTCTGTGTTTTAACTTTTCTGACTTTCTCCCTACATGTGCTGGCTATTTGTTTCAGTTTCCCTTTGGTGATTTCCGTTTCTTGTGCATGTCCTTTTAAATTCTTATCTCAGTTGAAAGTGCTTTAAATGTCCATCCTGCTTTCTTTAAACACCTCTCATTTTGCCTTCTCATTGGAACTATTTGAAATTGTACCTTCAACACCTCAATTTTAGGAAATTCACATCCATCATGAGCTTCCTCTCTTTTAGTATTCCTGACCATGGGATCACATCCAGTATTTCCCTAAGTACACTGACATCAGCTTTCCTAAAGTCTAGAATGCATGTCTGACTACACTTGGCTTCCCCTTTCTGCTGTATAAGAAATTCCAAGAGAATATGGTCACTAAGGATCTGTCACTTCCACCCCATTAACTGTTGGTTAATCACCAACTCATCAGTGTTGGTCAGGATCAGTTCTGAAATAATTGATCCCCTTGTTGCCTCTTCCACCTTCTGGACCATGAAATTATCTGAAATTGAGGAATTTCTTGGCTCTTACATTCTTGGCAGAGTTTGATTTCCAACAAATATCAGGATAATTGAAATCTCCCATTACTACTACATTTCTCCTTTCTCAGTGTCTGGTCATCTGTTCCAGGAAGGCATCATCCAAACCAGGGGTAGGCAACCTTTTTGAGCTTGGGGCCGGGTTGCTGTCCCTCAGACAATTGGGGGGCCGAAGCACCATAAATAAATAAATATTTAAATTTTTTTAAAAAAATTAAAAAATATGCATGCACACTCTCTCAGCCCCAGAAAAGCCATGGCAAAACCCCTGTGGAGATTTTGCTAAGAAAACCTCAAGAATAAGTAATAACAACAATAATCACTATCATCATGGTGGGCGGTGGGGGGGTGGCGGCAGCGGCGGCAGGACTGGCCTGGGGCCGGTCCAAAGGCCTCGGGGGGCCGCATCCGGCCCCCGGGCCTTAGGTTGCCTACCCCTGATCCAAACCCTCAGTCTGTCTAGGAGGTCTGCAGTAGACCCCCACAACAACATTACTATTGGTTCTTTCCCCCTTAATTTTTACTCAGATGCTATCAACCTGGCTACCAAGATTTAAGTCATGGATCATTTCCAGGTCTAAGCATAATTGAGGTAAAATGCTGCTATTCCTTCCTTTATGTTGATCTGTTTTTCTGAAATAGGTTATGCCTCTCTATAACTACATTCCCATCACGAGCCTCATCTCACCAATTTCAGTGATGCTTATTATATCATATTTGCTTTGCTGTGTTAATAGTTCAGGTTCATCATTTCCCATGCTCTGTGCATTATTGTAGAGACACCTAAGACCATGGGTCATTTCAACAGCTGCTTATTTAAAGGTTTTTTTCTCCCATTGCTGGTTTCTTGCACTATATAAGACCTGTAACAATGAATGCAAGCTACAGGAAAAGAGATTCCACCTATATATTAGAAGGAACTTACTGACATAAGAGTTGTTTGACAGTAGGATGCACTGTCTTGGTGTGGTGGAGTCTCCATCTTTGGAGGTTTTTAAGCTGGATGGCCATCTTTTGGGGAGTGCTTTGATAGTGAATTCCTGCATCCCAGGATTCCATAGGATGGAACTGTGGCAGTTAAAGCGTTATCAAACTGCATTTTTTTCCTGCAGTGCAGATTCAGCCTTTGATTCTAATTGATTGCTTCTGCATTATATAATACTTGGGAGTCTGTCTTCCATTGACCTTGCTCTGGGAGGTGGTGAACACCAGCTTATAAGCTTCAAAGTCTAGGTAGAATTAGTTGTTTTGGGGCCCAATTCTACCATTGGTTTTGAGTTGATGCTTTAACCTACCAACAAATCGTCTGGAATAATTATCCATTGTATACCATCTTCTGCATCGTTTATCACCACTAAAACTTATAACAGTAATGTGTATCTGTTGTGTTTCCCTTGGAGAAACCAGCAGGGTTAGACTTTCTGAGGAGAGGCTTGGCACACCTGCAGCTCAGTTGGTGAGGCCTCAGCTTGTTTCCAGTCAGAACATTAAAAGGCAGGAGCCTCTGTGCTTTCTCTATGGAGCAGCTTGTGCAAGATAACTTGAAATTACAAGGCCAGGTGGCTCAACTCACAGCAGCAGTCCAAACTCTACAAGTTCAGCAGTGCCTCATGCTATCTCTGCTGCCCCAGCGGTAAAACATAACTCCATAAGAGAAGGTTGGTGGTTCAGCAACACTTGGGGAACTGATAAATCATGTGCTGGATTAGCAGTCCAGAGGTTAAGAGTATCAGTCAGTAGTTGGGGAATCAAGCAGAAGAGTAGTCTGGATTCAAGAACAAGGGTGGTGTTGCTGGTTGCCCCTCCTCCATAAGGAGAGGGATGTTGAAAGCCCATTTGCATGGTTTACACAACCTCACAGAATGCTATTAATGGTACAGTGAGTGATTTATAACTAAACAAAACCCCTTCTTTCCACAACAGTCTCTTGAAATCTTGAGGAGCACAGCATGTCTGTCTTCTGGCTGGAGAAAAATCAACAGCTCCCCCCCCCCCTCCAAGTCTTTTCAAGAAAAGTCAATTAAACAGCCATCCTGGAACTGCTATAACACAAAGAGACCACCAGATGGAGCTAGCATCTAAACAAAGTCCATGCTTTGCATATTCTTATTCATTTCCCTGCCAAAGTTGCTGTGTTTACTCACAGGTCTCTATAAAAGCTGCCCCGTGCTTTGCCTGGCTGACACTGAAAGCTTTCCCATAACACACTCCCTCGAAGAGTGGTGGAGTCTTCTTCCTTGAAGGTCTTTAAACAGAGACTGGCTGTCCATCTGTCGGGGATGGTTTGATTTTGAGTTCCTGCATGGCAGAATGGGGTTGGACTGGATAGCCCTTGGGGTCTCTTCCAACTCTATGATTCTATGAATAGGATGAATCTAGAGGCTGTGTGAAGGTTCTGTTTCTCAACACCCACCAACGAGTCCTCCAGCAAGCTTCCTTTCTCTCCTTTCCACCCTATCTCCTCATCCCCTTCTGCTTGGCGTCTTTCCACTTGAAGAGCTCCTCTCTAGCCCCAGTCCCTCCTTACCACATCTTCTGAGCTAGGCTAGCTGCTGGGTATTGGCTGGTCCTCCACAGCTGTCTATTGTCCTGTCCATCTAGCCCACAGCCTGCCTTTGTCCTAAAGTGGTTCCCTCAGTAGGTGCATCCCTGTTACAGGTGGCCTCTCTGAATTGGTTTGGATGTCTCTTACCGAGTGGGTGACTGGCATTGTTTTCAATGAAGGTAGAGTGCATGCAGTCTGCCTTATCTAGAGAGGCTGATTTTTTTAGTACAAATAAATGGGGCCACACCAGCTGAGCTTCAGAGGTGCCAAGCCTCTTCTCAAACACTCCAGTCATGTTAGGACCTCCAAAGGAGACACAACAGTATCAGTTTTTGGGAAGACTTGGAATTATACAGAACAACAGGATAGATGATATACATCCATCTATTTAAGCACTATATTGTGCGTGCGTGAGCGTGCACACACATGCACACACACGTTTGCTTGAAAGGCTCAGCTACAATGTTGTATACCTTCAAGTCATTAGACATATATATCAGTGACATCACTGGGGTTGGTGTCACCTAGTGCAGTAAGGTGATATGGGCCTCCTCCCATCTCACACCATACAAAATCCCTCATAATGTCTTTACTCATAAATTGTAATTCCTATATATCGCTGAATTATTGGCCATAGTAGGGACATAAGCTACCAAAATTAAAATTACATCTTTAAATTTCAATATCATACCCACAGCCTAACTGTGTTCACATTCACGTAGTTTAATGTGGATAAAGTGAACATTTGATAAGGAAACAATAGAATTCAAAGTGAATACATTTAAGAACTACTGTATATACTTGTGTACAAGTCAACCTCATGTATAAGTCGAGGGAAAATTTCAGAGTAAAAATCATGGATTTTGATATGACCAGTGGATAAGTCAAGGGTAAAACTTAAGGGGCTATAACAAAAGGATGGAAAGAGGAAAATAACACTTCCGTCCCTCCATCTCCTCCTCCGGACCTCTCCCAACCATCTGACACTGATTCCCGGTGCTGGAGGAGAGATTTTAAATCGGATTGGGAAGGGACAGAAGTGGCGTTCAATGAGGAGTTTTTTCCCATGGGAAGAGAAGCCTTGCAGATTGGACTGGGAAGGGAAGGATGTGGTGTTAAATGAGTTTTTTTTTTCCATGGGAAGAGAAGCCTTGCAAATCGGGAGGGAAGGAAGTGGTGTTTGATGAGGTGTTTTTCCATGGGAAGAGAAGCCTTGCAAATTGGACTGGGAACCTCTTTCACAGAGAGAGAGAGAGAGAGAGAGAGAGAGAGAGAGAGAAACACGTGTCTCTAGGCACCAAGAGTGGGGCGTCAGGCTTGCTTGTTTCAGGATCCTTCTAAGTAATATTAGTGTATTGGCCCATATGTAAGGTGACCCACGATTTTAGGGTCAATTTGGGAACTTTTTTTTTTTTTTTTTTACTTACAATTGAGTATATACGGTACATCAAATTTATGATTATTTTGACATTATGCTTTACTGTTACATGAAATACATTAAAATATTAGACTTTCATAATCAATAGCAGCCCAATTAATGTAGATGTTGTGGACAAATGAATATGCACAATTACTCATGAATGAAAATTGCACCCCAAAATAAAGAAGCACAAACATTTCAGCATTTAATGAACATCTCAACTAAATCGGAACTTTCATTTCCTGGCCTTCAAAGCAGTGAACTGGTGATTGAAATCAGTGCCTTTCACCAACTCACTTTTAGATTGCAGGATTGGAAAGCCTTGACTGTCCCAGGAAACAACCAGGCACAACCAGGAAAAACACAAGAACCCCTATGAAACCTGACTGTAGAACTTCAGCTGTCAAAATCCCAAGGAATATTCCAGCACTGACAACTGGCGTTGTTAGGGAAAGGGCTCGAGTGGACCAAACTACCTCACACTCATTCACGGTGCGAACAGCACAACTGAACTCTGTGTAAGGGAGATGGTTGTAACATCATCAGTCAGCAGGATGCGAAATTCTCGGCACCAAAATGAAAAGTTATGATAAATTAGATGTTAACCATCAGTTATTCCAGGGGTAGGCAACCTGTCCCCTTTAAGGGCCGAGGGACTTCAGCTCCCAGAATCCCAGGAGCTATTGGCCAACATGGGACTATTGGCCAACATGGCTGAGGATTCTGGGAGCTGAAGTCCCCCGGCCCTTAAAGGGGAAAGGTTGCCTACCCCTGAGTTGTTCTTTTCCAGTGTGCCAGGGATCAGCATAATATTTTGTGCCTATTGACTGCAATTGTTTTTATTTTCTTTCCTGAAAACTCACCATGGACTGGCAGCCAACAGCTTGGGGAGCAATACTGGTCTCTGAGCCACCACTTTGAGAAACACTGGAGATCCAGTAGATGGAGAGTTCATACCATCCTACATTTACCTATGTAGCTTGTGGAATGATCTTGGGCCTTCCCGTACCTGCTCCTTGGAAGCATGGCTACATGTGTTACAGCACAACAGTACAATGTACATGCACAAATACACTGTCCTACCTCATCAAATTAAATAAAATGACCACAGAGGCTGTGCAAAGAATAGTACATTTCTTTTTTTTTTTAAATTTTAATTTATACACATACAATAGGTACACATACAATAAAAATATACAGACAAAATACCAAAAAAACAACAACCAACAACACATTACACATTAACATAAAACAAAATTAAAAGACTTCCATTTAGCCACTTATCAACCATATTCTTTCTTTTCATATATCTTATAGCTTATCTTATAAAAACTCAAAAATTTTCTATATAGTTGCCTAGCTTCTTATTATAAGCTCATCTTTATACATCATATTATATTATTCCTTTTCCTTTTCTTATATTACCTTAACATCTTCTATAGAATAGTACATTTCTGAAGAGAAAACCCAGAAACTTCTCACATACACTTAGTTTCAGAGAGGCCAGGGAGTATAAAGAAAAGATCTATATGCTGTGGTGTTTTTTTTTAAATGCAGCTAATCTGAAATATGGAAGTTAAACATTACTACCATTCAGATTATTAAACACCTTTGATGTTTGAGGAGCAGACATTTGGGAGGCAGTGGCGTAACCCCACTTAGGATGTCACCCAGTGCAGCCCACACCCATGTAATGCTCCAGACAGTCCCTGATACAGTTATCAATCCAGGTACAGTTTGATGCACCATTAAGGTGCCAGCATAAGTGGACATAGTCTGTGATGATGTACATAGTGAATTGCACATAGATTCAGCCGGGAGGGAGATGGGAGGAAGGAGCTTGCAAGAAAGATCGGTGCCACACACATCCCCTATTCTGCATTTCTGATGGAATCTGACAGCCAAAGGAGGAGCTCTGCCAGATCAAACATGACCAAAATCTTTTATGTATTCCTAAACATCCTCTGTCTGTCCTCACATTTTTGGGGAATCTAGATCTTGTATGTTGAACTTGTTCAAATTGTATGCAGAACATATAAGAAAAGAAGGCTTGGACACAGAAGAAGGAGGAGTGAAAAGAGGAGGAAGGAATATCAACAATCTTAAGATATGCAGATGATACCATAGTACTAGCAGAAAACCTCACAGACCTGGATGCCTACTAAGGAAGATCAAAGAAGAAAGTGCAAAAGCAGGCTTAATGCTGAACATAAAGAAAATAATGACCACAGAGAACTTACATTCAAACTGGACAATGAGTAAATAGAAATAGTAAAAGCATTCTGATATTTGGGATCAAACATTGATCAGAATGGGGGCTGAAGCCAGGAAATCAGGAGAAGATTAAGAATGGGGAGCTGACTATGAAAGAACTAGAAAATATCCTAAAATGCAAAGACATACAACACAGCACAAAAGTCAGAATCATACAAGCCATCGTATTCCCTATCACCATGTATGGATGTGAGAGCTGGATAGTCAAGAAAGAAGATAGGAGGAAAATCAATTCCTTTGAGATACTGTGGTGCTGGAGAAGAGTGCTGAGGATCCCATGGACAGCCAAAAGGACAAACAAATGGGTCCTAGAACAGATCAAACCAGAAACTTCTCTGGAAGCCAAGATGACCAAACTAAGACTGTCGTACTTTGGACATATCATGAGAAGAGGGGACTCTTTGGAAAAAACAATAATGTTGGGAGAGGTGGGGGGAAGTAGGAGGCCACATACTAGATGGATGGACTTTATTAAGGAGGTAATGGGTATGAAGGGGTTTCAGGATTTAAGCAGAGCAGAGGAGGACAGGGGGGTCTTGGAGATGTCTCATCCTTAGTGTCGCCATGAATCAAGATCGACTTGAGGGCAGTTAACAGCAACAAAAACTATTATTAAAGTATAAGTTAAAAATAGGATAGTTCAAACCAGTAAAAACAATTAAAGCATTAAGATAGCACAGTACACTACACAAGTAAAATTAATCCACCAAAAACCCATCTAAATAAAATTGTCTTCAGCTGCCTGTGAAAAGAGAGCAGGGAGTGGACTGACCTTTCCCATGGAAGTAGGAAGAGAGGAAGGCTACATGCCAGATGGATGGACTCTATGCAGGAGGTCGCGAGTATTAAGGGGCTGCAGGAATTAAGCAGAGCAGGGGAGGACAGAGGGTCTTGGAGATATCCATAGGGTTGCCATGAGTCAAGACTGACTCAAGGGCAGTTAACAACAACAAAATATCTTGTCTAGGGGTTGTAAAGTCCATGAAGCATCATCAGTCACAATCAAAGCTTCCCATTTCCCTGAATATCTGATGAAAGTTCTACACTTTGGAAACTTTCTCAGGTTCCATTAGAGGTAATCAAACTGAATTCTCATGGATTCGGGTTGGTTTTAAGAGTATAAGTATCACCCCCAAAGCAAAACCTTTCTACTGCAGTCGGCCCCCTTGCATGCCCTGTGACTGTTGCCTCTGGCCCTTGGTCTGAGATCCTTTGTCCATGCTGTCTACTTTCTGAAGCTGATTCTCAAAGCCTTTTGGTTTGCACTGGTTCTGCTTCTCTGCTTTCCATGGATTCTTCCTTCAGGACAGGTAACTGCACCCCCGCTCCCGATTCTTTAAGTCTGCTATCCCATTTCGCTCTTCCATTTGGTTAGCTCTACATTGGTCATTTGGATGAGTTATCTCTCTCTCTCTCTGTGTGCTCTTTATATCTCTTCTAATAAAAGTTAATATATTTTCACATGCCTGGGGTCTCTATCAGGTACTACCAGTATATCTGGTTCTGGATCCTTACGTTATTCCCTCTTGCATATCCAAGTTGAGGGTTCCGCAAACTGATTAAAGATAGATTGCTGCTGTCCATGGAGGCTCTACTAGCCCCACACATTTAGGGTAACATACCTGTGATGCCCCTGATACATATGTCCTTATAATTTTCCAACCATTTTTTCCTCAGTTACCATTGGAAGTTAGAGAAAGCTGCTCATTCACAGCTAATTCATCATATCTTGCAACGGCTATAATAAATCAGCTTTCTTGATTTGCTTTCTATTTGCCACCTACTCTTAAAAAGCTGCTCATGAAAGCTGCAATAAAGATACCAATTGAAAATTGTGGGTAGCATCATTGTGCTTTCAAATATTGCATCACTTGTGAATATCTCCATGGAACAACTTCTAAAAGCAGAATCAATCACTTCAAAGAAAGCATGTTCAACCAGTATCATAGATGTGATTGAATGCCAGCACCCCAGACGCAACATGCAATATATGGAAAAAGCCACCACCTATCTGTGCCTTAAAGGGCCTTTGCTGCCAAGCAAGCAAGCAGCTTCATTTATATACCGCTTCATATCGCGCTATGAAGCGGTTTACAACTGTAAGCTCATTGCCACCCAACAGTTGGGTACACCAAAAACTTAGAACAATCTCTTGCTAAATATTTTAATTCTGAGGGACATCACCCCTTCCTACATGGCTATATTTCCAACAGAAACCGCCCCACACACACCAATCTAGCTGTGCTTGAGAAAAGAAAAACTATTGCATCTTGCCTTGGCTGGATGGCCATCTGGATGGCTGGATGGCCATTTGTCGGGGATCCTTTGATTGGGAGTTCCTGCATGGCAGGGGGTTGGACTGGATGGCCCTTGTGGTCTCTTCCAACTCTATGATTCTATTTTGATCTATGCGCTTGATATCTTGATGCCACATGGCTTTACTTCAAAGGACAGTACTACTCTTGCCTCTAGCTCTGTCCCTTAGACCCTAGAAATTCTGTAACAACCACTAGATGCTGTTTCTCTCTCCCTTTCCAATGAACATCTTTTTTTAAAAAAAAGTCTAGTCCCATTTCTAAATTGTTCTCAATAATTTCATGAAATTTTATTAAATCATCTTAAAAAAATTAAAGCATCCTTTGGGGAAACAGGTTCTATCTGAAAACAGTGCTGTCCGTTGTTTCTTTCAGCTTATTACAGTTATCTGTGGACATCCATTGTAGTTGACCCACCATGGCACTACCTTTCCATGGTGATGGGACTATGTATTCCTGCAAGGCAAGATGCTATGCTGGCAGTTGCATTGCTGTTGTTTTCTCCAAGGTCCAGCAGGCTTTCCCTGAGAAGCCAGACTCCGAAGGCATCAACACTCCAGAAATAATGCAGTTTAACATCACTTGGGGCCTTTGCAGACTGCCAGAAATAGTGCAAATTGAGTCCACTTTTAGGGTTAGGGTTAGGGAATCATGGGAACTATATTTTATTGTGGCATCAGAGCTCTCTGACAGAGAAGGCTCAATGTCTCAGAAAAACAACAACAATTCCCATGATTCCCTAGCACTAACCCTAACCCTTAAAGTGGACTCAATTTGCACTATTTCTGGCAGTCTGCAAAGGCCCTTTAACTGCCATGGCTCCATCCTACAGAATCCTGGGATTTGTAGTTTTGTGAGTGACCCCCACTCTGGCAGAGAAGGCTAAAGACCTTGTAAAATTCCAGGTCCTGAGATTCCATAGGATGGAGCTAGAGCACTTAAAGTAGTGTCAAACTTCATTATTTCTATAGTGTAGATGCACGCTAAATGGAGGAGAGGGGATGGACAGTGGTGAGGGACCTTTCAGGAAAAACAGCAGTGGGATGCAGGCGATCCCTTGTTAGTATTGCACAGAAGAAGCCAATAGTAAATGACTTTTGATTGTATTTTACCAGGAAAACCTGAAAATGTGACAATTCAAATGAAACAAGAGAAAGTGCAGGAAGATGTGACTCCCAGGGCAGAAGCACTCAAGACAGCTACTGGGGAAGAGTAGTGGACAAGGACTTTGACAACACTGGTTCCCTTGGCTTAGTAATGGAGATGAGCACCATCTCCTACACTTGGACATGACTAGACAGTCACGCCAAAGGGGAAATCTTTACCTTTACCTTGTAGGTCTCTCATTCATAGGGTTGCCATAAGTTGAATGACAGCAATCGACACCAAACTGTTGTTGAGCCCTCTCAGGGATATAGAAAATGCCTGATCATATAGTACTGCTTTGATGGGCCCTTCTTTGTCTGGTCCAGTTTTGTCTGGCAACTTTTTTTAGGGGGGGAGGGCTCAGACTCCCCCTCCTGCCTTTCTGCCTGATCATTTCAGGGAGATCAGTCCTCCAGCCTGGTTTGTGGAGCTTCAGCTCCTTCCTGCTGCAGAGTCCCTGAGTAGGAGGGCATATCACCAGTCCCTGGTCACTTTGTAGGCAGCCACCACTGCTGCCTGTCCTTTGGCTTTCCATCCCATGTTCATTTCATAGAATCATAGAGTTGGAAGAGACCCCAAGGGCCATCCAATCCAACTCCATTCTGCCATGCAGAAACTCTCAGTCAATGCACCCCCAATAGATGGCCATCCAGCCTCTAAAGACCTCCAAAGGAGGAGACGCCACCACACTCCAAGAGAGTGTGTTCCACTGTCGAACAGCTCTCACTGTCAGGAAGTTCTTCCTAATGTTGAGCTGGAATCTCTTTTCCTGAAGTTTGAATCCATTGTTCCGGGTCCTGTTCTCTGGAGCAGCAGAAAACAAGCTTGCTCTAGCCTCAATATGACAACCCTTCAAATATTGAAACAGGGCTGTCAGATCACCTCTTTACCTTCTCTTCTCCAGGCTGAACATATCTGGCTCCCTAAGTTGCTCCTTCCCCATTTCCTGCTCCTCCTGTTCCCTCCTCATCCTCTTAGCAGACCCACACCAGAACAAGGAAAGGGCCAGGGGTGCTCTGTGCCCCAGTTGCTCCCTGCCCTCCTGCCCTCTCTCTCTTTCCGGCTGCTCTTAGTTGGGCTCCTTTGGGTCGCAGGAGCACCTGAGAAGCCCACACAAGGTGACCAAGTGTCCTCATTGCAAAGGAGGACAAGACACCACAAAACAGAGAACATTGAAGACAAAGGGAGGCCAGGACCAAATGTAAAGCTAAAAGCACTCATGTAAATGTAAAGTCATGCTTCTGGAGAAATAATCTGGTTTGACACTGCTTTAACCACCACGACTCAAGGCTATGGAAGTCTGGTGCCAAAACAAACCACCATTCCCAGAATTCCATAGCCTTGAGCTGTGGTGGTTAAAGCAGCATCAAACTGGATTATTTCCCCAGTGTGGATACTGTTAGAATATGGATGGGTTATACGGTCAAAGGTGAAATGTAGAGATGTGTGTGTGGAATTTTCCTCATGAGAACACCATCTAGAGAGAAACAAAGTGAATCTAACACCAGATGGCCAAGAAGTCATAAACATGAACTTTCCCAAAGGTACAACTCATAGACACAGATTTTGTTATGGGAAGCAAGAGATAACACAAAGGGTGCTCAACAATGGCTCCTTTTCAACCTGGAAAGAAGTGACCAGTGGGGTGCCACAGGGCTCTGTCCTGGGCCCAGTGCTATTCAATATCTTTATTAATGACTTGGATGACGGTATTGGGGACATAGTTATCAAATTTGCAGATGACACCAAATTAGGAGGAGTAGCTAATACCCCAGAGGACAGGATCAAAATTCAAAATGACTTGAACAGACTAGAAAGTTGGGCCAAAGCTAACAAAATGAAATTCAACACAGAGAAATGTAAGGTACTGCACTTAGGGCAGAAAAACGAAAAGTACAGATATACGATGGGGGACACTTGGCTGAATGAGACTACGTGTGAAAGGGATCTAGGAATCCAGGTGGACCACAAGTTGAACATGAGTCAACAGTGCGATGCAGCAGCTAAAAAGGCCAATGCAATTTTAGGCTGCATCAGTAGAAGTATAGTGTCTAGATCAAGAGAAGTAATAGTGCCACTATATTCTGCTTTGGTCCGGCCTCACCTGGAATACTGTGTCCAGTTCTGGGCACCACAATTCAAAAAGGATGTGGAGAAACTGGAGCGTGTCCAAAGGAGGGCAACTAAAATGGTGAAGGGTCTGGAAAGCAAGCCCTATGAGGAACGACTTAGGGAGCTGGGGATGTTTAGCCTGGAGAAGAGAAGGCTGAGAGGTGATATGATAGCCGTGTTTAAATATTTGAAGGGATCTCATATTGAGGAGGGAACAAGCTTGTTTTCTGCTGCTCCAGAGACTAGGACCTGAAACAATGGATGCAAGCTCCAGGAAAAGAGATTCCACATCAACATTAGGAGGAACTTCCTGACAGTAAGGGCGGTTCGACAGTGGAACACACTCCCTCGGAGATTGGTGGAGTCTCCTTCCTTGGAGGTCTTTAAGCAGAGGCTGGATGGCCATCTGTCGGGGATGCTTTGATTGGGAGTTCCTGCATGGCAGGGGGTTGGACTGGATGGCCCTTGTGGTCTCTTCCAACTCTATGATTCTATGATTCTATGATTCTATGATTCTATGATATCAAAAAGGTAAACAATAATACATCAACATCATTAGGCTGGGAAAGAAACCACGTGGTGGATGATGGACAACAAGAGGCTGGGTTAATATACATCATGGGTAGGCAACCTTTCCCCTTTAAGGGCCAACGGACTTCAACTCCCAGAATCCCAGGAGCTATTGGCCAACATGGGACTATTGGCCAACATGGCTAAGGCTTCTGGGAGCTGAAGTCCCTTGACCCTTAAAGGGGAAAGGTTGCCTACCCCTGATATACATCATGCAGGCATTATCCAACCAACATAAGGTTAACACCTAGAAGGTGGAGTATGGGAAGGGCCTAGAGAAGCCTTTGTTTAAGAATGTTTATAATTCAAGATGTGAGTGCATGTGTGTCTGGCAGCAGTAGTTTGTTAACCATGGAGTTAGGAGATGGCTTCTAGTATGTTTATACTGCTTTTATAATGTAACTCCTGGATCTGGAAACATGGATCTGTAACTTCTTTTTAACTTTCAACAACAAATTGGGATCCTAAGCTTTTGGGATTGTTAAAGATGTAATCTCTCATGGCTGAACTGGTCAAGTTCATCGCAATGGATTTTACTTAGTTATCTTATTTTTCTTTTATATGCATTAATAAAACTATGCTTTTGGACTTTATAAAGTGTCTTCTTGACTGAGGAAGATGGGATCCTGAAGAAGAGAAGCTGAGCCAGTTGATGTAAGAAATACAAAGTGGCTGTGGATCACAGCAGCCAGCTTGTCATGCAGATTCTGCTGGGTGACAAAGAGCATCACTGCAACACCCATCATCCACACACTGACAGATACAGCCTCAGTCATGCCCAAGATGGAGCCATTTTGGAATCCCTCCTGGACAGGAGGTGGAAGTGTAGGGCAGGCCTTGGGATAGAGGCTGTGGGTCCATGGTCTACCTAGAGCCCCCAAGGCCTGTTTTTGGGGCAGCAGAGGAAAAGGCTCAGAGGGGGGTAGGCCTTGCTGGAGCACAGGGCTTGAGAGAGGCCTCACAATCTGGGACTGGACCAGCTCTTTTCCCAGGGCCCTTCATTCACACTTCTCAAGGCAGAGAGATCTTGTAGCACCTTTGAGACTCACTGAAATACCGTAACTTCATTCTCTCAGTGAGTCTCAAAAGTGCTACAAGATCTCTCCACATACTGCTGCTACAGACTAACACGGCTATATCTTTGAATTCTACTTCTCAAGGCTGTAAAATCAAGCCACATCCTTCCATCTCAGTCAAAGGAAAACTAAGGGGGGTTGCAGACTGCCAGAAATAGTGCAAATTGAGTCCACTTTTAGGGTTAGGGAATCATGGGAACTGTATTTTTTCTGAGACATTGAGCCTTCTCTGTCAGAGAGCTCTGGTGCCACAATAAAATACAGTTCCCATGATTCCCTAACCCTAACCCTAACCCTAAAAGTGGACTCAATTTGCACTATTTCTGGCAGTCTGCAACCCCCCTAAACCAAGGAGGAATAATTTCAGTTACTAAAAGGCAACTTCCTCTGCATCCTCACTAAGGAAACAATGCATCTTGACATCACTTGAACCGCCATGGCTCCATGATATGGGATTCTGGCATCTGTAGTTTTTACCCCACAGACAGTTTGCTACGTTGACGCTGTGAAGTCGATGTACTTATTCTTTTTGCTTGTCACACAAAGGGATACAATGTGTAGGATACAAAGTGACGTTGAACATGAAGTGTGACAGCCACTACTTCTCGCCCTCCCCAGCTTCCTCTTCATCTCCCTGGTTTTTCCAATGCCCATAGCTGTAAGAAAATACAAATATGATCATGGTACCTCCCCTGCCAGCTAAGTATATAAAATATTACAAATTTCAATTAACAACCTAGCGGGCAAGAACTTAAAGGAAATAAAATTTAAAAAAACCTTAAAGTACTGTAACACAAATGTTATAATTAAATGAAGTGAAAAGAGGAAAAGGATAAATCACACTGAATGGACTATTCTAAAGGAAGAATTAGATAAATATAACAACAGATTATAGGCACAAGGTGGTGGGGGTTGTGGATTAAATTAAACATAAGTTTTTATATACTATTGCATATACCACAATTGTAGACCACAAGTTGAATATGAGTCAACAGTGTGATGCAGGAGCTAAAAAGGCCAATGTGATTTTAGGCTGCATCAATAGAAGTGTAGTATCTAGATCAAGAGAAGTAATAGTGCCACTCTATTCTGCTTTGGTCAGGCCTCACTTGGAATACTGTGTCCAGTTCTGGGCACCACAATTCAAAAAGGATGTGGAGAAACTGGAGTGTGTCCAAAGGAGGGCAACTAAAATGGTGAAGGGTCTGGAAACTAAGCCCTATGAGGAACGACTTAGGGAGCTGGGGATGTTTAGCCTGGAGAAGAGAAGGCTGAGAGGTGATATGATAGCCCTGTTTAAGTATTTGAAGGGATGTCATATTGAGGAGGGAGCAAGCTTGTTTTCTGCCGCTCCAGAGAACAGGACCCAGAGCAATGGGTGCAAGCTCCTGACAGTGAGGGCTGTCCTGACAGTGAGGGCTGTTCAACAGTGGAACACACTCCCTCGGAGAGTAGTGGAGTCTCCTTCCTTGGAGGTCTTTAAGCAGAGGCTGGATGGCCATCTGTCGGGGATGCTTTGATTGGGAGTTCCTGCATGGCAGGGGGGGTTGGACTGGATGGCCTTGGGGTCTCTCCCAACTCTATGATTCTATGATTCTACTACTGTATGTACCGCTGTCAATTTGTTTCATTTTTAATACACATTTAAAAAAAATACAAATATGTTTATGCTAAAAGCATGCAAGCTAAGTATATTGGTCCAGAAAGGGAAGGTGGATTAAATTTGTTTTAGTAGAGAAGAATGATGTATTTGCAGCTGCAAACTACAAGCCCCAAACCAATTACAGACGCCAGACTACCACAGCATGGAGCCATGGCAGTTAAAGCAGTGTCAAGGTGGGTTATTTCTGCAGACACAGGGATCTGTGGGGCTGGTTCCTTATCTGCTTGTGTGCAATGAATGGGTTTCGCCGTAAGTGATAAGAGTTCAGCCGGAGTTTGAATCATAGAAGAGTTGGAAGAGACCCCAAGGGCCATCCAGTCCAACCCCATTCTGCCATGCAGGAACTCAAAATCAAAGCATCCAGCCTCTGTTTAAAGACCTCCAAAGAAGGAGACTCCACCACTCTCTGAGGCAGAATATTCCAGTGTCAAATAGCTCTTAGTGTCAGGAAATTCCTCCTAATGTTGAGTGGAATCTCTTTTCTTGTAGCTTACATCCATTGTTCCGGGTCCTATTCTCTGAAGCAGCAGAAAACAAGGTTGCTCCATCCTCAATATGACATCCCTTCAAATATTTAAACAGGGCTATCATATCCCCTCTCAACCATCTCTTCTCCAGGCTAAACATACCCAGTTCCCTAAGGGGGGTTGCAGACTGCCAGAAATAGTGCAAATTGAGTCCACTTTTAGGGTTAGGGTTAGTGCTAGGGAGTCATGGGAATTGTTGTTGTTTTTTCTGAGACATTGAGCCTTCTCTGTCAGAGAGCTCTGGTGCCACAATAAAATACAGTTCCCATGATCCCCTAACCCTAACCCTAACCCTAAAAGTGGACTCAATTTGCACTATTTCTAGTCTCTCCTCATAAGGGATGGTTTCCAGACCCTTCACCATTTTAGTCCCCCTCCTTTGGACACTCTCCTGCTTCTCAACATCCTTTTTGAATTGTGGTGCCCAGAAATGGACTCAAGTCTTCCAGTTCCCTGAAGCGAAGAAGAAGGCGAAGAGGAGGAGGAGGAGAAGCAGTGGCTCTTACTGGCGACTGCTTTCTTTCTGCCTCCTTCCCCCCGTCATTTTAATTGGAACCAAATGTGGAATGGGGAGGATTGTGGGACTTCTGGCCCGGCCCCAGGAAGCCTCCGGATGGTGCCAAAAAGGCGCTCCTAAAGGCCTTCTTGCATCAGCCTCCGAAGGGACCACCCCGCCACATCGCCTCCTTCGCCCACGACGCCAAGGGAAGAAAGGCCCCCAAGGCCCCCTTCAGCCCCAGGCAGGCAGGCAGGCAGGCAGGTAGGTAGATAGGGCCTCCTTCATGGCGCCTTTGGGGACACAAGGCAGACACCCTTTCTCTTCTTCTTCTTTCTCTCTGAGGGAAAGGAAGCCTCCTCCTCCTCCTCCCCAGGTTTGGGACACAATAAAAGAGTAAAAGGAAGAGGAGTAAACGGGGCATTTCCCTGAGGAGAAATTTAAATAGGATTTATTTTATTTTTATTTGGGGGGAAGAGTTTGCCTGGCAGCCCAGGATGGTGGATTAACGGAATTTCTGTGAGGCTCAAAAATAAAGAGAGGCAAAGGAAGGAGGAAAATAAATAAATAAGGCGGGCTTCTTTTTCTTCTCCTTCTCCTTTTTGCTTCGTGGCTGTTTGGTCTCAAAAGGTGTTGCCTCAAAAGGGAGACGTTTGGAAACATCCCTCAGAGATATGTGTGTGTGTGTGTGTGTGATATTGTTGTGTTTGATGGCGCCTCATTTTGGCCTAGGCGGCTAGGCTCCCCTCAGAGAGGCCCCGGCGTCGAAGGGAAGAGGCCCAGGGAGCTCTGGCCTCTGCCCCATGGAGAAGGGGGAAAGGAGGACTCCCCTATGATGCCTCCTCACTGGGGAAATAATCCGTTTTTAAACCGCCTTAATCAACAGGGCTCCAGGCGATGGGATTCTGGGAAGGGGAGCGTGCTGTGGCTCCATACAAAGCAACCTCACTTCATTTTCCATACTTCATACAACACAGACACACACACACACACACATATTTGTGTGTGTGTGTATATATATATATATATATATACACACACACACACACACACAGACATATATATGTGTGTGTGTGTATATATACATATATATATGTGTGTGTGTGTGTGTGTATACACAGACATATATACACATACACACACACATATATATATATATATATACACACACATGCACACGCATATATGCATACAAATACACATATATATGTATATATGCGCACACATAACTGAACCAAGTCGTTGTCTGTCTTCGTTTAAATTTGTTCTTGTTTTAAATTGGTTTTAACAGAGATTATATTTAATATATATTTTAATAGGGTTTTTTTATTGTTTATTGTCAGGGTTTGTATCTCTTTTAACTGTAAGCCGTCTTGATTGCTACGGCAAAAGGTGGGGTAGAAATAAAAATTATTACACACACACTCACATATATAAGCACACACATACACACACACAGTGGGGGCTTTAGGTATCGGCTGGGTATCTTGGTATCTGCTGGTTAAAGCAGTGTCAAAGCTGATTATTTCCCCAGTGAGGACGCAACCCTAGCTCTCTTTCCCATTATATTATAAACTGGTTCACTAACCAGTTTGAAACGGTTTAAATGAACCTGGTTCACACTTGAGCCAAAGCACTGAAGTAGTTTGGTGAGGCTCCTCCCCCTGCGCTAGACCTATTTATCACGTGTCTTTTTGACACTCATTTTTTCCATGTCTTTTGCAATAAATCAATTCAGTGCAAGTGTGAACGGGATGCGGATCAGAATCAATTTAAATTTGCCCTTTAAATTTGCTGGCCGGCTGAAGAGGGTCCATTTTGAATCGATTCATTAGTCAATGTGAAAAGTCAAGTGGGTTATTTTACAACAAGAAAATGCAATTGGGGCAAATGTAGTGTGAACTGTGCTCTGCTGTCGAATCAATCCATCGATTTGGATGGCAAACTGACATATTTGTAAGTGGCAATGAGGCCCTAGTTTCCTGTATCTGGGCTACCTTCACCTATGCAGTGCTTCAATTGGACTTCAAGGGTAGTTTCATCCCCCCAAGAATTGAACCTGTGAAAGGGACCGATATTATACAGTTGTGTACCAAAAGTTGTCTCTGACAGCATACCATTCCTGAAGCAGCCATCTTTCTTTAGGCTTGTGGCTGGGGAAATTAGTGTGAAAGTCCTTGGAGGTATGAAAATACTGTATAATGCGTTGTGCAAATGTGTTATATGAAGTATGGAAATTGAAGTGGAGCTTCGAAAGCTTGCAACAAGTATATTGTGCATTTCGGTTGGCCAATAAAGGTATCACTGTTTGGTGGATTTTTTTTTATGGAAAATGAACTGAGGTGATTTTATATATATATTATATTGTGTGTGTGTGTGTGTGTGTGTGTGTGTGTGTATATATATATATATATATATATATATATATATATATAAAACCACCTCACTTCATTTTTTATACTTCATATAACATACATATAACACATTTATGTCTCTCTTTCTCTCTATTCACACACACACACACATACAGTGGGTGCCCTTGGTATCCACTGAGGTTTGGTTCCAGGACCTGGATACCAAAATCTGTGGATGCTTAAGTCCCATTAAATACAATATCATAGTAAAATGGTATCCCAGCTTATATAAAAGGGCAAAATCAAGGTTTCCTTATGGGAATTTGTATATTTTTAAAGTATTTTGAAGCCGTGGATGCTTGAGCATGGATAAAAAATTCGTGGATAAGGAAGACTGACTGTGTGTATGTGTATATATATCTCCCTCCTTCATAAAACTAGAACTTTATTATTATTATTATTATTATTATTATTATTATTAAAAACTTCCCACCTAATAACGTGAAGCATATATTTAGGACAGCCTAACCAAAATAACTGGAGACAGCGTGGCATAGTAGTTTGAGTGCTGGGCTAGGACTCTTAGCTGAGCCATGGAAACTCACTGGGTGTCCTTGGGCAAGTCACACACTCTCAGCCTCAGAGGATGGCAATGGCAAACCTCTGACCAAACCATGCCTAGAAAACCCCATGATAGGTTTACCTTATGGTCAGAAATGACTTGAAGGCACACAACAACAACAACCAACAACCAAAATACTACTTCATACAATACGTAATCAAACCATTGAAGTGTTTCAGTGGCAAGTGTGAATGGAAACTGGCAAAGACAGTTTGAACCAGTGCTACTCCAAGGCTCTAACTATACTTCATCAATACTCCATCTACACATCCTTCACCATTATCATCCCCTCTCCTCCATATACACATTTAGCACATTTAGGGTGCATCTGCACTGTAGAAATAATGAAGTTTGACACTTAAATGCTGTAGCTCCATCCTATGGAATCTACGGAACTGGAGTTTTACAAGGCTTTTAGCCTTCTCTGGCAAAGAATGCAGGTGCCTCACAAAACTACAAATCCCGGGATTCTGTAGGATGGAGCCATGGCAGTTAAAGTGGGGTCAGACTGCATTATTTTTACAGTGTAGATGCATCCCAAGTTGGTAGGTGGATTGTTAGGTAATTGGTTGACTGACCGAACCCAAAGTGTGCTCAGCAATGGCTCCTCTCCATCCTGGAGAGAAGTGACCAGTGAGGTGCCACAGGTTTCTGTCCTGGGCCCAGTGCCCTTCAACATCTTTATCAATGACTTGGATGAAAGAATGGGGGGCATACTTATTAAATTTGCAGATGACATAAAATTGGGAGGAATAGCTAATACCCCAGAAGACAGGATGAAAATTCAAAATGACCTTAATAGATTAGAAAGCTGGGCCAAAGCTACCAAAATGAATTGCAACATGGAGAAATGTAAGGGCAAAAAAATTGAAATGCATAGATATAGGATGGGGGACACCTGGCTTAACGCGACTATGTGTGAAAGGGATCATGGAGTTGACATGAGTCAACAATGTAATGCAGTAGCTAAAAAGGCCAATGCATCAACAGAAGTATAGTGTCTAGAGATCAAGGGAAGTAATAATGCCACTCTATTCTGCTTTGGTCAGACCCCACCTGGAATACTGTGTCCAGTTCTGGGCACCACAATTCAAAAAGGATGTGGAGAAACTGGAAAGTGTCCAAAGGAGGGTGACAAAAATGGTGAAGGGTCTGGAAACCATCCCCAATGAGGAGAGCCTTAGAGAGCTGGGTATGTTGAGCCTGGAGATGAGAAGGTTAAGAGGAGATATGATAGCCCTTTTTAAGTATTTGAAGTGTCATATTGAGAATGGAGCAAGCTTGTTTTCTGCTGCTCAAGAGAATAGAAACCGGAGCAAAAGATGCAAGCTACAGGAAAAGAGATTTCACCTCAACATTAGGAGGAACTTCCTGACAGTGAGAGCTGTTCGACAGTGGAACACACTCTTCCCTCGGAGATTGGTGGAGTCTCCTTCTTTGTAAGTCTTTAAACAGAGGCTGGATGGCCATCTGTCGGGGGATGGTTTGATTGAGAGTTCCTGCATGGCAGGGGGCTGGACTGGATGGCCCTTGTGGTCTCTTCCAACTCTATGATTCTGTGGTAATGCCGTGGACAGGTTCATGTCTGAGCCATTGGCTGCCATGTTCTTGAAGAGTTTCTTTCTGATGTTTCGCCAGCATCTGTGGCTGGCATCTTCAGAGAAATAAGAAACAACTTCTGTTTCTTATTTTGCCTGTTTAAAAAACCCCTGCATGGCATTGGCTGCAATTTGAGGATATTGTCTATAATTCTTCAGGTGACAATTTTGTAAAATGTATCTAATCTGCCTGGATGACAGTAAAAAGAAAGTTTAGTGTCAGTGAAATCCTCTAGCTATGTGTCCATTTCACCAACAAGACCACCGCTGGTACAGTGGTTAGAGTAATGGACCTGACTTGAGAAACATGGAGGAGCCATTGCACACTACATAATTACAGCTCTGTGGTTCCACTTGGAACTGCTATAGCTCCATTTTAGGAATCCTGTGATTCATAGTTTGATCAGTGGCTCTAAAGGAGCTCTCTGGCTGAGAAGGATGAAGCCCCTTCCCAAAACTGCCAGTGCCAGAATCCTTAAGGACAGAGGTTCTCAAATGGTAGAGTGGGACCCCCAGTTGGTTGTGAGAGTTGCTGGGGGGGGGGGGGGACAAGACTTGGGGAGGGCTGATCCCTCCTCTTCCTCTTCCCAAACCTTTTTATATGTAAAATTTACACATGTTGTGAGTTAAATATTGAATGTACTTAAATAAAATTGTACTAATTTGAACAATGTTATTTCCTTATAGAATGTTAAAATATGAATATACATGAATGTGCAAATCAAAATACGCACACCGAATAAACAAAAGATTTTTTATTCATATACTACATTGACTGGGGGGCCCATGATGTCCGCATGTAGATGTAAAGGGTGTTCCCAAGGGTAAAAAGTTTGATTAGCACTGCTGTTGCATGAAACAGTGGCAGTCAATGTGGAATCATAGTGCTATAACTAGTGTGGAAGGGGATCTGAGTTCAAATTCTTTGTCAGCCTTGCATGGCCTAATTGGGTGCCCTTGGGGAATTAATTATCTCTCAGAATCAATTCTTACTTTATGATTTGTATTTGAGTACAGCGTATCTGCGTACAAAATCCCTCTTTGCTGTGCAGGTGTCACACTTGAGCAAATTCAGGAACTCTGTGTATCAATAAGTCCAGTGAGTTGAACCAACAAGAGGTTTATTGAGAACACATAGTCAGAAATTCACCAGATATCTTAAAAACCCCAAAACATTAAACTCCTCCCAACACCCTTGGTGCCAAAACTAGAACCCACCTCCAATTCCCATAGCCTTTCCCCCCTATCAAGCCAGCACTCTCCTTTTCCAAACCTTCTCACCAGCGCTATCTCTCTTCCTCCCTGACCTTTCTCCACAATTGCTCCAGGTCTTCGTTGTTTTCTGCTGGTAGTACAGTTGGCCCTCCGTATCCATGGATTCCTTATCCATGGATTCAAGCATCCACAGCTTGAAAATAGTTTTAGCAAATAGCAAACTTTGATTATGTCATTTTATATAAGGGACACTTACTATGCCATTGTATTTAATAGGACTTGAGCATCCACAGATTTTGATATCCATGAGGGTTCTGGAACCAAACCGCAACTGATACCAAGGGCCCACTGTATTGTGTTATCTGCATATCTTAGGTTGTTTATGATCCTACCTCTGATCTTCACCACTCCTGCCTCTGAGTCAAAGCCTGTTCTGTGTTCAATATTTTCTGCATATGGTTTGAATAAATAGGATAATAGTATGCAGCCTTGCCTGACCCCTTTTCCAATTGGGAACCATTCTGTTTCTCCATATTGAGTTCTGATGTTCTTGTCCTGAATATGGGTTACACATCAGGACAATCACATGTAGTGGTACTCCCATCTGTTTGAGAGGATTGATTCCTTAGTTTTGCATGGTGTCAAACTGGATTATTTCTGCAGTGTGCTGTGGACCCGTTTCTCTGCATTGATTGTTGTAGAAATTTTCCTTGTCTTGGTTAGTACTTGGATGGGAAACTGCCAATGAATTTTATAGGTTATATTTCAGAGGAAAGAGTTGGCAAAACCACCCCTGATTGTTGCCTAAGAAAACACTATGAAATTGTGGGGTTGCCATATGTCAACAGGTGACTTGAAGGCACATGCACAAACACACAACCAGACAGGAAGTTGTTTTACACTGAGAATTTACCCTAATATGTTAGTGAGAGTGCTTCCAAACAGAGAGTTCCTGATGTTACCAGTCCAAAAATCACCGATTTTATTTATCTTCCCGTCTTGCATTTCTGTGCTAAGAAAAAAAGATGGAAGAAGCAGTGGAAAACATAGTGGGGACATAATGGAAGACATAATTTCCTTGGT
The DNA here is from genome assembly GCA_026167975.1 of Phrynosoma blainvillii. Taxonomy (NCBI): domain Eukaryota; kingdom Metazoa; phylum Chordata; class Lepidosauria; order Squamata; family Phrynosomatidae; genus Phrynosoma; species Phrynosoma blainvillii. Next base: position 157,184,911 of record JANUYF010000004.1, read on the forward strand.
AACATTCCAGAGAGTAAGGGAGGGTGATTGAAATATGGAAGACTCATTTGGAAGTACACTGAATGATCAAAATGCAGCTAAACATAAGATCATAGAATCATAGAGCTGGAAGAGACCACAAGGTCCATCCAGTCCAACCCCCTGCCATACAGAAACTCACAAGTAAAGTACCCCCAATAGATGGCAATCCAGCCTCTATTTAAAGACCTCCAAAGAATGAGACTCCACCACCCTGAGAGGGAGTGTATTCCACTGTTGAACAGCTCTTACTGTCAGTAAGTTCCTCCTAATGTTGAGGTGGAATCTCGTTTCCTGTAGCTTGCATCCATTGTTCATGTTCTAGTCTCTGGAGCAGTAGAAAACAAGCTTGCTCCACCCTCAATATGACATTCTTTCAAATATTTAAACAGGGCTATCATATCACCCCTTAGCCTTTCTCTACTCCATGCTAAACATACCCAGCTCCCTAAGTCACTCCTCATATGGCATGGTTTCGAGACTATTTTGGTCACACTCCTCTGGACATGCTCCAGCTTGTGAACATCCTTCTTGAACTGAGGTGCCCAGAACTGGACACAATAGGCCTCACTAGAGCAGAATAGAGTGGCACTATTACTTCTATTGATCTATACATTTTTAGCTGCCTCATCACACTGTTGATGTCTCCCACTAATCCAAATACCATTCTTATCATGTTTGACCCACCTACAATATAGTGTACCCACATGGCGGTCAGACTATGTACATCTCAGTAAGATAAGTTTTGCAAAGCTTCAAGACACACAAGACCTGAAAAGCAGATTAGAGAATAGTGACTTTTACCTACTGAGATACTGCACTCAGGTTTGCAGTTTAAGTGTACACCTAGTAAATAAATAAATAAATAAAGAAATAAATACTTTCTTCTTCCTCTTGTGACAGTGTCCTTGAGCTCTTCCACTTTCCTCCAGCCTTACAGAGAGCCTATCCAGTTTATTGACCAGTTTGGCTCAGCATTTACTTCTCTAGATGGTGCCAAAGCCATTCATACCAACCTCCTACCTGCATTCTAAAGCAAACTGTGCATAACATATTTTATGTCATTTCTTTAATATATACAAATACAGTCAAGGACTGGTCTGGCTGGAAATTTTTTGATTCAAATAGAAGCCTTTGGACTATGGCTCTGGAGATGAGGGTTCAAATCATTGTTTGGCTATGGAAATCCACTGGGTGACTCTGGGCAAGTCATACTCTGTCAGCCTCAGAGGAAGGAAAAGGCAATACTCCTCTGAATAAAGCTTGTCAAGAAGGCCATGTGATAAGTTTGCAATAAGTCAGAAACAAGTAGAGGGCACATAACAGCAACAAGACTAAGATGTGCAGAATGACAGAGGAAAACCAAGGCAAAAACTATTTTATGTCAACTGTTTTAGTAAATGGGCCAACCTGTTTACAGTTAAAGTTTTATAGTATAGACTTCTACATGTTTACTCTGTGAGTTATTTGCTAGTAAGTATTCACGGGAGTGCAATTTTAGTTATGTATTTATTCTACACCTCTTCTTATTTTCTTTCTAGGCTAGCATATCTACAGACTTGTGATAAGTTCTGAAGATGCTTACATCTCCCGAGACACTGATCTGGATAATGCTGCTGGTTCTTCCAAGTGCTGTGAAAGCTCAGGTCAATCCAGGTAAGACACGAGAGTGCTGCTTCTGTTGTCAGACCCAGGAAATAACCATTCCTATAGACCTGAGGTTGTAATCAAAGGTGTGTGTGGAAGGGAAGGAGGTCCAGGGGATGAGTGGCCATTTCAGTGGTCCCCAATACAATACATAATCTAAGATATGCGGATGACACCATAATAATAGTGGAAAACATCATAGACTTGGAACAATTACCAAGGAAGATCAAGGATCAAAACGCAAAGGCAAGATTAATGTCGAACATAAAGAAAATAATAATCTTACCCTCTTCACATTCACTCTCCCTTCTAATTCACATACTCTAACCTTCCTACGCTTTCTTCAACTCTCATTCTACCTTCCTTTCCATCAGTTATCAGTGAAGAGGGTAAGAGAAGGTAGAAAGAGGAGGCAGGGATAGAGGGGTGAAAGAGGAAAGTATAGGGGAGAGAGAGTGGGAAGGAAGAAGTGAAGTAAGAAAAAGAATTTGGAAATTAGTAGAAGGTATTAGGAAGGTGGGAAGGGAAAATGGGAGGAAAAGAAGAAAGGAAAGGTAAGAAGAAAGGAAATTAGATTGGATGTAAGATTGGAAGGAGGAATGTTTGATGCTTATTAGCTGTATTATAACTAGAATAATAAAATGTTATATAATGTCATAGAATGATTTGAGTAAATGTAACTTTAGTATGATTTATGAAAAAGTGAGACAACAATCATATTGTTTACGTATTATGTAATTTTCATTGTTGATGACTGTATTGTGTGTTGTGAATTTTTTATTTAATAAAATTTATTTTTAAAAAAAAGGAAAAAAAGAAAACAACATTAATGACCACAGAAGAAATACATGAATTTAACCTAGACAATGTGGAAATTGAAATAAAGAGTTCCCATTGTTCAGAATGGTAATTGCAGTCAAGAAACAAGAGGAAGACTAGGAATGGGAAGGGCAGCTATGAAAGAACTAGAGAAGATATACAACAGAGTAATAAAGTTAGAATAGTCCAAGCCATTGTATTCCCTGTCACCATGTATGGATGCTAGAGCTGGACAGTAAAGAAAGCAGATCGAAAGAAAATCAACTCATTTGAGATGTGGTGCTGGAGAAGGTTGCTGAGGATATCACAGGTAGCCAAAAAACAAACAAATGTATAATTGAACAGATCAGACCTGAAATCTCCTTGGAAGTCAAGATAATCAAATTGAGGCTGTCATATTTTGGCCACATAACTAGAAGGCATGAGTCATTAGAAAAGACAACAATACCAGGCAAGGTGGAGGCATGCAGAAAGGAAGGAAGACCACATGCTAGATGGCTAGACTCAATCAAGGAGGACATGGGCATGAGTTTCCAGGAACTGAGCAAAGCAGTGGTGGACAGGGGATCATGGAGATGTCTCATCCACAGGGTTGCCATGAGTCATGGTCGACTCAAAGATAGTTGACAAATGTATGGAAGGGGAGTATGGGGGCTTGTCTCAGCTCAGGGATGTTCAAGTTCCTTACTTAAATTATGAAAACTTTCTCCAAGATCTAAAAATAACTCAGCTAGTTCCATTTACCAAAAGGGGTCTTGGGCTTCTGCTTTTCATACAGCAACTTGCCACACTGAGATCCCTTTGGGAAAGAGCCTGACCCACAAATCCCTTAATGAGCTCACTATGGGCAAATGCCTGCAGCCTCCTACAGAATCGCACTGGTGTTTGAGGAAGTAAAAGTATAGTTATTTCTCCCAATTTTTAAAACTGTATTTAATGCTCCATGTCAGAGAAGAGTCAGATTTCCCCTTTCTCACTTTCCAGAGGGCTTAAGAGAGAAATGGATGCTTCTCTCAGTTCTATTACAGTCTGGAAGAGGAAGCAGCAGCAAATGATACATTTGTTATTTCTTATCTGGCTTCTACCTAGTTGCAGAGAAATGTCTACTTCTTCTCCAAACTCCCTAGACATGCCAGAAACTGCTTTGGGGAATTAAACATGTTCATGAACCTCATTTCTCCTTCCTTGTCTCTATGACCTGCCCTACTCTGGCCTGTCAAATAAAATATACAGGCATCTTCTCTATCCCATCTCTTTGTTGTTGTTTTTAAACTATTGCTGTTTTTTAACTTACTGTTAATATTCAGAAACAATTTTATGGAAAGATCAAGAAGATACAGTTCTCAAGCTTCCACTTTTTTGATCTCTTCTAATCTTTTGTGGAAACACTCCCACACTCTGGGAAATTGTGACATCTGCTAGATCTTCCATTCCTCTTCTGATACCTTGCTGTGTTGACTTGAATCCTATTGTTTAATGCCATATAAAGTAAACCCGCTGAAGTGAATGGTGAGTCAACACATAGGTACTGATTTAATGGATTTACTCTAGCTGAAAATAACAATAGGATTCAAGCATCTGTTACCTAGAAATAACTAATTTTATCTGCTTTCATATTGGTAGGACTGCAGAAGATATACAATTCAGACAAAAACTGTGTAAGTGACCCAGTAAATTGAAGGAGAAATAGCTCTGTAAAATCTTCCAGCACTGAGATTGCCAGTTCAGGGACATCCTAGGCCCTCAGAGGCAGCAGCTGAAGGCCTGGGAGGGAGGAGGAGGAAAAGGCTCATGCCTGTTCCTCCTCTTCCCAGGCCTTCAGCTGTCTCCAGAGAGGCAGCTGAAGGCCTGGGAGGGTGGGAGGAAGAAGTCCTGCCATGGAAGTCCCACCCCCGGAAGTCCAGTCCCCCTGGAAGTCCCGCCCCTCCAGCACTGGGTGACACCTGGTGCCGAAACGCCTTTTCATTTGGGCACTCGGTCCCTAAAAGGTTCGCCATCACTGTCCTAGGCCCTGAGATTTCTGGTCAAAGGTAGGGATAGCCTCTGTTGGTGTCATTAAATGTTATCTAATATACTGGGAGAAGGAAAAATGACAAATAAAAATTGGAAAATACTACAAATCCCTAAGTACTTCAAAAAAATAAAAAATAAAGTTCAACATATAGAACTGAATGTATATATATTTATGAGAACTAAATATAATTAATCAGTGCAGCAATAATAGAAAGGATACAAGAATAAACATATACAAAAAACACATTGTGGGAGAATGTAACTCAGTAAGTGCATATGAAAATTCTTGCCACAATGTCCCAAAACCCATTAACCTAAAGTAACTTCCAAAAAAGGTCCTGTGAAAATTATAGTCTGAGTCCACTATTTTTAAATATGTTTTGGAGATTGCACTTGAAAAATGTACACTTGGAAAGTAGACCACTGTGGACCAATTTGCTATGAAGATGCCATTTGGAGATGCCAGACGACTACCTCCGGAGATTTTATGATGTCGTTTCGACGGAGTTGTCTTCTTCAGTAGTATATTCAAAACACTCTATTCCATACATAAGACAACTATAATTTTCATAAGTTTCTGACTTATGGTGACCCAGGGTTTTCTTGGCAAGTTTCTTTAGAGGGTGTTTTCCATTGCCATCCTCTGAGGTTGAGAGAGTGTGACTTGGCCAAGGTCACTGCTGGGATTCGAACCCTGGTCTCCAATGCTCAAGCTACTACACCACACTATCTCTCTAGAGATATACCATAGAGATATGTATTAACCAAGATTCATAGTTTCTGAGAACAATATTTTAGAATGGAGGCATTTCAGATACTGTGCTTTTTAATCCCTTAATGCTCATCTGGAGGAGAATAAAATGACACAGAATACCAGCTTCTAAGTAGGTCATGTACACCAAATTCACCAGTTGCACAAGATTAGATGAGAGTCTAATCCATAAAACAAGCCACACAAATTCAATAGGAACCACCTTCTGTTACCATTCTAGGCAAAATATTTAGATTCTAGAAAATGGTCCAGAACATCAACTTTTCAGGGAACCATCCCCTTATAATTTTCCGATTGTGTAAGCCAGTTGGGAGAGATGACACAAACCACAAAAATTCCACAGAAACTACTTTCTTATACCCATTTTAGGCAAAACACTGTATTGGAGGAAATGGCCCTCAAAGCCAATTTTCCAGATAGCCATGCCTACCAAATTCAGTATTTTATAAGACTAAATGGGAGTGATGCCACAAGTCACAAAAATTCCGTAGCAACCAACTTCAGCTCCCTATTTCATGCAAAATATGTCTCCAACATGGGACTATTGGCCAACATGGCTGAGGCTTCTGGGAGTTGAAGTCCCTCGGCCCTTAAAGGGGAAAGGTTGCCTACCCCTGCCCCAGCAGCTTGTCCACGTTGGCAATATTCAATAATTGGAACTGATCCAGTGTAATCCTACTCAGAGTTGCTGGACACCCAATTGTTGACTTGTGCTACAAAGACAGCATCTAAGTCCTCTCTTATCTGAGAGATTTTATCTGTGAAGTGATAATTAAAAGCATCACAGTGAACTGCTTAAGGTTCTAGAATTGGATTCAGGGGGGAGGGTGCCCAAGTTAAGCCTGTCACTACCCCAAACAGCCTGCATGTGAATTCACAGATGCAATACATACAGAGTAGAAAGGTTTCTTCACTACATGTACTGCCACCTTATAGGAATGAAGATGTTCTCTATGTCATGTCTTGTCAGATATAAATCACATTTTCTACCATCTGCACTCCAGTCACCATCCTTCCCATTTCAGTTCCCTAAGGTCATTGTACACCATGAGTTTTGATTAGTAACAGGTCGGAGAGGATGTTTGGGAACAATTGTGTCAGTAGCCCAATCCTTCAACAGGATTGTCAGTGGTACCAGCCATATGACCCTCTAAGGCTTTTTGGAATCTTAAAGGTTCAATTAGCCTTTGAGGGTGGGCCATCTTAATAGGGCCACCACACCTGCAGGGATGGATAGTAGCCATGATACAAATTCTGAGCAGAAAATAATCTGTCCATGAGAACTTGGAGGTGTTAATTACCTCCACCCACAGATCTGTATGCTCCAAGCTGAAGATAGCATCAAGGGTGTGACCTGCTGCAAGTGTGGTTCCTGAAAGTTGGGATGGCCCATATTTGTCATGGATGCTATGAACTCCCAAGCTGCACTTGACAGATTGGTCTCAAATAGGATGTTGAAATCACCCAAGATCAAAAGTGAGGATGACTCCCAACGCCAGTTCCGATGCCAGTTCTGTGAGTTCGGCCAGGGAGTCTGTTAGGCAGCGGGGTGGAGAGTACAGTAACAGAATCCCCAATCTATCCTTCGTCTTTAGGCTCAGGTATGCACACTCAGTGTGGTTCAGCTCCCTAACAGGTAATCTGGTTAGATTAAGATGGTCTTTGTAGACCATGGCTACTCCGCCTCCCCCTGCCCACTTTCCCTCACCTACTCACTAACTTTGTACCTGGCTGAGAGAGCTTGCACCCATGTCGGGCCACTGTCATCTCCCAGCCAAGTTTCTGTGAAACATGCCAAATCGGCCTCCTCATCTTTGAGATCATAGATTATGCGAAATGTATTTTTAACTGATCTGGCATTATAGAGGAGCAAGGTGAGGTTTTGTTTGTGGCTTCGTTCACTCTCTAGGCTCCAGAGGATGTCAGCGTGAACGGAAGATAAAATAGGTGTTATGTATCTCTCCTTCCCCTGTAATGACATGTCACTGTACCATTGCTATATCTCCCTCATCCCTGAACAACTCAAATTGCCAACCAATTTTCTTTACACATATTTTAAAACAAACAATTAAAACACTTAATAATTAAAACACATTAACACAACTGTAAAAACCACTAGACAGAGATTCCCAGTTTGTACACCCTGGGTTAATAAAACTGTGGTTGACTAGTCCAGCATAATCCTACTCTCACTAAGGTCAACTAGTGATCAATCAACTAATTGGTTCCAGGTTGCGGTCCCCCCACTGCCCAGTCTTACAGCTGCAACTCTTACTCACAGCAGGTTTATTATTATTATAGAAATAATAGAACAAGCCTCAACCCTTCTCTTGTTATAGAGTGAGACTGTGAGAGTTTCTAATGCATTTTTGAAGATAGCATCTCCATTTTTGAGTCTGTTACTTGTGCAACCCACTCAAATTATTTTTATATAAAATACAATTGCTGGGGTTTTTGCATGGATGCAAACAACTGAAACAGTGGGTTTTCTGTAGCTTTTCATTGGTCTGTTCCTTTTATGCTTGCTTTCTCTCTTTCTCTCTCTCTGTGTGTATGCTTTGCCTCACAAAGGGGAAAGGCACTAGTTTTGTTTAGAGGTTTCTTGCATAAATTATGGCTAGCTTGACAGCACTCTTCCTTTTGCTCTCAGGCAAGGAAAATATTGTGGTGGTTGCTCATTTCTCAGCAGCATGTTGTTTTTTTTCTTGTCAAGGATGAGAAATCTGGCAAATACGGTATTATTTATAACCCCCTAAGATATAGTTATCTTAGGCTGAAGATGCCTATAAAGATAACTCACTATGCTGTGAACATGCCACAAATTCTGTTTTTATAATAACCGTCTGTGTCTTATATAGTGTGCATGCCTTCAATCACTTGTCAACTTATGGTGATCCCATGAATTTCATAGGGTTTTCTTAGGCTGAATCTGCACTAAGGAAATAATGTAGTTTGACACACTTTAACTGCCATGGTTCAATACTATGGAATTCTAGGATTTGTAGTTTTGTGAGATGTTTAGCCTTCTCTGTCAGAGTGCTCTGGCAAATCCCAGAATTCTATAGGATAGGGCCATGGCAGTTAAAGCAGTATCAAGCTACATTCTTTCTGCAGTGCAGATTTAGCCCATGGCAGGGAATACTCAAAGGTGGCTTTGCCAGTTCCTTCCTCTGAAATACAGCCTACAGCACCTGGTATTCATTGGTGGTCTCCCATCCAAATATTCTAAAGGCACCACATCCCATATGATTTTGGAAGCTCTAGTATAATACATATCATTAAATTTAACATTCATTGTCAGTCTTGCTGCTGCCTGCTTGCTTACCTGCCTGCTTGCCAGCTTAGATAATATGACTGCTGCCACATCCTGGTCTTGCTGCAAAACAAAGACCTGAGTAGACAATACATTTGTCCCTATGATAATCTGTCCTGGGCTTGTTTTCTCTTTTAAGGAATGGCATGTGGGTTGGGAGACTATCGGGGAAAGAGTCAAATTCTGTCCACCATGCCATTTCCCCACCAGAATTTCCCCAGCTGCTACTTGTTAGGAAAGTGCCATTGCAGCAAGTAAAACCTTGAAGAAAATGGCAGCTTGGAGGGGTGGATGTATGGAAATTGTGTGGGAGGGGAGGAGACTGACAGTAAGGGCTGTTCGACTGTAACACACTCTTCCCTTGGAGAGTGGTGGAGTCTCCTTCTTTAGAGGTCTTTAAAGAGAGGCTGGATGGCCATCTGTTGGGGATGCTTTGATTTTGAGTTCCTGCATGGCAGGGGGTTGGATTGGATGGCCTTTGTGGTCTCTTCCAACTCTGTGATTCTGTGATTCTATGAGATACGATAGAACAAATGCATGGTCTCTAAGGGCCTTTACAGACTGCCAGAAATAGTGCAAACTGAGGCCACTTTAACTGTCGTGGCTCAGTGCTAAGGAATCATGGGAACTGTAGTTTATTGTGGCACCAGAGCTCTCTGGCAGAGAAGGCTCAATGTCTCAGAAAAAAAAAAAATACAGTTCCCGTGATTCCCTAGCACTGAGCCAGGACAGGTAAAGTGGCCTCAATTTGCACTATTTCTGGCAGTCTGTAAAGGCCTAAGGCTGCAACCTTCTACCCACTTATCTGGGAGTATAATTTAATTAAACAGAACTTATCTCTCAACAGACGCATGTAGGTGATTGCAGGTAGTCTATAGAAGTTAAAACATTAAAAACAACTTAAAATCTTGATGTCTTCCCTGAGGAGGTGATCTCTCATGTCCTATAATATGTTTTCTTTCTAATAAGTTTTAAGCAGTCACTCTCTTCAACTAAGATCAAAAGAGCTGCCATGCTGGATCTGATTAAAAGCCCATCTAACCCAGTGTTCTGCTTCCAGCCATGGGTAGCTTAATGTTTCCAAGAAATGCACAAGCAGTGCATGAAGACAACTGCCAGCTCTCCTGTTTCTCTGTGGTGAGATACTGTATATACTTCCCTTGAATTTGGAAGTTCCATTTAGCTATACCATAGATAATATTTTCTGAGGAGACTATGGGGGGGTTACAGACTGCCAGAAATAGTGCAAATTGTCCACTTTAAGGGTTAGGGTTAGGGTTAGGGAATCATGGGGACTGTAGTTTATTGTGGCACCAGAGCTCTCTGACAGAGAAGGCTCAATGTCTCAGAAAAAAAAAAATCCCATGATTCCCTAGCACTAACCCTAACACTTAAAGTGGACTCAATTTGCACTATTTCTGGCAGTCTGCAACCCTCCTATCTTCCACTAATATACATGGTCTGGTCCCTTATACAAAGCCATTTAAGACTCTGGTATTCACTGCATCTTATGGCAACAAATTCCATGTCAAATTATTTGATGAGTGAAAAATTGCTTTCTTTTTCAAGGCCTCATTGATATATATCAATCACTTTCCTTAAGCAGTCAATCACTTTCCTTAAGCAGTCCCCAGCTTCTACGTTGTCTAGTAAAGATGTTGGCTGTGTGTAAGAGATGCAAAGAAACATCATATTCCTCATCACATGTACCTCAGTTAGCTCAGTACCTTATGCGCAGGTTACGGACAGAGGTTTTGGGCTGAGTCCAGCGACCAGACAGTAAACACTATGAAACAAGTGGCTCTTTGAGAAGCTCTCTTGGCAGCTAAGCATGAAAAAATAATGCTCAGGTAGCTGTGCAGGGTCTGCTGCAGCTCTTTGGCTGGTCTCTTGCAAATCAAAAGAAGACACAGATTAGAGGCACTAGTAGTTTTCCACTTTCACACTGGGAAGACGATGCTGGGAAAGGAGCAAGCAAAATTCCTTTCCTTCCAGCACTTAGTTTGCTTGATCTCAGTGGGTTTCTGTTTTTTTTAACCAGATGCCCAACTACATGGTTTTAGAGTGGTGTCTAAGGGCTAATAATTACTAGGATTTTTCCCTATGTCGTTGTAACGCATGACACACTTCTCACATCACCTTCATGCCAATTCTGTACTTATATCCTAGATTTCTTCAGATTGCTTCAATGATGGATTTTATGTCTTGCGGTTTCTTATAGTGTAAAGCTTGGCGTGTGTTAACTTGTAAATGAAGGGCGGACCCTTACTTCTTCCCCACATAGCATTCCTGCCAAAGGTGAAAAGGGAAGATAGAGAGAGAGCTTGCTGAACCAATTCTATAGTCTAAAGCTATAGACTATATATATAGCTTTAGACTATATAGACCAGGGGTAGGCAACCTAAGGCCCGGGGGCCGCATGCGGCCCCCCGAGGCCTTTGGACAGGCCCCAGGCCGGTCCTGCCACCGCCGCCGCCACCCACCATGACGATATTGATTATTATTGTTATTACTTGTTCTTGGGGTTTTCTTGGCTAAATCTCCACAGGGGTTTTGCCATGGCTTTTCTGGGGCTGAGAGAGTGTGCATGTATTTTTTTTAAAAAAATATTTTTATTTATTTATTTATTTATTTATTTATTTTTGGTGTTTCGGCCCCCCAATTGTCTGAGGGACAGTGACCCGGCTCCCGGCTCAAAAAGGTTGCCTACCCCTGATATAGACTATACAATAATTTATTTTGATGAGAGTGGCTTCATCTTATAGACTGCTTCACATTCAGCTACCTTTCTTCCTGCTTTCACCTTTATTGAGGGAGTGGTTCCATGAGGAGCAAGGAGAGAAGCATCTTCATTGTCAACCAACCCTTTTTAACATTTCCCAATGCACACTTGCACAGCTCTGCAGCCACAACACATTTTCCTTAGGAAACAGTTCCTACCCAGTTTGCATATTACTTTGTGTGACACTTTGATGAGTTTGCATAATGCTCAGCAAAAGTATGATAGAAGTCTGTTTACAATGAGTTCTTATAGCATGGCTGAAAAAAAAAGATTGTCCTGAACCCCAGCATGGTGGATAATTTCCAGTTATTTTATGATATTCCGTTACAGGCATCCTCCTCTTTTTGACAGATTATTTTTCAAAGAGTTGCTCTTTCAGCTGTTCTAAATTATACCCAAAATCTGTATATTTGATGTGTAGTCCACTCTTTTGACCACACGTTGAATTAATGCTTCTGGCTGAACAGTAATTGAAAAGGGTTGAAAGAGTGGAGGTTTGTTCTTTGGTTCAAACAGATTGGGAAAGGTGGGTTTTCACTTTTGGGGGAGAGGCTAACACTTTTTTGGCTGAGGTGATTGTGGACTGGGTAGAGAAGGCATCACTAATAGGCCTTAGTTTTTCCTGAAGGAATGTTATTAAACAGAGGAGGAATATCATTTTAAGCTTATGTATTTTCTTTCTATACGAGGAGCATTTTAGCCAGCCAGCGGCATGGGCTGAACATAACATTTGAGGAAAAGTAGGAGGACATAATGCAGGCTTGCCAATGAGGTGCTTGGTTATTCTTCTTTCTTCTTCGTGGTCTCTGCGAATCACACAGATGGGTTTTATCTGTGCATGTGCAGCAACTTCGGAAATTTCTGGAATCGCTAGGCAGAAGTTTAGTTGCAACTTTTTGGCGGTAACTCCGCCCATCCCTATAAAGTCCCCTAGCAGTCCCGCTCTTCCTTAGTTCCTTTCGTCTGCCACGCTATCAGTTTCGAAGGAGCTTCTGTGTTAGTGATCGCTATTGCCTTGGCTTGTCACCACTCGTCTTCGACTACTCTTTGGATCATCCCACTTAATGTCCGTCTACCGAGCAATTGATTTTTGGACCGTCTGACTTCGACTTTGGATTCCGTTTCTGATTTAGCGATGGCTTCCCGTTCTTTCAAGCAGTGTGTGAAGTGTGGGGGTAAGGTCCCCGGGTCTGACCCCCATTCCTCCTGCCTCCTGTGCATTGGTGAAGGCCATAACCCTCAGTCTTGCACCTTATGCAGGTCTATGACCTTGCAGGTGCTTCGGAATAGGGACAAGAGGTTGAAAGCGGCCCTCTATGAACAGGTGCTAAGACTGGTCTCTACCCCAGTTCCAGGGCCTTCTTTGGCTGGGCAGACTGTTGAAAAACCAAAGTCTAGCCCTAAGAAAAAGACCTCCAAATCTGATGGGGATGCGGACAAGGACCGGGAGAAGCCTAGGAAGGCTCATTCCGAGCGTGGTTGTTCTCTGGCTAGTCCTAGAAGCAAGAAAGCTTCTAAATGTCGCTACTCTTCGGATAGAGAAAAATCTAAGGATTCCTCCTCAAAAAAGTCCCGTCCATCGGGGGCTGAAACTTTGAAACCCAAGGATTCTGCTCCATTGGGTTCCCAGCCTTCTTCACTTCCGATCCCAAGGCCTTCATCACCTCCAAGGGCGGGACCTTCATCTTTGGTACCGAGATCCTTCCATCCCGAGGCATGGCCATGGTACTGATGGCTCTGCAACAGGAGTCTTGGGGGCAACTCACTGGGATCATGGCAATTTGGGGGCTGAAGCGGATTATTCTGCCCAGGAGGAAGAGATGGACCCCATCCTTAAATCTCATCCGAACTTAGTCTACAATCCCGTCTTGTGCCGATACGTGATGCCGGTGGACCCAGAGACTTTGCAGTCTCACGGGACATCTCATCTTGTCCAAGCCAAAGTCCACAGGGCTGCGTCTTCTGAGCCACCAACTCCTCCACCTCGGCACCAGTCTCCCCAACCTGTTCTCCTACTCCTGAGTCTGACCGTGGTTCATCCGTCCTTGTGGAACACCATCCTTCATCTCTGATGGACGTCATCAAGGCCTTCGCAGACCAGGTGGTTCACATGGGCAACGCTCTGGAGATCAAAATTGTTAGAACAGACGATGACGCCGTGGATGCCATTGAGAGGAAGGTCCATGGGAAGGTCCCTACACTCCCAGCTCTGGGCTTTCTACCCACTTGGGCCACTCCATCTATGGTACCGTCAACCTCAAGGAAAATTGAGAATCTATACAGGATAGCTCCTTCCCAGGCTATTTGAACATCCAAAACCAAACTCAGCAATTGTGAAAAGCGCTCAGACTTTGTCAACCCCGAAGACCTCCACGTCCCTGGTGGATAGAGATGGCAAGAAGGTGGATGGTCTTGCTAAGAAGTTTTATGCGTCTGCGGTTTTGGATATGAAAATAGCCAATTATGCTGCGTGCATGGGTGCCTATCAACAGCATTTGATGGAGCGTATGCTGCCTTCGCTTGATGACCTTCCCAAACATTTGATCAGGAGGGCTTTAAACTGAGTCATGTGGGGGAGGGAGACAGTATCTTGGAAGGCAGGAGTACATCATGGGCTGGAGATAATAGTCAAAGTGTTATAGAGGGAACAAGGCAAATGATGCAAGGGCTTAACAGTGGGAGGCAAAAAACCTCACACAGGCAGCAAGTGGGGAGGACACATGGTCTTAGATGTCTCTACACCAATGAACAGAGCATGAGAAATAAACAAGATTAATTTGAACTCTTAGTACAACAAAGCAAATATGATATAATAGCATCACTGAAACCTGGTGTGATGAATCTCATGATTGGCTTGTTCTCTGCTGCCACAGAGGGTAGAACTAGTGTTATGGGTTTCCTCCACTCCTACTCCTAAGTAGGAGATGGTAACCCTGAAGATCATATTGCTGAGTGGCTACCACTCATTGATTTTAACCCTTCTTTACTAGTAATTCAGTGGGAAGTTACACAGTGCACACAGACAGTGAGCAAAAGCACATGAAGAACAATGGGAAGAAAGAAGATCTTTAAAGGAAACTTTTATTCTAAGCAAGCAATCTATATAGCAAAAAGTAGACTTCTTTCGGGCTTGATGTTACAAAGTTACAAGAGTCTAGGTCACATTTAGCTGAGGTTTTAAAAAGAACCATAATTTCTATAACACATCTAGCTAAGGCATTACTATCCTACTCACTACACCAGGGGTAGGCAACCTTTCCCCTTTAAGGGCCGAGGGACTTCAGCTCCCAGAATCCCAGGAGCTATTGGCCAACATGGACTATTGGCCAACATGGCTGAGGCTTCTGGGAGCTGAAGTCCCTCGGCCCTTAAAGGGGAAAGGTTGCCTACCCCTGCACTACACAGATGTCCTGGGCCATGGATGTCCATGGGAGAAACTGGGAATCTGAACCACATAGTCCAGCAAACAACCAGAACTTCCCCTAGATGCAGCAGGCACCTTAGTCTCAAGTCTTCTTTTGTTCAACTCTCTGCCTTGTAGTCCTCCCGGGGTTTTAATAACCTCTTCTGCAAAGCTTGGCACTGGTCATCCTCTCTGGCTACAGAGTCATGATCTTTGTGACTCCTCCATAAATGGCTTTGATCCCAATAAATGTACATCATCCCAATTAACCTTTTAAATTTTTTAACGGTTTTTATTAATAGCTTTGGAAACAATCAATATAATCAACACAGAATACATTCTAAGAGCCTTGGGGGTCAAGAAAAAGAGTTTTACAGGAAGATTATTTATCCTGGGATAGTGATAATATTCAGAGTCCAGGGTGTCATCTCACTCTGTGGCAGCTGGTGGGATTGAGTCCAGAATGTCTCTCCAAAAGATAGTCTGATGGGTTGGAGTCCAATATTGTTTCTGGATCAGGACTGGTTGTGTGTGCAGTCACTGTGATCCCCACTGATTGGGAGTGGGAGTCTCTGACCACTCCTTTTGCCTCATCTCTGAGGCCCAGGTCATCCCTGACTAACTCTTTATCAATCTGGATTTGTAACCTAGATTACTTGATGAATGGACATGCACAATCCTCTTTTTCAGATGTTCCCCATTGGCTGGCATCGTTTGGTGCATGTCACCCCTCCATTGAGCTCCTCCCATATGACACCATACAGAATACTTAGGGGCTCTGCAGACCAGGCTAAAGGGCTGGCCTGGGGGTGTAGTTGGGGTGGGGCCGCCCTGACTCCACCCTAACCCATCCTGATGCTGCGCGCCTATTCGTGTGTGGTGTGACCCCCTTTAGGCGGGTCTGCAAAGCCCCTTAGTAATGTTTTTTGAACTAATGTTACTCATAAATCATAATTCCTGTATATCACTGAATGTAATGGCAATAATTCTGACATAAACAACTAGCAGAATTGAAATTATCCCTTTAAATTACAGTATCATAACACAGCCTAAATGTATGTCAGCACCAGCCAACTTTATTCCCTGGATTCAGACAATCAGTCTTGGTATGATGAAACAACAAAAGACTTTTATTGCAGAACAGGGACAACAGTGACTAGCAAAGCGTTTAAATCTGTACTAATGGTTCCCACCCTCCTGTCATTAAAGGGATGCAGACAAACACCAACAGCGCATTTCTGCCAAAAGGCAGATTATTGGAGAGCAGTGATGTCACCCTTGCCTAGGGTGTCACCTGGTGTGACCTGCACCTCCCACACCCCCTAGTGATGCCCCTGTTTTGATCTTCCATGGAATTGTATGTGATTGTGTTTTTAGCAGTTCCTATGAGCTGAAAGTTGGCACTGGAGTTTGTGGAATATGGAGGGAGCTGCAAATCATTTCACCAATTACACAGAACTCTTGGCAGCAGCAATGGATGCTGTTAACAGAACAGAAACACCAACAACACTAACAACACTGTAGAAGAGAAAAGAAGGCCTAAAACCTATGATCTGAAGTTGAATGAAATTCTTGAATGTTCCAAGAATTTCCAGTATCAAGCTTTAGATTTCTGGAGAAGGTAATATGTGAATATTGTGTCAAAATAAGCTGTGTATTCACAAGGATAAACAACAAGTGGACTTATTTATAGGAGAATCACATTTTTATTTACTGATTTTTAATTTGAGCAGTGTAAAACACATGCTTTGTTTGGTTTAAGACTTTAGGTTAATTGCTTTTGATATATCTTAAATAAAAATAATTCCCTCAAAGAATTATGGTTAAGAGTGATATGTGACAATTACTTTCTGTTCTCTTCTTTCTTTCTCTGTAGCTATCTGCCGGTATCCACTGGGCATGTCAGGTGGGCATATCCCTGATGAGGACATTTCTGCTTCCAGCCAGTGGTCTGAATCCACAGCAGCCAAATATGGAAGGTAAGAGAGAGATGTACATGGGGTGCCACACGAGGTCCAGAGGTATACTAATCTCTTCCCTTTTCAAGCCCTCTAGGTACAATAACACATTAGTTGTCTTCCTTATCTTTGCCTTCAGTGAATTAGAACCCTCCAGTATCTTTCCTTTGGTAAAGATTTATAATATATTGGCCAAGAAAGTAATTGTTCACTGTCTATCCTCTAGTGGAATCAGAAGCTGACTGGTTGATGATGCATAAACTCATTCTGTGACCATCAGCTTTTAGAATCATGCCTGCCTGCTGTTGCTTGATAGATCCTATCTCCAACTTGGTCATGGCCTGAACTGAAAGATAATGAATCACTGAATCCCCTTTGCTGCTGTAAGGGACTTTGGAACCAATCCTCATTTCACTTACCTACTCTTTTCCATCCCTTTCCAGATGTGGCTTTGCTTCTCACCAACAGAATATTAATGGGCCATTTTGTCTGAGGGGCTCTAAGAAGCTGGAGCTTGCTTTCAAACAGTTCAAGGAAAGTTATTGTAACCAAAGTGGTGCCAGTAGTCAGCCCTATTTCATGCTAGGTTTTGGGTACTGACTGTTAGCATCAGTAATAAATCGGACTAAGCACTTGTCTTTGGAATTAATCATTCTCTTGTAATGAATGATAGTTTTCAAGGTTGTTTGTTGAAAACTACTTGCGATTGCTGCTGAGAGCCCTTGCATATGGGGTAGGAGAGACATGAGGTGAAGGAGAAAGCATGGGACTTTTAGAATAGCACTGTGCAATGCCCAGTGTGGGTGTGAGGTAGGATAGCTACAGTCCAGGTTGGGCACTGCTAACCTGCACAGAGCTGAATTAATGGTTTCTTGTTGTTGTGTGCCTTCAAGGTGTTTTCCCCCCAACTTATGGTGATAGGCAAACCTATCATAGGGTTTTCTTGGCAGGTTTCTTCAGAGGGGGTTTGCCATTGCCATTTTCTGAGACTGAGAGAGTGTGACTTGCCCAAGGTCACCCAGTGAGTTTACATGGCTGAGCCGGGATTTGAACCCTGGCCTCTAGCGTCCTAGTCCAACACTCAAACCACTACACCACAATGGCTCCATTGAATTAATGGTACTCCTGTCTTTTTCACAGTCTCTTTTACCAGCAATGCCATCTGCTTCAAGCAACTATGCTTTACAATAAGGACAAGTGACCTCCAGTGAACTACCATATAAGCTGTTCCTTCTTATTTACTATCACATTCCCCTATGCCTTTAGGGGTAGAAAAGATTTCCAGGCCAAAGGGTATACTTCTAGGCAGCCGTGGAATGTTCCCTCCTACTTCTTTTTGGAAATAGCACACTATTTGTGAGCTATCCTTCTGTCCACTGTTTTCTAATAATGCGATAGGTGCTAAAAGAGCCTATCTGGATCATGCTTAGGGTCCATCAAGTCCAGCATCTCATCTCCCTCTATGTGCTGGCCCAGGCCCTGACAATCCTCTGGAGAGGCCTTTCTCTCAGTCCCACCCCCATCACAAACACAGTTGGTTGTGACACAAGAGAGGGCCTTTTCTATGGCTGCCCCTGGACTGTGGACTAGGGAGATTAGAATGGCCCCTTCCTTGTTGTCCTTCCGCCAGTAGGTTAAAACCTTTTTAGGCAGGCAGGCAGGCAGGCAAGCTTTTAAAACAGAATGTTTTTAAAGGATCGGCTTGGGGTGTTGTGTCATTTTAAGTGCTTTAAACAATTTTATGTTTTTAACTGTATTTTTATTCTTTTAACCAGTCTATTTTATATTGTAACAATTTAATTCTGTTTTAATGTATCACTTTTCTGTGTTTTTAATTCTGTTGTTCTTTTAATGTTGTTAGCCGCTCTGGGTCTCAGTTTCGGGAAAAGAGCGGGATATAAATAAATATCATCATCATCATCATCTCCAAAAGTGGCAAGTCATGTTCTTAGAAGCTTGCAAACAAACCAGAAAGGTGGTGGCCTTCCCTGTTTCTTGTTTCCATTTCAGAACCTGGAGGTTCCATTTAGTATTCATGGTCAGTAGCCACTGGTAGATGTATTCTAGATGACTATGTATAATCCCTATTTACACTATTTCAGCCAGTGGCTTGTTTTATGGCAGGAAATTTGGAGAAACTTATTTTATCTCTTCTGAATGTTGTTGTTGTTGTTGTTAGCTGCCCTCGAGTCGCTTCCGACTCATAGTGGCCCTGTGGATTATCACATCTCCCATGTGATAAACTCCCTAGTCTTCTTCTTATTTCTCGACTGCAGTCTCCATTCTGGTCAATATTCGAACCTAGATATGGGAATTCTTTCATTATTTCAATTTCCTCGTCTAGATTGAATTTGTGTATTTCTTCTATGGTCATTATTTTTCTTTTCTTTATGTTCAGCATCAGACCTGCCTTTGCCCTTTCATCTTTGACCTTCCTTATTAACTGTTCCAATTCCTGAATGTCTTCTGCTAATATTATGATGTCGTCCGCATATCTTAGATTGTTAATGTTGCTTCCTCTTATCTTAACTTTCTGTTTCTAATTCTGCTTTTCTTATGATGTTTTTAGCATATAAGTTAAACAAGTAGGGTGATAGGATGCAGCCTTGCCTGACCCCTTTGCCTATTGGGAACCACTCTGTTTCCTCTTTGCCTGTTGGGAACCACTCTGCTGTCAATTCATTGAGTGATTCTCGGATGTGGTGTGGCGTGAGAGGGGAAGAAAATGTCTCTCTGGCTGCTGTGTTCACCACAGTGCAGGGTCATTCAGTCTGTCTGTTGGTTGTAGCCTGCTTCTAGCTTTCCCTGTCATTCTCTCAGCTGTTATAGTCTTGTCTTCCTTTCCATTGCTGAGGCCTTGCCATAGGGGGTAAGGACTGAACTTCTTTTTCACACCTACCCTGTGCTCAGCAGGCTTGGAAAGCTGTGGTGGTGAATACTGTAGGCACATAGGTTGGTGTAGCATATGGGAAAGAAGTTGGTGTAGCATGTGGGAACTGTTGGGAATGTGAAGGGTTTATGGAGAAGTTGATGTAGCATGCTCATCCTCTAAAGAATAAAAGAATGAAGTAGAACAGCCTAGTTCAAACATCAAAGCCTCGGGAAGTGGAGGGCCATGGAAGAAGATGACTTTGGTGGTGGGCATCATCAGTTAGGTTCATTCTCTATATTTCTCCAGGCTAGGTTCAGAAGATGGGGATGGTGCATGGTGTCCTGAGATTCCTGTGGAACCAGATGACCTGAAGGAGTTTCTGGAGATTGATTTACATGCTCTGCACTTTATCACCCTGGTAGGGACTCAAGGCCGCCATGCAGGAGGCCATGGCAACGAGTTTGCTCCAATGTACAAAATTAATTACAGCCGGGATGGCATCCGATGGATCTCTTGGCGAAACAGGCATGGAAAGCAGGTAAGGCAGTGAGACAGAAGAAGAGGGGGAGGAAATGGTGAGGATAATAATATTGTTATTCATTGTTGTTGTCAGTAGCCTGTGGCAAATGATCAGTTTATTGTGACATAAATAGATTGGTGTGGTTTCTGACTTCCTCCACAGCACACTGATGTTTTTGGGAGAGCTTCTTCTACCCATCTCAAGAACCTGGTTTCAGAAAAGGATAGAGTCTTTAAGTAGAATTTTTTAAAATGCCATTTAAAAAATGGGCATTGCCTGATGGAGGCGGGGAGGAGGGAGTACAATTGGGGATGCATCTGCAATGAAATTCTAGTTTTGACACCCAAATTTACTTGTAAAAATGTTGCTGTATTTTTTGGAAATACAAAATAGTTTTTAATTCAATTATCGTTTGTTCACAGTTCTTTTTTTAAAGAATAATTTTTATTCAATACCTGTACACATACTGATGGAAGGAGAACATTTCAGAGCCATCCTAGCTTCCCTCAGCTATTGCTTTCAAAGTGAGATCTTTGGTACTCTGAATTGTTCTCACTGAGATTAGACTGTGAAAGTGGTGTAATGGGAAAGGCTCTCCTGGTCAAATGAAAAAAAAATCTCCAGTTGCATCAAAGTAAAACAAAACCAACTTCAGGAAATGAACCATAGTTCTCCTAGTATAAAGTATCAAGGAACAAAGAATTCTGAGAACTCTATCAAGCTTTAAATCTTATGAATTGAGAGAAGCCACAGTAGTGTGAAATATATAAGTGCTTTGAAAACTAGATTAAATGTGTATAATTGCTTTGAAAACTAGATTAAATTTGTAGTGGAACTGATCTGATGAATAGAAAAATAATATATGTGCTGGCTTAGCAGCCAGAGGACACCTGCAGAATAACAGTAACTAACCTCTCTAGTTTTAAAAAGTACAGTTACCATGACTGTCCTGCAGCCATTTCCTTTCTCACTGTATGTGTCCTCTCCCCACCCCATAGATACTTGATGGAAACACCAACCCATATGACATTGTTCTCAAGGATTTGGAGCCACCCATCATTGGCCGATTCATTCGCTTTATCCCCATAACTGACCACTCCACAAACGTCTGCCTCAGAGTGGAGCTCTATGGTTGTATCTGGCTGGGTAAGTTCATAGTACAGGAGATGCCATTTTTAAGAGTAATGAATCTCCCTCAATTCATTCAACCCAAATGTATCATTTTAACTAATGTAGGTAGTGGATTGCAAGTGTAAAGTGAAGTCAGCCCTCTGCTGATTGTTTATCCATGGATTCAACCATCCATGCTTAGAAAATATTTTTAAAAAATACATTCCAAAAGCAAACCTTGATTTTGCCATGTTGTAGAAGAGACACCATTTTGTTATGCCATTGAATTTAATGGAACTTGAGCATCCACAGATTTTGATATCCATAGGGGATCCTGGAACCAAACCTAGTGAATACCACGAGCCCACTGTAGAAGCTACCTGTGCATAATCTGTTTGAAGACTGGCCAGTGGGTTTCTGAGGCCTGGGGCAAGTGGGATGTTGGGGGCTCTGCCATTCCCTCATGCAAGGACTTTGAGATGTCTTCATGATTGTTTTCCTACTTAACTCAGTTCTAGAGCAATTCTACATATAAAATATTTCTTCTTCATGATCTCTGCAAATCACACAAATGGATTTTATCTGCGCATGTGCAGCAACTTCAGAAACTTTTGGAATCGCTAGGCAGAACTTCAGTTTCAACTTTTTGGCGGTGGCTCCGCCCATCCCTATAAAGTCTCCTAGCGGTCCCGCTCTTCTCCAGTTCCTTTCATCTGCCGCATTAACAGCTTCGAAGGCGCTTCTGTTGGTTTCGCTATTGACTACGGCCTATCTTCTTGTGTTTGACCTTTGCTTGTTAAATGACCATTCTTTTGGATCTCCCTTAACTACCATCTGTTTGCTGATTGATTGACTTGGACTGTCTTGACTTCGTTTTCGGATTTGGATTTGACGATGACTTCCCGCACCTTCAAGCAATGTGGGAAATGTGGGGGTAAGACCCCTGGTTCGGATCCTCCCTCTTCTTGCCTCTTGTGGCGAAGGCCACAAGCCTCAATCATGTGCCTTGTGCAGATCTGTGACCTCGCAGGCCCTGAGGAACATGGACAAGAGGCTTAAAGAGGCTCTTTATGAGCAGGCTCTTAGACCTGCCTCAAGCCCTGCTCCCAGACCTTCTACTGTTGTTGAGGCCTCTGAGAAGTCCAAGCCTAGCCCCAAAAAGAAGGCATCCAAATCGGATGGAGACTCCAAAAAGGACTGGGAAAGGCCTAAAAAAGCCCACTCTGAGGGTGGTTGCTCCCTGGAGGGACACCGAGCCAAAAAGACTTCGAAAAGGAGGCACCCTCGAAAAGGGAGAAATCAAGGGACTCCTCTGCTAAGAAAACCCGTCCCTCTCCATCTGAGGGTTTGAGGTCTAAGGAACCAGTGCCATCCTCTTTCTCGGCCTCTTTCATCTTCCACCTCAAGGCCTGCATCACCGATAGTGGGACCGTCCTCTTCGGTACCAAAACCTTCCTCTCTGATTTGAGGCGTGGCTTCCATGGTACCAACAGTGTTTCAAGAAGAGCCCCAGGTCATCCTCGATACCGAGTCCGAAGGGGAGTGTCGTGATGATGTCCCTGTTCTAACACCTCAAGTACCCTCCGTGCTGCAGTCAGACCAGGCCTCAGGCTCCCTTGCACACTGGGACCAAGGAGTTCTTGGCACTAAGGCAGATGGTGCTGCACTGGAAGTGGAAGATGATCCTTTCCTCAGGTCTACGTTCCTGTCTCCCGGTGCTACCTAATGCCTGTTGATTCACAGTCCCTTGCCATGACATCTCACACTTCCATTGTTCAGGCTCAAGTTCATAGAGCTGTGTCTTCTGAGCTGCCGACACCTCCATCCCGACGTCAGTCACTCAAGGTTCTCAATCTCACTCTGTATCTCCTCAGTCCCAAGGTTCTCGTCACTCTCTGTGCTCTCATCATTCCGCATAATCTCGATCTCCGACTCCAGAATCTGATCATCGATCCTCCATACCTGTAGAACATCGTCCAGCATCTCCAACAGATGATGTGAAATCCTTTGCGGATCAAATCGTTCGCATGGGGAATGTGCTGGAAATTGAGGTGGTGAGATCCGACGATGCCATCGAGAGAACAGTTCATGGGAAGGTTCCCACACCTCCAGCTCTAGGCTTCTTACCATCCCTTCAAAAGATCGCCCAACATTCTTGGGCCACACCTGCCACGTTCCTTCTACTTCACAAAAAATTGAAAATCTCTATTGCATCACTCCAACGCAAGCTTCTTGGCTCTTTGAACACCCGAAACCAAACTCGTCAATTGTAGAGGGTGCACAAACCCTGTCCACCCTGAAGACCTCTACATCTTTTATGGATAGAGACAGTAGGAAAATTGAAGGAATTGCCAAAAAATTTTACGCCTCAGCTGTATTAGATATGAAAGTTGTGAACTATGGAGCCTGTATTTGTGCTTACCAGCAGCACTTAATGGAGCATATGCTGCCCCTTCTGGATGACTTACCTGAGGACAAGAGGCCTTTGGCGTTGGCCCTTCAAGCTGAATTCCACTCCATCAGCGGTCAACAGATCATTTCAGCTCGCCATTCAGCTGTTTGTGCAGCTTAATTGATCTCTGGCTCTGTGGCTTTGAGGAGATGTGCATGGCTTTGATTTTCAGATCTGACCACCCCCACATGCCAAAAACATGATTGAGGACATGCTGTTTGACGACTCTGCCTTGTTCAACAAAAATACAGACGAATGCCTGAACTTTCGGTACCGAATGAAAACGGCAGCATGAAAACACAGTCTGTCCTATTTCCATCAGGAAAGGCAATTACAGTCTGAGCAGCCCAGGCAGAGACATTAGTCTCAGTCATTCTCCTCCTCCGGTCGATGTCCACCCCTTCAGCCAACAAGGATACCATAACAAGGAGACTGAGCATCCTAAAAAGACTTTGTGAAGTGTTGCTGTGCATTTCATTCCCTAACCCTTTGGAGATAGACTGAGACCATTCTCTAACATCTGGTCTCAACTTACTTCGGACTCTTGGGTACTTAACATCGTTGCCAATGGCTATGTCCTCGAGTTCACTGAGCTCCCTGTCACCGGGGCCTTTATCTCCACCCTCTCCCTCCAACACCCTACTCGACGAAGTGTGCACTCTTTTAGCTAAGGGTGCTATAGAACCCATAGATCCTGCTAACTTTCAATTCTGTTTCTTTTCCCACTACTTCACGGTACCAAAGAAGGACTCGGGGCTCCGGCCAATCCTAGATCTCCGTCACTTGAACAAATGTATGGCCTACCAATGCTTCCGTATGGTAACCCTTGCATCTATTCTGCTATTGCTACAGGAGGACCACTGGATGGTGACCCTCAATCTCAAAGATGCCTATTTTCACATTAGGATTCGAGAGGATCACAAGAGGTTCCTGACCTTCGCTGTAGGTCACCAGATGTTCCAGTACAGGGTTCTTCCCTTTGGACTCTCCATGGCCCTGAGGGTATTTATGAAGTGCATGATGCCCATCATAGCCTATTTTCACCAGCAGGCGATATAAGTCTTCCTGTACCTTGACGACTGGCTCCTGGTCACCCCGTCTCGGGATCGCCTTGTCAAAGACATCGACTTTACCCTATTATTCCTCCAATCACTAGGTCTCATAATCAACTTCGAAAAATCCAGTCTCATCCTGGTGAAAAGAATCAGATTCATTGGATCCATCCTGGACTCGGAGAGATCGATGGCTTATCTCCCCATGGACTGATTCCTAGCCTTGAAAGAGACGGTAAAGGATTGTAGGTCACATGGCTTCCACGACATATGTGACACCTTGGGCCTGTCTTCATCTCAGACCTATACAGGCTTGGTTTTTATCAGTGTTCAACCCTGCGCACTTCTTTCCTGGTGGCTCACAGTACCGAGAGCAGTTTCCCCATCCCTCCATTGGTGGCTTGATTCTGACAACGTCTGTATAAGAATGCCAATCCTACCACCACAACCAAATATATCTCTGACGACGGATGCGTCCATGTAAGGATGGGGAGGCCACACCCTCAACCTCACTATCAAGGACCACTGGCTCCCACAGGAACAACAGCTTCACATCAACGAGCTCGAGATGCTGGCTGTGGAGAAGGCCCTTCATGCCTTCGAGCCCTTGCTTCAGACCAAGGTAGTCCTCCTATCAATGGACAATACCACGGTCATGTATTACATCAACAAGCAGGGAGGTACGAGATTGCCATCGCTCCTTGAGATCGCCCTGCGAATTTGGAACTGGTGCATCCCGAGGGGCATCACCCTTCAAGCAATCCATCTTCTCGGAGAGGAGAACAAGCTGGCAGACCAACTCAGCAGGTCCTCGAGCTTGTGTCACGAGTGGCGTCTCCATCCCAAAATGGTTGCCAACCTCTTTCGGGTGTGGGGAGGGCCTGAAATCTATTTCTTTGCCTCGCATCTGAACAGGCAGTGCCACCAGTTCTGCTCCAGGTTCAAGGCCCCAGGCTCTCAAGGGGATGCGTTCCTGTTCCAATGGTTGAAGAAGTTAGTCTACATCTTCCCACCTTTCCCTCTCATCACAAGAGTGGTGGCCAAAATCAAGTCAGATCTTTCCAACGCCATTCTCATTACTCTTTGGTGGCCGAGGCAACCGTGGTTCGCCCCACTCTTGAACCTATCCAAGAGGAGATTTCTCCACCTCGAACCCCACCCCGATCCCCTTTCTCTCCACGAGGGTCGGGTCCATCACCCAGACATCGGCAACTTACCGCTGATGGCTTGGAGGATTCAACTTTAGACGGCCTTCCACACTCAGTGAGAGCGGTGATTTGAGCTTCTCTCAAGCTATCCATGCAAAAATCTTATGCCCTGAAGTGGGTGAAATCTTTGGACTTTCTGGATTTCAAAAAAACCCATCCGTCCCGTGTCTCGGTAGAGTTCCTGATGACCTTGGTTGATTCTGCACTGGGGCTGACATCTATCAAATATTATCTGTCGGTCATTTGTTCCCATTATCAGTTTCAGGACAGACCCTCCTTTTTGAAGGAACCGTTGGTAAAGAGCTTCTTCAAGGGTCTAGCTAACCTGCACCCTCCTGCCTCAGTACCGACACCGGCTTGGAGCCTTGATCTGGTTCTTTCAGGTCTTTCATCCAGACCCTTTGAGTTGATAGCCACCATGGACTTAAGATTGCTGTCCTGAAAACAGCTTTCTTAGTGGCCATCACTTCTGCTCGTCGCGTAAGTGAACTGTGTGCTCTGCGGATGGACCAACCCTTCCTCCGTTTCCACAGGGACAAGGTTGTTCTCCGCCCCGACATCACCTTTCTGCCCAAGGTGGTGTCGGCCTTTCATATGAACCAGGACATCATGCTGCCCAACCTGGCCCCAAACCCATTCACTGATACCGAGCACCATTTATATACACTTGATGTTCGTCGAGCGTTTGCTTTCTACTTGGCCAGGACATCGGACTCGAGACACTCCGAACGCTTGTTTGTCTGCTACTTGGAGGATAAGAAAGGGCTTCCTGTGTCAACTCAGAGGTTTTCCAAATGGGTGGCCAATACCATCCACCTCTGTTATGAACTTGCAGGAAAGGACCCTCCAGCCAGGGTGCGAGCACACTCAGTTAGGGCGGTAGCTTCATCCTCTGCCTTTTTGACTGGGGTGCCTTTGGAGGATGTGTGCAAGGCTGCTGTCTGGTCTCAGCCTTTGACCTTTATTAAACATTATAGACTGGACTCAAGAGCCAGACGGGATGCAGCCTTTGGGAGGGCAGTGTTACTGGCTGGTTTGCACTAAAGTGATTATGTCTTCCCTGCATATACGTTGAAATGACTAAGACAAATGCACTTTCAATTTAATGTTTATTGTTGTTAATAAATACAGTTTGTTGAACTTCAGTTGGCATCAGGACACTCCCTCCTCTACTGACTCAAGCTTGTTAATCTAACCCATTTGTGTGATTTGCAGAGACCACGAAGAAGAGGGACAGGTTGCTTACCTGTAACAGTATTTCTTTGAGTGGTCATCTGTGAATTCACACAAATCCCGCCCATCCTCCCCTCTGTTGTGTCCTGCCCATTACAAACTCCTGCTATCGCCGTTTGCGGCAAACGTTTCAGAACTGGAGAAGAGTGGGACCACTACGGGACTTTATAGGGATGGGTGGCGCTACCACCAAAAAGTTGCAACTAAAGTTCTGCCTAGTGATTCCAGAAGTTTTCAAAGTTGCTGCGCATGCGCAGATAAAACCCATTTGTGTGAATTTGCAGATGACCACTCGAAGAAATACTGTTACAGGTAAGCAACCTGTCCTTCCTCCTTTTAAAAAAGTAAGGTAAATTAATTAATGGGTAAATGTGTGCTGCTCCCCCCCCCCCAAAAAAAAGAAGCAGACAGCTTGTGTGAAGCAAAGACAGTCATGAATTGTGGCTGGCTAATTTAGTGATATGTTTGCTTTTTATTTTAATTGTATAGCTAAGACTGGGTGTGTATCATAGCTGAAGAATTTTTAAGGAGCTGTGTTTTTTGTATTACACCAGATTTCAACTGTTAAGTAAGAGAGTTTTGATTGGTGTTATGATCTCGGGTTGCATCTACACTGCAGAATTAATGCAGTTTGACACTGTTTTAACTGCCATGGCTCAGTACTATTGAATTCTGGGATTTGAAGTTTTGTGAGATATTTAGCCTTCTCTGCCAGTGTCATGATCTGTGTCCCTTTGTTGTTTTAACCTGACAAATTGTAACTTTATCCTTTAATTGATTTTTTTGTATAGTTTTTAATTTATAATGTTTTAGATATGTTGCTAGCCAACTTAGAGTCCCATTGTTGAGAGGAAGGCAGGCTATAAATCAATAAAACAATTAATACTAATACTACTGATGATGATGATGATGCAACAACTGCATCACCATCCTTGTTCATCATCCTGTATAGGCACAGCACAACTTTCCAGGCAACTGGAAAGCACAACTTTCCAGGCAACTGTGGTTCATCCCACTCTTGAACCTATCCAAGAGGAGATTTCTCCACCTCGAACCCCACCCCGATCTCCTCTCTCTCCACGAGGGACGGGTCCATCACCCAGAAATCGGCAACTTACTGCTGATGGCTTGGAGGATTCAACAGTGGCTGCTAGCTCTACTCCCAACCAAGTCAGTGACTGTCTCTCAGTGACATGCTGAGGGAGACCACAGAGCCCCTCAAACAAACAAAAACAAGCCTCCACTGGTTGTCTTCAAGAGGGGTCCAGACAGCCACCTGCTGGGGATGCTTTAGCTGGAAATCCTGCATTGAGCAGGAGTTGGACCTGAAGGCCCATGAGGCCCCTTTCCAACTCTATGAGCCTTATCACACGAAGTAAATTTGGAAGCTTAAATGTTTATCCCGTGAAAATCATGCAATTACTATTAAGTTGCAATTAAGATTTTCAGACATAGATAAAAGAGCCATTATCCCGGGAATAACCCAGGCAATAAACAGCAAGAAAGCATTTTCTGGATTTTCCCGTGAATGATTTGTTGCTGTTTATTGCCTGATTATTCACAGGTTAATTCCACTTTAATCGCTTTCCAAAGGGACATCGTGTGAAAAGCTTTATCGCAATTGTGCAATATTCCCAGGATATTCTTGGGATAATGGCCATTTAATTGCAATGTTGTGTGAAAATCTTAGTTGTGAATGTGTAATTTTCATGGGATAATCCCCGTTTATGCTTCCATTGTCCCCGTGTGATAAAGTCCTATGATTCTATGAAACAGGGCAGCCAAACAATGATGCTGATCCCAAAAATACAAGTTCTCCTTCTCCTAAAACCTCAAAGAAATATATGGCCTGTTTGGATTTGCCCACGATAATGAAGAATGGTCTTGAGGGGGCTGTTGTGTAATAGGCAAAATACAAAAATAGCTTTTGGGTGGCCAGTGAGTGTCATATAAGATTCGCAAGGAACAATGAGCAAAAAAAAAAAAAAAAAAAAAAAAAAAAAAAAAGTGTGAATGATGGAAAATAATTTTTTCAGGTGTCTAAACTGGCAACCTACTCCCTGGCAAGGATGATATTTCTTAGGTGTCTCTATCATTTTCAAATCTATAGCATTTCCCAAAATGTTAAAAATGCATAGAATCCCGTTATTTCTTCTAAAAAATGCCTTGAATGAAGTGCAGAGATAAGTCAAAATATGAGACTCTCATGGTCAGACTAGGCATTATATGAGAGATCTATGGTAAGAAGATAGCTAGGTTTTTTTCTGTAAAAGCAAAGCAGTTGCTGGGTGTGGGAGAGAGTAAGGAAGGGCCAGATCATGGTTATAGTATCCAGGAAGATGTTTTTTTTAAAAATTGAAAGAAAGAATTAACAAGCAGTGTAGTTAGCTGTAATGAGCCAATTGGAAAAATACATTTTGAGACATATTTTGAGAAGAATGTTTCCACTTTGATGCCACACTTTTATCAATCCAAGTTTTTTTAAGTAATGAAAACAACAAAAAACAAACAACACAACAAACAAGACATGAAGTTACTTTTTAAAATACTGGAAGGACTAATGACCATGACTTACTGCTCAAACACTACAACAAATAATGGGGACTAATGACTTTTTAAAAGAATTTTTCCAAGCTCTTGTTTTCAGCATTTTCTCCCTTGACTTGTACTTAACATAAATGCTCCCCTTCAACCTGCTATTTGCTGTGGAGGTGGGGAAAGACAGCTACTGTATATGGATGCCAGTCTTTTTCTGACTATGTGGCTAATGGGAGAACAACTGAGCTGGGGAAGCAGCTTGGGGGAAACTAGTCCCTCACCCTGTTTTTCATTGCCTCTGCCCTGATCCAAATGTGCTTCACATCTGATCTTCACTGGTATATGTGTGTCTCCACATTTCCTCTTAGCTAAGGGGGATGACATAAAGAGAACCATGGTTTAGTCCTTCATCAGAATGCTACACCAGCTCTCCTCTACAAGCACAGTAAACCAGAAGGAGAACTTCTGTCCTTACAAAAGCTTGTATGGCTACTGTAACAGAATTACTAACATTACTATCATTCCTAACCATGCAGATGGATCTGTTCCCAGCCTCCAGGTTGGCTCTGTGTTTGCAAATGTTCTTCCAGATCTGTGTTCTCACTAACCTCCAGGTTGGCTTTATGTTTGTGGCTGACCTTCCAGATCTCTGTTCTCACTAACAGCAACAGAGTAAAAATAACCTCTGTTTTACCCATTTACAGATGGGCTGGTTTCATACAATGCTCCAGCAGGGCAGCAGTTGGTTCTACCTGGAGGAACTGTGATTTACCTGAATGATTCAATCTATGATGGATACAGGTGGGTTCACCATTATCATGTGGCTGGGAAAGGTTCGGGTCTGGGGAGAGGAGAAGCCATACTAATATTTCAAAGTGAAGGAACCAGGCAATCTGGTTGGCTTAAGGAAGATTACAATATTTTCAAATTGAAACAAACAGAAAGCATAAACCATAAATATTTTCCAGAAAGTTTGCTCCTGTAGCAACTTCTGGCAGCCTTCCTTGTGCCTTGTTTTATGGTGAGAATCAGATCTCTGCATCCAGGGTAACAACCTGTCCCCAATTTATCAAGTTGGGGTCCTACTTAATTCAATGGAACAAACAAAACCAAAGCTGATCCTTTTGTAGAAATGTGGTCTATTTGCTTAATCTGTTGGCACTTTGACAATTGTTGGAAATCTGTAAAACTCAGATATTTTGGGAGTATGATTCCCTGAAAACAGAACCCTCCTTCAGATGTTAACTGAAAAAGGTGCAAATATTTCTCTAGTACCTTGAGGGCTAGAACCATGCAGCACCATATGTCAGATTCTTCCAGAAATTATTTGTTTTCAGAAGAACTGAAAATAACCAACCCCAAATAAAAGGGTGCTTAATTTGTAACATAAGCAAAAATGTTAGTTTTGTCTAAATCTCTGTGATAATCTGCATTGCAAATGAGCAATCTTATGTAGTCTAAAAAGCCTTTCCACTTAAGGAGCTGCTTTATTCTGAGTATGACCTTGAGACCATTTAGCAGTGTTGTGTTCAATGATTAGGAGCGATTTCCAGGATTTCAGGTGATTTTTTTAAAGTGCATTCAGAGCTGTCTTCATCTTAGTTGGTGCTAGACAGATTTCTGCCACAATCTTCAAACTCTATATAATCTTTCCTTCTATATAATTGTGCCTGCCCAAACCAGAAACACACCCCAAGTTCAGCTGGAGACTGATTCTAATTTTCAGATTGTAAAGTTCTTGTGTAGTGTCTATATACAATGTTATTTTTGTGAGGAAAAGTACATTTTTAAACGTTAATTCTTATCTGTTGTTATTTGCTGTCAAATAGAATTTGACACCGTGTCATCAACTTTTACTAACTTTGTTTATGATCCTTGAATATATAAGCAACAGACTTCTTATAGCATATATGTGAAAGAATTCATATGTCAAAAATTCACAAGTTATTATATCAACATTTAATTTTTATCTGAATGTTTCAGAAATGTTTGCACTTACTTGGATTTTTATTTATTTTTTTGTATGGGACTGTTTCCATAAAACAAATTACCACATGGAAATAGTGTAGCAAAAGATGGTTTCCAGAAAATTGCAAGAGCTTTGCCCTTCTCTATGGCAGCCCCCACACCCCCATATCCAAAGGCACATACTCATTGGAAGTTGAAGAATCGCCTGGATTGATTTTAATAGGATTTAAGATTTAAGATGTTGCAGCTGGAAGCAGAACTTGGAAAAGCCCAATATTCATATGGAAGCATTCCATGGATCGCACTCTCTTTACAAGATATCTCTTGTGAAGAATTTACTGCATTACAAAATGCCATGAAAGTCTTCCCATCCCCCAGCTAAACTGTCCTTTTCACTAATAAGTTCCCCTTCACTGAGTTTATCCCTCCCTGCATCCACTGACTCAGCCCCAGTTATTTTAAGCAGTGGTGAAAAAAGCCATACTCAGTGTGGACAAAGATGCTTGCTGAAATTCAGGACAGAAAGTGTTGCGGCTTATCATGTCCTTTTGTTTCCTTCCCTTGTGCCTTCCACTAGCATGACAGAAGGACTAGGCCAGCTGACAGATGGAGTTTCAGGCCTAGATGATTTCAGCCAAACCCACGAATACCATGTATGGCCTGGTTATGACTATGTTGGCTGGCGCAATGAGAGCACCACCAATGGATATGTGGAAATCACCTTTGAATTTGACCGGATTCGAAACTTTACTACCATGAAGGTTGGTTGCCACAATCATTCCTTGATCCTAA
The DNA here is from genome assembly GCA_026167975.1 of Phrynosoma blainvillii. Taxonomy (NCBI): domain Eukaryota; kingdom Metazoa; phylum Chordata; class Lepidosauria; order Squamata; family Phrynosomatidae; genus Phrynosoma; species Phrynosoma blainvillii. The sequence goes on from JANUYF010000004.1 coordinate 157,217,381, forward strand.
GTTCTCATGGAGTACCAAATCACTGGTTTTTCATACTGGCTAGGGTCTTGCAGGTGTGTTATACTAGTAGTTGGCTTTCTGTCACTGCCTATGCTGGCATACTGGCTTAGTGCAACAACAGGATCCTGGCTTGAATAAACAATTAAATTGATCTGTGGAGATGCATGCCAAAATTACAGATGCCTGTTGCATAAAAGGTGTGTAACTATTTGACCTAATGGCAGAGAATTCAAAGTCAGAGCCATGTTAGTCTAAAAAATTAGTATGCAAAAGGATCTTGTAGCACCTTTGTCACTAACTGAAAGAAAGAAACATGCATCTGAGGAAGTAGGCTCGAGTCCACAAAAGCTCATGCAACCAGCTTCTTTCTTTCCGTTAGTCTCACAGGTGTTACAAGATCCCTTTGCATCTTTGAACTAAGGTGATGATATTGCAATAGTTATTTTGAAGTCTGATCTGGTGCCTGTGGTTGGCAAGAGAGGAACTGGGACAATATATTCTTTCTGAAGCAAAAATTCCAGATGGTATCTCTCCAGTCCAACCTCACTTAAGGAGGCTTGTGAAAGAGAAATTTCCTAATTATTTATGATCCACTGGTCTATTTGTCACTCAGCTTGTATTAAAGACACATCAAATTTGCTAAGCCAAAATGCACCAAGTGATATTCCCAAACCAAAAGTAATGGCAACTTTTATTTCTTGGTCTACTACCTACTTAAATGGTTTTTTAAAAAACAAAACAAAAAACACCCTGATTATTCCAGATTCACAAGAACCCAGACTTGTGGGGAAAAGAGACTCCTTACCAACTTGATTAGCATGTCCTGCACATGGGTGAAGCTGACCCTCAAATGCGTCAAGAGAGTTATCAGCTTGTTTCCAATTAAATAAATATTAAAAAGCCAAGTAGAGAAGATTTGGGAATCAGAATTTGAGTTCTCTATTTGGGGGAAAGGCAGGGTATAAATAACACTACTACTGCTACTACTACTACTACTACTAATAATAATAATAATTGAACAAATAAAACATGCTTATCATATTTGCACATGACACCAAATTAGAAGGAGTAGCTAATACCCCAGAGGATAAGATCAAAATTCAAAACAACTTTAATAGATTAGAAAGCTGGGCCAAAACTAACAAAATGAATTTCAACAGGGAGAAAGTAAGGTACTGTCAGTACCAATCAGCTCTGTTCCAAGGATTCAGACAATAGTCTTGGTGAAAGAACAAAAAGTCTTTACTGCAGACCCAGGACAATAGTGATCAGGCAGTGTTTAGGTTGGTATTAACCTTCCCTGCCCACTTGTCACTATATACAGACTGGAACCACCTAGCCCCGCCTGTTTGCAATGTAACATTTTTACTTCTGCCTGGTAACTGCAATGTAACCATTTGATTTCTGCATGGTAACTGTACTTCAACCTTTTGTTTTATGCCTGGTAACTGTAATGTAACCTTTTGATTTCTGCCTCGTAACTGCTATGCAGCTTTTTGATTTCTGCCTGGCAACTGCAGTAAAACTCCTCCCAACTGTTCTTTGAAAACGGCACCAAAATTCAAACTTGTCTAATACATATAACACTATCTATCTATCTATCTATCTATCTATCTATCTACACCAGGGGTAGGCAACCTTTCCCCTTTAAGGGCCGAGGGACTTTAGCTCCCAGAATCCCAGGAGCTATTGGCCAACATGGGACTATTGGCCAACATGGCTGAGGCTTCTGGGAGCTGAAGTCCCTTGGCCCTTAAAGGGGAAAGGTTGCCTACCCCTGATCTACACACATACAACACAACCAATATAGACTTTATCAATATGTTTCCCAACTTCATCCATAATGACAGAACCAAACCCCTTTTGGGTTCCGACATCGGTGTCCACCCGGTGACAAGGAGCGGAGATGTGACCATGTGAATATCCGGGTACCCCCTTTTGTCATCCTGAGGCCTGGCTGTGTCTGGGCAATGGGGTTCATTGATCAACAGTCAGGTTGGTCGATGCCAGATCTAGACCAATGCCTTGGGCCAACCCTACCTGTCAGCTGTACTAAATAAAGTTGTGGCCTTTTTCCTTCCAAATGGTTGTCTTGGTGTGTTTCCCCCTCCCCTGCAATTCCCATCCTTCATGAACTCCCTTCTTTTTTTAGTATTCTTGCCCATGGGATCACCTTCAGTATTTCCCTCAGTTTAATGAAATGAGCTTTCCTTAAATCTAGAATTCATTCCTGACTATTCTTGGCTTCTCCTTTCCACTGTATAACAAACTCCAGGAGAATGTGATCACTCCCACCTAAGGATCCTGCCACTTCCACCCCATTAACTAGCTCATACCTCTTGGTTAGGATCAGATCTAAAACAGGTGATCCCCTTATTGCCTCTTCCTCTTTTGGACAATAAAATTGTTTGCCAATCAAGAGAGGAATTTGCTGGACCTTAAATTCTTGGCTGAGTTTGACTTCCAGAAAATATCAGAATAGTTGAAGTCACTCATCACTAGTACATCTCTCCTTTCTGAATGTGTGGTCATCTGTTCAAGAAAGGCATCATCCAATTCCTCAGTCTGACTTGGGGGTATGTAGTAGAGTCCCACAATAACATTCCTGTTGTTTCTTTCCCCTTTAGTTGTTATCCAGATGCTCTCCACCTGGTTTCCAGGATTTAAGTCCTGGATCTCTTCACAGGTGTAAACATCCCTGACATGCTCCCTGATGCTACTTCTTTCCTGTTTGGGAAATAATTTTATAAAAAAATTATACTCCTCTATTACTACATTCCAGTCATGAGACTCATCCCACCAGGTTTCAGTGATGCCTATTATATTGTATTTGGTTTGCTGTGCTAGGAGTTCAAGTTAATCTTGTTTGTTTCCCATGATCTAAGAACATGGGACATTTCCCCTTGCTGCCTATGGTCTCGTTCCCACTATGATTTAAAGCGAATTGCTGATCGGATTATATGACTGTCGTTCCCACTTGAAACCGGTTCTGATTCTACTGTGTTCAGTTTCAGTCATGATGAAGCAAGGCAAATGCAAAAAACCATGGGTCAGTTCAGACCCAGAAATCATCATTCTCCCAGCAGACAAAGGCAATGCCACAGTAATCATGGAAACAGAACAATATAAACAAAAAATCAGGGAACTCCTGGATCTTACAATATACAAAAAACTGAAACAAGACCCAACCAACAAAATCACCAGGAAAACCAACACCTTGATCAAAAACTCCTCAATTCAGCCGACCACAAGACAGAGTTTGTGCAAATCTGAGGCTCTCCCGCCAAGACTATATGGACTTCCCAAGATTCACAAGGATTCCATTCCACTCCGACCCATAGTGCGTGCCATTGGATCTCCCACATATGATTTGGCAAAGCTTCTGGCCACACAATTACAAACCCATATAGGGAAAAAACCCCATTACATCAAGGACTCAACTCACTTCATAAGAAAAATCAATAACCTTGAACATACTAATCAGCTTCGATGTGGTCTCCCTGTTCACCAAAGTCCCCATAATGGACACCATGACACTCATCCGACAAATTTTTCCAGAGGACATCACAGCCTTGTTTGAACATTGGCTCACCACAAGCTATTTCCAGTGGGACAATGGATTCTACGAACAGAGAGATGGGGTAGCAATGGGAAGTCCTCTAAGTCCAGTGATAGCAAACTTCTACACTTTGAAAAACAAGCCCTGGAAACAGCACCGAAAAAGCCCACAGCTTGGTTCCGATACGTGGATGACACTTTCACCATTTGGAGCCATGGAGAAGAAGATCTGGCTGGGTTCCTGAATCACCTGAACAACATGCACCCTAACATCCAATTCACTATGGAAAAAGAAAAGGAAGGAACACTGCCATTCCTAGATGTCCTAGTCATCCGCAAACCAAACCAACATCTGGGACACACAGTATACAGAAAACCCACACATACAGACAGATACCTGCACAAGAACTCTAACCATCACCCAGGACAAAAAAGAAGCACAATAAAAACACTGGTAGACCGGGCAAAACACATCTGTGAACCCCACTTCTTGGAAGAGGAATTGAAGCACCTAGACCGGGCTCTACAGGCAAATGGTTACTCCAGCTCAGACATCAGAAGGGCTGCCAGACCCAGAAAAACCCAGAGGACTGAAGACAAGCAGCCACCCAAAGGGAAGGTATTTTTACCATATATCAAAGGAGTCACAGACAGAATAGGGAAAGTAGTGAGGAAACACAACTTCCAAATGGTTTACAAACCAACCAAGAAAATCCCACAAATGCTACGCTCAGCGAAGGACAGGGGAGACCCTCTCACAGCCACAGGAGTTTACCACATGCCATGCAGCTGCGGACAAGTCTACATAGGGACCACCAAACGCAGTGTACAAACACGAGTCAAGGAACATGAGAGATACTGCAGATTGGGCCAGCCAGAAAAATCAGCAGTAGCAGAACACATTATAAACCATCCTGGGCATAAAATGCTGTTTGAAAACACTGAAATTTTGGACCATGCCAACAACTATCAGGTCAGAATGCACAGGGAAGCCATCGAAATCCACAAACACTTGGATAACTTCAACAGGAAAGAAGAAACCCTTAAAGTAAACAAGATATGGCTACCAGTCCTACAAAATAAGAAAATCAGCATTCAGCAAATGCAAATGGGAAACCAACCAGGGTCAGGGGCTTTCCCAGCAGACAATAGCAGACAATCTCCTTCATTGCATATCCTCACCTGGAAGCCATGCCATTAACAACAGAACAATACCTATTCAACACAGAACAATACACAGTTTACATGAGATTAGCAGACAATAACCTTGAGTGCATTTCCTCCCACCCTGGAGCCATGCCATTAACAACAGAACAATACCTATTCAACACAGAACAACAGTCAGTTCACCTGGGAACCACTCCTCCCTACCCAGGGCCTCACAGTATATATAGACCCATTCTCTTCCATTCCAGTTTTCTCTGAAGATGCCAGCCACAGATGCTGGCGAAACGTCAGAAAGAAACTCTTCTAGAACATGGCCACACGGCCCGAAAAACCCACAAAAAACTATAAAAAACCCTACTGTTTCCTGAGATTAGTTTTTTGGCAGTTCTTTGAAAAGAATGAATTCTGAAGCACGTTCAACAAATGGGAACAACGGATCTGAATCGCATTATTCTGGAGGGGAGAGACTAATGGCAAGGGATGTTTACCATCCTCAGTTTTTGGGAAATCAGTCCCCGCCCCCAGTGCTGCCTTTGTGCTTGTGGTGCGACCTATGGCTGCATTTTATATATATATATATATCACACACACACACACATATCTATATATATAAAATATGTGATGCATTGTATTTGCAACTACTTGCAATTACGGGCGGACTGCAGCTCAGCGAGGCAAGTAGTTGCAAAACCAATGGACTGCATATCCTGTCAATTTTTTTTTTTTAAATATAGTTCCCAAGTCGGGCTGCTCAAAGGGGAAATGGTGTGCTTGAGCAGCCAGGGTTGGTGAGGGGCAGAGGAAGGCTCAATTGCTAAAGTTGCCCTGCTCAGCGCCTGGAATGGCCCCATCCTCACTGTGTTGCTGTTTGTGTCAGCAATGACACGCAGATGATTGACATGCATATTGAAGTGGTGCAAATTAGTGGGTACGATAATCATGCCAAAAAAGAAGTGATTACAACGGAATAATGAAAAGATTCACTTTCATAGTGGGAACGACCAACCTTTTGGAACCAATGCACTGACATGGAGCGAAGGCGAATAGCAAACCGGTTTAACTGTAAGTGGGAATGAGACCTATGTAAAGTTTTTCCCCTCCACTGTTGGGTCCTTCTGGAAGTCAGTTGTATCTGTCTCATAGCTTGGAATATTGGCAACATGTTGTCTGAGAAATGAGTCCATATTATACAGATGCCCCAGGAACAGTTAGGATTCTAATGCTTAATACAACCAGGGTTGCCTGGTTTATATATTTTGGGTAGTAGGTATGCTGGACTCTTGGTATCCATTGCGGTTTGATTCCAGGGCCCTCATGGACACCAAAATCCATGGATGCTTATTTCATTAAATACATTGGCATAGTAAAATGGCATCCTTTAGATAAAATGGCAAAATCAAGGTTTGCTTTTTGGAATTTATATATTTTTAAAATATATTCAAACTGTGGATAGTTGAATCCATGTATAAGGAATCTGTGGATACAGAGGGCTGACATTAAATGTGCCTATCAAAGTTCCGGAACTGTATCCATTCAGATTTGGTACTGTACATCCATGAGGAATTTTCTAAGTAACTGGTGTAATTTCTTCTGATGTTCAACAATGGGGTCTGTACAATGTGGTGTCAGCCTCTTTAATGGCATTGTTGAAATTGTTTCTGAGAGCATGAATACCATCTTGTTCTATATGGCTGAGATAATGTGGTAAATTATATCTCTTGTTCATTATCTCAGTCTAGCCACAGCATTGAAAGCATTCTATGCTCAATCAAATTCCATGTTCCAGTATTTCGGAGGAGTCTGTATAATTATTTTTTTAGTACTGACAAGCATTTTCCTGTGTGTTTGTATAATGTCCATTGTTGTATTCTGGAGAGTGAGATAATGGTTTTGTGCTGTTACCCTGGCTGGTGTCACTACTGCCTCTAAAATATACGTTGAGTTATAAATGGGAGAAGAAAGCATCCAGATAACCAAAGAGCTGTATTGTGTGTAGATTTAGGCCTGGAACAGATGGACCAAATGAAGCAGCTTCTGGCTTCTTTGGAGACGTGGTGTTCAAATGATGCATGCCTCCAAAGTGGGTTCGAAGCCGCGCTCTGGTCCTTTAGAGTGGAGCAAAAAGGAACTGGGATAATTTGGCTTCTGGCGGCACAGGTCGGGTCCTGCAGCTGCGACCCGCTTTGGGAGTGGGCTGTGCGGTCAGTGTGGCCCTGACCTGCTTGTGGCCAGAATGGACTTGGGCTGCTCTTTTGCTCCATCTGCTCCAGCCCCAAGATGGACAAGATAGGCCTCATGAAAGAACAGACTCCTCTGCTTGGCTTAGTACATGACTGGATAGATCTATAATCTTGTCATCTAAATTCATGGTGTATCAGTTGTTATAGAGGCTTGGTGGTAGGAAAGATTGTTTCTTTGTAGAAAAAGAAATAAAAGAAACTAACTCCATCTCATTGATGATTTTTCTGTTCTGGGGAGGGGGGGGAATCCCACTTGTTGTGCACAGGCTCGGTTCTGTATGTGTGCTTTCACACTTTTTTTCTTTTCTTTATCTGTTCTTATTTGCTCTACAGGATGCTGAAGAGACAATTTAGTAGTTTCCTGGAGTGAATGTTGGCACTTTGTCATGGTAGCTCACATGATGTTATCCACTCTTTAGCCCCTGAAGGATGATGTCTTGTCTGATGGAGTGGATGGCTGAACTAGTTGCCAAGACTTTGGGCCTTTGCAGACTGCCAGAAATAGTGCAAATTGAGTCCACTTTAACTGCCCTGACTCAGTGCTAGGGAATCATGGGAACTGTAGTTTATTGTGGCACCAGAGCTCTCTGACAGAGAAGGCTCAATGTCTCAGAAAAAAATACAGTTCCTATGATTCCCTAGCACTGAGTCAGAGCAGTTAAAATGGATTCAATTTGCACTATTTCTACCAGTCTGCAAAGGCCCTAAGTGTACCCCTTAGGGCAGGGGTAGGCAACCTTTCCCCTTTAAGGGCCAAGGGACTTCAGCTCCCAGAAGCCTCAGCCATGTTGGCCAATAGTTCCATGTTGGCCAATAGCTCCTGGGATTCTAGGAGCTGAAGTCCCTCGGCCCTTAAAGGGGAAAGGTTGCCTACCCCTGCCCTAGGGAGTTGAAATGCCTTGAAGAAAGGTCATGAAGACTAGCCTCTTAACCACTAGGCTAACCTGGCAGGGCAAGGTTGTTGTTGTTGTTGTTGTTGTTGTTGCGTGCCTTCAAGTCATTTCTGACTTATGGCGACCTTGTCATGGGGCTTTCTTGGCAAGATTTGTTTAGAGGAGATTTGCCATTGTCGTCTACTGAGGCTGAGAGTATGTGACTTGCCCAAGGTCACCCAATGTATTTCATTGGCCAACTGGGGAATTGAACTCTGCTCTCCAGATTGATAGTATTAATATTCAAGCCACTATGCCATGCCGGCTTATATACAGTATGACCCCCCCCCGCCAATATCCTCAGGGGATTGGATCCTGGACTTATTGTCCATGGATAATAGTGAACCTTATTGAAATGAACAAACTCCCAATCATGCTGGAAGATCTAGAAATGCCTAGAGAGAACACCTCTTTATGAATCTATAGGTCCTCCAGAATGATTTTATGTCAGGGTGACCAGATGTCATAACTGGAAAGGCACTGCAAAATGTGGGACATTCAAGAAAAATGTAGGATATTATAAAATAAAAACTAAAAATATTAATATAAATATAAATTCTCTAATTCTCTACTATTGTAAGGTTGTTTGAAGACTCTTGCCTTACCCTCCCCCCCCCGACTTCCTTCCATAAGCTCCATTTACAGTACACACACTCACTACTCAGTCCAACACATCCATCCTGTGCTCTTTTGAGCTCTGGCATGCCTGCACAGCTGCAATTCTAATAGCAGCCTCTAGGAAGGAGGAATTGGTGATCTTCTGCTTCTGCCGGCTCAGGAGATTGAATGGAGGACATTTTGGGATTTTTCCCCAAACCCTGGACAGAATGTTAAAATGTGGGACATGTCTGGGAAAAGGAGGACATCTGATCACCCTGTTCTATAGTCAACATCCAGCAGAAGCATACCATAGAATTGTGCTGGAGGACCTAGAAAATGCCTAGAGAGTACATATTTTTTTCAGACACAAGTAAATGAAACCATGGATATTGGTCTTGTAAATACAAGGATCATACTGTATACTCAAGTCAAGAATCTGCTGTCAGTGGATATCACTGAGTGTGACCAGTCTGTAATGAACAGGAAGAAAATATGTCTCTCCCTCTCTCCCTTCATTTCATCCTTCTTAAAAAGTAAACCTGCATCATGCACTTCCTTAGATAACCTTTTTCTAAACTAATGGTCCTGAATGGTTTATGTTTGGTTACTTAAAGTTTTCTGCCCACCTGGGACTCCAAACTCATGCAAAACAAGGTAAATGTTTTCCCTTGACAGGATTGTCTAGTCATGTCTGACTGCAAGACAAGGTACTGTATTTTAAAAACATATTTAAAGATGGATGGGAAACTATTTTAAAAGCCAGTGTTAAAAAGCAAATGCTAGACAGTATACAGTAACACTGTTTTAATTGCCTAGAAGAAACTCAGTGGAGATGGAGCCAGACTGACTGTTTTGTAAAAAGGTATTACAGTCAAGATGTTGCTGTAGAGAAAGCCTTGTTTTGTGTTTTAATTTTCTTCATAGACAAAGTGTTTAGACCGTACTTTAGGAGCAGGGGAAAAAAGAAGTACTGTGAAGTCTTTATCAGAAATCTTCTGCCATGTTATCACTTCTGTCTTTACATCAGATGCCCAAGCAGGAAAAGTTGTACCTATGGGTGTTGTTCAGTGTGTACAGCAGCAGAAATTTCCAAAAAATGGGCAACTTTAGGTGGGGCACTGTAGTAGACTCAGACTATCTTTTGTCTCTGCCATGCAGGTTCACTGCAACAACATGTTTGCCAAAGGAGTGAAGATTTTCAGGGAGGTACAATGCTATTTCCGTTCTGATGCAAATGAATGGGAGCCCAACTCCATCTCCTCAGTGCTGGTGTTAGATGATGTGAACCCTAGTGCCCGCTTTGTCACAGTGCCACTACTTCATCACATGGCCAGTGCCATCAAATGCCAGTTCTACTTTGCTGACACGTGGATGATGTTCAGTGAGATCACCTTCCAGTCAGGTATGAAACAGAAGGATGTATACTGGGGTTAGGCGGCAGTTAGGAAATGGATCTCAAGCAGTTTTTTTCTTTCCCAGCTCTGTCATCTGAGATCCTTTACCTACGCTTGTCAAGAATTGTATTTTGGGATCTTTTGCATGAAAAACAAGTTCTCTGAACTATGATTTCCCCCATAAAACAATGGTCTAAATCTAGTTCTTCGTTCCATCAGTAGTAGACCTATTGAATCAATGGGAAATTGGTAAATCAGCACATATATAGTCATCCCTTGTAACTCACAGGGAATCTGTTCTGGACCCTCCCACGAGTTACAAGGGTCACGTATATTCAAGCCCCATTGGTTTGAATGGGGTGTGACCCTGTGGGTGCATACCACATTCATGTTAATGGCGGTCGCCCCTCCGCAGATTGCAAGTCTGTGGACTTGGAGGGGTGACTGCATATGTCTAATTGATTCAGTAGGGCTGCTCTAGTTGGATTTAACAATTGGAGTTAGGCCTTATACTGAGTCCAGTCATATTGGCCTGTATTGCCCAGGCCTGTCTCAGGAAGAAATTCTTGTGTAGTTTTGTTAGAAGAGATTCTTCTGTTTGGGATGGCAGAAAGTGAAACACCTTCTGCACCAGAACATGTGCCTTATCGTGGAGTGATGATATCTCCCTTAGGACACTCTTAGAACATGAGTTAGTAGTGTGATGGCAGCAGCCAAGAAAGCTAACACGATTCTTAGTTTCATCAACAGGAGTATAGTGCCTAGATCAAGGGAAGTAATAGTACCATTGTATTCTGCTTTGGTCAGGCCTCACCTGGAATACTGTGTCCAGTTCTGGGCACTGCAATTCAAGAAGGATGTTGACAAGCTGGAGTGCGTCCAGAGAAGGGTGACCAAAATGGTGAAAGATCTGGAAGCCATGCCCTATGAGGAGCAGCTTAAGGAGCTGGGAATGTTTAGCCTGATGAAAAGAAGGTTAAGAGGAGACATATTAGTCATGTTTAAATATTTGAAGAGATGTCATATTGAAGAGGGAGGAAGCTTGTTTTCCATAGCTCCAGAGACTAGGATATGGAGCAATGGATTCTAACTACAGAAAAAGAGATTCTACCTCAACATTAGGAAGATTTTCCTGATGGGCAGAGCTGTTTGACAGTGGAATATACTCCCTTGGGGTGTGGTGGAGACTCCTTTGGAGGTTTTTAAACAGAGGCTGGATGGCCATCTCTTGGGGATGCTTTGATGGTGTTCCTTCGTGGCAGGGGGTTGGACTCAATGGTCCCTGTGGTCTCTTTCAACTCTATGATTCTACTCCCTGGCCTGAGTTTTGTATTACCATGTGATAAGGCAGACAGGAGATTTAGAAAGACCCTGGTGGATTGCAATGCATACCAGATAGCCTGTGGGAGGCTTGGAGGATTACAGCTTTTATATATATATAGAGACATTTTGCAAAATAGGTACAGTGGATTGTACCTCACTCATCCCTACTTCACAAGCTGTGTATGCAAATGCAGTCATGTCTAAAAATGTGCAAACACTACACTGTGTATGTGCAAACATTACACTGCACATAGGTTATGATTAAAGCATGAACAATTATGGCTAGGTTTGATTTTGCCAGGAAATGACACAGTTAGTCAACCAGACAGTTTGCCCAGGAGTGCATTTTACCAACTTTGTTTCATTCTATTGAAGAAATCAAACTCAGTTATGCTCATTCTATGTACTAGTTACTTCCAGATCATACTGCTGCAATACACATTGTGTGGGGCTGCTGTTACAGATATAGACAGAATGTAAACTTTAATTGGCTAGAATGCTGTTGGTACATTGTTATAAGAGAGGATGCACTGTATTATGCCAGCCCCAAGTTTGTGTCAAACCAATTGTTTCTGGGATCCATTCAAGATGCCAGTTTCTGGAAACCATTCAAGAGCATTTTACAGCCATAAAGGCCTATGAACCAGTACTTTCTCTTGCACTTAGTCTTCAGAGTCCTTTTTGTTGTTCCACACCACCACTAGAAGCTTAGTGAGGACAAAGGAAAGGGCCTTTTTCATAATGTCAGTTCCATATGTTGGAGTTATCTCTTCTTTGCTTTTGAGCACATGTTCAAATTTTATTGTCTTGTGGTACACTTTTGAAAATCATGTTAAAGTAAATGGTGCCGCTTTGAAAATCAAGGTAGATACTTCCTGCCATTACTTATGTGAATAATACCACCTCCTCCTCCTCCTTTTGTTAGATGCCGCTATGTACAACAATTCTGGAGCCATTCCTGAATCTTCAGTGACTCCCACCGCTTATGGTATGAATGATATCTTCTATTAGATTGGAATGTGGACCATATTGCAAGTGATCTAGCTGAAATAGCTGTTTCTGCCGGATGTCTTTCCCTCTCCAGTATCAGTGATGCATTTGCTATTATTGTGTGCCTTCAAGTTGTTTCTGACTTATGGTGACCCCAAGGCTAACCTGTCATGGAGTTTTCTTGGCAAGATTTGTTCAGAGGTTTGTCAGTGCCTTCACTTGAGGCTTGCCCAAGGTGGGTTTCATAACCAGGCAGGGAATCATACCCTGGTCTCCAGAGTTATACTCCAACACTCAAACCATTACACCATGTTGGCTCTCATGCACAGATATTCTTAAAGACAGTGTCAGTAATTGCAACATGGGAGTATAATATTTGACTTTGTTTGCTGCTGTCGGTGTTGTGGTAAACCTAATTAATAGCACAATGTATAGAAATCATTTTAAAATATACAGAAGAAGACGATATTAGTGCCAATTTATAAAAAAGTTAATTTTGTACAACATATTGTTAGAGATACATGATATTTTTGCAAGTGTAGCACAGTATTTCCTCTTCAGAAGCTCCTTTTCCTTTCTGGCTGTTTGAACTTTAGATGGGTTGAGTGGTGGTTCTTTTTGTTGTGCCACTTAAGGGTGAAGACACAAGCATACTGACTAGGATGCATATCCCACTGAATTCAGATCATATATGTGCAACAAACCAAAACCAGTTCCCTCTATAGAAAACCATGGCAGTTTACACATACTCACTTATTCCTTATCTTATCATTCCTATTTATCTGGAACTGGCACATAGCAGAGGCATAATGCTTTAGAGCAGGGGTAGGCAACCTTTCCCCTTTAAGGGCCGAGGGACTTCAGCTCCCAGAATCCCAGGAGCTATTGGCCAACATGGCTGAGGCTTCTGGGAGCTGAAGTCCCTCGGCCCTTAAAGGGGAAAGGTTGTCTACCCCTGCTTTAGAGAAAAATCTAGAAACCTGTATGTAATTCCATGATGGTATTATCCACATAATGCCAAATTTATGTGAACTGATTGTGATAGTAATGACATTTTCACAATTATGGTGGCACTGCACATTAAAAAAAATACATATTGCTAAGCTGAACTAGAGCAAAAGGCTAGACATTACAATGACCTTTCTCTGTGTGGCAAGCAAATGTAAAGCCTTGCACAGACTGCATTTCTCATGTTGCATATTCTGGCAAACAATTTAGACAAATATAAGTAAGTACTGTACATTAAAATATGTAGGGGTTCTGTTTACAGAATCATTATAGATGATGTTGCCAATCAGACAAAGATGTTAGAGTGGTCCCAATCATTTGCAGTAGTATGAAAAAGATAGAAGGGAAAAGGAAAGAATTAATGGAGAAATTGAAACCTCATGTGAGAAGGGAACGATTCAGTTTATTATGATAATACATAAGTGTAATCATTTCCCCCCCTGGAGCAACCAAAAAGAGCATCATTCCCCAGCCAACATGTGAGGTAGCATGTTAGCTAGGGAGCATGGGAGGTATAAACTGGCACTTTTGGAGGTACCACTTTGTGGAAATCTTGGTCTGTGGAGGGTTGTAGATATGATATTTTTATGCCAAAGGAATATTTCATAGCTTCAAGTAAACGTTCTATCTTTATGAATTTCAGATTTTTAAAAAGCCTTTCCCACTCCTCTAGCTTCTTTCTTCAATTCTGCCTCTATTCTCGGCGTTTTCTCATGTCTTTCATAGTAACTTGCCACATCTCTGTAAGAAAACCCACTCTCCTCTTTGAGAACCAGGCCTCTAATGAAGAGCTTCTAGCCACTGCTTAGACATAGGCTTTCTACTACTTAGAGGTAAGTGTAGAGGTTAGCTTTTGAGAGAGTGTAAAGTTATTTCGGGGGGGGGGGGGGGATATAGCTCCCAGAATTTCTCAGTCACTGTTGCTGTATTGGCTGGAGGATTCTGAGAGCTGTAGTCCAAAAAAGATTTTTTTTCCTAAGCTCTGATAAAATGTAAGGATGAAACTAACTAACTATTTCTTCATACAGCTGAGTACTGTCTAATTTTAACATTAAAAAGGGAGCATGATCTGTTGTGGACGGTCCTTCCACTCCCACCCACGTTAGCTCCAATACTGGAAAGAAACCAACTAGGATAAAAAGTGTGTGGAGCAATTATCTGCTGGAGGTATAGAAGAGTAAGGATTGAACTCCAGCCATTCACACATGGCTTTTGATATTAAAATCCAGCTCCCATTCCTGATTTTAGAGGTGATTAGGACATATGTGAACAAATAAACATGAATCCCACCATCATGTCTAATTCAGATATTAAGAAATGTTGTTTGTCTGATCATGGATAAACTATCAAAACATGGCCCAACTTGTTTGTAACTAATGAGGATGTAACATTTCTGGGGAAGTGAGGAGTAAAACCTCCTTGAGTAGGATCATGTTGATTTTTGATGATGATGCTTCCTTCCTTCCTTCCTTCCTTCCTTCCTTCCTTCCTTCCTTTGCTGATGGTGCTTTGGCATGAGGTGACCTCTTTAGGAAGATCACTGCAACGTTGGGGTGAGAACACACCTCAAAGTCCTAATTCCAGTTATCAGCTGCTTCACCTCAGGCCCATAACTAGAAACTTTGAATCAGGTAACTACCATAGTGAACACAATCAGCTTCACATCCACACTAGGAAATAAAATGTGGAAGAACATTGTACTTGGGATGTCCTCATCCCAGGTTGTCTGTGGCCCGAAACAGATGAGCCAAATAAGGTGGATTCTGGCTGCTTTGGGGGTCTGGCATTTACATGACACATGTCCCCAAAGTGGCCAGAAGCTGCGCCAAGGCTGCACCAAGCTGGCAAGAGCTGGCCCTTTTAGGAGTGGATTTAATCCACTCCTGCTGGCTGCTAGCTTGGGACCATGGCAGCGCCCCATTTTGGGTGCAGTTGCTGCAGTCCTGGCTCAGTTGGGGCTGGAGCAGCTGGAGACCACTCCTTCCAGGTCATCTGCTTCGGCCCTATCTTTATTTTTTTAAAAACATAAATTCTAAATAGCAAACCTTGATTTTCCATTTTATATGAGACACACTATTTTACTGTGCCATTGTATTTAATGGGACTTAAACATCCATGGATTTTGGTATCCATGGGAGGTCTTGGAACCAAACCCAACTGGATTTCAATGGCCATGTGTCTTTAAAAGTTATAAACCAGCACACTAGAAGTGGACAGATAGCAAATGTAGTGCAGATTTGTGGCTTGTTACAAGTACAGTAATATCACAGACTGTATCAGATACATAAACTGATACCTGTCTGTATTAACAGGGGAAATACTTTAAACTTTGCATGATTAAGTAGTCATGAGATATATTTAATAGGTAATATAGTATTTATAGAATTACTTTTCAGAGTTGGGTAGGCTTAGCCTGAAGAAGAGAGGGTTAAGAGGTGATATGATAGCCCTGTTTAAATATTTGAAGGGATGTCATATTGAGGATGGAGAAAGCTTTCTTTCTTCTGTGTGAGACAATAGGACCCGGAGCAATGGATTCAAACGACAGGAAAAGAGATTCCACCTAAACATTAGGAGGAACGTCCTGACAGTAAGAGCTGTTTGACATTGGAACACACTCCCTCGGAGTGTGGTGGGGTCTCCTTCTTTGGAGATCTTTAAACAGAGGCTGGATGGCCATCTGTCAGGGATGTTTTGATGGTGAGTTCCTGCATGGTGGGGGGGGGTTGGACTGGGTGGCCGTTGTGGTCTCTTCCAACTCTATGATTCTGTGATTCTAGTTCACACAACATCAGTCATCACGGTTGTAAAGTTACCTAAAGGAAACCTACATCTTCCAAGTTATTAACTATTGTTTTTGAGTGCTGGAAAAATGTTGTAATCCAGAAGAGAAGGAATAGTTGCAAAAAGGACT
The DNA here is from genome assembly GCA_026167975.1 of Phrynosoma blainvillii. Classification (NCBI taxonomy): domain Eukaryota; kingdom Metazoa; phylum Chordata; class Lepidosauria; order Squamata; family Phrynosomatidae; genus Phrynosoma; species Phrynosoma blainvillii. The sequence continues at coordinate 157,233,507 of JANUYF010000004.1, forward strand.
TCAAGATTTTATAATCTAATATGCATTTATTGCTCTATTGAGTGTCTGGGAATACATGGATCCAAAGCAAGAGTTGGCAATTTGCATAGGCAACTAATTTGCCAGCTGAGAGTCTTGTTTTTCGTAAGTTCTCACGATCTTCTCTATATTCTGACAGATCCAACCCTCAAGATTGATGACAGCAATACTCGCATTTTGATTGGCTGTCTAGTGGCCATCATCTTTATTCTGGTGGCCATCATAGTAATCATCCTCTGGAGACAATTTTGGAAAAAGATGCTGGAAAAGGTAAGAACAGATGCAGGGCATGTCTAAATTATGAATATAATGTGAATTGGATAACATGCCAAAGTAAATTACTAGCTCAATGGCTGGCACTCAGAGGTAAGTGGCTTTATTGAAATTTGCTTCTCTTATATGGTAGAATTTTGGGACAAATATGATATTTGAATTTATTTCAAGCATGTGAACATAGAAATATACAGATAATGTTAAAGATCTGAACAACCTATTTACTAAGTTTCAGTAACTTAGTAATTATCTAGAAACATATTCAGGGATAGCCACGGTGGCCATAAAGCAAGAGAAGCAAGGTGTCTTGAAAGGTATCTTGGATTTTGGATTTTTTAAACAATAATTCTTTTTTATTTTATTTTACCTTATCTGTAAGGGTAGCTTACTTTACTGAGAATTAATTTAATGTTACATGGGAGATATGTGAATAGTCTTGTGATTTATATGGTTGTTTTAAAGTTTGAAGAGCAGCCCTAGAGATTGCAGTTTTGACCAGAAAATTGCAAGGGAGGAAATACACAATGCTTTCCTCTCCCATTGCATTCTACTCAAACACATATTTTCCCCAAAAATGTGTTTCTACACACAGGGGGAGAGATACAAAGATCCCATATTATTTTACACAAAAGGGAAAAAAGCAGCTTGCGTCTTTTGATTTTGAATGCGGCAAACTGTTAAGAGGACAGAGTATTAAGCCACTCGAGACCTTTCACCATTCCTCCATACACAAACTAGCAGCTTCATACAAGTGTTTTTATAAATTAAAAACCTGCAAAATGGTTCAGTCATGAGTTTCTGCTGAAGATGAGAGGTTTCTTTCCCTTCTGTTTCTTTATAGTTCCTTTTGTTTTCTCTACTCTGTATTCTTCCCATCTTGAATTCTGTTTTACCTAGGTGAATTTTGAAAATTAACCCTTGTGTTGGAAACTTGCTTATTCAGTTCCTCTCATTTATTTGCATCTTGCCCTTCAGCCTCTCCACTCACCTGAATTACTAATATATTTAATGTATATTGATAAAGCAATGGAAAAACTATAATTGAACCAAAACATGTGAGAGGGGGATGGTGAAGGGGAAAAGCTTAAATAAATTATTAGAACTGAACGTTTTGGCAAACTTTCCTTTTGTACAGTACAAAATTCCAGGCAAAAAAAGAAAAAATTGAGAATTCTTAAGGTATCAACTGCACTTTAGAAACAAATGAAGATGATGAAACTCCAAAAGGCTGAAAGAAATTCAGATAAGTAGAAAATTGGAAGCACACATGCTCAGAGATATAAATTTTCTTGAAATTTTGAAGCCATGGAAAAAACTGGTGTGTGTGTGTGTGTGTGTGTGTGTGAGCCTGTGCACACTTTTTTTCAGAAAATTTTCAGGGGAAAATGAAAAATACATTAGTACCTTTTGCATATTGAAATTCACTTTAGTTACTTTACGATGGTATGCTAAAAAGTTCTCAGCCCAAAGCACTTCTCAAAATTTGACTGTAATTTTGTCATTGTAGCCTTAAAGAGTGTTCTTTTGTATTGTACACTGCCAATTTGCAGGATCGTAGCTCTAATTTCTAAATTTTTTCAGGTCCTTGATAGAATCATGTCAAGAAAAAGTGTGGAATTTTCAGTACTGAATTCCAGGTCGTCATGAAGTTTCTGTTCTAGCAGAAGAAACTCTAAAGGAAATCAATGAGTGTATGATGCAAATGTTGCATAACAAGTGCCTGTTGTATTCAACTGTGAAGAAGTGGTGTGCCAACTTTCAGCAAGGGGATTTTGAGACTGAAGGTCTGGGAGGCCTTCAATAGTGTCAATTCCTGAAATTGTTGAGCCTATTCATGACATGATTTTGGCAGATCGGCAAATGTCAGCTAAAACAATTGCTGAGACACTAGAGATATCCTGAGAATGCACTGAGTTTATAATTCACAAACAATTGGTTACGCAGAAGCTGTCAACCAAGTGAGTGCGGAAATGTTTGAATGCTGACCAGAAATGAAATTGAGTGGCTACCTCCAAGTTGATTTGGTAGCATTTTGAGCAATCTAGTGATAGCTTTTTGGAATGACTTATCATTTTTGATGAACCATGGTTAAATCACTATGATCTGGAGATCAAACAACAGTCCTTGCAGTGCAGCACTTGGATTCCACATGGCTGAAAAAAGTTGAGACTCAAAGGTCATGGCCACAGTTTTTGGGGATAAGGAAGGTATTATGACTGACTGACTGACTTCAGAAGGGCCAAGCAGTTAATATTACTCTTAACTACCTTATATACTCATCTGTAAGTCAAAAAATTTGTGTGAAAAACTGACCCAGAAGTCAACTTATATACAGGTCAGTACGGTAATACTGCTCAGAAAGAAGTGCCACCCACCACCTCATTCTCCTTACCTCAGCAGCTGCTGCTCAGCCAAGAAGTATGTGTGAGTATTCTTGCCTTCCCAGGGAGTGGAGAAGAAGCTGGTTGGTTTTGCAAGGAACTGAAGGAAAAGCCACCTGGTTTTGCAAGGGGCTGGAGGAAAAGCCGGCTGGTTTTGCAAGGTGCAGGGCAAAAAAAAAACACAAAAAAACAGGCTGGAATAAAAACTGTCTGGTTTTGCAAAGGACTGGAGGAAAAGCTGGCTGGTTTTGCAAGGAGCTGTTCCTGCCTTCCCAGGGAGCAGAGAAAAAGCTGGTTGATTTTGCAAGGGGCACATGGGGGTGGGGGGGAAGCTTTGTCATTTACATCCTTTGTTACATGCCCCTGAGTTGTACCCTCGACTTATCCACGAGTCATATCAAAATCCAAAATTTTGGCCCCAAAACATTCCCTCGACTTATACACGAGGTTGATTTGTACACAAGTATATATGGTAGCTGTGCTAATCAAAGGAGTCACTGAAGGAAAAATGGCAAGGGAAGCTCTAAAAGGTTGTTCTCTTTGCTTACCGGGTTGGTAGTTTTGAAAAAAATTGAAGTTTGAATACATAGTCCTCCCTACTAACCGGATCTTACTCCAACTAACTGTTTCCTGTTTCCAAATCTTTTAAAAAGTTTGAAAGGAAGGAAATTTTCAAATTACACCTGTCCCTCCCCATCCACAGACTTGCCATCCGTAGTCTTGATCCTTCTCGGATGGACAGGAGGGACATAATGGGGCCCCTGCCCATGGCACGTGCACGTTACCGCATGCGGGAGTGCACTGCCATTATACCCTATGAGGTCTGGATATTTGCAGTTTCTAAAGTTCGCAGGGAGGGTCCGGAATGGATCCCCCGTGAACTGGGGGGAATAACGTATAGTGATAATGGTGATAACAGTAGCTGCAACCAGATATGAGATTTATCTATTTATTTGGAAGGGTCAAAAAAAAAAACTTGAGAAATGATATGCCAAGTGCATAAAATAGAACTCCAATAAAAATATTGTTATGCCCAGCCTGGCTGAGGATGAGGAGGCTGAACTAGAGCCTCAACTTGGACCTGAGCCTGAAGCTGAGTCTGGCCCTATTTCTGCCCTGCCAGCTCCAGCAGAGTCTGTGGCTCCCAAGGAGGCTCAGCAGCCAAGCCTCCCAGCAGCAGAACCTTCAGGCATGGAGGAGGGAGAAGGGACTGTACCTGTCAGGTTTAGCAAAATCAGAACTCTGTGAAATCAGTAAACCAGCCGATAGCAGCAATCAGGAGTTTATTGAATACACAAAGTCAGTATTTCACATCACTGCGTTTAAGCCAGAACTGCCCCCCCAGTGTCACAGTCCCATAATTAAACCCAACCAAACCATTACTCCACCCACTGGACATTTAGGCGCGCAAACCCATCTCCACCTACATTTCTCACAGTTTCGTTTCCCCCATTACATCACCCCATCCTGAGCTCATCCCATACCAATGGCTCTAAGGAGTACCATCCTCCCTTCCAGTTCTCAGCATTCCAAAGCGCCCGTTATCAAAACACCCAGCAGATACACACATCCCATCCCCCCAAACCTTCCAGCTTCTTCCAGACTATTCTATTTAACCATCATCCCCACAATCCATTCTGGCAGAACCTGAACCCAGGTTCTGACAGTACCTACATTCAACCAATGAAGAGTGGAAAATGAGAGCCTCTGATGTTCAAGGAGGCTTTATGAAAAACACCAGGCAATCAGCAACAGCTGAGCACCTGTGGTCTGATAATATAAACAGGTGCTGGACACCAGCATAGTTGTCAGAGATTATCTGAGCTTCCTAGTGAAAGCATGCTTGATCCTGACTCTCCTTGTCTTCTTGGCTGGAAACCTTGATGCTTGGATTGCTGATTGCCTTGTCTCTCTGGACTCCTTGACCTTGGATTGTCTATACAACTCATCTCTCTCTGGAACCTGGGACTTTTCCTGGTTGTACCATTGGTTTTGTTGCTACGAGACCTTTCCCTTATGACTGTTTGTATACACAGAACTCTTGACTGCCTTAGCTCTGCACACTGTTTTGTTTTGTGTTCCCTTGACTATGGCTATCAGCATACTTGAATGCTTTCCTGGACAAATATACAAAAACATCAAAAGTAGTAAAACACAAACAATTATTTTGTCTCTAGTAGTTCTCAATAGTGCAAACATAATGCAGTTAAAGGTAAAGGTTTGACCTGATTGTCTAGTAGTGTAGAGCACTGTGGGGGGCAGTGCTCATCTCTATTACTAAGCTTTGGGACCCAGTGCTGTCAGAAATGATTCCGTAGTCATGTGGCCAGCATGACCAAACACCAAGGCGCACCAAACACTGTTACCTTACCATGAAAGTGGTACCAATTTATCTACTTGCACTGTCACATGCTGTGGAACTGCTAGTTTGGCAGAACCTGGGACTAGCAATGGGAATTCACTCTGTCATGTGGCACTTGGGTCTCAAACTGCCGATCTGCCGACCTTGCGGTCGTCAGAGTCAGTATCTTAACTACTAATCTACCACTTCCTTTAATAACATAGTTATTCCCTTAAAAAGAATTGAGAAAAATAAACTAAGGGCCTTTACAGACTGCCAGAAATAGTGCAGCTTGAGGCCACTTTAACTGTCCTGGCTCAGTGCTAAGCAATCATGGGAACTGTAGTTTATTGTGGCACCAGAGCTCTCTGACATAAGAGGAGGCTAAATGTCCCAGAAAACAATACAATTCCCATGAATCCCTAGCACTGAGCCAGGACAGTTAAAGTGGCCTCAAGCTGCACTAATCCTGGCAGTCTGTAAAGGCCCTAAGACCAGGAATTGTAATGATCTAATACTGCACATAGTCTTACATAAAAGTCTACTTTGTACAAGAAATCACTACAGGCAGCCCCCCTCCCCCATAATAGAATGTGTGAATGCGGGGGTAACAACAACCAACAACCCCTAGAAGAATTCAAGGAACTATACTGCAAGAACTCATGCTCCTTTGAACCAATCTGTAAGAGTGTCAAGGTCTGAGTCCCTTAAACTTCCTGCCTTACTTGTTAGTAAATTAGGCTTTGCCTTTTTTCTGTTTTGTTTCATAATATTGGATGTTGGGATATGTCATGCTGGTGGTGCTGTGTGGAAGGAAATGGTTATCTGCTTTAGAGATGGCTAATGAGCAGATGTAAAGGGGAGATAGTTGGCATCAGGAACTGTCAAGGTCAGTTCTGTGTGAATGCCTGATACAAGAGAAACAACAAGGCAGTAAGAGATAGGATATATTTTGCTTTCATGATGAATGGGGTTTGAATGTGCAAAAAGGTTTGAATTGCATTGTGCTCTTATTATACTGTGTAACTGAACTGCCTCATCCTAAAATATTGCCATACTATCAAGCTTGCTGGTTTTTATACTGAAATTTTGGATTTCTGAGTTAAAATCTGTCAGTGCACAACAGTTAGGATTCCTCAAGAAGTTGAATCATTGAAGAGATGCATACAGGAAAAGCCTTATTTACCAGTGAACAAGAGATGGAGGTTTGAATTAGGCGCAGCTGGGTCCACAGAGCAAGGGCCCAAGGAGTCAGACCAAGGAGCAGTTTGGCTAAGAGAAATGACGAGGTCCACTACAGGGACAGTGGCAATCAATGACGCTGAAAGCTCCAGGGCCACACCTTTCTGGAATGGTCAGGAGCACTGGTACTGGGTGGCACCCCATTGTCCAGAGACCAACACAAGGACAGATGGTTGTTGCATTGGGACATGCAGCTCACTTTTGCCTTGAGAGGCCTGGGGAGCAAGGACATTAGAAACTGAAATGCAGCAGCTGTGGAAAGAGCTGAAGGCACTGAAACGTTTTGTGCAAATTCTTCTGGTCAAGCAGGAGGGTGATGACAATGTGCAGATGACAGACAGTTCAGTGATTATGACCAGGGCCTGAAAGGGATATTGGACAGTTACTGTGGATTGAGGCTATCACTCATTCATGGCAATACTGGATGGGGGCCACCTGTGCCCCTTGGCCAATGGCAATTGGCACGTGGAAGTCAACCTCAATGGGAATACAGAACAACTACTGTTTTTTCTCACTAGTTGAATTCTCCCCCTTCCCCCGATTCAGTAAATCAGGCTTCTGTGGATGATCAGCAAGCTTTTTATTTCTCAAGTCATGGAGATACAGCTAGTAAGGTGTCTTCGACACAACTGAAACCTAAGTATACATACATCAAACATAGGCATATCACAAGCGTTAGCTCCATCTTACAAAATTAGTGGGTTCAATCATTTCACCATTCTCAAAACAGTTGGTTCTTTTTTGGTTTCATGACAAATGAGGTTTGAGCATGGGAAAAGATCTGGATTGTTTGTGCTTCCCCCCCCCCCCCCACGTTCTTTATTCTTAAAACACTTTTTTAAAAAACAAAAACACTCATAATGATTTTACTTTTCAGTAATAGTGCACATTGAATTATAATTGTTATAAGATCAACTCATCTTTATAGATCATGAAAAAAGAGAAAAACCTGCATAAACTCTTTTCTATATCTTCCTAGCTTTCTTCTGTTTAACCAAAAAGTTTCTGATTTTAAGTATTTTCCATTACTTCCTTCCAGGTTGTAATAACCTTGCTTCATGTTCATTCATATGAGATTTCTCTTGATTTCATCTGCTTATAGAGGCTTGTATTCTTATTGAATTTTCTTCTTCATGGTCTCTGCGAATCACACAAATGGGTTATCTCTGCACCTACACAGCTAGCTCGGAAAGTTCTGGTATCACTGGGCAAGACTTCAGTTGCAACTTTTTGGCGGTAGCTCCGCCCACCCCTATAAAGCCCCTGGCGTTCCTGCTCTTTCTTCAGTTCCTTTCGTCCGCCGTGTTAGCAGCTAGCAAGGAACTTAGCCCGCTAGAGTTGCTCTCTACTTTCTATTTTGACCTACGGCTTTTTGACTTCTTGTTCTGGTTCTTGACTATTCTCTTCGGATTTTGGCTTTGTGATTGTTCGTGGACTGGTTGACCTTTGGACTGTATTCTGACTTTGGATTTGTCTCACGGATTGATTTTGTCTCACCACGATGGCTTCCTTCAAGCATTGCCTCAAATGCAACACAAAAATCCTTACAACTGGTCAGTGCGTGTTGTGCCTTGGAGAAGCCCACAATTCAAAAGCCTGCCCCCTGTACAAGGGGATGACAACCCAAGCCCTAAAAAATATGGACTTGAAGGTCAAGGCTGTTCTCTGGGAGCAGGCCTTAAGACCAGCCTCTGCACCATCTCAGGGCCTGCCAGAGCCCCAGCCATCCACCTCCAGTAAGGAGTCCCACCAGGAGAAGGAAAAGTCCAAGGAGAAGTCCTCCAAGGACAAATAGACCAGCAGGTCTGATAAGGATCGTGGCAATGCTGCTGCCACCAGGTCTGATAAAGACCGCAGCGAGGTGTCTGGCAAAAGAACAGCCAAGCGCAAGCACGTGGAAGGGTTGGATGAGTCAACTGGTTATTTTTCCTCTAAAAGAGCCCATTTGGCTTCACCTAAGAGGTCGCATCGTGAGAAGGTCTCTGAATTGATTAGGACACCTCCACCCTCTTTCGGGTCTGAGTTGGCCCATGATACACCTGTTGCCAGACCTCTGTCCCCTCAGATTCAAATTGAATCAGAATCGGAGGGTGAAATTGTGGAAACCGAGCCTCCAGCCCTGACTCCATACCAACTGGAGCATATGACTGCAACCACCTCTCGGGATCAAGAGCTTTCTGTTGATCGGGCTCGACACCGTGAGACTCAATCCCTTGGCTCGAGGCTGATCAAGATTGAGTGGAAGAGGAGCCACTACCACAAGATCCTCTCCTAGCTCAATACCTGGATCTCTGGTTTGATGCCCCGTTGGGCAAATATTACCTTCCTGTAGACCCTGACCAACTCTGGCGTCAATGGCAACAGCAATTGGCATCTCCAGTTCGGTCGCCACCAGCTCCTCCGGTTCCACCTAACCATGTGTCGCTCTTTGTGCAAAGGCTGCTCCCGAGATCCCCAGAGGACTTGCCAACATCGAGCCATTCGGGATGGAGATCTTGGATGCCTTCACTGGACTCTGACCTGGATAGACCCTCCAGCCTGACGCAACTGGTCATGTTGGCATCGTTGTCACCTTCAGACGATGTCAAATCCTTTATGGACCAAGTTGTCCGCATGGCAAACGCCCTCGAAATCGAGGTATCCAGGATGGATGATGAAGCTGTGGACTCTGTAGAGAGGAGGGTGCATGGCAAAGTTCCAATTCCACCTACCATTGCTTACTTCCCCTCCTTAGAGAAAATTGCGAAGAGATCTTGGATAACTCCAGCCATGGTGCCGTCTACTTCCCGCAAGCTGGAAAACCTGTACTGCATTGCTCCATTGGGACCGAGCTGGTTATTTGAACACCCGAAGCCGAATTCACCCATTGTTGAGGGATCCCAACTTGTGTTCAATCCCTGTACCTCCTCGTCACCCACAGATCGGGAGAGCAAAAAATTGGATGCAGTGGCAAAGAAGATCTACACTGCGGTGGTGCTGGACTTAAAGGTCGCCAATTACACAGCCTGTATGGGGGCCTACGTTCAGCACCTCATGGAGAGAGAGGTTGGAGCCACTGCTGTCTTCTATCCTGGACGAAGACAGGACCCTTGCAATGGCCATCCAATCGGAGACTCATGCTTTGGGTGATCAACAAATCATCTCCTCCAGGCACTCGATGGACTGTGCTGCAAAGATGCTATCAGGCTCGGTAGCTCTTCTCAGACATGCATGGCTTCGGGCCTCTGACCTGACCCCTCAGGCAAAGATGGCAACTGAGGACATGGCATTCGATGATTCTGGTCTCTAATAAAAAGACGGATGAGAAACTCAACTTCCGATATTGCGTGAAGGCAGCAGCTAGGAAGCATGGCATGTCCTCTTCCATCTTCCAACCATCCCAAAGGCGCTTTGAGGGGCACCGTCTGTGGTACCAGCCATACCAACATCGGCTGTACTAGCAGGAGCACTATGGCCAGCAGCAAGTACATCAGCAGTGGCAACCATCTCATTCATCCTCCTTTTCAGCCGGTAGACACCAGCAACCTGCTCCTCGGTACCAACAGGACTTCCATAAAAAGACCACGGAGTCAGGTAAGAGGAGGCTGTGATGTGGGGCCGCGCACTTTGTCACCCTTCCCTTTGGGGACAGACTTGAGGCCTATTTTGACACCTGGGCTTCAATCACCTCCGATTCCTGGGTGTTAGACATTGTCTGTAGGGGCTATGTACTTGAGTTCGAAGAGCTCCCAACCACCGGGCTGTCCTGTCCACCAATCCCTCAGACACCCTACTCGAAGTGCGCACATTGTTACAAAAGGAAGCTATCAAACCCGTAGATCCTTCTCGGGCCCGATACTGCTTCTTTTCAAGATATTTTACTGTATCTAAAAAACACTTGGGCCTTAGGCCCATTCTGGACTTGAGGCATTTGAATTCTTTTGTTTGCTACTGTCGTTTCCGTATAACACTCTCATCTATTTTGCCGCTCTTGCAGAGAGGATACTGGTTTGCGACCCTCAATCTCAAAGATGCTTGTTTTCACATCAGCATTTGGAGAGATCACAGGAGTTTCCTCGCCTTGACCATAGGGACCGAGATCTACCAATAGAGGGTCCTACCCTTCGGACTCTCATCGGCTCCAAGAGTGTTCACGAAGTGCATGGCGCTGGTAGCGGCCACCATCTTTCCGTACTTGGACGACTGGCTCTTCATGGCGCCGTTGCAGCAAAAGCTCCAACAGGACATCATGATTTCTTTCTTTATTACGACCATTCGGTCAGCACAAGATTACAATAAAACACATCTTAAATGTATACAGCAATTCCCCACAGGAACTTGTCAGTTAGTATAAATTAATATGCAAAATAAAAAGTAAACTACATATTTATAATTATCGGTCAAATTTAACTAAACAGTAATAGAATGTCCATTTATCAATTGAGGTCGCGTTTTACAAACGATATAACAAAATTTGGCCATCATATGAGATACTGTATGTTCCTTATTATCTAATAAGAAGCGTAAATAAAAGGAATCAGATTTGCCTGGAAATTTACTTAATAATGGGCTAATCAGTTGATGTCGAGCATCCCTATAAAATTGACAGTAGAGTAGGACATGCTCATTAGTTTCAACAGCACCTGAACCACAAGGACATAGACGCAATTCAAAAGGTATTTTTTTAAATCTACCGTCTAGCATGGCAGTAGGCAGCACATTAAAACGTGCCAAGGTTAAAGCCCTTCTAAACTTCGGAAGAGTGATCTGAAATAGATATGGGGCTGGAATTGGGGCCGATATTTGTGAGCCGAACAGAACATATTTAGAAAGGGAAGCAGAATCTACCCGTCTTTCTGCTTCTATAATTTTTTGTTTGATGATGGATTTGGCTTTATCAACATCAAGCTTTAAAAGTTCATTTTTGTCAAAACCTAACTCATCTAGTTTCTTATGAATAGAGGTTTCCCATGTAGATTTAAAGGGATCCGAAAAGATTAAATTTGTCAGCCTCCCAGGAATTTTATGCAATTTTTGCCAGTAAGTGAGTATACTGATCCACAGACTAGACTCTATTTTAATGGATCCAGCCTCCCTCCTAAGGAGAGCATTCGGAACATAATGGCCAACCTGTAGAATTCGCCTAAGAAACTTAGTTTGGAGACGTTCAAAAGCATTGATGTTACTATATGGACCCAATTGAGCTCCATAAAGGAGTTGAGGGCGAACCTTGGCATTAAACAATTTAATAGCGGCCGGAATAAACTGCGCGCCTTTAGTAAAGAAAAATCTTAGGATTGCTGTTATAGTTCTTTGGGCATTACTGATAACAAGTTCAGAATGAGCAGTTCTCCTACCCGAATGGTGAAAAACAATTCCTAAATATTTGAAGATCTTAACCTGCTCTATGTGTTGTCTATCAAGTGTCCATTGCATCAATTTAGGACGATGAGCAAAAGTAAGAATCTTGGTCTTAGAATAGTTAACTGATAGTTTCTCCTCTTTACAGAATGACGCAAGAGAATTTAAAGATCTTTTAAGTCCTATAGGGGATAACGAGAAAATGACAACATCATCCGCATAGAGCAATAAATTGATATGCCTGTTTGCTAGCTTCGGAGGATGGAAAGAAAGATTATTCATGGCAGAAACTAGAAAATTAATATAGAAATTGAATAAGGTAGGAGCCAGGACGCAACCCTGTCTTACACCCGTCCTAACAGGAATTGCCTTAGAGACATGTCCTTGAGGACTACATCTAACCTTGATATTAGAATTCTCGTGAACCTTAATAAGAAGCAAAAGAAGTCGTTTATCTATGTTAGTACACATTAATTTTTCCCACAACCTAAATCTATTAACTGAATCAAAAGCGGACTTAAAATCTATAAATGCCGCGTATAGAGGTTGCCCATAGTGAAGGTATTTATCTATAAGATAATGCAGTATCATTGCTTGATCAATAGTGGAACGTCCAGGCCGAAAGCCTGCCTGTTCGGCCATCAGAATATCCTCAGACTCCAGCCAGTCTAAGAACTTATTTAACAGATGTTTTGTATACAACTTGCTCACCACACTCAAGAGACTGATCGGTCTAAAATTGAACGGGTCTGCTCTGTTGCCTTTTTTATAAATCGGAATGATAATGGCCATGCCCCAGTCATTTGGTATGGAAGCAGATCTATCAATAGCTGTAAATAACTTAGAAAGTACCGGAACCCACCATTCCAGATTATTTTTGAGTATTTCTTCGGTTATAAAATCAACACCAGGAGCACGTGCCGGTTTGAGTTGGGTGATAAGACTCTTAATCTCGGAATGCGACACTGGTGACCAAGGGGGGAGAGACAGAACCTGTGCCATAAGGTCCGACACTAAAGAACTATTGTTATTATCAGGAGAGTCATAAAGATTGACAAAGTGACTTTCCCATATATGAGCTGGGATCTGAGCTATAAGGTTGTCTGCATTTTTAATAAACGAAGGAGCAACCTCTTTCCAAAACAGATTGGGGTTGTTTGTGTTAACTGTCATTATTAGTTTGTTCCAAGAGTCTATCATGGCTCCCTTTTTCTTTTGTCTTATTAAGTGCTTATATCTTTTCTTCTGTTCTAGAAGTTCAGATACAAGAGATTGCTTTGGATCTAATTTATATTGTTTAAACAGATGTTTAAGGTGTGCCCATATTTCTTTGCATTCTGAGTCAAACCAACTCTGATGACGCAGTGGTTTATGTCTAACAGAATTACTTTTAGGAACAGTAAGTAATGGTTGTAAAGAACTAATTAACATATTATAATTTGACAGTATGACAGAATCCAGATTAGCGTCCATTATTATAGAAGAAAACAACTTAATTGAATCACTTGAAAGAAACTTAGTAAGAACATCAGACAATTGGGGTGACCATTTGACTCGAATTGGACTGATATCATTAGTAAAAACTGAAAGCTTATCAAGAGGTAAATTAAGACTGTCCTGAAATTTTAAACACAAAAAGACTGGAAAGTGATCACTATCAGGTCTGCTAACAACAGTAAACTTAGAAATATGGGAAATTAGATTTGGAGAAATCCCCATATAATCAAGAACCGAAAGACTAACACCAGCCCAGTGTGTATATTCGGCTGGGTGGTCATCTTTAAAGCTACCGTTTAAGATAATTAGATTTAATTCATCAAAAGAGCGAGCTAAACAGAGGCCCTTGAAGTCACAGAAGATATCTTTTGATTTGCGACGCATTAGAGGTGGAATAACTATAGGGGACGGGGGTTGACAATTGTATTTAGTATACAGGGATGCATCATCGGCACCAAGCCTAGCATTAAGATCCCCTGCAACAATGAAATTAGCTGTTGGCATCTCGAACATCAAATTCTTAATAAAGGAATTAAGTTTGTTCCATACATTTAATATTTTGGCCCGGCCTTGAAGTGGGGGAATATAAATGTTAATCAGATATAATAGATTATTGTTAAACTTCAAAAGGACAGCTAGAGCATTCTGCTCAAAAGCAGAGACCTTAATTATTTGGACCTTTAGTGCCAAAGATATCAACACTCCTAAGCCGCCACATAATCTCCCGTTGCCTTTACCGGAGGTTGCATTTAAGCCCATAAATTTATACCCCTCTATGGATATCTCTTCAGCAAGCCACGTTTCTTGCAAGAGAATAATTTTGTGTCTACGGACAAAAGGTATAAAGGTAGGGTCTCTACATCTGGGTCTCCAACCAGCTACATTCCATGAAATGATAGATAAATAGGACCGATCAATTGAATGTCAATTGCCTGAAACTACAGACTGTTGTTGAGATTTGGAGATTTGCGATTTACTGACAGTTGTATTTCCTTCAAATGTGTTTCCCTTCTCCGGTACTGAACTGTTCACGCTATCAAATATGCTCTGCTTAAGAGTTTTTACTGCAGGAGAGTTAGGCTTAAGATATTTCATCTTCTTGATCTTAGATGATTGAATATCTATATTGGACTTAGGGGGAGGAGTATTAAATTTGATTAATTGCATAGGCTCACTACATTGTCCAGTCTTATAATTAGGAGAAGTTTGAGTTAGTGGGATGAGTGGATCCACCAGTTTGTCCATTGTATCTTTGGGAGATATATACATTAAAGGGATCATATCATCCCCCTCCTCTCCTGTACACTGTTTTCGTCCATTTTTAGGTTGTAAAAAAGGGTCCGATGAAGGACAGCTAATGGGTAACAGGTCCTGAATTGACTTAGTTGCCAAGGTTACTGACATTAACATAGTTTTGACAGCTTCAAACCTATTTAGTACTTGCCTTTGTTCCTCATTAGGAAGGGAGCCAAACATCTCGGCCAATTTTCCATCATCATCCAGGAGACTCTCAGAAATTGGTATTAATCCCCTAACATCTTCATTATGGTTCACTTTTTGGTGGAGAGCTTCCCGTCCAGAGAAAGATTTAAACAGAGGCTGGATATTTGGGTTGCAAAAGACACGTACTGGTATAATTGAAAATTCCTTGAGTGAATTCCTATTTTTCAATAGCAGAGAAGGTATTGTTGCATTTTTAAACCTCAAAACAATTCTCTTGAAATTATTATAAGGAGGTAGCCAATCAATTTCAAGTAGCTCGCTATAATGCAAGTGACGATGTAAAAGAAGAGATAATGAATGTAATATAACAAGCTTGTTATGCCATCTAGCATAGTTATGGTGGTTGTTAGCTATTAATAATGTTATGCTGTTTGGCCTAAGTACAATCTTGTCATTACTCCTAACTTTGACATTATTTTGAGTTTGTTTAGAATCTTTTTTATCAATTAATACTCCTGATTTTAATGGGTATTTAGGCTTGGTCATCAGATCTTTCAATCTATCCAATTTGCGCTAACATTCTTGGACTCTCTTGGTCTCATGGTCAACGAGGAGAAGTCAAACCTGTCTCTATCCAAACAGGTCAGATTTATTGGTGCCCTCCTCGACTCTGACAGGACCATGGCCTTCCTGCCCCATGACGTATTCCAGGCCCTTTGCACAGTCCTCAGGGACTGCCTCACTCACAGACAAGTCAGGGTGCATGTGATCAAAGTAGCTCTGGGACACATGGCTTCTACTATCTTTGTGACACAGTGGGCTTGTCTACGTCTGAGGCCTGTGCAATTTTGGTTCCTGTCTGACTTCGATCCCGTGTCCTTCGAAATGGCTCATGGTTCCAAGGGCAATAGCAAAATCGTTGCATTGGTGGCCCGAACTGGACAATGTGTGCACGGGCGTACCCTTCCTCGCTCCTCAACCCCAAGTGACTTTAACCACAGATGCATCCATGGAGGGATGGAGGGCGCACACTCAAGATTTAACTATCAGAGGGGAGTGGTCGCTATAGGAGAAGAAACTCCATATCAATGCCCTGGAGATGCTGGCTATAGAAAAGGCACTGAGGGCCTTTCAAACTATTCTAGCAGAAAAGGTGGTCTTATTGCTGATGGACAACACCACCGTCATGTTTTATTTAAACAAGCAGGGGGCATGAAATCCCACACTCTGTTTCAAATCACCATTCGCATATGGGACTGGTGCATTACCAATAAAATCCTGTTCCAGTCCATGCACCTGCCAGGAGAGGACAACCAGCTGGTGGACCAGCTCAGCAGGGCCTCCAATCTTTGCCATGAGTGGCGACTCCCAACCTTTTCTCCATCTTGGGGACTCCGGAGATTGATCTGTTCACAACCCCCCAGAACGCTCAGTGTGCAAGGTTCTGTTCTCGGGTTCGAACTCAGCGGTCATTAGGAGATGCCTTCCAGCTAGAATGGTCAGAACTGATGTTTTACGCCTTCCCTCCATTCCCACTCATCATGAGGGTGGTGGCCAAACTGAGGTCCGACGGGACAGACGCCATCCTGATTACACCATGGTGGCCAAGGCAGCCATGGTTTGCCCCTCTTCTGTTGTTGGCATGGGAGGAATACCACTGTCTCGAGCCTCATCCCGACCTGCTGACTCTACACAATGGTCGAGTCCTACATCCAGACATAGACAACCTTCCTCTAGTGGCATGGAGGCTCCGTCCATACTGAGCATGCCCCCATCTGTACAGTCGGTGATTAGGGCTGCCCAGAAGCCTTCTACCATAAAATCTTATTTGTTCAAATGGAACAAGTTCTTGGACTTCCTGTCAGTTAGAGATGTTTTTCCATCCCATGCATCGGTCCCAACCATCTTGGAGTTTTTAATGTCACTGGCCGACGCAGGATTGTGCTTGAATTCTATCAAGTGTTATTTATCTGCCTTATGCTCTCATTGCCAGCTTGAGAGCAGGCCCTCTCTCTTCCTGGACCCTCTGGTAAAGAGATTCATCAAGGGACTTAATAATATGCACCCCCTACCCTCGGTACCATCCGCGGCTTGGAGCTTGGACTTGGTGTTGGCTCATCTTTCTTCCAGAACATTTGAACCTATGGCCACAATGGTCTTAAGATTGCTGACCTGGAAGACAGCTTTTTTAGTGGCCATCACCTCTGCTCAATGTGCTGGTGAGATCTGTGCTTTATGGATGGACCAACCATACCTTCGGTTTCATAAGGACAAAGTGGTTCTCTGTACTGACATCATCTTTTTGCATGTGTCGGCCTTCCATATCAACCAAGACATTGTGCTCCCCACCCTAGCTCCAAACCCGACCATTGATAATACTGAAAGGCAACTACACACCTTGGATGTTCGCAGGTCCTTGGCCTTTCATCTTGACAGGACCTTGGGTTCGAGGTGCTCAGAGAGACTGTTTGTGTTCTACTCTGAGGCCAAGAAAGGACTGTCGGTATCGGCTCAGAGGTTTTCTAAGTGGGTGACCTCTGCCATCCATCTCTGTTACGAGCTGGCGGGCAAGACCCTTCCAGGCCTGGTGTGGTCGCATTCAATTAGGGCTGTAGTTATATTCTCTGCTTTTTTGTCTGGGATCCCCCTAGAGGATGTCTGTAAGGCTGCTGTCTGGTCCCAACCTTTGACTTTTATCAAACATTACAGGTTGGACACGACGGCCAGACAAGAAGCTCTTTTGGGAGGGCAGTGTTGCTATCTGGCTCGCAGTAATTCCTTTGCACTAAATTATTGCATACTTGAATTCAGTACAAATGATACCAAAATGCATTGAAGTTTACAGTTATACTTTATTATTGTTAATAAATTTTTCTTGTTTCAACTTACAAGAATGGTGTCAAGACACTCCCTCCTCCACTGACCGAAGCTTGTCAGTCTGATTAACCAATTTGTGTGATTCGCAGAGACCACGAAGAAGAAGGACAGGTTGCTCACCTGTAAAAGTGTTTCTTCGAGTGGTCATCTGCGAATTCACACAAATCCTGCCCATCCTCCCCTCAGTTGTGTCCTGCTCTTTGCTAAAATTCATGCTGTCGCTATTTGCGGCATACGTTTCGGAACTGGAGAAGAGCGGGAATGCCAGGGGCTATATAGGGGTGAGCGGAGCTACCGCCAAAAAGTTGCGACTGAAGTTTTGCCCAGTGATATCAGAACTTTCCGAGTTAGCTGTGCAGGCACAGAGATAACCCATTTGTGCGAATTCGCAGATGACCACTCGAAGAAATACAGTTACAGGTGAGTAACCTGTCCATTCATGACCTTTATTCTCTAATGCTTTGTTTAATTTTCACCTGATTGCTCCTGAATATAATATCTTATTTTAAGTTTCAACACTTGCAAGGCTTGGCAACCTTTTGTTCCAGTAGATATTCAGTGGTCTCTATTTTTTTTTTAATCACACATAATTATTCGTCCTGCATTGAAGCCATTAGTCTATCCATTTCCATTATCTCTTTCATCTTTATTAACCATTCTTCATTTGATGGAATTTTTGCGCTCTTCCAATATTTTGTATAGAACACTCTGGCCGCTGTCACCATGTACAAAAGTATCCTTCTATATTTTTTTCTCTACCTCCTTTTCAATGAAATGGGTCATGTTCAACAGGAAAAACTAGTTTGAATGGTATATTCAGGTGTAATATTTCTGTTATCTGTTTATGAATCCTTTCCCAATATTTTCTGCCCATTTGCAGCTCCACTACATGTGAAAGAAAGATCCTTGCATCTCTTGACATTTCCAGCAATTAATTTTACCTCTATTATACATTGTGCACAGGCATGTTGGAGATAAATAGCAGAGATGGTTCATCATTAGAAATTTTTCTTTAAGATCTTGGCATAAAGTGAATTTATGTGATTTTTTTCAAGGTTCTTTCCCATGCTTCTAATTCGATACTATTTCCAAAATCTTGTGCCCATTTAACCATAGCATTTATGCTTTTATTGTACTGTATAATCGAACTGCCTCAGTCTTGACAACATTGCCATGATGTGAACTACTTTAAAGGAAAAGATAAAGGTATTCCCCATTGACAAGGTTGTCAAGTCGTGTCCAACCATAGGGGGCGATGCTCATCTCCATTACTAAGCTGAAGAGCCAGCGTTGTCAGAGACTACTCTATGATGATGTGGCCAGCATGATTGCACAGAACGCTGTTTACCTTCCCACTGAGAAGTGGTACCTATTTATCTACTCATGCTTTTGAACTGCTAGGTTGGCAGAAGCTGGGACTAGTGACAGGAGCTCACTCCATCATGCAGCACCTGGACCTTGAACTGCCAACCTGCTGATCTTACAATTAACAGAGTCAGCGTCTTAACCACTTGAGCCACTGCATCCCTTATGAACTACTTTAGCTTCTAAATAAAGTTTGCTGATCTTTACACTGAAGTTTTTGATTTCTGAGTTAAATTCTGCCAGTACATAACAAAGAGCTCCATATTATTTTTCCTCTCTATCCATTCGGAAAGTCACTCTCCCACAGCTCGAAAAGCTACTTTAAAAAGTAACTCATTCCTGTTACTCCTTATGGTATTTGAAGTGTAATTTCCTGAGGTTTTTTGTTACAGTGGCTAAAAGATAACATTTTTGCATTGCTTTTTCAAGTGCTTGTAGAAACAAAGGGGGAGGATTTAGGATTGATAAAGAAGGAGCTGTATAGACCAGCCAAAAGGGCCAGCCTGAGGGTGGAGTGGGGGCGTGGCGACCAAACGCCAGCCACCCCTACTCCGCCCTGATGCCACTGTCATGCCACCCACCAGAATAGATAGTGGGTAGCATCAGGGTGCTCCCTTGGTGCAGCGTTCACACATGCTGCACCAAAGGAGTGCTGAAAAGTCGCCACTGCGGCAGCAAGGGCAGCTTTTTGCCACTATAAAAAGGAGCGGCATTTGCCAGCTCTTTTTAGACTAGCAAAGTACCGGATTGGGGCCACAGCATGTGGTTGCCGTGGCCCCAATCCAGCACAAAAAGGGCAGCAGGACACTGCCCCTTAGGGTCCATTTGTTCAGCCCCAAAATAGTATAAAACTTAGAAAAAACTTTCAAAGTGCTTCTAAAATGTCCCCAAATGCCCTTAGGACATTAACTTTGACAAGGAACTAGAAAACGTTATATAGAAGCTTTGTTCCAGTTTGTTATGCTGCTTTTCCAACGTGACTTATTTACAGTTATTTACATTAGGCAACCCCCTACCCCTAGACAGCTCCTTACTGGTAACATGTTACTTATATCTCATTACTTTCAACCTTTGTTCTCTCGCTATTGCCCATTCTGTTGTGTAAAAAATTCTGTTTTCTTGTGCCTTCCAGGCCTCCCGACGAATGTTGGATGATGAGATGACCGTCAGTCTCTCTCTGCCCAGTGAGTCAAGTATGTTCAACCACAACCGCTCCACATCCTCCAGTGAGCGTGAATCCAATTCTACATATGACCGCATATTCCCCCTGGGTCCAGACTACCAGGAGCCATCTCGATTGATTCGCAAACTGCCTGAATTCACCATAAAGGAGGAAGAGGCAGGTAAGAACTTGGAAGATCTTTCTAAAATCCCAAAGATAGTTCTTTGATTTAATTCCCACATCTGCTGCATCACCCTGGGGTGATGAACTTGGTTATAGCCCCTAGAAGTTTATGCTGAAATAAATTCATTAGTCTCAGAGATACTTTTTCCTGCCCCTTTTATGCTGAAGTAGACTGAAAACCTTTGCTGACTGCTAGAAATAGTGCAAATTGAGTCCACTTTAACTGCCTAGGCTCAGTGGGAATTGTATTTTTTTTCTGAGACACTGAGCCTTCTCTGTCAGAGAGCTCTGGTGCCACAATAAACTACAGTTCCCATGATTCCCTAGCACTGAGTCAGGGCAGTTAAAGTGGACCCAATTTGCACTATTTCTGGCAGTCTGCAAGGGCCCTAACACAGGTATTTCTTTGAAAATTGTCCTGATTTCAACCTCTGTTGTTATTTTTTAATCCACCCAAAGGGTGAATCAGATTGAAATGAAAACCTATAGCAGTAGATGAAGTTCTTAGCTTTTCATCTTGAGATTATTGGTCATGTATACTGACTCATATGGCTAGAATGTTGAACAAGGCCAATTAGGTAACTTTGGGCAACTAACATTTGCTGACGAATGTGTTCCACAGAGGAAAAGATGGGAAAATCCTTCTTATGCTGTGAGTTCAAATTGATCAGAACTATGATCAGTAATTAAATCAGTATGTCTTTGTTCAGCATGTCTGGCATGGCATTTACAGCTTTTGTAGTGAAGCTTTGTGTGTTGGGAATGACACCAGATAATCTGCAGGTGTGAAGAGCTGAATCATCTCTGATTTCCTCATTTGTTTAGACTTGGTGTGTAGCTCAATAAAATAATTTTGAAATAACAGATCTTAAGATAGTGATCCCTGAGGACAACAGGCAGAACAATCCCTGAGAGATCAATATGGTGACAACCTCATTTTTTAATCTGTGAGTCTGCTCCATTTATAGTCTTAAGCGGGGGCAGAATTTAAGAAATATTTTTTTTTAAAAATTATGGCTCTCAGAATCTTCCAGCCAGCATGGATGAAAAGCACTTCAATCAAAGGGCCCCAAAAATGGAAAAAAGGTTTTGGGGACTGCACGTACCCCATGGGCCACATTTTGCTCATATCAACTTAAAGTTGGGATCAAAAGGTGGTTTATCTGAGATCACTCAGTAAAATGAGTATATTAAGGACTAACAGAAACAGATGTTTTCAAAGAAGAAAAAGAAAAAAAACCAAAATTTATTGTTAGTTTTATATGGGTACTTATTATTGCAAATATATGTATTTGAACGTTTGTGAGCAATATTTGCTGAATTTCTGTAGCCAAGGGTTATTATTGGTATTAGCATTAGCGTTTATATGGCAGATACAGGGCTACCCAAAACTTTTAAATAACATTTTGAAGCAGTGCAACATCAGCAAAGAGTGCTGCAATAGAAAAGAAGAAGATGATAACAGAAGAGTTTTTAAAAGGTCATATACAGTAATTATTTTTGCTGCTCCCTTTCTCTTCTGAAGCCCCTTGGCTGAATTTCTTGTCTTCTGCTACTTCTTTTCCTAGGCTGCAGTGGGATTACCAAGCCAGCCCAGTTGAGTGGAGCTGAGGGAGTCCCCCATTATGCTGAGGCAGACATTGTGAACCTTCAGGGGGTGACAGGCAGCAACACCTATTCTGTCCCTGCAGTCACCATGGATTTGCTGTTTGGCAAAGATGTGGCTGTGGCTGAGTTTCCTAGGAAGCTGCTGACTTTCAAGGAGAAGCTAGGAGAAGGCCAGTTTGGAGAGGTGAGAGCAAACCTTGTTCTGACAGGTTTTTGACACGCATAAATAACAAGACTTTGACATTTAATTAATGGGAGATAACTAACATTCTGTTTAAGCAGTTACAATGTGTCAAAATACATGTCATTGCTTGAAGACTTTCTGTTTTCAAAAAGGACACCCACACTTTCCAGTGTGCAAGATGGTGTTCTTATGTAAGCTTTCAGAAAGTAAGGGCCTCTGCAGACCGGCCCAAAGGGCTGGCCTGGAGGCAAAGATGGGGTGGGGCAACCACACGCTGGCTGGCCCAACCCCACGCCAACGCCATCCTGATGGACAGCCAAAAGGACAAACAAGTGGGTCCTAGAGCAGATAAGGACTTGAACCCTCTCCTAAGAGAGCTGCTACCTGCAAAGCTAAAAATTACTGAGCTTGATGGTCACAAATGACCTGATTTAGTGCAAGCCAGTCCTCTAAGGTACTACATAAATCAAGCTTTTATTTAGAACCATGAAGACTAGAGCCCTGGTGGTGCAGTGGTTAAATGCCTGTACTGCAGCCACTCAGTCATAGACCACAAGGTTGCGAGTTCAATGCTAGCCAGGGCTCAGGCTAGACTCAGGCCTGCATCCTTCCGAGGTTGCTAAAATGAGTACCCAACTGTTGGGGGGCAATGAGCTTACAGT
Source organism: Phrynosoma blainvillii (assembly GCA_026167975.1). Taxonomy (NCBI): domain Eukaryota; kingdom Metazoa; phylum Chordata; class Lepidosauria; order Squamata; family Phrynosomatidae; genus Phrynosoma; species Phrynosoma blainvillii. Next base: position 157,256,083 of record JANUYF010000004.1, read on the forward strand.
TGTAAACCGCTTAGACATCCCATAGCGCGATATGAAGCGGTATATAAATGAAGCTGCTTTGCTAGAAAATTTGGACTTTGCTCAGTGGTAGAGCTGGACAGTTAAGAAAGATGATAGGAAGAAAATCAATTCATCTGAGATGTGCTGGAGAAGAGTGCTGAGGAGCCTATGGACAGCCAAAAGGAGAAACAAGTGGGTCCTACAGCAGATCAAGCCAGAAACCTCCCTGGAAGCCAAGATGATCAAACTGAGGCTGTCATACTTCGGACACATCATGAGAAGGGAGGACTCATTGGAAAAGACAATAATGCTGGGGAAGGTGGAGGGAAATAGGAAGAGAGGAAGGCCACATGCCAGATGGATGGACTCTATTAAGGAGGCCATGGGGATGGGGTTGTAGGAATTAAGCAGAGCAGTGGAGGATAGAGGGTCTTGGAGATGTCTCATCCATAGGGTTGCCATGAGTTGAGATCAACTCAAGGACAGTTAACAACACGAGTCCTGCCTTGCATGCAGAAACTCCCAGGTCATTCACCCAATATCTGCAAGTTAAGCTCAGAGAGAATCCTGCCTGAATTTCCAAGAGATCCTTGCTGTTAGTCATTGCAGGCAACACTGAAGTAAATGAACACCAAAGTTCTGATGCAAACTAACCTCTCCTTCCTCAGAGTTTGCCCAGTGAACCATCAGTGGCCAGTGTGGGCCCTGTAGGCTTGAGGGGATGGAGACCCCCAAGTCTTCTCAAGTCCCATGGTGGACCAACATGGCTCCTCAGTTCCTGATACTTATCCACCCCTTGCTCTAGAGGCCTATGAAGAAGCATTCATTTGTTTTGTTACTTGCCATCAAAGTCAGCATATTCATTTGTTAAATGACTGACCTAACAGAAAAGGCCTTATGAACAACTATAACGATAGCCACATCTACAACAATCAGGACTGCTAAGGCTACAATACCCATTGTTTTATTTTGCACAAAATATGAAGTTTATCTAGAAGTCTGTGTATCATAGGGCTGATATTGACCAGGCTCTGAATTGAAATTAAGCAGAGGGAGTTGTTGTGTCTCTGAGGCTTCCTGTAATGGCTAAATCAGCTCCAGTGGCATGATAAGAAGATCTGTTTGTACAAGGAATTTCACAAGCAGCCTTGACCCTGAAATCGGCAACACATATTGGATGCATTCTTTCTTCATACAGAGTTGAAAGTAGGGATGGGAGGAGGAGGTTAGGAGGGGAGTCATTCTGGGCTTTTTTTAAATTAACTTCAGCCCTTCACTGTATGTGACATGAATGGGTTCTCTGTCAGATCACTGCTGCTTGTTACATTTCCTCCAGGTCCACCTATGTGAAGTGGAGGGGATGGAGAAGTTTGTGGACAAGGATTCTGTTCTGGATGGCAACTCAAGCCAGTCTGTTCTCCTGGCTGTGAAAATGCTGCGAGCTGATGCCAACAAGAATGCCAGGTGCATAGAATGTGTGGCATGAGAGGGGGAAGCAGCTGTTGTATTCTTAAGGATGGTCATAGCAGCCAAATGAAAACTCTTTGTCTTGCACACAAATATGTCAACAGATGAATGCTGAATACCTTTATTTTTGCTTCTCCTCTCATCATTTAAGCAGGCAGATTGCTTTTGAAAAAAGTGATAGTAGAATCACATATAGTTTTTTATAAATTAGACTCACACAAACATGGATTGAATGCTCAGTCTTTTTCTTAATAAAACTGTTCAAAACAGTTGCAGAACTTCTCTAAGAAAGAGCAAGTAGATATATGTAAGGGTGAAATTACAAGTGCTAGCCAGTTGGTAGCTATCACAATCTACTTTTCCTCATCTCAACCTTAACCATGCAGAAAATCTTCAGAAGCAGTCTTTTTCCAGAGCTCTCTTCAGGACAGAAAATTACAAGTGTCCTGAGGGCAATTTCAGACCAGCTCTCTACTTTCAAAAGTTACAGATTTCTTCTCCAGAACATTTTTGGGGCTTGCAGGATGGGGCCTCAGATGGAAGCCCCAGCGAACTTACTAACCAAACAGAAAGATCCTTTAAGATGCCTGCCTCACAGGATTATAGGTCACAAGTAACTATGTAGATCTACCTGGCCTCTACAGAGAGGTACAGTCCTATTTAATCTGTTCTCCTTGTGCTTTTTGGTTCTTTCAATAAATTATTACAGCCAGGCTTTAGAGGCACAGCTTCTATGGAGAAGTGCAGGATGAGATAAAACTGTTTTGTAATATATGAATGTAGCAAAAATTCTGGGAGCACCTGATTGAAAAGTGTCCACACAGGAGACAAGTGGAAGCTCCCATAAACTGTTGTAAGCAGATGTATATACAGGAGACTGGTGAACATACGAAGCTGCCTTGGACGGAGTCAGGTCACTGGTGCCTTTTCTGACAGGCAGTGGCATAGCAGGAGCTCTCAGGTAGAGGTTTGCCACATATAACGTGATTCTTTTGGCTGGTGATGCCAGCCACTGAATACATTACCTTGAAATCATTATCATCTTAAAGCTAGGCATGCACTCTGTGTTTAATCTGTAGTACCTCCTCCTTCCCACAAGCTTCAGGGTCCTGATGGCTCACAAAATGGAGGAAGCTGGAATTTAAACCCATGGATACATGATGACCAGCTGAAAGCAGTTATAGCAAGGAAATTACCATACTACACTATTTATTCTTGTTATTGGTAGTATAATCATTGTTGTTAGACCTTAATCAAAATGAATTCATAATTTCTAGACTTTGAAATTGCTGCTGGAATGGGCTGCTGCGGCGGTGGTATCAAACATATCAATGATCCGTAGTATTAAAAAATTCCTACACAAAAGATTATTTTTTACCATGGAATAGATTGCAGATGATTCCTCATCCTAGCATGCTGCTACTTTTGAACATACAGCAAGGTAGATTTTTTTTTAATGAAGCATTTATCAGTAACCAAGTTCTTCAGTACCCATTCATGTCACTTTCTTGCAGTGAAAGACTTCTTGATACATTGTCCCCTTACACTTACATGTTCATGTGAACACATGTGAACATACATATATACACTCCTCCTTACAAAAATCCTGATTCAGATTTCTAGTAGTAGGTACAAACTTTATCTTCACTGTACTCCTAGAACTCTTGATCTTGGGTGGGAGAAGTAAAATTAAAGTATTCTCATATCCTAAAAATGTTTGGTAGATTAGTATTCATATAATAGAGATACGCGGAGCTGCTGGAACTAAGAGAATGTGACATGTCTGTTGTGGCTTGGTCAGCCATTGTCTTCATGTCAGACAAGTGATTTGTATGTTTTTTTAAAAAAATAAAAATAAAAATTATTGATTAAAAAAGGCTCACAAATAATGGGCATAGAACAAACAAAACAAATGGATAAAACAAAACAAACGTACATTACCCTCCCCATCACCCATCCTCCCACAGTGTCCACCCCATCACAAAACAAACACATTACTAGACATTAAACACTTCCTTGTCTTTCATGTCTTTTCTTATCTTCTCAAAATTTTACTTCAGAATCATAAACTTTAAGTTTCCATCATATTTATTTACCCATTTACTCTTTTATTTGCATCTTCTATTTAGTTCTTTAATCTTTTGTGTCTTATTTCACATATATATACTTTAGAAATTACCTATTCCATTGCTATCACAAAACTAGATCCCCATACTTGTTGTAAATAAGCTATTAACGGTTTCCATTCTTTTTTGAAATATTTTATCATTTTCTCCTTTTTCAAATAGGTTAACTTGTCTGATTCCATATAGTCATATAATTTCATTAGCCAAGTTCTTATTGTTGGATATTCTTTGGATTTCCATTTGGAGGCATACACTATCCTTGCTGCTACTATCATGTAAAAAAACAATTTCCCAAATTCTCTTTCTACTTTTTCATCTGTAATCATTCCTAATAGGTACATTTTAGGATCTATTGGAATCTCAATATTTAGTATTTTACCTATCTCAACATGGATGGCTCTCCAATATTCTTTCACCCTTGTGCACTTCCACCATAAATGTGAAGGTTCCCATCACTGTTCCACATTTCCAGCAGTTATTTGAAGGATTTTTATTCATTTTTGCTAGTTTATAAGAGGTGGGGTACCAATGAAATTGCATTTTGTAGTAGTTCTCCTTTATATCATAATTTAAGGTAAATTTTAGTTTCTTGTTCCAGCACTTTCCCCACTGCTCAAGCTCTATAATAATAATAATAATAAAATTTATTTATATCCCGCCCATTGGTAATCCCATTGCTATGTTTTGGCCTATGTTCTGAGCCCATTTTATAATGGGTGCTTTTATTACTTCTCCTTCCATTTCTAATTTTAGAAGCACTTTGTAGAACTTGGATGTACTATGATCCCTACCAGAAATCAATATCTTTTCAAATACTTTACCCATAATTCCAATACCTTTTCTTTTAAAGTCAAACAGAAATTTCTCCTTTATTTGCCAGTACGGAAACCAATTGCAATTGTAGCCGTCCTGTATTAATTGTTCCCAGGTTTTTAATTTTATTCCCATACCTTCACCAATGGTTAAATCATCATAGGCTCCTCATCTGTTTTTATCATTTTTTTCTTTTTTTGGAATGGCCATTTATAGATGCCCATTTAGTAATAACATCATACCATGTAGTTTTTATTTTCTGCCAGACTCTTAAAAGGGAGCGTCTAATATAGTGGTTGTTGAAGTCTTTATGAACTTTAAGTTTATCATAGAGTAAATGCCCATGCCACCCAGATATATAGTTAAAACCTTCCAATTGCAAATTTCTTCCCCCCTCAATTTAATCCAATCCATTAGCCAATTAAGACAATTTGCATAATAGTATAATTTCAAATCCAGTAGTGCCAATCCACCTCTACTCATCACATCCTGCATTAATTTCACTCTTACCCTGGATTTTCCCCACTCTAGATAAACTTCAATATATCTTTTTGCCATTTTGTAAAGGGTTGATCATAACAATGGGTATGTTTTGAAATAAAAGGAGCATTTTTGGTAGTAAATTCATTTTTATAGTTGAAATTTTTCCCATCCATGATAGGTTTAATTTCCTCCATCTGTCTAAATCTTTTTTGATGTCATTCCAAATTCTATCATAATTATTTTTGAACAAATCTGAATTTTTATCATAAGGTTTATACCCAAATATTTAATCATCTTTTTTAATTGGAATTTAGTTTTTTCCATTAATTATTTTCTTTTCTTAGTTGTTAAATTCATTAATAATGTTACAGTTTTATCTTTGTTTATTTTAAATCCTGAGACTTCCCCATATTGTTTAAGTACTGTTAACAGATAGTCAATGCTTTCCAGTGGGTTTTCTATGGAAAGCATCAGATCATCCGCCAATGCTCTTAATTTAAACTCGGATCCCTTGACTTTTATTCCTTCTATTAATTTATCCTCACAAATTTTATTATTTAGGATTTCCATGTTACTATAAATAATAATGGTGAAAGAGAGCAACTTTGTCTGACACCTTTTTGGAATTTACAACTCTCTGTCTTTTCTCCATTTATTAATAAGAAAGCTTCTTGATTTTGGTAAATTGCTTCTACCCATTTTATAAAATTTTCCTCAATATCCAATTTCTCTAAAACACATAACATAAATTTCCAATTTATCCTATCAAAAACTTTCTCAGCATCAATGAAGTATAATGTCAATTTTTTAATCTATATTAATCTCATGATATTCTATCAAATTTATTAGATTTCTAGTGTTATCCTTGATTATTCTATTGGGAAGGAATCCTGCTTTATCTTCATGTACCCAGTTCATTAGCCAAGTTTTTAATTGTTCTGCCATTATGTTTGCAAATATTTTATAATCACAATTCATTAGTGATATGGGCCTGTAGTATTTTGGATCTGTTATTTCCCTATTTTCTTTTGGTATTAACATTATATTTGCTTGAGACCATGTCTTTGGTATCTTATTTAATATCTGATTCATAATTCTTTGTAATGATAATGCCAATTGCTGAGCAGAAGTTTTATAATATTCTGGGCCAGGTGATTTTCTCATTTTCATTTGTTTTATTGTGTCTAATATTTCCTGAACTTCTATTTAATTCAAATTTGTCTTCTGTTCTTCTAACCACTTAAATATTTTTTCTGAGTCTAAATGTTTTTTAATTTTGTCTGTTTTGTCCTCTTTATATAAATTTGAATAATAATTTAGGAATATCCGTTTTATCTCTTTTTGGTCTGAATATATTTTGTTTCCCTCTTTTATATTTGTAATAATTTTTTTTTTTTTTTTTTTTTTTTTTGCTCTTTTCTTAATTTGTAAGCCAATAGCTTCCCAGGTTTATTTGAAAATTCAAAATATTTTTGTTTTAGATATCTGAGTTTCTTTTCTAATTCATCGGTTATTATTGTAGATAATTTGTTTTTGTAAACAATATATCTCTGCCTTCAATCTTTTTTCTGTGGGATTTATTTTCAATTGGTCCTCTCTTATATTAATTTCGTATTCCAAATTTTAATATAATTTTCTTTTTTCTTTTTTTTATCTCTGCACCTTTTTAAAAATAAAATAACCCCTCATGTATGCTTTAGATGCATCCCACAATACATTGGAGAGTACCTCTTTATCTAAATTTTCCTGAAAGAAGAATTTTCGTTGATCTTGTGCTTCTTTAACAGTATTATCATTCTTTAGCAATTTTTTGTTCAATCTCCATCTGAATTCTTTTAGACTATTTTTCATCACCATTGAGACTGGATTGTGTTCCAACCATATTTTTGGCAGTACCTCTATTTTAGATATTTTTCGACATAGTAATGTCAAGATTAGAAACATATCCAGCCTTGGTCATGAATTATGACATGCGGAAAAGAAAGTATGTTCCTTTGCATTATCATACAATATTTTCCACATATCTTTCAAAGATAATCTATCAATTCAAAGAAATCTTTAGGCAGTTTCCCTTGACTAAACTTTATTTCTTTTTCTGATGATGTGTCAAGTATTGGGTGTATTACCCCATTCCAGTCTCCCATGGTTATTAATAAATCATTATTCAACTCCTCCAGTTTTTGTAATAATTGCGCATAGAATTCTTTGTTTTCCAATGGTGTATATATCCCAACAATTAATTTTTTTCTCCCATCAACGTTATTTCAACTATTACATAATGCCCATTTGGGTCAACTAGTACCTCTTTAGATTCAATCCTAGAATTAATATATATTACCACCCCCTTTTTCTTATTTTTTGTAGCAGATACCATATTTTCCGGTGTATAAGATGACTGGGCATATAAGATAACCCCCAACTTTTCCAGATAAAATACAGAGTTTGGGATATACTCGCTGTATAAGACGACCCCTTTTCCAACGCACACCAAACAAAAATTAAAAAACAAAACATCAGATTTGATTTCAATATGGTAATTTTAATTCAAATGCTTATGATACGCAGGTACTTAGCACGAAAACTGTCACTTATAAACACAACAAGTGACCCTGGGCATGTCACACACTCTCAGCCTCAGAAGATGGTAATGGCAACCCCCATTTGAAGAAACATGCCAAGAAAGCCCCATGATAAGTTTGCCTTAGGGTTGCCATAAGTCGGAAAGGACTTGAAGACACAGAAGAACAACAAAAAAGTCTGCAATTGTTTCATAGTTAGTACATGGAAATAGGAGCCAGCATGGTGTAGTGGTTTGAGTGTTGGACTACCACTCTGGAGACCTGGGTTTGATTTCCCACTCTGCCATGAAACCCACTGGGTGAACTTGGACAAGTCACACTCTCTCAGCCTCAGGGGAAGGCAATGGCAAACCTCCTCTGAGCGAATCTTGCCAAGAAACCCCCATGATCACCATAAGTCAGGAACAATAACAACAACATTCTTGGAAGTCACACTCTCTCAGCCTCAGGGGAAAGCAATGGCAAACCCTTTCTGAACAAACCTTGCCAAGGAAACCCCAGGATAGGTTCGTCTTTAAGTTGCCAGAAGTCAACCCCGTCTTCCTCCTCTTCTTCTTTGTCCTCCTCCTCCCCTCTACAAAGGCTCCAGGAGGGAAGGAGGGAGCCCAGCCCAGCCCCCCCCAAGAGATGCTTCCTCTGCTGCCGGGAAGAAGAAGAGAAAGGCTGGCAAGTGCCAGGGCCCCAGAGGGGGGGAGGACTCCCTGGGAGAGGAGGACGAGGTGAGGAGGAGGAGGAAGAGGGCATCCCTGCCCTGCCAGGGGGTTTCCCTGATCTGACCCTCTCTCTTCTTCTTCCTCCTTCTCCTCCTCCCATGGGGGGGGGCTTTTCCTGAGGGGAAGGGAGGAAGGAAGGGGGGAAAAGAAGGGAGGGAAGGAAGCTGAGGCCTTCCCCTGAGGCTGAGAGAGTGAGCCTTGCCCAAGGCCACCCAGTGGGTTTTTACAGGGCCTTCCCTGTAGAGAGACAGGACAGGCAGGGCAGACCAGCCCAGGGCAGCAAGGGAGGAAGGGAGGCCTTTTCCCTCCTTCCCCCAGGGCCAAGCGACCGCCTCCACCTCCTCCTCCTCCCTATCTTCCTGAGGGTGTCACCCAGCCTAGCGCAGTGAGTGCGTTGAGGGGGAGGAGGAGGGAGACAAAATGGCGGCCGGGCTGAGGGAGGGGGCCCTCTCACCTGGCCTTCCTCTCTTCCTGGCATATAAGATGACCCCCGACTTTTGAGAAGATTTGACGGGATTAAAAAGTCATCTTATACGCCGGAAAATATGGTACATACTCCTTGCCTAGTTTGTTTTTTTAATTTCTATTTTATTTTCAAATGTTTAAAAAGAAGAAAATAGTAACATTACAAGACATGACATAACATGGACAAGCCTAAACATAACAATCTGTGAATCTATTAAAATGCACGTACATACACTTCTTGTCCTCTACTTCAGAGTCATATTTTAGAAATCTTATATCCTTTTTATTTTCTACTCCCCCTCCCCCATATAATATGCAATTCTTGTTTTCAATCAGATTAAACAACAATAATATTTTATTTCAGTCATGGCCAGTATTAAATAATATAAAACTTTTATACTTGTTCCATACCTTGAATAGAGCTTTTCTTAGGACATGGTTATTAAACTCCTGGTTTGCTTTTATTTTGTCATAGAATAAAAAGGTGTGCCATCCAAATCGATTTCCTGTTGCTTCCAGATATAAAAGTCTTCTGTTGTCTAATCACATCCATGCCATTGACCACTGCAGGCAGCAGCAGTTGTAGTATAATCTTAAATGTGGCACTCCAAAACCCCTCTAGAGGTTTCATCTTGAAGGAGCTTCATTTTTAACCGGGGTTTCTTTTCTGCCCAGATGTAATTGGTGATATCCCTTTGCCAATCCTGAATGGTTCTTCATTTGTTATGATTGGAATATTTTGAAAGAGAAAAAGCATCTTTGGGAGTATTGCCATTTTTATTGTCACCATTCTCCTCATCGGGAATTGATCTTTTTCCAGCGTGCTAGGTCTTTTTTGTGTTCTTTGGTATGGTTATTTTTGAACAAGTTGGTATTTTTATTTTTATGTTTATTCTGAAGTATTTTACTTTACTTTCTATCTTGAAGTTAGAACTTTTAGCTAAATCCTCTACTTTTTTGTTAAATTTATGGTCAATATTTTAGATTCTTCTTTGTGGTCTCTGCGAATCACACAAATGGGTTTTATCTGCACATGCGCAGCAACTTCAGAAACTTCTGGAATTGCTAGGCAGAACTTTTGTTGCAACTTTTTGGCAGTAACTCCACCCATCCCTATAAAGTCCCCTAGCGGTCCCGCTTTTCCCCAGTATTCGCTTGTGACTTCAGCCTATCGACTCGTGCTTGATCTTTGCTAGTTTATGACTATTCTTCTTGGATTACCCTTAATAACGTCTGTTTGCTCATCGATTGGCCCAGATTGCATTGACTTCGATACTTGGATTGTGCTTTGGATTTGAAGATGTCGTCCCGCACTTTTAAATAGTGTGAGAAATGTGGGGGAACGATTCCTGCCTCCGACCCCCATTCCTCCTGCCTCTTGTGCTTGGATGTGGGCCACAACCCGCAATCTTATGACTAATGCAGGTCCATGACCTCCCAGGCCCTTCGGAATAGGGACAAGAGGCTCAAGGCAGCTCTTTACATGCAGGCTCTTTGACCTGCTTCAACCCCGGTGGCTGGGCCCTCGACTGCCGTAGAGGCTCCGGCAAAGACCAAAACGAGTCCCAGAAAGAAAACATCCAAGTCAGATGGGGACATCGGAAAAGACAGGGAAAGGTCTAAAAGGGCTCAGTCTGAGCACGGTCACTCCCTCGAGAGCCACCGAATCAAGAAAACATCGAAAAGGAGGCATTCTTCCGAGAGGGAGAAATCCAGAGACTCCTCCTCTAAGAAGGCTCATCCCTCCACTTCTGAGGGTTCGAAGCCTAAAGTTTCAGCTTCATCATCTGCATGGCCTCTTTCACCTCCGGTCTCCAGGTCTCCATCCCCGGTTGCGGGACCATCCTCTGCAGTTCCAAAGCCTTCTGTCTCCCAAGGTGCAGCCACTATGGTACCGACACTCTTTTGCGACGAGCCCCAACCCATCCTCGATACTGAGTCCAAGGGAGAGCTGCATGATGATGTCCCTATCCTGACTCGAGTTCTACAACCAGAACAGGTTCCCTGTCTTTTCCGATGTCCCCATCCGACTTGGATGTTTTCTTTATGGGACTCGATTTGGTCTTCGCCGGAGCCTCTACGGAAGTCGGGGACTGTTCTGGCTCTTCCACATGCTGGGACCAAAGGACTCTGGGCTCTGAGGCAGATGGCGCTGCTCTGTGAGTGGAGGATGACCCCATACTGAAGGAAATTCCTGAGCTGGTATACGACTCCATTTCCAAGCATTACCTGATGCCGGTTGACCCTCAAACCCTCCAATCCCATGCCACGACACTGCACACGGCTACCATTCAAGCTCAAGTCCATAGAGCAGCGTCCTCTGAGCCGCCTACATCTCCACTAAGGTGCCAGTCTCTGCATCTGAGGCCTTTACTAGACTCTCCCAGTCCCGGTCTGTGTCTCCTCAGTCCCGAGGTTCCCATTTCCTCTCATCATTCAGTCTTGTCTCGATTGCTATCTCCGGCTGTGGAAAAGGCCCTGCGAGCTTTCAAACCCCTGCTTCAGACCAAGGTGGTCCTTCTATCAATGGATAACACCATGGTCATGTATTATATCAACAAGCAGGGAGGTATGAGGTCCCCATCACTTCTTGAGATCACTCTGCAAATTTGGAACTGGTGCATCCCAAGGGGCATCACCCTTCAAGCAACCCATCTTTCCAGAGAGGAGAATGAGCTGGCAGATCAACTCAGCCAGTCCTTGAGCTCGTGTCACGAGTGGCACCTCCATCCCGAGACGGTCACCTACCTGTTCTGGACATGGGGAAAGCCCGAGATTGACCTCTTTGCTTCCCATCTGAACAGCCAGTGCTGCCAATTCTGCTCCAGGTTCAAGGCCCTGGGATCTTGAGGGGATGTGTTCCTGTTCCAGTGGTCCAAGAAACTGGTCTACATCTTCTCACTGTTCCCTCTCATTACAAGGGTAGTCGCCAAGATCAAAACAGACCTTTCCAACTCCATTCTCATCACTTCTTGGTGGCTGAGGCAATCATGGTTTGCCCCTCTCTTGAACCTATCCAAGTAAGAGGTTTCTCCATCTCAAACCTCGTCCCGATCTTTCTCTCCACGATGGTCGAGTACACCATTTGGACATAGAGAACTTACCACTGGTGGCTTGGAGGATCCAGCTCTAGAGAATCTTCCACTCTGTCAGAACAATAATTTGAGCCTCTCTCAAGCCCTCTACGCAAAAGTCTTATGCCCTGAAATAGGCGAAGTTTGCAGACTTCCTAAATAGCAAGAACCTCCATCCGTCCCGTGCCTCGGTACCGATCGTCCTGGAGTCCCTCATGACTTTGGTTGACTCTGGCTTGGGACTGCAATCTGTCAAGTGATACTTGTCAGCCATTTGTTCCCACTATCAATTTCAAGACAGACCCTCCTTCTTTAAGGAACCCTTGGTAAAAAGCTTCCTCAAGGGCCTGGCTAACCTACACCCTCCTACCTCGGTACCGACACCGGCCCAGAGTCTTGATATCGTCTTGTGAGGTCTTTCATCCAAACCTTTTGAGCCGATGGCTACCTCAGACTTAAGATTGCTGTTCTGGAAAACAGCTTTCTTGGTAGCCATCACTTCAGCCTGTTGCACAAGTGAACTGTGTGCTGTTCAGATAGACCAGCCCTTCCTATGTTTTCATAAGGACAAGGTTGTACTCCGCCCTGATATCACTTTTTTGCCCAAGGTGGTGTCGGCCTTTCACTTAAATCAGGACATCATGCTTCCCACCCTGGCCCCGAACCCGACTACAGATACTGAGTGCCACCTGCATTTACTCGATGTCCATTGGGCACTGGCCTTCTATGTGGACAGAACATCGGGCTTGAGACGATCAGAACACTTGTCTGTATGCTATTCGGAGGCAAGAAAGGGGCTTCCTGTTTCATCTCAGAGGTTTTCTAAATGGGTGGCCAGCACCATCCACCTCTGTTACGAACTTGCAGGAAAGGACTCTCCAGCCAGGGTGCGAGCACACTCAACTAGGGCGGTAGCTGCATTCTCCACCTTTTGTCTGGGGTCCCATTGGAGGATGTGTGCATGGCTGCTGTCTGGTTCCAGCCCTTGACATTCATTAAACATTACAGACTGGATTTGAGAGCCAGATGGGATGCAGCCTTCAGGAGGGCAGTGTTACTGGCTGGTTTGCACTAAGGTGATCATGTCTTGCCTTTATATGCTTGAAATAATTAAGACAAATGCACTTAACTGATGCTTAATGTTTATTGTTCTTGATAAATACAATTTATTTAAATTTCATTTGGTTCCAGGACACTCCCTCCTCCACTGACCCAAGCTTGTCAGTCTAACACATTTGTATGATTTGCAGAGACCACGAAGAAGGACAGGTTGCTTACCTGTTTGAATGGTCATCTGTGAATTCACACAAATCCCACCCATCCTCCCTTCAGTCATGTCCTGCTCATTACTAAAACTCCTGATCTCTCAGCTTGCGGCAAACGTTTCAGAACTGGGGAAGAGTGGGACCGCTAGGGGACTTTATAGGGATGGGTGGAGCTACCGCCAAAAAGTTGCAACTAAAGTTCTACCTATGATTCCAGAAGTTTCCAAAGTTGCTGCGCATGCACAGATAAAACCCATTTGTGTGAATTCGCAGATGACCACTCGAAGAAATACTGTTACAGGTAAGCAACCTGTCCTTTTTCCTTATTAAATCTGTATCCTGAAACTCGTGCAAAGACCATCAGTTTTTCTATTAAAGGTTGGATGTTCTGTAGTGGGTCTGCCAAATAGATAACCATGTGTTCTGCATACATGTTAAGTTTTAATTCGTAGTTTTTTATCTTCACGCCAGGTGTGTTTTTGTCATCTCTTAAGCTATTAGCCAGTATTTCTAATGTAGCTATAAAAAGGAGTGGTGACAATGGAAATCCCTTGCAGGTACCTCGTTGGATTGGGACTAGTTTCATCTTTTCCCCATTGATAATAACTTGGGCATCTTGATCTGTGTATAATGCTTCAGGTGCTGATATAAACCAATCTCCTGACTGCATTCTCTGAAACGTGGCCATCATAAATTTCTAATCAATGTTATCAAAGGCCTTCTCTACTTTGAGAAAGATCAATGCAAGTTTTTTTTATCATTTCTCTTTTTATGATGTTCAGTGATATCTATTAAATTCCTAATATTATTTTTCATGTGCCTTTTTGGTTAAAAAAACCAACCCCAAACAGATTGATCTTTATGAATCCGTTTATTCAATAATTTTTAAAGTCTTTTTGCCAAAATCACTGTGTATAGTTTGTAATCAACATTTAAAAGGGAAATTGGTCTATACTTTCTTATATCAATTGTTTCATTTTGCTCTTTTGAAATTAAAGTGATTGCTGACTTCCACGTTTTTGGGATTTCCCTCTTCATTGCCTTGTTCATAACCTCTTTCAAGGATGGTAATATTTGTTCTTTAAATTCTTTACAATATTTGGCAGTAAATCCATCTGGTCCTGGTGCTATATTATTTTGAGTTTATTAATGACCTCTTGTTATTTCCATTATAGTTATTTCTTTATTTAATTCTTCTTTTTGTTGGTCTGAGATTTTTGCAATTGTTTGACTGTCAAGATATATTTGAATTGTGTTAGCCTCAACTTCTCTTTGTTGATACAATCCTTTATAGTATTTATAGAAGCTCTCTTTAATCTGCTTAGTATATGCAAGGGTCTTTTCCCCATCCTTAACTTTCAATATCCATTTACTTTGTTTTTCTTTTCTCAATCTCATTGCCAATCATTTACCTCATTTATTTGTGAACTCAAAATGAAGATGTTTTACATGCCTTAACTTCTTTTCGATCTTTTTACCTGTTGTATTTTTTTCTAATCATTCTAACTCTTTTAATTGTTCTTGCAATTCTTTCATCCTCTGATTTCTATTTTTCTTCTTTTCTTTTGCCAGTTGTAAAAACACGCCACGTACCACTGCCTTGGAAGTATCCTAGACTACACTATCTTTCACTTCTCCCATCATATTTTCTTTAAAAAAGAGGTTTAACGTTTCCCTGATTCTTTCTCTAGTATTTTTGTCTCTTAAGATCGAATCGTCTAGTCTCCAACTAAAGTCTTTTTTTTACCCTGTAGGTCATTAATATAGGATTGTGATCTGATATTTTATGTTATATCTCAATGTTTCTTATTTTCGAATTAATCTGTTTTGAATTTATGAACATGTCGAGCCTTGACCAGACCTTATTCCTCTCCAAGAAGAAAGTAAAATCCCTATCCAAATCATATTTCCATCTCCATGCACCTTGAATGGACAGCACCTCCATTAAATCAAAAAAAGATTTAGGTTTTCCTTGTTTTAAGTATGTTTTATTTTTGGCTTTTCTATCTATTGGATGGTTTATCACACCATTGAAGTCCCCCATCATGATTATGTTCTCATATTAAAAATCTGACAACTTCTCCAACAGTTTCTTATAAAATAAACTTTTATTTTCCAAAAGGGAAATAGTGTTCATATAATAGAGGTATGGGGAGCTGCTAGGACTAAGAGAATGTGACATGTCTGCTGTGGCTTGGTCAGCCATTGTCTTCATGTCAGACAAGTGATTTGAATCAGGCACTTATTATTTGAAAATCCTACAGTTAAAGTGTAATATGGCCTCATAATTCTGCCTCTATATGACTTGTTTTGTTTTTTTATTTGGAAGGAATGACTTTCTTAAAGAGATTAAGATCATGTCCAGATTGAAGGATCCCAACATTATCCGGCTGCTGGCTGTGTGTATTACTGACGACCCTCTCTGCATGATCACAGAGTACATGGAAAATGGTGACCTCAACCAATTTCTATCTCGCCAGGAGCTCCAGAGCTTGACAGTGAGCTCTGCCCCTTCTGTCAGGTAGCCAATAAGAGCTCTGTAAATACTGGTCTATATACTGCATCCTGTGTGAGACAACTGTTCCACATTATAGCCCCATAAGAGTATGAATTTATACTGTGCTGTATGAAAGGGCTCAAAATTGAATCCCTGAGTAAAGACTAAAGTCTACAAAAGCTCATGCTGCCAACTTCTTTATTTCAGTTAGGGCCTTTCTTCTTCGTGGTCTCTGCGAATGCACACAATTGGGTAAAGACTGCGCATGCGCAGCAACTTCGGAACCTTCTGGAATCACTAGGCAGAGTAAAAGTTGCAACTTTTGCCCGGGCTGGACTCAAGTTGCAACTTTTTGGCGGTAACTCCGCCCACCCCTATATAGGACCTCCGTCGGTACCGCCCCCCTTCAGTTCCTTTCGTCCGCCGCGTTAGCAGCTTCGTAGGAACCTTTTTTGCTTCAGGCAAAACCTCTTGCTCGTAGAATCACTTGGCTTTTGACCTCGGACCGGATTTTGACTCGTTTTTGGCTCTCCTGATATTGTTGTTGCTCCTGGTGAACTTGGACTGTTTTTGACTTCGACTTCGCTTCTTCCTTGTCTGATTTGGTGACCAGCTCCGTTTTGATATGGCATCTCGTTCCTTTAAGCAGTGCCCGAGATGTAACAACAAGATCCCTAGCTCGGATCCTCATTCTTTGTGCTTGCTATGTCTTGGGCAATCTCATAACCCGAAGGCTTGCCCGGAATGTAGATCCATGACTTCGCAGGCGCTAAGGAACCGGGATAAGCGGCTGAAGGCCGCTCTTTATGAAGAGGCTCTCCGTCCGCCTCCCAGAGAGTCTCCGGCTGTGGATGCACCTGTTGGTGTCGTTGAGGCGCCTGCTGGTGACTCGGCCCCCAAATCGGCCCCAAAGAAGCCGTCCGGGGACCCGGGGGCTCACCCTAAGAAAATATCAAAGAAGGCGTCTTCTGAGCGTGCCCGCTCTCCTGTTCCACTCAAAAAGACCTCCAAGAGACGCCACTCGATTGAGAGGGAGGCTGTTAAGCCTAAGGACACGGCCGCCAAAAAGCCGCGAACCAGGCCTGAGAAGGCCAGGCACCAGCCTGAGCCCGAGAAAGAACCTACGCCTCAACCTCGATCCAGGTCGCCTTCCCCGGTCCCGGGGCCGTCAGGGCTCTCGGTACCGCCTCCTTTGAAAATCATCTCCCCTCCGATTCGTGCTATCATCTCCGAATCGGACTCCGAGGGCGAGGTTATACAACAGCTCCCGCTATTGGAAACGGAGGAGACTCCTATACCGTCGAGAGATACCGCCACTTTGGGTGCGGAGGCTGATGAGATACCGCTGGAACCAGAAACGGAGCGTATTCTAAGAGAGAACCCGCACTTGATCTTCGATTCTCTCACGGGCCGCTTCCTTCAACAGGTCGATCCTAAGACCCTCTCCCGGCCTTCTGTTCCAGTACGTCGTCTATCCAAGGAGGCTTCACCATCGCCTCCCAGATCGTCGGATGACCGTTCCAGGCATCGCTCTCCAGGCGGGAGACGGGCTCGATCCCGTTCGGTCTTACCATCCAGGCGTCCACGCCCCAGACACCATCGATCCCGTCGTGAGGCATCTCGGTCCCGCTCCTCTTCTTCTAGGTCTCCTTCAGCGCTCTCCAGTGCTTCTTCGGCTTCGCCATCTCCTTCTCCATCTCGCAGCCGGGTAGTGCTAGTGGAACATCATTCTGCCTCTCCAACTGATGATGTGAGATTCTTCACGGAGCAGGTTGTACGGATGGCAGAAGCTCTCGACCTCGAGCTCGTGCGTTCGGAGACTGAGCCCAAAGATTCAGTGGAAAAGAGGGTCCATGGCAGAGTACCGACTCCTCCAGCCCTCGGTTTTCTTCCGTCCCTCCAGGATATCGCGGAACGATCCTGGACCGCTCCAGCATCTGTGGCTTCCACCTCGAGGAAAATAGAAAACCTATATCGCATCGCTCCTTCCCAAGCTTCATGGCTCTTCGAACATCCTAAGCCTAACTCGGACATTGTAGAAGGGGCCCAGACGGTGCAGGTTTCGAAATTCTCCTCGCCAGTGGACAAGGACGGCAAGAAGATCGACGGGCTGGCCAAGAAGTCGTATGCTGCTGCGGTACTCAACATGAAGGTGGCTAACTATGCTGCCTGCATGGGAGCATACCAGCAGCACATCATGGAGAGGCTGCTACCTCTCCTTGATGATTTGCCGGACGACAAAAAAGCCTTGGCTGTGGCACTCCAGTCGGAAGCGCATTCCATCGCGGGACAGCAGATTGTGTCTGCCCGTCATTCAGCCGATTGCTCCGCTAAGCTTGTGGCAGGCGCTATAGCCTTAAGAAGGTTTGCCTGGCTTAGATCGTCAGACCTCACCTCGACGGCAAAGGACATGATCGAAGACCTGCCCTTCGATGACTCCGGTCTCTTTAATAAGAACACGGATGAGAAGTTAAATTTGAAATATAAAATGAAGGTGGCTGCCAAGAGACATGGTACGTCTGCTGCTACACCACAATATCGACGCCGTCGTTTCGGGGGATCGAGGCCATGGTATCCTCAACAGCAGAGGACCTCCTATGGCGATAGGCCACCCCAACCCGAACACCCGAGACAACGATATCAGTCTCGCTCTTCTTCCTCTTCGGGCCGCCGTTTGTTTCCGCAATCCCGATTCCGACAATTCAGAAAAAAGGAGGCCGACAGGCCCAAGAAATTATGATGTGTTGGAGCGTACTTCGCCGGTCCCCGTCTCTTTGGGGATAGACTGAGACCGTTTGTCACCTCGTGGTCTCAAATTACATCTGACTCGTGGGTCTTATCTATCATAGCCCATGGTTATGCCCTCGAGTTTTCTGAGTTGCCCCATACCGGGGTTTTCCTATCCACCCCCCCCCTCCCACACCTTACTCGACGAAGTACGCTCTCTTTTGGACAAGGGCGCTATAGAGCCCGTGGACTCCTCCGCTTACGCTCGATCCTTCTTCTCCCGATACTTTACGGTACCGAAGAAGGATGGTGGACTGAGACCCATTCTAGACCTACGACAGTTGAACAGATGCTTAGCGTATAAACGCTTCCGCATGGTAACCTTAGCATCTATTTTACCTTTACTGCAGGACAATGTCTGGATGGCGACCCTAGACCTCAAGGACGCCTACTTCCACATTGGAATTCGGGAAGACCACAGACGTTTCTTAGCCTTCGCTATCAACGACCAGGCATTCTGTTACAGGGTCCTGCCCTTCGGCCTCTGCTCCGCACCGAGAGTGTTCACGAAGTGCATGGCTCCGATAGTCGCATTTCTGCACCAAAAGGCAATCTCCATCTATCCCTACCTCGACGACTGGCTCATAGTGGCTCCATCCCGGGACCAACTCTTGAGAGACATAGATTGCACACTGTCTGTCCTTCGCTCGCTGGGCCTTCTACTCAACCTGGAGAAGTCCAACCTCATTCCATCCCGAAGGTGCAGATTCATCGGAGCGGTCCTAGATTCAACCGCTTCTATGGCATTTCTACCACACGATCGGTTTCAGGCCTTGAGGGAAGCAGTGCTGGTATGTCTAAGAACGAGGCACGTCTCCGCTCATGCCATCCAAGTGGCGCTGGGCTACATGGCCTCGACTACGTTTGTGACGGCCTGGGCTCGACTGCACTTCAGACCTCTGCAGTCGTGGTTCCTGTCTATCTTCGACCCAGCTCGAGACTCCCAATCCCGGAAACTAGCGATACCGAGAGCAATCGCTCGATCTCTGCAGTGGTGGTTAGATCCAGCCAACGTCTGCTCCGGCCTGCCATTCTCTCCCCCACAACCTCAGCTGTCCTTGACAACGGACGCATCAATGGAGGGATGGGGAGCTCACGTCAACGATCTCCTCATACAAGG
Source organism: Phrynosoma blainvillii (assembly GCA_026167975.1). Lineage (NCBI taxonomy): Eukaryota > Metazoa > Chordata > Lepidosauria > Squamata > Phrynosomatidae > Phrynosoma > Phrynosoma blainvillii. Next base: position 157,275,472 of record JANUYF010000004.1, read on the forward strand.
TCACTGGAACGACCAAGAAAAGCAGCTCCACATCAACGAGCTCGAGATGTTGGCAGTTCAGAAAGCTCTCCGGGCGTTCGAGCCTGTGTTACGGGACAAGGTGGTGTTGTTGTCCACAGACAATACCACGGTGATGCATTATCTCAACAAGCAGGGAGGAACAAGATCCCCCCCGCTACTCCGGGCTTCTCTTCAAATCTGGGACTGGTGCATCGCGAGGAACATTGCGCTGCAGGCCATCCACCTGCCAGGGGAAGAAAACGAGCTAGCGGACCAACTAAGCCGCTCAGCAGACTCGTGCCACGAGTGGCGCCTTCATCCAGACGTAGTACAACACCTGTTCCGGATGTGGGGAACTCCCAAGGCCGATATGTTCGCAACTCACCTGAACACCCATTGCCACCGCTTCTGCTCCAGGTTCAGAGCCCCAGATTCATTGGGGGACGCTTTCTTGTTCCAATGGAAAGAAGACCTCCTTTACATGTTCCCGCCGTTTCCCCTCATCATCAGGGTGTTAGCAAAAATCACACGGGACCGAGCCAATGTAATTCTCATCACTCCTTGGTGGCCCCGACAGCCGTGGTTTGCACCTCTCTTGAACCTTTCCAGGAACGAGTTCTCCCAGCTCGACCCTCGACCGGACCTCCTGTCTCTCCACGGGGGCCAAGTTTTCCATCCCGACTTGGACACTCTGAGGTTGGTGGCCTGGAGGATTCGTCCCTGACTAAATTGTCGTCCCCCGTCCGGGCTGTCGTAGCAGCAGCATTGAAGCCTTCCACACAAAAGTCATACGCCCTGAAGTGGGCTAAGTTTCAAGTCTTCTTGGACTCTAGGGGCTTGTCACCATCCCAAGCCTCGGTCGGTATAGTGTTGGATTTCCTTATGTCTTTGTCAGACCAAGGTCTTGGACTGCAATCCATAAAGTGTTACCTGGCAGCAATTTGCTCCCATTTTCAGTTTAAGGGATCTCCATCTCTATTCAAAGACCCACTAGTGAAAGCCTTTCTCAAGGGGCTTTCCAACATACGTCCACCTATATCGGTCCCGACACCGGGATGGGACCTCGGTACCGTCCTCTCTAAGCTTGCCTCTCCTCCATTCGAACCCCTAGCCACTACGGACCTCAGACTCCTCTCTTTGAAGACGGCGTTCCTGGTGGCCATCACATCGGCTCGCAGGGTCAGCGAGCTCTGTGCCCTCAGGGTAGACCCTCCTTTCTTGTTGTTTCACAAGGACAAGGTTGTGTTAAGACCAGACATTACTTTCCTACCCAAAGTGGTTTCTGCTTTTCATCTAAGACAAGACATTGTGCTCCCCACCCTGGCTCCGAACCCAACAACTAGTGAAGAAAAGCGACTCCATTTACTAGATGTCCGCCGAGCTCTGGCCTTCTATGTGGACAGGACAGCGGCATACAGGCAATCTAACCGCCTTTTTCTGTGCTATGGCGAACCTAAGAAAGGCCTGCCGGTATCCACTCAGAGGTTTTCCAAATGGATTACCTCTACCATCCATCTCTGCTACGAGCTCGCCGGTAGAGATGCACCCACAGGAGTGAAGGCACATTCTACCAGAGCTATGGCTGCATCCTCTGCCTTTTTGTCGGGTATTCCGCTGGAGGACATTTGTAAGGCTGCCGTATGGTCTCAGCCCTTGACCTTTGTTAAACATTACCGCATGGATGCGAGGGCCAGGCGTGAAGCGGCCTTTGGGAGGGCAGTCCTGTTGTCGGGACTGCACTGAGAGCTCGACGCCGACTATGCCAGGCGCAGTGAGTTTGTGCATTCTTTATTTCTCACTTATGTGTTTTGGGTGGTTACTGGGTTGGGACGAGGCACGCCCTCCTCCACTGACCAAAGCTTGTCAGTCTTACCCAATTGTGTGCATTCGCAGAGACCACGAAGAAGAACAGGTTGCTTACCTGTAACGATGTTTCTTCGAGTGGTCTTCTGCGAATTCACACAAATCCCACCCGTCCTCCCCTCATCGTGCCTGCTATATGTTTCTGCTTGCTTTACAGTACCGCGAGGCGAACTCAAGGAACTGAAGGGGGCGGTACCGACGGAGGTCCTATATAGGGGTGGGCGGAGTTACCGCCAAAAAGTTGCAACTTGAGTCCAGCCCGGGCAAAAGTTGCAACTTTTACTCTGCCTTGTGATTCCAGAAGGTTCCGAAGTTGCTGCGCATGCGCAGTCTTTACCCAATTGTGTGAATTCGCAGAAGACCACTCGAAGAAACATCGTTACAGGTAAGCAACCTGTTCTTACAGACTGCCAGAAATAATTCAGCTTTTAAGACCACTTTTTTGAGACCACTTTAACTATCCTGGCTCAGTGCTAGGGATTCATGGGAATTGTATTTTTTTCTGAGACATTGAGCCTTCTCTGTCAGAGAGCTCTGGTGCCACAATAAACTACAGTTCCCATGATTCCTTAGCATTGAGCTAGGATAGTTAAAGTGGCCTCAAGCTGCACTATTTCTGGCAGTCTGTAAAGGCTCTCTGTCTCAAAGGTGCTACAAAATCTCTCTACATACTGATTCTACAGACTTAACACAGCTATATCTTTGAATTCTACCCCATGAAATATGTGGGATTCTCAGTCTCTCATTCAGGTACTGAGAAGACACAGGCCGCCTTAGCTTCAGAAAAGTAGCTGCATCATGTGTTTTTACCAAGTATCATGAGCTGCAAGCTGTGATAATTGGAGATGAGGACTAAGAGGCAATATTTCGACATCAGAGAGGTGTTTCCTAAAGCAACAGAGAAGATAACATCACATACAATGTTCTGGGAAGGTTTTCATTTAATAAGACGAGTCGTTTAAGAGAACAGGAGATATTCAGGCAGGTGAAGATGATAGAATGGGGGAGAAAAAAAATCATCCTGGGGCAGAAAAGAAGTAAAGGCAGGGAGGGTTTTGAAAATAAAGACAGAAAAGAGATTTTCTATCTTGGAGATGGTGAGCTATTATGGGAAGGATTTAGTCCCATGTTATAGGTACAGTGCACATCACAGATTAATCTCCTTGTTAATTTACCCCAAACCTACATAGCCAGGCAAATGCTAGGACCGTGAGCCCTGGGGTGGCTCACTAGAGCCAATATCAGGATTATTTTAAATTAAAAAGTTTTAATTTAAAGCTCATGCTGAAAAAAGAAGCACCAACCTGGGTGATTCCTATCTTTCCCCTTTAGTGCCCTTGGGTATTTGGGAGAAGGGGGGTATTTTGGGAAGCTCTCTTGTGTTTTTATTTGGGCTTTTTGTTTGTATTTTGGTCCTTCAGGGGTCTGATGTGGAATGGGGATAGGGCATGTAAGGGCAGACAGCCCTATAGAAGTCCCCTGTCCAGTTGTTTCTGCCTGTTCATGTAGCAAAGGAGCATTGCCTTGGACAGAACTGGGATGGTGGTGTTTTGCCTGGGATGGAGGCAATAGTATGGGGATAGAGACTGGAACAGAGGGGACAGCATAGTGGAGTATTGTCTGGAGATAGAGGGGGTTGGATTTGCCTGGGAGTCATTTTGCCAAGGGTCTGAGTTACTCAGCTATTTGGTTATAACTGTGGTTGCTTTTACTGATCAGATATTACTGTACACATGCTTAAATAGTGTGCATAGGACTGGTGATGTATCTTTCTTTTACACTAAGCTGTCATGGGAGTGGGGGGAGGAGTCCATATACAAGAAAAGGGATGAACTCTTTTTGCTTAGGCTGTTTTCCTGCTCAACATCTCCCTGAAGTTACTCTTTGACTCAATATATAAAATAACATCAGTTTTTTTTAAAAAAAATAGGGGAAAACATCTGGATTATGGATGTGAGGAGAATGTGCACTGTGTCTATATCTGAACTTCTTAGGTTGTACTTTGTGCATCTGAGGAAATGGAGTGATGTCCATTAAAGCACATTCTGCAATAATTCCTAAGAGTTATTCTTGAAGGTGCCACATGACTCTTGGTTGTTTTGCTGCAGAAAACTAACATGGCTATCTCTTTAAAAATTCCTTCTCTGGTGCTCAGCTTTGAAGATTTGAAGTTAATAGCCACACAGATTGCTTCTGGCATGAAGTACCTGTCATCTCTGAATTTTGTCCACCGAGACCTGGCTACACGCAACTGCCTGGTAGGGAAGAATTATACCATCAAGATAGCCGACTTTGGTATGAGCCGAAACCTCTATAATGGTGACTACTACAGGATCCAGGGCCGGGCAGTGCTCCCCATTCGCTGGATGTCATGGGAAAGCATCCTCTTGGTAAGCATTGTGCACTTTCTGTTAGGATTGTGGAGGCCAAATCATACTTCTGTATCTGGGCATGTCTTAACCCAGACCAGCTAGACTTTAATCACATACATAAGAGAGCAGGCTTCTCCTGTTGACTAGGGCTGAGCTGAAAGAGGAACAAAGTGCTTTTGATGAGCATTTCTGGCAGACCTGAAAAAACTTTCAGGTGATTTTTCTGTGATCACTTCCTAAGAACTGAAACATTTTCTCTTATTCAGAAAGCATTATCCTTGTTCTCAGCTGGTCTCATTTTCCCTTTTGATAGTCATATGGCCAAACCTGATTAGCTACGTAGCATTTGACATCATTGTGTTCATTATGTGATCTTCTTTTGGCTGATGTTGGTGGAATAGTGTGTATATTCCTGTTATTGATAATTTTATATTTTGAAATTTAATCTCCATTCCTACAAAATGACCGTTGTGTTTAAATATTTCTTTTGCAGGATATTTATTGTGAACTTACATGACCACTCCTTTCTTTCCCCCCCCCATTACTTGATAAGAATGTTTGACTGAGTTTGAGGGTTTTTTAGTATTTTGTGTCATCTTTCCTGATTTTGATTTCTTGTAGACATATTAATAATTTTTTTTCTCTAAATAGTGAAAGACTTTCCCCTTTTATACTTTGTGTTCAGTCCCTTGATATTCCAGGAACATATTCTGAGGTGTCATTTTGTTTAAGTTGATTGGAATTGGTTAGGCTGTTTTAGTTTTGTAGGTTAGTCAGGGGTTTTCTTGCGATTCTGATTCTTCTGATTCTTCTGGCTATTCTACTTCCTCTTCTTCTTCTGATCTTTTGCTTCCTTTGTCATCCCCTGAGTTGTTTTTTAATTCTTCTTGATTCCTATTAGTTTCTTGAGGGTTTTTGTCCTCCCCCCTCTTTTTCTATCCTTCATTCTTATTTTTGTTCTTCTGATTTGTTCCTGCTTCCTTGTTCTTCTTCTTTCCTTTGTCTCTGGAGTGATCTACAAAATGAAAGAAGGAAAGTAACTTATCAGGGATTCCTTCTGCTACCCTCTTTCTTGACAGCTACAGGAAGGGAATGCTAGATGGGTGAAGTAAAAACATAAACAGTAGCTTCTGTGAACAGGTGAGTTCCAATTCCAGATATACTTTTCTTTGAGAAAGGCTCAGAAGATTGAAGAAATGTAGACTCTAGCACAGCCTAAGTAGAATAATAGGATCATAGAGTTGGAAGAGACCACAAGGGCAGGTCTGCGTGATATTCCCCTTATGCCCTAGGAGGGAAAATGCACATCTCTGGACAATTGTGTGCCCAATTTTTTAATTCTGTATTCATTCTCCTTCCAATCTCTCCATTTAGGGGAAGTTCACTACAGCAAGTGATGTGTGGGCATTTGGTGTGACACTTTGGGAGACCTTCACTTTTTGCCGTGAGCAGCCATATTCTCAGTTTTCAGATGAGCAAGTAATTGAGAACACCGGGGAGTTCTTTCGGGATCAGGGACGGCAGGTATGGAATCATGTAAATGGAAGCTATAGTCATACCTTTACTGATTCATTTTAAAACGGACAGGTACTGGGGGGTTCATCTGACCTACTTAGATGTTGGACTACAATTCCCAGATTCCACAGCCAGCAAGACCGGTGATCAGGGGATTCTGGAAAGTGTAGTTCAACAACATCTGAGACACAGGACCAGGAACCACTTTGTTAGAGGATTTACATTTGAATCACCTACATATACTTTGGGTTGTAATCCTGTACATACTTACCTCAGAGTATATCCCACTGCACTCAACACTTTCACCACATTACTTTCATGCATTTCAGCACATAGGATTTTTATCATAACAAACTCTTTTCCTTTGTAACATTATTTATATTCTGCTTTTCAGTTCTCTAATATCAGGGGTAGGCAACCTTTCCCCTTTAAGGGCTGAGGGACTTCAGCTCCCAGAATCCCAGGAGCTATTGGCCAACATGGGACTATTGGCCAACATGGCTGAGGCTTCTGGGAGCTGAAGTCCCTCGGCCCTTAAAGGGGAAAGGTTGCCTACTCCTGTCTAATATACTACAAATTGTGGGGTGCTCCTTCAGCTAATATACATGCTGAATTGCTTTCACAATTCAAATAAGTTATTTCCTTTGTTAATCGATTTCAAATGATACACATTCTTCCTCCTCTTAGAATTGTGAGCTCTACTAATGCAAAATTCTTAAATATCACACTGACACCTGTCCTCCTATCACTCCCTGGGCCATGTCAATGAGGCAATGAATCTACTCTGAGTTTTTAGTCTGAATCAGGGGTAGGCAACCTTTCCCCTTTAAGGGCCGAGGGACTTCAGCTCCCAGAAGCCTCAGCCATGTTGGCCAATAGTCCCATGTTGGCCAATAGCTCCTGGGATTCTGGGAGTTGAAGTCCCTCGGCCCTTAAAGGGGAAAGGTTGCCTACCCCTGGTCTGAATGGTAAAAGAGCAATTCAAGCTGCAAGCCTGTTTTGGGAACAGCACCTGTATAACTCAGGTCCAGAAAAGTACAGAGGATTCACTGTCCCACTGACATAGGAGCTGCCACTGCCATCATCCCTCCAGTAATTATGATTGGGGGGGGGGGTTGGGGGGGGAAGCAGTGAGTGGGGGAAAAACACAAGGTAATGAATGTGTTCGGTTTAGGTTCTTGAAAAAAAATCTTTAGTTGAATGGAATCATGGGTGAAAGTGAGAAATAATTCACGGATACACTGAAGCATCATATTATTTCCAAGGCTTCAATTATAAAGAAAGGGTATCAGGGCTATGCCTGGGAAGTTAAGAAGTTAACAAGCTCAGTGTGAAACTAATGTTAGAACCATGACGTTGACATAAAGCACCCATCTGTAAATGGGAGAGGAGGAAAATAAGGATCTTCCTTACAGGTTGTTGTAAGAATGTACAGTTGGCCCTCAGTATCCACAGACTTGAGTATCCACAGATGGCAAGCATGCATTGTCTCCAATTTTGGTGCGTGTACACGGTCATGCTGTCCCTAATGGCAGCGCAGCCATGGGCACACAGCACCATTGGGGACAACATGAGCTTGAGCATCCACAGATTTTGGTGTCCATGGGGGGGGGGGCAGAATGGGTCCTCCTTGGATACCGAGGGGCGACTGTATAGTAAACAATAAAGATGAAATGTCATTTACCAAGTGAAGAACTGTATACATGAAATATGGTACTTCTGACACGTCCTTTATTTTGTTAATGCAATCCAGGAGAATAATTGTTTAATTTTTTTGCAACTCTGATAATGCACTGATCACATTCACATTTAATGAATCCCCAGGAGTCTAGAAAGTCCTGCTTTGTCACAAATTAGATGCTTGCAGGTAAATGACATAGTCCATTTGCCACTAATTTACTCCCTCCCCTCACGAGTGGGCAAAGTGTGCAATGTCAGACATATGCAGCGACCCAAGGCCCAGTGCAAGCCCCTCACCTCCATTTTTTAAAACGGCAAATACACCATTACAACCTCTAGGGTCCTTCAGGGGCAATTTTGGTCTTCTAAGGATGTCTTATGCTTAGCAGGGCTTTTCTTCAAAACCAGGAGTGACTTCCAGTTACTTTCATTTCTTCTCCACAGCTCCTAGAAGGTGCAAGAGTTTTTGACAGTTATCTTTTAAACTGGGAGAACAGTGTGAGATGCAGCCCTCCATGGTACAGTGGGCAGTAGGATCTCAGGGAGTTTCCCATCCTTGTTCTAATGTCACCACTCTGTGAACCAGGTGTAAGCTTAGCATATCACCTAAGCCAGGGATACTCCTGGCAGATAGATTCCTATGCAAGCTAGAATAAAAAACCCAAACATGGTTTCTTGTTTATGAATTTTTATTCAGTGACACTGACTTGTGTAGGGAGCAATAAACACGATCAATTGCGACAATACACTACACTTGCACTTCTTGGTCATAGAGGAATTCAACTGTTGAGTAGTCTTTTATGGTTTTTCTTCTGCTGCAATGCTACTTAATCATGTTTTGTGCCTATACATTGTGGTTCTTTTGTTTCCAGGTATACTACGTACTTGATATTTATCTGTTTTGCTAGTTTTTAATAGCTCACACTTCAGTGCAGCAATTTTTCAAAATCTTTAATACTTGAAGGAAAAATGTACTGAATGATAAAAAGTCCTGACAATTGTAAGGCATTTCTGCTTCATTGCCTTTGAAACTCCCAAGTGCCTGAGACTGGAAGTAAAATACATTGGGTCCTTGGTATCTGCTGAGGTTTGGTTCCAAGACACACGCACACACATGTGGATACCAAAATCCATGGATGCTCAAGTCCCATTAAATACAATGACATAGTAAAATGGTGTCCCTTATATAAAATGGCAAAATCAAGATTTGCTTATTGGAATCTTTTTTTTAAAAAAAAAAATATATTTTCAAGCCCTGGCTAGTTGAATCTATGGATAAAATATCTGCTGTTATGGAAGACTGACTGTAGTCAAAGCGCTGTTTTCTCAACATCTGTCATCACTAGGTTGATAGTACCACTTGAATGTCTCCAAATAAACCCAAACTACGAGAAAGAACTGCTTTAAATCTGTCTGTCCCATTGTAAATCTGTGCCTCATTACAGGCAAGTAATCAGTAATCTGATGGACTGGACTCTTTACACTTATAAATATATATGTTGGTATTAACAATATATATCTGTTCAAAAAATAGATTAATTTATTTCTAAAGTGCAGTTTGAAAATTTATAAACCACATATTTTAATTATAAACTGACCCAATACTGCATAATCATCAAGTGCTGTAAAGCTGCTGAGTAAAGTCTGCTCTTGCATGTATCTTTCAACTGATACATATTGCCTTTACCAGTGAAATTCCTTGTTTCCACTCATTGCCCATCACGAAGCTGGTGGGTCTTGTGCCCTTGGAACTCCACCTCACCTGGATTCCTGGCCTGTAGTGGCTTCATGTCCTGCACCATCAGGCAAGAGTGAGGTCCAGGCAGTCTCTTCACTACTGTTTACTTTCCTCCTCTGCTCATAGTTAAGAAATGAATAGGAACCATTCATTCTCAGCCAAACCTCAGACAATTTGGATTGTCCCATCAGCAACGTCTTCCTTCATGCCACTGTAGATGTTGCCTCAAAATAAGGAAAGGTGAGCCCTGTGTGATACACTGGACTGAGTGAGAGGCCTGGGCATTTTCACCTTCCCCTCAGGCACAAGACTCATTGCCCAGCCTCAGATGACATCACATATTCACTCAACCAAACCTTTCTTCATAGGATTATTGCAAAGATAAGCAAACCTAGTCTTCTAAGCCACCCTGAACTTTATGGAGGAGAGGATAATACTAATGAGATAAACTAATAAATGACCAGATTATCTTCAATTTCATCTCGTATTCTGCAATTATATGCCAGAAATGAAATCTTCATTATTACTGTGGCTGTGTCTTGGGTTTTGTGCCTTTTAGGAAGGAACTGATCTGTTTGTTTTCAACAACTACTCTTTTCTTTTTCTGGTTTAAGACCTATCTTCCACAGCCTGCATTTTGTCCCGATTCTGTATACAAGCTAATGCTCAGCTGCTGGAGACGAGATACTAAAGACCGTCCCTCCTTCCAGGAAATCCATTGCCTCCTCCAAGAAGCAACTACTTCATAGTGATGCCTTTCTTTCATACCCCAGGCCATCCGCCTACTTCATCTTCCTTCTCTCTCCTTTCCCATCCTCCAAAATGTACATGTAGAAGTACTCTTGGACTCACCATTTCCTTCTACACCAGAGATGGAATTTCAATATCACCAATGAAAATAAAGGGAAAAAGTTGGGATCTGACCACATCTGCCAAATAGCCACATTGAAGGTGCTGTGCTTTGAACTAGCAAAGACTGAGGAAAAAAACTTATTATTTATCTTGTAAATGTTGTAGGTTCTGAAATGAATAGATTTTGTCTATGAAAGGAGAAGGAAAGCATGAGGTACTCTTTACCTGAGGAAAAAACTTGAGACATAACCTGAGTGTGGAACTGAGCTGAGAATAAGCACACATAGCAGGGAAGTAATGAAGTATCTAGCACTATAGTACTTTATGCCCTGAGCTATGTGTATGCCTCAGTTATGTAGATGTGTAGAATGTGGACAAAGAATTTTGCTTCTTTCATTTTCATTGCTTTGTATATAGGCTTGAACATGTGTGGACAATACTTGCTGAAGATTCAGAAGCCAGAAGGGTTGCTGAAATAAATGTCCAGTGATTTGGGAAAGGCCTCTGTGCCTTACATAACTCCACATGAGTAACAAATCCAGGCTAACCTGTGTAAAATAAATCTAAGATTGTATGTGTAGATTGTTCCATTTGTACACATTATACACACTGTAGCTGTACATGCTGAAGATTTTAGAATGCAGTACTTTGTACAGAATTTTTCCCTGTTCTGTTGTTTTTGTGCCTGTTGGTGCCCTACATGAAATACCAGAAGCTGTGCTGATAGCCTAAACAAACCTTCAGATGCTGCGGCAGCAGACTTTTCTACAAAAAAAAGTTTCTGGTGCCTAACTGTGAGTGATGACCTCACGCCCTACTACCCTCACATTCTCTCAGCTTGGCTTCCAAGAACATCTGACTGGCTGGGCTTGGGAATAAAATGCTGGAATAGATGATTCAGTTGGACTAGATTATCCTTGTCCAGCTATGCTCTTCTGGGGATACATCATTTTCTGCTCAGAACATCTTTGTCTTCTGAGTAATCAGTGGCACTCTTAAGACTTTATCAGTGAGGGCAAGTCCATGGGCCCTGTAATCCAAGGGTTCAAAATGACAGCAGCAGTCATCACATTTCTTTTTTTAACTTTTTGCAGAGCTGTTTCATCTAATTGAAAAAGCAGTGGTGGATGACGATAGTGGTGCAGTTTTCTGAGACTTCAATGTGTAGAAGGCTGCATGCCCATTCTGCAAAAAGTTAAAAGAAGGAAAACTTTGCTGCTCTCCACCCATTAATAGGGGATAGTGATCACAGAAACCTAGAATCTTAGAGTGGAAGGGGCCAAAAGGGCTATTTGATCCAACCCCATGCTTTGCAGATATACACAACTGAAGCACCCATAAGAGATGCACATCCAACAAATGGTTGAAGGACTCTCAAGATGGAGAATCCACTCCCCTCAGAGGTAATCTATTCCACAGTCTAGCAACTCTTACAATAAAAAAGTTCTTAATGTTTGGATGGAATCTTTTCCCCTCTAATTTGAATCCATTGGTTCATTTTCTAGACTCTGGAACAACAGAAAACAAGCTTGCTACCTTTTCAACATGGCACTCCTTCAGCTATTTATCATGTTTTCTTCTCCAAGCTATCCAACATACCCAACTCCCTAAGTTGTTCCATTTAAGGCTTGATCTTCCTTCTCTGGGCACACTCCAGCTGATCAGTAAGTATATCCTTGAACTGTGGTGTCCATAAATACAAACAGTATTCCAGATGAGATCTGATCAAAGCAGAATAGAGTGGCACTACTGCTTTCCTCAATCTAGACACTATACTCTTGTTGATGCAGCCCAGAATTGCTTTGGCTTTTTTGGCTGTTGCCTCACACTGTTGATTCATATTTGGATTGTAGTATACTAATTCCTTTACACATATCTTGCTTTCAAGCCAGATGTCACCCATTCTTTATTTTTGCATTTCATTTTTCCTGCCTAGGTGTAGTCATTTTTCTACAGATTAAAGAGCAACCATTGATGAGCACACTCTGGGTTCAGTAGCTCAACCAATTACAGATCTACCAAACTGTAAAACTGGGGCTTTGCAGATGGTGCAAAGCGCTGTCTTCAAGCCAATGAAGGGAAGGGGCAGCCGGGCGCCCCAACCCCTTTCTGAGGACATCATCGGAGCACCCGCCGTTGCACATGGCAAGCACTCCAATTATGTCCTTCCGGCTCAGTGTCAAGACACGCTGGGCCGGAAGGGACGCCAAAGAGACGCACGGTGTCTCTTCGGGCGCCTCTTCTGCCCGCTCTGGAAGGAGCACTATTTTAGCACTCCTTCCAGGGCCGCCCAAAGGGTGGATTGGAGCCGAGGCATGGGACAGCTTTGGCCCCAATCCTCCGCTTCTCAGGGCGGCCCATGGCTGCCCGTCTGCATCTCCCCGCTGTCTAGGCCTCAGTTCACCAGCTTTCCTGCAAGGATATCATAGGGGACCTTGTCAAAAGCCTTACTGAAATCAAGACATATGTCCACAGCACTCCCCTGATCTACCAACCTTGTGACTTTGTTAAAAAAAAAAGAGAGAGAGAGAGAGAGAGAGAGACAATTAATTTAGCATGACTTGTTTTTCAAAAACCCATGCTGGTAATCATGTTTCTTTCTAACCACATTACCGCACTACATTCTTATAATGCTATTCCACTTTTACTTCTCTGGCTGCCTCCTGTTGCATTCTGGGGTTTGTAGTTCAGTGAGACCTAAGAACTCTGGCTGAAAATTCTAAATGTCCCTCCCTAAACTCCAAATCCCAGAATGGAACAGGAGGCAGCCAGAGCAGTTAAAGTGGAATAGCAGTGCTGTAAGAATGTAGTGTGATAATCTAGTAAGTGCATGCAGATTGACTGTTCAGTGATCTATTCTAGAACCTTTCCTAGTATCAACAGTAAAATGATCATTCAGTAGTTGCTGAAGTCCTCTCCCCCCCTTTTGAAAATGGGGACAACATTTGCCCTCTGCAATCTGCTGTATCCTCTCCTGTCCTCCAAGAATTCTCAGAGATTATTGACAGTGGCCCTTAGAAGACAGCATCCTTTAATACTCTTAGATGCAGTTCAGCCAGCCCTGGAGACTTGAATTCATAAAGAGTAGCTATGTATTCCTCTACTGACTTCCAGGCTGTAGTCCTCTTTCTGCATGATTTATTCTATTTTCACTAGATAGAGCACTGTTTTCCTTTTGGGAGAAGACTGAGGCAAAGGTATGAAACAGTTCAGCCTTCTGCCTGTCCCGTTAGCATTCTACCATCTTTTCTAGGCAGTGGCCCTACCTTTTCCTCCTTCCTCTTGCTTCAGATATAACCAAAACCCCACCTTTTATTAATTTTATTACTTTTAACCTCTCTTGTGAGCCTGTCAGGGTTTGAGAGCCGGTATGGTTTGAGTGTTGGACTATGACTCTGGAGCCCAGGGTTCGAATCCCCACTCAGCCATGGAATCTCACTAGGTGACTTTGAGCAACTCATATTCTTAGCCTCAGAGGAAGCCAAACCCACTGTGATCAAGTCTTGCCAAGAAACCCCATGATAAATTCATCTTAGGGTCATCCTAAGTTGGAGACAACTTGAAGGCACATGGTAGCAACATCTGCCCTATTAACATGTAAAATGAAAAGTTTTATGTGAGTGAGAGGAGCCGACTCTTTTCCCTCACCTGCCTTTGTGTTCTGTTACCTCAGATTTTTTGTCGGCTTTCAGCAGCCAAGCAAGCTTCCAGTTGTAGAGTTCAGAAAGTAAAGCAGGGACTGAGAGAAGAGTTCACTCCTCTTCACCTGCGTATGTCTTTGGTTTTACCAACCTTCCATCCTTTTGTAGGTCGGTAAAATGAGTACCCAGCTTGTTGGGGGGAATTGGCTTACACATTGTAAACCACTTAGGGAGTGCTAGTTCACTGATAAGTGGTATAGAAATGTACTTGCTATTGTTTGGTTTTTTGTGGGTTTTTCGGGCTATGTGGCTGTGTTCTAGATTTTATTCCTGACGTTTTGCCAGCATCTGTGGCTGGCTTCTTGCTAATGCTATTGCTATTTACAAATGATCTCCTTCACATATCTGAAAGGGGCAGGCCCACAGACAAATATGCCTACTCCCAATGCATCTTGTCTTGTGCTCAGGCTGGATCAGATTGCTCAGATTAATAAACCAGGCCATAAGGAGGTTTGTAGGGTGAGGTATAATCATAGTAGCCCATTGTGTCACTTGAGGGGCAGCAGACTACTATTGTGGCAAGAATGTATTAAATCTGGATTATATTGCTAGAGCTCCTGATTCAAGACTGCATCTTACAGGGCTTTCCAGTGTTCCATATTAAATTAGCAGGAGGTGGATTGCCATTGGAATTTCTGCTTCAGACACTAAAATAACTTGCACTAGTTCTGTGAGAATGAATAGTGGGGTGTTTTCATGCAAACCTGAGGCATATCTGTGAGACCCTTACATTTCATATTTGAACACTAATAGCTTTCACTTTTTAGAGTCAGTGTGGAGTTCAGTGGTTTAAGTGTTGAACTGTGACTCTGGAGACCAGGGTTCAAATCCCTGCTCAGCTGTGAAAACCCACTGGATGACCTTGGTCAATTCATACTCTCTCAGCCTTGGAGAAGAATGTAGGTAAACCCCCTCTAAACAAATCTTGCCCCCAAAAAACTGTGATAGGTTTGCCTCAGGGTCACCATTAAGTTGGAAACAACTTGATGATGCACAACAACAAAGTGGCTTTTTTACTCTCCTGGCTATGACAAGAAGCATAGAGTTGTTGCCACTACAGCCTGTTTGCCCAAATATGATTCAGAAGGATGAGTTGTAAGCCATCAGTATGTTGCAACAAAAAGTTGATGTTCATAAGGATTATTGAGTGACTAGCTTTTGCAGCAGAACTTTGGATCAGCAGATGGGTCCCAGAAACCACGAACAAGGAATGACTGCTATGAAAGCATAGTTCTCAAAGAGAAGAGTAGGGGTTCTGTGAAACTGTAGGCTGCTGCACTGATAAGAGAAAAAATGGAGAGAGAGAGATTGTTCCCTGGAACATCAATGTCAGTTCAATATATGTTTTGACTGAGCTGAGATAAAACTCCATTCCTCCACTTTCTACCCAGAAGTGTGTGGATTGATGCCATTCTTACACATAGCATACTAGTAGGTTTTGCAAGGGCTAGTGGAGCATTCTCCCTCCGCCTCTTTTCACTTTCTTGGAATCCATGCTGTGAGGAATCTTAAATCATACTTTGTGGGTCTTTTTGACCACTCTTCTTCCCTTTATTTTTGTCACTGGCCAACAACAAGAAGCCTTGGGAGGCTGAGACATTCCAGTTCTTTTTCTCACTGTTTACCTGTTTAGATGTAAGTGTTGCACTTCAGTTTAGACACAGGCACAAGAATCTGGCTTGTTTCCATGTAGTTTACTGTTTCTGATTCAGTTGCATTCCACTCCCTTATGTCTTGTAAACAGCTCTTTTAAGAGACACCTACAGCAGTTTTTGTTTGTTTGTTTGTTTTTGTTTTTGGTAGTCTTCCATTCTAACAGTTCTGGACCTCATTCCCACTACATTATAACCCAGTTTGCTAACCGGTTTGAAGTGGTAATGACCCGTGTTCACATTTGAACCAGATCACTGAAGGGAATTGGCAAGGGCCCCCCTGCGCTAGACCCATTTAATGTGCGTCTTTTTGATGCTCTTTTTCCCCACGTTTTTTGCAATAAATCAAATAAAGTGTGAATGGGATGCGGACCGGAATCGATTTAAATTTGCCCTTTAAATTTGCCGGCTGGCTCAAGAGGGTCCATTTTGAATCGATTCATTAGTCAATGTGAATGACAAGTGGGTTATTTTACAACAAGAAAATGCAATCAGGGCAAATGTAGTGTGTACCATGCTCCACTGTCGAACCGATCCATCAATTCGGATTGCAAACTGATTTTTTAAAGTGGGAATGAGGCCCTGAGCTAACGAACCACTAGGGCAGTTTACTTTTGGAATCAGTGATACACAAATGGGAAAGGGTAGGGTTGACTTCTTGCAGTTGTTTGATAAAATAAGCACCACCGCCCAGCCCCATTTACATACAAATAGAATACACAAGTAAGGAACAGACATGGCTCCACTTTCATTTCTAGTTTAGAGGTTACAATGACAATTGCATATGTAAGACTTCTGTTCTTAGCAAAATACTCAAAATGTATCATGGTCACAACAAAACCTTTTTGTGGTTTAGTATGCCTAGTCCTCACTGGGGAGCTTTTGTATATGGAGAGGAGTGCCCATCCTCACCCCCAAGATTTTCTCTTGTTCTCCAAACCTTGCGGTTTCCTGTCAGCAGTGCTGTTTTGCCTACAAAAGAATCCACATTCAACAAATTTGTTCATTGCTAGAATAGATTAGATTAGATTTCCAAACTCTTGGTTTTGACCATTGTGACGCTTACGTGGAATAAGGGTAGGGATGCTGTAAGGGAGCATAACATCTATATTTTTCCTATTTATCCACTGCTATCTGCAAATATTCTTCCTCCTCCAGTGGTTACTCCTCCATTGGTTTGAGAAGGCGAGAAGCAGAGAGAGCAGGAGGCCAGCAGTTCTATGATCCCCTCCAACTTCCTCTGACTGCCACTTGAATTTTCAGCAGTCAGACCCTGATTTAGGAGATCATTGCACTGGCTTTTAACTCGACTGCACCCTAATGGGGTGCAGCTAGGAGGCGGGATGCAGGCGGGAATTATCGCATGTAATTCGCACTGATCAAGTACAGACGGGCTGCAGCCTGGGTCACTGGAGCGCTCAGCAAGCTTCTTTTCAAAATTGGAAAGTTCCTGGCTTTGAAAAGCAGCTTGCTGAGTGCTCCTGGGACCTGGGCTGCAACCGGCTGCACTTGACCAGCAGAATCAGCAACGAATTATGTGTGATAATTCCCGCCTGCATCTTGCTTCCTGGCTGCACCCCACTAGGGTGCAGTCGGGTTAAAAGCCCATGTAACAATCTCCTTATATCTTGCAAAGGGTGTAGTCTGTTGGCAAAACAAAAAGGAGTTGTATAAGACCTGTAAGATGTGTGTAATATATATATTACAACATGAGTTTTGTGAGTTCTAATTTTTAAGGTGGGGAGGGAACCAGATTTGCTGTATTGTATTGTATTGAATTGTATTGTTAGCCGTCCCGATTGACCTCAGAGGGGCGGGATATAAATAAATTTTATTATTATTATTATTATTAATTCACTTTGTCAAATGAATCCTAGAGGTTCAGGAATGGATGCAGTGTACCTTGTAAGAACTGATAAAAGAACAGAACAAACTCCCAACTTGTAAACATTTTCCATTGTGTAAGTGGTAAAACTTCAGAGACAGATTACAGTGATACGCTGCTGAACAGGTATTTGAATCAGATAATGAGTACTGTAGTAGGAGCTCATTATCTGTTTCAAATGCCTGCTTGGCGGTGTATCATTGTAATTTGTCTCAGAAGTTTTAACACTAAAGATATCTCGTATCTGGGATTAAATATAATTCAGGATGGAAACCGCAGTCAAGATAAGAAGACTACGACTGGGAAGAGCAGCCATGAAAGAGCTAGAGAAGATCCTACAGAGTAAAGATGTACAACTGACCACTAAAGTTAGAATTGTCCAAGCCATGGTATTCCCAATCACTATATATGGATGCAAGAGCTGGACAGTGAAATAAAAGCAGATAAAAACAAAATGAACTCACTTGAGATGTGGTGCTGGAGAAGAGTGCTGAGGATACTGTGGACAGCCAAAAAGAAAAAACAAATGGGTTATTGAACAGATCAAGCCTGAAACAGCATACCCCTAGCAGCTAAAGTGATTAAATTGAGGCTGTCGTGTTTGGTCAGATCAGGAGAAAGCATGGCTCATTGGAAAAGACAATACTGCTAGGAAAGGTGGAAAGCAGCAGAAAGAGAGGAAGACCACACACCAGATGGCTGGACTCAAATCAGGGAGGACATGGGTCTGAGTCTGCAGGGCTTGAGCAGAGCAGTGGAGGTCAGGGAGTCTTGGGGATGTCTCATCAAGATAGACTCAAGGACAGTTAACAACAACAAACCACACCATGTGTCTTGGGAGGTTGCTGGAAATTGCTGTACATTATTTGTTGCTGTAGAACTTGTGTTTTTTTAAAATCAAAACACTGTTTTTGTTATCCCAGACTATTTTCTGACAGTTCCTGACAGCAGCTGCATCCTTTTATCCCCCCCCCCCCCACTGTTGTTCATTACAAGAGACAGCAAAAAAATGTCTAGATGGGAATATTCTCAATACTTGTGGCTCATGCATTTTTGGGGGTGGGTGGGAAGGGGAGCAAACCCCCCCCCCAATGAAGTATGTGATTTTGAACTTAGCTGAATCATACCTTGACTGATCCTTGTTTGAGCCTCCTCTCCTCACTACTTTGTAAAAAAAATGCTTTTTATAGTTATAATGCCATATTGCATCAATGTAGTACTGAAATTGCACTTTTTCATTATAACATTGTAGAAATAAGCAAGCAAACAAACATTTCAGAGGGGAGAATAAGTGCCATAGGTGCACAACTCACCCTCAGCAACCATGCCTCTGTTGCTGCTGTTGTTGTTATTTAAAAATGGAAAAGCTCTAATGGCTAGGGGAAAAAAAGGAACACAGATACAGACGGATGGATAGCAATAACCATGAAAACCAAAAGAGCTACCTTGGTAGTAATTGTTTAAGATTGGAAGGCTATCTGTAAGAATAGGCCTTGTACCAAAACCTGTGGGTATAGTAATGTTATCTCATTTCCTCTTTTGGGCATTTCTTGTAGTAGATTGAGCCTGGATAAGTAGCTTGCCACATCATTTTTTTTTTAATTTTTTGACCTTATTGGGTGAGTGCTTAGCCACAGAGGATAGATTTTGTTGGTGTTTTCTGGGCACATGTAAATATGTGTAGTGATAAGCATGTTTTGATGTAACGTAGCACCTTTATGTTCATTATATAGTTGCACAGTAGTGTCAAGAAAGTGAAGTGAACTGTGGACTGATCTAGCTTCAAGTGAAAGTCGTTAAATCTCTGACTGATTTTCTCAAATGACCTCTTTGAATAAGTTCAGAATTATCTGTTGTACATAAACATGATTAATAGATAATCAACTAATTAAAGTGAGAATATAATGTCAACCCATGTTTCAGTTGCTCCATATTTCATTGCAGGGAGAGTATTAGTCCAGAATGTTAAGAATACGCTTGAGATGTTTATCAAGTAAATATATCATTGGGTAAATGTACATAAGTCATTTTAAAAGAATGTTGATAGGTATAGTCTGCCAGGAAGACTATGCCTTTACATAAGATCCTTTGAAATAAATGGCGGTAGCACTAATTCTTTCCCTCTCTGTTTTCCATCTTGTAGAGAGAATGGGAGAAAAGATATCCATTTTTAAAGATAAATTCCCTCCAAATCCAAGTCACTAATGATGCTTAGACTGAACATGCTCCACTCTGATTTTGATTTAGGGGCTTTACGGACTGCCAGAAATAGTGCAACTTGAGACCACTTTAACTGTCCTGGCTCAGTGCTAAGGAATCATGGGAATTATTATTATTATTATTATTATTATTATTATTATTATTATTATTATTATTATTATTATTTTGGGACACTGAGCCTTCTCTATCAGAGAGCTCTGGTGCCACAATGAACTACAGTTCCCATGATTCCTTAGCACTGAGCCAGGACAGTTAAAGTGGCCTCAAGTTGCACTATTTCTGCCAGTCTGTAAAGGCCCTTAGACATCTCCTAAACCTCTGCATATCAGACTGATTCGGTTCAGGATTCAGATGAAATTGTCAAAGTCAAACACATTTTGGCATTCAATATATGAGACTGACTACTTATTTCTTTCCCCATTATCAATTCTTCCCTTGATGTTATTACACTTCTTTCTTCCTTATACATTGCACCCTTGATATCTGCTAGGGTTTAGTTCCAGGACCTCTCATGGATACCAAAATCCGTGGATTCTCAAGTCCTGTTAAATTCAATGAATACTAAAATCATGTTCCTTATATAAAATGGCAAAATCAAGGTTTGCTTTTTGGAATTTACATTTTTTTTTTAATATTTGCAAGCCGTGGATGCTTGAATCCGTGGATAAAGGATCAGTAGATATAGAGGGCTGACTGTATAGGTCAGGGGTAGGCAACCTTTCCCCTTTAAGGGCCGAGGGACTTCAGCTCCCAGAATCCCAGGAGCTATTGGCCAACATGGGACTATTGGCCAACATGGCTGAGGCTTCTGGGAGCTGAAGTCCCTCGGCCCTTTAAGGGGAAAGGTTGCCTACCCCTGGTATAGGTGTTATCCTACCAAACTCTCGTTCCTGCTTTGTAATGATAATGCTTGCTTTTTTGCTGTACTTTATTCCCCAAATGTAGAGCACATTTAGCTGAGATGTTCTAACAGTGCTATACTCTGCATATCTTTTCACACATAAGCCCCCTTAGGTTCAATGGGAGTATCAGATTGCAACCTAAGTTACATTTACAAGCAATGAGGGCCCGTCTGCTTATAAGAACATGTTGGATAGCCATATTCTTTTTATCCTTAGGAAAAATACACTTCAGGCTGTTTAATGTTAGTTTGTAATAGCAGTATTCATTCAAAAACTAATCTGTATTTGGAAATTAAGATTTAAATATCAATGTACAGGTTTCCTTTTTAAATTTATTCTCTGTAAAGCCACATTGAACTGTTTTCCTACAGAATGACTGATTTGTAAATAAGAATCTTTTTAAAAAGTAACAGCTTGCTGCTTGTGTAGTGAAAGTAGAAGCAATCTTGCTATTGGCTATGTTGAGCAATTTGCTTTGCATGACAACATGGAAGTCTTCTGCCTCATTCCCACTACATAATAAACTGGTTTGCAAGCAGATCTGAACTTGTTTAAATGGCCCTTGTTCACACTTGCGCTGATTCCCTGACACCGTTTGAAGTGCATTTAAAGTGCTTCTTCTGGATCTGCTGAATTCCCCGGGTCTTTTGCAGTGAATCGATTCAGCGCTAGTGTGAAAGAACTGCAGATCTGAATCAGTTCCCTGTGGCACAGTCAGCCCTGTGATGGGACTCCATGTTGAATCAATTTATTGATGAATATGAACACAAAGTGGATTAAATTGAAATGGGTTAGGTTCGATCACGGCTCGAACAGTGTGAACGTCAATTTGGCGCTAAATCACTTCATCGATTAGACTCATAAACTGGTTTATTCTGTAGTGGGAATTTGGCCTTTCCCCTGGCACAGAAATAAGAGGGGATACACTGTCTCACTGGATATAAGTAGAATCAAGCAGCAGATTCCAGGGGGAAAATGGGAGATGATTGGAATAGGTGGAATCAAAAACTGGTTCCACCGGATACCTTCTTGTAAGTATTCTACGATGTAGGAATATTTGGAATGGGCTGAGATTGTTTGACACCTAACACATTACAGGTTTGAGCCAGAAGTCATGATTTCTTAGTTGTTAAGGGGGGGGGGGGATCATCATGAGAAGCACTGAGGTATAGCATGTGTAGTAATTATTATTAGCAAATCTATGTCTCGCCTTTCCAAAAAAATGAATAGGCAAAAGGTTAACCTTGCAATCCTAGGCAAGTCATCTCAGAGGTCTCATTGAATTCAATAAGACTTATTCCTGCTTAAGCGTAGGGAAGTGAAGACTTGAGGGGGAAATAAAAATTTGGAAAGGGCAACAATTTCCTCTCTTTCCCCCTAAAACCCGTAAAATGACAGGGGGGACATAATGAAAACTGGGGGTGATGGTGGATTATGGAATATTTCCATTTAGAATGATGAGTAAAGTATTTAACGCAAGGACTAGAATCCTTTTAGTGACATATGTCTGATCTGTCATCTTTTTTGTCATTAAGGAGGAAGGAATTTAACACATCTATCATATACCTACCCTCACCTTCTCATAACCCACTTGTCTCTTGTTGCCTCTGCCCACATGGCTATGTAGTGGTCAATAAATGAGGTAGGTTTGGGGTTGCTGATATGCTGCCGAGAATGATTTGACTTCTTGGACCATGTGTGAGGTTTTATGAAGATGGACCTCTGTCAAGGGATGAGTTGCACCACACAGCAGTGGGCAGAAATATTTTTGCTAAGAGACTGAAAAATCTGATCAGGAGGGGCTTAAACTGAGTTATGTGGGGGAGGGAAACAGTATTCTTGAGGACAGGATTTCACCAGATGCTGGAGATAACCTAGCAGTTATACAGAGGAGGCAAATAAGACAAAAACCCAACAATGGGAGGGGAAAAACTTAAATAGGCAGCTGGGGGGAATGTCTCATCTTACATTTCTCTACACTAATGCACAGAATATGGCAAATAAACAAGATGAACTTGAAGTCTTAACACAGCAAAGCAAATATAATAGGCATTACTGAAACCTGGTGGGATGAGTCTCATGATTAGACTGTATTAATAGAGGGGTATAACCTATTTCAGGGAAATAGATGAAGCAGGAAGGGAGGAGGAATAACATTTGTCAGATATTTTCACCTGAGAAAGGATCCATAACTTAAATCCTAGAAGCCAGATTGAGAGCATCTAGTAAAAATTAAGGGAGAAACAAACAACAGGGATGTCATTATTGGGGGGGGGGGTCTACTACAGACCTCCAAGCAATATTGAGGACTTGGATAATGCCTTCCTGGCACAGATAACCACACATTCATAAAGGAGAGATGCAATAGTAATGGGGAATTTTAACTATCCTGATATTTCTTGGAAGTCAAACTCTGCCAAAAATTTAAGATCTACCAAATTCCTTACTAGCTTTGTAGACAGTTTTATTGTCCAGAAGGCAGAAGAGGCAACAAGGAGATTCAGCTATTTTTGATCTGATCCTAACAGTGATGACCTGGTTAATGGGGTGCAAGTGGTAGGATCCTTAGGTGGGATCCTTACTAAAAGAGAAGGGAATTCAGGAAGGATGGGAGTTTCTCAAAAGGGAAATACTGAAGGCAAAATTTCAAACTGTTCCAATGAGGAAGAAAAATGGGAGGTGTCTCAGTAAACCAGGATAGATGACTAAAGAAACTTTAAATTGAAAAAGGGGGAAAGCACCAAAGAGGAATTCAACCAAACAGCCAGTGTGTGGGGGGACAAAATCATAAAAGCTAAAGTGCAGAACACTAGAGAGGCTAAAAACAATAAAAAAGGGCTTTTTTGATTATATTGATAGCAAAAGGAAGAACAAGGAAATGGTAGGGTCACTGCATGGAAAAGTG
Organism: Phrynosoma blainvillii; assembly: GCA_026167975.1. NCBI lineage: Eukaryota > Metazoa > Chordata > Lepidosauria > Squamata > Phrynosomatidae > Phrynosoma > Phrynosoma blainvillii. Next base: position 157,298,757 of record JANUYF010000004.1, read on the forward strand.
AGAGATGCTCAAAGAGGATTGAGAAGAGGCAGAACTATCCAAAACTTTCTTTGCCTCAGTCTTCCCCCTCCCGCCAAAAAATGTGCTCAACCTGGGGGAAATGGAGCAGATGATGAAATAGGGGAAATGCAGTTCTAGAGCAGTTCATTAAACATAATCTGTAAACACTTACAAAGGAATGCCATGATCACTAAAAAACAACATTGGTTTCTCAAAAAGAAGTCATGCCAAACTAATTTACCACCTTTCTTGATGAAGTTTGGTAGACGAGAGGGAATGCTGTGGATGTGGGCCTGTTCCCACTACGATTTACAGCAAATTGCTAATTGCTGTATTAGTGCCTCGTTCACACTTTGAGTGGTTTCAGAAGCGACTGCGATCATTCGGAGTAGCTTGGAACTGCAACAAATCCAAAAAAACTTTACTTTTTCAGGAGTATTCTGGTGGGTTGCTTTTTGGGAAAAAAAAATTGATTCAGATTTGTGTTCAGCAAGTATGAACAATGGACCTGAAACAAATTGTAAAAAAAAAAAAAGCAAACAGCTGTTAACTACCTCAATTTATGACAGCCCTGTGGATGAGACATCTCCAAGACTGCCCCAGGAGCAGAGAATTGGGGCTGCTCAGCTGCAGGAGCTGGGCTCCTCTCCGAGCGCCGTGGGCGGCTTGGGTGAATCGGGGCCGCTCAGCTGCAGGAGCCAGGCACTCAGCTGTCAAGGACACCTCCTCCTCTTCTCCCTTTTCCTCCTCTTTCTTCTCCTTCTTCTCCTCCCCATCCTCTTGGAAGATTGCGCGCCGGGCGGGTGGGCAAGCCTTAATCATGGAGTTTTCTTTGGCAAGGTTGATTCAGAGGAGGTTTGTCCTGGCCGCCTTTTCCTGAGGCTGAAAGCGTGATTTGGCCAAGGCTGGGAGACACCTAGTCTCTTATCTGGTTTCCCTTGCTGGAAGGAAATCAATGATGGTGGTGGCCTTCTTCCCCCTCCTCTTCTTCCTCCTCTCCCATCTTTTCCTTTCCTTCCTTTTTCTCTTCTTCCTCTCCTCATCCTCCTTTTCCTTCTCCCCCTCTTCCTTTTCTTCTTCTTCTTCCTCCTCTTCCTCCTCTCTCCTCCTGGAGGGGCCTGGATCGGGGTCCTGCTGCCCCAGAGCTGGTCCCCCACCCACCCAGAAGTGGCACAAATGGCACTTGTAGCAATGGGAACTACTAGTGCCATTGCTACAGTTCACTTCCATAGTGTGAACTACACCTCAGCCTCAATTGCTTCAGCCACCCAGTGTCAACATGATTCACAAACTGATGTAAATGTAAGTTGGAATGGCCCCTTGATTTCAGTAAGGCCTTTGATAAGTTTCCCCATGATATTCTTACAAAAAAGTTAGTAAAATGTGGGATAGAAAATGCAACTCTTAGGTGGATTTCCCATTGGTTGACTGACCGAACCCAAAGTGTGCTCAGCAATGGCTCCTCTTCATCCTGGAGAGAAGTGACAGTGGGGTGCCACAGGGTTCTGTCCTGGGCCCAGTGCTATTCAATATCTTTATCAATGACTTGGATGAAAGAATAGGGGGTATACTTATCAAATTTGTGGATGACACCAAATTAGGAGGAATAGCTAATACCTCAGAGGAGAGGATCAAAATTCAAACAACCTTAATAGATTAGAAAGCTGGCCCAAAGCTAACAAATGAATTTCAACAGGGAGAAATGTAAGATCCTGCACATAGGCAGAAAAAAAAGGCAAGGCACAAACATAGGATGGGTGATATCTGGCTTGACAAGAATATATTCAGAAGGGATCTAAGTGTCTTAATAGATCATAAGATAAACATGAGTCAACAGTGCTAAAAAAGCCAATATGGTCCTAGGCTGCATTGATAGGACTGTACTGTCTAGATCAAAAGAAGTAATAGTACCACTTGATTCTGCGTTCGTCAGTCCTTACCTGAAATACTGTGTCCAGTTCTGGGCACCACAATTCAAGAAGTATATTGACAAGCTAAACAATGTCCAGAGGAGGGTGACCAAAATAGTGAATATTCTGGAAATCATGCCCTATGAAGAGTGGCTTAGGGAGCTGGATATGTTTGGCCTGGGGAATAGAAGATTAAGAATTGGTAAGATAGTCATGTTTAAAGGGATGTCATATTGAGGACAGAGAAAGCTTGTCTTCTGCTGCTGTAGAGATTAGGGCAATGGTTAAGACACCAATTCTGATGGTCGGAAAGTTGGCATTTCAAGGCCCGGGTGCTGCATAATGGGGTGAACTCCTGTCACTTGTCCCAGCTTCTGCCAATCTAGCAGTTCGAAAGCATGCAAATGCAAGTAGAGAAATAGGTACCACTTCAGGGGGAAGGTAACAGCATTCAGTACAGCCATGCTGGCCACATGACCACCAGAAACACCTTCGAACAACTCTGGCTCTTCTGCTTAGTAACAGAGATAAGCACTGCCCCTTATGGTCATATACGACTTGACAGCCTTGTCAAAGAGTAATACCTTTACCTTTAGAAATTAAGACATGGAGCAAGGGATTCAAACTACAGAAAAAGAGATTCCACCTAAACATTAGGCTATTTACACTGCCTTGGAGTGTAGGGAAGTCTTCTTTGGAGGTTTTCAAACAGAGACTGTATGGCCATCTGTTGGCAGTGATTGCATATGGCCAGAGAGGTTGGACTGGGTGGCCCTTGTGGTCTCTTCCAACTCTGATTCTGTGATCTGGGTAGTTTCCTATAGTGACAATGAAGGCATCCCTCAGGACTTCCTGTGGCGGGGAGGGTCCTCCCATGATCTTAGAAGATGAAACTATCATTCCAGGACCTCCAACCAGATGCTTCTTGGTTGACCCATGACCTCACTTGCTGTTAGGAGGGGAAATGAAACAAGTGGCTTTTATGGGGAAAGAGATGAGGCCTAGGCAGAACATTACATCCCATGTCCTGATGCAGGATTGTGGCCATGGTTTTCATATACTTACTCCCCACAAATGATGTCTAGAAACTATGGAACACGAAGGTTTTAATATGAGACTTCCAATATGTGATCACTGCAATGCTTGGTCTTGGTTTGAGTTTCTTTTTATGTGAATGAGTGTTTTATGTCTGCTTGACAATACGGAGAACTAGAGACAACAATTTTCTTTTCTTAAAATAATACTTGCAATGTTTAATTGTATTCTTAACAAACTGGCAACATCAAAGAGTTTCTTACAGTTCAAGATCATGGAGGTTCATTTGTAAAAAGATTTTTTTAATTAAAAGGAAATTCAATTTGCAATTACATGCTATATTGTGTGAATTAACTGTACTTGTCCAGTTGCACACCAGGGGCCTCCCCCTCAACAGCACATGCCCATCCTCCGTGAGAAACTGCACCAGGTCTTCCACATCATCCTGAACAGCCTTCAGAAAGTGATGATGGGTACTGTTTGCCAGAGCTGTATTTCAGTACCAAGGTAAGGGGGTGGTGGTGGTAAACTTTGCCCTTAAGGATATGAAGGTAAGGGGAATGGAACAGATTGCTTTGTAGGTTATTGGACGCTCCCTTGGAGGTCTTCAAACAAAGGTTTGATGGGCATCTTTCAGGGGTACGGTACTTTAGTTATGTTTCCCACATGGCAGAGGGCTGGTTTAGATGGCCCTTGTGGTCCCTTCCAACTCTTTAAGATTGTATCATTCTACATTCCCAGGAGTTTACAACTCATGACAACCCCAAAACCCTGCTTGCCACTGAGCACTTCCCCCCAACAGAGAACCACTGAGTCATAGTGTCAGATGTCTTCCATATTGGTTGAGTGAAGAATCCCCTCTGAGTTTTAATCTGAACTGGAGCAGCTTGGAGAGGAGAGGACTGGGGGATAACATGACATCCATCTTTAAATGCCTGAAGGGATGTCATGTAGAAGATGAGCTTGGTTTTGCTGCTGGAGCATAGAACAAAAACCAATGGATTTAAATTCCACTTAGACATTAGCAAGAAGTTCTTGATGTTAAGAATTGTTTGGCAGTGGAATGGACTGTGTGGGAGGTAGTGGACTCTATTCTGCCATTCTATTCTACTTTGGTCAGACCTGCCCTGGAAAGGTGTATCCAGTTCTGGACACCACATTTTAAGAAGGATATTGACAAGCTGGAACATATCCAGAGAAGGGCAACCAAGTTGATCAAAGTCTGGAAACCAAGGGCCTGAACAGACTGCCAGAAATAATCGAGTTTGAGACCACTTTAACTGCCCTGGCTCAGTGCTAGGGAATCATGGAAACTAGTTTATTGTGGCACCAGAGCTCTCTGACAGAGAAGGCTCAATGCTTCAGAAAAAATGACAGTTCCCATGATTCCCTAGCATTGAGTCAGGACAGTTAAAGTGGTCACAAACTGGATTATTTCTGGCTGGCTGTTAAGGCCCCAAGTCTTATGAGAAGTTACTGAACTTGTTTTCTGCTGCTCCAGAGATTAAATCAGCAATTCCCATAGTGGGTGGTACTTCTCCACTGGAAGCAGTGGAAAGATCCAGGGGGGTAGTGAAGGAAAAGGGGGTGGCAAGAGGGCCTTCAATCAAAATATTGGTGCACAAGAAAGACAAGGGGAAGCAGTGGCTTTTAGGACCATGGGGGGGGGGATAACGGTTGCACGAAATGTCTCTTTTAAAGGTCCCTTAAAACCACCACACCCTCTCACTGATCATATCATATTGTGGTGTCTTCTGATTTTCACCTGCCCACACAAGCTCATTCCTTTAGTGTGTTAGGTGTGGTGCCAGCAGTTGGGAAACAGTTGCGAGGGTTGGGAGCAGGACATCATTTCTGTGGCTTAGAGCAGCACTGTTGTGGGACAGACCGAGTGACTGGAGCAAGGAGTTAAGAGTATGTGGCAGCAAAAGAGAAGCAGCAGCAGCAAAAAGGAGCTTTCAAATTTGGGATTCTGCTTAAGCTTTGTGAGCTTTGTTGGGCCTTGGCTGCCAGGTTGGAGCTATGCTGCAGCTCCTGCTTTCTTTTGTTGAACAGGCCAAGAAAAAAGGTAGCAGAAGAAACAATGTGGTTATGTGTGGACATTACCTGAAGCTGAAGTAGGGGGGAGACACATCTCTGTAGAAGAAGGGGGAGTAGTATTCAGGGTTGAGTCTTTGAAAAACTCCTTCACCTTGGAGTGGTGCCTGTAGTTAAAATCTCTTCCTTTCCCTGTCTCCAGTCCAGAGCATATGGCCTCTGTAACTGAGCAGTTGGCTGAGGAGTGACCTAGAAGCACTTTGCCCATGCCAGCCTTGTGCCAAAAACCAGCATGGTCAAGAGACTGTTCAGTCGCCACTCCCTTTGCACCCAGCCACCTTGGGAGCAGCAACCAAGAAGCTGGCTGGGCAGTGACCAAGAAGTCTCTTGTGTCAGCCTTGTAGCAAAGGCCAGTGTAGGAGAGAGGCTTCTCAGCTGCTGCTCAACTGGCTGCTTGGTCATAGAATCACAGAATCATAGAGTTGGGAGAAATCACAAGGGCCATCCAGTCCAACCCCCTGCCATGCACGAACTCACAATCAAAGCAACCCTGGGACAGGTGGCCATCCAGACTCTGTTTAAAGACCGCCAAAGAAGGAGACTCCACCAATCTCCGAGGGAGTGTCTTCCACTGTCGAACAGCTCTCACTGTCAGGAAGTTCCTCTTAATGTTTAGGTGGAATCTCTTTTCCTGTAGCTTGCATCCATTGCTCCAGGTCCTGTTCTCTGGAGCAGCAGAAAACAAGCTTGTTCCCTCCTCCATATGACATTCCTTCAAATATTTAAACAGGGCTATCGTATCCCCTCTTAACCTTCTCTTCTCCGGGCTAAACATACCCAGTCCTCTAAGTTGTTCCTTATAGGGCATGGTTTCCAGACCCTTCACCATTTTAGTCGCCCTCCTCTGGACACGCTCGTTTTTCAACATCCTTTTTGAATTGTGGTGCCCAGAACTGGACACAGTATTCCAGGTGGGGCCTGCCCAAAGCAGAATACAGTGGCACTATTACTTCCCTAGATAATATACTTCTATTAATGCAGCCTAAAATTGCATTGGCCTTTTTAGCTGCAGCATCACATTATTGACTCATGTTCAACTTGTGGTCTCCTAGATCCCTTTCACACACAGTCTCGTTTCCCATCTTATATCTATGCATTTCATTTTTTTTGCCCTAAGTGCAGTACCTTACATTTCTCCATGTTGAAATTCATTTTGTTAGCTTTGGCCCAGCTTTCTCATCTATTAAGGTCATTTTGAATTTTCATCCTGTCTTCTGGGGTATTTGCTATTCCTCCTAATTTGGTGTCATCTGCAAATTTGAGAAGCATGCCCCCTATTCCTTCATCCAAATCTTTGATAAAGATGATGAATAGTACTGGGCCCAAGACAGAACCCTGTGGCACCCCACTGGTCACATAATAATAATAATAATAATAATAATAATAATAATAATAATAATAATAATTTATACCTCGCCCCTCTGAGATTAATTGGGGCGGCTAACAATAGTTAAAAGTACAATACATCCCAACCCTATCCCTACCTCCCTTAAAAATATATATTAAATCAAATAGGAGTTAAAAACCAAACTTCTCTCCAGGTTGAAGAGGAGCCATTGCTGAGCACCCTTTGGGTTCGGTCAGTCAACCAATTACTAATCCACCTAACAGTTATATTGTCTAGCCCACATTTTACTATCTGGTTTGCAAGAATATCGTGGGGGACCTTGTCAAAAGCCTTACTACCGCATTTCCTTCATCTAGCTGGTAATTTTATCAAAAAGAGATCAGATTAGTCTGGCATGACATGTTTTTGAGAAACCCATGTTGACTTTCAGTGATTATGGCATTCCCTTCTAAATGTTCACAGACTCTTTTTAATGAACTGTTCTAGAATATTTGCCGGTATTGATGTCAGACTAACTGGGCAATAATTGTTGGGATCCTCTTTTCCCCCCTTTTTAAAGATGGGGACAATGTTTGCCCTCCTTCAGTCTGCAGGGACTTCTCCTGTTCCCCAGGAGTTCTCAAAGATTATTGCCAATGGTTCCGATATTACATTTACCAGTTCTTTTAATATCCTTGGATCTAGTTCATCTGGTCCTGGAGACTTAAATTCATTTAGGTTGACCAGATATTCCTGTACTTTCTCTTTAGTTATTCTGTTCTACATTTCCCCTATTGTGTCCTCTGCTCCATTTTCCTCAGGTTGAACACCCTTTTCCTTTTGTGAGAAGACTGAGGCAAAGAAGGCATTTAGTTCTGCCTTTTCTCTGTCCCCTGTTAGCATTTCTCCATCTTCTCTGCGCAGTGGCCCTACCATTTCCTTCTTTCTTTTGCTATGGACATACCCCAAAAAGCCCTTTTTATTGTCCTTAACCCCTCTAGCAAGCCTGAGCTCATTCTGTGCTTTGGCTTTCCTGACTTTACCTCTACATGTGAATTGCTATTTGTTTGAATTCCTCTTTAGTGATTTCACCCCTTTTCCATTTCTTATACATCTCCCATTTAAAACTTATGGGGGTTGCAGACTGCCAGAAATAGTGCAAATTGAGTCCACTTTTAGGGTTAGGGAATCATGGGAACTGTAGTTTATTGTGGCACCAGAGCTCTCAGACAGAGAAGGCTCAATGTCTCAGAAAAAAAAACAATTCCCATGATTCTCTAGTACTAACCCTAACCCTTAAAGTGGGCTCAATTTGCACTATTTCTGGCAGTCTGCAACCCTCCCTTAGTTGAAAGTTCTTTAGTCATCCAACCCAGTTTCTTGAGACATCTCCCATTTTTCTTTCTCACTGGAACAGTTTGAGATTGTGTCTTCAGTATCTCCCTTTTGAGAAACTCCCATCCATCCTGAACTCCCTTCTCCTTTAGTATTCCTGATCATGGGATCACTCCTAGTGTTTCCATAAGTTTGTTGAATTCAGCTCTCTTAAAGTCTAGAATGAGTGTCTGACTATGCCTAGCTTCTCCTTTCCTGTGGTCACAAGGGAGCAGCAAAAGAGGAGCCAGCCAATGCAGATAGGAAGAAGGAGCCGGCCTGGACCACTGTTGTGCTCATACCTGAGTTGGAAGAGATAAAAGCAGTGGTGAGCTGGGTGCCACTGAGGATGATGCCACTTGCCTGCTGGCTGCTGAACAAAACAGGGGCAAAGGGAACAAGGGGGGAGCCCCCTGAAATCCTCCTCATCCTGGGATAGATGTTGGGAGACACCAAGAGTAAAGGGGAAGTAGCCTGAAAATGTTTGGGGACCACTGGACAAGATCAAGAACCAATACACATAAATTACAAGAAAAGAGAAGAACTTCATTGGAAGAGCTATTTAAAAGCAGAATGGATTGCCTCAGAGGGTGGTGGACCCTCCATCTTTGGAAGTCTTCAAGCAGAGGTTGGGCGAGTGTCTTCCACTAGTGCCTTAAACTGTGTATTCCTGCATGACAGGGAGTGGACAAGATGGCCCTTGGGGTCAATTCCAACTCGTTAAGATTCTTTGATTCTGAGTACCAAACATGATGATGTTACGTCAAATATTTTTATTTTTCTAAATTTATTAACAGTCATATTTTTTTCTAACCGATCCAACAAATTTGTCTAATTCTTGTTAAAGGCTGCAATGCTATACCCACATACCCTAGATGCAATACCCACTGAATCTACTGTTTTTGTTATGTCCCTTTCAGTCAACCTTGGCAAGAGGGTTTCCTTGGCAAGAATTATCCTGAGGTTTACCCAACGGCGCCCCCAACCTTAGTGTTGGGGGTGGGCAAAAAGGTGCGCTGGACCCTTCTTCTTTGCTGCAGCAGCAAAGATCTCCTTGCCACATCAAAGTCAGGAGAGGGGCATTTGGGCCTCTCCTTCGCAGCTGTGGTGAAGCCGGGAGGGGTGCAGCAGGAACACCAGACCAGGTGCCACCCTTCTTCTGGGGTGTCACCTGCTCCAGATAGCACCCCCTGCCAGTGGCTTCACTAGGGGAGTGCAAGGGGTGTGGACCGCACCAGGTGAGACCCTAAGGCAGGGGTAGGCAACCTTTCCCCTTTAAGGGCCGAGGGACTTCAGCTCCCAGAAGCCTCAGCCATGTTGGCCTATAATAGTCCCATGTTGGCCAATAGCTCCTGGGATTCTGGGAGGTGAAGTCCCTCGGCCCTTAAAGGAGAAAGGTTGCCTACCCCTGTCCTAAGGGGTTGTGTGACACCACTGTTCCTCAAACACCTACCTTTGGGCAGAATGGGGCTGTGGCATTCACCTGCTTCCTTTTCAAATGCTTTAAGAGTTGGTGGGAGTGGTGTGAAGCTCAGTGGGAGAAGAAAGGAGAGATTTTTTTATTAAAATTTCAAATTTCAGGGTTTTTTAACATTAAAATTTTAAATTTTTTAAAAAATTAAATTTTCAAATTTCTAAATATTTTTAAATATTGAACATTTAATTAAAAAAAAACTTTTTTCAATTTTCTTTAAAAACATCACATTTGAACCAAATCCTCACTATACAGATGTAAATGCATTTATGTTGTGTCTATGGTATTGTAATCTGGAGATTATAATTTTAATTTTGCTAGTTGCTTATGTCGCAGCTATTATAACCATGGCATTCAGAGGAATATGGGAATTATGATTTATGAGGCACATTAGTGCAAAAAAGCACTGCTAAGGACCCTGTTTGGTGTGAAATAGGAGGAGGAGGTCAATGAGGTGTGTGTGACACCAACCCTAGGGATGCCTCTGCCCCCTGCACCTCCTCCCAAAGAGGCCACTGGTTTCCCATTTGAGGCTGAGAGTGTGTGACTTATCCAGCACCCCACAGTAGGTTTCCCTCAGAGAGGGGGCTGGAGTGGGTCCCTTATTCACAGTTCCTTATGTGCCTGGCCCTGAAAGGCAGCTCCAGTCCAGCCAGGGTGGGCAGAGGCCATTCAGACCCCAGGGTCCCTGCTGGAGAGAGTCCTCTTGGTCGGCCCCAACCAGAGCAGGCCCATGGAGTCAACGGCCACAAAATGGAGGGCCTCCCAGGAACAGGCAGGCCTCAGGGGGGCCCGACTCAGGCCTCGTCGCTTCCTCCGGAGGCCTATTCCTGGCTAAACGTGAGTCCTTCCCTCCAGGTACAAAGGAAGGAGCCCGGCGCTGCCCACCGGGAGGATGGCTCCGGACTGGGATGAAGAGAGGCGGCCGCTTCGGCTTCCCCACAGCGTCCCTTAGCAACCAGAAAGTGACGCCTCGTGACGGACGTAGCTGCCAGCCAACCAGCGCCGCCGCTCCCGCCTCGCGCCCGCGCCCTCAGCCACTCAGGAGGCAGGAAACCGGCGTCGTCCTCCGTGGGGCAACCCTCACGCCACTTCGCCGCCGCCGCCCACGCGGCTCGGAGGACGCTCTCTGGTTGGGGAAGGGGGAAGGGGGCGGGGCTTGCGCGAGGGGGCGGGGGCGGGGTTTCGCCCGGGGGCGGGGCTGCCTCGGGTTTTAACCGGCTCCGTCCTCAGAGCCCAGTCTTCCTTCTCGTCTTCCGTTGGTGTCTTCCTCCGAGGCTCGCCATGCAGAAGGTGGCCCTGGTCACTGGAGCCAGCAGGTGAGGCAGGGAGGCGGTGGGGTCTCCGGCTGCAGGGTCCACTGAGGGAGCGGCAGAAGTCCTTCTGCCTTGGGCAGGTCATACTCTCTCAGCTTCCTTGGTCAAGTCACACTCTCTCAGCCTCCTCCGGGGAAGGCAGTGGCAAACCTCCTCCGAAGAAACCTTGCCAGGGTAGATTTGCCATAGATTGGAAATGACTTAAAAGGCACACAAGCAGCAACAATATAACGATGCAGCCAGGTGTAGAGGTTTGGGTTGGACTAAGACTCTGGAGAGCTGGGTTCCAATCCCCATTAAAATAAAATAAACCCCGCTGGGTGGCCTTGGGAAAGTCACACTCTCTCAGCCTCCTCAGAGGAGGGCCATGGCAAAAACCTCTCTGAAGAAATCTTTGCCAAGTGGTAAGGTCGCCATAGGTCAGAAACGACCAGAAACTACACGTGTAGTATAGATAAACCATATGGAAGGGATTTATTGTCAGTGTTATCACACTCTCTCAGCTTCCTCAGAGGAGGGCCATGGCAAAAACCCCTCTGAAGAAATATTTGCCAAGAAAACCCCTTGATAGGGTCTCCATAAGTCAGAAATGACTTGAAGGCATACAACACTCTCACCCTCAAAGTCAGTGTCCTGCAGAATCAAGATATATTTTGTTGTTAATTGCCTTTGCATCAATCTTGACTCATGGCAACCCTATGGATGAGACATCGCCAAGACCCCTGTCCTCCACTGCTCTCCTTAATTCCTGCAACCCCTTAATACCTGTGACCTCCTTAATGGAGTCCATCCATCTGGCATGTGGACTTCCTCTCTTCCTTCTTCCCTCCACCTTCACCAGCATTATGGTCTTTTCCAAAGAGTCCTCTCTTCTCATGAAGTGTTCAAAGTATGACAGCCTCAGTTGGGTCATCTGGGCTTCCAAGAAAATTTCTGGCTTGATCTGCTCTAGGAACGATTTGTTTGTCCTTTTGGCTGTCCATGGGATCCTCAGCACTCTTCTCCAGCACCACAGTATCTCAAAGGCATTGATTTTCCTCCTATCTTCTTTCTTAACTGTCCATTTCTCACATCCGTACATGGTAATAGGGAATACAATGGCTTGTATATCTCTGTATTCAAATAATTAACCGAAAATCAGTGAAAAGAATACTTCCATTTGATATTTAGGTTGAACACAGGCTGGTTAACAGGTGTTCCTGGGCTGTGAGCCGTGAACGGTGAGGCTGCATCCACGCTGGAGGTATCACCTGGTTTGGCACTGCTCTAAGTTCCCTGGCTCAAGGCTATGGAATTCTGGGAATTGGAGTCTGTTGTGGGGCCCACAACGTACTCTAATTCCCAGAATTCCATAGCCTTGAGCCGGGAAACTTAGAGCAGTGCCAAACCAGGTGATTTCTCCAGTGTGGATGCAGCCTGAGAGTGTCCCTTCTGGCTGTTTTGAAACCCGCGTCCCTCTGGGCCTGGGCCTTCAAGGCTCCCCTGTCTTCTGGGGTGATCCCATGGGGTCTTCCTCTGGGGCAAGGAAGACCCTGAGATAGAGGCTCCGGCTCTTTGGCTTTCTCCCAGTCAGCCTCCAAGGGCTCCCCTGGGCTGACTGCTGAGCTCCTCCAGAGTCCTCTCTCTGCCACCCAAGAAAAGGAACCAGCAGCTGATTCAGACCAGAGTCCTTCTGGTGCTGCTGCTTTGCAAAGCAGAACTCCTGCATGTGATGGACTGATGAAACTGGCTGGCATGAGGCAAAAGAGCAGAGGACGGCACTCCTCTTAGGCGTTATCGACAAAATAATAGGTCCTCCTTGATGCCTCTGAATACCAGGGCAAAGGATAGGGAAAGATGGTTGTTGTTTTTGTTTCCTGACTGAACTGGAAACAGCTGAACTTAAATGGATCTGGAGGGGGGGTCTTGTGTTCTTGAATAGAGTTAAATAGAGTGGTCCTTGGTATCTGCCGGGGTTTGGTTCAAGGACCACTCGTGGATAACAAAATCCTTGGATGCGCTCAAGTCCCATTAAATACAATTGCATAGCAAAATGGTGTCCCTTATATAAAATGGCAAAATCAAGGTTTGCTATTTAGAATGTATACACTCATCCCTCTACATTTGCCTGGGTTAGGTGCACATGGACCCCGTGAATGTGGAAAAGCCGCAAATAACAAAAACACTATTTTTACCTGAGATAATACCTCTCTAATAATCTCTAGGTCCTTAAGGGCAACTCTCTGGTCACCATCAGCCAGACATTGACCACAGAATTGCGCCAGAGGAGCTACAAATGCCTAGAGGAGTCTTCTCTCTAGGAATCTAGGTCCTTCAGTGCGACTTTTGGTCAAAGTTGACCATAGAGTTGTGCTGGAGGAGCTACAAATGCCTAGTGGAGTGTTCTCTCTAAGAATCTCTAGGTCCTTCAGTACAACATTTGGTTAAAGTTGACCATAAAGTTGTGCTGGAGGACCTAGATATTCCTAGAGAGAACATATTAATAAAATCCGTGAATAATCAAATCTGCAAAAGTCAAAGCTGCAAATGTGGAGTTACGAGTATACTTTTTTGGAATATTTTCAAGCCATGGATGCTTGAATTCGTGGATAAAAAAAAAAATCTGTGGATAAGGAGGGCCAAATGTACTAACCTAATGAAGCTGCTTTGAATCCGATCTTGGGAGAAATATAAATTCAGTAAGTAAATATAGGTTGAGTCTCCCTTATCTGAAATTCAGGAATCCAAAATTATCCACATGGGTAGCTTTGCTTTCTTATGGTTCAGTGAACACAAACTTTGTCTCATGCACAAAATTGTTTTAAAATATCACCTTCAGGCTATGTGTATAAAGTGTACATGAAACATCAGTAAATTTCATGATTAGACTTGGGGCCCATGCACAAGATATTTCGTTATGTACATGGAAATATTCCAAAATCTAAAAAACTCCAAAATCCAAAATACTTCTATTCCCAAGTACTTTGAACAAGGGATGATCAACCTGCACAGAGCTTTCTGTGGATGGACTTGTCAGCATTATTTCAGTGACCCAACTATTTCAAATTATTAAATTATATTAACATATTTTTCAGACTGCTAAGTTTAAAAAAATCTGAATTTTGATTTTTAAAAGCTCTATCTCATCCCCATAAAATAGGATTTGTAGGGGAATTTATGCATGTACTATTGAGAGTGTGCTCAGTATTATTTTTTTATAGCTGTGCTGAAAATCTTCCTACACTTGTAGGAGAGGAGGCTTTCTGAGGTTAAAGGAGGGGGTGGGTGGGAAGTACCATAGAGGAAGACAATTTTTGATAAATTTTTAGAGGTTTAGCTCATCTTAGTTTATAGATGACATGTTCTTGCTCTGTTTTGTTTTTAATACCTTTAAAGTACTCTCTGGTTAACGTTTGCAACTCCACTGTACACACTTCATCTTCTTGTAAGAATTCCTATTTTTAGCCAGAGAGACAATCCATCACTGAATGCAGGGATACAATAAGGGATGTTCATGTGCCCCACTGAATGTGTCTTCATAAACTCATTGGCAAGATTTGCTCAGGGTTTGTGTTTGCCTTCCTCGGAGGATGAGAGATCATGACTTGCCCAGCATTAGCCAATGCTGAGCAAGGATTCGAACCCTCGTCTCTGGAATTGTAGTTCAGCGACCAAACCACTACATCACACTGGCTCTCTCTGTCTGAAGTAGGAGTAGCTAAACAAACAAATTGTTAAATCACGTTTTCTGATTTGTTTGGGTGCATACCAACCAGAGAAATAAACTGAGGTTTGCTATAGGTTTGTGTTCTCCAAGATGTTAGAAGAGAAAGAGAGGGCCTACATTTGGATGACACAGGGAACAAACTGCTGAGTAACGCTGAGAAAGAAGTCCAGATGTAGTTCAGCAGCAAGTCAATTGAGTTGTGTAGTGATAAACACACACACATACACACAAACAAAAGCAGGTACTGGGGTGGTCATCTGGGGAAGGGGGATTTCTGATAATCTTTTTTTTTTTTTTAAGTTAAATGATATCTCAGTGACCTAAAACTTAGTTCAGGATACAGTCCCTTGATTTTTCACTCCCAGTATTCTCTCCTAGTTCCATTGCTTATGATACAGCTCTATTTCCCCACCATGTTTTTCAGCATGTATTCTGCTTTTTGCAGTGGGAGGATAGAAACTCATAGAGATAATAAATCCATTTTGGGGGGAAAAAATTGGGGGGAGAAAGAGACGCTATAGTTCTGAAGAAAAGATGAGATAAGTAAGGCCTAGAATTTTTTAAAAACCTCCCGGATGTGCCACTTGCTCCAACCATTACCACTTCCAAACTCAGCTGTCTTAGTCATGGAATGTGAACCACAGGAGATCTGGCAACCTGAAGAAGTGGGCAACTCTGAACGTTGGCAAATTGCAAGTGCTCTGCAAAATTTTTCAAATGTTTTCCAGGCGCATGATTGTCATAGTTCTGCACAGCCACTTGAAAGTTTTCTAGATGTTCCTTTGCTTGGAGAACTTGATTCCTGGTGTGTTGTTGTTGTTGTTACCTGTCCTCAAGACCACTGACTCATGGTGACCCTGGGGATGAGACATCTCCAAGATTCCCAATCCTTGACTGCCCTGCTCTGGTCCTGTAGGCTCCCTGATTGAACCTAACCATCTGGTGTGTGGTCTTCCTCTCTTTCTACTGCCCTCTACCTTTCCCATTGTCTTTTCTAATGGATCATGCCTTCTCATGATGTGACCAAAGTACTACAGTCTCAGTTTAGTCATCTTGGCTTCCAGAGAGAATTCCAGCTTGATCTCTTCTAATAACCATTTGTGTATCTCCATGGTTGTCCATGGTATTTTCAGCACTCATCTCCAGCATCACATATCAACTGAGGGCCTTTGCAGACTGCCAGAAATAGTGCAAATTGAGTCCACTTTAAGGGTTAGGGTTAGTGCCAGGGAATCATGGGAATTGTTTTTTTTCCTGAGACATTGAGCCTTCTCTGTCTGAGAGCTCTGGTGCCACAATAAAATTCAGTTCCCATGATTCCCTAGCACTGAGCCAGGGCAGTTAAAGTGGACTCAGTTTGCACTATTTCTAGCAGCCTGCAAAGGCCCTGAGTTGATTTTCCTTAGGTACCTGATGAGTAATCAAAGAATTATACCATCACCATTTATCAATCACTAAATCTATGTGCAAGGTGTAATACTCCTTGTTCTTGCATATGGTGTTTTCTACCAAAGTTCAGTCGCAATTACTACTGTTGTTTCTGTTCAGCAATTCTCAAAATAGTTTTGAAGTACCCATCTTCTGTATTCTTATGAAGTCCAGAATATATGGATTTCTGGTCAATGTTTGGCACAGTCTGAACCCTATACTGTACTAGATATGTCTCCAGCCTTCATGTATGCAGTGGAGCAGACAGTCTTTGTTCTTTTACCCTATATCATCAAGGAGAGATCATACTTTTGGGAAAGCTATCCTTTTAGTATGATTTGTCTCCTGAGTGAGTTTGCGAGTTCCCAGACTTACTACACCATTGTATATAATGGGAGTTGAGCATTCACAGATTTTGGTATCCATGGGAGGTCAAGGATACCAAGGGCCCACTGTAGTCGCATTGCAGGGGGCTCATCAGAACCGGACTTCACCACCTGGAAGCGTCCGTTGTTCACCCTGTCTGTGACACTCTCAGTAGTTGAAAATGATCTGAAATGTGCACACTAGGCCCCTGCATCTGCCTCTGTATTGGGAAAATGTAGGAAATTTTCTTTCCCTCCTCCTTCCCCCCACCCATAAAATGTGTGAATGGCATAGGATTTTTGAGCACAGCTTGTTTCTTTTGGCTACAACTTCCAGAACTCCTCAGCCCAAATAACCACAAGCTATGCAGAGTGGGGGGTTCTGGGAGTTATACAATAAACTCTTCCAAGCTTTGGACTTGATTCTCAATGCCTTGACCATGTGTTGTTACTGTTGCAGTGGGATTGGTGCTGCACTTTGTAAGCGTCTCCTCCAGGAAGATGCCAGCCTCCATGTGTGCTTAGCCTGCAGGAACATGGAGAAGGCCAACGCGACCCGTAACGAACTGTTGTCCCACTTCACTCATGCAGATATCAGCATTGTTCAAATAGATGTGGGCAAGCTGGAGTCTGTCCTGCGTGCAGCTGAAGAGATCAAAATGAGGTAGGTGACAAGGCAAAGGCACTTAGATGAACTTCCTTGGCTTAGTAAGGAGTTTCTCACCTTTCCTTCTTCATTCAAATATACGTTGGGTATCCCTTATCTGCAAATCCAAAATCCTTCAAAATCCAAAATTATCCACATAGGTGGATGAGACAGTGTCACTTTTGTTTTCTGATGGTTCAGTATACACAAATTTTATTTCATGCACAAAATTATAAAAAATATTATGTGTAAAATTACCTTCAGAATATGTTTACAAGTTGTATACAAAACAAATGAATTGCATGCTTAGTCTCCGGCTCCATCTGCAAGATATCTCATTATCTATATGCAAATGTTCCAAAATCCAAAATAATCTGAAATCCAAAACTCTTCTGGTCCAAGCATTGTCGATAAGGGAGAAGCAACCTGTAGTTCTCCAAGCTTTGCAGACTGTGCCAGTGTTACAGATTTTTGCTATGAGGCTTTGACCTTGGATAAATTTCAGAATAGTATCCATCTGCTTGTAGCAAACAAATTCCTTAGAAGGTTACTCTTTCAAAGGCAGAACTAGACATGACAATTCCTACCATTTCCTCCTGAAAACACATTGACGAACCTTGAGTGGGGAAATACAGCTTGGAAAGGGCTAAAGACACAAGGTGACCCAGGTCCTAGACTGTGGTTTGCAGCCAAAATTTACTTTTGCCTTGATCGTGGACTGAACATCTCTGAGATGTACATTATTCATGCTTATGCCATGGTGACTTTGTATATGTTAGATGGCATAATAAGGTTATAACAAATATCCCACCACTGTAGCAAAATGTAGTTGGAGGGCTACAAATAAGAAGCTTTTCTTATTTTCATTGGACCAGGAACCAAAACTATTCTAAGAAGTTACCTTATAAAAAAGGAAGGCTAAGAGCCTGGTCATTTCCTACAGTAAACAGAATCAAATAGGAAACCTTTTCTATATCTAGGTGGGAATGCAATGTTTATATACTCTACTATGAAAATAAAAATGTTGCAAATTGAATATAAGCATGTTGCGGAGAATGGTTCACACTGCTTTCCTGCCATACGAGTTTTCTATGTGTAGAGATGTCCAAGGGGGAAGGAGATCACTCTGGCATACATTGAAGCTCTGCCAGCAACCTGAAATAAAACAGTTGAGGACAAACTTGACCCTGGAGTTTGACCCCAAACCTCCTGCTTAAAGAAGGATGTGGTAATTATCTTTGGTATTTATTGAGAACCTCCACTTTATATTTCCAGTGTATTCATTTGTCTGATTTATTTCTTCATTGCCTTGTAAGATTAGTCTTCCAGAGGCAGCTTACAATATTAAGTAGTTCTGGTGTTCACTGTGTTTCTCTGTTTGCTATAGGTAGGTGTCATTTTCATTGTGACATTGCAGATGTTGCAATAACCAGGTGTCACTTTCATTGTGTAGATTTCATCGTTTGGATTATCTCTTCCTGAATGCTGGGATCATGGTAAATCCACGTATCAGTTTCTGGGCATTTTTACAAGGCATCTTTTCCAGGTATTATATATCTGACTGGTCAGTTGCTATTTTATTTTCTTCTGGCATTGTGGATGGGAGGGAAGGGTTCAATGGACATTCCAGCACAGAAGACCACGGTCACAGTTTTCTATGTAAGAAACCTATGTAAGAAACCTATGTAAGAAACCTACACCCAGGGTTTAGGTCATGAACCTCTGTCTTCTGAGACAGCATCCCGCAATGTGATGCTTTCTACTCTGTAGGGAGTACAATGTGACTCAAGGCTGCCCTCTGGCTTTTCTGTTTCCTTTGTTACATATTCAACAGAGCTTAAACATATAAACCAGTAGGCTACTGTTAGAAGTCTAAAAATCTGAGTGTTCTTGTTTTGAATAAATTTTCTATCTTTCAGAGCCACATTATGTTGTATAATGGTGAAATTACTAGAGGAATAGAAACAAGAAGTTATACCAACGGAAGCCCAAATCTCTTGTATCTTTCACACCACCTCTTTTCCTTCTGAAGTAATCTATAAGTGTGACTACCCTCTCTGAAAAGCTTGGCTCAAATGTTTCATACTCTGTGAAAACCAGATTTTGAAAAAGAGTACTACAGATTTGGTATACGGCAGGAGACTGTATTATTCATTTTATTTTTTTGATGTTTGCAAAAAATAACAGAAATCAAGATCTTACTTCATGTGGTGGATGTCATAGCCCACAAGAATCTGTCTGAGTATGTACAGCTGGATGCACAATGCTAAAGGCATTTTCCAGGTCTTCTGGAACATAGTCAGATGCTCATTGGCCATTCTCACCCTTTCCAGGCCACAAAATGGCTATGTTGGGTTGGGTGCAGGAGAGATATCTCCATGCATCATGGTCAATGCATGGGGGAGAGTGTGGAGGAATATCTTCTCCAGCCATGACCATAAAAGACATATGTAGGCATAAATTGGACTTATGCCTGGGTATATCACCAAGAGGATGCCATTCAGTCTTGTAGCACATTAAACGATAATGTTTGTTAGGGCATTATTAACTAGCTAGGTAAAGTATTCTCCTTAATAGGCAGTTATATATTACATAATAGTCAGCATCCATTTGGTTGTTGTTGTTTCTTCAAAACTCATTTTTTACATCTTTTACTGCACTCATGTATACAGACTTGCCAGTTGAGGATAACACTTGAATCTGATCAAGTGAATTCTTATCTGTGGCAAACCAGACAGTCATAAATGTACTAAACTTAAATTCTCTTGGGATACTACTGTCATGTAAAAATATTTGCACTACCAGTTGTGGTTTCTCAGGGGTTGCACAACTGTGGGCCCTAATGCAGCAAATATTTCCAGAACACACATAGCTCTTTCTCTGACATTTGACTTGGTGAATAGTGAGGTAATCGACTAATGTGAAACAGGCTGTGAAGCCCACTGCACAACTGATCGTGCAACTGTGGGTTCCAGTGTGATGATGCTGGCGTACATTTTCACCATGCTAGAAGTATATAGGGATATGATGTTTAAAGTTTTCACAAGAGTGTTATATAAATATTTGTTTCTTTTAGGCAAGGGCCGTACAATAAATTAAGCAGGACTCCCACCTACCCACCCTGGCGCCAAGACACAACCAAGGACTGGTAAAGCCTTGTCCAGTGTGAACACACCAGAAGCTTTGACAGGTTCTCATACTTAGACCTCAGCTCCATATCCTTGTATCTCTGACTTTTGACTTATGCATAGAATACTTTCAGGAGAGAACTCTTCCACAGCTTCTGTTGCTGTTCACATATAGGTTAGGGGTGTGGAGAAGACAGAGCCCTCCGCCTGTGTCTCAGTTGAAGAGAAAGTAGTTGAGGGTCAGAATAAAAAGAAAAGTTTTGGGTTCTATGAAAAACTATTAGAGGCTAGATTAGACTTCCAATAATGTTGTTATTATTGTGTAGTATAGTGTAGCAGAAATGCAGATTTTGCTATAGCCCTTTGATTCCTAATGTTACTTCCAATCTATTTCACAGAAAAAGTGTTCTGGGCTGCCACCTTCTCCCTTGCATCTTGCACACATCTTACAAATGATTGTGCTTCCTTTGCCTTACCTTACTGTTTTTCCATTAACGGCAGCAGCTAAACTGGCCATCAGCCACAATGCAAAATACCATCTTTCCGGAAGGGTAGCTAGCTATGTTTCTCATCCAACATATTCTATGTTGGATGTTTTCAATATTTTAAAATGTGGTAAGTTTTTTAAAAAGCAACAGATTTAATTCCTAAACTTGTGTAACTATTGTAGTGTATTGCTTTTGAAGTAAGTCGGAGACAAAAGGAGACTCTGAGAGGTGCTCGTTTGCTAGACTTATTGTAGTTCTGGTACAATATGTCTATCTGGAGTAAGATGAAGCTCCTATTTCCACTCTCCTTTTTGCTGTCTCCTTTTTCCATATCACTTTCATTGTAAACTCTTGCTCCTTGCTTTCATGGTCTTGCATTAACCTCTTGCTCACATTTTCACCATTCTGTCAGCATCCTTCTTGCTGAACCTGATTTCTCCTTCTCTATATGCTCTGCCGCCTTGCATTGTTCTTATGTTCTTTGGAATATTTCAGAAAGGCAGATGCATTAATTAAGTCATTTATTTATTTATCAGTAGCCAAGATTTGCCTGCTATTCTTTTCTGCCAGTTTTTGTTCCTTTTGTGTTGTGTTATTTTCCCAAAGTTACTGTCTATTTAAATTATAAGCCTACAAGAGGTTTCACCATCACTTTATATAAGGTACTTTATTTTAATTTGTGTAAATGCTATGTAAATAAAAAATATTAGAAAATATGAACTAGATCTACAGTTTTGGGGGGGCGTTGATGTAACAATATGACTCTTGGAAATTTTTCATTTGGGCTTGCCTTTTTCAGTGAAGTCAATGTACTGTATTCTCAAATGCCTCTTTGTAATCATGGGGACTAGAAAGTTTATTGTTTTAGTGCTGTGTGCCCAGATTAGCTGGGGTCAATTATTGGGGTGTCAACCTGTTTTTATGCGATTAATAACATGTTTCCCAGGAGTGCCAAAGCCCCCTTCTGTTTTTTTTTACCTTTTTACCTATCCCAGGAAGCTTAGTAGCAGGGTCTTCAAAGCCCTTATCTGTTTCCTGAATGAGTTGTACATGGACTTGCCTGAGTCTATACATAATATTTTTGATGCCTGAAGCACTAGATTTTGAGGTTGTGTTTGGAATGGTCACATCTCATAAAAATTCTCTCTTCCAACTCTTACTGCCACATCCTTTTTTAAAAAAAAAGTTAGACCATCACAAACATACCTTTCAGATTTGGTGATAACCCATCTAACTCCTTTCTAAGAAATGCATGGGTTCCCAAAAGTATATGGTATGTATATCATGTAGCTTAAGTTAAACCATCCCAAACATACCTTCCAAGTATGATTGAAATTCATCCAGTGATGTGATAACACATTGACAAAACCTAATTTTATTTACATTGATACTCTTGGGATTCTGTCTGGTTTATTTGAGTTATTAAAAATCTGCAGAAAATACTGTATAGGGTTAATGTGGCTAGACTGGCCTTTTGCTAGCACGTAAAAACATTCATATACAGGCAGGCTTTTTAAAATCATGCCAGCTTGGTTTTATTAGGGTTGTTGTTGTCTTAGATTATGTTTTTAACTTTGTATGTTTTAAATTTTAACTTGTAGTGTTTTAATTGGGTTATTTGTATCTAAATTTTTGTTTTAATGTGTTTCTAAATTGTGAGCCGCCTTGGGTTCCTTTTTGGGAGAAAGGCGGCATAGAAATAAAATAAAGTGAGATATAATTGGGTGCAAGTGAAGATAGTGCTCCTGGCTCTTAATAGTGGTATAGAAGGTAGCATACCAGGAGATATATCTTTCCCCCCCTTCATCCCTCTACATTACTTGTTTGTCTGCCAAAATTTCTTGTTATATGCAACTGTCTAAGATACAACAGTTCTTTGCTTTGTGCTCACTCTTAACAGCATACTATTTAGTGTGCTTTCACAGTTATTCAAGCCACAATGTCTTAATACTCATTTTATCAAGTCTTTCTGCACCTGCATTCTTTTTGTCCTTAAAACTGGAAAAACACACAAACTTGAGATGTGGAGATGCCAAGATGTGGGGGGTGCTGTTATTCTGCATTTTCTTAAGCCTGCCTTGTTCTCTGTGTTAAACTACTGTCATGCATTGAACTGCTGTGGCCAGGGAAGAATCCTGAAGTGGCTTAAAACCTAACCTGTAACCTAACAGCTGGCTATTTTATTTACACTGTTATCCTGCTCTTCCTCTAAGGAGTTCAAAGCAACACATATTGGGTTCCCAGGTGCTCTCCTATCCAAATACTGACCAGTCCCAAACCTCTGTAGCTACAGTGATGGAACATCCTCAAGTGGAACAAAATGAAGCAAAGTCCTCTTGCGCCCAGTATGTGCTACTTCATATGTGACATGGGAACTACTATTTTGCCTTGATTTTATGTAGCAAGCTTTATTTGCATAAAGTATATTACAGTCTTCATCTTGTTTGTCCTGATGACGAGCCTGCCAGGTAGGTTTCCCCTGATTTATTGCTAAGGAGCCAGTCACTATGTATAGTTAGTTGTCCAAAGTATTGATAACATCTGAATCTCTCTGGCAGTAGCATGGACACCTGCCGTCGCACCTGCTGTATATTGTATTGGCCCAAGCTGGCATCAAATCTGCCTTCCATTTTTAGGTGTCCTGCCACTTTCATTTAATTGCTGCCTGCAGGAGATATGGGGAACTGAGACATAACTACCAACCCTTGCACCATGATAGCCCCCAAACATCAGCAACTGTGGGCCTTTGCAGACTGCCAGAAATAGTGCAAATTGAGTCCACTTTAAGGGTTAGGGTTAGTACTAGGGAATCATAGGATTTTTTTTTTCTGAGACATTGAGCCTTCTCTGTCCGAGAGCTCTGGTGCCACAAAAAATACAGTTCCCATGATTCCCTAACCCTTAAAGTGGACTCAATTTACACTATTTCTAGCAGTCTGCAAAGGCCCTGTGTTATTTTAGAACAGCAGCTCTTTATTGAGCTGAAGGCTGCCCCTTTGATTTGCTTCTGGTTTCCAGCTGCAATCTAGGGACTTGTTTGGAGGTTTTTGGAATTCTAGGCCAGTTGTTATGTTTGCACTGTTGAAGAGAACAAAAAGACCACAGCAGGGTGGAGGGTCCTTCTAGACCAGCAGTAAGAATCATGCAGTCCTCCAGAGAAGATTGGACTACAGCTTCCAGCTTCCTTTCCCATTGATGATGTTGATTAGGGCTCTGCGGAGCTGTAGTCCAGCAGCATCTGGAGGGCTGAATGAATCTCATTCCATTCTACTCCAGCATCCTGCTTCCAACAGTGGCTAGTTGCATGCCTCCAGAAAATTCAACTAGTGTGAACATTTCAGTTTAAAAGCAAATTGGCTGTTCAGCATGTCATAGAAAAGTTCCAAACTCTCCAGCATTCCTGTTCCCTCCACCCCCCACTGTAATTCTCATCATAGTCTTGTATAGGGCAGAGAGTGCTGAAGGTCCACATGGGATCAGTGGTAGTCCTGGGATACATTTTTAGAACCAGTGCTCTAGAATCTTCCAAATAAAAGGCCTGTTAATGAATCAGCATTCCCATAGGAAAAATAAGAGTGCACTCTTTCCTTTCATGATACAGATATATAATTGTCATTAGTTATCTCTCTTAAGGGTGATTGCCCTCCTTTCCACGAAGTGATCTCTAACCTTTCATCCTTTTTTCAGGAGAGTACTCAGGATGTTGACCACAGCTGAGGGCCTGATGAGCCAGGAGGACAGGGTCACTCCGGATGGCCTGCAGGAGGTCTTTGAAACAAACTTATTTGGACATTTTGTACTGGTATGGACACTTTGATCTACTGTAAGTCTCATACAGATTGAGTTTCTCTCATCTGGAATTCCAAAAACCAAAAGACTCAAAAATCCAAAGTTGTCAACTTGGATGGCTGAGATAGTGACATCTTTGTTTTCTGATGGTTTAATGTACACAAAATTTGTTTCATGCACAAAATTATTTTAAAATTGTGTATAAAATTACCTTCAGGCTATGTGAAACAAAAATGAATTTCATGTTTAAACTTGGGTGCCATTTCCAAGGGATTTCATTATGCATATGTATATATGCCATTTCCAAGGTATTTCATTATGCATATGCATAGTCCAAAAAAATCTGGAACCCAAAACACTTCTGGTTCCAAGCATTTCAGATAAGGGAGACACAACCTGTATATCTAAGGAATTGTGCTGATGCTGTTTGGATATTTGTATATAATGGTAGTCAATTTACATTATTATAGTGGTAGAAATTCTGTATTTGCCAGAACATGAGAAAGCTAAAAAGTGAGTAAGAGCAGAGGTATGAGCACAGGACCTGCTTGCCATTTCTTTCCCTGCACATCCTCCTCTATAGATCTTTATGTGCTGAGTCAAAATGGTTGATGAGGTTTTGTAAGTCTGTTCAGCTGAATACACTTAGACATAGGACTCAGAAATGTTACTACTTCTGAGTAGAACCCAGCTGCTAGTGAATACTGGAAGCTTGCCAGCTCCTGCAGAACCTGCCCCATGGTCAGGAGTCTGCTGCCTGTACTGATTATGCTTTTTTAAATTCCTGCTTGTTTACCCCTCCTTGTTTTTATTTTATTTTCACAAATGTCAGTACTGCCACACATTAAAAAAATGTCACAGAGGTGCTGAATATAAAATATGTAGTTAAAAAATAAAGGCAGATGGTAGGATGCAGGGGGAAAGGCAAAATAAAGTAAAACCAATGTATCAAGTTGGACCACAGCTTGGTGAAAGCCTGAGTGAGAAGCTATCTCTAGTCATATCTGTTGTCTCTGATATTAAACATGAAGGGAATTGTACAAGGTTTGGGTTGCAGCTGAAAAGCTCTTTTCTTTGGAATCATAAAATGGATCTGCAGAAAATGTGGTGCTACCAAGAGCCTTTCTCCAAAGGAGTGGGATGGTTGGGCATGGGGTTAGACTCGCAGGGGTGGGCAAACTGTCCCCTTTAAAGGCCGAGGGACTTCAGCTCCCAGAAGCCTCAGCCATGTTGGCCAATAGTCTGGGATTCTGGGAGCTGAAGTCCCTCGGCCCTTAAAGGGGACAGTTTGCCTACCCCTGCGAGAGGATCAAACGGTCATTGAAATCATCTGTTTAGTACTGTATATGCCAATAACAAAATGTTTAACCTGTCACGGTATCTTATCAGCAGACAGTGTGGTCAGGTTGTGGCATGCTGTTGAGATGTGCTATGTATTATAGTCCACGAGATTGGTAGGACTTGCATTACTATAGTCCAGGGGTAGGCAACCTTTCCCCTTTAAGGGCCGAGGGACTTCAGCTCCCAGAATCCCAGGAGCTATTGGCTAATATGGGACTATTGGCAAACATGGCTGAGGCTTCTGGGAACTGAAATCCCTCGGCCTTTAAAGGGGAAAGGTTGCCTACCCCTGCTGTAGTCTAATGATCCCAGTCCCAAAACGCCATACATGTTTTACTTGCTGTAGCTGGTAAAAGATTCTTGTAACCACAGAAACAACTTGGGTTTCCAGAGCTTCTAAAGATGGATCGAATACACCTCCAGCCTACTAGAAAAGTGAAAGCCTGGGAGGTGAAATGGGGGGAAACCTGCTTTTCTTTTCCTAAATCCCTCTTTTCCTGGAAAAAACTGGGAGAGGGGGAGGAGTATGGAATATTTTCTTTTAGAATGATAAATAACTTGTTTTAGACAAAGTGTTCATATATTTACTTCTCCAAAGTATTTCTGGAAACTGTGTAAAAGGAAGACTTTTATATAAAACTAGGTACAGGATCAGATCTTTGCAGTTCCTGGACTTTGTTTCTTGGTTCTTCTTATGAGAATAATCTTTCTTCTTTGTGGTCTCTGCGAATCACACAAATGGGTTTTATCTGCGTATGCGCAGCCAGCTCGGAACCTTCTGGAATCACTAGGCAGAAGTTGGATTGCAACTTTTTGGTGCTAGCTCCGCCCATCTCTATATGGGCCCCGCGTTCCCACTCGCTCCTCAGTTCCTTTCGTCCGCCGCTTTTGCAGCTAGCAAGGAACCTCTCTACTAGGCAGTTTACTCGTTTAACGGCTTTGACTACGTTTTTTGGACTTGACTACTCTACTGGATTGCGACTTTATTCTGTTCATTGGACTATTCACCGCTACAATCGATTTGACTTGGACCGTTAACGACTTTGACTTCGCTTCACGTTTTGGATTCGATGACCATGGCGTCTTTCAAACATTGCATCTCTTGCAACTCCAAATTCCTGACCTTGGACCAGCATGAGGAATGTGTATTTTGTCTTGGAGACACCCACAATCCGAAAACCTGCAAGCTGTGCAGGAAGATGACCCCTCAAGCGCTGAAGAATAGAATGGCCAGGCTGAGGGCGGCCTTGTGGGAAAAGGCCTTGCAAGCTGATGCACCAGCTATGGCCTTGGCTTCGATAGCCATTTCTAAACCTTCCTCGGACCCCCCTCAACAAAGGGGAAGGTCCAGGGAGAGATCTAAGAGATCATCCAGGCATGGAGAGAGCGTGAGCCCTGAGCAAAAGGTTGGGAAAAGGTCTTCCAAGCGCAAGCACTTGGAGACCATCGAGGAGTCTTCTCTGTCCTCCAAGAAGGTCCGTTCTGTGTCCCCTGCTCATTCCCTTGAAGGGGAGCAGTCCACACCTCCCAGGAGACACTCAAGATCTGGGGGGAAATCCAAAACTCCACTGTCAACCCGTTCCGCTCCTCCGCCGTCCGTAGCGCCTGTTCCGACTCCCACTGGCCCGGCGGGTTCGAAACTCCACTCCGATGGTCTGCATCGATACCAAGGCCGAAATGCAACAACCTCCGGCCACAACACCACGCTCTGCACCGCCTCCTGCTATTTCTCCTTCTCTGGCCCGTAGAAGCTCCGGGTCCGATGACAGACCATCTCCTCATTCTGACACCAGATGGAAACAATACCAACCCATGACCGAACTGACCTCGGATCCATGGATCCTGAAATACCCTCAACTTCTTTACCATGAGGCCTCCAACAGCTATCTCTTGCCTGTCCAGCCAGATCAGCTACACTACATGGAAGAACAGAGACGTCAGCTCCTTCTTGCTATACAGCAGCCCTGTCCCTCATCGGTTCAGAGACATCACACCTCTCCTGATACACAGCAGCCCCTCCCTTCTCCAGTGCCGTCACTTCCAGCCCTTCCTGCTACTCAGCAGCCCCTTTTCTCTCCGGTTCCGACGCACCGTTCTGATTCGCCCTCTTCTCCATCACCTGGGCCTTCCAGGTGCCATCATCGGTCTTGGGCTCATCGAAAACGAGGGGACGCATCTTCCTCATCACCCCGAAAACATTGTTCTGCTCATCGCCTTTCTCCTCCAACTAAGCGTCATCGCTCCCCATCTCCTACTCGTTCGTCTACAACTAGACACCAATGGTTAAGAGGTGAGCATAAAATTCCCCGTCGCCCCTCATCTCCCGAATCCAGCACATCATATCGATCCTTCTCACCAGCCCCGGAGGATGACTCTGAAGCAGATCTTGACTGGTCTCCTAGCCAGGCCCGACCGCCTCTGAATACGCAGTCCTCTTCTCCGTCAGACAATGTTTGCTCCTTCGCCGATCAAGTCCTCCAAATAGCACATGCATTAGATCTGAAGATTACCCAGCCCGAAGAGGAAGAAGCTTCTGACTAGCTGGAGAAGCGAGCTCAGAGCAGGGTCATAGATAGACCAGCTATCCCGTACATGCCGTCTCTCGCCAAGATTTTGAAAAGATCTTGGGAGGTGCCAACATCTACCTCCATCACATCGAGATGCATGGACAACTTATACCGCATTGCTGATAGATCACCCTCACCAGAATTTGAACATTGTTGAAGGAGCTCAATACATTTCTACCTCTAAGTCTTCTACTTCCCCGGCAGATAAGGAGGGCAAAAAAATTGATATGCTGGCCAAGAAATCTTACTCCACCTCAGTCCTAGGACTCAAGGTCGCCAACTACGTGGGTTGTATGGGGGCATACTCCCAACACCTAATGGAGAAGCTTGCTCTGATTCTAGAACACCTGCCTGAAGAGCACAAACCATATGCAATTGCCCTTCAACAGGAAGCCCATGCAGTTGGGACACAACAAATTGTTTGTGCCCGAAATATGACCGACTGTTTGTCTAAAACTCTCTCCTCAATGCAATTTCTCTTCGTTGACATGCATGGTTATGTGCGGCCGACCTGACATCTCAGGCAAAAGCAACCATAGAAGATCTGCCATTTGACCAATCAGGTCTCTTTCATAAAGAAACTGATGAGAAATTGAATTTAAAATATAAAATGAAAACTGCAGCTCGCAAACACGCCGTACAACCACCACAATCTTCAAGGCGCCGTTTTGGATTTTACCAACCAAGATCTTGGTACCCCCCAAATCAGCGTTCGTTCTAGCAGGACAGTGTCCAGCCGCAAAACCAACCTCGCAGGAGACAACCTTCCTGCTCCTCCTCCTCTTCTAGCCACAGACAGCAACAACATCAACCCAGACAGCCTTTCTGTAAAAGGCCATTTGACAGCAAAAGGAGGCAATGATATGTAGCCACGCACTCTGTCACCTTAGAGTTTGATGACAGACTCAGGCCCTTTTTTGACACCTGGGCCACCATCACTTCTGATTCTTGGGTCCTAGACATTGTTAGAAGGGGTTATGCCCTAGAATTCGAAGAGCTCCCACCAACTGGAGCTATTGTCATCACGAACCCCTCTAACACCTTACTCGACAAAGTGCTTACCTTGATAGACAATGGAGGTATCAAACCCGTCCCTGCTTCTCGGGCTCGACGCTGCTTATTCTCTCGTTATTTTATTGTACCTAAAAAAGACTCTGGCCTCAGGCCTATTTTAGACCTAAGAGCATTGAATGCCTTTATTACATACAGACGCTTTCGTATGACGACTTTGTCTTCTATTCTACCTCTTTTGCAGAAGGACCACTGGTTTGCGACGGTGGATCTCAAAGATGCTTATTTCCACATCAGCATCTGAGAGGACCACCGCAGGTTCCTGGCCTTCACAGTCGGAACCGACTACTATCAATGCAAAGTTCTTCCGTTCGGACTGTCATCGGCACTGAGGGTATTCACCAAATGCATGGCCCCGATCGCTGCCTACCTATATCACAAGGGGATCACAGTCTTCCCGTACCTGGACGACTGGCTCTTCACTGCACCATCCCGAGACCAACTCCAGAATGACATCCGGTTCGCCCTCAGACTATTACATTCCCTTGGACTGAAAGTCAACGAGGAAAAGTCAAACCTCACTCCATCCAGACGGGTCAAGTTTATTGGGGCGATACTGGACTCCGAACTGGAGAAGGCCTTCCTTCCGGAAGACAGGTTCGCAGCTCTAACAGCTTCCATCAGAGCTTGCCTAAAGAACAAGAATGTCAGGGCTCATCTGGTACAGACAGTTATGGGACATCTAGCCTCAACAACCTTTGTAACACCTTGGGCAAGACTACGTCTATGACCCGTACAGTCTTGGTTCCTGTCGTCGTTCGATGCTTCATGCGACTCCCCATCGAAGTGGCTTACCATCCCGACATGGGTCTCCAAGTCCCTGCAATGGTGGCTCCATCCCGACAATGTCTGTATAGGGATACCGTTCCTCCCTCCTCAACCGGACATCACTTTAACCACGGATGCATCGATGGAGGGCTGGGGAGCTCACTCCCAAGGACTGACTGTGAGAGGCTCATGGTCCTGAGACGAAAAGTCTCTGCACATCAACGCCTTGGAGATGCTCGCCGTGGAGAAGGCCCTCAAGGCGTTCCAGATGGACTTGTCAAGCAAGGTAGTTTTACTCATGACAGACAACACCATCGTCATGTACTACCTCAACAAGCAAGGCGGGACCAAATCCTTGATCCTGCTGAACATTACGCTACGCATTTGAGATTGGTGCATTGATCACAACATCTTGCTCCAATCCATTCATCTTCCTGGACAACAAAACGAACTGGCCGACAGCCTCAGCCTGTCAGCCAATCCCTGTCACGAGTGGCGTCTCCATCCTGATGTGGTGACGCAACTGTTCTCCATCTGGGGGGCCAGAGACATCAATCTGTTTGCCACAGAGGACAACACTCACTGTACAGAGTTCTGTTCCAGGATTCCAGCACGAACCTCTCGAGGCAATGCCTTCCAGTTCGCATGGTACGGGAGGAGATTCTACGCATTTCCTCCATTCCCACTCATAACCAGGGGTACTCGCCAAGATGAGATTGGACAGGACGGACGCCATTCTGATCACTCCATGGTGGCCGAGACAGCCATGGTTTGCCCCACTCCTACGACTGTCCCGAGAGACTTACTGCCACCTGGACTATCGCCCAGACCTTCTCACCATGCACAAGGGCAGGGTGCGTCATCCAGATCTGGACTCTCTACCTATGGTAGCGTGGAGAATCCTACCTTGAATTCACTCTCCGCTCTTCTACAGACAATAATCAAGGTGGCCCAGAAACCTTCCATTAGAAAATCCTATTCTTTCAAGTGGAAAAAGTTTGTAGACTTCTTGTCAACCAAGGGGATCTCTCCATCCCGTGTCACGGTACCAACAATACTTGAATTCCTTTTGTCCCTCTCCAACTCAGGACTTTGCCTCACTTCTATTAAGTGTTACCTCTCCGCCATCTGTTCCCACTACCAGCTCGAGGGTCGACCGTCCTTTTTTTCTGAACCATTAGTTAAGAGATTCCTTAAAGGACTCAATAATCTACAACTAACATCCTCGGTATTGACCCCGGCTTGGAGCCTGGACCTAGTGTTATCTTATCTGTCTACCAAGCCCTTTGAATCAATGGCTACTACTGACATGAGACTGTTGACGTGGAAGACGGCGTTCCTCGTGGCCTTGACTTCAGCTCGCCAGGCCCGTAAGCTATGTGCCTTAAGGATGGACCAGCCCTATCTCGGTTCCACAGGAACAAGGTGGTCCTCTGTACTGACATCACCTTTCTGCCAAAGGTGGTCTCTGCCTTCCACATCAATCAGGACATTGTGCTGCCCACCCTGGCCCCGAACCCACCCATTGAGGTCGAACAAAGACTGCACACACTGGACGTTCGTAGAGCCTTGGCTTTTTACTTGGAGCGTACCTCAGGCTCAAGATGCTCGGAAAGACTCTTTGTGTGCTACTCTGAGCACAAGAAAGGACTGCCTGTTATTCTATGCCATTCTTGGTTCTAAATGCATTTATGATGGGTTACATTTCAATTCCTGATGCACTTGAAATATATGCATATGTCTATTTTGATATGCCTACTTTTGATTTGATTGATGTTTGTGCCAATAAATGTTCTTGTTTGCACCTGCAAGCCTTGTGTCAAGACACTCCCTCCTCCATTGACTTTAGCTTGCTAGTCTGAGTAACCCATTTGTGTGATTCGCAGAGACCATGAAGAAGAAGGACAGATTGCATACCTGTAACAGTATTTCTTCGAGTGGTCATCTGCGAATTCACACAAATCCCGCCCAACCTCCCCTCAGTTGTGTCCTGCTCTATTTGATAACCTTGCTGTCGCTTTTTAGCGGCGTACTTGGAACTGAGGAGCGAGCGGGAACGCGGGGCCTATATAGAGGTGGGCGGGATTTGTGTGAATTTGGCGGTAAAAAGTTGCAATGCAAATTCTGCCTAGTGATTCCAGAAAGTTCCGAGCTGGCTGCGCATGCGCAGATAAAACCCATTTGTGTGAATTCGCAGATGACCACTCGAAGAAATACTGTTACAGGTATGCAACCTGTCCATGCTTGACACTAGACAACATCAACATCAGTAAAAACCCCAAAATATGAAATTGCCCTCTTCTAGCCCCCCCCAACACCATAGTGTCACTAGAGGAGGACAATTTATTTTATATTATTATTGTTATTACTATTATTATTATTATTATTATTATTATTATTATTATTATTATTATTATTGGTTTTACTAATGTTGATAGTTTTTTCTGTTGCTTGATTCTCATGAACTGGTAAAATCCAAGAGCTTCCTTACAGTTCAGAACTCTGTGGCTCCGTTTGTAACAAAATAAAATTAAAAAACAAGCAAATTCAATTTGTAATAATTTTCTAAATAAATTATACTTTTATTATACAAAACATGATACATTTTATGTAAATTGAAAGTATAGCTAGTACTTTTTACTATTTATTATTCTAAAATGCTTGTTATCCTACAATAACAAAACATCTGTGGAGTCATTGCAGAGGGCGTTACAATAAAGAAAATAATGGTCCTGAGCTTAAAAGATCACAACAGATCTGTTGATGATTTGGGCTCTTGGAGCTCTCTCATTCATAGGGTTGCCATTAAGTCAGGGTCACCTTGACAACAAATAACAAAAAGAGCAAAGTGACTTGGAAATTATAAAGAGTGCTAATATGTTTTTTTCTAGTTCTTCCTAAAATTTCAATGTTTTTCCAAAATAATAATAATAATTAATGCCATATTTGTCATTTAGCAAACATATCTGGTGGTGGCAGCAGCTGTTGCTGGTCTCTGAATAGTGAGTGGCTTGCCCAAACCCTGAAGAAATTATCTCTCTCTTCTTTATTAGTATGAGTGGCCGATTCTGCAGCATTATGCAATTCAAATTTTAGGGGTGTTACCTGCCTCTTTCACAATCAGATATTTGCTAACACTGGTAAATGTTGGGTGCGAGTTGACTAAAATTCAGAAAGTCACTCATAAAATGATTTGTTTCTCGTTGCTACTCCTTCCAGGTTATCTCCCATCAAGCAATCCCTGCATTTAAGGGTAATAATATTTGTAACTTGTCAAAACACATTGACAATAGTGTATCTGTAGAGTAGTAGCCCATGTGTGTCTCCAAATCTTTATCCTTTCAGCATCCACTGTATGTATCAAACTCCAGTTCTGTGCAGAGATGAGATAATAACCAGAATCACAGGATAATCAGGAACAATCACCATAGTCTAAAATCAAGAATAAATCACTTTCAAAATCTGGGGGCTAGTAATCATATGGAGTTACTGGGGTTTATATGTGTGAGCTCCAGTTTAAATACATAGATGTGAAATGAAACCCATAGCAAAAAGGCATGGTTGGTCAGGGGAAGGGGGGTAAAGGCAGTCTTGATTCCCACTGTACATAAAGTGTATGTAAGGAGAAATAAGTGTAAAATGGGCTTTGGAGAGCTTTTTCTGAAATGGAACTATTAACCTTGAGTAACCAAGTTTGACTGCCTCTCAGCTGTCAAAGGCAAAATCTTTCCTTTTCCAGGCTAGTGAAGTGGCTATAATATTTTTATACTACAAGAATTTCATTCTGACTGAATTTCAGTCAGAAATGATTGGAGTTGTGCTATAGATAAAGAATTGATTCTTTGTTTTTTGCATCTAGGATTTTAAATAGGATCCTAAATTTGATTAGATTGCAAGACTTTGAGAATTGTTGTTGGGATTTTTTGTCACAATAATGAATGAATAATATCCTGTTAGAGTCCATTTTGTATGATTTGCATTACAATAAAAAAATTTCTTCAGGTATACAGTGGGCCCTCCACATTCACTGGGGTTAGGGGCACAGGGTTCCCATTAAAGTGGAAAAGACACAAATAAAAAAAACAGTATTTTTTTTTTACCTGAGAGGACACCTCTCTAGGAATCTCCATGTCCTCCAATGCAACTCTGTGCTCAACATCTGCCAGAACGTGACCATAGAATTGTGCTGGAGGACCTACAAATGCCTGGAAAAGTGTTCTGTTCAGGAATGTCTAGGTCCTCCAGCATAACTTCTGCTGAATGTTGACCATAGAGTCATGCTGGAGGAAGTAGAGATTTCAAGAGAAAATCTATTGATCAAATCTTTGAATAATCAAAGCCACAAATGTGGAGGGCTGATTGTACTCCTTTCAGTTTGGAAAACAGTCACACTGGCAATTGTTCCTTGGGACTGGGAAGTGCAGAGACTGTTGCTGCATAAATAAGTGGCCCTTAGTTTGCTTTTGCAGGGGTTATCCACTGTGTCAGAATGCACATGAGCTAGTCCGCTACAATTCCAATAAACATCCTTTTCACTGCATGTCTGGGGTTGTTAAAATCAGGAGTATTGCCAAGGCAGAACACGTTTGGCTCATATGGTCATCTGCTGTATGGACCTAGAACCTTAATGAAAACTTGGTTTCTTCTCTTTGCAGATTACCCAGCTGGAGCCTCTTCTTTGCTGTACTGAAAGGCCCTCCCAGCTTGTTTGGACCTCCTCAGTCAATGCCCATAAGTCAAATTTCAGTCTTGAAGACTACCAACACAGCAAAGGCACAGAGGCCTACAGTTCATCTAAATATGCTACAGACCTCACAAGTGTGGCTTTGAACAACCACTTCAACAAGCGGGTGAGATTGTGCTATGGTTGTTCTTACAAAAGATAGCTCATCCTGTTTTTCATTGAGCTGTTTCCAGAGGGATAGTCATGTTAGACTATTGCTGCAGAAAAATCAAAGACTAAGATCCAAAACACACTGCAGAAATAATCCAGTTTGAGACCACTTTAATTGCCCTGGCTCAGTGCTAAGGAATCCTGGGAACTGTAGTTTATTGCGGCACCAGAGCTCTCTGACAGAAGAGGAGGCTAAATGTCTCACAAAACTACAGTTCCCAAAATTCCCGCGCATTGAGCCAGGGCAGTTAAAGTGGTCTCAGACTGGATTGTTTCTGCAGTGTGTTTTGGACCAAAATTTTCTAACCCATATGACTGAAAAGACAAGCATGTACAAATTTCTACAGTCTGGGAGCAGAAAGAGAAACATAGTAGATTTCAAGTGTTCTGTATTGTGTCTTCCCTATGATCAGTGGAAGCAAAATAAATGTGAGCACATTGTAAAAGCCTCTATTTAATTTAGGTGATTTATACAGGACACTTATTTATAGCTTAGCTTGGTGCAAATTATGGGTTACTTTGGTTTACCATTTGCCATTGTCTTTGTGTTGTTAAATAATTCCACAGCCTCTGGTGGTGCTAAAATTTACCAGAGCATGGAATTCATGGGCTACCAGTAACATAGGGCTGAAGTAGATAGCCTGGATGGGGCAGCAT
This sequence comes from Phrynosoma blainvillii, assembly GCA_026167975.1. Lineage (NCBI taxonomy): Eukaryota > Metazoa > Chordata > Lepidosauria > Squamata > Phrynosomatidae > Phrynosoma > Phrynosoma blainvillii. The sequence continues at coordinate 157,334,138 of JANUYF010000004.1, forward strand.
GAAGCTGGCCCACCCAAAGACAGATTGGTGATGTGGCGGCCACATCAATTTTATTGGTGCAGTGTTTTCATAATGGTTTTTTATGTGTTGTTTCTATTTTTTCAGTTATTCCTGTCATTTTGTAAAATTATCATAATCTGGTATTCTGCTACAATATTATTTGTTATTCATTGTGTTCTGAGCTTGCCTATGAGCTATAACGTCTAAATCTATTTTATTTTACAATTAAAAAAAAAAAAACAGGCCTAAAATTGCTATATTTATTTATAATACATAGAAAAGTCATATGGCAGAGAGTAATTTGGCCATTTAAAACGCACCTCTTTGCCACTGTCAACTAGCAATTACATGTATTGTTTCATAGAATCATAGAGTTGGAGGAGACCCCAAGGGCCATCCAGTCCAACCCCTGCCATGCAGTAACTCATAATCAAAGCACCCCTGAAAGGTGGTCATCCAGCCTCTGTTTAAAAACCTTCAAAGAAGAGACTCCACTAATCTCCAAGGGAGTGTGTTCTACTGTCGAACAGCTCTTATTGTCAGGAGGTTCTTCCTACTGTTTGTAAGAATATAAGTAATACAAGTGTAGCACCCTTTTTATTCTTTCCCAGGTTGCGCTGCAACATTCAGTTGATTAACAGGTTAAATTATTTTATTTTTGAAACAATTTGGTCATTTTATAAAGATGATGGGCCCTGCTTACATAAACAGCAGATTTCTTAAAAGAAGTTGTCAGTTTCTGAGATGGAACAGTAACCATCTTCTTGCCAAAAGATCTGTTGCAGTTGAGAACAGCTTCAACATTTCTTCTCGGACAGCTTGACTTCCAGGGCTGACCTCTGGCTTTTAGTACTCAAGTGACTGAAGGGGATCAGCTCTACTCAAGAAAATGCTAGCGCCATAATGAAACTAACCAGTGGATTGTATTCTCAAAAGTAATTGGGGTTGGGTTGTTCCATTCACATGAACAAAAGTCAGAAGGGAAAGTTACTAGATGGTGATGAGTGGGGGGCATTCCAATAAAAGCTGCTTCTTCCAGCGTGAACTTAGATAGCAAAAACAGGCCACAATAGCTGGGTATGAGCGTGGGTGCTTGTCTCCTTGGGTTCATTTCTCTCTCTTCTCTCTCTCCTCTGACTAGGGCCTGTATTCTAGTGTCATGTGTCCAGGTGTTGTGATGACCAACATGACTTATGAAATTCTGCCCCCTCTTCTCTGGAAGTTGCTTTTCCCCCTCTTGTGGTTGGTGAGTATGAAACAGTGTGCCCTGAAAGTAAGTTTTTGGAAGCAGGCAACTACAGTTGTCCCTCCATTCACAGACTTCAAGTCTGCATCCCTCGCCCGTTTGCGAGGGGCAAACGGAAGGGGATAAAATGGGACTTGAATATTTGCAGTTTTCCATTTTCGTGGGGGGGTCTGGAATGGATTCCCTGCAAAAATGGAGGGGCAACTGTATTCAGATTCAAGTGTAAGGAAAGACTAAGTTTGTAGATCAACAGTTTAGACAGTTGTGAAGTCTGTTGTAAATGTATAAAGAACTATAGAACAGTGCTACTCAAGCCTGTGGACTGGTGCCATTCTGTGAGATATTGGGTGCTAGTTTCCAGGAAAGAAAGAAAGGAACAGTTGCAGTCAGTGGGCACAAATATGGTGCCTGTTCTTGGCACATGCAGGAAGATCCCTGCTGGTCCCCTACATTAAAGAGCTTGAGAAGTACTACTTCTAGAGAAAGTGCTGTTTGTTTCTTGTTTGTGGTATTCCTACTGTAAATATTTGGTCAGAAGGGACAGCTTTCTCCCTGCCCTTTTCAGAATGTTTTTCTAGCCCTAGTATGCTCCCCACAAATTAGGGAGAAAAGAATTGATTTATTTCACTTTTCTCCCTACCAGTTGCGTCTTTTTACTCCCACGTATACACTGACGCCATACAATGGAGCAGAAGGTCAGGTAAGGTGCTTCTGCATATTTATGGAATCGATACCTGAAGACTTTTAAGCACACAGTGCTTTGTCCTGTGCTAGACATTATATTGGGGTGGGGATCATTTGACCCTCTATATGTTGTTTGATTGCATCTCCCAGAACTCTCCCCCATTGACTATCCTAACTGGGGCTTCTAGGAGTTGCAACCCAATAACATCTGGAAGGCTGTACATTTCCCATCACTGCCCTATACTGAAAGATTCCAAGAAGCTTTATTCCAGTGTGAATTGGAGAATAGGTGTGGAGGTGTGCTTTGGCATATATGAAATCACTGGGAAAACTGTGGGACACCCACAGTTCTAATTAAGGAGCAGATTCAGGAGTCTTCCCAGGCAAATGGCATGGGTCCCATTCATCCTGGAAAACCAACAATCCTCTCCCTCATTAATTTTTTTTTTTTTTGCAGTGCTCTCTCTCTCTCTCTCTCTCATTAACAAAGATATTAATCAAAGATATTTGAGATATTAATCAAAGTACAGGACTTATTGTGGAGTCAACAGATGACCTATAAATACATTAAATGTATTTATTTAAGCCCTAGTGATACAGTGGTTAAACACTAGTACTGCAGCCAAAACATTGCGAGTTCGATTTTGCAGGCCTCCAGGTTGACTCAGCCTTCCATCCGTTCATAAGTCAGTAAAATGAGTACCCAGCTTGTTGGAGACAATTGGTTATCATATTGTAAACTGCTTAGAGTGCCTAGCACTAATAAAGCAATATAGAAAGAAAGCAAAGCAGCTTCATTTGTATACTGCTTCACACTGTGCTATGCAGTGTCTAAGCAGTTTACAACTGTAAGCTCATTGCCCCCCAACAGCTGGGTACTCATTTTAGTGACCTCGGAAAGATGCAGGCCTGAGTCTAGCCTGAGCCCTGACTAGTATTGAACTTGCAACCTTGTGATTTATGAGTGAGTGGCTGCAGTACAGGCATTTAACCACTGCGCCACCAAGGCTCCTTTAGAAATGTGCTATTGCTGTTGAACAAATGTTGGTATTACTGTTTTGCTGCAAAATAGTATGCCAGTACTCCATATCTCCTCTCCTCTCCCTTCTGTCACCTTGTTCATCTAGTTCTTGATGTTCACTGGATGAGTTGTTGGTTCTCAGTATTGAGTCTCCCCAGTCTCCAAACTTGAGTCTTTTAGCTCCAGATTAAGTCCAGAGAAGACATCTCAAAAGTGCCTGGATGTTTTTTGAATGCTTGTATTTCTCATCTAGATTTGGTTAATCAAGCAGAAGCCTGAAACACTGGACCCACTGGTGAAATGCCACAGCTGTACCTCAGTTTTTGGAAAGAACTACATTGATCTCCGTAAGGTAAACTTTAAGGAAATTACATAGATACCGCAGATTCTTTTACTCTGTGGGTAAATGCTCAGCCATGCAGTCATGGAAAATTATATCATGAAGTGAGGAAAGGCAGCTGTCTCAATTAGCAGATTCTTGGTACCAGTAAAGAAAACAATATTTTCTTTAAAAATAATTATTGGCTTTTTAAAGTATGCTTACAAAAAAGGAAGGAAAAGAGGGGAACGGGGAGAGTAAATAAAATATTATTGTGGCCTAGGCATATACATTGATATAAGCTGAAAGGATTTCTGAAAACACATTTTCTTGAAGTTAGTATCTGTAAAATACACATCCATGGATAGCTAAAGCAGTGTGATCTGACCATTGAACAATAGATGAAGAATGTTAATTCTTTTTAGTCTTGGAAACAGTAAGGGCATGCAGGATCCATCATGTTTGCCATTAGTTAAATTTCATGTTTCAGAGATATAATTTAAAAGAGCACACCACATACAAATACAAAGTTTTCTCCAATACAAAATTGGTATATTGTAATACATCCAACTAAAAGGGGTAACCACTGAGCATGCGATCATCATATGACCCAGGGAAGCATTATCAGTATTATATTGCCAAAATTCAGCTGAAGTAGACAGTTTCTTTCTAAATAAGTATAATGGCACCTAAAATACACGAAACATACATTTATTACTTGGTTAATTTGTACTGTATAAAAGAATGTGACTCTACATTTTACAAAAAACATTTATAAACTTGGACATGTTGGTTTCAGTTTTTCTGAGGATATAATTAATGCAGGAGTAGTGGCTAAAGCATTCAAATATGATGAGCCATTTATAGACAGCAAAATGTATTGTAGTTGTAAATGTTGCCATTCTGCACTTGTGGGTAGCTGATAAGTGGATTGCAATACTGTAAATGGAATTCTTGATTTGGACTTATCAGTTGATCCAAAGTATTAATCCCACAGGGCCAAAGCAGACGGCCTGAAAGGAGCGATCTCTGGCTGCTCCGGCCACAATTGCTCTGGTATCGCAGCAACCAGATGCCTTGCTCCCAAAGTGGGCCACCACCATTGTCCCAAATGGGCCATCGGCAGGAGTGGATTAAATCCGCTCTTTCTGCCGGTGGCTTCCTACCACTTCAAGGGCATGCTTCGTCTAAACACCATATTCCTGAAGCGGCCAGAAGCCACTCTGTTTGGCCTGTCTCTTTCGGGCTACAGTCTACCAATTTCTTCCATAAGAAGATTTTCTTGCAATCTTCATTTTCAGATTCTGAAGATGGCAGTTGCTTCCAATTAAGTGAGAAACAGGGTGGTGGGGATTTTTATATAAATTTCCTTAATACAGTACTAGTTAAGTTCTCAAATACAGTATTAATAGTCTAATAATATTAAAGTATAATTTATTCCTTTATAATGTTTAATTATTTAAGCTTTGTACATCTTAGAAATAAGACATTACAAGCAATGTCATTACCCTGTCCTTTGTGGGGTGGGGGACAAAAAGTGTAACAGTAACACTGTATTGTTACTTTAAAAGGTATTTTGACCTGATTTTTAAAAATGGTTATGTCATTTTCTTTTTGAATAAGAGGGATTGTAATGGATTGCTTTCTTAAAACTTGCACATCCTATTTAGTTTGCAACAAGTTGCAGAACAGATGACTTTTTTATAAGTAACTCAAGCTGTGCATATGTGTACTTGTGTCAGAACTGCCAACTATGGTATGCAGTCCTTTCTTTGTAAAATCTAGCAGGAAGGAGACAACTGGTTGGGCCTGAGAAATTTATCAGTGTGTCCTTACTAGAGTGCCTGACAAAAGTGGCATTATTAAGCCCTCCCTAAACCTTGAAGAGCTTAATTTTTTACTGGTATTGCAGTCCCTGTCCTGCCTGGGCAAGTTTGCTGAGTAAGTGGTCACTGATCAAATCCGGGAGACAGACTTTGGGGGTTGGGGAATCAATTTCATTCTGGGTTGTAGCCCAGTTTTGCCACTGTTTTGGTCAGCCTGTATGATGAGTTGTATTTGGAGAAAGCAGGCAGGGGACATATGTCCCTGCTGATACTTCTTGATCTCTCCATTCCATCAGTCATGGTGCGCTTCTGGAGCAGCTACCTTAAGCTGGTGGCCCTGCTTGGCAGTTGCCCTGTTTCTACCTGGATAGTCATTCCTAAAGGATGGCATGCTGTTTGGTCCTGTTGATCCTCTGATGAGGGATTTTCTGCAGGGAAAGACTGCAGACTCTATGATCCACATAAAACTGCTGGGCGGAGTCATCCAGAGTTTGCTGGTGAATGGCTATCAGTGGGCTGAGGTCTTGCTATTTCTCTTTCCCATCTCAAGGAATGTAGTGGTGCAGGTACTAAACTAGTACCTGGCTTCTATAATGAGCCAGATGAGACCTGTTTAACTGAGGTTCAATCCAGACAAGTGGGCAGCTACTCTGCATGGATAGGGAAAGTGCAGCTGGGTCTGAATGACTATCTGGCCACTCTCTGTTTTGAAAAAATACCCATAGAGCCCTTTAAAAGTTGAGAGGAGGCTCCATGCTTTAAGGGGGATGTTGGCCATTTAAACACCTATTTTTGTTGCCTCCAACTTCAGGGGGTATGGGGACCTTTGAGGGGGACTGAATATGGTCTGTGGACTATATGTTCCTCACCCCCAGGGCTTTTCTTTCATAGTCATTTATGGACTGCTATCACCAGGGCATTTGCCTGACATGAGTATTATTATCTTTTCAGCATCTACAAAGGCAAAGTTATTATCCTGGATATTTGAGTATTGGTTATAGAGTACCTTGAAAATTCTGGGAAACTTCTTTGATATTCATTGTAGGTTGGAGTGGCCAGGAATGGGGAGGCAATTTGTGCATTGTGAATGAACACTTTTAGTACTGTATTGTAATCACTAAATGATGTTTTTGTGGCAGCTCTTTTTATTGGTTTATGTCTTATGTCGGTGCTGTTTTCTTACATTACAGAATAATGAATTTTGCATTGTGTATGTTGTAAATCCCTTTGAGGCTGCTTTTGGCAGTGGGAAGCAATGGCTAAATTTAATAAACAATCAACCAAATATATATAAAATTAAATAATGGGAGGGATTTAATTTTAAAATGGGAGGAATTTATCACTATGGTTGTACTTTAAGGAGCTTGGGGAAATTTTAGACTGCAAGAATGATGGTAAGAAATTGTCTGTTCTGGGTCAAAAAGTAACTTTTCCAAGTTTTGGGAAGAGTAGGGCTAATATAGTCTGTAAATGTTTTTGGTTTTTTAATCACTGCCGTATCTTTCAGATGGATGTCAGTGAAGACATGGCTGAGAAGCTGTATGCAAAATTGTTGGACTTACAGAAACAAGTTTTAGGAAGGTGCAATACCCTGCAGAATAAAAAATAGCAAGACCGTACTTATGTTTCTAATTGCTTATCTTTGTAACAAAGGGTTTCTTCCACTTGAAGCAGTGTGCACCCCATCTCCTTGTTTACCTTTGGAAAGTATGCCTCTCTGGACACGTATTTCTGGGTTATAATGGAGTGCTGAAGAAAACCAAATAATGCCTTATTACTTAGTTTCTGCTTACCCAAGTATGGTGCTGCCCCTACTATGATTTTTATAAATATTTTTCCCAATCAATTGATTATTAGTGTTTTAATACACTGTTTCTCTTTCACTAATGAGTCCTCTGTATTATGAGAGTGCTTCAGAAGTAAACATTTACCTCAGATAATAAATAAATTGGAGGACAGATGTGTCCTTGCTTCCTCAAGTGGGATTGTGTGTGTGCGCGTGTGTGTGTGCATGCTTCTTTCATATGTAGAAGAGTTTGGTATTTTAATTTGCAAAGTCTAGCTACCCTTACCCTTCTGTTTAGGGCTTTACTGCTGCTCCTGAAAGTGCTCTATGGGCTTTTGTGTCCAAACATATCCTGGATTTTGAGTTCCTTTTCCCATTTTGGAATTATTTTATGCTGGAAGCTTTTCTTCCTTCACCATAGGACATTAGGAAATCTGGCCTGCTGTACATAGTCTTGAGGTGTCCATCTGAAGCATAGGTATCTGTGATTAGCCTCTCTTGACTAAGTGGAGGTCTTTCCCTTGCTGGAAAATCCATGTTTAGTATGAGTGGACTTTCTGGCTCCAATGTCTCTCATTTCTTCCTTGTAAAGGAATAACAACCCCTACAGGAGAAGTGCCAGGAGCTACCCCCATGGTCTGCCAGACATGCAGGACCCCAACAAAGACCCCTTGCAAGAAATTAGAAGCACCATTTGGAGGCAGCTGAAGGAATTAGGATTCCAGCTCATGAGATACATGGCAGACCTACTCATAATAATAGTTTATTTATATATCCCACCTCTCCCAAGCTCATGAGCTTACAGACCTTCTACTCTTTGGACCTTAAACAGCCAGGACCCCAGTGTACCTAGCCCAAACGCTAATATCCCCAACCCCCAGAATCATAGTCAGAGCACAGATCAGTCAGGCTAGGAACACCCGGGATCTCATCGCTTGTGGAGAGCAAGGGCAGACCCTCGGATCCCTTGGGTTGAAGACCCTCCTGCCCGAACCACGATAAGTCATCCACAACTTTCCCCCAGGACCGGACCTATTGAAGCCCCAGAGACCCCAGTCTCTGCTATTGTCCTTCAGCCAAACACTCATGCACACCCTCCACTCAACCAGCAGATTGTTGCCATCCTCAACCCTGATTTATGGGAATGCCTCATGGTAAATGTAAAGGTGGGGCCCACAACAAATCCGCCAAACTGCTTGTAGACTCTGGTGCCGCAGTTAATACTTTGAGCCCCAAACTAGTTGCAGTAGGGAGCAAAACACAGGACAGTATGGAGCTAGTTGGATTTGACAAAGGCAAGCACCAGGCCACCATCTTGAAGGACATCCTCATTCACTTAGGGCCCATTATAGACAGCATTAAGGCATGTGAGAATTAGGGAGAGGACGATGGAATTCTGGGAGTAGGATTTCTAAAGAGGAACCGATTGATCCTTGATTTGGCCAACGGTCTCCTGTAGCAGTTGGAAGAAGGCCCTCTGGTAGTATCAGCCACCCACCAATGCGCTGCCTTAAAAGCCCTGGAACCCCTCTACACCATTCTGAACGACCTCTGTACCACAGATTTTCCAGGCCTTTGGATTAGGGACAAGATGGAGTGTGGCAAGGTTAAGGGAGCATTTAGCAAACACATTCCACTCCATGAGAGCTGCTTCTGCAAATTCGCATTTGAATTCTGGGGAAGTCAGATGTGTTTCAAGAGAACCCCCCAGGGTTTTCACTCCAGCCCCAGCATTTGCCATGCCCATGTGGTTAGTGGACCAAGCTGCGACCACCATCGTGCCTCCACATTTTATCTTATGTGGACGACATCTTGATTCACTCAGACTCCCAATAAAAGACTGCAGACATCACCAGAGAAGTGCTAGAACTCATTCAAGACACTGACTTCAAGGGTAAAAGGGAGAAGGCTCAATTAGTACAGACCCAGGTCAAGTACTTAGGATTAAACCTTCAAACCAATTGCAGGACCCTGGATCTGCTTTCCCCACCCGGGGACAATACAGTGGCCACCACAGCTAAGGTATTGTTTGAGCACGTGTTCAGCCATTGGGGACTGCCCCAATCATTCACAATTGATCATGATCCAGGCAGCCACTTCACCAGTGAAGTCATGAAAGCCTAGGCTAAAATACTTGTTGCAGCTGAAGGAATGGAAGGGAGGTCCAACTCTGGTAAAGCTGGTCCATTCAGAGCCAGCCCCAGTGCCCATCATAGACTTAACAGAGACATTTGTGAGTCTCTTACCCACATAAGTTAGCTGTAGTGAGACGCCTCTCTGTTTCCCTACAGGGACGAGAGATGGCACAAAGCATGTGGACCCTTAGGATATTGTTATGGATGGCATCCGAGGCTCCAGCCGATATCTACCAAGCTCAGTTCACCACAGATTGGCATTATAACATAGAGGACATGTGTCATTGGGCTGCCCCATACCCAGGAATGATGGCTGTGTTAGACGCCATGAGCAATGCGTGGACATGGTACGATAAGGGACACCTCCCCCCGTTTTGCTTAAGACTAGAGTGTACATAACAAAGAGAAAAACCATAGCCTCGAGAGTTATCATGTTTGGCCCCAAAGAACTCACTTGTGTAGAAGCAGATGCAGTAGCATCCCCCTCTCCGCCGAAACCTGGACTAAGCACCGCTTTGATCCCCCTCTCAGCAGGATCCCCACCTCCTTCTACACCACCCTGACCTTAGATTCCCAGTGCTGCCCCACATGGGCTTGGAAAACTAGACTCTTTACCTGCCATCATTACATTCGCACCCATACTAACTGTAGCATAAACTGCCGGCAGATGGCATGCCCAGATATCCCTGCGAATGCCCCTGCAATGATACAGGAACCATCCATGTTTGTTGGCAATTTAGTAATTAAAAATTGCCAAAAATTATCATAATCCCTTATGATATATCCCTGTCTGCATACTCAGAGATCCAACCCATAGTTACCACCTTAATGTTCAATCATCAATCCTTTTATTACGGCCATTCAGCCAGCACAAAGTTACAGTAAAACATCTTAGTTGTATACAATAAATTCTTACAGGAACATACTGGTAACTACAGACAGATCCTAATTTGTACAGAGACAGAGGTAGGACAATATAATTATCTAGACACAATAATAGTAGAAAGTTCTAATAGCTCCAGTAAGATGAAATGATATGACCTCATGTGTAACTCTAAACATATAATACTGCCCCTAGGACATTTTGGTTCAAAAGACTACAATCGTTTCCTTTAACTAAAAGTAAAAAGGGACTGAACAATATAGCTAATTAGTTACCATGCACTTCTCTGCATTGTTTACAAATACATTTTAAAATGCTTTTAACATACCATATATTTAACATTATGAAATATAAAAATATAATTATATACAATTTATATAGGCTATAAAACTGGAGGATTATTCTACCAACAACATAGTGTAATAAAACAATGATATCTATGGAGTACTAACTGTTTGAGTAGGAATAGTTAATTAGACTATCTACATTGGCCATGCCTATACAACGGCTGAATCCCCTGGCACATGCCAATAAATTAAACAAATGCACTAGAAATGCACTACGGCCATGCCCCCTAACACTTTTAGACATTTACCATGCCTGTACTACGACAGAGTCCCCTGACACTTGTCAATTAATTGACAAATACATTACGGCCGAATGTTAAATCTAACTGCCGTAGACATGGCATGCACTATCCCCGCCTGTAGCCCATATTTGCGAGCTGAGTGGGCACAGTGGGAACAATTGGAAAAGAAATGGCAAGCTGTAATGCACTCGCTTTTCAGAAGCAAAAGAGGCATTATGGAAACAGTGTTAGGAGGACTTCGAACCAGGGTAGGAGTTTTAAACGCTATAGATACAGAAGTTGTAGCCAACAAATTAGGATTGGTTGGATCTCGCACTAAAGAACTAGGTGTCTCTATTGCCTCAGGTTTAACTAATGTGCCCCATGGCATAGACATAATTGGTCATATCTTACCACAGTGGGTAGGCGTAGAGAAGGAAATCATCATAGACACTGGGAATTCATTTAAATCCAGCATCTACAATTTCTTTATTGCCATTCAATGCAACCAGATTCAAAGCAGCCTCATGACATTCGCATCCGAGTTAATACAGGCATCCCTTATGAAACTTATCCACCCAGAGGTTATGGGTCTGTTTAAAAATAGATACCCAGACCCTTTCCAACACCCCACATATTTGATTGATTACAGAAGCACAATGGAAAGATATGGTGCTCAAGATAGGCATTTATCATGAGAAGGTATGGGATCCCCAAGTCATTTACCCCGCTTCCCACATAGTCTTCCCTTAGCAGAAAGTAATACCACCATGTTACCTGAGAAGACCCTACATTGGACTAATGGCACCCACTTGTATGATTTGTCAGGGTGTGTAAAGACACAGCAATGGACACACTGTTACAGTGGCTTAATAGGAACCCCTATACAAGAGGTGCAGGACCATGTTATAGTCCGGTCCAGGCCTCCATCCTGGTGCAGTTAGACCATGACTGTTTTTGCCTCTGCACCCCATGTGGTCATGTTCTCCTTATGCCATTTGAATGCATCTTAGACATTGATAGGTCATTGGGAAACCCCTGTTTCTGCCAAGTGCATGTAAGAGACAGTTTTGGCAAGGAAATTTATTTTCATGAGACTGTTAGGGAATACACAAGTGAAGCCCCATACCAGGTAACCCACAACAGTTACAAGGATTTCATTTAGAGGATGAACTACACATCTCAAAATGGCTGCGCCTACTCACTAATTTGAGTCAGGCTATCAAACAAATCGAGCAGACTGAGGCCAGAATTAAGATTTCTGTAGACCTCAAGGCTCAGCAAATCATTGAAGTCACTCAGAAAATCAAAGACGCAGCGAAGAACACTTGGTTTCGAAAGTGGGATTGGTCAGCCACAGGACAGACAATTTTAAAATTGGTCACCAGCCCCATTGCAATCATTCTGGTAATACAGGTCATCACTGTTGTAGGCACCACCGGTCTCGCATGTTGGGTAAGAAATCAAGTGGCCGAGTTCCGTGCCATTAGACACAGACTAGACCTCCCACAACAGCTGACCATTAGGCCTTACACCCCTTTTCACCTGCCAAGTTCCTTTTCATGTCGCCCCTATTCCTCTGGGGACGAGAGGGGGGAAGAGAGCCTCCTCGTTTAAAACTCAGCCATGCCCCAAAATCCAGTCTCCGTTTTCGCTCCCCCGGAGACAAGGGGGGGATGGAATTAAGGAACCCTCACCCCCACTACATGTTCTATACCACTTCTATCCCTCATAATCCTACAAGAGGAAGGTAAGCCTCCAACGCAAGGCCTGGACCCAGATGTCCACCCTCTCCAGGACCCAGGCCCAGACGCTGCTGTCCCCTGATGTCCCTTGATGTCCTTACCATTGCAGACAACCTCATCCACCTCCAGCCCTTCAGTCGAACTGCCTGCATCCAGTGCCATCATCCACCGCTAGTCTTTGCCAAGCTAGTATCGCTGCATCCTCCCGCCAAGGCCGACAAGCAGCCTCCTCATGGTGCCCGCATCATAGAGTTTTCCTGCCAAGACAACCTGACATTCTATGCTAGCTGCCCGCATTCCTGGACCACCTATGAACATTGTTGCCCATCCGAGCACACCAACACTGCCCCTTTGGACTCTTAACTCCTCTTGCCCCCACCGGACTCTCTTTGCTTGGACTCTAGCTCCGTGCTTATTGACATTGCTCCTTGCTAAGTGTTTTCTCATTGATCACACCATTGCTGGTACTGATTGTTTATATTGCTCACACTGCTTATTGCTTTCTTCTATTGATGTTATTGCTTTAGAATGAATGGGTTCCGGATGTGTGATGTGATGTCAGGAACCTTTCCCTATGAGAGAGATACTCCTTTCCACATATTGACATCTCCTTCTAAATTCTCACCCCAAAATGTTATGACAAAGGTGAATTTGAAAGACATTGTCCCATGCACTTGTGCTTTGGTCTCAATGCTTTCGGGGGGGGGGGGGGAGGAATCTGTTAGCATATGTGATTTTTCATAAAATTTTGGACACATGTGGAGTTCCCTCTATGACCCCAGACTGACCTCTGAGGGATGTTGGCCATAATCCCCAAGATGGCAGGTCATGTAGGCACAGAGACCTGCCCAGGATAACTGGAAAATTCCCTACCAGACAGGTTTGGGAGTTGCCAAAAGGGGAAAAACCATTATACTGGAAAAGACACATAATAGTGCTTATTTGTCATGAGTCTCACACTTAATGGGGCAGTAATCAGATTTGACTGCACGCTTTTCTCTAGCCTCCCTTCCTTGATAGTCTCGAAACTAAATACATTGTTTAGGCTATTCTCACACCTAGGTTTAACAAAGCTAAGACTATCAACGCCTTTATCCTGGCTTCAGCCAAGCCGTCTAGTCAATAGCCAGAAGGTAGAAATTCCTTACAAGAACCCTTGGATTTCTAGACTCCGTGTGCTATCTTGAGAGTGCATGCTGACTCCACGTCTGTCTGTACTCTGATCATAGCTCCCTTGGCCATCCTCCCCCCTCCCATTTTGGCAACCGTGCATCATCATCATCATCATCATCATCATCCACAGTGGATCCCAGAGAAGCCTTCAGAAATGAGTAGCTCCCTCAGTCTGGCCCATCTCAAGCTATCCCTGCTTTCACTCCTTTATTCTTAAGTGTGCAGTGTGTGTGTGTCATATATTTGTGTGTGTGCAGTTTTCCTGTTTAATAAATATTTAGACTTTAATTGGAGAAGCCTGTCTCAGCATCATCCATTGTGGGATTCCTTAGTCCTCTAGTATACATAACAGTACCTGGTCCTGTGGGGCTTTGTTAGGACCCCACTCTTGCATATTTGAGCTAATTATAAATTCCCCTAATTTGATCCTTCCTAACAGTATTCCCTATTACCATGTATGGATGTGAGAGCTGGATTGTTAAGAAAGAAGATAGGAAGAAAATCAATTTGAGATGTGGTGTTGGAGAAGAGTGCTGAGGATCCCATGGACAGCCAAAAGGACAAACAAATGGGTCCTAGATCAGATCAATCCAGAAATATCCCTAGAAGCCAAGATGACAAACCTAGACTGTCATACTTTGGACACATCATGAGAAGGCATGAATTGTTGGGAAAGACAATAATGTTAGGAAAGGTGGAGGGAAGCAGAAAGAGAGAAGGCCACATGCTAGATGGATGGACTTTATTAAAGAGACCACGAATATGAGTTTGCAGGAGCTGGGCAGAGCAGTAGAGGACAAGGGGCCTGGAGATGTCTCAATCATAGGGTCGCCATGGGTCAAGATTGAGGTGGAGACAGTTAACAACAACAAATGGGTAAATCCCTGGACATGTTAAATTAGGAATTACTAGAAACAAACAGTTCTGTTTTAGACTTTAAATGCCAATAAAGTTTGTGGTGATTCTTAATTATTTTTTTTTTACCTGAAAGGGTTAATATGATATGTGTATACATAAGTGCCTTCAAGTGACCTGTCAATTTATGGCAACTTAAATCCTAGGCTTTTCTTAGGCAAGGAATGCTGAGGTGGTTTGTTATTATTATTAATAATAATAATCATAATAATAACTTTACTTTTGCATCCTGCTTTTGCCTTTAGGCAATCAAGGCGGCTCACAAAAGTTACATATAAAACAAACAAATCCATAGCAACAACAATAACATAAAAACAATTTACCCCCTTATTGTCGTCCCCTGAAAGCACCTGGCATTCCTTGGTGGTCCTCCATCCAAGTACTAGCTAGGCCTGACCCTATTTGGCTTCCAAGAACCAAATGCATCTGGTGCCTTCAGGTTATTATCTTCCCTAAATACAATATACAGTAATGTAGAAATAATAGGTCTTCTGCTTAATTCTACTTAATTCTGAGTAAAAAAGTTTGCAAAGTGGCCACTTGATGGCGCCTCTTATGCATGGAAGCCTGGAGTTCTCTGCATGGGTCATCTCTAAAAAAAGAAATCTATGGAGAAGAAAGAAAGAAAGAAAGAAAACTGGTTTCAAGCAAGCAAGCAAGCAACTTGGGGTTCCTTCCTCCCTCCCTCCCTCTTCTTCTTCTGCAATGTGAATGCATCTCCCCAGTTTCCACTGCTGCTGAGTGACATAAATCTATTAAATACAGCTAGAAATATTAGAATAGAAATAGCAATCATTTTCTTTTTAGATTATGTTCTGCCTTTGTAATGATTATTGTGCAGTAATTCTAATCAGTTTAATGATTTTATCATTTAATCTCATAGCAATAGTAGTTAGTAGTTAGTAATGAGCACTATATTTAATTGGAAAGATGTGGCAAACCTAGCATAAAATATGCCTCCAAGGGTCCCAATTTGGCAGGGACAGTCTAGATTAATCCTCTATTATCCCACTTTTTCAGATGCTTTTAACATGTGTCAGTTTCTCCTCCTCCCGCATTCCTCCTTTTGTTCTCAACCAACTTCAACTGCTGCAAACTGAGTTCAAAGTGCAAAAGTAGTTTGCAGTCAATGAACTTTTTTTGGGGGGGTGAGAAGGGGGCAGAATTTTGCCCTTGCCAGAAGGCTGGGACAAAAGCATACTGCTTGCGCTCCCTCTCTCTGCAGATTGTGTGTTCTTCCTGAATAACAACTGTTTCCATCTTGACCATACTGTGTTGTGTCCTGCCACACGTGTCCTGCTTTTCATGTGTGAAATTGTTGGAGGGTATAAAATAAATTTATGAAAGATTTCCAAATACCATACATTATATGTTCTGCAAAATTAATTGATGGTAAGTGTATAGGGGAAAGCGTCTTATAAAAACAGCACATTATCCATAATGAATTCTTGTTTATGTTATATCTTTGCTGCTCATGCCCACTATATTTAATGTACTATTTTACAAGACATTTTAATATGCAAATGTTGCAAGTTTTTTTGGCTGAGTGTGTTTACTTATTATCTATTACTGCAATCCAACTTCCGCCCACATAGCGTAAATAACCCACATGCAGATATACACTATGCAATCCCCATTCCGAATAGCAACATTGTACAGTACAACATATGTACAACACCTGACTAGGTGCACTACTACTGTATTGCACAGTGCACTGCTACATGTTGCCATATGCAAAACTGTTTCCACTGCTGTCAAAAGATTATGTCCATTGTACTGTGGCAAATAATTTGCCCTGCATGTATAATGCAACTTAAGCATGCCTATGTCACTAAAAATGCAGGGGATATGGGACTGCATCCATTGCAAATCAATCAATCAATAATAGCAGGATACTGACAACTAGGGGCCTTTGCAGACTGCCAGAAATAGTGCACATTAAATTGAGGCACTGACCTGGCTCAGTGCTAGGGAGTCATGGGAACTGTATTTTTTTCTGGGACATTGAGCCTTCTCTGTCAGAGAGCTCTGGTGCCACAATAAATTACAGTTCCCATGATTCCCTAGCACTGAGCCAGGGCAGTGCCTCAATTTAATGTGCACTATTTCTGGCAGTCTGCAAAGGCCCTAAGTGTTAATTTTGGACCATTTTTGCCTCTTGTGGTTGTTGTTGTTGTTGTTGGATTTTTTTTGGTGAAAAGTGTAAACCCCCAAGGTCCCCCCAGATTTACTTCCAAAACCCCACTCCCATAAGATAAACTGTATTTTTTGTTTTTAAAGTTGTTTTCTCTTTCCTTATCCCACCCACGCTTACATCTTGGGTTTTGGCCTTGTGCTACTGGCTGCTAGGTCTGCCCCCAAGCAACCCATTTACTCAGCAGAAAGCCCATCCCCTTAGTCCATGTGGTCATGGATGCACAGAGGAAGAAGCAAATAAACAAAAGATGTGCCAAGCACATAGACCATGTGCTCCTAGAGACCACAGGGCAGAAACAAAGAAACAAAGATCCCACTCCAGCCTTAAGAAGCAGTGAGAATCAAGAGTGTCTTTCCCAAACACAGCTCACCTTCTGCTCTCTTCTAGAGACTGGGCTGGAAAGAGTGTCTTCAAAGAGAAATATAAGATAAATGGATAACAGAAGAAATACTTCAAGCAGTAAAGGAGAGACAAGAAGCAAAAGAAAAGAAAGACAGGAACAGAACCATGAATGCATCTGTTCAGCGACTAGTGCTCAAGAATAAAGAGAAACACTATAATAAACAATGCAGAGAAATAGAAGACAACAACAAAAAAGTAAGAACGAGAGACCTCCTTCACAAGATCTGCGAACTCAAAAGGAAATTCAGACCAAGAGTGGGGATGCTCTACTAAATGATCAAGATGGAAGGAAAAGATGATGGAAGCAATACACAGAAGAACTATATAAAAGAGATGAAAGGGTGAATGGCACATGATGAACTCCAAATTTTGGAAAGCGAGGTGGAAGCAGCATTCAGAAAAATTGAAAAGCATTTTTCTACCCCCTGCAATTCATGTTCTTGTTTCCTTTGTATGATAGTTTTTGCATTGATAAATTGTCTAAGACTTTTGCCTTTCTCTTGCAGTTCCGCTTACAAGCTCATGTCTGGCCTGAAGGACTAATGTACTCTGCTTTGTCCATCTTATCATACCTTATAATTTTATTGTTGTTGTTGTTATTATTATTATTATTATTAATTATTATCACACTACAGTCGCCCCTCCGTTTTCGCGGACTTCAAGTCTGCATTCCTCGCCCGTTTGTAGATGGCGAACGGAAGGTGACAAATTGGGCCACGCGCCTCCATTCAAGCCAATGGGGCTTGAATATCCACGATTTTCCATTTTTGCAGGGGGATCCAGAACGGATCCCCCACAAGAACAGAAGGGCGACTGCACTTATTTTAAAAAACAAAGAAAAAACCCTCCCCAAATAAATGTAGATTGCCACAAGTATGGAGTTATAGATTCGAAAATAGGTAAAATATTTTCTTCAAGGCTACACCACTTCATAGATCATGTACTCTTTTCCGTTTCAGGGATTCACATGCTTACTTACATGCTTTTCTTTGTTTTTTAAAACCTTACCGTGTTGTCTTCTATTTAATTTAAAGATTTCACAAAAGGATGTTGGAGAAGAATACTTGTGTATCCAAAGGATAAGGACATGAATGTCCCTCAAAATAGTAAAAACTCACTTGACAAAATAACTGCTTTATTGTGATGCAGCAGTTTTTGCTTCATGTGGACAGTTTAAGAGCCATTAAACTGTATGGCATTGCTCAGATTCACACTAGAATAAGGCTCAGTGATATTCCGGGAATTTTTCGGCTTCGAAAGAGTGCGCCCCTATGAGCGGGGATGGATCCAGGTTGTAATCGGGTGGCAGATTCAGTGGCAAAATCCTTCTGATAACATCAGGATGCTGCCCGAATTAAAATATAAATCAGGAGAGGTAAGTCGATTTAAAAAGTGGTGCGATAAAGTCCTAAGAAGCAAACCACTGGGGCTTCCTAAAGACCGACCCTGGGGGGTTGCAGGCTGCCAGAAATAGTGCAAATTGAGTCCACTTTAAGGGTTAGGGTTAGGGAATCATGGGAACTGTATTTTATTGTGGCACCAGAGCTCTCTGACAGAGAAGGCTCAATGTCTCAGAAAAAAAACAACAATTCCCATGATTCCCTAGCACTAACCCTAACCCTAAAAGTGGACTCAATTTGCACTATTTCTGGCAGTCTGCAACCCCCCCACCCCCCACCCCCCATTAAGCAAATAATTACTTTGAATAGTCTGCCTTTTTAGGGGGTGGGAAGATTTATTAGAAAGCTAAATTAAGATCCTGGTATATAGTGAAGGGCTGGAATGATTACTAATATTTAAGAAGAAGCTCCTAAGCAGGAAAGTGCTGTTTTAAAGTTGATGGGAAATAAAACCTGCAATTTTCTACACAAGAAACTGAAAAGCCTGCATTTAGCCAGTGGGCGAAATATCTGAAGGAGTTTCCACTATCTCAGCAAATCATCTACCTCAAATCTACAGACAGTTGCTTCCCAAAGTTAATGTCTGTTTCCAAAAATGGAACTTTTAAAGGGTGTATAATGTGGGCCAAAGAATGAACCTACCAAAGGGTTGCCAGTTTAGACAATGCACAGAGGAAACAAACTAGAGGTGAATGTTTCTACCCCTATCCTACATGCTTGCATGTTTTATCTTTTAAAATGATGTCACCCAAGGCAAAACAGGCATGAATTTGACAAGTCTGTGATTTCCCTGGATCACTTTTCAGAAATTGCCACTACCTTGGCCACTTTCCTGGCCTCAGGACAAATTAAATATTCTTAAACTTAGAAAAACAAAAAAACTTAATGTCGAGACTGTGTAGGTACACCCTTTAAGATAGATATATTTTGTTCCAAAATAAAACTGTTCCTTTAAAGTTTGACTTAGAAAATCCATCCAAGTTGGAAATGGGAACTCTTGCATGAGTTTTTCACACACTGGCTGCATCTGCACTGCAGAAATAATCCAGTTTGACACTGCTTTAACTGTTATGGCTCAGTGCTATGTAATCCCGGGATTTTGTAGTTTTGCAAGATATTTAGCTGCCTCTGTCAGAGAGCTCTAGTGCCACAACAAACTACAAATCCCAGGATTCCATATCATTAGCCATGGCAGTGAAGGAGGTGTCAAAATGCATTATTTCTGCACTGCAGATGCAGCCTCTATTCTTATCAATGTCAGCCGAGGCCCGTGGATCTGTATCCACTATCTTCTACAGTGCAGACAAATACAACTTTTTTCTTTCTGCTTCTTTGTTTATTCAACATTAGACACCTTTAATCCCAGGGTTTAATATTTTCTTCTAGCTTCAGATATAAAGATGTTTGTTATTGTTGATGTAAATGTTTTTATCAGTAAGCTCATTTTTTAAACAGTTCTTTACAAATCCCTGCTTGTGTTTCTTTGGTCAAAGTTTCTTTTACTTTGCTTTTATATGTGACTAGAAAACACCCAGGTTTTGGCAAATGGTTCTGCCACTCTGCTCAGGCAAAGGGGCTTGAAAGACCAAGATGAAGAGCAACAGACCTCTTGGCAGAGCCTCACATTGAGAGCAACTGGATCTCATGCTCAACAGTTGGGAAGAAGGGAGAGTGGCACGCTCACTGTCTCTCCTCCCAGAACAGTTTTTGGTTCTTGTTAACTGCCTTCACATTGATCTTGATCCATGGCGACCCTATGAATGAGACAGGGCCCCCCATCCTCTTCAGGGCCCCCCATCCTCTACTGCTCTGCCCAGCTCCTGCAAACTCATATTCGTGGTCTCTTTAATAAAGTCCGTTCATCTAGCATGTGGCCTTCCTCTCTTTCTACTTCCCTCCACTTTTCCTAACATTATTGTCTTTTCCAATGCCTTATGATGTGTCCAAAGTATGGACGTTATCACATGGGGCCTAAAGCAGAAAGAATCCAGCATCATCCCCGTCCCATTCTGGTTCTTTTTCCCGTGTGTTCACACGACGTCACACAGAACCCCGCCCATCCCCGTCCCAATACTGCATCATCCCCGTTCTTTTGAATTCCGGGTTTCTTGAGGAATTGCATGCGCGGCCGGAAGAATGCTGCAATGCTGCTGCTTTCGCCGTATGTCTGAACACGAGATGCGTATCGTGGAGCATTTCCCCGACATGACCCATGGTTCCCTGCGCTATTTCCCATGGATCTGTGAGGAAGCTTCTTATGACGTGTACTTCCTGTTTTGATCGGGCAGCAAGAACATCCTTGCTGAGTTCTGGAAGGGATCTTCTCACTTGTGTGTGAACGGCAGATACGGTTCCCCGGAGTGTATCTATCGCGGTTTCGTCAATTCCGCAATGATGCCAGTTGCGTCTGATAACAATTTCCATCTTGTGGGGTCTATACCGGTATGGTTCTGGATTGATTCCATTCTGCTTTCTTGCCGCTTTGAGCCCCGCGTGTGATAACGTCCTATGACAGTCTGAGGGCCTCGGCAGATGGGAGGCCGTGGGCCGCCCTGGGAAGGTGCGCCGTGGGACCGAGGCATCCTCATGCCTCGATCCCGCGGCGCACCGTCAGTGCCCCAAGAAAGGAGCGCTAAAATAGCGCTCCTTTCATATGTTGCTGAAAGTGTGCCGCAAAAGCTTGCGGCGCACTTTCGGCAACCCTTCTGCCGCAGCGTGTCCGGACGCTGCGGCGGGAAGTTGTCTTCGGAGCGCCGGCCGTGCGGAGGGCCGGTGGCTCCGAGGACGACCTCGGGAGGAGGAAGGGGCGCCGAGCGTGCGGCTGCCCCCCCTTCCTTGCGCCAAGGACGTCTCTATTAGCTGTCTGCCGAGGCCTTAAGTCTTGTCATCTTGGCTTCCAGGGATATTTCCGGCTTGATCTGCCCTAGAACCCATTTGTTTGTCCTTTTGGCTGTCCATGGGATCCTCAGCCCTCTTCTCCAGCACCACATCGCAAATGCGTTGATTTTCCTCCTATCTTCTTTCTTAACTGTCCAGCTCTCACATCCATACATGGTAATAGGGAATATAATGGCTTGTATGATTCTGACTTTTGTGCTGTGTTGTATGTCTTTGCATTTTAGGATCTTTTCTAGTTCTTTCATAGCCACCCTCCCCATTCTTAATCTTCTCCTGATTTCCTGGCTGCAGTCCCTGTTCTGATCAATGTTTGATCCCACATATGAGAATGCTTTTACTATTTCTATTTCCTCATTGTCCAGTTTGAATGTGTGTAAGTTCTCTGTGGTCAATATTTTTGTTTTCTTTATGTTCAGCATTAAGCCTGCCTTTGCACTTTCTTCTTTGATCTTCCTTAGTTGCAAAGGGTTTAAGGATAAAATCACAGAATCTCAGTTGGAAGAGACCTCAAGGGCCATTCAGTCCAACTCCCTACCATGCAAAGTATCCCCGACAGATACACTTGGAAGCTTTGGCTTTTTATTAAAAAGCAATATTTTTAATTAATTTTTAGCTGAGTCTAATTTGCAATCAAAATAATATACAACTAAAGATAAACAAACAGGAAGAAGAAGAAAAAGAGAAACAACTAATACACAGTTGGGTTCTGATCCCCCCCCAAAATCCTGACTGTAATTAAAAGGGGGGGGGGAGGGGAATCTACCATTACAGATCCAACTAAACAACCCTGCAAAATTACTAATAACCATAACCCCAGATTATTACTTCAATAGATTTCTTATTGTTCAAACAATTTGTAAATGATTTCCAATCTTTCAAAAAGTCTTCTGTTGGTTATCCTTTAGAACCCAGGTTAATTTAGCCATCTGGGCTGATTTAGGGGGGTTGCAGACTGCCATAAATAGTGCAAATTGAGTCCACTTTTAGGGTTAGGGTTAGGGAATTATGGGAACTGTAATTTATTTTGGCACCAGAGCTCTCTGACAGAGAAGGCTCAATGTCTCAGAAAAAGAACAACTCCCATGATTCCCTAGCACTAACCCTAACCCTAAAAGTGGACTCAATTTGCACTATTTCTGGCAGTCTGCAACCCCCCTTAGTAAACTTAACAACCCATTCTTCCATTGCCAGTAGAGATTATCGCACAGCAAAATCCCTCCAGTATCTAAAACTGAAAGATGGATCCTATCGCACTGCTTTGTGGCTGGGCAATAGACAGCCCATATGCAACCTAGGCTTCTCCCGCAGCTTTTGAAAAACTGGATTTTGAAAAACTGAAAAACTGCTGCCTACTGTGTACTTCACTGTGCAATAATCTCCAGTGTTTCAGTCTGTTTAGAAGTCTGCGCAAACAATATTCCTCCTGCTGTTGTCACCTATTATATTGAAGAAGTAATCCATATTTACTATCCAGTTCTTTATCTATAGTGCCCAACAAAAAACATTTCTAGAAATGTGAAGTCATAGGCTTTCATGGCTGGCATCCATAGTTTTTTGTGGGTTTTTCGGGCTGTGTGGCCATGTTCTAGAAGAGTTTCTTTCTGATGTTTCACCAGCCTCTGTGGCTGGCATCTTCAGAGAAGATCTTCTCTGAAGATGCTAGCCACAGATGCTGGCGAAACGTCAGAAAGGAACTCTTCTAGAACATGGCCACACAGCCCGAAAAACCCACAAAAAACTATTTCTAGAAATATTGCAAAATCTAGTTTTAAAATTTTTGGATTAACATATACATTTTAGAGCAGTAACTTTTCACACTCTAACACATATCAAAAAAGAGCCTCCTTGACATCCTCAACATTGATTTGAAACATTCTGGGACATTTTTGTCAGTTTATTTGGGTTAGAGTCAATCTATACATTATCGTACAAAGGTTTCTTTTACATTGCAATATTTCAAAGTAAATATATGTACCACATATGGACATTATAGGGACAAATTTTGGACCCACCTTAACATATATGCTTTTACAGGCTCATCTTCTGTCACTAATTTCAAAAGGCATTGACACATTTTTTGAAGCATATGGTTACCATCTTTATACAATTCTAAAGAGATTATTGCACTGATTTTTATTCCCACGCTAGGCGTGGGGTGCAAACGCACAGGGATGGATTTGATCGCAGAGCCCTGTCCCTGGGCAGTACTCGGCCCATACCCAACCCAGGCTTCTCCCAGACTTTTTAAAGCCTAGTGCTGGAATAAAAGCCGGTGCGCTAATCTCCTAAATAAAACTAATTTTCTCTAACTTCTTGTCTTGATTAAATCTGTCCTTGGGTGATATATAAGCAAACCAATTAAGATCTTTGTTTTTCTTAAGAATCATCTCTCTTGCTTTAAAATTCCAGCAATCTTGTTCAAAATACAAAAGAGCAACCACTTTTTAAACCCATTCTTTCCTCTTTAAAAAGTATTCCTGCAGCAAGATAGCTAATATTGGGTGGTTTTTTTTGTGTGTGTGTGTGTGTGGGAATCTCTGTTTATACTTATACTAAACTCATTTGAAAGCCATTCTAACACACTCGTCCCTCCACATTCATTGGGGTTAGGGGCACAAGACTCCCATGAATATGGAAAAAATACAAATAACAAAAACACTATGTTTTCATCTGAGAGAACACCTTTCTAGGAATCTCTAGTCCTCCAGTGTAACTCTGTGGTCAACATCTGCCAGACATTGACCATAGAATTGCGCTGAAGAAGATACAAATGCCAAGTGAAGTGTTCTCTCTAGGAACCTCTAGGTCCTTCAGTGTGACTTTTGGTTAAACTTGACCATAGAGTTACGCTGGAGGACCTAGATATTCCAAGAGAGAAGATATTAATAAAATCCATGAATAATCAAATCCACAAAAGTCAAAGCTGCAAATGTGGAGGGACGAGTGTACAATGATTTTAAAATTTAGCATGCTTTGGCTTCTGTTTTCACTTGACTGCAGAATGTCATGTTTCCCAACCTGGTAAACCTTGGTTAATGTTATGTGTGGGTTTTGCGGGGACGCTGGCAAAGCTGAGTTCAAACCATGGTTGGATGCCCCTCCATAAAAAAAAAAAAATCTTGCACATACAAAACTGGCATGTCAAGCTGAAGATTTCTTGACTTAACTATTTTTAAAATGTGTGTGTGTGTGTGTGCATTCAATATGCCTGTTGTTGTTAACTTCCATTAAGTTGACTTTGACTTATGGCAACCCTATGAATGAGAGACCTCCAAGTTACTCTGTCATCAATAGCCCTGCTCAGGTCTTGCAAACTCAGGGCCATGGCTTCCTTGATTGAATTTATCTATCTGCAATACAATCTTCCACCTTATCAAGCACAATTGTCTTTTCTAGTGAATCCTGTCTTGTCATGATGTGTCCAAAGTACAACAGCCTCATGTGAAGTCGAAGGCTTTCACGGCCGGCATCCGTAGTTTTCTGTGAGTTTTTCAAGCTATGTGGCTGCATTTTGGAAGAACTTATTCCTGATGTTTTGCCTGCATCTGTGGCTGGCATCTTTAGAGGTTCTGAAGATGCCAGCCACAGATACAGGTGAAACATCAGGAATACATTCTTCCAGAATGCTGCCATATAGCCTGAAAAACTCACAGAAAACAACAGCCTCGGTTTAGTCATTGCGGCCTCTACGGAAAGTTCAGGCTTGATTTGCTCTAGGATCAATTTATTTGTCTTTTCAGCGGTCCACAGTATCTGTAGGACTATTCTCAGGACCACATTTCAAATGCGTTGGCTTTCTTCCAAGTCACTTGTAGGGGTATCTTTATTTGTAGAGTAATACTATCTCAAGTGATCTAGCACAGTTCCAACCATTTCAATGCTGTTTAATTAGCAGAAGCACTAGGCCAGGGGTAGGCAACCTTTCCCCTTTAAGGGCCGAGGGACTTCAGCTCCCAGAAGCCTCAGCCATGTTGGCCAATAGTCCCATGTTGGCCAATAGCTCCTGGGATTCTGGGAGCTGAAGTCCCTCGGCCCTTGAAGGAGAAAGGTTGCCTACCCCTGCACTAGGCCACTAAACTAAGAGTATGGGAGGGGAGTTGCGGTTGGTTTACACCCCTTGAGTATGAAAATGTCCATCCTCGACTCATTCTTGATTTTAGTAAAAAGTGCAGACATATTACTTTTTCTCTCTCAACCTTTGAAGCTTAAAAACTTTTTAAAAACCCCTTTTTTTTATTTAATCTTACTACCCTCGAGCTAAGATGTGGTTGGCTCTGATCCAGCAGGCATTCCAGCAATAAACTGCATGTAACCACAAGTAGCCCCAAGTGTGAATGTGAATCATTAGCATCAAAAGACATCCATCCAGTTCAAGAAGCTTTGGATTAAATTCACAGAGCAGACAGGATTGGTATTTCCACTGGCAACAGACATGAAAGGTAGCTGAGGAGTGTGTGGGCCTCTCTTATAGTATGGGAGTTCCCCTTCCCCAATTCTCAGTTCTTCATATCTCCGGTCTCTACATCTCTGGCTCACCACTGAGCAAGCCAGGAATGATCCTGTAAATTCAGACCCCTGATCTCTCGAATCGAGTCTTTCTGTCTAGCATGTGGTCTTCCTCTCTTTCTTCTGCCCTCACCTTTCCAAACATCATTGTCTTTTCTAATGAGTCGCCAAACTAGGGACCTTATCAAACGCTGGCGACGAAGCGAAAAGTAAGTGAAAACTAACTGAAGTAAGAATAAATTCAGTTCTATACCGAAACGAACTGAATTTCGCCTGTGCGGCCATTGCGCAATGATTCCAAAAGCTCCCTTGTACTTCCCCGAAAAACCGAATGTCAAAAGATCCCCTTTCACTTCGGATCACGGAAAAAAAATACGTATTAGATCCGGATTGCCTTTGGATATGTGTAAACACACGGAAAAAAAATACGTATTAGCTTTGGATTGCCTTTGGATATGTATAAACACACGGAAAAAAAATACGTATTAGCTTTGGATACCTTCTGCTTGGGACCCCCGTGTGATAAGGTCCTATGACAAGCTTCAATTTGATCGTCTTTGCTTCCAGAGAGATTTCAGGCTTGACCTGTTCAAGGACCCATTTGTATGTCTTTTTGACTGTCCATGGGATCCCCAGCACTCTTCTCCAGCATATCTCAAATAAATTGATTTTCTTCTTACCCACTTTCTTCACTTTCCAGCTCTCACATCCGTACATAGTGAGGAGGAATAAAATGGCTTGTATAATTCTAACTTAAGTGCTTAGTTGTATATCGTTACTTTTTAGGATCTTCTCTAGTTTTTTCATAGCTGCCCTCCCCATTCTAAGTCTTCTTCTGGTTTCATAAAATCATAGAAGAGATAGAAGAGACCTTAAGGGCCATCCAGTCCAACCCCCTGCCATGCAGGAACTCATAATCAAAACATCCCCAACAGATGGCCATCCAGATTCTGTTTAAAAACCCCAAAGAAGGAGACTCCACCACATTGGACGTTTTCACACGGGGCTTTTGGAGGACGCTAGCCGGCCTCCGTCCGGCCCCACTCCGGCTCCATTTCCAGCGTGTTCACACACGTGCGGCGGCAAACCCCGCCCCTTCCGGTGCCATCCCTGCATCCGTCTGGCTTCTTGCTCCGTGTGTTCAGACGCACGGAGCCGTAAGTCCGGTCTCACTCCGGCCAAAAGACCTGTATCGCCGGCTTCTGCGGCTTAAAGGTAATTCCGGGTGTCAAAAGGAATTAGCCTGCCGGCGGCGGAGCCATTCCGGAATCGGCGGCACGACCCGTTCCGGAATGGCTCCACCCGGCTTTAGGGAGGATAGTGTGAAAACGTCCATTCTGAAGGAGTGTGTCCCACTCTCGAACAGCTCTCACTGTCAGAAAGTTCTTCCTAATGTTGAGCTGGAATCTCTTTTCCTGAAGTGAATCCATTGCTCTGGATCCTATTCTCTGGAGCAGGAGAAAACAAGGTTGCTCCAGCCTCAATATTACAACCCTTCAAATATTGAAACAGGGCTCTCATAGCATCTCTTAACCGTCTCATCTCCAAGCTAAACATACCCAGTTCCCTAAGTCGTTCCTCATAGGGCTTGGTTTTCAGACCCATCACCATTTTAGCCAACCTCCTCTGGACACACTCCAGTTTCTCCACATCCTTTTTGAATTGTGATGCCCAGAACGGGACACAGTATTCCAAGTGGGGTCTGACCTAAGCAGAATAGAGTGGCACTATTACTTCCCTTGATCTAGATACTATACTTCTACTAATGCAGCCTAAAATTGCATTGGCCTTTTTAGCTGCTGCATCACACTGTTGACTCATGTTCAACTTGTAGTCTACTAGGAGTCCTAGATCCTTTTCATATGTAGTTGTGTTAAGCCAGATGTCTCCCATCCTATATCTATGCATTTCATTTTTCCACCCTAAGTGTAGTACTTTACATTTCTCTGTGTTGAATTTAATTTTGTTAGCTTTGGCCCAGCTTTCTCATCTATTAAGATAATTCTGAATTTTCATCCTGTCCTTTGGGACAGCTATTACAGCTATTCCTCCTAACTTGGTGTCATCTGCAAATTTGAGAAGCATGCCCCCTATTCTTTGATCCAAGTCATTGATAAAGATGTTGAATAGTACTGGACCCAGAACAAAACCCTGTGGCACCCCACTGGTCACTTCTCTCCAGGATGAAGAGGAGCCATTGCTGTCTCCTTCTTTGGAGGTGTTTAAACAGAGGCTGGATGGCCATCTCTTGGGTGTACTTTGATTGTGAGTTCCTGCATGACAGAATGGGGTTGGATTGTGTGGCCCTTGGGGTCTCTTCCAGCTCTTATGAATCTAAACTTGCTCTTCTGATATTTTTTATATACAAAGTTGAAAGGCAGGGTGAAAGGATGCATCCTTGCCTGACTCCTTTGCTGATTGGGAACCATTCTGTTTCTCCATATTCTGATCTGATGGCAGCCTCTTGTCCTCAGTACAGATTTCTCATCAGGACTATCAACTGCAGTGACCTTAAGAACTATCCATATTTTTTTGTGATCTGTGCAGTCAAAGGCTTTGTTATAGTCTATAAAACATATGGTGATTCCCCCCCCGGAATTATTTGGTATGTTTGTGATGTGGCTCCTAGTGACTGTTCCTTTCCTGAAACCTTCTTGTATCTCTGGGATCTCTCTATGTATGGTTGGAGTTTGTGTTATAGAAGTCTGGACATACTTTTCCTTGCATGGGAGACTTATTTACTTGAAAGTGTGCCAAGGGATCTTGTAGCACCCTGGAGACTAATAGGGGTTGCAGACTGCCAGAAATAGTGCAAATTGAGTCCACTTTTAGGGTTAGGGTTAGGGAATCATGGGAACTGTAGTTTATTGTGGCACCAGAGCTCTCTGACAGAGAAGGCTCAATGTCTCAGAAAAAACAACAACAATTCCCATGACTCCCTAGCACTAACCCTAACCCTAAAAGTGGACCCAATTTGCACTATTTCTGGCAGTCTGCAACCCCCCTAACTGAAAGAGAGAAGCATGGGCTTTCCTAGACTTGGACCTCCTTCCTCAGAGGAATGTCTCAAGTGGCCTGGAGTCTGCCAAAGCTTCTTTCTCAGGGAGAGCCCCGGAGGTGCTCCGGGCCCCTTTCTTTGGAAACCCATTTTCCAGACCAAGACAGTGGCGGTGCCTTTGGGTCTTACCACTTGAGCCTTTCCTCCCCGAAGATTGGGCAGCCTTTGGAGGTTAAAAGGAGCCCTGGTGGTGCAGTGGTTAAATGCCAGTACTGCAGCCACTCACTCACAAACCACAAGGTTGTGAGTTCAATACCAGCCAGGGGCTCAGGGTCGACTCAGCCTTGCATGCTTCTGAGTTCACTAAAATGAGTATCCAGATTGTTGGGGGCAATTAGCTTTCAGTTGTAAACCACTTAGAGACTGCATAGCCCACTATGAAGCAGTATATAAATGAAGCTGCTATTTCTATTTAATGTGGAGAGGCTCGGAGCTTTTACTGCCTCGAAATCCCATTGAATCCCTTCGTTGAAAGGGATGAAAGGCAAGTGGGGCTGAAGGGTTAGAGAGGCGCTTGGAAGAAGGGCAGCATTCCAGGGAGGGAGATCCTTACGTAGGAGTGGGTATCGTAAAGTTTCAATTAGCAAATAAATTGACAGAAAGTTTGTTTTGATTTGTAGTTGCTAACTTATCTCTATGTAGTCACCATCCAGATTTACACATTTCCCCCAGTGTTTCTTGACCTTCTGAATACCTGAGAGGGGGTATTGTAAAGTAATAATCATCACCTGGAAGTTATTATGGCATATTGATGAAATTTTGTCAGTGTCATCATTGGTCCCTAAGTGCACGATGTTGAGAATATCAGCTCTTTGTGGCCTTTATTTTTGTGCCAGAAGTGACTAAAGTGTAAGACAGAGAAGTGCGAGAGGGCATTGTAAAATAATAATGATCACCCAGAGGTTGTTATGGCATATTGATGAAATTTTGTCAGTGTCATCACTGGTCCCCAAGCGCATGACGTTGAGAAAACTAGCTCATTGTGTTGTTTAATTGTTGTGCCAGAAGTGACTAAGGGCCTTTGCAGACTGCTAGAATTAGTGCAAATTGAGTTTACTTTAACTGCCCTGGCTCAGGGCTAGGGAATCATGGGAATTGTATTTTTTTTCTGAGACATTGAGCCTTTTCTGTCAGAGAGCTCTGGTGCCACAATAGAATACAGTTCCCATGATTCCCTAGCACTGAGTCAGGGCAGTTAAAGTGGACTCAATTTGCACTATTTCTGGCAGTCTGCAAAGGCTCTAAAGCTGGGGTAGGCAACCTTTCTCCTTTAAGGGCCAAGGGACTTCAGCTCCCAGAAGCCTCAGCCATGTTGGCCAATAGTCCCATGTTGGTCAATAGCTCCTGGGATTCTGGGAGCTGAAGTCCCTCGGCCCTTAAAGGGGAAAGGTTGCCTACCCGTGCCCTAAAGTGTAAAATCCTCATTGAGGCGCAATCTGCAGAGACTTCTACAATAATGGTATTTGGAGGGAATAAACCTGGATGGTGACTATATAGAGCAGGCCTGCACAACATATGGCCTGTGGGGCCGCATGTGGCCCACCAAAGGATTTTGGGTGGCATCTCAGGATGTGGAACCAAGGCGCCTCTGCTGCTCAGCCTTCTCCTGAGGAGACGGCATGCAGAGGAGGAGGAGGAGGACAGGTGAACACATGCCCTGCAAGGCTCCTCCACCACCTTCCTTGTACTGAGAAGGCCAGGCAGCGGCAAGAAAGTAGGATGGACGAATGCCCACCTTGCAAGGCTCCTCCGCTGCTTGGCATTCTCCTGAGAGGAAGTCTGGGTGGAAGAGGAGAATCATAGAATCATAGATTCGGAAGGGACTCCAAGGGCCATCCAGTCCAACCTCCTGCCATGCAGGAACTCACAATCAAAGCATCCCTGACAGATGCCCATCCAGCCTCTGTTTAAAGAAGGACAGGCAAGGCTGCTCTGCTAAAGGTGGAGGGAAGTAGGAAGAGAGGAAGGCCACATGCCAGATGGATGGACTCTATTAAGGAGGCCACAAGTATTAAGGGATTGCAGGAATTAAGCAGAGCAGAGGGTCTTGGAGCGGTCTCATCCATAGGGTTGCCGTGGGTTGAGATTGACTCGAGGGCAGTTAACAACAAAATGAATTAATATTATTATTTAATCAATATTTAATTAAAACCTATCTGCAGCCCAAAGAAGTTTAGCCAATTTTAATTTGTGAAGTTGAAGGCTTTCCCGGCCAGCATCTTTAGGTTTTTGTGGGTTTTTCGGGCTGTGAGGCCGTGTTCTAGAAGAATGTATTCCTGATGTTTTGCCTGCATCTGTGGCTGGCATCCTCAGACAGCGATGCCTTTATCGGCCCACCGAAAGGCACAAATATCCTTGTCGCAAGCTTTCGAAGCGGAGCTTCGAAAGCTTGCGACAAGGATATTTGTGCCTTTCGGTGGGCCGATAAAGGCATCCCTGTTTGGTGTTTTTTTGTGTGTGTGAATTTGCTCAATGTATGCAACACAGCTCCCCTTGCAATGTCCACACATTCACACACCCAAGAGATTCAGAAAGAGACCCTTGTCTCCTTCCTCCTCCTCCTCCTCCTCCTTCTTTGACTTAAAAGAGACACAACTCCCCTTGCAATGTTCACCCATTCATTCATTAGACAGACATTCCTCCTTCTTTGACTTGACTTAAAAGAGACAGAGGGGCTTTTGGGGGGGAAGACCCTTCCTTGAGGCTGAAGGAAGGAGGCACTCCTCCTCCTCAGAAGAGTCCAGCAAGGGAAGGAGGAGCCTCAGGAGCCTTCCTCCTCCTCCTCTTCCTCCCCAAAGCCCTCGTCGGAGGCGCTGGAGTGAGCTGTCTGCCTCTCTTTCTCTGCCTCTGGCTGGTCCTTCTCCTCAGTCCCTTGGAGAGGAAGGCTCCCAGGCCACCCTTCCTCCTCCTCCTCCTCCTCCTCCTCCTCCTCTGCTGGGGCCCATGCCCTTCTTGGCCCTCGCCTCCCAATAGCAGCCCCTCATGGCGCGGCTCCAGACTCAGAGGGTCTTTTGCTTGCTGCTGCTGGTGGGCTTCTTCTCTTCCTCCTCCTCCTCTTCCTCAGACGTCCCTCCTCTGCTCCAGGACGAAGCGGAGAACCAGGAGAACATCCTCTCCCAGGTAGGCTTTGTCCCTGGTCCCCCCCCCTTTTTAGCCCTTTCCATGAGGCTCTTGGGGGGGGGGGATGGAGGGACACCCTGCTTTCTCCATCCCTTCTTTTTCCATCCCTTCTTTCTCCATTCCTGCTTTCTCCATTTCTGCATTCATCATTTTTGGTTTCTCCATCCCTTCTTTCTCTATTCCTGCTTTCACCATTCTTGTTTTCTCCATCCCTGCTTTCTCCTTCCTGCTTTCTTCATCCCTTCTTTCTCCATTCCTGCTTTCACCATCCTTGGTTTCTCTTGTTTTCTCCATCCCTTCTTTCTCCATCCCTTCTTTCTCCATTCCTGCTTTCTCCATCCCTGCTTTCTCCTTCCTGCTTTCTCCATCCCTTCTTTCTCCATTCCTGCTTTCTCCATCCCTTCTTTCTCCATCCCTTCTTTCTCCATTCCTGCTTTCTCCACCCCTGCTTTCTCCTTCCTGCTTTCTCCATCCCTGCTTTCTCCTTCCTGCTTTCTCCTTCCTGCTTTCTCCATCCCTTCTTTCTCCATTCCTGCTTTCTCCATCCCTTCTTTCTCCATTCCTGCTTTCTCCATCCCTGCTTTCTCCATCCCTTCTTTCTCCATCCTTGCTTCTCCACTCTTGCTTTCTCTATCCCTGCTTTCTCCATCCCTTAGGACCTTGGCTAAACATTTGTTATTGTTTTTAATTGCTCTTGACTCAATCTTGACTCATGGAGACCCTATGGATGAGATATCTCCAAGACCCTCTGTCCTTCACTGATTTGCTTAAATCCTTAATACCCATAGTGACCTCCTTAATAGAGTCCATCCATCTAGTATGTGGCCTCCCTCTTTTCCTACTTCCCTCCACCTTCCCCAGCTTTATTGTCTTTTCCAATGAGTCCTCCCTTCTCATGATGTGTCTGAAGTATGACAGCCTCAGTTTGGTCATCTTGGCTTCCAGGGAGGTTTCCAGTTTGATCTGCTCTAGGACCCACTTGTTTCTCCTTTTGGCTGTCCATGGGATCCTCTGCACTCTTCTCCAGCACCACATTATCTCAAATGCATTGATTTTCTTTCTATCATCTTTTTAAACTATCCAGCTCTCACATCCGTACATGGTAATAGGAAATACAGTGGCTTGTATGATTCTAACTTTTGTGCTCAGTTGTATGTCTTTTCATTTTAGAACATGCTCCAACAAAACTGACTCGGGGCATCAAAGCAGGGGTTTTGTAATTGGTTGACCAGCCAAACCTCCACGCTGGCTTTCAGAAATCAAATAGCATAATTTGGAGCAGATGATGGGAAAATGTTCATATAAAATATAAAGGCTAGGTTACAAACAGATTTGTGCTAATAATCTTAATCAATTAGGAACCATAACTCTTTTATTAGGAACTCTTTCTTTTTTTTGGACAGAATTACCAGCTTGCTAGATGAAGGGAATGCTGTGGATATTGCATATCTTGATTTCAAAAAAGCCAGTGCGATTCTAGGCTGCATCAACAAAACTGTAGTGTCTAGCTCATATGGTTTTAGATTTGTTAGTCACCTTGAGTCCCTGTGTTGGGAGGAAGGTGGGATCATCGTCATCGTCATCATCATCATCATCATCATCAAGGGAAGTAATAGTGCCACTCTGTTCTGCTTTGGTCAAGTCCCACCTGGAATACTGTGTCCAATTCTGGGCACCACAATTCAATAAGGATGTTGACAAGTTGGAGAGTATTCAGAGGACGGCAGCCCAAATGGTGAAAGGTCTGGAAACCATGCCCTATGAGGAACGACTTAGGGAGCTGGGGATATTTAGCCTGGAGAATAGATGGCTATTTCTGAGGGCCCCTGACTGCCTGGCCCTGGCCTGGAGGGGTCCCTGGGAGGGGGGGTCATTCTGAGCATCCCAGGATCCTGTGGCCCGGGGGCTGTTGCTGGGAGACCACCCCCCATCACCCTCCTTTGTCTCTCTGGGGAGGAAGGGGTGCCCTTGGAGCCCCTAAGGACCTGCTCTGTGCCAAGCCCCCCCCCCAGAGGGAGGGAGGGAAGGAAGGCAGGCAGGCAGGCAGGCGCCAGGGTCCAGCCTCCAAACACCCCAGAAGTTTTGGGTGGATGTCACCTTTAGGCAGCTTTTCTTTGTAGTCCCCTTGAAAAGGATCTTCCAACCCAGCCCTGGAGTTTGCAGTTCTGAAATTCAGAAACCTATTTGGAACTGAAGTCAAAGGCTGGATCTTGCAAAGGGATCTTGGAGCACCTCTGAGACTCGAAGGCTGAAAGAAGTTAGTGGCATAAGCTTTCCTTGACTTGAGCCTACTTTCTCCAGAATTGATTGACTGATTGGTTTCATTTTGATGCCACTTTCTCCCAAAAAAGGGACCCAAGGTGACTCACAAGTTAAAAACACTTTACAAATGTAGTATAGTTCAAGTCTAGGAAAGCTCATGCTACCAGCTTCTTTCTTCTAGTTTGTCTCAAAGGTGCTCCAAGATCCCTTGGCAGACTATTTGGAACTGAGTGGATGTTGATGTCTGTTGTCTTACTATTTCAATTCAGCATGCCATAAGTTGGAAGCAAGGTGAAGGCACACAACAACAACAACAACAACAACAACAACAACAACGCCTATTTCCGTAGTCTGATTCCTAGCCTGTGAAAGTCTACTTTCACAAATTATGAATGAAATTCCTATGTAATTAGTGCTTCTGGGACAGCTAAGATGCAGCCTTAGTTTATGGATCCTCACCATCATAGAATCATAGAGTTGGAAGAGACCCCAAGGGCCATCCAATCCAACCTCATTCTGCCATGCAGGAACTCTCAATCAAAACACCCCCAACAGATGGCCATCTAGCCTCTGTTTAAAGACCTCCGAAGGAGACTTCACTACTCTCTGAGCGAGTGTGGTCCACTGTCAAAAAGTACCATTCAAAGCTAATGCCACAGAACTGAGCAAATGTATGGGGGGGGCATAATTCCAAGAATCTCCTATGTTGCCATCCTGGCTGACGAATTCTGGTAGCTGTAGTACAATAAAGTAACTTTCCCAAGCTCTGCAGTGAGATACAGGTGCATGTGTGCATCACCATCTTGAATAATGAGTGTGTAAATTGCAGTATAAATTCTGTAGACTTGCTGCATCTTCACTGGTTGCTTGATATTTTGCAGTCTTATAGTTGTTATTATTTGGCCTTAAGTCAGCTTGGTCTTATGGCAGCCCTCTTGGCATTATGCCCCCCCCCCCGCGCCCAATAAATTTGCTCACTTCTGTGGCATTAGCTTTAAATGGCAAGGATCCATAAACTAAGGCTGTGTCTTAACTGTTCCAGCAGCACTACTTACATGGGAATTTAATTCATAGTTAGAGACCTCCAAGAAGAGTCTTGGTCATGAGCTCTCCTGCTCAGGTCTTGCAGACAGAGTCCAAGCATCCTTGAATGAATCAAGTGGCTTCTTCTCTTTTCCTACTGCTTTCCACTTTACCAAGCATTACTCTCTTTTTCAGTGAGACGTCATCTCATGATAAGTCCAAAGTAAGGCAGACCCCATTTAGTTACCTATCTCATGGTCCCCTCTTGCTGCAACAGATGAATTCTGGGCACCACAATTCAAAAAGGATGTGGAGAAACTGGAGTGTGTCCAAAGGAGAGCAACTAAAATGGTGAAGGGTCTGGAAACCAAGCCCTATGAGGAACGACTTAGGGAGCTGGGGATGTTTAGCCTGGAGAAGCAAAGGTTAAGAGGTAATATGATAGCCTTGTTTAAATATTTGAAGGGATGTCATATTGAGGAGGGAACAAGCTTGTTTTCTGCTGCTCCAGAGACTAGGACCCGAAACAATGGATGCAAGCTGCAAGAAAAGAGATTCCACCTCAACATTAGGAGGAACTTCCTGACAGTAAGGGCGGTTCGACAGTGGAACACTCTCCCTCGGAGAGTAGTGGAGTCTCCTTCTTTAAGCAGAGGCTGGATGGCCATCTGTCGGGGATGCTTTGATTGGGAGTTCCTGCATGGCAGAATGGGGTTGGACTGGATGGCCCTTGAAGTCTCTTCCAACTCTATGATTCTGTGATTCTATGAATTGCTGTGCTTCCTGCTAGCTGCCTTCATTGTCCTTGAGTGAAGGCTGGACTGATGCAAAAGAGCACAAGGTGTCCAACAGGTGTGATAGTTATGTAGAAATATTTTCAGTAGATGTAGCTTTTAATTGAAACTGCATCAACTGAAGTTCTCAACTTTTAAAGGTGTAGGAACCATGTTGTTTTGTGAAAATCTGGCTGACGTTCTAGGATCTTGTTTAGTTTAGTGGGCTACATTTAGGATGACTGTATGTAGCTGGAATCCTCTCCCTGTGTGCTCATAATCCAGTCCCACTGTTCATAATATGACTTACTCCTAAATAAGGGAATTCAGTGGCACTTACTTCTGGACAGATAGAAAGAAGCTAGAGTTTTCAGTCGGCCTCGGTTGTTTTTCACCTGTGGCTAAAGTCATCCAAAACTGACAGCTGCCATGGATTCCAAGAGTTGCTTAAATGAGCCATAAATACTAAATCAAAACTCTTTACGGAAGTGCGTTGTGCAGCAGGTGGGCGATGTCTTTGGCTTTTCACTGTGAATGAAACCAGTTATTGTTACTTAGATGGAAGATGGTTTCCACATTACTTTCCTCCACAGCTGAATAAATTTGCACTGTTTGTCTCAGTTTTCTTACAAAGAAGACTGCTTCATTTTGCCAATTGAAAACCTTCTCCCACTTAATGCTGCATTCGTGGAATACCAAAAGTGTGTGTGGTGATATAAAGGAATGTAGTTGGGTACAGTATATTTTATTGGATCAGCTTCTATTACTAAAGCAGCAAATAAGTTTCGTCTCCACAATCTTGTAAACAAAACAAAGTGGCAGAAATGGCTCAGCTACCGAGAGGCTAAATTTGGTTATGGGTGAAAAAACTGTCCTCCTTCCGAACAATAGTGGCTTAATATACAAATCTGGCACACAGGGAGTTGTGTTGCCCAAGGGAACATGAGAGTGTCATAAAGTTACAGGAACAATTGTGCATCAAATGGATTTTCAGCTGCCGGGACAACTGCTCCATAGAAGACTGCTTGAAACTAAGGCATAGGCATGAAAAAGAAAGCAAGAGCAATCAAAATGTTTTGGGCTTCTACTTGAGTTTATTTACATTAAAAAAAAAAACACACAACCTGCTTCAAAGTCCTCTTCCTTGTCTGCCTATTGCTGCCCTAACTGCACAACAAAAGTGGCAGAACCCAACGTTTAGAAATGTCCCTTTTCCGGACTACTGTTTGTAGCATCTGTCTTCCTAACTTTGTGACTATCAGTCAGACTGTTACTCAGTTCAGGTATCATGTGAAACCAGGATTAAGGAAGCTCATCCCAATGTTATGTCTCAACTGACAAACCCTAATCACAACAAAACTCCATGTTGTGATAGTACATTTATTGTTGTTGTGTGTCTTCAAGTCATTCAGGGGTTTGCCCTTGCCTTCCTCTGAGGCTGAGAGTGTGTGACTGGCCTAAAGCCACCCACTGGATTTCTATGGCTGAGCCAGGATTCAAACCCTGGTCCCCAGGGTCTTAGTCCAACAGTGAAACCGTGCTGACTCTCAGTACATTTATTAGGCCAATCCAAAGACATAATATTTTCTGTGCAACCTTTCAGATGTTTCTTCCCTAGGCAAAGATGGTTTTAAAAATAAACATATGTGGGAGAAAAGGGGGGAGATGATGTTAAAGTCCTGTAGTTTGCATGTTGTTTTGAGGTGGTACATAAAGAAGTATCCTCAGACTATCAAAGAAGACTCATCAGGCCAGTTTATTCTCATGTCTCCGGAGACTGCATCACCTGAAGACTAAAATGCAAAATAGAAGGAAGAGAAAAGCAGACACATAGGACGTTATCACACGGGGAGTTGCGGGGAGAAAGTGGAAATAAACGGGACGAGCGGAAGACTTTAATTTACGGGATTCGTCCCGTTCCGCCTCGTCTGATAACTAAATTCGAATTTAAAAGGGGGTTAATTCGAACAAAAACCTGATCTTTTCAAATCCTCAAAAATCCCGAAAATGAAAAGATCAGGTTTTCGTTCGAATTAACCCCCTTTTAAATTCGAATTTAGTTATCAGACGAGGCGGAACGGGACAAATCCCGTAAATTAAAGACTTCCGTTCGTGCCCATTTATTTCCACTTTCTCCCCGCGACTCCTCGTGTGATAACGTCCATAGCTCTTAAACCATGATTTGCATGCACGCTTGGAAGGTCAAAACCTGATTTGGCATCATGTCTGACCTGAGCCTGTATTGCTTCTAAACCTTTAAAGAATAACTATGACAAACACATATCTCATGTCAGTTCTGCCATTGGGGAGTCATGATGGGGTCTTTATCAGATTGGACGTACTCAAGGGATACTGATGGACTTGCTGTAGAGCTTCAGCTTGCACTTACTGTTTTGTTGCTCCCTGTTATTTTGGTTCATTGTCTTCTTTATTGAAAACCTCAGTAAAGGTAGATAGGTAGAATGTTTTCTTTAAATATGCCCTTTTAGTGGCAAATTTGAGTATCTGTTGCTAAACACTGGCCCCAAGACACTCCATTCTACTGGACACTTCTGAATAAAGTTCTCCACCACTGGAAAGCTCAGCATACACTACACAATAAGAAAAATATGCACTTGGTCTATTTTTATTCTCCAATTTTGTGCCTGATCCCTCAGTATCCATCTAAAGCAGGGGTAAGCAACCTTTCCCCTTTAAGGGCCGAGGGACTTCAGCTCCCAGAATCCCAGGAGCTATTGGCCAACATGGGACTATTGACCAACATGGCTGAGGCTTCTGGGAGCTGAAGTCCCTTGGCCCTTAAAGGGGAAAGGTTGCCTACCCCTGCTCTAAAGGAAGTTCTCTGGATTGCATTTACAGTTGTTACAGAGTGGCTTTGGCTGAGCCAGATGTGCTGTTGTGTTTCAGAGCTCAACTAAAGGTTTTGTCCTTTTTGTTAAGAGGGCAGTCATACATCCCTTGCATGCTGCCAGGAAAGTTTGTTGCGGGATTGACCTTACCCCTTTGAGGCACTGGCTTTATTTCAAGGATACCGTGATGGCTTCATTTCTTATAAAATGTTGTTTTAGCTATTGCA
Organism: Phrynosoma blainvillii; assembly: GCA_026167975.1. NCBI lineage: Eukaryota > Metazoa > Chordata > Lepidosauria > Squamata > Phrynosomatidae > Phrynosoma > Phrynosoma blainvillii. The sequence continues at coordinate 157,373,154 of JANUYF010000004.1, forward strand.
GTCCCATGAGAGCTCAGGGGAAGTTCTCTTACATAAGCCATATTTAAGTCATTGGGCGATGCAAAGATCCTAGGGCAACTCCTGCTCATATCAATAAGGCCTGTTTCATGGGAACTTCCCAACTGGCTCTGATTTAAATGAGATCATTCTGGAATGAATGGTTTGATAATTGTACCTTTTTAATTTCCCCAAACCCTTTTTCAGAGAGACCAAATATATTTGAGGGGAGATGAACTATAGTACTTTGGTTTGGGAGGGTTGGGTAGTGGAAGAAATTACTTTCCCAGATACCCAAGGAACAGAAAATGCTGAGAGTAAGCAATATTTTAAACCAGTGACCTATTTCTTCAGGATTTCAGAAAGTCTGTGCCTCTCCCAAACACTCCACAAAAGCAAACACAAAGCTGGGGGTGGTGGGGAGAAAGCTACTTTCCAAACAAATTGACCAGCTTATATTTTTGTCCCTTTTCCTTGCCTAGTTGCTGGGTGATTATGACAAAGTGAAGGCAGTATCTGAAGGCCCAAACTGTCAGTGCAAGTGTGTGGTCAGGCCCCTGGGCAGAGGTGCCTGCCAGAGGGTGAATGAAGGAGCATCCAAACCAGAGGATTTTTACATGGTAGAAACAATCACTTCTGGACCAGAATGCAAATGTTCGTGTGTGGCTCCCCCGTCTGCTCTGAACCCCTGCGAGGGAGACTTCCGGCTGAAGAAGCTGCAAGAAGCAGACAGCAAGGACTTCAAGGTATTTGCCTTCAGGTGCTTTTTGTATGGATTTTAACACTCCCCACTTCCTAAACCTGGGATGGAAATTGTGTAGCCCTCCAGATGTTGCTGAATGAATGGCACCTTTCAGCATTTCTCGCCATTGGCTGTGCTGACTAGAATGGGAAGCGTAGTCCAAAAATGCTCATCCCATCTTCAGACGACAGTGAGTTTTGCAGGGTTTGTTCCCATTTGAGGAGAATGGTGGGGAGACCTTCGGTGTTTTTAGTATTTAGAAATGCATCATGTTGCTGGGGTGAGGAAAGAAGATAGGCAAAAACAGCTCTAATGCAACCATACAGCATGCCTAAACCTTGTAAAAGTTAGCTTTTGAATGGTAACCAGAAAGATCCCCCAGTCATTACCTTGCTGAAAAAGTTATTCCAGAACTTACTTCTAGAATAATCCAAAAGGTAACTTTTCCTAGCTCATGCCCTTGAAGCAACCTCTCTGGTCACTACTTGCTAGCATGCTGCAAGACACAGGTTTCTTTTTCTTTCACTGGCCATATTCCAGTACAGCTGAACTGCCTCTCCAGTTCCATCCCAGCCAAAGGGTGAGGGACTGTCTAGAAGTCAACTGCCTTGGTCTCCATTCATGTTCATCTAAGCAAGCATTTTCAGTGCATCCTTCAGCGATCATTAAAGGAACTTCTTTGCCGTTACAAGTCTTGGAGAGAAAGTTTCCTTGAGACGGTCCAGCACAATAGCATTTCCCTAACATCTTGCTAATTTAGCAAAGGGTGACATTTCAGAGCAATTACTATCAGGTTGGCCAGAAAGAAGAGAAGGAGGAGAAGCACAAAAGAAAGCTCATGGCTGCAGCTGCCACTTTCTTGTGGCTTGGCTGTCAGTGGGTGAGAAATACTCTTCAGGTTAGGTATTTTCTGTGTATCCTTTTAAAGTGGAAATTAAATGAAATACTTTTTTGACTACAGCTCCCAGAATCCCTTGGTCACCATGGTTAATTTACTCACCCCAGTGCTGTCTTGATCCCCCAGATTGTCCTTACTTTCTCAGGCAGAGAAATGTAAGAAGCTTCCTGAGATTGAATTGGATCTTTGGGCTCCCCAGCCTTGCTACCTGCAGCCCTTTTGAGTTGGCCAAGCTTGGGACTTGAGTTAGGAATCTTTTGCAGGCTAACCGAATGCTGCAGTCCAAGACTGTAGGCCCTCCAGGGCATGCTGGGGAAAAATTAAAAGAATCATAGGATTGGAAGAGACCCCAAGGGCCATCCAGTCCATCCCCATTCTGCCATGCAGGAACACACAACCAAAGCACCCCTGACAGATGGCAACCTCTGTTTAAAAACCTCCAAAGAAGGAGACTCCATTACACTGAAAAGCAGCATGTCCCACTGTTGAACAGCCCTTACTGTCAGAAAATTCTTCCTAATGGTTAGGTGGAATTTCTTTTCCTGTAGTTTGACATTGTTCTGTGTCCTATTCTCTGGAGCAGCAGAAAAAAAGCTTTCTCCATCCTCAATATGACCTCCCTTCAAATATTTAAACATGGCTATCATATCACCTCTTAGCCTTTTTTTCTCCAGGTTAAACATATCCAGCTTCCTAAGCCACTCTTCATAGGGCAAGGTTTCCAGACCTTTCACCATTTTGGTCACTCTTCTCTGGACATGTTTTAGCTTGTCAGTATTCCTCTCAAATTGCGGCACCCAGAACTGGACGCAGAATTTATGGTGAGGTCTGACCAAAGTAGAATATAGTTCTATTACTTCCCTTGATCTAGATGCCATACTCCCATTGATGCAGCCTAGGATCATATTGGATTTTTAAGCTGCTGCATCACACTGTTGACTCATGTTCAGCCTGTGGTATACTACCAGATCTCTTGCACATGTACTGGTGTCAAGCCAGGTGTTCCCCATCATATATCTGACCCTTTCACATTTTTTTCTGCCTAAGTGTAGTACTTTACATTTTCTCCCTGTTGAAATTAATTTTGTTAGTTTTGTTAGTTTTGGCCCAGATCTAAAATAGCTCATCTACTTGTTGCCCCTTTCACTCTCTGGACAATGAAATTTTCTGCAAGGCAAGTGAGGGATTTGTTGTACATTAAATTTTTGGCAGCATTTGATTTCTGATTACTGCTACATCTTTCTTTTCTGAATGCACGTTCATCTGTTACAGGAAGGCTTCATGCAAGTCCTCATCTAGCTTGGGGGTCTGTAGAAGACCCCCACAATGATACCACTGTTGTTTCTCTCCCCCTTAATTTTTACCTAGATGCTCTCAACTTGGCTTCCAGTTTTTAAGTCATGGATCTCTTCATGGGTGTAAATATCCCTGACATACAATCCTACTCCTGTCCCTTTGTGTTTGGTTTATTTCTCTGAAATAGGTTTTGCTCCTCTATTGCTAGATTCCAATCATGAGACTCACTTGTGTCTATGCAGAAAAGATGTGGGAAAGCGGAGGCACAAAAGGACACTCCCGCCATGAAAAAGCCCTACGTAACTGGATTGACCTTGTGGTGAAAGTAGAGGACCATGGGGAAATCTTTGCTGGATGTCTTCATTTGGATGTCATCAGCTGTAGTGCAAATGTGAAAAACAGGAATGTGTGGCCCTCAAGGATTAGAAATATTTTTAAATATAGCTCTAGAGCAAGGGTAGAGAATTTTTTCTTTCTTTCAATGGCATTTTCTCTCTCTAGAACCAAACATTTTCTCTCTAATCTGTTGCTAGTTGGGCAGTCAGGAGCAAATGATGAGTGAGGCCAGAGCCAGCAGTTGGCAGGGCTTTTTCTTCTCCCTTTCTTTGCTTCTTTCTCTCTCTTTCCTAGTGAGTGGCTACCAGGAAAGGGACAGATTATACTTGTCAGAGGCCTGAATCAGCCATTTTCAGAGGCTGCTGGAAATGAATGTGAGGACTGGATAAATACAATTTAATGTAACTACAATGGCAGATATGGAGCTACAGCTTAAAAGGCCCTTTTGCATATTACCACCAGGCTCCTCTCCAAAAGTTGGGAGAGGTTGAAAAGAGCCTGAGAATACAATCTTAACATCAGTGAGTTCATGTTGAACAAGATAGTCTTTAAGCACTCAGGCTCTGAGCATCATCACCAGCGCTTCAACTGTGTATGAATGAACCAACAGCCAGTGCCATTGGTAAAAACAACAGGATATGATCCGTATGTTCCAATTTTCAGTTTCATGGCTGTATTTTGAACCAGTGGTATTTTCTGAGAAGTCTTCAAAGTACATTGTACAGCAGGTATAAGAAATCTTCAAAATGCATGTTTAGTAATACAGTGCATGGCAGAAAGCCTGATTGGGATATTACTCAGGTGTAGATGACCACTCCAAGGCCATGGGGCATCCTAACTTAAGATGAAGTTGAGCATCCCCTCTCAAGACAAGAAACCATTCATTCACAGTACATGCATCTTATGGGGATTGACCTTCGGATACTTAGTTCTTGTTTCTGATCCCAGACACTGATTTTAGTACTTCCAAAGTCATGGCTGAATGTGATGTAAAGGAGAGAGAACTGTCAGGGTCCCATGCTAGTTCCCCATACTTCTTTCTAGGCAGTCCCAAAACCAGTATACATGGCACATTGCGGAATAGCATAAGCAAGAGATTTCCTGGAGCAAACAATATACATTTAGTGTGAAGTCGTAGGCTTTAATGGCCGGCATCCATAGTTTTTGTGGGTTTTTCGGGCTGTGTGGCCATGTTCTAGAAGAGTTTCTTTCTGACGTTTCGCCAGCATCTGTGGCTAGCATCTTCAGAGCCACAGATGCTGGCGAAACGTCAGAAAGAAACTCCTCTAGAACATGGCCACACAGCCCGAAAAACCCACAAAAAAAAATAAACATTTAGCTTTGAGGGAGGGAAGATCTTGGGTACAAACCAGTTGGGAGGGGAGGGATAGAAGAAGCAGACAGTTAGGTGAACCTTAGTAAAGGGCTAAATTCGGAGAGCTGTTGGTGTAGCATTAGTAGCTGAGACATGGATATGTCAGAGAGACCCTGGAGTGATTGTTTTTATTTATGACTTTTTATCCTATCTTTCTGCCACAGAGCTCAGGGTGGCATACATGGTCCTCTCCCCCCTTTTTACCTCCACAGCAACACTGTGGACCAGGTTAGATAGAAGAAGGGTGATTGGTTCAAGATCATCCAAATGTGTTGTCTGAGTTGGGGACTTGATCCTAAATCTCCTTGATCATAGGCCAACACCACACTGACCCTCATTCAACTTTTGAATATAGCTTCTTCAGTGAGCTCTCTAGATGATCTTTTTGAGGCAAATTATTGTATGGTCTTAATCTCACTCTGTTGCTACCACTTGCTATATGAGATGAGAATAATTGCAACCTATCTTCCAGGGCTTATAGGATTATAGCAAGATAGTTGTGTGGAACACTGAGCACAGAAACCACAAAATAAATACATAATATTGTCAATTACTCTTTTGAGGTTATATTTTTATTCATAATTTTAAAAGTACATTAAACAGATACAGCGATTAGAAATAAACATAGAAACATAAATAGGTAAAAGAAAAAGAGAAAGAAAAGGAAGAAAAAGAGAAGAAAAAGATGACTTCCCATCTTTATTTCAGCAGTTATGTATACATAAAATTAGTTATTCATGCCTCTCTCCAATATTACAACAAATTCCCTTTGAATTATTTTTAATAAAAATCTTTTAAATAATCAAAACCAGAAGTTACCAATTCATTTTCTTTCCCCCCCCCCCTTTTTTTGTAAAACGTCTATATAGGGTTCCAAATCTTTGAGAAATGTCACTAATGACCTTTCTTTTTAATTTTTTGAAAATAAGTTTATTGATAAATCTAAACAAACAACTTAAAACCTAATTTGTCCATATATATAACATACATGTGGTTTAAACATACAAATATCGATTTGAAAAAATGGTTACAGTATTCCAGAAAGATATCTTTGACTAGTTCCTATTCTGACGGAGTAAGGTTAAATTGATTAATATATATCCCTATAAATCCTTCCTATATCATTCCATTCTTTCCTTCTTCTACTTGTATAAGCCTCTCCTGTGCACCTTCTTTCCTTCCTCTACTTTCCTCCTTCCCCATCCAGTACCTTCTAGCTCAGCTTTTCACGCTTCTTTATCTTTCCTCTCCTACGTTCTCTTACCTTTTAACTACTTACTCTTACTTTCTAACTACTTTCGATACCATCCTTTCATATCATATCATTTTTTCTCTTCCCTTTTAGTTATCTTTAAAATATATACTATTAGCCTCACTTGTAAACTTACTTTTAACACAACTGTAATTTTTTCTATAAGAAACCTTCAGAGTAGGAAAAACAAACATGCATTCATTTTGTGGGCTTCACTTCCTTTATCTAGAGTTCTGGTTCTCTTCATATTCCTCTTAATGACCTAATGGCCTTTCTTTAATCAAGTAGGACAATTTTTCCATTTCTGTGAAGTCTGTCAGTTTCCCCAACCATTCCTGCAAAGCAGATAATGTTGAATTCTTCCATCTTTGTGTGTAACAATCTTGCTGCTGTGGTCATACATTGCAGTAATCTTCCATGGGTCTCCTCTAGCTGTGCATCCAGTAATTGCAAAAGAAACAGTTCTTATTTTAATTTAATATTAATCTTTAAAGTCTTCTACATCAACATATGCACTCGAATCCAATTTTCTTTAGCTGTTTCACATGCCCACCACATTTGAAAAAATGTTGCTTATATTTCCAACATATGTTAGAAACTGCTTTATACATTCTAGACAATTTATCTGGGGTCATATAATATTGTTAATACATCTGAAGCAGTTTTGCATTTGTTAGTTTGGTGTGAATGTGGACCTAGCAGGAAGGGGTTAATTGTTGGTAAAACACAGCTTGTGGTGCCTGTCCTTTGCTCAGAGCAGAGCTCTGCTGCAAAATTTGAATTTGCTGCTTTTGGGAATGTACTGTCGAGGGAATCTGTGTACGTGGCAGCATGTGGTGGATGTGGTGGATCTCTAATGCATTGCAGGGGGTGAAGGAGCAGGAGAAGAATGTGCCTGAAAAAGTACATGCTCAAATGTGGTCAGTTCCCAGCTGAATGAGAAAACAACAGTTGGTCTTTGAATATTGCCAATTTGCTTTACAATAAGCAATGATGCCAAGCATTTATTTCTAATCTTGCTCTGCAGAATCAGTCTTCCTTTTATTTCTCATTGTGCGGGGCTCATCCCGGTTGGTTGTTAGTCTACGGATACCGTGAGTGCTCCTGCTGGATCGGACTGGCAGCTGTTGGCAACAGGAGACAGAGGTCGCCTCTTTGAGAGCCTTTCTCAACTTTTTACAAATAATAAAATAATCTTCAGGTTTTGAGGAAGCCTACATAATTTTTTACTATATCTGCAAGTAAAAAATGTTTCAGTGTCCTCAATCACTAACTTTCACTGAATCTCTGACAATCCTTTGCAGAACCCTAGGGCTCCAAGGAACCCCAATTGAGAAACCTTACTCTAAGATGATGCCTCTCCAATAAGTACATCAAGATGCCCAGGACAGTTCCATGAGGCTGATTGTATGCATCTTGTTACTTGAAGCTCTATGGCCACTGCTGAGGGATTACAGAGGTACCATTGAGTTCCCTGCATTCAGTGCCTTTAATCTGGAGCAGGCACTTTGGGACAAACCTTCCTGGTTCTCTGGATGATCCACACTTGCTTGCATGTGTCCTCCTGGGAAAGAGGACAGCTGTCCCGCCGTGCCAAGCCCAAAATGTGGGAAGCCTATGGTTTTATGTACTTATTCTGGTAACTATTGTTTTCCCTTCTTTTCTGCTTGGGTTTTGGGAAGCCCAAAATGTAAGTAGAGACAGTTGGGACAGTTTTCTTTGCAGCATTGTTCCTGGAAGATGTGAAACTTGAGCCCTCCACCATCTCCTGCCTGGCCTAGCTCACATAAACTGTAAACCAGTTAACAATCTGACCAGCAGCAGCTCCTTTGTTTTCAGAGCAACCAGGTGACAAGCAGCCAGTGTTGGATAAGTAAGAACCACCTTCATTTGCTGTCAGATTTCACTTAGTAAATGAGCAAATTCTTACAAATCCTGCCAAGTCCCTTTGTGACCTTCAAAGTTGTTTTCAGTTTCTTCACGGCCTGCCTGTGCTTGGCAAGGTTATGCCTCCCTTTCCTTGGAGTAGAATGCTCTGTTACAGTAAGAAACTTTTAAAAATCTCTTTCCTACTTCCTCCCCTTAATGTTGGTTCTCCCTTTTTATATGTTTGTCTCATCTGGAAGCTTCCTATTTGAAGTAAAAGCACACCCCCCTCCATTTCCAAATTACTCAGTAATGGTTGTAGCAATGCTGACTTCTCCCTCATGTATTATGTGACCCAGATCCTGATAGGGATCCTGCCACAGGGACATAGGATACAGGAGTGGTCCCCTTTTTCCCAGGGAGAGAACTATCTCTTGGCTGGAGAGGAAATAGGATGGAAGAACAGCACTCTGCTGCTGCTTCCACCAAGTTTCCCCATGGGTCAATGTGGGAATTCAGCCCTTGGTCCATCACTGTAAAGGTCAGTGGGGCAAGCTTCACAGTTCTGTATAAGAGGAATGCCTGAAGGCTACAGATTAGCAGCTGTCTTATAATCCTTTCCCTTTGCTGGAGCATGGAAAGAAATGTTAGTGTGTGGGTGGGATGGAAGAGTTAGACACAATGTCTAACCAAGACAAAAGCTTGCATCTGACTTCAATGAGGAAAAATTAGGGGCTGGGATCTTTCTTGCTAGAAGAGCGATCAGAATAAGATCCAGTAAAATATGTCACCCAGAAAGATCCTCTGGAAGTTTAGTTGAGTGAGCAATTGGGTAGGTACCAGGGGCAGGGGGTAGTGGCTTAAGGCAGTGAATTTCATAGAATCATAGAGTTGGAAGAGACCTCAAGGGCCATCCAGTCCAACCCTATTCTGCCATGCGGGAACTCTCAATCAAAGCATCCCCAACAGATGGCCATCCAGCCTCTGTTTAAAGACCTCCAAAGAAGGAGACTCCACCACTCTCCGAGGGAGTGTGTTCCACTGTCGAACAGCCCTTACTGTCAGGAAGTGCCTCCTAATGTTGAGGTGGAATCTCTTGTTCTATAGCTTGCATCCGTTGTTCCGGGTCCTATTTTCTGGAGCAGCAGAAAACAAGCTAACTCCTTCCTCAATATGACATCCCTTCAAATATTTAAAGAGGGCTATCATATCCCCTCTTAACCATCTCTTTTACAGGCTAAACATACCCAGTTCCCTAAGTCGTTCCTCGTAGGGCATGGTTTCCAGACCTTTTACCAGTTTAGTCGCCCTCCTCTTAACAGCTCCAGTTTTTCCACATCCTTTTTGAATTGTGGTGACCAGAACTTGACACAGGATTCCAGGTGGGGCCTGACCAAAGCAGAATTTAGGGGCACTTATACTTCCAAATTTCAAATTCCCTGCTTTTAGGGAAGCCTTTCTGTGTAGTTCATCTGCTAAGAAACCGCTCTACAGTGGTTATGGAAACTTCAGCCTTTTCAAGTGGCTAAACAGGGATGGTCCCATTTGGTGCCAATGGATTATCCCAGAGGGAATGCAGAAGGTTCCCTGTCCTATTCTAAGGTGTAAACACATGTCTTGAGCCACAAGTAGCCCATGAACAGAGAGTAAATTATAGAAAATAAGAATTGAGCCATCTTTTGGATATTGCTGATTCTTGTTTTTGTGTTCATTTGTTTTGTTTTAGCCTGACAACCTATAAGCTTCCAACAAAACTCAGAGTTCTCTTGAACAGAGTTTGAAAATCATTGGTTTGAGGAGCTGAGTGGAAGTGGTGGATGGGTAACCACATACATTGTAAGAACGCCTGTTAGTCTGGAAAATCATATGGTGTGATATATGCATCATAACCAGTCTCCATTCCCAAAGAGTGTGGAAATTTGAACTATCTTTGAAAGGGAAATATGCAGGGCATTGGGTAATATTGCATTGGGCTACTCTTTCTGTGGGGAAAACGCCCCATAGCACTTGGGTCATCCTTTGGAAACAAAGACATATTTACAGTATCTGTGTGCGATGGTTACAGTAGGCAGTCTTTGTGATGGTAGGTTAGGCAGTCTAAAATCACAACAGCTCTGCTGCCTGATAATGTGCTGCATGGTCCATGCTCCTGCTACACTGCATTTAAGAAGTAATAATATATTAATGCATGGAATTTGTAGAGTTCTTTTAGGCTCCAAAACATTTTGCATACATAAAGTAATTATAACCTTTTGACAACTGCAGAGCTGGGAAAGGGCTGACGGAGAGTGAAAATTGCTTGCTAAAGGCAGCCAAAGGAAATGACCTCAGAGGCATAGTTTTTACCAGGGTTGTAGCTTGTAGCTCAGTCTCTCTTGCATAATGTAGTCTGCTCCAATCCATGCACTTTCTTTGCCCTTTTGTTCACACATGTTTGAGCTTGCTAGAGGAGCTGCCCATCTTTTGAAGCGGGTGGTGGCATTAGTAGGGCCTTTTTACTTATCTCCATTCTTGGTTGATCTTCTGAGTTTGGGCAATACATATTATAGCATAATAAGAAAGTAAGTGAACAGAGAGAACATGCATTTCTGCTTCTTTACAGGTGTTATATACAGGTGGCCCACATTTTATGTGAGTCTGTATTATGCGGTTTCAATTTAACATGAAGACCCCCTCATTGCTACTTGTGTTATCCTGTGTGGCTCACACTACCTCATGTTCAGCATGGAGTGGCTCCTGTTGATTTGCTCATACTGTTTGTCGCTCATGCCGATTGTGCCAGCAAAGGTGTCATGCCCATGAATAATGGCCCCCAAGCTCAAGAGTGGCAATGCTGGCAATCCAGATAAGCCAAAGAAAATACATAAAGTGAGGAGGTGAGAGTTCTGGACTTGATTAAGAAAGGAAAAACAACAACCATGTTCTGAGGTTGCTAAGACCTATGGTAAGAACGTATCTTCTGTCCATGAAATTGTGAAGAGGGAAAAAGAAATTCATGGTAGTTTTGATGTGGCACCTCCGAGTGCAAATTTTCTGTCCAGAGTGTGTGATAAGTCCATAGTAAAAATGGAGAAGACCTTAAATTTGTGGGTGGAAGATATGAACAGAAAACATGTTTCATTGACATCAAGAGTGTGGCACCAGAAAGCACTGAGCCTACATGAAGACCTCAATAGGATGTCCGCTGAAACAAGTGCCACCAAGCCATTTACCGCAAGTAAGGGATAGTTGCACAGATTAGGGATAGGCATGGACTTAAAAATTTTACACAGATGGGAGAGGCTGAGCCTGCCAAGGGAAAAGCTGCTGCCACATTTCCAGAACAGTTTAAGCCGTTAATTCAGGAGAAAGGACACCATCCAAAGCTGGTGTTCAGTTGTAATGAAATACCCATGAAATGTCCATGTTGTTTTCTTGTCTTTCAATACAACCTCACTGATTCTGTTCCTTGACCAGGGTGTCATTTGTTTTGTCAAGGTCACATACACACACTTGGTATTTGAATGCTTTGTAGCAGCAATGATGCAGATCCTAGTGTGGGCATCATGCAGTGCTAGGAATCTTTCACTATTGCTGACACCATAATGTTAATCAAAGCTGCAATGGCTGAATTAAAACTGCCTGTTGGAAAAACTTAGGGAGTGACCTTGTGCAGGGTTTTCATGCTGACCTGGGGATTGATGGAGAAGTTACTAGAATCATTGGTGCAGCAAGACAAATTGGAGGAGAAGGATTTTCTTACCGCTGGCTGAGGAAGTGGTGGAACATATCAACAACCATGAGGAAGTATTAACCAATGAGAAATTGGAGGAGCTTGTTAAGACCTCTTTAGAGGAAGAGGAAGAGGAAGAGGAAGAAATGGAAGCAGAACCAGCCATGAATTTATTTGAGAAGTTTGCAGTAGTGTTTCAAATTGCACAGTCATTAAAGGAAAAAAATATGGAATATGATCCTTGGATGGAACACAGCATTAAAGCCATCTGCATGATCACTTTAGGATTACAACCTTTACAGCAACATTTGGATGAGTTAAGAAGAAAGAGGCAACAATTTCCCATTACAATGGTCTTCCAAAAGCTTTCAGCAACTGAGGATCCCCAACCATCAACAATGTCTCCTGATATCAATGTCTAACCTCCTGACGTAAGAGCCCTGGTGGTGCACTGGTTAAATATCTGTACTGCAGCCACTCACTTGCAAACCATAAGATTGTGAGTTCAGTACCAGCCAAGGTCTCAGGCTCGACTCAGGCTTGCATCCTTACGAAATCGCTAAAATGACTACCCAACTTGTTGGGGGCAATTGGCTTGCACATTGTAAACTGCTTAGGGAGTGCTTAAGTGCACTGACAAGCGGTATAGAAATGTACTTGCTATTGCTATTGCTATTGCTAATCATTGACAACATCTGCTCCCAACATTGATATCCAACCATTGACCTTGTCCTTGCACTACAATCCAGTACCACCTTCTGACACCATTCTTCTGATGAACTGTACTTTTCAGTTGATACTTGTACATTGAGAGGACAATAATGATTGTTTCTGGTGGCTGTAATGTGTCCATTGTATATTTTGGAAAGAGAAAAAGGGTTCTGGGTTTTACATGAAAATCACATTATGCAAAGGGTCTTGAAACAGCTGCTTTGCATTATATACAGGGGCGGGGGGCGCTGTATTTGAACTGATAGTGTTAAAGACCTAACCAGCCCAGGGCTGTGTTCAACCTGATGCTACAGGTTTTTCACTTGTCTAGTCAGCAGTTGTAGCACATTGGCTGAGAGTCTGCCTAGAATATGACCTAGGGAGGTCTTGACTTGGTTCTTGCTATTACTGGGAACTCGCTAGGTGACTTTGCACAAGCCACTGTCTCTCAGCCACATCCACCACACATTGCAATATGAGAAGGTTTGGTTGAAACTGTATCCATGGTTTCAACCATCCATGGCTTGAAAATATATATATTTAAAAACTCCACAAAGCAAACCTTGATTTTGCCATTTTATATAAGGGACACCATTTTACTATGTCATTGTATATAAAGGGACTTGAGCATCCATGGATTTTGGTACCCATGGGGCATTGTGGAACCAAACCCCAGCGGATACCAAGGACCCACTGTACAAATGCTCAGTACAAGTAATTGCTTGGAGTTGTGTGAAACTCACAGTGAGATTAGTGCATAGACAGTAGCACAGAAGAGTCCTCTATATTTTTCCCTTCCTTGAAATTTCCCCCTCATCTGAGGACATTACTTTCCTTGTCCCATCTCCTTTTCTGGCATGCTCTACTTTCTGCCTGAAACAGCCTCCTTTTACTTTCACCAAGGCCCTCCATTTCTTCTTCTGTCCCCTGTTCTGTCACCTACTTTACCTTTTTACTGTCTACTCTCAGCAGTTCTCTCAGGTGGGATTTCTTTGCAGACTGACTTTCCACAGTCCTTTGAACTGAACATGCTTGTGACAAAAGCTGAGACTTTCTCATGTGAAAGTGATCTGCATCTTTAACTGTTCCTTCATTAACTACCCAGTGCTTCCCTACTTGATCCCCATGATGGATTTGCTTCTTCTGCACTCCGTTTATATTTGCTGATCCAGTGATAAACATTATGGAGTTGTTAGGTTTATACTACTGTAACATGTGCTATAATAGATCTAGCGGCCGCTCTAGATCTGGCATGCTCTGGTGAGAAGTTTTCCTTTGTTTAGCAATCCATTCAGGATGTAGCTCTAGAGTAGAAGAAGAGGCCTGGCCCTACTACAGGTTTACTCTTCAATGTAAAGAAGAAGAAAAAAACCCAAAGAAAAGGAAAGAAAGAGAAAGAAAACCCATTATTTTTCAAAATCAAAAGTGAACTTTAGGCCATTTCTGGTTTCCTTCTTTTCATGTTTTGGCTTTTTTGGTGGTCTTGTAGTACCCAGAGGGTCCGGGGGGAAATGAGGCCACTGGGCTCCTGAAATTGCCATAAACTGTCTTTCTTCCCAGTGGTCTACAACCTGTTTCTATCCCAGTCCCTTTATGGCACCCTTTGTTGCAGGCAGGTAGCAATGTTTTGTGTTCTCATACAAAAACTTTCATACACGTGTTGGTCTCTTGTGGATTAATCCTAACTAGTATAGATACTTTTGATCAGATTATAGGTAAATCCCATTGATTCAGTGGATCTACTGTATTTGGAACTAGGACCAGGATTTAGACCACTGTAGGAATGGTAAATGGTTGAAGAGACAAGCCAATCATTCCATGTCCTGCAGTTAGTATCTTGATGCTGCAGATATTGCAGTTTGGATAGAACTTTGTTAATGGAATATTACTGTGGCATGGGAAGGCTGACATGTACAAAAATACTTGCTTCTGTACTTCGCATCTTACTGGTCAGTAAGAATCATCTTACTGGATTAAAACTGGGTTCGTCAAGTCCAGAGGCTTTGGGGAAATGAATGGGTGGCCTTCCTGCATTCCTTCCTTCCTGCGGTCTAGTTTTCAGGACTGTGCTATATTTGAATATGAAGATTCAGTTTCAGCTATCCTATGTATCACAGCATCCTTCTTTAACATGGACACTACCCACTGATGTGTCAGACCAAATCTCTCCTTCACCTTTCAGCCAACATAGCTCTTTGTAATTCTGTCTGGGGATGATGGAATTTATAATCCACCACAACTGGAGAAGTCTGGTTAATAGATCTTTCGTTACTGACTGTATCGTTGTTGTTGTTGTTGTTTAAAAAAAAAAACAAGTAAGCTTGTAATAGTGAATTTAGAAGTAACGCTTATTTGGAGTGGGTTGGCTGCATGTTAGTTCTTGTGTTTTGGAAGCAGAGAATCCCAGCTTCACTCCCAGTAATCTTCAGTAAAAGCAATCTTCGGAAACAGTTCTGGGAAAGAGTTTGAAACTTTGGAGACTTTTCTTGCCACTTGGTCAGAAAGTGCATCGTATTGGGCTTGATGGATCAATGGTGTGACTCCGTTGTGAGGCTGTTTCCTTTATTCAGATTTGACTTAGCTTTTTGTGCACTGTTGTAATTCATGTCCTGTTTTTGCGTGCTTGACAAACACCAGGCTCAAGCCTCCTCCACAGGGCATCCCTTCGTCATTGCTCCCTGTGCCCTTCTGCAATGCTTCCAATGGATTGTTGGCAGCTGAATCAGATTCCTTGTCATCTAGGAACTGGATTGTGTTCCAGAGGGCTAATTTGCAAGGTTCCCTGAAGAGGGTTATGTAAACGTGTTTGGCTGGAGAACTCAAGCTGGGAAAACTCAGAACTAGGCCATCCAAGATTTCTGGTGCCAAGCACAATTCAAAGCAATGTGTCATCTACAGTTCTTCTTTATTCATTTCACATTTGATTATCATTTCTTCTTTATATGGCCTGAGATTCAAAGATACGATTGAAATTATTATTTCTAAAAAGAATGTGATCCCTGAAAAACATGGCTTTTCTAGGGTTCATTCCAGTATAACATTTTCTAACCATTGGGTGGGTTTCCTATAGATGCTTATATGTGAAAGAGAAAGAAATCCATCTTCATAGTCTGAATACCGATAAAGCACTGACTATACCATGTATTGGTTTAGAAAAACCTTTCAACCGCTCTGGCTGGAATAAAAACATGACTATATTACAATAGGACAGAGGAATACTGTATACATAAATGTGGATGGTGTAATGTGGAGTAAACTATTGAATGAAATTAGATACCCCTTGTGGTATGTAACATATTTATAAAAGATGCAGTTAATAAAATAAAACAAATGCTAGGCTTGGGCATTAAAATTAATGTGAAATCACTTTGATCTAAGACATTAGTGGAAATTAAAAACAATAATCTTTTTTTAAAAAATAATTTTTATTTACATTCAAAAAGGTTCTCAGTTACATACAACAATGATAAGAGCCAGTGTAGTGTAGTGGTTTGAGCATTGGACTATGACTCTGGAGAACAGGGTGCAAATCCCTGCTTGGCCATGAAACCCACTGGGTGACTCTATAAAACATAGTCAGACATCTATAGATGTACTAGTTATAGATGTTAAAACCAATGGATTGTAGCAAATGTTTCAGCTGCAGATACTGTCATTTAACTGATAGAGTTGTATAAACTGCTCTTGCAAAATTGAAAAAGACAAAAATTTATCATCTACATCAGGTATCTGATTTAAGGTACCAATCCCATTATTGGCCCACACCTTCCATAAAAAATGGTTCCTTACTAATTTTCAAACCTAGGTTCCCTCGTAAAGTCAAATTGACATGGGTTTATGGCTCAAATTACAATTGATGAATCAATATTTGCCGCATAGTTCTAACTGCTGAAGTTGTTGTTATGTTTATTTATATCCTGCTTTTTTCCAAAACTGGAACTCAAAGCGGCTCGCAACTTAAAAGAACCATACAAGTAAAAACATACAAGAAGTTAGCATCAAAATAGAATTAAACGATCACAGTATTGCAATTTAAAAAGATAAAAATTACTAAAAGCAATTGTTAAAAAGTTAGAGCACCCCCAGCCCATTCTTTCAAAACTTTCTGTTTTAAAAGCCTATCTGGATAAAAAGGTTTAGCCTGTTGCTGGAAGGCCAACAAGGAGAGGGCTGGGAAAGAGGCTCCAGAGCCACAGAGAAAGCCTCAATTGTATCCAACAATTGTGCTTGTGATGGTGGTGGAACTGGGAGAAGGACCTCTCAGAGCTCAGACTGGCTCATATCGGGAGATACAGTCTGCCAAACAGCCTGGACCTGAGCCATATAAGGCTTTATCGGTCATAACCAGCACTTTGAATTGTGCCTGGAAACAAAATGGCAGCCAGTGGAGCTGTTTCAACAGGGGTGTTGCGTGGTCTCTGTTAACACTTTGGCTGCTCTTTGGACCAGCTGAAGTTTCTGAACACTCTTCAAGGGGAGTCCCAAGTACCAGTAGTCCAAATGGGATATAAGTAAGACATGTACTACTATGGCCAGATCTGACATCTCAAGGAACGGTCACAGTTGGCATACTAGTTTTAAATGTGCAAAAGCACTTTTGGCCACTGTTGAAACCTGGGCAGAATCAGAGTTGAGTCCAGGAAAATACCCAAGCTATGGCCCTGAGATTTAAAGGAGAGTGTAACCCCATCCAGCATAGGCAGAATTCCTGTTCCCTCATCTGCCTTATGACTGACATGGAGGACCTTTGTCTTTTCTGGATTAAGTTTCAGTTTGTTTGCCCTCATTACTGATGCCAGACACTGGTTTAGGACCAGGACAGATTCTTTGGATTGGGTGTAGCAGTGCTGGGTGTTATCTGCATGTTAATGGCAACACATCTCAAAACTCCAGATAACCTCTCCCAGCTGTTTCATGTATATGTTAAATAGTATGGGAGACAAAACAGAACCCTGAGGGACTGCACAGGTCAACAGTCTAGAGATGAACAGGAGTCCCCCAGCAATGCCTTCTGGGTCCAACCCTCCAAGAAGGAACAGAGCACCAAGTCCCATCCCAGTGAGGTGACTCAGAAGGATACCATGGTTGATGGTATCAAGAGCTGCTGTTTGGTCCAGCAGAACTAACAGGGACATACTCCTCCTGTCCAGTTTCCTACGTAGATCATCCACCAAGGTGACCAAAGCCTGTCCCATAGCCAGGCCTGAAAGTAGATTGAAATGGATCTAGATAATCTGTTTCATCCAGAAACCCCAGGAGTTGGGAGGCCATAACACATGCCAATACCTAGCCCAAAAACGGTAGGTTGGATGCTGGCTGATAATTCTTTTTCGTGGTCTCTGCGAATCACACAAATGGGTTACATCTGCGCATGCGCAGCAACTTCGGAAACGTCTGGAATTGTTAGGCAGAACTTTAGTTGCAACTTTTTGGTGGTAGCTCTGCCCATCCTTATAAAGTCCTCTAGCAGTCCCGCTCTTTCCCAGTTCCTTTTGCCCACCGCCCTAGCAATTCCAGAAGTTTCTGTTGTTGCTGCGCATGCGCAGGTGTAACCCATTTGTGTGAATTCGCAGATGACCACTCGAAGAAATACTGTTACAGGTAAGCAACCCGTCCTCATCCATTATAGAGGAATTCAGGGATGGCTTTTTCAATAAAGGCCGCACAACTGCCTCCTTTAGGAAAGCTGGGATGCTGCCTTGTTACAGGGAGGCACTGACTACCCCCTTCACCCACTCAGCCAGTCTGTTTCATAAGCCATGAGGGACAAGGGTCTAACACACATGTGATGGCTCTCGCCTTTGAGGATCCTGTCCACACCCTCAGGCTGCACAAATTGAATCCTGTCCACACCCTCAGGCTGGTACTGTATCAACTGCAGCATCCAAGTTGGAGCAGATCTGAGTGACTGTGTCTGCGAAGTGTGCAAATTCTTTGCAGTGAACAGTTGAGTAGTCTACATTTTCTGTTTGAGGACCAGTGACCACTTGGAATAGCTCTGCTGCCCACACTGCCATAGAGTAGGCCTTCAAATAGGCACTAGCCCATGTTCGGGCAGACTCACTTTGAGTCTCCTGCCAGTGTCGCTCCAGTCTCAGTCTCACTTACTTCATCATCACCAACTCCCTGGAAAACTAAGGGAGTGTTGGTTGGCTCCACACTGTAAGAGGAGACAATCAAGAAAGATTGTGTCCACCATCCTGAGCATTTCCCCATTCCAGAGGTTGACTAGAGCTTCAACAGAATCACCTGGTGAGGTGACAGGAAAATCCCCAAGAGCCATCAGGAATCCGTCCAGATCCATCAGCCTACTGAGCCGGACCATCCTTATCAGTCTCCCTTCCCTGCAGGAGTTCTGAGTCCCGGGATTACACAATTAAATGAATACAATATGCAAAATACAAACAATAAAATAGTAAAATCAAACAACAGTAATAAATTATAAGAGCATAAAATATAATAAAATAAATAAAAATAGAATAAAATAAAATAAAATAGCCAATCATCATCAGAATCTAGAAATCTAGAAGATCAGATGGATAGGCCCACCGGAAGAGCTCCGTCTTAAGTGCCTTCTTAAAGGCATCTAGCGTAATAATAAGATGAATCTCTTCCGTTCCATAACATGGGAGCTGCGGCTGTGTACGATCTTTGGGAAGTCATGTTGAGTTTGGTTCTATGATGTTCTAATAAGTTCTTCCCAGATGTTCTGAGAGTGTGGGGTGGATTGTGTGGGGAGAGGCGTTCCTTCAAGTAACTTGGGCCCAAGCCATGTAGGGCTTTAAAGGTAATAACCAACGCTTTGTACTGCGCCCAGAAGCTAATTGGCAGCCAATGAAGAGATTTTAATATAGGTCTTATATGGTCCGATCTAGATGTTCCAGTGACCAATCTGGCTGCTGCGTTTTGAACCAATTGAAGCTTCCGAACTTGGTACAGAGGTAGCCCCATGTAGA
The DNA here is from genome assembly GCA_026167975.1 of Phrynosoma blainvillii. Classification (NCBI taxonomy): domain Eukaryota; kingdom Metazoa; phylum Chordata; class Lepidosauria; order Squamata; family Phrynosomatidae; genus Phrynosoma; species Phrynosoma blainvillii. The sequence continues at coordinate 157,392,295 of JANUYF010000004.1, forward strand.
GCGCATTACAGAAATCCAAACGAGAGAGTACCAGGGCAAGTACTACTACCAGCTAATGATCTGTCCATGACAATGGAACTACAAAGAGTCCTCCACACCAAGATAACCATCACTCCGTCTAGCAAAGAAAAAGATGTCCAGAGTGTGCCCACTGCCATAAGTAGGGCAAGATATCACTTGGGATAAGACCCATGGTTGTCATGGAGGCCATGAGATACTGAGCCACTCCTAACAGGGCAGTCTCAGCATGGATGCTGAAGTCTCCCAACACTATTAGCAGCGAAGGCCCCAAGCTCAATCCTAAAACCACCCCGGCTAGCTTAGGAAGGTAGACTGTTGAGCAGCGGGGTTGGTGCTACATCAACAGAATCCATAGTCTATCCTGGCTATCCAGCTTTAAGTATATGATCTCAAAACCTACAGACTTTGGGAGAGGGCACTTGGTCATGGGTATGTTATCATGATAGACCACTGCACCTCCGCCTCCCAGCCCCAGGTTTCATCTGCTGCTCCACAGAAAACCTGGCAGGAAGATCTGAGGGTGTAACCCACCCACCCCTCATCTCATCCAGCCAGGTCTCTGTAACACAGATCAGATAGACATGCTCAACCAGAATCAAATTCTGAATGGCACTTGATTTTCCACTGAGCTGGCATTCAACGGCAGTATTTTCAAGCTGGTGTGTGTATGTCTCTGTCCCCAAAGCTAGCCACACTATTCGATCTGGGAGACAATTTGGGGGCAATGAACACCCTTTTACACTCCCCTCATCCATGATACTGTAATTTTCTCCTCTTTCTGTATCTCCCACTGCCCTGTATGACTCCAATCACTGCTCCCTGAATATGTGCACCCTCTTCCTCCTCTGGAAAACACATTCTTCCTGTATTGGGCAGTAGCTTTTAAAAACAACCAATACAGTATGTAGACAGGTGGATGGTATAAGAAGGTAACAAACCCTTGCCTTTGTTGAGCAAAAGGACAGGCTCTCCCCTCATGTACCCTCAAAGTGGCTCCCCCAAAGGACCTAGCCCCCCTTTTGTGTTGCTCCAACTTTGGTATCGCCTCCCCTTCAGTGGTGATGCCATTGCTACCAGAACTGTCCCCGCAAGAGTCCTGTTTCTTTGTCCCAGACAGACAAGGCAGCTGTGCTGGCTGGTGGGCAGTATCTGCTGGGACAGGGCCTTGGTCCTGCAAAATGCAGAGTCCCACTGGTGAAGCAGAGGTCCAAGGCAGAAATAGAAAAAACAGCAGCCTCTTCCTCCCTACAGTGTCCATACAGCCTCCAAATGGTCTCTGTGGTGCTCTTTCTCTGCTTGGTGCTGTGTTGACAAAACATTGCCCTTTTTAATAAACTAGAGGCCTTTGCAGACTGCCAGAAATAGTGCAAATTGAGTCCACTTTAAGGGTTAGGGTTAGTGCTAGGGAATCATGGGAATTGGTTTTTTTCCCCTGAGACATTGAGCCTTCTCTGTCAGAGAGCAATTGTGCTTGTGATGGTGGTGGAACTGGGAGAAGGACCTCTCAGAGCTCAGACTGGTGCCACAATAAAATACAGTTCCCATGATTCCTTAGCACTGAGCCAGGGCAGTTAAAGTGGCCTCAGTTTGCACTATTTCTAGCAGTCTGCAAAGGCCCTAGGTCCATTTAAATACAGGGGCCAGAAATGAGGACTCCCAAGACTGACCATAGTGGATTACTTACTTTAAGTGGATATGTCCAAAATTTAATACAAGATGACAGATATGCCCAATGATATATAAGAAGAATTGGAAGACTGAACCCTCCCTCTTTGACTGGAATTTGCATTTCCCCCCCCCTGAAATTCTAGGAGGAAATGAGCCCCTCCCCAATATCTGGAAAAGGCATTAACTTTTTGAAAATACTTGCAAGATATCAGTTGAAGAACTCCACGTATAGCATAAAAAATTCTAGCTATAATATTCATTTTTATCACATCTATCTTACCCTACAGACTCAGATTTAAGCCTGCCTAAATCTTGCGCGTTATCTTTTATCAGCTTAATTATATGAAGAGTAACCTTTTGCGATAACTCCCTAGGGATAATTATACCCAAATTAAATAACAGAATTTGGCAGTAATGAAACTGCTATGCTTTAAATATGCTAGAGTTCATCTTGTCTCCCACTGGCAGAATTTCTGGTGAGTTTTTTGCGATGAGCGTTGTAAAATGAGGACAGAGTATAAGGATCCAGAATATTATTCAAGATCAATACACTGGGAAGCACGATAAGAGGAAATTACAAAGGTTGCATATTCCTGTGTGGCTTTCTCTGGGGAGAGCTTTGACTGCCTGTTTTCTTACACAAAGCATGCTCTTAAAGGCTTGGCGGTAGGGCAGTAAATGTGATGGCAACCTGAAGCCGGGCCAGTGAAAGAAGCCAAGGTTTTGAAAGGGACAACGTTGGTAGCCAATAAACACAAGTTAGTCCATTGTAACAAGCAAGTCCCTCCTGTTCGTCTTTCCTAGCTGCCCATTTTCTTCTTCCCTCAACACTCGCTGGTCCTGCACTTGAAGGTGCTCCAAGAACAGAGACTGCGACATTGGCAGAAAAGGCTGAACATGATTCATTGATCATTAATGATCTGGGGGGGGAATCTAATCTGTTTACATTAACAAGCGGGGAGAGTTGGTAGCACTTGAGTTGTCTCTTTGTAATTCTGTGTAATTCTGATTAAACATTAGCATTAGAAATTTATATGGGTTCGTTAACAAAGAAAATGGCACACAGTACTTAGACAGTGTTTGGGAATGTTTTCTTGTTGGCTTTTTGCATAATATTCTTTTGGGAGTTTAAATTATTTTCTCCCATTTTGGGACTTTCCAGATCTGGGGAACGTGGGATATCGACTCCAATAAATCTGGAAAGTGCCAGGTTGGAAAAAGCTGGCCTTCAGTCATGGTATCGAACAACCTGCGTGATTATGATTTGTCACTAATCCTTGAGTGGGGGCTGAAAAACTTCCTTAGGGTCACATATCTCCCCCTTCCAACTTGTGGGATATTGCTTGTTGAGCACCTGCTGTGCTACAGTGTGCTTTTCTAGGTTGCTCTAAACTTTTTCCAGCCATTAAACTGTGACAGTACTTCACAGTTTGGAGAACAGAAATCTGCCTTCATGATATATCTCTCCCAGCTTGCTAAGCATTTCTTCAGGTGATGCTTTTAACAGAGACAGACAAACATTTTTTGCAGCTGAGCCCATTTTGGAGTGACTTTCAGAAAAAGATCCCAGGTTCCTAAATAGGCTTTCTTGAAAGAGGCTACCGGTAGTGTAGGAAGAGATTATGCAGAGGATTACTTGCTTTAGGACCCATGTATTTGTTTTTTAGAAGTCCATGGTATCAACAAAACTCTTCTCCAGCACCACATCTCAAATGAGTTTAATTTCTTCCTTTCAGTTTTCTCCACTGTCCAGCTTTCACAACCGTACATAGAAATGGGAAATACACTGGACAATCCTAACTTTAGTATTCAATAATATATCTTTACACTTCATCATCCTGTCTCATTATTTCATAGTTGGCCCTTCCATGTCCTAGTTTTCTTCTGATTTCTTGACTGCGATTTCTGTTCTGATTAAAAATTGAGCCAAGGTATGGAAAAAATTTCTGTACTATTGAAACTATTTCAATGTCTTTATTGTCTTTTTTAAAGGAAAATTTGAGATACTGCTTCTTTCCATCCTTCGATGCTAAAGATGTACTTTTCTTTGGAGGCATTCAACTTTTCACAACCCTTTTTCTGGAAGAGAAACACTCAGATCATTCATACAAGTGAAAATGTTAGCTAATCCAAAATTTGGGAGAATCTTGTGATTCCAATGCCCCAAACAGATCACATTCACGCTCCTCCAGAAAAACTTTGATTAGAAAGACATGATGTGATCACTAAAATTCAACATGGATTTCTCAAAAACAAGTCATGCTAGACTTATCTCATCTCTTTTTTCTTTGATAGAGTTTATAAACTTGATAGCTGAAGGGAATACTGTGGATGTAGTGTATCTTGATTCCTAGAAGGCCTTTGACAAGGCCCCCCATGGTATCCTTGCAAAAAAGCTAATAAAATGTGGGATAGACAATATGACTGTTAGGTGAATCTGTAGTTGGCTGGCCATCCGAACCGAAAAGGTGCTCACCAATGGCTTCTTTTCATCCTGGAGAGAAGTGACCATTGGGGTGCCACAGGGTTCTGTCCTGGGCCAGTGCTATTCAACATCTTTATCAATGACTTGGATGATACACCAGAGGGTATGCTTATCAACTTTGCAGATTATATCAAATTAGGAGGGGTAACTAATATCCCAGAGGACAGGATCAGGATTCACAATGACATTAACCAATTAAAGCTGGGCCAAAACCAACAAAATGAATTTTAACAGGCAGAAATGTGAGGTACTCTACTTGGGTGGTAATAATGAAATGCACAGATACAGGATGGGAGATACCTGACTTGACAGCAGTACATATTAAAGGGATCTAGGAGTCTTAGTAGTAGACCTCAAGCTGAAGTCAGGAGAATGATGTGGCAGCTGAAAATTCAATGCAATTCTAGGCTGCATCAATAGAAATATAGTGTCTAGATCAAGGGAAATAATAGTGCCACTTTATCTACTTTGTTTATACCCCATCTGGAATAATGCCCATGTCTGGGCAGCACAATTCAAAAGGGATGTGGGCAAGTTGGAGCATGTGCAGAGGAGGGGGACTAGAATGGTGAAAGGTCTGGAATCCATGTCCTATGAGGAACGACTTAGGGAGCTGGGTATTTTTAGCCTGGAGAAGAGAAGGTTAAGAGATGACATGATAGCCATGTTTAAATATTTGGAAGGATGTCATATTGAAGAAGTAGCTAGTTTGTTTTCTGCTGCTCCAGACTAGAGCATTGGATTTAAAATACAGGAAAAGGGATTCCACCTAAACATTAGGAAGAACTTCCCAACGGTAAGCCAGTGTATTCCTGCATGGCAGGAGATTGGACTGAATGGCACTTGTGGCCTCTTTCAAATCTATGATTCTAGTAAATAAGGCCAGGGTGGATATTGAAGGAATACAGTATGCAGCCATTTTGGGCTGCTGCTAGCCATGCCCCTCGAAATACTTAAGTCTTCACAACAATCATGTAAGGGAGTTAAGACTAAGAGAGGGTTTCTTGACCAGTTAGCCTCACAGATGAGCTGTTTGCTTGGTTTATTTAAAGGGTATTCAGACTGTAAATGTCATACAAGTAAATCTGAAGGAGACAACAGATAATATCACTGTTTCATCATTCTATCTTTTGTAGCTGGCTGCAGTCATTGACATGCTGGAAGGCGCTTTCTATGGCTTAGACTTGCTCAAACTGCATGCTGTGACAACAAAGTTGGTGGGTCGCGTAGAAAAACTGGAAGAGGTAAGATGGATCACAACCATTCCAGCATTGTCTTGCCCCCATCTATGCTACTGAATGCAAAAATTAACCAAGCCCCTTTTCCATACCAGGAGAATCGGCATCTGCTAACTGAGGTTTGCCATTGCTTTCCTCTGAAGAAGAGAGATGACTTTTCCTAAGTTATCCAATAGGTTTCTGTGGCTGGGTGTGGATTTGAACCCTGGGCTCCTAGAGTTCTAGTCTAATACTCAAACCATGCTGGCTCTTAGTTATGGTGAGATATTCCACTTTAACTACCATGCTTTTGTCCTATGTAATCATGAGATTTTCAGTTCAGAGAGGGATATTTAGAATTCCCAGGCTGAGGACTTCAGTGCCTCACCAAACTATAAACCCCAGGATTCCATAAGATAGAAGCCTGGCAATTAAAATGGAATATTAGCATTATAGGTGAAGTTGGGGAAAGATGTACTTCCTTTACATGGTGAATACCAGACTAACAGCTATGAGGCAAGGGGACACATCTTTATGTCTGTGGTATGAAAAATTAATAAAGATGTCAAGCATTTCTAATTCCCAGTTTCCAGTCGCTGAATTAAAACATGTGATTGCTGGTCCCTTCAAGGTGGAATTTTAAATCTTAGTTGGGTCATAGCTTACATCTGAGGTAATCTCAATATGCACAGTCTTCCACCTTTATTTGTTTTTTTGCTAACTTTTAGTGCTAACTCAAATATCAAGAAAGGATGCAGCAATTGAATTTCTGCCTGCTGTACTATGGTTAATAGCCTGGTTAGCAGCTTTGTTGTGTGAAATAATTGTTTTTAGCACCCCATAAAAACAGTACAGTCCATATACTCATGTTTATCCATGGATTCAAGCATCCATGACTTGAAAATACTTTAAAAATACATAAATTTCAAAAAGCAAACCTTGATTCTGGCATTTTATATAAGGGACACCAGTGTACTATGGCATTATATTTAATGGGACTTGAGCATCTACGGATTTTGGTATCTATGGGGAGGTGGTGGTGGCCCTGGAACCAAACCTCAGCGAATACCAAGGGCCCACTGTATTGGTCCTTTGTAATTACTAATGGGGACTCTAAGAGTAAATTGTATTCAAACATGGAAAATCAAATAGTTTGTGAAGTAATTATAGCTCTGTGTCTTGTCATTCTGTACGTTCCCTTCAAAATTCAGTTTTCCCTGCTGTAGTTGGATGTGAGCTAGTTCAAGATCACTTCTTGATCTCAGAAGAGCCCTGCATTTTCTGTAACAGTTATGAGCCCCTAACTCTCCCCATAAACATCCCTACCTATAGCAGTGAGAAATGGAAGAACTGTTTGACCCACTTTTAGGGTTAGGGTTAGGGAATCATGGAAACTGTATTTTATTGTGGCACCAGAGCTGACAGAGAAGGCTCAATGTCTCAGAAAAAAACCAATTCCCATGATTCCCTAGCACTAACCCTAACCCTAAAAGTGGACTCAATTTGCACTATTTCTGGCAGTCTGCAAAGGCCCTTAGCTGAGTTTAAGTACTAAGGCTGATGCTCAGGGCTCTGTCTGTTTGGAGTGGAGGGAAAGCAGGCTGTCTCATATATTTTCTTCCTATAAAAAGTAGGCTAAATTGTAACACTGAACGTGTTCATCATGCATCAATTATATTGTGCTTCTCCCTTTCCTTCTGCCCTTTCCAGGATGTGTCCAGTAACCTCATTAAGGATAATAAAAAGAAGAGGCAAAATGCAGAGGAAAGTTTGCAAGAGATGGATGTTAAAGACAAGATGAATTCTTCCACCAGCATCTCCAATAACCTTGCTGACATCCAGAGTTCACTGCAGAGAGATGCTGCTGCAGCCTACACCCTCCCTGAGGTGAGGTCTTGCTCAACTCCCACCATTTGTCAAAATTCAGAGGATAAAATTCTGGGGTACTGACAATATCAGATATAGTTTGCTACCAGATTTTAAATCCAGACCTGGTAAACTTCTGAAATGCTAATTAAAATACTATCTGATTTCACTTGTTCTGCAACCAGTGTTTAATGCAGAGAATTTCACTCTGCATTACTCTTCATTCACTGATGCTTATGGGTGGTACTAGATGTTTTCATGGCAAATGTGTTGTCTCAACCCAGTGCAGGGCACACTTGGTGCATGCACAAGGAATGATCATTGTGGGGGAGAAGGAGACAGTTAACTTCCCCATAGATCACCCTAGCAAATGGCTCCCCCACAGAGCCTATACTTTTGTGAGCTCTGGGAGCCTTAAAGTCAGAATATGTCCATAGCTTGCTCTAGGGCTTCCTTGATGTATCTCACTGGCCACTGCTGAAAACAGGATTCTGAATTGGAATTAACTGGTCCAGGAGGGCCCAAGGAGATCTCTGGCCACAATTTAACATGGTTTTAAAAAAAATCTCTTCAAGGAAAAATATGAAGAAGTTTTCCTACATGATGAATTGGCTTCGCGGCAGATAATCTCAGCTGAGTCCTTGCACTACACCACCCCAGATCAAATGAATCCAAAGTCCACTTTTGAAAAGAAAGTCCATATGAAGAGTCAACCTTTATCCCAGCCAACCATCATCCGAGGAGTTACTTACTATAAGGCCAGAGATGCTGAGACAGAAAATGAACTTGAGGAACGTAAGTTATGATTTCAGCCCTGCAAAGATTACATTTCTCCAGATGCTGTGTTCTTTATAACATACTGCCAAGCAGCTTTGCCCAAGTGTCATCAAGTCTGATCTGTTTATTTCACTAGGGATAGTTTTTCTTTAAAACTCCCGGCTTCGAAAAAAGGCACGCCGAGCGCCCCTGCAAATTCGGTGGCTAAATCCTTGTGATAAAATCAGGATGCCACCCGTTTTAAATTTAAGCCAGCTCAAGTAAGACATTTTAATTGTGAATGCGATAAGTTCCTAAGGCAGAAGATTTCAGATCTAGTGGCAAAATGGGGAGAGAGTAGGTAAGAAAGACCCAAGGAATGGGGCTGCAAACTGGTTTGAAATTATGGGAAATTCCAGATCATTTAAAATCAAAAATCTGGAAACTAGAAGCAATTATAGTTGTGCTGATTGCAAGTTGCAGGTGGTGCTTGTTTGCCTTCCTTTGCAAGATATGGCCCCTCTTGCCAAAGATGCCACCTGCTCCTTTCTTGCTTTGCAAACCCCTTTCCATTGGGCACTTGCTCTCTTTTGTTGGCCTGATTACATGAGGACTGGAGACAAATAGGGGTTACTCTTTTCACAGAATCATAGAATCACAGAATCATAGAGTTGGAGGGGAAACCCCAAGGGCCATCCAGTCCAACCCCATTCTGCCATGCAGGAATTCACAATCAAAGCACCTCCAACAGATGGCCATCCAGCCTCTGTTTAAAGACCTCCAAAGAAGGAGTCTCCACCACACTCCAAGGGACACACTGTCAGGGAGTTTTACAACAGGGAGTTGGATTAAACAGCCACTGGATTTCTCTCTCAATCCAAACTGTAATCCAAAGTGTAAACACATTTCATAATTCATTTGATTTAAACACACACACACAGCAATTCTGATGAAGGCCTTTGCCTGAGTATCCTGGATGTATGATTTTGCAAATAAAGGAGTGCTGTGCTCTGATTCCCCGCCTCTGTTCCCCCACTGCTGTTACATGTGGGTAGTTCAGTATTCACAATGTAAGGAGCTGGATTCCCGGCTTTTAAACTTCTGAACTTTTAAACCATGCCTAAGGTGTTTTGAGGGTATAGCCAGGAAGATGATGAAGCAGTGGGTTGGGAGTGCTTATGAGGATGGGATGCAGGTACAATATTTTGGCTTGCATTTCAGATGGGCCATGCTGAGAGAATGCAAAGAAAAATGACATACAGATGTTGAAGGGTACCAAGTTAAATACCCTCTATCTGAACCCCTCTCTTATTCTGTTTCTTTCCTAACAGAAGATGAGCCTTTCAGTGGTGACACAATTGACTTGCTGATTGAGGACCAGCTTTTGCAACACAACTACTTGTCAGATGTTCCCAAAAAGAAGCAACCACTTGCGGAAGGCACCCTTAAACATCAGAGCCATGAGCTCACAAAGGGACATGTTACAAGCACCACACCATTTGGACAAGATGCCTCTGCGACTACTACTCCAGCAGCAGAGCCACCACTGTCCTCTGCCACCATGACTCCCTCTGCTGAGCCAATGCTAGCATCTACCTCATCAGCCTCCCTTGCTGCCACTGGAAGCTTTTCAGAATCACTGGAGACCACAACAGCCACCGAAGCCTCCTCACTAATTGGGCCAAAGGGTGGGGATGCCACAGGGACAGTGAAAACAGTGACTCAAGCTGTCACACAGGGTCACACAGTCACGACACCCCAAAACACACCTACCACAAGGACACCAATTGTCAGAGCAGCCACAACAGATTTCCCCAAAGAGGGAACAGCTGAGCCTAGCACAGGGGCTACCATGGCTAAAGCTGTGACCTCTCCCACCCCTGCCAGCCCCAGCCTCACAGACACTCCCAAGCAGGGCCTGGATGAGGAGGATATAAGAAACAGCATTGGTGAGATGATTTCTTTCTTCCTTTCTTCTTGTTTATATTTTTCAACCATACTATGTGACAGCAACATTATTAGGATGGGGAGAGAAGTCTCTTGGTTCCAACCTCTATGAATATTTGTTGTTTGCCTTCCAAGTGATTTCAGCGACTTACGGCCATCCTAAGGTGGGGTTTTCTTGGAAAGATTTGTTCAGAGGGATTTTTCTCTTGTTTTCCTCAGAGACTGAGAGACTGTGACTTGCTGTGATGGTCACTCAGTCCATGGCTGAGCAGGGATTCAAACCATGATCTCCAGAGTTGTAGTCAAACTATGCCACATTGCCTCTGCCATTATGCCATGTAGGCTCTGATATCTATTGTTGTTGTTAACTGTCCTCGAGTCAATCTCAACCCATGGCAACCCTATGGATGGGACATCTCCAAGACCCTCTGTCCTCCACTGCTCTGCTTAAATCCTACAAACCCATACCCATGACCTCCTTAATAGAGGCCATCCAGCTGACATGTGGTCTTCCTCTCTTCCTTCTTCCCTCCACCTTCCCCAGCATTATTGTCTTTTCTAATGAGTCTTCTCTTCTCATTATGTGTCCGACGTACGACAGCCTTGGTTTGGTCATCTTGGCTTCCAGGGAGGTTTCCAGCTTGATCTGCTCTAGGACCCATTTGTTTGTCCTTTTGGCTTTCCATGGGATCCTCAACACACTTTTCCAGCATCATATTGCAAATGAATTGATTTTCTTCCTATTACCTTTCTTAACTGTCCAGCTTTCACATCCATACGTGGTAATAGGGAATACAATGGCATGTATAATTCTATCTTTTGTGCTGAATTGTATATCTTTGCATTTTAGAATCGTTTCTAGATCTTTCATAGCCACCCTCCCCATTCTTAGTTTTCTTCTGATTTCCTGACAGCAGGCCTGATTTCTATCAATGTTTGATCCCAGGTATGGAAATTCTTTTACTATTTCTATTTCTTCATTAATCTAGGTTGAACTTGTGAAGGTCCTCAGTGGTCATTATTTTTGTTTTCTTTATGTTCCAACATTAAGCCTGCCTTTGCACTTTCTTCTTGGATTTTCCTTAGTTAGTGTTCCAGGTTTGTGAGGTTTTCTGCTAATATTATTATCTCATATCTTTAGATTGTTGATATTCCTTCCTTCTATTTTCCCTAGTAGGGTTAGGGCGTTGCAGAGGCAGATACGGACTAGTTGGGTTTGATTGACAATACAATGTAGCTGAGCTAATTTTGTAATATCTTAATGGGCTTAGGTTATATAGGTCGATATATTTTGGAACTGCATTGAGTGAGACCTATACTTTCTCAACTAGCGCCACCCACTGTCACCGGGGTGGGAACTGAAACTGGGGTGACTATCGAAGTAGTGTTGGGGAACGGGAGATATGGCTGGAACAGAGTGGACAAATGTTACAAAAGAAGGTGGGATCGCTGTTTAGTAGCTATCCCGCCTTCTGTCCCCTCTGTTTCCCAGAATGGTTTGGGGAGCAGACCTTCCATTCCACAGAACCTCACTCTGCTCCTTTGTAATGCCAGGTCGGTGAAAAATAAGACACATATCATCCAGGACCTCCTCCTGGATGAGGATGCCGACCTGGCTTGTTTTACAGAGACCTGGCTGGGAGAGGAAAGTGCTGCTATCTGGGCGCAGACCCTCCCAGCTGGGTACTCTGTCAGTGAGCAGGTGAGGGGAAGTGGGCGGGGGGGCGGTGTGGCTCTAGTTCATAAGAACACTTTGACCTTGACCAGGATACCTATCTGGAACGTGGCTCACATCGAGTGTATGTACCTTAGCCTGAAGACTAGGGATAGTTTGGGGATTTTGCTAGTCTACCGACCACCCCGTTGTCTAACAGACTCCCTGACCGAGCTGACACAGCTGGTCTCGGAGCTTTTGTTGGAGTCTCCCAGACTCTTGGTTCTGGGGGACTTCAACATTCCGCTCGAGACCAGTTTAACAGGTGAGGCTCGGGAGTTCATGGAGACCATGACAAACATGGGCCTATCCCAATTGGTCAATGGGCCCACACATTGTGCTGGTCATACACTCGATGCGGTCTTCAGTACGGAACAGGAATATCCGTGGGCAGAGGTTTTAAGTACCTCCGCATTGTCATGGATGGATCATTTCCTGGTCAAGACGGAACTTAAAGCCAACACCTGCCCTGCCGGGGGTGGTGGACCTATTAGAATGGTCCGCCCTCGAAGGCTGATGGAGCCAATTGGATTCCGGAAAGCCTTAGAGGGATTAATGGTTGGGAATGCCGGTGACCCTGTCGAGGCTCTGGTTGACACTTGGAACAGTGATCTTACCAAGGCCATCGACACGATCGCTCCCAAGCGCCCTTGCCATCCCGCTCCAAATCGTAAGCCATGGTTTACACCCGAGCTGAGGAGGATGAAGCGGTATGGACAACGGCTAGAGTGCAAGTGGCGGAAAACTCGACTCCTATCTGACAGAACTTGCCATAGGAACTTTCTTTGTTCCTATCGGGAGGCATTGCGTGCAGCGAGGAAAGCATTCTCTTCTGCACGCATTGCGTCTGCAGAGTCACGTCCGGCAGAGCTGTTTAAGGTGGTGAGGGAGATGACGCAGGTGCCCCCTGCGCCAATCCCTTGCTTAACCCGACAACGGCCTGCTGTGACGCATTTAACAACTACTTTGCAGACAAAATCTCTCAGATAAGAGCCGACCTTGACGCGACTATTGGGACAGAGTCTATAGGCGAGGTGTCCACCGACTCCGCCAATGTAATTTTACTGGATCAGTGGCAATCTGTGAGTACCGAGGACGTGGACAAACTGCTTGGTAAGGTGAGGAAGACGACTTGTCCTCTTGACCCTTGCCCATCTTGGCTGGCCATCCAGGGGGGGGATACATTGATGAGATTCCTTATGGATATCATCAATGCATCCTTCAGGGAAGGACATGTTCCATCATGTTTAAAGGAAGCGGCGGTTAGGCCGCTTCTGAAAAAACCTTCCCTGGACCCCTTGGACATGAAGAACTATAGGCCTGTGTCATTGCTGCCATTCTTGAGCAAGGTGATCGAGAGAGCAGTTGCTCTTCAGCTCCAGGCAGTCTTGGATGAAACCGATTATCTAGACCCATTTCAAACCGGCTTCAGGACAGGCTTTGGGGTTGAGACTGCCATGGTTGCCTTGACCGACGATCTGCGTCTGGGCATCGACAGGGGTAGCGTGACCCTGTTGGTGCTCCTAGACCTCTCAGCGGCTTTTGATACAATAGATCATGGCATCCTCTTGGACCGCCTGAGGGGGTTAAGTATCGGAGGCACTGCTCTGCAGTGGTTCTGGTCCTTCCTCTCGGGTCGGTCCCAGAGGGTGCTGCTCGGGGACTGTAGCTCCAGCAAGAGGGACCTCACTTGTGGGGTCCCTCAGGGAGCTATTTTGTCCCCGATGTTGTTTAACATCTATATGAAGCCGCTGGGTGAGATTATACGGAGTTATGGTGCTGGGTGTTATCAGTACGCTGATGACACCCAAATCTATTTCTCCATATCTCGTTCGTCGGTCTCGAATTCCAATGGCATCTCTTCTCTCAATGAATGTCTTGGGGCGGTAATGGGCTGGATGAGGAAAAACAGATTGAAGCTGAATCCAGACAAGACGGAGGTGCTCACGGTAGCGGCCCCGAAACCAGGAATTGGGTTGCAACCTCCAGTCCTGGATGGGGTCACGCTCTCCTCCAGTGACTGCGTTCACAGCTTGGGGTGCTCCTTGACTCGTCGCTCCTGATGACGAATCAGGTTAATGCGACGGTCAGGAGCGCCTGTTATCAGCTTCGGTTGATACGCCAGCTGCACCCTTTTCTGGAAGGGACCTTGAGACCGTGGTGCACGCGTTGGTAACCTCACGCCTCGACTTCTGTAATGCACTCTACATGGGGCTACCCTCGTGCCTGGTTCGGAAACTACAACTGGTACAGAACATGGCGGCCAGGCTTGTTGCGGGAACATCTCGGAGGGACCACATTACTCCGGTTCTGAGGTCCCTCCACTGGCTGCCTATTAGTTTCCAGACCCAGTACAAGGTGTTGGTTATTACCTTTAAAGCCCTAAATGGCTTGGGTCCAAGCTATCTCAGGGACCGCCTACTCCCATATAATCCTCCCCGCGCTCTTCGGTCCTCCGGGAGGAATTTGCTGCAGCCTCAGAAATCGAGGGTTGCGGCTACCTCCCGGAGGGCTTTTTCAGTTGTCGCCCCTAGCCTCTGGAACGGCCTGCCGGACGAGATCCGTCTATTAACATCTTTGGATAGTTTTAAAAAGGCTATTAAGACGGATCTCTTCCGGCAGGCCTTTCCGGACTAGTTACCCCCACCCCGGACATAAATAGCCGCTAATGATGCTCCTACGAGGCCCCATTGGTAGATGGAGGGGATCATTTAGTTAGGCATGAGTTATTCTGTGTAGGATTTTAATTTTTAATTACGTTGTTTTTAAATTTGTTTGATTTAATATTGTTTTAAGGGGGGGGGGGGGTTTTCTGTATTATATGTTTTATCTGGATTATGCTTTTAAACTGTAAGCCTCCCTGATTGGGTCTCCATTGGGCGGGGTATAATTAATAATAATAATAATAATAATAATAATAATAATGTTATTTTCACTCTTCCTTCTTCTGTGTCCAAGCCTGCTTTTCTTATAATATGTTCTGCATACAAGTTGAACAGATAGGGTGACAGTTTGCAGCCTTGTCTGACCCCTTTGCCAATTGGGAACCATTCTGTTTCCCCTTCTTCTGTTCTGACAGAAGCCTCTTGTCCTGAGTACAGATTCCTCATCAGGACTATCAGATGTGTTGGCACTCCCATGTCTTTAAGGGTTCTCCATAGCCATTCATGATCTATGCAGTCAAAGGCTTTGCTGTAGTCTATAAAGCACAGGCTGATTTTCTTTTGGAATTCCCTGGTGCACTTTATTAGCCATTGCATGTTTGCAATGTGGTCTCTAGTGCTGCTTCCTTTCATGAATCCTGCTTGGACTTCTGCGATTTCTCTCTCCATGTATGGTTGGAGTCTATGTTGCAGAATTTTAAGCATGATTTTGCTTGCGTGGGAGATTAGTGCTATGGTCCTATAGTTGTTGCAGTCTCTTGTGTCTCCCTTTTTGTGGATGGGGATGTATATTGACTGCTTCCAATCTGTTGGCCATCATTTTGTTTTCCATATCTGTTGACATATGTTGGTTAGCACTAAAGTTGACTCTGTCACTGTGGATTGCAGCAATTCAATTGGAATATCGTCTGGTCCTGGTGATTTGTTTTTCACTGTTTCTCTTATTGCAGTTTCACCTTGTTTTTAGAATTTAGAATTAGAATCTTCATATGGTTCTTCGTTCAATGTGTCTTTCATTTTGTCATCTCTTTTGTATAATTCTTCTGTGTATTGATTACATCCAACATCTTTTTATTCCTTCCTGGTCTTGAATTATGTTATTTTTATTATCATAGAGCATCCCAGTACTTGGTTTTCCTTTGATTTCTTGGATCTTGTGAAATAGATCTCATGTTCTTCCCTTTTTGTTGTTGTCTTCTATTTTTCTGCATTGGTTGTTGTAGTAATTTTGGCTTTTTGTAGTAACCCTAGCTTCAGACCATAGTTCCTCTGGGTCTCTGTCTGTTATGCTTAGTAGTGCAAATCTGTTTCTTATGTTATCAATAAATGCTGTTGAGATATTATTTAGATCATATTTTGGTATAATCACTGGTTCTGTTTTCTTCTTGAGTTTTACTCTTATTTTTGTTATGAGTAATTCATGATCTGTGTTACAGTCGGTGCCTGGTCTAGTCTTGGCCACCAGTGTAGAGTTCTACCATCTTTTACTTCCAATTATATAATCTATTTGATTTTTGTGTTGACCATCTGGTGACGTTCATGTGTGTAGCCTTCTTTCTGGTTGTATGAAAAATGTATTTGCAACGAATAGGTTGTTGATTTCACAAAAGTCTATCAGATGATCACCTGCTTTGGTTCTTTTGCCTAATCCAAATCTGCCTACTGTTTTTGATTTTTATTTCTTTCCAGCTATTGCGTTCCAATCTCCAATGATCAGCTTGACATCCTGTGTTGGTGTGCTGTCAATTTCATAGAATCTATCAATTTCTTTCTGTTCTGCCTCTTTGATTGGGCATATTCTTGGATTATGGGGATATTCATATCTATATCTATATATCTATATAGATATATATCTATAGATATAAATATCACCATAATTCAAGTATATGTACCAACTACAGAGGCAGAACAGGAAGAAATTGATAGATTCTATGAAGGAGTACAGGAGGAAGTATGAAGGAGATATATGTATATATATATATATAGAGAGAGAGAGCAGGGGTAGGCAACCTTTCCCCTTTAAAGGCCGAGGACTTCAGCTCCCAGAAGCCTCAGCCATGTTGGCCAATAGTCCCATGTTGGCCAAAAGCTCCTGGGATTCTGGGAGCTGAAGTCCCTCGGCCCTTAAAGGGGAAAGGTTGCCTACCCCTGATAGAGAGAGAGAGAGAGAGAGATGAATCTATCTATCTAACTATCTATCTATCAATCAATCTATCTATCACAGGGGTAGGCAACCTAAGGCCCGGGGGGCCGGATGCGGCCCCTTGAGGCCTTTGGGCCGGCCCCAGGCCGGTCCTGCCGCCACTGCCACTGCCACCCACCATGATGATATTGACTATTGTTGTTATTACTTGTTCTTGGGGTTTTCTTGGCAAACTCTCCACAGGGTTTTTGCCATGGCTTTTCTGGGGCTGAGAGAGTGTGCATGCATATTTTTACATTTTTTATTTTATTTTATTTTATTTATTTATTTACTTATTTATTTTTGGTGCTTCGGCCCCCCCAATTGTCTGAGGGACAGCAACCTGGCCCCTGGCTCAAAAAGGTTGCCTACCCCTGATCTATCATCTATAGTCCAACATTGCCATATATTTCCAATTGACAGTTTATCTGGTGTGATTATGTCTCAATATGAAATTATTGTGGTTTAAAGATGGTCAATGAAAAGCCAGGTGCCACCTTACTCAGAGACTTGTCGGCTTGAAAAGGAAATACAAGGATCTCCCAAATGTTAGAAAGGATCTAATTAGGAGAATTTATAATTAGCTCAAAACAGTGGGGTCCTAACAAAGCCCTGCGGGACCGGGTACTGATATGTATACCATAGGACTAAAGAATCCCACAGTGGATGATGCTGAGGCAAGCTTCTTCAATTAAAGTCTAAATATTTATTAAAAGGGGAAAACTGCACACACACAAATATGGCACTCACACATGCTGCACACGTAGAGATAAAGGGGTGAAAGCGGGAATAGCTTGAGATGGGCCAGACTGAGGGAGTTACTCACTTCCAAAGGCTTCTCCGGGATCCTCTTGGATGTTGATGATGATGCACGGCCACTGAAATGGGGGAAGGAATGGCCGAGGGAGCTATGATCGGAGTACAGACTGATGTGGAGCCTAGCTGCACTTGAAAGATTGCACATGGAACCTACAAATCTCAGGGTTTAAATAGGAAATTTCTACCTTCTGGCTATTGACTAAACGGCTTGGCTGAAGCCTGGACAAAGGCGTTGATAGTCTTAGCTTTGTTAAACATAGGTGTGAGAATAGTCTAAACAATGCATTTGGTTTCGAGACTATCAAGGAAGGGAGGCTAGAGAAAAGGGTGCAGTCAGTTCTGATCACTGCCTCATTAAGTGCGAGACTCAAGACAAATAAGCACTATTATGTGTCTTTTCCAGTATAATGTTTTTTTCCCTTTTGGCAACTCCCAAACCTGTCTGGTAGGGAATTTTCCATCTGTTCTGGGCAGATCACACAGTGCCTCCATGACCTGCCATCTAGGGGATTATGGACGAAATCCCTCAGAGGTCAGTCTGGGGTCATAGAGGGAACTCCATGTGTCCAAAATTTTATGAAAAATCGCATATGCTAACACAAAAATTGAGTAAATGGCTTCTGTATATTTAGGGAACTCCCTAGGAATGTGAAAATGTAATTCTTTGTAAATTTAGTAGAAAAAATATTTTTAAATAACCCAACAAATAACCCAAATTTGTTGAACAATTTGTGTTCAACAAATTATTCAGATGATCATTCTAAAGCATAGAATACTGTGTGTAGGGGGAAATGGGGTGGAAGAAGCAATTGTCCTGCTCAAGTAAAGATATCTAGGGGTGGGCAACTTTGATGGGTCCAGGGGTGGAAGTCCTCTTCTGGTTTTGTAAAACTGCAGCAAAACAAAACATGGGTATTTGTCAATGTTAAACAAGATGAATCACCACTCCTGGAAGCTTCAAAGAGAAGCAGTTCACCCCCTTTTTAAATCCCCTCCCATCATCCCTGAGCCAGGGTGGTGTAGTGGTTTGAGTGTTGGACTGTGACTCTGGAAACCCATTGGGTGACGTTGGGCAAGTCACATTCTCTCAGCCTCAGAAGAAGGCAAAAGCAAACCCCTCTGAAGAAATGTTGCCAAGAGAATCCCATTATAGGTCTGCCTTAAGGTTGCCATAAGTTGGAAACAACTTGAAGGTACATAAGAACAACATCCTCTTTCCTAGTTACTTGGCAGCAATAAGCCATAGCATCTCTGCTTTAGCAATGGGGGAAATGAAGTGGATATCTTTACAGGGTATTTGTAAAGATTGCTAAGATTTCTTTTTCTTTTCTTTTCTTTTTTGGATAGCACATTTTTTGCCGTTCTGCTCTCTTAACAGGCCAGTGCAAGGACACTTTGTCTACCATCTCAGGGCCAGTGATCCAGAACACCTATGGGCGGAATGAAGGTGCTTGGATGAAGGACCCAGTTGCCAAGGATGAGCGGATTTATGTCACCAACTATTATTATGGCAACACCCTGGTGGAGTTCCGGAATTTGGATAACTTCAAACAAGGTCTGCCCATGCCACAGGGTAGAGTGCCCCAGTATCTGCCAGTGGGGAAGGATCTGTGAGATGGTGGTGGTCATTCTGGAGAGATTTGAGACAGAACATGTTTGGGGATGGGAGGACCAAGAACTTTGCAATTTGCTATTAAGACAGGTTTGAGGATCCAAGCCTGTGAAATGGAGATGAGAGGACTTTAAAGGAACCTAGAAGGGTCCATGTGTCAGGCAACACTCTTAAATGAGCTTTTTGCAGCTTAAGTACTTGATAGCTATCAAAAATCTCAAATTTTGAATGCAAGATCTGAATGTGTACTTTCATCTCTTTTTGAGTGCTTTAGTTGTATTGCTATTTCTTAACTGTTCTGGTTTTTGGCAGGCATCAAATATGAAACTTAATAAGCTTAATAGTAAAAGTCATTATTTGTCATCAGTTAGATACCAAGTGTCAAATTTTAGACTCAAATACAAATGTCAGACAAATTTTACAAATACTGGGATAGTCAAAGACTAGTTAGTGAATATTTGAAGTGAAAGTTCTGTGGACAATTTGGAAAATTATTTCAGGCGTATTTATACTGTGCCAGATTAAGGGAAAGGCTGTAATACAGCCTGGGTTGGATGGTCCCATGGGATTTCCAGGTAACACCATGTCAAGATTTTGTGTGAAACTCCAGAGAGGTTCTTGCAGTCAGTACAGACCTGTGGTCCATGGATCCCCAGATGGCTGTGATATCCTCACAGGGGGTCTGCAAAAGCTTGCTCAGATCGCCTCCTCCTTGCAGCAGAGGGGCTACAGGACAGGAGCCAAGACAAATGTTGGTTGGCTGGGCCTCCGCATTACCGTTCAATCTGCTCTAACCACAAAGTTGCTAGAAGAAGCAGAAGAAAAGGGAAGGTTTAATGGATGATGTAAATAAGTGTTCAGGTGGTAGAGGATTTATTTATTTGGGTTTTAAATCTTAAGTCGGGGAGGGGGATCCATGGCAACAAAAGATATTTAAAGGGGGTCCCTGGTAAAGAAAAGGTTAAGAATCATTGCTATAGGCAATTCTGATCTAGATGGACCAATTATCTAAACAGAAAGGCAGATAGGTTCATGTATGCCCCTAATTTGATTATATTGTCTCTGCTTTACAGGGCGATGGAGTAACTCATATAAGTTGCCCTATAGTTGGATGGGGACAGGCCATGCAGTCTTTAATGGCTCTCTGTACTACAATCGAGCCTTCACCCGCAACCTCATCAAGTATGACCTAAAGCAACGCTACGTGGCTGCCTGGGCCATGTTGCACGACGTAGCATATGAGGAGGAGACGCCTTGGCGGTGGCGTGGCCATTCTGATGTGGACTTTGCTGTGGATGAGAATGGCCTGTGGATCATTTACCCAGCCATTAATTATGAAGGGTTCAGCCAGGAGGTGATAGTCCTCAGCAAACTCAATGCCAATGATCTGAGCACTCGTAAAGAGACCACCTGGCGGACAGGCCTGCGCAAGAACTTTTACGGCAACTCTTTTGTCATCTGTGGTGTTCTCTATGCTGTTGACAGCTACAATAAGAAGAATGCCAATATCTCATATGCGTTTGACACGCATACCAACACCCAGATCATCCCCCGCCTACTGTTTGAAAACGAATATTCCTATACCACTCAGATAGATTATAATCCCAAAGATCGGCTCCTTTATGCCTGGGACAATGGCCACCAGGTTACCTACAATGTCATCTTTGCTTACTGAGAACAGACTGGTAATTTTAATGAGCCACTAGCACCTTTTTTTTATAAATATTTTAAATTGTACAAATCAGAGTAAATGTGGTTGTTATTCTTTACCTTTAAAAATGGATTGTAGATCAGTCCATCCACTAAAGTCAACCCTTTTATTTTGGGCATAACTTGCTTTTGTTTTTTATAGTGAATACTCTGCCTTTCATGAGACAATGGAAAATATTTCTTCATTAGCAGCTGCCAAGTGCAGACTCCGAAATGAATAAAACTATCCCTTTGCCTTGTTGTTTTTATACAAGACTTAGTTTTGGATGAGATAACCGCCCCCCCCCCCAAGTTACAATCTTTATAATAAAACATCCATGTTAAAACTCAGCAATACTAAAGTCCTGCTTGCATTTCCTTCTGCTTTTGTTTGTTATTATTGTCTCTGCCTAGTTACATTTCCTAATCCGAGCAATAGAGCAGATCACCTCTTTTCATGTGTCCACTCTTAAGTATAATCGTATCTGGATGAAACAATGAAACTGGAGCGGAAATGTCAAGGTACTGACTTTATGAACGGTCCAAATAACTGCAATAGGTGATTAATTCTCTGTTACAGAGCATAAACCAATTAGGCAAACTTCAGGATATTGCTTTCAGAGGACAGAATAAGTTTGTGCATAATATTGCCTCAAATAAATGGAATTTCAGTGGTAAGTTTTAGAAGGATTATACAAATCTCTGTATGTTGTGCTTTCTATGAGTAACACCTCTCTTTCTCACAACAAACAAGATTTGGTTTCTATCTTGCAAACATGATTGGTATTTCCTCCTGAAATATGACCTGTGAGTCTGTTGCTTGTTTTCTTTATCCCTTCAAAGTAACTAATAGTTCTTTTGGAACAATTTGGACATGATCTATCCAATATTAAATGCTTTTAAGCTTCTCTGGTTCATGCCCTAATTACTCCAGTGGTACAATTACTTGTTGGTGCAGATGTTGGCATGCAACCTTATTGTAGACATGATTGCTTAGAGGTAAATAATTGTGACTCCAAGCTCATCATGAACTAAATTTACGTTTAGCCACTCAATGTGAGGGTGCTTCAAATCCCACAATTGCTTGTTGTTGTTAACTGCTGTTGACCTCAATTTAGGATTGAATGAGAGATTTCCAAGTCACTCTACTCAGGTTTTCCAGACTCAGGACTATGGCTTCTGTGATTGAATCTATCCATCTGGAATGTGGCCTTCCTCTTTTCCTTCTGCCTTTGACTTTACCAAACATTATTGATATGGCTAAAGTATGAGAGTCTCAGTTTAATCATCATGGCTTCAAGGGAGCGCTCAAGTTTGATTTGCTCTATGATCCATTTATTTGTATTTTTAGCAGTCCACAGTAGCCTCAGAATTCTTCTCCAGCACCTTGAATGAGTTCATTCTGCTTAACAGATGATATCCTGCTTTACTATGATATGTTCAGCATACAAGTTAGACAGGGTGATAAAATGCAGCCTTGTCTGACTCCCTTGCCAATTTAAAACCATTATTTCTCCATATTCTGCCCTAGTGGTAGCTTCTTGTCCCAAGTACAGGTTATGTATCATTACCATCAAATGTTGTGGCACATCTATTTCTTTAAGAGCAATCGCATTTCATATTCCTATAATATATGTTGGAATTTCCTTTAGTCTCTGAGTACATCAACAGCTAAATATTCTTTCGGCTTGAGTCCAGTTGCTTCACCACCCATAGCACTACTCATAGTTGTCTTCTGCTCTATCCCAGTAGCCAGTTGAGTGCTATCCAATCTAGGAGTTTCATCTTCTGGCATTACCTTGTTTCATTTTGGATTGTTTCATCATAGGGTTTCCATGGTAAAAGGTCTTCAAAAGAAGGTTTACTATGCCTCCTCCTGCATGGTATTAACAAGCATTAGCTATGGTGCCACTGCCATTGTCTCTAAGAGATCCTCCACCAGCCACTACTTCTGCTGCCCAATATTGGTTTGGCACATTTAGTCTGGCTCTTCAGCAAAAGCCTCTCTGACATGGAGAGCCATGTACTAGCAGGACTCCCGTCATCAACCTAGCCTCTTACATGGAGCACATACTCCCACCACCATAGAAAGGTAGTGCCATTGGTGGGCCCATAATTGCTTTCACTTCTTGGCAGACTCACGTTTTATTTCACATTAAAAATCATCTCATAATCACTGTAAGTTCTGGTTCGTAGTGGGGGAACATGTGGCCACACAACCCTATTACTACTTGTGGAGTGTATGTGATTTCCACATTTTGTGATAAGGGCACAATGCTGCCCCCTGCACAGTCATTGGTTTTTAGTAGCAAGATGGCCACTAGCGGCAGGAATATAAGCACTGAATTAGATCTATTTAGCCAAATGGGTGGTTAACTACCAGCCTTATCCCTTTTCCTGTTCCCAGGAGGCTCTTGCCCAATTCCTTTCCCCCAGCTCCTCTTTAGGTTTCCACAACCATTGTGGTTCTCCTTATCACAGTTCTTTGGGGAAATCGACGTCTCAGGGCGGTCTGGTGCCAGTTCTGTAATCTGGGGTCTTAACTAATGCTGACAGTAAAAACTAGTGACATTGCTTTCCATTTAATGTTTTTAATTTATTATTTAGACAGTCCGTGACATATATAGCCGCAGTCCCTCTTTCTAACACCCTGTGTGTAGGATATGGCCAATTCAGTTGTAGTTACAATACTCTACCCAAAGCCAGTGCATCCCCCTGCGCTCACAAAACAGCAGACAGATTTTGGGAACAGTATAAAAATACTATCCTGGACTAACAAGGGAATAAATTAGCTTGTTGTAAGAAGAAAATGAGTAGGCTCCAAATAGAATCGTGCTCACAGGAGACACATTGAAACCAATGTGATTTAAGAGAGTCATGGCAGACATTCCCCGATTTCAGTGGATCTGCTCAACGCATGCCTAATTTTAAATCCAACCCAGTGTCTGAGACACCATTTTCAATCTGTTTGGGGGGATGTTAACACACTGCTGCCTTCTGGGGGAAAAAATAAGAAAAGGTAATGGTACTTTCTGGATTTGGTGAGATTAGCTACTCAGAATAAATTGTCCATTTTTGTCCAATGGTTCTGTGTGGGGCCTGTTCCCAGCACAGCAACCTTTTAAAAACAACAACAAAATGTCTGCTAAGCCCAAGAGGAAGCAAAACTCAAGTGACTTTTACTGTTAGCTAGACTAGATATGAAGACCCTAAAGAAAGGTGAAAGGTTTTTTTTATCATAAGGGCAAGTGGCTATTAATAAATCAGGGAAGAGCTTTAGTGAACCAAAGAGAACGTTTTATTTTTTCATGAAGTGCCTTGAATATTTACCCCATTCCCTTAATAATTATCATGGGAGTGGACACAGCCACTTCGCTTAGGCCAGAGGCTCTGTAAAACCAGCCTTGAGGTGTTCTCTTCCATATGTAAGACAGCATCTGCCTGGTTTCATGGAGATTTGCTTAGAGGAGGTAGCAACTCAGCATGATCTCAAATGCCTTTTTCAACAACACAAAAAATGCTTGCTGACTGCCACTTCACTGTGCTCTTAGATAACACAAGCCTGAACACCAAAGGAGAGAACTTGAGATCCGTATTCAAACCATACAAGAGACCCAGTGCAGTAACATTCCCACTAGATTGGAGACGCAGGTGCTGCACAGACTGGCCAAAAGGGCCGGCCTGGGGGCGGAGTGGGGGCATGGTGACTGTATGTCAGCCGTCCCAACACCGCCATCATGCCACCCACCCAACCGGACGGCGGGTGACATCAGGGTGCTCCCTTGGCACAGCGTTCACACACATTGCCCCAAAGAAGCGCCAAAAAGTTGCCGCCATGGCGGTAAGTGCGGCTTTTTGCTGCTCTAACAAGGAGCGGCATTTGCCAGTTCTTTTTAGAGTGGCAAACCACTGGATTGGGGCTGTGGCGTGCAGTTGCTGCGACCCCGATCCGGTAAGGAAAGGGGCAGTGGGACGCCAGCCCTTAGGGGCTGTCTGTTCAACAACTCATTGTGGCTAATGTCCAACTTGTAAAAAGCAGTCTGTAATCTTTTTTGTGGGTTTTTTGGGCTGTGTGGCCATGTTCTAGAAGAGTTTCTTTCTGACGTTTTGCCAGCATCTGTGGCTGGCATCTTCAGAGAAGATGCCAGCCACAGATGCTGGCGAAACGTCAGAAAGAAACTCTTCTAGAACATGGCCGCACAGCCCGAAAAACCCACAAAAAACTATGGATGCTGGCCATGAAAGCCTACGAATTCACAGTCTGTAATCTCTTTGAAGACTTTCTTTCCAAACTTCTGTATTCATTTCCAGCAGAATGCTAAACTGCATATAACATGACTGACTGCAAGGAACAGCCACGACAAGCTGATAGCATCCTCCATTGTGGTGCAAAGAACTTTAGCACTGACGTGAACAACGCCTTCCTTAATGAAGGATATTTAGGAAATATTACTCAATCCCCAGGAGGAGACAGAGAAAGTTTTCTTTGGAAGAAAAAAAGGCAACAGAATCCTGCCATCCTTGAAAACAAAATGTTCTTTATTTATCTGAGGAACTACTCTCTGAGATGCTGTGAAAGGATCAGCAGCAACAGGATGGACTTGTAGCCACACAAGTTGGTTTTGTACTTGGCGGCAGCCTCCTGCGCGGTAAACGAGACGGCTCTTACACTACGAAACTGACACAAGGCGGCAACTGAGGAAGTGAACCGGAGGGGGAATGATTTTAACTAGGGGAAGAATGCATACACTTTCTGTATGTTCCTCTAACAAGAGAGGCAAGAAGATCACTTATCAGGGAGGAGGACTTTCTAGCGATGGCACCTCTCACCAGCAACAGCCCCAAGTTTTCCTTTGAGACAACATTCCTGTTGATCTTTAGGCACTCATTAAAAACTCTTTCTAATAAACCTTTAATTAATGCTACTGCTATTTTCTGTTTCATCAGTTTAAGACTTTCCAGCTTTATATTGTTCAACTATTTTTGCACTTATGCCATTGGGTTTATCACTGATCACATTTTACTGTTTTATTGGTTTCGCTTTTAATGCTTTGGTAGAAAAGTGACCTTAACAAAATTAACTTCAGTTACATTTTCTTTGCCTTAGTTATATCCAATGGTTCATTTGTGCAAATCATGTGCCTGGTGGTGGTATTTTTCCGTGAGCAGTTTCATATCAGGTATGTTTGTCTATGCATAATGTTATGAACATAATGTCTGGGAAAATTTTATATATGGTGCCTACTTACAGCCCTCAACAGAAACATTACTACATCCAGAATGTTCATTATCTCCTCCAAGACAATGGAATCAATACAGTCACAGAAATCATGGTAACCGCTCTGAGAAGTGGATTTCTGTCCTGAGCACACCTTGTTCTGGGAAACTTCCACTGTCACATCTCAAGTCTACTCACATAAACATTGGGCCTTTGCGGACTGCTAGAAATAGTGCAAATTGAGTCTACTTTAACTGTCCTGGCTCAGTGCTAGGGAATCATGGGAACTGTATTTCTTTCTGAGACATTGAGCCTTCTCTGTCAGAGAGCTCTGGTGCCACAATAAACTACAGTTCCCATGATTCCCTAGCACTGAGCCTGGGCAGTTAAAGTGGACTCAGTTAGCACTATTTCTGGCAATCTACAAAGGCCCATTGTTTTTGCAGAAATAACTGGTGAGTGCTGTATCTTAACTGGGTCTCTTGTCTAATGATGGCCTAAGTCCAGGGCTTTAAAGTCTAGAGGCTAAATTTTAGAGGCTGACAGTAAAGGAGGTCAAATAGCGGAGAGAAGTAATTGCTGGTTCTGTAATAGGAGCCTTAAAGTGTGGGGCAACAGGGGTGCTTTAGCCTATGCTGAGAGGCACACACAGCTTTGTCTTGTGGCTTAGTCTTCCTCTGTCTGCTGAGAAGTGATTTTTTTCTAGGGAGCAGGTAACCTTCCATTCATAACATCTTACTTCAAAGCACATTCTTTCCAACATTTACTTCCTTGATATGCAGCAAATCAAGCCCTGCCTTCTTACCAAGCTTAATTTTACTGTGAAGCTACCTTAATAATAGTATCTATGCTAAAGGATTTTTACATAACATGTAAAAATAAATCCAAATAATTCTTAGCTTATGATGTATTGACTCTTTAGTATCTCCCTCCAAAGCCTTACCCATCTTCTGCAACTGGAGGCAATTATGACCTTCTGGATGTTCGGGTTTACACTTCCCATCAGTCCTACACAGAATAATCATTGGTGAGGGATTATGGGAGTTGGACTCCAAAGATAGCTAAAAGGCTGCAGCTGTCCACCCCGCTCTAGAACAACACTCTCTTCCTTCTCCTAACCAACAATGTCAATGCACATCCCAGTATTGGTATTCTATATACCCAGTATAGGTGGTCAATATGCTCTTGTACTCCCAACAGAGTAGGAATGGGTGGGAAAAGATAGAGAACTTGTTCTTAGTGAGCTGGCACTCTAAAGTTTAACTCCCTTGTGGATTGATAACCCCTTTAGCTTGCTTATTTGGTGCCCCCTTTCTCAAATACTGTGGTAGGGCAGCAATTACTCTTATCAATGTATCAGTGCAAGAAGGAGACATATGATATAGTACAACTGTACCTGCATAAATAATATTTTCTCAGAACCCTGGAACCCTATAGCAATAGCAATAGCACTTACATTTCTATACTGCTTTATAGTGCTAGGCACTCTCTAAGTGGTTTACAATGGGTAAGCCAATTGCCTCCAACAAGCTGGGTACTCATTTTACCAACCTATGAAAGGTTGGAAGGCTGAGTCAACCTGGAGCCCTGTAGGATCAAACTCACAACGTTTTGACTGCAGTACTGGTAGCACCACCCTATGGGCACAAAAAAATGAGTTGATATATAGTAATATTCCTCTTACATTTTGTAATTTGCAGGATAATCTTGCGTCTATTTTCCAAACAAAATCATCAATATTCAGTCCACAGGTAATGGATTTGGGAGAAAAGAAAGTACGATTATTTTCCACCTGGAATTATAAAAGACTAGATAATGAGAAAGGAGCACTTGGCATGTAAAAGAGAGCTGAAATGGGCTATTTACGTGGAGGATATACTTCTAGCTACGCTATGTAAAGTTTAGCGAAGCCTAGCAGGAGTGTTTTCTTGTGGATCTGTATATAAACAGTTCCTTGAAACCAATCAGATTCCATCCCTCTTTGCGAGCTAGTATTAAAAGTTAAAACATGGCTTCTCTCCAGTGGTCACAAGCCAAAGCTAAGACAGTGTTCCAAACTTCCACAGGTTTTATCAGTGAGAGAAAGAATCATGTTTTCCCAGCAACAACAAAGTATATAATTGAATTCTGGATAAAAGGAAGTATCACCAAAACATTCACATTCTCCTACACAACAAATGTGTAACAACTGAGCATGTGTTGCACAGCAACTCTAGAAAAGCTTATTTATGATACGCCCCAGATGTTCAGACATTGAATGAGATAATAAAAGGAACCACAGGAAGCAGGTGCTCCAGCAAAGAGGATCTTGAGAGGCCTTGATCTGGAATCTACTATGAACACACCACAAAACCCTTGAGCTCCTTCTTTTCTGTCTCCCGTCTCTAAGATTTCTTTAAAGAAAGACTGAGCAAGGATTTTACAGTACCCTGCACGCTTCAACATAAGAGGAATAATAAAGCAATGTCAATGTTGACTGGCAGTTTAAAGCGACTGGCTCTGGAATGGTTTTGTACTCAGTCTGAGGCAGTCAAAATCCACACACCCCCGTCCCAACCCCAGGAAAAACAAGTCTCCTCTGAGACTGGATGCTTGCCCGGGAAGCTGCCATGGCAAGTCCCTAAGAGTCAAGAGGAAGAAAATGGTCACTGCAAGGGACAGTATTAATTCTGACTACTGTGGGGACTCGGAGATTGCTCTCATTGCAGGGGCTGCCTTTGGGACAGTTCGGGGAGAGCTATAGAAGGATGTTGTATGATTCCTTTGTTGTTCTCGAAGGTAGGGAGGGATGGAGGAGCTTTTGATGTGTAAGATCCTAGTGTCCATCACTTCACAGTCTATCTGCATCATGACTTCATACTCTTGGTCATTAATGATCTTTTCTGCAAGAGAAAGAAAAGAGGCAAGCGTTATTATACAGAAAGCATTTCCCTCGATCCTAGGAAAGATTATCCTAACAATCATAAAATATAAGAAGAACATTATTTCAACTTATTTTTATGTGCCCATAGTATTCCAGTGGTCTGAGAAAATGTTGCTTATGCAGGTACAGGTGTACAATAGAATCATAGGACGGGACTCTGGCAAGCTGGCTCCGCTTCAGCAATGCATGATACAGCTACAGCATTCTTTCCTTCCAGATGACTGTCCAGCCTTTCCTTAAATACTTCCAGCAAAGGAGAACCAGACCTTTTCCAGCGAGGCAGCCTGCTTGCGTGAAGAACACTTCTTACTGTCAGGAACTTTATCTTAATGATTAGTTGAAATCTTCCCACAATTTTCATCCATAGTTCTAATTCAGTCTTCCAGACTCTAAAGCAGGGGTTGGCAATCTTTTTGGGGGTGGGGCCGGTCCCCCTGTCCCCCGAGCCGCGGTGGTGCGCTCCCAGGAGGGCTCCCTCAACCGCACCGGGCCTCGGAGAGGCCCAGAGCAGCCGCAGCGGTCCCCCAGGAAGGCTCCCCTGACCGCGTGGGTCCTCCGGGGTGCCATTTTGTGTTCCAAAATGGCGCCTGGAGTCTCGTGCAACCTTTCCTGTCATGATACTCCGGGCATCATTTTGGAATACAAAATGGCACCCCGGAGGACCCCCGCGGCCATGAAAGGCAGCGGCAGGACCGGGCAGGGGCAGCCCGTGGGCCATAGGTTGCCGACCCCTGCTCTAGAGGGCCAGAAATTGACAGGAAAATCAGCTAAAAATCACCTAACATTTTGGCACACCCGTGACACAATATTACTTCCAGCCACCGGATGCTTGCAACACCCTTTTTGATCCTTTTTGAATTGTGGTGCCCAGAACCGGACACAGTATTCCAGGTGGGGCCTGACCAGAGTAGAATACAGTAGCACTACATCTACATCCTAAACCAGGTGACTAAATTAACAGTGTCATACTGTAAACCAAAGCACGATTTGACAGCACATGACAACAGCAGCAGCAAGGATGTTGTGGGAAACTGATTTAATGCTTTGCTGAAATGAAGTTAAACTATACTACAGCATTCCCGTGAATTACCATATTATTAGTTCTATCAAAAAGGAGATAAGTTTGGTCTGGCATGACTTATTCCTGGCAAACCCATATAATCTCCTAGTAATGGATGTATTATTTTCTAGATGTTAACAGACTTTAGAATTTTGCCTCCTACTGACATTAGGCTGACCAGTCTGTAGTTTCCTGAACCTATCCTTTCCCCTTTCTTGGAGACACACTTTCCTTTGGACACACTCCAGTTTCTCAACACCCTTTTTGATCCTTTTTGAATTGTGGTGCCCAGAACCAGACACAGTATTTCAAGTGGGGCTTGACCAGAGTAGAATACAGTAGCACTATTACTTCCCTTGATCTAGACACTCTACTTCTATTGATGCAACCTAAAATCGCATTGGCCTTTTTAGCTGTCACATTACACTGTTCAACTTGTTGTCTACTAGGACTCCTAGATCCCTTTCACATGTAGTCGCATTAAGCCAGGTGTCCCCCTTCCTATATCCATGCATTTCATTTTTCCGCCCTAAGTGCAATACCTTACATTTCTCCATGTTGAAATTCATTTTGTTAGCTTAGTGTTCCTTATTGAGTAACCATAACCTACAAATCTCCTATATTATTTATCACAAAAAAATATAATGAGTCCAACTGATACATAACTATTTCTGCTTTAAAATCTATGTGTCTAGTTTGTAAGCCCAGTATCAGTTCTGAAGCAATTAACATAAGAAAAAACATCAATAAAATCCTAAAACAGCGCTCCTGCTCATTTTCTTTCTTTCTTTCTTTTTAAAAAACATACATACGCAAACGCTGCCTCACTTGGGCTGCATCTGCACTGCACAAATAATGCAGTTTGACATTGCTTTAACTGCTATGGCTCAATGCTACAGAATTCTGGGATTGGTAGCTTTGTGAGATATTTAGCCTTCTCTGTCAAAGAGCTCTGGCGCCACAACAAACTCCAAGTTCCAGGATTCCATAGCATTGAGCTCTGTCAGTAAAAGCAGTGTCAAACTGCATTGTTTCTGTAGTGCAGATGCAGCCTTGGAAAGGAAATCAGAGCAGACAAGATTTTGCATCACAGCATTATGTAGATAATATTACCCATTTTAAGATGTTTTAACAGTGTTATGTGAGTAATCTCCTAATATTTTTATTATGAGGCAAACAGTCCCTCCACCCTCCCCTCCCTCCACAATAGCTTTTCTTGCATACATGCCAAAGAGCCTTGAAGCTTACACCACCCCACACCTCTCCGTGGGTGGTCAGTTTCCCACACTCATCCTGGATCCAAAACAGATAGCAGTTTGCTCCTCAGGCTCCTGCACAGCCAATTTGCATGTGGTTGGTAATGGGGCTCTTTTGGTCTGGCTTTCCGCTCTCTGGCCTGCAAGTTCAGGTGGCTGAAACAGCAAAACATCTGTTGCAAAGCATATCTCTATAAACCATGGCAGGACATCTGAGGGACTTGGATCCTGACAGTAACAAGGCTGCAGTGCTGTACATTTTATGAGCCATGGTGTTGATCTTATGTCCCTCTCTATCTGTTGGAGCAGCATGGGCCTTCTTAGAGGGGTTGCAGACTGCCAGAAATAGTCCACTTTAAGGGTTAGGGTTAGGGAATCATGGGAACTGTATTTTATTGTGGCACCAGAGCTCTCTGACAGAGAAGGCTCAATGTGTCAGGGGAAAAAAAAATTCCCATGATTCCCTAGCACTAATCCTAACCCTAAAAGTGGACTCAATTTGCACTATCTCTGGCAGTCTGTAACCCTCCTTAGTCTTTCTGGATTAGTCTGATTATAAGCGAATTAGGTTGTGGACGTCTGAAGAGTGCAGCATAGAAGTTCTCAATCCTCTTTGAAGTGGAGGGAACCAATGCTGGAGTTTGCCAGGAGTAACACATCGGCTTCCATAACATGAGAAGCATGGGGATAGCTGCCAGAGGAGTGTTTGGGGGTTTGATCCTCTTAAAGACCAGGTCTTCAAGGAGTAGTTTCAGTACTTTAATCTGGAGGTCCAGATAACTCAATGTTCACATGGGGCTCTTGGGTGGCTATCATTGGGCAGCCAGCCCTTCACCTTTCCTTTCATGTTACTTCTACTTATACCTAAACCCTTTGCAGCACTAGAAAGGGGAGCCAGGATAGCAGTAACAGCAGCAGTAGCCAACTCTCAACAGTTGCTTGAGGATAGAAGTGATCTTGATCTAGATACTATACTTCTATTAATGCAGCCTCAAATCACATTGGCCTTTTTAGCTGCCGCATCACACTGTTGACTCATGTTCCATTTGTGGTCTACTAGGACTCCTAGATCCCTTTCATTAAGCCAGGTGTCCCCCATCTTATATCTATGCATTTCATTTTTTTTGCCCTAACATTTCTGCGTTGCAATTCATTTTGGTAGCTTTGGTCCAGCCTTCTAATCTATTAAGGTCATTTTGAATTTTCATCCAGTCTTCTGGGGTATTTGCTATTCCTCCTAATTTGGTGTCATCTGCAAATTTGAGAAGCATGCCCCCTATTCCTTCATCCAAATCATTGATAAAGATGTTGAAGGGCACTGGGCCCAGGACAGAGCCCTGTGGCACCCCACTGGTCACTTCTCTCCAGGATGAAGCGGAGCCATTGCTGAGCACCCTCTGGGTTCAGTCAGTCAACCAGTTACTAATCCACCAAACAATTGTATTGTCTAGCCCACATTTTACTATCTTGTTTGTAAGACCATTTGGGGGTTGACCTTGTCAAAAGCCTTACTGAAATCAAGATATGCTATGTCTACCGCATTCCCTTCATCTAGCAAGCTGGTAATTTTATCAGAGAAAAAAAAGAGATCAGATTAGTCTGGCATGACTTGTTTTTGAGAAACCCATGTTGACGTTTAGTGATTATGGCATTCCCTTCACAGATCCGCTCTAGAATCTTTCCCGGTACTGATGTCAGACTAACTGGGCGATAGTTGGGATTCTCTTTTTTCCCCTTTTTGAAGATGGGGACAATGTTTGCCCTCCTCCAGTCTGCTGGGACTTCTCTTGTTCTCCAGGAGTTTTCAAAGATTATTGTCAGTGGCTCTGAGATTATATTTGCCAGTTCTTTTAATATCCTTGGAACATCCTTGGAGTGACTATCTCCTTATATCGTTTGCAGCAATCTTAAAAATAAAGCAACGTTTAAGGTTTTTAAAAAAGGAGGAAGTCTCAGCATAACTTGTAAACCACCACAGTTATGGCCCTTCACTTCCATCCTGCTCAGAAATGGGAGAAACTTCACACATTCAACTGAAAGTGATGAAACTTACATAAAACCAAACTCATACATACCATTCTTTCATTTTGTACCTAGATCTTCAAGTTATTATCTGTGAATCATTCCATGGCATATTTAACATCTCAACATGCTCAGCAGTGGCTATCTATGCAACACAATCTCTTCCCCATCAGTTCCCTGACA
The DNA here is from genome assembly GCA_026167975.1 of Phrynosoma blainvillii. Taxonomy (NCBI): domain Eukaryota; kingdom Metazoa; phylum Chordata; class Lepidosauria; order Squamata; family Phrynosomatidae; genus Phrynosoma; species Phrynosoma blainvillii. The sequence continues at coordinate 157,425,596 of JANUYF010000004.1, forward strand.
ACAAAACTGGACCTATTTTTCAGTTCCGTGCTTCAAGAGGAAAGGACTGGATACTGAACTTGGCTGTCAAATGCAATTGAACTCAACACGCATTGTGTACTATAAAGTAGCAAGGTGCTGGCAATGCCTGTAAACTACATCCAAGATGCCTGTCATTGTCCGTATGGACATTTTGCCTAAGAAAACAAAAGCCTGGAGTCTGAGTGGCAGTCAGCCAATGATCTTCTTTCATCCAGGAACCCTAGCAGCCAATGTCTGTACAATATGTTTTTTAAGTGTAATGGCAGAAATGGAAACAAAACCTCAAGATATGGGATAGACATTAAATTCTGTTTACTGCTTCCTTGGATAAACTTGGACTTTAGCTGACAGTTCCAAATTAAGGGGAGTGCTATTCCATAGCTCCAGCCACTTACACAAACCAAGAGACCCTGGAAAGATCTGAGATAGCAAATGAAAACCTGTAAGCAACAGAATTTTGGTGCCAAAGGATTGTGAAAATATAGAATATTTAATAATAATAATAATAATAATAATAATAATAATAATAATAATAATAAATAATAATAAAAAAAAATAGCAAAACTCTCGCAAATAACAGATTACATGATAAACCTATCTCTGGACTGTACCAATTCGGACTATGGGAGGACTCAAATGACAGAATGTCATGGGGAAGAACACATTTATACACATAGAAAACTAGCTAATCAGCACAAATCCTGGGCTAGAACCCCTTTCTTTCAATATTGTTCTCTTCAAGATGCAGCAATGGATTTATTTCTGCATAGTGGTGCATGCGAATGTGAATCCTCTTCTGCTCTCTTTTTACCTAGTGCTTGTGAAAGAGAGCTAACAGCATGTCCTCAAGACTCTTAAAGCAGGGCAAGCAGTTTTTACTTCATGTTTCCCATTTGTACAAGATGTTGTCTTCAGGGTAGGCACAGCTTCAGGTGTCCCTGCCATCAGAGGTGAAATGGTAGATACTAAGGGTAGCACCTTCACAGTGTAGACTCTAAACTCTGGAATGTTTTCTCAGGGTGACCATCACAGAGAGCCATAGATTCATAGAGTTGGAAGAGACCTCAAAGGCCATTGAAGTCCAACCCCATTCTGCCAGGCAAGAATACACAATCAAAGCGCCCCTGACAGATGGCCATCCAGCCTCTGTTTAAAGACCTCCAAAGAAGGAGAGACCACCATTTTCCTAGGAAGTGTGTTCCACTGTCGAACAGCTCTCACTGTCAGAAAGTTCCTCCTAATGTTGAGGTGGAATCTCTTTTCCTATAATTTGAATCCATTGCTCCATGTCCTAGTCTCTGGAGCAGCAGAAAACAAGTTTGCTCCATCTTCTCCAGGTTAAGCACACCCAGCTCCCTAAGTCACTCCTCACAGGGCAGGATTTCCAGACCCCTGATTATTGTGCAGCTCTCAGTTTGGTACAGTACATTTTCCCAGTGTATTGTATTCAACGTCAGAATGAGTGGAGAGATGATTATGGGAAAGAGTTTGCTACACTGATTTTGTGTCCCAGGCACAAAATTGCCTAATTCTTAAAAAATAAAAATAAAGAAGGGGTCCCATTTAAACACACTGAACTGAATAAATGAGCTGGAATGGGAGCTGCCACATGTGTGTATTAGTGTGTCTACTATATTCACTACATTGGGGAGGAGATGGGGAGATGTATTACTAACATTTTCCTTTCTAACATATTACTAACAACCATCTTACCCCACTGTACTCTGTTGCTTTACGTACTTTCCCCTACATCCGGCTCACTTCTAACTCACTTCAAGTTATGGAGCCTGGAGTGAAGGTGGATTCAGAGAAATAAGGCAGGAAAGTTTCAACTCTTTTCAGGACCCATCTGGTTTGATGGTAAAATTGAGGGGATATATCCTTTCCCATTTTATACTTGAATGGACAAGCATGCACACCAGTGTCTACTTCTGCCTTATATTTTCATATTGTATTACAGACCTCAACCTATTTTTCTCTCACATTGCTGTTCTGGTTGCTTTGAAACTATCTGGCCTGTAAGTTCAGTCTTAAAGCCAGAGTGCATGGTGTTACCAGACTGCACCAAATTTTGGATGCTGTTCAGTTACAGCATGTTCAGCTTAAACCTGGCCATTATCACAGAACTTCTTTTTCATGGTTTACAGCTGTGAATTACCTGTGATGTAACTGTTTTGCAAAATTACATAAATGAAGGCAAGGAAATTACTACCTTGCCCCACTCCTATCAGTGCAGATGTCCAGATTTATAAATATATCAACTGTTGCACTCTAAAGCAGGCAGCAAAGATGAATTAAACACACACACACACCTACCTTACAACAGGTATATAATATTGAGTCTATGGGGTAGGTATGTGTGTTGGTTTGCCTTCGACTCATTTCCAATTTATGGTGACCCTAAGGTGGAGTTTTCATGGCAAGTTTCTTCAGAGGACGTTTGCCCTTGCCATCCTCTGAGGCTGAGAGAGTGTCACTTGCTCAATGGATTTCCATGGCTGAGCCAAGATTTGAACCCTGCTCTCCAGAGTCCTAACCCAATGCTCAAACCACTATGCCACACTGGCTCACATGAGGTAGGTGCATGAATTTAAGACAATTTCACTGGACTCAGAATATCGAAGTTGGAGGGTAGAAATTCAGGCACTCTGAAACAAACCAGAGGCCACTGGCTAATGCTTCTACCTGTTATTCAGGTTCTTGCCTTCTCTTTATTTTTAAAATGTGTAGTAAGACTATCTCATGCTGGTACCTGTCCCTCCTTAGAGGTCCTAGGGTGATGTGTTTTTACTTCTGGAATATAGACAGCTCAATTTGAGACTGGGGTTGTATTCTCCCTGAGACAGATATAAGCTTTTGCAGGATGCACTAGCTCAGGGGTAGGCGACCTTTCCCCTTTAAGGGCCGAGGGACTTCAGCTCCCAGAAGCCTCAGCCATGTTGGCCAATAGTCCCATGTTGGCCAATAGCTCCTGGGATTCTGGGAGCTGAAGTCCCTCGGCCCTTAAAGGGGAAAGGTTGCCTACCCCTGCACTAGCTAAAGAGAAATGCATGGATATATGATAACACCTAGTGAAGGCATGGACAGATCTTCAGTTAGCTGCACCACACATTAAATGAAAAGTCCTATAAACAACTATAAACAGAGCAGAACAGCTGAATAAATGAGAGATATGGGACAATGTGGTATAGTGGTTTGAGTGTTGGACGACAGCTCTGGAGACCAGGGTTTAATCTCTGCTTGGCCATGAAAACTCACTGGGTGACCATGGGCAAGTCACACTTTCTTAACCCCAGAAGAAGGAAAAGGCAACTTGCCTCTGAATAAATCTTGCCAAGGAAACCCAAAATTATGGCATTAAAGTTGCCATAAAGTGGAAATGATGTGAAGGCACACAGCAACAACAACTGCTAATACTACTACTACTACTAGCTATATTTGATAGAAAATGAATCCAGACAAACGAGACTCTTATCCAGCTGGCCGCTGTGGAAGTAGAATTGGAAAACAGAGCAAAGTAGACAAAACTCTGAGTCTACCTATCAGCAATGGATAGGGATGGGGGAGGTTTAAAGCAAGCAAAGAGGGCCTGAGAGTTGGCTTATTTGCACATGAGTACTGCAGCTGTAACTTATCCCACAGCTCAATTCTTACAAATGCCATGACTCAGACTAAACTGAGTGGTTTTGCGTCTACCATTCAGCCTATCTGGGCAACATTTCCATCATAAGAGTTGCTAAGAGATACCAAATATGACTATAAACACCAATGGGGCCATAACAGCACAAGGAGACTAAAAATACACTCCACTCCCAAGCACATACCAGCACATTTTGACAAATCTTTCTTCAGGGCTGTATTTATTGACCTAATGCAAGAGGTATCCTCTGCCTTATGGACCTAGGAACTTTGAAAGAAATTATCTGAAGCCATTTCCAGATACCAACAAATGGGCAGCCTTTTCTGCAGCACAATTTGCTTACTAAAAGGTTCTAAGAGATGTCTGTACCCCATCAACTGCTCAGTATTGGGTCCTCTTCTCTTTTCATTATAGATGCTTCCCCTTGGACTTCTCATTTGAGTTTCCAATATCAAATCTAGGCAGATGACACTCAGGTTTTCCCGAGTTTTGGTTCAACTGATGCTACTGTTTTGAAAGTCCATCACAGATTGTCCATTGAGTGTTTCTCTGTGGAGAAACTCACTGTCTTAAGCTGAATACAGAGAAAACAGAGATCCTGGTGTTTCAGCCTGGCCAGCCAGTAGCCCCTCTTTCATTTCCCTTCATTGTGTTTACAAGGTTACACACTGGCCCCTGTCTCGGTTACCAGGAACTTTGGAGCCCTGCTGATTGTTTCCCCCTACACCCCTTTATCACGGCAATTGCTAAGGCATGTACCTTCCATCTTTTGAACATCTGTAGGATATGTAGGTTTTTGACTATCAAGACTGCCCATTTGCGTTCCAGGCCTTGGTTATTTCACACCTGGATTATTGTAATAGCCTACCGGCAGGTTTGCCTTGCTGCTCTCTTACTCCTCTGGTTTTAATCCAGGATCTTAAAACTCCCCAAATACTGACATGTCTCTTCCCCTTACAGATCCCTCCATCGGCTACCAGTTAGGGCCAGGACTCATTACAAGCTTTTGGTCCTGGTATCGAAGGCCCTGCACTTTAATCTCCCCCAATATCTAGCAGCTTGGCTAGCATGATACGTACCATCTAGGACAGGGGTAGGCAACCTTTCCCCTTTAAGGGCCAAGGGACTTCAACTCCCAGAAGCCTCAGCCATGTTGCCCAATAGTCCCATGTTGGCCAATAGCTCCTGGGATTCTGGGAGCTGAAGTCCCTCGGCCCTTAAAGGGGAAAGGTTGCCTACCCCTGATCTAGGAATTTAAGATCTGCAGACAAAGGATTATTGGCAGTCTCACCAACATGTACAGCTCTGTCAAGGCTGCGAGCCTTTCAGGATCTGGCTCCGCGGTTGTGGAACAGTCTTCCTCTGCAGCTCTGGTTGGAGGAGGATCTTACTTTTGTAAAGGGATAAAGGTCTTCCTCTTTGATTCACCAGATTAAGTTACTGATACCTAAGGTGGCCGAGATGGGTAGTGACTGAGGAGGATTTTGTTTGTTTTTGTTTTTAGCATATATTATTTTAGTACTTTAGCATTTTATAGTGTTATGTTTTATTGTTTTTGCTTGTATAAGTTCTGATATACTGCCTTTGGTGGAAATTATAAACATTTTGGTTGTTATTGTTATGTTATTTAGAGTGAGATTTGCAGATATGTGGTGTACCATGTATTAACGGGCAATGGGTGCTGGGCTTTATATAGCTTGCTAGTGGAGACAGTTATGTAAGGGGATATTAATATGCTTTTGGATTTGTTTATTTTGTTGTTATGTTTAGTCATATATTGTCTATTGTATTTGGTTGTTTTATAGATGCCTGGTTGGTAATAAAGATTTGTGCCATATATACCAAAACAGGAAAGACCAGAGTTAATAGAGGAATAATAACTGAGATATCCTAGCATGTTATATGGGTTTAATGAATAGATATTAAAATGTGTGATATTTTATATGTTTTAAAATATGTTAACTGTCTCGGATGAAACAGCTTCTTAGAGACAGCTTAAGTTAATTGGGTCTGTTGAATGCCTGGTAAAGGAATGTGTGTGTGTGGTTTTTCTTTTGCTACTTCTCGAGACATTTGAAAGTCTCGATTATCACCAACAATGGCCCTTAGCACAACTAGGCTCAAATTTTCTGGGAAAGAAAGGGAAAACAACTGAACAAGCAATTGTTTTGAGAACTGTGTATGTTTAGCCCGCCAATTTTGGAGGGTGGAGTTGAGCTTTTTCAACTGCTTTTATTTGATGCATGTGTGTTGGGTTTTTAATTCTGTCTAAAGAGGTCTTATGGATGAACCTTTCTGACTTCTCAATAAAGCTTTCTGCTAATTCTCAGAGGCTGAATTGATTGATTCTGGGGAGGGTTTTGTCTTCTTCATCTTCTTTTCTTCTACTTCTGTAGCATGCACAATATTCCACAAACCATAAAACACAGTGTACATTCTCATCCTCGCCTGTTCCCACTTTTGTTACAAGAGAATTCCAGCATTGGCAGCTTCTACAAGTGATGTGGGAAACATTTGCCCAGGTATCCCTAATACCAAACCAAATACAGCCCACCACTTTCCCCGTTTTTGGTGCTCTGACTGGAATTACAAATGGAGTGTGCTAATCTAACAAGCCATAATTCATGGCTGGTGTTCTGTCCTTGTTTTATGCAATTACAAGTTGGGCTTGCATATTATAGGACTCCATGGGAATACAATGGTATTGATCATGAAATGGGGCTTCTTGTGATCCCAGTATCATTGAAAGAATATCCAGTTCTAACTCTCATGAGACTGAAAATATGCAGAATGTGTGTGAGTATTGCCTGCTGGACTTTCAAGTACCAGAGGATTGACTGAGTAAAGCTTCCAGTGTTTGGGGATTCAGCTTCTGTGTTTTGCACAATTCTTTACTCCACATCAAGTCTGGCAAAATCAGGATAAAGTATACAAAATAAAAACATTCAAATCTGTTTGTGCTGCCTCATATGGGACTTGCTTTATAGTCATTCCATGGTTGCACATTCCTAGAAGATGGTGATGAGGGACTATGCTTGACCATCGGCCTTTGGTCTGTGAGTTTCCTTTAGGATTCCAGTTATCCTGCATGTTCTAGAGCAGTGATTTCCAAACTCTAGTCTTCCAGGTGTTTTGGACTTCAACTCTCAGAAGCCTCAGCGAGCTTGGCCAATAGTCTGGAATTCTGGGAGCTGAAGGCCAAAGTTTGGGAACTATTGTTCTAGAGAATTCAGCATTTAGGGTTAGGGTGCTATCAACATATTGATGATATCCAGCTCTTCTGTTGATTAAATGCTAAGGAGGCTATGGACATCTAGATGGAGTGTAAGAGTGAACAAACTGAGCATCAATTTTGAAGTGATTCTACTGACCAAACAACAATCTAATCTGGAATTGGGAGTACAAACTCTTTTGGATGGGGCAGCATTCCATATGAAATATTACATATGCAGTTGGGAATCCTCTGCAATTTGCTACTGCTATTGGAGGGTGAGATGGTAGGCTTGGTCAGGAGTGCTATTGGCTGAGTTTTTTTTGGAATAACTGCTCCACCAGATCTTGAGGAAGGATAATATAGTAGTCACTTCTTGTTTGTATTCTTCTACACAAGCTATTCTGTGGCACCTCTTCAGAAAAGTTTAGCAACTACAGTTAGTACAAAATTTAGCAGACAGACTTTTGTCAGGAGTGCGCTTCACGTACTACATTACATTGGTTTTGGAACAATTTCACTCACTTTACTTGTTTCTAGGAGAATTCAAGTTGGTGCCAGGGCATTCAAAGAACTGAATCATTTCATATGAACATGCCAATACCTGATGGTCAAGGCATCCTATTATACATTTTCCCATTCAGAGAAGCTAGACTGGTAAACATGAAAGACTCAGCCATTTTTATAGTAGCACCCCTCCAGTCAAACTCCCTCCTCAATCAGGCGAGATTGTCATGCTGTTTTATATGAGCAAGAAGGACATTCTCTGAAGATGCCAGCCACGGATGCTGGCGAAATGTCAGAAAGAAACTCTTCTAGGACATGGCCCCACAGCCCGAAAAAACCACAAGAAACTATGGATGCCGGCCATGAAAGCCTACGACTTCACAAGGACTGTTCTGTTCCATTATATCTGCAAAGGGTTTTGTGGTTCTTTAATTTTAAAGCTACACTGAAATGTTACAGAGCATGTGTTTGTTGCTGATGTATGTTTCTTGTTACGATGTTACTTTGCTTTGTAATAAGTTTTAATTGCAGTTTTATTGTACATTGTTCCAAATGCCTGGTAGATAGAGATTGCAATTTATGTAGTAAATAAACAATACAGGAAGCACAAGGGTAAGAACAACATGACCACCACCACCCGCTTTGTTGAACTCCCACCATTCCTCTTCAATCAGCTCTGTTGACGGAGACTGATGGATGTTTGTAGTTTTGTTTTTTTAAAAGCACAGACTAACCAGAGATGTGGGCTGGGAGTATATGAGGCAACTGAGATGAAAAGAAGGGTGAAACAGACCTTAGGAAATCTGTAGGAATTCCTTCAGAGCTGATGCTGCAAGAGCCATGACCTTGCCTTTCTTACCACCTGAAAATAATATGGAAGGAGGGGAAGAAAGCTAAAAGATAAATGAAGCTAGACAACTTTCAAAGTGAGTCTTTTCAGAAGTAGACCCTCAGTTATGGAATACTCCATAACTGTTACATGGATTTGTAATTGGTTGACTGGCCGAACCCAAAGGGTGCTCAACAATGGCTCCTTTTCAACCTGGAAAGAAGTGACCAGTGGGGTGCCACAGGGCTCTGTCCTGGGCCCAGTGCTATTCAATATCTTTATTAATGACTTGGATGACGGTATTGGGGGCATAGTTATCAAATTTGCAGACGACACCAAATTAGGAGGAGTAGCTAATACCCCAGAGGACAGGATCAAAATTCAAAATGACTTGAACAGACTAGAAAGCTGGGCCAAAGCTAACAAAATGAAATTCAAGACGGAGAAATGTAAGGTACTGCACTTAGGGCGGAAAAATGAAAAACACAGATATACGATGAGGGACACCTGGCTGAATGAGACTACGTGTGAAAGGGATCTAGGAATCCAGGTGGACCACAAGCTGAACATGAGTCAACAGTGCAATGCAGCAGCTAAAAAGGCCAATGCAATTTTAGGCTGCATCAGTAGAAGTATAGCGTCTAGATCAAGAGAAGTAATAGTGCCACTCTATTCTGCTTTGGTCAGGCCTCACCTGGAATACCGTGTCCAGTTCTGGGCACCACAATTCAAAAAGGATGTGGAGAAACTGGAGTATGTCCAAAGGAGGGCAACTAAAATGGTGAAGGGTCTGGAAACCATGCCCTATGAGGAACGACTTAGGGAGCTGGGGATGTTTAGCCTGAAGAAGAGAAGGTTAAGAGGTGATATGATAGCTATGTTTAAATAGTTGAAGGGATGTCATTTTGAGGAGGGAACAACCTTGTTTTCTGCTGCTCCAGAGACTAGGACCTGAAACAATGGATGCAAGCTGCAGGAAAAGAGATTCCACCTCAACATTAGGAGGAACTTCCTGACAGTAAGGGCAGTTCGACAGTGGAACACACTCCCTCGGAGAGTAGTGGAGTCTCTTTCCTTGGAGGTCTTTAAATAAAGGCTGGATGGCCATCTATCCGGGATGCTTTGATTTTGAGTTCCTGCATGGCAGGGGGTTGGACTGGATGGCCCTTGTGGTCTCTTTCAACTCTATGATTCTATGATTCTCTCCCCAGAAAGATCTACTTGGCGCCTACTTTGTTACCTTGCCAGTGCCACGCACAGACTTATGATTCACACAGGGTTTTAAATATTTTCCATAGTTCTGTTGCTATGTCGCTTGTCTTCTTGGCCATCCACAGTATCCTCAGCACTTTTCTTCAGTATTACATCTCAAATGAGTTGATTTTCTTTCTATTGGCTTTCTTCACTGTCCATTTCTCACATTCATACATGGTGATAGGAAATATGATGGCTTGGGCTATCCTCACTTTGATATTCAGATTTATATCTACCCTTTAGGATCTTGTGCAGTTCCTTCATAGCTGCCCTTCTCATTCCGTTGCTATTATATTCCCACTGTATTGCTATGCCACACTTTTAAATGGCTTAATAAATTTAGCCCCTCCTGAGTATAACTGATTCCTTTTTTGTAATGTTCCTGTTTTTATGTGGATTGATTTTATTTATGTTTTTAACTGCATGTTGTCCTGAGATCTACACTCGTCCCTCGCCGTTTGCAGACTCGCCATCCGCCCTCTCGGTCTTTTGCAGATGGCAAGCGGCGAGCGTCAAAATGGTGTTTGTGTTTGAGGCGTGCGCACAGCGCCACACACAGCAATTCTAACCAATGGGGCTTCAGTATTTGCAATATTTCCAATTCGCAGGGTGGGGTGGGTCTGGAATGGATTCCCCGCGAATTGGAAGGGATGACTGTATTAACTATAGGGCAACTAATCAATCTTGCAAAATAATACATAATGGCCAAAGACTAGCCCTGACTCATTTCCAATGCTCTGCTAAATTCTCACGCTCCCAAGTCTGGAATGTGCTGGAAGAAAAACAGAAAACTCAATTCTCAGACACTATTTTATTTCAAAACAATATAAAAGGGGGTGGGAAGAAAAATCTTTATCAAGGACACTATCATTCCTTTAGCCAGGGGTAGGCAACTTTTCCCCTTTAAGGGCTGAGGGACTTCAGCTCCCAGAATCCCAGGAGCTATTGGCCAACATGGGACTATTGGCCAACATGGCTGAGGCTTCTGGGAGCTGAAGTCCCTCGGCCCTTAAAGGGGAAAGGTTGCCTACCCCTGCCTTTAGCTAAAGCAAGCGGTTCTTTATGGGAATAAAAAAGCAAGCACAGAGAAAACAGCTCAATAAGTAGGAAAATGAAGAGAGAACAGGAACTCAACAGGTACAAATGATATTGCAAATGAGATACCAGCACTATCTGTAGTTGTCCTTTGAGATGTTTTAGAACAGCTGTCTCAACATCTTTAGAACAGTAATGAACTTCTACCTCAAATACACATCTGACAATTCACTTCTTAAATTTCTATCATATACTTGACAATTCTCAATTGGAAAAAATAGTTAATAATGACTTGTAATAATTCCTTTTCCCAACAACTAAGATAAATTACATTATAAAATCATACCATTACAGAGCTGGAAGAGACCACGACGGCATCCAATACACAAACAAATTACTCCCAATGAATGGCTATCCAGACTCTGTTTAAAAACCTCCAAAGAAGGATATTCCACCACACTCTGAAGCAGTGTATTCCACTGTTGAACAGCTCTTATCATCAAGAAGCTCTTCTCAAAATTTAGATAGAATCTGTTTTTCTGCAGCTGGAATCCACTGTTCCATGTCCTAATCTCTGCAGCAGCAGAAAACAAGCTTGCTCCACCTTCAATATGACATCCTTTCAAATATTTAATCAAGGCTATAATGTTATATCTTAACCTTCTCTTTTCCAGGCTAAACATACAGAGCCTCCTAAGTCGCTCCTTATAGGGCACAGTTTCCAGACTTTTCACCATTTTGGTCCCTCTCCTCTGGACACGCTCCAGCTTCTCAATATCCTTTTTGAATTATGGTGACTAGAACTGGATGCAGTATTCCAGTTGAGGTGTGACCAAAGCAGAATAGAGTGGTACTATTACTTCCCTTAATCTAGCCAGAGGTAAGCAACCTTTCCCCTTTAAGGGACGAGGGACTTCAGCTCCCAGAAGCCTCAGCCATGTTGGCCAATAGCTCCTGGGATTCTGGGGGCTGGAGTCCCTCGGCCCTTAAAGGGGAAAGGTTGCCTACCCCTGATCTAGACACTATATAGTGGGCCCGTTTTTCAGCACTATAATAAATGCAATTATATACACTGAAGATAACTGGAGCCCAATGCTAGCTGAAGAACATATGCACAAGAGAAGAACCACTTTCTTCTAACACCCCAAAATTACACATATTTTCCACCTGATTACCATGGTTACATAAATATGGCAAGACATGTCTCTTTTTAAAGAAAAGAAACTATTTTAACCACAGTATGCCCCTTGAGAAGGAGGCACACCAAACATGCCCTCTTCTCATGCTCCTAAAAACACAGCCTGTCAACTCACTCTGCAATAGCACAGGAAAGACTATGCAAAGGAGATAATATCTGTGGATGGAATTTCTGAAGCATTATTTTTAAAGCACACATTGAGGATGAAATAATGCTCAGGTGACACAAAGCTTGGAGCAGAGAACATACAACTCTGCTCCAAGCCTTGTGTCACTTGAGCATTACAACAGAATCCTGCAGCAGCAATGGACACCTGTGATCATTCTACCTTTGATGTTCAATTCATAGTATAATCCCTTGGAGATGGTTGCTTTTGCCTTCCTCTGATGCTGAGAGGAAGTACTCCAGCGGTGATTCAAACCCTGGTCTCCAGAGTTGTAGTCCAGACCAGGGATTCAAAACCCTGGTTTCCAGAGTTGTAGTTCCATGTCCAAACCTAGCTGGGTATCAACTGGCTGGGACTATGGACAGTGGTCAGTTAAAGGTGGATTAGACATATACATGAATAGTGGAGGTATCATTATCTTTGTTGTTGTTGTTGTTGTTGCTGTTGTGTGCCTCCAAGTCATTTTTGATTTATGACGACCCTAAAGCAAACCTATGCTGGGTCATGGACTGTATTTGTGGTACAGTATTATCTAAAGTCAGTTTTGCAAAGAAATCCACAAAAGCTACTAGCTCTTGAACATTTATTAATCCAACTGTCCTCAATACTAGGTAGTCATCTGACAATGCACGCTCAATGTATGATAAAAGAGCTGCAAATTATTTGAAGGACCAAAATAGAGGTTAACACACTTGATAAAATTAACAAAAATGTCCAAGAGGCACAATCAGAGAAGCAGCATTAAAATGAGGCTCAGGCAGCAGGTTATGCACTCCAACCTAAGGTACACAGGTTTGCTCACAGATTACCTAACACGTGGCTGGCTACCAAGCAAAAATCTAACCAGAATTATAGTGTTATGATTCCACTTTAACTTCCATGGCAATATCCTATGCAGTCATGGGATCTGCAGTTCAGAGAGGAAAATTTAGAATTCTTAGCCAAGGAGCTCTAATGCCTCACAAAAACCACAACCTTTGCTCAAAGAAACCATAACAATCAAAGATTTTATAAAGATCTGCTCATGAACAGTGCATGCAATTGTAGATGATTTCGCAAACAAACTAGCTGTCTACTGTGCCTATACTGTGGGAAGCTGTATTGCTGGGAAACAACATGTATCAATAGACTTACTGAGCAACCTGATTAAGTTGTGATCCACTTTCTTCCCCTTTGGGTAGAGAGGTGTTTAAAGTAATACTATTTGCACAGCATGCTATGCATAGGGAAGAGCAAAAGACTTCGCTTCATCCAAAATTAAGAACCATAAGTAACTGCTCCAAAGCTTTAAGACAGTAAAACATTCTCTCACTCACACAAAGGCTACCATCTCAAAAACATTTTTCTGTTGCTTTAATATGTAAGACAAGTTAAGAAAACAAGGCAGGATGAAGACTCCCTGCAGAATTTGTTTTAAGATTTCATTTCTTCACTGTTTCCTGTCCAAGTGACTTTGCAGATATCAATTCTCAAGTGACAGAGATTCAGTAACCTTTGTACCCAAAAATCCAGGTTACTTTTTTCATTTAAAAGGTTGATGTCTTTTTTTGCAGGCTATATTTTGTTCAAATGAGCAAATACATTATAAATATAGGCACACTGTAAAAAGCTGGCCATTAGTACCACAGTAAAGCATAACAAGCTAAAAAGCAGACATCCAAATCAATACTCTCCCAATTTTCAGACCTTCAGACACACCCTTCCTAGTTCTTTCCTTAGATGAGCCAAAAGCCTAGCTATACTTGTCTCTTCCACAATCCCAGAGCATCAGTGTAAGTATCAAGTCTATCCTTCACTTTGCAGTCTGAGCAGTCAACAACTAACTATGGATAGCAAGAGGTCAGAGTATTCATATTCTACAAAAAGGGATAATAAACCCATTGTTGATATAGGATGAGAACAACTTTCAGACAAACTGGGTTGGCGAGGTCTGTTACCAATGTTTCTAGATGGTGTAAAAGTGTGGCATTCCTAATCCACAAATATCTTTCTTTTTCTGTACAGCAGGCAATAATAGATCCAGATGGATGTGTTTTTTTTAATTTTACTTGGAAGATATTTTGAAAAATAAATGGTTTTGATTAATGCTTATGGGCCCAATAGTAATGCAGCAGAGATGTTTCGTAATTGTCTTAGTATCCTCATTGACTAGAATACAATTATTTGATTGTTGGTGGTGATTTTAACAAAATTTTGGATCCTTTGCTAGATAGACATACACTTCTGCCAAGGAAACAATCTGTGGTGAGAGTGACTTTACAGGCATACATGAATGAATATGGTTTAATTGATGTGTGGAGATAGGGAGTATACTTTTATTTCTTCAGTCCACCATAACTGTTTCAGATTATATTATTTCTGCATCTTTGGTCAATAATATAAACACATGCAAAACTGAATACTTATCAGACCATACTCCAGTTTGTTTAGAAATGCACATTTCTAATGCTCCGACATCCCCTAATCTCAGGCATTTTAATGTTTTGTTTCTCAGTGTTGAACAGATGAGGGCTCAAATATCAGCAGAGATGATATTTTAAAATGAATGAAGGCACTGCAAGTTCATATGGTACCGAATGGGAAGCATGTAAAACCTGCATTCAGGGTGGAATCATTGTTTATTCTTCTTATGAAAAAGATTTAAAAATTTAAAAAGGAATTATTGAACAAGCAATTGAAAGCTCTTGTATAAAAGAACTAGGCAAGGTTGTTCCATCTCACCACTGCTGATCATTGTAACTCTAGAGATATTAATTAATATGATTAAAGAAAACAACAAGATTGGAGGTACTAAAGTCAAAGGCCATGAGTATAAAATAAAAACTTTCACTGATGACCTTGTGGTAACACTTGAGGACCCACTAGAAAATACTGAAAAACTTCTACAGGAAATAAAACTTTCGGAATCTACTTGGGTTTTAAATTAAAATGGAAAAAACTCAGATTATAAGAAAAATATATAAAAACAAGATGAACAGAATTTAAAAGAAATCACAGGATGTATTATTGGAAAAAAGGTTAGATACCTCGGAATTTGGATAACAAATAAAAACAGAGATTTATATAACAACTATAAACCAACATAGAAAGAAATACAGCTTGAACTACAAAGATGGAACAAATTGAATCTATCCTAACTAGGGAGAATCACCATCATAAAGATGAACATCTTACCAAAATTATTATGTTTATTTTTGAATTTGCCAATTATTACAAAGAGAAAGACATTCTTAGATTGGGACAAAGAGCTGAGAAAATTCTTGTGGAAGGGAAATAAACCTAGAATAAAATGGAGAACGCTTCAAGATACCAAACAAAGAGGGGGTATGCGCTACCAAATTTAAAATTGTACAAACAAGTGTGTGCCCTCATCGGGATCCAAGAATGGCTGAAGTTGGAAAACTGGAAATTGTTAGATCTCGAAGGAACCTAAATGAGATACAGTTGGTACCTACACTTGGTACAACAAACTTCAGATTACTAAAGATTTCAGTAACCATAATATCAGGGAAGCATTCATCACCACATGGACACTTATAAAAACCAAATTCTACACCGAGATACCCATGTGAATCTCAACACAGGAATCTTTCACGGAAGATGGAAGATGCTCTGAACTCGGATAGAACTGATCAGCCGTTATTTGAGAAGGCCATTGATCAAACCAATGCTGTTTATTTTTACAGTATTGGTAGTTTAGGTTTTCCTAAAAAATTTTTTGAAATGGATAAAAAATGTTATATTCAGTACAGAGGTTCAGCACAGGCTATAACCGACAGTATCTCATCCACCTATTTTTTACATTGGAATAGGGTAGAAGGCAGGGATGTCCACTGTTACCTTTGATATTCAATTTATGCTTGGAACCCTTTTGTTGCTAGCTGCCCTCAAGTCAACTTCTTACTCATGGCTACCCTGTGGATGAGACAACTCCAAGACTCCCTGCTCTCCACTGCTCTGCTCATTTCCTGCAGATTCATGCCTGTGTCATCTCTCTAACTGAATCTAGCCATCTAGCGTGTGGTCTTCCTTTCTTTCTTCTCCCCTCAACCCTTCCGAGCATTATTGTCTTTTCCAATGAATTATGTCTTCTCATGATGCGACCAAAGTATGACAGCCTTAATTTAATAATCTTGGCCTCCATGGGTATTTCCATCACTGTGCTGTAGCTTCAAGTTTCATAAATTATATAGGCTTTCTGTACAATATGTTCTCCCAGTTCCTATAGGAACCTTTTTATTGTGTCTCACTATTTCTTGAGTCTTGTTAGTATAAACTCATAGGATTGGAAAGTACCAGGGACACCAGCTCTTTGCTCAGTGCAAACTAGTGGTTCTAGTTTTCCTCTTTGCAGCAACAGAGAACAAGTGTGCTTTACTTTCTGTTTGGCAGTCCTCCAATATTTAAAGATCACCACCTTGTCTCCCTTTCTGCAATTGCTCTGCAGAGGGGCGGGATATAAATAAATATTTTTATTATTATTACCCTGGGGTTAAATGAGGAAGGAATGTCTGAAGTCTTGAGTCATGGGAGTAGAGCAGGGGTCGGCAACATTTGTTGCGGGGGGGCCGGGGGGGGGGGAATAGTGCGGGGGCCGGGCGGGTGGGCGCTTGCGCGCACACACACTTCCCCCATGCGCATGCGCGTGCCATTTTGGAATTCACCCGGCGCACGCGCGCTGTGGCCTTCCAAAATGGCACCCGCGCTCGCGCGCATGCATGCATAAGCGCAGGCACCATTTTGGACGCCAAAATAGTGCCCACGCTCATGCGCAGCGCGGTGACAACAGCGGGACTGGCCACGGGCCGGTCCCAAGGCATCCGCAGGCCGCACCCGGCCCATGGGGCGTAGGTTGCTGACCCCTGGAGTAGAGTGTTGGATGAATTTGTATATTGGTGATTGGTGGAGAAAGTAAAGGTAGGGTTGAGGAGGAGGTGTGAACAGAATGAGAGTCATATAGGATTAGAGTTTGGATGAAGTCAGTTTGTTTCTTCCCCTCTGTAACCAACTCATTCCGATCCTATCTGACCCTCATTTTACTCATACTGCTCTCTTCGTCCTGAAATGCTGTAGAGGGAGATGCGTACTAGAGACTTGTGTATTCCTTTAAGACTAGTTATTTATAGTTAACCAATGAAAGAAAATATCAATAAATAATTATGACAAAAAAAATCACTATATGTGATCTACTTACGAATAAGAACTTAAAAGCTAACAGAACAGCCATAATAATAATAATAATAATATTTATTTATACCCCGCCCCTCTGCATTGCAATCTTTATATAGATCTTAGAGGAAATTGATCTGGTAGGGATTCGGTTGGCAGCATACACTGAGGAACAGTGTGGGGATCACGAAGTTGGATTGCCACAGGTCATAGCTAATAGTATGATCCAATGCTGGTGTTATCAAAACCGAAAGAAATAGGATGTCAGAGAATTAAAAAAAAAAAAAAAAGGCCAAGGAAAACGACCAAAGAGCTGCTTTGACATGATAAGAGAACAAGACTTGGTTGATGTTTGGTCACACTTATATGGAAACAAGAAAGGCTTCAACTTTTTTCAGACTGCCATCAATCAATGCCAAGAACTGATATGTTTTTAGTTTCAAGGGAATTATCAACACAAATCAAAGAAATGGAAATCTTGCCAAGATTACTCTCCAATCACAATTTGATAGAGTTAAACATTCAATTGCTATTTTTTTTTGATTGAGTGGAGACTAAATGACCAAATACTTAAAAAGGAAACTTTTGTAAACAGAATTACACATATCTTTTCGATATCATTGCTGAAGCTGTCACTATTTGAACTATTTAGCCGGAGCAAAATTCATTATTTGTGTAGTGCTGGAAAAGGAAGGTGTCAGGCTTTAGAATGTATTTGTAAAGCAGTGCTACTCAAACTATTGGCCTGTGGATGAGTGCTAGTCCCTGAGCTGCTTGCTGCCAGTCCCTAGAGAGAGAAGGAATGAAACATTTGTAGTTCATGGACATAAATATGGTGCTGGTCTCTGGGGGGAATTGCCAGTCCGCCGCATCAAACTGCTTAAGAAATACATATGAATAATCTTTAAAATGATGTTCTGTTTGAACAAGCCCTGGCCCATGTCCCCAACACCTTTATCCTTCTGTTCCATTAAAAAATAATAGCACTGTAAGAAGGCAAAAATTTAAAGTGTTCTTTGAGCAAATTAATATTAATGTGTAGTTAGTAACTGATTTTTGTGAGACATTTTCAGAGCAAGTGGAGTCTACATAAAATGGAGGAAAGGGCCTTCTCAGGATATAGGAAGTTATATAATGTCAAAAGTTTTGTGCTGGAGTGGATTTTGCTGCTCAGTCCAATAATCAGCATCTGGAATAAGTTAGCAGAATAAGCTACTGAGTCATAGAACATCAGTGGGTGTAACAGTACACTAAAAGATGCATGTAAAGAGGACATGTGTAGAGGGACTAGAAGACCAAGGGACACTTGGAAGTGAGCAGTGCAATGAATGGGCCTGCTGCTTAACTGTTCCTTTCTCCTCTTCTGTAGGAAGTTTCATTTTCCAACAAATTTCCAGAGCCATAAGCAAAGTCATTAAAAAAACAAAACAAACCCATACCATTTTGCAAACTTCTGAAAATAACTGCCAAGAAAACCCTATGATAGGTTTGCTTGAGGGTCGCCATAAATCAAAAATAACTTGGAGGCATACAACATCAACGACACCTCCACTATCTATGCATATGTCTAATTCACCTTCTGAGGAGTGCCAAATGTGCTGTCCATAGTCCCAGCCAGTTGATACTATACCTCCTCTTGCTGGGTGACCACAAGCCCTGTGCCGCTCTAGCCACTGCAGTGCACCTCCCAACCCCACAAACTGGCCTTAGTTGTGACAACCACTCTTCTTGGATCTCAAATGTCATCCTCTTCCTCAGCACCTGTGAAAGTCACCTATGTAGTGAAAACCTCCCAGTCGGTGGGGGTGGGTGGGTGGGAGACGTAGATCCAGCTGACATTTCTGAGCTAACTTGTAGGGAAGAAGGAAACACTGTAGTTCCTTCAGATGGAACTTAGCCCAAAGAGCAGAGTCTAAACAAGGCACCATCAACCTCAACAGCTAGGCTAACACCTTCAGTTGCAATTTTGTCTCCTGACTAGAGATTGGAGCTTTTCGATCAAGAAACTCCAGACACAATCTCCTTATCTTTTTCCAAGAAAGGTACACAGACCAACAGGTCATCTAGATACAGGTACACATCCACACCCTGCAGCCTCAGATGTGTCGCAAAGGCTACCAATAACTCAATGAACAGCCATAGAGAAGCCAATAGATCGAATAGTAAGACCCTGTACTGACCCTCTAGGTAAGACAACCTGAGGTACTTCCTCTGATCTGGGCGTATTGGAATTGGCAAGCACACCTTTTGGAGGATATGTACTTTTCATCTGAAAGGAAAGTGCAGTAACAATGGTGCTGTGATGGGAGCAAGAGTCTTCTAGACTCTGCATAACAGTAGTCTCAGTCATCCCTCCTATGATGATACCAGTTTGCATCCCTGTACTATAAGGGAAGATCATGGTTCAACCTAAACTAATGCTGTCCTGTGCCGAGGGTATGTCTCCTATGTGACTACTGAGCAACCACCATCAGAGTGTTGATGGTACGCAGGGCAGTGGCTATCTACTGCAGAAGAGGGTTTAGTTTGTGGGTGCAGAGATTCTTTGTGTACCCTTCTCTCAGAGACAGAACTGATGACCTGGATGTCTTGCTTTCTCTAGCTGAGTTCCTAGGGAGAACTCTAGATTGTTAAGGTCAGAAGGAGGTAACAGCAGGACTGATGGTACTGAAGGCCCTGGAAGCTCCAACGACGACTGCTTCTCCCCCCCCCCCCCCATTTCTTTTCAGTCTTGTTTTCATGCAGCATGTCTTGCAAGTCTTCACCACTTGGGATGACTTTACACACTTGCAGACCAATACTATAGGCAATGTTGACGGTACCAATTAAGTATAAAAATGGTACTGACACTTGGGTAAAATGATATTATGAAGCTGTCCAAGAGGGTCTGAGACTTACTGTGGGAATTGGTATCAATGCTGACTGCTTCCCCAAGTGAATAGTACTCTTCTAAAAGAGGGAATATAGATGCACTGCCCTGCTTCCCCTTGTCTGTAAGGTAAAACTAAGGTAGACCTAGCTGGGAGTGATACTGTGGGACATGCTCAGAGAAGGCAGTTGGCATGCCCACTGTCCAAAGAGATCTTCTTTGCACAAAGCACAAAGGACAAGGACATCCTAGTACACCAACAGCTTGTATGCCTGCTCCCTCTTTTTTTTTTAGTGTCCCCTTCAGCTTCCGACTGCATGGCAGGGAGTGAGAGAGGAAGAGGAGAAAGTGTCAGTGTGCAGTAGGGAGGCGTGTGTGTGTGTGTGAGGTTTTGGTTTGGGAGGGTGTCTGCCACCCTTCCTTCCCCTTTGCTCTTTTCAAAGATAAAATCCATTGCCTGGTGGTGTTTCAGCTTTTTGGAAAGAGCAAAGTTAAACCTTTCCCTCTGCTTATTCCAAAGGCAAAATCCATTGCCTAGTGGCTTTTCAGCTTTTTGAAGTAGCACGGTTAACTCTTTCCTTCCCCTTTGTTCTTTCCAAGGAGAAAAATCCCTTGCTTCTATCTTTGGAAGGAGCAAAGTTAAAACCCTTTCTTTTCCTTTTGCTTCTTTCCAAAGGCAAAATCCCACAGCTGGTGTGGTTTCGATCTTTGGAAGGAGCAAAGTTAACCCTTTCCTTTCCTTTCGCTCTTTCCAAAGGCACATGCCTCACATCAAGTATAAACATTGTGTTGAGTTGGCTACTGAATTTACAGAAATAGAAATGTTCTAATTTGAACAATGTTATTTCCCTATAAAATGTTAAAATATGGCTATACATAAATGTGTGAATGAAAATACACACACAAAAAGCCCAAACTATTTTTATTCATAAATTGAGTGGGAGGGCACCTTGACATGAACATGTAGATGTAAAGGGAGCTGCAGAAGGAAAAAGTTTGAGAACAACAGGACCAGCTGAATGGTTCCACTATTGCACTATTCCTGTGGCAAACATAGGAAAACTGAGAAAATGGCCACTGAAACAGGTGTATTAAGGGGAGAGAGTTGACCTACCAACTAAACTGTTTGCTATCTAGAAGGTTCCAAATGGTTCCTGCATAGGCACAAGATCTGTTATGTGTGATGCTCAGAAACCACAAATAATGTTGTGTTCTTCCTTTATTGAATGACACTTGCTGTAGTCACACAACAGTGAATCTTATATGAAGTTTACCACTGAACATCAGAATCAACTATGAGTAGTCTAATGCCCCTGCAGAGTAAACAAGCACAGAAGTGATGGTGTACTTCAGAGAAAATATGCAAGCAAACTGTGACAGGAAGAATATTTACTCTGAAGAGGCAAACAGTTTGAGATTCCTTGTGTCTGTGCTGCAGCTTGATGTGTGTGTGTGTTTGAGGGCCAAACAATATGACACAAGCAGCCACATTTGGTTATTTATGTGTCAGCTCTATCCCCAAAGAAAGCAGGGAGTAATGTTTAACAATACCGTCTGAATCCCTTCTGCAAACTTACTATTTCAGGCAATTTTATTTAAAGCATTAATGTACTGTAAAGGTAAAGATAAAAGTAGTCCCTTGACATGAATGTCTAGTTGTAACCGACTGTAGGGGACAGTGCTCATCTCCGTTACTAAGCTGAAGAGCCAGGGATGTTCGAAGACGAATTCAGTGGTCATGTGGCCAGCATGACTGCACCAAATGCTGTTAACTTCCCACTGAAGTGGTACCTATTTATCTACTTGCATTTGCATGCTTTCGAACTGCTAGGTTGGCAGAAGCTGGGACTGGTTGATGGGAGTTCACTTTGTCATGCAGCACTCACACTTCGAACTGCCAACCTTTTGATCATCAGAATTGGCGTCTTAACCACTAAGCCACTGCTTCCCTGCATTAATGTATTGTTTCTCCTGTTTAAAATTTGAGGTGGGTATACAAATAGTAGTACAGCACTACAAATAGCCCCCCCACAAAAAAATTAACAACTACAGTTATGAAGTTTTTATACAATACAATTTCCTGGTTACTGGAGAATTAAAAATGTTTAATTTTCTTACATTAGGCAAACCATTCATCTATGGAAAATTCCCAAAGTACGCTAGAATGGAATGGGGAAGAGAGTAATGGTATGTATGGGTGCAGCACTGAAACATAACTAGAAGAAACAACATGGAACCCCACATTATGGGTCAGTATCTGGCCTTGATATTGAGTTCCATGATAAATTCCACATTCTCTAGTATACAGATTGCAGTAGTTGAAAGCCCATGGCTTTCAGTTATGGTCACTGTTGTTGTTGTTGTTGTTGTTGTAGTGTGTCTTCAAGTCATTTTCAACTTGTGGCGACCCGAAGGTCTATGGGGTTTCTTTGGCAAGATTTGTTCACAGGAGGTTTGCCATTGCCCTCCCCTGAGTCTGACAGCACGTGACTTGCCCAAGATCACCTAGAGCAGGGGTAGGCAACCTTTCCCCTTTAAGGGCCGAGGGACTTCAGCTCCCAGAATCCCAGGAGCTATTGGCCAACATGGGACTATTGGCCAACATGGCTGAGGCTTCTGGGAGCTGAAGTCCCTCGGCCCTTAAAGGGGAAAGGTTGCCTACCCCTGACCTAGAGGGTTTCACGGCCAAGCAGGAATCAGATCCTGGCCTCTAGAGTCATAGTCAAATACTCAAACCACTATGTCATGCTAGCTCTTTCTTGTACTGTACTGTGCAGTACTGGTCACTAAAGGTACATTATGTGCTCTCCTTAGGTGCCAACCCAAAGGCTTTCTTAAAAAAATTAATTTCATTCCCGCTTGAAATGTTTTGCTGCTTGTAAATTCTTTCCCAAGTAATACACTTGTTAACTTTAAACACTAGTGCACCTGGATTTCATTTTGCCTTTCTTGCTTTGCTTTGCACTGCTTTCTTGATCCATCACAGCAAGTACTGCTGGCACTACCATCAGGCCGCCAACCCCTCCTAATATTTCTTATGCAGAACCAGAGTATCACTCTGTTCACTTTCTTTGAAAAACTGTCTTGGATTGCACGGAGGAACAAGGAACATTTCCAAAGAACAATGTAAGAGTTTCCACACCACTATCAGGAACCTTGCAAGTGACAAACCATATGGCTGTAGGGGTAAAAAGCCTAGCCGCTCTTACAACACAGACATTAAAGGGATTTTTTCAAGCAGAAAAATACTGCACCAAATCAAGATCCATTTCATAACTCTTCATAGCTCTTTTTATGTTTTTTTATAATGTAAAAATGTTGTCAGTGTATGAACTATGGCATAGTCCTTGTGGTGGGGGTGGGAAATGGTTAAAAAGAGCAAAAGCTGCAACCTATTCCTTTCGCTTTGCTTTAAATACCTCCTGGACAAAAAATGGGGGTTGTCAGCTTTCTTCCTTATAGATAAAATGCATTAAGTTGCCTTTGGCAATCCGGAAAAAAAAGAAGCTTAGTAGACAAAAATAATTAAGCAAAAAATGCAACCAAACTGACTCAAATGACACAGTAATACAGGAATACCTCAGTTAATGAAGAATATGTGCTCCTGTGCATTAATTCTTTAATAAAAAATAGGTATCAGAGATAGAAATAACACGGAAAGAATACGAATAGGTTCCTACACCATAAAAAAATGAAAAGCACATCAACATGTTTCAGCAAATGTTTAATTCAAAACTAACCATATGAACATGTGAACTGAAACAACTAGGTCAGGTAAGCCTTGCATAAGGAAACAAAAACATTTTGAAACTGCTGGAGGCCACTTAAAAGCTTCTTCCAAAATGCATCCAGGCATAACTTTTTCTTCCATGAGCCTTCACTTATTGTATGATTTCCATTTAAGTTGCCAGATTTATAGAGCTAGGCTTTTTTAACATGTTGGGGGCAGATAAGGCTAGTTTCTCTGCTGTGTCCCCTTTTCTCTGTTTTACTGTTCATGGAGGCTCAATAAGGGATTATGGAGACAGCTATTGTTTACCTTACCTGTGGTAGGCAGGTACACGTAGCTAAAGTAAGGGTCATCTTAGAGCAGGGTCTCGCTCCTTCCTAACTCAAGCACCACTGTATTGTGTACTGCAGATATACAGGTTACTGCTATAATCCAGAGAAAACGGAGGTGCTTGTGATAGGTACCCCAGGTCCGGGAAGGGAGATTTATCCACCTGTCCTAGAAGGGGTCACACTTCCCCTAAGGGACAAAGTACACAGTTTGGGAGCACTCCTGGACTCATCTCTGCAGTTGTCATCTCAAGTGGATGCGATGGCCAGGAGGGCTTGGAATCAACTTCAGTTGGTCCGCCAACTGCGTCCCTACCTGGACCGAAGGGACTTTGAAGCAGTAGTACTTGCCCTGGTAATCTCTCACTTGGACTTCTGCAATGCGCTCTACATGGGGCTACCTTTGTATCAAGTTCGGAAGCTTCAATTAGTTCAAAATGCGGCAGCCAGAATGGTCGCAGAAACTTCTAGGGCGGACCATATTACACCTGTATTAAAAGCTCTTCACTGGCTGCCAATTAGCTTCCGGGCGCAATACAAAGTGTTGGTCGTTACCTTTAAAGCCTTATATGGCTTGGGTCCAAGTTGCTTGAAGGAATGCCTCTCCCCACATAATCCGCCCCGCACCCTCACAACATGAGGGAAGAATCTATTGGAATATTATAATACTAGACTAAAAACGACTTGCCAGAGATCATTCACAGCCACAGCTCCCAAGCTATGGAACAGCCTGCCGGAGGAGATCCGTCTTATTACTACATTAGAAGCCTTCAAGAAGACGCTTAAGACGGAGCTCTTCCGGCAGGCCTATCCACCTGATCTCCCTAATGTAATCTAAAGCTAATAGTACCATCTGATCTGGCCTCCCGACAATGAAGAAGAAGATGATCACATTTTTAATTAGATGTATATACTACTACTCTGGCAGTATTATAATATTGTATTTTATTATATGAATTGTTGGCTTTTATTATTGCTATGGTTTTTATATATTGTATTTTTGTACATTGTTTTATAATTTTGTTGTAATCCCGCCTTGATCCGCAGGGAGAGGCGAGAAAATATAAATAAAAACTATTATTATTATTATTATTATTATTATTATTATTATTATTATTATTAACTGATGTTGAAGGCTTGTGTTTCTCTGTCTCTCCTTGACTGTCCCCCCAATTCAGATGCTGCTAAAAACTTGCAGCTAGACAGAAGATGAGGAAGAAAGGGGAATCTGTGTGGGTGTAAAATTCCCACAAAGGGTGCCAGAGGCTTTGTTAACTGAGGTATGCCTGTAACTCTGAGAAAGCAAAGCAGTGCATGTTGACTGGTTAATTCTTTTAATTGTCCTGTTTTACTGCAAGTGTTTTATTGTTGTTTTTACTGTTATTGATATCTTTCCTGTGGGAAAGATACCTATACACACACACACACACACACACACACACACACATGTATATAGACAGAGATATAGGTAAACAATATGATTGTTACTCCACCACATGAAATATGGATAGATTTTCACCAAATTTAGAGAGTATGTGGGCTGGTTTAAAATATAGGCTATGTGGCCAGAATGGCATTAATTTGCGGTGGGGGGGCACTCCAACTATTTTTTCATTCATACAGAGAAGTTATATACATCATTTGAAAGATGTAGACAAGCTGAATTCAAAAAATTACTTTCTGACATTTTGCCATAGGTATATATGGCATGAATATAAATTAATTTTCTGTCTGATTGTCACTGCATCACATGTAAATGGTTGGACAAATTTTCACCAAATTTTAAGGGGATATTGGGATTGTCTGAGTATGTACAGGCCACGCAACACACGTGGAATTTATTTTGGGAAGGCATGTCATACTGTGTTGGGTAGCCAATCTGAAGTGGCATGCTTTCTCAAAGGGAACTGAGACTGATGCACAATATGAGAAACATCTGAGCAGCTAAAGGGATAGGCACGCATCCTCCAGAGCAGCACTGAACAAGCACTGAGAAGACTCAATGAATTTCCTGAATAATACTGTGTACTATAGTCAGTATATGTTTGTAAATGTATATCTATACATACACTTTGTATATGTATATGTATATGTATATGTATGCATGCTGCTTTTTAACAATACATTATAAAGACCAGGATATATATTAAAATAACATAAAATAAATAGCTGAAGAATCAGCTTTTTAAAGACTACATCATTTATGTTAGGGACAGTTTGTACATTTAGCAAAATGAATTAATAAAGCTTTTCCTAGGTGGAATCATTTCAAGTTATGAGGAAAAGGGGACAAGAGCTGTATGTTTCAGTATTTTCATACCCCATCTCTTATGTCTCCATGAAAAATCAATGCCAGGGAGCAAGTGAGCAGAACTATTCTTCTCAACATACTGGTTTTGTAGGTATAAGATTGGGCTACCTGTCTTCTCTTTACCATTCTAATATGTGATTCCTAACCTGCATGCTAAAGTGGTACAGCACAAGAAGTGTCCTCATTCTGTATAATCTGTCCCATATTCAAAAATACAAATTGCATCACCACAGGAAAATTACTAATAGATACAGTTTGACCCCAATATCTGTGGGAGATCCATCCCCCAGGCTACCGCAGATAAGCAGAAACAATAGTTAACTGAGAACAGTAAAAGTTGACCATAGACTTGTGCAAGAGGACCTCCAGATATCCAGAGAGACCCCCCTTTTGTTTACCAGATATGGATAAGTGAAACCATGGTAACTGGCCTTACGAATATTGGGGGGGGGGGAAGAGGGGGTTGGATTGAACTTCAACTTTGGGTCATGGAAGAGTCCATATTTTAAATCTAGTTGATACAGGTTGGCTTTTCATAAAATTTAAGGAAATGTGACCTTTGTAAAACAATAGCTTCTTCTCCCAGATGTTAATACTCACCACTGATGTTTATTGCTGGTAATACTATTGACATCTTTGGTCTTCTGGTCTTATTATGGGTAGTAGCAGGCAGCAACAAGTGATCCTGAAAAAAACCAATGAAGCATGCTGTAAGTTGTGCTGGGAAACTGAATGTAAGAAAAGCGTACACTGACAACTTGCTAAGCTTTGTACCAGATGAAATCAAGAGTTAAGCACATATATGCGCTTGCCTAAGGAGTTTCTGAAACACTGCTCTTTCCCTGCTTTACAGCTTCAGTCATGGAGCAATATGGATATTAAACCCACTTGGAAGAAGACAAACGAACATCAGTTTCCTAGATTAGAAGCTAGCATACTAATACTGAAGCCTAATGTAGCTATTAGGTAGGAGAAGATGAGTTTGGAATGAACTGTGTGAATAAGTGCTTTGGATTACTACTGGCCAGGTGATTTTTGTGTTTTTTGGATTTTTTTAAAAAAAACATTAAGCCTGATCTTACAATGTCAAGTTACTCCCTGAGTATTACAAAGACACAGGCCTTGATGCGAACAGTTTACTATCTAAGACTCAACTTATGCAAACCCCTACCCCTAGCACTGCTAACCAGCACCACAAAACCTCTGGCTATGGGCCCTATACCAAATTGCTGTTTTTGTTCACTATTTCATCGTTTCTAACAGTTTCTGGGGTCTGAAAAACCATTACTGCTACTACATTCCTTATTTTTCTGCTATATTGTAAAAAGATGTTCTAAACTGATAAATCATTGTTTTATTTTGTTGTTCTTAGACTTGCACCCTTTAATGCAGTGAGTCCTAAAGTGGGCAGTATGCCCCTCCCTGGGGGCAGTGGAAAGATGCAGGGGGGTGATGAGGGGGAAGGGGGTGGCGGGGGGCCCTTTCAGTTAAAGCAGGGGTAGGCAACCTTTCCCCTTTAAGGGCCGAGGGACTTCAGCTCCCAGAAACCTGAGCCATGTTGGCCAAAAGTCCCATGTTGGCCAATAGCTCCTGGGATTCTGGGAGCTGAAGTCCCTCGGCCCTTAAAGGGGAAAGATTGCCTACCCCGAGTTAAAGTATTGATGCACAAGAAAGATAAAGGGATCCAGCTGCCTTTAGGACCTTGGTGGGGATGAGGGTTGCATGAAACATCTTTTCAGAGTCCCTTAAAACCACTGCATAGTTTCACTTATTGCTTTGTGTGGTGGTGTCTCCAGATCTTCACCTCCCCACATGGGCTCAGTCCCTTAGCTCTCTCTTTCACTAGCAGTGGCCACTGGGAAATTCTCATGATGCTTGGGTGAAGGGCATAGCTTCTGTGGCATGGAGTGGTGCCATTTTGGGGCTGACTGACTGACTGACTGACTGGAGTGAGGCATTAAAAGGATCTGGTGGTGGGGAGATGTAGTAGCAAAAAGGAGCGTTCAGATCTGGGACCCGGCTTAAGGTTTGTGAGCGTTGCCAGGACTTGGCTGGCAGGCTGGAGCTGTCATGCTGAACCTGCTTTCTTTTGCTGGACAGGATGAGAGAAGAGTTAGCAGAAGAAACAATGTTGGGGACTGGGCACTTGAAGTTGTGTAGGGAAGGCACATCTTGGGAAGTGGGGTGTGTGTATCTGGGGTCATTTCTTGGAAAGAGTCCTTTACTTTGGAGAGACTCCAGTAGTTAAAATATCTCTCTTTCCCTGTCCATGTCAGTCTCCAATCCAGAGCATGTCGCCTCTGAAAACGCCTTATACACACACTAGCTGCACCCCTCTCTGCCCCGGCATCCTTCCTCACCGGGGAGAAGCTTCTCCTTTTGTACCTGGCACCTTGGGAGCTGCATATGAGCAGCGACCAAGAAACCTCTTGCCCACATTGGCCTTTGCTGCAAGGATTGGTATCACTTAGTGCAAAAATTCATGGTGTTACCCCCTCATTAACCTCTTTACCTACCAGAGGGGTAGGTTACAGACATCATACAATGCCCCTGTTGAAACAGCTCCACTGGCTGCCAGTTTGTTTCCAACCACAATTCAAAGTGCTGGTGATGACATCTAAAGCCCTATATGGCTCAGGTCCAGGCTATCTGGCAGACCGTATCTCCCTCTATGAGTCGGCCAGGGCTCTGAGATCCTCAGGGGAGGCCCTTCTCTCCATCCCACCACCATCACAAGAACGGTTGGTGAGGACGCGAGAGAGGACCTTTTCCGTGGCTTCCCCTAGACTCTGGAATTCCCTTCCCAGGGAGACCAGATTGGTCCCTTCTTTGATTGCCTTCTGTCGACAGGTGAAAACCTTTTTTTTTCAGACAGGCATTCAAAACAGAAAGAATGGCCTGGGGTGCTATATAGTTTTTAATGTATTTTAAACATTTTTATCTTCTTTTATTTTATTGTTTATTTTCAGTAATCGCCCCCAGATTATGGAACGGCGTGCCGGACGAGATCCGTCAGATTACAAGCCTAAGCAGCTTCAAAAAGGCCGTGAAGACGGATCTCTTCCGGCAGGCCTCTCCTGATTAGTTTCCTGATTAGATCCCGGCCTCAGGAGCTGTGTCTCCCTACCTCTTTTTGCTTTTGGCTTGCCCACGGCTTGTATTTGTCTGTAATCGTTTTAATTATCCTAATTTTTTCTTAAGATTTTATGCACAATTTTTAATATGGGTTGTGGGTCAGTTTGTATTCTTGGTGTAATTTTAATTGTTGATTGTTTTAACAGAGGAGCGGGGTATAAATAATAATAATAATAATAATAATAATAATAATTGTAGTAGTTTAATTCTGTTTTAATGTATTATCTTTGTATGTTTTTAATTGTATTGTTTTTAATATTGTAAGCCGCCCTGAGTCCCAGTCCTGGGAGAAGGGTGGGATATAAATAAAAATAATAAATAATAAATAAAAATACAGAATCCTTAGTAAGGTTTTTTGTACTAATGTTACATCTTAACAATTCTGTATATTACTTAACGTAATGGCAATAGTTGTGATATAAACAGCTCCTAAGCAACTTCTTTGTCTTCCTAACTCATTAAGGTAGAGGCTGCTGTCTCCCATTCTACTAGCGTTCTGCTTTGGGATTTAAGAAGATAAAGAACATCTGGATCTCTCTCTCCTGCACTCCATTCCCAAAGCTGGAGGCTCGTATGTCAATGCCAGACAGCAGGATTTCTCACACTCATTACCTCCTTGATTTTCCTGCCTGTGTCACAGATGGGGCCAAGCTGTACCAGGAGGATGGAGGAAGCCAGAAAGTCCTGCCCTGGTAGAAAAAGGAGAGGATTCCTTTGCCCGATTTTCTGGCCACACTTTTCTGCTGAGCATCTCGTGTCTTACAAGGTACATTAATGCTATGCCCCATTTTTCCTGAAAGGGAAACATTCAGGGAGCAACAGTGACATTGACAGGGCGGTGGCCATGGTGTTACCCCATTTATAGTGTCACTCGCACCCCATGCCTCCTAGTGATGCCTTTGCTGCAAGGCCAGCACAGGCGAGAGAGAGGTCTTCTCATTCACTGCTTAGCCAGCTACTTGGTTGCTGCTCCCAGGTTTACCGGGTGGCCAAGGGAGCAGTAACTGAGATTAGTTGTAATGAATGAGCAGTAGAACAGTAGGCCTAATATCAAGAAGTACATGTGGGGGGTTGGGGGGCACTAGGATTGTCATTGTAGCCCCAAAAACGTTTGAGGGCCACTGCTTTAGAGGAAAAGCAGAATTTATATGATTTGATAAATAAAGCTTTCTTGGTGCACCTGTGAAATTGTTTTGTAGCCATCCAAGCCAAAAAGTGCCATCTGGAGATAGGGGGGTTGCAGACTGCCAGAAATAGTGCAAACTGAGTCCACTTTAAGGGTTAGGGCATCATGGGAATTGTATTTTATTGTGGCACCAGAGCTCTCTGACAGAAAAGGCTCAATGTCTCAGAAAAAAAAAACAATTCCCATGATTCCCTAGCACTAACCCTAACCCTAAAAGTGCACTCAATTTGCACTATTTCTAGCAGTCTGCAATTTCCCATAGTATATCTAATATCCCCATTATAAACCAAGGATCATCCTCAAAAAAACCTTTGAGATAATTTACAAAAAGTTGGATATTATCTTTGAAAATAAATGAAAACTGCTGCAGGACGTCTGACAGCTCAAAACAGCCCTGTTGAATGATGACAGTTCACATGCAGGGCACCCACCTCTGTGGTTTAGCTGTGGTTATAGAATTAGGAGTGTTCAACCTTTGGTGGAGGTCCTGCACAGCCAAGAAAATCTCACTATATTTCAATTTTGGCTGTCTAGAACATCTGGCTTAGGAGACTACTGAGTTACAGAGAAAGCCATGAAGAAAATAAATCTGCTGCAGTCTGGGGCTATGCTAGCCATCTCATCTTTCCAAACTGATAGTTTTCCAGCCATCATGCCAGGCATATAAGTCTAATACTTTTTTTAGATTGTCATTCCATCGATGTGTAACTTTGGCTCAAAAGAAATCTTTTCAGGCAATTGAAGCATTTTGATTTATTCTGTCTTTACCTGACATTTCACATGAAAGCAGCAGATGGTGAGTTTTTAAGTTTCATATTTCAGTTTTTACTACATGTGCTAATATTATTAATACATTTCAGATATTTATATCTCAACTATTAAAAAAACAAATGAAGCATATCTTGTTTTGTTTCGTTTCTCTTCTCTCTTTTGACAGTAGCTAAACACATTTTCTGCCTTGAATCAGGAGAGAAGTGGGATATAAATCCAATTTTAAAAAATTAAAATATGTAGGTGTACACAGAGTAATTATTTCAAATCTTTCAACTTTCAACTCAAATGTAGATTATTTGAATATGCCTTGCAAAACATCTGATAGGTTAAACAAAACTGTTGTCAGTTAAACATACACTTTCAAGAAGGCAAAATAATTTGTTTCATATTTCAAAATTCAGTTGTATGGTGGTATGTCTCACACTTAATGAATGCCATTGTAGGTACAAATCCGATACAAATGCTCCCTTCCTCCTCTCAAATAATAAATTATATAGCATAAATGTTTCAGGACTACACAGTGGGGATGGGTGCAAAGATACAGAAGGTGTTCAAACTTGTACACATAGAGACTGAGGTAGTACAGTATACGATCGTCAACTTGCCATAAATTATATATAAACTATGCATGTGTCAGAGGCATGGGAAGAACAAGAGAGTATCATTCAGCTGGTCAGTTGTAATGCCACAACTACCTTAAAAGTAAAAGGTAAAGGTTTCCCATTTGACGTGATTGTCCAGTTGTGTCTGACTGCAGGGGATGGCGCTCATCTCTTACTAAGCAGAAGAGTCAGCGTTGTCAAAGGAGACTATTTTCTATTTAAAAACTCAGACATGCCTCACTTAATTGGATGCTTTGTAAAACAAAAAGTCTTAGGCATCCCA
The DNA here is from genome assembly GCA_026167975.1 of Phrynosoma blainvillii. Classification (NCBI taxonomy): domain Eukaryota; kingdom Metazoa; phylum Chordata; class Lepidosauria; order Squamata; family Phrynosomatidae; genus Phrynosoma; species Phrynosoma blainvillii. The sequence goes on from JANUYF010000004.1 coordinate 157,457,845, forward strand.
TGCCCATTCCTGCACTCTCTCAAGTTCTATTTTGTTGTTTTTGAGGATGAGCAATGAGAACGTCAGTTGCCTGGATCTTCTTGACAGAACCACCGCTACCATCAGCTGGGCAAAATCAGCCTTGGTCCTCATGTTCTTGTTAAGATCCATACAGATACTTCAAGAATAGAATAAATAGAGGCATTAAAGTAACTGCTAACTAGATTCTAGTAATCCCTCTTTACAAGGCACCAGTGTGTACTACCAGCCCAACAAAACTACACTGACCCTCAGTTCAAACCTCAGTACCTTCTGCTCCTCTTCATTTAGCCATGCATGGCACAGCTTGTGGCACAGCTAAGAACTCTCTACTGTATGTGAAGATTTACATCATATTCAAACAAGAGGAATAGGCTTGAAATGATCCTTGTTGTGAGCCAGTATGTACCCAAAATCACAGATGCACATGGTATGAGTACACATTGTAAGCCCCTTAAAAAGTGCTTAGTTCACTGTGAAGTGGTATAGAAATGTAAAGTGCTAATGCTCTAATAGTATCTGAAGATGAAAAATTCTGACACTTGAAATGGCCCCAGAAGTGAAGTTGACAGCAGTCTTCATTTTGCTACAGAAATACTGCCCCAAATTCACAAATTATTTCCCAGCAGACCAACTTGGGGTCACAATACTACTAGAGTGATCCAGTAAAACCCCTGTAGTGCTGTAGCTTTTAAAGTAAAACTTAAGATTTTCTAATTCACTGTGTTCATTTTTTGCTTCACATGTCCATAAACAATATCTGTTCAGTTTTTAGATAACTCAACTCTGATCTCTCATCCTCTACTATAATCCCACAAGTTTTCCATCGTGACTGCAAAACACCATTTCTGCACCTGAGTAACCACCAGTACGCAACTGCATTTTACAAGGTTATTTTGGAAGAACGCAACATTGTTCTTAAGCTGTCAGAAATTAATGCTCCTCCTGTAATCAGGCTAGGTGCTAGATAATTTAATGTTCTTTAAGTTTTAAGATTAATTGATTCCAGATGCTTTCAGAAAAAGGAAAATTTTCTTGGCATTGGTCAGCTAAATATGTTACCATTCCACTCAACATAACCTACTTGGAGGTGAAAGAGAAAGACCAGCTGCTATAAATCAGAACTCAGCCAAGAAACTTTTGCAGCAGGATGAGGGAAGGATAGTTTCTCACAAGATCTATTTATGCTGCTCAGGTAACACAGAGACTACAAAAGAGTGTGGTATTAAGAGATACCTTAACACAGGCACCAGAAGTGTATTGATATTTTTTGCTAGGAGCAAAAAAATGCTGTACTTGTTTGGCTTTAGGCTTGTCAGTTCTTAAGAACAACTACAAAAAATAGATAGGCAAGCATAATTTGGTTCAGGATGCGGCTGTATAATTTTACTATTGATGCATGTCTGCATGGAAGCCAGGTGAGGAAAAAATCATTTCAATCAGGGGTGGTTCATTTGGGAATACTCAAAGATCCATAGATGTTGTTCATTATGACCATCTGGTCTAGGCTTCCTGCCAGTTAATCCTTTAAGTCTCTTCCTTAACATCGTATATTTTCTCCACACTACTACAGAACTTTTCTTAGGCCTTAGGTGTTGGTGATGGAGAAGACTCATTTGATCCACATTGCTGTACAGTTAACTACACAATGTTTGTTGTTGTTAACTACCATTAAATTGGCTCCAACCTATGGTGACTCTTCAGTGAGAGACCTCCAAGACACCCTGTCATCAACAGCCCTGAGAAATAGGCATGGTTCCCCAACCTTAACTCTTAGACTGAAGGATTCAGGGTCCTTGCCACTTATCCACTTATCAGCTAATTTTGGATTCTGTCTAGGGTCACCTTGATCAACCAGTGTTTCCAAGTTATGATGGCAGTTAAACCAAAGAGGCCAAGTTAACATCAACACTCAACTTTAGTATTTTAAAGTATAAGAATTCCAGGATATATACATGGGAAATGAGCAGTCTTTTCGTAACCTTTTTGGACATTTATTACAATGAGCTCTTGGGATCCAGTTGGGTTTGGTTCTAGGATGCCCTGTGGGTACCAAAATCCATGCGTGCTCAAGTCCCATTAAATGCAATAACATGATAAAATGGTGTCCCTTCTTTTTAACTTCTCCCAATATCTATTCATCTTGCCAGTTGACCAACCAAAACTGACTAGCTCACGAATGAGTTGTGCTGTTGAACTATCTACCACACTATCTCTTATCCAATAAAAATGCTCATCTTTGCATAAGCCCACTTGCAATATGATAGGTATCAGTACTCATCTAATGTACCTGACTCATCTAATGTACTTGTCATGGTTTGTTATTCGATAGAATTTACTGATATCTTCACTTCTAGAGTACGTGTGTTTCTTATCTTTTGTTTACATCCCAGAGCATCTGGCATTCTTCCCAGACTGACCTGTATTGTAGCCAGGTTTACACTGCCTCCCCCCCTTACAGCTGTCCATATTAGCTCTTATTAAGTTAAATTCTGTCATTTAAAGTTACACGAACAGGCTGAGAAACTGACAAAAAACAGTTTCTGGCCTGTAAAACCTGCTCAGGTCCTGCAAACTTGGTGCCATACCTAAAGAACTTTCAACTGCTAGTACTCACAGCAGTTTGAGAACATCACTGGGAAATGGTAGAAGAATAAAAATGAATATATGTGCATTATTGTTCAATGCAATCCATCGATATCTGCTAGGGCAAAATCTTGCTGTTACGCAGAAGAAAATTGTTCCAATAGTTCTAGCTCCTAGGAACAGCCTTCTCCAGAGAAGGGTCCTGTCAATTACTATTCTTTAATATACCTTATATTGAGAGAATTTTACAACAGGCAAACTATTCTGCTTTCTGAGTAATCAAACATCTGCCCCTAATCAAAGAAGGAAAGGGACCTTAAAAAGAGAGAGAGAGAGATTGAGAAGAACCAGTAGGAAACCAGGACAGATTTTTAGCAAGGCCAGAAGTGACATTCAGATTGTCTTCATTTGTAATCTACATCTTTGAGATAGCACAAATTCAATAGATTGAAGAGGATCAGGATCTCAATAATCTTGTAAAAGGTTTGCAGGGATAGCTGTGTTGGCCATTTAGCAAATTCAAACAAAAATCCACCAAACAGTGATACCTTTATTGGCCAACCAAAATGCACAATATATTTGTTGCAAGCTTTTGAAGCTCCACTGGCTTCTTCATTAGGCAAGATGTTACAAACTGAAGAGGAGAAATAAATTGAAGATGTTAGTCTTAGGCCTGCATCTTGCTGTTTCTCTTCTTGGTTGAGACGATATGGGGAGGGCATTTCTTGCAGGCTGGCTCCTCCTCTTTCTGGCCAAGTGGAAATTGGGAGATTCTCAAAGTCCAGGAAATTTAAAATCCATTTGCATCTCAACAAGGACTCCTCTCCTGCAAACCAATCTGTCTCCATTCCTGCCCTCCCATACCATTTCAACCAAGAAGAGAAACAACAAAATGCAGGCCTATGACTAACATCTTCAATTTTTTTTCTCCTGTTTGGTTTGTAACATCTTGCCTGATGAAGAAGCCAGTGGAGCTTTGAAAGCTTGCAACAAATATATTGTGCATTTTGGTTGGCCAATAAAGGTATCACTGTTTGGTGGATTTTTGTTTGAACTTGTAAAAAGTTCTTTAAAATGTTATACTCTATAGAAGTTTACTTTACAGAATTCTGAATACATTAGTTTCTATAGGAAGCTTTACATTTTTCCTTAACAGAACTGTACCCGATGTTCTTAATATATTTTTCAGACACTATTTTCTTTAGTGTTGATGATATTCCAATGGCTAATCTATCCAATCTGTTTTTATAGTTTTCACTTCTACAGAAATGAAGAAACAGCAGGATGGCCTTATTTAAGTATTCTACCATAAACTGTCCAATCCCAGAGTTAATTGAACGGTGTAATGTTTCAGACTGCTTTGTTCTGACAGTGCCAGACAGAAATTTTTATAAGAAATGGATAATCACCACAGTTTAGAGCAGTCCCTAAATACTTTGCATTGCTTCACAGTGACCACTCTGGTCTAGCTTGTCAGATCTCCAGAGGTTTACATCAAAGACCAAGGAGCATGAGATCGGGAGCTGAAGAGTGGTGCCCAGGGGATACACAGCTTAATGGCTGACAGAGGGCAACAAGTGACCAGTCAGAGAAAGAATCTGCCCTGTGCCAGGTGACCGGAGGTGCAGCCTGATGGACAGTGGAGAAGAAGGAGCAAATTGCAATACTTCTCTCTCCAGAAGCAAAGAGTTTCCAACTCAGTTTTAGTTCTGGCAGCTGAGATTGAGATTCATCGCAGAGACACTTCAGATTATTCAGGAAAGACATATTTGAATCCAGATGACTGAACCCTAAAGAGCCTTAGTTGCAAAGAAGTCTAAACAGATGGTTATACGGTTAAAGAATTCTAATAGTTCAGAATTAATCCTGTTTCTATGGGGGGGGAATGGTGCCCTCACTAATGAGATCCCAAGTACAGCGACAAGGAGACTCAATAGAATTGTAAAGCAGCAGGAGCATTTTTCTAAAGCAGTAGTGAGCAATGTGTCATTTCCCTTTTTGGTAGTCTACATGGCCCTTGGAGGGCTAGGGGGCAGAAATTGGCCCTGGGCCCGACACACTCGTCCACCCCGCTGCTCACACTAACCATAGGACATATGTTGCATTCAGCTCCCCCAAGAGCAACAGCAGGGCTAGCAAATCTGTGACACTCCAGGTATTGTAGGAACTCTGGTTTTCATCTGTCCTTGCCAATTGGGATGTTCAGCAACATTCAAACTCACAAGTACCACAGCCTTGATCTATAAAGGACTTACGGGGGTTGCAGACTGCCAGAAATAGTGCAAATTGAGTCCACTTTAAGGGTTAGGGTTAGTGCTAGGGAATCATGGGAATTGTTTTTTTTCTGAGACATTGAGCCTTCTCTGTCAGAGAGTTCTGGTGCCACAATAAACTACAGTTCCCATGATTCCCTAACCCTAACCCTAAAAGTGGACTCAATTTGCACTAATTCTGGCAGTCTGCAACCCCCCTTAGTCTTTTTCCTTATATCCCCATTTAACATAAGTAAGGAAATCTTTTTTTAATAAAGAGAGCAATATCCTACCTCATGGAGATACACTCTATCTGCAGTGATTCAGTTCAGAATTCTGTTCATCGTTTCTGTGTAACAGGTAGATCTCTATCTAAGACCCGGTCTAAACATAACAGAATGAGGTTGTAGAATAGAACGCACCACTTCAGAACGTACACAGGAGATGCAATATTTAAATAGTTCCACATTATAAAAAACACATGCAAATGCGAACAGATCAGTGGGAAAAGCTCTTGCCGCACTTGCTCCATAGTTCAGGTACAGGGGTGTCTGCATACATGTGCTTAAAACTTTCAAGAAGTTACTGCTCCATTCAAGTTTGATCTACCTGATCAGCTTGTTGAACTCCTGGCTCAGATGATTCAAATAATTACAGACCTTCTTGCCCAAACACCATTACTAGAAAAAACAATAATGTTAGGAAAGGTAGAGGGTAGAAGAAAGGGAGGAAGACCACAAACCAGATGGATAGACTCAATCAGAGGGGTTATGAGGAAGGGCTTGCAGGATCTGGGCAAGGCAGTGGAAAATAGGGATTCTTGGAGATGTCTCATCCACAGGGTCGCCATGAGTCGGAAAGGCAGCTAACAATAACAAACATGATAAAAGAATGTAGCAACAAAGTACCACACTGTACAATGTTAAATGGGCTTAAGAAAAGTACATCATCCCCTCCAGAGGTTCTGCACTTGAATCATAAAGCAGGACTAAGGGTGCAGAACTCAGATTTACCTCTCATGCTCCTGGTCCCTATATTGGCCCTTCATTCTTGGCTCATTAAGAATGGCCTCGAGTAGACAGGGCAAAAGGAATAGCCAGAGGTTGGTCCTGCCCCGATCGCTGCGGGACCGTGGTGACCAGATGCTGCAGTCCCAAAAGGGCTGTGGCAAGGAGCAGCTAAAATCTGCTCTTTTTGTGGCTAGGTTTGGCAGCTTCCATGTGGTTTGGGGGCGTGTGTTGTTTAATCACCACGCGCGCCCCCAAACTGTGCGGAAGGTGCCTTTTTTTTTTTTTTTTTTTTGCCCATCTGTTTGGGGCAATGGTATCACAAGATGAGGACAGCAAATAGTAGCAGATAGCATGAGAACCATGAACCCACGGTAGATGGAAAAGGGATTTTAAAGATATTAAAAAGGCTTGAAAGGCAAAGACAAAGCAAATAAGACTTTTTCAAGCTAATGAGAGGGAAGAAGAAATAGTCTGAAAAAATGCACATAAAAAGAATATAGCTAAGGTATAACTGAAAACGTCTGTGTGGTGCACAGAGAAAGCAAGGAAAGTGAAGAGTGGGGATAGGAAACACACAGTGGCAAGAAAACAATCCATTTATTGGGATGCATACTTTCATGTTACACAGGTTCTTCCTCAGGTTACATGTCAAATAAAAACCATTCGGGGGGGGGAGTTTATTCTGGAAGATGCTTGTTGTGTTAACTTAAGCCAGTGGCATCCCCATGCTGGGTGTCAACTGGTGTGTGTGTGTGGGGGGGGATGGTGGTGGTGGGGGGCAGCAGTGGCCCAAAGGGGACCCTTCCTGCTCCTCTGGCCTTAGGTTTTCTTGCTGGAAGGAAGCCCAGGACTGGAGCTGCTGGCAAAGAGGCAGGAGGGCCCAACTGGGTCTCTTTCCTCTTCTGGGTGTCACCCAGTGCAGTTCACACCCTACACACACACACACACACACACACACACACACACACACCAGTGATGCCACTGACTTAAGCCCTACTTAGTTTGCTACTGACTTAAGATGACAATGGAAAGAAGTTGCGGAAAAGCAGTTTGGTACGAACCAGGCAAAAGGTTCCAGATTTTACAAAGGCACGTCAACATAAAAATGCAAATGGTGCAATCTCCCCAACTGGAAAAAGTCTCTCTCTCTCTCTCTCTCTCTCTCACACACACACTCACACACACTTATATTTACACTACTTTTTTGTTAACTGCCTTCTAGTCAACCCCGACTCATGATGAGCCTGTGTGTGAGATATCTCCAACATCCCTTATCCCCCCCCACTTCTCTGCTTAGGTCCTGAAGATTCAGGGCTGTGACCTCCCAGATTAAGTATATCCATCTGGCATACAGTCTCCCTCCTTTTCCGCTCATTGTTTCCTAGTATTATTGCCTTTTCCAGTGAGTCATGCCTTCCATGTTGTGGCCAAACTACGAAAATCTCAGTTTTGTCATCTTTGCTTCCAGGAGGAGTTCAGGCTTGATCTGTTCTAAGATCCATTTATTGCCTCTTTCATCATCCATGGTATCCTCAGCACTCTTCTCTAGCACCACATCTCACATGAATTGATTTTTGTCTTATCCGTTTTCTTCAGAGTCCAGCTCCCACATCCATACATAGTGACTGGGAATACTATGGCTTGGACAATTCTAACTTTATTGTTCAATTGTATATCTTTACACTTTAGTATCTTGTCTAGTTCTTTCATGGCTTCCCTTCCCATTTCTAATCCTCTTTTGATCTCTTGATTACAGTTCCCATTCTGATCAATGATTGCTCCAAGAACTATTTTGATTTCCTCATGATCTATTATCTAGGTTGAATGTATGTAGATTTTCGGTGGTCATTATTTTTGTTTTATGTTCAGCAGTAAGCCTGACTTTTCTTCTCTGACCTTCCTTAGTAATTGTTCCAAGTCTATATAATGTTTCCCACTATTAGTATGGTATCATCTGCATATCTTAGATTACTGATGCTCCTTCCTCTCATCTTCACTCCTCCTCCTTCTGAGTCTAAACCTGTTCATCATATGATATTTTTTGTACAAGTTGAACAAGTAGGGTGATAGAATTAAGCCTTGCTTGACTCCCTTGCCAATTGGGAATCAGCCTGTTTTTCCATATGCTGTTCTAACAGTAGCCTATTGTCCTAAGTACAGATTTCTCATCAGGACCATTAAATGTAGTAACACTTCCATAAGAGTAATCCATAGCTTTTTGTGATTTATGCCATCAAAGGATTTGTTAAAATCTATAAAGCACATGCTGATTTTCTTCTGGAATTCCTTGGTGTGCTCCATTAACCATTGTATGTTTGCTATGAAGTCCCTAGTGCCTCTTCCCTTCCTGAACCTGCTGTCTCTGTATGGCACATCCAAGAAAAACGCATTAAAAGTTCCTGGACAAGAGTGCTCTTTTTAATCTTTTCCAACACAGACTTTCACAAATTTTATTTCTAAGATTATTTTTAAAAAATGAAAACTGCATTTAGGCATGGGATCTATAAAGCCATGAACACTGACAGTGCTGCCAGAACAATGAAGGCATTTCAGGGCATCAATAAACAGCTCTTGGCATTCCCTGCTTTTTGCTCTCTTAATTCTTCTGCACCAGCGAGGAATAGCAGCAGTGTCATTCCCATAAACACGAGGAAAGTGCTAGGGAACTGTATCAAGTCACTTATTATTTAACAACCTGACCTTTTTTTTCATTCTTATTCTTTGTACCTTAACACTATTCAATAATAATAATAATAATAATAATAATAATAATTTTTATCCCGCCCTTTGGGAATCCAATCAGGGCGGCTTACAACAATTAAAAATACATAATATCCAAAACAACCCCTCCCCCCCTTAAAACAGCATTAAATCAAAAAAAGATTAAAACAATAAATCCAACAATATAAAATTTAAAAACACATTTAAAAGGGAAAAAAAGAAAAGAAAAAATATATAACAAGGCACAGCTTAACCAGCGGCAATGATCTTCATCCATCGAGATGGGGCCACGTGAAGATCACCGCGGTGGGGGAACCTGAGGCCGGGACAATTAGTCTGGAAAGGCCTGCTGGAAGAGATCCGTCTTGACAACTCTTTTAAAGCCATCTAATGATGTTAACTGACGGATCTCATCCGGCAGGCCATTCAATAAAATATTTATTTATAAATATATGTATATTTATAAATAATATACTGGTAAATTATTTATATGTATATACAATAATATGCAATGTGTGCATATATTATCCACATGTACACATGGTGGCACAGTGGTTAAATGCCGATACTGCAGCCACTTGCTCACAAACCAGTTGGTTGTGAGTTCAATCCCAGCCAGGGGCTCTAGGGTGGACTCAGCCTTCCATCCTTCCAAGGTCACTAAAATGAGTACCCACAACTCATCCACTCAATAATCTGATGCACATATCTGCTTCAGCAGCACTAAAAGAGAAACTGACTGTCTTGGTTTTTTGTGGGATTTTTGGGCTGTGGGGCCATGTTCTAGAAGAGTTTCTTTCTGATGTTTCACCAGCATCTGTGGCCCACATCTACTGTCCTGGGTTCAGGGGGAGGGAATCTGATGCCACAGGAATGAGATACACTCATACATAGACACAGAGGTGAGAGGGAGAGATTCTGCAGCAGCAAGAAGGGGAGAACTGTGAGCTGTGGGCCACAGCCATACACCCTTAGTTAAGAAGCTTTATAACTATACACTCCTGGTTAAAATAATACTATTTTACAATTTTTTTTTAAGTCACTATGTCTTTCAGGGGATCACCATACACACACACACACCTCTTCTTCTTGTCACATGACAGCTTTAATGGCAGTAAGCAAGTGAGTCATAATCTGTTCTGGGTTACAGATGGAGACCACATCTAGAGCTGAATGGACAGTATTTATTTTTTCTTTTGTTGAATTTATGTTCTTTTATTGAACGTATACCATTCTTTTGGGATAGGATCCAAGGTGGCTTACAAAATCATAGTTAACAAGTTAAAATATATTTGAAGCATAATTGCAAATTAAAAGAAAAAACACAGCCTACCACTTCACACATGCTAAACTTTATTTAAATCTCAAAATCCTGCCCGAATAAAAAGGTCTTCAGCTTCTGCTGGAAAGAGAACAAAGGAGGGGGCTTTCTGGACCTCCCATGCAAGTTGTTGCCAAAACCTGGGAGCAGACACTGAGAAAGTAAGGAGGAATATATTAACAAACCAGTCAATCGACCCAATTCCTTGAGAGTTTCTATGTTCCTTGCAACCAGGCAAGGAAATCATGTGTTGCTGAACTATTTGTTGATTTACATGATGATGAACTGCGCCTCCCAGCATTCCTTGCTATGCATTCTTTATGGCTAATGGGAACTTCAGTCCAACAATTTGGGGAGGGAGCACACAATTCCCACCCCTGTGCTAATCAGTACTACTAACCCACATTTCCTTGAGGTTTGTTAATGTAAGATATCTATCTAAAAATATAGTACATCAGTCTGTTTCTCTTGTCAGTCTACCCCAAAAGGCATTAAGTAACAAGGCACAACTATTAGTATCTATTCTACCTATTAGTATTTATTCTACCTACATTCCTTTACAGGTTCCTTGCACCATCCATAATCTCATTTTGCATGTGCAGAACTAAAGTGTAATGTTCTACAGAAGAGCTGGCATTGACACCCAATCTAAGAGCCCTATCCTATAACATGCATGGAATATTGAAGTTCCTTTCTGAAAACACTTCCTGTGGCAACTGAGTGTCTGTACCCAAATCTTGCAAGGTATGTCAGGTTGCAAACACTTCTCATCTATATTCCACAAGCAGAGTTATCAGCACACATGTATTTAATTCTTATTAAATAAGAACATGCAACTCCTACCTTGGACGTGTGAAAGTATCTGCTTTTACGTATGGAGAAGGACAAGATCCTTTTCCAGAGTTTTCTTTATTCTTCCTAAAACTCAACTGCACAACTGTCTAGGGCTTGGATAATGCCAGTGTTCAAACTAGGCAAAAAATAACTAAATCAACCCAGTTTTCAACTTTGTTCATATTAAGATACAAGCAGAGAGAGTTTTAGAAATGGGAAGCCATATTTCAAATAAAATGCTAACATAGAATGACTAAGATGTGTGGGGATTCTAAGAATAATTCATCAAAGTTACTCAAAGGTCAAAGCTCGGTAGTAATGCTGAATGCTATCTTGATTTTTTTATAGTGACTCAAAGGAAGATCTCACAAAACTTTATTCTTACAGGAGGTAGACACTGTCAAGAGAGAGAAATTCAAATTTACTAAGCAAAACCTGGGATGGCCTGATCATACATCTTCTACATGAGTCCAACCTGTACCTATTTAACATTAGGCATGGAGTCAAGTGGGGGAATGAGTGAAGGGTAAGAATGCTCTTGGGATGTGCAGCAATGTAGACTTTTGCTGCCTTTAAATATCTCATCAGGAATGAGTAAATCTGGTTATGCACTTTGTTCAGATATGTTTTTATAAAGGGAAAGGAAGGTTGGGTTGGGCACACACCTCTGTATTTAACTATAACAAAAAGCTTTCAAAGGAATTACACTGCTGTTTACAAGCGTCTTAAAAAACTAAGAATAATTAGCACAGCTATTGTCTCTTGGTCAGCAGGAAATACTATGATCTGCTGGGATTGGTACACTCACAACTGCTGCACTTGGACTTTTATAACACTAGATGTGTAGCCTGTTGTGTAACTGCAGACTTGGCAAAACATATACATCTAAGAGAGGGAAAAGACAGCTTCATCTGTATGGAATTAGCTCTGAAAAAATTAACGGCACGCAAAAGATAAGGCTAGGATTTCTTCAATAGTTTGCCTCATGCCAAAGGTGTCTAATATCCTTATAGTGTTCCCTTTAATGAAATCAGTAACTAAAACTGTGCTCAAGGGAGACTGACAAAATGCAGCTGGAAATCATCGAAATGCACAACTGTGGGTTGACGTAGTTAACACAAAAGTCATTTAAGGATACTGATATGTTCCCGCCAAATGACATGGGTGGGGAGAAAGGAAGGAAAAGCTTACACTGTTGAAGAAGCTGCAAACGCTTCATTCCCTGTCCCCTTTCCAATACATCTACCATCCTGCACTCATTGTAAGAGTTCCACTTCCTTGTAAATGGGTATTATTAGAAAGCTGCGAAGAGCTTGGAGAAAGAACAGTTTTTCAGTATGAAGTCAAAAACTTTCACAGCCTTTCAGGCTGTGACGCCGTGTTCTAGAAGAATGAATTCCTGATGTTTCACCTGCATCTGTGGCTGGCATCTTCATTGAGAAGATGTCAGCCACAGATGCAGGCAAAACGTCAGGAATATATTCTTCTAGAACACAGCCTCACAACCCAAAAATCCCATAAAAACCTAATTTTTCAGTATGTTCCTACCTATATTCAGAATTCAGTCAGAATTAAGGCTGACTGAAAGATACCCTGTAATATTATTGGGGGCGAGTGAAGAGGGTACAAACCCCTTTTCCTTTTACTGTGTAGATTTCTAAAAACCAGTGGGTTCTGGGACTTTAACTCAGAGCCACAAAACTGATCTTGGAAGACTGAGTCACACACACTTTCAGAGTTTAGCATAGTTGATGAAATTAACACATGTCTCCCTCATACATTGGTTATTCTCATTTATAGGTATAATGGTTCAGAATATATGATGACACTGAACTCCTGTTTTAAGACTCTTCTTTGCATTCCACCAAGGTTATACAAATTCTTACAAATAAAAGCATGTTTCCAGGATGGGTACTACATGCAGATGTAATGCACTGGAGTTGCCCTGAATCTGCCAATGGGTTCTCATGCCCTAACTAAAATGTAATTATTTGGCACAAATTCCCACTGTTATATAACACAGCAGCCTGCTTGACAGTTTGCCCAGTTGTGCAATGGGCCCTCGGTATCCGCTGGGGTTTCGTTCCAGAACCCCCCGTGGACAGCAAAATCTGTGGATGCTCAAGTCCCATTAAATACAAAGGGTAGTAAAATTGTGTAATTTATATAAAATGGCAAAATCAAGTGTTGCTTTTTGAATATTTTTAAACTGTGAATGCTTGAATCCGTGGATAAAGAATTCATGGATAGTGAGGGCTGACTGTATCTGCTACTTTCATCTATCTGCTGTCTTCATTGGATTAAAGTACATTTTTAAAATGGACTGATTATATAAATAACTGTTCCAGTTAGATGCAAATACTCCTTACAGTTGTAGAGCATGCCATCGTGAGATCTCACGTTTTCTTGTACATCATTCTGAGAAATCATGCTATAGGGTGGGATATAAATATTTTAATTTAATCATCATGGTCACCGTCATCATCATCTCATAAACAGAGAGTCCTAAAACAAAAAGACGCTGGATACAATACAGAGAAGAAATATATAAAAGGAATGAAAAAATAAATGACACATGGCGTGAAGAGACACATGGCGTGAAGAATCATATGAAAATGAATCAAATTCTAAAAAACAAGGTGGAAGCTGCAATAAGAGAAACTGAGAAAAATAAATCACCAGGAAGAGATGATATTCCAATTGAACTACTACAATGCACACAGACAGAATCAACTCTAGTGCTAAGTAATATATGCCAACAAATAGGTAAAACAAAATAGTGGCCAACAGATTAGAAAAGATCAATATACATCCCCACCCACAAAAAAGGAGACACAAAAGAATACAGCAACTATAGGACTACAGTTGTCTCTCTCAATTTGTGGGGGATCCATTCTGGACCCCCACCTCCTGTGAAAATTGTGGCTTGCTAATATTCGAGCTCCAGCCGCTTGTCCCTCCCTGCGAAGAGCGAGACTGCAGACTCGAAGTCCGTGAATGGGGAGGGACAACTGTATAGTATTAATCTATCATGCAAGGTAAATTAAGGTTCAGGAAAAGAAGAGGCACTAGGGACACATTGCAAACATGATGGCTAATGGAGTGTACAAAGTAATTCCAGAAAAAAATTACCATGTCTTCATAGACTACAGCAAAGCATTTTATTCCATACATCACAAAAACCTATGGTTAGCTCTTAATCTCATGGGAGTACCACCACATCCGACAGTCTGGATGAGATATCTGTACTCAGGACAAAACACTACTGTTAGAACAGAATTCATAGAAACAAAATGGTTCTCAATTGGCAAAGGGGTCCAGGCAAGGTGTCAGAGTTGAGCAAATTCAGCAGCTCTATGTATCAATAAGTCCAGTGAATTGAACCAACAAGAGGTTTGTTGAGAACACATAGTCAGAAATCCACCAGTCAGCGTTTAAGCCAGAACTGCCCCCTCCAAGCCAAATGATATCTTAAAACCCCCAAACCATTAAACTCCACCCAACACCCTTGGTGCCAAAACCAGCACCCACCTCCAATTCCCATAGCCTTTCCCCCCCATCAAGCCAGCCCCCCTTTTCCAAACCTTCTTATCAGCACTATTTTTCTCCAGCCCAGGCAGTTCACCCAACACCTCCTTCCAGTTACATCCAGATACCAACCCTCCGCATCCCACAGCTTACACATTCCAAAGCCTAACTTCTCAAAACTATTCTAACCAATAGTCCCACCCCCCACTCCAGCTAACATATTTGCTATGACTACTAACATACCCACAATCCCCTATCAATTACAACTATTTGAATACCAAAACATTTAGCCCAACAACAATAAAAACCCTGACAGAATCCATGCATGCATGCAGGCATGGTTCTGACACAAGGCTGCATTCTATCACCCTATCTGTTCAACTTGTATGCAGAAAATATAAGAAGAGTAGGGCTAGACATAGAAGAAGAGAAGATAGGAGGAGGGAAGATCAACCTAAGATATGCAGATGACACCATACTAGTAGCAGAAAACATTGCAGTCTTGGAACAATTAGTAAGGAAGGTCAAAGATGAAAGTGCAAAGGCAGGCTTAATGCTGAACATAAAGAAAACAAAAATAATGACCACGGAATAAATACATAAATTCTACCTAGATAATCAGGAAACAGAAATAGTAAAAGTTCCTGTACCTAGGGAAAAATACCGATTAGAATGGAGACTGCAGTCGAAAAATTAGACGACTAGAAATCAAGACTAGGACAGCAATGAAAGAACTAAACAAGATCCTAAAGATTAAAGATATAAAAAAGAACACTAAAGTTAGAATTGTCCAAACCAGGGGTGGGCAACCTTTCCCCTTTAAGGGCCGAGGGACTTCAGCTCCCAGAATCCCAGGAGCTATTGGCTAACATGGGACTATTGGCCAACATGGCTGAGGCTTCTGGGAGCTGAAGTCCCTTGGCTCTTAAAGGGGAAAAGTTGCCTACCCTTGGTCCAAACCATTGTATTCCCCATCACCGTGTATGGATGCGAAATATGGACAATGAAGAAAGCAGATAAGAATGAAATCAGCTCATTTGAGAGAATGTGATGCTGGAGAAGAGTGCTGAGGATCCCATGGACAGTCAAAAAGATTAACAAATGGGTCCTAGAACAGATCAAGCCTGAAATCTCCTTGGAAGCCAAAATTATCAAACTGAGGCTGTTCTACTTTGGCCACATCATGGGAAGGCACTCATTAGAAAAGACAACAATCCTAAGAACAGTAGAGGAAAAGAGAAAGAGAGGAAGTCCACAAGCCAGATGGATAGACTGAATCAGAGAGATCATGGGCATGGATTTGCAGGAACTAAGCAAAACAGTGGCGGTCTTGGAGATGTCTCATCCACAGAGTCACCATGAATTGGGGTTGACCCAAGGGCAGTTAACAGCAGCAGCAACAACAAACAATCAAGAATTTGGTGCAGGAAGAAATTTTAGGTCAGTAGCCTTTATCCAGAACTGACTCCCTCTTAAAATTCTTTGCACTCATGACTATTGCTGTTTTTTCTCCCCCTGCTGTCACTTTCACATAATTTGCAAGTCTTTGTTTCATTTTTCTAACACTGTACAGCAGCTGAACCTACTTCACATTTCATATCCAATGTTTTCAACAAATATTTTAAAAAAGCAATTACATATTTGTAGGATGAGAATTCATAGTGTGTTTACAAAGGAGAGCCTGTATGTTAGACAAAGTAGATGGATTTCTTTGAGAAATCCTTTCTATTCAGGTGAAAATAATCTCTGGGGGTTTTTTTTGGGGGGGGGGGTTGTTTCATTTTACTTTTTAAAGTATATTTCACAGACACACAGAGGACTTTAGAAAACAGATTTCTGGAACAAATTCTCAACGATTAAAGAAGAACTGCTGTCTGACTTTAGCATTAATGGTAAAACAATCTGACTTATATAATTTGATCTCTGCTTGAATACACTTCATTTCAAACGAACCAAGAGTTTTCTTTAACTAAAGGCACGAACACGAAAGGGGGATACTGCTTTAGTATCATGTATCCACTGCTTAAAGTGTTATGCACGTCTGTGCACATCTTCTGAACTTTAGACCAAGAGATTATTCACTTTAAAAGCTTCATCCTATATAGCCTGATTGACTTATGTGCCTACATCTCCATTTAATACCCTCTAAAAGCAACATGCATTCATTTTACCGGCTTTTATCCTCAGAACAACCCTGTCAAGAAAAGGGTTTTTTCATCCTGGTTTTGTGGAAGAGAATTATGGAAACCCTACACTCAGATCTCCACTCCCAACACTTCCACTTCCCATGTATTACTTGAAATAAAAGCTACGTTACAGGAAAGCTTGGGAAGCTGCCAATACTGAAGCACTCCAGGTCTCTTGTACAATCTACTCTACAATGCACTCCATACACACACTTTAATCCATTCAGAAAAAAACTATGCTAAAAACTGTTTATAAATTAAAAAACATCATGTCTAAAGCAGACCTCTAGGCAGGTTTGAAATCGTTTTTTTAGTGGTGATGGACCTAAAGCTATGTGGGGTAAAGGGGGTATCACATATGCAACTGTCTCAAAAGATATGTACATAACTTACAATTTAAGAAGTTGTTCTATTCAATAGTTAGATTTATGACATGCACTGATCTTCCCTTTGTTGTCACACTCATCGACCAGAACTCAAAGAAGGAGCAGGTTTATTTCCGAATGAATAACTAGGTATGATGCAGCCTCTATAGTTATTCCTTACATTTCCATGAAAGGAAGACTAGATATTTCTTGTTTCCTTTTCAAATGAAAGCTGGCTGGTGTATTCCTAATGGAGTAGAACTTTGCAGCTGCAGTCTGGAGAGACTGCGACTCTGGTGCTTTTGGAATAGTGTGAGATTAACAGCACATGAGAACAGAGCCTGAGTGGATGAATTATTTTACCAGCTCACATTTCTGTCAACAGAGCAACAGATGAACAACGTACATTTCCTAGCTTTGGAGCTGCCTACTTTTCATCTGCAACTGTTTTGTGAGCCAGAGACAAACTATGACCAGGACAGGAAGAAACAACACATGTCTGGCCTCACTCAATGGCAACTGCATTTGTAATGTTAACAAGAACACAGAACAAAGAACATCAAATACAACAACAGAACAATACACAGTTGACATGGGAATCACTCCTCCCTACCCAGGGTCTCACAGTATATGGACCCCAACTCAGGCAGAGGAATTGGATGATGCCTTTCTAGAACAGATGACCACACACTCAGAAAGGAGAAATATAGTAGTGATGGGTGACTTCAACTATCCTGATATTTGCTGGAATTCAAACTCAGCAAAATCCTCAAGGTCTAGCACATTCAAACTCAGCAAAATCCTCAAGGGATGCGGCCCCCCGAGGTCTTTAAGCAGAGGCTGGATGGCCATCTGTCAGGGATGCTTTGATTGGGAGTTCCTGCATGGCAGGGGGGTTGGACTGGATGGCCCTTGCGGTCTCTTTCAACTCTATGATTCTAACTGGTACCAGGCCCAAAAACGCTGGTGTTGGCACCACGGACTGCTGCACGTGTTTCAACTACTTTTTCTTTTTCTATTGATGTCCTGGCAGCACCCCGAGTGCTGGTGTAGATGGCCACTTATCTCCTAACTATGAGCCAAAAGACATGGATGCCTTGGATTGTTGTATCGATGAACATATCCTCAGTACTGTATCCTCTGCTGCTGAATGGGAGCACATGGGGCAGCAACTGTCAGGTCTGACACAACTGTGATCAGTAAAGCCATAGAAGAGGATATTGGCGTCGACCACAAAACTGGTGTTGGTACTGAGGTCAGACATCTTGAACTGGAAGATGTCGATGCAGAAGTTTCATTAGACTTCTGCTTCTGCAGGTTTGAAAAGTTGGGTGGTGGTAAAAAGAGGGTGATTTCATACCGCTTTTTACCCACCTAAAGGGACTTTTCCCATTAGTACAATCTGAGCTTGAAGGCCTTATTCTTTAATGTCAGGGAAGTGAACCCGCAGCAAATGGAGCACTGATTAACATTGTACCTCTCACGCAAACTGACACTCTGAATAGGCATCTGAAAGAGAAACTTTGCACTCAGAAGTGACACAAAACTTAAAGAGAAAAGAAAAGGCCATAAAAGAGAGAGGGAAGATAGCCCTGAAGTAAAGAGAAACTTTGTTTGGTTTTTGTTTTAATTGTAGAAAAAAGTGAAGAAGGCAGAAAGCAAAAGAAATGAAAAGGAAAAGATAGATATACAACAAAAAGCCACTCGGCAAGAGCAAACTCCAGATGAATTGACTCTTTCGGCAGATGGAAAGGAACTGAGGTAATGGTCGCTTGGCAGGCTAGGGCATGTACATGCGGATAGGGAGGGGGCAGAGTTCCCACCAAACTACTTAGCTCTAGAATATTCCAAATGTGGTGTCTGCACAGACATGAAACTCATTTATGTGAGGCATAGAGACCATAAAGAAGTTATCACATAACAACTGCTAAAAAGAAGCCATATATGTTTAAGTGAGGGGGAGTACCACAAGCTACAAACCTATCGGGGGGGGGGGGGGTTGCTCAGTAATAAGATTAGTAATGTAGGAGAAGTTTCTCTAGAACCGTCTTCACAACTTGCAACTATTGAATGGAGCACCTGTGGTGCTTGACTAGGTTACAAGTTTGTGCAGGTTTGTATTTTAAAGTAATTAAGGTTTGGTGTATTATAAGTTGATGTTTTAAAATAAATAAAGTGAGATGTGAAAACAGGGAAGACTAAGCGATGAGTATAAGTGAGGAAGAATATTGGATGCTGGATGCTGATATGCTAGAGAGAGAGAGAGAATAGATGGTTGAAAAGGGAGAATGGAATATAACAGAGAGAGAAGATTGGGACTAGAATCATGTTCTGGTGGGTAGGAGGGGAGGGTAGAACAGGCAGAGATTTAGATTAGGAGTATATTTCAGGTGATTTCATAGAATCATAGAGTTGGAAGAGACCACAAGGGCCATCCGGTCCAACCTCCTGCCATGCAGGAACTCAAAATCAAAGCATCCCCAACAGATGACCATCCAGCTTCTGTTTAAAGACCTCCAAGGAAGGAGACTCCATCACACTCCAAGGGAGTGTGTTCCACTCTCGAACCACCCTTACTGTCAGGAAGTTCCCCCTAATGTTGAGGTGGAATCTCAACAGCTCTTTTTGTTAAAACAAAGAAATTAATCAAAATCTACATGATTATTCTTTCAATTAACTTACACACGCTGTTTAATAAAATATGTTTATTTGAGCACATTTAATTATTGGCCTAGCTAGGACTTTGTGAAAGCAGCAAAGCAATAAATATTTTAAGAGATGGTGGCAATGAATAATGAACACGAGTTGGAAAAGTAAACTGTATTATTTTTAAAAGTAGTCTCTTGCTCCTGAGGAGTGGACTCAAGTGGAGAGGGGATGAAAGCATGTACTGTGAAAGTCACCTGTGTGGACCATCGGTGAATATACTAGAACATTCCTTTACAATTTGGCTCCCCAACCGACCAGTCAAGGTCAAGATCACTCCCTGAAAGCAGAGAACCTGAAAGCTATGAACTTCAGGAAAAGTTATAGAAATGCTCCATCTGCTGACAAGCAATGGAATACACACACAATGCAATTTTAATGTAATTTAATTTTTGTGCAGTTTGATACCTGAGGTGCAGTAAGTAATCTTTTCAATTCAAACAAACACAAATCTATCTATAATATTATATTGTAATATAATATATTTGTTCAAATGATGCTAGGGTTTTATTAAGAATTATTACATAGAAAGGAAGATCCACTATAGAAATAAAGGCACAACATCAGCTTTGTGTAAAAAATCCAGTTCTGCCCATGCTTACACAATGCTGCTGTGCAACATTGTTATGTAACATTACATTACTATTGCTATTAATTTTACTTTTTTCCAAGCCTGGGACTCAAAATTGGGACATTAGAACCTCTGGCTGTGTGCACTCATTTCCTACCTCACTGTGGCAGCTTGCAGTCAAAGAAAACCGCTAACCTGATATGCTATAGCAGCACCAAAGCAGATGGTATTACAGCTTTACATGTCAGCAAGCAAGGTCCCATCTCAGCCCCTAAAAAACCTGACTCTAATGCAGGGGTAGGCAACCTTTCCCCTTTAAGGGCCGAGGGACTTCAGCTCCCAGAATCCCAGGACCTATTGGCCAACATGGGACTATTGGCCAACATGGCTGAGGCTTCTGGGAGCTGAAGTCCCTCGGCCCTTAAAGGGGAAAGGTTGCCTACCCCTGCTCCAGAGCCTCAGTCCTGAAAATTACTTTTGCTGTCAAGTGAACAATCTACAGGAATGCCTTGGCAAAATGAAGGCTTGTGCACCAACAAGTGCCCATTTCTAGAGGCATGAGATCTGGTTATGGGGACATATGACTTACATATGACTATACTCATTCATGAAATTTTAGTCAAAAAGTGACCCCCAAAAACTGAGTCGACACCCATGAGTCAATGGAAGTTAAAAAAAAAAAAAAAAAAAAAAAAAAAAAGGAACCAACCTCTGGTAAAAGGCAAGAGTGTAACCTGTCCTGGAAGCACTGGCATACCTCCTCTCTCTCTCATCCATTCAGCCTTTAGTATATGCACAAACAGTTGCCTGCTTGAATTTTCTAAGTTCTTTGGCATTGTTTGTTTGCTTCATTCTTTAGATCCTTTATCACAGGCCCCTAAATTTAATCCCCAATTTATCCATGGGTCATATCAAAATCCATAATTTTGGTTCCCAAACCTGCCAATACTTGCTATGGTGATCTTGTCTCCTTGTTACTACACTTTAAAAAATATATATTTCTAGGTCATCTTTAGGGGCACAAATTTTACATTAACTTTTTTCAAAGCCCATACAATAAAATCCTTTCCAATAATCCAATAGCAAAAAGTAGTAAAACCAATGAACACAATTATCTGCTGAGTGACAGCAGTTTACACAGCACAGCACACGTCCATAGAGGTGGGGAATGTGGTTTTTCATCCTCATTAGTTAAACTCAGTGTTCTCAAATAAGCCTTGGCTATTATCTTTATCACCACTCTCCCCAAGGAACTTAAAGAAATGTAGATTTGTGAAAAGGCTAGTTAGGTAGATTTTAAGCACCCTCAAGACATATTTATTGGATTAAGAACATTATAAAAATGAACATATCCTAAATTTTTGGAATGGACTAAATAAGGACTTTACAAAATGGAAAGGACTAAACAGAATATACTTACCCTGCGAAACGATACTACATAAAATGTATCTCCTCTTCTGTGAATTGCATCAAAGAAATCCTGGTAATTCCGTAGTGAAGCATAATAAACTTGTAACCCACTCCCTGAGTTCCTGTTGAAATACACAAGAGGACATTGTTGGAGATAAGAACCACTAGCGTACAGAAGACACCAGATTAAATGAAATGAACACAGAATTCAACAGATGATTATTTCATAAACACCCTTCAAATATTGCTGTCTGGACAGTGTGCTGTACTGCATCTCTGATTTGACTGTGCAAAGCCAGATTCTAGTAGCACAAGATAATAACTTGGAATATAGTTAATGTACAGAGGAAAAGCAAATTCAGAGGAGGAAACTGCCTGTCAGAGATGTAGCAGCCAGTTCTCTAACACTGGTGTGAAAAGATCCGCATGGTATCAATAGACAGATGAGACAGAGAATCAGAAAGAAAGGTTTAGATTTCACTTAAGTGCAGAACATTTTGAGAGAGGAGACTTGTTCCACATTGAAATGTAAAAATAGAACCAATACTGCTAGTGCTTAACAACACCAAGAAGATAGCAGAGCAGTCTTTAAAATTAATCTGCATTTAAAAGAACATAGACGATTTGGTTCAGCAATTCATCCCTCAACACTGGGATGATCTAAATGCACTGAGTTCTCAAACTGAGGGAACAGAACAGAAGTAGATAATGTAGAGACAATCATGTAATAAAAAAGTACAACAAGAAAAAATCACAAGCAAATAAGATATAAAGTAATAACATAGATAAGAATCTGTATACAAATACAGCTGCAAATTGAATTGCAAAGCCAATACGATTAATATTAATACAAGCTAATATGCCTAGTATCCCAAAAGAACATAGATCTAGTGACTGAAAACTGCAGGTAGTCATGTTGGTTCATTTGAGCAGCATATATACTTCTGTTGTTGTTGTTGTTGTTGTTGTGTGCCTTCATGTCATTTCTGAATAGTGCCACTGTATTCTGCTTTGGTCAGGCCTCACCTGGAATACTGTGTCCAGTTCTGGGCATCATAATTCAAAAAGGATGTTGAAAACTAGAGTGTGTCCAGAGAAGGGCGACTAAAATGGTGAAGGGTCTGGAAACCATGCCCTATGCGGAACAACTTAGGGAACTGGGTATGTTTAGCCTGGAGAAGAGATGGTTAAGAGGGGATGTAATAGCCCTCTTTAAATATTTGAAGGGATGTCAGATTGAGGAGGGCGCTAGCTTTGTTTTCTGCTGCTCCAGAGAACAGGATCTGGAACAATGGATGCAAGCTCCAGGAAAAGAGATTCCACCTCAACATTAGGAGGAACTTCCTGACAGTAAGGGCGGTTCGACAGTGGAACACACTTCCTAGGAAAATGGTGGTCTCTCCTTCTTTGGAGGTCTTTAAACAGACACTGGATGGCCATCTGTCGGGGATGCTTTGATTTTGAGTTCCTGCATGGCAGGGGTTGGACTGGATGGCCCTTGGGGTCTCTTCCAACTCTATGGTTCTATGACTTATGGTGACTCTAAGGGAAACTATCATGGGGGTTTTCTTGGCAAGATTTGTTCAGAGGAGGTTTGCCATTGCTTTCCCCTGAGGCTGAAAGCATGTGACTTGGGCAAGATCACCCAGTTAATTTTATGGTCAAGCAGAGAATCAAATCCTGGTCTCCAGAGTCATAGTCCAACACTCAAACCAATACGGCACGCTGGCTCAGTACTTTCTTTACCAGAAGGATATTTATACTTGACATAGACTTATGAGGAAATGGGTGGATTCTGATGGTTAATGGGACAAGAGGTCACCTAAACGTGATGGAGCAGTCTGCCAGGGTTAAAATTCTTAAAATATTAAGATGAGGATCCTCCCCACAAAAAACGAACAAACTATAAATTGAGGCAAACCTCTCCCAGTTAACAATACATACATTTTGTAAAGTTTTCCACAACTACCCCCCCACCTGATCTCAACCACCTCCATGATGAATTGTCACTATTTTCTCCCAGTCTCATCCCTGATCTTTTTCATCACAGCTTCAACATTGTCATTCATAATTTTCATACTTCCCAAGTTCTCTGTCACAGTAACCTGATCTTAACCTGTTTACATGAACCTTTTTCTTCAACCCATCTGGCATCTCCCTACAAAAACTGAGGCTGTCATACTTCAGACACATCATGAGAAGGGAGGACTCACTGGAAAAGACAATAATGTTAGGAAAGGTGGAGGGAAATAGGAAAAGAGGAAGGCTACTTGCCAGATGGATGGACTCTATTAAGGAGATCATGGGTATGGGTTTGCAAGAATTAAGCAGAGCCGGGGAGGACAGGGGATCTTGGAGATGTCTCATCCATAGGGCCACCATGGATCGAGATTGGCTCAAGGGCAGTTAACAACAACAACAAAATAATAATACAAAATTAGTAATTATTTAAAATATTGCTGTTGCTAATCTTTTTGATTATTTTAAGCTTTGTTATTTCCAATTCTATTTAAACCTTCTGTCAATAAAGAAAACAGCCAAAATAAATAACTAAAAGAAGCCAGCTTACTGAAGGCAGACATACACCATCTGATACCAAGATTTCTATAATCCAGGTGTTAAAAGCAAAGTCTAAAAACTAAATGTTCAATACAGAAAGTGTCCATAAAGTTCTTCAGGCTTTGCAGATGGCAGTCAGGCATGATAATGAATCCCAGTTCCACATGTAGTTCTTTCTTCGCTACTGATTCTTTTTTAATATTATTTTAAAATTATTATTATTACTGGTTCTTGCAGTTTCCACAGCAATTACTAGATAATGGGGCTCTATGGCAATCCCTCTGCTCTTCCCTTGATCCAGGAAGGTAAGTTGTTGACTAGAGTTTACCTCCAGCCAGTTAAAATCCACCGTAGTGTCTTTCCCTGTGGGGATTCATGATCCCACAAAAAGTGAAAGCTTCAGTCTGCCATCTTCCTTGGAAGTCTTTTCAGTCACACAACTAAAACAGATACTATCTCAAGTTTCAAGGTCCTTTACGGAGCAGGCTTTGGTTCAAAAGGCTTTGAAGTTTTACCAGAGGCGGACAGAATAAATTTCTAGAAAACCTCTTGGCCTAATGCCCAACAGAAGATGATCCAACAGAATACTGAGTTGATGGGAAGAATCTATTTTAACTTACCCAACACTGTTGTCTGTATAGGGAAGGGCCATCAGGTCAGAAACTGTATTTTTTCCTGAAGAGTTCTAGAGAGAATGTGGAATCATACAAAGGAAAATCAACTACTGAATTTAACATAATCTTACTGGGTGCATGCATGCACACAGACACACACAGAATGAGCCCATGTTGTTTAACTTCAGTGGGGGCAGTAAACCATTGGCAGGAAATCCCAGTATGTTATAGATGAGGAAAATACAGATATATACAAATATCTTCAAGGGTTATGATTTTTAAAGATTGAAGATATTTGAGTTACAGTACTGCCTTCAAGAAGTAACCACATTATTTAAGCAATCTATATGATGGTGAACTTGAGAGAATCATAACAGTTGGAAGAGACCACAAGAGGCATCCAGTCCAACCCCCTGCCATGCAGGAATACACAATCAAAGCACTCCTGACAAATAATAATAATAATAATAATTCTATCCCGCCCCTCTGCAACGCAATCGGGGCGGCTTACAACAATAAAAACACCGATAAATATATCCAATTACAACCCACCACCCCATAAAAAATTATTAAACTAGAACAATTTAAAATATTAGATAAAACAACATATAAAAACCAGACATCATAACAATACAACATCAGCAGCATCAGCATCAAAGGGAGAGAGTTATCTGACTCTTTGGGCCAGGATAATTATAGAGGAAAGGCCTGCTGGAAGAGATCCGTCTTAACATCCTTCTTAAAGCTGTCTAAGGTGGAAATAATACGGATCTTGTTCGGCAGGTCATTTCATAATCTGGAAGCGGAAGCAGAAAAGGCCATCTGGGAGGTCACCGACAGCCTACTTTTTACTGGCTGCAATAAATTCCTCCCAGAGGACCGGAGCGCGCGGAGTGGATCATACGGAAAGAGGCGGTCCCGGAGATAGGTTGGACCCAAGCCATGTAGGGCTTTAAAGGTCATAACCAACACCTTGTACTGTGCCCGGAAACTAATGGGCAGATGGCCATCCAACCTCTGTTTAAAAATCTCCAAAGAAGCAGACTCCACCACACTCTGATGCAGCGTGTTCCACTATCAAACAGTTCTTATCATCATGATGTACTTTCTCATGTTCAGGTAGAATCACTTTCCCTGTAGTTTGAATCCATTGTTCCATGTCTTAGTCTCTGGACTAGCAGAAAAAAGGCTTCCTCCATCCTCAATATAACATCCCTTTCAATATTTAAACAGGACTATCATGTCACCTCTTAATCCTCTCTTCCCCACACTAAACATACCCAGCTCCCTAAATCGCTCCTCATTGGGCATAGTTTTGGGGCCTTTCACCATTTTGGTTGCCCTCCTCTGGACACGTTCCAGTGTGTCACTATCCCTCTTGAACTCTAGTACCCAGAACTGGACACAGTATTCCAGGTGAGATATGACCAAAGCACATTGCAGTACTATTACTCCCCTCTATCTAGACAGCACACTCCTATTGATGGAGCTGAGGATCATAATGGCTTTTTTAGTTGCTGCATCAAATTGTTGACTCATGTTCAACCCGTGGTCTGCCAAGACTCCCAAATTCCTTTCACACATACTGTTGTCAAGGAAGGTGTCACCCATCAAATTCCTGAGGCTTTCATTTTTATTTTTGAGTGTACTACCTTACATTTCTCCCTGTTGAAACTCATTTTGTTAGTTTTGGCACCTCTCTCTAATCCAGGGGTAGGCAACCTTTCCCCTTTAAGGGCCGAGGGACTTCAGTTCCCAGAAGCCTCAGCCATGTTGGCCAATAGTCCCATGCTGGCCAATAGCTCCTGGGATTCTGGGAGCTGAAGTCCCTCGGCCCTTAAAGGGGAAAGGTTGCCTAATCTGTCAAGGTACTTTTGAATTCTGATCCTGCCCTCTAGGGTATTAGCTATCACTCCTAAGTTGGTGTCATCTGCAAAGTTGATCAGCCCACTATTCCCTCATTATAGTCATTGATAAACATGTTGAACAGAACTGGGTCCAGGACAGAACTCTGCGGCACACCACTGGTCACTTCTCTCCAGGATGAAAAGGAGCCATTGGCGAGCACCCTTTGGGTTTGTTCTATCAACCAACTACATACTAGTAGCATTGTCTAGCACACATTTTATGAGCTTTTTTGCAAGAATATCATGGGAGACCTTGTCAAAGGCCTTAATGAAACAATATCTTTGTTGTGTGGGGTTCCAAACACAGGGGGCTGCTAACAGTACTAGATAAATAAAGCATGAATTAATACCAAGTCTTGAGTTCATATCAGCATGGGAGAGGGAAAGAATATTCCATCCTAATATTATCTTAAACATGTTGGAGTAGTCAACTAGAGACATGGAAGCCCAATTCACTTTTTGGAAGCTTTGGATAGGTCCCCAACCTATCTCTTAGTTCCAAAGATCTGGTGGCTCTCCTACGTAACACCCCCACCACCACCACCACACACAGACACACATTCCTGGTTCCAACCCATTAGCCACCCCAGCCACTCAGCGTTCCACAAAGTGAGAGACAGCACCATAAATGTACCTGGACAGCTTGTGCTTTTTGCTGCAGATTTTTTGACATTCTACTTGATCTTGTCCTTTCTGTTTCATGTCTATGGACCCAGCCTCGCAGCTCATGACTCAATCTGGAAATGCAACAGTATAATTATTTCTATGTTGGAAAGTCAGAAAAAATGATTGAGAGATAGAGAAAACAAGTTAAACGAAAACTTTCTACACAAACCACACCACAAAAAGTCTTGATAAAGGGATGATACTGACACTTCAATTTAGAAGAGAGTTTTTGTTGACACCCAGCCTCAAGAAGAATCTCCAAGTACATCTACATGTAGCCAAAATATTGGGACCCTTAGATTTACTCATCAATGTGTAACAAAATATATTACAATAAATAATATGTGATAATACTACATTCCAACTCTGCTTTTGTTATTTCAAAACTTGGGTAGGAATCATTAATTACCTGTATAACAAATAGCTTCACTGATCCCAGATATATTATAAATATTTTGACAAACAGAAAACACTGTGCTTTCAGTAACAAACATAATTTGTCCTTTTCCACATTTTCCACAAGTTCTTTGGAAACTGGGTAGTTCACAGAAATAATCATAAGGTCAGGGGATGCCACAAATATTCTGAAGTCCCCCACCCCCCAAAGAAGCAACAGCAACAATGGTGGTCTGAATTGATAGCCTCTTATTACAGAGTAATACATTACAGCAGGGGTAGGCAACCTTTCCCCTTTAAGGGCCGAGGGACTTCAGCTCCCAGAAGCCTCAGCCATGTTGGCCAATAGTCCCATGTTGGCCAATAGCTCCTGGGATTCTGGGAGCTGAAGTCCCTTGGCCCTTAAAGGGGAAAGGTTGCCTACCCCTGCATTACAGAGCAACAGTTGAAATCTTGCAAAAGATAAAGTAATCACCTGTTTACAAGAAAAAATGCAAAAGGTACAAAGGCTTTCATGTGAAGTTCCTCTCTTGAAAGGCTGGAGAAGAGAATATTTAAAGGGCCTTTCATCAGGTTCTATAAAAGACAACAGGCAGCCTCTGTTTTCTCAGAAACTATAAAAGGCCCCATGGACCAACATTTTTAAAAACCTTGCAAAGAAGATGATTGAAGCAGATTCTTCTCTTTAACGTCAACAATTACCACAGCTGAATAGCATTAACTGACAATAAATTCTATAATAATTTAAGTAGAACGTCTGGTCCACATACTAGCTGACCAGATAGTTTTGTTGGGGATCAGCATCCTGGGGAACAAACAGTCAGCCATGTAGGGGCCAGGAAGTGAGCAGCATAGTCCAAAATAGGCAAATATTATAATACAGAACACAGTTTATAATTTTTACATAAAATATTAAGTGCATGATCCAAGTACATGAAGAGCTCTGGAAAAACATTACACAGCATGTAGCCACCAAGTTTCTGAACTTCTCAGGCACTAAAAATCCTCATCATCAACAAAGAGGTTGCTCACCTGAGTGATTCAGTGTGGTTGATCAAAGGCTTGCAAGGTTTTGGAGGGATGTATAGAACTGGCTCCTCGGTAACTACCATCAGTGCTTTATTTTCTGAAACAGAATGTTTTAACCTAGAAAAAAAATTAGAAAGTATGATCTTTAGCAACACAATTTGCTAAATAGCATTTCTGCTAAGGTATACAGAAATGAAAATTATCTTACCTTTAGATTTCAAACAAGATTGACAAGATTTCTGACAGCCTATTCAAGCAAATCACTTAGACAAAGCATGTGAGGGGAAAGCATTTTCCTCAAACATTTCTATTTTCCTCTTCACATGGAGGGTGACTTTGTGAAAAAAGAGCCTCCTGCACATATAAAGGCTCTCCATGAGAATCCAACCCTTTATTTTCTAGTTCTTCAAATGTCATAGAGAATATCTATGGATAGAAAAGCTTTCCTTTTTGGAAACTATCATTCATGAGGACAGTAATTACAAACATGCCAGGAGGAAAGCAAGCTTAGTGTGCTCCCCTCCCCACTAAAATCTGGCATTTTGTTATGCCCAAATAAGGCTTACAAATCAAGAATGTGTAAGTACAATGGCTGCTCATGGTAATTCTATTATATACAACCTACAACAGAAATGCATACTGGGAAAATAGCAAATACATAAACTAAGCTGTCACTGTAGCAAGAGAGATAGACTGAAGTTACCCTGGATTAAAATAAGCAAACTGTTAAAAATGGTCACGTGGGAACATCATTGTATAGTAGGCCCTCCATATCCACAGATTCAAGCATCCATGGTTTGAAAATATTGAATATATATATATATATATATATATATTCCAAAAAGCAAACCTTGATTTTGCAATTTTATGTAAGTGACATCATTTCACTATGCCATTGTATATAACTGATTTTGAGCATCCACAGATTTTGGTATCCATGGGGCGGTCCTGTGACCAAACTCCAGCGGCTACCATGGGCCCACTGTATAATGAAAGATCATAGCCATACTGGGGGGAAAATAAATTCCATGATAATCCTTGAGATTAAGATGTAATCCACAGGGATATATGTCATCTTTTGTTCTAGTCAGGAGGGAAATGAAACAGGGCATCTTAGCCCTTTCAATGTTTAACTTTAGCAATATGATACAGTCCCTATAAATAATCACCAGGAACAGAAGATATACCAGTCAAACTGTTGCAATCCACACACACAGAATTATGCCAACAAATACGGGAAACAAATCATTGGCCAACAGGCTGGAAATGCTCAATATGCATCTATGTCCACAAAAAAGAGGACACAAGAGACTGTAGCAACTATAGGACCACAGCACTAATCTCCCAAACAAGTAAACTTATGCTCAAAATACTGCAACTCAGACTCCAGCTGTATATGGAGAGAAAAATCCCAGAGGTATAAGCAGGGTTCAGGAAAGGAAGAGGCACTAGGGAACACATTGCAAACATATGATGACTAATGAAGCACACCAAGGAATTCCAAAAGAAAATCAGCATGTGCTTTATAATAAACATATGCTTTTGGAATTCCTTGGTGTGCTCCATTAGTCATCATATATTTGCAATACTACTTCCCTTGATCTAGACATTATACTTCTATTGATATAGCCTAGAATTGCATTGGTTTTTTTAGCTGCTGCATCACACTGTTGAACCATGTTAAACTTGTGATCTGCTAGGACCCCTAGATCCCTTTCACATGTTGTCTTAAGCCAGGTGTCCCCCCCATCCTATAGCTATGCATTTCATTTTTTCCACCTAAATGCAATACCTTATATTTCTCCCTGCTGAAATTCTGTTCATTAGGTTTGACCCAGCTTTCTAATCTATTAAGTTTATTTTGAATTTTGGTCCTCTCCTCTGGGGTATTAGCTATTCCTCCTAATTTGGTGTCATTGCAAATTTATAATGCCCTCTATTCTTTCATCGAAGTCATTGATAAAGATGTTGAATAGCCCTGGGCCCAGGACCGAACCCTGTGGCACCCCACTAGTCACTTCTCTCCAAGTTGAAGAGGAGCCATTGCTGAGCACCCTTTGGGTTCAGCTAGCCAACCAATTACAAATCCATTTAATAGTTGCACTGTCTAGCCCATATTTTACTAGCTTGTTTGCAAGAATGTCATGGGGAACCTTGTCAAGGGCCTTACTGAAATCAAGATATGCTATATCCATAGCATTTCTTTCATCTACCAACCTGGTAATTTTAGTCTAGTATGACTTGTTTTTGAGAAACCCATGTTGAGAAATTCCAAGGTACCACCTTTGATGTCTCACTGTCTATCAAATGACTTTTTCACAGAGAAATATGGAATCGTACCACTTGAAGTATGTGATAGTTTTTACATAATCAGATATTGGCACAAATTAAGTTTAGTTTCTTCTGTTCTAGACCCCCACTCCGTCCTGATCATAACTGGCAATTATTTTTCTGACTGACTGAGGCCTGTTAAGCAGAGATTACAACCAAATGTGTTTTCCTTTTCAGTTCTACTCTACCTGGGATTCCCTAGGGTTAAAGAAACAATCAAGCAATGGATCTGGGATATAGTCCCACAGGAAGACAGAACAAGAATTCCATGCTATCCCATAGAGATTTTGAAATTCCTAAATATTGCAGAACTTATACTTTGGCTCATTTCAATGTTGTGCTATCAGCTCTAATGGAAAAGAGATACTTCCTTATGCAGAGTGTATCTGTCCTTGTCAGTCAGGCATGGCTGAAACAAATTATCATATTCTGCTATACTGCTTGTATTTATAAGGACATCCATTTTTGTTTATAGATCTGATTCTGAAAAAGTTCCAAGGCAAATCTGGAAGCTTTTATATAGCTCTTCTTTTTTCAAACTCTTCCAAAGAATCTGTTTTGAAAGTTGCAAAGTTTACTTGTCAGCATGTTCCACTAGGAGCAAGTTAGTCAAATTCTATCACTCCTCATCTTTACCCTTGTTGTTGTTGTATGCCTCCAAGTTGTTTTCTTTTTTACTTATGGCAACCCTAAGGCAAACCTATTATAGGGTTTTCTTGGCATAGGGTGTTTGCCTTTGCCATCCTCTAAAGCTGAGAGCACTTGACTAACCCAAGGTCACCCAGTGGGTTTTTATGCTCAAGCAGGGAATTGAACTGTGATCGCCAGAGTTGTAGTCCAATGCTCAAACCACTACACCAGGCTGGCTCTTAATCCTAGCGAATGCTATTTTGTGCTGATTCTTTGGTGACTGGCTCTTGAACTGTCACTTATGTATAAATACAGGAATTTTTGTACCTGTGTGTTACCTTTTATCTTAGGGTTTGTTGTTTTTTTTTGGCTACGTCTACTTTTTGTCTTTATAAATGATCCGTGATTACAATAAAGAAAACTGGTCTAAAGCGCCTTATGTTTTGCTGAATCTGGGAACATTTTATCTAGAATAAGAAAAGGAAAAGTGGGGCAAAATAAAATGTATAAAGATGTGCTGAATGATTTGGTTTTTGAAGGTCTTTCCAGAAAGCTTCTTTTTAAAAGAAAAACTTGGGATGTACAGTGCATGAAGCATGAACATGGCTCTCACACATCACAAACAAGGTGAGATTGTATCCCCTGTTATTTGTACATTTCCCTTTCCTCCTGTTCCTCCCCAGCAGCAAAATTTAGATGGTAAGCAAAGACCTGTCTTTTTTTCTTTTAAATGATATATAAATTGATGGTGTTCTAGAAATAAATAGGAACAAACTGAATTTTCACATTGCGCTTCAATTTCTTTCACACTTAATGACTAAAACTCTTGTGTAGGAACATCCCTCCCAACTCACGAATTCATACTTTGGAGCAATGTAAAGGGGGACATTTTAAGCAAGCTCTTTTAAGGGGAAAATCCTAAACAATAGCTACCAATCTACTCCTCCCATTGCATCAGACATCAACTATATCTCTTTTGTCTTTAAGAGCTCTGAGTGTGTGTGTGCCTTCAAGTCACCTCTCAACTTACTTATAGTGACTGCATGAAATTCATAAGGATTTCTTAGGCAAGGAATATTCAGAGGTGGTTTTGCCAATTCATTCCTCTGAAACACTGCCTACAGCACCAGGTATTTATAAGCAGTCACCCGCCCAAATACTAACCAGAGCTGACCCTGCGCATGAAAATCTAATGAAGAAAAAAATAAGTGGCTGGAAAATAAAATCGAAAGAATTCATTATAAAAGTAGCAGCAGAAAGTGGAATAGAGACAGAGAGTCACAACTGGGAGAAAAAACGAGACCAATAAAAATCCTTTGATGTGACCAAGGGAACTGGGAGAAAAAGTAGAATAGCCAGGATGCAGGAGAATTAAGAGATTGAGTATCACAGAAACTAAGAGAGGTGAGAAAGGAATATTGCCTGACTGAAAAGGAGCCTTTAAATATAGGCAAAACATAGTTCTTGGAACTTTGGGAAGAGTAGACTCAGTAGAATGGAACGTGAAAGAGAAGGACTGGAGCAGGGAGATCTCAAGGATAGTATGGTAGACAGCAGATGTAAATGAAACAAGACATGCAATGACAACATAAAATACTTGGAATCATGTATCAGAAAAAAAGGGAATGCAAAAATGAGGGAGCAGCAATTGGCAAGGGAGGGCTACATAGGAGTGCAAAGGCTGAAGGAGACACAAAGTGAAAACCAACAGCTTCAACACCATATTGTGCACTTCATAAAAGGAGTCTGTAACAAGGCAATTCAGCAGATACATGACACAATTAGATCGGCCAAGTCAAGGTAACACAACCACAAGATAAGGCAAAAAGAGCAGGATGGAAAATTGGAAAATGGGAAATTCTGCAGTGCTGCAGCCTCACGTCTCTCAAACTTTCCTTCTCAACAAGACATGTGTTCTGTGGACCTCAAGCAGACAGCCTACAATAGAGAATGCTGGTTGTAAAGACATTACTAACACTCTTGTCTTGCTGCAAAACTTACAAAACTTCCTCAACTAGTCATAGTTTCAGCACATCTGTGGCTGATTACACAAAAGACTCTGGAGGAAAAACTCTGATAGGATGAAACAACCCATTAGCTGAGAAAGCCAAAGCTGCAATCTGGAGATGATTAAGCACACATCTGTCCAGTGCCTGACAGTAAGCCTCTGCAACAAACCAACAAAATCATTAGGAGAGAAAAAAATATTAGGAGAGAAACAGAGAATGAACACTCTCCAGGCAACCCAAGGACCAAACCACCACCACAGGCTCAGCTGGAGCATCAGAAACAAATACACATTTGCAGAATCAGTCAATGAAAAGATGCTACCTTGAAAATGATTACTTATACAGCCAGACCTAGAAAAGGATCTTTGTCTTGAATTTCCAGAGCGAAAACACTAGATGTGTGTGTGCGTGTGTGTTTCAGGTCAATTTATAAGAATTGGCTTTTAAGACTAGTTTCAGTGTTTCCAGGAACAGATTTTTCCTTCAGAATTCATAGAATCATAGAGTTGGAAGAGACCTCAAGGGCCATCCAGTCCAACCTTATTATGCCAGGAATACACAATGAAAGGACCCCCGAGAGATGGCCATCCAGAACTCTCTCTAAAAACCTCCAAAGGTTTTCCAAAATGTAAACAAAATATCAGATCGTGGCTCCACACTTGGTGGAGATGCTCAATAAATGAAAACATACTGGAAAAGAATTCATATTTCAGTACAAGAAATGCTAAAAATTAAATATGAGTTAAGTCCAGAGTTATATTTGTTGAATATGACAAATAAACTAGGCCCGGTTATAGAGAAGAAATACTGGAGGATTTTGCTCTACATGATCACTGCAGCAAGGTTATTGATAGCTCAGAAATGGAAAAAAAAGAAGAGATACCTACTGTGGATGACTGGTCATTGAAATTAACAGAAATGAAAGAAATTGATAGGCTAACTGCCTTAGTAAATTATAAAGACTTAAATAGACTGGACAAAGAGTGGGCTCCAATTGAAGAATATATAAAACCAAGGTGGAGTTGAAGAAGCAAACTATGGAACACTTAGAGATAAAAGATGAGCTGAATTGTTATATAAGGATGGGAGATACATAAAGAAACAGATAAACAATCTGTAAATAAAGAAGGAGGTTTATAACTGATTAATTATTACAAGAGCAGTTAAACATATGTAAGAGACATAGAAAGGCATACATTTATGACTATACAGAACAGGTGTTTACTGTTAAAGAATTATAGGAAGGAATAGTTGAAATATAGTATTAAGATAATTATTTGACTGTATGAAGTTTATTATGTATCAAACATGTATATTTGAATATATAAATACAATTTCTTAATTAAAAAAAAACCTCCAAAGAAGGAAACTCCACTATTCTCTGAGGGAGTGTGTTCCACTGTCAAACAGCCCTTACTGTCAGGACGTTCCTCCTAATGTTGAGGTGGAATCTCTTTTCCTGGAGCTTGCATCCATTGTTCCAGGTCCAATTCTCCAGAGCAGCAGAAAACAAGCTTATTCCATTCTAAATTTGACACCTCTTCAAATACTTAAACAGGGCTATCATATCACCTCTTAACTGTCTTTTGTCCAAGCTAAACATGCTCAGTTCCCTAAGTCATTCCTCATAGAGCATTGTTTCCAGACCTTTTACCATTTTAGTTACCCTCCTCTGGATACGCTCCAGCTTCTCAACATCCTTTTTGAATTGTGGTGCCCAGAACTAGGCATAGTATTCCAGGTGGGACCTGAACTAACCAGAATAGAGTGGCACTATTATTTCCCTTGATCTAGACACTATACTTCTGTTGATACAGCCTAAAATGGCATTGGTTGTGGCATCATAGTATTGACTCATGTTCAACTTGTGTTCTACTAGAACTCCTAGACCCCTTTCACACGTAGTCTCATTAAGCCAGGTATCCCTCACCCTGTTATTATTTGTGGGTTTATCATAGAATCATAGAGTTGGAAGGGGACCCAAGAGCCATCCAATTTGACCCCCCTCCCTTACATGAATAACCATTTAAAGCACTCTCAGCAGATGGCCATCCAGCCCCTTTTTAAAAATCTCCAAAGAATGAGACTCTACAACTCTCTAAACAGTGCATTCTACCGCTGGATGTTACTTGCAAGAAAAGGAGTTGAGAAAAGGCATACAACTATATGCATATGTGGCTTCAAAAGAAAGAATGAGTATATGGATATTGCTATAAAACTATACATTCCCAGAAACTATCCTGTTTCTAGGTGGCAATATTAAAGCAGACAGTTTGCCTACAGGTTCCTCAGCTTAAGAAATCCTCTGTGTGTATATGCACACACACCACTATTCTCTACAGCCAGACTCTAGGTTTTTGACTGAAATCTTCATTGTGCCATATTCAACAAATGGTGATACTTTTCCTACCGAGATGCCGGGAATAGCATGTGTGCATGCCTCAGAGCCCTCCCCAGGTCCAGAATGGGGCAAAGTTGTGCTACAACACCACAAAGATTGGCAGACAATAAAAGGCCTCTATATTTGCTGAGCCTTTTGCCCTTGGTAGTCAGAACAGTATCATCCATGGACTGGCTGCCAGCCTCCAGCTTAGGTCCTTGAACCCAGTTCCAGCAGCAGAGGGCAGGACCTCTTGGTTGCAGGATGGGGATCTCAGATATGGGTAAAACTGCTCACAAGTCTAAGTCATCCTAACAAAGTCTTCTCAGACTCCAGTTCTGAACACCAAACTGTGAGCAACTTTTCATGTCATGGTTGTGATGTCATGGACTTATACGGGAAAAGTTTAACTTATTGGTTGTAGAAGAGTGTATAAAGTAAGGAACTGTAGGGAGGAATGGAGTGTTGGAGTGAATGCTGACTGGTGGAATGACTGAGGAGATTTTCATAAGGTTGTGAATGACAGGGGGTGAAAGTCAGATAGACCGTTAGTATTAGCATTGGTTAGACAGGTGAGCTTAGTGAAGGATATGGTTGATCTAAGTGAAAGAGTATGAAATGTTTACCATTAAGTGTCTGACAGGTTAAGGAATCAATGAATAGTTTTATCAGATTCTGAGTTAGCTAAAGAGAAGTATGTGTGAGAGAGCGTGGTGCTTTAACTGTAATAAATACATCCATCCCTCCAAATCCATGGATTCTTTATCCACAGATTCAACTACCTACAGTATGAATTTATTAATATATATATATAAATAAATTCCAAAAAGAAAACCTTGCTTTCCACATTTTGTATAAGAGACACACCATTATACTATGCCATTATATTTCATGGGACTTGAACATCCAC
This sequence comes from Phrynosoma blainvillii, assembly GCA_026167975.1. Classification (NCBI taxonomy): domain Eukaryota; kingdom Metazoa; phylum Chordata; class Lepidosauria; order Squamata; family Phrynosomatidae; genus Phrynosoma; species Phrynosoma blainvillii. The sequence continues at coordinate 157,494,784 of JANUYF010000004.1, forward strand.
GGATTTTGGTATCCATGGGGGACCATGGAACCAAATCCCAGCGAATACCAAGGGCCCACTGTAATTATTCTGCTTTGTTATGTTTAACTTCCATAATAATTGTTTTTGTTTTACAAGGAGGTGTTGAAAAGTTCTTGGTCCAACCCACTTGCCAAAATCTGAGCATAATTTTGTTACCTTAGCTGGAAAGAGTCTTGCTTTGTATTGTAAACTGCCAATTTGCAGGTTCATAGATCTAATTTCTGATTTTTTTTCCAGATCATTGATATCAACAAAAAGTGCGGAATTTTCCAGTGCTAAATTCTAGGCTGTCATGAAGTTTCTGTCCCTGCAGGAGAAAACTCCAAAGGAAATCCATGAGCGTACGATGCAAATGATAGCCAGGACCTAGGCAGGGACAGAAAGTAATCTTCAAGCCTCAAAGTATGATTTAGAAAAGCAAGCATGGTTTATCCTTGAGGCCTGTTCTTTGAGGTTGCTACTGACATTCCTTTTTCTAGGATCCTAAGGGAGTACAGCTACAATAGATAACACAGTTCTGAGGAATGAATAGATAATAGATGAATTCAGTTTTGCTACGCATTAGCAGGAAAAAAAAACATACGTCACGTAGTACACGAAACTTGAGCAGCCAATCAGGAGTTAGTGAGCATGCAGTGTCCATGAGCTTAGGCTAGGTTTGTATGCAGAATATAGTCTTCTAATGACACCTTGCTCTGATATCATAGATATAATTGTAAAACTGTATAAGAATACTGTTCTCAGCATCAATAGGAGGACATGTGATTTGCTACCAAGCCGCATGTACTCAATCTTGCAAGATTCAATAAAGTGCCATAAAGCATCTCTCTCTCTCAGCATGTGAACTGGGCATGAATCCTTACTTGCATGCTGGGCATGAATCCTTACTCTGAAGGGCCTGTCTCAGACTTTGGGTGACACATACATTGAGTGTGTGTCATACTCAGTTGTGAAGTTGCAATAGCAAGTACATTTTTATACTGTTTATCAGTGCACTTAAGCACTCCCTAAGCAGTTTACAATGTGTAAGCTAATTGCCCCCAACAAGCTGGGGACTCATTTTAGCAATCTTGGATGGATTTCAGGCCGAGTTGATCTTGAGCCCATGGCTGGGATTGAACTCACAACCTTATGGTTTGTAAATGAGTGGCTGCAGCACAGGTATTTAACCACTACGTCACCAGTGGTGTACCAACTTTCAGAGTGGAGATTTTGAGACCAAAAATCAGCAAGGTGTCAATACCTGAAACTGTTGAGCCTGTTCATGGCATTTTGGCAGATTGGCAAATCTCAGCTAAAACAATTACTGAGACACTAGAGATATCCCATGAAAGCACTGGGTTTAAAATTCATGAGCAGCTGTCAGACAAACGGTTGCTGAAATGTCTGAATGCTGATTAGAAGTGAAATCGAGTGTACATATCCTGGGTTCGGGGGGGGGGGCAGCTATCGATCATGGTGGATGCATACAAATTGAGTGGGATAAGATCTCATCTTTTAACAATTGGATTGAATTTCATCCAGCTTTTATGATTAAAATCACCCATCTAATGCAAGGAACTAAAAGGTTAGCAGACCAAGCAATATTGGCCTTCTGCTGGTCTTCTAAACAGCCAAAAAATCAAACGAAGAGATCCAACAAGACACAGAGATGACACGAGGCTCACAAAAGCTGGTAAGGGAGACAGAGGTGATAGTCCCCTGACACTGGACCCATCATTTTCAAACTTCCTGGAAAGGCTCCATGAGAATCTAGTGCAAGATTCACAAGACTGGTCACTAGCCCTTGAACTGATAAACTTGAAGCTCACTATGTAAAGGGCCCGTATCAGAGATATAGAAGATACAGCTAACATGGCTCTTGGACAGGGACATTCTCACAAAACCCGCATACAGTATTTAGAACAAACGAATGAATACTTATCAAACGAGATGGAGGATTTAGAAATCAGAAATAGATGCAAAGTAAAGCAACGCAGCTTCATTTATATACCGCTTCATATTGCACTATGGGATGTCTAAGTGGTTTACAACTGTGAGCTGATTGCCCCCCAACAAGCTGGGTACAATCTTAAATATTACAATCTGCAGAATCCCTGAACGGGTGGAGCGAAATGACATGATTCCATTTCTCTTTATATGGCTGAATAACACTTCTCTGGGACTTGATCTCCTATCTGCTTACACAGAAAGAACACATCAAACATCAGCTCTCAGCCCGAGGCAAAATACGCTCCCCAGAGACATAATCATACACTTTGCACATTATCCGAAAAAGCCACAAATACTGAAGACGCTTACTAATACCCCTTACCAGAATTCCACCATGCATGTATACCAGGACATCTCTCCTGAAACATTGAGAAAATCACCACAGTTTTAATAATAATAATTAATAATAATAAATTTTATCTCAGCTAAATATACCCTCCCCCTCTGTAGAGCAATACTTTAAATCCTTCACCTTTCTACTCCAACAAGCAAGTATAAAATACAAATGGGGTTTTTCTTTTAAACTAATAGTCTTTCACAATAACCTGTCATGACCGCAACAATTAAAACTCATCTACTTCACATAGGTGAAGGCTTAGACATTAAAGTGCCCCAGGAACTTGAAAGAGAGGTAAAGAAGAATGTCTCATCTGCAACTGCACCCAAGCCTGAACAAACGACCGAACCCTGGATGACAGCAAAACAGGGAAAACACAAGCAACTTGGTGTACCTATACTAGTCACACTATCAAAGCGAACCTGATCACATTTCAACACAGAAGACCTCTTCTCTGATTATAGTGGATTGCTAAACATAACTACCATCACCCTGCACTTCACCATGCACTAACTTCTGTCTTTTCTCTAACATATTCTTTACAACCTCCCTCCCCCCCCCCCCCGCCACCATCTCTCTCTCTATTCTTTTGTCTTCCTGCCCTAGTCTTAGTGATGGCCACCATATCTGAAAAGAATAGACTTCCCACTAACAACTATTAATTATTCCTAAGTCTCAATATGACTTTTTACATGCAAACAGCCTCACTCTAAATTACACCCATATTGCTTCAACTCTTATTTCTAGGCAATCCTTTCCCATCCTACCCCTCACTCTAACACTATTACTGAAGTGCCGCCATTCCTTCCTTCACTCTCCTGAATGCCAACGGCTCTTGTTACATCTTCTGCTCTGGCACTAATGTCAATGTGCCACCATTTTCTTCTTTTGAATGTAATTTGCCTTTTATTCTCACTAGTAACTGCCTTCTTATATGGAAAACAAAACCAATCTATCTTAACATCCCTTTTGCTAACTAATTTTGCCACCTCTTAGATAGGTTTCTTTATATCTTCCAATTTAACCTTTCCTCTTCTTTTGATTAAGTTACTATTAAGATGTTTGCCCCTACAATGTACGCTAATGCCACACACACACACATAAACACCCCAGAGGAGATTGCCATTTAATAGCTGGATCGAGACGTGGGACACACTCCATGCACTCTTCCTCTTGGTTTGTTCTTATTAAATATTGTTTCAATTATGTTACAGTTAACTGTTTGTACTTTTGAGCCTTGGGATGTATATTTCTTAGGCTTGAGTCTCACAATTCCCCTTCTCCCACCATTAAAATTTAAAAAAATAATTGAATTTGAATGAAGCTGTCTTCTACACAGGAGGCAAATCTTAGAACCTCTTCTAAGAGTTTGTTACACTCAGTTTATTTCCAATCTGGACAAAATTAAGATTGACTCTCTCAGCATGAAAGGGCTTGGATCTCACCTAAATGTACCCATATAAATAGTTACTTGGGGGGGAAAAATTCTTTTTACAAGAAACGGATAAAAAGGGTACAGGAAACATATTATTGTAATCTCCCTTCAATATTCAATATACAACTGGAAACTCTAATAAATCCAGAGAGGTCACAGTATCATTTGATAAAGTATGTTCATTTCAAGCTGACAAAGTAATACAGTACCCCTCGGGTCACTACTTAATACCGAGAGGTACTCTGGCCAAAAAAACTTTCATGCTGGGCACTTTTTATTCCCCAAACAATAACCAGCACACATTTCTGGCTTCATTCCTTAAGAGAGATTGCAGAGGGTAATATCATTATAGGAATGATACAAATGAAGTATTAGATTACATGCTAGACAAATCAACCCCCCCCCCATAGAAAAGAAACCATCACCAACATCAGACCTCTTAATTAGTTGTGGATTTATAGACCCCTGGAGAGCTCTACATCCATCCTGTAGAGATGATATTAGTCAAACACACACAGCACCTATTCTAGAATAGACTATATCATTCTGAAACTAGCCCTTCCCAACATGCCCGATGTACAAACAGAGACTACCACATCTTAGACCTGTTCTCTGGCAGGTTGCCAAAACCCACCACCACAATAAAAACCTCCCTACAATGAACTAATATTACCTGAAGTCAAGTACACCAAATTGCTGTCTTTGCATCGCACCAAGGCTCAACAGGAGAAAACCCCATCTGTTCTCCTTTTTTGAAAACTTCTGTATGAACACTGCATCTCATAATAAAGGGACATGCTGGTCAAGGACCGAATAAATAAATTGAAATTGAAATCATAATAAAGGGACGGCGGCACTTATATACAAACATCTCCTTGAACACACATATGGGACAGGTCAATATATGCACTCATTTTGGCAATCAGAACTGAAAACTATGATTTCAGATACTGCATGGGCACGTATTTGGTCTTCACTCCTATACAAATCCTGTTTGGCATTTGTGAGGGAAAATGCTCAAAAAACTATCCATAGATGATATCTTAACACCTATCTAAAATAGTTTAAAAGCTCTCTGGATTGCTGGAAGGGATGCAAATCTTATATACACAAATGGATTGGATGACCTAAAGAGAAAGAATTCTGGGATACAGCCCTGTATCAAATTTCATGTATCATGATCAAACCATAAATTTCCATCCAATTTTGATTTTGCTCTCTATATTCGCTAAAGATAATTCTAAACTGAAACATAGGGAACTGATCATTTTTTTCATCACTGCTGCCAAATGAGAAGTAGCCAAATGCTGGGAGTCAAGTAGAATTTGAAATATGTAGTTGATGGAGAAACTTTCTGATATGAGATTTTGCAATGGACAAAATGTACTGATACATTTCAGGAAGACTGGATTATCTTTATTGACTACGTAAATGAAAATTTCCATCAACTCCAACCTCTCTGTTCGCCGATAGATCTCTGCAAAGACCCTCTACAGCTGGAAAGATGGACTCACTGGCTCTTGCTGAGAGCCATTTCCTTGATTCTGCTGCGGAATAACTGTTCATCAGATATACACCCTTGACCCATGTTCTAAATTGTTGTTGCTGTTATTTTTCTGTATTCCTTTTTGCATTGTTGTACAGATTCTATATTTTATAGCAACAACTCAATAAAAGTTAATTTAAAAAATATGTTCTGGGTGCTAAGGTTAGACTGAAGGAAAGTGCTCTGAATTGGTTGTGCATATTGCAGTAACAGAAATGAAGGTACTTTCTTGACAAAATACAGATAAGCATATAAAACAAGCTTCTGAAAGATTGACAGACAAAAGACAATCCCCTGGAAAGAGGTGTTCCTTGATTTCCTGTATTTTACCCATTTGTTTACTTATCAGACGCAGGACTGGATGGACTCTGAACCCTTTTTTTAGATCCAAAAAAGAGGATAAACTACAGTAAAGCAACTGGTGGGAGGTACCAGTTCCACAACTCCCAGGTGTAAGAGATGGGATGTGGCCTGTTGAATGGCTAGATCCTTTGTGTGAGATTTTGATTTTGGAGACTATAAGAAGTAGGGTTTTGGCAAGTTTGGTTTGTTTATGGTCCGCAACACCCACTAGTCTGTAGTTGGTGAAGGTGGATAGCCTTCCTTTTACCTGGTGGGTCATGGAGTCACAAGCTGTTTTTATTTCATGGTGGTTGATTTCTGTTGGACCCTCCTTATGGACAGAGTGAGAACTAAGATCTTGCCCCTGCAGGCCTAAAGGTTTGAAAGTCTCTTGGTGGGGGAAGGGGCAAAAAGAACGAAAGGACTGAAAATGTTGCTTAAATTGTCATTTTGCCTCCTTCCATAGCCTTCTTCTTATCTTTGGATTCTATGAGAATATCTTTAAATATTGGCTGGTTTCAGTTAGTTCAATTTGATCGGTTAATCTAGTCGGACCTGGGATGTGGTCCTAGGGTAAAGAGAAGTTAAAAGCCTGCCAAGCATTTGATTTTAATGTAAAAATACTAAGTTGAAGTAAAATCACACAATATACTTTTATTTCTGTATGTTTCTCAATAATAGTTAGTTTGTTTTACAGTATGTGGACAACTCTTGACTGCGGCTCCTGAAGGAGGCCACTCAGAATGCATGCATGTCCCAAACCACATGGATGTGCCTTGGAGGAGGAGATTTGGCTTCAACTATGAGAGAGAAGCATGAAAGGAAGAGAAAACAGAAAGGGAGAACAACTAACACAAAGAACCAAAGGCTAAGCAATTTTTTTCTCTATTTTTAAAAAAAATATAAGATTGAAAAAGGAGAAAGGGGGGGGGGGAAGAGAGATTTAAATTGAATAAATAAGGACAGAGAAAGCAGAGGAGACAGATGTATGATCTTTTCCTGGACAAGGCAAGAATACCAACTGAAGCGCAGGAAGAGATGAGGACCACCTCATTATTTTAGGTAATGCAATATCTTGCCTAGCCTGGGCAGTGACAGGAATTAACCCATTAATGGATGGATCCTTCTCCACTGACTGAGAATTATAAAACATCCCTACCATAACCATTTACTATGCATGTACAAGATGCTATATATTGGAAGCCAAGAGAATGTATGCTTTTATGCTCACCGATCATTACTTCTGCCGTCTGTTCCCTGTGGTACACCTGCAGAGAATTCAAGAAGATGCCTGCTCTGGTGAGCAGAGCTAGTATGAAGTTCATCAGAGGTGGAGCCCCATTCAAGCACTCTAGAAAGAAAAGGTAAAACAAATAAATCTTAACACAGATGCCTTTGGCAAGCATGATCCTCTTTTCTCTGCTTTGACAGTTCCACAATCTGCAAAATAAGAATAACAACTCTGGCATTTTTCACATGGTTATTATTATACGGATGAGAGAGATAGTATACAAACTAGAGGGGAAAGTACAGGATAACAGATAAAGGGAATAATGTATTTTTATTACAGCCACATATTTTACTTTATCCACTAACCTGTACTTTGTAATATTCATAAAGAATTTATAGTATTCTTTATCAGAGTCTCACTGCTGGATTTCCTTGCCTATGACTTTAAGTGGCTAGTTTTTTAAAAAAAAAGTCCTCCAAGGGAAGATTATTCCCCAATGTCTGAGATGAGAAATTTTGCTATATAAGTATGATTTTAGCACGATAGGATTTGTATTGTGCGTTTGGTGTTTGGGATTTTTGTTGTTGTTTGTTTAACAATTTTTAATTATCTTGATTGGCACTTGCATACTTTGCATGGTGTTTTAAGTTTTATAAGCCACTCCAAGGATATATAGACACAAGGTAGAGAAACAATGGCTGTTGTATCATCCAACTCTGATTGTTCACAGTATTCATTTTGGGTAAGACACAACACCCTGCTAAAAGGCTTCTCATTTTATATAAAGAAAGTAATGCAACAAAATCATAATGAACTCCTTTCCAATCACTTATCAATCGTGTGTGTGTGTGTACGTGCATGCACACGATGCACACTCTGTACCTTTTGCAGGAGGGCCAATAAATTGAGACTCAATCCAGACAGGACTGTGATATTATAAACTGGGACCATCTTTCTAACTAACTGGCATTCAGTCAGTCAGATTTCACACTTCAGCTAAAGAAGCAAATGCCATTTTGTTGCTGCCTTTTCTCAGAAAGCACCTCAGAAAGAATGCAGAGTGGGAATTTCACAGGCTTCCCTTGGGCCAGTCATCATTTTTCAGCCTAGCCTATCTTTCAGGAATGACAGGAATAAAGAAAGGATAGTACAGGGAAAACTGTGATCATTCACTGATGTCCTTGAAAGAAAGGCAGGGATAAAAGTCTAATTATACCCTCCCCATATTGCCAGAAGGAAGAAAAGAGCAAGCACACACAGAGGAGACATTCTGCTCTCACATCTGAAAAGAAGTGATCAGTGAAACACAAGTTTAATCAGATCACCTGGTACTTAGCTGCACTCTTGCTTCCCGGAGCCACACGAGAATGGTAAATTGGGAAGCCATCTGTGCTAGCCAGTTTAGTTGGACTTGATTTGTAAAACTGGTTAAAAACAAATCCTATATAATTAAAATGCCAGTCCTATTTTTTTAAAGAGAGTTTTATAGTAACTGCTCTGCCCCAGGCAATAATGATACCATCTGAAACATATGTTCGGTTATACTTTTTTCCCCCCTGAGGACAGAATAATCCTTATATTAGAGCTAGAAAGCAGCATAAATGAAAATGGGTAAAGTTGGTAAGTGTCAGGACAACAGATCTCCTACTCGCCCTTCCAGACAGATTCTCCAAAACACCAGCTCCAGTAAGCCTTTTCTGGGCAAATATGCAAATCCACATTTGACAGCTGCAGGCAAATGAATTATTTTTATCACACATTAAACCTAGAACATGATCTCACAGTAAACTCCAGTCTTACTGACACAAGAACTCTTCTCAGTATAACATCTGAACCAAGATTCCAATTAGTGCTATAAACGGGTAGCAGTGTAGTATTTTTCAGACCTTTGTTTCTTGATGCTGGTAAGCTTTGTTGCAACCTAAAATTGTTTACACAAATCAACATACAGCACAATCCTATACATGTTTATACAGAAGTAAATCTCCACTACACCCAGTGTGACATGTTCCTTAGTTAGTGTGTATAGTACTGCAGAATGCGTACGTAAACAGCATTCTGAATCCTCAGATTCCCATACTGTTCAACAGAAGTGTTTTTATACCTTTCCACAGTGAAACTGAATCACCATTTAAATTACCTCTCAGCCCCATTTTGCATGAAAACTAAACATTCTGAAAATGAGCTTTCCTTCATAAACTACCTGTTAACTAGCCAGACATGAGCAGATCTTATTTTGAGAGTAGGTTCAGTCATCCCTTAATTCAGGTAATTCTGGTATGAGGGCAAGCCACTGTATGAAGGCAAGCCTCAAGTATATTCTAGCTTGGAGTATACAGTATATACTCCAAGCTGCACCTCTACCACCACCAAAACTCAATGTAAATTCATGCCATTGCATTTTGCAGCAATCAACAAAAAGCTGTTTAGAACAAGAACTTCTCCTTGTCTTAGAGAAGGCTTTGCATTTTGATACAAAATTTCAGTAGTGCTCTTTCAAGGATGTAGCTTGGAGGATCACATGCTGTATACTACCGCTATTAGTGCAGCAAACAACTGGGTCTGGGCTGATGGACAATTTTCATGCCCTTATTGTGGTCCTCAAAGACGAAATGGATGTGACAAGATGTATTTTTGGTTTGGGTCAAAATTCAGCTATTTTGAAAGGCTGTGGTATTCTTCTGACAGTTTTGGGATGTATTTAGGCATTGTTAGGCTGATTTTTCAATTGGTATTTTTTAAAAAAATCATGGAGTTGGGAGGGCCACAGAAAAGGGCCTGGGTCTGCTTATGCCAAATGGGCTGCACTATTCCCAGCCGGGTTAGTGGATGATCATGGGAAATTGTTTGCTTGAAGAGTTTCCAATTATTATATTCTGCTCCAAGAAAAGAAAGGCTCTCTCCATTCTGAAAATGAGTGGAAACAAACATTCTGGAAAGTAATAAATGTTTTGGAAAACCTTAAGCTTTTAACTTTTGAAGGCTGGGCAAAAAAACAACTGCATCATTTAGGCAATTATGTTCTTTTACTTGGTATGCATTTTGTACAGTGACTTTCACTTGCCCAACAGTTCTTTCCACGTCTTCCACAAGACATGTCTGATGGTCAGATAAAACCTCAGACAGGTGACAACATGCTAAGGGATCCAAGTTTCCCAAAGGCATTGAAAGGAGTCTCACCTTAGTTTGTCATAATTCAATATTACAAAAGCTAGCAGCACCATCACACAGAGTGCTCTTCTCTTTGAAGGAGGGCTCTTGAGATTCTGGTTCTGGACAAACAAACAAAAAAGCATGTTCAGAGAAAGTAAATATCTCCTAATATTGCTTTCAACATTCCAGATTCTATTATGGTCTTGTTATTACTGCCACAAAGGGCTAGCCACCTTGACCATGTATAGCCATTTAATGACATTCCCAATTCCCACATACTCACTCTAATGCCGCACACAGCACTACATGTCATTCAGGGTAACAAAAACAGTGGGAATGGCACCCTGACTACTCTATTAGGTCTCAAATGGAGAATCACAAAGAGGACATGTGTTGAGCAATGTCTTCAGGACTGCACAAATGACTCAAACATCTCGGCTATGAAGGCCCAAAGAGTGGCTTAAATGAGCAACAACCATTCTGAATCCAAGAAGCTGCTAATTTAGCACAAATAATGGCCAAGATTTGGCCACTGACACTCCATAACATCATCTCCCTATGAAGGGAGATGTCACTCACACCCAACTCTTCTTCCTATCTCATATAATAAAGATCCTAAGCTAGGGGTGGGCTATTTGTGGCTCTTTGGGTATTGTTGGACTGCAGCTCCCATTATTCTACAGGATATGCTTTTTACAGCTGATGGGAGTGGGAGTCCAGCAGCATTTGAAAGGCTACAAGTTACTCACGCTTTTCTACAGTTTTGGGTCCAGTAATAGTGAGCAAAAAGATGTAGTGTGCCTAACTAGATTTGAGTTGCCACAAAGCAGAGGGTTGAATGGTTGGCAAATCCAGTAATTTTGGTATTTATTTAATCCAGGGTCTCTTGTCATCATGTTGCACTACAGGAAGCAAAATACCTAAACATACATTTTTCATAACCAGCACACCTACCTCCTCTGCCAGTTCATCCAGCTGCCTCTTCAGGGAGCAATTCTCTTTCTTAAGGTGCTCGTTCTCCAACAAGGCTGCCTTTAGCCTAGCCTCCAAGCTCAGCATGTATTCCTTTTTTTTCCTGCGTGACTGACATGCTGATTCTCTATTTTTTATCATACGTTGCTGTCGTTTCAGAATGTTCACCTATAGATAAAGACAGGGAACCTTTTAGGGCAAAAAATGCTGCCACACTTGCAAAAAAAATGGGGAAGGACATTTCATAAACCACTGGTTATGTTACAACTCCTTTTTTAAAGGAAAAGAGCATGGCATAGTGGTTTGAATACTGGACTGCAGCTCTAGAGACCACGATTTGATTCCCACTTGGCCATGAAATCCACTGAGTGCTTGGGCAAGTCACATGCTCTCAGTCTCAGGGGAAGGCAATGGCAAACCTCCTCTGAATGAATATTGTTAATAAAACCCCATGTCAGGTTTGCCTTAGAGTCACTATAAGTTGGAAACAACTTGAAGACACACAACCGCATCAACAGTTGCATTGCAAAAAATAAATGATTAAGAACCTTGAAGGACTTCCACAATTTTTCATCTTGTTTTAATTTGTGGTCCCTATTTCAACTTTGTCTAATTATGAAAACATTCACCATGGAATGAATATTCAATTAAAAGAGAGAATGTTCTTTGCAGACACACAGAGCTTTAATTAACATTGGTATTAATTTGTACTTAACTATCCATGTTCTTCTGGAATGCTGCTACCATATACAGTGGTTTTAAGGCTCATCTTCCAGTCTTGGCTAATCTAGAATGTAATAATCTATGAGTTTTATCACAAGTGGCCATTTCCTATTTCCACTGACTAGTGTAGCACAGCATCCAACAGAGATAAGGCTATCTCAGTTACTGGAAATGTTAAAGTTATACAATAAGCTTGGAAGCAACCACATCACTCTAAAGACACACGTTATACAAACTGTTATACAAACTGTTCCCTTGTCTGCAAAAGTGTGGGAAGGATATCACCTCAGTTTGAAACTGATCGATGACATGGTCATGCCTCAGTATCACTGAACCTCATGCAATTTAGCAAATGGGATGTGGGTGCTTTTTCACTGGAACCTTCTTCCTTCTCCATACATGAGGACACTCCTCATGTCACCTGACAATGCAGTGTATGACTAGTTGCCTGCCATTTGGGCCAAAGCAGGAAGTGTTCTTGGACTAGTAAAGAGAAAGGAACACTTCTGCTTCTCTGCTATGCATTTCTCGTAAAAGTTATTCTGTGTGGTTATGTTTATAATTTGGTGACAAACTTATAATTTGGTGACAAACTAAAGCCATAGTGCCAATTTTAATCTGGACGATATCCTGAAAAAATACTCTGCAGCATGAGCAGGTAGGGAAAGTCCCCTAAATCAAATTCTCAACTTCAGGGGATGTAGACTAGAGTCCTCATTGGATCCTGTCAGCCTCACTGATCCATGATGGACTGGCTAAAGTGCTGAGGATACAACCAGTCAGGACCTCCTTGCTCCACCATTAAAATGGGTGGCTCTAAAGACCAAACCTAACTGGTGATGACCAAACCAGGGAGTCAGTTGTTTAATTATTGCTGAACAGGTAAATCTACACCCAAGAAGAGATTTTAGTACTGATTTGGCATCCAAATTGTACCATACATGATCAAATGCTCCTCGATGAAAGAACAAGAATAAAAATTCTTTCATACACAAAAACAGAATAAGAAAAAGAGATTTAGCCTAGTGTCACCTTCTCTTTGTCACATACAGAAGAGTATTCAAGCAAGTTTGAAGGGGCACAAACCTTAATTTCCAAGCATTCTAAAGAAAGTGTCTGTTCATCTTCCACTGTTCTCCTCCTCTGCATTAAGGAGTGCTACAAACTTGTGGTATTAATTCAGAAATGGAAACAGTAGGCACGCCACATTCAATACCAGACTATAAGATGGGCAGAATTGTAAGGTCATAGCTTATGGTTGCCTACACTTTTCTTGGAATCCTAAAAGGAGAACTGGAACAAAATAAACTCTCCAGCTAAGATGGGTAATTCAAAATGGAAAGAACTTACATCCATGCTAGAATTTTCAGAAGCAGAATGAAGAGCAGGTTTAGGTTCTGTTATGTTTCCACTCGCCAAACTTCTCCCTGCAGTTTGTGACAATACATTGACAGTGTGACCTGGCAGGGATGTGACTCCACCAGTGACAGCAATGGTTGGACTGGTGGCAGGAAGGATTCCAGGCGTCTGAAGATGCACCACAGCAGACTGAGAAAGCATCACTGGCTGGCCTAAGATAGAAATGAAGAGCACTGCAATTTGATTTAGCACTCATGGGATGAGCTGGGTTTTTGCAGAAAGGGGTGAAAGAAACATTTACCTTCCCGTAACTTTGTCAATCTAAGAAGAACATGTCACATCTTAGGAAACCAGTCACATAAGAGAGGAACCCACTACTAGTTCAGCAACACCCTGTCCCTCACCTGGCATTTAAATAGACCACCTATCCATATTGCATGCTACATTTGAAAGCTCTTTTAGTTTTACATATGCTTTGCACTTGGTATAGAAGATGCCATTAAAGAAAATAAAATGCTCCTGTCAGATCTCTACAAGGCTATACTAAGTCCAGTACTATATTCTGACAGTGGCCAATCACAAGCAGAATACCACCCAAAGGGAAGGTATTTTTACCATATATCAAAGAAGTCACAGAGAGAATAGGGAAAGTGGTGAAGAAACACAACCTCCAAATGGTTTACAAACCAACCAAGAAAATCCAACAAATGCTGCGCTCAGCGAAGGACAGGAGAGACCCTCTCACAGCCGCAGGAGTTTACCGCATACCATGCAGCTGCGGACAAGTCTACATAGGGACCACCAAACGCAGTGTCCAAACACCAGTCAAGGAACATGAGAGACACTGCAGACTGGGCCAACCAGAAAAATCAGAAGTAGCAGAACACATTATAAACCATCCTGGGCATAAAATGCTGTTTGAAAACACTGAAATTCTGGACCATGCCAACAACTATTAGGTCAGAATGCACAGGGAAGCCATCGAAATCCACAAACACTTGGACAACTTCAACAGGAAAGAAGAAACCCTTAAAGTAAAGAAGGTTTGGCTACCAGTCCTACAAAATAAGAAAATCAGCACTCAGCAAATGCAAATGGGAAACCAACCAGGGTCAGGGGCTTTCCCAGCAGACAATAGTAGACAATACCCTTGTTTGCATATCCTCCCACCCTGAAGCCATGCCATTAACAACAGAACAAAACCTATTCAACACAGAACAATACACAGTTTACATGGGAATCACCCCCCCCAGGGTCTCACAGTATATATAGACCCAGTCTCTTCCATTCCAGTATTCTCTGAAGATGCCAGACACAGATGCTGGCAAAACGTCAGAAATAAACTCATCTAGAACATGGCCACGCAGCCCGAAAAACCCACAAAAAATTATACATCTCATAGCGCTCAACAGATGTCTGGTTTATTATAGAAAAAGCCCTAATGCCTTCTTCAGCAGTTCCATAAAAGCATAAAAATATAAATTTAAAACAATTAAGACATACTTGTATGATGAAACATACAGAATATATCATTAATATTCTGTTATTTGTATATAGATTAGTGGCTGTATATATTGATTAGAAATCTAACTGCAGAAATTTTTGAAGCGGGGAATCTTGTTCCATTTATAGGATAAAAAGGAATATGTGAACTAGGCTCAAGGTTTTGTTTTGTTTTGTTAGCAGATGATGGTGGAGGGAGAGAGAAAAAAGAAAATAGGGTGAGATAACCTTCAAAGCTGTATAGATGCAACCTAGCTGAAGAGCTCTGAGTGAATTATAGAAGTAGGAGGACTTCAAGTTCTTCATTCAGCCCTCCAGGAGCTAAAGATTCTAATTTTACAATCTACTCTCTTTCTTTAGTAGATTTCAAAAACGCAGCTATGTTAGTCTACTGCAGCATAAAAAAAGGAAAGGGTGTGAGGCGAAGAAATGTAGCAGCAACTTTGTGGTTTTTAGTTCTGCAGAACCTTTGGGGATATAAACCCACTTCTTTGGATGCATACAGAGTGATAATAAATGCTCAGGTAAAACATATATACATCATTGTGGGAATGAGATGGAATGTAATAGGATCCAGAAGGAAGCAAGTCATGACTCTTGCCCTAAATTTTCAAAAGGCTGCATATGGAGATACATGTATTTCACATCTTTATGGTGGTCAGTTAATGTTCATGTGTGAAAGCAATATATGTGCTTACCAAAGTCAATTTCTTGGGTGAGAAGATTCCTTTTGTTACAGCAGCAAAAACTCTTGCATTAATATATGTAGTGTGCCATGAAGCCATTGTCTTTCTTTATGTTTCTGTCAATGGTTTTTTGTGGGTTTTTCGGGCTGTGTGGCCATGTTCTAGAAGAGTTGGCCACACAGCCCGAAAAACCCACAAAAAAACTATGGATGCCGGCCATGAAAGCCTACGACTTCACATTTCTGTCAATGGATTGGAATTTATAAATATAATTAAATTCAACTGCTTCTCTTTCCAATCTCCCTCTGTAATGTCCTTGTTCAAGGACTGCAACCTTTAAATCGCATAATGTACATCCAACAAGGTTTAAATGTTCTGTAACTTTTTGGGGGGTATTGCTGTTTTTAATTTCAGACCTGTGTCAATTTATCCTGTTTGTATGTAGAGTGTAGAGGGGCACAGCATGGCATATATCACATTGGTGGAAAAAACATTCTATTAAAGATTCTTCCAAAATGACCAACAGCCAGAACAGACTGGCATAAAAAAATCAGCTTCCTTGCAGCTTAGGGGCATGTAGTTTAGCCGACGCACACTCCCAAGCTGGCAGGAAGCCGCTGTGAAGCCGCCCAGTCATTTACACGGTGGCAGCTTTGTGACGCTCCAGTGGTGTGGCATTTAGATGCCACACGCTGCAGAAGTGCTGCAAAGCTGCGGCAGAAAAGCCAACTTTTTGCCAGTTAAAAAAGGAGCGGCTTTCTGCCACCTCTTTTTGTGCTGGCAAATAGACAGATTGGGGCCACAATGCGCAGCTCCACCGTTTTTTGGCAATCTGTTTCACCCCTACGTTCACAGACCATATTAACAAAAATAAATACACTTCAACACACTTTACCACTTATGAGAGCAGTTTTGTCATCTATGCTATACAACCCAGTTGGTCTAAAGATTTATGTGGGAAAGATAACAAGACCTTTCCTATACCTTTAAATCATATAGGAAAACACTTTTCATATTACCATTTGTAACAGCAGTTTTGTCATCTATGCCATACAATGCAAGTGTCTATTTTAAGGACACCTTTTAAAATGTATAAGCAAACACCTTTCAAATATAAGAAACAATAAAGCTCCCTCTGTAAACCATTTCTTGGAATATCATCATCTTGCAATAGACCAGATTCTGAATTATCGAAAAAGTGACTAATATTAATGTGAAGACTCTGTTAAAGAAAGATGAAGAAGGCCATAAATATATATATAGGCTGAAATGCACTGAGCTTTTTCTAAAATAAAGCAGCCATCTATACATGTCTAAAGCCACTTTGAGACATGTCTCCGGTTTTCCTGTGTAATATTTTTGAAGTCATTTAACCTAGGGGACAAAATCCAAACCCATCTAGTGGGTGCAGACAGTTCTTTACATCTTGTTCTAGAAAACACCTACAAAACCAGTATTTGACTATTTCCCTCAAAATGATAACAGTAAAATATGCCTCACAATCCTGGATGATGAAGCATTTCAGTTGGATAGATGTAAAATAGTATTGTTAGTTATTTTCAAATCTTAGACCATCAAAGAAAAAGAGCAGACTATAGGAAAAGTGAAGAAAATCTCTCTTGCTCCTCTCACCTCACTGCACACTTTTCCCCCATCCATTAATTCATGCCTGCACTTACCTTTAGGAGGTGCTGGCTGGATAGCAATAACTGGTTGCTGCTTTGGCAGTGTCACAAGCGTCGGAAGAGCTGGAATGACAATGGCTTTAGCCTGGACACTGACGCCACCCAGAGACTCCCGAAAGACAGGCAAAAGTGGTTTGGGCTGAATCAAGGGTTTGGAAACCAATGGGCTACATCGATTTGGAGTCACTGACGATCCATTTGCTGGAGAGGAGAAAGGAAATGAATTGACATTAAGTGCGCTTACAAAATGAGTAACCATTAGGCTTAAATCCAACTGCCAGTCCCAACAAAAATAGACAGAGGCTTCAATTGCACTGCAAAACTGATGCAGTTTGACAACAGTGGAAGGGGGAAAACCTTAAATACTCGTAGGCAAATGGGATGGCAAAAGGTCTTAAATGTCTCTATATTAATGCACAGAGCATGGGAAATAAACAGCATGAACTCAAACTTTTAGCACAGCAAAGAAAATATAGTTATAATAGGCAAAGCAGCAGCTTCATTTATATACCGCTTCATATTGCGCTATGGGATATCTAAGCGGTTTACAACTGTAAGCTCATTGCCCCCCAACTGTTGGGTACTCATTTTAGCAACCTCAGGAGGATGCAGGCCTGAGTCTAGCCTGAGCCCTGGCTAGTATTGAACTCGCATCACTAAAACCTGGTGGAATGAGTCTCATGATTGGAATGTAATAACAGAGACATGTAATCTATTTCAGAGAAACAGACCAAACGGGAAGAAAAGTAGTAGCATTATACATTAAGGATGTGAACAGATCCATGACTTA
Source organism: Phrynosoma blainvillii (assembly GCA_026167975.1). Taxonomy (NCBI): domain Eukaryota; kingdom Metazoa; phylum Chordata; class Lepidosauria; order Squamata; family Phrynosomatidae; genus Phrynosoma; species Phrynosoma blainvillii. The sequence goes on from JANUYF010000004.1 coordinate 157,512,559, forward strand.
AATCAGGGGTAGGCAACCTTTCCCCTTTAAGGGCCGAGGGACTTCAGCTCCCAGAATCCCAGGAGTTATTGGCCAACATGAGACTATTGGCCAACATGGCTGAGTCTTCTGGGAGCTGAAGTCCCTCGGCCCTTAAAGGGGAAAGGTTGCCTACCCCTGACTTAAATCCTTGAGATCATGTGGGTAAAAATTAAGGAGGAGAGAAACGAAAGGGATGTCATTGCGGAGGGTCTACTACAGACCCCAAAGCCAGACTGGGAACTTGGACAATATCTTCCTGGAACACATGACCAAACATTCAGAAAGGAGAGCTGTATTAGTAATGAGGGATTTCAACTATCCTGATATTTATTGGAAGTAAAACTTTGCCAAAAATTAAAGGTCCAACAAATTCCTCACTCGCCTTGCAGACAAATTCATTGTCTAAAAAAGGAAACTAGGGGATCAGCTATTTTAGATCTGATCCTAACCAATAGTAATGACATGAGGAAAGGATAGAAGTGGTGGGATCCTTAAGTGGGAGTGACCATGTTCTCCTGGAGTTTGTTACACAGCAGAAGCATAATCAGACACACAATCCAAATTTTAAGATAGCTGATTTCTGTAGACTTAGGGAAATACTGGGGGTGATCCCATGGTCAGGAATACTAAAAGAGAGGGCAGTTCATTATGGATGGGAGTTTCTTAAAGTGAAATATTGAAAGTACAATTTTAAACTGTTCCAATGAGGAGGAAAGATGAGAGCTGCCTAAAGAAACCAGGATGGATGTCTAAAGAACTTTCAACTGAGCTAAGTTTTAAAAGGGACATGTACAAGAAATGGAAAAGGGGGGAAATCACCAAAGAGGAATTCAAACCAACAGCCAATATGTGTAGGAGAAAGCCAGAAAAGTTAAAGCACAGAACTATCTACAGGTTGCTAGAGCAGGTGAAAACAGGAAAAGCGGCTTATCCATGGCAAAAGGAAGGACAAGTACACTGCATAGAGAAGAAGGCAAAATGCTAACAAGGGACAAAGAAAAGGCAGAACTATTCAGCACCTTCTTTGCCTCATCTTCTCTCAAAGAAAAACAGTGCTCAACTTGGGGGAAATAGAGCAGATGATTTAGTTATGTTCTTCAGGTTATACTTCAGAATGATGGTTGGTTTAGTGTTCTTCTTTAGCTTTATCCTAATTTTTGATATTAGTAGTTCATGGTCTGTGTACAATCTGTGCCTGATCTTGTTTTTGCAGAGAGAATTGAGTTTCTCCATCTTCTCCTTCCAATTATTTAATCTATTTGATTTCTGTATTGGCCATCAGGTGATGTCCATGTATATTCACTTCTTGGAATGCTTGAAGAATGCATTGGCATGAACAAACTACACATCACAAAATAGTTTTTTTCCACACAAATAATGTTAAAGCATGATTAAGCACTACATAATTCTGGAAAGATTTTGCATCATGCCTGGGACATGGATGATCATTCTGGTCTTTTCCACCTCCTCTGTGGCCAGAAGAAAAGAATTTGCTAGTGTTTACTTTGTCTTTCCCCAGTAATCCTAACTGGTCCTTAAATAAACACTAGCTATCATGGTTTAAAACAAATTTTCATCAGTTTCAAAACACTCCAACTTCAAAACTATCTTATTTAACTAACCATGGTTTATTTGAAATCTTTATTTCTTATATAGGGCTTTTACTGACTGCCAGAAATAATGCAGCTTGAGACCACTTTAACTGTCCTGGCTCAGTGCTAGGGAATCATGGGAACTGTAGTTTATTGTGGCACCAGAGCTCTCTGACAGAGAAGGCTCAATGTCTCAGAAAAAACTACAATTCCCATGATTCCCTAGCATTGAGCCAGGACAGTTAAAGTGGTCTCAAGTTGCATTGTTTCTGGCAGTCTGTAAAGGCCCATAGTTACAATCCAGAATTAGGTGACTTCAAGCCTCTCTGTAAGAATCTGATGAAGACTTATCCTATTTTCATGTACCTTTCATTCTATAAATAACATAAACAATTATAATGTATAAAGCATGTTAATGTACAGAGTATCTTGTTAGTACATTAGTGCTGTTCAGTCAAATTAACTGATTTTTAATCAAAAGGTTTTAAAATGGGCCAATTAAAAAGTTCAAAAATTTGACAACTAATTTCAAAACAAGGGCTCTGAGCAGACAGGCCAGGAAAGCATGAGTTTGGCCTGTGCTTTTCTGGCCTGGATGCTAACCCAGATTGGTTCCTGGGCTGGCACAGGGGACAGGCAGGAGTTTACACACCCATCCCCATGCCAGCTCAGGGATCAGCTACTGCCATGTGCTCCTTTCCTTCCCCCTGCATCTCCACTAGTGAGCAGACCCCCATCACCATATCTGACATGAAAACAGGGCACCTGGCCACATGGGTGCAGCCAGGCACCTTGTTTTTGCCTCAGACGCAGCAACCGGGGTCTGCTCACTAGCAAAGATGCAAGGATAAGGTAAGGAGCACATGGGGCATCTAAACAGACAGAGTTTGCAATAAAGTTTCCAGGAAACCCCACAGCACACCAGGGGTCAAACTGACCCATGTTAAGGGCTGTTTACCACAGGATCAGATCGGATCCACCAGATCCATGTCTGGTCTGCCAGGATCCAGTCTGCCAGGTTTTGTGCTGCTTTGTCCAAACAAGACAGCACTAGGCTGGGGAAACATGGGCTTTTTGGCCTGTGCAGACAACCCTAAAGCTTTAAAAGGCTGTAAGCAACAGACATCATTTTAGAAACAGGGTGACTCCTTTGCTCAGGCAGTACATTATACTTCCTATTGATTTCTGCTTCAACTAAGAACAATGAATTGTTTCTTCTTCAGATATATTCTCTAAACAAGAGAAAATTTATGCAGAACTAAGAGAATGATCATCTAAGACACAAAATGCACTGTTTTCAGACACTGCCTGAAATCAAACAACTCCACTCACCCCCTCTTATGCTTACAAAAGAAATATATGTCAGGATTATGGCCCCCATACAAGAGACAGATCAAGAACATCATTCGTACCTGAGCGCTGCTTGATTTGGGCCATGGGCCTCTTCTCCTTCTGTTCTTCACATAAAGTAAGAATTGGGGAATCTCTGCTGTACAATGATACAGGAGATGGCTGGGAACTTGAACCCAACTCTATACCTTCCTGGGAAAGGTAAAACAAATCAAGTATAAAATTATATCCTCTTGCAAAAAGGGGAAAGAAGATAATCACACTCTGGCCAAATGCTTTCAAAATCTACAATTCTATCCACTTTGCTTACTTCATTCCTACTGCTGCTGCCGTGCAATTCTGGTTGCATTCCAGTTTTGTTTGTTTGTTTGCTTTTGTTTTAAGGAAAGCCCTTGCAGATATATCTAAGAATCATACAGTAGATTTCAATTGCTTCTTTTCATCCTAAAGACTAACTATAAATGAATGATTATTTTGAACCCTGACTTGATTGACTGCATTTGATCAGTCCAAACTATTGGTCTACTTACAGGTACATGCTGATTTGGGGAATCCACAGATAAAGGAGAAGGAACTGAATCTGTTGAAATGGCTGGTGAGAGAGGCTCCACTTTGCAGTCTGCATCTACAAAAAGAAAAACAGGATATTCTCAAGATACTTCTTCACACTTGTCCAGGATTGTTTTCAAGTAAAACATCTTCATTTTATACACAACAAACAAAAGTGTCCTGAATGAGCTAGAAGAAGATGACCTCTCTGCCTTCCCCTCAGAGCAGGGGTCGGCAACCTATGGCCCGTGGGCTGGGTCCGGCCCCCCGAGGCCTTTGGACCGCCCCCGCCCCACCTGCTGCCACTGCGCATGTCGGCGGGGGCTGCACACGCATGCATGAGCACGCGCACCGTCATTCCCTCCCCTCAGCCCGCGAAAGACCTGAAGGCCAGTGGACCGGCCCCAGGTAAGAAAAACTTGCTGACCCCTGCCTCAGAGTAGAGGCATTGGGGATGAAGCATTTGTTTCTACCAATATAAACACTTTTATTGTGTGTGTATGTACTTTACTGCTGATATCTAGATGTAAATGAAAATTAATGAATTAGTTTATATTCTATGGAAATTATTTCACAGAGATTAAAAAAAAATCCCCAAAAATCTGCTCTATTCCTTTGGAATTGATGGCTTCCTCCATAGCACTCTTTTGTCTGAGGTATATTTGGAGGTGCTTGAACAAATACTTTCTTGAGTTAAGGGAGTACCATTGTGACTCAAGCTTCTCCTTTTGATATGTTACCAACACGTACAATCTTCACTGTTTGGTGAATCTGACCTCTGTTCACTGCAGGGCAGATCCTCTGAATAGCACTCACTCTAGCAGTGATAAAGAGCTGCTCATGGCAAGGCAATAGTTTTCATGGGCTATTTGCTCCACTTGCCAACACAGGTCGAGTATACCCTACCTCAAATGCTTGAAACCAGATGTGTTCTGTATTTGGGATTTTTTTTTTTATTTTAGAATACCTATATTTGCATATACATAATGATACACAATGAGGCTGAAGAGAGACTGAGGATCTGTGAAATGGTGGGAATCCAAGCATAGTGCATTGAACAAATTCATGTCTCCTGCTATTTCACAGATCCATGTCTCTCTCCAGCTGCATCTCTCTCCAGTATCATAAAGTACAAGTACACAGCTCAAAAAAGTTTTGGGGTATTTCGGATTTCAGAATTCCAGATATGGATACTCAAGCTTGTAGTACCATGTCATTTTTTATTTCCAACACTGACATCCATTTCTGCTTTGTCCAACCCAAATGCAACATAAAAACTACATGCAATCCTCAAACATTTTGTGGCTCCTGCACACACACACAAACTCCTCCACCAATTCCTTCTAAAACTTTTATTGATTTATTGTTGCCAAAATCTCATAAATTTCTTCCCTAAGAAGCTTCTGGAGAGGCATGATTGGCCTATCTGGGCCACTTTTAGTGGGTTAGCCTGTTTTAAGTCTGAGAGGGTGTCCCCCCCCCCCCCCCCCATAATTGGAAATAACCAGAAGCCACCTACAATTTTGAAGGGGAAAAGGCTTAAAACAGGATCAACCAGAGTGGCACAGTTTGTCCAACTGTGCTCCCTAGAGGCTTCTGGCAGCATAACTGCCCAATTTTTGGCTAAAATAATTTTGGGGCCATGGGATCAGTGGCAAACCCTGGAAATTTGCTAGACTTATTTTAGCCCAGACCATAGTTATCAGATAATCTATTTGCTCATTCCAGCACTTATAAAAAGCTCCTCCTGTCAAGCCAGTAGCTTTCATTGGCTATTTGCTCCACATGCCAAATGACCTTCCACATAAAGAATTTCCTTCTGTAACATCTACTCTAAAATTATTTTTCCACACATTGTTGTGCTTATCACGCCAGGATATTCTTGACAGTATTTCATTAGAAGAAAAAACACAGCTTGGCATACTTTTGGCACTGGCTCCAGCCACAGCCAGTGCCAGCTCTTGACTGATTTTTCCTATGTGTGAGGAATCTTTTGTTTAACAAGGTACGCTATCCCTATTTTCAGGATCCAGTCTTACAGTTGTTACTGTGATAAACAACTTGATCTGAAATTACCTGCTGGGCTCTGCTTTGAAACATCCCTTGGGTCTGAATCCCAAGACATCAGGTCTAGATCGAAGTCAAGGTCACAAAGGCTGCTTTCCTATAAACCACAAAAGCAAAGTTACAGAGAGGAAAAGCACCCAAAACACTGAAAAACAATGAGTGGAAGAAGCAATTTATCTGCCACCATCCATTAACCAGGCTGTTGCCTGAGAGAGCTGTCAATTCTAACATTCCCTCATCCTCTAACATGTCCTCACTCTTTCCTTTACTATCTTCCAGTCTACTGATCTGGAATCCAAATGAGATAGACAGCACTGCAGGTCTGGTATATTAGGGCACATTGTAAGGCCTCTTCAGAAGTGTCCTGACAACTACAAAATGCTTTGCCTACTATAATTTTTGGTGGGATCAGAGGGTCCCCTCCTCTATTTTTACTAGTATTGAATCACTTAATGCAAATGCCAGACTTTGGGTTAATGGTTTATTTAATTACAGTCAGCCCTCCTTATCCACTGATATATTTTTTTTAATCCACGGATTCAAGCATCCATGGCTTGAAAATAATTTAAAAATATAGAAATTCCAAAAAGCAAACTTTGATTTTTCCATTTTGTGTAAAGGACACAATTTTTTGTGCCATTGTATTGAATGGGACTTGGAGCATCCACAGATTTTGGTATCCATGGGGGTCCTGGAGTCAAACATCAGTGGATAACAAGGGCACACTGTACTTGTTGCAAGATCATGAAAATTGCCTAGAGTGCACTGAACATATTCTGTCTCATTTATATCCTTATAAGTTCATTTTAAGTGGACTTTTACAAGTCCAACTTATGAATTGCCAAATTCAAAACCCTTCTTATGTCTTAACAAAGGCTTAAAATTGAGAATTATCAAATTGATATTTTAATGTTACTGAATCTTCAGTCCATTTGTTCTGAAAGATTTTGAAGCCCTGGATGTTCAGAATTTAGGATTACAGTTCTCAACATAAAGTCATTCACAGTCCAAGGACGGTCTGCAAAAACAGTTTTCTGGACTAATTACTGTCCTGTTAAATACAGATGACTACTATATATGTAATAATATCTTCCACTGGGAACAGTGGAAAGTGAGATAAGCAAGAAATCCAATGAACGTCAACTTTAGAAGGGATTCATTAAGGACATCTAAAATACAAAACTGTACATTGTTTCTCTTGTGCACTAAAAAAATACATGGATAAATTCACATTTATGCTAATATTTTAAACAATAGACTGCTGAAAAACTGATCTTGCAGATAAACAAAGTAATCAAGGCTTCGAGGACTAATGCCTGGTTTCATTTTCTTTCCTGTTCTGACAAAAAGCAGTAGCAATGTTTTGCTTTTGCATATTTGCCAATGTTGTTTTGCTTCTATTTACTGTGGGTGGAGGGCTGTTATATGTGCTTGTAGGAGCATTGTGAAGTGGATGTCTGGCTGATTTTATTACAGGAAATTGCCTGGTTTGGGGCTGTGCTGAAGAAATACAATTTAACTGTTTCCACATTTAGGGAAGTGATGAGCAAATTCATTTTGCACTCAGTCAAACAGAATTGTGTGAGCACAACATAGAACAAAAAAATATCAAGAGGGTGCTACTCACATATATTTCATTCTCTACATCTAGCTGTAGTTCATTATCCTCTATCAGATCACCAATTTCACTGAAGAGAAAAGAATCTAGGATGTAAACAACATAAGAAGGGCATAAAACATAAAATCAAAAACTTCACAGGGGCCAATATTCAAAACCCCTCAATTACCCAAAGAAATAATTGCCTTTATGTCAATAAGCATTTGGTGGCTACTGTGCAAACAAAATGTTGGCCTTTGGTCTGATCTCTTATGAAAATTCATAAATTCTCCAACCTCTACGTTCTGCAGCTTGCAGAAGACAGCAAGCAAAAATGCCTCTATTTGATTGTTCCAAACAATTTATTCTGCTTTGGAGATGTAGGTTAAAAAAAAACTTTGGTAGAAAGCGTGTTTGATAAACAGGTAGATAAAGCATAGTCTGACAACACTTTTTGGCTGTATAGGGCCATATACCTTTCAGTTAAAAGGCTCTGTCAACCTCTAACTATAAATAATGCATGAATAGGAGTGATGAAGGGAGGGTATTGGCACTACCTTCCTGTGGTGCATGCTCCTGTGAGGCAAAAGGCTATGCTAACGGCAGCAATGCTGCTGGTAGGGTCTAAATAACTAAATGTGTCAAACAGCTACTGGGATGACACTGCCAGACTATGCCTCAGAGGCAATGGCAGTGTGGCACCATAGCAAACCCTTATCAGAGGCGGGGTGCAGACGGGTGGCTCTGGGCCGCCCCGGAAAGCGGCGGATCAGGGCTGTGGCTACCCCACACTGTGGCCCCGATTCTCTCTTTTGCCACCCCGAAAAGAGCGGCAAAATGCCGGTCCTTTCAGGGGCGGTAAAAGGCCGCCCTAAGAGTCAGCACACAGCTCTTCTTCGCCCTTTCCGGCGCAGTGTGCTTGAACGCTGCACCAGAAAAGCATCCTGATGGCGCACACCGTGCATAACGGCATGCAGCATCAGGACGCCGCCGGCGTGGCGTTGGGACAGCCAGCGTGAGGCTGCCCTGCCCTATCTCTGCCTCCAGTCCGGCCCTTTCGGCCAGTCTGCAGAGGCCCATAGAATCATAGAGCTGAAAGAGACCACAGGGACCATCCAGTCCAACCCCCTGCCATGCAGGAACACCAATCAAAGCACTGTGCAGAGGAAGGTTAGTACTGTGCAGAGGGAGACATGGTAAACCTCTTTTTTAAGCTCTTTTACCATGAAAACTTTATGATGAGACAATTCAAAATGAACCAAAAGATAGTGCCAAAAGGTGAGACTCTCACGTTGGATGGTTCTCAACAAGCTATTGGGGTAGAGCAGAGGACACCTACGAGTAGTGCTGTGGCTAATGATGCAACTGGACTCAGGTTGCAAGGACGTTCACCTGTTGACATGCTCCGAGGTGAAAGGAAAGTCTGAAAGTGCACCCTATCTGTTTAACTAGCCTGTTGAACATATCATGCGTAAAGCAGGATTAGACTCAGAGGAATGAGGCATAAAAATCGAAAAAAGGAACATCAACAATTTAAGACAGGCAAATAACAACGACAGCAACAACAAAACAACAACATTTATTTCTTACCCGCCTCTTCCCATGGATCGAGGTGGGGAACAACAACAATTAGCAGACACACCACATCAGTTAAATCGCATCAATTAAAACACACATTAATTTAAAAGGACATGCATGCAATTTAGAAGGACAAGATATACACATATTAAAACAATCCACATCTAAAAATCATCATTTAAAATTCACAGTTTAAAAATCATCTGGGTAAACCTGTTGGAAGAAATTGGTCTTTAATGCTGTTTTGAATTCAGGCAGTGTATTCAGCTGTCAAATCTCTTCCGGCAGATCATTCCAAAGGCTAAGGACAGCTGAAGAAAAAGTCCTCTGGCTGACACTTGCTAGCCTAGTCCTGGTTGACTGAAGTACCGTAAATGTCTGCCAGAGGACCTGAGCATATGGGGCGGATTATGTGGGAGAGGGCAATCCTGTAGGTAACCAGATGGCACCATAACACTAGCAGAAAAGAGCAAAGACTTGGAATGATTACTGAAGAAAGTCAAGGAAAGTCAAGTCCTAGTAGACCACAAGTTGAATATGAGGGGGAAGGTTAGGAGACATATAGTTGTTGACTGCCCTCAAGTCGGCCTCTACTCAACCCTGAGAATGAAACACATCCAAGCCCTCCACTCACAGTACTCAACTGCCTGGCTCAGCTCCTGCAGGCTCAGGGCCATGGCCTCCTTGATTGAGACATAGAATCCTAGAGCTGGAAGAGACCTCAAGGGCCATCCAGTCTCTGTTTAAAGACCTCCAAAGGAGGAGACTCCACCACATTTCGGGGGAGTGTGTTCCACTGTCAAATAGCTCTCACTGTCAGGAAGTTCCTCCTAATATTTAAATGGAATCTCTTTTCCTGCAGCTTGAATCCATTGCACCTGGTCAGATTCTCTGGAGCTGCTGAAAACAAGATTGCTCCATCCTCAATGTGCCATCCCTTCAAATATTTAAACAGGGTCATCATATCACCTCTTAACCTTCTCTTCTCCAAGCTAAACATACCCAGCTCCCTAAGTCTCTCTCATAGGGCATGGTTTCCAGACCCTTCACCATTTTGGCTGCCCTCCTCTGGACAGGCTCCAGCTTGTCAACATCCTTTTTGAATTGTGGTGCCCAGAACTGGACACAGTATTCCAGGTGAGGCCTGACCAAAGCAGAATAAAGTGGCACTATTACTTTCCTTGATCTACGTACTATACTTCTATTGATGCATCCGAGAATCATGTTGGCTTTCTCGGCTGTTGCATCACACTGGTTCAGCTTGTGGTCTACTAGGACTCCTAGATCCCTTTCACATTTAAGGCCTCGGCAGACGGCTTAAAAAGCCATCCTGGAGGCAGGGAAGAGGAGGGGCAGCTGCACGCTCGGCGCCACTTCCTCCTCCCGAGGTCGTCCTCGGAGCCGCCGGCCCTCCGCACGGCCGGCGCTCCGAGGGCAACCTCCTGCCGCAGCGTCCGGACACGCTGCGGCAGAAAAGTCAGTGAAAGTGCACCGCAAGCTTTTGAGGCGCACTTTCGCTGACTTGTGAAAGGAGCGCTATTTTAGCGCTCCTTTCAGGGGCGGCGAAGGTGCGCCGCAGGATCGAGGCGTGGGGATGCCTCGGTCCTGCGGCGCACCTTCCCAGGGCGGCCCACAGCTGCCAGTCTGCTTAGGCCCTTAGTCTTGTTAAGGCAGGTGCCTATATCATTTCATTTTTTCTGCCTAACTACAGTACATTACATTTCTCCATGTTGCAGTTCATTTTGGTAGCTTTGGTCCAGCTTTCTAATCTATTAAGGTCATTTTGAATTTTTATCCTGTCTTCTGGGGTATTAGCTATTCCTCCTAATTTGGTGTCATCTGCAAATGAGAAGCATGCCCCCTATTCCTTCATCCAAATCATTGATAAAGATGTTGAACAGCACTGGGCCCAGGACAGAAACCTGTGGCACCCCAATGGTCACTTCTCTCCAGGACGAAGAGGAGCCATTGCTGAGCACCCTTTGGGTTTGACTGTTACAACCAATTACAATTCTACCTAACAGTTGCATTGTCTATCTATCTGGCATGTGGTCTTCCTCTCTTTCTACTTCCCTCCAATTTTCCCATAATTATTGTCTTTTCTAGTAAGTCATCTGTTCTAATGATGTGGCTGAAATATGACAGCTTCAATTTCGTCGTCTTGGCTCAGAGAGTTCATGCTTGATCTGTCCTAGGATCCACTTGTCTTTTTAGCTGCCAATGGTATCCTCATCCCTCTTCTCCAGCACCATGTCTCAGATGAATTAATTTTTTTCCTATCTGCTTTCTTCACTGTCCATCTCTCACAGCTGTACATGGTAATAGGGAATATAATGGCTTGAATGATTCTAACTTTAGTGTTCATCTGTATATCTTTACACTTTAGGATCTTGCCTAATTCTTTCATAGCTGCCCCTCCTATTCCTAATCTTCTTCTGATTTCTTTATTATCACCTCCTTTCTGATCAATTATTGATCCAAGGTATGGGAAATCTTTAGCTATTTAAATCTCCTCTCTATATTGAATGTGTTTCCTCTATGGTGATTGTTTTAGTTTTCTTAACAATCCTGCCTTGACACTTTCTCCTCTGAATTTCTCTAGTAACTGTTAACAGTCTTCTCTGCTAGTATTATGGTGTTGTCTGCATCTCTTAGGTTGCATTAGCACTGCAGAAATAATCCAGGTTGACAGCACTTTAACTGCCATGACTCAATGCTATAGAATTTAAGAACTGTAATTTTCTGAGACATTTAGCCTTCTCTGTCAGAGAATTTTGTGCCATAGCAAACTACAGATCCCAGAAGTCCATAGTGCTGAGGTGTTGGCAGTTAAAGTGGTGTCAACATGAATTATTTCGGCAGCGCGGATGCAGCCTTAGATTGTTGGTATACAAGTACAATGAAAGTGAAACCTTTTTCACAGGAACATTAAAGGAGTGGTTTCCTCATATAAATTTGATTCAACAAGTAATTTCCAGCCTACTCAGTTTCTTGAGCAGAGGTCTCAGTGATCTAGGGAGTTTATCACACAGGGGAAACTGGAAGTTTAAACAATGATTAACCCATGAAAATAATTAACCCATGAAAATTAAAATAAAACAACATTAACACAAATTATCCCGTGAAGAAACAGGGAATAACCAGGCAAGAAACAGCAAACAGAGGCTACTCTGTGATCATGTGGCCAGCATGATTGCACAGAACGCTGTTTACCTTCCCACCGAAGTGGAACCTATTTATCTACTTGCATCTGCATGCTTTCGAACACGGGTTAATCACTGTTTATACTTCCAATCCCCCCCCCCCCCCGCATGTGATAAACTCCCAAGCGGTGCTGACGTCGTTGCTTCTGGGATTCAGCGCCTCAGCACCCACTTAGTGTCTGTACAGACTGCCAGAAATAATCCAGTTTGAGGCCACTTTAACTGTCCTGGCTCAGTGCTAAGGAATCATGGGAACTGTAATCTATAAAGCACATACTGATTTCCTTTTGGAACTCCCTGCTGCACTCCGATCACCATCATATGTTTGCAATGTGATCCCTAGTGCCTCTTCCTTTCCTGAACCCTGCTTGGACCTCTGGGATTTTTCTCTCTATGTATGGTTGGAGTCTATGGGCCTATACAGACTGCAAGAAATAATCCAGTTTGGGGCCACTTTAACTGCCTTGGCTTAGTACTAGGGAGTAATGGGAACTGTAGTTTATTGCGGCACCAGACTTCTCTGACAGAGAAGGCTCAATGCCTCAGAAAAAAATACAATTCCCATGATTCCCTAGCATTGAGCCAGGACAGTTAAAGTGGTCTCAAGCTGGATTATTTCTGGCAGTCTCTACAGGCCCTTACTCTCCAGTCAGCCAACCCCACCTCACCCTGACAACACCCGGATGGTTTATTCTGAAAACCCCCGCCTTCAGGGCAGGACAAGGGCCCTCAGCTACAGGCCTGCTTCCCTTCCCATCAATTCCGCCGACACCGCGCTTACCCCACTTGAGGCCTGGCTCCTCCGAGGCCCAGCCAGTCGTCGTCGTCGCCGCCGCCATGTTTCTCCTTCTCCTCCGCTTCCGGGTGGCATAAACACACGTGTACTTCCCCCTCACGGAGTCCCGCCCCCCGACTACGGCGCCCGGGAAAGGCCATAATGTCCAGGAGGACGCGACTCCGCGCGGGGGCGGGGCTGGGTCCCTCTTTCGCAGGGACTTCGGCCAATCCGCGCCTTCTCCAGACTCGGCGCGAGGAAAGAGGAGGGGGCGGGCTCTCAGTCCGAGGCTGTTGCTAGTCAACGGCAGGAGGCTTGAAAGTGAGGCGCCTGCGCGCTGGTGCATAGGGCCAGAGGAAGCGTTCAGGGAACCGTTCCAGGAGGGAGGCGGCTTATTAGTAGGCTGTGAAGGGAAACTGGACCCTCCGCCGCCATCCTTTCTTCCCGATAGAGAAAGAGGGAGCTTCGAAAGGGGGCCGTCTGTTGTTTTTGCTGGACCCCACAACAAACTCCATTTCCCAGAATTCCATAGCCTTGAGCCAAGGCACTGAGACCTTATGGTTGAGACATCTCCAAGACCCTCTGTCCTCCACTGCTCTATTATTATTATTATTATTATTAATAATAATAATAATAATAATTCCTGCAGCCCCTTAATACCTGTGACCTACTTAATAGAGTCCATCCATCTAGTATGTGGCCTTCCTCTCTTCCTACTTCCCTCCACCTTCACCAGCATTATTGTTTTTTCCAATGAGTCCTTTCTTCCCATGATGCATCCGAAGTACGACAGTCTTGTTTGGTCATCTTGGCTTCCAGGGAGGTTTCCAGCTTGATCTGCTCTAGGACCCCCTTGTTTGTCCTTTTGGCTGTCCATGGGATCCTCAGCACTCTTCAGCATCACATTATCTCACAGGCATTGATTTTCTTCCTATCTGCTTTCTTGACTGTCTATCTCTCACATCCATACATGGCAATAGGGAATACAATGGCTTGTGTGATTCTAACTTTAGTGTTGGGCTGTATATTGTTACAATTTAGGATTTTGTCTAGTTCTTTCATAGTCACCCTCCCCATTCTTAATCTTCTGATTTCCTGGCTGCAATCCCCATTTCTATCATTGTTTGATCCCAGGTATCAAAACTCTTTTACTATTTCTGTTTCCTCAATGGGTCCTGGAGCAGATCAAGCCAGAAATCTCCCTGGAAGCCAAGATGGCAAAATTGATCACATCATGAGAAGGCACAGCTCAGTAGAGAAGACAAGGATTCTGGGGAAGGTGGAGGGAAGTAGAAAGAAAGCCCCATGCCAGATGGATACACTCAAGTCAGGGAGACCATGGGCTTGAACCTACTGGAACGGAGCAGAGGGGATAGGTGGGCTTGGAGATATCTCATTCACAGGGCCACCATAAGTCAGGGTCAACTTGAAGGCAGCTGACAGCAACAATAGACTCATAGAGTTGGGAGATATAGGGCCTTTGCAGACTGCCAGAAATAGTGCACATTAAATTGAGGCACTGCCCTGGCTCAGTGCTAGGGAATCATGGGAACTGTATTTTATTGTGGCACTAGAGCTCTCTGACAGAGAAGGCTCAATGTCTCAGAAAAAAATACAATTCCCATGACTCCCTAGCACTGAGCCAGGGCAGTGCCTCAATTTAATGTGCACTATTTCTGGCAGTCTGCAAAGGCCCATAGTCCAGTCCCATGCCATGCACAACTAAAGAACTCTTATCAAACCTCTCTTGAAATACCTCCAAAGAATCATAAGCATAAAATCATAGAGGTGGAAGGGACCATGTAGAAATTTACAATCAAAGCACCCCCGACAGATGGCCATCCAGCTTCTATTTAAAAACCTCCAAAGAAAGACATGCCACCACACTCCAAGGAAGTGTATTCTACTGTCAAACAGCTCTTACTGTCAAAATTTTCTTTGTAATGTTTACATAGGTCCTTACCTGTAGTTTAAATCCAATGCTCCATGTCCTAGTTTTAGGGGCAGAAGAAAACAAGCTTGCTCCATCCTGTATATGATATCCCTTTAAACATGTTTAATCATGTCACCTATTACCCTTCTGTTTCCAGGCTAAACATACCTGGCTTCCAGATGTGAAATACCACCTGTTGAAGATTGGCAGGAAAAGGAGTTTATTGAGATTAAGTATTGTCTATCAAAAGAGTGTCTACATTCTCACCAAGCCACTTCCTAGAGACCACTTCCAATTCCTAAGAGAATTTTAATCTTTTGGTGTTTTGACTGAGTTATTTTAATTGTTTTAATAATGTTTTGCTGTGTTTTTAAGTCGTGAGCTGCCTTGTGTCCCTTTTTGGGAGAAAGGCGGGATAGAAATAAAGTAAATAATAAATAGGTGAATCTTGTGGACTTAAACAAGTGTTACTGAGAAGAGGTGTTGGAAACAAGGGGACATCAGTGCTTGCATAAAGTAATTTGTGAGAAAGTTGAGTAGATACCATCTGCTCTTTGTTTCACCTCTGTATCTTGTTTTGGGCTATGCTCTCAAGCCTTTTGCTTCCTTCTTACCAGATGAGGTCACTCCCCTCCTTCTTCAAGAGGTTAGTCTCTGTTCCCTTTGCCTGGGAAAGGTACATCCTATGGGGGTTGAATCCCAATAATGGCTGATAGATTGCACCCACATATTGTATGTAGGTTAACATCTTTTCTATCTTTTCCCAAGATGGATTTTGTTAGACAATAAATGTAAGTTTTCTTTTTTACCTTACAATGGCATTCCACCTCAAGTTCATATTGCACTAGTCCTGCTGCATTCGGCTTAATATAGATAATAAATATTCCTACAGAGCCCTCTGTCTGGAGCAGCTTAAAGCAGTTCTTTTTACATGTGTCTTACCTGATACACTAAACATACCCAGTATTACTCATTACTTGTTCAAAATGAATTTCAACAAAATGAATTTCAACACGGAGAAATGTAAGGTACTGCACTTAGGGCGGAAGAATGAAATGCATAGATATAGGATGGGGGACACCTGGATTAACAAAGCTATGTGTGAAAGGATATTGACAAATTGGAGCATGTCCAGAGGAGGGCGACTAAAATGGTGAAGGGTCTGGAAACCATGCCCTATGAGGAATGATTTAGGGAACTGGGTATGTTTAGCCTAGAGAAGAGACAGTTAAGAGGTGATATAATAGCCCTGTTTAAGTATTTGAAGGGATGCCATATTGAGGAGGGAGCTAACTTGTTTTCTGCTGCTCCAGAGACTAGAACATGGAACAATGGATGCAAGGTACAGGAAAAGAGATTCCAGCTCAACATTAGGAGGAACTTCCTGACAGTGAGAGCTGTTTGACAGTGGAAGGCACTCCCTCGGAGAGTGGCGGAGTCTCCTTCTTTAAACAGAGGCTGGATGGCCATCTGTTGGGAGTCCTTTCATTGTGTATTCCTGCATGGCAGAGGGTTGGATTGGATGGCCCTTGTGGTCTCTTCCAACTATGATTCAAAATATTATGCTTGTCATTATTTCTTCCTGGTAGTACATTACTAATGCGTTAACACTTGTCCCTCCACATTCACTGAGGTTAAGAGCACAGGATCCCTGTGAATATGAAAAAACTGCAAATAACAAAAACATTCTTGTTTTTACCTGACGGAACATCTCTCCAGAAATCTCTATGTCGGGGTAGGCAACCTTTCCCCTTTAAGGGCCGAGGGACTTCAGCTCCCAGAATCCCAGGAGCAATTGGCCAACATGGGACTATTGGCCAACATGGTTGAGGCTTCTGGGAGCTGAAGTCCCTCGGCCCTTAAAGGGGAAAGGTTGCCTACCCCTGCTCTATGTCCTCCAGTACAACTCTGTGGTCAACATCTGCCAGACACTGACCATAGAATTGCACTGGAGGAGCTACAAATGCCAAGTGGAGTCTTCTCTCTAGGAATCTCTAGGTCCTTCAGTGCAACTTGCGGTTAAAGTTGACCATAGAGTTAGTTGCGCTGGAGGACCTAGATATTCCTAGAATAATAATATTAATCAAATCCATGAATAATCAAATCCGCAAAAGTCAAAGCCGTAAATGTGGAGGGACGAGTGTATTTTATAAAATGTATATTTTTATTGTTAACTGCCATCAAATTTATTTATGGTGACCCCATAAATGAGAGACCACCCTATCGTCAACAGCCCTGCTCAGATCTTGCAGACTCAGGTCGTGGCTTCCTCAGTTGAGTCTATCCACTTGCATTGTGGTCTTCCTCTTTCCTTGCTGCGTTCTACCTTACCAATTATTATTTCTTTTCTAGTGAATGTACATTTAGCATAAATAAAAGTACTTACATGCCCCCAAATCCCACCAATGACACAACAAACTTTGACATAAAAGTAAGGACCAAGCATCATTCACCACAGAAGCATTTATTACTTTAAAAAAAAAAAAAGGTTTTCCATTTCTGCCCTCATCTTTCCCCCAAAGTAACATGGTACAGGTAACAGTTATTTATAACATGTTTATTTCAAGTACTGGAGCACATTCACACTACACAGCTGTAGCACTGTAGTTCTACTTTAACTGCCCTGGTTCCATTATGTAGAGTCCTGGGCTTTGTAGTTTGGTCAGTGGCACAAGAGCTATGTGGCTGAGAACTATAAAGGCCCGTCCTTACACTTCGCATGCCAGGCTTCCACAGGATATTGCCGTGGCATTTAATATGGAATATAGCACTCTTCATTGTGGGTTGAGCCCCAAGTCTTGAACCATTCTCTTCTTACTTGCTTTGATAGCTCTGCTGTTATGTGATGAATGTTGTCATCTTAAGTGGAGGGAAGATGAGAGGTATGCTTCTTTAGTTACTGTAGTAAAATTCCATTGTGTTTCTGTTCTCCTTCTCCTGAGCAGTCCACTGTTACTTTTCCTGGGGCCCCCAGAAATTTTCTCTTATCAAAGTCAGAGGGGATTATAGAAGTGAAACTTAAGGCCTTTACAGACTGTCAGAAATATTGCAGCTTGAGACCACTTTAAATGCCCTGGCTCAATGTTAGGGAATCATGGGAATTGTATTTTTTTCTGAGACATCAAGCCTTCTCTGTCAGAGAGCTCTGGTGCCACAATAAACTATAGTTCCCATGATTCTCTAGCACTGAGCCAGGGCAGTTAAAGTGGACTCAAGCTGCATTATTTCTGCCAGTCTGTAAAGGGCCTTAGTTTATTAATTCAGATCTAGCAAAGGATGTGCTGCTCTGCTGAGCTTTCCAATAAAGTCTCTCTGGTTTCATCCATGAAGTGTGTTCATCGAGTTAGATAGAGACAGAGCATTACAACAATTGATTTTAATATTTTTATATTATACAATACATAATTTCAATATTAGCTACAGCACGTACAGAAGTCATATGACACTAGAGAATGACTTCATGCTATGCAACATAACAGATGATTTCGGAGATTATGGCAAATTCTGCTAGAAGAGGGAGCCAGCATGATGTTAGACTACGACTGGAGGCCAAGGTTTGAATCCCTGCTCAGCCATGGGAAACCACTGGGCATCTTGGGCAAGTCGCATACTCTCAGCCACAGGAAGCAAAAGGCAAACCCCTTCTGTATACATTTTGCCAAGAAAAATTGGAGAAAGGTTCACCCTACGGTCGGCATAGGTCAAAAATGCCTTGAAGACACACGACGACAACAATGAGCGGTATAACCAAAAATGGCTTTCACAAACTTGGTTTCAGTTTATCCAACATGTAAACAGTGCGATTTCAAATCTTCTGGTACCTATTATGCAAAATCCTTTTGGACACGAATACTATCCTAGAATGGAACAGAAATAGGAACATCGTTGTTTATGAACACTAGGTTAGAGACTGTTTTACTGTTGGTTTGACATTTGTTTTTGTAGTCATGAAATACATTGCTAACGTGTTTGTTACTGAGCATAGATCCAAAAGAATGCTTTGATTCCCCACTCAGCCATGAAACCCACTCAGCCTCGGAGGAAGGCAGTAGCAAATCTCTGAACAAATCTTGCCAAGAAAACCCCATCACGGGTTTGCCTTAGAGTAGCCGTAAGCTGGAAATTACTTGCAGACACACAACAACAACAGACCAAAAGAAGCAGTCCTAAAGAACAGAAAGTGAACAGATGGGTCCCTGGTCTAGGTAGCTCCATCTCACACAAAGCCTCTCTGGTTGGGCAGAGCCAATATTTGGATCAATTTACCCTGAAAAATGCTCTCCCTCTGTAAACAGGAGGATGCACTTTTGAGGCATGTGTAAATTTCACTCTGCATTGCGACCATGGTTTGGGACTAAGAGACTTCCCACTCCTGCCCCAAAACAGCAATTATTGCTCCTCCTTGAGGTTGGAGGGCTGACCTGGGGTGGCCAAGGGCCATCGTGGAAATCTCTGCTGTGTTTGGAGTGGGAGAGACTGGGGAAGCTCACTTCTGAAGGCTGCACATTACCAATCATTGCTGAAGATGATGGGGTGGGGGTAGATGAAATCTGATTTCTCACATGGCCCCTGGGATACATTTCCTGGGGCTATAGGATTGTATCCTAGTACAATCCTATCCTTGTATCCTAGTAATGCCATTTGCAAAACAAATAAATTAAATCCACATTTTTGGTTCTAGTTGCTACTTAGAAACCAGCCACGAGAGGGCATAAAGTAGTTTTTCAAATAAGTGGTTGCTGAATAGCTAAAATAAAGCGTTTACCTGAATCACATTTAATTTTTAAATCAGGCTGCGTCCGGACCGAAATTATCGCCAGGGTCCATCCCTGCTTCCAGGCATCTTTTTGAAACAGGGAGCTGTCGGAGCGGGGATGGACCCACGCTGCATTCAGGGAGTGATTTCAGTGGTAAAATCTTTCCGATAGGGTCCAGATATGGCCCAATTTAAAATTAAATCCGATTCAGGTAAAACACTTTATTAGCCATGCAATAAAGTCCTAGGTTTCTTGCAGCTTAAATGGATGAAAGGAGGAGGGAAGGGATATGACAGCGCCTTTAAGCCTAACTGGCTTTTATTTTAGCATGAGCTTTTGTACCACATCTGAAGAAGTGGGTTTATAGCCATGAAAGCTCATGCTAAAATAAAAACCAGTTAATCTCAAAGGTGCTGCCACGTTTTTCTCTCCCCCTCCCTTCCTCTTTTTAAAGAGAGAATAAAGCTACTGGTGTCTTAAGTATTACATTAACAAACTACATGGACCCTTCCCATGCATTGAAGGGGGTCCTGTGGATAAGAAAAAAATCAGGACACTAAAGACCCATATTATTCAATGGGTGGTGACATGCATGCATCCATGGCATCATGTCCGCAAGGATGTGCCACCATTGAATAATATGGGATGTAGCAAGCCGCAGACACTCCAGTCATGGGTAGCTAGCCTGCCGATGCAGTGGGGCCACTGTTCATTTCAAATATGCAGTGTAATAAATAAAATAATTTCACAAGTACTGTACTGGAAGATAACCCCATGCAAAGCGAGGAACTACAGACAAGGCCTCTGAAATGAGCATCTGAAAGCAACACAGCTGGCTTACCTTAGAAACCAGAATCAAATGCTGCATTAGAAAACACACCAGGCACCCCTAGATCACTGAAAGACAATAAATATATATGGTTATTCTAAAGGTGGTGTAGCAAAAGAATCATAAGGTCTAGCTCCACCAAAGGCACTTTCCTTCTGTTAGTATCCTGTGTATCTCAAATACCCAAAACACACTTCTAGTTCTTATGACTGCTGAGTTACATTTGAAAACGTGAAGGGGGATCAGTTTGTAATTTCTCTTTTCTCCCATTAGTGGAATCCCTATTTTGGAAATTGACTTTCCAAAAACACAAGGTCAACCAGAAACATGTGAAAAGGTAAACATTTCTGAGAGGCAAGAGCTGGTGAAAACAGCCATTTCAGCGATGAGGAACAGTCACTGCATTCTACCAAAAGAAGCAAGGAAGGGGGGAGATCACAGGCTGCTGACCTTGTTTTTTGTGTTTGTTTGTTGTTTTGCAAAGTTTAACACATTTTGTTTTGACTTCAATTGAGAATCTGAAGCCACACTACAGTCACCTACTCCATGCAAATGGTATACCAGCCGACAAAGGTTGAGAATGGGGCACTGCTGTTGAGCGACTGTAATTCTAGGCACACATACTGGGAAGCCATGGGATTGACTTCTAAGTAAGTGCCATTAGGAAACATCTGATATACACTTCACCTCCCCAAAAATATAAATGCTATATACCTGGTATGGCTCAGGAGCTTCTTTCTTTCACCTGATTAGAGTCCGATTTCCCATTGGATGAAGAATCAAGGACCAGAGAGAGAGAGTATTAGTACCAATTTTGAATGGAGAGAGCAGAAAAATATATTGCTATGATTTAGACAAGAAGGCAATGCCGTGATATTATTGAGAGAACTAAAGACAGGCCTTTCACCTTACAAAAATCCTGCAAGATAGGTTAAAACGCAAGTGGGCAACCAGATGATTTTGGCCTACAACTCCTATCAGCCCCAGCCAGCATAATCAATGGAGATTATCAGACAAGTGAAAGGTATTCTCTCAGCAAAGTCATGCAATGGCGTTGAAGTTTTTCAGACACATGGCACTTATCCAGGAATTAACCCATGAAGATCAAGGAATGCTCCAGCAACAAACCATTTGCGGGGAAGTCCCAGGAATGGTTTGTTGCTGGAGCATTCCTGGATCTTTATGGGTTAAGTCCTGGATAAGTGCGATGTGTCTGAAAATCTTCAGCGTGATCATGCGACTTTGTTGGGAGTATGCCTTTTTCTTCCCCAATTTCCCCCCCATCTGATAATCTCTAATGATGACGAATTATGGGAATCACAATCCAAAACCTCTGGAGCAAACACACTTCTCCCTCCTGTGAATTAGATCTACAGGGGCTGAAATTGTCCAATGAGCTTCACACTGTCTTTAGTGTGGAAAATATGGGAATGGAAAAGTTTAAAGCAAACAATACAGTGGTCATCTTGACTATAAAAGGGTTTTGCCTGTCAAATATTCAACAGACAAACGTTTCTGATTTCCAGATGAACCATTACTAGTTCATTTGGGTGTGTACTGAAAACAGCATTCTTGTTATCCTTTCATATTTTGGCCTTTTTGAGAAACAGTTCATTTTCCAGGAGATTTGATTAATTTGGTTAATTTCAGCAATTCTCCTTCCTTGAAGCCACATTCCTCTGTTTCACTTCCATATTAACAACTTCCAAAGCACATGGATATGGTTCAGTATGGCTGTGACTGGCACCCCAGGAGTTTTCAAATAAATTAAACTATCCAGTTTACCGAGACATAATTCACCACTGAAGGGCAGAGACAATATCTTGTACTAATTTCTAAAACAAACAGTTAATGTCTTCTAATTCTTAATGATTAGACCCTGACCTATAGATCTTATTGTCTGAATGGCAGCACTACACTGATTAAATGTTTTAAATTTAATAAGACTACATTTGTGTTCTTTTTCTTCGTTTGTTTTAGATTTTACACTGTTTTATTCTGTATAGTCTTAACCTTTGTTTTAAAACAATTGCAAGCTTTGGCAATTGGAAATATTACAGAATTCAGTAAACACATTGTCAGTTGCCCTTCATAGTTCTCTGCTATCTTATGTAAGACCTGCTTGGCCATGCTGGAGCCATGTTAGGAGCCTGAGTGTGTAAGGATAGGGTAAACAGCTGCGGGGAATTGTTGTGTGTGAACCACTGTCATATAGCTGCCTGGCACTCTGTGGAAATGATTTTAGGAGGGAGAAGAATCCATAGGTGTTAAAGGCGTGAAATTAGCTTGTTAATTCAGATCTGGCAAAGGATTTGCTTCTCTGCTAATCTTGCCCATAAACTCTTTTTGGTTTCATCCACAAAGTGTGTTCATTGAGTTAGGAGTTTATCACACAGGACAAATCCCGTATACAGAAACTAGATGACGTTCGGGGTTAACCCAAACAGAAAGTAGACAAAAACTTACATTAACCATACATTAGAGACAAAGCAAATGAAGGAGTTTATCTCACGGGGGAAATCCCGTGCAGAAACGGGGTTTTAAATTGAAAAAACCCCGCAAAAGTGGGCAGATTTTCAGACAATGTCGCTATTAAAATGGGGTTAACCCGAACGGAAAGTAGTCAGAAACTGCTTCTTTTTACTTTCGGAAAATCCCGAAAGTAAAAAGAAGCAGTTTCTGACTACTTTCCGTTTGGGTTAACCCCATTTTAACAACAATGTGTGTGAAAATCTGCCCACTTTTGCGGGTTTCCCCCACCTTTTAAATCCCGTTTTTGCACGGGATTTCCCCCATGTGATAAACTCCAAAGTCATGGCCAGCTCTTGGCGCTTTCTGTCATCTGCTTTTCTGTTTTTCAGACAATGTTTGCGTGAAGAGAAATAATGCAAAAATAACCCAAACAGAAAGCTGACAAAACCCGCTCCTTTTTACTTTCAGGAAATTCCGAAAGTAGAAAGGAGTGGTTTTTGTTGATTTTCTGTTCAGGTTATTTTTGTGTTATTTCTCTTTCTGCCATCGCATCTGAAAAGCAACCCACATTTGCGGGTGTTTAGCAGATTTTAAAATCCCGTTTCTGCACAGGATTTGCCTCTGTGTGATTAACTCCTTAGATACAGACAGGGCATTGCACATATACACGGTTTCCAGGTTTCCGACATGGGAGGAAATAAAGTGTGTGAAAAAGTGTGGGTTTCTTTACCTCGTCTGCTGAGATGCTTAATCGCCAAAGCTATCAGACCCCCAGACAGTGCAAGGACAACAACTGATGCTGCAGCACCACCAGTATAAAGGAGAACTTGCTTGAGAAAGGGGGCCACACTTTCTGAAATTAATGACAAAACCATACATTAGAGACAAAGCAAGTGAAGTCATGGCCAACTCTTGGCTCTTTCTGCCATCTGTACCAAAGCATAGACTTCTTTGGACTTGCTTGTTCCTAAATGGAGTATCTTAGGCCAAAAAAATCCATCAGTGATACCTTTGTGGTTCTCTGCCACAAAGAGGCACGTGGCCTCACTGGAATGGAGACATATTGGATTGCAAAAGAGGGGTCCCTGTTGAGATGCAAATGGATTTTAAATTTCCTGGAATTTGAAAATCTTCCTATAGCCACAGGGCCAGAAGGAGGAGGATCCTGCCTACAAAAGATATCCTCCTTCCTATATTAACTAAAGACAGAAATAATATGTAGGCATCTGACTAACATCTCCAATTGTTTTTCTCCTGTTTGGTTTGTCACATCTTGTCTGATGAAGAAGCCCATGGAGCTCCGAAAGCTTGCAATGTATATTGTGCATTTTGGTTGGCCAATAAAAGTATCACTGATGGATTTTTGTTTGAATTTGCTAAATGGCCAACACAGCTACTCCTGAAAGATAAAAATGATAATCATTTCTTCCTTTTTCAGGGAAGGGAGTTCTGCCACTGCCTACTGTGTGTGGCTGACCTCAAGGTTTTGCACTGGAACCAGAGATCCTGTTGGAAGCCCTGTTTATTCAGGGTTTTTATCTCTACCAAGCTATCCAAGGCCTTGGCATTCCTTCCACCTGTCAGAATTTCTGCTTCTCTTTTTTTAAAATATATTTTTATTGAGTATTCAGATTAAAACATAATACATTTATACATTCAAAACCCTCCACCATCTTCATATTTCTATTACAATCTCATATATTTCTGTATAATTATAGTTACATCATAGTTGTGTTAACTTACACATCATAATTATATTAGCACATTATATTTCTTTGATCTGATAATAAAACTATAATCACTCCTTAAATAAATTTTATTTGTCTTTTCAGTATCATATTCAATCAAGTCATTTGATCTATCCTTTCTTTTCTTTCCCTATTCTATCTTCATTCTCTCTATTCTCTCTCAGTCTAAGCAGTCTGATTTTGTTCTGTATATCAAGGCTGCACTGTCCACTGATGTCAGAAGCTAACTGCAAATCACCAGTTTCTAGAAAGCTTTTTCCAGAAGTGGAAAAATTCAATTTTTGGACTATGACTCCCAGAATCCCACAGCCATCATTGCTCCCAGGGGATTCTGGGTGTTACAGTTCTATGGGGCGAAACAGATGGGCAGGAAAATGCGGCTTGAAGCTGCCTTTTCCAAAGCGGTATTGAAACCCCACCAACCGCACTGCCCACTCCCAAGGCGGCTGGAGTGCGCATGTCATGACCACACAACACAGCTTCAAGCTGCACCACTGGGTACCCCCAACCATCCCTGCACACCTTCTCAGGAGCAAACTGCTGACGATTGCCATCCCATTCGCATGTGCAGTATTCCACCAAGACAGGGCATCGGAGCAGAAGTGTACCCATGCGGATACCAGCAAGGTACAATCAAGACCCCCCTCACCCTCCTTCACCCCATGCCCCTTTCTGACTGTCTGTTTTGTGTATGTTGTACTCATCTCCATGAGAGATGTCACAATTTCTCTTTTGGGCATTGCCACCCCCACCACTTGGGTATGGCAACTCCGTCCCTTTTAAATGCGCTCCTGCAACAGGATGTTTATATGCGCAATGTTTATATACACAAACAGTTAGGGTTTGGAAAGAGCCCATCTTTAGAGCCACCCTGGCATCAGTGCATTTATACGTACATGTGAAGATGCGCACTTTCCAAGAAGAAGTGGAAAAATCCAGCTCCTTTTTAGTCCAGCTATTCTCCGCGTAGGGTGGCTTGAGAGCAGTTTCCAGCCAGCTTCAAAGCATGCATCATCTACATGCCCTGCCTCAAAGCTGGCAGGAAACTTGCTTATTTTGACCATCGGTTTCACCCCATAATAACTTTTTCAGGATCTGACCTTTTCATCCCAAACTCATCTCCCAGAGTAGTCATAGTGCCTTCCCATGGTCTTGTCTGATTATTTCTAGCTCTGCCCCTGTTGATCATCTACTTGCCCCATTTTTGGGCTTGTTTTGGAGCCCAGTCATTCTGTAAGGGAGGTTCAGAAATGACATGAATGAAAGTATTCAGGTTTAACATGATCTTCTGATTGGCAGCTGACTGGAGCAGAAAACAATTTGGGGAGAATTTCCAGCTATGTTTTTTTTTTTTTAATCCTCAGCATCCTTAGTTATTAATTAGCTATTATTGAATTATTACTGGATTAGAAGTGTTAACAGAAATAAAAACCTTTTATAACAATGCAGATGGCAGGATGATACTTTGTGTTAGTGCCTTAAAAAACTAAGATGTTACATAATAGTAAAAGTGTTACTAATAGATCACTCCTGAAATAGTGAACAGTGGCAATAATTACTTTTAAAATAATATTAATTATGAGCAAAGTGTAGAGAATTTGTTTTTGGAAAGCAGCGTTCAAGATTTTGTTCCTAAAGGTGAGTAGTGCGGAGAGGTGGATGTGAAAGTATTCTCACCACAATTTGTACAAAATTATCATTTCCTTTCCAGGATCAAGATTTTTTTTGGGGGGGAGGGGGGTTGTGTTCATCAGAATTTTAGGCAGAATCAATTGGCAAACAATCATGACCTTGGCAATCTGCCTCTTTTCCCTGCCCCAAGCACCAGAAGAGTTTTGCAACTGTTTTTTTTTTTTGTTTGTTTGTTTTAAATAGGGCAATGGATGAATCTAAACACACATAACTTATACAAAATACTTTTAAAATATAAAATGTAACGAACAGCTTGTCTAAATAATTGGACAAGGGCAAGAAGGACATCTGACCTGAAATTTGACTTAAAAGAACACAAGTTTCTCATGCAAACTGACAGTAAAGAGAGAGCATATGTCATTTCATTCCATAAGCCCACCTTATCTTAGGAGTTTATCACATGGGGGAAATCCCCTGCAGAAACGGGGTTTTAAATAAAAAACAACAACCACAAAAGTGGGTTGACTTTCACACAACATCATTGTTAAAGTGTTGTTAACCTGAACAGAAAGTGATCAAAACCTCCTCCTTTTTACTTCCAGAAAATCTCCAAAATAAAAAGGAGCAGCTTTTGCCTACTTTCCGTTCGTGTTAACAATACTTTAACAATGACATGTGTGAAAATCAACCCACTTTTGCGGGTTTTCCCCAGCTTCTAAATCCCGTTTCTGCTGGGATTTCCCCTGTGTGATAAACTCCTTAGTATAAAACAAATACACTTGTTCAGCATCTTGAATGTGCTCTCTTCATTGTAGATTGTTATTACATGCTCTCCATATATTTTTTTTATGTCATACATGACTCACAAAGCTAGAAGGAAGCCAGTCACATCTGGTAGGTCAAGAATCCACTGGGATTATTATTTAAATATGATGTCATCCAAAATAAAGACTGTACGTACCTTTACAAAGAGGCATCTCAGCAGACCATTGGCCATTAGGTTGGCACCGAATTGTACTTGTTCCATTGAGAATGTAGCCTTCAGCACAGTGGAAGCGACATGATGATCTATAGCTGAAAGAACCCAAGGGGTTGGAGCAATTCATCCTCATATTCTCTATATCCCTCAGCAGAGGACACCTTTTGACTATGGGTAAGAAGTAGGGGAACAAAAATGAAGAAATGTCAAATCCATTTCAGCCATTGCATATTTAAAAAATGTTCTGCAGATTCTACACACAGCATTGTAGTCATTGAATGCATGGTTTATTTAAACTTGAATTACAGTTGCTTTATATGCTTTATCATATCACATAAGATAATTATGTCTGATATGTGGAATGACCGGGTGTCAAAGGGAACAATGATTAAGATTGGTTATTTTGAGTGTGCAGTAGACTTAATATAAAGAAATATGTGTGTGGGGAGTGCTAGGGGTTTTACCCAAGAGGAAAGAGGGGCAGTAGCCCCAAAAAATATGGGGACCACTGGCCAAACCCCTAAAGGTTTAAATGAAAAGCTGTCCTTGGAATTTTGAATTTAGTTCATTAGTTGCAATGCATTATTAATTGAGGTTAATCAACGTTGCTCCTGTGCCTAACCACATCATCAGAGCTACAGCAACATACAAAAAGCCATTTTAGGATTTAGATAGCACAGGTTAGAACTAAGAAAATAAATGTTTGTGAAAAAGAAAAAAAACCCTGTTGATTTGTATGCTGTTGGTAAGTTGTTTGTTTATATAAATAGAATTTCTGTTTAATTATAAATCAACGAGGAATGGTAACAAAGAGAATTTGTAGAACATAGAAAAGCATTGATAAAGGAGAACACAAATCCTGGTTGTAATGAAAACTGTTGGTAAGTGGTTTGTTTGTATAAATAGTATTTTTGTTCATTGGCATATATAATTTAAGGAAATATGATATTCAGAGAATTAGATAATTGAGAGAATTTGTTTTCAAATACGGAGTGAAGAACTACGAAACGGTTGAATAACTCCAAATTTGCCATCTCCGTGTGTTTTCTGGACTACATAGACTTCCTTCTACACACCTCATGTCAACCTAGTACGTGGAGGACTCTTTGAAGCATTTTGAATAGTAATATGTCATATTGTATTATTACATGATACGAACAATTTGGGACTTCTGTAATATATATCCGAGTTTGTAATATAGTTTTATGAGTACACAAAGTTTTGTTATTGTTATTCCATTGCTCTGTTATTTGTGATACAGCAATCTGGAGGAAGCAGAGGCACCTTGCTGGACTGGCAGCAACAGTGGAGGCCGATTGCTGTTGGGCGCAGACTCTCTGGTGCCTACCGCCACTCCTTCCTTCCCCACCCGGCCATGACCAGGCCAGCCACAGCTTCCAAGCCACCTCCATTACGGCTGCAGCTACTGCAGGGTGCCAGCAGAGACAGGTAGCAGGACCAACAGTGGCAGCACCAGCTCCCTGTTTCTGCCACCACTGCCACCTCCTTGCTGCCTCCTCTTCCTCCACCTCCCTTTCCCAACCACCCAGAAGACTCTTTTCTAGCTCTGGAAAGGGTGTTGACCAAGCAGGAAAGGGAGATATAGGAAGGGGAAGGAGTCCATGGTCACCAAGGCTCAGTGAATAGAGAGGGAGATGATTGCTCGCTAATGGTGTGCGAGTGGGCATCTCCTTTCTTTGCCCACTGATCCTCACTCTCCCTCCAGGCCTTTGAGGTTCAATGGACAGAGAAGATGCTTATTTGCTGACTATCTTTACCCACTGAACTGCACCTCACCCCACAACTTCAAAGTTTGGGGAGCACACATTTGAGGAGCAGTGGCATAACCCTACTTAGGACGTTATCACACGGGGGCAAATCTGCTGGTTAATCCAAACAAAATCCAGACCGAAACTGGATTAGTGCCCCGTGTTTTCACACGACGTCACACAGAAACTGGACAGAAAGTGGACAGAAACTGGTGTTATCCGAGATCTTTTGAAATTCGGTTCTTTGGAGGAAATGAAAATGCGCAATTAAGGTAATTTTGAATTTGCCATAATGTGATAACCAAATGCGCATTTGGGAGCATTTCCCTGCTGTTGCCATGGTTCCAGCGAGCATTCCTCTATCTGCGCATGTGTAGGAGGCTCATTTCTAGTACATTTACGGGCTTTTTTCGCTTGTGTGTGGACGTTTAATGCGATTACTGTAAATTCGCAATTAAGGTAATGACGTTTGCGGAATTAAGGTTTATTTCCCGTTTATTTTTGGAATGCCTCATTTCCATTTTATTTTCGCTTTCTGGCCCACGTGTGATAACGTCCTTAGGGTTTCACCCGGTGTAGCCCACCTCCCATGCCTAGTGATAGCCCTGACCATAAATCAACAATGACTTGAAGGAACACAGCAACAACAACAAGCAGACACAAAATCTCATAACTTTTGGGATTCACATCTGCAGTTGTTAATGTGTGAATGTGACCCCCAACTACCTACTGCTTAAGCTAGGCAATGCCCCAAACAAAGGGATTTTGAGATGCTGCAGATCAGGGTTTGGGAATGATAACAGCAGTGGTTTCCTGGTCTCAGAAAGCATTGAGAGAAGCAATTGCACTCTCAATAATCTAAGGTTGCCATGTTGCCATATTCCATCCCCTCATATCTGGGTATCTAATTTGCATCTAATTATGCATATTATTAATTTGCATTCTGATTATGCAAATTCAACATATTACCGTAATCATTGCACTTTTTCTACTAATTATGTTTCAACCACAGTACCAGTTCCAAGCTAAGAGCTCTTTTTTCTCCCTTTTTGCCCAGCTGGTGTGGAGAGAGGATGGCTTCCAAGCAGCCCCTTTTTTAAGTTGCCTAGCCCTAGGCTCAAGCAGCCAAGACAATCACCAGACAACACAATTGTCAGGGATGGAGAGAGAGAATGGAAGAATAAAGTGGCAATGCTACGCCTATGCATTAGCAATGGGAGCCTGCAGGGTGGGATGAGGCTCCCATCAATGCCAGTCTTCTCACACAGTTTTCTGCTTTATCGCCACTGCTGCATTTTAATTTATCCATTGGCCTGCAATGAGGGAGGAATCCAGGATTTACAGCTTCAACTGGCCCAGCTGGCCAGAACATTTTTTAGCCTCTTCAATCCTGGATTTTCCCTACCTGAGTGGTCTCTCATGCTGCCTATCAGTATGCTCTGCAAGTGGGAAAACACTGCAGTCATCATTTCAGAGCTCCAATGATCTGCAGCATTGCAGAATCCCTTCAGCTGGGATGCTGTCTGGCTTAAGATGTAAATTTGGGCAGGGATTGGAAAAAGTAGCTACAATGGCAGAGCTCCACATAAATGTGCCTAAAATAGCTCACTCCCCAAGAATACTGCATTTTAAACGCCCAAGCGAAAGTTCTACTATCTACTCCATGAAAAGCCTTGTCCCTCATGGATGTCCACTTCACCAAGAAAGGTACATAGAAAATGTAGAAAAGATGTGGAGAAAAGATATGGAAGATCTTAAGGCCCCATAG
Organism: Phrynosoma blainvillii; assembly: GCA_026167975.1. Lineage (NCBI taxonomy): Eukaryota > Metazoa > Chordata > Lepidosauria > Squamata > Phrynosomatidae > Phrynosoma > Phrynosoma blainvillii. The sequence continues at coordinate 157,543,178 of JANUYF010000004.1, forward strand.
AGATTAACAGAGGAATAGTAATTATTTCGAATACATGAATACAGCCATATGAGATGGATCATGTGAAAAGAAGCTCTCACACAGTCGTTAAGTGTGCAAACAGGGTCTAGAAAACATTACTGGATTTTTTTGCTCATATAAATTAACACAGTCAAGCCAGGTATATCCAGTTTTCTATCATTAGAGGCCTTCCAAGAGAATAATAATAATAATAATAATGATAATAATAATAATAATAATAATAAATTTTATTTATATCCCGCCCCTCTGTCAAACAACTGAGGCGGCTTACAACATTAAAATCAGCACAGTATAAAATACATACCCAAACCCATAACCCTTCCTACCCCTTAAAACAGAATTAAACCAAGATAGAATTAAAACATATGAGTTAAAATCAATTTAAATTATAAAAAGTCTAGATGATGGTAAAAGACTGAACAAAGACAATGAGTTAAATAAAGATACAGCAGGTCAATTAAGAACAGGACTCTGGACTCTGGTGGCCGGGAGATCTAATCAGGAAAGGCCTACCGGAAAAGATCCGTCTTCACAGCTGTTTTAAAACTGTTTAAGTTGGTAATCTGATGGATCTCGTCCAGCAGGCCGTTCCATAATCTGGGAGCGGTAGCCGAGAAAGTCCTCTGGGAGGTCGTCGACAGCCTCGTTTTTATTGGCTGTAGCAAATTCCTCCCAGAGGATCGGAGGGTACGGGGAGGATTATATTGGAGGAGGCGGTCCCGGAGATTATTCCTCTAACCTTCACAAATCGGCACTGATCCTGTCCACTTTCCCAGGTCCGTACAATTAAGCACCTCCGATCCAACTTGTACAAATCCCATATTACAAGAGAAGGCACAGCTGGAGTTGTATGCAAAGTGTCCATGAGGATGAGAGCAGTTTAACTGTCCATTCACCGGAGCATGCAGCACTGGGCACTTGGAAGCTGGAGAAGAAGATAAATTTTAGGGGAAAGGACTAGAATTTCTCTACAAACAAAGATATATAAATAAAGAAGGATCTACTCATGAATGCTGAGAAAGCAAATGATGAAAAGAGCATGTAGGTAAATACTTTTTTGTATCAATCTTTTCAGATGACTATTTGTTATCCTTATCCAAGACAGGACTTCTATTGCAAAATGCAGTAACTTATTCAGATATGATAGTTGAATGGTTACAAGTATAAGAGCTTTTTTAAAAAAAATGGTAGCTTAAACTGGATGGATTGACTTTCAGTTAAGGAAGCTAGAGCCCTAAGACTGCAAGACTTAAAAAGAGCTGTTAATAATGGGAACTCTTTGAGATCCTTCAATCATGAGGTGTCCGTAAGTGAAAGCTGACTTGATAGCACATAACAACAGCAAAGATAAATTACTGGGGAAGGATTCATTGGTGAACATTAACCTTGACAATGAACATAGGGCGGTTTGTTTCAGATGCTAAGGACAAATGGTCTGTGGGAATAACCACTGTCCTCTTACTCTGCTTGGGAGCAACCCAAACTCATTTGAATGGCTTCCAGCTGATAGTGTGCTGGTATAAGCCTCCATAGGGTATGGCACAGCACTGCAGTTTATATTTCTTGAGTCCATGATGTACATATGCAACTATTCCTTCAGGACAAGGGGCAAGGATCTTAGCAAGGATAGTATGTGCATCAGTAGACACAAGAAGCATAAGCTGTCATGCTGATCTTACAAGAATTATTGGTTGTCCAAGCAGGGGACATATGCCATCCCACCACTGCAGAATGAGGTGTCCTCCCTTTCCTGTCCAGACAATGGTTTGCCAGTGATCACATATTAGACTAAGGTGTGAAGATTAAGACTTCATGTGTTCATGAGGGCTCCAGAAGAGAGTAATTGGCTAGCTAGCATAGGATTTTATCACACAGAGGAAAGCGTACACACCTCGTGAATAAATGGCTGTCAAATCCATGAATATCCCGCAATAATGGTGATAGTTTTCAAATGACATTGTGCAACATCATTTGAAAACCATAACCGTCATTGTGGGTTATTCACGGATTTAATAGCCATTTATTCACAGGATGTGGATGCTTGCCTCCCGTGTGATAAAGTCTGTAGATGGAGAAACAAGGGAAGAAACCATGTTGAAGTTTGATATGCCGCATGGGTCAAGCTGCAAAGGAGATCTTACCATTATCCCAAGGAGCTGTATAATTGGAGCTGTGTGTTGGAGGTAAAAGACAGAAATAACTTCTATTTTTTGGTCTATAAACTAAAGAAGGGAACTTGGCTCAAGTTATGGAATCAGGATGCCACTAGAGCAGCTCTGAGAAAGCTATAGAGCAGCTGTGATCATGTATCTTGTGGTGGTGATGTTTTAAATTGAAAGCAGCTGCAGGAGGGGGGATGAATCAGATTGGGGCTGTGCTGCTGTGGGATGGAGATTTAGCTCTTCTTCCTATGCTATTTTTCTCGAATTTCTCCAATTCCAAAGTTTGTATCCATCTCAGACAGGAAAAAACATGCAGGTAGAATAATTTCTAGTCCAAGAACACTGAATACACAAAATAATCCCCCCCCCAGTCTTTATGATACCACTTAACACTATTGTTTTGCTCCAACTGCAACTCCTTCATGATGTTACGCTAGCCAATGCTAACTCCAGACATACTAACCGCTATGTCTGGTGAGCCACCAGGGGTTAGCTAAACCTCCTGGTTTTTTTCTGCATGCCTGGAATTATAAAACCAAGGGGGTTATTTCCAACATGTGGGAAGCCAAAATACTGCCAGGTGAAGTTATGTTGACCAATGCCATTCCTGAGATTGATGTCACCAGGTGCGGGGGGTGGGTGGACAGCAAAGAGCAGACTACCATGGCTTCCAGAGAGACATTTTAGAGCCATGCCAGGGCCAAAATGGAAGGCAGTGTCAGGCCCCACTCCCAGCAGCAGCAGCAGCAGCTGCTTAAAGGGGCAGTGCTATAGCTTCCAGAGGGCCATTTGGGGTCTGGCATGGCTGCAATTGTGCTGGAGTCGAAATGAAAGGCAATGTCCTCCCAGCAGCCACTTGAGAGGGCAGTGCTATGACCTCCAGAGGGCTATTTGTGGCCTGGCATACCTGCTGGGCAAGCAAGCAAGAGATGCAACACCCTTTCTTGCTCATCCAACAGCTACGCCAGTCACACCAGGTGTACAGCCCCACTGGATGTATGTCCCCCTCTGGGGTGTCACCTGGTGCAGTCTGCACTCCCCGCATATCCCTAGTGACACCACTGATCTTGATCTTTTATAAGAAAACTACAAGTCTTGTATGAATATGTGAAGAACTAGATTAGTAGGCTGTCTGGAAGAAAAGAAATCTTTTGGGGTCTTTAAAAATCTTGAACAAAATGCAGAGCTCGACACCTGCAGCTCCTCTGACAGCCTCAAGACATATACTCTTAAATCAGCTGAAATCTGACTTATGGGAGCAGCTCCTACTGCCCACTCCATTTTCCCAAGATTACCTTCACAAATGGGCACGTCTCCTGTCCATTTCCCCTGATCCATGCATTTCAGTTTCTGTGCTCCAATTAACTGAAAACCAGAGTTGCAAGAGAAGATACAGCTGGAATTATATGCAAATTGTCCATAGGGATGAGAGCAGTTTCCCTTGCCATTGTCTGGTATTTCCAGAGCTGGGCACTGGATAGCTAAAATGGAAAGCACAACTGTTATATCTTATATAATTTATTCTTATTAACTTTACATAGTTATATAAGCATCCTGTTGCCCATTGAATGATCAAGGCAATATAAAACTTTCAAATAAAAACAGCAGTGAAAGCAGAATGTAACTAATACATTGTAATGACAAAATAAAAAGAGAAGCAAGGATGTTAATCACAATAAAACCAGAAAGCAACATTAATAACAATTACAAGCAAAACATCATAACAACAAATAATAATAATAATAATAATAATTTTATTTCTTTCCCGCCTCTCCTCAAGGCTCAAGGCAGGGTACAACATGCTAATAGAAAAGGTACGGTAGTCTTCACTGTCTATTAGATTCTGAAGCATAATAGAGGAGACTACTTTGACTTTCCTAGGGAGAGAGCTCTATAATAAAGGTGCTGCTCAAGAACAAGACTTTATGTGTACTAATCCTCTGAGTCAAAGAATGGACATGTTATGAAGTTACATTTTGACTGACTAGTCAACTCACTGCAAGTATCCTAGATTCCAAATACTAATGATACTACTTCATGCTTCCTTTTTTCCCAAAGAGTCAAAGGTTTCAGAAGCAGTCTTTACACAATCAAAGAAGTAGCAATGTTGTTTTTTCCATCTCCTTTCCTTCTTCTTTTACAGGACCAGTTTCTTTTTGAGCATATGAAACTTTATATTTGTATATAAAAAATTTTTTTGCAATTATATAGAGCAATCACTTAGACATACAGCACTAATCTTCAAAGAAGAACGGGATCCTTTACCAGCAAACTATGTGCAGCTCTTGAAGGCTCAGAAGTTATTTCTATACAGCTAGCAACAAAACTCATTCTGTCAGGTTCATTAAACCCCAGATTTTGTCTTTTAGCTGTCCTAACTAAGGTAATATCACAATTAGGATTTGGTAATTTGTGTTATAGACAACACAGCCCCCCCCCCCCATTTTTTGTAAATCACACCCAAGCAAGTTGCAGTGTGTTACATTTAGACAACAGTTGCCAGCTAGAAAGACAATTAAGGAAATATCTTCAACTCATAATAATACAAAAACTTTGGCAAGAAATAAATCTCTTTACTTCATACCAGCAGTAAAAGGAAAATCTTTAGTGTTTCTTCTTCCAAAGAAAATACTGCTCCAATGGAGCAAATACAGAGTTAATCTTCATTGCTTTTGGAGCTTGAAAATTCAAGTGCATGATCGTGTTTTACATAAAATCCAAATAAGTTATACAGGGTTAGGATAACAGTCCAGTGAAGCAGGGATTGGGGTGTTTAAGTCAAAATGAGATACATGGAGAAGAAACATTGCATTCAAAGTTATCAGCCACCTATCTATGTCAGGTCTATTCCATTTTGACTTTTTATCAATAGCCCCTTATTCAAGGCTGTGGAGGACTCAGCTGTAACAATCCTTCAGTTTTACATTCAAAATTTTGAGAGCATACTCCCCAACACTTCACAGATGAAAACTAGGAGATGGTTGGCCAAAATAGCAAAAGTTATAAATGAGTTAGACCATGCAAGCTAGGAGAGGCTGCAGCAGTTTGCCTTTGCCTAAGCCTACTGAGAAGGGCAAGATTCCATCCCCTCCTTTCCTTTCCCCTTTCCCCCTTTTTAATTTGGTTTGTAGCAAGTGAAGCAAGCTGAGGGTAAAGGGGGGAAGTGAGAGGAGATGAGGGAAACTAGAATATTTTAAAGGGAGCTGAAACAGTGGGGTGGCAGAAGATTAATCTGGACAGTTCCTGCCAAATCAAGAGAGTTCGGGGTATATGAGAAAAAGGCATGCATCTGAAGAATTCCCCACCACTACCACCTTTGAGGCCCAAATGAGTAATATTCTGCATCTTCAGTTCCAGGATTTGTCAGAGCGCCCACCATACTTTGCCTCCACACACTCAGTTCATCCTCTTACTTTTCATTCGGCACAATTTAGGCAGTGGCTTCAGATGTACTTTTCATTCATTTCCTGAATGCACTGACCTTTGCAGTGTGGCAATTGTTCAGTCCAGTTTCCTCCAGCCAAGCAATCAAGCACTTCCAATCCAACAAGATGAAAACCCACACTGCATGAAAAGTTGCAACTGGAGCCATATGCAAACTTTGTATAAGGGTGAATACAGCTGAAATGACCATTGTCTGGCTCATGTAGAGCTGGGCATTTGACAGCTGAAACAGAAGAAGGATGTAAATAAGAGAGAGCTTACCACACCATTTCATGTTACTTCACTGTCCAAATGTTCTCCTGGCTTAAATAAAAACATCTTCAGAAGAAAGGCAGTACATTTTGGTTCATTTGTGGGCATCCTGCTTGTGATGTGGGTTGTAATAATAGATGTGAGTATGTTTGCTCCCCTCACACATGGCCCAGATGTGTTTCCAAATGTGTAGCAATTGTCAGGTGGCCATCTGTTTCTCCCCCAATGTTTATTTTGCATTTCTCTCTAGAGATGTAGTGCTCATGTGGTAAACTGTAATGGTGTATTCCTGTATTTGTTTCCTGAAAGCAAGATCATTCCCATGTATACGCTCCTTTTCTGGGATAAGTCTCCTCCAGTGTTTCAGCTCTCACAGTGTAGAAGGTGGGGATCTTGCTCCAAGAAAACAAACATAGAGATACCACCATTACTATAGTTTTTTGTGGGGTTTTTCGGGCTGTGTGGCCATCTACTAGAACATGGCCACACAGCCCGAAAAACCCACAAAAAACTATGGATGCCAGCCATGAAAGCCTACGACTTCACATCATTACTGTTTACTGCTTTAGCCCTATATCTATATCTCTAGAGAAAAATCTTTTAAAAATAAGAAAAATGGGGAGGGGACATGGTGAAAGAAACAAAAGATATCCACGCAAGAATTACTGGTGTCACTGGAGGGTGCGGGGATTATGGACCACGCCAGGTGACACCCCGGAGGAGGGGTGAGACCTGGTTGGGCCCTCCTCCTGCTCCCGTGGATTTGAGCACAGCGGTGATGCTTCACCTGGCACCAATCCCTTCTCCATGCCCAGCTCTCTCTCTAAGGAGGAAGCTGATCAGCAGCAGCGGACAAGAAGGAGCGACCACTCATCCTTCAAGGCTCCTCCACTGCCGAGCTTTCTCCCAAGGCAAGCGAAGTGGCGGGGCAGGGTAGCCCCTTCACACTGGATGATACCAAAGTTAGTGATGCCACTGTTACCGAAGGAGAGTTTATTATGAGTTTAGTACACTGTTTGGGGTTTTTTTGGGGGGGGGGGGATCAAATATGAGAATGACAAAGCATTCCAAGCATCACAGGTTCCAAACATTGTTGCTTCCATCTTCATCAGATGACAGCCTTCTAGTTCTGTCAATTGGGATGTGACAGGGAGACTACCTACAGGAGGAGCTACAAAAAATGGACTTCATCACACAGGGGAAATCCGGTGCAGAAGCAGGGTTTTAAATGAGGGGGGGACCTGCAAATGCAGGTTAATTTTCACAAGACATCGTTGTTAAGGTGTTGTTAGCCTGAATGGAAAGTAGTCAAAAGCTGTTTCTTTTTACTTTCAGAAGATCCCGAGGAGCGGGTTTTGTCTACTTTCCATTTGGGTTAACAACACTTTAACAATGATGTGTGTGAAAATCAACCCACTTTTATGGGTTTCCCCCAGCTTTTGAATCCCATTTCTGTACAGGATTTCCCCCGTGTGATAAAGTCCAATGTCTCTACAGTGAAAAAACCATCCCATACAAGTCCAGGAACACAAAATCACCTGCTATATTAAGAAGGAACGGTAATTGTTGTTCCACACCCCCATCATCGAGATGTCAAACTTTCTAGTAAAGAAGGGCACATACAGGTATGATCTGATTAAGCAAATATATCTAAAGTTTCTACTGCTTTCCTACTCCCCCCCCCCCCCCATAAGTATCCACTTCTTGGTATCCAGTTACTACTGACCTGAATCCCACTTTGGGAGATAGGTGGGATATAAATCCAATAAATAAATTTAACAAGTTATGAAGGATACCTTATGTAGGCTCCCAGGTTCTTGGTGAGATCTTGTGCAAAGTTAAATGATGAATTGGACATGAAAGTCATGAGCACTACCTTGAGTTTTTAAAAGGAAGTAGGAGAGGTGTAACTAATAGATAATTAAAATGTATTAGGGTTGTGGACACTGCTGTCAACAGAAGTATTACATCAGAGAGAATCCAGTTGAATAAAAATAATTGACTGTTAACTTCTTCATCCATAGAGCATGATTTTCTCAGTTGATTCAAAAAATATACTCAGCACTGACCTTCACACAAAGGGGGTTTCTCAGTCCATGCTCCCACAGCTGTACACTGAAGTTGCGCTGTTCCAACTCGCACAAACCCCCTATTGCAATAGAAGATGCAGCTGGAGCTATACGCAAAGTCTCCATATGGATGAGAGCAATTCAGTTCTCCATTCTCAGGAGCATGTAGTTTTTCACATTCAGTAACTAGAACAAGAAAGAATACTAGTAGGGGGAAAAACATTTGCAGCAGTTTGGGTTCTCCCACCCACTGGAAGGGACAAGTTTAGGCATGACATGATATATACTGCACACCTGGGGGGAAATGAAGTCAGCTATTGTTACTATATGACAGCCATGTTAAAGATATCTAGTCTGTAAGACCTCAACCAGTTCTGTGAAGGGGTTGACTTTCATCCCAAAAACATACCAAGGAAAGAATGGACCTTACCCTGACATGTAGGTACTGGAGCACTCCAATTCCCAGTAGCTAAGCAGTGGGTTGCTTTTGTTCCAGTCAAGGCAAAGCCAGGCTCACAGGCAAATGCACAGGTGGACTGGAAAGCAAAGTTTCCAACTGGATGAGAGCAGTCCATCTGACCTTTCTCAGGCCTCTGCAGACTGTGGCACTGTATGCCTGAAGGTGAAAAAGTTAGATTGTATGAACCAAGAATGTCCAGATTAGGTGACACTTCACTTTTTAAAAAATGAATGCCTAGAAATTAGTTCCAGTTATCACTCCTACATATGTCCTGGTCCTAAACCAGTGTCTGTCATCAGTAGTGGACAGGATGAGGGCAAACAAGTTGAAACTTAATCCAGATAAAACAGAGGTGCTCCAGGTCAATCAGAAAGCAGATCAGGGATTCAGCCTGTGTTAGATGGGGTCACACTCCCCCTGAAGATGCAGATTCTCAGTTTGGGAGTGCTCCTGGACTCAGCTTTGAACTTGGATGCCTAGGTCTCTGCAATGACCAGAAGTGCTTTTGTACATTTAAAACTTGTGCACCAACTATGCCCGTTCCTTGAGATCCGACCTCAGTGGTACATGCCTTGGTTACATCCCATTTGGACTACTGTAATGCACTCAACTTGGGGCTGCCTTTGAAGAGTGTTCAGGAACTTCAGCTGGTCCAAAGAGCTGCAGCCAGACTGCTAACAGGGGCAGGTTACAGAGATCACACAACACCCCTGTTGAAACAGCTTCATTGGCTGCCAGTTTGTTTTCAACCACAATTCAAAGTGCTGGTGATGACATCTAAAGCCCTATATGGCTCAGGTCCAGGATATTTGGCAGATCGTATCTCCCTCTATGAGTTGGCCATGGCCAGGGCTCTGGGATCCCCAGGGGAGGCCCTTCTCTCCATCCCACCACCATCACAAGCACGGTTGGTGAGGACGCGAGAGAGGACCTTTTCCGTGGCTGCTCCTAGACTCTGGAATTCTCAAGGAGACCAGAATAGCCTTTTTCTTGATGGCCTTCTGTCGACAGGCAAAAACCTTCCTTTTCAGATAGGCATTCAAAACAGAAAGCTTTTAAAGAACAGCATGGGGTGCAGGCCAGCTCCATTAGGTCTAGCCTAAATTAAGAAGGCAAGCCATCCCTCCAGTCCATCTGCCATGGTCCAGGCCTCAGAGGGAGAGAAGAATTGCTGGACGTACTCCCCTTCCTCACTGCCATTCCCTTCTCCTTTTCTGTCATGTCTTTTTTAGATTGTAAGCCTGAGGCCAGGGAACCATCTAATTAACACTTTGTAAGTCACTCTGAGAGCCTTGGTAGCTGAAGAGCAGGGTATAAATACTAATACTAATACTAATAATAATAATAGCCTTAATTTATTGAGGACTATTCCTATTTTCTAATGTCTGTCACCACTGTGAGCGCTTACCTTTGCACACGGGTGGTTTCTCTGTCCACATTCCCAGGGCTGTGCACTGAACTTGCTCCGTTCCAATTCGTACAAATCCTCTATTGCACGAAAAGCTACACGTGGAATTATACATGAAGTCTCCATATAGATGAGAACACTTCAATTCTCCATTCTTAGGACCATTCAGTTTGGGACATTCAATAGCTAGAATAAGAGAGGGGAGGGGGAAACAAGGCATTATTTGTACTTAGCCCCAATGTTTCTACCTCCTCAGTTATCTCTAGTCAGTGCATGGATAGGTGGGCTTTTAACAGTTCCAATAAGATACATTTTTTAAATATTTTAAATAATATTTTTATTCATATTCACATAATCAGTCCCTACATTTATCACAAAATACCCAAGAAAATTTCTCTTATAGTTAAAAACATTCATATTATATTCTTCTCCCTAGTTCAGGGGTAGGCAACCTGTCTCCTTTAAGGGCCGAGGGACTTCAGCTCCCAGAAGCCTCAGCCATGTTGGCCAATAGTCCCATGTTGGCCAATAGCTCCTGGGATTCTGGGAGCTGAAGTCCCTTGGCCCTTAAAGGGGACAGGTCGCCTACCCCTGCCCTAGTTCATGATTTATACCAACTTATTAGCACTTCAACTCCTCTCTCTCCCTCTGTCATCCTCTCCTTCCATAACCTCTTTTCCTTCTCTATTCCTAAGCCTTCTAACCTCTTCATTTCCTCTCCTCTCCTTCTATATCACTTCCTCTCACCTTCTTACTTTCTTACCCATTCTTAGAGATTCATTCAGTCAATTCCAGTCTATGGGGTGAAGCAGACAGCTGTTAAAGAGTGACTTGTAGCTGCTCCAGCTACAATAGGGCCAGGACCTCAGCAACCGCACAGCCTGCTCTCAAAGCCACAATGGCCAGAAGTTAATTCAAATCCAGTCATTTGGACTGGAGCTCAGCCTTGGTGCAGCTTCTGGTGCTTTGGGGGTTGTGCATTATCTAAACGCCATGCCTCCAAAACAGCCAGGAGCTGATTTATTTGGCCCAAGCATTTCAGGCCTATATCTCTTTATCTTATTGACTTTCTTATGGCATAACAGTTCACTGACATTCTATCTACATTCTTTTCTTTCTCCCCATCTTTTTAACATCTTACACTTGTACCAATCATTAATCAACAATTTCCCGTTAAATCAAATTGTGCTTCCTGAAAACCTTGTATTCCCATTTCCCTCCACTTTCCATTAATAGTGAATGGATTCACTATTAATTATTTTCTATTTGTTTATTTTTGCTATTTTATACAACTGTTGTAAAATTAATAACATGCCCCAGGAAGGTTTGATGAAGTCGGAAAAGATTACTAATTCTTATCTATTCTTCATGTGAAAATAACAATAGGCTCAAGTTTGAAAGGCAAAGAAGAATGGACATACAGAGCATCTTAACTGTGGACTTTCCACATCCTGGCCTGCTATCCCCCCACAATTGTACTAGTTTCAGAATGGAAGCATACAAGTTTGGTATCATTTCTTAACACACTTTTCCCCACGATAGTGCTTTTGTGATCCATGGTTGTGTGATCTGTTTTCCGCATTGCTAAATTCCACCTTCCGAGAAGAACGAGGGAAATGAGCAATCGTGGCAGCAATGCCCTCCCAAACTTGGCAAACTGTGTGAATGTGCACACAGCAACCAACTTAGGCAAGGTGTTGGTCACTGCAATCACGATGGGAGGGAGGGAGAGAGGAGCTGAATTACACTTGCTCACACCATGTAATTGCCTGAGAAGCGGAACTGCAACGGAAGGGGCCTATCGCACAGAGGCATTAATGGAATAGCAGGAGTTTATCATAAAGTTAAATAATACAGCTTACCTGATGCAGCTTAAAATTTAAATCATGATATTCTGATATTATCACAAGGATTTTCCTGCCCGAATGCAGCCCGGGTCCATCCCCGCTCCCAGGGGCACTCAGCACAGCTCTTTTTGAAGCCGGAATTTTTCTGGCTTGAGAAAATGGTTGCTGGAGCAGCCCTGGGAGTGGGGATGGACCCAGGATGGACTTGGGTGGTGGATTCAGCAACTAAATCCTTGTGATAATATCAGGATTCCACCCGATTTAAATTTTAAGCCAGATCAGATAAGCCATATTATTTAACTTTGCGATAAGCTCAGCAGTGAGATTTAAAACCTATTGATGAGTTTTGTCCATAAGTGAAAAGGTGCACTACAGTAATGAATGAAGTCCAAGATGATGTTGTGTGATAAGTACCAGCCAAAGACACTTTTGTTCTGTTAAAATTCTGCTTTTCTAGCCTGCTGTGATAGAGTCTTAGAATGGGGTAGGAGCAAATTAGCAGGTCACCCACCACTTCCAGAGACTAGTCAGGTGGGAGTAGGGGTTATTCAGGCAGATGGATTTGCATTTGGGGGAACTGAAAACAATTCCATCTTCAGTTGAGGGGCCATTTAATGGAAACAGAAATGCTTTGGATGCAGAAGATCCAAATGCTCCCATTCAACCCTTGAAACACCTCAGTCTGAAGTCTTCCACATTGGTAGCTATTCTGCGGATATGTCCTTCACCCCTAAATAGAGTTCTTCTCCACTAGCAGAGAGGCAGCTCTATCTCAGCCTGACCTGCCTTAGACAGCCATCTGACAGAGTAAGGATTATACTGGCAGATGCAGAATACTGTGTTCCAGCTCTATAAGCTAACAGGAGGCTGTAGGAAAGAAGAGATTTGCTGTTTGCTGCTGCTGCCTTGGGCTTCTGCTTCCCAGTGAAATTCCTTGCTTTTTGTAGGATTAAGGCCTTAACTTAGCAAGCATTGCTACCCATCCAACTAAGCTTCCTTTGCAATAGAGTGCAAAATCTCTAGTGTACAGGTATGAGTTCAGGACCAATAAAGCAGGCATAAGGAGGATCATTTTGTGTGTGAAGCTGTGATGAAAAATAGTGTTTTATTATATGTAGCATGCAAAAAATACTGTCTTTGTTAAAACCACTGCTAATGGATTGGAGTTTGTGGATATGAGCGAATTCAACTGTCCAATATTCCCTTAATTTGTTTCTCAAGAGATGCTACTTAGAGGTCTGAAATAAAATTTCCAGGAAAGCTGAAGTGTTCTGCAACTGTTTTTGATTTTCCTTTTTCTAATGTCAGATTGTTGATTTATTATCTTTCATTGGGACTGTCCTGTTTGTCCAGCGTACAGTGCAGAGGGAAATTATTGACATAGGATGGCATGAGAACAAGCATGTGAAAGAACCTATGATGCTGTGAATATATTATTAAGTCCTGTAATGATGCTGCCAGAGTAGATGTGAGAACAATGTTGGCACCTGGATTTGCAATGGAGATAATGGAACAAGACCCTGGACTTTCCTCCCCTATACCTATGTTTACCTGTTTTTCTATGCTTGTATACAAAACTGGTTGCCCACCTTTGCACTTTTAACTAGTCTTTACGACCACTGTTAAATCAATACTTATCAACACAGAAACATGTTTCACATTTCCTTTTAATAAGTAAATCTTACTCTGGCCTGCTTCCCTGGTTGTATATCTGTCTCTCCACAGAGGCTTCACTCAGTGTATCAAATGAAGTGGATTGTAGTCTATAAAAGTTTATGCTAGAAATTTCTTAACTATTGTAAGATACCAATCAGCCTCCACTGACCTCCCCTCAAAGAGTAAGTGCTACAATCTGAGAACTTCTCACTACTCAGGAGTGAGAAAATGTTAACTATATGTAAGCATGCACAGAGGTCACTTTCCTCTCTTTTGTTTTGGTCCCAATGTCCAGTGCAAAACTTAAAGCCGTAAAGAGATCCCTCCTCGGTGTCCTAAACCACTGATTCTTGTGGATTTCTGTCTCTGACAAACAACTTGTAAGTGAGCAAAAGCCTGATGTAAGAAAAGCACAAAACCTTTGCAAACTGGGATTGCACTCGTCCATTCTCCCTGTGCTGTACACTGAATCATCTCTTCTCCTAGTAAAAGAAAACCCTCTTTGCAGTGGAAAGTGCAGTTGGACTGGTACCGAAATTCTCCATGAATATGGAAGCAGGTGCTGTTTCCATGAGCAGGAAATTGCAGAGGCTTGCACTGAAGAGCTGAGAAAAAAAGCCGGTGAATGTTAATCAGGCTGTGACAGAAGCCATGGACCTTATCACATGGGGTCTAGAGCAGAGCTAATCCAAAGGGTACCTGCAGCTAATACATATTATTTCCCCGTGTTTACACACGACGCTGCCCTAGAACACGGAGCTAATCTGTATTGTTTCCCCGCGTGTACACACGACGCTGCCCCGAAACTCCACAGAACCCGAAGCTAATCCGTAGCGAGTAGGGAGATTTTGACATTCAGTTTGTTGGGGAAGTACAAGCGGAGCCTTCGTATTCATTGCGCAATGGTGGGCGGGGCGGGGAAGCAGGGAGAGCTCTCCCAAGCAGAAAATCCCGGCGAGGGGAAGGGATTGGCGAAAGGCAAACCGGATTGAGAAAGAGGAGGAGAAGGAGAGGAGGAGGGAAGAGGGAGGCGATCTCTCTCTCTCCATCTCTCTCGCATTTTTCCCCACCAACACCCCTTCCCTCCTCCAGTCCTCCAGTCCTCCTCCTCCTCCTCGGTCCCCTTGGCTGCCTTTCCTCCCGACTCCTTCATCCCATCCTTGCCATCCACAGAAGCGCCTTCTGCGACGCTGGCTTTTTGGGTGGCGGGAAGGGAGAGAGAGAGAGAGAGAGAGAGAGAGAGAGAAAATGTGTGTGTGTGTGTGTGTTTTCCTTCTTCCCACGTGAACCGCATCCCGCGGCGCCTGATCGCTAAATCCCCTTTGGAGCCTTCGTATTCATTGCGCTATGGCCGCCAGGGCGAAATTCAGTTCGTTTCGGTATAGAACTGAATTTATTCTCACTTCGGTTACTTTTCTGTTACTTTTCGCTTCGTGGCCAGCGTTTGATAAGGTCCCATGAGATGTTAAGAGAGGAAAAAGTGATTTAAGAGAGATGTTTGTTCAGCTTCCTGTAGTTATGTACTGATTTATTGTGCCAATCTGGTGGTAATTCAGGGCCTTTGCAGACTGCCAGAAATAGTGCAAATTGAGTCCACTTTAAGGGTTAGGGTTAGTGCTAGGGAGTCATGGGAATTGTTTTTTCTCTGCAACATTGAGCCTTCTCTGTCAGAGAGTTCTGGTGCCACAATAAAATACAGTTCCCATGATTCCCTACCCCTAACCCTAACCCTTAAAGTGGACTCACTTTGCACTATTTCTGCAAACCTTCTGCAGTCTGCAAAGGCCCTCTGTCCCCCCCCCCCCCCCCCGCAGCCTGGAGGGCAAAGCTAGGTGTTTTCATCACATAGCAGAACGTACCACAGACCTGGTTTTGCTGTTGTACTGTTTTCTTGAGTCCTGGAATTGGATATGCAATGTGCCCTTGGTGGGGTTGCTCTCTCTTTGGGAGAGCAAATAAGAGACTTGGGTTTTCGCCTTAGAAGTCTAAAGGTTTTATTCATTTGGGCTTCCATCTCAGTCACTGGAAGCCCAAATGGACTTGGTGGTTTGGACTGCCTGGGGTCAGTTTCAGCTGGTCCACCATCTATGGCTTTTCTTGGACAGAAATAATTTATCATAATAGTTCATGCATTTGTAACTTCCTGATTAGACATTTATTTATTTATTCATTCATTCATTCATTCATTCATTTATTAAATTTATATCCTACCTTTCTCCCTAGATGGGACTACGGCAACATGCTCTGCAATGAGTCAGAACCAGTAACTACTGTCAAACAGAGCAACTAGATTTCTGACCAGAAGACCATGTATAAATCATATAACATCAGCCTGGAAGGAATTGCACTGGCTGCCAATATGCTTCTGATCTCAGTTCAGAGTCCATCACATTTAAAAGGTGTAAATGGTCTGGGACCTCAGTTTGTGAAAGAGTACATCCAACTTAGTGGAGAGGGTGAAGGACTGGAGGGAACCTTCCTCTGTCTCCCACCAGTAAAGAGATCTCTTCTCAGTGTCCTAAATCACTGATTCTTGTGGCTTTCTGTCTCTGACAAACAACTTGTAAGTGAGCAAAAGTGAGTATGAGGATGTGGAGTAGGCCATCTCTATTATAGTGTCTATGGAATGTCCTCGCCTTAGAAGTCTAAAGGTTTTATTCAACAGGGTTTAACTAGAACTATTATAATTTGCTATATTATAATGTTTTTATTTAATATATAATATTATATACATTATAAATCATAATATATTATAATTTTTGTTATGTATAACACTTTTAGACTGTTTATGCTTTGCAATTTTACTTTTAAGTTGTTCTAAACTGTTTAAATTTGTTTTATTGTATGCTACAATGAAATCTGATATAGTGTGCAATATAAATATTTTAAAGAGAAAAAGAAAGTAGACCTATTGAAAACAATGTAGCTGTTTGAATGGGCCTACTCTAAGCACGAACAAGCTTAGGGGCGTTTTCACACGGGGCTTTAGGCAGATGCAATCCTACCTCCGTCCGGCCCCAGTCCGGCTCCTTTGCAAATTTTTCAGACGACGTCTCAGCAAGGCCCGCCCCATCCAGTGCCATCCCCAGCGCTAGCCGGCGTCAGTCCGGGTCCTTGCTCCGTGTGTTCACACGACGTCGTAGCAAGCCCTGCCCCATCCAGCGCCATCCCCGGCGCTGGGCGGCATCATCCCCGGTCTTTGTAATTCCTTTTTAAAAAAGGAATTAAGTTGCTGCTGCCGGAAGCAATCAAGAGCCATTCCGGAATGCTGCTGCTTTCACCTCCGGAATGGCTCTTGATTGCTTCCAGGCGGCTTTGGACCCATGCGTGTAAAAACGTCCTAGATCTAACCCACTGTATTTGTGGAAAGGGCAGTATATAAAAAATGGACCAAACAGCAAATTCAGATTCCAGATTCCTTGTAAGGTACACACAATTCCATTTTGGTACTGTACCTTGACAGAGGGGTACATGGGAGCTCCACTGGCCAGATGCACTGCACTGTAAATTCTTGGCACCAATGAGCTGAAAGCCAGGTTCACAAGAAAAATTGCATGTGGAGTTGTAACTAAAGTGACCAATTGGGTTTACACAATCCATTGTTCCTCTTCTGGGTGGCTCAATTTCCTGGCATTGCTTAACTAAAAAATAAAATAAGAGTCGTGGTAAAACTAGAAAGAATATAAGGAATAACCCAAAAATTTCCACAAAGCAGCTGCCCAAGTATTTATACTTAATTATTTTATAATAAATTGTGTTTGTAAATTGAACCAGAAGGACCACAGTTCCTAAACGTTCTCCCCATCAACATCACAGCCACTTCCCAACACTGACTTAGCATATTTGGGAAATGGTGTCAATACAGATTAATTTTTTTTCAGATTAATTGATTTAGGATGCAATTCTATGCACATTTAAATGGGAATATGACCCACTGAAATAATTGGGTCTTTCTTCTGAGTAAACACATAGGACTGCACAGTTAAATGGGCATGTGTAATCACTTTCCCTCTCTAACAGTTACTGTATATTTTATATATTTATACGGAATGTATATTTTAATGTTGTAAGCTGCCTCGGTTGCATTATGCAGAGGGGCGGTATAAAAATAAATTTTATAATTATTATTATTATTATTATTATTACTGTACATCTTAACTTTTAACCTTTTAACCTTTGGATATCCTTCCACTCTTTGCTTCCTGATACACACCAATTAAACAATGAAAAATGCCCCCCTTGCTTTACACTGTTCAAGAGAAGCATAATCTGCTTCATTTCTACATGTGAAGGTAAAAAAACAAACAATAAATTCAACATCCCTAACAAGAGTACTTTAGAATCTTCCAAGTTGAAAATTATATACCTTGGAAAATAATCACAGTTGCATACATTTAAATGCACAGGTTAATAGTAGCGTTTATATATTTTTGATGCTGGTCTTTGATAGCAAGTTATGTGAAGAACCCTCTCGTTTATTCATTGTACCCCCTAAACACTACTGATTTCTGAGGAAAGAATGCCAAAATAGAGTTTAGGAAGAAGGCAACTTTGAACCTTGGCAAGTTGGCACCAGGGAACTCCATTCTCCAGATTTTTCACACACGGTAGTCTCTGCTCCGCTGATCACAAAGCCCTCTGCACATGTAAAGTTGCAGGTAGACTGGTATTGAAAGTCCCCGTACATGTGAGAGCAGCTGAAGTGTCCATGAGGAGGGCTATTTAATGGCTTGCATTGGACACCTAAGGAACAGAAAAGAAAGTGGTGGATTTTAGATTATGTGTTTTGTAGCTCCCTGCCAGGTCAGAAGGTGGGCAGATTCAGTGGATCTGGAGGTCTCCCAGATTCCACTGCAGACTATTAAAATCTGGCAGAACCTAGCAGGGAAAAGTCTATTATCTAATTTGTCTGAAACATATTTTCCTGTTAGAATAAGGTACTTATTATTCCTTATTATTAGTATAATAGTACTTATTATTTGTAAAACACAGCTGTGTTTTACAAAAGAATCAGATCCACGGAAACCTCTGGGAAGCACAATTCAACTTTAAAACCAAGCACCTTATTTTTGTCTATTTAAAACCAAGCACCTTGTGTTTTACGAAAGAATCAGATCCATAGAAACCTCTGGGAAGCACAATTCAACTTTGAAACCAGTGTCTTATTTTTATCTATTTAAAACCAGGCACCTTGGTAATGTTGTGTCACCCCAATTTGGCAGCACAGCTACACGTGTGACCTGCTTGCTGCCCGCCTCATTGTTAAAGGATCAAATCTCTGGCATAAAGAACATGGGGTGAAAAGAAGCTGCCCAGTTAATGTTATGGATGTGCAATTTTTAAATTAATTTTTGTTTGTTTGTTTGTTTTAATTTCAGGGTAAAACTAGAATATTTAGAATATTTACTAAAAATGTTTAGTACATTTTTTGCAAATGTGTTTCACACAGCGGTAAAAGGCATCTGTTTGTCACAGAATATGATTGAATAAATTTATTATGGTCGATGACCAGTACAGCACAACATATGATGCCCCCCAAGCTTTTCCCTGGATTGATCACAGGAAAGTAAATACCGGCTTAGTATGCAAGTCTTATTGTGAGGTGCATATCTCTTTGGAAATCTCATTGTGAGAGGGAAAACTGGTTAATCGTAGCAAGCATGAATTCCCCCTTAATATATAGTTTCAACTTAAACTTCCTGCTTTTCTATTTGTAAGTTCATTTTGTCCTGTTTCTGCCTCATTTGGCAAATTATGTTTTAAAATCCACACAAAAATGTTTATGCATTATTGTGTGCACTTTTCCTAACACATTTTTGCACATACCTCTGCCCAATATGCCCATTATTTGCAAGCATTTCTCCCTTACACTATTTTCACTACTATGTGTATTTTATATCCCCCTAATGTGTGTATTTTTATCCATAGTTTATGATCGGAGAACTACACTGCAAACTTGAGAGAAGAACAAATACCCCAGGATAACTATGCTTTGCTTTGCACATCGATGTGAAAACTGAACAAATTTCACCTCATCCCTTCTACTGAAAACATGCAACACCATGATGTATCCTGTTTTCCTGGAATGGAGGTAGCCCTCAATTCAGAACAGAGTCCAGAGCCTAGAGAAAAGTGAGGTGATGATGGTAGCACTTGGCTCAGTGGGTCTTTTCCTAATTTCTGGGCCTCTACAAGTGCCCTGCTCTACCAACACCTGGCACAAGCCATGAGTTCACATACCTACACATCGTGGTATCTCAGCAGTCCAGTTCCCTGAGGGCAAGCACTGCAAAGTGGCAGGACCATTCAGTTCAAGCCCTTCTTCACAGCTGAAGGCACAGCTGGATCTATAACTGAAGTCATCCAGAGAATGATTGCAGCTCATGCGCAGTGGCTTGTGAATAGCACCGAGGTCCCTGCATTTAACAACTAAATGGAGATATAAAAGGATCATGTTATGCCATCATTTTACAAACATATTTATTTATTTATTTATTTCATTTGTATGCCCCCTTTCTCCCAGGAGGGAATCAAGGCAGCTCACAGATAAAAGCATTTAACATTTTCAATAAATCCAAAACAATTAAAATCATCCGCGAGCAATATAAAATCCCTTAAAAATATAGAAAAGTTAAAAGCAGAACTAAAACACACCTGCTCCATATAAATCGCCCTGATATGCGAACTATATATCCAGTGACTGCTTAAATAAAAATGTCTTGGCTTGCTGACAAAAAGCAAGTGGGTAGGGGGCCAGCCTAGCCTCCCATGGAAGGGAATTCCAAAGTGTGGGAGCAGCCACCAAAAAGGGTCTCTCTTGTGTCCTCATAAAGCAAGCCTGTGATCTTGGTGGGACCGAGAGAAAGCCTTCTCCTGAAGATCTAAGGACTCTGGCTGGTTCATATGGGGAGATACAGGGGCTAAACAGATGGCCCCTAAGGGGCCGCCTCCTGCAGCCCCTTTCCTTGCTGGATCAGGACCGCGGCAACTGTACGCCATGACCCTGATCCTGCACTTCGCTGCTTTTTTTAAGAGTGGCAAAAAGCCTCCCTTGCCTCCGCAGCAGTAGCTTTTCCGCGCTCCTTTGGCACAGCGTATCTGAACGCTGCACCCTGCCGCACCTGCTGTTCAGTGGGGTGCATGGTGTGACAGCTGCATTGGGGCGGAGTCGGAGTGGCCAGCGTGCGGTTGCCACGCCCCAACTCCACCCCCAGGCCAGCCCTTTTGGCCAGTCTGTACAGGGCCACAGTCTCTCAAATAGTCTGGACTTAAGCCGTGTAGGGCTTCATTGGTCATGACTAGCACTTTGAATTGTGCCTGGAAACAAACAAGTAGCCAGCGAAGCTGTTTCAACAAGGACTCAGGCCTGCATCCTTCCGAGGTCGCTAAAATGAGTACCCAACTGTTGGGGGGCAATGAGCTTACAGTTGTAAACCACTTAGGGGGGAAGCAGACGGCAAGAAACACCATCCTCAATCCCAGGAAGGGGAGGGGCAGCATTGGAGCAACGGCCCATCCACATGATGGGTGCTCCAATGACATCCTTCTAGTTCAGCATCTGGACATGCTGAGCCGGAAGAGACACCAAAGAGGCACGCCACGCCTCTTGCAGCGCCCCTTTCGCGGCTTACAGAAGGAGCACTATTTTAGCGATCCTTTCACAGGCGGCAAAAGGGAGGATCGAGGCTGAGGTGTCTGGCAGCCTCGGCCTCAATCCTCCGCTTTTGGGGGCGGCCCAGGGCCGCCCGTCTGCTTCCCCTGTTAGACACCCCATAGTGCGGTATGAAGTGGTATATACCATAAATGAAGCTGCTTTGCTTTGCTTTGCTTTGCTTTGCTTTGCTTTGCTTTGCTTTGCTTTGCTTTGCTTTGCTTTGCTTTGCTTATAACTGGCCCCGGTTGGCACTCTCACATGTTTGAAACTCCAACTTGTAAAGGTGCTCAGGTTCTTGTCTCAATATGACTTTGATGGAACTCAAATGTTTGTGATCTGAATTCTTGTGTACTTAAAATTTCAACCATTTCAGAACTTGCATTTTTTTTTTAAAAAAAAATTTAGAATCATCATGATAACCACTTTATATTTCATGTTTTCCAAAATGTGGCCTAGGCCTCTAATAAAAGATATCAGTTAAAATGAAAGTAAAGAAAACTACTTTAGAACGTAAATCTACTGTTTGGAATTGCTCATGCTGCGTCTCCCATTCCTTTACGCACTGTAAAAAGTTCAGGAACTACAACAAAATGGCCTCATTCCCGGCCTTCATCCATTCTAAACTTCTGCATCTTAACAAAAGCTGAGTAAAAATGCAGTCCCATAAAACGTTACCTGAAATGTGTTTTTAAGATGTCTTTAACTGTTTTAAATGAATGTTTTACTTGGTCTGTTGTTTAATTTAAAAAATTGTACTGCAGATTATTTTTTCCTATTTTGTTTAATAGCCACTTTGACTCCCATAATGGGAGAAAAACAGAGTATTAAAATAAATAAATAAATAAATAAATAAATAAATAAATCCTATTAAACTCAGGGTCTTTACAGACTGCCAAAAATAATGCAGCTTAAGGTCACTTTAACTGCCCTTGCTCAGTGCTAAGGAATCATGGGAACTATATTTTATTGTGGCACCAGAGCTCTCTGACAGAAAAGGCTCAATGTCCCAGAAAAAAATACAATTCCCATGATTCCCTAGCACTGAGCCAGGACAGTTAAAGTGGCCTCAAGCTGCATTATTTCTGGCAGTCTGTAAAGGTCCTCAGTCGAACTTACTTCCAAGAAGACTGCATAAAATTGCACTGTACATTACATGGGATTTATGCATGACTAAGGGGCTATGCAAACGGGCAGGAAAAGGTGACCTGAAGTTCCCTTTTCCCTAAGCTGCAGCAACTGCACTGCCTGCCCTGAGGTTGTCCTAAATGGGGACGGAGCAATCACACTGGGGGGAGTCAATGCAGCTTTTCCGAGGCTGTATTGAAGCCCCAGCAACCACACCAAAAGCCCCAAGAGTGCTGCAAAGGGAGACAGAGCAACTGCATGGGCCGTCAGCGGCTGCTTTAATTTTTTTTTGTTCTCAAATGCATGTGCACGTGTGCAGGACCATCTCTCCACACTTGCGCATCTGTGCAGGAAAACATCTCTACGCACCTGCACAGGACCTGTTATAGGGTGGTATACAGTCTGCCATTTTGTCTGTACAAAGGTGACTGAAGTTCAGCATCCCTGTGCACCTGCGCAGGACCTGTCATACAGCCACATATCATGCAAGGATTCGCTGACCTCCGTTTCCCCCCAAGGAGTGGGTGCAGTAGACAGGTACCACTGTCTGATTGTGCCGCCCTTGGGGTGAAGGAACGGGTTTGTCAACTGAAAAGGCACTCCATCATCCTCCACAAAACATGTCCCACACAGATCAGGTGGGAGGGGGGAGGTACATGCAAGGGAGGTTTGTGTGGCCAGACTGGATACATGCAGCTGGTGGTCATGCAAGGGACATGGTCAACAGGACACATAGACAAATGTTACTCCAAGAGCGCCCCCCCAATCATGCCAGGAAGTGGTGTGCAGGTCTTATGCACACCTGCACAGAAAAGGTCACAAAAGCCTCTTTCATGCAAACTGCTATGCATGCTGACAGCAAGCGTACATCCAACAGAATGCATTTATTGTCATAACAGAGAACAGTTGCTAGGGCACATGCATAGGATTACAATTAGGGTTAGGGTTACAATTAGGGTTAGGGTTGTAATAGTACAGGAAGTACAGGAAAAACTCTGATACAGTAGCAAGTCTGTGCAAGTAACCCCCTTTGCAGACAGCGCTTTGCGCCATCTTGGAGGCAAGGAAGGGGAGGGGCAGCCTCACACTGGGCACCCCATCCCCTTCCTGAGGACGTCATCAGAGTGCCCATCGTTGCATACTACGGGCGCTCCGATGACGTCCTTCCAGCTCAGCGCCCAGACACGCTAAGCTGGAAGAGACGCTGAAAAGGTGCGCGCTGCCTCTTGTGGCATCCTTTCCACACCTTGCGGAAAGAGAACTATTTTAGCGCTCCTTCCAGGACTGGAAAAAGAGTGGATTAGGGCCGAGGAGTGCGGCAGCCTCGGCCCCAATCCGCGGCTTCTCAGGGCGGCCCATGGCTGCCTGTCTGCAGAGGCCCTATGTCATTGTGTAAATAGTTGCAGCTTATTACGCATGTTGCTTCTGGTGCTATCACATAAACATAGCACATTTACTAACCCTATGACACTATCTATGATGGGGTCACTAGGGGGTGAGAAGGATGCGGACTGCACCAGGTGACACTCTAATGGAGGTGAACCACTGCTCCTCAAACATCTGCATTTGAGCAGAAACTGGCTGTGGCATTCACCTGTAGCTCTTCAAAATGCTGTAAGAGATGGTGTGAGTGTGGGTAGGCTCAGTGGGAGGAGAAAGGAGAGGTCTCGGGGGGGGGGTTAAATTAAATTTCAAAATTTTATTTTTAATTTTTTACAATTTTTTACCATTTTAATTTTATTTTAAAAAATTATTTTAAAACATCACATTTTACCAAATTTTCACTTTAACCACATGAAACTATGTCTATGGAAACACATTTACTCTGTGCATATGATGTTGTAATTTAATGGTATAATTTTAATTTTGGTAGTTGTTTACATCACAACTATTACCATCACATTCAATGATATACGGGAATTATGATTTATGACTTACATTAGCGCAAAAAACATTACTAAGGATACTGTTTGGTGTGGCATAGGAGGAGGTCAATAGGGTAGGTGACACCATGAGGTACCAAAACGGGTGACACCAACCCTAGTGATGCCACTGACTATCTAATGCCGATTCTTGTTGTAACAAGACTCAAGCACCAATAAGAAGCAAAAGCTAGAAAGAAATACTTCTCAGCCATAAAAAAGAGAGAGAGAGAGAAATGTTTAACTTTGTAAGAAAATGTTGATGGCAAAAATAACTACCGTAAGCAACTGCTCAGTTCAACCAGTTCTCCAGAGAAAGACACAAAGCAGAAGTAGATGCTTGTCTATCTACTACTTGAGAAATAGAGGGTCAAACTAGATGTTTATCACATAGTTTGCCCTTGCACAGTTTTTTTAAAAGAAAGATACAGCCTACATGATGGGGTCTGAGTCAGACAGTTGGTGACATATGGAGCGAAGAGGAGTTCAATTCCTTTCCTACAGTGTGCTAAAAATCATCATTGTCCCTACAGCATGCCTGCAATTCACAATGAGAATAGAGAGACTCTTTGGAGTAAGCTAACTGCTCTTAAAATAGAACGAAGACTCCTGTTACTTATCAGAGCTCTGTATACTGGCACATGTTTGAGGGTGAGATATGGGCTAAATGGAGCCCTGTCAAATAAAATTGACACATATAGAGGGGTACGACAAGGGTGTTTATTAGCTCCCTTGTTATTTAATCTGTACATAAATGATCTCCCAGAACAATTTAAGGACTTAGCATTTCATATGCCTCGTGTCCTAAATACTCCGTGCAATATTTTGCTTTACGCCGATGATATGATTATGTTGTCATTTTCACAAGTGGGCATCAGAAGGATGTTAAGAAAACTTAGCTGTTATTGTTCGAACAATTCTTTGATTATTAACAAAACTAAGCCAAATATAATGGTTTTTGGTAAAAGTCCACAGAGTCACAGATGGCAACTTGAGGGCGAACTAATTGAACAAGTAAAGTCCTACTCCTATTTGGGGGTAACATTCAGTGAGAATGGATCTTGGACATCCCATCATTATAAAAGTTCACTGAGAGCAAAGGCACGGATGAATCTTATTCTCAAATTAAAAGTTAATAAATACCCAGGCTCCTTAGACCCAATACTTAATGTGTACAAAGCCAAGATTACACCTATGTTGTTATATGCAGTGGAAATTTGGGGCTCAAATTCCATCGCAGCTGTAGAATTAGCTCAGTCGCAACATTTGAGAGCTATTCTGGGAGTGGACAAAAGAACTTCTGCTGCTGCTGTAAGAGCGGAATTAGAAATTTACTCTATTCATTCCGTTGCTAAAATTAGAATGTTTAATTATTGGTGTAAAATTAACGAAATGGAGCTAAATAGATTACCTAGATTATGTCTATTAGAACAGTTGGACTCCCAATTGCAGTCCTCATGGGCAACCCAATTGTTAAACTTTGTTAAGAGTTGTGGCTTACCTGCAGATTGCTTTATGTCTGATCAAGCAAGAAAGGGGGTTAGACAGAGAATTTTGGATATTGCGGCCCAAGAAGATATAGCTACACTCAGTAGGGTAGGTAATTTGAAATGGCTGAGCCAACACAAACGGTCCTTTCAAAGGCCATCTTACCTAAAAATTCAGATCCCCAGACATCTCAGAGAGGTATTTACTCGGGCTAGGTTTGATCAACTAGATTCCATGGTACGATATGGAAGATTTCAGGGTATTCCTTATCATGAACGAATTTGTATTTGTGGGGACCAGGAAATTGAAGATTTATCACACATCTTGTTTAAATGTAAACTGTATCAAGCGGAAAGGGATCAATATTTACAGCATTATATCAAAAGAACAACATTTTGGGATTCCCACATTAGAGTGTCATACTTTATGAGTGGTCAAAATCCAAAAATTTCTGTTGTTACTGCTCAGTTCCTTCATAAAGCATCATTGTTAAGATCTAGATATGTGGGGACGATTGGGGTTAATTGCAAGGGTGATGAATTGATATGAAAACTGCTGAAGAATGTATCTGTCACAGCTACCTCCCATTTTAATTTTAATTTTAACTTTAATTTTGATCTTAACTCTTAACTTGACTTGACTTGAATTTAAATTTGAACTTGAATTCTAATTTTAATTGTAAGTATACTTTTAATATTAATTTTATTTTATATTTGTTTTTAATTTAAACTATAATTATAATATAAACCTTAATTGTTTATTACTCTATTATACTTCCATATAATTATGGTTTCTTGTTTGTTTGTTTTGTTTTTTGTATACTACTATACCGTTTAGCATTTTCTGCTTCACTTTCTGCATTTTTTTTTTTTATATGTATAAGTGATATTAACTGATATATAATTGGTACACAATTGGTATATGTTCCGGTTTTTGTTAGTCTTGTATATGTTTTTATATTTTACATTTTATATAGTATAGGAACTGATTATTGTCTTTTGGATTATTTATAGTTTATTATGTGTATTTTATTATGATCATGATATTGTTTTTATTATTATGTATTTGCTATTTTGAAATGGCCCTCGGGCTACTCAATAAACTTTCTTTGCTCTTTGCATGCCTGCAATTCACAATGAGAGGAAAATTCTGATTTGCTCCAGACTCACCATATTCACACTCAGGGCCAAAAAAGCCAGGATAACATTGACAGGTGTAGTTCCCAATGGTCTCCACACACTCACCCTGCTCACTGCAGGAAGAAGGATGACAAGAAGCTGCAGAGAAAACAGAACCAGATTGGAGTCATTATATTGCCACTCCACAAACATAAACCTTATTTATTTCATTTCATTGCATTTCATTTCTATGCCACCATTTTCCCAGGAAGATGGCATACAGGATAAAAACATTTCAAAATATCACAATATTTTTTTTAAAAAATTAAAATAATCTATTTAAAACAATGTAAGTTAACATAAAAACCATACAAAAACCTTCCATTATAAAAACTGCCACATCATTTTCTGAGCTTTTCCAGAATCTGCTTCAGATTAATTTTGGTCCAGATTAACCCCTGGCAAACAACACTGGTGTTTTTACTCCAATTCTGAACTGGTTTTGCAAGCCACACATGAGTGTAAAATTGGAGTAAGGGGGTGTGCCAGCAGTGTGCATGGGTCTCTCATTAGTGCGATATCCAGTATTGTCTTGGCCACATGGATTAGGATGAACTGTAGTCCCCTGGGATAGATTTTTTAAAAAAGCTCCCATGTGGCTGTACAAGTGTACCGTATTTTCCGGCGTATAAGACAACCCACGTATAAGATGACCCCCCCCCCATTTTCCCAGTCAAAATATAGAGTTTTAGCACCTCTATCTTCATTATCCTTATATCCGGCGTATAAGACGACCCCCCCACTTTAGCCACAGATTTTGCAGGTAAAAAAGTAGTCTTATACGTAGGAAAATAAGGTACTTTCCCAGAAAATATTTGTATTTAT
Organism: Phrynosoma blainvillii; assembly: GCA_026167975.1. NCBI lineage: Eukaryota > Metazoa > Chordata > Lepidosauria > Squamata > Phrynosomatidae > Phrynosoma > Phrynosoma blainvillii. The sequence goes on from JANUYF010000004.1 coordinate 157,570,689, forward strand.
ATTTATACTTGTTGTTGTTGTTAACTGCCTTCGGGTTGATCTCGACCCATGGCGACCCTATGGATGAGACATCTCCAGGCCCCCCTGTCCTCTACTGCTCTGCCCAGCTCCTGCAAACTCTAATAATAATAATAATAATAATAATAATAATAATAATAATATTTTATTTATACCCTGCCCCTCTGTGAACAATCGGGGTGGCTAACAGCAATTAAAAATACATTACAATATAAAACCAAAAGGAACCAATACCCACCCCCTTAAAAAGTATTAAACTGAACAGTAGTTAAAACATATAGATTAAAATAACATACAATTCGTGGTCTCTTTATTTATACTTACATATTTATACTTACATATGCACATATGTGCAGATTCAAATATATTTACAAATTATTCATTTGTAAAGCCCTTATTTCTGTTTTAATCATCATCTTATCTTTGCTTTATTTGGGCATTGTCTTTGCTTTTCATGGTGTAATCCTATATTTACTCCAATGGAACTTGTTCTTAGATAAAGGTTCTCTCTCCGGGGTCCTTTCACTTTGGTGAGAAAGTGGAAGGATTCTGGATTTTCTTCCAGCAGCCAAATGGCATGAGGGAGCACTGTGACAATTCCTGGCCTTTGCTCACCCCTCAGACACTGGATATGGGAAGTAGCTGATGGCAAAAAAGTTGCAATGGAAGCCCCCCTGCATGTTGGCAGCTGGTGCAGGATCAAAGATGAGACTAAACCAGGGCACAGATCATATGTAAAAAAGGGGGGGTGGAACAGTTTAAAGGGGAAGAATTAGATTAAATCACGATTCTTTTTATCCTAATCATAAACTGTGAGACCAGGAAGAAATGAGGATTTGACTCAGGAGTCAACAATTATTGTGTATCAACAGGGCTAGAAATGGGGCTGAAATGTATTTTCAGCCGCATGCAAACAAACTCATTATCACCATTTCTTTGGAGAAGCCAGAAGGACAGTAAAACATGTTAATGGCATATTTAAGTCTGTATAAGGAGATTATCGCACTCGGTACCTGAGCCGGCTTAAAATTAGAAGCAGGCGGCATCCTGATAGTATCACACACATTAAGCCACCGAAATCACCGCCCGGCTGCAGCCCAGCTCCATCGCTGCTCCAAGGGGCACTCCTTGCGCCTCTTTTCAATGTTGGGAGTTTTCCAGCTTGAAAAAATGGCCACCAGAGCGCCCTTCGGAGTGGCGATGGAGCCGGGCTGCACCCAGGCAGTGATTTTGGTGGCTAAATGCATCTGATACTATCAGGATGTCACCCGCTTCTAATTTTAAGCCGACTCAAATAAACTGGTTTATAACTGAGTGCAATAATCTTCTAAGGGGCAAAACAGACAAGCAGGATTAAGTGGCTTGAAGCTGCCTGTTCTGAAGCAACAGTGAAACCTCACCAACCGCACCACATGCTCCCAAGGCAGCTGGAGGGTACATGTTATGACCACATGGCATGGCTCCAAGCTGTGCTGCTGGGTACTTTTTTTTTTACTGTCCCCACCACCATCCCTGCACACCTTCACTGCCATCCCATTGCATGGCCGTCCCTGTGAACCTGCACACATTTGCATGTGCAACACTTCACAGGGACAGGGCATTGGAGCAGAGGTGTGCCCATGCAGATGCCAGCAAGGTACAATCATGCCTCCCTTCATCCCCCCCTTCACCCTATGCCCCCTCTTTGACTGTCTATTTTGTGTACATTGTACACATGAGAAGTTCCATGGTTTCTCTTTTGGGCATTGCCACCCCCACCACTTGTGTACAGAAGCTTTGTTCCTATTAAATGCACTCCTGTGACAGGGTGTTTACATGCACAATTAGGGTTAGGGTTTGGAAAGAGCGCTCCTTTAGAACTGCACTGGTGTTGATGCATTTGTACATACATGCAAAAGCGTGCACTTTCTGGGAAGAATTGGAAAAAAGCAGCTTCTTTTTGAAGCAGCTTTTCTCCCCATAAGACGGCTAGAGGGCACTTTCTGATTGGCTTCAAAGTGTGCGTCATTTAAATGCTTTGCCATGAAGCTGGCTTGAAACCAGCCTATTTTGTCCATCTGTTTTGCCCCTAAATTGTATATGTGAGAATCCTAAATCCAGGTTTTCCTGTGTTCAATACAAATTGTGATCATTGTTCCCAAGGAAACCACTAATTTTGTTGTTCATATCAACTTCAGTCAAATATTCAGTCAACTAATGGTAATGTAGCAAGATTCCCAGGTAGACAGGGCTCCGTTAACCTTAGGAAATGGTTCTTGCAGGTCCAAAACTGTCATGCAGCATGAAAAATGCAGCACCCATTCAAACTCACTCTTCAGAGCAACTACTAAAAAGTCCAGACATCTTTAGCATCTAGTTGTTGGAAGCAAAGGGGCATCAATGCTTGTATAAAGTGGTTAGTGAGAGAGAGGGGTCTAAATAATGCCTGCCCACTGTGGGTGGGTCTACACTGGCCAGGAGACTCCAAGCTGCTCCTGGAATATTCTGGCTCGGATGCTGCCCTGAATTCCCCCATTTACCTCCACATTCTGGAGGGATGCTGGGTGGCTGTTTACAAAGCATCCCACGGTGCTACTGGTGCCATCGCCACTGGGGTAGGTCACTCCCTCTGAGGTTGAAAGCAAGGTGCCCAGAATCAATCCCGTGGCTGGGCACCTCATTGTGATCTCAGATGGAACAGCATGCACCATCAGCAGTGGCACCAGATGGCACAGTGGGGCACTGTGTAAACAAATGCTTGGCATTGCTTTGGAGTGCTCCAGATTTTCCTGGGAAGCCCAGAGCAAAAGATAAGTTTTTAAAAATTTTGATTTAAGACAGGGATGGCATGGATTTAGTGTGGAACTGGATTTCCCATGTGAAGACAGTCCACACTCAAACTGGGGCTATGGCCCTGCATTGTCTGGACACGGTGATGTGATGGCACTGAGGGGAATAGTGTACAGTGGGCCCTTGTTATCTGCTGGGGTTTGGTTCCCAGACACACACACACCCATGCATAACAAAATCCGTGGATGCTCAAGTCCCATTAAAGTCAGTGGCATAGCAAAATGGTGTCCCTTATATAAAATGGCAAAATCAAGGTTTGCTATTTGGAATGTATACTTTTTTTTAATATTTTCAAGCTGTGGATGGTTGAATCCATGGATAACAAATCTGTGGATAAGGAGGGCTGACTGTAAATGGTCCATGTAGACATGCCCTGTATGTTTCCTAATCTATATACTAAAGCAGGGGTCAGCAACCTACGGCCCACAGGCCGGTTCCGGCCTGGGGCCCTCCGCTTACTGCTCCCCCGACCCCTGCCGCCACCGCCGCCTGCCACTGCCACTGCAGGTTTTGGCTGCCGCGCGACTGCGGGCGTTGTGCCCGCCATTTTGTTTTCCAAAATGACGACCGCGGCACGTTTGCGCATGTGCAGGAGTACTGCGCATGTGCAAACGTGCCGCAGCTGCCATTTTGTCTTCCAACAAAAATGGAAAACAAAATGGCGGGCGCGACATGCGTGGTGGCGGCAGCGGCGGCAACAGGCGCAGCAGGGCTCGCGTGCTTTGGTAGGGGTTGTGCATGCGCGTGTGAGCACGCACGCCGCCATTCCCCCCCCCGGCCCACCAGAACCGAGGACTTCAGCGGACCAGCCCCCGGCTGAAAAAGGTTGCCTACCCCTGTACTAAAGCATTTTGCTCCCATTTTACCTACAGACATCACTTCCCTATTCTCTCAACAAATTAGTTAATCTCTTTGTTTTCCTTTGGAACAAGCATCCATGAGGCTCCAACCCCAATAATGGATGATAGTTTACACCTACATGTGAGAGCCAGCTTTTAGGGGCCCTTGTAACCAAGTATAGGTCAACTTTTTTCTCTCTCTCCTATACTATTCTCAAATGGATTTCCTGAGACAAGAAACACTTTTCTTTTCTTTTTCCTGCTCCTACCACAAACTCATGTTGCACCATCCTCACTGCACTCAGCTTAATATAGATATCAAACATTCATACACTAGTTTCCCCATTTGTCCATTCCACAAAATTTGGTGTGTAGGATGGACAAGAGTTGAGGTAGACAAATAAGGAATAGCAAGTGTCAGAGATGACCTGTAAGAAAAGAAGAAGATAGGATGAGGGGAGAGGAGAGGTGAGGAGAAGAGAGAAATGGGATATAAAAGGATTTTGCAGAGCAGAAATCAAAATAAATGCATTTTTTTAAACCTAAGATGGGATGTAAACCTTTCTCCCAATAAATCTGGAGGATGATATGGAAGGTTGTATTTTTTATTTTTATTTTTTGCTATGTTGTTCACACCCTTTACCAATTTGGCAAGCAGCAAGTGAGACTGGCAGCAAAAGAACAGGAAGAGGTTATCACATTCACAATTAAAATGTCTTACCTGAGCTGGCTTAAAATTTAAAACGGAAGGCATCCTGATCTTATCACAAGGATTTAGCCACCAAATTTGCTGCCTGGGTCTCAGCGCGCCTCTTTTCGAAGCCAGGAGTTTTCTGGCTTAAGGAAATGGCCGCCGGAGCTCCCCTGTGAGCGGGGATGGACCTGGGATGGACCCGGGCGGCAAATTCAGTGGCTAAATCCTTGTGATAAGATCAGGATGCTGCCCATTTTAAATTTTAAGCTAGCTCAGGTAAGATGTTTTAATTGTGAATGTGATAAGCTCCAAAGTATGGAGTAGAGTAGGAGATGGAAGCCCATGGTGCACAATCTCATGGTGAAAAGGCACAAGCATAGGAAAGGAAGGCTTGCTAGTTCAGAAAATGTGAGTGGAAAAGAGTGCGTATATAATTTACGAGAGAAAGGGGAGTGGAAGAAGAGAAAGATGTTGACAAAGAGCAGAGGGAAAGAATCACACAAAACTAAAAACACATTGGGGACACACAGATGAGGAAAAAGTCAAACCATAGTTTTTGGACACAAAGGCAAGCATAGAAGTAAGTGAGAGAGTGAGCACTTAAGAAGAAAGGAGAGTGAAGAGCTGAGATGAGGAGGGCACAGGAGACCAGAGAAAGACAGTAATGAAAAGGTACATAGACATTTGAAGAATCATTGAAGTTGAAGAAGAAGAGTGGAGGGCTGCACGGTTTTGTCCTGTGGCTGACACTCTTCATTATTTTTATCAATGATTTAGATGATGGGTTAGAGGAACCCTTATCCAGTTTGCATATGATATAAAACTGGGAGGGGAGCTAGCACATGGGACCTGGATAGACTAGAAAATTGGACTGAAACTAATAGAATGAAATTCAATAGAGACACAAGTGAAGGTCTACATTTAGGCCACAAAATACTTGGCTTAGCAGCAGTGCATATGAAAAAGGTCTTGGGATTATTGTTGATATAAGCTGAACATGACCCAGGAGTATGATACTATGGCAAAGGAGGCAAATAATATTTTAGCCTACATTGATAAAACTACTTCCAAGACAAGGGAAGTAATAGTCCCACTATAGGTTTCTGAGGGTTTTGGGGGCTGTGAGGACATTTGTTCTGGAAGAATTTATTCCTGACTTTTCACCTGCATCTGTGGCTGGCATCTTCAGAGAAATCTCACTATACTCTGCACTAGCCAGACCTCATATAGAGGCGTTCAGTATTGAGCACCTCATTTCAAGAAAGATATAGACAAGTTGGAGTAGGTTCAGAGAAAGGTAGGTCTAGGAAAAACGATAAGATACAACAAAGGCCACAAACACATAAAATATATCATGCAAGCTTTAGCTTGGTCATGTGGGGACCAGGGAGAAAGATCAGTAAAAGACAGGTAATAAAATTTACTTTTCTGTTAGTAATGGAGTTGAAATTTTAAGACTTGTCTTTTATTGTCTTTTGCCCCTGGCAAAAAGAGAGTGGCCTTTGCCTGCATTGAAATCCCTCCAGAACAACTGATCTACAACAGAAGCAATATCTGATGTGAAATGTATACTTATGAAGAAGCCAGGGGAGCTTCAAAAGCTTGCATTATGCATTTTGTGTATGTTGTTTGACCAATAAAGGTATAACTATTTTGTGCTGGGGTAAGAGCAATTTGGCAATGGAACCAATAGCCTAGAGTGGTGGTGGGGTCTCCTTCTCTGGATATTTTCAAAAAGAGGATGGACAGCTACCTACTGGGGATGCTTTAGCTGGAGATCCCGCATTGAGCAGGAGTTGGACCAGGTCTAATGGTTTGAAGTTACAGGAAGGCAGATTATGAGTGAAGATTAGAAAGAACTTGATAGTAAGCGCAGTTCAATAAAGGAACCAATTTGCTAGGTGGTAGGGTTTCCTTCTCCAGATGTCTTAAAAAAACAGGGGTCCTTTCCAACTCTATGATTCTATTGGCATAGCACATTGTTTAGAATATTGCTTATTCCTGTGCCTTAAATACTGGAAGTTATCTCTATCTCAGGATTCAGCACAAGTAGAATTCAGGTGGCAGTCCTATATATGCTTTCATGCTTTCAGTTAAGCGGATAAAATTCATCTGGATTTACTTCTGAATAAGTCATTATAGGATTCTAATGGTAATTTCTGGTAGCTTTAACATAAAACACAATATGGAATATTTCATTACCTTGGTAGCATAATGCCCGCTTTTTCTTAGTACAAGGTTCATCATTCCATTTTCCAGCCTCCCGGTCTCTCTGAATATAAATCTCAACACAGTCCTGGTTGTCTTTTTTGTTGTTAGGCTCTCGGTAAGCCCAGTTTTCTGCCTCCTTTGTCAGGATCTTGTTGGTTCCCACCCAGGTCCAAGTGTTGTTAATCTTCCGGATCCCAATCCAGTAGTATTTTCGATAGCGAGGCACGACAGCATTGAGATAGGCAATTTCTTCTTGGTTTTGGATTGCTACCAGGTCAGTAAACCAGGTCTGGCAAAAAATCCTTGCCTCTTCCCAAGTCAGGTCTGATTTATCCCCATAGTGGTACGTCCAGGCCTCCACATCTACAAGAAACAGGAGCCCTGCCATAGCAACAAGCAGAGTTAGGAAAGGGCTTCAAACAATATCTTCAACTTGCCAACAGTGATTAATATAACTGTATTATTGTTATTTCAACCACTATTGAATTAACATTTATCCCCAATAATGTGCAACAGAATTATCATGTCCTCGGCCAGAAAGGGAAGTATTTCCACTTATGTTAACAGATGAGGCTTTCTTATCTTAAAAGATTCATAATAGGTAGGGGCTACTTTTCCACCATAGTGTTTCCAGTGCAGCTGTGAAAAGCTTAGAGTCCCTCCTTGTCCATTAAAATGTGACAGTCTTAAGAAAGAGACAGGTGCCTCTGTCAACTCCTTCATCTTTAAATAACTGGTGTCTTTAATGCAATATCACCGTCTCGGGGGCTGCCTACTAAAGGTTGAGAAAGGTTATCTAGAATTCCAAAATCTTACACACTCCAAAATTTTCCACGAGTGACACCTTTGCTTTCTGATAGCTTAGTGAACACAAACTTTGTTTAATGCACAAAATTATTAAAAATATTATGTATAACATTACCTTCAGGCCATGCTTTAGAAACATAAATGAATTCCATGTTTAGACTTGGGTTCCATCACCAAGGTATCTCATAATGTATGTGCAAATATTCTTAGTGGTGTCACTTTGAGAGTGCAAGACCGCACCAGGTGTCACAAGCAGAGGCAGTACCAAGCTGGCCCCAGGACCACCACCTACTCCTCCACTTGCTCCTCTTCTATCCCCTCCCATCTCACAATGGTGTCAGCACCACAGCCACCACTACCCCCCATGGACTTGTACTGGGCAAACAGGGGAGGGAGAAGAAAGTGCCCTAGCAAGGCTACCCCAGCTCCACGCACCATTTGCATCCAAGGCAGAGAGGGTGGCATTGGCCTGGAGAGTGCCAGAATGGGACAGATGATGCTCACTTCTCCTGTCTCTTACCAGAGAAGCTCAACTGAACAGGGAGCTGGCAGGGGATGGGGAGAAGATGTTTTAAAGATTGTAAACAAAAATTGTATTTCCTATCAGAACAGCAAGATACTTCTTGCACAAAGTGTCAGCACTGCCAAATGCTGAAATGTCTAATTTTAATGGAATCACCAATGAAACATTCTAGTCTTCATCTGATGACAACAGCAGAATTAAAGAATTAAAGTATCTCCAATACTTTTCTGGCTATACTGCTCCCTCCCCAGTGTTGTTTCATATCATTCTGTGGCAAGATTAATGTAAAATCAATGTGACAATAGTTTCAGTAAATTTTATGAATACTTACCCCAGCTGATGACAGCCAACAGCAATATGTGTTCATCGGTTTGTCTATCCCAGAATCTTCCACTGATCACGCCCTTTGAGTAAAAAGTAAAGATTGCAATTCAGAACCATGTGATTCGTCCCTTACTTGTAATGGGATATTTACTGTTTAAAATTTTAAAATTTAATTTTTTTATAATCTTTATTATTATCCAATATATATATATTTAAAAAAAACATAGACATAACATACATAAATGACAAACAGATCAAATGGGGGGGGGGGGATTGAGAGAAACCCACCATTATATAGGCATGTCATTACATGTTATGACAGCTCATTCAACATAATGACCAGCCAACATAGAACAGGCATACACCTGGATCCACATCCTATTAATCCAGAAAGGTTATTTCACTGTTTCTCATTCCAGCCTACCTTACAGGCTTTAGTTGAGGCTGAACAACAGAAACAGTTATTCCCACAACATGCACACTGTCCTAAAGTCCTTGGAGGAAGCATATGATGCAAATGTGATCATTATGCTCACATTTATTGGCCTTCATATTATTTTTCACCTTTATGCAATCTCAATCATGCCTTAAGCGCTGCACAATAACACAGAAATCAGTGTCCTGCAGTGGCAAGGACTGGGGAAAGCAGTGATAACAATAAATCAATTAATAGTCAACTATGAAAATGATAAGAGGAAGGAAGGAGATTCAAAGTGTGGTGCCTGGGAGGCAAGAGATGGTGTTTGTCAAATCAGCAGGTTGAGCCTGGTGATCCCTCAAAGTAGCAGCGAAGAGGCTAGCTGTGTTTCATACATCAGAATGGAATCTGATAGGCAGTGGGTTGAGCTAATAGGAAAACTCTTACCAAGCCATTCCAGGTCTGCGTCATTGTCTCTCCTTACTCAAGAGTTTTTAACACTTCCCCTAGAGACCATGAGAAGGCTAACATCATATCTTCCCAGAAATAACATCCTATCTTCCCACTGTATCCAGCTACATTCATCCCAGCTACATTTAGGGATGTAGCTCAAGAGAATAGGATGGTCTGCCTTTAGAAACTGAGAGTCAGATGTCAAAGCCTGGCAGCGACAGGGTGATTTCATACCATCAGTGCCTAGTAGGGTAAGGATACAGCCTAGTGCCCCATGGTGAGGCTAAAGGAGAATACCTGGCCATGAAGGCGAAGTACTGGATCTCTGGTGCTGTAACTGGTGGCACAGAGGTCAGAGTAGAGATAGAAGAGCAAATGCAAAATATCTTTCAAGCAAAGCATACTCTTTCACTTTTTCTTGGTGATTCTGAGAAGGAGGCTTAAATCCCTGAAAGTTCAGGACAAAGAGGTCTGGCAAATCCTGCTGTAGGACAAGAGGCATGATAAAGAAGTGGGTTAACTTGAATGTATCAGATCCCCCAGAACTGTTTTCTTAGTTAATTCTCCAAGCATCTCAGGGAGTGTATGAACCAGAGATCGATAAACATCTAACCTTAACCCTATCTGTGCAACTAGTATGCAGAACATATTATAAGAAAAACAGGCTTGGCCACAGAAGAAGGAGGAGTGAAAATAGGAGGAAGGAATATCAACAATCTGAGATATGTAGATGACACCATAGTACTAGCAAAAAACCTGACAGACCTGGAACACCTACTAAGGAAGATCAAAGAAGAAAGTGCTAAGGCAGGCTTAATGGTGAACATAAAGAAAAGAAAAATAATGTCCACCGAGGACCTTCATAAGTTCAACCTAGACAATGAGGAAATAGAAAAAGTAAAAGAATTCTCATACCTGGAATCAAATATTGATAGAAATGGGGACTGCAGTCAGGAAATCAGAAGATTAAGGGCTGATGCAGACGGCCCGAAAGGGGCAGCACAGAGCAGCCCCTGGGAGTGGTGGATCAGGGCCGCAGCAACCACATGCCATGGCCCCGATCCTCCTTTTTGCCACCCCCAAAAGAGTGGCAAAAGGCCACCCTTAGAGCTGCAGCGGCTCTTTTGCACCCTTTTGGTGCAGCGTGTGTGCACACTGTGCCAAGAGTGCGTCCCGACACTATGCGCCATGTGGATAGGCACATGGCATCAGGACAGCGTCAGGGTGGAGTCAGGTTGGCCAGTGTGCAGCTGCCTTACCCTGCCCCAACTCCCCCCCCCCCGGGCCGGCCCTTTGTGCCGGTCTGCATCGGCCCTAAGAATAAGGAGAACTAGAAAGAACTAGAAAAGATTCTAAAATGCAAAGATATACAACTCAGCACAAAAGTTAGAATCATGCAAGCCATTGTATTCCCTATTACCATGTATAGATGTGAGAGCTGGGCAGTTAAGAAAGATGATAGGAAGAAAATCAATGCATTTGAGATACTGTGGTGCTGGAGAAGAGTGCTGAGGATCCCATGGACAGCCAAAAGGACAAACAAATGGGTCCTAGAACAGATCAAGCCAGAAATATCCCTAGAAGCCAAGATGACAAGACTTAGGCTGTCGTGCTTTGGACACATCATGCAAAGGGAGGACTCTTTAGGAAAAACAATAATGCTGGGGAAAGTGGAGGGAAGTAGGAAGAGAGGAAGGCCACATGCCAGATGGATGGACTCCATTAAGGAGGTCACGGGTATTAAGGGGCTACAGGAATTAAGCAGAGCAGTGGAGGACAGAGGGTCTTGGAGATGTCTCATCCATAGGTTTGCCATGAGTCAAGATCAACTCAAGGGCAGTTAACAACAAAAAATAAGCATCTCCTCTCTTTCCTAAGGACTGTAGTTCTGTGCAATGTATTTCAGAGAAAATGCTCAGCATCATCAAAAACTGCAGTTTCCAGAACTCTTTGGAAAATGATTTCAGTTACATGTTTGTAATGCAAACATCGCCACTAGCATTGAGTTACAAGCATATAAAGAGTGGTGATATCTTCTATAGGCCTCCAGTGTTGTGAAATATTTTCTTACTATAGCGACCATTGTTTAGCCTGGATTATCTCTAAACCAGGGGCAGAGAACCTGTTTCAGAACACAGTTCCCATAATCCCAATCCACTGATCATGATACTTATATCCAAAACTTATATTTGGAGGCTGCCTAACCCAAGCAATGCTGGTCCATTTCCCAGCCATTGAGACTATATGAGGTCACCTGCAGAGAAACTATTCTCCCAACTGTTGCTTTATTCCATTGCTATACCTATTCCAAGGTATAGCAAACAGCAGTTACTGTTACTTTATCCCCAAAGTTTAACCCTTTGGCATTTCTGTGTATAGAGAAAGAAACTGTACTCACCATTTTTTAATGCAGATCTCCCTGATTTCTCCCTTGTATGCCTCTCCTTTCATGGACAGGCATCAGCATCACATCTCCTTCCTCTGCAGAGCCTTGTGGTGCCAGCACTTCCTCTGGAGTGTAGAGAAGCTGATTGCATCCTTTTCCTATTGCTTTCCCCATCGTACCGCCCTCTCAAAACTTCATGCCAATAGCTCCTTGGCAATTTGTGTAGTTTGTACATTTAAGTGTGTTTTTCACAAATGCTGGAATGAACTCGGCCGAGTCCTTATATACTTTAAGGCCATGGTAACAGTAAGGGATCAGAAGAAATGGGAGGAATAAGGGTCTTCCATGTCATGTGGCACTCTGTCAGCTAAAATGCATGTTGGGAAGCCAATATCCTTGCTAGTAAAGTCATAGCCAAATTCCATCAAAAGTAAAGGTTCTGTGTATTGAAATAGTATATGCAAATATACATATCAGTACTGGTTTAGACAGTTTTCTCTGCCTGCTTTGGCTCAGCAATCAGTTCTTTTTTCCTATGTTATTACCAATACCCAATCATAGCATGGAAATGTTACATTTTTGGAATCTCCCAATTCACAGTCTCTCCCCAAACCCAATTTGTCACAATGGTGGCAAACCTATGGCACCTGTGCCCTCTCTGGCACACAGAGCTCTCTCTGTGGGCACGCACACCATCCGTTACTTCAATTGGAGTACAATAGGAGTGTGCTCCTGTTCCTCCTCTTCCCCCACCCTCCTGTCCCTTCAAGTGTCTCTGGGGAGGCAGTTAAAGGGACTGTAGGGCAGAGGAAGAGGAGGAACATGCGCATGCCAGTTCTTCTTCTTTCCCCACCCTCCCATCCCCTTAACTTCCTCCCCAGAGATAGTTGAAGAGATGGGAGGGCAAGGGACCAGGAAAAGCCATTGTGCACCTGTTCCTCCTCTTCCCCCGCTCTTCTGTGCCTTCAACTGCTAGCCTGAGGCTGAGAGAATGTGTCTTGAGTTTTTCTCCCAGAAGCCACCATCACTGCCTTATGGTTTCCCACCATAAAACATGTTAGCAGGGGATCCTGAGACTTCCAGCTCATGGTAACTGGTGACTCCTATCCCAGTAGGATGATAATAATAATAATAATAATAATAATAATAATAATAATTTATTTATATCCCACCCTTAGCCAAGGCTATCCAGGTGGCTTACAATTTAAAATACAATCCCGTACAAATAAAAATATAATAAACATATCACCCCCCCCTTAAAAATATATTAAATCAATAACACATTAAAATTTGACTTAAAAACACAAATTAATGCAATAAAACATAGGCACTCTGAGTATACAAGAAATGATCTGATGGAATGATCTAATGGAGTGTCTGATAAGATATCTAATGATATATCTGATGGTATATCTGATGGCGGGGGGAGATTATAAGAATGTCATTCTAGGAATGCCTGCCGGAAGAGATCTGTTTTGATGGCTTTTTTAAAGCCATCTAAGTTGGTTATCTGACGGATCTCCTCCGGATGAATCTGTCCCCAGTTTTAAAAGTTATCCAAACTGCTGAACCTGTTTTTGAGATAGGGTTCAGCACTTTGAATAGCTCATTTAAGGATCAGACTGAAACATGGAGTAGATGCACCAACCCACTGACTTGGACGCTACCAGCCACCGTGGATTAAAGTCCAAAAAATAATTTTTCCAAGCTGTGTCCCAATGCTTTTTTGTGGTTGTCATGTGCCTTCAAGTCGTTTCCGACCTATGGTGACCCTAAAGTGAATCTATTGTAGGGTTTTCTTGGCAACATTTGTTAAGAGAAGGTTTGCCATTACCCTCCCCTGAGGCTGAGAGCCACCCAGGGGGTTTCATGGCTAAGTGGGAAATCAAACCCTGATCTCCAGAGTCGCAGTCCAACACTCAAACCACTATGCCACACTGGGTCTCTCACACATATTCATATTAGCCCTGCACTGTGGATTCTGCCCTCTAATTAGGATTGTGACAATGCTATTCTTGTATACCACTATCTTGAAATCCCTCAATGTCATCCTGACTGACAACATCTGAGACAAAATGTTGTCCTGTGACTCTATCATCATCACCATTTTTTTCCTGCATGATTTTTAACACCTTTGCTGATGAAGAAACCAGTGGGGCTTTGAATACATGCATAATGTATTTTATGCTTTGGCCCAAAAAAATGTATCATAGCTTTAGGATTTTGGATTTTGTTGCATTTTGCTGCATGCCAACACAGCTACGCCTGAATATTTTTCCTCTGCCCTGGCTATCTCTTTTCTGAGGTCAAGACTCTGAGGAGGGAGAGAGGGGATTGTACATCTTACAGCAGAGATGGCTAGAAGTACCTCTTGCCAAAGCTCACTTCCAATCTGCTCAGGTTGTTGTTGTTAGCTGCCTTCACGTCAACCTTGACTCATGGACCCTGTGAATGAGATGTCTCCAAGCCCCACTATCCTCTATCTCCCTCCTCAGGTCCTGCAGGCTCAGGCCCATGGTCTCCCTGATTGAGTCAATCCATCTGTCATGAGGTCTTCTTCTCTTTCTACTGCCCTCCACCTTCTGCAAGCATCATTGTCTTTTCTAGTGAGCAATGCCTTCTCATGATGTGGCCGAAGTATGACAGCCTCAATTTTGTCATCTTTGCCTCCAGAGAGAGTCCTGGCTTGATGTTTTCTAGGACCCATTTATCTGTCCTTTTGGCCATCCATGGGATCCTCAGCACTCTTCTCCAGCACCATGTCTCAAATGAATTAATTTTCTTCCTTTCTGCTTTCTTCACTGTCCAGCTCTCATATGCATACATGGTAACAGGGAATACAATGGCTTGAACTATTCTAACTTTAGTGTTCAGCTATATATTGTTACAATTTGGGATTTTGTCTAGTTCTTTCATAGCTGCCCTTCCCATTCCTAATGTTCTTCTGATTTCTTGACTGCAGTCTCCGTTCTGATCAATGTTTGATCCAAGGTATGGGAAATCTTTAACTATTTCTATTTTCTCGTTATCTAGGTTGAATTTTATGTAAATCCTCTGTGGTCATTATTTTTGTTTCTTTAAGTTTAACATTAGGCTTGCCTTTGCACTTTTTTCTTTTACTGTCTTCAGTGATTATTCCAAGTCTGTGAAGTTTTCTGCTAGTAGTATGGTGTCATCTGCATATCTTAGGTTCTTTATGTTCCTTCCTCCTATCTTCACTCCTTTTTCTGTGTCCAAGCTTCCTATTCATATGATATTTTTGTGCATACAAGTTGAACAGATAGTTCTGTTTCTCCGTATTCTGTTCTGACAGTAGCTCCTTATCCTAACTACAGATTCCTCATCAGGACTATCAGATGTAGTGGCACTCCCATTTCTTTAAGAGCATTCCATAGTTTTTTGTGATGTATGCAATCAAAGGCCTTGCTATAGTTTATAAAGCAGGTTAGATTAGTCTATAGTTTAGTTAGGGGGGATGCAGACGAGGGCGTCCAAGACGCCCTGGTCCGCAGCGCCGCGGGGCCAAGGCAGCCTCACCGCGGCGCCTCCCCGGTGAATCTAAAAGGAGCGCCAAATTGGCGCTCCTTTTAGATTTCAGAGAAAGTGCGCCCCAAAAGCGGCGGGCGCACTTTCTCTGACTCAAACGCCATGGCGCGTGTGGTCAACCCAGAAGCACCGTCCGTCCGGATGGCCAGCGCTTCCAGGGGTAAGCTCGTGCGGCTGCCCCTCCTCTTCCTGGCCTCAGAGACGGCTCTATTAGCCGTCTGCTGAGGCCCATGGGGCCTCGGCAGACGGCTAATTGCACCGTCTCCGAGGCCCGGAAGAGGAGGAGCCGCCGCACGTTCAGCGGCTCTTCCTCTTCCTGAGGGCGCACCCGGAAGCGCCGGCCGTCCGCACGGCCGGCGACTGCGGGTTGCCCTCACGCCGCAGCAGCCGAACGCGCCGCGGCGTTTGAGCCGCCGAAAGTGCGCCCGCCGCTGTTAGGGCGCACTTTCGGGAGAATCTAAAAGGATCGCCATTTTGGCGGTCCTTTTAGATTCGCCGCAGGGGCGCTGCCGTGCGGAGCCTCCGCTCCGCCGGCGCCCTGACACGCGGCGGCTCGGAAGCAGTCGTCTGCTTCCCCCCTTAGTTAGGGGAGTTACAGCCAGCCAGAAATAGTGCAAATTGAGTCCACTTTAAGGGTTAGGGTTAGTACTAGGGAGTCATGGGAATTGTTTTTTTCACCCGGAGACATTGAGCCTTCTCTGTCAAAGAGCTCTGGTGCCACAATAAAATACAGCTCCCATGATTCCCTAACCCTAACCCTAAAAGTGGACTCAATTTGCACTATTTCTGGCAGTCTGCAACCCCCCTATTAGTTAGTTTGTAGTTTAAAGCTATAAAGCAGTCAATGCCCAACAAAGCAAAATGCATCCAAGCAATTTTCTCTGAGAAGAACAATCTTTCTCTTGCTTTCTGTGCATTGACATGATAATATAATCTCAATAAGAACTATATCCCAACTTTCTTGGTTCATTTGTGTTTGTTTTCTTCCTTGGATTGATTTTCCTGTATAGGAAATGTCTAATTTTATCCAACTTTCCCTAATTTACATTGCTCATTTCCAGAGAAAAGAAACAAAAGGCTCACATTTCCGACAAGCAGTTATTCAGGGATCGAATAACTGACAAAAGGAGGAAGCTGTTTTTCAGTCTAGCAGTCTAGAAATGTCTCTAGGGTGTTTTCCAGTTTGAAGTCAAACAAGTAGAATGTGTATGTAAAACAGAACATTCTCCACAATTGTCTTTGCGGTGCAATTGCCAGACAACACAAATGCCATCTGTTTATTTTGCATTCAAGGCAAACATCCACCACCACCAAAGGATTTTTCAAACATTTTTAAAGAGCCAAACTAGATGTAACAGAGGACAGCCATGCTCATTATATTCACATACCTGACCTGTGTATGGGCTGAAGTTGTGTGTGTGTGTGTTAAATAGTGTGGTGAAAGTGAAGGAAACTGAAATCCCTTCTTCATTTTGCTTCTCTGGGATCCATCCTTTCAGGTACTTTTCTTCCTCTTTTGAGAGAAATATTCCTGAAGCAATGAAGTACAGAAAGGCAGGGAAAGGGAGCAGAAGATCTCGGAGAATAAACTTACCTAAAGATAAAGGTATTCCCTGTAGACAAAGTTGTCAAGTTGGGTCCGATTGTAGGGGACGGTGCTCATCTCTGTTACTAAGCCAAAGAGCCAGCGTTGTCAGAGACTACTCTGTGATCATGTGGCCAGCATGACTGCACAGAACCTGCACACACTTTTTGTTGTAAAAATTAGACATCTGACAAAGCAGGCCCGAGACATTTTGCTGCCTGAAGCAATGGATAAAATAGCACCCTCTCCTATGTACAAACTGAACCTTTAGCTGTATCTTTTAGTCTGCTGCTTGCACCCAAGGGCAGCAGACTACTGTAGATAGTGTAGACTACCTTAGAGAGTTGGGTTGTGAGCCCCACTAAAATCTGTTCTCCCATGCCCCTTGCCATTCGCTGCCCTGAGCCTCAAGCATCCATCTCATTCTTCCTAATGGTATTGCTGATCTTGCCAATGCATCCCAGTGTATACATCAATGGAGCAGACTTATGAAAAAGAAACATGGCTGCCCTATCACATCTGACTTCATCCAAAGTGCATTACAAGTATTTTAGAAAAAGACTCCTTACCATGCGTACACATGTATTTCTTTGGTACTGTTGCCTCTTGTCCAAAGGGGTTTGTGGGAAAATGATATAACATCTACCATACCTGTTTGACCAGAGGTGATGTTAGATGAGTGTACATTCCTGCCAGGAGCATCATTCGAACCACCTTCACCTCACTTAATAAACAAATTGTTTATTGCCTGTTGTCTGTCTTCTCCAGATTAAAAATAAAGCTTTATATGAGAGTGCCTCTCCTGAAGATCCAAGATGGAAGGAAACATGAGAGAAAGTTGTTAAACATTCCACGCATCATAAATCAGTAAGAGTATGAATAGGGTTCCTATATCTATAGTTGCCAAGTTTATCTTCAGATGAGGGACTCATGCCCAGCACTCTCTCTCCACATTATGCCAAAGGCAGGGAAAGACTCAAATGTGAGAAAGCTTTTCCCAAGGAATCTTGGATTTTGTTAAAACATTCTTCCCTATCCTAAATCCCCTTCACAAGTCTCATCATCTTCAGGGACTATATTCAAGGCTAAAGAAGAGACTACTCCTTTTCACTACTCATATACAAAAAGTAATCATATATTTGTCTTTACAAGTCTCATACCTTAAATAACTGATACTGAAATGCTGTCAAACAGCAAAAAAAAAGAAAAGAAAAGAAAAGAAAGAAAGAAAGAAAGAAAGAAGAAATGGGCTTTTCTTTTACAGAAAACAAAACCTAGCACCAGTGTTGCTTTGCTGTGGCACACTAGGGACCTTATCACATGCGGGCCACAAAGCGATAAGAAAGCGAAATAAGAATAAATCTAGGAATAAACCGAAAGAAACCCCACAATACGTAAATGGCTATCAGACGCAACTAGCATCATCGCGCAATTAAGGAAAGCACGATGAAGCGCTCCCAGGAACCGTATTTGCTGTTCGCACACAAGTGAGAAAATCCCGGACATAACCAAGCAATGATGCCCTGCACATGCTCAGTACAGCCGTGGCTGTCACTTGCCGCGGCTGTCAAACACACCCCTTCCCAAGCCGGCTGTCCCCCAAACCCCTTCCCAAGCCGGCACAGGGTCCGCGCTCTGAGGAGAACGTCCTCAGAGAGGCGCCTCTCCGAGGACGTTCTGCTCAGAGCTCAGGCCCCGTGCAGGGCCCGAGTTCCAAGGAGGACCTCCTCAGGTCCTCCTTGGAGCGCAGGCGGGGGCGGGGAAATGATCCACAATACGTATTGGGGGAATGCTCCCCAATACGTATTGTCTTTTCAAACTGATAAGGTCCTTACGGTAAAAGCGAAATGATTCCCGTCGCGCACTTGTACTTCCTGAAGAAATCGAAATACAAAAGATCTTGGTTCTTGCCACATTCTGTCAGGGTTCTGAGCGACGTTGTGTGGACACACGGAAAAATAATACATATCAGGTCAGGATTTCATTTGGGTTCTGACTGCTTTGGGCCCCGTGTGATAAGGTCCTATGAAATCATTAGTTAGAGAAAATATAAAGGAAAAGGCTACTAAAAAGACAAAGAGAATAATTCAGAAATAAGATGACAAAAGAAATTACATAAACAACATAATCCAAATCTATGATCTAGCTACAGAGGCAAAAGAAGAACATAAAGTGAAAGATTCTGTTGGACTAAAAACTTGAATGCATCACTGGAAAATGGATGTCCTAAGGTCACATCATTTTCTTCATACAAACAGAAGCTAGATGTGTTTTGACTTACAGTCTTGGCCAATGGCAAATGAAATTATTCATAGAATTATAGAGTTGGAAGACCACAAGGGCCATCCAGTCCAACCCCCTGCCATGTAGGAACTCACAATCAAAATACCTCCAACAGATGGCTATCTAGCCTCTGTTTAAAGACCTCCAAAGAAAGAGACTCTACCACCCTCAGAGGGAGTGTATTCCACTGTTGAACAGCTTTCACTGTCAGGAAGTTTCAATGTTGAGGTGGAACCTCTTTTCCTGTAGCTTGCATCCGTTGTTCTGGGTCCTATTCTCTGGAGCAGCAGAAAACAAGCTTGCTCCCTCCTCAATATGACATCCCTTCAAATATTTAAACAGGGCTATCATATCACCTCTTAACCTTCTTTTCTCCAGGCTAAACATACTCAGCTCCCTAAGTAACTCCTCATAAGGCTTTATGGTTTCCAGACCTTTCACCACTTTGGCTGCCCTCCTCTGGACATGCTCCATCTTCTCAAAATCCTTCTTGAATTGTGGTGCCCAGAACTGAACACAGTATTTCTGGTAAGGTGTGATCAAAGCAGAATAGAGTGGCACTATTACTTCCCTTGATCTAGATATACATCTATTGATGAAGCCTAGAATTTTATGTGACATGTGTGGCTGGTCAATGAAAGAGTATGCTGAAGATATCAAAAATTATTAATATGGAAGAACACACAAGATAGGAGAGGATGCAACACTTTGCTTTTGTCAGAGCCTACAAGGAAGGGGAAAATAGCATCCTCTCCTCTTTTCTTCTCCCTCCTGATTAAACTGAGTACAGACTACTCTTGCACATTGAACTCAGTTTGCAGCACTTGAAGTAAGCTGATGATGTGGGAGGAGAAGTGGGCAGAGGAAAGACATATTAAAAGCAGCTGAAGAAGAGGTATGACAGAGGATTAATCAGGTTTTTCTCTGCCAAATGGTGGCAGTTGGAGGATATGGCCTACATGCATATTACAAGGAGAATTGGCTTCAGGAACTACTACTTTGAAATAAATAAACCTCATTCCCACTTACGTACATTTAACCCGGTTTGCAATTTGCTTTCACTCCGGGTCGCTGAATCAATTCCAGTAAATGCATCGTTCCCACTATGGAAAAAGGTCTTTTCTTTATTCACTTCTCTTTTGGCATGATTGTTGTGCCCACTAGTTTGTACCTCTTCAAAATGCCTGTCAATCATCTACGTGTCATAGGTGACACAACCAGCAACACATTTAAGAAAATACAGGAGGGAGCCATGGGTGCTGTGGCCAGAATTCTCCCCTGGGATGCATGCAGCCATGGGTGTCATGGAGGACTCTCCCCCAGGATGCATGCAATTTTAAAAAATGATAGTATATGAGCTCCATTGTTTTTGCAATTACTTGTCTCGCTGAGCCACAGTTGGGTCCGCTCACCCGGCTCGCTGCCCACAAGTAATTGTAAGTAATTGAAAATACAATGGAGTGCATATACTGTTAATATATATATATATATATATATATATATATATGCACCCATAGGTCACACCATAAACCACAATGGCAGCACTGGGGAGGGGGGGAGAATGGCGGATTTCCCCAAAACCTAGTGAGGGATGTGCCAACATTCTGCCACAGTAATCCCTTCAGTTTGATGTGACTCAGGTCCGTCATTCCCACTTGCTGAACATGCTTGCTAATCGCTTCTTTTCAAAATGACTGGCCAAAAAACTAGCGTCTGAAAAGAGCGATTTTTTTTTGGGGGGGGGGCATTTGTCTTGCTTCAAAGTGAGTCCAAAAAATTGCAGTTGCATCTGAAACTGTTTCTAATGGGGACAAGGCACATTGAAAGCAATCAGCAATTTGATGTAAATCACAGTGGGAACGAGCCCGAGAAAAACTTTTTGAAACTCAGTTCCCCATACAGTGACCACTGGGCGCTGGCCAAAATGTTTTCAAGTTAAGGGCCTTTGCAGACTGCCAGAAATAGTGCAAATTGAGTCCACTGTAAGGTGCTAGGGAATAGTGCTAGGGAATCATGGGAATTTTTTTTTTCTGAGACATTGAGCCTTCTCTGTCAGAGAGCTCTGGTGCCACAATACAATACAGTTCCCATGATTCCCTGACCCTAACCCTAACCCTTAAAGTGGACTCAATTTGCACTATTTCTGGCAGTCTGCAAAGGCCCTTCCAAATCCTTCTGCAACTAGCTATTTATCACAGAACAATTTTAAAAAAGGAAACATTTGGGCCTTGGCTGAATAGTCTTGTTAGAAGTGAGGAACTCAGTTTTTCCTCTGAGTTCCCTTTCCTCCAGTAAGACAGAAATTGGAACAGAAATTGGAAAGAGCGTAACATTCCTCATATGCGGATGACAGTGGAGGGTGTCCCCCAAGAATGAGGATGTGAAACATTTTTAGTGTGGTACAACAGGACAGGGTGCGGCAAGGTACTGCAAACCACAGAGGAAGCCAGTCATCCAGGCAGAGATTGTGCAAGGATTGCAGCACAAGGACAGTAAGAGATGATAAACTTATTTTCCTGTAACCTAGACCCATATTATTTCTCGCAACCTAGACCTGCAGTCTAGACCCATATTATTTCTTTCTATTGTAATCAGGGAACCTAGTTTACTGCCCTTCCTCACAGGTTTATTTTCGGTTTATTTTCAGGATTTGTCATTTCCAGATTATTATCGCTTTGTGGTCCACGTGTGATAACGTCCAGAGTATGGTCACCCAATGGGTTTCTGTGGCTCAGCAAAGATTCGAACTCTGGAATCTCAGTGTCCTAGTCCAACACACAAACCACTACACCATACTGGCTCCAACGATGTTGGCTCACCATTCATCAGTTAGGGTTGCCAGACTGAGATCTGGAGGTGACTCCTGTACCTTTACTGTTATACAGAAAAAGACATTTCAGCTTGGTATGGAACCAGGTAACAAGCAACACCTGCTGAAATTCCCTCTTCTACATACACATTCAAGGTACAGCTCCAGTTTTTACTCCGGCACATCAATCAGCACTTGATTTGGTGTGTCATTTCTAGTTAGGAATAACATTGGGAATTTAGGTCAAAAAAGGGAAAACAGAGGAAGTACTTTAAAACTTTTTAAAATATAAGATATGGAAGGGCAGCTCCATACCACCAAGCCCATGATAATGTCTTCAAAAATATGTTTTTTAAAAATTATTCACATCATGGGAAGAAACAGGATATAGAAGAGGTCTCTGAATATCCCAAAAGCATGGGCCCACTCTTACCAAAGGCCCTGTCCCTGGTCCCAATCAAGATCATTTCCACTAATGTGATGGGACAGAGTGCAGGGTCTGAGAGACTGATAGTAATGCCCTGGCATGACAGTAGGTTGTCCTACCAGGAGCCTAGACCATAAGATCACCTAGGGCGTAAACATTAAAACAAAAATTCACCCTAGATTATGAGAGCATTGATATAGTAAAAGGGTTCCCATGTCTTGGATCAAATACTGACCAGAATGGTGACTGCAGTCAAGAAATCAGAAGACTGGGATTGGGAAGGGCAGCTGTGAAAGAACTGGATAAGATCGTAAAGTGTAAAGATATAACTCTGAACACTAAAGTGAGGATAGTTGAAGCCATTGTATTTCCCATCACCATGTACAGATGTGAGAATATTTCTGCTGGTAAGTGAAAAAGAGCCAATAGAAAGAAAATCAACTCAGGACGTTATCACACTAGCGGCAAGAAAAGCGGCACGGAATCAATCCAGAGCCATACCGGAATGATTCTGGTCATGCAGGCCATAATTCCTCTTTGAAAGAGGAATTCAAAAGAGCTGGAATGATGCAGCGATGTCGCAAGGATGATGCAGGGATGGGCGGGGTTTGCCGCGACGTCGTCTGATCACGGAGGCAAAGGAACCGGAATGATGCAGCGATGGCGAAGGGATGGGGCTGCTTTAGACCCCGTGTGATAACGTCCTTTGTCTGTCGCTGAGAAGACCGCTGAGGATACAGTGGACAGCCAAGAAGACCAGCAAATGTGTTTTAGAACAGATCACGCCCCAAATATCCCTGGAAGCCAGGATGACTAAACTGAGGATGTCATATTTCGGCCACATCATGAGGAAAAAGGAATCATTAGAAGGCAATGATGGAGATTACTGCATCAGGTTTAAAAGTGGCTTACCTGAGCCAGCTTAAAATTAAAAGCGGGCAGCATCCTGATAGTATCAGACACATTTAGCAGCCGAAATGGCCGCCCGGCTCCATCACTGCTCCGAGGGGCACTCCTCGCGCCTCTTTTCGAAACTAGGAGTTTTCCGGCTTGAAAAAAATGGCTGCCGGAGCACCCCTCGGAGCGGCAATGGAGCCGGGCTGCACCTGGGTGATGATTTTGGTGGCTAAATGTGATAGTATCAGAATGCCGCCTGCTTCTAATTTGAAACAGGCTCAGGTAAGCCGCTTTTAAAGCTGATGCAATAATCTGCAATGATAGGAAAGATGGAAAACAGTAGAAAGAGAGGGAAACCATATGCTAGACCTGATCAGGAAGGAGATAGGCAGGGAGACTGAGGACAGAGGGCCTTGGAGATGTCGCCATGAGTCAAAGTCGACTCGAGGGCAGTTAACAACAAGAAATCAGTATTTTAAAATGATCCTAGAAAATAATTTCTAGCCACTGTAACCACAGTTTAAATGGCCACGTAACAATAGCTATGCTTGATATTGGCAGGTTGGTTTTTTTTAATGTACATTTCTTGAAATAAGCATTGAAAGTGGAGTTGCCAATGCTTATTTCAAGAAATTATAGAAATATGAGTTCTCAGGAAACAGAGAACTCATATTTCTATATAAGCATTGGCAACTCCACTTTCAGTTGCCAAATATGAGATTTTGAATCTGTGCCACCCCAAATTAGGGTTTGACAAAATATTCCAGGACGTACTTTTGGAGTCTATGGGCCTTTACAGACTGCCAGAAATAATGCAGCTTGAAGCCACTTTAACTGCCCTGGCTCAGTGCTAGGGAATCATGGGAACTGTATTTTTTTCTGAGACATTGAGCCTTCTATTTCATAGAGCCCTGGTGCCACAATAAACTACAGTCCCATGATTCCCTAGCACTGAGGGGGGAAGCAGACGGGTGGAACGGGGCCGCCCCAGGAAGCTGCGCCGCGGGGCCGAGGTATCCTCACACCTCGGCCCCGCGGCGCAGCTTTGTCGCCCCTGGAAGGAGCGCTAAAATAGCGCTCCTTCCACAAGTCGCCGAAGGTGCGCCGCAAAAGGCTGCCGGCGCACCTTCGGCGACTCTTCTGCCGCAGCGTGTGTGGACGCTGCGGTAAGGCATCCTCGGAGCGCTGGACGTGCGGAGGGTCCAGCGCTCCGACAATGTCTTGGGGAAGGGGTTGGGGCGCCCACCGTGCGGCTGCCCCTCCCCTTCCTTGCCCCGAAAACGGCGCTTTGCGCCGTCTGCTTTCCACCTGAGTCAGGGCAGTTAAAGTGGACTCAAATTGCATTATTTCTGGCAGTCTGTAAAGGCCCTATCTTCTCCTTAAGAGAACAGACAGCTGAAGTGATGGTCTATGGTGTGTTTGAGGTTTGCCATCTAGTGGCAAAGAGAAATAAAACACTTAAACTAGCTGTTTCTTTCTCCCAAGAGCTCCTATGGAATTGATTAATATACATGCATTTACGTCCTGTCCTACTTTTAAGAACTTTGTGCAGATCTTGATTTTAAAATAAATCTCTACAAACCCAGCATATAAAAATAAATCTCGACAAACTTAACAGATGAAAGGGCCTCCCTCCCTTCAAACTGCGCCTGACCTGACCTCAGAGGGAGAGAAGAAGAGGCAATATCTGCTGGAGTAAATCCCTTCCTACATTGCCATCCCCTATAGGTTTGCACAATTAAAAGACTCCAGCATCATGACTGCTGGTTCTCTCACAACCGAAATGTGTTCAATAGGCCCCATTTGCAAAGTCTCGTCTGCATGATTGAGGATTCTAGCAGGGTCCCAGACAGACAGTGTATGCAGCCTGTATGCATATACAGTTTACATGTATGTAGACGCTGCGTATTGGCTTAGGGTTAAAGGGTATAACCCCACCCACTGACCCATATGTCAACTGTACAGTCGGCCCTCCGTTTTTGCAGAGGATCCGTCCCGGACCCCCTCTGCAAAAACAGAGAATCACCAATATTCAAGGCACATAGGCTTGAATGGGGCACATGCCCACAGGGGCATGCCCCATTGATTTTAATGGGTGTCGGACCTCCATGAATATTCAAAATTGCGGACCTCAAGTCCGCGAGAATGGACGGGTGACTGTATATCAAATGGTGTGAGAATCAGAGCTTGGAAATAACACATTAGATTGAGCACAGTGTCTCTGATATGTTGAAAATCTTGCAACAATCATTCAACCACTCAACAACATTAATTTTAGCATCTAACTTATGCGTTTATCACACAGAGGCAAACTGCTTAAATCCCATGCAGAAATCCAAAAACCCCCACAAAAGAGGGTTGTTTTTCAGATGTGTTTGTATAAAGGAGAAATAATGTGACATTAACCCAAATGGAAAGTTGCCAAAACCTGCTCCTTTTTACTTTCGGAAGTATCCGAAAATAAAATGGAGCGGTTTTGGGCAATTTTCTGTTTGGATTAATGACATGTTATTTCGCCAACATCGTGTGAAAAACAACCCATTTTTGCAAGTTATTTCTATTTTCTTTTGAGTTATCCCCAAACATTGTGTGAAAAACAACCCGCTTTTGTGGGTTGTTTTCACTTTAAATCCAGTTTCTGCTTGGGATCCATCCCATGTGATAAAGTCCTTAGGAAGGGCTGGGAGCACTAGTTACAATAGCATCACGTTAATGAGTTTTATCTCACTGATGTTATAACTTTCCATGGAATGGTGAAGAAGAAATGAACAGGAGGAAGACAGCTTGTGGTTGAACCACTGGCTCATGACTCTGATGACAGAGAAGAAAGTGAGCTGATTTTTTGGGGACTCAATGTCAATGTGCTGTTTGGAGACTTCTGTGGGTTTGTTTATGTTCTCCCTGAGCACATGGTCTAAAGGACAGAGCTTCTGTTGAATCACTGAGTTCAGTCTTTGTTGTTGTTAACCTTCCTCAAGTCTATTTCGATCTATGGCAATCCTGTGGATGAGACATCTGCAAGACTCCCTGTCTTCCACTGCTCTGTTTACTTCCTGCAAACACATACCCGTGACCTCCTTAACAGTCCTTCCATCTAGCATGTGGCCTTCCTAGAATCATAGAATCATAGAGTTGGAAGAGACCACAAGGGCCATCCAGTCCAACCCGCCTGCCATCCCCGACAGATGGCCATCCAGCTTCTGTTTAAAAACCTCCAAGAAAGGAGACTCCTCTACACTCTGAGGGAGTGTGTTCCACTGTTGAACCGCCCTTACTGTCAGGATGTTCCTCCTAATGTTGAGGTGGAATCTCTTTTCCTGGAGCTTGCATCTGTTGTTCTGTGTCTTCGTCTCTGGAGCAGCAGAAAACAAGCTTGTTCCCTCCTCAATATGACATCCCTTCAAATATTTAAACAAGGCTATCATATCACCTCTTAACCTTCTCTTCTCCAGGCTAAACATACCCAGTTCCCTAAGTCGTTCCTCATAGGGCTTGGTTTCCAGACCCTTCACCATTTTAGTGGCCCTCCTTTGGGCACGCTCCAGTTTCTCCACATCTTTTTTGAATTGTGGTGCCCAGAGTGAGGCCTGGCCAAAGCAGAATAGAGTGGTACTATTACTTCTCTGGATCTAGACACTATACTTCTATTGATGCAGCCTAAAATTGCATTGGCCTTTTTAGCTGCTGCATCTCACTGTTGACTCATGTTCAACTTATGGTCCACCTGGATTCCTAGATCCCTTTCACACATAGTTTCATTCAGCCAGGTGTCCACCATTGTATATCTGTGCTTTTCGTTTTTCTGCCCTAAGTGCTGTACTTTACATTTCTCCGTGTTGAATTTCATTTTGTTAGCTTTGGCCCAGCTTTCTAGTCTGTTCAAGTCATTTTGAATTTTAATCCTGTCTTCTGGGGTATTAGCTACTCCTCCTAATTTGGTGTTGTCTGCAAATTTGATAACTATGCCCCCAATACCGTCATCCAAGTCATTAATAAATATATCGAATAACACTGGGCCCAGGACAGTGTCCAGTTCTGGTCACCACATTTCAAAAAGGATATTGAGAAGCTAGAACATATCTAGAAGAGGGTGGCCAAAATGGTGAAGGGTCTGGAAACCATGCCTTATGAGGAGAGACTTCAGGAGCTGGGGATGTTTAGCCTGGAGAAGAGAAGATTAAGAGGTGATATGATAGTCCAGTTTAAATACTTGAAAGAGTGTCATATTGCGGATGGAGCAAGCTTGTTTTCTGCTTCTCCGGAGAATAGGACCCGGAACAATCGATGCAAGCTACAGGAAAAGAGATTCCACCTAAACATTAGGAGGAATGTCCTGTCAAAAGTGGAACACACTCCCTCGGAGAGTGGTGGAGTCTCCTTCTTTGGAGGTCTTTAAACAGAGGCTGGATGGCCATCCGTTGGGGATGCTTTGATTGGCAAGGAATTGGACTGGATGGGCTTTGTGTTCTCTTCCAACCCTATGATTCTAGTTAGGAATGAACTGAAAGAAAGAAGTTGGCAGCATGAGCTTTCATTGACTTAAGTCTACCTCCTCAGATGCATTTGGACGCATCTAATGCATCTGACCAAATGCATCGGAAGAAGTAGACTTTAGTCTACGAAAGCTCATGCAGCTCCCTTCTTTCTTTCAGTTAGTCTCAATGGTGCTACAAGATCTCTCTACACATTAAATTTTAAAGTTATATTTTTTTCCTTCTTTCTAGAAAGAAGGGTCTGTGGGTGGAGGGGAGGGGGCACCTTTCTTGGCTCTCCAGGTCCCAGACTGAGCCCCCTCTTATAGGTCCTGGCTGGGGGCAGAGACTATATGAGATAATTAAACTGAGAATGAGCCACTTGTTAAAGGCCACCCAGGAGCAGTTTTAGAGCTGAAGGCCACACTAGATATGTGGATTATCTTCTTGTTTTTGTATTTTGTATTCTAGTTTTGTGAGGTGTTCAGAATTTACTGGAATGGGGTTTAATTTTTTTCCTCTCAGGTAATTTCCCCACTCAATAATCACACATATTAAGTTGTTTTCCACCTACAGGAAGACTTGTATAATTGAAAATTATAAAGGAGTTTATCACACGGGAGGCAAAGTGCCCAAATCCTGTGGATAAACGGGGAAAAGCAACTTGAGAAGGTTAACTCTTATAGACGATCAAACGGTAGAAAGAGGGTAAGCTACCCTGCTACCTACCCAGTGCTATACCTGCAGCTGCAATACAGTCAAAACAAGAATAATCATGAGACCCTCCTTGTGCAATTCTAGTTTCCAGGAATGTCAACGGCATAGAAAACTAGCTCTGAGAGATGAACTGATTTTCCTCTAAAAATCAAGTTGGAAATAAAGCTTCTAATTATGTATACAAAAAACACTTTATAAGTATCAAGCTATTTGCTCTGGCCAAGGCTCTCGCATTTCTCAGACCAGTGGGAGTGTTTACAATAGAGAATAACTAATGGTCGGAGAGGAGAATTTCCATGACACAAGCACTGCGGAGAACCCACTGACTGGTGTCTGATTCTTTTGAAAACATGTTCTTGCATACCACCATCCTTACAAGGTCATATTTCAACTGACACAATGCAACGCATCCACCAGACCATGTAAGGAAAAAATAAGGAGATACACGAATTTAGTCAGTAGTAGTACCCCACCTTATCACCTTGGATTCTTTTTCTAATTCCAGGCAGATCTGGAAGAGACACAGTTTTCTTGCTTTTGGGATGGTGGAAAGGCTGCTGAGATCATTTCCACAGGAAGGAATACTTTGCATCTGTGGTTTATGAAACAAGGGACATACTCCTCCTTAGAGAGTGGGCCGTTGAAGATAAAACTATGCCTCTTTGAAGTTATACACATCAAGCCCTCCTTCATAGCTTTATTCCATGGAGGAAATTAAAATTCCTCATCAGTCTAACATGGTAAAAATCCCTGAAGTCTTCTGCACTGTTATAGGTTTCCTATCAAATTTCTGTGAATAGGACTATCAGTGGCGATTAGGTGATATCTGCAAAGAGTCCTTTGAACTTGACAATAGAGTGTTAATAGGGAGCAAAGCTGGATTATCAATGGTGCCTCTGAAGCAAATGATCAAGGACACTCTGGTTTAGAGCCCCATGATTCCTAAGGACTCTTGGCAGGTATCACTTAATCTGTGTGCCATGGTATATTTTTTGTTTTGGGGAAGCCAACCTTGCTTTCAGGGATTCAGACACTATAGAATCAAGTAAGTCTCTGTTAGACAGACACCAGTGCCCTGACCCAAAAACACAGATCCTGTCTTTAGCTAGATTTGTCACTTCATACTATTTGAAGAACTAGAGAGAAATGTTTGGTCCTCTGGGTTATATCTCACAGCCCTCTTGTTTTTGTTAACTGCCCGTGAGTCAACCCCAAGTCATGGTGACTCTGTGGATGAGGCATCTCCAAGATCCCCTTATCCTCCACTGCTCTGCTAGGTCCTATAAATTCATTCCTGTGACCTCCCTGATTGAGTATCCATCTGACATGTGGTCTTCCTCTCTTTCTATTACCGTCTACCTTTCCTAGCATTGTTGTCTTTCCTAATGAGTCATGCCTTCTCATGACTGAGGCTGTTGTACTCAAAGTATGACAGCATCTGTTTGATCATCTTGGCTTCCTAGGAGATTTCAGGCATGATCTGTCCAAAGATCCAGTTATTTGTATTTTAGGATATCCACATAGGGTTGCCATTTGTCCCAGAAAACTTGGAAAATCCCAGATCAAAGAGACTAAAAATGTCCTGGCCAGATGGTTCAGTTGAAGCAGTAAATCCTGGATTTTTCCTTCATCACAGGCCGATGAGTAGGTTAAAATGTGACAGTGGTGATGAAGTAGGAAACTACAAGAAGACTGGTATTGGTGGGAGCCTCATCCTACCCTGCAGTTTCCAGGTATATCACTGCCACCTTATCTTTCCATTTCCTCCCCACTTTCCCCAACAGGCCCAGAAGGTGGGAAAGGTAAGGGAGCAAGCAGAGATGGCCTTGTGTTGTGTGATGTTGGCGGCTTGAGCCTAGGGGTAGGCAGCATGGTGGAACTTTGCTTCCAAACAGCCCTGAGAGAGTAAAGAGAGTCTTTTTACTCTCTGTGACTGCTTGGAAGCCTCCCTCTCTTCACACCAACTGGAGGCGGGGGTGGGGGGGGGAAGAAAAAGAGCTCTTAGCTTGATATTGGTACTGAGATTAAATCATAATGGTAGAAAAAATGAAATAATTAATGTGTTGAATTTGCATAATCAGAATGCAAATTAATAATATGCATAATTATAATAATTTGCAAAATATGGAGCCCTGGTGGCGCAGTGGTTAAATGCCTGTACTGCAGCCACTCACTCATAGACCACAAGGTTGCGAGTTCAATACTAGCCAGGGCTCAAGCTAGATTCAGGCCAGCATCCTTCTGAGGTTGCTAAAATGAGTACCCAGCTGTTGGGGAACAATGAGCTTACAGTTGTAAACCGCTTAGACATCCCATAGTGTGATATGAAACGGTATATAAATGAAGCTGCTTTGCTTTTTTGCTTTGCAAATTAGATGCCCAGATATGAGAGACTGGAATATGGCAACCCTATGTCCATAGTATCCTAAGCACTGTTCTCCAGCACGACATTTCAAATGAGTTAATTTTCTTTCTGTCTGCTTTCTTTACTGTCCAGCTCTCACATCTATACATGGTGACAGGGAATACAAGGCTGGGAATACAAGGCTGGGATGATTCTAACTTTAGCACTCAGTTATATATCATTACTCTTTTAAGATCTTGTCTGGTTCTTTCATAGTTTCCCTTCCTATTCCTAGTCTTCTTATTTCTTGACTGCAGTCATCATTCTGATCAGGAACAGGAACTTTCACTATTTTGATTTCTTAATTATGTAGACTGAATTTGTGAGGTTCCTTTGTGGTAATCCCCCCCTTTATGTTCAGCATTAAGCCTACCTTTTTTCCTTGACCTTCCTTGTTCCAAGTCTATGATGTTTTTGGTAGAAGTATGGTGTCATCCACATATCTTATATTGTTGGTGTTCCTTCCTCCTATCTTCACTCCTCCTCCTTCTAAGTCTAAACATGATCTTCATATGGTTTTCTGTATATAAATTGAACAAATAGGGTGACAGAATGGAGCCTTGCCTGACCTTGCCAATTGGGAACCATTCTGTTTCTCTGAATTCTGTTCTAACAGTAGCCTCTTGTCATATGTACAGATTTCTCATCAGGGATATCAGATGTAGTGGCACTCTCATGGTGTTAAGAACTGTCCATAGCTTTTTGTGATCTATACAGTCAAACGTTTTGCTATAGTCTGTAAAGCACATGGTGATTTTTTTTCCTGATATTCTTTTGTGCATTAGCTATCATATGTTTGCAATATGGTCCCTACTACCCCTTCCATTCCCAAATCTCACTTGCACCTCTGGGATTTCTCTGACCATGTATGATTAGAGTCTATGCTGCAAAATTTTGAGCATAATTTTGCTTGCATGGAGGATTAATGCTATAGTCCTATAGTTGCTTCAGTCTGTTTTGTCTCGTGGATTGGGATGCATATTGATCGTTTCCAGTCTGTTGGCCACAGTTTTGTTTTATTAGTTAGCACTAGAGTTGCTTCTGTCTGTGTGCATTGTAGCAGCTGAACTGGAATATCATATGTTCCTGGTAATTTATTTTCCAAATGTCTCTTATTGCAGCTTCTAGTTCACTTGTTAGAATTTGGGGTTCATCTTTGTATGGTTATTTTATCCACATGTCAATCATTTTTTCATCTCTCTTATATAACTCTTCTGTGTATTGCACCCAACGTATTTTTATTTCTTCTTGATCACATAGTATATTCTTTCTCTTGTCATAGAGCATTCCATCCTTTGATTTGAACTTCCCTTTGAATTCCTCAATTTTCTGAAAGAGTTCTCTTGTTCTTCCTTTTTGTTATTGTCTTCTGTTTCTCTACATTGATCATTATAATAGTTCTCTTTATCCTTGCACACTACTGGTTGCACAGTTGCATCCATGGTTCTGGTTTTGTTCTATCTCCCTTTTCTTTTGCCTTTCCTGCATGGAGTGTTTAATCTATCATCCATTGTTTTCTCTCTCTCTCTTTTTGGCCTCTGTTAGTGTCTTTCTGCATTCTTCCTTAATTATATCCTTAGCTTCTTCCCATAGTTTTTCAGGTTCTCAGTCATTCATACTGTAATTATTGTGCAAATCTATTTCTTAGATTGTCGGTAAATTCTGCTGGAATATTGTTCGGATCATATTTTGGTATAACAACTGTTTTTGTTTTCTTCAAATTTACTTCAACTTTTGATATAAATAGTTCATGATTTGTGCCACTACTTTGATATAAGTACTTCATGATCAGTACCTGGTCTGGTTTTGGCCACAAGAATAGAGCTTCTCCATCTCCTGTTTCCAGTTATGTAGTCTATCTGATTTTTGTGCTGACCTTTTGGTGATGTCCATGTGTACAGTCTCCTTTCTGGTTGTTTGCAATCAATAGGTTGCATCAGCCCTCTTGCATCAGTATAAATCAGTATAAATGGATATAGGTATTGTCTAAACCAGGGGTAGGCAACCTTTCCCCTTTAAGGGCCCAGGGACTTCAGCTCCCAGAATCCCAGGAGCTATTGGCCAACATGGGACTATTGGCCAACATGGCTGAGGCTTCTGGGAGTTGAAGTCCCTCGGCCCTTAAAGGGGAAAGGTTGCCTACCCCTGGTCTAAACTGCTAGGCAACTGTGCACAGACCAGATCTTCCAGAGTCCTGGTGGCGCAGTGGTTAAATGCCTGTACTGCAGCCACTCACTCGCAAACCACAAGGTTGTGAGTTCAATACCAGCCAGGGGGCTCAGGCCCAACTCAGGCTTACATGCTTCTGAGATTGCTAAAATGAGTACCCAGCTTGTTGGGGGCAATTGGCTTACACATTGTAAACCGCTTAAGTGCACTGATAAGCAGTATAGAAATGTACTTGCTGTTGCTGTACATGAACATGTGTGTGCAAACAACAAAAAAAGCACAGCTTCTTTTGAGGACATAGCTTGGAGGTTTGGTACATTGTTGTTGTTGCTTCCTACCTGTCTCTCCCTATGGATTGAGGCAGGGAACAGCAACAAATTAAAATACAATACATAAAATACACGACTACATGCACAGAATATTTTAATCTAGTCATATCTCATCCCGACAAAGAGGGTTTGGATATCTCATCCCAATGAAGAGGGTCTAGGCATATCTTATCCCAACCAAGCAGGGTAGAAATTTTTAGCCTTGCAGTTTTTACAGATTAGGGCAGGGGTAGGCAACCTTTCCCCTTTAAGGGCCGAGGGACTTCAGCTCCCAGAAGCCTCAGCCATGTTGACCAATAGTCCCATGTTGGCCAATAGCTCCTGGGATTCTGGGAGCTGAAGTCCCTCGGCCCTTAAAGGGGAAAGGTTGCCTACCCCTGGATTAGGGCCTATCTGCACTGGCCAGAATGCTCCAGGTGCAGTTCAGAGTATCCTGGCACCAGAGCTGCCTTGACTTCCTCCCATTACCTTAGAGGCTCTGTTTTGACACTGGGTAGCTGTTGATATCCGTATCCCACTGTGCCGCCTGCCACGGCTGTGGTGAGTTACTCACTCCTAAAGTCAGAATGAAGCGCCGAGCCTCTATCACATGGCTAGGCACTTTGTTCTCACCTCAGAGCAAGTGACAAGTGGTAGTAGCAGGCAGCACAGCAGGACATGTTTTAAACAGCCACCCAGCATCAGGAATATCTGGAACAAGCAGGGAGGGTTTGTGGGTTTTTTGGCGGTGTTAAGAGGACTATATCATCTTAATACAGGGTTTGGCACTGAACAGGCCATATGTTACCTGGTCTGTTTGCACCAGATTAGGGGTTTGGGCCATGTGTTATTTGGACTCCTCACCAAGAAGAGCCATAGCAAAGGGAAGAAGAAGGAAATGGTAGGGCCACTGCACAGAGAAGATGACAAAAAGGCAGAACTACTCAACACCTTCTTTGCTTCAGTCTTCTCACAAAAGGAAAAAGGGTGCTCAACCTCAGCAAAATGGAGCAGAGAACACAATAGGGGAAATGCAGCACAGAATAAGTAAAGAGGTAGTACAGGAATATCTGGTTAATCTAAATGAATTTAAGTCTCCAGGACCAGATTAACTACATCCAAGGGTATTAAAAGAACTGGCAAATATACTCTCTGAGCCATAGGCAATAATCTTTGAGAATTTCTGGAGAAATCCCTGCAAACATTGTCTCAATCTTCAAAAAAGGAGGGCAAACATTGTCTCAATCTTCAAAAAAGGGGAAAAAAGAGGATCATAACAATTATTGTCCAGTTAGTCTGACATCAATACCAGGAAAGATTCTAGAACAGATCATTAAACAGAGAGTCTGTAAACATTTAGAAGGGAATGTCATAATCACAAAAAGTCAACATGGGTTTCTGAGAAACAAGTCATGCCAGACTAATCTGATCTCTTTTTTGATAAAGTTATCAGTTTGGCAGATGAAGGGATTGCTGTGGATATAGCATACAGTGGAGCCTTATTATCTGCAGGCTTGCCATCGCAGATTTAAGCATCTGCAGACAGTAAGTCCCGTTGTCCCCAATGATGGTGCCTACATGCATTGTGCACCATTAGGGACAACGGGACTTGAGGTCCCACATTTTTTGATATCCACAGGGGGATACAAAGGTTGCACTGTATCTTGATTTCTAAGGCCTTTGAAAACATCCCCCATGAGATTCTTGCAAACAACTAATAAAAAGTGGGCTAGACAATGCATCTCTTAGGTGGATTTGTAATCGATTGACTGGCTGAACCCAAAGGGTGCTCAGCAATGACTTCTCTTCATTCTGGAAAGAGGTGACCAGTGGGGTGCCACAGGGTTTTGTCCTCGGCCAAGCACTATTCAACATCTTCTTCATTGACATGGATGAAGGAATAGAGGGCATGGATATGAAATTTGCAGATGACATCAGATTAGAAGGAGTAGTTAATGCCACAGAGGACAGGATCAAAATGACCTTAATAGATTAGAAAGCTGGGCCAGAACTAACAAAATAAATTTCAGCACAAAGAAATGTAAGGTTAGGCAGAAAAAAATTAAATGCATAGATATAGGATGGGGGACACCTGGTTTGACAACAGTACATGTGAAAGGGATCTAGGAGCCCTAGTAGATCATAAATTGAACGTGAGTCAACAACGTGATGCTGCAGCTAAAAAAGTCAATACA
Source organism: Phrynosoma blainvillii (assembly GCA_026167975.1). Lineage (NCBI taxonomy): Eukaryota > Metazoa > Chordata > Lepidosauria > Squamata > Phrynosomatidae > Phrynosoma > Phrynosoma blainvillii. The sequence continues at coordinate 157,606,003 of JANUYF010000004.1, forward strand.
ATTCTAGGCTGCATCAATAGAAGTATAGTGTCTAGATCAAGGGAAGTAATAGTGCCACTGTATTCTGCTTTGGTCAGGCCTCACCTGGAATACTGTGTCCATTTCTGGGCACCACAATTCAAAAAGGATGCTGATCAGTTGGAGAGGAGGGTGACCAAAATGGTGAAGGGTCTGGAAACCATGACCTATGGGGAGTGACTTAGGGAGCTGGGTATATTTAGCCTGGAGAAGGTTAAGAGGTGATATGATAGCTCTGTTTAAGTATTTGAAGGGGTGTCACATTGATGATGGAGCAAGCTTGTTTTCTGCTGCTCCAGAGAGTAGAACATGCAGCAGTGGATATAAGCTGCAGGAAAAAAGATTCCACCTAAACATTAGGAGGAACTTCCTGACAGTAAGAGCTGTTCGAAGGTGGAACAGACTCCTGCAGAAAGTGGTGGAGTCTCCTTTGGAGGTCTTTAAACAGAGGCTGGATAGCCATCTGTCAGGGGTGCTTTGACTATATGTTCCTGCATGGCAGGGGGTTGGACTGGATGGCCCTTGAGGTCTCTTCCAAATTCTATGGCCATTGAGTTCTCTATTCCAGATTCTATTATTCTAATCCTGGGGTGTGGGTGAGCTTTCTAAATAACTCTTCCTAAACTGAAAATTCCATAGGATGTTGCCATAGTAGTTAAAGTGGAAGCATAGCACTATAACTGTGTAGTGTGAAAAGACCTCAGCCCTAGGCAAAAAGGTGCCCCAAATGGCTAGTCATGAGGTTCATGGGTCATATTTTGCCTGAAGCTGCTTGAAGAATAGATCGGCAGTGGTGGACAAACTTCCCAGATTTTCAAAGATATAGCCAACAGATAGTGTTGAAATGTGTGTAGTGAGCCAGGAAACCATTATCTTTGTTCAATCCCTTGCTGAGGGACTGTAGTTTGTGGATGAACTCCAATTTCAGGCTCGCTACACACATTTCAAGACTATCAGACCACATCCTCAGGGGGGTATCCTACACCCATTTGCTCCCCACCTCCAGGCAAGTTTCCAAAGCCAGACTGGTCTTGCCTCTACATTTCCATACACAAAAGCTAGTTCCTAATGCCTTTGTTCACTAACAACCATCTTAAAACTGGACTTGCCACTTCATTTCCATACACAAAGGATTTTGAATTTGAATCACATTCTCACGTACCAATGACATATATATGTCTGTCCCTGGTTTCCACTCCCGCAAATGCATCTGAAGAAGTAGACTTAAGTCTATGAAAGCTCATGCTGCCAACTTCTTTCTTTCAGTTACTTTCCTGATTTTGTTCCTCCTTTTTCTTCAAGACATGTATCCTGCCTTCATGGATTGCTTTTGACTGGAGAGAAACTTCTGAAGGGTATCTTTATGGTCTCATCCAGCATACTTTTCACCAACTCTGCCTTTCAAGAGAGCAGATCCAACAGTCATAGTACCCTGAAGATTAGTTTGCAGGATCTTTTAGAGGAGCAGAGTCAGGCACCATGTAAACCTATTGTTTGTACTCTGGATCTGTGATTGCAAGGGCAATATGAAATTTGTGTATTAGTCTGTTCATAATTATTGTGAGCTACTGTGAAGGGATTTCTAGGGACCAGAGAAATAAGCCTACTGATAGGACAAAAAACGAATAAACAAAAAACAACCCCAAAACCATGCAACATTAATGCCTGTATGGTCAAGTTCTTGAGATATCTCTTATATTAGTTTGGGATATTCCAAATTTGTTACAAGTTCTAGTAGCTAAACTCTATCTCAACTATATGATTTTACTTACTTCTTTAGGTTATGGTGAGATATTTTGGAGGAAGAAAGATGTCACCTCAGATGCCTTGTCTGTTCAATGCAAATCTTGTGCTTTGTCTCAAAAAAACTCATTAGATTTCTTTATAGACCAGGGGTCCCCACACTTTTTCAGCCAGGGACCAGTTGAAAAAAAAAATTGTGGCCGGAGGTGCGCGTGCGTGCATGCGCGCGTGTGCATGTGCACTACTCGGGTGCCATTTTGTGTTCCAAAATGGGGCCTGGAGTCGTGCACATGCGCCCGGCGTTGCACGCGCATGCGCATGACTCTGGGCACCATTTTGAAACACAAAATGGTGCCGAGTAGTGCGTATGTGCGCGCAACACTGGGCGCCATTTTGTCTTCCAAAATGGCATCTGGAGTTGTGCGCATGCGCCCAGCGTCGCGCGTGCATGCGCACTACTCCGGGCGCCATTTTGGAACACAAAATGGTGGCCCACGTTACGCACGCATGCGCACTACTCCGGCGCCATTTTGTGTTCCAAAATGGCACCCCACGCCGCGCACGCACAGCAGCGGTGGTGGCAGGACCAGCCGCAGGTCAGTTGAAAGGCCTCGATGGGCCGGGTTCGGCCTGCGGGCTGTAGTTTGGGGACCTACATAAGCCCATTTACTTGTCCTGGGTGCCTATGTCATTTTCCTCTTCTGGCTACCTGTTTCTACTAGATTATCAACACAGCACTCTTCTTTTAATGGTTTCTCCTTGATTGTGGGACCAAAATGTTCTCCCCATTTTCATTTTACAGGAGCCAGTTCTCACAGAAGTTCAGAGCATCTCTTGGATAGAGACAGAATCTCCCTAGAGAGAAAGTGCCTTTGCTCCCCTTTGGCTCTTGAACCTTTCTCTGAATGTCAGGCAGGGAGTGAGAAACTCCCATAACTTGAAAAAAATGGATCTATCTTTACTAATTGCCCCCAAGTGCATTTGATACTCCCAGCAGGAAAAGTTTGGAGAGTAAAGCAGCTCTTCCTTCTCTATTTGTTTTTTGTCAGTAAAATTGTAGATTCCAGATATTTTGAAATTATTTTCCCAAGGTGTTTTTGAATGATATTCCTGGCATGTAGCATTAAGGAGCTGATTCTTGTGGAAGTCCAGGAGCATATATAATTATATAATATACGCCAGAACATAACTAGGTGTAGAACTAGGTCCTAAAATCCCATTCTTGAAAAGCTATGGGAGATGCTTGAAAAGCTGTGGGTTGCATAGGGGCTGCCTACGGCCCGGACACAGGGGAATGCAGTAAAATCTGTCATTGATGGTTAAATTAGTGTCTATCCCATCGGGGATAATCTCCTGTGACTTTACTAACCAAGGTGATTGTCTAATAATAATAATAATAATTTTTATTTATATTTCCCACCTCTCCCTACGGATCTAGGTGGGATTACACAATTAAATGAATACAATGTGCAAAATACAACAATAAAATAGTAAAATCAAGCAACAATAATAAACTATAAGAGAATAAAATACAATATAATAAAATAAAATAAAAATAGCCAATCGTCATCAGAATCTAGAAATCTAGAAGATCAGATGGATAGGCCCACCTGAAGAGCTCTGTCTTAAGTGCCTTCTTAGAGGTATCTAACATAGTAATAAGACGGATCTCTTCCGGTAGGCCATTCCATAACATGGGGGCTGCAGCTGTGTATGATCTTTGGGAAGTCGTGCTGAGTCTGGTTCTATGATGTTCTAATAAGTTCTTCCCAGATGTTCTGAGAGTGCGGGGCGGATTGTGTGGGGAGAGGCGTTCCTTTAAGTAACTCGGGCCAAAGCCATGCAGGGCTTTAAAGGTAATAACCAACACTTTGTACTGCACCCGGAAGCTAATCGGCAGCCAATGAAGAGATTATAATATAGGTGTTATATGGTCTGATCTAGATGTTCCGGTGACCAATCTGGCTGCTGCATTTTGAACCAATTGAAGCTTCCAAACTTGGTACAGAGGTAGCCCCATGTAGAGTGCATTACAGAAATCCAAACAAGAGATTACCAGGGCAAGTACTACGGCATCAAGGTCCTTTCAATCCAGGTAGGAACGCAGTTGGCGGATCAACCAAAGTTGATACCAAGCACTCCTGGCCATCGTATCCACTTGAGATGATAACTGTAAAGATGAATCCAGGAGTACTCCCAATCTGCGTACTTTGTCCTTTAGAGGAAGTGTGACCCCGTCTAGGACTGGTTGGCAAAGCTACTTTCCTGGATTTGGGGTACCTATTGTGAGTACCTCTGTTTTCTCTGGATTCAGCTTGAGCTTGTTTTCCCTCATCCAGCCCATTACCGATTCAAGACAGGCATCAAGAGGAGCCATACCATCCTTAGTCACTGCAGCAGTAGGAGACATAGAGAAGTACAGTTGGGGGTCATCAGCGTATTGATAACACTGCGCCCCATGTCTCCAGATGATCGCACCCAGAGGCTTCATGTAAATGTTAAACAGCATGGGGGATGGAATGGCACCCTGAGGGATGCCAGATGTCAGCTTTCTTTCTGAAGAGCTACTATCCCCCAGCATCACCATCTGAAATCTGCCTGAGAGGTAGGACCAGAACCACTGAAAAGCAGTGTCCCCAATACCTAACTCCCTCAGGTGTCTCAGAAGGATACCATGGTCTATGGCAGGGGTCGGCAACTTTTGTTGCCGGGGGGCCGGGAGGGGGGGGAAATGGCACTGGGGCTGGGCAGGTGCATGCGCATGCGTGCATGCGTGCATGCGTGGGAGTGCCATTTTGGAATGTCCATGTGCACGCCGCCATTGGACGTTCCAAAATGGCGCCCCCCACACGCGCATGCATGCGCACAATGCGGAGTGCCATTTGGGAAGGCCCAACAGCGTCAGTGCTCTGCCGTAGGTTGCCGACCCCTGGTCTATGGTATCGAATGCCACTTAGATGTCCAAGAGCACCAACAGGGTCACACTTCCCCTGTCTATACCCAGACAGAGATCATCGACTAAAGCAACCATGGCAGTCTCTCAACTCCATATCCCACCCTGAAGCTGGTTTGAAATGGGTCCAGATAATCAGCTTCTTCCAAGACAACCTGGAACCAGAAGGCAACTGCCCTCTCGATCACCTTACTCAAGAATGGTAAAAGGGAGACTGGTCTGTATTTATTTTTCACCAGGGGATCAAGGGAGGGTTTTTTCAAGAGCAGTTTAACCACCGCTAGTTTCAAGCTAGATGCATTAATGATGACTTGTAATAATATTTTTACTGCATCACCTCCCTGGACTGTCAGCCATGATGGGCAAGAATCAAGAGGGCATGTTGTTCTCCTTACACTTCCAAGAAGCTTGTCCACTTCATCGGTATTAACGAAGTCAAAATGATCCAGTGTAACACAGTCCACAGAGTTTCTGGACATCTCTCATATTGGTTCTGTTATAATGCAGATTGGCCCTTATCTGAGAGATTTTATTTACAAAAAAGTTGTTAAAAGTGTCACAGCAGGCGTTAGTTTGTTCCAATAATGGGTTCAGGGTGGGAGATAATTGAGTTAATTCTTTAACCACCCTGAACAGTTCTGCTGGACGAGACTTTGCAGATGCAATACGTGCAGCATAGAAAGAATCCTATGACGTGTCTTATCAGATAAACGCCCATGTTTCCACCAGCGGCTCTCTAGTCATTGTACAGCCCGCTTCATTTGGCAAAGATTTTCCAGGTACCAAGGTTTTTTATTTGAAGTGGGTTGAAAAGGACGCTCGGGAGCAATAATGTCTATAGCCCTGGTAAGGTCGTTATTCCAAGTATCAACCAAGGCATCAACAGAATCGCTGTCGTTCCTAACCATAAAACCCTCCAAGGCTTCCTGGAACCTTTTGGGTTCCATCAACCTTTGAGGGCGGACCATTTCAATGAGTCTATCACCCCCGAAAGGAATTTGGGTAGTAGACTTCAGTCCTACTTTGACCAGGAAATGATCCATCCACGACATGTGAAAAGGATCTAGGAATCCAGGTGGACTACAAGATGAACTACAAGTTCAACAGTGCGATGCAGCAGCTAAAAAGGCCAATGCAATTTTAGGCTGCATCAGTAGAAGTATAGTGTCTAGATCAAGAGAAGTAATAGTGCCACTCTATTCTGCTTTGGTCAGGCCTCACCTGGAATACTGTGTCCAGTTCGGGGCACCACAATTCAAAAAGGATGTGGAGAAACTGGAGTGTGTCCAAAGGAGGGCAACTAAAATGGTGAAGGGTCTGGAAACCAAGCCCTATGAGGAACGACTTAGGGAGCTGGGGGTGTTTAGCCTGGAGAAGAGAAGGCTGAGAGGTGATATGATAGCCGTGTTTAAATATTTGAAGGGATGTCATATCGAGGAGGGAACAAGCTTGTTTTCTGCTGCTCCAGAGACTAGGACCCGAAACAATGGATGCAAGCTGCAGGAAAAGATATTCCACCTCAACATTAGGAGGAACTTCCTGACTGTAAGGGCGGTTCGACAGTGGAACACACTCCCTCGGAGAGTAGTGGAGTCTCCTTCCTTGGAGGTCTTTAAGCAGAGGCTGGATGGCCATCTGTCAGGGATGCTTTGATTGGGAGTTCCTGCATGGCAGGGGGTTGGACTGGATGGCCCTTGTGGTCTCTTCCAACTCTATGATTCTATGATTCTATGATTCTATGACAGGGTGGAAGTCTGGATTACCTCAGCCCACGAATATTCCTGATCCATACTAAAGACCACATTGAGTGTATTACCAGCACAATGTGTTGGACCCAAGAATTAATTGGGACAGGCCCATGGCTGTCATGGAAGTCATGAACTCCCGAACTGCACCTTTTAGATCTAATGAGCCTGACTCGAAGGGGATGTTGAGGTCCCCGAGAACAAGAAGCTATAGTTGTTAATAGTTCCAATCTCTACAGTCCAAAGATTCATAGATTGGTGAGAGAGCTCTACTGTATCCCCCTGACAGCCTGAACCCTTTCACAATACAAAATTACAGCATTATGATTCCACTTTAAGAGCCATCCTATGGAATCCTGGGGTTTGAAGTTTAGGACGAGGCATATAGAATTCAACCAGAGAGCTCCAGTTCCTCCTCAAATTCCAAGTTTCATATTGCATCCTTGAGATGGTGAACAGCATTTCCTTGAGCAAAACGGTTTATTTTCTGCATTATAGCAGTAGCAAGTACATTTCTATACCACTTATCAGTGCACTTAAGCACTCCCTAAGCAGTTTACAATGTGTAAGTTAATTGCCCCCAACAATCTGGATACCCATTTTAATGACCTCAGAAGGATGGAAGCCTGAGTCAAGCCTGAGCCCTTGGTTGGGATTGAACTCGCAACCTTATGGTTTGCAAGTGAGTGGCTGCAGTACAGGCATTTAACCACTGCACCACCAGGGCTCTTCATTATGTTGGGAGTCCCTTCACAGGCAAGAGTATTCACTCCATCTCACTCTCTGAGAAAACTGCTCATTTTAGAAGATTATTGCATAAGGATATAAACCAGTTTACCTGAACCGGCTTAAAATTAGAGACGGGTGGTATCCTGATATTATCAGATGCATTTAGCCACCGAAATCGCTGCGTGGATGCAGCCTGGGTCCATCACTGCTCAGAGGCAGCAATTTATTCAAGCTGGAAAACTTCCTCCTTTGAAAGAGGTGAGAGGAGTGCCTCTTCAAGTGGGGATGGGCCTGGGCAGTACCCAGGCAGCAATTTTGGCGGCTAAATGCATCTGATAATATCAGGATGCCACCCGCTTCTAATTTTAAGCCAGCTCAGGTAAACTGGTTTATATCCTTATGCAATAATCTCCATATAGTCTCCATGATTAGCCCACCCCCAGTCATTCAAAACTATTCAGGCACTTGGTGTATCTAACTCCTAAGGCCTTCTGGGCTAGGTATCACCTTCTTTCTCACCCGGGGGGGGCATTGGGAACTGTACTTACCCTATGCCCATACAGCCCCATTTGGAGTCACTTCTACAGATTCAGGGATTTGAAGAGCAGTTGTAGGTTATTTTACAATGGTGAGCAAAGTCCACCAGCCTCCTGAATTGGTTAAGGTGACTCTTACCATATGAAGTTTGTTCCCCAAAAATGTCATGCCTAGTGGCCTGGTAAGGTGTGAGTCAGACTATCTAATCAAACATTTGTTCAATGTTCCTGGAAACAGGATAGAGTCATCAGTCTTGTATATTTCTTCCACCCTTGTTAATTCTACAGTCGTGGCATAAGAAAAAGAGAAACTAGCATTTACATCTTTACAAGGAGTAGGGAACTCTATACAGTGAAACCTTAGTATCCACTGGGGTTTGTTTCCCCAGTGGATAACACAATCTCTGGATGCTCAAGTCCCATTAATTACAATAGCATAGTAAAGTGGTGTCCCTTATAGCATGGCAAAATTAAGGTTTGCTTTTTGGAATTTTTTTTAATATTTTCAAGCCATGGATGGTTAAATCCATGGATACAGAGGATGGACTGTATTTGCTAAAGAGTCTTGTTGACTAACTCCAACCAGTAAAATATTCATAGTATGCACACAGTTCGTTTTCATTCAACAGTAAAATGTATACAGTAAAGCCTAGTTTGCTATCCTGTCGTCATCATCCTATAGATTCAACAGTTAATATTCTGGTCTCTTATAGCCATCTGGTGGCTATACTCAGTATCAGATAAGCAAAAGACAAGAAGAGATAACATAAGAGAAAATCAACCATGCAGGATACAGTTGGCCCACATTTGCAGCGTTGACTTTTTCAGATTTGATTATTAGCTGTTTTGACTAATATATTCGCTCTAGGAATCTCTAAGTCCTCCAGCGCAATTCTGCCGGACGTTGACCATAGAGTTTTACGGTAGAACCTAGAAGTTCCTAGAGAAACACTTCTCTAGGCATTTGTAGGTTCTCTAGCATGATTCTATGATCAACCTCTAGCAGATGTTGACCACAGAGTTGTGTTGTGAGAGGTCCAACAGTAACTTCAATTTCCTCTGAAAGGAGACAGGTGAAAGGCTGACTGGAGATTCCCATCACTGTGGCTGGATCTGGTCCATAATCAAGTAAAATCCCATTAAAGAGGCCATGTAGTAGAAATATACACATTGACTTTCATTTAAAATGAAGACAGCTTTTCTTTCTGTGAAATCCCTCATAATCTATCCCGATTTATTAATAAATAGGTTAACAACAACCCCATGCATTGTCTGTTCAGTGATAAATCCTGAGTTCTGTCACTGTTAGTCCCAGAGAATCAGGCAAATTGCATCAATCTTAAGACTTTTAAAATGTCATACATGGATTGTAGTAAAACCTCTTTGGGGAAAAACAAAAGTGAGAATTCTAAGAATAAAGGGAAAAGGGGGGAGTGGGAACCCATTGCCTTTTTTTAACACTGTCTTTGTCTTTTGGTTTTATTGGGCCTTCCCTCTTCCAATGTGCAGGTTGTTTACAAAACCAGCATGTGTCATGGGAAACTAGATTGTTATTCTTAGGGGGCCTTTTCTTTTGTTTGGGAGTTGTCAGTACAGTGGCTAAAATCCTGATTCCTGCACAACATGTCAGCTTCCACAAAAAGAAAAAAATGCATCTTGACTTTTACAATGCATTTGTATTGACTTCAGGCATGCTGATTTATTTTCTTCCTCAGAAAGTGAGAGAGAGCATGGAATGGAATAAAGGACAAAAAGTTCAGAGATACAAAATGAAGAGCAAAGAGAAAGTTTAGGCATCCCAGATTTGAAAATTTGTATTTTGATGCTTGTAATCTGGTTTGGATGAAGATTGGATAACCTTGGAAAACAGAGGACTTTTACAACTACAACAGCGATTCCCTTTGCTGCTCCAGGTGTTTTAGACTTCAGCTCCCAGAAGCCCCAGCAACTTGGCCAATAGTCAGGAATTGTGAGAGCTGAAGTCCAAAACATCTGGAGGACCAAAGTTTGGGAATCACTGAACTAGAAAGTTTTGATTTAAGATTTGGATGGCATGCTTTTTTATGGTTTGATAAACTAAAAGCTAATGCTCATTTTAATAATCATTTTTAATTAAATCTTTGTTAACAATTTGGGTAAAATACAGTTAGAATTTGTTCTAAAATATCTTTGGTTCTCACCACATGAAGCTTTGTTTACTAGAGAATATCAAGATAAGTGATTGAAATAAGGTACTTTAAAATGTAATAAGGATCAGGTTTTTTAATCTGAAGATATTAGATTACAAGATATAAATCTTAACTGTTTTATAGGCAATTAAAAGATTTTAAATGGATATGAAGATAATGGGCTTTGAGGATTCAAAGTCTGTGTCTGAGAAACCCTGTTCTCTAATGATGATAAGTTGATATCTAAAATATATGCATTTGCTGCAGTAAAAGAAATGGCAAAAAACAAGACTCCAGGAACAGATGATATATCAATAGAACTGTTGCAATCCACACTGACAGAGTCAACTTGAGTGCTAGCCAACATATGTCAACAGATATAGAAAACAAAACGATAGCCAACAGATTGGAAGTGATCAATATACATCCCCATCCACTAAAAAGGAGACACAAGAGACTGCAGCAACTATAGGACCATAGCACTAATTTCCCATGCAAGTAAAATTATGCTCAAAATAGACTCCAACCACAAATGGAGAGAGAAATCCCAGAGGTCCAAGCAGGGGTCAGGAAAGGAAGGGGCACCAGGGATCACACTGCAAATATATGATGGCTAATGGAGCATAACAGGGATGTAAAGCAGGGCTCGTGTTGTTAACTGTCCTCGAGTTGATCTCGACTCATGGCGACCCTATGAATGAGACATCTCCAAGACCCTCTGTTCTCCACTGCTCTCTTTAAATCCTGCAACCCCTTAATACCTGTGACCTCCTTAATAGAGTCCATCCATCTGGCATGTGGCCTTCCTCTCTTCCTACTTCCACCTTCACCAGCATTATTGTTTTTTCCAAAGAGTCCTCTCTTTTCATGATATGTCCGAAGGACAACAGTCTCAGTTTGGTCATCTTGGCTTCCAGAGAGGTTTCCGGTTTGATCTGCTCTAGGACCCATTTGTTTGTCCTTTTGGCTATCCATGGGATCCTCAGCACTCTTCTCCAACACCACTTTATCTCAAATGAAATTGATTTTCTTCCTATCATCTTTCTTAACTATTCAGCTCTAACATCCATACATGGTAATAGGGAATACAATGGCTTGTATGATTCTGACTTTTGTGCTGAGTTGTATATCTTTGCATTTTAGAATGTGCAAAGAGCTGAGAGTCGGATGGGTTGAGGGTTTCCATTTTTATTATTATTTGCATTTCACAGGCTTCTCCAAGGCCTTGTCCTGATGAGGGGAGAGGGCTATGTAGAGGAGGAATATGGCCTGTTAAAAAAAACAAAAAACAAGAGGTGCAGTTCTTGCTCGCCAGTGGATGACAAAAAGCAATCCAAACGCAAGGAGCTGCATTCAACAGTTTTCTGACTTTAAAGTATTTGAAACAGTGGGCTGGTGATGCAAACTCGATTTGCTCTTGCATTATTACATTAGCGCTTTTCCCCTGGAGGGACTTCCAGGACTTGAATCCAAACAGCCAGGCCTAACGGTTCCTAATATAATTAACAACCATGTCATCATTAAACCTGTGCGTCTTTGTTTTGATAGGCACAAATGGCTCGTTTAATTTAGGCATTGTTAATTCCTGTAATCTAAGGCAAGGACAATAAATTCTTATTTTTATTGCTTTCCCTCCCCCAGGTCTGCCAAGACAGTCACACAAAGAGAGGGAGAAACAGAAAAATAAAAGGCACAGAGAAAAACAATATCTGGAAATAGATAGAGAAGCAGGACAGGGCAGGCCATCATGAGACAGAGGCTAGCCAGTTGCTGCTCCTCTTAGGAGTTCATTACATGGAGGCACATGGAGGCAAATCCCATGCAGAAACGGGATTTTGAAATCCGCTAAACACCTGCAAATGCGGGTTGTTTTTTGGCAGAAAGAGAAATAACATGAAAATAACTGGAACAAAAAGTCAACAAAAACCACTCCTTTCTACTTTCGAAATTTCCCGAAAGTAAAAATGAGAGGGTTTTGTCAGCTTTCCGTTTGGGTTATTTTCGCATTAGATCTCTTTCACACAAACGTCTGAAAAACAATCCGCATTTGCAGGTTTTTTTTCTACTTTCTGTTTGGGTTAACCCCGAATGTCATGTGAAAAACAATCTGCAAAAGCGGGTTGTTTTCACTTTAAATCTAGTTTCTGCACGGGATTCGTCCCGTGTGATAAACTCCTTAGCTGCTTTCATCTGGCCAGTTCCACTAGTTTTTATAGCCTATGGCCTGTTTAGGTTGTCCACAGCCACAACCTCTGTCATCCACACATGTAGCTGTCATGTGAATGAATTTTGTATGTGGTACATACAGAATCCGCTCTCCTCCATACAAGGATGCTCGACTGCTCTCACTTCAAGTGTGAACATTTCTACATACCTACACTGGTACACATTTGTAGAGCCCCTTTGCATGCAGACCAAATATCTGTGCAGAATATCTGAAGACATACCTTTAAATATCTGAATATTTAAATATCTTTTAAATATTTAAATATCTGAAGAGATACCGTGTAGAGCAGGGGTAGGCAACGTTTCCCCTTTAAGGGCCGAGGGACTTCAGCTCCCAGAAGCCTGAGCCATGTTGGCCAATAGGCCCATGTTGGCCAATAGCTCCTGGGATTCTGGGAGCTGAAGTCCCTCGGTCCTTAAAGAGGAAAGGTTGTCTACCCCTGGACTAGATGACCGACAATAAGATTCTATGAAATTGCTTTACTTTTTTTGTAAGCTTCACAACATAGAGTTTTTTAATTAAAACACATTAACTGGGAGTTATTTTGTCATTACCTATGAAAACATTTTTATTCCATATTATAGTGACCAATATGCCAGCCTTTCTGACCCCATAGTGAAAACACTCCCACAATACCCCTGTATACCATACAAATTTTTAACCTTCACTTTTCTGACAAGAGTATTGTCTAGAGATGGCTGAGCAAACAGAGTAGGCATGTGTCTCCCTGGTGTTTTGTTTTAAACACTTAGGAAATAAATATGTCACCACTCTCCCACTTCTTGGACAAGTTTGTTTGTAGTCCATTGTGCAAAATGAAACAGGATTATTTTGGCGCCTTAGAGACTAACATATCTATTGTGGTTTATGCCTTGTTCTCTTGCATTTCACTGCCTTTTGACCCCGCAGTTTACATTTCTTCTCTTTGTAGCATGTAAACATGTATCTGTCATCTAAGAGTAATACTTCTTGAATCTGATAAAGTGGCCTCTTGTGCTGCCTCCCATCCAGCGTCCGACTTTGAGTACAGTGAATCTTTTGTCTTTGTTTTGTGGCCTGTTGAGTGTTTGAGAAGCTTATCTCTGACATTTGCTTTAAAATCCCAACTCTCCAATGCTGGTAACAGCTGCAGTTTGTACAGTGGACAATTTTCTCAGCCAACCTTTCTAAGACAGTCGGAAGATTTTCAAGCCGGAAGATATGGCTAGCATGGTCAAGGCCTATGTTGCCTTTACTCCCCCGGAGGTTTCCTGTTCGCTAGGCACTGCTTTCTTGCTGTCTTGACAGAACTCTTGCCAGCTGTTATGTTTTTGTTGGCTTGACAAGATTATGGGGTAGAAGAGTTGAAGTAGATGTGATGTGGAAGATGATAAGGATCTCCCACAATTTTTTTACAAAATAATAATAACATTTGTAGTGTCAGTCCTCCACATCACTTAGGGGCTATGACAAGTAACAGGACAGGAGAATGATTTTAATCCAGAAATAGGAAAAAAGATCAACCTCCCACTTTGCCATGCTGTTGTCCCACAACTATTATTGTCCTTCTTTTTTTAAAAAAAGAAACAGGTCTGGCCCTTACATTCCTGACCAGAGGTGATGGATTTGAACTTAGGGCAATGTATGTCAGTGTGTGGATGATGGGTGTTGCATTGATGCTCATTGACACCCAGCAGAATCTGCAACACCCATCATCCACACACTGACAAAGGTGCTGGGCCCATAACCTTTGTCACTGTGTGGATGATGGGTGTTGCAGTGATGCTCTTTGACACCCAGCAGAATCTGCAGGACAAGATAGTGCCGATATACAGAATAATGGATGCATTGGATGGGCTTCTTCTTTGTTCAGTACTTCAGTCTAGCAGAACAGCTTTCAGTGAGCAGAGCATATATCCTCTGGGATATTGAGGTCAGCAGAATTCAAAATAGATAATAATTATTTTAAAAGTGCTAGGCTAGCACTCCTTGCACTGTTTTCCAACACAACATACTAATTGTGGGAAGGATAATGTACAAAAATGGCCTGAGAGCCAGCATGGTGATTTGAATGCTGGACTTTGACTCTGGAGAGCAGGGTTTGAATCCCTGCTCACCTATGGAAACCTACTGGGTGACCTTTGGCAAGTCAGATTCTCTCAGTCTCCGAGGGAGTCCCTGGCAAAAAAACCTCTAAACAAATTTTGCCAAGAAAACCCTGTGATAGGCTTGCTTTATGATCGCCATAAGTCAGAAAGGTCTTGAAGACACACAACAACAACAACAACAACAACAAACAATTCCCCTCCGGACAGACACACTCCCATACAATCAAACAAAAGCAAAAGCAAAAGACAATAGTTTCTACTCCTTTGCAATGGCCATGAATGCCTGCTGACAAGAATCTGTACTTTTCTGCCATCCCTTTCAATGCAACAAGTTAGACCTTTCTTTGTGGCATATGATGAACAGATTCCAGGAAGCTCGCCCTGATTTCCACCAATTTGCTAAATTCAGTATTATCAAGTGTTGTTGTTGTTAACTGCCATGAAGTCTATTTCAGTTTACGGCAATCCTATGAATGAGAGACCTCCAAGTAACCTTGTCATCAACAGTCCTGCTCAGGTCTTGCAGACTCAGGTCATGGCTTCCTAGACTGAGTCTATCCATCTGGGATGTGATCGTCCTTTTTTTCCTACTCTTCTACCTTACCAAGCATAATTGTCTTTTCTAGTGAGTTCTTTTTTCTCATGATATGGCTAAAGTGCAAGAGTCTCAGTTTAGTCATCTTGGCTTCTAAGGAGAGCTCAGGCTTGATTTGATCTTGGACCCATTTATTTGTCTTTTTCGCCACAATATCCATACAACTCTTCTCCAGCACCACATTTCAAAGAAGTTGATTTTCTTCCTATCAGCTTTCTTCACTGTCCAGCTTTCACAGCCATACATAGAAACTGGAAATACACTGGCATGGACCATCCTAACTTTACTATTCAATTATATATCTTTACACTTCAGGATCTTGTCTAGTCCCTTCAAGTCTTAGGCCCTAGGGAGATGGGCCAGGAAAGCATGGATCTAGGTGTTCATCCGAGTCAGTCCCTGAGCCAGTGTGCCCTGTTTCTGTGCCAGATATGGCAACGGGGGACTTCCCAGTGATACAGAAAAGTAAGTAGCACACGGGGACCATTTAAACAGCCAGGGTTTGCCATGGAGTTTCTAGGACACTACACAACAAACCAGAGGGGTCAAATTGATCCATGTTAAGGCCTGTTAACCCCAGGATTGGGCTGGATCCACTAGATCCATGTCTGGTCTGCCAGGATCCAAACAGGATGACCCAAGGCCGGGGGAGCACATGCTTTTGGGCCCACATAGACAGCCCCTTAGTCTTCTTCTGATCTCTTGACTGTAGTGTCTGTTCTGATTAATGACTACGCCAAGGTATGGAAAATCTTGAACTATTTCAGTGTTTCATCGTCTACTTTAAAGTTACGTAAATCATCTGTGATCATTATTTTTGTTTCTTAATGTTCAACTATAAACCAGCCTTGCACTTTCTTGCTTCACTTCATTCAGTAATTGTTCCAAGTCTTTGCCATTTTCTGCTAGTAGTATATCATCTGCATATTTTAAATAATTGATGTTCCTTCCTCTAATTTTCATGCCTCCTGCCTCTGAATCTAATCCATTTCTCTGTATTCCATCCTAACATTAATCTCTTGTCCTGAATACAGATTACGCGTTAGGGCTATAAACTGTTGTGGCACGCCGATTTGAGGTTATGACATCTGATCACCCTGCCCCTTTCCTCTCTTTCTTTCCTCCTTCCTCTTTCTTTGTGCATTCTTTCTCTGCTTCTTTCCTTTCCTTTCTTCCCTCTTACTCCATTCCTTGCCTTCCCCTTTTGCTCTTTTCTTTCATTCCATTCTTTCTTTCCTTTCTTCCTCCTTTTCTGTTTTTCCTCATTTCTTTCTTTTCATAGAATCATAAAGTTGGAAGAGACCCCAAGGGCCATCTAGCCCAACCCCATTCTGCCATGCAGGAAATCAGAATCAAAGCACCCCTGAGAGATGGCCATCCAGCCTCTGTTTAAAAACCTCCAAAGAAGGAGACTCCACTACTCTCTGAGGGAGAGTCTTCCACTGTCAGACAGCTTTTACTGTCAGAAAGTTCCTCCTAATGTTGAGTTGGAATTGCTTTTCCTTCTATCTTTCTGCCTCCCATCTCTTGCAATCTTTGTTAAGCCCTGTGCCGGGAAGGAGGCTAACCAAAGCCAATCTCTCTCTCTCTTAAACACACACACACACAGAAGGGGGACTTACCTCCAGGGAGGCTGGATGCTGTTGATGCCAACCAATATTCAGGCAGGCTGGGTCTAAGGGAGAACTATGCCTTCACTTAGCAATAGAAGTATAGCAATAGCAAGTACATTTCTATATCGTTTATCAGTGGACTAACATTCCCTAAGCGGTTTACAATGTGTAAGCCAATTGCCCCCAATAAGCTGGGTACACATTTTACCGACCTATGAAAGGATGGAAGGCTGAGTGGACCTTGGAGCCCTCCTCTAGGATCAAATTTACAACATTGTGGCTGCAGTACCAACATTCAACCACTGCAACACCATTTCCATTCAGATTTCATCACACACACACACACATTAAATCTGGACCACTTGTTAGACTGAAGAGCATTTCCATGGATTGGGGTAGGGATGAAGCAGCCTTTTGCAAAGTCTATAGAAATGCACTCCCCAAGCACCCACATTTTTTGGTAGCATTTCTGTATCACTTTTCCATCTGTACAAAAGTGATACGCAACAATGGGCAAAATTTCTGTTTTTTTAAAAAAAACCATTTGAAACACGTTTAACAACAGTTGAACTCTGATGATAAAGCCTTCTGATATGTATGACTCTGATGGCGATTCCCTTAATTTGCAGGTCATCTTTCCTGCCAGAACCAGGCCACAGGGTTGCACTGGCTACCTTCCTATGTGTATGTCTGTGCCTTCGACTTGCCTGTCAACTTATGGTGACCCGGTAAATTTAATAAGGTTTTCTTAGGCAAGGAATACTCAAAGGTGATTTTGCCAATTTCTTCCTTGGAAATATAGCCTATTTCATTTGCGGTCTCCCAGTCAAGTATTTTTCTTTAACTTTGATTTTTATTCCCTATTTAAACAAAATTAAAAGTCCTCTTATTAGTAAGCATACATAAGAATTTCATACATAAAAACAAAAACCATATACATGCAAACAAACATATAAATAATGTAAAAGTTGCCAGCAAATATAAAAGCAAACTTCCCATCATTTGCCTGATTTCCTAGGACTTGGTTCCTTAACTATTTTTGGCTTCTGAATCGATGTAATGTTTTTTTAAGGGCCAGAGCAGTCAGGCAGGAAAAAGCAGCTCCATACCATTTTCCCCCAAATTGGTTTGAAACCCTCATTGCCCACACGGTCCACTCCCAAGGTGGCCCAAACACCCATGGGCAGTCCACACCGACCGGCATCAAGCCAAGGGTCTCGATTATATTATTTGCCTGTTCCACAAGGCATGCACACCATCACACAAACACCACCAATTACCTTCCTTTTCCTGCCCAGCTACCATCAGATTGGGCATCCCGCATGACTTGTGGTGTGCCCAACCACACAGTTGTATGTGCGATGCACCACGGCTACAGTACATTGGTGTGCTTAGTGACACATTGGCAAAGCACAATCTTGGAGACCTCCCCATATATGCCCCCTTTCCCCGCATCACCCCATGCCTCTCTGTTGGGCTGTCTTGTTTGTGTATATTGTAATTACATCCATTGCACTATTGCTTACCTGCCATGTTTGTCACACTTTCTCTGTTTTGCTTTGCCAGATTCCCTCACCTGTGCTGTGCTGTTTCTATGTAAGTGCAATGGTGCACATTTTTCATGTTAAGTCAGAGTATCTGAGCTTCTTTTCAGTCTGGTTTTTAGCCCCTGAGTACGGCTTTGTGTCCATTTGCACCCACTTTTGCCTCGTATATTGGCTTAAATGTGTGGATTCAAAGAAGTTTGAAACTGCTTTATTTGGCCAGTGCCAACAACTCCTAAGTCTCTTCAGTGTGTTACTTATAAAGTATGGTACCATGAACATATTTATTTATTACTCTATACTTCACATCACTGCTTTCCCCTGTATTCCTTCCACCTATTTTTGCAATAGTCTATGACAGGAGCCCAGTTCTTGTCCATTTTTCTGTAGATTTCTGATTTATATAGCAGATTAATTTATCTAGTTTGACCATGTAAAATAACTTTACCAACCACTTTTGTTTTTGATTTTAATTTTATGCCAATAATATTCTAGCTGCAGTTACTATTTATAGAACTTTCCAATCTTTTCTTTCAACTCTCTTTGTTATCTTGTTTGTCATATTTAACAGATAAATTTCAGGTGTCATGTGATATTTAATTTTTGGTATCTTATTTATTATAATGTGAATTTCCCCCCAGTGCTTTTTTTTTTTTTACTGTAGAACAATTCCACCACATATGAAACCAAGTACCTGCCGAATGCTGGCATTTCCAGCACTTGTTTTGTTTTATAAATCTTTGCAATTTTTGAAGTGTTACATACCAAGTCTGAACCATTTTCAAGTAACTTTCTCCCAAATTTTGGCAATTCATAAATTTTTGGGATTTTTTCCTAGCATGTGTCCAGCTTTCAAAATTTCTTCTATATCGCTGGACCATTTAATCATTGTCATCTTGAATGTGGTCTTATTCTAACTATCTCTTTAGTGAAAGTCTGTATACTTTCACTGTTTTCCCCCCTTTCTTTACTTACAAGAATTTTATCCAGCTTATTTCTTTCTTTCTCAAAAGCACTCCAAATTTAAATCTATTTTGCATCTTTCTTTTAATTGTGTGTATGGGAACAAATGAATTTTTTGATCCAGATTTCCCAGTTCTTCTAGTAATTTAGCTTCAAACAGGGCATCACATTAATAATGCAAATCTATTTTGTACACTATCTTTAAATTCTATGGGGATGGTCTTCAAGTTGTATTTTGTCACAATGGTTGGTTTAGTGTTTTTCTTTAGTGTTATCTAAATTTTGCTATTAGTAGTGCATGGTCTGTGCCACAATCTGTTCCTGTTCTTGTTTGTGCAGAAAGAATGGCGCTTCTCCATCTTCTACTTTCAATTATGCAGACTGTTTTATTTCTATCATCAGTGATGTCCATGTATATAATCACGATGTATTTGCGATGTACAATCTGTGGGCCTCACAAAATTAAGTCAGTTGCCCTCCCGCTTCATTTCTTGATTGTAGACCAGATTTTCCTACAATCTTTGATTCAAACTGAATTTTGACAGCCTTTATGATTCTTTTCTGGGTAACCCTTCCAAAATGGTCTTATCACAAGAGGGAAAGACCTTACCCCATTGTTGTTGTGTGGTAAGGCAATCCTTTCACAGGGTTGTTCATCGGGAGTTTGCCATGGTCTTCCTCTGAGGTTGAGAGTGTGTGATTTGCCCAAGGTCACCCAATGGGTTTCCATGTCTGAGCAGGTTTTCAAATCCTGATCTCCTAATCCAGCTCCCAAACCACTATACCATATTGGGTCTCTCTCTTACCTCATAATTCATTATGCCAAAGGATCTTGTAGCAACTTTGAGGCTAAATGAAAGAGAATAGTTGGGAGCATGAGCTTTCATAGACTTGAGCCTACTTTCTCAGATGGGGATAAGGAAGATGGGGCAGGGGCAGGGGTGAAACGTTTCTCTTTCAGTTACTCAAAGGTGCTACAAGATCCCTTGGCATACTGATTTTCCAGATTAACACAACTATGTCTTTGAATTCTACACCCATAATTGATCACAGTAATCTACACTATCACAAAAATAAATGAGAAAAATCACAGAGATAACAGGGAATATAAACATAAATTCACTTGTCAAAAAGAATGTGACACTTTAGAGAAAGCAAGGCCTTGAGTTCCATATATGAAACCAATAGGTACGTATACATGCTCATTTCTGTATTTGTAGATGTTGCACTTTTGATAGGCACTTGCCTAATCATGCTGTGTAAAAGAGCAAACAGTGTCAAGGAATAGTGAGACATACTTTATTTCATAACAGACAAAAAGCTTAGTAAGTACTTTTAAGTTGTCATCTTTCATCCATGGCTTGCACCTTTACTCTGTATACAGTTCAGAAAAGAAAGTATAGTCAGCCCTTCACATTTGCAGCTTTGGTTTTTGTGAATTTGATTATCTGAGGATTTTGATTAATATGTTCTCTCTAGGAATTGCTAGGTCTTCCAGAGAAATTCTGCAGGAAGTTGACCATAGAGTTACACAGGAGGACCTAGAGATTCCTAGAGAAAACACTTCTCTAGATATTTGTAGGTTCTCCAGCTTGATTCTATGGTCAAATTCAGGCAATGTTGACCACAGAGTTCTGCTGGAGGGCCTAGAGATTCCTAGAGAGGTGTTCTCTCAGGTTAAAAAGGTAGTGCTTGTTTATTTGTGGTTTTTCCACTTTCAGGGGGGTCTTGTGCCCCTAACCCAAGTGAATGTGGAGGGCCTACAGTACTGCATTCTAGGAAACATTTTCTTAACAACTCAAACTATTACAAAGTGAGTTCCACTGAGAGATTTTCCTGCTCAGGCCCCAGTGAAATGAAATTTCAGAAGGATAGTTGGTATCTTCCATTCATTCCAATGGAGCTTGTCCAGGAGACATCTCTGCTCGTTTTATATATATATATATATATATATATATATATATGTAGATATATATATGTATACACACACACATATGAAATTGTCTATGAGTACTAATGTAGACATATAATGAATATAAATACGCTACTAATAACATGTATATATGAGTCTGGGTAATAATGGGGACATAATGAATATATACTACTAATAACATGTATTATTTTTAATGACAGTAGGATAATCATTTACCTTAACTGGAAATAAAACTATCACTATCTTACCATATCTGTAGCAGGTTGCAAAATGCACACACACAGTCTGCATGGCTGCATTCCTCCTTTTCCTATATATGCTACACACAAAAAATCAAAAGAATTTGACCATGTTATTAGAAATAATGGAAGTTTATGTGTGGCAAGGCTTCTCTAGTATAGCGTAGCCTACATGAATATAGGTTCACTGCCACATTGTTTAAAATGTGTTTTAAAAGAGATTACATTTTGCTTTTGTTGTTGTTGTTGTTGCGGGGGGGGGGGGGAAATAGCACGGTTAAATGACAGAAGTTCTCATGGACCCAAATCAAACCAGGACCAGCTAAGCTGGGTACTTGTAAATATCAGAGTACACTTGGAGGTGCATACATTCAATCTAGACAAGGAGGAAATTGAAATAGTTAAAGATTCCCCATACGTTGGATCCATCATTGATCAGAAAGGAGATTGTGGAAAAGAAACCAGAAGAAGACTAGGACTAGAAAGGGCAGCTATTAAAGAACTAGACAAGACCCTGAAGTGCAAAGAAATACAACTGAACACTGATGTTAGGATTGCCATTGTATTTCCCATCACTATGTATGGATGTGAGAACCAGTCAGTGAAGAAAACTGAAAGAAAATCAATTCATTTGAAATGTGATGCTGGAGAAGAGTTCTGTGGATACCATGGATGGCTAAAAAGACAAACAAATGGGTCCCCAAACAAATCAACCTGAACTTTCCCTAGAGGCCAAGATCACTAAGATTGTTGTACTTCAGCCACATTATGAGGATGCGTTGCTCACTAGAAAAGATTATAATGCTTGGAGAAATAGAAGGCAGTAGTAAGAGAGGAAGACCACATACCAGAAGGATAGACTTAGGACTTTATCACATGGGAAAAATCCTGTATAGAAATGGGATTTAAATAGAAAAAAAACCTGCAACAGCAGGTAGATTTTCACATGACGTTGATGTTAAACTGTGCTTAACCCAAACGGAAAGTAGTCAAAAGCCACTTCTTTTTACTTTTGGAAAATACCAAAAGTAAAAAGAAGTGGCTTTTGACTACTTTCCGTTCGGGTTAAGCACACTTTAACATTGATGTGTGTAAAAAATCTACCTGCTTTTGCAGGTTTTCCCCACCTTTAAATTCTGTTTCTGTACGGGATTATCTCCGTGTGATAAAATCCCAAATCAAGGAGGACATGGCCCTGAGTCTGCAGGAACGGAGCAGAATTGAAGAGAGGGATTCTTGGAGGTAGGTGCCTTATTCACAAGGTCACCACCATGAGTCAAAGTTGACAACAAATTCTGAAGTATCAGAGACTTTGCCTTTGGCATTTCCTGACTGCAGTTTAGCTGTTCCAGTTAGTGTTGGGCTTCTGAACATTTCCTGCCTTGATGGCTGTGCAAAAAGGACTTCTGGTCTTTTGAAGTCACATAAATGAGTGGGTAATACCGGCAGAGCGAGGGACAGCCAGCCAGGAAATGGCAGTCAGAAAATGGAGCAAAATTTCTTGTCTATCTCCATCTCAGCCAGGAGGTACTCCAACATTGTTTTGGGACTAGATGAAAGAAAATCCAGACATTTTGTAAAGAAAATTGACTACCTGATAACATTTCTGTGTGATTGTGACCTGGATAATTTTGTTGAGCACACTTAAATTATACAAGCTTGCTCAAAGAGCACAATCCCGAGCTCAAGAACACAGTCCTCTCCTTTTGTGTGTGACATCTTTAGATCTTTAGAAAAACAAACAGCGTACAGCTCTAAAAACAAATCATCCTGAGGACATTCCAGTGGTTTTATAAATTTAGAGGTTCATAGCCTTGAATGTGACTGCACAACTATACCGGTAATTCTGGTACACAAGTTATGAAGAAAGAGTCAGAGGGCATGTAGCAGTAGCATGGCTAGAGGGTTGTGTTTTGGGTCATGGAAACCAAATAGCCAGTAAGCTCCCTGGGCAGCCTTCAGCTGTTCACTATCAGCCAAACTTCCCTCACAAAGCTGGTGTAAGAATAAAATGAAAGAATTTAATACATGCTGCCCTGATCTCAAAGGAGAGGCAAAGCAAGAATGAGAGAATTAAATATCTTGGATCGTCTAGAGTCAGTCCCATTTCAATGATTGTGAGAAGCATTAGGAACTCATTGAATCGGAAGAGTAGTTCTGTCATTCAGACACTGGGCCTTTACAGACTGCCAGATATAGTGCAAATTGAGTCCACTTTAACTGTCCTAGCTCAGTGCTAAGGAATCATGGGAACTGTAGTTTATTGTGGCACCAAAGCTCTCTGACAGAGAAGGCTCAATGTTTCAGAAAAAAATACAATTCCCATGATTCCCTAACACTGAGCCAAGTCAGTTACAGTGGCCTCAAGCTGCATTATTTCTGGCAGTCCGTAAAGGCCCACTGTTTCCTTTCTTAGGAGACTATTGCATAAGCAAGTTAAACCAGCTTACCTGAGCTGGCTTAAAATTTAAAAAGGGTGATATCCTGATTTTATCACAAGGATTTTGCCGCCAAAATTGCTGCCTGGGTGCAGCCTGGCTCCATCCCTGCTTCCAGGGCCGCTCAGCATGAATTTTTTTGAAGCCGGGAGTTTTCTGACTTAAGGAAATGGCTGCCCCTGGGAGTGGTGAGGGACCCGGGCTACACCCAGGTGGCGATTTCAGTGGCTAAATCCTTGTGATAAAATCAGGATGCTGCCCGTTTTAAATTTTAAGCCAGCTCAGGTAAGCCAGTTTTATTGCTTATGCGATAAGCTTCTTAGGTAGCATTTGGCCCAACTATTTCTAGTCCAGTTCTCCTGCTTTGTCTTCAGGATGGAAAGGGACCATAGGCACTGTGGGAGCAGCTACAATTTTTTGCCTCATAGCTCCTCTTGCTCTGCTTTAATTCCCTCTTAAGTCTAGAAAGCAAAAAGGTAACGTTTCCTGAGGACACTGGGATCATAATACAGTTAGCCCGAGCCAAACTCAGCCAACTTATAAAAGGTAATCCTTTTGTACTGAATTTCCCTAGCTGTACATGACTTTGCACCACCCAGAACCCATAAAATCTCATGAAGATGCCTTCTACAGAGAATGAGCCAGGCCCCATAGCGGTTTGTTGGGAACAATGTAGTAATCAATTGGGAAAGTTCCCAGAGCTAAGCATACTGGGATACAGATTGGAGCCACTGAAAGGACCCCCTCACAAGCCCCAAGTCTCCTCCAGGAAAAGACAGGGGGGAAACACACACACATGTCCATATTTTCCATGGATGTTATCACACGGGGAGTCGCGGGGAGAAAGTGGAAATAAACGGGATGAGCAGAAGACATTAATTTACGGGATTTGTCCCGTTCCGCTTCGTCTGATAACTAAATTCGAATTTAAAAGGGGGTTAATTCGAACAAAAACCTGATCTTTTCAAATCCTCAAAAATCCCGAAAATGAAAAGATCAGGTTTTCGTTCAAATTAACCCCCTTTTAAATTCGAATTTAGTTATCAGACGAGGCGGAACAGGCAAATCCCGTAAATTAAAGACTTCCACTCGTGCCCGTTTATTTCCACTTTCTCCCGCAACTTCCCGTGTGATAACGTCCCATGTCTAGAACTGTGAGAGGATTTGGCCCCATGTGGCACATTCTGTGAAAAGAAAGCAGCCAAAACACAGCATCGAATCTTTGTTCTCATGCTTCAAAAGTGCTGCCTCTGACCCCTTCAGCCATGTACAACATTTTTATACTGTTAATATGGAAAGAATATTCGGAAGTTATTTTTTAAAAACTGTGCTTATTGAGGCCTTTGGTCTAATTGGCACTGCAGAAATAACCCCGTTAGACACTGCTTTAACTGCCATGGCTCAATGCAATGCTAAGGAATTTTGGTATTAGTAGTTTTGAGAGATATTTAGCCTTCTCTTTCTCAGTGAGGTGCCACAACAAACTACAAATCCTAGGATTCCATATGATGGTGCCGTGACAGCCGAAGCAGTATCAAACTGCATTATTTCTGCAGTGCAGATGAGACCGTTGTTTATTTCATTTTATTCCACTCACTGTTTTGCTGAAGTGGGTAGACTGCTGGGTGAAATATATTGACCTGATAAGCTCTTTGTATCAGCAAAGGCAAGACCACAAGGAGCAGCCTAAACAGCGACAATCTTGGTTTCCACATGCCTGGAGCAACCGGATAATGGGTTCGAATGGCCTGTTCAATTATCAGCACATGTAGGTACAACAAGCTCCCTCAAATGATCCCTTTCCCACATACTCCCCCCTCTATCACAACATTTGCACACAGCATTGTGGAAAAGCTGGTGGCCCAGGACAAAGCACCGTCCCAAAGCAGACCTCCAACAAGAATGAATCACTTATTGTCAGAGATTTCCTCAGGAAAGAAGATGATTAAAGTATCTTAGAGCAGCTAGTGTTTGGGATTTCCTTTCAAATGGACTGTTTTCTTAAAAGGCCAAGGAGTATAATATTTATAACTCAGAGATCATTAGATCTGAGGCTCATGGAATGGCACCTGGGACTTGGCAGGTCTGTGTAACTTTATCACACAGGGGAAATCCCGTGCAGAAATGGGGTTTTAAATCAGGAAAAATCCGCAAAAGCAGGTAAATTTTCACACGACGTCAATGTTAAACTATTCAGAAAGTAGTCAAAAGCCGCTTCTTTTTACTTTCGGAAAATCCCGAAGGTAAAAAGGAGCGGCTTTTGACTACTTTCTGTTCGGGTTAACAACAGTTTAAGAGCAATGTGTGTGTGGAAATCAACCCACTTTTGCAGGTTTTCCCCAGCTTTTAAATCCCATTTCTGCACGGGATTTCCCCCATGTGATAAAATCCTAAGAGAAGATGGTCAAATAAGGCAGACTTGATGAAGCTAGAGGTCTATATGCAGTAGGGCAGGGGCGAGGGAACTGGCTGTGTCTGGAGGTTTAAGGTGAAGCCTGATGGATCTGGGTGCGGTAGAGCAAATGACAACACTGAGAAAATACCCTGCCATATAGATTAAACCCAAAGAGCCAATTGCTGAGTTTATGGGGCACTAATACAGATTTATTAAGGCTGGTAATAAGCATCTTCTACATGGCTGTCCTTAAATGACTTCCCGTGTCCACAGTCCCACTGGAAATAGTCCTGCATGAGCTCTATGTGCTGCACATGAACATGGTAGCAACCATGCTTAGGTTCCTGAGCTTTTATAAGTGAGCAAATTATAATAGTGGCCAACATTATGATACCACTGTGAGAATGCATCAGACAAAAACATTAAATATTAGCAGGCTAAAAGGGGCCATCTATTTATCGGATACAGGCACCTCTCTGCTTGAATTTGTAGTGATAACGCAAGCTTTTTTAGTGGTCTATAGCATATTTTCTTTGGCCAAGACTGAAGGTGTATCTGCACTGCAGAATTCAAGCAGTTTGACACCACCTTAACTGCCATGGCTCTATCCTACAGAATCCTGAGATTTGTAGTTTAGTGAGGTATTCAGCCTGGTCTGCCACAGAACTCTGGCGCATCACCAAACTACAAATCCCAGGATTCTGTAGGATACAGTCATAGCACTTTTGGATGGTGTGAACTGATTTAATTCTGCATTGTGGATACACTCAAGGTTGAAGCTGTGAGGGATCCATCTAAAGTTGGTGGTAAATCTGTTGTCTTTGAACAAAGAATTAGTGCCCCATAAACCCTGCCCTATGAAATGTAATGAATAAAAACTGAACAAATATTAAATAAAAAATTAAACCTGATCAAACTTAGCATTTAAACATACCAAACATTTATAAGAAAAATAACAAAGCCGGCCGAAGCTGTCTGGGTTTTAAATTCTGCTTTCATCTTAAATTTAAAAGAGTTTGTCAACTAGACTTTATGTTTTGTTTTTAACATATTTAGATTTTAATCTGTGCCTAACTATTTTAGTTCTGGGAAATATCAAAACTTTAAAAAGTTCTCAATAATAACCCCTTTTATTTAAAAAAAAGTGCATTCAACACTTTTATCTGAAAATCCCAAACTTTCCTGTAATTTGAAACCATTCAGTGGAAAATAATAGATCAAAGATGAGGAGGACATATTATGGTTAGTCATGCTGTATTACAACGTATCATTAGACAATAGAATAAATTATATTAAACAGTTCTGTTTATATATCCAGATAATAACTATATACTCACACAAAAGAGCAGTATATGCACAATTTCCTACCAGAGGGATCCAGCAAGCAGAAATGTTTGTGTGCAACCTTGATCAGATATTTTGAAGAGCACCTATCAGCTTTTTTGGGATAGGGCCAGAGGCACACTGCTTCAGAGTATGCATACACAGGTGCCATTTACACTAGTAACACTGATAGGTTTTTCTAGAATTTAACTCCATTTTCTTCATTTCATTGAATACCTTTTCTATCCACGTCAATGCAATCCACACAATACAAAACTCATTGATTATAGTGTATATATTTCAGTCACATTTTCATCTTGAGGCTGAAGGTTTGGGACTAAAATATCACTTTGTGAGAATCCTGCTACAGAAAAAGTTAATAGGATAAGATATCACCACAGGAAAGAGTACTTTTCCTTAGGATCATTATGTATGGCTGTGCATAGGCAGGGAAGGCTGTGCAGGGCCAATATAGAAATTGTGATGCCAACAAAAGTAAAGCAGGAAATGATAAATAAGAGACCTAAGTAGCTAAACAAGTCATACTGTCTGAACAGTGATTATCTGATCATTTCTTTTTCTCTCTCTGTCCCCATCTCCAAATGGTTTTAGTTGGGTATTTTGAAAATGCACAGTGCTTTCATCTACGTATCCCTTCCCTTAACTCCAGCACTGCACAATAGATTGTGACACCATTGGCTTCTATATGAAAAACTATCACATTCTCTTAAGTTTTCTTTCTAGAAGAGAGGTTTTGCGCAACTAGTGGTACACTAAGCCACATATAAGCTCAATAAACTCCTGGTCTGCTGCCTACTGGGACCTGCAAAAGAAATGAGGGCAATCCTGCACCATGTTTGATGCAGACCTGCAGGCAGGCAAGGTCAATTTACTAATTCCAGAAGACAGTAAACATTTGTCATTAAAAAAAATTAACATGCTCACTGTTCATTCTTGGGCTTTTCTTGTTTTCTGTTGCTGTGAGAATGTCTTTGGTGAAGAGAACTTGCACTTACAATAAATGTGAGGATGATGGCCGTAACAACTATTCTGCCTGCAACTTTAATCCGCTGCTTAGTTCTGACAGCTGGTTGGCCTAGTTCCAAACAATGGGCAAAATAGCCATCGAATTATTAGTATTACAGTCGCCCCTCCGTTCTTGCAGACTTGAGGTCCGCAGTTTTGAATATTCACGGAGGGGTGATCTCTGTTAAAATCAATGGGGCTTGAATATTGGCAAGTCTCCATTTTCGCGGGGGTGGGGTCCAGAATGGATCCGCCACAAAAACAGAGGGCCAACAGTATATTTATATTATTGAGGGGTAAACCTGAAACCACCATCACATACTTGTTGCAAACTTCAGGGTTCAAACACTTCCATGTCAACGTAATGATTATTACAATTTTATGACATCACTTTCCCACAGTGAGTATATATTTGAGTGCTCTCTTATACAGAAAGGACTATGCTAGTCTCTTTTCTATCGTATGAGATACACCAGGTCGCACCAGACAGTGGTGCAAACAACATTTCACCAGAAGAAACTGCTGGTGTGAAATCAACGTTTTGAGATGGTAATATGTGAATAAGCTCTTCTAAAGCATTTAAGTAAAAAAGGCATAGAGACAAAATTGTCTCATGCTTATTCATTCTCATATTCCTGTCTTATTCATCCACATAGCAATAAGTAAATAGTAAGGTGACATGTGCAGGTATAATCCTTTCTTCTACAAGAGACACTGCATTTTTAAAAGCCTTCTTTCAACTTTTTAATTTATGACTCTATGCGTTACTGATTAATTTGCAATTGATGTTTGATAGGGATAATAAATACAAACATTAGGGGTTTGAAACCATTGTATGTGTGCCATCTGACCCAGCCTCCCCCAACCTGGCATCTCCTAAATATGGTGGATTACAATTACTATCATCCACAGCTAGTATGACCCACTGGCCTGTTGGATGTGGCTGGTGAGAGCTGTAGTCCAAAACCTAGATTCCAGATTACATTAAATTGGGGAAGACTGGTCTGTCTGGTCATAGACTTATTTGCTAATGATTAATGATAAGTACAACACTCTAGTTATCTCAGGAAACTTCAAACAAAGGAAAACATATCACATTCTTAAATCTAAAATGATTGGATCAAAGATACTTAGAAGGATTTAGAGTTGCTTTGGCCTTCTGTGTGTAAATACTGTGTTATATTTAACAAGGGATGACCAGTGTAGCCCTTCAAACCCTACTAGTTAGCCACCTGTGATCTTTCCCCTTTTTGCAACAGTGGGGGGAATGGGGCAGAAATGTGTGGAAAGGGTAAGATTGAATCATCTGGAAAGAAGAACAGAGAGACCAAACAGCATGGACAAGATGTTTAGCAACATCAGCCTTTGAACATCTGAAGCCTGGAAAGCACATAAGGAAAGGCAGCTAAGATAAATGGCACAAATTAGTTGCTAATACTTGGAGTAAGCAATGGCCCTGCTTGGGGAGAAGAGTATCAAGGCCTAGCACAGCTCTGCCACATTGCTACTTTACTAAATCCTGAAAGACAGTGGAACGCACAAATCTGGGGAGAGAATCCTTCTCCATCAGCATAAAGACCCTCTTCTGAGCCAAGTCAAAAGTGCTCTCAGATGGTTCCACCAGATTCTTCATGGTCACAGACTTGGTGAAATGGTCAATATTTACCTGGTAAAAGGAAGGCAAAAATTATCCCAGTGGGAATTGAACCAACCGCATTCCCTCACACTGCTATGCAAAGCAAGGGAGCTACCAACACAATATACTTTGCAAATTGCAAAATGGTCAATGTGCTTCTTCCAGTGAGGCAAAGCTGGAGCTGGTAACAATTCCATAAGCATACCCAGGAATAGCCTGTCTGTAAGTTTCAGCTGAAATTAATATGTATCAGTGACCAACATCATGACCAACATCTTGGTCATGAATTCAAAATAGTGAAATATTTATATTTGTAGGTGAACACAGGATCTAAATTCCAGATGCTGAGACATACAAACCAGCCTTAGGTTGGCTATGGTCTACCAGGCTTTCCAATAGAGCCCTGCTACCTAAGATCCCTTTGGCAGAGGGATGCCAGGAGACGAAACTGCCTCAACTTGCAGCATGCAATGTAGGTCTCTCCTAGAAGCCAGTAGCTCCTCCAAGAGAAGTGCACATGCCTTGATTGTGGAATACATATGACAGAGATTTTTTTTTAGCATATCCATACTTCGAATTTGATATTTTTGGAAAATTCTGGGGAAATCATAAAGTCTTTTATTAAGGCAACATTCTATTGCGACTCTAATTTAGACTCCAAAACATTTATTGCATAATATTAAATGTGCAAGATTTGACTGCTCATCACATCAAGATCAAAAAAAAGCAAAGCCATAATTCCAGTCTTGGTACCCGTACATGTTAATACTGTTACCACACAGGATATAGTCCTAGTTGACTTTTGATATAAGCTTGATATTAAAAGGGATGTTTGGTCATGTAGCCACCAGAGGTGCCCCAATGTGAGAACAAAAGCTTGCCCAAATATGAAGATTCAGCAGACTTGTCTTGGGAGTGCGAACACATGTAAACAGGATAGGTCTTTTGAGAATGGAATCTGCATAATCCCTTCACACAAGTGTGTGTTGGTAGTTGCCAAAAGGTTGGGAATCAAAGGGCACTTCCCTCTGGAGATGACACCTTTTTGTGTCAGACATCTAGATGGACTGCCCTGCCATTTCCCCCAAATATCTGGCCATTTTTTCCTCCTGGAATAATCCTTTCAAACTCCTGAGAAACTGAGTAAGGTCACATTTCTCCCTATAAATATGCCTGTTTGAGGCAGCCCCAATTCAGTCTCGGCTGAGCACAGACAGACACTCTGTCCGTTTCCCTGTCCTGGCTGCATGCTGAGTCAGAATCATCTCCTGCACCACCACCACCCCAATCGGAGCTCCATGCCTGAACCCAGTAACCTGTCGCCCACTGCTCAAACTCTCTGAAATTGCTGTCAACTACCACCTTTTATACTGTTGTAAGCAAATGTGTGTGTAAGCAAATGACTTTGAGTGAAAGCTGATTTGCCCTTGTTGTTATAAATCAGTGGTTCCCAAACTTTGTGTCTCCAGGTGGTTTGGACTTCAACTCCAAGAAGCCCTAGCCAGCTTAGCCAATACTCAGGAATTCTGGGAGCTGTAGTCCAGAACATCTGGAGAAACAAAGTTTGGAAACCATTGTTATAAATTAACTAATTTGGAATCTGCTGTTTGGTGTTCTGGTTTTGGATCTGTTATACATAGGCTAAAATCCCAGCTTTTAAAGAGTTACCCAAGCCCTCTCGCTGCTTTCTATTGAGCTAAATCAATTCCCCCATTGAAGTCAATGGTGGGGGCCCTCCTGGGACCCTATAATTTTGGGTAACAATACTTGACATGTTAAATAGTCAAGGGATGAGTGATTGTCTAGGATGGTCATACACCCTACATTACAGAGGAGAAGTCTCTGTTTCAGGCTGGGGAATCTTTGTTTCTTCAATCATTTTGCCTTAAGTCCCATTAGCCTCACCAGTGGTAAGTGATGAAAAGAGTGGAACTTGAAAAGATCTGGTCAGCCAAAGATTCTCCATCCCTGCTGTATTTGAAGGGTTGTCAGAAGACAGTTTTCTATGTGAAGGGACATTCTGATCCAAGTCAGCTTTACAGATAAAGAACCAGAAAAATGGGGAATAGAAGCCTGAAAGTCATTGCTCCATCATTAGCATCTGGAGAGCAGACTGAGGACAAACAAGCTCATTTAATCATGGTCTTCCCTGTTAGGGGGAGGTACATGATGTTTCTATTTAAATTATAGTAATTACTTCTGAATTTGCATATATACATATAAATCGGCACACAAGCATTGCATGTAAATCTCAGTGTTCTGTTACCCTCCTTTTTTATTGATGCATTGGCTCTTTTTTCTTTGTGCAGGTGGAGCTTAGAATTATCTCATGATGAAAAGGATAATTTCCACATCTCTTCGCATACAAACCGTAGGTGTTTTCCCTTTCCATGCAATCAACTGACCTCTTTAGGAGCCTCACTTTGGATGAATTCTTCATAAATTTTCTTGGCCTTTTCAGCCATTTTAGAAGGAAATTTTATTTTCTTATAGTCTTCACAAGCAATCCAGAACTCAATATTCTCCTCACTGAATTCAGACTGGAGAAAATTCCGGAAGCTGGCAAGCCCATCTGCACAGAAAACATTGGGAAATGTTCAGCACTTTGAATGATGGATTTACCACATGTGAGACAGGGAAGAAAACTTTGACCTTTGACGTGAAAAAGAAGGTCAGACTCCACTATTGTTCAGCTTCTGCATCACTTTTCCTTTGACTATATATACAAACAATTATTGCTATACTGGAAGAATATAGTTCTACCCCAATTTCTTAACCCTATTTGATTTCCAGATCAGTGTAGGTAAGCTACCTTTGGAGGACGATACTACAGTAGAGACAGCAAGAAAAAACAGCTGCAACATAAAACCATTATTGGCCAACTCCAAGTCACAATTCCTGAGTTTCACATCTCTTTCTCTGGCTAGGTATGGTTCAAAAAAGGTGTGGTGGAGGGAGACAGAAGAAAATTATATGTTGGTAAAAAGCTGGGTGGGCTCTTCCTCTGCACTAGGTCAATATTGGTTGAGATCCAGTTCAGCATTTATGAATGCCATAAGCCAAACTTACACCATCATAAATACTGTCTCAGTCATAAATATTGTCCTAAGAACTGTCAAAGGAGGTAATATTTAGATATAGCTAATGTATATCTGATGTATTTGCCTTCAAATCACCTATAAACCTATGGCAATCCCATTAATTTCATAAGGTTTTCTTAGGCAAGAGGTTCTCAGAAGTGGTTGCCATTTCCTGCTTTGAAATATAGCCTACAGCATCTAGTATTCTCTGGCAGTCCCCTTTCCAAGTACAAACCAGGTCTGACCCTGCTTAGCTTCCAAGATCAGACAGGATCTGTGCCTTCAGGATATTTAGAATGTAGGACTCTGTATTAAAATAGAATGGGGAATCCAATTGATCCAGGACCACTGGATCAGTGGTCTTGTATTTACGCTACAAATAATTACTAAAGGTAAAGGTAAAGGTATTCCCCATTGACAAGGTTGTCAAGATGTGTCTGACCATAGGGAGCAGTGCTCATCTCCATTACTAAGCCAAAGAGCCAGCATTGTCAGAGACTACTCTGTGATCATGTGGCCAGCATGATTGCACAGAACGCTGTTACCTTTCCACCAAAGTGGTACCTGTTTATCTACTTGTATTTGCATGCTTTTGAACTGCTTGGTTGGCAGAAGCTGGGACTAGTGACAGGAGCTCACTCACCTGGGCCTCAAACTGCCAACCTGCTGATTTTGCAATCAACAGAATCAGCGTCTTAACCATTTGAGCCACTGCATCCTGATAATCATCCCAATAAATAAAAACAAATAATTGCTACCACTACTTTATTTGTAAATATAGATATCACTGTTTCTTGTGGACCTCAAAGATCTATATTATCTACTCATAGCCAACTGTCCTTACAATACTAGAATAAGTGCTCCAAATTATAAGAGACCATCATGGCAGACGTACAAGGATTCTGAAGGAGTTTCTCCAGAGAGTTGCGCCATTGCCAAGCCTCCTCTGCAGAAGGTCTGAAAACATAAAAAAAGAAAATACACATTAACCATTAAACTAAGTGAAACAAAAAGCAAGAATTGGTAACAGGAGATCTGAGAAGAGTGATATTTTGTCAGAATCTAGATCCCTCATAGTGAAGAAGAATAAATACAGGCAAGGTATGCTTTGTGTTGCCCCAACGTATGACATTTCAAATTTTCACCATTTCTCCATATATGAAATTCTTACCCACAATGCATAGCTCTCCCAGAGCACCTGTGTAGTTGAATGAATTAGAAGAGCGAGGAAAGTGAGGTGACAGAATGAGGCTGCTTAGCATTTTAGTGTGGAATTTGGAGCAGTAAGAAAAATTGACTAGAAAAGGTTTTGTTTTGTTTTTAACCTGCCTAAGTTGTGAGAGTGGGATGAAGAAAAAAGCAACAACAGCCTTAGCGTTGCTCTATGGAAGAGGTTTCTTTTGCCTGCTTAGAAAGGAGTGTGAGAGAGAAGAGGATGAAGAAACTGGAATCCTGGAGTCTTGGTATAGTTGTAAGGAGTTTCCTTTGCTTGCTAAGGTGGGCAAGGGAGTGAGCAACCAGTCTTATTGTCTGGAAAGGAGGGGTTTCTCTAGCCTGGAAAAGGTAAACTCTGATATTTGATGTTTTAACGCTCTTTAAAATGTATGACAGGTAGAGTAAGGGGCTATGCAGACGCGCAAAAAGGGGTGCTTTGAGAGTGACTTGTAGGTGTGGCCTTTAGATGATGCATGCCTAAAAGTCTCCAGGAAAGCACCCTCTAGCCGTCGTATGCTGAGAAAAGCCACTCCAAAAAGGAGCCACATTTTTCTACTCCTTTGGTGAAGATGTGCACCTTCGCATGTGTATGCATGCAGCGACACTGATGCACAAGAAAATGGTTGTATAAATGCACTGTCGCACATGCGGCAGAAATTGACGGCGATCCAGAGCATGCACCCTACAATGCAAGTTTTAATTTAAAATGCCCTATGCTTCCAGGTGTGGATGCACTGGCGCAGGTGCGCTTGAATATTAGAACCCTAACCCAAACCCTAACCCTAATTGTAATCCTACGCATGCACCCTAGCAACTGTCCTCTGTTATGACAATAAATGCATTCTGTTGGATGTACGCTTGCTGTCAGCTTGCACAACAGTTTGCATGAAAGGAGCTTTTGTGACCTTTTCTGTGCAGGTGTGCATAAGACCTGCACACCACTTCCTGGCATGATGGGGGGGGGGTCCTGGAGTAACATTTGTCCATGTGTCCTGTTGACCATGTCCCTTGCATGACTACCAGCTGCATGTATCCAGTCTGTCCACACAAACCTCCCTTGCATGTACCTCTCCCCTCCCCCCTGATCTGTGTAGGACGTGTTTTGTGGAGGATGATGGAGTGTCTTTTCAGTTGACAAACCTGTTCCTTCACCCCAAGGATGGCACAATCAGATAGTGGCACCTGTCTACTGCACCCACTCCTTGGGGGAAATCAGAGGTCAGCGAATCCTTGCATGACGTGGGTGCATGACAGACCCTGTGCAGGTGCACAGGGATGCCGAACTTCAGTCAGCTTTGTGCACAGAGTGACAGACTGTATACCACCCTATAACAGGTCCTGTGCAGGTGCACAGGGATACCAAACTTTAGGGGCTCTGCAGATGGAGCAAAGTGGCGCAAAGTGCCCCAACCCCTTCCCAAGGACGTCATCGGAACGCCTGCCGTTGCACACGGCAAGCGCTCCGATAACGTCCTTCCGGCACAGCATTTTTACACGCTGTGCCAGAAGAGGTGCAAAAGAGCTTCATGGCGGCTCTTGTGGCACCCTTTCCCAGTCGCCGGTAGGGTGGATTGGGGCTGAGGCATGGGGCAGCCTCAACCCCAATCCTCGGCTTCTCGGGGCGGCCCACAGCCGCCCATCTATAAAGGACCTTAGTCACCTTTGTACACAGAGAGTGACAGATTGTATACTAGCCTATAACAGGTCCTGTGCAGGTGCGCAGGGATGTTTTCCTGCACAGATGCGCAAGTATGGAGAGATGGTCCTGCACACGTGCAAATGCATTTGAGAACCTATATATATATATATATATATATATATATATATATCAAAGTAGCCACTGATGGCCCATGCAGTTGCTCTGTCTCCCTTTGCAGCATCCTTGGGGCTGGCGATGCAGTTGCTGGGGCTTCAATACAGCCTCGGAAAAGCTGCATTGACTCCCCCCAGTGTGATTGCTCCGTCCCCATTTAGGACAACCTCAGGGCAGGCAGTGCAGTTGCTGCAGCTTAGGGAAAAGGGAACTTCCGGTCACCTTTTCCTGCCTGTCTGCATAGCCCCTAAAACTTCTAATTTTAGCTCCTTCAGCTCTGTTGGAATACATTTCCCTGATCTCCAGTTATTCTCTAGGGAACTGTCTCCACCCATTTATACCAATCTGAGTTTACATCATGAGTCCGGGAATGCAACCTCAATGTAAATCAAGACGTGCCTGTAGTAATACATTTTGTTTTTGTTTTTTCCAGATCTGGTCATAGTGGCACACACCTTACTTACATCCCAGTCAGATTACTGTAACACACTCTACATGGGTCTGCTTTTGAAAAGTGTTCAGAAACTTCAGCTGGTCCAAAAAGCTGCAGCCAGATTGCTAACTGAGGAGATTATCGCAGCAATAATAAAACCAGCTTACCTGAGCTGGCTTAAAATTTAAAATGGGCAGCATCCTGATGTTATCAGAAGGATTTAGCCACCGAAATTGCTGCCCGGGTCCATCCTGAGTCCATCCCCGTTCGCAGGGGGGCTCAGTGCACCTCTTTTCCAAGCTGGAAGTTTTCCGTCTTAAGAAAATGGCTGCCAGAGCGGCCCTGGGAGTGGGGATGGACCTGGGATGGACCTAGGTGGCAGTTTTGGTGGCTAAATCCTTCTGATAACATCAGGATGCCACCTGTTTTAAATTTTAAGGCGGCTCAGGTAAGTCGGTTTTATTATTGCTGCGGTAAGCTCTTGAGACCCTAGATCAGTGTTACTCAGAGGGGTGGTCCATTGACCAGTGCCAGTCTGGGATCAGTTGGCTGCCAGTCCATTTCAAGTTTCCAGGAAAGAAAGGTACAAACAGACCAATGGGCACAAATATGGTACTGGCTCCTGGAACATTGGGGAAAAAAGATTGCTGGTCCTGCACATAAGAACCTGAGAAAAATGCCCTCCATCATAGCAAAACAAAACAAAACCAAGCAAAAATATCTTCCAGTTTATCACAGAAGAAATAATTGTAAGAAGAATGTTACACTAAAATACTATATCCTATTAAAACATCATACATGAGAATAGTGAAGGGGTGTCATTCATACAATATGTGACATATGAAGAAAGTAACCAGCAATGTTGGCACAATGGAGGAACTTAGTACAGGCTAAATTGGGTGACAAGGTGGGGATGTCTTGAGAGTATATTTAAATGGAGACAGTGTTAAGGAGATTATCGCTTGGCTTTTTAATAATAATAATAATAATAATAATTTTTATTTATATCCCGCCCCTCTGCCAAGCAATCGGGGCGGCGTACAACATTACAAAACTTAAAAACAATACATCAAATTAAATCCCGTCCCTCCTTCACCCACCCGCCCATCCCCCCAAACATACAAGCAAACTAAATAACAGTAATTAAAAATACAATTTAAAAGCATAATTTTCTTGTCAGCATGGTGCCGACGAAGATGTTCTGGGCAGCCCTATATAGCCTCCAGCGTCTGCGGGGGTGGAGCGGAGGAGGGGCAGCTCAGGCTGCACAGGTGTTCTCCCAGGGCTGGTCCTCCGGAGTTGGTAACTGGTCCTCCGCAGCCTGGAGGACGCTGCTGCTTGCCACCTGGTGCTGGCGAAGGTGTTCTGGGCAGCCCTATATAGCCTCCAGCGTCTGCGGGGGTGGAGCGGAGGAGGGGCAGCTCAGGCTGCACAGGTGTTCTCCCAGGGCTGGTCCTCCGGAGTTGGTAACTGGTCCTCCGCAGCCTGGAGGACGCTGCTGCTTGCCACCTGGTGCTGGCGAAGGTGTTCTGGGCAGCCCTATATAGCCTCCAGCGTCTGCGGGGGTGGAGCGGAGGAGGGGCAGCTCAGGCTGCACAGGTGTTCTCCCAGGGCTGGTCCTCCGGAGTTGGTAACTGGTCCTCCACAGCCTGGAGGACGCTGCTGCTTGCCACCTGGTGCTGGCGAAGGTGTTCTGGGCAGCCCTATATAGCCTCCA
Organism: Phrynosoma blainvillii; assembly: GCA_026167975.1. Lineage (NCBI taxonomy): Eukaryota > Metazoa > Chordata > Lepidosauria > Squamata > Phrynosomatidae > Phrynosoma > Phrynosoma blainvillii. Next base: position 157,644,172 of record JANUYF010000004.1, read on the forward strand.
GCGTCTGCGGGGGTGGAGCGGAGGAGGGGCAGCTCAGGCTGCACAGGTGTTCTCCCAGGGCTGGTCCTCCGGAGTTGGTAACTGGTCCTCCGCAGCCTGGAGGACGCTGCTGCTTGCCACCTGGTTTACCTCTATCCAGTTTAATCTTAGTTCGGGTGGCGTCCTGATTTTATCAGACTTTTTTGCTGCCGAATTTGCTGCCTGAATAGAGCCGGGCTGCATCCCCACTTCTAGGAGCGCTCCTCGTGGCTCTTTTTGGATCCGGGAGTTTTCCGGCTTAAGAAAATGGCTGCGAGGAGCAGCTCTGGAAGCGGGGATGGACTCAGGCTGTATTTAGGCTGCAAATTTGGTAGCAAAAAAGTCTGATAAGATCAAGGTGCCGTCCAAATTAAGATTAAGCTGGATAGAGGTAAACCGATTTAAAAAGCCAAGCGATAATCTCCTAAATGTGATAATCCCCACCCTATCATCTTAAATTATAAGTAAAACCTGATTCTTCATTATTCTGGGGCATTTTGATATTTTTTTCCAGTTCCATCATTCATAAGGTCCTGCATTTATCCTGTATGAAGTCAGGCAGAAAAAAGAGTGGAGACAGTGGGGGATGATCCTTTTCCATCTGTCCCCTGAGAATCCTCATCCTCTTGTTCTCAGGGGCTGAAGGCTGAACTTGTCCTGCTCCTCTGTCCAGCCGTGGCTTTGAGGTGGACCTTTGTCCCTCCCACGGACCCACTGCCAGTTCCCACACTCTCTTAAGGGACTCAGTGAATGGCTCCCTTTATCTCCAGCGAGTCAGGCCAGAGGGTTCTCACAGCAAATTACTGATTTTTATAAGTTTTTGTGGGTTTTTCGGGCTGTGAGGCCGTGTTCTAGAAGAATGCATTCCTGACGTTTCGCCTGCATCTGTGGCTGGCATCTTCAGAGAAATCAACCCAAAAAATCCACAAAAACCTATGGATGCTGGCAGGGAAAGACTTCAACTTCACAATTACTGATTTCACTCAGAAATTCGGGGCTTCTAAGTGATTAATTTAAGAACTCAGTCCTTGGACAATTAAGAGGAGGAGGCAGATTGCCAGGAATACATACATAATACAAACTGCCCGGCATGATCAAGTCAGATGTTGTCTCTGCAGGTTTTCAGTAGAATCCAGATCTGGTAGTTTAGAACTTTTTCATATTTTGGGGGGGAAATGGAACCTTTTTTATTAAAAAGTGTTAAACAAATATTTAAATGGCCAAATAAATATTTAATAGATTAACCTACAAGATGTTTTACAAATAATGAAAAACAGGGCAAAGAACCAACTTGAGCTTAGTGGCGAAAAGGGAGAGGAAATCAACACTACGGAGTTTAACACACAGGATGAATCCCATGCAAAAACTAGATTTAAAGTGAAAACAACCCGGTTTTGCGGGTTATTTTTCATATGACGTTCAGGGTTAAACCAAACAGAAAGTAGACAAAACCCGCAATTGCGGCTTGTTTTTCAGACAAAGTTTGCATGAATGAGAAATAACGTGAAAATAACCCAAATGGAAAGCCGACAAAACTTGCTCCTTTTTCAGAACTTCCAAAAGTAAAAAGGAGTGGGTTTTGGCAACTTTCCATTCGGGTTAATGTCGCGTTATTTCTCCTTTACACAAATACATCTGAAAAACAACCCGCTTTTGCAGGGTTTTTCGGATTTTTAAATCCCATTTCTGCACGGGATTTAAGCAATTTGCCTCCGTGTGATAAGGTCCTACCTTCAGTAGAAGGTAAGCCTGTCATTTGAGGAGCAAAAGTGAGTGGAAGCAGAGCTTACAACATTGCTAGAAATATGACAACAGCTACAGTACTCCTTGTCCCCATTTTCCCTATTCCTATGTAGGGCAATTCATACAATTTCTCACATCACAATGGGATCAGTAGTATCACAGGAGAGGACCTGCTGAGGATGAATAGATTACAGACAACAGCCCAAGTTGAGAGAAAAGGCAACATTTTGAGAAATGGCGGGGAACTCTTATGCCAAGTACCTCATAAAGCACCTTGGGAAAGCAGCAAGGCAGACTGCATCGCCCATGCACACCCCGATTCAAAGTATTAAAAGGACGAAACACATTTTACTATTTATTACATGAAGTGTCAATTATGCAAGTTGCCCTAGAATTGCAACTTAACTCTATCCATTTATTAAATTCTAACGGGATTCCTTTCTTTTCATAATTTAGTTCCCAAAATGAAAATTGGATCACTATCTTATGTAGTTCAGCCCGTACACAAATTATCAATCAGAAGTGTACTAAACAAGCATTATTTTGCTATTGTTTCCATGTACTCCAATTGTTACCAGTTTCAGCTGGAGAATGAAGTTTGTTCTAATGTACTGCCATTTGTTTTCATTGTTTTGTAAAAACATACTTACAACTACACTTGTCTCTCCACATTTGCTGGGGTTAGGGGCACAGGACCCCCGTGAATGTGGAAAAACTGTAAATAACAAATACACTATGTTTTTACCTGAGAGAACACCTCTCTAGGAATCTCTAGGTCCTCCAGTGCAACTCTGTGGTCAACATCTGCCAGACATTGACCATAGAGTTGTGCTGGAGGAGCTACAAATGCCTAGTGGAGTGTTCTCTCTAGGAATCTTTAGGTCCTTCAGTGCGACTTTTGGTTAAAGTTGACCATAGAGTTGTGCTGGAGGACCTAGATATTCCTGGAGAGAACATATTAATAAAATCCATGAATAATCAGAGATACAAAAGTCAAAGCCACAAATGTGGAGGGACAAGTGTAGTCAAACTTGATAATAACCTGCCTGTCAATTTTGGGCCCCTCCCCAATTTTAGAAATAGTTTCTAGACCCTTGACACTAATCTGCCAATGGTCTGCCTGAATAAAAAGGAGTCTTTCCTAACCAGCAGAAGAAGGAAAACAGGGCCCGTCCAACCTCTGCCCAGCTTCAACTACTTGTTGTTGAGAGATTGATACTCTACATTTGTTGAAAAGTGTTATTTTTAGTTAGGACCACTTTAACACAAGTGGGGGCAATAAATCATATCACTTTTGAGAAGCCCTACAGCATTAGAAAAGAATGTGTTGGAGGTTGTTGTGTGGAACATCCTGCCTGTGTATAATATTTCATATCTTCCAACGTTTTATAGGTTAAAACCGTGACACATGAAGTCAAGGAAGAACAAGATGGCAAAAGTTATTAATCAGAGATGCTGCGGTTTGCTTTTGTTGGAGCTTGCTGGGAAGGGCAAGAGTCTGTCCTCTCCTCTCCTCTCCCTCTTGCTGGGTTAACACTGAACTCATTTTGCAGCAACTGAAATAAGCTGATGGCAAATGGGAAGGAGGAGAGAGAGAGAGAGAGGAACATTTTTAGAGCAGTTGAAAAAGTAGGATGACACAGAATAAATCAGTATTGTCCCTGCCAAATAATGGAGGGTATGGCATTTTGAAGCCTCTTGACAATCTGGAGTTCTAAACTGTGGAGTCCTTAATGCATAATCCCAGCATTGCTATAATATTTCTATTACGGTATTCACTTATTTCTGGACTGAGCAGAGCCACTGGAACCAAGTTTCCATGGATAAACCTTCAAAGTCCCAAATTCAGATTAATCTCTGCTCTCTGTTGTTCAGAATTCTTGCTAGGAAGAAAGAGAAAGTGAAACTAGTAGTAGTCCTGGCTGTAGTGTTGTTGCTGTTTTTAATATTTTGTGGGAGACAATGTTTGTTCTGTCACTGGCATTTATTAATTCTAATGTTTGTATGTGTATGTGCCTTTAAGTCACCTGTACTTATGGCAACCCATTAATTTCATAGAGGGTGTGGCCACACTGCAGAATTAAAGCAGTTTGACACCACTTTAACTCCCTTTACTCAGTCCTACGGAATCCTGGGATTTGTAGTTTGGGGAGATACCTCAGCTCTCTGACAGACCCAACAGAATACCTCATCAAGTACAAATCCAAGGATTCTGTAGAATAAATCATGGCAGCACGCAGAAGTAATATTGGCAGCAATTGACAGAGAAAGCCGGTCAGTGAAAAGTGTGCGATAATCACGGATGGAGAACAGAACAGCTACAACTCAGATGTGATGTCATCTAATAAGGTCAGGTCATAGACACATCTATTCTACTTTAATTCCGCTTTTTACTCTCATCTGATAATCTGTACTTAAGACATATCATGAGAAGATATGACTCACTATAAAAGACAATAATGCTTGGTAAGGTAGAAGGCAGTAGGAAAAGAGGAAGACCACATTCCAGATGGATAGACTCCATCAAGGAAGCCATAGACATGAGTCTACAAGACCTGAGCAGAGCAGTTGATGATAGGGTGACTTGGAGGTCTCTCATTCATAGGACCTTATCACACGCGGGCCACAAAGCGATAAGAAACCGAAATAAGAATAAATCCAGTACTATACCGAAATGAACCGAAAGAGCCCCCACAATACGTAAATGGTTATCACACGCAATTCCAGTTGTTGCGCATTTATTGCGCTTCCAAGAAAGGGCATCCTGGACACGTATTTGCCGTTCACACACATGTGAGAAATTCCGGTACAGAACCCAGGAAATATGTTCTTGCACATGCACAGAGAGGTGCCTCTCTGAGGACATCTTCCCATGGAGCGCAAGCCCCGCGCAGGTCCTTGCGCTCCATGGGAAAACGGCTTCAGAGAGGTGCCTCTCTGAGGACGTCTTCCCTGGAGCGCAAGCCCCGCGTGGGGCTTGAGCTCCAGGGAAGCCCTCTTCCGAGAGGTGGAGGACGGCTTCCCTGGAGTGCAAGCCCCGCGCGGGGCTTGCGCTCCAGGGAAGACGTCCCCAGAGAGGTGGAGGACGGCTTCCCTGGAGAGCAAGCCCCGCGCAGGTCTAGCGCTGTAGGGAGGACCTCCTCAGGTCCTCCTTGGAGCGCAGGCGGGGGCGGGGAAATGCTCCACAATATGTATTGCCTGCCCATATGCATTTTGGACTCGCGGCAAATGCAAAATGATTCCGGTCGCGCACTTATACTTCCTAAACAAACCGAAATTCAAAAGAACTCAATTGGTTTCGGATTCGTTCGGGGTTCTGTACGGGTTCTTAGCGGTTCTGTGCGACGTCGTGTGAACACACGAAAAATTAACACGTATTAGGACGGGATTTCGTTTGGATCCTGTCTGCTTTGGACCCCGTGTGATAAGGTCCATAGGGTCACCATAAACTTAAGTTGACTTGACAGCAGTTAACAACAGAAACCCCTAAATCAGGGGTAGGCAACCTTTCCCCTTTAAGGGCCGAGGGACTTCAGCTCCCAGAATCCCAGGAGCTATTGGCCAACATAGGACTATTGGCCAACATGGCTGTTGCCTACCCCTGCCCTAAAGGCATCAGATCTAAACTAGGCAGTGCCAGCGCTGGTTACTACTTTCAGAGGAAGGAACTAGCAAAACTACTTCTGCATATTCCTTGTCTAAATACACTCTGGGTGTAGCCGCACTGCAGAATTAAAACAGTTTGACGCCACATATAAGTAATCCCGCGGTGGCCCATCTCCATCTCTAAAATGTTCACTGTAGTGGAAATAGTGGGGAAAAGAATTCTCTCTTTCCAAAAGACCAGAGGAGCACTTGACAAACAACAAGAAACTTTTGTTCCATTGTTATGAGACAGAGATTTGCAGAGTTTCACGGCAACTTAGGCATGTGTTGCCTCATCTGTTGCAAATGGCTTTCAAAAGGGAAAGTGCCTTATCTGTTATGGTTAAATGTAGCCTAATAACAGCCGAGCCAACCATAAAGCAATCTTCAGATCAGCCCATCTGCAAAGCCTTCTTTTAGTATAATTGGAAACAGATCCGCGGACAAGGCGCCAGGAGGTTTCCTCTCTCCCACTGAAGCCACGCTTTTCCTCCCAGAATCAGATGCTACTGGTTGTTCATTTTGTTCCAGTTCCTGGAACTGATTTGCCTTCGGTTGAGATGGGAGACTGTTTTCTCACAGATTAAAATGACAGTGATGAATGTGAGCAATCAGCCCCACTTTGCCCTAGGCCTCAGAGCAAGCACAACATCAACTGAGCACTCAAACATTCCCTCGGAAACAATGAGCAGCTTGCAGTCAATACTACCGTAATTATTTATGAGTTTGCTCTGGAAATTCATTTTATACACAAAGAACAGATAGGGCCAGTCTTACAGACCAAAATCCTATGACCTGCACTGAAAACAATGACATCTGCTTATAAAAAGCTTTCAGGTTGATTTTGTTTTCCCATTTGTAAAAGGAACTTTCCCATATATCATCGCCGCCTTTAATTTCCTGTTTAAATGCTCATGTCTGAACCCTTCTAATTTCTGTGTTAACCCGTATGTGGAAAGGGAGTGGAAGCATGGGAAGTAATCCTCTGAATTCTCTTTTTTACTTTATGGGATGTGTTGTATGAGTCAGTATGATTTAATGATGGATTTAGGTAAGTGACAATGCTCCTCTCTCCACCTTCAAATCCTGGTTGAGGGATTAACCACTGTGGCTAATCTTTGTTTCTCGTGGTAATTTACTTCAGAGGATTTTTGCAGAGACAAGGCTGTATCCTTTCACCCTATCTGTTCAACTTGTAAGCAGAACATATTATAAGAAAAGCAGGCTTGGACACAGAAGAAGAAGGAGTGAAAATAGAAGGAAGGAATATCAACAATCTAAGATATGTAGATGACACCATACTACTAGCAGAAAACATCATAGACCTGGAACTCCTACTAAGGAAGATCAAAGAAGAAATTGCAAAGGCAGGCTTAATGTTGAACATAAAGAAAACAAAAATAATGACCACCTTCACAAGTTCAACCTGGACAATGAAGAAATAGAAATAGTAAAAGAATTCCCATACCTGGGATCAAACATTGATAGAAACAGGGACTGAAGTCAGGAAATGAGCAGAGACTAAGAATGGGGAGGGTGGCTATGAAAAAACTGGAAAAGATTGTAACATGCAAAGATATACAACTCAGAACAAAAGTTAGAATCACACAAACCATTGTATTCCCTATTACCATGTATAGATGTGAAAGCTGGTCATTTAAAAAAGATGATAGGAAGAAAACCAACTCCTTTGAGATGTGGTGCTGGAGAAGAGTGCTGAGGATCCCATGGACAGCCAAAAGGGCAAACAAATGGGTCCTAGAGCAGATCAAGCCGAAAACCTCCCTGGAAATCAAGATGACCAAACTGAGGCTGTCGTACTTCGAACATATCATGAGAAGGGAGGACTCATTGGAAAAGACAATAATGCTGGGAAAGGTGGAGAGAAGTAGGAAGAGAGAAAAGCCACATGCCAGATGGATGGACTCTAAGGTCACTTTGGGTATTAAGGGGCTGCAGGAATTAAGCAGAGCAGTGGAGGACAGGGGGTCTTGGAGATGTCTCATCGGTAGGGTCGCCATGAGTCGAGATCAACTCCAGGGCAGTTAACAACAACAAAAAATAGAATCTCCTCAAGTAGTCAATAAATATCACCTTTTTTCCAAACCCTGATCTTCCGCAGTTAACAGCAGCCTGACATACAAATATGTAAAGGAGAAGGCTTCCCATTTCGTACATGCATGACCAAATACCATTTGAAAGTGGAACACATGTACGTACCCATACCACCTCTCATTATACAAAGATCTCTCATCCTTTAACCATAGGTTGTAGTGAATGATGCAGAACAAGCATGGCCATCCACAAAAGTGTTTAACTCTAGAAATACTAGACTCTAGATAGACTCTCATTTGAGCCGAAGTGCATTGGCTGTAATTTGTGAGGCTATAGTTACCTGAATTCTCTAGTTTCCTGCATTTCCTGATGCTGAATTGGTTTTCAATATACACTTACCATACACTTCAGTGGAAGGAATTCTTATCTGTCTGCAGATGTGTTACACATTATTAATTAATTAATGTTAGTTAGGGGTTAGTTTCTAAATGATACCGAAAGCCTAAAGTGATTTGTACTTGGAATCATTGTTGCTGGTCCCCCATAATGTGAGGCTTGTGTTGCCCTTTACCTTGTTCCTATGGAAATGTTGTGAATACTTGGATCTTTGTCAATGTCAAAGTAAAAAGTGGGGAATGGGCATTTATAATGAAAAAGAAAATTATGGCCTCACTGTTTTTACATTTATATTTGAATTACAAAATAATTTTAGCAAAAGTATGCTTTTAGATTCTTGATGTAGGATTACCAGAAGGGTTTTAGGGATCATGGAAGTGCAGGATCAGCATCTGATTCTGTTTTTCGCTAGTCATTCTATCTTTTATGCCCATTAGCCACCACCCTGGCACAAGGTCCTCCAGGCTCTTCTTCTGATTCGGGAGGTGCCCCCTCAGACTTTTCCATCAGGTAGCCCTATATATTCCCTGCACTATCAAGCACCCCCACCTTAGTATCCAACACAGTATACAACATGACATATCTACATTCTGAGGCAGACAAGTAAATCTTGCAATTCTTAATTGCAATTCTTGCAGTTAATCTGGTATAGTGGATTTATAAGATGTCACCCATATGTTGCAAAGTAATATTATAAGAAATAACCTGAAATAAAATGGCAGAACAAAAACAGTAGGGGGGGGGGAAGGGATAATGGTGCCATTTGCAAGTCAACGGTTTTGTTCTTACTTCTGGGTCTTTGCTGGTTTTTCTGGCTTCTCTGGATATGGGATAATCAGGTCTATGGACGAGTCAGGCTTCTGGAGGAATGTGCCCAACTTGGTCTTGATCTCCTTGGCTCTGGAGGGAGAAATTGTACAAAAATATCTGAGTGCAGCTGGTATTGTGTCCAATAAATACTAGACTCTAGAAAGACTCTCATTTGAGCCGAAGTGCATTGGCTGTAATTTGTGAGGCTATAGTGATTTCAAAGCAATTCTTATTCCTTCTTTTTAGTTTGCTTTCCTTCTTTTTCATCTGGTTTAGTCTAGAGAAGGCGCTTGCATTCTCCCTTTCATTTGCACCCCACACATTTCCCCTCAGTCTAACTGGGGAAAAATCTTTATTTTTAACTAATACTCCACTCAATGGCTTGGATTTATGGACAGGAGCGCTCTGTTCATTGGAGGTGCCTCTGCCTGATTCCCAGTGATCCCCTTTCAGACGGTCCTCTAACTTCCATGAAGTGTTTTGGGGAGCTTGAGAAGCCGTCATGGGGAGGAAGGACCAAAATCATCCACTTCTTCTCACCAGAGATAGGAAAGTTACAAAGAAATAGTTAATGTGTAACTCAAAAACCCAATTCAATTGCACTGGCAGTGTTAATAACTATTAAATTTATGTAAAATTACTGTGTAAATTGAAATTAAATGCTTGCACGAAAAATGTTACCACAACGAAGCTGAAAAAATGCCATCTATGATTATTACTGAGCCTTTTATTTTGTTGCTGATTTCATAAGCATCCCAGCAGATGTTTTAGGGTTACTAGCTTCAAAATTCAGTTTCTTGGGGAAAATGAAGAGCCCATAGGCCACAGTGTCTGGTATAGAATACAAGAAGACCACCAGGATGCAAAGAAGACCACTCTCATCCCATGCTGCCTTTGCTACTCCTTGATTTAAAATCTTTTAACTTTCAGATTAGCTAAACTATCATAATATTGTTGGTACTTTAGCACTGTGTCTCATTTAATTAATTAATCAATAAATGAATCAGTAACCTAATTGTGGGGTTAGGTTAATGCTGAAATTCTAACTTAAATCAACCACATCAGCTAAAAATAAATTTGCCTCCCTATTATTAAAATATTGCCAACTTAATTGATGTTAACTCTCTCTTCTTCTAGTCCAGTTGCAAGTCCTAAATCTGGATTCTTATAATCATAGAGTCATGGGATTGGAAGAGACCACAAGGTCTTTGCTGTGTTGAAGTCAGAACAAGGTGCCTCATTCTGATCTCAAAGAAAGCAACGCATGGCAATGATGGATGCACCGGGCGACACAATGGGAGGTGTTTTAAATAACCGCCCAGCATTGGAATGGAGGGCTCTGAATCTTCTGCGAAGATCCAGAGTAAACAGGGAGGAACATTAACGCTTAATTCTAAATCGGTCTGTAGCACCGAAGACTATGGCCTATTTGTAAAAAGGGAGTCTATCTTTGCCTGAATCTGTATTAGCCTTGGAACGCCGGCGATTCCGTAGCTTCATATTGCAATCTGAAGTTAGAGGTTAAAATGCTCAAATAAATAGAATTGGGACAACATTTAAAACCTAAAGCAAAGTTTAGCAACTAGGCTGTTTGTGTTTGTAGTAAAAGTGATGATACCTTATTAGAAGGTAAACACTGGAGCTCTAAAGGCAGCGTCCTATGCATGTTAAGAGGAGTATACTCCAGTTTTGGTGCTGAATGTGCTGCGCATTGTCTGGTCTGTTCACATCCGGACCAGTGTGTTGTTCGGTCTCCCCACCAAGAGGATGGAGACGGTTTTATTTGACTCATACAGACAGGGCCTCAGTCTTACAGCCTTTACAAACATGAGTGTTGGGGACATTAGATAGGGTCTTCTTGGTGGTGCTCCTAGGCTATGGAAGTCCCTTCCTGGGAAGGATAGACTAGCCCCTTCCCGGTTGTCTTTCCATTGGCAGGCCATTGCAACCATTTTATCATGCCATTTTTTTAAAATATATATTCAGTATTTCTGCATGAACTAATAATGTGGCAAACAGTTTTATCATTTTCTTTACCTTGGCTGCATCCACACTGCAGAAATAATCCAGTCTGACACTACTTCTGCTTCCATGTCTTAATGCTATATAATTCTGGGAACTGTAGTGTGTCGTGGCATCAGAGTTCTCTGACAAAAAAAAGGCTAAATGTCTCACAAAACTACAAATCCCAGAATTCCACCGCATGGAGCCATGACAGTTAAGATGGTGTCAAACTGGATTATTTCTGTAATGTAGATGCAGCCATAGATGATATTTACTATCCCTAGTTATTTTTTCAGTCTTAGCTGTGATGCTGTTTATTTGAAGCACCTTCCTATTCCTATTCTTATTCTTATTTCATGTGTCTGTTTAATTTGACATTTTCTCCTCAATTTCTTCTCTGTATTGTTTTTATGCTTGTTTATTGTCAACTGCCTGGAGAACTCAATCCATCCGGTTATAGGGGCAGCATACAAGCATTCATACATGAAAAATGCACTATAAATTGGAGGACTTTTAATTGCTCTCTCCAGAAACATCAAATACACAGTGTGTTTGTGTCAAAGGGGACAATGCATAAAAAAGTCCCCCTGGAATGCTCACTAATCCATCTTCTTTTCTTTCTGTTTCCAAACACAGGAAATCCCAGACTTCTCAAGACTGACCATTGTGTTCTTAGCTTTTTAGACCCAAAGTCAAAGCCTGACTCATCAGTCTCTTTGGAGGACGTCACCAGATGCTAAGGCCATGTCAATGATCAGCACGTTCCAAGAAATCTGTCCACTTGACTTGGGAAAATCCTTTTTCATAGGCCAAAAGGTGACCAAGTCCCCATGCTCCCTTTTGACCGAGGTGTCTCTTGAGTAAGGAGATACTCATTATAACTACACAAACGGAGTGTTGTTCAAACTGAACCTCCCTCTACCCCAATATGAGGACAAAATCCTTTCTCCTGGGAGCTCCCAAACACTAAAACAAGTAACTACCAATCTCTCTTCCATCCCTGCATCTGGTTAAAGCAACAACATCCAGTTAATAATAGCAACTGATGGACCACCCCACCCACCCCCTTGGTTGGATATTGTTTATTGAAGGGTCCAATAAAGTGGCTTGTTTTGCTGTGTTTATTTTCCAAACTGCAGTGAAGGCTTGGTTCTCACGGAGATGGCGAACCTGTCTCTGAGCTGTTCCCCTTCACACACTACAGGTGGTTGGGTGCTCAAGCACAGAACATTTCAGTTTATCGCACGGCACTTTCAGGAACGGGAACTGAACAGAATGGAACGGCACGCAACAGGGCGAGAACGCAAGTTACCGCACAGGAGAACGCCGACGATGCCGCTGGGAGTCCCCAAGCCATTCCCCAGCCCTTCCTCCCAATTTTGAACAGTTCAAAATTGTTCTTCAAAATCAGCTACCAGGAATGGCTAGGGAACAGTTTGGGGACTTCTGGCGGCATCGGTGGCGTTCTCCTGTGCGGTAACTTGTGTTCTCACCCTATTCCGTTCCGTTCTGTTATGTTCAGTTCCCGTTCCTGAAAGTGTGATACGATAAACCTACTGATTTCATGGCTCTTTCTAGAAAGGAAACGTTAACTCCAGATGTGGGTGTGTGTACATGTGTATGTGCTTAATGTTCTGCTATCTGTGTGCCTACTCCAAATCATCTCTACATGCAGATCCCTATACCCACCTGGTTCCACGTTTGAAAATGTATAATTTTTTTTCAAGCACTGCATTTGAAACTGTGAGCTTACCTCTTTAAGCTTTTGTTCGCAGGCTCACTATATATCCCTGTTTTGGGGCCCATAGGAAACAAACTAGCTTTAGACTGAAGTTTACAAAAGTTCCTGCTGCCAACTTCTTTCTTTCAGCTAGTCTCAAAGGTGCTACAAGATCTCTTCACATACTGATTTCACAGACGTAACATGGCTGTATCTTTGATTTCTAGCCTTAGATTAAATTTAATACTCGGTGCTGGACAAACTAAACCATGATATCAACTGCATGTAACCAATAAACATGTACAAATTTTTAAGGGCTGTTATGAGGGATGAGGTGAACATAATTGGGGGGAATTCAAAGATATAGCTATGTGAGTCTGGGGAATCAGTATACAGAGAGATCTTGTAGCCCCTTGGAGACAAGTTGGGAGCATGAGCTTTCTTAGACTTAAGGAGCTTGTTGCATTAATTTTAAAACCAGCTTACCTGATCTGGTTTAAAATTTAAAACGGGTGGCATCCTGATCTTATCAGAAGGATTTAGCTGCCAAAATCACTGTCCAGGTCCATCCTGGGTCCATCCCCGCTCCCAAGTCCAGAGGCCATTTTCTTAAGCTGGAAAATTCCCAGTTTCAAAAAGAGGCACGCTGAGCGCCCCTGGGAGCAGGAATGAAACCTGGTGGCGATTTCGGCAGCTAGAATTCGGCAGCTTCTGATAATATTAGGATGCCACCCACTTTAAATTTTAAACCGAATCAAGTAAGCCAGTTTTAAAATTAATGCGATAAGCTTCCAAAGTCTACTTCCTCAGATGCATTTGGTGGAGTGGAAACCAGGGACAGATATATATATATATATATATATATATATATGCCCTTGGTATGTGAGAATGTCAATTCAAAATTCAAAATCCTTTGTGTATGGAAATGAAGTAGCAAGTCCAGTTTTAACGATGGTCATTTGTGGACAAAGACATTGGGAACTGGTCAATGTGTATGGAAATGAAGTGGCAAGTCCAGTTTGGCTTTGGAAACTAGCCTGTAGAGGGGAGGTTTAACCAGTTGTGGGGGAGTTTAACCATCCCACCCAGTACATTCCTTATGTTAGGGGGGTTGCAGACTGCCAGAAATAGTGCAAATTGAGTCCACTTTTAGAGTTAGGGAATCATGGGAACTGTATTTTATTGTGGCACCAGAGCTCTCTGACAGAGAAGGCTCAATGTCTCAGAAAAAAAAAACAATTCCCATGACTCCCTAGCACTTCCACTAACCCTAAAAGTGGACTCAATTTGCACTATTTCTGGCAGTCTGCAACTCCCCTAGAAGAAAAGCTTGCAGTGGGGAAAATAAATATACCCACAGCCCTAATATGATCCCCCACAAAACAAAACAAAAAATGGGCGCTCCAGCCACGTATTGTTCAATGTCTAGTGTGGTTTGGGATCTGCAGCAGGACTGTAACTAGCTTACAGTTGTAAACCTTTTAGAGACTGCATAGTGTGGTATGAAGCGGTATATAAATGGAGCTGCTATTGCTATTGCTATAGTGCTAAAGCCGCAACCAAGAGCCCTGTGCTTCCTTTTCGCCATTGCAGCCTCTTTGTCCATCAATCTGGCGCAGAACAACCTCAGAGGTCTTTGGGGGGAACTGTTGATGCTGCTGCCTCTCGGTTCTCTGCCTGAAAAGCAAGTTTGTCCTAAAGCAAAGGGATTCAAGAGGTAGCTTTGTTCTTGTTAGGGCTTCTGTTGCTGTTAATTGTTTAATTGCATGCTTCTTCCTTTGTCCTTTTTTTTTCTTTACACTTTCATGTTATCTTTGAGTCACATCTCTTGATAAAAAACAGGCTTTTTCTTAAACTGATTGTCCTCTGCCATATACGCTTTAATTCTGGGGCTCTGTTCTCCCTGATTTTATTATCTGATCTTATCACAGCATTTCTGTTGTCAGAGACTATGGCTAATGACACTTATCTGCACTATCCATTTGGCTTCTATAATCACCACATCACCAGGAAAACAAAAAATTGTTGTGCCTTCGAGTCATATGGTGACCCTAAGGTCATGGGGTTTTCTTGCAAGATTTGTCGAGAGGAGGGTTGTCATTGCCTTTGTCTAGGACTGAGAGAGAGTGACTTCGGACATCCTGCGGACGTCCATGGCCAAGCAGGGATTCACACTCTGATCTCGAGACTCCTAGTCCAACATTATACCACCCTGACTCACAAAACAAAAATATTGCTCCTCAAATTGCTATCCACTGTGGAACTAACTGATGAGAAGCCCGTAGGTGTTGCCACAGAGAAGATGGCTGAGCAAGCAGAATCAGCACAAACCTTCATACTTGGCTCTAGTACACACTGATGTGTCTGGACTATATCACTTCTAACTCAGGTTGCAGCTTTGTGCTTGCAAACTGATAAAAAATAAACCTCTACAGAAAAATTAACACACTGTGAGGCCAAGCCAGACTCCTTTCTCTTGTAATCTAAACAAAAATCCGCCAAACAGTAATACCTTTATCAGCCAACCAAAATGCACAATATACTTGTTGCAAGCTTTCAAAGCTCCGAAAGCTTGCAACAAGTATATTGGGCATTTCGGTTGACCGATAAAGGCATCACAGTTTGGTGGATTTTTCTTTGAATTTGCTAAATGGCCAACACAGCTACCCCTGCATGTTTCTTGTAATCCAGTTAAACAAATATATAACTATTATATGTTCTGAAAGTGCTTTCTAAAAGTATGGCACTTGTACATTCTGGGTAATGAGTGGTATGAAATTAGTCATGAGAAACATTTACAGGCTGTTTCTATATTTCTATACATGTTGTGTGTGGGTGTACAATATCTTAACCACAAGTCATACCTTAGTTGCCTAGTCTTCCACTTTATACTCAGTAATACCTTGGATCCTAAGATACAGACATCAATGGAAGGCATTTCCTATCCTTTCCTTCAGCCTGCAGACACCAGCACTCCTTGAAAAGCCTGAAGGACTCAAGGAATGGGATGAGGAGCAAGGCTTAGAAAGTGGGAAATCATGCAGAATTGATCCTAGATTCCAAGACAGCTGTGATTAAGGAACTCAATGAAGTATCTTCTCTCCAATCCTCTCCCCTAAAAGCTCCCCCATCCAATATCCCATCCTATATTACTCAGGAGACCCCCCTCTCCAAAGAGAATTTTTTTTATTATCACAAAAATGAGCTTCAGAGAGGGAAGAGGAGGACTGGAAACTTCTGCCAGAAATAGTGCAAATTGAGTCCACTTTAAGGGTTAGGGTTAGTGCTAGGGAATCATGGGAATTTTTTTTTTCTGAGACTTTGGACGTTTTCACACAGGGCTCCCTAAAGCCGGCTGGAGCCCTTCCCCTAAAGCCGGCTGGACCCTGTGCTGCTGACACCGGAATGACTCCGGCGGCGGCAGGCTAATTCCTTTTGCCACCCGGAATTACCCGAAGCCGGAGTTAGCCAGGAATTAGCTTGCCGCTGCCGGAGTGAGGCCGGACTTAGGGCTCCGTGTGTTTGAACACACGGAGCCAAAAGCCGGCTGGACGCAGGGATGACACCGGAAGGGGCGGGTTTGCCGCCGCGTGTGTGTGAACACACGGGAAATGGAGCCGGAGTGAGGCCGGCGGGAGGCCGGCTAGCGTCCTCCTTTTGCCCAGTGTGAAAACGTCCATTGAGCCTTCTCTGTCAGAGAGCTCTGGTGCCACAATAAACTACAGTTCCCATGATTCCCTAACCCTAACCCTAAAAGTGGACTCAATTTGCACTATTTCTGGCAGTCTGCAACCCCCATTACTTTCTATGAACTTCTTTACATTGACACACTAGTTTCCAAGCTAATATCTGGGCTTAAAAATGTATTGTGATTTCACTGTTTCTTGGTTATAATACTGTTACATATTGTAAAATTAGGATACATGGTTAATCAAACTTTTTTTTATGTTCTGAAACGTATTCGGAAGGAAGGCTGTGTGAAATAGTATCACAGTGTAGCATCTTTACATTCATATGGTGTGTATTATATTTCAACTGTTAATTGATTTCATGTGAGTTATGATATTTAGTTGAATATTGTTATCATTCTGTAGTAGATGTGGCTAACCATAGCTTTTAAGAGGAGATCTTCCCAAAGGCCACATACTGTAACTAGTGAATGGACCTTATCACACGGGAGAAATCCCGTGCAGAAATGGGATTTAAAAGGTGGGGGAAACCCGCAAAAGTGGATAGATTTTCACACACATTGCTGTTAAAGTGTGCTTAACTGAACGTAAAGTAGTCAAAAGCCGCTCCTTTTTATTTTTGGGATTTTCTGAAACAGTGATGTCATCTGAAAATCTACCCAATTTTGCTGGGTTTTTTTTCTATTTAAAACCCTATTTCTGCATGGGATTTCCCCCGTGTGATGAAGTCCAATGACTGACAACTGAACTAGAAGTCAAAAAGGCAGATCCAAGTGTAGGGCTCCATCTGCTGCCAGACACAGACAAAATAGTGTATGTATGCAGTGCATTATGGATGGAAAGAGAGGGAAGTAAGCATTTTCCTAGTCTTCACTTTCCTGAAACTGCTTTTTGAGTCATTGTTTTCTCCCAATGTGGATTCAAGAATGGAAGCAAAGCCCACTGGGAGAAAAATGGTATTTTAACATATAATTTTGGATAGGAAGCTATAGGCATTTGGGGAGCGCCACAGACTTTGGGGGGGGGTTGCAGACTGCCAGAAATAGTGCAAATTGAGTCCACTTTAAGGGTTAGGGTTAGGGAATCATGGGAACTGTATTTTATTGTGGCACCAGAGCTCTCTGACAGAGAAGGCTCAATGTCTCAGAAAAAAACACAATTCCCATGATTCCCTAGCACTAACCCTAACCCTAAAAGTGGACTTAATTTGCACTATTTCTGGCAGTCTGCAACCCCCCTTTGTATCCATGCTGTATGCCCTTTATCTGTCCTGAATCATGTCATTGCTTCTATACCAGTTCTCTCTCTTTCTCTTGCACTTGCCCCAAATCCAAACTACGTTTAGGGGTCTCATCTCATACATCCTCAGAGTACTATGTCAACAAGTACATTTTCTGTACTACCAGGCCATTTCACCGATCTCTTCCTCAGGCTTATTTGAGACCATCGAAACTGAACACCACAGACACAGTTCTTCTTCTGCACTATCCCTCCTGAAATGAAATGCATGAGAGCAAGAGAACTTTAGCCAGGCTTGTCTTGGAGCTGAGAAAATATTATTTCCTTTCTTCGCACATAATAAGGCAGGCTAGAAAAAGAAAAAGAAATCCCCTCCTGAGAAAGTCTTGCAGGGTTGCCCTTTGGTCCCTCACCCCATTAATTTCCCTCCTCCTTGAAAGAGATAAGCCTGGTTTCTCTCACCTCTCCAGACATGTGTGCGGCAAAGCGGCTAGTCCTTTGCACATCTTGTTGTGTGGTTATTGCCTCCTTGGTGTCAAGCCGATTGTGTGGGAGCAGGCTGAGGCTCGGTCTGTTACACAACCTGCTTCTTTTCCAAAATATATAAAGAGGCTGCCTTGAATCCCAGCCAGCCCCTTTGGCCAATCCCATCCAATGTAGTGTTCCTGAGTCGAGGAGCAGTAACCCGAGGAGGAGCACAGATCTTGTCATAAGGCAGAGATGTGGCCCTCCCTTTCTCTCTTTTCACATCTCACAATGAACCACTGTTGGCTTGATACCACTTAGGAAGGTTTGTCAAGAGCATTTACACAATGCTGCCAGCTTTTAACCTTATAGGAAGGCTAGCCCTTCACTTATGGGGTAGGGGACAAAATAGGTAGGATCCTAGGGGACTGATAGGCAGCGGCATCTCTAGGGTTGGTGTCACCCGGTGCAGTAACTCATAGTGTCACCCCTGCCCCATTGATCTCCTCCCATTTCACACCTTAGTGATGCTTTTTTGCACTGATGTTACTCGTAAATCATAATGCCCATATACCACTGGATGTAAGGCTAATAGTTGTGACGTAAACAACGAGCAAAATTAAAACTATACCTTCAAAGTATCATACACACAGCCTAAATGTATTGGCATATGCATAGTGACGATTTGGTTACAAAAATTATTTTTTTAAAAAAAAAGATAAAATTTTGAAATTTGAAATGTTAATTGTAAAAAAATCCTGGGGCCTCTCCTTTCTCCTCCCACTGAGCTTCACCCCACTCCCACCACCTCTTAAATCATTTTAAAGGGAAGCAGATGAATGCCACAGCCCGTTTCTGCCCAAAAGCAGGTGTTTGAGAAGCAGTGGTGCCACCCCATCTCAGGGTGTCACCTGGTGTGGTCCGCACCCCCCTCGCACACCATAAACATGGTATAATATACTGGTATTTACTAAAATAACATCGAAATCAGCCGATGCTTTCCATTTTAGAGTGGGAGAATTATGCATGTATGATGCCTGAAAATCCTATATTCAGGTTGTTCCATGAGGAAAGTGGGGGAGGGCAGGGTTTCTGGCTGTGTTTGCCAAGCAGGACTAGTCTGACTGAGCTACAAGAACTTGGATTTTTAGCTCTAATAGATCCACAAATATTTTTAACTCATTCACCATAAGTTAACTCTTTCTTTCTTCTTTACCTGCCCTCCTACTTGTATACATATAGTTTCTTAGGAGTTTATCACATGGGACAAATCCTGTGCAGAAACTAGATTTAAAGTGAAAACAACCCCCTTTTGTAGGTTGTTTTTCACATGACGTTCAGGGTTAACCCAAACAGAAAGTAGACAAAACCCATAATTGTGGGTTGTTTTTCAGATGACTATTGCTTGAAAGAGAAATAATGTGAAAATAAACCAAATGGAAAGCTGACAAAACTCACTCCTTTTTACTTTTGGGATCTTCCGAAAGTAAAAAGGAGCAGGTTTTGGCAACTTTCCATTCGGGTTAATGTCACATTATTTCTCCTTTACATAAATACATTTGAAAAACAACCTGCTTTTGAAGGTTTTTTTTTGGGGGGGGGGGATTTAAGCAATTTGCCTCTGTGTGATAAGGTCTTTAGATAATCCAAATGTTTGTGGTACTAAATATGGAGATAGGCAATAAATAAAAGATCATTCAAGAAAAAAAGGTGTGGATGTCAAAAAAGTTGCTGGGATGGTTTGAGAAAGCCAGACAGGTCTGTACTGCTACCGTATCAGTTCTGCTTGCGTAAAATAGTAGCTCATGGGATTGTTTTTTTCTCTCCATAAAGCATATTCTTCCAGACTTTCAAAGTTACTGAGTTACATGGATGTGTGGGAACCATTTGGGACCCATAACTAACCATTTGTCTACCTTATCTGGATTATTTCATTTTATCAACCTGTTCATTACCAATCCCTGGTGTCAAATCAAAAAGTTTCTCTGATGGAGAAACACCTTGATACCTTCACCATAATGATGGCATGTCAGAAGACTCCAAATCGCCTAACAAATTTCCTCAGTAGTTTCATGTAGATGCCAAACAGTATGGAAAACACAACTGGTGCGGTGACACTCTTTAATCCAATAGTCACACGCCAGCAATAATTTTCTAGTATCATCATCTAGCACCACACCTCCTAGAGCAACTAGAAACATCTAAATACAACAAAATACTTCTATGGAGGGGGGGATATAGGGCCTTTGCAGACTGCTAGAAATAGTGCAAATTGAGTCCACTTTAAGGGTTAGGGTTAGGGAACCATGGGAACTGTATTTTATTGTGGCACCAGAGCTCTCTGACAGAGAAAGCTCAATGTCTCAGAAAAAAAAAATCCTATGATTCCTTAGTACCAACCCTAACCCTAAAAGTGGACTCAATTTGCACTATTTCTGGCAGTCTGCAAAGGCCCATAGTCACTGGCATTGAAAGCTATGAGAAACCCTAGATATCTGATAGGACTGAATGGCATATGAAGAGGGAAAAGGTGCTTAGGGATGTTTGTGTCAACTGTGTGAGATGATGCACATTTCCAGAATATGACAAGAAACTTGACATAACCATAGCAAATCTCCTTAAAGGAGGAAGAAGCAATTGGAATCCATCTGCTGCAGTGTGGTATTCCTCCTCAAAGAAATATTGAAACTTCCAAGTAGCAGCCTTTATTACTTCCTCTGGGACAACACTGTCCATGGCCCCTTGACCTGTTTTTGTTGCCTCCACCTCCAGTGAATTTAGGTGGCATGGCAGTGGCAAAACCTCTCCATGGCCCTTTGGGAATAAAAATAAGAGTGCTCTCATTCCTCCAGGAGTTGTCCACCCCGCTCTAGGATATGTTACATTTATACCTTCCTTTCTACAAGAGAAGGAATCATATTTCTATTCATCTTTGGCACAGAATCCAAAGTAGTGTTGAAAAGCCACCCCAGTTTAATTGTTCCCCAAACAAATAAAACAAGCAATCAAACACGCAAGCTTTTATCTGAAGTTTTTAGGGTATTTGGGCCTATACACTTTAGCTGAAATCCTGTTGGTGACATACATTTTGCATGTCTTTTTCAAAGTTGCGAAGATGTTCAACACCTCCTTGTGCAAAATCCCATTCCAGCAGCCTCCAAGTGCTGGAATTTGCTGCCATAGCCATCGATTCGCTACGGAGGCAGCAATATGTGTGCAGGTAGCACCTAGTTCCCCTTCCAGATCTCCAGCCTTCTGCAATGTGTAGAATATGCCTTCTGAAGGGATATAGGACTGTGCTGGTGGAGTGTTACACTCATCCCACATAATATACGATCTCAGCCATTAACTTGTGAAGCTTATTCGACCTTGCAGCCCAGGACAGTTATAATCTCCATACTGCAGATAAGAGCTAACAGTGTAGCCTAAGATCATCTAATGTTGAAGTGGGATTAGAAGTGTGGACATCATAATTTCCAAACCAGTCTATTAGCCACTACATGACATCATGGCAAATAGCTTTAGCCCAGTTTCAGAATCCCACCCATGTATGTGCATTTGGGATTAAGCCTCACGGGACACAGCCAAATGTAATCTGAGTAAACATGCACACAGTTGGAAGCAGCTTCTATTGAATTCAGTGATGCCTGGTTGGAAATAAGGTCATTTAGGACAATGAAAGATGCCATGATGTTGTGACATCTACTTATCTAGCTCTGTTTGGCAGTTGGGGGTTGAGTTCATAGGAAGCATGGGGAGCTGAGAGTGAATGCAGATAAGGACAATCATAGAATCATAGAATCCTAGAGCTGGAAGAGACCACAAGGCCATCCAGTCCAAACCCCCTGCCATGCAGGAACTCAAAATCAATCCAGCCTCTGTTTAGAGACCTCCAATGAAGGAGACTCTACCACTCTCCGAGGGAGTGGGTTCCACTCTCGAACAGCTATCATCATCAGGAAGTTCCTCCTAATGTTGAGCTAGAATCTCTTTTCCTGTAGCTTGCATCCATTGTTCTGGGTCCTATTCTCTGAAGCAGCAGAAAACAAGGACAAGAGGAAAGGTTCTGACTGCATTTTAAAGCCCTGTAATTTACACTACAGCTCTGATGTCTGCCATCACGGTTCTGCAATGACCATGCTTATCATACTTATGGCATACTCACAATGTACACCATTCTCTCTGCTTAACTCCTGTTCCTTTATCTATTTTATGGGAGTGTGTGCCATGGCTACTGTTATTATGCAATGCTTGCTCACTTATTTCAAAAGTAGGATTTTTGGCCAACTATTTGTTAGATCACAGAATACCTTAACTGTGATCTTTGAGACCTGGCTATCAGTGGATGACTGTTCCTTTAGCTACCCTGAAAGCGCAAGGTTTTTCTTGTCCCCTCGAATTGTTAACCAGGGAGAAGGGTCTGCAATCATTTATGAACATCACTGCCCACTAAGCCTCTTCCTATGAACGGCGAAACTTCATTAACATCCTTTGAAGCAACAACGCTGCAAATAGGTCATCCACCACAAGCACTAGCAGGGATTTCTAGGCCCTGTGGAGTGAATGCGGCATTTCTAGAAGAACGTTCAGAGTGGCTATCTACATTTGTGTCATTAAACCTCGTTCATATTATTTGTGGGGACTTTAATATCCATACAAATACTTCTTCATTTTCCCAGACTCTTCTTCCTTTCGGAAATTTTTAACCTGGAAATTGTGGAAACACCTCCCACTCATGTAGCTGGAGGAACTTTGGATTTGCTCCTGCTTAGGAACCTAGCTATTGAGCTGGATCAAGTTATAGATGCAGGGATGCCAATCCTATTCTGGTGTCCTGTAAAATTAAGATACCACTTGTGCCTCCCACCATTACACAAATGAAGCATTGTCAGGACTTATCTTGGATATCTTTGGAGCCCTTTTCTCAAGCGCTTAGTGAGTTGCCCAGTTCCATCCTAGGCCCAACCATGGAGTGGTGGAAGAGTGAATGGAAGAATGGAATACCAGGGAATGAGATAGAGCTGGGAGATATTTCTGCAAAGCTTTGCAGATGATGCACTAAATCCTGACAACTTGGCTAATCAATTCAACACTGTCTTGGTTCACCAAGCACCCACACGTAGGTTGGCTGGGAGGGAACCTCTGACTGATAGTACAGGCAGAGGCAGCTAATCACACACAGATAGAAAGTGTCCTTGGCCATGAGAGTCCATGAAGAGAAAGGTGTGGGTCAAGCAGTCCGAGACAAGGGAGGCAACAAGATTCAAGGTCAACACACACCAAAGGTCAAAGAAGCCAGGAGGTCTGAAGTATGAATGCTGGAGTGTATAAACAGGTAATAGGAATGCTAGCCAGGAAACAAAGGGCATCTACAGACCGGCCCAAAGGGCCAATCTGGAGGCAGAGTTGGGGTGGGGCAGCCTCACGCCGGCAACCACAATCCCACGCCGACAGCATCCTGACGCCACACGCCGTTACACACGGTGCGTGGCATCAGGATGCCCTTCCAGTGCAGCATTCAAACACGCTGCCCAAAAAGGGCGCTGAAGAGCTGCACGCTAGCTCTTAGGGCGGCCTTTTGCCGCCCCTAAAAGGAGTGGCATTTTGCTGCTCTTCTCAGAGCGGCATAAAGGAGGATTGGGGCCGTGGCGTGGGGTTACTGTGGCCCCAATCTGCCACTTCCCAGGGCGGCCGAGGGTCATCTGTCTGCAGTCCCCCAAAGTTGCTTCCAGCACTTAAATAGCCTGACACCAGCAGATTCTAATCAGAGCTTGCTCTTTTGTTGCTTAGCCTGCAGCCTGGCTGAGCATTTTAGCTCTATTTTTTTGTTGGATCCTTTTGGTCCTCCTCCCTGGTTGAGGACTTAAGACTCCAGCGGTGTCCTCTGTCTCATCAGCCGGTGAGTCTTGCAATTCCACAGGATGAGCTGGCTGGAGCTCTTTAGCAGGGAGGGCTGGCTGCTCTGCAACAGGGAGAACTGCAGCCTGTTCCCTGTCTGGAAGACTTACCTGTGTCCCTTCCTTAGCCTCCTTATCAGACTCTCCCCCCAGATCCCAGTACTGCAGCTCTTGGCCCATGACACACTGTAATTAAAATTGCTCTAGAAGTTGTGGCACCATTAAGAGCTTGCCTAACCACAAGGTGTCAACAAAGACCTTGGCTGAATGCAAAGTTATGTATTGAATGAACTATTGTCCATTGGTTGGAAAGGCAGTGGAGACAGAATCCATTAGATGAGCTACACAGAAGTTTGAGGACTGCTTGTGCAACCTATTACTCCCATGTAGATGAATCCTGACAATCTTATCTACAAGAAAAGACTCAAGCTCAAGCTCGTATGCCCCGTCAGTTATTTGGTACTGTTAGCATCTCACCGAGTCCTGTAACCAGTTGCAACAAGGGTCCGGCAGTCCAAGATCTCACTGAGAGTGACAGCCTCCTCCTTTGACCAGAAGGTAGCCTCGATTGTCAAATCATTTTTGTGTGTGGATGGCTCTCCTCTGCCACTGCCATCAGCTGATTTACCATAGCCTTTGGCTCAGGCAATGGCTTTATCACCAGGGGCAAAATTTCAATTTCTCCCTATTACAGATGCCATCATGGGTCAGATTGTGTTGTCCTCTTCTTCTGCTTCTTGCCCTACTAACCCCTTTCCTTCTTTCCTTTATTCAGTCCTTCTGCCTTTGTTTCTGCCTTTTTTAACCCACATAGCGAATTGTTCCTTTTCAAAGGGTATTTTTCCAGGCTGCTTTAAGCATGCTGCTGTGCACCCTTTACTAAAGAAACCCTCCCTGGATCCTTCATTTTGTGTTAACTATCATCCTGTCTCTCCTTCCATTTCTCTCCATAGTTTTGGAGGGAGCAGCCCTTTCCCAATTGATGCCTTATTTCATTACACAAGATTTTCTTTCTGATTCATTTCAATCAGGGTTTCAGACTCGTCATTACACAGAAATGGCTCTGACTCACGTAGTAAATGATATTTTAGTGGCAAAGGCTCGGCGGCAAGCATCGGTCCTGATTCTATTGGATCCCTCTGCAGCCTTTGACACTTTTGATCAGGGGTAGGCAACCTTTCCCCTTTAAGGGCCGAGGGACTTCAGCTCCCAGAAGCCTCAGCCATGTTGGCCAATAGTCCCATGTTGGCCAATAGCTCCTGGGATTCTGGGAGCTGAAGTCCCTCGGTCCTCAAAGGGGAAAAAGGTTGCCTACCCCTGCTTTTGATCATCGGATCAGGTCTTTGCAGATTGCCAGAAATAGTGCAAATTGAGTCCACTTTAACTGTCCTGACTCAGTGCTAGGGGATCATGGGAACTGTAGTTTATTGTGGCACCAGAGCTCTCTGACAGAGAAGGCTCAATGTCTCAGAAAAAAATACAGTTCCCACGATTCCCTAGCACTGAGCCAGGACAGTTAAAGTGGACTCAATTTGCACTATTTCTAGCAGTCTGCAAAGGCCCTTACTCCTCTGGTTTTAATCCAGAACAGTGCTGTTCAGGTTGTCTTAAACCTCGCCAAATATTCATGTCTCTTCCCTTTGTAGATCCCTCCATTGGCTACCAGTTTGGACCAGAGCTTACAAGCTTTAGGTCCTGGTATTTAAGGCCCTGCACTTTAACCTCCCCCAGTATCTGGCAGCTTGGCTAGCATGGTACTTTTCATCTAGAGATTTAAGATTTGCAGAGAAAGGATTATTGGTGGTTCCACCAATGTGTAAGGCTTTGTCAAGGCTGCAAACCTTTCAGGATCTGGCTCCATGTTTCTGGAACAGTCTTCCTTTGCACCTTCTGCAGGAGGAGGATCTTACCTGTTTTAACAAAGGATTGAAGACCTTCAACGTTGAGTCATTGGATTGCTGAGCTGCTGAGTGTGCCTAAAGTTGCTGAGATGGGTAGTGACTATTAGGGAGTTTTAGTATATTAGCATGTTATTTTAGCATTTTTATTGTGTGTGGTCCAAAACACATTGCAGAAATAATACAGTCTGAGACTGCATTAACTGCCCTGGCTAAGTGCTAGGGAATTCTAGGAACTGTAGTTTTGTGAGACATTTAGCCTTCTCTGTTAAGACAGCTCTGGTGCCACAATAAACTAAAATTCCCAGGATTCCCTAGTACTGAACCACGGCAATTAAAGTGGTCTCACACTGGATTATTTCTCCACTGTGTTTTGGAACTAAATTTTATTGTGTTTTTTTTTAAATTTTATTTATATTAATCAACTTTCCATACATTTTTATATACTTTTACATCTTAGCCGTTTTTTTTTGTTTTTGTTTTTTAAACAAAACCCCCTAAATATCCCCTCCGTGCACCCCACCCCCGGAGCCATTTCCATCTTTATACTCCATCCAAAATCTTAACTCCTCCTGTGGAGGCAATTTCCCGTCTTCCATTCTTAATACATTTTCAATAATTTTTTTCCATATTTCATCAAAATCGTTTCTTTTCAATAATCCTTTTTTCACTTTCAATCTACATGTTAATTTATCATTAATTGCTATCTTCCAAACTTCCTTATACCAATCCTCCAATTTCACACTTATTTTTGTTTTCCAACTTCTTGCTATAATTAATCTCGCAGCAGTAAACAAATTTGTTACAAGGTTTTTTTCCTCCTTCCATTCTACATCATTATATATTGATAACAATGCTATATTCGGTTTTCTATCTATCTTTATATTCATAACCTTTTCTATCTCTATTATTACTATTTCCCAGAATTTTTGTACATATATACATTGCCACCACATATGTAGATATGACCCTACTTCCTGACAACCTCTCCAACAATATTTTGAATTTTCTTTATTTATATTATGTAATCTCAGTGGTGTCAAATACCACTTCCAAATCAATTTATAATTTTCCTTAATTCTCACCGATAAATTTTTCAAATGTCTTTGTTCCCAAATCTTATTCCATTCATTGTCAGAGATTTTGCATTTCAATTCATCTTCCCATATTTCTTTTAAAATAATTTGATCTAGTTTTTCCCTTTTATTATCCATTAATATTTTATAAATTTTGCTAGTTAAGCCTTTCATATTTTCATTTTCCTCCATTCCTTTTCCTTTCAGAACTATTTGTTCAAACTGTGTATATTTCCCTTTTTCTATATTTTTTTCTTCAAATTCTTAAACCATTGTTCTATTTGCATAAAATGTAACCAAGACATGTTTATCCCCCTAAGTTTTTCTTTTATATTTTCTTTTCCTATCTTTAATTCTATCCAATTTTCTATTTTATCTATTTTCCTTTCCTTTAATTCTTTATCTAATAAATCTTTTAAATTTTTGGGAAAAGATTTTTCCATTATTATTGGTGTTATTATTGAATTTTCATTCATTAATCCTCTTTTATATTTATTCCAAATTTCTAATATATTTTCCATAAATGGATTTCCAATTTCTTTAATTTCTTTCCTACTAATTTCTTTAAAAAAAAATTTCTCTATTTTCATATCTATCTCTTTTCCCCCCATTTCTAACCAATCTAAATCTGGTACGTCCAGCATTCCTTCTATTACATATCTTAAGTGGTTAGCTTCATAATATCCCTTTATATTAGGGAGGCCTAGCCCTCCTTTTTTCTGAGACTCATACCAAAATTGTTTATTTAATCTACATCTTTTCCCTCCATTACAATATACGTTTAGTAACTATTGCCATTTACTTAATTCTACTTTTGATATTTTTAGTGGTATCATTCTAAATAGAAAATTTAATTTTGGTAAAATTTTCATTTTAACTAACGCTATTCTTCCAAACCATGATAATCGAATTTTCTTATATTCTACTATTTTTTTTCAACTTCTCTCCGTAATACTAAGAAATTTTTCTCTTCCATTTCTTTTAAATCTTTTGTTATATTAATTCCTAAATATTTTATATTACTTTTTATTCTTATCCCTAATTCTTTTTGCTTCATAAGCTCTGATACTTCCTTTTTTGTATAATTAAATAACATTTCTGTTTTATTCCAATTAATTTGAAGTCCTGTTATCTCACCAAATAAATTCAAATGTTCCTTAATTTCTCCTATTTTATCCTTTAAGTCTTTAATAGTTAATAATGTATCATCAGCAAATAAACTAATTTTATGTTTTTTTCCCAATCCTATTCCTTCCAAACTACTATCCTTCCTAATAACATTTGCTAACATTTCTATAACCATTGCAAATAATATTGGTGACAACGGGCATCCTTGCCTTGTACCTCTCGTTACTTTTATTTCCTTTGTAATTCCATCATTAACTATTACTTTTATTGAGTTATCACAATATAGTTGATCTATTAGTCCCCTCATTTTTTCTCCCATTCCAAACTTTTTCATAATTATTTTTAATGTTGGCCATTCCACACAGTCGAAAGCTTTAAATATATCTAATGCTAAAATTCCTGCTTTTAATTTTTCTCTCCCAATTACATGTATTTTACTCAAAACTCTTCCTACTAAATTAGACATTTGTCTTCCCTTCACAAAACCACATTGATCTTTTCCTATATATTTATACATACATTTATTCATTCTATTTGCTATTATTGCTGTTAATATCTTTGCATCCTGATTTATTAATGATATAGGTCTATATGACCCTGGATCAGTTGGATCTTCATCTACTTTTGGTATTAATATTACTAATGATTGAGACCATGATAAAGGTATTTTCTCTCCTTGTAATATTCCATTATATAATTCTAACAACTTTGGAATTAATATATTTTCAAACACTTTATAATATTCAGGTCCCAAACCATCCATTCCTGGACTTTTGCCATTTTTTAATTTTCTAATTACCTCTATTATCTCTTCCTTTTCAATGGGTTTTTCCAATAGTTCTTTATCTTCCTCCATTATTGTTTGTCCCCAATTTTCTTCTACATAATTTTCTATTTTATCTATTGGATTTTTTCCTGTTTGATATAATTCTTTATAAAATTCTTCAAAAAAATTTATTTTTTCTTTCATCATTCTACACATCATCCCAGATCTATCCTTCACTATATTTATCATACTTTCCATTTTCTTTTTCTGTGTGGCTCTGGCCAACATTTTTGAATTTTTATTACTATATTCGAAATATTCCCTTCTTAAATAAATCAAATTTTCCTGTACTTCATCTATCTCTATCTTTTGCAGTTCCTCCCTTTTTGCCCTCAATTCTACGTAAATCTGTTTATTTCTATTAGCTATATATTTATACTCTAATTGTTCTATATCTGTTTCTAATTTTTTTTCCTTTCTTCCTGTCTTTTTCGAAGGTTATATGCTTCTTTCATACACATTCCTCTTGTTACTGCCTTCATCGTGTCCCATAACAATCCTTTTGTCACTTCCTTATTATTTATATCCCATGTTTCTTGCCATTCCTTTTCAATTTTGTTTACTATATCTTTATAATTCAATATCTTAGTATTTAACCTCCACCTCTTTATTTGTTCATAATCTTTCTTAATAATAAATTCTGCACTCACCAAGGCATGGTCACTTACTTTTATACTTGATATTTCACTATCTAAAACTTTAGTTATCATATTTTTTGAAACAAAAATGTAATCTATTCTAGTATATGTTTTATGTACAGCAGAATAATATGTATATTTCTTTTCATCCCCTTTTACTAGTCTCCAGACATCTTTAAATTCCCTTTTATTCATTATTTTATTTAAGTTTGTTATATTTCTATGTTTATCCTTTACTGAAGGGTTAGATTTATCTTTAATCTTATCCATTTGCATGTTAAAATCTCCTGCTATAATTACATATTGCTTCTGTATTCTTTCCACTTTCTTTAACACTCTTTCATAAAACTCTTCTTGTTTTTCATTTGGTGCATATACATTCACAAGTGTATAATTATCTTCCCCTAGTTCTCCCTGTATTATTATATATCTTCCTTCATCATCTTTTATTACTTTATTTATTACAAAATTACATTTTTTTGCAATTATTATTGCTACCCCTTTTGATTTTGAATTTCCAAATGCTTTCTCATAGTTCTTTGTCCAATTCAGTTTCAGTTCATTTTCCCCCTCTTTCCGTTGGTGTGTTTCTTGAATAAAAATAATATCTGCTGAATCTCTTCATAATAAAGCTTCAATCCTTCTTCTTTTAGTCACTGATCCAAGACCTTTGGTATTTAAAGTTGAAATTTTCATTTTATCTACCATAATACCATTTATTTATTTCTCTAATGGCTCCATTTTGTGTAAACCCTATCCCTTCCCTCCTCCCTCTATTTCCCCTCCCTTCCCTCCCCAAGTCCCATTTATCTCTCCACTTCTTCTTGCTAGAGCGCATTGCTCTAGCCCCAGTCACCGAAGCTACCCCTGTGGAGAGGGGTGACGAAGACATCCCAAGGCCCAAAGAAACCGCCCACCCCCCCGAGTGCTCATAAAAACAATAAATTTAATTTTGTGCTTAATTGCAGTAATTTCTCTTTTCGTCTATGGGAGTCCGCTTCCTCCACATGCTCCCAATAATTCTTCTCCTCCCAATACTCCAACCTGGACGACAGCTCCATTCCCTTTAGATTTTTTAGACTCTCCAGTTATTCCTTCTTCTTCTTTATATATCCCAAGATCTTTCAACAATTGTATTCCTTGTTCCACTGAATCAATCCTATATCTCTTTCCTGCTTTTTGAAATTTCAGGAATATAGGATGTCCCCAAGTGTAGTAAATTCCCACACCTCTCAACATAGTAGTACACGGTTTCATCGCTCTTCTCCACATTTTCGTTTGAAGACAATAGTCGTTATAAATTTCTACATCGACATCTTGAAATTTTAATTTTTCCGGATTCTTCCTCACCATATTCATCAATCCTTCCTTTTTATTGTAGTTAATTACTCTTACTATTACATCTCGTGGTGCCATCTTGTTCGTCACTGGTCCAATGCGGTGAATTCTTTCAAAGTCTGATTCAGTCCAATTTAAGGATGGGGAGATTTCTTGTAACCATTTCAAAATTTTTGATTGCAAATCATATTTTCTATCTCTTTTCTCCAACTCTGGTATATTCTTAATAACAAAATTGGTTCTTCTTTGATAATCCTGCAGATATATAAGTTTTTTGTCCATTTCAGACAATTTAGCTCTATTGGTTTCAATTTCTCTTTGTTGTCTCCCTTGTATAATCTTGCTTTCCTTGTTATCTGATTTTAATGTTTGCACATCCTCTTGTATTTGTTTTATATTTCTTTGTATTTCCATAAACTTTTCATCTGAACTTTTCCTTTCAAGTTGCATTTGTAGTTGAAATTGCTTTGTCATAGCCTCTCTTTCATTTCGTATTGTTGTTAAAAAGGTTTGGTTGTCTGCATCTCTTGCTTGTAATATTTCATTTTTCTGTCTTTCCAGAAAATCATTCATCTCTTTACGTCTCATCTCATTCTCCTGCTTCATAATTTCTGTAATCATAGTCCTCATTTGTTCACAATCCGTCATTCCTGCTTTTGCTCCTGATCCTGCATCTGTTTTATCTTTCCCCTTTCCTTCTCCCTGCTTCTCTGGGAGTGAACTTGTAGAAGCAGCCATTTTTTTAGGGGGGCTTCTTAACATTTCTTTTTGTTCAGTTTGTTCCAATCTAACAAGTCTTCCGAAGGCTCTATCTGAAGGTTTATCTTTCTCAGTTTGTCTTAAACCTCTCTTCCAAAGCTTTCCCCCTAATATTTTTGGCCTTTTTGACATATACACTTATTTAATATTCACTCCGTTTTAGTCACCTCCCAGTTCCTCCCTTTTAAGGAACTAAATTTTATTGTCTGTATTTGATTACATGATCACAGAGTAGTCTTTGGACAACTCTTCGGCTTAGTAACGGAGATGAGCACTACCCCCTTTATTTGATTATATATGTGTGATGTTCCACCCTTTGGTGGAAAGAGTGTTATAAACATCATCATCATTATTATTGACTCTGCAAGTTATCATCTGATACCTCACTACTAAAGTGAATATTGAGGGAGGCTTGCAGGTTAATTGTTCTTTTACTTTTCAGCTCTCTAAGCTTAGAGCCTTTTCCAGTATTTCAGTAATGCAAAATCTTCCTTTACAGCAGGGGTGGGCAAAGTGCAGCCCACAGGGGTCAATTTCCTCCAAATGCCCTCTGGGGCGTGTGGAGGATATTTCCATCATATTTGGGGACACTGCCTGAACCCACCCACCCACCCCAGTGGTCAGAACATTTGGTTTGTATGCATGCATGCATAAATTCTTTCCAAAAATATTTTTTGTGCCAAAATGTCCCCAAATATCCTCTGGGGTATGGGAGCATTTCTACCATATTGAGTCCAAGAGAAGCCTTTTTTCAAATATGAAGTATACAAGAAGTGACTTCTGCTCACTTCCTGTTGTTAAGAATGCCAACTTCTGGGCCCAAAATGGCTCATGAAGGCCTAAAAACATGGTGAAAATGCTCCCTCTTGTCCCCAGCAGGAAGCTTGAGGGCCAAAAAAATTTGGATCTTTTTTTGCCGTGACGGGGCAGCCCATCAAGGTCTTTCCACAGTTGTCCACACCTGCCTTACAGGAAGGCATTGGCAATCTAGCCATTTGCCAGATGTGTTTGCACTTTCCTCCTTCAGAACTGCTAACAAATCATATTTTTATTGTTTTTCCTTTGAAGGTTCTCTTGAGTACAATTTTAAACACATACAGGCACACACACATATAGACTCCTATTTGCCTCCCCAAGATCTGGAAAAAATGTCTTGTCCTCAGACCTGAGATAGAAAGGATAGGCACCAACAGAATTCTCTGCCCTTGATTCCATTAAGCTGAAAGTTCTCCTGCCCAAATCCTCACTGGAGACAATAGGAACTTTCAAAGAACATAGTAGTTCATTTCTATTACTCTCTTTAAGGAGGAGAGGTTGAAATTGTGGGGACTTTTATTTTTGGTACTGGTGTCTCAGGCTTCCTTCAGAGGCAGCTGCGGCACATGAGAGTTTATTCTCTTGGTTGTGCAATTCCAAACAGTTGTGCATTGACCTATGAACCACCACGACTACAAAGCTATTTCATCCCATTCACTTTGTTCTGCACATCTGGTAGCTTCACCAACAGGCAATCCAATAGGATCATGCCTTTGAGAAGTGAATCTGTTGCTATTGTGGGCGTGTGGGTAGAAGGTCTCATCAAAGAGCCCCGATTCTGAATTCCTTTAAAAAATAAGCTTCTACAAATAAAATATGGACAATAGCAGAAAGTTTCAAACAACCAAGATGGTGATGATTCTTTCCTAGACTAATATTTTTGTGATCTGCACAAAAGGTGAGCCTGAAATTTTGGATGACTGAAAGAAAGATTCCCTTTAACGAAGACTAACTTGCAACCATGTTTATTTGCATGGATTAGGATTTCTCCCACTTGCCATAAATTCACATTATACAAAACAAATGTGAACAATAATGAACACAGCTCTTTGTCATGTCCACCTACATGGCTGCAATGGCAGCCCAGGTCTGTGACTAAAACTGCAATTCTAATAATTGGCAACTCTTAAGGAGCTGTAATATAGGAACTGGCAGATCATAATCTTTCATGTCATGAAAAGAACAAAAGAAAGGAGACTCTTCCCTTTTCCTTTTTTAATTGAACACAGAATATTTTCAGAATGGTATTCCCTTTGGTGAAAAGGCCTGTGGCTCAACAAATTAGTAAAAAGGTCAAGGCAATGTGCATGTTATATAATTTTCTGGTACCAAACAGGATGCACTCTGGTTTCTCTTTCTCAAGTCATTTTTCCATAGGAAAGATATCTACACTTCCATTTGGAAATGTTGGCACACTAATGCAAGCCTTGTGACGCCAAAGTCCAAATGTCCAAGTGGCAGGTCCAAGAAGTAGTAGCTTAGACTTAGTTACTGCCTCAGCACATGAGGAGTCCTTCCTTCGCAGCCAAATGCTGCCGATGAATTTTGTCTTGCTGTAGCTCTTCATGGTTTGGATGCCAGAGCTTCATGATGACTCTTTCAATATTGAGGGCATAGACTGTGTGAGCAGGGACCACTTCTCGGTGGATCTATAGGTTTTACATGAGACAATGTGATTAGCAAGAAGTGCTAGGCTAAAAGACACATATTCTCCAATTAGGATGAATTATCTCCATACATTTATGTAATCTTTATGCTTCCTCTTCTATTATATGGCACCATAAATGAAGCAAGAATTAAAGGGGGGGGGGGGCATGCATACTTCCAAGTCTGATATGGGACAATATCCTATACTTCTAATCCCTGGGAGAGTATCACTTCCCTAAGACAGGCAGAATGGGGGAATGCTGTATTTTTTACCATTCAAAAGGGCAGAAAATGGTGGATGCCCCGCAAATGGTAGTTTAATTTTCCAAAACTTCCTTCTGCTTTTTTAATTAAACATATTGTGCACATTAGTAACTGGGTTTTGATGATACCTTAGTC
Source organism: Phrynosoma blainvillii (assembly GCA_026167975.1). Classification (NCBI taxonomy): domain Eukaryota; kingdom Metazoa; phylum Chordata; class Lepidosauria; order Squamata; family Phrynosomatidae; genus Phrynosoma; species Phrynosoma blainvillii. Next base: position 157,678,378 of record JANUYF010000004.1, read on the forward strand.
AGCTCACCAGCCAAAAAAGGTCAGAATTCACAGACAATTATTTAGGTTAAGTATAAATGCCTGTAAGATGAGAGATACATCCATGAAGAGGGAAAGGGACCTGTTTGCCTGGACCACTGTTACTACTATAAAAAGAAATGGATTTCAGCTCATGAACAATCCAAGATAAGATCCCAAGTGCAACCTTAGAAGCAGTTTTGCAATTGTGTTTACACACAAAAAACTTCTCCCTATTTCCTCTGAGGTCTGTCATGCTGTGGGATTTATTTTTGCCAGAAAACACCCTCTTCAAGCCAAGCTAAGGAGTAGAATAGAAATATTACCTGAAGTGCTTCAAAGAGGTCATACATATTCACAGGTGGCAGAGTTGCTGGCAAAGTGTCCCCAGAACATGCAAGAAGAAGGGCTGCTTGCTGCTCAGCATCATCAGGTGGTGGATGGGAAGCAACGTTGTGACCAGGTGGAGGAGCTAAGCAAGTGGGCGGGCTACAAAAAGAGAATCATAGTGTGGTGGGAGGGAAGGAGTCAGCATTAAAATTAATACACAAGGATGCTAGTTTCTTGGTGCTAACTTAGGCTTGTCTGAGTACTAAAAGTGTGCATTTTAATTCAAAGCTGCTTTTAAAAATTGTATTGTTCAACTGATTTTCCAAAGTTCTAAAGTACCCAGGGATCAGCTTATGTCTTCTGAATGGAATTAGTGTGATTTAACAATTAAACTGTCAGACTACAACTGAGGAGTCTGAAATTTAACTCCTCACCAAGCCATGATAGCTCAGATGCTTAGCTGCAGAGTGTCCTTCCAGCAGTCACTATTTCTCAGTTTACCTATTGGATTGTTGTGGGAATATAAAGTGGAAGCAAAGCATACCACTCTATAAGCTCACTATAGAAATGCTAGATGTGTATTTAAGAAACAGATATTTGTACTCATTTGTTGACCTTACCTAGCTATTCATGTCAAATTATGCCAGGCTTCCTGTGAATGGCAACTATAGCTCAAATGCTCAGCTGCAGATATGATTTTAAAATATTGAGATGTAAATAGAATGCAAGAATCTTAGACAACTGCTTTTTCAACAGGAATAGCCAGCAGCAAGCAAAAGTGGTATTTTTGTAGATTCAGCTGATAACTATAAAGAAACTACTAACAGAAAATATCTTACTACAACAAAATAATTCTACTGAAAAATATATCTAATATTCTGAAATTATATCCTGCACTACACTAAAAGTAGGCATTTCCTTACCACTCTGTTAAATTATTGTAGGCAACAACACTGTTCTTCAGATAAGGTTGTGGATTGACATTGCTTCCAAAGGCATATTTGAAGTGACCATCTCTCAGGCGGTAGGCTTTTCTTCTTGATATTATACATGTAAGGATGTCTTTAAGATGTTTCTGTAGGGATAAAAGTTCTGTTTACTGCTTGAGAAGAGCATACTTTAAAAAAATCAAAAGTTGCCAAGCATGATGTTGCATTGTAGTTACTTTCAAGACAACAGTTCTCTCAAACCTCCATGTCTTGTGGACATGTTCCAATGCCTTAACAGCTACATCCTAAAAAATTGCAAGTTGAGTTACTATCCAACAGGCAGCATTAGGGCCCCACCAGTTAAAACTGGTCAGGTGACCATAGGAACCAAAACATCTTGTCAAAGCAGTCACCTCAGAGACATTTCCAAGTCTGCACAACCTTTTTCTTAGTGAGAAGACTTCCAGAAATCCAGGATTTCCACCCTAAACAGCAGCCTTGGATTCAAGAATCAGATAAGGAGGGGTTGGCCAAATCCTTTCGACCAGAAACCAATTTGGGTCCTAGCATCATACCTGAACCCGTATCAGATTAGAGTCCTTGAGCATGGAGCTAGGCTACCCCTTAAAAGCTTTAATTCCCAAAGAAAGCGGCAGAACCTGAGGATCATAATTTGTCCCTAGAATAATAAAAGCCCAGTCCTTGTCTCAATGGAGCTATGTCAGGGGAAAAATAATGCAAAGGAAGGCTCATTACAGAAATAATGTTAATAAATTAGTTGATTTTGATTCACACATTTGATGCTTTGCCAGATTTTTTGTTCTGGATTTGATATGAGAAAGTAGCTGAACAACCTTGATGCGCTAGCAGAAAATAACCAAGAGACTTAAACATTTAAAGCCCTGAACCATGGGAACACATTTAGACATCATGGGGGCAGCAATCTTCATTTATTAATATGTCCCATTCAAATATAATTGTGAAGAGAAGGAAGAATTAGACCCTCTCACATACTTATTCTGCTTTTACAGAAAAGGGCAGACCCATAAAAAACAATTTGGCTATTCCTATCCCACAGTGTGGCCTTCAATTTTTCATGCACTTGCTGCCTGAGGCTGACATGAAAATCCACACAAAAGGGCTGTCCTTCCCCTGTCATTTTCTGGAAATGTGAATAAAGAACAATCCTGGAAAACAAAGCAGAAGATGATGCAGTCCCTGTGCATATGAAGACTGTGTGTGCAGCAGAGCCCTCATGATTTCTGATCATGGGTACCAGGTGAATTTTTATTAAAATGTTTCTGTGCAATCTAGAGAGCCAAGGCTTTCTTTTAAAGGAAAGAACAGTGCTTTTCATTGGCAGACAAATCAGATACTGAATCAGAACCAGACTTGGGGCCTTTACAGACTGCCAGAAATAGTGCAGTTTGAGTCCATTTTACCTGCCCTGGCTCAGTGCTAAGGAATCACGAGAACTGCAGTTTATTGTGGCACCAGAGCTCTCTGACAGAGAAGGCTCAATATCCCAGAAAAAAATACAGTTCCCATTATTCCTTAGCACTGAGCCAGGATAGTTAAACTGGACTCAAGCTGCACTATTTCTGGCAGTCTGTAAAGGCTCTTGGTTTGTTTTCTTATGCTTAATATCTCAGGCAAAATTAGGAGATAAAAAATAAGAATCACCAGCTCTTGTGCAAGAGGTACAGAAATAAGTGAGAAAATACATGACTCAATTGATATAATACACACTAGCAGATAATGTTTTGTTGTTACATCAATGTCAGTTTTGCTCCTATTTGCTCCTGTTAGCCAAATCAGGTGGGTTTTCTAGTTATACACCATATACAAAACCTATGAGTCTCCAGTCTAGTGGAGGAAACCAGGGCCACAGTTGTCATTCTATGTTCTCTCACCTCCACGGCATAGACCACAACTGTGACTGCTTCTTCAGTGACATTATCCAGGCCATGCTCATAAGCAGAGACAATCATCCTTCCCTCCAGCTGGCCCCACGTAGGAAGCATCATGGTGTGTGAACAAAGCTTCAGATCATCATCCTCTTGGGGGTCTTTGACCACAAATTGCTGGGCTCCAGAGAGAGGATTTTGTGGCTGGAAGCGATGCTGTAAAATATGACAGGAGATGTAGGATGTTAGTCTACAACAGTGTAAGACTAAGGAAAGTGTCATTCAGACACAGAGTTTGTCACATATGCCCAAAACAGACGGGCCAAAATGAGTGGTTTCTGGCTGCTTCGGGGGCATGGTGCACGCCCCCCAGATTGACTGGAAGCCACTCTGAGGCCGCCTGAGGTAGCCACCACCAGCAAAAGGAGCTGTAAAAACCTGCTCCTATCATCAGCTCATTTGGGATTGTGATGGCGGCCTGCTTTGAGTCAGCCATGAGGTCGCAACAGTCCCTGGCCAATCAGGGCCTGATCGCAGCTGGAGCGGGCAGAGGCTGTTCCAAGCTGCCAGTCTGCTTCACCCCATAGTTAAGGCTTCAAGTACATAAAAGAAGTAACTATTTTATTGTTATTGCTGCTGTTGTTATCATCATCAATCATAAAAAGAGGAAGTGCCTATATCATCATCAAAAGAGGAAATTTTTTAGCCCTTATGGTCACAAGGCGTGTTTAAAATCATGAGACTACACCAGCAAATCAAACTGGAGAGAAAAAGAATTTCAGGTAACTGAGGGCACCATCTCTACGTATCACATGACTAGGAAAACCAGGAAAATTACAAAAAGTAACAATTAAATTGTGTAGAGATGCAAAAATTATGGAACTTGCCAGTTTGGGCATTTGCATCAAGTCTTCTGGCATCCTAGGTTTATCTTTTTAAAAGGCAAAACCTACGGTTATTAAAGAGATCTGAAGTGCAACATAACCTTCCACTGTTAATGATTGCAACAGGTTAGGATGTAGCAGACCTGCTTGACACCAGTCTTGGCCTATGGCAGTGTGTGTGGCAGGGTAGGGTGGTAAGAGTTCTGTGGACCTTTGCTTGGTTGGTGGAATTCTAAAATAGCAGACTGTTCTGAAATACAGCAATTTAAGGTGTGTGTGTGTGTCTGGGGATTTTGGTGCTTTGGGGCCACAGGATCCAATCCTGAGGTGCCTCTACTCTACTACTCTGGAGATGGCACAGCAGGAAAATAAGAAGGCCTCCCCATCTTCTGTCCTGGCCAGTGCAAGCTAGCAGGTCTCTGGATGGTAAGGGTGAGCTGCTAACTCACTCAAGTTGCATTTTAACTGCTCTGTACAGTGATCGACCTCTTACAGACTCTTTTAATTTCTCAAGGTTAGGCCACCTGCTGCAATTTTCTAAACATGCCAATCTCCTACTGCAAGTCTCCATCTGATTAGTTAGACCTCTGTTGTTTTAGCCCAACAACAGTTTTTGCCCCTTATGATGTTGCTACCATCACTATATGGGGAAGAAGCTACAACCAAGCCCTCATGAGCCTGGCTAAAACTTCCTTCACCTTGGCTGGTGGTGAGGCATGATGGGAATGTTAGTTCATCAGAACTTGGAGGTCCATGGGTTCCCCACGCCTGTATTTAGCCCATTCCACTACATCACTAGCAGTGGGGTTTTCTCATCAAGTTTCAGGGATACATCATTCTTTTCAGTGTCCAGCAGACAAGCAGTTAACAATCCATTCTTTTTAGTTTTAGATTTAGATTCTGACACATAGGATCTATATCTTCTTTTCTGCCCTTTGGTGTTTTCATGGTCACTGTTGGGTTGTCTGCTTTTTCCTCTAGGCTTTTAGCTACAATGCTGTTTTAGCTCCAAATAAGGTTTTCAGGCTTCGGTCTCAACACTCGGGAATGCTCTGTAACATCACCAATTGATGATGTTTTAAATAGCTCTTTGTTTGTGTTGATTTAGCTCAAATAATGTCCTGTGAGCATGCAGCTTCACCTCAATCAGCCATGTCCAACCTCTGATGCCACCCCTTCACACCAGTTAAAAAAACATCTTGGTGACACCACTAAAGACATATCATGTGACTGTTAGTCAAAATGACAGTCTCATTTTGAATGTTCCTTTTCTGCTCACCAAGGTTATTGCACTAAGCATTTCCATATGTCTGCTTCACATCATTAGCTGTCTCTGGTAAAATGGTGGAAATGGTCAACTGTATGTGGTGTTATGGAGGAGAGAGGTGAGATGGGGCAGATGTTTATGCTGGCAGCTTTTCATTTCTTGTATGATGACTTCCAGTCTCCTTGGCTCGGTTTAATAATGCCTTATTTCCAAAACAAACAAGAATGTGTAAACTTACATCAAACTTCTGCCGAACAGAAGAAAACTTTTTCTTTCCTTTGGGCTTCCCAGGTTTTGTGGCAGACCCTCCTGTCCATGGTAAAGATCCAGTACCCTCTGGAACAGAAAACAACATGTCAGAAATCTGTAGTGAATATGAAAATCCCTGACCAGTCTAAGTACTTTTTTTCTGCTTCCATTTCAGAAAGTCATCCATCTTCAGCATCATCCACCAACTGCTTACTATAAGAGCCAGGGTAATTTATATGCTCAGGCAGATATTTTTATTTTCACTCAAGCTATTTCCACTGTTGATTGCAAGATTGGCAGGTTGGTAGTTTGAGGTCCAGGTGCTGTATGTTTGAGGTTCGGGTGAGCTCCTGTCACTGGCCCCAGCTTCTGCCAACTTAGCAGTTCGAAAGCATGCAAATGCAAGTAGATAAATAGGTACCACTTTGATGGGAAGGTAAACAGCGTTCTGTGCAGTCATGCTGGCCACATGATCATAGAGTAGTCTCTGATAATGCTGGCTCTTTGGCTTAGTAACGGAGATGAGCACTGCCCCTATGTTGGACACAACTTGACAACCTTGTCAACGGGGTTTACCGTTACCTTTTACCTTTTATTTCCACTCACCCTGCAAGGAGGATGTCAAGAGTCACATTAAATATATGTTTGCTTTTCTGCCATATTTATTTGCCATAGACTGCTTTGCTTGTTATATGTTGGTATGTGTTAATTCCGATTTTTATTGTGGACAAGGATGGGACATACAGTGGGGCTGGAAACCAATTGTTGTTGCAGTAGGACAGGGAGCAGGAGTGAATTTATCTCGAATAGCTCGAATAGCTCCTGCCAGCAGCCAGGAAAAGGAGTATGTTGGGAACAAGTGAAAGCAAGGATATTTTGTACAAAGAGAGAATAGACATTGAGCCCACCAATTATTTGCGATATTTATATTTTAAGTATGCATTGTTAATGCTTGTGGGTTAGTTCTGACAATGAATATCCCTGGTGCACATCTCTAGTTACTGAACAAAGGTTTTCTGAGTTTTTCATCCCTGAAGCCTAAATTTTTGAACTGAGTGTAGGGGCAGGGGTCAATTCCCCTCTCCAGAACCATGCCAATTTCCTGCTCTGTGAGGAACAGGCAGGACTGTAGGAGCATCTCCTGTAGCCCCATGTGAAATGACAACATCAGAGCAGTGATCCACCAGTGGGGTCTCAGAATCATTTCACACCTGGCAATAGGAATATAGCCAAATGCTTCTGCAATTCTGTCTGCTCCCCACAAAGCAAGAAATGGATATGTAGGGTGGGGGGTTCAGAGGCTGTCTTCTCAGTCAGGGGGTGGTATACAGCTCAGCCTAATACGCTACACTAAGCCGTTCAGGATTGCACCCAATAAATGTCAGCCATTCCATTATAAACATAGAATATAAATAAAGGCAGACCAGACCTATCCAATTAAAAAGGCTGGAAAGTTCTCATAAAGATACAAAGTACTACCTCCCACTTTCTCTTTTTGACTGTATACAGTTAAAGCTCTTCATGGCAGTGGTGGTACATAACTTTAAATAACACAGAGGGTCAACCTGTGGCACAGATGGCACAAATGAACACAGGACGCCAGAGTTTGTGGCAGATCTGGATGGGAATAAGAGAGTCTGGCCACAGCACAGAGATAGGTTTATATTCCTGCCTTCCTTTCCTGTACTGTTGGGCTAAAGGTTCCTCAGTTCAGAAGACCAGGAAAAATCCCAAGGCACAGGAGCATGCATGAGGGTGTACAAATGTGCCCTACAATAGTACATTTTCTTATTTTAGACTTTAAGATTTACTTATGGGAGCTTGCTCCAAATGTTGTTCCCATCTTACTAATGCAAATGATAATGATGTTCTGAAGCTGAACATGAAGCCTGACACTCTATCACAGAGATTAGGGTGGCCTTGAAGAAGTGCACCAGATTGAAAACTGGGCTGAGGAGAACCAGGAGATAACTTTGGAGAAATGTGCAACCACCTGGGTTTTTCTACCAACAGTAAATACAGCAAAAAATAAAATAAAATAAAACAATAAATTGCTATGGACAGAGAAAGAAATGAAGAGATTGAAAGTGGGTTTCAGCAACCTCTTCTTATACAATCGTCCCTCCTCATTCGCGGACTTTGAGTCCGCAGTCTTGGTCCTTCATGGACCAGCAAGCAGGAAGGGATAAAGTGGTGCATGCACCCATGGTGTACATGCAGAGCACGCCATGGGTACATGGGTATTTTATTTTTTGCTGTATTTACTGTTGGTAGAAAAACCCAGGAGTCCGCAGTCTTGGTCCTTCATGGACCAGCAAGCAGGAAGGGATAAAATGATGCATGCACCCATGGCGTACACGCAGGAGCACGCAGCCATTCAAGCCAATGGGGCTTGAATATTTGCAGTTTTTCATTTTCGCAGAGTGGTGGTGGTCTGGAATAGATCCCCTGCAAAAACAGAGGGGCAACTGTAAATAGACAAAGCGGGCCCTAAGATGTCATGGCATTTTTACAAACCACTATGTGTCATGTAGTGGTTTGGTCTGCAATTCTGGAGATCAGGGTTAAAATCTTCTCTCAAACATAAAAATTCACTGGATTGCCTTGGGTAAATCACACTCTCTCAGCCTGAGAGGATGGCAATGGAAAACCCACTCTGAAGAATACTTGCTAAGAAAACCTTATGATAGCTTTACCTTAGAGTCACCATAAGTAAAAAATAACTTGGAGGCACACAATGATAACAGTGCTGACTTCTGCTACTGATCACCCTGTCTTTCACTGTTTTTGCTTGCAACAGAAGTGGATAAATGTGTTACAGACCTTTTGGTCCATGGTTTAAATGTGTGTCAATTATTTAGCTGTTCCAATTGGAAGACAGAAGAAGTCAGCATGCTGGTTTGTAAAAAATATCTGTCAATGCACAAACTGTCACTTCTGCACTTGGGTCAAAGAAGGAAAATCTCCTCTTGCAAGCTCCAAGAAGAATTTTAATCACTTGCACAACTGGTCTGATTGCTACTTCATGCCTAATTTATTGTTTGAAGATCTTCTGAAGAACATTCCATGTGTGTCAGCAGACAAATCTATCACACTAGATTTAGGGGGGTTGCAGACTGCCAGAAATAGTGCAAACTGAGTCCACTTTTAGGGTTAGGGAATCATGGGAACTGTAGTTTATTGTGGTACCAGAGCTCTCTGACAGAGAAGGCTCAATGTCTCAGGGGGAAAAAACAATTCCCATTATTCCCTAGCACTAACCCTAACCCTAAAAGTGGACTCAATTTGCACTATTTCTGGCAGTCTGCAACCCTCCTTTGAATCCGATTTTGCTTCTGTAAACATTCAGACAAAGACTTGTAGCTTTGAAGTAGGATTTAATTTTTTAAATGTAATCCCAAACATTTGTTGTTGCTGTTAACTGCATTTGAGTCAACCCCAACACATGGTGACCATGTGAATAAGACATCTCCAAAACTCCCTATCCTCCACTGCTCTACTCAGGTCCTATAAATTAATACCTGTGACCTCCCTAATAGAGTCTATCCATCTAGCATGCGGTCTTTCTCTCTTTCTCCACCTTTCCTAGCATTACTGTCTTTTCTAATAAATCATACCTTCTCATGATTTGTCCAAAGTATAACAGCCTCAATTTGATCATCTTGGCTTCCAGGGAGATTTCAAGCCTGATCTGTTCAAGGATCCATTTGTTTTGGACAATTCTAACTTTAGTGCTCAGTTGTATATCTTTACTCTTTAAGATGTTTCTAGTTCTTTCATAGTTGCCTTTCCCATTCCAAGTCTTCTTTTAATTTCTTGATTCCTTCCCGAACAATCTTTGATCCAAGGTATGGGAATTATTTTACTATTTTGACTTCCTCATTCTACGTTGAATGTTTGTAGGTCCTCTGTGGTCATTATTTTTGTTTTCTTTATGTTCAGCATTAAGCCTGCTTTTGCATTTTCTTCTTTGACCTTCCTTAGTAATTGTTCCAAGTCCATGCTGTTTTCCACTACTAGCAGTAGTAGTTCCAAGTCTGTGATGTTTTCTGCTAGTAGTATGGTGACGTCCACATATCTTAGATTGTTCGTATTCCTTCCTCCTATCTTTACTCCTCCTTTTTCCAAGTGTAAGCCTGCTCTTTGTGTGATATTTTCTGCATCCAAGTTGAACAAATAGGGTGATACAATGCAGCCTTGCCTGACCCCTTTGCCAATTGGTGAAGGGTCTGGAAACCAAGCCCTATAATGAACAACTTAGGGAGCTGGGTGTTTAGCCTGGAGAAGAGATGGTTAAGAGGTGATATGATAGCCCTGTTTAAATATTTGAAGGGGTATCATATTGAGGATGCAGCAACCTTGTTTTCTGCTGCCCAAGAGTATAGGACCTGGAACAATGGATGCAAGCTACAGGAAAAGAGACTCCACCTAAACATTAAGAGCTGTTTGACAGTGGAATGCATTCCCTTGGAGTCTCCTTCTTTGGAGGTCTTTAAACAGAGGCTGGATAGCCATCTGTTGGGGGTGCTTTGATTGTGAGTTCCTGTGTGGCAGGGGGGTTGGACTGGATGGCCCTTGTGGTCTCTTTCAACTATGATTCTATGAATTGGGGACTATCAGATGTGCTGGCACTCCCATGTCTTTAAGAGTGTTTCACAGCTTTTCATGATCTATGCAGTCAAAGGTTTTGCTATAGTCTATAAAACACAATCTGATTTTATTTTGGAATTCCTTGGTGTGCTTCATTAATCATTGTATGTTTGCAAGGTGGTCCCTCGTGCCTCTTGCTTTCCTGAATCCTGCTTTGGGATTTCTCTTTCCACATATGATTGGAGTCTGTCACAAAATTTTGAGCATAATTTAATAAATATGATCCTATAGTTACTGCAGACTTTTATGTCTCCTTTTTTTGTGGATGGGGATGTATCTTGATCGTTTCCAATTTGTTGGCCACAGTTTTGTTTTCCATATTTTTTAACATATATAGGCTAACACAAAAGCTTTTCAAACATTTACTTGAAATCAATGGGACTTAGTTGTTATTGTGTGCCTTCAAGTCATTTCTGACCTATGGTGACCCTAAGGTGAACCTGTCACAGGGTTTTATTTGCATGATTTATTTTGGCAAGAGGGAATTTGCCTTTGCCTTCATCTGAGCTGAGAGTATGTGACTTGCCCAAGGTCACCCAGTGGTTTTCCATGGCCAAGCAGTGGTCTGAACCCTGGTCAAACCTACTAGATGAGTCACACACTCTCCACGCCAGAAAACTCCATGATAGGTTCATCTTAGGGTTGCCATAAGTCAGAAACAACATGAAGGCACACAACAAAAACAAATCCCAGTATCCTACTTCAACACTCAGACCACCACACCACGCTGGTTCTCCAATGAGATTTACTTTCAAGTGAATGTATTGAAAACTGTATAACCCTGACTTCCTATTCTGACTTCGTCTCTTAAATCCAGGTTGCTTTACTATGTGCCCAATGTTAGTTTTCTTTATGCAAAATATGTTTGAGGCAAGCCTGTGGCCTGAAATGAGACACTCCATCAGGCTTAGCTCAGAGTATACGTGCAATGAAACAATGAAATCTGTCATGCAAACCAGCAGAGATTATACTTTCATAGCTCAAAAGGAGTGCAGGACTGATATACTTATGAAGAAAAAGGTCCCAGCCCCACAAAGAGCTAATAGGATTCCAAATCAGCGATCAGAGAAATCTTTGAAATTGGCCAATCTGCCCATAATAAGGAAAAAGATAAGTCTTATTTGGGGGAGATGAGAGCCAGTATAATATAGTGGTTTAAGCACTGGACTGCAACTCTGGAGACCAGGGTTCAATGCCCTGCTCAGTCATGGAAACCCACATGGAAACTCACATACTCTCAGCCTCAGAAAACTTTGTGATACGTTTGCTACAGGATGACCGTTGAACTTGAAGGCACACAACAACAAGGGATGATAGGTATGTGCAGTAAAGGGCATACCTTCTGAACTGCTGTTCAGTAGGAGACAATCCAATCCTCACAGAACTTTTTGTCTAAATTAAAAGGAAATAACTGTGTTACAGTGCTGGCAACCCAAACCACAGAGAGAAGAAAGGTATGTATTGGCAATCTGAGCTTTGTTCTGGTAAAGTGAAATAAAAGTTAGCCTAGTAATAGAAAAAAATGAATTTAAATCTCTAGGATTCAGGATTGACACTACAGCCCAAAGGTCAAGATAAACAATACTGAAGCAAATTTGCCTGATCCTATAAATGTTAGGCTGGAAATAAACAGCACTCCATTCAAGGGAGCTTACTACCAAATAAGCATACTGTAGATTTGCAGCCTTCAGCTATTTACAACCCCCTCATAATTCCTGAACTATAATTTTTATTTTTTTATTTTCTATACTTGCATCATGTCACAATTAACTGTCTGTTTGCTGCTATCCCTTTGCACATCTCTGCCTTTGTTGTTGTATGCCTTCAAGTTGTTTCTGTCTTATGGCAACCCTAAGACAAACTTATCACAGGGTTTTCTGGGACTGAGTGTCTGACTCGCCCAAGGTGACCCAGAGGGTTTCCATGGCCAAGTGAGGAATCAAACCCTGATCTCCAAAGTTGTATTCAAATGCTCAAACCACTAGACTAGCTCTCTTACCTTTGCCTACCTGTTTGTTTGCCACTTCATTGCTCCTTGTTTGCTTATCCAAAGTCTGATACCATGCCTATGTGTGGAGAGTTGCTTTTGCTTCTCTATAACACAGAGACACTTCTTGAGTTTTAATTTACCTTTATCTACTTCCTTAATTGTTAAGGTTTTTGCCCTCAGATCATATATTTCTTCTATCACTACTTTCCCATGCCCTAACAAACTGTAGCAGGGCAACAAGTAATTATTTTAACTCAAAATCTGAGAGGAAAGATAATTTGAGAGGCAAGGGAGAACAACACAATGAATTGCCACATTTCTCTTTGTCTGACTGAGCAAAACGGAGTAAGCGCTTGGATAAGATTTTAATTTTCATAGTTCTCCCATCTGCTATTTTGATGGAAGGAGGTAAAAAGCCAAACAACCCTGAGCAAGCTTTCTTTATCATGAAACTTTTTATTGCAGAGAATTGGCAAAGGCAATTCTCTACACATAGGCATGGTAGCAGAAAGGACAACGTAAGTCTGCCAAGAGACAGCAAGGGTACATTGCAAGCTCCAGAAGAGTTTACAATCTCTTTTGCTCCCTAAGTTCCTTGACTCCATGGTTGCAAAGATAAAGTTTATAGAAACATGACAATAATGCTATTGAAAGACTCAGTTACATTACAGCGAATTGCAAGAGCTACATGTGAATTATGTCTTCAAATCTTAATACTGTACCCCACTTTTTGTTCCTATTGATTAATATGGAACCATTATCATACATGCTGTTTTAGAGAACATCATGGCCAAATCAGAGATTCTTGTCCCAAGTAGCTTCTTGTCCCAAGTAGCTTACACTTCAATTCTAGGGGATGGGTGAAACAACAGAGACAAGGGCAAATGTGGAAAAGACAAGAGAATGGCAGGGTAGAAGAGTAAAAAGTAATAAGGGAAGGAGATAAACAAATACAGTAAACAACTGAAAGACTGAACCTACGATCTGAAAAAATAAACAGGTTTTAATCTGAATTTTGAAGGAAAGGAAGAAGTAGCAACATTTAGGGAAAGGTTCAAGGTGCTGAACAGCTATATGTGATGTTTCTTCTTGATCACTAATAATATTGAGCTTTATGAAAACTTGCACAGGCAAATGTAATAGCAACAGAATCCTGCATGGCAGGGGGTTGGACTGGATGCTTCTCGTGCTCTCTTCCACCTCTATGATTCTATGATCTTAACTTCCTTAACCTTGTCACCCCACAAACTTTTCTTTGAAGTGAAACTCACTTCCAGTAATGAAGCTATGTAGAGAGAAAAAGGTCTGATGTAAAGGAGTATAAGAAGGGAATGTAGCTATCCACACACACATTTAAAAAAAATCAAATATCTGCTTGTAAGTACAGACATTCATTGGGGTTAGGAGCACGGGACTCCTATGAAAGTATGAAAAAACACAAATTTAAAAAAAAACCTATTTTTTTAGCCTACCTTTCTAGGAATCTCTAGATCCTACAGTGCAATTCTATGGTCCATATCTGCTAGAAATGGATGGAAGAGAACTCAAGGGCCGTAAAGTCTAATCCCCTGCCATGCAGGAATACACAATCAATGCACCCCTGACAGATGGCCATCCAGCCTCTCTTTAAAAACCTCCAATGGAGGAAAGTCCACCACTCTCTGAGGCAGCAAATCCCATGGTCGAACAGCTTTTAATGTAAGGAAGTTCTTTCTAATGTTGAGGTGGAATCTCTTTTCCTGTAGTTTGAATCCATTACTTTGTGTCTCTGAAGCAGTAAAAAAACAAGCTTGCTCCTGCCTCAATATGACATCTCTTCAAATATTTAAACATGGCTATTGTGTCACCGCTTAACCTTCTCTTCTCCCAGCTAAACATAACCAGGTCCCTAACTCGCTCCTTATAGGGCATGGTTTCCAGACCTTACACCATTTTGGTCACCCTCCTTTGGACATGTTCCAGCTTGTCACATCATTCTTGAATTCTGCTACCTAGAACTGGACACAGTATTCAAGGTGAAGTCTGACCAAAGTAGGATAGAACAGTACTATCATTTTCCTCCATCAAAACACTATACTCTTATTGATACAGCCTAGAATCCCATTGGCTTTTCTAGCTGCGACATCACACTGCTAGCTCATGTTCAGCTTGTGGTCCACTAAGACTCTTAGATCCATTTCACATGCACTGGTATCAAAACAAAAATGTCATGACATGATTTTTAAAGTAAAAATAATAATGTTAAATCAGATTTCCAACAATGTAGGGCAGTGAAATCTTTCTCAACAATGTCATCTAGGTTTCATAGTAATATCCAGGATGGAGATACTGTAATGGACAAAGCTTCTCAGGCAGCTTTCAGAAGCACAAAGCTTCAGCAAGGAACAAGAGTGGAATAAAATATCTGTGAGATGCTTTTTTGAATTCATTGTACCTTTGGCTCTGTTTCTGTGAGGTGTAATTCAACATACCTTTAAAAAAAACTAAAATGATACAGAAATGTTAAGCAGTCCAATACTTATATAGGATGTAATTAGCTTTAGAATTACCTCCAGTGTAAACATATTATACCTATCTCACCTATACCCCCGATGCAGTAATTTCTTTATAGATGACTTACCAGGTGCAGAAACCAAGATTTGGCATCGTGTGAGAATAGCCAATAGGAAGTCATTGTGAGAATGAACTGCCACAAAAAAGAAAAAAAGAAAAGAAAAAAAGTCCGTATACATTAGTACAAGCATTTTTACAAGGTAACATGTGCCTGCATTAGCATCCTAAAGTTGCATAACCTTTGATCAGTCTATGCAATACTGTGCACGTCTGTGCAAGTACAAAACTAGGTATTGGGAACCTCTTAATGTGCCAGACTCTCTCTTCTAAAAAGCCCACATAGCCTATGAACAATGTTCCATGAAATCCTCAGAACCAAAGAACTGGCTAAATAAAGTATCACTTAACCATAGTGAGGTTTTATTTCCCTGTAGCTTCTTACCCATCTCTGGCCTGCCTACAGGCCATTGTTGAATAACTATGATTGCGCTGCTGTTTCTTGTATGGTAATACAGCTACCCCAACTCCATATCCATCATTAAAATAAGAATACTAAAGGCAGGCAAAATTACTGAGAGACAGCTTTCTTACCATTGTCTTGTGTGAGGAGTCTCCGAGCTTCCAAGTCAAACTCTTCTTTGCTGATTTTTTGTTTAAACCACAGCTTCAGATTAGCCCAGTATCTGTACAAGATATCAATAAAGTACTATCAATAATGAACTATGCCTTTCAAAGGCTATTTTTTCCTCTTAAGAGTCTCTGACCCTTGAGGAGAGACTATCATATTGTTTCACAGATCGTAAGAGGACTCTCAGGATTCACTTAGTCCAAGGATGAGAAGAAATTCAATTGCTGCAGATACATGGACTGAGTATAAGCATCTCCTGGGCCTAGGAGCACCAACATGCTCAATTTTATATTCTTTGAGAGCCCAGGAGCAGAGAACAGCAGTTAGGAGCTTTATCTAACAGCATTATTCCACTGCAGAAGGGCCGTTTGACACGAATGGTCTTTAAAGGGACATGGGATCTCTCAGGAGTGCTGTAACTATCTATTCCTGCATGACAGGGGGCTGGAGTACAATGCCTTTTCAATATCTTCCTGCTCATTTTCCTGCGTATAAGACTACTTTTTTACCTGTAAAATCTGTGGCTAGAGTGGGGGGGTCGTCTTATACGCTGGATATAAGGATAATGAGGATAGAGGTG
Organism: Phrynosoma blainvillii; assembly: GCA_026167975.1. Taxonomy (NCBI): domain Eukaryota; kingdom Metazoa; phylum Chordata; class Lepidosauria; order Squamata; family Phrynosomatidae; genus Phrynosoma; species Phrynosoma blainvillii. The sequence continues at coordinate 157,694,342 of JANUYF010000004.1, forward strand.
CTAAAACTCTATATTTTGACTGGAAAAATGGGGGGGTCGTCTTATATGCGGGTCGTCTTATAAGCCGGAAAATACGGTACATGTGATCATCCACCAGACAATAATAAGGTAACATTTTACATTTCAAATGTCTTGCTGGAGCATTGCCCTACTTATGCCAGGTGGGCCAAAGAATCTGAATGGAAATGATTGTGTTAAGTGCTTTCTGCAGCTTCTCTGAGACAACTGCAAAATTTGGTTTTAAAACCATGCCTCTACTGGTGCCAGTTGTGTACTTCTAAGGTCAGGTTTCAAGTGAGAATATACAATTTGGAAGATTTCTCATCACTCCTTTCTTTCTTTCTGACTGCCTACAAATACACTGGTTTTAGGGAAAGGCACTCACTCCGTGTATATTCTGGAAGAGCAAGTTTGGTGTTGGTGTTTTAATAATGCCCAGGAATTGTGGATTTGAAAGCAGAACATTGTCATTGTATACCTCTGTCAGTCATCGTGCATATTTAGTCTGACAAGTGGTACCTTTCATAAAAGTATGTGCGGAGTGTTCCCTTTCACTGATCCAGTCAGTAAGCCATGTCCTCTTCCATTTATGCTCCCTCTCACCAGGCCCTTCCCTTGTAAATCAACAGCCAACAAACCCTGCATGTCAGCTATGGTGAGTTCTTGCCTCTTAAGTTTTTTTTTCCTCTACAGATTTTTTGTATTTCTACAAACCCTGAGATTCTCCCAAGAGTGCTGATATTTTTCCTCTTGAGTATGGTGTTATTTTGGCCAAATGAGCAATAGCTCTTCTGCTTGAGCACTGGAAATGGCAGCAATAATATTAAAATCCCTGATCCATAATAACTCATATTTGTATAGACAGATTGCCCTGGTATATGAGCAGTAATGGGAACTAAATAACTGAAATCAGGATTTAAGCTTTTTATTCAGTTATTAAGTAAATGAGAAATTGTGCTGAAAGGCTACAAATGTTATATTCCCCATCTGGCCCTTTAATACATGCAAATGGTTAAAGTAACCGTTATTTATTTTTGTTCATTATCTAGAGTTTTATACTTTAGATAGATAATTCTAAAAGTATAACTTTTCTTAAACTAACAAGTAATAATGCAGCTTAGAACTTTTTTGCATCCAAATGGCCACCTTGTGTCCTGTCCCAGGAACTTGGGACTTTGGGGGGGAGCCACATGGGAATCCCTAAACTAAAAAAAGGGAGGAGTTAATGAGATGAGATTGTATACTGGGAAAAGCAACAGAAGAGATTTTAGATGGTGGGGGCGATGAAAATGGGGTTTAAAAAAATTAATGAAGCTGTCTGTTTCTTTCTCTCACAAACTAAAAAATGGGGACAAGGTCAGGGTGAACTACAGAACCAGTGGCATTTTTCAGCAATAATATGGTTAAGAATGTTACTGCAGGCTTTTAATTTAAACAGCAATTAAAGATAAATATAATTAAGCCTTTTCCCACTTCTTCTTATAGCATGATTGTTAATGAATAGTAATAAATACAGCAACATTAAAAATACAGTAATGTTAAGTGCATACAAACTTTCTTATGTGTGCATATAGGTTATGTATGGGGTGCAATGACCAATCTGACTGGCTCCATTCCAAGCCGCCATTTTCAACTTGCTCTGGCAGTCAAGATACCAGGGCTCTGCTAAACTGGGGAGCAGGCCCCATAAACTAGAAATCTCTCTACCTCCACTCTGTTCTTAAAATCACTGCCTTGTGTTGGCTAGATTCCTGCCCTTTTAGTCCATCCTTGAGAAATACTCTTTCAGTCTCATTAAACAATTAGTTTCAGGGAAAGATTCCACAACTACTTTTGTAACTTATTCTGCTCAACTGAACCACACACACACACAAACCCAATACAGCTTCATATAGGTCTCATTCCCACTATGTTTTAAACCGGTTTGCAAAATGGTTTGAAGCGGTTTAAACGACCCTGGTTTGCACTTGAACCGAATCGCTGAAGCCGTCTAGCGAGAAGGGGGCATGCCCTGCTAGAACTATTTAATGCACGTCTTTCTGATGCTGTTTCTTCCATGTCTTTTTCAATAAATCGATTCTGTGCAAGTGTGAACGAGATGTGGATCGGAATCTATTTAAATGTGCCCTTTAAATTTGCCGGCCGGCTGAAATGATTCATTTTGAATCGATTCATTAGTCAATGGGAACGTCAAGTGGGTTATTTTACAGCTAGAAAATGAGTCTCGGGTAAATGATAGTGTGAACCATGCTCCGCTGCTGAACAGATCCATTGGTAAGTGGGAATGAGTCCATAATTTCAGCCATGGTGACTGATGCAAAAGAGGGCAGAGCTCCAATATCTGGAAGAGATGCATAAGAAGGCATTTTAATAGGCAGAACTTCCCATGCAAAGCTGCACTTGCCAAACTGCTGTTGTTGTTGTTGTATACCTTCAAGTCATTTCTGACTTATGGCAACCCTTAGGCGAATCTATCATGGAGTTTTCTTGGCAAGGTTTGTTCAGAGAGGTTTGCCCTTGCCTTTTTCTGAGGCTGAGGCAGTATGACTTGCCCAGGGTCACCCAGTGGGTATCTATGGTCAAGCAGTGATTCAAACCCTAATCTCCCAGAGTTCTAGCCCAAACCTGAAAACACTATACTATGTGACCTCCTTTTTTTAAAATATAAGATTAAGATTTTGCAAGTTAAAGCTAATGTTTCTAAATGTAAGCCATTACTGTTTTCTTAAGTAAGCCATAATGTTAATGACATCAGAGAACATTTCCCCATAGTATTGTTTTGGAACTCAGAATCTTAAGATCTAAGCAACAACCCTAGTCATTTGCTATGTAGCTGGATAGCCAAAAGCGGGAGCTCATTTTCTCCATAGAGTCCTAACATATAAAACAGCACATTTTCTGAAGATGCATTCTTGAAAGGTGTGCGTGTGTGCATGCATGGGCATATATCAATTCCTTAAAGATATAGAGATCTGTTACCACAGCACTGCATGGCACCACAGTATGCAAACATGGGTGACTTAGGGCCTTTGCAGACTGCCAGAAATAGTGCACATTAAATTGAGGCACTGCCCTGGCTCAGTGCTAGGGAATCATGGGAACTGTAATTTATTGTGGCACCAGAGCTCTCTCACAGAGAAGGCTCAATGTCCCAGAAAAAAATACAATTCCCATGACTCCCTAGCACTGAGCCAGGGCAGTGCCTCAATTTAATGTGCGCTATTTCTGGCAGTCTGCTTAGGCCTTTAGAATACTTCCTTAGCAAAGGCACCCAAAAACCCCTCCTCTACCTATGGATTCTTGATGACCTCTTTGTAATTTGGTCACATGGAAAGCAATCACTGAAGAAGTTCCACCAGGATTTCAACAACTTCCACACTACCATTAATTCTGAACAATCCACACAACAAATTCACTTTCTTGACAGCACTGTGCAACTGCACAATGGACTTCTAAGTGACATGATTTATCAAAAAACCACAAATTGGTACACATACATACATGCCATCCAGAACACACTACCAAATCTATTGTTTACAGCCAAGCCCTCTGATACAACCACATCTATTCAGACCCATAAAACAGACTCAAAACTCTTGGATTTACAACAGGCATTTTTCAACCTACAATTCCAAAGGAGGTGAAGAAACAAATTGACAAGAAAGATTAATATCCAGGATCCATTCACTACAAGACAGACCAAAAACACCAAATGCCAAAAACATTTTTGGTTGTCATGTACAATCCCCAGCTGAGACTACTCAAACACATTATCAACAAGCTACAACCAATTCTGGAAAATAACACAAGCTCTGGGAAGCAGGCCTTTATGGGCCTACAGCCTCCAAATCTTAAACAACTACTCACTTCCAACAGGACACATGGCATGGATGGCAATGCAGGGACAAGACCCTGCCACAAACCCAGATGTGAACTCTGCCCCCAGATCTACTCTGGGAGCAATATTACAGGCACCAATAACATCACCCACATCAGAAGTGCATTTACTTGCTCTTCCTCCAATGTGATATATGCCATCCTATGCCTCTACAGTCAACATTGGATAAACAGGACAGTCTCTGTGCAAGAGAATAAAGGAACACAAATCTGACATTAAAAAGGACAATACCCAAAAACCAGTTGCAGAACATTTCAACCTTCCTGGATATACGGGATGGGATTTACAAATTGTTGTCCTTGAACAAGGAAATTACAAAGGAAAAGTAGAAAGAGAAACAGCTGAATTGGATTATGGCCACAAATTCCAATCCATTATAAGAGGTATGAACAAGAACAATGGCTTCATGGTTCACTACATATATTAATACTAAGTCCTCACTACTACACATGTAACAAAGGTAATCTTCTCAAAGAGTTTGAACCATGTGAGACTGACTTTTGCGAGGCAGATTTATTGCTTTCACACACCAACACTGGCCACTGTAAAAATCTGAAAGACCTATATCACCTTGCCCAGTCTTGTCCAAGTTTAGGGCAAGGGCCATGATTGGCGTCTTTCTGGGTCCTATTACATCCCTTTTCACTCCCACAACTGTGTAAATATGCTTTTCTGTTGTTAATTGCCTTCAAGTTGACTTTGACCATGATGACCCTATGAATGAGAGAGCTCCAAAGTCACCTTATCCTCAACTGGTTTGCTCAGCTCCTGAAGATTCACGCCTTCACTGACAACCTCTCCATCTGGAATGTGGTGTCCCTCTTTTCCTATTGCCTCCAACTTTACCAAGCATTATTGTTTTTTCTAGTGAATCCTTTCATCACATGATATGGACAAAATACAACCACCTCAGTTTAGTCATCTTTGCTTCCAGGGAGAGTTTGAGCCTGATTTGCTCTAGGACCCATTTATTTGTCGTTTTGGCTGTCCACAGTAGTCTCAGAACTGTTCTCCAGCACCACATCTCAAATGAGTTGATTTTCTTCCTATCCGCTTTCTTCAATGTCCAGCTCTCACAGCCACACATAGATATGGGAAATACGATGGCACAGACAACCCTAATTTTAGTATTCAATTATATATCTTATCACTTCAGGATCTTGCGTAATTCCTTTGTAGCTGCCCTTCCATGTCCTACTCTTCTTCTGATTTCTTGACTGCAGTCTCTGTTCTGATTGATGATTGAGCCCAAGTATGGAAAATCCTGAACGACAGTATTTCAAACTCTTTGTCAGGGATCGGCAAGATTTACTCACCTGGGGCCGGTCCACTGGTCCTGGGGTCTTCCGCCGGGCCGAGGGGGGGGGAATGGCGGCGCTCGCGCTCGCGCATGCACAGTACTTCCAGAGTACTGCACATGCACGAGCGAGCTGCGGTTGCGACTTGTTCACGCATGCGCAGTACTCGGTGCACGTGCAAACGAGTCGCAGCTGCCATTTTGTTTTCCAAAATGGCGATCGCGGCTCGTTCGTGCATGCGCGTGAATACTGCATATGCGCAAACAAATCGCGGCCGTCATTTTGGAAAACAAAATGGCGGCTGCGACAGGGGGCAGCGGTGGGGGTCGGTCGGCAGGCCTCGGCGGACCGGGTGCAGCCCGCAGGTTGCCGACCCCTGCTCTTTGTCATCCACTTTAAAATTATATAGATTGTTTTTGGTCCAAGTTTCTGTTTCCTTGATGTTCAGCTGTAAACCCGCCTTTGCCATTTCTGCCTTGACCTTCTTCCATAGTCTTTTCATAGCTCTGATATTTTCTGCTAGCATTATGGTGTCATCTCCATATAAAATATGTTTTATTTTTTTCTGTTAACTGCTTTTGTGTCGATCTCGACTCATGGCGACCCTATGAATAAGACATCTCCAGGCCCCCCTGTCCTCTACTGCTCTTCCCAGCTCCTGCAAACTCATATTCATGGTCTCTTTAATAAAGTCCATTCATCTAGCATGTGGCCTTCCTCTCCTTCTATTTTCCTTTGCCTTTCCTAACATTATTGTCTTTTCCAATGATCCATGCCTTCTCATGATGTGTCTGAAGTATGACAGCCTTAGGACGTTATCACACGGGGAGTCGCGGGGAGAAAGTGGAAATAAACCGGACGAGCACAAGACTTTAATTTGCGGGATTTGTCCCGTTCCGCCTCATCTGATAACTAAATTCGAATTTAAAAGGGGGTTAATTCGAAGAAAAACCTGATCTTTTCATTTCCTCAAAAATCCCAAAAATGAAAAGATCAGGTTTTCGTTCGAATTAACCCCCTTTTAAATTCGAATTTAGTTATCAGACGAGGCGGAACGGGACAAATCCCGTAAATTAAAGACTTCCGTTCGTCCGGTTTATTTCCACTTTCTCCCCGCAACTCCCTGTGTGATAACGTCCTCAGTTTGGTCATCTTGGCTTCCAGGGAGGTTTCCAGTTTGATCTGCTCTAGGACCCACTTGTTTCTCCTTTTGGCTGTCCATAGGATCCTCAGCACTCTTCTCCAGCACCACATTATCTCAAAGGAATTCATTTTCCTCCTATCATCTTTCTTAACTGCCCAGCTCTCATATCCACACATAGTAATAGGGAATACAATGGCTTGTGTGATTCTGACTTTTTGTGCTGAGTTGTATGTCTTTGCATTTTAGGATCTTTTCTAGTTCTTTCATAGCCACCCTCCCCATTCTTAGTCTTAGGTGGGGTGCAGACGGGCGGCTCTAGGCTGCCCCAGGAAGCGGTGGATCGGGGCCGTGGTTACCCCACACCGCGGCCCCGATCCTCCTTTTTGCCGCCCCGAAAAGAGCGGCAAAATGCCACCCTAAGAGCCGGCGTGCGGCTCTTCTTCGCCCTTTCCGGCGCAGTGCCATCTCTGCCTCTGGGCCAGTCTGCAGAGGCCCATAGTCTTCTTCTGATTTCCTGACTACAATCCCCATTTCTATCAACGTTTTATTCCATGTATGGGAATTCTTTTACTATTTCTATTTCTTCATTGTCTAGGTTGAATTGTGAAGGTCCTCAGTGGTCATTATTTTTGTTTTCTTTATGTTCAATATTAAGCCTGCCTTTGCACTTTCTTCTCTGATCTTCCTTAGTAGATGTTCCAGGTCTGTCAGGTTTTCTGCTAGTACTATGGTGTCATCTGCATATCTCAGATTGTTGATATTCCTTCCTCTTATATAGCTGAGCATTTATTATCGCTCTGTACTGCATGCTAAGAAGTGGGTTTATATCCAGGAAAGCGCAGGCGAAAATAAAAAAAAAACACCGCTTGCTCTTAAAAGTGTTGCCACATTTCTTCCTCCCTTTTGTTGTTAGTTGCTGTCTAGCCGTCCAAACTAAGGAACGTCTGAGGAGCTGAGGGGTTTGAAATAAGATGGACATAATAATAATAATAATAATAATAATAATAATAATAATAATAAGGTAAACAATAGAACATCTTATCACCGCACAGACATAGCAAGGGGCCGAGGCAGCCCCGCTCCCCCTCAGCGTCCTTTTGCCCAGGCAGAGGGGGAGCGTCCCGGGCGAGTCCAAAATCGAGGCCGGGGCTCTCTGGGACCAACTAGGCCTCTCGCGTAGTTGCGGCCCGGCGCCTTAACCTACAGACAGGGGAAAGTGAAAGAAGGAGCCCGCTTTATCACTCACTGCTTCACATTCTCGCCCAAAGCCTCGCTCAGGTTTTTTTTGGCCACCTCCAGCTCGCTCACGTAAGTCGCCATCTCAGTCCCGGCTTCCAGCAGAAACCGCCCGCCCGCGCTGACTCCGCCGCACTGAGAGGGCAACAGCAACCTCAAAAGCAATCCTTGCAGCCCTGGGCTGTTATTTATTTATTTATTTGGTTCGCTGCTCCCGCCCGCAGAGCCACGGAAATGGAGGAGGAGGACTAGCGAGAGCCCCCTCAGCTCCATCTGCACTACAAGAATAATCCGATTCGACCCCGCCTTAACTCCCATGGCTCCATGCGATGGGATTCGGGGAATGGTGGTTTGTTGAGGCAGCAGAGCGGAGCTACCATTCCCCGAATCCCATCGCATAGAGCAATGGGAGCTAAAGCGGGATCGAACCGGATTATTTCTGCAGTGTGGCTGCAGCCCAAGTGGACTTGAGCCGGTGGAAGAGTCCTGCGGGACGGGAAGGGGCCTCAGGGCCAGGCTGACCATCGCAGAGGAGAAAGAAGAGGCAGAGGCAGGGCAAAATGGAGGACGTCCAAGGAAAATGGAGGACGTGCCCTAAATCCATTCCATATGGTTTATGTACTACTACACATGTGTGTTGTTGTTCGCCTTAACATCGTTTCTGACCTATGGCGACCTTACCACTTGGCAAAGGTTTCTTCAGAGAGGTTTTAGCCATGTCCCTCCTCTGAGGAGGCTGAGAGAGTGTGACTTTCCCAAGGCCACCCAGCGGGGTTTATTTTATTTTAATGGGGATTGGAACCCAGCTCTCCAGAGTCTTAGTCCAACCCAAACCTCTACACCTGGCTGCATCATTATATTGTTGCTGCTTGTGTGCCTTTTAAGTCATTTCCAATCTATGGCAAATCTATCCTGGCAAGGTTTCTTCGGAGGAGGTTTGCCACTGCCTTCCCCTGAGGAGGCTGAGAGAGTGTGACTTGACCAAAGTCACCCAGTGGGTTTCTAGTAGCCAAGCTGGGATTTGAATCCTGGTCTCCACAGTCGTAGGTCCAAAACACACCGCAGAAGTAATCTGTTTTGAGACCGCTTTAACTGCCCTGGCTCAGCAATAGGGAATCCTGGGAATTGTAGAATTCAAAGATATAGCCATGTTAGGACCTTTGCAGAGTGCCAGAAATAGTGCAAATTGAGTCCACTTTTAGGGTTAGGGTTAGGGTCAGGGAATCATGGGAACTGTAGTTTATTGTGGCACCAGAGCTTTCTGACAGAGAAGGCTCAATGTCTCAGGAAAAAAACAATTCCCATGATTCCCTAGCACTAACCCTAACCCTTAAAGTGGACTCAGTTTGCACTATTTCTGGCAGTCTGCAAAGGCCCTAAGTCTGTAGAATCAGTATGTAGAGAGAGAGAGATCTTGTAGCACCTTTGAGACTCATTGAAAGAAAGAAGTTGGCAGCAGGAGCTACCCTAGACTTCAGTCTATTTCCTCAGATGCATTTGGTCATTTGCAAGCTGGGCGAGTATATGTGTGCGTTTGTGTATATATATATATATATATGTGTGTGTGTGTGTGTGTGTATGTACAGTATATATATATATATATATATATACTGTAGACACACACACACACACATATATATATATATATATATATAAACACATACAAACATACACCCCTCTCAGCTTCCAGCCTAAAGAGGCGCCCTCCTTTTCAGGGCTAGACACACTCCTTGCGTGCCTCCAAGACGGTCTCTGCTGAATTATGTCTGAGGCTGAGAGAGTGTGGCTGAGCCAAGGTCACCCAGTGTTTATGCCCGAGCGTGGCCGTCCATCCATCCAGCCCAGGAGTAGGCAACCTTTCCCCTTTAAGGGCCGAGGGACTTCAGCTCCCAGAAGCCTCAGCCATGTTGGCCAATAGTCCCATGTTGGCCAATAGCTCCTGGGATTCTGGGAGCTGAAGTCCCTCGGCCCTTAAAGGGGAAAGGTTGCCTACCCCTGCTCCAGCCCCTAGGCCCCTCTGAGGCCGGCCTTTTCCCTCCCCTCAGAGCAGGCCCGCCTTCCCTGAGGCCTTTGTGAGGTAAGGCGCCTCCAAAGCCAGAGCGCCGCCTCAGGAGAGGGAGGCCGCGCCACCAACCGCGCCCCCTTCCTCCCTCCCTTTCCCGGGCTGCTGTTCCTCCGCCAGGCTCCTTCCTCGTCGGACGACCGTCGCCGCCATGCCTGGCCTTCTCTTGGGAGACGAAGCGCCCAACTTCCATGCGGAGACCACGCAAGGCCCCATCCGCTTCCATGAGTTCCTGGGAGACTCGTGAGTGCCGCCGGGGCCTGAGAAGGAAGAGCTCCCTCAGGAGGGAGAGAACGCGGGCTGCGTCCGCACTGCACAAATATAATCCAGGTTGAGAACGCTTTAACTGTCCCAGCTCAGTGCTAGGGAAGCCTGGGAGTTGTAGTTTATTGTGGCACCAGAGCTCTCTCTCTCTCTCTCTCTCTGGGCCTGTACAGACTGCCAGAAATAGTGCTAACTGAGTCCACTTTAACTGCCCTGGCTCAGTGCTAGGGAATCATGGGAACTGTAGTTTATTGTGGCACCAGAGCTCTCTGACAGAGAAGGCTCAATGTCCCAGAAAAAAATACAATTCCCATGATTCCCTAGCACTGAGCCAGGGCAGTTAATGTGGCCTCAAGATGGATTATTTCTGGCAGTCTGCATAGGCCCTCGTCTCTGACAGAGAAGGCTCAATGTCTCGCAAAACTATACAATAATTCCCTAGCCCTGAGCCAGGGCAGTGAAAGCGTTCTCAAACTGGGTTGTTTCTGCAGTGTAGATGCAGCCTAGCCCTCCTACTCTTTCTTTTTCCTCCTCTGCCTGACACCAGCTCTTCTCTGGGAAGGTTCTCAATGGTTCCTATGTTTTGAGACAGCTTTATTATGTAATATATTAATACGTATGTCTTCATTTTTCTCATAAGCTGCCTTGAAAGGATTTATGTCTTGACAGGTGGGATATAAGGCAACACAATAAATACACAATAAATAGAGGATTTCTAACACTGTCCATGCATGACCAGAAAGCAGGGACTAGTAACATTTATCCCTTAGGGCAGGCAAACTGTCCCCTTTAAGGGCCGAGGAACTTCAGCTCCCAGAATCCCAGACTATTGGCCAACATGGCTGAGGCTTCTGGGAGCTGAAGTCCACTGCCAGAAATAATTCAGTTTGAGTCCACTTTAACTGCCCTGGCTCAGTGCTAGGGAATCATGGGAACTAGTTTATTGTGGCACCAGAGCTCTCTGACAGAGAAGGCTCAATGTCTCAGAAAAAAACACAATTCCCATGACTCCCTAGCATTGAGCCAGGGCAGTTAAAGTGGACTCAAGATGGATTATTTCTGGCATCTGTAAAGGCCCTCAGTCGCAGAATTTGTAGCCCATTGGCCGTGAGGGGCAGAAGATTCCAGAAGGAAGGATGTGTTGCCTAATAATACACAGGCATTTATTTAAATTGTTATGTGCTGTCTAGTCAGGATTATCTTTTTCTGTCAAACATAGAGAATCAGTATATATAGAGAGAGCTCTTGTAGCACCTTTGAGACTCACTGGAAAAAAGAAGTTGGCACCATGAGCTTCCCTAGACTTCAGTCTACTTCCTCAGATGCATTTGGTCGTTTGCAAGCAAGCTAATTGCTGGCAGTATTAAAAGGCTGAAAGTCAACTTTTTCCATTTGAAATGAATAAATGCAATGGTGTCTTAAAGCTCTGTTTTTTTAATCCAAGTAAAAGAGTCTTTAAAATATAGCTTCTTCATATTACATGAAAGAGTTGCAGCTTTCCTAGACTTAAGTCTACTTCCTTAGATGCATTTTTGGTGGACTGGAGGCCATGGACAGACATGTATAGCTTTCGTAGACTTCAGTCTACTTCCTCAGATGCATTTGGTGGAGTGGAAGCCAGGGACAGACATAGATACATACGTACATATACATACATATATATGTCTGTGCCTGGCCTCCACTCCACCAAAAGCATCTGAGGAAGTAGACTTAAGTCTATGAAAACTCCTGCTGCCAACTTCTTTCTTTCAGTGAGTCTCATGGGTGCTACAAGATCTCTCTACATATTGATTCTATGGACTAACACGGCTAGATATTTGAATTAAACCCCTTTGGAAAATATGGTTATTAATTTTAGAACTACTCAAGAACTTAAACTGTGCTTTGACTCTGACTTGAAGTCCTGGTTTGATGGCTGCATGCAAAGCAAAGATCTGTCAACACTGGGGCATTTACTAAGGATAAGATATTGGTTCCAGTGATAAATGCACAGTAGCCCTTGGTATCCACTGGCGTTTGGTTCCAGGACCCCCATAGAAAATCCGTGGGTGCTCAAGTCCCATTAAATACAATGGTGTAGTAAAATGGTGTCCCTTATATAGAATGGCAAAATCAAGGTTTGCTTATTGGAATTTATATTTTTTAAAAATATTTTCAAGCCAGAAATGGTTGAATCCATTGATAAAGAATCTATGGAAATGGAGGGCTGACTGTATATGTGGATCTCATATTGGAACAACAACAGTAATATATTTATTTCTTACCTGCCTCTCCCCAAACTTCCAGGCTTCGTTGTTGTTGTTGTTGTTGTTGTGTGCCTTCAAGTCATTTCCAACTTATTTGCAACCCGAAGGTGAACCAGTCATGGGGCTTTCTTTGCAAGATTTGTTCAGAGGAGGTTTGCCATTGCCTTCCCCTGAGGCTGAGAGAGTGTGACTTGCCCAAGGTCACCCAGTGGGTTTCATGGCTGAGCTGGGAATCGAACTCTGGTCTCCAAACCAGTGCTGGCTCCCTAGAACATTATAATTTAAGTGACTACATTATGTGGAAAACATTCAGGGGTAGCTGCGTTGGCCATTTAGCAAATTGAAACAAAAATCCATCTGTGATAACATTTCTGTGATAACCCAAATGCACAATATACCGTACTTGTTGCAAGTTTTCGAAGCTCCACGGACTTCTTCATCAGGCAAGATGTTACAAACCAACAAAACAGGAGACAAACAATTGGAGTTTTGTTGTTTTTTTGTGATTCAAAACTGTGGAGTCATTTGCAACCAAGCTAATTGCTGGCAGCATTGAAAGGCTGAACGTCCATTTTTTCCATTTCAAATGAATAAATACGCATGATGGAATGACGTCTTAAAGCTCTGGTTTTATAAGCCAAGTGAAAGAGTCTTTAAAATACAGCTTCTTCATATTACACGAAAGAGTGGCAGCTTCTTGCAATAGTGTGGCTGATCTGAAAATAGGCAGAAGTACAAACATTTCCTCATTCGCTGTCTAGCTTTTTCATCTAAAATTGCAGTGCTTGATGGCTTAGTAAATATTTGCTCATAGTTGAGAAATTATACTACAGCCTCATGGGTAAGCATAAAAAGTATTTCTGAGGCATCTGGCATCAGGGGTGACACAAAGAGCAGTTGCCATTGCTTGGCTTGGCACAGTTTGTGGAGAGTTACTGCATTCAAGTATAAGTCTAGACCAGGGGTAGGCAACCTTTCCCCTTTAAGGGCCGAGGGACTTCAGCTCCCAGAAGCCTCAGCCATGTTGGCCAAAAGTCCCATGTTGGCCAATAGCTCCTGGGATTCTGGGAGCTGAAGTCCCTCGGCCCTTAAAGGGGAAAGGTTGCCTACCCCTGGTCTAGAAATTTTGGTCAAAAATTGACACAAAAAACCTGAGTGGACTTATCCACAGGTCAATGCAAGTACAGTGGTACCTCGACATACGAGTTTAATTCGTTCCGTAACCTTGCTCGTATGTCAAATTGCTTGTATCTCAAAGCATCTCAATTTTCCCCATTGAAATTAATTGAAATGTAGTGTGCAGTGTAGTGTGCGATTCCTCGTATCTCAAATCTTGCTCTCATCTCAAAGCAAAATATTGCTCGCTCGGCGGCTCGTATCTCAAAACACTCGTATATCAGGGCACTCGTATGTCGAGGTACCACTGTACTGTACTTTAACTCTTATCTAAAAATGAGCCATCTCCTGCTAAAGGGCAAGAACATAATCTTTCCTGGAAGCATTGACCCCTCTCTGTTATCTCATCCATCCAGCCTTTAGGGTGAGCACAAACAGTTATGCCTGCTGGAATTTTGTAAATTATTTGGCATTTTTTACCTTCGCTTCATCCTTTAGATCAGGGGTAGGCAACCTTTCCCCTTTAAGGGCCAAGGGACTTCAGCTCCCAGAAGCCTCAGCCATGTTGGCCAATAGTCCCATGTTGGCCAATAGCTCCTGGGATTCTGGGAGCTGAAGTCCCTCGGCCCTTAAAGGGGAAAGGGTGCCTACCCCTGCCCTAAGCTTTACCCTCAACTTATCCATGGGTCATATCAAAATCCATAATTTTTGCCCCCAAACCTGACCTTGACTTATACATGAGGTCAGCTTATATTAGAGCAGGGGTCCCCAAACTACGACCTGTGGGCCGGCCCCGGCCCGTCGAGGCCTTCTTACCGGCCCACGGCCGGTCCTGCTGCCGCCGCCACTGCTTTCACACGCCGTTGGACGCCATTTTGTCTTCCAAAATGGCATCCGGAGTCGTGTGCATGCGCATGGTGTCGCGCGCGCATGCACATGACTCTGGGCGCCATTTTGGAAGACAAAATGGTGCCGGAGTAGTGCACATGTGCTCGTGATGCAGGGCACCATTTTGTATTCCAAAATGGTGCCCGGAGTTGTGCGCATGCGCGCGCGCACCTCCGGCCCCCCGGAGATCTGGGGGCCAGCGAACCGATCCCCATATCAAAAAGTTTGGGGACCCCTTTTTAGAGTATATATACAGTAATACTATGTTTTAGCCAACTTGGCTCCTGTCCTGGAAGAAAGGTGGGATATAAATGAAATTAATACAGATGTTTGGCTGGAGGACTTTTGCAGTGGGCAAACCTGCAGAACAATCAATGTTACTTGGCTATGTTGGGAAATTTATAAGTTTAAAGTTTATAAGGACTCCTGAATGTAGGCTGTTGGTTTCACTGCTGTAATTCTGAAACATCTGCAGTGTTGTAAAATGCATTTTGAGACCCACACAAAGACCTTCCTTTGAGGAAGAATATCCAGATATTTCCTAATGTATTTTGAAAGCTTTTAATCAGGCAACAAGAATATAATAGTCTTTTCCCAGCGCAGTGGTGTACTTATACTTTCCAAAGCGTTTGTGGTGCTGTTGTAGCAGAGCTTGGCAGATGTAGGCTGCATCCACTCTGTGGCCACCACAAACTTTAGTTCCCAGAATGCCATAGCATGGAGCCAGGGCAGTTAAAGTGATGTCAAATCGGATTATTTCTCCAGTGTGGATGCAGCCATAGTTTACTCATTTATTATTCTATCCTACCCTATATCCAGGATCAGGTCAGCCAAGTGGAAGGTATAATGTACTGTAGTAGTACAGCTGTAGGTCTCCTTCTGGGCCTTCTTCCTTGAACATGTTGAATAGATATCTCACTCTCTTCAAAGGGTTTTGTCGTATATTTTTTACCTGCATAAAGTGGTTATGAAACCCTCTGGGACTGTCCAGCAAAAGGTTATATCTTTTTTCCTGAGCACCTACACTCTTATGTTTTTTCAGCATTTTTTTCCCCATGAATTTCTTTAAACATAATTATTTCATTCCTATTTATTTTAAACCTTTTCTTAAAATGTGCTCTCAATATTTAAACTCTGACACTTTTATGTGTGAAACAAGTTATCAGATTTCTTGGAAGTTCTTTCCCCTTTGCATAATCAGTTTTGCCTATATATTGCTCCTACTTATTCAGTTCTTTGGAGCTGTTTATAAAGTCCATCAAAGCAGTTAAGACTGTCTGTTTTTAGTCAGTCAGGTCTTCTGGAACGACTCTTAACTTAATCTGTGTTTCCTTTGATTTTACCTCCATCATCATAATTCTATTTTGTGCCTTTTCCAGATCTTGCTGGAAAATGTCCATTCCCTTTGAATTATCAACAATCTCATGTTCATGTTTCTGTGTATTCAATGTGAGATTCTGAATGATCTCTTTGAACTATTTTTCAGCAACCTCTTTAAAATGATTTCCTTGTCCTGTAATATCTAATCTTATTGAGTCCAGTTTCTTCTCTAAATTTCCACCTTTATGGAAATGAATAAAGTGATACCTTTATTGGACCAACATGCATAATATACATGTTGCAGGCTCAAAGTCCAGGAAATTTAATATCCATGTGCAACACAAAAAGATACTTCCTTTGCAATCCAAGATATCTCCATCCTTTATGAGGACACTGGATTTCTCAAGATGTTTTCATGCTTTTATATCAGGAAAACTTCAGATGGTAAAACATGCCAATCCAGTTCAAATTGGGGGGGGGAGGTGTTTACCTTTGTTGGAGGTAGAAAGCTTAAATAGTAAGGTCTAAGTTCACTGGCTCACTCTTTAGGATTCCCCGGTTGTAGCTATAATGCAGTATCTTGAAATCCAGAAAACACCCAGGGGTAGCCGTGATGGCCATATAGAAAATCCAATAACATCAAAAAAACCACAAAACAAGGATACCTTCATAGGGACAACCAAAATGCACAATATACGTTGCAAGCTTTTGAAGCTCCACTGGCTTCTTCATCAGGCAAGGTGTTAAAAACCATAGAGAAGAAAAAAATTAGAGATGCTAGTCATAGGCCTGCATTTTGCTGTTTTTGTTCTCAGTTCAGATGGTATGGAGGGGTATCTCTTGCAGGCTGGCACCTCTTCCTTCTGGCCATGTGGCTACCAGTCAAGGAAAGTTAAGGAAATTTAACATTCATTTGCAACATAAAAAGATACTTCCTTTGCAATCCAGGATGTCTCCATCCTATTAACACCTGATGAAAAAGCCAGTGGAGTTCGAAAGCTTGCAACGCACACTGTCCCTCCACATTCTTTGGGGTTGGGGCAAAGGGCCCCTGTGAATGTGGAAAAAGTGCAAATAACAAAAGCACTATGTTTTTACCTGAGAGAACACCTCTCTGGGGATCTCTAGGTCCTCCAGTGCAATTCTGTGGTCAACATCTGCCAGACACTGACCATTGAATTGCACTGAAGGAGCTACAAATGCCAAGTGGAGTGTTGTCTCTAGGAATCTAGGTCCTTCAGTGTGACTTTAGGTTAAACTTGACCATAGAGTTGCGCTGGAGGACCTAGATATTCATAGAGCGATCATATTAATAAAATCCATGAATAATCAAAGCTGCAAAAGTTAAAGCCGCAAATGTGGAGGGACAAGTGTATTGTGCATTTTGGTTGGTCCAATAAAGATATTACTGTTTGGTGGATTTTTGAGGCTGTTGCATTTGCTATATGACCAACGCGACTATCCCTGTATGTTTTCTGTTACGCATTTATTCAAATCTAAAATCTGGTTAGACATCGCATCTATTAAGGGTCGACTTTTAATGAGTATAGGGTCAGTTTCTTCTAGACCAGCTTTCAGTATCTTTCTGATGGCCATGTTTATGAGGTCATGTGGTTCTCAGACTTGGCATGGGACCCCCATGGGGGGAGTTACTGGGGGGGCACAAAAGTTGGAGGCCCTAACACCTCCCCTCCTTTCCTTTCTGTCCTGAAGGGGAAGAGAAAGGCAAGGAGGGCATTTGGAGCAGCTGCCTTTTCCACCTGGGGCAGCGAGGAGAGACCCTTTAAAAAGGCTGCCTGACCCTTTAAAAAGGCTGCCTTTTCCACCTTGGGCAGCGAGGAGGAACCCTTTAAAAAGGCTGCCTTTTCCACCTGGGGCAGCGAGGAGGAACCCTTTAAAAAGGCTGCCTGACCCTTTAAAAAGGCTGCCTTTTCCACCTTGGGCAGCAAGGAGAGACCCTTTAAAAAGGCTGCCTTTTCCACCTTGGGCAGCAAGGAGAGACCCTTTAAAAAGGCTGCCTTTTCCACCTTGGGCAGCGAGGAGGAACCCTTTAAAAAGGCTGCCTTTTCCATCTGGGGCAGCGAGGAGGAACCCTTTAAAAAGGCTGCCTTTTCCATCTGGGGCAGCGAGGAGAGACCCTTTAAAAAGGATGCCTTTTCCATCTGGGGCAGTGAGGAGGAACCCTTTAAAAAGGCTGCCTTTTCCATCTGGGGCAGCGAGGAGGAACCCTTCAAAAAGGCTGCCTTTTCCACCTGGGGCAGCGAGGAGAGACCCTTTAAAAAGGCTGCCTGACCCTTTAAAAAGGCTGCCTTTTCCACCTTGGGCAGCGAGGAGGAACCCTTTAAAAAGGCTGCCTTTTCCACCTGGGGCAGCGAGGAGGAACCCTTTAAAAAGGCTGCCTGACCCTTTAAAAAGGCTGCCTTTTCCACCTTGGGCAGCAAGGAGAGACCCTTTAAAAAGGCTGCCTTTTCCACCTTGGGCAGCAAGGAGAGACCCTTTAAAAAGGCTGCCTTTTCCACCTTGGGCAGCGAGGAGGAACCCTTTAAAAAGGCTGCCTTTTCCATCTGGGGCAGCGAGGAGGAACCCTTTAAAAAGGCTGCCTTTTCCATCTGGGGCAGCGAGGAGGAACCCTTTAAAAAGGCTGCCTTTTCCATCTGGGGCAGCGAGGAGGAACCCTTTAAAAAGGCTGCCTTTTCCATCTGGGGCAGCGAGGAGGAACCCTTTAAAAAGGATGCCTTTTCCATCTGGGGCAGTGAGGAGGAACCCTTTAAAAAGGCTGCCTTTTCCATCTGGGGCAGCGAGGAGGAACCCTTCAAAAAGGCTGCCTTTTCCACCTGGGGCAGCGAGGAGGAACCCTTCAAAAAGGCTGCCTGACCCTTTAAAAAGGCTGCCTTTTCCACCTTGGGCAGCGAGGAGGAACCCTTTAAAAAGGCTGCCTTTTCCACCTGGGGCAGCGAGGAGAGACCCTTTAAAAAGGCTGCCTGACCCTTTAAAAAGGCTGCCTTTTCCACCTTGGGCAGCGAGGAGGAACCCTTCAAAAAGGCTGCCTTTTCCACCTGGGGCAGCGAGGAGAGACCCTTTAAAAAGGCTGCCTGACCCTTTAAAAAGGCTGCCTTTTCCACCTGGGGCAGCGAGGAGGGACCCTTCAAAAATTGCATTTAAATTGTATTTGTATTTTATATTGTATTTTGTATATTTTTAAAAATTGTTTTAATTTGCTTTGTTTGTTTTGTTTTTGAGGGGTGGGTATGGGTGGGGTTGGGAAGAAGGGATGGGCTCTGTATTGATGCTATTTGTTATTGTGATTGTTGTACGCCGCCCCGATTGCTTGGCAGAGGGGCGGGATATAAATAAAAACTATTATTATTATTATTATTATTTATTATTGAGGGAGGAGGAGGAGGAAGAGGAGAGCAGGGAAACTCACTGGATCATGGCCTCTGGCAGGGCCCATGCTGAGCCACTGCTTCTTCTTCCCCTACCTGTCCCATCACTGCCTCAATTCTTGGGATGAGATGTTGCTGCATGAATATATTCATGTGTGGACAAAAATACACACACTAAACAAAGAAAAAACTTTTATTCATATTCACTCGTTTCTCACCGTTCACGGACATGTCTTTCGTGGACAGCAAGCGCCAAGTGATAAAATGGCGTGCATGCAGGAGCACGTGGCCATTATATCCTATGGGGCTTCAATATTTGCGGGATTTCCAATTTGCGGGGTGTGTGTGTGTGTGTCCCCGGAATGGATCCCCTGCGAATTGGGAGGGACAAGTGTACTACATGGAGGGGGGAGGACAACATCCACATGTAGATGTAAACAAGGTCACAAGGATAAAAAGTTTGACAACCACTGCTTTAAGTCCTTCTCTGTTTAATTTCTGGTGTCAGAGGCGATGTTTATTTCCCTTTTTCTAAAATATGGCTTTTGTATTGACCTTTTAATTTGAAGTTGTAGGCTTTCATGGCCGGCATCCATAGTTTTTGTGGGTTTTTCGGGCTGTGTGGCCATGTTCTAGAAAAGTTTCTTTCTGACGTTTCGCCAGCATCTGTAGCTAGCATCTTCAGAGAAACTTTCTCTGAAACTCTTCTAGAACATGGCCACACAGCCCGAAAAACCCACAAAAACAAGACCTTTTAATTGTTTTAAGATTTGGAGACACCAATTTTATTTCTTATTTCAAGTCAAAATTTCAATTTACGATGTTTTAATTGCCTTTGGTTTAATACTTTTTTAAGGGGTGGGTGGGTTTTGGGCTTCTTATGGATTTATATTGTATGTAATTTTAATTGTTGTTAGCCACCCCGATTGTTCACAGAGGGGCGGGGTACAAATAAATAATAATAATAATAATAATAATAATAATAATAATAATTTAGTTTGATCTACAATTTTTGACTGCTATGCTACCAGTCTTTCCCTCAGCTCTTTACTTCACTTTAAAATACTTCTTAATGGAGACTTCATTTCAAATGTTTACAATGTAAATTGTTTGTATTCAGTCAAGTGTAATAAACCACCAACTGAGGGGGGAGGTTTCTCTATCCCTATAATCAGCATGGGCAGAGTTTCTGTCTAGCTGACCTTAATTAATCCTTGTGATTTTTCAGCTCTCCAGGGGGAATGGTGTTGTGTCCAGGGCCAGACAGCTCCCTAGTCCACTACCGAATTATCCAGGAGACTGTGTTTGTCCCCTTGTGGAATCCTTCCATATGTTTGGATGTTTAAAGACAATAATAATTCCTGCAAAACTGGGAGCAGCATGAAAATTGTACTTTTAATAATGAGCCATCTTGATCAGAGTCCATACAAATTCAAGGTCTACTTTGAAACATCTTGTGAAACACTTGTTTTCTAATTTTATGTGTGTGATTAACATGTGTGTATGTCTTGTTTTTTGCATCATGTTGTCTGAAAGGTTCTGGGCTCTTGGAGGAGGACCAGGATGTGTATTTCATGCAAATCAGTATCTCATTATCCTTAGGTCTATTTACTAATTTGGTAGTCCCAGTTTGATTAGACCCAATGAATCTATTGCTGACTGATGAACACTTACATAAACACCATTGATTCTGTCGATCGACTCTTGCTTGGGATTTAGATTAGTTTAGATTCAGGCCTTAATTTGATTTATTTTGATTTCTTCTTGTTGATCATATAATTTGGCATCAAGTCATCTTTGATTTAGAGCAGTCCTATGAATGAGAGAGAGATCTCCAGCCCAGCTCAAGTCTTGCTGGCTCAGAACCATGGCTTCCATAATTGAGTCAATCCATTCCATATATACTTTGCCTTTTTAAAAAACTCCCTTCTAAAACAGAAGCTGGCATTTTGCTCAGGATTATTGGGAGAAACGTACCACTGTGAAATGCTTTATTTTGTATATGTGATACTTCCAGAAGACCTAGGAATGCAGGGAGACCAGTTTTAAGAGGCAGGGTCAGTATTAGCAGTCAGTGAAGCAGCAAGAGGAGTGGTGATCAGGAGATTAATGTATTGGCAACCAGCTCAGAGGAAGGCAATGGCAAAACATTTAGAAAACCACACAATAAGTTTGACTTAGGGTCAAGTCAGACTTGACTTGAAAGCAAATAGCAATTGTGCTTCAGTTCAGAAGCTATGAATGAGTGGAAATTGATAGCTCTGTAGAAAAGAGAGACTATCTTTAAGTAAAGATAATTAAAAAGTGACAGAATGCCTATAGGCATTTTTTTCTAATTTGGCTAATCTGTGGCCTTTGAATGTTGCTAACCAGTATGGCTAATGGTCAGGGATGGTGAGGGTTTGAGTTCAAAAACATTTGGAGAGCTGCAGTTTGCCTACATGTGAACTAATGTAAGAGTAAATTTTAATTGTTTAGTCTTACAAGTTGAAACATTTTGAATAACCCATATAATTCTGGATTTCAGTGCTACCTCCTCATCAAGATATTGCCATATATTTTTCTTTCAGATGGGGCATCCTCTTCTCTCATCCACGAGATTTTACACCAGTATGCACAACAGAACTTGGGCGAGCAGCAAAACTAGCACCAGAATTTGCCAAGCGAAACATTAAAATGATTGCCCTCTCTATTGATGATGTCAAAGACCATCTCGCTTGGAGCAAGGTATTGCAGTGAGAAATGGTGGCACTAGTGAACTGAAATGGTATTGGACTTCCAGGCCAAAATTATGTAGCTCTAAACCAGGGCAGGCAATGTGGAAGCCTCAAGGTTGTTTTTGCAGGCTTCAGTCTGTCCAGACTTCCCACTTTGACTCTCTCTCAGTATTCCTCCTAAAGAAGTACAGTTGCTCCTGCCTTTTGCCAACCTGGAGTCCATGTCCCTCGCCCGTTCATGGGCAGCAAACGGAGGGGGACAAAATGGAGTGTGCGCCCGCAGGCATGCATCGCCATTCGAGCCAATGGGGCTTGAATATTGGGGATTTTCCGTTTTCGCAGGCGGTCCGGAACAGATCCCCCACAAAAACAGAGGGGTGACTGCAATTACAAGTGTGAAGAACTGTGAGCATTTGAACTTAATCTGCCCAGTCCAATTGGACATGCTACTGCCTGCTCCTTTTAAGCTAACAAATAGCATTTAATGTTTATAAAGATAATAGTTGACTTGCAATTGAGTTAGCAATACACCATTAGCGAGCTTCAGTACAGAACTTGTAATAAAAGTTGGCCCTCCACATTTGTAGCTTTGACTTTTGTGGATTTGATTATTATGTCCTCCCTAGAAATCTCTCGGTCCTCCAGTATGACTCTCCAGCAAACTTTCATCAGAGGTTGTACTGGAGTACCTAGAGGAACACTTTTCTAGGCATTTGTAGGTCCTTCAGACAATTATGTGGTCAATGTCTGATGGATGTTGACCATAGAGTTGCTCTGGAGAATCTAGAGAGGTGTTCTTTCAGATTTAAAAAAAAAAAGTTTTTTTCAGCTTGTGGTTTTTCCACTTTCATGAGGGTCCTCTGGTCCTAGCACCAGTGAATGTGGAGGGCCCACTGTATTGGAGGAGGCATTTTTCAGACAAAGCAAATCTTGATCTTTTTTATGTATTAATTGAGGACATTACATTTATAAGGGGCATTGTTTCACAAGGATAATATAATATAATACAATTTAATATAATGCGGTGGCTTAGTAGTTAGATGCCAGTTCTGAAGATCGGAAGGTTGACAGTTCAAGGCCCAGGTGCCATATGATGGGGTGAGTTCCTTTCACTAGTCCCAGCTTCTGCCAACCTAGCAGTTTGAAAGCATGCAAATGCAAGTAGATAAATAGGTACCACTTCAGTGGGAAGGTAACAGCATTCGATGCAGTCATGCTGGCCATATGACCACCAGAGTAGTCCTTGGACAACGCTGGCTCTTTGGCTTAGTAACGGAGATGAGCACCGTCTCCTACAGTCAGTTACAACTAGACATTCATGTCAAGGGACTACCTTTACCTTTAGTAACCCTTTCTTTTAAGATAGGTTGGGGAAGGAATTTTTCAGAAAAAGCAAATCTTGATCTTTCTCAAAGTGATCTCTTAATCCAAGTCAGATTATCTTTATTCTGTCATCGCTTTTTTTAATTTATTGTGGTTTGGTTCATTTGTTTTTCTCTGGCTTGAAATATCTGTTAATAATATTGACATTTTATTGTTGAAAAGAAACATAGGAGTGTACAGTTAGTATGTTGGTGCCAAAACACTTAAGTATTTTCACATTCCACAGGATATCAATGCCTACAATGGTGATGAGGCCACAGAGAAACTTCCTTTTCCAATAATTGCTGATTCAAAGCGAGAGCTTGCAGTCCAATTAGGTATGCTGGACCCAGATGAGAGAGACAAAGATGGCATACCTTTGACTGCTCGTGTTGTAAGTACTCTAACATTGTATTCCAGCAGGTCTCAGCCTTCTTAGAATCTCTTCTTCCAACCATTTCACAGAGTTCATTACCAGTCAAAACAAATGTACAGAACCCCCTGCCTCTGGGCCAGATGTGGCCTGATAGGCTTCCCAACCCCTACCCCTGTGAGCCTTCTTCCAGTTCTCTCCAGTTTCACACAGATCAGCCTTACAGTGGGGTGGGAGAGCATGAAAAGACTAAGTTTCAGCCTTCTTCCCCAGTATTCATCATCACTGCTCAGATGATTTTCAGAAACAACTGAAAGGAAGAAATGAAGGGGGATTGAGTTGAGTTGACAGTAGAAGAGATATCTCTTCCTGTTTTGCCAAATTCCTGCATATCTTTGTGAGCTGTAAGCATGTAGCAAGCAGGTACTGCAGGATGGGATGATCTCTTTTTCCAATTGCTGAGTCAGCCTCATCATCCCCAAATCCTCCCTTTCCCATTCTCAGTTGTTTCTTGCCAGCGGTAGTGGAAATGGGCAGAGAGAAAAATGGAGGAAGACAATGGAGCATGTGGAAATGAGAAGCGAAGGTGGGGCAGGGAGGATGCAAATGTCTTGGTTTTGTATTTGGTCTCCAGAAGACAACCATGTTAAGAACAAACTGCTGTAACAGACACACATTTCCACTTTCCAGTTATACAATGTTCACAGTTTATCCTTTTTTACCAATAATATATGGAGCACCATCAGAAACAACCTACTTGATATTCCCCAGAGAAGCAGTCTAAGTAATCCATAGGCTGATAGTCCATAGTATGTGTCTCTGTTAACTGATGGGCTGGCTTCAGACTTATGGGAAGTTGGGCTGCTTTTGGACAATGCTTTATCTCTCTTCTCATTCCCTGATTGTGGAAATACGTGACTTGCTTTGTGGGTTTGCTGCAAGGAAAGAAGAAAACATTGCAACTTGTCTAGACTTTTACAGATGTAATAGATTATACATCTAAAGATAAATTGCAGTATTTTACCTGTAATCCAAAACTATAAAGCAGATTATACTATAAGGGAGGAGGGGGGGGATACTGAGATCTGTATCTTTTGCTAGTAGTAAGTGGATTGTGTGGTGTTCAATTCCCCTCTCAGCCATGAAACCCCTGTGTGACTTCGGACAAGTCACATGTTGTTAGCCTCAGAAGAAGGCAATGACACACCACCTCTGAACAAATCTTGCCAAGAAAACCCCATGATAAGGTTGCCTTAGAGCAGGGGTAGGCAACCTTTTTGACCCAGGGGCCGGGTTGCTGTCCCTCAGACAATTGGGGGGCTGAAGCACCAAAAATAAATAAATAAATAAATAAATAAATAAATAAAATATCAGCCCCAGAAAAGCCATGGCAAAACCCCTGTGGAGATTATGCCAAGAAAACCCCAAGAACAAGTAATAACAACAATAATCAATATCATCATGGCTGGCGGCGGCAGGACCGGCCTGGGGCCGGTGCAAAGGCCTCGGGGGGGGGGGCGGATGCGGCCCCCCGGGCCTTAGGTTGCCTACCGCTGCCTTAGAGTAGCCATAAATCAGAAATGACTTAAAGGCACACAACAACTAGATTCCATTTAGCTTACAAGGCAAACTGGACCTTGGAAAAAACATGTCAAAGCAATAATATTGTCTGTACACACATTTCTTGTCTGTGTGCATAAAGCAAAAAAAGTTTGCACACTAACAATAACAGTTTGGAGGCCAGTGTCTCAAAATAAGTTCTCATTTGATCTTTATTGAGTACTCCACACAAGAGGCATAATCTGACACAACATCTGCAAAGGCCCCACTTAACTCAATGAGTGTGTGCAAAAACCATTTCTGAGGAATTGTAGATGACTTTCCTTTGGGGTAAACAGCTGCCATTTGCACAGATATTTAAAATCTGTTTGAACAGCTAATTAAGCCAGCAAAAAATCACAACCTCCAGTTTATGGATACAAGTTTAGGTATATGACAATGTGTATGGCCAGAAAGCCATGATCCAGAGGCCTGCTTGGAACCATTTCTGCAAAAATAACTCCTTTCTACTGAAATTAGTGCCCTAAATGCATTTGGAGAAAGCACCATGGTAAATCAATGGAAAGCTGTAATTTGAAAGAATATTAGAAAAAAAATAGATATGACAGACTGGTGTTAAAGAGTAGCCGGTGTCACAATTTTTGGATTCTTATTTTGTCACTTTGTTTTATAGGTATTCGTTTTTGGGCCAGACAAGAAACTCAAACTCTCTATCCTCTACCCAGCAACAACTGGTAGAAACTTTGATGAGATTCTAAGAGTAGTTGACTCTCTTCAGCTAACAGCCACTAAGAAGGTTGCTACCCCCGTTGATTGGAAGGTAGTTCTCTATAATTTGTTAAGCTTACATAATTTTGTAATTGCTCATGCACATAAGTGGAAGCTCCCATAGAATAATGCCTTCCTAAATATTGTGGGAATTTTAAATGCAGCTTCTTCCTACTGGAAAAACAAGGGGAAAGTTAGATTCAATTCATGCAGGCTAGATAATTTACAGTACTGAAAAGATAATGAGGTAAGTTAAAACTTCTTTGTCTTTAATGGAATTAGGCTAACCAACTTCCCCTAACAGTCTACTGGTTTGTAGAGAATCATAGAGTTAGAAGGAACACAAGGACCATCTAGTCCAGGTGTAGGCAATCTTTCCCCTTTAAGGGCCGAGGGACTTCAGCTCCCAGAAGCCTCAGCCATGTTGGCCAATAGTCCCATGTTGGCCAATAGCTCCTGGGATTCTGGGAGCTGAAGTCCCTCGGCCCTTAAAGGGGAAAGGTTGCCTACCCCTGATCTAGTCCCATTTCTCTGCCATACAGAAACACAGAAGAAAAGCTCTCCCAAGATATGGGAGTAGTATAATATCCCCCCTTTTTGTCAAACAAAAAGTGACAAGTGCCCCACCCCCTTTTTGGTCTTAGTCCTGCCTCCTTGTTTTTGGGGTGGTTCTAGGTTTTGGGGTACCAGTGTTTGGGGGTTCTAGATTTGGGGTGTCAATTTTGGGGTTTTTTATATATTTGGGGGTTCAATAGGAGCCTCCCCCTGAACCCCAAAAGTTTGGCATTTTGATTTTTTTATCAAAGATGTTTTCAGGGTATCTGTGTGACCCCTCTACGGATTCGTCTCAGGACTGCCAACCACAAGCCTTATTTTGTTGTGGTACATCCAGAGAATAGTTTATACTGAATAATCATATACTTACTCTTGCTGGATGTGCTTACATACATTGTTATTCCTTGTATGCTGTTACAACAGTATTTTTGACCACTGAAGAAGACCTAGTGTCGAAACGCGTTTGGTCTTGTATTGGGCTTGCACTGTTATCTCTCCCATTTGCATTTCTGGAGATATTGAATACTTTATCTTGCATATACTTTGTATGTTAAACATCTCCTTACATTTTGTTTATTGGGTGGGATTTATAGTTTCTCAGCCTAGTACTTATTGGCTATATGCATAAGGCTTGATTATTAATCTATGGACCATCTCTCATTTGTATTTTGAGTATTAATTTTAATTTTACAATTTTTGAACCTTTGATTTTTAACTGCCTAAATAGATTAGCAATACTTTTGGTCTTGTATTGGGCTTGTACTGTTATCCCTCCCATTTGCATTTTTGGAGATGTTGAATACTTCATTCTTTGTATACTCTGTATGTTAAACATCTCCCCACAATTTGTTTATTGGGTGGGAGTTATAGTTTTCCAGCCTAATACTTATCGGCTATATGCATAAGGCTTGAGTATTAATTCATGGTCCAGAATTGGGCTTATATTGAGTATTTATTTAATTTACAGTTTGTGAATCTTTGGTTTTTTATCTGCCTAAATAGATTGGCAATACTTTTGGTCCTACATTGGGCTTGTACTGTCATTCCTCCTATTTGGAGTTGTGCATTTGAGTGTTATTTTAATTCGGCTTTTGCATATAGAACCTTGATTTTTATTTGCCTATACAATTTGGCAACATTTTTAACTCATTTTTTATTTATCACCTTTTTCTCTATTTTGTTCTTAATAAAATTGAGTTTTTTCATTCATTTTACTTTTCCCTAGATTTTTTTGCCTTTGAAAATTTTCCTTGTGGTCTAGGGTCACACCTTTAAGTTTTTTGCTGCCAACCGCAAGGAGCAGACCCCATCCCTCTCTGATCAACGGCATACAAAGGTGGCAATCGGAGGCCATTTTTTCTGCGCCAACGTTAGTTTTCGGGGTGGGTGTGACATGTCTCCGGACTTGTCTCGAGCTCCCGAAGCAAACGGTTCAGAGGTCTGCTGCGCTCTGAGCTTCGGAAAGGCACAACGGGCAGAACGATTTCCCTTTCTCCTCCCCTATGGGTATGTTTTCAAGAACGACGAGCTTTTTGAGCATCACAGAGGGGTCCCACCCTCACGGCACAAGGTATATGAGCATGGGTTTTGGGGGGCAGCGGCTTTCACTGTCACAAGCCTGTTTTTTCAGGGTGGAGTGTTATACGTTTCCGAGCCGGTCTCAGCACCTCCGATAGAGAGAGAGAGGTGTCCAGGGTTTCCAGGAGGGTAGAGCTCAGAGGAGGGGAGAGGTCCTTCTCTCTTCAGCAGTCGGTCCGAATCTGAGCTTCACAGCTCTGAAGTGCAGGGAGGCTGAGAAGAAGAAGGGCTCGGACCCCTTTTTCTCCTCCCCAGGAGGGTGTTTTCAAGAATGGCGGTGCCCTTTTGAGTGTCGCTGATTGGTGCATTTTCCTCCACCGCAACCAATGAAAGGTAGTGAGTTAGGAGCGTGCCCTCCCCTGCAGCGTCAGGCGTGTGGCCCTACCTTGGGCCCCTGCTCTCACCCTGATGCTGCATTCTCCCTAAGCTCCCAAGGCTTTCTCCTTTCCCTCCCCAAGATCTGTTTCTGCATAGAGCAGCCCCGTGTGTGTGTGTGTGTGTGTGTGTTCTCCCCAATAGAGCAGTCATTTTTCATGGAAATATTCATTTTGGGGTGAAGTGTGAACCCTCCCCGTGGTCATACAAAAGTCCTTGACCACCAGTAACAGATTCCAACCCCCTGGATGCTTCATCATTCAAAGGAAAACTGCTTCCCATTTTTTGGCATTTCCATTTTGCAGCCCATATTTTGTTGTTCTTGTTGCACTAACTTGCATTTTGAGGTAAGGTGTGAGCCTTCCTCCACACTCAGGCTACCAGCTGTGATCAAAAGGAAAAGCTTTCCTTGCTGCCATGGCAAGATTTTTTAATTTTGGGAAGTGATAGCTATCTTATTTTTTTGCACAAGTGTGTATTTTGGAGCAATGTGTGCTTATTGGTTCATCCTGGACTGGTTTCCAGTTCACCAGAGGTTTTTCAGTTCTCACAGCAGTACACAACTCACAAACAGAGGCTATGCTCCTCAAAAGGGTGGATTTGGAGTAGGATGGGTGTCTTGCCTGTACATGCCCCATCACCTATGACTGATGTTAGGCTTCCATGTGGATAGGCAAAGAGGGTCAGCCCCTTCGCTCGAGATGTGTCTTTGAAAAGAACCAAAAAGAAGTTTTCACCAACACAATTTTGTATGTATTTCACAACTTTGAAGGGGAACATAATAAGGCAAGCTGCTCCCTATCCATTCCCGCAACAATGTGTGTCTGTTTTTACAGGTCTTTTGTTTTCAAGTGTTCCTTTTAAGATAGAATGTGGCCCTTCTGTACAGCCAACCCAGACCCTCCTTCAACAGGAGCATGTTTCCACCCCACCATATCTGGCCCATCATTTTGACAACATACAGAGCACACAGGTTATTGATCTTGCCTATACACATATCCCCCTCCCCTGTTCTTACAAACTGGGTACGTGAAAAGTTAGTAGCAACGCCTCCACAACATTATGCCCCCCCCCCAAGAGATAGGTGCATTCTGGCCCCTGGTCCAGACCACAGACCACAATTGCTGCAAAATGTCTAGGCATTTCTATGAAAAAAGGTTCCAGGGTAGATATTGGAATGAGGTCTGAGGATAGTAGAGATACATAGGGGTTTAGGGCACTGATGCAGGTATGGAATGGCCAGGGAGATGGCTGATGGTCATTTTCTGTTCCCACAGCAGGGCAGGAAAAACAAATGTGGAGGCTCTGTCAAGGGCAATCATGGGAGAGTCTAAGTGTTGTCTGCTGTCTGTTGCAAAACAGGAAGATGGAAAAACAGTAGTGTTTAATTTACAGGTATAGCAAGAAAGCAGTTATAATAAAGGGAATTTATTAGTGGGAAGATTAAAAATGAGGGAAGCTAGGAATTTAGAGAAGGAGTAGAGGCCTTTTTGATAAACTTTGTTTGAAAAACTCTGGATATGAAGGTGTGTTAAAAGACTGACACAAAAGAGTAAGGTGTATACATCCTACAATTTAAACAGATACATTTTACAATTTTTATGTCAAAGCCTGCCAGTTTTGTGAGAAACTCTTTATACAAGACAAAATAAATATAAAACACATCTTTTTGGGCAATGCAACTTTCCCCCCCAGTGCAAGGGGGGGGTGCAGAGAAGGGACAATTTGCTGTGTGTGTGTCAGTGCACAGTAGCTGATAAGCAACTTTTTCTTTATCTCACGAGGGCCACATGGTGAGCTGCAGATGTTCAAACCTGAAAGATAGAGGAACTGTATGCTAGAGATAAGGGTGTTTTAAACAACAACACAATTAAAGGCAGGAGAGAGGAACAGGCCAATAGGTCAAAATTATAATATTTAATAGCCTCTTCAAATTAACCAATAAGGGGCCCCTTTGAAAGACAGGGGACCAAGGGAGGGCTTTCAGGAATGTTCAAAGATCTCCATCAGGCTTTTCAGAGTCCAGGATGAACCAATAAGCACACATTGCTCCAAAATACACACTTGTGCAAAAGAAAAAGATAGCTGTCACTTCCCAAAATTAAAAATCTTGCCATGGCAGCAAGGAAAGCTTTTCCTTTTGATCACAGATGGTAGCATCAGACCTGTGAACCATTTCCTTCGGGAGCTCAAGACAAGTCTGGAGATATGTCACACCCACCCCGAAAACTAATGTTGGCGCAGAAAAAATGGCCGCCGATTGCCACCTTCGAACCCGTCTTGCGGCTACGCCATTGATCAGAGAGGGATGGGGTCTGCTCCTAGTGGTCGGCGGTCCTGAGACAAATCTGTAGAGCGGTCACACAGGTACCCTGAAAACATCTTTGGTAACAAATCAAAATGGCCAAACTTTTGGGGTTCAGGGGGAGGCTCCTACTGAACCCCCAAATCTAGAACCCCACAAAATTGACACACCAAATCTAGAACCCCCAACCACTGGCACCCCAAAACCTAGAACCACCCCAAAAACAAGGAGGCAGGACTAAGACCAAAAGGGGGCGGGGCACCTATCACATTTTGTTTGACAATAGGTGGGAGTATTATACTACTTATGGGCATTCAACTTGTTTAAAGACCTCCAAAAGAGAGTCCACCACCCTCTGAGACAGTATTCCAGTGGTGAGCAGTTCTTACCATCAGGAAGTTCTTTATGATATTTAGACAGAATCTTTTTCTTTTAATTTGAATCCAGTGGTTTGTATCCTAGTGTCTGAAGCAGCAGAAAACAAGCTTGATGCATCTTCTACATGATATCCTTTCAGATATTTAAAAATAGCTATCATAACATCCTCTCACTGTTCTCATCTACAAGCTAAACATATCCATTTCCCTGATCCATTGCTCATAGTATTTGGATCACAAACGGTTTAACGTCACAGTAACCCTCCACTGGATGTGTTCCAGCTTGTCCATATCTTTCTTGAGCTGTGGTGCCCAGAACTGGACACAGCATTGCAACTGAGGGGGAGGGTAGTGGGTGAAGGGTAAGAATGTGGATTTTAACTGTAATTTTAATTGATGTACGCCGCCCCGATTGCCGAGCAGAGGGGCGGGTTACAAATAAAAATGTATTATTATTATTATTATTATTATTATTATTACCAAAGCTGAAAGATAGGCACTATTACTTTCCTTGATCTGGATCCTGTATTCCTGTTGATGCTACCTAGAATTGTGTTGGCATTTTTAGCCACCATCTAAAACTGTTGTCTCATACTTAGCCTGTGGTCCTAAGTTCCCTAAATCTTTTCTACATGTATTGCTATCGAGCAAGGTGTCATTCATCCTATATTTGCTTTTCTCATTCTTCCTGCCTAAACCATACCTTTATCTTTGTTTTAATTTATTTTGGTAGCTTTGGCTATCAGTTCTCCTATCTGTTATGATCTATATGAATTCTGATCCTTTCATCTGGAGTATTAGCTACCTGTTGTAACTGAGTGTCATCTGCAAATTTGATAAGCATGACTTTTATTCCATCATCCAAATAATTTATAAAGATATTGAACAATGCCAGGCCCAGAACCCTATGGTTTCCCACTTGTCACTCCTCTCCAGGATGAGCAGAACAACAGACGGACATTCTTTGGATTCATTTTGTCAACTAGTTACAAATCCACCCAACAGTATCATTGTCTGCAAGAATATCATGGGGGACCTTGTCAAAAACCTTACTGAAATCAAAATGTACTACCTCCACAACATTCCCTGATCCACCAAATCAAAAAAGAGAAATGATAACACAAGCATGACTTGATTTTGAGAAACCCATGCTGGCTCTTAGTAATCACAGCATTTCCATATGCTCACAGACTGACGGTTTAATGATCTTTTCTAGAACCTTTCTTGGTAAGATCAAATTGACTGATCATTGGTTGCCTGGGTCCCAGTAGAGGGGGAAATATTCACCCTCAACTAGGACATTTCTTGTTCTCCTAGAGTTCTCAGAGATTATTGATGGTGGTTCTGAGATTATATCTGCAAATTCTCTTAGTACCCTTGGTTGCAGCTCATATGCCCCCGAGACTTGAAATAATTTAGTTGTTAGATATTCCTTTACTACCTCTTTACCTATTCAGGTCTATAATATCTTTACTTCTAACCAAATTTTCTGAAGTGCTCTTCTAATTACATGATGGTTGAATTCACAATGTACTTTCGATTTTCCATAACCAAGATAACCATGCCATCGAACTCTATTATTAAATCCTTTGATTCTCAATATCTCTTTTTTTCTAGTTTAATCCAATCCGATAACCATTCTAATGCATTAGCCTTGTGATAAAGTTCCAAATCTGGTAGATTTTTGCCCCCATCTTCTTTTTTCCTTGTCAATGTTTTCCAATCAGTTCGTGGTTTTTTATTATTCCAGATAAACTCCCTAATATCTCTATGCCAGTCTTGAATAGTTAGAGCACTATTTTCCTTTTGGGAGAAGACTGAGGCAAAGAAGGTCTTGAACATTTCAGCCTTCTGTTCTGTTAGCATTTTACTATCTTCTCCATGCAGTGGCCTTCCCATTTCCTTTCCTTCCTTTTGCTCTGAATCTAGCAAAAAAAACACCCCTTTATTATTATTTTAATCTCTCTAATAAGCCTTGTATTCCTCATTGGTAATTTCCCTCTTCAATTTCTTGTACATGCCTCTATGAAATTTCAATTCATCAGCAAGTTCTCTGTATATCCACCATGGTTTCATTAGAAATTACCCACTTTTTTCCTTTGCTGGATTTGTTTGCAATGTAGATGTGCCATCAGTATCTCTCCTCTAAGAAACTGCCATCCATCCTGAACCCCCTACCCTTTGAGCATTTCCACCATTTGATTTCAAGCAGGATTCCCCTAAGGTTACTGAAATAAGCGTTCTTGAAGTCCAGAGTGCATGTTGAACTATGCTTGGCTTTCCTTTTCCTCTGTATAACAAATCCCAGGAGAGACTGGTCACATCCATGCAAAGAGCCCAATGTCTACTCTATTGATGAAGTTTTTCCCTGTTGGTTAGGATCAGGTCCATAACAGTCAATCCTCCATTTTCCGTACGAATAAATTGTCTGCAAGGCAAGTAAGGAATTGGTTGGACCTTACACTTTTGGCAGAGTGTGACTTCCAAACATCAAGGTGGTTGAAGTCTTCCATTCCTCTCATATATCTCTGTGAATATTTGGTGATCTGTTTTAGAAAGGCATCATCTAAGTCTTCAGTCTGGTTTGGGGATCTATAGTAGGTATCACAACTATGTCATTATTGTTTCTCTCCTGTTTTAAGTTTTACCGAAATGCTCTCAAACTGTTTTCCATGCTTTTAGATCACGGATTAGCTTTCAGGCATACAGTTCATCTTGTTTATTTCTCATCTTCTGTGCATCAGTGTAGAGACAAGTAAGATCATTCTCTCCACCTACTTCCTTGTTGGTGGCTTCTTGTACTATTGCCCCACTTTACTCTATGCCATTGAGCTGTTGTCCCCATTACTTGATGTCCCCCTGCCCTCTGGCATATTGTCTCCCTCCTCTGCATTGCTTTATTAAGCAATATCCTCCTGATCTGGTTTGCAAGATCGGTTACTTGTAGCTATGAGTGCAACCTATCTCTTGCCAGAAATCCTTTTTAAAATTAAAAAATCAGAGACCATGTTGCAAGAAGGCAAGGCTTTCCTAATGGCACCATCATGTGGAGTCACTTGTTCACTTCTAGTATTCTCTCTGTTCCCGAGACATGTCCTTCAACTGGAAAAAATGATGAGCAACAATCTGTGTTGCAAGGTCCTTTATCCAGAGCCTCACAATGACTTGGAATGTGTTGAAGGCTGTTTCTTTTAATCCCACATGGTTCAGAAGGAAGTGATAATAGTGGGCTTGATGGGTCTTATCATAATTTCTGTTACATTATTACAGTTCACCTCTTGAGACAACTAACTCTGATTTAGCCACAGTGATGTATACTTGGTTACAGTCAGCCCTCCATATCCATGGATTCAAGCATCCACGGCTTGAAAATATTCAAAAAATATATAAAGAAACCTTGATCTTGCCATTTTATATAAGGGACACCATTTTACTATCCATTGTATTTAATGGCACTTGAACAGATTTTGGAATCCACAGGGATCCTGGAACCAAATTCTAGAGGATACCAAGGGCCCACTGTATATCCTGTTTGGATTATTGTAATGTGCTTTAAGCTAGGTTGTTAACTGGACCAAAGGGAGCACACAACTCCCTTGTTGCAGCAGCTCCATTGGCTGCCAGTCTATTTCCTGGCACAATTCTAAGTACTGGTTTTGACCTATAAAGCCCTATATGGCTTGGGTCCAAGTTATTTGAGGGACTGTATCTCCTTTCTGAGCTCATTAGAGCTATAAGAGGGGTTGCAGACCGCCAGAAATAGTGCAGATTGAGTCCACTTTTAGGGTTAGGGTTAGTGCTAGGGAATCATGGGAATTGGATTTTTTTTTCCTGAGACATTGAGCCTTCTCTGTCAGAGAGCTCAGGTGCCACAATAAACTACAGTTCCCATGATTCCCTAACCCTAACCCTAAAAGTGGACTCAATTTGCACTATTTCTGGCAGTCTGCAACCCCCCATAAGACTATCTGGAGAAGCTCTTCTCTCTGTCTCACTACCCTCTCAGGTTTGTTTAGTAGGAACAAGAGAGAGGGCCTTCTGATGGCTGCTCCCAGATTTTGGAACTCGTTCCCTAGAGAGGCCCATCCCTGCCCTTCTTTCAGTGGCAGGTAAAATCATTTTTGTGCCATCAGGCTTTTTCATATAGATTGTCCTGGGGGCCACACACAGCCTATGAGTCGTACTCTGCCCATCCCTGATTTGTATTATACATTTATAAACTGAAGTTTCTAGTCTGTACAGATAGATGAGAACCTGAGGTTCATTGTGCCTGTAGCTATCTTCGTAAGGTACTTCCTAACTTTTATCCCCTGCTTTTTTTCTTTTGAGCCTGGGAATGAGGTCATGGTAATTCCATCTCTACCAGATGAAGAAGCCAAAAAGTTGTTTCCAGGAGTTTGCACCAAAAAACTTCCATCAGGCAAGAATTACCTTCGTTTTACTCCTCAGCCTCAGTAATAACTATGAAGAGAGAGAAAGCAAGTCAGAAAGCTGATCTCAAGGACAGACTCCTTTAACTGTCTTGTGTGGAGATCTGGAGTAACTATTGTGAAAAACAGACTAGTTTGTTTTCTTTAGATTTTCTTTTCTGTATAATGTCTTTGGTTTTGGCTCATAATCTCAGCTAATGTAGACTTACTTGTTCTATTCAAATGTGTGACCAAGTATCTTGAATATTTTCTTGGAGCTGAGTCTACAGCACTGCACTAATACAGAATTATTGATTTATTTTAATTAATCAAGTTTCTATTCAGCCACATGGGTAAACACATTGAATAAATGACTGGAAATTTTAAATAAGGGGTAATAAAGGGTAAACCATTTTTTTATGCTGCATGTGTAAAAAATCTGACGCCTTTGGTCAGGTAACTGTGCACTATGTTTTAATAGCTGTAATGTTCCCATGAGGCCAGGTTTTGGGGGTCTAGTTCACCTGAAATGAATAAATTGTTTCTACAGCTAAAGCTTGTTCCAGAGGTCTTATGCCTTTATTTCAAATCAATCTACTGTACTAACCAAATGCTTGATTTGGAAATCCTTGTGTTGACTTCCTTTGTGTTGCATTTGGGAAATTGGACAGAAAGCATTTAATAAACATTTGCAGCTTTGTTTAGTTCCTTATTCAGAAAAATAAAACTCTCCATTAAAATATGTACTGTTGTCTGCTGTTTATTTGTTCTTAAATATGCATAACCATGCATTTTAAAATGCAGTTGTGTACAGTACAAGGACTCTCTCAAAAGTAGCTACATAAGCTGAGGATCCCACAGATAACTTTTGCTCGGAATGGAAACAATCTGATTGTTGACGTTTACGTAGATGATGGGGGAAATAGTAAGAATGCACCACACTGAACTACCAAACTACACTACCCGAGTCTTGTTTCTAATAGCAGCCTATGTAAATCAGGGACATGAACCTTTAACCCTCCAGATTTGATGAACTACCACTCTCATCCTTCATCATTGGTTAAGCTGGGTACAGTAGATGGGCACTGAAATGCTTGATTTCAGTTTAAGACCTAAACAGATGATCATGACAGTAACACCAGAAGAGACATGCTTGAACCTACCCCTCAATACTGTTTTCCTTGATCAGAATATCCCTTGCTGTAAAAATAAAATAAAAATGCAGGTGCCTGTTAACAGGATTTTATAGAGAGAGCAGTGATGTAACCACTTAAGGGTGATTTTCTTTTTAACAGGACAGGAAATCAGATCAGAGAGATGCCTCAAATCTATTCAATCCTTAGGCTATTATGTCCTATCTGTACTTCATAACTTATAGATAGCTGATAGCTGAAAAACGTTCATCTATTACCTAGAAAATCAGCACAAACACAGACAACTAGATAGTGCTATATTGATCAGCAGCTACACCTGTAACTCAAGAAAAAATTTAAAGTGTGTCGAATGTGTGGTGACAATACTGTATTCCTTTGTCATTGTTGCTGAAACTATTACTGACATTAAAACATACAATTAGATATACTAACAAAGCAGTTTGAAAACAGTAATTAAATACAGCACCCTCTTAAAAATCCTTTCTTTAAAACCTTCAGTTCTCAAAAGCCTGTTATGATGATGATGACGACTACTATAAAAAGTCTGACTGAAGGGACAGCAGAAACTGCCAAGGAAAATGAAGCGGCCTGTAACCATGAGGAAACACCCAAGAAAACAGTCAGGAATAGACCATAGAGTATTGCTGTTCAATCATAGAGTTGGAAGAGACCCCAGGGGCCATCCAGTCTTAACTCCCTGCCATGCAGGAACTCCTAATCAAAGCATACCTGACAGATGGCCATCTATCCTCTGTTTAAAGACCCCCAAAGGAAGGGACTCTACCAATCTCCGAGGGAGTGTGTTCCACTGTCAAACAGCCCTTACTGTCAGGAAGTTCCTCCTAATGTTGAGCTGGAATCTCTTGTAGCTTGCATCCGTTGTTCCCAATGTTCAATTTGAAAAAATTACATCTCATCTGAAAAAACACTGTCTTCACAGATGCTGGCGAAACATCAGAAAGAAACTTCTAGAACATGGCCACACAGCCTGAAAAACCCACAAAAAACTATTGTCTTCATAGTTTTAATGGATGAATGTGTTTGGTGCAGAGATAGTATTAGTTTTTCAACATCAGGCTGGAGGGCACTGAGAAAAAGTCTTAGATCCCTGCAGTCAGTAATTTCCAGGCTGTTTCTTTGCTTGGAAAGGAGCTGGGTGACTGCACTGAAGCCTTGGTCTACTAAATATGATGATCGCTAGGCAATAAAATGCATCTTGATTTTGTTCTACAGTTTGTGTAGGGTATTGTGCAGGGTATTGTGCAGAAATTTCTTTTTGTAACCAAGAATCTTGATATGATTTTTGGGAAGATTGCCGGCAGTGGCATGATGGGTTGGCCAGGAGGCCCTTGAGCAAAAGTGAGAGTCTCTCAGCAGCAGGGAATTGCAAAGAGAAGGCTCGGACCACCTTCCCTTTGGGCAGAAGAGGGCAGCAACCCAGCTGGCTTACATCTAATAATAATTACATCTAATAATAATAATTAGATGGCTTACATCTAATAATAATAATAATAATAATAATAATAATTTTTATTTATAGCCCACCCCTCTGCGCGGCAATCGGGGCGGGTTACAGCATTTAAAAACAAACAAAGTTAAAACATTCCCTCATCTCACAATCCACCCTCCCAACCCCTTAAAACAGAAACCAAGAAAAAATTAAAATGTAACTATGTCGTAAAACAATAAAACAACAACAAGGAATCAGTTATGCCAACAGGATAAAAACTCATCTCCCAACAGACAGCTGTTATTCTGGGAAGGCCTGACGGAAGAGATCTGTCTTTACTGCCTTTTTAAAAGCAGCAAGAGCAGTAATGAGACGGATCTCGTCCGGCAGGCCATTCCAAAGTCTGGGAGCGGTTGCGGAGATGGCCCTCTGGGAGGTCTGAGACAGCCTGGTTTTTATTGGCTGTAGCAGATTCCTCCCAGAGGACCGAAGGGCGCGGGGGGGATCATATGGGGAGAGGCGGACCCTGAGATAAGATGGACCCAAGCCATGTAGGGCTTTAAAGGTCAAAACCAGGGGTAGGCAACCTTTCCCCTTTAAGGGCCAAGGGACTTCAGCTCCCAGAATCCCAGGAGCTATTGGCCAACATGGGACTATTGGCCAACATGGCTGAAGCCTCTGGGAGCTGAAGTCCCTCGGCCCTTAAAGGGGAAAGGTTGCCTACCCCTGGTCAAAACCAACACCTTGTACTATGCCCGGAAACTAATTGGCAGCCAGTGGAGGGATTTGAGCACCGGTGTTATGTGCTCCCTCCGTGATGTTCCTGTAATTAACCTGGCTGCCATGTTTTGCACCAGTTGCAGTTTCCGGGTTAGGTACAAGGGTAGCCCCATGTAGAGTGCGTTGCAGTAATCCAGACGTGAGGTTACCAGAGCATGTACCACAGTTTCCAGATCCCTCATGTCCAGATAAAGGCGCAGTTGGCGTATCAGCACTCCTGACCACCGCATTCACCTGACTAGTCATGTGGAGCGACGAATCTAGGAGTACCCCCAGACTGCGAACACAGTCCTTAGAGGAGAGTGTGACTCCATCCAGGACTGGAGGCTGTATTCCCAGATCTGGTTTCGGGCCTGTAACTGTGAGTACCTCTGTTTTGTCTGGATTCAGCTTCAGTCTGTTTTTCCTCATCCAATCCATTACCGCTCTAAGACAGTCATTAAGAGGAGAGATGCCATCTGAAGTCTGAGACGATGATCTGGTCATGGAGAACTGTATCTGGTTGTCATCAGCGTACTGAAGACACCGTGCTCCCTGCCTCCAAATGATCTCACCCAGCAGCTTCAAGTAGATGTTAAATAACATCGGGGACAGGATGGCGCCCTGAGGGACACCACAATTAAGCTCAGTTTTGGAAGAGCAACTGTCCCCGAACCTCACCCTCTGGGATCTGCCCAAGAGGAAGGAACGGAACCACTGCAAAGCGGTGCCTCTGATTCCTAACTCAGGCGATCCAAGAGGATGGCATGATCTATGGTGTCAAAAGCCACTGAGAGATCCAAGAGCACCAGCAGGGTCACACTATCTCTGTCGATGCCCAGGCGGAGGTCATCGGTCAGAGCAACCATGGCAGTCCCCACTCCATATCCTGTCCTGAAGCCGGTTTGAAATGGATCAAGATAATCGGTTTCATCCAAGACTGCTTGAAGTTGGGAAGCAACTGCCCTCTCGATCACCTTGCTTAAGAAAGGAAGCAAGGAGACTGATCTGTAATTGTTTCTATCCAGGGGGCCCAGGGAAGGTTTTTTCAGGAGTGGCGTAACCACCACCTCCCTTAAGCAAGATGGTATACTACCTTCCCTGAGTGACGCGTTGATTGTGTCCCGAAGGAACACCTTCAAAGCGTCCCCCCCCCGGATGACCAGCCATGATGGACAAGGATCGAGGGGGCAAGTTGTCTTCCTCATCCTTCCAAGCAGGTTGTCCACGTCATCAGTACTCACAGACTGGAATTGATCCAGTAAAATGCCATCAACAGAGTTCCTGGATGCCTCGTCTACGGATTCTGCCAGAACACTGGCGTCCAAGTCGGCCCTTATCCGAGAGATTTTATCTGCAAAGAAGGTATTAAATGCCTCGCAGCAGGCTGTCGTAGGGTTAAGAAGGGGGTTTCGCGCAGGGGAAACCTTTGTCAGCTCCCCCACCACCCTAAACAGCTCTGCCGGGCGAGACTCTGCAGACGCAATACGTGCAGGACAGAAAGATTTCTGTGCTGCACGTAAAGCCTCCCTGTAGGAATCAAGGTGCTTCCTAAGGCGAGTTCTGTTGGATAAGAGACAAGTCCTTCACCATTCACGCTCTAGTCGCTGTCCGGCTCGCTTCATCCTCCTGAGCTCCTCTGTATACCAGGACTTACGGTTTGAGGCGGGTCGGAAAGGATGCTTGGGAGCGATTGTGTCAATATCCCTGGTGAGGTCGGTGTTCCAAGTATCCACCAAGGCTTCGACAGAATCACCGGCGTCACCAACCATTAAACCCTCTAAGGCTTTCCGGAAGCCAATTAGCTCCATTAGCCTTCAAGGGCGGACCGTTCTAATGGGTCCGCCACCTCCGGGAGGGCGGACAATAGCCTTTAGTTCCGTTTTGATCAGAAAATGGTCCGTCCATGACAATGCGGAGGTTTTTCTAACCTCTGCCCACGGATGTTCCTGCTCCGTACTAAAGACCGCATTGAGGGTATGGCCAGCATAATGTGTGGGCCCGTCGACCAACCGGGATAGGGCCATGTTTGTCATGGTATCCATGAACTCCCGAGCCGCGCCAGTTAGATCTTGTAAACTGGTTTCGAGTGGGATGTTGAAGTCGCCCACAACCAAAAGTCTGGGCAACTCCAACAACAACTCAGAAACCAGAGCGGTCAGCTCGGTTAGGGAGTCTGTTAAGCAATGGGGTGGCTGGTATACCAACAGAATCCCTAAACTATCCCTGGTCTTCAGGCTAAGGTACATACACTCGATATGGGTCATTCTCCGGATAGGCTTTCTGATCACGGTTAAGGTGTTCCTATGGACCAAGGCTATGCTGCCCCCCCCCCGCCCGCCCACTTTCCCTCACCTGCTCCACAAACTGAGTACCCAGCTGGGAGAGCCTGTGCCCATGTTGCGGAGCTGGCATTCCCTAGCCAGGCACGCCAGGTCGGCCGCCTCATCCACTAGAAGATCGTGGACGATATGGGTCTTATTTTTGACCAACCTGGCGTTACAAAGGAAGAGGTTGAGGGTCAGTGGAATGGTTGGTACGCTCTCCAAGTTATCCTGGGAAACAGAGCAAACTGAAGGAGGGATAGATATTAAGCATTGATCCTCCCTTCTTTTGTAATATTTGTTGACTCTGTTACCGCCATACCTTCCCTGCCCCCACACAACCTGAATATCCACTCCCAGACTATAATCAACTCCGCTATGTGGAGGGGGAGATGAGTGGCCAGCTGATTCCATTTTGCTGCCTGAGGCAGAGGAGTAAAATCACACTCCTTCTTCTGCCATACAGACCATGGTTATGGAGTCCTTGTTCTCTTACTGGGGCCAGGACATGTCTTCCAGGCCCCTGGGGGGAGGCCATGTGGGACGCACACAGCCCTGCCCTCCCAAGAGTTTGTAAATTAAATTTTATCATATAGAGTTTGTATGGGGAAAAACCCTGCTTACATAGGGCCTTTGCAGACTGCCAGAAATAGTGCAACTTGAGTCCACTTTAACTGCCCTGACTCAGTGCTAGGGAATCATAGGAACTGTAGTTTATTGTGGCACCAGAGCTCTCTGACAGAGAAGGCTCAATGTCTCAGAAAAAAATACAATTCCCATGGTTCCCTAGCACTGAACCAGGGCAGTTGAAGTGGACTCAATTTGCACTATTTCTAGCAGTCTGCAAAGGCCCTTACTTCTGATGTCCTCCTAACACCCCCCTGCCACCACCTTTTTATTCACCACACTCCTGAATCTTTCCACTGCCCACTAGAAGTTTATCAAAAGTTCATCAATGAAGATCAGCTATGTTAGGCAAGGGAACAATGTTTGTTTGTTTTTTATTTTTAATTATTTTTATTAGTTGATTTAGCCAGCATTTAAAATCACACAAATCTAAAAGATAACATCAGACAACAAACACAAACACACAAACACATCTACTTATAACATTACTAACTAACATCTATTCATCTGTTTCATGAATTAGGTTATCGTAAATACTTCCTTCAGAATTGTAATATCAATTATTTACTGATTTTATGCCTTTTTCTTTTTCCTGTAATGCTCTTTGAAACTTCTATCTCAATTTATTTTTACCTGTGTTATTTTTCCTCTAGTACCGCTCTACTATTTTTTGTAATTTGTAGTAAAATAACAAAAAAAAATCTTAAATTATTCAGGGAGTATCTCAGTTTTACCCAGGTTAGGCCATTTTTTTCAACCAATATTGTTTTATCAAGAACCATTCTTTCTCTATATTGGCTGCTGATTTATCCTGTATAAGTGCAGTCAGAATGTCAATTTCCATCATTTCTTTTAGTTTTACTGTCCATTCCTCATTGGTGGGTGTGTTTTTCCCCCACAATATTGTGCAAACAAAATGCTGGCAATGGAAACCGTATATGATATTATCCTTCCAATTTTTTTTCTTTCCTTCTTCCCCATCATATGAGTCATATTCAGGAGGAAAACTTCTGGTTCAAATGGAATCTTTACCTGTAATATTTCTGTCACCAATTTGTGAATTCTCCCCCAGTATTTGTTTGCTACCTTACATTCCCACCACATATGATAAAAAGATCCCAATAAGTCTTGACATTTCCAGCATTTGATCTTACCAGTCTTATACGTTGTGTTAAGTTGGGTGGGGGAAAGGTACCATCAATGAAACATCTTCAAGAAATTTTCTCTGAGACTTTGGCATAAAGCGAATTTCCGCAAGGGAACAATGTTTGGAAGCTGGTCACATATATATTAATGCAGACAAGGAATTGTGGACAAGTTTCCTTGATAGATAACTTTCCCTCCATTACTCATTTTGCCCTCCATTATGCAATTCCATAGAGCCTGTCTATGTTTTAGAGTGCTTCTGTTTCTGTGAGGACCAATAAGATTCAGTATTGTCTGGAATATGGAAGACTTCCTCGGGAGACTCAGGAGCATTTGGACAGAGATATATCTGTGAAAACTTTTCCTTTAAACTAAAATAATTGAAAAACATTTAAGACAATGTTTTTTTGTGGGTTTTTCGGGCTGTGTGGCCATGTTCTAGAAGAGTTTCTTTCTGACGT
The DNA here is from genome assembly GCA_026167975.1 of Phrynosoma blainvillii. NCBI lineage: Eukaryota > Metazoa > Chordata > Lepidosauria > Squamata > Phrynosomatidae > Phrynosoma > Phrynosoma blainvillii. The sequence continues at coordinate 157,737,500 of JANUYF010000004.1, forward strand.
TTCGCCAGCATCTGTGGCTGGCATCTTCAGAGAAATTGAAATTGTCATTTAAGACATGGTTTAAGACAATGGTTTCTACCCATCCGGAAGCCTCTGGTACTTACGGGGTGTGGCCAATTTTGTGAAGATGGGAAGCATTATGTCCTCCAGGTGCTGCTTCTGATCCAAGAAATCTTGAATGGTAGGCTCCTTAGCATTTTCAAGCCAATCAGACTTGGCCTGGCAGGCCTTGAGAGATGTACTCTACATAAAGAATAAGAAAAGGAATGCATCAGAAAAAGCAAGGTATTTGTTCATTCACTAAATTATAATCCAGTGTTGATCCAATCAAAATGTAGGGAAAGCAAGCTATACTAACCTCTGTGTAACCTGACAACAGGAAACAATCTACACCAGGGGTAGGCAACCTAAGGCCCGGGGGCCGGATGCGGCCCCCCAAGGCCTTTGGACCGGCCCCAGGCCGGTCCTTCCACCTCCACCACCACCGCCCCCTGCCACCGCCGCCCGCCATGATGATAGTGATTATTGTTGTTACTACTTGTTCTTGGGGTTTTCTTGGCAAAATCTCCACAGGGGTTTTGCCATGGCTTTTCTGGGGCTGAGGGAATGTGCATGCATGTTTTTTTAATTTATTTAATTTTAAATTTTATTTATTTATCTATTTATTTATGGTGCTTCGGCCCCCCAATTGTCTGAGGGACAGCCACCCGGCCCCCAGCTCAAAAAGGTTGCCTACCCTTGATCTACACATTCCAGATTTTTACTACTACTATGTTTTTATTAATGTTATTATTTGTAGTCTACCTTTATATGCACTGAAATGCTCAGAGTAGCTCAAAACATAAAAGCATATAAGCAATCAACAATAAGAATTGCCAAAGTGAGTTAGGATCTGGGCTTGGCCAGATCCTAACATACACATGGTGATCTTGAGAAGACACTGCTGCCCTACTCAGAGGAAAAGACAGAAATGCAGGCTTTCTTCTCATATCAGCAGTGGAGTTAGCTGATGCTGGACCCAACCACCCATGCAATATATATTGAAAATGAGATTTTCATACTTACCATGAATATTAATTCTTGGGTATGCAAAGGAACGTTCCCCATAGTATTAAGTTATATCATCACATGCCAGCTTTCAAGATAAAAGTCAAATGTTTTCAGTTATTTCCATTGACTCCACCCCTATCAGTTTCATTTCATAGCATTTCCTCAAGAAAATAATTAGATCAGATACTGAAGACAAAGAGTCGAAAAGAACATGAAGAATGTTCTTTTCCAATCCATGCAGCCTAGTTGCAGCCACATTTTGGATGGGGGTGGATGCCCAAGAATAAATGTTCACAATGCATATGAACACCTCATTCTCTGGAGTTTGCAGAGGGGCAGATGTTGTCCCCATCTTTAAAAAGAGCAAAAAAGAGGACTCAAATAAATGCCATCCAGGCAGCCCAACATCAATACCAGGAAAGATTCTAGAGCAGATCATGTCTGAAAACATTTAGAAAGGAAGGCCATAATGCCATAATGAGAAAAAGTTAACATGCATTTCTCAAAAATAAGTCAAGCCAGAATAATCTATCTATATATATCCCTACATTTTGATTGGATAAACACTGGATTATAATTTAGTGAATGAACAAACTGATAAAAAATTATCAGTTTGGTAGATGAAGAGAATGCTGTGGATGGAGCATACCTCTATTTCAGTAAGGCCTTTTGACAAAGTCCCCCATGATATTCTTGCAAACAAGCTAGTAAAATATGGCCTAGATAACACAACTGTTACATGAATTAGTATTTGGTTGACCGGCTGAGCTGAAAGGGTGCTCAACAATGGCTCCTCTTCAACTTGGAGAGAAGTGACCAGTGGGGTGCCACAGGGTTCTGTCCTGGGCCCAGTGCTATTCAACGTCTTTATCAATGACTTGGATGAATGAACATGCTTATCAAATTTGCAGATGACACCTAATGCTACATCCACAGCATTCCCTTCATCTACCAAGAGAAGAGAAGATTAAGAGGTGATATGATAACCCTGTTTAAATATTTGAAGGGATGTCATATTGAGGATATAGCAAGCTTATTTTCTGCTGCTCCAGAAAATGGGACCCAGAACAATGGATTCAAACTAGAGGAAAAGAGCTTCCACTTAAACATTAGAAAGGACTTCCTGACAGTAAGAGCTGTTCAACAGTTGAATACACTCCCTTGGAGTGTGGTGGTGTCTCCTTCTTTGGAAATCTTTAAACAGAGGCTGGATGGCATCTGTCGACTGTGCTTTGATTTTGTATTCCTGCATGGCAGGGGGATGGACTGGATGGCCCTTGAGGTCTCTTCCAACTCTATGATTCTATGATTCTATATAAGGAGATCCTGGAGGCTCAGCATGGGGGATCTCAACAGCATGTAGCCAGGACAGATTGATCACAACTGGAACCTGCATAATCTCTGCACGGATAATAATAATAATGTTTACAAATGTTTACAAATGAACAAAATCCAAATACACTTCCCTCTGGGAGCAAAACTCATTTCTCTAAAGAACATCTGCATGGATGGCCAAGGCATTCTCAACTTCCTTGTTCATTCTTTCCTCCTGGAAATTCACTCACGTCCCAAAATATGCCTTGGGATAAGTTTTGCCCCATAAATATGCCTACTCAAACATCCCCAATTTGGTCTTGTTAGATGTCAGACAAACGCTCTGTCCATAACTTACCTGGCTCCTAAACATATGCTGGCCACACAATTATCCTAAGGCAGCTGCTGAGCCATTCTCCACCTCACAGTGTCTCCTGATAGGAGCAACTCATCTGGAATCAGTCCAGTACTGTATTGCCCTCTGCTATCGATTGCTAGCTTCTTCCCCAAGCAAGTCTCTGACTCACTTGCTCTGAGCAACCCTAACTTAATTGTCTATTAAGTGTACCTTATATGTGTTTTTCTATTGACTCATATCCTAAGCCTGTTTAAACATTTTGTTGATGATGATTTAGTATTCTTTGTGTGATTGAAATAAATACAGTTGGCCCTCCAGATTTGCAACTTGCCATTCACGATTTCAATTACTTGCAAATGGCAAACCCGCAGCTCCCTCCCCTACTCTCTCTTTCCACACTGGCCTTTCCTTGGCCATGTGATTTTGCAGCAATTGGCTCAGCCTTGCCTCAGCCCCTGAGACCATGAGGCGAACGACGCAGCTTTGGCTTGGCCCCGGAGGCCTTGAGGCGGTTGGCAAAGCCTTGCCTTGGCCCTGGAGGCTTTGAGGTGGCTATCCCAACCTTGCCTTGGCCCTGGAAGCCTAGAAGCAGCTGGCACAGCCATTTCTCTGCTGCATTGGCCTTCCTGGCAAGGAAGGAGTAGGTAAGGAGGGAGGGAGAGAGGGAGGGAAAGAACAATGGGACTTGAGGACAATGGGACTTGAATATTCATGAAATTTCGAACTCCAGAAGAGATCCCCCACAAATTCGGAGGGACGACTGTTAAAAAAAAAAATTGTCAGAAAAAAGAATGATCAAACAAACATCCAGCCTTTTAAAATTCCCCTATCAGAATTAGTAATATCAGTTATAGCCTATAGACCAATTAGCTTTCAAGATGATAAAATACACACTTCAGCCCTACTGTTTTAATGCTTTTATTACTGACTATATACATCCAGACCAAAAAGGATTTATTCTTAGGAGAAATATTGCAAATGCAGCACACAGAACCCTTAACATTATCAAATGGGGGGCAGGGGGGCAGATATCACGACAATGTTCTTTTCATTGGATGCTTTCAAGCCTTTGACATGGTCGAATGGCTGTACTTTTTAAAACTGCTTAAAAGACAGAAAATTGAGAACAAATTCATTTCATGAATTGATTCTCTATTCTCAGTCCCAAGCATCAGCTTATACAAATAACTGAGCTTCAGAACTAAGTCCTATATACAGAAAAGAGTAACTAAACAAGTCTGTCCATTATCCCTCATACAATTTGCAATAGCTATTGAGTCATTGGCACATTTGATCAGGTCCAGTAAATGAATGAAAGGACTCACTGTTCAGAAAATCATGCATGTCATTAATTTATTTGCAAATGATGTCCTTTTTTTTGAAAAACCCATCCCTAAATTGCAATCAATTTTAGTTCAGCTCCAGAGGTACGTAGGCTTTATGTAAACCTCAAAAAATGTTATTTTGTATAAATATCTCTAAATCAGAACAAAGATTAATTCAACAGCAAACTAGAATAGAAATTGGTTACTCTGGTTTTAAATATATAGGGATTCTCTTGACTAAAGATTGGCAATAGTTTATCAGAATCAATTACTTACCCATTTTCTGGCAACCAAAGTAAAAATTATGGAAATAGTCGGCCCTAAAGCTATAATTACTAGGAGGCATTATAGCAATAAAAATGTAGGTGCTCTCAAAAGTTAATTATTTTGATTTCAAAACATTCCTATACCTTTGGACCCTGGCAGATTCTCAGAATTACAGAAGCTGATTAGTATACTATAGGTGGGAAAAGGAGCCATTTCTCTAAAGAAGCTCTATATAACACATAAAATCTTGGAGTGTAGGCAATAACCCACATTAGGATAGATCATGATACATCCCAGCTATATCAATTAGGTCATATTATTAGATGTGGATTGTTAATTCAACAGGTGAAACTACAAGTGAAGAGGAAAATGGGAAGAGAAATATGAGAAGAGAATATGAGATCTGAAGCTTTTTATTTAAATTACCTATTATCAGACTGGAATTTGCATATAACTTATAAAGTGGCACAATTTTCTGCACTAGCAATCACTTGTAGGAAAAGAATAACTGATCAAAGTTAAATACATAATCTTGTGTCATGTCTGGTACTACATGTCTGGTAAAAATCTGATATCCCTAATTTATCTTTATTATTTCTATCTCAAGGGCGGAAACCTATAAAGGTTTATTTTTATTTACTTTATTTTATTTTAAATGAAGCTATCTTAAATGTAACAGAAATGAACTATTTACATTCCTAGTTAGCAGATTTTTATCCTAAGTAATGTTTATATGTATTAATTTACTTTTCTATGCTAAACTTTATACTGATGCTGGTCTTTGCCCGTAATAAAGAATTTCATATGAGAAGTGTCAGGCAGAGATAGCCTTTCTTTCTTCTCACAAAATTCTTCCCAAATTAACTCCTAGCTCATTGCTGAAGAGAAACTGGTTAGATATTTAAAACACGGCCTGTTACTGGAAAAAGAAGCTTCTAATGACCTAGAGAAAAATTATTTGGCATGATACATCTCTTTTCTATGTCCATGCCAAGCATACAACTGAATATCAGTTTTTTACACGATACTGCCCAAATGTACATCAACCCCCAGAAGATATAAGACCTTTAAATATTGTCATGAATTTTGTACCATACCTTATCTTCTTTATTAAGTCTTCCCTGAACTTTCTCAGGATCTGTTACTGTTGACTGGATTTGGGTGATAAAGTTCCGTAAATTCTGTTTGGCTTCTAAAAAAGAGAGAAAAGTGAAAAGAGTGAGGACAATTCAAAATATCTTTAAAATGTCAAGACTACTAGATTCAAACTTGAACTGGCTACCCTTTACACTTGTGTATTGTACAGATTCCTCGTCCATTTCATTCTGTTATTTGGCAAAAGCCCATCTAGACATTCCTTGACATGGGAACTTTATAAAATAAGAGAAATCTCTGTATTGGGAGGAGAAAGGCATAGGGACTGCAGCTAGGTAGGGGAGTATTAGAACATATGAAAGAAACATCCTTTCCCTGTATGTTGTAGTTTTGATGAAAATTAAGGGCTTCTATGTAATTACAAAAAGAAACACATCCATATTTTCAAAACTGTGTGCTGCGTCTTCACTGTAACATGCAACATTTGCTATTCTTTCCCCATCATGTTTAATTGCCTCTTACTATGTTGTCTAATTTTGAATAGCTAATACCCAGAGGACAGGATGAAAATTCAAAATGATCTTAATAGATTAGAAAGCTGGGCCAAAGCTAACAAAATGAACTTCAACAGGGAGAAATGTAAGGTACTGCACTTAGGGCAAAAAAATGAAATGCATAGTAGATATAAGATGGGGACACCTGGCTGAATGAGACTACGTGTGAAAGGGATCTAGGAGTCCTAGTGGACCACAAGTTGAACATGAGTCAACAGTGTGATGCGGCAACTAAAAAGACCAATGCAATTTTAGGCTGCATTAGTAGAAGTATAGTATCTAGATCAAGGGAAGCAATAGTGCTACTGTATTCTGCTTTAGTCAGGCCCCACCTGGAATCCTGTGTCCAGTTCTGGGCACCACAATTCAAAAAGGATGTGGAGAAACTGGAGAGTGTCCAAAGGAGGTTGACAAAAATGGTGAAGGGTCTGGAAACCATGCCCTACGAGGAACGACTTAGGAAACTGGGTATGTTTAGCCTAGAGAAGAGACAGTTAAGAGGGGATATGATAGCCCTGTTCAAATATTTGAAGGGATGTCATATTGAGGAGGGCGCTAGCTTGTTTTCTGCTGCTCCAGAGAATAGGATCCGGAACAATGGATGCAAGCTCCAGGAAAAGAGATTCCACCTCAACATTAAGAGGAACATCCTGACAGTGAGAGCTGTTTGTCAGTGGAACACACTCTTCCCTCGAAGTGTGGTGGAGTCTCCTTCTTTGGACGTCTTTAAACAGAGACTGGATGGCCATCTGTCGGGGATGGTTTGATTTTGAGTTCCTGCATGGCAGGGGATTGGACTGGATGGCCCTTGTGGTCTCTTCCATCTCTTTGATTCTATTATTCTATCCTATGATTCTATTCTATGATTCTATGAATAACTGAATCCCTTCTATAATGACTAAAACAGGAGATGTTAAACAAGGGGTCCATGGATCCTAGGGGATCTAAGGATGTGGTTCAGGGGGTCCATGAACCAGGAATAAATATGACAGTTTTAAAGATTTCTTTCTGACTACTTTGTTTTTTGTAAATTTTAACATAAAATTGTCAAGAGATTTCCAATGCAAGAAAATATATTCTACACAAATTTTTGTGTCTGTATGTATTGTTTGCATATATGCATTTTTAAAAAAAAAAAATAGGGGGGGGGGCGGGAACCATGACCTATAAAAGGACATCTGTTCTAAACCTTACACCATAAGTCTTGTGGTCTGTGATAAAAAATCAGAAATCTGAAAGAAGCTGTTTTTCATATGAGGCATCTGTCCTGATCTCAGGGTGCCTTTGGACAGCGTGCAAATCAAATACTAAGCAAATTGTTATGGAATCCTGAACATCCTCCATTCCTCCTATATACAAATCTCAAATGTGCAAAGCAGTGAGGCATTTATAACATGTTATCTGTTTCACCTTTCACCATGAAACAAGGAAAGTATGTGTCTTGAGATGAGAAAAAATTTTGATGCTTGGGGTCTGAAACATACTGAAGAAATAATCCAGTCTGAGACTGCTTTAACTGCGATGGCTCAATGCTAGGAAATTCTGGGAACTGTAGTTTTGTGAAACATTGAGCCTTCTGTCAGAGAGCTCTGGTGCCACAATAAACTACAATTCCCAGGCTAGTTAAAGCAGTCTCAAACTGGATTACTTCCGCAGTGTGTTTTGGACCTGAGTTTCATACTTGTATGGTTTTAGAAAAACAATCAACATTGGACCAATTTTGTAATTCTCCATAAATAATAATTTTACTTTGAAAACAAATCTCCATTTTCTACATCATTATTCATATTAGTATTACTTGTCTTTTTCCTGGTTTGGGACTCAAGGCAGCTTACAACAACTGAAGAGGCATAGCTACCAAATGCCAAAGTTAAAAATATAATAATTAAACTATCCATAAAATCAAAACCAGTTAAAAATGTAACTAATAAAAACAAAAAACAAAAACACAGGGAATACAACACAGTTCTGTAAAGCCCACTCCCCTTGAGTAGTCAGTCTTCAAATACCCGGCAATTTTTTTTAAAAAAGTCTTAAATTGACCAAAAACATAGCAAGGAGAGGGGCCTTTTGGAAGGGGGTTCCAGAGCCTGGGAGCAGCTACCGAGAAGGCCCTCTCCAGTTCCCACTGGATATAAATGCAAGGATGCTGGGACAAGAGAGAAGATCCTCCACAAAGGAGCATGAAATATGGAAGACTCATATGGGAGAATGCGATCCTTCTCCTAACCTGGACCTGAGCTGTCCAGGGCTTAAAAGATCACAACCAACACTTTGAATTGTCCCTGAAAATGAACTGGCAGTCAGTGGAGCAGTTGCAACAAGAGAGTTGTGTGGTTCCTATTATCAACTCCAGTTACTAATCTGTCTGCAGCTCTTTGGACCAGCTGAAGTTTTCAAACACTCTTTAAACCAGTCCCATATAGAGTGCATGACAGTGATCCAAATGGGGTGTTACTGGTGCCATCAGTATACGGACACTACCTAGTGCTTTTACCCCTTTCCATCTTAATCCAAGCAGGTCCTGTTGGTTCTAAACTAGTACCTGTCATCAGTAATGGAATGAATGAGGTCAAAGAAATTGAAATCTGTGCCAGTGTGGCCAAATCTGATGTCACTAGGAATGGGTGCAGCTGGTGCGGGAGCCTTAATTGTGCAAAGTCACTGAGCTTTCACCCTCGGGGAAGAATCCAGGAGTACCCCAAACTACAAACTTGTATCTTCAAGGGGAGTGTAACTCCATCCCTGTCCCCTGATCATGCTTTTTGACTGCCCAGGAGCACCTCTGTCTGGTCTGGGTTAAGTTTCAATTTGTTTGACCTCATTCATTCCATTACTGATGACAGGTACTAGTTCAGAACCAACAGGACCTGCTTGGATTAAGGTGGAAAGGAGTAAAAGCACTAAGTAGTGTCCGTATACTGATGGCACCAGTAACCAGACAACCGATCCCAAAGGTTGAATGAAGACTGTGAATAGCATAGGGGCAAATAAAACCCATGAGGGACCCTACAGGCCAATGGCCAAGGGAGTTGGAAAGGACTTTCCCAGCACCACCTTCTGGGTTGGAGGAAAGGAATCACTGTACAACAGTGCTCTCAAGTCCCACCCCAACAAGGCATCCATACCATAGTTGATGATACTCAAAGCAGCTACGAGGGCCAGCAAAAACAACAGGTACACAATTCCCTGCCTAGTTCCTGGAGTGATGATCCACTAAGGTGATCAAAGCTGTTTTTGTCCCGTAACCAATCCTAAAGCCAGATTGAAATGGATCTAGATGATCCATCTCATCCAGAAAACCCTAGAGTTGTGAGGCCACATGGTCTAGTACCTTGCCCAAAAATATGTTGGGAGACTGGCCAGTAATTATTCAACATTGTGGGATCCAGGTAGGGCTTTTTCAGCAATGGTTTTATAACTGCCTCCAATAGGCGTGCTGCAATTTTGCCTTGTTTTGGTGAGGCAATAATCACTCCCTCTACCTACTTAACCAGCTCCCTTCTAACGCAATTCTTGCTTAATTCTTATTTTGGGATTCGTACAGCCAATTACATTCCCTCTACAACTGGATTCGTCTACCAGCATTAAGTAAACATTATAACAGTAAGAAATAATTATTTTTATATAATGCCATCTGTTTACGAACTGCTCTACAAGACCCTAATCCGGGGTGTTTGTAATCTAAAACAGACACAAGGAAACAGCAGAGGGAGGTACAGAATTTAGTAAATCACTTCCTTTTCTTTTCTTTTCTTTTTTGGACAAGTCCCAGAATCTCCCAATTAGCATGACTAATTTAAAAAGTAACATTTTGAAGCTCTGGAATGGGGAAAATGGAAGCAAGGGTAAATCGAGGAGGAAGTATGTGGATACTTTAATTACATATACTTTTGCTTAGCACGATATGGAATGGGGACTAAAGAAAAGAAAGGTTGTCTCTCATCTCATTTGATAAGCATAGCATGCGTTTTTAAAACAAAGTAAGTATTCCTAGTTTCAGATATTCTCCAAACTTTTGTGTGTGAGGTGTGCCTTCAAGTCGTTCCTGACTTATGGTGACCTGGGTTTTCTTGGTAAATTTCTCCAGCGGGGATTTGCCATTGCCATTGCCATCCTCTGAGGCTGAGAGAGTATGGGCCTTTGCAGACTGCCAGAAATAGTGCAAATTGAGTCCACTTTAAGGGTTAGGGTTAGTGCTAGGGAATCATTGTGTTTTTTCTCTCTGATACATTGAACTTTCTCTGTCAGAGAGCTCTGGTGCCACAATAAAATACAGTTCCCATGATTCCCTAACCCCAACCCTAACCCTTAAAGTGGACTCAATTTGCACTATTTCTGGCAGTCTGCAAAGGCCCTAAGACTTGTCCAAGGTTACCCAGTGGATTTTTGTGGGCTGAGGGCAATTCAAACCCTGGTCTCCTGGGTCTTAGTCCAATGTTCAAACCACTACACCACACTTACTCTAGGGCTACTCCTTTGACATATGAATGACATCACAGAATCTTTCTTATAAAGATCTGGAGCCTCTTTATGACCTCACAGAATTTCTCCACACCTGATGGACTGATGTTACTGCCTATAGAAAAGTTTCTCCAGCACTTGACATAGAAGCTTGGACATGATGGAAATAATTACTTAATCAGAATTCTTGTGTGACAGTATGGAACTCAAAGGTCATTTGCTGCAATTCTTGCAGAAGGGACATCAACTAATGGAAAGCATTTCTGGCTGAACACTCAACAGAATGATTCTTCAATGCCCTTCCCACATTCTTCTCTTGGGAACTGTCTTCTTGTTGCAAGATCCGCTTGGATTCTGTGAACGACCATCCTGGGCAAATGTTGCTTGGGATACGACTACACAGGATCTAGAGCAACTGTTGACTAAAGAGCAACCTAAACATCTTCGTAACTCAGTGTGTCAGATATGTCACTCTATTATTAGCATGGGATTATCCAAAGGGTGCCTGGAAATGTTGTATACTAGTTGTAAAGTGGCACTCTTTATAGTTGTTGGCTTGTCTGTACACTACATTTTACTGAAACTGATAAATAATGTTAAGGTAAGAGTATGAATTATTTGACAAAGACAATGGTTTGCGTTTTTCTGATTAGACTGTCTTGAAGATATATTTTTTGCCTTGGATCAGAGGCCCATATATTAGGAAAAAAGTGAAAAATGATACCATATGCTTGTTTGTTGCATCAGAAGTACTTTCTGAGGTGCACATAATAACTATAATGATGTGGGAATATTTACACCTAAAAAGTCACTGATTTTAATCAACAACAACAACAACAATTTTTATTAATGCTTAAGCCAAAGGCCATTTTAATCAACCCAAATTCCCACAGAATCTTGGGAACTGTAGATTGGTGTTGGGCTAAGGATTCTGTTAAAGATCCTTAATCAGAATTCGCAAATATGCAATGTTCTTGGTCCTGGGAGAGGACAAAACTTGGTGCAGATATGATCCATGTATGCTTTGCACCACAAAACTGTGATTATGCCAAAATGAGCCCAAGTTCTTAATCTTAACTACTGTAAGAACTGCTAAAATTGCATCTAATTTTGATTAAAACACATAGATATAGCCTGAGGTAATAGGGCCAAATCCCAGTTAAGGTACAGTTTACGAAAAAGCTGCCTTCTGGATAAGTTGTTGTTGTTGTTGTTGCTGTTGTTGTTGTTGTGTGCCTTCAAGTCATTTCTGGATGGGGTTTTCCTGGCAAGATTTGTGGAGAGAAGGTTTGCCATTGCTCTCCTCTGAGGCTCAGAGCATGTGACTTGCCCAAGGTCACCCAGTGGGTTTCATGGCCAAGCTGGGAATCCAATCCTAGTCTCCAGAGTCATAGGACTTTATTGCACGTGGGAAATCCTGTGCAGAAACGGGATTTAAAAGGTGGGGAAAACCCGCAAAAGCGGGTAGATTTTCAGACGACATTGCTATTAAAGTGTGCTTAACCTGAACGGAAAGTAGTCAAAAGCCCCTCCTTTTTACTTTCGGGATTTTCCGAAGGTAAAAAGAAGCGACTTTTGACTACTTTCCATTCGGGTTAAGTACACTTTTGCGGATTTTTTTCTATTTAAAACCCCGTTTCTGCACAGGATTTCCCCCGTGTGATAAAGTCTGTAGTCCAATACTTTAACCATATGCCATGCTGGTTCTCTCTGGATAAATACAGGAAACATATTCAGGGGTAGCTGTGTTGGCCATGCAGCAGAACAAAACAAAATCCAAAATCTACAAAAGAATGATACCTTCACTGACCAAACAAGGGTGCATCAACATTGTAGAGATAATGAAGTTTGACATCATATTAAGCTGCTGTACAGTTGAGGGATCTCCTGCAAGCAAAGCCCACTCTCCCTTTTTTGGCCCTATGGGACTGGGACTAAGGGCATCCGTCAACTGAACAACAACAGAAACAAAATGCAGAAACAAAAGACAAAACACAGGCTTCTGACTCTAACACTGTCACTTTTCTACTTATTTTTTTTTTAACATCTTTTTCCTGATGAATAAGCCAGTAGAGCTTTGAAAGCTTGCATCACCTGTTTTGTGCATTCTGGTTGACCAATAAAAGTATCACTCTTTTGTGGATTTGGGGTTGTCTTTTGTTCTGGACAAATAGCCACTGATTAAGGAACAAGCTCCTCTGCTTTAAGGCACCCACATTGCCATTACTGAATCTCACTTCTCACCTAATAAAGGGAGGAAAGCCTAAGGGTCAATGTGCTAATACATGTGAAGTCAAGGACAAGGAACAGCAGATAGGCCAGGACAGTAATCTAAGACTTAGGGCAGGAAGACATCAGAAACTGGAATTTTGGGGTGACGTTGGGGGCAGGACTTGGAAAAAGGATGACATATTAGCACAGAGCAACAATCAAAAGTAAAGTTTACAACCATGAAGTAAATCTAAGGAAGATAAAACTTGAATTAGCCAGTGAAATTATCATTCATAAGAATGTGAAGTTGCATGTATGGACCTTATCACACAGAGGCAAATTGCTTAAATCTCGTGCAGAAACGGGATTGAAAAATCTGGAAAAAACCCCCACAAAAGTGGGTTGTTTTTCAGACGTGTTTGTGTAAAGGAGAAATAATGTGACATTAACCTGAAAGGAAAGTCGCCAAAACGCACTCCTTTTTACTTTTGGAAGTTCCCAAGAATAAAAAGGAGTGAGTTTTGGCGACTTTCCGTTCGGATTAATGTCGCATTATTTCTCCTTGAATCCAATGTCGTCTGAAAAACAACCTGCTTTTGTGGGTTATTTCTACTTTCTGTTCAGGTTAACCCTGAAAATTGTGTGAAATGTTCTTTTGCAGGTTGTTTTCACTTTAAATCCAGTTTCTGCACGGGATCCATCCCATGTGATAAACTCCTATGCTACAGTGCCACAATATAATAAAAATAAATAAACAATTCACACAGAATACACAGTGTATTTCTAGTGAAAACATATTTACATTGTTCCCTAAGGCTGCAATGAGAACCTTACAAAACTTAGATTGCCACCCTTTTTACTGGCCTTATCTCTGTATTTTTAATAGCATCCTGACACTAAAAAACCTCACTTTTATCTGTGCATCCTCAGCTTAACATCTACATAGCAAGCAACTGTTATGCAACCCAGGAGAGGATCGGTAAACAAAATGAACTTATGTTTTTCTTATTCTTGATACAAAGTGATTTTGTTTTCTCATTTCTCTCAGCCCAGTCAGGCAATGATCCCAACAAGCACCGTTTCAATTACTGCAGAAGCAAAAAAGGAATACACCCAGGACATGGACAAAATGCTTTACAAGTTGGTGTCCAATACCTCCAAGATGATGAAATACATGAAGCATGTTGCTCATCATCAGAAGAAAGAAGCAAAATACTATAAAATAAGCAAAAAGAGAAAAGGCAGTGAATCTGACAATGAACAGCTCTTCGTAGTTTGTCCGAACAACCACAGTTCCTGCTGTGAAACCTCAATGTATGAATCTTAAAAAAAAAAAAAAAGCATTCTCCCTGCCATTTCCACTCCTCTTTTCATGTTATTTGCAGTTCTGCGTCTAAGACAGCAGGGAGAAATGTAGACGATAAAAGCCTCTATGCAGGTGCTCAGCATGTTTGGGATGAATTCTGTGAAGAATCATATGGATGACCGGGCTGAAAAAGGCATAAAAGAGGCTATTAAATGATTTTTAAAAGCCTAGACAAAGTGATTTGCATTAAGAATACCTATATTAAAGCCTGTGTTTGGTAGACAATGCTGTGATTTTTCCATATGATCCTGTTATCTTAGGCGAAAGTATGGTTAAAATAAATCCATGTGTCTAATGGAGGACTTCTTTTTTTACATGCAACCAAATGATGTTTTAGCAGCTGTACATCAGTCCTTCTGACTAGATTCCAGATTCAAACTTACAACTAATACAGCACTTCTATGGCAGCAGAAGATGTAAAGAACACCCCCCCCCCTTTCCAAAGCTGTTCTTATGTACTGTCTGTTGAAGAACAACAGGGATAAAGGTTACTAGGGGACTTAACAGAGAGAAATAATATAAAAATGTTACATTTTCAACTTATATATTTTAATACTTATTTTAAAAAATTAAAAATGGTACATGATTACGCACATTTTACATAGAGTACTTGGTCATTATTTTATTTCATTTGCCATCTAGCCATCTGATTTGTATTATGTGAATCTAATGTCTTTTTTAAAAAAATGTACTGACACATAACAATTTTGTAAAAATGGAAGGCATGTAAGGATAACAACCCAGAGGGGCGGGGTATAAATAAATTATTATTATTATTATTATTATTATTATTATTATTATTACAAACAATTCTAACTACAGTACTGACAAATTACCCCCCCCAAACACACACACATCATCATTTAACTACAAACTCTCTTAAAAAAATACACACACACACAGGGAAACAAGTGGCTTCCAACTTGACAGCTTATGGCTATACTTCATGTGCTTACTCCCTCTAGTTTATTATTTTAAAACCTAATATAATTATATTGATTATTATTTTTAGATCACTTCTACTTAATACAAACTATTGTATTTCAAATCCTAAATCTAAAATCCTCAAAAAGTTGTCATTCTTTTCTAAATCCATGAGTAGTTTTCCCTTTAATTAGGTTAGTCAATTTGTCCATCTCAAGAAGGTCGTGCAATTTTAATAGTCCATCTTCCTTTGTTGGGATCATGATTTCTTTCCATCTCTGTGCATAGACTAGTATTGTTGCTGTTACCATATAACAAATACCGTATTTTTCGGCATATAAGACGCACTTTTTCTTCCCCAAAACGAGGGTGGGGAAGTTGCTGCGCCTAATGAAGCGAATATAAAAGCTGAGGGCAAACTGCCGAGGCCTAGGCTAAAAGTAGGCCTCATTTCAGCCTGAGCCTCGGTGCTCCAGTGGGCTCCTCCCATCCCAGGAAGAGCCCATTGGAGCAGCCAGGACGGGGGTGGAAAGAGTCCTCTTTTCCTGGCTAGTTGAATGTGCTCCTCCTCTTTCCACCCCCATCCTGGGTGCTTCAATGGACTCTTCCTGGGGTCAGAGGACATCCTCCCATCCCAGGAAGAGCCCATTGGAGCACCCAGGACGGGGGTGGAAAGAGTCCCCCCCTTGAAGAAATCTGCCAGGAAAACGCTCATGGTAGGATCCAAATGATCCATAAATTACTCCAAGGCACTGGATTAGTACCCTGGCCAAGTTACACTGTCTCAGCCTCAGAGGGTGGAAATTGCAAACTCCCTCCTCTGAAGAAATCTGCCAGGAAAACCTCATGGTAGGATCCAAATGATCCAGAAATTACTCCAAGGCACTGGATTAGTACCCTGGCCAAGTTACACTGTCTCAGCCTCAGAGGGTGGAAATGGCAAACTCCCTCCTCTGAAGAAATCTTCCAGGAAAACCCTCATGGTAGGATCCAAATGATCCAGAAATTACTCCAAGGCACTGGATTAGTACCCTGGCCAAGTTACACTGTCTCAGCCTCAGAGGGTGGAAATGGCAAACTCCCTCCTCTGAAGAAATCTTCCAGGAAAACCTCATGGTAGGATCCAAATGATCCAGAAATTACTCCAAGGCACTGGATTAGTACCCTGGCCAAGTTACACTGTCTCAGCCTCAGAGGGTGGAAATGGCAAACTCCCTCCTCTGAAGAAATCTTCCAGGAAAACCTCATGGTAGGATCCAAATGATCCAGAAATTACTCCAAGGCACTGGATTAGTACCCTGGCCAAGTTACACTGTCTCAGCCTCAGAGGGTGGAAATGGCAAACTCCCTCCTCTGAAGAAATCTTCCAGGAAAACCTCATGGTAGGATCCAAATGATCCAGAAATTACTCCAAGGCACTGGATTAGTACCCTGGCCAAGTTACACTGTCTCAGCCTCAGAGGGTGGAAATGGCAAACTCCCTCCTCTGAAGAAATCTGCCAGGAAAACCTCATGGTAGGATCCAAATGATCCAGAAATTACTCCAAGGCACTGGATTAGTACCCTGGCCAAGTTACACTGTCTCAGCCTCAGAGGGTGGAAATGGCAAACTCCCTCCTCTGAAGAAATCTTCCAGGAAAACCTCATGGTAGGATCCAAATGATCCAGAAATTACTCCAAGGCACTGGATTAGTACCCTGGCCAAGTTACACTGTCTCAGCCTCAGAGGGTGGAAATGGCAAACTCCCTCCTCTGAAGAAATCTGCCAGGAAAACCTCATGGTAGGATCCAAATGATCCAGAAATTACTCCAAGGCACTGGATTAGTACCCTGGCCAAGTTACACTGTCTCAGCCTCAGAGGGTGGAAATGGCAAACTCCCTCCTCTGAAGAAATCTTCCAGGAAAACCTCATGGTAGGATCCAAATGATCCAGAAATTACTCCAAGGCACTGGATTATTACCCTGGCCAAGTTACACTGTCTCAGCCTCAGAGGGTGGAAATGGCAAACTCCCTCCTCTGAGGAAATCTGCCAGGAAAACGCTCATGGTAGGATCCAAATGATCCAGAAATTACTCCAAGGCACTGGATTATTACCCTGGCCAAGTTACACTGTCTCAGCCTCAGAGGGTGGAAATGGCAAACTCCCTCCTCTGAAGAAATCTGCCAGGAAAACGCTCATGGTAGGATCCAAATGATCCAGAAATTACTCCAAGGCACTGGATTAGTACCCTGGCCAAGTTACACTGTCTCAGCCTCAGAGGGTGGAAATTGCAAACTCCCTCCTCTGAAGAAATCTGCCAGGAAAACCTCATGGTAGGATCCAAATGATCCAGAAATTACTCCAAGGCACTGGATTAGTACCCTGGCCAAGTTACACTGTCTCAGCCTCAGAGGGTGGAAATGGCAAACTCCCTCCTCTGAAGAAATCTGCCAGGAAAACCTCATGGTAGGATCCAAATGATCCAGAAATTACTCCAAGGCACTGGATTAGTACCCTGGCCAAGTTACACTGTCTCAGCCTCAGAGGGTGGAAATGGCAAACTCCCTCCTCTGAAGAAATCTGCCAGGAAAACCTCATGGTAGGATCCAAATGATCCAGAAATTACTCCAAGGCACTGGATTAGTACCCTGGCCAAGTTACACTGTCTCAGCCTCAGAGGGTGGAAATGGCAAACTCCCTCCTCTGAAGAAATCTTCCAGGAAAACCCTCATGGTAGGATCCAAATGAGCCAGAAATTACTCCAAGGCACTGGATTATTACCCTGGCCAAGTTACACTGTCTCAGCCTCAGAGGGTGGAAATGGCAAACTCCCTCCTCTGAAGAAATCTGCCAGGAAAACCTCATGGTAGGATCAAAATGAGCCAGAAATTACTCCAAGGCACTGGATTAGTACCCTGGCCAAGTTACACTGTCTCAGCCTCAGAGGGTGGAAATTGCAAACTCCCTCCTCTGAGGAAATCTGCCAGGAAAACCCTCATGGTAGGATCAAAATGAGCCAGAAATTACTCCAAGGTACTGGATTATTACCCTGGCCAAGTTACACTGTCTCAGCCTCAGAGGGTGGAAATGGCAAACTCCCTCCTCTGAAGAAATCTGCCAGGAAAACGCTCATGGTAGGATCAAAATGAGCCAGAAATTACTCCATGGCACTGGATTAGTACCCTGGCCAAGTTACACTGTCTCAGCCTCAGAGGGTGGAAATGGCAAACTCACTCCTGTGAAGAAATCTGCCAGGAAAACCCTCATGGTAGGATCAAAATGAGCCAGAAATTACTCCAAGGTACTGGATTATTACCCTGGCCAAGTTACACTGTCTCAGCCTCAGAGGGTGGAAATGGCAAACTCCCTCCTGTGAAGAAATCTGCCAGGAAAACCCTCATGGTAGGATCCAAATGATCCAGAAATTACTCCAAGGCACTGGATTAGTACCCTGGCCAAGTTACACTGTCTCAGCCTCAGAGGGTGGAAATGGCAAACTCCCTCCTCTGAAGAAATCTGCCAGGAAAACCCTCATGGTAGGATCAAAATGAGCCGGAAATTACTCCAAGGCACTGGATTAGTACCCTGGCCAAGTTGCACTGTCTCAGCCTCAGAGGGTGGAAATGGCAAACTCCCTCCTCTGAAGAAATCTGCCAAGAAAACCCTCATGGTAGTGTCAAAATGAGCCAGAAATTACTCCAAGGCACTGGATTACTCTGGCCAAATCACACTCTCTCAGCCTCAGAGGATGGAAATGGCAACCCCCCCCCTTGAAGAAATCTGCCAAGAAAACCCTCATGGTAGGGTCAAAATAAGCCATAAATTACTCCATAAGACAATGGCCTAAAAACTCCAAAGGTACCAGTCCATCTGATCTTGGAAGCTAAGCAGGGTCAGCCCTGGATAGTCCTTGGATGAGAGACCGCCAAAGAATCCCAGGTGCTGCAGGCTGTATTTCAGAGGAAGGAACTGGCAAAACCACTTCTCGAGTCTTCCTTGCCTAAGAAATCCCTAAGAAATTCATGGAGTCACCATAAGGCGACAGGAGACTTGCAAGAAAGTTGGGCAGGGAATTTGTGCAATACCTGGCCCTGCTGCTGGCTTAAACTTACATTTACAACTTAAAATTGTTCTTAAACTGCTGTTAACTTTATAAAGTTGATATAAAATATTTTACTACAGTATTTGGTTAAGAATCTTTTTTTTCTAGATTTTCCTCCTTTAAAATTGGGTGCGTCTTATATGCCGGAGCGTCTTATATGCCGAAAAATACGGTAATCCTTCCATGGTCTTTCTCATATTGGTCTTCCAACAGTACAAGCAGAAAAAAAATCTGGTTTCATTTGAATTTTAAATTTTAGAATGTCTTCCATATAACATGTATCTGAATCCAGTATTATTATTTTTGCCATATCATATGTCCACTACGTATGATAGAAAGACTCTTCTTTCTTTTAATATGTCTAACAAATATTAGAAGAGCCTTTACATTTTGAAATTCTATCAGGAGTTAAATACCAGTGCTGGTGATACATCATCTTAGAAAAACATTCTTTAAGATCATAACTTAAAGTGAATCTTCTGGAACTGACCCAGATTCCTAGGACAGAAGTTGTCATCATATTGCTGTAACATTTTAGATCATTTTATTTACTGGGTGTATTTTAATAAAATCTTGGTGGGGCAGGGTAGGAATCTTAAAGCAGAATCAGAGGCTTTTGTGAAAAGTTAGATATGTGCCTATAACAGACAGGGCCTTTTAATTTGTTTTATCCACATAATAGAATGCCCTCTCCAAGGGGGCTTGCTTGTCTCTCATACTGTTAACATCTAGCAGTTTAGCTTTGCCTATTGGAAACTTGTTATTTATTGTCGCAACGGAAGGGAAGGGAACGGAACAGAGCTAAAATGCATTTTACTGGACGGGAGAACGCCACCGATGCCTCCGAGAGTCCCCAAGGCGTTCCCCAGCTGTTCCTGGCAGTCGATTTTTGAAGGACGGTTCAAAAGCGTCCTTCAAAAATCGGCTGCCAGGAATGGCTGGGGAACGCCTTGGGGACTCCTGGCGGCATCGGTGGCGTTCTCCCATCCAGTAAAATGCGTTTTTGCTCCGTTCCGTTCCGTTCTGTTCTCATTCCTTAAGCGCCGTGCAATAAGCTTATATGTTTTAGCCATCTTTAAGAGTAGAATCCTATTGTGACTATGTTATGTGCTTTCATTCTTTTTTTTAAATCATGTAATGGATCAAGGACAGTTTTTGTAATTGTGTAAACTAACACTGTAATAAAACTCCATTCTAATCATTAAAAACTGTAACTATTGACTTTACCCTTCAGGCTGCAATGGTATACTCACCTAAACTTCATTCTTCTGCTGCTTTTTAAAAAATATAAAACAACGTAATATGAACTTTAACCCTTTCCCCACATATCCTCTCCCTGATTAATCAATATGTTGTGATCTAGGTTTTGTGCATATTTAACCATATAATCTTTCACTTGTTCACCCTCCATTTCCATTTCCAGCAATAACTTATACATTTTAGCAATCAGTCTATCGTCGTTTCAATAGTTGTTGCTCATATTCTGACTTTATCAGTGAGGTCACTAAGGGGGTGTAGTGGGTGCAGCCCACACTGAATGACACCTCAGAGGAGGGGTGACACTCGCTACGGGATATGTGTGTGTAGTGCTGCTGCATCTGGAGCATGCCCCTTCTTCTCTGCTGCCCTGGTTTTCACCAGGGAAGAAATCAAGGCAGTGGAGAAGGAAAGACGAGTGTGCACCCCTCATAGCTTCTCTGCTGCACTGGCTCTCTCCAAAAGGAGAAAGCCAAGGCAGCGGAGAAAGAGGGGCAAGCGCATGACCCTCATATCTTAAACCATTGTGTACAAAAATACCATTGTAACTTAATACTTTGTTCTTCCATTCCCTTAACAGTTTTCATAGTAAATTGAACCTTATCTATTTTCAAAAGGTCTCCATACATAATCCATTTACTTTTCAATTTCTTCTTTCTCACGTATGGAATCTTTTAAAAAATCATTCTCTTTATCTTTAACCACATCCAAAATTGCATTGGTCCTTTCCAGTTTCCTCTTTTTTAATTCTGCATTCTGTTGCATAAAAAGACCTCTTAAAAAGTTACTGGCATCTCAAACTATTTTCACATCTGTATCTTTATTTAAGTTGTCCCCAAAAAAGTCCTTCATAACTTTTTTTGCCTTCATTAATACTTTCTTATCTTGTAGCAATACTTCCTTTAGTCTGCAGTTAAAACATTGATACAATTAACTGTACAGGGTTATGATCTGAAAATGTCTTAGGCAGAATTTCCATCTTCTTATATAAAGCCCTTGAGAGAAAAAAACATCCATTCTTGAAAAAGATCTGGGGGGAAAGTATATTGGGCTTCTTCATATTTAAATCTCCACACATCCTGGAAATATAAATTGTTCATAAAATAAAAAAAAGTTCTTAGTAATTTTCCTTTATTCTTGCCTCACCTTTTTGACTTCTATCAACTTTTGGCTGTACGGTTCTGTCCCAATCACCACAAAAGATCCAATTTTCATATGGAAAATCCAACACTTTCTCCATTAAATGATCATTTAAAAAGCCTTATTTTCTGATGGTGCATAAATTCCAACAATCAAGGTTTTTAATCCATAATGTGAAATCTTCCACTGACATCTTCAAAAAGGAATTCAGCTGGCAAAGACTCTTTGACATATAGCACTACTCATTCTGGGAAGAGTTGTTTGTTGTGGCATCAGAGCAAAGCTAGTGAGAAATTTTTAATAAATTCAAAATTGGGCAATAATAAATTCAAAATTGGGCAATAATTTTTCCTCATTCATGAACAAGAAAAAGTGAATTTTTTGAGGATGAGGAAAAATATTGCCCAATTTTGAATGTATTAAAAATTTCTCACTAGCTTTGCTCTGATGCCACAACAAACAACACTTCCCAGAATTCCACAGCATTGAGCTATGGCAGTTAAAGTGATGCTAAACCAGAGTATTTCTGCACTGCGGGTACAGCCTATGTGTCTCCTAGAGGCAAGTCAAGTCATAATTAAATTTTTCTAAGTGATGAAAAAAAAATTCCTTTTTTTGAGGAGAATTCTTCTGTCGGACATGCCATGAGACAAATTTTAAGTCCACCATCATATGTCTGAATTATTTGAATCCATATCCTTGTCATCTGTTTTTGGCAATGGAGTTCTTTCCTTCTCTGCCATTTTTCTGTCTTCTGAGCCATGATCAGCATTATTGCCTAAAGAATCTTTACTTTTTCTATTTCCATTTCCACTTCCATAACAATAATCTTCTTTCTAATATTTCTTTAACAAATTTTTGGCCTTCTTAATGGTATTAAGAGTAAATTTCACATCTTGCTTCTATGGTTATAATATTTTATCTGGAATCAGATCTCATTTCCTTTTCACCTCTCCAGTTATGATGACATGGTTTTGTCTTCAAGGCAGGTAGATAACATTGGTCTCTCATGGATCCCTTTAACCCCTTTGTTACCTTTCAATTTTATTTATTTTTATATATTTTTATAATTAATACTAGTTCTTTCCCCCCCAAACTTTAAACTTTCAGCCTTCTGAGGATTTTTTTGTTTTAATATGTAATTGATTTAATGGCTTTTTAAGGGGGGGGGAGAGTATATTGTTTTTGTATTATTTTTAGTGTTGTTAACCACCCTGATTGGATTACCAAAGGGCGGTATATAAATACATTATTATTATTATTATTATTATTATTATTATTATTATTTTCTCAGTTACAGATTCATAATTCTTATCCTCTCCTTGTTGCCTTTTTAAAAGTGCTGCTACTTTGGCAGTTAGCAGATTAGCATTGGCAGTAAACATTGAATTACTCATAGCCCCTTTAAGGTAGAAGTTTTAACATCAGAGTTAAGTTGTCCCCATTCACAGGTAAGCTTATTCAGGAGCTCACAAAGTTGATGGTAGAAATTAAGTATTTAAATCCCTTGTCAGTGACTGTGACACAGTGGTGAGCAATCGTTTCCCAGTCTCCTCTGTTTCACTCACAGCAGCACAAAAACGATTAGTATTGCTCTGATCGCTAGAAACAAGATCCAGACTCAGGTGGGTACTCCTCCGAGCTTCTCATACACAAGAAGCAATTGTGCCAGTTTAAAATGTCCCAAACTGGCAATGCCATGCCTAGTGTCAGTGGGACCGCACAACACCATTTCAACCCAGAAAGCTTGTGAGTCTACCTTCTTTTCTGAGCACCCCCCACAAATCTAAAAAGTCTACATTCAGCAATAATAATAATAATAATAATGGATCTGTTGAGGCTTCCAAAGACTCCGGTGCTGATGGAGTTACCTTGCCATACAGCAAAGAGGAGGCCAAGCGACCACTTGGCTCTTGTTGGCCGTGTCAGCACTAGAAGGTGGAAGAACAGGCAGCTTCCCATTGACGAAGCGCACATCTTAAGGCCAAGAGAAACTAGGGTCCTCAGGAGAAGGAAGCTTGAAGATGAGACTTTTTGAAACTATGTCCAAGTGGATCTCTGGAAAATCAGGTTACATATGCCTTCAATTCCTAAACTGTGTATAATCCAGCTGACTGCTGAATCACCATCCTGTTTCTGACATCTAAGCTATCAACTTGATCTGCATCCTTAGACTGTACCTGCTCCTTGACTATTTCCACATTTGGCATTGGCTTTAACCCTTCTATGCAAGGCTGCTCTGATCACTAGTAGTGATGTGAGGTGACAATATTCTCAAGAGAATATTCTCCAGTAACGAGAATAGGATTAGTATATTCTCCAAAAGACTGTCTATGAATTTTTTAGAATTTTATCATTTTCCATTACAAGTCTAAATAATTCCATTACAAGTCTAAAAAGCATATTCAACTTTTACATTACACCATTCTTCAGTGTTAGAATTTTCTTCATCATTCTAGATGGTTTGAAAACTTTATATTATATTCCAGAATGTTATGGAACTTTCACTGCCACCCTAAAATTCATCCTTCCTCTCCATTCTCCATCCTCCTTCCTGCCACAAGTGTTTCTCCCCCATCTCCTCCTATGGTCCATCTTCACCATTAAAGCACTCTTCCCTTCTTGCCACCATTGCCCTCTGCAATCTCCCTCCTACCAGTCCTCCTTCTCTCCCTCCATTCTTCCTCAAAAGACAAAGGTAGGGAGAATAAGGTGGGAAATCCCTCTATTACTACCAGAGACAGCTCTCTACAAAGCTGTGTGCTTCCTGCTTTGGAGTCTTCTTTGAGCCTGGACAGAGTTGACTTGGGAAATCTCTTGTTCTGTTAAGTTAAAGAAACTTAAACTAGCACTCTTTGGATTTCCCCCCTTATCTTTCCCTCATTTTAATTTTAACTGGAAATGTTAATGATTTGTTTTATGTTGCACTGAAATAGCAGAATTCTTTAAAATATATTTTACAAGTATTAAAAGAAGAAAGTCTCAACAAAGAATATTCTCCAAACAAAAATCTTACAACAATCCCAGGACCTGACAAAACTGAAGCAGGACAAGTTACTTGACTCTCATAAACCAGTAAGCACTTGCAGATCACTTAGGGCCTTTGCAGACTGCTAGAAATAGTGCACATTAAATTGAGGCACTGCCCTGGCTCATTGCTAGGGAGTCCTGGGAATTGTATTTTTTTCTGGGACATTGAGCCTTCTCTGTCAGAGAGCTCTGGTGCCACAATAAAATATAGTTCCCATGATTCCCTAGCACTGAGCCAGGGCAGTGCCTCAATTTAATGTGCACTATTTCAGGCAGTCTGCAAAGGCCCTTAGTCTGAAGATGAAGCAGCTGTAGATAAAGTTTGCAGATGAAGCAGACATTAAAAGAAGCAGGCCTATGACTAACATCTTCAATTTTTTTCCTCCTGTGCCTGATGAAGAAGCCAGTGTGGCTTTGAAAGCTTGCAACATGTACTTGTGCATTTCAGTTGGTCTAATAAAGGTATCATTGTTTGGATGTTATTGGATTTCTTGTAAATGGGTCCAACACGGCTACCCTTGGATATTAAAAGAAGCAGGCAGTTACAGTCCTTATAACTATAACTTCCACTAGTGGTTTATTTCTATCGACTTTTGATGATTAGAGTATATACAACATTACTTATTACAACTAACTGTACTCCACCTTTCAAGATACAATTCCTTCCAAGGCAGTTTACAAATTATGTATGAGAATGGTATAGAAAATTAAGGGAAAATATTAACTGAACCACAACTGACAATGTCAAAGTAGGATTCTTCCCATAAGACAGTTGACCCCCTGTGGAACAGGACAATCTGTCTTTACCTGTCTCTCTGCCATAAAACGCTGTTGGGGCAGGAAAATGGCTGCGCTCTAAAATGCATAATCCATTCTTTCCCTCCCTATTTTAACAACTTTCAAAGCAGTACAAATAGCCTTATCACACAAATGGAACGAAAAGATCTTCAGAAGCCCTCCTTGAAAGAGATCTTACAAGTTTCGTTCTAACTAAAGAACAGAGGTCTCTGATAGAGATGAGATGAGATCCAACAACAACAGAGGAGGAGAGGAGGTAGTATTATAGTATAATAATATGAAAGAGGGAGTAATGCTTGACCAACACAATTAATTAACAAAGGAGTTTCTAGCACAGATGAGAACAGTTTAAAAATGATGTTACAGAGGCAATTCAGCCTTTAGGTCAAACTTAAAGAACCAAAATGGAGACTCTAACTGTAGACAGTTTGGACGAATGTTTAAAACAAGAAGAGTGCATTAAACAAATACAAGCAACAATTGCATCACTACAAGATGAAATCAAATATTTGGAAAATCAAAGTCATTGGTCCAACATTCGCTTTTGTGGGATTCTGGAGTTAGCAGAGAACAAGAATATAGAATAGAACCATAGAGTTGGAAGAGACCCTAAGGGCCATCCAGTCCAACCCTCTGCCACGCAGGAACTCACAATCAAAGCACCCCTGACAGATGGCCATCCAACCTCTGTTTTAAAACCTCCAAACAGTTATACTGTACCACACTCCAAGGGAGCAGGTTCCACTGTCGAAAAAGCTCTTACTGTCAGGAAGTTCCTCCTAATGTTGAGGTGGAATCTCAAAATTATAATATAATAAAATTTATTTTCAACTGATTTTCAGCAGTGGCTTCAAGACTTTAATAGCTCAGAAACAGATACTGAATGGCCAAATAGATTGCAAGGACCACAACTTCTGTGGATCCGCTGTCAAGCAAATGTTGCATGGCTTCCAGCATCGGCTAATGTTTTTCCTCTTTCCTGGACATTTGAGAGGTAATGAAAAAATTGTGATGATGATATATAAAGCCTATCAGATAACCTTCCTTTAACATGGAGAGAAACCACTGATCTGTTGTGGTCTCTTCCCAAATGTGGGCAAAAGACTATTGTTTTCCTCCCGCCATTAGGTCCAGATAATCAGGTCTGGGGTAATTTTCTTCCCTACTTTCCAACAGATATGTTCATTGTGTTGTTGTTACTACTGGACCTACAAGGCCCTGAGCTGGGACTGCTGCCAGGGTTGGTATCTATGGTCAGACCACTGTCTAATGTGCCTACTGTCTCTGCCATTAAAGGTACCATAGTTGAATATGCAGCCACAAAAGGAAGACTGCCCTTGGCAAAAAAAAAAAAAGAAGTCTTTTTGTTTGAAGAAGGCAGTGCCTTCTTCTTGTCTTTGGTCCATAAAGCTTGCCCCCAGTGAATTGAACAAAAGTTAAAATTTGTTTTGAACACACATCAACATGCTAGTTCTTTAACCAGATACATCTTCTAAGTGGGACAGATGCTGCCTGTGCTCTAGCACTGAACTATATGACATTTAGGCTGGCATCTGCTAAGAAGGCAACTACCGTATACTCATCTATAAGTCAAAAAATTTGTGCCCCAACATTGATCCCAAAATGCCAGTTCACTTATTTATGGGTCAGTATGGTAATGTGATAGCAGCTCTTTTAGATTTCCCCAGGAGGTGGAGATAATAGTTTCTTTATTTTTTGAGCTAAGCAGAAAGAGTCCTGATTTATTGCTCTTAAACAAACAAACAGTGGAGTGAAGGCTGAAATGAAAGTTGAAAGCTAGTCTCTCTTGCCGTGTGCACAAATGCACACACTGAAACTTCCAGGTTTTGCCCTTGACCAGGGGTAGGCAACCTTTCCCCTTTAAGGGCCGAGGGACTTCAGCTCCCAGAAGCCTCAGCCATGTTGGCCAATAGTCCCATGTTGGCCAATAGCTCCTGGGATTCTGGGAGATGAAGTCCCTCGGCCCTTAAAGGGGAAAGGTTCCCTACCCCTGCCCTTGACTTATCCATGGGTCATGGCAAAATCCATAATTTTGGCCCCAAAACCTGCCCTCGACTTATACATGAGGTCGACTCTATATACAGTAGAGTCGAGTATACAGTATTTTAAGCAGTTTATTGATACCCTGTCTCAATTTAGTGTTCTCGCTCAGGACCTCAGCAATTAGCTGATTCGCCCAGACAAAAGTAACTCTGGAAAAGAGCAACACTGATGATGCAGCCCTGATAGTCAGGAAAGACACTTCATAAGCTCTCTTAAAAGGAGCATCTGCCCCTTTTGCCTCTGGAATGTTTAAAGGTGTCCTTTCCATTTTTGCATACACAGAAGATGATACTAGGGCTGAAACAGAGACGTCCATGAGTAGGATTTGTACTTTTAACATAACTTGTTATGTAGGTTATAAAACATTTTTAACTGACATATGATTTGTGGCTGGTTTGGCCCATTCCTCTCTGATTACTTTCATGAAATCAGATGTAAACAGAATCTCTAACGTTAAAGGACCTGGCTTAAGGAAAGAATCCCCTTTGCAAAGCAAATTATTGTATTCAGTCTTAGCTTGTTCTGAAGTCCTAGATAATTCCAATATTTTAAATGTTTTCCATAGTAACAATGTGAAATACACTCGCTCCTCCATCTTTGCGGACTTGAGGTCTGCGATCTCGATTCTTTGTGGAGGGGCGAGCTCCATAGGTTAAAATGGCGCACGTGCACGGCCGCACACAGGAGCGCGCACCCATTCAAGCCAATAGGGCTTGAATATTAGCGCATTTTTGTTTTCGTGGGGGGGGGGCGGAATGGATCCCCTGCAAAAACGGAGAGGCAAGTGCATTCATTTTGGAAAAGTCTAGGTGAGGCACCAAGATTCTCTTCCTCTCCTGACAAACACTCCTCTTCCAGCTCAGATAGCAAAGGGGACACTAAAGCCTTGTCACACTCCTTATCTGAGGAAAGTGTTCTCACTATTGTTTTAGTTTTTTTTACTCCTCCCCCTCCATGAGAATTTTTTTTTCAGCATGCCTTTTGCCTTTCTTCTTTTCTTCCATTGCCAAAATGGCTGCTATAGCTGCCATTTCATGCTTTGCGCTCTTTGCGGTCATGATGGAAATTATGAGGGTGAAATTTCCCCCTCTCAAATTGTGAAATTGCTAACTTTATACTGGCTGGAGATGATGGGGGTGGGGATGAAGACAATTCCTTCCTTCCTGGTAAGACCACTTTTTTCTTTACTCTGCTGACCATGCTATAGCAGCACCGACTTAGGGACAGCAGCGGGAATTTGAAGCATTTGGCAGCCAACTGCTTTTTGCATGCCCACACCTGCCACTTCTTTAACAATTAAGACTTTCAACCAAGCAAAGAAGTTGGGATGCAAATCTTGCCCTTCTATGACTGGGGAGGGGAGATCAAATTGGCTACTCATCCCCTGCCTGGACTGCTCAATTGTCACAACCCGAGACCCATCCTGGTTCCAAGATTTGTGATGCTCCTCCTTGCTCCAATCTGGTTGCCTTCTTTCTAGGTCATTTAAGTTGAACCGCATGGGTCTTGATATCCTCAAGCTCAGAAGAGGAAGCAAGCAATATCATCTCTGCTAACATACCGGGATGGAATTCAAATGAAGTCTTTTCTGCCTTCCTAATGAAGTATGAATTTTGTAAATTCAGGAAAAAAAGGCAGAATAGACGATAGGTAAGAAAGAACTTTTATTTAATAGCATGCTAGCGGCCAGAGTGTTGGACTATGACTCTGGAGACCGGGATTCAAATCCCAGCTCAGCCATGTAAACTCACTAGGTGTCATTAGGTAAGTTAAACTCTCTCAGCCTCAGAGGATGGCAATGGCAAACATTTTAAAACTTTGATGGTTTATAAAATTCAACTACATTTTTTAAAAGTAAAAAATGCTGTTCAAGACATGCTATTTAGATCACGAGTAAGGTATATGTGAAACTGACACTATCGATTGAATTATAACAGTCTAATATTATGCAGTAAAAGCTTTTCACTGACAGCATAATCTTCTCTCAGCAAAAGAATTTTGATGTGGATTTTTTTCTAGAGCTGGACGGGCTAGAGCTCTGGGAAGTTCGCTAAGTAGCAGCTACTCTCAAGCCGCAGCCTAGTGCTGGGTTTGCAAGTAGATATCAAGCCAGGACAATTATGTAGAGCAGGGGTAGGCAACCTTTCCCCTTTAAGGGTCGAGGGACTTCAGCTCCAAGAATCCCAGGAGCTATTGGCCAACATGGTACTATTGGCCAACATGGCTGAGGCTTCTGGGGAAAGATTAAAGGGGAAAGGTTGCCTACCCCTGATGTAGAGAGCTGCCAGGAGCAGAAATAATTATGGATATATTTCAAAGGAGTTATGCTTATGATCTACCTACTGTCTGTGACTAAGGATGGGAGAAACTCAGTTTTTCTTGGTTCAGGTTAAAACAAGGGATTCACTGGATCACAATCTTAATGAGTTAATCTTACATTTAGAATCATAGACTCATCATGGAGTTGGAAGAGACCACAAGGGCCACCCAGTCCACCCCCTGCCATGCAAGAACTCACAATCAAAGTATCCCCAACAGATGGCCATCCAGCCTCTGTTTAAAGACCTCCAACGGAGGAGGTCCTCTGGGGTATTAGCTATTCCTCCTAATTTGGTGCCATCTGCACATTTGATAAGTATGCCCCCTATTCTTTCATCTAAGTCATTGATAAAGATGTTGAATAGAACTGGGCCCAGGACAGAACCCTGTGGCACCCCACTGGTCACTTCTCTCCAGGATGAAAAAGAGCATTGCTGAGCACACTTCGGGTTCAGCCAGTCAACCAATTGCTAATCCATTTAACAGTTGTATTGTCTAACCCACATTTTACTAGCTTGT
The DNA here is from genome assembly GCA_026167975.1 of Phrynosoma blainvillii. Classification (NCBI taxonomy): domain Eukaryota; kingdom Metazoa; phylum Chordata; class Lepidosauria; order Squamata; family Phrynosomatidae; genus Phrynosoma; species Phrynosoma blainvillii. The sequence continues at coordinate 157,767,639 of JANUYF010000004.1, forward strand.
TTGCAAGAATGTCATGGGGGATCTTGTCAAAGTCCTTGATGAAATCAAGACAGGCAATATCCACAGTGTTCCCTTCATCTACCAAGTTGGTAATTTTATCAAAAAAAAAAAAAGAGAGAGAGAGAGAGAGAGAGAGAGAGAGAGAGAGAGATCAGAATAGTCTGGCATGACTTGTTTCTCAGAAACCCATGTTGACTTTTTGTGATTATGGCATTGCCTTCTAGATGTTCACAGACTCTTTGTTTAATGATCTGCTCTAGAATCTTTCCTGGTATTGATGTCAGACTAACTGGGAGATAATTGTTGGGATACTCTTTTTCTCCTTTTTGAAGATGGGGACAACATTTGCCCTCCTCCAGTCTGCTGTTATCCAAGAGTTCTCAGAGATTACATTTGTCAGTTCTTTTAATACCCTTGGATGTAGTTCTTCTGGTCCCGGAGGCTTAAATTAATTTAGATTAAACAGGTATTCCTGTACTACTTATTCTGTGCTGCATTTCCCCTATTGTGTCCTCTACTCCATTTTTCTCAGATTGAGCATTCTTTTCCTTTTGTGAGAAGACTGAGGCAAAGAAGGTGTTGAGTAGTTCTGCTTTTTCTCTGTCCCATTAGCATTTTGCCATCTTCTCTGAGCAATGACCCTACCATTTCCTTCAGTAAAAAAAAACCTTTTTATTGTTCTTAATCTCTCTAGCAAACTTGAGCTCATTCTGCACTTTAGCTTGTCTGGCTTTACCCCTACATGTACAAACTATTACTTTGAATTCTTCTTTGGTGATTTCCCCCTTTTTCCATTTCTTATACATGCCTCATTTAAAACTTAGCTCCATTGAAAGTTCTTTAGTCATCCATCCCGGTTTATTGAGACACCTCCCATTTTTCCTCCTCATTGGAACAGTTTGAAATTGTGCCTTCAGTATCTCCCTTTTGGGAAACTCCCATCCATCTTGAACTCCCTTCTCTTTTAGTATTCCTGACCATGGGATCATCCCCAGTATTTCCCTAAGTTTACTGAAATTAGCTCTCCTAAGGTCTAGAATGCGTGTCTGACTATGCCTGGCTTCTCCTTTCCACTGTACAACAAACTCCATGAAAACATGATCATTTCCACCTTAGGATCCTGCCTCTTCCATCCCTTTAACTAAGCCATGCCTGTTGGTTATGATTAGATCCAAAATAGCTGATTCCCTTGTTGCCTCTTCCACCTTTTGGACAATGAAATTGTCTTCCACGCAAGTGAGGAATTTGCTAGACCTTGAGGTTTTGGCTGAGTCTGACTTCCAGCAAATATCAGGATATTTACACTTGCAAAGGATTTAGATTATTAGAATCACATCTCAAAAAAAGCTTAGGACAGGAGTTACTTATCTTACCTGCCCAGTCCAAGAATTCAACACATTCTTTCTTTTCATAACGACAGGCAATATCTCTGGCCTTCTCACCACGGAAGGTAGTTGCATAAATATCTGCTTCCAGTTCTACAAGAGTTTTCAAAGTCTCTAGTTGACCCCAGGCTGCAGAACAGTGGAGAAGTGTATAACCTGAGAAAGTGAACCAAATTATATATATATAATTGTCAATATAATACTTATGTATACCATTTTGTTTCTCCATAATTTATATCTTCAAACAAAAATATCATATTTTTCTCAGGCATTAACAATGCAAGGTCAGTCAGAATCCAGAAAGTCATCCTATTTTAAGGGATTCCCAGTCAAAGAATGAACTGACATATAAGCCTTATTAAAGCTACTGAACCTTTTGTTAAGAGTTCTGAGTCTTTGAACAGCTACATTTTGAGAACCAAACATTTAATCATATTTTAAAAAATTATTTAATGGTGTTCCTCAGCTACATACCTCTGGCTGTCTTTTCTTTCAGATTAACCCCATATCTTGCCAGCGTTCGGATAACATCCTTCTGCCCAGCCATGCAAGTTGCATACAATAGGCCTCTCCCTACAATATCCTTTTCCATTATCAACTCGGTAGCTTTTTCATGATCAGGATCTTCTGGGTCCTCAAAAATCTGTTGTACTTCCTCTGTATCACCATTTAAGGCAGCTCTCAGGAGAGGATTGATGTATGCTGGTTCTTCTTGAGATTCCTTCTGCTCACTTTGCTTTTTTGAGTCTACTATCTCTTCTACTGATTCCATCTCATCAAAATTAGACTGAGAAAATAAAAGAAAATGGACCCCCTTTAAGCAGATGTAAAGAACAGCACATATTTTAATCTATGACAATTTCATACATAATACAGGGTATAGTATGCAAATGTGAGACATCACCTTTTTTGTCTCGAAGATCTAGCTATGATAACACCTATCTTAATCTAAAACCTTTTTGGACTACTGTAATATCTCTGTGTTGGCTACCTTTGAGAAATGTTTGGAGACTTCAGCCAGTCCAGAACACTGAGACAACACAGTTCAGCATTTGCAGAAAGTAAAATTACCGTATATACTTGACTATAAGTTGAAAAAATTATGCCCAAGATTAACCCTATAATCCTGGGTCAACTTATATATGGATCAATAGAGTAATACTACTTAGAAAGAAGTGATTTCTGAAAGAGCTGCTGAGACAGGAGTGTGTCTGTGAAATAGGTGATTCCCTTCTCAATCCAATAGTAAAACCTTCTCTCCCCATCCTCCTCCTCCAGATCTCTCTCCCCACCAAACACTTCATTTAACTCCTTCTCTTCCTTCCCAATCTGAAGTTTCAACGTTTGGAACATCACACTGACAGAAAAATTGAGTGAAGGACTGACAGTGATAACTTTTGCACAACATGGTACAGATGTATTACTGTGCAATTGAAAATGACAATCTTTTATCTCTCTGCACATGTTGATTTTTGGAAACATTCTACCATAGTTGTTGACACTATGTTCGCTAGAGATTTTTAGTTGGATAGTTCTGGATCACAAACACTGTACACCTTATTGTATTGGATATATTGTTTGCTGGTTATCTTTGGCCTAAACAGATGGGCAGGATACCACGGGCCAACCCCATGGTATCCGGCCTGCGGTTTCCACCTAGGTCAGTCCCAGGCCAGTGCAGCAAGAGACAGGTCTTCACATAGATGCACACCACCACACTGTGGATCTGCTGCCACCGTGCACCTCTTACCTGTCGCCACTGCCACATCCACTTGGAAGGCCCTACAATGGCATGTAATGGGATAAACCTATGTGATCAGGTGCCCCCTTCCAATGTCACAAGCTACAGCAGGGGCCTTCAGAGCAGATGCAAAGCAGTGACAGCTAAGGAGTGCATGGGGCTGTATAATCTGCCAGCTGTCACCACAGAGTTTCCAGAAAACTCTGCAGCAAACAGCCTGTCTTTTTAGACCGGATTAAGACCCTTTGGTCTGGGATCAGTCCAGGACTGCCGGACTGGTAACTGGAGTGACCGATCCCAGCCTGGAGTTAATGGTCTGCGTCATCCAGACAGGGCAACACCAGCCCAGGAGGAACACAGACCTTTCAGCCCACACATACCAGTCCCTGTGAAATCTTTTAAATACATCTTTTAAATAAGACTACTGTGGCAAGAGCAATTATTGACCAGACCAATTATAGTGAGTATGTCACACATTTGTTACAGTACCTTGGTCTGTTTGTGGGCTGGTTATAATCTGTAAATTCCTATATGACTTGACTGTTTGAAAAACTGCATTGTTCCATAAAGAGAACCCAAGTCTTGCTTGCTAAGAACATGTAGTTTGCTTGCTCCAAGTCTTAATTGCTAGGAACATTTAGGTTTAGTTCAGCACCTAGATCTTGGCAGTTGGCTGGAAGGTTAGGCTAGGTCCATCTTTATCCTTACTTTGACAGAATAATACACTTTCCTGAGATGGGCATTTGGTTGTTGTAGTTTTTTATAAAGTAATTTTATTGTAGAAGTTCAATCAAGACAATATATATGAATTGAATAAGAACAAGCTTGGCAGTTCCACCAAACAAAACAAACTGTAGAATCTTGTGTTTCAAAGGCCAAAAGTAAAAGATAGGAATTTTTATGTTGTTTTATGAGTTTTTTGTTTGCTGAAATAGACTAAAACCTGTCGAGTACTGCTTATAACATATTTCATATAATGTGGGGACCCAAGACTTCTTAGCACCTTCCAGTCTGATGCTGAAAAAGTAATATGCCTGCACCAAGCACATCCAGCTCATTAAAACTATTAAGATTTACAGATGACATGTAATTTTTTTTCCAAATTGGTAAAAACACTAATTACTTTACGAAGGCCTCAAACAGAGAGCCCAAAAGGCCCACCGTCAGACCGATACAGGGGTGACGTGTACACATGACGCACATTCCCAGATCACGCAGAGCCCACGATGGAGCTGGCTAACACGTCCCAAACCCAGATACAAAAGAAGTGGTTTCTTACTGCTCTTTTTCACAGCCCATTTGGGACTGTAGCAGTGGCCACCCTTGGGCCTGCTGCGTCTGGTTGTCGCAGTCCTGTGGCGACTGGGGCGGATGCAGCCTCTTGCTGCTTCTTTTGCCCCGTCTATTTTGCCCCACAGTTAAGTTTTGTTTGTGAAATACATAATCTTGTTTAACTTTATAATGCTAGATTGGTTGTTTTGAATTTGTAATAGAATAGTAGACTTAATATCAAGAAATAGGCATGGGGGCACTAGGGTTGTTGCCCAAGACAGAGGAAAGATGATGGTACTCAAAATGTTTGAGGACCACTGAGCTAGTTCAACATTCAAGATATTTTGTATCTAAAGCATAAATGTTAGCTAGTTCTTACTCAAAGGTTGTGTCGATACTTTCTGAAAGGATTCTGACACGTAGACTATGATGTTTTAAAGCTGCAACGGCTATACCTTGTATTTCGTTGTAGAATCCCATCAGTTCAGAAAACTAGTTGTTAAAGGATAAGAGTTATTGTCTAGCCTTACATGCAAGTTTTCTACATGTCAGAATCCTTTCAGAAAGAATAACAAATCAAATAGATTTCCGTCTTCAGTCTGGTGTTACAACCCAGACATCAGTTGGCCTCTTCATATGCTGTTTGGGAGCATGGATCTTATTAAATCATGACTTTTAATTGGTATATTTTAAAGAATGTATTATATGACTGTAATTTTAATGGTTTTATAGCATCGTATTTTGACTGTTGGTTTTATGTGTTTTCTTTTTTAATTGTGTTTTGTATTTTAACATCTTGTACCCTACTTTGAGGAGAGGCAGGAAAGAAATGAAAAATTATTATTAATAATATTTATTAACAGGAAAGGTCTCACATTTCCTGTATGGATTATATATTATCTCATTGTCCTTACTTTATTTAAAGTACTTGCAAAAACAAACAACCTCCATCCCTTCAAGGTACTACTGATGGTAGAGGGGAAATGAAGTATATTTGTTAGCCTCATCCAAGATGTATCCTTACCTCTCCATTCTTGGAGTTTGATTCCTTGGATTTTGATTCCAGGGAAGCAAAGAGATTAATGTCACTGTTCTTCATAGAAGAACATTCTTGGCCTAAAGTACGTGGCTAAAGCTGCCAGACTTTTTGGGAAGCATCCCAGTGGCACAACCCTACTATATCTAAACCAGCTTCACCAAATGAAGTCATTCTCTATTATTCCTCTTTTTATTTCTGGCTTTGTTGCCCTCACGTTCCTCAGTTGTCTTTCTTGTGTTGATATATAGATTCTGAGGATGTTTCCATATGGAGGCTTCTAGCACTACCAGTCAAAAGACTACAGGGCAGGTATTCTCTTTCCCTTCTTTAAAGATCTTTCTGGGTAGTTCGAAAAGAGGCTTTTAACATGCTATCAGCCTGCTGTATTCCCAGAACTGTATGCAGGAGTCAGATGATGAGCATACTGATTCTACAGGGCCTATACAGACTGCCAGAAATAATGCAGCTTGAGGCCACTTTAGCTGCCCTGGCTCAGTGCTAGGGAATCATGGGAACTGTAGTTTATTGTGGCACCAGAGCTCCCTGAGAGAAGGCTCAATGTCTCAGAAAAGAAAAAAATTCCCATGATTCCCTAGCACTGAGCCAGGACAGTTAAAGTGGCCTCAAGTTGCATTATTTCTGGCAGTCAGTAAAGGCGCTAACATGGCTATATCTTTGTATCCTATGTCAAATAAGGGCGTCGAAAGACTGAGCACCATCTCAAAAAAACAACAACAGACTTACAAGTACCATTCTCCTTCGGCTGGGCCTTATGCCGTCGCCATAGCAACGCCTGGGCGGCCCTTGCGGAGGTCGGAACCTTCGACGCCGGGTCTGCGTTTCTCGCACGGAAGGCTCACGGCGGCGGCGGCAGCAGCAGCAGCAGCAGCAGCTTCCGGTTGTGGGTGGCGGCGGCGGCGAACAGGGGAGAGGGAAAGGGGCGGGCCAGTTTCCGGAACCCGTCGGAGCTGAAGGAGCCTCCTCTGCGGTGGGAGAAGGAGAGGAGGACTAGTGGCTCTGCTGAGAAGCCTTCTTGAGACGGACCCAGCTTCTCGGGACGGACGGGAGGTGAGGCCCAGGCAGAGGTGCTTCTGGAAGGGCCGGGAAGGGAAGAAGGATAACCCGGTTCGAGGTCGCTTTAACTGCCTTGGCTCCAGGCGATGGAATTCTGGGAACTGTAGTTTGTTGTGGGGCCCAGAGCGGAGCAGAGCTCCGCTCTGGGCCCCACAACAAACTACAGTTCCCAGAATTCCATCGCCTGGAGCCAGGACAGTTAAAGCGGCCTCGAACCGGGTTATCTCTGCAGTGTGGAGCAAAGGGATTAATGTCACCGTAGGCCAAGAGGTACTAGGAGAGTAAAAAGAGGAGCCTTATGAGATGGGGATTGTTGGAGAGGGGTGTATAATAAGCTGGGTGTGTTAATATTTGGCAAATGAAGGGACTTTGCAGACTGCCAGAAATAATGCAGATTGAGGCCACTTTAACTGCCCTGGCTCAGTGCTAGGGAATCATGGGAACTGTAGTTTATTGTGGCACCAGAGCGCTCTGACAGAGAAGGCTCAATGTCTCAGAAAAAAACTATAGTTCCCATGATTCCCTAGCACTGAGCCAGGGCAGTTAAAGTGGCCTCAAGCTGCATTATTTCTGGCAGTGTGTGTTTTGCTTGGGCCTTGTTTTTCTGGGTACTGTTTTAGATAGAATGGGGAAGAAATTAAACTTGATTGGGTTTTTGAATGTAATCTTCAGGTATCCTGGATGGTTAGTCATCAGGATTTTTTGCCAGACCCTGCCTAAGTCCCATTAACCAGAATCCACTTGCTAATTCCAAGTCAAATGCACCCATTGAATTAGTAGGATTTGCGTAAAATGTGACTTACTGTTCAGCAGTGGATTCCTTGGATCTGCTGTAGTTGGGACCAGAAATTGGACTTGAACCATTGAGTCCAGTGGGACTTAGGACCTGTACAGACTGCCAGAAATAATCCATTTGATTTAGATTTTAATTGTTAAAGTTGGTTGTAATTTCAACCATTGTTTTAATTAATATGTAGTTTAATTTCTTCTTAAGGGTGGTGGTGGAAGTTACTTTATTTTAATTTGTATGTATTGCTTTTTATCTGTACACCGCCTAGATTGGTCCGCCACCGGGCGGTATATAAATACATTTTATTATTATTATTATTATTTATTATCTTGAGACCACTTTAACTGTCCTGGCTCAGTGCTAAGGAATCATGGGAATTGTCGGGTTTTTTGAGACATTTAGCCTTCTCTGTTAGAAAGCTCTGGTGCCATAATAAACTACAGTTCTCATGATTCCTTAGCACTGAGCCAGGACAGTTAAAGTGGCCTCAAGCTGCATTATTTCTGGCAGTCTGTACAGGCTCTTACTCCCTGGGAACTACTGAGCATTAGAGAGTAGCCTTGGATGAGATATGCATGTTTCTGTTTATCTGGAAAATGAAATTTACCCTCTGCCCTCCAGATGTTGTTGGACTGTAGTTCCCATGATCCTTCACCATTGGCTATGCTGCTAGGGCTGATGAAAGTTGCACATGTGTCACACACCCCTGCTTTATATGTTTGGCATCACCATTCCTTATATTTTATGTGATACATTTTGAAAATCCTGGTTTACAGAAATAAAAATTCGATCCTCCGGGAGGAATTTGCTCCAGCCACAGAAATCTAGGCTTGTAGCTACCTCCCGGGGGGCATTCTCTGTCATTGCGCCTAAGCTCTGGAACGGCCTGCCGGACGAGATCCGTCTTTTAACATCTTTAGACAGCTTTAAAAAGGCCGTCAAGACGGATCTCTTCCGGCAGGCCTTTCCAGACTAGGTATATTGAACTGAACTGATCTTACCCTTGATTAACAATCCTCCATGCGATGATCCTCACGTGGCCCCATCATGTGATGGGAGGATCGTCAAACCCAGGCATACCAGGCAAACCAGGCTCACGGAGTCTCTGGGCAGGAGGGCTTTATATATTTTAATTAGATTTAATTTGTTTTATTGTTTTTACACTGTCTTAAATTTAATTCTGTTTTAAGGGGGGGAGGGATTTTTATATTGTATGTTTTTGTAATGTGTATCTTTTAACTGTAAATGCCGCCCAGATTGGATTACCAAGGGGCGGGATACAAATAAACTTTATTATTATTATTATTATTATTAAAAATTGATTTCAGTGCTGAAATAGCATTGAATAACATCCAGGGGTAGCTGTGTTGGCCATATAGTAAATCAAAAATCCATCAAACAGTGATACCTTTATTGGGCCAACCAAAATTCACAATATACATTTGCAAGTTTTTGAATTTCCACTAGCTTCTTCATCAGGCAAGGTGTTAAAAACCATACAGGAGGAGAAAAAATTGAAGATGTTAATCATAGGTCTGCATTTTGCTGTTTATTTGTTCTCAGTTCAGATGGTGTGTTAATAATATTTGGCAAATGAAGAGCCTTTGCAGACTGCCAGAAATAATGCAGTTTGAGGCCACTTTAACTGCCCTGGCTCAGTGCTAGGGAATAACATCCAGGGGTAGCCATGTTGGCCATATGGTAAATCTGGTGGTCACTGGGAGATACTCAAAGTCCAGGAAATTTAACATCCGTTTGCAAAACAAAAGAGATGCTTCTTTGCAATCCAGCATGTCTCCATCCTTTGTGAGGTCACAGGCCCCTTTTGTTAGGTGGAGGACACTGAATTTATCAAAAAGTCTTCAGTTTCAAGAAGTGAAATTTATCAAGAAGTCTTCAGTTTCAGAAAAACTGAATAGCACTGAACAGACCCCATTAACTGTCCTAGTTCAGTGCTGAGGAATCTTGGCAATTGTTTTTCATGGCCCCAGAGCTCTCTTGACAGAGAAGGCTAAATGTCTCACAAAACTACAGTTCCCAGAATAATTCCCTAGCATTGAGCCAGGGCAGTTAAAGCAGTCTCAAACTGGATTATTTCGGCAGTGTGTTTTGGACCTTATTTTTTTCTGGGTACTATTTTAAAGATATTTCACTTGATTGGGTTTTTCAATGTAATCTTTAGGCATCTGATTGGTCATCATCAGAGTTTTTGCCAGGCCTGTTATACTGAATGGTTAAAATGAGCTGAAGGGATCGATTCATGATTATTCACATCTTGTGTCTTACTTCGGTTTCATCACAGTGAGTAATATATTTTCTTTATAAATGCATACTTTTTTTTAAAAAAAAATAGCGTGTCCCATATTCAGCATGTTAAAACCATGGAATGTTACAATTGTATAATTCAAAGATGCTCTGTTTGAGATGAGCAATATGGGTTCAAAGGATTGGTTTTGCATTGTTCTGTGGGTTACAACCCTCCCCTACAAACCCTCTGTTTTGCGTGCATGAACTTAAATTGGACTGATGTACTTTTTGGTGTAAACAGGAGTGCCTTTGCCTCTGTCTTCTGTTAGCTGCCCTGCATTTCACCCCACAACACCGAATTGGCACAGCTGCCACTTCTAAAAACCCTTTAAAATGGTTTGAAGAGTATATCCTCCAAAGCACTAGTGCAGCCCAATCTTAAGATGTGTTTGTTCAGGAATATATCACACTTCAGTGGGACTTTCTCACTGGTAAGTGGCTTAGAATAGTAGCTTTTGGTGTGGAAAAATCTTATTGATAGTAGTAGTAGAAGTAAATATGTGGAATATTTTGTTCAACTGTACTAACACAAATTAGAACTAAATATATCCCATTGTATCTAATGAACTTACTTCCTAGTAAGTGTATGGTTAGAATTGCAGCCGTATTCTTAATTAAAAATGTTCTGAATAAAATTAAGGGACAAGTCATTTGGAAACAGAAATCAATATTTGAGAAATTAATTTTAATTTCATAATCATATAAACATCTTCGGATCTGACCATTACCTCAACATTTAAGAGTACAGATCAGCAGAATGAATTGTTACACATATCTTCATTTCCTTAGGACAGGCACAGAAGTGTGGACTGAAGACTTCTCTTAGTGGTGCATGGACGGAAAGCCAATGCGCAGGTAAATTAAAGAATGAGAAATTATTTGTCTAGACACATGATGTAGATCTCAAACCACTGTTGAACATCTAGACCAGGGGTAGGCAACCTTTCCCCTTTAAAGGCCGAGGGACTTCAGCTCCCAGAAGCCTCAGCCATGTTGGCCAATAGTCCCATGTTGGCCAATAGCTCCTGGGATTCTGGGAGCTGAAGTCCCTCGGCCCTTAAAGGGGAAAGGTTGCCTACCCCTGATCTAGACAATTGTGGTTTAAAGCTGCCTGTTTCACTACTCAATGCTCCAGTTTTAAAGGTGCAGCTGCCTCTTGAGTAGAGTGAAACTTTTACCTATGGTTCACTAATTCAGACATCACACCATATAAACTCAAGTTGGGTCACTGATCCATTGGCCAAAGCAGCAGGCTGCTTCCTGTCATAGTTGGGACAATGTGCAAAGCAGAACAATTTGGCCAGAATTTAGAGGGGCCAGTGTTTCTTTCTTTGTTTTTATGGAGGAAGCTAAGATCATCATTGGGAAGAAGTGGCTTGATGATTCACCAGTCAAACTTTGGGTAGGACTGACTTCTTGATGTCACATCAACTTACCAAACTTGCCTTCCTGTATCTGGCTCCCAGACAAATAAGGTTCCTCAACCCTGCTTTGTATCCTGCCCATTCCATTATCAAGGATATTTGCTGTTTATATTCACACTGGAAGTACATTTGCCATTTTAAAGCTCATTCCCTTGTTTGAATGGATCCTGTTAAAATAGTCCTTGTTGTTGTTGTTGTTGTTACAGCCATGCTAAATGTTGTCACCAAAGCTGGATATCTTGCTGCTCACCCCTACGTTTGGATTATTTATGAGCAAGTTAAAGAGCCCACATGGCATAGTGCAGGGGTAGGCAACCTTTCCCCTTTAAGGGCCGAGGGACTTCAGCTCCCAGAAGCCTCAGCCATGTTGGCCAATAGTCCAGTGTTGGCCAATAGCTCCTGGGATTCTGGGAGCTAAAGTCCCTCGGCCCTTAAAGGGGAAAGGTTGCCTACCCCTGGCATAGTGGTTTGAGTGTTAAGACTATGACTGAAGACCAGGGTTCAGTTCCCCACTCAGCCATGAAACCACTGGGTGACTTTGAGCAAGTCACGCTCCCTCAGGGGAAGGCAGTGGAAAACCTCTGAACAAATCTTGTCAAGAAAACCCCATGATAGGTTCATCCCTAAGATTGCTATTAGTTGGAGATGAGTTGAAGGCACACAACAATAACAAATAAAGAGCCCTAGTCAATACAATGCAATTCAACCATGATCAGCTCATTTTATCTACCAGTAACAGAAATAGAAATTCAATTTTGTCTTTCTTCTCCCTTTCCTCCCTACTTTCAATGTGCTGAATCATATTGGCAGCCTCTCATAGGAACTGAACCCATTCTTTTTAATTGACTGAACTACTGTTAAAAAACTGGCCCAATCAAATATGTCTAAGTCTGACTTGTCACTAAGAACACCAGTATATCTTGTTCTCTCCAGTTAGTTTTTCTCCTCAACCACTGTGTTACAGACATCATTGTAGCACTATGTATGCTAAGATTTTCACAACTGACTGTCCGCAGTAGTATTAGCATTCTTCCAAGGAGATCCCTCTCAAAATTACTTGATGTGATTATTCTCTTACACTTCGGTTGCTTAAGTTTGGTCATGTATGATGGAATAGCACTGTTAATGTCTAGTCTTGGGTAAATGGGGGATAGTCATTATGTAGTGATTTCAGTCAACAGTTACTCAAAGTCTATATTTGTAATATGTTGTTTCACAAGCTCAATGGCTTTCTTTTCACCTTACAGTAGTAAGAATTCAGGGGAATATTCCATTGTTGTTATCAAATTATGGACTGATTTGTCTCATTAATGATCTGGAATACTAGCTCTGACACACTTTGCAGGACAGCTTAATCCAATACAATAGCATCTTATCTTTTACTGATGCGGTTAACTTTGGTATATTGGCTCCAGCTTGTTATCAGGAGAATGGTATTCCATTTGGTAACTGAAAGATTGGTTTTGGTCTTTTGTAGATATGTATTGTTCCAGAGTTGTGCCCATAAAGCAGTTGCCCCACTACTTAAAGTGTAGGCTGTATTAGTTGGTCTTCTTTAACATAACAGAATTGTGCTATGCCATGCTCTTAGGGCCTTTGCAGACTGCCAGAAATAGTGCACATTAAATTGAGGCACTGCCCTGGCTCAGTGCTAGGGAATCATGGGAATTGTATTTTTTTCTGAGACATTGAGCCTTCTCTGTCAGAGAGCTCTGGTGCCACAATAAGTTACAGTTCCCATGATTCCTTAGCCCTGAGCCAGGGCAGTGCCTCAATTTAATGTGCACTATTTCTGGCAGTCTGCAAAGGCCCTTAGATTCTGTTTTGGTTTTTTTTCATTTGAATAAAGGTATATATAAACAATATTTCTAAAGGGAATTTTTGCTGATCCATTCTTGAGTTATTCTGACCAAAAGCCCTGGGACTTTTGTGTGGACGATTTTTTTAAAAAATTATTTTATCTAATTTATATACTGTTCAATTTATAAGAAATATCTGAATTACGTATATAGGTTGAGTATAATACAGTAAATTAGATAACAACATTAAGAAGCCATGTTTAGAGCAACAATAAAAATCACAGATCAGACAATGTGTGCCAGAAAACAAATGTTTTGAGCAAGTGACTGGACTTACTCTTTCTGGTTTTGCATAGGCTTGTCTTGGCTTATACTTTTTGGTGTCCTTGTCTGACTATTGGTGTCACTTACATATTTTTTGCCAGGTGTACCAGTAATCGAGCAGGTGAAACCGGAATGGATGTAACAAGCCGTTGCACTCTTGGAGATCCCAACAAACTGCCTGAAGGAGTGCCACAGCCTGCCCGCATGCCTTACATCTCAGACAAGCACCCTCGGCAGACACTAGAAGTCATCAACCTATTGCGGAAGCACCGTGAGCTGTGTGATGTGGTGCTGGTTGTGGGGGCCAAAAAGATTTATGCCCACCGGGTGATCCTATCAGCTTGCAGCCCCTACTTCCGAGCTATGTTCACAGGGGAGCTGGCAGAGAGCCGACAGACTGAAGTGGTGATAAGAGACATTGATGAAAGGGCCATGGAGCTGCTAATTGATTTTGCATACACTTCACAAATTACAGTAGAAGAAGGCAATGTTCAGACTCTACTGCCAGCTGCCTGCCTCCTCCAGCTAGCTGAAATCCAGGAGGCCTGCTGTGAGTTTCTAAAAAGGCAATTGGATCCTTCCAATTGTCTTGGCATTCGAGCATTTGCTGATACACACTCCTGCCGGGAACTTCTGAGAATTGCTGACAAGTTTACCCAACATAACTTTCAAGAGGTAAGTGGCCCTCTGCCTCTGAGGTCTGGTCTACATTTGCAGTAGAATGAAGTGCTAATGTGAACTATATCAGTGCAAGTGAAGGATCACATTTTAGGATACTCCTATACAGTAAAAACAAAAAAGCTTTACAGGAAGAGAATTGAGCTAGAACATTCTTCTATTCTGGATTAACTTAAAATTTAAGGGAGATATTTTTCACCTGACAAAGCATTCAGAAATAGTATTCACTTACATCTGCAGGGAGAGTACTGTCAAGAATTCAAACTTCCTATAGATAACACCTACCTGAGCTGCACTATGTGGGTCTCTAACTTCATTTTTGAGTAAAAATGTGAATTTCTGTTTCATTGTCTACCAACATGTAATCTCAATTCTTATACATCTGTAGACAATGTCTCAAAAATATGTACAGCCTTCATGTAATGGTAAACCCCTCATTTCCTTCTGACCTATGCTGATTTTGATTATCTGGGAGCTCAGAGTCTTCAGAATTGCATTTACTATGAATCTAAACGTAAACTACAGTCAGCCCTTAGTATCCACAGTGGTTCTGTTCTGGACACCACCACCACCCCTCGCAGATACAAAAAAACCTCAGGACCTTGAGTTCCATGGTTTTCAATGGCCCCATGCATGGCCTTTTTGCCACAGTTGCATGCATGCATGGCCATTAGGGGTAATGGGGTTTGTCATACGCGGATGCTTCAATCCACAGATGGCAAACCCGTGGTTGGGACGGATGGGTGGTACATCATATTTGATAAAATACAATATACTGATTAAATGCTAAATGTTAAAAGTAAGCTCATATTAAGAAGTCTTAACAATTCTCTAGTAAATGTTTTATTCTGTGGAAGTAAGTCTGAAAATATGCAGCAGCGATTAAGAATGCCCCTCTGGGCCCTCTTTGTCTTGTGGCTTCTTATGGTACTGCATGACCAATATATGGATTGTACATGTCAGTTTGATATATAATTTTCTGTTACATAAACAGCTACAGACCCTAATCCATCTCACCTGCTTTGATTAGCTCAGTGGTGCCCACCTACTTACACTTATAACTTGGGCCTGAACAACCGCGATGCTCAAGCTTCATTCATAGAATAATAGAATCATAGAGTTGGAAGACCACAAGGGCCATCCAGTCCAATCCCCTGCCATGCAGGAACTCACAATCAAAGCATCCCCAACAGATGGCCATCCAGCCTCTGTTTAAAGACCTCCAAAGAAAGAGACTCCACCACACTCCGAGGGAGTGCGTTCCACTTTCAAACAGCTCTCACTGTCAAGAAGTTCCTCCTAATGTTGAGGTGAAATCTCTTTTCCTGTAGCTTGCATCCGTTGTTCCGGATCCTATTCTCTGGAGCAGCGCCCTCCTCAATAAGACATCCCTTCAAATATTTAAACAGGGCTATCATATCACCTCTTAACCGTCTCTTCTCCAGGCTAAACATAGGCAAACTGAACTTCACTGTGCCCCTCACCCTCACTTTTTTTACTTCTGATTTTCAAAAAAAGCTTCCATGGGCTTAACTCCTCCCTCGCCCTAATAATAATAAGGTATAATGGCCAATCTGTCCACATTGGACAGAAAGTCTTTGGGATCATGGGGAAGTGTGAAAGGATTAGTAAGGCACATGTGGCTACCTGACATTGCAGACTAGACCTCTGGATCTCTTTTGTTGACAAGAAGTTCCTTTCATTTGGCCAAGGGACCCACGAGTTACCAAATATTTACAAGGTATGAATTTTTGTTGTGCTAGGAATTGGTGATCACCATGTTTGTGTCACCTGTGGTAAGAAGTCCTTAACATGGTAGGAATGCACAGTAATTGAATGTTCTAGGTCCAAGTCTCAGATGACCATGAAGTTGGGGGTAATATTTAGTCTGGGGAAGAGAAGGTTAAGAGGTGACATGATAGCCATGTTTAAATATTTGAAGGGATATCATATTGAGGGTGGAGAAAGCTTGTTGTCTGCTTCTCCAGAGCCTAGAGCAATGGATTCAGGTTACAGGAAAAGAAATTCCACCTAAACATTAGGAAGAACTTCCTGACAGAAAGAGCTGTTCGACAGTGGAACACACTCCCTCAGAGTGTGTTGGAGTCTCCTTCTTTGGAGGTATTTAATCAGAGGCTGGATGGCCATCTGTTGGGAGTGCTTTAATTGTCTAATCCTGCATGTCAGGGGGTTGGACTGGATGGCTTTTGAGGTCTCTTCTAGCCCTATGATTTTGTGATTCTCAGTTAAGCAACCAAGATATTCAGGAAGAATAGCAAAGAAGAGATGACAGTGAAATGGCAAAGAAGATCTGAATAGGATGAGATTTGGAATACCCATTTGCTCAAAGTGAGATTAGCACAAAAAATTGTTGCAGGGAGAGAGTGGCTGAATTTCCCAGCTGTTAGCTCATTCCATGACTGTGAAAGCTCGGTTGGGAGATTCAGATCCCTGCAAGATTTTTTCTTTACCAGAGTCAGTAGCCCCATAACAAGATGATTCCTTTCTAAATCAGTATTGGCAAACCCTCAGATCCCATTAGATGGGCGGGTAAACACTCCATGGCCACAGTTTCTACTAGAAGAGAGTTTGATGTATTGAACAGTCATTCAAGTTTCCCATTTGAGGGGCATCTGGCAGCTGCTAATGTCATAAACATCAAGGAAATATTCTGGTTGTTCATCCTATGAGAGGGAAGCCAAGTAGGGAAGATCTAGTATGCCTAGTGGAGAAATCAGCCAGAGGACACATCCATATTTGGGTACTAGTAATGCTGTCTGCTAACTTGTGAAAAGCTCTAGTCCATGAACTACTAGAAATCTTTGTAAGGTAGCGTTTTTAAAAAGAGATACTAACAGACCAAGAGAGCTGCTTCACTATAAAGTCCATCCTCTTAAAACCATGGGCTACATCTGTAGATTTGGGCCAAGATCCTACTGGATGCTGGAGATTTTGGAATTCTATAAGTGTATGTATGCTGTGGGTTGAGGAGGGTAAAAGGTTCTCCTTTTTCTCTGGCTGAGCAGGAGTAGTTGAATGGTGCTTGGGTGCACCTTTGCAGACATTAATGGTCATTTTGTTTGCAGAACACACATGTGCACTGATTGGTTGCCATTGCATAGCCTAAAACTGGAACTGTGCAAGGAGATACTGGATGCTCTGTTCAGAAACAGCACCTACTCTGTCATAATTGGGGATTTCAGTGTTCACAAAATTAGGATTCCACAGTGTAAATCACAAAATTAGGATACCAGTATAATGGCTTAGTAGAATAAGAAATTGAAGGATGTGTTTTAAATGTTTGTAAAAATTCAACATTGGTAGTGGCACAAATTGGTAGCCCATCTGCTATTTGCTGTTTGGGAGATTCCCTAGAAATTCCTATTTCAACATTTGTTTGGATGTCATCTAGGGGCAGGGAGTTGGACTAAGGGGGGTTGCAGACTGCCAGAAATAGTGCAAATTGAGTCCATTTTTAGGGTTAGGGTTAGTGCTAGGGACTCATGGGAATTGTTTTTTTCCCCTGAGACATTGAGCCTTCTCTGTCAGAGAGCTCTGGTGCCACAATAAAATACAGTTCCCATGATTCCCTAACCCTAACCCTAACCCTAAAAGTGGACTCAGTTTGCACTATTTATGGCAGTCTGCAAAGGCCCATAGTTAATGAAGTTGGGAAGGGGAACCCCTTTCCATTTTTTTTCTGTGCTTCAGTATGTATTAGACATACAGGGACATCTGTACTAAGATGACCAGTTAGGAGAATAGAAGGGGAGCCCAGTTACCATAAGAAGATAATTAGAGGCATCTAGAACATGATCTACAGAGAAGGTTCTGAAAAAAGTTGTTTACACCAGGCCAATGTGTATCTCCTTGCTCCCTTTCTTAAGTGCTCACCTATTTGCATGCTGGGTATCCTGTGTCTGTATAAGTGATTTGGTCGGTTGAACTTGTTAATTAGAGCAAAGATGGCAGAAAACTCAGAGAGTCCAGTTGAACACAGGCTGAAATCTGTCTGATGACATATTCCATGACAATGCAGGCAAACAAAATAAAAACCCAATCCTGTTTTTCTCTGCCACAATTGCATCTGCAAAGAGCTAGCCAGCAGAGCTGTTTTGAGTGGTCACGGATCTACATAAAGTTTACTGTGAACAACTGGTCTGGCACATTTCAGATAAAATCACTCAGATCAGCGGTAACTTGGATGCCATAAATATGGATCCAGTGAATGTAACCTTGACTGTTGTTTATCCAGTGATAATGGATACTTTTCAATTTGTTTGGCCTGACAATGTGGACAGGATTGTTGGAGAGGCGAGAGCCACACATGTATGTCAGACTTCCCAGACCCCCCCCCTTTCTGCTTTACTGAGCAAGGAACTGTCTAATTCAGAAAATACACGCATGTAGCTATCATATCTGGGAATGTCTATTGGATAGTAATGGCTGACTATTAACATACCACTTCATAAGATCCACGGCTGCTTTCTCTGATTCTGTAGTCAGTCTTAATTGTTTGAGCTACACTATATTTACATAACTGCATGGAGGGAGTACTTCAGCAAAAGAAAAAAGGAATAGCTGTTGTCTAGGTATGTTTTGTAGCTAATTTAGCCCTGCACACACAGTGTAATCTCTCTCACCTCTGTTTCCACTCTCTTCTTGAAAACATCATCTGAAATGAACTTACATGTTTCTTTTCAATCCATAATTCTACTTTGTTCTAACAATTTGGATTGAGTTGAGACCTGCATAGCTTATAATGATCAAGCTGAGTACAGCCCACAAATCAAAATATGTGCTGTCCCAGGCAGACAGCAAAACAAATGTGCTTTTCAAACCCCAGGTAATGGGAGATTGGAAATTCTGTGGGCCTTGTATAGAGCATATTGTGCACTCCGTATGACTGCTATGATGATGTGTCTATTATAAGTTCCTATAGTTTGCTAGACTAGTGTGGAGAAATACAGTCAAGTATCCTATCTCTTGTTCCACATGTGAGAAGGTGAGAGATCACTCTGGATCGTTTGTCTTCTGAGAAACTTATTTCTTACCCAGAACCTAGAAGAAATTTCTTACCCAGAACCTAGAAGAAATGTTTGCAGCTTGTCAGGGTCTTGTCTTTCACTACCAGCTTAGTCTGGAGTCTCTAATTCCATCTGAAGTGCATTTGCACTCATGGCCTCTGTGTGTATATTTAGAGAATGCAAATGAAAAGGGGGTGGGATCATATGAGTCCATCTCCTAGTTCTGAGAAACCCTGTCTTCTGCTGCCAACCCAGGACAGGAAGGCTTTTCAAATTTATCTACAATACTATAGGTAATTTTTTCCCAGACCCTTTGTTTTCTGGCTTTTGATCTTAATATAAGTACAGTTGTGTTACTAGTTGGGGTTGCTCTCTAGTCAGGTGTAGCCCTCTTCACTGTCACCCACCACTGAATATTCTTTCAGCTAATTTGAAAGATTTGTAAAGAGTAAAATCACTTTTTGCTTTAGGCCCTCCATGTTCACCAGTGTCCTAGAACTCCTTGTCATTGCGCCCAAATGAGGTTGGACAATGAGCTGCCCAAGACCCCCCTGAAATTCACACCTCCCAAAGATCTGAAATGAAGCCTTCCAGAGCCAGAGCAAATTGTTCAATTTCACGTCCCAAGGTCACTTTGGTCTTCATCATTATTTAATATTCCCCATTTTGTGTCAGTGTGTTGTTTTTAACAGTATGTCACTTTCCCAGTTCTAAATAGTAATGGTTCCTTTAAAAGCTTTCCATAACACTGTATTTTTGTATCCATGTAGGTGATGGAGAGTGAGGAGTTTATGCTGCTTCCAGCCAATCAGCTCATTGACATAATATCCAGCGATGAACTGAATGTCCGGAGTGAAGAGCAAGTGTTCAATGCTGTGATGGCTTGGGTTAAATACAGCATTCAAGAGAGACGACCTCAGCTACCCCAGGTAACCACCAGATATTTTTCTTACATTATTTACATAAGGCTCTTTTACAAAGTATAGGCAAATTTGATTTAACCAAGATACACATTCCATTACTTCTAGTCTTAGATGGATATGATGAAGGGATATAAGAGGATAGGATCTACATGCAGGGCTTTAGTTGAGGGGGACAAAAAGAGCTGGCCTTTTTCCTGAAATTTTATCATATTAAAATATGGGTTTCTTCTTTAGCCTTTCTAGTTAACAGTTATAAGGAAAGCATGGGGCAACAATGCAAATGCTTTGGAATTACTAATAAACATTTGTTGGTTATTTCCACCTAATGTGTTTAACATTAAATACATATTTTAGTAGTACTGTTTAGTAAAATAGTTTATTCCTTGCTTGAAGAAAGGACAGCTAAAACACTGAGAAAGTAGTTTCACTTCTGAGAACCAGAGGAGGAGAGAAGATGATTTCTTGTTTTTATCACAGGGCTCTGCACTTTCAAGCCAGTTATTACTATACACACCATAAATGAAGGAACCTTTTTCAAACAGGTCAATGTATTTCAGCATCCCTTTTCCTAAAGTGGCTAACCAAATGCCTATATGGAGTTCAGAAGCAGGATGTGAATGCAAGAGCTTCCTCTAGCTCAGTGATTCCCAAACTTTGGTCTTCCAGATGTGTTTCACTTCACTTCCCATAATTCCTGACTGTTGGCCAAGCTGGCTGGGGCTTCTGGGAACTGAAGGCCAAAACAAGTGCAGGATAAAAATTTGGGAACCACTGTCTAGCTCATGTTCTCCAGCAACTGGTATTTAGAGGCATATAGCCTGTGATATTCAGAGGCATATAGCCTGAGTTATTGGAGGTAATCTGTAGCCTTTATGCCTATATGAGGCCATGGACCCTTATGTTTTACGAATTTGCTCAGTCTCCTGTTAAAGGTGTCCAAGGTGGTAGTGAATTCCATAACTGAACTATGCACTGTGCAAAGAAGCACATTTGCTTAGTCTTTCAATGGTCCAAGTAAACAGTATCTATTGACAGCATGTTTCAGTTGAGTATTTACCCCCTTCCATTTAATAAGATGATCTACAACTGAATTGTAGCATCATTGAAAACACTCCCCAAACTGTTGGTATATGAGAGGCTTCTTCTGTGGTGTTGTACTTCATTTCTGTTACATTGTTCTTGGCTCATAGGTGTTGCAGCATGTCCGCTTGCCCTTGCTCAGTCCAAAGTTCCTGGTCGGCACAGTTGGTTCTGATCCACTAATTAAGAGTGATGAAGAATGTCGGTAAGTCATTACTGATAATAAGAAAGGACATGTTTTGGAAATTGAAAAGTCTTTGTGGTGAAATTTTTTATTAGAAGTTTGGAAGCTTGGCTGATTTTGTGTGTCACTCTGCCATATTCCAGAAAACCTGAGGTAATTTTTCCTCACTTTTCTGGAATGGATGTGTTTTAATCCCCCTTCTCATGTTAGTAGTTATTATGGAGTATATGGTGGAAAGAGGATTAAAAGGAGGTGAGGCATGCCTTCTTTTTGCAAAAGGAGATGTAGATTATACATAGTCTCTATTCACAGCAAAAGCAGCCTTGATTAAACTGTTAAAAGGGGCAGACTCCACTGCTGTTCTGTTATGTTGCATTCCTGGCAGAATCATCTCATTTCAAATTTTGGATCATCCCCATCCTTCTCTTTCCATTTATCCTGGCATGAAACTAATAGTAGTTTCTCTAACAATCTTCAATGTAAAGTGTTGACTTTCTGAAAAGTATTTATCACACAGATATCACATGTTGCTATAAGGATAACTGATTCTTAAGAACATATGTTTCCATAGCGCAATATACATTATTCCGCATTCGTATTCTTAGAGCATGATTTGTGTCATCTTTACTTTCAGTAAATCTCACTTGAGTTCAGTGCAACAAACTTGTTACCAAGTTTATTCAAGGATTGTACAGTCGGCCCTTGACATTTGCAGCTTTGACATTCGCGAATTTGGTTATTCACGAGTTTTCAAAGGCTCTCCTGGCCCCTCTCATGCCTGAGACAGCTGGCTAGAACAGACCCACGCATTGGAGGGGAGATGTGAGGGTCTGGCGTGCTTATTCACAAATTTTCCACATTTGCAGGGGTCTTATTCCCCTAATCCCCGTGAATGTGGAGATCCGACTGTACTTTTAATCTACCTATCCATATAGCCAGATATCAACCTGACCACTCAAAAAATCATGGGTTACATCAAGCTAACTAATCAAAGAATTTTAGCCTGATCCAACCAATTAACATTGATATGATTGTGATAGTTCTTTTTTCAAGAAAACTAAACTCAGAGAATATAATTCTCAAGTCGGTTCAGAGGAGCAATTTACTCTCAACACCAAAGTGCTGTGACTTCCCTTCCTACCTAGAACATTTTTACCAATGTTAGTGTTGCAACTTTTAATCTGGGATAGCCAGTCAAAATGTCATGATTAACTGTGCTCAGTCTTCTTTGTATTTAAATGACAAATTCTGAATTGGCTGTCTGGTTTTGGAGCAATGACATCTGTGATATGCTAAATGGCTTCATGAGAATAAAAAAATTCTATGATCTTTCCTGGGCAGGGACCTAGTGGATGAAGCTAAAAATTATCTGCTATTGCCACAAGAGCGACCATTGATGCAGGGGCCAAGAACTCGGCCACGCAAACCCATCCGCTGTGGAGAAGTACTCTTTGCAGGTATGCACATATATTACTGCAGCAATTTATACAGCTGCACTGACTTGGTGAACAAGGCAAGAAACTTGGGTGAGAATACTCTTCTTGTCAGTAGTATTAGCTTTGTTCTAGAGCACGGGATATCTATCCTTGTCATAAAGGGCCTCCTCTAGCTATGGAAAAAGGACTCTAAATGTAGAAACTAGTATGCAGTATAAACCTCAATATGACAACCTACCTCTAAATGTGTAGGGCCTTAATACCCTAAAGATACCAGATCCTGCCTGATCTTGGAAGCAAAGCAGAGTCAGCATTAGTTAGCACCTGGATGGGAGATGATCAAAGAATACCAGGTGGTATAAGCTATGGCTGCATCCACATTGCACAAATAATCCGGTTTGACGCCACTTTGCCATGGCTCAGTTTTGTTAGACTTTTAGCCACCTCTATCAGAGAGCTTTGGTGTCGCAACAAACTACAATTCCCAGAATTCCATTGCATTGAACCATAACTAGGGGGCTAGGCTGGCCCTCTCCCTGCTAGTCTTTCGTCAGTACGCAAAAACATTTTTGTGCAGGCAGGCTTTTTAAAATCATGCAGGAGAGGCTTTATTTGAGGGAGTTGTTTTAGATTATGTTTTTAAAAAACTTTTCTATGTTTTAATTTTTAACTTTGTAGTGTTTTAATTAGGTTATTTTAATTGTCTTAAAATTTTTGTTTTAATGTGTTTTTATATTGTGAGCTGCCTTGAGTCCCTTTTTAGGAGAAAGGCAGCATAGAAAATAAATAAATAGCAGTTAGTGGTGTCACACTGAATTATTCTGTAATGCAGATGCAGCCTAGATGTCAGAGGAAGAAACTTTCAAAACCACCACTGAGTATTCCTTGCCTGAGAAACCCTGATGAAATTGAGGGGATCATCATAAGTTGACAGGCAAATTGAAGGCACATACCCACATACACCTATAAATGTAAATAATGAAATGTTTCCGTTAGAAATATGAAAGTATGAAGACGGAGGGAGCATGATCATGTGCCTATCTGGTGTGATGTAAGACTCACAAGTAATGGTTTCATAATTTTATATTTTAGGTTATATTTTTATATTTTTAACTTCACTTGCTTCTTAAAAATTTACATTTTAACTTGTTGTATTAATATGTTTTTTAATTCTGTTTTTAAATTGTACAATTCTGTTTTTAAATTGTACTGTTATTTGAGTATCTTTTGTGAGCTGCCTTGGGTCCAATTTACGAGAAAGACAGCATATAAAATACAGCAAAAATCCTTTAAAATTGGCAAATGGTTGGTAGTCAGTGAAATATGTGGAGAATTATTAGATCTACATTGTTGTTTCACATAACATACCATATATACTCATGTATAAGTCAAGAAATTTTAGTCAAAATTGACACACACAAAAATGAGTCAACTTATCCACAGCAAATTGGATTTTAAACCCCTGTCTTTTTATGCTCCCCACACCCAAAAGGCTTCTCATGCATCTCAGTTGCAGTCCATCTCTCCCTCCGCCGCATGCTCTTTTCTCTTGCTGCCCCAGTGCAGCTCTTCATTGCCTATGACAGAGGCAGCTCTGATTCCCTCTTCAGAAGGAACGCAGTGGTGATGAGGGGGTGTCTTTCCCCTCAACTCCCCTCTTCACGCTCTGCAGTTTTTCTTTTTATATTGTTGTGCAACTGGATTTTAATTCCCGCTTACCTTCTTTTTACCCTGTTACATGCTATTAAAGTTTACCCTCTACTTACCCACTGGTCATATCAAAATCCATAATTTTGGATCCAAAACCTAACCTTGAGGTCAAGTTATACATGAGTATATACAGAAAGTATCTGTATATACTCATGTATAAAAGATGTTTGGGTGAATCAAAATTAGTCTCACCTGGGGACTGTATGCATGGGCCAAAAGGCCTGTGATCCCCCCAGCCTTGCGTCGTCCTGACCATACGATGCAGGCCATTAGCCAAAGGCCAGGATTGGCCGGTCTGGACGCTGATCCAGTGGTCCCGGACTGATCCCAGCCCAGAGGGCCTTAATCCAGTCCAAAAAGATTGGCTGTTTCCTGTTCCTGTCCAGGAACCTCCACAGTGACAGCCAGCAGACTGGACAATCCCATGTGCCCCATACCTGCTGCCATATCAGGAACTAGTTAAAGTTTTTACCCAGACTCAGTAATTCAGCTTCTGTAGATGATCAACAAGCTTTATTCTGAAATCAGGGAGATGTAGCTAGCAAGATGTAGTTGGACAGAACTAAAGATCAAAGATACTTACATTTAAAAAAGCATTTGAAAGCCATAGCCCCCCTTCCATATTTGGTGGGCAAAGGTTTTTGGTTCTCGTGACACAGCTAAACAATTTGTAAAACAGCAAGGTTACCGATTGCTATGCAGAGGGGCGGGGTATAAATAAATTTTATTATTATTATTATTATTATTATTATTATTATTATTATTTCAAGGATGTTTTTTCTCCACATTCCCAAATCATTAGTGTCCGTTAGAGTAGCTAATAACAGCAGCTACCAAGTACTGAACCCTCCTATGCAAGCTACTGTGAAAGTCAAGCAGCTTGGCAGCCTTTACTGGAATGAGGAATACATCAGCCCTGGTGGCGCAGTGGTTAAATGCCTGTACTGCAGCCACTCACTCATAGACCACAAGGTTGCGAGTTCAATACCAGCCAGGGCTGAGGCTCGACTCAGGCCTGCATCCTTCCGAGGTCGCTAAAATGAGTACCCAGCTTGTTGGGGGGCAATCAGCTCATAGTTGTAAACCGCTTAGACATCCCATAGCGTGATATGAAGCAGTATATAAATGAAGCTGCTTTGCTTTGCTATATTGAACACATATATTTCTAATGTCTAAAAGCCCTTAGCAATTTCCCCACTATATATCATTTATCATTCTTATGCAGCCTAAAGGATAACTTGTATCTGTTTCCCAACCATGTATCTCATAAACATGCCCCCTTCATGTGATTTGCATTATAGATCTTATATACCATACCAACTAGTAAGAATATTAAATCATAAAATACCACAATTAAATATAAGCACACAGGGATGCGGTAGATTAGCGGTTAAGATGCTGACTCTGATGACTGCCAGGTCGGTAGTTCAAGACTGAAGCGCTGCATGACAGAGTGAGCTAGTCCCAGCTTCTGCCAATCTAGCAGTTCATGTAAAAGTGCAAGTATATAAATAGGTACCACTTTGGTGGGAAGTATTTTTATGTCTTCTACATAATTCTTCAATGCATAGTTTCTATTGTCTTTCTATTTTGTCATGATCATAAAATGTTCTTGTTCATATAGCATCCCTACTCTTGGTTTAAATTACATTTTGATATCTGTAAACTTGTAGAAGAGATCTTGTGTTCTGCATTTTCATTGTCTTCCGTTTCTTTGCATTATCATAATCCCTATGATGATGATCCCTGTGTACAAGTCTTTAAACAGTTGCGTTCAGTATTCTGACTCCTGTTTCTTTCACCTATTGCTTCTTGTCTATCCTTAACTGTTCAAAGGGTCAGTCATCCAATGAAGCTTTTCTTCATCCTTGCTCCAGAGACTATTCTTTTGTCTTTTCCCCTGATAATGTGCCTGGTTTTGGTCCACATTCATTACATTCCTGGTCAGTTAGGCTTAATAATAAACTGTTCTTTACATGATCTTTAAGTTCTTTGGTGATGTTCTTTTAAATTGTATTTTGGCAATTTGGCTTGATTTAATACACCTCTAGCCTACTTTATTCTGGATATTGGCAGTTTGTGTTCTGTGCCACAAACCACTCCTGGTCTTATTTTGTAGATAGAATGGAACTTCTCCATTTTCTGCTTCCAGTTTATGCAGTCTGTTTGATTTCTGTATTTGACATCCAGTAACATTTATGTATACACTCATCTGTTTGATTGCCTTAAGAACAGGTTTGCAATGAACAAACTGTTGGCTTCACAAAATTCAAAAAGTCACTTTCCTGCTTCATTTTGATCCTGGGCCATGTTATCTGACAATATCTGATTCTCCTCTGTTTCCTACATTTGCATTCCAATACCCTACTTTTATTAACATGCCCTGTTTTGGTGTGTAATTTCTGTTTTGCATAGTTTTATACTCATCTGTCATGTCCTTGCCTTATTCACTCCCACCCACCCACCCCAGTTAAACAGACTGTCTGCATAGGTCAAATGAATTTGCCTTCCCAATTCATTTTTGTTCAAATTTCCCTAATAGTTTGGTATTTTCAGGAAACTTGGTTATCTCCTTGCTTATCTCTAATTCCAGAACTTTACAAAAAAGCTTAAAAAGCATTGGCCCCAGTACAGCTGCTTGACAGATACCACTATATATATTCCATGACTGCTAAGTTTGTTCTGTAGTCATTTATGAGAGACTTTATCAAGAGGCTTTTAGAAGTCGAAGTAAGGGCTGGAACAGACTGGCCTGAAAAGCTGGCTTCTGTGTGGCTTAAGGGTGTGGCATTTGGATGCCACCTGCCTCCAAGATGCCCAGAAGTCTTGCTGGGCAATTACACAGGGCTGGCTTCAAGCCGCTCTGAGGGCATGGCGTTTAGATGCCACACGCTGCCGGAGTGCACAGAAGCGAGCTTGGGGCTGTGGTAGGGCCACCTAAGGGAGCTTTTTCCAAATAGGAGTGGATCTTTTCTGTTCCTATTTGGGCTGGCGTCGGGCGGATTTGGCCTGTGTCATGTGTTTGCCGTGGCTCTGGGGCAACAGCTCCGGGGCAGCCCCAATCTGTCCTTTTCGGGTGGTCTGTTCTGGCCCTTAGTAGTGTTTCCAAAATCATGCTTATGTACAAGGTTATTGACACCTTAAAGAATTGTAAAAGATAAAGAAGACAGGATGTTTGAAGAAATCCTATTCCTTCCAAGAGTTGACCCATCTGTAAACTTGATTGTTTTATCTTTAAGATCACTTTCCACCAGTTTATCTTGAACATTAAACTAACCAGCCTGCAGTTTCCTGAACCCCCCCCCCCAAACTTTGCCTTTAAAAATACATTTGCTTTAAGTATAGAGTGTTTTGGTATACAGGATAATTGTGATGTATCAAAATTCCATCACACTTTTCAACTTATATATAAATTAATTGTCATAGCGCTGCAGTCACTCTTTCTCATTTGTTTAGTGCTTCCTTTTTATCTTATGTCCGGGATAACACTGTTTAGAAAGTGAATCCAGGTTCCCTCCTCTTTGAGCATAGTTGTTTCAGGATATCTAAATGTCATGTTTCTGAGTTTCTGGTGCCCTCCTCCCCATATATATATGTATTTAATTATACCCTGCCATTCATTTGCCGCACATCTGATTTCCACAGTGGGTGGCTGGTGCAGTGGGGATGCCATTTCCAGTGTTGAGCGTTATGACCCGCAAACAAATGAGTGGCGGATGGTGGCTTCCATGAGCAAAAGGCGGTGTGGTGTTGGAGTCAGTGTATTGGATGACCTTCTTTATGCAGTGGGAGGACATGACGGCTCTTCTTATCTTAACAGTGTAGAAAGGTAAGTCTTTGTAAAAGAGAGTATCAGGCTGTTAAGTGTTTGCAGTTAAAAGATAGCAAAAGCTATTTAATAGCTTATTACAAAGAAATATTTTTTAAAGTTCTCCAGACAGCTTACATTTCATAAGCCACAGCAGGAACCACTGTAAACAATGTGTAGTGTTCTAGCAGTAATGTAAAAACCATAAGGTATAACAGTTATGACTAGAACTACTAGTTATAACTATTATACAACACTAAAAAGTTATATTAATATCCAAACAAATCTGTTTCAAAGTTAAAATGTTAGTATACCTGGCCTATTTAATAGCCAGCATTTTTAGCATTTCCCATTCTGAATAGACCTGTTAATTCAATGGGAACTTGGTAAATCAACACTAAAGTAAATGCCATTGATTTATTGGGTCTACTCTAATTGGGACTAACAATTGGATTTAGGCTATTGTGGAAAAATAGTAGAAACTATGTGTGCAGAGTCCATCAGCTGGTCTCCCTCTATCCACAACGTCATTTCCAAACCTTAAATTCCTGCAGGAAGGAAGGATTGCAGGTCTTGCAGGAATACAAAGGGAATACACAACTTTATTGAGGAAAGAGGAGCATTTAGCTTTCCCTCTTCTTTTCCCCAAGCTCATCTCCCCTCTTTGCTACCTGAAACTTCCAGGGGCACAACTGGCAGTTCGGGGCCATTTTTGAGGCTCTGATCTTCTGGTGGCTTCCTAGTTTGGATAAGAAACATTAAAAAAAGACCTGCCAGGTCTAATATGAGTCTGAATGCCCTGAATGTGTCACCAAATTGCCAGTCATGGCTCCTGGAGGCTTCTGGGGAGATTATTGACCATTTTAGTCCTTTCCCCCCCAGGGTTTGGGAGCTGTGTTTTGTTCATCCCTGTGGTAGAGTCTAGCTCTCCTAGAGTGGTATACATACCTTTATGAACACAGTAAAATAATAAGAATAGAACAGAATTCTCTAGAGCAGAATTCTCCTAAGACGACTGCATTGGTTCTACAGAAAGAATCTGAGCTGCTGTGGCACTGTGTCCCCTAAATGCAACCTAGCAAAGTGCCTCACCTCCAAAGGATGTCATACGTGATGGTGTTGAAAGCCACCAGGAAGAGGGCATGGCTAGCTGCAATTCAAGATTGATGCATAATCTCTAACTCGGCAGCCTTCCCGCCTTCTAATTTACTAATATGCCAGGAAGACTTTAAAGAATAAGAAGTAACTGCTGTTATTCTATCAGGGAATTAAGAGGGGCTTTCCAGAGCTGCTTTATTGCAACTTGACTGTTTTTACACTACGAGACCATCCTGCACAGTCAGATTTATCTCCATTTTTGTGGACTGAAATGGCAGGCAACAGCCCTAAAGGAAGCAGGGTCCTTTAGGGAAAAGACAGAAATCTGCCTCAAAATACTGAACCAATGGAAACAGAAAGACATGCTCGAAGAAATGCAATCGGAATTTCAATAAAATTTAAATGCTGCTCTATCCAAGGCAGTAACAAGCTTTCCTCTGTGGTAGAGAAAATAACAAAGCTGAAAGCTGCAACAACTGAAGCTTTGGCTTGAAGCCTAGTTTATGATCGTAAGATTGACAGTCTCCAAAAATGCACTATCACCCTTCAAGAGAAAATTCCTGTCCTGGACAATCAGACACTATTTAAATGCATTCTTGTGTGGGGTGCCTGAAAATGCGGAGTGAATTGACCTTGTCAGCTTCCTCAAACATGGCTATCAGATATAGCTCCAGATCGTCATTTCTCTGAGCAAGATGTTGAGCCTGTTCATCAAGTCATGTTATGCTAAAGAGGGATCCACCTGAAATATTGTATTAAAAGTTCAGTTTCTTGCTGCTTTGACTGAAAAACTTCAATTTCAACCTCTAAAATTTTAAGCTTGCAACACATTTCATTGGATATGCAGAAGCAGAGGCAATCAATGGAAGCTTTAAAACAAGCAGGAATACAATAGTACTGGGGATTCCCATTCAGATTGTTCATACCATATGGATAAATTCTATATTAAGAGACCTGAGCAAGCGATTGAAATACACAGATCAATAGATATTCCATGCTTTAAAACCACCATAAAACATTTGTTGTGTGCCTTCAAATCATCTTTAGCTGATGGTGATTCTAAGGTAAACCAACCTGTCACAATGTTTTCTTGGCATGATTTCTTCAGAGGAGTTTTGCCACTGCCTTTCTCTGAGGCTGAGAGAGTATGACTTGCCCAAGGTCACCCAGTGAGTTTCCATGATTCTGGTCTAGTCCAGTCACAGTCCAATGCTCAAACCACTACACCATGCTGGTTCTCTCCTTCACCATGCAAAGAAATTAAAGAAATGGCTAGCACCTAGTGTGCCACAAAGGCAAATCCTAAGCATGTCTTTTCTGAGCTTACACAATGATTGGATCTGCCATTTTGAAGCACTATCCCTGCTGAATCTAGTATTTGTTGTTGTTAACTGCCCTTGAGTTGATTTCGACTCATGGAGACCCTGCTGATGAGACATCTCCAAGACCCCCTGTCCTCCACTGCTCTGCCCAACTCCTACAAACTCATACTCGTGATCTCTTTAATAGAGTCCATCTAGTATGAAATTAGGTTTTTAATGCATTCTTGGTTTGTAGGATATTGATAGTAAATATGAAATGTCGTATACCTATCTCATACTAGCATGTTATAGGAAATCTAGGACTGCATAGCAATTGAAGCTTATATCTGTTCTGTTTTTTAACTTTTCATATTCATAGGATGTTTACTAGAGATAACTTATGGTCACCCTATGACTGAGAGATCTCTAAGCTGATCAACATTCCTGCTCAGATTTTGCAAACTCAGGGCTGTGGCTCCCTTGATTGAGATTATCTATAATTTGGTCTGCCTCTTTTCTTCCTGCCTTCTACCTTACCCAGCATTATTGCCTTTTCTAGAAAGTTATGTCTTCTCATGATATGGCCAAATCTCAGTTTAGTCACCTTGGCTTCTAGCGAGAATTCAAGCTTGATTTGCTTGAAGACACATTTATTTGTCTTATTAACAGTTCATGGTATCCATGGAACTCTTCTCCAGAACCATATTTCAAAGGAGTTGATTTTCTTCTTATCAGCTTTCTCCACTGTCCAGCTTTCACAACCATAAATAGAAATTGGAAATTTGTTGATATGGGCAATCTTAATGTTTTTTTGTTGTTGTTGCTACTGTGTGCTTTCAAATTGTTTCCAACTTATGGTGACCTTAAAGTCCAAAAGGTAGAAGAGGCAACAAGAGGATCTGCTATTTTAGATCTGATCCTAACCAACAGGGGTGACCTAGTCAGTGGGATGCAAGTGGTGGGATCCTTAGGTGGGAGTGATCATGTTCTCCTGGAGTTTCTTATACAGTGGAAAGGAGAAGCAGGAATAGTCAGACATGCATTCTAGACTTCAGGAAAGTGGATTTCTGTAAACTTGGGAAATACTGGAGTTGATCTCATGGTCAGGAATACTAAAAGAGAAGGGAGTTCAGGATGGATGGAAGTTTCTCAAAAGGGAGATACTGAAGGCACAGTTTAAAACAGTTCCAATGAGGAAGAAGAATGGGAGGTGTCTCAAGAAACCAGGATAGATGACTAAAGGAGTTACAACTGAGCTAAGTTTTAAATGGAACATTTATAAGAAAAGAAAAGGGGGGAATTACCAAAGAGGAATTCAAAGTAATAGCTTGCACATGTAGGGGTAAAGTCAGAAAAGCCAAAGCTCAGAATGAACTCAGGATTGCTAGAGAGGTTAAGAACAACAGAAAGGGCTTTTTGGGGTATATCTGTAGCAAAAGGAAGAAGGAAATAGTAGGGCCACTGTGCAGAGAAGATTTCAAAATGCTAACGGGACACAGAAAAGGCAGAACTACTCAACACCTTCTTTGACTCAGTCTTCTCAGAAAAAGAAAAAGGTGCAGAGGACACAATAGGGGAAATGCAGCACAGAGTAATTAAAGAGGTAGTACAGGAATACCTGTTTAATCTAAATGAATATTAGTCTTCAGGACCAGATGAACTGTATCCAAGGGTATTAAAAGGATTGGCAAATGTAATTATCAGAGCCATTAGTAATAATCTTTGAAAACTCCTGGCGAACAGGAGAAGTCCCAGCAGACTGGAGGAGGGCAAACGTCCTCATCTTCAAAAAGGAGAAAAAAGAGTATCCCAACAATTATCGTCCAGTTAGTCTGACATCAATACCAGGAAAGATTCTAGAGCAGATCATTAAACAGAGAGTCTGTGAACATTTAGAAGGGAATGGCTTAATCACAAAGTAGTATGCTAGAGAAAATGTTTAGAAAGTGGTTTATAGATGCCATCTTAAATGATCCAGACTCTTAAGTATTACTAGCAGCATTTCACCATTGTGCTGAAGAGGTTGTAATATAAGGGTCACAATATTGCATATACAGTCGTCCCTCTGAATTGTCAGGGGATCCGTTCTGGACCTCCACCCCACCCCACCACACTTCACCCCACAAATTCAAAATTTCATGAATATTCAGTGGCAGCAGCATTTGGGACAATGGGACTTGAGTATTTCTTTCCCTCCCTCCCTTTCTCCTTATCTCCTTCTCCCCCCCCCCCCCGGAAGGCTGGCGTAGTGGAAGAATGGCTGCGCTGACCGCCTCAAGCCTCTAGGTCCGAGGCAAGGCCAGCACAACTGCCTTAAGGCCTCTGGGGCCAAGGCAAGGCTGTGCCAGCTGCCCCAAGCCTCCAGGGCGGAGGCAAGGCTGCACCAGCCGCCTCAAGGCCTCCAGGGCCAAGGCAAGGCTGCATCAGCTGCCTCAAGGCCTCCAGGGCCAAAACAAGGCTGCACTGGCCACCTCAAGGCCTCTGGGGCTGAGTCAAGGCTGTGCCAGCCTCTCAAGGCTTCTGAGGTCGAGGCAAGGCTGTGCCGACTGCTTCAAAACTGCACAGCCAAGGAAAGTTATTATTAATTCTTATTAGTTTATTACATTTATTTTAAGCAGAGGTCCAAAAGTACCAGCAGGATTACATTACCTTACTCCATCCCATTTTGATCCCTGGTATAAACCATCTACCATGTAATACTTTAGCAGGTGCCCAAAACCAGACCAGAAGCTAGACTGGAATCATCCCTCTCTTCCCCCCCCCCCCCCCAGTCCTGACCATCTGTGATTTGAAACCTGGGGACAGGGGGGCTGCTTCTAAAAATAGGGTTGGTGCCTGGTGGAAAGTTTACTCTCCTCAGTTTTAAGCTCTTAATGGCATAGTTGAGATAGAGAGGCTTTGACAGTGGGTTACAAGAAAATGAAGAAAAACCTGTAAACAAAGTTTTGAGAACCTTAGGGGAGATTATCCTGAAAATCTAATGTGTTTGCTCTTTCTAGATATGACCCAAAGACTAACCAGTGGAGCAGTGATGTGGCACCCACCAGCACCTGCAGGACCAGTGTTGGAGTGGCAGTTCTTGGGGGCTACCTGTATGCAGTGGGTGGCCAGGATGGTGTCTCCTGTCTCAATATTGTTGAAAGGTATTTTTTTAACAAAGAGAAGAAAGAGCAATATGAAACTTGGAATGAAGTGCAGGTGGTCATACTTGAAATGGGATGCTCCTTTTTTTCTCCCAGGTATGATCCAAAAGAGAACAAATGGACTCGAGTGGCTTCCATGAGTACCAGGCGCCTTGGAGTGGCAGTGGCTGTGTTGGGAGGCTTCCTTTATGCTGTGGGAGGCTCGGATGGGACATCACCTCTGAACACAGGTATTTCCCACACTAAAACTGTTAACATGAGTGTGTGAGTTGCTCCAAGTTTTTCCATTAGATGCTGCTAAACTTGAATGGGACTCCTTTGAAGTTGTTAAGGGAGAAACGAGAAGTTTTTAATTACTGTAAATCATTTTTCTAGGAAAGCTGAAAGAGTAATCCACAACTGATGGGTTATTCATACAACAGCTTTGATGGAGGATTGCTGTTATATGAATATCCCACTAGTTGTGGATTGCTCCTTTAGGCATCCTTAGAATATTCCTAGTAGATAGTAGTAAAGACTCTCATTTTTGCCACATTGTCCTTTGCTAATTCTGCATTAAATATATATCTATACACCTCTCTCCGATAAGCTGTTGCTCAAGATAAATCACTTTAGAAGATGGAATTGAAAACTGTGTTGAAAACTTCTAGTCTTTAGCACTTTAGTCCTGCAATATTCTTTCCTTGTAGCATAGGTCTGTCAGTGACTCATAACAAAGCTAGTTAAAATGGAACTTGTGACACTTTACCTCCAGTTTTCTAATTCTAGGTGAAAAAAGTTGATAGCTGCTGATTTTATGGGCTGATTAAATGTTTCTTAGAAGCATCTGGCTGGTTACATTTGGACACAAAATACTGAAGTAAATTGACTCACTCTTTTCTGGCAAGATGCTTCTTGTATTCTTATGATGGATATCAAGAAATATTTGCTTCACCCATTGATGTTTGGGGGTGGAAGATTGGTTCTTGTTTTGTTCCTTTGCACTTGCTAGACTTTTCTACTGCTTGACTACTGTCATAACAATCCTCCACAGTGGAACGTTACAATCCTCAGGAGAATCGTTGGCATACAATTGCACCCATGGGCACCCGACGTAAGCATCTAGGTTGTGCAGTATATCAAGACATGATCTATGCAGTAGGAGGCAGGGATGATACTACTGAACTTAGCAGTGCCGAACGATACAACCCCAGAACCAACCAGTGGTCTCCTGTTGTAGCCATGACTTCACGCCGTAGTGGGGTATGTTTTGTACCATTTTGCTGCTGTTCCTGTTCAACCTCCAATATTAGGCTGTCATGCATCTGAAAGGCCTTTCAGGGTTAAGACTTACAGGGGACACATAACCTGACTTTTACATTTGGAGAAGAAGAAACATTAGCTCTTGTTAGTGTGAGGAATTTTATACTGGAATCTATGTATCATTTTTATTTGTATTTAAATGACAACAGAACACATTCAGTGTTAGTTCAGTATATACTAGTAATTGATGTAATACTGGGTGTAAAGTCAGAATATTTTAAAATCAGTTTTGAAACAGTTTTCAAAAGGAAAGCTGTCTCCTTTTTTTGGATAGTGTTAAAATGAGGTCTATGCATAAAGGCTGTTTTATGAATCCTTATTGTCCAAGTGGGTCTTTACATAGTTTGCACACTAAGCTTATGTGTGGTGGACACAACTTAAATAGGCACTGTGTAAGAAATTTGCTCAGATCAGGCCAAGACAGAACATTCTTGTGAACTCTGGGGTATGTACTGTGAGGGATCAACAAATTTACAGATTAACCAAACTATTCAGTCTTTTCCACATAAGCACTTAGGCACACATTCTCCAGTAAGAAAAAAAGTGTGCACTGCATGCTTGACTCACCTACTGAAAAATATTTTACTGAAGCTCTTGACTTTAGAAAACACTTCAGAAACCTGTACTGCAGTATCCCAATTTATGCAAATAATGTGATTATCATCTAGGTTGGCCTTGCAGTTGTGAATGGACAGCTGATGGCTGTGGGAGGTTTTGATGGCACAACTTATTTGAAGACCATAGAAGTGTTTGATCCGGATGCCAATACATGGAGGTAAACAAATGACCATGAGAGTGAATTTGCAGGTCTTGAGTATGATATTTAGCAATATATGAACAAATCTTGCCTTATACATTCCCATGTTCCCTTGTCCATCATGGTTCCCTTCCAGTTCTGCAGGAAACTAGATTTGAATCAGACTTATGGTAAACCTGTGCTCAGCTTAAAGGCCTAAATATCCTGAAGGCATTGGATCCCATCTGATCTTGGAAACTAAGCAATGTCAGGCTTGTTAGTACTTGGATAGGGGACGACCAAGGAGTACCAGGTGCTGTAGAATAGTGATTCCCATGTTGGGAATCACCCCTCTGGGGGTGGTGGAAAGATTCAGGGAATGGTGAGGGAAATGGAGGCAGCAGGGGGCCTTCAGTCAAAGTATTGGCATGCAAGAAAGACAAGGTGAACCAGTGGCCTTTAGGAGCATGGTGGGAATGAGAAGTTATAGCACATGGTGATGGAGCAGAAGTGGTGACAAAAAGGAGCTTTCACATTTTGGACTCTGCTTAAGCTTTTGTGAGCTTTGCAGGGACTTGCCTGGCAGGCTGGAGCTGCCATGCTGATCCTACTTCTTTTGCCTTTTTCAGGCTGAGAGAAGAGGTAGCAGAAGAAACAGTGTTTGGGGTAGGAACAACTTGAAGCTTTGTGGGGAAGGCATGTCTCTGGAGAGGGAGGGAGAGGAATGTCTGGGGTTGATTCTTTGAAAGAATCCTTCACCCCTTTCACCTTTCTCAGACTGAGAGTTTTTCCTTGCAAGGGAGAAAAATTGGAAGCTGGTTGTGCCCCTCTGCACCCTGGCAAAGAAGGATTTGGAATCCTTCCTCTCCAGGGAGAAGCTGGATGCAAAGTCACCTTGGGAGCAGCAACCGAACAGTCAGTCAAGCAGCAATTGAGAAGCCTCTCACCCATACTAGCCTTCACCACACAAGAGCCCTGTGTGTAATCATCTGATTCAAAATATCCCATTCCTATCTACTTTATCTCATGTACCACAAATATAGCCATGTTTATACACAGTCCTCCATATTCACTGATTCTGTATCAGCATGGAGAAGAGGCTTATCGATCATTCTTTGACTGGCTGCTTGGTCACTGCTCCCATTTGCACACAGTTACTCTGGGAGCAGAGACTTAGCAGATGGCCAACAGACCTTCTTTTTGACATAAAGCCAGTATGGGTGAGAGGGAGGATCAGGCCTGATGCTGTATTTGCACAAGAGGCTGAGGAGGAGGTGATGGCAAGCTGGGCATGACTGAGATAGACATGGCTGGCCAGCTGGATACTGTGCAAATAGTAGACATAATTTCAAGAAATAGACATGAGGGGCTGCTGTTGTCGCCCAGAGGAAAGAGGGTGGTAAGTTGTGTTTGGGAACCACTGCTGTAGCTTCTCCATATATTTGATTCTTAGCAAAGGTGCATGTCTCCAGCAACCATGAGATAGTTTAACTGTTGCGGGGGGTGGGGGTGGGGAGCAGTGAAGAGAGGAGGCAGAGAGAATGAAGGTCCAACCAGTGTTAATGCAGAGATTAAGGCAGAGGGTGAATGCAGCACAAGAGCCCTGTGTGTAATCATATGATTCAAAATATCCCATTCCTATCTACTTTATCTCATGTCCCACAAATATATCCATGTTTATACACAGCCCTCCATATTCACTGATTCTGTATCAGCCATCCACAGCTTGAAAATATTCCAAATAAATAAATCCAAAAAGCAAACCTGTGTTTTTCCATGTTATATAAGGAACACCATTTTAAACACCATTGTGGATGGAGTCATATAGTAGTGGTACCTGGCTATAGAGACACAATCTACTCTAGTTCTTACTAAAATCTGTCAATGAGTATGACAAAACAAAACAATGATCTACAGAAATTGCCATTGCCTCCTTTCAGCTATCACTAGGGATCATATTGCAAATAAATGAAGCACACCAAAGGATTTTCAACTGAAAATCAGCTTGTGCTTTATAGATTATAGCAAAGTCTTTGACTGTCTAGATCAGGGGTCGGCATACCTTTTGGGGGTGGGGCCAGTTCCGCTGTCCCCCGATCGTCGGCGGGCCGGGGGGGGAGGGGGGAAATGGCGCTGGCACCATTTTGCGTTCCAAAATGGCACCCGCCGTCATGCGCATGCTAGCGCAGGTGCCATTTTGGAACGCAAAA
Source organism: Phrynosoma blainvillii (assembly GCA_026167975.1). NCBI lineage: Eukaryota > Metazoa > Chordata > Lepidosauria > Squamata > Phrynosomatidae > Phrynosoma > Phrynosoma blainvillii. The sequence continues at coordinate 157,805,430 of JANUYF010000004.1, forward strand.
TGGCACCCTGTGATGTGCGCGGCGGCAGGACCGGCCACGGGCCGGTTACAAGGCCTCAGCGGGCCGGGTCTGGCCTGCAGGCCGTAGTTTTGCCGACCGCTGGTTTAGATCATGTAAAAATATGGATTGCTCTTAAAGAAAAAGTTGTGCCACAACATTTTATTGTTCTGATTTATAACCTTTACTCAGGACAAGAGGCTACTGTTAGGACAATATATAAACAGAATGTTTTCCAGTTAGTAAGGCAAGGCTGCTTTTTATCACCCTATCTGTTTAACTTGTATGCTGAACATATATGTAAAGCAAGATTAGAAGGTGGGGTGAAAATTAAAGGATTGAACATCAACAATTTAAGATATGGAAATAGCAAAAACTTGGAATGATTACTAAAGAAAGTCAAGGATGAAAGTGCACTACCAAGTATACTGCTGTATAAACATAGTACCTTATATTTCTCACTGTTGAAATTTATTTTGTTAGTTTTGGCCCAGCTTTCAAATCTATTTAGGTCATTTTGAATTTTGATGCTGTGCTCTGGGGTATTATCTACTCCTCCCAACTTGGTGTCATCTGCAAATTTTATATGCACACTCTTTATTCTATCATCCAAGTCATTAATAAGGATGTTGAATAGCACTGGACGCAGGACAGAATCCTTTATTATCCCACTAGTCACTTTTCTCCAGGATGAAGAGGAGACATTAGTGAGCACCCTTTGGGTTCAGTTGGTTAGGATCAGATCTAAAATAGCTGAACCCCTTGTTGCCTCTTCCACCTTCTGGTCAATGAAGTATCTGCAAAGCAAGTAAGGAATTGGTTGGACCTTAATTTTTTTTAGCAGTTTGACTTTCAGCAAATGCCAGGATAGTTGAAATCCCCCATTATCAGTATATCTCTCCTTACTGACTGTGTGGTCATCTTTTCTAGGAAAGCTTCATCCACATCCTCAGTCTGTCTTGGTGGTCTGTAGTAGACCCTCACAATGTTGTTTCTCTCCCCCCCCCCTTAATTTTTACCCTGATGCTGTTATCCTGGCTTCCAGGATTTAAGTTATGGATCTCTTCACAGATTATTCTTGCCATATAATTATTATTCTTGCCATATAATGCTACTTTCCATTCTTGTTTGGGCTATTTCTCTGAAACAGGGCATACCTCTCTATTACAACATTCCAATCATAAGACTCATTTCACCAGGTTTCAGTGATATCTGTTATATCATGTTTGCTTTGCTCTGTTAGGAGTTCAAGTTCATCTTGCTTATTTTCCATGCTCTGTGCATTAATATAGAGACATCTAAGGCCATGGGCCATTCCCCCTAGCTAACTATTTCATGTTTTCTCCCTCTCCCACTGTTGGTTTCTTGTACTGTTTGTCTGGTTCTTTCCAGAATTTGATGAACTCTTGCTCTCATGATACTGTCTCCCTTCCCCACATAACTCAGTTTCAAGCCCTCCTGATCAGATTGTTGAAACACTTGGCAAAAACATTCCATCTCTTGCCAGAAGTCCACCCACCTGAAAGGAGCCCTGGTGGCACAGTTTTTAAATGCCGTTACTGCAACCATTCACAGCCACAAGGTTGTGAGTTTGATCCCATGCAGGGCTCGAGGGTCAACTCAGCCTTGCATCCTTTCATACGTCACTAAAATGAGTACCCAGCTTGTTGGGGGGCAATTAGCTTATACATTGTAAACTGCTTAAGGAGTGCTTAAATGCACTGATATGCAGTATAGAAATGTACTTGCTATTGCTATTGCTGTAAAGCAGGGGTAGGCAACCTTTCCCCTTTAAGGGCCAAGGGACTTCAGCTCCCAGAATCCCAGGAGCTATTGGCCAACATGGGACTATTGGCCAACATGGCTGAGGCTTCTGGGAGCTGAAGTCCCTCGGCCCTTAAAGGGGAAAGGTTGCCTACCCCTGCTGTAAAGTGTTGGCCATGGTCCAAGAAGCCAAATTGTTCTTGGCATCACCTCTGCTAAATCTTCTCTTCCATCCTGGACTGTGCACTTCAATTGGAGGAAGAGATGAAATATAGAGGAATAAACAACAACTCAACCTGGGCATCCTGTTCTTTCAGCTTCCTACTGAGAGCCTCATAATCCCTTGTGATAGTCTGAAGGCTGTGCTTTGCAGTTTCTTTGTTACTTCTGCCAGCAGCAGTCTCCCATGCTCCATCCTACATTGATCAGGATCCCCCAGAATCTCTCCATGGAGGAAAATTAAATGGAACATTTTCCTTCTATGTATTTCTTTGGCTAGTTTATTTCACAGTCTTAAAATGGGGTTAGCAACTATTAGGATTATAATGCCACGTTGGCCTCCCCCAGGAAATCTTGGAGGGACACACCTCTTGGTATACTACTGCATGAAAAAAATTGTTTTGTTTCCAATGCTCCCCTCAGACACCCTTTAATAGTCGTGGGGGACAATTTGTCCATGTTTTGGGGACGCAAGTGAGCCAATTTATGCCTAGAAAATACCTTTTAGAACAGTTAGAAAAAAGACCTCCCCTGGGCCTTAAATTGATCTGTGGAGGCAGAAGCATGGAGAAATTGCCACCACAATCCTTGCGGAGCATTTGGAAGCATAACAATTATTTCAAAAAAAACCTTCTTTGCCAAAAATAAAAAAAAATATGGACCTTGTGTTTTTAAATGTTATTGATAGCTAAATTAAAATTTAATAATAACATATTCATTTTTATCCACATGGACTCTCTTTTAATTTGCAACCCACGCTGACTCCTGATTTTAAGGGACAAAGTTAGAATATAGAGGAATAAACAACAACTCAAATTTTGTCTCAAGAGTTCTGTAATCTACTTTTCCTGCTTCCTCCTCCTAGCTTTAGTGATTTTACCTGGCATTGTATAATGTGTATACTGCATTGTTTTCAAGCTTGCCTTGTACCCCAGTCACGGGCATGTTTTTTCTAGTGAGCAGGCATAGGACTGTAGCATATTTTTAAAATGAAAGCTGAGACGTTAAAGACATTAAATTCTGTACCAATATGCACAGTGGTACTGACCCTGTATATGGGGATGCAGCAGTTGGAGAACTAATTTCAACTCTCTCTTAATTTATTCCCCCTGAAACTACTCTAACAAGGACTTTGCATTTACAAAAAAGAAAATGCAAGTCAAGATATCCTGGATATGTTATAACAGAAGCTGTTCTTTGATCTATTATTATTATTATTATTATTATTATTGGTGAAGTCGAAGGCATTTACGGCCGACATCCATAGTTTTCTGTGGGTTTTCTGGGCTATGTGGCCATATTCTGGAAGAATGTATTCCTGATGTTTTGCTTGCATCTGTGGCTGGCATCTTCAAAGGGGTTCTTTGATTTCCCCTAGACTCTTTGTTGGCCACACTAGGCTCAAAATCTTTTTTAAAATGGAAAAAAAAGTCTCAAGGCTTCCAATCCATTTTTGTTTTGGGTTTTAAAAAAAAATTAAAGCCAGTCCCAAACTCACTAAATGGAGCATTGTTGGAGGAACTCTGGAGGAACCGTGGGTTGCAAAAATGTCTGTGGGGGCTGCCTGTAAGCATTTTGTATAGTTTGGCTTGTCTCCAGAGATTGTTAAACTCACTGAAATAGAAGTTAGTTTTCTTTGCTAAAAGACTTGGAATAAGCATGTAAGTGTTATTTTCAAAAGCGAAAACTATGTACAACTATTTATACTGAAGGGTTGTTGTCATGTGAGATTTTCCTCCCATTTGGCCACACATCTGTCATAATGCATTCATGTGGAGCCCTCCAATCTGGGAAGGCTTTGATTCTTGCATTTCCTGTTCTATAATAATAGTGGTTAAAATAAGAGAGCATGTCTTTTCTTTGCAGGTTGTATGGCGGAATGAACTATCGTCGACTTGGAGGTGGTGTGGGAGTTATCAAAATGACACATTGTGAATCCCATATATGGTAAAAAGCCAATGGGAGGCATCCGCCATCCATTAAAACTGGTCAGCTTGTTGACTTCTGAGCTCCTATAGACTCTAGTAACATGAGATCACTCTACATTCTTTGCTGGTGCCTCTTCCTCTGGGACTGTAATGGAAGTTGCAAGCATATTTTCCCTCTCTACTATTGTTACGCAGGCGCACACTAACTCCAGGAAACAACCTGGAGCTGTTTCCCTTGTCTTTCTTTCTCCTCATCCCAATTTTACTATCTTTCTGAAGAAGCTAGAATTTAATGTTACTTTAAGCAGTGACATAAGGCCTCGAAGTCTACGTACATTCTGTCAAAGAGATGTTTGCTGAGAGGTGTAACAAGACATCTGCCCTGGTGAAAGAAGAGTGCCTCTCTGAAACATAATTTGGTCTTGATTACAGAGTGGTAGTCAAGCATTGGCTTCTGTACCTGCTCAGTGGAAATGAATGGAAGTTGTATTAAGCCCATTCATTTCATTAGAGCTTGCACAGAGGTGCTGTTGGTGACTTTTGCTTCACATCAATTACAGTGACTGTATTAGGAACTTTTCTGTATGCTGAGACTTGTTTCATTTAATTTTTATGATATATTTTTGATACCATTATAAAAAAATAATATGATTTTTTTTTCAGGTACAGTTGGTTAGTGTGTTCATACATGTGACTTGCTAGATGAGACTGTCTAAACTCTGCACTATAATTAAGATCTCGGAACAACCACTGAGCTATCCAGTACAGTCCTCAGTGTCACTGAGGAAAAGCTATAATAAGAGCAAATGATTAAAAATACGTGGTCTTACTGGAATAAGGAAAAGAAATAAGAAGCCGGTCATCTTTCACAAAGTTTTCTTGAATAATTCTGAAAGGACTGATTGAGAACAATGCTAGATAGAGCACAGTACCTATGCTGCATCTATCCATGTGAGTGGAGTTTGGACTAGAGTGTCTGGATGGATTGTGCTCTGAATAGTTTTCAGGCTATAAATTACACAGCTTTCTCTTATGAGAATAGTGGGAGCAAGAACTAATGTGATTCTAGAACGGGGTGATGATTCTTCAGTCCTCCAAATGTTGGACTCTTAGTCAGCATAACCAGTGCTGAGAGCTGTAGCTTAATATCTTTATCCCTGTTCTGGTACATATATATGTACATACATAGTACATACATTTGAATGATAATCTTGCTGTTGTGATTGAACAAGGAAAAAAAACTATCCAAAGTGATTAATCTATTAACTCCTATTAAGAGCTTCTTTTTAGGGCCCTTGCCTCAGGTAATGTGTTAAACCCAAATGAAGTGGTGTCTAAATTTCTGGATTCAGAAAAAAGTTATTGGGATTACAATGTGAACATGGTGACTTTATGCTTAGATTGCCATTTTTATCCTTAAAATGCAATTCATTCCCCTTGCAGTGGGACTAAACCAGTTGGCATTGTAGCCTTAAAACCTCTATGGGTAATAAATGTCTTCTAACCATTTTCAGTGTAACTGTGCCACTGCTGTTGAATTAGTGGGTTTAGGGGGAAAGGAGCAATTTGTAACTAACATCCAAACCAGGTGAATGTATCTCATCACTTGTGGGTGTGACTTGACATGGTCTTGAACAGTGTCCTATTTGTGTAGTCTCAAGCAGGCAACAACTGATACACTGCTTTGAGACTGTTGAGTTTCAACAACGATGGGAAATTGCGACTCTCCAGATGTTTTGGTTTGAACCTCAGCTCCAACAATCACTCCCCATTGGCTTTGCTGGCTAGATAGAAGTTGCATTCCAGCATTGCTTGAGTGTGAGGGCCACATGCTCCCCAATGTGTAACAGGCTTTGGAAAGGAATGCAAGTGATACTAAACTGGGCTGCCAGTGGGGTTTGTTTGTTTTAATTAACATAAGTATCTTCAGTGTCTTTGGGTAGTTGGGGGGAACACAAGTGGATATTTGAGAAAGGTTTCTTAGATTTTATGCCCTTCCTTTTGCCATCAAGGTTGGCATTCTTGTGTTTACATTTTGAATATTTGCACCTTTACAAAGAAAAAGTATTCTGTAAACAATTGTTTACATATCATTTATGCTTTTTCTAGCATGGGTTAACTTGTATAGTGTTACCTTAATAAAATCTCAGTGTGTGCGTTCTATTTTTGCATCAGTTGCTAGAATTATTGTCATCTATACCAGTGATACTCGAAAGTGGTGAGTCCTGGCTCTGTGCTGGTCTTTGAGCCATTGGCTGGTCCCTGTAAAGTTTCCAAGAAGGACTTGTACCCCATGGGCAAAAATTTAGTGTTGTTCCCTAGAACAGTGGGAAAAAACAATTGCCTGTCCCTGACATCAGTCTGAGAAGCAGTGATCTATACTAGATTTATGAAGTTAGCAACTTTGGGTAGCAGCTAAGACTAGAATGTTTTTGGCTGGTTATTCCAGATCAACATACACAACAATATGTATCTTTCCTCTTGCTCTTTGACTTTCCTTTTCCTTGAATTTGCCTCAACTACTCTACACTCAGAATTATTTCAACAGTGGAGGGTCTCCTAAGTTTGATTGTCTCCTCCCACTTGAGAGAGATAGGCTCTGTTGCAATTAATTGCAGCTTTTACCTACTGAGGGAGAGATGGCCCTCCTCATTTCTAGGTCCTGTTTCAGAGAACAGGATAACCCCAGCAAAAGTGAGAGTCTGCAGCCTTCATTCGGCTAGTTCAAAGGTGGCATGCTGTTTGGGGACTCATTTGCAATGGGTTGTCTGGCCTCATTTCCAGTTCTTGAGTAGGATAGGAAACCCCTGAAGACTATCTAGCTGTCATCTCTTGTGACTCAGTAACTTGTGGGAGAGTGGTGTAAATTGCACTTTCCCCACCTCTGACTCTGCAGAGACATTGCCTTTCTTTCCCATGGGAGATGAGAATCATACATGTACACACCCACATACTAAGCAAAGGCCCATGAAGAAAGTATAGAAAAGATGTTTTATTCTAAGGAAGCAATGTTACATTAGCAAAAGGATATCTTGTACATGAAGGCACCTTTCTTCAAGCATTACTTGGGAGTTACAGAAACAGTCTGTCATATTCAGCCTAGGTTAAGCCCTACTATGACTAGCTGGACATTCCTGTTCTACTCACAAGACAGGGTGTTTTGGGTCTTGGATGGGAAGCTGGGAGCCTGGATTCATTTGCCCAAGCTTCCCTAGGAAAGGTGAGGCAGGCAGCAGCCCTCCGCCTCCATCAGTCGCAAAATCTCAGTCTCTTTGTGTCTCTTAGTGCTGAGTTTTTATGAACTCTCACTTGGAAGCATCTCAAAGCTTCCACACTTCTCCCCAAAATGGTCATCGTCATTGGACAATTGTCTCTTGATCACTGTTGCTCCTCTGTGATGCTGACCCCACCCCCATAAATGTAACGTAAAACCACTGTTATCTGGAGGAGAGACTATACCCCTCAGCTAAGATAATAGAAGAGCCCATTATTGTACTGTTGCAAGATGTCCTTTTGGAAACTCAGGATAGCTAGATAAAAAGGAGGCTCTGCTTTCAGGCACAAAGAAGGAGAACAAGAAGCCTGTAGAGCTGTAGATACAACTTTTTAAAACCCCTTTAGAGTCACATTTTGCTCAAGGCAGCAGAGACTGCTTCAGAATGCTTTGAAATGCTCTGAAGAAGCAGCCCAAGCAGCAGCAGCAGCAGTCACAATCCTTTAGCAAAAGACCCTCTGGAAATCAAAATAAGTGGGGTGGGGAGAAGCAATTCCTGTGGGGAAAACTTCAGCTTGTCCACAAATGAGAGGAGGTGACATAATTCCTGGGTCCTAAAAACAGTGTCTTTCTGCTACACATTGGACCTCCTCCACCCTCCTTGGGGCTTATACCTAGCTTCCCTCAGGTTAAGATCTCCAGAGAAACATCAGCTAGTCCTGGACATTATCCAATACCTGCTGGATATCAACACCATAGAGCCAGTACCCTTCCACCAGTGCTTCTCTGGTTCTTACTGCATTTTTTATTATTATTATTATTATTATTGTAGTGCTCAAGTGCAAAGGGGATTGGAAGGCCAATCTCAACCTGTAGCATAGAAAATTTCCTCCAAGAATGTCATTTCAGAATAGAGACATTCAAATCCACTCTTCAGCCTCTCAATGGTACCAAGGGTTTTCATCAAGGTGCTAGTGGTCCTGGTGGTGCACGTCAGGAAACATGAGTCAATGTATACTTACATGGATAACCTGATAATTCAATTTGTCACTCTGTCACAAGGGTCAATGGATGTCAACCTGACTCTAACTTGCTCATCTCAGGTTGGCTTTCTGGTAAATACCAAGACGATTTGGTTGCTGCCCTCCCAGCACATCATTCATTTGAGAGTGATACTAGACACCAGGCAAGACAAGGTTTTCCTTTCAAGAGAAGCACCTCAAACTAGTCAAGTCATTCACAGTAATCTGTCAGGGCCATGAGGATAATCTGATAGTGTTACTGGGCTGTTTAATTGTCTGTAGCCCTGTGTCCCATGGAAGAGTTCTCAGGTTCCTCCTTTCCACTCAGGAGGACATCATCATATAGAGACATTTCCTAGTTTCAGTTCTTGTGAAGGTCAGGGATTCCTCTCTGGTGGCTCTCCCTAGCCTTATCCAGATGACTTACCAATTAAGAGAACCCAGTCCAACTTAGGGGGGTTGCAGACTGCCAGAAATAGTGCAAATTGCGTCCACTTTTAGGGTTAGGATTAGTGCTAGAGAATCATGGGAATTGTTGTTGTTTTTTCTGAGACATTGAGCCTTCTCTGTCAGAGAGCTCTGGTGCCACAATAAAATACAGTTCCCATGATTCCCTAACCCTAACCCTAAAAGTGGACTCAATTTGCACTATTTCTGGCAGTCTGCAACCCCCCTTAGTCACCATGGATGCAAGTCTGGTGTTGGTGATGACTTACTATAGTACCCTTATAACTCAGGGCCTGTGGTCAGAGGAAGGGCTCCACAGTATAAACTGGTAGGCGCTCAGGGCTATCTGCTTATTATAGCAATAACATCTTCCTGAAGGTGGCAGAGCTTCCAGTACTCATGTCCTATGTATTATGACTTGGTGCTTCTCTGCCTTGATCTGTCTTGTGTGCCAGAGCTCAATAGCATATTTTACAGGCTTCATTGTTTCCTTTTTGCTTGAATCCCAATATAAAAAGGAGAAGGTGTAGCATACACTAGAGTTAAGTAGGGCCCTTAAGATCTACATCTCTTGGATGGAAGAGTTTGGGGCTTTGGAATCCTTGTTCATCTCCTTTCATTCTAGGTCAGGCATGCCTTGCATTGGTATTCTAATTCCACAGGGAATTGCACACCACTCCACTAGGAATAGCACGTCCACTGTGCCTACCTTCAAACATCACAAGGTAAACTAATACATTTCTTCTTTGTGCCTCACACTAATGGGTTGCACCTGCCCATAAAGCCCCATTCAGAACATTCTTGATCTGAGTAGCATGTCCCAACTGCCAAACCATAGTTACCTGAGTTTCTTTTTGTCTGCAATCAGAAAAACTTGATTTCAGCATTCTTTGAGTAGTTTATGCTTTCTTTCAAACTAAAAATTCTGATCTTTAAATCCTTGTCCCAATCTAGAATCTTTCTTGGCATTAAAAAAAAAAAAATCTTTCACTATACTTCTTCCATTTTATGTCTCTATTTAACTACATTCTATGACTTAGAATCACAGAATCATAGAAGAGTTGGAAGAGACCACAAGGGCCATCCAGTCCAACCCTCTGCCATGCAGGAACTCAAAATCAAAGCATCCCTGACAGATGGCCATCCAACCTCTGTTTAAAGACCTCCAAAGAAGGAGATTCCACCATTCTCCAAGGGAGAGTGTTCCACTTTCAAACAGCTCTTACAGTCAGGAAGTTCCTCCTAATGTTGAGGTGGAATCTCTTTCCTGTAGCTTGCATCCATTGTTCCGGGTCCTATTCTCTGGAGCAGCAGAAAACAAGCTAGCGCCCTCCTCAATATGACATCCCTTCAAATACTTTTAAACAGGGCTATCATATCCCCTCTTAGCCACCTCTTCTCCAGGCTAAACATACCCAGTTCCCTAAATTGTTCCTCATAACACATGGTTTCCTCATAGGACATGGAACTTCATCCACTTCATTATTTAAGTTGTCTGTTTTCTGCAGGAGGAAAGTACTTCTGTTGAATAGGCACAAGTGTCTTTTTTGTTTAGGAGAATGGCATATAGAAAAGTGCCCAATTTGTAGGAGATTCACTTCCCAGACTTAAACTGAGTCCAACAATTAAAAATACATTCTTGGGAGCACTCTTCAGATCATGGAACAAGTGGCACAAGACAAGTCACTATTTTCTGTGTCAACAACCAAGGCTACATAGAAAAAAACATTCGAAGACCAAATCAGTGAAGGCATCAGTACCAACGGAAGAACAGGTTGCTTACCTGTAACGATGTTTCTTCGAGTGGTCTTCTGCGAATTCACACAATTGGGTAAAGACTGCGCATGCGCAGCAACTTCGGAACCTTCTGGAATCACTAGGCAGAGTAAAAGTTGCAACTTTTGCCCGGGCTGGACTCAAGTTGCAACTTTTTGGCGGTAACTCCGCCCACCCCTATATAGGACCTCCGTCGGTACCGCCCCCTTCAGTTCCTTGAGTTCGCCTCGTGGTACTGTAAAGTAAGCAGAAACATATAGCAGGCACGATGAGGGGAGGACAGGTGGGATTTGTGTGAATTCGCAGAAGACCACTCGAAGAAACATCGTTACAGGTAAGCAACCTGTTCTTCTTCTTCGTGGTCTCTGCGAATGCACACAATTGGGTAAGACTGACAAGCTTTGGTCAGTGGAGGAGGGCGTGCCTCGTCCCAACCCAGTAACCACCCAAAACACATAAGTGAGAAATAAAGAATGCACAAACTCACTGCGCCTGGCATAGTCGGCGTCGAGCTCTCAGTGCAGTCCCGACAACAGGACTGCCCTCCCAAAGGCCGCTTCACGCCTGGCCCTCGCATCCATGCGGTAATGTTTAACAAAGGTCAAGGGCTGAGACCACACGGCAGCCTTACAAATGTCCTCCAGCGGAATACCCGACAAAAAGGCAGAGGATGCAGCCATAGCTCTGGTAGAATGTGCCTTCACTCCTGTGGGTGCATCTCTACCGGCGAGCTCGTAGCAGAGATGGATGGTAGAGGTAATCCATTTGGAAAACCTCTGAGTGGATACCGGCAGGCCTTTCTTAGGTTCGCCATAGCACAGAAAAAGGCGGTTAGATTGCCTGTATGCTGCTGTCCTGTCCACATAGAAGGCCAGAGCTCGGCGGACATCTAGTAAATGGAGTCGCTTTTCTTCACTAGTTGTCGGGTTCGGAGCCAGGGTGGGGAGCACAATGTCCTGTCTTAGATGAAAAGCAGAAACCACTTTGGGTAGGAAAGTAATGTCTGGTCTTAACACAACCTTGTCCTTGTGAAACAACAAGAAAGGAGGGTCTACCCTGAGGGCACAGAGCTCGCTGACCCTGCGAGCCGATGTGATGGCCACCAGGAACGCCGTCTTCAAAGAGAGGAGTCTGAGGTCCGTAGTGGCTAGGGGTTCGAATGGAGGAGAGGCAAGCTTAGAGAGGACGGTACCGAGGTCCCATCCCGGTGTCGGGACCGATATAGGTGGACGTATGTTGGAAAGCCCCTTGAGAAAGGCTTTCACTAGTGGGTCTTTGAATAGAGATGGAGATCCCTTAAACTGAAAATGGGAGCAAATTGCTGCCAGGTAACACTTTATGGATTGCAGTCCAAGACCTTGGTCTGACAAAGACATAAGGAAATCCAACACTATACCGACCGAGGCTTGGGATGGTGACAAGCCCCTAGAGTCCAAGAAGACTTGAAACTTAGCCCACTTCAGGGCGTATGACTTTTGTGTGGAAGGCTTCAATGCTGCTGCTACGACAGCCCGGACGGGGGACGACAATTTAGTCAGGGACGAATCCTCCAGGCCACCAACCTCAGAGTGTCCAAGTCGGGATGGAAAACTTGGCCCCCGTGGAGAGACAGGAGGTCCGGTCGAGGGTCGAGCTGGGAGAACTCGTTCCTGGAAAGGTTCAAGAGAGGTGCAAACCACGGCTGTCGGGGCCACCAAGGAGTGATGAGAATTACATTGGCTCGGTCCCGTGTGATTTTTGCTAACACCCTGATGATGAGGGGAAACGGCGGGAACATGTAAAGGAGGTCTTCTTTCCATTGGAACAAGAAAGCGTCCCCCAATGAATCTGGGGCTCTGAACCTGGAGCAGAAGCGGTGGCAATGGGTGTTCAGGTGAGTTGCGAACACATCGGCCTTGGGAGTTCCCCACATCCGGAACAGGTGTTGTACTACGTCTGGATGAAGGCGCCACTCGTGGCACGAGTCTGCTGAGCGGCTTAGTTGGTCCGCTAGCTCGTTTTCTTCCCCTGGCAGGTGGATGGCCTGCAGCGCAATGTTCCTCGCGATGCACCAGTCCCAGATTTGAAGAGAAGCCCGGAGTAGCGGGGGGGATCTTGTTCCTCCCTGCTTGTTGAGATAATACATCACCGTGGTATTGTCCGTGGACAACAACACCACCTTGTCCCGTAACACAGGCTCGAACGCCCGGAGAGCTTTCTGAACTGCCAACATCTCGAGCTCGTTGATGTGGAGCTGCTTTTCTTGGTTGTTCCAGTGACCTTGTATGAGGAGATCGTTGACGTGAGCTCCCCATCCCTCCATTGATGCGTCCGTTGTCAAGGACAGCTGAGGTTGTGGGGGAGAGAATGGCAGGCCGGAGCAGACGTTGGCTGGATCTAACCACCACTGCAGAGATCGAGCGATTGCTCTCGGTATCGCTAGTTTCCGGGATTGGGAGTCTCGAGCTGGGTCGAAGATAGACAGGAACCACGACTGCAGAGGTCTGAAGTGCAGTCGAGCCCAGGCCGTCACAAACGTAGTCGAGGCCATGTAGCCCAGCGCCACTTGGATGGCATGAGCGGAGACGTGCCTCGTTCTTAGACATACCAGCACTGCTTCCCTCAAGGCCTGAAACCGATCTTGTGGTAGAAATGCCATAGAAGCGGTTGAATCTAGGACCGCTCCGATGAATCTGCACCTTCGGGATGGAATGAGGTTGGACTTCTCCAGGTTGAGTAGAAGGCCCAGCGAGCGAAGGACAGACAGTGTGCAATCTATGTCTCTCAAGAGTTGGTCCCGGGATGGAGCCACTATGAGCCAGTCGTCGAGGTAGGGATAGATGGAGATTGCCTTTTGGTGCAGAAATGCGACTATCGGAGCCATGCACTTCGTGAACACTCTCGGTGTGGAGCAGAGGCCGAAGGGCAGGACCCTGTAACAGAATGCCTGGTCGTTGATAGCAAAGGCTAAGAAACGTCTGTGGTCTTCCCGAATTCCAATGTGGAAGTAGGCGTCCTTGAGGTCTAGGGTCGCCATCCAGACATTGTCCTGCAGTAAAGGTAAAATAGATGCTAAGGTTACCATGCGGAAGCGTTTATACGCTAAGCATCTGTTCAACTGTCGTAGGTCTAGAATGGGTCTCAGTCCACCATCCTTCTTCGGTACCGTAAAGTATCGGGAGAAGAAGGATCGAGCGTAAGCGGAGGAGTCCACGGGCTCTATAGCGCCCTTGTCCAAAAGAGAGCGTACTTCGTCGAGTAAGGTGTGGGAGGGGGGGGTGGATAGGAAAACCCCGGTATGGGGCAACTCAGAAAACTCGAGGGCATAACCATGGGCTATGATAGATAAGACCCACGAGTCAGATGTAATTTGAGACCACGAGGTGACAAACGGTCTCAGTCTATCCCCAAAGAGACGGGGACCGGCGAAGTACGCTCCAACACATCATAATTTCTTGGGCCTGTCGGCCTCCTTTTTTCTGAATTGTCGGAATCGGGATTGCGGAAACGAGCGGCGGCCCGAAGAGGAAGAAGAGCGAGACTGATATCGTTGTCTCGGGTGTTCGGGCTGGGGTGGCCTATCGCCATAGGAGGTCCTCTGCTGTTGAGGATACCATGGCCTCGATCCCCCGAAACGACGGCGTCGATATTGTGGTGTAGCAGCAGACGTACCATGTCTCTTGGCAGCCACCTTCATCTTATATTTCAAATTTAACTTCTCATCCGTGTTCTTATTAAAGAGACCGGAGTCATTGAAGGGCAGGTCCTCAATCATGTCCTTTGCCGTCGAGGTGAGGTCTGACGATCTAAGCCAGGCGAACCTTCTTAAGGCTATAGCGCCTGCCACAAGCTTAGCGGAGCAATCGGCTGAATGACGGGCAGACACAATCTGCTGTCCCGCGATGGAGTGCGCTTCCGACTGGAGTGCCACAGCCAAGGCTTTTTTGTCGTCCGGCAAATCATCAAGGAGAGGTAGCAGCCTCTCCATGATGTGCTGCTGGTATGCTCCCATGCAGGCAGCATAGTTAGCCACCTTCATGTTGAGTACCGCAGCAGCATACGACTTCTTGGCCAGCCCGTCGATCTTCTTGCCGTCCTTGTCCACTGGCGAGGAGAATTTCGAAACCTGCACCGTCTGGGCCCCTTCTACAATGTCCGAGTTAGGCTTAGGATGTTCGAAGAGCCATGAAGCTTGGGAAGGAGCGATGCGATATAGGTTTTCTATTTTCCTCGAGGTGGAAGCCACAGATGCTGGAGCGGTCCAGGATCGTTCCGCGATATCCTGGAGGGACGGAAGAAAACTGAGGGCTGGGGGAGTCGGTACTCTGCCATGGACCCTCTTTTCCACTGAATCTTTGGGCTCAGTCTCCGAACGCACGAGCTCGAGGTCGAGAGCTTCTGCCATCCGTACAACCTGCTCCGTGAAGAATCTCACATCATCAGTTGGAGAGGCAGAATGATGTTCCACTAGCACTACCCGGCTGCGAGATGGAGAAGGAGATGGCAAAGCCGAAGAAGCACTGGAGAGCGCTGAAGGAGACCTAGAAGAAGAGGAGCGGGACCGAGATGCCTCACGACGGGATCGATGGTGTCTGGGGCGTGGACGCCTGGATGGTGAGACCGAACGGGATCGAGCCCGTCTCCCGCCTGGAGAGCGATGCCTGGAACGGTCAGCCAACGATCTGGGAGGCGATGGTGAAGCCTCCTTGGATAGACGACGTACTGGAACAGAAGGCCGGGAGAGGGTCTTAGGATCGACCTGTTGAAGGAAGCGGCCCGTGAGAGAATCGAAGATCAAGTGCGGATTCTCTCTTAGAATACGCTCCGTTTCTGGTTCCAGCGGTATCTCATCAGCCTCCGCACCCAAAGTGGCGGTATCTCTCGACGGTATAGGAGTCTCCTCCGTTTCCAATAGCGGGAGCTGTTGTATAACCTCGCCCTCGGAGTCCGATTCGGAGATGATAGCACGAATCGGAGGGGAGATGATTTTCAAAGGAGGCGGTACCGAGAGCCCTGACGGCCCCGGGACCGGGGAAGGCGACCTGGATCGAGGTTGAGGCGTAGGTTCCTTCTTGGGCTCAGGCTGGTGCCTGGCCTTCTCAGGCCTGGTTCGCGGCTTTTTGGCGGCCGTGTCCTTAGGCTTAACAGCCTCCCTCTCAATCGAGTGGCGTCTCTTGGAGGTCTTTTTGAGTGGAACAGGAGAGCGGGCACGCTCAGAAGACGCCTTCTTTGATATTTTCTTAGGGTGAGCCCCCGGGTCCCCGGACGGCTTTTTTGGGGCCGATTTGGGGGCCGAGTCACCAGCAGGCGCCTCAACGACACCAACAGGTGCATCCACAGCCGGAGACTCTCTGGGAGGCGGACGGAGAGCCTCTTCATAAAGAGCGGCCTTCAGCCGCTTATCCCGGTTCCTTAGCGCCTGCGAAGTCATGGATCTACATTCCGGGCAAGCCTTCGGGTTATGAGATTGTCCAAGACATAGCAAGCACAAAGAATGAGGATCCGAGCTAGGGATCTTGTTGTTACATCTCGGGCACTGCTTAAAGGAACGAGATGCCATATCAAACGGAGCTGGTCACCAAATCAGACAAGGAAGAAGCGAAGTCGAAGTCAAAAACAGTCCAAGTTCACCAGGAGCAACAACAATATCAGGAGAGCCAAAAAAGAGTCAAAATCCGGTCCGAGGTCAAAAGCCAAGTGATTCTACGAGCAAGAGGTTTTGCCTGAAGCAAAAAAAGGTTCCTACGAAGCTGCTAACGCGGCGGACGAAAGGAACTGAAGGGGGCGGTACTGACGGAGGTCCTATATAGGGGTGGGCGGAGTTACCGCCAAAAAGTTGCAACTTGAGTCCAGCCCGGGCAAAAGTTGCAACTTTTACTCTGCCTAGTGATTCCAGAAGGTTCCGAAGTTGCTGCGCATGCGCAGTCTTTACCCAATTGTGTGCATTCGCAGAGACCACGAAGAAGAAGCAGATGTTGCCTTGATATCAACGGTACAGAAATAAGCAGAGTTGAAAGATACCAAACAGCCTCTTGCTCCACATGCTACTGCAGCTTCAGTAGCAGGGGATATCACAACTGAAAACAAAAAAATCAGGAAAGCAACAAAGATGGCCCATAAAAGACTAGCCCCTCCAGAATCAAAGGAGAAGAAATATGAGGCTGCTAAGCAGAAAAGGAAGATGACATATCCTGAATGCATCAAAATTCTGTACTGACATGATGGAAGCTGGAAAAAGTGCCTTTCAGGACAGGCACTTTAATGATTATTCAAAGGGGAATAATATGTGGGGAACCATCAAAGCCTGAAGGACTGTGTGCAAGTCCCACCATGGGAATTTTTGGACTGTTGAAGGTGTGGTCAGGGAGAGACCCTTGATGAACCTGCAAATGTGGGGATGAAGAGATTTTGTCCCTTCGTTTAGGGGCAAGGAAAGATGTAATGGCTGCTATTTGTTTTTTCATGGCATTTGGCTTTAAGCCCCTGTCCACACCTTCCTTAGGAAGTCCAGAAGAGATGCAATTTAGACCTTGAGGAAGTCCAGCCTCTTCCACTTGCATCACCTCCAGTATACTGAAGGTGTACTCATAGACTTTGTTGGTAGTTACTACATTGGGTGTCCACTACATTGTCTGAGTAGCCAATCATTCACATGTGCATCTCAAAAGTCAGGCATGGAACTGAAGCCAGACTGGATCTGTGTGACAGACTTAGCCCTAGGTTAGAAGATCTGGTCAGACTGGGAGAGGCATGGAATTCATTGCCATGCTTACAATCTCTGAGAACCAAGGCCCACTGGACCATGTTGGAATAATGAGAATTATAGTGGTATCCTCTAGTCTTACTCTTCTCAGAGCCCTGGAGAAAATCACTGAAAAAAGAGCCATATAACAGTCCCCAGACCCAGTAGGTCAAAGCATCCATGCCTTCTGCTCCGTCTTCTCCTGTACTGTGATAAAAAAAATCTGCTCACTTTGTATTTTGGGGGGGGGGGGGGGATGCAGAGATCCATCTCTAACAGTCTGAACTGGCTCACTAGGTGAAGACTATTTTCTGCCTGTTCTATATCTGCCCTGAAGGTGTTCTGCTGCTATGGATAGGTGCAATTCTGCTGTCAATAAGGTCTGGGCCTCCACCGGTGAGCATGACATTCTTCCTCCTTCATGATCAATGTGGCTTTCCCTTGCCCCCCTAACAGGTTTGTGATGGGCAAAGCCACCTGAGCAAAATTTGGGATAACTTGTCTGTAACAGCTGGCAAAGCCAAATAAACTTTACTTGTCTCTGTGTTCTGGATGGTTCCCAGTTCAAAACCACTTGCACCTTCTCTGGATACATTTCTATCCCTTGGGATGAAATGTGATATCCCAAGAACCTCAGGCTTTGTGGAACTCCCACTTTGACAACTTTGCATATAACTGGTTGTTCAACAGGTGCTTCACCAATTTGATGCACGATCCAAGGTCTTGGGAATATATTAGCAAATCATCCAGATACACTAGGACCCCCATCAAATAAGTCATGCAGGAGTTTGTTAATCAAATGCATAAAAACTCCAAATTGTATGACCAAATATTTAAAAGCCCCCAGGGGGCAGTTAAAAGCTATTTTGTGTTTATCCTCTTCCTTTATTCATACTCAAAAATAGGCATCCCTTAAATCCAGTTGGGTGAACATTTTGCCACTAGCTAGCCGGCTTAACGTGTCCTTTATGAGGGAGATGGGGATATTTATTTGTGACACAGATAGCACTCAGGTTGCAGTACTCTTTGTCACCAGCCTCAAACTCCCATCCTTCTATTACTGGAAAAACAAAGGATAGGTGAAGGGGTAGGTAGAGGGGCATATGAACCCCCTAGCCTGTAAATTCTCATAAAGTTTGCAGTTCCATCGAGGTCATGGGTTTTGTGTGTGTGCGTTTTAATATTTTCAAACCGTGGATGGTTGAATCTGTTAATATAAAATTAGTGTATACAGTATAAAATCTTCAAAAAGAATACAAAAGTTAAAATAAAGCACACACCCATGAAAAGCCTCCCTGCAAGTGATTATGCATTAAAAGCCTGCTTGAACAAAAAGACCTTTGCCTGTCGGCATAAAGACCAAAGAGGAGGCTGCGTGGCCAAGACAACAGACACACGTCATTTAATGGGTTGTTGATCTCGCTTTTAATGGGTTGCTGATCTAGCATGGCAAGGGCAATCGTAGAGCATGGGAAAAGTGATGGGGAAAGACTGCCTGTCTATTACTGTCTTGCCCTCCCCAAGGCAATGATGGTTGCTGTTGAGTTAGCCAAGCTGGTAGGAGCTGTGCTGGTGATACATAAGATGCAGCAGCAAAGCCTAAGGCAGCAGTTTCTTAAGACACTCATGATCTTCTGAGTCAGCTTATTTGTCTCCAGCCCTGGCTCAAGTTTAGGTTGGGTGTTGGCGTCAGGTCTGGATCATGTAATGGAGCACTTTCTCTTACCTACAGATTCCTGCATCTCCTCTGGGCCTGACTTGGTCTCCACCCAGATTTCCAGCTCTAGCAAGGTGGTTTCCCAGAACTCCCAGGGCTACAGAGGGAAGGAGGGTTGAATTAAAGTAGGTTTGAGGGGCAATGAGAATAGAGGCAGAGAACTCAAAGCAAGGACAGGAGGGCGGCAGCAGAAGGAAGCTGGGTGCATCCTATTGAAGCAGAAAACATGAATGAGATGGAGCTTACCAAGGGTTGCTCCTCCTAGCAGGCACTCTCAGAAAGGTGTGTGTGATGAGCAACCCACGCAAGGATGTTTCTGCCTTCACTGCTGGAAGATTCATAAGTTTCTTTGATTTAACACATCTGTATTAGCTGGGACTAAAACTTCCACTGTTTCATTTTTATATGAATATCTACTCTCCTTATAACCTCTACAGCTGGATCTCATCTTCTATATTCCTGCTAACATTTTTATTCAGAAACAGGAATATACATTTTCTTGTTTCTTCATGTCTGATTGACGACAACTCTGCTAGCAAGCATGAATAAGCCAGTTCCATTTTGGTGAAACTGTTAAACATAGGTTTAGCTATAATGGTTGTGATGGTTTAGTTTTATTTTTAAGTTAGTTTAGTTTAAGTTATTTTTAAGTTAGTTAAATATTTAATTTGTGTAAATATTTGTTCTAGAAATCATACTTGCGAAAATATTTAGGCATCAATCCAATTGTTAGTTCCAACTAAGTAGATTCGCTGTTAATGGAATTTATATAAATATTATCTTATAGCATCACTTGTTGCAAACAGGATTCTAGCCTTGGTTTGTCCATGTGTCATTTTGAGGATGATGTTGCAGAAAACAGCTTCTGCACATGCCCCCATAGCCATTTAATGCCAAGCAGTTTCCAGCTTCAGTTCTGCAGCTGGCAGAAGGCAACAGATACCATCCTTCTGGACCTCCCAACAAGTATGCTGTTCTCACTGGAGTTGTGGAAGGGTGTCTGCACTCTCTTCTCCCAGCTGCCAGAACTGCAAGTGGAAACTGCCTGACTTGCCTAACACACCAAATGGCAATGGGGCATTCTTGAGCATTTGAAAGCTACCTTCTGTGGGGAGTGGAAGAGTTAGCAATGCAAAATGAGGCTGGTGGAGCATTATATTTCACAAGTGTGATGTTTGATCTTCATCCCCATGTTCTTTATGATTCAGTCGGTGTTATCTAGTTGACAGTAATAATTAGATTAAAACATCATAATACTAAGGACTTAAAAAGAAATTAAACATTCAGTATGATTCTTAAAAGAAATCATTACAAAGCTCCAAAAAATAATCAGTCCAGAATAATAGAACTGGTTTCATTTGATTTTTTTCCCCTCTGCTCTGTCCTTTAAATAAATACAGAAAGGCAATACAATGGAGCAGTGTGAAAAATGGGCTTACAAATCAAGACAGCTTTGGTAGGTCTTTTCAGATAAACTGCTTGGGAACTTAACTCATCATACCTGCTGTTGCAGATGTTTATGCATGAATGCAACTGGTTATGTAACCAAGACAGCACAACTCAGAGAAAAAAAGTGACAACAGCAAGCTTATAGAAATGGCTATGTTTATAAATATACAAAATAAATAACTTTATAATAGAGGAACTGCCCCCTAAAGCCCCCACTGGACACAGAAAGCTTTGTTAAGGCAAAACTGAATTCTGTGGAAGGAGGAATGACACAGAGGATCCTGCAGGAACGTATAGCTATTGGAACAGATGTATCCCCTATGCAACATTATGTTACAGGTTCTATCTGTATCAGACTTCATAACTATATTCTGCTCCTTGAGCCTTGATCTTTTTAAAACTCAAAGTGCAATTCCCCCCCCCCCCATCATGTTTGAGATAAAGAACCAGTGGAATATTTTAACTAGCTTCTTCTTTGTTGTTTATATGCTGCCAAAAATCAACTGATTACAAATTAAAGAACTTTTTAATCCTACCTTGGATAGAGCAAAGCTGTTTCAGTTGTGGAGATTGCATTTTACTTGCCATAATGGGGGATTCAATTTCTTAATGCTCTGTGATATTTTTAAGCCAGTGGAAGGCTTTTTGGTCAAGATCAAAAACTTGAAAAGGAAGTTAGAAATACCTGGCTCTTTATCTGAGTAGAATACAGGTTAACAACCAGAGAAAATGATTACAATCCCCAAAGAGTTTGTCTTTGCTGGATATATTTTCTGGAGCTAATACATGCGAGGATCATCACAATATCTTTGAAACTGCCAGCTCTGTCAGTAGAAACAGCACTCTTATCAGATATTGGGCTTGGAAAATCTGTAAAACAAACAAAAAAGTTTTAGTCAGAGCAAATCAATATAAAATGCAGCACATTCAAGGAAAAAGCATTTAGGGTGACAAGGTCAACAGGTACTCCCACCTTCCAATTTAACAGGCTTCCTGTTGTTAAAGAGCCCTGGTGGCGCAGTGGTTAAATGCCTGTACTGCAGCCACTCACTCATAGACCACAAGGTTGCGAGTTCAATACTAGCCAGGGCTCAGGCTAGACTCAGGCCAGCATCCTTCCGAGGTCGCTAAAATGAGTACCCAACTGTTGGGGGGGAAATGAGCTTACAGTTGTAAACCGCTTAGACACCTCATAGCACGGTATGAAGCGGTATTATAAATGAAGCTGCTTTGCTTTGCTTTGTTAACCTGCAATATCTCAAACTCCCCAAAGGCTTGAAGCTGGCCAGGCCATTTAGGGTTGATGAGAGCCCAAGGGGCCACATTTGGAGGGCCACAGTGCAGTTCCCAAGCACTAAAATAAAACTGTGTTGTACATCCAGTCTTAATGTTCTGTTTTAGTACTTGGAAACTTCCCTCTAGCTCTCTTCAATCCTAGATGGCCTGGCCAGTGGTGAAGTACTATATAAAGGGAACAGTTTATCGTCTGGAAAGCGGAAGGTTATTTATTTAAGAAAGAAGAGGAAATAATTTAGAACACTGAAAAATCTTTATTTTTTGTTTCAGAATGCTGACTGAAATACTTTTCAGTATTGTATCGCAGAATCCAGAATATTGTTAATACTTTGAGATCAAAGATGAGTTAGCAAAGATGGAATTAGTAGTGTTTATCTTACTAAGGCTCAGATCCTTATTCCTCTAATTGGAATTCTTTTTCTTCCCTCTGCAGCCCAAAATTTGCATTTGATGGTTGAATAGGAATGGTATGTGGGCCATTTGCAGAAATAGAATGAGCTATTTAGGATCAAAGTATAAATAAGCAACACTCAGGACCTGATGGTAGAAAGCATTTTCCAATAATGAAGAACACACAAGATGGTCTGGTATTTGGTCTGGACTGACAGGCTTGCCAAGTATACACTTGTCCCTCCCAATTTGTGGGGGATCCGTTCCGAACTCCCCTGCTAAAATGGTGGCTTGCTAATAGTCGAGCCCCATTTAAACTAATGGTGCACACACGTGTGGTGTTCATGCAGCCATTTAAGGTAGCTGTTGTCCCTCCCCATGGAGAGAGACCACGAACCTGAAGTCCGCGAACAGGGAGGGACAACTGTAATGCGCCTACAAAATGAGGGCAAGGTCTTTAGAAAGTACAGGCACCAATCTGAATTACACAACTGGCATGAAAACCAGTGCCTGCTTGAAAATACACATAATCAATGCCTATTCTCTTTTTATGTTTGTTTTTTTCCACCTTGGAAACAATGCACCGTTTCTTTTGTTTTCTATTTTGCTTTCAGGAAAGGAATGCAGAGTTAGCACTTCTCCCTTGAGCCCTCATCTCCATTCCCTATAGTTAGGGGAGCCAGAAACTGGTTTCTCTTGAATACCACTTCACAGTCACAGTACAGATAGTGTACTGTTTAATGTCTAAGTAACCATTTGTAAGCCGCTCTGATAGCTTTATCATAATCATCATCATCATTTCAGTTAGTCTCAAAGGTGCTGCAAGATTTATCTACATACATACTACATACTGATTCTACAGACAAACATGGCTATACTTTGAATTCTACAGATTGTGCGTGTCTGTGCTCTGCGAGAGTCCAACAGGCTACTATTTTTCCTAAAATATGTTTAGCTGGTGAGAACAGCTAGAGTCAGAGCTCTACACTTAGGGGTGAAAAATAATGGCTTTTTGCTATTAGCTAATAGCCCTATTTTGCAATTTTTGAAGCCTCTGCAACCTCACTTTAGAATACTGAACTCCAAATGTTCCCATAGCTTAAACCAGTAGTTCTCAAATAGCAGGGTGGGACCCCCAGGGAGTGTGCGAGTTGCTCAAGGTGTGTGTGTGTGCAAACTTGGGAAGCCCTGATCCCTCCTCTTCCTCCCAAACTTTTTCACATGTTGAGTTAAATGTTGAATCTACTTAAATAAAACTTATAATTTGAACAATGTTATTTCCTTACAGTATGTTAAAAGTATGAATATACATGAATGTGCAAATGAAAATATGCATACTAAATAAACAAAATACTTTTATTCATATATTACATTGAGTGGGGGGGGGGCAACGTCCACATAGATGTAAAGGGAGTCCCAAGAGTAAAAAGTTTGAGAACCACTGGTTTATTATTACTAGAACTTTGCACATGATCAAATACTGTTTTGGGGTGTTTTTTTTTTTTTTTTGGCAGATTTCTTTTTTAAGGAAAGTTTCTCTTACTTAGCTGTTATTGATTAGTGACCCACGTTCCATACCTTTATTTTCCCAGTAGAATGGGCACAGGCTACAGATGTAGAAACTTTCACTAGTCTTGCGGCTGATAAGTGTATCTTGAAGTGTCTATGAAAGTGATTGTAAAGACATTCCATGAATAATTCCACCTCTTCTTGTCGGATTTCCCCTTCGGTGCTCTGGATTGAATCCCAAAGGGCTTTTGCATCTTCAGGATGGATTGCATAGGAAATATCCAAAGGGTAAGCGGTGCAAGGTACTGAGAAAGTCAATTCTGTTGCAACTGTGTAGCTGCCCATATTACACCCAGACCACATTGCAGCCATCCAGGCAAGACTGATAGGACTGATTTGTAGGGGACTGAAGCAACAATCAAACATTTGCTGAAGCCAAGTTCCAACAAGTTCCAAGAAAGTCTTTGCACCATTTACAAGAAACAAAGGCAAACAAGTAAAATCCTCCATTACAGTCTCTAAAATGTCATCTCCACAGGTACAACAGAACCAGCCCATCCAAACCACTCTATCTCCTTCATTTTCAGCGGTTACCTGTGATCTTTGTGTGATCTAGGGGAAAAGATAAACATACATTTGGGAAACAGACGTATTGCAGCTATGAAAATTGCTTGAAACAATTTTAGAAATCAAACCATTTGCTATAGTAAGGAAAAAGGAAAAGTTGGCTGTTGCCAGTGATACATCCATTTCCAGCAGAAAGGCCGAAGATCCTGTAGAAGAGGTTGCTCCTCCCACTTGCTCCATTTAGGCAGAAAGAAGAAAAAAGATCTCCTAGTTCCCATATGGGAGAGCAAATGTCAGGATGTTGTCTTTCCACACTCCCTGTCATCCTAAGGTTAGCCTTGCCTAAGACACACTGTAGCCATGTTAGAAGATGCCTAGTGCCTAGGGATGAATAAGCTGAGAGGTACTGTGAAATCCAAGATCATTTCGTATGGGAAAGGAATGCAGGCAGTTGGGAGGGGTAGCACTTGCAGGGAATGTTAATAGTGAAACTTATTCTTAAGTGCCAGCTCTGGCAAAGGATGCATTACTACGGTATGTTAATCTTTAATACACTCTGTCTTGTCCATGAAGCATGGCACTACAGCAGGCCTCCTGAAAGTCAGTTGCTAACCAGCCAAAGACAAAGCTCAACTGGATGAGATTCATATCAAGGTACCAATCTGAAGGAGCCAAGGCCATAGAGACCCTCAATCTCACCTAGCCACAAGATATGCTCTATGCCTCCCCCCAGCATAGGAAACAGAACAGAGGAACTATGTAAGGCAACAACTCACACAAACATTCAACTTAATGTTAAGAAACAAAATAAGGTATGTGGCCCCTGAGGGTCATTCTTTAAGTCCCCCACAGGTGATGACAATCTGTTATCTGTTGTAATTTATGTGTTATAAACACGTTATACCCAAGCCTCTCTGCCAGCATTCATAGGATGGGTAAGATGTTCAGCCCTTCCCTGCTGGAAATGAACATATCATAGGTAACAACCAACATTCTTTTCCCAGTAGAGAAGGGCAGAACATCCTGTAGGTAAAGTCTCTTGCCTACGGTGAGTGTATTGGTAGCCCATTACTGTACTAGTGACAACATGCCATAGCATCCTCCTTCCAAAGGCAGTCTCCGCTGACTGGAAGATGTCTAGTTTGTAATGTCTAACGAACATAGAGAGTGACTTCCACATAGCTGCCCTACAGATCATCCCCATGGGAGCACTGGTGACCAGTGTCACCATGGCGGCTGCACTCCTAGTGAAGTGAGCCATCACTTGATCTGGAGATGTCAAGTCCAAAGACTGATAGCAGGTTGCAATACAGACTCTGATGCACCTACTAAGAGTGGAGGGAGTCACCTTCTTTCCCATGGAGCGTGGCTGAAAGGAAATGAACAGTGTCTTTGAAGCTTGGAAGTTCTTTGCTCTTTTCAGGTAAATTCCTGAAGCTCTGCACAAGTCCAAAGTGTGCTAGATCCTTTCCAGTTCCTTGGATTGGTGTGGGCAAAAGAAAGTCACATCCTCAGACATGTGAAACAAAGTTCACCTTGGGAACGAAGGCATAGTCTGTCTGCCTGGTCTGATTATGCACCATTCCCTGCACACAGACAGGGCACTCAGCTTGGAGACCCTGCATGCTGGGGTGATGGCTGTAAGTAAAGAGGACTTTCTGTGATAGCTGCTTTAAGAACACCCTCCCAAAGGTTTTGAGCATTGTAAGTCCCAAGAGGGACAACAATGTGCTGTTGGTGGTGCTAGGTTTGTCAGCTTTCTGAAGAATCTCTGAAACTGCAGATGAGAGGAAATTTGAGATACCTGTTCGTAAGGAAGAATTCCAGCAGGGTTGAAGTGGAAACCTGAAAAAATTCAGCTGTTTGAGCTTACATTGCCTGGGAAACACTTTGAAAGTGTATCCATATATCCTGTTATTGGATGAGCATCTGAAGGCAAGGATGGTGTCCACAACCTTATTAGAGCATGTCCCATTCACCAGGTATGGAGTTGTAGCCAAGTTGGATCAGGATGGAATACCTGACCCTGCAACAAGAGGTCAAGATGAATTGACAGTAGAAGGCATTCCGATGCTGATGATGATTATTATTATTTATACCCCGCCCCTCTGTTAAAAACAAATAATCTCTGAGAACCAGGCCCTCCTGGGTCTGGCTGGAACCATCAGGATCACTGTGGCTTTCTCCTTTCAGATCTTCCCCATTACTTTCATCAGGAGTTACTGGGGCGGGGGGGGGGCATAGAACATATCCTGTGGCTAGGTGAGGTTGAGGGCACCTATGGTGGCTCCTTTAGATTAGTACCTTGATATGAATCTCAGTAACTTGACATTCACTAGGGAGGTAAACAGGTCTATTCGTGGCTGGCTCAAAGATTCTGTGATCAGGTAAAAGATCTACAGGTGGAGGCTCCATTCTCTTTGGTTGATGTCTGTCCAGCTCAGCCAGTCTACTCTCAAAACCAAGACTGGCTCCAAGGATTCAAGAAGTCTGGCTCCCAAAAAGGGAGCGAAGACCAAATTCTGTTTGGACTTAGCATCAACATTCCAGCTTTTGAACTACAACTGGTGATGGTACTGCTACAAGTGCTACCTGTGTCCTGGTTCAGAACTGGACTGCACCCAAGGTGCTATCTGCTGCGTAGGCTGCAGCAGTTTGCTGAGGACTTGCCTGACCCCCATCTCATCATGTGGGACCTCCTCTAGAAGGTCCCATGCTCACTGGAGGGTGCCCTAGCCACAGTGAAGGCAGCAGTTCCGACAGTTGTGGACATTGCCTCATTCATCTTGATGTTTTTAAGGTGTCCTCGCCATTTTGGTAATACATGGCAGAGGATACCAGGGCAGATATGAGGAAAGCCACCAGGGGCACCTGCAGCTTCTCCATGACTCCCTTGAAGAGACTGTATAATTTCTTAACTGCACTGTGGCTAGCTCTATTTGCTGCAAGCTTATTCCATTTGAACTTGAACACCTGCATCATGTTAGAAGGCATAGAATTTCCAGGGTTGTGGGGGTTGAAGAAACAGCATCAATACTTCACTCACATTACATCAAAATTGTAATTCCATTGCTGAGTGATTCACATCTTCTATGCCAACCCCACCCACCCCTCACACACTTGTTCTTTGCTCAAGAATATTAAAAGATACACATCTAAGTCCCTGATTGGTTTTACTGACATCAATTAAGATGTCAGAAAATAAAAACAGAATCACTGGCACTTATGAGATAGTCATTGTCATCCAACAGGTGGGGATGTGTGCAGAAGATGTCCTGCAGTGGGTTGTCTCTTCCATTCACTCTGACAAAAAGATTCTCAAACAATTAGAACTTGGATGATGATGATGATTATTATTATTATTATTTATATCCCGCCTTTCTGTAAAATACAACTGAGGCGGCTTACAAGATAAAACAAACATCCCATCCCCCAATAGCCCCCCCAAAAATACAATTAAACAAACAGAATATAAAAACATACTTTAAAATTACAAAAACAAATAATTTAAAATAGCTACAACGAAAATCAGGGGCAGGCATAACTATTTTTGGTGGCTGGTTACCTACTCAGGAAAGGCCTGCCGGAAGAGAGACATCTTAACAGCCTTTTAAAAGCTGTTTAGGGTGATCAAGTGATGGATCTCATCCGGCAGGCCATTCCAAAGTCTGGAAGCGATAGCCAAAAAGGTCCTCTGGGCAGTGGCAGATAATCTAGTTTTTATAGACTGCAGTAAATTTTTCCCAGAGGACCTGAGTGCACGGGGTGGATTATATGGAAGGAGGCGGCCCCGAAGATAGGTTGGACCCAAGCCATTAAGGACTTTAAAGGTAATAACCAACGCCTTGTACTGCGCCCGGAAACATAGGCAGCCAGTGAAGCGATTTTAGAATAGGTGTTATATGGTGTCTTCTAATTTTACCTGAGACCAGCCTAGCTGCCATAATGAAAGCACCAATGCTTGTGAAAGACAAACTTACTCTAACCAGATTCTTTAAGCTAAATCCAATGGGGAAGGTCCATTTACTTCTGCTTCTATCAACTGAATCAAGGTGAGGCAATCCGCCCTCTCCACTACAGTTCTGCATGCTTCCAGAAACCTAATTTGGAAGTCTGGGAAATCCAAAAGAAATGGTTTTCACATGATTCAAAGGCTTCAGGAGGGACGGTAAGATCTTTGGCACAGGCACTACAGCACCAATGCAATGCTGCATTTATACACTGGTGTTCCAAAGAAAGTTAGTCTGCTCAAGTGGGACAATGGTGGCATACATAACTGAATGAATGATTTAACAGTCTGTCTTCAATAGTATAATTCAGAAGTGTTAAGACAAACAGGCTGGGATGATAAAAAAACTGAATTTTTTAAAAAATCCAATTTTTAAAAAATTGAAGAACATTAAAACAAATAGTAAACAAAGCACTTAGACCAAACACATCATGAATACTACATTTTATGACATAATATATTGTATGACTATGTTAATAGCACTTTACAGAGAAAATAGTATATAATCTGATTAGTCCTATTCTGCAGGCAATGTACATAAAACACATGCTGTCTTTCTCAGCCTTGCCTCGCTAAATGCAAAGATAGAGGAGGTAAATGAAAAGAAAATTTGGGGAGACAAAGTAAATCTAAACAAGGTGGAGATAAGTGGTATAAGGGATCTAATTTTCTGAAAACAAAAATAATAGAAGCATTGCTTAGCAAGGGCCTACTTCCTAATGAAACTTACATCTCTCAATATATGTGAAGGTTACATTAAACAATAAAAAGTGAAGATTAAATAACATCTTTCTCATTAGCAATTTAGGGTATAATTTAAATCTTTAAATTTAGTCCTTTAGATAAATATATCAATTTGATTTAAATCAAATCAACCCTGCCTGTTGGTATCAAAAACTAAAGACTATACTACCTACCTGAATAAGGACTGATGCCTGTTCATGTTCTGTCATTTTCAAAGCTGGGAGTGAAGAGAATTTTACTTTATATGGAAGATCGGGTTCAGCTTCCATAGCAAGGTTCTTTTGCTTTTCAGCAGCAATAAAAAGACTCAGCTGTCTGGAATATGCCTGCAGCTGTCCATAAGAGAATTTGTATAAAGGAGTGACGCTGTATAAGGTCCAATGCTTACTGAGAAGGAAGCCGATCTGAGGATCAGCCTTTGCCTGGAATGAAAATAAAAGGTTTAATTTAAGGTTTAAATTAAAGTATATATGGTTTAAATGGTGCCCCCAATTTATACTTTCCACTCACAATTCATGCAGAGAAAGCCTCATTAAGAATTGTTACTTTCTCCATTTCGGAGGACAGCATCTGTCCTTCACATAATGCTATAAACATATGCTCCAGAACAGATTACCATAGAGTCCTATGGCACCTTGAAGACTGACACATTTCAGGGGGAGAGGCTTTTATGGACTGAAACCCAATTCATTTTGCCCAGCCATGACTCAGAGGTTCAAGGGAATATGTATTATTTTTTAATATAAACATATTCATCAAAAGCAAGGAATCCAGATAGCAACTGGACAATGCTTTGTGTAGGCATGAAGAAGACAGGAAACTGGAGCCTCTTCTGCTTCTGCAGTCTCTTACTTATTCAAAACCTGTAGTAGAAAAGAGACCTGAGGTAGGGAACTCTGTACTGCTATCCCCGACTGTCAGAGGCCTATGCTCACTTGTCCCAGTGAGTAGATCTGTGGATGTCTTACCCTATAGGTTAATTCATATCACTTTAGTTCAGTGGTTTTCAAACCCTTCTTCATCTTCTCTTAAGCCCCGTTTTCCTCCATTGTTTTTGGAGCCATACAACTAACAGTATCAAAATCCCCAATTCCTGCCCACTAATTAATAATTTATTATAGCCATTCTTCTAAGTATAAAGAGTTCAAATTAGCCCCAAACTCCCAGCTTCTACCAACAGATGAACTCTTGCAGCCATCCCAGTTGTCTTCTCTGCATTTTCTCTGTAGCAAGGCTGAAGCAACGAGATTAAAATCTGGTTCATCCTGAAGTATATAGCCTGCAATGCCTAAGTGAAATCTTACCTGCAAGTGAGGAATTTGTGGAATAATTCTCTTAGCTGGCATCTGACCAAACAGGCTGCCTCTTCTGAGGGACACTATTCCATGGTCTGTAGTTTTTCCTCTAACAGAAGTCACTCTTCCAGAGTCAGAAGAGCTAGTATCCTACATGTTAATAGTTCAAAAGAAACAAACATTGAACCACTTTAGACAAAACAAGAAAAGTGAGATAAGACCCACATACAGACCAAAGGTATATAGCCAAGCTGTAGAGAAAAAGCAAGCTGAGAAACTCTGCCAAACATTTACTTGAGAACACATATAGGGGTAGCTGTGTTGGCCATTTAGCAAATTCAAACAAAAATCCACCAAACAGTGATACCTTTATTGGCCAACCGAAATGCACAATATACTTGTTGCAAGCTTTCAAAGCTCCACATGCTTCTTCATCAGGCAAGATGTTAAAAACCAAACAGGAGAAAAATTTGAGATGTTAGTAAGATGCCTGCATTTTGTTGTTTCTGTCTTCAGTTAAGATGGTATGGGGAGATATCTTTTGCAGGCTGGCTCCTCCACCTTCTGGCCATGTGACAATTGGGAGATTTTCAAAGTCCAGGAAATTTAAAGTCCATTTGCATATCAACAAGGACTCCTCTCTTGCAATCCAATATATCTCCATTGAGAAGGTTGCCTCAAATTCAAAACTAGCATAGAGGTTTGGGCACCTGGTTGATGCAGATTTTGAACTAAAAAGGAATAGCAACAAATTGTGGTTGAGCAACTAAATGTGACCAATGCAGGCTGCCAAGCTCTGCACACTTATTTGGGATTGAGACTGCTGAAGTATTTAATTTTAACTATCTGAACCACTCTAAATGATAAAAGATACAATACTTCCTATACAGCTTCAACAGTTCTATTTGTAGCATTTAGCGCAGTAGCTCCTCTCAGTTGGTTTATACTAGCTGGGTTCTTTTCCTCCTCCTCAAGCTTCAACAGCCCAGCAGGTATTAAACATAAGCACAGAAAAAGCAGAATGGGAAATTACATAATGACTGAAAACATAAAAATGCAATGTTAATCCTCAGTTTTAGAATCCTTACTATTTTCTTTCCAACTCCCAACTTCAACCCCCCTCCATCAGGATGACATGCTCTGATGCATTAGGTTGCAGACAGGTTTATCATCTACATGGGGCAGGTACATTTCTGAGTCTGACTACTACTCATTTTTATTCCAGGATCCTCCACAAGATCTATTGCTTAAAAATTTAAAACAGATATAAAGCAATGCAGTCTCTGATATGGAACTAGAACCATTTCCACTGATTTCTTAGCAAAGAAATTGCTTTTAGTGGTGGCCCTGGCTACCTGTCTCCTCCCTTCAGAATTGAATGCATGAAGCCTGGCATGAACTATTGGGACTCTGTGGCCCACAAAGGGGCCCAGGACTATGCTGCATGATTTTGTCTCTCAGTAGCATCATAGCAGGGATGCAGTGGCTCAAGTGGCTAAGACACTGACTCTGTTGATTGCAAGATTGGCAGGTTGGCAGTTCAAGGCCCGGTGCTGCATGATGGGGTGAGCTCCTGTCACTAGTCTCAGCTTCTGCCAACCTAGCAGTTTGAAAGCATGCAAAGGTAGATAAATAGATACTTCGGTGGGAAGGTAAACAGCGTTCTGTGCAATCATGCTGGCGACATGATCACAGAGTAGTCTGACAATGCTGACTCTTCGGCTTAGTAACAAAAATGAGCACACACACCTCATGGTCAGACATGACTTGACAACCTTGTCAACGAGGAATATCTTTACCTTTTGGTATCATTTTCATGTTTCACAGCCATTATAAACTGGTGAATTTAAAAGAAAATGACAAACAGTGATCAGAATGGAGACAGCAGTCAGGAAATAAAAAGATTAGGATTAGGAAGGGTATCTATGAAGGAACTAGACAAGATCATAAAGAGTAAAGATATAACTCTGAAAACAAAAGTGAGGATCGCCCAAGCCATTGTACTCTCCATCACCAAGTACAGATGTGAGATGGATAGAGAAGAAGGCAGGTAAGAAGAAAATGAATTAAATGGAGATTTGGTGCTGGAGGAGAGTGCTGAGGATACTTTAAACTGAACTTCAGTGTTCTCTAGTTAGAATCATTCAAGCCATTGTATTCCCTATTACCATGTATGAATGCAAGAGCTGGACAGTGAAGTAAGACGACAGGAGAAAAATCAACCCATTTGAGATATGCTGGATTCCAAGGAAACATCTTCTTTGGACTGCAAATGGAGATTAAATTTCCAAAGGGGGAAAAGCCAAGCTGCAGATAGCCTTCCCCTAACATCTGTACTGAGATCAGAAACAGAAAATGCAAACCTAAGACTAACATCTTCAATTTTTCCCTCCTGTTTGCCTAATGAAGGAGCCAGTGTGACTTTGAAAGCTTCCATCATGTAATTGTGCATTCTGGCTGGCCCAATAATGATCATTGTTTGGATGTTATTTCATTTGAGAGAATGTGGTGCTGGAGAAGAGTGTTGAGGATCCCATGGACAGCCAAAAGGACAAACAAATGGGTCCTAGAGCAGATCAAGCCAGAAATATCCCTAGAAGCCAAGATGACAAGACTTAGACCAGGGGTAGGCAACCTTTCCCCTTTAATGGCCGAGGGACTTCAGCTCCCAGAAGCCTCAGCCATGTTGGCCAATAGTCCCATGTTGGCCAATAGCTCCTGGGATTCTGGGAGCTGAAGTCCCTCGGCCCTTAAAGGGGAAAGGCAGCCTACCCCTGACTTAGACTGTCGTACTTCGGACACATCATTAGAAGGGAGGACTCTTTGGAACAGACAATAATGCTGAGAAATAATGATGATGATGATGATGATGATGAGAAACCTCCCTGGAAGCCAAGATGACCAAACTGAGACTGTCGTACTTCGGACACATCATTACAAGGGAGGACTCTTTGGAAATGACAATAATGCTGAGAAATATTAATAATAATAATGCTGAGAAACCTCCCTGGAAGCCAAGATGACCAAACTGAGGCCATCTTAAACTGAGGCTGTCATACTTCAGACATATCATGAGAAGGCACAACTCACTGGGGAAAACAATGGTGCTGGGAAAGGTAGAAGGCAGCAGGAGAGAGAGAGGGGCCTAAGGTTAAGCAGGGCAATGGAGGGCAGGAGGGTGGGAGGACGACTCGAGGGCAGCTAACAACAGACACAATTAGCGAGGGGAGAGAAACCCACAGTGCAGAAATAATCCGGTTTGGCACCATGGCTCAGTGCTATGGAATTCTGGGAACTGTACTTTGCTGCGGCCTCAGAGCAAAGCTCTGAGAGGACCCCCGGAGAGGAGAGGAGAGACCCAGAAGCAAGTCCGTGGCCTCAGCTTCTCCTCAGGTTTCTCCCCGCTGGGCCCCGGGGCCTGGCCTGGCCTGGCCTTACCTGCTGCTCCGCTTGCGCCATCGCTGAGGCCCGAGGAGGAAAAGGAGAGCGGCCTAAAGCCCCCAGCAGGCCTTTGGTAAATTTAAAAACGAACACATATATACATATGAAAAGGGCCTTCCCAGCAGCCCCTTCACTAACGGACGCGTCCTGCGCGCGCTCAGCCGAAGCAGGGCTCTGATTGGTTGTCTCGCCGACGCCCGGCGCCACGGTTGGTGCTGGAACGAAGGCGGGGAAGTGGGGAAAGAGGGCTCCTTGCCCACATTAAGGATGGCAGCCGGAAGTTCTCTGTGTGACGTCACTCCAAGTGGCTTCCGACTTAACTATGGTGGGGTTTTCGTGTCAGGGTTTGCTCGGAGGAGGCTGAGAGAGTGTGACTTAAAACAACCACCACCACCATAACTACGTCTGCGTGACCAGCGAAAGGCGTCCGTCGTGAAGCGCGAGGCTTAGGCTGGGAGGAAGAAAGAGGCTCAGGTCGTGGGGGGCTTTGTCCTGGTCCGGTTCTCGAGCCAGGGCCATGAAGGGGCTGCGACTCTCTCTGGCCTTGCTCTTCGCCAGAGGGGCGCCCAGGCCTAGGCCTAGGACCAGGCCCCTCTCTAGCAAGGCGGCCCCTGCCCCAGGTTGGTAACTCTGGTTGTGGCTGCTCTGAGGATGGGCCGGCTCCTCATTTGTAACAAGGGGAGTCATAGTGCCACTCTATTCTGCTCTGGTCAGGCCTCACCTGGAAGACTGTGTCCAGTTCTGGGCACCACAATTCAGAAAGGATGTGGAGAAACTGGAATGTGTCCAAAGGAGGGCGACAGAAATGGTCTGTAAACCATAAAGCCCTATGAGGCCAAAGCTAACACGATGAATTTCAACACAGAGAAATGTAAAGTACTGCACTTAGGCAGAAAAAAATATAAGATGGGGGACACCTGGCTTAACCTAACTGTGTGAAAGGGATCTAGGAGTCCTAGTGGACCACAAGTTGAGCATGAGTCAACAGTGTAATGTGGCAGCTAAAAAGGCCAATGCAATTTTAGGCTGCATCAGTAGAAGTATAGTGTCTAGATCAAGGGAAATAATAGTGTCACTGTATTCTGCTTTGGTTAGGCCTCACCTGGAATACTGTGTCCAGTTCTGGGCACCACAATTCAAAAAGGATGTTGATCAGTTGGAGAGGAGGGTGACCAAAATGGTGAAGGGTCTGGAAACCATGCCCTATGGGGAGTGACTTAGGGAGCTGGGTATGTTTACCTTGAAGAAGAGATTGTTATGAGGTGATATGATATCCCTGTTTAAGTATTTGAAGGGTGTCATATTGAGGAGGGAGCTAGCTTGTTTTCTACTGCTCCAGAGAATAGGACCCAGAACAATGGATGCAAGCTACAGGAAAAGAGGTTCCACCTCAACATTATGAGGAACTTCCTGACAGTAAGAGCTGTTTGACAGTGGAACACACTCTTCCCTCGGAGTGTAATGGAGTCTCCTCCTTTGGAGGTCTTTAAACAGAGGCTGGATGGCCATCTGTCGGGGATGGTTTGATTGAGAGTTCCTGCATGGCAGGGGGTTGGACTGGATGGCCCTTGTGGTCTCTTCCAGCTCTATGATTCTAAGTCTTGTGTGTCTTGAAAGTTTGCAAAACTTATGTCTTACTGAAATGTACACAGTCTACCCGCCATGTGGCTACACTGTATTGTAGGTGGGTCAAACATTTGGATTAGTGGGACACATCAACAGTGTAATGAGGCAGCCAAAAAGGCCATTGCAGTTCTGGGCTGCATTAATAGAAGTATAGTGTCTAGACCAGGGGTAGGCAACCTAAGGCCCGGGGCCTGAATGCGCCCCCCTCAAGACCTTTGGACCGGCCCCAGGCCGGTCCTGCTGCCACCACCGCCTCCCACCGCCGCTCGCCATGATGATACTGATGATTGTTGTTATTACTTGTTCTTGGGGTTTGCTTGGCAAAATCTCCACAGGAGTTTTGCTATGGCTTTTCTGGGGCTGAGAGAGTGTGCATGCATATATTTTTTAATTTAAAAAATTATTTATTTTTGGGGCTTCGGCCCCCCAATTGTCTAAGGGACAGCAACCCGGCTCCCGGCTCAAAAAGGTTGCCTACCCCTGGTTTAGATCAAGGGAAGTAATAGTGCTACTCTATTGTGCTTTAGTTAGGTCTCACCTGGAATACTGTGTCCAGTTCTCGGCACCTCAGTTCAAGAAGGATGTTCACAAGCTGGAGCATGTCCAGAGGAGTGTGACCAGAATGGTCTGGAAACTATGCCCTATGAGGAACGACTTAGGGAGCTGGGTATGTTTAGCCTGGAGAAGAAGCAATAATGAGGTGATATGATAGCCCTGTTAAAGTATTTGAAGGCATGTCATATTGAGGCTGGAGCAAGCTTGTTTTCTGCTGCTCCAGAGATTAGGACACGGACAGTTGGGTTCAAACTACACTCTTCCCTTCACATTTGTGGCTTTGACTTTTGAGGATTTTATTATTAACGGATTTTATTAATATGTTTTCTCTAGGAATATCTAGGTCCTCCAGTGCAACTCTGTTGTCAACTTTAACCAAAAGTCACACTGAAGGACCTAGAGATTCCTAGAGAGAACACTGTACTAGCAAAGCAGCTTCATTTATATACCGCTTCATACCGCACTAGGGGGTGTCTAAGCGGTTTACAACTGTAAGCTCATTGCCCCCCAACAGCTGGGTACTCATTTTAGCGACCTCGGAAGGATGCAGGCCTGAGTCTAGCCTGAGCCCTGGCTAGTATTGAACTCTCAACCTTGTGGTCTATGAGTGAGTGGCTGCAGTACAGGCATTTAACCACTGCGCCACCAGGGCTCCTTGCTAGGCATTTGCAGCTCCTCCAGAGCAATTCTATGGTCATTGTCTGGCATTGAACACAGAGTTGTATTGGAAGACCTAAAGATTCCTAGAGAGCTGTTCTCTCAGGTAAAAACATAGTGTTTTTGTTATTTGTAATTTTTCCACATTCACAGGGGGTCCTGTGCCCCTAACCCCAAGCGAATATGGAGGGATATGCGTGTACAGGGAAAGAGATTCCACCTCAACATTAGGAGGAACTTCCTGACAGTAAGGGCTGTTCGACAGTGGAACACACTCCCTCGGAGAGTAGTGGAGTCTCCTTCTTTGGAGGTCTTTAAGCAGAGGCTGGATGGCCATCTCTTGGGTGTGCTTTAATTGTGAGTTCTTGCATGGCAGAAGGGGGTTGATGAAGATGTTGAATAGCACTTGGTCGAGGACAGGACCCTGTGGCACCCCACTGGTCACTTCTCTACAAGATGAAGAGGAGCCATTGCTGAGCACCCTTTGGGTTCATCTGGCCAACCAAGTACAAATCCACTTAACAGTTGCATTGTCTAACCCTCATTTTACTAGCTTGTTTACAAGAATATCATGGGGACCTTGTCAAAGGCCTTACTGAGATATGCTATATGCACAGCATTCTCTTCGTCTACCAAGCTGGTAATTTTATTAACAAAAATCAGATTAGTCTGACAGTTTTATACTACTTTAACTGCCATGATTCAGTGCTGTGGATTTCTAGGAACTGTAGTTTTGTGAGACATTTAGCCATCTGTCAGAGCTCTAGTGCCACAATAACCTACAAATCCCAGGATGCCATTGTACTGAGTCAAGCCACCTTGAATCCCATTCCGGGAGAAAGGTGGGATATAAATCTTTAAATAAATAATTAAAATGATAGTTACAGTGCTGTCAAGCTGGATTACTTCTACAATGTGGATGCAGTTTTAGTTTAGTTATCTTGGCTTCTAGGGAGAGTTCAGGCTTGATTTGTTCTTTCTTGGACCCATTTATTTGCTTTTTTAGCAATCTGTGGTATCCTTAGCACTCTTCTCTAGCATATCTCAAATGATTTTCTTCCTGTTAGCTTTCCTCACTGTCCACCTTTCACAACTATACATATAAATTGGAAATACAGTGACCTAGATGATACTAACTTTAGAATTCCATGATATATCTTTACACTTTAAGATCTTGTCTAGCTCCTTTATAGCTGTCCTTCCAAGTCCTACTCTCCTTCTGATTTCTTGTCTGCAGTTTCTGCTCTGATTGATGATTGAGCCCAAGTATGGAAAATCCTGAACTATTTAAATCTCTTTATCGCCTACTTTAAAATTATGTAGATCAGGGGTAGGCAACCTTTCCCCTTTAAGGGCCGAGGGACTTCAGCTCCCAGAAGCCTCAGCCATGTTGGCCAATAGTCCCATGTAGGCCAATAGCTCCTGGGATTCTGGGAGCTGAAGTCCCTCGGCCCTTAAAGGGGAAAGGTTGCCTACCCCTGATGTAGATCATCTGTGGTCATTATTTTTACTTTCTTAATGTTGAATAGTAAACCTGCCTTTGTACTTTGTGCCTTGACTTTTTTCAGTAAACATTTCAAGCTAGCTGTTTCCTACTAGTAGCATCTGATGAAGTAGACTTAAGCTTATGAAAGCTTATGCTACAAACTTCTTTTTCCTACCGCACCACACTGTTATAACTCTATTATTCCACTTTTACTGCTACAACTTACCCCTGTGGAATCCTGGGATTTGCAGTTTAGGGAGCCGGTTAGAATACTCAGCCAGAAAGCTCTTAGGCCTCAATACACTACAAACCCCAGAATTCCACAGGAGGCATCCATAGCTGTAAATAGCTGTAAAAGTGGAATAATAGGACTATAACAGTGTAGTGCGGTATTATAGTTTCAAAGGTACTACAAGATCTCTTTTCATACTGCCCTTTCTTAGGCTGTGGATATTGACCTGTGACTCTAACATCGTCACTTTTCTCCTCCTGTATAATTTTTAGCATCTTTGCCTGCTGAAGAAGCCAGTCAATCTTCAAAAGTTTGCATGATGTATTTTCTGCATTTTGCTTTGCTCTTTTGTGGATTTTGTTTCATTTTGCTGCATGACCAACACAGCTACACCTGAATATGTTTTACAGTCGTCAGTTGTGTTGATATGTGAAAGCAATAAGTCTGCTTACCAAGAGTCCAATTCCTTGGGTGCAAAATGGCTTCTGAGAACATTTCTTTTGTTATATATGTAGTAGGAATGGTGTAAGACTACTTAATGTAAATTTCCAGTCTTTGATACAGTGATAAAAATTGTATTTGTTTTATTAAATTTGTTAATACATAACTTTTTTTCTTTTCCCAAGGTGTCAATAGTTTTGTTTCTCGGACTAAAACATGTGGGGAATTACGCTCTGCTCACATAGGTCAAGAGGTTACCCTATGTGGATGGATTCAATATCAGAGGTAAAGAGAAAAAAATACACTAGGGTTGGTTGGATTACTCTAACATTTATTAAGAACGTAATAGTTGTTCATCTAGTTTAGTACTTTGTTTCCAGCAACATCCAGACAAA
Source organism: Phrynosoma blainvillii (assembly GCA_026167975.1). Classification (NCBI taxonomy): domain Eukaryota; kingdom Metazoa; phylum Chordata; class Lepidosauria; order Squamata; family Phrynosomatidae; genus Phrynosoma; species Phrynosoma blainvillii. The sequence continues at coordinate 157,844,327 of JANUYF010000004.1, forward strand.
TGGTTTTGGGAATGCCACAAAATAAACATCCTTTCTTCATTGTTTTTCCTGACCCACCTTAGACAACTAGTATACAGTGTTGTAAGCGATAGTGACTTCCCATGAATTTTTAATTTCCATTTTGTTGTTGTGTGCCTTCAAATTGTTTCTGTCTTGGCAAGTTTTGATTTTGCCAAGAAAGCCCTATCACAGAGTTTTCTTGGCAAGATTTGTTCAGAGGGGGTTTACCTTTGCCTTCCTCAGAGGCTGAGAGACTATGATTTGACCAAGGTCACCCAGTGGGTTTTCATGGCCAAGCGGGGATTCAAACCTTGGTCTCAGAGTCACAGTCCAACACTCAATTCTGGATGCTACACCATGCAGGCTCCATTTAAAACCACTTATCAGTGGCCACTACATTACTTGGTACTGCGTCCTGGTTGTATTGGTGTATCTTCAAGGCATTTGCAGCTTATGACAACCCTATCACAGGGTTTCTTGGCAAGATTTATTCAGAGGGGGTTTACCTTTGCCTTCCTCTGAGGCTCTGATAATGTGCATTGCCAAAGGTCACCTAGTGAGTTTCCATGGTTGAGCGAGGATTTTGAACCCTGGTTTCCAGAGTCATTATCCAGTGCTCATACCACTATACCATGCTGGCTCTCATATTTCTACATCCTACACGTTCATTATTCACTGTGTCTTTTTATCTGTCCTGCCGGCTGTCCATCTATTTCATTTATAAACATTTCATGGCCTCCTAAGATTTCTTTTTTTTTTCTTTTTATTAAAAATCCACAAACAGTCTTGCTTATCTTTTGGGGCAGGATCCTCCTACTCCATTATAATTTTAGTTGTCCTTTCCTGTATCTTTTCTGTCTTTCTGTTGAGAAGAAGAGTGATGACTAATGTTTGAAAATTAACCACTCCATTGCAATTGTAGTTAGCGAATACCTCAGTTTTTGCTCTGAATCTTTTTGCTTGGTCCCTCTAGACTCTAGAGCAGGGGTAGGCAACCTTTCCCCTTTAAGGGCCGAGGGACCTCAGCTCCCAGAAACCTCAGCCATGTTGGCCAATAGTCCCATGTTGGCCAATAGCTCCTGGGATTCTGGGAGCTGAAGTCCCTTGGCCCTTAAAGGGGAAAGATTGCCTACCCCTGCTTTAGAGAGTCAGATTTACCGTAATCCTTTCTTCTACATCCCAGAGTACTGAAGGAACTTGCTGACATATCCTCTGAATCAGTTGCCATTATTTTTTAGCAATCTTGGTAAACAGGTGAATGTCATAACTAACAAGCATGGCAGGAACTCAAAGGGACTCAAAATCCCAAGGTCACCCAGTGGGTTTCAAGCAGGAATTTGAATGCTGGTCTCCAGAGTTGCAGAGCAATGCTCAAACCACTACACCAAGCTAGCTCTATATTCTGAGAAACAGGTTCAAATTCCCATTCAGCCATAAAAACCCACTGGGTGACTTAGAATCATAGAATCATAGAGTTGGAAGAGACCACAAGGGCCATCCAGTCCAACCCCCTACCGTGCAGGAACTCCCAATCAAAGCATCCCTGACAGATGGCCATCCAGTCTCTGCTTAAAGACCTCCAAGGAAGGAGACTCCACTATTCTCTGAGGGAGTGTGTTCCACTGTCGAACCGCCCTTACTGTCAGTCCCACTTGGCAAGTCCCACTCTCTTAGTCTCAGAGAAAGACAGTAGCAAACTTGCTCTGAACAAATCTTGCCAAGAAAATCTTGTGATAGGTCCATCTTAGAGTCCCCATAAGTCAGAAATGACTTGGAGGCACACAACTACAAGGATCTGGCATAGCTTTCTCCTTGATTTGCAGTTTTTCTATTTGAAGTTGTATTGGTTGAGCATTAATAGGTGAGATTAAATTTAACACTTTCCTACCATATCATTTATCTTTGTTTGCATATTATCTATAAGATAGAGATTTAATCTGACATGTTATAACTATGAATTTATGTCTCCTTTCATTAGACAGGGGAAATTCGTGGTTTTGAGAGACTTCCAGGGACTCACTCAGATAGTTATACCTCAAGATGAGGTAAGAGCTGTCAAATAATGCTTTTGTAGCTGCACTGCTTTAAGTTATTATCATCTGTTTTGAGCACATTTTAAGCCATTCTGATGCTGAATGTGCAGTAGTAAGCTCAATTTTTGTTTGTTAGCTGTCATTGCTTGTATTTTAAAATTACTCAAAACCCAGAATTACTTCCTTCTGCCCTGCTGTTGTTGTTGTTGTTGTTTTAAACTGTCTTCAAGTCAGTCTTGACTCATGAAGAAGACGCTTCTAAGACTCCCATCCTTCCTCAACCACTCTGCTCAGGTCTTGCAGGCCCTTCCTCTCTTTCTACTGTCCTCCACTTTTCCTAGCATTATTGACTTTTCAAGTGAGTCATGTCTTCTCATATGTCCAAACAGGACAGCCACAGTTTAATCATCTTGGCTTCTAGGGAGAGTACAAGTCTGATTTGCTTTAGGACCCATTTCTTTGTCTTTTTATCAGTCCATGCTATCCATGGAACTCTTCTCCAGCACCACATTTAAAATGAGCTGATTTTCTGTCAGCTTTCTTCACATTTTATCTGTTATGCATTGTTGCTTGTCTTTCTTCTTGGCCACAGATAGTGTCTTTCTGCATTCCTCCTTGATTATGTTACTGGTTTCTGAACATAGTTTTTTCTGGTTCCCGGTCTGTTAGGCTTAATAGTGCAAATCTAATTAGCAAGAAATCCTGTTTTGATGTGTTGTCAATTTCTTCTTGGACTTCATTGTAGAATTTTTCAATTTCTTCTTCCTCTGCCTCTGTGGTTAGCACATATACTTGGATTATGATAATGTTGACTGGTTTCCCTGAAGTCTTACTGATATGATTCTATCCATCTTTGCTTTATGTCCTTTGACTGCTCTGGCTATGTCTCTCTTCACAATTATTGCCACCCCATTTCTTCTTGTCTTGTCCTTGCTGACATTTTAGCTATTGGTTATGTTGCTTTCCTTTTCATATATCATAGTGCTGGAGATGAATTGTTTGGTAAAACTCTTCCCCTATACTTGAGTTAGCATAGATTTCCACATAAAAAAATCACATTGTAGAAAATTTGTTTACTATTTACACTACAATTGGCCATCCCCATTTGCGGATCTTGAGTCTGCGGTTTCGGTCCTTTGCGGACCGGGAAATGGGAGGGATAAAATGGCACGGGCGCCCGTGGGATCGTGTGGCCATTCAAGCCGATGGGGCTTGAATATATGTGTGTTTTTTGTTTTCTCAGGGGGGTCCGGAACGGATCCCCTGCGAAAACAGAGGGGTGACTGTATTTGATTTGATTTATTATCTTGCTCATCTTTGAAGAAGTTCAACAGATTTTACATAGTTCACAAACACAATTTTTTCCCTCTCAACAACCCTGTGAGTTAGGCTAGGTGAGGAAAGTGACTTAGCTAAGTTCATGCCATGGCAGAATGTGTATTTGAAACAATTCTCCAGTCCTTTCATTATCTTTCAGTGATAATGATGATGGTATTTATTCTAGAGTTGTCCACAACTCAGCGCCTTTTTAAAAAATTGTCATTCATACTAGCTGCCTTTTTCTGCATTTTTGTCACTAGATGCATGTCTCTTCAGGTGGAAATGGGGTAGCTAGATAGTGTTCCATCAGTGGATCACTGGCCTATTTTCAGTCCAGTGTCAGAGGTCAACATAGACAGGCAATGGCTATGGCTCACACAACCCTAGGAGGCCCACTGCTGACATGACCACCATTTTGGATTGTATCTTATTGTTGCCCTGTCAGACTTTCCCATTCACACAATTGTGGGTAGGATACACTTTGACTGCATTTTGTAACCTATAGGACAAGAAAGCTGAAATGAGTAAGCTGGAGTAGTGGCTGTAAAACCTCTTCCTCTTCACTACCAGTTTGCTTCCCAACTTTGTTACTCTGGCCAGTACAAGAAGGGGAAACAACCACCAACGCCTGTTGTTTTTCCATCTCTGACACTGACAGCTCCTACCATTCATTTTCCTTGTTGTTTGCTGCCAAGAGCAGGATGGCAATCATATGACCCACCAGATATATATAATTAAATGTTTATTGAGTTTTTACAATAAAACACATAAAGTCTGTAGAACAATGATGATGACGACAACAACAACAGGGCCAAGGTATGTATCTGATGAGTAGTTATTCTGCAGCAGAATCAAAAAATTAGTTCTCAGCAAGAGCCAGAGAGTCTGGCTTGTCAAGGTGTAGAGTCTCTATCCAAAGATCTATCTGTGAAGTTGAAGGTTGGATTCGGTGGGAGTGATGATTAACATAGTCAATATAAAGATCATTTAGTCTTTTTGAAATGTGTCAATCCTTTTATGACCAATGCAAAACCTTGTCGCAGCAGACAGTTTCCCCATTAACCACATATCCCAAATTCTAGACCACCAGTTCTCAGTGGAGAGGTCACTGACTTCCAACATTTGGCTACTTTTAATCTGGCAGCAGTAATAAGAAAAATTATCAGTTTCCCATGTTTCAAGTTAGATTTACTTTTAACAAAAATAGAAAGCAAAAGCAAAATTGGACAGAAATTTACAGTTTGATCAGTGATAAATGATATTTGATAGAGAACTGCATCTCAGAATTTTCTCACTTTAGGACATTCAATCCACATATGCATATAAGAGCCTCTAGATTTACAACCCCTCCAGCAATCCGGAGAGAGTGTTTTAACCATTTTAGACAGTGTTACAGGTATGAGATACCACCTATAGATGGTTTTCAAAGTATTCTCCCTCACAGATGCTGAATGGGATTTGTATGGGGGTGAAGACCAAATATGAGCCTATCCAGTGTCTGAAATCGTGGCTTTCAATTCTTCTTACCAAAATGAGTGCATATATTGGCCTTTCCCATACGTGTGTTCCAGGAGATGTTTGTAGATAGCTGCCACCATCTCTTTAGTATGAGATCATGGTTTTCAAACAAAACTTTTCAAAAAAAGGAGAGTGGACAAGGGGATTTTCCTGACCCACCAGATATAGTTTCCTCACCCTTGCCTGTGCTGGATAATGCTGCTGGGAAGGCTGTGCGATTCTTATCCCTGCCTCAGTGAGAAAGTGTAGAAGCTATTATGCATTTTAAATGTAGATGAAACAAGCTGCCATTTGTCCCAGCTTCTTCCTTTTGTTAGCCGCCTGTTTCTTTCTGCTGATTATCTGAGAATCTGGAATCTGAAATGCTCCAAAATCCAAAACTTTTTCATGGGTGGTTGAGATAGTTACACCTTCACTTTCTGATGGTTCAGTGTACACAAACTTTGTTTCACGTGCAAAATTGTTAAAAATATTGTATAAAATTACCTTCAAGTTATATATATAATGTGTATATGAAACCTAAATTAATTTCACGTTTAGACTTGGGTCCTATCTCCAAGATATCTCATTATGTATATGCAAATACTCCATAAGCCAAAAAAATCCAAAATCTGGTCTTAAAAATTTTGGATGAGAGATACTCAACATGTACTAATTTCCACCCAATTTTATAGTTTATCAGGATCCTTTTGATTTCTGTTCCTGTCTTCCAATGCGTTAGCTACCCCCCTCAAGTTTTGCATCATCCACAAACTTGATATGGATTCTCTCCAGCCACCCCATAATCTAAGTTATTGATAAAAAAAATATTGAAGAGTCTCATCCCCGGACACTGTGACACTTTACTTAGAACTTCTCTCCAGTTTGAAGGAAACCATTGATGCTGACTCATTGAGCATGGTTTTCCTAAGAGTTATGGGTCCATCTGATGGTGTTTCCATCTACCGTATTCCACATTTAATCAGTTTGCTAATCGTGGGGGACTTTATCCAGGGGGTCTGCAGAATGGGGGCTAGAGTACCTCATAGAGTACCTTTTCTCCATCCTGCCTTGCGTGTTAACAAATTCTGAGTATGCAGCCGTGCTGGTTAATATAAACATTTATGTACTATGAGGTCCATTGTTAAAAAATAAAATCAAAATTAGGTTGCTAGACTGAAATTAGTTTATGACTAGCATAGATAATCAAATCTACTGTAAGTCTCTATAAAATTATCCCATATGATACATGTGATCTTTCTTACGTATTATTTCCTTCTTTCTTTAGGCTGCTTCCCATGTGAAGAAGACCTTGTGTGACACTCCTGTTGAATCTGTTGTGAGAGTGACTGGGATGGTTGTCTCTCGGCCTCCAGGACAAGCAAATCCTGTGAGTACATTGATGCTCCCCGCTCCCTTGGTTTGAATGTCATTAGGCTACTTTAGGATGCTAGGCATATTGCCAGATGTCTGAGCAGTGCAGATCCAAAGCACTCAAGTAATTCAGAGCAATTCATAACTGCCAATGACTGTTGCACCATGATCAAGGCGGTTTGTAAAAATGTTAAAATGCTTTTTTTAAAAAATCTTTTGTTTGTTTCCTTTTTTAGAACATGCCAACAGGTGACATAGAAGTCAAAGTGGAAACAGCAGAGGTCCTGAATTCCTGTAAGAAACTACCCTTTGAAATGAAAGATTTCACTAAGGTGGCTATTTCCCTTTTATTTCTGTTGATGCACAATTTGTTACAAGGTCCCTTGGGGATTCTTGCACTTTCAACTCTTGATATTCATGCTATGGGAGGAAATAGTTTAGAAAGAAGCCTGTGTTGATGCAAGTCTAATTAACAACAATCATACTTTTTTAAAAAAATCTATAATTTCCTTCATCAACATCAAAGTTCTATAATTTCTTTTTCCAACGATATAGGGAAAGCATTCACATGTGGGTTCCTCTTCCTCATCGCTCTAGTAAGCAGAACATAGATTTTGAGAACCACCAGTAGGAGGACCAATCCTTCAGAGTTCTCAGTTTAGTTCCTACTTCTGAGCTCTTCTCCTTGTAATGACTACTATCTTTCTAATTCTAGACAGCTAGACTTCACCTTCGTACCTTTTCCTTTACTCTTCCTTATTCTTACTCCTCCACTTTGCCATTGTAGCCTGTAGACAGGGGACGCCTGGCCATGTGGATGTAGTCAGACACCTTTTTTTCCATGTCAGAGGCCATGACAGGTCTTTTCAGTAGACACGACAGCAGAGGAAGGTTAGGATGCGTTGCAGTAGCAGGTCGATGGCACATTGGCGGGCAGTTGTGTGAACACCTACCTGTCCTTGCACCAGCCCAGGAACTGGCCTGGGTCAAGATAACATGGGCTTGGCCCCTGCTATTGTGGCCCGTCTGGTCAGCCTCTTAGTAATGTAAAATTAAATTGTGTAGAACTGATTTATACAAAGTTAAAATAAAACAAAATAGCTGTGTTGAGCCATAACAACAACAACGACAACAACAGTTAATCATATCTGTATAATTGCCATTCTTTTACATAATTATGCATTTCAAAAACTAACCATCAGGTCTAAAAACTACTTTTTTAAAAAATGAAGATGGCCGTTGTTTAGAATATGAATGCTACTGCCTTCTGTGTTGTCATAGAATGGCTGCATGCACCCAGAGCCTTTATTCCAGACAAAAGATAGCTTGTCAGACACTTCAGGTAGAAGAGAATGATAAAATCTGCAAGTGCTCATACATTAAGTTATGGAAATTGTCTGATTGCATGTTTGCGGTGAAGGCAGATTACTACCTTATTAGTACATATTATTATTAATTTATTTCAGATAAGCCTCTTTGGGTTGAGCGCTAAGATTGAAATATTTTGCACGTTATAACATTTTCACTTCCTCTTTTTGATACTTTTGGAAGCTAATCTGATGTTTGTGAATTCTGATTTTTCCCCTTTCCAAGCTATTATCAATTCCTCTTTTGCTTAGAAAAGTGAGGCTTTGCGAATGCAATATCGCTATTTGGACCTGCGCCGTGCTCAGATGCAGTACAATCTACGACTGAGATCCCAGATGGTGATGAGAATGAGAGAATATCTCTGCAACTGTTATGGTAAGAAGACTGCAGAGACTTGTCAAGATTGTGGAGTATTTTCTTTTCTAATTTTACTGAAAATGCTGTTCACAAATTTATATGTGAAATCTTGCTTTAGGGTTTGTGGATGTGGAAACTCCAACACTGTTTAAAAAGACTCCAGGGGTAGGTATGCTTATGTTTCCTTATCTGTGGATACATTGTGTCATTTTCTTCTTCATATTTCTGCACATTTTTGCTTCGTAAAGCATTTAGGGAATGCCCAGACCTCTAGGATGAAAATAGACACACTACTCTTAAGAGTGGCAGGGATTATTTGAAACTACAATTTCTGTCCCCAAAATTAATAGATTTTTCTTATGCTCATAGACTTAGCCAGATTGCACAGGGTTCCAGATCTATAGAATCATAGAATCATAGAATCATAGAATCATAGAGTTGGAAGAGACCACAAGGGCCATCCAGTCCAACCCCCTGCCATGCAGGAACTCCCAATCAAAGCATCCCTGACAGATGGCCATCCAGCCTCTGCTTAAAGACCTCCAAGGAAGGAGACTCCACTACTCTCCGAGGGAGTGTGTTCCACTGTCGAACCGCCCTTACTGTCAGGAAGTTCCTCCTAATGTTGAGGTGGAATCTCTTTTCTTGCAGCTTGCATCCATTGTTTCGGGTCCTAATCTCTGGAGCAGCAGAAAACAAGCTTGTTCCCTCCTCGATATGACATCCCTTCAAATATTTAAACACAGCTATCATATCACCTCTCAGCCTTCTCTTCTCCAGGCTAAACATCCCCAGCTCCCTAAGTTGTTCCTCATAGGGCTTGCTTTCCAGACCCTTCACCATTTTAGTTGCCCTCCTTTGGACACGCTCCAGTTTCTCCACATCCTTTTTGAATTGTGGTGCCCAGAACTGGACACAGTATTCCAGGTGAGGCCTGGAATACTGTGTCCAGTTCTACATCAAACATCCATGGTAATGGGGACAGGACCAGGGTTGGAAGAGTCAAATGCCATGGCAGTGAATGGTCCTAGAGGCCCTTAAATTGTCTGTTCCTCCTTCTCCATAATGGATTATATATGAATGATAATATGGATGATGTGGATGATAGTTTAAGGTTGTATCAAAGAACCTGGTTTTCAAGCTGGCTGTATTCACAGATGTGATGGGCACCACTAGAATAGCACTGCTCAATAATTGTCTTTGCTTTGCTAAACTGTTGGAGCTTAAAAGCACCAAAACCCCACAACAAACTCCCTATTAGTATAAAGGGGTCTGAGTCCAAGTCCTGGGAGAAGGGTGGGATGTAGAAATAAATAAATAAATAAATAAATAAAAACAACAACAACAACACATATCTGCACACACATGCACGCAAACATACATATACACACGAACAGCCCACCTGACATGCAAGGCAAATGAAACAATCATCAGTGTAGCATTCATTTTTAATGGCATTTATTTTTTGCACCCAGTTGTGAAGTTGGGTTTCTATTATGTGTGAAGAACTTACTTGACTACTCAAGAACTGTATGCTGTATGCTGTAGGTACCTTTCATGAATATTGGAGCAGGGGGAACAAATTCATTGTAGGCATACTTACTGATTGGCTGGAAGAAATGGATGTAAACATGATTATGTAGGGGATATGCTTTGTGTTTGAGGAGCAAAGGTGCATTGGTAGATGTTCATTTTCTGGTTAAATGCTGAAATGAATCTTTCAAAAAGATCCTGACAAAAAGAAATATTGAGGACAGAGGCATCACTAGGGGAGTGCAGACAACACCGAGTGACACTGAAGAGGGAGGTGGTACACCCAGTGGGATTGGTGTGGCTGCTGAGTGAGCGAAAAAGAGTGTTATCTCCCATTTTTACTCAGCTAGTGGCTGTGCCAGACCTTGAAGGGACCCTCTGGAGGCTGCAGCAGGCACTGCTGAAGAGGCGGTGCCTTCTGTTTAGAGTCTGGTGTGGTAGCTGCAGTAGACTCTGAATGGGACCTTCCAACAGTGGCTGCCATTGGGGAAGCAGCATGCCAGAACCTGAACAGGCCCTCCAGAAGCTATGGCACCACCCCTTCCACCAGTGATCTGTTTGGGAAGTGGGCTGGGGGCCAGGCGGGCAAGGCAATGGGAGAGAGGACACCCACACCAGGTGACACCAAAGGGAGTAACACCATTGATTAGGGAGTCTTATATCACTTATTCATCTAAACTAGAGGTTTCTGGCCCCACAGTCTGCCATCAGGCTTGCAGAACATAACACTCCATGAGCATACTTATGCTGGGTTTCTCTTACTTCACTACCAGTCTCTCAAGGCAGCACCATTTTGCAGCTCTATTTTGTGACCAGGGGAGGGTAGGGATCACCTGACAGCATCCAGCTGCTATTCCACAGCCAGAAGAAAATATTTGACTTCAACTTCTGACTGCGTTACTGCAGCCAGATTATGTCCAGTTCTCTCCCCACCCACCCCAGCTACTAAATGGTTGTGGAGCAGGGCACACTTACACTGAGAAGCTGCCTTGCATGAAAGGAAAGAGGGAACTGAGCAAGAAGGTACTGAATACTTCCTGCATGCCACAAACATATAGAAAAGGTACATAGCTCTGGTTATGCTGCTAGTATATGTCCACTATAGGGTTCTGGCCTCTGTGTTTTAGTCACAAGACCAGCTAAACTCAATACAGTTCTTCTTTTACATTAAACTCTCCTTGTAATACCAGGGTGCAAAGGAATTTGTGGTACCTTCACGGGAGGCTGGGAAATTTTACTCATTACCCCAGAGTCCTCAGCAGTTTAAGCAGCTACTGATGGTTGGAGGCCTGGACAGGTAAGATTCTTAGGCCTCTGTTGGCAATAGGAATTTTGATGGGAACATCAAAAGAGATGGGAACTATTCCCCAAACAGTGGGTGGGAGAGGCCCAAAATGTATAGCTTGTTACAGAAACTGATCCCTTCATGAGTAGTTGGATTCCATAATAAAGTTGTTAGTAGGCAGTAGAGAAAAGCCTCCACAGACTGACTGACTGGGAGCTCATGTTCACTGTTCCTTGGCAAAGGCCCTGCTTAGTAAAGTAGGAGATTGTCCTCCACTCTCCTGAGACTAAGGAACAGTCTCCTTCACTGTACTGCTGAAGTATGGAGCCAAGAGAAGTATCTAGAGAGACTCAGACTTCAGGAACATGACAGAAAAATTCCCTTGCCACTTGCTTTGTCATGTGTAAGAATTGTAATAGGGAGGAGTCAGTGGCAACAAATTATATCTTAGTTGTGAAGCCGAAGGCTTTCCCACAAAAAACTATGTCCTCGTAAGTCATGGTTGGTAAACTATGCCAAATTTATGAAGCTCTGAGGAAGGAGTTCTAAAGCATAACTGTCATCTTTTAATTGGGCCCTCTTTTCATTTCATCACTGACTCTTCCTGAACTTTTCTTCCATGCTCTCCCCCCTCACTCTCACTTCTTGACTGTAGAGTTAACTTTTTAGATTTTGATTTGATCACAGCTGGCAACAGTTTCCTCCCACCCACAGCAAATGTTGATTGTCTGTGAAAAAATACTAATACAATAACTTTACAACCTTTACCTCCAATGGCAGGTACTTCCAAGTTGCCCGCTGCTATCGAGATGAAGGTTCAAAGCCAGACAGACAACCAGAATTCACACAGGTAATTTGTTTCCCTTGCTTTGGTTTAAACCATAATATGAGGTGGCAACCAGATGATATAGGTCAAATCACTTGTGCAGCAGACTGTTATGCAAAAAATTGAACTTTTCCAACCTGTGCCACTCCAGTCTCAGAACAATCCCTAGTCTTTCTACGTCTGTGTGTTACTTTCCTTCAAATGTTTGCCTCTTGTGTATGAGAGGTAACTGCCTCCTGAGAGACATGTCCTCTGTGTTCCTCAACCAGGACAGCCTGCTCCTCTCTGTCCAAGAAAACATTATGCTCCCTAATATATGGAAGAGTGGATAAATGGGCCTCAAGTTGCTAAACCTTTTCCAGCAGGACAACCAGCTTTCACTTGCTGAAGGTGAAGCTAACTACATCCTTGGCAAGATCACAGACATATCACAGCTATTGCTGGTGACTGCAGCAACTCCTTTACTCTCCATATTCAGCAGTCTTAAGTAGACACTGGAACAGAACTTGGGGCCTCCATCTCAAAACTACCATACAAAACAAGTCTCTTAGTGTCACCTGTTAGCCATGCTCCAGGGACTAGGTATATAGAGAGCTAGTGGCTGCAAGCTCGCTCAACCAAGTCCCTGCCTCACTTCCTCTCAACAGAAGCCCTGCCTCCCTGAGATTATGTACTCAGGAAGGGGACCTGGAGCTATGCACGATAGAACAATAGAATGCTAAGGAGCAGACAATCAAACCCCACCCAGTTTACAAAATCAGCCTTAGGTCAACAGACCCAAGAGACTGGTAATGAGTACACAAGCAAGCAAGCCTACCCCCAGAACACCAAAACCAAACAGCCTTACCCCAACAAATCCACAGCCCTGACCCAACAAACTCTCCCATTAGACTTTCTCTGGGGTTGGGGAGGTTTAGCCCAGACCCAATCTTAGTTTATGCAGTCTCTTCCACCATACCAATGCAAAACACCCCTGTTGGCCTCACTTGTTACCTGAGTTCCAGGGGCTGCAGGGAAGACCCACCTTTCTGACTCATTTCCTCTCAAGCCTCTAATTTCTTCAACATGGATGCAACTCATCCCTTGTCAGAATTCTGTCTTCATGAAACTGCAGCCCATGGTCCAGAATAAGCCCAGAATACTTAAGTTGTTTGGACCTAACTATTTAGTAAATTTAGTAAATGGAAAAATTGGGTATTTCTTTGGCCTAGGGGAATCATGAAAAAAAATAATGAAACACTAAAGGAGCTGTCAACCAGAAAGTTTGATAACCTCCTTAATAAGTGAAATTCAGAATGCATGGGTAATGTCCAAAAGGTTTTAGACTGAAAAGCCATGAAAGAGTATTGACATTACAGCAGTTCCATCACATCTCCATGACTTGGAGATCTGGATATCCTTCAGTTTTAATGGGCGGTGCTAGTCTGTATTCCAGAAGAAATGCCACTTTAATGGAATTACAGCTTTGACATTAGAATATATATTAAAAGATGTTCATCAATATTTTAGGTATTTTCGAAGAAGTCTAATTAATGGAAAGAATGTGCAAAGGGATTTTGTAGCACTGTTGAGACTGAGAGAAAGAAGTTGTATCATGAGCTTTTGTAGACTTAGTTTGCTTCATCATATGCATGGGGGAACTAGTGCCTAGGAACAGACCTTTATAATCAGACTGTATGAATAGCCATAGAAATGCATGTTTTGTGGGTATAGTGATCAGGTGACAAATTCAGTTTTAACAATGGTTGTTGAGTGACAAAGTCAGGAGGAAAGATGTTGGCTATCACCAAAGTGGGTAGATGACGATATAATTTTTTTAATACGGCCGTTCGGCCAGCACAGACGATATATATATATGTGTGTGTGTGTGTGTGTGTGTCTGGTGGAGGAAATTTTGGAACATAAATGCTGGTTGGGAAACAGAAAAGAGATGTGATAAACTGACCAATAACACCTTCATGAGGCTGGGGTGTTAACTACTGTTATAATATGTGTAGTGTGTACTCATTTCCTCCACTATTCATATGGTCATTCACCCACCCTGACCTTAGGCAACATCTTTTCTCCTCTCTTTGTCCCTCAACAACCATAGTTAAAACTGAACTTGTCACTACACCACCATACCACAAGTTTTGCATTTCTATGGCTGTTCATACAGGCTGTTCATACATCTGAGGAAGTAGACTAAGGGGCTGAGCAGATGGACAGGCAAAACTAGGTCAATCCTGTTTTTCCCCAAACCAGTTGGAAACCCCACTGTCTGCATGGCCCGCTCTGAAGGCAGGCCAAACACCCATGGGCAGTCCACATCACGTGGCATCAAGCCACACTTCTTGGTGGTGTTTTTCCCGGCCCACCACCACCACCATACATGCGCACCATTGCATGAACACACCACCCGAGACCAGAATTACCTCCCTCTTCCCAACTAGTTGCCATCCCATTGGACACCTTGTGTGACCAGCCACATAGTTGTACGAGTGATATATACCACTCACGCAGTGCATCGATGTGCCCAGTGACACATGGGCAAAGCACAGTCATGGAGACCCCCATGCATGTCCCCTTTCCCCTACTGGTTTCCCCATGATGGTTTGTGTATGTTTTTTTTTAAACTTAATGTTTTATTAAACATATAACATTTATGACCATTGTAACCTATCACAAACAGAATACACATCAAGTTACAAAATATATTCCATGAATAGGCAACATGATGTCTAGGCTACTAATCTAAACTAAAAACTAATTATAAACATAAAATGGACTTCCTCTTCCCATCTAACCAGTTTAAAATGGACATGTTCTTTTCTTTCTTCAATGTTTATAATTTCCTCTATTTTTTAACTTAAGTTTTTAATTTCCATTGTGTAGTATATTTGTATCCATCTATCTATCTATCTGTTTTGTTTTCCCAGTATGCTTACTTCCCTAGAAATTGCATTGCAGAATCTCTCCATCTTAATTTCCAAAACATTATTTCAGTTCAATCCTCTTGTAAATTAGAAAATTTGTTGTTTTTAAGCATCATTGTTAATTTATCCAAACTCAGCGTCTCAAACAACTTATGTAACAAGTCTTCCACAGTGGAGATATTTTGGTTTTTCCAATTTCTAACATATACAATGCGAGCTGATGTTATCATACATAATAGGAGTTTTTTTTAAGCTTTTGTTTAATTTTTCCTTCAAGCATGTGTAACATACTCAGTAAATACATTTCAGGAGGTAATGTAAAATTGGTCTTCAACATTTCTGTGATTGTATTATGAACTGAAGACCAGAATTCTGGTTTGTGTATGTGTTTTTTTTTGTTTTGTTTTTTTTATTAAACAATTTATTAATTAAAAACAACAGCATACACACATATTTATACACATACACATTGGGAGATTTACAAAAAGAAAACCCCTTAAATGCATGTCATATTATATACACACTCAAATTGGGGTATGTTCTAGTATCTCGTTTAATTCGTCTACATCCAACATATATTCGACATACACTCCTTTACCTCTTTCTTTCCTCCTCCTCAACTTCCCCTTACTTTCTTTAACTTTCTAATCTTCTATCCCTCAACCTTACCTCTTCATCCGTCTCTCTACTCAATTTCTCTTCCCCTTCCTTTCCTCTCCTTTCATCCAACATCCTCTTACCTTCCACTACATACCTTTTCTTCCCATCCTATACTTATCTCCTACCATTCCCTCTCATTAACTCCCTACTTTCTCTTTCCCTCTTCCTCTCTTCCTTCTCTCTTTATTTCTTGGTTTGTGTATGTTTTAATTACATCCATTGCAGTATTGGAGATCTGCCATGTTTGTTGTACTTTTGCATCAAGAGATGTGTGACAGATCAATGGTGCAGTCAGTTGATGGTGCAGCTGGCCACTCATGCACCTATATGCTCAAATAAAAAAAAGTATGGCAAGCAATTGTGCCAGCAGCTGCGTCTCACTGCTCCCAGTGCTTCTGAACACCGTCTCGGCTTTCCCACATTTCTGCACTTATGCTGTGCTGTTTATATGCACATGTGATGTTGTGCATTTTCTGTGTTAAGGTGGAGTATCAGAGCTTCTTTTTGCTCTAGCTTTTAGCCCCAGAGCACAGCTTCATGTCGGTTTCTACCTGGTTTTGTGTCGTGTGTCATCTGGACAGGTAGGCTTGATATCTGTTATTTTGCCAGTGCAGACAACCCCTAAGCCTGTGAAAGCTTGCGCTAAAAACCTCTTTTTCCCAGTGAGTCTCAAAGGTACTATAAGATCCCTTTGCATACTGATATTCCAGACTTACATGGCTATGTCTTTGAAATCTACCCTAATGCAAACGATAGTGATCTCTTAGTGTTTGAGACTGTTAATTATCCTCCTCCTTTACTTTTTTCCCCTCTAAAGATCGATATTGAGATGTCATTTGTAGACCAAGCTGGGATTCAGGCTTTAATAGAGGGATTGCTCCAGTATTCCTGGCCTGAGGAAAAGGGGCCCCTCAGCATACCCTTCCCTTCCATCAGCTATGATGAGGCAATGGCTGTCTATGGGACTGATAAACCAGACACTCGCTTTGCAATGAAGGTATGTTCTCATCCAGCCAAATACTAAATTTTCTCCACCATATTTAACATGTGTTGAAATGCCACATCTATAGTGGATCTTTTTATATTTCTAAAAGTCTAGAAATGGCAGTTGATTTCCTTGTAATGCCAAGCGTGTGTGGCTAAAGAGATGTTATATGACTTTTCTTTAAAAATATTCTAATTTGCTCATTCATTTTATGTCAGTACTTCTAGTTCACATTTTTCAAATCTTCGAGCCTATTCCCATAGAACTAGTTCTAACTTAATATGCAACTACCTAGAAGTTTTTGTGGATTCACAGACTGACTGTGCTCACACAGTGGGGCAGTCTAGGAGAATCTGTACAAAAAGCTACTGAGATTTACACAAATACAGCAGCTCATGGGAGGTTCTGAAAAATCATAGTGAGCCAAGAGCACAGCCTCCAAGGGAAGACACCTGTTCCCTCAAATGAGGTTCCTGTTTTGACACTGATAGACTCACAACTTCTATTTTATGATCCTAAACCATTCATATTGGTAGAGATCTCAGACTGATGCTTTGGAATTTTAAATAGTATATTATAATCTTGCATATTTTGATTATTTATTTGTCAGTTTGCTTTATATTATATTGAATTGGTTCTTTGCATTGAAATCCATTATTTCTGTCTCCATAATTTGTTTTACAATTGTATTGCATTAGTTGACACCATAGGGCCCATCTAGTCTAGCCTCCTACCACACAGGAAATACACAATCAAAGTGTTCCCCACAGATGTCCACCCAGCCTTTGTTTAAAAACCTCTAAAGATGGAGACTCTGAGGCAGCATATTCCACTGTTGAACAACCATCAGGAAGTTCTTCCTAATGTTTAGCTGGAATTTCTTTTCCTGTAGTTTGAATCCATTACTCTGGGTCTTATTCTCATAAAACAAGCTTGCTCCATCTTCAGTATGACATCCTTTCAAATATTTAAACAGGGCTATCATATCCTTCTCTACTCTAGCCTGAATATACTCAGCTCCCTAAGTCGCTCCTCATAGGGCATGGTTTCCAGACCATTTTGGTCGTCCTCCTCTGGACAGGTTCCAGCTTTTTACTATCCTTTAAATGTGATGCCCAGAACTGGACATGGTATTCCAGGTGAGGTCTGACCAAAGCAGAATAGAATGGCCAATCCTGGGATTCTGGGAGCTGAAGTCCCTCGGCCCTTAAAGAGGAAAGGTTGCCTACCCCTGGTTTAAAGTCAACTAGCTCTAAAGCTGATGCCAGTCTTTTAGTAGATCTTCCTGTATGTCTGGTTGGATTTTTTCAGTTGGCAGAGTTCCTACCTTTGCTGGATTTGTTCTGGCTATCCACCATATTTGACTCAGCCAAGTTGTCCTCACACTCCAGATTCTCTTTGGTGGGGGGAGAGTAGGAATTTAAGCTCCCACTGCTCATTGCCTATGCAAGGATGAAAAGTGGTATTTCTGCATGCCTATTCATTTCCCCATTTCCCCACATTTTTTATTTCCATTGCTCAGATTACTGATGTCAGTGATGTGTTCAGGAATGTGGAAATTGGATTTTTACAGAACTCCCTCAGTGGGCCTCAGGGCACTATCAGAGCCATTTGCATACCCCAAGGAGCGGTGAGTGATGCTAGAGCTTTCACCAAAAGAGCTGTCCTTTTTCAAATGTCATTTGTAATACTGCCATCAATACAATCAGCCCTACATACTGTTTTTGTTTCTTTTACCTGAATAGATATTAATAGTCGAATGAACTATTATGAAAAGTAAATAAACGGTGAACAGAAGTCAAATATTTTATCTTTCAGGGTAGGGAAATATATGTCTTTTATTAGGGATACAATAATGCACCAAACTTGTGTATTATATTATTATTGTGTATTAGTTCAGTACATTCTTTACAGAAAATGCATTTAATTATATTTACCGTATATACTCGGCTATAAGTCAACCTCATGTATAAGCTGAGGGCAGGTTTTGGAGCCAAAATTATGGATTTTGCCATGACCTATGGATAAGTCGAGGGTAGAACTTGGAGGATCCTTCAGCGTGTGTATGTGTGCGCGTGGCAAGAGGGACTCTAATTGAAGCTTTTTGCTTATCGTTTCAGCCTTCATTTCCCAGACAGCAGTGGGGGTGGAGAGGGATTCTTAAACAAACAGCAATAAATCACCCGGGACACTTTCTGCTAGGCTCAAGAGAGAAGGAAACTGCTCTCCTGACTGCATGGGGAAATCTGAAAAAGGGCTGCTATCACATTACCGTACTGACCGTGAATAGGTTGACCTGGGATTTTGGGGTCAATTTCTGGGCATACATTTTTTGACTTATAGATGAGTATATACAATAATTTCTGTTGTGTGGCTAAGGATGGGGGCATTTTTAGGGGTTGGTACAATCATTTTATAGAAATATCTTATATTGCAGGAATAAAATGCTACTGTTATTCATCAGTGCTGCACATGTTGGGGAAAGAAGATTAAGTGAGAATTACTTCTCATTTTTTTTACAATGTGCATAATAACACTGGGCCTAAATACCCTGAAGGCACCAGATCCCACCTGAGTTTGGAAGCTAAGCAGAGTCAGCCCGGCTTACTACTTGGATAGGAGGCCTCCGACAAATACCAGGTGTTGTTGGCTATATATCAGAAGAAGGAACTGACAAAACCGACTCTTGAGTATTCCTTGCCCGAAAAAACCCTATGAAATTCATTGGGTTGCTGTATGTCGACATGCACCTTAAAGGCCCACACATACACGCATGTAAACAGTACAGAAGTATGTCTGCAAAATGAAGAAGCCAATCAAATATTCCAGGAGCCAACCTGAAATGGATAGTCTTAATGAACTAGTGAGAGGAAGTATCTTTTCTCACTGTTCTCCAGTGATGTAGATTCGAGTCAGTGGGCTTGGACTCAAGTTGGATATACCATTAAGTTGTTTCAGTGTCTTGACGTGGACTCAACTTGGCAATAAATGATGCACTGATTCAACTTGACTCATAACTTACATATTTTTATATCACCAATTTGCTATATAACCAATTTGCTAACATCATTCACTTTGAACAGCAGCCAGTACCTGCCCAAAGAGTGTGAGGTGAATTTCTTGGAAGAGAACAGCAAATGCATTAGGCAATGAGCTTGAGGAAGAAGGATCCTTCTTTTGAAAAATTTTAGAACACGCTTCTAATGTGCTGCCGGGACAGGCTGCCAAGCAGACCTCAAGCCCATTGCTTAATGTGTTTGCTATTCACCTCCAAGAAATGTGCCCTGCTTCCTTTTTTCTGTTAAAAGTTGGCTCCCAGACTTCAGACTCAGATTGAGACTTGACTTGAGAGTATGGGGGGTTGCAGACTGCCAGAAATAGTGCAAATTGAGTCCACTTTTAGGGTTAGGGTTAGGGAATCATGGGAACTGTATTTTGTTGTGGCACCAGAGCCCTGACAGAGAAGGCTCAATGTCTCAGGAAAAAAACAATTCCCATGATTCCCTAGCACTAACCCTAATCCTAAAAGTGGACTCAATTTGCACTATTTCTGGCAGTCTGCAACCCCCCTATCTTGCAAGGACTTGAGACTCAACTTGAGATTTGGCGTAAAAGACTTGAATACATCACTGTTATCCTCCTTTCCTCACACGACTCTTTCCATACCACATTGCTTCCTGAACCTATTTAGCTGGGAACTCTGTTATTATTAAGAACTTGGTGTGGAAGCCCTTCCTCAAAGGGCTGCTCTCTTACTTTATTTGCCTTCAAGTTGTTTCCAACTTACGATGACTCAAAGGAAAACCTATCACAGGGTTTATTGGCAAGATTTGTTCAAGGGGGATTTTTGCCTTTGCCTTCCTCTGAGACTGAGTTTGTGAGGTGATGCTTGCCTAGGGTTTGTGAGGCTTCCCCTGTGGATTTCCATGGCCAAGCAGAGACTCACTCTAGTCTGCAGAGTCCTAGTCCAACACTCAAACCACTGTATCATGCTGGTTCTTATTATCTTCTGTAGATAATTCTCCAGGACAATATAAAGCATTTTAAAACTTTATTCATTTATTTATTGGATTTCTATCCTGCCTTTCCTCCAAAATGGGATTCAAGGCAGCTTTTTCAGTATAATGCTGAAATTAAAGATTTAAGCAAAGCAAAGCAGCTTCATTTATATACTGCTTCATATCGCGCTATGGGATGTCTAAGCGGTTTACAACTGTAAGCTCATTGCCTCCCAACAGTTGGGTACTCATTTTAGCGACCTTGGAAGGATGCAGGCCTGAGTCTAGCCTGAGCCCTGGCTAGTACTGAACTCGCAACCTTGTGGTCTATGAGTGAGTGGCTGCAGGACAGGCATTTAACCACTGCGCCACCAGTGTCAGAAAACTGACACAAACAGGGAGCATACCTGCTAGTTGGGTGATAACACTTAATTCAATAATGTGTGCTTTTCCTTTGCTATCTTTTTCTGTAGAAATATCTTCAGGAAAAAGATCTAGAGACATTAACTGAACTGACAAAATCCAGGTTTAACCAGGTAGGCCAAGAACTTCCAGCCAAGGAGTACCTTCTGTCAGGAGGTTCCCCTCATCTGTTTAAGATGTGACCGTGTTTGAGTTTTAGTCTTTTCAGTGGGAACAGAAGAGGAGGACTTTCCCTTGTCTAATATACCATGTCATCTTCATTTGGGGGGGAAAATGCTCTTGTAAAATGTTTGCTTTTAATAAATCATACCCATCTGGTTGGCCAGTGTGGGAAACAGGATGCCAGGTCCTTGGTTTTGGTTGAGCAGGAACTGAGAAGACTTCCAATGAGACCAAAGAAAACTTTGAGAGCTCAGTCAACAGCTATTAATCAAATAGTGAAACTGAACCTTCATATGCAGAGCCTTTTAATAATTTGTGCTAGTGATAAAGGATATAGGATGACCATTACCATACCCTGTGTGTAGAATTGCAGAGTCTGGTTGCTTCTGGAGATGGTGTACAAAAATATAATAATAGATTGATCTAGCAAGGCAGGTGTGTATGTTTCCCATCTGGGGTAGGTTAGATTAATGGTTTGTCAGATCATTCACTGTAGTGATCAGCCACAGGATAAGAATGAGCAGCTGAGGCATGAAAGGTACAGTAGCAAGAAAGTTAGACTGGGATTGAGGAGATCCAGTTTCAGCTTTGAGCCTCATCAGGGGTCTTGGGATAGTCATCAATTCAGAGCCTAATCTACTTTAACTGATAAGATTAGGCTGGGAATTGCTGACTGACCAAGGAGAAAATGGGCCAGTTATGAGAGTAAAATGAGGGAGTAGCATCCTTATACTGTATGCTGCTTTAAGCAGCTGAGAGGAATGACAGGGTATAAATAGACGGGAGGATGCTAACAAAACACCCTTTGCTGTTCTGTGTAAAAGTATTACAAAGCTTCTTTCTTGTGCAAAGGAAAGCTATGAAGCATGTGTGTGTGTGTGTGTGTATTTGAGGCCACATTGAGCAACTAGATTGTGTCAACCAAAACTATCTCCAGTGTTTGAGGAAGTCTCTAAATGTTTGGGAACTATGATTGGCACAGTCGGTACCTCCCATTCTTCCCTCTCATGCTAAGGTCTGTGATGCGTGCAGAAATGTGGCATGGTGTTATTACAGGAATCCTGCAGTGAACTGACAACAGTTAAAAAAATGATCCAGTTATTGTGTTGTCCTTTGAAGAGAGGTAGTTCGGTCTGACCATCTTTTACTTCCCGTTATCTGTGTGATTTTTAGGGAAAGATCTGACTTTTTCTTCTGTCCTTGTGCACAGGGATTATTGCACTTTATTTTGAGGCCTGATGGGAGCCTGAAGTCCCGACTTACTAAGTTCCTGAATGAGAGGCAAAAACTGGAGCTCATCAGAGCAGTTCAAGCCAACATGGATGATGTGGTGGTGCTGGCAGCTGGAGAGCAAGAAAAGGTGGTAAGGAAGACATTAGGCCCTTGAGTCTTCTATGGCATCAGCAGCTCCCATAGCTTAACCAGCTATTTCAGGCCAGGATGGAAATCTGTCTGTCTGTCTCCCTCCCTCTCCCTCCTTGCTGTAGTACTAGATTGTTTACTTAATTGCCTTTAGGAAATCAATTTTATCTGCATCTTTTTGATAGCTTTCCTTAAATAATATTTTTTTAAAAAAATTGTGGTTTTTGGGATGGCAAAGTGGGATGTTGCATGTTTTAAGTAAATTGTGGTGAATGTAGCCTCTCTACCACATTATAATGGTAGGCCAGTTTCTTAAGAGTCCTATTTTTCCAATTTTAAAAAGCAGGTTTATCAACCTGTTAGTGAAATCTGTTCAGGCCTATCCATTAGCTGATGCCTTATTTCACTGAGTAACACCACTGTAAGAGCACACTGGTTTTGGAATGCCCTTCTAAAGGAGATATGATTGGTGATAATTTTTGACGTTATTTTTCTTTAAAATAGTTTATGCTCTCCATTTAACATTTTGAGTTGGGGGAGCTTAACTGTATGTTTTATATTTCATTTTAAAATGCTGTGTACATGTCCTGCAATCTTTGTGGACAAAAGCAGTTTATAAATGTTTAAAATAAATACAATTATATTTTACTAATTTCCCCAAACACTTAACAAGGTCTGTAAGGGCCTTTGCAGACTGCCAGAAATAGTACAAATTGAGTCCACTTTAAGGGTTAGGGTTAGGGAATCATGGGAACTGTATTTTATTGTGGCACCAGAGTTCTCTGACAGAGAAGGCTCAATGTCTCAGAAAAATAATACAATTCCCATGATTCCCTAGCACTAACCCTAACCCTTAAAGTGGACTCAATTTGCACTATTTCTGGCAGTCTGCAAAGGCCCTAAGCTTCATGTATCATGGGGATATGTACTTTGAAGAGAATCTTATTTTGTGTGAATTCCACAAATATTGTGTTCATTATAAAACAGATAATTCATTGTTCTTCCATTATGAAATATCTATGATACTGATGAGAGTAAACTATACAACCTGAGATATGTGGTGCAGTGATAAGAGTATTTGATCTCCAGAGTCCCAGTTCAGCTCTCCACTGAGCCTTGAAACTTACTGGACCAGTCTCTCACTCTTGACCTGAACTACCGTATTTTTCGGCATATAAGACGCACTTTTTCTTCCCCAAAACGAGGGTGGGGAAGTTGCTGCGCCTAATGAAGTGAATATACAAGCTTAGGGCAAACTGCCGAGGCCTAGGCTAAAAGTAGGCCTCATTTCAACCTCAGCCTTGGTGCTCCAGTGGGCTCCTCCCATCCCAGGAAGAGCCCATTGGAGCAGCCAGGACGGAGGTGGAAAGAGTCCTCTTTTCCTGGCTAGTTGAATGTGCTCCTCCTCTTTCCACCCCCATCCTGGGTGCTTCAATGGACTCTTCCTGGGGTCAGAGGACATCCTCCCATCCCAGGAAGAGTCCATTGGAGCACCCAGGACGGGGGTGGAAAGAGTCCCCCCCTTGAAGAAATCTGCCAAGAAAACCCTCATGGTAGGATCAAAATGATCCAGAAATTACTCCAAGGCACTGGATTAGTACCCTGGCCAAGTTACACTGTCTCAGCCTCAGAGGGTGGAAATGGCAAACTCCCTCCTCTGAAGAAATCTGCCAGGAAAACCCTCATGGTAGGATCCAAATGATCCAGAAATTACTCCAAGGCACTGGATTAGTACCCTGGCCAAGTTACACTGTCTCAGCCTCAGAGGGTGGAAATGGCAAACTCCCTCCTCTGAAGAAATCTGCCAGGAAAACCCTCATGGTAGGATCCAAATGATCCAGAAATTACTCCAAGGCACTGGATTAGTACCCTGGCCAAGTTACACTGTCTCAGCCTCAGAGGGTGGAAATTGCAAACTCCCTCCTCTGAAGAAATCTGCCAGGAAAACCTCATGGTAGGATCCAAATGATCCAGAAATTACTCCAAGGCACTGGATTATTACCCTGGCCAAGTTACACTGTCTCAGCCTCAGAGGGTGGAAATTGCAAACTCCCTCCTCTGAAGAAATCTGCCAGGAAAACCTCATGGTAGGATCCAAATGAGCCAGAAATTACTCCAAGGCACTGGATTATTACCCTGGCCAAGTTACACTGTCTCAGCCTCAGAGGGTGGAAATTGCAAACTCCCTCCTCTGAAGAAATCTTCCAGGAAAACCTCATGGTAGGATCCAAATGATCCAGAAATTACTCCAAGGCACTGGATTATTACCCTGGCCAAGTTACACTGTCTCAGCCTCAGAGGGTGGAAATTGCAAACTCCCTCCTCTGAGGAAATCTGCCAGGAAAACGCTCATGGTAGGATCCAAATGAGCCAGAAATTACTCCAAGGCACTGGATTATTACCCTGGCCAAGTTACACTGTCTCAGCCTCAGAGGGTGGAAATGGCAAACTCCCTCCTCTGAGGAAATCTGCCAGGAAAACGCTCATGGTAGGATCCAAATGAGCCAGAAATTACTCCAAGGCACTGGATTAGTACCCTGGCCAAGTTACACTGTCTCAGCCTCAGAGGGTGGAAATGGCAAACTCCCTCCTCTGAAGAAATCTGCCAGGAAAACCTCATGGTAGGATCCAAATGAGCCAGAAATTACTCCAAGGCACTGGATTATTACCCTGGCCAAGTTACACTGTCTCAGCCTCAGAGGGTGGAAATGGCAAACTCCCTCCTCTGAGGAAATCTGCCAGGAAAATGCTCATGGTAGGATCCAAATGATCCAGAAATTACTCCAAGGCACTGGATTAGTACCCTGGCCAAGTTACACTGTCTCAGCCTCAGAGGGTGGAAATTGCAAACTCCCTCCTCTGAAGAAATCTGCCAGGAAAACCTCATGGTAGGATCCACATGATCCAGAAATTACTCCAAGGCACTGGATTAGTACCCTGGCCAAGTTACACTGTCTCAGCCTCAGAGGGTGGAAATTGCAAACTCCCTCCTCTGAAGAAATCTTCCAGGAAAACCTCATGATAGGATCCAAATGATCCAGAAATTACTCCAAGGCACTGGATTATTACCCTGGCCAAGTTACACTGTCTCAGCCTCAGAGGGTGGAAATTGCAAACTCCCTCCTCTGAGGAAATCTGCCAGGAAAACGCTCATGGTAGGATCCAAATGATCCAGAAATTACTCCAAGGCACTGGATTATTACCCTGGCCAAGTTACACTGTCTCAGCCTCAGAGGGTGGAAATGGCAAACTCCCTCCTCTGAAGAAATCTGCCAGGAAAACCTCATGGTAGGATCCAAATGATCCAGAAATTACTCCAAGGCACTGGATTATTACCCTGGCCAAGTTACACTGTCTCAGCCTCAGAGGGTGGAAATTGCAAACTCCCTCCTCTGAGGAAATCTGCCAGGAAAACGCTCATGGTAGGATCCAAATGATCCAGAAATTACTCCAAGGCACTGGATTAGTACCCTGGCCAAGTTACACTGTCTCAGCCTCAGAGGGTGGAAATGGCAAACTCCCTCCTCTGAAGAAATCTGCCAGGAAAACCTCATGGTAGGATCCAAATGATCCAGAAATTACTCCAAGGCACTGGATTATTACCCTGGCCAAGTTACACTGTCTCAGCCTCAGAGGGTGGAAATTGCAAACTCCCTCCTCTGAAGAAATCTGCCAGGAAAACCTCATGGTAGGATCCAAATGATCCAGAAATTACTCCAAGGCACTGGATTAGTACCCTGGCCAAGTTACACTGTCTCAGCCTCAGAGGGTGGAAATGGCAAACTCCCTCCTCTGAAGAAATCTTCCAGGAAAACCCTCATGGTAGGATCCAAATGATCCAGAAATTACTCCAAGGCACTGGATTAGTACCCTGGCCAAGTTACACTGTCTCAGCCTCAGAGGGTGGAAATGGCAAACTCCCTCCTCTGAAGAAATCTTCCAGGAAAACCCTCATGGTAGGATCCAAATGATCCAGAAATTACTCCAAGGCACTGGATTAGTACCCTGGCCAAGTTACACTGTCTCAGCCTCATAGGGTGGAAATGGCAAACTCCCTCCTCTGAGGAAATCTGCCAGGAAAACCTCATGGTAGGATCCAAATGATCCAGAAATTACTCCAAGGCACTGGATTATTACCCTGGCCAAGTTACACTGTCTCAGCCTCAGAGGGTGGAAATGGCAAACTCCCTCCTCTGAAGAAATCTGCCAGGAAAACCTCATGGTAGGATCCAAATGATCCAGAAATTACTCCAAGGCACTGGATTATTACCCTGGCCAAGTTACACTGTCTCAGCCTCAGAGGGTGGAAATTGCAAACTCCCTCCTCTGAAGAAATCTGCCAGGAAAACCTCATGGTAGGATCCAAATGATCCAGAAATTACTCCAAGGCACTGGATTATTACCCTGGCCAAGTTACACTGTCTCAGCCTCAGAGGGTGGAAATTGCAAACTCCCTCCTCTGAGGAAATCTGCCAGGAAAACCTCATGGTAGGATCCAAATGATCCAGAAATTACTCCAAGGCACTGGATTAGTACCCTGGCCAAGTTACACTGTCTCAGCCTCAGAGGGTGGAAATGGCAAACTCCCTCCTCTGAAGAAATCTGCCAGGAAAACCTCATGGTAGGATCCAAATGATCCAGAAATTACTCCAAGGCACTGGATTAGTACCCTGGCCAAGTTACACTGTCTCAGCCTCAGAGGGTGGAAATTGCAAACTCCCTCCTCTTAAGAAATCTGCCAGGAAAACCTCATGGTAGGATCCAAATGATCCAGAAATTACTCCAAGGCACTGGATTATTACCCTGGCCAAGTTACACTGTCTCAGCCTCAGAGGGTGGAAATTGCAAACTCCCTCCTCTGAAGAAATCTTCCAGGAAAACCTCATGGTAGGATCCAAATGATCCAGAAATTACTCCAAGGCACTGGATTAGTACCCTGGCCAAGTTACACTGTCTCAGCCTCAGAGGATGGAAATGGCAACCCCCGCCCCTTGAAGAAATCTGCCAAGAAAACCCTCATGGTAGGGTCAAAATAAGCCATAAATTACTCCATAAGACAATGGCCTAAAAACTCCAAAGGTACCAGTCCATCTGATCTTGGAAGCTAAGCAGGGTCAGCCCTGGATAGTCCTTGGATGAGAGACCGCCAAAGAATCCCAGGTGCTGCAGGCTGTATTTCAGAGGAAGGAACTGGCAAAACCACTTCTCGAGTCTTCCTTGCCTAAGAAATCCCTAAGAAATTCATGGAGTCACCATAAGGCGACAGGAGACTTGCAAGAAAGTTGGGCAGGGAATTTGTGCAATACCTGGCCCTGCTGCTGGCTTAAACTTACATTTACAACTTAAAATTGTTCTTAAACTGCTGTTAACTTTATAAAGTTGATATAAAATATTTTACTACAGTATTTGGTTAAGAATCTTTTTTTTCTAGATTTTCCTCCTTTAAAATTGGGTGCGTCTTATATGCCGGAGCGTCTTATATGCCGAAAAATACGGTAACTCATAGTGTTGTGGGGCTGAAACAAAGAGGAGGAACATTGTATATCATCTTAAGCTTACTGGACAAAAGGCAGGATAAAATATAAGAAATAAGCAAGATTCACATTTGCTTTTTGGAAATCCATGGTGTATTGTTTAATTTTGACAGTGTTTTAGAATTTCAAAAGTTGGTCCTGTGAACCTGAGTTGTAAAGCAAACACAATACGGGAATGTGTTTCCTGCTTGCATAACATGAACATCAAGGCAAACACACTAACTTAAAATTTCCATATGTTTTTATATGTGAGTGATCTATAAAAACCTTAATTCTTCTCCTAAATTGCACATTTTTAAATTTGTTTTCTTTGAATGTGCTCTGTTTAAGCCAGTAATCTGCTGAATTATTAGTTTTACTTATGTATTTAAAACATTTTCAAAAGTCTTTCATCTTTACATTCACCACAGCAACATATATAATTGAAGCAATAAGAACATGAAGACATGTTTTCATAAAACAAACAAAAATGGACTAAGTATACATACACAGTTAAAAGCATCTGGTCACAAATGGTAAACTAAATTAATAAAAATATATATTGGAGTTGAACAGCAGGACAGAGTAGAGCTCTTCTTAAAATGTTGCCTATTTGTGAACTCCCACTCCACACACATTTTTTCCTGTGTTTTCAGTGCCTGACCCTAGGGAAAGTGCGTTTGGAGACTGCTGAACTGTTGGAAGCAAGAGGCCTGCCACTCCGGGACCCCTCTGCCTTTCACTTTTTGTGGGTGGTGGATTTCCCCCTTTTCCTCCAGAAAGAAGAAAGCGCTATGGAATTTCAGTCTGCTCACCATCCTTTCACTGCCCCTCGCCCTTCTGATGAGCATTTTCTTTACACAGACCCTGCAAAGGTAACTTTGTGCCTTTATTTTCTAGCAGAACTTTGTGTACAAAAGTAGGCAGGGTTAGAAGAGAACAATGGCAAAGCAACTCTTGGTGGACTGTTTGTTGTTGTGTGCCTTCAAATCAATTCTGACTTATGGCAACCCTAAGGCTGGGTTTTTTTGGGGCAGAATTTGTTCAGAAAGGGTTTGCCATTGCCTTCCTCTGAGGCTAAGAGAGCGTGACTTGTCTAAACTCACCCAGTAGGTTTCCATGACCAACAGGGATTTGAACCCTGGTCTCCCAGTGTCCTACTCCAATAGTAAGACTGTTTGGCTGTGCCAGTTTCTCATGCTGTCAGGATCTCTCTCATTTCAGTGGCCACAAATAAGCCAGTGTTGCATTTGCTATGAGGCACAGTTTCACCCCCAATCCCCAAGCTATCTTTCATACTGCCACTGAAATGTGGGATCAAGTAGAGCCCTGCAGAATCCTGTAACGATACTCCCAAGGGGTCAAACAATAATCCCTCAGCACCAACTTCATCCTCTGGAGTCTATCCATAAAACAGAAACAAGATCACGACTGCTGAAAAGAGGAAGGCAGATGGAAAATTCAGATGTTTGCAGAAAAGATGTTTGTTGACGGATAATAGAGAGGTGGCAATCATGTATTGATGTTTGTATGTGTTTCGATTGTACTATGTGTGAACATAAGCACAGTGGACCATTAATGTCAGTGGAATCATTAAGCATGTGCTTGCATCTCTCCATATTATAATTTGATAGGACTTCAAATTTGTTTACATTTTTATCTAACTTTACTAAGTGTGGCTTTGAATTTAACTGTGAATCCTTGAATTTAGAGTTGTAGGAAATTTAACTGTGTTGGCAGAAGTGAGAAAACACAAAGATGTGTGAGATCCCACAAAATTTCACATCAGCCCCCCATTCCCCATCTGTATTGTCTCTATTTTTGTAAGATGTCCAGCTTACGCTACTTTCAGTAAAGACATATCATATTCCTTGAAAACTATGTGCACAAAGTGATGACATAGTCCCTTTCTATTTTCCCCAGGTCCATGGTCAGCACTATGATTTAGTCCTAAATGGTAATGAGATTGGAGGTGGCTCCATTCGAATTCACAGTGCAAAGCAGCAGCGTTTCATTCTTGAGAAAGTACTGAAGGTAATGGCATACTTGTATCAGTCCGATAGGTTACATTCTTGGGTACACACTGATAGACATACTAAGATTACATGCCATTTTTTTCTTCTAGGCTGTATCCTATGGTAGTTATTAACATTATACTCCTGTTCTAGGAGGACACTGAACTGCTTACTCATCTTCTTGAAGCTCTAGATTGTGGAGCACCACCTCATGGAGGAATTGCATTAGGTCAGTATCTGCTTGTTGTTGTTGTGTGCCATCAAGCCGCTTTTGACTTATGGCAACCTCAAGGTGACCCTGTCATGGGGTTTTCTTCACAATTTGTTCAGAGGGAGTTTGCCATTGCCATCTTGAGGCTGAGAGAGTGTGATTTGCCCAAGGTCAGTGGGTTTACATGGCCAAGCCAGGATTCAAACTGGCCTCCAGAGTCCTAGCCCAGTGCTCAGACCGCTATACCACACTGGCTTTTTTTACTTGACACTCAATTAAAGGAACTATTTCCTGTATTTTAACACTGACTTTACTTCCACAAATAAACAGCATTCTGTGCAGTCATACTGGCCACATGATCACAGAGTAGTCTCTGACAATGCTGGCTCTTTGGCTTAGGGTTGATAAAACAATAAATGGAACAAAAGAGACAGCTTGTTGAGCCCCTGGAACTGAAAAGCCAGTCAACATCATTTATTATATATGAAAGTGCCTAATATGTACTAGGCATGCCCTTTCTGCAGACATAGGGTCAGAACAAACTGCCAGAAATAATCCAGCTTGAGACCACTTTAACTGTCCTGGCTCAATGCTAGGGAATCATGGGAATTGTAGTTTTTTTCTGAGACATTGAGCCTTCTCTGTCAGAGAGCTCTGGTGCTACAATAAAATACAGTTCCCATGATTCCCTGGCACTGAGCCAGGGCAGTTAAAAGTGGTCTCAAGCTGGATTATTTCTGGCAGTCTGTTCAGGCCCTCACTCTCCAAGTCATTGACTCTTAGAACAGATCATGTCACTTAGGTCAGATCACAAGTGACAAGGAAATTCTTGTAAGGAAAACTGCCTACCAGAGAGATCTACAGTTACACCTACAAGCATCCACAATAGTTTGACTATTTCAAACTTCTCATAGTCAGGCAGTATTAACACTACCAACTAATTTTCACTTCTCCTCCTTGCTGCAAGTTTGTGGCTTGCAGAGGTTTGGGTGATATTGTTCCCCTGCTGCTGGATTCTGCTGTTCCATCAGTAGAAATCCATTATTGGATCCTACCTCAAGCAGCTAGAAAAAGAACAGAAAACCGCACGTGTTCAGTCTTTCTTATCAATATTACTATTTTGATCAGTATACAATTGGAACTATTATGTTAATTGTTAATTATGCATAAATGTGCTCTGTGGCCTCAGTCAGCTTCACATTCAGGGTTCCCCCCACCCGACTTTTCCCTAAAGTCAGATGGTACTACAGTAATATTACTTAATGCCTTTGTCTTCCAGGGCTTGACAGACTGATCAGTATCATAGTTGGAGCTGATAGTATTCGAGATGTCATTGCTTTCCCCAAGTCCTTCAAGGGAAGAGACCTGATGAGCAACGCTCCAGATTACGTTACCCCAGAGGAACTTGAGCCATACCATATTCAGGTTACATGGCCTTTGGCCCAAGCTAAAGCCAGCACTCACTGATTGAAAGCAATTAGTCTTGTTTTGGGCATCTAAAATAAGATAACATAACCTACTGGATATCTATAACTGGTGGAAAGGTAAATTCATCCTATTTATTATTGGTCCACTAATGCTCGTCTTGCATTAAAAGCACTGGATGGATGCATAGCTGCAATTACATGAAGAAACAAGATAGTGTACATATATGGATTCTTCCAAGAATAGAACTGAAGTTTGCTGAGCTGGGTGATCAGCATGATTTACTCTGAACCGACACCATGCCAGCATAACCAGGTGTGAGAGATAATGGATGCTGCTATCCAGTGTAATCTGGAGGGCCACAATTCCTCCATTCTCTGGCTGTCAGTGGAAATTACAATAGGATTTTCACGTTCACTTACAGAAGAGTTTGAACTAGATGTAACACATCATTTCTTTACTTACCTTTTGGATAGAAATGCCTTCTTTGAATAAATCATGGGCACAACTCCCATTGGCCTCCAGGAGCAGTTATTTGCCTTTTAAACTCCCAGCAAGGCCAAATACCAAGAAGAATGGCCCCAGATGTCATTTCTGGTTACAATTTGTATTTGTTGTGCATCCCATGCAACTGCCACAGTTCCCCATGTGGACGTTTTTAGTGGACCAGGGACATTTGGATTAAAGTTGGTTTGTTCTATGTCTGCATGTTTGCATTGTCCTATTAGCAAGAGTTCTGCTGCTGCCATCTTTGTTGTTGTGTGCCTTACGCTGACCGTAAAGTGAACTTAGTTTTCTTGATAAGATTTCTTAAGATATGGTTTGCCATTGTCTTCCTCTGAGGAT
This sequence comes from Phrynosoma blainvillii, assembly GCA_026167975.1. Lineage (NCBI taxonomy): Eukaryota > Metazoa > Chordata > Lepidosauria > Squamata > Phrynosomatidae > Phrynosoma > Phrynosoma blainvillii. The sequence goes on from JANUYF010000004.1 coordinate 157,876,435, forward strand.
AAAAGTATGAGTTGCCCAAGGCTACCCAGTGAGTTTCCATGGCAGAATGGGGATTTGGCTAGGACCTCCAAGTCCTCGCCTAGCACTCAAAACTAATGCCACACTGGCTGCAATCTTCACCAAGTGCTTTTATCAGTTTATTCCTGATTTCAACCAGTTCAATTACAGGGAACTATGACTCTTCAGATACTTTTGGCCTGAATTTCTCAAGGGCCCATTAGCATTGCCAACTGTTAGAAATTTGGGGAAATGAAGTCTACAAAGATTTGAAGGGCCAGTTACCTGCCTCTGAATTAGTTCAAATGGACTAAATAGCAAACCTCACTCCGAAGCAGGCGAAACTTGAAATTACATTTGCCTGAATGGCATCACTATTGTTTTATATTTGGGGCAGCTAAAAAGGCCAATGCAATTTTAGGCTGCATCAGTAGAAGTCTTTGGAAATCACCAAAGAGGAATTCAAACAAATAGCTAGCACGTGTAGGGTTAAAGTCAGAAAAGCTAAAGCACAGAATGAAATCAGGCTTGCTGGAGCGGTTAAGAACAATAAAAAGGGCTTTTGGGGGTATGTCAGTAGCAAAAGGAAAAAGAAGGAAATGGTAGGGCCACTGTGTGGAGAAGATGGCAAAAAGTTAACAGGGGACAGAGAAAAGGCAGAATTACTCAACACCTTCTTTGCTTCAGTCTTCTCAGAAAAGGCAAAGGGTGCTCAACTTGAGGATAATGGAGCAGAGGACAGAATAGGAGAATTTCATCACAGAATAAGTAAAGAGATAGTACAGAAACATCTGGTTAATCTAGATGAATATAAGTCTCCAGGACCAGATGAATTACATCCAAGGGTATTAAAAGAACTGGCAAATGTAATATCAGAACCATTGGCAATAATCTTTGAGAATTCCTGGAAAACAGGAGAGGTCCCAGCGGACTGGAGGAGGGCAAATGTTGTCCCCATCTTCAAAAAGGGGAAAAAAGAGGATCCCAACAATTATCGTCCAGTTAGTCTGACATCAATACCCGGAAAGATTCTGGAGCAGATCATTAAACAGAGAGTCTGTGAACATCTGGAAGATAATTTCATAATCACAAAAAGTCAACATGGGTTTCAGAGAAACAGGTCATGCCAGACAAATCTGATCTCTTTTTTTGATAAAATTACCAGTTTGGTAGATGAAGGGAATGCTGTGGATATAGTATATCTTGATTTCAGTAAGGCCTTTGACAAAGTTCCCCATGACATTCTTGCAAGCAAGTTGGTAAAATGTGGGCTAGACAAAGTAACTGTTACATGGATTTGTAATTGGTTATCTGGTCGAACACAAAGGGTGCTCAACAATGGCTCCTTTTCAACCTGGAAAGAAGTGACCAGTGGGGTGCCACAGGGCTCTGTCCTGGGCCCAGTGCTATTCAATATCTTTATTAATGACTTGGATGACGGTATTGGGGGCATAGTTATCAAATTTGCAGATGACACCAAATTAGGAGGAGTAGCTAATACCCCAGAGGACAGGATCAAAATTCAAAATGACTTGAGCAGACTAGAAAGTTGGGCCAAAGCTAACAAAATGAAATTCAACACAGAGAAATGTAAGGTACTGCACTTAGGGCGGAAAAACGAAAAGTACAGATATACGATGGGGGACACTTGGCTGAATGAGACTACCTGTGAAAGGGATCTAGGAATCCAGGTGGACCACAAGTTGAACATGAGTCAACAGTGCGATGCAGCAGCTAAAAAGGCCAATGCAATTTTAGGCTGCATCAGTAGAAGTATAGTGTCTAGATCAAGAGAAGTAATAGTGCCACTCTATTCTGCTTTGGTCAGGCCTCACCTGGAATACTGTGTCCAGTTCTGGGCACCACAATTCAAAAAGGATGTGGAGAAACTGGAGCGTGTCCAAAGGAGGGCAACTAAAATGGTGAAGGGTCTGGAAAGCAAGCCCTATGAGGAACGACTTAGGGAGCTGGGGATGTTTAGCCTGGAGAAGAGAAGGCTGAGAGGTGATATGATAGCCATGTTTAAATATTTGAAGGGATGTCATATCGAGGAGGGAACAAGCTTGTTTTCTGCTGCTCCAGAGACTAGGACCCGAAACAATGGATGCAAGCTGCAAGAAAAGAGATTCCACCTCAACATTAGGAGGAACTTCCTGACAGTAAGGGCGGTTCGACAGTGGAACACACTCCCTCGGAGAGTAGTGGAGTCTCCTTCCTTGGAGGTCTTTAAGCAGAGGCTGGATGGCCATCTGTCGGGGATGCTTTGATTGGGAGTTCCTGCATGGCAGGGGGTTGGACTGGATGGCCCTTGTGGTCTCTTCCAACTCTATGATTCTATGATTCTATGATTCTATATGACATTGGTGTGTTTAAAAATTTGCTTCAGAGCTAGAAATCTGAGAAAATTAAGGCCTGCAACTAGTTTCACCACTATTTTGTCAGTAAAGCCAGTGCTATAATAAGATTGAATACGGTGGCCACCTCAGGAGATTTGAGCCAGAACACTTAGATCACTTGGTATTCAGCAGCACCTGTTTGAAATATGAACAAGCACATGCTGGCAAGCTCTTATGTTGTTACTGGTGTATGTTTCTCTGCTAACTTTGCATCAGTGATACCAAGGAAGAAATATTGAGAGAAGGCGAATACTGAGCAGAAAGGGGTGATGGCTCCAAATGTTAAATAAGAGTTTCCATGCTAGCATGGGGGGAGGTGGTAGAGAAGCATTAGTCCTTGGTGTGTCCATCCATTCCCTTAAGGTCATTTTTCACTTGAAAAGAAGATTTCCCAGTTTTATGCCACAAAACATTGCTTTTGCTTCAGTGAGGTAGTGTGACTATCTTCATCATTCACTTTTAAGGTACATAAATATTTTGTGGTCATTATTTTTGTTTTCATACTATGCAACAACAGTCAACCTTCTAAATCAGGGGTAGGCAACCTTTCCCCTTTAAGTGCCGAGGGACTTCAGCTCCCAGAATCCCAGGAGCTATTGGCCAACATGGGACTACTGGCCAACATGGCTGAGGCTTCTGGGAGCTGAAGTCCCTCGGCCCTTAAAGGGGAAAGGTTGCCTACCCCTGTTCTAAATTCACAGATTCTGCATCCACGGATTCACCCATCCACATCTTGAAAATATATCTTCTTTTAAATTCCAAAAAGCAAACCTTGATTTTGCCATTTTACTGCCCCATTATATGTAATGGGACTTGAACATCCTTGGATTTTGGCATCCACGGGGGTCTTATGTGTTACATATAAATAGTACCTTGAGAGCCAGCATGGCGTAGTGGGTTGTGTTGGACTGTGACTCTGCAGACCAGAGTTTGATTTCCTACTCGGTCATGAAACCCAATGGATGACCTTGGGCACGCCACATGCTCTCAGCCTTAAAAGGAAGACAATAGCGAACCTTCTCTGAACAAATCTTGCCAGGAAAACCCCATGGTAGGTTCACCTTAGGTTCACCATAAGTTGGGAATGACTTGAAGACACAGAACAACAAAAAATTGTGTTTAATTTATGCAGTTGCTATTCAAGAATATGTTTCATTGAATTCAGCAGGGCAGGCTCCCAAGAAAGCATATGTAAGATTGCAACCTAAACAACTTCATTACAACTATTTTCTGATGGATCGAAGTTTTTCAAATGCGGCTGCTAAATGCCCTGCACTATCTTTTGATTCTGGTCACATTCCATGTTTAGTTGTCCCATTGTCAGTGGTTCTCCAAGCATTTGTTCTCCACAGGATGAGCAAATGGTGGATCAGGAGAGCAAGTAAGGACCCAGTTCTCCAAGGTTTGCCCAGACATAACCCAAGCATATCACCATGGATGCACCAAGTTATGCCACCAAGTTGAGGTTTGTTTCAAGAGACCATTATTGTACTATATGCCACTTTACTGAATATCATTTTATGTTCCAATAACTATGTGCCCATTAGATCAAGTTAACTATCAGGGCAGATGGCACACTAATCACTTTGTTATTGGGTGCCTTCAAGTCTTGTTGACTTATGGATACCCCATGGATTTCACTGGTTTTTCTTAGCCAAAGAATACTCATTTTGCTAATTCCTTCCTCTGGACTATAGTCAGCCTTTCCCAACTGCAGGCTTGCAACTATGGATGGGCTCACCCTGTTCTCCCCAATGTCAGTGCATGTACATGGCTGCACCAGCACAGCCACATGTGCATCGTGCTGCCATTGGGGAGGATTTGAGGTCCCACTTTATTTGCTGTCCACAGGGACATCTGGAATGGAATCCCCATGGATACAAAGTCTACAGCACTTGATATTCATTGACCCATGCAATATATCCAGCAGATCCCATCCAAGTACTAAACAAGGCTCACCCTTCTTAGCTTCCAAAATCATACAGGATTTGGCACCTTATCAATTTCCTCTTGAGACTCTGTTCATTCCCATGACCAAGCATGCATTCAAACCATGGTCTCCAGTAATATTAATAATAAGACCCTTTGTTATCTGCTTATTTTAGGAAATGAACTCGTTGCTATGTAAAGTTTATATTGCATATTGCACCATTGGGTAACGGAACAGAGTCCAGCTGCATACTCCAAGTAGTTGTTCCTTGATTAAATTGTGGAGGTCTATTAAGGGGACATAGACATATTACATTAACATGCCTTGCAAGGGCCTGAGGTGCTTTTGGAGAGTCCCAGGATTCCACAGCAGTTTAGGGTACGCATGAGATTGGAGGAATTCCATTTTTCCAGCTCTTTCTGTAAGAACATTCAAATACATCTCGATTTTGCCTTGCATGCAACTTTCTGGATCAGAGCCACTGCGGCCAACTGCAATCTTTCTAGTTTTAAAGGAAATGCAGGTACAAATGCTAATGCCTACTGCATTGTTTCACTGGATTTATTCTAATTACCACAAAGAATCCCATCACAGAACATTAACTTTCTATCATAGGGGTGGACAGCTTATATAGGCTAATTTTCCACCTGTGCCAAAATATCCCCATTACCTACATTAAGGCATTCTGGGTTGAAAGGAAGAATCTACACAACTTGTCACTGCCTAGGGCCAGGCAGGAAGAATTAATGAGGTCTTGTGATAGCCAAACAAGAAAACAAGCTTTGCAGTCTCCTCCCTTTTGGCCATCTGTGAGACCAGCTCTCTTACTGCCCATTCTTGAATGCAGAGCATTAATGGGAACTACTGCCAATGGAGGGGCTGCCTTGGCTGCGTGTGCATTAGAAGGAATTTTAGTGCTATCATATGCCATCACAATGTGGATGTTGTGGAACAAGGCCTCTTACATCCTAACAAAGATTAAAGGACACCAACAAGGACTCAGTCATGAAAGGACTTGGTCTTGCAAATATAACATTTTAGCACAGGACACATATTCAGACTGTGTCACAACTTCTCCTGTGGATGCAATGAGTTAGGACTTTGGGCATTAAAGGGGTTGGGACAGAGACACTTGAGCCCTCTCTTCTCCCTTTCCTGGCTGCTCTGGTGAGGAAGACTCAAGACCTTTTGGCCACCTGCTCTGTAAGGCATACTCTTGGGCATGAAAAGCTGATGAAAAACTTGGGGGAGCAAGTGATTTCTTAGCAGCACACATCTACTGTGAAGCTGCCAAATAGATAAGTCTAGCTGGAGGAACACCCTCTGGGTGCAGACACCACTCCCTGGGAGAAAGGAGTGTCTGCTCAAAGTCTGCCTGGACATTCCTATACATGCTGGGCTGAAAGGGACAGGACTATTTTCTCTACTCACTGCCTTCATAAAGGGATAACCCGGATCCCCCTTGTTATGCAATGCAGGAACCTTGTGTTGGTGAGGCTCAGTAGGTTTCTCCTTGAACCATGGGGGGCAAAGTGGGAAGAAAGTAACAAGGGCCACAACAATTGATGCCGTGCCCCTTGTTTTGAAATTGTAAGTGACCTGTAAAGCTTCAAAGGCACCTATGCAAGGACCTGTCGTCCAATTTCTCCCTCTACAGAATATCCTCCAAGGAGGGATGGGCAATAAACTGGCATCTGAATACCAAGGCTGCCTTGTGGCCATTCTTCAAGGAATTACTGGTTTGCTCGAGAGCCTTCAAACAAAAACAGCCTTTCCTGAAGGTCCTTATGAATTCTTCTTCTGAAATGCTATTTGCCTCTTAGGGAACATACCCCAAGTTGTTTGGATCCCTCTTTTCACCAACCCAGAGAATCTACGGAATAATTAACATACATTTAAGTAATTAATATTCCTCTCGACAAACTTACTTTATTTTCTTTGCTCTGATCATAGACATCAAGCTACTACCTTTGTCTAAAATGAAGTCCGATTTAAATTCATTGCCAAGGCCTCAGAAAAGAGGCAAGCACAACGCCACCATGCCTAGCCCAGGAGATAAAAGGCCTTCCCTCCACCCCAACTGCTACCACCCTGGCCTCCGAGGGAAGGAATAAGAGATAGTTTCTGCTGGACTTAAGCCCCTTCTCCACTGCCATCCCCTTTCCTTGTATGTTGTGCATTGTATACCTGAGAGCAGAAAACTGTCCAATTACCAATTTATAAGCAGTTCTGAGAGGATTCCTGAAGAACGGGATATAAATACAATAAATAATTCTGGCCAAAATCATGTACATCTTTATTACATGCACTCTCTTATACAGCTAGTAAACAGAAGGCAAGATTTATAAAATTTTAATTTTCCAAATGCCACATCGTTTAGAATTCTAATGCATCTTCCATATTCTTCCACACAACGCCGCAACTTCTCAATGCTAGGATGGGAGGGAAAAAAAATATTTAGCCAGTGCACCCTGTTCAGAAATACAACACATCTTCTAAGATGAATAGATCAGACCTTGAATTTTCCATCACACAGTCAGAAAGAGAGTTCAAGATTAAGTTAATCATCATTAATCTATTCCTACAAAGACAAATTAGAATGTGTTATATAGAAGTAATACTTACTCTTCAAAGTCAACTTCCATTTCAAGCTTTAATTACCTAGAAGTCGAAAGTGGCATTAATATAGCACTAAACTACTGCAGTTTATGTGGAAAAAAGTGCTCAGTTTCTCTCAAGTCATTTCCACCAAATCAGCAAAACTTTCATTGCCAGAATTCATACTTTAACAAATACTAGTTGTTTTGAAAGTTACATAAATTAGCAACATGGCATCTATAGCCTTCCTGATGTTCAAAGACATCAGCGCCCATCAGATGAAGTCAGCATGGGCAATGGCGAGAAATGATGGGAAATGTAGTTTAATAAAGGGAGACACTGATTTACCACTGATTTACCCAAACTGTTTCAACTATTTTGCTGAAAGTATACAGAATTACTCAGTATAACTGTCTAGAAAAGATATACAAAAGATTTCACAGAAATTGAGTCAACTAACAATCTTGCAGAAGAAAGTGGCTGGATTATTTCTGTATTCTTCACTTATTTAGGAAGAGGGCTCTTTAAGATTCCAAGTAAGCATGCATTTTGCCTTAAGAAGCAGGTTTTCTTAAAAAGGAATTTCACATTATGGTGGCAGAGAGGGAATCTCAGGAGTTATAGAGTAGCAAAAAACCTGGCAAAACTGCCCATGGGGGTACAAGAGGCCTTTTACGTCAAGGCGATCTCTGAAGGGAGACATGCATCCCCAGACCCCTGGAAGCTGCTTAACCTCTCTTCAGCTATAATACTACTATTATAGTACTACTAGAACATACAATTCTAAAGGCAGATACATCAGATAGGAGCGAAAGACAGATCACCACTGTTCCATCTGCTGAACTATGTGATCATCATTGTATCTGCTTTGTTTCCTACAACTCTAATCCTTTTAAAAGCTCTATGTATCGCCAACACTAGTTAGTAGTATGCATGGCCAACTTTAAAAAAATGTAAATTAAGTCAACATATTTCAAATCAGAGCATGTTGCACATACCTCAGAGCCCCCAAACAGCCTTTCTTCCCAGCGATTTCTCAGTTTAATCTGTAATAAGTAACAAATGTATCAATGATCCTTGACATGAAAAAGTATATTACAAGGCAGTTTTACTTCTGTACTGTTTCAGTGCAATATTTCTTCAGTAACTTTCAGAGAGATTCCCATTGTTTCATACAATATCATCATTAACAGTACACCAAATAAAATACACTTTTTAACATATGTATACTGCATGTATAAAGTTTCAAGTCTTGGCCAAAACAAAACTAGAAAGTAGGATGCTCAATCCAACTCCACAGAACGAACTAGTGTCACACAATTTCATTTAGTGCTGTCAGCAACACAATAGGGTTTTTCAAGTTTTTTGCAGTCACTCTTCAGGAACTGTTTTCATCTTACAACCATTACAACTTAGCTTAATTCGTTCAGGGCCAATGCAGATCGGCCATTTGGGATGGCACAGAGCCGCCCCAAGGAGCAGCGGATCAGGGCTGCTACAACCCCACACCGCAGTCCCGATCCTCCCTTTTGCTACCCCGAAAAGAGCAGCTAAATGCAGCTCCTTTTAGGGGTGGCAAAAGACCGCCCTAAGAGCCGGCACTGCAGCTCTTCAGCATCCTTTTGGCGCAGCATGTTTAGACACTGCACCAGGAGGGCGTCCTGACGCGCACGTTGTGCGTACGGCTGTGTGGCATCAGAACAGTGTTGGGGTGGGCTTGGGGCGGACAGCATGTGGCTGCTCCACCCCAACTCCACCCCCAGGCCGACCCTTTGGGCCAATCTGCAAAATTTTAACTGTCTTAGGGGCTGGCATCGTGCCGCCCCATTCCTTGACAGATCAGGGCTACAGAAACTGCATACCACTCCCCTGATTTGGTGGTTTGCCTCTCTAAAAAGAGCTGGTAAATACCGCTCCTTTTTAGAGCAGCAAAAAGCTACCCTTGTCGTGACGGTGGCTTTTTGACGTTCCTTTGGCACAGCATGTGTGAACACTGCGCCAAGGGAGTGCCCTGATGCCACCCACTGAGGGCAAATTTGGAGTGGCCGGAATGTAGTCACCACACTCCCACTCCACCCCCAGGCTGGCCCTTTTGACCAGTCTGTACAGACCCTTATTCTTGCATGGTGCTTTGGTTACAAACTACTTCAATATTTACAGAAAGGTGGAGCAGGAATGTCAGAAAAAGTGAGTATGGAGGTATTTCACAGGAAGCCAGATGTATCTCCGCTTCAATCAATTACTGTCATGGACAGATAAAATATAAAAACAGATATAAAAGAATCCTGCAGCCCTGACAGTGAGAATAAATTTATAGCATAAACTTTTGTGGACTCCAGTCTACTTGATCAGATGCAGTATTTCTGAACTACAGGATTCTTTTGTTTCTTTTTATGCTGAAACAGATTAACATGGCAAGACAGCTGCCAGGGTCAGGTACAAAGTTTCTTTACCTTACTGGGGCAGTGGCAGGCTCAGAGGAAATCCTTCAACAGCACTATACACCACCCATGATGTGAGCTTCATTATTTGGAGATCCATTCAGCAATAGTTTGTGAGGTTAACACCAGTCTGTCTTCCTCGGTTTCCACTGCAACTAAACAAAAGCCCCTAGTTAATTATTAATGTCAGGCCTAAATTCCAAATTTCTCATCTAGACCCACAAGAGCCTTTGAGTGGACATCCGCATGAAGGGACATCTACCCTGTATATTCCCAATTCACCGCTTATTTGATGATGACTAAGTCGGTCATGATGCCATGACACGCCCAGCACATCACATGCCCATTGCTCACGATATTTCTCTGCCCAGCTACAGGCACCATTTTCCCACAAAAGCCTCAGTGCAATGTTTTCAGAAAACTCTTCTGTCCACTACTCTTAAACATCATTGGCTTTTTCCTTTAGTATGCGCTGGGTTGCTTTTTAGTGGTGAATTTTACTAGACAGGAGGGGACTCCTGGTCCATCTACCAAAGCTCCTTGAACATGGGAACACCAAAAATGTTAACTAAGTTCTCACAAAGTATGTGCTCTATTTTCTACTTTTATTTCACTATTTATATGCACCCTTTCTGGTGCAAGTCGACAAAGGCAACAAAAGTGACACGCAAAATATGTAGAAAATTCCATTCTAACACACAAGGTCAAATTAAAGTTGCACATCTTACTAACCTCTCCTCTCAACAGGGATGTTAACACTGCAGTCTTTGCCTACTGGTAATTTAAAGAGAAAAAAAGTTATAAAGGTGCAACGTGTTATTTTAAGCTGGCATTACAAAATTTCACTCCAACATACTGCCATAAATACCAGTGATGAGACTAGAAAGCAAATCAATATTCTGTCTAAACTTTAGAAACAACTTACGTAACCTCAGTAAATGGAACGGAATTGTGTTAATTTCATGACTATTCATATGGCGGAATTTAATTTCATCATCGGTTACAGGTTGTGTTATAGCTAGCTTTGAATAAGCCACCCCTAAAAGAGAGAAATTAAAAAAATTAGGTCTTACCTTGGTTGGTAGTTCCACAGTCAGAACCTAGGTAAGAGTTAACAAATTAGTTTCCCATTTCATATGCACATCACTAAACAATGTAAAAATTCAATGGTGTAAAAAACCCAAACTTTTACAGGGTTTTCAGTACAACTAATCCACATGGGATTTCGGGTCAGACATTTAATCATCATTTTAAACCCTGCTGGTTTATTCTGACTCCTTAACAAATTCTAGGGCATAATCTACAGAATGCTTCTTGAATTTTTCAGTGTTTAGAGCCTTCAAGTTCTAGGTACAGTCTTTCTAGGGTAGGTATCTAGGCAGAAGCAGATCTGTAACTAAATTAAACAAACCTAGGCAGGATGATTCACAGCTCCCATGCATTTTCTTAGCAATTTGCACAAACCCATGGAATATCTCTATCAAAAAATTAGATAAGTATACAGCAACAGAACTAAACTGATATTAGCATCTCAATTTCTTCTTGCCAGGTCAGACAAACATCTACATGCTGCTTTTCCATCCATATGTTTTCTTTTATATGTCTAATATTGAGGCTGACTTTCACCTTTCACCATTCCGGACCTGACCCCTGCAGATACCAAAATCCACAGATGCTCAAATTCCCACCAAGTATGCAGCTGCCACCGCCACCTTCTTCCTCCTCCTACTCATCGTCCTCTTCCTCCTCCTTGCAATCCCCACTGCCACCATCTTCCTCCTCCTAGAATTCCTTCTCATGTTCTTCCTCCTTGCAATTGCTGCCTGCCCAAGGAAATCAGCTTCTTCTGGATTGGGGCAGCTGCCACAGGGCTGACAGGCTGCAGTGCCATTTGCAAAAGCTGCTCTTCTCAAGCAGCAGCAACGATTACAAGGAGGAGAAAGAGGAAGACAACAAGCATGACTGCTAGGAGGAGGAGGATTGCTAGGAAGGAGGATAGTGGCGGCAGCTGCAACAGCTGCAAAATGGAGCGGGCTTGCCATCCACAGGTATTAGGATCTATAGATGGCAAGTCTGCAGATAAGGAAGGCCTACTGTAATCAACTGCCTTGATAGTTAAAACCCAGCAGGCAGGAATACTTGGGAATTGCTGGCCACCCACTGTAACTACTAACTAGATTCTTATAGAACATCATTGACATAGTACCTTGGTGTCATGCATTTCTCTATGGTAGATTCTCCCTAGCGACTTACCATTAACAGAAGTTCTGGCTATACAAATAGCTCTTCAGTGCAGATTCCAATCCTGGAAAAAAGAAAGGTTTTAAAGACGACCTAGAGAAAACTAGTTATAAAATGGGGGGAAAAAGCAAGCATATGCTTACAGTCAGGTAGAGCTAATTAAAACCTCCATTATTTAAGTCAGTTCTATTGGCTTCTCATCACACCAGCAGCTTGCATTACATACTAAGCAAAAAGTAGACTGAAGAATGTTACTGCACATTTTCTGAATCACCTTCAGACAGAACAAGCCAGAAGAATTTGTTTTCTGAAGCCTGGCCTACTCCTATAGGAGGCTGTATTGTTTACATGTCTGTTTGTGGCTGAAAATTGAAAAGACTCACCTAGTTTAGAAAGAAATAGTCAAAGACGCAATTGGTCATCTCTGAATTAAAGCATCACCAGATCCAGCCTTCAGGAACAGTTCCACAATATAAGCTTTCACCACTTTGCTTAGTATGGTAACTTGAACTGACTTTCTAGTAAGTAACCCTCCTGTAACTTTAATTTACCTTTCTCTGTTTCAGTTTATCCATCCACATTCTAACATGTCAACCTGGTTGAGACATGAAGACCTGTAGAAAAAACAATACCTGCTTTTAGTACTAAACAATTTCAGCTTTTAAAAAAAAACACACTACAGTAGTCCACTGTATCAGTATTGATTTTTTTATCCTCACTGGGATCAGTGACCTGATTCAGCATCATGTACAGCAGACTGACCTGTTCCTTTAATAATGCTGCATTTCCTAGTATATATCGCAAGTAAAAACAACAACAAATTTTAGAGGGAGCACTCTGTTAATACAAAGGTTAAATGAGGGAGAAGTCTTCAAAAAGACCCTATGTATTTACTTCGCAATTTGCGCAAAAACTAGATCAGTGTTGTTTCGTCAAAAATGTCCAGACTGAAAGGTGCAGGTGAATTGAAAGGATTTTTACACTCAGTTGGAACTTAAGTCATAAAAAGTACAATATGGTAATGGTGGATGAAGAGCACATAGTGGTGACAGAAGGACTTTGACATCCAACAGTTTGCTTTGAGCATCTCCCACTTCCTTCAAAGTAAGCCCAATGCAGTTAATGCAGCTGCACACGTTTAGTACAAGCCCTCTTCTAACATCATCATATTCATTTTTGCATCACATGCTTTGGTCATCCAAAGCAAACTGATACTACCTACTGATGGACATGTTGGAATCTGTGACACAGCAGCAGTTCAGCCATATTGCATAGTCTTGCTGTAAAAAGCAGCAGATGACCTGTAAGAAAAAATTAACACACTTATTATACTTCTTCATTTAACCTTCAATAGTTTACATGTTGCAAAAACAGACACTACTCTTGCTGTCACGAAGACCTTCCTGACAGCAAGAGTAAACAATAAAATGGACTGCTTTGAAGGGGAGTTCCTTATCTGTATATTTACTCATGTCATAGGTATATTATAAAATTAAAATACACTGGTATCAGGCAACCATAAAAAGCAAGGCTCTCTCTGTTGATCTCATGGCAGACAAACTGAAATTTCAAAGAGGATGCATCAGATAGGAGCGAAAGACATCAGCATTCATCACAGATTATCTGATGAACTATGCTGTCATCACACACATCCTTTATTGGCAATGGATTGAGAAATATCGATTGAGCTATATTTGATGGTGCTAACTATGTAATGCCATCCAGCTTAATCTTGGATATACAATGGCAGGGGAAAATCTGTTTCCATGAAGACTTTGTGCAATTAATTTATAAAACTCACTAATCTATAGTCCATCCCTTACTTTTAGAATTTACACCCATCAGATACAGACTAATCAGTATTTTGGAAGACACTTACCAGTACTTCATCCTATTAGCACCGAGCCCTTCTGTCAAACCCTGTAAAGAAAATAGTGTCTTACAAAATCTGCACAAAAGGCAATTAGAAAAGAGATCCTTTTTAAAAACATTAATTGTGCCTCAGTTTAAAACAAAGGTGGTTAAGTGTTCTCATCATTCTCCTGTTCAAGAGTAGCAAATAAGTGTCATCATTGCAGCACAACATAAGCCATTATTTCTACAGGGGCGAGCAGACTTCAGGTTTGCAAGATCAACTTTTCTTTTTGCTGGGGCCCCAAGATCTGCCAACCAAAGTCTAGTGCAAGGTACAAACCTGAACATTTTCTGAAACCAGGGATTTGTTTTGAGCAAAAAAAAATTGGAGCTCACAGTCCTTCCACATAAAAATCTACTGTTTACTACAAATCCCCCAGAAATCTATCAGTAAATCCAATGTACTTTCTGCCCACTCCTAATTTAACTAATTTAATTTTTGAAATGGAAAAATACCTTCATTAATAGTGCAGTCACGAGCTTCTGGCCCTATAAAGAAAAGAGATCTTTTTCAGACAGCAGGAACTATTTTTTCTTTTTTTAAAAAAAGAAATATCTCACAACAAAAATATTTTAAATGAAATCCAAGGGAGCCTCAGACACAATGAATGTGCAGTAGTACAATTGGAATACATTCAAGAGACATCAGAACAGCTCTATAACCACAGCAGAAAATTACAATGCGTGGTTTCTATATATTAAGTTTCATTCTAACTTGCACTTTGATGGGGGAAGCATTCTGTATCACCACAGAACTGTTGTAAATGGTTCAGTCCAGTTCGCATTAAAGCTCAAATACTTTTCTCTTTGAAGAGAAGTTCTCTCATTTGAAGTTTTTGCGCTGAGGTGAACACTATACCATTTCCTCAGATTTGTCACTCTATTCAATTCTACTCCTCTCCAACAGGTTTTTCTCCCCAAATGATTCAATGCTTCTTTTCTGCTGATCATGCTGTTCTTGTTGGGTTGTCTGCATTCCTGCAGTTGTGCTTTGCAAAAGACTCTATTTCTGCAAACCTTTGATTACAAATTGCCATTTTAGCTGCGTGATGACTAATACTTGCTCCTTTACTTAACAACAAAACAAACCTCAACCTCATTTACTGTAAGTTTTGCCACTGTCTCTGCTGTGTACACATCACAGGCCATTTAGCAGACAGCACAAATTAAAGACAGTCTCCACTGATTCCATATATCACACTTTGGGCCTTTGCAGACTGCCAGAAATAGTGCAAACTGAGTCCACTTTAACTGCCCTGACTCAGTGCTAGGGAATCACGGGAATTGTTTATTGTGGCATCAGAGCTCCCTGACAGAGAAGGCTCAATGTCTCAGAAAAAAAAAATACAATTCCCATGATTCCCTAGCACTGAGCCAGGGCAGTTAAAGTGGACTCAATTTGCACTATTTCTGGCAGTCTGCAGAGGCCCTTTATTTGCAGACAGGCAGAAAACAAAACTGAGTAAGAATGCTCAGGTGTCCCCTAGAAACATGAAATGCCCCAAACTATGTGTGCCTTCAAGTTGCCTGTTCAATTATGGTGACCCTCATGGACTTCATAGGTTTCTTAGGGAAAGAACACTCAAGAGGTGGTTTTGTCAGTTCCTTCCTCTGAAATAAATAAATAAATAAATAAATATTATTTTATTTATACCCTGCTCCTCTGAGCACAATCGGGGCAGCTATCAACAGTTAAAATACATATATACAGTCCTAAAAACAATACCTACCCCCCTTTAAAAAAGAACTAAACTAAACACTGATTCAAACATTTTTAATAACATATAAAATAGCTAAAACCAAATTTTCACAACAAAAAATGGCAAGAGCAGAGATAACAAAACAAATTAAAATTAGCAGAGTAGAAAGAGATGGCGGCTGCAACAGATTTGAAAGGGTAAATAGAACAGAATTAAAGGGATTCCAGAAGCCGGGAAATTTATTCTGGAAAGGCCTGCACCACAAATTCATTATCTTGCCTTTTCTGCAGAGCACAAAAATAATTGTATCCCAAGACAAGGTCATGAGCTATAGCAGGATTTCCTCAGGCCCTTGGTTCTCATCGTTTTGCAGATCACTAATTCAAGGATCCTACTTTTAAGTTTGTTGGGAGAATTAACATTAAAAATCCATCCGCCAGCAAGACCAATTCCAAATTTTTAGTCCTGTATTCAAAAGTGATGTAACACTGGAAGCTTAATTAATTAGGGCCAAGCAACCATCTTATATTTTACACTCCTGGTTTGAGCACTATAGTAACACTAAGGCTCTTGTCAAACAATGTGGGACCATTCTATTATACATCCAAACCTGCTCAGAGATGTTGGTATTCATCATATTATCAGATGTCCCTACCAACATCATTTATCATCACATGCAGGCACAGAAAGGATGCACTCATCTTAAATGACACCTCACACTTGATTCTCTCCAGATGTGATATTTCTTAATAGGCTTAAACCTGTAACTAGAATCTTATTGGAAGCTTCTCGGAGTTGAAGTGCTTCTGCTGCAAAAAGCCAAAACGCTTTTACACAAATATGACAGGACATTGTTTGGTATGCAGCTGAAAGCCACCCAAATTCTGTACTATCCCTCCATTTCATATTGAAAATTCTTACTGAAGGAGCCCGGATGGCGCACTGGTTAAATGCCAGTACTACAACCACTCAAAGCCACAAGGTTGTGAGTTCAATCCCAGGTAGGGCTCCAGGGTTGATCTGTAGGTTGCTAAAATGAGTACCCAGCTTGTTGGGGGCTATTGGCTTACACATTGTAAACTGCTTGGGGAGTGCTGAGCTCAGTATGAAGTGGTATAGAAATGTAAAAAATGCTATTTCATTTCCCTTGCCAATTCAGTGACAAAAACAAAAAGGTAAAGGTATTCCCCATTGACAAGGTTGTCAAGTCGTGCCCGATCATAAGGGGCAGTGCTCATCTCCGTTACTAAGCCAAAGAGCCAGCGTTGTCAAAGACTTCTCTGTGATCATGTGGCCAGCATGATTGCACAGAATGCTGTTTACCTTCCCACCGAAGTGTTACCTATTATCTACTTGCATTTGCATGCTTTCGAACTGCTAGGTTGGCAGAGCTGGAACTAGGGACAGGAGCTCCCCCCATCATGCAGCACCTGGGCCTCAAACTGCCAATCTTGCAAATCAACAAAGTCAGCACCTTAACCTCTTAAACCATGAGGTATGTCCCTTAGCAACTCCATTAGCAATTCTGATGATTGCAAGATCTGAAGGTTGGCAGTTCGAGGCCCGGGTGCTGCATGATGGGGTGAGCTCCCATCACTAGTCCCAGCTTCTACCTACCTAGCATTTTGAAAGCATGCAAATGCAAGTAGATACTTCGGTGAGAAGGTAAACAGACCAAAAGCAAGGCCTTGTCAAAACATGCTTGGCTTACTCCTCAGCCCCAGAAAAAAAGGGTATGAGGTGTCTGCAGCCCCTTAAGGGCACTTCCCACAAAATTCCTAGACAGCTGCCCATAGGGCCTGAATTTACCCCTTCATTTATATCCAACAAAAGGCCCACTCCTCCTCTATGCCTTCCTGCTAAAACCCAGGAACTTTGCGCAGCCCTGTAAGCCTTTCCCCTTTAAGGGCCGAGCTCCCAGAAGCCTCAGCCATGTTGGCCAATAGCTCCTGGGATTCTGGGAGCTGAAGTCCCTCGGCCCTTAAAGGGGAAAGGTTGCCTACCCCTGGCCTATGCCCTCAGAACCCAGCCGGCCCTCTATATCCAGATTCCACCAGCCTTGCCTTGAAAATATTCCCAAATGATCTAAATTCCAGAAAGCAAACCTTCCAGCTTATCGCATCACACTCTTTAAAACGGGGCTCGGTCCCTTTAACAGCTCTGGCTGCCTCCTGTTGCATTTTGGGGTTTGTAGTTCCGTGAGGCTTAAAGGCTCTCTGGCTGAACATTCTAAATGCCTCTTCCTAAACTACAAGTTCCAGAATGCAACAGGAGGCAGCCAGCGCGGTTCAAACGACCAAGCCCCGTTTTAAGAGCGTAGAGCGTTCAGTCTCGCTTAGATCCTGCCATTTTATGTCATTTTTTTATGCCACTGTATTGAATGGGACTTGATTCCAGGGATTTTTGGTATCCGTATTGGGGAGCGGGGGTTCCCCAGGAGACGCCAAGGGCTCGAAACAGTACAGCACTGAGCCACGGCACTTAGAGCGGTGTGAAACCGAATTATTTCTGTAGTGCGGATGCAGGCCAAGGCAGACGGCGACTAACTACGGGTCTGTGTGAGTTCTCCCGGCAGGGAAGCTACCGAAGGACTCGCTCTCGCCTCCTTCCCTTCCCTGAGGCCTAAGGCCCAAGACCCGCCCAGAATTCTCCCGCGAGGCCTAGACGCCCGCCTGCATCCGCCTCCATCCTCCTTCCCTCAAAGCCATCCACGGCCAACGGCGCGGCCTACAGTCCCCACGCTCCTCAAAGACAACAACTAGCCGACTATTACTTACAAACCGCCACCCCTCGCGCAATGGCTTAATAATTCATAACTCACCATGGCCTCCCTCAGACCCACAAACCACGAAGGGCGGCTCGGAAAGAAAGAACGAGGCGGAGCCGCCCGATTTATATACCCTCGCGAGTCCCCGCCCGAATCACGTGACGGGCCGCGCGCTATTTGCATACCCCCGCCCCCAAGAGACGGTGTCCCCGCCCCCCTGGCTATCAGGTTCCACCATGCCCTCTCTTCCCCACTCCCCCTCCCCTTCGCAGTGGGCTCGTTCCTGTGGGCGGGGCTACCTGACGCAAAAAAGAAAAAAAAAACGGTTGGGCCGAGGCAAGGGGAAAAGCTAGTCAATCAAGGAAGAAAAGGGGGGGGGGGTTGTGAAACAGGATGTCCTTCCGGGGCGTGGCTCTTCTGGGGGTTTCGCTTCCGGAAGGGTGTTCGGGCTCGTCCCACCCCCCCCTGGAGGTATGTAGACGGTGTCCGTCGGTCCCCTCGGGAAAGGAAAGGCGAGGCGAGGCGGCGGAGGGAGCGCCCTCCCGCCTCTCCTGGCCTCCTCCTAAGCCCGAGGAGGGCCTCCCTGAAGGGAAAGCGAGAGGGGAGTGGGCTTCCCCGGCCCCCCGCCTGTGTCCTAGCAACGGAGGGGGCGCCTCGGACGGCGGAGGGGGGCCTAGGGAGGCTGTCAGTTTCCCCTCACGCCTGCCCAGGCCCCACCCGCTCCCTCCTCAGGGCTCCTGACTGACATTATGGAGCCTGCTCTGCCCCAGAGCCTCCGGCGAAGGGAGCGGGTCACAACGCCCCAGTGGGCCCAGGCTCTGGGAATGGTTGGTCGTGGAAGAGGAAGAGGAGGGAGTGTGTGTGTGTGTTGTGTATAAGAGAGGGGCAGGGAGCCTATGGGCCTGAACAGACTGCCTCAAATAATCCAGCTTCAGACCTCTTTAACTGTCCTGGTTCAATGCTAGGGAATCATGGGAAGTGTAGTTTTTTTTTCCTGAGGCATTGAGCCTTCTCTGTCAGAGAGCTCTGTTGCCACCCTAAACTACACTTCCCATGATTCCCTCGCACTGAGCCCTGAGGGCAGTTAAAGTGGTCCCAAGCTGCATTATTTCTGGCTGGCTGTTCAGACCCATAGGCTAAAGGAGTGATTTTGCACAGTCAAGTGAAGAGTGGGAGACAACACCACACAAAGCAATCAGTGAGACTTCTGGCAGTCTGTTCAGGCCCCTATGTCACTGACTGCAAGTCCTGGGAGGTAGCTCTGTAGTGATGGTGGTGATGGTGAGCTTCCTGGCAACACCTGGCTGACTACTTTTGGCAACAGAAGACTGGTTCACTTGGGCCCTTGGTCCGGTCCAGTTCAGCTCCTCTTAGGTCTGGGGTGGTGAAGTGACAGTCTACAGCAGGGGTAGGCAACCTTTCCCCTTTAAGGGCCGAGGGACTTCAGCTCCCAGAAGCCTCAGCAATCTTGGCCAATAGTCCCATGTTGGCCAATAGCTGCTGGGATTCTGGGAGCTGAAGTCCCTCGGCCCTTAAAGGGGAAAGGTTGCCTACCCCTGGTCTACAGTCAGCCCTCCACGTTGGCAAGTTTTGGCCTGTAGGGATTTGATTGTTTGCGGTGGATTTCATTAATAGCATTCTCTCTAGGAATCTTCAGGTCCTCCAGCACAACTTTGCCGGAAGTTGACTATAGATTTGCACTGGAGGACCTAGAGATTCCTAAAAGTAATACTTTTCTAGGCATTTATAGGTCCCCCAGCATGATTTTATTGTCAACGTCTGGTGGGTGTTGGCCATAGAGTTGCACTGGAGGACCTAGAGATTCCTAGAGGTCACACTTTCTTAGGCATTTATAGGTCCTCCAGCATGATTTTATTTTCAACTGGAGCACTGGTGACGCAGTGGTTAAATGCCTGTACTGCAGCCACTCACTCGCATACCACAAGGTTGCAAGTTCAATACCAGCCAGGGTCAGGCTCGACTCAGGCTTGCATCCTTCCAAGGTCGCTAAAATGAGCACCCAGATTGTTGGCAACAATTAACTTACAGTTGTAAACCGTTTAGAGACTGCATAGTGCGGTATGAAGCAGTATATAAATGAAGCTGCTATTGCTAACTTCTGGTGGGTGTTAGCCATAGAGTTGCACTGGACGATATAGAGATTCCTAGAGGTAACACTTTTCTAGGCGTTAATAGGTCCTCCAACATGATTTTATTGTCAACTTCAGGTGGATGTTGCCCATAGAGTTACTCTGGGGGACCATTTATGGGTCCTCCAGCATGATTTTATACTCAATCTCTGGTGGGTGTTGGCCCTAGAGTTGCACTGGGGGACCCAGAGATTCCTAGAGAGGTGCTTTCTCTGGTTTAAAAAATAGTGATTTTTTTTTTAATTTGCAAATTTTCTACTTTCATGGGGTTCTTGTGCCCCTAACCCCAGTGAATGTGGAGGGCCCACTGTATTTTGGATTGGGACAGGGTATTGGTGGTCATGGTTGGTTACGGGCCTTGGTGCAAACAAAACAAAACATTTCCCAAGATTTCTCCAGTTTATCTGGTATACATGAAGTTAAATTCCATAACTTCTGGATTTTTCAGTTCACCTTACAAAAGCTTTATACTGATATGGATTTTTATTGTCAATCTATTTGGCTTCCAAAAATATATTCTATATCACTTTATTAGACTCTGTCAAAGTTATACAGCTCTTTCCAGGATCACTGCATGAGCTCTCTGTTCCCCACCACCACCACTATGCCGGGACATCAGGGCAGTATCCCGACTTCCCCATGAAACTCATGGGGTTACCATAAGCTAACTGCAGCCTGTCAGCCTAATCTATCTCATTGGATTGTTGTGAGGATAAAAGTTAGTTTGTGGGACATGTTTGGCATTTGTAGCAACATCTCCAGCAGATAGATTGACTGTTAAAATAAATATGCCTGGGGGGAAAAACATATTTGTTTTACAGGAACTGATGTTTTCCAGTGACCTTTTAGGATGCCCCCTTTAGGCTGCAAAACTGGATGCATTCACTTGAGAGTAAGAACTACTGAAGTCACTAGGGCTTACTTTTAAGAACATATGTGTAGGATTGCAGACCTAATAAAATGGACTATTACTCTGCAAAGTTGGACTCTCACAGAATAAGCAAACAATAAAATTCCAAATGCTGTATCACTACAATAAGTAAAGGAAAGTCTTGCTAATTTTCTGCGTCCTGAGCAGTCCTATGGTGGTATTCTCACAAGGAAATCCAATCAAATATGAAATCACTCCTGAGAAAGTATAAGAGGAGTTGCACTAGCCTTGCTTGTATATACAGGGTCGAAAAGGCATTCAGGGGCAAACTGGCAACAGTCAAAGATGGGGTGATGGCTGTGAAAAACTTAGTCCTCCTCAACCGGGCGCGGGGAGAGGAAGAACGGGTTGCGATCCTATACGCTAGAGAAATTTGGTTTGCCATCTCTTAAAAGTAATGCTTTAGGAAAGGCATAACCTATGATCTTTTTAAAAATGTGGGTTAAACCCTTTCTTTCTCAGCCCTTTCAAAATCAGTGGATTTGCTTCTAAAGTGGGATTCTGTCTTCTACACATGTAATCAAGTGTATAATCACATTCCTCCCCCATCCCACAAACTTGGCGTACCTTCCACACCTTTTTTCTTCTGCTCCCATTCTCCCGACACTTGATAGATTGTCATGCATTCACTGCAGCAGGGACATTTTCTTTGGCAAAGACCTATCTCGCACTTCTTCAGCTAAACAGTGGTGAATAACAGTGGAGTGGTAACACCTCAGTCCAAAATTGATCTTCATCTTCCTTCTCTTCTGCAAACATGATGCTTTTCATAATCTCTTTGACTATTTCTTTTCACTTCTTTCTCCTCCCTGATCTTTCCTGATCTCACAGTATAGTAGAAGAAGTAAAGTCAGATAAATTACAGAAGAAGTCTGAAACTAGCTGAGGGAGTGAACTTGCAGGAAGAAAGTTGCATACCTTCTTCTGTCTGGCAATATCACCCCCGTTCCTGGGTGGATGAGGGGGATTGACACATGGATACCTGGGCGGGGGACACACCAAAAGAAACACCTTTTGATGGGAAAGATGCTGCCTGTGCAGGGGCTCTTAAGAATTGGTGGACCCTGGTGATGTTTTCTGTTTGCACCTGTAGTGAGCTGTGGCTGCCAGTGGAACTACAGCATGGATGCTAGAATAGATGATGGACTGAGTGAATGGGACAATGGGAATTTGACGTTTTCTGTTTCTTTTCTTTTTTCTAAAAGTCTTCTGTTACAAAGGTTCTGCCTTTGGCTAATTTAGAGGTTTCATTGGTGGTAGAAGCAGAGCACCAAAGGAAGGCCTTCCCATTTTTTTCAACCTTGCTGCAAATTCTACTGTGCTCAAGATACTGTAATATGCTGTAGATTCCTTTGCTGTTTCATGTCTTATTTTTCTAATTATAAAGATTTCAGTATGCAAAGGGATCTTTGAGACTAGCTGAAAGAAAGAAGCTGGTAGCATGAGCTTTCGTAGACTTGAGCCTACTTCCTCAGATTTCCGTGCATGTTTATGTGCATTGGAGATTATAATTTAGATTAAGAATTATACATGGAGAAGTATGAGCTCCCTCTAAAAGAACATAAATTTACAAACTGAAATGGGGGTCAAACAGAAAAAAGAAGCCCAACATCATTGAGACATAATAAACTAACACAGGGGGGGGAAATCCAAATGCTTAGTAGTACACAACAGCTAACCAATGCAATGGCAACATAGAAGGCACTGGCACTGGTAGTTCTAGGTTAAGCACAGTCCACCCTCTGTATCGGCGAACTTGCCATCTGAGGATTTAACCATGTGTGGATGGCAAGCCCCCATTTTTCTTAATGGTGGTGCATACACGCGGTCGTGCCGGGAGGGGGGCACCGCACCACCATTAAGAAAAATAGGACTTGAGCATGATTTTGGTATCTGCAGAACTGATCCCCCATGAATATGGAGGTCTGACTACTTCCCTAATTATCATTCTTAATACAAATTATAATCTTGAGTGCACAGAAATCGACTCGAGTGCAGTTAACAACAACAAAATGTGTGAATCTCCTTTGATGAAAAAGAATCTGAATTTGGCACCAACAGTCCTTTGGGTGTTTCCAATGGCAGTTTCCAGTGACATGCACAGATTGTACTCTCCATGCCCCATAATCTGACCTGTACTTTGTCATAGCCATTAATCTGCCACATATGCTGATTATTTCTTTTAGAAGAAATGGAAAAAACTATGAAATGGATGGAGGGAAAGTTGAAAGTATAGGTGAAGGAGGGGTGGTATTACCAGATGCAAAGCAGGACAGAACATATTTGGCTTCAATAATTTGACAGATAATTTAAACAAGTGCAGCTCTTCTGGCCATTTTATGATAAACTAGACCTGCCAAACTCCCTCTTCTCCATTAATACACAAGAGAAGGAAAAGTAAAAAGACAGACATAAGAAGTGAGAAGTAAAAAGTACATCCCTTGGAAATTTCAGATAAACTCTGAAAGCCTGGTCCAAAACGCACTCTGGTGCCACAATAAACTACAGTTCCCAAGATTCCCTAGCACTGAGCCAGGGCAGTTAAAGCAGTCTCAAACTAGATTATTTCTGCAATGTGTTGGTCCCCGGCACACAATATAGTGTAGTGTTAGCATAAAGCAGAAGCAAGCTCAAAATGTGGCAGATGAATACTTGTGTTCTTTTCAAGGCCCCTATTATATTCTAGCTGGTTAACATAACTACACAATATCTTTACATTACCCTGAAGTAAACCTGAAGTCTACCCTCTATCTTTAGAGATACCATTTCTGAAACTATTGGCTTAACAGAATTCGTATAGATGACAACAAATACTTTATAATCTGATAACTACTTGTATCATGGAACATTATTTCAGATTGATAATGTTGCTATATGACACAGTAAAGCAAATTGAAGAGTTTCTCTGTTGTTAAAAAACAAAGTGTACTGTTGCAGTTGCATTCTTGTACTACCTGTGGCCTTAATCAAATTTAGAAACCAGGAACACATTTGAAGAACAGAGGGAAGTATGCCACTTTTTATTTTCAAAGTATGTTTAGAGTATGTTATGAAAGGCGGAAATGGAACAAAAATTATCTGCACTGTATATGCAAATGTAGAATTTGAATGCCTGTCTTTAAGACTCTATGTAATAGAGCTGGGGAGTTTATTATTCCCATTCTTTTCCCAGAGTATATTATGACATGTACATACCATGTCTTCCCCTCCAATTAACTGCCAGAAGAATGAACTGAAAATCTGCACAGATGATAAGGCAGATCATGAAATAATGTTTTCTCTGTTTAATTAGCTAGCATGTGGTTTATATTTTATATTTTGTGCCTGCAGCATATTGGGCTAATTTGTATTGTTGCAGCCGTTGCTGGCCTTTTTTCTGGGTCTTTTTAGTGCCCCTTATGATCATCCACACAGATGTTTTTACACATGCTATTTGTTAGAAATGAATTGGTGCATACTCTAATGAAAGAAGATTTAGGCTGGATTATTTCTAGCAGTCTGTACAGGCCCTTACTGAACTTTGAGAATTGAGAATTACTGAGATTTGTTCTTGTGTACATATCATCCTATCAGCAAAGCTGGAGCAGGAGATGATATTGGTGATAGGTTCATCTTAGAGTCACCATAAGTCAGAAATAACTTGGAGGCACACAATAACAACAGCAACAAGGACACATACAGAGTTAAATAGAAGATGGTGATTATCTTATAAATAAATGTGCTTGAAAAGAGAATACCAAAAGGCAGAATTAAAATTACAGTTTGCATAGTAGACATATAATTGTTAAATGAACACTTGAGAATGAACATTTAAAATATGAAGTTTTAAATGGTAAATGTTCTCTCTGAATCAGGTGTAATACATAAATACCAGTTTGATTGCTTTATAACTGTTCTATGTAGTTGTTTCAAGTAACTAAATTTGAGCGGCAAATTTTCTAAGGGGACTCGTATCATATCTGCAAATAGATGAAAGTTGCTTGTGTTAGAAATGACTGTTTTGGGACCCTCATTATCTTCCTCATGTGGTATGAAATCAAATACAAAGAGAAATCTTTTCTAATGCCACCTGTCTTGACATTTTCTTTTATTAGGGTTGCTCCACCCGCAACTGGAGCCGTCATGGAGAAAAGTGGAAACATACAGTTGGAAATTCCAGACTTCAGCAATTCTGTTCTGAGCCACCTCAACCAGCTGCGTATGCAGGGCAGGCTGTGTGACATTGTGGTCAATGTTCAGGGCCAAGCCTTCAGGGCCCACAAAGTTGTGCTGGCTGCTAGCTCGCCTTACTTTCGGGACCACATGTCACTCAATGAGATGAGCACAGTCTCCATCTCTGTCATCAAAAACCCCACTGTGTTTGAGCAGCTTCTGTCTTTTTGCTACACAGGGCGAATATGCCTCCAGTTAGCTGATATTATAAGCTACTTGACAGCAGCCAGTTTCCTGCAGATGCAACATATTATAGACAAATGTACGCAGATCTTGGAGGGCATTCATTTTAAAATTAATGTGGCTGAAGTTGAAGTAGAATTGACCCAAACAAGGGGAAAGCATCAAGAAAGGCCTCCAGATTCTCATCGGGCTTCTCCGTCTTTGAATCGCTCTCTAAGTCCACACCACAGCACTCCGAAAGGAAGCCGTATGGGTCAGGTCAGCACAGTGCTGGACATTCGGGAACTTAGTCCTCCTGAGGAGTCTACAAGCCCTCAAATAATTGAACAGAGCTCAGATGCAGAGAGCAGGGAACCCATACTGAGGATTAATAGGGCAGGGCAGTGGTATGTGGAGACAGGAGTGGCAGACCATGGTGGGCAGGGTGATGATGATGTCAAGGTCCTTGGAGCAGTACGAATCAAAACCGAGAACTTGGAGGAGTGGCTCGGAACAGAGAATCAGCCTTCTGGAGAAGATGGGAGCAGTGCTGAGGAGGTTACTGCCATGGTGATTGATACCACGGAACATGGATCATTGGGACAGGAAAGTTATACGTTAGGTTCATCAGGAGCAAAAGTGGCCAGGCCCACCAGCACTGAGATTGACAGGTAAGACTGACTGTTGTTATTTTTGAAATTATTATTGTTATTGTGCGTCTTCAAGTCATTTCTGACCTATGGTGATCATAAGGCAAATCTGTCTGGCAGAACTTGTTCAGAGGGAGTTTATCTGATTCACCTGGTAGGTTTCCATGCCTGAATAGGGATTTGAACCCTGGTCTCCCAGTGTCCTAGTCCTATGCTCTATACCACACTGGCTCATAATGTGAAGATTATTGGTAGTAGTCATATTTTTACAGTGATCACTTTTACAATGATTCAGGAGTGTTCTAGGTATAGAAGCTACAAGCAACATAGTTCAACCATGATTCCTGCCTGCAAGGTTGCAGTTTGTAAAGGATTAGCAACACACAGTGCAGAAATGGT
Source organism: Phrynosoma blainvillii (assembly GCA_026167975.1). Lineage (NCBI taxonomy): Eukaryota > Metazoa > Chordata > Lepidosauria > Squamata > Phrynosomatidae > Phrynosoma > Phrynosoma blainvillii. Next base: position 157,902,923 of record JANUYF010000004.1, read on the forward strand.
GAGCTGGTCACAGTCCTCTAGCATGTGGTAATAGGATTCCATTCCTCAAATAGATGATTACTCATTGAACATTAAAAGTGGGACTTGATCTACCCTGGTAGAGATTTGTCTAGTCTGCTTCTTGAGATAGTTTTCCCAGACTTCTGTCCAGATGTTTTAGACTGTAGCTTCTGTTAGCCCTTAAATGGCCAATGGTCAGGGATGACTGGATGTTGTAGGCTAAAACAGGGGTAGGCAACCTTTTTGAGCCGGGGGCCAGGTTGCTGTCCCTCAGACAATTGGGAGGCCGAAGCACCAAAAATAAATAAATAAATAAATAAAATGCACACTCTCTCAGCCCCAGAAAAGCCATGGCAAACCCCCTGTGGAGATTTTGCCAAGAAAACCCCAAGAACAAGTAATAACAACAATAATATCATCGTGGGGGGCGGCGGCGGCGGCTGCCGCGGCAGGACCGACCTAAGGCCGGTCCAAAGGTCTCGGGGGGGGCGCGGATGCGCCCCCCCCCCCGGGCCTTAGGTTGCCTACCCCTGGGCTAAAACAACCGTAGGGCACTGTTTAGGAAGGCTGTCCAAATTTATTATTATTGGTTAAAAGAAAACAAAGAGGGTTTTTTTTGTCAGAAGCAATAGCCCTAATATGTGCTGATAGATCACTAGTTTTTTTCCTAGTTTCTGTGATTAGACTATGACACTTTATATACAGTCTAAAACGTTTTTTGTGTTGCCTCTTATAATCCCTCTGGTCTTCATAGTACTTGTAATTACAGGTATACCTTAGTTAATAAAAGCCTCTGACAAAGAAACTCCTTTTTACAAAGTCTTTTTACACTTGCCCAGCTCCCTTTTTCCTCCTTGCCTTCTGTCTAGTTGTATTATATTTTTGGCAGCATTGGTGAGATGGTGGAGGGTTGAAAAACACTATTGATATCAGGTTGCAGCAGTGAGTTTGCATTAAATAATGCAGTAAAGCTTGAGTTGAGTTGTGAGAGACTAGGAATCTGCTTCAGTTGATTCTCTGTAGCTGTCTCCCTGCCTACAACAGGCAAAGTAAACAGCAGCTGCCTACTGACCATGCATGAAGCGCAGAACAGGGAGAAATGGGAAAACAGATAAACCTGCCTCACCATCTTCCTGCAACATGTTTAAAAACCATAGACTACCAAAATAGAAATGATAAGAGAAACTGGAGAAAGAAAAAGTCACCACTGGATGTATTTTGGAATAAGCTTTTAGGTCGTCCCCAGGAGGTTCGTAATATTTTTGTTTGTATTTCTACTTCTGACATCAAATTTTCTGTTGAAGAAGTAATACACAGGAACACATCTGCTATGTTCATAGACCTGTATTTGGTCTAAACTATTGATTCCAGTTTATCCCCCTCAAATTTCTCCCACAAAATGCCCATGCAAACGCCTGTTAGCCTTGTCTGCTAGCAGAGCTTCTGTTCAATGTTTACTGAATTGATTGTGTGCACTGAGAGGCACTCCTGTGCTCCTGGCCCTCCAAGACTGAACTTGAAAGACAGAGGTAGCAGGTATATATATATAGAGAGAGAGAGCTAGTTGCTTGTAGTTCCTCCCCCAATCAGGTCAGTGGCTCAGTAGAGGCACCACTCAGGAAGACACGTTTAACAACTTCTTTGCAGATAAAATCTCTCAGATAAGAACCGACTTAGGCACCACTGTTGTAACAGAGTCTATAGGCGAGGTGTCCAGCGGCTCCGTCGATGAAATTATTCTGGATCAGCTCCAATCTGTGAGTACTGAGGACATGGACAAGCTGCTTGGGAAGGTGAGGAAAACAACCTGCCCTCTCAACCCTTGCCCATCATGGCTGTCCAGGGAGGGATGCATTGAGGAGGTTCCTCACGGACATCATCAATGTATCCTTCAGGGAGGGGTATATTCCATCTCGTTTGAAAGAGGCGGCTGTTAGGCCGCTTCTAAAGAAACCCTCCCTGGATCCCCTGGACATGAACAACTACAGGCCAGTTTCACTATTGCCATTCTTGAGCAAGGTTATCGAGACGGCAGTTGATCTTCAACTCTGAGCGGTCTTGGATGAAACTGATTATCTAGACCCATTTCAAACTGACTTCAGAACAGGCTTTGGGGTTGAGACTGCCATGGTTGCCTTGACCGACGATCTGCGTCTGAGCATTGACGGGTAGTGTGACCCTGTTGGTGATCCTAGACCTCTCAGCGGCATTTGATACAATAGACCATAGCATCCTCTTGGACCGCCTGAGAGGGTTAGGTATCGGGGGCACTGCTCTTCAGTGGTTCCGGTCCTTCCTCTCGGGTAGGTCCCAGAGGGTGCTGCTCAGGGACAGTAGCTCCAGTAAGAGGGAGCTCACTTGTGGGGTCCCTCAGGGGGCTATTTTGTCCCCGACATTGTTTAACATCTATATGAAGCCGCTGGGTGAGATTATACGGAGTTATGGTGCTGGGTGTTATCAGTACGCCGATGACACCCAAATCTATTTCTCCGTGTCTCGTTCGTCGGCCTCGAATTCTAATGGCATCTCCTCTCTCAATGAATGTCTTCGGGCGGTAATGGGCTGGATGAAGAAAAACAGATTGAAGCTGAATCCGGACAAGATGGAGGTGCTCACGGTAGCGGCCCCGAAACCAAGAATTGGATTGCAATCTCCAGTCCTGGATGGGGTCACACTCTCCTCCAGCGACTGTGTTCGCAGTCTGGGGGTGCTCCTTGACTTGTCGCTCCTGATGACAAATCAGGTAAATGCGACGGTCAGGAGCGCCTGTTATCAGCTTCGGCTGATACGCCAGCTGCGCCCTTTTCTGGAAGTAAGGGATCTCAAGACTATTGTGCACGCACTGGTAACCTCACACCTCGATTTCTGTAATGCGTTCTACATAGGGCTACCCTTGTGCTTGGTTCGGAAATTACAGCTGGTACAAAATATGGCAATCAGGCTTGTTTCGGAAACATCTAGGAGGGACCACATTACCCCGGTTTTGAGGTCCCTCCACTGGTTGCCTATTAGCTTCCGGGCCCAGTACAAGGTGTTGGTTATTACCTTTAAAGCCCTAAATGGCTTGGGTCCAAGCTATCTCAGGGACCGCCTCCTCCCATACAAACCTCCCCGCGCTCTCCGGTCCTCTGGGAGGAATTTGCTGCAGCCTCAAATATCGAGGCTTGCGGCGACCTCCCAGAGGGCTTTTTCATCTGTCGCCCTCAGACTCTGGAACGGTCTGCCAGATGAGATCCATCAGTTAGCATCATTAGACAGCTTCAAAAGGGCTGTCAAGACGGCTCTCTTCCGGCAGGCCTTTCCAGATTAATTATCCTGGCCTCGGGCTTTCCCACCCCATTGATCTTCGCGTGGCCCCATCTGAACGATGGATGAGGATCATTGCCATAGGCCTAATATCGGGTTGTTTTTTTTATTGTCTAAATGTTTTAATTGTTCTAACTTTAGAATTGCGGTTTTAATTTCTATGGATTTAATACTGTTTTAAGGGGGGAGAGTTGTCTGTTTTTAGGATTCATGTACGATTTTATGGTTGTAAGCCGCCCTGATTGGGTTCCAAAGGGCGGGATATAAATAAAGCTTTATTATTATATTATATTATTATTATAATAGAATGGAAATAATACCATTTCCCATTTCTGTGTTCTAATATTATTATATTGCACAAATAATCATTCATCTCTTTTTATTATCTACAGATTTAGTCCTTCTGGTAGTGTGGTTACTGTAAATGAGCGGTACAGGTCAAAAAGTGAATCTCCGTGGCGGATGGATGAACCTAAACAACCTAATTCTCAGGTGGGCTTCCCAAGTTTGGGCTCTGTTAGTATTATTTACCATAATGGGTAGTCACTTTGCCGTTTGTGCTTCTCTGAAGGTTCATAGTCTAATAATCTAAAAGAAAAAGAACACAACTAGAAAGCAAAATGGCAGGTATGATGAGATGACAATTAGACCATGAATGCCTGGATCCAGGGAATCAGAACAAAAAGTACAGAGCAAAATCATAAAATTCAAGGGGTTATAAAAGAAAGTTGCTGAGGTTATCATTTAACTCATGGCTATTTATGCAGAATGAGTGAATGGGTGCTTATCTCAAAAGGCTCACAATAAAGAAAACTACACAGGGAAGAAAGTGAGTAAAATCGGCACAGCTGTAATTAGGGGAAAATAATTAATTATTCCTGTTGTGTGTACTAAGACCTACTAATATAAATTAATATACTCCATATATAACCTGGGCCTTGGATGCGAGATTGCCAACAAATACCAGGTGCTGTCGGCTATATTTCAGAGGAAGGACAGTTCCTGACAAAACCAACTCTGAGTATTCCTTGCCTAAGAAAACCATATGAAATTCATAGGGTTGCCATAAATCAACAGGTGACATGAAGGCACGTACGCACACACACCACACCACACCACACCACTGTATTAATCTTAATAAGAATTACCAGTAGATTATGAAGTGATCTGAAAAGAATGATTAATACACAAATGTCTATGCTTTTGTTAGAGGCCTAGTGGAAAAGATGGGTATATTTGCCCATTCTGGAAATGGTGCTGGTCAAAGCCAGTGAGAAAGTGTTCCTGATTTTTATATCCCTGCCAGAGATAGGCTTTTCCACAGTCCTCTCTTGTCTGAGAGCAGAAGTCAGAAGGTATGGTATAGTGAGGGTATGATACTCAGCTTTTCCCTCTATTCTCTGGCTGTCCCTGTTGTACCAACATATTTGGAACATATCTATACAAATGGAATATTTTGGGGTTGTTTGTTTTTGCTTCAACTGTAATTGAACCACTGGTTCCTTTAATCAAATGTTAATTATTTGTAGAGCAGAACCACATGTTAACAAGAAACATAGGACTTCCATCAACTGTCAGAGGTTGACAGTCCACCTTACTGTACATATAACAAGGCATACTTAAAACTATACCATTGTTATCTTGTACTTTTCCTGATCTTTTCAGCAGGAGTTTGTGGAGTAGAGAAACATCCATAGTTAATATTTTTGGACTCAAGAAAATTCAGGATTTATTTATTTTTTTGAAGGCTTGTAATGGAATTCTATCTAAACCTATCTAAACACTTCAGTACTGACGTGTTAGCACTGTGATATACACCTGTCTTACCTTTTTAAAATTAAGATCAGCATATAAATGTTTCAAATAAATACAACAAATCTGTATCAGTTTAGGGGACTACTATAAGGTTTACTTTCCTACTTTTCATCTACGAGACTTGAATGCCAGGTATGATCCTTTCCTCTTATGTCCCCCCATTTTTTTTGTATTTATTTATGTACAAGCAAAATTACCCAGCTTCACCTGAGTTAATTCCTGAGCTGCCCCCTGCTGATCCCTCAGAGTTTATATGTATTACATAGCTTGTATTTTGAATCTGACCATCCTAAACATACTTTCCCAGTGTGCTATCAGTTTTCCCACCCACTTTCATATCATGTGATAAAACACAACATAGTGACAATTTTATTTTGTTTATATCAGCAGTGGGCAAAGTGTGGCAAAAGGACACTTCTGTGGCCCTCGAGGCTCTGCCAGGGACACATACACCCCAATTCTTTTGCCCATACATGCCTGCTAAGCATCATGGAGGGGATTTCCCACATTTTTGAGAGAGGCCTTTTTCTAACAGGAAGTTACCTGGAAATTGACCTTCCAGTTAATTCTTCATTTAAAAAAAAAATAAAAATGGTTCTCCTGGGATTAGACTGGTCTAACCCTCCTCACCCACCCCAGGGGGTATTGTGGGACAATTCTGGCAAAAAAACAAAACAAAACACAACCCAATTTTTTTAAAGTGGGGAAGCCTCCCAATTGCCCTGGGAGTCCAGTGTAGCCCCCTAACCTCTTACAGTTGCTCACCCTTGATTTCTATAGGCTACAAATCTCTCACTCAGTGGAACCTTTATGACTGAGAAGTAACGTGGTTGTAACTAGAAGCCATGTTTGCTGTTCATATTTCTACTCCGTTCACATATGATTATGTGGGAGATTTGATTAATTTCAGTTTCAAAGGGCTTGTGCACAGGCAGTATTGAATTCCATGTATTTTGCAACATTATGTAACTGCCCATTATGGCTGGAGACACTTTTCTCCCCAACTTACTCTATGAGCTTGACATAGGAATAAGACAGACTTAGGAATAAACAAATATGAGTGCCTGTGTTGCATTCAGTTTGGCACTGAGAGCAGATCTAGATGTAGCCTTCTCAAGATCCACACTGTGCCCATTACATGCCCCTTATATTTAAATCCAAAGAAATTCTGACTGAGATTCAAAGGAGCCTATTTTTATACACACTAGCTGATTATCTTTTGCCCTTCTCCATATTGTTTTTGCTCTAGGTGGAAGATTCTGCTATAGTTGGAGTCAGTGGCTATGTTGAATATCTTCGTGAACAGGAAGTATCTGAACGGTGGTTTCGTTACAACCCACGTCTTACCTGCATCTATTGTGCTAAATCCTTCAACCAGAAGGGGAGCCTGGACCGGCACATGCGTCTCCACATGGGCATCACACCTTTTGTTTGCCGTATGTGTGGGAAAAAGTACACCCGGAAGGATCAGCTGGAATATCATATCCGCAAACACACGGGCAACAAGCCCTTTCATTGCCACGTCTGTGGGAAAAGCTTCCCCTTCCAGGCCATCCTTAACCAGCACTTTCGCAAGAATCACCCTGGGTGTATGCCCCTGGAGGGGCCACATAGCATCTCCCCAGAGACCACCGTCACATCAAGAGGGCAAGCTGAGGAAGAGTCTCCTCTTCGGGAAGAAGCTGGCATGGCTGGGGAGACAGCACAGGGATCTGTCTCCACCACTGGGCCAGACTGATGCAGAATGGTAGAAGGGTGAGGGGGATCCTCTCTAGCGATAAGCAAACTCCACTGAGATGGCGAGTTGATGTTGTCATTTGGGCAGTATTGCTGCTGGACAAAAATGCTCCTGAAATGTTGCCAAAATAGAAAAATAAGATAACAAAGTGCTAAAAGTTCCCCCTTTGCTCATATCCTTGGGGAGGGGGGAACAAAACTGAGTCAATTAACCTCCACTTCAGGGATTGACAGCTTTGAGAGGCTTTTTTACCACGTTGAGTAATGAGAAAGAGACAGTTTTTTTAAAAAAAAAATTCTTGGTAACAGACATTATACAGTCTGTGGGCTGTAGGGCTCTAGTTGTGATGAGAGCAGAACATAAACCTCTGCATTCATCACGGTCTTTATACCACCATAGGAGTCATGTGGTGAAAAACTGCTTTTTTTGCCCCTTCTCCCAGGTAATTTTTTAAAAAAATAATGGTTTTCCTAGTACAACCTACCTGTCCTGAGTGTATTTTATCTTGTTTTATTTTGAGGGGCTTTTTAAAAAAGAAAATGACCCATTGCTTAAGGGCTTTTGGAGCAGTGGAGAAATTTACCCGTTCAAGGTATGTGGCCTTGCCTGTTTGTCTCCATGTTATGAGGCTAGCAACCTTATCAGCAGTATTTTGGAGGTGACAATATTTAAGTAACTAAGCTACTGAAAAAGAGGACAGTGTTTGGCTTGGCCAGGTTCAGAAGATATTTTCAATTGCAAAATGTGGGTAGTGCAAAACACAATTATTTGTCTTTGTGCACTGCAAAGACAGAAAAATAGGGTGACATTTGTAGTTGTGATGAATTGTTAAGATCACAATGATCTTTGCCTCCCTTGCACTTGATCTAATATAACAGCAATATTTGTATATCAAAATAATTGAATCCAATATGGGAAGAAATCATGGTTTGTTTGTCTGTTTCCCTTTTTTATTTTATTTTTTATACAAAAATGCAAAGAAAACCCCCCACTTCCTAATTAGTAATAATTCGTGAGAGTGAATTTTCCAATTTCTTACAAGCAATGATAGCTCCCTGAATCTCCATACTATTTCGCTTACGAAGTTATCAAGGAGATAAGAACACATTTGCCAAATGTAGTAAATATGTGTCTGTCTCTTCTCCCCTAATAAGTTCTGTATCCTTGAAAGGAGACAGTGGAGAAAAATCTCTTGAACATGTCTCAGAGACTAGCAAAATAGCAGCAGCTTAAGCTTTCCTTTCATGTTGGTTTGTACAAGAAATGAAAAGAGCTACTGTCTCTTCAATAGGATCATGATAGTACTGCATCCTGGTATTGTTGATACTGCAAATGGCATCATCTAGTACTACTACTGCAGATGATGTGTATTCCAGGAAAATTGCAAATTGATTTACAAGAAACTAGTGGAGAAAGCAAAGAGAAGCAGAAGTTTGAAATGGAAAGCCTAGTTGACATTATGAGAATTAAAATATGGCCTTGTGACAAATCTGCTTGTTCTTTTGATACTAACACTGGGCCAATCCAACCTCCTTAGGCAACAAGTTTTCCTGCTTGTAAAAAATAAGGATATTTTCATAATTCATGTCTGGTTGGAAGAATGAACGAAAGCATATAATCATTTGATACCCTCCACATCCTTTCTTTCTGTTTTTAAGCTGAGGAAATTATCACACTCCCCACCTTGTGGTGGAGTGCAGTAAATAATGGTTTCTTTTTTATGATCACAGAAAAGAGAACCACCCAAAAAGTCAGTGCATAAACTGAAAGAGTTGGACAAAACCCTCCTAGACATTCATCCACGCGCACATGCTTTCTTTGTGATTGAAGCGGGGGGGGGGGGGAGTTAATAGAATTGAAAGTATATGCTGCTTTAGTCTTAGCTTTCAGATTTACCAAAAAGAGGCAATCTACACTAAAGAGCATTGGAAAATATTTCTAGTTACTTATAATAAAGACTTAGGCGTTTAAAAATAGAACTTTAAAAATATTACCAAACTGTAAGGCATACATTTATTTATTTACACATATGTTATATATAGTTATAATGAGAAAGTTTCTCTGTTGACTTGGTGATGGTGTGTAATGACCATGCAAAAGAGTTTCCTCCAAAGCAGAATGCAGCAAAATCCTCCCAAGATTAAGTAGCAAAGAGTTGACATGGAGTACTGAATGTGGTGTTCATGGAGCTGTGAGTTTCTTAAGTAAGCTCTTACTGTACTGATACTGTGAACTGAGAGCTGCAAAATAATTCAGGATCATGTCAGCCATTCCCTGATTGCTAGTAGACTTCTCTTTAATTAGATTGACCAGAGTCATTAAGCACTTCTTGTATCTTAGTCTGGGCTTAGTTTTATTTTGTTCTTTAAGTAAAGCTTGTGAAAGGTTTTTCATTGCCACTGTAGAAATGTATCATTTCTAATTGCATGCGAAGGAGCCACTGTTCTTGCCTAAATCTCATTTGAAGTGAGATTTGCAGTTTGTAGCTAAAGTCATTGACCTCATTCAAGTGTAAGGCTAAGCTATTGCTTAGTATTACAAGAGGAAATATGTATGAGCCATAAGCTTGTATGCTCCCTCTTTCTCCTCCAATGCATCCAGTGCTTTTGCTTCCATTGTAGTTTTATGTGGCATTGTAGTTTTATGTTTTAGATGATTGTTTTTTGAAATAAGCCAATTGGAAGTCACACTTTACGAAGCTATCTATTTTTCGTAATGCGTGGTTAAGATCAGCTGTGGCATATGGATTGGACAATGTTCTGATCTTCAGCCTAACATGAGTGGAAGCCTCTGATCACAACTCTGCAAGGAGAAGGGAACATGTAAGTCCAAAGTTTATTGTGGCTTGTACTCATAATGCTGAACCATGCTCTAATATTATATTTGAGTGTAGCCGCTATAAAGAAAAAGACCATGGATTGTCTGTGTGTACACTTTCACATGCCTGCAAAGGATGTGAATGATCTCTGGTTAGCTGGCTATCAAATATATTTTTAACAAAGTTTGATAGTTGCCAAAATAATGAGACTGTAATCTTTTTCTTCTTCAAAAAAGCAAGTTTCTAGTCCTAATGGTGAGAGAAAACACTAGGAAACTACCCAACTGTTGGGTAGGGTGGGGTACTAGGGTAGTTTCCACTAGGAAACTTTAGGAGATGGAGAGAGGGATGTTACTAATCCCCTGGAATATTATGATAGTAAAGAAGTGGCTCAGCACTTACTTTGGTCCCCTTTTTCTTTATCTCAATCTATTGTTCCTGGTCTGTAACAAAATAAATTAGAGCAAAAAGTTAAGATATCCTGCAGAAAAAAAATTGCATGCAAATTATCTGTCTAAACAAAACAAAACACATAGTAGTTGAATTAGTGCAAATTGTTGTGTTTTCATTCAGACTTGGTGTGAGTGCGAGGTATACACAAGCAACTGCTGAGGTCCTAGGATCTTAGCATGACTTTCTTTCTTAATCCCTGTCCTTTTAAAAGACAGCTGCATTTGGAAGCCATCATTTACATTTTCCACAATGCCTAGAGTTGCTCTTCTAGGTCATTGTGTGAAGTTTAAATGACCACTCCTGGCCTCTAGAACTAAAGTAATTGAACTCTGCTGCTGCTGCGGTGCATATCACAAGCACTTTTGTCCCTTCAGGTCTGAAACTAGGCATGATTTCATTTGTATAAATTATTTTGACCAGCTTTGTAAAGTGTGGGATGTTGAAGGCAGGGTTACCAAATCCTTTAGGCTCTGGATTTGAAACACACAAGAAATGGTGCCCGAGGGCCAGAGAGTAGAATCTAGCAGACCAGGGGGAAGAGATTAGTTGTACCTAAAGGATGTTGCTCTTGGTCAGTCAAGGGAAGAGCTTGGCTGTGCATAGAGCTCAGGGTGAGCTTAATGGGCATAAAGGCGCTGAAGGAAATAGCAGAAGCTATTTCGAGCATACAGATCCTGAGATTAGGGTTGTTTTTTGTTTTGGGGTTGTTGTTTTTTTTGAAGTTGGATCTATATTATTCTAGATCAGAAATGACTAAGGACCAGAATGTGTGGTCTGGTGAGTGAATTCATTGTTTTGAGGACTCACTTGCAAAGCTGATTCAGTTGTCCACACAGACAATATGTGCAGCATATTTGTATACATGCCAGCTGTTTTTTAAAGGAAGTGGCAAATGAAGTTTAGATAGAGCTGGAAAAATGTGCCAATACTTTATGTGACCATATTGGTTTTCACTGAAGAACAGTGGCCTATATGTACAAGAGTTTTCATGTTCAGTTCTATAACCTCAGCCATGATGCTAGTCATGACCTACTGTGCCATTAGTAGCGTTAGCCTGGCCCAGACGCAGTGTTTGGCTAGGTTCAGGCATACATAGCTATCATTCTGTTTAGATTCTATAATGCAAATGAACTGGTGACCTAGATTTCTGTTCAGTGCAGCTACAAGTTTTTACCCTTGCAAAACTGTGATTTCAACTGTGATTCAAAGGGGAAGTTATGCAAAAACCCTTTCTTATCATTAATACCTCAGTAATGAATGGCCCAAATCTCAGACATGTTTATTGAGGTGTATAACTGGTCTGACTGCTTTCAGTGGGACTTACTAAAACTGTTAGTTGGATAGGGCCAGTGTGGTCATCTTTAGTTTCAGAGAAGGTCAAATAATAATTTGATTGTTTGCCTATCTTCAGAAAGGAGTGATACATAGGTTTCATAGTCGATGTTTGCAAAAACCAAAACCAAATAAACAAAAAAATACCCCACCCAACCTTCAAAATGTGAATTTTTAAAGTTGCTCCCTCCCTAAACCTGCTGTTCTGTGTTGATTTTGCCATAGCAATAGACATAAATTAAATTCTGAACCATATCCTTGCACTAGAACGCAGCTCTGTGTATAGGTGAAATTAGTAAAATAAAGTGTAGACAATAATCTTGTGAGCATTTGAACTCAGACTTACCTCTGATTAAATATGCATAAGATTTGCCTATAAAAATATTAGACTATTAGTGCTTGATCAGGGAAACAGATGGAAGGCAATGGCTTTTTTCCAGGGTGCACACCTGAGATTTGTGAAATGGGTGCCATCTTTCATGATCTAAAGCACCTTTGGATCATGTACTTTGGTAACGTAGAGAAAAAGAGATTCCACCTCAAAGAGTCTCCTTCTCTGGTGGTTTTTAAAGACAGGCTGGATGGCCATCTATCAGTATTGGTTTGATTGTATCTTCCTGCAACTGGATGTCCTTGTGGTCTCTTCCAACTCTATGATTCTAACTTGGACTGCACAGATGCATTTTCCACAAAACATTTCTAAATGCTAAATCCAGTTGCCTGTTCCATGAATAGAAGGTACTACAGTCATCCCTCCATTCTTGCGGATGTCAACCCCGTGGTTTTACATATTCATGGAGGGGCGACCTACATTTAAATCAATGGGGTACGCCCCCGTGGGCTTGAATATTTGCTAATCTCCATTGTGATGGGGAGGTCCAGAATGGATCCCCCACAGAAATGGAGGGCCAACTGTAAATCACAGTGGTAGCTCCTGACCGGAAGAAAGGGAGGCACTGTTCACCCATTCCACTGCCATCCCATCTTTTCTCTCTTGGGTAGCTCCAGAGGTTCCTCAGCATCACAAAGCAGCTTTTCAGGAGAAGGAAGAATAGTGATGGTTGCTTCCTTGCCCCCTTTTCCCACTGCAGGGGGAACTTTGTTAAGCGCCATTTTGAATCCAACTGAATTATTCCAAACAAAATCTAAATTTTAAAATATCTGATATTATCCTATAAAAATAGGTTATTAGAATCCATTATATTCCTCTGCAAAAGCTACAAAATGGCCTAGATAGTCAGGACTGTGTTGGATATGCCTAGCCTAAAAGTATAGTCTGGAATTAAAACATTGTAAAGTAGCTTCCTCATGGAGTAGAATCCAGAGATGCAGATGTGTTAGTCTGGATGAATATCTATATGCAAAGGGATCTTGTGGCACCTTTGAGACTTCCTGTGCAAAAGAAGTTTTGTTTTTTCCTTCTTTCAACTTTTTTTGCACAGTTCGTCTCAAAAGTGCTACAAGATCCTTTTGCATACAAACTTCTTGATGTAGATCATAAATTATTTTGTCATTGATGCTTTCAGGGGAAACCTAGAGTCAGTTAAAAGGAGGTGTGTGGCTGTGTAGGTACCGTCATGTCATTTGCTTCTTGGTGGTTCATTAGTGATCACCAGCAAGCAGTTGCTACTGGGTGAGCAGATGAAAATAGGTTCACCATGTTGATAAAGGCCTGAAACAGACAGGCAGATGGGGCGGCTTCTGGCCACTTTGAGGGCGTCATTTACACAACACACACGCCCGGAAGCTGCCCCGGGGCTGCGCTGGGGCCACCCAAGGCAGCCCAAATCTGGCCCCAAAAGGAGCGCATCTTTTCCACTCCTTATTTGGGGCCGCAGGAGGAGTACCAGGCTCGGAGTGGCTTCTAGCCAGTTGGGACTGACAGTGTGAGTTGCTGTTTGCTACATACAGTAATCTGACAAAGAAACACAGTGCCCTGTTGGCTATTTGTGATGGGGATTTAAATCTTGCCTGTGTTTCTGGGTGCAAAACCGCAAGGCAGTTCTGTTGGCCGTACATGATATTAACACAGAACTGTACAGACACATGTAAGAAATACAGAGTAGATTTGTCATCTCTAGGTCAAGCTTGCCTGCTAGTCTTCCCTAAAATTGTTCAGCATTTCTTGTCTAGGAGAGCAGAAGAGAAGAAACACAAAACTCTAAGAAATAGTACCAGTTGTATTTATTAAACATGCAGTAGTTATTGCTGTGTTGCTCCTGATGAATGAGAAATGCTCACCTCAAAATTCTGTGAAGCTCCAGCGTGTGCCAAATCTTCATCAGAGTAAAATCAGCTTTATTCTGTTTGATGCAAGTGTTATCTTTATACTGGAGAATCCCCAATTTTCTTTGCTCACATAGTATTCCTAATGGGGAGCGGAGCTGTTCTTGAAAATCCTAAACTTCATGTGTTGAAATATTTATGGGAGCCTTAAAGATATGAATGAATGTTCGCAACAACTGTATGCTCTTTCAAGTAAACACACTTGTACTATGCAAGCATCTTCAGAAAACTCTTGCCAGGGAATTTTATGGTCTTAGAGGGTTTTGTTCTTGTACCTTTGACTGTTCTTCTAACATGAAGGCCCTCCCTTTCATTATAAACTCTAAAAATGGCAGGTCTAGTTCTGAAAATCAAGTGTCTAACAAATCCAAGTGGGTTGCTTGCTCTGACAAGATAGGTTTTTTTAAGTGACCCGATTTGAAAGAGCATTGCACTAGAATAAGCAGCTATGCATGCTAAACAATATCTTAATTGGTCACTTGAATCGATTATTTAAAAAGGCAAAACTCAAGTTTGTTACTGTAGTGGAACTGGAATGTTTTTGGATGGTAGCTAGAAAGAGCAAGAGGGTATGAAGGCATCCCAGTTTCCTGGAGATGATAGAGAAGATGTATTACCCAGATTGTTACATGACTTTCTCAAGCAAGGATGGGAAACTTTGACCCTTCAGATGTTTTGGACTACTTTCTCCATCCTATGCTAGCAAAAGTTTATGACATGTTGCATAGGATCCAAGGCCTACACGAAATAAATATGGCAACCATGGGAGGGGGAAACATAGTTTTAAAACAAATTGAAATATTCAAGATCCTGTACCTGAGCCATGTCTCATGTTCCACATGCAAGTGTATTTTCAGGGTCAGTATTTGTCATTGACATAAGGTGTTCTTTATGTGTTTACTGCACAGCCTCCTGGAAAGCTGCTTGAGGGGTTGTCCGCACAGGCCAATAGGCCTGTGTTCCCCGTGGGTTTGTGCTGTCCAGTTTAGATGATGCAGGCCAAATCTCCGGAGTCAGGATCAGGCCTGATCCTGCCAGATTAGACACAGATCTGCTGGATCTGGCCCAATCCTGGGGTCAACTGCTAGCCAGGGGAATTTCACCCCTGGTGTGCCATGGAGTTTCCTGGAAACTGCAATCGGCCCCAGCAATTTAGACTGCCCCCCCGCCTTCCTTTGCTTGGCGCACTGTGGCTTGTACTCAGAAGCCCCCTGTTACCACATCTGATGTGGAAACAGGCCACCTGGCCACATAGGTGGAGCCAGGCACCACAAGGACCGACCTGGGTGAGCACCTGGGGCCAGAATAACATGGACACAGCCCATGCTATCCTGACACATCTGCTCAGCCCCTAAGTCTGCAAAAATCCAATACAAAAAGCAGCCCTGGATTACATAAGAGAAGGCTTTTGTAGATGTGTGCCCGCTGACAGTTTGTCGGCATGAAGTCTGAGTCTAGTTTGAAGTTCACACCTAGAGTTTTGACTAACAAACATTTTCCACTGATGATATCATACTTTACTTGCAATAACAGTAGATTCATAGCCCAGGTAAAACACAGTTTAGAAGTTGATGTATCATGTGAAAATAGAGGTCTCTGTGCAGCAGAAGAAACCAAATAACTTGTATAGGAGTTCCCCTCCTTTTGGTAAATCACTTTTTGACGACCCGCCCTTTTGATGCTATTAAATTATTACCAGAACCCATTTATTCTGTGCATGGTCCACTCTTTCGACAAATACAGTTTTCCCCTCTGATTTGCAGGGGATCTGTTCCGGATCCAGCCATCCCCCGGGAATCAGAAAAACCACAAATATCCAAGCCCCACTGGATATAATGGCCATGCGCTCCTGCACATGGCCCCATGTGTCACTGTACACACGCCATTTTGTCCCTCCTGGCTTTCTGTCCGCAAAAAATCAAGACCGCGAACGGGACGTCCGCAAACTAAGAGGTATGACTGTATAAGCACAAATGTAAGTATGAAGACCTGTAGAGTGCTGTATTATAAGCATATGTTGACGCCACAAACAACTTCTACAATATACAGTACACCGAGTTAACTAAAAGTTGGCACTCTGCATGATGACTTTTGTGATCATTTTCCTGCTTTCTTTTTAACTTGTTGCCATCTTTTTGTTCAATTTGTATACTGTAGAAGTCATTCGTGGTGTCAGTTGTGTGCTAGTAATGTTCTACAGGTATTCATACTTAATTTGTATTTATACAGCAATGGAATATAATAAACAGTAAATGGATTCTGCATTTCAGCTATTTCCACTTGACAGTGCCCTGTTGAATAAATGGGACTACTGTAGCTGGTTTTAGAGAACATGGCCGGTTTGATTCATTTAGACTTTTTCATAGTGATAACATTTCTAGCAAGAACACTGAATTGAGAGGAAGCCATCTGAACTCAAAAGCCATCTCATGCTTGAGGGCTACCAATGTGGTGTTGCATTTAGAACGATAGACCGAAATGGGTTCAGATGACTCTTCATGTAGCCTCGCTGGGTGACTGGAGCAGTAGTTCTCTCAACATAGCCTACTACCTCAAGGGAGTGTTATAAGGATAAAATAGATTGAGGGAAGAGCCAGCTCTACTAGATCTTTAGAGAAAGAGTAGCCTAAAATGTAGCAAATATGTAAATATTACGCTGCTTCTTGAAGAGCACTGTGTAATGATCCCATTTCTTCAAGAATTATTCTTTAGAACTTGCAACTTTTAGAACTGTGCTTCCTTAGATCGCTTTGCTGCTTCCTGCCAAGCCTTTCCACCTTCTGCAAAGCAGGGGCTTCATGTTTTGTTGCAGGTGCTTCCGCTCATAAGATCTGTATTGGCATATTACACCGTTGACCTTATAGTGGGCCTAGGAGCATAGGATATGCAGGCTGGCAAGCAGACCAGCCAGCCAACTGGATACCTGAAATAAATGGCTACCAAGGAAGAGAAGATTCATTCCTTCCTGCCTTGGTCATTCTTGTTTGGATGGATACAATATCTTCCAGCCCATTTGATATATATTGAGTAGATTTCTGTCTGTTTTCATTTGTTCTCCATGGTGCTTTTTGTCTGATCTTATGTTCTGTGCCTTCCTTGCACTCATTTGTCAGTATTATGCAGGGTTCCCCAAGTGTTGGGGAATGAGAGTGAGAGTCACTGTTATACCCATACAGGTTTTGTTACCTGGAAAACACACACACACACACAAACACACACTTGAGATCTAGATGCTTAAGCCACTAGTAGGATTTTAAATGATCTTTTTCCTATGTTTTGATGCCTGAAGTATGAGGAATAATTTGAATATAAATGGTCCCATTTTTAGTTTGCATGGAAGTGAAGGCAAAAGTGCAGATGGACAGGAACTAGTAGTTCTGTGGATTGAGTTGTTCTGCATTTGGGGGATAAGGCATTGCTTAGGATGTGCATCCTTTTGAATATTTCAAGTCACCAAATGCCATTAAAGCTCAAGCTTTTGGTATGAACGCAGCTGCACCCCTTGGTCTTCCATACTCTGTCAAAATAAGCCTGTCTGCTTATCACTGCCAAACTCTACAGGGCCTGCCAACTCATAGCAGTAGTGCTTTTAAAAGTATGTTCAGCTGTTTTGAAACAACTACTGTATGGGCAGTGGAGTTCTAATTTAATGGTTGATTGTTGATTTCTAAATTCAGTTTTGTTTGTTTGTTTGGTAGAATTCTGAAAATAGAACTGAATTTAACCTAATTTTCCCTTTAACATGGGTGAATCTTCTGATTTGGCTGTTCTGTAATTCTGTGTATGTGCATGCATGTACCATGCTGCTATCTCATGTCTGTCTATGTCAGGGGTAGGCAACCTTTCCCCTTTAAGGGCCGAGAGACTTCAGTTCCCAGAATCCCAGGAGCTATTGGCCAACATGGGACTATTGGCCAACATGGCTGAGGCTTCTGGGAGCTGAAGTCCCTCGGCCCTTAAAGGGGAAAGGTTGCCTACTCCTGGTCTATGTCTTGCAAAGCAGCTTATTTATTATTTAGCCTATCAATGTCTCCAGAGTCAAATGAACTGCATCCAAAGGTATTCAAGGAACTTGCAATCATGAAAGTAATCCATGGAATCCATAGATAGAATCATGGAAAAAGAAGTAATTTTTTAAATTATAACTGAAGATAACGAACAGGTGAAGTCTCTGCAGACTAAAAGCAGGCAAATGTTCCTGTCCTCAGAACCTTTAAAATCCGGGCTACTTAACAGCAATACCAGAATCGGTCAGCTTAATGTCAATACCAAGAAACGCTTTAGAACAGATCATGAAAAAGTTATTGTTCCGGTACATAGAAAATAATGTTGTGATAACTAGGAGCTACGATGGGCTTCTCTAAAGCAAACCATACCACACTGACCTTCTCTTTCTTTTTTAAAAAATATATTTAATAGAGTTTCAGACTTGGTTGATCAGGAGAATGCTGTACATATAGCATCTCTTAATTTCAGTCACCTTTTTGACAAGGTCCCCCATAATAATCTTGCCAATGAGCTGATAAAACGTTGCTGTTAGGTGGATTTGTAGTTTGTTGATGAACCAAATTCAAGAGAGCTTGCCAGTTGTTCCTCATCTTCCTAAAGAAAAATGAGAAGAGGGATGCCACGGGGTTCTGTCCGGACCCCGGTGTTGTTCAACCCCTTTATAAATGACTTTGATGAATGAACCAGGTCATGGTCATCAAATCTGGAGATGATGCCAAATTAGAAGAGGTAGCTAAAACCTCCAAAGATAAAATCTGGATTCCAATAGGACCTCAATAGATTGGAGAGCTAGTCCAAAGATTAAGAAAATGAATTTCAACAGGGATAAATGTAAAGTAATGCATTTATGCAGTAAGAATCAAATGTACAACAAATACAGTGTAGAATCTCCAGCTCAAACATCCTTAGCCAGGGGTAGGCAACCTTTCCCCTTTAAGGGCTGAGGGACTTCAGCTCCCAGAAGCCTCAGCCATGTTGGCCAATAGTCCCATGTTGGCCAATAGCTCCTGGGATTCTGGGAGCTGAAGTCCCTCGGCCCTTAAAGGGGAAAGGTTGCCTACCCCTGTCCTTAGCAAACATCCCTGCTCAGCCTCTTTTGAAGACATCCAGGGAAGAGAGCCCACCATCTCTTTAGGGAATTGTTCCCATTGCTGAACCAATCCTTCAGTTACTAAGTTCTTTCTAATGTTCAGTGAAAATCTACCCTTTAACCGGGGTTTTTGCATTCGGTGGTCCACACACAATGTTTAGACAGCTTGTCATCCCTTTTGCAGATGCAGCTGGAGTTTATGGTATTAACCAATATATTTTGTCTAGAAGAAAGTATGCTTGTGTGTTTTTTTTTTTACTGTGATTTTTATTGTGATGCTAAAATCAAACAGGAGTGTGGCATTGGCTGCCAGAAATCTCCAGTATTATTTCCTCCCCAGAATGAACAACCCGAAATACAAAGAGCCAAAATGATTGCTGGAATGGAAATTCCATTTTGTTTACAATGATGGAAGAGGACATTCACATGAACAAAGTGTTTAAAATTGCAGTGTTTTGCAGAAACATTTAAAATGTCTTTGTGTGTGTGTGAGATGATGAATTGATCATAGACCCGTCTCACTCAAACAATTTGAGGCAGATTCTTTATACTTTTGGAAAGAGGCAGAAATGCTGGTGCAGTATTCTCCTGGAGAATTCATAAGGTTTAAATCTCACAATCTTAACATTTGGTCAGTTCTTCTTTTTAATCATATTTATAATGTATAACATAACATCCATCCAGTTTAACTGTCAAACACAGCCTTGAAGGAAACGTCTTGAATCAAGTCAGTGTTGTTGTCTATTCAGAACTAGATTTATGGATGGGTCTTTTCACTAGTACTCAATAAGTGGTCTTAATATGAATGGAATAAATGAACTGTACAATAAAACAGCCACTGGCATTATAAAAACTATATCTATGACCTGAAAAATGCGTTCAGCTGAAGGATGGATATTTTGCATTAACGTGGAAACATATGACCCCAGAGCATTCAAACAAAATGGGTTATCAGCCTTCTGCTTCTGTCACAAAAGGTCCCACAAAGGCAGATGTGTATAAAATGGCGGATATATTCTAAGACAGTTGATGCTCAACATTTCCTACAGTGGTGGTTTTGTGTTGTATGCTGAGTTACTCCAGAATGGCTGAAGGTTCATGGGCCAGTCCTTAGGCAGTGATCTTTCGGTGGAAAAACGAAGCCCCAGCCTTCCCCATTTGGCATCTTTGCCTGAGCCTTGGAGAGCTGTAGCTGGTCAGAATGCACAATATTGGGCAAAACTGCAGGGGTAGGCAACCTTTCCCCTTTAAGGGCCGAGGGACTTCAGCTCCCAGAAGCCTCAGCCATGTTGGCCAATAGTCCCATGTTGGGCCAATAGCTCCTGGGATTCTGACTTTCCTGACTTTCTCCTGAATTACCTGCTAGCTTCTTAAACTGTGGAGCTTTACTTCCTTCTGAACAAAGCTTGTGAATGAGAGGATTGGCAAGAACACTGTTTGTTGTGTTGTAAGTCTTTAAAAGCCGTTCTGTTTGTGATCAACTGGTGATGGTGCCAAAAAGATTAGTATATCCAGAATGATGACTGATATCCACTTTCAAATAATAGAAGGAAAAATGATGCTTAGTGAAAACAGGCATACTTTTACTATGGAGCACGGAAAATGAGGGATAATCTTGTAGATTGATAGAAGTATCTTTTAAAAGTCTGAAGTGGCTTTGCAGTGCTGTTTGTTAATTTCATCTGGCTTAGGAACCACTGGGCATTTAAAGTATATGCCTGTTCAGCAAGAGGACTCTGGTGCTATTTTTCTGTTACTTGGTTTATATACATACCTAAGAATGGATACCAGAGGCTGTAGGCTGTATTTCAGTGGAAGGAATTGGCAAAACCACCTCTGAGTATTCCTTGCCTAAGAAAACCCCATGAAAATCATGGGACCACCATAAGTCAACATGTGACTTGAAGGCACATAGACACACAATATCTTGTTTTCCAGTTGCTAGCTTTGCATATTCAGCATAATTTATCTGAAATATGCTTTTTATCCTCTGGAAGCGCAAATTTAAGATTGTTGAGTTCAAGTTTGTAAGTGTCCATTAAAATTTTCAGGACTTTTATATATAAACTCCTCCAAAGGGTCGGGTGGTCGGACCGTGCAGTGGGAGATGGATGAGGGAGTACTGTTTTACAGTTTTGAATTCGTCCAAAGAGTGACTATTTCACAATGGTTCTTCAAACAATTTTACTACTGGTTTTTGACCGATAACTAGTCCCCTCCCAGGGGATCCTGCTTATGCTGTTCAGTATTCAGGCCAGGACTTCCATTTTCAGTGTACACATGAGACTTGGCTATGTCAAATTCATTGGTTTCAAATGTAAGATTAATCTGAACATTTTCAAAAAGGTACACAATAAGATAAAATTGACTTTAAGCCGTAGAGAAGCTCCTGTCTGAGAGCGTTAGCTTTTATTTCTTTATCACACATAATTGCTCCATAGGTTTCTTTGGGAAATTTGGAGATATATGAAATGGTGCCACAGAAAAGTTCGAAGGACAAGGTGCTTGTGAAGTGGGCAAAGTGAGGCGCCATCTTAGTCCTATTTGTAATCCCTGGCTGGATGGGAAATTCCTTCATACTTGGAGCTATCCCGTGGGAAGAGTTAAAAATGCCATCCCCAAGGCACCAGTAACCTACTGGTGAATAGATCCACACATATACAGCTTTGTCGAGCTGAGAAGTACCAGAACAGGTACACTTGTGTTATTTCCTCCATACCTCTCATTCATACAACTTGGTTTCTCTGTATCATATGTTGAAAATCCTTTTTCAAAACGTAATAGGGCACTTTAAGTCAATTATTTTAAGTACCGTGACATCCCTTCTCCTTTCCCCATGTGCACTTTAAACTCTGTGGCTATTGGTAAGTGTTACATTTGGAAGGATTTGACCTAGACGGAAAATCAGCAAAGCAATGAGTAATGTTAACATTGGTGTGTCACTGCTGTACCTTGTATCCTTGGAGGCAAAAGTATTGCATATTCTTTCTCCTCAATACACCCAAAGCCTCCAATAGTGTGGAAGCAATACCCTCATTTTTAACTCAGGCCTATGGCACCTAGAAGGTTGGCACGCTCTGGTGGAATGAGGATGCTAGCATTTGTAGTATACACAGAATCTTAGGGGAATTAAGACACATTTGGGTGGGATTGAAATTACCTAAATTTTAAACTACCGCACATGTATTCTTTACTGATTTTGTGTCCCAGATTTATTTTCTTTCTTTTTTAAAAAAGTTGGACAATAACTCACTTATTCAAACTTAATGATGTGGACTAGGATGCTAGCATCTTGACTACTCCTGGACAGGCAAAACATATGCAGAATGGCGGAGCGGATGAGATAAGGTCCTTAAGAGTGCTATGCGGTTGCCTTGCATGCCTGCTTTGTAGCCTTATATTGTGCATATGGCCATATCAAAGATGATAGCAAAATCTGGATCGTAAATACTTCACATGATGGCACCTGATTCCACCATCTCTAGCCTGACTTTTGGTGAAATATATGAGAATTTGAGGAAAGGATCGTTGAAAATGGGTCGGATTCATGGGGAATCCTCCCATCGATTTTTTTTTTGGAAGTTTAACATTAACCCCTGGTGTTAACTATACAGTTTTGCTCCGTTTCAAAGGAATTTGATGTTGATTTCTCTCCCTCGCTCCCAGTTAAAAGCTAAAGAAACCCCACCAGGCACACCATTTTAAATTATTGCTCGGTCAATCTGAAACAGTTAAGATTTACAATGATTACTTTTCTGTTGGAGTGCTGAGCCTTCCTATTACAGGACTCTGTTCGGTAGTTTTGCTTTGTATTTGCCTAGAGTGGAATTCACACGTCAGTCTTGAAGCAAGCTGAAATATAATGCAGCTTTCTGCAATGTTTCTTAGCAGAGCTGCCCAATTTATTTTTTTAATAGCCATTTTCCAAATCCTAGGTCTGTTACATCTTTTTAGTCTCCCAATGCTCTTCATGCTCATGGAGGGAGGAAGAAAGGGAGGCAAGAGAGCTGTGATTTTTGTGGGTGGGTGTTTTCGTGTGGATGGGAGGAGAATAGAATATAACCGTGAAAATAAAGACATGTGCAAACATATTTAAAGCAGTTTAGCAAAAAAACACAAAAACAAAACCCAAGCACCTCTCATTGAACAGCTTTAAAAATGTGAATGAAAACTTAGCAACTTGGTTAGCACTCTGAAAAAGAAATTCTATAAGTGTATACTTGAAATTCTGTTTGTATTTTAAAAGAAATGCATTTCCTCTTTAACACTGTGTAAAAGAAATGTTATGCATGTGAGTGGTTTGAGAATTAAATGGTTTAATACCCAAAGCTGGAGAACACTCTCATTTGTCCCTGTCTGACTGTGGTCTTACCTCCCACTTCTTCCCTTAAACAGATTAATAAGTCTCCTTTGACTCTTTATCAGCTCTTTCTGGCTTTTTTCACAGATTGGAGATCTTCTCTGGCCTTTCAGGAGATGAAATCATGCCAGCCCTCTTTGCATACACTTTCTCCATCAGGAATTGCTTATACTTGGCTCACTGGCCAACAACAGCTCTTTTACTGTAGGAGCTGGACAAACAAAGAACAACATATGACTGGTTGGATTTCTTTGCCTTAGTTGCTAGCAAGTAATGCAAGCCTGCCCTTCTTGGCTTTTCAGAAACCCAAAATATTACCAGTGCATGATGAAGGGCAAACCCTTTTTTTTTTTGGTTCAAATAGCAAGCTCCAGAAACTTTTGTCAGTAATTCACAAATAGATTGATCAAAGGGCAATACCGCAGAAGTTCCTTAAGGCTGTATCCAGCGCATACTTACAACAAAAAAAGACACATTGAACTATTGAAGAACAGAATACATTTTGTTGGTTGGAGGCCCACAACACATGGGCAAAATGACGTTGCTTGAGGCTGTGTTGGTGTGCCGTTTACACGATGCACATCCTGAATGCAGCCTGAAGCCGTGCCAGTGCTGCATCATTTCCAAAGAACTGGGCCAAGGACCCGATAAAATCTGCTCCTTCCGGTGGCCCGGATCGGGACCAGGCCCTTGCGGTCGCCGCAGTCCTGGTGCGAATGGCACCGGAACAGTCTTGGCGCAGATCTGTTTGGACCAGAGTTGTAAGAATGAGTATATTGCTGTTGACCTAAGTCCCAATGAGTTTTCAAGGCAAACAAGGGCAGAGATTGAGAGCTGCATTCATCTGGAGGTCTCTAGACTCCACACAACCTCCCTCATCCCTATAATCCTTTGACTAGAATATAAGAGCCTCATTTTATCAGTGTAATGAATTCCAACAAGTTAGAATTCTCTTTGCTTACCCAACCATCTATTTGCTATGATTGACCATACTTAGCGATAGCTCCCAACGAAATCACATGTTTTCTCCAACCTTCAGGAACAGAGTGATCATTGCTCTTATGTAATGGGTGGGTTGTGGGAGAATTTACAGAATTTGTGGGAGAATTTACAGAATACATCTCTCTAATGCTGTACTGCCAATCTCCTAAACATCTGCCATCTTAAAGGAAGATAAGGAACTGCTCCTTCTGAACCGTGCCAGACTCTGGTATGTGTGTGTTTTAAAGCAAATACACTTGCATTTCTTTACTTTTAAACATTTTATTCTGCATCTCATGTTGTGAGAGAAAAGTAAATGTTGCCACACAGAGATGGCAAATGGGAGAGGGAAGACAGGGAGCAAACACCACCACATACATGTCCCAGTATGTCCTATCCAGAAGGGTGGAAATGCAGGAACAAAATGTTCACATGGGTAAGAAGAAAGAGGGGCTTTGTGGCAGGGTCACAATACAATAGATATAAGGAATCGCTTTTATTAGCCAGACGTGGAGATGCCCAAAAACGGAAGGCAAGACCATCACAAAACAACTAATGGGTTAAGAGCATGGATCAGCAACTCTGCCCATGAAGAGGATCGAGTTGATGGCTACCTCCCGTATTAACACCATGAAAGGTCTGTTGGCATTGAAGACAAGTTTGTTCAAAGGAAACGAACGGCCTGTGATCATGACTGCTGTGGCAGCCGCCGCCTCGCTGCCTTCCTCATTCACCTGCCAAATGAATAAAGAAGACAGACATCAAAATATATCATTTTTGAGTCTGAGACCACTAAAGATGCCAGTGGAAGGAAGGTTGTTTTCCCACAACGTTCCCTGCTTGAGATCATCCATCATCAGGGTTGCAATTAGTTGGTTACACTATTATAGTTGAGAAGGCAACAGGAGGACAAAAGCCAAATGCCTAGGGATGGTCAAGGCATGGTCATAAGGGGAGAATTCAGCTGCTTTGACGGAAGGAAGGCTAAGACTGTCTGGACTGACCCAGAGTCTAGAGGAGAAGTATATCAGTGGTCCATGGCTGGCCTGACTAGATTTTATGCCGTTATCTTAGAGATGCAGACCTGTAGGAAATGTGTGGAAGGGGATACCATTCAGTGAGAAGTTCTAGGACAGGGCAGGATTTGGTATTCTCTCTACTGGTGAGAACATAATAAGCCTAAAGAGACGGTTCTTATGCTCTTCCTAGTTGTACAGTACCATGATCGTTCCAGTAAGACTACTGCTGTTTGTGGTGTCTCCATCTGAAACTAGTTCCCCAGTCCTACTCTCAGTCCTAGATTGGCATCAGGTATCCACAGTGGTTTTACCAGCAGTGAGGTAGGACCATAGGCCAAACCTTCATTATTTCTAAGGTTGCCTCTGGGTTGGCAAATTTGGACAAACGGAAGCAGTCAGATCTGACCCTGACATTTTAGCTTGCAGATCCATCATTCAGTTACGTCTTTCAGCACCG
Source organism: Phrynosoma blainvillii (assembly GCA_026167975.1). Lineage (NCBI taxonomy): Eukaryota > Metazoa > Chordata > Lepidosauria > Squamata > Phrynosomatidae > Phrynosoma > Phrynosoma blainvillii. Next base: position 157,928,586 of record JANUYF010000004.1, read on the forward strand.
ATCTTCAGGTCTTAAATGAAGTTGATATTTATTTAATTTCCAAAGGGCTCAGTTCTACATGGAAGTGCTCTAGGAGCCCTGCTCCCTAATTTCAAATGCAAGGGAGAAACTTTTGCTGTTAAAAGCTCTTCTTAAAGTAGCCCTGGAAAAGAATCAACTGAGTGGTGAAATGGCTTGACAAGACTGGAAGGATCTGGATTCAAATCCTCACTCAAAGCTCACTTATTGCTCACCAGGACCAATCAATCACCATATTTTTCTTGTAGGTTTGCAGTAAGTATAAAAGACTGAGGGGAGAAGCACCATGAGCTCGTGGAAAGGATAAAATAAAATGTGATGCTGGATATTAAATTCACAGTTTGTCCTCTTTGGTACCAGGTTTCCAGTGTTGGGACATCTTACGGAGAGCTCCACAGTTGCAGAGCTGCTCTGAGCTTCATGACTACTTGTATTTTAAACTCATATGCCATGCTGTTTTTTTGGTCTCTATAGCCCAAAAAAGAGAAGAAGTGGATTTAGACCTGGCTTTGCTTACCTCAAGGGAGGCTTTGTGGAACGCTTCCGATACATAAAAGTTCATTTGGGATCCTGTGATTATACCTGAAAAAGACAGGTAGGAGTAAAGAGAAAATGAGCAAATTGAATTTCAGGAGAATGCAAAAGGCCACCAGAGTTTGATATAAGAATGTAGATATCTCTACAATTATTCTGTAAGGGAAATACTCCATTTTGGAAGTTTGTCAAAAGATGATGGAGAGCATGCACTTGACAGAGGGGTCATTCAGATATCATTTTTTTAAAGGCGATAATGCACATCATCTCGCACATTCCAGGTTTGTTATTCTCCCAATGGAAACAAATCGATGCACTTCTCTGCCAGTTTGGTTGCTCACACGTGCAAGCACCCGAATAAAGATGGACTCAATGATGCAAATGCTTTTGGAACATGTTCAAGGCATGCAGAGTTTTATCCTGGGTCTATTCATGTCTATTCGCATGATGTGGATCTTTTAAAAAAAACTTCCCCTCTTTTCCTTTCTTTAAGGGAACTCTATCCGCCTCCCTGAAAGCCATCTGTTACATTGCCGCAATCCTCTGTTTCACTGTATAATTGTGACTATTGTTTTAATGTTGTTTTAATTTTAATTATTTTAATTTGTAATAGATTTAATAACTTTTTAAGGGGTGGGTGGGATGTAATTTGTTTTTACTATTGTATTGTATTTTATTGTCAGCCGCCTCGATTGATCCCAAAAGGGCGGGATATAAATACATTTTATTATTTTTATTATTATTAACTTGGAGGGGACCCAATGTCCATTATCTTTAATAATTATAATTAATAATGGGTTTTTGACAGCCCCCCTCAACTTAATTGGGTGCATTCAGGATGCGTGTGAGCAACAGAGACTGAACCTGGATTCATCCTGGATTATTTTCACTGTCTGAATAACTCAGAGATGACAGAGGTTAAGCCTCTGGCAGTGCTCTTCTTCCACAAGAAAGAGAGCGGGGGGCTGGGAGAGGCTGCAAAGGGTCAACCGTAGGAGGGCAACTATAGGACTTTTCTGCAACTAGCTAAATGGCAGAGCTAGTTGTTAACAAATGAAATGTAGAGGATATGGCTGATGGTGCCTGATCCTCTAACTCACAGGCTGGATATATGCAGTGGACCTTGATGGTTGTTTGTTTGTTGATGGTCTAAGACTCTGAGCTGATGGATAGCACAAACCAGGTTGTATTTGCTAACTGCCGTCAAGTCAACGTTGACTTATGGTGACCCTATGAATGAGAGAGCTCCAATTCACTCTATCAACAGCCCTGCCCAGGTCTTGCAGATTCAGGGCCTTGGTTCCTTGATTGAGTCTAAGGCTGCATCTGCACTGCAGAAATAATGCATTTTGACACCACTTTAACTGCCATGGATTAATCCAAGCTTGCTTTCCTTACAATATGTTTTGCATACAAGTTGAAGAGGTAGGGTGATAAGATGCAGCCTTGTCTAAACTCTTTCTGTTGACCCACAAGGCTCATAGAATGTATGTTGTGTTGATTGTATTGATTGTTTGCAAAGCTATTAATAAAATTTCTTTAAAACTTTTTTTTAAAAAAAGATGCAGCCTTGTCTGACCCCTTTGCCAATTGGGAACCATTCTGTTTCTCCATCTTCTGTTCTGACAGTAGCCTCTTGTCCAGAGTACAGATTCCTCATCAGGACTATCAGATGTGTTGTCGCTCTCGTGTCTCTACATGGACGTTCAGGTACCATTAAATATAGTGGTGTAGTAAAATTGTGCCCTTTATGTAAAATAGCAAAATCAAACTTTGCTTTTTAGAATTTATGTATTTTTAAAATATTTTCAAGCCGTGATGGTCAAATCCATGGATAAGGAATCTGTGGAATTGGAGGCCTGGCTGTATTCATCTTCAATTGTATATTTAGTTTCTGGAGGGAAGCATAAGCATGGCAGCAAGTGAAAAGATATAGCCCAAATCCCTTAAAGGCACCAGATCTTGTCTGAACTTGGAAATTAAGCTGGGTCAGCCCTGGTAAGTATTTGGATGGGAGACCACCAATAAATACCAGGTGCTGTAGACTATATTGCACAGGAAGGAACTGGCAAAACTACCTCTGAGTGTCCCTTACCTAAGAAAACCATGAGTCGACAGGCGATTTGAAAACACAAACACACAAGTGAGAAAATGTAGGCAAATAAGGTTACAGAGACAATTTGATCAGCAAAATGGGGTTGGAGATCATGAAAAAGTGAAAATTGAATCATAAGCTGTATGTGTGCATCATCAAATCACTGTCAAACTTAAAGTGTCTGCATAACAACTGTGTCTAGATCAGGGGTAGGCAACCTTTCCCCTTTAAGGGCCGAGGGACTTCATCTCCCAGAAGTCTCAGCCATGTTGGCTAATAGTCCCATGTTGGCCAATAGCTCCTTGGATTCTGGGAGCTGAAGTCCCTTGGCCCTTAAAGGGGAAAGGTTGCCTACCCCTGGTCTAGAAAATCGTTTCTATTTTTGAACAGAGAATTTCAGGAATCCCAAATTATTAACCACCAGAGTCTGAGACTTTAAATATGACAACATTTGAGGTTTTTTTAAAAAACAACAACACCTAGATCCCAGATTCAGATCCAAACCTGGCTAAATTGATTTGGATCACTGCATACCTGCCACTGTCCCAATTTGACAAGGACATTTCTAATTAATTCTCTGTCATCCCACTTTTCCAGTTGCTTTTAAATTATCTGTTTCTTGCTCTTCCTGCTGCTTTCTCCCTTTGTCTTCAGCTTACTTCAATTGCTGCCAACGGAAGTTCAAAGTGTACAAATAGTTTGCATCAATTAACCCAGCAAGGAGGGAGACGAGAGAAGAGGAAAGAAGGGGGCAGGAATGCTTTGATTTTGAGTTCCTGCATGGCAGGAGGTTGGACTGGATGGCCCTTGGGGTCTCTTCCAACTCTATGATTCTCTGATTCTCCTGGCTCTCTGACCCCCGGCGCTGGTTGACTGTGGCCTTGTACTCTGGCACTTTCAAACAGGGATTACACAATTTGGATTCAGTGGAAGTCCAGCTAAGGTATTTTTGCATGGGTTTCCATTCTACCCGTGGTTAAACAGGACGTTGGCCTACATTACATCAAAACAATAAAAAGGGCGAATAAAAGTGGTGAAGGTTGTTTTGGGCCATGGGCCATTGTGCAATTTCAAAAATGCAGAAAATGTCATTTCAGAATTAAAATAGAAAGGTATTTCAGGACTCGTGCATTTGTACAGGTCTATGTCTAGGTTTGCGCACTAGGTGACAGCAACAACAACAACAGCAACAGCAACACAGATTCTTCAGGACTGACCTGGCAGGCTGGCATGTTCGGGGCTGAAGAGATCCTTCAGTCCCATTTGTTGTAGCTTTTCCTTCAGGCTGAAGCTGTCTTCTATTTGGAAGCGAGGCAAATGCACTGAAAGGGAGACCTCCTTGAGGGAGTTCAGCCAGCTTTCCAACTTGTCTGACGTCAGCTCCTGCTCCACTTGCGCCAGGCGCGTGTGCATAAAGGGCAAGATGAGGACCATAGTAATATCGTCCCCTTTGTAGGGCAGCTCCAGCACCTGCACCTGGGACCTTGGGATCGAAGCGTAGCGGAAGGAAGCTTCCTGATACATTGTAGGCACCTGGCAGGAATCTGAAGGTGTTCTGAAAAATAGCTCTGCCTTTGTGTTTTCCAGGGGGAACTTGGATTTCCAGTGGCCCTGTGACAGATCAAAAGAAAACAGAATATTCAGATAGAAACTTTCAGATTGCCGGACTGCCCAGCGCAACTCTGTTCAGTCCCATTGTTACTTGTGTCCGATTGTTACCTGTATTAGGAAATTGCTAAATATGCAGGGGAAGGATGCCCCTCCTGGTTCTGTATCACAACTACTAGCACAGATTAAGTCCTGAACAAAAATATCTAAAGATTTGCAGGGGAACTCCACCCGCATTGTGGGATAATACAGATTAAGAAGTTGTTTGTGCTCATGTTAAAACAGCATGAGCACACACCCCTAGAAGGATTTGGATTCACAAATTAATGTTCTCCATCAGTTTGTACGGAGGCATACACTGTGATTCCCAAAGTTTGGTCTTCCAGATGTTTTGGACTTCATCTCCCAGAGTTCCTGACTGTTGGCCAAGCTGGCAGAGACTTCTGGGAGTTGAAGTTCAAAACATCTAGAGGACCAAAGTTTGGGGATCATTGACTTATACCTTACAAGGCTGGGCAGACATCTATCCAACTCTCATAAATGGGTCTCCCCCTCTGTCTTCTCCAACCTCACTGTTCCAGACTGTGGATCATGGGAGATGGAGTGGGCAAAGTGGGCAGAGAGCTCCAGAAAGAATTAGGGCTCAAGTTCGGCATGAAGTGGGTATACTTTAACTGGGCCTGGAAGTTCTGATCTGAAATTTTTAAAAAAGCACATGATTTCCCTTCCTCCGGCACTGAGCTGTGCCATGAGGCCCTTTTTAACAACTAGAGTATGAAGACTGACAGGGATTTTTCTAGAACTGGTAGTCAAAGAGACCAAAAAAGCAGTTTCTTCCTCTGTGACATGCTCTCTCAAGGAGACAAGTCCCAGAGTCCCTACAGCCCTGTGCAAGCTTTCATAATGTCTGTCCTCCTTGACTATCTGTCCGCAATGGGACTGCTCCTTCAGTTCCTGTCCTTACTGTTTAGAGTGGCCAAACCGAAAGACAAGTGGCCAAGTCTAAAGCAGTGACATCCCCACCTGGGGTGTCACCCAGTTTGGGGGGCTTCCAGGGGTGAGCCAAAAGGTCACCCCCAACTTCACTTCCCCGCCCTGCTGTAGCCATGAGTAGGCAGCATGGGACGGGGAAGGGACCCCTCTGCCTTCTCCCTCGGTGCTCCGTGCCATTCTACTCATAAGTAGGCGGCACAAGGTCGGGTAGCATTTTTTCCATTGAGAAAGCTGGAGGAGGAGGAGGAGCAGGAGCATGCATGCACCCTTTCTCAGCTGCTCCACCCCAGTCTTGTCCAGTTTAAAAGCATGGGACGTAGGAGGATAAGAAGCATGCATGCATGCACCCTTTCCAGGTGCTCCAGCCTAGGCTTTTTCCCTAGAAGGGAAGCCCTGGACAAGCCACCTGCAAGGGCACTTGCACATTCCTCCTCCTCCTTGTCCCAGGCGGGAAAGGGGAGGTATGTGGAACCGAGTGTCACCCCTCTTCTTGGTGTCACTCAGTGCAGTCTGAACCCCCGCACCCTCCCTATGACGCCACTGGTCTAACGTTTGCTTCAGTGTGAGTAGAGCTCTCATTTTGATTAGGAACCTTGGTTTTTCAGGGTCCTCAGTCACATGCAAAGTTCTGCTCAAGTTCAGGCGGACGACAACTCCTCCTTCTCAACACAGGGAAATCAGGGACCGAGTCAGGGGAAGCTCTGGCACAGATGGATGCTGAGCACTGGGCAAAGTGCAACAGCCCCATTCTCATCCCCCCTCTTAGCCATCACAAGCTCAGGCAGGCTGCACCTGCACTGCAGAAATAAACCAGTTTGACAGCACTTTAACTGCCATTGCACAATGCCATGGAATTCTGGGAACTGTAGTTTGTTGTGGTAACAGAGCTCTGGTGCCACAACAAACTATAGTTCCCAGAATTCCATAGCATTCAGCAATGGCAGTTAAAATGGTGTCCAAACGGATTATTTCTGCAGCGTGGATTCAGCTGCAGTTACCTGAACAGAGATTACGGGCCTTTGCATACTGCCAGAAATAGTGCAAATTGAGTCCACTTTAACTGTCCTGGCTCAGTGCTAGGGAATCATGGGAATTGTATTTTTTTTCTGAGACATTGAGCCTTCTCTGTCAGAGAGCTCTGGTGCCACAATAAACTACAGTTCCCATGATTCCCTTGCACTGAGTCAGGGCAGTTAAAGTGGACTCAATTTGCACTATTTCTGGAAGTCTGCAAAGGCCCTTAGTTCCTAAAGACGCAGGTCAAGTGCATAATAATAATAATAATAATAATAATAATAATAATAAATTTATATCCTGCCTTTAGCCTTGGCCATCAAGGCGGCTTACATCTAAAATAAAATAACCCTTCCAATAACAATGAACCAATGTAAACTAACACAATTTACCCCCCATTAAAAATACATTAAATTCAGTCTCAGTTAAAACTAGAAATTAAACAATAGACAAAATTAAAAGCAATAGGCACTCTGGGGCAAGGCAAGAAAATAAGAAAATGTCTGACGAGGGGAGATCAAAATAGATGAATAGTTTACTCCGGGTAGGCCTGCCGGAAGAGATCTGTCTTGATGGCTTTTTTAAAGCCATCTAAGTTGGTTATCTGACGGATCTCTTCTGGCAAGGCGTTCCAGAGTCTGGGAGTGGTGGCAGAGAATGTCCTCTGGGAGGTCACCGCCAACTTAGTTCTCAGCGGTTGAAGCAGCTTCGTACCAGAGGACCTGAGGGTATGGGTCGGATTATATGGAAAAGGTGATTCCCTAGGTAGGTTGGACCCAGGCCATGTAAGGCTTTAAAGATCATCCCCAACACCTTATACTGTGCTCGGAAACCAATAGGCAGCCAGTGAAGAGATTTTAGAATAGGTGTAATGTAATCACTCCTTGATGTTCCGGTGATCAACCTGGCTGCCATATTTTGTACTAGTTGTAGTTTCTGAGTTAGGTATAAGGGTAGCCCCGTGTAGAGTGCATTGCAGAAGTTGAGTCATGAGGTTACAGTGCATGTACTACAGTTTCTAGGTCCCTTACTTCCAGGGAAGGGCACAGCTGGCGTATCAGCTGAAGCTGATAACAGGCGCTTCTGACTGTCGCATTCACCTGATCTGTCATGTGAAGCGACGAGTCCAGGAGCACCCCCAGACTGTGAACACAGTCCTTAGCGGAGAGCATGACCCCACCCAGGACTGGAAGTTGCAACCTGGTTTGGGGGCCCCTACCGTAAGTACCTCCGTTTTGTCCAGATTCAGCTTGAGTCGTTTTTTCCTCATCCAGTCCATTACCACTTCAAGACATTGATTGTGGGGAGAACTGCCATCTGCCATCATAGCAGCTGACCGAGACATGGAGAAATATATTTGGGTGTCATCAGCATATTGATAACACCCCGCCCCATGTCTCCTGATGATCTCTCCCAGCGGCTTCATATAGATATTAAACAACATTGGGGACAGGATGGCGCCCTGTGGAACGCCACATTTTAGCTCCACTTTTGAGGAGCAGCTGTCTCCGAGTGACACCCTCTAGAACCTGCCCGAGAAGAAAGAGCAGAACCACTGAAGTTCAGTGCCTCCGATTCCCAACTCTCTCAGGGGTTCCAAGAGGATGTCATGATCTATCATATCAAAAGCTGCTGAGAGGTCCAAAAGCACCAACTGCGTCACGCTTCCCCTGTCAGTGCTAAGGCGAAGGTCATCTACCAGAGCGACCATGGCAGACTCCACCCCATATCCAGGTCTGAAGCCGGTTTGAAATGGATCCAGAAAATCGGTTTTCTCCAAGATCACTTGGAGATGGAGAGCGACGGCTCGCTCGATCACCTTGCTCAAAAATGGCAGATGAGAGACTGGTCTGTAATTTTTCAAGTGTAGGGGGTCCAGGGAAGGTTTCTTCAGGAGTGGTCTAACGACCGCCTCCTTTAAACTTGATGGAACAATTCCTTCCCTAAGGGAGGCATTAATGATCGTCTTCAGAAAAGCCATCAATGCATCACCCCCCTGGACAAGATGGGCAGGGATCGAGGGAGCACATCGTCCTCTTCACTTTTCCAAAGATCTTGTCCACGTCATCAGTACTCACTGGCTCGAACTGATCCAGTCTAATCTAAAAAACGGGCTTGCTGGACACCTCATCAGCCACTTCTGCTATAATTCCGGCATCTAAGTCGGCTCTTATCTGAGAGATTTTATCTGCAAAATAGTTGTTAAAGGCGTCACAACAGGCTGTTGTCAGGTAAAGTAAAGGGTTCTGCACAGGGGGAGCCTGTGTCAGCTCCCTTACCACCCTAAACAGTTCTGCTGGACGAGATTCCACAGACGCAATACGTGCAGAGGAGAAAGATTTCTGCACTGCATGTATTGCCTCTCGATAGGAACGAAGAAAGCTCCTATGACAAGTCTTGTCAGATAAGAGTCGAGTTTTCTGCCAGATGCTCTCTAGTCGTTGTCCAACCCATTTCATATTCCTAAGTTCCTTTGTGAACCAGGGTTGACGATTTGGAGCAGGTTGGAAAGGACGCTTCGACAGGGTCACCGGCTTTACCAACCAAGGAACCCTCAAAGGCTCTCTGGAATCCAGTTGGCTTCATTAGCCTTCGAGGGCAGACCATTCTAATAGGTCTTCCACCCCTGGTGGGGTGAACAGTGACTCTTAGCCAACCTTGATCAGGAAATTATCCGTCCATGACAGTGTGGAAGTATTTATTACCTCCGCCCACGGATATGTCTGTTCCATACTAAAGACTGCATCAAGAGTATGACCCGCAGAATGCATTGGCCCAGAAACTAATTGGAATCCATGAACTGCTGAGCCGCAACTGTTAAACTGGTCTCGAGTGGGATGTTGAAGCCCCCCAGAACAGTAAGGGAGTCTTCAGAGCAAACATAAATGACTTACTTGATCCCAAATAAAAGAACAATGGCTAAAAGGCCATTGCCACTCATGTATAATTTTTTTTTTTGTTAATGTAAGTCAGTTTACCCAGAAATAATATGTGCACACCTTTTACCATTCAGATTCTATAGTGTATTTTCCATACCTTAAAGTAGATGGTATTGATGAGTACCAAAACTGTGGTGGTATCAATGCCTCCTTCTGGAATCACTTCCATTATGTGTTTCTCTGTTTTATTTGCCACCCAGTTATTAATGAAAGCTCTAGACAAGTCTGGCTTCTCCTGAAAATAGGCAACAGGAGGGGAGGAGGAATAAAATCTTACAAGTGTCACTAAAAGAACAAATTAACATAAAAAGAAGACAAGGAGGAGGTGATGTCACCTAACGCTATAACAGGTCAACCTCTGTAAAATCAAACAAACCATTGCATATTCTGTTCTCTGATTTTCCTAATTTTGTCCTCCACAGACTATTTCTCAGCAATGAAGAATTAAAGACAAAACCACCAACCTTGGGGTGGGGGGGAGGGAAATCAGTGGGAAATGTCATTGCTATTGCTAATAAAAACCCTTGTAACATTCCTGGAAAAAAGGCAGCCTAGCTGAAGCACAATGGACAGGGCAGACACCAAAGTAGTCAGCACAGGGTATGGAGAGACTCCACAGACGTGCCTCATTTGAGGTACAACTGGGTGAAGATGAAGTTGCCTATACAGGCAGACCTTCATTAACAAAGTAGATGCATTGTTGGACATTACTTCATTAACAGAAAATTTGGTACCAGAGTAGAAATAACATGGAAAGAATAATCATCATGTTTCATTTCAGTTTTTATTCAGAACTAACAGTATGTACATGTGAAATGAAACAACCGGGTCAAGTAAGCCTAACATAAGTAAACAAAAGCATTTTGAACCTTCCATAGACCACTTGAAAGCTTCTCCCAAAATGCATCTAGGGATTTTGCTTTCTTTCTTTCACTAGCTTCTGCATTTGTTGCAATTTCCTCATGTCATGGCTCAGAATCCTTTGATATACAATGGCAAATCTTCACCTCAGGCTACATTTAAGGGTTTAAAAGACCCTCAAAATCTTAGGCATATTGGGTCTGGTTAGATTTCTTGGTGACACTGCACCACTGTGAACTCTGACTTGGGTCCCAGCTCTTCCTGTTGTCCTTTCCCTTTCATAAACAGTTGAGTCTATCCATCTTCATTCATTGTTGGAGCAGCCTCCATCAGGTAATTATCACCATTTGAAAGCCTTCTGTTTCCTATCCAAGCTAACTACTTTATTCCTGAGTTCTTGTGTGCATGAGTGAATGTTAGAGTGTCTTTGTATGTTTGAATGCCCAAATAAATCACAGACTCACTGAGAAAGCTTTGTCTCTATCAATCTATTCCCTAGCCACCTCTGTAAAGACAGGATAAAAAATCCCATTGGAGACTTAAACTTTTAACAATTCCCCAGGTTCAACTTCTTCTTACAGTGGTCAAACATATAGCTCTTTGCTTTTTTAACATGGTGGGAGTAGTTGATGAGGCATGTTAATTCACTTTCCCCCTTTCTCTCTGTTTTGCTGACCTCCATTAACAAAGTAGACGCTGTTTACCTTCCCACCAAAGTCACACCTATTTATCTACTTGCCTTTGCATGCTTTCAAACTGCTAGGTTGGCAGAAGCTGGGACTAGGGACAACCTGCCAATCTTGCAATCAACAGAGTCAGCGCCTTTACCACTTGAGCCACTGCATCTGAGTAATTCAAGATACTTAAACGTTATTCACCGCTCTTAGCACCAGCAGTCTGATACATTTATGACTCACCTTGAAATTCAATGGCCAGAGTTTGGCTCCATAGACAACTTCACTTATATTTTGGTAGGTTTCGTTGAAAACGAGGGATTTCTCCCCAAAGAGTCGGTTGGCGGATATCAATTCCGAGGATTTGTTGATTTTCTTGTAAAGTCGGCAGTTCAGTTTGGCAAAGAAGAAGTGGATCTGATCTGAAGTCTTTGCTGAAATCGTGTCAAACTTAAAAACCTGGGGAAGCAGAGTACAAGAATGTGATTGAAGCACAGATCAGAAAGGTGGTTGGGACCTTTTTGGGTGATCTCAGGAACACAGCAAGTTCTTGGATACAGCTACCACAGAGCCAGACTAATTCACTGTAGCACTTGAACAGAAAAGGGTACAATTCAGTCTGCTTTCCCCCCTTTTGTGAGTGGAGTCTAAGGGAATCTTACAGTCATGTGCAAGAAAACTAACTTAGCAGATAGGAGATTTGCCAATGGATGGAGGAAGCCTAGAAAATTCAGCGAAGAACATGTTTAGGTTAAAAGCCCTTTCTGTACTTAACTTTAAAGCCACTGCACCACTCTGGCCATGGGTCTTATGTGAGAATGTGTATAAGTGATGTCAGGAGAGACAGGGAGGGCACAACCCATTTGCAAGTTCTCTTGAAATTGACATAAATACTACTGAAATAAATAAGTGCAGAGCAAGGACATTGAATACTGAACAGATCTTGCAAACCCCAGAATTAGATATGCCACATCTCCTGATTTCCTGCAGAAAAACTATTGGGATCCATAGTCATCCAGACAAGAAACCTCCTTTACTTTTGGTGATGGAGAGCTTGTGATTAAGGGTCAAAATAGACATGACATAGTCTCTCAGATAATGTGGGAGAAGCGGAGGAGGAAAGAATAGGACTTCCCTCATTCCACGGAAAACTAGAAAAGTGTGGGGGATGCTTACCCCCTAGAATTAACCAATTGACTTCATGCATTAAAAATCTGAATGTGGGGGTCTGGGAAGATGGAATCAGGATTCCTCCCCATCCCTCACTTCTAGAACCAAAACGTTAAAAAGGATCGGGGTTGTTCTTTCTGTCATTTCTGACTTATGGTGACCTCTATCATGGGGTTTTCTTGGCAAGTTTCTTCAGAGGGCGTTTGCCATTGCTGTCCTCCAAGGCTGAGAGAGTGTGACTTGCCCAAGGTCACTCAGTCGGTTTGTAGGATAATTTAAGTTTCCTAAGGCTTCAGCCTTTGTAAAGGAAACAAAAAGATTTAAGTGTCAAAAATGTCAAAGCCAAGCTTGTTAGAGCCTAGCTTTAAATCAGCAGCGCAGCAGAAATGCGCACTTGTTTAACTATGCTTCCCTAAGAACTGAGACTGACTCCAAAAACAACACAAGTAGCTTGTAGTTCAAACAAAAGTTTACTAATGGCTTTAATCTATACATACATAAAAGCTATATCCTAATCTAGCTAGTGAATTGTTCAGGTAAAAAGGAATATTTATTTCACCATCTTTCCAAAAAATGTTGATGGAAGAGGAAGATGAAGGACCTAAGGAGAAAATCTTGAGAGAGAATGTCTCTTAAGTCCCAAATACATGGTTACTTTGAATATGGGGGGAGAGAGTTTGTATGCAGGAAATCCCTATCTATCCAAGGAGGGGAAAAGAGAATGCAGAAATCTTCCAACAGGGTTTACATAGCAGAGCCAGGATTCAAACCCTGGTTTCCAGAGTCATAGTGCAATGCTCAAACCACTATACCATGCTGTCTCCCCAATGTAGGGATATAAATAAACAAACTTTACACTGATACGGTCTGGGTGGAGAAATAATTATTTCAAACAAGAGGAAATTCATAATCTGCATTCTAGACATTGTCATTCATCTCCGTCCCCGTTCTACCACTCTGTTCCCTGTACCTGAGAGAAACAAAGCAGAATACAGAAAGTTCTTTTTGCAGAATGCATGTGAAATAATCAGAATCCGAGCCTCAGCCCTTGAGTTTCACATAATAATAATAATAATAATAATAATAATAATAATTTATTTATACTCCGCCTTTTGCCGTAGCAATCAAGGTGGCTTACAACTAAAAACAAATACAAAACCCCGACAATAACAACTAAGTAATGTAAACAAACATGATAACCCCCCCCCAATTAAAAATACATTAAATACAAGTCTCAGCATAGCTTGTGTTTAGCCGGGGGGGGGGGGGGGGGGAATGGTTAAACTTGTGTATGTGCAGGTAAATGTACAGTCTTCAGATAACCAACTATGATGTCTTTCCCCATTGGAAATGGTTGTTATGCTGTGATGTCTCTTGTTTATTTTCCAAAGCATCATCATCGGGGATACGTGGGTAAAGGGGAAATCTGATCAATCCCTTTCCCCAATCTTCTATCCCTCCAAAAACCATCCTTCGCACACATTGGGCCAAGTCAGACAGTCCACAGAAGAAAGGCTATATCTCACTTTGGAAGATTTGGTTTTTCAGAGGAGGGGGAAAAAAGTAAACTAATGAGGGTGACAGAGGCATCTTGCAGGAAAGGTAGAAGAGGAAAATGCATCTGTGGGGAAAAAAGTAAGTTGCAAAACATTTAAAGAAAGGGTGAGGTGGGGTAGAGAGAGCCTGGACTGGGTTCTTTAACTCCAGGCTAATTTGCTCAGATGCAGTGTTTCAGAATCGCAAGGCATGGGAAATTAGAGACTCATTTTATTATTATTTTATGCAAGCTTTTTTTTAAAAAAATCATATTCTGTAATATTGGAAATTGTGGGTGTGATGCAGATGCTAAAATGTACTAGCGATCTAATGGAATGTCAAAGGTCTTTGAGATGTTAACAAAAACAAATGCTTTCTAAGTTAAAAGAATTTGAGGCTGACAATGCATTCCTACAAGAAACCCCTTTGATGCCAGAGGATGCAAACATCCTTCAAAAAAAATTGGTTGATGAGGTCTGTGTTACCCATTTTTCTAGATGGTGTAAAGGTGTGGCATTCCTAATGCGAAAACACTTTTCTATTTCAGTACAGAGGCCAATAATAGATCCAAATGATTGTGTTTTTTTAAAAAAAATTATTTGCAAGATATTTTGAAAAATAAATTGTTTTGATTAACGTTTATGGGCCTAATACTGATGCACCAGAGATATTTCATTATTTAGTAACCTTGTTGACTTAGAGTATGATTATTTGATTGTTGGTGGTGATTTTAATAAAATTTTAGATCCTTTGTTAGATAGAAATACATGTCTACCAAGGAAACAATCTATAGTGAAAGCAATTTTACATGCATATATGAATAAATATAGTTTAATTGATATGTGGAGAACTGTACATCCAGAAGATAAGGAGTATAGTTTTATCTCTCTGGTCCACTATCATTTTCTCAGGCGAAACTATTTCTTTATTTCTGCATCTTTGGTTAGAAAAATAAGCACTTACAAAATTGAATCCTTGATAATATCAGATCATACTCTGGTTTATTTAGAATTGCAATTTTCTAATGTTCTTAAACCCTTTAGTCGCTGACAATTTAATGTTAAGCTTCTCAATAATGAAGAGCTGAGGGCTCAAATGTCAGCAAATCTGATGGAATATTTTAAAATTAATGAAGGCTCTGGGAGTTCACACACTATTGACAGGGAAGCATATGAAGCCTACATTCAGGGTAGAATTATTGTTTATTCTTCTTATAAAAAAGATATAAAATAACAAAAAGGAATTATTGAACAAGCAACTGAAAGCTCTTACATCTCAATTTGCGGTTTCTCCTTCTGAACAATCTTATAAAGAATTGAAAATGAGGAATGTTCCAACAAGATTCTGATTCAATAGCAACACAATGTTATTTCAATTGCCCACAGATATAAGTCTCCAATTTTTGAAGTTTATGCAGATCTTTATAGCTTCAATAATGTAATTCACCAACAGGATATGGAGACTTTATTTTCTCATATTGACCTTCCCCATCTTAGCATATCACAGCAACAATTTCTTTTGGAATTTTACACTTAGAGGAAATTATCAATGCTATAGCAAGTATGAGAAGTGTGGAGTCTCCTGGTCCTGATGGGTTTCTAATGGTCCAATACTTTTTCCAGTTTGTTAGCACCAAGACTGCTGGAAGTTTACAGACATCTAGTACCCTCTCTTCACCATTAAATTAGGTTTATAAATACCTAATACCTAAACCTAGTAAAGATCGTACATGCTGCACTAACTACTGCCCTATATCCTTACCCAATGTGGATATCAAAATATGGACGGCTATTTTAGCTAAAAGATTACAAAAAGTCATTTCATCTTTGATTAACTTCTCAGCTGAGACTTATCAAAATCAAGCTGGGAGCAGATAATATTTGATTGGTTGTAGATTTGATTGCTTTGAGTTCAGATGGAGCTGATCAGCCAGCTGTTATTCCTTTAGATCATGGGTAGGCAACCTTTTTGAGCCAGGGGTCAGGTTGCTGTACCTCAGACAATTGGGAGGCTGAAGCACCAAAAATAAATAAATAAAAATAAATAAAAATAAAAATAAAAATAAAAAATTAAAAAAATGCATGCACACTCTCTCAGTCCCAGAAAAGCCATGGCAAAACCCCTGTGGAGATTTTGCCAAGAAAACCCCAAGAACACGTAATAACAACAATAATCAATATCATCATGGCGGGGAGCGGCGGCGGTGGCGGCAGCAGCAGGACCAGCCTGGGGCCGGTCCAAAGGCCTCGGGGGGCTGCATCCGGCCCCCGGGCCTTAGGTTGCCTACTCCTGCTTTAGATGCTGAGAAGGCCTTTGATAAAAATTAACTAGCCATTTATTTCACAGTATTGGTTAATTTTGACCACATGATTGGTTAAATTCTGGACTCCAGGTGGCACAAGGGCCATCTCTGGTACTTTGACATTATGAATGGGTAGATGACACATGTTCATGCTCTGAAGTTGGCGTGGATTTTCCATGTGATGTTTCCTGACAGGCCGAGAATAGGCTCATGTATTTTGGTTAATTTGTCAACTGTTCCTTTCCTATTTAACCTTTTCCTATGAACAGGTTCTGGAGGATGTTTGTAGGATTCAAGGCTGTTTAACTGCTTGGGACTATGTAGGAAAGTATACAGGCTTCTGAGAGTGGGAATGAATTGCAGGTTCTTAAGAATTGAGTTCTTAAAAGTGTAACCGCAGATCTGGCAAATAGCTTGCTACAGTGCTGAATCTAATCTCTTATTTAGGTAGAGCCAGGGCATCACATCTTGTTTTGATGCAGTTGATTAATAATTTTGATAAAATATCTGGGTATTCAATTAACTGGTTCAAGTTGGTTCAATTAACTGGTTCAATACTGTTAGTGGGAGACGAGATGGACTCAAGCGTATTTTGTGTCTTGTTTTTTTAGATTGTAAGCCCGAGGGCAGGGAAATGTCTAATTAACTATTTGTAAGCCGCTCTGATAGCCTTTTGGCTGAAGAGCGGGGTATAAATACTAATACTAATACTACTACTACTACTAATAATAAATTTATAGCAGGGCAGTTTTGATGTTGCCCAAATTCTATTACCTATTTGGGTGTAATTATCTCTAGAGACTTAACTCAGATTATTAATTTTAATATAAGTAAGCTGATAAAAGATATTGTACAAGATCTGGAGAGATGGGATGGCTTAAAGATTAGTCTTTGGGGGACTAGGGAAAGGTAAATAAATGTTATACCCAGAATTTTTCATGTTATTTCAGGAATTCCTCTATGTATACCTTGCAAGTATTTTCAAAAACTAAATGCATTGTTTAGAAGATTCTTGCGGGGGGGCTCATTTCCTAGAATTTCAATGAAAAGGATATAAATTCCTATCAAAGGGAAAGGATTCAGCCTTCCAGATCTTTTTACATACCACTGTGGATCAGTGATCATTACTAGGGGTAGCGGGGGTGCGGCCCACATTGGGTGACAACCCAAAAGAGGTGTCACCTATATCTAATAAGGCTATAGAACTCTGATTACATATAATGCAGTAGAATTTACTCTTTCAGGTTTATTGGTCACCACTAGCATCTATTCAAGAAAGGGCTTTCTATTTCAGCAAATTGCTGCAGACATAATACTGCTAATGCTTCCTTAACACATATGTTTTGGAGTTGCACCATAATTGCTACATTTTTTTGGGGGGGGGAAATAAATTTGGTTTTGGAAAGTTCCTTAATATTCAGGGACGTGCACATTCTATTGAATTTTTTACCTGGAAATTAACAAATAGACAATAGAAGTGGATTTTTTTTGCACTGTTTTTGACTGCTAAAAGATTTGTACTTTGTTACTGAAAATGTATTTTTCTCCACCTATGATCCAATAGAGAACCTCAGGCAAACCTATTGCAAGGTTTTCTTGGCAAGATTTGTTCAGAGGAGGTTTGCCTTCCTCTGATGCTGAGAGAATGTGTCTTGCCCAAAGTCACCCAGTGAGTTTCTATGGCCTGGCAGGGATTCAAATTCTGGACTCTATGAGGGGGTATCGTAAAGTAATAATTATCACCTGGAAGTTATTATGGCATATTGATGAAATTTTGTCAGTGTCATCATTGGTTGAGAAGATCAGCTCTTTGTGTCCTTTATTTTTGTTACAGGTTGTGCCAGAAGTGACTAAAGTGTAAGATGGAGAAGATTGAGGCTTGCAGCGTGATAAAATTCCTGCATTTGAAGGGTAATAGTGCCCAGCAAATTCATGATGAGATGATGGTAGTTTATGGAAATGATTGCCCATCTTATGACACTATAGTGAGGTGGAAAAGGGATTTCCAAACTGGTCACATATCCCTCACAGACAAGCCAAGACCTGGAAGACCATCATTGATGGACGATGTGGCCATAGTGAAGAAAGTGGAGTGTTTAATCCTGGAAGACAGACAAGCAACCATCCAAATGATCATGAATGAAACTGGTCTCAGTTATAGTAGTATGTAGTATAGTAGTATGACGAACTGTACATGTCTAAGGTGTCTGCACACTAGGTTCCACGTTTGCTAAACCCTTTCCAGAAACAAACATGGTGTGACCTTTCAAGACAGATGTTGATTCTGTTGGAACAGGATGAAGAGGATTTTTTTTTTGTCATCTGGTAACCATGGATGAATCTTGGATCTATCAGTATGATCCAGAGACCAAAACCATGAGCATGGAATGGAAGCAAGCTGATTCTCCTCCCCGCAAAAACAAAGGTCAGCAGGGAAGGTCATGCTCTCAGTTTTTTGGGACTGTTGTGGAGTCATTCTGACAGACTACTTTGCAAAGGGACAAACCATCACTGGCACATACTACAGCAATCTTCTGGACAAGTTGCAAGATGCTCTGAAAAAGAAATGCCACAGTATGCCTGCAGAGGAATTTGTTTCCCAAATGACAATCCACCAGCTCACTCATCTCAAGTTAATAAAGCAAGGGCATGTGGCTTTGAGATTTTGCAGCATCCACCTTATTCTCCCGACCTCGTACCTAGTGACTTTTGCTTGTTCCCAAAAATGAAAAATCTGTTGTGGGGTTGCCGATTTGACAACACAAATGATGTCATTCATGAAGTGGAAGAATGGTTTAAGGTGCAATCTGCAGACTTCTACAATAATGGTATCCGGAGAGTTGAGAAACGCTGGGGAAAATGTGTAAATCTGGATGGTGACTACGTAGAGAAATGTTAACAACTACAAATCAAAACAAACTTTCTGTCACATTTTTTAAAGGTGATAATTAAAACTTTACAATATCCCCTCGTAGAATCATAATCCAGTGCTCAAACCACTGCACCATTTTGGCTCTTGCTTTTGTTATACTGGAACATTGTTGCGTGTAACTGAGATCCCTTTTGAATGTAAATAAAAATGTATATAAAAAAGAGCCATAGTTTCAGGAAGTCAAGTATAATATTTCCATATCCTTGTAGTGTATTAAATGAAACTGGCATGACACAGAATGTGTGAGGAAGATGACAGGAGGAACCAGGGAGTCTGACTTATTCACTAAGGATGTACTTTCTCAGGGAAGTCAGGTTGGCTCCATGTCTTTTAAGCATATGTTCGGGAGCTAAGACTGATTTGTGTGGGTTTTTGTCTTAAAAATTTGGGTTGGGATGGCTTTTCTGATTGTTTAAATAACGTGTGATTTAAAAAAAAAAACTTTTGAAAAGTTCTTTTTGTCTATTTTTAAAAGGTCTTTCAATTTGTTTTTACTTGCTATATATAATCTTAAGAACTTGGGTGCGGGGAGGCAGACAGACATGAAACAATCAAACCAAAAGAAAATATCCCCATATTACCGTCATGAGCTGTTGAAGGGTGTTGCCACAGGCCCCTAACTTGGTCATGGCAAAGGCTGTGGAGATACTGATTGGTGACATGAAGATGTTTTCGCTGGCATTCTTGGAGCTGGTCAGGTTCTTGTAGAAAACGGCAGCAAAGCGGGAATTGGCCTTGGACAGCTCCCAGACCCGGGGGTTGGTAAAGGTGGGGATTGTCTCTGGATCGGAACCAGGGCCTGGACCCTCTTGTGGTTTCTTCTCAGGATCACGGTAGATGCAGATTGGATTTACAGGGATATCCCTTGGCTTGGCAGTGCATATATCCTCCACTAAGCGGTGCTGAGTGGCTACAGGAGACCATACACAGATGAGAAACAGCAGTAGGACTTCCATCTTCCTATAAAGGGTGGCTGGGTGGAGAATAAAAAGAGATATGAAGAGGAAAATGAGTACACAGTTCTCACTGAAAAGGCCAAACAAAACTTAACAGAGAAGAGTCACCATGGTATGGAAAAGCTTTAACTATTTCATTGTCTTCATTGTCTACTTTAAAATTATATACATCATCCATGGTCATTATTTTTTGTTTTCTTTATGTTCAACTGTAAACCTACATTTACACATTCTTTCTTAACTTTCTTCAGTCTTTGTTATTTTCTGCAGGCAGTATGATGCCATCTGCGTATTTTAAATTGTTGATGTTCCTCCCTCCTATTTTCATGCCCCCTTCCTCCCAGTCTAATCCTACTCAATGGTATTATACGTTCAGCATACAAGTTAAACAAATGCGGTGATAAATTGCAGCTTTGCCTCATCCCCTTGCCAACTGGAAAACTTTTTGTTCCACTGTATTATGTCCTAATGGTATGTAGAGAGATCTTGTAGCACCTTTGAGACTAACTGAAAGAAAGAAGTTGGCAGCATGAGCTTTCGTAGACTTATGTCCTGAGTCTTGTCTGGAGTACAGGTTACAGCACAATCAAATATTGCGGCACATACACTTCTTTAAGAGCAATCCACCGTTTTCCTACCGTTGATCTACACCAGGGGTAGGCAACCTTTCCCCTTTAAGGGCCAAGGGACTTCAGCTCCCAGAATCCCAGGAGCTATTGGCCAACATGGGACTATTGGCCAACATGGCTGAGGCTTCTGGGAGCTGAAGTCCCTCGGCCCTTAAAGGGGAAAGGTTGCCTACCCTTGATCTACACAATCAAAGGCTTTGCTATAATCTATAAAGCACAGGCTGATCTACTTGATCTTCACTATCATGTATAAGCACAAGCTGTTACATTCACTTTCCAATACAGTAAGCTGTAGCTTCTCTTGTTTCTAGTGGACGTAACTATAAATTTTGCAGCTGTTTAAAAAGTTCAAACCCAGAACAGGAATCTCTTACCTCCTTCTTGTCTTTCTCTCCTGCGAAATATGACAAGCACAAGCCTGGTGTGCGCGTTTTAAAGGAAGATTGTCCCAATCTATCAGTTGGAAGATTTCCTGGCTCAGTTTTCTGCTTTCTGCCAGAGCCAAAACAAGGACAGGGGAGGGAAAAGGGATTGGGAAGGCCATGAAGATCAAAGGCAAATGACCTTTAAATCAGGTTAGGCAAATAGTGGAGCAAAGCAATGTTTAAGCCGAGAGCAGTTTTAATGTTCAACTTGGTGATACCAAATTGCAGAGCTCAATAATGCTCAAGGAGTGGTAGTGGGGAACGGTCATTTCAGAAGTAAGCTCTCTCCTTTGGCCACATAATGTGTTCTGCAGTGGACAGGGCCTCTTAACATGTTGCTGCAATTTGGGCAATGCTAATATCTTCCCGAGGCAGAGAAGAGCAAAGAAAGCAGCACCCAGCAGACCTCTCTCTTTAAGGGCCCTGGCATTAGAATAACAACTCTGAATAAAACCCTATAACAAAAGTACCTCTTGTAGAGAGATCTTGTAGCACAGGGGTAGGAAACCTTTCCCCTTTAAGGGCCGAGGGACTTCAGCTCCCAGAATCCCAGGAGCTATTGGCCAACATGGGACTATTAGCCAACATGGCTGAGGCTTCTGGGAGCTGAAGTCCCTTGGCCCTTAAAGGGGAAAGGTTGCCTACCCCTGTTGTAGCACCTTTAAGACTGACAAAGAACGAAATGGCAGCATGAGGTTTTGCAGATTTCAGTCTACCTCCTCAGAAAATAAGCTCTTGTTAGAGTGGGGTGAGGGCAGGATGAGGAGGGATCGAGGTGGAATAGCACAAGGTGTGATGAAACTGATACAGGCTTACTCTACTAGTAGTATCAGCTCTACTACTATAACAGTCATGCCATGACCTCCCAGGGGGTGCTGAGAAATGTACTGTGGGGCTGGGTTGGGTGTGTGTGTCTAAGAATATCCAACCAAAACTTCCAGTGTTTCACAAAACTATGGCCCCCACAATTCAAGAGTGAGGGGTGAGGGCAAATATTAAGTATGAAGTGCAAATGTTCTTAAGAATTCCCATCCCACTCCTTGAAAACATTTAGGAAGTGGTTTATAAAGGTAAAGGTATTCCCCATTGACAAGGTTGTCAAGTCGTGTCTGACTGTAGAGGGCCATGCTCATCTCCATTACTAAGCTGTAGAGCCAGCAGTCAAAGGCAACTCTGTGATCATGTGGCTGGTGTTGTATTTTGAGAGTTGGACAGTTACTGGAGTTGTTGTTGTTAACTGCCTTTGCGTCGATCTCAACCCACGACGACCCTATGGATGAGACATCTCCAGGCCCCCCTGTCCTTTGCTGCTCTGCCCAGCTCGTCCAAACTTATTCGTGGTCTCTTTAATAAAGTCCATCCATCTAGCATGTGGCCTTCCTTTCTTTCTACTTCCCTCCACTTTTCCTAACATTATTGTCTTTTCCAATGCCTTCTCATGTTGTGTCCAAAGTACAACAGCCTTGGTTTCATCATCTTGGCTTCGAGGGAGGTCTCTGGCTTGATCCGCTCTAGGAACCATTTGTTTGTCCTTTTGTCTGTCCATGGGATCCTCAGCACTCTTCTCCAGCACCACATTATCTCAAAGGAATTGATTTTCCTCCTATCATCTTTCTTAACTGTCCAGCTCTCACATCCATTCATGGTTATAGGGAATACAATGGCTGATGTATGATTCTGACTTTTGTGTTGTATGTCTTTGCATTTTAGGATTTTTTCGGGTTCTTTCATAGCTGCCCTCCCCATTCTTAATCTTCTCCTGATTTCCTGGCCTCACTTCCCATTCTGACCAATGTTTGATCCCAGATATGAGAACTCTTTTACTATTTCTATTTCCTCATTGTCTAGTGTGAATATATGTAAGTTCTCTGTGGTCATTATTTTTGTTTTATTTATGTTCAACAGTAAGGCCTGCCTTAGCACTTTCTTCTTTGATCTTCCTTAGTACGTAGTTGTTCCAGGTCTATGAGGTTTTCTGCTAGTACTATGGCGTTGCCAGCATATCTCAGATGGATATTCCTTCCTCCTATTTTCACTCTTCCCTCTTCCATGTCCAAACCTGCTTTCCTTACAATATGTTCTGCATACAAGTTGAAGAGATAGGGTGAAAGGATGCAGCCTTGTCTGACTCCTTTGCCAATTGGGAACCATTCTGTTTCTCCATCTTCTGTTCTGACAGTAGCCTCGTGTCCTGAGTACAGATTCCTCATCAGGACTATCAGATGTGTTGGCACTCCCATGTCTTTAAGGGCATTCCATAGCCTTTCATGATCTATGCAGTCAGAGGCTTTGCTATAGTCTATAAAGCACATGCTGATTTTCTTTTGGAACTCCCTACTAATGCTCCATTAGCTATCATATATTTGCAATGTCATCCCTGGTGCTTCTTCCTTTCCTGAGCCGCACTTGGACCTCTGGGATTTCTCTCTCCATGTGTGGTTGGAGTCTATATTGCAGTATTTTGAACATAATTTTGCTCAAATCCCCATTTGGCCATTGAAACCCACTGGGTGACCTTGGGCAGGTCAGACCCTCTCAGCTGCAGAGGGAGGCTAAGGCAAACTGCCTCTGAACAAACTGTGCCAAGAAAACTCCATGACAGATTCCCCTTATGGTTGCTATAAGTAAGAAACTTGAAGGCATACTAGAACAAAGCTTTGCATTTGTAATTATAATGCACTTAAATGTATTTTAAAATATTGTTAGCTACAGAGGGAATCTTAACAGTGGAAATGTGTGGCAAGATTTAAAAAATATATATCCTATGACATTATAGACAACAGTTGGGCATAACAGGTCCAAGACAAATTGGCCAGGACAAGACAAAACTTTCAACTGAAGACTGACTGTATCTTCTGCAACTGAGCTTAACAGCATCCTGCAATAGACTAGAGATGGCTCCATGGGATGTAGAAGTGAGCCTGTACTGGCAAGTCTCTGTGACTAACCAGACACAGATCCTATTTTACACAGTTTACTGGGTGATAATAAACCCTATTCCTCTGTAAGGAGCGTATATGCTCTCTATTGAATTTAAGACTTTTACATGAAAAGCACCATCGACATTTGAGAGCACTGTTTGGTTCAATTGTAACCCTTTCTTCTGTGAAGGCAATTGGGGCAAAGACCTCTTCATTCCCCAAGCCCAGCATGTAACTGCTAGCACCAAAGGGACTGTAAGACCAACAATAAACTTTTCCATATTATCAAGAGGCAAATACTCTCCAATCATCAAACCTTTATCCAAAATTGTCACACGCTGCCAAGAACAATTATTCTAATTTTCTGCCAGAATATTCAGGACTGTTTTTAAAAGGGGGGAAGATGTTTGTGCACATGCTTGGAGCAGGGATACTTACTTGTATATTTTCAGTCCTTTCTCTCTCAACCAGAGTTTGCTTTTCTCCACTGCTATTGGATGCAGGGCTTGGATTTCCTACAAGATCTGCCCATCTGGTAGTTGTCTTGATTCAATAAACTCACAAGGAAATATACTCTCCCTGAAATCTGAGTTTCCCAGCTGGGGTGTCCTCCTGGACCCAAAAATGCGCCAGGATACACAGCCAAATGTGTGTTTGCACAGTTGACACTAGTGCGCCAGCTATGTCTGTTCCTTGAGAAGTCAGATCTGACTAGTGACACATGCCTTGATTACATCATATTTGTATGGATGGCCATCTGTCGGGGATGCTTTGATTGGGAGTTCAAGCATGGCAGGGGGTCGGACTGGATGGCCCTTGTGGTCTCTTCCAACTCTATGATTCTATATTTGTAATACTGTAACTTATACTACATAAAGTTACCTTTGGAAACTGGTTGGAAACTTCAGCAAGTTGAAAATGCTGCTGTGGCCAAGCTGTTGACTGGGATCGTATGACACACCCCCCTTTCCCAACTCCTGTTGAGACAACTTTGCTGGCTGCCATTTAATTTCTGAGCACAATTCAGAGTGCTGCTTTTGTCTTTTAAAGCCCTACATGGCTTGGGTCCGAACTACCTAAAAGACTTTATCTCCCTACAGAAGCCAACACAAGCTTTAAGATCTGCAAGGGATGACTTTCTCTTGGTCCCACCACCTTCATGGGTCTGTTCGATGAGGAAACGGGAGAGAGCCCTTTTCCAAGGGGACTATTCCATATATCAGGGGTAGGCAACCTTTCCCCTTTAAGGGCCGAGGGACTTCAACTCCCAGAAGCCTCAGCCATGTTGGCCAATAGTCCCATGTTGGCCAATAGCTCCTGGGATTCTGGGAGCTGAAGTCCCTCGGCCCTTAAAGGGGAAAGGTTGCCTACCTCTGCCATATATTGCTCTGAAGAATGAAGAGTACACTAAATTCATCTGCATCATATTCTAGTACAGGGGTAGGCAACCTTTCCCCTTTAAGGGTCAAGGGACTTCAGCTCCCAGAATCCCAGGAGCTATTGGCCAACATGGCTGAGGCTTCTGGGAGCTGAAGTCCCTTGGCCCTTAAAGGGGAAAGGTTGCCTACCCCTGTTCTAGCACAAAGGAGGGACTGGGTTTTCTATTCACTGGAGATATTTTATGCATAGTAACAAGACAAACAGAAAAGAGGCAAAGTCATCACCAAAAAGTGAAAGGAGTCACTGATGAAACATTAAAAATATCACATGAGCCTTGAAACTGGACACAGGAGCTATACAAGGCTGAGGCAGTTTGAAAGGGGAAAGTGGGGCAAGAAACCATTTTGACATGTGCAATTTATTTACTACATAATAGTCATCAAGCACATAAAAGAACTCCAAAATGTACAATGAAACAACACTAAAGAGGGAAGATTTCTTTGAAAAAAAGGGTTCATTCCTCTTAAACTGTCATTTTCTGCCTCTCAAACTAATGATTGAGCCACCTCTTCAAATCATCATCATTATCATCATGTACATCCTCCAAATCAATCACAAGGTCTTAAAAGGAGGAAAACCCCGAGTGAATGAACTGTACAGAGGGGGGAACTTTTTGTCTCAATTTAGCAATCCAAACTACTAAAAGACTGTTCAAGTGCATACCCCCCTTTATTGTAGACTTGTTTGTTCATAAAAGTATATGTCTTTTGAGAGGGTGGGAAATGAGAGAAGCCTATTAGAGGACAATGACAGAGGGAATCAAAGGGTTAAGGGGAAGAATGCCAAATATAACAGTAGTAAAATCTGTAAACTCGAAGCAAATCCACCAACTTGCTTGAAATCTGTATCTTGGAGTCTTTATTATCAGTATCACCTAAGACTATTTTTTAAAATTTTTATTTTATTTTTTGTTAAATATACCTCTGCAGGGCACAATCACATACAATCAATACGATTGGTAAATTACATGAGCTTTATCCCAAGCATATATGCACCAAAAATGTCAAAAAAGTTATTTAAAAAAATGAACTCCACCCAAAAAGGTGATAATGACTTAAGAATGTCTCGGGGAGACTGGTACAATCCTAAAAAGACCAAAGGAAACTTGGCTTAATCCCCCCTCCCCTCACATACACAGAGAACCATAAAGGGTGCACACACATATAAAGAAATTCCACAACTGGAAATGGCCAGGGGGCTCTTGAAGGGAAAGCGGAGAAGGTTTGATGAACAAAAATAAGGAGCACAATCTAGATTACTGACTGCCAGTCTTTGAAAAGTAATAAAAATGCCACCATGCTACTGATAAGGTTGCCTTCAAGGAAAGGGGTACATGGTTAGCAAAGAGGCTGCTTACATAGCAAGCAGAGACTGCAAGGCAATTGTAAACTCACAATAGGCAGCAGAGAATCCCTTTATGGGTGTGTATAGAGCTTGAAACACAAAGCTGTAAAGACAGCTAGCAACATAGTTTGCATTACTAGTAAATCATGCTCCCCATCCCTGGCTGTCTTACCTAATGCTACACTTGGAAAGAGCGCCTATGTAAATCCAGTTGTGGGATTCTGATCCAGTTACACAATCTGGTTTTGGATGCCAAAGACTTGTGAGTATTGTCTGCCACAACAAACTAACATTAAGAACAAGAGGGCACAGAGAAGATCTTCTTGCACTCATCCCACGCATTCAGTGGAACGCGAGTGGAAGATATTCCCATTTACAGTTGTGCCAAACATCACTTTACCATACACAAAAGCAAACAAATTTTGTTTATAGCAAACACCAAATACTCCACAGGATTTTGTTTTATAAAAGATATGTATACATGTAACATCAGCATGTCTAATACTTTAATTTTCAGAGAAAGAGAAAGAGAAAGAGAGAGAGAGAGAGAGAGACTGCATTTAAATATTACATTTTTTCTTTTAGAAAAAAACCCAAGCTGTTAATATTTTTCACCTAAAATTAGATAATTTTGTTTGTGGAAAAAACATATGCAAGTTATTTAGACACAGGCAACTTATATTAAGTCATCAGAACAGACGCTATTCAGTCATCAATTAGTAACTGTAGCTATTACTAAAATCTTAATGTATTATCGCAATGAAAACTGGGAGTGATCACTGCCTCTCAAAATCTCGAGGAGAAATGATTTTCCCCCCAGCAATAATATTTCCTTAAAACAGCCAAGACTCTATTGCCATATCCAACTCAATGTATATATCTCAGAAACCCAATGCAGGGGACAACTCCCCTTTCCATGTTACTTTGGACCTCGCCAATGTGGACCTACTGAGCTATCCTTCTAGTAAATACAGAACCATCTTTGGGCTGATTAGGCAAAAACGGGATACATTCTTGTTACTTTTCTATTTTAATTAATTAGCTGATGAGTACTCAACAAGTTCAAACTGAATTCGAAACAACTTAAGCCCATAAATTGGGGTGATGGTGAATGTGAGTGTGAAAGAACCCTTCTTTTGGTAGACCTTAGTGGGTTCCTATTCTATGACCACAAAATCTCATTCTGCTCCCTCTAAAAAATCTAGTTAGCTGCTATTCATGTCCTACAAATGATTGACTAACTACAATTTCTAAACATTAAACTGTGGTTCATTTTAACCAACAATTCATTCAAAAAAGCCAGCATAATAAACTACAATTTGAAGCTGGCTCATTTCAACAAACCAGAGATTAAGAGCTTTGCCAGGTTCACAGAAGATGACAAGCTGCATTTAATATGAAATTCAATTTAAAGTGTCTGCTCTCATGGTTGGCTTGAGAGGGAAACATGTGAGCCTCATTCTTGATGTGACTCATGCTTTTAACACTAAACCATGAATTACCAATATTGTCCAAATATGCTCAATGTGTAATTCTTTACCTTTGGTTTTTTGGAACAAATCATTGTGGAGACTGGATGTATAATATAACTGTTGGCAACAGTCACACCAATGCCACTGAGGTTAAGTAATAATATCAATTTTTGACTTAGTAAAAGATACTAAACCAAGCAAATTATCTAGACATTTGATCTGGGTAGGTTTGTCAGATCACAATCTGGAGGTTCTATCTGCCTCCATTTGTTCTGAGAGAAGGGGAGAAAGTACACACGACTCCTATCCAATATACAATAAACTAGTTTTACACCCCATTGTAGGAATCCTGCTTACAATAGTATGCAGGTTGTGGGGACGGATACTGCTGCCTGAATAACTTGGAAGGATTAGGCAGGTAGCACGATTACAACCTGGCAAGTCTATCTCAGGAAACAGAAAAAGATAAATTCTATAGAAAAAATACAGAAACACACAGATCATAATGAAAGATATGGCTAAGACTGAGAATAATAGCTAGAAGAATAACTCCTTGGGACTGCTTATTTTTTAAAAACAACCCATGCTTCCAAAGTCAGCAGAACCGTGAATCCAGTGCTTTTTTTACTTAAGATACTACTGCCTTTATGGTGAATGTGTCGATGAGTCTCTGACCTGATAGGCTGCTGTATAGCTTGACAAGCAGACAGGTGAGTATAAGGTGTCAGATTTTCAGGATACAACTCAGCACATTTTCTGCAGCAAAACACCACAGATGTATCTGGGAAAATTAGCATGTAGTGTGTTTGTATGCATTTGTTTCTGCATATCTCATTCCATTTGAGGCTACTTCAATTTTTAAGTCTTGTTTCGGGTTTGTTTGTTTTTTCAATCCTTATATTTTCTTTACTACACTGCAACAGAAAATTTCAAGCGGGAAAAATGAAACTTAAACAGGAACTTTTAAAAAAACAAGCCCTTTCTCTGATAGCTGTAAACTGAAGTGCAGTGGCAGAATGCTCAAGAATTGTTGAAAAAGGGTTAAAGGTATTAGATTAAATGGCTGCAAGTGTGCTGATGCTTAAACACATCATTTCTGAAATGTGCTTAGAATTCACCATTACGATTTTTGTAAGGCATGAGCTTTTACATTTTTCTATCACCGTTAAGAGCTGAAAACATAAAACACCACAAGATTTTAAATTCAGTCTGGCTAGTCCAGTAAAGTAGTAGAAAAGGAAAATAAAAAACCCAAACAAATAAAGAATGAAGTACAAGTCTTTGGCGCTCCTTGAAGAAAAAGGCTATTTCCCCACATTTATACAGACCCCCTCATTTGCCTACCAGTAGGGGCAATACCACAATTGTTCATCACTGAGTAATAACACTATTAGAAAAGGCAACTTCACAGAAGTTATCGGCTAAGCAAATTCATTTGAATGCTATATTTTGAGGCAGCAAGCTGTCAACAGGTGTCAGGGAGGATGATAGGGCATGTCTGAAGAGGACATATGACAGGACAAAAAGAAAGAATAGAAAAGTCAGAATGCATACTGCAACTCCTCAGTGGCCAAAACCATTTAAGTGACTTTGAAAGGCTAAGAACAAAAAAATGTTTTAAATGTGCATGAAAGGCAGCAGGAATGAAAGTCGTTGCTTTAATCTTATCCTGAAATCCGAGCCATTAGTTAATTTCTTTCAAATGTACCTGTAATCTTTCAGAAAACTTGCTTGGCATTAAATCATCAAGCACTTTTTAAACTAGACACATTACAAAGCCTACTTTACAATGTAACAGCAGCTAAGTATGAGGGGACCACATCTCATTCATCTCAGTGCGTTTTAGCAGTGTTTAAGTGAATAAGGAATTAAAAAAAATAAACACAACAATGGAAAGAAAAGCTTTCCATTGTAAAAGAAAAGTTAATCCTAAAATGGTTCACTAATCACAAATGTGAATCTAATTCTAATTTTCTCGCATAACAGTGTGTCATAAACCTAGGCTCATATACAAAAAAAATAAGTGGTTACCTACAATCATGGCATAGACATGCACATGTATTTGCTTCAATCCTTCCTCACTGACTGAAGGCAAAGATTTTCTGACTTGATCAATGACCAAAGGGATAGGACTTGAAGTTGATGTTAAGACAAACAGATTCTAGACCCTACAGATGGTTTCAAAAGCCAAACATGTTATGGACTTTATACATCAACCTGAATTCTACCACCGGATAGAAACCATGAACAAAGGGAAACATTCCTTTGACACAGGGGGACTTCCAGCTGATTCTGTATTTCTAAAGTTTATATACGGTACTTCTAACTTCAATCAAAGATGTGGAAAATAGGAAGCCACTTAGTTATTGCATAGGAGCTCCATCTGCATATATGCGTGGAAGAAAAGATTCCTATCTTGCGTACATGTTAAATGGTACTGCAAAGTTTCAGTATATGGACACAAGAAAAAGATTACAGAAATGTCAGGTGAGAATTACACTAATGCAGATTCTCCCATTTAAAAGGCAGTACATTTCACCAACACTTCTCTTTTCTTAATTTGCTATGCGTTCACCTTTACATTTCACCAAAAAGGGAGAAGGAAAACAGGAAACTAAGCCAGTATCAATGGGGTTTACACAGGTTAAACAAAACTATTTGCTTGTGTAAACAGGACATTAACCTAAATAGAACACTGCGCACAAAGTACAACTACAGGAAGGCAGTGAGACAAATATTAAGAAGTTTCGTTTTCCAGCTCACATTGAGCACGTAATTTTAGAGCAGAAACTTTTTCACTTGTGTCAATAATACCATTTTCACACATTCTGCCCATCCCTCCATATTTCAGTAACAGATGTACAGCAGGAAGTTCAGGTGTGCATATGCCTGTATTGTCCTTGACCACAAATGTGCCCATACAGCACTCCCGCGCCAACCGTGGGCTTGCCATCTGTGGTTTGAGCTTCCAATGAAGGCAAGCCCCGGATTTTTCAATGGGTGCACAAGCATGCAGCAGTGCAAACAAGTGCACACACCCACTGAAAAGAACAGGACATAAGAGCCAGTGTTTTTTGCTATCTGAGGGAGGGTCCAGAACGGATCCCCCATGGATAGCAAGGGCGTACTGTACAATGTAGAGTCTGGATATGCATATTTGAAATGGCCTAATGAACACATGCAGGTAAGGAAAAGCTAGAATGATCCTGCTCTATGCAGTTACTATACATCAATACGTATCTTTAAATGTACACACCTTAGCAGTAAGAAAATCTATATTCTTTCTGCCCTGTAATTTGAACAGAAAACCATCTCCTTTCTAATATATGAGATTTAATTTTCTAGAGAAAGGCAATATTCTGGACTAGCCCCTTCATATTAAGAATAATGCTTTTGGTTCATGGAAAACATGTGCTACATTGTGAGAAAGGAAATGAACAAGAATCTTTGTAAAGAAAGTTAGTCAGATTGATTGTTTCATTGCTTTCTTGATACTATTTTGTTTACCTCACTAAGAAAGTTGCGATGGACCTTCTCAACCTAGCAGTTCTCATAAAGAAAAGTTATTCTAATAGACATTAATGCAAGGGTGTGGAGGTGATGGGAATGGAGGGAAAGTATTTCTGATATATGATATAGAGAGTATAGTTTAAAAGAAGTGTAAGAGATGAGAGAGAAATGCCATTTGAGAGTTCTTTCCAATGCCTCTACCTCCCAGATGTTTTATAACAGCTGCTTTCATGTGAAAAATTATTAAAATACCCCCTATATATGTGTATATACAGATATAACTACATATATATGTCTGTGTATATATACATACATAGTTATTTATTATTTAAATAAAAAATGAATGCTCGAATCCCAAGCCAATATGTGTATCAGATTTTTAGTCAGTGAGATCTGAAGGGTAGAATCAAATTCAATGTGAAATAGTATATAAATGTGGTGCCTTGACTAAGCAAATTAAATAATCACTACTCAGAAGAGTCTTCTGCTTGGACTCTCCTACTGGTAGGCAACAGGGGACTGTACCCTCCCCCATTTTGTTTTATCATATAGATGCAAAACAGCTGAAGGACGTTTTTACCCTAAGGGAAGAAAAATAACCTAAACAAGATTAATAATCTTTTGCTTTTACCCAACCAAAGCAATGCTTCAACTTATTACATAGCCAGTGTTTTCTGAGATTTAGTAGCCCAATTAATATATAGAAACAAGTCTAAAAGATGAATGGAAGCTTTTAAAGTGTTTCTCAGCCCAGGTAAAGACAGGAGAGAGTGAGGAAGAAATCAAAATTGCATAGGCTGCAACAGTGGTATTTGAAGAACAGTCATAAAAGCAATGGAATCTACAGAAACAAGAAGAGTTTCCATCTTATATAGGTCCTGAAGAGCACTGCTTTTAAGACAGAACTAGTGAAAGTAGAAGTTTATTTTCTTGGAGGTCAACTGTCCCTTTTATCCAGAGAAGGCTTTGACTGCCAGAGATAAATTGACAGTGAATTCCCCCTCAAGATGGGCCAATGACATCTAAGAGTAGGTTTAGATACAATCAAGACTGTAAGAGGGAATGCAAAGTAGAAGGTGCCTGCCATTTCTCATCTCTACGCTTTTCCATCACATCAAAACATCAGACTTTAGTAGCTCTCCACATGTGCTGATGACAAAGCTTCCTGACATTATAATATCATGCAACACCCACTCGCATGATCCACCAAACAATGCAGAAACAAAGAAGCAAGGAAAGTGACCTTCACTTCTCATCCTAATCCCACATCTTTATCTCATCTAAATCCATCCTACACTTATTTCCAGATTTTTAAAAATATCCTACCCCATCTACACATTGATGCAGCTAGTACACATGTGCTGCCTTTCAAGAGCGGCAAGATCAATCCATTTTATTTTATATCAGATGAATAGCTAAGCACTGCCACTATCTGCAGAAATAGGTTTAAAACCATTTCAGCTCTGTTTTTTTTCCCCCTGTTCTACAATGTTTACTATTGCTGAGGTGACGTAAAATGCTTCACAACCTAAAGTATCAAAATGTTAAAAATATTATGGATAATGGCAGGATCTAGCATCTATGAGGAGAGTTAACTTCCTGAAATTCTGCTACACAGGAACAGGAATTTAGAGCTTCCTACTTCATCTCACATTTCCTATTTTCTTTTTAAACTCACACAAAGCAATGGTGAGTAAGCCTGTTATGAAGAGAGGAGAAAAGAGACCTAGAAGGAATTATACACTGGGTATGTAATAATACCAAAATAAAAGAAAAAAATCTACCTCATTAAGATCATACAATTAATCAAACAGAGTGTGTGTGTGTCTATATATATATATATATATATATATATAATATCTGTTTTTTAAAGCCCTGGCATCCAAGGCATCCAAAGTTATTAAAATAAAGTTCATTCACAGAACAAAAACAAATTTAATCTGAGTTGCTTGCAGATACTGCTAATTTTCATTTTTTTTAATTAAAAAATGTGTTAATGTGAACTATGTGCAGGGTTTGTTTCTACTAGTGGTGTAGTGCACATTGTCTTAGCCCTGCTGTTGCTGCAGTTCTTGCTCATTGTCTCCCACTGTCCCAAGGAAGGGAAGCTGTAACCCTTGACAGAAGTGGAGGGACATTCTCATTCCTTCAGGGAGCAGAAGTAGGCGTTGCTCCAGTCCTCTTCGTGTCCTGGTCATCTCCTCCCACTTCAGTATCCTCTGACAAGCTCAGAGCTGTAGTTTTGTTTGTGAGAAGGCCAATATTTTCCTGGGCTGAAGCTGATCCATTTGGAACATCACTGCTGAGGAATGAATGCCAAAAAGTAAAATGAACATCAACAGCAATGGAGTAAGGAGAGATGAAAGAAAAACTGAATAAAGATGAGAACCTGAACATGATTGGTTTCATTATGCCAGGTTGCCCCTATTAATAATAATATGGCTCTATCTATGATGAGAAGGTTGTGACACCAAAGCAAACACAGCCTTAGAGTCACAGTGAATGCCCTAAACACTCACTGAAGACAAACATGCATGATGAATTGTAGTGGAACTGGTTTCAAATCATATTTCTGACATTGTTTATTTTCAGGGTGAAGCATGTCTGTTAAAACTGCTTTTATTAAAATTTAAAAAGAATTTTAATATAGTAAAACAAGATCAGACATAAAAGGAGAGTATTGTTTGCAAGTTTGTACTGTAAAAGTGAGCACATATTTATTTTCATTTCCTCAATTTGCCTAGTATGTTGCATCTGTTTGGAATTTGTTTGGAACCTGTTTGCAATTACCTCCCCTCCACAAAAAACTACCACCAAGTACTTGAAAATGAGTATAGTACACAAGATATTTTATGTTAGCTGATTAGCCATGCATGGACAACAAGTACATAGAAGTGGCTTCTACAACATGCAGCCCAACAAGCCAAAGGCAAGCCATTAAGCCTTGCATGTGAAATTAAGCTCCTGCAACTGAAAAATATAAGAGCTTGCCAAGCATTTGGCACAACATGTGGCAAGTAGGCAAGCGTGACTTGACTGATCAGGGGTTGTGCTGCCCTAATATAGTATATTTATTAGTTTTAAGACAGCCCCACATGATAACATTTCTAAAGTACTAAAACCACTGTCGTGTTGAGATTGCTAAGGCAGAAGGAATGGTGCAACTAATAGGAAGAGTCAGTTTCCATGGGAAAAGTACTCTGAAGATTCTGATGAAGTAAGTGCACTTTCTCCCTTTCTCATCTTCCTGCAGTTTTGCATGCTTCCAATCACACCTGCAAGTGTAAAGCATTAACCCTAATATATAATATCACAACCTAAGTTAGTTCTACCACCAAGGTTGTTCGGTTACCTGAATGTCACTCCAAGATCCTCGGCTGGGACCTTGCTTTGTTGTCCATTTTCTGACTGCTTACTGGCACCCACTTTGCTTTTGATATCCAGTGAGGACTGGCTCTCCTTGGGGAAGGAAGAGAAAAACAATTTACTATTTAGAAAAGCTTCTACAAGCTTGATACACCCCTGAGGAAAAAAGATAACTGTAAAATACCAGACTAAACTATACAGTCTGATGCACACAAAAGCCACAATGCAGGTAAACATAATCCTAGACATATATGTCCTTATCTATTTCATCAAGATATGAAGTCTCCCAAACACACATGTAAGAACCAGCAAAGACTGAGGAAGTCTAAATACTATTCCCCTTGCACATGCCCTTTAAAGGGTGTTGTTGCATGGCAGGCTACCACAGAACAGGCATATGGGCTTATCTGTTGACAATGCCAGTGTCCACCAATATTCTGCTGTACAGTTCTTTGCTATGTGGCTGCTCATAAAATTTATTACATGGCTTATGAAGTTAAACAAAACTGCATAGGCTACCAATGTCAAAACTTTTTAAACAAATTATTCCAGACTCAGTAACAATAAGACTGGCTAACAGTGGTAACAGACATTTAACAGGACACCTCCCCATAAAGTTAAAACAAAAACAACATTGCAACTCACCAAACAGCAGCAGCAGCAGCAGCAGCAGCAGCAGTAGCAGTAGCAGCTGCTTAAACACATTTTGCTCCCTTACAAAATACTCACCATGCTCAGCTCTCGAGTTCTCTTCCCAATTTCCCTCTCCACCTGGTGCAGCTCCAAACTCAGTTGTTCACTTGAGATTATTCCAGGCCATTTAGGAGGAGGAGGAGGAGGTGGTGGTGGTGGTTGACCTGCCAAGGTGTTTACCTCCC
This sequence comes from Phrynosoma blainvillii, assembly GCA_026167975.1. Taxonomy (NCBI): domain Eukaryota; kingdom Metazoa; phylum Chordata; class Lepidosauria; order Squamata; family Phrynosomatidae; genus Phrynosoma; species Phrynosoma blainvillii. The sequence continues at coordinate 157,964,203 of JANUYF010000004.1, forward strand.
TCTGCAACAGCAGCCTGTTATTAACAGCCTAAATGCACAAAGCCAAGCACATACATAACTGAGCACACAGAATATACCATGCAGACAATGGGAATAAGGTCAAAATGCAGAATTATTGCTTGGTTTCCAAAGCCTAACCTACCTGCCTTTCATATGCAATTTACAAATTGGCCATTATTCCCAAAATTGTTTTACAAACTGTTACTGGTGAGTATCTAGGCAATTTCAAGTCAGAAATATAGGTAATGAAAGATGCTGCCCTTTCAAAAACTATTCAATTTCAAGTTGGTGCACAAGATGTGAAACCAAGAAACTTAGCTAGCTAAATGACAAAATTAAAAGAAATGTCTTGATCACTCTAGCAAACAGTCAGGTACTCTTATTTCCTTTAGCAGAGGTTTTCCCCACCAAAACCTGATATTGAAAAGCATACTGCTGGCTACAAGCCACTGATAGGGTAATTCTCTGAAATTATCTAAGATTGTGGCCATCTCTAAATCTTGTGGCAATGAATTACTTAAATTAATTATGTATTATTTAACCAAATATGAATCTATTGCCTGTTAACTTCATTGTATCACCAACAGAGAAAAAATTTGTAAAGAAACAGAAAACATGCAGACGTTTCCTATCTAGGTTCACAGTATTTCCTGGATTGCCTGTAAATAAACCAGGGGTAGGCAACCTTTCCCCTTTAAGGGCCGAGGAACTTCAGCTCCCAGAATCCCAGGAGCTATTGGCTAACATGGGACTATTGGCCAACATGGCTGAGGCTTCTGGGAGCTGAAGTCCCTTGGCCCTTAAAGGGGAAAGGTTGCCTACCCCTGAAATAAACTTATATTGGTCCAAACATATAGCAATAGCAATAGCAAATGTATATGATGGCTAATGGAGTGCACCAAGGAATTCCTAAAGAAATTCAGCATATACATTATAGACTATAGCAAAGCATTTGACTGTATAGATCACAAAAAGCTATGGAACGCTCTTAAAGACATGGGAGTGCTGCTTCATTTGATAGTCCTGATGAGAAATCCGTACTTAAGACAAGAGGCTACTGTTAGAACAGAATATGGAGAAAGAGAATAGTTCCCAATTGGCAAGGGGATCAGGCAAGGCTGCATTCTATCACCCTATTTGTTCAACTTGTATGCTTACAATATCACAAGAAAAGTAGGTTTAGACTCAGAAGGAGGATATGCAGATGATACCATACTACTAGCAGAAAACCTCACAGACCTGGAACACCTACTAAGGAAGATCAAAGAAGAAAGTTCAAAGACAGGCTTACTGCTGAACATACAGAAAACAAAAGTAATGACCATGGGGGAGCTACAAATTCAACCTAGACAATGAGGAAATCAAAATAGTTAAAGATTTCCCATAACGGATCAGAATGGTGACTACAACCAAGAAATAAGAAGATTAGGAATGGGAAGGGCAGTTATGAAAGAACTAGACAAGATTCTAAAGAGTAAAGATATACGACTGAGCACTATAGAATCGTTCAAGACACTGTATTCTCCATCACCATGTACTGATGTGAGAGCTGAACAGTGAAAAAAGCGTATGAGAAAAAATCAACTCATTCAAAATGTGGTGTTGGAGAAGAGTGCTGAGAATACTGTGGGCAGCCAAATGGTCAAATAAATGGGTCCTTGAACTGATCAAGTCTGAAATCTCCCTGGAAGCCAAGATGATCAAATTGAGGCTGTTGTACTTTGGCCATATCATGAGAAGGTATGATTCATTAGAAAAGATAATGCTAGGAAAGGTGTAGATTAGTAGAAAAAGAGGAAGGCCACATGCCCAATGGATGGACTCAATCAGAGTGGACAAGGAACTGAATTTGCAGGACCTGAGCAGAGCAGTGGAGGATAGGGATATTGGAGATGTCTCATTCACAGGATCACCATGAGTCAGGATCTACTCGAGGGCAGTTAACAACAAAAACCTAAATTGAAGCTGAATTAATTGTGCATTAGACCTGTAATGTCCATCCTTTAAAACTTGTTTTAAAGTTTGTTTTGGTCTTGAATATAGAAGGTATGTTACTATTCTTGGGGAGGGCGGGCACCACACAACTATAGCATGAAAGGCCATTCCCTGCTCAGACCATGAGCCAGCACTGATCTTGAGATCTTTGACTCATTGCTCTAAAGCAGTGGTTTTCAAATTGTTTTCTGAGAAAGGACTGAGCTCCTTGAAAGTTTAATAGGCATTACTTAATTAAAAAGAGCTTCCCTATTACTATCAATTTTCCCTTGCCATATGCAAATACAGGATTGCTGTTTATCTTCTCGAGGTATAGTCATTCATGTAGGGCAAGATGATGCCCAGGAGGCTTGGCATGCACTCAACATAAACTAATTCCATATTAGAATATTGCCTGTGATCTGCATTAGTGTACAGAAGAGTTCTATAAAAGAGTAATGTTTGAAGACCACTGCTCTAATATAATATTTCTGTGCAATCTGCAGCACACCATTTATGTGTTCCCCAGCTAAGCAAAGAAAGTATAAATATATGTACACAGAAAACATGTGAAATGAAATGCCTGATTTAATACATAATTATACAAATGAGGATTGGTTTGAATAATTTCATCCTCAAGATTCTACTATCACTGAAGTGTTTAGATGCAATAACTTATAAGCATACTGCACAAAGTTCAGTGTCCAATCAATCATAATTATAACAATGGAAAATAACAATCTAGTGGGTAATTTCAAACCATCAAATTCTCTTCTATTACAACATCAGCAAAGGTATGCAAGAATTAGCACAACTTTGTCTCTTGTTGAACAGGAGCACAAGAAATGTTGACTTAAACTTAAGTTTTATCCTGGATCTATTACTTCTGCTCACAGAAATTATCAGATAATAAACACCTTCCATGTATCTTTGCTAAAGGTAGAATACAGATAATAAGTAATTGTCACTGAGAATACCTGAACTGAAGTAGCTGTAGGCTCTCTAACAGACTGTCACAATCCTGGAGAAGAGACGGTTAAGAGGTGATATGATAGCCCTGTTTAAGTATTTGAAGGGATGTCACATTGAGGATGGAGCACGCTTGTTTTCGGCTGCTCCAGAGACTAGAACACAGAACAAGGGATGCAAGCTACAGGAAAAGAGATTCCACCTCAACATTAGGAGGCACTTCCTGACAGTAAGAGCTGTTAGACAGTAGAACATACTCCCTCGGAGTGTGGTATAGTCTCCTTGGAGGTCTTTAAACAGAGGCTGGATGGCCACCTGTCGGGGATGTTTTGATTGCGATTTCCTGCATGGCAAGGGGTTGGACTGGATTGTCCTTGGGGTCTCTTCCAACTCCATGATTCTATGATTCTTCAAAAGGAAATTGATTAACAGGTACTATATTAACAGGTACTATAGCTATCACTATGATTCATTGCTGTTATCAGAAATGTAAATCATCGCAAGAAATCAAATCCAGTTATGACTTCTAGGACAAGCTTACAGTAACCTGATTAAGAAGGAAGGGTCAATCAACATAGGTAAGAAACAAACAAACAAAAATACAGGAACTTCACTACCTAGTGTCTCAGTACCTAACTGCTTTGAAGAACAGAGACATGAAACAAATCTACTTATTTCCCAAGATGGTGATTTAGAGCCCCTACACATGTGGGACAGAGATAGAGAGAGAGAGAGAGAGAGAGAAAGAGACAAAAATAATGAGAATATGAATATGAGAGCAGGTGAGAGTGCAGGTGCATGCACACATAGGCAAAGGAAATGATAGACGCACATAATGACAAACACAGAACTTGCAGTCTTAAAGCAATTGTTGTGTTACTCAATTTCTAATTATTGTGATGTTAAAAATCACACTTCAAATTGCTAAACAGTGATAAGGCCCTCATTCTAAAATGAAATAAAACTACTGAATATACAATGCTTCATTCAGAGAAGCAAGTTTATATTTCCACTGCTATCTTTGTTTCACATCCAATTCTTGCTTTAAAAAAAAAGGAAGGGAGGGAGGGAAGGAGGGAGGGAGGGAGGGAGAAAAACAGGGGGAGAAAACTGTATCTACCTCCAGTCCTCTTGTCTGCTGGCTAATCTGATGGTTTAATTGCTGCAGTTCAAGTCGAAGTTGCTGTTCCCTTTCAGATGAGGGCAAAGGCTTCCCGTGGCCAGCCACATCTGTCATAGACAATCTCTCTCTTTGGAGACAAAGAATTTTTTGTTAATAAGCATGATGAGTTCTCTCTTTTCAAGGTATAAAAGATAAATGACTAACAAGTTCAAATACTCCTACCTGTCACTAAGGCGTCCCTGAGAAGGTATGTTTTGATGGGGTGAATATGGCGAGCCTCCCCATGTACTGTGTGATCCGTAAGGACTGTAATCTATAAGACAGTTGGAAAAATATAAATAAAAAGGATTTATTAAAATTATTCATATTAAAATAATTCCAAAACAGATACTGATGCCATATTTCTAAGACAGCTTTGTATTCAATGTTAACTTAGGAGAGTTTCAAAATATTTATTCAAATCTTCAAAGTAGAGAAGTTTGCAGAGTGAGCAAGAAGACCACCTGCCTAGCGCTGTTGAAGAACTAAGTTTACCCACCAGTAAAGGCTTTTCTTCATATTGTCTTCTGTACATAGGAAGTACATTTGGAATTGATACACAGTCATTACATATTTGTTGTTGTTAACTGCTGCCAAGTCAATTCTAACGGCAGCTCCATGATGAGAGACCTTCAAGTCACCCTGTCATCAACTATCCTGCCCTGTCATCAACTATCCTGACCTTCAAGTCAGCCTGTCATCAACTATCCTGAATGGCACAGGAAGCCACTCAGGGCCGTGGCTTCCTGTGCCATTGCCTTAGTGCATATGATGAGCATACAATGGTGTGCCAGGATCATGTGGCCTGTTGCCAATATATGTATACAACATACACAATGGATATATGTACATGGGTTTAAATTTATGTTCTTTTGTCCTATGTTATGAATTTCAAATAGTATGAGAGAGAGAGAGAGATTTGGCTAACTGCTATTTTCCAGTTTTGCAAAAGAGTTCCTCCACTTGTTTCGCATTTGCCTCTGAGATCACAGCTCATTTGCCTCTGAGATCACAGCTCTAATCCAATTCTCGCTGTAAATACTGTAATAAAGGGCTCAGATCCAAAGTTTAGGCTTACCCCAAGGGACTGTGTTAACTAAGTGAGTGTTGTTTGTTTTAATCTGAATACTTGGTACATCATAGTTTTTGGATTCTCCTCAATTTTTCAAATAATTTACCATGTTATGGGCTTTTGTTCAAGGAACACTTAAAGAAATCCCATATGGGCACACAGAACTTACTGTACAGTTCTTTGGACCCAGGTAAGGGTTTATGCTAACATATTTCCTAGCTTGCTGCTATACTGTTAGAAAAATATTCAGTCTGAGAAAGAGGTGCATGTACCTCAAAACCTCTAAATTACAACTGTATAATTTTACTAACACACAGTTGCAAACTAGGGCCTAAATATGCTAAAGATCCCAGATCCTGTCTGATTTTGGAAACTAAGCAAGGTCAGTCCTGGTTAGTACTTGGATAGGAGACCCTATGAAATTCATGGGCTCACCATAAGTTGAGAGCTGACTTGAAGGCAAATACATACATACATACATACAGTAGCTGTAAACTACTGACCAGGGAGGTTGGGAAAAACCCTGAAACAACTCTGAAATAGAAGGAACAAAAGAACAAAGAGTAGCCAACTAAGAGATTAATAGTATAAATCTATGTCTATACATGTAAAACCCATTCAATTTAAATTGTGCTATAATGTATGGAAAAAGACACTATTTAATTATGTATAGAAGAGAAGAAAGAATGACCTCCATGTGTGAAACTGTAGGGAGGAAGCTTCAAGACTAACTCCTAAGTTTATTATCTGTAGTTAGTGGTTATTTGGTGTTATTCCGTACCATTCCTCTTTTTTGTTCTCCACCTCTTGCTAGTCTATGCTTACAGCACTCAATTATCACAACTGAGCAAAATTAATGGTTTATGCTGGTGTAAACAACTATATTGGGGCATAGGAAGACCTGAAAGGCATAAGCTTTATACCTGAAATATTGACTGGTTTCGTAGAAGCCCCTTGAACTGTCATGGCTTGCATAGGGCCAGGGTTCTGGTACATTGCTTTGGATGTACGTGAGATGGCACCAAACCTTGATACAGTAGGACGATCTCCAAATGGAATAAGATCATCATCACCAGTTTCTGCTGCTCTCCTTTGCAAATCCAGCCGCTGATCTCGCATCCCCTTGCTATCTAAGTTCTGGGTAGATAGACAGAAAAAAGGAGATATATAAATTTTAGCTACTTTTTTTCAGTTCCCATTTCACATTTACAGTACAAACAAGCATATTTTAGTAATTATTATAAACAGTAAGACTCATCATTTCTCCACCAGAATGCAGCATTACCCAGAGGCAGTGAAGGGAAAGAAAAGAAGATAGTCAATTATATATTCACATCCCTCTTCTGGTTCAGCAAACACATGCCTAACTGCTCACCTCCTCCCCACATCTTGTTTCCTGCAAATGGAGTGGCAAAGGGTATAATTTTAATTCAGCACTAAACACAAGCACAGGCTGACTGGAAAGAGGCCAGAACAGTGAATCAACACAGCTGAGAAGGACAGGTGCAACTGCAGTTCTTTGACTGGTCATTTGTGAATTTACAGAACTGGGATTATCCTGTGCATGCACAGTGCCTCTTCTGGAACATTGTGAAATGTTCTAAAGAGATTTGGCAGTTGCCCTGCCCACCTCTGGCTACCCTATATAAGGGGCTTCCCACCAAAACCCACCAGTTCCAATTAATGCTGATGCAGCCATCCACGTGAACCAGTAAGACACGATGAGAGGAGGATGGGCAAGATTGTGCGAGTTCACAGATGGCCACTCGAAGAACTATACCTACAGGTATGCAACCTGTCCCTTTTCTTCATAGCCTCTGACACTCACACAATTGGGAGACTAGCAAGCTACAAGAAGTAGGATGCAGCAAATAAGCTAACTTTACTGAAACAAAGTCAACAAGCATACAGGACTGGATGGCCCTTGTGGTTTCTTCCAACTCTATGATTCTATGGAGCACAACAACCCCTGCCCCATCAGTCATACAACAATATGACAGTATTAACATGGTTTCAAAGGAATAAAGCCAACACAGTACTGAAATAAAGGTGGATACAAAAGCATTCAGCAACATGTTAAAGAGGTAGAATGCAACAAATACATTCATGTAAGGAATGACTGAAGAACAACTTTCCCAAAGACAGTAATGACTCAGGACTTCGAGTCCACTCTGTAATGTGAAATAAAATTCATAGGCTGGAATTAAGTAGCTGCACAGCAAATGTCTTTAATCGAAACACCAGCCAGGAAAGCACGGGAGGCAGTAACTGCCCTTGTGGAATGAGCTCAAACTTGAGTTAGAGAGTCTTTCTGAGATAGTTCATATGATAAGTGGACAGTCAACACTATCCACTATGAAAAGCATTGTGAGGAGATAGGCAGTTCCTTCCCACCTCTGTGTAGCAAACAAACAGTCTGGGAAAGGTATGGAAAGCTGCAGTTCTGTCTACATAGAAGTCCAATGCCCTCTGTACATTAAAGCAGTGCCAATGCCTCTCACAGTCAGAAGCAGGGTTTTGAAACAGGGAAGGCAGTACAATGTCCTGGTTCAAATGAAAGGAAGACACCACCTTCGGCAAGAATGTGATAACTGGTCTCAATACAACCCTGTCTGGATGGAACTGAAGATACGGTTCATCCACATGCAGGACACAAAGTTCAGCTCTCTTAGCAATCACAATGACAACCAGAAAGGTTGTTTTCTATGACAGCAGTCACTGAGATCACAGGTTGCCATCAGCTCAAAAGATCTCCCGCAGAGCTGGCAAGCACCAAGTCCAGCTACTCATAGGCATCGTGCCTGACACTGGGGGAGGAAGGTGTTTGTAGCCTTTTAAAACTTCTGAACTAAAAACTTCTAACTAAAGGATTTATAAAGCAAGAAGTCTTATCAAGTAACTGAAAATGTGCTGAAATGGCAGGCAGGTAACAAGGATAGAGGATAGAGAAAAACTTTGAATCAAGGGGAAGAGTAGGAACTCCAAAACATGACTAACAGTAGTGTTAGCAACATGGATGGACAGTGGATATAGGAAGTAAAGGAACTTCTTCCACCTGTAATCATATGACTGCCTGGTCGACAGGCAGCTTTGATAATTTCCTTTACCGCCTCTGGTAAGATAGCTGGGCAGGATCCTCCATTCCAACAGATGGAGAATTTTGCGGTCAGGGTGTCTGACATGGTCACTGTACAGGGCGAGGAGATGATGATGATGCTAATGCTAATACTACTAATAATGATAAATTCTGTCTCTTTCCCACCTCTCCTCAAGGCTTGAGGCAGAGTAAAACATAAAATACAAAGCACAATTTAAAAAAACACATAAAACCAACAGTTAAAATACACTACTATAAAACAATTAAAATACATTCTTTAAAATATACCAATTTAAAGTCATGATAAGTTATCTGTTGCAGGTGCTTTGATTCTGTGTTCCTGTATGTCAGGGGTGGGACTGGATGGCCCTTGTGCTCTCTTCCAATTTTATAATTCTATGATTTAAAACTGAATGGGTAGGCCTGTCGGAAGAGATATGTCTTCAGTGCTGTTTTAAAAGCCGTCAGCATTTTCTGCTGTCTTATCTCCTCTGGTAGTCGGACTAGCAGTGGGGCAGCAGATGAAAAAGTTCTCTGGGAAACTGTTGCCAGTTGAGTCTGGTTGGTTGGAGCAAACATTTCCCAGAGGATGTAAGTATACACATTGATGTGTAGGTTGTATTATAAAGTTGCTGGGATGTGCCCACATCCTATCATTGGCACATCTATCATGAGAAGAGCGTGAGGCCTTGGAAATGAGAAGGGCATGCCAACCACGACATTGGATGGATCCAGCCACCAATGCAGAGATCTCTGTACTGACTTTGGTACCATGAGCCACTTTCCTGGAGAGTCTCAAAGAGAGATAAATCTAGAAATGGATGCATCTGGAGTAGGTATTTGAGGTTATGGATGTGGTTGACACTAAGTAACCCAGTGTGACTTGAACCAGCTAAGCTCTGAGACATCAGTACCAAAGGCAGGTCTATACTGACTGGTAGAGATTGTCGAAGCAGTTGGAGGGAAGTAAAGGGGCTGGGCTCTGAAGTCTAAGGGCCGATGCAGACCAGCCAAAAACAATTTCCTCCTCATAGCATCAAGCTTCTTGAATTCCTTGCCCGCTGGTGTAGGATGCAGATGGTGTGAAGCTTAAACAATGATCAAATATGGTTTCAGATGCTTCCTCAGAGGAGGAAAGGCTGGATCATCTACTTTGTAATCTCTAACTTGCTTGACATGGATGGAATCAACAACGAGGTTGACCATGACTTCCTAATAACTTTCATTAGGTAAAGGAGCACCATTAAGGCCGCAGGAGTGGTGGCTTGTGATTGAACCTGGTGAAATAAACAATATTCAGTTGGAGTTTGTTGCTCTTGCACATGAATGGCCAGGAACTTAGCCATCAGAAGCAGCTGATTCACAAATACCTTGACATCATCAGTCAGCGAAGATGAGTCCATGGCACCCAATATGAATGGAGGTGAATACAACCACAAAGTCTGAATCAGAACCCAACTCTGAAATTCCTGAAGTGGAGGAAGGCTGGACATACTGGCTTACTACAACCACGGTTGAGGCAGAATGCAGAGTCTTGCCTCTGGACTTTGCCATAATGTCCTGAACTGGAAGTGCTCAGGACTGAGCTTGCTCCTGAGTAGTACTGGCTTTATTGGATGTTTGTGCCTTAATTCCTTCACTTTGTTGAACAGAACAATGTCATCTGTGCCTCGATTGATGGGTCGAAGAAATCTCATTCCCATGGTGGCGACCATACTGCCCAGAACAGCTCTCATCAGTTGAAGAACTTCCTGTAGAATATTAGGAATTCCAGGAAGGAGATCTTTACCTGTAGTAGCTATAATGTTTATGACCACAAACGCTGCCATGCTGGGATTATCGATGTTGTTTACTCCAGTAATACAGCTAAGAGGAAGTTCTACCTGTATCTGAACCTGACGGTGAACACAAATGGCTACAGGAATGGGGGCAATGTCGATATGGTAAGGGAATTATAGGAAGAAGCTCAGAGCGACCCAAGTTTTGGGCTGGAAAAAGTGAGGCCGTTACTTTAATTATCAAAATGATCTCAGTGACTACTGTGCAATGCTTTGGAGAGACTGGCAGTGGGGAAAGAGTCATTTGTCTTACCTCTTTCCTATGAAGAGGGGAGGACCATTCTAAATGTGAGTTGGTCTGCCCACTTCTCCACCTGGGCCACAGCCTAGAGGGATGTGCCTTTGTCAGATGGCACCACAGGCTTCCCAGTCTCTTTTGTCTTTTTGCTAGGTCCTCCTGTTGGACATGGACTGGGAAATTCTCTGAAGGCCTCTTGCTTCTCCTGGCTGAAAAGAACAAACCTTTGCTACCAGTACTGATGATTGCCATTCTGTATCCAACCCTGGTCCGTGCCATGCTGGGTATGTGGATGTGCCTTAACCACAGCACAGAGGGATGGTCCCTAACCCAATGGCTATGTAGACTCCCCCCAGCTTCTGCTGCCCCTCTGTTTTACTCTCTGGGGGAGGCGGGGCGGTCAGATGGTGCCTGCTACTTCTCCAGCGAGGCCAGACCACCCTAATTGCTTGAAAGTTTTCTTCCATTGTACCCTTTCCACATGGCCCCAAGTTGGGAAGGGGAGGAAAATGAGCTGGGACGAAGAAGCTAGTCTACAGGGCAAGACTAGTTAGGAAGGGTGAAGGAGTTTAAGGACTTCAGGCTTTAAAGATGTTTGAGAGAGACTGAGAGACAGAAGGAGTGAGAGAGGTAAAGGAAAAATCCTCATAATGGTGACTGGAGGAGCAACAAAAAATGTGTGCAAATGGAGAGAAGGCAGGAACAAAGACCGGCCTTTGTGAGGAAGGTTGCTCTGCCTACTGGACAAGCTCAAAATGCTTTTGTGTTCCTGCCTATGGAGAAGTGGGCAGACCAACACACATTTAGGAGGTTCCTCTCCCCTTCACAGGTAAAACCACAGTCTGATAAAAGGTGATTTCAGATGCAACTTCTTGAAGAGAAGTGGAAGCCTCTGCAACCATAGTAGCTTCAGCATCAGAGGGAGAAGAAGGTCAAGGAGAAGTGTGTTCCTTCAATTTCCTCTTCTTTTTGTGCTTGTGCACTGACTGCATCTCCACATCAAGAGACCTGCCAGGAGTTGGTGGTTGAGAGTGTGTAGACTCCTTGTCATTACTATTGTGGGGCTTTTTCATTGGCGTACTAATGGTCTCTACCATGAGCATTTAGCCTTATGTTTGGAAGACCCAACAGCTGTTGAGACTGAAGTGGCTTCCTTTCCATACTTGTTGATGTCCCATTTTGAGGTCGAGGGTCAATGCCAAGAGTCTGAACATCCTCCCTTGATGTCAAAGGGCTTGTCGACACACAGTCTCCTGAAGTTTCAGAGCCTGTACAAGATCCCTGCAGTGTAAATGCCAAGCAGCGCACACACAAGGGAACAATATGGGACTCTCCCAAACACTGGAGACGTTTCAGGTGCCCAACATGACCTGGCATCTTCAACACACTTCTTGAAGGAAGCCAGGGGTATCGAAGAAGCCTGAAGGAGTAGCCGATGATTGATAATTCAAAAATTGATGAATTTTTTCCAGTCGAAGTACACAAACACTGTTTCTGATGAGGCAGATGGATGAAAAGAAATTGGTGAGGTTTGGCAAGAAGCTCATTATATAGTGTAGCCAGAGATGGGTCGGGCTGTCACCAAAATGCTTCAGAATGCTTTAGAATGTTCTGAAAGAGGCACTGTGCAATCACAGGATAACCTCAGTTGTGTGAGTCACAGTGACCACAAAGAACTTATTCTGTGCATGGGTAGTTTGAACTCTCAAAAATCTTTAAGCAATTTTTCACACCACATCAGCAGTTGTTTTGCAACAGAGTTTAGAAAACACTACACTAAATATTGACTCCATTTAGGTAACACACATCATAGTTAGAACCCAAGCATTGCTATAAGCTTTTAAACAGAAAGTTCATACTTTAGAGACATGTCAGCAATTTCATCAACTGTCTCTCCAGAACTCAGCTTCACTCACCTCTCCATTGTTCCTTTAGAAGGTGAAGTTATGGCATAACTATAATTTGTTCATTCAAATAGCAGAGGCTATGTGAGTGCAAACAACTGCTTCAGTTGGTTCAAAACATGGCAGCCAGGCTTATTTCTGGAACATCTAGGAGGGACCACATCACCCCGGTTTTGAGGTCCCTCCACTGGTTGCCTATTAGCTTCCGGGCCCAGTACAAGGTGTTGGTTATTACCTTTAAAGCCCTAAATGGCTTGGGTCCAAGCTATCTCAGGGATCGCCTCCTTCCATACAATCCTCCCTGAGCTCTCCGGTCCTCTGGGAGGAATTTGCTGCAGCCTCAAAAATCTAGGCTTGCAGTGACCTCCCAGAGGGCTTTTTCTGTTGTCGCTCCCAAACTCTGGAACGGCCTGCCGGACGAGATCCGTCAGTTGGCATCACTGGACAGCTTTAAAAAAGCTGTCAAGACGGATCTCTTTCGGCAGGCCTTCCCAGACTGATCACCCCGGCCTTGGGTTCCTTGACTCCTGCGTTCCTCTCGTGGCCCCATCAGTTGTTGATGGATGAGGAACGCAGTAGAGGTTGATTAGGGGGTGGGTTGGTTTTTCTTTGGAGATATTATTATTGTAAGCCGCTTGGATTGTCTGGCAATAAGCGGGATACAAATAAACTTTATTATTATTATTATTATTATTATTATTATTATTATTATTATTTGGGAAAATACTTTACTTCTGATTTGCAAGCCAGCTAATTGAAAACAAATGTTTATCAATTCAGACATCACAGCTAAAATTTCTTATCTGTGGTTTAAACTATGAGATCCAAACTGAACCCTAAGAACTTAAGAGAAAAAGGACATCTGAAACTTCATTAAAGTACCAGTACTGTGGCATAGTGGTTTGGGTAATGGACTAGAGCGCTGTATGCTAGGGTCTAAGTCCCTGCTTGGGCAAGTCACATGCTCTCAGCCTCAGCCTCAGAGGAAGGCAAAGGCAAACCCCCTCTGAACGAATTTTACTAAGAAACCCATGATAGGTTTGCCTTAGGGTCGCCATAAGTCGGAAACAAAATGAAGGCACACAACAACAAAAAAACAAGAGATCCTTATACCTCTTATTAAAAATCATCACTCCAGGAATGGATGGTCTGCATCTGTAATTCTCTGTATGCACAGGTTTATACCTTGCAATCTGCTCTTTTTGATCACAATATGAAATTCTGTGATGTACTATCAACAACACACATTCTCTTTAGCACTGTTTGATCTTCTTTGCATGCTTACCACCATCTCGACAAGTCCCACTGCCACAATGTCTTTGGGTTTTGCATCTTTGGTTCCAATGTAGGAGCCAATGGTGTCACATGACCAGGGAGAGTACTGGCTGTAATCATTTCCTTTGTATTTGCCAGCTACCTTCAAATCTTCTTCCATGAACTGTATAAAAACAGAGCCCAGCTATATAATCGAAGGAAAGGAACCATTGTCTTGGCATTCAGAATTATTGTAATAGCAGTAGAAAAGAAAGAATACAAGAATAATACTATGTGGCTTTGTTAAACATTTGAATTGGCTCCAAGAAGCAATGTTAGTGTTTACTGTGATATTTGCTCCTAATAAGCAGGAAAAAGAAAGAACGTCCTGCTCCCATGTGGGAGGGGCAAGCCCTCAGAGGTGCAGTAAATAACCAGTCGTGGAACACAAGTTAACCATTGCCCAGAAAAAAGCACAATGCAACAAAACAACGTAATAGTACTAACTCAGAAGGATGCACTGGAAAAGTACCTTGAATAACCTCAAGGTGGTAGTAGACTACCGGTAGATAACCCCTTCCCCATCTGTCTGGGGAGAATGTTTAGTTAGAAACCCAAGTGTTCAGTCACACATGGTGGATCCAAGTTTCTGCTGCCAGCACCCAAGGGTGGGTAGGATGTTTGGGCCTTCTTTGCTGGATATGGATACAACACAGGTAAGTACCAACATTACTTTTCCCAGCAGAGAAGGTTGGAACATCCTGTAGAATAGATTTACCAAACTCCCCAAGGGGGGAGTGCTGGTGCAATAAGTGAGGAACCTGGAAACACATGCTATCCCCTGGACGAGAAAGTTGAGCAGGGCCATCTGACTGGAAGTTCACATCTTTGCATCACTGTCTATAACGTCTGGAATCCCTGGCCTGGAAGGAAATGGTTGGGGTAGAGGAAAATAGGAATCTAGAGGGATTAAAGGATTGATGCCTGTATCTGAATTGCTTTTTGTCCTCCTCACCCCCCACCCACCCAGCAAGGCTTTCTTCATATCCTTGTCCTCAACCAACATTGGTTCCAAAGACTCCCCAAAGAAGTTGGACCCCAGAAGAATTGTAAATGCCAGGTTTTGCTTGTATTTAGCATCAACACTCCATTTCTTAAGCCAAAGCTGGCATCTGACCACTACAGCTGCAGCCTGGGCCCTGGCACAAAACTATACAGCAGGGACCGGCAACTTACGGCCCGGGGGCCAGTTAAGGCCCCGGGCCCCGGACTTACCAGCCCAGGCCGTAGGCTGCTGCCGCCACCGCACGCCGCTGTTGGGGCGCGTTTTCAGCCGCGCTTGCTGCGGCCGCCATTTTGGAAGTCAAAATGGCGGTCGCAACGCATTTGCGCATGCATGAGCGCGTCGCGGCTGCCATTTTGGCTTCCAAAATGGCGGCCGTGACATGCGCCGTGGCGGCTGCAGCTGTGCGCGCTACGGCGGTGGCTGCGGCCGCGTATGCGGGGGGGTCGCGTGCAGCGGAGGAGGGTGCACGCGCACCGCCATCCCCCCCCCCCGGCCCAGCTGAGACCTGGGCGACGGGAGACCGGCCCAGGTCTCAAAAAGGTTGCCTGTCCCTGCTATACAGCATTAGTGTCCCATTTGCAGCGTAGGCAGATGCCTTTACGAATTTGTTGACTCTGCCTAATTCTGGTCTCCATCAGAGGGACCTCCTCTAGAAGGTCCCTCATCCATTGAATTGACATCCTAGCCACCATGGAAGCTGCAATGGCTGCCCTTACAGTCGTTGACAAGGCCTCCTATGCCCTCTTTAAGGTTATCTCTGCCCTCTTTAAGGTTATCTCTGCCCTCCTATCCTCTGCAGAGTATCCTCGCCATCTCTGCAAAATACAGCCAAGGAGAAAAGGGCAGATACAGGGGTGTTAACAAAAGGGATTTGTCATTTTTCCTTGACAGCCTGCAGGAAATTATAGAGCTTCTCAACTGCACTATGCTTAGATCTGCTGGCTGCAGGCTTATTCATTCATCCCTAATCACCTCCATTAGACTGATGGGCAAGGCATCTCCAAGACCAAAGGTGCCACCATGGGAAACAGTTTCTCCCCCACCCTGGGAGCTCTGCATCCTGGCGGAAGTCCTGCTCAGCTGACAGGGCAATGCCCAAGGTCCTAACTGTCTTCTCAACATTAGGGGAAATCCTCAAAATAGAAAAGATAAGCAGTGCTTGAAGCAATTCCTTATCCCCCTCCTCATCTTCCTCTGAAAGTTCTCCTTCTTCCACCTCAGAATAGGTAGTAACTGATGCCCTCCTTCCCCATAATCCCCCTCCAAGGATTGGGATGAATGCCTAGGCCTAGGAATGCCTTGCCTAGCTTGGGATGCTTGGGGAGGGGCAATGTGTGATGTCTACCTCTGCCTCCAAAGGAGAGACCTTCTCTTCCCTCCTGCCTGGTGTTTTTCGATGGCTCCAGTCACTGTGTGGTTGCCTAGGCTCTCCACTTGCCCAAGATGGCAGCCACCACCTGCATGGCCAACATGGCTGCCATCCATGTGCCCAAGATGGCAGCCCCCATCCATGCAGTAAAGATGGTGGCGATCCACTCTGAGTGAAGTGCTGGAAGGAACCCACAGAGGAGTCCCCCAACCCTTGCCAAGAGCGATCCACCTCCCTGCTGCAGTGGGAAACCACTTGGTCACTGCCGCTGCCTCTGCTGATATCCTCCCTGTGTAGGGACTGCTCCACAGTCCAGAGTCCACCGGAGTGCCTGAGTAAATCCTGGGCATCCTCACATCTTTCTTCTGCCACCCCAGCAGCTCTTACTATGGTGGCAGCTTCCTGGAACAGGAGCACCTGATCCAACTAACCAGCTCCAGTTTGGGCTCCCACACAATGATCCAGTTGGGGAAGGGGGCATTGGTATTCATGGACCCAGACTCCAGTCCCTGTACATTGGGCCCCAGCACCTCCAGGGCCCCTGGACTAAAACGGGCTGGGCAGTGATGCAGGGTGCATTGAGTAACTCAGAGTGGAACCCCTCCTGCGGCTGAGCCCTCTCCTCCCCCTCCATCTGAAGTGGAGCTAACTGCTGAGCCCCTGCCAATGTTATGGTGAGAGGAGACTGGGCGGGGGCAGTCTGGCAGCCACTGGTCTGTCCTCCCTGGCTATCATTCCCAAGCAGTCCCCTGTGTTCTGGGGAGGGAGCAACCAAGTTTACCAAAGGTTTGGAAACCAAGCCCTATGAGGAACAAGTTAGGGAGATGGTTATGTTTAGCTTGGGGAAGAGAAGAGTGAGAGATGATATGATAACCATAATTAAATTCCTGAAGGAATGGCATGTACAGTCGCCCCTTTGGTTTCACGGGGGATCTGTTCCAGACCTGCCCTCCCGCAAAAACAAAATATTGCGCATATTTGAGCCCCATAGGCTTGAATGGGGCATGCTCCCATACATGGTCGCGCGTGCCATTTTAAGCCTCCCCTCTTGCTGGTTCGTGCAAAGCACGGACTGCAGACTTCAATTCTGTGAAAACACAGGGGCAACTGTACAGTATGGAGCAAGTATATTTTCTGCTGCTCCAGAGACTAGAACATGAACCAATGGACTCAAATTACAAGAAAAGAGATTCCACCTAAACATTAGGAAATTCTTTACTGTAACAGATGTTTGATAGTGGAATAGACAGTCATGAAAGATGGCAGACTTTAATTCTTTGAAGGATTTTAAATGGAGGTTAGATGGTAATCAGGAATGTTTTAGTGGCATAGCAAGGGCTGGACTTTGGGATCCCTTCTAGCTCTATGATTCTATGGGGGGAGGGGAACCAAAACCAAAAGAGTTACCCAATTATAAAATGGCTTTCATGGAGCACAGAGTCAGTCTAAAACACCAATTTCCCAGAAAAAAAATGATTGTTAAAACCAAAAGAAAACTCTTATGAATCTGAGTGTTAAGGAGAGGGCAGACAAATAAATAAATAAATAAATAAATAAATAAATAAATAATAAAAAAAAAATCAATCAATTTTTTTGATCAACAGGCTATTCACAGAAAGGCAAATCAATTTTCCCAAATCATCTCTAAAGATATATTTTGGGAAATAAATTATCTCCCTCAACAGGAAAATCACTCAAACTCAACAGCACAACCACACACCCGACTCCATAAATATACAAGAGTGCCTCCAACTCTGAAGGCGGTGAGAGCATACAGTCTCTCACCAATCTGAGAAATCCTTCTGCTTGAGGTTACTGGATAGATCCTCTAAAATTTGGAGAGGGTTTACATGCTTAAAATTCAATATGCATGGGCCCAGGTTATGTGCACAATTCTGAGTTAATCTCAAGTGTCAATCACATTTTTCACACATATTCACTACTGGTGTTTCTCAAACGTTTGATGAGGCAGACACATCAAATGGGGAGGGGGGGAGGAAGAGATGAAACCTCTCTTACACATGGCTATATGCTGGTATTCAAACTGGGCATGGATTTCTCTGGGTCAAACTAGTCATATTTGTTCACTAATGAGCTCTTGTAACAATGTTACAAACACTATTTTAACAAAATATGCTCACCTCATCATTGTGTAAAGTGGGAGGGAGAGTTGGTGATGGTGCAAAAGGAGGAGGGGAGATGACTTTTCTTTCTTCTAGCTGGGCCATGATCTCCTTTCGTCGTCGGTGTAATTCATCTAGACTGGGATGTGGCTGAAGAGGAGGCCGGATATAAGGATCCTGTTGATTTAAAAAGGCTCATTTATTTAAAATATTTGAAGATCTGACCAAACCTGTGTTCATTAAGGATTTGGAAATCCCATAGTGGATTTATAATTTCCAAATCCACCATGGGAGTCTTCAGCAAAGTAAGTAAATACACATCAATGAGGAGGAACAAGGGAAAGCATTAACACTAAGATACCCTCATCTCTGAATTTAGCACTTTTTAGGACTCCTTTAGAGATTAGAATATGTACTCCATATTCATGTTCCAAAGGAGTAAAGTCACCATCTAATACAAACAGGTATACACTATATTCTAGTTGAGAATACAGGTAAAACAGAATTATTAGATTTCAAGAAATTATACTTTGTTTCAAGCCTGGATGCTTGTCACAAAAAACATAAACAGTAAATTTGTATCAATTTTACATGTTATTTTTCTCTATAATTTTTTTTTGAAATAATAGGACTAGTAGCTCAAATGCCACCATATGCAACATTTCCCAAAAATGTTCCCCAAAGGAGCATTTAGTTAAGTTTGATTTTTTAAATCTACCTAGAGCAAATTGATTTCAACATGCTTCCTTACAAAATGTACAGTTTATAAAGTATCTTGCTGAGGTAATGTGTTTTAGATGCTAAATTAGCACTGTTGAACTGCAATGCAGAATTGAATATCCTAATAATTGATAATGGATTTCTGTAAAATTTTAGCTTGAAACACTTTCTGATTTTCTAATTTGATTGGAATCTGAATTAGCATGTCTGACTTATATTTCAACTGAAGCATTTCCTTAGAAATGAAACCCATAAAATACATTTTACATTTTATATTCAGACAAATTCCAAACTTTACTTAGAAATATTTTTGGAATACATGTAATGATTTTAATACATGTTTAAGTTGTAGTTACAGCTGGCCCTCCACTTTTGCAGGTTTAACATTTGCAGTTTGTCCTCAGCATATCTGGGAAGGGTGTGTGCATGCTTCTCTCCCCTAGGCTTTTTCCCTGGAGGAAAAAAGTCGAGGAGGGAGGGAGCAGCTGGGAACAGTGTACGCACACCTGCCTTCCCCCATGCTTTGGCCGGCTTCCCTCAGCCACCCAAACCGGAGGGAAGGGGCAAATGGAGTGCATGTGCACGCCCACCCACCTCCGTTGTGCTTTGGCTGGCTACCCTCAGCACATATGCCTCTCCTATCTTCCCCCACATATGCACATATGCCTCTCCTATCTTCCCCCACATATGTGTTGTATTTCCACTTTTGCAGGGGTCTTGTGTCCCTAACCCCCGCAAATGTGGAGGGCAAACTGTACTTAAAAATGGGAGTCCCAATCTCCTCCTCAAAAGGGAGGAGAAGCATGAATGCTCCAAGTTCAGTGTAGTTTTTTTTTTATTCTGTTAAACCATGGTTTAATTTAAACTTTGAACAATCAAATATTATATCCATTAATTGCCGTATTTTTCGGCATATAAGACGCACCCAATTTTAAAGGAGGAAAATCTAGGAAAAAAAGATTCTTAATAAAATACAGTCGGAGGACGCCTCCGACCCAGGCATCCGCCCAAGGAAAGCAACCGGGCTTTCCTTGGAGGGACCCTGGGTCTGAGGCGTCCTCTGACCCACGGAGGACACCTCGGACCCTAGGATCCCTCCAAGGAAAGCAACAAGGGCTTTCCTTGGAGGGACCCTGGGGTCAGAGGCGTCCTCCGAAGCACGGAGGACGGCTTGGACCCCAGGATCCCTGCAAGGAAAGCAACAAGGGCTTTCCTTCGAGGGACCCTGGGGTCCGAGGCGTCCTCCGAAGCACGGAGGACGGCTCGGACCCCAGGATCCCTGAAAGGAAAGCAACAAGGGCTTTCCTTCGAGGGACCCTGGGGTCCGAGGCGTCCTCCGAAGCACGGAGGACGCCTCGGAGCCTGGTTGCTTTCCTTGGGCGGATGCCTGGGTCGGAGGCATCCTCCGACCCAAGCATCCGCCCAAGGAAAGCAACGTTTTTTTCCTTGGGGCAGTGCTGGGGTCGGAGGCATCCTCCGACCCCAGTATTGCCCCAAGGAAAAAAACGTTGCTTTCCTTGGGGAGATGCTGGTCCCAGGGAAAGCATGGTCCCAGGGAAAGCGACGCTCCTTCCCCCTGCGTCCTCAGTCGTTCTATGGGCTGCTCGGCCTCCGATCCCAGGAGCAGCCCATTGAACCACCGAGGCCGCGCGGAGGGAGCGTACATTCGGCATATAAGACGCACGAACTTCCCCACCGCCATTTTGAGGAAGAAAATGTGCGTCTTATATGCCGAAAAATACGGTACATTACTAATTTTATGCATCAGTGCATTTTAGAAATGGGATCTGTTCCATCACAGAATTTGAGTAACTTTAGAGTAAAATTGTACTAAAGTGCAGAATACTCATACCCCAACTTAAGATAAAATCCCTGTTTGGCCATTAACTCAGGGCCTTTACAGACTGCCAGAAATAATGCAGCTTGAGGCCGCTTTAACTGTCCTGGCTCAGTGCTAGGGAATCATAGGAACTATAGTTTTTTTCTGAGACATTGAGCCTTCTCTGTCAGAGAGCTCTGGTGCCACAAGAAACTACAGTTCCCATGATTCCCTAGCACTGAGCCAGGGCAGTTAAAGTGGTCTCAAACTGGATTATTTCTGGCAGTCTGTAAAGGCCCTACGTTACTTAATCAAGACCATCTCTCTGCTTAATCCCCTCTGTAAAATGGCACTTCAAAGAGTTGCTATGAGGGTGAAGACTAACCATATAGCATTCTGTAGTTTAAAAATACTAAGCAACAAAAACAAATTATCAACAACAAAATCCCATAGGAAATATCATATACAACCCATACTCTGTGATATGAAGGTCTGATTTGATTCAGATGTTGACCAACTGGATAGTAGCCCTCTACTTGCGGATATCTGTCTCTTGTTTCAGGTACATATGGTGATACTGCTGCTGGAGGAATTTCAATGGGTACAGGACTTCCTCGAATTATTTCTTCTCGTTGGTATGGCTGGGCAGGGGGATATACACGTCGACTGTCATAGTGAGGAGGGTACATTGGCTGTCCCATAGGAGGGTATTGCTGTGGCTGTGCATTGTAATTCACCATGCGATCTTGGAGGTATGGTGGATAATGTTCTAAATAAGGAGGTCCTGGATCAGGAACAGATGGTGGTGGTCGAACAAATCGAGACATACATTGTGAAGACGGAGCTGTAGGATAGTATACACCTAAATGTATGAAAAAAGATATTGCAAAATTGCTTGAGTTCAATTTTTTTCAGGTATGTCAAACAAGCTATGTATGTTCTGGAGAAAAATTCACAGCATGTGGTCTTTCTTGAGAGAGAAAATTAGCATGGAAAAATATCTGGAAGCTCTTCTAAAGCCACTTTAAACTAAGGTTTATGTGAGCCAGCTTCTGCATATACATAAGCCACTCCAGTTCTCTCAGCAGTGACAGTGTCACCACAATCTACTCATACTACATGTGACTTCCTGGTCCTTTAGGTGGTGGTGGCAGAAGCAGGAATTAGGAATGCACTGGTAAACACAAAGAAAACACAACTACACTTGTCCCTCCACATTTGCTGGGGTTAGGGGCACAGGACCCCCATGAATATTGAAAAATTGCAAATAAACAAAAACACTATGCTTTTACCCGAGAGAACACCTCTCTAGGAATCTCTAGGTCAGGGGTCGGCAACTTTTTTTTGCCGCAGGCCGGGGGGGGGGGGGAAATGGCGCTGGGGCCCGGCGTCCCCCCCCCCCGCGCGCATGCGCACAACACCCACCGTCATGCACACGCTTGCACACGTGGGGGGCACCATTTTGGAATGCCCAACGGTGCCGTTGGCTGTTCCGAAATGGTGCTCTGTGTCGCGCACGCATGCGCACGACGTGGGGCGCCATTTTGGAAGGCCCAATGGCACCGGGGCCGTGTGGGTTCTGTGCGCATGCACGTGTGACACAGAGCACCATTTTGGAAGGTCCAACGGCGCTGGCGCCGTGTGAATGCGCACAACACCGGTACCGTTGGGCGTTCCAAAATGGCACTCGCTGTTATGCGCATGCGCGTGTGCCATTTTGGACACCAAAATGTCAGCCGCGCTCGCATGCGTGGCGGTAGCAGCGGCAAAGACTAGTTCACAGGATTAATTATATATCAGCCATGTATTTTCACAGATCTTTCGAGACAGTATAGCTTCCAAACATGTTCTCATTTCTTATAAACTCTGCAGGAGTTTTAGTTCTATGATACCATTTTGTCCACCTTTTCCAGACTCAAACAATCTAGGTTCAATCTCCTTGAAAAAAATTTCTTTTCTGCTCCCCAATGGACAAACATCTTTGTTTCTTAATGTAATAGGTCTTTTCTCCTGAGGCGTTTCCCCTCACCTTCCTTGATCATAAGGCTACAAAAAACTAAAACTCAGTGCTAAAGTATCACCTTTGCGAATTTCTTTCTCAGAAGTAATCCACATATTATATTGTTAGGAAATGAAAGCCATCCACTCTGTCTTAATGAAATGAAATAGACAATCTGCATTTCTCATTTGGAAAAATGAGATTCGGTTGCACATCGACCTAAACAGATTCAATGGACACTTGACAAACAACACATAGAGCAGGTCAAAATCTTTAAATACTTAGGAATTGTTTTTCACCATTCTGGCAGAAGAACTGCCCACTCTGAACTTATTATTAGTAATGCTCAAAGAACCATAACTGCAATTCTAAGATTTTTCTTCACTAAAGGTGCTCAGTTTATTCCGGCCGCCATTAAACTGTTCAATGCCAAGGTTCGCCCTCAACTCCTCTATGGAGCTCAATTGGGCCCATACAGCAACATCAATGCACTTGAACGTCTTCAAACCAAATTTCTTAGGAGAATTTTACAGGTTGGACATTATGTTCCGAATGTTCTTCTCAGGAGGGAAGCCGGATCTATTAAAATAGAGTCTAGTCTGTGGATCTGTATACTTACGTACTGGCAAAAATTGCATAAAATCTCTGGGAGGCTCACAAATTTAATTTTCTCAGATCCTTTTAAGTCTACATGGGAAATCTCTATTTATAAGAAGTTAGATGAGTTAGATCTTAATAAAAGTGAACTCCTAAAACTTGATATTGATAAAGCCAAATCCATCATTAAACAAAAAATTATAGAAGCAGAAAGACAAGTAGATTCTGCTTCCCTTTCCAAATATGTTTTGTTCGGTTCTCAAATAATGGCCCCTGTTCCAGCTCCATATTTATCTCAGATTACCCTTCCGAAGTTTAGAAGGGCATTAACCTTGGCACGTTTTAATGTGCTGCCCACTGCCATGTTAGACGGTAGATTTAAAAAAGTACCTTTTGAATTGCGTTTATGTCCTTGTGGTTCAGGTGCCGTTGAAACAAATGAGCATGTCCTACTCTATTGTCAATTTTATAGGGATGCTCGTCATCAATTGATTAGCCCATTACTAAATAAGTTTCCAGGTAAATCTGATTCTTTCTATTTGCGCTTTTTATTAGATAACAATGAATACAAGGTTTCTCATATGATGGCCAAATTCTGCTATATTGTTTGTAAAACACGACCCCATTTGATAAATGTACAATCTATTACAGTTTAGTTCAATGTGACTGAAAATGTTAAAATATAGCTTAATTTTTAATCTGTATTTTAATTCATATACTGTTTTTATTCTTACCACTATCATTATCATTGCCTCAATGCAATTGTTAATATATTAAGTTTCAGGGGGTACAGCCGTAGTGTATTTTATAAAGGGTGTATAAGTTCCTGTAAGGAACCATTGTTCACATCTAAGATGTGTTTACTGTAATGCTGTGCTGACTGATTGGTCGTAATAAAGAACTTGTACTTGAGATTCGGTACTCAACTGTAAACCTGAACTGAGCTTCTTAAGCAGATGAACAGTAGTGATTATGAAGAGGGCTGTCAGTGCCTTAAAATGCCTTTAATGCAAAGCACTCTTGGAGGAATTAAAAATGTAGCTTGTTGGGAAATCCATTTTTAATTTACAAAAAAAGTTATGTTGCTCTCATGGTTATGCAGCATTGTTTAAAAATGTGCAGGTAGTCTTTGCCAAAGCCTGCAGTGTTGGAAATGAAATTTCCATTTCCTACATACTCCTGGTTATAGAACTGCATAATCTGAGTTCTAGAACAATATTTTTCCTTGTCAATTAAAAAAACTTGTTCCAGAAAAATGACTGCAACTGCAGGACAGACACACGTGTATATGTTATGCTGACCTGTAGCTTTTTGAGTGCAGAACTGAATTCTCTTAGTAAAAATGAAATGAGACATGGAGACAAAATGTTGTATATGAACAACTACAATATATGAAAATGCATTTAAGAAACTGGATCCAAGAGAATACAGGTGGTCCCCCGTATCCATGGATTCTTTATCCACAGATTCAAGCATCCACGGATTGAAAATATTTTTTAAAAAGTATAAATCCTAAAAAGGAAACCTTAATTTTGCCATTTTATGTAAGGGATACCATTTTACTATGCCATTGTATTTAATGGAACTTGCGTATCCACCAATTTTGGTATCCATGGGAAGTCCTGGAACCAAACCCCCTAACAAGAGCCCACTTTAATTTCTTTCATTTGGCAAATGTTCTGGGGAGAGCTTTAACACCTGGTTTGCTGTGCAGTGGTTGGGTATGTCCCTTTAATTACTGAAGCCTTTGTCTAGCTTCTGCTGTTCTAGTAGAGTGGTCAGCTAGTGCCAGCTTTGGGAACAGGGCAAAAGCTCTTCTTCGTGGTCTCTGTGAATCGCACAAATGGGTTCGACTGACAAACTTCGGGAGGGAGTGTTATGACACCAGTGTAAAGTTTAAACACATTGTATTTATTTTAAACATTTAAACCTTGAAAAGTGCATTTTGTTTTGTCGTTTGATTGACTTGTTTGGTTTTAAGGCATACAAAACATGCAATACCACCTTTAATGCAACTCAGAAAGCAACACTGCCCTCCTATCTGGTCCTGGCATCCAGCCTATAATGTCTGATGAAAATCAGTGGCTTGGACCAGACAGCAGCCTTACAGACTTCCTCCAAAGGCATCCCGGTCAAAAAAGTGGAGGATGTTACTACTGCCCTGGTAGAATGGGCTCAAATTCAAGCAGTAGGAGTCTTCCCTGATAGTTCATAACACAAGTGGAATGCACCAGACACCCATTCCGAAAATCTCTGCGCAGTTACAGGTAGTCCCTTTTCAGATTCCGAATAACAGACAAAGATTCTCTCGGAATGCCTCGAACCCGAGATTCTGTCCACACAGAACGCCAGTGCCCATCAGACATCGAGGGTGTGTAGGTGCCGCCTGGCGTCTATTGTCGGGTTTGGGGCCAAAGTAGGCAAGACAATGTCCTGGTTGATGTGAAAGGATGACACCACCTTCGGGAGAAAAGTGATATTGGGACGGAGGACCACTATTTCCTTGTGGAAGTACAGGTAAGATTGGTCCATGTGCAAAGCGCAAATCTTGCAGAGGCGAGCAGAGATGATGGCCACAAGGAAAGCTGTATTCAAGGTCAAAAGACTCAAGTCTATTGTAGCCATGGGTTCAAAAGGCTTGGTGGATAGGTAGAAAAGCACAAGGTCACTCCATGCCGGGATTGGTACCGAGGATGAAGGGTGGAGGCTGTTGAACCCTTTAAGAAATTTTTTAACAAGAGGGTCTTTGAAAAAAGAGGGTCAGCCCTCAAATTGATAGTTAGAGCAGATGGCAGCCAAATAGCACTTCAGAGATGAAAGGGACAGTCCTGAGTCAGTCAGAATCATTAGGAATTCTAATACGGTCGGGACCCGAACACGAGACAGACAGGCCCTTGGCAGTAAGAAACTCCAGAAACTTGTTCCACTTAAGCAGATAAGATTTTCTTGTGGAAGGCTTTTGGGCAGCCAGGATAATGGTCCATGCTGAGTCTGGAAGGGCCTCTAGGGGAAAGTCTCCATGCTACCAGGGGGAGAATGGCGATGTTCGGTGATGGAATTGGCCCCTGTGAAGGGTTAGAAGGTCTGGACAGAACTTGAAGAAATAGAATTCTCTCCAGAAGAGGTGCAGGAGAGGAGTGAACCATGGCTGACTTGGCCACCAAGGAGTGATGAGGGTGGCATTGGAGCGGTCCACTCTCATCTTGGCTACCACTCTGATGATGAGTGGAAAGGGGGGGGGAGGTATAGAGCATCTTTCCTGACCACTTGAACAGGAAGGCATCTCCTCGGGAGCCCGGTGACTGAGTCCGAGAACAGAACTTAGTACAGTGTCTCTTGAGGTGAGTGGCAAAGAGGTCGATGGATGGTTTGCCTCATCTGTAGAACAAGTTGGTCACGGTCTCAGGATGGAGCCTCCATTCATGGCATTGCTGTGGGTGACCTCCTCCTCAGGGAGGTGGATGGCTTGTAAAAGAATATTCCTCGGGATGCACCAGTCCCATATGTGTAGGGTGATTTCGAGGAGTGTCTGGGACCTCATTCCTCCCTGTTTGTTCAGGTAGTACATGACAATGGTGTTGTCTGTCAGAAGAAGTACAACCTTGTCCTGGAGGAGGGTCTCAAAGACATGGAGAGCTTTCTCAACTGCCATCATCTCAAATGCGTTGATATGGGGAGACCTCTCTGATGGGGACCACTTGTCTCTGACTGTAAGGTCTGAGGTGTGAGCTCCCCATCTGTCCATGGATGCATCCGTTGTCAATGTGATTTGAGGCTGAGGAAGCAGGAACAGCATCCCAATGCAAATATTGTTGGGATTGAGCCATTAGAGAAGAGTTTGGGCCACAGGTCTTGGTACCATGAGCCATTTTGTGGGGATGTCTTCCACAGGATTGAAAACAGAGAGGAACCAAGATTGAAATGGTCTGAGATGGAGCCTTGCCCATGGGGGTATGTTGTCCAGGCCATGTGCCCCAGTGCTCGAGAGAGCGAGCTTGAAACCTGTCTGATGGTAAGCTGGCAATGCAGTTCTTGGAATCAAGGATGGTCCTGATGAATCTGACTTGTCTGGTAGGGGTTAACTAGGATTTCTCCTTGTTGACAATTAGACCGAGAGATTTCAGGAGGGATACAGTGAATTCAACATCCCTGAGGAGCTCCTCTCGGGATAGGGCAGCAAAGAGCCAATCGTCTGGGTACGGGAAGACTGTGATCCTTTGTTGGTGAAGATAGGCTGAGATGGGAGCCATACATTTGGTGAAGACCCTCAGTGCCATGGAGAGACCGAAGAGCAGCAGCACCCTGTACTGGAACATTTCAAGACTGACAGCAAAGACGAGGAACCTCCTGTGATCTTGTTGGATTCTGATATGGAAATAGGCATCTTTGAGGTGAAGCTGGCAAATCAATGACCTTTCTGAAACAATGGTAAGATAGATGCAAGGGGTATCATGCGAAAACAGTGGTAACTAATAAAGTAATTTAACTGGCACAAGTACAAAATGGGTCAGAGGCCATCATCCCTTTAGGGGACAATGAAATATTGGGGGGGAAAGCAGCAACAGGACCGAGCAGGGTCCACAGGCTATATCACACCTTTTTGCAATAAAGTGCACACTTTATTGAGTAGGGTGTCTGAAGGGGGGATGGAGATAACAGCTCCGGTGATCGGGAGCTCTTTGAACTTGAGGGCGTAGTCCCTACAAACAATGTCAAGTACCAATGAGCCATATGCTATCTTGGCCCAGGTGTTAAGAAAGGCCTAAATCTATCCCCAAAAGGGGTTGCGATGGAGTGCACAGCCCCATCTCACAACCTCTTCTTGCCCTGATCTGCATCCTTCTTACAGTAGCCCTGATGGTACTGAGGATGAGTGGGCTGGCGGTGGCTGGAGGAGGAGGAAGAAGATTGAGAGGGATGACGCTGTCGAGGTTGGTCTTGGGGCTGAGAGTGGCACTCTTGCAGCTGGTATTGATATTGTCTCTGTTGATATGGTAGGTACAAAGGGCATTGGCCTCCATAGCAGCGATGCGAGGGTGACTGAAAAGAGGTAGAAGACATACCGTATTTCCATGCAGCTGGCTTCATCTTGTAGCAGAAATTGAGCTTCTCGTCCGTCTCTTTATTGAAGAGGCCAGAGTTGTCAAAGGGCATGTCTTCTATCAGGCCTCAAGCTTGGGATGTGAGATCTGAAGCTTGGAGCCAGGTGTGCCTTCAGAGAGCCATGGATCTAGAGAGCATCTTGGAGGTACAGGAATGGCAAGACAAGGTGATTTGCTGGCCTCCAATGGCATGGGCTTCTGTTTGGAGCATTAATGCGAGGGGCTTCTTGTCGTCAGGCAAGTTGTCGAGAAAGGGAAGTATGCGCTCCATGAGTTGCTGTTGCTACACACCCATGCAGGCGGAATAGTTTGCCACCTTGAGGTTCAGCACCAAGGCTGCGTAGAATTTCTTTGTGAGACCATCAACCTTTTTGCTTTCCTTGTCCTTAGGAGTAGTGGAGATCTTAGGTGTGAACCCTCTACAATTGCTGAGTTTGGCTACAGATGTTCGAAAAGCCAAGATGAAGATGAAGGCGAAATCCAATAGAGGTTCTCTATCTTTATGAAGGTCAAAGCAATAGTAGCAGGAGTGTTCCAGGAGCACTTGGTGATCCTCTCCAGAGCTACAAGGAATGTAATAGAAAGGGGTGTTGGCACTTTCCTGTGGACTCTGCATTCAATGGCGTCTAGCACATCGTCATTGCTGTGGGTGACCTCAATGTCGAGAGCATTGGCCATTTTTACCACCTGCTCGGCAAACCATTTCACATCATCCATCGGAGAAACCGGATCATATCAAGGTTTCAGGTGAGGGTGGTTTCTCACAATCCGGGGTTGTGGAGGAGGATCGTACAGATCTTGGAAAGTCCTCCAGGGTCCTTGGCAGGGGCTTGTATCTTAGTGACTTGAGTCAGACGGGAACAGGTGGAGTTGTCAGGGTCACAGCTCTGAGCTTGGGTGGTAATAACCAAAGAGGCAGAAACAGCATGGGAAGCCTGTTGCATTGGAGATGATGACCTCTGGCGCTGTAAGCGGCGGCAAAGCTGGTTAGGGTCAACCGGGAGAAGACAGCAAGCCATATCATAGTCGTAGACCAGGTCAGGATAGTGACTGAGAAGGGGGTCACTTGAGCAGGACAAATCAATGTCTCGATGGACAGCGTCGTTAACCTTGGCCCCAAGAATCGCTCAATCCCGATGGTGAGGGGAAGCTTGAAATCGATCCTAAGCGCGTTGGGTGATGACAGAGTGGTCTGGATTGGAGGGTCAGAATAGGGATGTCAGTGTCCTGAATTTCTCCCTCAGACTTGGACTTGAGGTCCACGTGGATGATCTGGGACGCATCCCCAGAGGCTGTCGGTGTCAGCCATATTGGCAGTGAAAATGAACATCTGTAGAATTGCAATGTCATCATGTGTGTGTGGTGTGTGTGACAAGGCCAGGACATGCAGATAAATATCCTTGAGGCTAAACATCAATGATGTGTATTCTACAATACACCTGTGTGTGTATGACTCAACAGGAAGAGGTAATGGCTTATGCCATGTGCTGGAGTGGTTGCATCAGCCAAGCCCATATAAAGCTGTGTCTTAATGTAAACAATGTGGGTTATGAGTTATGGGTTACAGTGTAGTGGATTTCAGAGTTGGTGAGTTGTTGTGTGAGAGCTGTTGAGAGTCAGAGAGGAACTCTGTTTTGCTTGTACAGTTCCTGCTTCTGTATATAGCTTCTACTTTGCACTTGTAAATAAATCTCTTCACCTTTGAGCTGTCTGGTCCAGTTTCTTTGCTCTTCATTCCACACTGGTATCTAAGTGCCTCAGTGTAGATACTGAAGTCTCATTCAAGCCTTGTTACCAGCGTGACAGTCTGTACCTGGGAAGTCAAAGGTTGGTCAACTGGGGAAGAAAGTCAAGGGTCACCCCTCAAAGCCACAGAGGGGGTTTTGGGCTTTTTCAACATTACCTGAGTTTCATGAGGAGAGGAGATGTGGTGCTTCTTAGAGGCTGACCGCTTGGAGGACTTTTCCCGCCTTGAAGGAGAGTCCTTATACTCAGAATGCTTTCGTTTGGATGACTTTTTAAACTTTGATTCATTCGAACCCTGGTCTTTATCAGTCTTTCCGGCTTTCTTGTCCTGAGAGGATCTCTCTTTCGTTTTCTCCTCCTGCTTGGGCTTATCAGAGCCTAATGGCAGAGGACACGAAGTGCCCTTAGCAGCAGGGGCAAAAGAGGGCCTTAAGGCCTCCTGGTATAAAGCAGCCTTAAACTCATATTGTGGTTCTTACAGGCCTGCAGAGTCATGGATTTACAGAGGGCACAAGATTGAACGCTGTGACCCTTGCCCAGACATAAAAGGCACGTTATTATGTGGGTCTTGGCCCAGAATCTTTCCTCCATATTTAATACAATGTTTGAAAGGAGCGGACTGTGAGGCCATTTCAAACCAGTTTCAGAAGAGCTTTCCAGCCGTAAAGAGAAAACGAAGTCAAAGACAGTCTGAGGTTGATCGATCAGCAATAGACGTTAAATCTCAAATCCATAAGATTGGTAAAACAGTCCAAGGTCAAAATCGAACTAAAGGACAAGCAATTCCAATGAGCAAAGTTCCTTATAAGTTGCTAGCACGGCAGATGAAAGGAAATGAGGAAGAGTGGGAAGACCCTGGGCTTATATAGAGGGTAGGTGGAGCTACCACCAAAAAGTCTTCCCTAGTGCTTACAAAAGTTTCCAAAGCTAACTGTGCAGGCGCAGAATAACCCATTTGTGTGATTTGAAGAGACCACGAAGAACTGTTTTGCAAACAAAACCTTTGATTGAAGAATGGTACACTCCTTCAATCTTGGATGATCATCCTCTTCCACTGAGTGTGCAGCTTCAGAAAGGATACACATGAAGTTGTGAGGGAGAAAGGGGACACCTGTCTAGCCAGCCAGATCAGTGGAATCAACCCTGGTGATCAATGGGATGACAAATCACCCTCACATCAGCAAACAGAACCCATTTTACAGTGGGTCTGATATTCTGAACTTTGGTATCTTGCGCAAGGGAGGAATGCAAAGTGTCAATATTGAAAAAACAACAATATTTTGTTTATCGTCCTCATTCTTATCAATCACTTTTGATGTAGATTTTCACCTCAGTCCCAACCCCAACTTTCATCCAGATACCACTGTTACCTGGTTGGTAAGGTGGGGGTTCAAATGGGGGAGCTGCTCCTCGAGCACCTGCATAAAGCATATCTGTTTGCTGAGCTGGATACAACTGAGAGACACGTGGCACCATCTGAAGTTGCTTGCCAACTGATATTGGAGGCAGATCTGCAGGACCACGGGGTGGTGGTGGGTGAGAGTTGACTGGTAAGGCAGATAGAGAATTCTCAGGAGTGGGTTCCAGCCTAGAAGAAACCAATGATAATTTCCTGACAGTTACAACGTACAAGACATGCCACCAAGCATAGTTGCGTTAAAGCCTTCAGTTACTGGCAGCAGAACATGATTAGGAAGATTTCTGCTCATTTGTCCCCAGTAATGTTGGAACTGAGATGGGCAGCAGAAGCACCACAACTTTTACCAGCAGATGGCTTATACTTCAAATACTGAATAAATATGAAAAAATAAAACTCTTATCACATGTGAGAAAAAGTGGTTAAAATAGACAAATGTTCCAGGATGATTTGTACTGGTCTCTCCTATTTTCGCTCTTTATTTATTTATTTTACTTTTGGTTTCTGACAGGGGTGGGAATCATGTGGCCTTCTATCTTAGAAATGTGAAGGCCCCTAAATGGCTACTCTTATATTTTCAGAGTAAAAATTCTCCTTTAAAACAAGGTGAAGCCATGCAGCCACATACCCACAAGCTTTGTCCCTTTCCCAGGCAATATTACAGAAACAGAAGCAGAATTAACAGACACTTCCAGTTTTGTTTGATGGAATAATACAGACCATGATGGGCCAGGGGTGGGGTGGAGGAGATGGGCCATAACTTTTGAGTTTATCCACTTCTGCTGTAAGTACAGTCAGTCTTCTACATTTGTGGATTTGACTTTTATGGATCTGATTATTCAGAGTTGATATTATGTTCTCTCTAGGAATCTCTAGTTCCTCCAGGGAGATTCTATGGGTAACATTTGCCAGAAGTCATGCTGGAGGACCTAGAAATTACTAGAGAGCTTCTCTAGATATTTGTAGATGCTTTTTTAGGCATTTGTAGGTCCTCCAGCACAATTCTATGCTCAACTTCTGGCAGATGTTGACCATGGAGTTGCATTGGGGGGCCTAGAGATTCATAGGTGTTCTCTCAGGTAAAATAAAAAGTGGTGTTTTTTGGTGGGTTTTTCCACTTTCATGGGGGTCTTTTCCCCCTAATCCCAGCAAATGTGGAGGGGACACTGTATATTAGGAGGCATATGCAATTTAGGCAGTTTAAAACTTTTGAGCTTGGCACTTTCCTTAAGAATTAAACTCTTGTCTGTGAACATACGACAAATTCCCTTCACAAATCACAGTGTGTACGGAGAAAGATTTTATTAAAATGTTTCTCAGAAAGATTAATGGTTTGTAAAAATCCAAGGACTTAATGTGTAGGGTACCTATATGTTCTACTGTTTGCATGCACTTTCACTGGCATTTCATTCCTCTAGTCCAGACCTGCACAACTTGGCAGCAATTAAGGACCAAAACTAAAATAGGCTAAACCTCTTCTGGCCGCAGATAGGTTTTAATCAGATATTAATCCATTAATAATTAATAATAATTAATATTATTAATATTAATTGCATCCTCCTTCACCTCTGCCAAGCCCTCTTCTCAAGAGAAAAAAAAGTGGCAGAGGAGCTTTGCCTATCCCTCTCCTCCTCAGACCTCTCCTTGGGAGAAGGGCGAGCAATGGAGAAACCTTGAGGGGTAAACGTTAGGCTATCCTCCTCCATCAACACCTGTTCTTCTCCTCAGGAGAAAGCTGGACCACGGAGGATCCTTGAGGGGCGAGCGTTTGCCTGTCCTCTTCCTCCACCCAGCCTTCTCCTTGGGAGAAAGCCTTGCAGGATGAGCGTTCGCCTTTCCTCCTCCTCCTTCTCTACCTGGCCCTCTTTTCAGAAGGAGGCCGAGCAGTAGTGGAGCCTTGAAGTCATTCTACATCCTTGGGGGCCACCAGAAATCCTTCGGCAGGCCACATGTTGTGCAGGCCTGCTCCAGTCACTGAATCTTTTAATCTGAATTTGTGTTCTTGGTTCACTGATTAAATTATCTACCGGTATGTCCATTTGAAATCACTGGCTGTCCAAAAGCCAGGGCTGAGTGTCCATTTGGACACAGAACTGGAGGGTCAAAAATACTGTGTCACTTTGAGTTTGTTTAGGAACAACAGGCATGCTAAGACTGATTCTATTTCAGTTCCAGTTTTAAATCAAAACTGGTTTGATTTGCCAAATACACAAACAGATCAACAAGGAGAAGCATGCTTGTGCTCATACATTAGGAAACATTAGAAATAATCAGATACACATTTCAACAGAAAAAATGGCTTATTATTTTAATCAGGTAAATCAGATAAATACTGGGGGCACATTTGAACACATACTCCTAACAACATCAGATATATATCATTATGATAATAATGCAATGCAGAACCATTTTCTCTGCATTTGGATGATGTTTGCATGTACATCTAATATCTTCACATAGATATCACTAACTCTGGATTGGGAACCTGCCTTACATTTACATCACATTCTGAATACCATAAAGGAAAAGGCTTACAATTCAGGAGGTGATCCAGGAGCACTGCTGCTATGATGATCAATTTTTCCAGGTTTCAGGGCTGAATCGTAGCTGGAATCAGTTCCACGAGAGATAAGTTGAGTCACTGCACTGCCTGTTGAAACAATCCCATTGGGCAAGGCAGAAGGTTTTCTGCTTGGCAAGTCTACAGCTCCTTCATCTGAGAGAATAGCTGCTGCTGATAGGCCCACTTCATTCAGTTGACCTAAGGAGGCACTCAAAGGTCTCCGAGGAACCAGGCGTTTATTCATCTTACGAAACCTTCAGAAAAAAGATAACCAATCATAGAAAAATAAGAAATAACTGAAATTCAACTGTTATATTCCTTTCCCTAGACAGGTTAGAGAGCTAACTTTAATTCAGGCATGCCAATTACACCCAAGAATGAATGCTTATAACAGGGTGAGCAAGGTCTATTTTATGTTGATTTTCTCTTTGTACAGCGCTGTAGAAATAAACTATAATAATAATAATAATAATAATAAGTGTGCTCCCCAGAGCTAGTTTTGTTACCCTGAGGGGTGGTGGAGGTGGTGTCAAAAACGTTTTTTGCAAAAACGTTTTTCCCAAAAATTCTTTTGTTTCAGAATTCCCCAAATGCACTCTAGGGGATGTGTATGCCATTTTACCACATTTACAGGTCCCCCCTGGGGTCAAGCACAAATTTTGCAAATGTTTCCATGTTCCCTAGATGTGTTTGGAGGGCAAAACAATTTTTCAGGGTTTTTTTGTTTTTGGGGTGGGAGCGGGTGTGGTCCTCCCAAGTTTTGCTAGAGAGCTAATAAGGCCTCCTAGGCTTCCACAGTTCCCACCTGTGAACAGTCTGTTAATGTATAGTAAGACACAGAACCTTACTTTTCTAGTTCTTCCTGTGAGTGTGCAAAGGTGCAGCTGGCCCCACGGGGACACCCTCCTCTCTGTTTCATGTCTCGGCACATATATGTCTTGTACTTGCTGTGTTGAGGAGGCTAAATGTTATGATAAAATAAGGATGATGACATCAGAATATTGACAGATTATTCAAAAAATAATACATAAAGATAAATCCAACTTTTTTTAAAAGAAAGCACTCTACCCCAACCAAAGGCTAAGCTTCTGTTTGCCCAATAACACAGTATCTCCTTGAAAAACCACTCCTTCTCCACACAATCAGGCTTTTAAAAACCCTCACATCAAAGTTTAATTGCAGAAGAGTCTCCTTCTTTGGAGGTCTTTAAACAGGCTGGATGGCCATCTGTCGAGGATGGTTTGATTTTGAGTTCCTGCATGGCGGGGGATTTGGAGTGGATGGCCCTTATGGTATCTTCCAACTCTATGATTCTATGATATCCTATGGATTGCATCCCCCCTCCTCTGCTTCAATATATCTTTATAATTAAACAAAACCACCAAAATGTAAAAATCCATTACAGTCCTGCACCTTTAATAGGTCACCCCATGCTGTACTACAAACTTCATTTGAAATTGCAATAAGCATGGTTTCCCATCCCTATCTCATTAGATTTTGGGACTGAAGATCCTTTGTTGTTTGTCTGCTAATCTGTTTCTGTCTGTGGTCTAACATTTTCTGGCCACCTGGGCATCCAAGTTGTGATATGGTGAAATTCAGACAGGCAGAGTTAACATCAACACTCCACTTAAGCATTCTTAAACACTGGAATCTCAGGATACTACTACTACTACTACTACTACTAATAATAATAATAATAATAATCCCGCCCCTCTGTGTAACGCAACTGGAGCGGTTTACAACATTAAAATATACATATTGTATCCCACAATACCACCTCCCCCCAGGTGGGGATGAGCAGACTCTCTTGTTAATATAATTTATTATATACAATCATAGACATACAAACATACCCACTCCTCTTAAGGAGAAACACAGACATTTCCATGTCCAGGCATAGTACTTTCATTATATCCTAATGCACATAAGGTATCTTACATTCATTACATTACAGCAGGTCCGATGTTACATTTGCATGAGAATCTTTATACTATACTATCTGCATCATTTTATATTAACACACAGAAAAACATTACCATCTTAAAAATATAATTTAGCTATTTATCCATTAAAGAATACCATTTCATCTGCTGAGGAACTGTATCTCTAAACAGGCATCCAAGGGATTAATATTCTTAAGCATTGCTATTTCCATCAGCCTCCATTATAATCAGAATGAGAAATATATCTATTTAGCATGGCCTATTTGAGAGCAAAGATTTTTCTATTTTATCAGTATTATTTATCTCCATCAGCATGCCTGGGTTATCCATGAACAGCACAGTTGTGATATTCATATGACAGAGGAAAACTTCAGTTGCCTGACTTCTCTCCCCCCAGCTTGTTTTATATCTTTCCTAGGTCATCAGATGACATATTTGGTCCAATCAAAACAAGAGACCACTCACTGTACTCTGTTCTATCAATTTCCTTCTCCTTCGATCTGATTCTTGGAGGGAACATAAACATACCAGATATACTTAACTTTTATCTGATTACATCACTCAGCAGATTGCATTGTTTTATACGTATCACCTGCTATGAGTTCATTATTAGTAAAAGCAAACTGTTTATATTATCATATTTTGTTTATAATTGTGTTAGTGATCTGCCTGCAACTAATGCATTTCTAGGTTCTTTGTAATAGACATATATTCTACAAAACATAGAGCTTTCTCCTTTGTATCTTCTTTACATTTCTTATACAGGTTGAGTATCCCTTATCTGGAATTTTGAAATACTCCAAAATCATGCATGTGGGTATTGAGATAGCGATGGTCCACTGTATACAAACTTGGGTATCTCACTATATATCTGCATATATTCCAAAATCCAAAACACTTGTGGTCTCAAGTATTTTGGGTAAGGCAGACTCAACCTGTATTTCTTCTGAGCCCACTATTTCTGTTTTCTGGGCTTAAATTTTGCAAACTTTAACTAAAAACAGCATGCAGGCTGTATCAATATGTCTGTTAGAAGGAAAAAAGAAAAAAGAAAGAAAGAAAGACCTGCACTGATTTTTTTTTTTTTTAAAAACCTGTATCTTTTCTCAGTGTTCCTTAATGACTTTCCACAGATTTACAAATAATGTAGTTATGTGCCTTCCAGTCAATTCTGACTTAGGGCAACTCTAAGGGTTTTCTTGGCAAGATTTGCTCAGGGAAGGCTTGCCACTGCTTTCCTCAAAGATTGAGAAAATGTGACTTGCCCAAGCTTATCTGGTGGTCTTCCAATCCTGATCTCCTACAGACCTAATCTGTACTCAATCCAGTGCGACACACTGGCTCAGACTGCATTCTGAGTATAATACTGATATTCAATATATACATCATTTATTTACAGTTGAATACATTTTCCTTTACCACTATGATTTTAGGTCAAACTCTGGTGATACTACAGAAATCTGCAAAACATTTTTGCCCAGAAACCATAAAAAAGACATAAATAAAAGTAAGTATACAACATGCTACAGAAAGCAATAGCTTTATCAGAAGTTCTTCCAGTCCCTCAAAGATCATGGGCATGTATATGGTCCTCACCCCCATTTAAGTCTACGTCAGCAGCCACAAGAGAAAACTTCCTCAAAACTATACCTAGGTGGTACCTTACTCTCATTCTGTTATCAAAAATGGTACAGAATCTCCCAATGAGCTGCTGAAGAGGGTGCAAGGACATTGGCTCATATGTGGGTTGAATGCCCCAAGATACAGGAGTTCTGGTGCCTAGTTCTACATCAAATCTCATGTATCACATGCCAAAATCTGTACTTCTGTCCACCCTGATTTTGCTCTTGGTTTTATTGATAGAAATGCTGCCCTTAAGTATAGAAAACTGATAACTTTTTTTTATCATGGCTGCGAGACTTGAGGTGGCCAAATGTTGGAAACATGGGAATCTGTCTATTGAAGGTTGGTGGGAAAGGTATGGAACCTGTGGTTAATGGAAAAACTTTCCATTACAATGAGACTTTATAATGGATATTCAAAACAGGAAACGTTTTATGAGGATTGGAGGCTCTTTACTGAATTTGTAAATGAACCTTCACACCAATCTCCAACTCCGGACTCTCACAACTTCTGGAAGGACACTTTACAACTCAACGCAAAGATTGAACTGACTACAGATAAATCACATACGTGGAATCCTACAAACTAATGATCACTGAGTAACAACACATCCTATGGTTATTGTTCTATTTGTTCTTATGTTGCATTTATAAAGATTTGAAAATTAATAAAAATATTTTTTTTAAAAGATCATTTGTTTCTGTATGGACTCAAGGTACTTTGTTAACTGATATTTCTGGAGATGATACAGATGGACAGAATCATGCCCTAATGTTTGCAAATAACATTAGGGAACTCAAGTGTGCCAAGAATCACTCTGTCCTTCCCATCTTTGCCTTGCATTACCTAACCCTGTTTGTTTGTTTTAAAAGGGTGGGGAGCACTCTGACATAGCTCTCCTTCCCAACATTACATCATACCTGTTGTTGGTCTGCTCCTTTCTTGCTGTGATTCTGGATGTATTCAACTAGTCCATGTACCACAGTCCGTACAGCAACCAGTCCATTTTCAAGCTGTTCCCATGTGGGTGGTGGGGCATCTAGAATGTTAATAAAAAGTGAATTCAATTTCCATTTTTAAATGAAATATTCTATAGAAAGAAGGTCTTCTAAATTGTATTAAAATGTGCAAAATTTATATCAGTTTTTAAGAAGAAATAAAATGGCCATATATCTAAACCAGGGGTAGGCAACTTTTTTGAGCCGGGGGCCGGGTTGCTGTCCCTCAGACAATTGGGGGGCCGAAGCACCAAAAATAAATAAATAAATAAATAAATAAATAAAAAATTTTAAAAAAATTTTTTTTATAAAATTAAAAAAATATGCATGCACACTCTCAGAGCCCCAGAAAAGCCATGGCAAAACCCCTGTGGAGATTTTGCCAAGAAAACCCTAAGAACAAGTAATAACAAAAATAATCAATATCATCATGGCAGGCGGCAGCCTGGGGCTGGTCCAAAGGCTTAGGTTGCCTACCCCTGATCTAAACAACTGAGTCTGGAAAATGGACTCTGATGTGCCAGATTCAAGAAGCAGCCCTGCACACACTGTTTGTTAGGCATGAATCAAAGCATTCAAGTTAGAATGCATGATAGTACTTGATCACTCTGACATACTCCTGGAAAGAGGGGAAACAGTGGAACATTTGAGGGCAAGAAAACATTGGAGGCAACTAAAAAAGGATCTGATGCTGGGAAGACAGGGTAATGATTTGACATGGAAATCTTCCTTTCTAGGCCCTTACAGAATCAATATTAAATGCAAAGGTGGACACCAATGTCTTCTCAGGAAAGGTTATGTAGCATTAGCGAGATAGAAGTACAGGCTTACCACTTTGTGGATCCAACAAAAAGGAGTGCTAAGGCTATGAACCATAGTTTGAAAATCTAAGAATGATTCATGGCATAATAACCTTTTTCCATGGCATCTATTACATTCCAAGGTAGCTACTGTGTTAATTTTAAGATGCCCCAGGAATTTAACCTAATCTTCATATCTATATTCCTTGCATTTTATTTTCCTCTGAACTTATGGCTAGCATTTTTTCATTTCCTTACTCCCAGGTACATATCCTCTCCGACCCATAAAAACTAATGTTATCATAAATTTGCTCATATTTAAGTATCATAAAAATTCCACATGTGTGTTGTTTTTTTTGTTTTACCTGGACTAGGATCAATATTTGCTAGAAGTTCTAGATGGGGTCGAAGCCTATTCAAATTGGCTGGGTCACTTGTCCTCTGGAGAGCAATGGTTAATTCCTGAACGCTCTGTGCAAAAGACGCTGGGGTCTGCAACTTAATATATACATAAACACACACATACATATTAATTAGTTCTGCTATTGTTATTACTGATTTGTCATGACCACATCTAAAGATATATTTTCAAATTTTCTATCTCAGATTCGCAAAAGATGTGTGGCTTGATATAAAGCCTCCTCCTCAAATAAAAGACCAGTTATAATTCAAGATTCCTTAGTAATCCTACTGGTAAATCTCACTCTAGCAAACAGCCTGCACATCATTAATTGTGTATTCCAGAACAGAATGGGTGGGTGGGTATGGGTGGGGTTGGGAAGAAGGGATGGGCTCTGTATTGATGCTATTTGTTATTGTGATTGTTGTACGCCGCCCCGATTGCTTGGCAGAGGGGCGGGATATAAATAAAAACTATTATTATTATTATTATTATTATTATTATTATTATTATTATTAAAACAATATGATATTCAATCCTGTGAAAGAAGATAATTTTAGAAGATTACAGAAATGAAAACAGAAACTACATCTAGTGTCATCTGGGACAATGCACTAGT
The DNA here is from genome assembly GCA_026167975.1 of Phrynosoma blainvillii. Taxonomy (NCBI): domain Eukaryota; kingdom Metazoa; phylum Chordata; class Lepidosauria; order Squamata; family Phrynosomatidae; genus Phrynosoma; species Phrynosoma blainvillii. Next base: position 158,004,618 of record JANUYF010000004.1, read on the forward strand.
TTCCCATCATCAGTCATATGTATTCAATGGCTTAATCAATTTATTTCAATAGCATGATCTGTTTCTTCTCTTTCCCAGCCCACCACAGTAGGTACAGAATCCTAAAAAACACCACTAAAGAGAAATAGAATAGGCCTAGTCTTCTTGCTCTTTTAACTAAAGGATATGTATATATTTAGTATAAAAAAGCAGCTCCATAGTTAAGGAAGCTGAATTTCTACAGTCCTGAATATTAGAAAAATGTAATTAAAAATGTGACAAATTTTCCATAGAGATTTATAATATGGCGAATTGCAGAAAAATCAAGAGGAGAATTTTTTATACTGATATTCTATTTTTAGCTCAGTCTTCTCTGAGAATACAGTTTTACTTCATCCATGTTGTTGTTGTTATTGCTGTTGTTGTTGTTGTGTGCCTTCAAGTCATTTCCGACTTATGGCAACCCTAAGGCGAAGCTATTATGGGGTTTCCTTCATCCATGTTGTCCTCACTATAAAGCAGATTAGGCTAAGAGAAAAGGCTGCTCCAAGGTCACTCTGTGATCATCATGGTTGATCAGACCTATACACAGATCTCTAAAATTTTGATCTGCCACTCTGCAAACTACTCCACATTGGTTCTCAAAGGACTGTTAACAAGTTAAATTTTTGGAACTCAGTGGAGAGTTACACATGAGCCTTTTTCTGAGCACAGAAATCTAGAGGAAGGGGAGAGGGGCAGCTAGATAACGAATGAGGTATTTGAGTCCTCTTTCCATCAAGTCATTTCACATCAAATAAATAAATAAATAATCTCCTAAAACTATAGCATGCTATAGATAGCACTGCTGTAAGATGCACCCTATTGATGCCTGATTTAGTAGAGATCTTCTGATTTAGTAGAGATCTTCTACTCTCAAGAGTAGCACTGCAAAAGGGGTGGGGGGCTTCAGCTACATTTAAAGGATTACTTAAGGAGAGAGCCATTGTAGATGTCTCAGGTGTTATCAAGTGAAAGTTAGTTACGTTAAAGTTATCAAAGCTATATGAGGTATTATATGGAGAACTTGCTGCACACAGGCAGGCTGAAATATTTCCAAATAATAGCACTATTGGGGTGAGTTTCTGAAAAGAGTACCCGAGTGCTCATATTCTCCTGCAGTTTGTTATACAGTGGAAAGGAGAAGCCAGGCATAGTCAGACACGCATTCCAGACTTCAGGAAAGCTGATTTCACTAAATGCAGGGAAATACTGGGGGTAATCCTGTGGTCAGGAATACTGAAAGAGAAGGGAGCTCAGGATGGATGGGAGTCTCTCAAAAGGGAGATACTGAAAGTACAATTTCAATTTGTTCCAACAAGGAGGAAAAATGGGAGGTGTCTCAAGAAACCAGGATGGATGATTAAGGAAGTTACAACTGAGCTAAGTTTTAAATGGAACATGCATAAGAAATGTAGTTTTACAAATAACTAGCACATGTAAGAATAAAGTCAGGAAAGCAAAAGCACAGAATGAGTTCAGGCTTGCTAGAGAGGTTAAGAACAATAAAAAGGGCTTTTTGGCATATGTTCGTAGCAAAAGGAAAAAGAAGGAAATGGTAGGGCCACTGTGTGGAGAAGATGGCGAAATGCTAACAGGGGACAGAGAAAAGGCAGAATTACTCAACTCCTTCTTTGCCTTAGTCTTCTCACAAAAGGAAAAGAGTGCTCAACCTCAGGAAAATGGAGCAGAGGACACAACAGGAGAAATGGAGCACAGAATAAGTAAAGAGATAGTACAGGAATACCTTGTTAATCTAAATGAATTTAAGTCTCCAGGACCAGATGAACTACATCCAAGGGTATTAAAAAAAAACCTGGCAAATCTAGTATCAGAGCCATTGGCAATAATTTTTGAGAACTGCTGGAGAACAGGAGAAGTCCCAGCAGACTGGAGGAAGGCAAATATTTTTCCCATCTTCAAAAAGGGGAAAAAAAAGAGGATCATAACAATTATTGTCCAGTTAGTCTGACATCAATACCAGGAAAGATTCTAGAGCAGATCATTAAACAGAGAGTCTAGGAACATTTAGAAGGCAATGCCATAATCACAAAAAGTCAAACTGGGTTTCTGAGAAACAAGTCATGCCAGACTAATCTGATCTCTTTTTTTGATAAAATTACCAGCTTGGTAGAGAAAGGGAATGCTGTAGATACAGCATATCTTGATTTCAGTAAGGCCTTTGACAAGTTTCCCATGACATTGTGGCAAACAAGCTAGTAAAATGTGGGCCAAACAATACAACTATTAGGTAGATTAATAATTAGTTGACCAGCCAAACCAAAAGGGTGAGCAGCAATGGCTCCTTTTCATTCTTCAGAGAAGTGACCGGTGGAGTGCCACAGGGTTCTGTCCTGGGTCCAGTGCTATTCAACATTTTTATCAATTACTTGGATGAAAGAATAGAGGGCATGCTTATCAAATTTGCAGATGACACCAAATTAGGAAAAGTAGCTAATACCCCAGAATACAGGATAAAAATCCAAAACGATCTGAATAGATTAGAAAGTTGGGCCAAAGCTAACAAAATAAATATCAACAGTGAGAAATGTAAGGTACTGCATTTAAGGCAAATGAAATGGATAGATACAAGATGGGGGACACCTGGCTTGACAACAGTACATGTGAAAGGGATCTAGGAGTCCTAGTAGACCACAAGTTGAACATGAGTCAACAGTCCGATGCGACAGCTAAAAAGATCAATGGGATTTTAGGCTGCATCAGTAGTAGTGTCTAGATCAAGAGAAGTAATAGTGCCACTGTATTCTGCTCTGGTTAGGCCACACCTGGAATACTGTGTCCAGTTCTGGGCACCACAATTCAAAAAGGATGTTGACAAGTTGGGGCGTGTCCAAAGAAGGGCCACCAAAATGGTAAAGGATCTGCAAACCATGCCTTATGAGGAGCGTCTTAGGGAGCTGGGTATGTTTAGCCTGGAGAAGAGATGGTTAAGAGGTGACATGACAGCCCTATTTAAGTATTTGAAGGGGTATCACACTGAGGAGGGACCAGGCTTGTTTTCTGCTGCTCCAGAGACTAGATAACAACACAATGGATTAAAGCTACAGGAAAAGAGATTCCACCTCAACATTAGGAGGAACGTCCTGACAGTAAGTGCTGTTCCCACAGTGGAACACACTCCCTTGGGGGTGTGGTGGAGTTTCCTTTGGAGGTCTTTAAACAGAGGATGGATAGCCATCTTTCAGGGATTGATTGTGAGTTCCTGCATGACAGGGGGCTGGACTGGATGGCCCTTGGGGGCTCTCTTCCAACTCTATGATTCTATGATTCATACTGTAAAACCTTGGAGAAGTAACTGGGTAAAATTCTTCCTAAAATGGTTTGTTGCAAATTTATAAATATTGTCCACTGAAGACAAAGGGAAGGTTATAAGGGTGCATTTTCTTTTGTGGTGGCTGTATGCCATGCAGGAACTCCCAATCTAAGCATCCCCGACAGATGGCCATCCAGCCTCTGCTTAAAGACCTCCAAGGAAGGAGACTCCACTACTCTCCAAGGGAGTGTGTTCCACTGGCGAACAGCCCTTACTGTCAGGAAGTTCCCCCTAATGTTGAGGTGGAATCTCTTTTCCTGCAGCTTGCATCCATTGTTTCGGGTCCTAGTCTCTGGAGCAGCAGAAAACAAGCTTGTTCCCTCCTCAATATGACATCCCTTCAAATATTTAAACACGGCTATCATATCACCTCTCAGCCTTCTCTTCTCCAGGCTAAACATCCCCAGCTCCCTAAGTCTTTCCTCATAGGGCTTGGTTTCCAGACCCTTCACCATTGCCCTCCTTTGGACACACTCCAGTTTCTCCACATCCTTTTTGAATTGTGGTGCCCAGAACTGGACACAGTATTCCAGGTGAGGCCTGACCAAAGAGTAATAGAGTGGCACTATTACTTCTCTTGATCTAGATACTATACTTCTACTGATGCAGCCTAACATTGCATTGGCCTTTTTAGTTGCTGCATTGCACTGTTGACTCATGTTCAACTTGTGGTCCACCTGGATTCCTAGATCCCTTTCACACGTAGTCTCATTCAGCCAGGTGTCCCCCATCATATATCTGTACTTTTCGTTTTTCCGCCCCAAATGCAGTATCTTACATTTCTCCGTGTTGAATTTCATTTTGTTAGCTTTGGCCCAGCTTTCTAGTCTGTTCAAGTCATTTTGAATTTTGATCCTGTCCTCTGGGGTATTAGCTACTACTCCTCATTTGGTGTCGTCTGCAAATTTGATAACTATGCCCCCAATACCATTATCTAAGTCATTAATAAAGATATTGAATAGCACTGGGCCCAGGACAGAGCCCCGTGGCACCCCACTGGTCACTTCTTTCCAGGTTGAAAAGGAGCCATTGTTGAGCACCCTTTGGGTTTGGCCAGTCAACCAATTACAAATCCATGTAACAGTTACTTTGTCTAGCCCACATTTTACCAATTTGCTTGCAAGAATGTCATGGGGAACCTTGTCAAAGGCCTTACTGAAATCAAGATATACTATATCCACAGCATTCCCTTCATCTACCAAGCTGGTAATTTTATCAAAAAAAGAGATCAGATTTGTCTGGCATGACCTGTTTCTCTGAAACCCATGTTGACTTTTTGTGATTATGAAATTACCTTCCAGATGTTCACAGACTCTCTGTTTAATGATCTGCTCCAGAATCTTTCGTGGTATTGATGTCAGACTAACTGGACGATAATTGTTGGGATCCTCTTTTTTCCCCTTTTTGAAGATGGGGACAACATTTGCCCTCCTCCAGTCCGCTGGGACTTCTCCTGTTTTCCAGGAGTTCTCAAAGATTATTGCCAATGGTTTCGATATTACGTTTGCCAGTTCTTTTAATACCCTTGGATATAGTTCATCTGGTCCTGGAGACTTATATTCATTTAGATTAACCAGATATTCCTGTGCTATCTCTTTACTTATTCTGTGCTGAAATTCTCCTATTCTGTCCTCTGCTCTCTTATCCTCAGGTTGAGCACCCTTTGCCTTTTCTGAGAAGACTGAAACAAAGAAGATGTTGAGTAATTCTGTCTTTTCTCTGTCCCCTGTTAACTTTTTGCCATCTTCTCCACACAGTGACCCTACCATTTCCTTCTTCTTCCTTTTGCTGCTGACATACCCAAAAAAGCCCTTTTTATTGTTCTTAACCTCTCTAGCAAGCCTGAGTTCATTCTGCACTTTAGCTTTTCTGACTTTATCCCTACACGTGCTAGCTATTTATTTGAATTCCTTTTTGGTGATTTCCCCATTTTTCCATTTCTTCTACATGTTCCGTTTAAAACATAGTTCAGTTGCAAGTTCCTTAGTCATCCATCCTGGTTTCTTGAGACACCTCCCATTTTCCCTCCTCGTTGGCACAGTTTGAAATTGTGCCTTCAGTATCTCCCTTTTGAGAAACTCCCATTCATCTTGAACTCCCTTCTCTTTTAGTATTCCTGTCCATGGGATCACCCCCAGTATTTCTCTAAGTTTAGTAAAATCAGCTTTCCTAAAGTCTGGAATGTGTGTCTGACTATACCTGGCTTCTCCTTTCCACTGTATAATAAACTCCAGGAGGACATGATCACTCCCACCTAAGGATCCAACCACTTGCACCCATTAACTAGGTCTTCCCTGTTAGTTAGGATCAGATCCAAAATAGCTGATTCCCTTGTTGCCTCTTTCACCTTTTGGACAATGAAATTGTCTTCGAGGCAAGTGAGGAATTTGCTAGACCTTGAGGATTTTGCTGAGTTTGACTTCCAGCAAATATCAGGATAGTTGAAGTCACCCATCACTACTATATTTCTCCTTTCTGAGTGTGTGGCCATCTGTTCTAGAAAGGTATCATCCAATTCTTCTGCCTGAGTTGGGGGTCTGTAGTAGACTCCCACACTAACATCCCTGTTGTTTCCCTCCCCTTTAATTTTTATCCAGATGCTCTCCACCTGGCTTCCAGGATTGATGTCCTGGATTTCTTCACTGGTGTAAATATCCCTGACATATAATGCTATTCCTCCTCCTTTCCTGTTTGGCCTGTTTCTCTTGAAAAGGTTATACCCCTGTATTTCTACATTCCATTCATGAGACTCATCCCATCAGGTTTCAGTGATGCCTATTATATCATATATGCTTTGTTGTACTAGGAGTTCAAGTTCATCTTGCTTATTTCCCATGCTCTGTGCATTAGTCATCTTGCTTATTTCCCATGCTCTGTGCATTAGATATTATCTATCTTAACACAGTTCTACCTGTTTTCTTTGTTATTCTAACTCTATGCTTAGTTTAATTTTTTTTCTCCTATCATAACATTAAATCATAAATCATATTAATTTTCCTTTGTATTATATCCTTCTCCTAAATGTCCATACTTCTTTACTTCCTTCTCGCTACTTTTTGTCTAAAATCATCTGTGTTTGTTTTGCTCTATTCCTTTTTCTTGTTTCCATTTGTCTGAAGTTTTTTCCAATTTTTTTCCTAATCTTAATAGCCTGTTACTGCTAGGTTTCCCCATAATTCTTCAAAGTCTCCAGTTATCCTTTACATCATTTCTTAGAAATTGTGTGCGTGTGTCCATCTCAATTGTGTCATATAGTTTAATTATCCAATCTTTTGTACTTGGAATACTTTTTGATTTCCATTTTTGTAATAATGTCAATCTTGCCATTGTAATTAAATAAAGAAGAGTTTTCCCAAATTCTTTGTCTAATTCTTTGTTCCACATATTCAGCAAATAAATCTCTGGGTGGATCTGTAATTTTATCTGCAACATATAGTTGATGATCTCGTTTATCTTTCTTCAATAACCCTTAACCAATTTACACATCCATAAGCAATGATATAGCATCCCCACTTCTTTACCACATTTCCAGAATAAATTACTTTTAGATTTATATATTTTTGATATCATCTCAGGGGTCAGATACCAATGGAAATAGAATTTGTAAAAGTTTTCTCTTAAATTTTGCGATACCGTATATTTGAATCTTTTATTCCACACATGTTCCCATTTTTGTAATTCTATTGGCTAGCCAATTTTTTTTTTGCCCATTTAATCATACTTTCTTTTATTACTTCTTCTTCTAAATCCCATTTTAATAATAATATGTAAAAGCATCCAATCCATTTTTTATTTTCACCTAACCATATCTTTCCTAAATCGTTTAGTTTCAAATCTACTCTTTGCATTTTAAGATCCTTTTTACAACATTCAGAAATTTGTCTATATCTAAACCAATCTAAGGCAAATCCTTCATTGTTTAACTCCAATTGTGTTTTTAATTTGTATTCCCCATTTTCCTCTATCTTTAGTAGTTTATCATAAGTTATCCAGCATGTTTCCTGTCTCGATTCTTTACGTTAGATTGCTTCTTGCAGGGAAAACCATGCTGCAAATTTAGGCATAATCTTTAACTTATATTTGTTCCCCTTTTACCACTATAACCAGAGAATCCACATTTCCACTTGCTATCAGCTTTTAAAACACAGTGCAAAATTAGAGGAATCAGGATCACCTGAAGTGGTTTTACCTTGTCAATAATGGACTGCATATGGGATTTGTGGGACTGGTCTCCATACAGTAATGAGGACCACTGATCAGGAGCAATGCGCAAGCCAGCCTCCATAGCAATTTGCACAATCTGGGAATCGTGTTCTCGTCTCAGAGCTTCGTATGTTCGGAATTCTTCCTTGAGTTGCATCAAGGAGGAGTCCTCATCACGTTTAGTCACCTATGGGAGACATATCTATTTAGATCAGGTAAGGTGCCAAAGCACAATAGCTAACCAACCAACTTATCTAAATGAAGTCTATTGGACCAAAACCAGAACTTTATGAGATGTGACAGTAAAGAATTAGCATTAGAGACCAATTCTTTCTGTCTGAAGGAACTACATAAACCAAATGAACAACAGATTCCTCATAGGTCAATTTGTATATTAAATATATTTGACACTAAAATAGAAAAAATAAGTGGAAACATTAGAATAGCATTACTAAGAAGATAGCCTTTTAACTCATTTTAGTCTTAAGGGCCTTCCTTCTCTTGGATCATTGGAAGAGATTATGAGTAAATGTTTAATGGTCTCTTCGAACTCTATGATGTTATGATTCTAACATGTTCTGTCTGTTACAGTCTGAAAACAATATCCATTGTGAGAGAAATCCAAGGCAAGAAAAACAATTCTGCCTTCTTTTTGCCATCTGTTAATATGTCACCATCTTATCAAGCAGCAGACTTATCCCCTTCTTTATTCTTTTTGTTGCTGTTATTGTGAACTGCCCTTGAGTCGAGTTTGATTCATGGCGACTCTGTGGATGAGATATCACCAAGACCTCCTATCTTCCACTGCTCTGTCAGGTCTTGCAAATTCAGGATTTTGACCTCCCTGCTTGAGTCTATCTATCTAGTGTGTGGTCTTCCACTCTTTCTACTACCTTCTACCTTTCTTAACATTATTGCCTTTACTTCTCATGATATGGCAAAAGTATGACAGCCTCAATTTGATCATTCTGGCTTCCAGGGAGATTTCAGTCTTGATCTGTTCAAGGGCCCATTTGTCTGTCTTCTTGGAGTCCACGGTACTCTTAGCACTTTCCTCTAGTACCACATCTCAAATGAGTTGATCTTCTTATTCATTTTCTTCACTTTCCAGTTCTCACATCCATACATGGTGATGGGGAATACTGTGGCTTGGTCAATTTTCATGCTCAGTTGTACATCTTTACTCTTTAGAATCTAGTTCTTTCTTCACTGCTCTTCCATTCCTAGTCTTCTTCTGGTTTGACTACAGTCTTCATTGTGAATTATGTTTGATCCAAGGTTCAGGAACTCTAATTCTTTTGATTTCCTCATCCTTAGGTTGAATTTATGTAGCTCCTCCTTGATAATTATTTTGGTTTGTTTTTTTTCTTGTTTAGCATCAAGTCTGTCTTTGCACTTTCTTCTTTGACCTTCTTTAGTAAATTTAATATTTTAGTATTAGTATTTTTTGCTAGAAGTATAGTGCCATCTGCATATCTTAGATTGTTGATGTTCCTTCCTACTATCTTTTTACAAGTGAGCCTTTTTGTTGCATTATTAGTTCACCTCACAAGTCTTAACCTTCTTCACATCTTCCTTATAGGTTTGGGCTGCTCTTGTTATCCCTGTCCTTGGTTATATATTCCTCCTTCCACATCCTATACTAGCATGTCATTTTCAAGCAGGGTTTGGCTGCTTTCTGGGGGTCAGACAGACACTTTCCAATATTGTCTAGTCTGACTAAAAGCAGCAATCCAAGACATCAATCAAAGGTTTATTTAGCTGCAATTCTTATAATTGGATATCCCAGTTATGATTGGATATCCCAGTTTACTTTCTTAAGAGACATTCTACACAATATATTTCCTCTGAGTATGAAGCTTTCTAAATAATTATAAATAAGAAATATGAATTATCTATAATCATATAGAATAAAGTGAGGAAATCTTTCTGCGTTCAATCAGCTCAGTATCTAGATCAAACACACTGTAAACCTACTAGCACACCTCAAGCTCTGTACCTTGAAACAGGAGGCTCTGTAAAGAAGCTGGACAACATGCCCAATGCTGGTTTTAGAAGCCTGAGGAAATCGTGGTTCCAACCTTTGTACCACAAACAGAACCAAGACCTTTCGAGACAAAGCAGATCCATCTTCCAAAGCCAAAAGAACTAATTTAAGGGCTTCTTCTTGCATTGCTAGAAAATTAAAAGGATATCAACAGCATTAGTATTTGGGGACTTAGAGCAATTTCAATTACAAAATGTGCTCTTTTGACTACATCTAAAATGCTTTATAAAACATGCACATTAGGGATTATACAACAAATTGTAGAAAGGATAGGTTTCTTACATGTAACCATAATTCTTCAAGTCATCATCTGTGAACGCACACAAATGGGGTTATTTACGCCTGCACAGTGCCTTGTACGGAATCTTCTAGAGTTAGATAGAAGACTCTGGTTGTGGCCCCACCCACCCCCAGGCAATCCTATCCCTCAGATCCCGTCTGAAATCTTCAGTTTTGTGGATGCCACTGTAATGGCATCTGTGGAATCAGGGACAGAGAGGACACAACAAGGGTAGGATGGGCATGGTTGTGTGAGTTTACAGATGACCACCCAAAGAATTAAATTGCAGGTAAGCAATCTGTCCTTCATTGTGGGGAGACTAACAAACTATCCACCAGAAGTGATAGAGTCCTCCCAAAGTTGGCATTAGTACTGAAGCATGCAGAGATTCTATAATGAAAGATACAAGTCAAATGCTGCAACCAGGTGGTTGTCTTACAGATGTCTTCCAGTGGGATGTCTTGTAAAAAGATGGAGGATGTAGCCATGTTCCTAGTGGCGTGGGCATGAATCTAAGACAGGGAATCCTTCCTCGCCAGATTGTAAGAGAGGGAAATGCTGGAAGAGAGACCCATTTACAAAAATGTTGGGATGAAACTGTTAGACCTTTCTTACGGAACAAATAACAGACAAAGAAACAGACAAAGAAAAGTAACAAAATGGTGCCATTTGGTCCATGTAAAGGGCAAGGGCACACCATGGTCAAGGGAGTGAAAAGTCCACTCAAAGTCTGTGGAGGATTTCTGCATCAGGGCTGGGAGGACAATATCCTGATTAAGATGAAATTCAGAAACAACTTTAGATAAAAAGATGTCGAGACGGAGGACAACTTTGTTGTGGCCATGGAACTGCAAGCATGGGGGGTGCACACAAAGAGTACAAAGTTCACCAGCTCGCCTTCCTGACATTATGGCCTCTAAGAATGCAGTTTCCTCCAAGTCCAGGTCAGTTTTCCAGGTCAGGAGCTGAATGACACACATCGTGAGAGGTTCAAAGGATTGTCCCATGAGTTGGGACAGAACCAGGTCCAAATGCCAGGATAGAGTGGATCCCGTAGTCAGGGGATGCAGATTAAAAAATGGGATATTGAAAACAGGAGGGTTTGCCCAGGTCCCAGAAATAAGCAGAGATGTTGATATTGGTCAGAGAATTGTGTAGAGGAGCAATGGGGTGATGCAATAATTCACTGCACGAGAGGAGTCAAGAGGTTTAGAGGAAGAGCTTACATATGGTAAGTGAAGGGTATGGAGATCTGCAGGACTCCTGATAGATGTTTATCCTCTTAAAGCCATTTCGTAAGGGAGGTCATGGACGAGATGGACCGTGAGGCCAGGGTCTTAGAGGAGATCAAGGATAAATCTGTTCTGGAGTCCACAACTAAAAGCCAGTCATTGATGTAGGGGAAAACAATGACCCTCTGTTGTCTCAGATAACCAGTAACAACCACCATGCATTAGGTAAATACCCTGGGGGCGGTAGAGAGGCCAAAGGGTAAAACTCTGAAACAGTACGCCAACCTTCCCACTGTGAAGGATAGAAAATGCCTGCTGGAGTTCAGAGTGCTAGACAAAAATAAGCATCTTTTAGATCCAAAGCAGCGAGCTAGTCTTCCTGTTGTAATAGGGGGAGCATGGAAGAGAGGGCGACCATTCAAAACGACTTGGGGAGGATCATAGAATCATAGAATTAGAAGAGTCCACAAGGGCCATCCAGTTCAACTCCCTGCCATGCAGGAACTCTCAATCAAAGCATACCCAACAGATGGCCATCCAGCCTGTTTAAAGACCTCCAAAGAAGACGACTCCACCACTGTCCAAGAGAGTGTGTTCCATTGTCAAACAGCTCTCACCGTCAGAAAGTTCCTCCTAATGTTGAGCTGGAATCTTTTTTCCTGAAGCTTGCATCCATTGCTCCTGGTCCTGTTCTCTGGAGCAGCAGAAAACAAGCTAGCTCCCTCCTCAAGATGACTTAAGTCCAGCCCAGGGAAAAGTTGCAACTTTAAAGTCTGCCTAGTGATTCCAGGATCCGAAGTTGCTGCGCATGCACAGTGAATACCCATTTGTGTGATTCGCAGAGACCACGAAGAAGAAAAGAGGACATCTGGTTACCCTGTGAATAGTGGACAAAGTGGTCCAGGATCTGCTGGTCACTTTGTGCAGAGATGGTAGGATAGGGGTGGAGGCACACATAGGTACCCAGATCGCTCAGGATTTGGTTGCCTGAGGCCCAGTTCGAGAGCATTTGCCATATGGATCACCTGTTTGGCAAAGATTCTAATGTTGTCAGTAGGGGAAGCAGAGTCATGACAGCTAAGGATCCTTGGTGGAGAGCAAGGAAAGGAAATATTGGACCTGGTGGAGGAGGCTGGAAATTCCGGCCCTAATTTAGCTGGGGATGGGGAATGACACAGAGGAAGAGAGGTCTGACCATGCAGAGGGTCTGGCAGAGGAAGATCAGCGGGATCATATACTGAGAGAGGGTCTGTGAAGGGGAATGAAGACGAGTCATCCACTGAAGGAGTGGAGGAGGCAAGATGGAAATTCTCATCTTGTGTCTAGAGGCAATCTGACCTGATGGTGGTCAAGAGTCATTATGAATGTTTGCACTTCTTTTTGTCAGTCTTTTTCATCCTTGCAAGTAGTATCCTGGAGGTTAAGTAAGTGATTCAAGATCCTGTCCGAAATTGTACCAGGAACCTGGGAAGGAGACAATACCAACGTTGCCTGTATCAAGTATCTCAGGGACTGAATTCCTCTGGGATGGTCAAGTCAGAGGTTGAGTCCTGAAAAAAATCTCTTTAAAGTTAATCAAATAGAGGATACCAATGGAGATGCGAGCAGGCAGGATTGCAAAAATGCCAAAGTTGAGGGGCGATTTGTTGCCAACAAGGCTTGATCCTACAGAAGTGCCCTAAGTCAGGAGGACTGGTTCTTATGAGCCTGTGGAGTGAAGGCCTTGCAATGAATGCATGAAACAACATTGTGTGAGACATGGTTGTGAATAACAAAGCCCCAAAAGGGAGGGCTACTTGTGGAAAAGCCAAAGAGAAGTCAGAAAGCCAGAGTCAAGCCATGAAAGCAGAAACTCAAGAGAATGATCAAAAACAGTCCGTTGATTGAAAAGAGTACAAAAACAAAAGTGAAAGCTCACAGGTGTTCCTATGAAGCTGCAGCATCGTGAAAAGGTTACTGGGGGTTTCAGGCTGAAGGAAAGGATTGCCAGGAGGTAAACAGACCACAGTCTAACTCTTCTATCTAGCTCTAGAATGTTCCACACAAAGCACTGCACAAGCACAGGTAACCCCATTTGTGTGAGTTTCAGAGACCATGACAAAGAACCTCTATGTCATGTCATGGTCACACTATGAAATATGATATCTATGCACTATCCAAGCTGCTTAAATAGAATCCTGGCAATCTTTGGTTTCATTTAAATGTACATTTAGTCTATATCACACAGGAGAATCGCAATACATTTTCTGCCAAATATAGTTTTTCATCAGGAGAAACTAATAATATTATTAAGTTTCAACCTGAAATGAAAGGGACTTTCTGCTGGTTGGTTAGAAGGTAATGTAGAAATATAGGCAAATTGACAGTTGCTTATATATTCACTTTTCTGGCTGAAAAGCAATTGCGCTTAATTGTTTGTTGAGGATGAAATCATTGATTCACATGTTTGGAGACAAAAATCTGGTGTCGGCAGTTCTCATTAAAAATATTTTTAAATCTCTGGCAGTTGAGAAACTGTGCAAAATCTCTGTGTAATAATGATACATTTAAGCTAAGCAGAAGCTATGCAAGTTTGGTCACTGTCTGAAAACGACATCACTTGGGAACTTCATATATGCTGTCTTGTGAAGAAAGATGGTGTAGCCTCTTTCTCAAAGTATAGCAAAGGTATGTCTGTCTGTCCTCAGAATTAAGGTGTTCTGGGAAGGTAGCTCGATAACAGCCCCTGCCATGAGTCAGGGCACTGTATAGGCCACATTTCCAAGAGCACCTTACCTCCACCAGAAAAGCACCCCTCCACCAGAAACCATGTCCTGGGGAAACAGACTGCAAGATTCTGGCCTGTTAGTTATTTTTTTATCAACTTTGTAAGGTAAGTGGCAGGGTAGCTGAAAATTATTTTATTGCTGGTGCTGTCAAACTGTTTATAATTGTTTCAGTGTTAGAATGTAAGATGCCTTGAACTTTTTGGATCTGCTAAAACCTCATGAGGAACAGACATTTCATGTTCAATTCCATTTAAATCAACAAACTACTCATTCTCCTCTTTCCTTTAATTCTTGTTACCATATCAAAATACGTAGCCTGACTGGTATGTACCTGGTCCAAGGAACTGGCAGCCCCTGGCCCTCACTGCAGCCCAAAGGTTGGAAGAGAGTTGTTGGGGATTCTGATGCTGAAGGATAAGCTCCGTGACAGTTCTTTCACCAAGTGAACGTGCCGCACGCATAGCCCTGATTCGTCCTTCTTCCTCCACTAGTTGGCAGTGGACTAGTGTTACAAGCTTCCGCTGCATGGGACGACTAAGTACACTCTGAGTGGTGCTGTTCAGTCCCACACCTTTGCAAAGGGAAAAAAAGTAGGAGTTATTTCTCAGTTTGACAAGGGTGAGACAGTGAGGCTAAGTTCATTTCTGGCTGATTAATGAAACGACATCCCAGGAATAAGATCTTTATGACCTTTAGAATGTTGTTGTCTGTGGCTACTCCATCTCTAATTACGCAAACTCAGAATGAATAATAAGATTACAAAAGAACTAGAACTGTTCCAAGTAGGATTTAGTTGGTCAGTTTTGAATATTATATATTATAACGTTATTTGCTTCATTAATCAAAGCAGACTGTTTTCTCAGTTGGAGAAACTTCATTGGTTACAATTAGAGAAAATACATCAGGAACAGTCACATTACGGTGTTGGGAGTTTGAGTACTGCTTTCAGGTTTTTGCTTTCTAATTATGTATTTATTTATATCCTGTCTTTCCCGTGTGTAAAATCCAACATGGCTCATGTAGAATAAAACAGAATACAACTAAAATCAATCATAACAGTAAAGAAGAATTAAAACAACTGAATAATTGATCATATTAAAAGAGTACTGAAGTATTTATAATACTGTATAACAAACAATAAAACAGTAAAGCACAAACACCCTATTAAAAGACTTTTCTATGACAGCACTTAACAATTAAGCAGGCCTGGTAAAAGGAGAATGGGGAGGGGGCATGCTTTCCCTGAGAAAGTGTTACACCACCAAGGAACAAATATTGAGAAGACTTTTTTTCCTGTTCTCCCCAGTTGTGATGGTGATGGGACCAAGAGAAGGTCTTTTTCTCAAAACATAGATAGACTCTTTTTCAAAGACAGTCTTTCAGAATCATGTTGGTACTGTTGATGCATTCTTAAGTCTCTTCATGGCCAATATACACAAAACTATTTAGTAGCTCCTCACAGTGTGTCCCCTCCTCCATCCTGCAAGCCCACTGCAAGGAGTAGTCATGGGTTCCCTTGGCCAATCAGTGACCACAGAAAAGTGTGGGGCACTTGGAAAACATCTCAGGGCAGCCAGACAAAAGAGCAGCTGCCTCCCACCCAGATTTCCAACAAATACACTGAAGATCTAGGAGGAGAACAGCTGCTCTTTGCGCTTAGCTGGGGGGGAAGCATCGGAATAAATCCCAGGTGCCCTCCACCCTTTCCCAGCCATAGAATGATTAAGGGAGTTTGCCTGTCTCTTGTGCAAAGCAGGACTGTACATCCAACTGGGCAGAAGTACAATGGTGGAGAGTTACAGTGCAGGAGCTTGGCCTATATATGACTGGAAACTATTCACCTCTTGCACTGCTGAGTGGTTTAAGGTACAAGGCTAGGTCTTCCACACATTTCTTGGCTTCTTCATAATGCTTGGTATCTTCAGCCCCACTGCGTAGAGTTACTGGTTGCTGTTCTGGCACCTTTGTAAATACAGCAAGTAAATTGCAAAAACAGATTATCAGTTTGAAGCATATACTTTGGATTTATTAAAATGTAACATACTTGTAAAATTCTTCACAAATATAACAGTGTATTTTTATTATTTTTTAATTAAATCAAATATTTGTTGCCTATCCTAAATTGCAGAATCTCAGGACAGCATAAACATAAAATTAATTGCAGTACGTACATTTAACGTAAGAAAAAAATAAGTATCTAAACTTTGAGAATTTTAAAGAATTGACATAAAAATTAAACTCTCTGGTCTAAATGCAACTGCTACTCTCAACTAGAGTACATCCACTGAATGGACTTGATATAACTCTTGATTCAACTGAATCAGTGAATTATTCTGAGTCTAACAATTGGATTTAGGCTATAAGCATTTACAAAGCAATCATATTTAAAAAAAACTGTAATATTGCCCGGAGGAGGGAAAGAAATCCTATTACAGCCACTGGGGTACAATGCAAACCTTCAATTGTTTAGTATCACTCTAGCATTTATTTCGAATATTGCTTATTTAGAATATTACGTGGAATAATTTCTGTCTTCTCCTCTAGGACTTCTTGATATCACAGTTATAGTTCCTGACAATCCAAAGAAGGATTCATTTTAAGATTGTTGGTCTACGACAGGTGTAGGCAACCTTTCCCCTTTAAGGGCCGAGGGGCTTCAGCTCCCAGAATCCCAGGAGCTATTGGCCAACATGGGACTATTGGCCAACATGGCGGAGGCTTCTGGAAGCTGAAGTCCCTCAGCCCTTAAAGGGGAAAGGTTGCCTACCCCTGGTCTACGATATCCTAATATTTTTGGTGTTACACCTCTCTTTTTGGAATACAACACCAACTTTGTAAAATGTTACACTGGAATAATTTTGAAATCTAGTATTATTTAAGCAGCTTGTTGGCTCCAACAGCTGATTAATGAGGAGCCCTCCACTACCATAGTGAAGGAAAGGGCTGGGTGCGCTCCTTCTGGCTTTGGTGTGGCAGCTGAGGGCTCCTCATGAGGAGACCTCCACTAGTGTGGCGAAGGAGAGGCCAAGCATGCCCCTCCTGGCTTTGCAGCAATGATGAAGGAGGGGGTGAGCACACCCTTTGAGCTGTTGATGCCCCCCCCCAGCAGTTCCCCCTGCACCAGGTGACACCAGTGATGGGGATAGCACTGCATGTACATGTATGTACATGCATGCACACAGTGGGAGGGGAGAGACAGTGTGCCCGTACAGCTCCCTCCTTGCACTAGATGCAGTCCACTAGGACAAAATGGTTCTGAACCTTCATATGGTTTCCACACTGTTCTGTACAACACAGTAAATTGCCACTTGTTTCTAAACGCTTTTATTTTATTTTATTTTATTTTTATGCCACCTTTCTCCCAGAAAGTAACCCAAAGGAGGTTCACAAGATAAAAACATTTTAAAAACTTATGATAAGAATTTAAAATCAGTTAAAATCATCTAATTAAAACAGTATAAAATTAGCATTAAAACATTCAAAAAGTCAAAACATAACTAAAACACACACCCCATATAAAACCACCCTGTCATGATTACAATGTTAAAAAGCTTGCCTAAATAAAAATGTTTTTGCTTGCTGGCGAAAGGCAAGCAGGGAGGGCCCATCTAGCCTCCCATGGAAGGGAGTTCCAGAGGTTGGGAGCAGCCACAAAGAAGGCTCTCTCTTGTGGCCTCACCAGGCGAGCATGGGATGGTGGTGGGACTGACAGAAAACCTTTCCCTGAAGATGTTGGGGCTCTAGCAGGTTGATATGGGGAGATGCGGTCTCTCAAATACTCTGGACTATTTCTTCTTGTAATAAAGAACTGTAGCTACTGTATTTTCCAGCGTATAAGATGACTTTTTAACCCAGGAAAACCTGGGGTTAAAGTTGTGGGTCATCTTATACGCTGGGTATAATGAGGAGGAGGAGGAGGGGGAGGAGGAGGAGGACAGAGGTGCGAGGAAGAAGAAGCCTTGGAAGAAGAGGAGGACAAGGAGGATAGAGGTGGGGTGGGAAGAAGCCTTGGGAGAAGAGGAGGACAAGGAGGACAGAGGCGGGGGCAGGAAGAAGCCTTGGAAGAAGAGAAGGAGAACAGAGGTAGGGCGGGAAGAAGCTTTGGGAGAAGAGGAGGACAAGGAGGACAGAGGTGGGGGCAGGAAGAAGCCTTGGGAAAAGAGGACGACAAGGAGGACAGAGGTGGGGGCGAGAAGAAGCCTTGGGAGAAGAGGAGGACAAGGAGGACAGAGGTGTGAGGGGGAAGCAGCCTTGGGAGGAGAGGAGGATGGAGGAGTACAGAGATGGGGGCAAGAAGAAGCCTTGGGAGGAGAGGAGGACAAGCAGGACAGGGGTGGGGTGAAAAGAAGCCTTGGGAGGAGAGGAAGACAAGGAGGACAGAGGTGGGGACGAGAAGAAGCCTTGGGAGAAGAAGAGGACAAGGAGGACAGGGGTGGGGGCGAGAAGAAGCCTTGGGAAAAGAGGAAGACAAGGAGGACAGAGGTGGGGGTGGGAAGAAGAGGAGAAAGAGAGGAACCCTAAGGCAATCCTCTCCTTGGTTTTCTTGGCAAGACTGGTTCAGAGGAGGTTTGCCATTGCCTTCCCCTGAGGCTGAGAGTGTGTGACTTGTCCAAGTTCATCCAGTGGGTTTCATGGCAGAGTGGGGAATCAAACCCAGGTCTCCAGAGTGGTAGTCCAACACTCAAACCACTACACTATGCTGGCTCCTATTCCCATGTACTACCTATGAAACAACTGCAGACTTTTTTGTTGTTCTTGTGTGTCTTAAAGTCCTTTCTGACTTATGGCGACCCTAAGGCAACCTTATCATGGGGTTTTCTTGGCATGTTTCTTCAAATTGGGGTTGACATTACCATCTTCTGAGGCCGAGAGTGTGTGACATGCCCAGGGTCACTTACTTGGCCACAAATTGTACATACCCCAGAATGCATCACCTAGTATATTGGCAGTCCTTCCTCCCAACACTTTCTCATTTCCCCCCAACCATTTCATAGCTAGGAGATGGAAATAATTTTTAAAGCAGCATTTAAATGTGGACTATTTTTTAAAAAGTAAGGTCCAAAGCACACTGCAGAAATAAATGCTAGGGAACATGGGAGCTGTAGTTTGTTGTGTTTATACGTGACAGTTTTCCTGCTACCTGCATGTCATAAGCATTTGAATTAAAATTACCATATTGAAATCAAATCTGATGTTTTTAAAATTTTTATTTGGTGTGCGTTGGAAGAGGGGTCGTCTTATACAGCGAGTATATCCCAAACTCTATATTTTAGCTGAAAAGTTGGGGATCGTCTCATACACCCAGTCGTCTTATACGCCGGAAAATACGGTAAATAAAAATAACTATGGAAAAGTGAGTTCTACACCTTAGTAGCTATTTACTGCATTTACCCTCAATATACTAAGTCATAATACATTTCAGAAATACAGAAATAAACTGTGCTGAATCTACTGAGTTAATTTCCTCCATAAGAAGGAAATCTTATCATTTTATTCATTTCCTTCACATGATTTTGTAAATGTATGCTCATCTTGCAGTAAACAAATCTACTGGGAAAAGTGGATTAATCCTACCCTTGGTGCCTGCACCTGAAGGGCCAACAGACCCAAGCAAAGGTAGACTTACCTGAGCACCTACAAGCTGCAGCAAGGCTGAATTCACAGGGAGGTGCTCAATATCTGTATTGATAGTGGTCTGGTCAAAGGGGCATGCCTTCCGGTGGAGCTTGTTCAGGCACATCTTGCAGACCGTGTGGCCACAGCCTAGGCTGATGGGCTTCCGGATTGTTTCGTCGAATGTTTGTGTGCAAATAGGGCAGGAAAGAAAATCCGTCCATTGTGGAGCTTGTACAGGCATTGCTTCAGGTGTTACTTCACAAGACAAAATCTAAAGCAGATTCCACTGGAATCAATTTTTTTTTGAAAAAAATGTTTTAAATTATCTTCTGTAAGTACAGACAGTCAGCACATAGTGTGAAATATAACCTGAAAGAGGAAAAAGAAAAAAGAAAAAATTAGCTATTATAATCATACGTGTTACATTAAATGAGAGGAAGAAAGCATGGCCCATGTGTCAATTTAGGGTCAATTTTATGGCCTCTAGGGATCAATATTTTGGGGGGATTTTTTTGCCCCCAAATTGCCTCTAGGGGCTATGGGAGGCACTTTCACCATGTCTTGGTTATAGGCCCAGAAAAGCCTTTCTTTTAAAAAAAGAGTAAACAGAACGTGACCCTAGGTCTCTTCCCGTTGCAAAACAAGGCCTTTCCTGGGCCTGAAATGTCCCATGGAGGACCAAAAATGTGACAAAAATGCCCCCCACACTACCAGAGGACATTGGGGGTAAAAAAAGAGTTTGAATATTTTTGCAGGGGGTCTTTGAAGGGGTCTTCACCCTGTAAAGAAGCCAAAACTTGTCTCAAGAATCTTTCCTTGGGGTTTTGATAAAGCTGGCAATGAACTACACAGTGTGAAATATTCTCTACCTCTCTCACACTACAAATGCAGAGCCTTAAATGTCTCTGAACATTTCTACTATATCTGCCATCCAAAACAGACACTGGCATAGTTTCTAAACATAGTTGTAGTTAAACAGAATTATTGTAGACAGAAGACATTATATAAGAATTTTCATCAGCACTTTCTGGAGCTGAAGACCAGCTACCCAACAGTTCTTAGTCATATAGGTCTACAGAAATTTCTAATGGATCTTTACTAACTTTATTATTCACAGAATAAACAAGGTGCAATGTTCTTTGTGTAGTAGAAATCGAGATATAGAGTTGGCCTTGCTTGAAATTTCCTCCATAAATGTTCCTCTGGTTCCCACTGGAAGACAATATTCCAGGGCACAGCGACCTTGGCTGCATCCACACTGCAGAAATTATGCAGTCTGACATCCCTTTAGCTGTCATGGCTCAATGCTATGGAATTCTGGGAACTGTAGTTTGGTAGTTTGGTGGGGGCACCAGAGCTCTCAGACAGGTGAAATCTTTCACAAAACTAGAATTCTTAGAATTCCACAGCATTGAGCCATAGCAGTTAAAGTGGTGTCAAGCTGCATTATTTCTGCAGTGAGGATACAGCCCTAGTCACATGTGTTCCGAAAATACTTCTCTTTTCTCAGCAGGAAAAAAGGTCATTTCTAAGTTCTCAGTGCCTTCTTGTTCTCCTTCCTTTCTCCACCAACTTTAAAATGGGAGTGGTGAGGGTTAGGAACAGTTCATTCACAAGGCCTCCTTTTAGGTCACATTACTAAATCCTAATGCAGGGGTAGGCAGCCTTTCCCCTTTAAGGGCCGAGGGACTTCAGCTCCCAGAATCCCAGGAGCTATTGGCCAACATGGGACTATTGGCCAACATGGCTGAGGCTTCTGGGAGCTGAAGTCCCTCGGCCCTTAAAGGGGAAAGGTTGCCTACCCCTGTCCTAATGGCTATTAAAACGTGGAAATGTAAATGACACACTAGCATCGTCCAAGGCATTATACTCCCCACGACCTTGTACAGATGCCAGACCTGGAGAGTGAAGAAAGCCGGCTGAAAGAAAATAAACTCATTTGAGATGTGGTGCTGCAGAATAGTCCTGAAGGTACTAGGAATAGGTCCCAGAATCAAGCCTGAACTCTCCCTGGAAGCCAAGATGATGAAATGGAGGCTGTCATATTTTGGTCACATCATAGAAGATATGACTCATTAGAAAAGGCAATAATGCTAGGGAAGGTGGAAGGTAACAGAAAAAGAGGAAGACCGCATGCAAGATGGATAGATTCAATCAAGGTGGTCATGGGCCTGAATCAGCAAGACCTAAGCAGAGCAGTGGAACATGGAAGGGATTGGTGATGTCACATCCACAGGATTGCCATGAGTCAGGGTCAACCCAAAGGCAGTTAACAAGAACAACTAGCATAAATATATCAGAACACCACACAATATAACAGAAAGCTAACTTTTTTCCAGTCATGTAAAGCTTTTTTACATTCTTGCAGAGGCTTCTGATAGTGCTCAAAAGCGTGTCAGCAGAGCAAGCAAGCTAATCAGCATGAGTGCAGATAGCAAATGGCTCAAAAATAAACATATGTGATATTTACATTTTGCATTACAATTAAATTCTTAGACTATTCAAAATTAGGAGTGCAGGATAAATTTCAACACTGTGATCTAGGAAGAACAAGCTGCTTAACCATGTCTGTAGTAATTAAAGATACTAACACTTGTGTTGTAGTGCTGAAACTACTTCTGTTGTCTAGTGTCATAATACAAATTACACATATTTTTTTGCACCTGTTGATCATAACATTGGTTATATAACACTATATAATCAATGTTATAACCAACAGGTACAAGCCCCATAAGCTGCAATATAACTAGACATAGGAGTTTTCATAAATTCCGAATCTTCTCCATATACACAAGTATCTGGAAGGAATAATAAGAATCCTTAAAGACTTGCTAGCAACTGTTCAGGAAAGTTTGAGCTCCATTTCAGGTATAACTGTTTCCAAAATTCTCTTTATTTAAATACAATGAGTAAAAAATATATGCACCTTAATATGGTGAGGCAGTTTCAGAGTGTCAGAAAAGTAAACTTGATCAAGAATCTAAATTAGAACCATAGAGTTGGAAGAGACCTCAAGGGCCATCCAGTCCAACACCCTTCTGCCATGCAGGAACTCTCAATCAAAGCACCCCCGAGAGATGGCCATCCAGCCTCTGTTTAAAGACCTCCAAAGAAGGAGACCCCACCATTATCCAAGGGATTGTATTACACTGTCAAATAGCTCTTACTGTCAGAAAGTTCCTCCTAAGGTTTAAGTGGAATCTCTTTTCCTGTAGCTTGCCTTCCTCCAAATTCCAAAATTTAATCTCGGGACTTAGGGGGGGTTGCAGAGTTCCAGAAATAGTGCAAATTGAGTCCACTTTTAGGGTTAGGGAATCATGGGAACTGTATTTTATTGTGGCACCAGAGCTCTCTGACAGAGAAGGCTCAATGTCTCAGGGGGGAAAAATAAATTCCCATGATTCCCTTGCACTAACCCTAACCCTAAAAGTGGACTCAATCTGCACTATTTCTGGCAGTCTGCAACCCCCCTAAGTCTATGGTTTCTTAATAGAAGTTTTCTGAGTTTTAAATATGGACACCTGGATTGCTCAACTTGGTATCCTGCCAGTACTGATGGGCTGTGCTTCATGGCTTCTACTCCCTGGTTATTGTAGTGATAATCTTGCAGTGTAATGGACACCAGAAAATCTACCTTGGATCATTTTGGAGAGGAAAACATTAAATCTGGCCTTTGTAAAAAGTCTATGATAATTAACAACGATCAAATTATCTAAATACTCCACTAGGTGAAAAGGCTCGACATAATCTATACTCAAGATAACGATGGATGAGCTCAAAGGTCACAGAAAACAATATCCCACTTACTTTACTACTGATTTGAGAGCAGTGTCATGGCCCAGATGTGAAAGAAGGGATTGATGACAGACCAAGTGCAGCAGCTTTCGGGGCAACCAAGCTTTGATGAACGGCTTATGTAATTATCCTGGATAGGTATAGAAGAACCTGTGCCCAATTTTAAAATATTAACCTTTAAGCAAAAATGTAAAAACTCCCAATCAAACTCTTGTTAGTAGAAGTCATTCTCCTGTTTCTAACAATATAAATGTATTAGGAACCTATAATTTGGGGATTGGGAAGACAGTATGTAAAAATTTGACTTGAAAACTATCTAGATATGTTGATAATCTAATTCAAATAGCAGCTGTGTACAGCAAATGTGCAACTGTTTTTTTCCTCCTCCTTCTTCTGGGTCTAAACCTGCTCTTCCTATACAATATTTTCTGCATGCAAGCCAAACAAGTAAGATGATAATGTGCAATCTTGCCAGTTGATTGGCAATCTGTTTCTCCATATTCTGTTCTAACAGTAGCCTCCTGTCCAAAGTACAGATTTCTCATCAGGACTATCAAAAGTAGTTGCACTCTTTAAGAGTGTTCCATAGCTTTTCATGATTTATGCAGTTAAAGGCTTTGCTACAGTCTATAAAGCACATGCTGATTTCCTTTTGGTATTCCTTGGCCATTAGCCATTGTACGTTTGCTATGTGGTCCATAGTGCCTGTGCCTTTCCTGAACCCTGCTTGCACCTCTAGGATTTCCTTCATATAAAATTGTAGCCTTATGTTGCAGAATTTTATGGAGAATTTTGATTGCATGGGAAATTAATGCTATGGTCTTATAGTTGATGCAATCTTTTGTGTCAGCTTTTTTGTAGATGGGGATAATTAGTGAAAGTTTCCAGTTGGTTGGCCACCATTTTGTTTTCCATATTTGTTGGCATATTTTAGTTAACACTGGACTTGATACTGTCTGTGTGGTCTGTATCAGTTCAACTGGATCATCATCTGTTCCTGGTGATTTATTCTTCCCAATTTCTCTTACTGCAGCTTTCAACTCGCTTTCTAGAATTTGGGGTTCATCTACATATGCTTCTTCATTCCATGTGTCATTCATTTTTTTATCTCTTCTGTGTATTGCAACCAATCTCTTTTTATTTCTTCTAGTTCTTCTTATTCCTCTTCTTATCACAGAGCATCCTAGCCTTTGAGTTCTCTTATCTTGTGGAAGAGATATCTCGTTCTTCCATTTCTGTTGTTGTTTCCTAGTTCCCCACATTGATTATTAGTAGTCCTCTTTATCCTTCTGCACTAGTTGTTGAACAGTTAAATTCATGGTTCTGATTTTGTTGCTATCTCATTTTTGTTTTGCTTTTCTTCTTTACTGCTTGAAGCATTTCCTCTGTTATCTATTGTGTATTCTCTCCTTTTGCTCACCAAGAGTGTTTTCTTGCATTCTTCCTTGACTGTGTCCCTGGTTCTGACCATAGTACTTCTGGGCCCTGGTCAATTATATTTAATAGTGCAAACCTGTTCATACTTACATTGTCAGTAAATACTGTTGAGATATTGTTCAAATACGTTGTGCTATGGTGACTGTTTTTTGCTTTTTTCTTCAGCTTTACTCTAATTTTTCATACAATCATAGAGTTGGAAGTGACTTCAAGGGTCATCCAGTCAAAACTCTACCATCAGGAACTCACAATCAAAACACCCCAACAGATGGCCATCTGCCTAAATATTGCTAAAGAAGGGGAATCCATCATTCTCCAAGGGAGTGTGTTCCACTGTCGAACAGCTTTTACTGTGAGCAAGTTCCTCCTATTGTTGAGGTGGAATCTCTTTTCCTGTAGTTTGAATCTGTTGCTCTGGGTCTTATTCTCTGGAGCAGCAGAAAACAAGCTACCGCCCTCCTCAATATGACTCCTTCAAATACTTAAACAGGGCTACCATATCACCTCTTAATTGTCTCTTCTCTAGGCTAAACATACCCAATTCCCTAAGTCATTCTTCATAGGGCATGGTTTCCAGACCCTTCACCATTTTAGTCACCCTCCTCTGGACATGCTCCAGTTTCTCCACATCCTTTTTGAATTGTGGTGCACAGAACTGGACACAGTATTCCAGGTGGAGCCTGACCAAAGCAGAATAGAGTGGTACTATCTAGACATTGTACTTCTATTGATGCAGCCTAGAGTCTCACTGGCTTTTTTAGCTGCAGCATCTCACTGCTGACTCATGTTCAACCTGTGGGCTACTAGGACTCGGAGATTCCTTTCACATGTACTGTTGTCAAGCCAGGTGTCCCCATTATATATCTATGTGTTTCAATCCCCCCCCCTCCCATGTGTAGTATCTTACATTTCTCCCTGTTGAAATTCATTTTGTTAGCTTCTGACCAGCTTTCTAATCTATTCAGGTCATTTTGAATTTTCATCCTAATAATAATAATAATAATAAATTTATTTCTACTTCTCCTAATTAGGTGTCATCTGAAAATTTGATAAGTATGCCCCCCATTCTTTCATCCAAGTCACTGATAAAGATGTTGAAGAGCATTGGGCCCAGGACAGAACCCTGTGGCCCCGCACAGGTCACTTCTCTCCAGGATGAAGAGGAGCCATTGCTGAGCACCCTTTGGGTTTGGTCAGTCAACCAATTACTAATCCACCTAACAATTGTATTGTCTAGCCCACATTTTACTATCTTGTTTGTAAGGATATCATAGGGGACCTTGTCAAAGATATGCTATGTCTATTGCATTCCCTTCATCTACCAAGCTGGTAATTTTATCGAAAAAAGAGATCAGATAGAAGGCTGAGTCAACCTGGACCCCTGCAGGATCGAACTCAATGTTTTAGCTGCAGTACTGCCATTTAACCATTGCGCCCCCAGGGCTCCTATTATTATCATCAATACGTTTCATTGGGCGCTACCATATAAAATGCATAAGGTTATCCCTTAGAATTTTAGTAACTTGCTAAAAAAAACTTTCTGCACTGTATGGTTGAGGTCCTGGTAGAATTGGTGGACTGCCCCTTTAGTAGAATGGCACTATTGCAGTATGTCAAAATGGGGTCTGTAACCTCATCTCTCCTTACTTCTACAATAACATCTGGCTTAGCTGTTTCTCTATATATTCAGACAAAGGAAGATTGGGAAGCAGCACTGTCCGAATCTCCATTACAACTCAAGTTAACTCTGTCTCAGGCTTTAATTCTTATATCCTGGCTTAACTCTCAAGCAGCTCTAACTATGATTGAAAGTGAAGTGTACAAAAGGCTAGGATTTTTATAGTCTTTTGCTATTTGCGACTCAGATCCATAGCTGGATTTGCAGTATCTGCAATGCTATTAGTTTTTTCTGATACTGAATCCATTTTAGAATGAAGGGGTGATACTGTCTTTTTCTTTTCATTTCATAACCTCTTAATTTGATCTGCTATAGCCTACACTAGGTCTGGATCATCTTTGGGATCTTGTAGTATTTTTGCTGTTTCCCCATACTTGGGCACTCTTCAGTTTAATCTGTAGCTGTTGAAAAGGGGTTGGAAACTTCAACTAGCCCTGACTGCGCTGGCCCAACTATTGAGCAGGGTCAGGTACAGAAAGTACACAACTCCCTGTTTACAACAGCTTTGATGGCTACCGGTCTGTTTCTGGATACAACTCAAGGTGCTTCTTATAATGACAACAGGCTATTTTAAAAGCTGTCTTATTCCATGCAACCCAGTGCTTAGGTTTTGAGACACAGGTATGCCTCAATTAACAAAGTAGATGTGTTTCTGTGCATTACTTCTTTAAAATAAGAGTTGGTACCAGAGGCAGAAGTAAGAAGCAAAGAGTAATGCTAGGTTCCTGAACCACAAAAAGAAGAATAGTTCAACATGTTTCAGCAGAATTTTTATTCAAAACTAATAGTATGCACATGCGAACTGAAATACCCACGCCAGGCAAACCTTGCATAACTAAACAAAAATATTTTGAATTTTCTAGAGACCACGTGAAGGATTCTTCTAAAACACCTCCCAGGATAATATTCTTTTCTTTCACCAGCCTCCACTTTTCTTCTGATTTTCATTTTGGCAGCCAAACCTACATATCTATGTTGTTGTTTTCTTTTTAAAGGTACTGGAGGTAGCTGTTTAAGCAGGCTTATCTGCTCTCCCCTTTTTCCTCTATGTTGCTGTCTATGTAAGTCCAGAAAGGGGTTCTGGAGGCAGATGCCTGTTGTAGCCAGGCACACACGGCTACAATAGATTCAGCTAAAGCAAAATCCCACTTTTTCCCAGCTGAAGCTTGATTGCATTGTTTACTGCAAGCATACTGCTGCAAATCAGCAACATCAACAGACTGCAAAAAGCCTGTGTTTCTCCAGCCCTCTGTCACCATCCTCCCAATGCCAAAGCTGCTAAAAAAAACCCTTCTAGCTTGAGAGAAGACAAGGAGGAAATGAGACACTGGGTGGCTATAAAAAACTTTCTTTCAAAGAGCTTCTTCATCAGAGGCTTTGTTAACTGAGGTATGCCTTTTTTGGGTCATGTCAGCTTTCATTTAAAGCACAGAACAGAGAGGATCAGACGAGCTTTAAAGAGACCAATTTAAACAAATGCAGCCTTTACAACCTACCCATTCCCCATAGTAAACTGATTAATTCTGAAAGAAAAACCAACACTGCCCACCCAATATAAAACACTATCACACACAAAACACCAAGAAATTAATTCTCCTGCACAGATCCTGTTTTATTGAAAAGGTCACTACATCTGCCTTCAGGGTACATCTCACATGCCCCACAGTGGCTGATCCGAGTCCTTGATATTCCACAAGAACTGACAGTCATTTTCCTCCAACCACAAATAATCCGTCTCCCTGATTCAGTGCAAAAGCAGTATGATAATCATCTTGTTAGGATATTCAGAATGCCAGTCTGTCATTCATGGTGTTGGTGTTGACCTAATAATATAAAGATTACAGGATTGTTTGGAAAATTGAGGATTTTTTTTTTCCAGGCAGGGATTGGATTTTATCTCAAGCTGGCTGTTTCCCCCCTTTCCCTTTGAAGTTCTTCATTTCCAAGCCTATCACAGGAAAGGGAGGAGATGTCTGTCTAATGCGACTTGCAGGACAAGGAGGAGACAGACTTTCTGTCATACCTCCTTGGCATGATCTTCTTCAGGGCATTCCTTACATCTGAGACAGTGATAGAGACATGCTGCTTTCTCTTCCTCAAACGCTCAGCTGCTAGGGCCACTTTTTTGTACAGGTCATGAACGCAGAAGTGCAAGATGTTCTGGGCCTCATTGGTCATCCGAACACTGTCAAACCGATGCTTCGGTATTTTCCTGGAAGGCCTTCTGGCAACGCGTTTCTTTCCATGACCATGTTTTGCTGTTTTCCCTCCTCTGGTTCTTCTCTGGGTCTTCTGTTGCCTTCGGCGCACCTGACTCTTTTTCCTGCCTTGCCGGATGGTAGCAGCCATTGTTTGACTTTCAGCTGACACAGCCAAGCTCCTTGCCTGCTTTGAAATGCCACTGCCTCCTTCCCCTGATGTATTCTTACACAGGGTTGTCTAGTCAAATAAGCAACCACATGCGAGCCAGATGATTGGCTGAAAAGAACAAAGCCCAAGTTAAGCGCCTCATAATGACTTCACTGTGATCCATTTCTCTCTTTGTGAAATGAACATCAGGTTAACAGCCCCTTTACCATGCTGTGGGAAGTTATGTTCAACTCACAACTTTCATCATTTGAAACAATCAAAATCAAATAGATTTATATGTGTTAACTAACAGGCTATGCAGACGGGCAGCTCTGGGCCACCACTGCTACCAGTGGATCAGGGCCGCGGCAACCCCATGCTGCAGCCCCAATCCTTCATTTTGCCGCCCCTAAAAGAGTGGCAAAATGCCACTCCTTTTAGGGGCGGCAAAAGGACGCCCTAAGAGCTGGCACCGCAGCTCTTCTGCGCCCTTTCGGCGCAGCGTGTCTGCACGCTGTGCCGGGAGGGCATCCTGACGCCGTGCACCATGCAAACAGGTGCGCGGTGTCAGGACAGCGTCAGGATGGGGTTGGGGCAGCTGGCATGCGGCTGCTCCACCCTAAGTCCACCCCCAGGCCAGCACTTTGGGTCGGTCTGCAATGCCCCTAAGATGTCCTCTGACTGAAACTTCTCAATACTATTAATATTTATTAAATTCAATATATTACTTCATCCACACTCTCACCACTCTTTTCAAAGGCCAAAATGCATGTGTATACATGACAGCTACAGCTAGTTTACTACCCAGGCTCCTTTCCCCCCTTTCTTTCCCCCTGTTCATTCTCTCTCTCTCTCTCTCTCTCTCTCTCTCTCCCTTTTCTTTTCTTTTTGACCAGCTTTAGAAAGAAGAGGCCTGGTGGTGCAGTGGTTAAATGCCTGTACTCCAGTCACGTACTTGCAAACTATAAGGTTGCAAGTTCAATACCAGCCAAGGGCTCAGGATCCACTCAGCCTTGCATCTTTCTGTAGGTGTCTAAAATAAGTACCCAGCTTGTTGGAGGCAATTAGCTTACACTTTGTAAACCACTTAGGGAGCGCTTAAGTGCACTGATAAGCAGTATAGAAATGTACTTGCTATTGCTATAAAATAGCATTTGAAAAATTAAGGGCAGGGAGTAAGCCATGTTTCTTTTCTCCTCATAAAGATTAGTGAACTAATTTTCTTTATGATACAAAAGATTCCCACAGGAATGTAATTGTGTATGGATGGCCAGGGCTACAGGATTGTGGTCTCTTTGCCTTGTAGGTTAACTATCAGCCACTTACCCCCAGAAGAGGCTTGAGAGAACTCTGACATTTTGTTTTGGTTAGATACACTAGGCAGAGCCAGAGATGTAACAGCAACCCACTCCAAGACAGCATCTAAGACTGACACTAAATGAGTATCACTGTGGGACTATAGTGCTGGATTTACATATGGTAAATCTAAATTAAAATTGTTATTCAACCATGAATTTTACTGCCTTAAACCATCTCACATACTCAGCCTGAACACCTCACAGGGTAATTGGAAGCCTAACGTTCTGTAACATTCCTTTAATAAACGACGGCAGACATATGAGATCCTTTGCTTTTTTAGATTCTATTTTTCAGAAATAAAGGTCTGCTAGTTCAAAGATACTGGTGATCTTGCAGAATGATTTAGAGACAGTGGCAAATTTTCTGTCCTACACAGGACAAGAGATTATAAGAATTCCTTCTCAGCAGGGCCATCATTCAATTATAAATGCACACAGACATCCCAACAATATATGGAGCAAAAAAATCTAAGACAAGGGTTGGCATCTTTTTTTGCCGGCGGGCCGGGGGGGGGGGGAATGGCACCGTTGGGCGTTCCAAAATGGCGCCCACTGTCGTGCACATGCGTGCGTAAGCGCAGGCACCATTTTGGACACTAAAATGGCACCCGCGCTTGCGCGCGCATGGCAACATCAGGTGCGCGGTGGTGGCAGAACTGGGTAGGGGCCAGCCGGAAGGCCTCGGCAGGCCAGGTGCGGCCCGTGGTCCGTAGGTTGCCGACCTCTGATCTAAGAGATCTAAATCAGGTTCAGAGAAGGAAGAGGCACTAGGGGTCATATTGCAAACATATGCTGGAAAATGGAGTGTACCAAAAAATTCAAAAGAAATTCAGCTTGTGCTTTATAAATTATAACAAAGCCTTAGACCAGGGGTAGGCAACCTTTCCCCTTTAAGGGCCGAGGGACTTCAGTTCCCAGAATCCCAGGAGCTATTGGCCAACATGGGACTATTGGCCAACATGGCTGAGGCTTCTGGGAGCTGAAGTCCCTCAGCCCTTAAAGGGGAAAGGTTGCCTACCCCTGCCTTAGACCAGTGGTTCCCAACCTGTGCTCCAAGGAGCACTTAGGGCTCCACGTGCACTTTCCAGTTGCTCCGTGGCTGCTCCAGGAAAATGAAAGAAATAAAAATCAAATGAAATTAGAGAATAAGAATATATTCTTATATGTACTCCTAAACACCATTAACTTGTAAGACATAGGGTAGGCTTCATAGGGGCTCCGCCATAGAAATAAGGGCTCCATGAGTCAAAAAAGTTGGGAACGCCTGCCTTAGACTGTATGCACCATGACAAACTATGGATCTTCTTTTAAAAAAAAATGGGTGTGCCACAACATTTGACTGTCATAACCTATACTCAGGACAAAAAGCTACTGTCAGGACAGATTACAAAGAAACAGTGTGGATTGCAATTGGCAAGTGAATCAGGCAAGCCTACATTTTAATACCCTGTCAATTTAACTTGTACCATACACAAAGTTGAATTAGACCCTGAGGAATGAGGCATTAAAATTAGAGGAAGGAACATCAACAATTTAAGATATGCAGATGACACCATAACACTAGCAGAAATAGTAAAGACTGAGAAGGATTATGAAAGAAAGGGGCAAAGGCAGGTTTACAGTCAAACATAAAGAAAACAAATATATTCACTGTTTCCATTTTCAATGAATGGACAGCAATATTGAAATACTTGAAAGAACAGTGGGGAAACATAGCCATAATTAGTTATTTATGGCATACAAAGATAAATAAAAAGAAATGGAGAAAAACAAAAATTTGACAAACAAGAAACTGAACAAAAGAAGGAAAATAAAAAGAAGAATGACATAAAAGAAACAATACATATAAACTAAATAGTAGAAAGTTAAAAATAAAACAAAATAAAATAAAAAATAATGATAAGAATAAGACTTTAAACACAAATGGTTCGAAAAAGAGGAAGGAAAGTAATGTAATAAAACAATTAATAAACATAATTAACACTTTTAGCAAGAAGATACAAAAGTACTATAGTACCAAAGTAAAAATGGAAAAGAAGGTTGCCAAAAATACCAGATAATCCAGCTATGACAAGAAGGAAGTTGGAATGAATGCGGTTAAGGAGGAGTGGAATAATGAGGTGAGTGAGTCAGATGTGTAGAAGGGATAAGAAAGTTGCAGAGGGTGAGAGAATGTAGTAAAGAATAATGATTGAAAAGAAGAAGAATGAAAGTGGATAAGGAGATGGTTTGAAAGAAAGGAGATGGAAATGATGTGAAAAAAGGGAAGAATGAAGAAAGAGTAAGGAAGATAAAGGAAGGGACTTAAGGATGAATGTAAATGAAAGGGTTTGAGGAAAAGGTAGGAAAAGAAAGGAAGAGATTATAATAGATCAGTAAGAACTACACTTTTTAGTCTAATAGATTAAGAAATAATTGATGTAATGAGACACCTAAGGTACTCCTCTATAACTGGAAATGTCTGAATTATGTTTGAATATATTTGGTATACAATTTATGATGAAACTAATATGACAAAAGACAATTATGTACAATAAGAATGGAAATGTATGTGTTTTTAGGTTTTCATTAATAAAAAAATTCAAAAAAGAAAAAAGAAAACAAATATATTAATCACAGATGGCTTCAATAACTTCAAAGTAGACTACAAAAACATTGAAATAATTCAATTTTTTTTCATACCTTGGCTCAGTCATTAATCAGAATGAAGACTGCAGTCAAGAAATCAGAAAACGAGGATCTGAAAGGGCCACTATGAAAGAACTAGACAAGACCAGGGCCTGTTCAGTACTGAGGTGGACAGCACCAAGGCAGGTTCCAACCTACGATACTAGCCTTGGTGATAAAAGCAAGTATCTAATTCCCTGAAGCACTACAATAATGTTCCTACTCCTCATAGTCAAAAGTATGGATGAAGAACATGTACACCTATAGTATGGAGAACACATCTGACAGACTCAATACTTTTCCTAAAGAGACTTTGTCATCACCACCCAGACAGAGGAACTGGAGGCAGTTGGGAGCAAACAAGATCCAAGTCATGGTACCAATGAACGCCTCAACATACCAGCAATGGAGGTGACCTATTTTCTGCCACCTTGGCTGTATCTGCACTGGAGAAATAATGTGGTTTGACACTTTGTCATGGCTCAAAGCTATGGAATACGAAGATTGGAAGCTTGTTCTGCATCTGACAGAGAAGACCAAATATCTCACAAAACAACAAATACCAGAATTCCATAGCACCGAACCATAGCAGTTTAAAGTGGTGTCAAACTGAAGCATTTCTCCAGTGCAGATGCAGCCCTTTTCAGAGATCTGCAAAGCTTGAGCCTTAACTCACCATTTTGGCATGCCTGTCGGTGAATGCCTTAAAAGAGCAGAACGCCATGTTATGGCATTTACCCAGGCATAACAGGCAGCACAAATGACCATCTTTCTTGGAGATCTTGGCCCACAAAAGATGCATTTTTTGAAGGAGGCTCAAGAAGCCATCTTTAAGCTAACCAAATTATAAAGCCAAATCAGTCCATTAGCGGGAGCCAAAAACACAATTCAAGAGAAGTCAAGCTGTTAATCAGAGTCCAAAACAAAGCCAAATCACAATTGAAAGAGAAGTCCAAAAATGCTGCATACTATAAGACAACCAATAAGGTCAACAACAGTTCCTTCAATGCTGCTGCTGCAGAATATGAAAAAGAATTTAAGAGTTTAGGTGGGAAGCTCACTGGTTAACT
Organism: Phrynosoma blainvillii; assembly: GCA_026167975.1. Classification (NCBI taxonomy): domain Eukaryota; kingdom Metazoa; phylum Chordata; class Lepidosauria; order Squamata; family Phrynosomatidae; genus Phrynosoma; species Phrynosoma blainvillii. The sequence continues at coordinate 158,038,470 of JANUYF010000004.1, forward strand.
ATCCGGGGAGTGGGTGAGGCTACTACCAAAACAATCACATAATAGCTCTAGAACAGGGGTGGGGAACCTACAGCCCTCCACGTTCTGATGAACTACCATTCCCATCATGTCTCATCACCAGCCAAGTTGAAGGAAGTTTTAGCCAGGCTCATTAGGGCTTGGTTTTAACTCTTCCCCTTATTGTGATGCTGTATCTAGCCATTGGTTTGAGGAAACTTCCTGCAAATGGTAGTCAGAACCTGGAGGGCTGTAGGTTCTCCATCCCTGCTCTAGAGGTTCCAAATGATGCACTTTGCAGGTGCGGATAACCCATCTGTGTGAGTCAGAGAACCTCCAAGAAGAATGAAAGTTAGGATTATTCATACCACTGTATTGCCAGTTTCTATGTATGGTTGTAAAGCCGGACAGTGAGGAAAGCTAACAGGAAGAAAATCAACTCATTTGAAAGGTGGCACTGAAGAAACATTTGCAGACACCATGGACTGCTAAAAATGTCCTTAGAGCAAATAAAACCGGAACTCTCCCCCAGAAGCCAAGATTACCAAACTGAAATTATTGTACTGTGGACATATCATGAAAAAACACAACTCAATAGAAAAGACATGGCAGTAGGAAAAGAGGAAGACCACACTACAGGTGTATAGATTGTTAGGCCAACTTACAGACAATGTTTACATAAAATGTGAGAGTTTGAATTTATGGCCAAATTAACAATTTATGTACTGATTAGAAAGCAAGAAATCTCAAATATATTGATTGAAAACTAGCTGCCATTTTTGCATTTATAGTCTAATATAGTTTTATTTTTGTTGTGATGGTAATGTGAATTATGGCCTAAATACCTTAAAAGCATCAGATCCCATTTGATCTTGGAAGCTAAGCAGGGTCAGCACTAGTCAGTATTAGGATGGGAGACCACTAACAAATACCCGATGTTGTAGGCTACATTTCAGAAGTAGGAACTGGCAAAATCTATGAAAACCTTATAAAATTCATGGGTACAACATAAGTTGACAGGTGACCTAAAGGTACATCATGAGAAGACATGTGACTCACTAGAAAAGACAATAATGCTTGGTAAGTTAGAAGGCAGTAGGAAATGGGGAAGACCACATTACAGGTGGATAGAGTCAAGGAAGAAAGCCATGGCCCTGAGTCTGCAAGGACTGAGCAGGGCTACGGATCATAGGGTCGTCTCTCTTGGAGGTGTCTCATTCATAGGGTTGCCATAAGTTGAGGTTGACTTGATGGCAGCTGACAATAACAAGACTGAAAAAACAACAATAGCAGATGAGTGAAAAAAGATTTTAAAACTTTTGAGTGAACAATTTATAAAAGGTAACAACAGTCACAAGAGCAATAAAGAGAAAAGAGCAATAAAGAGAAAAAGATGGCATTTGTCTGGTACTGGATAAGAATGAAAGACAAATATGTCTGAACAAGGGAGTTCCAAAATCTGATCAGCGTGTCATCACTCCTCTCCAGCAACCAGTCACAACATTCTGTAGACATCTGAAGAAGCATCACTGATGAAGACTTAAATGAGAGGTCAACTGGTAAAGGAGTCAGCTATCCAATATTTGGTAATTTAGAGCTGTAAAAGCCAAGGGGAACATATTCAGTCTAGCCTAATAGCCAAATGGTACCCAGGGAAACTCTTTTACACGAGCAGTAATATGCTGGCAGAATGACTTCTTTTTAAACATCTATTTTCTCTTTTCTGCTACAAAACTTATGCTGAATAATAAAATTTGTAGTGTCCACTCTTAGTAGGCATCTTTGAGCCACTATTCCTCTCAAAGCTATTTCTCCATCTCACTGGAGTACAGTGAAAGATCGTTTGTGTGCTCATCAATAGGAAAAATTACTTCATAATCCATGTTCCCTATCACATAAGCATACATCTGCATTTATATGTTAACAAATATGCACAGTGGCAGATAAACCACACTGAGGCTATCTGTCAGACCTTCTCCAGACTATTACTGACTCGGCAACTACACCAGAGCTTGATGTAAAGGAGACAACATAACACTGTGCATTTCAGGAAGAAAGCTTGCCGAAATGCACAGGTCAAAAGAAGTGACTTCTTGCTGCTTTTGAGGGCATGGCGTTCAGATGGCGCACGCCCACAAAGTGGCTGGAAGCCACTCCAATCTCTTGAACCAAATCAAAAAGGAACTGATTAAATTGGCTCCTGGCACCGGCTGGCTTAGGACCATGACAGCAGCCCACTCTGGAAACAGGCTGTATGATAGCTAAAGCCCCGGCACAGTTGCAGCCAGACCAGGCTGTGTGCTTCGCCCCTTAGTTTAACATAGTAATACTTTCTATTTTAACACAGATCCATCAGCACACACCACAATGAAGTGGAATACAGATCACTCGGAGATTGCAACATTTCCAGATAGTACTTCCACAATGACATCACATAGTAGCTGAGAGAAATCACCGATTACAAAACAGGTATCGAAGAACCTTTATGCTCTTCAATCAAACACCTAATGACAGTATCTCTGGTAATTGAGTTTTCATCATAGACTAGGAGCTCAGAATTTCATTGTAAGAAACCACACGTTATTTATGCAAAAGAGAGTAAGCAAAGCAATGGTCCAATGCATTTGGGTCACAAGTACTTCCATGATCAGGCTTGGGTCTATGGCAATTTGCATCTCAGTGGAGATGGAAGAGTGTCAGGGTGGGTCTTAGCACAGGCAGCTTGCATCTTGACTAGTGCGATAAGACATTATAGCAGAATTTGGTAGATGAGCTGTATCAAGAGAGGTAGGAAAGTGGTGGCATTCAGGAGTGATAGCTGGATTTCACACGCAAGAGCCTGGATGATATAACAACAGTGGAGAATATACTCATTCTCTAAACCAGGGGTAGGCAACCTTTCCCCTTTAAGGGCCGAGGGACTTCAGCTCCCAGAATCCCAGGAGCTATTGGCCAACATGGGACTATTGGCCAACATGGCTGAGGCTTCTGGGAGCTGAAGTCCCTCGGCCCTTAAAGGGGAAAGGTTGCCTACCCCTGCTCTAAACTATTGCTGAATTATTGTTGTTAACTGTTGTCAAGTCAACTCTGACCTATGGGAACCCTATGAGAGACCTTTGTGTTATCCTATTAACAGTCCTGCTTAGGTCTTGTAGACTCAGGGCTGTGGCTTCCTTGATTGAGTCTATCCACTTTTAACATGGTCTTCCTCTTTTCTTACTGCCTTCGACCTTACCGAACATAATTTTCTTTTCCATTAAGTCATGTCCTCTCGTGACATGTCCAGAGTATGACAGTCTGAATTTTGTTATTTTAGCTATTAGATATGCTCTAAGGCCCATTTATTTGTCTTTTTGGCACTTCACAGTATCTGCAGAACTCTCCTCCAGCACATTTAAAATGAGTTGATTTTCTTCCTTCAACTCTCTTCACTGTCCAGCTTTCACAACAATATGTGGAAACAGGAAATACAATGGCATGGATGATCCTGACTTTAGTATTCAATGATATACCATGACATTTCAGGATCTTACCTAGTTCCTTCATAGCTGCCCTTCCAAGTCCTAATCTTCTTCTGATTCCTTGACTGCAGTCCCTATTTTGATTAATGACAGACCCAATATATCTGCTTTAAAGTTATGTTAAAGTTATCTGTGGATGATCCTTACTTTTGCTTGTATTGGGATGTGGTTTTGAGAGATGTGTCTAAGGATAGATGATTGGAGCTGTTGCTGCTGTTGAGATGTAAGCCCTGATTTTTCTTCCTGCTATTTCTCTAGTGATTTTTTCCCTTTTTATTGCTCTGCTGATCATTGTTATCCACTTTGGATCTTTACAAATGGGTATCCTATTTTTTAAAAATAAATTATTTACTTCATTTTAAGGACGTACAATCCCAATCAAATTTCCATGGCATCCATGGAATGTACAAATTACTTTATTCTTAACAATTGTTTTGTTTCCCATAGTGATGAAATGTAGTAGTACGCAGGCTTAGCTGCAGTCAAACATTAATGAGGAAAACATTCAGCTTGTACCAATTAGAGCTGGATATTGTACCCTTAAGGTAGCTTTCATCCAAAACACACTACAGAAATAATCTGGTTTGAGACCACTTTAACTGCCCTGGCTCAGTGATGATAGGGAATCCTGGGAACATGTCTCATAAAACTACAGTTCCCAGAATTCCCTAGCATTGAACTAGGGCAGTTAAAGAGCTCTCAAACTGATTATTTCTGCAGTGTATTGGACCTATGTGAATTTTAGTTTTTCGAGTCTGAAAAAGAATAAAATGGAAGTCAAAAGCTGTCAATATTGTATTAAACAAAGGACCATTATTTTCTGAGTTCTGAGTACCGTACATTACTGTACAGTAATTACACCAGAAAATCTGCAAAAAACACTGGCTGATCAGGTATTTATTTTATTTATATCCCATATACTCTCCTATATGGGTCATAGGGTGGTTCACAGTACAGTTTAAAGTACCTTAAAGCTATCTACACACACATACACACACTTTAAAAAATTAAAAACTGAATTATCCCATTAAAAATAGCACTGTACTTTATAACCAGCATGACTGTTCCTATTCACACTGGAATAAGAAAAACAATGGGACGTTGCTTTGTGATTTGTTTAACATTTCATCTGAATGCAGAAGCAGCTTTCTTTCTAGTTTGTTTCTCCCTCAATAAACTAGAGAAGGAATTCAGGAATTGTTTTAGTTTCTTTCTCTAGTTTGGTGAGGGATAAACAAATTGGAAATGAAGCTGCGTTGACATGGTAAACAAACCATAGAGATCCACAGTTTGATTAATCTAGTAGTTGGAGCAACCAGGCAGTGTGGTGCCATGCATGGTGCCATGTAACAAAACAAAACAAAACAAAACAAAACAAAAAAAAAAAACAGGCTTCCTGCAAATCCCTGGCTTACTGTGTCATCAAAACCAACCTAACACATACATCTCAGCATTACTGTACAGCAGGGGTAGGCAACCTTTTTGAGCCGGGGGCCGGGTTGCTGTCCCTCAGACAATTGGGGGGAGGAAGAGAGAGAGAGAGCACCAAAAATAAATAAATAAATAAATAAATAAATATTTTTAAACATTAAAAAAATTAAAACATATATATGCATGCACACTCTTTCAGCCCCAGAAAAGCCATGGCAAAACCCCGTGGAGATTTTGCCAAGAAAACCCCAAGAACAAGTAATAACAACAATAATCAATATCATTATGGCGGGCGGCGGCAGCAGCGGAGAGCGGCTGCAAGACCAGCCTGGGGCCGGTCCAAAGGCCTCGGGGGACCACATCCGGACCCTGGGCCTTAGGTTGCCTACCCCTGCTGTACAGGAACAGAAAACTATCCTCATTTTTAAAAAGTGTTCAAAAATGAACATAATTATCTCATAATTGAGAGTCACTACCAATCAGCTCTGTTCCAAGGATTCAGACAATAGTCTTGGTGAAAGAACAAAAGACTTTATTGCAGAACAAGGATAATAGTGATCAGCCAACATTTAGGTCAGGGGTCGGCAACCTTTTTAGGGGTGGGGCCACCCCCGTCCATCGATGCCCCCTGGGCTGCGGTGGCGGCGCGTGCGCGCACTACCAGGAAGGCTCCCTCAACCATGCTGGGCCTTGGAGAGGCCCAGCGTGGCCGCCCCCCCCCAGGAGGGCTCCCTCGACCACACCGGGCTGCAGGGGTCCCCTGGGGCACCATTTTGGATTCCAAAATGGCTCCCGGAGTCTCGTGCAACCTTTCCTGCAACAGAATTCAAAATGGCACCCCAGAGGACCCCCGCGGCTGCGAAAGGTGGCGGCGGCAGGACCAGGCAGGGGCCGGTCCGAAGGCCTCCACGCGCCGCACCCAGCCCATGGGCCTTAGGTTGCCGACCCCTGGTTTAGGTTGATGCTGCCCTTCTCTGCCTTATAGTCCCTATATATAGACTGGAATTACCTAGCCCCACCCATCTGCAATGTAACAATTTGACTTCTGCCTGGTAACTGCAATGTAAACTTTCATTTCCGCCCAGCGACTTCTATGTAAACACTTGATTTCTACAACCTTTTGTTTTTCTGCCTAGTAACTGTGATGTAATCTTTTTGATTTCTGTTCAGCAACTGCAGTAAAACTCTTCCCAACTGTTCTTTGAAATCGGTGCCAAAATTTAAACTCATCTAATACAGCTAACACATTCTATATGTATATATACATACAACACAAACCAATACATGATTTATATATACATTTCCCAACTTCATACAAAATGCAGAACCAAAACCCTTTTGGGTTCTGACATCCTGCCACCCTAGGATTAGCCTTCCCCATTATTCCCAAATTTGTCTGGGTGGGCCTGATGAAAACAGAAAATTAATTTAGGGCTGTCAACATAGTGGGTGTACGCTCATTCGTTCTCGGACTCAGGGAAGTGTTTCCAGCAAATTAAATATTACAGCTTGTTTCTGTGGATTCAGGAGTCCAAGATTTTAGCCACCACAAAATGCTGTTTGCCTTCAACCACCAAGGGTGGGTGTGGGTCCAGTTCAGTCCGCCATAGATCCACTGGCAGGGCTGGTTTGAGTAGGCTAAAATGAAATGCCAGATGCAAATGTCTGTAAAACTTGGGCAAGTCCAATTCAGCAGTTACATCATTAATTAGTCCCTTTACAGTAAAAGGTCCAACAAATTTGGGTCCCAGCTTTTTGGCTGGCTGTCAACTCTTTATATGTTTGGTAGAAGGGTACTTTACTCCCAGTTGTTAAGTCCCATTCCTTGCTGCGCTTGCAGTCAGCAAACTTTCTGTACTCCCACTTAGCCTCATCCAAAGCACTCGCTAGCTGAAGCCAAGCCTCCTTTATTTTTGTAATCCACTGAGTCAGTGGCACAGGGTTCATAGGCTCTACAGTTAATGAGGGCAGCGTCTTTGGTTCATATCCATAGACTATTTCAAAAGGGCAATGCCGTGTACTCTGATTAATCACTCCATTAATAGCAACCTCTGCATGTGGCAATAAATCAAACCAGTCATCTTGTAAGTAACTGCTATAACACCTTAAGTATTGCTCTAGAGTTGAATTCACTCTCTCCATCTGTCCATCCAATTGGGGGTGATGACAGGCACTAAGCGCAAGTTTGGCCCCCAGCTTTTCCTGCAATAACTTCCAAAATTGGGAGGTGAACTGGTTACCTTGATCACTCACAACTCTAGAAGGTAAACCATGGAGCTAGTATACATGGGACGAATAGACCAGCTAATTTGGCTGCAGTTGGTAAGCCTTTGCAGCTTACAAGATGCATCTGTTTGGAGAATAGATTTGTTACCACCCTAATGGTGTTTCTCCCATGTTTATCAGGTAAATCAGGGATGAGGTCCATTGCTATGTGTTTCCAGGGGCTACCGGGTGAGCAAAGGCTGCAATAGCCCTCAGGGTTTTCTTCCAACTGGCTTGGCTCTGGCACACACTGGAAACCTCTTTACATATGTTTCAACATCTTGTCTGATACTATCCCATCAATACTGTCTGTGTATCGTGTGCCAGGTTCTCAGGAAACCCCAGTGACTCGCTGCTTTGGTGTCATGACCCAATTGAAGAACTTTCAGTCTCAATTCCTCAGGAACATAGATTCTACCCCCATTTGGATATCAGTGTATCTGGATGTTTTTTAAGCCACTAGTCCTTCACTGCTGCTTCAATAAACCTTTGGTGCATTAGGTCTGGGGTTGAGATCTCACCCATTCCCTCCCCATGGGACTGACTTCAGGTGGTTACAGCTAGACCCAATTATTGTGGGGTGAACATCATCTTTATAGGGGCTTGTCTCTTACTGTCGTGCTGTGGGAGCCTCAATAAGGCATCAGCTAAAATATTTTGCTTTCTTGGAAATAATTTCAGCTTGAATTTGAACCGGTAGAACTTGGCTCACCTGCTTTGCTTGGGGCTTGACTTTCTTGGGGTCTGCAAAGCCTCTAGATTACGATGGTCTGTCCAGACCTTGAAAGAGTGGGATGCGCCTTCCAAAAACTGGTGCCAAGTTTGCAGAGCCCACTTTATGGCAAAAGCCTCCTGCTCCCATGTATGCCAGTCCAGTTCTGCCCCTTGAAACTTTTTAGGTAGATAGGCACAGGGCTTTGAGGTTCCCTCTGTGTCTTTCTGCAGTAACATGGCTCCCAAAGCGAAATCACTGGCATCAACTTGCACAACAAAGGGCAAATCTGGATCTGGGTGTTTCAAAATTGGTTCAGTGCTGAACAGGTATTTCAGGTTTTGGAATGCTTCCTGACATTGAGGAGTCCATTGTATTTTAGCAGAGGCTTGAAGCCCTGCTCGTGGGGTTTCTGTTTTGGGTGACTTTTTGTTTTCAACAAATTTGTTATCTTGGCAAAATCAGGGATGAATTGCCTGTAAAAAAATTGCAACTCCCCGAAACCTTTGTACCTGTTTTCAAGTCTTAGGTGGGGCCCAGTCTAACACTGTTTGAATTTCGGCAAGGTCCATCTCTATTCCCTTTGTGAATATTCTATACCTCAAAAAGTCCAGTTTGTCTGTGTGGAAACTGCATTTGGACAATCTGACATATAACTGATTGTCCAGGAGATGTTTCATACCAAATGAACATGTGAGTCTAGGTCTTGGGAGTAAATTAACACGTCATCTAAATATACCAACACCTCGTCAAACAACAAATCATGCATTATTTCATTGACCAGTCTCATGAACATCCCTGGCAATCTAGCTAACCCAAAAGGCATCAACAGATATTCAAATGTCCCCAGGGGACAGTTGAAGGCAGTGTGTTGTGTTCATCCCCCTCTTTAATTCTTACTCGGAAATAAGCTTCTCTCAAGTCCAGTTTGGTGAACACTTTCTAATCTAATTAGTTCTAATGGAACTAATCACCCCAACATGTCCTTCATAAGTAGAAGGGGGTACTTGTTAATACTACAGATCCCACTGAGATTACGATAATATGTGACTAGTCTCATGGAGCCATGGTCAGGGCTGCAAACATGGAGACTGATGGGTGAATGAAACCCCTGGCCAAATTTTTCTGTATAAATTCCTTGAGGGTCCTTAACTCCAGTAAGGTCATCGAATATAATTTGGGCTTAGGGGGTTGGGGCCCAGGCTGTAATTTAATGACACAGTCAGTCTCTTAGTGGTGGGGGAGCTGGTTGCTCTCCTTCTCAGCAAACACTTCAGCCAAGTCTCCATAAACAGACAGGTAGCCCAACTGGTCCTCCTGAACAGTTTTTCCTCACTTACTCATGCAGAGGGAGCAACTGGATGGCAACAGCCACTACCTTGCCTCCTGGGTGCAATTTGGGAGTGCTGATGTGTTCTCTAAATCGTGGGTCATCAGAGATCAGTTCTCCCAGCCTCTGCCTGGTCACCAATATACACCCAGGACCAGCTTCATGCCACTTAGGAATTTGTGCCTCCAGACGGCAAAATTCCACAGCATATTCTGACACAGAGTGGTTGTCTTGCTTTAATGCCATCAGTTTAGTATGGGCTTTCTGCACCCGAAACGGATCCTCAAACTGAGTTCGCAGTGCCACCATAAAGGCCTGTAGGTCTCACAGCTCTGTGGCTCTGCTGTCATACAACTGCACCAGCCAGTCCGCCGCTTCACTTTTCAGATGGGCCGCCACACACCTCACTTTGGCCCCTTCATTTGGGAAAATCTGACCCCACTCATTCATGTGACCGGCTACTTGGGCCAAGAAATAGGGCAACTGACTTGCCCTTCCATCAAATTTCACTCCCAGTGTCATGCCATTGAGTTCCTTGGTGCTGGGACCGATGGATTCTCTGGTCTGGATGGAGTTGTTCCGGTAGTCCCCATCTCACTGTGGGTGGGTTGTTCAGTGGTCTGTCTGGCCAGTGTATTTACCACCTCCAGACGGCACACATTGATTTCAGCTCTTTCTCCATCTGCATCCCATGGTCTTTCCCCTCCTGGGCATTCTGGTCCAGTGTCCTGTTATGGCCACGCCCCAAGTGGGCACTCTTTCAGCTTGGCGTCATTCCTAGACTCTGGTAAGGGCTACAGTTCGAAACCATCCATCTTCTTCCTTCAGGGCATCGTCTCCCTAGCCATCTTCTTGCCTCTCTTCCAGAAGCATTTTTGTGAGGGTTCATATCAGTCTGAATGCTGTTGCACCACACAAGATGATATTTAGGAGCATCAATCTACTGTCAGTATCAATCAGCTCTGCAGACAACAGTCTTGGTGAAAGAGCAAAAGACTTTATTGCAGACCAAGGATAATAATAGTGATCAGCCAGCATTTAGGTTGATGCTGTCCTTCTCTGCCTTACTGTACCTATATATAGACTGGATTTACTTAGCCCCTCCTGTCTGCAATGTAACAATTTGACTTCTGCCTGGTAACTGCAATGTAACCTTTTCATTTCTGACCAATAACTTCTATGTAACCACCTGATTTCTGCATGGTGACTGTACTACAACCATTTGTTTTTCTGTCTAGTAACTGTGATGTAACCTTTTGATTTCTGCTTGGCAACTGCAGTAAAATTCCTCCCAACTGTTCTTTGAAATTGGCGCTAAAATTTAAACTTGTCTAATACAGATAACACATTCTATATGTATATATAGTGCCCCCCCCTTTTCACGGACTTCCGAAGTCTGTGGGTTTGCATATTCACGGAGGGGCGACCTCCGTTAAAATCAATGGGGCACACCCCCACGGGGGCATGGCTCATTCAAGCCTATGGGCCTTGAATATTGGCGAATTCTATTTTCATGTGTGTGTGGGGGGGAGGGGGGGTCCGGAATGGATCCCCTGTGAAAATGGAGGGCCGACTGTATACATACAACACAAATCAATACAGGATATATATTTCCCAGCTTCATATATAATGTCAGAACCAAAATCGTTTTCGGTTCTGACATTAAGAAATGGTAATAAATTTGGATACCATAAATCATGATATATGTAAAATGCAACCAAAATCATGGTCCTAGACTGAGGAACAGTCAAATACCTGTCATTCTCACTTCTCCCTCATCAGTCATACACTGGGATAACCTAAATATATAAGAATAAACTTCTATCCAATCAGTACAGAGAGGCTACAAGAGGAAACTAACATGTCATTGTTACAGTTAAAACTGAATTAGAAATTCCAGCTGATGACATGTTAATTATCCAATCTCACAATACACTTGTCCCTCCCAATTCCGGACCCCACCACGAATCACAAAACCCGCAAATATTCAAGTCCCCATTGATTACCTTACATGCACCACTTTGTCCCTTCCGGCTTGCTGTCCACCAAGGATCAAAACCGTGGAATGCAAGTCTACGAACAGGAAGGGACAATTTTAGTGCCCCTAAGCAGGAGCATATTACCTACTATGTATCCCTGTTATTGTTGCTGCTGTTGTGTGACTTTACTTTGTTTCCAACTTATGATGACCATAAGGCAAGCCTATCATAGAGTTTATTCAGAGGGTCTTCTGCCAGTGCTTCCTTCCGAGGTTGAGCGTATGTGAGATTTGCCAAAGGTCACCCAATGGGTTTCCCTGGCTGAGCAGGATTTGAACCCTGGTCTCCAGAGTCATAGTCAACGCTCAAACCATGACACCATGCTGACTCAGTACTACCCATCCTGCATATAAAGTAATTCTACAGTTCTATACACACTTAATTGACAGTCTTAATCTAATTAAACCAGTGATTCCCAAAGTGGGTGGTATGCCCCACCAGGGGACAGTGGAAAGATCCAGGGGGCAGTGAAAGGGAAAAGGGGAAAGCAGGAGGGTCGTTAATCGACGTATTGGTGCACAAGAAAGAAAAGGGGAACCACTAGCCTTTAGGAACATGGCGGGAATGAGGCTTGCATGAAACTTCTTTTCAGAGTCCCTTAAAAGCACTGCACAGCCACACTTCATATGGTGGTGTCTCCTGCTATTTACCTGCCCACATGAGCTCACTCCCTTAGCCACAAACTTTGCTAGTAGTGTGGTGGCAGTTGGGAAACTTGCAAGGCTGGGTGCAGGGCACTGCATCTGTGGCTCAGAGTGGCACCATTTAGGAAAGACCGATTGACTGGAGGAAGGAGTTACAGTACGGTGGCATGGGAAAAGCAGCGACAAAAAAGACGCTTTCAAATTTGGAACTCTACTTAAGCTTTGTGAGCTTTGCTGGGACTTGGCTGGCAGGTTGAAGATGCATTGCTGCTCTTCTTTCTTTCATCAAACAGGCTGAGAGAAGAGATAGCAGAAGAAACAATGTTGGTGTGTGGGGGGAACACTTGAAGCTGTGTAGAGGACATGTCTCTGGGGAAGGAAGGGGAGTATCTGGGGTCAATTCGTGGAAAGAATCCTTCACCTTGGAGTGGCTCCTGTAGTTAAAATGTCTGCCATCCATGTCAATCTCCAGTCCAGAGTATGTAGCTTCTGTAAATCCCTACACACACACTGGCTATGCCCCTATCTGCCCCAATGAAGAAGGATTGAGAGTCCTTCCTCCCCAGGGAGAAACCTCTCTCATGCACCCAGTCACCTTGGGAGCAGCAACCGAAAAGTTGGCTAAGCAGTGACCAAGAGGTCTCTTGCCCAAACTGGCCTTTGCTGGAAGGGCAGCATACGTGAGAGGCTTCTCAGTTGCTGGTCAGCCACCTGCTTGGTTGCTGCTTCCTGAATAAGCGAGCATGACTGAGAAGCTTCTCACTTGAGTCAGCCTTTGCTACAAGGCCAGCAGCATAGGCAAGAGGCTTCTCAGTCACTGCTCATGCAGATGCTCAGTTGCTTCTCCCAGGGTCACTGGGTACAAAGGGAGCATCTGCCTAGAACTGTTGTTTTGAATTTACAGTAGAACAGTATACCTAATATCAAGAAATACACATATTGGGGCGGGGAGGGGGCGCTAGGGTTGTTGCCCAAGATGAAAGGGAGAGGTAGCTGGAAAAAGTTTTGGGACTCACTTCCAGTGGTTTTGGTTTTCAGGACAAGACAGAACATGAAAATTTACCAACTTCTAAATTTCTTGTATCTCGTTCAGAATATTTGGCTAAAGGTTACATTCAAACACGTTCAAGACTTGAGGTGAAATTATTATATTGGGATAGTTGTAATAATACGGTATAAGGAAAACAACAGATACTTCCTCTGTATTGAACAAAAAATATTACACCTGCAAGTTATTACCTAAGGAGAACTGAAGATAATATGCTATATAAAAGTTTAACTTTATTTTGCTGGGGGATAACTGTGGGCACCTTCAGCTTCACCCACACATTCATTTGTTAGTCTATTCATTTCAGCACTATGGTTTGTCAATGTTAATGCTTGTCTCCTTAGAATAATAAAATGTACATATCCTATATTTAGTTCTTCTAACATGTCTGACTGCAATACAACAGACCAGGTAAGTGGCTATGTGTGCATATACATGATTGTATACACTATGTAGAAAATCTTCCACATAAAAATACAACATAAGAAAAATTTCCATTTTCCTTTCCATTTTCACATCTACATGCATAGGAACAGACGGCAATCATCATAGTATACCTATATATAAAAGTTGGCTATTGTTAAACCTATTTATACAATGCCAGACTGAAATACCCCAAAGCAGTGTTGGTGAACCTTTTAGAGCCCGAGTGCCAAAATGCAAAGGTGTTTCCCGCACCAGGTGCTGAGGGTGGGGGGACTTTGGGGGTGGGACATCTGCCTTCTGGGGTGGGACATCCCTGGACACACCTAAGGCCCGGGAAGGTGAGGGAAGAGGAGGAACAGGCGTGCGCCTGTTCTGCCTCTTCCTCCACCCTCTCGTCATTCTGGGTGCCCTCAGAAATGGCTTCATGTGCCAGAGAGGGCATGCATGCCATAAGTTCGCCACCATGGCCCTAAAGGCACCAGACCCCATCTTACCTTAGAAGCTAAAGAGACTCTGCCCTGGTTAGTACTCGGACAAGAGACCACCAATGAAAACGAGGTGCTATAGGCTATATTTCAGAGGAAGGAACTAACAAAACCACCACTTGAGTACTCTTTGCCTAAGAAATCCAGATTAAAAATTAATGGGGTCACTATAATTCGACAGGCAACTTGAAGGAATACATACACACCCACAGACACACAGAGCCACTTTATAGGAGGGTTGCAGACTGCCAGAAATAGTGCAAATTGAGTCCACTTTTAGGGTTAGGGTTAGTGCTAGGGAATCATGGGAATTGTGTTGTTTTTTTCTGAGACACTGAGCCTTCTCTGTGAGAGAGCTCTGGTGCCACAATAAAATACAGTTCCCATGATTCCCTAACCCTAACCCTAACCCTAAAAGTGCTCAATTTGCATTATTTCTGGCAGTCTAAAAAACCCCATAGTTAGGATTGATAATATATTTCCCTGTTATCTCTGGCTTAGGGGAAAAAAAGATGAATATGGTTTGTCTACTTTTGTCTATCCTTAAAAAAAACACAAACAAATCCCAAAGCAGTTTTTTTTAGTTTAAACTTTTTTGTTTGTTTAAACCTGGGCTTTTTTGCATTAATGTTTGAATGAAAAAATTGAATCCTTTGTCATAGTCAAAATATAATATTCTGTGATAATATGGTCGGTTTAAATATGTTCAATGTGAAACATTTTTTTTATTTATTAGAAAGCTTGATCAACCATGTTTAATGCTTTTTAATATTAACAATCTGTGGCACCTCCAGCTTCACCCACACAAAGTTATTAGGCTCTGATATGATTTACACCTTTTAATAAACTTTGGGAATTATATTGAAAAGTGAGTAGCCTATATAGAGGTGTATAGGACTGCACCAATATAGGACTCAATCGGAAAATTAAGTAACAAAATGCAGTTCAGATGTTATGGCTACTGACTCAAATAATAATTGTTGTTTTAAAAGTGCTTTTTAAAGCAAGCTGTGTAAACTAAAAGATTTGTTTCTGGATGGCATTTAAGAGGGGGTATCGTAAAGTAATAATTATCACCCCAAAGTTATTATGGTATATTGATGAAATTTTGTCAGTGTCATCATCCCAAAGTGACTTTTTCTCTTCCCAAAAATGAAAAATCCATTGCGGGGTAGCCAATTTGACAACACAGATAACATCATTCATGAAGTGGAAGAGTGGTTTAAGGCGCAATCTTCAAATTTCTACAATAACGGTATTCGGAGGGTCAAGAAACGCTGGGGAAAATGTGTAAATCTGGATGGTGACTATGTAGAGATAAGTTAACAACTACAAATCAAAACAAAACTTTCTGTCAAAATTTTTTGAAAGTGATAATTAAAACTTTACTATACCCCCTCATATTGCACTATAAAATAAAATGCTTAAAAAGAAACTGATACTGGTCTCACAATGAACAACTGCCAATAAACTGTTAAAATTTAAAAAATTAAATTCACACATTGTTGTTTCAGTAAGTGGACTGTAAAATAACATGTTGTACTCTTTTAAAGTGTAGTATTTTAAGTTCTTTTTTAAATAAAAAATTGTATCCTATTTTTAAACAAACGATCTGTTTTAATACTGTAACAGTTTAATTACATTTTAATTGTCACTTGTGTAAGTTTTTAATTGTACCGTGATTTTAGACTGTAAGCTTTGTGTCTCAATTTTAGGGGGAAAGCTGGATATAAATAAATAATAATAACAACTATCACCACCACAAGACTTTTAAATAAATATATGAATAATCAGTTTTAAAAAAACAGGACTGTTTTTTTTAAATAAGTCATTTCATTTAAACCAACCTAGTTTAAACCAGCCATGTTCCATTGAACATATTTAAACCAACCATATTATCACAGAATATTACCTGTCAGCAAAAAATATAATATTTTGACTATGACAAAGGATATCCACCGAAAACCCTCTAATGAAGATTTTAAAATACAGGAGGATCATACAGAAACAGGCAGTCTTTGAAGTATCTTCGTCTTAATAATAATAGTAGTAATAATAATAATAATAATAAAATTTATTTGTATCCCGCCCCTCTGTGAACAATCTTAAGCTTTAAGAAGTCAGAACCAACACTTTAAATTTGGTCTACTAATAGACTGGTTGCTACTACAACTGGCACAGCACCAACTTAGTTAAGTTACCTAGTCTTGGGGGCTATACGTACTGCAAAAATAATGCAGTTTGACACCACTTACTGCCATGGCTCAATGTTAGCGAATTCTGGGAACTATAATTTTGTGAGACATTCAGCCTTCTATCAGAGAACTTTGTTGCCATAATAAACTGCAGCTCCCAGAATTCCATAACACTGATCCACAGCAGTTAAAGTGGTGTCAAACTGGATTATTCTGCAGTGCAGATGGAGTCCCAGTTAAGGTACTTAGGTCCAAAACACACTCCAGAAATAATCCACTTTGAGACCACTTTAACTGCCCTGGCTCAATGCTAGAGAATTCTGGGAACTGTAGTTTTGTGAGACATTTAGCCTTCTCTGTCAAAGAGCTCTGGTGCCACAACAAAGTACAATTCCTAGGATTCCCTAGCACTGAGCTAGGGCAGTTAAAGTGGTCTCAAACTGGATTATTTCTGCAGTGTGTTTTGGACCATAGTCACCACATTATGAACTCTTTGCTGTTTCTGAACCTTTTTCAAAGGTAATAATAATAATAATAATAATAATAATATATTTTATTTATAGCCCGCCCCTCTGCTGAGCAATCGAGGCGGGTTACAGCATTATAAAATATACAGCTTAGACCCATACAGAGCACATTATGGTACTGTATTTGAAAATGAAGTTTACCAGAGGATGCCAGAGTCTCTTTGCCAAGGTAGTCTGTCTATAATAGAATATCTTTTTGTGCCTCCTCCTCCCTCATTTCAGCAGGATCTGTGGTAATGACGGTTAGGGCCTGCAACCTTGTCTTCCCCATTCAACTGGTACTCTTTCCTGCAACCAAGCTTTCTATATGTACTTTTGAAATATCTAAGTACTACTGTAGAATTCAGAGACATAGGAGATTATCGCACTACACTCTTATAGTGCTGCTATTCCACTTTAACTACTCTGGCTGCCTCATGTTGCATTCTGGGACATGTAGTTTAGGAAGAGGCATTTAGAATATTCAGCCAGAGAGCTCCTAGGCTTCAAGGAACTACAAACCCCAAAATGCAACAGGAGGCAGTCAGAGCAGTTAAAGGAGATCAGCAGCGTTTTAAAAGTGTAGTGCAATAGTGTCCATAGCCACGTTAGCCTGGAACAGGGGTAGGCAACCTTTCCCCTTTAAGGGCCGAGGGACTTCAGCTCCCAGAATCCCAGGAGCTATTGGCCAACATGGGACTATTGGCCAACATGG
Source organism: Phrynosoma blainvillii (assembly GCA_026167975.1). Taxonomy (NCBI): domain Eukaryota; kingdom Metazoa; phylum Chordata; class Lepidosauria; order Squamata; family Phrynosomatidae; genus Phrynosoma; species Phrynosoma blainvillii. Next base: position 158,055,784 of record JANUYF010000004.1, read on the forward strand.
CTGAGGCTTCTGGGAGCTGAAGTCCCTCGGCCCTTAAAGGGGAAAGGTTGCCTACCCCTGGCCTGGAATATCACTTCGCAAAGGGATCTTGTAGTGGTAGGCTGCGAGAGTATCAATACTGTGGATCCCAACAGAATAAATCAGAATAAATTAACAACACAGTATATACACTAACATGCAAGGTAAATTCAATATGTACCACAAGGCTAACTTGCAGACTGCTAGAAATAGAAATAGAAATTGAGTCCACTTTAACTGCCCTGGTTCAGTGCTAGGGAATCATGGGAATTGTATTTTTTTCTGAGACATGAGCCTTCTCTGTCAGAGAGCTCTGGTGCCACAATAAACTACAGTTCCCATGATTCCCCAGCACTGAGCCAGGGCAGTTAAAGTGGACTCAGTTTGCACTATTTCTAGCAGTCTGCAAAGGCCTTAACAAACAATACTTTAGACTTAACTGTAAAATAGAATGCCTACTGCATTTCACAGGCAAGAGCAATACTTTCTCATATTAAAACAACTAAACTGCCGTTTGATAAAATTCAAGCAAAAAAGAAATTCCCAATTTCTTAAAATAATATAAGACTTTTTAAAAACTGATCTGAAGAGATGAGTAAGTAATACAATAAACGGGCTTCAATTGCTATAATGTATTATATGGACACTTGGTAAACTGTTTTGTGGATGATACTTCCTGATTGAGATCTAATCTAGCCCATGAGGATCTTTCCAATTCTATGATTCTATGGTCCAAAACACACTGCAGGAATAATCCAGTTTGAGACCGCTTTAATTGCCCTGGCTCAGTGCTAGGGAATCCTTGGAACTGTAGTTTATTGCAGCACCAGAGCTCTCTGACAGAGAAGGCAAAATGTCTCACAATGCTACACTTCCCAAAATTCAGTAGCATTCAGCCAGGGCAGTTAAAGCAGTTTCAAACTGGATTATTTTTGCAATGTGGATGCAGCCAGAGACAATCTTTTTAAAAGAGGAAATGAACGAGGGAATAGGTAAAACTGCAGACTGAAGGACGAAAGGAAGGTTCAAAATACACTGTAGAAATACACTCATCCCTCCACATTCGCTGGGGTTAGGGGCACAGGACCCCCGTGAATGTAAAAAAACTACAAATAACAAAAACATTTATGTTTTTACCTGACAGAACACCTCTCTAGGAATCTCTAGGTCCTCCAGTGCAACTCTGTGGTCAACATCTGCCAAACATTGACCATAGAATTGCGCTGGAAGAGCTACAAATGCCTGGTGGATTTCCTGATTCCTGCTACAGCCATTTTAATTTTAATTTATTTGTCATTTATTGTAATGTTTTCGTGGTTTGTTACCTTTAAGTATCTTTTTAAATTTTGATTGTTTAATTATATTTTAGGGGGGTGGGCTATTGGTGGATGGATTGTTCGTTTTAGCATGTAAGCCACCTCGGTTGTATTTTACAGAAAGGTGGGATATAAATTATTATTATTATTATTATTATTATTATTATTCTCTCTAAGAATCTCTAGATCCTTCAGTGTGACTTTTGGTTAAAGTTGACCACAGAGTTGTGCTGGAGGACTTTGGGCCTTTGCAGACTGCTAGAAATAGTGCAAATTGAATGCGCTTTAACAGCCCTGGCTCAGTGCTAGGGAATCATGGGAATTGTATTTTTTTCTGGAACATTGAGCCTTCTCTGTCAGAGAGCTCTGGTGCCACAATAAACTACAGTTCCCATGATTCCCTAGCACTGAGTCAGGGCAGTTAAAGTGGCCTCGATTTGCACTGTTTCTGGCAGTCTGCAAAGGCCCTTAGATGTTCTCAGAGAGAACATATTAATAAAATCGGTGAATAATCAAAGCCGCAAAAATCAAAGCCGCAAATGTGGAGGGACAAGTGTAATCCGGTTTGAGACCACTTTAACTGCTCTGGCCCAATGCTGGAGAATGATTCTGAGAACTGTAGTTTTGTGAGAGACATTGAGCTTTCTCTGTCAGAGAGAGCTCTGGGGCCACAACAAACTACAATCCCCAGGATGCCCTAGCACTGAGCCAGGGCTATTAAAGCGGTCTTGAACTGGATTATTCCTGCAGTGTGTTTTGGACTGAAGTTGGAGGGATGGGGACAAAAGGGAGGGGAGGGGGGGGATCAAACCCAGTGTAATGGACCCTTTCTGCCTGACCTTTGACTATGTGGGCTGGAAGTGGATGTAAAACCTTCCTCCTATCTCCCAACCAGAGAAATGGGCAGAAGAGGAGAGAGAAAGAGAGACTTTGGCCATCTATCTTGCCCTCCCTGTGCCAAGCAGTGCCCTCAAGCATCTTAATCCTCTCCCCAGGAGCCATTACACCCCACATATCCCCAGAGCCCCTTTCTCCCAGTTCAGAGGCCCTGGGCTCCCACATCCACAGCTACATAGGGCCTGAACAGACTGCCAGAAATAATCCATTTTGAGGCACTTTTTAACTGTCCTGGCTCAATGCTAGGGAATCATAGGGCCCATAGAATCATAGAGTTGGAAGAGACCCCAAGGGCCATCCAGTCCAACCCCATTCTGCCATGCAGGAACTCCCAATCAAAGCATCCCCGACAGATGGCCATCCAGCCTCTGCTTAAAGACCTCCAAGGAAGGAGACTCCAGAAATAGTGCAAATTGAGTCCACTTTAAGGGTTAGGGTTAGGGAATCATGGGAACTGTATTTTATTGTGGCACCAAGGCTCTCTAACAGAGAAGGCTCAGTGTCTCAGAATAAAATTCCCATGATTCCCTAGCACTAACCCTAACCCTTAAAGTGGACTCAATTTGCACTATTTCTGGCAGTCTGCAAAGGCCCATAGAATCTTGGAAGAGACCCCAAGGGCCATCCAGTCCAACCCCATTCTGCCATGCAGGAACTCCCAATCAAAGCATCCCCGACAGATGGCCATCCAGCCTCTGCTTAAACACCTCCAAGGAAGTAGACTCCATTACACTCCGAGGGCACTGTAGTTTTTTTGTTTTTTTTCCTGAGACATTGAGCCTTCTCTGTCAGAGAGCTCTGGTGCCACAATAAAATACAGTTCCCATGATTCCTTAGCACTGAGCCAGGGCAGTTAAAGTGGGATCAAGCTGGATTATTTCTGGCAGTCGTCTGTTCAGGCCTTTAGGCCCCAATCCCCACAGAGCCTTGCGATAAAGCCCTTCTCAACGCAGTGCAGTGCAGGCAGGAGGAAGAAGAAGAAGAAGGCCCACTTTATGCCAGAGACCGCCGCTCTGAGGCGGCTTCAACCAGGCGTCGAGTTGTCACCATTTGCTGTCTCCTCCTTTCCACCATTTTACACCATTTTCAGCCTCAAAGACCCCTCAAGCCGAGCCCTCCTCGCTCCCCCCGCCCCTCACACCTGCCACATTTGCCCCGCTTTATTTCCCCCCTCAGCTTGTGAAGGAGCCACCGTCCCGGGGGAAGACGAAAAACCCAAGCCCGGCAAAAGCCTGAGGCCTAATAGAGAGAAGCGTGGAGGGGGGGGAATGCAACGCAACGCAGGGACGCGGACCGAGAGGCCTTCCTCCCAGGCCTGGCGAAGGCCTGCTGGGCCAAGGGAGAAGGAGAGGGAGGCCTGGGCAGCCTCCGCCCTATTGTTCTTCCGCTCACCTCGCGGCGGCGGCGGCGGCGGTGGCGGTGGCGGCTCCTCTCAGCTGCGGACCAGGGCCGTCGTCGCGCCCTCCGCCTCCTCCTCTTTCCCCCGCAGGGAGAGATGGCCGGCCCCGGCCTCGGCGCCCACCCTCCGGCCTGCTGCGCCCGCCGCTGCTGCTGCTGCTGCCGCCGCCGTCGCCGCCTCTGGTGCCGCCAGGGCCGCCTCTGCAGCAGGGGCCATCTTGGGAGCCTCCTCTCCGCCCGCTCGTTCGCCTCAGCGGCAGCGACAGCAGCAACAACAGCAGCGCCAAGCCAAGCCCGGCCCGGCCGCGCCTCCCCGCTCCTTGCCTCGCCTGGAAGGCGGAGCGACGACCGTGAGGCCTAGGGCCTCGGCCCCGCTTCCCCTCTTCTCCCTCAGAGAGAGAGTCGGGGAAGGGGAGGCCCAGACAAAGGGCCTCGCTTCTCGCAGATGGCGGAGGAGGACGCAAAATGGAGGACGTGACCAAGTCGAAGCGAGAAGCGCGAAGCGCTCCCTGCTGCTTCTGAGTCATGCTCAAAATGGAGGACGTTTTGGGAGTCCCTCCTGGACTCTGAAGGGTGGGAATGGAGGATAACGGCCTAGAAAAGGAAGGCCCCTCGTCGCCCTGGCCTGGCTCTCCCAAGTCGAGAGAGACTGAGGATAAGAAGGAAACTTACCCCAGGCCCTCCATGCTCGAATGACAGCGTGGGATGTACTAAAACAAATGACAGTCCTTGCCCACAGGGAAACTATACTTTCCCATTGAGAATCACTGCAGAAGACTTGCCCATAGGGAAACGCTGGAGAATGCCAGCCCCCAGGGAAACATTGAATACTTATCCAATGTTTTCCTAGGGCCAAGCATTCCTCCATGTTTCCCCATGGGCAAGTGTTCCCCAAAGTTTCCCTGGACAAACATTCTCCTATGTTTCCCTATGGGCAAGTATTCCCCTATGTTTCCCTATGGGCAAGTATTCACCTGTTTCCCTATGGGCAAGTATTCCCCTATGTTTCTCTATGGGCAAATAATCCCCTATGTTTCCCTATGGGCAAGTGTTCCCCAGAGTTTCCCTGGACAAGCACTCTCCTATGTTTCTCTGGGCAGATATCCCCCTATGTTTCCCTATGAGCAAGGATCCCCCTATGTTTCCCTAGGGTCAAGTATCCCCCATATTTCCCTATGGGCAAGCATTCTCCTATGTTTCCCTATGGGCAGGTATTCCCCTATGTTTCCCTATGGGCAAGTATTCACCTGTTTCTCTATGGACAAGTATTCCTCCATGTTTCCCTATGGGCAAATAATCCCCTATGTTTCCCTATGGGCAAGTATTCCCCTATGTTTCCCTATGGGCAAGTATTCCCCAGAGTTTCCCTGGACAAGCATTCTCCTATGTTTATCTATGGGCAGATATCCCCCTATGTTCCCCTATGGGCAAGTATTTCCCTATGTTTCCCTATGGTCAAGTATCCCCCATATTTCCCTATGGGCAAGCATTCTCCTATATTTCCCTAAGGGCAGGTATCCCCCTATGTTTCCCTAGGGGCAAGTATCCTTCTATGCTTGTTTCCCTGTGGCAGGTATTCCTCCATGCTTTCCTATGGCAGGTATTCTCCTATGTTTCCCTATGGTCAAGTATTCCTCCATGTTTCCCTATGAGCAAGTATTCCCCTGTATTTCCCTATGGGCAGGTATTCCCCTCTGTTTCCTTATGGGCAGGTATTCCCCAATGATTCCTTATGGGCAAGTATGGTTTCCCTATGGGCAAGTAGCATCATTTGTTTTAGTATGTCCCTGACAGACATTAGTATTATAGCTGTGTTAGTCTGTACGATCAGTATGTATTTTGTAGCCCCTTTGAGACTCACTGAAAGAAAGAAGTTGGCAGCAGGAGCTTTCCTAGGCTTCAATCTACTTCCTCCTTTTTCTTGAAGAGGTTGATGGATTTCCACTCCATCCGGCTAAATTTGGTGCTTTCCATAGCGGTAGAATTCAAAGATATAGCTGTGCTAGTCTGTAGAATCAGTATGTAGAGAGATCTTGTAGCCCCTTTTGAGACTCAAAGAAAGAAGTTGGCAGCCAGAGCTTTCCTAGACTAAGGTCTACTTCCTCACCAAGAGCATCTGAGGAAGTAGACTGAAGTCTACAAAAGCTCCTGCTGCCAACTTCTTTCTTTCAGTGAGTCTCAAAGGGGCTACAAGATCTCTCTACATACTGACAGCGTTAGTAGTTTAACACTGCAAGAGGCCTACCTTTGTCTACTCTGAACCAAACCCAGACTGAAAACAATACAGCTTTCTTCAGCAAATACATGTTGGCCTGCAGCTCCTTTTAAACTCCGCCTGTGCTTTGCATTGTCATGGGCCTTCAAGGTGTTTCTGACTCATGGCGACCCTAAAGCCACCCTATCTTGGAGGTTTTTTGGTAGGGTTTCTTCAGAGGGGGTTGTCATTGCCTTCCTCTGAAGCTGAGAGAGTGTAACTTGCCCAAGGTTGCCCACTCTGTTTCATGGTCAAGATGAGAATCAAACCCTGATCTCCAGAGTCGTAGGGTCTTTGCAGACTGCCAGAAATAGTGCAAATTGAGTCCACTTTAACTGCCCTGACTCAGTGCTAGGAAATAATGGGAACTATAGTTTATTGTGGCACCAGAGCTCTCTGACAGAGAAGGCTCAATGTCTCAGAAAAAAATACAGTTCCCATGATTCCCTAGCACTGAGCCAGGGCAGTTAAAGTAGACTCAATTTGCACTATTTCTGGCAGTCTGCAAAGGCCCGTAATCTGGTGCTCAAACCACTACACCACAATGGCTCTCTGTGTTGTAAACGTGCATTTAATTTCTATATTGTTTTAAGTCCTGAGTGCAAGCATCCAGTACAAAGACAATGTAATAATAATAATAATAATAGTAATAGTAGTAGTAAATGGCTAGCTAGCTCATCTCCATCCTATAAATAGCAAAGGATATGGATTATCTCAGACATCATGCCTCTAATTATCCACATGTTTTCTTCATGTCCTGGCAACCTTGTGAAGATAAATTTATTTTTTTTCTTTTGTCTATAGGACATCTTCCCTTTCTGAAAAGTAAGTAGCTGAATTATTTGGGGAACACAATGATAACCACTTTGTATATTTCCTCTAGATGCCTTAAGTAAAAGAGCATGATTTATGTTAAAATGCAGTCTCAAAAGAGAACTTTTGAAACTTGGAAAAAGCGAACAAAAGCCTTTGTAAAGAAATTTGGGTAAGATACTATTTTATCTATTCAGTACATATGTGTATACCTCATCCTTTCTCCAAAATGCTCAAGGCAGCATACATCAATCTATGCTGTACTCTTGTATCCTCACAGCAACCTACAGGTTAAGTATCCCCCAGTGAGCTTCCCTGCTAAGTGAAGAAATGAATCAGCCAGTTTCTGTGATTACATTTTAGGGTGAGGTTCTGAAGACAGCTTTGGTGACCTTGGTAGATGACTCACGCTTGGAACTGGATGCTGGAGTATGGCCTTGGTTCCGCTGGACTGCTCAGCCTGTTTTGTTGTTGAGTGCCTTCAAGTCATTTCCAACTTACCGCTTTTCTGACCAATCCTTTACTAACACACTACACAAAATAAAAATATAACAAAGGAAACGGGACTTTCAGCTTGCTAGATAACAGTTGTGCATAGTTGACAAAATTATTCTACTTCCTCTAAATGTATATGTAAGATAAGCTGCTATCATTATACCATTTTACTTTTCTTTAATTCCTAAAATTGTTATTTCTCCCATATTTTCTTATAAAATTAATGACCAGTGCTCATTCTTTTATAAAGTTAACAGGCATCTCTGTAATCAAATTAATCAATTTGTCCATTTTAGCAAGGTTGTACAATTTTATCTATTATTATTATTATTATTATTATTATTATTATTATTATTTTCCTGCTTTTCCCCTAAAATTGGGACTCAAAGTGGCTTACAGTTTAAAAGAACAACCGTTCTTCTTGTGATGGAATATTGACATTCTTCCATTTCTGTGCATAAAGTAGAATTCTTTTTGCCAGATCTGCACATAAAGTAGTACTCTCACAGCTGTAACCATATGTTGAATGATCCTTTCACGCTTCTTCACAGGTTCATCCATCAAGCCCAGTAAAAAAAGTTCTCACTTCAAATGGAATTTAAGCTTCAAAATATCTTCCATAATAGAATATATGAGTCCAATATTTTCTCACTTTATCACAAGCCTGCCACATGTTAAAAGTTCCCTCTTTTTTATTACATTTCCAACAGTACTTACCATGTGGAGTAACAAAACAAATTAACAAAGCAAGACTTATACTCAGGACCAATCTATTACAGAACAAAATGAACCCAGGAAATTATAGAAGAACCCCACTAGTGGACATGTACTGTTCGCCATTGAAACCACTCTGACATATCACTGAATCTATTTTGGACAATAACATTGCCATCTCAAACGCTCTCGGCAGCAGGGCTTTACTTGCCTACAAACAGCCTCCCAATCTCAAACATTTTCAAGAGGAACACAAATGGGAAGACAAGTACAAGACCTTGCCACAAACCCAGATACTAACTGCCAGCACATCTACTTGGAGAATGTAATTACAGAACGTAATCACATAACCCACAATATTTAGAGGAACTTTCACTTGCTCATTCTTTAATGTATATAGTAATAATAATAATAATAATTTTTATTTATATCCCACCTCTCTGAGTAATGCAACCGGGATGGCTTACAATATTAAAATATACATTTTATATCCCACAATCCCACCCACCCCCCTTAAAATACTAAATTGACAATTAAAACACACTTAAAATAATAGTACCAGTAGACAATAACTGCAACAGAATCAGGGACAAGCAGGTTGGGCTATCTTTTGGTGGCCGGGATATCTGTTCAGAAAAGGCCTGCCAGAAGAGATCCGTTTTAACAGGTTTTTTTAAGCTGTTTAAGGTGGGTAATATGACGGATCTCATCTGGCAGACCATTCCATGATCTGGGAGCGGTTGCCGAAAAGGTCCTCTGGGCAGCTGCAGACAGTCTAGTTTTTATAGGCTGCAGCAGATTCTTCCCAGAGGACCTGAGTGTGCGGGGAGGATTATACAGAAGGAGGCGGTCCCAAAGATAGGTTGGACCCAAGCCATTTAGGGTTTTAAAGGTGATAACCAACACCTTGTACTGGGCCTGGAAACTAATGGGCACCAGTGAAGATCGGTGTTATGTGGTCTCTTCTCGATGTTCCTGAGACCAGCGTGGCTGCCATATTTTGTACTAGTTGAAGTTTCCGGACCAAGTACAAGGGTAGCCCCATATAGAGCGCCCCATGTATATGCCATCCTTTGTCAACAATGTCCTTTAGCACTTTACATTGAGTAAACAGGCTCTATGTCAGGGGTAGGCAACCTTTCCCCTTTAATGGCCGAGGGACTTCAGCTCCCAGAAGCCTCAGCCATGTTGGCCAATAGTCCCATGTTGGCCAATAGCTCCTGGGAGTCTGGGAGCTGAAGTCCCTCGGCCCTTAAAGGGGAAAGGGTTGCCTACCCCTGCTCTATGTCATGGGATAAATGGACATAAATCAGATATTAGAAATGGGAATACACTAAAGCCTATTACAGAACACTATGATCTTCCAGGGCATTCCATCTCTTACCTTCAGAACAATGGTCCATGAACTACAAAGGGAGACTGGAAAGAGAAACAGCTGATTTACAATATATTCACAAACTCCAATCCAGTGGATTGAATAAAGACTGGCTTCTTGACACATTTCACATAACACTGCATTACACTGAGATTTCCATGCTCAGGAGATGGTCTGGTGCCCTCTACTGTTATATTTATATACCATAGTTGACTATTTAATTGCTAAGAAAAAAATGTACTGTACCTCCAACAACATACTGGAGAATGGAGGGATTTACAGCAGCAAGCACATAAAATGTTTGCAAGGAACACCCTAAATAATTTATTTTTGTATTTATTCAATTAATCTGTATTCCATACAGATTTCATCCTTTAATTAAACTCTTCCTCCCCCCCCCCCCCCGCCGATTCAGTAGTACAATGTTATATGCTGCAGATATAAATCGTTTCCTCTGGCTTGTACCCCATGCACAAATAAGAAATCTGCATAGGCTATTAAAACATTAAATAGTAGCAATTGGAACTGAGTGCAGAAATTAATAGGGCTGCATCTGCACTGCAAAAATAATCCAATCTGATACTGCTTTAACTGCCATGGCTCGATGCCATGGAATTCTGGGAATTGTAGTTTTGTGAGACATTTAGCCTTCTCTGTCAGAGATCTCTGGTGCCCCACCAAACTACAAATCCCAGGATTCCATGGTATGGAGCCATCACAGTTAAAGCAGTGTCAAACTAGATTATTTCTGCACTGCAGAAGCAGCCTAGGTTTCCTATTCAGTTGTTATAAGATCAGTATGATGTGTCCCAATTGCTCATACTAATATACATTCTGGTGAGGGTATTTTAAATCTTTTGTAGTTTGTGGACAAACCTGAAAGATAGCCCTGTATAAATAGCATTAAGAACAGGTTGAAAGCTGTTCTGAGCTTTTATGAGAGTACCAGAATGAACAACAACTGCAGAGAGCCATCTAATAAAATGAGAGCCAGCAAGGTGCAGTGGTTTGAGTGTTGGACTAGGCTACTGGAAGACCAGAGTTCGAATCTCCATTTGGCCATTGAAACCTACTGTGCCACCTTGAGCACATCACACTCTCTCAGCCCCAGAGGAAGGCAAAAGCAAACCCTCTCTGAACAAATCTTGCAGAGAAAACCCATGATAGGTTCACTTTAGGGTCAACACAAGTCAGAAAAACACAAAACAATATTGCTGCGCTATTTTCCATAGTAGTATTACCCTGGGAGGGCACCTACAAACTAATATATTTTAAGGAAATGTTAATAGCTCAAATAAAAATACGCTTTGGCTGGGGCAGCATTCAGCCTGGGATCTTTCCCTTTATATATTGGTTCCAAATCACAGAGAACTCCAGAGGCAATTCCCAGTAGATTTGTAGCTTTATTAGTAAAACAATCAACACACACACACTCACAGAACTAACGAAACAAAGGTGGGAGAAGGTAATGGTAATACTGTACTGATCCTGAAGCACGGTTTCAATCAAGGGGTGTTGGAATGGAGATGGCTCAACAGCTGCCATGGCAAGTGGGGTGGCCAGCTTATTGAGGAATCTAGTAGAAGTTGAACAGAGGTTCTGTCCTGCTTCAGACTAGACCCACTTGCCCATGTGCAGGCAGTGATATTTATAAAAATAATGTCTCGAGGTAGATACTTCAGGATGAATGGCTTACTTCAGTGCTAAATGGTTTTCCCCAAGGAGAAGAATGGTTGGGAGATTGAGGAAATGTTTGGACAATTGGCAAAGGAAAACTCCTACTGGGGAAAAACCCTTTGTCTATGTATGCACAACCATCTTCTTGTCAGAATCCCATCATCGCCTCCATAGACAAAGGGATTATGTTGATATCTTTGGGTGATCTCATTGTGATGGGTGCTCTTGCTTCCTCCTATGCTGCAGCTGTCTGGATTTCCAAATATGATATGGCCAGGTCTCCACAGTTGGTGTGCCTCTCAGGCTACCCACCTCAGCATCCCTTTTAGTATTAAAGTGATATCACATATGAGAGGGGTGATTGGGGGTCTGATCCTGGGGTAACAGGAGCACCTTTCCCCTTCACTACCCTCAAAGTTGTTGCTTCAGCACATCAAGATTAGCAACACCTTCTGGGGAGAGAAACAAGGGATGTGGTGGAGGTGGGGGTCTATTACAGACCTTCAAGCAAACTGAGGACATGTATGATGCATTCCTGGAACAGATGACTGCACATTCAAAAAGGAGAGATATAGTAGTAATGGCGGATTTAAACTATCCTGATAAAGGACCCAAATAATTACTGCCCAGTCAGCCTGATAGTAATACCAGGAAATTATCCAGAGCAAATCATTAAACTGTCTGTTGCTGTTGTTGTTAACTGTCCTCATGTCAACTCTGACTCATGGCGATCCTATGGATGAGACATCTCCAAGACCCCCATTCTCCACTGGTCTGCTTAGGTCCTGCATATTCAGGCCTATGATGTCTTTGATTGAGTCCATCCATCTGGCATGTGGTTTGCCTCTCTTTCTACTACCTTCTACCTTTCCGAGGATTATTGCCTTTTCTATGAATCATGCCTTCTCATGATGTGGCCATCAGTCTGTACGCGTTTAGAAAGGAATTCTGTGATTATTACATGGGTTACTAAAAAACAAGTCATGCCAGACCAACTTATCTCTTTTTTTATAGTGTCACAAGCTTGGTAGATGAAGTGAATGCTGTGGATGTAGTGTATCTTGATTTCACTAAGGCCTTTGACAAGGTCCCCATGATATCCTTGTAAAAAAGCTAGTAAAATGTGGGTTAGGCAATGTGACTGTTAAGTGGATTTGTTGGCTGACCAAACCCAAAGAGAACTCAAAAATGGCTTCTCCTCATCCTGTAGAGAAATGACTAGTGGGGTGCCACGGTGTTCTGACCGGGACCCAGTGTTTTTCAACATCTCTATCAATGACTTGGGTGATGGAATAGAAGGCATGCTTATCAAATTTAGAGTTAACGCTAAATTTGGAAGGGTAGCTAATAACCCAGAGGACAGGATCAGAATTCAAAATGACTTTAATAGATTAGAAAACTGGGCCCAAACTAACAAAATAAATTTCAACAGGGAAAAATGTAAGGTACTACAATTAAGCAGAAAAAATGTAATGCACAGATATATGAGCCCTGGTGGCGCAGTGGTTCGCATCCTTCCCAGGTCACTAAAATGAATACCCAACTTGTTGGGGGTAATTAACTTACACATTATAAACCGCTTAGGGCAGGGGTAGGCAACCTAAGGCCCCGGGGGCCGGATGCGGCCCCCCAGGCATTTGGACTGGCCCCAGGCTGATCCTGCCGCTGCCACCCCCGCTGCCCGCCATGATGATATTGATTATTGTTGTTATTACTTGTTCTTGGGGTTTTCTTGGCAAAACCTCCACAGGGGTTTTGCCATGGCTTTTCTGTGGCTGAGAGAGTGTGCATGTATATTTTTTTAATTTTTTAATTTAAAAACAATATTTTTATTTATTTATTTATTTATTTTTGGTGCTTCGGCCCCCCCAGTTGTCTGAGGGACAGCAACCTGGCTCCTGGCTCAAAAAGGATGCCTACCCCTGGCTTAAGGAGTGCTTAAATGCACTGATAAGCAGTATAGAAATGTACTTGCTATTGCTGTGATGAGGGACAGCTGGCTCGACAGTAATGTATGTGAAAGGAATCTAGGTGTCTTAATGGACTACAAGTGGAACATGAGTCATCATTGTGATGCAGCAGTTTTAAAAGGCAATGCAATTCTAGGTTGCATCAGTAGGAGCATAGTGTCTAGATCAGAAGTAGGCAACTTCCCTCGATCTAGATCGAGGGAAGTAATAGTACCATTCTATGCTGTTTTGGTCAGTCCTCACCTGGAATACTGTGTCCAGTTCTGAGTGCCACAATTCAAGAAGGATATTGACATGTCCAGAGGAGGCTGACCAAATGGTGAAAGCTCTGGAAACCGTGTCTTATGAGGAGAGGATAGGGAGCTGGGTATGTTTAGCCTGGAGAAGAGGTTAAGTGGTGACATAAGAGTAATGTTTCAATATTTAAAGGGATGTCATGTTGAAGATAGAGCAAGCTTGTTTTCTGCAGCAGGAGAGACTAGGACATGGAGCAATGGACTCAAGGTACAGGAAAATATATTCTACCTCAACATTAGGAAGAATTTCCTGATGGTAAGATCTGTTTGATAGTGGAACACTGCCTTGGAGTGTGGTGGAGTCTCCTTCTTAGGAGGTTTTTAAACAAAGGCTGGATGGCCATCTGTTAGGAGTGCTATGATTGTGTATTCCTGCCTGGCAAGGGGCTGGATTGGATGGCCCTTGTGGTCTTCCAACTCTAGGATTCTATGAAAACCCTATGAAATTAATGGGGTTGCTAGAAATCAGTGGGTGACTTGAAAGCATATATGCACTTTGTAATCTCTGCAGCCCCTGGAGCCATGTGAGCCATATCTGGCCCTAGGGCTGAATGTGCCCCTAGGGCACCAGAGGAGGGGCACTGTATCCTTCTCAAAAACTATGCCAAAGTACCTTCCTCCTCCCCTGTGTGACATTTTCTGTTTTAGGGCTGACAAATTTGAATCCAGTTGTTTTCAAAAACAATGCAGTTTCAAGATGTCATTGTCAATAATTATCTACTAATCTGCCTTTATTTATTATGATGGTCCAAAAAAGCACCAGGCTAACATAGACCCATGGGAGAGACAGACTCAGTTGCACCCCTGCTGTTTAACTGCTCAATGTAATTAAAGTACTGAAGCAATAAAGCAATAAAAACATCCAGAATATCAGATTTCCAGTGAAGTTCTTGCTCTGTTAATTCATTTGCAAATGAATCATCTGAAAATTCTCACACCAGCTGAGCAGGTGGCAAATGTCTTGGCTTGTAAATAGAAATTTAAAGGGTCGATAACACAAAAATCCTTATGTTTAACCAACCACAACAAATGATGATCACATCCCTAACTGGAGCTGGAGAAGCGTAACAGTTGCTAACATTTCTTTAGAGGTTGTCGGCATGAGGCCTTGTTAACTGCATAGGTTCTGGCAGCAAGCCGAAGGTAGTGCCTATGAGGCCTATGAAACCCCTGTTTGCAGTCGGATATTTGGAGAGGGAAATTCTTGATAAACAAGAGAGAAAACAAGAATTGCACAGAAAGGGAAAGAATAAAGGTGCTGGGCAAGCAGAAAGGGTTACAGAAAGAGCACACAAGGATTTCTGTGAGACAGACAGGCTGGAAAACTATCTAGAAGCGGGGAGAGAAATGGTGAAGCTCAAAATGATTGCTCAGCAAAAGTAATTAAAGAATTCAAGGTCATCTTTCCCCTAAACTCTGGTTGAAAACAGAAGATCTGAATCCAATAGAGAAACTAACAGAAAATTATAATATTCCAATTGTGGGTTAAAAATAAATGTACTAATGGCCTTAATCCAACTCTAATGCATACGTATTTAATGAGGGAGCCAGAGAAAGAGATTCAAGCAGGATGACTCAAAGCAATGTAGTAAATCAATGGGCCTATGAAGAGAGGTTTAACTAGATGTGAAAAGAAATATTACAAGAATAGATGGGACTTGAATGCAATGATTATGTATATTTTGATGAATAAGTGAGATCTTTTACAAATGTTACCTGTTTCATTGAAAGTTGCAACCCATTGGTGACATATTGGCATTACAAGGAGCTGGAGATCAGACAGTGCCTTATGCAGGGCTCACAACTTTAGAAGTACAGATTCCATGTGATAGTAGAGGCATGGAATATATAGAGGTATATATTCTAGCCCTTGTATATGCTTGAACCAAAAAGTGGCTGCCATAATTGGAACAAATGTACTAAAACTAATAGTCGATTCTAATCCAGAATATCTCAGTCCTCTAGACCAGGGGTCAGCAAGTTCCCCTTACCTAGGATCCCCTGGTCTTCCGTGGGCCGCCACCGTGCGTGTCACAGCCGCTATTTTGTTTTCCAAAATGGCAGCCGCGACTCATTTGCATATGCACAGTACTCCTGCACATGTGCAAACAAGCCGCGGCCGCCATTTTGGAAAACAAAGTGGCGGCCACGACGCGTGTGGCGGCGGTCAGCGGGGACTGGTCCAAAGGCCTCGGGGGGGGCAGATCCGGCCCATGGGCCGTAGGTTGCCGACCCCTGCTCTAGACCAAATGGACTGGTCATATCAGTGGAAGATGGCTTGTAGTCATTATTTGGGAAGTCAAGGGTTGCAAGTAGGAAAAGGTAGTGAGATACAAGAATATAAATTGGCACACTAAGGATGGTGATGGGTTACAAAAGTTAAATAATTTAACAAAGAAGGATACATACCCAGTACCTAGAACTGAGGAAATGTTTGCATGACTTGTAGGATCTCAGTAATTTTCTGTCTTCCACCTTAAGAGCAGATATTATCAAGAACCAGCAGGTTATCTGAAAACAGTTTTTACCCCTCCATTTGGTAACTAGCAATTTAAAATGATGCTCAAGGTCTGACAAATGCCCCAGCAACTTTTCAGTGAATGGTGGTGAATGTTATGCATGGCTTACATTTAAATGAAGTAGGTGCAATTTTTTGATGATTTTATTTCCCCAGCCATCAAAAAAGAACATGGCTTCTAAAGATACTGAGGAGACTTTGTGCTTATGGACTGAAGCTATCCTCTTCTAAATGTAATCTGAGCCATCTAATAGCAGCAGCAGGAACAGAATCAGACAAAGCGAAAAAGATGCCATTACGACTTGGCCACTGCCTACCGCTCTGAGAGAACTCCAGAGATTCCTTGGATGTGATTTGCACAGATATACAGTATCATAGCCAAAGCATTATATTCACACTTAACATGCAATTCTAAAGGACATATAAGTCCTGGGATCCAATCTCTCAAAACATAGGTGGGATAATAACTGCCAGAAGGCTTTCTAGAAATGACTAGAAACGACTATTGCACTAGTACTGGAATTTGTTGATTGGAGGTTTCCACATATATTATACACAGATGCCAGTACTGTAGGATTAGGAGAAGCATTGTTTCCGATGCAAAATGGCAATCTTCATGTCATTGCTTATGCCAGTAGAGACTTGAGACACAGAGAATACAATTTCCCTGTCTATAAGTTGGATGTTTCTAGCTTTGAAATGGGCAGTCTATGACAAATTTCATTATTTTCTTTATGGAATCAAATGTACAGTAATGACAAATAATAACCTTTTAACATATGTATGTAGAGAGATCTTGTAGCACCTTTGAGACTAACTATGTAGAGAGATCTTGTAGCACCTTTGAGACTAACTGAAAGAAAGAAATTGGCAGCATGAGTTTTCGTAGACTTCAGTCTACTTCCTCAGATGTATTTGGTGGAGTGGAGGCCAGGCACAGACATATATATGTGAGGATGTCAATTCAAATTGGCTTATGTTGCCAATTTCTTTCACTTAGTCTCAAAGGTGCTACAAGATCTCTCCATATACTGATTCTACAGACTAACATGGCTATACCTTTAACATATGTGTTAACTTCAGCCAAACTAGATGCTGCAAGGGTGAGGAGGATGTCAGTCCTGTCTTTATTTACAGGTGGACAGAATAATGTAGATGTTAATTTCCAAAGGCAAGATTCTATGCCTGTAGATGAGTAAGAAACTAGGCAAACAAAATCGATTGCTAAACTGTTGCCTAAGATCCAACAAGGTCTGGAAATCACCGAATACAGAAGTTTGCAAAGCAGTAATCCATTTCAAATAGTCTTTCAGGACCCATCTACATCCAAAGGGTCATTGGGAAGCAATACCAGTCTTGTGAAGTCGTAGGCTTTCATGGCCGGCATCCATAGTTTTTTTGTGGGTTTTTCGGGCTGTGTGGCCATGTTCTAGAGGAGTACAAAAGTACAAAAAAAATACCAGTCTTATTGAAACCCTGCCTTATTCTGAGAATATCCAAGAAGAACTTGAAAATCAAGGATGCAGTATTGATATACCGGTATTCTATGAACAGAGTGCTAGTCCCTCAGACTGGAGAAGGCTACAGAGAAAATAATATGGCCAAAGTAATTAAGTATTTGGAAAGAAAATGTAAGCTTACTTTAGGTAAATAAAAGTATGAGGAATATGAAATTAGACTGTATCTAAGAGAATGACATAAGGCTTTCCTTTGTTAGTTCTAGGCACTATTTCTTCATTGTCTAGGTTGAACTTGTGAAGGTCCTTGGTGGTCATTATTTTTGTTTTCTTTATGTTCAACATTAAGCCTGTTTTTGCACTTTCTTCTTTTATCTTCCTTAGTAGATGTTCCAGGTCTGTCAGGTTTTCTGCTAGTACTATGGTGTCATCTGCATATCTTAGATTGTTGATATTCCTTCCTCCTATTTTCACTCCTCCTTCTTTTTTCCAAGCCTGTTTTTCTTATAATATGTTCTGCATACAAGTTGAACAGATAGGGTGAGAGGATACAGCCTTGTCTGACCCCTTTGCCAATTGGGAACCATTCTGTTTCTCCATCTTCTGTTCTGACAGTAGCCTCGTGTCCTGAATACAGATTCCTCATTAGGACTATCAGATGTGTTGACGTTCCCATGTCTTTAAGGGCATCCCATAGCCTTTCATGAGCTATGCAGCAAAGGCTTTGCTATAGTCTATAAAGCACATGCTGATTTTCTTTTGGAATTCCCTGGGTTTATTTATCAAATGGTGTTCTTTCATTTGATAAGGCTTTCCTTATCAAATGGTAAAGAGTACAATGGAGGGAAGAGGACATGGATCAACTGGAATTATTATCTGATGAGGCCAGTGTAAAGTCAAGTCCTTATGATGAGGAGGAGACCCAAAGCACTGTGACTGAGCCACAGTTTTCTACGGTGACTGATTATCTCAGTACTATACTCAGTTTATACTCAGTACTTGAGTACAATTGAGGCGTTGGTGTGAGGGAGGTGTTGTTGTAAAGGCTTAGAGAAAACAGTGGGCGGCTGGCCTTTCTCGTCAGGGAAGTCTAGAGACAGCAAATGCATCAAGTTCTTGAGGTACTGAGTTTGTCCCCGAAACTCAAAGCCTGTCAGGTTGGTTGTGTTGTGAGTTTTTACATGTGTGGTAGTCTTAAAACTGACAAAGGTTGCATCTACACTGGAGAAATAAACCGGTTTGACACCGCTTTAACTGCTCCATGCTATGGAATTCTGGGAATGTGAGTTTGTTTTCTGTTGCACCAGAGAATAGGACCCGGAGCAATGGATTCAAACTACAGGAAAAGAGATTCCACCTCAACAATAGGAAGAACCTCCTCACAGAGCTGTTCACCAATGGACCACACTCCTTCGGAGAGTAGTGGAGTCTCCTTCTTTGGAGGTCTTTAAGCAGAGGCTGGATGGCCATCTATCAGGGGTGCTTTGGGCTGGATGGCCATTGGGGTCTCTTCCAACTCTATGATTCTATACATCTTTTAATAAATTCAGCAGAAAACAATGATCTGTACTGTAGATCTCAAAAAATTAGAATCAAGCCAGCAAAGTACAATGCTCTGAGTTTTTCAGTAATATCAAATACTATGAGTCTTCAGCCACTGAATGCATATTGAAATACCTATATTATTTAAAATTATGCAGATATATAATGCAAGGTTGGTTTTGACCACAACACTACTGAGTAACTATTGGGATGACAGTGTTTTAGGAGAGGAGAATGTAACTCATATGAATATTGGTTTGGACTAGTGGGAAGGGTATGTACTTGCTGTTGAATTCAGAAGAAGAAAGAGAGCTGGAGCTGGAGAGGAGCTGCAGTGGCAGGGCTAAGGAATAGGCCCTTTTTGCCTTGAATAATAATAATAATAAATAATAAAAAAAATATTTTTATCCTGCCCTTTGGGAATCCAATCAGGGTGGCTTACAACAATTAAAAATACATAATATCCAAAACAATCCCTCCCCCCTTAAAACAGCATTAAATCAAAAAAGATTAAAACAATAAATCCAACAATATAAAATTTAAAAACACATTTAAAAGAAAAAAAAATATAACAAGGCACAGCTTAACCAGCGGCAATGAGGAGGAAGGAATATCAACAATCTAAGATATGCTGATGATACCATAATACTAATAGAAAACCTCAAAGACCAGGAACACCTACTAAGGAATATCAAAGAAGAAGATGCAAAGGCAGGCTTAATGTTGAACATAAAGAAAACAAAAATAATGACCATCGAGGACCTTCACAAGTTCACAAGATGACCAAACTGAGACTGTCACACTTCAGACTCATCATGAGAAGAGAGGATTCTTTGGTGAAAAAACAATAAAGCTGAGGAAGGTGGAGGGAAGTAGGGAGAGAGGAAGGCCACATGCCAGATGGATAGACTCTATTAAGGGTATTAAGGGTATTAAGGGGTTGCAGGAATTAAGCAGAGCTGTGGAAGACAGAGGGTCTTGCAGATATCTCATCCGTAGTGTCACCATGAGTCAAGATCAACTTGAGAGTAGTTAACAACAACAAAATTTTCAGTTGTGTGGCTAGGAGGGAACAAAAGAGTATACTCTTTGTAGTGTAATTTCTATATTGCATTTGCTTTTGTTATGTTTTTTTTTAAATATTATTATTAATTAGGGCTTTAAGGTTGAGATTTAAAGTGCAATTGAATTTGCTATATTGAGATTTAAAGTGCAATTGAGTTTGGTATATTCAATTATTGTTGGCCCCAAAACAGCCTGAAAGAAGTTCATGTACAAGACCTGAGGAGGGCAGTTGTTGACCAGGGATCCTGGCAGTCTCATTTTTAGCACTGAAGTTGACTGCAGATAACACCAAAGTTATACATAAGTGTTCTTATTAGCATTTAAATTGTTTAAGAACATTTACACAACCAAACACAATATGACTATGGCCTGAGATAGATGGGCAGGAAGGAGCCCTGTGAAGCGGAATGGCAACCAATGCAAGGTGTCATCAGCAATACAATGGATTTAATTGTAACATTAAAAAACTGGCTGGGAAAGGGGACATGTATGCGGGGTCTTCATAACTGTGCTGTGTCAATGTGTCCCTGGGTGCATCGATGCACCATATGGACAGTTAATTGCTTCTGCCATTGAGTGGCTGGTCATATGGGTAGTTGCAAGGGCGTAGAATGGGCTGGCATCTGGGTGGGATGAAAGAGGTGATTGATGGTTGCTGGTGGTGTGTGCTTGGGACAGAAGAGAAGAAAATGTTGCATGACGCAACTTGTACCCGCGAATGCTCCATTTTGGCAGGTTTGACCTTGAAGATGTGGGGTGGGGGTGCAGACTGCCCGTGTTTAGTTGTTGCTTTTGAATTGAGCAGAGTCACATTGTGTGAGCTGAGGAGTTGTATATATATATATATATATATATATATATATATATATATATAATCTTTTGACTGCCCGTGGGTGACTGCCCATTGTGGAAGTCAACAGTGTGGCCAGTAGGTTCTATTTGTATCCAATAGGTTTTTCCTTTATCACAAGACCACCACATGTGATAAAAAAACATGTTCAGATACACCACATCTCCAACCTTTAAGTCCTTTATACATCTCAGACAATCTATCTGACATCATAGAGTCATAAGGCCTAAGCAGACTGCCAGAAATAGTGCACATTAAATTGAGGCACTGCCCTGGCTCAGTGCTAGGGAATCATGGGAACTGTATTTTTTTCTGGGACATTGAGCCTTCTCTGTCAGAGAGCTCTGGTGCCACAATAAATTACAGTTCCCATGATTCCCTAGCACTGAGCCAGGGCAGTGCCTCAATTTAATGTGTACTATTTCTGGCAGTCTGCTTAGGCCCATAGATCATAGAGTTGGAAGAGACCACAAGGGCCATCCAGTCCAACCCCCTGCCATGCAGGAACTCAAAATCAAAGCACTCCCGACAGATGGCCATCCAGCCTCTGTTTAAAGACCTTCAAAGAGGGAGAGTCCATCACTCTCCGAGGGAGTGTGTTCCACTGTCAAACAGCTCTTAGTATCAGGAAGTTCCTCCTAATATTGACGTGGAATCTCTTTTCCCTGAGCTTGCATCCATTGTTCCGGGTCCTATTCTCTGAAACAGCAGAAAACAAGGTTGCTCCATCCTCAATATGACATCCCTTCAAATATTTAAACAGGGCTATCATATCCCCTCTCAACCTTCTCTTCTCCAGGCTAAACATCCCCAGCTCCCTAAGTCGTTCCTCATAGGGCTTGGTTTCCAGACCCTTCACCATTTTAGTTGCCCTCCTTTGGACACGCTCCAGTTTCTCCACATCCTTTTTGAATTGTGGTGTCTGGATCATCAATACATAATCTTGTAAAAAATTTCTCTCATATTATGGCGTTTATCACATGGGGGAAATTGGGAGTTTAAACAATGATTAACCCATGAAAATCACGCAACTGTCATTAAAACATGTTTAAAACAACATAAACGCAAGTGTCATTATCCCATGAAGAACCAGGGAAGAACCAGGGAAGAAAGAGCAAAAAGTAATTCATGGGAAAATTCTATGAATGAGTTCCTGCTGTTTCTTGCCTGGTTCTTCACAGGATAATGGCACTTTAATCACGTTTCGTCTCAACGTTGTGTGAAAACCATTTGCACATTTGCACACAAGTGTGGGTTAGTCACGGATTCTGCATGGGATAACAGCGCTTTGTGTGTGAAAACCATTCGCACAATTGCAGATTAATCATGGGTTAATCACTGTTTATACTTCCAATTTCCCCCCGCTGTGATAAACTCCTTTGATACCTCTTTCAGGACTGTCTTCCACATTTTCTTCAATACGCCATCTCAATATTTTAATTCTGGGCCCATTTAACCAAACATTTAATCTGCTCATAACCTCCATAGATAAAATAACTGACCTTTATGCTGAGGTTCATTTCAGGTTGGACACAATATGGGAATTCTCTTTCTCCAGGGTGACTAGAGGATGTGTCCTAACCACCAAGGAAGACAAGGCATCGCAAAATGGAGGACATTGAAGAAAAATGGAGGGCATGACCAAATAACAGCCAAACCCACTCATATAAATGTAAATCCATGGTCAGAATGGAAGACATTTTGTAATTCCTCCAAGACAGAAGGTTGGGGTATAGGACAGGTCTTGGAAAAGGAGGACCTCTGGTCAGCCTGTCTTACATTCACTTTGGATTATGGAGTTTATCACACAGGAGACAAAGCGCCCGCATCCAGTTAATAAATGGGGTTTAAATCTCATGAACATCCTGCAAAAGCGGGATTGTTTTCAGACAATGCGGGCGATGTCGGCATTATCCCAACATTAACCTGTGAATAAAGTAACCAAATCGCGCCACTTTTTACATTTATTTTATTTATGTGTTAGGACACATCCTCTGGTCACCCTGGAGAAAGAGAAATCCATATTTTTTTTGTGGGTTTTTCAGGCTGTGTAGCCATGTTCTAGTAGCTTCTTTCTGACGTTTCGCCAGCATCTGTGGCTAGCATCTTCAGAGAATAGCATCTTCCTAGGCTCTGAAGATGCTAGCCACAGATGCTGGCGAAACATCAGAAAGAAACTCTTCTAGAACATGGCCACACAACCCGAAAAACCCACAAAAAACTATGGATGCCGGCCATGAAAGCCTACGACTTCACAAATCCATATTGTGTTCAACCTGAAATGCACCTCAGCATAAATGTCAGTTATTTTACGGGAAAATCCCCAAGATAAAAAGCGACGCGATTTGGCTGCTTTATTCATGGGTTAATGTCGGGATCATGCTGACGTTGTCTGAAAACAATCCCACTTTTACGGGATATTCACAGGATTTAAACCCCATTTATTCACGGGATGCAGTTGCTTCCTTCCCGTGTGATAAACTCCTTTGTGGGGCTGCCTTTGAAAAGTGCTCACAAACTTCAGATTGTTAACTGGGGCTGGCTACAGAGCACACAACTCTTTTTATTACAACAGCTCCATCGGCTGCTGGAATGTTTCTGGGCACAATTCATAGGATCATAGAGTTGGAAGAGACCATAAGGGCCATCCAGTCCAACCCCATTCTGCCATGCAGGAACTCAAACTCAAAGCATCCCCGACAGATGGCCATCCAGCCTCTGTTTAAAGACCGCCAAAGAAGGAGACTCCACCACTCTCCGAGGGAATAAGTTCCACTGTCAAAGAGCTCTCACGGTCTGGAAGTTCCTCCTAATGTTGAGGTGGAATCTCTTTTCTTGGAGCTTGCATCCATTGTTCCGGGTCCTAGTCTCTGGAGCAGTAGAAAACAAGGTTGTTCCCTCCTCAATATGACATCCCTTCAAATATTTAGAGGGCTATCATATCACCTCTTAACCTTCTCTTCTCCAGGCTAAACATACCCAGTCCCCTAAGTTGTTCCTTATAGGGCATGGTTTCCAGACCCTTCACCATTTTAGTCGCCCTCCTCTGGACACGCTCCAGTTTTTCAACATCCTTTTTGAATTGTGGTACTCAGAAGTGGACACAGTATTCCAGGTGAGGCCTGACCAAAGCAGAATAGAGTGGCACTATTACTTCCCTTGATCAATTCAATTAAAGTACTGGCTTGGACCTATAAAGTGCTGGCCTATACAGCTTGGGTCCAGGCTATTTGAATGACTGTATCTCCCTTTACGAACCCACTAGACGGGTTAAGATCTTCCAGAGAGGCCCTTCTCTCTTTCCCATGACCCTCTCAGGCTCTTTTGGTGGGAATAAGAGAAAGGGGGGTTGCAGACTGCCAGAAATAGTGCAAATTGACTCCACTTTTAGGGTTAGGGAATCATGGGAACTGTATTTTATTGTGGCACCAGATCTCTCTGACAGAGAAGGCTCAATGTCTCAGAAAAAAACCAATTCCCATGATTCCCTAGCACTAACCCTAACCCTAAAAGTGGACTCAATTTGCACTATTTCTGGCAGTCTGCAACCCCCCAAAGGGCCTTCTCAGTGGCTGCTCCCAGGCTCTGCAAATCCCTCCTTAGAGAAGCCAGGATGGCTCCATCCCTGCTCTCCTTTCAGTAACACATAAAGCCATTCGTGTGCCACCAGGCTTTCTCACACCGATATGACTGCTGAATAACTTTTATACAGTTTTTAAATTTTTAATGTTTTTTCACTTTAAAAAACGGTTTGCTTTTTAACCTTTGTAGCTTTGTTTTCTTTTAACTTGGACTGTTTTAAATTGTAAAAAACATTCAGGGGGTAGCTGTGTTGGCCATTTACCAGGGCAGTTAATGCAGTCTCAAACTGGGTTATTTATACAGTCCAGACTCAGCCTTTATCAGCAAACTACAGCTCCCAGGATTCCCTAGCATTAAGCCAGGGCAGTTAATGCAAACTGGGTTATTTCTACAGTCCAGACTAAGCCTTCAGCAAACAACAATTCTCAGGATTCTTTAGCCTTGAGCCAGGGCAGTTAAAGCGGTCTCAAACTGGGTTATTTGTACAGTCCAGACTCAGCCTTTATCAGCAAACTACAGCTCCCAGGATTCCCTAGCACTAAGCAAGGGCAGTTAAAGTGATCTCAAACTGGGTTATTTCTACAGTCCAGACCGCAACCTTCATCAGCAAACTACAGCTCCCTAGATTCCCTAGCCTTGAGCCAGGGCAGTTAAAGCGGTCTCAAACTGGGTTATTTCTACAGTCCAGCCGCAGCCTTTTTAGTATCAGCTGTGGCACAGTGCCAGGGCAGTTAAAGCGGTCTGAGGCAGGGTTATTTCAGCAGCGCGTTTTGGACTTTGGTCCGGGAAGGGAGCCTCCATCCCCTCCCGACCTTTGCTCCTGTCTCTCTCCCCCTCAGGCCGCCGCTCTGGGCGCCTCTCCTCAGACTGGGCCCTAAAATGTCGGACGCGCCTCCTTTCAGTGGCGGAGGCCCACAGTGCGCTTGCGCGGCTGTCGTTGTGGCAGAGCTGCCTTCCTCAGGGTTGCCCTCCTCCCTTCCTCCGAGGCTGACTGGCGGAGCTTCGCCTTCGCCTTCGCCTTCTCCGTCGTCGCTATCGCCGCCTCAGGAGTTAGTGGTAAGAAGCGAGCGGCGCGGAGCTGAGGGAAAGCAGGCCTCTTTCTCTCTTTCTTTCTCTTTCTCTGCCCCACTTTCTCTTCTTCTGGGCCCCACAACAAACTCCAGTTCCCAGAACTCCCTGGCCACTTAGAGCGGTCCCAAACCGGGTTATTTCTCCAGTGTGGATGCAGACGTATATACATACGTTTGACCCCGAAACTCAAAGCCTGTCAGGTTGAATTCAAGGATATAGCCGTGTTAGTCTGTAGGATCACTATGTAAAGAGAGAGAGAGAGAGAGTAGCAACTTTGAGCCTCATTGGAAGAAAGAAAGTTGGCAGCAGGAGCTTTCCTAGACTATAATAATAATAATAATAATAATAGTAATAATAGTAATAATAATAATAATATGTAGAGAGACCTTGTAGCACCTTTGAGACTCACTGGAAGAAAGAAAGTTGGCAGCAGGAGCTTTCCCAGACTATAATAATAATAATAATAATAGTAATAATAGTAATAATAATAATAATATGTAGAGAGATTTTGTAGCACCTTTGAGACTCACTGAAAGAAAGAAAGTTGGCAGCAGGAGCTTTCCTAGACTTTAATAATAATAATAATAATAATAGTAATAATAGTAATAATAATAATAATATGTAGAGAGATTTTGTAGCACCTTTGAGACTCACTGAAAGAAAGAAAGTTGGCAGCAGGAGCTTTCCTAGACTTTAATAATAATAATAATAATAATAATATGTAGAGAGACCTTGTAGCACCTTTGAGACTCACTGGAAGAAAGAAGTTGGCAGCAGGAGCTTTCCTAGACTTTAATAATAATAATAATATGTAGAGAGATTTTGTAGCACCTTTGAGACTCACTGGAAGAAAGAAAGTTGGCAGCAGGAGCTTTCCTAGACTATAATAATAATAATAATAATAATAATAATAATAAGTAGAGAGACCTTGTAGCACCTTTTGAGACTCACTGAAAGAAAGAAAGTTGGCAGCAGGAGCTTTCATAGACTTCAGTCTGCTTCCTCAGATGCGTTTAGTGGAACAGAAACCAAGGACAGACATATGTATGTATGTATATGTACATATGTATCTATGTCTGCCCCAGGCTTCCACTCCACCAAATGCATCTGAGGAAGTAGACTGAAGTCTACGAAAGCTATATATGTCTGTTCCTGGCTTCCACTCCACCAAATGCATCTGAGGAAGTAGACTGAAGTCTACGAAAGCTCCTGCTTCCAACTTCTTTCTTTCAGTGAGTCTCAAAGGGGTTACAAGACCTGTCAGGTTGGTTGATATTACTATTACACTCATCCCTTCATGTATTACTATCATTACTACTATTACTATTTATTATTATTAATTGTTCTGTTTATATCAAACCTTCCTCCCAGTACAGGGGACTCAAGGCAGCTAACAAATTTAACACAATCCAAGTTAAAACAGTATGAAGCATTACAAAATACAAAGTTTAAAAAACAAACAGTGAAAAACCTTACCTTCTTAAACATTTTTTTAAAAATTTAAACCTCTTTAAAACAAGAACAAAACAGTACCCTTGCTATGTATAGTAGTCTTAAAACTGGCAAGGGGTGCATCCACATGGCAGAAAGAAATAACCCACTTTGACACCATTTTAGCTGGTCCATGCTATGGAATTCTGGGAATTAGAGTGTGTTGTGGAGCGGAGCGGAGCATGGCATGGAGCCAGGGCAGTTAAAGCACTGCCAAACCTGGTTATTTCTCCAATGTAGATACCACTTTAACTGCCATGGCTCAGTGCTGTGGAAGCCTGGGATTTGTAGTTTGTTGTGACATCAGAATTCTCTGACAGAAGGCTCAATATCTCACAAAACTACCATTCCCAGGATTCCATAGCATAGAGCCAGGGCAATTAAAGCAGTGCCAAACCTGGTTATTTCTCCAATGTAGACACCACTTTAACTGCCATGGCTCAGTGCTGTGGAAGCCTGGAATTTGTAGTTTGTTGTGACACCAGAGTTCTCTGACGACAGAAGGCTAAATATCTCACAAAACTACCATTCCCAGGATTCCATAGCCAGGGCAATTAAAGTGGTGTCAGACTGGGTTATTTCATCAGTGTGGATGCAGCCAAAGAGAGTGAAACACTTAGAGGTTAGACTTGGATAGTGTAATACAGTATTTGCAACCTTAAAAAATATCAGGTTCTTTTTTTATGGAATCAAAAATGTGTTTAAAATGGCTTCTTTTCTGGATGGAGAAAATGAATCTGTTCAGGGTTATTTTTGTTTGTTTGTATTACTATCATTACTACTACTACTACTATTACTATTTATTATTATATATCACAGAGTACAGGGACTCAAGGCGGCTAACAAATTTAACACAGTCCAAGTTAAAACAGTAAGTATTCAAAGACAACACACATTCAGGAAATTCACTTCTCAGTGATTCCCAAACTTTGGTCCTCTGGGCGGGTTTTTTTTTTTTTTTTTTGGACTTCAACTCCCAGAAGCCCCAGCCAGTTTGGCCAACAGTCAGGAATTCTGGGAGCTGAAGTCCAAAACATTTGGAGGACTAAAGTTTGGGGAAACCACTGCTCTAGATTATTTCTGCAAGGTGATATAATACACTCTTTGCTGTTGTTAAAAGAGCTGTATTTCTAACCCAACTTGTCCAGGTTGCTTCCTGTCACAAAACCAATCAAGAGGGGAGATTTTATGCTTTTTGAAGCTTTATTCTGCAGAAACAGTGCTGTTATACTTCTGCAATGATTTCTGCAGGATCCTGCAATGCTTAAAATAATGCTGCAATTCTGAGCAGATTTACTTGGGAGTAAGACAGAAGTCGTCCTCTGCTGAGTTCCCCCATTAATAAGGTAGTGGGTCAATGCATATAACCCTATGTTGCTATCTCCATATTAAGAAACATATTAAAAAAATTTGGTGTATTGCACCCGGTTTCCTCACTATCTTTACCTTGCATTCCCTGGAACACACCGGAAATGGTTTAAGATGATTTGTTGAGGTGTGATAAACCATCTTCTAATTGTTGAGACAGAAGGGATGTATATTAATGGATTTTCAAGTTATATTGGAGGAGAGCTACGATATCCGTTGTGGATCACATACCCAGAAAGCAGAAGATTATTCTCTATTATCTCAGGTCAATA
Source organism: Phrynosoma blainvillii (assembly GCA_026167975.1). Classification (NCBI taxonomy): domain Eukaryota; kingdom Metazoa; phylum Chordata; class Lepidosauria; order Squamata; family Phrynosomatidae; genus Phrynosoma; species Phrynosoma blainvillii. Next base: position 158,084,223 of record JANUYF010000004.1, read on the forward strand.
GGTTCTCAGGTAGAAGAGGCAGAAGGCAAAAGTCTGAAAATCCACTCAGGTCCAAAACACACTGCAGAAATAATCCAGTTTGAGACGGCTTTAACTGCCCTGGCCCAGTGCTAGGGTATCCTGGGAACTGGACTTTATTGTGCACCATAGCTCTCTGACAGAGAAGGCTCAATGTCTCACAAAACTACAGTTCCCAGAATTCCCTAGCATTAAGCCAGGGGGCATTTACAGTGGTCTCACACACTGGATTATTTCTGCAGTGTGTTTTGAAGCTAAGTGTTAAAATAGATGGTACTGGGCTAATGGATCAGTGTATTTGATGTGGGTTTTTTTTAAAATACGTTTTAATACTTAATTGTTTAATACTGTCTTAAGGGGTGGGTGGGTTTGGGGATTCCAGGTTATTTGTGTACCTGTATTATACAATACAGTATTTTAATTGTAAGCTGCCCCAATTGCTTGTCAGAGGGGTGGGGTATAAATTCATGTTGTTGTTGTTATTATTATTATTATTATTATTTTGACAGCTTTGTATTGTCTTCTGCTAAAAACAGTGTTGAACTTTAGTAGAGATGTGCTAAGATCTGATGGGTTTGCTTGATTTACTTGTTAAATAGATTATTTGAATTGAAATTTGTGTATAAACTTAGGGGCGAAACAGACTGCCCCTTTGACCTGGCTTCGTGGGGGCATGGCCTTCAGATGACGCACACCCCGAAAACGCTCCTAAGTTGGTGTCAAACCGCCTGCCCGCCTGACCATACGGTGGGCAGCTTTGTGGCACTCCGGTGGTGCGGTGTTTCTACGCCACATGCTGCAGGAGTGCCGTAAGGCTGCCGCTGTAGTGGAAAAGCTGAGTTAGGGACATGGTGTGCAGTTGCTGTGGTCCCAACCTGGCCCCTTAATCACATGTATAAAGTTTATTTAAAAGTTTAAAACTGTAGTAAAGCAAAAGCAGTTTCATTTATATACCGCTTCTTATCGTGCTATGAGATGTCTAAGCGGTTTACAACTGTAAGCTCATTGCCCCCCAACAGCTGGGTACTCATTTTAGCGACCTCGGAAGGATGCAGGCCTGAGTCGAGCCTGAGCCCTGGCTAGCATTGAACTCGCAACCTTGTGGTCTATGAGTGAGTGGCTGCAGTACAGGCATTTAACCACTGCGCCACCAGGGCTCCTACCTTAGGTTTGTCATTCATAGAATTTAGTAATTTGTTATTAGTACAAAAAATGATCCAGCAGTAACAGTACAAGGTATGAGGTATACTTCCATTTGTCTGATTGAGATATTTTTCTGATCTGTGGTCTCCAGATGCTGCAGTTTCTATCATTCCTAGCTGTGCTAGTTGGGAATGATGGCAGGTGAAGTCTAACACAGTCTGGAGGGCCACATGTTTTGTGCCTTCAAGGGGTTTCTGACCTATGGTGACCCTAAGGCAGGGGTAGGCAACCTTTCCCCTTTAAGGGCCGAGGGACTTCAGCTCCCAGAATCCCAGGAGCTATTGGCCAACATGGGACTATTGGCCAACATGGCTGAGGCTTCTGGGAGCTGAAGTCCCTCGGCCCTTAAAGGGGAAAGGTTGCCTACCCCTGCCCTAAGGTGATGCCATCACAGAGTTTTATTGGGAAAAACTGTTCATGAGGGGTTGCCTTTGCCTTCCTTTGAGGCTGAGAGTATGACTTGCCTATGGTCACCAAGTAGATTTGCATGGGTGAGCGGGGATTTGAACCCTGGTCTCCAGAGTCCAATGCTCAAATCAGTATATCATGCTTGGCTTTCAGGGTCACATATATGCACTCCTATTCTGTAAGGCCCTTTTCAGACTGCCAGAAATAGTGCAAATTGAGTCCACTTTAACTGCCCTGACTCAGTGCTAGGGAATCGTGGGAACTGTAGTTTATTGTGGCACCAGAGCTCTCTGACAGAGAAGGTTCAATGTCTCAGAAAAAAAATACAGTTCCCATGACTCCCTAGCATTGAGCCAGGGCAGTTAAAGTGGACTCAATTTGCACTATTTCTGACAGTCTGCAAAAGCCCCAAATGTGCCAAAGGGCTACTAGGCAGGAGTGGGAAATGATACTGGCAGAGGATCTCTCAGAAACAACAGCAGTGGCATCACAGCTAAAACCTTTTAGTATTGCACAGAAGGAGCCAGGGAAACCCCCTTTGAATGTCTTTTACCATAGAAATCCTATGATGAGACAGTTCAAAATGAAACAAGATATAGTACCAGAAGCTGAGACTCCCAGGCCGGAAGGCACTCAACCAGCTACTGCTATGAGTAGTGCTGGACTCAAGCTGAAAGGAGGTCCAGCTGTTGATGTGCTCAGAGGTTGCTGCTGTGCAAGCCGAGGTCACTCCCCTTATTGTCCATGTGGGGACCAGGGACAAAGGGCAATAATTTATCATTATTATTTTTATTTTATTCCTTTATAGCCTGCTTTTCTCTCAGTAATGTGACTCAAGGTGGCAAACAACATATTTCAAACAATACAAGTTAAAAACTATCAAAAGCAAGGATAGGCAACCTAAGGCCTGGCGGCCGGATGTGGTCCCCCGAGGCCTTTGGACCGGCCCCAGGCTGGTCCTGCTGCCGCCGCCGCCGCCGCTGCCCGTCATGATGATATTGATTATTGTTGTTATTACTTGTTCTTGGGGTTTTCTTGGCAAAATCTCCACAGGGGGTTTGCCGTGGCTTTTCTGGGGCTGAGAGAGTGTGCATGCATATTTTTAAAATTATTTATTTTTTTAAAATTATTTTTATTTATTTCTTTTTCGTGCTTCGGCCCCCCCAATTGTCTGAGGGACAGCAACCTGTCCCCCGGCTTAAAAAGATTGCCTATCCCTGATCAAAAGTATTGATGAAAGTATAAATATAAGATTTACAAACAATTACACCGTTTATATATTAAAAAATATCAAACATTAAAAATATTACAATTCATTGAGAGATTATATACAAACCTTAAAAACAGCACCGCACAGCATTAAAAGCCCCAGTCAGTTTGTAAAAGCCTGAGGGCACAAAAATGTTTTAACCTGCCATCAGAAGAACAACAAGGGCAGGGCCATCGGGAGGGAGTTCCAGAGCCAAGCAAGAAGGTCCTCTCCCTTGTTCCCATCCCATGTTCCTCGTGGTGGGGCAAAGAGAAGGGCTTCTCTTGATAATCTTAGGGCCTTTACAGACTGCCAGAAATAATCCATTTTGAGTCCACTTTAACTGTCCTGGCTCAGTGCTAAGGAATCATGGGAACTGTAGTTTATTGTGGCACCAGAGCTCTCTGACAGAGAAGGCTCAATGCCTCAGGAAAAACCAAACACTACAATTCCCATGATTCCCTAGCACTGAACCAGGACAGTTAAAGTGGTCTCAACCTGAATTATTTCTGGCAGTCTGTACAGGCCCTTAGATGGGCTTATAAAGGGTCACACCGTTCTCCAAATAACCTAGACTCAAGCTGTATAGACAGGTAATAGTAATAAAAGTTCAACAGTAGCAACAGAAAAGGAACTTCCCTAGAGATTCAGGCTGCCCTTGTCTTTGTGCAAAGCTATCTGACTCTTAAGTAATATGTTCTCTGGTTTTGAAGATTAGGGATTCAAGCAGGCAGGACAAAAGGAGCAGCCAGAGACCACTACCGCCTTGATTGCCACCCATTCAGCACCGGACTGAGGTGACCAAACGCTGCAGTCCCGAGGTTAGTTGCCCCCGCGGTCTGTAATGGACCATTGGCAAGGAGTGCTTTTTTACGCTCCTTTTTGTGCTGGGTTTGGGCCGCCTTAGGTGGCTGTGGGCCAGCTTCAGCCTGACGCAGGGGTGTGTGTCATCTGAATGCCATGCCTCCGGTTCGACAGTGGAACACACTCCCTCGGAGAGTAGTGGAGTCTCCTTCCTTGGAGGTCTTTAAGCAGAGGCTGGATGGCCATCTGTCAGGGCTGCTTTGATTGGGGGTCCCTGCATAGCAGGGGGTTGGACTGGATGGCCCTTGTGGTCTCTTCCAACTCTATGATTCTATGATTCTATGATTCTATGATTCTATGCGCTTCTGGCCCGTCTGTTTCGGGCCATAGTAACACCCCATTTAATGTTGATTCATTTAACGCAGCTTCAGTTGTTCACAAAGGCTCGTGCTGCTTCACGTTGCTTGTGCTATCTCATGTTCAGTGTTGATTGGCTGTAGGCTACCCATCCTAAAGTGCTCACGCTGGTAAAATGCTTGCTTTGTTTAATAAGGGGTCCTAAGGGCCTTTGCAGACTGCCAGAAATAGTGCAAATTGAGTCCACTTTAACTGTCCTGGCTCAGTGCTAGGGAATCATGGGAATTGTATTTTTTTCTGAGACATTGAGCCTTCTCTGTCAGAGAGCTCTGGTGCCACAATAAACTACAGTTCCCATGATTCCCTAGCACGGAGTCAAGGCAGTTAGTGGCCTCAATTTGCACTATTTCTGGCAGTCTGCAGAGGCCCTAAGTTTAATAATTGTTTAATAAGGGGCCATAAGTGCAAGAGATGAGGGATGCTGTGGCTCAAGTGGTTAAGGCACTGACTCTGTTGATAGCAAGATCAAGGGTGCTGCATGATGTGGTGAGCTCCTGTCACTAGTCCCAGCTTCTGCCAACCTAGCAGTTTGAAAGCATGTAAATGCAAGTAGATAAATAGGTACCACTTTGGTGGGAAGGTAAACAGTGTTCTGTGCAATCATGCTGGCCCCATCATCACAGAGTAGTCTCTGACAACGCTGGCTCTTCGGCTTAGTAACGGAGATGAGCATTGCCTCCTATGACTTGTGAACACTGCCCTGGACATGACTTGACAACCTTGTCAACGGGGAATATCTTTACATTTTAAGTGCAAGAGTGGTGATGCTGGAAATCCGGATATGCCTAAGAGAAGGCAAAAGCACTTTCCTTAAGTGAGAAGGTGAAAATATCCTCTTCTCACGATACATCAGAAGGTCATTCCTGACAGTTTTCAGTCACCGCAATGCCTCCATTACTCATTTCTGGTAAGAAAAATGGCATTCATGGTCATCTGCAGTTTTCATTATATACAAATAGTCCTGGTACATATTCCTCGCATTAAATATAGTACTGTACCAAATTTTGCTGCAATAGGGGAAACTTTAAAAAGAGGGAGCAATGGACTACAACTTAATTCTTTTGGGTTTTAATCTCCAATAAACTTAAGAACCTTTCATTTGAGCCACGGTTGGCAGGTTTTACCTATACAGCACCTAAAGCAGGGGTAGGCAACCTGTCCCCTTTAAGGGCCGAGGGACTTCAGCTCCCAGAATCCTAGGAGCTATTGGCCAACATGGGGCTATTGGCCAACATGGCTGAGGCTTCTGGGAGCTGAAGTCCCTCGGCCATTAAAGGGGAAAGGTTGCCTACCCCTGACCTAAAAGAACAGGATGGGGGCAGCCTGGATCTTAAGGGAAGTTATTTTTCTGTTGCACAATGGGGTTGAACATTTATTTTTTTGAAATTGTGTGCCTTCAAGTCATTTTCGATTTATGGCGATCCTAAGGCAGGGTTTTCTGGGGCTGAATGTGTAACTCACCCAAAATTACTGAATAGGTTTCCATGACCGATTGGGGAGTTGTACCCCAACGCTGAAACTACTGCATGACACTAGCTCTCTTACCCATCTTTTATTAACCTTTGCCCCTGGTCCCCACATAACTAAGAAGGGGAATGGCCTCTGTTTGCATTGAGATCCCTTAGTACCATTTTAAATGACAGCAGCCTAGTATCTGAGACAAAATACAGGCCTGTGACTCTTCTTCTTATATTTATATCCCAACCTTTCCCCAAAACTGGGACTCAGAGTGGCTCACAACATTAAAAACAGTACAATAGCAGGTACATTAAAATAGAATTAAATAATTTCAATATTAAAACAAATTATATGTTAAAAGAATAAAATACACCTAAAAAGATAAAAATGTTAAAAAATACTTTAAAACAATACAACACCTCATCCCCCGATAACATTAACTCTTAACATTATTGCCTTTCTTCTGTATGATTTTAAACATCTTTGCCTGACAAAGAAGCCAGTGAATCTTTGAAAGCCTGCAGGATGGTGTTTTTTTTTTTTTGCATTTGGTTGGTCAATAAAGATAAAAGTGGTTTGTGGATTTTGGGTTTTGTTGTTATTTGAAATGTGGTGCTGGAGAAGAGTTCTGCGGATGCTGTGGACTGCTAAATAGACAAATAAATGGTCCTAGAGCAAACCAATCTGCCTAATTATTCAAAAACACCAGATCTAGTCTGATGTTGGAAGCTAAGCAGGATCAGCCTTGGATAGCACTTGGATGGGACACCACCAATAAATAGTGCTGTGGCTACATTTCAAAGGAAGGAACTGACAAAACCACTACAGTGTGTCCTTGATATCTGCTGAGGCTTGGTTCCCCCCGTGGATACCAAAATCTGTGGATGGTCAAGTTCCATTGAATACAATGGCATAGTAAAATGTTCTCCTCGTATAAAATGGCAAAATCATTTGTTTGTTTTTTGGAATGTATATATTTTAAAAATAATTTCAAACTGTGGATGCGTGAATCCGTGGATAAAAAAATCTGTGAATACGGAGGGCCAACCGTATTCCTTGCCTAAGAAACCCCCAGGAAGTTCATGGGCTCACCATAAATCACCAGGCGACTTGAAGGCGCACACGTATACACACACACACACACATAAATATATATATATATATATATATATATATATATACAGAGAGAGAGAGAGCAAATCAACCATCGACTCTCCTTAAGCCAAGATGACTAAACTAAGAGAGTCATACTTTGGACATGCCATGCAATGACATGACTCACTAGAAAAGACAATAATGCCTGGTAAAGTAGAAGGCAGTATGAAATGAGGACGATCGTATTACAGATGGATAGACTCAATCAAGGAAGCCACAGCCCTGAGTTTGCAAGAGTTGAGAAGGTCTTTTAATGATAGGGTGATAACAGAGTTTCTCATCCATAGGGCTATCATAAGTCAAAGTCAACTTGCTGACGTATAAACATTACCTCTTTCTATTTCCTTGTGCTGCTGTATGTCTTCAAAAACTTTGTATGAATCCTCTTGCCTTTTAAAATAGTCTACTGTTTGTTAGGCAATGACAATGCAAGCCAAAAATTCTAGACTATTATTATGGCCACCATCATCCAGTGATGAGTGTTTTCCCGGAAAAGGCAGAACTGTGCTCTAAAGAATATTATATCCTTCACCATGTTTGGTGTGAAGTTATATTAAAACACATTCAAAGCTTTATGTGAAAATTATTATATTGGAATATTTGTAGTACTGTTAAGGGAATAGTAAATGCTTCCCTATTTACCAAAAAAAAATAAGTACACTCTGAAAGAACTTTTTTTTGTAGCGCATACTAATGACAGCTGTATCTGATATAGCTTACACTAATAGTTTAACTTTCTTTTGCTGTGCAGGACTGTAGTACTTTCAGCTTCACTCCGTGCATTGCTTTACAGTTCCATTTCAAGTTGAGAAAGAGCTGATTCAATACAACTACCATGTATATTTCTGTAGAAGTCAAGAAATTTTGGTCAAAAAATTGACCTTCCCAAAAGTGGGTCAACTTCTACAGGGTGGTTGTGGATATGGGTGACTTCACTCTTGATAGTGCCAGCTGAAGAAAAGAGTTGTTTTTGAAGTCTCTGTCTGAGAGACTCATGTTCTTAGCGGGAAGGGAATGGAAGGACATAGCTGGAAGTGGTACTTGGCATTGCTTGACATCATGTTACAGTCTATTTTGGGTGGGAGGGGAGAGATAGCAATAGCAGCTTCATTTATATATCGCTTCATAATGCACTTACGGTTTACAACTGTAAACTAATTACCCCCAACAAGCTGGGTACTCATTTTAGCAACCTTGGAAGGATGCAAGGCTGAGTCAACCCTGAGCCCCTGGCTGGGATTGAACTCACAACCTTGTGGTTTGTGAATGAGTGGCTGCAGTACTGGCATTTAACCACTGCACAACCAGGGCTCATTATATAGATATTCAGCCACTTTCTCTTGATCATTTGCTAGGGCAGGGGTAGGCAACCTTTCCCCTTTAAGGGCCGAGGGACTTCAGCTCCCAGAAGCCTCAGCCATGTTGGCCAATAGTCCCATGTTGGCCAATAGCTCCTGGGATTCTGGGAGCTGAAGTCCCTCGGCCCTTAAAGGGGAAAGGTTGCCTACCCCTGCGCTAGAGGGTAGAAAGGCCCAATCTGGGGTGGAGTGGAGGGGGAGAGGAAAAAAACACAGAGGAAAAGGGAGAAATAGCAAGCTTCAGACTCTCTGGTTTGCTATGCCCTTACTGCTGTCTTTCAGAAAAAAAAAAGGGGGGGGGTCAACACAAAAATGTGACCTGAGGATGGATTTTGCCTTACTGCACTCACTCATTCCCCTCTTTTTTGTTTATGATATTGAGCCTGGGATGTTGGCATCTGCACCATACTAAAGTGAGATGGGATTGATTTGCACATTTGTGCCTGTGTATATAGCGATAGTATATATATTTCCCCTGCCTTCCCCCCGAAAAGGCTTTAATGTGATGCCAAGCAATGCCAAGCACAACTCTCCAGCTTTGTGCTTCCATTAAGAACCATTAGGACAGCAACTCGGAGGCAGTGCTTTTTCTTAGCTGGTGTTGCCGAAAGAGGGGCGACTGCCCTGGGAGGGAGGGATGGAGGGGGTCCTTCCAGTGGCCCTGAGAGTCAGAAAGTGAGTGACCACTCTCCTTCCCTGCCTCAGATGGTGAAAAGACACTGAAGGAGAGGTGTTCCCCAGAGAAGGAAATGGTTGGTGATGGTGGTGGTGGTGGTGGTTGTGGTGGCTGCCCCTTAGAAGTGTCTGGTAGCCGTGGGACCTTCTAGGGCAGGATTGGATGGATTGGGTGGATGGTGGGGAATGGGGTCCCTGCCAAGCCTTTTCCTGCTGCTGAGCTGTGGCTGCTGGACCTTTTGTCCCCAGAGGTCCTCCAGGGAACCCAGTGCAGGAGGAAAGGGGGAGCCTTTCACTCAGAGAAGGGCATGGTTCCATTTTTGATAAAAGCTAAGGGATACTATTAACTCTTATCAAAAAGGGACCATCCTCTTCTTTGAGTAGAGTGGCAAAAGGCTTTTTTGAATGTCTGGGCAGGAAAATGGCAGCAGTGATGGTGGCCACAGTCAGCTGAGGTGGCGCTGGTGTTTTTGCCTCTATGCCAAATGGATTCTAGGAGTCTCATGCTAGGTTTTACCTTTGGTTTAACAACAGGTCACATCAAAATCCATAATTTTGGCCTTAAAACCTGCCCTTGGCTTATACAAGAGTATATATCAGGGGTAGGCAACGTTTCCCCTTTAAGGGCCGAGGGACTTCAGCTCCCAGAAGCCTCAGCCATGTTAGCCAATAGTCCCATGTTGGCCAATAGCTCCTGGGATTCTGGGAGCTGAAGTCCCTCAGCCCTTAAAGGGGAAAGGTTGCCTACCCTTGGTATATATGGTAGTTGAAAATTGTATTTCACTTGCAGTACAGCAGCCCACACAACTATGAATAAGTGTGTCTATTTTACAGAAGATTTTCCACAGAAAATTTCCATGCCACATCTTTGATGCAGTCATCATGGGTGGGGAAGAGAAACTTTCTCTACTTCTTTTGCATCTATGAATTATATTGTGCCTTTGGATTTTTTTAATGAGATTTTCTTTTCCATCTTGGTGCTCAAGATAGATATCAAAACCCTTAGCAATATGGTATGATTTATTTGCAAAGCATTATGCAGGCAAGTTCATTAATATACATTCTGTTTTGGACTCAGTATAATTTATAGTACAAGGACAAAATGAATCTAGGGATCTGTGGAGAAGTTGTTATGAGAGGTGTGGCTATCTGTGCAACTGATGTTTCCTGCCTGGCCTAGTTGAATCCAAAATTCATTATAAAGATCCATACTTAATTGAAAGAAATAATAGCCTTTGTTGTCTTCAAAAAGGTGACGACTACAAGGTCCCTTTTGAAATTCTGTTGCAAGAAACTTTCTTGGAAAATAATTCCTTGGACCCAGATGATTATGCTGATATTGCTTTTGCTGTGGACCATCATTTTGGAAGAAAGGATACTTTAGTTGATGAGGCTTTGTCAACTAAGGTTGCCAGATTGTGAAACACATTGCAGAAATAATCCAGTTTGAGACCGCTTTAACTGTCCTGGTTCAGTGCTGGGGAATCATGGGAACTGTAGTTTATTGTGGCACCAGAGCTCTCTGATAGAGAAGGCTCAATGTTTCACAAAACTACAGTTCCTAAAATTCCCCAGCATTGAGCCAGGGCAGTTAAAGTGGTCTCAAGCTGGATTATTTCTGGCAGTCTGTAAAGGCCCTTAGTCCCTGCCTCTGGGAGACAGGTAGACACTGGAATTGACAATATTATCTCTAGTCAGTGATTAGAAATTCCTTGTTCTTCATCCTAGTTGGGTGAGCCATTGACATTCTCAGTGCTAACATAATTGGAAAAGCATATTTACTTGTCCATCCCTTTATGGAGGGAGTGAAGAGAGTGCATCTATTTAAAGAGGAGTAACAGCTAATGCTGCTTCCAAATGGCATTTTTATCTTTAATTCTGATACTAGTACTAGTGGAGTGCTAACATATCTGCAAGTTTCTACATGGTGCTCTGGAGCAAGAAGCGACATAGGGGTGCCAACGGTTCCAATATTTATTTATCAGAAAGTACCGGCAGTAAATCATTTATTTATTATGCTTCCTCCTCATTCCAAACTTTAATTTCACATTTTGAAATTGCAAACAATAACCTTGTAAGAGAAACTTTCTATCAAAAGGTAACTTTTCAGACTAGCCTTCTTACAGACAGGAAGAAAGCACACCTCATACATAAGTGCCACATTTTAAAAACACTTAACAAAATGCTTCCTACCAAAATAAAAGATTTTAAAAAATATTCTCAAGAACTTTAGTAAAGCTAGCAGCCTCAAATCCAGTTTATACACTCCAAATCTTAAAAGCAAAACAAATCCCACCTGAAAGGCAAAGAAAACTTTCTTACCAAAGCCTTTCTTCAACCCCAAGATAATTACTAATATAGCCATTTTTCCTCCTCCACTCCCAACAAATTTAACTAGCTGTTTCATGACCTGGATGCTATAATAAATTAAGATTCAGGGGGTGCAACTTTGGCCTCTGCTTATCCAGTGATATGAATACTTTTCAGTCTGAACAGCCTGAGGATGTGGACAGGATTCTTGGAGAGGTGAGAGCCATCACATGTACCGGTATATTAGACCCTTGCCCTTCCTGGCTTCTTAAAAAGCCGGAGGGGAACTGGCTGATTGGACAGAGTGATCCATCAATGCCTCACTAAAATAAAGCAAAGGTCTATCGTGCCTAGAGGAAGCAGTTAACATGGACCGTCAAAAAAACAATATATGGCTCCAAAAGCAAATCAAGCTTGAAGTTTCACGACTAGAGGCAAGAATGACTAATCTGAGGCCATTGTACTTTGGACATGTTGTTTGACAACATGGCTCATTGGAAAAGAAAAGAATGCTTGGTAAAGTAGAAAGTAGGAAAAGAGGAAGATGACATTACAGATGGATTACGGGGGGGGGGGGGGGTTTGCAGACTGCCAGAAATAGTGCAAATTGAGTCCACTTTTAGGGTTAGGGTTAGGGTTAGGGAATCATGGCAACTGTATTTTATTGTGGCACCAGAGTTCTCTGACAGAGAAGGCTCAATGTCTCAGGAAAAAAAACAATTCCCATGATTCCCTAGCACTTCCACTAACCCTAAAAGTGGACTCAATTTGCACTATTTCTGGCAGTCTGCAACCCCCTGAGTCTGTCAAGGAAACCATGGCCCTTAGTTTGCAAGACCCAAGTAGAGCTGATAATGACCAGGTCTCTCAGTTTTGTAGCTCCATCCTTCATTTGAAGGATGAATTGATGGCAGATAACAGTACCTTTTGAATTACTGTAAGGTGCCAGTGTGATACAGTGGTTTGGGTGTTTGACTAAGACTCTGGAGGCCAGGGTTCAAATTCCTGCTCGTCCATGGGAATTCACTGGGTGACCTTGGACACATCACACTCTCTCAGCCTCAGAGAAAGGCAATTGCAACCCCTCTCTGAACACGTCAAGAAAATCCCATGACAGGTCACCATAAGTCAGAAGTGACTTGAAGGTACACAACAACAACAACAAAAACAAGGTGCTATACCTGGGCTGTGTTTGAAAAGGGTTCAGAAACTGCAGTTGGACTAATATACCCAACTGTTGGTTAGGACCTGTTAAGGAAGCACATGGTTCACTCTTATGACATCTTAACTGACTACTGGTTAGTAGCAAAGTGCTGGTTGTGATCTATAAAATATTGAGCTTGGGTCCAAGTGATCTGCAGGACTGTATTCTCCCATATAAAATGTACTTTGGTATATGTCACTATATGCAGCATGTCACTAAGGTTAGTCTTTGTACCAAAATACTGAGGAGCGTTCAGTGTAACAACAGTTGTAAAAACAGCATTTTTAAAAAATGGATTAGGTATGAGATGGGAGATATCAGAAAATCACATGCCGATTAGCTAAACATTAGTAAATTAATGAAAAATATTATTAAAAACAAAATAATTAAGCATATGGCTTGTTAAAGACAGTGAATCATAACTTCCACATGTTGTCTTGTTTATGCCTTAGCGTTGTTTATGAGTAAGGATGATCTGGTTGATGGCATGACTTGGCAGTTCCAAAACATACATATGTCTTGCATTCCTGTTGGTATACCTAGGTAATTAATTGCTGGTCCTTTGCTATCATCCAGGGCATTTTCTGATTGATCACAGTCTCCAAGCCTCTGCTCTTGCTCCCTTTGCTGCAATAAAATTGCTACGTTAGCCAAGATTCTAGAGAAATGCCAACAAAATATTAAACAATTGTACATAACGGTGTTTCCATATAAAGTCATCATAGCTGAGCTACTCTATAATCAAACATTAGTTTTTTTTAATGAATTTTATTAATTAAAATAATAATAATAATAATAATAGGTTTTATTTCTAACCCGCCCCTCTGCATCGCAATCGGGGCGGCTTACAAGAGTTAAAAATAGTACAATTAAAACAATCCAATATCCCAATCCCACCTCCCATATCCCGCCCACCCCTTAAAACAAGATTAAACTAAGAATATATTAAAACACAAATATAGCAATAAAGTGCAACAATACAGCAACACAATACAACACACAAACAACTAAACAGCAGCGAGAGGTTTGAGGGAAGGAGGAATACACATATACACATATACATCTAACCACTTAAAACATATCACCATGTTAGACATTTGAAACATATATACTACCACACAGTACTCACTAAACATTAAAAAAAATCTATACTAACATATTATACACACTAGACACCTCCATATTACATTACATACATTACATCTATTATAACACATCCTAGTCCATTTTACTGTCTTTGTTTCTGTTTTGATATATATAAAAAAGGTTCCTGCTTTTGTTTATATTCTGTATCTTATTTTAAGTAAGCTTCTGGCAAAACAACTAAACCATTATTTGTAGATACAACATTTTCATTTTCATTTCAATACCTCATGGGAATAAGATAGTCAAATTGAATACTTTCTATAAACCATTAAACATTAGTTTTTAATGCTGACCAGGGAAGCCTCCCTCTGTCTTAAATTACTGTTGGGAAAGCATAGATGTGATTTTTTTAAAACTAAAAGGCCAAAGGCTGGTACTCTTTTCTGGCTTCTTGTGAGTATACAGACTTTGCATTCTGTTATACATCTAGTAGTTGCTAGTTCCAACAAAAGTTGACTGAATGAATTAGTGTTGACCCAAAATCACCACTTAATGCAAGTTCCAATGATCTGATGAATCTACTTGGGACTAACACATGAATTTAGGATAATTTTTGTAGGACACAAACAATTCACAGTTTGATGTTCAAAATATGATTTATTAATAATATGATTTATTTCTTGCTCACCTGTTTCCAAAGGGAATCAAGGTGAGTTACAAGCATAAAAATGAATACAATTAAAAATACAATACAATATAAGCAAATTATCCATCAAAATAAAGTTTATGTTATGTTTGTCTTTAAGACATCCTAATTCACACTTTGTGTCTTATACCTATTCACATGGTTTTGTGAAAATGTAGTCTTTTAATTATTCACACTTTTCACTGTGTTATGTGAATTCTTTAGTTAATAATAAATAAGCATGAGATTCAAATTTGTTTTCTTCGATTTGTTGCTCTTTCCCAAACACAAGGCAGGTGTTTCTCTGTTGACAATTTTCTGCACAGCTGCATTCATTTAAAACAGGGGTAGGCAACCTAAGGCCTGGGGGCTGGATGCGGCCCCCCAAGGCCTTTGGACCAGCCCCAGGCTGGTCCTGCCGCCGTCCCCTGCTGCCCCCCGCCACCGCCGCTGCCCGCCATGATGATATTGATTATTGTTGTTATTACTTGTTCTTGGGGTTTTCTTGGCAAAATCTCCACAGGGGTTTTGCCATGGCTTTTCTGCAGCTCAGAGAGTGTGCATGCATATATATATTATTTTTTATTTATTTTTTAATTTTTAATTTTTAATTTTATTTATTTATTTATTTATTTATTTATTTATTTTTGGTGCTTCAGCCGCCCGGTTGTCTGAGAGACAGCAACCCGGCCCCCAGCTCAAAAAGGTTGCCTACCCCGATTTAAAACATTTAAAGGTTATCCTTCAATTCAGCATTTCCAATTCAGCCTCTTTATTGGTACATTGCATACAAAAGTCCTATGTAACTTTATTTATAAGTAAGACCACTTTATTTATTTATTTATTTTATTTGTATTCAACTTTTCTCCCAAGAGCAGGGATGGGGACTTGACCTAGAGAAGGAGTTCCAAAGTCTGAGAGCAGCCACCGAGAAGGACCTCTCCCTTGTTCCCACCAAACAAGCCTGAGAAGGTGGTGGGACAGAGAGAAGAGCCTCTCCAGGTGATCATAGAGCTCTATAAAGGGAGTTACAGTTCTTCAAATAGCCTGGACCCAAGCCATATAAAGCTTTTTCAGGGCCTTTGCAGACTGCTAGAAATAGTGCAAATTGAGTCCACTTTAAGGGTTAGGGTTAGGGTTAGGGAATCATGAGAGCTGTAGTTTATTGTGGCACCAGAGCTCTCTGACAGAGAAGGCTCAATGTCTCAGAAAAAAACAAAAACAATTCCCATGATTCCCTAGCACTAACCCTAACCCTTAAAGTGGACTCAATTTGCACTATTTCTGGCAGTCTGCAAAGGCCCTCAGTTAAAATCAGCATTTTAAATTGTGCCTAGAAATGGACCTGCAGCCAGTGGAGCTGTTGTAACAAGGGTGTAGTTAACAATCTGGTTGCAATTCTTTGGGCCAACTGAAGTTTCTGAGCACTTTTCAAAGGCAGATCCATGTAGCATGCATTACAGTAGTCCAGATGGGATATAATTAAGGCATATGCCGCTATGGCTACATCAGACTTTTCCAGGAACGGTTGCAATTGGTGTAATAGCTTTAACTATGCAAATGCACTTCTGGTTGCTGCTGAAACCTGGGCCTGCAGGCTCAGAGCAGAATCCAGGAGTACCGCCAAACTGCAAACCTGTGTTTTCAGGTTTGTAATCCCATTTAACAAAAGCTGAATCCCTGATCTCAGATCTGTCTACAGTTGGCCCTCCATTTTTGCGGGGGATCCATCCCGGACTCCCCCACGAAAACGGAGATTAGCGAGTATTCAAGCCCCATAGGCTTGAATGGGGCACGCCCCTGCGGGTGTGTACAGGGGCACGCCCCATTGATTTAAACGGAGGTCATCCCTCCATGAATATGTAAAACTGCAGATTTTAAGTCCACGAGAACCGAGGGGTGACTGTATTTGACTGACCAGGAACACCTTTCTTGTATGGATTAAGCTTCAATTTGTTCACCTTCATTCAGTCCATTGCAGCCGGTGTTACATCATATGGGGTCCGCCTGCCCATTAAGCACAGAGAGCCCTGAAGGAGCTGATTTTCCTATTGCTGAGTAAAGGATGCCCTTGAAGGATTCGCTACCATATGCTCCATGACCAATTGAATGAGAGTTGCTCCCAAGTAAGTATGCATAGGATTTCAACTTTAAGAATTTAAAAAGTACTGTGTATGAGCACTGATATTTTGTTTTCCTGGACGATGGGTAGCATTATAGGGCCTTTGCAGACTGCCAGAAATAGTGTAAATTGAGTCCACTTTAACTGCCCTGACTCAGTGCTAGGGAATCATGGGAACTGTAGTTTATTGTGGCACCAGAGCTCTCTGACAGAGAAGGCTCAATATCTCAGAAAAAAATATAGTTCCCATGATTCCCTAGCACTAACCCTAACCCTTAAAGTGGACTCAATTTGCACTATTTCTAGGAGTCTGCAAAGGCCCATAGTCTCCTTCAGCTGGGCCCACGGTACTGAAAATCAGGCTCAGGACTTCTGTTCCTCTGTTCCTACTGTACTTCATATTGTTTTTATTGTTAAATTCTTGCTCTCGGTGGTGATCCTTAATAGTTTTTACAGACACACAGTTAACTGAGTATGGGCCTTTGCAGACTGCCAGAAATAGTGCACATTAAATTGAGGCACTGCCCTGGCTCAGGGCTAAGGAATCATGGGAACTGTAATTTATTGTGGCACCAGAGCTCTCTGACAGAGAAGGCTCAATGTCTCACAAAAAAAATACAATAATGTGATTCCCTAGCACTGAGCCAGGGCAGTGCCTCAATTTAATGTGCACTATTTCTGGCAGTCTGCTTAGGCCTTCTGTCACCCTTTAATACACTTTAATTATTAATTACACTTTAATTATTTAATTGAGTTTGTTTAGGAAAAACATTCTTGGTTTTTGTTTTTGTGGACTAGCGATGAGAATGATATGGTCCTCCAGATAATAATAATAATAATAATAATAATAATAATAATAATAATAATTTATATACCGCCCCTCTGGCAAGCCAATCTAGGCGGTGAACAACAATAATAAATTACAACAGATTAAACAATATCATTCCCTCCTCCCCGAACATCAAACAAATAACAACATTAAAATCCCGTCCCTTCCCCAAAACAAGATGTTGGCAGATGCAGGTCCCAGGTGCTCAGGTGTGCCAAATCAATGATAAGGAATGCTGGGACTTGCAGTCCAACACTTGGAGGGCCAGTTATATACTGATATACTACAGTACATGTGCTCTGTATCAAAATACCTTCCCTCTTTTTCAAAACTCCATATGATTTGTGGTCATATGATTTTCCAGCCATTTTAACTGTTTGCCAACTATGTTTTGCAAGTTAGGAAGAGCATGTTGCTTTTCAGGATATTATTCTAGTAGGGAGAGCCAGCATGGCAAAGTGATTTGAATGATGGACTAGGACTCTTGGAAGATCAGAGTTAGAATCCACACTTAGGCTTGGAAAACCCACTGGTGATCTTGATCAAGGCACATTCTCAGCCTCAGAGGAGGACAGTGGCAAACCTCCTCTGAATAAATCTTGTCAAGAACATTCTAGAAGAGGTTTGCTGTAAGTCAGCATTGACTTGAAGGCACATAACAATAATAACAAATGCTAGTAGAGAATAAAGGAATACTATACAACAGTCAGATTGGAAAAACAACCAGAGCCTAACATTGATGGCTTTTAGTTCTTACCTAGCTTTTTTGTTATGTGCTGCATCCTGTATATGCCTTTAAAAAATTAAATGATGTTTAATTTATTTACTGCTTTTATGGCATAATGTGTTGAATCCCCGTGTACAGTGAACCCTTTGCATACACGGGGATCTTATCCGGACTTCCCCCCCCCCCAAGTATAGGAAAAAATGTGGGACCTTAAGTTTCATTGTTTGCTGTGACTGCGCACTTTTGCGCATGCGTCATTTTTAATGCCCAGGGCTTGCCGTCCACATGAGCTTGAGTCTGCAGATGGCAAGCCTGCGTACAGGGCAGGCACTATATAGTGCATTAGGGGAGGGGGTTAATTTGATTCTTAAATTGTATAAGGTGTTAATGTGGTTTCGAAAACTGTTCTGTTGTAATTTTACAAAAATATTTAACTGTTTAATAATATAAAGGATAAATTGATTTATTAGCTGATGGTTCTATTTTGCATTTATTGTTGATTCATGTGGCAGAAACAATCATAGATCTGAAATGGATGTTGAATCTTCCTTAGAAAAAGTCAGCCTTCCTTCTGAAACTGTTTCAGTATTAAATCACGAAGAATACTTCTTGGTTGATAAGCACATAGAGGATTATTCAGCAAAAGATGAGAAATTCCAACTAACGGTAACAATTACTTGACTTTAAGTAGAAGCTACATTTAGCAGTTTTTAAATCTCTCTTATGTCATATGAGTCTCATTCTATGTTTAAAACATGCTTAATCACAGGATAATGCCTTTAGTTAAAGGTGAAGAAGGATGTCCAGATTCTCACAATTAATTCTGCCTTGACAGCTTACATTACATATATGCTTAAGGCAAATATCTCTGAGATGAGGTGCTGAAAGATTGCTAAACTTTATTTGCAGCTTTGCATTATTTTATATTATCATAACATTATGAATAAAGATTAGGCATAATGGGAAAACATAAATACATTAATAATGGGAAAACATAAATTCCAATATGTGGTTGAACCAGTTTAAATGAAAAACATTTACAGATGTTAGTAGTGTCTTTCCTCTGTACAGAGAACCGTGATGCATCACAGTTAACTGCTTTAAATATTACTGTGACTGGAGAAACTTTATTGTATCAGTATCAGTGATGTGTTCCTCTTATTTTACAGATGTTTTCCAATGAAGCTGCACAAATGGAGAAAGCCATGGAAGAGATTCCAAAGGATTCTGACAAAGGCCAGATATGTAACACTTTTGAGTGTGTAGATGTGACAGGTGACTGCAGGCAGTCACTCAGAGAGGTATCTGTCAGCCAGCCTTCCAGTCACCCTCTACTTAATCCTCCCAACACAGGTACTGGTTTAAAATTTAAAAATATATATCTAGGGAGAATTCTGGCAGGGAAGGGGAAAACTGCAAGAAGAGATGGAAATCATATTTTGTTCCTGCATTGGGGGGAAAAAATTCTTTTAGCATTTACATTTCTGTACCACTTAATAGTCAACTCAGCACTCTCTAAGCAGTTTACAATCTGTAAGCCAATTGCCCGCTACAAGCTGGGTATTCGTTTTACCAACCTACGAAAGGATGGAAGACTGAGAGCCTTTGCAGACTGCCAGAAATAGTGCAAATTGAGTCCACTTTAAATTGAGGCACTGCCCTGGCTCAGTGCTAGGGAATTATGGGAACTGTAATTTATTGTGGCACCAGATCTGACAGAGAAGGCTCAATGTCTTAGAAAAAAATACAATTCCCATGATTCCCTAGCACTGAGCCAGGGCAGTGCCTCAATTTAAAGTGGACTCAATTTGCACTATTTCTCGCAGTCTGCAAAGGCCCACAGTCAACCTTGGAGCCCTGGGATTGAACTCACCACTGTTTAACCATTTAACCACTGTGCCGTCAGGGCTCCTATCAATTATTTCCCCATGGGGTGACATTACAAGAGATTTGGAACATTTTCTGAAAGTTTTTTGGAGGTGGGTGGTGTCGTTTTTACTTCGGGGGGACATTTTTGGTCAGATTATATTAAAAAAATGTTTGTGTAAAATGCTCTAACTTGGCTGATGGAAAAGTAGCAGCAATCTCAGAGCAATGGATGAAAAAGCTTGTTGCCATTTTCTTCAGCACAGAGTATGAGTTTTTCAAGCTGCTCTTTGTTAAGAATGTTTGAGAATATTATTTTCAATCCTACTGGAAAGTGTGTCTTATTCAAATCTAAGAGAAATGCTGAAATGCCTATCATACCTTATAATTTTTTAAACAGTGTTATATTGCTATCCTTTGAAAACATTCGTATATATATAATCATATTTGTGTGGATTGGACAACACAAGTAGGTACAGAAACTTGTTCTTCTCTAGTATATGTGGTCCGTGTTCTGGATTTCATTGTATGAAATTGACATGGACAAAATTACGTGCTGGAAGTGAACCTGGGGAAACTATTAAAATACACTATTAAAACCAATGACTAAGTGTCATGTACAGGTGGTGCATTAAATACTGCTAGAATAATACAGTGCATGAAAACTCATTTGGTGAATCTTGGTCATTGCAGTGACAAATTAGGAGGGAGATACCTGACAGTATTTTAAGCATGCACACTATTTAAGGCTGTTTAGAGTGAAAACCATTATCTTAATTTTCTACTTGAGGAGTTTTGGAACTCGGAGAATTTGTCAGTAGCAATCTTCAAGGCAGCTCATGTTTATTAAGATTATTCCATTATAAACAAATGAGTGCAAGAAAAAATAGTCATTGGATAACACTTGCATATTATTGACTTCCAGAGGTTTTGTCACAAAAACTTTGTTCCCCTGTTGTACCTTCAGAAGAGGATAGTGTATTGTTCAACAAACTGACCTATCTTGGATGTATGAAAGTTTCTGCTCCTCGCAGTGAATCAGAGGCTTTGTGTGCCATGGCAGCTTTGAAAAACTCAAGTGATTCACCTTTTCCTGTAACTTTGTATGTTCCAAATATACCAGATGGTTCTGTTAGGTGAGCTTTTAATTTAATTTAATGATATATATACACATTAATATAAGTCTTTAACCACAGTTTACCTAAAATGGACAGTACTGTATATATCCTTCTATCTCAAGCACACATCCTTTACTGATATGGGTATTTCTCTTATGGACACACTAAAACTGACCTAGGACGTAGATAGGCATACATATCTGCTTACTGGCAAATCTGGCAGTCAGGAAAGGTTTTATGTTTTTGTGTTGCATGGCCTTTTCTTCCCTCCTAGCCTCTCAGAAAACAGTATACAGATATTGTTCTCAGCTGGCTGTGGTTTGAGTGTACAAGTGCCTTTGCAGACTCGAACCAAAAGGGGAAAAGTTGTTGGGCTTAGAGCAGTACATCTCTGAGTCCAGCTGGTTTTCTCTGAACAAAGGGACTGCAGTTAAGTTTAAGTTTAATGTTATAACTCCAAGTCATAATGTAAGACATTAAAAATACACAGTTATTAAAACAACAACTTCAAAAAACTCACAGGTAAAAAAAAAAGGAAAGCGATGATTACAACACATGATTTTAAGAAAACCTACATGTAAAATCCAAAATGTTTGCTATGATTTGGCCAAAAATAAGCCAGATACATGCCTCTTTCTTATTTTAAGAGATAAAAAAGTAAAGATAGCCACTTGGTAAGTAACATATGGCAGTGCATATGCCAGTAATTAGTTGCTGCATTCTTCTTCAGGTCTTAAGAATTTTACAGTGATCTGGCTCAGAAGTCTCCCTCTTAAGTTACTATAAAAAGGACAATATAAAACATAGTGTTTAGTATCTTCCACTTCATCAGTCCACAAGAAAAAAGTTGATAGAGCAGAAAGTATATTTTTGAGAATTTTAACAGATAACTTAACAATTGTACTGTAAATACAGGAGCCAGTGTGGTGTAGTGGTTGGACTAGGACTCTGGAAGACCAGAGTTCGAATCCCCACTTGGCCATGGAAACCAACTGGGTAACCTTGAGTAAGTCACAGTCTCACAGCCTCAGATGGGGATAAGTGGACTAGTATGCTGTTGCCTTGTGACTCTTTGCCTTCACTAGAAGTAATTAAGCTCTGGGATATTAAAAAAGTTCACGATTGCCCATTTGCCCAGGATGCTAATCAAGATGTTAGCTTGATCCAGCACTTAAAATTTTCTGGTAATACCCTCATTTTAAGAAGAATACATGCCTTTCTCACTACTTTATTGACCTTACTATATGTTAAAAATAAGCCCATAAGTAACCATTATCATCTGTATTTTTAATTTTAATGCAATTTTAAAATTATTTTCAGATCTTCTAATGTTTCACTGATTTCAGATCTTTCAGATCAGTGCTGATGCTTCAGCTGTGATAGGACTATCTATGTTTCTAGAAGTTTTACAATGCATATTATTTCATTGACATTTTAAGCATATTCCATTAAATTATGGATGGATAAGGATGGTTTTCTCTTCATTAGCTTGGTATCATAGACTGGCAAATAGAAATTTCTATTTTATACTTAATAAGTTAACAGAAATCTTTCATCTCTTTATTTTCCTATCCCATTTAGAATAATAGATCAGTCCAGTAATAAAGAAATTGCTTCTTTTCCAATCTACAATGTGTTGTTCTGTGTTCGTGGGCAAAATGGGACTTTGGAAAGTGACTGCTTTGCATTTACTGAGAGCTTCTCTGGTGCTGAGGTATTCCAGATTCATGTCTTCTGTTGTGAAATAAAAGAGGCAGTAAGTAGAAATTGTATTACTTTTTCAAAACATGAAATGGCTACATCATTAACAGTTTTGAGCATTGCTAACCTTTCATATCAACTTAATGTTGCATACAGTTTCATCAGGATTTACATTTTTTAAACTTCTGAGTTCAGAATTTCATACTATACTGGAACAACGAACATCTTGACTGATGAAACTTTTTAGTCTGTCGTAAAATCACCATAACAGTTTCTCTGTCCTGTAGGAACTGGTATGTTAGAACTATGAACCATGGAAGTTTTCCTAATGGCTGCTGCATCATGCCCCAAAGGGTGTTGCCCATTTCATCAGAGAGGGGAGAAGGGAGACAAATTGGGGTGGGGATTTTTCATTGAATGTTTCTATTGGTGCTCCCACTTGTTGCTGCCAGTGATGGTTTTGACCTATAAAACTCTATATGGCTTGGGTCCAAGTTATTTGAAGGACCGTATCTCCCTTTATGACCCCACTAGAGGGTTGAGATCTTCCGGAGAGGCCCTTCTCTCTCAGGCTCTTTTGGTGGGAACAAGAGAGAGGGCCTTCTCAGTGGCTGCTCCCATGCTCTGAAACACCCTCTATAGAAAGGCCAGGATGGTTCCAGCCCTGCTATCCTTTCAGTGCATTTTTGTGCCATCAGGCTTTTTCAAACTGACATGGGTTGGGTTTTACATGATGTGTAATTTAGATTTTAAGGTTTGTATAGAGTTTATGTCACAGTTTACGTTTTAATGCATAGCTGATTTAACTTTTAAAATTGTTTAATTGTTTTTAAAAGAAAATATATTTATATATTTTAATGCTTATGCATTGCTTTTAAATTGTATTGTTTTAAATTTGCTGTTCACCTCCTTGAGTCCCTATATGTGGGATATAAATAAACAACAACAACAATAATGAAAACTAAGGAGTGAGATAGTGTATAGCGGCAGTGGAAGTATTGGCAGCATTGATTTTAAGGATCGGGTAAATACTGTAAAAGCACCAGATGCCATCTGAACATGGAAGGAGATTTCAGCCCTGGTTAGTATTTGGATGGCCAACAAGTACTAGGAGCTGTAGGCTGTATTTTACAGAAAAAAACTAACACAACTGGGTATTTCTTGCCTGAGAAAACCCTATGAAATTCATGGGGTCACCCTAAGTTGACAGGTAACTTGAAGGCACATACACACACAGTAGTAATAATCTCAAAATTTCAGTTCTTTAAGATATTTTTTGGGGAAAAGCTTGGATAGATTTGTAAAAAATCTAAAGCTAACTTGAGAGACCTTACTCATGTCTACCATGTAAGTTTTGTTAAATCTCTAAAAACACTGTACAAATTCTAAACAGTGTGATAAGTATAATTAATACAATTCTCTGGGCTTCTCTCCTGCTGTGAAGGATGTAGAATACAGAACAGTAAGCCTGTAGTGTTTGTCAGGCTTCTCTTGTCAGTAGCATACTTCTTGTTCCATAAATATGTTTTAGTAATAGATGCAGGCTATGCTTACCTGTGGACAGGGACTCTAAGAACATAATTTGCAGTTCAGTGCTTTTTTCTTTCTAAATCTGTCCCTATTCTATAAAGTGGATCTTTGACATTTCAGATATTCCAGGTAAATTTCTATGAATCCTCTGATTATTTGTATGTGCATGTGCCTTGAAAAAAGATGCTCAAGTTGCCTGTTGATGTATGGCGACCCCATGAATTTTTCATTGGGTTTTCTTAGGCAAGGAATACTCAAAATGTGGTTTTGCTCATTCCTTCCTCTGAATATAGCCTACAGCACCTGGTATTTGTTGGTGGTCTCCCATCCAAGTATTAACTAGGGCTGACACTGCTTAATTCCAAGAACAAACAGAGTCTGGTGTCTTTGGGATATTAATGGTTGTATATTTTCTGTAAATGAATAGATTGTCAGTCGTTTTGGAATGTATCCTTATTTTTTTTAAATGCTTTTTTTCTGTTGTTGGGTGAAATGCTATAATGAAGTTTTATCTGAAATATGTGCTCCAAATGTAATTGTGACTACTGGATAGCTTTAATTTTATGTCCATAAGGGATGGAAAATTCCTACCTATTTTACTGTTTTATATACATTTTCTTAGAAATAAGGCCTTATCGTATTAGATTCCAAGACGAGTGCTTGGGATTATAGCTTAAATGTAGCTTACCATTTATAGACTCTTAAAGTGGCAGATTTATCTGCTATATAAGTGGGCATGGTTATGTTCCAGGTTCTTAACCCATGCATAGATCTGCTGCTATGTCTAGCCTGTTATGTTTATAACTGAAATATTCACTTGCTAGGGTTGGAAGAGCTGTTAACAAGTTGCAGATTTGGTCCTCTCAGTAGGAATCTTCCTTTTAGTAAAAACCATTATTCTGAATAATTGTGTAATTATGAGACCTCAGGCTAATATGTCATAGTTATATTTCTAGCTATTTTATAATAAATTATTGTTTTCTCTATACTTCCACCTTGTCTCTCCCCCCCCCCCTTTTCTCTTCTATCCCTTCTTTTAGGTCAGCCGAATTTTGTATAGTTTCTCAACAGCATTCAAACGTTCCGCCAAACAGGGATCAGATTGTGTAAAGGACACTATTATTCCAACATCTGATAGTGATATATTCACATTCAATGTTTCTTTAGAGGTCAAAGAAGATGATGGTAAAGGAAACTTCAGGTAAATGGAAGGAATGAAGAAATTAAATAGGAGAGGGCATTCTAACCCATGCAATTAAATTTCTTTTGTTCACCTAGTTAAGCTTGCTTTTTTTTCTTCCTCTGTAGAGCTCAGTACAGCGTACTGTTTGTTTGCAGGTAGGGCGGGAAGGAATAATTATACTTTAAAACAAGGATGGACAAAGTACGGATTGCAGGCTGCATGTGGCTTCCCAGTGCCCCCAAGGTTAAAAGTGTTTTGCCCCAAAATGCCCTGTAGGATGTGTGGAGGATGTTTCCATCACATTTGGAGGCCCCTAGGAGTCAAACAATTTTTTTGCAATTTTTTTCAAAACCCTTTTTGTGTCAAGATGTTCTGTAGGAAGTGTGGGGGATATTTTACCATGTTTTGAGCCCACACTGGGGTAAGTTTTAGACCCAAGAGAAGCTACTTCCATTAATGTCCTGGTGTTAGAAAGGTCTCTCCTGATCCTAAAATGGCCTAAGACAGCACAAAAGCATGGTGAAAATGCCCCATTATCCCATAGTGGGCATTTGGCAGCAAAAAATGTTTTTTGTTTTGTTTTGCATGAGCAGATGCAGCAGAGGGAGTGCTGCCTTCCCAGGTCTTTTCTGCGGTGCTAATGTGACCACCTAACCTTGTATAATTGTCCTGCTCTACTTTAGAGGATGTTGATTATCAACCATGGGCTGGTCCAGGTTACTATTGCTGTTATTATATGAAGGAGAAGGTGGCATGGCATGTTAAGATGATGAAGGAAACTTGGGGTTTGCTGACCTGATGAGGATAAGATAGTCAGTTTTGAACAGAGAACTGTACTTTGCCTGCAATGCATAACAATATAGTTACTGTTGTGGATTTGTTGTGATGACTTTGCAATACTTGTATTTCTCTGTGAATTTACTTCTTAAAAATTCTCCAGATATTGCACTTATTCTTTCTTTTATGAATATTAAGTACTGTATGTGCTAATGGAATTTTATTCTTATTTAGCCCAGTACCGAAGGACAGAGAGAAATTTTATTTCAAACTAAAGCAGGGACTTGAGAAGAAGGTTGTGATTACTATACAACAGATTTCCAACAAAGAATTAGCCATTGAAAGGTAATGATATAAACCACAAGTGTAGAAATTCTCTATTATAATATTTTCCTTGTGAAGTGGTATTTATTGTTGTTGTTGTGTGCCTTTAAGTTGGTTTCTGACTTACCGCAACCCTAAGTGAACCTTAGCAATATTTCTTCAGTGATTTGCCATTGCCTTTCCCTGAGTCTGAGAGCATGTGATTTGCCCAAGATCACCCAGTGGGTTTCATGGCTGAGCTGGGAATTGAATCCTGGTCTCCAGAGCTGTAGTCCAACACTCACTGAAATCACTACACCATGCTGGCTTTGTGAAGTGGTATAGGCACTGCAAAAACGGGATTGCATATCTGTTTTGACTACCAGTTTTGTTTCTAGTCCTGAACTAGAATGCTAGTTGTTACTTTAAATCCCACAGTGGCACCAAACCAGGTTATTGTTTAAAGGACTATCTGTACATGTGTTTTGGTAAAGCCTGCTGGTTAAAAGGCTGTCCTGCATGGCTGGATAAATGCACATACAGTCAGGCTTGGAAGAGCCAGTTCAGTTTTGAGTGTGATCCAAGATAGAGTGGCACAGGTCATGGTGGGGATAGACAAGAAAAAGAGTCTATTCTGTGAAAAGGATATGTTGGTGTGGCTCAGGCAAAATTCTCCAGAGAGCTGGGTCCCATGTAAGTAGGACCTTTGTTGATCCAGTAATTGAAAGAGCAAAAGTTTAAGTTTAAGTAGCCTGGAACTCCAAAGCCTCCCCACTCACCTACCTGACTATATCAGCTACAACCATTTGGACCAGATACCAAGTTTTTCTGCTCTTAAAAAGATCCATATCAATGAGAAGCCTTGATGCTTCCTAGTAGCCCTCTCATTCCTGAAGAAACTTCTGTATCTTGCTTTTTAAATGTGCATTTTGCTCATGGGAGGCAAGCTACTGTTCTTCCTCGATGCAAATGCTTTCTTGGGGTGAGTGTCACCCAGTTGACTCCATAGGCAAATCTACTGCTTTAAGACCCAGTCCAAAAATGGCTCTATGTCTGCTCTTTCAACCCTGCTTAGAACCCTGGGATATCTCTTTCCATGTATGGTTGGAGTCTATGTTGCAGAATTTTGAGCATAATTTTGCTTGGGTGGGAGATCAGTGCTATGGTCCTATAGTTGCTGCAGTCTCTTGTGTCTTCCTTTTTGTGGATGGGGATGCATATTGATTGCTTCCAATCTGTTGACCATCTTTTTGTTTTCCATATCTATTGACCTATGTTGGTTAGCACCAGAGTTGACTCTATCAATGTGGACTGCAGCAGTTCAATTGGAATATCATCTGTTCCTGGTGATTTGTTTTTTTGCTATTTCTCTTATTGCAGTTTCCACCTCACTTTATAGATTTTGGAGTTTATCTTCATATGGCTCTTCATTCTATGTGTATTGCCTTCAGTGTCTTTTTATTCCTTCCTGGTCTTGAAGTAGGTTATTTTTATTGTCATAGATTGTCCCAGTCCTTGTTTGAATTTTTTTTTTAAAATTTCCTGGATCTTGTGAAATAGACCTCTTGTTCTTCCCTTTGTGTTGTTGTCTTCTACTTCTCTGCATTGGTCGTTGTAGTAATTTTCTTTATCTTTCCACACAAACCGTTGTAATGTTGCATTCATAATTCTTAGTTTGTTCCTATCTCCCTTCTGTTTTTCTTCTCTTCCTGCTCATATGCTTATAGTTTACTTGATTTGTTAGTGTGAGTTTCCCCCCAATAAAAACGGGGGGGGGGGGGGGGGGGGGGAGGATTCCAGCATGGAATGTAATCGGACCAAATTTGTGTAATTTTCATTTTCTCACTGCCACAATCAGAATTTGGAACAAAGAACTTATAATTAAAGTTGCTGCCTGTAACATTACTTTCTCTGGATACATTTCAAAGATAATACAATAAATGGGTAAAATGATAATTTGTGGAATTAAAAACATTTTAGTTATTTTTTTTTAAAAAAACCAATTTTATGTTGCTAGTAATCTGAAGACCACCTGTCCCACATGTAATAGAAGGGTAATATGCAACACAAAATAAAAAAGACAGTAACATTAATGGTTTTGGAGTCAGGTTGAAATAAATCACATAAAGAATTAGTGTAAAAAAACAGCAACCCAAACCTCAGACATATTCAAAACTCTGGACCCAACCTTGAACAACACAGTACCTGCTAAGCTATTTTTAAGAACATAAATGTCTGGAGAGCCATTCATTTAGGTGTTTTTGTTCTAGATAGAAAAAAGATCAAGGAACTTATGATCAGGTTTCTTAAGTTGTTTTTAAGAAGCAGCTCCTCTAGATGGCAACCTTCCAATTAGATTTTTGTCAGATTCTTACTTTCATATAGGCAAGATGAAAGTTTCTATTAAGAACTACAGTGTAAATTTTTTTATACATATACTGTAGCTAAAATGCATCTAACTGCATTTGTTTCTATGTATATTTATCAGAGCTTTTTAATTGAAGAAGAACATTTTAGACCACTAGAAGCATGAGAACATTACATGCCTGCAAAATTATTAAGCCACATCCTGGCCAGCACAGGGGCTCTCAGAGGGTCAGGTAGCAGTCAGAGAGGGAGTCTGGCGAAACCACCATTTCTACCATCGGCATCAAGCTGCCACCACCAAGCAACATCCCCACCTGCACAGGGGTTCTGAGAGGGGCAGGCAGAGGGGAGCTGGGCCAAACCCCCAGCACCATATGCATCACCACCACCAATGAGCAACATCACAAGGGGAGGACATGGTGGAACAGACTGGAAGGGACTGGACAGGACTCAAGGGAGGATGTTTTTGACTCAAGGCGGAACATTTTGAGAGAAAAATTGGAGGAGAAAGGAAAGGGGGGAGAATCTGTGCAAATGGAGAAGGAGGATAGTTTAGCCTAGAAAAAAGGGACAAGAATTTTGGTGTTACAAACAACTACTAGGCAGCAGCAGTAATGGTGGCTGACACTGATGAGGGATCTTACAGAGAACAGCAGTGATACCATAGCTAACACACATTAGCACTGTGCAGAGGGAGGCAATAGTGAACCTTCTTACATGAACCTCTCATGAAGAAAACCCTGTGATGAGACAACCCAGTATGAAACAGAAGGCAAGACCAGGAAACAAGCAGTTAAATGAGAGGAACCGTAGACAATCACAAATAGAGATCTGGTCAAGGGCATAGAAGACCTCAAAAAAACAGGAAATCAAGCAGCTTGCCTGTTCAATATTGCAAATAATGCCTGAAGCAGCACTACATACATTGGAATGTAATAAGCATGAGCCAAGATAAGCTAGACATAGGGCCTTTACAGACCGCCAGAAATAATCCATTTTGAGACCACTTTAACTGTCCTGGCTCAGTGCTAGGGAATCGTGGGAACTGTAGTTTATTCTGGCACCAGAGCTCTCTGACAGAGAAGGCTCAGTGTCTCAGAAAAGACTACAGTTCCCATGATTTCCTAGCATTAAGCCAGGACAGTTAAAGTGGTCTCAAGCTGGATTATTTCTGGCAGTCTGTAAAGGCCCATAAAAAGGAAAATGTAGCCCATAAACAATATCAATACTACAGGTAAGCAAGTTAAAATGGACAGGAATGGGACATTTTGACTCAGATAACTTATATAGTGTTCTACTCAGGAAATGAAGACACGAAGAAATGGAGTGGCATTTATAGAAAAACAATGAAGGAGCAATCAAAGGATATAATGTAAAATCTGATTGAATCATGCCAATAAGATTTCAGGGGAAACCAGTAAACAACCATAATGTAAGGATATATGGCAACCGGGTGGGATGCAGTAGCTCAAGTGGTTAAGACTCTGACTTCATTGCAAGATCACAGGTTCGCAGTTTGAGACCCAGGTGCTGCATGATGGGGTGAGCTCCCATCACTAGTTCCAGCTTCTGCCAACCTAGCAGTTCAAAAGCATGCAAATGCAAGTAGATAAATAGGTAGCACTTCTCAGTGAGAAGGTAAACAGTGTTCTGTACAGTCATGCTGGATACTTGACCACAGATTAGTCTCTGACAATGCAGCTCTTCGGGTTAGTAACAGAGATGAGCACTGCACCCTATGGTCAGACATGACTTGATAACCTTGTCCATGGGGAATACCTTTACCTTTATATGCCAGCCACACAGGCAGAGGAAAAAGAAATTGAGAGATTCTGTTAAGGCGTCCAGGAAGAAATTGACAACACATCAACACAAGTTTCTAAACTAATCATAGGTGATTGGAATGCTAAAGTAGAAAGAGAGAAGAATTAAAAAATGATAGAATGATTTGGGCTAGGATCAAGAAATGAAACGAGAACAAATGATAAAATTTTATGAGGCTAAGGATCTATTCATTGCAGTTACCTTCTTCATACAACTAGAAGGGAGATTGTACATATGGACGTCACCAGATTATCAATATAAAAATCAAACTGCATACTAGAAGCAGAAGATGGGAAGCTCTATTCTCATAGCCAAAACAAGGCCAGGTGTTGAATGCAGCACAGATCATGAACTACTTGTATGAAATAATTAGAATAAACCTGAAGAAGGAAACAAATCAATCATACCAAAATAGTTACAGAATTTACAGACAAAGAGATTTGCATTATTATGCATAATCGACTGGGAACCAGAAGAACTATAGTCAGAAGCCAGGGACTTAATGAAAGAAAAATGCAAAAAGATGCTATCTGTCATCAAAAAGAAGGAGAAACAGCAATGGATAACAGAAGAAACACTTCAAGCAGTAAGGGAAAGATTAAAAGTGCATGCACACACACAAAAAGGAGACAGGAACAGAACCAGGGCCATGAATGACTCGTGCACAAGGATAAAGAGAATTACTATAATAATTAGTGCAGGGAAATAGAAGACAGCAGAAATTAGAAGACTGTGAGACCTCTTCCACAAGATCCAGGAATTCAAAGGGAAATTCATACCAATGATGAGGATGTTCTGTGATTAGAAGAAGAACACATCACATGACCAAGACAAAATAAAAAGATGATGGAAGCAATGTAGAGATGTATTATATAAAAGAGAGGAAAGACTGAATGACACATATACATTCCTGTCCAGAAAAAAGATGACACAAAAGACTGCAGTAACTACAGGACCATTGCATTGATTTCCCACTCAAGCAAATGCATCTGAGGAAGTAGGCTCAAGTCTATGAAAGCTCATACTCCCAACTTCTATCATTTAGTCTCAAAGGTGCTGCAATATCTCGTTACATTTTCCAGACTAACACAGCTATGTCTTTGAATTCTACCACGTGAACAAAATTACACTCAAAATTCTGCAGCATAGATTCCTACCATGTAGGGAGCAGGAAATCCATGAAATGCAAGTAGAGTTCAGGAAAGGAGGAGGCACTAGGAACCACATTGCAAACATACGATGGATAATGGAGCACTTCAGGAAATTTCAGAAGAAAATCAGCACGTGCTTCTGGATTACAATAAAGCCTTTGACTGTGTAGTTCTGAGAGACATACCATTTAGGGAACTTATCTGAAGGATTCATTTCCTGCATACTCTTGCTTAAGATAGGAAGATGGATAAAATCTGAGCCATTTCAGTTAGAAAAAAGAACTAGGATTAAGCTGTTCCCCTCATAACCTTTTCTTGTAAATGCTTAGTTTCACTTTTGCCAATTAACCTTTTTTAAAAAAAATAATAATTGGATAATGTTTGGCTCAAGTTACATTTTTAATTGTGGAGGGGAGCTTTTTAAACATTGGTACAGTGCATCTCTCCAAACATGTTGTCTACATCCATGTGGCTACAGTTATTGCAGTGTATGTAAGCACCAACACAGTCTGCAATTCTCTTATTTAAAAGTAAAATGGTGGATAAAATGTTTATACCATTCAGCTTTTCTTTTCTCATGTGTACTTTTAAAATATCATTTGCAGGTGCTTTGGGATGCTGCTAAGTCCAGGTCGAAATGTAAAAAACAGTGACATGCACCTACTGGATATGGTAATAATCCTCCTGTCTAACTAGTAAAGGCTATGAGATAACACATAATTTTTATGATGGATTTTTCTATATCAGTGTATCCATGATTTTATCTTGCAAATCTTGCAAAGATTTGATCTTTGCAAGGCTTCTCTTCCCATGGAAAAAATGCCTCATTGAACACTCCTTCCTTCCTTCCCCAGTCCGATTTGCAAGGCTTCTCTTCCCATGGAAGAAACTCCCCATTTAACACCACTTCCTTCCCTTCCCAGTCCAATTTGCAAGCTTCTCTTCTCATGGAAGAAACTCCCCATTTAACACTACTAACTCCCCGTTTAACACCACTTCCTTCCCTTCCTAATCTGATTTGCAAGACTTCTCCTCCCATCAAAGAAAACCTCTTTTAACTCCACTTGCGTCCCTTCTCAATCCGATGTAAAAACCTCTCCTCCAGCACCTGGGAATTGGAGTTAGGTGGTCAAGAGAGGTCTAGAGAAGGAGAAGGAGGGACGGAAGTGGTATTTTCCCCTTTCTATCCTTCCTTATAGCCCCCTAAATTTTACCCTCAACTTATCCATGGGTCATATCAAAATCAATGATTTTGACCCTAAAACCTTCCCTCGATTTATACATGACTTGTACACAAGTACATACGGTAGGAATATTAAGATGAAAAAATTGTGTTACAAAAGATGTAAAAATGTATTGTAATAATGTTAATATGACGTAAAATAACAACAACAATTCATAGAATAAAAATAAAAATAAGGAATAAAAAAGAAAAAATATTTTGGCATATATACTATATATTATACCATACAAAGATATATCATAATGTATAATTCTGTTATTCTGTAGGGATGCTGTGAGATTATATATGAAGTGTACTTCTAAAATATTCTGCACTTTCCCATATTGGTAAATTCATTATGTGTAAAGTAAAGATTTTTTGATGAGCTGCAAATTAAGCCTCTAATTAGGCTGCTTAATTCTTAGGCTTGTAGCTTTTGTCAGTATCTCTTGTATGAACATCTGAAAAGTGATGCCAGTTATTTTATCTAACACTTTGTTCCTGGTAATGATCTCTGGACTGAACAATCAAGATTGCTTACTGCAGGAGTTCCATACAAAAGTATTGTGCTTCTGACTGCCAGCTGCATGTATCACATGGAAGTTTTATTTATAGGAAAATTTGGAATAGCAAAATTTGGAATCATCTGCCTAGTACCTTCATATAATCTAGCTGGACCAAGTAATGCATCCCGAATAGTCCCATGATCTTCAGCATAAATGTGCATATTGTATGCTTAAGATAAAAAGATGCATTAAATTTAGAATATGTTTTTCCTGAAGATAGTCCTCATCACTGTTGTTGTTTTCATAGACATCATACACATATCAAGCAAACTGGCATATATATGGAATTTTCACTTGCTGTTTGTAGTAAGCAGCCTGAAGTACATTATTTTGGTTTTATTTTGGGTTATTTCTGTCACTACTGGGAATAACCAGTATAATTTCATTAAAATCAATGACTCTGTGGGAACAGTTGCTGGTAAAAATTTCTGTAGGCTTGCTTTGATTTTTAAAATGCATTTGGTTTATTCACATCTGGGCTTTTCCAGACATAAAATTAGAAATTGTTTGTTAATCCTGAAAAAAATATCTGTGTTCATAGGAATCTATGGGGAAAAGCTGTGATGGAAAAGCTTATGTTATTACTGGGATCTGGAATCCTAACATACCTATCTTTCTAGTTCTTAATGAAGAAACTCCTAAAGGTAATTATGCATTTAAAATTCTGTTTGTTCACTGGGTGTTTTCTATATTTAT
Source organism: Phrynosoma blainvillii (assembly GCA_026167975.1). Taxonomy (NCBI): domain Eukaryota; kingdom Metazoa; phylum Chordata; class Lepidosauria; order Squamata; family Phrynosomatidae; genus Phrynosoma; species Phrynosoma blainvillii. Next base: position 158,118,235 of record JANUYF010000004.1, read on the forward strand.
AGGACTACACATGAATTTAAGATCCCATGCAGCCTTCTGCTCTGGCCAGTATTTCATGTGTTAAACGTACAGCAGCATATAGAATTTTGTATAAATCTTGTCAGCTTTAGAAGCTGTGTTATGTGTTAGGTTAAAAATGAACAAAACAGGTGCACAGCCTTCTGATAAGAAAAAGAAGAAAATTAGGGAAGGGAAGAAGAGAAAGGAAAAGAAGAGAGAAAGTTTGGTAGAGAAAGTCTTCTGATGCCATTTAGTTGTTTGGATATTGGAGAGCTCTAGTGAAAAGTAGAGAAGTGACAAGTAGAGTTATGAAATAATGAGCTACTTGAATGTTTCTGTAAAAGACTATCACTAGATTAGAGGCATGATTAAATTGCTCTTAATTTAATAATTTGTTATTGTATATGCAACTCAACTTGTTTTGTGTGCTACAGATAAACGTGTGTACATGACTGTGGCAGTAGATATGGTAGTCACAGAAGTGGTAGAACCAGTACGCTTTCTCATGGAGACACTTGTGCGTGTGTACCCTGCTAATGAGCGCTTCTGGTACTTCAGCAGAAAAACCTACACAGAAACATTCTACATGAAATTGAAACAGGTAATTTAAAAAAAAAATGAACAAAGGGACAACTTAGAAATGTTCTTCACTGTCCAGATACCGTGGGACCTTGATATCTGTTAGAGTTTGGTTGCAGGAGCCCCAAAATACATGGATTCTCAAGACCAGGGGTAGGCAGCCTTTTCCCTTTAAGGGCCGGGGGACTTCAGCTCCCAGAATCCCAGGAGCTATTGGCCAACATGGGACTATTGGCCAACATGGCTGAGGCTTCTGGGAGCTGAAGTCCCTCGGCCCTTAAAGGGGAAAGGTTGCCTACCCCTGCTCAAGACCCATTATATACAGTGGGGTAGAAAAATGCTGTCCCCTTATATAAAATGGCAAAATCAAGCTTACATTTTGAAATTTATATATTTTTGTAATATTTTCAAGCTCTGGGTAGTTGAATACATGGATAAAGAATCTGTGGATATAGAGGCCCTACTGTATTTGTTTCTGTACTTTTTTCTCAAAGTGTTAGAAATAAGTATGCAAGTTAGGTTGGCATTAAGTTGCGAACATAGAGGTGAAGAAGAGACAGTGAGAGACTGGCTATATAGCTTCTTTAAGGAATTGGAGTTGGAGCCTTGACTTCCTCTCAGAATGACTCTTCAGTGAAGCTAGTGTTTGACTAGGAGGAGTAAACTGTTTAAGTAATTTAGGCCCGAAATGCATAGGTCAAATAAGGTGGCATCCAGCTGTTTTTGGGGTGTGGCGCTTACATGACACATGCCCCCAAAGTGGTCGGAAGCTGCTCCGAGGGCATGCTAAGTGGGGAAAAGCTGGACCTTTAAGGAGCGGAAATAATCTGCTCCTGCCAGCAGCTGGGTTGGGACTACGCCAGCAGCCTGCTTTGGGAGTTTGTGTGCTGTTGCTGTTGTCCTGGCTGATCGTGGCCAGAGCAGCCAGAGGCTACTACTTCCAGACCATATGTTTTGGCCCCAAGTTGTTGTAATCCAACTCAGGTACCAGAAGTTTGGTTGGTTCATGTAATGATAGTTAGCATTCAAAGTTGGTTGTGGATGAAGGGACTGAGTTAGTGTATGTTACCAAGACCTGGATAGATGACCTGTGGGGAGTAGATCTGTCCCAGCATTGTCTATCAAAATATATAGTTTAGTGATTACATAAGCTAGAGATTTTTGGGGGGCAATTCTTGTTATCGGTGAGACTCTGTCACCATGGCCTGGGCTAATGACTAATCTGTGCTGGTGCAAGATTTGGTTGTTCTTTCTTTTTTTCTTCTTTTGTTAATTTAGCCAGAGAGATATATTAGGAATGTTGTACTAATATGCGCTTCCATTAATCTACTTGTCCCAGTTGCTTTAAATGGTTCCTGCTGTGGTGCTGGGAAACATTGGGACAGTCTTAGAGAGGTTCAGTGTTGAAGTTACCAGGAGATACCTTAGGAGGTCCATCTCATCATTTTGTGGATACCATGACATGCATGGGGCTGTCTTAGTATGTCATTGTTTTAACCGATAGGCAAGGTATTGATTTGATCTGGCGTTTCCAGTTGAGTGTGAAGCTGGAGGTTTGAACCTCTGGAGGTTGTTCTGTAACCATCTTGTCATGGTCAGATCACATCCTGTTGAACCACAGGATCAGACCACATCCTGTTGATTGACAGTGTCCATTCCTCTTTGCCAAGATAATCGTTCTGTTAAGTTGTCTGCCTCAGGAGGGAATCATGAATACTTTTGGGAAATTTTAAATTAACCTGATAGGTGCTCATGTTAAGACCTTGAGTAATTTTTGCTTAGAAGAGAAGAAAAACAAACGAGAGATAGGAACAAACTAACAAATAATAATAATAATAATAATAATAATAATAATAATAATTTTTATTTGTATTTTCCTGTCTCTCTCCCTGTGAGTCGAGGCGGGATTACAGAATAATATAAAATAATATAAAAATACAATATATAAAATACAATAAATAGGACCATAACAACAATAAAAACCCCACAATCCTTGTAATTAAAACCAATACCCCATCCGGTACACAGGTTGGTCGTCATCTTCACCTATCCGGGAGGCCATATCAGTGGTACAATTAGTCTTTAGAGTTACAAATTGGGGAGATCAGGTGGATAGGCCCGCCGGAAGAGCTCCATCTTAAGCGCCTTCTTAAAGGCTTCTAGTGTAGTAAGAAGATGGATCTCCTCCGGCAGGCTGTTCCATAGCTTAGGAGCTGCAGCTGTGAATGATCTCTGCTGCAGCTGTGAATGATCTTACCTTTAGTCTGGTATTATGATATTCCAGTAAATACTTCCCTGATGTTCTGAGAGTGTGGGATGGATTATGTAGGGAGAGGCGTTCTTTCAAGTAACTTGGACCCAAGTCATGTAGGGCTTTAAAGGTAGCGACCAACACTTTGTATTACGCCCGGAAACTAATCGGCAGCCAGTGAAGCGCTTTTAACACAGGTGTAATATGGTCTGCCCTAGATGTTCCGGCGACCAGCCTGGCTGCCGCATTTTGAACTAATTGAAGTTTCCGAACTTGGTACAAAGGTAGCCCCATGTAGAGCGTGTTACAGAAGTCCAAACAAGAGATAACCAGGGCAAGTACTACTGCATCAAGGTCCTTTTGGTCCAGGTAGGGGCGCAGTTGGCGAATCAACCGAAGTTGATTCCAAGCACTCCTGGCCATCACATCCACTTGAGATGACAACTGTAGAGATGAGTCCAGGAGTACTCCCAAGCTGCGTACTTTGTCCTTCAGGGGAAGTGTGACCCCATCTAGGACAGGTTGACAAAACTCCCTCCTCGGACCGAGGGTACCTGTCGCGAGCACCTCTGTTTTCTCTGGATTCAGCCTGAGTTTGTTTTCCCTCATCCAGCTCATTACCGACCCAAGGCAGGCATCCAGAGGAGAGATGCCATCCTTAGTCACTGCAGCAGTCGGGGACATAGAGAAGTATAGTTGGGTGTCATCAGCGTATTGATAACCCTGCGCCCCATATCTCCGGATGATCTCTCCCAGCGGCTTCATGTAAATGTTAAACAGCATGGGGGAAAGTATGGCGCCCTGCGGGACGCCAGATGTCAGCTCCCTCTCAGAGGAGCAACTGTCCCCCAGCCTCACCATCTGGGATCTGCCCGAGAGGTAGGATCGGAGCTACTGGAGCGCAGTGCCCCCAATACCTAACTCCCTCAGGCGTCCCAGAAGGATACCATGGTCTATGGTATCGAATGCCGCTGAGATGTCCAAGAGCACCAACAGGGTCACACTTCCCCTGTCGATACTCAGACGGAGGTCATTGACTAAGTTGACCATGGCAGTCTCAACCCCGTATCCCTCCCTGAAGCCAGTTTGAAATGGGTCCAGATAATCAGCTTCATCCAAGACTGCCTGGAGCTGGAAGGCAACTGCCCTCTCGATCACTTTACCCAGAAATGGTAATAGGGAGACCGGTCTGTAATTACTTCTCACCAGGGGATCAAGGGAGGGGTTTTTCAAAAGCAGTTTCACTACCGCTAATTTTAAACTCGATGGCAATTTGCCCTCCCTGAAGGATGCGTTAATTATAAGCTGTAATAATGATTTTACAGCATCTCCTCCCTGGGCAGTCAGCCATGATGGGCAAGGATCAGGAGGGCACATTGTCTTCCTTACACATCCAAGAAGCTTGTCCACTTCATCAGTATTTACAAAATCAAATTGATCCAGTTTAATACAGTCCACAGAGTCCCTGGACATCCCTCTTATTGGCTCAGTTATAATGGCCGCATCCAGATCGGCCCTTAGCTGAGAGATTTTATCTGCAAAAAAGTCATTAAAAGCGTCACAGCATGCTTTAGTTAGTTCCAGTAATGGGTTCAGAGTGGGAACCAATTGAGTTAATTCTTTAACCACCCTGAACAGCTCTGCTGGACGAGACTTTGCAGATGCAATATGTGCAGCATAGAAAGAATTCTTTGTTGCATCTATTGCCACTCGATAGGAATCCAACATGTTCCTATGATGTGTCTTGTCAGATAAACGTCGATGTTTCCTCTAGCAGCGCTCTAGTCGTTGCACAGCCCGCTTCATTAGACGAAGATTTTCTGTATACCACGTTTTTTTATTAGAAGCGGGCTGGAAAGGACGCTCGGGAGTGATAATGTCTATAGCCCTGGTGAGATCATTATTCCAGGTTTTAACCGGGGTTTTGACAGAATCGCTGTTGTTCCCAACCATAAAACCCTCTAGGGCTTCCTGGAACCTTTTGGGAATTAGAAGAATATAGAAACCAGAACTGTAACAGGTATAAGTATGTATGATATTTGCATCTACACTGCTGCCTGTTTCCTTCTGAGCTCAATTGAAGCTTTATGTTTACCTTGAAAACCTTTAATGGTTGAGGACTCACATCTCTGAAGCTGAAATCTGTATATCTGACTGTGCTTTTAAGCTTATTAGGGGAGGCTTTTTTTCAAGTACATTATATGAAAACAAGGGAGAGACTTCTCTGTTGTGATGCCCTTGCTATAGAATTGAGGTGTGACTGAAACCATTATTGCAAACTTTTTGATGCGGACTCCAAGCTCATTGTTAGTTCAAGCATTTTAATTAATTTATTTGATCTCTTCCCGATATCCTTAAGAATAAAAAAAGTGTAAAAATATTTTCATAAAATAAACTAGCATATAGTGTTCTGAGAGGCCTTTTGCAGGCATTTACCTTTAGCTGGTTCCTACTTTCCTAATTATTGTTGTGTACCTACAAGTTGTTTCCGATTCATGGTGATGCTACTACAGGGTTTTCTTGGCAGAATTTGTTCAGAGGGGATTTGCCGTGGCCTTCCTGTGTGGTGAGATAGTATCACTTGACTAAGGGTCACTCAGTGGGTTTGCATGGCTGGACAGGGATTTGAATTGTGGTCCACTGTGTTGTAGTCCAGCTCTCAAACCACTACACTATGCTGGTTCTCATTTCCCTAATACAGTTGGCTCTCCATTTTCGTGGGGAATCTGTTTCAGAACACACACACCCTGCGAAAACAGAGATTAGTGAATATTCAAACCCTATATGCTTGAATGGGGCGTGCCCCTGCAGGCATGCGCACGCAAGCACCCTTCGGAGCACATCCCATTGTTTTAAACGGAGGTTGCCCCTCCATGAATATATAAAACCATGGACATGAAGTCTGCGAGAATGAAGGGGCGACTGTAATGACTTGCAAATCTGCCTATTAAAGTTAACCATTCATAGATGCCTCTCCTGGCCTTATTACTGTACTTTACCTGTTGTATGATGATGCACCATTTCATTTCCTGCTGTGTAGGGTTGCAGTTTCTTTATGTTACACTTGTACCCTGGAATTGATTGCTTTTGGGGTACAAAATAATACAGTGGTTTTTGGCTATCAAAAGCATGCATACAATTATTAGGAGATAATTTCCTCACATCTGTATATGTATAAAATCTAAATCTCTAGATAGAGCTATCTACATTAATAGACTATTAAGCCTGATTGACCAGGAGCCAGAAGAACTCTGGAATCAAGCCAGGGGCATTGTTAGAGGAAAGCAGAAAGACACTGTCTGTAGCCAGAAAAAGAGATAAGCCCCAGTGGACGGCAGAAGAAACACTACAAGCAGTCAAGGACAGAAAAGCAAAAATGAAAGATAACAGACTGTCATATCCATAGGCATATGGAAATGTCATGATAGGGAATAGGTTGGTTGATATAGGGATAAAATTGCGCTATGGCTTAATAAATAAAGATCAAAGACTGGGAACCAAATGGGCAATGGCAGGAGGGGTTGCAGTTTATGGCCTTGTTGCAGGACACAGATGGCAAACTAAGAACACTTTCCTTCCTGGTATAGATGAAATGATAATGGAGATGGGGAGCCGTGGAAAGGAGGAAAGTTTAAAGAATCGTGTTGATCTAGATCAAAGACCATGGACCACGGTTTGGGAAGGAGAGGCTGGAAGAGGGGAATTCTTAAGGAGTAGACTGTTTGAGGAAAAATCAGATCTGACACAGCCAAGTCTGTGGTGAACTTCCGTCTTGAAATCCAAAACAATTCTTTAGTTTTTTTACACTACGATGCTGTCTTGGTTTTTGAGATCTGAGTCTGCCAGGCATGGCACAGATATAGGATCAGAAACCTGAATGCCAGTGTATAACAATTTGTGTGCAGATTCATAGATTTCCTGATAAAGACATTTAAGTTGTTCAAGATTTTCCACACCTTGGCTCAGTCATAATCAGAATGGAGACTGCATTCAAGAAATCAGAAGAAGACTAGGACCTGGAAGGAGAGCTATGAATGAACTAGACAAGATGCTGAAGTGTAAAGATATACAATTGAATGCTAAAGCTAGGATGGTGCATGCCATTGTATTCCTCATTTCTATGTATGGTTGTGAAAGCTGAACAGTGAAGGAAGCATATAGGAAGAGAATACATTCATTTGAGATGTGGTTCTGGAGAAGAGTTCTGCAGATACCATGGACTGCTGAAAAGACAAATAAATGTGTCCAAGAGCAAATCATTCCCAGACTCTCTCTAAGGTGATGAAGGAGCTGTTTAAATTGAGGCTGTTATACTTTGAGCATGTAATGAGAAAACATGACTCACTAGAAAAGGTGATAATGCTGGGTAAAGTAGAGGGCAGTAGGAAAAGAGGAAAATTGCATTCTAAATGGATAGATTCATTCAGGGAAGTTAGAGCCTGAAGTCTACAAGACCTGAGTAGGGCTATAGAAGACAAGGTGGCTTGGAGGTCTATCCTTTATAGGGTCACCATAAGTTGAAGTCTTAGGCAGTTAACAGAAACAAAAATATGAAAATAATATAAGAATTTTGGAATGAGATCTCAATGTTTCATAATGGGACAACTTGGTATCTAATAGCCCGTTTTTAAAAATCCCTTGTTTTAATTAAAAGGGGCTATTAATTTAATATCTTAAATGAGGCTAGCTGGTTTGTTTGGAGTCTAGTGGAAGCTTGATTATGAGAGCAGCAGTGGCTATTCTATTGTAGTTCAGTGATCTTTTGTCTGTTGGGTCAAGGCTGACTGTTTGTGTGAGATGAGTTGAGGTGTGATTATGTACTTGTAAGCACTCCATTGGTCTATTGAGTATAGTCCCAGGTCTCTTCTTGAGCACTTGGTTCCAGGAGATGGGGCTTTTGCTGAGAGGAAATGAGTCAGACACTTGACTGGGGGAAGAGATAGCAGCCAGTAACTTTCCTATATAGCTGTGGTCTCAGGCTCTGGAGCTTGGTGAATAGGTTTGGAAAACAGGAGTGTTTTGTGTGAGTGTTTAGTGGAGGAATTTGAGGGGGTAGCCCAGAGTCCTATTTCCGTGCCTACTTAAGACTACTCAACATGGACAGGGAGTTGCTGTAGTTACCTGCAACAGCTGTGGCATGTTTGTGTTCTTGCCATTGGATGTGGATAACTTTACCTGCACCAGGTTGGTATCCATCTTGGAAGAGAAGGTCCAGCAGCTGCAGCTGCAGTCCTGGATACATACACTACAACATATTAGAGAACAAGAGGTTTTCCTGGACAGAGTGGAACAGACTTTCCTGGATGGGGAAAACAGAGCAGAGACTTCTGGGGAACATACACAGGAGGTAGATAGTTGAGGGAATGTGACAAGTAGAAGTAGCGAAGCCTGAGATTGGTCTGCGAGCTTGCAACTACAGAACCAATTTGAAGCTCTTTCCCTTTCTCTGAGGACTGGCCCTGTTGCTCTCCCTTATCAGGGATGGTGAGGGAGAGCAACAGGGCCAGTCCTCAGAGAAAGTGCAGGAGACCTTGTTATAATAAGCACAGGGAATAGCTGCTTCTACACCTTGGAAGAGGTGTGTAGTGGTCATGGGGGCTCCTCGCTGAGGAGTATAGAATCAGTAATTTGTGGGTCTAACAAGGTATCTCTGGAGGTATGTTTTCTCCTTGGGGCAAAAATCCACGATGTGACAGTGAGGCTAACAAGACTTGTCAAACCTATTGTCTGTTACCCCTTTCTTTTGGTCCACATGGGAACCAATGATACTGCAAGGCACAGCCCTCAGAATATCATAAGGGATTATGTGACTCTGTAGGAAGTTGGAAGAGCTGGATGCACAGATTGTCATCTCTTCTCCCAGTTGAAGGGCCTGGTCCAGGAAGGGAGAGGAAAATTGTGGATATGAATAACTGACTCTGCAGATTGTGCCACCAAGAATAATTTGGGTTACTAGGACCATGAGCTGCAGTTTCAAGAGAGGAGCCTTCTGGCAAAGAATGGGTTGCACCTCATGCCAATTGGCAAAAAACGTTTTTGCCAACAGCCTCAAAAATTTGATTGAGAGGGCTTTAAACTGGGTTATGAGGGAAGGAGACAATATTCTGGAGGGCAGGAGTTCACCAAGGGCTGGAGATAACGGTCAAATGGTTATAGAGAAAACAAGGCAAACTGTGCATGGACTTAACCGTGGGAAGGAAAAAACTTTACATAGGCAGCTCGAGAGGATGTCCCATGGTCTTAGATGTCTCCATGCTAATGCACAGAGCATGGGAAATAAACAAGATGAACTAGCACAACTAAGCAAATAGAAATCACTGAAACCTGGTGGGATGAGTCTCATGATTGGAATGTAGTAATAGATGGGTATAACCTTTTGAAGAGAAATAGGCCAAACAGGAAAGAAGGGGGAGTAGCATTACATGTCAGGGGAGTTTACATCTGTGAAGAGATCCAGGACTTCAGTCCTGGAAGCCAGATGGGGAGCATCTGGATAAAAATTAAAGGGGAAACAAACAACAGGGATGTTATTGTGGGAGTCTACTACAAACCCCCCAAATCAGACTGAGGAATTAGATGATGCCTTTCTAGAACAGATGGCCACACACTCAGAAAAATAGTAGTGATGGGTGACTTCAACTATCTTGATATTTGCTGGAAATCATGCTCAGCCAAGAATTTAAGGTCCAGCAAATTCCTCACTTGCCTGGAAGACAATTTAATTGTCCAAAAGGTGGAGGAGGCAGCAAGGGGATCATCTGTTTTTGATCTGATCCTAACCAACAGGGATAACCTGGTTAATGGGATGGAAGTGGCATAATGCTTAAGTGATCACATTCTCCTGGAGTTTGTTATATAGTAGAAAGGAGAAGCCAGGCATAGTCAGACGCGCATTCTGGACTTTAGAAAAGATGATTTGAGTAAACCTAGGGAAATACTGGAGATGATCCTGTGGTGAGGAATAGTAAAAGAGAAAGGAGTTTCTCAAAAGGGAGATACTAAAGGGACAATTTCAAACAGTTCCAGTGAAGAGGAAAATGGGAGGTGTCTCAAGAAAGGAGGCTGGATGGCTAAAGAACTATCAACAGAACTAAGTTTTAAAAGGGACATGTATAAGAAATTGAAAGGGGCAGGGATCACCAAAGAGAAATTTAAACAAATAGCTAGCATGTGTAGGGGTAAATTCATAAAGGCTTAAGTGCAGGATGAGCTCAGGCTTGCTAGAGAGGTTAAGAACAATACATGCTTTTTGGGGTATGTCTGTAGCAAAAGGAAGAAGGAAATGATAGGGCCATTGTGTGGAGAAGACGGTGAAATACTAACATGGGACAGAGAAAAGGCAGAACTATTCAACACCTACTTTGCCACAGTCTTCTCACAGGTATTAAAAATTGTGACAGATGTAATCTCAGGGCCACTGGTAATAATCTTTGAGAATTCCTGGAGAACAGGAGAAACAGGAGAAGTCCCAGTGAACTGGAAGAGGGCAAATGTTATCCCCATCTTCAAAAAAGGGAAAAAAGAGAACCCAAATAATTACTGCCCGGCTAGCCTGACATCAGTAGCAGGAAAGATTCTAGAGCAGATCATTAAACAGAGCCTGTAAGCATTTAGAAAGGAATACCATAAAAGCAAAAAGTCAACATGGGTTTCTGAAAAACAAATCATGCCAGACTAATTTGATCTTTTTGGCAGATGAAGGGAATGTTGTGGATGTAGCATATTTTGATTTCAGTAAGGTCTTTGATAAGCCCCCCCCCCCAATATTCTTGCTAAGAAGCTAGTAAAATGTGGGCCAGACAATGCAACTGTTAGGTGGATTTGCAGTTGGCTGATCGGCCAAACCCAAAGGGTTCTCAGCAATGGCTCCTCTTAATCCTGGAGAGAAGTGTCCAGTGGCATGCCATAGGGTTCTGTCCTGGGCCCAGCGTTATTCAGCATCTTTATCAGTGACTTGGATGAAGGAATATAGGGCATGTTTATTTGCAGATGACACCAAATTAAGAGGAATAGCTAATACCTCAGAGGACATGATCAACATTCAAAATGATCTTAATAGATTATAAAAGTGGGTCAAAACTAACAAAATGAGTTTCAGCAGGGAGAAATGTAAGGTACTACACTTAGGCCGAGAAAATGAAATGCATAGAGCTAGGATGGGGGACACATGGCTTGACAATAGTATATGTGAATGGGATCTAGGAGTCAACAGTTTTTGAATTGCATTGTTTAACTTGATAATATTTTAACCACCATGGGTGCCAACAGTTTTTAAAAGTTTGTGATCTTAAAACCAAAACTGAAGAAGTGGACATCTCATGTTGTGAGTGGGCCATCCATGCTAACAACTGTATACCTAAATTGGGTTATACTGATTCACTTTCCTACTTCTGTTTAATTTCTGTTTTCCACATCATATATTATGTTTACTTCTTTTTGCATTTTTATCATATAACGCTAAACTAGCTACAGTAATGACTTTTTTATTATTACTATTACAACCTTGTTTTTATCACTACAATTACTACAATTCTTGTGCTGAAAAATATTTTATTTTCAAAAATTATTTTATTCTTATGTATAACCCCCCCAATAGAACCACAACCAATAAAACAGCTACGGTACATTATTAATACTGATCAAAGAAAGAGCTGCTTATAGCCTGAAATATGTTTGCTGTTGCATATCTAGTGTGATGGGAAAAGCCACACAAACACTGAAGATGCAATTTATGAAGTCATGAGTCTGCACCGAGAGTCGGAAAGACAGGAAGAATCAGTCAGTTCCTCAAGTGGTATAGATCAAACTTCTCCGCAAGATGATGATGCTGAAGAGGGTAAGAGTAAAATGAACTACTCCAATAGTTCTGTGAATTCAACATTATATACTGTTGTTTATAATTGTTCTTGATTGGAATGTACCTAAACCAGGAAAGATATGCAATTTATTATCAGTAACTAGTAATCAGTAATTCACTAAATGTATTCTGTCACCTCTGTCTTTCTTCTTCCCTGACAGTGAAGATCTATAGAAGCCTCTGGTAAACAGTGAGAATATCAGATCACTGTAGATGTTAATTCTGCACCTATTCAAATGAAGCCTCTTTTGATTTTTTTAAAAAAGTGCTGTGCTTTTGTGCACATAAAGGAAATGAGTGCTCAAGCCATCCAGGCCAGCCATTTCACTCAAATAGTGAATTGCTTAGACTGTAGTTAGTTAGTAAGTTAATTTATTTTACGGTCCAAAGACGTGACAGTCAAGCAGTAAGATTACAATATGAAATATAAAAGAAAGAAATAGAAAGTAAAACAACCAATGTGGAATATAGGTAAATAAAATACACTAAAATGTTACTTTACTTGGTCTTGGCTCACCTTGCAGAGAAGTACATAAGGCCTATGTCTGGCCAGGTCTTCATAGCATTAATGGACCTAAAGGCCTTATTTGATTCCATCTCTAGATTTAAGCTCTGGGCTAAATTGGAGTCTATATTGATGGACACGAGACTCCTTGGCCTAATTAAGGCACTTTATAATAACAGCCAACTGTGAGTAAGGTGTGGACCATAGGGATACCTCTCTGAAGTTATACCTATGCTGAAAGGGGTGAAGTTGTACAGTTGTGCCCACCCTATTCTGTCACTATCTGAATAGCCTTGGGGAAGAAATGATGGATGAAAATGGTCATCTGCCTAGATTAGGAAATAGGAGAGTCCCAGTTTTTCTTTATGCTGATGATACTGTGATGTTTTTAAATTTAGACCAGGGCTTAAACACTGTTAGGAAACGACTCAAATTACTGCTCCAGGAATAAACTTAAAATTAATGCCACAAAATCCAAAATGTTGGTCTTTGAAAGCAATTAGCAGTAGCAATAGCAATAGCATTTACATTTCTATACCACTTAATAGTGAACTCAGCACTTTCTAAGCAGTTTACAATCTGTAAGCCAATTGCCCCCAACAAGCTGGGTACTCATTTTACCGATCTATGTATGAAAGTATGGACGGCTGAGTTAACCTTGGAGCCCTGGGAATGAACTCGCAACGTTGTGGCTGCAGTACCGACATTTAACCACTGCACCACAAGGGCTCCTTAAAATTAGTGCAGATGACTGCGCTTTGGAGCAAGTTAAAAGTTTCTAGTATCTTGGGCTAGTTTCCATTACAAAGTTTCATGGACTTCATACAAATTGCTAGCACTGATTTGATTGTCTTGCAACTTCCTACAGCCAGAGACCTAAACAACTGGTTGCTCTCCTGCTGAACTGTATGCTGGGTTGGAAAAGTTTTATGTTAACATTTTGTTAGAAGATTTATGTCCAAATGTTGCTTTATCAGTTTGCTAGTTCCTCTCAGTAGTCACTAAGACCAGAGAGTGTTTAAAAACTGGCCAGGGCACTGGTACTGTAGCATAAGAACAGTTCAGTCACACAGTATCAGCAGGGGAGAGCTTAATGAATGTATAACTGTATTCTCCTATTCCTTTAGAATGTAGTTAAAGAAGAAGAAAGGGGGATTAGAATTCTTCTGCTTGTTGTCCCCAAAGATCATAAATTTCATCCTCAGCAAAGACGATTGTAAGAGTTTCTTGTTGGAAAAAGACATGGGTCAGAATTGAGAGATCTCAGTCCAGCCTGGAAAGGGTTTGGGTGCCCCACTCCCTGGTGATTCTTCAGCCTCACCCCAGTCTCTTGCATAATCAGGAACAGATTGGAGAATGAAATTCCCATTATATCTGAGATAAATGTGTGTAGTTTTGCTTTCTCCTCACGTCCCCCCTATTTGGGGGGTGGGGAACTAGATTTGGGTAGCAGGACACATCCCAACTTCTTTGATCTTGCATAGGCTGGATGATGTCGGGGATGACCTGATTTGACCCACAGCCTTGATGTGCCATCGACAGTTGCAGCAGCCAGCTGCAGCCTCCAGCCAGTACGACAAGTAGGGCCCCAGCTTTGTTATCTCCTCACCTTCCCTTGGGAAGAATAATTTTAATGTTAATGCCTCTTTCTCTTTTTCTGTTTTTGTCTTCCAACAAACCAGAGATGAAATCCATGGTTTGTTTTAGTCTGATTTCTTGGGACAGAAACAAACCAGAGTTAGCTGTGCTTGACATGATAAACCTCTAAGTGAACCTCTGTGGTTTCTTTAGCTGCTTCCGCTGCAGATGGAAGGCAGCGTCTTGTCCGCAGTAATCAAGCATTCCCTGTGGATCTCTGGCTTGCTGTGTCATTCACATGTGCTTGTTTTTCTGTTTCATTTTATTTTATTGTGAGCTTCCTCCATTCCAACATTAGAGAAAATGTGATACATAATCTCTGAAAATAAACTTCAGTGAAGATGCCCACGTATCATTATTCATTGTACAAACACCACGGTTTATTAAGGTTTGTTTTCTGTCTTGCACTTACTTGTACAAAGTGTGGAATGGGGATCAGAATCTATTTTGACACTGATAAATTGTTTTTTTTTGGGGGGGGGGTCCTCTTGCCCCAACAGAGAGTGATAATGAACTCTCAAGTGGCACTGGTGATGTATCAAAGGATTGCCCAGAGAAGATATTGTATTCTTGGGGAGAACTACTAGGACGATGGTAAGGCCAATTTAGAATATAGCGATTTATAAGAATAGTTTTGAAAAACCCTGTAAAACAATGTGAGACATATTTGGACCAAGGGCTGTTTATACATTGCATCCATCTCTTTTTTGTGTCATTTGGTCATTTTCTTAATAGGCTAGCTTTAATTAAAAAATAGTTTATAATCCTCATGCTTGCAGAAATGCGCTTTAAATAAAACTATGTACCGTATTTAATAAAAAGATTTGGGATTTACTTTGTACACAGGGCCTTCACTCAGTCCTTGTGTTTGTCTATCATACCTGAAAGCAACAACAATAAAAAGGTATGAAATTGTATCTTGAAAAAAGGTTCTGTGTCATACTGCAAACAGTGGACACTGCCCTCTTGGAGTGACTCTTAGTTCTCAAAAGTATGAAAGGGTGTTGCATAGCTGTGCCCAGTTTTGTTGTGGCTTACTGTTTTCTAAATATTTGGGGAGTATGGACATATCATATTAATTAAAACGTCATGATTGTAATCGTAGTTATTTAGATATGTTAGTGTGACTCTAGATGTCAAATTTGCAGTTATACATTTCTTTTAAAAATGACTGAAGTAACATTTTTCTGTTTTCTATTTCTTGGTGTATATATTCATTCTCACCTTCCCCCGCCCCCCATCCAGTGATCTCTTGATCAAAAGAATAGCTTTTAATAGCATGATTAAGTTTGATGCATATTTCCTCAGAAGAAAGTTTCACTTTGGGGCTTATGCATTAATACATGTGTTCAGGATTACATCTTTAATAGTCTGAAAAAAGCTAAGAGTCAAGTGGGCCTACAATGAAAGCTTTGGAATCTGTTTCTTTTCTGCTGTTTTATATCTAGGATAGATGGGAAATTTATGAAAGTTCAGCTTTCCTGTTTCACAGCAAAATATTTCAGAGTGCCTCTTCAATAGTTCTCTCTATAGTGCTGGGACAGGAATTTCTGGTCCTCTAATTTTATTTTATTTTCATAATTCCTCCCCCTCACACTGGTCACGCTCAAAGGGAGTAATAGAAACGAGAGTCTAACTACCTCTGGAAGACCATAAGTTTCTTTGTAATACAGGTTAAGTGTGCATTCCCAGCTATTGAACGTGTGTATGTCTGTGTGTGGTTGCTAAAGCTCACACTGTTTAAGGAAGTTTAATGACTGTCTTTTTGTAGGCATAATAATCTCAGTGCACGACCAAAAGGACTGTCTTCCTTGGTAAAGAATGGTATTCCAGAGGCATTAAGGGCTGAGATATGGCAGTTGCTAGCAGGATGTCATGAGGACCAGACACTGTTGGATAAATACAGAATTCTGATTACAAAGGTGAGTCTGTCATTTGGTTATCTTTCATAAACTGTTTGCACATTTCAGAGTAGTAGGGAGGTTTGTTTTGTTTTGTTTTGTTTTGTTTTTGTTTTTGAGTAAGAGAGCTATTACTCTAATAATGGGGTAACAGGGCTATACTTAAAACAAATTGAAATTGTAACTGGCATACTTTGCTGCCCACTGATTTGCTTCGTTCAGGAGTGGAACCAGTGTACGGATGCTTGGTGCTGCACAATTTCTAGGGCTTTGTATAGTTTATAAAAATTCTCCAGCTTGGTACTGAAGTACATGTAGGGGTTTTAAAGGATTTATTCTTTGTAAATTTATTAGTACACGCCTATTTGTCCAACATGTCATTCTTCTTAAGACAGTTTGTATGAGTGCTCATTTGTCTTCAGCTTGTCTAGAGTTGCAATAAGGGTTTTACTTCTAAAATCTTACTTTCTTAGGGCCAGGAGCCCAGAGCAAAAGTGTGGGTGTCACAGAAAACATTCTGTCTATCTGTGTTGTGACTCCACTGCCACTAAGCAATATATCCATAGATGATACAAAGCTAATGTAGATAATTCTAGCATAATCCCTGCTAGAATGTTGTCATCAGCAGAAAGTAGGAATTAGAAGTATATAAATCAAATAGCTGCAATTTATGCAGTTGCAATTTACAAGTTAAATTACCTGTGTAGCACATACATATACATAGTATATGAAGGAATGAAGTATTTTAAAAACAATCGATCCATTCGGTACATGAGGAAGTACTTAGCACAATAGAGACAGCTCTCTAATACATACCTACACATCCTTCTGTCACTCATAAAGCAGAAACTGCCTCATTTTCTTTTCTAATCCCTCCCCTCTTCTTTTTCTTTCTTTGTGTTTCTTCTTTTATTAAGAGCAAAGGTAGGGGCACTGGTGTCGGTGTGTATATGTGCAAATGTATGCCAACCTCCCCCTCCCATTATTATTGTTAGCTTCTGTCAGATTGATCTCGACTAAGGGTGACTGTGAATGAGAGACCTCCAAGTCACCCCATCGTCAACAACGTCACTCAGGTCTTGCAAACTCAGGGCCATGGCTTCTATGATGAGTCTGTTCACCTGTAATGTGGCTTTCCTCTTTTCGACTTTACCAAGCCTTATTGTCCTTTCTACTGAATCATGTCTTCTTATAGTGTATTCAAAATATTACAATTTCTGTTTAGTTATCTTGGCTTCTAGGGAGGGTTCAGGCTTTACTGGTTCTAGGACCCATTTATTTGCTTTTCTGGCAGTTCACAGTATCCTCAGAGCTATTCTTCAGCACCACATTTCAAATGTTGGTTGTTTTTCTGTCAGTTTGCTTTACTGTTGAGCTTCTACAACAGGGGTTGGCATACCTTTTAGTCTTGAGGCCGGTTCCGCTGTCCCCCATGCGTCGGCGGGCCGAAAGGGGGGGGAATGGCGCCGGAGGCGTGTGTGTGCGCACATGCGCACGACAGTGGGTACCATTTTGGAACGCAAAACGGTGCCGGTGTTGTGCGCATGCGCTCATGATGCGCGGCGCTGTTTTGCATTCCAAAATGGCACCCGCCATCGTGCGCCATTTTGGAAAGCAAAATGGCGCCCCGCGTCGCTCGGTGACGTTGGCGTTGGCGTCAGGACCGGCCACGGGCCGGTTCCAAGGCCTTGATGGGCCGGGTTCGGCCCATGGGCCATAGTTTGCCAACCAGTGCTCTACAACCATACATAGAAATTAAAAATATCATGGCATGCACAATCCTAAATTTACTATCCAACAGTATATTTTTACATTTCAGTATCCTGTCTGATTCCTTCGTTGGTGTCCTTCCAAGTCCTAGACTTCTTCTTTTTTCTTGACTGCAGTCTCTATTTTGATTAATGGCTGAGGAAATTTTTAGCTGTCTCAGTGTCATCATCTTCTGCGTTAAAGTTATGCAACTCATCTGTGGTCATTGTTTTTGTTTTCTTAATGCTCAGCTGTAAACCTACCTGGGTGCTTTCTTCCTTGACTTTCTTCAGTAATTGTTCCAAGTCTTTGTTATTTTCTGCTAGTAGTATGGTGTCATCTGCATATCTTAAATTGCACGCCCAGAGGCAAGTTTGCTATGCCAAAGAAAGACCCAGCACAGTAATTTGGAGGTAAATGGCCACAACTATTTACCCTTATCCTTTTGTGACCCTAATCTGATGATGGGGGGATGTGCCCCCGAGGTGATCCTGGTGAGCCAGGCACAGAGAACCCTCCTTAAAATGACAATCCTACAAGCAAAATTGAGGTGCACCAGGAGCACGAACACCTCCTTGAGCAGGGCCTTTTGGTGTTGCAGCATCACTTTCATCCGCTGTTTCAGAGCAGACAGCTTGTCCTCGAGGAGAAGAGACTCCTTGAACCAAATCCAGCACAATGCCAATGTAAACTAATGTGTGGAGGGGCCTTTGCTCTTCTCCTGTGCTAGTGGAACTTAGACTTCCGCTGCCAGGTTCTGGAAGTTCTGGAGGAGGTAAGTGCACTCCCCACCGCCCTCCTTACCTATCATGAGGAAGTCATCTGGGTAATGCGTAATGAAAGGGGTGCCCTCCTGCACTTTTGCCGCCCATTCCAGGAAGGTGCTGAATGCTTTGAAGACAGAGCAGCTGACACAGCACCCCACAGGCATGGCTTTGTAGTAGTACCAGTGCTCCTCAAATTTAAAACCCAATAGGCAGAAGGCATCCAATTGTACTGGAAGCAGCCTGAAGGCAGACTGGATGTTGCACTTTCCTATGAGGGATTTGGAGTATATGCCTGCACCAGGTGAACCATGTGGTCAAATGAGGCATATCAGATAGAGCAGAATTGAAGAGGGATAGCATCACTGACTGACACTCCCCTGGGATGAGAAAGGTGGTGGATGAGTTTGTACTCACCTGGAGTCTTTTTGGGAACCACACCTAAAGGTGAGACCCTGAGATTGCCAAAAGGAAGTGCTGGGAAAGGACCCACAACCCTCCCAACCCTGAATTCCTTTTTTTGTTTTGTTTTTTACCTTCCAGGCCACCATGTCAGAAAGCTCCCTGGCAGATTTGAGATTACTGGCAATATAGGCAACTCGAGGACCTACTGCAGGAATACAGAAATCAGTTGAAAACCCTTCCTAGAGGAAATGGGCTGTCATTGGGATAGAGATTAAGAGGAAGCAAGGCCCTCAACCGGACTGGTGTGGGGGCTAGCCCAGGAATTGACTGGATGCTAGTCACATCATTTTGTTTGGGCAATGGTACCCCTTGGTTCCCTCCCCCTTCCTTCCTGAAACCAGGGGGGTGGAGGCCATGCCCCCTCAAAAGGGCTCCTGCCCACCAGCACTGTGAGTGCAGGAAAGCTTGGCACAGGCCCCAAGGCAAAGATCACATCTGCATTCAATCTTGCACCTGACCTGCTGGCATTTTCCGTGGTTGAATTCCCAGCAGACAAGACATCTACCATCCTGCTTACCTGTTCACTGAAAAGACTTGTGCACCTCACCCTTACCCTTTATGTGCGGGCCAACCAACACCAGCCAGAGCTTGTCATTAATCAAGTTCCAATGGGTCTTGCTGCTCTGCAAAGCCCGCTTCTGAAAGGCGGTGTCATACTCTGTGGTTGCTTGATCACCAGCCAGACAACATGCCTTTAAAATATTGTCTAGGTGATTAGAGAGGTGCTACACCTGTCAGGATATGCTGCTTGTACCACTCCCATGAACAGTGAAAACCACTGGCCAGTTATCAAAGGAATGCTCCACTACCTCACCCTTCCCTTGCTTTTGTGTTTGTCAGCCATGGGGGAATGACCCTCAACACCCTCTGGTTTAAATATGATGAACACATCAACATAGTATCCCTTTAGTGTCTTGTCCCGCATCTTCCTGTCTAGGTGGATGCCTCATGGTTGGTGAATATAGACAGAGGTGGAAGACTGACCACTGTGTTCCCAAACCATGGCTGGACCGGGGTTGCGTTTCCTGACCTTGATGGCCCAGGTGGACAAAGCTGGCATGTGTGCTGCTGCCCTCCAATAATCATCCCTGGATGAGGAACCCTTCCCAGATGACTCACTTGATATTCCCTTGGTGTCCAAATCCTCTTTGCAGCAAGTCCTTCTGTGCTTTTTCTTACCGCCACTCTTCGTCTTCCTGGGCTTGGCTCTAGATGACTCCAACTTTGAGGAAAAAGAGCTCTCATAAATGCTGCTGTCGCTCTTGCTGCTACTCACGTATAACGCTCATGACCTTGTCCTGCCCATGCTTACTTTGGTGCTGATGCCCTCAGCACTGGAGGACAGCCACAACTGATGAAGTTGCCTGTGACTCCAGACAGCATCTCCAGAGTGTATGAGAGGTTGGCTAGAACTGTGGACCCATCTGAGGGGAGAGAACCAGCAGTAAGGGACCTGCTGGCCCTGGTGGTGGAGGCCTTGGAGTGACCCCAAACCACAACAGCTGATCTTTTGTTTGCCTGCAGACTGGAAGGAGAACTCTTAGTGTCCCTGCTGGTTGGGGTCTTGGAGCAGCTCTGACCAGGTGCTAGGTCAGCCCAGGATTTTGAAAGCTGGCCAGTCTATCCACTGGTTTGGGACGAGGTAGCCACTGGTGGCTGATTTCTCTTGGAGGGCATGCTGCAGGCACAAGAACCTGAGAAGAGAAAGGGGGTGGGGATGGCTGGGAGAGCAGAAAGAAGTTAGGGTTTTCTTCTAAAAAGAAGGGTATGGGCACCCTGTGTGATTAGCAATAGCAATAGCAGCTTCATTTATATACCGCTTCATACTGTGCTAAGCGGTTTACAGCTGTAAGATAATTGCCCCCAACAAGCTGGATACTCATTCTGATTCTGTCTTTTCCTTTCCTGAACACAGCATGGACATCTGACATTTCTTGCTCCATATATGGCAGATGTTTTTGTTGTAGCACTTTGAGCATCACTTTGCTTGCATAGGAAATTAATGCAATGGTCCTGTGGTTACTGCAGTCCCTGGTGTTCCCTTTCTTGGGGGCTATGGGCCATTATCTTCTTTTCCATATTTGTTGAAATTTTAGTTACTGATTTATTGAGATTTTAGTTACAACAAGAATAGATTCTGTCCCGGTAGATTAAAGCAGTTGTACCGATGTGTCATCTGTTTCTAGTGCTTTATTTGCTTTATTTCTCCTATGTGCTTTGAGTACAGCTTCCACCTCACTTTCTAAAATTCTATGTTCACCTTCAAGTAGGTTATCCTTGAATGAACCTGTCATCCTTTTATCTCTTTTATATTTCTTCTGTATATTGTTTCCATTATCTTTTTAGTTCTTGATCATGTAGTATGTTCCCCTTAATTAAGTTCAGCACAAAATGGCTGAACAGTTGCATTCAGGGTTGTAACTTTATTTCTGTTACCTTTTACTTCTTATCTGGGCTTAAGTGCTTTGAAGTGTTTCATTTGTCATCCATTGAGGCTTTTCTTTCTTTCTGGCTGCAGATAGTGTCTTTTTGCATTCCCAGACAATTTCCCTGGTTTTATTTCAGAGTTCCTTTGGTTCCCAGTCAATTAGGCTTAATAGTGCAAATCTATTTTTTTAATATTATCTTTAAATTCTGACTGGTCTTTTTTTCAGGCTGTATTTGGCCATGATGATTGATTTAGTGTTCTTCTTTAGCTTTACTCTATTTTTTTAAATACTAGCTGTTTATGGTGTATTCCACAAGCTGCTTCTGGTTTTCTTTTGTAATGAGAATGCAGTTTCTTCATCTTCTGTTTCCAATTATGTAATCTATTTGATTTCTATATGCCATCAGGTGGTGTCCATGTATACAGTCACCTCTTTGGTTGCTGAAGAATGTGTTTGCCATGAACAAACTACTGGCCACACAAAATTCAGAGACTCTCCTGCTTCATTTCTTGATCCTAGACGAAATTCTCCTACAATATTTGGTTCTGTTCTTTTTCCTACTTCTACATTCCAATCACCTCTTTCTTTTCATCTTCTGTAGTAGTAGCATAAACTTGGATTACGATTATATTGATAGCTTTTCTCTGAAGTCTTATTGATACTATTTTGTCAAACTTTGCATTATATCCCCTGACTGAATTTAATACATCTCTGCTCACTATTAATGCCAACCCATTTCTTGTTAGATTTTCATTTCCTGAGTAAAACACTGTAATTATCTCACTTCTGTCCACTTTAGCTAACTCACTCTTAGTACTGCAATGTGTATACTTTCCGTTTCTTGTTTTACAATGTTTAGATTCCTCTGATTCATTCTTCATACATTTTATGCTCCTATAGTATGTGTTGTGTGACTTTGCTTTCACCGCTGAGCATATCAGTAGCCACTCACAGTTGTGTCATTAGTCACTCACACACGTCCTCTGCTCTTCTCCAGTAGGTTGTTTAGTGCCTTCTGATCTTGGAGGTGGGGTGGGGTTTCATCTTCTAGCACTATCACTTTTTTCATTTTGGATTGTCTCATCTTGGTATTTCATGGCAGAAGACATTAAGAAGTGATTTACCAATGCTGTCTCCTGCGCAGTACTAGCAGGTTCTTAGGGTGTTGAGATGAAGTATTGTCCATCGAAAGAGACAATTGTGGACATTTTAACTGAGCCACATGCTCTCAGCCTCAGGAAGCAATGACAAACCTCCTCTGAACAAATCTTACCAAGAAAGCCCCATGAAAGTCTTAGGATCGCCATAAGTTGAATATGACTTGAAGGCACACAACAACCACAAATCTTCTGTTGCCTTTCTCTTTTCCTATCCCAAGATGGATTTCCTGAAACAACAAATGTAAGTTTCATTGCTAGAAGAGTCTCCTATTTCTACCATATGCTCACATTGTATTGGCTCTGTTGTACTATGCTTGATATACATATGAAATATTCCTACAGAAAGTTCATTTTTCATATGTTTGTGCTCTTGTGTGCACCATGCTTCTTATAAAATGGGTGGAGAGACATTGGACGTCCAGGCACTACCATCTATAATTATTGACAATGCTGGCTAGGGTGATAGGAGTTGAATGTTGTTGTCCAGAAACATCTTGAGAGCCACAGATTTTTCACATTTGTTTTAGAACAAAGATCTAGGTTGCTTTCACTTTCCAACCTCAGACAGTCACTAACACTTGTCGTGCATTTACCGTTTTAACACTATGTTTAAGGGTATACTAGGGATCCAAGTGTCTCCATAAAGCAGTTTTGAATATTTTAGAGAGAGTGTACAGTCGCCCCTCTGTTCTCGCGGACTTGAGATCCGCGGTTTTGAATATTCACGAAGGGGCGATCTCCGTTAAGATCAATGGGGCGTGCAACCTCAGGGGCATGCCCCATTCAAGTCTATGGGTCTTGATTATCAGCAAGTCTCTATTTTTGCGGGGGGTGGGTGGCTGGGTCCGGAACGGATCCCCTGCGAAAATGGAGGGCCAGTTGTATTTTCTTCTTGACTGTTTATAGCAGGGGTAGGCAACCTTTCCCCTTTAAGGGCCGAGGGACTTCAGCTCCCAGAATCCCAGGAGCTATTGGCCAACATGGGACTATTGGCCAACATGGCTGAGGCTTCTGGGAGCTGAAGTCCCTCGGCCCTTAAAGGGGAAAGGTTGCCAACCCTGGTTTATAGTAATCAATCCAAACAGAGTCAACCACTGTAAAACAGTAACTTACTGAGAAATATACAGAAATAAAGGATCTTATGTGAATTAACTTCAAGCTTGATATGGTTACATTAAAACCAAACACTTGAGAGGCTTAAGCCACTTTTTATCCTACTCCCTTCTCTCTTAGTATAACCAACTAGACACAACTAGACTATACCAGACCAACTGACACAACGGACACAACTCAAGTCTACATTTTTAAATTCCCTTTCTTGCCAGGAGGCCCCACCTGTCAAACACATCTGGATTCGGTTCTGCTCCTCCTGTGCTGTCCGTTACCTGGCAACTAGCTGTCAAGCTGCTCTTCATCCCAAAATCACTAAAGGCACTTCATCACAAGCAGGCTATGATTAGAATAGAGACAGATGTTTCCTTAAAAAGATAATTTAGGATTTGTGATTCTTTAAATCCCACAGATAGTATGCGTATTTTTATTTATTACATAAAATGATAACCTATGATAAGGTTATAGTGATTGTTTCCGAAATAATTTTTGTTTTGTTTGTTTTTACTTTTCAGATTATATTTGAAATCTAGAACATTAAAATCTTAGTTGATTAAAATCAACAGATACATTAAAATACTGAATTGAAATTCATCAGGGCTGGAACTTTTTACATTATTACCAGATCACTGAAATTCAGTGATAAATTGGTAAAAGTGCTTTAGAACAAACAAACAAAAATGCAGTACTTGTTCTAAAGGCTCCTGTCTGCTAGCTAAAATTTGATGATGCCAAATTTCAGTAGTAGCGTTTTGCAGCAGGGTTACGAAGGCATATATGGGCTGTAACATAGGTCCTAGGGGCATGAAGAGCTGTGAAGCCAAAGTGGGAAGACTGAGGACAAGAAAGCCCAGTAGGAAATGGGAAGAAAGTTGTAAGGTGGGATTGTTCAAGGCAGGGGTGAGGTAAGTGTGGCTCAGGGGTAGTCTCCAAATGGTTTGGGGTTTTTTTACTTCAAAATGCCCAGAGGTAGGGGGGTTGCAGACTGCCATAAATAGTGCAAATTGAGTCCACTTTTAGGGTTAGGGTTAGGGTTAGGGAATCATGGGGACTGTAGTTTATTGTGGCATCAGAGCTCTCTGACAGAGAAGGCTCAATGTCTCAGAAAAAAAAGCAATTCCCATGATTCCCTAGCACTAACCCTAACCCTAAACATGGACTCAATTTGCACTATTTCTGGCAGTCTGCAACCCCCCTGTAATTTCCAATTTGCTTCCTTTTTCATTTCTGCAGGGTGCATGGTGGGAGGGTGCAAGCCTTCTGAAGTTTGATGAGGGCTATGTGTTACTATGTAAAGAAAGGGGAGAACAGAGAATGAACTGAAATGCTGGAAATACAGGGGAAATCAACAGATGAAATAATTATACCATATGGGGATCCATAGATTTTATCTTATTTTAAAATACTGACTGGGTGTTGCTGTATGTTAGAGGTACAATATTCCAGAAAATGTTGCAGTGAAATTCCTGTCCAGGGCTGCAGATAGCCTTCGTAAGGGCCCTTATAGGGTTGCTCAAGTTCTTTGATTTCTGGTGGTAATGGGGAAGAGGCTGTTGTAAAGAAGGCTTTTTCATGCAATACAGACTCAGACCCCAACATTGAATTGCTTTATAGCAGTTTACATTCCCAGGATCCTACCTCTTGCTCTCCACAGCACTGAAAAGAGTAGTATCACATACTACTCCTGGAAAATCCACTTCCAATTGCTCCAAAGTTCCTTTCAAAATTAAAAATAATCATGTGGTGGATGCCTACTTTGTTTTGAAGAAGAACTGTGGTGCCTGGAGACTTCTGGGGCCCAAACCAGCTCAAAATCATCTGGCTTGTGTTGGTGTGGAAAAATGGTTTATTGTTTGATCGTGCCACTACACCAGCAAATTCAGTCATGAGAGAGGAGGAGTGTGTGTGCTGATGGACCATGTGTTGTCTGAACCTGTTATATAGTGTTTATGTATGCATGTATGGAGAGTGAAAAGGGTACCATTTTCCCTTTAGCCAAAAGGTTCCTTAGAACATAGGTATGAATAATAATAATAATAATAATAATAATAATAATAATAATAATAATTTATATTCCACCCCTTTGAGATCAATTGGGGCAGCTAACAACAATAAAATATAACATGCAAAAGTAAAATCTGAATCCCTCCCCCCTTAAAAAGTTATTAAATCCGTTACAAAATTAAAACATACAATATAAAACAAGAATAATGTAAGAACAAATCACTATGAACCTCCAAGCTTCTCTCCTCTCAGCACTAATTCTTGTCTTCTTCCTGGAAACTGTTAGAGATTTTAGCAAACCTAACATTTTTGTGCTAACTGTGCTCACTGATAACTAATGAGCCTGCCAAACATCTGGTTAGACAGCAAGCGAGAGCTACTGACACAAAACTATGGAAAAATCCAGGAAACCAGCATATTGGGACAGTGCAACAGTGTTTTGTCTGTACCAAAAGTAAGGTAGCGATATAGAGAGGTATTTCCTCTAGCTTCTTTTTCTTTTTTTATGAGTAGGAGGGAGTTGGGGTAAGGGTTATTTAGAAATCTGGTTTTAATTGTATTTTATTGTTATTCCTATTTGTTGTTACCTGACTTGATCCGCAGGGAGAGGCGGGCTATAAATAAAATGTATTATATTATTATTATTATTATTATTATTATTATTATTATAGCTAATAAGCAAGTCTAGATTTGTGTATGTGTGTTTTCAACCCTGCTCCATCAGTTAAAATTCTTCTGATTACACACACACACACACACACACACACACACTGCCTAAGCATGTTAAAACCATTACCTTATATTCAGCTGGACTTGTTGGATTTCTAGATTGATAGACATTTAACGACCCTTGATTCTTGTTAGGGGATGAAGATGAATTCTCCAGCTACAGATGTGATGGGAAGCTAAGAATCATGTTTCTTGTAGCTTTTCCTCCCCAGAAGTAGCAGTATAGCAACAGCATTTCATGGTAGAATTTTTTTGTTTAACCAGTTCAACAATATTCTCCTTTGTATAGATATAAATCAGATTTAAAGATGTCCTATGCTTTGCATTTGGTTAATGATTTTTTTTTTTAAAAAAAACTCCCATAGAGTATATTTCACAAAATTATACTTTATTGGTCTGTTTTCTTTACTACCTGATCTGTGCATAGTTAGATGTGCCTAAGCCCATTGAAATCAGTGACATGGGTGAGCCTAAATCTGCATGTAGTTAGACTGTTAAACCTGTTGCGGCTGCCTGTTTCCCCATGAGAATCAGCTTCTTCTTTGCCAAAATAGTTTGGCAGGGAATTATAGCAATAGCAATCAATAGCAGCTTCATCAACAGCAGCTATGAAGCTTCACTTCATAGCAGCAATAGCAACAGCAACTTCATACAGTGAAGTTGCAGTCTCTAAGTGGTTTACAACTGTAAGCTAATTGCCCCCAACAAACTGGGTACTCATT
Organism: Phrynosoma blainvillii; assembly: GCA_026167975.1. NCBI lineage: Eukaryota > Metazoa > Chordata > Lepidosauria > Squamata > Phrynosomatidae > Phrynosoma > Phrynosoma blainvillii. The sequence goes on from JANUYF010000004.1 coordinate 158,145,098, forward strand.
TTAGTGACCTTGGAAGGATGCAAGCCTGAGTTGAGCCTGAGCCCTGGCTGGTATTGAACTCACAACCTTGTGGTTTGTTAGTGTGGAGCTGCAGTACAGACATTTAACTACTGCACCACAAGGGCTCCCAATGGGGAGTTTCCTATGGCGTCATTCACACTAGAAAATAACCCGGTGTGGAAACCGGCTTATTTCCATGGCGTTCACACTCCCCCCAACTGCTTTCAGTGCAGTTTTTGTGGGCACCACCATAAAACCCAATTGACCCGGTGCATTTTGCACCGGGTCACCTACTGCGTCTTTTTTGTAGCGTCGCAACAATCCTGATCTTTGGTAGTGAGAACTAACTACCAGAGATACCCGGATCACACAGGATTGTTTTGAAAATAGAGGGTGCCTGCATTTTCAAAACAATCTGGTGCCTCTTCTTCCTCCTCTTCCTCCCCTCCCCCCCCCCCTCGCCATGATCAAATCTCTCTGTGGCATTTTATCCTTATTGCTGTTCCCCGAGTATGAACGGCAATAGGGATAAAATACCATGGAGAGGTTCGATCGTGGCAAATATACAGCAATAACCTGGTTTCCACATTGGGTTATTTCCTAGTGTGAATGACTCCTATGTCTTCTTGGGATTGGGAGATAGTATTTCTTGAAAGTACTAAATGGCTGCCTATTCTGTCTGTGCTATCTCAGTAATCTTTAAAAGCACAGCAGTGGTCATCCAGCCTGCATGGGAAAAAGTTGTATTTGTTATTGAGAGTGTCCCTAACAAAGTATGAGATGGTTGCAACTTTGCTGCATTGATTAATTTATAATGGGGACTGAAAATTTCAAATGAGAATTGAATATTTCAAATGGGAATTGACAGTCTGTACTCAAGGAGTTTGTTTCTAATTGTACATAAAGGTGGAGAAATGAGGAACATAGGTGTGATAGAAGGAATGAAAATACAGAGCTTTTTTAGATTCTTCACTTTTTTCACTACTTGGTTGATTCCATTAACTGTACAAGAAGCTGGGATAGTAAATTCCTAGTTTCAAGAGCTGCAGTATTTTTTGTTCCAGGTACTACAATAGTATTGATAAATGTTTTGCAAATAGTTGCTAGATGACTCTTAAAAAGAAAAGCTCATGTTTTCAGTAAACCTTCTTTATCCTATCTTCTCTTAATAGTAAGGTTAGAATTTTTCAGTATTCATGTATAATTTAATTTTGTTTTTATGAAGTATTTTTAACAAAGTACTTTTAACAAATCTAATGTTTTCACTGTTCTAATAAAGAGATATACAAGTAAACTTAGTTCATTTTCACACCTCACAATTAAAAAAATTAGAAGTGTTATCTTCATTGAGTGAGATTACAAGTGTTTGGACTTTTTAAATGATGTCCCATATTTTCAGATTTTGTGTGTGAACAGTTTGGATTTCCCCCCATAAAATTTTGACTGGAGAGAAGGCTAATGCTGGTGCTGATGAAAAATAGTACTAGTGCTTTTTAAAACTTTTGTGCAGGGTGAAGTATCTTGCATGGTTTTCTTTTTCTTGATAAGGTTGTCTCATCAAAACAGTTCTGTTGCATTTTTAATATAACTTTACAGATGTTAAGTAATGAATTTCTCTCTCTTTTGTCTGTGTGTTTGTGCTTGTATTCATTATCTTTAGTTGTAATTGTGCTTTTGCTCATACCTATGTGCAAAAGCCATTCTGATTGTACTTAGAATCATAGAATCATAGCTCTCAAAGAGACCACAAGGGCCATCCAGTCCAACCCCTTGCCATGCACTCCTGACAGATAAGTCATTAAACTTTTGTTTTCAAAACCTCCAAAGAAGGAGACTCCATGACACTTCGAGGCAGGTGGAATCTCTTTTCCTGTAGTTTGAATCCGTTACTCAGTGTCCTAGGCTGCAACTGCACTACAGAAATAATGCAGTTTGATACCACTTTAACTGCTGTGGCTCATTGCTGTGGAATTCTGGGTTTTGTAGTTTGTTGTGGCACCAGAGCTCTCTGAGAGAGAAGGCTAAATATCCCACAGAACTACAAATCCCAGAATTGCATAGCATTGAGCCATAACACTTAAAGCAGTATCAAACCGCATTAATTCTGCAGTGCAGATCTAGCCCTAGTATTTGTAGCAGCAGAAAACAAGTTCGCTCTATCTTCAATATGACATCCTTTAAAGCAGGAGTCGGCAACCTTTTTGGGGGTGGGGCCGGTCTCCCTGTCCCCCAATGCCCCCCGGGCCGTGGCGGCATGCGCATGCACATGCACCCCAGGCTGTGGTGGCGCATGCGCATGCACTACCAGGAGGGCTCTTTCGACCTCGGGGGCCCTCCGGGGCGCCATTTTGTGTTCCAAAATGGCGCCCGGAGTCTTGCGTGACCTTTCCTGTCGCAGGGCAAAGGTCATGCAAGACTCCGGGCGCCATTTTGGAACACAAAATAGCCCCCAGGAGGACCCCCACGGCTGCGAAAGGCGGTGGTGGTGGCAGGACCGGGCAGGGGCCGGTTGGCAGGCCTTGGTGGGCTGGGTGTGGCCCGCGGTCCGTAGGTTGCCGACCCCTGCTTTAAAGTATATAACTATGGCTATCATGACACCCCTTCACTTTCTCTTCTCCAGGCTAAACATATCCAGCTCCCTAAGTTGCTCCTCATAGGGCTTGGTTTCCAGATTTTTTGGTTTTGGTTTCCCTCCTCTAGACATGTTCCAGCTTGTCAGTATCCCATGAATTGTGCCCAGAATTGGGCACAGTATTCAGATGAGATCTGACCAAATAGAATAGCATTATTAGTTAACTTAATCTACACTTCATTCCTGTTGATGCAAGTTAGATTCGCAATTGTTGTTGTTGCTACTATATCACACTGTAGACTCAACATTCAGCTTGTGGTCTACTAGGACTCCTCACATGTACTGATGTCAAGCCAGGTGTCACCCATCCTACATCTCTACATTTCATTTTTTCTACCTAAGTGTAGTATCTCACAGTTCTCCCTGTTGAAATTCATTTTGTTAGTTTTTGCCCTGTCCTCCAATTTGTTAAGGTCATTTTGAATTTTAGTCATGTCCTCTGGGGTATTAGCTACACCTCCTAATTTAGTGTCATCAGCAAATTTCATAAGCATGCCCTCTATTCCATCATCCAAGTCATTGATAATAAAGATATTGAATAGCACTGGGCCTAGGACAACCCTATAGCCCCCCCCTTGTTATTTCTCTCCAGAATGAAAAGGAGCAGTTGGTAACCAACTTATTAATTTAAAACATTGTGTATGAAGAGCTATAAATATACATGCTATTTAGCACAGCTGGTATATCTGGCACCGTGTGGCTGAGTAGTACATGTAATGAGGCATCCATATAGCGTTTTTATCTGCTTCTTTGTGCTTGACATTTATAATTGTATTTATATCAGATACAAGCAATATAGTACCAATTGTTTCACAGTCCACTTCTTTTTACTCAAAAGGTATTCAGATACATTCATTAGTAATATCAGTAGTGAGAGGCTATTGGGTAGACATATCTTGTCCTGTGTCAATTACAGTTAAAATTAGTTTTGAGCCCATAAAATTGAAATTTCTAAATTTTCTCAGTCCTTAATTTGATAATTTGATTATAGATATTTAGTATAGATAATTTGGTTATAAACCAAGTCTCAGAAGGTATAAGGAAAGTGAAAAATATTATAAAACAAAGCCATAATAATGTTCCGAAATGAAACCATGAATCCAGAAAACTTGAAAACAGAAATGAAATTGTAGTCTCCAAATTCTAACTGAATGATCCTGCCTGTCAAGTCAGGTCACTCAGAGGCAGATTTGGTGGAAAAATATATGAGAAAGCTTTTTTTGATATATGTGGAACTTCTTGGTCTAGTCCAGGGGTCGGCAACCTTTTTGGGGGTGGGGCCGGTCCCCCAATGCCCCCCGGGGCGCAGCGGTGTGCACGCACACCCTGGGCCATGGTGGCGCACACACTACCAGGAGGGCTCCCTCGATCGCGCCGGTCTCCCAGGAGGGCTCCCTCAATCGTGCCGGGCCTTGGAGAGGCCCAGCGTGGCTGTGGGGTCCCCCAGGAGGGCTCCCTCGACCGTGCCGGGCCTCGGGGGTCCCCCAGAAGGGCTCCCTCGACCGCGCTGGGCCTCAGGAGAGGCCCAGCATGGCTGCGGGGGCCCTCCGGGGTGCCATTTTGTGTCCCGTCGCCGGGCAAAGGTCACGCGAGACTCTGGGTGCCATTTTGGAACACAAAATGGTGCCCCAGAGGACCCCCACGGCCACGAAAGGCGGCGGTGGTGGGCGGTGGCCCGCAGTGGCGGCAGGACTGAGCAGGGGCCGGTTGGCAGGCCTCGGCGGGGCTGGGTGCGGCCCGCGGGCCGTAGGTTGCCGACCCCTGGTCTAGTCGATTATTTTGGAACTCAAAATAGTTTGATTCCAATGATGGCTAATTGCATGGGGTAATATCATCAGAGTATGGCAGACTAATGAGCAATACTGTACTCACTGCAATTCAACAACATTCAGTCTGTTCTATTTTACATAGAATGAGAGTTGGAGGGGACCTCAATGTACATCTGGCTTGTTGTAACCCCTTGTTATGCAGGAATACCTAACTAAAGTTCACTTGTGAGATGGGCATTCAATCTCTGTTTAAAGAAATCCAAAGGAGAGTCTACTAGCCTCCAAGGAATTTACTCCACTGTCAATCAGCTTTTACCTTCAGGAAATTCTTCCTCATGTTTAGGTAGAATATCTCTTCTTGTAATTTGAATCCATTGATTTGGGTCCTAGTCTCTGGAGCAGCAGAAGGCAAGTACACTCTGTCTTCTCCATGATAGCCCTTCAGATATTTAAAGATGGCTATCATGTCACCTTTCATTGCTCTCATTGTTCTCTTTTCCAAGCTAAACACGCTCAGTTATTTAGGCCATCCCTCATAGGAGATCACAATGGATGCTAGATGTTTTGACTGTTTTGGTTGTCCTCCTCTGGATGCATTTCATTTTGTCAATATCCTTCATAAACTGTGATGCCCAGAACTGGACACAGTATTCCAGGTTAAATCTGATGAAAGCAGAAAGGAGTGGGACTACTACATCCCTTGATTTGAACACTATACTCCTGTTGATACAACTTATAATTGCATTAGCTTTTGGGCTTCCATATCACATTGTTGAGTCTTATTTACCTTGTGGTCTTCTAAGATACCTAGATCCTTTCAATGTACAGTATACAGTTGTCAAAACAGGTGGCACTCATTCTGTATTTGCCCATTTCACTATTTTTGCCTCAGTTTACTACCTTACATTTAGATCTATTGAAATTAATTTTGTTTGTTTGGCCCAGCTCTCCAATCTGTCAAAGTCATTTTAAATTCTGCTCCTTTCTAGTGGTGTCATTTGTAGATTTGATAATCGTGCCCTCTTGTTTCATTGTCCAAGTAATTTATAAAGATGCTGAACAATGCAAAGCCCAGGACAGTACCCCATGTCACATCCTTCCAAGATGAAGAACAGCTGTTAATGGCTGTAGGGGGAAAATGAGCACTAGATTGTTCTGAACTTCTTGGTGAAGGTGGCATAATTTAAAACAGTGGAAACGTTCTATCTGCAAACCAGAAGTTCATCCCTGTCCAATTATGGCCTTCCTGATTGGAATAGAAGGAAAGTAGATTAGTGTTTCCTTGTCCTTGTCTCTTGTGTTTGTTTTTCTTTGCTTAAAAAATCTTTCCTTGCAGAAGAAATGATAATAGAATCATAGAATCAGAGTTGGAAGAGACCACAAGGGCCATCCAGTCCAACCCCTGCCATGCAGGAACTCTCAATCAAAGCATCCCCAAAAGATGGCCATCCAACCTCTGTTTAAAGACTTCCATAGAAGGAGACTCCACCATTCTCCTAGGAAGTGTGTTCCACTATTGAATAGCTCTCACTGTCAGGAAGTTCCCCCTAATGTTGAGGTGGAATCTCTTCCTGTAGCTTGCATTCATTGTTCTGGGTCCTATTCTCTGGAGCAGCAGAAAACAAGCTTGCTGCCTCCTCAATATAACATCCCTTCAAATATTTAAATAGGGCTATCATATCACCTCGTAACTGGGGAGTGCAAAAATATGTAATAAATCTTGAAATAAATGTGATGTATGTAACAAGAACTGCTTTTCAGAATTTGAAGATAATAAAGCCCAAATAATGAATTTGCTTTCATATTTAAGAGCTTTAATATTTTTGTGTTCTGTGGCATTTAAGACTTATGCAACGTTCTTGCTTTCCAGAAAAATCTATAAAAGAAATGTCTGCAGGTCTTTTGATTGAAAGTTGAGTCATCAGTGTTTTATTTTAAGTTGGCTAAGATTTGATTTGATTTTCTGCTTTTGACTGCTTTTAACATTCCTGTTGCTATAACAACTTTGCTACCTCCTTATTCCTTTAACAAATTAGTTACCATAACAATAAAACATAACCTTATGGATGTGACCATGTTTCTTTTTGTCATACTTACTGTATTGAAAAACCTCCTAGTAAGGTTTTGTATGTGTTTAAACATTTACCCTCCAGTACGTCATTCTGGTTACTCATGCATGGATCCCACTGACCTGCCCAAGTAAAAAACCTCAATGGCATGACTATAATCCAATTGTGTTTTCTTTTTAAGCTGATACATGGACTTTGTCAAATAAATGTTTTCATATAATCTACTGGAATTTTCACAAAGAAGACATTAAAAAGTAATCACTGCGATTTTTGAATTAAAACTGTTTTTGATAAAACTTAAAAATATTTAAGATGAACAAATTCAAAACAAAACCATAACTATAAGTAATGCAATGTAAGACATGGTACTAGGACTTAATTAAGTTATAGTTTTAAAAACATGATTGTTTGAACGAGAGGAGCAGTTGGTAAAATGAAATGTTCCTTGAGGGTATATATTATGAGATTAGCATTACATGAGGCTCTACCAAATTTGCCCATGAAATGGTGAAGTGTGGTTAATCTTTCGTTTCTGCCTTCATTTGTTCTGGACAATGTCATGAGCAGAACTGTCTCAAGAAGTCAAGGACCTTTTTTGCTCTGCCCCACAAGGGAGAAGGTAGATTGTTTGGAAGACCATTGTGAAAAATTTGCACAACACTTAGCAGATAAAATCTCTCAGATATGCTCCAACTTTGATGTTGTAGTTAGTACAGATCAAATTAATCTTGGCTCCTGTTTGTCCCGTGTTAATGTATATGTTTCAGTTAGTGTAGCCTGCAGATATGGTCAGGATTCTTGGAGAGGTGAGAACCATCACTTTTACACTTGACATGTGCTCTTCCTGGCTTATTAAAAGCAGCCATCCCATGTAAAAGAGGCTGTGGTGACACCTTTACTGAAAAAAACCCAAAAGCTCCTTGAGCCCAACTGCACTAGATAACTACTGGCCAGTCTCCAACATCTTTCTTTGGGGCAAGGTTCTGGAGTGTATAGTGGCTTACCAGCTCAAGATGTTCCTGGATAAAATGGACTCTCTAGACCAGGGGTAGGCAACCTTTCCCCTTTAAGGGCCGAGGGACTTCAGCTCCCAGAATCCCAGGAGCTATTGGCCAACATGGGACTATTGGCCAGTATGGCTGAGGCTTCTGGGAGCTGAAGTCCCTCAGTCCTTAAAGGGGAAAGGTTGCCTACCCCTGATCTAGATCCATTTCAATCTAGCTTCGTGCCTTGGTAGCCTTAGTAGATGACCTATGCAGAGAAGTGGGCAGAGGGAGTATGTCCTTGTTGGTTCTGCTGGACATTTCAGCAGCTTTGAATACCATCAACCTGGTATACTTCTAGACCTTTTTAGTCAGGCAGGCCTTTGGCTTATGATTTATGTGGCAGATAGGGTTTATAATGGGGTTTTGCTATGCGTTTAACCAAATTGTTTGATTTTTTTTAAAAAAAATCTTTGATGCAAATAAATTTTTAGCTGTATCCAGTTTTTAATTGCTTGTTAGCTGCCTTGGCTCTTGTACACGGAGAAAGACGGGATATAAATAATAAATAAATTGGACCCGACTTCTTAAGGGAGAACAAAAAGAGCTTTAAGAAGTTCCATCTATTAGAAATGGTTTAATTTGACAGCATGACTCTAAGATTTGCTGATCATGATAATAGAATCATAGAATTTTCTGTTGTTTTCTGTTGTCCTGCTCACTGTTCTACCAAAATCTCCACTACTAGGTTTTTCTCCTGAAGCCGGTGAATGGAACATAATAAAGTGCTTTCATTCTGCAAAGAACAGTAAGACATTTGACTTTTACAGTATCTTCAAAGGAAACTTCAGTTTTTATGAGCCCCTTATATTGGAAGTGTATTTTAATTTGTCCTAAAATGGATAAATCACAAATTAAACATACTCTCTCTCTCTCTCTCTCTCTCTCTCTCTCTGTGTATGTGTATGTGTATGTGTATGGTTATATCTTCTCAGGAACTACAGTTTCTTCAATCAATTAATAGGGTTTAGCATTATTTACACATGAAAAGGTTAATTAGAGAATGTGAACTAACCAAGCATTGCATTGCTCGACCTTGTTGATAATTGAATTTTGTTTGTTTCCTGCTTCTAAGAAAGTACTTTGAGTTTGGAGACCCAGTGTGGTATAGTGGTTTGAGCACTGGATTATGACTCTGGAGACCAAGATTCAAATCACTGCTCTGCCATAGAAGCCCCCTGGGTGGACAAAGGCAAGCCCTGCTCTGACCAAATCTTGCCAAAAAAACACACCACCTTTATTGGTTCATCATTGTTGCCATAAATTGTAAATTATTTGAAAGCACACAACAACAACCAACTTTGACATTCCCGGTCTCATTGACTTGCTAATTTAGGAAGGTCTTTTGAGTTCTCATTTCCCCCTTATGTCCCTTCTGCGTCTCTGAGTGTATCTTCCCTTCCCACTCAGTTGCTATTTAACCTTTTTTCTCTGCTCTGTACCAGCTCATCCACTGTCATCCGCTCTGCTTTCTCTTCCCATCTTGCTATTTGTGCTTTTCTATTCCATGTGCTTTTCTTTCTCCTGGCCTATAATCAACCATGTTTGCTGTGTTCTTTTTGGATACTTCTTCTGTGAAGCCTGTCCTGGCACTTTTTCCCTTATCTGAAACATTTGTCTTCCGTGCTACTTATACTGTAAGCCCTCCCTTCTTGTAGAGACCATCAAGTCCTAGATCCTAGAGCTTGAAAGAGACCCCCAAGTGCCATCCAGTCCAACCTCCTACCATGCAGGAAGACACAATCAAAGCACCCCCAACAAATAGTCATCCAGACTCTGTTTAAAAACCTCCAAAGAAGGAGACTCCATCACACACCGAGGGAAGAGTGTGTTCCACTGTTGAGCAGCCCTTACTGTCAATAATTCTTCCTAATGATTAAGTGGAATTGCTTTTCCATGCTGCTTCTGTGTTTCGTAGCAGCAGAATGCTTACAAAAGAATTAAGATGAAACTAAGATTGAGCATGTTTTCCAAAATTCAGTCCATTTTCTAATAGGGATATAGATTTTTCAAATGCAGTTATATTTTAGCGGTACTTATGCTTTGTTTGTAAACATCGAATAGAATCCTGTTGGTAATGTATGTACATGTAACTTGGAGTTATGAACACATATGATATTTTTCATATGCTTGTGAAGGAAACAATGCCTCTTTGCGCAGTGTTCATATAGGCATTTCCCAGGCAATTTCCAAGCATTGGAAAACACTGTCACACCCATTTGCCAGCCAGGCTGCAGTTTTACAGTCAGGAGAAGAGGGTTGATATAGTTTTCCTGTATTTTTAGCAAGTCACTGGAGCTCTAGAAAGGCAGCATCAATCAGTTCACACTATATAGGCTTCTGACCAATAGGTGCTGTGTTGGATCCATATTAATTGTTAAATATTATCCAGTCATGATCCATGGAAATCATTCAGAACTGTTAACTGCAACCTACAATTATGTACCTAGATTTTGATAATGAACGTATTTTAGATGACATCAGTGACGTGTGTACATAACATTAAGGTAGCAATGGAGCGTGCTGTTCTATTTGGTAGGTAATGAGAGCAGTTTAAAAATTTAGTGGCAGTTTTAGAACTTAATTACACTTTCACAAACCGCTGAATAAGCATTAGTCACGAAATGCAAAATAAATCCCACAGATAAACTGTATTGCACTCAATAACTTTGCCTGAGGCATCACTAGTTAGTTTGGCTTCATTAGTTATCCAGTTATTTTTACCTATACACAAAGCTCAGATGCCAAATGCTCTTAGTTATGCTACACAAAGAACTTAGTTAATATGTGTTCCTGAACAATCCATTCAAAATGGAGAGTGCCCAAAGTAATAGCCAAATGCTATCCAAAAATCTGTGGCTCCAGTTGTCCAATCCAGAGTTGCACAAATAAGAGCTCTATGAATTGAATGGGGAGAAACTCAGGGAGGAAATTTTACTGTTTCTTCTTTTTGCCAGGACCCCCTTTTCCCATGAAAATTTACTTTGCAGAGTTGGAGGACTATCCCAGTGTTGAAGCCTACATACATACAGCAGGCACACACTACACACTAATTCTGTTTTCTTCCTCTAATGGAGATGGTGTGATGGATCCTCGTTTGATGTATCAGGAGGACTGTAGCGTAAGATGTTCATTCCTTGTACAAATATACATTCCTCTGAAAGGATCTTGTTCAAAGTTGATGATTTTATATATGGTCAATAATAATAATAATAATAATAATAATAATAATAATAATAATAATAATAATTTTTATTTATATCCCGCCCCTCTGCCAGGCAATCGGGGCTGCTTACAGAATTCAAAACATCAAAACAAATCACATCAAATTAAATCCCATCCCTCAATCCCACCCCCACTCACCCCCCAAAAACAACTCAAACAAAACAAATTAAAAAACAATTATTAGAAATATACAAGGGTAATCCCAAAGGTTGCCCTTCGTTATGTAAGGCTGTGACTGCATATTAAAATCAGGACTAAGATAGAGCCCTCCAGAGACCAGGGTCTTTCCTACGGCCTCTGCCGGGCTGGGAGAGTCGCTGCTGCCGCGTATGCCGGTGGAGGATGTTCCTGGGCAGGGTTTTAAGCCCGCCGGCGTTCTCCCTGGCCCCGCGGCGCGCAGCTGCTCCAGGCCGCCCAGGTGGTGAGAGTCAGGGCTAAAGGCAGAGCCCTCCAAAGACCAAGGTCCTTCCAGGTGGTAAATGAGGGCTAAGACAGAGCCCTCCAGAGACCAGGGTCCTTCCTACGGCCTCTGCCGGGCCGGGAGAGTTGCTGCCACCGCGTATCTTCTTCTATCATCTTTGTTTATAATTATATAATTAGTTTATAATATATAATAGTTTATAATATATAGTTTCTCTGAAGATGCCAGCCACAGATGCTGGCGAAACTTCAGAAAGAAACTCTTCTAGAACATGGCCACACAGCCCAAAAAACCCACAAAAAACTTTAATTTATAATTCTTTGTAACTACAAAGATCTGTGATGTGTTACAAGATTTGGGATAAATATTACAATCCCTGCTCTGCCATGGAAACCCTCAGGTGATCTTGCACAAGTTGCACTTTCTCAGCTCAAGGAAAGGCAAACCCTCTCTGAACTAATCTTGTCAAGAAAACCTTGTGATAGAGTTGCCTTGGGGTACCCATAGGTTAGAATCAACTTGAAACATACAAAACATCACAAAAGAATTTTAGGATTTTTTTAAAGAAGTGGAACAACAAGGTTACGTTTGAGCTTCCATAATAACACATTTTGTAACTATTCAGAGAAGGAGCGTCATAAAGATAGAAAGGTTTTCGAAGGGCATCCAGTCCATACCTTTGCCAGAGCCCCTAATATTTGGCCATCCAGTCTCAGTTTTAAAATCTGAGGAAACAGATAATCTATCACATTTCAAGTCAGGAATCACTTCCTAATTTTTAGTCAAAATTCCCTTTCTTTCATCTTGAATCTGTTCATTCAGGCCCAAAGTCTGCCATTAAAAACAAACAAACAAATTTACTCTATCACTGTTAAAGCCCTCCAGATACCTGCAAATGACTTTCACATTACCTCTTAATATCTGTTCACTAGGCTAAATGTATCAAACTACTTCAACCTCTCTGTTAGAACTTGGTTACTGGGAGCTCTGCCATCTGTGTCTCATTTGAACATGCTTATGTTTGTTGACATCCCTAAATTGCAGTTTCTGGAACAGGACTTAGTAAGCTGATGAAGTTTGATGAAAGAGGTACTGTTAAATGTCATTATCTGAATAGTGGCATTGCTAGGGGAGGTGTAGGGAGTATGGCCTGCACCAGATGGCACCCCAGAAGAGGACCCTCTTCCCGAGCGTGCCTCTCCCTGCTTTGCCATGGTAGTGGAAACCATGGTAGTGGAAACAAGGAGACCTCCACCACCACGGTGGTGAAGGAGAGTCCCAAGCATGCCCCTCCTGGCTTTGCCACTGTAGTGTAAGTCTCTTCAGGTAGAAACATCTGCTGCTACAGTGAAGGAGAGGCCCAAGCGTGCCTCTCCCAGCTTTTTCATGGCGGTGGAAGCCTCCTCACAAGGAAACCTCTGCTTCAGTGGCGAAGGAGAGGGGCAAGAACACCCTTTTGGGTGGTGCCCTCCACCCAGCAGCCACCCCACACCAGATGATACCAGGAATGGGGATGCCACTGGGTCTGGACCCTATAGGTAGTATCTAGTAATGACATTCCACCGAAATAGTGGGATGCATCATAATTGGAAGACAGGTCCAGTGATCCTTTCCCATCACAGCCCCTTGTGCACCTCTAAAACTGGCCCTGGACAGATGGGAAATCCTCTGGAGCCATTTTCAGATGGCAGAGATGTCTGGAAGGGGAGCTGTGCAGGAAGGAAGCTCTGCTGCAGATGGATGCAGAGCCAACATATGGTTGGGGTGTTCTACAAAATCTGGCACATTTAGACTGGCAGGAAATAGTAAGGGACCAAATAAGTCAGGGGTAGGCCATGTCAGGGGTAGTCCCATGTTGGCCAATAGCTCCTGGGATTCTGAGAGCTGAAGTCGGCCCTTAAAGGGGACAGGTTGGCCCTTAAAGGGGACCCTGAAATAAGTGAACATGTTTAAAATGGGATGAAGTGTGAGGTGTATAGGAATCAAGCTTTTAAAAGTGACATACTGTATAGATGGCCCCCAGATACCCTTAACATTCCTTAAATGTCTGTATTCATGAATCTAAGGTACTTGCCTTTAATATACCTTCCAATACTTTTTTTCCAGGTTGCATTGAAAAATGTTCATCTCCCTTGTACAACATATACTACATTTTGTAATAGAGGAGATTGAGTCTAATCTACAGGTTGATACATGTGGCTAAAATCCCAAAATATTTCACATATAGATATCAAAGATTTTTGAGTTTTATAATGGTTTACAAATGTACATTCTAATGATGGAAAGGAAGAATATGAACCACATGCTTAGTTTAAAATCTGAGTATCCAAAAACTTTTACAGTTAGTATTGATTGGCGACTGTACAGGTGGAATGAAGGGACTCTTGCCTCAGTTAAACATGATGAATGTAAAATTTATGTGTGGCTTTGAAAATGTAAGCAAAGCATCATAGTCTTGATATATGTGGAATAAAAGTCATTGCAGTAGGTAACACATTCTTAAATATAAGAATTAATTTGTGTTGGCATATAACATGAAGTAAAGCATGATTCTTCCATGCATATACAAATTACTTTTATACTGAACTCTATTTGTATGCCTTTATTATGGTCACCTTAGTAATTTGAGTACAAGAGGAAGAGTTGCAATTTTTACTAATCATACGAGCTGATGCTGACATTTAAAATGTCATTTATCATTTATCTTTATGGAGGTTTCTCCACTTACTTGCAGAACCATTTATCTTTATGGAGGTTTCTCCACTTACTTGCAGTTTAATAATTAATAGGTCTTCCTTGCCAGTGGGAATTAGATTACTGCTGACTTGTATGAGCTGCTGGTAGTTTATAGTGGAATGAAGATGTCCGTAGTGTTGTAGGATGTGGAGTTATCCCTATGGATGTTTTGGAAGAAATTAAGCTTACAATAACACTCAGTTCCTTAAATCCTCGACATATTAATTTGGATTGGTCACTTTTATTGTCTTGGTTTGTCATTCTTATTCACGGCTTGCTGTGGAAGGCTATAAGCCGGCATTGTGCTTGGCAACTGTTACCTAGTGACAGATTCGGCTGCAGTAGCCATTGGCTGTGCTTTTGATTGAAGGTAAAGGACTGAGTCACCTTTTGGATGGCGAGTCTTTCTGCATCCGCTAAGGATGAAGAGGAGGGGCAGATTTAGGTGCAAGCAGTAATACCACAGGCGACTGTGTGAGAAATAGCAAGAGCATCCTGGAAACCGATCACAGCAAATAAGATTTGCCTATACTACAGCCTTGGACAAAGCCAAGTGTATATGAAGGCATTGCCTTATTGATTTGACAAGAGAATCAAATGTAGAGAGCATTACTTTTGTAATGGATTGAACTGTTTACAGATAAGTGACTAATGGGCAAGATTTGATGGATGTTAGAAAAATATAAGGACCTTCAGCGTACCACGGTGATGGTGAACATGAGACATGAAACTTAAAGATGAATGCTTTCTGCCACATTGCTGCAGCAGAACCAGGGACAAGTCTTTTCTGTTGCATGTAATGAATTTTTCTTCAGAAAATACAGCCAAGAGTATTAAGCAACGGCAGTGAGAGCCCAGCACTTTAAAAAAGGAAAGAAAAAGAAGCCTCCAGTGATATTTTAACATAAAACTGAAATGATCTTGGTTTTTTGTTTTTTATTTGGGTTGATTAATTGCCTCCTGCATCTTTAAATGATTAAAGATGCATTTGATTTGGGTGTGGATAGTGGGTGGGTTAAAAAGCAAGACTGCTGCATATGCTGAATGAGATCCATACAGTAATCAAATGCCTGCTTATTAATGAGTGTTGGAATAGATTTCTTAAACAATGGATGCATCACAGCTGCAAATGCAATGGAAGTACTGTATTAATATTTGGATTACAAGATACAGAGGTGGGTTCTTGTTTTTGAAGCAGATGGCTGTTATTTTAATTGTTTAAAGAAAATGCATATACAGCAGCTGAGAAAATGCAGCTAGAAGACTAATGGCATATTAATATACAGTCATTTTTCTCCTGCTAAATCAACATTACATTATCTTCTTGGAAGAATTTAGATGGAAGTCAGTCATTTTATTGTGTTGCTGCATATGAAAAGATTTGGACGTCGCTATAGAGGTGAGAAATGGCATGGATGGAGCTATGAACTTCACTTTATTGATCCTCTGCAGTTGCAGCTATGGCTTTATTTCTAAAGACAATGGTTTCATTTTATCATTCCTGGAATTAAGTACAAGTCAGTTTTGTTCTTTTGTGAGAACCTTGGATTATCCTGCTGATATTTTAAAACTGTGATGAACATAATATGTTCCAAGCTAAATTGGCTGTTGCTGAAACTCCAGCACAATGCCTTTGTGTGCCTTTTCTTATACACAGTATTATTAAATAAATGGAGAGAATATCATGCACCGAAGAGATGACTTTGCTTTTCACAAATTAATCACTGTTCTATCACATTTCTTTATGTTACCAAAGACTATGCAGCTTGCTTGCATTAATATGTCCAGAATTATACCATTGATCATGCAGAACAGATAAAGACTGGAGAAATGGCATTACTACTTGAAGAGTGCCAAAAGATACAGTATATTAGAAAGAGGATCTTACTGGACTTCTCAATTTGTTCTTAGAGTTTCCTTTCTAACAATGCTTTAGACAGCATTGTAAATCGGACCCACATTATTCCTCCTTTTTCAAAAATCTCCCTAGAGAAATACACTTCCAGAAATTTTTTTTTATCACAATGCTGGGGTTTTGCTTCTATATTTCTGGTATTTCTGTTTTTCACAAGTACAGTTGGAATGACCTGCTTGGTAGAGAAGTGCCTTGTGTTTTGCTAAGGAAGAAATGAGCACAGGAAGAAGCTGAATAGTGGCCTTTTTGCTTCCTTTCTGCATTGTAATCTTAACCCATCATAAACAGTTGTAAAATCTACACCAAGAAATCAAGACAAAATTCACTGCTGGAATTCACTAATTACTGGATTTCTGACCCCATTGTTATGTAATACAAATCATGAACCGGTCCATGTGGATTGAGTGGAAGACTCTGAATATCACTAGCAGTGTTGTGAATGTATCTGACCATCACTCCTGCCCTTTTGGATTTGGCCAGTACAATGCCATTGGCATCTGTATTCTTGAAACTATCATTATTGTCTTATTAACATTTTTAATTATTGCTGGTAATTTAACCGTAATTTGTGTCTTTCACTGTGCTCCCCTGTTACATCATTATACCACCAGCTATTTCATTCAGACTATGGCATATGCTGATCTTTTTGTTGGAGTAAGCTGCTTGGTTCCTACCTTGTCATTGCTTCACTACTCTACAGGTGTTCACGAGTCCTTGACTTGTCAGATTTTTGGATATATCATCTCTGTACTAAAAAGTGTTTCTATGGCCTGCCTTACTTTCATCAGTGTGGATCGTTATCTTGCTATCACAAAACCACTTTCCTATAACCAGTTGGTCACTCCTTGCCGGCTGAGAATTTGCATTGTTTTGATTTGGCTTTACTCCTGCCTTATCTTCTTGCCTTCCTTTTTTGGCTGGGGAAAGCCAGGTTATCATGGAGACATTTTTGAATGGTGTGCAACCTCATGGCTAACTAATGCTTATTTTACTGGCTTTATTGTCTGCTTACTGTATGCTCCAGCTGCCTTCATAATATGTTTCACTTACTTTCACATATTCAGAATTTGCCGGCAGCACACCAAAGAGATAAATGACAGGAGAGCTCGTTTTCCTAGTCATGAAGTGGATACCGCTGCAGAAACTGGGCATAGTCCTGATCGGCGCTATGCTATGGTTTTATTTCGTATAACCAGTGTGTTTTATGTGCTGTGGCTACCCTACATCATATATTTTATGCTAGAGAGCTCTAGAGTGCTGGACAATCCAGCGCTTTCTTTCTTAACAACCTGGCTTGCTATAAGCAATAGTTTTTGTAACTGTGTTATATATAGCCTCTCAAATAGTGTTTTCAGGTTGGGACTTTGGAGATTGTCAGAGACAGTGTGCTCATCTTGTATATGTAAAAAGGACAGTATTGTTCAAGACCCAGTTCCTAGAAAACGGGCAAATTCCTGCTCCATCTAAGGAGAACTAAGACTGTCAATCAAATACAATTGGATATATGGGCTATAGGCAATATTTCATATTTTGGGATATTGCTAAAATAAAAATGCAACAAATATTTATTCTCTGTAAAATGTATTATTGGTTGAAAACTGACTTGTAAAAGCATGTGTTATTTCAAGGGTGATTCTGGAATAATGTTGAAATAGTCAGAGATGGATCCTTGGTGAAATTTTGGTGTGTGGATGAGACTGATAAATGTAAAGGAATGCTTCAGCAGAATGAATTAAACAATTCAGAGCTGAGTTATCAAATTTAATAACCAAATTGTCACATATTATATATGTGGATGAATGTGTAGTAATCTGTTGTATTGAGATACATTTTGTTTAAGGAAGTAATTTATGGCATATCAGTTACGTTTTTAATAGGTATAAAATAAATGTTTCAGTATAAGACAGTTTCATTCTTGTAGTTTTTGTCTTTTGTACAGAAATGTTTTTAAAATGGCTGTAGTTTTGGAATTAAAGATACCTATTTCTTTGCAACCAAAGTGTATTTTATTTTTCTAGTGTAACATACATGAATGATTTATGTCTTACTTCCTGCTCTTTTGGAATCAGTGATGCTGTTGTTCAGACACTTACAAACTGAGTCTCCCGTATCTGAAATGCTTGCGACCAGGAGTTTTTGGGATTTGGGATTTTTTAATTTTTTTGTTGGATTTTAGAATATTTGCATATGCATAATGAAATATTTTGGAGATGGGACCCTTATCTAATAATAATAATAATAATATGGTTTATTTGTATACCGCCCCAATGGAAAACCAATCTAGGCGGTGAACAAGATTTATAAAATTACAGATCTAAACATGGCATTCATTTATGATTTGTATACATACACCTTATAAAGATAGCCTGGAGGTAATTTTATACATAACATTTTAAATAATTTGGTGCATAAAAAGTTTGTGTTCATTGAACCATCAGAAAACAAAGGTGTCACTGTCTCAACCACCCATGTGGACAATTTTGGATTATGGAGAATTTCAGATTTCAGAATTCTGGATAAAGGAGACTCAACCTGTAGTTTATTTTTGAGCCCATCAATCTGTGCATTTTGCACAGTAGGTGCAGCCTAAAACCTGACTTCTGCTCAACACCAACTGAAATCAAAAACAGTTGTGTGGATGCAGGTTTTTGAGAGCTTATACCTTGTGAGTGGATTAGAATAGTCAAGTAATTGAAACTTGTTTGCATTTTCTAGTGCCTGTTAAATTAGCACAAATTTGTGGCATCTTTTCTAGCTAATGTAACTGCTTTATAAGATAAACATGCAGTAATAACAGCATAAATTAGCTGCTGTTTAAGCATGTGAATTCATAAAAGCAGAGCCCATTATACTTATGGCAATTACTGCATGAATTCAGCATGTATAAAATATGCATTTTTAAGAATGTATGTTTTGTATTCTGTGCCTGGCATATTAAGTCATTGTTTTAAACCCAGGATAAATAAATTATAAATAATGTTAAACATGTATTGGACACATTTCAGTGTTAAATGTGTGTTGGACAGTCTTCTTAAGAATGTGAAAGAATATTAGTATTGGATTCAGGTAAGAATTTTGCTATTTTGCTATATAACAATATGTATGCTCCAAAAAGAAGTGATAATATTTTGAAAGGTATTTGGAGAAACAACTCATGGGGGTCTATTAAGTATGTTCATCAGGATCCAATTAAAATTTAGGAATTTCTACATTTGTTTGATTTCATTGGAAGCATTAAATCATTCTCAGTTTAATAAATGGGGCTGGTTTGGAATGGATTGTGCTCACTGTTATCAGTAAATTAAACAAGTATGGTTTTGGTCCAAGTTGTCATTTCCTAGCTGTGTTCTGCATTTGACCCAGATACAAAAATAACTTTTTAAAATATTTGCACTATAATTTCTTAATTTACCAGAATCCATGTAATGAAATGCTGTCTATAACTTTTTTGCATTGGAAGTGGGATGCTTTTCTGCAGAATATTACTGCTGTGTTAAGTGGTGAAGCAAAAGCAACATGTTCTCAAAGGCACTTTTAGTTAAAATCTCAAGTTCCGGAGCTCAGTATTTCATATAGATTTTGAATCTGGTATGACCTGAACAAAAGGCTGTATTTTGGTACTTCCTGTGATTACTGTAAAATGAGAGGAGATGAGTATGGCAGCCTTAATATACATTCAGCCCAGGATTTTACTCATATCGTCAACAGCCTTGTTTTAAATTCTGCTTGGTTCTCTGGCATAACCATATTGTTATGGTTTTTACATATTGTATCTTTGTACATTGTTTTATATTTTTGTTGTAATCCCACTTTAATCCGCAGGGAGAGGCGGGAAAATATAAATAAAAACTATTATTATTATTATTATTATTATTACAAAAGAAAATCCAAATTTGCAGAAGAAGATATGGAGTGGGGAGTACCATTATTTTCTTCGCTGTATGTTTGATTTTCTTGCAAGAATTTTGCTTTAAATAGCTCTAAAATGTAAACAATATGTTTTAGCCATACTTTACTGCTATGCTTTTACAGGTGTGGATTGGCCTTGTCTCAACGCAACTGGATTTCAAACTACAGATTGATTTCTGGCATCACAGTTTGTCCTCTTATTGCTTGATCTATTCAAGTAGCCCACTAAGACCTTCCTGGAACTAGCATGAAATACAACCTGTAGTGTGATTACTAAGAATTTCCATTTTGTTCAGAAATCAAAGTGAAAAGTTTAAGTAAATGTAGTGTTTTATGAAATTTAAATCCTGCTATTCTTTAGAACTTAGAGTATTATACATTGTGTCCAGGTGTCTCTCAGGAAGACTAACCAGATGGGTTTACTTTGAAAGGGTGCTGCATCACATGTCCTTAGATGGTGGCCCTGGATTTAGACATTATGTACTGCTGGTGCTTTAATGTATGTCTACATCTCAGTCTTCTTGATAATGCATGATTTTTGATGGACAGGTTGTTTTATGCATTTTGTAAAATGTAATTAAATGTGATGAACAGAACATATAGAATGAAAAGAGAAAGATACTTACTGTACATACTCGTGTATAAGTCTAGAAATTTTAGTTAAAAAATTGACCCCCCAAACCTGGGTCAACTTATCCATGGATCAGTGTAAATTCTGTACTTTGACTCTCATCAAAAAAGGAACCATCCCTTGGTGAAAAGCAAGAGCGTAATCTGTCCTGGAAGAACTGACCCCTCTCTATTCTTATCCCTCCAGCCTTTAGGATGAGCACAGTTGTGCTTGATGGGATTTTGCAAGTTCTTTGGCATTGCTTTCCTTTGCTTTATCCTTTAAATCAGGGGTAGGCAACCTTTCCCCTTTAAGGGCCGAGGGACTTCAGCTCCCAGAATCCCAGGAGCTATTGGCCAACATGGGACTATTGGCCAACATGGCTGAGGCTTCTGGGAGCTGAAGTCCCTTGGCCCTTAAAGGGGAAAGGTTGCCTACCCCTGCTTTAAATCCATTGTTATGTGCCCCTTGACTTATCCACGGGTCATATCAAAATCTATATTTTTGGCCCCAAAACCTGCCTTCGACTTAATAATAATAATAATAAAAATAAATAATAAAATTTATTTCTATCCCGCCCTTTGGGAAAACCCAGTCAGGGCGGCTTACAACTTATACATGAGGTCGACTTATAGTCAAGTATATACAGTAATCCAATACATGTGGTTATTCTCTATTCAGTGAATAAATATGTATTTTTATTTGCAAATATATTTTGAGATTTCTATCAGCTTCCTGAAGAATACTTCCAAAGCAGTTTACATTGTGGTGGTGGTGGTGGTGGTAAAGACACACATAAAATTGGGTTTAGCTACTGCCCACCTCTCAAGTATGAACACCCTGCAGAAGATGAGTCTGCAGTTGTTACCTTAACGACAGCCCCAAACTGACTTGATTAATTGCCTGATTGAAAAGTACTTTATGCTGGTTGATTTGAGCATTAATATTTTTTAAAATCCAACATAGAATCATAGAGTTGGAAGAGACCACAAGGAGCATCCAGTCCAATCCTTACCATGCAGGAACTCACAACCATCCAGCCTCTGTTTAAAGACCTCCAAAGAAGGAGAGTCCAACAGTCCCCGAGGGCATGTGTTCCACTGTCAGACAGCTCTTACTGTCAGGAAGTTCTTAATGTTGAGGTGGAATCTCTTTTCCTGGAGCTTACATCCATTGTTCATGTTCTATTCTCTGGAGCAGTAGAAAACAAGCTTGCTTCATCCTCAATGTTTTTCTCAGGCCCTCTTACATATGTCTTTATATCACCTAGTTTTAATATGTTGTACTATAGTAAAATGCAAGAATGAAGGTAATGCTGTTTTTATAAATCCTGGATCCTGATTTGTTCCTAGAGATGGCCTTCTGCTGCACTAACTACACATTTTGTGTAAACGTGTATTAGAATCTGTCTTATAAATAACAAGGAGGAATACTTAAATATGTCCCCCTTCCACCTTGTGCCTTCCTCCTTTATGATTTTTGGAACACATGTTTATGAGATCATTCTATAATGAAGAGCACAGGAGTTGCTTGGGGTGGAGTATTTGGAACTGTGTATTCAGGTGATGTATATTTTGGTTTTGAAAGTCACCTTTAAAGTATATATTTACTACTACAATTAAATCTAAGAAGAAGATGTTTGCGAGTGGCAGTGCATTTTAAATTTAGCTTTAAAGTTTTTGTGTGTGGATGAGGATGGAAATTTTGCTGGAAATAAATTTATTTTACAGATTTGTGTGGTTGTCACTGTCATCTCTGTAGTAGTAATAAGCTCTTTACTGCCTGATTATTGAGGAGGAGAATTTTCAATACTGGGAAGGAAAAGGTTTATAGAAAAGCATTCTTTCTTGAGATATACAGTCGTCCTTCGTAATTTGCGGGTGGTGGTGGTCCAGAATGGACCTCCCCTGCGAGTTATGAGGGTTGTGTATATTCGAGCCCCATTGGTTTGAATGGATAGTTCCCCCGGCGCAGGCATGGACGGAGGGTGGGATGGGGCATGCGCCACTGGGGGGCACCCCATTCATGCTAATGTCGGTCGCCCCTCTGTGGATTTCAAGTCCGTGGGCTTGGAGGGGCAACTGTACATCTACATAGACCAGTTTGGTTTTCAAATATAGAAGAAACTTTCTCCCCTGACTGTTTCTTTCTATTGTCCCTGACTGTTATCTGCATGAAATTTTTTTTTAATGGGTTGTGGCCTATATGCATGAAAGTTTTAGCAGTGGGAACAAATAAGTAGTAATGTGAAAATAGGATTGCCTGATTCAGTTTCAAACCTGAGTTTGCTCTGTGTAAGTTATGGATCTTCAGAACATGTTTTATCAAAAGATGGATATCCATTGTAGAAATAATGCACTTCAAGTGCTGTTGCTCCATCCTATGCAATCTTGGGATTTGTTATTTTACAAAGTCTTCAGCATTCTCTACCAAAGAATGCTGGTACCTTGTTATTGTTGTTTGTTGCTCTCGAGTCGGTTCTGACTCATGGCGACCCTGTGGATGAGACATCTCCAAGAATCCCTGTCTTCCACTGCCTTGCTCAGATCTTGCAAGTCCTTCCCCATAACCCCCTGATTGAGTCTATCCATCTGGTTTGTGGTCTTCCTTTCTTTCTTCTGCCCTCTACCTTTCCTAGCATTACTATTTTTGCTAGTGATCTGTGCCTTTTCATTATGTGGCCAAAGTACGATAGTCTCAACTTGATCATTTTTGCTTCCAAGGAGAGCCCTGGTCTGATCTGTTCAAGAGGCCATTTGTTTGTCTTCTTGGCTGTCCATGGTACTCTTCTCTAGCACCACATTTCAAATGAGCTAAGTACTCTTCTCTAGCACCACATTTCAAGTGAGTTGATTTTCTTTCTGTTTGCTTCCTTCACTGTCCAGCTCTCGCATCTGTACATTTTAATTTGGAATACAATGGCCTGAATGATTCTGTCTTTGGAGCTCAGTTGTATGTCTTTGCTCTTCAGTATCTTTTCCAGTTCTTTCATAGCTGCCCTTCCCATTCCTAGTCTTCTTATTTCTTGACTATAGTCTCCAGTTTGATCCTAGATATGGGAATTCTTTAACTATTTCAATTTCCTTGTTGTCTAGATTGAATTTGTGTATTTCTTCTGGCTGGTACCTTACAAAACTACAAATCCCAGGATTCTTTAAGTTGGACACATGGGAGTTAAGTGATGTCAAACGGGATTATTTCTACAGTGGACATGCACACTGAGACAGTGTTTTCTTATTTTCAGTGAGATCCTTCAATAGTTTGATTAGCCTTTAGTTTCTCTGTTTTGAAATCCTCAGCCTGTCCTATTGTAAACAACATAAACATAGCAAATTAACAGATGCTGAAGGAACGCTACTGTCACTTGTAAAATTTTGAATGTTCAACAGTGAGGGTGATAAGGAAAAATGTGTGCAAATGTGAATAAACTATATCACCTTAAGTGGTTTGAATGTAATAAATGCTGTCTTTCATTTGGTGAAGTGGTTAATATGCCAGATTTTTTTTTTTTACATAGATGGTTTATATGTATGTAAAGTTTCCAATCTATCACTTAAATTAAAGCTTCCAAGCTATTACTGAGCTTTGGCTTGTTTAGTTGGTTCAGACTTTGCTTCCGACAGTTCTCCTTTTTGATATCTGGAATTGCAAATGACTGATGGAATAGAAAGGTTTAATGGCATTCTGACTGATGAAGGCATTTTGATACCAACTGGACTTCCAGATCAGGAACCAAATGGGGCAAAATAGACGCTGCTTTGATGGTTAGATGGAGCGGTAGCACCTTCACACCATGGCCCTTATCGACATTTTTCCGGCCCAAAAAGAAGCAGCAAAATGCCGCTCCATTTGAGGCTGGAAAAAAGTTGCCCTTTTTGCCATGGCAGCGGCTTTTCCCCATTTTTGCGGTGTGGCGTGTATAAACGCTGTGCCGCAGAAACACCGTGATGCCACCTGCTGTGTGGTCAGTGTGGCGGTGTGATGGTGGCATTGGGGCGTCCGGCGTGCGTACGCCATGCCCCCACGCCACCCTGAAGCTGGCTTTTTATGCTGGTCTGCTTTGTCTCTAAATTGTTTTATTCTTACTCATTTTATTATATGAGAACAGCTGTTGAAATCTATTAATAGTTTATTCGCAGTAGTCCCAGTTAATAATATAGTAGTGTGTTTTATTTCAAAGAAATCTCATTGAAATATATCCCAATGTAGCATTCTGAGCAATTGCCTTTCTGAAAAGAAATGCTATCATAAGTGAATCTTACAATGCCTACATCATTTTAGTTCAAGTTTTCACTTCAGTCAGACGATTTGTAATCCCAAATTGTATTTTATACCTTATCTGTAGCAAAATTGCCTTGTATCATTGCTGCCATTTTTGAGCAAGGTAATCGAGAGGGCGGTTGCTCTTCAGCTCCAGGCAGTCTTGGATGAAACCGATTATCTAGACCCATTTCAAACCGGCTTTAGAACAGGCTTTGGGGTTGAGACTGCCATGGTTGCCTTGACCGACGATCTGCGTCTAAGCATCGACAGGGGTAGTGTGACCCTGTTGGTGCTCTTGGACCTCTCAGCGGCTTTCGATACAATAGACCACAGAATCCTCTTGGGCCGCCTGGGAAGGTTAGGTATCGGAGGCACTGCTTTGCAGTGGTTCCGGTCCTTCCTCTCGGGTCGGTCCCAGAGGGTGCTGCTCGGGGACTGTAGTTCCAGTAAGAGGGAACTCACTTGTGGGGTCCCTCAGGGAGCTATTTTGTCCCCAACATTATTTAACATCTGCATGAAGCCGCTGGGTGAGATAATACGGAGTTATGGTGCTGGGTGTTATCAGTACGCTGATGACACCCAAATCTATTTCTCCGTGTCTCGTTCGTCAGCCTCGAATTCCAATGGCATCTCTTCTCTCAATGACTGTCTTCAGGAGGTAATGGGCTGGATGAGGAAAAACAGATTGAAGTTGAATCCAGACAAGACGGAGGTGCTCGCGGTAGCGGCCCCGAAACCAGGAATTGGGTTGCAACCTCCAGTCCTGGAAGGGGTCACACTCTCCTCCAGTGACTGCGTTCGCAGCTTGGGGGTGCTCCTTGACTCGTCGCTCCTGATGACAAATCAGGTAAATGCGACGGTCAGGAGTGCCTGTTATCAGCTTCGGCTGATACGCCAGCTGCGCCCTTTTCTGGAAGTAAGGGATCTCGAAACTGTGGTGCACGTGCTGGTAACCTCACGCTTAGACTTCTGTAACGCACTCTACATGGGGCTACCCTTGTGTCTGGTTCGGAAACTGCAGTTGGTCCAGAATATGGCAGCCAGGCTTATATCGGGAACATCTAGGAGGGATCACATCACACCGGTTTTGAGGTCCCTCCACTGGCTGCCTGTTGGTTTCCGGGCTCAGTACAAGGTGTTGGTTATTACCTTTAAAGCCCTAAATGGCTTGGGTCCAAGCTATATCAGGGACCGCCTTCTCCCATATAATCCTCCCTGCGCTCTCCGATCCTCTGGGAGGAACTTGCTGCAGCTTCAAAAAACAAGGCTTGCGGGGACCTCCCAGAGGGCTTTCTCTGTTGTTGCTCCCAGACTCTGGAACGGCCTGCCGGATGAGATCCGTCAATTAACATCTTTGGATAGCTTTAAAAGGGCTGTCAAGACGGATCTCTTCCGGCAGGCCTTTCCAGATTAAACTACCCGGCCTTGAGACCTTAAGACCTGCGACCGAGAGCTTTTTAATAAACACTTTTTAAACTCCCTTTAGCAGGGGCTGCGGGTTTGTATGAAAATTTTATAAATTTATATTGTTTGGTTAATTGTAGTCTGTTTTTTAATCAATTCTGATTTAATAGTTTTTAAGGGGGGAGGGGGTAAGGATATTGTTTTAGATTGTATCCATTGTATTTTATTATGTTCACCGCCCGGATTGGTTCGCCAAAGGGCGGTATACAAATAAAAATTATTATTATTATTATTATTATTATTATTATTATTATTCCTGAAATGGTGACACCACCAATGTGGGAGCCAACACCTCCTCCTCCACGTGCCAGCACTGATTCTAACAGAAGGCCACTTGTTTACATTTTAGTAAAGAAAATAGTAAAAAAATCAGCATGTGCTTTATAGGCTATAGCAAAACATTTGATTGCATAAATTACAGAAAGCTGTGGATGACTCTTAAGGCCATGGGAGTCCCATCATGTCTGATACAATTGATGAGAAATCTGTACTTAGACAAGAGGCTACTGTCAGATCAAAAACAGAGAAACAGAGTGGTTCCCAGTTGGCAAAGGAGTGAGACAAGGCTGCAGTCTGTCACTCTATTTGTTCAACTTGCTTGCAGAAAATATATGAAGAGCAGATTTAGACTTAGAAGAAGGAGGAGTGAAATTAGGAGGAAGGAACATCAACAATCTGAGATATGTGGATGACATCATACTACTAGTGGGGGGGAAAAATCACAGATTTGGAACAATTACTAAGAAAGGTCAAAGAAGAAAGTGTAAAGGTAGGCTTAATGCTGAACATAAAGAATACAAAAATAATGACCCTGGAGGAACTACATACATTCAACCTAGACAATGAGGAAATCAAAATAGTAAAAGATTTTCTGTACCTTGGCTCAAACATTGACCAGAATGGAGATTGCACTCAAGAAATCAGAAGACTAGGAATGGTTAGGGCAGCTATGAAAGAACTAGACAAGATCCTAAAGAGTAAAGATATACAACTGAACACTAAAGTTAGAATCGACCAAGCCATTGTATTCCCAATCATCATGTAGGGATGCAAGAGCTGGACAGTGAAGAAAATAAACTCATTTGAGATGTTGTGCTAGAGAAGAATGCTGGGGATACCATGGGTAGCCAAAAAGACAAATGCGTTCTTGAACAGATAAAGTTTGAAATCTCCCTAGAAGCCAAGATCAAATTGAGGCTGTTGTATTTTGGCCCCATCATGAGAAGGCATGACTCATTAGAAAAAAACAATAATGAAGCTAATAGACTTATTGGAAATGGACAAATTGACAAGAAGCTTGATAAATGAACAATCAAAGAAGTGCAAGGGAGACTGGAAAAAATCTAGAATATTTATCTCAAAAATGGGGAAATATAGCAACTATGGGAGTAGAGGTGGAAAAAATTAAGTTTAGAAATAGTATAAAATGGAAAGTAATTTGAAAGCGGATTTAAGCTAGTTAGAGAAACATATGTTTGAAAAGAGAAGAACTTAAAGGAAAATAAGGGAAAAGAATATGGTATTTTTTCAGTCTTTATGTTCAGCAACCGGGAAAAGAAAATTATCAAGGCTGTTAATAAGGAAGTAACAAATGGTGCATGAATGATGAAAGGGTTATGATTTGGTCTATCTGGTAAGTTTTTGTATATTTGTTGTGAATGTATGTTTTTGTGTATGTGTGTTTTTGTGCACGAGAGATATATTTTATTAATGTGATTTAAAATAATTTCAATAAAAAATTTTTAAAAGAAAAAACAATAATGCTAGGAAAAGTCGAGGGTAGTAGAAAGAGAGGAAGACCTCATGCCAGATAATCAGGGAGATCACGGACCTGAAATTACAAGACCTAAACAGAGCAGTGGAGGATGGGGGGGGGGGGCTTGGAGAGATCTCATCCACAGCTCCACCATGAATCGAGATCAATTCGAGGGCAGTTAACAACAACAAAAACAAAGAAGATATCTATAGCTGCTATAAGATACTATTAACTGTCTCCTGCACTGGGTTTTTAGCAGCCCCCCAAATCTTTGAGAAGGATACCAATAAGCTAAGAGGAGCGCAGTACTATCTTGCATTTACCCAACACTTTCCTCACAATTTGACTCAACAGTGGGGAAACTTGCTACAGGGAATGCTCTGGTTTAGTATGTCCAGCAGGTTCCTTACATGAAATGATAGTATATATAAGAGTGTGTAGTTTTTTCAGTTGACCTGCTAGTGTTCAGGGAAATAGGACTTCTGGGGAGCTGGGACCAAAGATTGGGTGTGACGGTACCTCTGTCAAGCTTCCTTATCAGTTTGCTGTTGTCCTTCTCAGTACTATAAATAACCGGACTCCCATGTAGCTCATACCTTTGGATGCAAGAAGGTTCTTTAATAGGGTGGGAAATTGCATTTTGCCTGGATATTGTGCAGATAGCAAATTATCATGTTGTATTGGGAGTGATTCTGTCCATTAGTTAGGTAGGATTTCAGCCAGTGATGATGAAGGTGATCCTCCTCCTTGTATGACACATAATCTAGAAAAAATATTTAGAAAGTTGGGAGTAATATTGTAACTGGCACTATATTCCTAAACATGACTATTCAGACCTTATCTCGGTTGAACACAATGGGTCCTACTCCAAGGTTAGTATGTGTATGATAACAGGAGGGGCTGTGCAGTATTCATTGATCCTCAACGAGGCATTGATATTTAAGATTAGGTGGAGTATTTGCTAAATACCATTGGAAGATAATTACTATTGGTTTTACGTTGTCAAGCTCTTTAGTATTATCTGTATTTTAATATGAGATACTCTGGAATTTTTACTCTAGTTCATATATAATCTGTAGTACTGTGATTATGCTGTTGAAGGTTCTTATTTCAATTGTCTTAACTGATGGTGATGCCATAAAATTTTTCATATCTAATTAAGCAAACAAAACCATATGAATATTTTAATTCAGTTTATACAAGTAATAATATGCTCAGGAACGTAATGTTGTGCAGACCTGTTGTGCAAATAAATCAGTAAGGGTGTTTGTTACTCCCAGTTAATGAATGTGACCTATGTCAATCCTTACATAAGTCCCATTGATTCAGTGTGTTATTCTCATTGGGAGTAATTTAGATTTTAGAAATTTTGAAATTTAATATTATAAATAATATCAACAACATTTATAAATATAAAGAAAATGCTGTTCTTCCCACTTTTCCATGCTGCTTATGTGATCTTTGTACCTCTCCATAGTAGATTCCAGAAGGATGGTCTTTTTTGGAATTAAACTATGAATAATAGGATTTTCTCATATGGTAATGTTAAAGAGAAACACAATGGTGATAACCAGTTAGTGGTTTGAATATTTTTAAATTAGAAATTTTGATAACTAAAGATTTAGCAATTTAAGGCAGCATTCTAAATGTTTTGAAATTGTTTTGAATAATAACAAAATCTCACAAAACTGCTTCAGCTTCTTTTGCAAACGATGTAAAAATGATGATATAAAGACGGTCATAATAAAGTGCACCTAAAACATATCATTCAGATGCAGACATGGAAATTTCAGGAAGAAAGGGAACGGCTTGGGTCCAGTTCAAAGAAAAATCCATCAGTGATACCTTTATTGGCCAACCAAAATGCACAATATACTTGTTGCAAGCTTTCAAAGCTCCATGGGCTTCTTCATCAGGCAAGATGTTACAAACCAAACAGGAGAAAACCAATTGGAGATGGCTTGGGTCCAGGTTATTTGAAGGAGCGTATCTGCCTTTACAAGCTCACTAGAGTGTTGAGATCATCTGGAGAGGTCCTCATCTCTTTTCCACTACCCTCTCAGGCTCTTTTAGTGGGAATAAGAGAGAGGGCCTGTTCAGTGGCTGCTCCCAGGCTCTGCAAATCCCTCCTTAGAGAAGCCAGGATGACTCCATCCTTGCTCTCCTTTTGGTGGCAGATAAAGACATTCTTGTGCTGTCAGGCCTTTTCAAGCTGATAAGGGCTGGATTTAAATGTGAGATTTAAATTTTAAGGTTTGTATTTTTAACACATTACATTTTAATTCACAACTGTTTTAACTTTTAAAATATGTTTAATTATTTTTTAAAAAAATTTTATTTATACATTTTAATGTACTGTTTTTAAATTGCATTGTTTTGAATTTGCTGTTAGCTGCCTTGAGTCCCTGTGTTGGAAGAAAGGTGGGATATAAGAAAATAAAATAAAATAAAAAGTTACAAAATAGTTTTTTTAAATAGGAATGGAAGAGAAAATTAGTTTAAAATAGATTGGTTTAGTATTATAGCTCAGTCAAAAGCCATTGACAGACAAAACAAATGAGTAAGATAAAGAAGTACAATGTGGAATAAATCCCTTATAGTGCTAAAATACTTAATTGGTAAATAAAAATAAACATTTAAAAATCGAATAGGATTAAAATATCTTTCAGGTAAGAGATTAAGCAGTGGTTCTGCAGTAATTAAAATCATCCTTAGAACAATCAGTCGAGATGTCAGAAATGTATTTTGCCTGAATTTTCATTGCTGCCAAGGTAAAAAGAGAAACCTTGTGCAATTCAGTAGAGTAGATTTCAGGTAAGAGATTTAAAAACAACAAACTTTTCCGAAACAGTGTTAGAGGAAGATTTAGAATAGTAATTAGATATCAATCTAATAAATGTAAGTAGTGACATCAAGATTCTTATAATATGTGATGGATTTGCTCTTGTATGAAAAAATTTAGAACAAAGCAAAGATTTTAATGGATTTGTGGGTTGGGATATGCTATATTTTTGTTCCGTTATTCTTACTTAAGTATACAAGAGACACAGTGCCAAATAATGTAATAGTAATATATGGATGTATATATGAATGCAGTGGCTCAAGTGGTTAAGACGCTGATTCTGTTGATTGCAAGATCGGCAGGTTAGCAGTTCAAGGCCCGGGTGCCACGTGATGGAGTGAGCTCCTGTCACTAGTCCCAGCTTCTGCCAACCTAGCAGTTTGAAAGCATGTAAATGCAAGTAGATAAATAGGTACCACTTTGGTGGGAAGGTAAACAGTATTCTGTGCACTCGTGCTGGCCCCACGATCACAGAGTAGTCTCTGACAACGCTGGCTCTTTGGCTTAGTAACAGAGATGAGCACCATCCCCTGTGGTTGGATACAACTTGACAACCTTGTCAACGGAGAATACCTTTACTTTTACCTTTAATATATGGAAAAAGCTACAATCCCATATCCCCTTACTTAAGAGTAAAGGTTTTCCCTTTGACAAGATTATCAAGTCGTGTGTGACTGCAGGGGGCGAAGTTCATCTCTGTTACTAAGCTCAGGGATCCAGCGTTGTCAAAGACGACTCTGAGGTCATGTGGCTAACATGAATGCATAGAATGCAGTTATCTTCCTCCTGAAATGGTAACTGTTATCTACTTGCACTTTTTACATGCTTTCGAACTGCTAGGCTTGCAGAAGCTGAGACTAGTGATGGGAACTCACTCCGTCATGCAGTGCTTGGGTCTCGAACTGCCGACCTGTTGATCTTGCAGTCGTCAGAGTCAGTGTCTTAACTACTGAGCCACCACGTCCACCATATAAACCCATTGAATAAAATAAGAATTTTGAATAACATGCATGAGTTTGCTGGATGAAAAGAGTAGCTATCTGCTGTCTGCAGTTCATTTGTGCAGCTATTGCTAGTCAACGAAATTAGAAATGTAAAGAAATTGATTATTTAAAGGAATGGATTGGACAATGTTGTAATGTCTAAATTGTCAAATAAAGCCAAGAAAAAATAATGAAAAAAGATTTTATTGATAAATAGAGATCATGTATGCTGTTTTGAAAAAGCAAAAGCTTCCACGATATGCATCTCTGCTTTATGCTTAGAGACAGACGAGTGTGAATTTTTATTTTTAGCTGTTTCTTCCATATAGATCCTTTAATATAAATATGTTTCACTGCATGCTTAGAAAATATTTTGGATAGTCTATGAAGACTTAACAACATTTTCTGTTTTTATATATTTAGAAATGTTTGTGTGGTATTTGGCATCAGTATTCATCCTAATCTTGCTGTGGGAAGCACTCTGGTCTTGGACCTGCTCACACCTAAAATTTAGCAGCATGATGGCAGCTGGTTTTGTTGGAAATTGATCCTCCTTCCCAAATCTTGTTTTTAATTATTATGACACTGAAATACGTAAAAACAACTAGGTGGCCATAAACGGGCCCACTCAGATATATATGCAAAATGAAAATTCAGTTTTTTGAAAGAAGTTTAAATACAGATTTTTGAGAGAAGCTCTGGAGCAGGGTCTGGACATCTCTTGCCCTTCAGATGTTGTCTTAACTCTCTTCATTACTGGCCACTAACTGTACTAGGAGTTCTTGAAAGTAGGAGTCCAGCAATATCTGGAGGATCATAGGTTTGGTTTGAAGACTGGGGAGGACAGGGAAGCTAAGGAGTACGAACACAGTGCCTTGGAGAGTGGTAGAGTCTCCTTCTTTGGAGGTCTTTAAACAGAGGCTGGATGGCCATCTGTCGGGTATGCTTTGATTGAGAGTTCCTGCATGGCCGAATGGGGTTGGACTGAATGGTCCTTGGGCTTTCTTCCAACTCTATGATTCTGTGATTCTATAAAACCTGGAGATCATGGTAGAATCATGGGAGAGATCACAGGAGCCACCTAGTCCAACCCCCATGCAGAAGCAGTATAAAACCTTTTTTCTTCTAACAGTGTGTTCATATCTTCCTAAGAAAATATGATTATGGCCATCAATAAAAACATATTTAACTTGGAAAAAATATTTTAGCTTTTTCATGAAATGCATTTTCTGGAAATAAGAGACAGCATGTATCATTTGAACAAATGTGGTCTTGCCAAGTGAGCTGTACAGATTAACATGCAACTTTGCCCTGATAGCTGCTTCTCTCACATATAATGCAGTTAAGAAAGAAATGTAGATGATGACTCTAAGGGAAAGAAAGACAAAAATGAAGGATTAGTATTTAGTAGGATTAGTTTAATTAAACCTGTTGAATGGGGGTTAAGCCTGTCCAGTTAGGAATTAAGACAATTATAAGTGATAGGTTCTGAAGTTGTAGCTTGTATAAAACACATGGGAAATGATAACAGAATGTCCTATATGTAATGTATTTTTAAAGGACTCTTTACCAGCTTCCACTTTCTTCTAAATTTCAGCCATCTGAGGTTTTAGCATTCTTGCTTGTGCAGTATTTTTGAATGGCTCATGTTTTAACTGATTTTAACTGGTTGTAACTTTTAACTGTGTTTTTAGTTATGTTTTTTAATCTGTTGTAAACAGTCTTGAGTCCCAAATTGGGGAAAAGGCAGGAAACCATCATCTTCATCATCATCATCATCATCATCATCATCATCATCCCTTTTTTGGAATACTATTTCTGATATTAATCATAATAATCAGCCTAACATAAGCAGTTGGGCTTATTTGAAGGAAGGTAAGACCAGGTTTTGAGAATGAGAAAGCACAAAGTAAGTAATTAAGTGGCAAGCAATAATACATCAAAATAAATGATAGAAATGTAAGTGGTGAAGAAGTCTTCCATGTTCTATCATTAGTTATCGTGTAGTGGCTGCTGTGGTAGTTTGTGGCTGACACCTTCAAGGAATCTGATCAATTCTAAATTCATATTACACAAATTAGTGACCCAGTAGCCCTGTTAAGGAATTGTTAAATGAACATGGTTAGAGTGGGGATTAGAATGCTAAATTCCATCATCCTCTGATGCCATTTATGTTGAGATGAAGACACTAGGTTAACATATGTCCCTTCATGCATTTACTGCAGGGGTAGGCAACCTTTCCCCTTTATGGGCCGAGGGACTTCAGCTCCCAGAAGCCTCAGCCATGTTGGCCAATAGCTCCTGGGATTCTGGGAGCTGAAGTCCCTCAGCCCTTGAAGGGGAAAGGTTGCCTACCCCTGATTTACTGTATTCAGTTTACCAGTGTCTGAATGGGGCTCATGATAGGATCAAATCATCTCCCTTCCCCATTTCGTTTGGACTAATACCAGTGGATTATGCACATGGTAGCCTAATTTCTTAAATAGGAAATAAAATGAAATCTATGTATTTTTAACACCAGATAAAGTAGGAGTTGTTGACAGAGCTTGGAAAATTTACTTAGAAATTACTTATTTTTATTATTTAAAATTAACATTGAAAACACAGCTACACATCCTAAAATGTAAAAAATATATAACTGAATACTAAAGTTAGCATTGTCCATGCTGTCATATTTCTCTTTACTATGTACAGTTGTGGAAGCTGAACAGTGAAAAAAGCTGATAGGAAGAAAATCAGCTAATCTGAAATGTGGTGCTGGAGAAGAGTTCTGAGGACCATAGACTGCTAAAAAGGCAAATAAATGGGTCCTAGAGTAGATCAAACCTATATTCTCCCTAGAAGCCAAGATGAGACTGTTATCCTTTGGCTATATCATAAGAAGATATTACTTATTAGAAAAGATAATAAGATAATAAGGTAAGATAGAAGGCAGTAGGAAAAGAGGAAGACATTCCAGATGGATAGATTCAATCAAGAAAGGTACGGCTCTGAATCTGCAAGACCCAAGCAGGCCTGTGGGTAACTTGGAGATCATAGAATCATAGAATCATAGAGTTGGAAGAGACCACAAGGGCCATCCAGTCCAACTCCTGCCATGCAGGAACTTCCAATCAAAGCATCCCCGACAGATGGCCATCCAGCCTCTGCTTAAAGACCTCCAAGGAAAGAGACTCCACTACTCTCCGAGGGAGTATGTTCCACTGTCAAACAGCCCTTACTGTCAGGACGTTCCTCCTAGTGTTGAGGTGGAATCTCTTCCTGTAGCTTGCATCCATTGCTCCAGGTCCCATTCTCTGGAGCAGCAGAAAACAAGCTCCTCAATATGACATCCCTTTAAATATTTAAACAGGGCTATCATATCCCCTCTTAACCGTCTCTTCTCCAGGCTAAACATCCCCAGTTCCCAAGTCGTTCCTCATAGGGATTGGTTTCCAGACCCTTCACCATTTTAGTGGCCCTCTTTTGGATCTCCTTCATGAGTTCACCGTAGATTGAAGTTGACTTGACCACAATTAACAACAACAAGAAACTTGATTCCAAATGTGGGCAACTTGGGGGCAATGGAACCACATATAAAAGAGATCCTTCTTTACTGCACCCTCGCTAAAGGACAGGATCAACATTCTTACTATAGAAGAAAAGTTTGGTAGGGATATGGTGCAACCGGTAAATAATCTTGCACGTCCCTTCCCTTATGAGTGCTGAGATTCATGTGAAGGCCATTTTTAATAAGATCTTTACCCAGAGATGATTAGGGATTTGTACACCTAAATCTGTTCCCTGGACCGTTTTTATTGGAGTGTTTCTGATATTACCATTACATTCTACTAGCTTATTGAAAATTTTTGAAATTAGGCCATCAAAAGTACAGTAATTCATATTCCATCAGTGCTCTGGATGGACCCTGTAATTTTGACCATTCTATTATATTACATAGCCTAACAAAGTAGCCAAACTACACATGGAACCTATAATGTTTTTCAGTTGACCAATCCATTAAACTTTCATCCTATTAAGCAGGTTTCTAAGATTGACATAATCCTGAGATTGACATTCCTTTACTGTAATGGTGAGCTGGTAACAGATTTTATTAATTTAGGGTTTATAGAAAATGCTGTCAGAATAAGCTGCTCAGCCTACCTTCTCCAGCAAACATGTGGAAATTGGTATTTCTGTGGCTCCGATTTTCCAGGTCATCAAGCTTATTTTGCAGATCAGTAGTGGAGACTTGAAGTTCTTAAATTTAATATCATTTTAATATCATCTGCAAAGCTTCATGTGCCATATCTTTCAATTTGCGCTTAGTGCAATAGCTTCTTATCTAGGGGTTCTGAGGTGGGTGACCAATTGGCTTTTAATTCCTTACAAATCTGTCTAATAGCATTAACTTGGGATTCTGGTATAGTCTTTCTTCGCCTTCTCTCTTCTCTCAATCCCTTACACACACTTGGAAGGTTCTGACCTTCAACTTGAGCTGTCAAAGATGCTGGTGGTTTGGGGTTTTTTTAAAAAAGGGAGTTTTGAGACCTCTTTCCAGGCTAGTGTTGGCTGTTCTTTCCATTCCCCTAAGTCTTAGGGCCTAAGATATTGTATAGATTACAGGCTGGTTTGCAATTTCTAAATAGGCTTTAGTGGCAAAAGTGAGTAGAGACTAGGATAGAAAGATCTTACGCTGCTATTGTTCTCCATAGCTGGTCACATCCCTAATTATGTTTTGTTTGTAAGATTTCCTTTGTCTTCCAGTTTTGCTGAAAGTGGAAGCTAGTATGATTAAAATGCAACCTTTGCCAACTTTTGGTTTCTTACTGAATTATGGAGATTGTCAGCGATAAAGGAAACATTGTGTGAAAAACGATTTTGCCCCGCCATACAATGTAGATAAATTGCATTAATTCATTTACTGTAGATACATTTAAGAGAGTCAGCGTGGTATAGTGCCATGATGGTAAACCTGTGGCATGCATGCCACAGATGGCACGTGAAGTCATTTTCCCCGGCACGCGGAGGGCAGAGAGGAGGAGGAAGAGACGTGCGCCTCTTCCTCCTCCTTTCCTGCCATCCCAGGTCTCCAGCTTCCTCTCAAGAGGCAGCTGAATGCTGGGGACGGTGTTGGGGAAGGAGGAGGAAGAGGCACACACCTGTTCCTCCTCCTTTCAGACCCTTTCTGGAGGCAGCTGAAAGCTGGGGGCAGTGTGGGAAAGAGGAGGAAGAGGCGCGTGCCAGTTCCTCTTCTTCCCTTCTCTCCCCCCTGAGCCTTCAGGTGTCTTTGAAGAGGCAGCTGAAGGCCCAGGAGGTTGGGAGGAAGAAGTCTCGCCCTAGGAGTCCTGCCCCCGAAGGGTGGAAATCCCACACCTGGTAACAACTGGTGCCAGAAGGGCTTTTAGTTTGGGCACTCAGTCCCTAAAAGGTTCACCATCACTGATATAGTGGTTTGGATGTTGGACTAGGATTCTGGAGACCAAGGTTCAAATTCCTTCTCAGCCATTGAAACCCAATGGATGGCCATGGGCAAGTCACACTCTCTCAGCCTCAGAGGAAAGAAAGAGCAAACCTCCTCTGAAGAAATTTTGTTACAACACCCCATGATAAGGTTGGCTTAGGGTCATCATAAGTCAGGAATGACTTCAAGGCACCACATGACAAGATAAATTTAAAATGTGTGTTAAAATGAAAGACCAGAAATTTACAATATGTTTTTGTTTACTGTCCCTTTCCATTCCCATTGCATATACTCTTTCCATGCACATGCTACTCATATTGATACTGCTATTACTGTGAAAACATCAATTTTCACTGAGCATTCAACCCCTCCTACCTGGAAGCTCTTTGTTGTGGAGACTAACAGCCTAAGTCAGATCGGGAAAAGGACTGGTCTGGAGGAGGGGCAGATTCCCTCCTGGGACAAATCTGGAGGACCTGTATATGTTGGGGGGGGGGGGAGCTGATTCTCCCCAGAAGCTCTGTTCCTGATATCATCTGTTGCATTTTGGCTTTTTCCACATAGAGAGGAGTGCAGATCTTACTGCTTGAAGAAAGTGAGCCAAATCTGCCCATCTCCAAATCAATGGGTGAGCACTGGGCAAGGCACTTGGTCAGTAGATTCCAGATTCCACCTCAACATTAGGAGGCACTTCCTGACAGTAAGGGCGTTTCAACAGTGGAACACATTCCCTTGGAGAGTGGTGGAGTCCCCTTCTTTGGAGGTCTTACAACAGAGGCTGGATGACCATCTGTTGGGGGTGCTTTGATTCTATGTTCCTGCATGGCGGGGGGTTGGATGATGGCCCTTGAGGCCTCTTCCAACTCATATGATACTGATTCTAGGACTGAAGTGCAGTCTTGAGGTGGCCTCAGGGCCAAGTCTAAGTCTGAACTAGTTAAAGGAGAGAGAGGAGTACTTCTTACTGAGCCACAGCCTTGAGCCCCTAGCTTACTAGTTGTTCTACACCTTTCTTTCCGCGAGGGTATGGTTTTATGGGACCTTTTCCAAGCTCTGAGGGTCAGATAAGCCAGCCTAGTGAACCAAAACTGGTTCATGGACAATAGCTTTCCTTTCTTTGTTAGAGGTATGATACACTTAATGACATTCCCAACAACTCATGCAGTGGTTTGAGAGGAATGTAGTTAGATTTGGTTGAAGCATGGTCTTTCTTTCTTCTAAGGGCGGTTCGACAGTGGAACACACTCCCTCGGAGAGTAGTGGAGTCTCCTTCCTTGGAGGTCTTTAAGCAGAGGTTGGATGGCTATCTGTCGGGGATGCTTTGATTGGGAGTTCCTGCATAGCAGGGGGTTGGACTGGATGGCCCTTGTGGTCTCTTCCAACTCTATGATTCTATGATTCTATGATTCATTCTTCTTTGAGGGACAAAATACCAAATGTTTTTAGCAAATGTTTAAGCTTCTAGCTTTCATTTGACTTCACATCCATTTTTTCCCCTCATGCATAGTAACTACCTTAAACTGTTGTCTGTATGCTTCAGCACTTGCTTGTTGTGGCTTAGATCCAGAGTTACTTGAAATGGAAGCCTACTCATGTGATGCTCCTTGCTGTGGGAAGGTAGAAGGCAATTTTTGTTCAACTCTCCTTTCCCCTGCATTCTCTCTGTCCCCTGAAAATCTGCTTCAGTGAATTCAGAAACCATCCAGAACATGTGGAAATTGGTATAGGGGGTTGCAGGGGGGGACTTGGTTTAGTGAAGATTGATCCCTGGATTACAGTCCCTTATTTTATACATACTGGACAATTTGTGGAACTGCACATATTGAGCTCCAACTCCCATCAGCCTTAGCCTGCATAACCAAAGGTGAGGGATGCTTGGAAACGTAATCTAGCAACATCTGGAGGGCCATGTTTTAGGAGGGTTTGGTGTTTTTTTTTAGTAATTCTGGAATCAACCTGGTTATTGTTCCCTGCTGTTATTATATATCATTTTTCCTTATAGCAGAAAACAGGTCTACATTTACTGTTAAAATGCCAGAGATTTTGGAAGATTTTGTATGGCAATTGCACTGTAAAATGTAGTGAAATTTTTAATAAAAATTAAGAAGAAAAAAGAAAGTATAAATGTGTAATGGGAGCAGATCTCTGATGTATTACTAGTCATTAACTGATCTGAAATGACTTTGATCTGCTATGTAGAAGGATTATTCACTTCAGATCTAAAACTATGATGCTTAATAGGATGAATATTTTTAGGTAATGTGTCACTTCGATTAAAGGTGATTATCAAAATTACAAAGGAATGCAATTTACATTAGTGAAATGTTGATACCAATCCTATTAATGTTCTGTTCTCTTTTCACATACTTATTACATTTAGTGTCATAATAAATCTTTTATATTCTTTTAATCTTTACTAGCTTTTCTAAACTTTAACAACTGTGCACAAAAAGCTGGGGAGAAAGAAGTGCATTCAATTTGTATTCTGAGAGAAGGCATGCTTCTTCTGCTTAGAGGGAAGAAAGATGGTAATTTCCCCACAGTTCTCATATTGCAAACTTCTTGCCAGGATACCACTGGCAGTTTGCCTCTCAAGTCATATTGGAGTGGGACTCCAGTGTACTCCAGCACTATTATGTTACTGCCTATTAACATTAAATGAGTATGAGTTTAGAACCTGTGGTTCTTGGTATCCTGTGTTTCAGGGATGGGGAATGTGTAATCCTCCAGATGTTAGTATGCAAAGGAATCTTGTAGCACCTTTGAGACTAACTGAAAGAAAGATGCTGGCAGCATGAGCTTTTGTAAACTTGAGTCTACTTCCTCAGATGCGTGGGATGGAGACTAAGGAAGTAGTCTCAAGT
Source organism: Phrynosoma blainvillii (assembly GCA_026167975.1). Taxonomy (NCBI): domain Eukaryota; kingdom Metazoa; phylum Chordata; class Lepidosauria; order Squamata; family Phrynosomatidae; genus Phrynosoma; species Phrynosoma blainvillii. The sequence continues at coordinate 158,185,042 of JANUYF010000004.1, forward strand.
TTATGAAAGTTCATGCTACCAGCTTTTCCTTTCAATTAGTCTCAAAGGTGCTACATACTGATTTTCCAGACTAACACGGCTATTGTCTTTGAATTCTACCTCCAGATGTTGTTTGACTCTGACCTCCATTAGTCCAGGCAAATTTGGCTGATTGTAATTAGAATCCGGTAAGATCTGGAGCTTCCTCACTTCTGCCCTCCATATCCATATCCAAAGATTGTGGACCTAGAACTTCAACCATTCATGGATTGAAAATTTTAAAAAATCCAAAAAGCAAACCTCGATTTTGCCATTTTATGTTTGTTGTTGTTAACTGCCCTTGAGGTGTCCCTGACTCATGGCGACTCTGTGGATGAGACTTGTCCAAGCCCCCCTATCCTCCACTGCTCTGCTTAAGTCTTGTAGATTCATGTCCATGGTCTCCCTAATTGAGTCTATCCCTCTGGCATGAGGTCTCTCCCTCTTTCTACTGCCCTCCTTCTTTCCTGGAATTATTGTCTTTTCTAATGCCTTCTCATGATGTGGCCAAAGTACGACAGCCTTAATTTGATCATCTTGGTTTCCAAGGAAATTTCTCGCTTTATCTGCTCAAGAACCTACTTGTTAATCTTTTTGGCTGTCCTCAGTACTACACCTCAGCGGAGTTAATTTTCCATTTTATGTAAGGGACACCATTTTACTACACCAATGTATATAATTGAACTTGAGCATCCACAGATTTTGTTATCCATAGGGCGTCCTCAAATCAAATCCCTGCAGATATGAAGGGCCCACTGTATTTGAAAGAATGCTACTTTATCTTAGAGCTTCAGGGAAAAATAAAGGTTTTTTTATGAATAAATGGGTAGTCATATTATGGAACTTCTTAGTTCTAAGAAAAGACAAGCACACAATTCAAGTCAACTTGCCAGCCACTTGCCAGCCAGTGTGTATACTAAACCATGTTCTCAATTCACATCAAAAAGCCAAGAAGTCTTGGCCAGTGGTTTGAGTGAAGCTGTGTATCTTATGTCCATGTCCTAGGAATTTCAGCCGTATTCTGGGGTTCCATGGCACTCATGCAGGAGCTGCATACCAGACAAATCAGTGTAAAGCTTTAGAAAATAATTTAATAAGAATACTGTTCAGCAGTGAAATAACTCAGAAGGTAAATTCTCCTTCGGGAGACTTTAAACTGAGGTAGGATGGTGTCCTGTGGGACTGCTTTAGCTGTGTATTTCTGCATAGCAGGGGATTGAACTACACAACCCTTGCAGTCCTTTCCAACTTTATGGTTGTATGATTAATAGAGGTTTACAGAGATGCTTGTGTAATGAAATGAAATTGGTGGGATACTGGTGTGAGATGAACAAAAGTAGAATCATATTGGATCAGACTGAAAGTCCATCTAGTCAGTATCTGATTCCCAACTTTATCTCGTTAGATGTCTCTGTGAAGCTCAAAAGGAAGGCTTGAAGGCAAGAGATGTCTCCCATTGTTGCTCACTAAAAACTACTTCTTACAGGCAGACTGTAGTGTCTGGACCCAAAGGTTCTATATCCTTATCATAGGTAGCAATACTATACAGACACCCTCCATTAATTTGACTAATACCAGTAATTTAGTGGCTATCACCACATTTTACATTAGGACCACTAGCTTTGCAGTTCATCCCCATTCCCTAACCAGTTGAAAGGTAGGCCATGTAGTATCATAGGGTTGGAAGGGACTACAAATGCCATCTAGTCTAACCCCTGCCATGCAGGTACACAGTCAGAGTACTCCCAAAAGATAATAATCCAGTTTAAAGACCTCCAAAGGAGGAGAATCCACCACCTTCGGGGGCAGTTTATTTCACTGTGGAACAGTGGAACAGTTCTTACACATAGGAAGTTCTTCCTAATGTTTAATGTCTAGAACTCACATCCTTGTGTTTAGTGCTTGACTTTGAATTGGTCTTTGAACAATCATATCCATCCCCACCCCCATTCTGGGATTTAGTTTAAAACCATCTTGATTAGTTTTGCCATCCTTCTGCCAAAGACATTCTTTCCCATCTCTAGGCAGTAGTCCTCCAACTAAAAAGCAAAACCGTAATCCCAGGAGCTAAACCTCTCCTGCCGACACCATCTTTGTAGCCAGTCGCTCACCTGCAGTAACTTCCTGTCCCTGTGTCCTAGCTTTGCCATTCACTGTTAGAGTTAGTGAGAACAGAATAATAGAATCAGAGTTAAAAGAGACTGCAAGAGATCACAAGGGGAATGAACTGGTTGCAGGAATACACAATCAAAACCTGTGAAAGATGGCCATCCAGCCTCTGTTTAAAAACCTCCAAAGAAAGAGACTCTGCTACACTCCAAGGTAGCATCTTCCACTCTGAAACAGCTCTTACTGTCAGGAAGGTCTTCCTAATGTTGAGGTGGAATCTCTTTTCCTATAGCTTACATCCGTTGCTCTGTGTCCTATTCTCTGGGGTAGCAGAAAATAAGCTTGCTTCTTTTTCAATATGACTTCCTTTCAAATATTTAAATATGGATATCATGTCACCTCTTAACCTTCTCTTCTCCATGCTAAACATACCGAGCTCCCAAAGCCACTCCTCATAAGGCATGATTTCCAGACCTTTCACCATTTTAGTTGTCCTCCTCTGGAAACTCTCCAGTTTGTCAATATCCCTGTGATGCACAGCACTCAAGGTTAGGCCTGATCAAAGTAGAATAGAGTAGTACTGTTACTTCCCTCAGTCTTCAGGGGTAGGCAACCTTTCCCCTTTAAGGGCTGAGGGACTTCAGCTCCCAGAATCCCAGGAGCTATTGGCCAACATGGAACTATTGGCCAACATGGCTGAGGCTTCTGGGAGCTGAAGTCCCTCGGCCCTTAAAGGGGAAAGGTTGCCTACCCCTGCTCTAAACTCTTCAATTTTCTACCTAGGACTTCTCAGTCCAAGGTGATCTGCTCAAAGCTATTCTTTGCAGTGTCATTGGTGTCCACATGAATCAGGAGAAAGGATTATTGCTTTTTGTTTTAGATGAACTTCAGCAAGTTATCAGTTTCCTCTTCTTCTTTTATCTTAATTTTTTTCTTGAGTTGTATTATTCTACTGTATGTATTGTTAAAAAAATAAAAGTTGTAAAAGATTTTTTAAAAAGAAAACAATAATAAAAAACCCCAGCAAGTTGTCAGTGACATCTTGGATATGCACACCAGGAAGGCAGCACACTTCCCAATTCATCCTATCCGGCTGACACAAAGGTCCCTCTATACCTCTGAGCAATGAATCCCCTACCACCAGAGTATCTAGTATTCCTTTACTATATCAATGCCTATGCTAAACTTCAGTTCCTTTGCTGGATCATTTGCTCTCTTTTCAACAGATTGAGCACTATTTTTCTTTTGAGAGAAGACTAAAGCAAAGAAGATGTTGATGATAGCCCGTGTTTAAATATTTGAAGGGATGTCATATTGAGGAGGGAACAAGCTTGTTTTCTGCTGCTCCAGAGAACAGGACTCAGAACAATGGATGAAAGCTCCAGGAAAAGAGATTCCACCTCAACATTTGGAGGAACTTCCTGACAGTAAGGGCAGTTCGACAGTGGAACACACTCCCTCGGAGAGTAGTGGAGTCTCATTCCTTGGAGGTCTTTAAACAGAGGCTGGATGGCCATCTGTTGGGGGTGCTTTAATTGGGAGTTTCTGCATGGCAGGGGGTTGGACTGGATAGCCCTTGTGGTCTCTTCCAACTCTATGATTCTATGATTCTAATTCTGCCTTTTCCCTGTCTCTGGTTAGGCTTTCACCATCTTTTCCATGCAGCAGCCGTACTGTTTCATTGTTCTTCTTCTTGCCCTGAACAAAACCAAAAAACTCTTTTCAAATAATTTTTAACTTCTTAAGAAAGCCTAAACTCAATCTGAGTGTTAGCATTTCTGACTTTCTCCTTGCATGTACTGGCTATATGTTTGTTTTCTTCACTGGTGATTTCCCCCTTCCATTTCTTGTACGTGTCCCTTTTGAATCTCAGCTCATCTGAAAGTTTTTTATATATCCACCCTATTTTTTTCAGACATCTCCCACTTTTCTTCCTTATTGGAATTGTCTGCAATTATGCCATCAATATTTTAACTTTCAAAAGCTTCCATCCTTCCTGAACTTCTTTGCCTTTGAGTATTTCTAACCATTGGATGTCACACAATACTTCTCTAAGTTTATTGAAATCAGCTCTCCTAAAGTCTAGAGTACATGTTTGGCTACCTTTGGTTTCTCTTTTCCTCTGTATAACAAATCCCAGGAGAATGTGGTGACTCGAAAGCAAGGATCCCACTACTTCCACTTCACATTGATCAATTCCTCTCTGCTGGTTGGGATCAAGTCCAAAATAACTGATCCCCTAATTGCCTCCTCCACTTTCTGGATAATGAAATGATCTGCAAAACAAGTGAAGAATTTGCTGTATCTTACACTCTTTGCAGAGTTTGACTTCCAACAAATATCTGGGAGGTTGAAATCTCCCATTACTATTATCTCCTTTCTTTTTGAAAATTTGTTGATACTTATTGTCATATTTGCCTTCCTGTCCTAAGAAGTCAAGCTCATCTTGTTTATTTGAGAGCATGGGTCTTTCTCTCTAGTTGCTTTCTTATTATATTCTTCCTCTCATTGTTGGCTACTTGTACTATTGATCCAATTCCTTGGCTGGGCCAACCATTGAAGCTTTTTCCTCAGTATGTGGTGTTTTCCTATCCCCTGTAATACTCTCCGCTTCTCCTTGTAACTCAGGTCCAAAACAGACTGCAGAAATAATCCAGTTCAAGAACACTTTAACTGCCCTGGCTCAGTACTAGGCAGTACTGGAAATTGTAGTTTATTATGGCACCACAGCTCTCTGGCAGACAAGGCTAAATGTCTCACAAAACTACAGTTCCTAGAATTCCTTAGCATTGAGCCAGGCCAGTTAAAGTGGTCTCAAATTGGATTATTTTTGCAGTCTGTTTTGGACCTCAGTTTAAAATCCCCTTGATCTGGTTTGCGAGTCTCTTAGTAAATATGTTATTGCCAACAGCTGCGAGGTGCAGCCCATCTCTTGGCAAAAATCCTTCCTCATGAAAGCATATATCATGATCCAAGAAGCCAAAACCTTTCCTGACAACTGCATCTGCAAAGCCAGCTGTTCACTTAGAGTATTCTTCCCGCTCTTCCTGGGCCATGTTCTTCAACAGGAAGGAATAAATGAAAATATTATTGAATAGCCATCCTTTTTGGCTATTGAGTCATAGATCTGAAGATGTATCCTAACAAGATAAAAGAGGTGGAAGGCATGTGACAGTGCCAAATAATGCAGCACATAATAATTAAAGAGGTAGTATAGGAATATCTGATTAATCTAAATGAATTCAAGTCTCCAAGGCCAGATGAACTACATCCAAGGGAATTAGAAGAACTGGCAGAATTAATCTCAGAGCCACTTAAAAATCTTTGAGAATTCTTGGAGAACAGGAGAGGTCCCAGCAGACTGGAGGAGGGCAAATGTTTCCTAATATTCAAAAAGGGGGAAAAAGAGGACCCAAACAATTACTGCCCAGTTAGCCTAATATCAATACCAGGAAAGATTCTAGAGCAGATAATTAAACAGAGAGTCTGTGAACATTTAGAAGGGAATGCCATAATCACAAAAAGTCAACATCTTTGTTTTCTTAGTTTTTAATCTTTTTTTTAATGAAAGTACTAGCTTGGTAGATGAAGGAGATCTTGTGGATATAGCATATTTTGATGTCAGTAAAGCCTTCAAAAAAGTTCCGCATGATATTCTTGCAAACAAGGTAGTAAAACACAGGTTAGACAATGCTACTGTTAGGTGGATTTATACTTGGTTGACCTGCCAAACGTAAAGGGTGCTCACCAATAGTTTCTCTTCATCCTGGAGAGAAGTGACTAGCAGGGTGCTACAGGGTTCTGTCCTGGGCCCAACACAATTCAACATACTTACCAATGACTTGGATGAAGGAATGCTTATTAAAGGATGAAGGCATACTTATCAAATTTGCAAATGACACCAAATTAGGAGGAGTAGCTAATACCCCAGAGGACAGGATCAAAATTCAAAATGACCGTAATAAATTATAAAGCTGAGTCAAAACTAACAAAATGAATTTTAGTATGGAGAAATGTAATGTACTGCACTTAGAGCAGAAAAATGAAATACATAGATATAAGATGGCTTGACAACAGCACATATGAAAGGGATCTAGGAGTCTTAATAGACTACAGGTTGAACATGAGTCAACAGTGTGATGCAGCAGCTAAAAAAGCCAGTGTGATTCTAGGCTGCATCAATAGAAGTGTAATGTCTAGATTGAGGGAAGTAATAGTGCCACTCTATTCTGTTTTGGTCAGGCCTCACCTGGAATACTGTGTCCAGTCATGGGCACCACAATTCAAAAAGGATGTTGAAAAACTGGAGCAGGTCCAGAGGAGAGCGACTAAAATGGTGAAAGGCCTGGAAATCATGCCCTACGAGGAGAGACATAGGGAGCTGGGTATGTTTAGCCTGGAGAAGAGAAGGTCAGGAAGTGATATGATGTTGCTAGCTGCCTTTGCATTGGTCTCAACCCATGGCAACCCTATGGATGAGACATCTCCAGGCCCTCCTGTCCTCTACTGCTCTGCCCAGCTCCTGCAAACTCATATTCGTGGTCTCTTTAATAAAGTCTATCCATCTAGCATGTGGCCTTCCTTTTTTTTACTTCCCTCCACCTTTCCTAACATTATTGTATTTTCCAGCAATTCATTCCTTCTCATGATGTGTCCAAAGTATGACAGTCTGAGTCTTGTCATCTTGGCTTCTAGGGAGGTTTCTGGCTTGATCTGCTCTATGACCCATTTGTTTGTCCATGGGATCCTCAGCACTCTTCTCCAGCACCACATTATCTCAAATGAATTGATTTTCCTCCTGTCTTCTTTCTTAACTGTTCAGCTCTCACATCCATTCATGGTTATAGGGAATACAATGGCTGATGTATGATTCTGACTTTTGTGCTGTGTTGTATGTCTTTGCATTTTAGGATCTTTTCGGGTTCTTTCATAGCTGCCCTCCCCATTCTTAATCTTCTCCTGATTTCCTGGCCTCAGTTCCCATTCCGATCATTGTTTGATCCCATATATGAGAACTCTTTTATTGTTTCTATTTTCTCATTGTCTAGTTTGAATGTGTGTAAGTTCTCTGTGAACATTATTTTTGTTTTCTTTATGTTCAACAGTAAGCCTGCCTTTGCACTTTCTTCTTTGATCTTCCTTAGTAGTTGTTCCAGGTCTGTGAAGTTTTCTGCTAGTATTATGGTGTCGTCAGCATATCTCAGATGGTTGATATTTCTTCCTCCTATTTTCACTCCTCCCTCTTCCATGTCCAAGCCTGCTTTCCTTACAGTATGTTCTGCATATAAGCTGAATAGGTATAGAATCATAGAGTTGGAAGAGACCACAAGGGCCATCCAGTCCAACCCCTTACCATGCAGGAACTCAAAATCAAAGGTAGGGTGATAGGATGCAACCTTGTCTGACTCCTTTCCCAATTGGGAACCATTCTGTTTCTCCATGTTCTGTTCTGACTGCAGCCTCTTGTCCTGAGTACAGATTCCTCATCAGGACTATCAGATGTGTTGGCACTCCCATCTCTTTAATGGTTCCATAGCCTTTCATGATCTATGCAGTCAAAAGGCTTTGCTATAGTCTATAAAGCACATGCTGATTTTCTTTTGGAATTCCCTGGTGTGCTCCATTAGCCATCATATGTTTGCAATGTAGTCTCTTGTGCCTCTTCCTTTCCTGAACCCTGCTTGGACCTCTGGGATTTCTGTTTCCATGCATAGTTGGAATCTATGTTACAGTATTTTGAGCATAATTTTGCTTGCAGGGGAGATTAGTGCTATGGTCCTATAGTTGCTGCAGTCTCTTGTGTCTCCTTTTTTGTGGATGGGGATGTATATTAATCGCTTTTAATCTGTTGGCCATCGTTTTGTTTTCCACATCTGTTGACATATGTTGGTTAGCACTAGAGTTGATTCTGGCAATGTGGATTGCAATAGTTCTATTGGTATATCATCTGTTCCTGGAGGGGTTTTTTTGGGGGGGGGCATTTCTTTTATTGCAGCTTCCACCTCAGTTTTTAGAATTTGGGGTTCATCTGTTTAAATATTTTAATGGATGTCATACTGAAGATGGAGCAAGTTTGTTTTCTACTGCTCCAGAGACTAAAACACGAAACAATAGATTCAAACTACAGGAAAAGAAATTCCACCTAAACATCAGAAATTTCTGATAAGAGCTGTTTGACAGTGGAACATACTCCCTCAGAGACTAGAACAGAGGCAGGATGGCTATCTGTTGGCAGTGCTTTGATTGTGTATTCCTGCATGGCAGGGGGGGTTGGAGTTTCGTGGCCCTTGTGGTCTCTTCCAACTCTATGACTCTTTGAAAAGAAAGAGAAATTCATATTTACACCTTGTACTAAAGATTTCTAGCCTGGAAAAGGGACCTGTATGAAAAACTTACCCTCTGCAGCAGTGGTGATGTTTCTCTACTATTTTTTCATGCTATATATAAAACAAACCATTTACTGATATTTGAAAACGTGCTTTCCTGACTAAATTACTAGTCCGAATTTCTTAAAAGCCCCCCAGTGTGCACTTCTTAAATGTGTGTGTATATTTTAAGTTCACTTATGTAAGAAAAATAATGCAATGAAGTCTCCATAGGGATATATTGGTAATTTTCAAACGTACAGAGCTGTATAAGCAGGGATGAGCAGAATCTATTTTGAAGGAAGGTAATTACAGCATTACTGTAGAGAGGAGTTCTTTTAAAAATAGCTGGCCACAGATAGTGGGAGAAAGGTAATTAAGGCCTGAATAATAATGATACACACTTTCTGCTGGGTTGCTCTTTAACTGGATCACATGTAGTGACACTCCATTGCGGGCATTCTGTCTCTGTAAATTTGGCTGAAACTGGGGTGTTGCACATGTGTAAGGCACCTTGGGTGGTCATCCTAAAAGCCAGGGAGCTGGGAATAGCAAGGCAGTCCTTTTCCACTACCACTGACAACTCTACCTTTATAGCTAGTCCTTTACAACCTCCCTTTTCTTTCACTGGGGAAGGGTACAGGCAACCAAAATATACTTTTTCTAATCAAATAAAGCCTTCACATACTGCTAATCTTTGTACATTTACTCCCATGGATAGGTAGCTCTAAGACCACCATTCATTGGAGTACCTATGTATACACTCCTCTTACTTATATATGTCTGTATCCTCCTGAAATCATTTATATCTTCCTCCCCAAGGAGGTCAGAATGGCCTGCAGTGAAAATGTTAATACTATAAGAACAACCAGAAGCAAAACACATAGTTCTTGTCCCAAAGAATGGTAGGATCAAGGAGTTGAAAGGGGCCCCATAGGCCATTGTGTCCAGTGCCTTGCTCATCCCTAGAGCATCCCTAGCAGGTAGCTATCCAGCCACTTTCTGAAGACATCTAAAGAAGGAGACCTCACCAGCTCTCTATGCAGTTGGTTCCATTACTGAACTGTTCTTACTGTCAAGAAGTTCCTTCTAATGTTCAATTGAAATCTATCCCCCTGTAATTTAAAGCCATTAGACCTGGTCCTACTCTCTGGGGCAGCAGAGAACAAACCTGCATCTTCCTCTCTCTGACAGCCCTTGAGTTATTTAGAGTGCAATCATGTCACCCCTCAGTTTTCTCTTCACCAGGTTGAATGTGCCCAATTCCCTGAACTTTTCCTCATATGTTTTGTTCTCTTATCACCCTTCTTGCTCTTCTATGAACCTGTTCCATCTTGTTTCTGTCCTGCATGCTTTATTTAGATCACACGTAACAAACTTAATGCAAGCCACAAGAGGAACACCCACATATTTTTTTTGTGATAAGGATCAGCACCTCCACTGGGTTACTGTCATGGCAGAAGTACGGTAGTTCTCATGCTGCAGCCAACCTTTTTGGGTGGGGTGGGTGGGTGGGGCATGCATGGAAGATCCAGTGGCCATCTTTGGTTCTTAGTAACCCTCTACAGACATCACTGCTGCTGTAGGAAGAGCAATGGGAAGAGGAAATAACACTCTGGTCAGGTTTTGTGTTGAGGGGGGCAGTGTGGTGTAGTGTGGTGCAGTGTTGGACTAGGACACTAAGAGACCATGGTTGCACAGTGGTTAAATGCCTGTACTGCAACCACTCACTCACAAACCACAAGGTTGTGAGTTCAGTACCAGCCAGGGCTCAGGCTCGACTCAAGCTTTCATCCTTCCGAGGTCACTAAAAGGAGTACTCAGCTTGTTGGGGGCAATTAGCTTACAGTTGTAAACTGCTTAGAGACTGCATAGAGCAATATGCAGTTGTATGTAAATGCAGCTGCTATTGCTGTTGCTATGGTTTGAATCTCTACTCTGCAAAAGAACCTACTGGGTAACCTTGGGCACATCGTGCTCTCTCAGCCTCAGAGGAAGACAATGACAAACCTCTTAGACCAAATCTTGCCAAATAAACCCTGTAATAGGTTCACCTTAGGGTTTCCATAAGTCAGAAATTACTTGAAGGTACACAACAGCAACAGCAGTAACAGCTGGCATCTAGGGAGACACCCAGACTATACAATTTTCCCAATGCTCCAGCTGATACTGAACTGCAGCAGCCATAATCAGTAGTGAGAGATTATGGGAATTTCAGTCCAACAACATTGGGGTGTGTGTGCACATGCATTAGAGGATAGTGGTGATAAAGAACAGGTGTCCTGTCTCACAACAATGATTCATCTATTTCTTTTGCTTGTTAAAGCCAGCAGGAACTGCCCTAACAGTATGGACAACAGTACTTCCCCCATCTCTAGAGAGCAAAGCAAAGCAGCTTATTTATATACCGCTTCATATCACGCTATGGGATGTCTAAGCGGTTTACAACTATGAGCTGATTGCCCCCCAACAAGCTGGGTACTCATTTTAGCAACCTCGGAAGGATGCAGGCCTGAGTCGAGCCTCAGCCCTGGCTGGTATTGAACTCGCAACCTTGTGGTCTATGAGTGAGTGGCTGCAGTACAGGCATTTAACCACTGCGCCACCAGAGAGGTAGTGCATATCCAGAGCTGTCATGTGCATTATTTATTAGTTCTTAGGCTTTTATATAGTTATAATTAAAAAGCAAGAGATTGGGAATTAAAATGGTTTGGGGACTGGATTATGTTTCTAAGCCCTCCAGGGTTTGGATAATCTCAGGGAGTGATGTCCACCTTTCTCCTTATGTGGGGAATAAACAGGGGATATGGTTCACTCTCAACTGGTGCTCCTAAGAGTGCCATCTGAGAGCAGAAACAGAGCCTCTGTTGTCAGTGTGTGGATGATGGGTGTTGCAGTGATGCTCTTTGGCACCCAGCAGAATCTGCAGGACAAGCTGGCTGCTGTGATCCACGGCCACTTTGTATCTCTTACCATCAGCTGGCTCAGCTTCCCTTCTTCAGGATCCTGTCTTCCTCAATCAAGAAGACACATTGTAAAGTCCAAAAGCATAGTTTTATTAATGCATATAAAAGCAAAATAAGATAACTAAGTAAAATCCATTGTGATGAACTTGTCCAGTTCAGCCATGAAAGATTACATCTTTAACAATCCAAAAGCATAGGATACCAACTTGTTGCAGTTAAAACCACTGCTAGACAGACAGGCTCACGCACTCACATCTTGAAATATAAACATTCTAGACACAATATTCTCTAGGCCCTTCCCATACTCCACCTTCTAGGTGTTAACGTTATGTTGATTGGATAATGCCTGTATGATGTATATTAACCCACCACGTGACTATTTTCCCATCCTAACGATGTTTTGGATACTGCTATCAAGCCTTTCTCATAACAAAGTCTGTGTCCATGAATTGTACCTTTGGGAAAGTACATGTTTATGTCTGTGTAGCCATCTGGTGTTGATTCACTTTGTTTCTCTAGATGTTGTTCTCATGAGGAAAATTCCACACACACTCTCTACATTTCACCTTTGACTGCATAGCCCATCCATATTCTAACATCTATTATCTCTGATCTGAAATAGCATCACACTCAGTGGGATGATAGCTTTACCTTAGTAGATCCTGCAGCAGGAAGATCTGTTGTAGAATCATAGACTTGGAAGGGACTATAAGGGCCATACACAGCTAAAGCACTCCTGAAACTCCCAACGATGGCAAGCCACCATCCTCCGAGACAGTCTGTATATTTTTAAAGGTTATTAAATGATGGGTTGAAACAGATGGCCATAAGGGGTGGCTTGAAGCTGCCCCCACTGAAGCCACCTCGGGACCGTGGTAAACACACGCCACGGTCCCAAAGGTGCCCTGCGCCGCCAGCCCAAACGGAAAAGATCCACTACTATTTGGTTTGGTTTTGGGCAGCCTTAGGCAGCCCTGGCACACCCCTACGGGGCGGCTTCCTGGCGCTCCAGGGGCATGCATCGTCAAAATGCTTTGTCCCCGGAGTGGCTTGAAGCCAACCCCATCTGATCAGCTGGGCAGCTTCTAGGCATCTTGGGGGGCGTGCATGGTCATAACTCCGCACCTCCAAGCCTCCCGGAAGTCAGCTTTTCCAGCTAGTCCGTTCAGTCCCAATGTTAGTCAACATGGTTTTCTTGATTTTAAAAAACATCTTCAGTGGCGGTTTTGCCTCTTACTACTACTACTACTACCACTTATTTTTTATTATTATCCATGATAATAATGTTCTGAGTTTTAAAAGTAATAATTTGTAGCAGTTTAAAATTGTAAATTGTATATAAAGGTAAGGTAAAGATATTCCCCTTTGACAAGGTTGTCAAGCCGTGTCTGACCGTAGGGAGCGGTGCTCATCTCCATTACTAAACCAAAGAGCTAGCATTGTCAGAGACTACTCTGTGATCATGTGGCCAGCATGACTGCACCAAATGCTGTTTACCTTCCCACCAAAGTGCTACCTATTTATCTACTTGCATTTGCACGCTTTCGAACTGCTAGGTTGTTTATAGATAGATGCAAATTAACAAAGAGTATTGCTCATCAGGGGAAAAGTTTTTAAAAAATCAGATTGCTTTGCTGTGAGAACTTAAATTATCTCCCTACACACACACACACACACACACACACAAGAGATGATAGCTTACCATAAGATTTACACTGACAAGTTGTATAAATTAAGAAATGGTAATATTTTCTTGAGCCAATGTGGCATAGTGATTCAGTGCTGGGCTACGAATTTGGGTGGGCAGGGTTCAGATTCCTCCTCAGCCATGGAAACCTACTGAATAACTTAGGCAAGCCATACTCTCTCAGTCTCAGAGAAAGGCAATGGTAAATCCCCTCTGAACAAACCTTGCCCAGAAACCCCATGATTAGGGTCTCCATAAATTGGAAATAATTTGACAGTACATAGCAACAACTGCAATAAATATTTTATTGGTGGTGTTAATGAGTGGAATTTTAAATATGCAGCCTTTTAACTCAATCAACTTTCTTTCCAATCCCTCAGCTCTCCAATTAAAATGTAAATCCTTTCCTCTGCTCAGCATCTTTATCAATGACCTCTGTACCTCTGGGCCAAAATAACAAAATAAATTTCAACAGGGAGAAATGTAAGGTACTACACATAGGCAGAAAAAATGAAATGCACGGATATAGAATGGGGGGTCACCTGGCTTGACAACAGTACATGGGAAAGGGATCTAGGTGTCCTAGTAGACCACAAGTTGAACATGGGTCAGCAGTGTGATGCAGCAGCTAAAAAGGCCAATGCGATTTTAGGGTGCATCAATAAAAGTATAGTGTCTAAATCAAGGGAAGTAATAGTGCCACTCTATTCTGCTTTGGTGAGGCCTCACCTGGAATACTGTGTCCACTTCTGGGCACCACAATTCAAAAAGGATGTTGAAAAACTGGAGTGTGTCCAAAGGAAGGCGACTAAAATGGTGAAGGGTCTGGAAACCATGCCCTATGAGGAATGACTTAGGGAACTGGGTATGTTTAGCCTGGAGAAGAGACGGTTAAGAGGTGATATGATATTTGAAGGGGTGTCATATTGAGAATGGAGCAAGCCTGTTTTCTGCTGCTCTAGAGAATAGGACCTGGAGCAGTGGATTCAAACTGCAGGAAAAGAGATTCCACCTCAACATTACAAAGAACCTCCTGATGTTAAGAGCTGTTTGACAGTGGAACACACTGTCTCCTTCTTTGGAGGTCTTTAAGTAGAAGCTGGATGGCTATCTGTCAGGGGTGTTTTGATTGTGAGTTCCTGCATGGCAGAGGGTTTCTTCCAACTCTTACGATTCTATGATTCTAATCTTTTCCTTGTACCTTTTCTTTCTTTTATTGCTCCTCATCCCCTTTTCTCTTAATCCTCAATATTTTTTCAAAAGAATATATTTGCTTGCAAAGAGATCATTCACTTCTGACTACTGGATATCACTTTTGGCCTATTTCTCTCCATTATAGGGTTGCTGGCTATTTTCTGTCCTATTATTGAACAATAGGAACAATGACACAACCAGTGGATTTTAAGCAATTTCAGCTGGATTGTATCCTCCTTTTTAGAGCAGCCAATTAAACCTGATTTCTAAGGCTGATATTTTGATAATGTGAAACATGCACACGCACATTAATATCATACCAATAACCAGCTATTAATGAAAGTAGCAAGAGATCTACTCTTTTGCCTCATTGTCACTATACTGCTGCTGGATGTGCAATAATTGCCCTGATGTCAGGGAAGTGTGAATCCAGTGCCATTGGCATATGCTATTTATAGCTCATACCAATCTGCCGGAGGCTAGTGCTGCTGAAATGGTTTTCAGAAATGTTTTCAGTTACTAAGGAGATACTGTGGGTGGGAACCTCACTAAAATAACTTTTCCAGATTTTTGTTTGCTGGGGGCTTTTTTAAAAAGGGCAAGGTACCTCTGAGTATGACGGAGGCAATTTTGTTTTGCAGGGTATGGGTTCTTATAGCCTGCTTCAGCCAGCCTTTTGGTTTGACATGGTGGTACTATTCAGGACTTGAGTTTGAGGCATGTTTTGTGCTGAATATATATTTTGCTTCCATGGCAATGAAGGTATATTTAATTTCAATTCTATGACAGCCACAAGATTTGAAAATGAATAAAAATGCAAAATTGATGATGTCTATCTTTCTCTTCATTATCTGGTGTGTGTACCGTATTTTCCGGCGGTATAAGGCTACTTTTTAACCCTGGAAAAGGGTCTCAAAAGTCAGGGGTCATCTTATACGCTGGGTAGAGGAAGAGGAGGATGAGAACGAAGGGAGAAAGAGAAGGGAGCCAGGAGAGAGGATGAGAAAGAGAAGAGAGACAGGAGACAGGAGGAGGAAGATGAGAACGAGGGGAGAAAGAGAAGGAAGCTAGTTCTACAATATGGATGCAGCCTGAATCTGCACTGCAGAAATAATGCAGTTTGAGACCGCTTTAACTGCCATGGCTCCATCCTATGGACTCCTAGGATCTGCAGTTTGCTTTGTGGTACTAGAGCTCTCTGACAGAAAAGGCTAAATATCTCACAAAACTGCAAATCCCAGAATTCCATAGCCTTGAGCCAGGGCAGTTAAAGCGGTGTCAAACTGCTTTAATAAATTTCTGCAATGCAGACACAGCCAAAGTTGATGTGTTGCTTAGGCATGGCTTCTTTAACAAATAATTATGCACAATGAAAGAGAGAGAGAGAGTATACCTTTGAAGATTTATCTAAAGAAGACCGAAGTTCCTTAACTTGGAGGTTATATGTGTATGTTGTGTGCCTTCAAATTGTTCCTGACTTATGGTGATCATGGGGTTTTCTTGGCAAGACTGGTTCAGAGGAGGTTTGCCATTGCCTTCCCCTGAGGCTGAGAGTGTGTGACTTGTCCAAGTTCACCCAGTGGGTTTCATAGCAGAGTGGGGAATCAAACCCAGGTCTCCAGAGTGGTAGTCCAACACTGAAACCACTACACCATGCTGGCTCCTATTCCCATGTACTACCAATGAAACAATTGCAGACTTTCTTGTTGTTCTTGTGTGTCTTCAAGTCCTTTCCGGCTTATGGCAACCCCAAGGCAACCTTATCATGGGGTTTTCTTGGCATGTTTCTTCAAATGGGGGTTGACATTACCATCTTCTGAGGCCAAGAGTGTGTGACATGCCCAGGGTCACTTACTTGGCCGCAAATTGTACATACCCCAGAATGCATCACCTAGTATATTGGCAGTCCTTCCCCCCAACACTTTCTCATTTCCCCCCAACCATCTCATAGGTGGGAGATGGAAATAATTTTTAAAGCAGCATTTAAATCTGGACTATTTTTTTAAAAAGTAAGGTCCAAAACACACTGCAGATATAAATGCTAGGGAACATGGGAGCTGTAGTTTGTTGTGTTTATAAGTGACAGTTTTCCTGCTAAGTACCTGCGTGTCATAAGCATTTGAATTAAAATTACCATATTGAAATCAAATCTGATGCTTTTAAAATTTTTATTTGGTGTGTGTTGGAAGAGGGGTCATTTTATACAGCGAGTATATCCCAAACTCTATATTTTAACTGGAAAGGTTGGGGGTCGTCTTATACGCCGGAAAATACAGTATATCCTGACTCTTCCAAGGAGTTCAAGACAACATCCCTGGTTTTCTCCCCAATTTTATCTTCATAACAGCCCTAGGAAGTAGGATGATTGCTTCAGGAATTCACAGCAACCTTTATGATGAAATGAAGATTTGAATCTATGACTTATGGAGGAAATTTATTTATGCTCATAGACCAATAAAAAAAAAGATACCATTTACAAAATTTAAGAACCACATTAGATTAAAACAGTATAAAATTAGAGTATAACATTACAGTATAAAAACAATATAAGCAGTATAAAAACAACTTAAAACAAGCTTACGTGTTGATTATTAAAAGTTTCAAATAGACATATACCGGTAATAGTTAGTAAGAATACTTTTCTTTCTATGCCATCTGTTCTCTAGCGTTAATCATACTTCTTCGTATTTCAATTGCTGCCATGCAGAATTTAGTCACCTTATATGTTATAGCAGAATCAGTATCTGCAAGCAGCAGAAAAGTAAGAGATTGTTCAGCATGACCAACATATCTCTTAAAAATTGGAAGGATGAGGTCAGAATGTAAATCCTTATAAAACAGACACTGGAAAAGCACATGTTCCACAGTTTCAATTTGTCCTGAGTCACATGGGCAGAGTCTCTCTAAATATGGAACTTTCCTTTATCTTCCCTCCAAGACCGCAAGTGTATTTCTTAGTGTGTGTTTTTGGAGAACTTTCTGTAACATGTTTGAGAAAGAAAAAGTCTAATTATGAACTTTACTGGCAAGAATCTAGACATCATTAGACTCAGGACTTGTATGCAGAGACCAAAAGCCTTGTGCTCCTCCAGCTGTGCATTGTCCTGTTTGGATAACGCAGGCCATTAGTCCCAGGCTGGGATCTGGCAGATTGGACGCGGATCTGGTGGATTCAGTCCAACCCCAGCCCAAAGGCTGTTTGCTGCAGAGGTTCTAGGAAACTTTGTAGTAATGACCATAGAGACCAGATGGCCCCACATGCCCCATCATGGCCTGTGATGACGGTGAGGCATGTACGGGATGTTCAGCATTAGTGGGCCCGTGGTGTGTCAGCGTGTATGTAAACACCCACCCATTGTTGCCAGCTTGGGAACTGACCTGGGGCAAGATTGTCCCATGCTATCCTGCCCGTCTGCTTAGAGCCACAGAAATAGGTACTGTCCTAGATGATAGATTTCAGCTAAGGAAGATATTTTGTCTCTTAGGTCTTCTTTTTTCTACTTTAAAATAATAATAATAATAATAATAATAATAATAATGGTTGCTACTGTGCATTTTGACTGATTTGACTCAATAATTTGGTAGAAACAATTTCCCATACCTATGTTATTAAAGTGCCAAGAGTTAAGTCTTTTAAATGGATCAAAAACACAACTACTACTGATGTTTCAATGGTTCCAGTGGCTGCTAATTGCTTACAACTTTAAGGGAGCAGCCTTAATGTGGATGCTATCTTGTCTTGATTTTCAGGTTGTTAGAAGGGGGCCTACTGGGGCAGCTGGTAGTGGTAGATTCTGCCAGCCATGTGTTGTCATGCTGCACCGACAGTATCTGTTTTCCTCATTTTAAGTGTAGACTAAATATGTTGTGTGTCCCACCCACCCACCTTTTTTTTTTTTTTTTTTACAGGAGTCGTCTCAGGAAAGTGTCATTACACGAGACATTCATCGAACATTTCCAGGACATGAATATTTTAAAGATACTGGAGGAGATGGGCAGGAATCTTTATATAAAATCTGTAAGGTATGCCTTGATTTTTATGTAATTATCCTAAAAACTTTAGGCTCCCCCCCAGTAAAAACATATGCAGATGATTTTAACTTTATCTTAGTTTAATCCTGTTTTAAGGGGTGGGAGGGTTAGGGGTGGGATGATGGAATGTTTTAAACTGTTGTCTTTTAATTTGTTGTATGCCGCCGCGAATGCCGAGCAGAGGGGCAGGTTATAAATAAAAATTATTATTGTTGTTGTTGTTATTATTATTATTAATTTGTATGAGATATGTTGTATAGCATTTTTGGCTCTTTAAAGGTTTAGGAATTTTGAGAATAGCATCATTGACAAAAACAGAATGCAGAAGAAATGGCAATAGGAAAATTATCTCTGAGTTAGGAGCAAGAAAATTATTAGCCCTTTTCATAGTAAGGACCAAAACAAGGTCCTGGAGAAATTACTAAATTAATTAACAGCACATGGGTTTGCCTTTTCTTATTAGGTATATCCAGGTTAGTCAAATAGAAATAGAAGATAATGGAAGATAAAGAACAAGAGACCTCTTCCACAAGTTCCAAGAAATCAAAAGGAAATTTAAACCAAGAGTGGAGATGCTATACAGTCAGCGAGGGAACACATTACATGACCAAGTACGAATAAAAAGATGATGGAAAAAATACACTGAAGAGCTGTATAAAAGAAAGGAATGGAAGAGAGATTGATTCAAGAAAGAACCATTTGAAGATGAATCTGCCATATTAAAAATTGAAGGGAAGCTGCACTTAGAGCACTTAGAAGAAATAAATCACCAGGAACAGATGGCATAGCAGTAGAACTATAGAGACAGAAACTATAGAGACAGAATCTACTCTAGTTCAAACTATCAACAAATGTGGGAAACAAAACAGTGGCCCACAGATTAGAAACACTCAATATGCATTCCAATCCCCAAGAAAGGGGACACCAGGGATTGCAGTAACCACAGGACCATTGCATTCATCTCCCATACAAGCAAGGTGAATGAAACTTTGAATGAATCTGTAATCCTTTCATTGCTTTTATATAGGTCTTCAGTGTATTGTTTTCATCGGCCTTTTATTTCTTCTTGATCAAGCAATGGATTCCTCTATTGGTTGTCCAGAATCCCCACTCTTGGTTTAAATTACCTTTTGATTTCTCAGATCTTGTGGAAGAGGTCTCTTGTTCTATCTTTGTTGTTGTGATCTATTTTTCTGTGTTAATTGCTATAGTACTTCTCTTTGTCCCTATGTTCAAGTCATCAAACAGTTGTGTTCAGGATTCTGACCCTATTTCTGTTCCCTTTTACTTTTGTTTCTCACCTGTCCTTAACTGATTGAAGAGTTTTGTCAGTGAGGCCTTTCTCTTTTTTTGGCTGATAATTGTCATTTTGCATTCTTTCCTCATGATTTCCCTGTGTTTACAATGAACAAACTGTTGGCTTCATAAAGTGCAATTAGTCATTCTCCTGCTTTATTTTTTGATTCTAGGTTTAGAATCCTTTCTCCTTCCTCCGTTCTCTTACAGTGTTTGAGTCTGCTCTGTTTTCTGTTTTGGGTTCCAATTACCTTTCTATGATTAACAATATGTCCTGTTTTGGTGTGTGATCATTTTACTACAAGGAATCAAAATAATTGGCAAAAATTGTAATTGCAGCTGTCCCAACAGCTGTGGCTCAAACACACAAGTTAATTTTTGAAATTGCTTGTTAAAGCAATGTATGTTTATCAGAGGCATAACTATCATGGGAATTCACTACATTTTGGTAAACATATATCACAGTTTGTCTATATTAATAATATCAGAAGAGCATATGAAAAAAAGAAAAGAAACCATTCTTATTTATTTGAGGAAGAACCAGTATTGGAAAGAATAGGGTACATCTTTTAAAAAGCCACTAAACAACTGTACTTGCCTTCAACTGCAGTTTGGTCTTTTTAGCCCTCCTGGCAAGGCTATAAAGACATGGGCTCATGTTACAAACACACACGCCTCCACGCTGTCATCTCAATGTCCTTAGGAGAAACATAGCACAAGCCATGTCATGTTCCACCTCTACTTTCTAATGAGGTCACAACCCACAACTATATTAAAGTAACAAAGGGGGGTTGCAGACTGCCAGAAATAGTACCAGTTGAGTCCACTTTAAGGGTTAGGGTTAGGGTTAGGGAATCATGGGAACTGTAGTTTATTGTGGCACCAGAGCTCTCTGACAGAGAAGGCTTAATGTCTCAGAAAAAAAAGCAATTCCCATGATTGCCTAGCACTAATCCTAACCCTAAAAGTGGACTCAATTTGTACTATTTCTGGCAGTCTGCAACCCCCCTAAAAGTTACAGTTACATTGCAGAAGAAATTAAGTTATTGCTCATTAAATTACATTGGTAACATCAGTTAGTACATAGTTAAACTATGGAATTTGCTTTCACATGATGTAGTGATGGCCATCAAGACCAAATTCATGGTGAATGAGGGTGATTTGGAGGCAGTATACTGCTGAATACTAATCCCTGGGGAACAATGGTAGGAAAGGGCAGGAAATTTCAGGAAAGGCCTTCATGCCCTGCTTGAGGATATCCAAGAGGCATCGCTAGGTTGATGACCATGAAAAACAACATGCTGGACAAGATAGAATTTTGGTTGGATCTATCTGAATTCCTAAGTTCTTAGGTCAAAAGTGGTGTTGGGGGGAAAAGGTGGGCAAATAGTATTTAAATAAATCTTGCCAATAATTTGACAAGTAGAAGAATTTGTATATAAGTAGAGGTTCTAGTATGAAGACAGAAATGAAAACCTTTTTTGATGTAATTAATACCAGATCTTTGAAGGAAAGAAGGAATATATAACCATGTATTTGTAATTCAAGAAGTAGAAGTGTTTATTTCTAATAATTAAATTAATACAATTATTTTTTAAAAGAATAAATCACAAGAAACCTCCAGGAGGGGTTTGCCCTAGTGTCATCATCAGAAATGACTTGAAGGCACACAACAACAACTAATTAGCTACACTAGCTGTGACTGAACTTCTTTGTGTGTGGGTATACGCAGAGCAGATCTTCTACAGTCTCAAAAGAGATGGGAGAGCATAGTGGAACTACAGGAGGGCAACAGTTTAATTGTGGTGTCCTGTAGATGCCCTATAACCGTGATGGTGAACCTATGGCACACGCAAAACCATTTCCTCCTGCATGCACCTCTTCCTTCACACCTTCATGGCCATCCCAGGCCTTCAGCTGCCTCTCCGGAGGCAGCTGAAGGCGGAGAATGGCGCAAGGGGAGGAAGAGGAAGAGGCATGCGCCTGTTCCTCCTCCTTCACGTCCGTCTCCGGAGGCCGCTAAAGGCTGAGAATGGCGCAGGGGGAGGAAGAGGGGTGCGCCTGTTCCTTCTCCTTCCAGATCTCACCAGCCTTTAGCTGCCTCTCCAGAGTCAGCTGAAGGCTGCGGAGGGTGTCGGGGGAGGAGGAAGAAGAGGCACATGCCTGTTTCTCTTCTTCCCCCCCCCCCCTTCACCTCCTGGGCCTTCAGCTGTCTCATCGCCGGAGGGCAGAATAAATCTCACCACTGGAGGGCGGAAGTCCTACCCATAGCACCAGGTAACACCCGGTGCCGGAAGCCCTTTTAGTTTGGGCACTCGGCCCCAAAAAGTTTGCCATCACTGCCCTGTAAAAGGTGAGGGAATGAAGGGTGGCAGTGTAAATACGGGAATTCTGTTTCTGAAATCCTCCAGAGTAACATTTACTCCCACTCAATAGCACATGTTACTAGTGAGCATTATTTTATTGCCACACTTTTAAATCTGTGATCCCCTTTTTTGAGAAACATTTTTGTTGCAGAATATGTATACGGACAGTATTCTTCATGCTGTTATTGTTAGTGCAGTAGGCTAAATACAGTATTACCCAGTGCTTAATTTCTAGAAAAGGAGATGCTGGTTTTTACAGCTGTTCAGAAACACCACTCTTTAATCGTAAACCCCTTCCTATTGCTCTGGATGTGTCAGGGCTCTTTACTTCGTCTGTGCTAAGGGAATGCCTCTGTCGTATTGTTTTATTCTTGTCATCGGAAACAAATACCAAGGGAGAGCCCTGGCAGAAATTAAGCCAGATCCTGGTATACCTAGATCCAACACTCCTATGCTGATGTCAAGTAATTAACACAGTTTATTTCTGTGGTTCATTTCTGAAATCATGTGCTAACTGAATTGATAAACCATAGTTACGTATAGTCCTATAGACGTCATTCTGCCTCCAGAGGCTGCTTCACCATGGAGATGAGAGACTTTTGAAGTTGTGTGGGTGGAAAATGAAAGCAAACAAGTAGTTTCAAACAGTTATAAGTGATAGCTGGCTTTTTTAAAGTTAGAAAGCATAAAGCGTGGTTTGGGTTCCAAACTTAGCCTCATAGAAAGCTATTGTTTAAGTTGTCTGAACCTCTGTGATGTTTCAGTTAAAATGACAGGCAGATTTTCTATAATGTTTCAGAAATGTAAAGGTCATTATTTTGTGCATCTGAAGCTTTCATAATGTGTGTGATGAAAAGGCGGCTTTGATAGACAGGTGCCTACAAATGCTGTAAAATGTACTGATTTCTTTTTTTTCCTAACAAGAGGGCAGTACATTCTGGAAGGGACAAGACTGGTATGATAGTGAATCACAGAAAGATAAACAATCTTCAGAACTCGATCTTCTATATTCCATATCTTTTTGAAGAATAACCTTGTGTTCTTATTTAATTTAAAGAAAATGTTGTCATAGTCTTACCTCCCTAATGCAACACTGATTCAGAACTAGTTATTTTCCAGTAGTAGAGGAGGGTAGTCTAGAGCAGTGAGTTACTCTTACTCACTTCTGCTCCAGAAATCAGGGCCAGTCAATCAGGATTCTTTTAACTGTTTTTCGTGAGAGATTACTGTTTCCTTCAGTTACTAGTCCAGTCTGTTCCGGGACACGTGGCCATTATTTGCTACTCTTGTTCCTACCTGTATTCCCTCACCCCTGTACTGGGGAATGGCAGTATTCAGGCAGCCATCAGAGGACAGCTTGGACCTTGCACTTAAATCCTCCAAGGATCTCTTGGACTTGGAGAACTTGCCAGAGGAAGGGTAGGAAGGGAAGGCTGGCTATGGCAGAGGTCCCATGTGAAGTGGGAGATGCTACAATAAGGCAAGGTGTTGAAGAACCAGCAGACACCTATGGTTGCTCTGCTCCTGGGAGTGAGTGAAGTCACCTCACCCCTATCTTTCATACCCCTGCCTCCAGAAATAGACTTTCTTAAATGGATTAACCAAATTATGGTAAGGAGAAAGGGACATGGTGGAGAGGGCACCCTGTCTAAACAGCATATTCATTAAGACCAAGGAGAAGAAAGAAAGGCATGCCATCCTGGGTCAGAGGAGAGGAAAATGCCCCTTTAAAAACAATAGCCAGTCCTTACATCCATTTCACCTCCAGTTCATAGGTGGAGCTATTCAGGGAGCCAGAGGTTCAGGATCATGATCAGGGCAGCAGTAACCCTGATCTTTCATTAGATCTTTCATTAGGGCTCAACCAAGGGGTTAAATCATTTAGCTAGTCAATAACTGCAGACTGCAGCAACAATGGCTACTTGATTCTACTAGAGAGGGACAGATTGGTAGAATTCCAACAGCAGAAGGAGACTATAACAGTTGAGGTCTGGGTTCTCAAATGATGTGGAAAGGACTGTACAATAGACCAGTGATACTCAAAATTTTATCCTTGGGACTCGCCTTTACATCTAGAATCATAGAATCATAGAGTTGGAAGAGACCACAAGGGCCATCCAGTCCAACCACCTGCCATGCAGGAACTCTTAATTAAAGCATCCCTGACAGATGGCCATCTGCTTAAAGACCTCCAAGGAGGGAGACTCCACTACACTCCGAGGGAGTGTGTTCCACTGTCGAACAGCCCTTACTGTCAGGAAGTTCCTCCTAATGTTGAGGTGGAATCTCTTTTCTACATGGAGATGTCATGCCCCGCCCCAACATTGTATAGGAATAAAAACATTTTGTTTATTTTGTGTGCATATTTTCATTTGCACATTCATGTCTTTTCATATTTTAACATTTTATAAGGAAATTACATTGTTCAAGTTAGAGCAGTTTCATTTAAGTAAAATCAATATTTAACTTAACATATGTGCAAATTGTACACTTTAAAATGTTTGGAGAGGAGGAGGAGGCGGAGGAGGAGGAGGAGAGCCTCCAAGTCTTGTGCCTCCTTGGATGTGCCACCGCATGGTTTGAGAACCGCTGGAATAGATTTTGCAGCCATTTTATTTCCTCTCCCAGACCTAAGTATTCTCAGAAGTATCTTCTGATGCTATAGTCACTAGATCATCTCCTTCAAATCCATGTGATAGAACCCATTCCAATGGAGCAACTGTTGAAACAGTTTTCTTCTTGATGCTCCAGAATAACAAATCCTTGAGGGTAATTCTTGGCCTGTCGATCTGACAGACATTTACCTTCACATTCAGTATACCTAGCATACAGGAGGTACTGCTATTTCAAGTACCAAGGTGTACATTATCAATATTGAGCTGTCTTTTTTGGTCTGTCATCTTCCCTTAGGGTTCTAGGGTTCTAGTAGCCCTCCTGAGAACCACAATGATTCACATTTACTTATACATAGATGGTCTGCTGTTCTGCTCTGCTTCTCACTAACAAGATCAGTTGGCTTTAGAGCAAACCATTCTAGCTTTGTCTTCTCTAAGTTTCAATGCCAGTAGGGGAAAGAACCTTCTTCTTCATGGTCTCTGCGAATTCACACAAATGGGTTATATCTGCGCATGCACAGTAGCTTCGAAAACTTCTGTAATCGCTAGGCAGAACTTTAGTTACAACTTTTTGGTGGTAGCGCCGTCCATCCCTATAAAGTCCCCTAGCAGTCCCGCTCTTTCCCAGTTCCTTTCGTCCGCTGCGCTAGCAGCTTCGAAGAAGCTTCTGTGTTGGTTTCGCTATTCGCTTCGGCCTTCTGTCTGTGTTTTGACCTCCGCTTGTTAACGACTACTCTTTTGGATCAACCTCTCAATGTCTGTTAGCCGATCGATTGATTTTGAACTGTCTGACTTCGATTCTTGGATTTTGATTTGGATTTGAGGATGTCTTCTTGCACTTTGAAACAATGTGTGAAATGTGGGGGTAAGATCCCTGGCTCAGACCCCCATTCTTCCTGCCTCTTGTGTTTGAGTGAGGGCCATAATCCACAGTCTTGCGCCTTATGCAGGTCCATGACCTTGTAAGCCCTGAGGAACAGGGACAAGAGGCTTAAACCAGCCCTCTACGAACAGGCCCTTCGACCTGCTTCAACTCCAGCGACTGGACCCTCTACGGCTGTGGAAGCCTCTGAAAAACCCAAGGCCAGTCCCAGAAAGAAGACGTCCAAATTGGATGGGGACGTCAATAAGGGTCGGGAAAAACCCAAAAAGGCACACTCTGAGCGCGGCTGCTCTCCTGAGGAGCATCGAAGCAAAAAGGCTTCAAAACAGAGACACTACTTAGCAAGACCTAAGGAATCCACCTCTAAAAAGTCCTGTCCCTCTGTTTCTGAGGCTTCGAGGTCTAAGGATCTGTGCTGTCTACTTCTCGGCCTCTATCACTTCCGATCTCGAGGCTCTCAACACCTCCGACGGTGGGATCGTCCTCTTCGGTACCGAAACCTCCTTCATCTCGAGGTGTGCAACTGCGGTACTCCAAGAGCCTCAGGTGGTCCTCGACTCCGAGTCCAAAGGGGAGCTTCGAGACAATCTGCCAGTCTTAACCCCGCAAGTGTCTGCTGTGACTCATTGGGATTGTCGCACTCTTGGTGCTGAGGCGGATGGTTCAGTACAGGAAGAAGAGGACGACCCTCTCCTTAGATCATACCCAAATTTGGTTTATGATCTCTTCTCACACCACTATTTGATGCCTGTAGACTCAGAGGCCCTTCGATCCTGTGCGACCACTTATCACACTGTCCAGCCCAGGTTCATAGAGCTGCCTCATCCGAACCACCCACACCTCCACCTCGGTACCAGTCACTCCAACAGAGACCATTGCCAGACTCTCCCAGAGGCTCTCGATCTCGCTCGGTTTCTCCAGTCTCATGGCTCCCACCAATCTCATGGCTCTCGTTGTTCCTCACCGTCATGCTCACCCACTACAGAATCTGACCACAATCTTCGCTTCTTGTGGAACACCATCCTGCTTCTCCAACAGACGATGTAAAGTCCTTAGCAGACCAGGTTGTTCGTATGGGCAATGCACTGGAAGTTGAGATCGTCAGGACCAACAATGACGCCCTGGATGCCATTGAGAGGAGAGTCCACAGGAAGGTTCCCACGCCTCCAGCCCTAGGCTTCCTGCCCTCTCTGCAAAAGATCACCCAATGTTCATGGGCTACGCCAGCTACAGTGCCGTCCACATCACGAAAGATAGAAAATCTATACAGGATAGCTCCATCACAGGCATCGTGGTTGTTTCTGAGCACCCAAAGCCCAACTCAGTGATCGTGGAAGGCGCACAGACATTATCTACTCCGAAAACCTCCACATCACCTGTAGACAGAGACAGCAAAAAGATAGATGGTCTCGCCAAGAATTCTATGTATCAGCGGTGTTAGATATGAAGATAGTGAACTATGCCGCTGTATGGGTGCTTACCAACAGCACTTGATGGAATGCATGCTGCCCCTGTTAGATGACTTACCTGAAGACAAGAGGCCTCTGGCGTTAGCTCTACAAACTGAATCCTACTCCATCGGCGGCCAACAAATCATTTTGGCCCGCCATTCAGCTGATTACGCAGCCAAATTTATTTCTGGCTCTGTGGCGCTCCAGAGATATGCGTGGCTCAGGTCTTCGGATCTGACCCCCCATGCCAAAAATATGATCAAGGACATGCCGTTTGATGATTCGGGGCTGTTCAACAAAAACACTGACGAATGCCTAAATTTCCGCTACCGGATGAAAACATCCTCCTCCTCTTCCCAACATCAGCGCCGCAGATTTGGAGGGCATCGGCCTTGGTTCTCAGGTCAACAGCATAGGCCTTATTATTCCCAAGAAAGGCAGTTCCAGCCCGATCCATCCAGACAGAGACATCCATCTCAATCATCCTCTTCTTCTGGCCACCGTCCAGCTCCACAGCCACGCTACCGACAAGGATATCACAAAAAGGATGCTGAGCGGCCTAAGAAAACCCTATGAAGTGTTGTCGTGCACTTTGTTTCCCACTCCTTTAGAGATAGACTGAGACCATTCTTTAACATCTGGTCTCAGATAACTTTGGACTCGTGGGTTCTTAACATCATTGCCAATGGCTATGCCCTCAAGTTCACTGAGCTTCCTGTCACAGGGCTTTTGTCTCCACCCCCCCCCCTCGACACCCTACTCAACGAAGTGCACACCCTTTTGGCTAAGAGTGCTATAGAGCCCGTAGATCCTGCCAACCTTCACTTCTGTTTCTTTCCCACTACTTCACAATACCAAAGAAGGACTCAGGGCTCCGGCCCATCCTAGATTTGCGTCACTTGAACGAATGTATGGCCTATCGGCGCTTCCGCATGGTAACTCTATTTTACCATTGTTGCAGGAGGACCACTGGATGGTGACCCTCAATCTCAAAGATGCCTATTTCCACATCGGGATTCGAGAGGATCACAGAAGGTTCCTAGCCTTTGCTGTAGGTCATCAGATGTTCCAGTACTCAGTTCTTCTCTTTGGTCTCTCAATGGCCCCAAGAGTGTTTACGAAGTGCATGGCACCTGTTGTAGCCTATCTCCACCAGCAGGTGATATCAGTCTTCCTGTACCTCAATGACTGGCTCTTGGTCGCCCTGTCTCGGGATCACCTTCTCAAAGACATCGACTTCACTCTATTGCTCCTCCAATTGCTGCGCCTCATGATCAACTTTGAC
Source organism: Phrynosoma blainvillii (assembly GCA_026167975.1). Lineage (NCBI taxonomy): Eukaryota > Metazoa > Chordata > Lepidosauria > Squamata > Phrynosomatidae > Phrynosoma > Phrynosoma blainvillii. The sequence goes on from JANUYF010000004.1 coordinate 158,213,309, forward strand.
AAATCCAATCTCGTTCCAGTGAAAAGAATCAAGTTCATTGGATCCATCCTGGACTCAGAGAGTTTGATAGCTTACCTCCCCATGGACCACTTCCTAGCCTTGAAAGAGGCAGTGAGAGATTATCTGTTGCGAAGGCATGTCAAGGCCCACACCGTTCAAGTAGCTCTAGGCTACATGGCCTCCACGACATATGTGACTCCTTAGTCCCGTCTTCATCTGAGACCCCTACCGACTTGGTTTCTATCAGTGTTTGATCCTGTGCACGATCTTCCTTCGTGGTGGCTCATGGTACCAAGAGTGGTTTCCAGATCCCTGCATTGGTGGCTCGATCCTGAGAACGCCTGTATAGGGATGCCGTTTCTACCACCACAGCCACAGATCTCTCTGACGACGGTTGGAGGGATGGGGCACCACACCGTCGACTTCACCATCAAAGACCACTGGCTCCCTCAAGAACAACAGCTCCATATCAACGAGCTTGAGATGTTAGCTGTAGAAAAGGCCCTTTGCCTTTTGTCAACGGACAATACCACGGTCATGTATTACATCAACAAGCAGGGAGGTACAAGGTCACCAATGCTTCTCGAGATTACCCTGCAAATTTGGAACTGGTGCATCCCGAGGGGCATCACCTTTCAAGCAATCCATCTTCCTGGAGAGGAGAACAAGCTGGCGGACCAACTCAGCAGGTCCTCGAGCTCGTGTCACGAGTGGCGTCTCCATCCCAAGGCGGTCACCAACCTCTTTCGGGTGTGTGGAGAGCCTGAGGTTGATCTTTCCGCCTCTCATCTGAACAAGCAGTGCTGCCAGTTCTGCTCCAGGTTCAAGGCCCCAGGCTCTCGGGGAGGACATGTTCCTGTTCCATTGGTCAAAGAAGTTGGTCTGCATCTTCCCACCATTCCCTCTCATCACAACGGTAGTGGCCAAAATCAAGACAGATCTTTCCAATGCCATTGGTGGCTGACGCAACCGTGGTTCGCCTCGCTCTTGAACCTATCCAGGAAGAGATTTCTTCATCTCAAACCCCATCCCGATCTTCTCTCTCTCCACAAAGGACGGGTCCATCACCTGGACATCGGCAACCTGCCGCTGGTGGCTTGGAGGATTCAACTCTAGACAACCTTTCGGATTCAGTGAGGGCTGTAATTGGAGCTTCTCTCAAGCCATCCACACAGAAGTCTTATGCTCTTAAGTGGGCCAAATTTTTGGACTTTCTTGATAGCAAGGACCTTCATCCATCTCGTGTCTCGTTACCGACAGTCATGGAGTTCCTGATGTCCTTGGTTGACTCTGGGCTGGGGCTAACATCTGTCAAATGCTACCTGTCAGCCATCTGCTCACATTACCAATTCCAGGACAGACCTAGTTTTTTGTAGGTTTTTTGGGCTGTGTGGCCATGTTCTAGAAGAGTTTCTTTCTGACGTTTCGCCAGCATCTGTGGCTGGCATCTTCAGAAAACAGGACATACCTTCTTTCTTGAAGGAACCCTTGGTAAAAAGTTTCCTCAAGGGCCTAGCTAACCTACACCCTCTTGCTTCGGTACCGACACCAGCTTGGAGTCTTGATCTGGAAAACAGCTTTCTTGGTGGCCATCACTTCAGCTCGTTGTGCGAGTAAGTTGTGTGCTCTGTGGATGGACCAATCCTTCCTTTGTTTTCACAGGGACAAGGTTGTTCTCCACCCTGACATAACCTTTCTGCCCAAGGTGGTGTCGGCCTTTCACATGAACCAGGACATCGTGCTGCCCACCCTGGCCCCAAACCCGACCACTGATACCGAGCGCCGATTACATACACTCGATGTTTGTCAAGTGCTTGCTTTCTACTTGGACAGAACATCGGGCTCAAGGCATACCAAACGCTTGTTTGTCTGCTACTTGGAGGCTAAGAAAGGACTGCCTGTATCATATCAGAGGTTTTCCAAATGGGTGGCCAACACCATCCACCTCTATTATGAACTTGCAGGAAAGGACCTTCCAGCTAGGGTGCGTGCGCACTCAACCAGGGCGGTAGCTGTATCCTCCTCCTTTTTGACTGGGGTGCCTTTGGAGGATGTGTGCAAGGCTGCTGTCTGGTCAGCCTTTGACCTTTATTAAACATTATAGACTGGACTCGAAAGCCAGACAGGATGCAGCCTTCGGGAGGGCAGTGTTGCTTGCTGGTTTGCATTAAGGTGATATGTTTCATTCTGTGCATCCATTCAGTGATAACTAAGGTAATGCACCTTGAAGTTACAGTTTATTGTTGTTAATAAATACAGTTTGTTTCAACTTGAAATTGGCTTCAGGACACTCCCTTCTCCACTGACCCAAGCTTGCCAGTCTAACCCATTTGTGTGATTCACAGAGACCACGAAGAAGAAGGACAGGTTGCTTACCTGTAACAGTATTTCTTCGAGTGGTCATCTGCAAATTCACACAGATCCCACTCATCCTCCCCTCAGTCATGTCCTGCTTACTACAAACTCCTGCTGTCGCAGCTGTCGGAACTGGGAAAGAGCGGGACTGCTAGGGGACTTTATAGGGAGGGGCGAAGCTACCGCCAAGAAATTGCAACTAAAGTTCTGCCTAGCAATTCCAGAAATTTCTGAAGTTGCTGCGCATGTGCAGATATAACCCATTTGTGTGAATTCGCAGATAACCACTCAAAGAAATACTCTTACAGGTAAGCAACCTATCCATCTTCAAACAGTCCAGACAGTTCAGCATCTGGGAGTCATCAATATTAGCAAGGGAATCATTTCCCACCCTACAGATGGAATAGTGAAGACCTGGGACTTCACCAGTTCAGTTCTATCTCCTCTTCATGTAGACATCATAGCATCCAGGTGTCCCTGGTGACTTGCATCATCATAATCCTATGGACAAGATTCTGCCTAATGGAACTTCAGTGGCTCCTCCTTCCCTACCAACAAGAAATCATTCTGCAGCAACACCTCCAGGTCTACACCCCATCTCAAGTGAAGAGAGTGGTGGTATTGGTGGTTCTCTCATGGGTACTGAACAACCAAATGTGCAAGTCACAAGAAACACAAGCCTGCAGGGTTGAGGAGCCTGCTGCAACTCAGATCTGGCACAGGGGTTGTGGATCCCAGCAGAAAGATCCCACAGCATAAACTGACTAGAATTCAGAGCAGCAAAACTAGCATTCCTTGCTATTATAAACTCACTTGCAGGGATGAATGTGCTAATCAGAACTGACAACGTAGAATCATAGAATCATAGAGTTGGAAGAGACCACAAGTGTCATCCAGTCCAGCCCCTGACAGCTGGCCATCCAGCCTCTGTTTAAAGACCTCTAAAGAAAGAGACTCCACTACTCTCCGAGGGAATGTGTTCCATTGTTGAACAGCTCTTACTGTCAGGAAGCTCTTCCAATGTTGAGATGGAATGTCTTTTCCTCTAGTTTGAATCCATTGTTCTGGGTTCTCTTCTCTGGAGCTCATCACAGCAGAGTATCTCTGAGGAGTATACAGAAATAAAGTGGACTGGCTCACTGTGGAGACCTAGAACAGGGAGGTCCCTAAACTCAAATGTTTTCACTAACTGCTGATAAAAATAATGGGCCTTACTAAAATTGGTCTGACAAATTTCAAGGTTCTAAAGTTCATCTCTAGATTCCAGATATGATGCCTTGGAAGGTGGATGCCCTGACATTAACATGGCCCAGGGATTTGTGTTTTGCCTTCCCCTCTTTCCACTACTTCCCAGGGTCCTCAGGAATGTGAGAATGGAGAATGCATCAGATTGCCCACAGATAGCCAAGATAAGCCTGGTTCTCAAACCTACCAGCTTTGTCAATATGAGACCCCTCACCTCTTCCTAATAGACCAGACTTGTTGTCCCAGAGGAATGTCCTCCGCTCCCAACCAGACTGATTGCAACTCCATGGCTAGAGATTAAGGGGTGAACTACTAGAATAGTGATACCAAGAGAAATTAGTGAATGCTATCTTAGCAGCCCAAAAGGATTCTGCCAAAAACAAAAAGAAAAACCCTCAGGTGATCCCATTATAATCAAGGGACCTAACGTAATTGCTATATCTAGGCACTCTCATGTTAAGGAGTTCCTAGGGGACATGATGTCATGGAGGTAATGCACTGTGATCTGCAGTGGTCCTTAATGTTCAAATAAGACTGCACTGATCCCTGTAAAACCTTACTGTTAGTAGCAAACCTTACTTCAACACAGTCTCAGAACTGGGAGCCTTGTCAGCAAGGCAAAACCTCTGTGTCTTTGATACAGGCTCTGTCATATTTCACAGCATTTAACTGGGACATCTTTCTGACGGCACAACCCCAAATCTGAATTACAGAACCAGTTGTACAGTTTAGCAGTTAAATGCATGTTTAAAGATAGATCTGTCCAGAATTCGCAATGTTCTCTTTGTTTGATGTTCTCTTTCTTGTCATCCAGTCTCCATGGGATATAAGACATCCACATTCACTCTGTTCAGGTGATTAAGAGCCTGCATAACCCTCTGCTATGAGGAGTCATCTGCTGTAGTGTCCACTGCCATCCTGGCCCATAGCAGCATTATCTCAGCTGCCTTTGGTACCGCTGTATCACTAATTGATATATTCAAAGCAGTGGCCTAGTCCTCTATGCCCATGTTTGCCTGATATTATAAAATTGACAAGTATGCCATTGTGGATGCAGCTTTCAGGCACAGGGTACTACAGAGGGTTGTGATACCTTGAACCCTCACAGCAAGACTTCTTCATCTGGGCTTGATCACTTGCTACAAGCTACTCCAGTCTAATTTCTTCCACTACTAGAAAATGGAACATTGGATTTACCCTGAAGATCTTTCAGCAGTGGAACGGAGGGTAGTTTGCACCCCTCTGATATTTACTTGCTGTGATGAAGAGAAGTTACTGTCCAGAAACTCCCCTTTCCCCTTTTCAGTAGTGGTAAAATCTATATATAGTTCTGGACATTTATTTTTTGTTACTTGCATAATTAGTTTTTGATATTCAGAACTTGTTAACTTTTAACTGAACTCACCTCCCATTAAAAATCCTGATTCAGTGGCTCTTTTTTAAAGAGCAATGAGGAGGAATAACCTAGACTGCCATCCATTTCCACTGTTGAAAAAGGAGCTTGACAGTAATTCCAATTGTCCATTTCAAGTCATCTTGACCATATTAAAAATGACAGAACCTTTGTTATTTCAATCCTATTTTGTTATGCTTCTGTAGTTTTATCTAGTACTTATCTGATCTCATATTCTTTATGATTCCTCATCTCCATATTAGTCCATATTAGTTAAACATTCTGTATCCTGATTTGGGAGGATGCCAGATTCTTCTCATATACAGTGCTTCTTCAGTTTAGGCTCTGAAAAGAAGGCTTCAAACAAAAGAAGATTGCTCTTACTTGACATTTGGACCTGACATTGGCAGAAATCTAGGAAAGAGTTTGACTGAACATGGGCTAGAGCCTATTTGAAGGCCTACTCTGTGGCAATACAGACACCATTAAATTATTCTTTGCTGCTACCATTGCATCTGCAAGGAGCTGTCCAGCTGAGCAGTTTCATATGGTCAGAGATTTATTATGTACTGGTCCTCAAGTAGAAAATGGAGACCACTTTACAGCTTGCTGTGAATAATTTGCATGGTTTCAGGTAAAATTGTTCAGATGCTGTAGTTGGTACAATTCCAGTGGATGCAACCTTGATTCCTGCTTTTCCTGTGTTATTGGATACTTTTCATTTCGTCAGCCTGAGGATGTAGACAGGATCCTTGGGGAGGTGAGAGCCATCACATGTATGCTAGACACTGTCCTTCCTGGCTTATCAAACAGGCCAAAGGGGGACTGGCTGAGTGGGTGAAGGGGGTAGTCAATGGCTACGTACAAGACAGAGTTCGAAATTGCCTAAAGGAGGCAGTTCTGACCTTTCTTGAAAAAGATGTCTCTGAATCCCTCTATAATAGATAATTATGGGCCAGTGTCTGACATGCCATTCTCGGGCAAGGTATTGAAGTATGTGTTGACCTCTTAGCTCCAGGAATTCCTGGATCAAATGAGTTATCTGGATCCATTTCAATCTGATTTCATGCCTGATTATGGAACAAAGGCAGCTTGGTCATCTTGGTGGATAATAATAATAATAATAATAATAATAATAATAATAATAATAATTTATTTCTAGCCCGCCTATTTCCAAATGGATTCAAAGCGGATTGCAAGCATAAAATAAAAGAATACAATAAGAAAACAGTAATATAGAAGTTGGGGGAAGGAAAAAGAAAAGCAAATGCACCGGGGGTGGGGGGAGTTATTCTGGGAAGGCCTGTCAGAAGAGATCTGTCTTAAGTGCTTTTTTAAAGGCACTTAAGGTGGTGATGTGACAGATCTCTTCTAGCAGGTCATTCCGTAACCTAGGGGCGGCAGTCGAGAAGGCCCTCTGGGTTACTGCAATGATTTACATAGGGTTAGTTGTCCCTATTGGTTCTTCTGGATATTTCAGCAGCTTTCAAAACCACCAATCATGGTATCCTTTTGTGCTGCCTCACTGAGATGGGACTTGGAGACACTTTTTTTTTTTTACAATGGCTACATTCCTTCCTGGAGGGGAGATCAAATTGAAACTTAATCCAAACCAGACAGGGATGCTCTTGGTCAGCAGAAAGTCAAATCCGAGAACAGGGATTCACCCTGTACCAGGTGGATTTACACTCAACCTGAAGATGAAGGTTTGCAGTTTGGGTGTGCTTCTGGACTCAGCTTTGAATCTGGAGGCCCAGGTTTCTGCAGTGGCCAGGAGTGCTTTTGCACATTTAAAGCTTGTACACCATCTCTGCCTGGTTTCTTGAGATGCTGGATCTGCCCCCTGTGGCATATGCCTTGGTTACACCCTGTTTAGATTACTGTAAAGGTAAAGGTAAAGGTATTCCTCATTGACAAGGTTCTCAAGTTGTGTCTGACAGTAGGGGGAGGGTGCTCATCTCCGTTACTAAGCCAAAGAGCCATTGTTGTCAGAGACTACTCTGTGATCATGTGGCCAGCATCATTGCACAGAATGCTGCTTACCTTCCCACCAAAGTGGTGCCTATTTATCTACTTGCATTTGCATGCTTTCGAATTGCTAGGTTAGCAGAAACTGGGTCTAGTGATGGGAGCTCACTTCATCATGCAGCACCCGGGCCTCGAACTGCCAACCTGCCAATCTTGCAGTCAACAGAGTCAGCGTCTTAACCACTTGAGCCCCTGCATCCCCTCTTTATTCATCATTACAGTAGTAATGATGCATCAGTAGCATCATTACTACTGTAATGATCCCTAGATGGGCCTGCCTTTGAAACTTCAGGTGGTCCAAAGAGCTGCAGCCAGAGCATTACATGGTGCAGATTTCAGTGACCATGCTACTCCCCTGTTACAGCAGCTCTATTGGCTGCCATTTTGTTTCCTGGCACAATTCAAAGTGTTGGTTATTACCTATATGCACTGTATGGCTTGGGTCCAGACAGTCTGGCATAGTATATCATTCTGCCTGGTCCCTGAGGTCATCAGAAGAGTCCCATCTTTTAGTCCCATCACTGTCACAAGCACAGTTGGTGGGCACGTGAGAGGGGGCCTTCTTGGTAACTGCACCTAGACTTTGGAACTCCTTTCCCAGGGTGGTTAGAGTGGTCCCTCCCTGCTGTACTTCCATCACCAGGCAGACACTGTTTTATTCCATTTTCAAAAGAATGAGTTGAGGCTGCCGTACTGTTTTAAATGGAACTGTTTTAGTTGTTTTAATTTTAAATCATTTTCATATTGTAAATAGTTTAACCCATTTGCATGTTCACTTTTTTGCATACTGTAAACTGTATTATTTTTTAAATTGTAAGCCACCTTGAATCCCAATTTTGGGGAAAAGGCAGGATATGAAATAAATAAATATAAATGTAATAGTAGTAGTAGTCATAGTATTCCTAGGAGAGCTAACCAGAAACTCATGGAGATCTCTGTACCATCACTTCAGTTTGTAACTATGAATTTTAATAATTCACTGCTATAATCACAGTTGTTTTTATATTGCAGGCATATTCGGTGTATGATGAAGAAATTGGTTATTGTCAGGGCCATTCATTTCTTGCTGCTGTTTTGTTGCTGCATGTGAGTACATGATAAAATCACTGTTGTTCCTTAGTGAGGCAAAATATTTAAAACTATTTTTCAAATATTTTTAACGTGAAATCCCACCTTTCTGTTTAGTCTTCTTTGCCCTATATGAGAATAGATGTAACTTGCTTATGTCTAGAATGATACTATTAGATCGGGAATATTTGAGTAGCCATTGAAATCCACAAACACCTGGACAACTTCAACAGGAAAGAAGAAACCCTGAAAGTAACTAAAGTTTGGCTACCAGTCCTGAAAAACACCAAAATCAAGACTCAACACATGCAAATGAACATCACCCTGGGACTCAACATCACCCGCAGACAATGGATTGCTAATTAAATAGATACACATATCCTCCCATCCTGAGGCCTTGCCATTCAACAACAGACCAACACACAGATTAGCATGTAAATCACTTCCTCCCAACCAAGGGTTACACAGTATATATGCCCCACTCACTTCCATGCCACCAACCTCTGAAGATGCCAGCCACAGTTGCAGGCGGGACATCAGGGATAAATTCTTCCAGAACAAAGCCACATAGCCTGAAAAAAACACAAAAAAACCTATGAGTAGCTCTTTGTTTAGCCATGTCTGTCACCTGCTTCTTCTTTCAGAAGGTGGTCTTTATCATCCTCCCCTTCTATTGAGTTTTTCAAACAAAAGTGGATGGCCACCTGTTAGGCATGCTTTACCTGTGGATCAGGGACTGGACTGAATGGCTCTTCAGATCCCTTCCAGTTCTGTGATTCTGTGATTCTTCCCTTTTCTATGTATACTTTTAGTTATAGCTTCTGGAGGTTTCTGCCTGCCCCGAAAGCCATTGTACATAAGATTCAGCATGGCCTTAGGCCAGTCGTGTTAATGGGAATTTCTCCTGACCCCAAGATTCCATATAAGAGACTTGTCCCCCTTTGTGTTAGGAATCAAAATCTCACACAGCCACTTGGATATTGTTGTTAAGACAGTGGGAATCATAGACTGAATTCTGAATAGATCTTTGCAGTAAAGCCCGTCTAGAGAAAGTGTGCCCATATTACCCCCCCAGGATTCCAGTTAGCCCTCCCCCATCCATTTTTGGCAATTTTAAAATAATTTTTTTGGCTGAAAATGTCCTCCCCAAGCACCCACTAGGGGCTGGGAGAGGTAGTTTTTCCCACATTTTGCTCCCCACCCAACCACTTTTAAATTGCGAGGGGCTTCTTCCCAAACTGGAAGTGGCTTGGAAGAAGCCTCTCCTGAAGGTAAAATGGGTCAGGGCCCTCTTGGAACTTCACAGAATTGTTCCGAAGATCCAAAGGGTTTCTTCCAGCAATATATTTTTTTTAACATACTCTTAAAATTGGGGATGGGTGAGTTGTGATCCTCACAGTTCTGGCAAGGTGTGCTTATATCCGGCATAGCTGGATCTCAGTTGGATCTTTGCATAGTGGGATTTCAGCAAGGACAGCCTGCTGTAATAAATTCTCCCCAGAAGAGTTGCAGGGGTAGCTGTGTTGGCCATTTAGCAAATTAGACAAAAATCCATCGAACAGTGATACCTTGAAACAAGTATTGCAACAAGCTTGCAACAAATATATTGTGCGTTTTGGTTGGCCAATAAAGGTAACACTGTTTGGTGGATTTTTGTTTGAATCCCCAGAAGAGGTGGTGGTGCAGTGGTTAAATGCCTGTACTTCAGCCACTCACTCACAAACCACAAGGTTACAAGTTCAGTACCAGTCAAGGGCTCAAGCTTGACTCAGGCTTACATCCTTCTCAGGTTGCTAAAATGAGTACCCAGCTTGTTGGGGGCAATTAGCTTACACATTATAAACCACTTAGGGAATGCTTAAGTGCATGGATAAGCAGTATAGAAATATATTTGCTATTGCTATCGCTATTACTATGGAAAAGAGGGAACAAACAACCTAAACTTTTTTATTAAAATGTCTAATAAACACACAGGCAACTAACCCATAGTTGTCTGGTTTTTTTGTTGATCGTTTATGAGGTAAGGTTTTTTGTTTGTCTGTTTTCTACCAGATATTGGAGCCCCCCCCTCCCGCAACTAGATTTGTGTGACAAGTAGCCACAGTACAAATTATACAGAGATTTTTAGAAGTTCAGTTTCATTTCATTCCAGTTTCAGCAATCAAAAGAATCATGCATAACCATCTGTCTACACCGTTTTAGTGCCTAGTTTGGGGAAAATAAAGCCATGTAGGAATAGCATATCAGTGTGTAATAATTTTAATTTTAAATTGGGATCAGAACACCATTTTCATGGCCAAGAGAAATCACTTTGAAGTACTGTTGTCAGGTAGGAAACTATGATTTGTCAGCCATATACTATTAAGCTTCAGTGGAAGCACTAGTGTTTTAAATGGCAGAGGTAGAGCATAAGACATAGAACAGTCTTTCCAAGCCAGGTTCCTTCTGTATGTGTTGGACTACAGCTCCTATCATCTCAGCATGTCCAAAATGGCAGTTGTACTTCAACACACATGAAGGTGCCAGGTAGAGAAAGGCTGGTACAGAAATTTGCCCCATGCTTAATAAAAAATGACATTTTATTTGCAGGAGAGTACTTCTAAAAACAGTATTTGCTGATTATTATTACTGTATTATTATTTTAAATTGGTAGAGGATTTAATAATTTGAAGATCTCACATTGTTCATTTAAATGGTCTCCATACAGATGCCTGAAGAGCAAGCATTCTGTGTTTTGGTGAAGATCATGTATGACTATGGCCTGCGAGACCTCTATAAAAACAATTTAGAGGATCTTCGCAGTAAATTTTACCAGCTGGAAAAACTTATACAGGTAGGATTAAGCTCACAAATTCATCTTTATTTTCTAAAAAATAGGTTCATGAAGAGGGAGAAAAGCCCTACTATAGACATGTGTAGTAGGTTGCTGTGATCCATATCTGTCATAAACAGTACCTTCTTCTTATATTACATAGGGTGTGCACATAACATACCAATTAGTCATCGATACCATTGCATTTTTTTCATTAGAAGATTCGAAATTGACGTCTTTTTTATATCAAATGTTGCTGCCATATTGAAATATTGCTTTATCATTATTAGTGCTTTTCTTATCTCTAAATAATATAACCTGAAGATTTCTTTCATATTTCATCAATATCAATGGGGCATGATAGGAATATTGAAAGCAGTTCTTTGAGATATTTGCATTAAGTATGATATATTTGGGAGGCACAATTTTGAACTGGTTCTCTGTACCTTTTTTTTATGTTGTCTGTAACTAAGCTGAGTGAGTATTACTCTCAGTTCATACAAACGTTTAAGCAGAAAGAGAGAGTTAATTTGTGTAGATTGTATTAACTGATACTGATATTCTGAGGAGGACTACAAAATGGGAATACTTACTCTTCACCATTGTCTCTGTGAATCACACATTACTGAGCCTGCGCAGAGCATATTTGGAACCTACTGGCACAGCTACGCCTGAATTTTTGGCAGTAGCCCCGCCCACCCTATATATATCTCCTAGTCCCACCAGTTAGTCTCAGTTCTTTTTCATCTGCTGCATGAGCAGCATCTAGGAATCTCACTAGCTTTTCGTTTCGACAGCAGCCTAGTTTTTTCACTGATGATTCTATTCTCTGTTATATCTTCTTCATCTTCCTTCAAACAGTGTGAGGAATGTGGAGTGAAGCTTCCTGGCTGTGGCGGCTACTCCTGTTGCCTGCTTTGTCTTGAGGAAAGGCACAGCGTGCATACTTGTGCCCACTGTAAGGCCTTCACCCCACAGGCTTGGAAGAACTGAGAATTGAGGCTCAAAGCCCTGTTGTACAAACAGGTGCTAAAGCCCCCTAAACCTCCATCAGTGACAGTGTCTGCTCCACCTAGGCCTTTGTTCAGGAGTGTATCAGCCCAAAGGGCTGAAAAATGGTTTCTGAAGCTGGAGAACCCCTCAAGGGGCAACAAATGGAAGGCCTCAGTCCAGTCACATGATACCAAGAGGTTCAGGTTGGAGAGACCAGGCCTGGATGTATTCAACACTGATAGATTAGTATTGGTGCACTCAAAGTCTCTTTTCAATGCCAACCAGAACAGGAGATTAGTGAGTTCATGTCCTCCAACATCTGAGACTGCTCACTTGGTATCCAGGGCCCACACCCCTCCTCTGCATGCTTCGGACAGGGAAGTTCCACTCACACCGGCCATTTGATCTGTCCACCAGAGAGAAGAAGAAGAAAAAGGAGAAGAAACACTCCCACCGTCGTTCCTCTACAGACACCTCATTTAGAGATCACACAGTCCCACCTGCGATGACAATGGAACTGTCGGTACCAGCCATTTTTAGCAATCCCCTGGTTTTGGCACAACAGCAAGTTTTCCCTACTGGGTCGGTTGAAGTCCTACATGTAGGCCTCAGCTTCAGAAGACGAAATCCTTGAATCCTCACCCAGGAAGATGCCCACACCACTATGTTCCCTGTCTCCTGGGGAAATGGCTATAGTCTATGTTAGCGTGGTGATGCAGCGCGTGGGAACCATGTAACGTGAAGCACCAAGATCCAGACTGTCTTCAATGAAGCAAGCAACGTTGTCAGCTACAGGAAAACTCCTTTCCCCTCCAGACAGAGCAGAGAGAGACTCAGCAGATGTCTCACTAAGAGGCTTTTAATCTTCAGAAGTTCTATGTACAAAGGCTATGTACAACGATACACCAACGCATTCTCCAACCATCTCCACCTTCCACTATCAACCCACATCAACCCACATGTGTGTCCAGAGGCTTGTCCCTTATATAGCCAGTGCTCCACATGGCTTTCTAGCCCTGCCTCTTCCTTTTGGACACCTGTCAATCATAAGCATGACACAGCATGTTTGCAGCCCTTTTACAGCATTTATTGTGCTTTGCAGCACCAGGTGACTCCCTGTCATTATGTTACCTCCTGTTCCATCAGCCTTGATGCTGCATGACTCAGCAGTGGCCAAATGCTTAGTCATCATGGGTGTTGCATGTGCATTTTCCCCGGAACATTATTCCAACAGTCCATATGGACTCTTCTCCTGCTTCTCAGAGCTAGCCTATAACCAGGATTCCATCTCTGCCCCCAAGACGGTACAGAACTTCTTCCTCTTCTAAATCTCCATCTCCTACTCAACATGGTAGATCTTGTCACAGACAACATCAGGAGGTGGACAGATGGTACCAACACAAATCCCTTGACAGACAGTACTGACATGTCTTCTCACGACAACTCTGCTACTCTCCACATTACTTCATTGAACCAGAGTTGTACTACTATCCAGAATCTTCTTCCTACTATGTCCACTTTCCCAGCCATGGGATCCCCTATGGTCATGTAGTGTATGAACATTCCCATCATTCCAGGAAATCCCTGACTCATTATGCAAATATTCAGTCAGCACCTACACCTCGAACCTGACACTATTTAAATTCAAGGATTGATGAACATCTCAAACAGCGGCACCACCAGAGGCCTATTCAGCTGGAAGGTCCTGCTGTCCAACCTCCTCCTGTCCCTCCAAGATCTTTCTTTCTACAGAACAAGCCTCCTCCTCCATCTCCTCAACAAGAATCACCTCCTCACCCTCACTCTCCCTCACAATGTTCTGGAGATGAGGAATCCAGTGGGGATTGGTGGGATGTATACATTGAACATTCCCCCTCTTGGTAATTTGTCAAACATGACTCGGCATCCCCCATAGATGATGTCAGGGCCTTCTTGGAGCATATCCTTTGCATGGCCCATGCCCTGGATCTATATATCAAACAGCAGGAGTCGGAACTATTGGATCCAGTTTACAAGAGGATACAGTCAACAGTTCCCACTTCAATCTCCATCCCATTCCTGCCTTCCTTACTGAAGATCTTCCGCAAATCCTGGGTGGCCCCATCAACTAATCCTTTGACTTCAAAAAAGATTGACAACTTGTATAAAGATGTAGATTCAGACTCCTTGTGGCTTCTCAAATGTCCACGGCCAAATTCTGCAGTAGTTGAAGTCATTCTGAAAGCCTGAACACTTGACATGTTCAGACAAAGAGCGCTGAAAATTAGACCTCATGGCCAAGAAGTTTTACTCTGCCGCTGCCCTGGGCCTCTGAATCACTAACTATTCAGCTTGTATGACAGCTTTTCAACAAAACTTGTGGGAATGGGCTCTTTCTATTTTTGAAAGTTACCCAATAATGAAAAGTGCTTAGCAAATGCCCTACAATCAGAGGCACACTCTGCCCTACACAGAGAAGATAACAGATTAACTCGGCCTCCCATGTCACCGACTGCTCAGCCAAAGTTATTTCTGATTCAGTGGCACTCCAATGACATGCTTGGCTACAGGCCTTGGGACTTTATGCTCAGGCTATGGCCACCATCAAAGATTTATCCTTCTATGAATCTGGTCTCTTTTACAAGGAAACCAAGGCAAAATTCAAAAATACTCAAAAGATCAGAGTGACTGCGAGAAAGTATGACCTTCTGTCACTCTCTCATGCCTTTTCAGCACAGATATTCTTGGCACTGTCTCTCCTCGGGACTATGACAAATCTTCAGCACCACTTATCCAAGAAAACATTTTCCTTCTCTGTCTTCCTCAGCTTCTGGAAGAAGACTGACTATGAAATTGTGCCTTTGTGGCTTTCCAAAGGAATAAGGCCAGGATGCCCCCAAGAAGATATTTTGACTCATGTGTTCACCCTCTTCCTGCCTCCTCATGACCTTTTGGCAACAGGCTGTCCCAATTCCAATCTGCATGGGCCTCCATCACCACAGACACCTGGATCCTCGACATGGTTGAAAAGAGTTATACCATAGAGTTCGAGGAGCATCCCGCCATGGGGCTTCTCTGTGTAACTCCCTCCTCTGATGTGCTTCTTGAAGAGGTATGCACCCTACTCCTCAAAAGGTCCATTGAATTTGCTTCATCATCCAAGTTTCATCGAGACTTCTTCTCCCAATTCTTCATTGTGAACAAGAAAGATGGTGGTATACAGCCTATTCTGGACCTCAGAGATGTCAATGCCTTCATCCCTCACAAAATATTCTGGATTATATCCCTGTTGATACTTCCACTGCTTCAGATCCATGACAGGTTCACCACTCTCCACCTCAAGGATGCCTATTTCCATATAGGGATTCGAGAGTCCGATCAGCTTTTCCACTTGTTTGCAGCTGGAGGAAGGGCATTTCAATTTTGAGCATTGCTGTTTAGGCCTCTGCATGGCTCCTCACATTTTTACGAAGTGCATGGCCATAGTTGCAGCTTGGCTATGACAGAAGGGAATTGTTGTCTTCCCACATTGACAACTGGCCCTTTGTGGAGGACTCCCTGCTCTCGCTAACTGACCAAATCACCTACTCGCTCATTGTAAACTTGCTCGGTCTCATGGTCAACAAGGAGAAGTCTCACCTAGAACCTAGCCAACAGCTGTGTTGAATTCAAAGTTGGCAAAGGCATACTTGCCCACAGACTGGTTCCAGAACCTGGTTGATACCGTGCTTCAGTGCCAACACTCCAGATATCTAAAAGCTCATCAGGTCCTCATCCTCCTGGGCCATCTAGCTTCCACAATGGGAGTTACACTCTTTACCCACCTTTGCATACTTCTGTTGCAGTCATGGTTTCTCACCATGTTTGACCCGTTCACAGACCCTCCATTGTGAAACTACTCACAATGCCATGGTTCATTCACTGGTCACTGCCCTGGTGACTCATTTTCACACACCTCCACCAATGAGACTTGTAACCGCTGTCACATCTCTACTGGGGGACTGACATTCAATGGACACTGGTCCCCAGAGGAGGTTTCTCTCCACATCAGTGTCCTCAAATTGCTAGCAATATAGAAATCCCTTAAGGAATTTGAAATATTCCTTCAAGGTCACTTGGTACAGATCCTCACAAACAACACCACAACAATACTTTACATCAACAAGCAGGGTGGCATGAGGTCTCAACACCTTGTCGAAGTCACCCTTCAGTGCTGGGATATCCATAGGGACATACCCATCCACACCATCCACCTCTAAGGTGAGGACAATGTAATAGCAGGCCATCTCAATTGTTCTTTGGATTCTTGACACAAATGGACATTCCATCCAGAAGTTGTTCAACAAATCTTTCAACAGTGGGGCATACCAAATGTGGACCATCTCACTACCCACCTAAACACTAGCTGCCTCCAGTTCTGCTCCAGAACAATAGGGAAGGGCTCCCTCAGAGACACCTTCCTCTTCCATTGGAGATGACATCTGTTATATGCATTCCTTCTATTTCCCCTGACCACTAGAGTAGCTGCAAAGATATGACAGGACCATGCCAATGTCTTTCCATGACACCGTGCTGGCTGCAACAACCATGGTTCGCTTCTCTCCTTCACCTGGTTTCAGGAACCACAATCCGTCTCCCCCTCATTCCCAACCTACTAACTATTATAGTATAGTGTATATAGTGTCTAGATTGAGAGAAGTAATAGTACCACTATATTCTGCCCTGGTCAGGCCTCACCTGGAATACTGCATCCAGTTTTGGGCACCACAATTCAAAAAGGATGTTGACAAGCTGGAGTGTGTCCAGAGGAGGGTGACTAAAATGGTGAAAGTTCTGGAAACCATGCCCTATGAGGAGACATTTAGGGAGCTGGATATGTTTAGCCTGGAGAAGAGAAAGTTAAGTATTTGAAGAGATGTCATATTGAGGATGGAGCAAGCTTTTTTTCTACAGCTCCAGAAACTAGTAGCCTCTACAGACCTGCCCAAAGGGCCGGAATGAAGGCAGAAATGAGGAGGGGCAGCCACACACCGGCCTCCCCAACCCCAGCCTGACAACGTCCTGATGCCACGTCCCAGCTCTTTGGGCACCCTTTTGCTGCCCCTGAAAGGAACTTCCCGGGGTGACCCAGAGCCGCCTGTCTGCAGCCCCCCTCGGACACAGAACAATGGATTCAAACTACAGGAAAAGAGTTTCCACCTAAACATTAGGAAAAACTTCCTGACAGTAAGAGCTGTTCGACAGTAGAACACACACCCACAAGTGTGGTGGTATTTTCTTCTTTGGAGGTTTTTAAACGAGGCTGGATGGCCATCTGTCTGCGGTGCTTTGATTGCGTCTTCTTACATGTCAGGTGGTTGAACTGGATGGCCCTTGAGGTCTCTTCCAACTCTATGATTCTATGATTCATTCATGATGGTTGGGTTTGGCTCCCGGAACTCCAAATGCTCTGGCTGTCCTTATTTAACAAACACCTACACAGGCTGGCTGGGAAGGAACCCTCAACTGATAGTGAACGCAGAGACAGTACATTACCAGCAGCTAGAAAGCATCCTTGTCTGTGGAAGTCTGTTAGAGAAAGGTGTTCATCAAGCAGTCCCAGTTGAGGGAGGCAGTAAGAATCAAGGTCAGCACTTTTCATGGGTCAAAAAGCCAGGAAGTCTGAGGTATGAAGTGCAGGAGTCTGGAAACAGGCGTCAGGAATAGGAATGCTGGCCAGGAAACAGATGAGTTGTTTCCAGCACTAGCTTTAGACAGACTCAGCTCTTAAATGCCCTGACACCAGTAGGTCCTAATCAGAGCTTCTCTGTTGCTGCTTGGCCCGCAGCCTGGCTGAGCATCTTTGTTGAATTTTTTTGCCTTTCCTCTTTGATTGTGGATCTAAGAACCCAGCTGTGTCTTGCCTCATCAGCAGGTAAGTCTAGCCTTTGTCCTGCTGGCTTAGGATGCACTTCAGCAGGATGAGCTGGCTGAAGCTGCTGTACAACATGAAGGGCTGGCTGAAGCTGCTCTGCAACAGGTAGAGCTGCAGGCTGTTCTCTGTCTGAAAGACTTGCCTGAGTCCCTTCTTCGGTCTCCTTGTCATACTCTTCCTCTAGGTCCCAGTCCTGCAGCTCCTGGCCCATGACACTGGCTGACAGCATGGAGGATTCTTTTCTAACAAACTTATCAACTTCTATTTGATGAATCATTCTTGAAGCTCACAAGCCTTCCACACAGAGGTCCTATGCCTACAAGTGAAAGAAGTTTTAGGCCTTTCTTGTGGCTGCAGGATTGTCCCCCCTCTAAGATTCAAACCTGTCATGTCCTTGAATACCTCTTGTCCTTACATGACACAGACCTCTCTCTGTCATCGGTGAAGTGCTTCCTTGCTGCCTTCTCCTGGGAACTGCAACGTAGAGAACATCCCTCTTGTTTTCGGGACCTGGCCATCAAGGCATTCCTTAAAGGAGGATACCTCCACTTGCACCCATCTGTCCCCAGTCTGATGCCATCATGGAGCCTTGAATTATTGCTTTCTCAACTTTAGAGGAAACCATTCAAACCCTTGGTCACATGCAACCTTAGAATCCTCTCATGGAAGATGGTCTTCCTTGTGGTGATTACTTCAGCATGATGGGCAGGAAAACTCTCTGCCCTATGTTCCAACCCTCCATACCTCTGGTTCCACTGAGACAAGAATCACAGAATCACAGAGGTGGAAGAGACCACAAGGGCCATCCCATCCAACCCTCTGCCATGCAGGAACACACAATCAAAGCATCCCTGATCAATAGCCATCTAGCCTCTGTTTAAAAACCTCCAAAGAAGGAGACTCCACCACACTCCAGGGGAGATGGTATGATCAGATTTCTCCTTCCTCCCCAAAATGGTTTCTGCTTTTCACCTAAAGTAAGACATCATGATTCCTGCCTTCATGCAGAATCTCACCTCAGACATTCCTTCAGTGTCCATAGAGCCCTCGCCTCCTACATTGACAGGACTTCGAATTTGAGGAAAACCACTAGTCTTTTTGTCTACTACTCAGATTTGAAGTTGGGCCTACCAGTGTTTTCTCAATGTCTTTCAAAATGAGTGATCTCCACTATCTGGTATATGAATGTGCAAAGAAAAAACCCCGTCCGTCAGGGCTTATTCTACCAGGGCTGTAGCTGCCTCTTCAGCCTTCCTTGCTGATGGACCACTGGATGAAGTTTGCCATGTGGCTGTGTGGTCCCAGCCTCTGACATTCGTCTCCAACTACAGATTGGATGCTTCCTCCAGAGCTGATGCATATTTTGGGAGAGCAGTTCTGTCCACTCTCAAGTGACATTTCCTTGCCACTCCTTTTTGGTGGTAATAATTTTCTGCCCTCTTCTCTTGTGGGCTGTTCAATAAAGTTTTACATTTACTTGCATACATACCTTGTGTTGTGGCATGACACTCACACCTCCAGTTATCAGTAGCTTGCTAGTTATCCATATGTATGATTCACAGAGACTATGAAGAAGGAGGACAAGTTGCTTACTTGTAACTGTTTTCTCGACTGGTCATCTATGACTCACCCATCTGCCCCTCATTTTGTGTCCTGCCTCTTGGTCATTGGGATGCTGCTATGCAGTGTCCTTTGGAACTGAGACTAACGGGTGGAACTAGAGGATATATATAGGGTGGGCAGGGCTATCACCAAAAATTCAGGCTTAGCTATGCCAGTAGGTTCTGAATATGCTTTGCGCAGGTGCAGTAAAACCCATATGTGTAAATTCACAGATTATTCACCACTCAAAGAAACTCAGTTACAGCTAAGAAACCTATCCTTTTCTCTTCAAAAAGAATGGGACATTTTGATAAGCAGTTGACATTATTTTGATGTAGTTCCCCTTAGTCTCTGTACCCACCAAATCCCACCACTACCACCAAACAAGGATAGTGCTTTGAAAATGCTGCTAATGGTGGGGGGAAGATAGGAAGATAGTGTTTCTTCCTTTCCACAGTGACTTGGAAATGGTGATCCTCCCTTCCATCAACAATTCTGAAGCAGCTTTCCCCCATCCAGCCGCGGTGATCTTGTGCAGGGTCACCTCCCCAGTATAATACTTTCCTGTATGAGTTTAAAAGCAAACAGCAGTTCTGACAAGCTTGTTCTCAATCCCAAAATTATGCACTTAATTACTAAGACATATATTTACTAGAGGTTACCAAACAAAACTTTAATAAATGAATTAGCAAAACTTTTTGGCTTCTGCCTTCTGTAGTTATTAAGCTCTGCTTGCATATCATTCTAATATATACACCCATACAAGCCCGTGTATGTGTATGCACGCACGCGCATGCCTGTGCCCATACATATGCTCATGTGTGACTCTAGCCACCTCTCACTGACAGTGATAGAGTCTTTGGGACTCAAAACATTGTGTACCTCCCACTTAAAATATATATTGTCATTCTGAGATTTGAAAATTGAGCATTATCAATAGGATTTTTAAAAATTAATACATCATGGAGCAGAAGTTGTGCTCATCTTTCTCTTTCACTGTCTTCTCTAGGAGCAGTTGCCTGATTTGTATAACCATTTCTTGGAACAGAACCTGGAAGCTCATATGTACGCATCTCAATGGTTTCTCACCCTCTTCACTGCCAAGTTCCCTCTCTGCATGGTCTTCCACATAATTGATTTACTCCTTTGTGAGGTAAAATAAAACCCTATTCTGTTGAACAGCCTTGCTTTTCACTAAATACTGTGTTGCTTTTTTGGGCATATGTTTGTTATTCTGTGACAAGGAACATGGCTCTTTATTTTATAGTACAGTGGGACCTCAGTATCTGTGGACTTGCCATCCATGGATTCAAGCATCCATGGATGGCAAGCCCCTATTGTCCCCAGTGGTGGTGCGTGCACATGGCTGTGTCGCCATTAGGGACAACAGGACTTCACCTGAAGTCGTGTTGTCCCTAATTGTAATCTTTCTTTCTCAAGAACAAGTCATGTCAAACTAATCATCTCTCTTTTTAATAGAATGACGAGCTTGTTAGATCAGGGGAGTGCTTGTAGATGTAATATATCTTGATTTCATTAAGGCTTTTGACGAGGTCCCCAATGATATTCTTGCAGGTAACCTGGTGAACTGTGGGCTAGACAGTGTTACAGTTAAGTGGATCTGTAATTAGTTGACAGACAGAACTCAGAGTACTTGCTAATGCTTGCTCTTCATCATAGAGAGAAGCGATTAGTGGAATGTCCCAGGATTGTGTCCTGGGCCTAGTGTTGTTTAATATCTTCGTAAATGACTTAGATCCTAGGTTCTCAAGTGGTGGGGCATATGCCCCCCTGGGAGGTGTAACAGTTTTTCAAGGGGAATACTGACCTGAGATGCTGATTAGCTCACCCTTCAAAGAGGTGAGGTACTTGAAATGTGCAGCACCCCCCTCAGTGTCAGTGCATGGCAGGGAGTGAGAGAAGAGGAGAAGGAATTGAGTGCTAGGGTGTGGTGGGGAAGCTTGGGTATATGTGTGCATGGCTTAAGCAAAGTTCACTCCCCCCAGTTCTTTACAAGCTGGGGGAGGGGGAGCAACAGGTGGCTTAAAATCCAGTTTCCCCAACAAACTCGTCAGAGAAGTCTCAGAGCTTGAGGCAGGTTGAGAGGATAGCCTCCTTTATAGGCAATGCAGAGCTGTGCCTCTGTGGTAGGAGAAAAGGGATTTTAAGCCTCCTCAATTTTTTACCCTTTTTCTCCTACCACACACAAAAGTCACACAGGAGGCTCCAGCTTCATGATTTAAGTGCAGAAGTAATCCAGGGATTCCTTCTCATCTTAACTCCCAAAGCAGAAGGCTGTTCTTAGAATGAGAGGCAGCAGTTTCAAGCTTTGGGAGTGGGGCGCAGGTGGAATCCAGGGATTCTTCCACCTCTTAACACCCAAAGCAGGAGGTTGTTGTGTCAGATCACATCAGAACCAGAATGTGTTCCTGGTGCCTGGGTTTGCTGCTGCAGCTTCCCTTTACTGCCCTGAGACTGCTTCTCAGCCTGGCTGCTGTCAAGCACAGGTGAAATGAAATTATAAATATTGACTTGACATCCACAGTTTTTTTGTATCCACGGGTCTGGGTCTGGAATCAAACCTCCACGGATAATGATGGCCCACTGAGAGAATCATAGAATTATAGAGTTGGAAGAGACGACAAGGGCCATCCAGTCCAGCCCCCCTGCCATGCAGGAACTCCCAATTAAAGCATTCCTGACAGATGGCCATCTGCTTAAAGATCTCCAAGGAAGGAGACTCCACCACACTCCGAGGGAGTGTGTTCCACTGTCAAACAGCCCTTACTGTCAGGAAGTTCCTCCTAATGTTGAGGTGGAATCTCTTTTCCTGGAGCTTTCACCCATTGCCCTGACATGCACATGCAGACATTCAGGGGAGGGGGCAGAAGGAAACATTTGAGAACCATTGACTTAAATGATGGAATAGGAGGAATGCTTATTACATTTGCAAATGACACCAAATTTAGGGGGCAGGATGGCAAATACCCCACAGGAAAGGATGTAGAGAGATGTAGTAGCAATGGGAGATTTCAACTACAGTATCTGGCTATTTGCTGGAATTCAAACTCTGCCAAAAGTTTAAGATCCAACAAATTCCTCACTTGCCTTGCAGACAATTTCATTGTCCAAAAGGCAGAAGAGACAACTAGGGGATCAGCTATTTTAGAGCTGATCCTAACCAACATAGAATCATAGAATCATAGAGTTGGAAGAGACCATAAGGGCCATCCAGTCCAACCCCCTGCCATGCAGGAACTCCCAATCAAAGCATCCCCGACAGATGACCATCCAGCCTCTGCTTAAAGACCTCCAAGGAAGGAGACTCCACCATACTCCGAGGGAGTATGTTCCACTGTCAAACAGTCCTTACTGTCAGGAAGTTCCTCCTAATGTTGAGGTGGAATCTCTTTTCCTGGAGCTTGCACCCATTGTTCCGAGTCCTAGTCTCTGGAGCAGCAGAAAACAAGCTTGTTCCCGCCTCAATATGACATTCCTTCAAATATTTAAACAGGGCTATCATATCCCCTCTTAACCTTCTCTTCTCCAGGCTAAATATCCCCAGCTCCCTAAGTCGTTCCTTATAGGGCTTGGTTTCCAGACCCTTCACCAGTTATGAATCTGGTTAATGGGGTAGAAGTGCAGGATCCTTAGGTAGAAGTCACCATGTTGGAATTTGTTACGCAGTGGAAAGGGAAGTCAAGCATAGTCAAACATGCATTTTAGACTTTAAGAAAGCTGATTTCAGTAAACTTAGGAAAATACTGGTGGCGATGATCAGGAATACTAATAGAAAAGGGAGTTCATGAGGGATGGGGATTTCTTAAAAGTGAAATACTGAAGGCACAATTTCAAACAGTTTGAATGAGGAGGAAAGATGTGAGGTATTTAAAGAAAGCAGGATTGATGTCTAAAGAACTTTCAGCTGAGCTAAGACTCAAAAGGGTCATGTACAAGAAATGGAAAAAAGGGGGAAATCACCTAAGAAAAATTTAAACAAACAGCCCACTCATGTAGGGGAAGGTCAGAAAAGCTAAAGCACAAAATAATGTCAGGCTTGCTAGAGAGGCAAAAAACAGCAAAAGGAGCTTTTTTGGTTATGTCTGTAGCAAAAGGAAGAACAAGGAAACAGTAGGGCCACTGCATGGAGAAAATGGCACGATGCTAGCAGGGAACAGAGAAAAGGCAGAACTATTGAACACCTTCTTTGCCTCTTTCTTTCAAAAGGAGAACAGTGCTCAGCTTGAGGGAAATGGAGGAGATGATACAGTACGGGAAATGCAGCACAAAAATAGTTGGTTTGCTATTTAGAATTTATACTTTTTTGGAATATTTTCAAGCTGTGACTGCTTGAATCCATGGATAAAAAAAATCCGTGGATAAGGAGGAGCGACTGTACAATATAATAGGCATTATTGAAACCTGGTGGGATGAGTTTCATGATTGGAATGTAGTAATAGAGGGGTGTAATCTTTATGAGGGTAATAGCCCAAACAGGAAAGGAGGAGGAGCAGCATTATATGTCAGGGATGTTTATATTGGAGTAATTGTGACTTTAAACAGAAAAGAAAATATTTTGATGGCAGTTGACAGTTATCAGTTGGAAGGTTCAGCTGCTGGTTGTTGGTTATGAGTGATTGTTGGACCAGCAGGTTGCTTGCTGTGAGCTACTGTGGGTTAGTTTGTAGCTGTGAAGCAGACTTTGGCGTTGAAAGTCAGAGAGGAGTGTATGTATGTTGTATTATATTGTACATATTACAATTGAAGATAATTGCCTCCAGAACCTTTGACAAATCAACTGTCTGTGACTGGTTCTTTTAACTGTGAAAAGTGATCAGTGCATTGCCCATACCAATAGCTGGGGGTGGTGGTGGTGGTGTATATTGTTTTTTGGCTGTAGCTGGGTGAATTTTCCCCAGACTGCGCCGGTAGTTGGCCTTGTCCCAAATATTATTACTGGCCAACAGTTTACACCTGTGAAGAGATGCAGGACAAATCCTGGAAGCCAGGTGGAGAGCATCTGAATAAAAATGAAGGGGAAAAGAAACAACAGGGATGTTATTGTGGGAGTATACTACAGACCCCCAAGTCAAACTGAGGAATTGGATGATGATGCCTTTCTAGAACAGATGACCACACACTCAGAAAGGAGAGATGTAGTAGTAATGGGTGACTTCAACTATCCTGATATTTGCTGGAAATCAAACTCAGCCAAAACTTGAAAGTCCAGCAAATTCCTCACTTGCCTGGCAGATAGTTTCATTGTCCAAAAGGTGGAGGAGGCAACAAGGGGATCAACTGTCATAGACAGGGATCACCCAGCCAGCAGGAATGACCTGGTTAATGGAGTAAAAGTGGCAGGAACCTTAGGTGGAATTGATCACATTCTCCTAGAATTTGTTATACAGTGGAAAGTAGAAGCCAAGCATAGTCAGACATGTATTCTAGAGTATAGGAATGCTGATTTCAGTAAACTTAGGGAAATACTGGGGGTGATCCCATGGACAGGAATAGTAAAAGAGAAGGGGGTTCCGGATGTCTGGGAGTTTCTCAAAATGGAGATACTGAAGGCACAGTGTCATACAGTTCCAAAGAGGATGAATAATGGGAGATGGATGACTAAAGAACTTTCAACTGAGCTAAGTTTTAAAAGAGATCTGTATAAGAAATGGAAAAGGGGGTGGGGGAGATCAAAGAGGATTTCAAACAAATAGCTAGCATGTGTAGGGGTAAAGTCAGAAAAGCTAAAGCGCAGAATGAACTCAGACTTCCTAGAGAGGTTAAGAACAATAAAAAGATATTTTTTGGTTATGTCTGTAGCAAAAGGAATAAGAAGAAAATAGTAGGGCCATTGCATGGCCTCATGTGTGCGCTGCTCGCTGGGATTGGTTTTTAAATTATGGCTACGTTGTACGTTGTTTTAATCTGGATTGATTTAATAATGTTTTAATGGGGGGGAGGGAATTTGATTGTTTAATATTATTTATTTTATTGTTCTAAGCCGCCCTGATTGACCTCAGAGGAGTGGGATATAAATAAAATTTATTATTATTATTATTATTATTATTAGACGATGGAAAAAATGCTAACAGATACAACAGAAAGCCAGAACTACTCAGCACCTTCTTTGCCTCAGTCTTCCCACAAAAGATCAACCTGTGAAAAATAGAGCAGATGATGTAGGTAGGGGATATGCAGCACAGAATAAGTAAAGAGATAGTACAGGAATACCTGGTTAATCTATATTAAATCAAGTCTCCAGGTCCAGATGAACTACATCCAAGGGTATTAAAAGAACTGACCAAAGTAATCTCAGAACAACCGGGAACAACCGTTGAGAATTCCTGGAAAACAGGAGAGTTCACTCCAGACTGGAGAAGGGCAAATGTTGTCCTCATCTTCCAAAAAAAAAAAAAAAAAGGGGGGGGGGGAAAGAGGACCCAAACAATTACCATCCATTTGTGCTGACATCAATACCAGGAAAGATTCTAGAATGGATTATTAATATTAATAATAATAATAATAAATTTTATTTTTACCCCGCCTTTCCATGGATATGATCAAAGCGGCTTACAAGGAGTTAAAACAATAAAAAAGTTAAAATTGCTACAATATAAAGGTTAAAAACATCGGTGCAGGGAAAAGGAACAGGAATCAGACAAATCACAAATATCAGGGGCAAGAAGTGGGGAAAAAAAAGTTACAAACAGTCCGGGGTCAACAAGAAAACACATGGGGCAGAGAAAGAAAAAAAACTACCATTACTTAAGGTGGAAATGCCAACTGAAATAGATACGTTTTTAGATTTTTCTTAAAACAGACTAGTGATGCAGAGGAACGAAGCTCTGCGGGAAGCTTATTCCAGAAGGAAGGGGTGACGATGGAAAAAGCCCTCTGAGAGGTCCCCACAAAGTGAGACTTGGGGACCTCTAGCAGATTAATCCCAGATGATCGGAGTGTGCGGGGCGGATTATGTGGGGAGAGGCGGTCCTCTAAGTACCCTGGGCCCAAGCCATTTAGGGCTTTATAGGTCAAAACCAACACCTTGTATTGAGCTCGGAAGCGAATAGGCAGCTAGTGAAGGTCTTTTAGGATAGGTGTTATATGGTCCGACCTGGAACTACCAGCGACCAATCTAGCTGCCATATTCTGCACCAATTGCAGCTTCCGGGTTTGGTACAAGGGTTGCCCCATGTAGAGCACGTTGCAGAAATCCAATCGAGACAGAGAGTCTGTAATCACAAAAAGTCAACATGGATTTCTCAAAAACAAGTCATGTCAGACCAATCTTATCTCTTTTTTTGCTAAAATTACCAGCTTGGCAGGTGAAGAAAATGCTGTGGATGTAGCATATCTTGATCTTGATTTCAGTAAGGCCTTTGACAAGATCCCCCATGATATTCTTGTAAAAAGGTTAGTAAAATGTGGCCTAGACAGTGCAACTGTTACGTTGATTTGTAATTGGTTGATCGGACAAACCCAAAGGGTGCTCAGCACTGGCTCCTCTTCATCTTGGAGAGAAGTGACCAGTGGGGTGCCTGGACCCAGTGCTGTGCAACATCTTGGATGATGGAATAGTGGACATGCTTATCAAATTTGCAGATGACACCAAATTAGGAGGGATAGCTAATACCTGAGAGGACAGGATCAGAATTCATAGATTAGAAAGCTGGGTCAAAACTAAAAATAAATAAATAATTTGAACAGAAAGAAATGTAAGGTACAGTACTATTCTTAGGCAGAAAAAATGAAATGCACAGATATAGAATGGGAGACACCCAGCTTGACAACAGAACTTGTGAAAGGTATCTAGGAGTCCTAGTAGACCACAAATTGAACATGAGTCAAAAGTGTGATGCGGTAGATAAAAAAGCCAATGCAATTTTAGGCTGCATCAGTAGAAGTATAATGTTTAGATCAAGGGAACTAATAGTACCACTCTATAATGCTCTTGTCAGACCTCACTTTGAATAAGAGGTGATATGACAGCTCTTTATTCGAAGGGGTGTCATATTGAGGATGGAGTAAGCTTGTTTTCTGCTGCTGCAGAGAATGGGACATAGAGCAATGGATGCAAACTCCAGGAAAATATGTTCCACCTAAACTCTAGGAAGAACTACTTAACAGTAAGAACTGCTTGACAGTGGAACACTCTCCCTCAGAGAGTGGTGAAGTCTCCTTCTTTGGAAGTCTTTAAACAGAAGCTGGATGGCCATCTATCGAGGGTGCTTTGATTTTGAGTTCCTGCATGGCAGAAGGGGTGGTGGTGGACTGGATGGCCCTTGTGGTCTCTTCCAACTCTATGATTCTGCAATTCTAGGATTATATAAAAGTTGGGCCAAAATAACAAAATCAATTTCAACAGGGCAAAATGTGGGGTACTACAATTGGGTAGTAAAAATGAAATGCACAGATACAGGATAGGTGACACCTGGCTCAATAGCTGTACATGCAGAATGGATCTAGGCATCTTAGTGGACCACAGGGTGAACTTGAGTCAGCAATGTGAAAGCCAATGCAGTTCTGGGCTTCATCAAGAGGAGTAGTGTCTACATCGAAGGAAGTAATTGTGCCAAACTATTCTGCTTCAGTCAGACCTCAACTGGAATATTGTGTCCAGTTCTGGGCACCACAATTCAAGAAGGATGTTGACAAGCTGGAGTGTATCCAGAGGAGGGAACCAAAATGGTGAAAAGTTTGGAAATCATGCCCTATAGGAGGGGCTTAGGGAGCTAGGTGTGTTTATCCTGAAGAGAAAAAAGGTTAAGAGATGACATGATAGCTGTGTTTAAATATTTGAAGGGATGGAGCAAGCTTATTTTCTGCTGCTCCAGAGACTAGGACCCAGAGCAATGGATTCAAGCTACAGGAAAAGAGATTCCACCTCAACATTAGGAAGAACTTTCTGATGGTAAGAGCTGTTTGACAGTAGAATATACTGCCTCTAGGAGTGCTGGAGTCTCCTTTGGGGGTTTTAAACAGACACTGGATGGCCATCTGTTGGGCATGCTTTGGTTGTGTATTCCTGCATGGCAGGAGGTTGAACTTGATAACCCTTCTGGTCTGTTCTAACTCTATGATTCTGAGATTCTAAAGGAGCAGACTTCAAAATGACCTTGCCAGATTGGAGAGCTGGGCCAAAACTTAAAAAAAAATGAATTTCAACAGGGATAAATGTAAGATACTTAAGCAGGATAAATTAAATGCAGAAATGTAGAATTGGTGACACATGGTTTGAAAGCAATACATGTGAAAATGATCTAAGGCAGGGGTAGGCAACCTTTCCCCTTTAAGGGCCGAGGGACTTCAGCTCCCAGAAGCCTCAGCCATGTTGGCCAATAGTCCCATGTTGGCCAATAGCTCCTGGGATTCTGGGAGCTGAAGTCCCTTGGCCCTTAAAGGGGAAAGGTTGCCTACCCCTGATCTAAGGGGTCTTAATAGACCACAGTCACAGTGTGATGTGCCAACCAAACAAGTCAATGCAATTCTGGGCTACATCAGGTGGAGTATAGTGTCCAGATGAAGGAAAGTAGTAATCCCACTCTATTTTGCTTCAGCTGAAATACTGTTCTGGGCACTACCAATTTGAGAAGGATATCGACAACCTGGAGTGTGCCCAGAGAAGCTGATCAGAGCTTTGGAAACCAAGCTTTATGAGGAAAGACTTAGGGATTTGGGTATGTTTAGCTGGAAGAAGAAAAGAATGGGAGGTGATATGACCATTGTTGTAAGTTGTAAGTATCTGAAGGAATGTCAAGTAGATGAAGCAAGCTTCTTTTTTGGTGTTCCAGAGACTAGAACACAAACCAGTGGATTCAAATTGCAAGAAAAGAGATTCCACTTAAGTACTGGAAAGAATTTTACTAACTTTACTGTTAAGAGCTGTCTGACAATGGAATAGACTGCCGAGGAGGAGGAGGGACTCTCCTTCTCTGGAAGTCTTTAAATAGAGGTTGATCTGGCATCTTTCAGGCGTGGTTCATCTATATATTCCTGCTTGGCAGGGGTTTGGATGAGATGGCCCATGTGGTCCCTTGCGATTCTGTGATTCTGTGATATTACATGACTTTTTTTTCCATCAATGGAAAAAGCTACAATGCTGGGGGGAATTCCAGATGGATTGATTCAGTGAAAGAAGCATGGTCCTGAGTCTATAAGATCATGGGATCACTGACAATTAAAGCCATTTGATAGCAAATAACAATAACAAAGTAAACTGTGATTAACAAGAACTTGTCTGTGGAGAGAGGACTGAAGGGGACACTGCGGTCTATGGCTTAGTTTGTCTGACTCTGAACTAAGACTTCACCTTTCTTCATTTAATAACTATATATACACACTGACTTTGCAATAAGTCCGAGTGGTTGCAGTTGCCAATTGGGGCTAGTATTGAGTTTAATTACAGTTACAGTTCTGACCTCTAGTGGATGAAATGCAAGTTTCAGATAATGTAATTATTAAGGATTATGTCTTTGTCAAAAGTCCATCTATTTATGTGCCTTTTAGCATGTTTGATTTTTAAATTTCCCATGCGTAGTTTACTGGGGCTGATGCTAAATAAAAGTTAACTTTAAGTACATGATTCCCATTCTTACGTCTCCCATTGCACACTGCATTTATAAGTTTCCATTCCTAGACAGAATCAGACCATATTTTTCAGTCCTGTCTCCAGAGCAACTTGTAATTTGCACAAATTATACGAACTACTAACAATTTGTATCTTCTAATTATGGTGCATGAGAGGAAAGAACTGTGAAGGTTAGGGCTTGCAACTGCTCTGCAATGGTTTAACTATGGTTTTGCGTTACCACTATCCTTATCCTGAGGGTTTTTAACAGTCAGTCTAGTCATATATATCACTTCCTTTCTGTGTAACACTTATAATTCTGAATTGCTATTCTTTTCAGTCTGTGTGAAGAGATTTAATTTTTGGTGTTGTGTGTGTCTTTTGTATGCCCTAAATTTAGTTGACATGTTCTAAATTTTGTAGTAACGCTTATTGATACAAGCAACACATGAAGAAATAAATCTGTCCGTAGTCTCCTTGGGGCATAAGGGAAGAAGAGGTGTTACTGAATTGTCTTTCATCTGTCTGGACCATTGTAAAATCTTTTGGTATTATCTTTAGTCCTGACTCCCTAACTTTACAAAAAATAATGTGTCCTTTAACTGGGGTAAGCACACTTTAGGCCTAAATTCCATATTTACTTACACACATTAACAAGCCACTTTACAAAGAAAAGCTGCTAGACATTTTTGTTTTGATTATCCCAAATGAGCTCATATTTAGAAAAAATCCTTATATAATGGCAGTATTGGTAGTAGAGCCGTGTCTTCATATGTAACCTCTTTAGAATGCAGGCAAGAATTACACAGTTTAATTTTTCTTTGTGATTTTTAAAAAACCACCTCACCCAGGAGGTTAAAAAATAGATGTCAGGAAGACTCCAGCCTAGCCGACACTTCGATATGTGAGTTTTGAATAATAAAATAATGATAAGAATACATAGATATGATTTTCCTTGTAGTGAAGTATTGAGCCCCAAGACCCTTGGCCCTTGAATTTGAAGTGGTTACACCACAGATCAGTTTTGCAGCTTGTGTGAACAAAATCTTGGTTCAGGGGTAGTTCTTTATTGCTCATGATAGCATTAGTAATAATGTTTATTTAAAAGAATATTAAGAAGGCAAAATTTGATGTCATTTCTTTTTCTCTCTTTAGGGCCTGAATGTAATTTTTAAAGTCGCCCTGGCTCTCCTAAAGGTAAGGGTTATGTATTTGTGTATTATTCCAGTTGTAGGGTTACCCTCACCAACACTGACAGGTAGCTCTAGAAAGATATTTGCTTGCAAAATTTTTACTAGCCTTTGTTTTGTTAACTGCCCTCAAGTTGTCTTTTTAGAAATCCACAGTATCTGTAGAATTGGTTTCCAGCACTACATTTCAAATGAGTTGATTTTCTTCCTATCAGCTTTCTTCACAGTCCACCTTTTACATCCATACAAGGAAATAGGAAATACAATGGCATGGACAATCCTAACTTAAATTTTCAATGATATATCTTTACACTTCATGATCTTGTCTAGTTCTTTCTTAGTTGCCCTTCCAGGTCCTAGTTTTCTTCTGATTTCTTGACTGCAGCCTCTAGTCTATTCTGACTAATGACTGAGCCAAGGAAAAGAAAATCTTGAACTATTTCAATATTTTCATTGTCTATTTAAAGCTATGTAAATCAAGCTTGCTTTCTGCTGCTCCAGACAGGAACCAACTGATTCAAATTGGAAGAAAAGAGATTCTCCCAAAATGTTAGTAGAATTTCCTGATATAGTTGTTAGACAGTGGAATAGACTACTAGGGAAAGTGGTGGACTCTCCTTTGTTGTAAGTCTTTAAGGAGAGACTGGCTGGCCATCAGTCAAGAGTGCTTTGATAGTGTATTCCTGCATTGCAGGGAGTTGGATTGAATGACCCCTGTGGTCTCTTCCATCTCTATGAGTCTGTGATTCTAGCATTTAAGAGTATAAGGTCTTGTAAAGAGGCTATTGCCAGGTGCAAAGATGTAAGAGAGCCACATAGTGTTGTGGTTTGAGTGTTGGACTACAACTCTGGAGACCAGAGTGCCTGATTTGTCAATACCTATATGGAAGGGAGTTGGATTTGATAGCTCTTGTTTCTTTTCCAACTCTATGATTCATCAGTTGCCTTAGAGAAAAGGGTTTGAATCCGCACTCACCCACAAGAGTCTCCTGGGTGACCTTGGTCAAGTTATACTCTCTCAGCTTAACAGAAGGCAATGACACACCTCATCTGCCTAGATTTTATCAAGAAAGCCATATGATAGAATCACAATAATTCAAAATAATCTTGAAGGCACATAACAACAAGAACTGAACAATGAACCATGATATCCAAACATCATACAGATTGTGAGGCAAAGATGCTTGTTGGGACTATTATGTGGATGAGACATGCTTTATTCAAGTTTTCAAAATCAAGGTCTATCACTGTCTTTTGACCAAAATGGCTTCTTTCATGAGTCAAAAAGTAAAAAGCTTTTCATGCTTATAGCATGAGGATAACTGCAATGGAGATAGGCATTTCTTCCTTGTGGACATTGTCATAAAACAGTTCTGGTGTAAGTCAACCTCTTGTTTACATTCTTCCAGTGTTAAGACAATTTCTCTGTTATCAATGACATAATGATAGCATTTGCAACATGCTTTGTAATACTGCAAAGGAGACCAATCCATTTGTCTAAGAGATGTCTTTGAATACCTGCTGACTCTGAACTGTCTGTTTCTGTCTGCTGTATCTTCCAACAACTAATTTCGGGGGGAATAGACTTCATCCCCTTTTTCTATGCATAGTTGACCATCATTTGGGTCCTTGCTATTGTGTAAAAGGGCTATACTATAGAGTTTGATGTATTACTTCTGGAAGGCCTTGTTTCCCTAGCACCTGTCTCCTCTGTCTTGGAAGAGATCAACACTCTTATGGTATGATAGCATTTGTTCTAAAACACAATTTGGTCTGGGGTTTTTACTTCCAGTATTTTACAGTGCCAATGTGGTAGAAGATGCTCTACCTCATTCTAAGCTTAAGAGGCATAACAAAGTACAAAAAAAGTTTAGAATGATTACTGTTTCCACTTTCTTTCTTCTATTAAAGAATGGCAACTGGCTTGCAACTGTGTACCTGAGGGTATTTATTTTCTTGATGCCATCCATTTCTCTTACTAGTGTTTTCTGTTTCAAGCTAGGTGATAGAGCTTATCATTTCAAGGTACTCTTTTCTGGTTCTTACTCCTGGGTTTTTTGTAAAACTCCATGTCTGTAGTGGCAGTTCATCTCAGAATATGCCCATAGATAAATAAGTGGTTTCTAGTGGCATTAAAGGAAGGCCAACAATGTCTGTCTGCCTCAAACGCTGAGGAACTTTCCCAGGTTAGGACTGTTAGTGAATGAGAAAAATCTGCATCTTCAGCCATTGATTGTGACCTTTTTGGATGCTCTTCAAGAGATACTATCTGGCAGACTTCATGGTCTCTTTGACTCACACAAATGGGGTTATCTGGGCTTGTGCAGGGCTTCATTTTGAACCTCTTAGAGCTAGATATAGAACTTTGGCCCTGGCCCCAATCACCTCAGGCAGTATTTAGCCTTAGTTCTCACCTAGAGACCTCAATTCTTTCTTTCTGCCACTGTAGCAGCTTCGTAGGAATACTTTAAAGAGTTTTATTTTTGTTTCCAATGCGTACAATTTTGGCCTATTTTCAACTGTTCTTGTGTTTTGACCCATTTACATCTTAATATCTCTGTTTGACCTTGGCTTCCTGACCACTGTTCTTCATTATTTGAGTCTGCCTTGCTGGGCATTTCCTTGAATAGCTATGTCCTCAACTTACTCTTTTATGAAATGCACAGCGTGCGGTGCTAAAATACCTGGCTGCGACAGGCACTCCCGCTGTCTTATTTGCCTGGTCCTGTACCCACTGCAAGGCCTTTACATTACAGGCCCAGAAAAATGGCTCTTCTAGGCTAGAAGCTTTTCTTTATGAGCAAGCCTACATCTTTCCTCCTGTTCGCTGGCATCAAATGTGTCTCAGTCACAATCCCCGGCATCGAATGTGTCTCAGTCACAACCTCTCCTACATATTCTGGGCCACTGTGACTGCTTTTCCAACTGATGACGTTAGCTCATTTGTAGAACAAATGGTATGGATGGCCAATGCTCTCCGACTAGACATCAGACAACCAGTCCTGGAACCCTCAAACCCAGTTTTCAGATGATTTCAAGACAAAGTTCCTACTCCAGTCTCCATTCTGGTGCTTCCACCTGTCCTTTAGGTGGTGGGCAGATCTTGGCTTACCTCATCTACCATTCAGCTTTTTCTAAATGGGTTGATACAGGGTCCTTCATACTAACTTCAGATGGCTTCTCTACCATCCCAAACCAAATTCTATAGTGGTTGAAGCCTCCCAGTCTACTTCGACTTATTCCAAACTTTTCACTTGGTCTGACAAAGAAGGGAAGAAACTTCACACGATTGTGAAAAAATTCTACTGTACGTATCAGCAATTATACAGCCTGCATGGGGGCATACCAGCAACACCTTTGGGTGCACATGACCCCCCTCCTCACAAGGCTACCAGAGGAAGACAAATGCCTGGCTGGAGCCCTCCAGTCCGAGGCTCATTCCTTTGCGGACCAGTAATTGAATATGGCTCACCATGTGACAGACTAAAGTGCTAAAAACATATATAGCTTCATCACCCTCTGTCAATACACCTGGCTGAGATCTTTGGACCTCTTCCACTAAGCCTATACCACCATTGAAGACCTCCCATTTGATGAGAATGGCCTCTTCAACATCAAGACCAATTATTGCCTTGAACACCTGCAAAAGATGTGCAACACAGCATGCAACTTTGGGATCCCCTTGAAGGTACAACAATCTTACTGTCCTCATCAGGGATAGTCTCATTGATACTCAACATAAAAATGGTTGTTCAGCCTTCAGTCATGCCAACCTCAGTACCAACCATCTCTGATATCCCACATACCCCCATCATCGGGCAAACCTTGGTTTCAATTTTCCAAGAAAAAAATCTTGGACAGAGCAGACAGGATTTTGACTCCAATGTCTCTTCTCTGCACTCTGGCCCCACTTTTTGACAACAGACTCACCACTTACCACTAGACATGGCCCTCCATTATGTCCAACACATGGGTCTTCAGTATAGTTTGTCAAGGATATGTAATTGAATTCTGAGAGCTCCCTCCCACAGGAATCCTTTGTTTCACCACTACGTCATCTACTCTTCTTGAAGAAATTGCCACTCTCCTCCACAAGGGAGCCACTGAACCTGTCCCTGAACCCGACATCCCCCACAGTTATTTCTCCTGTTACTTCTTTGTTTCGAAGACCAATGGTGGCCTTTGCCCAATCCTTGATCTCAGAGGAATCAATGCATATTATCACCCCAAGATGTTTCCGTAGGACTTTGAAAGGGCTCTGCACTCCCTTGATGTCAGATGGCTTCTTTCCTTTTATGTAAACTGGATGGTTCCATTCTGTACCTTCTCTCATCTGTTCATCTGCTACTCCTCCCATCAGAAAGGAATATTGGTTCTCCTCTACCATTTCTTTGGCCTATTGATTGGCGAGGAAGCAACCTCCCACTTGCATCCATAGTCACTCATTTAAAGCAGTGGCTGCGTCCTTGGCTTTTTTGCAGGGCATTCCCCTGGAGGATATTTGCAAAGCAGCTACCTGGTCATAGCCATCACTATTGGATTGACACATGTCTTTGGGCTGATGCTGCCTTCAGTAGGGCTGTCCTGCTCTTCTCCTTGGTCTGCCACTGACCTTTGGACTGCCACTGAAGCCTACCTGACTGCATGACACCCCTGCCTCCATTGGTGAGTAGCTTGCTAATCTCCCATTTGTGTGAGTCACAGAGACCACAAAGAAGAAGGACAAGTTGCTCACCTATAACTGTCATTCTTCGAGTGGTCATCTGTGAAGTCACACAACCCTGTCTGTCCTCCCCTCATTGTCCTGTTTCCTTGAATCTTGGATGCCACCATGGAACTGAGGTCTCTAGATGGGAACCAAGGCTAAATAGTGCCTGGAGGTACACAGAGCCAGGTCTAAAGTTCTATATCTCCATCTAAGACAGGGGTAGGCAACCTTTCCCCTTTAAGGGCCGAGGGACTTCAGCTCCCAGAAGCCTCAGCCATGTTGGCCAATAGTCCCATGTTGGCCAATAGTTCCTCGGATTCTGGGAGCTGAAGTCCCTCGGCCCTTAAAGGGGACAGGTTGCCTACCCCTGATCTAAGAGGTTCCAAATAAAACCTGCACAGATGCAGATATCCTCATTTGTGTGACTTCACAAATGACCACTCAAAGAATTATGGATACAGGTAAGCAACCTGTCCTTCTCATGCCACAGCCAATGAGGTTGGTAATAACAGATGCATCTTGTTTAGGCTGAAGAGATCACATTAGAACAATTTGTAAACCACTGATATTGGTCTGATGAAGAGAAACATCTTTACATCAATATATTTAATGTACTCATTGTCCTAAAAACCTTTGCACTTTCTACTTCTTGGCTAAACAACATGTATTAGATTAGCAAATAGGGAAGAGTTTGTCAGCCCTGGAACTCAAGAAGGCTTACAAAAGTGAAAACAGATGCAGCTAAAAGCATAAAAGAGCTTTTAGCTCTTGGTGTAGTGGTTTGAGTGGTTTGTGGTGTAATATGGTGTAGTGATTTGAGTATTGGATTAGGATTCTGGGAGACCGGGAGTTGAATCCTGCTTCTCGTAGAAACCCACTGGGTAACTTTGGGTTTAGAAGAAGGCAATGGCTAACCTCCACTTAATAAATCTTGCCAATAAAACATAATTATAGGGTTGCCTATCGTACAAAAGCTTTAAAAGTTCACAGATGATTATTTGAAGAACCATAGTTACAGGTAAGCAACCTATTAATCTTAATTGGCTTTAATTATATCTCCCAATATCAGCCTGCCTGCATTTTAAGTTTCTCGGGGAGGGCATTTTCTTGATCCCACCACTGTCACAGGGATATTTGGTGAAGAAATGGGAGAGAGCTTTGTCAGTAGCATCTCCAAGACAGTGGGATTCCTTGCTACAGGAAACTAGGTTGGCACCCTATCTGCTCTCTTTCCACCTGCAGCCAAAGAGTTTTCTGTTTACTCAGGCCTTTGAGTGTTAACTGTATGAGGCAGAAAGGCTTTTAATTGGGGGTATGTTTTATTTTTATCATTTGAAAAGTCTCTTAGAACTGTTTTAAATTAATGTTTTTAATATTGTTTAATTATTTTTGAACACTTTTGTATTGTATTATTGTAGCCTGGCTGCAATCGTGGGAGCCCTGCAGCTGCTTTGCAGGGTTTTAAAAGTCAGGAAATCCCATCAAAAATTCCCTCTGTAACATGTTGCTTGGTCTTGAACACTTATATTGTAGACGTTGATTCCCAGAAACATCTGTGCAGGTCAAATTTCCCTTCAGGAAACATTTACAGGCATTAAAAACATATTTTGTATTAAATCATTGACTGCTAACTCTTCTCTCAGACAAAACCACCTTCAGTAATAAGGAATTTCACATAATTATTCCTGCAAAAGTGGCCTTTCTGTCCTTTGCAGCTTTTCTTTTTGAATAATTTTTATAAAATAATCTCTTGTCCAAAACACATTGCAGAAATAATCCAGTTTGAGATCACTTTAACTGCCTTGGCTCATTGCTAGGGAATTCTGGGAACTGTAGTTTTGTGAGACATTTAGCCTTCTCTATCAGAGAGCTCTGGTGCCACAATAAACAGGGCCTTTATAGACTGCCAGAAATAGTGCAATTGAGGCCACTTTAACTGTCCTGGCTCAGTGCTAAGGAATCATGGGAATTGTATTTTTTTCTGGGACATTGAGCCTTCTCTGTCAGAGAGCTTTGGTGCCACAATAAACTACAGTTCCCATGATTCCTTAGCACTGAGCCAGGACAGTTAAAGTGGCCTCAGTTTGCACTATTTATGGTAGTCTGTAAAGGCCCTAAATTTTGTATTAAATCATCATATGTTTGTAGTGTGGTTCCTAGTGACTCTTCCTTTTCTGAGCCACACTTGTACCTCTGGGATTTCTCTCTCCATATATGATTAGAGTCTCTGCTGCAGAATTTTGCTTGCATGAGAAATTAATGCTATGATTCTATAGTTGCTGTAGTCTTTTGTGTCTCCTTTTTTGTGTATAAGATGTATATTGATTGTTTCCAACCTGTTGGCTAGTGTTTTGTTTTCCTTATTTTTTGGCATATTTTAGTTAACACGGGAATTGATTCTGTTCATGTGGTTTAATCAGTTCATTTTGGATATCTTCTGTTCCTGGTGATTTATTCTTTCCAGTTTCTCTGAATGCAGCTTCCACCTTCCTTTATAAAATTTGGGGTTCATCTTCATATTTCATTTGCACATCATTTCATGTGTCATTCATTTTATCATCTCTTTTATATAGCTCTTCTGTGTATTGCTTCCATCATCTTTTTATTTTGTCTTGATAGTATATGACCTATACCTTTCCTCAAATCTCCAGGTTTCTATGGGCCATTCTGCCACATTTTCAGCCATTTTGATGGGCCCCTCACATACTTGAGGCTTTGATCATCCTCCCCCCCCCCCCACAGCCCCAGAGGCTTCTGGAAGTGCTGTGGCTCTTCTTGGGGCAAACCAATAACGAAAATTCAATAATCCACATTTTAAAGTGGAGTGGGCAGAGAGTAATAAGGGGCAATCCACCTAGTCCCATGGAAAGAGGCAGTGCAGCCTCTCTTTAAGAGTATTGAATCTTTCATGTTTTGACTGTTGATCAACTTCAGGAAGGAAAGGAATATTATGGAAACAAATCTGAAATGTCCCATATGCAGTCACATATGCAAACAAGACATTTACATATCTCTTGGGGTTGATTTGTGTGTGAGAAAGAGAGAGGGAGAGAGCTCTGTAATTTTCAGTATCAACTGCCCCAGTTAGCCCAGGATGCTTATCTGTTTGTTGTTGTGTGCCTTCAAGTTGTTTCAACTTATAGAGACCCTAAGGCAATCATATCATGGGGTTTTCTTGGCAAGATTTGTCCAGAAGAGGTTTGCCATTGCCTTCCCCTGAGGCTGAGAGCATGTGACTTGCCCAAGGTCACTCAGTGAGTTTCATGGCCAACCTGGGAATTGGACGCTGGACTCCGGAGTCCTAGTCCGACACTCAAACCACTACACCATGAAGGCTGTCTAGGTGCTTATCTAGAGCAGTTCTTTTCAGTCACTGACATTTTCACCATCATTCAACAGATTTAAAGCGTCTCACCTTAGAAACCGTAATTTGTGCTGTTCCGACAGTACAAATGCAGGCTGTACTAGTTAAGCTCATTGTGGTTCGCTAGCACTCAGCTGTTCTGTTCTTCCATCTTTCTTCATCCATGCAGAATCTGGGTGGGACCAATGGGTCTCCCCTCACATCCCCTCCCAATTTCCACATGGTTAAACAGGATTGAATCTTGATTTGAAAGCCGATATGGACTGAGGCCAATATTTTGGTTGACTGTCAGTCTGACTTCCTCTGAGCAAAAGATGCTGAAGCTATACAGTGTCTGCAGGCTTGGGTAGCTGTCAGTCTAATGTAGACAGTAGGTGGATTTGGATAGGGAGCTCATCTATCCAAGAGCTCACTATTGGCTTCTTATTACAGCATTCCCCTCCGAGACACCCTCTGCATGCTCATTCACCTACTCCGCCTCCCCCTCTTTTTCTACCGCTTCATTACAGATTCACAGCGAGAGGCGGCAGCAGCAGCCTAGCCATGCTTGTCACGAATCAGGGATTGCAATGAGCTCATCCTTTTTCTCATTGCTGCTTTACAACTGGCCTGGCCTTTTTGCTCTTACTGCCATTTCTGCCTGCTCTTATATATATTCACAAGCAAGCTGGGCCATCGCAGCCTTTTTTCTGCATCATCTCTGCCATTTTCTCTTGTTTTCAGGCATTTTTAGATCCATGTCTTTGGCTTATGTTTACAGCCTGCTTTGGAATACCAGTTTCTTCTGTGCTTCTTAGGAAATGGCTTTTCTCTTTTTCTTTTTTTTTTCTTTTTGAGGCCATCCCTGATAGTCTCTGGTATAGATAATAAATGTATTGGTGTTTAGGAGACTCCCATAACGCCAGAGTGCAAAATTGGCTTAAGGGGCAGAGCTTATCATTCCGGATATTTTCTGTTTTTTTCTGATGGAAGAAGGGGTGCCTTGCCCAACCCCAGCTTCAAAGCTTGCACCACCCATCAAGAAGTCCCAGGATATACATGATGAGAGAAGCAAGCTTGTGAATGAGTATGCCTGTCGAGTGCTGGAACTTCTAGGGATGGGGCATCGCCTATTTGTACCTCGGCTTCTTGCGGTGAGATTCTCTTTTTCTAGAAATGGATGTATAGCAAACAAGCCATCCATCTGTCTCCAAGAGTCTGTTGTATGTGGTGGTTGTTTGAGGATTTTCCTGTTTTACACAGTATATTTAGGAAGTAATTATTCTTGGTTGCCTTTCTTCTAGACATTGGGCAAGGAAGATAGGCTCATATTCCCTTCTGAGTCCCATAGTGCCACTCCTCTGTTAGCCAAAGATGTCACTGCTGGATCCAGTTTCTAAAGGATTCTTTTGGCTCTCTAAATGTTTATGTTTATTTTGTCACATAAAAAACATCATAAATGAAAAAAATTAAATGCAAATTGCAAGTACATCCCAAATGCTTAAAACATTTTGCTAAAAATAAGATATCTTTATTATGCCCTGCTTTTCTACTGAGGTACAAATTACAATTTCTTTTATGTTGTTATGCAGTAATAATGCAAACAATATGTTTTTGTGGTTGGCTATGAGAATAGGGCTGGATGGAAGTAAATAACATGAAGTCTCCTGTATGAAATTTTCCAAAGGTTTTCTTTTAACTATACTGTAATCTATATTTCCGTGTAGTCCCTGATTTGATGAATATGGAGTTCTTCTGTGTACAAGGCTGATTGAGCAGGTCTGAGTGAACTAAACATTTCCTTAAAATTCCTTTAGTGCATCTCTAAATTCTAATTGTTAGCATCACAGGTATTCTAATTCTTCCACTTACTTAAAAGGCTGGCCAAATGTTATCAAATTATTTTAATAGAAAGCTAAACAGAAGTCCATCAAAATCAAGTGGCATTAGTTCCATGTTTCTTGAGATGTGTGCTCAAGACTCCAAGGCATTTCAGTTTTCCATTCTCTGTTTTATAATCCCATTGTATCTTCAGGATTCAGGATGGTACTAAAATTTCCTTATCACTTACAATCACTTTTAGAAGTAGATCATTATTGTTGTGATGTTGATGTTAAATGTTGCTGGATGAGAGAGTGCCTTTTATGCTTTTCCTCTTCTGTTCATGCACTAGTGTTGTCAATCAAATATATACCTGGTTGAGTGGGGGAATATTTCATTAATAGCAGCTTAATCACCTACAAAATGTGTGTAGGTAGAAATTTAGCAAGCCAGGTGGATCCTGACATTTTCTTGTTTACTTCAACAGTTCCCCTCTGTAAATTTTCTGTTCAGTTGACATTTCAAATGTAGAGGTTGGTAATATTTTTGTACTTAGTACAGTATTATCACTTTGTGAATCTGATAGAAGAGCTTCCACAATCTTCAGAAAGAGATACAAAGTGATTATTGCAGATATTATTACAGATTGATGTGTTGTGTTTAGGCCTGAAGAAGGATCCCATGGTGTGCAAAGCAGGCTAGATGTTGCAGCTTTCAGGAGAGCTCCAAGTGAGCTACTTGCTCAAATAAGTTCTAAGACTCTGCTGAAAGCTTTATTTCTCTAGCCCTGAAGATCCCACAGACCCCTTCCCTTCCTATAAAGAAGGAGAACCAACTAGTAAGGTGAAATTCTTTCAGCCCAAGGGCTGAATTCAGTTCCAGAGAAGTACATGAAGGGGTCACATTTCAATGATGGGTACAGACAAAGACAAAAGATGGGGCCAAAAATGCCAGCAGGTTTTATCTTAAAACACTTAATAACTGAGCCATAGGAGAGACATTTCAGCATTTTAGAATGGAACAAATGCTGGGAAGTTGGCAGATGATGGTATCATAGGAAAAATAGCGTGGCCATCTAGGCATTCCAGGAGGATGAATTGGGACTCTAGGAAGGCTAGAT
This sequence comes from Phrynosoma blainvillii, assembly GCA_026167975.1. Classification (NCBI taxonomy): domain Eukaryota; kingdom Metazoa; phylum Chordata; class Lepidosauria; order Squamata; family Phrynosomatidae; genus Phrynosoma; species Phrynosoma blainvillii. Next base: position 158,255,447 of record JANUYF010000004.1, read on the forward strand.
TCAGCCTTTGACCCTCCAGTTCCTCACCCCGACTTTAAAGAGACCTTTGGCTTGGATCCTGTCACTCTATCTCTTTGTACAAGCTCATACTTTGTATGCTGCTGATATTCCTGTGTCTGTATTGAATGTGGAACCCTCGAAAGTATGTGTGCTGACCTAGCACTGCAGCTAGGCTTACAGGCCACCAATATTTTTCCAGGCTCAAAGGTCTCAGGCTTGGAGAATCCCTGCAATTTTGAGTTTGAATTGTTCTCTTGTTTCACAGTGGTTCCCAGGATCAGTGCCTTTTCTGTTGCCATCACACATTTTCTTCAACCGCCAATGCTGCATCCAATGATCATGGCATAACTTTTGTCTAGTTCAGTGTTCTGTTTCCAAGAGTTGTCAGCCAGATGTTTTGAAAGCTCACCGGGGAGAATGAGGGGCTGACTTTTCTTGCTGCTTTTTGTCCCAACACCTCGTATTCACATATATCAAATGTATGTTCCATCTACAAATGGTGATTCTATTTAGCTGCCATAACTAATAGCTGTTGAAAGTCCTTTGTTGTTGTTAACTGCACTCGAGTTGACCTCAACTCATGGCAACCTTGTGAATGAGGCATTTTCAAGACCCTGTATCTTCTACTGCACTGCCCAGGTCTTTGGCCTCCCTGATTGAGTCTAGCCATCTGATATGTAGTCTTCCTCTCCTTCTACTGCCTTCTACTTTTCCTAGCATAATTGCTTTTTCTAATGAGTCATTCCTTTTCATGATGTGGCCAAAGTATGACAGACTCATTTTAATTGTCCTAGCTTCTAGGGAGAGTTCGGACTTGATCTGTTCTAGGATCCATTTGTTTGTCTTTTTAGCCCTTCGTAGTATCCACAGCACTTGTATCCAGCACTACATCTCAAAAAAAAAAATGATTTTCTTTCTATCAGCTTTCTTCACTGTCTAGCTCTCACTTCTGTATATAATAATGGGGAACACAATGATTTGGATGATCCTAACTTTTGTATTCAGAGTTAGGTCTCTACGCTTTAGGTCTAGTTCTTTCATTGCTGCCCTTCCCAATCCTAGTATTCTTTTGATTTCTTGATTGCAGTCTACATCAGGGGTAGGCACCCTTTCCCCTTTAAGGGCCGAGGGACTTCAGCTCCCAGAAGCCTCAGCCATGTTGGCCAGTAGTCCCTGAGATTCTGGAAGCTGAAGTCCCTCGGCCCTTAAAGGGGAAAGGGTGCCTACTTCTGGTCTACATTCTGATCAATGTTTGATTCAAGGTATGGGAACTCTTTGACTATTTCTCATTATCTAGTATGAATTCATGTAGTTCTTCCATGGTAATTATTTTTGTTTTCTTAATATTCAGCATTAAGCCTACTTTAGCACTTTCTTCTTTGTCTTTCTTTAGTAAGTATGCTAGTAGTATGGCAGGGGTAGGCAACCTTTCCCCTTTAAGGGCCGAGGGACTTCAGCTCCTACTCCGGGCAAATTCGCTCAGCGCACGCTCACTGCGGCCTTGTCAGGGCCCAGGCGAATTCGCAATCTCAGCATGTTTGGGGCCTTCATGGACCATTTAAGGTCCTGGGGCTAAAATGGCTGTAAAAGCAAAAACATGGCAAAATTGCCTCACATTTGCCCCAGGAGACATAGAGGACATATTTTAGCATACAGATTTTTTTTTTTTAAAAAAAATTGAAATGTGGGGTTGGAGAGAGCAGTAGAACGTGTAGCCCTCCAAGCTAAGGACAGTGCTTGCTATCTTTTTACCTCATTCTCAAAAATACTGTTGATTTTTTTAAAGTATTGTCCATATATAAGGCTTCCAAATTATCCTATCTGGATATTTGTTTATACTCTCAGAAAACAGATTGCCTAAAGGAATGCTTACTGGGTTCCAAGGTACCTAAAGCTTGTGATATTTTTGACAGTTGAGTTATTTTCTCTAGGCATATCTAACTTTTGAGATTCACTGTAGTATAGTGGTTTGAGGGTTGCACTAGAACTCTGGGAGATAAGGGGCTAGTCTCACATAAGTGTATTTTGTGAATTGCTGTGGATTTTTGCACATTCTCATCAACACTCAGTTTTCTTCATTTTCTTATGCAAATTTGCATTTATTTACCTTCCCTCTGCTGAAAATGTGCAACTATATGAATCCATGCAAAGTGAATGGACAACCACACATTCAGTAACCACAAATCCTTTTTCTTTCTTTTTTTAATCACTGATCTTTATTAAATGTAAAAGCAACAATTTACATTAAAAAATGCAAAAACAAGACCACATAAACAACCACATAACAAACACATCAACCAGTTCATAATTTCTAACGATAAAACAAGTTGTTACATAGTCAACAAACAAACATTTTGTATACCATGTTCATTATTCACAGTGTTTCTCTCCCCCACCCAAAGAGAGATATTTACTTGTTATATAGTCTTGGGGATTGTCCCCATGGGCCATAACTCCCGGGTCTCCCCCCCACACCTCTTGTCTAATTCAGATGATGCATGCCCAAACCCTGGGGGCAGGATCAAGCCCGATCCTGCCTATCTCAACATGGATCTAGAAAATCTGGCCTGACCCCAGGGTAAACAGCCTTTAATGGTAAAGGTAATGGTATTCCCCGTTGACAAGGTTGACAAGTCGTGTCTGACATAGAGGGCAGTGTTCATCTCTGTTACTAAGCCTAAGAGCCAGCGTGGATCATGTGGCCAGCATGGTTTCACAGAACATTGTTTACTTCCCACCGAAGTGGTACCTGTTTATCTACTTGCATTTGCATGCTTTCGAACTGCTTGGTTGGCAGAAGCTGGGACTAGGGACAGGAGCTCTCCCCATCATGCAGCACCTGGGTCTTGAACTGCCAACCTGCCAATCTTGCAATCAACAGAGTCAGTGTCTTAACCACTTGAGCCACTGCATCCCCATGGGGTAATTTATCCCTGGTTTTCCACCGAGTTTCTAGGAAATTCCATGGCAAAACCTAGCTGTTCTCACCGCCTCCTAGGTGCTCCTTACCTTGCTGGCTGCTGCTTTCATTCAGAAGTCCCCTGTTGTTACATCTGATGCAGATACAGGGCGCCTGGCTGCACCTATGTGGCCAGGTGCCCCGTTTCCTCATCAAATGCTGTGATGGGGGGAGGACTTCTCAGTTGGAGTGTGAGCGCAGCAAGGTAAGGAGCACATGCCAGTTGCAGGTCCCAGGTCAGTACAGGGACAGGTGTGTGAATGCTTGCCTGACCCTGCACCAACCCAAGGATCAACCTGGGAGAGCACCAGGGCCACCTGGGCTCTATCCAAAAATGATCACACAGTGTCTGTTTAATTGTATAATTTTATTAAAAGTATGAAACCCAAAATGTTTGTTGATTTGTTGATAGACTATGTTACAACTTTTATTCAATAGATGAAATTAAAGAAGACCAAACTGTAGCAAATGTATCTTTTCTGAATTCCCCTCTAGCCATTTGAGTTTTGTTGTTGTTTGCCATTGTGTTCTTTCAAGTTGTTTCAGACTTATGGCGACCCTAAAATGAACCTATCATCGGGTTTTCTTGGCAAGATTTGTTCAGAAGGGGTTTGCCATGGCCATCCTCTGAGACTGAGAGAGTGTGACTTGCCCAAAGTCATCCAGTCGGGTCCCATGGCTGAGCTGGGATTGGAACCCTGGTCTCCAGAGTCGTCATCCATCATTCAATTTTTCTACAGGAGTAATTTTATACACATAGTCTTGCTAGCGTAAAAATGATAGCCCTTTCAATATTTTCTGTGCTCTTGTAATGCAGTGGTTTGGTGGTTAAGACACCAGTTCTGACGATTGGAAGATCAGAAGGTTGGCAGTTCAAGGCCCAGGTGCTGCATGATGGGGTGAGCTCCTGTCACTAGTCCCAGTTTCTACCAACCTAACTGTTCGAAAGCATGCAAATGAAAATAGATAAATAGGTATCACTCACGAAGCAGGAGGGAAGGTAACAGCATTCGGTGCAGTCATGATGGCCACATGACCACCAGAGCAATCCTCGGCTTAGTAACGGAGATGAGCACCGGGCAGTTACGACTAGACATTAATGTTAAGGGACTATCTTTACCTTTACCTAATTTGACAATAGGATTGGTTGAGAATCAGGAGGTAAAGGTATTTGCATGGAGTAGGGGGAGAGTCTGAGTGTCAGAATCCATGGGCATCGTTCTGCCATGATTGGTGTGGTTTATTGGAAGTGATGTATGTATCGAATATTGAAGTGTATTGAATACTGAAATGTAAGCATGAATCATGTATGGGCTCTGTGTACGGGAATAGAGGAAGGGGGCAAATGGCAGGGGGGCAAATGGCAAGCAGAGTGAAAGGATTTATGGTTTTATGACTCTGTCCTTCCTGCAGTGATGCTGGTATGTAGAGGGTGCTTATTTTCCTTTTCTTTTATTGCAGTAGAATGGTAATACGGGGGGAAGCTGTGGGTGAAATAAATGGGAAGAAAGGACTATTAGAGTTTGCTTTGACTGGGATCAGAGGCTGGGTGCCAACAGCCAGAAAGGGGAGCTGGATAGTTTGAATTCTAATGCTATGGTAGGGGGAAGAGATCCTCAGTTTCGACAAAAACACTCTACTGTCCTGATGTCTGGAATAAAAGTCTTTTGTTTTCTATCACAATAAGATGTTTTCCTGGTTATTGGGAACTGAGTCCACTAGTTCTGACACTGAGCTTCTCAGACTTCATTCCTTCAGTATCAAACACTGCTTTGGGATTGTTTAAATCAGGAGTCGGCAAGGTTTTTTTACCTGGGGCCAGTTGCTGGTCCTCAGGTCTTCCGCCGGGCTGGGGGAGGGAAATGGTGGTGCTCACGGCCCCCGCCAACCCCCACTGCCCCCGCCCCCATTTTGTTTGCCAAAATGGCAGCTGCGACTCGTTTGCGCATGCACAGTACTCCTGCACATGCGCAAGCGAGTCGTGGTCGCCATTTTGGCAAACAAAATGGCGGCTGCGATGCGCGCGGCAGTGGGGGCCGGGCGGTGGGGGTCGGCAGGCCGGGGGCGGGCCGCGGGCCATAGGTTTCCAACCCCTGGTTTAAATGATCCAAGTGTAGCCAGTGCCTGATCTCAGTGAAGGATACACCTTGTTGGTTATGTACTTTGTAAGAGTTGAATCTACTTTTTGTGCTAAAAATATGTTTCAGGATGATTACCACTGATTTGTACAGATACCAAAAGTTCATCTCTTTCTAATAAATCTAAATTATATGAATTTAAGACAGTTGGAGAGAAGTCAGGATTTATCATAGGAGAACAAACCAGAAACTTCTCTTCCCATCAGCACATCTGCAGTTTAACTTGCAAATCAGTTTGGGAGAAGAGGAAGAGAAAAGTTCTGGATCTTGGGACATGTTCCTTCTCTACCATGGTTGATACTTTTTATGGTTGATCTCTTCCGGCAGGCCTTTCCTGACTAGATTTCCCGGCCTCAGGAGTTAGCTCATCTCCTCTTCTCCAACTTCTGCTGTAGTCGCTGCTATTGTCTATTATTGTTTGCTCTGGCGAGATTATTTTAAATATGTTAATGTATATTTTTGTTTAATACTTTTTTAAGGGGCGGTTGGCTTTCAGGATTTTTGACTGTGTTTATATTGTATTGTAACATATTTGTATGGTAATTTTAATGCTGTAAGCCGCCCCGATTGCTCTGCAGAGGGACGGGATATAATAATAATCATCATCATCATCATCATCATCATCATCACTGCTTTTGATAGAGTGAAAAAAGGATGAATTTCTACCCCCGTATTAACTTTCTTCCAGTATGCCAGAGCTCATGCCTGCCTAAAAGTTACATTTTTTAAAATCCAGAAATATCTAAATGGCTGCAGGTTTGTTTTCTGCTACCCCAGAAGGTAGGACCAGATCTGCCCTCATAGTTTTAAGTTATGGAGGGTAAATTTTGATTGAATATTAGAAGGAACTTCTTGGCAGTAAGAACTGTTTGACAGTGGGAGAAGTCGTGGGGTTTCTTTCTTGGGACAGCTTCAAAATGAGGCCGAACAGCTGCCTTCTAGGGATGCTTTAGCTGGATAACCTGCGCTGAGCAGGGGTTTGCCATTGCCTTCCTCTGAGATGAGAGAGTGTGACTTGCCCATGATCACCCAGTGGGTTTCTATGACTGAACAGAGATTCAAACCATCATAGTCATAGTCCATTGCTCAAAACACTATACCACACTGGCTCTTCTAGATATCTATTCACGGGGAAAAAAAGCATTCAGCACATGTTCAAAGCTGCTCTTATTTCATAAATTCTAGTCTATGCTCTATGGACCTTTTTTTACCCTCTAATAGAAATTAAGCTTGTTTAGTAGTTACACTCTTTCATGTTATTTTTGGCATAACACAATTTTAATATGAAACCTGTGTTGATTGTAGCCAGTGTCTGTGCATTTTCTGACCCATGTTTTCTGGTCTAGTATTCACTCTTGCACTGCTGATTTATTTCATCATTTGAAACTTAACAAAACATTCTTTAAACATTCTAGGCTCTTGAGAAGCAAAGACAAGTATTAGGTGTTTAATACGGTTTCCTCTGCAAATCTCTGTCCTGAGAAACTCTGACAGGTTAACTTCTAGTCGTAGAAGAATAACTATATCAACCAGTTAAAGTTTAGCATTGCTGTGCCTGTAATTTATTTTTTTAATGAGGTCTTGTCTTTAGAGAAAAGGGTTTTCCCTCCTCCCTACAAGGATTTGTATTGGAGAATTAGATCAGAGATGTGATGGGCACCTGTGGTTGCAGGTACTCTGTCAAGATCTCCAAGCGCTGGTCTTCAGTACTGATTTCACTGAACTCTGGATATTTTTGTATGTTTTATTTCTGTTGTATTGTTTTATACTGTAAACCATTTGGTTATATTTTATAAGGAGAAGTGGTCTAAAAATAATTTAAATAAATAAATATTCAACAGATGACAAACCTGGGCCATAATAGAGTTACTATGATTGTCTGAATACTTACACTAGTTCTGTATTGTGCTTCATTGCAGACATCCAAGGAGGATCTTCTACAAGCTGATTTTGAAGGGGCTTTGAAGTTTTTCAGGGTACAGCTGCCCAAGAGGTACAGAGCTGAAGAGAATGCTAGAAGACTTATGGAACAGGCTTGCAATGTAAAGGTGAGCTTGATCATGTATGCCTGTAGATAAGGAAAAATTATACTTAAGAAAGACTATTGAAGAATTCACACTTGGTTAAGAGAATCAATTTATGTCTTTGTTCTTTCTCCCCTGCCCTACACACACACACACGCATCAAATCTTCCTCACATCCATTTTCCCAATCTGCTTAGAATAACAAAATCTGTTTTATTGAGATAATAACCTTATCATTTCTAGCCAACCCACTGTTGATAATGCCTAAATAGAAGTTTCAGCTGTACTGTCAAGACATAGTCAAGCTTCCTCTGGAAGTGGGAGTTTCATAGGAGAATAGTTTTCATTAAAGTCTGGCTGTGAATCTGTAGATCACATAAGTCTGGCCCTCAATACAGCATGGTAGTTGGAGCAGGAGAGAACACTGATATGAGTAGGTTTGTTTTTTTTTGCTATCTCTCTTAGGTTAGTTGAAATTACTGTTTCTTCCATGATAATATAATAAGATTCATGATGGAAGTTGTTTGTGTATAGGGTAAATAAACTCTTCTAAAGAAAAACTATAAATAAGAACCACAAATGAATAACAAAAGGAACCATTGTGGTTTTATTTGTAGTTACTTGTTTATGATATCAGTGGGTTGGGTCTAGAAATTTCATGAATAGAGTTCCATAAATATAGTCTGCCAGTCATATGGGAGAGAGGATATATGTTTCCTATTGTCTCCTGTACTCCCCAAAAAATGTCCTCCAGAGGAATAAAGTCGGAGATGGCTGTAAGGGAAAATGGTGAGGGAGCAAAAATAGTTGAAAATTGCCTCCCCTCCCTCTTCCATGAAAGGGAGCCTCAACTGGATGCAGTTCTCCTATAAATGGAATAATCGGTTCTATTCATGGAAGGGCTGCTCTTAATTTCAGCCAATGTAATTCTTCAGTTTAGCCTAGTATACCTTCAGTGACTAGTATAACTTTATTATGTCAATTTAGCATGTGTAATCAAATGATAAAGTTTTCCCCCCTCAATGGCAGTAGAAGAATGGCAGTTTGAATCAGTCTTTGCCATTAGGTCCTTAATTCATAGTCTACTCTGTGTGCTACTTGCACTCTCAGATTTCAGTGCTGTTCTGTGTAACTGTGACGACATGAAGATCTGTGTTTCAAGAAATCAATGTGGAAAGTATAGTACAAGCTGCATACATGCAGGCATATGCTCTTCTTAGTACATATTAAAATAAAATATTTTTTCCACAATGAATTTAGGAATCTCTCTCTCTTTCTCTCTCGTTTCCAACTTATGGCAACCCTAAGGTGATTCTCTTGGAAGATACATACTGAACTTGGGTAGAGCCAAAATGTGTGAACCTTTTGCATCACTTTATTCTTCTAGCCAGAGAAAGAGGGGAGTTACTTCAAGACTGGCTGAAATGACTGATAGATTTAACGTTTTTGCCTTAGCCTTCACGGAAAGGTAGCTGGCCCTAGTGCTTCCTTTGCTGTGATCTCACATAACCCAAACAGGAGTATAAAATACCTTGACAGAAAAGGAAGGGGAAGTAGTTATGGGTGTGTAATCAAAAAATCAGGGGTGTGTGAAATTTTGCTCCCCTGTAAGGAGGAGATACTGTCCTGCTTGTGGAGATTACCCTTGTAGTCATAGGGCAGAACACTTGTAATGTGCTTAAATTACCACAGCAATTTTGCTTGCTAATTATATGTTGATTTACTTGACATAGTGCTTCTACAAGATAATTAGTATTTTGTTAATTAACTTTTTAAAAACTTGATCTATATGACAGTGCAGTTATAATACATTATGAAAAATGCAATGTGCTGTGCAAATCCAAGCAATCCAATTTGACAATTACTCTGCAATAATACTGGTGACTTTAGTAAGAACACTCTGAAGTAATTTGACTACGGATTGCTCTTTGTGGCCAGCATACAAAGGAAGGACATATGCAGGTAGTGTTTCCTTCAGAACTATTTTCACAGTTGGAAAAAAACCTGGATGAGAACATAGTTGAGTATTGCCACTGTGTTTTTGACTTCTGTTTACAGAAATTTGCATTATCTGGAACTGTCATTTTGCCATAAACTACTACAGAGAGGATGGGAGACCTCTGAGGAGCCCATGCAGTAGCTAAACCATGCCTATTCTATATACTGCTGGCCATCCTAACAGAGAAGACAAGTGGCACAACATGAAATGGCCACTGTTTTTTCTAGTTATGATATAGATTACAGGGATTGGTCAGTATCTGATAGAGAGGCTTCAGCTACTAGCTGAATCAAATGCCTATTCTGTATGACATTTGCAATCCAGGCCATTCCAAGTACAAACTTAGAGAACATTTTGTGGAAGCTGGCCTTTCAAAAAGTTCCAGCTAAATTGTGACTGTAAATTGTAAATCACATGGCTCCTGGGATGGTGGAAGCTCAAGGAGTTGACTTCCACATGGAGGAACAGTTCCTCCAAATGCCTGGTGAGTCATAGCTGGTCCTTGGCAACTCACTGTTGAGTATTGACTAAATGATATGTAGACCATGAATGCCATAACAGTTATAACACATAAGACTGAAAGAGAAATAATACACGTTCTCTTCGTATGCACATAATGCATAATCAATTTATGATGTCTAACCAAAATTTGAATGCTTTGGCTCATAGTTAAAACATAAGAAAGTACAAAATGACTACAGTAACACTATTGTAAAATGTTGATGGTAAGCAATAGCAGTGTTTAATTCAAACTCCAGGAAGGTGCTGTCATCGTGATGTCATTAAATTCTCCAGGAAGTGAATGGAAATTTTAAAAGGATACCTGCACACTTGGTCAGAAACAGAGATGTGGCCTTCCTAGAAAAGGTCACAAATTATGAACAGATCATGGCTGGACTCCTCTTTGTTCCAGCAAGAGTTGGCTTGTTCATTCAAGTATTGAATGGGGTGTCAACACAAAGGTAAATCCCATTGATTCACTATTCAGCAGTAACAACAAGATTTAGGCCAAAACAGTGGCCCCTAGATATCCGCTGATGTTTGGTTCCAGGACCCCTCATGGATATCAAGATCCATGGGTGCTCATCCCATTATATACTATGGTGTTGTAAAATGGTGTCCCTCATATAAAATGGCAAAATTTAAGGTTTGCTTTTTGGATATTAAAAAATATATTTTCAAGCCATTGATGGTTGAATCTGTGGATGCAGAATTTGTGCATACAGAGGGCTGACTGATGTCCTCCCTGCCCAGTTTTGGTAAAAGGTTGCTGTTGACAGAAGTGGGAGAGGGCTTTTGGGACCCAACATGAAGTTATATAGTGCCATAGTTAGAAATTCCTGCTTTGTTTTCTTACTGTGCAACATAGTAGGAGAGTGGAGGGAACCAGAAGACATAATGACTCTTGCCTCCTGAACTGACTTATAAGAAGGAGCTAGTGATGTGTGGGTGACAGCTAAATACGGAAAGGGAAATTGATGTTGTAGCTACTGTTTTCTTGCTGAGAACAGAGGAGAAAACATCACTTGTGAATCTACAAAACCATGTAGGAAACCATGCCCTATGAGGAATGACTTAGGGAACTGGGTATGTTTAGCCTGGAGAAGAGACAGTTAAGAGGTGATATGATAGCCCTGTTTAAATATTTGAAGGGGTGTCACATTGAGGATGGAGCAAGCTTGTTTTCTGCTGCTCCAGAGACTAGGACCCGGAACAATGGATGCAAGCTCCAGGAAAAGAGATTCCATCTCAACATTAGGAGGAACGTCTAGACAGTAAGAGCTGTTTAATAATAATAATAATAATTATTATTATTATTATTATTTTTATTTTTAACCCGCCCCTCTGCTCAGCAATCGGGGCGGCGTACAACCTTATAAAAACAGTAAGCAATTAAAACATTCCCAGATCCCACACCCTAACCCTCCCACCCCTTAAAACTAGATTAAACCAAGAAAGAATTAAAATGAATTTAAAACATAAATACAAATAAAACGATTTTTTGGGCAGTATACAAATAGTGGCAGATTAAGGGGCGGGTAGCAGACCTCCGCCATTGCCGGGAAATTATTCCGGGAAGGCCTGCCAGAAGAGATCCGTCTTTACTGCTTTCTTAAAAGCAACAAGAGTGGTCCGGCAGGCCATTCCACAGTTTGGGAGCGGTTGCAGAGAAGTCCCTCTGGGAGGTCTGTAAGACCCTGGTTTTCATGGGCTGCAGCAGTTTCCTCCCAGAGGACCGAAGTGCGCAGGGGGGATTATACGGGAAGAGGCGGTCCCTGAGATAAGATGGACCCAAGCCATGTAGGGCTTTAAAGGTTAAAACCAACACCTTGTACTGTGCCCGGAAACTAATCGGCAGCCAGTGGAGGGATTTAAGCACAGGTGTTATGTGCTCCCTCCTAGATGTTCTGGTGATTAACCTGGCTGCCATATTTTGTACCAATTGCAGTTTCCGGGTTAGGCACAAAGGTAGCCCCATGTAGAGTGCATTGCAGTAATCCAGACGTGAGGTTACCAGAGCATGTACCACAGTTTCCAGATCCCTCATATTCAGATAGGGGCACAGTTGACGTATCAGCCGAAGCTGATAACAGGCACTCCTGACTGCTGCGTTCACCTGACTAGTCATATGAAACGATGAATCTAGTAGTACCCCCAAGCTGCGAACACAGTCCTTGGGGGAGAGTGTGACTCCATCCAGGACTGGAGACTGTATTCCCAAATCTGGTTTCAGGCCCGTGACTGTCAGTACCTCCATTTTGTCTTGATTCAGCTTCAATCTGTTTTTCCTCATCCAATCCATTACTGGTCTGAGACAGTCATTGAGAAGAGAGACGCTATCTGAGGTCTGAGCTGATGATCTGGTCATGGAGAAGTATATCTGGGTGTCATCAGCGTACTGATGACACCGCGCTCCATGCCTCCGAATGATCTCACCCAGCGGCTTCATATAAATGTTGAATAGCATCGGGGACAGGATGGCGCCCTGAGGGACGCCGCAATTAAGCTCTGTTTTGGATGAGCAACTGTCTCTGAGCCTCACCCTCTGGGATCTGCCTGAGAGAAAGGAGCCGAACCACTGCAGAGCAGTGCCTCCGATTCCTAACTCTCTCAGGCAATCCAAGAGGATGGAATGATCTATCATGTCAAAAGCCACTGAGAGATCCAAGAGCACCAGCAGGGTCACACTACCCCTGTCGATGCCCAGGCGGAGGTCATCGGTCAGAGCAACCATGGCAGTCTCCACTCCATATCCTGTCCTGAAGCCAGTTTGAAATGGATCGAGATAATCGGTTTCATCCAAGACCTCTTGGAGTTGGGAAGCAACTGCCCTCTCGATCACCTTGCTTAAAAAAAGTAGCAAGAAGACTGGTCTATAGTTGTTTCTATCCAGGCGGTCTAGGGAGGGTTTCTTCAGGAGTGGCCTAACCGCCTCCTCCTTCAAACAAGATGGTACAGAACCCTCCCTAAGGGACGCATTGATTGTGTCCCGAAGGAATACCCTCAACGCGTTGCCCCCCCCCGGACGACCAGCCAAGATGGACATGGATCGAAGGGGCAAGTCGTCTTCCTCACTTTTCCAAGGAGCTTGTCCATGTCATCGGTACTCACAGATTGAAACTGATCCAGTAAATTGCCATCAACGGAGTTGCTAGATACCTCGTCTACGGATTCTGCCAGAACACTGGCGTCCAAGTCGGCTCTTATCCGAGAGATTTTATCTGCAAAGTGGATGTTAAACGCTTCACAGCAGGCCGTCGTTGCATTAAGTAGGGGGTTTGGCGCAGGTGGAACACGCTCCCTCGGAGTGTGGTGGAGTCTCCCTCTTTGGAGGTCTTTAAATAGAGGCTGGATGGCCATCTGTCGGAGATGCTTTAATTTTGAGTTCCTGCATGGCCGGGGGTTGGATTGGATGGCCCTTGTGGTCTCTCCCAACTCTATGATTCTATGCAAAGAAGCTACTTTAAGCATTAACTTTCAACATCAATACCATATTTTATTACCCCTGCGGCATTGTTGCTGTCAAATACATTTGACTGACCTATGTGTGTGTGTGTGTGTGCTTTTGAAGGTGTTTTGGTTTGAGTGGAATCTTGCATTCCTACTTCAGTCTTAATATAATAGGAGCAAATTGTCATTATAAAATATATGTGCTACTCAGCTGTAACTTCATCCCTTCCTGGCAGCCACAGCAGGGAACGGAGTATCATGGGACATTCCATTCTTTACTGCCTCCTACAACAGGTGTCTTTTGTTCACTCACCTTGTGCACATATTATCACATGTCCGTGCTGAGTCACATAGCGAGAGAGAAAAACTGCCAGTGCAGGAAAAGCCACTTTCATTTCTAGCAAGTGTTTTAAATCAGGAAGTTGAAGCCTGTCTGAAAAAGAAAATGACTGTTGTGAAGCGCTTCCCTGCATTAGGAACATGCTTATGAAGACAGATTACAAGTTTCAGAGCAACTAAATTTCGTTCGCTGGAGATCGGGAGGAATCAGTTGTTTACTGCTTAGATCTGAGCTACATTTTCTACTGAGAATGAAAACAAGTAAGACTATAACAGCCTCAGCAGCACAAAACCGCATTATTGAAAGTTTCAGTTAGAATGAATAGGGTTTTTTCTTTTTGTTATTGTCGTTTGGAGCTTAAATATGATCAGTGGCTGTCTTAATCTCAAGAATTTCTCCCCCAAGCTTTGCGTTTTGCCCCTCTTAAGCCTATTAAAATTCTATGCTGTTTCCTAGCAATAGCATGTAATTTCTACTCCTCCTTTATTCAAACGGAAATGGTTGTTCATCCTGACTGCTAAAGCTGTGTCCCAGCTTTCCTATTTAACTGCAAACACCTGTTCCTCTTGAAATATATATGTAATGTTTAGTGAGAGATTAATGAGGAAAACAGGATAAGGAAAGGATCAAAGTTGATCACACTTTGAGTCTGAAAAACAAGCATGTGACAGTGTCCTAAGGGCTTCAACCAGGAAACACCATCTCATTTTTGCTTCTACAAAAACATATTTTCAGGAATTGGGAGTGCATTTCCGTCATATTCCCTGTCAGGGTAACATTGTAATTGAAAATACTCAATTTTTTCAGATATTTGCATTTTTTGTTTTGCCCTGTTAGTGGTCTGGCATGATCAAGCTACTTTGCAGTTTAAAACAATAGCAGCACTAGATGCTGCTGTAAGGAAGAGTTTGGATTTTTGCTTTTCTGGTTTTTTTGTTTTGCTAAGATTTCATCCTTCCAAAGTGTGACTTTGCTCTTGGACTGCATAGGAAGACTTATTCCCTGTAACCATACATATATGTGAGATTGTTTGAAATAAATTTGAATTTTGAATTTAAACAGAAATTTAAAAGACTGCTGTGGCCTCATGCTTCCATTTTATGTCAGAATACTTAAGATAGAAACAGAGACATCTCCCCCTACATAAAAGACAAATTTCTGCAGTTATATGATCTATTTCTCAGAGAAATCCTCATGGTGAAAGAATAATGTTCACACTTTTTGTGAGAATCTGTGGATTAAGCATGAAGTCCATTATACTGAGCTATACTAAACTCCTCCAGTAAAAGGAATCCTTAACACGACAAAACGCTGCATTTAAAAAACCGAGTTGCAGAATATACAAGAGAGAACTCCATTACGAACGGAGGTTTTTGAATATTTTCCTGCTTCTTTTGGACTTATTTTCCTATCAGACAAAGGCTTTATGAGGGAAGAAGATCTTACTGGATGGCAGTTCCAGTATCTCAGCATTGGAGCAGGTGTTTCAGCTAAACATTTCCTGCAAAGATAAGGAAGGTCCCAGAGGAAAGCACCATATAGGAGCAGCTTTCATTGGTTCTAGTGTGTTTTTTCTTCCCCCCCTTTTTTCCCTTTTGGTGATACTCCACCCGCTTAGTCTCTTCAGGTGGGTGTGAACAACTGACATAGAGCTGAGCTAATTCTTTGCTGTTGCATACTGAGTCTCTTGCCGGCCACCACTAACAAAGTGTCCTGACAAAATGATGGAAGAAATATCCATTGTAGTAGCCTACGATTCCCATGTTTTTAGCCAGCTGTACGAAGAAGACTTTCTGTCCAACATGGTGGCAGTCAGCAAACCCAAATACCCGGTGAGTTGTGAAATACTGTTCTTTCCAACTGATCTTTAATACCTAAAATAATGTCAATATTGTCCTTGCTCTGTCTTCTTTTGACTTGATAAGGATCCCAAATGAATACTGTTGTAAAACTTTTCATGTTCTAACATGGATATTTCTTTGTCAAGCACCTGTGAAAAAAACCATGTACTTTAATGATCCTGTACATCCTTGGTATTGCAGAAGTAATATTGACTGTGATGATGCCTCAAGGCAGCTGTTTGTGCCTGAGGTTGGCCTGGCCAGGTCTTGCTTAACTTGTATGACAAGTAAGCATAATTTGCACAAAGACATCTTCCCCTAATCTTTATTTTATGTATGTTACCTAAGACCGGGAAAAGGGAGAAAGAGAAAAGTGTTTTCATTTAAATATATATATATATTTAAATATATTTATCCTTCATTTGGAGATAGAGGCATTAAGCTTCTAATAAAAGGTGAATTTTCAGCAGAGAGAGGGATGCGCACATGCCATATAATTTAACAAAAACAAATACGGATTGGCTGCTGTGCCACTTGAGCCACTTTGAATCCCATTTTGGGAGAAAGGCAGAATATAAAGCCAATAAATAAATAAATGCACTGAGGAACTGCTTGGCTACTGAGTGGCTTTGCTCTTGGGGAGTTTAACCCTCAATTTAAGTGGAATAAGACAATGTAATCTGCTGTTGACATACTCTCTACTTGTGAAGTTTTATTATTGAATCTGTTACAGCGTTTATAGGTCTCTGTGCAGAATAGATTAGATCTATAGGTGCAAAAATAAAATCCCACTGACCATTAACTTCATAGATGTGTTCATACGTATTAGTAAATTTGTACATATGCTATAATAATTTATGAAACAATACACAGTGCCAGTGTATTTTAAGGTTCACGATGTGGCTTTTCCAGAACAGTCTGTCATTCTGTAAACATCCAGCTAGTTTTTGTGGGTCTTGTGCCATGACATTTGGTTTTGTGCATTGTCAGGAGCAAAACTGATTTCTGAATTATTTTCATGTAGTAGAATCTCTTGAAATGCTTTTTGTTGAGTGGTATTTTGGCATTTTGGAAGATAACTTTAACTCAATTTCCCTACCTGTCAATGAGTGCATGTCCATATTGTATACAGTTTAGGTTGTTTTACTGAAATACAGGATACACAACTTGATTATAGACAGACATATATAAACAAATACTAAAAAGATCAGTATCCATATTTAAATACAGATGAACCAAAAAATTTTAATGTGTGTTCTCGCCGTTCTTGCTCTCATCCCCTCCTTCCCACTTCCTTGTCTATTTTCTTACAGTGAGCTTTTTGTTTTCCTCCTCCCAACTCACTCTGCCTGATATTTGTTATCTATTTTCCTTCCATGTAAAATTTCCACTCCACAGATATATTCTAATTCTTCTCTCCATCCACACGCATGTGAATGGAGGAGGCAGACTAAAGCATACTTTAAGCCCAGATACAAAGACCCGGTGAAGTTACAAAAACACATTCCCCTCTGTGTGGAGTATGCCCAGTCCCCTCTGTATGGAACCGCAAAGCCTTAGTAGCGGTGAAAATACAGATTGAAAATACAGAAGGCCAAAATAATGGTGACAAGCAGACCAGCTGATTCTGTGTTGTGTTAAAACAGGCGACTGAGTAGTGGCCAGAATTAGCCCGCTTCTCACTCAGGAGGCACTTGCAAATATATGCCAAAGTTTCAAGCAAGATTTATTACATATTTGTTCAGAGCTTATAAAGTTATTTTTGAGAAGGAGTTCATTCTCATTGCTCATCGTAGCGTTCAAAAAGTCATGTGTACCCATTATTCCATATAGTGTTTCAAGGTAACTTGAATCTCTTGTTACTTTCTGCTGCTTTTAAAAAAAACAACTGCCGTGGCAGCAATTTAGGATAGAGAAAAGAATGGCATTCAACTTGAACGATTCCTGTCAAATGCCTCTAAAAATACCTTAGTATGTCCCTTACAAATAACTTTGAAAAATAATTTGAAAATATTAACACCTCTCTGTGTGTGTATGTGTATTGTGTGCCTTCAAGTTGTTTCCAACGTATGGTGACTCTAAGGAGAACCTATCATGGGGTTTTCTTGGCAATATTTCTTCAGAGGGGGGTTGCCATTGCCATCCTCTGAGGCTGAAAGAGTGTGACTTGCTCAAGGTAACCCAGTGGGTTTCCATGGCCGAACTGGAATTCGAACTCCATTCTAACAGTGTCCAATGCTCAAACCACTACATTATCTTTAACACTTGTAAAGGACCTTTTTTCTCAATCATCGCCTTATTTCTGAAATGTAATTTCATTGCTTCCTAGTTCTGTTACTGTTACTTATTTGTTATTTCCCCATTGTATTTGTCCCAGTATATACAACTATCTGTTTAGTCTGGTTTATGTCAAGATTATGGCTCATACTTCAAACCTTATGTCTGTTGCAGTCTGTTGGTTTCACAGCTGTACTTGTTCTACCTCTATAAATTGTGTATGTTTTGGATAAGAATTGCAGGAACCTCTTAGGAAGTTCTTATTAATCTTCTTGTACTAGAACAGGGCATTTTAGTTCCTAAGAAGCGATGCAAAAGTAGACCTACAAAGTAGGCATTCTGCAGCAAAGTTACCTGCATAATGATAACCAGCTTTCCCAATTTCTGCCATAGGCCATGTGCAGGGTGTGTTTTGCCTACGAACAAAAAATCTTTGGGACAAAGACATTTTTGCTGCCGGAGTACATTTTTTTGGTCCAGACAATGCAACATAATTGGGACAAAAAATGTCCCATGCTGTTATCGGTGTTATCGAGGCAGTGACGCAAATGTGTTGTGCTCTGGTTGCGAGGAGGTTTGTCCCATTGGAGGAAAGCTGAAATTTCATTCATTGGAGGGGAATTTCACTCATTTTAGGAAATACACAATAAGAAATGTGTGTTTTATTTTATTATATCTTATTTTAGTTTACTTTTATTTCACTGTGTTTTCTGGTTCTGAGTGTTTGTGTGAAACACACTTAATTCTGCGCACACACAAGCTGCTTTGGCTATGAGGAATTTATATATCCTGCATTGTACTGGAATCCTTATTGGGGTCAAAAATACCACACAAGCACAGGAAGTCCTCCCCCCCCCAAAAAAAAAATCAAATGAATGAGTTTAAGAAAGAGGATGATACATTTATGGTTACAGGTATCATAGCAGTAAAGACATGAAATTAAGAAAAATTAGGAACCTGGCAATCATGGGGAAAATGCTAGCATTATTAGATTATAGTCAATAGGGGGAAAGACATTAGCTTTATTACAAAGTACATTGTAGCCAATGCATAGCCAAACTGTAAATTATAAATTATAAATTATTTGAAACACACACAGATTGGCTTGAATGGGAAGGATTTTCCTCCATAAATAACCTGGTGTCAATTGGGATTCTGAGGCTATTTAATTGTTCATCTCATACATGGGTCCAGATCAGGGGGCCTGTATCTGTTGTTTCAGTGATGAATGGGTTGTCTCTGGAGTGACTGGTAGCTTTTCCTAATGCAGGTGAGGGATGATAATCTGGATTGTAAATGCAGAAATGAGGAAGAGTGAAAGCCCCTTTATCCTCTGCTTCCATGTTAGATGAGGATCCCTACACTGAGTGGTCATGCATCTCAAGGGCAAATGACATGCTTGACACAGTGTGTACTTACCGTAGATTGTAAGAGAAACACAAATATATACAATCTGATGTTTCACTATACAGTTCTAGCATACACAATTTTATTGTGTTTTGGAGAAAACCCAGACATCTGTGCAGGGTTACTCCATCAAAAACAAATGCACAAATAATAGCTTATATGTAATGCATGAGTGTTCAAGCATTACACATGCACTGTCTCAGGAATCTTTACAACTAACCTGTAGGAGAAGCTTCTTATGACGGAAATGGAGGGGAGGGAAGTTTTGGGGCTAATAGAGAGTGACATCTCCAGCTGCCTACTAAGGGCTCATTCCCACTATGATTTAAAGCAAATTGCTGATCGGATTGTATGTGCCTCGTTCACACTTGAAACTGTTTCAGAACCGACTGCGCTCATTTTGAATCATGGTGAAGCGAGGCAAATGCAAAAAATATCGCTGTTTCTGAAGACTGATCATTTCTGACGTTTCGCCAGCATCTGTGAAGAGAAGATCTGTGAAGAGGAGATGCCAGCCACAGATGCTGGCGAAACGTCAGAAAGAAACTCTTCTAGAACATGGCCACACAGCCCGAAAAACCCACAAAAACCTATGGATGCCAGCCATGAAAGCCTACGACTTCACAAAGGAAATAATTTGCTTCCATTGTGGGAACTATACCTCGACTGGAATCGAGTCACCAACCTGGTGCCACAGTGAATTGCAAACTGATTTAAATGTAAGTGGGAATGAGCCTTAAGATTATGGCTGGGTTGAAAGTTGAACTGAGGATTTCCTTGTTCACAGCTCTCACTCTAAGCTTGCTATTTTGCCAGATGAAAAATCATTTTAGATTATTGTAATATCATAAGGTATGAACCTAAATTCCTTTTTTAAAAAATTAAAACTGGTGAAAAGTCAAGTAATCAGGGAGGCCAGATCTTTACCATCATCACCATCATCACCATCCACAATACCAAAAGAGTCTAGATATTGAATGCTTCATTATTTTGCTTAAATGTCTTTGGAAGGTGCTACAAAAGTGAAGCTTGTGTTGTTTGTTTAAAGTTTTAAAATCCTGGCTAATTTCTCTGCTTCCTCATCCACATTTTGGCATCGTGTGCTTTGAAATTTCACAGGCTAGGTGCTATAATTCTCTGTGCCAAAAATGTGTGACATTAAATGTGCCTTTGCATCTAAAGTGTTTTTCCATAAGCAATGAGGTAGTAGGGGCTATGATTAATGGGCTGAAAGCAAATGAGGAAAAGGTCTCTTGTGGAAAAGGTCTCTTGTGGAAGTGCTCTCTATATTGTGAAGAACACTCCAAAGAACTCCAGTGAGGGACAACTCACCCTCCACTAAACAAATCCAAATTTAGGAAGGAGGAATTGTCTCAGACTCCAGCAAGAGAGGAAATTTCTCTTTTCAAATCTGTGCTGATCCCATTAATTGCCAGCCTCCCAGATCCATAGCTGTTGCAATTGGCCTTTGAAATTTAGCTCAGGTGTATTGGTGAGGTAGATTTCCTGGGAGGATAGCTTATTTTCTTTCTTTTTTTTATAATTTATTATTAGTTATAACATATACAACCATAAACATAAAAAACATCTAAAAAACAAAACCATGACAACAATCAAATACAAAAACAACTGAACATCATACATCTTACATTCCACAAATACAAATACAAATACATAGTACTACATCTTCTCACACACATACCTCCTTCTACATATCTTTATATCCAATCACACATTTTTATCATATATAACTCCTAAAATTTCGTAATATTATTTTCTTCTTCCAAATAAATGTATAATTGCCTTATATTGTAACAATTTTCCTTTACCCCTCTACTAAACAAAACTCTTTTCTTTAAATATTTATAACTTAAATAATCCTGATATCTTTATCCAATTAGAGGATAGCTTATTTTCTGTAAGGCAGATCTAAACCCCAAGCAAGTATATTTTTAAAAATACATGGGAGCATTGTTTCTGTACCTCAGGGACAACATTTGGAAATGGATTACCCACAGAAGTTACTTACGAGGAGGGCTTTTGAAAGACTTGGAGGTTTTTCATTCATAGCAGCCCTGTAGGTTGACGTCAATTTGAGGCACATAACAACAACAGGTACTGCGGAAGGAGCATCTGAGACAAGCAAATGAGTTTCTACTGAGAAAGTAAACATAATATCAAGTTAATGGTTAACAGTGAGGTTTGTGCCAGAGATGACAGTGGGCCATGGAGGCTGAATTGTGATACTTTGTCTTGTTGGGAATAAAGGAAGGGGACAAATGCTGAAAAAACATGTGGGGACAGGGGCAGGGGCAGAGACTATGGACACTGGGGCAAAGTGCCCAAATCCCATGCAGAAATGGGATTTAAAACCCGAAAAACCCCGCAAATGCAGATTGATTTTCACACACATTGGGGTTATTGAGCAATTAACCTGGACAGATGGTCGACAAAGCACATTTCTTTTTACTTTCGGGATTTTCCGAAAGTAAAAAGAATCGTGTTTTGTCGACTTTCTGTCCGGGTTAATGTTGCATTAATGCTCATTAACCCCAACGTTGTGTGAAAATCAATTTGCTTTCGAGGATTTTCCCCACTTTCTGTCCATTTTCTGGCCAGGTTAATGCTCAAAGATGTGAAAATCCCACAAAAAAATCCCACAAAAAAAACCCACAAAAAAAAAAAAAACTTTTGTGGGTTTTTCCTGTTTTAAACCCTGTTTTTGTATGGGATCCATCCCGTGTGATAAACTCCTATGTTATAGTGTTCCTTCCTTATACTCTGTCCAAAACACAGGGAGGGAGAAGCATTGCATCAGGGTACGTCCATGAACAAGGTACAGTGGTACCTCGAGATACGAGTGTTTTGAGACACGAGCCGCTGAGTGAGCAATATTTTGCTTTGAGATGAGAGCAAGATTTGAGATACGAGGAATCGCACACTACACCACGTTGTATGCAGCGTTTAACAGTTTCTCCCACCTCAGACTAGACCTCAGTCTGTGTGCTTGTTTCCCTCGTTTTCGAAGCATTTTTGATAAGTTGGGTTTGCGTTTTTTGCTTTTTGTACATTTACAAAACATTATCACATTTATTTTTATAACTATGGGTCCGAAGAAGATGATGTCTATTGAATTAAAGCGTGAAATCATAGAAAAACATGAGCAAGGTGTGCGAGTAATTGACTTGGCGAGGATGTATGGGCGTAGCACATCAATGATATGTACTGTGCTTAAACAGAAAGAGTTGATAAAGGGTATAATGCCAGCTAAGGGCGTTACAATAATTTCTAAGCTCCAGACCTCTCTCCATGAAAAGATGGAGAAACTACTGATGGTGTGGGTGACAGAGAAGCAGCTTCAAGGAGGAACCTTAACACAAAGCATCATATGTGAGAAGGCACGAGCGATTTATGGAGATTTGCTGAAGCAGATCCCACACACTTCCACAAAAAAAGGAATCAGAAGACTCGTTTACAGCCAGTCCATATTTATAGAATATGTATTTGTTATTTATAAATAAATGTTTCTTCTTGTAAATACTGTATATTTTTCTTATTCAAAAACACTTAACAAAAACAACTGAGGTGGTGTTTTGGGAGCTGGAACGGATTAATGGCATTTCAATTAATTTCAATGGGGAAAATTGCTTTGAGATACGAGCAATTTGACATACGAGCAAGGTTACGGAACGAATTAAACTCGTATGTCGAGGTACCACTGTAAATGGAAGAAACTTTCATCAGCCACTGTCAGACTAGCTCCAGGGGTAGGCAACCTTTCCCCTTTAAGGGCCGAGGGACTTCAGCTCCCAGAAGCCTCAGCCATGTTGGCCAATAGTCCCATGTTGGCCAATAGCTCCTGGGATTCTGGGAGCTGAAGTCCCTCGGCCCTTAAAGGGGAAAGGTTGCCTACCCCTGAGCTAGACTAACCCCACTGGATTTTGAATGTATTCCAAGGTCAGGCTCAGACTTTCTGGAATCATCTAAAATGTGTTCAGTGCAATGACTGCTCAGGAACCAGCCAAACTGAGTATATCACAAGGCATCTCTGGAAAAAAAAAGCACTGGGAAGATCTAATGGAAATGGACTGAGTTTGAGGAACCTGAGACTGTTATAGTCTTGGAAGCATTTAATGAGGGGGGGGGGGAGCATATGGTAGCCTTGGAATGGCAGTTCCCCAGTAGAGAATGGGGAAAAAGCTGTTCCCTTTTGTCTAACAAGGAGGAAATCTAATTTACCATCTTGTAAAAGACACTAGACATCTCACAACTACTTAGAGGTAGAATTTGTACAATAGTCCAGGGATTGCAGTTCCCAGAATTCCTCACCATCATTTACGCTGAAAAGGACTACTGGCAGTTTCAGTCCTACAACAACCTGCCCCAGAGTGTGGCTTTGATTGGGAGACAAAATAATCTCTCCAGCCATCTTTCCCAGGCAAAATGAAGCTTTTGCACAGAAGGCATGGACCAAATGGCAGCAGAGTAATGCTCTGTGTGTGTGTGTGTAAATGCATGTGCATGCATGCGCCTTCCTACAATCTCATTAATTTTACACAGTTTTCTTGGGCAAGGAATACTCAGAGGTGGTTTTGCAAGTTCCTTCCTCTGAAATGATACCTACAGCCCCTGGTATTCATTTGTTTTCTCCCATCTATGTACTAACCAGGGCTGCCCCTTCTTAGCTTCCAAGATCAGTCAGAATCTCATGCCTTTAGGACATTTAGGCAACATTACCTGTTACTATTTCTGAGTGGTGCTGGTAGCCATGAGCAGTTTTGCCAGCCGAGCTTCCAACAGCCCAGCTTGAGAGGATGAGACAACAGCCATGGAGCCTTATGCTGAAGAGTAGGGTGAGAAAAACCCTACCTGGCTTGGCCGTATGAATTTTCTAATGGATGAAACCTCTTCCTTACAAAACTTCTTCCGCAAAAAGAAGACCACATTGGAGGAAATGTGGATGAAGTTGGCAGGGCTGTATGTGCTTCTGTTCCCTTCTTCCCCCTTTTTCTCGTAACTGAGTGCATGCTGTTCAGTGTCTCTAGTAGACATGGTAAAGAAAGGTGGTATTAAATAAAAGGATACACAAAATATGATTTTTGTGTGTGTGTATGTGTGCGTGAGTGCGTGCGCCCTCTCCCATATTTTTGTACTTCTACGTTCCTCAGAATCCACCTGACTATGCAGATTCTCCAGACAAGGTCAGAAATTAAGGGAGTGGCTAGTGGCCAGGTGTCATCTCAGTTCTCAACCCCCTTTAAAAGCATAACATTTCTATTTTGTACTAACATGCACAGATCTTGTCTGGTCCTGGAAGCTAAGCAGGGTCAGCTCTGGTTAGTACTTGGATGGGAGACCATGAATGAATACCAAGTGCTGTAGGCTGGCAAAACCACCTCTGGGTATTCCTTACCTAATAAAATCTTATGAAATTCTTGGTGTCCCCATGAGTCAGCTGGCAGCTAGAAGGCACATACATGCACACAGTTTCCAAACTGTCTTCAGGTGTATCTCCACAAACAATACATTACAGTAATCTAGCGAAAGAGTAACTAGGGGATGGGAATGCGTGTATCTTTGTCTCTGTCCAGAATCCTGTAAAACTCCATAGCACAAATGTGAGGGTGTCAAGCAAAGCCAGTTGTGCTGTAGAGTACCATAGACCCCATCCCACCTAGCTGGTCTAACAGAGTTTGGAAAACCAGTGGTTCGGAAAGTCGACAGAGTCAATAGAGTTTGGAAAATCAATAAACGTGCCTTCTCTCTGTCCCTCTTCCAGCATAGGGAAATTTTATACTAAAGCTACACCTGAAATCCAGTTGAAATGAATCTAGATACGGTAGTAGGATTTGTGTAACAAGTGCAGAAAGGAAAAATTTAAAAAATGATGATGATGGGAAAAATATATTGCTGTGTTGGCCATGCAACAAAGTCCAACAAAATCTAAAACCCACTAGCAAGCCAACTCCAAAGCATAAATAAATTATGTAAGCTTTCAAAGCTTCACTGGCACTTCTTCATCAGGCAAAGATGATAAAAATCATACAGGAGAGAAATGGGGACGAAGTTTAAATTTTATTAGCTGTCTCTTATTGCTCTTTATCTCTGGTCCTCACATGGCCAGCATTACCACCATTTTTCATTTCTTTCTTTCTTGCTTTTTGAATTAGTCTGTTTTAGGAACTTTGAATTCTCTTGAGGTTATGGGTCTAAATAAAACCTCAGGAGCTGATACTGTTTGCAGTGGGCCTTTTCTTTATAGACTCACTTTTTTGAACTATTTAAAGTAATGACTTCCTTTCCTTAGGATTTACATTCAGAAGTCAGTTATCTTTCCATTTAATAATGCATCATAAACCCAAGGTAACTGAAACAAACTCAGTTCAGCAAACAGTTCTTCATCTAAAATAACTGAATATCAGAACAAAAGAAAACTAAACCAGATGAGAACTTCAGATCATTTATGGACTCGCTGAAACACATTTAATACTAAAACATTGTACTAATTCAATTTGTATGCTTAATAAAGACAGTAACAAATTCGTGAAATAAATATGAATGCAGCAGTAAAATAGACAAACTTAGCCAAGCATGTTTATTACATAATGTATAAAGAACATGAAAAATTGATTAGTTCATTCCAAGAGGTGGGGAAAATAAAGCTAAAAACACATTTTCGTCCAGTCCATGTCCTTCATGGTGTGCCCCCTTTTGAGACAACAAAATTAATTAATGAGAGGGGCAGGCTCTAATTTGTTAATAGGAACGTAGGAGATTAAACTAGACAAGTTGACGAGTTCATGCACAGAGGAGGGATGCAACGCAGTCAAAGTTTTTGCCTTGTTCAAATATTCTTGATTAGTAGAAGAGCACATAAATCGATATTAACAGTGCAGTCTGATCTTCAGATAGTCAGTCATTCCTTCTGTTTGGTGAACTCATGTGCTGGATAGTGACAGAAACATAGTGAAAATGAGAGCCCTACAAAATAAAAAGGAGGTATACATCTGGGAACCTTGAGGAACCTTATGGGATGCACAGATAAAACAATTAGATCTAAATCTAATGCAACAAAACGCCCCATTAGAACAGAGCAGCCCAGTGAGAAGTGAGCAAGCTCTGTATCAAAGTAATGTTGAGCATCTGTTGGAAATGAAGAGAAAGAGAGAGCTGACTGGCTGATGGGAACCCTGAACAGGGGTACATCTTTAGATGGTGAAAATACAACATCTGCAACATGTTACAGATCCTATTTGCTGTACCTAGTCTGTAGTAGTAGTCGTTTGGATAACAAGCCACCATAAAGCTTGGGTAACTTAAACAAATCAATCAAACAGTTTTAATTTAGAATAATTGTGTACTAAAATAAGAGAAAGATAAACTATTACATTGCAATTATTTTAAATGGAAATAATGTTTGTTGTTAAGTGCCCTCGAATTGACTGCAATTCATGGTGACCCTATAGATGAGACATCTCCAAGCTCCCCGGTCTTCCGCTGCTCTGCATAGGTCATGTAAATTCAGACTTGTGACTTCCCTAATTGAGTCTTTCAATCTGGCATGCAGTCTTCCTTTCTTTCTGCTTCCCTCCACCTTTCCTAGCATCATTGTCTTTTCTAATAAGTCATGCCTTCTCATGATGTGGCCAAAGTATGACAGCCTCAATTTGACCATCTTGGCTTCTAGGGAGATTTTAGGCTTGATCTGTTCAAGGACCCATTTGTTTGTCTTTTTGGCCATTCATGGTATTCTCAGCACTTGTATCCAGCACATCTCATTTAAATTGATTTTCTTATCTGCTTTCTTCATTGTCCAGCTCTCTCATCTGTACACGGTGATAGGGAATACAATGGCCTGGATAATTCTAACTTTAGTGCTCAATTGTATATTTTTACTCTTTAGGATCTTTTCTAGTTCTTTCATCACTGCCCATTACTAATCAAAAATCTATCAAACAGTGATACCTTTATTGGCCAACCAAAATGCACATTATACATGTTGCAAGCTTTTGGAGCTTCACTGGTTTCTTCATCAGGCAAGGTATTTCAAACCAAACAGGAGAAAAAAAAATGAAGATGCTAGTAATAGGTCTGCATTTTGCTGTTTCTCTTCTTAGGAAACTATGGAGGGGTATATCTTGCAGGCTAGCACCTCCTCCTTCTGGCCATGTGGCAACTGGGAGATTTTCAATGTCTAGGAAATTTAACATCCATTTGCATCACAACAAAGACACTTCCTTTGCAGTCCAATATGTCTCCATCCTTGTGAGGGCGCAGATCCCTTTGTTTGGCATGTTTTACCTCAATGCCACCCAAAGTTTTCCTGATGCAAAAACATGGAGGCTTCTTGAGAAATCCAGTGTCCTCTGCCTCACAAAGGGGCCTGCGGCTTCACAAGGATAGAAACATATTGGATCACAATGATTATTAAAATCTGAGATGTTATATACGCTCTCTGAGCATGTTTGGCTGTATGCACGCACATGTGCACACACCAATTCCTGGGTTTGGTCTTGTTGCATTAGTATGACCACAAAACAGAACACAAATGTCAGCACATTCCAAGGCCACCAGGAGATGGTCACTGACGCAAGATAGAGAGCTCACTCCTTCACATTATTTTGCTGACATTCAGTATGATTAAAAAGATGGAAGTACTAAAGATGTGAACGCCTGTGGATGGAGAATTTTCCTCTCCTCTCCTTCCCAGATCCCAGGAACATGATTTCCTCTCCAGTTTGTTTTCCTTTTTTTGGTTTAAGCCTTCACATTTCTCTCAGGTGTTTATAAATCATTTATGAAAAAATAAATGTAAATAATACATACATAATTCATAAATAATTTGTGAACTATGAAAATGGTGTCCAGTTAATTAATGGATCTGTACCTTATGCAACCACAGTTAAATATCCTGTGGCAAGCAAAGGTGGCTAGAACGATAGCTTTGAGACATATGTTTGTTGTTGTGTGCCTTCAAGTCATTTCTGACTTAAATAGTGACCCTAAGATGAACCTAGCATGGTTTTTTTTGGCAGAATTTATTGAGAAATGGTTTGCCATTGTCATCCTCTTGAGATGTTTAGGTTACTTTAAAATTAAGTTTAACAATTACAGTTGCCCCTCCTGTTTTGTGGGGGATCCGTTCCGGACCCCATGTGAAAAAGGGAAAACCCAAATATTCAAACCCTATTGGCTTGAATAGAGGTGCATGCCTGCAGGGATGAGCAGACGCACGCCATGGGTATGCACCCCATTTTATGTCCCTCCATTCATCCCTCACGGATAAGCGAGGGTTGCTGACTTCAAGTCCACAAAAACGGAGGGCCAACTGTATATCATTGTTGCAAAGCAATTGTCCAAATTACATTTAGGATATGAACACTACAGTATATAGTATAATGTTTAGTGAAGCCCATGTCACAGCCCACCAATAACTTTTAAAAGTGACTTAACATATTTGGTTACCTTGTAGTCATAGAGTGATGGACAATTGATGTGTTAACTGTGGTGGTACAGAAACAGTTTTCGTCTTTCATCTTTTCATGCTTCTCCCAGTGCTGTTGAACATGGAAACTATATGGACGGTGTCAACAATATGGCTGCTTCCCAGCTGAATGTTGTCTCTCACAATGTTTAGGCATAGGGACCCCTTTGGTGTGATTAATGAAGTATCTCTTGCGTTACCAGAGCCGGGGTGGATGACAGATTCTACACTGCTTTAATGTATGAACTGACCTGAACATTGGACCTACTCTTTGGCAAGTCCTCTGGCGACATAGTGCTTTTGATCAAGTAACTGTTATGGATGAGATTCTTTAGATTTTCATCTGTATCAAGTCTAGCATATTAGTTCTCCAGATTAGATTTCTTGTCACTTAATAGGGGAATGAATGGGTCTATTGTCTGCTATTGAAATTTCACTTTGG
Organism: Phrynosoma blainvillii; assembly: GCA_026167975.1. Classification (NCBI taxonomy): domain Eukaryota; kingdom Metazoa; phylum Chordata; class Lepidosauria; order Squamata; family Phrynosomatidae; genus Phrynosoma; species Phrynosoma blainvillii. Next base: position 158,284,309 of record JANUYF010000004.1, read on the forward strand.
CTTTTTCCTCTCCCTTGAATTATTTGTGTAGCTTTGAGCCTAATGCACTGTGACAACTGACAAGATATGTCTCTAGAGATGTTAGCAGTATTACTGTTTCATTGAGAACAGGAGAGGTACATCCAAAAAGTATGTAGCCGTTTTTATATGTGACTTTTGCATCTGTTCCAAAAATATAATTGTGAATTGTGAAGGTGTATTGTCTTTATTTTACCTATATTAAGTAATCAGTGCACTCTGTGTAACAATCTGGTTGTTAACTGGAACAAACGGATAAATTAATAACTTGGAACATGAGCCAGTCAGCTGTATGTGATCCTAATTGTTGTCATAACCTCAGGTCCAAGTAGCTGCATACAGAATGCAGACTAAATAAAGTAAGTCTGAAATCTTTTATTTGAGAGAGGGAAAGGAAATATATTTCACCATTTGATATAGATTTACTACAGATAACATTAACAAGTGGAATAGAAATATTTGTTTGCTTGTTTTAAAAAAAAAAGCTGAAGAAAGAGAGCTGTGCATAGTTTCATGTCTCTTTACTAACATAAACATGAGCATTCATACAAAATCCAACTCATAACTACATGTGTACATGCCATTTAATATGAGCCTTTCACAGTTATGTAATGTGATACTTAAAAGTGGAAAGCCTTTTAATAAGTGTTTTAATGTATATAGATTATTTTACTTCGTTGCTCAACACCCAACTTCATGGTTTTTATCACAACCTGTATAGTCTTCATCTCATGTTGCCTTTTTTGTCTTGACACTGAATTTCCCACTGGCTCATGCTTTTCTCACTGTACCACCTAATATTATCTTGGTTCTGTTGATAGAACAGCAATGGCAAAGCATCAGAGAATACAAGATAAGCACTTGCAGAGAGGTATCCTAGCAACTTACCGGGCTGGATGTCTGCTGTGTCCCAAGTGCAACGAATGTAGAGGGAACAGAAGGTACTCTGATGTGCCTTGTCTCTGTTCTTCAAAACTGGATTTTGGCTGTCTAATGAGCGTTTGAAAAATCAAGCAAAGAGAAAATATGTCCTGTTCTAGATACACTACTTTCCCTTAAAGCAGATTCAATTAATGAGAAATTATTTAACTTGAAGTGTTCCTCCTACAAATTTGAAAGACATGAAAAAAAATAATCACATTTTCATGCCACTTTGGGGCTTGTATTGGGAGAAAAGCAGAATGTAAATTAATTAATAAGCATCTGGTGAAGAAAGGTTTCTACCTTCTATTTTATTATTCATTGTTGTTAAATGCTTTTGAGTCGACTATGACTTACCATGACCCCGTGAATGAGATACCAACAAGATCCCCTGTTCTCAACTGCTCTGCCAAGGTCCTGCAGGCTGAGGGCTGTGGCCTCCTTGATTGAGTCTGTCCATCTGGTATGCAATCTCCTTCTCTTCCTTCTGCCAAATTTTCCTAGCATTATTGTTTTTTTTTCTAGTGAGTCCTGCCTTTTCATGATAGGGCCACAATACGGCAACTTGAGTTTAGTCATCTTGGCTTTCAGGGAGAGTTCCACTTTGATCTTTTCTAGGAGCCATTTGTTTGTCTTTTTGGCCGTCCCTGGTATCCTCAACACTCTTCTCCAGCACATCTAAAAAAGTTGATTTTCTTTCTGTCAGCTTTCTTCACTGTCCAGCTTTCATATCCATACATGGTGATGGGAAATATAATGGCTTGGTTGATCCTAACTTTAGTGTTCAACTTTCTGACTTTGCACTTTAGGATTTTTTCTAGTTCTTTCTTCATAACTGCCCTTCCCAGTCCTAGTCTTCTTCTGATTTGTTGACTGCAATCTCCATTTTGATCAAAGATTAATCCAACATATGGGAAGTCTTTATTTCAATTTCCTCATCATCTATTTTGATTTCATGTAAACTCTTCTTGGTCATTATTTTTGTTTTCTTAATGTTCAACAGTTAGCCTGCCTTGGCACTTTCCTCTCAGACTTTCTTTAGTAATTGTTTCATCTGCATATATTAGATTGTTGAAACTCTTTCTTGTGATCATCACTCCTCTTTCTTGTTATTATAAACTTCTTCTGCGTATGATGTTTATGCATACAAGTTGAACAAACAGCGTGTTAGAATGTAGCCTTGTCTGACCCCTTTGCCTATTGGAAACCACTCTGTTTCTCTGTATAGTGTTCCAACAATAGCCTCTTGTTCTGAGTACAGATTATACGTCAGGACAGTCAAATGTGATGGTATACCCATTTCTTTAAGAGCAAACCATATTTTTTTGTGATCTGTGTAGCGAAAGGTTTTGCTGTAGTCTATAAAACACATACTGATTTTCTTCTGGAATTCCCTGGTACACTCCATTGTCCATCGTATCTTTGCAATGTGATCCCTAGTGCCTCTTTCTTTCCTGAAACCGGCTTGTCCTTCTGGAATTTCTTCCTTCATATATGGTAAGAAGCCTTTACTGCAGATTTTTGATCATGACTTTGCTTGCATGAGAAATTAATGCAGTGGTCCTGTAGTTATTGCAGTTTCTTGTGTCCCTTTATTTGTGGATGGAAATGTATATTGATTGTTTCCAATCTGTGGGCCATTGTTTTGTTTTCCATATTTGTTGGCAGATTGTAGTTAGAATTACGCTTTTTTTCAGGATTTTTGTGGGATAAACTATTGATTTGCCCCGTGTGAAAAACTCCCAAGAGAAATTGCTGACATTAGTTGTTGACATTATATTTACTACTGCTACTATAATATTTTTTGTATCCCACTTTTATAGGGGTTAGCCTAATACAGGTGTACCTCAATTAATGAAGTAGATGCATTTGTGGGCATTACATCTATAACAATAAATTTGGTACCAGAGGTACAAATAACATGGAAAGACTAATGATGGGTTGCTGCACCACAGAAAAGAAGAGCAGTTCAACATGTTTCAGACGTTTTAACCAAAATGTACAACATGTATGTGTGAACCAAAATAGTCAGGTCAGGTAAACCCAACATAAGGAAACAAAAAGACTTCCTGAAGGCTGCTTCCAAAATGCATCCAGGGATAATTTTTTCTTTCACCAGGCTCCACTTGTGCTTGTGATTTCCATTTTGGTGGCCACATTTATAAATCTATGCTGTTTTAAACATGCTGGTGCTAACTGGTGAGGCAGGCTTATCAGCTCTCTCCTTTTTTCTCTTTATTTTGTGTTTGCTGTGCATGCATGCTCAGTAAGGGATTATGGAAGCAGATCCTGTTTACCTTACAAAGACAGGCACATACAGCTGCAGAGGATCAACTAGAGTAGAATCCCATTCTTCCCCCCTCAAGCTTTATTGCACTGTTTACTGCAGACATATTGTTGGAACATGGCACAAAAAGTCTGTGTTTCTCTAGCCCTCTTTCACTATTCCCCCAAGTCCAGTGCGGCTAAATTTTTTTCCTGCTAAACAAAGAACAAATGGAAGGCAGGGATGATGACATCAACAAAAAGAAGCTTCTTGGTCAAAGGCTTTGTTAACTGATGTATGCCTGTATATGTTAACAGAGAGTGGCTGCAAGTCTCCTGTTGCCTGCCTCCAGAAAAGAAAGCAAGTGGTATAAGACAGATTCCTGGTCTGAGAGTCTTACTTTTGAGGGCCAGTTTGATGCCACTGGCAAGTACCTGGTCAGTTTGAGGCCACTGGCTCATGGGCCTGATAACTTTCTCATTCTGGGCAATTCATTTCTGAACAAGTCATCTGTTTTTCCAGCTACACATCAAATGATTACTCTGTTCAACTAGTTGGTCTTTAGCCTGTCACCCTGTAAGTTCACCCTTTTGCCTGCTCCTGTCCTGGATAATTTTCAGCCTTGAGCACCAGATACTCTTGTGAAAGAAGCTAGAGGTCACTTTGCTGTAGGTCCTGTTCCAATTAATTTTTCTGTCCTACATCCATGTTGCTTTCCTTGCTCATATATGAGCTGCATACACTGCAGAGGCATCCCAGCAACTAAAGCATCCCTCATCCACTGAATTGCTGGACTTCAATAGAGAATGGTTCAAACTGTTGTTCTTTGTGTGTATATTTATGAAACAATTGGTCCCCTTATTCAGAGTGTTCTTTTAATACTACTTGTGCTGTATTTTTATCCCCCCTGTAGGTGCCAACAAAGAAGTTGAAGAAATATGAGCGAGAGTATCAAATGATGCGGGAGAATCAGCTGCAGCAGGAAGACCCTCTGGACAGATACAAGGTAATGGGCAATGCAAGGTATTTACACACCTTCCATTGGTTCAATTACAGAACCACTACAGGTTGAAAACAGTGTTGCTTACCCTATGAACTCTATGCCATAGTCCATTTTAAAATGTTTATTTCAGGCACTTTACAGTTACTTTACGCACACACTTTTATTTTGCTTAAAACCATGATGACATCAATAAAAAGAAGCTTCTTGCTTAAAACCATAGCTTCCTCAAGCAGCCATGTGTAATATTTTTATTCTTTCAGTTTATATGTTTGTAGGTAACTCTTCTGCTGTTGAACTTTTCTGGGGAACTGCATGAGATACTGAGAGAGAGTGAGTGAGTGATTCTTCTACCACTGGCACACAAAGGAGGAAATGCCTTATGCTTTTGACAAAACTGTGTGTGATTCACTACCATAGGTACATTTTGGAAGGTGAATGCTTCCAGGACTGACCGATTACTTTTTCTTTTCTGTTGTGCACATTTTCTTGATGATGTGTTAACATTTGTAGTAGGACTGGTTGCACAGAGTGAAAGGCACAGATTTGGTAAAGCAATGCCTTTTATTGGGCCAAATTGTTATTCAGTTACATTGGTTCCACATGAGGATAAAATGAAATTCCTCAGTCAGGTGAAGCCTTGTTTTATCTGATGATGATAATTTTTGTTGTATTTTTATTGAACTTTCATGCCTGAAACATTTCTGGTGTAGTATAGTGGCTAAGTGAGCAAAAACATCTGCAGTTCAAATCTCACCTCAGCCACAAATTTACTAGTAGGTCTTAAGCAAGCTATTGTTCTTTCGGATTCATTATTCCATCTCTGATATTTTTTACTAGCTTACCTTACAGGGCTGTTGTAAGGATTATGAGATGATGTGTGTGAAGCGCTTTGAATTTTTAAAATCCGCTCCATCGGCAATAAGTGTGAAAGCTTGCATTGTGTGAAATGACTAACTGATCTAATAAAACAGACTTTTTCTGTACTTGAATGTTTGTTAATATGCTGTCCTAATACATATTGGGGCCTCTAGATATCAGGGTTGGAAAAAATAGTTTTTTAAACACTTTTAAAAATATATATTAAAAATCAGATTTTTTTTTTTTTTTTTTTTGCATCAGTGTGAATGGCAAAAATTATCCAGATTGACACCAGTTTAATAGTCATGGCTTAACGATATGGGATTCTGGGAAATGTAGTTTGTTGTGGCACCAGAGTAGAACTATTAAAGTGGTGTCAAACTGGATTATTTCTGCAGTGCGGATGCAGCCTAGGACTACACCAGTATAGGAGTAAATCAGAAAATTAAGTAGCAAAATGCAGTGTAGATGTTATGGCCACTATATTAAATAATAATTGCTCTTTTTAAAGTGCTCTTTTAAAGTAAGTTATTTTGATTGAATTTATGTTAATTTAAAGATTTGTTTCTCAATGGCATTTCTTGCACTATAAAATAAAGTGATTAAAAGAAGCAACTGACCCTGCATACTGGTGTAACACTGAACAAATGCCAGTAAACTGTTAAAGTTAAAATGTTGTTCCAGTAAGAGGGTTGGAAAATAGTAATAATAGCCAGACTTTAAAAAATAATAATAATCAATTTTAAAAACCAGTATTTTTTTAAACTCTGCTAGATATGTCCAAAATGCAACAAATATAACTATATATTATTTCTTTAAAGAGATCAACCAAACCCTCAAAAATATGTGAAATGCAATTATGGATTTTTGGATGTTATTGGATTTTGCTATATGTCCCACACAGCTACCCCAGATATATTTATTATTCTGCTGTTGCAATGATTAGAAACATACTGGATTCTAGGTTGGAATACTTTTTTCATGGAGAGGGCAAAGAACTATCACCTTGTTTAATTAAAGTATTGATCAGAAATGCTGATTCGTTCATTTCTTACTTAGATTTGTAGAATTGTAGTCTGTTTCTAAAATGGGCTGTGTTTGGATATACTGATCCTTCCAAATTTGTCTTTTATTGTGCAGTCAGTTGGCCTAATTCACATAATTCAAAAGTGTGTGTGTGTGTGAAGACTGGTGCTTTCCAAAGCTTAGAGATCCCCAGCTTCAGTGGTAAACTCAAAAAACCTTTATTCAGGGACTATAAGTTTACACCAGAGATGTTCATTGTCAGAACTGTACAAGTACTAGGGAAGCTTAAATAAACCATATACAATTTCAAATCATCTCAATAAACACACCACTACATATCCCATCACATATTTCAGTATCCCAGTTCATATAAACCCCAACTAAAATCTGGCGGGCAAGATGCATATGCAACTCTAGACACTCAGACCCCTGAAATAACATCCTCCTTCCCAGTCCTAATGTAGCATGTACATATAGGGAAATACAAAGCAAAAGCATTAGTTACATGAAGCACACTATTTATTACAAATAGTTTAATTTGTTTATTTTTTTTTAAAAAAATCATTTCATTTGTATGTTGCTTTTCTCCCCAGAAGAACCCAAAGCAGCTCACAGACAAAACATTTAAAATCTCAGTAAAATTCCAAACAATTAAAAACATCTACACACAATATAAAATCACATAAAATTATGTAAAAGTTAAAAACCTAACTAAAACTCACTTGCTCCATAACAGTCACCCTGCTATGAATTATATACCAAATGCCCGCCTGCATAAAAATGTTTTTATTTGCTGGTGAAAGGGAGAGAGGGAGTGGGCCAGCCTAGCCTCTTGTGGCAGGGAGTTCCAGAGGATGGGGGCAGCCACCAAGAAGGGTCTCTCCTGTTTCCTCACCAAATGAGCTTGGGATGGTGGCAGGACCGAGAGAAAGCCTTCCCCTGAAGATCTTAGGGCTCTAGCAGGTTTGTTTAGGGAGATACTGTCTTTCAATTAGTCTGGACCTAAGCTGTTTAGGGCTCTATAGGTCATGACCAGCACTTTGAACTGTGCCTGGAAACAAAATGGCCCCAGTCAGCATTCTGGATCCATTGAAGTTTCTGAACAGTTTCTAAAGGCAGCCCTACATGAAGTGCATTACAGTAGTCCAAACAGGATGTAATCAAGGCATTGTCACCACATCCAGATCTGACATCTCAAGGAATGGGTGCAGCTGGCACACATGTTTCAACTGTGTGAATACACTCCTGGTCACTGCTGAAACTTGGGCATCCACACTCAGAGTTGAATCCAGGAGCATACCTAAGCTGCGAGCCTGAGATTTCAGGGGAAGTGTAACCCATCCAGCACAAGCAACGTACGTATTCCCTGATCTGCCTTACAACTGACCAGGAGCACCTCCACCTTGTCTGGATTAAGTTTCAGTGTGTTTGCCATCATCCAATCCATTACTGACAGCAGATACTGCTTCAGCACAGAGACAGCTTCCTTGGAGCCAGATGGAAAAGAGAGATAGAGTTAGGTGTCATCAGTATACTGGTGGCACTGCATTCCAAAACTCTGGATGACCTCTCCCAGTGGTTTCATGTAGATGTTAAATAACATGGGGGACAGAAAGAGTCCTGAGGGACCCCACAGGCCAATGGCTAGGGGGTTGAAAGGAGTCTCCCAGCACCACCTTCTGAGTTCACCCCTCCAGGAAAGACTGGAAACACTGCATAACAGTGCCCCCAAGGTGGCCTAGAAGGTCGCTACTTTAGCATGGGATAGCATGGTTGATGGTATCGAAAGCCACAGAGAGATCCAGCAGGATCAACAGGGACACACTCCCCCTGTCTAGTTCCCTGCATAGGTTATCCACCAAGGTGACCAAAGCTGTCTCCGTCCCATAGCCGGGTCTAAAGCCAGATTGAAATACATGTAGGTACTCCATTTTATCCAGAAACCCCTGGAGCTGGGATGCCACCATTCTCTCAAGAACCTTGCCCAAGAATGGAATGTTAGAGACCATTGTTTTAACCAGGGCCTGGCTTTTGAGGATATCAAGCATGGTATTTTTTCACTAACATTTTCATCTGACATTTTGACTGTTTGCCCATTCACTCTCCAGAGGGAAAAAGGTTTCCATTGAATAAAATATTGGAATTTTCTTTTATGAACTGTAGAGTCCAAAATCTTGTACATTTCAAAATTTTCAGTTAGGGGGCCTTTTTTATCTGCATATTTTTATACATCTCTTTAGCATCATTTAAGGCCAGTTCAGCAGAGGGCCAAGCATTCCTAATCTTATTTGCCCATTCTGCCAGTGGAATGGGGTCAGTCTGGATGTCCTCAAGGTTTGGCAATGCCCCAAATGTCTATTGACCATTTCAAACAGGGAGTTTCCTGTGCTTTGGTGTACAGAGTTCTTGTAAGCCATTTCTACAAAAGGGAGCAAATCAGCCCGATTTTCCTGTTGAAAATAACTACAACATTGCAAATATTTCTCCAAAATTTTATTTATTTTTTCAGTCTGCCCGTCTGGTTGGGGGTGATGGACTGTGCTCATGGCTTGTTCAGTACCTATAAAAGCTTTCCAGAAGCGAGAGGTGAATTGTGCTACCCAGTCTGACACAGCCTTGTAGAGAACTTTGTGTAATCTTTGTACATGTTGAATGAACAATTTGATTAGTTGCTGGGGGCTATAAAATGGTCTTCTTTTGAAACCATGTGCACCATCAACCAGATCATGCTTTCCCTTTACTGACTGGCATACCCACAATAAAATTCATGCTAACCTATGCCCAAGGTTTACTTGAAGTAAGTAGTGGCTATAACAGTCCACAGGGTATGCTACCCATCCATTTTCCTGTGGCACATACTGGAAGTCTCATACATAAGACTCCACATCCAGTCTCAAAGTGGGCTACCGATACTGTTTCCATAACAGGCACAAGGTTTTCACAAAACCAAAATGCCCAGCTATTTTGACATCATGACACAACTGTAAAATTTTACCTTTCAATCCCTCAGGTACATAAATTTGCTTTCATAGAATCACAGAGTTGGAAGAGACCTTAAGGACCATCAAATCCTGCCATGCAGGAATACACAAAGCACCCCCCCCCCCAACAGATGTCAAGCTATCCTCTGTTTAAAAACCTCTAAAGAAGGAGACTCCACCACACTCCAAGGGAGTGTGTTCCACTGTTGAACAGCTTTTACTATCAGGAAGTTTTTCCTACTGATGAGGTGGAATCTCTTTTTTTGTAATTTCAATCCATTGCTTGGTGTCCTATTCTCAGGAGCTACAGAAAACAAACTTGCTCCATCTTCAGTATGGCATCCCTTCAGATATTTAAACAGGGTTATATCACCTCTTAACTTTTTCTTCTCCAAGCTAAACACATCCAGCTCCGTAAATTGTTCCTCATAGGGCATGGTTTCTAGACCTTTCAAAAAGGATGTTGACAAGCTGGAGTGTGTACTGAGGAGGGGGCCCCACTTTGGTCACTCTCCTCTGGATACACTCCAGCTTGTCAACATCCTTTTTGAATTGTGACCAGAACTGGATTCCAGTATTCCTGACTAAAGCAGAATAGAGTAGCACTATTACTTCCATTGACCTAGACATTATATTTCTAGTGATGCAGCCTGGAATCACATTGGCTTTTTTAGGTACCACATCACACTGTTGACTCATGTTCAATTTGTGGTTTACTAGGATTTCTAATCCCATTTCACAGGTACTGTTTCAAGCTGAGTGACGCCCATCATATATCTGTGCATTTCATTGTTTCTCCATAATTGTAGTGTTTTTTATTTCTCTGTGTTGAAATTTATTTTGTTACTTTTGGCCCAGCTTTCTAATCTAGTAAAGTCCTTTTGAATTTTGATCCTGTCTCTAGGAGTATTAGCTATTCCTCCTAATTTGGTGTCATCTGCAGATTTCATAAGCATGCCTTTTAGTCCATTTTCCAAGTAATTGATAAAGATGTTGAATAGCACTGGGCCTAGGACAGAACCCTATGGTACCCCACTGGTCACTTCTTTCCAGGATGAAGAGGAGCCATTAATGTGTACCTGGTTATGGCCAGTCAGCCAGTTACAAATTCAACTAACGGTTGCATTGTCTAGCTCACATTTACTAGCTTTTTGGTAAAGATATCATGCGGGACCTTATCAAAGACCTTACTGAAATCAAGATATGCTAGCATTCCCTTCATCTACCAAGCTGGTAATTTTATCAAAAGAGATCCAATTAGTCTGACATGACTTGTTTTTGAGAAATCAATGGTGTTGTTTTTTTTTTAGTGATCATGGTATTTCTTTCTAAGTGCTTACAGACTGTATGTTTAATGAACTGCTCTGGAATCTTCCCTGGTATAGATTTCAGGCTGACTGGGCAATAACTGTTGGAATCCTCTTTTTTCACCTTTTGGAAGATCGGGACAACATTTGCCCTCCTCTAGTCCTCTGGGACTTCTCCTGTTCTCCAGAATTTTCAGTTTATTGCCAGTGACTTAATATTCCTGCACTTCTTTTTGTATCCCTTATTTTTGGTTTTCAACAAGTCTGTTAGGATCAGTGCAACCTTGAGAATGAATTGTCTATAAAAATCGGCAAACCCTAAGAAACTTTGCAACTGCCACTGCATTCTTGTAGATTCCCAATCGATGACCGCTGCCACCTTTTCTAGATCCAATTCAATGCCATTGGTAGATGTACCAAAATGTTCAGGTTAACCAAGTTCTGTAAATTATACATTATGGAATTTGAGACCATACACTTGTAATCAATAGTCAAAGCTACTCAGTTCTGGAATGTTGCAGTTGTGGCTCTGTGTGTGTGCAGGATCCATTTATGTGAGTCAGAGCAATCATGAAGGAGTATGAAATTTCACATACATTTATTTACATGCCATTATTTTTTATTGCATGAGTTTGTATTTGTATTCAGTCTAGCATTTATGTTTTTGTTTATTGTATATTCTGTGCATGGAATAATGCAGAACAGGTATACAGCAAGGTTAGAGACTCTCTGTTTTTAAAGATAAATATCTATATCAGCATCAGGGTAGCACAGATGAGGAGCCTGATTCTGGGGCCTCATGCAGGAATGAAGTGAGCTTTGTTCCACAGCCATCCTGACCCACCCTATTTTGGTGCTGTCAATGATTGGAACAATTTTGACATTCTCTGGAGTGCCTGGTGAGGCACAAAAAGCCATTGTGTGTAGATGAATGGGAAATACCTGTGTCTAGAAAGAAAAACAAATACCTGTAGTTCAATGTGGAGGGGACTGTAAGAACAAGCCAACAGTAATTCCCAGAGGAATAATAGAACATGTGAAAGAGATCTAGGAATCTTAGTAGACTACAAGTTGGACATGAGTCAACAGTGTGTTGCAGCAGCTAAAAAAACTCCTAATATGATCCTAGCCCTGGTGGCTGGCGCAGTGCTTGAATGCCAGTACTGCAGCCACAAGGTTGTGAGTTTGATTCGAGGGGCTCCAAGGTTGACTCAGCCTTCCATCCTTTCGTAGGTCGGTAAAATGAGTACCCAGCTTGTTGGGGGGCAATTAGCTTACAGATTGTAAACCACTTACAGAGTGCTGAATTCACTGATAAGCGGTGTAGAAATGTACATGCTATTGCTGTTGCTATAGGTTGCATCAATAGAAGTGTAATGTCTAGATTAATGGCCCCCAATCTTTTCCAGGCTACCACCCCTTTTCCTCTTGGGCAACAACCCTAGTGCCCCCCCAGTGTATTTCTTGATATTTGGTCTACTGTTGTACTGTAAATTTTAAACCAGGAGTAGGCAACCTTTCCCCTTTAAGGGTCGAGGGACTTCAGCTCCCAGAATCCCAGGAGCTACTGGCCAACATGGGACTATTGGCCAACATGGCTGAGGCTTCTGGGAGCTGAAGTCCCTCTGCCCTTAAAGGGGAAAGGTTGCCTACCCCTGTTTTAAACAATCACTTGGTAGATGAAGGGAAGTCACCTTGAAAGTAGCAACCGAGCAGCTGGTAGTCACATGACCAAGAAGCTTCTAACCCAGACCTGCACAACTTGACAGTAGATAGGGGCCAAAATTAAAATAGACTAAACTTCTTTGGGCTTCAGATCAATTTTAATATAATATTATTATATTATATTAAAATTAATTCCCTCCTCCTCCTCTGCCCATCCCTCTCGTCAGGAGAAAGATGAGTGGCAGAGGAGCTGTGCCTGTCCTTCTCCTCCTCTGCCTGGACCTCTCCTTGGAAGAAGGCCGAGTGACGGAGGAGCTTTGAGAGAGTGTTGCCTAGCCTTCTCAAGAGAAAGCCAGGCAAACGAGGAGTATTTGCACATCTTCTTCCTCCTCCACCACCCCTCCTCTTCCTCAGGAGAAAGCTGAGCAGTGGAGGAGCCTTACAGGGCAAGTGTCCTCTTCCTCCTCCTCCAACCAGCCTTCTCCTCAGAGGAAAGCCAGGTGGTGGAGGAGCCTTGTAAGGTAAACATTTGCCCTTCCTTCATCTCCTCTGCATGGCTCTCTCATAAGCAGGAGGCCGAGCAATGGAGGAGCCTTGAAGTCGTTCCACATCATTGTGGGCCACTCAAAACCTTTTGGCAGGCCATGTGTGGCCCCCGGGCCATATGTTGTGCAGGCCTGCTCTAACCCATTCCAGCCTTGCAACAAAGACCAGTGTGCGAATAGACTTCTTGGTGGTTGTTTAGTCAGCTGCTCATTTACTGCTCAGCCAGCTGCTTGGTTGCTGTTCCCAAGGTGACCAGGTACAAAGGGTGAAGCTTCTTCCCAGCAAGGAAAGACTCTCAACCCTTCCTTGATGGGGCAGGGAGGGGTGCAGCCAGTGTGTATAGAGTGTTTACAGTGGCCACATCCTCTGGATTGGAGACTGATGTGGAAGTGGAAAGGAAGAGATTTTACCCACAGGAGCTGTTCTAAGATGAAGAGTAACCCCGGATACTCCTCCCCCTCTTCTCCACATAGCTTCATGCATTCACACACACAAACACGCACAAACAAACAACACTGCTAATTCTGCTACATCTTCTCTTGGCCTATCCAATGAAAGAAAGCAGGAGCAACCGTGCAGTTCCAACCAAGTCCAAACAAAGCTCACAAAGCTTAAGGAAGGTCCCAAATGTAAACGTTCCTTTTTACCACCACTTCTCCTCCTCCTCCACATGCTTTTACTCCTTGTTCCAGTCAGTCTGCCCCAAAATGGCACCACTCTGAGCCACAGAGGCAATTCCCTGTTGCCCAAGCCTTATGAGAGTTTCCCAGTCGCCACTACTAGTGAAAGACGCAGCTAAGCGAGTGAGCTCATGTGTGCAGGTGAAGAGCATGAGACACCACCACATGAAGTGATCAGCAAGGCTGTGTGGTGGTTTTAAGGGTCTTTAAAGAAGTTTCAGATATTCCTCATCCCCACCATGGTCCTAAAGGCTGCAGGTTCCCTTTGTCAATCTTTTACACCAGCACTTTGACTGGAGGCTCCTTTCCACCCCATTTCCCCACACACCCCGCACCCCCCTGCTACCACCTTTTCCCCTCATCGCCCCCTTGGATTTTTCCACCACATCCAGAGGGCTGTACTGCCCACTTTGGGAGTAACTGGTCTAGATCAAGTAAAGTAATAGTATCACTCTATTCTGCTTTGGTCAGGCCTCATCTGGAATACTGTGTCCTGTTCTGGGCACCACAGTTCAAGAAGGATGTTATCAAGCTGTAGCATGTCCAGAAGAAGGTGATCAAAATGGTAAAAGGTCTGGGAACCATGCCCTCTGAGGAGTGACTTAGGGAGCTTAGCCTGGAGAAGAGAAGGTTGACATGATAGTCCTGTTTAAATATTTCAAGGGATGTCATATTGAGAATGGAGCAAGCTTGTTTTCTGATGCTCCAGAGCAGGGGTAGGCAACCTTTCCCCTTTAAGGGCCGAGGGACTTCAGCTCCCAGAATCCCAGGAGCTATTGGCCAACATGGAACTATTGGCCAACATGGCTGAGGCTTCTGGGAGCTGAAGTCCCTCGGCCCTTAAAGGGGAAAGGTTGCCTACCCCTGCTCCAGAGAGTAGGACAAGATCAGTTGATTCAAACTACAGGAAAAGGGATTCCTCCTGAACATTAGAAAAAACTTACTGATATTAAGGGTTGTTTGACAGTGGAATATGCTGCCTTGAAGTGTGGTGAGTTTCCATCTTTGGTGTTTTTTAAACAGTCTGGATGGCCATCTGTTGTGAGTGCTTTGACTGTGTATTTCTGCATGGCAGGGGGGTTAGACTTGATGGCTCTTGTGGTTCCTTCTAACTTTGCAGTTCTTTGATGACAAATATAATCATCTCTTGTTGCTGTGTGCCTTTAAGTTGTTTCTGACTTACAACGACCTGAAAGTAACCTTTCATGAAGTTTTGATATGTTCAGAGGGAGATTGCCTTTGCCTTCCTCTGAGGCTGAGAGGATGTGACTTGTCCAATGTCACCCAGTGGATTCCCATAGCTGAGCAGGGATTCGAACTCTATCTCCAGAGTCATAGTCAAATGCTCAAACCACTACACCACAGTGGCTCTCATAAAGACCATAAAAACCACTTAATAAAGAATGTGACAAATTGTTGAAATGTGTGAAAGGAAAATTATTAAACTACTAAAACACATATCTAAAGGGAGAAGAAAGAGAACAAAGCTCAGATATGCAGTGTTAGAGATGGAAACCTTTTTGCTCTTAACGTAAACCAAAAAGTGACACAATAAAATCCTAAATGTCTGGTGGCAAATAATAATAATAATAATAATAATAATAATAATAATAATAATAATTGCAGTACAGTCCAAATCTGTGAAATTCACAGTAGATAATTTCTTATGTAGTACAAGTTGCAAAATGTATTCTTCCATTTAAGTATTAGTTCCAGTACAAACTGGCTGCAATCCATGACGATACATACATACCGTATATACTTGTGTAGTAGTCAACCTCATGTATAAGTCAAGGGGCGGTTTTAGGGCCAAAATCATGGATTTTGATATGATCCATTGATATCTCAAGGGTAAAACGTAGGGGCATGTAACATAGCAGGTACATTCCTATACTGCTTATCAGTGAACTACACTCCTAAGGGGTTTACATTTTGTAAGCTAATTACCTCCAATAGACTGGAATTTTACCAACCTACGAGAGGATGGAAGGCTGAGTGGACCTTGGAGCCCCTGGGATCGAACTCACAGCCTTGTGGCTGCAGTACAGGCATTCAACCACTGTACCATACAAAGGACATAAAGGGGAAAATGCCACTTCCTTCCCCTCTTCTCCTTCTCCAGACCTCTCCCAACCATGCAACACCACTTGCCTGGTGTTGGCGGAGAAAGTTTTAACATCGGATTGAAAAGGGAAGGAAATGGCGTTAAATGGGGTGTTGGTGGGCAGAGATCAGGAGGAGGAGGATGGGGAAAGAAGGTTTTAAGATTGGATTGAGAAGGGAATCACCTCTAAAACACACACACACACCTACCTGCTTCTTTCAGGACCTTTCTTAGCAGAATAATAATAATAATAATAATTTAATAATAATTTTTATTTATATACCACCCTGTGGCGAGCCAATCCGGGCGGTGAACAAGGATAAAACAGTATACAGCATAAAACAAGACAATTCCCTCCTCCCCCCCCCTTAAAAAATTATTAAATCAAGGTCAATTTAAAACAATCGAAATTAGGTTAAAACACTATTACATAGAATTAAATATAAAATTAAATTAATACAAACCATTATCCCCTGTTGGTTAAAATTCTAAAGGCATTGTATAAGTGTATGAGGGACGGTCCCAATAATCCCGAGGCCTGGCAATTTAGTCCGGAAAGGCCTGCCGGAAGAGATCCGTCTTGACAGCCTTTTTAAAGCTGTGCAGAGATGTTAATTGACGGATCTCATCCAGCAGGCCGTTCCAGAGTCTGGGAGCGACGATAGAAAAGGCCCTCTGGGAGGTCGCCGCCAGCCTAGATTTTTGAGGCTGCAGCAGATTCCTCCCAGAGGAACAGAGGGCGCGGGGAGGATTGTATGGGAGAAGGCGGTCTCTGATATAACTTGGGCCCAAGCCATTTAGGGCCTTAAAGGTAATGACCAACACCTTGTACTGGGCCCGGAAACCAATAGGCAGCCAGTGGAGGGACCTCAAAACCGGAGTGATGTGATCTCTCCTAGATGACCCTGATAGCAACCTGGCTGCCATATTCTGCACTAGCTGTAGTTTCCGAGTCAAGCACGAGGGTAGCCCCATGTAGAGCGCGTTACAGAAATCAAGGCGTGAGGTTACCAGTGCGTGCACAACAGTTTCGAGATCCCTTACTTCCAGAAAAGGGCGCAGCTGGCGTATCAGCCGAAGCTGATAACAGGCAATCCTGACCGTCGCATTCACCTGATTTGTCATCAGGAGCGACGAGTCAAGGAGCACCCCCAGACTGTGAACACAGTCACTGGAGGAGAATGTAACCCCATCCAGGACTGGAGGTTGCAACCCAATTCTTGGTTTCGGGGCCGATACCGTGAGCACCTCCGTCTTGTCTGGATTCAATTTCAATCTGTTTTTCCTCATCCAGCCCATTACCGCCCAAAGACATTCATTGAGAGGAGAGATGCCATTGGAATTCGAGGCCGACGAACGAGACACGGAGAAATAGATTTGGGTGTCATCAGCGTATTGATAACACCCAGCACCATAACTCCATATTATCTCACCCAGCGGCTTCATATAGATGTTGAATAATATCGGGGACAAAATAGCTCCTTGAGGGACCCCACAAGTGAGGTCTCTCTTACCGGAGCTACAGTCCCCGAGCAGCACCCTCTGGGACCGACCCGAGAGGAAGGACCGGAACCACTGCAGAGCAGTGCCCCCGATACCTAACCTTCTCAGGCGGTCCAAGAGGATGCCGTGATCTATCGTATCAAAAGCTGCTGAGAGGTCTAGGAGCACCAACAGGGTCACACTACCCCTGTCGATGCTCAGACACAGATCGTCGGTCAAGGCAACCATGGCAGTCTCAACCCCAAAGCCTGTCCTGAAGCCGGTTTGAAATGGGTCTAGATAATCGGTTTCATCCAAGACCGCTTGGAGCAGAAGAGCAACCGCCCTCTCGATTACCTTGCTCAAGAATGGCAGTAATGAACCTGTAGTTTTTCATATCCAGGGGGTCCAAGGAAGGCTTTTTCAGAAGCGGCCTAACAGCCGCTTCCTTAAGACAAGATGGAAGATGTCCTTCCCTGAAGGACGCATTGATGATATCCGTGAGGAATCTTACCAATGAGTCCCCCCCCTGGACGGCCAGCCATGATGGGCAAGGGTCGAGAGGGCAAGTTGTCTTCCTCACCTTACCAAGCAGCTTGTCCACGTCCTCGGTACTCACAGATTGCCACTGATCCAGTATAACTACATCGGCGGAGTCATTGGACGTCTCGCCTATCAACTCTGTTTCAATGGTGGCATCTAAGTCGGCTCTTATCTGAGAGATTTTGTCCGCAAAGAAGTTGTTAAATGCGTCACAGCAGGCTGTCGTCGGGTTAAGTAAGGGATTTGGCGCCGGGGGCACCTGCGTCATTTCCCTCATCACCCTAAACAGCTCTGCTGAACGAGACTCTGCAGACACAATACGAGCCGAGGAGAAAGCTCTCCTCGTCGCACGTATCACCTCCCGATAAGAACAAAGAAAGTTCTTATGGCGAGTTCTGTCAGGTAAGAGTTGAGTCTTCTGCCACCTGCGCTCTAGTCGTTGTCCAGCCCGCTTCATTCTCCTAAGCTCAGGTGTGTACCATGGCTTACGGTTAGAAGCGGGTTGACAAGGACGCTTGGGAGCGATCATGTCGACAGCCCTTGTAAGATCGATGTTCCAAGTGTCAACCAGAGCGTCGACAGGGTCACCGGCATTCCCAACCAAGGAACCCTCTAAGGCTTTCCGGAATCCAATAGGCTCCATTAGCCTTCGAGGGCGGACCATTCTAATGGGTCCACCACCCCCGGTGGGGCAGATATTGGCTCTCAGTTCCAACTTAACCAGGAAATGATCCGTCCATGACAATGCGGAGGTATTCACAACCTCTGCCCACGGATATTCCTGTTCCGTACTGAAGACCGCATCGAGTGTATGACCTGCACAATATGTAGGCCCGTTGACCAACTGGCATAGGCCCATGTTTGTCATGGTCTCCATGAACTCGCGAGCCGCACCTGTTAAACTGGTCTCAAGCGGAATGTTGAAGTCCCCCAAAACCAACAGTCTGGGGGTCTCCAACAACAGCTCAGAGACCAGCTGTGTCAGCTCGGTCAGGGAGTCTGTTAGACAACGGGGTGGTTGGTAGACTAGCAGAATCCCAAAACTATCCCTGGTCTTTAGGCTAAGGTACATGCACTCGAAGTGGACTGTGTTCCGGACAGGTATCCTGGCTAAGGTCAGATGGTTCTTATGAACTAGAGCCACTCCGC
The DNA here is from genome assembly GCA_026167975.1 of Phrynosoma blainvillii. NCBI lineage: Eukaryota > Metazoa > Chordata > Lepidosauria > Squamata > Phrynosomatidae > Phrynosoma > Phrynosoma blainvillii. The sequence goes on from JANUYF010000004.1 coordinate 158,302,858, forward strand.
CCCCCCGCCCACTTCCCCTCACCTGCTCACTGACAGAGTACCCGGCTGGGAGGGCCTGCGCCCATGTAACTGCGCTATCCTCTCCCAGCCAGGTCTCTGTAAAGCAAGCCAGGTCGGCATCCTCATCCAGGAGGAGGTCCTGGATGATATGGGTCTTATTTCTAACCGACCTGGCATTGCAAAGGAGCAGGATGAGGTTCTGTGGTATGGTTGGTTTGCTCCCTAAGCCATTCAGAGCAACATAGGGAAGCGATCCCGTCTTCTTTTGCAACATTGGTTCCCATAGTTCCAACCATACCTCCCTTTCCCCAGCACGACTCCGATAGCCGCTCCCGTCTCATCTCCGGCCTCAGGTAGAATGGTACAAATTTTGACCCTTGGCAGGGCACAGTGGTTGGAACATAGATGGAATACACTCAAATAGTCCAAAGACTATACCAACACAAGTACCCATGCCAACCCAAAGTAATATCCTTAATACAACAATTTCCCTTAGATATAACAGGGGAGAGCCAAGAGCCGTGGATTGCTAAGACATATCCGGCAGTTTTAACTGTCAGCCTGGAGGCAATAGTACTGGCGAGCTTTATTGGCTCCTCCCAAGCCCTCCTAGCCTCAACTCCCTAATAGATGGTAGTTAGCACCGGTTGAGGATAAGGCCCTCTGAGGTCCAAGGTCCCATAGATGGAAACAATTGGGGCCAAAATAAAATCCCCTAGAGACCAAAGTCTTTTCTCAGTCCCTGTCAGGCCTGCAACGCTCAGCTGGTATAAGAGCTGGAGGGCGGGGGTGTGAGAGGAAGCCGACGCCGCCTCTCCCTCCTCCGCGACCGCTTCTGGGCCTCCTGGCCCATCGGCTCTCAGCCGGTGTTGAGGGCTGGAGCTCAGCTGATGTGGGAGCTGGAGCTGGAGCTGGAGGATGGGGGTGAGAGGGAGCCGCCGCCGCCTCTACCTCCTCCGCGGCTGCTTCTGGGCTCTCAGCCGACGAGAGCCCAGAATTACAGTATTACTGTACTGACCCGTATATAAGTCGACCCAGGATTTTAGGTTCAATTTCGGGGCAATTTTTTGTTTTTACTCATAGCCGAGTATATACGGTATGTAGAAAAGGTTTTCTTTCTCCTACCATACGTATTTTCAGTTTTGTCAGTTGTTTATTGGGTTTTCTTCAAATATTTCTACTGTTGATTCTTGGTGTGTTCTATATATCTGATTTTTATGTTATTATACACTACAGCTGATACTCATTTTTTTTCTTTTTGAACATAGGCTTGTTTTGTATTGAAGGTCCTCTTCTTCTGTGGCTTTTAGCACCTAAGACATTTTTTGTGTATCTTGGAAGAGCCTTTCCCACTGTAATGTGTGTGCAGCATCTTTAAAAAGGGATTTTAAGGATATTTTCTTTACAATAAGTTTTATCCATACACAAATTCAGATAGAATTAATTGATTGGTCTAAAGAAATATGTTTCAAAATATAGCTCCTTGGGTTTTTCTATGTTTTACTGGTTATTGTTACTTCGACATCCATTCATTCTGTTCTTTTTAGGAATTGCTTGTACTGATATCTTGGGCCGGCACCATGGCTCTTCCAAAGGTATTTTTTTTTTAAAAATAATAGCAGAATAGCTTGCTAAAATGATCCTGTAGTTTAGAGACCAACATTTCTCCTCTGAGTTAATTTTTTTAAAAAAAATTCTTAATGTTATAGTGCAAAAGTACAATTTCACTGATACTATAAAATTAAAAAAAGAAAAGAAAAAGAGGCCCTCTCTTTAAGTTTCCTCTGGTATGGCTAAAATGTGATGTCTTACAGCCAGAAAACAAATGTGACTTTACCTTTTGAACTTGCTGCATCCAACAAAGGTAAAACATTTTTCTAATAAATAAATAAATGGACTACATTTGGAATGTTTTACAAAAACATGGAAAGCTTTGTTAGAAATTCAGTGCTCTCTGCCTAACAACGGAGCTTGTAGCTTCACAAAGGATAGAGGCAACTTGGATCAAAAGAGAAGCATCTCTTTTTGTCTTGTGAATGGAACTTAAAAATTCTTTATTTCCTGGAATACTCACATGGTCAGAAGGAGGAAGGGTCTACCAGCATGAATTTCCCTTCAGAACCATCTGAACTCGGAACAATCACATCTTGACAAAATGTGATTAACATCGTCATAATGTTTTTCTCCTGTACGATTTTGAACACCTTTGCCTGATGAAGAAGCAAGTGGAGCTTCAGAAGCTTGCAAAATGTATACAGTCGCCCCTCCCAATTCGTGGGGGATCCATTCTGGACCACCACCACCCTGCAAATTGGGAAAATCCCCAATATTGGAGCCCCATTTATTCCTATAGGGGCGTGCTCCTGCATGTGGCATGGTGCGCGTGCCTCGGGCGCGCACCCTATTTAGTCCCTCATGGCTTGCCATCCATGAAGGAGCGAGGGATGTGAACGGCAAGACCGTGAATGGCAAGGGACAAGTGTATTGTGCATTTTGGTTGGTCCAATTAAAGTATCACTTTTGGATGTTATTGTACAGCTCAGCATTTTATTTTAAAAAAGAAAGTCTGAATTATGAATTATGACACTCTGGAAGACTGTAGCTTTAAAATTCTCATAGCAACAGACAACACAGTGGAAAAACTTATTATATCCAAGGTATCGTAAGATTTTATAACCTGATGATGTTAGTGTCTTGCAGTAACTGATCTTGCAGGCTAACTTTTTCTTTTTCTGCGACAGCACACTAATTTCCCCACTAGTATAAACATCTATTTTTTTACGGAAGCAGCTTAGTGTCCAAATAGTTGCTCTGTTGCAACCATGTATAGGTGTGTGACATGAGTCATACCCAACGTTAAGAACAATCAATTTGCATCGGTTAAGCAAATCAGCCTGTTCTTTCTTCACTCTTGCCGAGGATGGCTGAAGGTGGAGTTTAGTGTATTACAGCCTTCCTGAGCTGGGACTTGTCTTCTGGCTTTGAGCTTCCTTCTTTCAATCAAATGTTTGTTTTAATAGGTCAAAGTAGGAATAGGTTCTATGCTTTAAATACAAAGCCAATCCTCAATACAGGGAATCTTTCAAGTTGGGATTTCTTTGCCTCCTCATTATTGTTGGAGTTGGTGCATACATTTCACTGGATTACCTCTCTCTCTCAACTTTTTATCCATGATTGAAAGCAGTAGTTGCTCTGTGACTTTCCTAGAGGTAAGTTTTATCTGTGTGTATATTTTATATTTTTCTCTTTGTTTTGGAAATGTAGTATCCTCCCTGATACTTGATAACAAGCAGTTTCCTTGTTCTTCTTTGTTGATTCCACAGAGACCTACAACTCGGAACTGTTCACAACACAGGATTAGGATAGGAAACATCTGTTTGCAATATTATCTTACTTTTGGCTAGTATGGTTATGAAAGTTTGCCTCCGTAGTGTACCAGTATTAACAAGTGGGTTGTTTTTTAAACTGAATATGAAACTTTCCTGCATTAAATCTTTCCTTCTCAGATTCTGTGTTGAACAGGATTTAATAATTTTTTTTTTATTATGTGAAGTAAATACTTCTTCCTTGTTGGAAATTACGGAGGACAAGGGTTTCCTGAAGGCATATTTGCTGAAGGAAAACAATGTGCTAGAATTGGGCACCTGTCAATTAATTCTTATTTACAGCACAAAGGAGAAAAGGCAGCTTATTAGTGTCCATCAGTCAAAAAATAATAATGTACTGGACTGAAGAGCTTTCTTTCACTAACTTGATGTATACATGGGGTATGTTCATTAAAAAAAAATTGACAGCATTTTATTCAAGGAAGGGAGGACACTACAGTTCCTACCGCACAGTCCGCTTGCCCACTTATCTGTAAGTGCAGAGCCAGGAGCCTGAAGCTCATGTATGTTACTGCTTTGCAAACACTGAAGCTTTTGGCAAGCACATAGCAAAACCAACTACTGTTCAGACAAAGCTGTAGAGAGTGTAACTGAGCTGTTAGTCAAATTTCTGTTCACTAGCCTCATCGTTCATGTCCATTTAGTAATAAAATACTACGCAGTTTTCCGCCCCTTTAACTGTGGCAGAAGAATTGTCCGCTTGGACCTCTTTGTTGTCAGCTAACTTTGTTTAAGGAAGTTTTCTTTTCTCCTTTTGCGTGAAATAGAGAACTATGTACAATCTTTACAGAGAAATGTCGATTACTATTACATGTGATGCGTGCCTGGCTTGTACAGTCATCCCATATCTCATAATGAGGATGGCTCTCACCTCCACTCTCTTGCACTTTGAGTGCAGAATAATTACAGTGAAGCCAGTTTGAAATGCTGTCTCCTCTGAGATATCCAACTAGTCATGTTGCTGGATCATCCAATTGCATTGGGAGAAAAATTCACTTCTAATAATAATTCTAATAATAAAGAATCAGTGCAAATGGTTCACAGGGATGGGAATCATGTTGTCTGCCAGATATTGTTGAACTGCAACTAGCAGCATTTCTCGCTATAGGCTATCCTAGCTAGGGCTTGCAGTCTAGCAGCATCTGGAAGGCTATATATTCCCAGGCATCATAAACAGTAACATTCAGAAAAGGTCAGAAGAACTTCAGTTTTTTTAAAGTGTTGATTTGATCATTTCAGCTACTAGTTACATTCTTGTAGTTGTCTTTTTTCTGTGTTTCTGTGAAAGCATGTTATTTTAAATGTAGCATAAGGAAAGATTCTCCTTAAAAAGGAATTTGATGTAGTTCCTCACTCAGTCTGTACAGTCACCCCTTCGTTCTCACGGACTTGAGATCCGCGGTTTTGAATACTCACAGAGGGGTGACCTCCATTAAGATCAATGGGATGTGCCCCCTCAGGCATGCCCCATTCAAAACTATGGGGCTTGAATATCGGGGAGTCTCCGTTTTCGTGAGGGCGGTCCGGAACAGATCCCCCACGAAAACAGAGGGCTGACTGTAATTCTAAAATAGGCCCCATCAGATGTTGTTGGAGTGCAACTCTCAGTATCTCTTAACATCAGTTATGCTGCTTTAGGCTCCTGGGAGTTCTACACCAGCAACATCTGGAGTAACTCAGAATTCCCACCCCTGGTTTAGTTATATAATTTGCATGACAGGACATGGTGAAGTCCTGTGAAAGCAGCAGAAGGACTAACAAAATGCTTCTCAGTTTTAGAAGAATAGCCTGCTACATATTTTGTAGCCACAATATTAGCACAGTGCTCTACACGAATTTAACAGAGGTTCCTCATCCTGGGTTAGGTAGAACTCTCCTAATTAAATATGCATAATCCCTATGTACAATAGGTACAGTATTTCTTTTATATAGTAGGTATAGTATTTCTAATGAACAATGTAGAGATTATCAGATGTCTTAAATTGACGGGAGCTAAGCAGGATGCTCCCATCACAATCACGTGATTGGGGCAAGAATATCAGACAACAACATGTGATATCGCCATTATCCCATCCTTGTCCTGTCTATGGGGAGGAATTCTCCCTTCACTTTCCATTAATGGGAGTTTCCGTTAATGAAAAGCGACAGGAGAATTATTCACCACACATGGGACAAGGATGGGATAATGGCAGTGTCATCTGATATGGTTGCCCCAATCATGCTATTCTGATGGGAGCGTCCCACTTTGCTCCCATCACTTTCAGGCATCCGATAATCTGCTGTGTCTCCCTTATCCAAAATGCTTGGGACCAGAAGTGTTTTGGAATTCTGAGGTTTTTTGGAAGTTGGAATATTTGCAAATACATAATGAGATAGCTTGGAGATGGAACCTAAACATGACATTTGTTTGTTTTGTATATACCTTATAAACATAGCCTGAAGTTAATTTTATACTTTATATTTTTAATCATTGTGTGCATGAAACAAAGTTTATGTACAATGAAACATAAGAAAGGAGAGATGTCAATATTTCAGCCACCCACCTGGGTAATTTCGGATTTTGAAGTATTTTTGGAATTCTGGGTAATGGATACTCAATGTTTAGTATGTAAGAGCTCAATTATTTTCATCAGTCATAAATGATTTGTAATACATGTATGTCTGTCTTTGCTTGATACTTCTCCTAATTTATCCTAAGTTCATTATGATAACTCTGATGCTAGGTTGGGGAAAACAGCTATAATACTTGGACAAGCATAATCCTCACATAACGTGGGTTTGTTGTATGTTTGGATTCTTAGCTTCCTTGTACTTATATGTTGCTGGGGCTGCAATCCTAATCACACTTACTGATATAATTAGAATTGCTCTAAGTATCCCAGGAATTAAAATTTCCTCATTACTCTTTCCTCTCCCCTGACATTTACACCCTAGTTTAAGAGGTTTTTTTCTGTTACTTGAATAGTTGAAAAATACATTTTTGTTGTTAACTGCCTTCGCATTAGTGTAGGTGAACCTGCTGATGAGACATCTCCAAGACCCCTGTCCTTCACTGCTCTGCCCAGCTCCTGAAAACTCATACTCGTGATCTCTTTAATAGAATCCATCCATCTAGCATGCGGCCTTCCTCTCTTTCTACTTCCCTCCACCTTCCCTTATTGTTTTCTCCCCAATGATTCATGTCTTCTCATGACGTACTCCAGCCTCAGTCATCTTGGCTTCCAGGAAAAGTACGTACCGTGCATATTAATTCTACATTTCTTGTGGATTATATATAGGTTGAGTGCCCCTTATCCAGAATTCTAAAATTCGAAATATTCCAAAAACCAAAACATTTTTGTTTGGGTGGGTGAGTGGCCCAAAGTGACACCTTTGGTTTCTGATGGTTCGGTGGTATGCAAACTTTGTTTCATACACAAAAGTATTCAAAATATTGTATAAAATCACCTGCAGGCTAACTTTATAAGGTATCTATGAAACTTAAATTAATTTTGTTTAGTATTGGGTCTGTCAGAACTAGTTGAACTCTTTCCGCCAGACACAGTCAATCAGGCTTCTGTGGGTGATCAGAAAGCTGTTTATTGCTGGAGTCATAGAGGATTAGAAGTAAGGCATCTTTGGACAGAACCGAAGAAACAAGGGAACACACACATCTAATAAAAACATTTGAAAAGCATCAACTCCACCCCACAAAACTGGTGGGCTACACATTACATCGTTCCCAAAACAATTGCTTTTTTGTTGAATTATCTTTTTTCTCAGGAAAGCTTAGCTTAGTTATGCTAACTGCCATCATTAGCAATAACAGAGTCATTCAAACCTTTAGAAGCTGCAGTGGGGGGGGGGAAAACCAATAACACTCCCCCACATTTCTTTACCAGACATTCAGCAGGCTCAATTAATACAAGCTCTCTCTCTTAAGCTGTCTTAACCTATGCAGTTAGCGTATTTTTAAACATATTAAATATCACATATTTTTTAACTATCAATCCATCTACATATCAGATACAAAACAGAATTCTTCAGCACAACATCTTGGCAGGGTTAGCCCAATCCTGACAGGGTACCATCTCCAAGATTATGTATGTATATGGAAATACAGGTATTCTGAAATCCAAAAAGAAATTTCCAAAATACTTCTGGTCCCAACCATTTCAGATAAGGGAGATTCAGTCTGTAGCAGACATGTAACATTACCAAAGGAAGCTTCTTATATATTTCTTTAAAACAATGTTGATCCCAGTTTTCAGTTCTTTGAGGTTCCAGATTGGTTTACAGTTGAACAAGGCTTAAAGGCTTGTGCAAATCTATTAATGAGATTTTGCTCATTAAAGTGGAAAGCAGTAGGAAAAGAGGAATACCACATTATATGTGAATTCAAGGAAGCCACAGTTTGCAGAATCTGAGCATAGCTGCTAATAACAGTGTCTCTTGAAGGTCTCTCATTTATAGGATTGAAACCAACTTGATGGATAGTGTATAACAACAATTTTATTTGTATCAAACTCAGAACACAGGAATAATACAAATATGGCAAGGTTGCTATTTTAAGGGAAAGGATAAATTAAACCAACAATCTAGCAATTTTAAGATATCATTGGACAAGGTGTGCTAAAGAGACAGAAACATGCCACTCCTATAAGTGAGCATTGGAACGTAGCAATTCCATTTCACTCCCTATGAGTATGTACTTCTTCTCCCATGTTTGGTATTAAAGTTCAGAAAACCAGGAATGACAGTGGTTTCAAACTTTTCATGATAAAAGTAAAATTATTCTGCTTCACAGAATCAGGACAAGCGTTGAGGAAAATACTCACATGCAGGACATGATGTTTGGCAATAATGGCTAGAAGAACTTAAATGTGCTCTATTTTACCACAATTTGGTATCTTCTGTAGGGATATAGCTAGTGAAACAACCTATCATGCTTTGCTTCTGAGTGAACAGGATTTTACACCTCTGTTCTGTAGCTCAAATAGCTTGCACATCCTCTGCTCTCTGTTTTGGACACTATAGATAAGAGTTAAGTAAGTTCCTGTTTTTTTCATTCCTCTTTTTTGTGTAGAGAGAGAACCGCAGGCTTCAGGAAGCCAGCATGCGACTTGAGCAAGAGAATGATGACCTTGCCCATGAACTTGTAACAAGCAAAATTGCTCTACGAAATGACTTGGACCAGGTGAGAAGAACCTTCATCTGCAACCAGGCCTGACAAAAAAGTAGAGAAATCAGTGTCATGTTTGCAGCTAGGGAATATCCATTAGGTGTGGATTTCGAGTTACTATAGGAAACAGGATATTATATGTTCTGTATGGATGTTACTACAGGCATATATAATGGCAGAAGATGGAAGGTAAAAAGGTTGGCCTTTAGCCATCCAGTAGGGACTCGAATATGGTTCTAAACAGTGTATGCCATGGAGATATTTTCTAAATGTACTTTAGACTCTGATGAATTACAAAATTTTACTAAAAGTCTATACTCTGATAGTCCTTTGGATCTCAACGTCTGCATATGCTTTGCCATGACACCATTATCAACATCATAGCCTACCCTAAGTCTCAGTAGAAGTTAGCATGAGCCTAAATTCGCCCAATAAATATAGGCCTATTATGTTGTAGAAGAGTCAATGCTCTATAAAACAGTGTATGCCATGGAGATATTTTCTAAATGTACTTTAGACTCTGATGAATTACAAAATTTTACTAAAAGTCTATACTCTGATAGTCCTTTGGATCTCAACGTCTGCATATGCTTTGCCATGACACCATTATCAACATCATAGCCTACCCTAAGTCTCAGTAGAAGTTAGCATGAGCCTAAATTCACCCAATAAATATAGGCCTATTATGTAGTACAAGAGTCAATGCTCTATAAAACAGGAACTTGCCAAATGGCTTTCTGCATCAGTACAAGTGCCCATACATAGTGCCTGACTATGCTTAGTTATTTGTTGCAAAGATGTAGGCATGGATGTTGCAGTCTTGGTCCAATATTTATATAGAGTCTGCATACAGACAATAATACAGTCAGCCTTCGGTATCCACAGGGGATTCGTTCTGGACCCCCCCTTGCAGATACCAAAACCTGCAGATGCTCAAGTTCAGTTGTTCCCAATGGCAACGCAACCACATTCATGCATCACCATTGGGGGCAACACAGGCTTGCCATCTGCGGATGCCGAGGACCAACTGTATGTCATAATTGCTGCTAACCATTTATTTTAAATCCTACCAGGGCAGGATCAACTATATGTACAGAGACACTTGCAAGAGGCCATGCATCTGCAGGAAAATTCACTGTCACAGCCACTGCACCTGAGCTGATGCTTTAGCAGCAAGAAGAGACTTTTTAAAAACACAGCTCACATACCTCATACTTTTTCAACCTCACACACTATCAGTGTTGGGAATGTTATCTGTCACCTGGTGGTTGCTCACCATCTTTTTAAAGTAGATTTAGGCTTCAGACTTTTTTGGGTTATTACTTTTTTCATAGGTTTTCATCATCTCTCTTAAATTTGATATTCCACTAAAACAAGTATTTCCTCCTTTCAGCTTTGTCACAGCCCTTCATGGCTTGAGTAATAATCAGGTGTGGTTGAATGAACATTTATTAAATAATACGTAATAATAGCAATATGTCAAAATGTGTTTTCACAGCAAGTAGTTTGTTGACTGTCCTCTATGATTCACAAATATCCTTATACACAACTCTAATCCCTCACATTCCATTATGCCATCCTCTCTTCCTCTCCCTTAAACATTTCTGCCATCAGCCAAACAGCACCCAATATCCTCCAACATTCTGCTTCACTCACTCACAACTCATCTTCTTTACTCTGAAGCAGGGACCTATAAAACATGTTATCATATACAAGACTGCACAGACTTGTCAAATACCCCAGTTAAAATCCTCTAAGGTTCCCTGTGAGATAGATTGCATTATCACTGTTTGTATATGTGAGTCTTCCTTGGCATTTCAGGCTGAAGACAAAGCAGATGTTTTAAATAAGGAGCTGCTCCTGACCAAACAGAAACTAGTAGAAACTGAAGAGGAGAAGCGAAAACAAGAAGAAGAAACAGCCCAGGTAAAATTAGCTGCATTGATCCATGTGGTGGTGGGGAGGGGCTACCAACTTGAGTAAAAAGGTAAAAGGTATTCCCCATTGACAAGGTTGTCAAGTTGTGTTCAACGGTGCTCATTTCCTTTACTATGTCAAAGAGCCAGCGTTGTCAGACTACTCTGTGATCATGTGACCAGCATGATTGCACAGAACGCTATTTACCTTAGCACCAAAGTGGTACCTATATATCTCCTTGCATTTGCATGCTTTTGAACTGCTAGGTTGGCAGAAGCTTGGACTAGTGATGGGAGCTCACCCCATCATGCACCACCCGGGCCTTGAACTGCCAACCTGCCGATCTTGCAATCAACAGAGTCAGCGTCTTAACCACTTGTGCCACTGCATCCTGTTACCAACTTGAGTACAAAACATTTAAATACAGGATATCAAAAAGGAAGATGTGCAGAGCATTGACTAAAGATCAGGCAAACCACATGAAGTTACAGACCACATAGTTCTGCCATGAAGCCAATCAAGAGAGGTGGTATGTGAGGAACAGATTAGTGAGGTTAATTGTTTGAATGCCATTAACATGCATGTTGATATTTGCATGTCAAGACAAGCCTCTATTGACCTCTAACTAGAACTAGTTTACCCACAAATAGTCAAGAATAGCAAAGCAAGAATCGGATGTATCTGGTTATGTGGTTCCATCCAATGAGAAGTTCTCCTACAGATGCCAGTTTTTCCCCAGTTGTCCCACAGGTTCATTAGTGAAAGTGGCCATTGCAATTTTGTCCTCTGTCACCAAAGTTTTTGGTTTGACTTTGTGCTTGAGGCATGTTTCTATTGCTTTGATTAGAGGCATGTTTCCTGTACTTTCATTTGATAGCTTTACATCAGCTACCTTCAGATTGCTTTAAGTATATCAAGCCAAAAAAAGGATTTCTAATTAAAGTAGTTCCTTTTATTCTTGATGAACATGAATTACATTCCAGATTAATATGGATGAACTAACTGGATCAATACCTTGTAATAGAATTACTCCATATTTAAATACACATTGAAAGAATGCCGTGTGTAGGTTTTCCAAATATTAATTCTGCTTGTGACTGCATATAAAGGTTACTAAAGATATTAGCAGGTAACTAAATGCTATAATAGAGCAATATTGTATTTGAACAATACTTAATCTAATAACAATGTGTGTTAAAAGAAGGATCCAGAAATCCAAGAAAAACCCATTGGCTAGTTTTCTCAAGAAGTGTTATATACTGGTCTTAGGAGAATTCTCCACAGACAATGAATATTCTGTAAACATACATATTATCGTCACTAAATAAAAGGAACATCCCTGCCCTTAAAGATACTGAAGCAGTAAGTGATTTCATTTCTGTTTGCATGTTTTTCTCTTAAATTTACCTAACCCAAGCATGCAATCAGAATGATGTTATGACTTATACTGGAGAATATGGCGTTATATTTAAATATTTATATGTTTCAATATTTGAAGGGATGTCATATTGAGGAGGGTACTAGCTTGTTTTCTGCTGCTCCAGAGAACAGGACCCGGAACAATGGGTGCAAGCTTCAGGAAAAAAAGATTCCACCTCAACATTAGGAGGAACTTCCTAACAGTGAGAGCTGTTCGATAGTGGAACCCACTCCCTTGGAGAGTGGTGAAATCTCCTTCTTTGGAGGTCTTTAAACAGAGGCTGGATGGCCATCTGTCAGGGATGCTTTGATTTTGAATTCCTGCATGGCAGGGGGTTGGACTGGATGGCCCTTGTGGTCTCTTCCAACTCTTTGATTCTATGATTCTAAGGGTTTTTTTGGGCCTTTGTTTCCAGCACACCGTGAAATTGTTCTGTTCAGGAATAAAATAGGCGCTAAGTGCATTTTGTGCTCCATCTTCAGCAATGATACCATACTCCAGATAGAACATGGTTCTATCTAACAAACTGTGCCTACATTATTTTTAGATCTTTCTTTCTCTCTCTCTCTTTTCCATCATTATATCATGATATGGCTAGCTATAGAATTTTCTGATCATGGTTTAGTAGTGCAATGGTGATAAAGGTACAGGCCTATTTTTCCATTTCCTCCACCCATTTTGGGGGGGCCCCAAATGCTCCCCAAACATCCTCTGTGGGTCACAGGGAGCAGTTTTGCCACTTTGGTGCCCCTGGGAGATTTTTTTCTTTTTTGGGAAAAAGGGGAGATCTTCTGGGCCAAACACAGTCAAGAGAGGGCAAAAAGTTTAACAAAAATGCCTCTTGTGACCTTTTGGGTTGATTTGGGGGCAAAAATATATTTAGCAGGGGAGTCAGTGAGGGAGGTGTGGTCCTCCAGGGTCCTCCGGGGTACAGTCCAGCATATTGATAGTGCTGATTTTTGCTGATCTGTCTTTGGGTACCTTTTGGGAATGTGGAAGACTTCCATGTTTTATTTATAATGAATAAATAAAAGCAAGATTATAGTGACATACTCAAACCATGAAACATTATCAATCTGAGGCTCAGATTGTCAGGACATTAAAATAAGAACTGAGCAGAATATTGGGAGCTCCATTGAATTTCTGAAACAAATATGGGCCTAGAGGGGAAAAAAACAGAGCTGAGGAAAGTGTCTAGTGTTGCATTTCTTATTGAAATACTTTTACTTCTTATGGAAAGTTGCAGATTCTATCCCAGTAGTTACATAGTAGTCAGTTTACAGACTTATTGTGTTGATATCCAAATGTCATATATGAAAATATTACATTGCATAATGTCCTAATGATGTCAAAGTCCAGAATAAACAAATATAACATTTTTAGAACGATACACTTTGGAGTATTACATTTGGCTGTAGAAAATGTTAATGTAGTTATTTATAGTATTATTATGAATAGTCATAGAAAAAACAATTATCACCTTTATTTAATACATAATACAAAGCCATGATATAACAAAAAAGAGAAATAACATACACAAAGCATCAGAAATTATTTTCCTGCTACTACATTGTGTCTTTCATTTTAGTATCACATAGAGCATTTTCAACAAGATTTTTTTCCCTATTCCCTATTGCTCCTGGAGATCTAATTGATGCTGACTTTGGTCTGATTTTGACATCAGGTTAAAACTTGGCTTCTTATAACAGCCTTTGGGGCTGAATGGGTTCATGCAATGTGTAAACATATATGAATATTTTTTTCTGTTTTAACCTCATATTTTTAATTGATGCAATTGTTTAATAAGTTTTTAGATTTTTAATTTTTTTTTGTCTTAAGTGTTTTACATTTTAAATTGTTTAACTGGTTTTGTTGTAAGCCACCCAGAGATCTTACAATATGGGGTGGGATATACATTGTATAGAGACCCAGCATAGCATAGTGGTTTTATGACTTTGGAGACTAGGGTTCGATTCCCAGTTTGGCCATGAAACCCATTGGGTGACTTTAGGCAAGCCACATGCTCTCAGCCTCAGGGGAATGCAATGACAAACATCCTGTGAACAAATCTTACCAAGAAAACCCCATGATAGAGTTGTCTTAGCGTTGTCATATGTCAGAAACAACTTGAAGGCACACAACAACAAAAGACATAGTATAGTTCACCAGTAATGGCCAACTTAACTTATTTAAGGCAGCCATATCCAACAACTTAGTAGATCATTTTTTCTACCAGGATTTGAGTACCCCTCCAGTGTTCAGTCTAATCTTCCTGTTGCACTAATACAAATCAGCATCCCTTCCTTGTCTTCAGTTGCTGTCTCCCTCAATATTATTTTTAAAATATTTATTAATAATTTGTTAATACTTTAATAACAAATAATATTTGTTAAATTCAGTGATCACATTCAAATGTCATATTAGAACCTGACTTGTCCTAGAACTCTGACCATGGTGGACAGCTATTAGCAGCACAATTTGTGTGCTGCTTCAGCTTTGCAGGACTTCAATATCTTTAACTTATAAAAAGACAGAAATTGCAGTCTTCTGAATAACCCCTGGATAAACCGTAGTGGTTTGGGAAGCTATATGGTTATTTTAGTAGATTGTTCCTCAAAGCTGACTGCTACTCTTTTTTCTCTCCCATATACAGTTGAAAGAGATCTTCAGAAAACAGCTGGAGAAAGCAGAATCTGAAATAAAGAAGACAACTGCTATTATTGCAGAATATAAACAAGTAATATTTTGAGCTTGGAGTTTTACTGTTTCAACTCTCCTTTCGGTCTGTATAACTTCCTGTAGAGCAAGAATTATCTGGGCATGTTTTTCTCTAAGTAAAATCCACTGATAGCTGAAATCAACCCATAATACTTGGCTGCCTTCCAGCAGAGTCCTGGCAACAAGCACATTTTATTCCTACTTACAGCTGATATAAACAAGCTATTGGCCAATTATAAATTACCCATCATATCCGTCACACCATTGATTGGACAGTTTCTCCCTGTGGAATGGTGGAGTCTCCTTCTTTGGAGGTTTTAAAACAGAGGCTGGATGGCCATCTGTCGGATGTGCTTTGATTGAGAGTTTCTGCATGGCAGGGGGGTTGGACTGGATGGCCCTTGTGGTCTCTTCCAACTCTATGATTCTATGATTCAATTAATGTTAATTTTTAAATCTTAATGATCAAAATATGAGAGAACAACTTGGGACTGTCAACACTTGCAATAGGCTATAAGAGAATGAAATGTTAATGGCCCCTTAAAATATGTTCAGTTTTCTTTGTCAAGTGAATTATATTGAAAACCTGTTATTTCTTTCTAGATTTGCACCCAACTGAGTAGTAGGCTGGAGAAACAACAGGCAGCCAGTAAAGAGGAACTTGAGGTTCTAAAGGTGAGAGTAAACTGCTCAAATAGTTATACATTGTATTAAACTGGTACATTAGATTTAGGTTTTCATGTTGGCATTCTGCACCAACTGACTCTTTTGGTGCTATTTTTTAACAGAGACAAAGTAAATTGTTACACATTCACATTGTGACTCCTTGGAAAAAACTCCATGACCCTTGTGTCCTATCTAGATAGACAGAGCAGTGTATAACTGAAAAATATGGTGCCCAGTCAAACTTGATGGTGCTACATGGGGAGAAAAGGCAGTGCCCTATATATATATAACCTCAGTAGAGTCAGTAGCGTCACTGGGGTGTGGGCCGCACTTGGTGACACCCCAGAAGGGGGGTTGACACCAGATTGGATCCCTGCCCCCCAGGGGTGCTGTTTTGGCCTGCATGGTCACTCCTAGGCCAGGCGTGGGGGCATTTCAAACCTCCTTGGCCTGGCGCGAGGGCGCTCCTTGGTGCTCCCCACACCGGAAGCCCACTCTCCAACTGTCTTATTGGCTGGTTTCCTGCCTAAACCCTCAATTCCTTTTATCCGCCACAGCAGCAACATCTAGAGGAACTCTTCAGAGATTCAGTTTCCTGTCAATTGCCGTTTGAAAGGATCAGTCTGCGTTTTGGTGGTATTTTTTTTAACATCATTCATATTTTAAGAGGAACACTGCGATTTCTGTGAGAATCGCAGTCTTACATGTGACTTTAATTTCTGAGGTGAAGCTATTTCAACGACCGCTGAGGTAAAAATGTTTCTAAAATGGCCGCTCACCCTTCTGGTGTGCTTGGCAAAGCTCCTTTATACCCAAAATAGAGACAATTTTCTTTTAGAGAGTACTCCTGGAGGAAAACTGTTAAAACGTCATCCGCCTCACTGCCATGCTTGACAAAGGCCATAAGGCAATTTTTACTGATATATATATATATATAGTGGCCACTTGCCCTGCTTCGTGCTCGGCTAAGGTCCATCATGCTTCTGAGGAGAAATTTTTACATGATCACTTACCTCTGTGTCACACAGCTAAAGCTTCCCAAGTCGAATTTATTGAATGGCCATTTGCCTTGCTGTAGCACTTAGCAAAGGCTCATCCTTCTGAGGACTTGAGGTTACTCTGACCCCCCTGGGGTCAAACCAACTGTCTTGGAGCCCTATGTGGATCATCATCGGTCCCTGACTCTCTGGGGCCAAACCGACTGGCTTGGAGCCTTACGTAGATCATCATTGGTCCTGACTCCGGGGTCAAACCGATTGGCTTGGAACCCAACTTCGATCCTCGTCGGTCCCTGACTCTCCGGGGTCAAACCGATGATTGGCTTGCAGCCTGACTTCGATCCTCGTCAGTCCCTGACTCTCCGGGGTCAAACCGATGATTGGCTTGCAGCCCAACTTTGATGCTCCTCGGTCTCTGACTCTCCGGGGTCAAACCGATTGGGCTTGGAGCCCAACTTTGATCCTCGTTGGTCCCTGACTCTCTGAGGTCAAACTGATTGGCTTGCAGCCTGACTTCAATACTCGTTGGTCCCTGACTCTCTAGGCTAAAACCGATAGGCTTGCAACTCTCCATCGATCTTTGTTGGTCCTGACTCCCCGGAGTTAAACCGATTGGCTTGGAGCCCTACATGGATCCTCATCAGTCTCTGACCCTATGGAGTCAAACCAATTGGCCTCCAGCCATGCATCAATCCTCATTGGTCCCTGAATCTCCAGAATCAAACCGATTTGCTTGCAGTCCTATAGCAACACTTGTCAGTCCCTGACTCTCTGGGGTAATACCAATTGACTCACGACCCAACTTTGATCTTTGTCAGTCCCTGACTCTCCGAGATCAATCTGATTGGCCCACAAGTGGTTTTATATGGTGCCTTCCCCAACTATGGGGTGGTAGCCAGGTCGGCATCACGATGTTGGCACATTCTGGTTGTGGTTGCTCCCTCCATACCGAGGTCAACTACTACCAAGCTTTCACTTAGAACCATGATTATAGTGTTTCCCTCTGCACTGAGGGCCACTACTCTGTCAAATTCAGAGCCATGCTTGTCCCTCCCTCTGGATGTTGCCAGTAATCACTCATTCAGCCCCAAGCTATGGTCACCCTGGCACACACTCAGCTGGATTCGAGGCTTAGATTATTGCCTCTATACCGAAGTCTACAATTGCATGCCTCATTCTGCCTCCCATTCATTCGAGTTCGAGCCAGGTTTAAGGTTCCTCCCTCGATACCGAGGGATGGCAGAGCCAAATATGCAGCGTCAAATTTGCCTCCATGTCAAGACCTGATATCATGGTTATCCTTATATAACTGATTCGGAAGACGTGGTGCTTCCTCCATGCTGAAGGAGGGCACCACCATTCCCATGTTACATTCTTATGAGGATGTGCTTTTGTCTCTGTACGAACAGTCCTCCACTCATCACAGGACTGGAGGATACCATTATGCGCTTGGTACCGGCATGATTGGAATCATCTTGTTCCCCCCATGGGAGGCTTTGGCACCATTGCTCATCCTCTAATGCCAAGCTATATTCTTGTATCACTCACTTGATATAGATATATTCTGGGATGTGCTTGGTCTCCCTGTATTGGGACCAATACCATTATTTCCTTAGACTGCCAAATCAAAGACATGATTACACTTCCATGCTGAAGGCCATTACCATTCAAGGTCTGCCATGACTGTTACTGGGGTGGTCATACCCACCCCCCTTTTTCAGACTGGCATTAATGCCTTCATTGTTCCCTATTGGTGGCTTTCAGAATATACTTGTTCCCTCCATGTCAGAGGAATGTTTTCACTTCCCCTGTGCAAGTGTCAGGGAACGCAGTTGGTGTCTGCTTTCCAAGGGCCACTACATATAACGAGGAATACAAGTCTACGCCCCATACACATAACCCTTCCAAGGGGTTCTTGTTGGTGCCACTCACATCTATGAAACTTGTGACAAACTACTGTTTGGTCTCTACCCGGGATGAGCTCATATACTGACCTCTGATTTCAGTGCAATCTTCTGGGGCCTCATTCAGATGGGAACTGCATCACTTCTTTCTCATTTGCTGTCCTGGGCAGGAACGCCCTCTGGGGACATTCCTCCGATTTGAGCCTCCATTTCACAGATTTATCCACCCCTGTGGACACTTCATGATCTTGGGATGTGCATACTTGTCCCGTTTTCTCCAGGCTGACTGATGTCATAACATCTGGTTCTTCTGGGTCTCTAGTCTCAGGGCATCATTCTGGTGAGGTGGTGATATTTCAGGTCTCCACCTGCAGTCCTGCCAAGGCTAACTATGCACTGCAAATGTCCTGGGTCTTTTCTCTCCGTACAGGGAAGCCTGTGCTCCCCCCATTATTGTGCCCTATGATAGCACACGTCATGCTTCATCAAGCACCCCATATCTATACAGTAAAGGGTTTCACTCATGGTGAGGAGCTGGACTGGTGGCTCTTAAGGTCTATTCCAGCTCCCCTGTTCTAAATTCCTCTCTCATGACCCGTTCATGATGAGTTGACACCATATTGCTCCTGCTATACTGTTGCTTATCAGTTCTCACCATTCCTGCATCCATGTTATCCTTCATATAGGACATCATGGGATGGGATAACATTCCCACAGGGATCTCTTTCTACTTACAGTGTGAATCCCTTTACTTTTATAATGCTATGACTAGTCTTCTATTCATCACACCAGCCACTATTATTTTCCCTGGAATTTTCACCAAGAATTGCATGTTTCATGCTGATAGCCTGAAACATTACGTTCAAACACAGCACGTCTTGTGGATCACAACAATTGGATATTGTGATATTCTCACTGTTCCTGTTGTCAGTGTCTTGCTATGACTAGATGAGGTACCATTTCTCTTCTCTGATGTCCACCACTATTCCAGAAATTGTTACTGAACCTTCTCCAGTTTGTTGCCATTAGGCTCTCTCTGTAGGAATGGAATATCCAGTCATCCTACTGCCCAATTGTGGTGCGTGCACTTGTTTTCTTCCGCTTTTGCTGGTGATGCCCAACTATCTCTTTGCTGAGCACAGATGGTCTATTTCACTTTCTATGTGAACATAGTCCTAGATTGTTTAGCGTTCTAGACGTTGTCTGTCGATGTTATAATCTTCAAACAATGGCTTAGAGGCTTTATCAGGTCATTGCCCTTTTTCCACTTGAAATATTCCCTTTGACGCATCTTAAAATTTGAGGGTTTGGTAAACCCCTTTTTTCCTGATTGCCAATGTCACAACCTGGGCAGCCTCACATTGTTGCAAGTCTGTTGCCCTTCGTATTGGTTTCCATTCATCTCCTGGATTAGACAGAGTCTGTATGCCTTCCTTCCTGTTGCGCTTGTCCACTTGCAGTAGTGAACTTCTTTGACTACCTACTGGATAGCTTTGGCATGATTTCCATTGCTAACAAACCTGTGCTGTCTAGGTCAGAGATTCTCCCTTGACAAGATCTATCAACAGGCTGTGCAACATATGGGTTAGCTGGCAAGCCTGTTTTTTCTGCCACTGTGCATGTTCTCACCTGCATTGGTGACTGTTTCCACTATGTCTCAATATTGGAATTTCAGCTTGACTCATGTAGAGTCATATTAGTGGGACTGCTTGACCCTATATTTACATGCCTGGGGCTCAGACTCACAAATGTGATTTTGTTTGAGGTAATGTGCCATCTTAAGTAGCATGGCACTCCCTCCTCCACTGACTGAAGCTTGTCAGTCTGTTAACCCATTTGTGTGATTTGCAGAGACCACGAAGAAGAAGGACAGGTTGCTTACCTGTAACAGTATTTCTTCAAGTGGTCATCTGCAAATTCACACAAATCCCACCCATCCTACTCTCAGAGTGGTGCCCTGCCTCTCCTTCAATCCTGGGCTGCTGCCGTGGCGGATAAAAGGAACTGAGGGTTTAGGCGGGAAACTGGCCAATAAGGCCCAAACGCCTCTAATAGCTTTAAGAAGGTTCCGAAGTTTGCTGCGCAGGTGCAGAATAACCCATTTGTGTGAATTCGCCGATGACCACTTGAGGAAATACTGTAACAGCTAAGCAACCTATCCATCTGATGTCTAATGCCAGGTAGGTTCAATATCTTGTGATAGGTATTGCTACTGCATTGTTGTAGAAGGAGGTACTATCTTTTTGGCCAAAAGAGCTACTTGATTCTATCTGCTGAATAACATTTCTATTACCATCAAGAAAACATCCTTGCCTCTTTTTTATTTTTTAACTATGGCTATTACTTATTTCTGTTGCTGTTTCAGGGGAAGGTGATGGCTTGCAAACACTGCAGTGAAATTTTTAGTAAAGAGGGAACATTGAAAGTGCCTGCAGTACCTACAGAAAACCCAGGTACAGTCACAGATGATGAGAAAGATGCCCTTAAGAAACAGCTAAGAGAGATGGAGCTGGACCTGGCACAGACCAAACTACAACTTGTAGAAGCCAAATGCAAAATACAGGTATCTGAATATATAAGTATTTTGTTGCATTGTTAACTATAGTTTGCCATTGCATCCATTGGTGTAGCAGAGGGAGTAATTACACCATCTTTTTTGTGGTTTTTATAATTCATGTAAGTGGGTCTTGCTCCTTTTGCAGAGACAGCTGCACAAATTTCTAAAGGGGATAAGTGTTTTGATAGTAGCCTCTTCCCACGTACTCAACTCTGTGTACACGTCTGGGCACACTAAAGCTACTCCCCTCCATTACTTTTCATCCACTGAGTGAGCAGCAACTTAAGGACCTTTTCCTTAAGAAACATCTTTGCCTCAGATGGGTAGTAGTCATATTTCTTCACTTTTTTTTTGTGTGTTTTTAATTCATTTTTTCTCTTTTTGTTTTTGTCTACATCTCTTCAATTTACTTAGACTGTCATTGTTTCCATGCATCTCACCCTATTTTATGCAGGGTTCTCAGTCATTGTTTAAATGCTATACTACTTTTCGTGGAAAGATTGTGCAGTCTGGTGATCATTTCTGCCTGGGAGATCATTATTTACACTAGCTCTGTTGGTCAAGGATTTAAAAAGCAAAGTTTGCATAATCATTTTTCTTATCATCAGGCTTAGGAAGAAGCACCCAAAAGATGGATAAAGTGGTCAAAAATTGCCCCTTGGTTCCTGTTTTGTGATCCAGGTCTCTGTATGTGACTAAGAGTAGCCAAACCATGACAAATCTGCATCACATATAAGCAGCAACAACCACCGTGCCAACACTGATAGTACTTTTAACAATATTAGGATCACTGTCTTAATCTGACATGCAATGACTTTCCTCGTTGGGGCAGACTAATTCTGCCCTTAATGCATCTGCACCTCTGGTACAGAGGAGATCTAACTCAGCACTGAATTCTTCAGGATGGTTGGTGTAAACCATCCTGAAGAATTCAGTGCTGAGTTAGATCTCCTCTGTACCAGAGGTGCAGATGCATTAAGGGCAGAATTAGCCTGCAACCCCAGGTACAGGGGTAGAGAGGGATGTTGACAGCCTGCAACCCCAGGAGGACTGTTATTAATCCCAATGGAGATATAGGTGTCATATTGACATGTTAAAGAAGGTATTCTAAGAAAAAGACAAAGTCCTATTCTGCCAAGATGGAGGGCATACTGGACCAGTGTCAACTAGAATCTTCCTCACCTCAACAATTTGACCTTGTGACTTCACAAGATTGTTGACCTTAGACTTCAGAAGCATAAGACGATCTGAATATACTTAGATCTGTAACATAAGCTTCTTTGAACAAACATTTCAACACTGATCCTTGATCACAGATCAAAGGAACCACATGAAGGTATTGTGATGAACTTGCAAGAGCACCCAGTGGATGAAGTTATATGTATAGGATCATGCTCCAGAGGACAAATTATCAAACATTCATCTTCACAGCCACAGCCCCAACAACCTCCATTGGTATAGAGATCAAAAATCTAGGAAGTTTCTCCATTTTGCAGTCCAGAAGCACCAGCATCAGTCGCCTCGAATTCATAGGAAACCATCAGACTTATACTGCAGATTTTAAAGTTGCAAACACAGAAACCTTACACAACCCTCACACAGGGGAGATGTGGATTTGTCTGATTTAGATTATTAATTTGAATCAAACTCTCCTGATTTACTATTGCCTCTGACATTGTCTTCCAATGCGGGCAACTCTGTCTTTATTGCTGTTTTATTGTCTTTGGCCATATGCCAAACAGGTCCTTTGGATGGCAGTGTTCCTGGACATTAAAATTCCAAATCCGACCCCAATATCAGACCCTGTTCTTAATGGGGTAGAGAGGGATGTTGACAAGCAGATTCTTCTAGCACAGTTGCCAACTCTTGCTAGCTTTGTTGGACAATCTTGGAACAAAACATCTTCAATACCTCTAACACCAAGACATATTGAATATCTCCATCACATTCAAAAAAAAGTGCTGAAATCCTATTTCAGTATTCACAACCCAGCTCAATCATTGCGAAAGCAGCACAAATAAAATGGCAAAAGGGAACTCTTCTTCTGTACACAGAGAACTTTAAAAAATTAAGATGATGTTGGAGAAGAATTTACTCTTCTGAGGCATTGGCAATCCATGTACCTGTAGATCCTTTCTATGACTTGCTGTTAGCAATTCTGTAGATAGAGAACTCAAATACTTAAGATGTTCCTTGGAGGACAATTTACTGGGCATGTGTGGCTGGTTACCAGCAGTTTTACCATATGATAAAAGAGCATAGCCCTTTCATGTCACACAACTCAGGTTCCCAAATTAGCTAGCCAATAGATAAGATCATCTCACATTGCAGCCACATGTGGCTGAAATATAATTGTTGGCACAATTGCCCTTAAACATTGCATATGGCTCCAATCCACATGATGAGCATGTACTCTATGTTGGATAGAAGGCCTGTCTTTAATGCCAAGACCGATGATGCAATGGACTAGTTGTATAAGGCTAGGGTGGAAGCAAAGAAAATTCAATACCCTGTAACTATCTACAAGCCCCTACAAGTCTCAGTAGATAAAGCCATACAGATCATGAAGGACAATTCTCATCAGTCTTCTCAGTCTAAAAAGCAGTACAGCAAGTTTAAATTTCATTCCACCTGTTTGAAAAACTCCTCTGACACCAAATCTCTCTTTTGACATCAGTTCACCAATTCAATGTGCCTATCCCATCACAAGTGAGGATGTCTCAAGCATGGCCACAGCATCTAGTGCACTATTACCAATGACTTTTAGCTGCTCACCATTCTTTGATTTGGTTGTGTGATAAGACTTTGAGATCCTTGCACTTCTAAGAGGGTTCAGGTGCGTCACCCTTTCTCAGGTTCTGGAAGAAGAAATGGCTACACTTCCTCCAAAAATGTGCCCTACGTTCTTCTCTATCAGTCCAGTTCTGTTCTGAGCACTCCAGTTCATTTCTCATGTATTCATGAGAAGAATATCATTTGTAGTGGTTTTTCTTCATACAAGAGAAACATCAAATCTTCCCCCCATCTGGAAGATTGGCTTTTGGTAGTATACCCACACAGTAAGTTGACATAGGACCTCAGGCACACATTACACCTGCTGGTGCATCTGAGACTATGGGCCTTTGCAGACTGCCAGAAATAGTGCAAATTGAATCCACTTTAACTGCCCTGAGTCAGTGCTAGGGAATCATGGGAACTGTAGTTTATTGTGGCACCAGAGCTCTCTGACAGAGAAGGCTCAATGTCTCAGAAAAAAACTACAGTTCCTGTGATTCCCTAGCACTGAGCCAGGGCAGTTAAAGTAGACTCAAGCTGCACTGTTTCTGTATTCTGTAAAGGCCCTATATGTGGATATAAAAAAGTCCCAATTTATACCCACTCAGAGAATCTTTTTCATAGAGGAGGTCATAGGGACAGGGCAGACATGATCATAACATCAGTGCATTCCATGATACACAAGGACATGGCTTCAGCTCAGTCAGGTTGAAATTCCTGTGACTCAGGCTTCCACTACAGAAGTGATCATATTTGCATGGTTGAGACTTCAGCCCATGCAACAGTGGTTCACATCCTACTTCAGCTGTGAGAGACAATTCCCACAAATCTTTCCAGCAATATCCAGTGTCAGTTGAAATGGTTGATTCATTGAAACATATCTACTTGCCTCCTATTTCACCATCCTCAGCCTGACATGATAACTCAGCACAGATGTATCACAGCTCAGTTGGAGAACCCACTGTGGCTCACTCAAAAGAGCATTGCTCTCTAGTGAGCACATTCTGCACATAAATATATGAGAACTGACAGTTCTCATAGTCTTGTCAGCCCTATAACAAGTGGTTACTGGACAGATGGTCCAAATACTGATGAACAATTCCATGACTAGGTTTTACATAAAAAGCTAGGCAGCTCAACATCTGGCACCCTTCCATACTTTACTGTTGATTCCTGGCACTGGTGTATCTCCCATCACAACATATTGGTAGTAGCATGTTTCACAGAGGAAAATAACATTCCACCTGATCAGTTGAACCTGTACATAAAAGGACCCTCTGCTCCACCATTTTTTGTCAGATTAGTTGCAAATGATGCCAGGCCCAAGTAGATCTTTTTGCATTGACAGAAAATGCAAAGTGTACCTGTTTTTGTTCAAAGTTAAGCAGAGGCTCGAAATCCATGTGTAATGTTTTTCTCAGTGGCTGGTCTCACCACCTGCTTTATATATTCCCTCCATTTCTGCTGATCTCAGTGACTAGTAAAAAAATAAGGACAAGGGCAAACTGTACACGATACTTTCCTTGGTGGCCCAGACCATATTTGTTCATGTTCCCTCTTTTCCTATCCGCAAGCAAGTTTTAGGGGGCGTCATTCAAATATGACTTTTCTCTCAGAAGGCAAATGGAATTTTGCACCTAGACCTAACCATGTTGAAGTTGATAGCATGAAGATTGCACCCTTTCTTTCCAGATATAGGGATCATGTGAATAGCCTTAGTGCAGGGGTAGGCAACCTTTCCCCTTTAAGGGCCGAGGGACTTCAGCTCCCAGAAGCCTCAGCCATGTTGGCCAATAGTCCCATGTTGGCCAATAGCTCCTGGGATTCTGGGAGCTGAAATCCCTCGGCCCTTAAAGGGGAAAGGTTGCCTACCCCTGGCTTAGTGGAACAAAGCCTTCTACCCACAAATCCTGTTTGGGGAAATGGCATGAGTTCAAAGACTTTACAGCTGCTCTCCTCTGAAGTGTGATGCAGTAGTGCTACAATTTCTTCCCTGTTGTTCCTCAAAGTTTATATTGTGCAGCCATCTCAGCTTTTCATGAGCTCACCCCATCTGCCTCTTCAGTATTCAAGGAACCACTGAGTTCATGAAGGACTTTGTCATCTTTATCTACCAGTTCAAACACCATGGCCCTCTTGGGTCTCTGTACTACTCTCCACATTAATTAACAAGCTATGGATTTAGATGGCAGTAACTTGTGTTATGACAGCTGGTGAGTTGTCTGACCTGCACAAAGTTCCCTCACATAGGGCCTTTGCAGACTGCCAGAAATAGTGCAAATTGAGTCCACTTTAACTGCCCTGACTCAGTGCTAGGGAATCATGGGAACTGTAGTTTATTGTGGCACCAGAGCTCTCTGACAGAGAAGGCTCAATGTCTCAGAAAAAAATACAATTCCCATGATTCCCTAGCACTGAGCCAGGGCAGTTAAAGTGGACTCAATTTGCACTATTTCTAGCAGTCTGTAAAGGCCCATAGATAAAGTTGTGCTTTCCCCTGACTTGGTATCAGTTTCCTACCAAAAATTGTTTCAGCTGGGGCAAGATGTGGTTCCTCCTGTTTTCTTTCTAAAACCTGAATGTATGTTTGTACATCCAGTTTTTTTCTGGGTATCTATCTGTATAGTGCTGTATATCTAGCACATTCTAGAAATAAACACTACACCGATCTAGCTGTGCACAAATAGATAGAACTCCTTGGTAAATGTGACAATTAATTGGCAGTGATTTCTAACTGATGTATCTGTTAATGCAATAATTTCACAAAATAATTACTCTGAAGCAGGGGTAGGCAACCTTTCCCCTTTAAGGGCCGAGGGACTTCAGCTCCCAGAAGCCTCAGCCATGTTGGTCAATAGTCCCATGTTGGCCAATAGCTCCTGGGATTCTGGGAGCTGAAGTCCCTTGGCCCTTAAAGGGGAAAGGTTGCCTACCCCTGCCTGAAGTATGGTAGTTCTGCAATCTCTGTTTAATTGTTCTTTCTCTTTCCTTAGGAACTAGAGCACCAGAGAGGTTCACTTATGAGTGAAATCCAAGCTGCCAAAAACTCTTGGTTTAGCAAAACCCTGAACTCAATCAAAACAGCTACTGGCACACAGCCGCTACAGCAGCCTCAGCTGTCATCCTCTCCCAAAGAGGGCAGCACATAGTTCCAGTTGGATGCCAAGCACCAAGAGCACAATGGACTAAGCAGCTGAAGCCCCTTGCAGTTTCCTCCAGAGCATCCATTCAGGGGTAGGGGAAAGGTTGGGGAGCAACCCCGGAAGCATATTCCTTCAGTGTCTTTCATTAGTTCTTATGTGGCCCTTTCCAAAGGGAAGTTATTTAAAGGATCCTGTTTTATGTAGAATACTCTTTCCAGCTGCCTTGCCAAAAGCCACACCTCAGTACCTTCATATTTTACATGTTATTTTGTATGCTTAGATGTTTCAAATATAGGTAACAACTAATTCAGAACAACGTGTTCCATAGGTTGCTAAAAATTATCCATAGTTTTTTTTTTTAAAAAAAAATTGCATAAGAGGGTTTTTTCTTTTCTTTTCCTGTGAGAAAAACGAGACAGGGCAGGGCAAAGCAGTGAAGAAAAAACCCCACATCTGTCATAATGCCATGCGGTTTGCTGGTATTTGAAAACATCTCAAAGGTTTGCAGCTGTCATTGCACACTGCAAAAATGCCCCTGATGTTTTAAAGCCTGAGTCTTGAGCCACATCTATAGCATGTGGAACAACTGTAATTTGGTAAAGAAGAACTTGTCATAAAACTATGTTTTCTTCAATGCTGCTTTTAAGAACTCCATTTGATATATTACAACTAAGGGAGCAATCCCGCTGCACCCTTCCCCTTTTCTTTATTGTCTTGGACATAAGTTCTTATGAGCAATTGAGCAATCGCCTTTGAAATTAATAGACTAGTGGAGATGAGCTTGCCTGGTGAACTGTGCTCTTTCTGCTGTTGTACCATTCCCATTAATGTTAGCAGGGCTTGTGCAAGAGACAGGAGACATTCCTGGTAAAATGCTTAGATGGAAGGTGATCTCACCAATGATTGATAGGGCAAATTTTTCAGATGATTCCTGTGTCTGTTTGGAAATCATACTTGTTTTATAACTTTATAAAGTACAAAAAATAATAATCATTTGTTACATTTTTGAATTGAACATAAAATGTTTATAGAAATGCTTATTTCATTGAGAATTAAACTATTGCTTAAATTGATGGAAATATTTTTTTTATTATATGTAATGTGTATAATAACGTCTGACGGGTCAACATCACTACTGGATGAAAAGTTAATTGTGTATTTGGTTTCCCTGTTATGAACAGTGCTCCAAGGACATTGTCCTTCTGATTTTAATCCAAATTACTGCAATAGCCTATCAGTCAGTTCTGTATAATAAAGTTTAATGATGTTCATTTTTGTGCTTCGTTGTCAGGCATATATTCTAAATAAGTTTTGCAGTTACAATGCAACATTTTAATAGCCGTGACAACTAATGGTTTGTTGTCATGATTCCTCTCAGCATCAAGGCACAGCTGCCATTTCTTCAAGGCAAAGTTCCAAAGAGAGACCAATTAATGGGATGCTTAAGAATAACAGCATTCAGCATATTTAAACCTAAAATAGTTCAGTAGCATGAGAAAAGCCCGTTGAACCTTTCACAAATTCAGTTCCCCAACCTTGTATCTTCAAAATGTGATGGACTGCAGCTCCCACATCCCATGGCTATGCTAGTGGAAGATTATGAAAATTGTCTTCCAACAACACATCTGGAAAATAACAACTTGGGCAAGGTTGGGTTAAAAGCATTGGGAATTTATCCCAGGTTTGATGTACTCTGGACAACTCACCACCATGATAAGACAGGCTGTGACATTTCTCTATCAGCTGCAATGTCAAAGGAGTTTTCTAGGCTAGCTCTTGTTCTTATACACTAGTACATTAATGAAGAGAGAGGAGAGATAAATCAAATCTCTGCCTCCTTCCATCCAAGGCTGGCCCCTTTATTAGGCAGTGAGGCAAAACTTTCAGGTTGTAGATATAGGGACAGCAAAGGCAACACCTTTGGACCCCTTAACCATTCCTCTATTTAAGGGCACAGGTATATGTAATGCTTAGGTTATCCTATTTCCCTAACTTGCTTACTGCCTCCAGGATGGTGGAGGAACTATTCTGTTGCCAGTCAGTGGAATGGAGGGGTGGTAGTGCCATCTTGTCCTTGATCTCAAGTAACAAAATGCCTTGGGCTGGTTGCACCCACATCTGCAGTATGTGGATAAACTATAACACCCCATTGATTTTTTTTAGTATAGACAACATGTGATGCATTTTGACGTGCTATACTAAATGCTTAATATTAACTTATATCCTACTGAATCAAATTAATCTACCTGCCTTTCTTCTAACTTTCAAAGCATTCTAAGTAATGCCATTTTAAGCCCCACCCCACCATAGTTTTCCATCCCAACAGAAAAAAACAAGGGGATTCCTGCAGGTGGAAAACATGCCGAGAGTGGTGTTGACTGCAAGAAAGATAAGTATTGAATGGCAGGTTAATAGCTCCTCCTCCATCATCATCACCACCATGACTGGTTGCACTTGTGACCAGTTTCACAGATCCAGAACCTTAATTCCTCTTACAAGAAAAGACAAAAATGGGAGGTGGATCATTTTATCTCCTGGCTAATGGAGTGCACCAAGGAATTCCATAAGAAAATGAGCACGTGCTTCATAGGCTATAGCAAAGCCTTTGACTGCATAGATCATGAAAAGCCATTGAACACTCTCCAAAAAAATGGGAGTACCACTACATTTGATAGCCCAGATGAGAAATCTATACTTAGAGGACAAGAGACTACTCTTAGAACAGAATTTGGAGAATCAAAATGGTTCTCAGTGAGCAAGGTTGTCAGGCAAGGCTGCATATTATTACCCTACGTGTACAACTTGTATGCAGAAAATATCATAAAAAGAGCAAATTTAGATTTAGAAGGAGTGAAGATATGAGGAAGGAATACCATCCATCCAAGATATGCAAATGACACCATACTAATGGTGGAAAATACGGACTTGGAACAATTACTAAGGAAGGTCAAGGAAGAAAGTGGAGAGGCTTACTGCTGAATATAAAGAAAATAAAAATAATGACCACAGGGGATCTACATAAATTCATCCTAGACAAACCAAAATAGTTAATAATTTCACATACCTTGGATCAAACACTGATCAGAACTGAGATTAGGAGCCCTGGTGATGCAGTGGTTAAATGCAGCCATTCTCAGCCACAAGGTTGTGAGTTCGATCCCAGGCAGGGCTCCAGGGTCCACTCAGCCTCGCATCCTTCTGTAGGTTGCTAAAATGAGTACCCACCTTGTTGGGAGCAATTGGCTCACACATTGTACACCACCTAGGGAGTGCTTAAGTGCACTGATTAGTGGTATAGAAATGTATTTGCTATTGCTATTACAGTCAAGAAATAAGAAAAAGACTAGGAATGGGAAGGGCAGTTATGAAAGACCTAGACAAGATCCTAAAGAGTAAAGCTATGCAACTGAGCATTAAAGGTAGAATTGTCCAATCCATTGTATTCCTTATCACCATGTACGGATGTGAGAGTTGGACAGTGAAGAAAGTGGATAAAAAGAAAATCAACTCATTTGAGATATGGTGCTAGAAGAAAGTGCTGAGGAGACCGTGGACAGCCAAAAAGACAAACAAATGGGTCCTTGAACAGATCAGGCCTGAAATCTCCCTGGAAGCCAAGATGATCAGGTTGAGGTTGTCATACTTTGGCTACATCGTGAGAAGGCAGGACTCATTAGAAAAAACAATAATGCTGGGA
Organism: Phrynosoma blainvillii; assembly: GCA_026167975.1. Classification (NCBI taxonomy): domain Eukaryota; kingdom Metazoa; phylum Chordata; class Lepidosauria; order Squamata; family Phrynosomatidae; genus Phrynosoma; species Phrynosoma blainvillii. The sequence continues at coordinate 158,333,200 of JANUYF010000004.1, forward strand.
AAGGTGGAGGGTAACAGAAAGAGGGGAAGACTGCATGCCAGATGGATAGACTCAATCAGGGAGGCCACAGGCCTGAATCTACAAGACTTAAGCAGAGCAGTGGAGGACAGGAGGGCTTGGAGATGTCCCATTCACAGGATTAGTATGACATGAGATTGACTCAAGGGCAACTAACAACAGCAGCAAGTACATAGCAAGAATGACAGAAAACTGGCAGACATCCAGCTTTATTCAAATAGACAGTGTTGTGCCGCAGCTAAAAAGGCCAATGCAATTTTAGGCTGCATTAATAGAAGTATAGTATCTAGATGAAGGGAAGTAATAGTGCCACTCTATTCTGCTTTGGTCAGGCCCCACCTGGAATACTGTGTCCAGTTCTGGGCACCATAATTCAAAAAGGATGATGAAAAGCAGGAGCGTGTCCAGAGGAGGGCGACTAAAATGGTGAAGGGTCTGGAAACCATGCCCTATGAGGAATGCCTTAGGGAACTGGGTATGTTTAGTCTGGAGAAGAGACGGTTAAGAGATGCTATGAGAGCCCTGTTTAAATTTTGAAGGGATGTCATATTGAGGAGGGAGCAAGCTTGTTTTCTGCTGCTCCAGAGACGAAGACACAGAACAACAGATGCAAGCTACAGGAAAAGAGATTCCACCTCAATATTAGGAGGAACTTCCTGACAGTAAGGGCTGTTTGACAGTGGAACACACTCCCTAGGAGTGTGGTGTTGTCTCCTTCCTTGGAGTTCTTTAAACTGAGGCTGGATGGTCATCTGTTGGGGATGCTTTGATTGGGAGTTCCTGCATGGCAGGGGGGTTGGACTGGATGGCCCTTGGGGTCTCTTTCAACTCTATGATTCTGTGTTTCTATGTATATGTCCCTTCAAGTCACTGATTCACTGATAAGTAGTATAGAAATGTATTTGCTATTCAAGTCACATGTCACCTTATGGCGATCCATGAGTTTCATAGGCTTTTCTTAGGCAAGGAATACTCAGAAGTGGCTTTGCCAGTTCCTTCATTTGAAATACAGCCTAAAGCACTTGGTATTCATTGGCGATCTCCCACTCAAGTACTAATCAGAGCTGACACTGCTTAGATTCCAAGATCAGACAGGATCTGGTGCCTTTACTGTACTTAAGCCTAATGAATGGCTCATTGCAATTACAACTACCGGTAGTTGAAATTTGGCCTCACTTATTAAGTACGTAACACTGGCCTCTATTGTCTATTGTCATGAATAGCCTCCAGCCTCCATAGAACCACTTTTAATAGGGAAACAACACTGGACAATAATTTTGCTACTAACCCAACACTCGTTTTTTTTTTTTAAAATTGCACTGTTCATACAAAATCTGGCAAGAATTAGAAATGGCTCAAATTTGGTTTTGTGTCCATAGGTGCCGATGACCAATCACAGGTATGAGACGTCTAGTTTGTATGTATTGCCTGTCAAAAGCAAGGGATAGAAGACTTCCATATTCACATGATAAATTATCAGTCCAATGGGGCTGATGGGAGCAATGATCCATGCTAGCAGCTTAAAACATTCCTCCCCTTCATTCTGTGGTTAACCCCCATGTGTGCACCAGGAGAGAAAAAAGCAGAGTAGATTCGAGTGGAAAGAAGTGTGCAAATTCTCAGATGGCTACTCGAAGAAATACAGTTACAGGTAAGCAACCTGTCCTCAAATGATTGAACTGCCACTAAAACGGGACACAGTTGCTGTAGTATGATAAAGGATGGGCACATGCAATGGTTTTCCAGTTACAGAACAGTTCCAAGACTGGTACTCAGTTCAGCAAAATACATACACCAGGGGTAGGCAACCTTTCCCCTTTAAGGGCCGAGGGACTTCAGCTCCCAGAAGCCTCAGCCATGTTGGCCAATAGTCCCATGTTGGCCAATAGCTCCTGGGATTCTGGGAGCTGAAGTCCCTCGGCCCTTAAAGGGGAAAGGTTGCCTACCCCTGACATACACTGTACCTGTACAGTTTGGAGCAGATTAAACTCCCTTTTCTAACTTTCACCGGAATTTATGTTTCCGAGGACAGAGGGTCTTGGAGATGTCTCATCCATAGGGTCGCCATGACTTGAGATCGACTCGAGGGCGGTTAATAACAACAACACAACACTTGTGCAATTGTTGTGAGCTGCCTTGATAGCCCAAAGGCAAAAGGCGGGGTACAAAAATAAAGTTATTATTATTACCGTATTTTTCGGCATATAAGACGCTCCGGCATATAAGACGCACCCAATTTTAAAGGAGGAAAATCTAGAAAAAAAAGATTCTTAACCAAATACTGTAGTAAAATATTTTATATCAACTGTATAAAGTTAACAGCAGTTTAAGAACAATTTTAAGTTGTAAATGTAAGTTTAAGCCAGCAGCAGGGCCAGGTATTGCACAAATTCCCTGCCCAACTTTCTTGCAAGTCTCCTGTCGCCTTATGGTGACTCCATGAATTTCTTAGGGATTTCTTAGGCAAGGAAGACTCGAGAAGTGGTTTTGCCAGTTCCTTCCTCTGAAATACAGCCTGCAGCACCTGGGATTCTTTGGCGGTCTCTCATCCAAGGACTATCCAGGGCTGACCCTGCTTAGCTTCCAAGATCAGATGGACTGGTACCTTTGGAGTTTTTAGGCCATTGGCTTATGGAGTAATTTATGGCTTATTTTGACCCTACCATGAGGGTTTTCTTGGCAGATTTCTTCAAGGGGGGGTTGCCATTTCCATCCTCTGAGGCTGAGAGAGTGTGATTTGGCCAGAGTAATCCAGTGCCTTGGAGTAATTTCTGGCTCATTTTGACACTACCATGAGGGTTTTCTTGGCAGATTTCTTCAGAGGAGGGAGTTTGCAATTTCCACCCTCTGAGGCTGAGACAGTGCAACTTGGCCAGGGTACTAATCCAGTGCCTTGGAGTAATTTCTGGCTCATTTTGATCCTACCATGAAGGTTTTCCTGGCAGATTTCTTCAGAGGAGGGAGTTTGCCATTTCCACCCTCTGAGGCTGAGACAGTGTAACTTGGCCAGGGTACTAATCCAGTGCCTTGGAGTAATTTCTGGCTCATTTGGATCCTACCATGAGGGTTTTCCTGGCAGATTTCTTCAGAGGAGGGAGTTTGCCATTTCCACCCTCTGAGGCTGAGACAGTGTAACTTGGCCAGGGTACTAATCCAGTGCCTTGGAGTAATTTCTGGATCATTTGGATCCTACCATGAGGGTTTTCCTGGCACATTTCTTCAGAGGAGGGAGTTTGCCATTTCCACCCTCTGAGGCTGAGACAGTGTAACTTGGCCAGGGTACTAATCCAGTGCCTTGGAGTAATTTCTGGATCATTTGGATCCTACCATGAGGGTTTTCCTGGCAGATTTCTTCAGAGGAGTGAGTTTGCAATTTCCACCCTCTGAGGCTGAGACAGTGTAACTTGGCCAGGGTACTAATCCAGTGCCTTGGAGTAATTTCTGGCTCATTTTGATCCTACCATGAAGGTTTTCCTGGCAGATTTCTTCAGAGGAGGGAGTTTGCCATTTCCACCCTCTGAGGCTGAGACAGTGTAACTTGGCCAGGGTACTAATCCAGTGCCTTGGAGTAATTTCTGGATCATTTGGATCCTACCATGAGGGTTTTCCTGGCAGATTTCCTCAGAGGAGGGAGTTTGCCATTTCCACCCTCTGAGGCTGAGACAGTGTAACTTGGCCAGGGTACTAATCCAGTGCCTTGGAGTAATTTCTGGATCATTTTGATCCTACCATGAGGGTTTTCTTGGCAGATTTCTTCAAGGGGGGGACTCTTTCCACCCCCGTCCTGGGTGCTCCAATGGACTCTTCCTGGGATGGGAGGATGTCCTCTGACCCCAGGAAGAGTCCATTGAAGCACCCAGGATGGGGGTGGAAAGAGGAGGAGCACATTCAACTAGCCAGGAAAAGAGCACTCTTTCCACCCCCGTCCTGGCTGCTCCAATGGGCTCTTCCTGGGATGGGAGGAGCCCACTGGAGCACCAAGGCTGAGGTTGAAATGAGGCCTACTTTTAGCCTAGGCCTCGGCAGTTTGCCATCAGCTTTTATATTCGCTTCATTAGGCGCAGCAACTTCCCCACCCTCCTTTTGGGGAAGAAAAAGTGCGTCTTATATGCCGAAAAATACGGTATTACTTGTCTGAGGGGGAAAGCACAAAAACACACGCAGAGAAGCTGGTAGAGCACCAAGGTTGTACATAAAAGGAAAAAAAAGAGGGAAAGGGGTCTTGTGGTACTTCTAAACTGAGATTCCACACATTAGAACCTGCTTCTTTGGATGCATTTGGATAGCACCAAGCTTTTTTGAAGCTTCGCAGGGGTAGGCAACCTTTCCCCTTTAAGGGCCGAGGGACTTCAGCTCCCAGAAGCCTCAGCCATGTTGGCCAATAGTCCCATGTTGGCCAATAGCTCCTGGGATTCTGGGAGCTGAAGTCCCTCGGCCCTTAAAGGGGAAAGGTTGCCTACCCTTGCTTGGAGGAAATCTCTTATAAGGCTGACTTTGCTGCAACGTGAGGTATTTTGTATCAAATATTTTGGGGTGGAAATCCTGGCTAGGCACAAATGGATGAGGAGGCCAATGAAGAGCAATAACTCCCACTATCGTGTTTTCTAGGCAACTTGGCAGCCATTGCCGCTTAAGCCATGCTTGGCCTTGGCAGTGGCTGCCAAATTGTTTAAGCAGAAGGGCTGGGTGGGTTCACAGGTGTTGCAGTGGAAGCCATTAATCCCCTGAAGGCTCTTCTGGCTCATTCTTCCATCGCTCCTTCTTCTCCCACCCAGGTAGGAAAGCAGATCTGAGCTCCAGAAATTACCTTCTCACCTCATCCTTGTATTTTTCATTTTTAAAAAGTGCTGAGGATCCCATGGACAGCCAAAAGGAGCAACAAGTGGGTCCTAGAGAAGATCAAACCGGAAACCTCCCTGGAAGCCAAACTGAGACTGTTGTACTTTGGACACATCATGAGAAGGAAGGAGTCATTGGAAAAGACAATAATGCTGGGAAAGGTGGAGGAAAGTAGGAAGAGAGGAAGTCAGATGGATGGACTCTATTAAGGAGGTCACAGGTATTAAGGGGTTTTAGGAATTAAGCAGAGCAGCAGAGGATAGAGGGTCTTGGAGATGTCTCATCCATAGGGTCACCATGAGTTGAGATCAACTCGAGGGCTGTTAACAACACAATATTGGAGAATTGGACTGCACTGCAGGGTTATTGTAGCCTACTCTCTCTTAGTCCCTTCTATGGTAAGGCAATTTTTGTCAGACACAAGACAGACACACATACAGGTGATTAAGCAAAACAGCAGGTTTAGACTCAGGAGGAGGAGGAGGAGTGAAGAGAAGTGGAAGGAACACCAACAATCTCATATATGTGGACGGCACCATACTACTAGTGGAAAACATCACAGACTTGGAACAATTGCTAAGGAAAATCAAAGATGAAAGTGCAAAGGCAGGCTTACTGCTGAACATAAAGAAAACAAAAATAATGACCACAGAAGAAATACATAAATACAACAATTCAGAAACTAAAGAGTTCATGTATCTAGGATCAAACATTGATGGGAATGGAGACTGCAGCCAAGAAATCAGAAGATTAGGAGCGGGAAGGGCAGTGATGAAAGAACTAGAGAAGATCCTAAAGAGTAAAGACATACAACTGAGCACTAAAGTTAGAATCGTCCAAGCTGTTATATTCCCCATTAGCATATAAGGATATGAGACCTGGACACTGGAGAAGGCAGATAGGAAGAACCTCAATTCCTTTGAGATAATGTGGTGTTGGAGAAGAGTGCAGAGGATATTGTGGACGGCCGAAAGGACAAACAAGGGGGTCCTTGAACAGATCAAGCCAGAACTCTCCCTGGAAGCCAAAATGACAAAACTGAGTCTGTTGTACTTTGCCCACATCATAAGAAGGCATGAATCATTGGGAAAGACAGCGATGCCAGGAAAAGTGGAGCGAAGTAGAGAGGAAGGCTACATGAGAGAGGGATGAACCGAATCAGGGAAGTCATGGGTATGAATCTACAGGACTTAAGTAAAGATGTTGAAGACAGGGGGTCTTGGGGGTGTCTCATCCATAGGGTTGCCATGAGCCGGGGCTGACGGAGGGCAGCTAAGAACAATAAGCAAACCTGGGTCTTTTAAAATTTTATTTTTAGACCACACAGCAGACTGATCCCAACTAGATCAGAGCCATTTAATCTAGTGGACTGGCCTCTGGGTTTGCTTATTGTTCTTAGCTGCCCTCCATGGGTCTCCTCTGGATTGGGCTGACCAAGTGGATGCTGGATGTTGCAGTCCAAAAGAGTTAACCTTCTCCATCCTGTGTGTGTGTGTATGTATGTATATATATATATTAAGAGCATGCCTACAGCTGTGATTGATGGCAGATATTTGCACACCCCTTTGGCTCTCTGCCTATGCATTTATGGGGCCCCAGAAATTGAGGATTTGCTTCACTACTTGTTTTCTTGTTCATTATATTCAGAACCAAATTTCTGGGATCTATTCTGCCTCATTTGGATTCTAATACTATTTCAGAAAAGATCTTTTATTTCCTGCTTGATACTGACTCTATGGCAACATATAAGGCTTCTCTTTTTGCCCTGGCAGAAATGAAGATTTCGGCTAGATATATTGCTGTTGATTGCTCTGGGGATGCTCTCATTTAATTATAGTTTTATTGTCGATATTTTGACCAAATTGAATTTTAAATCTTTTACATGCAAGATTATTATGTAATTTATTTTATGTTGTACTTTTATTATGCTGTTCCTACATGTTGTATTTTAACACTTTGTATGCAAATGGCCTTTGGTTTAAGCCTTAATAAATGACTGATTGATTGAACCACCTACGGTATATTGAATCACAGAATCATAGAGTTGGAAGAGACCCCAAGGGCCGTCCAGTCCAAACCCTTGCCATGCAGGAACTCAAAATCAAAGCAATCCCGACAGACTTCTCTCCACCTCTCTCCTCCAAGAGCATTATTGTCTTTTCCAGAGTCCTCTCTTCTCATGATGTGTCAAATGTACAACAGCCTCAGTTTGGTCATCTTGGCTCCCAGGGACATTTCTAGCTTGATCTGCTCTAGGACCCATTTGTTTGTCCTTTTGGCTGTCCATGGGATCCTCAGCACTCTTCTCCAGCACCACATTATCTCAAAGGAATTGATTTTCTTCCTATCATCTTTCTTAACTGTCCAGCTCTCATATCCATGCATGGTAATAGGGAATACAATGGCTTGTATGATTGTAACTTTTATTCTGAGTTGTATATCTTTGCATTTTAGAATCTTTTCTAGTTCTTTCATAGCCGCCCTCCCCATTCTTAATCTTCTTCTGATTTCCTGACTGCAGTCCCCATTTCTATCAATGTTTGATCCCAGATATGAGAATTCTTTTCCTATTTCTATTTCTTCATTGTCTGGGTTGAACTTCTTTATGTTCAACATTAAGCCTGCCTTTGCACTTTCTTCTTTGGTATTCCTTAGTAGGTGTTCCAGATCTGTGAGGTTTTCTGTTAGTATTATGTTGTCATCTGCATATCTTAGATTGTTGATATTCCTTCCTCCTGTTTTCACTACTCCTTCTTCTGTGTCCAAGCCTGCTTTCCTTACAATATGTTCTGCATACAAGTTGAAGAGATAGGGTGAAAGGATGCAGCCTTGTCTGACTCCTTTGCCAATTGGGAACCATTCTGTTTCTCAATCTTCTGTTCTGACAGTAGCCTCTTGTCTTGAGTACAGATTCCTCATCAGGACTATCAGATGTGCTGGCACTCCCATGTCTTTAAGGGCATTCCATAGCCTTTCAAGTCAAAGGCTTTGCTGTACTCTATAAAGCACAGGCTGATTTTCTTTTTGAATTCCCTGGTGTGCTCTATTAGCCATTGTATATTTGCAATGTGCTCCCTAGTGCCTCTTCTTTTCCTGAACCCTGTTTGGACCTCTGGGATTTCTCTCTCCATGTATGGTTGGAGTTGATACTGAAGTATTTTGAGCATAATTTTGCCTGCATGGGAGATTAGTGCTATGGTTCTACAGTTGCTGCTGTCTCCTGTGTCTCCCTTTTAGTGGATGGGGATGTATATTGATCTGTTGGTCAGGCCTATTTTTAAAAGGTTTCAAAACTGCCTGGTGAAAAGAAAAGCATTGAGAAAGACTGAAACTTTGCTGCTGCGACCGATGATGATGATGATGATGATGATGATGATGATGATGATCATCATCATCATCATCATCCCGTGGCGCGGCCTGTGTAGGCCCTTCCACCAAGAAAGTAAACTCTGAAACTGCCCGTAGGAGAGGCGCCTCTTCAACAATCTATCTCTGTGTGCTGAAGCAAACCCAGTTCCTTCCGCTTCCTGGAAGAGCGTGCCTCCCTATTGGAGGGGAGGGGAGGGCTAGAGGGGGAAGGGAGTGGGAGGAGCAAAGCCCGGCTGAGGAGTGCTCAAGGGGCGGGCCTGGCCGTGCACCTCCCACCCAGCAGGAGGAGGAGTGGCTTCTTCTAGGCCCCGCCCCCGCTCCTTTCTGCTCCCGGGACTCAGCAGCCGCCCTTGAAATGGAGGAGGTGAGGAGAGGGGCGGTTGGTGCCCCCTGGGGAGCCTCAGGGCGCATGCGTCAACAGGGAGGGCGCGAGGAGAGGGCCATGGCGCCTTCTTTTCTTCTTCTGAGGGGCCTCTTTTGGGGGTGGACGACGGTCAGGAGGAGACGGGGAAGGAAGGAAGGCCTCTGCCAAGACCGGAAGAGGAAAATGGGGTTCGGTAGCCGCCAGGGCTACTGGTTCTGCACTGCAGAAATAAATAATAATAATAATAATAATAATAAGCAGCCAAGGCTCCAGGCGATGGGATTCTGGGAAGTGTAGTTTTTGGGTGAGACCTGAGGGCTCTGACAGAGAAGGCTGAACGTCTCACAAAACTACGTATCCCAGAATTCCATAGCCGTTGAGCCCTAGCAAGTGAAGAGGCTTCAATCTGGGTTAATTTCTGCAGGGAAGGTTCACCTTACATAGACAGAAAGACACACGAAAAATAATGAGCGCAGAGGAGAAATCTCTTTTGAGGCCTCAGAGTATTACATGAATACTGAGCAGCAGCTGTGTGTGCCATTAAATTAAATTAAAATTAAATTAATGCCTCTGAGGAGGTAGGCTTGAATCTATGAAAGCTCCTGCTGCCAACTTCTTTTTTTCAGTGAGTCTCAGATGTACTACAAAATCTCTCTCTACATACTGATTCCACAGAGTAACGATAACTAACTGAATTAAACTATATGTTATTGTACTTGGCTATAAAAAAAATGGCAGGGGTAGCTGTGTTGGCCATTTAGCAAATTCAAACACAAATCCACCAAACAGTGATACCTTTATTGGCCAACCAAAATGCACAGATATACTTGTTGCAAGCTTTCGAAGCTCCACTGGCTTAATAATAATAATAATAATAATAATAATAATAATTTTTATTTATATCCCGCCCCTCTGCTAGGCAATCGGGGCGGCGTACAGGATTTCGAAACATCAGAACAAATATCAAAATTAAATCAAATTCAAATCTCATCCCCCCTTCCCACACCCTCCCATCCCCCCAAACAATAAACTAAGCAAGTTAAATGACAATAATTAAAATATACAGTTTAAAAATACATAAATTTTTCATCAGGCTTCTTCATCAGGCAAGATGTTACAAAGCAAACAGGAGAAAAAGCAATTGGAGATGTTAGTCAGATGCCTACATATTGTTTCAGTCTTTAGTTAAGATGGTATAAGGTGGGGAGGATATCTTTTGTAGGCAGGATCCTCCTCCTTCTGACCCTGTGGCTATAGGAACATTTTCAAATTCCAGGAAATTTAAAATCCATTTGCATCTCAACAGGGACCCCTCTTTTGCAATCCAAAATGTCTCCATTCCTGTGAGGCCACAGGCCTTTTTATGGCAGAGAACAATGGATTCCTCAAGAAGTCTCCATGTGTTTGCATCAAGAATATTTTGGTGGATGTAGAGGTAAAACCCAATGGTTGACAACCTTGTCAATGGGGAATACCTTTACCTTTACCTTTAGAGGTAAAACATGCAAATTCAGTCCAAATTTAACAAGAAAAAAACCCATGTTTTACCTTGTTTGAAGTTCCCAATCCACAGGCTCTTCTTCCTGGTTCCCCTGTCGCAGCTCCAATGAGGCATCTCACCACTTTGCTATATGATCAACACAGCTACCCTTGGATATGATTTATGGATGTGAGATAACTCATTTTAGCCACATCAGGGGAAACCTAAAGAGAGGGCCAATAGAGTGCGACTTGGATCATTTGAACTTGCTACCTCCAACAAAGCTAAAATGTTTTTCAAAAAAATAGGAACTGCGTGTGACATGTTTTACCAAAAGAGCACCTAATAAATGTTTCCTCATGCAAGAACATGGAAGGCTTGGTTAGGAATTCAGTGCTCTCTGCCTAACAAAGGAACTTGTAGCTTCACAAAGGACAGAGGCAACTTGGATCAAAAGAGAAGCATCCCTTTTTGTCTTGTGAATGGAACTTTAAAATTCTTTATTTCCTGGAATACTCACATGGTCAGAAGGAGGAAGGGTCCACCAGCATGAATTTCCCTCCAGAACCATCCGAACTGAGAACAAAACATCTTGACAAAATGCCAGCTTGAGATTAACATTGTCATAAGTTCTCCCCCCCTCCTCCTGTCTGGTTTTGAACCCCTTTGCCTGATGAAGAAGCCAGTGGAGCTTGGAAAGCTTGCAACATGTATAGTGTACATTTTGTTTGGTCCAATGAAGGTATCACTGTTTTGTTGTTGCACCTTGCTATATGGCCAACACAGCTACTCTGGATATGTTTTATGCACCATTGTGAACATTAATTGGTCTTATTAACACATGGAATTACTGTCCCTATGAATTTACACCCATCCCTCCACATTTGCTTGGGTTAGGGGCACAGGACCCCTGTGAATGTAGAAAAACTACAAATAACAAAAACATTTATGTTTTTACCTGAGAGAACACCTCTCTAGGAATCTCTAGGTCCTCCAGTGCAACTCTGTGGTCAACATCTGCCAGACATTGACCACAGAATTGCGCTGGAGGAGCTACAAATGCCTAGTAGAGTGTACTCTCTAGGAATCTCTAGATGTCCTTCAGTGTGACTTTTGGTTAAAGTTTGACCATAGAATTGTGCTGGAGGACCTAGAGATTCCTAGAGAGAACATATTAATAAAATATGTGGATAATCAAAGCTGCAAATGTGGAGGGGACGAGTGTAGTTCTAAAATTCCAATATGGCAGTTTTGTTTTTGAGCAGTGTGGATGGTTTATTTTTATTTTTTAACAAAGCTGTTTAGAGGATAGGGTGCAGCTGCATGTTGATTCTGAGATAAGGACTGCTCTTTGGGGATATTGTTGTAACATTTAATGAGGCATGACTGACAATATAAAGGTGCAGATTCCAGCTCTTTCGGTGCATGTTCATCTTTGACATATCAAAGTGTATTTGTCTGCAAACAAAACAAAACAAAACAGTCTTTGTGGTATGGAGCTTTTTTGGGTTCTTCATAATTAAATGAAAGGCATCACTTTCAGAAAAGGGGCTTTAATCACTTTGTGGGGCATGTAGTAATAAATTCTCTTCCAGAACAGCGTGGGAAGTTTTTGCTGTCCAGATGCTTTGGACTGCACTAACAGTCTTTTTTTACTATTGGTTGTGCAGGCTGGAACTCTGGGAGTTGAAGTCCAAAATATCTGAAGGGCCAGAGTTTCCCCACTGCTCTCTTTGAAGGGAGCATGCAACCATGTGCATTAATGCAGTATTTGCATTATAAATTTTATGCATCCATATGGCTCAACAAGCTGGTGCGGTTTGCTGACATCTGGTTTGATGTGATGTGCAAACCTGCCTCTACTTATAATGCATTGCTTATTAAGCAGCAACAAACCACAATTTGAACCACATTGGCCAAGATCCTGCATCATCAATTTAAATATGGTAACAAAATTCTGTCATGCTGCTCTCAAAAAACCTGCCTTTGCAGCCTGACTAAAGCGTTTCTAAGGCTCTAGAGCAGGGGTAGGCAACCTTTCCCCTTTAAGGGCCGAGGGACTTCAGCTCCCAGAAGCCTCAGCCATGTTGGCCAATAGTCCCATGTTGGCCAATAGCTCCTGGGATTCTGGGAGCTGAAGTCGCTCGGCCCTTAAAGGGGAAAGGTTGCCTACCCCTGATCTAGAGATCAGGGCCCTGGGAAATGACATCTCCTGTGGTGTCCTATTGCAACTGCTAGTCACACGACATCTTAGTGGGGGAAGAGGCTGGACATGTCATCCTTTAGCACCCTACTTGCCATTACTATAGAACTTCTTTGGTTGGTGTGGCTGTCTGGCTTTTCAGGTGGGTTTCTGGGTGTTATTTGTGGTCATGGCAATGGTGGCATGGTTCTAAATGTGAATTGCAATATTTGCTGGTGTTGTTGTTGTAGTTAGCTGCCTTCAAGTTGACTTTTGACTCATGGTGCCCCGTGAATGAGACACCTCGAAGCCCCTCTGTCCTCAGTTGCTCTGCTCAGGTCCTCATGGAGAATCACGGAGTCATAGAGTTGGAAGAGACCCCAAGGACCATCCAGTCCAACCCCCCCCCGCCATGCAGGAATTCACAATCAAAGCACCCCGACAGATGGCCATCTATAGGCTCAGGACCATGTTCTCCTTGACTGAACCTATCATCTAGTTTGCATTCTTCCCCTCTTTCTGCTTCCCTCCACCTTTCCTAGCATCACTGTTTTTCCTAAAGAGTTGTGCCCTCTCATGATGTGTCTGAGGTATGACAGCCTCAAGGACCCATTTGTTTGTTTTATGGCCACCCGCGGTATCCTCAGCACTCTTCTCCAGCGCCACATCTCAGATGTTTGTCTTTCTGTCTGCTTTCTTCACTGTCCATTTCTCACATCCATACATTGTGATGGGAAATATGATGGCTTGGAATGGATGATCCTAATCTTTTCAGTATTTACTATGTCTTAAGTCTGGCTTTAATCAGTGTGGTGTAGTGGTTTGTGTGTTGGACCAGAACCCCAGGAAAGCAGGGTTTGACTCCCCATTCTGCTACAGATACCCAATGGGTGAAGGCAAGGATAAATTTCCTGTGAACAAAGCTTGCCAAGAAAACCCCATGATAGGTTCGCCTTAGGGTTGAAATGACTTGAAGTAACACAAGAAATCTGGCTTATGGCACTGACATCACAAACAGGGACCCCATGCCAGCCAGTTTGTAGAAACAGAATTGGCTAAGCGCAGTAAATTGCTTCTTTCGCACCCAAGGTTGCCTTTTGTGCTTCGAAGACACAAGATCATGTGTCAGTGCTATCCATGTGTCCAGTAGTACAAGGGCATTTACTCAGTCGCCTCCCAAAATGCACCACTTGTAAATTGCTTCCCCTTACAAGTTGTTCTTTACTGATCCAAAGGAGGCTTTGCTTACATGGGCCAGTGGGAAAGCTGCTGTTCTAACCATTGGATTTGCAAGTCTATACATACAGCATTAAACCTGTGACTTTTAAAAACACAGGAAGCAGGCAGCCTTTTAAATGTGGCATAATCTGTTGAAAAAGACTGTGTTCTGAAAGACTGCAGGTTTCGAATGATAGCATGAAGCAGGTTCCAGTCTGCTATTCATTCTATGGGCCTTTGCAGACTGCCAGAAATAGTGCAAACTGAGTCCACTTTAACTGCCCTGAGTCAGTGCTAGGGAATCATGGGAACTGTAGTTTATTGTGGCACCAGAGCTCTCTGACAGAGAAGGCTCAATGTCTCTGAAAAAAATACAATTCCCATGATCCCCTAGCAATGAGCCAGGGCAGTTAAAGTGGACTCAGTTTGCACTATTTCTAGCAGTCTGCAAAGGCCCTAAGTTCCTCTTCTGTGCAGAGTAGAGTAGGGAGCTCTGTTTTTCTTTCTGTCTAAGGCTCCTTTCCCCACAGGTAATTTGGGAGGAAATGTGTAGCAGTGGGTATGGTTGAAGTTGGGAAGGGGACACTTTCTGCAGATCCTTTTTCTTTCCCTCCCTTTTCACTACCCTGTTTTTTTTCCAGGGAGTAGAGACACACAGGAAAGAAAAGAAAAAACCCCAAAACAAAATGGAAAATTTCTGGGAAGTTTTTTCCCCAAATTGTTTTCTCTGGGAAAAGTTTTAAAATGGATTATGGATTTTTTTTTTTAGAATAATGACTAAATTGTTCATATATTTATTGTTTCTACAGTGTGTTTAGTCATAGACACACCCAGCGCTAGTTCTAAAAACTTCATAGGGGGTAAAAAATTATGTAAGACTATGTACAACAGTGGTATAATTCAAAGATATAGCCGTGTTTGTCTGTGGAATCAGTATGTAGAGAGATCTTGTAGCACCTTTGAGACTCACTGAAAAAAAGAAGTTGGCAGCAGGAGCTTTCGTAGACTTAGGTCTACTTCCTCAGATGCATATAGTGGAGTGGAAACCAGGGACAGACATATATATATGCCATTGGTTTATGAGAATGTACAACAGTGCTACTCAAAGCGCAGCGCAGCAGAATAGTGCCAGTGTGTGAGCTGAGGCTGACTTTGACTTTGCCAGGTTGCCCACATCTGATAGCCTGAGAAGCACTGGGGTCCAGTATCATTGCAATTCCTCACCGGGATTTCCTTTGCTCATTGTTTTATGGGAAAGTTGATCTATGTTTGCTTGACATTATGGAGAACTAGAGAACAAAATTTTCTTTGTTTTAGTAGTGCTGATGGTTTCTTTTGCTCTTACTTTTGCTTGAGTTGCATCAACTGGCAAAACCTAAGACTGGCAAAACCTTCCATTTGTCAGAAAAAAAGAAATTCACTTTGTAATTATTTTGTAAACAAACTGTACTTCTGATATACCAAACAGGATAATGTTATGCCAAATTAAGTTATGTACAATATATTTTATGTTTCTAAAGTAACCATGTTACTTCCAATGTGTAAAAGGTGCTAATGTTACATTTTCCTCTGTTTTTCTGAATTTTCCTTTTTAAAAAAATGGGATTTTTTTGCCCTCCTTGCTTCAAAATTTCTACATTTCTGCTTGGAAGAGGGAAGGATGGCTTTTGCAAGAGGCCACTTGCTGAGAGCTTTAAGAAACAATCTTGAAGGCCATAGATGGTTGCCAGTTGTCCACCCCTGATCCAAAGAGAGAGAAATTATCAGCTCTTTTCTTGGCCACCCCCATCTGAATGAAATCTAGACTTAGCCTGTTGTTTTAATTGAATACATTTTTATTTGTGTTCTTTACTGATTATTCTCTTTATATGTTGCCCTGAAATCTGTTGATATGTCAGGGTTGCGTTCCTGGACTCATAATGTAAATGGAGACTGCCATAAATGGGTGGAGTAGTTCTGTAGGGAATCATTGGAGACTGGAGGGATGTGTTCTGACAACAGAAGTAGGCGCAAAGTTAGCAGTTTTACTCAAGTCACCAGCAGTTTTAGAGAAACATCTCCCTTCCAGCAGATTAAACACCAGTTGCTCACCCCCACCCCACCTAAGCAAGGAGAAAAAAAAGATTCCAGTTTCTTCCTCCGTGTCCACCTTCTAAGCAGGCAAAGGAATCCTTCCAGTAGTGCCAATACTGCAGGTGCTTTCTTCCTGTATGCATTGTAGGTGCGACATTTATTTATTTCTGGAGAAAAGTAAGTTTGAAATGTTGTAAAGTGAAAAAACACAAATTGATATTCACCTGTACTTTTTATGATGCAAACAGATTGGTGTTTAATGCGGTTGTGTGTCCACTGTATTCCATGCAGCTACAGAAAGATTTGGAAGAGGTGAAAGAGCTTTTGAAAAAGGCATCGCGAAAGAGACTCCATGATGTCTTGCTGGCAGAAAAGAGTAAGATAGAACGAGAAATCAAGAACCAGCCGCCAGTTAAGCAAAAAGCAGAGGCGTCTGAAGAAGAAAAACCACCACTCACAGGATACACAGTCAAAATCAATAATTATGGTAGGAGGGATTCTCATATGCTCTTTCTATCGATACGGAATGTCATAACCATCAGTTCCCAATATATTGTTTATATCTTATTGTTACCTTTCAAGGAAAATGCTGCTTCTGATGGTTAGCATTTTTAAAATATCTATGAATCACACTTAATTTATGGAAGGGTAAGATTGGCGTGCAGAAGAGATGGCCATAATATTATTAATAAAATATTATAACCCTATGTCATTCACAAGGTTATAGTGTATATTTCAGATGCCAGTGGAATTACCAAGAGTTTTAGTAGTTGTAGTAGAGCTTCAGTATTGGCTCTCTGACTAGCAAAAACAAAATAGCTTTTAAAAGCAAAATTAAGCAAAACATTACCTCATTTATTTAATTGATATAACCCAGGTTGCAGAAATCAATACAGAACTGTGATTTAAAGTTCATGCAACTCTCATTATGAATAAACACAATACCCTGTTGATACTTTAGCTGATTTTTATAGTGCTTCTGTTGAAGCTTAAGTAGCTGTTGAAATAATTCAGGAATAGTTCATTATTATCTGCAGATCAAGAATAAATGGGGATGAGAAAAGGTATTCCCATGGTACATCCTTGTACCATGAGGAAATTACTGTATCTTACTGAGGTAATTCTAAGGCTGAGAGAGGAAGCAAATTTGTAAGACCACGGAGGTAGGATGCAAGAGCTAGAGTTGGTCTTTTATTGAACACTAGCATCCCTTTCCTTTCCCAGGAACAAGTCTGTTATATTGGATTAAATGGGGACACTGCATGATGCATGCAAGTAGCATTTGTATGTGGCACTTATTTTTGTTGTAATATATCATAGTTTATTATGCTAAGAGTGTTATGTCTGGGCTGGCCCTAAGACATACATTAATAGTTGCTATATTCAGACAGTCAAATGCAGTTATGTGAAATAAGTGTGGTTTCTACCCTGCGTTTCTGGTATTTCATGACTTCTCTTATCTATCAAAATAATTTTTAATGTATTTGTGACCACAGTGGGACTTTTATAGCTTCTATATAGATTGGAAAGGAATCCTCTTTTTTTCTTACCTTTAGGATTCATGTATGTAACATGTAGCTTTCTTTTAATCCCTATAGCTTGGGATCAGTCAGATAAGTTTGTGAAAATCTACATCACTTTAAGTGGAGTTCAACATCTTCCAGCAGAAAATGTGCATGTGCAGTTCACAGAAAGGTGGGTGCTAAACATCACAAAGTACAGATTTGACAGTTCTAATAATGTCTTTAATTGGTGGCTTCTTGTCACTCATACACACAAGATTATGTTTCAGAAGCTTATGAAAAACCTCAACTGTTAAAATACTTTCCCATTCTGATATTTGTACATGTGTGGATATCAGTTTACAAGGTCATCCATCATGGTCACCAGATTTGGCTAGGCTTATTAGCCAAGTCATTGCATTCATTGTCACTGACCCTTCTATTCTCCAAGTCTGATAGCATGTGCAGAGATGTAAGGGAAGTGCTGAAGTGGGTGGGAATCCTCCGCCTGGTCTCTTGCAGAAAGGGCAAGCAGCAAAAGCTCAGGAGGGAAATGATCCCTACTTCTCTATGGCAATGAGACAAAGACCTGGATTCCATCTCACAGGCCATGCTTTGCATCTCCTGTAGCTGGAGTCTCTGTCAGAAGTGAGTGGGAGGGGTGGGCCTTTCCATGGGAGCAAAAACTAATTATTTAACTGCTCCTAGCATTTTACAGGAGGCAACTGTGGTATTCTGCTAGTGCTTTCTGCAGAAGCAAGAACACAAGCGGATTTATCAAATCCTGGTTGTTATCTTATTCCTATGGACACTATTGATCACTAGTAAAGATCACAAGATACAAATAGGACTTGGATTTATTCTGATTCTGCTCTTCAAATCCATGTCTTCCCTTTCGTAATATGGGCGTGGAAAACCCCTGGTAAAATAATTTAAGTACATCCATCATTATCTCACCTTATCTCAAATATATGGCTGGGCTTCCTAAGTAATGTGGAAGTACTTTTCAGTATTTTCCCAAAGGTCTGTTTTTTCAGTAATGGAGATAAACTGGATTTTAGATCAAAATTAGTTGTGCCCCCCCCCCCCCCATTTCCATGTCATCTTTTTATATTTTGTAGGGGATTTTGACAGTGTACTCATGGCCTCCTCTTCTCTTCCAGGTCATTTGATCTACTGGTAAAGAATTTAAACAACAAGAATTACACCATGACATTCAACAACCTTCTCAAACCAATCTCTGTGGAAAGCAGCTCATGGAAGGTGAATGAAGGGTTACTATGATTTTAACATTTTTGTTTCCTTCATATGTTTCTTCTGGAAGAAAATCATTAGGTTCTTACTGAAACAGAGGATGATGTCTCTCTAAAAGAAGCTCCTTGCAGAAACATTCATTTTCTCATTTCAGTAAAAACAAAAACAAAAAAACAATGAGGGGTGCGGGGTGGGTAATAATGGGCCTGCAGCCAAGTGTCAGAGATCTGGTTCTTACTAAAGTGATAAACCACCTGAGACTGCTGGAGGGGCCTCACTGGTTCAGGTGCTCCCCTCACAACAGAAAGATTACTCCAGGAAAACATGTCAGGGAAAAAGGGTCTAACCTCATCCACATCACTCAGGTTCTTAGGGCTGATGCAGATGGCCTGAAAGGGGTGGCTCTGTGCTACCCCTTGGAGTGCCGGATCGGGGCTGCAGTAACCACACACTGCAGCCCCGATCCTCCATTTTGCCACCCACAAAAGAGCAGTCAAATGCTGCTCCTATTGGGGCGGCAAAAAGCTGCCCTCAGAGCCGCCACCGCTGCTCTTTTGCGCCCCTTTGGCGCAGCGTGTGCACAAGCTGCACCAACGGGGCACCCCAATGCCACGCCCTGTGCAGAGGGGCACATGGCATTGGGATGGAGTCGGGGCGGCCGGCGTGCGGTCGCCCCACCCCAACTCCACCCCCAGGCCAGCCTAAAGTGCCAGTCTGCATCCCCCCCTTAGACTTTCACAGGCATCGTTGTATTGGAGAGGGATAGAAGGGTTCCTGCTTCCTCGACACACAAAAAAAGCATTCACTTCCCAGTGACTGTGCCAGAACTAGTTGGTGCTTTTATGTTTCAAACAGTGTTTGATACAGGGATGGTCCTTAGGATGCCTGTATTGTAACCTTGCATTTTCACTAATTAATGCCACCTGTGAACTTTCCAAACACAGAAATGGAAGTGTACATACAGAGCATGTATTCTGGAATATGTACTGAGTATCAACACAGTTGAAATAAATGTTTTAGTAGAAGTAAAGCCAAAAGGCATTTAAAAAACAACAACCCTGAAAGTACTGTATTCCATTTCAGACCATTAATAGCCACCGCATATAATAGCCCTTGCCCTCCCTTTGATATACTTCTTTCAACTGCTTTAAAAATTACAGGTATTCTGAGTCTTTCAGATGTAATAGATGTAGTATGCTATATTGTAATTTCCCCTCATCTCACTTTTTTGAACACTTGCACTGCTGCTTTTCTTCTCTTTAAAGGTCAAAACAGATATGGTCTTGATATTATGTAAGAAGAAGAAAGAGGAGAAATGGGAGTGCTTAACACAGGTTGAAAAAGAGACTAAAGAGAAGGAGTAAGTGTACCCTTAACTTTTGTTACTTCACACAACGGCCAGAAAGATGAAACTTTGCTAATCCAGTATTCAACTAGATCTGTACAAAATGTCTGGAGGCCTTTTGTGGTCTTGCTAAGTGTAGCAAACTAGAAACTGCATAATTTCTACTTAAAATATTGCAGGAATATTTTTACTGCAAGTTTTATGCCCCTGAATGATGCAAAAGCTGATAGCATTTATTGCTGCATATGAGGAGCAGAGTGCTATCTGAACTTAAAAGTGAATTTTAGATGGTAAGAAATGTGTTGTGTCCTGAGAACCTTAGCTTCCCAAAACTTGTAAAAAACACATGGTTTTCAGTAATACCAACTTTTTATGTTCTTTGTGTGGCATTGATTCTTGAAGCAATCAAATGTTTTTAGAAGTTCTGACAAGACTGTCTCAAGTGAACTTTAAAGTATGCTTGTCCCCCCACATTTGTGGCTTTGACTTTTTCGGATTTGATTATTCACAGATTTTATTAATATGTTCTGTCTAAGCTATCTAGGTCCTCCAGTGCAACTCTGTGGTCAACTTTAACCAAAAGTCACACTGAAGGACCTAGAGATTCCTAGAGAGAAGACTCCACTAGACATTTGTAGCTCCTCCAGTGCAATTCTGCGGTCAATGTCTGGCAGGTGTTGATCAGAGTTGCACTGGAGGAACTAGAGATTCCTAGAGAGGTGTTCTATAAGATAAAAAGTGTTTTTGTTGTTTGCGGTTTTTCCATATTCACAGGGGTCCTGTACCCTTACCCCAGCAAATGTGGAGGGTTGAGTATACGTACTGTCCTGTGCATGGTAGTCTTTTCCCACTTAAAGATATCTAAGCATTTTTTAAAAAAATTCTTTTGTATTTGAGTGGCTTGGAATGTATTATAATATAAACAAAAGAGGACATGTTTATATGATGTCTAGACTCCCCCCATTTCCTTTCCTTGTTAGATGTAAGCTGCCATATATGGGAGTAGCTTGGGTATCTGACCACAAGCGAAGTTGCAAAATTGGGGTGCAGGGCTGGGAGAAACAGGTCTTTAATCCAATCCTAACACACTTCTTATAGAAGTCTTGCTAATATTCCAATGAAACTTATTTTCATTTGCATGTAGGTAGGATTACAGTATACAGAATTACTTAAGAGTAACACAGTAACATGTACAACCCCTGTATCCACGTGACTGGTACCTGCAGTTTCAATTATCCACATCTGAACAAAATTAAGGTCCTCTAGTGTGATTCTATGGTATGTTTCTGGGACATTGACCATAAAGTTGCTCTGGAAGACCTAGAAATGCCAAGATGGTCTCTAGGAAACTGTTTCCTCCACTGTGACTCTATGGTCAACTTCCACCAGAAGTCATTCAATAGGATTTGCATGTATCCAGGGTTTTATGCTTCCATGGTACGTTCAGGAATGTATCCCCCCGTGGATTGTACTGTACAGTAGAGTTGATCTTCTGTATTGGTAGTCTAGCTGCCTGAGGTTTGGAGCATCTGCTACTAGCCCCACCCCATATAAGTCAGTGGCAATATGTGCATGCAGCCACGCAGATGCATGCACATCATTGTCCAGAGACTGACTTACATGGACTTGAGATCTCACAATATTTTGTACTGGAGTGGTGGTGGCAGGAACGAACCCATGCCAATATGGAGGGCCAACTGTATTACTTAGCTATTCTTTTGTTTATCATGTGAAGCATACCAAACTTGGGGTATAACCAGTTACAATTTTCTGTGAACATCTCTGCTTTAGGAAAGCTTCCTATGACACATCAGACCCTAGTGAGGGATTGATGAACCTTCTCAAAAAGATGTATGCAGAGGGAGATGATGAACTGAAGAGATCAATTAACAAAGCCTGGGTTGAGAGCAGAGAGAAGCAAGCAAGAGAATTACCACCAATGGATATTTGAAAAAAAGTTCAAGACAAGGCTAGCCATCATAATGTGCATTTTTCTCTTCTGATGCAATGAGATGAAAGTGTTGTGTTTACAAAACCATCTTCAAAGCGAAGACTTTTAAGTTCTACATTTCAGGTTGGAATGTGGAAATAAAATGTACTGTTAAGCATTTTCTTTACGTATGTCATTGCTATTCTTAAGGCTTTGTTCTTGGTGTTTTTGAGAAACAGCCAACAGTAAGTTAAATTAGGTTGAATGCATGTGCATATTGTGTGAAATTGATGTCAAGCTGAGTTCATTACAAGAAAAGGTAGCATATATATGTAAATGATGAATAAAAATCTGAAGCGTCAACTCAGACTTGTTGACAGTAAGAAATACATTTCAGGACAACTTTGAGTTGCAGTGTTAGACCAAGCAAGCCAAAACACTGCTTATCAGATTGTTCAGTGGTTATGGGGTTATACTCAGTTGAAGCTCTTGACTAGGTAACATGTAAACAAATACAGGGGTATGCACGACTGTGGGCTATGCAAACTAGAGCATTTGGCGGACTAACAGTTACTCACCCCATTAAGCATATAGCTTAAACTCCTACTGAAAAGGGTAGTTACATTGCAGAACTAACAGTGTCTTCAGCAAAGAGAGAAACAGATCATTCTTATTCTGGTACAGCATGGTGGTACAACATGGAAATGTTTGTAGACTGAACAAAATGTGAGCATCCCTGCCGTAGTCAGAAATAATATCCCTCATAACCAAGAATCCTGCATTTTAGGGCTTGTAATTGAACACCGCTGCTTCTTTGGAGGTCTTTTACTGAAAAAATCATTAGCAAAGTCCCTGCTATATTTAATTCCTTATTTCTAATCATTGTTCTTGGACTGTGCTAGCCCCTTCTATGACCCACTTAGTAACCTAATTAGAAAGACGTAATAACTAGAATTATCAACTAGAATTATCTGAATATCCTGTGTTAAGCTAGTTTGATCACATGTGGTGTTCCTTTTTCAAGTTTGTTACAGTGCACTGCCCTGAAATACATGCTGTAACCATTTTACAGCCTGACATTTAAACACAGTCAAATCTGAAGTTTATTATGATATAATTGTGGGTTGACAAGTCTTGACCAAATCAAACAAGTCCGTTTAAGTACAGCAGTTATCCACCATGGTGTATTTCTCATGTCCTGCTCTTTGTATGCTGCAAGCTACAGATTGCAGGAGTTCACATGGGGCCCAGTTTTATCTTCCTTGAAGAAAAGGGTTGTTTGTAGCTCACCACATTGCTCTTTGTACTCCAGAGAGCTGGGCATGGTCAGCCAGATGACGGAAGACAATTCGGCTGAGCCGCCATCGCCACACCACACCTCGTGGACGGGATGTCAGAACACATCTATTGCGTATCCTCACGGGGCAGCTGTCGCGGGGCAAGGCAGCAATCTCTTTATCTGCCACTTCCTGGGGGGGGGATTAAATGACAATGTGGAATTATTATACATATAGTGTCAGAATAGTTGGATCTCTTTAAATTAGAACTACAGCAAAGAAATGTGATGCAAAGCTAGCAAACATGAGAGGTTTCTGTTCCTCATCACACATGTCTGAGTTGGATCCACTATAGTGTTAAAACTGAGTGGGGTACTTTTTATCCAAAACTGGTATTGCTCATTGTGGCCTTCATAGAGTTTCTTTGTTCTAGTACGAGATTTTGGAATTTCACCCAATTCTAGACTGCCTGTATTACCTGACCTTTCCAGGATAGCCTACTTCACACAAGAACTAAAGCATTCCCTCAACAAAAGTGAGCAGACTACAAGCTAAATATCAAAGTCAAGTCAAGAGGATGATGTGACAGCCAAAAATGTCAATGATACTCCAGGCTGCACTGACCGGAATATAGTGTCCAGAGCAAAGGAAGTAATACTACTACTACTGCATTCTGCTTTGGTCAGTTCTCAGTGGAATACCATGCCCAGTTCTTGCCATCACTGTTCAAGAAGAATATTGACAAGTTATAGCATGTCCAGAGAAGAGGCAAGCAAGATGACTTAGAGGTCTGGAAACAAAGCCTTATGGGAAGTGGGAGTGTTTAGGTTGGAGTCTCTCCTAGGAGGTGATGTGAGAGCCACACTTAAATATCTGAGGGGCTATCCTATAGAACATGAAGCAAGCTTTTTTACTGTTCCATAAACTAGAATATGACCCAATGGATTTAAATTAACAGAAAAAGCGATTCCATTTCAGTGTTAGGAAGAACTTACTGATTTGTTAAAAACAATTCAGCACTGGAATGGACTGCCTCAGAGGGTGATGGACTCTCCTTTGGAGATCTTTAACAAAAGGTGGCTGACCTTCTCTCAGGTGTTCTTTAGTTGTGTATTCCTGCATAGCATGGGGTTGGATTAGATTGCCCTTCCAATTCTGTTCTTATGAAAGGGCCCCCTTACCCATAAACTCCTGTGAAACCATCATCATCATCATTTTTATTACAGCCATTAGGCCAGTATAAAAACACATGTATACTCCTGTGAAACAACATGGACTATCAGAGTAAAAGAAAAAAAATAAGATTTCCAGGCAACTGGTAGGCTTCCACTGATCTACAATTTAATGCTGTACCCATTTAATACGTGTACCATTTTTACACCTAACTGGATATCCACAACAGATTACATTGCAGACTGTTGCCTACTCAAACATTTTTTCGTCAGATATACTGTATTGACCAGTGTATGGAAGTAGTATTCCACTAAAACACTACATTCCACACAGATTCTAGAAAAACTTGAGGGAAAAATGCAAGATTATTATTATTTTTAGTCAGTGTTGGGAACACTTTTATGTTGCTCTGTCTGTTCTTTGCAGGTAAAACAACAATCACTGTATAGCAATCCTTCAAAACAAAAAATAATTGTGTGGTTGCTTAGGTTTTGTGAACAGTGAAAACTGGATAAATATGCAGACATAACAGATTTACAGTGGAAAATTAATAATGGAATAAAGAGATTTTGTTAATCTAGTTGAATTCTAATACTAATTTAACAATATTGGAATACAGTTTCTTGCAATCTTTAATATTGTTTTATTACTGTAGGGGGAAGGGGGCAAGGGAATAGCTCCATTGCCAGTATTTAAAATAACTCGAGCAAAGCAATTTTCTTCTTACCTGCAGTTCTTTAGGCAAAATTTTGTTCTTCCGAAGGGCATTCAGCCGCAGCCTCTGGTCTGCATAGTCAAAGGCCATTTTCCTTCTCTTAACATCCCGAAGCATCCTCCAGTCCACATAGTAACTCCTTACTTGACCAAGGCATGGCAGGCCAAACATCTGTTAGAACAGAACAGATTTAGGGGAGGCAAGTATGGCACGTCTTGGTGAAGAAACTGAGGGTCCAGAAGTCCATTAATGCAACTTTCATTCTTAAGAACCCATCTTTGTTATGTGCCTCTAAGTCAGGGGTAGGCAACCTTTCCCCTTTAAGGGCCGATGGACTTCAGCTCCCAGAATCCCAGGAGCCATTGGCCAACATGGGACTATTGGCCAACATGGCTGAGGCTTCTGGGAGCTGAAGTCCCTCGGCCCTTAAAGGGGAAAGGTTGCCTACCCCTGCTCTAAGTCATTTCTGACCCTAAGGCAAACCTATCACAGGGGTTTCTTGGCAAGATTTGTTCTGAGGGGGTTTGCCAGTCTTCTTCTGAGGCTGAGAGAGTGTGACTTGCACAAGGTCACAGACTGAGTTTTCATGGCCCAGCTGGGAATTGAACCCTGTCTCCAGAGTCACAATGTTCGACTCAAAAGAGTTTGAGAAGGAAGCTTGGGACAGAAGGCCACTGGCCCAAAGGATGAGTCCAGAAATGAGAGGCACCTTATGGGCATAGAGAAGGGACTACTATATTTCCATCGAAGAAAGAAGCAAACTATTCAGCTCTCCTTTCACAAACTTCCTATTCAAGATCCCACAGGAGCAGCCACGACACTTAGGCTGCGTCCGCACTGCGTAAATAACCCGGTTCGACGCCACTTCCAACTGCCATGGCTCCATGCTAGGGAATGCTGGGAAGTGTAGTTTGTTGTGGCTCCAGAGCTTCGCTCCTTCTCCTCATGGGCTCCTCTTTCTGAGGCCCACAACAAACTACACTTCCCAGCATTCCCTAGCATGGAGCCATGGCAGTTGGAAGTGGCGTCGAACCGGGTTATTTACGCAGTGCGGACGCAGCCTAAACCAACTTTGCGTGGTCCGGGTTATACTCGCTGACCAGCACCTGACAGGTCGAAAGGCAAACCCCAAAGCCCTCCCTAAGCTAAAATAAACATTCTTATAAGTGGAAAAACACCCTAGAAGCTAGAAAAACACACCTGACGCGAGGCTTCTCGCGCCTTTGCTAAGGCCCCTGCGGCGGCCGCCGCCATCTTGGTTCCCACGAACAGAGCGGCCTCTTTCAACTGCGCATGCGCCATAGGTAGGGAGCCGGCGCCTTCGTAAAATGAATGGGCTAGAAAAGAGAAAGGGGCGAGTGCGCATGCGCCATAGGTAGGGAGCCAGCGCTTTCGTAAAATAAGGAGGCTAGAAAAAGAAAATGGGCGAGTGCGCATGCGCAGCGGATGGGAAAGGCCTGGCATGGTTCAGGAAGAGCTTGAGGAAGCTCCAAGGACAATTGCAGCTGGGAGGCAGCCCAGCACTACAGGCTCAGAAGACACACTGCAGGAATAATCCAGTTTGAGACCGCTTTAACTGCTCTGTTTTAACTGCTAGGGAATTATTCTGGGAACTGTAGTGTTTGTGAGGTATTCAGCCTTCTCTGTCAGAGAGAGCTCGGGTGCCAGAATAAACTACACTTCTCAGTATTCCCTAGCATTGAGCCAAGGCAAGTTAAAGCGGCCTCAAACTGGATTATTTCTGCAGTGTGTGCTTTGGACCACAGTGTTACTGCACTAAACCATATTGAAAAGGGAGGAAGTGGGCTCTGGTCCCTGAGGAAATTAAAATAATTTTAATATAATATTATATAGTAATGAATTAATAATAATTAGAAATAAATAATAATTAGAAAGAAATTAGGCAATAATGGCTCCTCACATCCAGGGTGACTAGACTTGGTCCTCCTTTTCCAGGCCCAGTCCTCCATTTCAGCCTTCTGCCCTGGAGGAATTTCAAAATGTCCTCCATTTTGAGCCTGACTAAGAATCATGGGTTTACATTTATTTATTTATTTATTTATTATATGTACACTGATCCCTCCATGTTTGCTGGGATTAGGGGTACAGGACTTCCGTGAATGTGGGAAAACTGCAAATAAACAAAAACACTATTTTTACCTGAGAGAACACCTCTCTAGGAATCTCTAGGTCCTCCAGTGCAACTCTGTGGTCAATATCTGCCAGACATTGACCATAGAGTTGTGCTGGAGGAGCTACAAATGGCTAGAGGAGTCTTCTTTCTAGGAATCTAGGTCCTTCAGTGCGACTTTTGGTTAAAGTTGACCATAGAGTTGCCCTGGAGGACCTAGATATTCCTAGAGCGATCATATTAATAAAATCCATGAATAATCAAATCCCCAAAAGTCAAAACTGCACATGTGGAAGGACGAGTATATATTTATTAATTATTTTACACATATAACATCTTACATCTCTGGATGCTCAAAGCATAACATCTCATTCCATAATGCATCTTAAACATACACCATTCCCTCACATCTCACCACTTCCCATACATCCAGTATCCCTAATCCTGATCCCTGTCTTTTCATGCTCAACCCTATTTGTCTACATCCCCTAGACATCCCCTAGATATCCTCTGTATTAGTTAACTAGATTTCCTCCAAGAAATAGTTTCTTCTCAAAAATTCCACTTATCCCTAAACATAAACATTAAACAGAGGCTGGATGGCCATCTGTCAGGGATGCTTTGATTTTGAGTTCCTGCATGGCAGAATGGGGTTGGACTGGATGGCCCTTGGGGTCTCTTCCAACCCTATGATTCTATGATAACATACACATTATTTACACTCTTAATGCCTTCCTCCTTGCTAGGTTTCTAATATCTTCTGCTCTTCATTTCTTACTGCATCTTACACCTCTACTTCTAATTGTATTTTATCATTTTGTGACTATATGTTTTTTGGGGTTTTTTTTTTTTTTGGACAGTTATAAAGTTATATCACATAGAATCATGAATTTACATTTAGATGAATGTTTTTAGCTTTTATTTGGCGATGTCTTACTTTTTTCTCTTGAATGCCTTACATTTTGTGGTGCCTGGTCCTCCTTTGCAGTGAGGACACCTGGCCACCCTGCCCTACATCCCCCTCCATAGAAGTTGGTCCCATTGGGTTCAATGGGAGTGACTCCCAGATCTGTACAGCAGGGGGGCCAGATGGAGTTTTAGGGGTGCGACAGTGATACTTGTTTTAATCTGGATTCAGTTCTCTTTTTTAGTCAGTCAAGACAAAACCTAGGAATCGCCTGAATCCACAGGCAGACCTTCACATCACAGTCAACAGCCAAGTTCCACATTTTGACAAAATTATGGATGAGAAGCAGGGACAAAGAAGCTATTGAATTTTATATTTACAATTGAGATTTATTTTACTGTTTACAAGGTTTCCCTCCCCTGAATAAATTAGAATCTAATGGCTCAACTCAGCTTTGCCTTTTACGTTGTTGTTGTGTGCCTTCACGTCATTTCTTTATCATGGGGTTTTCTTGGCACATTTCTTCAGATGGGGTTTGCCATTGCCATCCTCTGAGGCTGAGAGAGTGTGAGCTTTTATACACTAGTTGTTGTTACTCAATTTTTCCACCCACAGTATTGTATGAGAAATTACACTTTTACTACTAATAATTACTTCTGTAGGGCATACAAACATAATCAAACATTTCTTGCAGGTCTGAGGCATCGAAAAGATTGGGAACCACTCTTGTACAGGCTTGCAGCCCTATGTCCTTATGGGGTTGCCAGACTCTTAGATTGCAATTGGCAAATCTTTCTGGAAGTGTCCATCGTGGCAGCAATTGTTAATGAAAACCGGGCCAAAGGAACTGTGTGTGCTTGTACCAGCTGTCATTATTTCTTGGAATGTGCATTCGTCTTTCATTTCGGGCATTACAAAGAACTGACACAATGCCATTGTTTAAGGCATTGCATTCCCTGTGTTTGTTTTGAAACATACCAGGTTCCAGGAGGCAATGCTCACATAAGTTTGGTCTTCTCTAGTATATGGTCCCTCCTGACAGTGGGTGGTGGTGGTTTCCCCCCTATAAATACTCAATAATAATAATAATAATAATAATAATAATAAGTTTTATTTATAGCCCGCCTCTTTGCATGGCAATCGAGGCGGGTTACAGCATTTAAAACATGACAAGTTAAAACATTCCCTCCTCCCATAATCTGCCCTCCCACCCCTTAAAACAAGATTAAATCAGAAAAGAGTTAAAAAACAATACATTAAAACAATATAATAAGACAAAGGATCAGCTGTGCCAGCTGGAGAAATT
Organism: Phrynosoma blainvillii; assembly: GCA_026167975.1. Taxonomy (NCBI): domain Eukaryota; kingdom Metazoa; phylum Chordata; class Lepidosauria; order Squamata; family Phrynosomatidae; genus Phrynosoma; species Phrynosoma blainvillii. Next base: position 158,362,283 of record JANUYF010000004.1, read on the forward strand.
AAAACTCATCCCCTCACAGCAAGTGTTATTCTGGGAAGGCCTGTTGGAAGAGATCCGTCTTTACCGCTTTCTTAAAAGCAGCAAGAGTAGTAATCAGACGGATCTCATCCGGCAGGCCGTTCCATAGTCTAGGGGCAGTGGCAGAAAAGGCCCTCTGGGAGGTCTGAGACAGCCTAGTCTTTATTGGCTGTAACAGATTCCTGCCAGAGGACCGCAGGGCACGGGGGGGGGGGGTCATACGGGGAGAGGCGGTCCCTAAGATAAGATGGACCTAAGCCATGTAGGGCTTTAAAGGTTAAAACCAACACCTTGTACTGCGCCCGGAAACTAATCGGCAACCAGTGGAGGGATTTGAGCACAGGTGTTATGTGCTCCCTCCTAGATGTTCCAGTAATTAGCCTGGCTGCCATATTTTGTACCAGTTGTAGTTTCCGGGTTAGGCACAAGGGTAGCCCCATGTAGAGCGCGTTACAGTAGTCCAAGCGTGAGGTTACCAGGGCATGTACCACAGTTTCCAGATCCCTCATATCCAGATAAGGGTGCCGAAGCTGATAACAGGCGCTCCTGACCACCGCATTCACCTGACTAGTCATGTGAAGCGACGAATCTAGGAGTACCCCCAAACTGCGAACACAGTCCTTAGAGGAGAGTGTGACTCCATCCAGGACTGGAGACTATATTCCCAAATCTGGTTTCGGGCCTGTAACCGTGAGTACCTCCGTTTTGTCTGGATTCAACTTCAATCTGTTTTTCCTCATCCAACCCATTACCGCTCTGAGACAGTCATTAAGAGGAGAGACGCCATCTGAGGTCTGAGCCGATGATCTGGTCATGGAGAAGTATATCTGGGTGTCATCAGCGTACTGAAGACACCGCACTCCATGCCTCCGGATGATCTCAACAACAACAACAACAACAACAACAACAACAATAATAAGTAGGGAGCATATGTAGGGAAAGACAACTGCAGCAAAAACCCAACATGCACTGATTAGACAAGCCATACAAAATTCTCTTACTTCTTGTTGTTTTCTGCCCTCAAGTAGACTTTGACTTATGGCGACCCTATGGATGAGACACCTCCAGGTCACTCTATCCTCAACAGCCCTGCTCAGGTTTTGCAGACTCAGATCATGGCTTCCTTGATTGAATCTTTCCATCTGGAATGTGGTCTTCCTTTTTTCCCTACTGTCTGCTACTTCACCAAGAATTATTTTCTTTTCTAATGAGTCGTGTGTTCTCATGATGTGTTCAAAGTATGACAGTCTCAGTTTAGTCATCTTGGCTTCTAAGAATTGTTCAGCCTTGATTTGCTCTGGGACTCATTTCTTATGTTTTTAGCAGTCCATGGTATCCATAGAACTCTTTTCCACTACCACATTGCTGGTTTTCTTCCTATCAGCTTTCTTCACTGTCCAGCTTTCACAGCCATACATAGAAATAAGAGCTACAATGGACCATCCTAACATTAGTATTCAATGATATATCTTTACACTTCAGTATCTTGTCTTATTCTTTCAGACAGTGCCCATAGGGATGTAGAAAGATGGACAATTTGTATCATTATTGAAAAGAGAATGTTCTTTGTATTTAGCACAGAGAGTCCAGTACCTTGACCCTCGTATTGTACATATAAGAGATGATATTCCCTCAAAAATGGTATATTTTATTAGCAGGAACTGATTAATAAGTGTCCTATCAAATGACTAAGTGCATCAAGTTAGAAACATTTAAATAATCTAGTGACAAGATATAATCTTAGTCTTACTTTGTATATTTTATTGCTATTTCATTTTATTACTATTTTAACCGTCCAATTTTATCTGTGTTTTAATATGGTATTGGACTGTTTTATAGTTGTATGTAAACCTTTGGTCAGCTAATGTAAATACATTTGTGTATCCCATTCTTTTATAGCTGCCCTTCCAAATCCTAGATTTCTTCTGATTTCTTGACTGAAGTCTCCTCTCTGATGAATTATTGAGCCAAGGTATGGAAAACCACACAGTACACCCCCTCATTGTGGCCACCATCCTCCTGCTTGTTTTGCCGCTACTGATTCTGCAGCAGATAAGCTGCTCTTCCACAAATTGGTAGAAACTTCTGTGGTTTGCAGAACCAACCTGAAAATGTACATCAGGGGGTGCTAGTGCCTCAAGGAATTCAAAAATACAAAGAAAATGTACATCAGGGGGTGCTAGTGCCTTAAGGAATTCAAAAATACAAAGAAAATGTACATCAGGGGGTGCTAGTGCCTTAAGGAAAGCTGTGCCAACATCTTCATTCTTATATAAATAGTTGTCTTCATTCTCTAGCTTGCTTCATATAACTAAAGTGACACCATTCACATACAAAAGGAGGGTATCAGCAGGCTAGAGGAAATCTCCAGATTTGCAAAAACAAGGGAAAACCCCAAAACAATCTAGTAAAGACTGAACATCAGCTGACATGGCATGTTGACTGATAAGCTTATTACATTGTTAAATAACTCACCTTACCTGATCCGGCTTAAAATTAAATTCGGGCGGTGTCCATGTGCCATGGATTCACACTAAAGGCCTAAGCAGACTGCCAGAAATAGTGCACATTAAATTGAGGCACTGCCCTGGCTCAGTGCTAGGGAGTCATGGGAATTGTATTTTTTTCTGGGACATTGAGCCTTCTCTGTCAGAGACGAGGGCCTATACAGACTGCCAGCAATAATCCATCTTGAGGCCACTTTAACTGTCCTGGCTCAATGCTAGGGAATCATGGGAATTGTATTTTTTTTTCTGGGACATTGAGCCTTCTCTGTGAGAGAGCTCTGGTGCCACAATAAATTATGGTTCCCATGATTCCCTAGCACTGAGCCAGGGCAGTGCCTCAATTTAATGTGCACTATTTCTGGCAGTCTGCTTAGGCCCTTAATCTCTGTACCAATGGTACAATTATTTTTTTTCTTTCTTTCCTAGAAACATATAAGGGGCCAGTAGCTAATGGTTTAGCCACTGGCACCATTCCAGGGAGCGATCCTTAGAGTAGTAATGGAATAGAGTATTCTGAAATAAAATGTGTATATATTTTAACTTCAGTTGCATTTAAATCATTTAAAAGGGCCAGCTTGGGAGTGGAGTTGGGGTGTGGTGACCGCACACCAGCTGCCCCAACTCCACCCCGATGCTGCTATCACACCACCCACCCAAACAGATGACGGGCATCATCAGGGCACTCCCTTGGTGCAATGTTCACACACACTGCACCAAAGGAGCACCAAAAAGCTGCCGCTGCCACGGCACGGGCGGCTTTTTGCCACTCCAAAAAGGGGCGGCATTTGCCAGCTCTTTTTAGAGCAGCAAAGTGCTGGATTGGGGCCGTGGCGTGCAGTTGCTACAGCCCCGATCGAGCACTCCCAGGGGCAGCATGGAGCCAACCCTTTTGGGCAATCTGTAGAGCACCTCAGTTCCTTGGCACCCCATAAAAATACATGGAACAGTTACTGTTAACATTTGCATTGACATTTCCTATTTCTGGTAGCATCAACAACTGCAGTAGGGCCAGGAAATAAAGCTAAAAGCAACATGCCCTGTGCCATTGGTAGCAAAAATTCTCTCTTCCTACTGCATCAAAAGAGACACCTTCCTCCCACAGAGTCATAGAATTTGAGTTGGAAGGGTTAGGGTTCTGAGTTAGAATCTGAGTTGGAAGGGTTAGGGTTCCTGCCATGCAGGAAAAAATTCCCATTGTTGAATCTATTGTGCCACCAAACTAGTATGGATCAGTTCACAGGAGGATTCTGCTAACACAAGTGGGCAGTGCTAAGTAGTCTGGGAGACAATCTTCTTTTCCTAACCCTGCTTGGAAAGTACAGCTGAGCTCAGATTCAAAGTACCTGATACACATTGTGTCATTTAAGATCCCTGTTTTCTTGCTGTTGTATGTCTTTGTTTCCATCTTATGGTGATCCTAAGGCAATCCTATCACAGGGTTTTCTCTGCAAGATTTGTTCAGAGAGGGTTTGTTTGAAGCTGAAGGAATGTGATTTGCCCAAGCTCACTCAGAGTGTTTCCCTGGCTGAATGGGGATTCAAACCCTGGTCTCCAGAGTTCTAGTTCAACACTCAAATCACTAAACCATGCTGGCTCTTTCCTTTTTATTTTACTCTCAAATAAATATCTACAGCAGATTGTTACTCCGGGGTCAGACCCCTGATCACTCCTCTCATATTTGATATCAATTTAATATCAAAAGTGGCGCTGAGGTGGGTCGCCTAAGAGGCACCCTCATTCTGGAAAACCTAGCCAGACCATATTTGGAAAAAAAATTGGCTCAAGTAAAGGGGAAGCAAGCGCATCCACCGATGAGGTCACCCAGGACTGATCTCAGCATAATCCCTTTTTTATTGAGGGCGATGATGGGTTTCTGTCCTGAGGTGGCTGTGCATACATGAACAAAAGGTAGTTCTTTGGTGGAAAGGATTTTCCTTTATTTGGGATAATCACACCAAGTGTCTGAACATTTTCTAAGTCTCCTAACCATTCTTCTCCCCTGGAAAAACCATTTGTTGATGTGGTAGTCTATTCATCCCAAGAATACTGCCCTGGGATGTGATTTTGAATATGTCACTGCCTACACACTAGCAATTGGGTCTAATTTGGATCCGGACAGACACTCTGTTTGATTTCAGTTGGACACCTCTATAGCTGTCCACCCCATATTCCATTGGCAGCCACTGAGCCACTTCTAATATGGCTGTTCTAAAATCAGAGCTGCACTTCAGGAAAGGGCAATATCACCACTTAGCAATCCTCAAAGTCACCTTCCTCCCAGTTTTGCTTTACTCTTGTGTGCATGTGTGCGTGAAAGCATGTTTGCGTGTGGTTTTTTTTTTGCAAAAATAGTGCAAATTGAGTCCACTTTTAGGGTTAGGGTTAGGGTTAGGGTTAGGGTTAGGGAATCATGGGAACTGTATTTTATTGTGGCACCAGAGCACTCTGACAGAGAAGGCTCAATGTCTCAGAAAAAAACAACAATTCCCATGATTCCCTAGCACTAACCCTAACCCTAAAAGTGGACTCAATTTGCACTATTTCTGGTGGTCTGCAACCCCCCTGTATTGATTATTTCATTAATACAACTAAAAACCTTATCTGGAATTGCCTCTGGAGTTCTGTGTGATTTGGAACCATTATACAAAGGGTAAGATCCCAGGTTGAATGATGCCCCAGCCAAGGTATAATTTTAATTGAGCTAAATTAATAAAATTGCCATCTTAGGAGATGAAGGGAATGCTGTGGATGTGGCGTATCTTGATTTCAATAAGTCCTTTAACAAGGTCCCCCATGATATCCTTGCAAAAAAAAAAAGCTAGTAAAATGCAGGCTAGTGTCATATCCAAAAGAGTATGGATCTGCCATAAAAAAAGGATATGAGGGAATGGGGATAATTGATGTGGTGATATATCAATATAGAGAAGTAGAGAGGAATCGCTAGGGAACTATTATCCAAATAATATGCAAACAGGAGAACAGATGGGCTATAGGAATGTTACTTTAGGACCTTGTTTATTTCCTAGGACCAAACTTTGATGACCACCTTTCCTTTCTGGGGCAGATGCGAGCGATAGCAAAGTTGGGGGGGACACTTGAAAGATGTATCCCATCTTTTGATGTATCCCAAAACATTCGCATCGCGAGCTGGAAAAGGGGGGCTGAAAGAGAAAGGGTTTTAAAGGGTGTATTGTTCTGAGGAAACTCAGATTGGACACTAACTCGTCTGTGGTGAACCTGTTTTGAATCCAAAATAAATCATCAGTTAACCTAACTGTGATGTTTTCTTGGCTCTTCAAATCTTGATCAGCTAGACCAGGGGTAGGCAACCTAAGGCCCGGGGGCTGGATGCGGCCCCCCGAGGCCTTTGGACCGCCCCCAGGCCGGTCCTGCCGCTGCCACCTGCTGCCACCGCCGCTGCCCCCCACCATGATGATATAGATTATTGTTGTTATTGCTTGTGCTTGCGGTTTTGCCATGGGTTTTCTGGGGCTGAGAGAGTGTGCATGCATATTTTTTAATTTTTTTAATTTTTTAAATTTTTTAAAAATTGTTTATTTTTATTTATTTATTTTTGGTGCTTCGGCCCCCCAATTGTCTGAGAGACAGCAACCCGGCCCCCGGCTCAAAAAGGTTGCCTACCCCTGAGCTAGAGAGTGCTACTGTTAGGTGGATCTGTAGTTGAGAATCCAAATACAAAAAGTCCTTACCAGTGGCTCTTCTTCATCCTGGAGAGAAGTGACTATCAGGGTTTTGTCCTGGGCCCAGTGCTATTCAACATCTTTATCAATGAGTTGGATCAAAGAATAGAGGACATGCTTATGCAATTTGCAGGTGACACCAAATTAGATGGAGAAGCTAATACCCCAGAGGACAGGATCAGAATTCAACTAGGCCAAAACTGACAATGAATTTCAGCATGGAGAAATGTAGGATACTGTCAACCCTCGGTATCCATGGGGGATCTATACTGTGGATACCAAAATCTGCGGATGCTCAAGCCTGTGTTGTCCCCAATGGTGGCATGTACACATGGCTGCCCCACCAATAGGGACAGCCCCTGTTGTCCCGTGGCACCGATTGTACATGGCCGCGCTACCATTGGGGACAACGGAACTTAATGGCAACATGGCCTCACGCATGTGCCACCATGGGTTAATGGGGGCTGTCCTAATGGCAGCGCAGCCACTTGCACACGCAGCTATTGGGGACAACACATGCTTGCCATCCGTGGATGCTTCGATCCCATAAATAGCAGGTCTGCAGATACTGAGGGTTGATTGTATTACACTTACTGTGGTGGGTGGGAGTGGGAATGAAATGCACAGATATAGGGTGTGGGAGACCTGGCTTGACAGCAGTACATGTGAAAAGGATCTAGAAGTCTTATTGGATCACAATCTGAACATGAGTCAATAGTGTGATGTGGCAGCTAAGCAAGCCAATATGATTCTAGCCTGCATCGAGATGATGATGATAATGATGATTTTATTTCTTACCCACCTCTCCTATGGATGAGGTGGGAAACAGCAACATATTAATATACAATATACAACATTAGTTAAAAACAGACAACAAATGAGGCGAATACATATCAAAAACAATCAAGTCATATTTAAAATTCACAATTTAAAAATCATCTGGAGAGGCCTGTCATGCATATATTCCAAGATGTTCAGCTATGGGTCACCAGATGGTGTTGGACTAGAACTCCCATCTGCTCTAGATAGCATGTCCGGTGGTGATAGATCTTGGAAACTGTAATCCTAACTGTTTCTGAAGACATACAGTTGCCCACCCTGATGTATATGAACAAACAATCCCTGGACTCTGATGACTTCCTGGTTCAGTCAGTCTTTTCTCCCTGAAAGCTTATCAGCCCAAGATGTACTTCTAATCTAGTTAGCAACAGCCAGTGCCCACTGAAATCAATGGGACAGTTAAATTGTCCCATTGATTTCAGCTGTTCTGAAGCATGATGAACTTTCTCTGGTTTCAGCCAGACTGGTATCGTGTCTCAATTGAAGGAAGTAAAATTACCACTCTATTCTACTTTGGTCAGACGTCACCTGGAATATTGTGTCAAGTTCTGGGCACCACAATTCAAGAAGGATAGTGAGAAGCTGGAACCTGTGCAGAGGAGGGTGACCAAAATGGTCTGGAAACCATGTCCTACGCACAGCGACTTAGGGAGCCGGGTATGTTTAGCCTGGAGAAGAGAAGGTTAAGAGGTGACAGGGTAGCCATGTTTAAATATTTGAAGGGATGTCACGTTGTGGATGGAGCAAGCTTGTTTTCTGCTGCTCAGGAGACTAGGACCCAGAGCAATGGGTTCAAACTACAGGAAAAGAGATTCCACCTAAATATTAGGGAGAACGTCTTGATAGTAAGAGCAGTTTGTCAGTAGAATATGCTGCCTTGGAGTGTGGTGGAGGAAACATAGAAAGAGAGGTGCTCCCTCAAGTATCGATGTCCCAATCCATTTGAGATTTTAAATATCATAGCAAACCCCTTAAGTTCAGACTGGAAGCGTCTTTGTAGTCAATGCAATTCTTTTAAGACTGGCATTAACAACATCACCATGCTGTGAACTACTTTAGTTTTCTGAATAAAGTTCTGTTCTCACTCTGTGGCTTAACCTCTGAACTAAGGTTAGCCAGTACATGACCAGCATTATATAATATCTATGAAACCCACTGGGTGATCTTGGGTAGGTCACATGCTCTCAGCCTCAGAGGAAGACAATGGCAAACCTCCTCTGAACAAATCTTGCCAGGAAAACCCTATGATAGGGTCGCCATGAATTGGAAACAACTTGAAGGCCCACATCTACAATATGGTATTCTAGTCAGTAATCCATCTTCTGCAGTCTGCACTAGCTGCAGCTTCTAAGTCATTTTCAAGGGCAGCACTACATGGAGATGATCACAGTAGTCTAATCAGGAGGTTATCAGCGTATGAACTACAGTGGCTAGGTTGTCTCTGCCCAGGAAAGGCCATAGCTCATGTATCAGTCAAAGCTGGAACCAAGCACTGGTGGCATTAGAAATGGCAACACCCCTAAACCAATTGCAAACTATTTAAACCTTCCTGGACATATAGTAAGAGATTTACAGGTCACAGTCCTTGGACAAAGAACTTACAAAGGAAGACTAGGAAATGAAACAACTGGTTTTAATTATATTCACAAATTACAATCCATTAACAGAGGTATGAACAAGGACAATGGCTTCATGGTGCACTACAAGAGTATTTGCTACTGTACGTATAATAAAAATAATCTTCTCAGAGAGAGTTTTGAACCACGGGAAATTGACTTTTGGTAATCAGATTTATTGCTTTTATTCAGGGGTCGGCAACCTTTGTGGCCGGGGGGCCGGGAGGGGGGGGAAATGGTGTGGGGGCTGGCTGGCTGTGCGCGCGTTTTCTCCCCCACACATGCATGCACATGACGCCCGCCATCGTGCACATGCGTGCATGCTTGAGGGGCGCCATTTTGGAAGGCCCCACCGCATGTGCGCCGGATGAGTTCGCCCGGCGCAACATGCTGGGGCCTTGCCAGGCCCCAGGGAAGGCCCCAGTACACCTGCGCCGGGCGAATTGGCACGGCGCACGTGCGCTGGGGCCTTGCCAGGCCCCAGGGAAGGCTCCAGCGCACCTGTGCAAGGTGAATTCGCACGGCGCACACGCGCTGGGGCGTTCCTAGGGCCCAGGGAAGGCCCCACGGTGGCTGCACCATGTGAAAACGCACAGTGCAGTTGCCGTGGGGCCTTCCAAAATGGCGCCTGCACGCATGCGTGTGCAAGCGCGGGCACCATTTTGGATGCCAAAATGGCGCCCACGCTCATGCGCAGTGCACCGGCACACACGGGGGACAGCAGTGGCGGCAGGACCAGCCATGGGGTGGTCCCAAGGCCTCTGCGGGCCGCACCCGGCCCGCGGGCCGTAGGTTGCCGGCCCCTGTGCCAAACAATTACAGCAGCACTGAGATCTGCTGGACTCCTTCATACGTTTCAGCACTGTTATAATCATTTTGCATCGGACTGCTGGGGCATAGGAATTTATCACTCGGGGGAGAATTGGGAATATAATTGGTGCCTAACCCATGATTAACCCACAATTGCGCAAATGGTTTTCACATGACATCAGTGCACAAAGTGCTGTTATCCCATGCAGAATCCGTGATTAACGCGCATTTGCATGCAATTGCATGAATGGTTTTCACACTATGTTGAGATGAAATGTGATTAAATGCCATTATCCTGCAAAGAACCAGGCAAGGCACAACAATAACTAATTCACGGAATTTTCCTGTGAATGATTTTTTGCTGTTTCTTGCCTGGTTATTCCCTGGTTCTTCATGGGATAATGACACTTGCGTTAATGTTGTTTTAAGCACGTTTTAATGTCAATTGTGCAATTTTCACAATCATTGTTTAAACTCCCATAGCCAAATGCTCATCTTACCTTCTCCAAACCTCTCCCAATAAGGCATGGAATGACCAGGGGATGGATAACTTCACAGTAAGTTCAAAGGGGGCTTTGGGCATTAAGGAGGGAGGAAAGGAATATCAACTTCCACAAAAAAAGGACATATGTAAGGACAGAGAAAGTTTATACATGCATATGCCACTGACAGGATCCCAGCTAGAGACTTAATGCTACAGTTATTACAATCTTTCAAAAACTGAACTCAACAATTGTGCATAAAGTATATTGGGTGGTGGAGAGGGGTGACTGAAGTTTGAAAATCTCTAAAAGAGTGTGATTTTAAACTAAAGCTAGGAATTATGCAATCCTGATGTTGTTGAACTGCAGCTCCCAGCATTTTTCATCATTGGCTATGCTGGGCAGGGTTGTGAAGTAGCCAATTGCCCGAAAATTGTATTTTAAAATGACTGTCCATGATTGCCTATGATTCGGAGTCAGACTAGATAATCAACTGGGATTCTAGATGAGACTTTTGAAATTTTTCTGTCTGTCTATTTGTTTCTCTTAGCTCTGTGCTCTGTACTTCCATCAAGGTTGCATTGATAAGTCATCTTGTACTGTAAACATTTTCTACATAAGATTCCTATGTTCTGAAAACAATGTCTGCTTAGCAAAAAGCGCTGAATATTGTGAAACTAACTGAACTAGAGAGGGAAGAGGGAGTGGTCTTTCTATATGTCTGTAAGATCACTATGGGCCTTTGCAGACTGCCAGAAATAATGCAGCTTGAGTCCACTTGAACTGCCATGGCTTAATGCTAGGGAATCATGGGAACTGTAGTTTATTGTGGCACCAGAGCTCTCTGATAGAGAAGGCTCAATGTCTCAGAAAAAACTACAGTTCCCATGATTCCCTAGCAGTGAACCAGGACAGTTAAAGTGAACTCAAGCTACATTATTTCTGGCAGCTGGCCATATATAAGATTCTCATTTTGCTTGAATCGGGGCTCAGCATTTTTGGAAAGCTATTTCCTGTTGAGCGTAATTTCCGCTAGCGTAATTTTGTGGTTTTTTTTTCCAGAATAAACTCTCTTTCCTTCAGTCTGTGGTGTCTCTCTGTCCCATTTTTCTGCTACATTTCCTGGGAACTGCATTCCAACAATATCTGAAGGATCACTTGTGTCCCATATCCCTATTTTTAACCTTTCTGAGAATCTCACACAACACTGAAAAGTAAAGCACCCCTTCCAGCAAGTGTGGTTGTATGATTTAAAAAGATTCTTCATTTATTTGTTTATTCATCTCAGCCTTCCTTGCCTCTGTGTCTCAGGTGGTGGTAGAATACCTTTGTTTCAAAAGTATTTGAGCAATCCTTTGAACTAAATCGGTGTAAATTCCCCGTCTACAGAGACAGAAATGAGGTTGGGAGAGTGACTTTCTCAATGGTAAGAGCATTTCAATAGTGGCTTAAGCATCCTTGGCATGTGGCTTGGGCTCTTTAGAGGTTTTTAAGCAGAGGCTGGATGGTCATCTGAGGTAAGCTGGAATTCTGTGGCCAGGTCTCTTCATTTGGTTCCTGGCTTTAGTACATTGAGCCCTGGTTCTCCCTGATTTAATGTGGCAAACATGTGAACCTTACAACCCCTTTATTAGTCGCATACTAAATCCCACAATAAACTATCCTGTATTTTGTACCATTGGGGTATAGGTCTTTCTGAGGAAAGTCCTTGAAGTATCTTCATGGAATGAGACTTTACTATTATTGGGTTATGATGTACAGGGATTTCATCCCACTGCTGATGTCAGTGCATATAAATGCCCTTCACATCCAGATCCAGCTGCTAGTAGCCATTGCAAAACCCTCGAGTAAGCACTTCTGCAGACCACAAGGGTCTGGTGGTTGGGAGGGGAGCTCTCATAAAAAGTCATGTGGAATGGAGTTCCAGGAGGAAAAGATGATGCTATGGAAGATTCAGATAAAGCATATATGTGGTTGCTTTTTTCTGAAGCATGTCTGCCTATCCCGAAGCTCCTAATTACTATTCATTTGGTTTCTCTATTAGTCTTCCTTCCTTCTGCTCCTTTCTCGCTGTCTCTGCCTATGAATCACTCTGCAGATATAATATTTCACAGCTTCTCAATTGCTTCCTAATCGTGATTATGTTGTGTGCCACTTACTTTTAAAACTTATGAGGCTTACACCAAATGATAAACAGTTGAACAATTCACTTGCATGCATGTATGCTGTTACATAACTGCGCTACATTCTTTTCTTGTATTGTGACAAAGCCTATCTGCGCTACTGCAAAAATAGGTTTTCACTCAGCAAATTACTAGCCAGAGGATATTCTGTTGCTTGCTGGCAAGTTTGGTAAGTGACAGTGATGCAGCGTTAGCTAGTAAATAAATATCTGTGCCCTCTAGAAGGTGAGAGCAACATAAAGAGTGAGCATGTATATTATTTTATCCTCACAGCAGTCCATGTAAGAGAGGCTAGTCTGAAAAAGAGTGACTGATCCAAGCTCAGTCACTGGGCTTCATGGTAGCGGAAGATTTAAACCCAGTTAAAACTCATCTGCTATACTGCTATAATCATTTTGCATCTGGCTAAAGGGACATAGGACTATCACACGGGGGAAATCCCATGCAGAAACGGAATTTAAATAGGAAAAAACCCTGCAAAAACGGGTAGCTTTTCACATGACATCGATTTTAAAGTGCGCTTAACCCAAACGGAAAGTAGTCAAAAGCCAGTTCTTTTTACTTTCGGAAAATCCCAAAAGTAAAAAGAAATGGGTTTTTCTGGGTTTTTCGGGCTGTGTGGCCATGTTCTAGAAGAGTTTCTTTCTAAAGAAACTCTTCTAGAACATGGCCACACAGCCCGAAAAACCCAGAAAAACCTATGGACGCCGGCCATGAAAACCTAGGACTTCACATTAAAAAGAAATGGTTTTTGACTACTTTCCGTTCAGGTTAAAAACACTTTAAAATCAGTGTATGTGAAAATCTGCTCACTTTTGGGGGTTTCCCCCACTTTTTAAATCCCATTTCTGTATGGGATTTTCCCCCGTGTGATAAAATCCTTATTCTAAACTGCTCACTTCCCAGAAGGCAGAAATAAGGCATACAGTAGACCCTTGATATCCACTGGGATTTGGTTCCAGGATCGCTGCGTATACCAAAATCAATGGACATTTAAATCCTGTTAAATACAATGGCTGTGTGACTCTTATGTAGACCATCACAGTGGCAATGAATGTGCACTCCTTGTATCTGATCCAACTGCCAAGATTATTTCCAATGTCAGCTGATTTTCTTGTTTAGAATGGTGTTGTAATTATCCCTGTAATTTAAAATGTTTCCCATTTTCATTAATTGTACCCTTCCAGTAAGTACCCTACACCGAATTCTAGTGAGTACAGACATATTGAAAAAGCTGGATTGAATATGAACACAAAGAAGTAAACTCTGCTGAACATATGCCTTACTTCTGAGTAAGCATGCCTGGGATTGTGCTGTAAGAGAGGGTTGTGAAATCCCTCCCTAAATCTAACTTCAGGATATAAGTTGACCTCATGTATAAGTCAAGGGCAGATTTGGTGCTAAAAGTATGGATTTTGATATGACCCGTGGATAAATCTATGATAAAATTTAGGGCATGTAACAAAGGATATAAAGGACAAAGCAAAGGAAAATGATGGCAAAGAACTTAGAAAATTCTGAGAGGCAAAACTGTTTGTGCTCACCCTAAAGGCTGGATGGATGAGAAGGGAACTAAGAAAAGGCACACATGTCAAAAAGGACATAAAGGCAATTCACATTTCAACAGTTTTACATAGTGTTCTGAAACTTTTTAAGCCCTTTCCTTACCAGGCTCACATGTGACTTAAGATCTTGAGAATAAATCAGAACATTATCCAAACAGACTCAACACTCACAGAGATATCACTGTGTTAGTCTGCAATATCAGTATGTAAAGGGACCTTGCAACACCTTTGAGACTACTGTGTGAAAGATATTGTTACATGAGCATTTGTAGATGGTCCCCTTCCTCTGATGCATGGTGCCCAGGAAGGACCTTATACAGTGGTACCTCTACTTACGAAAGGCTCTAGTTACGATATTTTCGAGTTACGAAACGCTTCTTCTAAAAAATATTGCCTCTACATACGAATATGTCTCTACATACGAATGGCTGTAGAGACATATTTGTATGTAGAGACAATATTTTTTAGAAGCATTTTTTAACTTCAGGATACAATTGCTGTATATTCATGTATAAGTTGACCTCATGTATAAGTCAAGGGCAGATTTGGCGGCTAAAAGTATGAATTTTGATATGACCAATGGATAAATCTAGGATAAAATTTAGGGCGTATAACAAAGGATATAAAGGACAAAGCAAAGGAAAATGATGGCAAAGAACTTAGAAAATTCTGAGAGGCAAAACTGTTTGTGCTCAACCTAAAGGCTGGATGGTTGAGGAGGGAACTAAGAAAAGGCACACATGTCAAAAAGGACGTAAAGGCAATTCACATTTCAACAGTTTTACATAGTGTCCCGAAACATGTGACTTAAGATCTTGAGAATAAATCAGAACATTATCCAAATAGACCAACACTCCTTTATACAGAGATATCACTGTGTTAGTCTGCAATATCAGTATGTAAAGGGACCTTGCAACACCTTTGAGACTACTGTGTGAAAGATATTGTTACATGAGCATTTGTAGATGGTCCCCTTCCTCTGATGCATGGTGCCCAGGAAGGACCTTATATATTCTGTAAAGGATCTTCTTGGGCATCAGTTCAGAGGAGTGCAATGGCAGCACAGTGTAGGCCAGCAGGAGGTACATATGGGATCATGGCCTCCCCTCCATCTACCTGTTGTTCCTCCCATGTTGACAGCCCTTAGATCTCATAGACCAACATACCCTTGGAGCCAGCTGTAGAGCCAGCCATGTCCCCCAAGACAGAGCTACATATATTTTTATTGGAGGCAGACATTCAGAACCAACATCCATGCTCTGTACAAAAATAATTGTTCCCAAAGGTGCACACCACAGACTCACATTTGTGTAGGTTAATTTTTTGTTGTTGCCTTGTTTTTGGTAGGCTAGCCCAGTCCAGATTTTCAGTATGGAGTGCCTGTGTGGCCCAAAGTTCCTTTTCTTCAGAAGTTCCTATCACTAGAATTACAACCTGGGCAGTTTAGTATGACTGGAGAGATACAGCACCACTTCATGCAACCAATCCTCTATCTTTTATGGAACATTAATTTACTGTTAGTAGCATTGGTGACTAGATGCTGATTCACTCCTTCTCCTGAATTCAGTTTGGACATGACAGGAGTTGTGAGGGTTGCCTTTTCCAAATATGGATCTGTGTATGGGGAGGGATGTCTCCCATTTAACTCAATAGGTGGACATGTAGTTATCCAACCTTTGGCCTGGTGTAATCCTAGGTGCTGAAAATGGGCAAGTCTCTAGAATAGAGAAGTTTGGGTGCAGTGTATTTGTTTCCCATCCATGACAGACCTAGCCCTGTATGCTTCCTTCAGCTCTGCCATCAGGATATCTTGCAAGTAGAGTGGATCTGCTGGTTGACCAGCTCAGTTCATAGAGCTAAAGGGGATGTTGGGTCAAGGTTTCATACATAGGCCTCATTCCCACTATTTTATAAACCAGTTCGCTAATCAATTTGAAGTGGTTTAAATGACCCTGGTTCACACTTGAGCCAAAGTGCTGAAGCAGTTTGGCGAGAGCCCCCCCCCCCCCCGTGCTAGACCCATTTAATGCATGTCTTTTTGACGCTCATTTTTTTCTGTGTCTTTTGCAATAAATCGATTCAGCGCAAGTGTGAACGGGATACGGATTGGAATCGATTTAAATTTGCCCTTTAAATTTGCCAGCCGGCTGAAGAGGGTCCATTTTGAATCGATTCATTAGTCAATGGGAACGACAAGTGGATTATTTTACAACAAGAAAATGCGATCGGGACAAATGTAGTGTGAACCACGCTCAGCTGTCGAACCAATCCATCAATTCGGATCACAAACTGATTTATTTGTAAGTGGGAATGAGGCCATAGCAGAGCAGCTCCCTTGCTGTGATCTATTGAAAGTCAGCCCTAGACACAAGCAAATTATAGTCCTGGGAGCTGAAGATGTCTATTTGAGTCAAGCTGAACAACCCACCATACACTGTGCTTTGTAATATCTATTATTATTATTATTATTATTATTACTAGAACAAGGGTGGAGAAGGGTCTCTTCTGAAGTGTTTTTTTCTGAACAAAGGCACAAGAGACCACATGCCAGCAGTGGGTGGTGGGGCCGCAATTTTTAATTTTTATTTTAAAATAGTAAAAAATTGAAGTAAGCATCCAAAAAGATAAAACTACCTGCAGCACATCACTTTTCCATGTAAACACCATATTTGTTGGGATGGTGATGTAATGAGTAATGTTTAAAGCCTAAAAATGGCTTTCAGGGGGCTATCAGGGGTGGTTCATATTCAATTAAAAAAAACATTTACAAATAAATAAAAACAAAATAAGAAATAATGTGTCAGCTTGTTGCTATTGTGTGCTTTCAAGTAATTTCTGACTTATGGCAACCCTAAAATGACCCAATCATTTTTGGGAGCAAGATTCATTCAGAAGGATTTTGCCCTTGTTTTCCTCTGTGGCTGAGAGAGTATGACTTGCTCAAGGCCATTCAGTGGATTTCCATGGCTGAGTGGGGATTTGCCTGGTCTCCCAGTGTCCTAGACCAATGCTGAAACCACTGCACCAGTATTTCCTAAAGTTTGATCCTCCAGATGTTTTGGACTACACCTCCCAGAATTCCTGATTGTTGGTCCAACTGTCTAGGGCTTCTGGGAGCTGATGTCCACCTGGAGGACCAAAGTTTGGGAAACAGTGCTTTACACCATGCTGCTCATGTATTAGTAACCAATGGACTGCTAATTTGTTACCAAATCAGACACGGGCATTACAGCTGTCACTTCCATGAGGGGGCCTGATTCTCTTTTCTCCCCTCTAATTCGCTATTCCCAGGGATGCATTAAAGTCTTTAGGACATGCTCCAGCTTGTCAACATCCTTTTGAATTGTGCTGCCCAGAACTGAACACAGTATTCCAGGTGAGGCCTGAGCTAAGGAGAATGGAGTGGCACTAATATTTCCCTTGATCTGGACATTATACTTCTGGGGTGTCACCCCCTTGTGGGGTGTCACCCGATGCGCCCTGCACCCACCCAGTGATGCCACTGGACCTGGGTATGTTTAGCCTGGAGAAGAGAAGGTTAAGAGGTGATATGATGGCCTTGTTTAAATATTTGAAGGGATGTCAGATTGAGGATGGAGCAAGCTTGTTTTTTGCTGCTCCAGAGAATAGGATCCGGAACAATGGATGCAAGCTACAGGAAAAGAGATTCCACTATAATATTAGGAGAAACATCCTGACAGTAAGAGCTGTTTGACAGTGGAACACACTCCCTTGGAAAGTGGTGGAGTCTCCTTCTTTGGAGGTCTTTAAACAGAAGCTGGATGGTCATCTGTTGGGGATGCTTTGATTAAGAGTTCCTGCATGGCAGGGGGATTGGACTGGATGGCCCTTGGAGTCTCTTCCAACTCTATGATTCTATGAATACTTAAAGTTCTACAACAAAGATTTTTATCATTTATGGAGAGAGAAATGCCAGATGTCCAAGCTGGGTTCAGGAAACGGAGGGGCACTAGGGATCATATTGCAAACATGTACTAGATAATGGAATGGACCCAAGACCGTCAAAAGAAAACCAGCCTGTGCTTTACAGATTATAGCAAAGCCTTTGACTTGAAATGTAATACTGAGGGAGAGTTCTACAGATACTGTGGAATACTAAAATGACAAATAAATGGGCTCTCAAGCAAATCAAGCCTGAACTCTCCCTAGAAGCTAAGATGATTAAACTGAAACTGTCGTATCTTGGACATATCATGAGAAGACATGACCCACTAGAAAAGACAAGAATGCTTGGCAAGGTAAAAGGCAGTAGGGGAAAAAGAAGACCGCATTCTAGACGGATAGATTCAGTCAAGGAAACCATGCCCTAAGTCTGCAAGATCGAAGCAGGACTGTTGATGATGTTCATTGGGTCACCATAAGTTAAAATCGACTTGACAGCAGTTAAAAACAATGATTCCTGATTCTAATCCACCCCCCTCTTTCTTATGGAAACAGAGTGGAGGACTATTCTATAAATCAAGTTTTGTTTTTATTGTTGCTGACTTTCCCCCTTATTTTTTCAATAGTTTTCTCTTTTTATGTGTATAAGATATATTATAAATCAATAAAAAGGGCAAGGACAAGGGCAAGAGTATAACAAACATATAGCGCCTCTCACTTCTTCAAAGATCCTGTCCAAATTCTTTGGCTGTACAAACGGAAAAGAATCCACAATTATTGGGCAAGCAGGAGCCAAAGTTACATCCAGTGGGACAGTACCAACTGTGGTATCCAAACTGGAGTGGATCCAAATGATATCATCTCTAAAACGCAGCACAAATTCTTTACAGTGTGCTTTTGAGTGGTCTGTGTTACCTTCTTGGTGACTCAAATGTAATAAGACCTCTGACTCCTTGAAAGAGCTCTGCTGGACAACACAATGGTAGTAGAAAAGAATAATTTCTTTACAGTCCAGACCGCTTGGTAAGAAGTGGTGAGACTGAACGTGTGCAGTGCCTCAGTTGTGTAGTTATGCATACACTCAGACACCCTCAAATTTCAGATTAAGAATTTACTATTCCATGTTTGTAGCTATGTTCATATTGCTGTACTTGCAGTGTATCAGTGTTCTCTGTTTAACCCCTCCTTCTTATTAAGCTTTAACAAAAAGGCAAACAATTTGATGAATGATTGAAGTATACATACTGGTGAAGGTGGAGAGAAAAGAGAGACGGGGATGGGTGCCAGACTGAACTAAAGGAGCTGTAAGATGAGATCTTATGATTTAAGGCAACATTTTCAACTGTAGAGTTCCCAGACATGTTGGCTTCCCACCATTCATAGGCAACAATCATACTATGGGCTTTGTAGTCCATGTGAGAAAAAAAAATCTAGATCAGAATAAGAACAAGGAGATCCCTTTTGAGGGAGCCAGTAACAAAATGTGCTCCCCTAAAGTCAACAGTGCCCTCGTTCCCACTATGATTTAAAACGAATTGCTGATTGGGTTATATGACCGTCGTTCCCAGTTGAAACCAGTTCTGATCCTATTGAGCTCAGTTTCAATCGCAATGAAGTGAGGCAAAAACAAAAAACCCGCTGTTTCCTGACACCAGTTTTTCTGGCGGTTCTTTTGAAAAGAATAGATTCTGAAGCGTGTTCAACAAGTGGGAACGACGGATCTGAATCAGATCATATTGGAGAGGAGGGACTGGCAGAGGGGTATAACCCAACCCACCTCAGTTTTTTGGGAAATCCACCATCTTTCCCCTCTGCCTTTGTGCTTTGTGGTGTGGGTGCATGATATATATATATATATTTTAAATAAAAAATTGTCAGAATATGCAATCCATTGTATTTTCAACTACTTACAATTATGGGCAGACTGCAGCTCAGCAAGGCAAGTAGTTGCAAAACCAATGGCTCACATATCCTGTCAGTTTTTTTTATTACTGTATTTTCTGGCGTATAAGACGACTGGGCGTATAAGACGACCCCCAACTTTTCCAGTTAAAATATAGAGTTTGGTATATGCACGCCATATAAGACTACCCCTCTTCCAATGCACAACGTATGTACAATTTGCGGCCAAGTAAGTGACCCTGGGCATGTCACACACTCTTAGACTCAGAGGATGGTAATGGCAACCCCCATTTGAAGAAACATGCCAAGAAAACCCCATGCTAAGGTTGCCTTAGGGTCGCCATAAGTCAGAAAGGACTTGAAAACACACAAGAACAACAAAAATGTCTGCAATTGTTTCATAGGTAGTACATGGGAATAGGAGCCAGCATGGTGTAGTGGTTTGAATGTTGGGCTACCACTCTGGAGACCTGGGTTTGATTCCCAGACTGGGCTGCTCAAAGGGTAAATGGTGTGCTTGAGAAGCCTGGGTTGCCGAGGGGCAGAGGAAGGCTCAGTTGCTGAAGCTGCCCCGCTCGGCACCTGGAATGGCCCCGTCCTCACCGTGTTGCCGCTTGCATCACCGATGACGTGCAAATGATTGACATGCATGTCGAAGCAGCACAAACTAGTGAGAATGACAATCGTGCCCAAAAAGAAGTGATTGCCAGGGAATAATGTAAAGATCTGCTTTGATAGTGGGAACGACAGACCTTTTGGAACTGATTCACTGACATGGAGCAAAGGTGAATCGCAAACCGGTTTAAGTGTAAGTGGGAATGAGCCCAGTAACAACCTCTATGCTATGCTCTGTACCTCCCAGCCTGGCCCAACATGACATTTAATAAACATGTTAATTAGTGAAACAATTAAACATTGTCAGTTGTTGGTGTTTATAGAAGTGAATTAACTTCCCAATATCTACCATTTAGCATCATCAAATTAATGTTCACACCTAACCTTCAGCTCTGGGTCAACTCAAGCCACAAGGCACAGGGCTTTCTTGCCAGGAAGCTCTTTTGGTTTTCAGTTGGAATCCAGCCTTCCCCGATGGGACCTAATTTCTCCAGCTAAACTATCCATCGTGTCTTTTTCCATCCCTCAAACCACATCTATCCATCTGAGGCAAATGAAGAAGGAAAGAGAAAAGAGAGAGAGAGAGAGAGGAAAGAAGAAGAAGAAGAAGAAGAAGAAGAAGAAGAAGAAACCACAGCAATGAACCACCCACATATCTCTATTGGTCCTTTCTTCTCATCCCAAAGAAATTTAAACCCACCAAGAAGAAGAGGGTAGCCATGCCCTGGCCTTTTTGTTGGCTTTCCCTTTCAGCAGGTGCTGCTGGCCACACCAAAAAGTTCCTGCTACAGACCTGAGCGCAGAATTAAATCACCAAGGTAAGGTCAGCAAAATTTAAGTTTGAGGGACAAAAAGTAGAGGAATGCACCGGGAGTTGCAAGCGTCTTTTCCTTTGCATGCTTTCAAATGGAAGAACAACCTTAGGAGGCAGCAATAAAACTCTTTAACCCTTCCTTCTCTTGCCACTTGCTTATTAGGAGTGATACCCATGCCTGGATCCCTTTGGCTTCATCCACACTGCAGAAATAATCCGGTTTGACACCACTTCAACTGCCATGGCTCAATGCTATGGAATTCTAGGAATTATAGTTTGGTGGGGCACCAGGGCAAAGGTTTTCAAGGGGAAAATAGTTGCCCATCTTTGCACCTGCTTGCATTGCTAGATGCATCTGGGTACCTGCACACCTTGCTTACCAGTGTAATCCCTGTAATCTGTCTTTAGACTGAGTTCAAGTGCAAGCTTATGATTGCAACATCTGGCCTCATTTTTAGATTTTTCTCTTTCACCACATCCCTATTTTTTTTTTAAATAATAATCACTTAAGTCTGATGAAGAGTTCAGCAGAATTTCAAAGCTGCAGGTTTTGCAGGTTTTTGTGATTTTTGGTCAGTCCTAATACAATAATTATTGTCCATCTTGGAGAATCGAATATTAGTGGAATGAGAAAAGTTACATACAGTTTTCACAAGCAAGACCTTATTAAATACAGAATCTATTTATAAGTAAATATAAGCTTGGGCTGCAAGGTTGAAGGTTTCCTAGGTTGAAAGATATGTACATATATATTGTGTCTGTAGAAACATTTAACATTTATCAAAAAATGAAGCATGTGCAGCTAAGATGAAAACCAGCTAAAACAAATGTGTTCAGAAAATACTTCTGTTAACTTTTTTTAAAAAAAAATAATAATAATCACAAAAACCTTCTAGTCAAAAAAATAAAGATGTTTTGAACCTGTTCAGCGTTTTTCCTTCAAACAAGAACATTTCTCACCCTGTCTTGCTTTAACCTGGTACTTTGTTTCAGTAACGTATTTCAATTAATAGTTTAAATATTTCTGAACACATAACATTGTTTTATCCTGCTCTTTTGTGTGGTTTCTGTTTTAAGTGCTTGTTTATCTTAATCACTATTAATACTATTATAAGATTAATTTAGTAATCTGGAATTCTAAATCTTGCATATATAAATATATGATCAAATAGTTCCAAGAAAAATGTTTCATACTTTGAATTTAAAAACAGTCTAATTGTGTCACAATCCACTAAGCAACTTGAGAATATTAATGGGGTAAAGCTGGAATTTAAAGGAGCAAATCACACAAAACAAAAATGTACTTTAAATCATGTTTTAGTGTTCTGTAGTGACTGAAAGAATCGTTTAACATCCAGAGTCTTGTTGAAGTAAACTATTACTTCATTAAGCAATGATTTAATGAATAGGATAATAATGATAACAATCTATTTTCAGTGCTCTTATCTCTCAACCTCCTTCTGCTTTTCTTCTTGAACTGTTTTACTAAATTATACATGTATTGTCTATTTTAAGATAGCAGTTGGAAAAACAAATATATGATCCCAGGCCCACGACTTCCAAGGCTGACATATCTCTGTTGCACTCAACTGATTCTCGGAGGGATACTCAGCCCATTACATTAATAGGTAGCATTCAGTTGACACCATTTGCTTTTGCACTCTCAAATAAGTGGGTAGTGTCCTAGACAGTAACATGTGGGGATTTCAAAAATGAATGGCTGGATTGTCTCCTTTTAGACACTCCGTTGGGTGCAGGTGCAAGAGAGGCACACATACAAAACAGGATACTTGTGAGATTGTGGGGTGGAGATCCAGCATGACGTAGTAATTTGAACATTGGACAAGGCATTGGGAGACCAGGGTTCCAATCCTGGCTTGGCCATGGAAACCCACTGGGTGACCTTGGGAAAGTCACAATCTCTCAGCCTCAGAGGATGAAGAAACTTCCAAGAAGACCCCATGATAGGTTCACTTTAGGGTCGCCATAAGTTGGAAATGACTTGAAGGCACACAAGGACAAGCTGGTAGTGGCTTATGTTTGTTTCAAACCAAACCAAACCAAACCAAACCAAACCAAACCGCACCCTATTTAATATAAAATGCATTTTAACCCTTGATCTTTGATTCAAGTTGGTTTTTTTTTGTCTCAAAGCTCATTCCCACTTACATTTAAAATGATTTGCAATTCACCTTCGCTCCGTGTTGGTGAATCGGTTCGAAAAGGTCTGTCGTCCCCACTATGAAAGCAGATCTTTTCATTATTCCCTTGTAATCACTTCTTTTTGGGCACGACTATCATTCCCACTAGTTTGCACCACTTCAAAATGCATGCCAATCATCTGCATGTCATCAATGACACAAGCAGCAACACGGTGAGGATGGGGCCATTCCAGGCCCCAAGTGGGGCGACTTTATCAACTGAGCCTTCCTCTGCCCCTCAGCAACCCAGGCTGCTCAAGCACAACATTTCCCCTTTGAGCAGCCTGGCTTGGGAACTGTATATATATTTGACAGGATATGCAATCCATTGGTTTTGCAACAACTTGCCTCACTGAGCTGCAGTTGGCCCAATCACCCAGCATGCCACCCGAGTAGTTGCAAATAAAATGGATCGCATATTCTATCAATTTTTAATTTAAAAACATATATATAATGCACCCTTAGGTCACACCACAAGCACAAAGGTAGTGCTGGGGGGGGGGGGGTGGAATGGCTGATTTCTCAAAAACTGAGGAGGGATGGTAAACACCCCTCTACCATTAGTCTCTCCCCTCCAGAATAATGTGATTCACATCCGTTGTTCCCACTTGCTGAAAATGCTTTGGAATCAATTCTTTTTAAAAGAACCACCAAAAAACGAGTGTTAGGGAACAGCAGTTTTTTTGCGTTTGCCTTGCTTCATTGTGATTGAAACTGAGTTCAATAGGATTGGAACCGGTTTCAAGTGGGAACGATGGTCATATAACCCGATCAGGAATTCTCTTTAAAACATAGTGGGAACGAGGCCTCAGTTTACAAAGACACTCCTAACTTACATCTGTCTTGAGGGGAGGAGTGCATGTCTGTGTTTGGTCCAGTCACAGAACACATTCACAGAACCCAGCCACAGTATTGACTGCTTAAAATTGTAATCTTTCTCTCTTTCTCTCTTTCTTTCTTTCTTTCTTTCTTTCTTTCCTTCCCACCCTAATGCTTATCAGTTGAGTTTTGTTTTTAAAAATTGCTCTGGAATAATCCTGAGTACTGTATTTTTCTACTGCATGTAGATAGAGGCTCCTGCAAAAGATTGAGCCCCAGCTCCTCATACTTTACACCTGCTTTCATGTACATACACACACACACACACACACACACACACACACATATGGAAAGAGAACACATCCTCTTCTCACACTCTTCAGACAGCCACATCTGCCAGGCTGATTTAATTCTGGATGCAGTTTCAAGAGAGTACAGTTTGCTGTCTTGCAACTGCATTCAATATGGAGTTTATCACACCGGGGCAAAGTGCCCAAATCCTATGCAGAAACAGGATTTAACCCCCCCCCCCAAAAAAAACACCCTGCTAATGCGGGTTGATTTTCACACACATCGGGGTTAATGAGCAATTAACCCAGACAGAAAGTTGGCAAAACACATTTCTTTTTCCTTTTGGAATGTTCCAAAAGTAAAAAGAATCACGTTTTGTCCACTTTCTGTCTGGGTTAATGTCATGTTAATGCTCATTAAGCCAGATGTCATGTGAAAATCAATCCGCTTTTGTAGATTTTTCCCACTTTCTGTCCACTTTCTGTATGGGTTAATGCTCAATGTCATGTAAAAATCAATCTGCTTTTGGGTTTTTTCCTGTTTTAAATCCCGTTTTTGCACGTGTGATAAACTTCTATGTTGGTGTTATTGGCACAAGGTGTGCTTATTATCCCTCTATCTATCTTTCTGCTTGTAAAAGTTACCAACTAAAAATTAATTAAACAGTAACTTTTAGCAATTATTTTAAAAAATCCAAATGGAAATAGCATTCATTGATTTAAAATAGTCTTATGTCCAGCTTGTTGTCAACCAGCACCCCCAACAGAGCATGAAGCACCACTTAAGCCAGCACTACAACCATGCAATCTTGTGCCTCAACCATTTAGTGTGCCCACACTCTGTTTATAAAAGTAATTAAAGTTATAGTTACACTCCAAAAGAAATTATAAAGTAGTCTAATTATGCCTTAATTATGAGAAGGAGGGTTTACAATTAACAAATTGTTTCCTAATTAGTTACCTCCAAACTGAGCTTGAGATATCTTCCTGGACTGGACAGAAGAGGGGTTAGGAAATGGTTTCCACAGACTCTAGAAAAGGAAGAAGAGAAAGAATTTGGTTTCTAGTCCCTATGGTGCAAAATAGCTCCCTATTTCCTTAGTGTCAGGCTGCATTTTAGGGAAGATAATGGTGAAGTGATGTGGAAGAGGATGGGGGTACATCTGAGTATGAGCACAATATCTTTGTTCCTTTACTATGGGCCTACTACAACTGTAGTTGCCAAATTGCTATTAGAACAAATGCAGTCTGTCCAGATTCATTCCATTGCCTCTGCATTTCTTTCTGCATGAATGCCATTAACCTTCTACATCAGGAGTGAGTTCTGGACTAACTTGAACCACAGATCCTTCATGTTTGAAATTCAGCCACATATCTACAAGTCCCAGAGTTCCTTCGTCATGCTGACCTTTTCTGTGCCTCAATCAGCCAATTGATTGCAGTAGAAAGAAGCATGATAAGTCTGGGAGAAGCTCTTTCTACTGCCAAATTAAATGGTCCCTGGAGATATATGAGTAAATAAATTGACTGAATTTGCAAGTGTATAAACCTATCACACATTTTTCCTAGTGAGATACTAAGGTTTATCACACGGCACTTTCAGGAACGGGAACTGAACAGAACGGAATGGAATGGCACGGAATGGGGCGAGAACGCAAGTTACCAAATAAAAAGTAATTTGCGTTCTCGCCCCATTCCGTGCCGTTCCGTTCTGTTCAGTTCCCGTTCCTGAAAGTGCCATGCAATAAACTTTTATATAATAAAGATCTTTCAGTGTTTTTAGAGTACTGTTAATTAAACAAGAGTGGTGACTTCCACTGCTGTCCCTGCTGCCTGATCAGTCAGCAGCTGTTTCTGAGCATGTTCCAGATGTGCTCTGCAAGTTGGAGGCATCCAAGACCTGTCCATATTCAGAAGCCTTGAAACAGAAGAAAGATGGAGAGAGGGTAAAATATCAAGCGTGGTGTAGTGCAACTGAAAAGTCAGATCAGGCAAGCCTTTCAGTTTTAAATTTACAAGAATTCACAAGAGATGACTTGCGATGTTGCATTCTATCAGCAAGATAAACTAGACTGACCCTGAAGCTAGGTTTCCTAAGATGATCACATGTCATGTTAAAAAAAGGGATCACAATGATTCTTTATTAGAATAATCATATATATATATATATATATATATATATATATATATATTTAAAAGGCTGACAAAATATACAGTGGCAGATCAGGTCATGAAGTGAAAGCAGTTGGAGGCCGTTTGCCATCATCAGCTAGCAATTACTGATATAATTTTATATTAATTAATCTGTCTTCAGAAATGGGTGTGTTTTGCCACTGTAATTTCCTTTTAATAGTAAATTCCATAATGATTGTTGATGCAAGTTAAATATAGATATTGACTCTGAAGGATTCTGGGGGATGGGTGTGTGGTTGATAAAACCTAAAGCAGTTTAACACCACATTAACTGCCATGACTATTATTTAAACTCCTGGGATTTGCATTTTCCTGAGGCACCAGACCAGTAGAATACTTCACCAAACTACAATAACAGGATACAGGATAAAGCCATGACAAAGTGATGTCAAACTGCATTATTTCTGCAGTGTGGAAGAGCTGCGAGTGTGGTCAAGATGGTAAAATTTATTAATGAGGAAGCTGAAGAAGTCTTCACCAATTTGCTTTTGCCTGAGCCTACAGGAGAAGAGAAGATCCTGCCTACTTTCCTCTGGCTGAGTGCAAACTCATTTCGCATATTGAACTTCAATTTGTAGGAAGTGAAGTAAACTAAAAACAATGGGAGAACATGTGAGAAGAGAGAGAAACTAGGAGCCTTATCGCATTACTAAGCAAATCTGGCAAGCAAAAGAAAAGATGCATCGTTCTCTTTCGTTCTCTTCCGGTTGTAAAACTGTGGGAGAGGGTTGTAAAAGTATCGTAAAAGTGTCCCATTTGCCAAGCTGAAATAATCTGTTTGTCAAAAATGATGCTTTTATAACTCTTCCCCCCCCCCCCCCCCCCGCCGCTTTTATAATCTGAAAAGAATGAAAGTCATGTGGAGGGAGAAAAAAACAATATAAGTCTTTTCATTTGCTTGCTAGGTTTGTTTAATAATGCCATAAGGCTCTAGGATAGTTTAAAAGCATCTGAAAAAGTGGGGTGACAGAGGATTAAATGGGACAGTCCCTGCCAAATTGGGACAGTTGGAGGGTTTAACAGATGTAGTTTAACAGATGTAGCAGAAATGAGTGAACCCATTCAAGAGTGATATTTGCCTTTTATTTTCAAGGTGTACCTCTTTTCTGGGGGCAGGGTATTCTCTAATTTCTTCAAATTTCTGTGCTGGTTTCTCTACATATTTCTTGTCAACCTGAAATATTTTGATCCAGTTTTTATAAATCCTGGTCCTCTGTGTCTATGTATGTGTGTGTGTGTGTAATATTTATAAATATATTAGGGCCTTTGCAGACTGCCAGAAATAGTGCACATTAAATTGAGGCACTGCCCTGGCTCAGTGCTAGGGAGTCATGGGAATTGTATTTTTTTCTGGGACATTGAGCCTTCTCTGTCAGAGAGCTCTGGTGCCACAATAAATTACAGTTCCCATGATTCCCTAGCACTGAGCCAGGGCAGTGACTCAATTTAATGTGCACTATTTCTGGCAGTCTGCAAAGGCCCTTATATAACCTGGTCCTGTTCTAGAAAGAAGTCCAGGTGTTGGCCCTTCTCCCCAGCATAGTCTTTCCTCTCTCTGTATTTGGTCCCCTCTGTCCTGGCAAGAGGTACCATGCAAGAGAGACCTTAGGACAGGGGTCGGCAACCTACGGCCCTCGTAGGTTGCAACCCTTTTGGCTTTCCAAGGCCCAGGGAAGCCCCCCCTGTGGCTGCACTGGGCAAATTCACTTGCCATGGGCATGGGGGGATCTTTTCAAGGCCCAGGGAAGCCCCCCCCCACGCCTGCCCTGGGTGAATTTGGCCACCGCAGGCGCGGGGGGCCTTCCAAAATGGCGTTTGCAGGGGGCAAGCACGCGTGTGCGCAAGCGCACATGCCCCCCGTCCCCATGCGCCATTTCCCCCCCCGTCCCCCCAGCAAAAAAGGTTGCCGGCCCCTGCCTTAGGAGATCCATAGGAAAAAGTGGTCCCAGTTTCCCTTAAAAT
Source organism: Phrynosoma blainvillii (assembly GCA_026167975.1). Lineage (NCBI taxonomy): Eukaryota > Metazoa > Chordata > Lepidosauria > Squamata > Phrynosomatidae > Phrynosoma > Phrynosoma blainvillii. Next base: position 158,390,704 of record JANUYF010000004.1, read on the forward strand.
AAAAAAGCTCCAACTATCATAATCTTCTATTACTAGTAATACTGCCATAACTGCTAGGATACTGCCAGGGCTGGCCCTACCCCATGGCACAGAAAGGCAGCCATATCAGACAGCAGATTTTGGTGCTATTTTATTTTATTGGGCAGTTGCTTTCATGGAAGGGGAGGGGTGCTTGTGGGACTTTCTGCTTCATGCGCAAAACCAATTTTGACAGGTTTAGGTAATGTGGACCTTGACAGGAGCATAAAAATAGCATTATTTGTTCCTTTGGGCCAGGAAACCTTGGGTCGACTCTGAGCATACCACCTAGCACAACATACATTCCCTGTATATATGGAAGAATAAATTGGCTTGGCATATTTAACCCCAGCAATATCAAAGGGAGGCAGCAGACAGGATCACTCAGATTGCTGAAGGTCACTCATCCAGTTTTAAAGGCCTATGGATAAGCTATTTCCTTTGTGCCTTAAAACTGAGACAGATCATCTTCAAATTGCTTTATCCTACATTTCCAAGTTTCAGTTCATCTCACCATCAGCTTACATGGAAACATATTACTGGCAGGTCCCGTAATAAAGGAGGAGTCTGTCAAACTTTCCGATAATAGAATAGCATTTGCAGCTGTTTGATCCTCTTCTGTTCAATCTCTCAACAGTGATGTGCTACAAAGAATGACAGAATTTGTTGAATCAAATGTTGACATAGCATATAATGTTTGGTTTGTGTGGGTATTGAGTTGTCTTGCCCTTAGCTTGATACACACTGTCGTAGCATTATCATCCCACATTATTATCCCAAGTGCCATTGCCTTTTTAAACACATCCTCCAGACTGAGCTGTGATTCCCTGGCTTTGAATGCCATTAGCAATGACAGTGGACCTTATCACATAGGGAAAATCCCATGCAGAAACCCGCAAAAGCGGGTTGATTTTCATACACATCACTGTTAAACGGCTGTTAACCCGAACGGAAAGTAGTCAAAAGCCACTCCTTTTTACTTTCGGGATTTTCCAAAAGTAAAAAGGAGTGGCTTTTGATTACTTTCCGTTTGGGTTAATAACAGTTTAACATCGACATCGTCTGAAAATCTACCCGCTTTTGTGTTTTTTCCTCCATTTAAAATCCCGTTTCTGCACGAGATTTCCCCCGTGTGATAAAATCCAGTGTTAGCATTAGTGAGACTCTTTTACGTTTTAAAAAAGCCCCAGTCCTTCCATCTAAAAACTAAAGCATACCAATCCTTCTCTGCAAATGTCCATGTAGAAATTCAACAATTGCCATCTTCAGCATTGCTTTCTATTTCTCTTATCCCAAATTTACAGTCCCAGGCCAATGTTGTGAAAGTCTAAAAGCTTAGAGGTTAACGCTTAACTGGCAGCATTTTCTGGTGTAGCTTCAAAAAAGCAAGCTAGTGGAACAGCAGTTTAATACATGCAAGAAATATATACAAATATATGTTTCAGAATACAATTTTGAGAAAGACAACCATCAGCCCACGCAGACAAATTATACTTGCTGGAGAACCTTTCCAAGGAAACAGTGCTGGTAAACAGCAGCAAAACATGTGTGTGTGTATTTTTCAACCCTTTGTAACCAACAAATGTCAGCAATGTAAAATGTGAAATTCACCTTCATCCCTTTACTAATTTATCATATCAAGTCATTATATCTAAATGCCTTATCTTGTGACCAAAGAAACAAAGGACTTGTGTGCACCCATCCATAGAGGGTGCTGAACCATTTTTCATTGAACCACATGTACATATGACTGTCAAATAGCTATTGTAACTTTACTCAATTTAAATAAAGGCCTGTCTCATGTCATGGGCAATAGCTATAGTACTTCTGCAAATCTCCATTCCTGCTGAGCCTTACTGACACCTCTTCCTTTGTATGTGGGTGGTGCTGTTTTGGCTAGATAAATTATGGCATTCATGCCTTTACTCTGGTAATAGAGGGAGCAAGTAGAGTCCTCTAAGAAAATATGATAGTATAAATGCTTTGTGCAGAGATGCAATCCCTTTATCCCCTTTCCTGTTTCTCCATTCTCCCCATCTTGCAGGGTTGATCACAAAGCATGATCAATCCTGATGTAACTATTCTAATAAACGATAAGGGTGACAACTAAAATAGTGCAAAAGCCCATTTCTATCTGTAGATTTGTGGTAGCTGCAGACACAAGTTCTAGAACTATGTATATATACCAATACGTCCAAAAGAAGAATTTCATGTACGTTGAAATGGCAAGTACATTTTATATGAGGATTGATTGAATTACTGCGACTAAAAAACTGATTTACTATAGTAACTTGTGAAAAAAGGAGAACAAATATGCCATCAACGTAAAGTCTATAGAACGTAAAGTACTTCTGGAAAGGATTTATGGCAGAAGTAATAATATGTGAAGATTCTTCAACTGAATCTGTAATCCTGCCATCTTTTTTTAGATAGTTCTTCAGTGTATTGTGTCCACTGTCTTTTTATTTCTATTTGGTCATGTCATGTCTTCCCTTGCTGGTTGTAGAGGATGGAAGAGTTCACTTGTTCTTCCTTTTTTGTTGTCAACTTCTGGTTTTTTTCCCGTTGGTAGTTTTTTTTGTTCCTGCGCATAAGTTATTGAACAGTTATATCCCAGGTTTTGACATTATTTCCATCACCTTTTACTAAATCCCTTTTAAAAAGTAACAGGTCAGTCCATTTTGAATAAACAAGGATGGAATTATTAGGACTATAAAATAATAAATTTCCTGAAAGAATGAGCATAGCCCCTGAAAAGGGTCATTCTGCCCCTCAACAACCTTTCAGTGCTATTTGAGTGTCTCTAAGCAAATGGATAGAGATGACCAAGTAAATCCTTTGAGCATCTCATTTAGCAAAGGGTGGACTAAACCTTGGGCCCACAAACGCATTGCCAAACAAGGGGTTCTCACAGCTTCTCTTTGGTGGGATGCAAGGGGGATCAGACATCTATCCTTTGCTACCTGCTACTATCTTCCCATTTCATAAAATGGCAATTCTTTCTCACTAGTAATACCATTTATGTTGGCATGTGTACCACTGTAGGTCAGCTAAATCTCTTAAGAGTCTGGAACAGCCTTTGTTGAGACCATTCCATAATCCAATAGACCTGTGGTTCTCAATTTTTTTGCCCATGAGAACCTCTTTCAATCTACACATGGATGTTGCTTCCTGCCTCAGTGTAGTATGTGAAGAAAAATATTTTGTTTGTATATAGTGTATGTATTTTTGTTTTCCTGACAGGTATCATCTTATTGATAGAACACATAGGCCTCTTGTGCTGCACTCACCTGCCACCTTAATGCTAAGCTCTCATGCTCTCTGCCTTCTTTTTTCACTTATTTGCCCCCAAGAAACTGTCGCATGGTCGCTAAGGGGCACGCACCTGCTGCATGCACCTGCTGGGCAGGAAATGCATAGAAAAGGGAAGCCGATTTTGCTATCCCTGAGGTTGGAGGAAGGCATAATGGGGGAAAGCACAGAGATGGGGTAGGGCCTTTTCAACACCCTGTCTCCCTCCTTCCTTCTCCTTTGAGCCATGCAGGCTGGCCTCTGCATGCCTCAAGCTGGAAGGAGTTTAGTGGGTTGCTTTCCCCCCACAATGCACTCACTCAACCTGCCCCCAGCAGCATGGGCTCCTTGGAAAACCATCTGGAGCAATCGCCTCAGATCAGGCGGGGAGACAGGGATGAGGCTACACATTGTACAAGAAAAGCAACCCAGCAAATTCCTCACAGCTCGAGAAGTGCAGAGACAGCTGTAGGGCCTTTTCAGCAGCCTCATCTTCGGAGATGATCCCACCGCTGAAATAACCCGATTTACCTCTTCCGAATTGAAGCCTAGTTCAGAAGGCAGCCGGGTCCTATCACAAGAAATTTGCCACTGAAGCCGCTGGGCGAGTCCAGCCCAGCTGCAGCCCGGGTCTCTGGCGTGCTTCAGCAGCCATTTTTTGAAGTCGGAAAGCTCCTCGTTTTGAAATAAGGCTGCCAAAGTGCAAAATCCTTGTGATAGTACCCGGCTACCTCCTGAATTAGGCTTCAATTTGGTAGAGGTAAGCCATGTTATTTCAGTGGTGGGATGATCTCCTTCCTCTTTCATTCTCCCTCAAGTTGGGCAGGCTGGCCTCTGCATGCCTTCGCTAAGGGACATGTGTCTACTATGCCAATGGCAACCTTCAGAGAAGCTGAGCGGGAAATGCATTAAAAAAAGGAAAGCTGATTTTTGCTATGCTAGATTTAGTTTTGCAGGAACTAGTCAATTCTCAACAGTGTATGCACACACATACATAGGCTTTTCTTTTTCACATTGCTGTACTTTCAGTCTGACTTTTCTTGCGCTCTCCTTGAGCAACTACTGCAGCCTTTCAATGGGGCCAACCTCACAGGATAAGAATAGACTCTATGTTAATACTTTTTCCTGCTATGATCCAATGCAACATTTTCTTTTTCCCCCCCTTTCATCACAGCTCTCTCTGAGTTATGCTTCTTTTATAAGTTATAACCAGATAGTCATTGAGGTTATTATGTAATAGGCCTTTGCTTCCCCTCTGTCTCTTAAAACAGAAAACCTCCTGGATGTTCTACCTCTGCCCTTTGAAGAAAGCCAGAGTCTCTTATTATGCTACTTAAAAGAAGTGGGTCCAGGGATTTTACTCTGAGGCACTGTCCAGAAGATACAAACCTGGAATCAATTTGTGGTCCTGGGCAGACTTTCATTGCAAACAAAGTCATTTGTGGTTGAGAATGGCATGCTGCAAATCTGACAGGAGTTTAAGCAAACAAACCAGTGGCTTTTCTGGATGTCTTGGCACATAGCACTGCAAAGCAAGGTCTTGAACAATCCTTACTGAGGTTTTATGGTGACTGTCTGGAGAGTTTAAGTGCAAAGCTTTGACGCAATCTTGATTTGTTTCTTTGTCTGAAGAAACTAGGGATTGGAGGGTGCACTGAGCAGGCTAATTTCTGCAACATTTTGGTAGAGAAAAGTGTGGGGAAATGAAATGGCGGATTAATAAAGATGTCCCTTGCATGTCAGATGGTCAGACTAACCACAGAATGACAAGGGAGAAAGAAAGGCTGTTTCAGCAGAGTAGTGTATTCTGAAATAAGGGAGGAAGGAGATTGCTTTTTCATCCCAGTATTTCACAACTGGAACTACCAAGAACAATGCTTCCAGACGAGGCTGTTTTCCTACAATTGCCCTGCCTCTTTCACAGATTTTCAGATGGTTGATGTTTTCTTCTATTTTCTTCATGTTTTCCTACTGCTGCTTCAGTGACCCTAAGAAACACATGTGAACAGAAACCATTGTTCAATGATTATGTGATGTTTAGATATATATATTTAAAAATGACAAAATTTGCAGATTTTAGAAAAGGCCACCCCATTCTTTTTGCTTAAGTTTGTTCTGAATGTGTTTCTTTTTAAAAAGAGGAAAACCTAGAGGAGTGACTGTAACCACACAATCCCATACATGCTTATTCAGATATATGTGACATTGAGTTCAGTTGGATCTTCCCCCAGGTAAAAGGGTATCCTAAACAGACTCAACAAGTAGTATGGCCCATTGAACACTGTGAAATTTAGTATAAACATGGGGAGGACTTGATTCCAATAGCAGGGGAGCAAGCCCATTTCCCCCCCTGCTCTTTAACATGAACATGTATGGAATTGTGGCCATGTTCAGTCAGTTTTACAGTTCTTTGAGGTCATAGGAAATAAATCAGTTTTTAAATTAACACATTTCTTGTCATATTCTGGTAAAATAGACATAACTCCCAAAGTCTTTATAAGCACAATGATTACAAGGAAATTAAATTACAGATGCCTTGTGGCACCCAAAAATCTAACTCATTTTATTTGGCATAAGCTTTTGTGGGTTGTAGTCCACTTCATCAAGTGCAAGGATATTTCCTCCCTTTTATTTCTTTAACATTTCTGTATACTCATGGAGGAGGTATTTAGATATAAGGCTTATTTTACAGCAGAAAGATAAATTGATTTAACATAAAACAAAACAACAACAACACTAAAATAACAAACAATAACAAGACAGTGGATCTAGAAGTATGGGGGGGGGGTTTTCAATGGAAATGCCAGATTCATTTGATTTGTTGTAGACTATGGTGTTGATCTGACAAGAATCTGGTTGCTATCTTTTCTTTGCTTTTTTATTTGTTTATTCAAATTTTAAGATACATTAAGAACTATAAATTATAAAAAAGAAAAAACCATTGACAAATAATAGTAAGAGCATTTTTAAGTGCTGGAATCAACTCTGCAGGGTTAGTTATGTACAACAGGATGTCATCAGCACATAGGCCATTCACATGGTGTATTCTGTATGGACTGCATGTATGTAGGTGTTAGAACAGATGAGTTCATCTACAGCATGGGTAGGCAACCTTTTTGAGCCGGGGGCCGGGTTGCTGTCCCTCAGACAATTGGGGGGCTGAAGCACCATAAATAAATAAATAAATAAATAAATATTAAAATAAAAAAATAAAATAAAAAAATAAAAAAATATGCATGCACACTCTCTCAGCCCCAGAAAAGCCATGTCAAAACCCCTGTGGAGATTTTGCCAAGAAAACCCCAAGAACAAGTAATAAAAACAATAATCAATATCAACATGGTGGGCAGCGGGGGGTGGCGGTGGCGGTGGCGATGGCGGCAGGACTGGCCTGGGGCTGGTCCAAAGGCCTCAGGGGGCTGCATCCGGACCCCGGGCCTTAGGTTGCCTACCCCTGATCTAGAGGCTTGACAGAGTGTGCAAAGAGCAGGGGGGGAAATGGGCTTGCTCCCCTGCTATTGGAATCAAGTCCTCCCCATGTTTATATTAAATTTCACAGTGTTCAATGGGCCATACTACTTGTTGAGTCTGTTTAGGATACCCTCTTACCTGGAGGGAGATCCAACTGAACTCAATGGCACATATTTGAGCTCTGGTAAATTTGCACAAATCTGACAAAGGAAGTGCCTAAATTCAGTTTGCTTGGAAGGGCAAATAAATATGGCCATTCCACTCGATCAAATGCTTTGAGGGCATCAAATGATATAAAAGCAGCTAGAGGTGTTTTTTTTAATACACCTGTCCCTCCATTTTCACAGACTGCAGTTTCGATCCTTTGCAGACCAGCAAGCAGGGAGGGTAAAAATGACATGTGTGGGAGTGCATGGCCATTCAAGCCTATGGGGCTTAAAGATTTGCGGATTTCCATTTTCATGGGGGAGGGTCTGGAACGGATCCCCCATGAAAATTAAGGTACTACTGTAGTTACAACAGTATATGATGGCGAGTGTTCTTTTAAGGCATTCTTTAGTTTGTCTTGTGGGCATGAATCCAAATTGATCTGGGTGAATTTGTGTGTGAGAGTGCGTGCGTGCGTGTGTGCACATGCCCATGCATGTGTCTTCAAGTTGCCTGTTGAATTCTGGCAACCTAATGAATTTCAGTGTTGTTGTGTTTTAGATAAAATGTACTGTGTTATAAATGCATTTATAATTTTAGCCAGGTTTGCCATTAGAAGTTTTAAGTCCTGGTTCAATAGTGAAAATAGTCTGTAAGCAGAGGTGTGTACCCAGTCTTTGCCAGGTTTGGGTATTGTAACGATTCTTGCCTCATTCCAGGGATTTCGCCATGTGATAACACATTATTGAAACATTATTGAAGGTGAGGTATTAGGGTGTCCCTTAGCACCTTAAAGTGTCAGTTGAGAAACCATCTATTTCAAGTGATTTGCCAGACATCAAGTTTTATATTGCTGTTTTTATTTCATCTATAGTCATGAGGCTATTTGGCATATCTCTTTGTTGATTGGAGATGGGGGTTTAGCTAGAAAGAGAGTTGTGTCAACTGTATTATCTAATTCTCATTGAGACAGCTTAGAATGCTATTGTTGTTAACTATCCTTGAGTCGGTCTCGACTCATGGTTACCCTGTGGATGAGACATCTCCAAGCAGCCCTATCCTGCTTGGATAAGGCACATGAGTTGCCTTAGTAATTTCTAGTTGCCATTATGATGGTGGGGGGTTTGCAGACTGCCAGAAATAGTGCAAATTGAGTCCACTTTTAGGGTTAGGGTTAGTGCTAGGGAATCATGGGAATTGTTTTTTTTCCTGAAACATTGAGCCTTCTCTGTCAGAGAGCTCTGGTGCCACAATAAAATACAGTTCCCATGATTCCCTAACCCTAACCCTAAAAGTGGACTCAATTTGCACTATTTCTGGCAGTCTGCAACCCCCCACCGGGGTGAGTGCCTTCCTTTTATTTATTTATTTTTACTGCATGCACAAGGAGTCTAGATTTTTTCCCTCCCAACTCATAGTACCTCTGTCTAATATAGATGAGAGAAACTGGGACATGATCAGTGTCTTGGGCTGTAAGATCTGCTTGTTTTTTTTTCTTTTTTTGTCCAATTGCAATAGGATTTTATGGCTTAGAGTTTTTTTCTAGGATTTTGCAACAAAAATGATTTCTGCTTGTAGGTTTTGCTATGTCTTTTCTTTTGCTGCATAGATGATTATTGTCAGAAGTAGTTGAACCTTCCCTCCAACTCAAGAAATTAGGCTTCTGTGGATGAACAGCAAGCTTTATTTTAGTAGTCACAGAGATGCAGTTAGTAAGGCTTCTTGGATAGAAGTGAAGCAAAACACACATACATCAAACATAAGCATACCAAAATCATTAGCTCCACCTCAAAAGATTGGTGGGCGCAAACCCTTTTCCATTCTTAAAACTGTTGGTTCATCTTTGGTTGTTTTCCCTTCTTTCCCAGGCCATTCCTGTCTGGTTGTTCTAACTGTCAGAGAAGCTGATAACAGTGACCTAGCAGAGAAAAGGGGCGGAAATACCCTACACATTCCTTTTACTAGGCATTCAGTGAAGGCCAATTATTTCTCCAGCCCTCTCCCGGAAGATACATTAGGCTGTGCAGTTAACATAACTGAAATGCAGAACATAGAATCATAGAGTTGGAAGAGACCACAAGGGCCATCCAGTCCAACCCCTGCCATGCAGGAACTCAAAAACTCAAAAAAGCATCCCCGACAGATGGCCATCCAGTGTCTGTTTAAAGACCTCCAAAGAAGGAGAGACCACCATTTTCCTAGGAAGTGTGTTCCACTGTCGAACCGCCCTTACTGTCAGGAAGTTCCTCCTAATGTTGAGGTGGAATCTCTTTTCCTGGAGCTTGCACCCATTGTTCCAGGTCCTATTCTCTGGAGCAGCAGAAAACCAGCTAGCGCCCTCCTCATATGACATCCCTTCAAATATTTGAACAGGGCTATCATATCCCCTCTTAACCATCTCTTCTCCGGGCTAAACATACCCAATTTCCTAAGTTTCTCCTCAGAGGACATGTTTTCCAGACCCCTCCCCATTTTAGTCGCTCTCCTCTGGACACGCTACAGTTTTTCAACATCCTTTTTGAATTGGGGTACCTAGAACTTGACACACTATATCATCACACATTTAACCAGCTATATAACCATGAATCAACAACTAGCAACATATGTTTACCTGTTTGTTTAACATATATAACCAATTTGCATTTCCCGTCCAAAGGTAATACAAACCAGTTTCCATCCACCATACCAGCTAATAGAAACAATACATTGTATCATCATGAATCTATAGCTGTGTACAACTATATATATCAAAAGCATACACATGTCCACAAACATATCAACAGTTCTACACAAAGCATCAGACAACCAGGTTTGTATCAAAGACATATCAATTAGCACACATATCAATCAAACACGTATCAGTTACTACACCTGATGTAAACCCTTCTTTATACTCTTATAAAACAAAACATCCCAGTGAAGCATCATGATATAATATACCTTCCAGTTGAAACCATGCACAGTGTAATACCATATAACACAGTTGGACCATACACATGATACATAACATGGTTCCCCAGCACAATAATCATGGCAGGATCAGCCCAATCCTGACAATTATACAATACTCCAAATTTGCAAATAATTATGGAACACAAATAATCACTTAGAATGGCTGACCCAAAATGTGATTTTGGAATTTAATTTGTTTGAACTAGACACTGTAGATTTCATTGGACTTTTAACAGTTCAGGTGGTAATCATCAAACCTCATGATTGAATGCTTCCTTTCCCAATCCCTCTCTGTCTGCACATAGTAAACTAACTGGTCAAAGAAAAAGGCTGTGAGGAAGCCTTCACATTGGTTTACCAGTTCCTTTTGTACACAGAAGATTTGGTTTTGTTTAATACAGAAAAAAGTCAGATAAAATTGCTGAATTGCAGAGTTGGGCGACATACGCTGTCAGAATCAACTCTGATCATCAAAGGATACAAGGTACCACAAAAGCTATGCCATTTTATTATTTACACTGTATATGTAGATCTGATATTACATAGTGAGTTCTCAGGTGAGGATTATCAAATTGATGTCTTTAATGTAATGTTCAAATAATATTGAAGATTGCTTTAATTTTAAGATTTTGTTCATCTTTTTCTTTTGCATACCTCACTTTTTTCTTTTTCTTTTGTAGTAATCACAGCAACAAGATGGTAACTTTGAATTTTCTTCTGTGGATTATACTGCACCACTCACTGCTTGAAGCCTTGGCACAGCTAGCTGCTGAACCTGAAAAATGCTTTGGCAAAAACCAAAAGATTTCCTTCAGCCACTCATACAAAATTGATGTGCCCAAGTCTACTCAGATCAAGGTGGAGCCAGACCCACAACCCCTCCAAGATGATAGCCACATTCTCTTGGCTACTGGTGAAATGGATGAGGAGCAAAACATTATATTCAGGCACAACATTCAGCTCCAAACTCCCAAAGGTGACTGTGAAGTTATAGGGCAGCTCAAGTCTTTGATGGAAAGAATGGAGAAGATGGAGATGGAAGTGGTACATCTGAGAGGGCTCTGTAGTCCTCAGAGGTGCTGCGGGAGAGGCCAAGGTAAGAACTGTACATTGTAGCTATGGCATGTTGGCGCAACTTGCACCCCACCAAGCTAAATGCAGCCCACTAATTATTGTGGCCTGTTGGGTGCTTGACAACACCATGTTCCCTCAGTATCAGACAAACAGCAAAATTGGAAGGTTGCCTTATTGCTTGAAATATGTGGGCGGTGGATTAGATTCAGCTTCATGGGTCATTGTTTATGTTTTATTCTGAACTACAACTGTGTGCATGAATTGTCTGGATTTTTTAAAATACAGGTTTCCCCCACATCTAAATGTAAAAAATTAGACTCCCCTCCCTAAAGTACTATATCTGTTATTGTTGATTGTTATATGCCAACCACAAAGTGGTGGTATTGTGTGTGATGTTTTACAGCAGGGGTAAGCAACTGTGATGGGGCCAGCATCCAGTTTTGTCTTTGAGACCCTGCATGGACCACATGAACAGTCAATTAAAAACAATCAAGTATCTACTAGTCCAACTTTTGTTTTGAAAAATGAGTATTTATAATGTGGGAAGCCCTGCAACCCATTTAAAAAATGAATTGCTGCTCAAGCAAGTTTCTAGGAGAGACAATTTAATTTTTAATTTTTTTAGCTAGGAGAAGAGTGGCTCAGGAAGTCAGCAGAAGGGTTAGGAGCCACAAAAACAACCTTGGGGATGCTCTTTGCCTGCCTCCTTTACAGAGTAATTAGAAAAAAGTGAAACAGAAGACATAAAAACCTAAATCCAATAGACATAAAAGCCTAAATTGTTACTCCACATTAGGGCAGGGCCCAGTGGCATTACATGGGGTGTGTGGCCAGCGCTGGGTGACACTTGGAAGAGGGGCGTCACCTGGGACCTTATCACACCACTCAAATAAACCAGTTTACCTCTTCTGAATTGAAGTCTAATTCAGGTGGCAGCTGGGTCCTATTGCAAGAATTTTGCTGCCAAAGCTGCCAGGCAAGTCCAGCCCAGCTGCAGCCGGGGTTCCAGGCATGCTTCGGCAGCCTTATTTCAAAACTGGGAGCTTTCTGACTTAAAAAATGTGATAGGACCCAACTGCTTTCTCAATTAGTCTTCAATTCAGAAGAGGTAAGTCAGGTTATTTGAGCAGTGCGATAAGGTCCCTGGTTGGGTCCCTCTCCCCTTCAATGCAGGAGGGGTGAGCATGCACTGTTGCTGGCTGCTCTGCCTCCAGGCTTCCTCCCAGGGGAGAAAGCCTGGGAAGAGAGGAGCAAGAGAGGTGCATGCACACCCTTTCCACACTGGGTGACACCATAATTAGTGACACCACTGGCAAGGTTGTTGAATCAATGTGACTTTCGTTGGTATTGATTTATCAGGTCTCCCTTGTTTTAGTATGTCTACCTATTGAGCTAACCATTGGACTGAGGGCAGGGGTGGGCAAAGTGTGGCCTGGCCTTCAGATGCTGCTGAACTGTAGGTCCTAGCAGTTCTAGTCAGCAGAGTCAATGGTGATGAAGTTCAGCAACATCTGTGTGTGTGTCACACATTGTGGTTACACCTAATTTAGGCCAAAGAGAGTGAGTCTTCTCTCCAACTGTAACATTTGCATTGCTGTGCTCTTGTTAAGATGATTGCAAGGTTCATTAATTTTTCCTAATTTTTCTTTTTTCTTTTCCATTTGCTTGATTGCTTTGGTTCTGGCCCTCATGTTGGGCAGGTGTTTCTTCCTGCAGTGGCCATGGATCCTTCAGCCAAGAGACCTGTGGCTGCCACTGTGATGAAGGCTGGGAAGGTCCAGATTGTTCCCGACCTACCTGCCCAGGAAATTGCAATGGTAATGGGCGCTGCATTGGCGGCCGCTGCATTTGCCATGCCCGCTATGCTGGTGAAGACTGCAGCCAGCTCTTGTGCCCTGAGAACTGCAGTGGCAATGGGGTCTGTGTCAACGGCGTGTGTCATTGCTACAGAGAGTTCACTGGGGATGACTGCAGTGAGAAGAGGTGTCCCAATGACTGCAGTGGCAATGGATATTGTGACAGTGGCGAGTGTTACTGTGAGGATGGTTTCACTGGCCTTGACTGCTCTAAAGGTAAGAGATTCTTCCTTGGCTTGAGCAGATACATCTAAGTGAGGAGAGAGACTGCAGATTACTAGACCACAAAGCTTAATGGTAGTCTTTCAGACTTAAGATGTGCCATGCCTGCACAGTTTTACCTCTTCGCTTGCATAGCCCCACTCTGAGAGAAAAAGCAACCACTGAGTCCATGTACTATGCTCCAAAAAGGAAAGTGAAGGCAAGCACAAAACATTTTAGAATTAGAGAACAGCGATATGCAGAAGAAGGCTTTTAGGACTGTTATGGGGATGGAGGACTGCAACAGCCTATTGGCTGCACCCAAACTGTGTCCTCTTCCAAAGAGCCTGAGCAGCCCTGGTTATAGTTCCCTTGTGGATTAGAAGTACTCCTGCTGAACACCACATTGGCAAATACAAAACAAGAGACATCCAATACTTGATTCTGAATGAGTGGACAGTTAACCCTCCATTCTTGCAGGGAATCCGTTCCGGACCCCCCTGCGAGAATGGAAAATCGCATATATTCAAGGCTCATAGGCTTGAATGGAGGTTCGTGCCAGTGGGGGTGCCCCCCTCCCATTTTGTCCCTTTCCATTTGCCACCTGCGGATAGGCGAGGGGTGCAGATCCCAAATCCATGAGAACGGAGAGGTGACTGTAGTGACTTGATTTCTATCTTTGAGGCTTGGCTGTGTTAGATAGGAGTGGAGTGAAAGGACTAAATATCTTCCAGCTCTGCCTTCCTGGGCTTTCTGAAGAGGTGATGAGAGAGGTGAAGTTCCAGTGGTCTAATAAGATCCTGTTCCTATGGACAGGGACATCACCACACCATTCATGTTTTCAGTGTGTATCTGAAGATCTTTGGACAGAGTAGGGATTCTGTTGGTGTGCCATTTACAGTTGACTCGCCACATTTACGGATGACTTTTGAGGATTTGATTATTTGCAATTGTGATTAATGTTTTTCTCTAGGAATCTCTAGGTCCTCCAGTGCAACTCTGCCAGAAGTTGACCATAGAGTTGTTCTGGCAACCTAGAAGTTCCTAAAGAAAACCCTTCTCTAGGCATTTGCACGTCCTCCAGCATGATTCTATGATCAGCTTCTGGCAGATGTTGACCATAGAATTGCACTGGAGGACCCGGAGATTCCTAGAGAGGTGTTCTCTCAGGTAAAAAAGAATAGGATTTTTTTTTATTTGCAGTTTTCCCACATTCACAGAGGTCCTTCACCCCTAACCCCGGTGAATATGAAGGGACCACAGTACTCCCACTGCCCAGTGATCTCTCTTCCTGAGCTAGATGGGATTTAAGCTACCTCAGGCCATGTACCCTTGCCCTTCTGTCCTGTCTTATAGAAGTGTCTTGAAGGGGAATGTTGTCTTGACCAAAGTATGAAACCCAAGAGATTGTTTCAGTAATACTGAATATTCATAATAATCTCCTCTTTATATTCACATTATAGCCAGAAACAGAACCTGACAACTTTTGTGTATTCATTTTAAGTAAAGCTAACATTTAGCTCATAGCAATGAAAGAACAATGGGATTTGGTGGGGTAGGGTAAATAACTCATTTAACCCATTTTGAGAAAGAAACTCCTTATAAATAAAAATAAGGATCACTTTCTCATCACACTGGATGTTAACAATGTAAAATGAATTAATAATGGTTGTTGGAGGAAGTTTACTGCTAGATTTCAACTTCAGTACTAAATCAACTGATTGGTGACTATTGTAAATTCCCTTCAGAATACCTCTAATCTATTTTGAAAAGGCAAGAAAATCACATTAAATTTAAGACACCATTTTTGTTGTAATTTTGATGTTTTATAAGTCAGGCTGTGAACCTGTTAGAAAGTAACAGTTTGACAGTTTATGTGTTCTTGGGATGCTACTTTTGACTTGACAAGATAAGAATAAGTGATAAGAAGCAAGAAACCTAATGTTTTACAATACTGCATGCAGTGTTTGTTACAGATATTTTCATTATCAAATGCCACAAGACTAAATTTTGACTTTGGCTCGGATTTCAAATACTGGCATTATCTTAGGCTGTTGTCACAGCTCCACATTCTTTTTACAAAATCCTCAAAGAAAAGTATTCCAGCACTGGTTGTCTTAACTGTGATCTTAAATAACTCTACCATTTACAAAATTATGGAGTGTGCTGCCAAGATGGGCTGGTAGGGCAAAAACTTAAAATATTAAGATTGTGGTGTCAGCACTCCAGTCAGTAGCACAGTGCATAAAACCACAGGGATGTAGTAATGCATACAGTTGATGACACACGTACGGTACTATCTTGAGACATTTCAGTTGGGCTTCATGCCTGGCTTTGGAGTTGAAGTGGCCTTGGTTGCACTTATCCTTGATCTTTGCCAGGAGAGAGACCATGATTGTGTATCCCTACTTACTCTCCTGGACCTCTTGTCAACTTTTGATATCATCAACCGTGGTATTTTGCTGAATTGGCTGCAGGTTTGCTAGAAGAAATTGGGGTCATGATTTAATATGGGTTCTGCCTGTATTTGAGACATTTGCTTGCCTCCATGGCAGATGTGTTGTGGTGTCCCTCAGGGTTTCATTCTGTCCTCCACGTTCTTGAACATCTGCATATGGCCCAGGTATCTGAAGAAATTATTCTCCTTATATCAGCTTGCCCATGTTCTCAGATCTGGTGGAGAGGCTCATTTCTTTGTCCTTACCACTTGGAGAAGTACCCCAAGTAGATATAAGAGACGTGGTCTTCTTCACAGTGGTGGAATGCCCTCTCCAAAGAAGTATGTTTGGGATCAACATTATAGGATTTTGGCAGTCAGTTGTCAATAAAGTTGGTGCCAAGTGTACTCATTGAAGAGGCCATTTCTTTCTGTTTACAATAGCATTCATAAGTGAGTATGACTGAATGTCTGTTGTATAAATGTTTTGCTGCTATGTGTTATTTTAAGATTGTCTATTGGTGAAATTCATAGGGTCATCACAAGTTGACAGGCGACTTGAGGGCACATACACACACATTGAATTTTACTGTTTTACTATTGATGTCTGCCCTGTGATTTTTTTTTTAAATTGAAAGGTGGGGAAGTAGATCCTAATAAAAGAATAAACATATCTTACTGGTAGGGTTAGCTTGCATTATCTTTTCTGGTATGAATTTTACTGTTACTCACAACTAGAGTAGACCGATTGAACTGGAGAATAATAATAATAATAATAATAATAATAATAATGATAATACATTTTATTTGTATCCCACCCCTCTGTCAAACATAGCTTTGGAAGGGGCCCTATAAGCCATTGGGTCCGAGCCTCTGCTCAGTGCGCTGGATCTCCAGCTAAAGCATCCCCAGCAGGTAGCAGTCCAGCTTCCTTTTGAAGATGTCCAGAGAAGGAGACTGTACCACCTCTCTAGGCAATTGATTCCATTGCCACACTGCTCTTAGGGCCCTATTGTGCTGGGCTTTATAGCACTAGTATTCCACTTTAACTACCATGGCAACACTGTAAGGAATCCTGGAATTTGCAGCTTAAGGAGCAGCATTTAAAATTCTTAGCTAGGGCGTTCTTAGGCTTCACTAAATTGCAAATTTGAGAATTCCACAGGAGGCAGTCACAGCAGTTAAAGTGGAATAATAGTACTAGAACAGTTTAGGAGTTTATCGCATTCCCATTTTTGCCCGATCTGGGCACAGGCTGGGGAAACGGATTTTATCACACTTGAAACAGTCGACAAGCCATCGCCGTGTCGTCGCCCGACCACCACCCATCCCCAAGCCGTGCCGAGCCGGCTGATTTTGCTCAGCCAGAAAACTTCTGTCCTTGAAAAACTGGTCAGCTCAGTGCAGCTTGGGGATGGGTGGTGGTCAGGCGGTGGCATGGCGATGGCTTGCCAACTGTTTTGAGTGAGATAAAATCCATTTCCCCTTGTTCATGCATGTCCCCAGCCATGCCCAGATTGGGCAAAAAAGGGAATGAGATAAACTCCTTAGTGTGATATTCAGCTTTGTGTCAAGAAGTTCCTTCTAATGTTCAATTGAAATCCATCCTCCTGTAACTTAAAATCATCAGACCTGGTCCTACTCTCTGGGGCAGCAGAGAACAAACCTGTATCTTCCTCTCGATGACAGCCCTTGAGTTATTTATAGAGTGCGTTCGTGTCACCCTTCAGTATTCTCTTCACCAAGCTGAACTTGCCCAGATCCTTCAATCTTTTCTCATATATAGAATCACAGAACAATAGAACTGGAAGAGACCACAGGGACCATCCAGTCCAACCCCCTGCCATGCAGGAACTCACAACCAAAGCACATTCTTCATACCTTTTATCATCTTGGTTGCACTTCTCTGAATCAGCTCCAACTTGTATATATTCTTCTTTGAATGAGGCACCCAGAACTGAAGGCAGTACTCCATATGAGGCCTGACCAGTGCAGAATTATAGTGGGACTATTACTTCCCTCAACTTGGAAGCTATGCTTCTATTAATGTAGGCTAAAATAGCATACTCCTTTTTGCTGCAGCATCACGCTGCTGGCTCATGTTCACTTTATGATCAACAAGAATCCTAGAGTCGTTTTCACATGTAGTACTACTGAGAAGGGGTGTCATTAGGGGTGTGTGAGGGAATCAGACCACACTAGGTGACACCAGGGGGTGGGGGTGACATCACTGCTCCCCAAACATTTTCCTTTTGGCCGAAACAGGCTGTGGTGTTCACCCAAGTCTCTTTAAAATACTGAAAAGTCACTTTTGGTGTGAGTGGGACAAAGCTCAATGGGAGGAGAGAGGAGAGGTCGCAGGTATTTTTTTTAAAAAATTTTTTTTTAATTTTAATTTTAAAACATTATATATATATATATATATATATATATATATATATATATATATATAATTTATTTTAATTTTTTCTTTAAAAACATCACATCTTACCAGGTTTTCACTTTAACCACATGAAACTATGTACATGTAAATACGCTTAGGCGGTGTGTACAATATTGTAATTTAATTTATTTCTGTACACCCAGACTTTAACCTCCATCATAAGTGGTATTAGTGGTTGGGAGATGATTTTGGTATTGCAGAGTCATGCCCAGCTTGGAGCTGACAAAGGCAGAAGGCTAACATTGAAAGTTCTGAACCTTGATATATTTGTCACAGCACATTAACTATAGAATGGCATTTGAACCAAGAGGTAGGACAGGTTATTCAGCTCTCCTCACCTTACCAGACTCTCTTGGGAGGCATTTCTGAATGCTGGTAACAGAACAAAAAGCCTTCACTCCCTGTGCTGACCTGCTAAAATTCAGTCAGTGGGCGCTTGAACTAGGACCCCAAGGGTTGGATGGAGTATTTATTGTTGCTGCTGCTAGTACGACTGATAACTATCAGTGCAATTCTCTGGTACAAACTCTGTGGAAATGAATTACAGATGTAATTCAACAAGGTTCGTGTTAAAGAACGTTCTGTTGTATTGTTCTTTTTTTTTTATTGGGCAGCAACAGTGTGGTAGATCAGCGATATGGGTTGAGTCTTCCTTATCCAAAATGCTTGGGATCAGAAGTATTTTGGATTTTTTTTTTTTGAATTTTGGAATATTTGCAAATACATAATAGAATCGGCATGGTGTAGTGGTTTGGACTATGGAGTTTATCACACCAGGGCAAAGTACCCAAATCCCATGCAGAAATGGGATTTAAAACCCGAAACCCTCCACAAATGTGGGTTGATTTTCACACACATCGGGTTTAATGAGCAATTAACTTGGAGACAAAGTTGACAAAATGCATTTCTTTTTACTTTCGGGATGTTCCAAAAGTAAAAAGGAATCATGTTTTGTCGACTTTCTGTCTGGTTTAATGTTGCGTTAATGCTAATTAACGAGGTCATGTACAAATCAATCCACTTTTTCAGATTTTTTCCACTTTCTGTCCGGGTTAATGCTCAACGTTGTGTGAAAATCAATCTGCTTTTGTGGGTTTTTCCTGTTTTAAATCCCATTTTTGTATGGGATCTCTCCCGTGTGATAAACTCCTATGACTTTGGAAAGCAGGGTTAAAATCCATGCTTGGCATGAAAACCCACTGGGTAAATCACAGTCTCTCAACCTTGCAAGATGGCAATGACAAGCCAGCTCTGAAGAAACCTGCCAAGAAAACCCTATGATAGGTCGCTATAAGTTGGAAACAACTTGAAGGCAAACAACACCCCCAAGGAGATATCTTGGAGATGGAACCCAAGTCCAAAAATGAGATTCATTTCTGTTTTGTATACACCTTATAAACATAGCCTGAAGGTAGTTTTATACATAACATTTTAGATAAGTTTGTGCATGAAACTAAGTTTGTGTACACTGAACCATCAGAATGCAAAGGTGTCACTCTCAGTCACCCATGTAGACAATTTTGGATTTTGGAATTTGAATATTTTGGATTTTGGAATTCTGGATAAGGGAGACTCAACCTGTGTATAGAACACAGAAGTTACAGATTTTTTTGCCAAGTAAGTTTGTAGTCTTCTAAAATGAACTATTTAGCCAAACGTTGTAGTAGTATGTTAACATATGAACGACACACTGGACTCTTATGAGCCAAATCAGCCCTTACTGAACTATCAATTATCTTAGTGTTCATTGTGATGAAAGTAAATTTCTAGTCCATATTGTGGAAGAGATGGGATGACCATGTACAAAGGAGGATAGTTCTGTATCTTTTATTACCACACAGACTTTGCAGACTTTATTTGCTCCGTTGCTGGAAGGAGTGAGAAAAGAAGCACAGTGTATTGTGTGTTATGAAAGAGCTCAGTAATTTATAAAAAGATATTCAAAAATTAGAAGATAGAGGTATGAATCATATCATCATGGAGGAGAGTTAAGAGAAAAAGAAGGTTAAGAAGGTGTGTAGAGGGCTAGTGTAAGTGAACAAGATAGAGAAGAGAAGAGAAAGAGGGAGAAGGGACGAGAGAGAGGGAACAGTAGGAGGATAGAGAGAGTGAGAGAAAGGAAAGATAGTTATGGAAGGATTACAAAAGAGAGAGAAAGGGAATACTGCTGAATGGAAGTAGGCTGAATGCATGTAGAGTAAGGAGTTTATCACATGGGGGGGAATTGGAAGTATAAATGGTGATTAACCCACAATTGCGCAAATGGTTTTCCCATGACACCAGTGCACAGAGCACTGTTATCCCATGAATGTTTTTCATACGACGCTGAGACGAAACGTGATTAAAGTGCCATTATCCCATGAAGAACCAGCCAAGAAACAACAGTAATTCCTTCACAGAATTTTCCTGTGAATGACTTTTTGCTCTTTCTTGCCTGGTTATTCGTTGGTTCTTCACGGGATAATGGCACTTGCGTTAATGTCGTTTTAAGCATGTTTTAATGTCAACTGCATGATTTTCATGGGTTAACCATTGTTTAAACTCCCAATTTCCCCTGTGTGATAAACTCGTAAGGGATCATACAACGATGTTACATTAGGAGTGAGCGGTTTTCTATATTGTATGTTATTATATGTTGGTTTTGTCTCTGTTTGTTTTATATATTCACAGATACATGTCTAATAAAAATATTTCAAAAAAGAAAGAAAGAAAGAGAAGAAGCACAAGTGAAATCCTCCTTCTTTATATGGTTATTAACACAGGAGACTGTCATCCTTCATATTTAATCATTTGGGGAGGCAGCAGAGCAGAAAAGATGTGGGGAATGTATGGTTAGAAGTCCTGAGGATCTATGATCAGAACTTAATTTTTTACCTATGAGTACCTAGGAGGTGAGGCTGTGTGATCTGAATCTGATTGAACAGTTGCACTGTGAAAGGGTTTAATCCTTTCTACCACGACATTTCCCCAGTCTACACCTACACACACACATATGTGCATGCACACACATATTTAAGTTGCTATTAGTCAAGCAATGGAAATATCCCTATAGGCTTTTCACTCTTGTGTTTAAATGTGGATGATAACTGAGGAAAATGGCTCCAGACAAACTCACACTGTTCTGTGACCACTTTTCTATAAGAATAACACATGAGGTTGCTCCAGAAATGCTTTAAGCGTGATATAGTTCAGCTTGGAATTGCTAGGATTTTGCAAGACTCTCAGACCTTCACTCCACCTTCTGCTTTGCTGATTTCATGGCCCAAATCTGAGCTAGGGAATAACATGGCACTGTGATTCCATTAATTAAAGTAACATAATAATGGCAGTAAGTACTATTCTCCTGACTGATCATTACAATCTAGGGATTGTACTGTATACTAGGCAGTACTCAGTAGACCGCTCTGAAAAGCAAAAGAAATTTGGTTTGAAGCCTTGTATGGAATTCACTGGCGCCTGCCTTTCTTTTATTTTATTTTGGCTACAGTGCTTGCTCCTTGGAATGCCCGTCTCCTCAAGACCACAGAGGACTCCTTGGCCATCGGATGGGATAAGATGATGGAGGTGGACTATTATATCATCACTTACTTTCCCACTGGATTTGAGACCTCTGTGAAGGAAGTACAAGTGCCCAAAGACCAAGTTAGCTATGAGATTCTGGGCCTTCTTCCTGGCACAAAGTATGTAATAGCACTTCGTAATGTAAAGAAAGGGGTTTCCAGTGATCCAGAACTCCTGCACGCCAGCACAGGTAGGAGTGCTAAAATACCGCAGGTCCTTAGATAATGCATTGTCCAGTAAAATTTGAGAAAATAATGAAAGTTCCACTGCTCCAAAACATTTTTGAAGAAATTTAACAATGGTTTGGTTTGACGTCTGAACTTGCAAACCATAGTTGGTGTCTGCAGCTGGTGATTGCAACTTGGCAACCAAGGGCCTTTGCAGACTGCTAGAAATAGTGCAAATTGAGTCCACTTTAAGGGTTAGGGTTAGTGCTAGAGAATCATGGGAATTGTTTTTTTTTCTGAGACATTGAGCCTTCTCTGTCAGAGAGCTCTGGTGCCACAATAAACTACAGTTCCCATGATTCCCTAACCCTAACCCTTAAAGTGGACTCAATTTGCACTATTTCTGACAGTCTGCAAAGGCCCCAAGTTTGGAAGTGAGTTTACCATACATGGTTTGGTGTGATTGCTGAATTGGTGAGGAATAGTTATAGCCCCATTTCCTCTGCAATTAGAGCAGTGGTTGGCAACTGTCAGAGATTAGGGGGAAAACTTAGCACCCCTAGGGGTCTTGGGGGGTGGTCTACCTTTGCAGCTTCCCACCCTGAAAACAAAATTTACCATTTATTTCTATTGCTCCCCCAATGTTCCCATTGTTTTTACTATCCCAGGGTGTTTTGAGACCAAAATAGGACTTTTCTCCCAACAGGAAGATCAATTTTCTGTTAGAAAAGTGGCTTCCCGGGCCTGAAATGGGTCAGGGGGCCACAATCTGATAACATTATTCCCATGTCTCAAAGGGACATTGGGAGGCACTTTATTGCCGAAACAATTTTCCTGTGTGGATGTTGGTGTGGTGGGCACAAAATGGCACTGGCCTACATGCGAGCGCCCCTCCCAACCCTAGGATTATTTTCTCCTTCATGCTTGCACTACTCTGATTTAGAGACTAGGCTACCAAATGAATGTGAAAGTAGACAGAAAATAAAGCATGATAACTATGGGGGGATGCAGACGACGTCCAAGACGCCCTGGTCCGCAGCGCCCCGGGGCCAAGGCAGCCTCACCGCGGCGCCTCCCCGGCGAATCTAAAAGGAGCGCCAAATTGGCGGTCCTTTTAGATTTCAGAGAAAGTGCGCCCCAAAAGCGGCGGGCGCACTTTCTCTGACTCAAACGCCGCGGCGCGTGTGGTCGCCGCGGCGTGAGGTCAACCCGGAAGCGCCGTCCATCCAGATGGCCGGTGCTTCCAGGGGCGACCTCAGGAAGAGGAAGGGGCGCCGCTTGTGCGGCTGCCCCTCCTCTTCCTGGCCTCGGAGACGTCTCTATTAGCCGTCTGCCGAGGCCCTATGTTACTATGGCTTGTTTGTTGAGCATTGTCAAGTTCGAACCATGGTTTGGTGTGGCATTTTAATTTATTTATTTATTTATTTATTTATTATATTCATTTATATCCTGCCCTTCTCCCAGGACTGGGACTCAGGGTGGCTTACAACATTAAAAACATAACATACAAAAATAATACATTAAAATAGAATTCAACTACTACAATAAAATTAAATAAAAAAGAAGATAAAATGTTTAAAATACATTAATAATAAACTATAATAAATAATAAACTTTATTTTTGTATCCCACCTTTTGCCTAGGCAATCAAGGCGGCTTACATCATTGACATAGATAAAACAAACCCCACATTGAACAATAAAACATGATAAAAACAAGTTACCCCCCACCTCTTTAAAAAGAAATTAAATTAAATGCAATATTAAAATAAGTTAAAATGACTGGTGTTCTAGCACCAGTAAAGATATAAAAGAGGGAGAGACACAGGTTGAAATAAAGTCTATTCTATTCGGGGAAGGCCTGCTGGAAGAGATCCGTCTTGATGGCTTTTTCAAAATTGTCCAAGCTGGTTATTTGACGGATCTCATCCAGCAAGGCATTCCATAGTCTGGGAGCAACGATAGAGAAAGACCTCTGGGAGGTTACTGCCAATCTAGTTTTTCTTTTTTTTCCTTTTTTAAAAATAAATTTTATTGTTAAAACCTTAAAACATACAATTGTTCCAAACACAAGCAATTGTTAACTCATTACAAATCCACGCAATATACCATCATTACCTTTGATGTACATATAATCTTAAAGTTTATGTCCAATGAGGGTACTTTGAATGAAACAATATCACCTTTAATCATCCATCACTCTCATTCTTTCCTTCTTCCATACCCTTCCTTTACCTATCCTTTATCTTTACCTCACCTCCTCTTTAGCCTTCTTCCTTATACTCCTTCCTTTATCCTTCGTCTACATTTCTTCTCTCCCTTCCTTCCTTTTTCATCCTTCTCTGTCATTCTCCTACCTACCTTCTCCTATCTACTTTCTCATACTCTCCATTCAACCACCTCCTCATCTCTCCTTCATTCCTTCATTCGTCCTTCTTTCTTCACATACATTTTTACTTCCTTCTTGTCCTCACTGGATTATCTCTTGTTCTTGCAGCCCTCCTTTTTTAGTTCCCAATCTAGTTTTTCTCAGTTGCAGTAGATTCCTCCCAGAGGATCTGAGGGAGCAGGGCGGATTATATGGAAGGAGGCGATCCCTTAGATAGATTGGACCTAGGCCATGTAGGGCTTTAAACGTAATCACCAACACCTTATACTGTGCTCGGAAACCAGTAGGCAGCCAGTGAAGGGATTTCAGAATCGGTGTAATATGATCCCTTCTAGATTTCCCCGTGATCAACCTGGCTGCCATATTTTGTACCAATTGTAGTTTCCAAACTAGGTATAAGGGTAGCCCCATGTAGAGTGCATTACAGAAGTGTATTACAGAAATATTAAAACAATATAGCATCACAGGCCATTCTTTTTTTATATGTATATTATGTATAACCTTTATAACATACAAATAAAACATAGCTAATTGTATTATTTACATACTGGTCATTTCTAGTAATTAGTTATATTTGTAAGAATGAAAAACTTCTACCTACATAATAGTTGAGAACCAAATATTTCCTTTTAACTCTTGATATTTTCTTTTTACCTTACGTAGTATTTAAATCACACTATCAACAGTAATCTTTACTTTTTCAAGAAGTTTTTCATGGATCAGCTTCTTACAAAGTTTCTATAAAGTCACTCAAAGTTACTCTTACAGAGTTACTAAGATTTCAAAGTAAAAGTATAACAATCAAAGAGAAGATTATTAAAAAACCAAACCATATGCTTATATCGAGTTTACAGTCTTTAAAAGTTTTCTGTTTTCAATGCCTGTCTGAAAAGGAAGCTTTTTGCTTCTCAGCAGAAGGCCATCAAGGAAGGAGCCATTCTGGTGTCCCTGGGAAGGGAATTCCAGAGTCTAGGGCCAGCCACAGAAAAAGTCCTCTCTCGTGTCTCCACCAACCGTGCTTATGATGATGGTGGGATGGAAAGAAGGACCTCCCCTGAGGATCCCAGAGCTCTAGCTGGCTCTTAGAGGGAGATATGGTCTGCCAAATATCTAGGACCTGAGCTATATAGGGCAGGGATAGGCAACCTTTCCCCTTTAAGGGCCCAGGGACTTCAGCTCCCAGAATCCCAGGAGCTATTGGCCAATATGGGACTATTTGCCAACATGGCTGAGGCTTCTGGGAGCTGAAGTCCCTCGGCCCTTAAAGGGGAAAGGTTGCCTACCCCTGATATAGGGCTTTATAGGTTATCACCAGCACTTTGAATTGTGCCCGGAAAAAAACTGGCAGCCAGTGAAGCTGTTTTAACAGGGGCATTGTATGATCTCTGTAACCTGCCCCTGTTAGCAGCCTGGCTGCAGCTCTTTGGACCAGCTGAAGTTTCCGAACACTCTTCAAAAGCAGCCCCAAGTAGAGCATGTTACAATAGTCCAAATGGGATGTAATCAAGGCATGTAGCACCAAGGCCAGATCCAGCATCTCAAAGAATGGATATAGTTGGCGCACAAATTTTAAATGTGCAAAAGAACTTCTGGTCACAGCAGAGACCTGGGTCTCCAGGTTCAAAGCTGAGTCCAGGAGTACTCCCAAATTGCAAACCTGTATCTTCAGGGGGAGTGTGACCCCATCTAACACAGACTGAATCCTTATTCCCTGATCTGCCTTCCGACTGACCAGGAGCACCTCTGTCTTGTCTGGATTAAGTTTCAACATGTGCCCTCATCCAGTCCATTACTGATGACAGACACTGGTTTAGGACCAGGACAGCCTCCTTGGATTGGGGTGGAAAGGAATAGTAGAGTTGAATGTCATCGGCATATTGATGACACTGCATTCCAAAACTCTGGACGACCTCTCCCAGTGGCTTCATATGTATGTTAAATAGCATAGGGGACAACACAGAACCCTGAGGGACCCCATAGGCCAATGGCCAGGGGGTTGAGCAGGAGTCCCCCAGCACTACCATCTGGGTTCACCCCTCCAGGAAGAAATGGACCCATTGTAAAACAGTACCTCCAAGCCCCACCCAGAGAGGTGGTCCAAAAGGATACCATGATCGATGATATTGAAAGCCACTGAGAGAGCCAGCAGAACCAACAGGGACACAATTCCCTTTAGTTCCCTGCGTAAGTCATCCACCAAGGCAACCAAGGCTGTCTCTGTTCCATAGCTAGGCCTGAAAACAGATTGAAATGGATCTAGATAATCCGTTTCATCCAGAAACCCCTGGAGTTGGGAAGTAGATACACATTCTAAAACCTTTCCCAAAAAAGGTAGGTTGGACCCTGGCTGATAATTATTCATTATTGTGGGATTCAGGGATGACTTTTTTTTAACAAAGGTCTCACAACTGCCGCCTTTAGGCAAGATGGAACTCTGCCTTGTTGTAGGGATGCATTGCCTACCTCCTTTACCCACTCAGTCAGTCCTCTTCTGGCCTATTTAATAAGCCAAAAAGGACAAGGGTCCAAGACACATGTGGTTGCTTTTACTTCTCCAAGAATCCTGTCCACATCATCAGGCTGGACAAGATGAAAAGTATCCATTAACACTGGACAAACAGGTGCCAAGGTTACATTCACTGGCACCATATCAACTGTAGCATCCAAGTCGGAGTGGATCTGAGCAACTTATATCTGCAAAATGCCATGCAAATTCTTCACAGCGGGCCTCTTGAATGGTCTGCATTTTGTACTTGAGGGTGAGTGTGTGAGAGACCCCTGACTACTTGGAACAGCTCTGCTGGATGACTTCATGGAGATGCAATGCTGGCAGCAAAAAATAATTTCTTTGGTGCCCACACTGCCACAGAGTACACCTTCAAATAGGCTCTAGCCTGTGTTCGGTCAGATTTACTTCAAGTCTTGAGTTTCGGCCAGGACAGGGAAGGAGGAGGAGGAGGCTCTCCAGGCCAGTTTCTAAAAGAGAAGAGAAAGAGAAAGAGGTTTCTGCCAGGAAAGAAAGCTTTCCAGGCCAATTCCTGCTAGGAGAGAGGAAGAAAACAGTTTCCAGGCAGCCATCTTGAGAGGGTCAGTTTTTAAGTTCTTTTTAAAAACTCCTGGGGGAAGTGTGACTGTGACTCAGCGGGTGGGGCTTTGTTAAGAGCATTTGCAAATCAATAGGGGGTGGGCTAGGCAGTTAGCTCTTTACAACTGCTCCCAGAGGTCAGTTTCAGGTCAGTTTCGGCCAGGACAGGGAAGGAGGAGGAGGAGGCTCTCCAGGCCAGTTTCTAAAAGAGAAGAGAAAGAGAAAGAGGTTTCTGCCAGGAAAGAAAGCTTTCCAGGCCAATTCCTGCTAGGAGAGAGGAAGAAAACAGTTTCCAGGCAGCCATCTTGAGAGGGTAAGTTTTTAAGTTCTTTTTAAAAACTCCTGGGGGAAGTGTGACTGTGACTCAGTGGGTGGGGCTTTGTTAAGAGCATTTGCAAATCAATAGGGGGTGGGCTAGGCAGTTAGCTCTTTACAACTGCTCCCAGAGGTCAGTTTCAGGTCAGTTTCGGCCAGGACAGGGAAGGAGGAGGAGGAGGCTCTCCAGGCCAGTTTCTAAAAGAGAAGAGAAAGAGAAAGAGGTTTCTGCCAGGAAAGAAAGCTTTCCAGGCCAATTCCTGCTAGGAGAGAGGAAGAAAACAGTTTCCAGGCAGCCATCTTGAGAGGGTAAGTTTTTAAGTTCTTTTTTAAAACTCCTGGGGGAAGTGTGACTGTGACTCAGCGGGTGGGGCTTTGTTAAGAGCATTTGCAAATCAATAGGGGGTGGGCTAGGCAGTTAGCTCTTTACAACTGCTCCCAGAGGAATTTTATAACCACTACCAATTGTAGAAAACTTTTGGTCATCTGCAGACTTTAACATTGGTTTTAGCAAGAGATTTTCTTTGAGGAGGAAAGCCATAGTCCTTTTTAATACTTAGTATGGATACTGAAGGAACTGCTGCCGTCACCTGCAATACCTGTGGTATGTTTGTCTTCCTACCTACAGAGGTCGGGAACTACACATGCTCCAAGTGCAAGTTGGTAGCTCTCTTGGAGGAGAAAGTACAGCAGCTGGAGGCGCGGGTAGCTACACTTCAGAATATTAGGGAGCAAGAGGCTTTCCTAGACAGAACGGAATGAACGGTCTTGGACAGGGACCACACAGTGGAAGTTGCTGGGGAAGAGAACGTCACACCACATACACAGGAGGTAGACAGCTGGAGGAATGTCACACGTAGAAGTAGGGAGACCAGAGATCGTTCTGGGAGCTTGCAGCTACAGAATCCTTTTCAAGCTCTTTCCCTTACCAAGGAGGACGAGGAAGAGCAGCATGAACAGACTTCAGGGAAAGATCTGGGAGTACCACCACAGGGAACAGTCGCTGCTAAGCCTCGTAGGAGACGTGTGGTCGTGGTGGGGGACTCCTTGCTGAGAGGGACAGAAGCAGTGATTTGTGGGCCTGACAAGATGTCTCGGGAGGTGTGTTGTCTCCCTGGGGCAAAGATCCGAGATGTGACAGAGAGGCTGAGAAGACTGGTCAGGCCTACCGACCAATACCCCTTCCTTTTGGTTCACGTGGGAACGAACGACACAGCAAGACACAGCCTTCAAAACATCAAAAGGGATTACGAGGCTCTAGGAAAGAAGCTGAAAGAAATGGAGGCACAGATTGTCATCTCGTCTCTACTGCCAGTTGAAGGGCACGGTCCAGGAAGAGAGAGGAAGATAGCAGATGTCAACAATTGGCTCCGCAGATGGTGTCGTCGAGAACGATTTGGATTCTTGGATCATGGGCTGCGGTTCCATGAGGGTGGACTCCTGGCAAGGGATGGGCTGCATCTCACACCAGTTGGAAGAAACGTTTTTGCCAACAGTCTGAAGAATTTGATCAGGAGGGCTTTAAACTGAGTTATGTGGGGAAGGGAGACAGCACCCTGGAAGACAAAAGGACTGGAAAAAATAGTCAAACTGTCATAGAGGAAACAAAGCAAACAGTAGAGGGACCCAACAGTGGGAGGCAAAAAAACGTGCTAAGGCAGCAAGTAAAGGAGACATATGGTCTTAGATGTCTCTACACTAATGCACAGAGCATGGGAAATAAGCAAGATGAACTTGAACTCCTAGCGCAACAAAGCAAATATGATATAATAGGCATCACTGAAACCTGGTGGGATGAGTCTCATGATTGGAATGTAAAAATACAGGGGTATAACCTCTTCAAGAGAAACAGGCCAAACAGGAGAGGAGGAGGAATAGCATTATATGTCAGGGATATTTACACCAGTGAAGAAATCCAGGACAACAATCCTGGAAGCCAGGTGGAGAGCATTTGGATAAAAATTAAAGGGGAAAGAAACAACAGGGATGTTATTGTGGGAGTCTACTACAGACCCCCGACTCAGGCAGAAGAACTGGATGATGCCTTTCTAGAACAGATGACCACACACTCAGAAAGGAGAAATATAGTAGTGATGGGTGACTTCAACTATCCGGATATTTGCTGGAAGTCAAACTCGGCAAAATCCTTGAGGTCTAGCAAATTCCTCACTTGCCTCGAAGACAGTTTCATTGTTCAAAAGGTGGAAGAGGCAACGAGGGAGTCAGCTATTTTGGATCTGATCCTAACTAACAGGGAAGACCTAGTTAATGGGGTGCAAGTGGTTGGATCCTTAGGCGGGAGTGATCATGTCCTCCTGGAGTTTATTATACAGTGGAAAGGAGAAGCCAGGCATAGTCAGACACGCATTCTAGACTTTAGGAAAGCTGATTTTACTAAACTTAGAGAAATACTGAGGGTGATCCCATGGACAGGAATACTAAAAGAGAAGGGAGTTCAAGACGGATGGGAGTTTCTCAAAAGGGAGATACTGAAGGCACAATTTCAAACCGTGCCAATGAGGAGGAAGAATGGGAGGTGTCTCAAGAAACCAGGATGGATGACTAAGGAACTTGCAACTGAACTATGTTTTAAACGGAACATGTATAAGAAATGGAAAAATGGGGAAATCACCAAAGAGGAATTCAAACAAATAGCTAGCACGTGTAGGGTTAAAGTCAGAAAAGCTAAAGCGCAGAATGAAATCAGGCTTGCTGGAGCGGTTAAGAACAATAAAAAGGGCTTTTGGGGGTATGTCAGTAGCAAAAGGAAAAAGAAGGAAATGGTAGGGCCACTGTGTGGAGAAGATGGCAAAAAGTTAACAGGGGACAGAGAAAAGGCAGAATTACTCAACACCTTCTTTGCTTCAGTCTTCTCAGAAAAGGCAAAGGGTGCTCAACTTGAGGATAATGGAGCAGAGGACAGAACAGGAGAATTTCATCACAGAATAAGTAAAGAGATAGTACAGAAACATCTGGTTAATCTAGATGAATATAAGTCTCCAGGACCAGATGAATTACATCCAAGGGTATTAAAAGAAATGGCAAATGTAATATCAGAACCATTGGCAATAATCTTTGAGAATTCCTGGAAAACAGGAGAGGTCCCAGCGGACTGGAGGAGGGCAAATGTTGTCCCCATCTTCAAAAAGGGGAAAAAAGAGGATCCCAACAATTATCGTCCAGTTAGTCTGACATCAATACCCGGAAAGATTCTGGAGCAGATCATTAAACAGAGAGTCTGTGAACATCTGGAAGATAATTTCATAATCACAAAAAGTCAACATGGGTTTCAGAGAAACAGGTCATGCCAGACAAATCTGATCTCTTTTTTTGATAAAATTACCAGCTTGGTAGATGAAGGGAATGCTGTGGATATAGTATATCTTGATTTCAGTAAGGCCTTTGACAAAGTTCCCCATGACATTCTTGCAAGCAAGTTGGTAAAATGTGGGCTAGACAAAGTAACTGTTACATGGATTTGTAATTGGTTATCTGGTCGAACACAAAGGGTGCTCAACAATGGCTCCTTTTCAACCTGGAAAGAAGTGACCAGTGGGGTGCCACAGGGCTCTGTCCTGGGCCCAGTGCTATTCAATATCTTTATTAATGACTTGGATGACGGTATTGGGGGCATAGTTATCAAATTTGCAGATGACACCAAATTAGGAGGAGTAGCTAATACCCCAGAGGACAGGATCAAAATTCAAAATGACTTGAGCAGACTAGAAAGTTGGGCCAAAGCTAACAAAATGAAATTCAACACAGAGAAATGTAAGGTACTGCACTTAGGGCGGAAAAACGAAAAGTACAGATATACGATGGGGGACACTTGGCTGAATGAGACTACCTGTGAAAGGGATCTAGGAATCCAGGTGGACCACAAGTTGAACATGAGTCAACAGTGCGATGCAGCAGCTAAAAAGGCCAATGCAATTTTAGGCTGCATCAGTAGAAGTATAGTGTCTAGATCAAGAGAAGTAATAGTGCCACTATATTCTGCTTTGGTCCGGCCTCACCTGGAATACTGTGTCCAGTTCTGGGCACCACAATTCAAAAAGGATGTGGAGAAACTGGAGCGTGTCCAAAGGAGGGCAACTAAAATGGTGAAGGGTCTGGAAAGCAAGCCCTATGAGGAACGACTTAGGGAGCTGGGGATGTTTAGCCTGGAGAAGAGAAGGCTGAGAGGTGATATGATAGCCGTGTTTAAATATTTGAAGGGATGTCATATTGAGGAGGGAACAAGCTTGTTTTCTGCTGCTCCAGAGACTAGGACCCGAAACAATGGATGCAAGCTGCAAGAAAAGAGATTCCACCTCAACATTAGGAGGAACTTCCTGACAGTAAGGGCGGTTCGAGAGTGGAACACACTCCCTCGGAGAGTAGTGGAGTCTCCTTCCTTGGAGGTCTTTAAGCAGAGGCTGGATGGCCATCTGTCGGGGATGCTTTGATTGGGAGTTCCTGCATGGCAGGGGGTTGGACTGGATGGCCCTTGTGGTCTCTTCCAACTCTATGATTCTATGATTCTATGATTCTATGATTCTTCCGCCAATGTTGTTCTAGTCTCTGTCTCATTAGCTTCATCACTATCAGTTCCCTGGAGAATCAGGGGACTGGTTTGGCTCTTTCTATAAGAGGGGACACTCAGGATTGATTGTATTCCCGGCCCTGGCCATTTCCCCATTCCAAAGGTCAGCCAGGGCTTCAACAGAATCGCCTGTTGAGGTGACAGGAAACTTGACCAGGCAATGATCTGTCCATGACAATTGATTTTATGTTTATATTTTCTTTGATTTTTGTATTAGGTTAACATCATTATTCAGTTTTATTTCTCCATGCTCAGAAATAGGTCATTATTTTCAGTCTTCTCAGCTTGCAATAATATCTTCCAGATTCTGACAATCAGGAACACTTACATGCCCAAGTGCCCAATCAACAAGAAGAAAGAGGCAGTCTTGACTCTCTATAAGTTTAAGCACTGGATATGCTGGAAAGCCCAGCTGCATCTTAAAGATAATAATAATATTTATTTAGAAGAACAATTTGTAATTTATTATTTCTCCCCAGGATTGGGACTCAAGGCAGCTTACAATTTAAAACGGTGCAAAAAATCAACATTACGATAGAATCAAGCTATTAACAGTATTGAAATAACTTCAAACATATACCTAAAATGGATTTTAAAAATTCAATTAAAACAATATCACACTCTCTAGAAGCCTTTCTTTAGAAACTTTCAGTTCTAAAAGCCTGTCCTAAAAATTCAGTTCAGTGCAAATTTTAATTGCTTATAAGTGTAAGTCATCACATTGTAAAGGAAAGCGATTATACAAATGTCAAATATCAAAGTTAAAATATAAAATACATATAATATAACATGGGATTTCAAACATCATTTCTAATATGACTAAACTTACCAATAAGAATTAAACGTATAAAATGAAGTCATAAGAGCAGTAAAACTTCAAAGCCTATTGGAATATTTTTTTTAAAAAAAGTCTTTACCTGCCAAAGGAAGAAGAACAAGGAGGGGACTATTCTGGTTTATTATTAAGCTTTTTACAATTTAAGATAAAGGTGGTGCTGCTGATTTTTTTAAGATTAATATTATCAAAAATTTATTATGACACATGCTTTAATGGACTAGAGCCCATTTAATCAGGTACATGACACGGTACCTTCACTTGGCAATGTTCAGTAATGGACAAAGAGAGATAAAAATTGGGACAAAAATATAACGAAATGCAAGAAATACATGTAGCCTCTGACATTTATGCAAAATTAAATTATATATAAGCTATGACACTATAATCGTTCAAAATAGCACTTGCTGATTATTATCATCCATCTTCCTAGCTTTGCTATGATAATTGAACAGCTATAGTGGCATGTATTTTCAAACACTTGCTTGTTCCATTCACTGGTTACAGTTTTTCATGTACATGTAAAGTCTATGTGTCTGCGTTGGAATGACTGACAACACAGAAATATTTGTTATGGCAAATTTTTTTAGCTTCTTCCATGAAGTAGCTGGAAGCTGAAATGGTTTGCAGTTATGGTTAAATAAATTTTTGTGTTGTTAGTCACTCAAATAAATATATGGTTTAAGGAGCAATTATCTACATCCTTCTGGGACTCAGAACAAATCACATTTCAGTGTTGTTTGGTGCTTTAAGATTTGTCTGTGTAATGACATCATTGAGATGTTTTAAGACTGCACTGTAGCTCATCTTTCTACCCTGTCTGCCTTCTTCCCAGTGTGTTAGCTTGAACTTTAAATGAGGCATCCAAAGCAATGAACCCTGCCCAACACGGGACGTTTTCACACTGGGCTCCCTAAAGCCAGCTGGAGCCCTTCCCCTAAAGCCGGCTGGACCCTGTGCCGCTGACACCGGAATGACTCCGGCAGCGGCAGGCTAATTCCTTTTGCCACCCGGAATTACCTGAAGCCGGAGTTAGCCAGGAATTAGCTTGCCGCTGCCGGAGTGAGGCCGGACTTAGGGCTCCGTGTGTTTGAACACACGGAGCCAAACGCCGGCCGGACGCAGGGATGACACCGGAAGGGGCGGGTTTGCCGCCGCGTGTGTGTGAAAGCACGGGAAATGGAGCCGGAGTGAGGCCGGCGGGAGGCCGGCTAGCGTCCTCAAAAAGGCCAGTGTGAAAACGTCCACAGGTGCAGCTTGGATAGTCATTTAAAGGTTAGTCTAAAACCTAGAGCAGACTCACCACCAGTTGGCGCTACTGTCTGCTTCTGTGTTGCTATAAAAAATACCATAAGCCTTTATTTCATATGTATGAAACCTGGGTTCAACTTAAGACATGTTTGCACTAACCTGCTTCTTACCTTCTCTTCATGTGCACACAGATTTTCTAAAAGAAATTCAGTTTAAATCCAGCTGTTGGTTTCACACAGAACTGAGCTACAGAATCAAAGGGATTTTAAGTTAAGAGTTGACTCACTAGGTTCCCATTGATTCTATGGAGTTTAGCACATGGGGAAAATTGGAAATTTAAATGGGTCAGAACCCGCAGTTATCCAGCATATTAAGCTCAATTGTGCAAATGGTTTTCCACGACGTTGTGCACAAACCTCTTGGAATCCGACAGGAAAGTGACATGAACCAGCAAATAGGCATTTTCGGAAAAATACCGTAAATTCATTTCCATTTCATTCACAAATTCACTTTTTTTGCACAATTGCTCTAGTGTGAAAGCCATTTGTGGGATTCTCCCCTTTCTATACTAGTTGGCAGATTTTCCATGGTTCTTTGGGGCGAGTAGACAGGGCTCTGAAAGGAACAGTTGCTGAGGCAAAGGCAGGGACACAGAGAAAAAGCTTGCTTCTCTCCAGTCTGTGTGAATGTTCCTTCCCCATTAGCCGGGGCTCTTAAAGGAACAGCTGCTCAGGGAAGGCAGGGACACTGGTTGCCAAGAGGGACACAGCTTTTTATGCTGTTTTCCTACCTTTCCTACTTCTTTGGGTAATGTTTTGTTCTTTTTACTTAGGTTGGATACCATTTCTTGGAAAGTAAGGGACAGTATAGTATATTTTTATAAAGAAAATTGTGTAAATAAAATAGTTTATTTCTCTGGGTGATTTCTGGTGATGCAGCTACTTCTGTGCGCACGCATAAAAAAGTGATTCCCAAACCATTATTGGGATTTACACACATCTGTGTGAAAACCAAATGCGTGTTCTACCCTCTTTCTCGCTTTAATAATGAGCTTCTAATGCGTTATTGTGTTCTGCATGTGAAAATCATTCGCACATTGCATGCATTTGCGAGTTGTGACAGCTTTAATCATTATCGGGATGGAGGTACATATGGTCCTTGTGTGATAAACTCCTATGCTAGCTTATTCTAGCTGGAATGAACAATTGCATTGAGGCCTAGGATTGTGAAGGAGAAAGTCAGCAGCCAGGAACAAGATAGATTTTTATTGTAGGAGTTACTATGTCAATCTCTCTTATTTATAGTGCAAAACCCTTCTTTACATCTAGAATATGACTGCTGTGCTCTGTATAAAGGTGTAGATCAGGGGTAGGCAACCTAAGGCCCGGGGCCCGGATGCACCCCTCCCCCGAGACCTTTGGACCGGCCCCAGGCCGGTCCTGCCACCGCCTGCCGCCGCTGCCATCGCCACCCGCCATGATGATATTGATTATTGTTGTTATTGCTTGTTCTTGGGGTTTTCTTGGCAAAATCTCCATAGGGGGTTTGCCATGGCTTTTCTGGGGCTGAGAGAGTGTGCATGCATATTTATTTATTTATTTATTTATTTTTGGTGCTTCGGCCCCCTAATTGTCTGAGGGACAGCAACCCGGCCCCCGGCTCAAAAAGGTTGCCTACCCCTGGTGTAGATCATAAGATAACAGCAATAACAAATCATTATTTGAAAAAAAATTTACATAGTAACTTCTCCCACTAAAAGCCCATCTTGTTTCTTGGCTGCTGACCTCCTTCACAATCCTAGGCCTCAGTGCAATTGTTCGTTCCAGTTAGAAAAAGCTACAATCGAATCAGTGTAAAACCCTTTAATTTCGTAGCACTGTTCTAGGCCACAATGCAAGTTCCACCAGGATTTAAACAACTTCCACACTACTATCAGCATGAGCATGGAAAACTCCATGCAACAAATTCACTTTCTTGACACCATTGGGCAACTGCACAGTGGACCTCTAAGCACCACACTCTGTCAAAACCCCACAGATTGCTGTGCATACTTACAGCTTCCACCCAGAACACACTACCAAATCCATTGTTTATAGCCAAGTCTGCCGATATAACCACATCTGCTCAAAGCAAAGCAAAGCAAAGCAAAGCAAAGCAAAGCAAAGCAGCTTCATTTATATACTGCTTCATATCGCACTATGGGATGTCTAAGCGGTTTACAACTGTAAGCTCATTGCCCCCCAACAGTTGGGTACTAATTTTAGCGACCTCGGAAGGATGCAGGCCTGAGTCCGGGCTAGTATTGAACTCGCAACCTTGTGGTCTATGAGTGAGTGGCTGCAGTACAGGTATTTAACCACTGTGCCACCAGGGATGCTCAGACCCACAAGACAGTCTTAAAACTCTTGGCTTTTCAACAGGCATTTCTAAAGCTACAATATCCACCTACAAGGATGAAGAAATGAATCAACAAGGCAAGATTAGTAGCCAGGAACAATCTACTACAGGATAGATCAAAATCCCCAAATCCCAACATCCATAGTGGTCACCTACAATCCCCAGAGAAGACCACTCAAACACATCATCAACAAACCACAACCAATTCTAGAGAATAACAGAGTCCGTTCACAAGCTCTGGGAGGCTGCATTGACTATGAAGATTATCAGACAGAAAAAAAAAAGCCAGGAGTAAAAGGCATATTCCTGGCAAAGGAGCGCAATTGTGCTGAATATTTTCAGACGCATGAAGAACCAACAAACCAATCATGGGGAAGTTCTGGATAAGCGCAACGTCTGAAAATCGTCAGCCCTCGCACTACTTTGCCAGGAGTATGTCTCCCCCCCATTCGATTCCCTCTCATCTGATAATCACTTTAAATACAGCCTCCAAATCTTAAGCAACTATTCACTCACAATAGAACACATGACAATAGGACAAATAATACAGGGACAAGACCCTGTATCTGGATCCTATTACATTCCATCCCATTCCCATAACTGTGTATATGTGATTTATACCTGAACATTTATTATCACTCTGTTTTGTTGTTGTTGTTAACTGCCCTGGAGTTGATCTCGACCTATAACGACCCTATGGATGAGACCTCTCCAAGACCCCCTATCCTCTACTGCTCTGCTTAATTCCTGCAAAGCCATATCCATGACTTACTTAATAGAGTCCATCCATCTGGCATGTGGCCTTCTTCTCTTCCTACTTCCCTCTACCTTTCCCAACATTATTATCTTTTCTAATGAGTCTTCTCTTCTCATGATGTGTCTGAAGTCCAGAGAGGTTTCCAGCTTGATCTGCTCTAGGGCCCATTTGTTTGTCTTTTTGGCTGTCCACTGGATCCTCAACACTCTTCTCCAGCACCACATTATCTCAAATGAATTGATTTTCTTCCTATCATCTTTCTTAATTGTCCAGCTCTCACATCCATACATGGTAATAGGGAATACAGTGGCTTGTATGATTCTAACTTTTGTGCTGAGTTGTATATCTTTGAATTTTAGAATCTTTTCCAGTTCTTTCATAGTCACCCTCCCCATTCTTATTCTTCTCTTGATTTCCTGACCATAGCCTTTCATGATCTATGCAGTCAAAGACTTTGCTATAGTCTAGAAATCACATGCTGATTTTCTTTTGGAATTCCCTGGTATACTCCATTAGCCATCATATGTTTGCAATGTCGTCCCTAGTGCCTCTTCCTTTCCTGAACCCCCCTTGGACCTCTGGGATTTCTTTTTCCATATATGGTTGGAGTCTGTGTTGCAGAATGTTGAGCATAATTTTGCTTGCATGGGAGATTGGTGCTATGGTCCTATAGTTGCTGCAGTCTCTTGTGTCTCCCTTTTTGTGGATGGGTATGTATATTGACCGCTTCCAATCTGCTGGCCATCGTTTTGTTTTCCATATTTGTTGACATATGTTGGTTAGCACTAAAGTTGACTCTGTCAATGTGCATCTAAAGAAGTGGCTTTGTATACATGAGAGCTCAGCTCAAGCAAAATTAAAAATCAATTACACTTAAAAGGGCTGCTACATTCCTTTATTTCCCCCCTCCCCTTCTTATTAACATAATGTAAATCACCTTCTTTCAGCAATAATAAGCCAAATACAGTATTCCCAATGCAAGTTCCTTTCTCTCTTATATCCAAGGAGTTGCATTCTTATATTCCATGTCCAAAGTTTTCTTATAATTAATACCCCACAAATAATGTTGGTTTTAATAATATCCTGTTATTGTTATGCTAGTGGAAATTCCCTTTTTTTTCCTAGATGTTTCTGCTGTTGGTGCTATCTGGGTGACAGACGAAACAGAAAATTCACTGGAAGTAGAGTGGGAGAATCCTGCAACAGAGGTAGATTATTACAAACTCCAATTCAGTTCATTGCTTGGGGAGGAGAAGGAAGTGGTTGTTCCCAAAAGCAGTGATGCCAAGAGCAGATATGTTATCAGAGGTAAGTAAGAAATTGGTAAAAATGTGTTTGTAGGGAATTAGAGAATGGAGGACAACTGCTGAGTTTCTTGATGTTGAAAAAAATGGTCTGTGTTTGTTATATTTTATTTGCTTTTATACAGTGGGCCTTCCACATTTTCTTGGCTAGGAGTGCAGCACCACTGTGGAAGCGGGAAAACTGCAAATAAAACACACACTATTTTATTAACCTGAGAGAAAACATCTAGAAATCTCTAGGTCCTCCAGTGCAACTCTATGGTCCACACCCACTAGCGCTTCACCATAGAATTGTGCTGGAGGACCTACAAATGCCTAGAGAAGTGTTTTTGTAGGACTCTAGGTCCTCAAGTGTGACTCTATGGTCAACTTCCAGCAGAGTCACACTAAAGGACCTAGAACTTCCTTGAAAGAACATATTAATCAAATCTGTGAATAAACAAATCCACAAAATTCAAAGCTGTAAATGTGGAGAGTCAACTGTAGTACCATCTGTGAACTTACAGTCCTGAATCTAATTGCTAGTTTAAATTTAGAGTAG
Organism: Phrynosoma blainvillii; assembly: GCA_026167975.1. Taxonomy (NCBI): domain Eukaryota; kingdom Metazoa; phylum Chordata; class Lepidosauria; order Squamata; family Phrynosomatidae; genus Phrynosoma; species Phrynosoma blainvillii. The sequence continues at coordinate 158,429,780 of JANUYF010000004.1, forward strand.
ACTCATTGAATCAGTGGGGTTTACATAAATTTACTATTCAGTAATTGATTCAATTGTTACTAGCAGCTTGGATTTAGGCCATACAGTTGATGGAGAAAATGTGTGATATGAAAAAATACACTTTTTCTTTATTGGCATTTTAAATACCTAATGTTCATTTGGGGTACAATTCCAGAGTCCATACTGGTTCTACTTTTATTAGGTTAGCAGAACTACACAAAAATATTTGTATTATCTTTTGGAATCAGGCAAAGATATTTTAAAATGATGCAGGAAAAATGGCTGTAGGGAGATGATGGTATTGTGGTTGCATGGTCTACATCTTTTTTAAAATGAACTCTTATTTTTAACAAAAAAACAACAACACAAATCAGTACAGCTATTTAAAAAAGGAACAGAAAAAAAAAGAGACCAACACACAGTCTACCAGATATCATGGACCCTGATTTTAATTTTAGCTTCATCCAAAAATGGCTACACAGTATCCCTTTAATAACATAAGAGATGAAACTCAAAATGTTAATTGATGTGGTGATGGACCACACAATGATTCTTGCTCATTTATTAACAAAATAAAATGAAATCTAACTGTAGCAAATGAGTCTTTTTCCAGTTTCCCTCTAGCCACTTGGATCCTAAAAATTACACATCATTAAACCAGAACCGAAATGAAAGCTCTTTCAGTGTTTTCTGATATATATGCTATACCAAGTTTCAGATTTCTAACATATTAGAAACGTGAAGGGAATTAATTCAAAATATAAGAGAAGTATTGTGTTCCACCAATTAGAAAAATTTAAAAGTGATATCTTATGTATTCAAGAAACGAAAGCTCTTTCAGTGTTTTCCATGTTCTTGTAATTTCTAAACATATAGGCCACAGCAATATAGCAATAAGTTTGAAATATAGACTTTCAGAAATGTATGGAAGTGATAACTTGTGTCACAAATGTGGACAGACGTAAGCATAAAAATATAAAAGCCAAAAATAACACAAGGACCCTGAGAACTTTCAATTGCTACTTCTTGAAGTGTTTGCAAAAGTTGCCTTTTGTGGTTGTAGACAATAGGAATTGTTACTGATTGTTGTACATCCTATGAAAAGAGGTTTAGTGTGAATTTACCAGCATATGATCAAGCACAAATGCTTTCACTCCATTTGGATTCTCCTAGAACAGCCTCTATCTTGGTTCAAAGCTTACAGGATCCTTATTTGAAAGAAAGGTAGGTTTAATAATAATAATAATAATAATAATAATAAATTTTATTTATAACCCGCCTCTCTGCTAGGCAATCAAGGTGGTGTACAAAGTTAAAACAGGACAACAGTTAAAACAATTCCATCCCCCACTCAATCCTTAGCCCACCCACCCCATAAAAATCGAATTAAACTAGTACAATAATTAAAATACAAATTAAATCAAGAATAATTAAGACACTAGAACAAACAGTGGAGGCAGGGAGCAGTAGACATCCGAGCTCTATTTGGGGTGGGAGAGGTTTCTCATGTAGGGCCTCGGCAGACGGCTAATAGGGCCGTCTCCGAGACCCGGAAGAGGAGGGGCAGCTGCACGCGCGGCGTCCCTTCCTCTTCCTGAGGTCGCCCTGGAAGCTGCCGGCCCTCCACATGGCCGGCGCTTCTAGGGCAACCTCCCTCCGCAGCGACCGGACGCGCAGCGGAGGATAAGTCAGGGAAAGTGCGCCCGCCGCTTTTAGGGTGCACTTTCCCTGAAATTTAAAAGGAGCGCCAATTTGGAGCTCCTTTTAGATTCGCCGCAGGAGCGCCGCGGTGCGGAGGCTGAGCTCCGCTGCCGCTCCGACCCGCGGCATCTCCGGGGCCTACGGGCCTCGGCAGACGGAGGCCCCGGAGACGCCGCGGGTCGGAGCGCCGGCGGAGCTCAGCCTCTGCACTGCGGCGCTCCTGCGGCGAATCTAAAAGGAGCTCCAAATTGGCGCTCCTTTTAGATTTCAGGGAAAGTGCGCCCTAAAAGCGGCGGGCGCACTGTCCCTGACTTATCCTCCGCAGCGCGTCCGGTCGCTGCGGAGGGAGGTTGCCCTGGAAGCGCTGGCCGTGCGGAGGGCCGGCAGCTTCCAGGGCGACCTCAGGAAGAGGAAGGGACGCCGCGCGTGCGGCTGCTCCTCCTCTTCCGGGTCTCGGAGACGGCCCTATTAGCCGTCTGCCGAGGCCCTCCGTCTGTCGAGGCCCGTAGTCTCTGTATTGTCAGGGACAGAGATGAATTTGAGTGACTTTAAAAACATCTTTGCCTAATGAAAGAAGGTTAGTTCCATGAACTAGCATCCCACAACAGTAAAGCTATCCAGATTCCTTTCTGTTGACTTGCTTTGGTGATCCAGCAAAGATTATCTTTTCTTTTTAGAATTGCAAACACAAGAGAAAAGTAATTTGTCAAATCTGTTAATTTATACATGTGTAGTGCTTTTCTGACCACCATGGCCCTGAAAACAATGTAATATTTGACATAATACTTTCATGAAATAAAAGCAGAATAGAATCAAAGCAGGAGCAAATACACTCATTAAAACTAACAAAAACAATATTCAAATTCATCAAAGTCCTCATGAAAAAGTTCTTGCTGTCCACCAGGAAATCCAGAGATAGAGCCATACGTCCTTGGGAGGAAAGGGCACAGTCAGGGTGCATCTAAAGCAGACCTGAACCACTTGGCTGTAGGTAGGGACCAAAACTAAATAGATTAAACTTCTTCAGGCTGCAGATAGGTTTTTAGCAGCTCACTTTCCAGTAAAGGTATAAACTATTTTAATCATTAATTAATCATTATTTATTAATAATTAATTATTATTACTGTATATACTTGACTATAAGTCAACCTCATGTATAAGTCAAGGGTAGGTTATGGGGTCAAAATTATGGATTTTGCCATGACCCGTGGATAAGTCAAGGGTAAAACTTGGAGGCTGCTTCAATGTGTATATGTGTGTGCGTGGGAAGAGGGACTGTAATTGAGGCTTTTTGCTTCAGTGTTTCAGCCTTGACGCCCAAGATAGCAAAGGCCAGCACGGGTGGGAGAGGGACTCTGTTTATTTAACTGCAATCAATCACCCAGGACTCTTTCTGCTTGACTCAAGAGAGAAGGAAACTACTCTCCCCACCGCATGGCGAAATCTGAAAGAGCTACTATCACATTGCCACACTGACCCATAAATAAGTCGACCTGGGATTTTGGGTTCAATTTTTGCGCATAATTTTTTCAACTTATAGATGAGTATATACGGTAATTATTATTAGTTATTAAATGATTAATTATTAATTAATTAATAATCTAACAACAACAACAACAACATCTACCTGTCATCCTCTTTCCAGGCAGAAAGCTGGGAGGGAGAGAAGCCTTGAGGGGTGATCATTTCCTCATCTTCCTCCTCCATAGTCCGACTCTTTCCTGGGAGAAAGCTGGGCAGTGGACTTGAAGTCCTCGTGGGCTACCCAAAATCTTTTGGCGGGCTGTAAGCAGTTCATGGGCCACATGTTGTGCATGCCTGATCTAAAGGAAGAGTCCTGTCTTGTATATGCCCCTGCCTAGACTCTCATGGCAGTAACAGGTACAAGTGGACTTCTGATGAAGAACAGAGGATGTGAATAGGCTCATACAGAAAGATGAGGTTTTTCTGGGGTCCTAGTCCCAAGCTGTTCAGAGCTCAAAATCAACACCTGGAATTGGACTCAGGAAAACAATAGAAGCTAGTACAGTTGATCTGAGAGTGGTGGCACAAGGAATTAGTTAGAGTTTTGCATTTCCACTGAGTATCATTCTAGAAAATCATCTTTGCTACAGACGACAAAAAAGAGGACTCAAAAACACAAGTGCCCTATAAATTCATGACAGATGAGGAAACGAAAGACTTTGGATTCTTTCTCTGTCCCCCACCCTCTCTCTTTACAGGCCTGAAACCAGGAACACAGTATACGATCACTGTCATATCTGTGAAGGGTGAAGTGGAAGGGAAGCCATCCACAGTGAACGGCTGGACAGGTATAAACAAAGATCCTTGGCTATTGAGTAACGAGGTATCAATCATGACTGTTACTGTTTGTCATAACTGTCACAGCAATCTGAGAAAAATGTTATCTGTGTTTTCCTAATTGCCCTCAGTTGCTTTTTCCAAAAGAATTTGCTTTTTCTAAAAGCTGGTTGAAACCCTGCAGTCTGCATGGCCTGTTCCCAAGGTGGATGCTCTGTCAGTACAGGGCATTGGTACATCGGTGTGTGAGTGGTACATTGGCAAAGCGCCCCCCCCAGCACGCCCCCTTCATCCCATACCCCCTGTTGAACTGTATGGTTTGTGTATGTTGTAATTAAATCCATTGGAGTTGTCACAATTCAATTTCTTTGCTTTGCCACAGCCCCACACTCACATTGGGGCATTTATTTGCAGGTGCAAAGATGCTCGTTGCTAAGTTGGAGTATCCCGGACTCTTTTTTCTGGCTTTTAGCCCAGGAATGTTGCTTTATTTCAGTTTCCATCCACTTTGGAGGTGTGCGTCACATAACACTCTGCCTTCAAAGCAGCTGGAAGCCATTTTATTTTGCCCATCTGTTTCACCCCATAGAGAAATTAATGTTTTGTAATGTAGATCCACCAAGTCATGTTGGGTGATACAAAAACTCTAACTACAGTATTTGGTCATTAGGATCAATTTGAGTTTTACTATGTCAGCCAGCAATTCATGTTTATTGATCAAATGATGAACACATAGAAGCCCAAGGATACTCTGGGATTTAAATCTAAATCTGGTCTCAGACTCCTGAATTATACTGGCTTTGGGGGGAAGCAGACGGGCGGCCCGCCCCGGGAAGCTGTGCTGTGGGGCCGAGGTATCCACACACCTCGGCCCAGCGGCGCAGCTTCGCTGCCCCTGAAAGGAGCGCTAAATTGGCACTCCTTTCACAAGTCGCCGAAGGTGCACCGCAAAAGGTGCACTGCAAAAGGCTCTGCGAACGCTGTGACGGGAGGTCCTCCTCGGAGCGCTGGCCATGCAGAGGGCCGGCTGCTCTGAGGACGACCTGGGGAAGGGGTTGGGGCGCTGATCGTGCGGCTGCCCCTCCCCTTCCTTGCCCCCAAAACCGCTCTTTTGGCCGTCTGTTTAGGGGGTCTCATCAGAGATGTATTCCTTTTCTCTTTCTAGTACTTTCCTGACAGGCTGGATGTGTGTTCATAGTACAGCTATACTGTGTAATATTGATTGTTGTACACTCTCTGTTTTCTTAAGTAGTCAGAAATTCCAGGGGCAGAACAATAAGGTTTAACTTCTTTAAAAAGATTGCATTTAGACTTGTTTGGTTGTGTTTTACAATATTTGCAAGCAGATGATTACAACAGGCAGCATATTCACAGAAATCAATTTGTTCAATTCCCCCAAACTTGTACCCAAGATCCAGTTAAGTCTAGCTAACTCTCTCTGTCTCAGTGTTAAGAATATCATGTTTCTTTTGTATCAAATCAAATTCTTGATTCCCATTTGATGAAAATCACAATGATTGATATCATCAAGCAGCCAATTCACAGCAGTGTGAAGCAATAGCAGTAAAAGAAAAAGAATATGTAAGGTGGATGGCCAGTTACAGCCAATCACACCTGTGGTTATAACCAATCACATAGCAGTTTCATCTTGGGGTGCAACTTGGTGATACAAAGATAGCTGCGAGCTCCAGGTTGTTGAGTTCAACCTGAGAATTTTATATGACAAACAAATATTATGAACCTTACCAATATCTCAAATGTGAATGTTAAACCAAACCTTATTAATCCACTGCTGTCACAACACCCTCAGAACTGTACAGAATATATTGGAGTGATCCATACAGCTGTATATGGGACCAAAGTTTCTTCAGTCATGGTTTTTGTAGTAGGATGCTCATGCAAAATGTTCCTAATCCTGAAGGCCTGTTGTGGGGTTTAAATGTGAAAAGAAGTGGATAATTCATGGCATAAATCAGCCAACATTTGCTAAAGTCATGGAAAGCAATCATCTCTTGCTTCCAAAGTCAAGAGGAAAAACTAGGAGCCCTGGACCACCAATTATGCTTCTGGAACTGACTTCTAGCTACTGTGCCAAAGCAGTCAGCCTTCTAACAATGTCTGTTGGGTCTTGATTAGTTCCTCATTGTTCTTGATTTTTAATCTTGCAATGATACTTCTACATTCAGTGAAGATATATTTCAGAATATAATTTCCTATGGTGAAACAGGAAGGGAAATCATCTCCATGCTCTGTTTGTAAGTGATACCTGTTACAAACAATAATATCCATTTAAAAATATAAGCATCCTTTACGACAAGAATTCTCAGATAGTGAAAAATTATTGTACTTACTTGGGGCTATTAATAGACTAAAGTAAATGTGAGATGCTGGACCTTTGGAAGAAAGAAATTAGCTGGAGAGGAATATAAATAATAATAATAATAAAATTTTATTTATACCCCGCCCAATGGAAACCCAATCAGGGCGGCTTACAAGATAAAACAAACCCCAATAAATACATAGTACAAAACCCCCCCTTAAAACAGTATTAAATCAAACAAATTTAAAACCAACATAGAGTAAAATTATATACCTACACAGAAAGCTAATGCTCAACTAAATGATCCCCTCCATCTACCGATGGGGCCACGTAGGGGCATCATTAGCGACAATTTATGTCCGGGATGGGGGGGTAACTAATCCGGGAAGGCCTGCCGGAAGAGATCCGTCTTAATAGCCTTTTTAAAGCTATCCAAGGATGTTAATAGACGGATCTCGTCCGGCAGGCCGTTCCAGAGGCTAGGGGCGACAACTGAGAAGGCCGTCCGGGAGGTAGCTGCCAGCCTTGATTTCTGAGGCTGCAGCAATTTCCTCCCGGAGGATCGAAGAGCGCGGGGAGGATTATATGGGAGTAGGCGGTCCCTGAGATAGTTTGGACCCAAGCCATTTAGGGCTTTAAAGGTAATAACCAACACCTTATACTGGGTCCGGAAACTAATAGGCAGCCAGTGGAGGGACTTCAAAACCGGAGTGATGTGGTCCCTCCGAGATGTTCCCGTAACAAGCCTGGCCGCCATGTTCTGAACTAATTGTAGTTTCCGAACCAGGCACAAGGGTAGCCCCATGTAGAGTGCATTACAGAAGTCGAGGCGTGAGGTTACCAACGCGTGCACCACAGTCTCAAGGTCCTTTACTTCCAGAAACGGGCGCAGCTGGCGTATCAGCCGAAGCTGATAACAGGCACTCCTGACCGTCGCATTAACCTGATTTGTCATCAGGAGCGACGAGTCAAGGAGCACCCCCAAGCTGCGAACACAGTCACTGGAGGGGAGCGTGACCCCATCCAGGACTGGAGGTTGCAACCCAATTCCTGGTTTCGGGGCCGATACCGTGAGCAGCTCCGTCTTGTCTGGATTCAGCTTCAATCTGTTTTTCCTCATCCAGCCCATTACCGCCCCAAGACATTCATTGAGAGGAGAGGTGCCATTGGAATTCAAGGCCGACGAACGAGATATGGAGAAATAGATTTGGGTGTCATCAGCGTACTGATAACACCCAGCACCATAACTCCGTATTATCTCACCCAGCGGCTTCATATAGATGTTAAATAACATTGGGGACAAAATAGCCCCCTGAGGGACCCCACAAGTGAGGTCTCTCTTACCGGAGCTACAGTCCCCAATCCGCACCCTCTGGGACCGACCCGAGAGGAAGGACCGGAACCACTGCAAAGCAGTGCCCCCGATACCTAACCCCTTCAGGCGGTCCAAGAGGATGCCGTGGTCTATTGTGTCGAAAGCCGCTGAGAGGTCTAAGAGCACCAACAGGGTCACGCCACCCCTGTCGATGCTCAGACGCAGATCGTCGGTCAAGGCAACCATGGCAGTCTCAACCCCAAATCCTGTCCTAAAGCCGGTTTGAAATGGGTCTAGATAATCGGTTTCATCCAAAACTGCCTGGAGCTGAAGAGCGACCGCCCTCTCGATCACCTTGCTCAAGAATGGCATCAATGAAACAGGCCTATAGTTCTTCATGTCCAGGGGGTCCAAGGAGGGTTTTTTCAGAAGCGGCCTAACTGCCGCTTCCTTCAAACATGATGGAACATGTCCCTCCCTGAAGGATGCATTGACGATATCCGTAAGGAATCTCACCAATGCATCCCCCCCCTGGACGGCCAGCCATGATGGGCAAGGGTCAAGAGGGCAAGTCGTCTTCCTCACTTTACCAAGCAGTTTGTCCACGTCCTCGGTACTCACAGATTGCCACTGATCCAGTAAAACTACATCGGCGGAGTCGGTGGATACCTCGCCTATAGACTCTGTCCCAATAATGGCGTCAAGGTCGGCTCTTATCTGAGAGATTTTATCTGCAAAGTAATTGTTGAATGCGTCACAGCAGGCTGTGGTTGGGTGAAGCAAGGGATTTGGCGCAGGGGGCACCTGCGTCATTTCCCTCACCACCTTGAACAGCTCTGCCGGACGAGACTCTGCAGACGCGATGCGTGCCGAGGAAAAAGCTTTCCTCGCTGCACGCAGCGCCTCCCGATAGGAATTAAGAAAATTCCTATGGCGAGTTCTGTCAGATAGGAGTCGAGATTTCCGCCACTCGCACTCTAGCCGTTGTCCATGCCGCTTCATCCTCCTCAGCTCAGGTGTAAACCATGGCTTCCGATTAGGAGCGGGGTGGCAAGGGCGCTTGGGAGCGATCGTGTCGATGGCCTTGGTAAGATCACCATTCCAAGTGTCCACCAGGGCCTCGACAGGGTCACCGGCATTCCCAACCATTAATCCCTCTAAGGCTTTCCGGAATCCAATTGGCTCCATCAGCCTTCGAGGGTGGACCATTCTAATAGGTCCACCACCCCCGGTAGGGCAGGTGTTGGCTCTAAGTTCCGTCTTGACCAGGAAATGATCCGTCCATGACAATGCGGAGGTACTTACAACCTCCGCCCACGGATATTCCTGTTCCGTACTGAAGACCGCATCGAGTGTATGACCCGCACAATGTGTGGGCCCGTTGACCAATTGGGATAGGCCCATGTTTGTCATGGTATCCATGAACTCCCGAGCCGCACCTGTTAAACTGGTCTCGAGCGGAGTGTTGAAGTCTCCCAAAACCAAAAGTCTAGGAGACTCCAACAAAAGCTCAGAGACCAGCTGTGTCAGTTCGGTCAGGGAGTCTGCTAGACAACGGGGTGGTCGGTAGACTAGCAGAATCCCCAAACTATCCCTGGTCTTCAGGCTTAGGTACATACACTCGATGTGGACCGTGTTCCGGAGAGGTATCCTGGTCAAGGTCAAGGTGTTCTTATGGACTAGAGCCACACCGCCCCCCCGCCCACTTCCCCTCACCTGCTCACTAACAGAGTACCCAGCTGGGAGGGCCTGCGCCCAGGTAGCAGCGCTATCCTCTCCCAGCCAGGTCTCTGTGAAACAAGCCAGGTCGGCATTCTCATCCAGGATAAGATCCTGGATAATATGCGTCTTATTTTTCACCGACCTGGCATTGCAAAGGAGCAGAGTGAGGTTCTGTGGAATGGAAGGTCTGCTCCCCAAACCATTCTGGGAAACAGAGGGGACAGAAGGCGGGATGGCTACTAAACAGGAAGATGATATGGAGAATGTAATCCATGCATTTCAGATTTTGTCCAAAACAAAACAAAACGCATCACTAAGAGCCTGCAGAAATGACCAGAGTGGAGAAGAGTGTGAACTTGGAGGTATGGAGTTAATTCTGGTAGCAGTCTTTCCTGTTCTCAGGTTGAGCAGCTGGCAAAGACCTGAGATACCACATTCTGGATTTTGGTTTGCAGTTGGGTTTTATGTCTTCTTCTGGTACATGCATCCCTCTCCTTGAAGACCACTTGGATTGTTCAGTTTCTGCTTTCCTGTCATTTCTCCACCTGAAGAATCTCCCATCTGGCTTTGGAACAAGATAGGACATAAAGTTTTGAACTAGAGCTTTTGGTTTCGTTCATGAATTAAGGCTCTGATATGATGTTATTTAGACCATGGGAGTGCAGGTCTTGGTTATGCGTTGTGAGGTCTTCCATCTGCCATCAGTAATATGTTCCAAACAAATGACAGTGTTAATGTGAGAGAGACCCTTTCATGTTACCTCTTGGCAAACTCACACATTACATTTTTAAGTTCATAGCTTAATTTTTCCAGCAGTTCTCTTGGAAGTGTAAAGGTTGACCATCTTCAGCAGCATACCTGTACTTTCTATGATTGCCTGTGGTTCCTTCAGTAGGTGGTTTCAATGGTTCTTTAAGAACGGTAACATGTGAAATGTTACAGTCCTCTCCTACTGCAGCAACATTTTCAAGCCACTGTTTTTTCTTAAAGCTGGATGGATCACAGAAGTTCCTTTCAGTGTCTTCTGCTTGCATCACATTCCTACTGTTTGGAGCATTGGTTTTGGCTTTGGATCACTGCTTTTATTTTCTTCTGCCTGCAGAATTATTTTGGCCTGTGGGAAGAAGGAAGGCTGCTGCACAGAGATTCTGCTTTGCTTATAGCAGTAGATCATTACTGAGGAGTGTCCTCATCTTGCAGGTGGTATTGCCTTTTAAAGAAAGTTGATCAGAACGTTTTGTGCTTTGGGTTGGTCAGGGAAAGGAACTTCCTCAGCACCATTTCTTTTATGTTGTTATGGCAAAGCTGCTTCCAGAAACAGGGAAGGCAATCAGAAGGGCATACATAGAAAGCCAATTGAGTAGACTGCTGCCAAAACACAAAATGTCCAACATTTTATTTTAAGATCACAAGCTGCTGAGATCTATGTGGGCTCTGCTTCAGCACCCATAAAGAATGCACATTTTTCTAATATAGTTTGTTGTTTTGTTGTGTGCTTACAAGTCATTTTTGACTTATGGCAACCCTAAGGCATCCCTATTATGGGTTTGTTTGAGGCTGAGAATGTGTGATTCACCCAAGGTCACCATGTGTTTCCATGGCTGAGCAGGGATTCAAACCCTGGTCCCTAGAGTCATTGTGCAACACTCAAACCACTACACCACATTGGCTGTACTCCTACAGATTGTACTACCACAAAATAGCCAACCGCCCAGTATATGAATGACTATTGAGTATTAATTAGTGCTTATCCTCCCTGTTACCTTAACTCTATATTAAAGTTACCTGGGGCCTGGTGCAGAAAAAGCAATCTCAACTGAAGTCCAGGTTCTTTTATTGTTTAAAAATATAGAAGTATGAAACAGTCTTACTCTTAAAGTGTTTTCTAAATGAAATTGACATCCTTTCAAGTCTTACTGACTGAGCATGTCACAGAAGATACAGTTGTAGTTTCCCAAGACAAGGGCCAAGTTGGCCAACCTTTCACAATGCAATGCAACACTGGAGATGATGGCACTGAACAAACATTTGTAAACACAAAGAAAAGTACTACTACTGCCAACTTGCCAGGTTGGGGTCTCAGCAAGAAATGTATTCTTACATCTTGGCTGAAAAAAAGCTGCAGCAGAGGGCAAGCACTAGAAGTTATGATAGATCCACACACTGTAGCAAACTCAAGCTGGTCTCTAGTAGTTAGGACTTGCTTTTGAGTCCCTATCCCATTTTCCGAAGAGTAGTTTTTGAATAATATGGTCTTACAATAACTAATCAGGCAAAATTACTACTCTTTTGCCTCTGTTATCTGCTTCTGGAGCCTCATCTTCAGAAATCATCTCTAGAATTTTCAGCTGGAAGGTCTAGTCAGTGACAAGAGTCAGGCTTTCATTTATTGGGAGATGAGTTATCTGGTGCTTGGACTCATGCCACATGGTTATCTGTAACCAATAAAAGTTCTGGCCTTTTATATTCCAATCATATGTTTTGTTGATATTACTTTCTTGCATGCACTTGACCCCACCATTTTCTGCAAGGCTGGATTTCCTTTCCATGCTTGTATTTAATTGCAGGTGAGCCCAGCAGGATAGAATTTCTTGCATATTCTTGGGATTGTCTTGGGCTGAATTCACATGGCAGAAATAATCCAGGTTGACAGCACTTTAATTTTCATGGCTCATTGTTTTGGAATTATGAGAGTTGTAGTTTTGTGAGACAATTTGGCCTTCTCTATCAGAGAGCTCTGGCACCACAACAAGCTACAGTTCCAAGGATTTCACAGGATTGATCCATGGTAGTTAAACTGATGCCAGCTTGGATTATTTCTGCAGTGTGGATGCAGTTTTAGTGACAGACTGAGGAATACATAGATGAAAGTGTCATTTGGTTGTCTCTCAGAAAGGAGTCTGAATGCTGTAAAATGGCTGTGGCCCCATCAGACAGACTTACTATAATCACAACCTTCCAGATGATACAGGACCACCTTATTCTAGCACGATTGTTCAACTTTTTGATTTAAAATCTTTTTTTTAAAGAACTGGACAGCCCCCAAAACCTGGTGGTAGAGCAAGTGACAGACAGTGTAGCCTCCCTGTCTTGTAGTGAAGTTGAGTCTCTCATTGACAAATACATGATGATCTACGGTTCTGCCAGTGGGGACTCTGATGAATTATCACTGGGCAAAGACAAGAACACCACAATCTTGAAACATCTGAAATCAGGCGTGGAATACTTCATCTACCTCTGGGCTGAGAAGGGACCCCAACAAAGCAGTGGGACAAGCATTATAATGGTGACAGGTAACACCAGGAAGCCTTGGGCAGTATAGAATATGGAGACAGATGCTAAAGTCCAGGAGAGTTGCTGTCATTTCAGAACTACTAAAATATCAACTATTGGGGTGTCTAATCTCACCTCAGGCATAATCTCTCAGAAGGTGGCACCATTTTCTCAGCTTCAGCCCACAAATTTGCAATATGGGGATAATAATTCTGACCCACTACCATGAATGTGTATGTGTCTTCATCACATCAATTTATGGCTACTCCATCAATTCCATAGGCTTTTCTTAGCCAAGGAATACGCAGAGGTGGTTTTGCCAGTTCCTCTGAAATATAAGGACTGCCAGAAATAGTGCAAATTGAGTCCACTTTTAGGGTTAGGGTTAGTGCTAGGGAATCATGGGAATTGTTTTTTCCCCTGAGACATTGAGCCTTCTCTGTCAGAGAGCTCTGGTGCCACAATAAAATACAGTTCCCATGATTCCCTAACCTTAACCCTAACCCTAAAAGTGGACTCAATTTGCACTATTTCTGGCAGTCTGCAACCCCCTATAGCCTACAGCACCTGGAATTCGTCTCCCATACAAGTACTAACCAGTACTAACTGATTAGTTTCCAAGATCACATGAGATCTGGTATCTTTAGTGTATTTGGGTCATACCCACAACCATACAGGTTTTTTAAAGGATAATTGAGGTGATACATTTCAAGAACCTAAAAAAACCCTAAAAGGGCTATTCAGATTACTGATGATCTTCACCCTGAAGATTAGCTGGAAATATACCTCTCATATTCCCAAACTGACTCATTGGAATGTCATATAATGATGAGATTGTGGAGCTTTTTAGTCTTGAAGTAAAAGACTAGGCTGCTACAGTTGACCTACGTGAAATTTAGAACCCAGCTGTGTCTGTGGGTTTTTTTTATATAAATGGTAAAATGTTTATTTTTGATTTGACCTTATAAAGTAAATTGTTTCTCCATTACTGTCAAGCTCTCAAAGTGCCTCTTTACTACTCTGTTTGCTAAAGCCTTGTCCTGTTTGTTTTTATTCAGAAATAAATCCTCTAAAATAAGCATCAATTGGTTATATAAGATTGCAGTCTTAAGTGTTTTTGCCCAGACGCAAAGCAGTAGTGATGAAGTGAGATGAAATACCATTAAATTATTATTTAACAAGCCTAGTGTGGAAATACTAAAAATTGTTTATTTAACTTCTGCTTACTAACAGTCAGCATAATAATTCATGCAATATGTGAAATTTCTAATAAAGATAAGCCATTAAACTGGCAACAGAAAATAGTTCTAATACATTTGCATGTTAGTTCTAGCCCTTCAGTGTTTTCCCATGTATCCCTTCTCATACAACACTGATTTGATAAATCTTATTTGAGCTCGCTTCCTCCTTAATTTAATCTTTTAGATCCTCAATTGCTGTAAGCCTGCTGTTAGCTACTTCACACATGTAGCCAGAACTGTGATTCACAAATGCATTGTCTAATATTATGAAATATGTTTTTTTGGTTGGTTGAAGCATTAGCTCTTCCACAGCCGATCCAAAGCATCACTCCCTTCTTCCTGCTCTATCTTTCTGTCGCTCTCATTTTATGCTGTTTCTTCAGCTGAAATCCCTTCTTCTCTTGCCCACTCAGCTGCTGTGACACACTTTTTCTAAGCAAATACAGATCACAAATGGCATTTTAGTGGTGGGCTCCAAACAGAACAAATTATTTCATTCAGCAATGCAATCATAGGACCTTATCACACGGGGCTCAATCCAAACAGAATCCAAATGAAATGGCGAACGAATCCGGATTATTTGCCCGTGTTTCCACACGACGTTGCACAGAACCCCGACAGAACCCCAACAGAAAGTGGAAAGAACCGAGATCTTTTGAATTTCGGTTTCTTCAGGAATTGCAATTGCGCGACGGGAATCATTTCGCATTTACCGTAGGTCTGATAACCAAATACGTATTGTGGCGCATTTCCCTGCTGTTGCCATGGTTCCAGCGGGCATTCCTCTCTCTGCGCATGTGCAGGAGGCTCATTTCGGCTACATTTATGGGTTTTTTTCTCTTGTGTGTGGACGTTCGATACACTTACTGTAAATGTGCAATGAAGGTAATGACGTATGCGGAAACAAGGGTTATTTCCCGTTTATTTTCAGGATGCCTTATTTCCACTTTTATTTCCGCTTTCTGGCCCACATGTGATAACGTCCATAGTTCTCTTGGCCACCTTGAAAGAAGAAAGAGAAGTGTTTTTCTAGAGGAACTGCACTGAAACAAACTATTCTGCCCTGTGGAAATATGTGCAATGGCTTTCTCCATAAGACATAAGAAGAGCCCTGCTGGATCTGGTTTCATCATACTCAACATCCTGTTGCAAGCAGAGCCTTTCCAGAAGATTCTGGGACACTTTCAAGCAGGACAGGAAGATAACAGCCCTGACCCATTCAGTGCCACCATACGGCATTGAAAGTACCCTGTTTCAGAGACTGGAAGCCCATTTAGCTGTAACGACTAACAGTTGTGGATGGACCTCAGCTGTCCTCTGTGGATGAGATATGCACGCAGATCAGTGCCCTATCAGATTTGCCTTGTAGGGCAAACAATGGCTTGACACTGAAGGCACCCAAGGCTGGGCCACCTCATTACAGACCCAGAATCTGTAGAGGAAGGGAGGGCAGACCTGGGTGAAGTGGTGGCTACCTCAGTTGCCGCTTCATTTGCACTGGGTCCAAGTCTTCCATGGCAGAATTATGACTGCTATGAACAACAGAGCCATCTTCATTCAAAAGAAGGCTGTCCAAAGCACACACGCACATGCACACGCACACACACACACACACACACACACACAGTGGTTTTGTTCGCATTTCAAAAAGAAGAAACCGCAAAATTTGGGAAATACGGATTTCAATGGTAAACTGTATTCCTCTTTGGGGTTAATTTTGCTGAAGCGCACATCTTCTGAGTTCCCTAGATATGGCTACATTAGCGTCTATGAGGTTAATTTATGCTGTTTTTAATTGGTGGGAGCAGGGAATGTGTTCTCATTTAGCTGTTATATCCTCTGACACATACATGCATGTAACTGTTTGGATTGGCCCTATAAAAGTGCATTCTGAAAGGCTGTCTTGCCAGATTAATGTTCTCACCAAAACCTCTAATTTCTTTCACAGAAATTGATGGCCCAACTAATCTGAAAACCAACCAAGCGACAGAAGACACAGCCACCATTTCGTGGAATGGGGCCCAGGCTCCCATAGACAGATACATAGTGAGCTACACCTCAGCTGATGGTGATACCAAAGAGATGGCTGTAGGAAAGGACAAGAGGACCACTACCCTGATGGGACTAAAACCAGGCATGCAATATATTATCTACATCTGGGCCATGAAGGGAACCCAGCAGAGCAGGAAGGCAAGCACAGAAGCTGAAACAGGTAGCCCATGTCGTATGAAATCCTATGCTATTTTCATTACTTCCCCCCCCGCCAGTGTGCTTTCTTTTTGATTTTTTCTTTCCTTTTGTTATGTAGCCCTTTTCAAACATTTCAGTTTGTTGTTGTTAACTGCTCTCGAATCGGCCTCGACCCATGGTGATCCTGTGGATGAGATATGAGATATCTCCAAGCCACCCTATTTTCCATTACTTTTGTAGATTTGTGTCCATGACCCCCCTCATTCACTCTGGTCACCTGGTGTGTAGTCTCCCTTTCTTTCTGCTACCTTCTATCCTTCCTAGCATTATTGTCTTTTTTAGTGAATCATGCTTTCTCATGATGTGGCCAAAATACGACAGCCTCAGTTTCATCATATTGGCTTCCAGGGAGATTCCTGGCATGATCTGTTCTAGGACCCATTTATTTGGGTTTTTTTATGGCTGTTCACAGCACTCTTCTCCAGCACGTCATCTGAAATGAGTTTATTTTTTTTCTTTCCCACTTTTTTCACTGTCCAGCTCTCACATCCATACATGGTGATGGGGAATACTATGGTTTGGATGAGTCTCACTTTAGTGCTCAGTTGTATAGTATTGTACAATAAATACATGTAAGGGGATGACACTGTGGCCGTTGGTGTGTGCCTTCAAGTCCTTTCCAATGGGTAGCAACCCTAAGGCAATCTTGTCATGAGGTTTTCTTGGCAGTATTTGTCCAGAGGGGGTTTGCCTTTGCCTTTGTGTGACTTGCCCAATGTTACTGAGTGGGTTTCCATGGCTGAGCAGGGATTTGAACCCTGGTCTCCTAGGGTTCTGGTCAACTGGCTACATGAGGCTGGATCTTGAGACCTGGTAAATTACAAGTCTTTGAGCTGGAGGACCTCTACAGCATCTCCTTCACAACACTGTCAAGACCAAGCAGGTTTTAAGTCTATGAACTAAGACATGCTCAATGGAGATTTACTATCAAAATTTGATCAGTGAAGGGGACTATCAAACAGACCAGTAAGGAATTTCTCAATTGCCATTGGTCAGATACGATTGTGTAATGGCTACCTCATTCCTATAAAATCTTCTGTGCAGCTGTAATCACTGCTTTGATTTGTATGGACAGTGTGTGTGTGTCTGTGAACTTTTCTTTGACAGCTCAAATGTTCTCAAAAGGTTGTTTATTTGCATGGAAGTTGTCAATTCTATCTTCCCAGATTCCTCACTTTAATCGCTCAGCTTCCTCAAGAATCAAAGTATGACATTTGAGATATGGATATCTGCTGGCCCATGGTGATGCAATTTTTTTTAATCAGTAAAGACTGTGACAAATATAACAAGATCACATAGGACGTCATTACACGTGGGCCAGTTTCGTTGTTAAAGAGATAATAAAGTGGGAATGAAGCATCCCGAAAAGAAAGCGAAAATAGGGCTTAATTACGCAAAAGCTTTTCACACGTAATTACAGTAATAACGGAATTAAGTTAAAAGTGAAAAAAAGACATTTTTGACTTTCATGCACAAGTGAAAAAAAAACCCGTACATGTACTAGAAATGGGTGTGTTTTGTGACGAGACTCCTCCTTTTCCAGGGCAGGTCCTGCATTTCATTCAACCTTCTCCCCTCTCTAGGACGAAATGTCAAACTGTCCTCCATTTGGAGCAGGAGTAAGAAGCATGATTTCTGGGGGACATTTTGGAAATTCCTCCTGGACAGGTTGAAAAGGAGGATGCTTCCTGGAAAAGGAGGATGCCTGGTGTTTTGGGGGGAAGGAGAGGCGAATTAGGAAAGGGGCGAGGGAGGAGGATGAGGAGAAGCAAATGCCCCCTGGGGACTTGGGTTGCTGATCTTTTGCCTTGCAGAGGAGGTGGAGGAGGAGGAGGAGGGAGTGATTGCCTTGCCTTGCCTTGCCTTGCCTTGCCTGCCAGTGCCGTGCGGTGTGTGTGTTGTGTGGAGGGATGTGTATGTGGGAGCTGCATCCGAGAGGGAGGGAGGGAGGGAAGGAGGAAGGGGTTGGCAGCCGCCAGTGACTGCATCGCAGCCAGATCCTGGCAAGACACGCACACACACACACACACACACACAGGGACAGAGGAGGTGGGGAAACCGGCTGATCTTTTGCCTTGTGGAGGAGGAGGAGGAGGAGGAGGGAGCTCCTTGCCGTGCAGTGTGTGTGTTGTGTGGAGGGATGTGTGTGTGGGAGCTGCATCCGAGAGGGAGGGAAGGCGGGGTTGGCAGCTGCCAGTGGCTGCATCACAGCTGGATCCTGGCAACACACACACACACACACACACACAGAGCAGGTGGGGAAACCGGCTAAATATTGGGGATCTGGGGAGCAGGAAAGAGGCTTCCTGGGGCTAGGGGCAAAGGAAGCCAAAGGATGATGGTTTTCTTCATCCTTTGATGAAGGAGAAAGTGGAGAATGTTTGACAGGCAAGCAAACCAGGAAGTGAAAGCAGCCCCAGAGGACCATGGGAAATGGGAAGAAGCCTTAAAGGAGATTTGTTTGTGCGTATTTGCTTTTCACATTACAGTAAATGCGAAATTACTGTAATTTCGCAAATGCATTTCCTCTAAACTCCCGAATTTCAAAAGATCTCGGATAACACCAGTTTCTGTCCAGTTTCTGTGCGACGTCGTGTGAAATCGTGAGACACAAATCCAGTTTTTGTTTGGGATTTGTGTGGATTAACCAACAGATTTGCCCCGTGTGATAACGTCCCTAGAGTGAAAACAAACCAGCCAATCTGGACGTCTCAAAAAATATAATCAATTAACAGTGAAAGAAAAAATATATATTAACAACTACGTTTTGTTTTATAGAAATAGATGGCCCCACAAACCTGAAAACAGACCAAACAACAGAGAACACAGCTACTATCTCTTGGAACAAGGCTTTGGCTCCCATAGACCGATACACAGTGAGCTACACCTCTGCTGATGGAGAAAATAGAGAGATAGCTGTTGGGAAGGATAAGACCAGCACCACCTTGACTGGACTGAAGCCAGGCATGGAATACATTATTTCCATCTGGGCTGTAAAGGGAAGCCAGCAGAGCAAGAAGGCCAGCACAAAAACTATGACAGGTAATAAGATGTCATGGTTGCTCCATTTTCTTTTCAAAATTCCCAACCTTCTATACAAAATATCATTTTTCTGGCAGCTGGGAGTAGCATTGCACTCTTGTTATAGCTCATGCAACACCTAACTCTGTTTTCTTGGCCTGCTGTGATTGTTGGCCCAAATATTTTTGTTTACTACTTCTAGTGGTACCAAAGCCATAACCACTACCATTAGCATAATCAGCGCTGCGGAAACAGATAGGCATACACTTGGATGACATGAGCACCCCACTGGAGAACTCTCTGGTGAGATGAATGCCATATTAATCAATGGGAGTAAAGTGGCATTTTGATTTTCTTCCTTAGGCATCAAGAACAGCACTGATAATGCTGATCACCTTCTGGCATACCCAAGTCTCGCAAGGCCTAGCATTTGGTGCCTTACAGCTCCCTCTGCTGTCCAAATAAGAATAACTATGACCTGTACAGGTCTCCATCAATTAATTCCCTGCTCTTTTATTCAATAGTAATTATATATTTTTAAAACCAATATGTTTCCCTCTCCCACAATTCCCATCACACATGGTGGGAGAGGAAGGACATAGTTTTCTTTTTAAAAAATGCTGAAAGATGGGTTCCCTTTTAAGACACTGCTGGGCTGTGTCGAAAACAACAGGAGTAGAAGCTCATGATTTCTTTGAGAAATTGTAACATATTGGGTTGTTAAAAAGTGGGTATTGGGTGGTGGGGAGAGTCAAAGCCCTACACTCCTACTGTCCTGATTTGGTAGGGACCGTCCCACTTTTTCAGCTCTTTTTAAAATGTTCCAGTTTCTTTCTCTTCTTCCACTTTTTTTCTTTTTCCATTGCTTACTTCCATTGCTGCAAAGTGAGTTCAAAGTGTAAAAGTAGTCTACATTCCATTAACTCAGCTGAGGGGAGAGGACAGGAGAAGGCAAAGCCATGTCCTTCCCAGTAGACTCAGGCAAAAGCAAAGTGCTGCAGCATTTCCTAGCTTGTCTGTTTTTCCCTGATTAATATCTTTTGCCCGCTTGACCACACTTTTGATGTTGCTTGGCCACACATGTCCCAGTTTTCATCTGTGAAATGTTGGAAGAGATCCATTTTATGCACAGGATATATTTCCATGCTGCAGAGTTGCTTGTTCAGTTCCACATACTTTAGCCACCTGAACGTTTCCTGCCTTTTCACACAAGCGTTCCCATTCTCCTTTGTTGACCCTTGGGTCTGAAAATTCACTCTATAAACATCTCCATGGCTGTTCCTGTCTTTCTTCTTCATGGGACCATTAGCCTCTTTCAGCTTGTTGATTCTAAACTGACTGTCATAGTGCTTCATGGGGTTTAGTCTCAAGTGGGTGTGCACTGGGTTATAGTCTTTATTCTCCATAGCAGGAGTGGAGAACTTTTGACCCTTTTTAGAGAAACCTCAGCCAACATGGCAAACAATACAGGATTACGGAAACTGTACTCAGAAGCAACTGGAGGTCCCAAGGTTCCCAGCCCTTGTTCCATATACAGGGATTCCCATACTGTGGTCCTTTAAGAGGTTTGGACTTCAGCTCCAAGAAGCCCCAGCCAGCTTGGTGGACAGTCAGGAATTCTGGGATCTGAAGTCCAAAAGTTCTGGAGGACTGAAGTTTGGGAATCAGTGCTCCATAGGATTCGAACCTGAATATATAACTGAAATGAGATCCTGGCTGTAGCTGGCATGAAATATGGACTTGGATAGACTGCTATTGTGGGCAACAGTGTACTGATTTTCCTTTAAAACAGTGGTACTCAAACTTTTTACCTTAGGAGGACCCCCCTTTACCTGTGGACATCGCCCCCCACTCAAGGTAGCATATGAATAAAAATATTTTGTTTCTTTAGTGTGCATATTTTCACTCACACATTAATGTATGTTCATATTTTCACATTTTATGATGAAATAGCATCATTCAGATTATAGCACTTTTATTTAAGTAAATGCAATATTTAACTCAATGCATGTGTAAATTTTACACATAAAAAGGTTTGGGAAGAGGAGGAGGAGAAGAGGGAATCAGGGCCTGCAAGTCTCTCTCACACACACAAACACACATACATGATCCTACCCAACTCATTGCCTCCTTGGAATTTGCTCTTTTTTGAGCAACAGATATTGTTAATGCACCAGAGGCCTCTAATAGTGTCTCCTAACAGCTAACCTTAGAATTTCTAGCTGCCCATGAAATGGGGAGGATGAAGGGAACTTCCAGAATTTTGCCTAACTCTTCTTTTCAAACATGAGGAAGACAACTCTCAAAATACACACAGTTACTCTGCAAACATAGCCCACCATTTGAATATTGCATTGGCCTCTGCTTTTTGTTTGTGCTAGAAATTGACCCTCCCAAGAATGTCCGTGTATCAGAGGTGACACAGTCCAGTGGAGTCATCACATGGACAACACCTGATGCAGAGATCAGTGGTTATCGTCTCACCTATCAAGGACCAGATGGCACCACCAAGGTAAGTCTGTGAATTGTTATGTGAGTGGAGTGAAGATTAGCCAAGACAGCAATTAAAAACATGTGAGATTTTCAGTGGACAGGCCTTGCAGGGACATTTCAGACATTGCACAGCTACACACCCAGGCATGCCACCAGAATTATACTCAACAGGGAGCCATACAGCCACTCTATGCTCTCTGACAAGAATACCCGTGTGAAACATGCAGCATTCAAACCTGTTTCTGCATAATTATCACCCTGAAGTTATTATGGTATATTGATGAAACTTTGTCACATTGGTCCCTAGGTGCACCATGTTGAGAAAATCAGCTCATTGTGTCTGTTATTTTTGTTACAGGTTGTGCCAGAAATGACTAAAGTGTAAGATGGAGAAGTATGAGGGGGTATCATAAAGTAATAATTATCACCCAGAAGTTATTATGGTATATTGATGAAATTTTGTCAATGTCATCATTGGTCCCTAGGTGCATGATGTTGAGAAAATCAGCTTTTTGTGTCATTTATTTTTGTTACAGGTTGTGCCAGAAGTGACTAAAGTGTAAGATGGAGAAGATTGAGGCTCGCAGCGTGATAAAGTTCCTGCATTTGAAGGGTAATAGTGCCCAGCAAATTCATGATGAGATTATGGAAACAATTGCCCATCTCATGACACTATTGTGAGATGGAAAAGGAATTTCCAAACTGGTCACATGTCCCTCACAGACGAGCCAAGACCTGGAAAACCATCATTGATGGACGATGTAGCCATAGTGAAGAAAGTGGAGTGTTTAATCCTGGAAGACAGACAAGCAACCATCCAAATGATCATGAATAAAACTAGTCTCAATTATGGTAGTGTGTGGAAAATTATTCATGATGAACTGTACATGTCTAAGGTGTCTGCACATTGGATTCCACGTTTGCTAACCCCTTTCCAGAAACAAACATGGCGTGACCTTTCAAACAGATATTGATGTTGCTGGAATAGGATGAAGAGGATTTTTTGGTTGTCTGGTAACCATGGATGAATCTTGGATCTATCAGAATGATCCAGAGACCAAAACCATGAGCATGGAGTGGAAGCATGCCGACTCCCCTCCCCTCAAAAAGGCAAAGGTGCAAAAGTCAGCAGGGAAGGTCATGCTCTCAGTTTTTTGGGACTGTTGTGGAGTCATTCTGACATACTACAGCAATCTTCTGAACAAGTTGCAAGATGCTCTGAAAAAGAAATGCTGCAGTATGCTCTCCAGAGGCATTTGTCTCATAGCTGATAATCCACCAGCTCACTCATTTCAAGTTGCAGTTAACAAAACAAGGGCATGTGGCTTTGAGATTTTGCAGCATCCCCCTTATTCTCCCGACCTCGTACCAAGTGACTTTTGCTTGTTCCCAAAAATGAAAAATCCATTGCGGGGTTGCCAATTTGATAACATAAATGATGTCATTCATGAAGTGGAAGAGTGGTTTACTGTGCAATCTGCATATTTCTACAATAATGGTATTCGGAGGGTCAAGAAACACTGGCAAAAATGTGTAAATCTGGATGGTGACTATGTAGAGATAAGTCAACAACTACAAATCAAAACAAACTTTCTGTCAATTTTTTACAAGGTGATAATTCAAACTTTACGATACCCCTTGTATACTTATGTAGGTATAGCCTATACTTTTTAGGTATATGCTACCTCTCTCCAAGTTACACCTCTGAAAGATGTAATGTACAGAAAATTCCACATAAAATAAAGTAATTAATCTTCAGGGATTTTCTAAAAAGTCCTTTTTTGCATTGACTTTCTGTGGTGGGATGGAAAAACAATTTCAGTGTTTTTGAGAGTCTTTGTGAAATTATGGATTTTGCACCTCCTGTGAGTTGTTGTGAGGCAGAACACAACTTTCCTTGGACAAAAAGGGAGAAACATGAAAAGTTAAAAACAAATAAAACACACAAATAAATATATTTACTTGCATTCTGCCTGTGCATCCTAACCTTTTTGAATACTGGCTGGATTTTATTCAATGCATAATATACATGGAAATCTTGACTATTAATCTTACTTGTCCCTCTGAGGAAAATGAATTTTTAAGATCTTCCTTTGAGTCACAATGCTTTACTGTTGTCCCTTCCACCACCATTCCTTTCCTTTCCCATTTCTCACAGGTAACAGATAATTAAATGGAAGGAAGGACAGGATGAGCTAGAGCAGAATTTTCAGTGGAAACTAATCTTTAACCTCTCTTTCTCTTTTTTTGTGGCAGGAAATACTGGTCAGTCCTAACGACCAAATGTTTATGCTAGAAAATCTTAGTCGGGGAACTAAGTACACCATATATATTATGGCCTTTAAAGGAGATCGTTGGAGCAGAAAAGCAACTACCACCTTTACTACAGGTAGGGCTGGGTTATTACAGTAAAAGTTCCATTATTTTGGGACAGAACTTAGAAATAACAATCTGGAAGTAAAGTAGTTACCTGTAACTTTGTGGAGTGAGATGGGGGACAAGTTTGTGATAAGGTCTCATTTCAAAAGTAACAAAAGTAACAAAAGGTAATAGAAAGTAAGGGAAAATCAGTGCAACAGGTTGATTCAGTTAATTATTTTTTCTGCATTACAGCAATTAATAGTAACAGGCTACTCTTAACACTAAAAGTAGCAAATTACTTATAAGAAATAATAGTTCCAACTGTGCTTGAAAGGGAGACAACTGTGGGCCTCCAAATGTTGTTTAAACGGATGATCCCTTATCACTGGTTATGGTGACAAAGAGGGATGATGGGAGTTACATCCTGGGTGGCCATAGTAAGAAGTAAAGAACAAATAAATGCACCTCTGATGTTGTCTCATGTAATATTGTTTCAAGAGCAGATGCAGGGGCAGAACTGGCATCTGGGTTTGTGTCAGGGACTTGCTATTTTTTGTTGTTGTGAATAGTTGTTTAGGAGTAGTTAAGAGTACTTGTTTAAGAAGAGGGAAATCCCAGAAGTCCAAGCAGGGTTCATGAAAGTAAGAGGCACTAGAAACCACATTGCAAATATACAATTACTAACAGAGTGCACCAAGGAATTCTAAAAGAAAATCAGCATCTGTTTTATAGACTATAGCAAAGCCTTTGACTGCATAGATCAGGGGTAGGCAACCTTTTTGAGCCGGGGGCCGGGTTGCTGTCCCTCAGACAATTGGGGGGGCTGAAGCACCACAAATAAATAAATAAATAAATAAATAAATATTTTTTAAAATTAAAAAAATATGCATGCACACTCTCTCAGCCCCAGAAAAGCCATGGCAAAATCTCTGTGGAGATTTTGCCAAGAAAACCCCAAGAACAAGTAATAACAACAATAATCAATATCATGGATGGATCTTAAAGCCATGGGAGTGCCACTACACCTGATAGTCCTGATGATAAATCTGTATGCATGACGAGAGGCTACCGTTAGAACAGAATATGGAGAAATAGAATGGTTCCCAGTTGGCAAAGAAGTCAGACAAGAATTGCATTCTACCACTCTACTTGTTCAACTTGTATGCAGAAAACATAAGAAAAGCAAGGTTAGACTCAGAGGAAGGAGGAATGAAGATAGGAGGAAGGAATGTCAACAATCTTAGATATGTGAATAGCACCATATTACTAAACAAAAACATTGCAGACTTGAAACAATTACTAAAGAAGGTCAAAGATGAAACTACCAAAGCAGGCTTAATGCTGAACTTAAAGAAAACAAAAATAGTGACCATGGATGAAATTCAACCTAGACAATGAAGAAATTAAAATAGCTGAGTTCCTATACCTAGGATAAAACATAGATCAGAATGGTGACTGCAGCCAAAAAATAAGAAGGCTAGGAATGGGAAGGGCAGCTATGAATGAACTAGAAAAGATTCTAAAGCTGTGTTGGCGAAACTATGGCATGCATGCCAGAGATGGCACGTGGAGCCATTTTCCCTGGCACGTGGAGCAGGGAAGAGGAGGAAAAGGCGTATGCCTGTTCCTCCTCCTGGCCATCCCAGCTGAAGGCAGCTGAAGAGAGGCAGCTGAAGGCTCAGGAAGGTGTGTGCTTGTGTGCGTGTGTGGGGAGTCCTGCCCTGGAAATCCCACCCCCATAGGAAGTCCCATTCCCCCCCAGAAGTCCCTCCTCTGGCATGGGGTAATGCCCAGTACCAGAAGGTAATTTAGTTTGGGCACTCGGTACCTAAAAAGTTAGCCATCAGTGTCCTAAACTAAAGAGTAAAGGCATACAACTGACCACTAAAGTCAGAATGATCCAAGCCATAATATTCCCCATCACTATGTACAGATGTGAGAGCTGGACAATGAAGAAAACAGATAGGAAAAGAATCAACTCATTTGAGATGTGGTGCTGGAGAAGAATGCTGAGGATACCATAGACAGCTAAATAAATAAACAAATTGGTCCTTGAACAAATCAAACCAGAACTCCTTCTGGATGTCAAGATGATGAAACTGTACTTTGTACTTTGGCCACATCCTCAGAATACATGACTCACTTGAAAAGACATTAATGCTTGGAAAGGTGGAAGGTAGAGAAAGAGAGGTAGAGCACACACCAGATGCTAGACTCAACCAGGGAGGTCACTTGAGCAGAGCAGTGTAGGATAGAGGGGCTTGGAGAGGTCTCATCCACAGGGTTGCCATGAGTTGGGGGTGATTTGAGGGCAGTTAACAACAACAACAAACTTTTTTCAGATTTGGAGGCTGTCTGAGACCAGTCAAATGCATAATAAAAGAGCTACAAACAATTCTGGAGAATAATGCAGCCCTCCCAAAGCTCTGTGGGGGCAAGTCTTTATAGGGTATATTTCTGTTGATCTGAAATATATCTTAGATGAAATTGCTTACAGTATATTTTAAAGTAATTCTTTCAGCAAAATTACTTAAGTTGCAAACCCTTTCTTGAAGATGGGGTGAGAGGAGTTTGTCACCAGTGAAGAGAAGCAGAGGTAGCATTCTTGCTCTGACTGTAGCTGGAAGGTAGTGGCCCACTTTTAATTCAGATGTTACATTATTTTTTTAAAAAATAGATGAAAACATAGGCATCAGTATGCAACCTCCTTTGTTGCCACTAGATGCAGAAGTACAGTGAAAACAGCATTCAGTGCCAAGCCTAAATCTAATTGATAATCCCAACTAGAATAAACCCACTGAATTAGTGGTATTTAGTAATTGTTGATTTACCCTCTAGCATTTGATTTAGTGTGTCTGCTCTGTTTAGGACTGCTGGTTGAATATGGACAAAACCAGGAAAAGATGCATTTTTTCTGTTTGAAGAGTTAGCTGAGCTTCTACTGATGAGAATTAAAGCCGGCAAAAGGTATCAATTTAATAGCTTATCGCATAAGCAATTAAGATGGCTTACCTGAGCTGGCTTAAAGTTTAAACCCGGGCAGC
Organism: Phrynosoma blainvillii; assembly: GCA_026167975.1. NCBI lineage: Eukaryota > Metazoa > Chordata > Lepidosauria > Squamata > Phrynosomatidae > Phrynosoma > Phrynosoma blainvillii. The sequence continues at coordinate 158,456,822 of JANUYF010000004.1, forward strand.
ATCCTGATATTATCAGAAGGATTTAGCTGCCAGATCCACTGCCTGGGTCCGTCCTGGGTCCATCCCCGCTCACAGGGGTGCTCCGGCGGCCATTTCCTCAAGATGGAAAACTCCCGGGAGCAGAAATAGACCCGGTCTACACCCAGGCGGTGATTTCGGTGGCTAAATCCTTGTGATAAAATCAGGATGCCACCTGTTTTAAATTTTAAGCTGGCTCAGGTAAGCTGGTTTAACTTGCTTATGAGATAGTCTCCATAGTTAGGAATTAAATGGGCAAGCACAAAATTCTTGTCTAACAATTAGATGACAGCTTTAAAATGGTGATTTCTTTTGTAATTACTTCTGCAACGAAACTCATCCTTCCAACTTAAAAAGGCAGTATTTTCTATCTGACTGATTGGTCTTTATGCTTTCATGACTGAAGTCAGTTTTGAACTGGCACCTCCCTGGCTCATCACTTCTTGGGTTGTCCACCACCTTGTACCAGTTCATGTGGACATTCAGACAAGGCTGTTGGGGTCATGGATATACTGGATTGTCAGAGGGGGAAGTGGAATTCTATGTCCTTCATACTGCTTCCACCGCGCCTCCATACCTAGCTGTCTTTTCTGTAGCTTCTGTTGGGACCAAACTGAGATGTAGGCAAACCTTTGTGCATTTCTCAAACTGTTTGCTAAGACGTAGGCTTTCATGGCCAGCATCCATAGTTTTTGTGGGTTTTTCGGGCTGTGTGGCCATGTTCTAGAAGAGTTTCTTTCTGACGTTTTGCCAGCATCTGTGGCTGGCATCTTCAGAGAATGTTTGCTGGCAAAATATCAGAAAGAAACTTCTAGAACATGGCCAAACAGCCCAAAAAACCAACAAAAAGCTATATTTGCTAAGAAATTAATTACTCCAGCCAGTCATGTCAACTGAGACCAATACTGCTGGGCATTAGGATTTTTATTACTGCAATGCTGTTGCTGAATCTGGCAGTCATAGAATTCCATAATGAAAGAAGGAAGGAAGAACAGGTCCCTATCCCCAAGGAGCATGCTGTCTAAAACTAATAATGAGGAGGACTACAAAGGAAAAGAAAGGAAAGAAAAGGTTTGGAAGGGTGACTGTGAGCAAATGCTGGTGCGCTTATTTACAACAAAGTCTACTCAGATGCAAGCCCTATTGGATTCAATAAGACTTTTACTCATGGTACTTCATTTGCTCATGTTCATGCCGTGTTACCATTGGATTTCCTTCCCTTTCCTCTGCTGTTTGTGTCCTGTGCTGCTATGCTTCAGCCACCTTTTTTAAAAATTGGGTTGTCCACATATTCTTTGGGGTTTCTCTCTGTCTGACTTTAAAAAACAACACCACCAAACACTCTTAATCTGCTTTGTTCCTGCAGTCAGTTTGCGCTATCCCTACCCTGCGGATTGCAGCCAGGTCCAGCAAAATGGGCATTCCACCAATGGCATGTACACCATCTACCTGAATGGGGACATCAACAGGCCTCTACAGGTGTTCTGCGACATGACCACAGATGGAGGCGGTTGGATAGTGAGTGTTGCTCTGTCCCTGTCAGATGCTGTTCGTTTGGCTGCTTTTAGAACTGTTTTCTTTTTGGTCTTTTCCCAAAGTACTCCTGAGTTTCCACTTTTCACTTCTGAGTTTCCACTTTTCACTGTGTGAATACTGCAAGCCAGGGCTGAAACTACAAGCAACACATTAAAAATGCTCTTCTTATCTCTGTAGACCTGCAGATTTTAAGGTTAAGGCATAGGTTAGATGTGCCCCGGGAATTAACAGTCTTGAGAAGACATGCTACAATTCATGCGGGATCTCAGTATATTTCTAGTACTTTATTCTGAATATCCGTTGTTAGGTATGAATGGATGTTTTCTGTTTTGCTTGATTATTATTCTCCAAGCCCTGTATTTTTCTCTGCCTGCCTTCTGATTTAACCTAGATAATGTCTAAGATTCTTTTTTAAAAAACTGAACTGATTTTCTGCTGCTCCAGAGAATAGGACATGGAACAATGGATGCAAGTTACACAAAAAGAGATTCCACCTAAACATTAGGAAGAACTTCCTGACAGTAAGAGCTGTTTAACAGTGGAACACACTCCCTTGGAGATTGGTAGAGTCTCCTTCTTTGGAGGTTTTTAAACAGAGGCTGGATGGCAATGTGTTGGTGGTGCTTTGATTGTGTAGTCCTGCTTGGCAGAGGATTGGACTTGATGGCTGTTGAGGTCTGTTCCAACTCTATGATTCTATGAAATAAACAATGCACAACATCAATTAAAACACTTTAATTAAAACATGCAACAGTTTAAAAGGACAAGTAAGACATACACATTCTAAAACAATCCACATTTAAAATTTGTCATTTAAAATTCATAATTTAAAAATCATCTGGATGAGCCTACCAGAAGAGGCTGGTCTTCAATGCTGTTTTAAATTTGGATGGAGAATTCAGCTGTCAAATCTCTTCTGGCAGGTCATTCCACAATCTAGGGGCAGCTGAAGAAAGAATACCTCTAAGACCCCATATTTTGCTTTGCCCTGCATCTTTTCATTATTATTTGAAAAAGTAAGGGACATCCAACTTTATGGTTTCCAAGATAGAAGTCCAAAGATGTATTGTTGCCTACAGAGACCATGGAGGCCACAGACTGATAATCTGTAAAGTGTGGGGAGGGGGACAGATGTGAGTCCAAAGCAGCAACAAACTTGACAAATGAATCAGCTGCAGAAATCAGAACAGGAAGACACATTGTCCCAAAATGTAGAAAGAAATCCAGATGGGGACAGTTCTTGAAATTCATAGTAATAGTGCTTTTCAGTCTAGGGGTTCCTACTCTATTGATCATCTACTCTATTGATCATTCAGGAGATATCTTATCTTCAATTTTCATCTGTTATCTTATTGAATACTCAGAAATCAGTGTTCAGTGAATCAGATAAACCACCTGGCTTCTGCTTGCTTCTGCAGGTGTTTCAGAGGAGGAACACAGGGCAGCTGGATTTCTATAAGCGCTGGAGGAATTATGTTGAAGGCTTTGGAGACCCAAGTGGGGAATTTTGGCTTGGTACTGTATCTGTAATTTGTCTATAATTTGGGAAGATTGATCAGGCTTTGGAAAGGGGACAATGAATAGATGGATTTCTGGCCAGCACTAGTAATGGGTGACATTTTCCCCACCCCGGCTTAATATTTTCAAGCAAGTCCAAACTTATTCTATTTCCCATGAAGCTTATCTCTCACCACAAGCTCTCTGGTTTCCAACCTCTGCTCTCCCATTAAACTCCAATGAACAGTTCACTTGGCAGCACCAACAGCAGTTTGAAAGGAGCAAGATTTCTCCCTGCTTCCCATGTCAACAGTGTAAGTGCAACAGTGTCCCAGTTACAGGAAAAAGGAGGTCTGTCTCCATCTGCCACACATCTCCAACCTTTGATGGACTTTTTTTTTTTGATAAAATTACCAGCTTGGTAGATGAAGGGAATGCTGTGGATATAGAATATTTTGATTTTGTAAGGCCTTTGACAAGGTCCCCCATAATATTCTTCCAAACAAGTTAGTAAAATGTAGGCTAGACAATATAACTGTTAGGGCGATTTTTAATTGGTTCACTGGCCAAACCCAAAGGGTACTCAGCAGTGGCTCCTTTTCATCTTGGAGAGATGGGACCAGTGGGGTGCCACAGGGTTCTGTCCTGGGCCCAGTGCTATTCAACATCTATATCAATGACTTAGATGAAGGAATAGAGAGCCTGCTTATCAAATTTGCAGATTACATCAAATTAGGAGGAGTACCTAATACGCCAGAGGACAGGATCAAAATTCAAAATGACCTTAATAGACTGGAAACATGGGCCAAAGCTAACAAAATGAATTTCAACACAGAGAAATGTAAGTTACTGAACTTAGGTAGAGCAAATGAAATGCATAGATATAGGATGGGGGACACCTGGTTTAATGAGGTATTGTTCTTTTAAACTGTGAGCTCCTTTTTTGGGGGGAGTCAAGCAGGATACAAATAAATGTAACAACGATTACTGCTGCTGCTACTACTACTACTACTCTGTGTCTTTTAGGTCTTGAAAAGCTGCATGAACTCACTACTTCTGCCCCATATGAGATGAGAGTGGATTTGCGAACACACAATGAATCTGCCTATGCTGCCTATGACCTATTCCAGGTGGGCCCAAGCCGAGAGAGATATAGACTCTCTGTGGGAAAGTACAGAGGCACAGCTGGTAAGGAAAGCTTTTTGATTCTGCTAGCAGTATTCTATGCCACATCAAGTGAATCAGCTAGGGTCCCTTTTATTAGCACTGTGTGCGGCTGATTCATTAAATAGGACCTGGGTCCAAAGAGTTTATTAGCATATGCCTAGTGAAAACAGCTGATACCTCTTTATTTTTCTACCCATCTCTCCTCCATAAGTCCATCTGATGAATGTATATTATTATTATTATTATTATTATTATTATTATTATTATTAATTTGTACCCTGCCACTCTGTGCACAATCGGGGCGTCTAACAACAATTACAAATACATACAGTATAAATCCAAAAGACCCAATACTCACCCCCCTTAAAAAAGTATTAAACCAAACACTAGTTAAAACATCTTAGATTAAAATAACATAGAATAAAATCAAACCAGTAACAACAAAATAGATAGAACAAGCAGAGTAGCAGCAGCATCCAAATTAGGAGAGGGCAAATAAGGGGGTTCCTGAGGCCAGGAAGTCTAATCTGGAAAGGCCTGCTGGAAGAGATCCATCTTAACAACCTTTTTAAAGCTGTTTAGTGTTGTAATCTGACGGATCTCATCTGGCAGGCCGTTCCACAATCTGGGGACAATTACCGAGAATGCCCTCTGGGAGGTTGCAGCCAGCCTAGATTTTAATGGCTGGAGCAAATTCCTCCCAGAGGACCGGAGTGTGCGGGGAGGATTGTATGGGAGGAGGTGGTCCCAAAGATAGGTTGGACCTGAGCCATTGATGATGATGATGTATTTAAAGGTAATAACCAACACTTTATACTGGGCCCAGAAACTAATAGGCATCTGGTGAAGGGACTTTTATGTGGTCCCTCCTAGATGTTCCAGAAACCACTCTGGCTGCCATGTTTTGTACTAACTGAAGTTTCTGGACCAAGCACAAGGGTAATCCCATGTAGAGCGCATTACAGAAATCCAGCACATGCACAACAGTCTCAAGGTCCCTTACTTCCAGAAAAGCTGATAACAGGCACTCCTGACCGTCACATTTACCTGATTTGTCATCAGGAGTGATGAGTCAAGGAGCACCCCTAGGCTGTGAACACAATCCTTTATGGAAAGTGTGATTCCAAAAGACCCAATACTCCAAAAACACCTCCACTTTTTCTGGATTCACTCTCAGCCTGTTTTTCCTCATCCAGCCCATTACTGCCTTAAGACATTCATTGAGAGGGGAGAAGCCATCAGGATTCGAGGCCGACATTCGAGACATGGAGAAATAGATCTGGGTGTCATCAGCGTACTGATAACACCCAGCTCCATGACTCTGAATGATCTCACCCAGCGGCTTCATGTAGATGTTAAACAACATCAGGGACAGAATGGAACCTTGAGGGACACCACAAGTAAGCTCCTTTTTGCTGGAGCGACTGTCCCCGAGCAGCACCCTCTGGGATCTGTTCGAGAGGAAGGAACGGAACTACTGCAAAGCTGTGCCTCCAATTCCCACCCCTCTCAGGTGATCCAAGAGGATGCCATGGTCTATCGTATCAAAAGCCACTGAGAGATCTAAAAGCACCAACAGGATCACCTCAGACGCAGGTCGTCGGCCAAGGCAACCATGGCAGTCTCAACTCCAAATCCTGTCCTAAAGCCAGTTTGAAATGGATCTAGATAATCGGTTTCATCCAAGACAGCTTGGAGTTGAAGAGCAACCACCCTCTCGATTACCTTGCTCAGAAATGGTAGCAAAGAGACTGGCCTATAGCTGTTCATATCCTGGGGGTCCAGGGAAGGTTTTTTCAGAAGCGGCCTAACAGCCACTTCCTTCAAACAGGATGGAATATGACCCTCCCTGAGGGATGCATTGAGGATGTTCCTTAAGGAACATCCTCAATGCATCCCCCCACTGGATGGCCAGCCATGATGGGCAAGGATCAAGAGGGTAGGTCGTTTTCCTCACTCTACCATGGAGCTTGTCCACATCATCGGTACTCACAGATTGAAACTGATCCAGGATAATTTCATTAACGGAGTCACTGGGCACCTTGTCAGTTTTTCTGTTAAAACAGTGGCGTCTAAGTCGGTTCTTATCTAAGAGATTTTATCTGCAAAAAAAGTTGTTAAATGCGTCACAGCAGGCAGTTGTCGGGTTGACAACTCTCCAATCCATTCCGGGAACAGAAGGAACTGAAGGTGGGATAGCTTTCAAATAGTGATCCCGCCTTCTTTTGTAACATCTATTCACTCCATTCCGACCATACCTCCCTTTTCCCAGCACAACTCCAATTTCTGCCCCCACACCATTCCCGGCCTCAACTAATAGAGGGGACAATAGGGCCACGTGATCCTCACAGCCGCCGCTGGTGGAGAGGAGGGTTTGGGATAGCTAATACCCTGCCCAGCCCCAACACTCTCAGCCCAGCTCCCACGGTGACCCAGGTAGTAAGCTGGGTAGCTTAATGGAAAAGTCCCAGCCCAGCTCTCTTACTACCTGGGTTGTGACTAGGTGGCTATTCAGACGGTAAAAATAACCATGGATGAACCTGGGTTGAATCTCTGTTGTTCACATGCAACCTGAATGCAACCAATTCAGTTTGGGAAGGGGGGGCTGCCAAAAAAAAAATCGCTTAACCCAGGATAATTGGTACTGGATATGAGTTTTGCATCCTCGGCAGTGTGAATAACCAATGTGAATAGACTCGAGATTAAACCCTGCATGCCTGGCTGTGTCTTTCCTCTCTAGTGAGGGAAATGAGAGAGGGAGGACTCTCCCTCTCTCATTTCCCCACTCCCTCCACTATCTCTTGGCAGCTCGCAGCTCCAGGGAAGTGGGAAATGTTGCCATTGCTGCCACCGCCTCGAAAAGCCTGGCTGGGGACAGTTTCTCCCAAGGATTACTGGCACCCTTGGGGCATGGAGGTGCAGGGCTGGCAAGCATGTCTGAGCACGAGAACGCAGAGAGATGCAAAGAAATGCAGTTCTGATTAAAAATGGTGTGAATAACAAACCTAGAATGTGTGAGTTGGCTTATTTGCATCATTGCATAAAAAAAAAGTGTCTGAATTACCCCTTAGTGTGTTTGAGTGCAGTTTAACTGTGTGTAATGTGGTTCAGAGGACTAGTATAGCAATAGCAATACCATGTACATTTCTATACCACTTATCAGTGAACTCAGCACTCTCTAAGCAGTTTACAATCTGTAAGCCAATTGCCCCCAACTAGCTGGGTATGAAAGGATAGAAGGCTGAGTGGACCTTGGAGCCCTGCCTGAGATTGAACTCACAACCTTGTGGCTGCAGTACTGGCATTTAGCCACTGCGCAACCAGGGCTCCCTATTCTTTTGCATTTGCACTCTATCCAAAAAATCTCCCAAGCCTGTGATAAGCTGTTGCCACCCGCACTTACCAGTGGGAGTGAGAAGGCTGTTTTAGACCATGAAGATCCAGCTACTCTGGGCTCCCAGGGGAAGGAAAAGCTGGATGCTGTCTATTTGAAATTGCACTGTCATTTCTTCCTTCCTCAACCAACTTGTGATCTGCTCTCCTCCCTGCCTGCCCACTGGTGAGCAACAGCCAGAGTGACTCCTCTTTAACCTCCACAGCTGCTGGACAGTCGGAGGATGTAGAACTGTGTGTGCAGAGCTCCTGTATTACAATTTGCCAATTTCTACCAATCACTTTTCTTCCAGAATAGAGTTACACAGTTTTCAGCACTAGAGAGTTCAATGTTGCATGCTGCTAAGACATTTTTACAGTGAGCCCTTGGTATCCACTGGGGTTTGGTTCCAGGATCTCCCATGCATAACAAAATCTGTGGATGCCCAAGTCCCATGAAATAAAATGACGTAGTAATATTGTGTCCCTTATATAAAATAGAAACATCAGGGTTTGGTTTTTGGAATATCTTTTTGTAATATTTTCAAGCTGTGTGTGGATGGTTGAATCCATGGATAGAGAATCTGTAGATATGGAGAGCCAGCTGGGGTTATGATTGTATTCTGTATTTTAATATGTTAGTTGCCCCGATTGCTCTCAGAGGGGTGGGATACAAATAAATTTTATTATTATTATTATTACTACTACTACTACTACTATCTGTTTACTAACTATAACTAGCTATTCCCAATAGCAAAAAACAAAAAACCAACAAAAAACCTGACATTACTAAACTCTGTGGGAGCAAATACTTTAAAATTATTTGTTTTAATTAACTCAATCTTTGTTTTTTTCTATAATCACTCATGATTACTGGCAAGGAATAAAGTTTGCCATCAGCTGTCCACAGCTGAGATCCTATTAGATGCTGTATTATGTTGGAGGGTGAGAGCTCCTCCTCCTTTCCTGGCTCTGGAAGGGCAGCAGGAGACCCCCTAGATGCACCCCACATGGCCAGTTAGTGGTTGGCACAGCAAATTACACCTGGGCACTGTCCAGCTGCCATTATGCAGCCAAGGAAGAAGGCATGTCCTTTGCCCTTTGGACCATCAGCAAATGTCTGGGAGGGCATAGGCTGCTCCTTTCCTCCCAGTGGTGCAGTGACAGCTAGAAAGCACCTGGGCAGAGCTGCCACCCTCACCTGGCCACTCATTGGCTGCACAGGTGTGCTTGGGTGCACTCTGGATGCCATTGTGGAGCCTTATGCAAAGGTGTTACACACAAGAAGGTACTGAAGACTTCCTGGTAAAAGGCCCATAGGAGTATTTGCAGCCTAGAGGATTTCAGCCGACACTTCCCCCTTTCATCAGTTGTTCATTTTGATAAGAACAGCTGGTATGAAATGTAATTTGTGTTATCCTCTGAATCCATTTTGCTTTCAATTGGCTAGAGTAGTGTATGTTGGTCTTTGAAAGGTGTTCTGTTATATTTCTGACATCTCTTATAAGTGTGTCTTCCCAGTTTCTTATGTCAAGTGTATTCATGAAGTAAACATGGTTCTAATGTTTCTTTTGTCCTCCCAATCAAGGGGACGCTATGACGTACCATCACGGTTATAAATTTACCACCTGGGACAGGGACAATGACATTGCAATCAGCAACTGTGCGATGACACACCATGGTGGCTGGTGGTATAAGAACTGCCACCTGGCCAATCCCAATGGCAAATATGGAGAAAACAAGCACAGTGAGGTGAGTACCAGGCCCTGTATTATTAGTCCTTTTTGTCTACATTGGGCACCATACTTTTCAAGTGCACAAGAAACCAGACAGCAGATACCAAGGAGACTCTGGGCCTTTGCAGACTGCCAGAAATAGTGCAAATTGAGTCCACTTTAAGGGTTAGGGTTCGGGAATCATGGGAACTGTATTTTATTGTGGCACCAGAGCTCTCTGACAGAGAAGGCTCAATGTCTCAGGAAAAAAAAAAAAAACACCAAACAATTCTCATGACTCTCTAGCACTAACTCTAACCCTTAAAGTGGACTCAGTTTGCACTATTTCTGGCAGTCTGCAAAGGCCCTCTGTCTAGCACTTTGCATTAGGGTTGCAAGAGTGAAAACTGGAGATGGCTATTATACTTTAATGGTTGTGTAGAAGAAGGAATTTCAGCAGGTGTGGTTTCTTACCTGGCTGTATGACAAGTTATACCTGCTGAAATTCTCATTCTGTGCAACATTTTAAGGGACAGGAGCTTTCTCCAGTTTTCACTCTGGTAATTTTATTTTGGGTAATGATGCAAAATAACATGTGATGCGCAACAGATGTCAGGCGTAGTGTAGTAGTTTGAATCTTCACTTTGCCATGGAGACACACTAGGTGATCTTGCGCAAGTCACACTCTCTCCACATCAGAGGAAGACAAAGGCAAACCCCTCTGAACCTCCATGACAGGTTCACGTTAGGGTCTCCGTAGGTCAGAAATGACTCGAAGGTTCACAACGACAGCCCATCAGATCGGGAAGTAGTGTCTCCTTGCTATTGGTCTTCTGGTTTCTTGTGCAATAACAGAGGGCACATCTCTACATGCTAAATGCCTTACTTGTTAAAAATAACTTGCTTTGGTAGAGGGGCAGGATAGAAATAATAATAATAATAATAATAATAATAATAATAATAATAATAAGCGTCATATAGTAATAGTGCCACTCTATTCTGCTTTGGTCAGGCCCCACCTGGAATACTGTGTCCACTTTTGGGTACCACAATTCAAAAAGGATGTTGAAAAACTGGAGCGTGTCCAGAGGAGGGCAACTGAAATGGTGAAGGGTCTGGAAACCATGCCCTACGAGGAACGACTTAGGGAGCTGGGGATGTTTAGCCTGGAGAAGAGACAGTTAAGAGGGGATATGATAGCCCTCTTTAAATATTTGAAGGGATGTCATATTGAGAAGGGCGCTAGCTTGTTTTCTGCTGCTCCAGAGAATAGGACTCAGAACAATGGATGCAAGCTCCAGGAAAAGAGATTCCACCTCAACATTAGGAGGAACTTCCTGACAGTGAGAGCTGTTCGACAGTGGAACACACTCCCTCAGAGAGTGGTGGAGTCTTCTTCTTTGGAGGTCTTTAAACAGAAGCTGGATGGCCATCTGTTGGGGGTGCTTTGATTGGAAGTTCCTGCATGGCAGAGGATTGGACTGGATGGCCTTTGTGGTCTCTTCCAACTCTATGATCCTATGATTCTATATTAAGCAGTGACAGCTGTTTATGTTGCTTAGATATAAGAGTCTTTTGGTTCCATGGACATCTTACATCCAGCAGTGTACAAACTTTGAATAGCTCTCATTTTCCCTAGCAGTGGGAAGAGTTTTCATCTTCTCCGCCTCTCATTGTCATGACATTAGGTTGGGATGTTGTTGTAGCTATCTTCCACCAGGTGGCACCTGAAATCCCAGCCTAGTCTCTTGGGTGACATGAAGACTTTAAAGGCACAAGGGCTCTGTCACAGCAAGGGTAGAATCTATGCCACCTAGAGAGGACGCTGGGATTCAGAGCATTGTGGAGGAGCATCAGCAACTAAAACCTTAGTTTAGTCCCTCAGGTGGCAGGTAGTAATAAAGGCAGGAAACCTGTCAACGGAGACTGAGAGCACAGTAGAGCAACACTTCAGACACCGGCTTAGCCCCTTGGGTGGTATGAGGGCATTTGGGCTTTGTTTAGTATTCCCCCCTTATCTACGGGTAGTACCAAACCCGATACCAGTGATATTTTCAGACCGTGATTGACTGCAGGTAGCTGAAGCTACGGAAAGCAAAACTGTGGATAAAAGTGGATTACTGTAGTAGCAAAAGCAGAACCCATGCCCAGAAAAAAACAACCCTTTCAAATAAGGCCACAGAAGGAAACATTCAAAAGAGAATATGATATGCAAAGAGGGCAGTGGAATGGGGGAAAATTCAGTATAATGTGACAGGAAATGTTGATGAGAGGAATAAGAAATAAAACTCCTGCCTGAGTGTAATTACAAGGAATAAATGAAAGAAAAAAACGATAGTAGTAAAATAAAGTAATGCATACAGAAAGTAAAGTAAAGGAAATAATAAATACATACTACAGGTTGATTCTTCCTTATAGAGGATTCTGAAATCCAAAATATTCCAAAATCCAAAATTGTCCACAGGGATGACTGAGATAGTGACACCTTTGGTTTCTGATGGTTCAGTGTATGTAAAATTTGTTTCATGTACCAAATTATTTTTAAAATATTGTGTTTAAAATTACTTTCAGGCCGTCCGGGGGTGTGTGTGGGTATGCTAAGGGTATGTTCCTTAAGGACATCATCAATGCATCCCTCAGGAAAGGCTATATTCCATCTTGTTTGAAGGAGGCGGTCGTTAGGCCACTTCTGAAAAAACCTTCCCTGGACCCCCTGGATATGAAAAATTACAGGCCAGTCTCTTTACTACCATTTTTGAGCAAGGTAATCGAGAGGGCGGTTGCTCTTCAACTCCAAGCTGTCTTGGATGAAACCAATTATCTAGACCCATTTCAAACTGGCTTCAGGACAGGCTTTGGGGTTGAGACTGCCATGGTTGCCTTGACCGATGATCTGCGTCTGAGCATCGACAGGCGTAGTGTGACCCTATTGGTGCTTTTAGACTCTCAGCAGCTTTTGATACAATAGCTCGTGGCATCCTCTTGGATCACCTGAGGGGGTTAGGAATTGGAGGCACTGCATTGCAGTGGTTCCGTTCCTTCCTCTCGGGCAGATCCCAGAGGGTGCTATTCGGGGACAGCTGCTCCAGTAAAAGGGAGCTCACCTGTGGTGTCCCACAAGGTGCTATTTTGTCCCCAATGTTATTCAACATCTATATGAAGCTGCTGGGTGAGATTATTCGGAGTTATGGAGCTGGGTTTTATCAGTATGCTGATGACACCCAGCCCTATTTCTCCATGTCTCGTTCGTCGGCCTCGAATTCCAATGGTGTCTCCTCTCTCAATGAATGTCTTAAGGCAGTAATGGGCTGGATGAGGAAAAACAGACTGAGACTGAATCCAGGCAAAACAGAGGTGCTCACGGTAGCGGCCCCAAAACTAAGAATTGGGCTGCAACCTCTGGTCCTGGATGGGGTCACACTCTCCTCCACTGACTGTGTTCTCAGTCTGGGGGTGCTCCTTGACTTGTCGCTCCTGTTGACGAACCAGGTAAATGCGACAGTCAGGAGTGCCCGTTATCAGCTTCGGCTGATACGCCAGCTGCGCCCGTTTCTGGAAGTAAGGGACCTTGAGACTGTTGTGCATGCGCTGGTAACCTCATGTGTAGATTTCTGTAATAAGCTCTACATGGGGCTACCCTCGTGCTTGGTCCAGAAACTGCAGTTAGTACAAAATATGGCAGCCAGAGTAGTTTCTGGTACATCTAGGAGGGACCATATTACTTCGGTATTAAAGTCCCTCCACTGGCTGCCTATTAGTTTCTGAACCCAGTACAAGGTGTTGGTTATCACCTTTGAAGCCCCAAATGGCTTGGGTCAAAACTATCTTCGGGACCGTCTTCTCCCCTACAATCCTCCCTGCGCACTCCGGTCCTCTGGGAGGAATTTGCTGCAGCCACAAAAAGCTAGGCTTTCGGCTATCTCCCAGAGGGCATTTTCTATGGTTGCCCCCAGATTATGGAACGGCCTGCCAGATGAGATCCGTCTGCTTACATCTTTAGACAGCTTTAAAAAGGCTGTTAAGACGGATCTCTTCCGGCAGGCCTTTCCAGGATAGATATCCCGGCCTCAGAAACCCCTTTTAGGGGAGCCCTCCAGGAACTTTCCTATTGCCTCCTAGTCAACTGTGACCTCCGTCTCTCCCTTTGATTCATTGTTATTGATCTTTGTTTGTTTTAATCTGTTTGGTTTTAATCTTTGTCAGTTTAATACTTTTTTAAGGGGGAGGTATAGGGGTTTGAATGTATTTTGTACTTTTATTACTTGTGAGCCGCCCCGATTGAATATGCAAGTAGTCCAAAATCAGAAGAAACTCCAAAATCCAAAACACTTCTGGTCCCAAGCATTTCTGATAAGGGAGACTCAACCTGTACATACTACATACCACATAAAGAAATAACAAATAATACATGAAAAGGGAAAGGGAAAAAAAAGGAAAATAAGAAGATACATAAGGAAATTCAAGACAAACGGTCCTGACAAACATAGTTCCAACAAGATGACAGGAAATGCCGACACACCAAAACACTACACTTAGTACTCCTATATAGGAGCTCATATAGAGGTCAAAATAACAGGCTAAAGCACAAGATGTAATAGACACAGGAAGTCTTTTTTCTTTTCGAAGTGTGTTGAAATTAGTTATTTTGCTTATTTCTTCTCTTTAGAGTAATATATAACAGTAATTGTTTAAAGATTCGTTTTTTGTTTTTGTATTTTTTATTATTTTTATTTTATCTTTAATAATTTGATGTATTATATGTTCAATATATCTTGTGACTAATGGAATTAATAATGTTCTTTTTTTAATCAATAAAATTTATAAAAAAAAACAAAACAGTACTCAAAATTAGTCAAATAAACACTCCTGAACTGAATACTGAGCCAGGAAAGCTCAGTTTTCTGTGATGGCCAGGAGTGCTTTTGCACACTTAAGGCTTCAGCTCCAGTGGTGCCCATTTCTTGAGATGTCTGGACACACTGACTGTGATGTGACTTAGCGACATCCGGTTAGGATTACTATAATGTGTTCTATGAGGGACTGCCTTTGTTGAGGGTTTAGCAGCTGTTTGGCTGGTCCAAATAGCTGCAGCCAGATTAATAACCAGGGCTGGCTAAAACACCGCTCCCTTGTTGCAATGGCTCCACTGGGTTGCACGTCTGTTTCTGGGCATAATTCAAAGTATTAGTTATGATTTTCACACATATCGGGGGTCATGTGAAATTAACTCAAATGGAAAGTAGTCAAAACTCATTCCTTTTTACTTTCGGGATTTTCGGAAAGTAAAAAGGAACGGGTTTTGTCTATTTTCCGTTTGGGTTAATGTCGTGTGAAAATCAACCCGCTTTTGCAGGTTTTGTCGACTTTCTGTTCAGGTTAACAACACATTAACAACGACGTCGTGTGAAAATCAACCCGCTTTTGCGGATTTTTGTTCTATTTAAAACCCTGTTTTGCATGGGATCACTCCAGTGTGATAAACTCCTTAGAGCCCTATATGGTCCAGGTCCAGATTATCTAAATGACCACATCTCCCTTTGTGAGTCTGCCTGTGTTTCGAGATCTTCTGGGGAAGACTTCCTCTCTATCCCATTGCCCTCACAGTTAGATCTGGTAGAAATGCAGCCATTGAGAAGGCCTTTTTCTGCTTCCAGCTTCTGGAACTCCCTTCCTAGAAAGCATTCAAAGACATGGTCAGGTTATTCTGTAGCAGTATACAAAGGGTTCTTGTAGCACCTTTGAGACTGAGAGAAAGATGTTTGTAGCATAAGCATTTGTAGACCCAGTCTACTTCATCAGATTCCTAGATAGGTTTTGGTAAGCAAGTGAAGATCCCTTTGCTTTGGCAGACTTTTGAGGGCAGACTGCTCAAGGCAAAGGGCCTTTTGTGTGCTCTGTTGCTTACATTTGTTGCGTTTACTTTAATGATTATGCTTTAACTGTTTTTATTTTTATTCAGAGTTACATTTTTAACCTTTGTATAACACAAATTTTGTCAGCTGTATCTGTTTTACCTTTTGTAAGCTGCCTTGAATCCCAGACTGTGGAAAAGGCAGGAAATTGTGATGATGGTGATGATGATAATGACAGTCAGATATCTATTATGATGCTTTGCAATACAAGATTTTCCATGATACAAAAGAATTGAACTCTGCCACAGAACTTATAAGTTCCTGCTTAAGAAAGCATTTGCAAAAGTTGCTGTTCTGGGAAAAAGAACAGGAAAATACTGCTGGGTGATGTTTGCATTGTATAAGCAGCAATTAAAAATGCAGCTAAGGAGATTAGTGCACCCAGGAATCCTGGCGGGAAAGATGCAGGATCTAAAAGATGAAAACAGATATTATTGCATTTACTCGTGTCCGGGCTGTAGGCAGCCCGTATCCACTCGAGCAGCCCTTCTGCAACCTGGACTTCTCCTGCAGCTTTTTTAAGAATGGGAAAATCTCATTTTTGAAAAAGCCACGGGAGAAGTCAGGGTTGCAGGTGGGCTGCCTGAGTGGATATGGGTAAATGCGATAACATCAGTTTTTATCTTTTAGATCTTGCGTCTCTCTCACCAGGATTCCTGAGTGTGATAATCTCCCAGTCTTAGAAACAGAAACTTATAGCATGTATAGATCTGCCCAGAGACAGTCCACTGAAGGAATGACTGAAGATACACTGCATTGTTCCTAAGGATTGACAACTCTGTGAATCAAACCATAGTTAACAAAGATGAGATAATGAAACCTAACTCCCTATATGAGCCTGCCTAAGCTCTAAGATATGTGAAGGAGGGCTTTGGGGGGTTACAGACTGCCAGAAATAGTGCAAATTGAGTCCACTTTTAGGGTTAGGGAATCATGGGAACTGTATTTTATTGTGGCACCAGAGCTCTCTGACAGAGAAGGCTCAATGTCTCAGAAAAAAAACAAAACAATTCCCATGATTCCCTAGCACTAACCCTAACCCTTAAAGTGGACTCAATTTACACTATTTCTGGCAGTCTGCAACCCCTTTCTCTTGATCTTTAAGATCCATGGAAGAGGGCTTTCTCATGGTTCCACCACCATCCAAGGCATGCCTGGTGAGGACCCAAGAGATTCTCTGTAGATTCAAAAAATTGAATGTATAACTATATAACTTATATATTTTTGCTTTCCAGGGAGTGAACTGGGAACCATGGAAAGGGCATTTATACTCCATCCCTTTTATTGAAATGAAGATCCGTTCACGGTCACATAGCTTTGGTCCAGTCTTTGGCAGAAAAAGGAGATCTCTTGTGGCGAAGCAGGAGGCTGGAATTTAAAAAGGCTTCCTGGCAGTGCTGTGTTTGCCAACCCAAACACAAAAAATGCATAATCATGTAACAGCATGTCAGGCCTTGGGTGGCTTATTTGAATACCTGTATAATCACATGAACTGGTTTAAGGCTTCAGAAATATTCTCAGGTATAATTGGCTGAGAACATCATAGAACATGTGCTACACTGTGAGCTAGAAAAGTCATTGAGAACTAAGAGCCAGTCCATATCTTACACTCCTTATGAAGGGGACCAACAGAACTTGTAGACTGTGTTTTTCCTTTTCCGCTTGTACTTGTATGTGCTAGTTGCAGTGCTGGCCTCTTTCCATCAACTCAGGTGCAGTTATGGCATTTTCTTCTCTGGGCAAAATGAAGATTGCAAGGCTTAGTTTGCTCCAGTAGCTGGACTGAACAAGGGCCTGATCAGTCTGCTGTGCTTGTGATTCCTATGATACGGATTTACGAAACCAAAGTTATTATTTCAATGCTATTTTCTGTAACTTAGGGCCCTTGCAGACTGCTAGAAATAGTGCAAATTGAGTCCGCTTTAAGGGTTAGGGTTAGGGAATCATGGGAACAGTAGTTTATTGTGGCACGAGAGCTCTCTGACAGAGAAGGCTCAATGTCTCAGAAAAAAACCAATTCCCATGATTCCCTAGCACTAACCCTAACCCTAAAAGTGGACTCAATTTGCACTATTTCTGGCAGTCTGCAAAGGCCCTTATTTCTCTACAACAAACTATCAGTTACCACAAAACAGCCAGACATTTCAAACGCTAAGGTCTTTGAAAAGATGTGGTCACATTTCAAAATATCTTTCTGCATTCAGTATGTGGTGTGTGATATACACTTTGTTTGCTCCCGTTTGGTCTTTGCCTTTCTCTTTGCATGACCACATTTTCTGTTAGAAGCATCACAACACTGAGTTAACTTAGGGGAAAAATGGGGCTGTATGGTTGAGCCGTTTCCATTATAAACAACGGTAACATTGTGCACCTGTGGCAGAACTTGGAAACATCAGTTTGGACCCTGTCACTGTTCTGATGCATATGTGGCTACAGTGATGCTGGCTGGGGGATTCTGGGAGTTGCAGTCAGAAAAGGTAACTTTCTAGTTCTGAGATTCCCCATCCCCATGAGACTTCATTTCTGCTGTACTTAGAAAACTTAGCCTCTGCTTCAATTGCAGTGGTAAGACTGTATCTGGGCTATATGTTCTCTTATACACAGGGGCCCCTGTTGAAATCACACCAATCTTTCTGAGACTTTTAATGTTCTGACTTCAGGGATGTTTTTTTATGGAAAAGGAAATTTGATCATCTATAACTTTAGGTGGGGCAACCCAACTAACTTGACTTTGTAATTACTAAGCTTTCAATACATTGCCACCCAGTGTTAGCTTTAAGTAAAAGTAGCTGCAACATGTATATTGTGCATTTTGGCTGGCCAATAAAGGTATCACTGTTTGGTGGATTTTTGATATTATCAGAATGAGAACAGTGATGTATAGACTCAGTGGCCGTCCATGTGTTGTGAACTACAACTTCCATCATGCCTGGTTTTTGGCTATATAATTAGGAGTGATGGAAGTGCAAACCAAACTATATGGGGAGCACAACAAGTTTCCCACCTCTGCTCTATGTTGTCATTTATTTCTTATACAGCACAGTTCCCTTCGTGTTTCTCCTCACTTTCCAGTAACAGAATGCTTCAGAAAGGATGCTCTTGAAAGAAGGTGGCTAGAGAATGATAGGAAAAAGATTCATTTCTTCAAAGAAACCAAACTCCTTTCATAAACATATATGAAATCAGGTTTATAATTTATGGTGTCACACTGATGGCACATTGACCGCATTTTGGTGCAAGCAAAGGTGATGGATGTATCCTTAGGAAACTGTGTGTGTGTTTAAAATCCCAACTAAAATCTCAGCTCAGCTGGGATGGCCTAGGAAAAGTGTCTCAGCTTCCATTTTAAAATAGATATTTTTGTGAGAATGAGTAAATATAACCATTATCTCTATATTTTAAAAATACTACTTTTTATGCTAAATGTTATACAAGTGCTAATTAAGTACATGAAAGGTATTAGTTTCCCAGGGTTTTGAAGGGATTTACAAGTATCAATTTCTTTCCAAGTTCTTGGCAGTAGTTTTGTTTTAAAGAGTTTGAGCTTCTGCAATGTTTGCCCGCCACCCCCATGTGTACCCAGTTTTTTGACCGGCAGGCTGCTCTGAATTTATTGTGGATTTAGCTCATTAGCTATCTGAGTTAGAACAAATGTATTTGTATACACTTTTCTATTTTGGTGCTCACTGTCGATTTTGTAATATTTCCAACATAAAGATTATTTAGTAAAGTCATAATTTATTCACCAAATAAATTATATAACCTTATCCATACTTGCCTGGGAGTGTCAGTGGGACTTCTGAGCAGACATGTAAAGGATAGCTACATTCAAGGATTTCTATGTAATGTACTAAAACTGCATGTATGTCATTAAATGCATTTTAAGTTCCTGCACGTCTTGCATATTTCTTAACTCGAAGAGGAAGGATTGCTGACATCAGATGGAGTTGGCTAGCACATGTCCTGGGGTGAGGGGACATCAATCACACAGGGAGTACATTGTGCAAGCCTGGATCAGTTGAGAACAGTTTCTTTCATGATTGTCACATGACTGAAACACAATCTACATTTCATTTGCTCTTCATCTCCAAGCAAACTCCATCCCTGTAGTTAGATAAAAATATATATATTCCATTTTCTTTTTTTCATCCAGTAAAAGAAGTAGCTGCGATTGGAAGAGGAGATTAAAAACTGCTTAGGTTGATTTTGTTAAAATAAATTTATTTTTAAATAGAATTCTGTGCAATAAAAAGGTAGAATGCAGCTATGAAGGCAGCTAGTCACACCTCTGCCTAAACCCAGCATAAAAGAGCAGGTGCGCTTCTTATGAACATGTAAAAATACACACCTACAAATATGCCTTGCTGGGGATGTCCCAGGGGAGGTTGTCTGCATCTGATCTAAAATGGTGAGCTGATCACAAATATTGGTCTATGCGGAAATTTCTTCCAAATTCCTAACTAGGTTGATTGGCATGAGGCTCAGCGTTTGTTATATGGCTCTACCCCTTTGTAGAAATGGATTTCACAGGCCACTACAATACTCCTTGCTAAGGGTGTAGTTAACTGTGTAACCTGGAAAGTTAGTTTTAAAATCAAGTTCATATTTTGAATTGATATACATGCCCACAAACACCTAATAACTTGCTGCCATTATCACTGGTAGATTTTAAAAACTCATTCTAATACTTATTTGGTGCTTTATAAGGAAAAAGTCTATCTTAAAAAGTATGAACAAAATTATCTAATTTGGGTGGAATGGGAAAAGTCCCTGAAATACTTCCAAAAGCATTTTTGTCTCCCAAAGTAAAAAATACTGAATACCTTAACTGTGCACATAGGGAAAAATAATGCCATCGTGATGCCAAAGGACCCCCAAGGAAACTAATTGGGTGATCTTTGGCAAGTCACATACTCTCAGCTTCAGAAAACCCTATGATAGGTTCACCTTAGGGTTGCCTTGGTAAGTTGGAAAGGACTTGAAGGAACACAACAATGACTCTGAAAAATGAGGTTTTACAGAATAATATTACTTTTCATTTGTCAAGCTCAGAAAGGATTATAGCCAAGTATTGCAGGGAATGGTCGGCCCTCTATGTTTGCGGTTTTGATCAATATGTTCTCTCTCTGTCCTCCAGCCCAACTTTTCGGAAGTTGACCACAGTGTCACACTGGAGGACCTAGAGATTCCTTGAGAGGTGTTCTCTCAGGTAAAGATTTTATTTGCAGT
The DNA here is from genome assembly GCA_026167975.1 of Phrynosoma blainvillii. Classification (NCBI taxonomy): domain Eukaryota; kingdom Metazoa; phylum Chordata; class Lepidosauria; order Squamata; family Phrynosomatidae; genus Phrynosoma; species Phrynosoma blainvillii. Next base: position 158,477,268 of record JANUYF010000004.1, read on the forward strand.
TTTCCGACTTTCACAGGGGTCCTGCCCTCCTAATCCTAGTAAATGTGGAGAGTCCACTGTAGATGTAAAGACAGGCTTTGCTGTGCTGGTTGGAGCCTGGGAAGAAAGATGGTTCTAGGATGACAGAGAGGAAATGTTGGGATGAGGATGCAATGGAGGTTTAGCATTTAAAAATAAAAGGAAAAGGAGGGTTAAGTGAGAAAGACAGATCTTGTCTCAAATGTAAATGAGCAGGAAGAGGAGATTCTTACACTCATGACCATGACTTCACTGTCCAAAAGGTAACAAGGACTGCAATCCTCCACACACTTGCCTGGGTGTAAGTTCCTTTGAATTTGATCAGGATGATCAACTGCATAGATTCACTTAATATAGAGGGAGCTGGATAGGCTAGCTCCACAGTCCACCCATGATAGAACAGAAAAGCCCAGCATCTCCTTCCCCATCTCATGAAAGTCAGGATGCTGTTCATGAGAGGGAGTTCTTGTACAAGTATACACATGTACACAATGAGAACTGCTCTTGGCAAGAGTTTCTCATTGGAGTGTGTGTGGCAGTACTGTAATGGATATAAACAACTTACACCTCCCAGCAACATTTTCTGCAAATTCACTGAATACGTGGAGGGGATTGTATGATCCCTTAGAATTGTATCATAAGACTCAGTACAACCATAAGCAGTATTTATAGCAACAATGGGGGGGGGCACACTTCTAGCAACTAGATGCTGAAGCAAATAATGCAATGACAGGAATAGATGCACTAGCATTAGACTGTGTCCCTGGATTCCAAATGCACAACTCCAATTACTCCCTTCCCTCAAAAACAACTAGGTTGACCAAATTAAAAGACTTGTAAGTGCCGTTGTGACAATAAAAATTGCTCATATGTGGCTGGATGATGCCTAATGTTTGGAATTACACTGAAAAGAAACAGACTGTTTTAGAATGTACACTGCACAGAAAATGAATTGTGCTTATGTGGTCATTTTGCATGCCTTCTTCTGCTTTTGTTACCTGTGGCGAGGGGCAAAGAGGTAGGAAAGACTCTGAAGTTTCACTCCTACAAATCCTTCTCCTTTTCCTAATTCCTCCAATATTTGATTAGGCATTACCCATACACCCTAATCACTGGGAACAAGTGATATCCCAATTAAACTGCTGCAATGCCCACAGACAGATGCAAATTTAGTGCTAAATGAAATATGCTAACAAATATGGAAAACAAAGCAATGGCCAACAGACTGGAAATGCTTGATCTACATATCAATCCACAAGAAAGGAGATACAAAAGAGTGCAGCAACTATAGGACAATAGCACTAATCTCACATGCAAGCAAAATAATGCTCAAAATACTGCAGCATAGACTCCAACTATAAATGGAGAGAGAAATTCCAGAGGCGTAATCAGGATTCAGAAAAGGAAGGGGCACTAGGGACCACACTGCAAACATACAATGGCTAATGGAGCGCACCAAAGAATTAAAAAAAAAAGAATCAGTATGTGTTTCATAGACATAGCAAAGCATTTCAAAGACATGGGGGTGCCACTTCATCTGATAGTCCTGATGAGGAATTTGTACCAAGGAGAGGAGGCCACCATCAAAACACAATTTGGGGAAACAGAGTGGTTCCCAATAGACAAAGGAGTCAGGCAAGGCTGCATCCTATCATCCTACTTGTTTCACTTATATGTTGAAAATATCATAAGAAAAGCAAAATTAGAATCAGAAAAAAGAGGAGTTAAGATAGGAGGAAGCAACATTAACAACCTAAGGTATGTGGATGACGCCATAATATTAGTAGAATACATTCAGGAATTAGAACAGTTAATAAGGAAGGTCAAAGATGAAAGGGCAAAGGCAGGCCTGATGCTGAACATAAAGAAAACAAAAATAATGACCACAGAAGAAATACACAAATTCAATCTAGACAAGGAAATTGAAATAATGAAAGAATTCCCATATTTAGGATCAAACATTGACCAGAATGGAGACTATAGTCAAGAAATAAGAAGACTAGGAATGGGAAGGGCAGCTATGAAAGAACTGGAAAAGATACTGAAGAACAAAGACATACAGCTGAGCACTAAAGTCAGAATTGTTCAGGCCACTGTATTCCTAATTACCATCTATAGATGCGAGAGCTGGATAGTGAAGGAAGCAGACAGAAAGAAAATCAACTCATTTGAAATGTGGTGCTGGAGAAGAGTCCTTAGGATACCATGGACAGCCAAGATGGCAAACAAATGGGTTCTTGAACAGATCAGACCAGGGCTCTTCTTGGAAGCAAAGATGATTAAGTTGAGGCTATTGTACTTTGACCACATAATGAGAAGACATGGATCACTAAAAAAACCAATAATGCTAGGAAAGGTAGAAGAGGATAGAAGAAAGAGAGGAAGATGTCAAACCAAATGGATAGATTCAATCAGCAGGGTTATGGGCAAGGGCCTGCAGGATCTGGGTAAGGCAGTGGAAGACAGGGATTCTTGGAAATGTCTCATCCACAGGGTCACCATGAGTTGGAAATGACTCAAGGGCAGCTAACAACAACAGCAATACACCCTAGATTCAAATATGCCTAGAATCTTGGCATATTTGAATCTTGTTATGCTGAATTTTGCAACATAATACAAATCTCTGATCAGAAAATATATGTATTGAGATGATCTTGTGGCAAGGTTGTGACATTCAGTTTCAAGATTTCCTAATAAAGGGACCTTCTCATTTAACATTCTTTCCTGGATTATATCATGGGTCCATTTGGCAAAGCACTCTCTTTCCAATAATGCTCAGGTGGAGGCATGTAGAGATATGAAGGCCACTAGAAGAAATCAGGAAAAAAAGTCTCCCCCCCGAAAGGTTTTTTCTGGAAAATTTAAAAAAAATGGATTATGGAACATTTGGGGGCTGTCTCAATATAATTTCTAAAAACTAAGATTACAGTATAAACTATTTAAATTATGGACACTATTAGATCAGTAAAATTCCTCATCTTAGTTTCTTTTTCTCTGTTCTTTTTATAGAAATGAATGTGGTATGTCTACTTGAGAACTAAGGGAGAGAAAGTAATTTTCTCTGTTTTCTCTCTGTTTCACTAATGTTGGTGGTTTCTTCTGTCTATATTGTTGCTGGGTTTTTTGCCTGTTCCTCAAACTGGCAAAACCAGAGAGGTTCTTTTGTTCAGGTACTCCTTGCAGTTCAGAATGCAGCTCTATTTATAATCATTTTTCTTAAAAAAAAGTTAAATCTGTAATTATATTTTGAATAAACTATATTTTTAATATATCAAAAATAATAATTTTATGCCAAACCTATTTACATATAATACATTTTATGTCCTTTCAGTGACAAAGTGACTTTCAATCAGTAAAGGGTGCTAATATTGAAGTTTTTACTTTTTCTGAAAATTTCTGTTTTATCAAAACAACAACAAACAAAACAACTTCCCTCCAAAAAAGCTTTTCCCCCATGGCTTAAAAATTTCTGGAAATTTTACATCTCTCGACACATCCAGTAAACCCACAAACAGGGCACAAAGGCACCTGTACATTGCGTGTTCCCCAGCGCCTGGAATTCTGAAGTTAGAGATTCAATTTAGTTATCAAGACCTCCATGGTTTTCTCAAATCACCTTTTAAAGCCACCTGTGCCACTGTCCGTATAAAATTATTTCAAGCAGCCTCATCTGGGAGCAACATGATTTGTATGGGTGTGCAAATGACAATGAAATGTTTACATGTGTATATAGCAGTGTTGCTTCCTAGTGCACATAATGGTGTCAGTGCAAAGTTTGTCAGAGCACATGGATCTTTCAGATTGAGACCACAGAGGTCTGTCTGTAATACAAAAGGTGCTGGCAACTCTGCACTTGCACATAAGCTGAAATGGGTGTTAGTTCATTCTGCCCAGGTACAGTTAGCAGTGCTTTTGTACTGGGCCCAGCTAGAAACTCCCCAGCACATCCCAGGGAGATCTTCAGAGTATTTCTTTTCAGAAGCCTTTTAAAAAATAGAGGCAACATGATATGCCCTCAGCCTGAACTGCTATGAGACCCCGGTAGGAGGAGGGGAATCGCTCTTGCCGACACCTCTTTCTTTAGGCCAGCAAGGAGGGCCTCTTTTCTAGCAGGAGCAACTTGGGCTGGGCTGAGATCCAGAGATCCTCTTCTTTCTTCCTCCTCATCATCTTATTTCTTTTCTTCCCCTGGGAGGGACTTCTCCTGCTGTAGCTGCTATCGTTCTTTTGCTGCCGGCCACAGAAACAACAGTGGCAACAGATAAAAATGCCAATGAGGAGGACCAGAAAAGGCAACCCTAAGAGCACAGCCAGGCAGATGGTGTTGTAGATGCCCTCCTGATGCTTGGTGAGAATGAAAGTCCAGATGGAGTTGAAAAAGTTGCCGATCTGCTCCATAGTGGTCCTCACGGTCTGGAAGAGCAGCTGGTAGGAGGTTGAGGACACTTCCCTTGACTGCTGAAGCTTACAGCAGGAACTTTTTTGTAGATCTTGCCAGTTTTTGATGAGTATGCAAACTTCTCCAAATAGTCTCTGAAAAGACAGAAAGACATGACTGTTTACTAATTTAAGAACATTTCTGCAGCAATTTTATTTCTAAAAAATCTCAGAGTGATTTACAAATACCCTAAAATTAGTAGCTGAAACTATCAGAATATCAAAAGAAGAAAATCATAGAGTTGGAAGAGACCACAAGGGCCATCAAGTCCAACTCCCTGCCATGCAGGAACTCAAAATCAAAGCATCCCCGACAGATGGCCATCCAGTCTCTGTTTAAAGACCTCCAAAGAAGGAGACTCCATCAAATCAGTTAAAACCAATGCATTAAAAAAGGGCTAATTGATAATGTTAATAGTCTGAAAAACAATCAGAGCAATACATGGGTATATAAATAGGTCAATGAGAAGACTGTTCCACATGGTAGAAGCATATGCAAGAAGTCCCTTCTCTACTGCCACAATTAAAAAACCCCAACTAGTCCATAGTAGGATAAGCAGAGATCCCCTAAGATGTAAAGACCAGGACAGTCTATGGAGAAGATGATCATTAAATCATACAGGGCCTTTTAAACATAAAACTGGGTCTAAATGGCAACCTGTGCAGATCTTTCAGAGGAGTTGTACATGCACAGTAGGAAGCCCTACTAAATAGTCTACCTGCCTCCTTCTGTAGTCAAATCTTGAGGTTACCAGTGCATGGGGCTGTTATATTCCACTTGCTCAAATATGCAAGAAATTTTAACATTTCCTCATACTAAAGCATATATTTTGGGATGCAAGAGTGAAATGAGATGAATTGCGCTATCAGCTAGAATTCAAAGAAGTGGATCTCAGCTTTCAGAGGTTTGAAAAGCTTTGCTTCACCTATAGTTCAAAGTTTGCCCTCCTTGCAGTTCAGTAACCCAAGACATATATAAAAAAATGTACCCTGTTTTCATGAATTGTTTTTGTATTCATTGGTTTGATCTGTACCAAATTATGAAAGCTTTTAGCTTTTAACAATAATTTATTACTTACTATAAAAAATAATGTTGGGCTGTAGTTTGGAAATTCTGAATTTGAGGACAGGGAGAATCAATTTACTTCTTCTGTATTTTGGAGGCGGGAGGCAAGTTTTAAAGGAAGGGGAACAGTCCTTGCTGTTTTTCTTTGCTGCTGCTGGAGGTGCTTATGTCCTCTTAAAATGCCCCTGGACAGCACAAGTACATGATGCGGAAGGCCATTCCAAGCAGCACTTGAGCAGGGGAAAATTACAGTAGTAGGCCATTCCCACCATTCCCATTTTGACACGGCAAGACAACATATGTGTTATTCCACAGCATTTTTTTGTGGGGGAGGTAATGATGGCTGAAAGCAGAAGCAGGGAGTCCGTGGGACATGCTGATATGCCCCCCTAGGGGTAGTATGTTGCCCTTTTGTGGACCTATGAAGGAGGCCTCAAAGCTGGATTCAGAGCCTGGAATGCTACCTGTAAGAAAGGAACTAGTTATGTTACTGATTACTTTGATCACCCATGGGTCATTATTGTTACTTCAGTCCAGAAAATAGGAGTCCTGGTGGTGCAGTGGTTAAATGCCTGTACTGCAGCCACTCACTCATAAACCATAAGGTTGTGAGTTCAATACCAGCCAGGGGCTCAGGCTCGACTCAGGCTTGCATCCTTCTAAGGTGGCTAACATGAGTACCCAGCTTGTTGGGGGCAATTAGCTTACAGTTGTAAACTGCTTAGAGACGGTATGAAGCGGTATATAAATGAAGCTGCTACTGCTATTGCTGAAATACTTGTTATCACTGCTGCTACTCCTGTGCCATTGGAAAATGTAGGGACGTTCTCTCAGATCCTCACTATTTCTGCTCATCATAATTCTGAGTTAACTGACTTCCCTGGAATCCCTCCCCACACTCACCTACACAGACATAACAGTATAGCAGATGAGATATAGATATGGATACATATGGCTGTGTCACACACTGCATAGAGAAGTTTGGGGCAGGGGTGCAGAAACCTGAGAGGATGTACAGAGAAATACCCCTACTCCTCTGACTTCTTTCTTACAGCTCACAGCAATGCCACCTGTCTAGGTGCATGCCTTGTACTGGCATTTGGAGCAGCTCCCTGCCACCTACTTTTGCATGTGCCATCACACCGACTCTTTCTCTCTCTTTTTCTGGCAGCAGGAGCAGATCCCTTCATTTGGAAAGAATGGAAGAAGTAAGCAAAGCCTGGGTAATTGTTTAAAACTTATTTTAAAAAATCCAGGTAAACCTATTTTCTAGTTCAGCTAACGTTTTCAGCCTGCCCCCTCCTCATCTCTCTCTCTCTCTCTCTCTCTCTCTCTCTGTGTCACCTTCCCCTGCCTTGTTGCTGGCTCCTCAGCTCCGGAATACCTGCACAACGTCCCACAGGTTGTCACCCATGAGGTGTCCCTTCCTCTTTCTCCTCCTATTCTTCGGACTGAGGCAGAAACACACACAGTGATGAGATGGAAGCCCCATTATGTTAGAGCAGGGGTAGGCAACCTTTTTGAGCTGGGGGCTGGGTTGCTGTCCCTGAGACAATTGGGAGGCCGAAGCACCAAAAATAAATAAATAAATAAATAAAATTTAAAATAATAATAATAAAAAATTAAAAAAATATGCATGCACACTTTCTCAGCCCCAGAAAAGCCATGGCAAAACCCCGTGGAGATTTTGCCAAGAAAACCCCAAGAACAAGTGATAACAACAATAATCAATATCATCATAGCGGGCGGTGGTGGTGATGGCAGGACCAGCCTGGGGCCGGTTCAAAGGCCTTGGGGGGCCGCATCCGGCCCCCGGGCCTTAGGTTGCCTACCCCTGTGTTAGAGTGAAAAATAATGAACTACAGCTCTGGCCATAATAGGCAGGAAAAGGAAGGAAGGAAAGAAGGAAGGAAGGAAAAGAAAGAAAGAAAGAAAGAAAAAAAGAAAAAAGAAAGAAAGGGAAAGCTAAAAAGAAAAAAAATCTTTTTAGCTTATTACTGCAAATGTAACAAATTGCCAAAGTATTTGACTAATCACCACAAATATACTAAGTTGCCAAAGTATGTAACTTGCTACCAAAAAAATTACAAGTAACATGTTACTTCTATCTAGTTCCCTCTGTCCCACCTCATTCTCAGGCTTGTTTTATGATAACCAGCCACTAAATAAGTTGAACCTGTTATTCCCTGATTTTTGTGACACCCTTTGTTGATTTGTTATTGTTTTAAGGTATGTTTTAATCTGTATACTGTTTAATTATATTTTAGGGGTGGGTGGGTTATTGGGATACAGGATTGTGTATTTTATTGTGTAAGCCACCCCAGTTGTGTTGCACAGAGAGGCAGGATATAAATAAATTCTATTATTATTATTATTATTATTATTATTATTATTATTATTATTAATGGAAACAAGGGAGGGGGCCTTCTCAGTGCCTGCTCCCAACTTTGGAACTCTCTTCCATCAATTCTGTAATTCTGAACATGTCTGATAAGGTATTGTGATTTTACAATAATGTATTACAGAGGACCCTTCACCTTTGCTGGAGTTAGGGCTGAAGGACCCCTGTGAATGTGGAAAAACCGCAAATAAAAAAAAGACTATTCTTTTTACTTGCATGAACACCTCCCTAGGAATCTCTAGGTCCTCTAGTACAACTCTATGGTCAACATCTGCTAGAAGTTGATCACAGAATCATGCTGGAAGACCTACAAATGCCCAGAGACGTGTTCTCTCTAGGAACTTCTAGGTTATCCAGCACAACTCTATAGTCAACTTCTGGCAGCATTTTGCTGGAGGACTTAAGAGATACACATCAACACTGTAAATAGTCAAATTCACAAAAGTCAAAGCCGCAAATGTGGAGGGCCAACTGTATATGGCATTTATTTGTAATCATGTTGTATATATATACCCCCCATCATTAATAGGATTCTATTTCCACACTCTTTTCATCCCACACTCATAGGTCCCAGTTTCCTTCTGTGAAATGTTGAAGGGTATTTAGGGCCTTTGCAGATTGCTAGAAATAGTGCAAATTGAGGCCACTTTAACTGCCCTGGCTCAGTGCTAGGGAATCATGGGAATTGTATTTTTTCTGAGACATTGAGCCTTCTCTGTCATAGAGCTCTGGTGCCACAATAAACTACAGTTCCCATGATTCCCTAGCACTGAGTCAGGGCAGTTAAAGTGGACTCAATTTGCGCTATTTCTGGCAGTCTGCAAAGGCAGTTAACTAGGCATATATTTATGTCCACCATTCTTTAAGCATCAGAGAAAGTAAGCAGAATAAATTTTAAATACCTTGAAGAACTTCTAGGCAGAGTAAGAGATGGGATGTCAATGATTTCCACACCAATCAGTGCTGTAGACAGCTGTCCTGTAAACATGCAGAACTGGTTTCTTGTGAGCTCTACCTGGGGAAAAAGGTTATAGACTTAAGCAAAATGTACCAAAGAGCTTGTTTAATACACACATTATGTACTTCTGTATGGGTTCACTGCTTTTTCACATGTTCTGGAAAATGTCCTGGACCACACAGGGTCAGAGAATGCTTTCAGAAACAGCAATGAGGTGTGGGCTTAGATGGCATAAGGGGATGGCAAAAGAACAAACATCTTTGGTATTTGCACTTCCTATGACCCACACATGGCTCAGGCTTACTTGAATTCACTTTAGCTTGCTAAAAACAGTACCGAAAGCATTGCTCATTGCTCACCACTTCTTGTGGTTGCCAAACCCTACACCATTTTGCTATTGACTTGTCTGAGTCATGTTTCATTCTTACTTTTAGGACTAACAGAGATATGCAGGTGCCTTCGGGGGGGGGGGGGGGTATGGGTCTCAATCTCAATCTCCACAATTCTACAAGGTTCTCTGTAAGGATGGCTGGAGGGTGTTGTTGTGTTGTTACAAAATGGTTCTACTGAATTCCATCCAGCACAATGGCTGGGGCTTCAGCAGCAAAGAAGAGGAAAGACAAACAAACCTTTTAGAGACCGAGTACCCAAACTCAGTGGCGTTCCCTCACCAGGTGTCATCAGGTGCCGTGTGTGTGTGTGTTTACTTCCGGTGATACTTCTGAGGTATCACTGATACTTTATCTCAAATGGCAGCTTCATATAGCAAAACATCTTTAGTAAGATGATGTACAAAAGATGCAGCGCTGGGTCTCATTTCAGAAAGGCTACAGTGGACAAAATCATGGAAGACAGGTGAATCAAGAGCTATTAGCCATGACTGCTAAATGAAAGGTCAATGTCCAAATGCAGATTTTGGGATTATTAGATTAGGTATTAGATTTCAGGAATAAACAAGAAGGAATTACCATCAGCAAGATGTTTTGCTTTCAGGTTTTGCAAGCTAACTCTTGCTGAGAAGAGAATACTGAACGAGCTGGACCTTTGTCTGAAGCAGCAAGGTCATGCTCATGTTTCCAACATGAACATGACTACCACTGTTATCACATGCCATTTCCATAATTTCAGTGACAATAACAGAAAACGTGGAAACCCAAGAGTGGGCTCTGGGAAAAATATTAAACCTATCTAAGCACAACAATTAGGTGTCAGCTGTAGCACATAGATATGGATATTTAGGCATGGCAGATTGGCATCCACATGATTTTATTTTTATTTTATCTTTTCACTTTATCATATTGAACAGGGATAGGCATTAAAGCACCACAGTTGCCTGCTCCTCATTTACACTGAATGTTATGGGAACAAAATCAAGTAATCTGAGATGCAGATAGGGTGAATGCTGTTAGCATACTGAAATATTATTTCTACAGGACTAAAAACTGATCAACAGACATAAGTCTTGCTCCTCAGAGGTGTGTGGCTGCTAAGATGCAGTTACTTTTACTATGATAGAATTCTTCTTAAGGATGCTGTTTTCTAATGTCATCACCTAGGATGAACCACTCATGCTGAGAAAAAAACACCCAGATACATATTGATAACAGGTCTTTGGCTGAGCCAGAAATGGGCAAACTAAGAGGACAATATCCTCATGTTACACTAGCCTTTAAATGTTATTTTGGAATGTTTTGCTTCACCACAGAGCCATGAGACTGAGGGCTTCCCTGCAAGTAAAGAATATTTTATGTATTTGCTCATTTTTGAAACTGCTCAGTGTGGTATGGATCAGAATACACCTACGGTATTTGTGTGTGTGCCTTAAAATCATCTGTCAATATATGGCAACATATGAACATCTTGCCATTTTATTAGGCAAAGAATACTCAGAGGTGGTTTTGCCAGTACCTTCCTCTGAAATATAGCCTACAGCAGCTGGTATTCATTGGCGGTTTCCCATCCAAGTACTGCAACCCAGAATGCAATCACCCACATACATGACAATCCATCAGGTCAGTTATCTAGTACACAAATCAGAGATGCAGCTCCAGAGGAATAATTGCATGTGCTCTGAAAATGAGGGACATGCAGAGACATACCTGTTTCCTCTTACCCTAAGTGGTAACCCTAATGTAAATGCACATTTGTTTCCCACTCATAAAGAGAGCCTTTTTTGTACTTAAGGAATGGGGTGTGTTAACCTCCCATACAGCCTCACCTCAGGAGTCTACAGAAACAATGTGACTCATTGCAAATGCATTCTCTGCATTCCTAGATATGATTAGGTCATCACATTCAATGAAAACAAGAGAATTTCCCACAGTGTATGTTCCAGTCCCCAAGAAAGGGGATATGAGGGATTGCAGTAACCACAGGACCATTGCATTAATCTTCTATGAAAGCAAAATGAGGTTCAAAATTTCTACAAGAAAGACTTTTACCATACATGGAGGGAGAAATGCCACCTATCCAAGCTGGGTTCAGTAAAGGAAGAGGCACTAGGATCATACTGCATAATGGAGCACACCAACGAATTTCAGAAGAATATAATGTACAAGTTAAGGAATGTATAGCAAAATGGGCTCAGAACTATAGTATACAAATAGAATGGAGAAAACTGTGGTCTAAGGATCTGAAATTCACCCTATATTATGATCTTAAAAGATACTTTTTTTACAGAATGGTGTCTCATTGATATTTACCCCTGAAAGAAAGAAAGAAAATGTATAAAGGGGTGTTGAGTTTATGCTGGAAAAGTGAACAAGAAATGGGGACTTTTTACTATATTTGGTGGACTTGTCAGAAATAAATAAATATTGGAAGCAGATACAAATTGGAAGTAGTCAAAGAATTCTCCTACCTAGGAACAAACATTGATCAGAGTGGTGACTGCAGTCAAGAAATAAGAAGAAGACTAGAAATGGGTAGGGCAGCTATGAAAGAACTAGAAAAGATCCTGAAGAGTAAAGATATACAACTGAGTAGTCAGAATCACCCAGGACACTGTATTCCCCATTGCCATATACGGACAGTAAAGGAAGCAGACAGAAAGAAAATCTACCTATTCTAGAGGTGGTGCTGGAGAAGAGTGCTTGGATACCATGGACAGCTAAAGGATACCATGGACAGCTAAAAAGATAAACAAATGGGTCCTTAAACAGATCAAACCAGAAATCTCCTTGGAAGCCAAGATGATCAAATTGAAGCTGCTTTACTTTGGCCACATAATGAGAAGGCATGGATCACTAGAAAAAACAATAATGCTAAGAAAGGTAGAGGGTAGAAGAAGGAGGGGAAGACTGTATGCCAGATGGATGGACTCAATCAAGGGGGTCACAGGCATAGGTTAGCAGAGCCTGAGCAGAGCAGTAGAGGATAGGGAGTCTTGGAAATGTCTCATCCGCAGGGTCGCCACGGGTCAAAGTTAACAACAAAGAGCAAATCAAGCATGGATGCTACCTAGAAGCCAAGATGACTAAACAGAGACTTTTGTACTTTAGACACATCATGAGAAGACATGACTCACTAGAAAATACAACAATGCTTGGTAAGGTAGAAGGCAGTAGAAAAAGAGGAAGGCTATATTCCAAATGGATAGACTCAAGCCTTGAGTATGCAAGATCTGAGCAGGGCTATTGATGACAAGGTGACTAGGAGGTATTTCATATATAGGGTCACCATAAGTCGAAGTCAACTTAATGGCAATAACAATAACAATTTGTCCCATTGATTTTAAAATGTTTTAGACACAACAAAATTTCTCTTAGACCCACATGTTCTTATCTTAATTCTCATTTACAACAGCTATAACCTTAATTATGAACAATTGTACTAGTAATTAATGTTTCAATATTTAATCCAGCAAACTAGAAACATGTATAAAGCAAGATCCTTAAGCCTACATGCCTATTGGGAGCCTATTTTGTTAACAAGAGGTCATCTTCCTATTCTGGGACTGGAAATGATCAGATGTTACTTGAGGTCATTGAGAACAGCACGGATGCCTAAATAGACAAAGGATGTCTCAAAAGGCTGTGCCAAGGTCCCCCCCCCCCCAATTTATACAGCTGGGAATCTTAGTTGAGGCACAAGGAGCATGTGATTTGCCTGCGATTGCTCAGGAGGTTTTAGGCATAGCCAAGAACGGAACCCTTTTCTGTCCTGTTTTCTTTGCTTGAAGCACAACAGCCTCCTTCTTCAACTAAATTGCCTCTTCAACTCATTCAGTACTGCCAAATAAAATGAAAACAAAATAGCAACAACATTCATTTCCAGTTTATAAATCTTTTCCCTCTCTTAGTACTGGAGAAAAAGTCTGGAAACTTAGAAGCGAAGCGAAGCTTTGGAAAACCTTCTAAGGATCCATGTGAAGAACAATCAGATTAGCCTTCTATTCTGGTTATCTTTGGTCAATGATCATAAATGGCATCTGGGGTCCAATGGCTGTGTTAGTATTGGTTAACTATAATGGATGCATGACACTGCACCAAGCTGAAGATGACTACATGTCCTGGCCTCAAGAAGGGTGCAGTTACGTCTGTTATTTGAACCTCATTCTGGTTAAGTCTTCTGTTAAAGAAGTAGATGACTTTTTGTATAACTGTGGAAAATAAAACAATGGCCAACAGATTGGAAGCGATCAATATACATCTCCATCCACAGAAAAGGAGACAAGAGAGACTGCAGCAACTATAGGACCACAGTACTGATCTCCCATGCAAGCAAAATTATGCTCAAAATACTGCAATATAGACTCCAACCACACACGGGGAGAGAAATCCCAGAGGTCCAAGCAGGGTTCAGGAAAGGAAGAGTCACCAGGGATCATATTGCAAATATATGATAGCTAATGGAGCATAGCAGGGAGTTCCAAAAGAAAATCAGCATGTGCTTTATAGACTATAGCAAAGCCTCTGACTGCATAGATCATGAAAGGCTATGGAATGCCCTTAAAGACATGGGAGTGCCAACACAACTGATAGTTCTAATGAGGAATCTGTACTCAGGACAAGAGGCTACTATCAGAACAGAACATGGAGAAACAGAATGGTTCCCAAATTCTATCTATTCAATTTATATGAAGAACATATTGTAAGGAAAGCAACATGACTACCACTGTTATCACATGCCATTTCCATAATTTCAGTGACAATAACAGGAAATACAAGGAAGAAATATCAACCATCTGAGATATGCTGACGACACCATAATACTAGCAGAAAACTTCACAGACCTGGAACAAATACTAAGGAAGATCAAAGAAGAAAGTGCAAATGCAGGCTTACTGTTGAACATAAATAAAACAAAAATAATGACCACAGAGAACTTACACACATTCAAACTAGACAATGAGGAAATAGAAATAGTAAAAGAGTTCCCATATCTGGGATCAAACATTGGTCGGAACGGGGACTGCAGTCAGGAAATCAGAAGATTAAGAATGGGGAGGGCGGCTATGAAAGAATTAGAAAAGATCCTAAAATGCAAAGACATACAACTCAGCACAAAAGTCAGAATAAAGAGGTGTGTTTTAGTAGGTAGGATTGTTTGCATTTATGAATGCATATATGTGGATGGCTATAAAGGTTATAGGATTAATTAAAGATGTATGTATCTAGTAATGTTAAGCTAGATGGTATGCATAAGATGGCTATAAAGTATGTATGTAGTAAAGAATGTAGTTAAATGGTATGTATAATATAGTGGTTGAGGTAAATGGAGATTTGATAAATGTATTTTTTTTTAAGAATGGAAAGAAAAATTATTTTTTAAAAAAGTCAGAATCATACAAGCCATCGTATTCCCTATTACCATGTATGGATGTGAGAGCTGGATAGTCAAGAAAGAAGATAGGAGGAAAATCAATTCCTTTGAGATAATGTGGTGCTGGAGAAGAGTGCTGAGGATCCCATGGACAGCCAAAAGGACAAACAAGGGGGTCATAGAGCAGATCAAGCCAGAGATATCCCTAGAAGCCAAGATGACAAGACTTAAGACTGTCATACTTTGGACACATCATGAGAAGCCATGAATCATTGGGAAAGACAATAATGTTAGGAAAGGTGGAGGGAAACAGAAAGAGAGGAAGGCCACATGCTAGATGGGTGGACTTTATTAAAGAGATCACGAATATGAGTTTACAGGAGCTGGGCAGAGCAGTAGAGGAGGGGGGGGGGGCTGGAGATGCCTCATCCATAGGGTACAACAACAACTAACAAAAGGATACAAAATACAAAAAGGAGGTAATTAGATGAACCTTTCCATGTGTAAAGGTGAACATCGGAAAAAATTAAAAGCCAATGATGAAAGCAAGGAAGTCAGATAATCTGAATGTGCAACACACTTAACTAGTGACCTGCAACAATTATGGAGAACACCTACTGCAAATGTAGCTTTGGTACCTTAGTGTTTTCACTGTACATTGTTATGGATATTTTTAAAGTGGAATGAATACAAAATAAAATAAGTGGTAAGTATGTATAAATAACTGCAGATAAATTCATTTCATACCAGCTTCCAGGGATCCTGGAACAATTTTAAAGGTGCAAAGACTCAAGATTGGCAAGCAGGTCTTTTTGTCTATTTGCATGTGTGCTTTTACAAAACAGCAAACACACAGAATACAATACATTATAAAAAGCACCACTACCATGACTGATTGAAGCAATTAACCATGCAACTGACTACCATGAAGATAAAATAACAAAATAAGAAATATTACAAAAGTAATCAAAAATGCAATTAATATAATAAGCAAAGAAAAAGCCCATAATACCCTCTTAAGTGAATGCAAAGATGGATACAAGGTCTTCCAACATACCGACCCCTCCATCACACTGCTTTAAAAGCAAAAACTGTGGGTGTATGTTAGGGTGTAAAGGACTGAAGACAAAACTCGCAAAAGCAAAAGCATAAGCTGTCTGTCTGCCATGCTTGAGATGTGCAGATTATTGCCATGCAAGACTTGGAGTTAAATGAGAGTAATGAAGTGTCACCTTTGCTGATGATGCTACGTTATTTAGGGTAGGAAGAGCCAAAACAGTATATGAAGCTCTCCAAAAGTATCTCTCTAAGCGGGGGCAATAAACTTTATCACAGCAAATGAAAATTCAGTCTCAAGAAGAGCTTGGAAGGTTCAAAATGCAGCCATTGATTATTACTCTTGGAAAATGGTTTTCCAACCAATTATGGATCCATCTGACAGTGGTAACCTCTATTCTACAGTTTGCTAATTAAAAATATCATGGGAGACTTTATCAAACACTTTGCTGAAATCCAAAAAAGCAACATCTATAGCAGTGGCATCCCCATACTGGATGACATCTGGTGTGGGAGGGAGGGACTTCCGGTGGGTGGAACCTCTGGTCACAGACTCCCGGTGGAGTTTTTGGGGGTGGGGGCTGCATGGGAGCACCTGCGCAGGGAGGGAGGTCCGTGCAGATCCCAGGAGGACCCGTGCAGCCTGGAATGGTGCCCGCATGGCCCGAAACAGCACCTGTGCAGCTTGGAGTGGTGCCCACGCAGCCCCCAGGAGCTGTCACACAGGCTCCAGGATCTCCTGCACAGCCCAGAACAGCACCTGTGCAACCCCAAGGGGTACCCACACAGGCCCAGGAGCTCACAAGCAGCCCCCAGAAGTGCCCATGAAGCCCCAGGAGCTCCCACACAGGCCCCAAGAATGCCTGCCCAAGCCCCAGGAGCTCCCATGCGGGCCCCAGGAGGTCCTGCACAGGCTGAAGCAGCACCTGTGCAGGGCAGGAAGCCGACCGGGTATCACCCCCCCTTCTGGGATGGCACCCAGCGCGGTCTGCACCCCGCCACCCCCCCAGGGATGCTACTGATCTATAGCATTTGGAGACTGTCGCTAGAAATGTAGAGTCTAACATTATCAATGAGTAAGAGAAAAAATATTTTATAAAAATTCATTAATCCAAGACTCCAAAATCTATTCCTGGGATTAATTTGACAGGGGAGAGTTCTCTAAGCATCCATTGTAATATGTGACAGTAGCTCTCAACATATCCTTTGACCCACTACCAATGGGTACAAATTTAGCTACTGTGGTTTCCTGTGCAGCCAGGTATCTCATTTTCTGTTCCTGAAACTACTAGAGAGACTATATCATATGAAACTCAAAACAACTATCTTTTTTTTTTACTGCTTAAAAATAATCATTTGTATTATTTGTTATAATTCCAATACCATCTCAAGTGTGTCCTTTTTGGCTCCCTTGTTTAAAAAAGCTGGAACAGGTGAACGTTTTCAAAACTGGGCAGAAAGGGGCTTATATATGAAGTAAAAGATTTTTTAAAGAAGTATTCCACTAACTATTTGAATTCTTTTCTAGGTGAAACTGAAAAGTCTCAGTTTATAATAGTTCAAGCGCATATTTTTGTAAAATGAATAGGACATATTGAAGCCATCCCTCCCCTTCACAAGGAATAGCAGCTTTCTTTAGGATTATTGCATTGTCATAACAAATACAATGAGGGATTTTGTATCCAAAATATATCTTCCTGAAGATCAATACAAAATCTTACAAGGAGTGCAAACTGCTTGGGAAATGGACCTAGATACATCAGTTGCATATCCAGATTGTGATAGCATTTGGTCCTGTTCTTAAAGATACTTCAGTCTGTTTTAAAGCAACTTTGTCTATACACTATATTAAAAAACACACACCTGTATATAGATGGCATTTTACTCCCTCTAAACTGTCATCAATTAATAAAAATATATCTTCTTGTTGGAGAGGATATGAACAAAGAGGAACTTTAATTCATTTGTGACTATATTGCTCCCAAAGAAGAGATTTTTGGGAACAGGTACTGAATGTAACAGGTACGAATCACAGCGCAACACATGAACAATGAAGGTAGACTAGTATTACTATCTATTTTTTAAAATAGTGATGAATGTTGGCATCATAAAAGTCTTTCATGTATTTTATTATCAGCGGCTACAAGAATTATAGGTATAGGAACAGAAACATGCTTGAGGAAAGCGAGTCTTATTGCAGGGTAGAAGAAGCTGTGGGACCTGCATTACATGAAAAGTGAACACCTAAATATAAAGTTCTCAAAAGGGAAACTAGGACAATTTTGTCTAGATATGGCAGCCTTTCATCTTTTCTGTAAATAATAGTTCTGATATCCTGAGGTCACCTGGATTGCATTATAAGTATTGGGCAGATCTGTTATGGGATCCCCAATGCCTTATTTGTTTTATTTATTTATTTATTGGAAAAAGGTGATTCAGGATTAACCAGTACAAAAGAAAGAAAAATAAATATTTTTACTCTGTTGGAAAACTAACTCTATCTTTGAGAGGGTTTCTTTTGAATGTAATTTTCTTAGCCACATGATGGCGTATTCATATTTCTCCCTTTGTGTTAATAGTTTGGATTCAGCTTGGACGCAGATAAGCTAATACAGTCGGCCCTCCATATCCATGGATTCTTTATCCATGGATTCAGTCATTCATGGCTTGGAAATATTAAAAATACATATATAAATTTCCAGTAGCAAACCTTGATTTTGCCTTTTTATATAAGGGACATCATTTTACTACCCCATTGTATTTAATGGGACTTGAGCATCCACAGACTTTGGTATCCATGAAGAATCGTGGAACCAAATCCCAGTGGATACCAAAGGGCCACTCTAAAACTTAATATTAAAAAAAGAATATTCATTTGTATCGAAAAGAAAAGCCTAAAAGTAGCAGCAGAGGGAAATTGTTCCTTGTTCTATTTGCATATTTTATTTTTTAAATAGTACTGAATTTATAAATGGGCTGTTTCCTAACATGGGAGGTCAAATAAACAGATCTGGCAGAAAATCCAAAGGTCGTTTTATAAGCAAAGAGTTCCAGAAATAAGTGCCAGCAAAGCGTCCTCCCACCTCTTCCTATTTGTCTTGCCTCTTAACCCCGAGTATTCAAAAAACAGACCGGGTGCCACAACTGAAACAGCGCACAGTGCTTTTGTGGGCCTTTTAGCAGAGTGTTTACAGGAAGGCGAGAAAGGCGGTAGTGCTCTAGGAGGGTTTCTGTTTAAAGAAACATTAATCTCCATCATCTATATGGTGTGCATCATCCAGAATCACATCAAAGCTACAGTACTCAAGCTGAGCAGCCCTATTCAGTTTCATGGGTGCAGAGCTATGGCCAGCACTCTTGCCTCTGTCTCTGTAATCATCTAAGTTTTCAAGTCTGTATGTGTGTGTGTGTACCTTCAAGTCACCTCTTGACTTATGGCAACTTCATGTATTTCATGGGCTTGTTTTTGGCAAGGAATACTCCGAGGGAGTTTTGCCGGTATAGCCTGCAGTATCTGGTATTTGTTGGCAGTCTCCCATCCAAGTACCAAGCAGGGTCCACCCTGCTCAGCTTCCAAGATCAGATGGGATCTGGTGCCTTCAGTAAAACAGTTTTTAAAAGCCTACAGCTGAAATGTGAAAACTAATTAAATTTTCCATATAATCAAAAATGAAAGGTGGGAGTCAATCCCCCCTTTAAAATTAAAATGGGAGGCAAAGAAAGCTTTCAGACAGGTAAAGGTGTTATGAAATGAGAATTGCTGCTCCAGATTACGCGTGCCCATCTCACATTTCATTCTGGTAAACACATTTTGAAGGCTTTGTACTGTTTCCAAAACTGTTTGGCCAGTGGGGCCAAAAAAAAAAATTGCACATTTACTTTGAGAAACCATCTCTCTCGCAAATCATTTTCAGTTCTTTGATTATTACTGGGTTTCAGTTGCGTTTTTATGCTGTTTTTAGTCTATTTTTATATTTGAAATTTTATTTATTTCAACATTGTTATATGATCATAGAATCATAGAATCATAGAATTATAGAGTTGGAAGAGACCACAAGGGCCATCCAGTCCAACCCCCTACCATGCAGGAACTCCCAATTAAAGGATCCCCGACAGATGGCCATCCAGCCTCTGCTTAAAGACCTCCAAGGAAGGAGACTCCATCACACTCCGAGGGAAGAGTGTGTTCCACTGCTGAACAGCTGTCACTGTCAGGAAGTTCCTCCTAATGTTGAGGTGGAATCTCTTTTCCTGGAGCTTGCATCCATTGTTCTGAGTCCTAATCTCTGGAGCAGCAGAAAACAAGCTTGTTCCCTCCTCAATATGACATCCCTTTAAATATTTAAACAAGACTATCATATCACCTCTTAACCGTCTCTTCTCCAGGCTAAACATCCCCAGCTCCCTAAGTCGTTCCTCACAGGGCTTGGTTTCCAGACCCTTCACCATTTTAGATATTTGGCCAATCATCAAGATATATCTAAAATAAAAATAATAAATTCTGTTAGGCACTCCAGTAATGTCTACTGCCAACCTGCCCACTGCTATTACTACTTCTTCTTCCTGATCTCATATCCATGCTAGGAAAAGGTCCCTCTACTAAATTTCTCTGTTGCCAGTATCTGGTCTTTGTGGGAAAACCCTGCCTCTTCCCTCTTTTTTTTTTTTTTTGCAGGAGGAAAGACATAGTTTTACAGTGGGAAGAAGCGTCACCTTCTTGCTTTTAAAACATTAAACGTGTTGGCACTTTTGGATTAAGAAAGGAAAATGACTAAATTGGGTGAAAACTGTGTCTCCAGCCCAAGAAGTTTATAACTTTAAGGAATGCTGCCAGTGGAAAACTTGAGCTCTAGAAGTGTTTACATTTTGGCAGCCAGAAAGAGTATCTGCTGGCTAGGATGATGAATTGCAAATAGAGCAATTCCTTTTTTTAAAAACAACAATGGAAGTTCATGTTTGCCCTGCCTAAGAACATGCTGTGAATAGTGTGTTTCGCATTTGCATGCCCAATCTCTGATGGCTTGGAGTATCCAGAGGTTGAAAAAGAGCCAGGGGCACTGAGAGGCCAGCGGAAGGAAGGGCCTTCTTAGAATCATAGAATCATAGAATCTTAGAGTTGGAAGAGACCACAAGGGCCATCCAGTCCAACCCCCTGCCATGCAGGAACTCCCAATCAAAGCATCCCCGACAGATGGCCATCCAGCCTCTGCTTAAAGACCTCCAAGGAAGGAGACTCCACTACTCTCCGAGGGAGTGTGTTCCACTGTCGAACCGCCCTTACTGTCAGGAAGTTCCCCCTAATGTTGAGGTGGAATCTCTTTTCCTGGAGCTTACAACCATTGTTTCGGGTCCTAGTCTCTGGAACAGCAGAAAACAAGCTTGTTCCCTCCTCGATATGACATCCCTTCAAATATTTAAACACGGCTATCATATCACCTCTCAGCCTTTTCTTCTCCAGGCTAAACATCCCCAGCTCCCTAAGTCGTTCCTCATAGGGCTTGCTTTCCAGACCCTTCACCATTTTAGTTGCCCTCCTTTGGACACGCTCCAGTTTCTCCACATCCTTTTTGAATTGTGGTGCCCAGAACTGGACACAGTATTCCAGGTGAGGCCTGACCAAAGCCGAATAGAGTGGCACTATTACTTCTCTTGATCTAGACACTATACTTCTACTGATGCAGCCTAAAATTGCATTGGCCTTTTTAGCTGCTGCATCACACTGTTGACTCATGTTCAACTTGTGGTCCACCTGGATTCCTAGATCCCTTTCACACGTAGTCTCATTCAGCCAGGTGTCCCCCATCGTATATCTGTACTTTTCGTTTTTCCGCCCTAAGTGCAGTACCTTACATTTCTCTGTGTTGAATTTCATTTTGTTAGCTTTGGCCCAACTTTCTAGTCTGTTCGAGTCATTTTGAATTTTGATCCTGTCCTCTGGGGTATTAGCTACTCCTCCTAATTTGGTGTCGTCTGCAAATTTGATAACTATGCCCCCAATACCGTCATCCAAGTCATTAATAAAGATATTGAATAGCACTGGGCCCAGGACAGAGCCCTGTGGCACCCCACTGGTCACTTCTTTCCAAGTTGAAAAGGAGCCATTGTTGAGCACCCTTTGCGTTCAACCAGTTAACCAATTACAAATCCATGTAACAGTTACTTTGTCTAGCCCACATTTTACCAACTTGCTTGCAAGAATGTCTTGCCAGGTTGAAGGCTGAGATGGAAAGAAGTTCTGCGAACATCAACGTTAAGGCAAGGTAGTACCAAAACCTAGGCGGAATGATACAACAGGGAACGGGTACACAATGATAATTAAAACATTATACAACATAATTGTTTAAAAGAATCCTAACTTGGGCAATGCTTCCAAAATGGTAGAGGAAAATCTGGATTTCACCTTGGCTCTCAAGGCTTACTGGGGGCAGCAGGCTGGGCAGAAGCAACCATGGTGCCCATCTGCCCAGCCTGCTGCCCTTGGTCTTGTGAGCCTGATCGGTAATCCTATACATATTTACGCAATAGTAAGTCCACCAAGTTTGGTGGGAGTTCCTCCCAGGATTTCAGCCTTAATTTCTGCAGGTGAGAAAGATAAGGGGGAGAAATAACACCTGGTGACATGCAAGAGTAGTAGCGCAGGAGGAGGAGGCATCAGTGACAGCAGATTTTTATTTTTCTTGTTCCACAATACTGGAGGAAGAGCATCTTAAGCAATCAGGATTTGGAATTTTAGCTACAATACCCTTGAAAGCAGTCTATCCTGATCTGGTGACCTTCTGATATTTTGGTCTACTCTACAGCTTCTGGCAGCCATAGTCAGGTCTAGCCCCAAACATTTGGCAGCTACCAGGTTGGGAAAGGATGCCTTAAAAGTTCAAAGAGCAATTTTAAATCACTGCAGTGCCAGTTCCTGGGAAGGGGACACAGAACCTGGTGCCTGACCTTACCCTAGAAACCTGCAGAATGGAGCAGAGCAAATAGAAATGGATGCGGCCATCAGTTGCTGAGCTGCTCGGTGCTTAGAGAATAATAGGGAGGAGGTGGTCAAAGGGCCTGCAAAATGGTTTGGCAGGAGCCAAAGAGCAATGCAGGGGCATTTGTGATCCTCCCGCACTTTGCCCACCACATTGCCCCACTTTTCTTATCATATATTAAGTACATAACAAAAATGATTGTTGAGCACTTTTGAGACAGGGAGCCCAGGTACTTGCTTGGGATCCCTGTGGAACCAAATGACAGATATCAGGAAGACAATGGTGCTGGGAAAGGGGCTAAAATAAATAAAGGCAAGAAGAGAATATCCTATTCTGTGGAGGAGAAGACTATCATTTCATTAGGAGAAAGAGCCTGAGAACACTTTTTAGAATGGGATACAACAACTGCCCTCCATCCCTCCTGCCTCTCACTATATATATATATATATATAGACTCTGTGGCTCCTGGAACAGTTCCTGTGCTTGGTTCATAGCTTTGAAAAAATATTTTTTTGGGCTACAACTTCCAGAATTCCCAGTGATGGTGGTCAGTGGAAATTACGTTTGGGAAGAGTAACTGAGAAAGTTATTTGTGTCATCTGGAAAGGATGGAAAACATCACTTTTGTCAAGAGGAAGTGTTGCTTTTGGACTACAACTCTCAGAATCCCCTAGCCAGCAGCTAAAGATGAGGACCTGCCATGGCTTCCAGTTCTGCCATGATCCACAACTGTGGCAGAGTGGTGCCACTTCAGGAAAGGTAAACAGGGCCAGGAACTGCAAAGATGAGACAGGCTGGGAGTGACACACAGATTTCAAGAAAACAGCCAAATATTTGGCTGCAGGCAAGAGGAATGAATGAGACAGAGTTTACATCACTAGCCAGGCATGAGTAGGAGTATCTGCAAGGATATACTTGTGAATCTCTCTGCTGATTATATCTTTGTGGTATATATTTGCCATTCTCTTTCTTTCTTCCTGCAAAGAAAGCCCTTGTTCAGACAATATCTCTGTTGCAAAATGAGATGCTGAAATTCCGAGTAATGAAAATATACAGATTTTTATTGCCAACAGGAGATTGCCTGGCATTCAGATCATTACACAAAATATCCAGATGTAAAGAGTTTCAGCCATTAAATAAAATGGCTATTGTACTCAAGAAATCAGAAGACTAAGACTTGGAAGGGCAGCTATGAGGGAACTAGATAAGACCCTGGAGATACATTATACCAAAATCAAGCTCATCCATGCCACAGCATTTTTAGTTTATGTGCATGGATGTGAAAGCCGACAGAAAGAAAATCAACTAATGTGAGATGTGGTGCCAGAGGAGAGTTCTACGAATACCAGAGACTGCTAAAAAGACAAATAAATGGGACCAAGAGCAATTCAAGCCTGAACTCTCACTCAAAGCCAACATGATTAAAATGAGGTGATCATACTTTGAATGTATTATGAGATGATATAATTAACTGGAAAAGACGGCAATAGGAAAAAGAGAAAGACCGTAGTATAGTTTGATACAATCAATCACAGAAGCCACGACCCTGACTTTGCAAGACTTCAGCAGGGCTGTTAATAACAAGATCTCTTGGAGCTCTCTTATTCATTGATCACCATAAGCTGAAGTCGACTTTATAACACATAACAATAACAAGAGAGTATTGGGTGCATAGTGGGGGTTCTAGCACTTGGAGGACAGTTTCATCCACATAGCTGTTGGTCAAATGGCTTATCACGTCTTCTGTTTTCTGCTGCTCCAGTGACTAGAACAAACTGATGGATTCCAATGACACAAAAAGATATTCCACCTGAACATGAGAAGACACACCTTTACTGTATGAAGTGTTTGACAGTGGAAAGTTGCCTCAGAGGTTGGTGGACTCTCCATCACTGGAAGTCTTTAAACAGAGATTGGATGGGCATCTTCCAGGAGTGCTTTAGTTGTGCATTCCTCCATGGAGGGATCCCTACTAACTCTAATATTCTGTTATTCTTGTGGAATGGGTTTTGAGTTTAGTCCAAATGCAGGGATACTGAATGGAGTGGGGACACGGGCTGGATAGCTCTCTGATGTAGAATTGTGAAGATTCCAGTGGACTTTTCCTGAGAGATCTCAGTTAGGAACAAGCTGTCTTAAGAAGGATTAGGCCTAACATGTTCCAACATCTCACTAAGTTTCCATCTGTGAATCTTCTACCCTTACCTGCGAGTAAGGTCCACTGAATTCAATGGGACCCACAGCTGAGTGAGAGCCAGCATGGTGTAGTGGGTTGAACATTGGACCATGACTTTGGAGATCAGACTTCAAATCCCCTTTCAGCCATAGAAACCCATTGGGTGACCTTAAGCAGGTCACACACTCTCAGCCTCAGAGGAAGACAATGACAGCCCCCCCCCCCATCATGTCAAGAAAACCTTGTGACAGGTTCCCTTGATGGCCACCATGTCAGAAATGACCTGAAGGCACACAACAACACTTGTGTGTGTGTGTGTATATGTGTATATATATATATATATATATAGGATGACACTACCGTTACCTTAAGAACACTTTCCATAGCTATGGGCCCTTCGACAACATTTGGTTAAATGTAAGATTTAATTTGCATGGGATTTAACGCCCGCAAAGAATTTAAATAAATGGTACATTTAAAGCTACTCCCAAAGAGCTCTCTCACCTTTGTCCTCCTCACCTCGGTGGTAAGATTTGCATGCAACTAACTAAGACATGCCTCATGAATTTTGACAGCAGAAGTTGGAAGTCTTTGGAGACTGGCAGCCCCACCTCACCCATCCTGCCTGGCCTTATGGCTTGTCAGGGCTCACTGAGTCTCCCACACTTGTGTTTACAAGCGTATCTTCTTTCTCTATTGCAGGGATGTGCAAGGTGCTCTCCCCAGATTAATGTTGCAGGTGTTGGCTGTGGCTGCTGGCAGCTGAAGTCCAGTAACATCTGGAGGGCTAAGTTATTCCCACCCAAAAGCTGCATTTCAGAGTCCCCTTTCTCCATTCCTCTCATAAAGACATAGGAGTTTTCTGCCATGAATGGGATCTGGAACCCTACAATTTGCTGTCCTTGCCTGTACCATCAGCCATAGCCCTGGAGCTAAACAGATTTGAATGGCTATCAAGCCACACATTATAATAACAACAGAGGAGGAGGCAACAAAGAATCCATATAATAGCTAAGAGGTACATATAAAAGGCAAGCAGTTGGGGTAGCTTGGGGTTAGGGGCAAGATATGGGTTTGGTTGCCCATGGACATGGATATATGCTTTATTTGCAAAACTTAAGAGATGCTTATATCCATGCCAAGATAGTGCAGACTGAGCTATGGCTTAAAGATACAGGAGCAGGCCAGATCATTTTTTCCCTTGTTTCACTGGCAACCTTGGCTTTTGCTAAGCAGCAAAAGCATATGTAAGAAGAAAGAGTCCCTTTCATTTATTGCTACTGCAGAATTAACCTCCCTCAAGTGCCATCCTGGGAAGCCATTTAAACAGAAAACAAAACAAAACAAATATATTAGTGATGCTGATCCTGATCTAGGGGTTGTTTCTCCAGGACTCTGCACTGATTTTTCAAGTGTATTTTAATTTCCCGATTACAGTTAAAGTATTATTTTCAATGTGTGATTTGTCAGCCCCTTGGCTGTGTGTCTGAAAGGCAGGATAAAATCACTGAAAATCAATAATGAACCCATCTGCCTCCAATTCCCACCCCCTTCTCTGACCACTGAATTCCTCTGATCATAGAAGTGCTCTGACCACTGCGGAGGAGGGCTGCATCCACATGGCAGAAACAACCTGGTTTGACACCACTTTAACTGCCAAGGCTCAAAGTTATGGAATTCTGGGAATTGTAGTTTGGGGGGGACAGCTACAGGATAGTGTTTTGCTCTGATTAAACTACAGTTCCCAGAATTCCACAGCATTGAGCCATAGCAGTTAAAGTGGTGTCAAACTGGGTTATTTCTGCAGTGTGGATAGTTGAAATAGGATTTAACTTAACTACTGGGGGGGGACTTATTTAGCAATTTGGTGGGGCTTTCTAAAAAATAGTTCAATTTAGGTTTTTTTTTAATGAAGTCATAGAATCATAGAGTTGGAAGAGACCACAAGGGCCATCCAGTCCAACCCCTTGCCATGCAGGAACTCAAAATCAAAGCATCCCTGACAAATGGCCATCCAGCCTCTGTTTAAAGACCTCCAAAGAAGGAGACTCCACCACACTTCGAGGGAAGAGTGTGTTCCACTGTCGAACAGCTCTCACTGTCAGGAAGTTCCTCCTAATGTTGAGGTGGAAACTCTTTTCCTATAGCTTGCATCCGTTGTTCCGGGTCCTATTCTCTGGAGCAGCAGAAAACAAGCTAGCACCCTCCTCAATATGACATCCCTTCAAATACTTTTAAACAGGGCTATCATATCCCCTCTTAGCCACCTCTTCTCCAGGCTAAACATACCCAGTTCCCTAAGTCGTTCCTCATAGGGCTTTATGGTTTCTATACCCTTCACCATTTTGGTCACCCTCCTCTGGACACGCTCCAGTTTCTCAACATCCTTTTTGAATTATGGTGCCCAGAAGTGGATACATTATTTCAGGTGAGACCTGACCAAAGCAGAATACAGTGGCACTATTACCTCCCTTGATCTAGATACTTCTATTGATGCAGCCTAAAATCACATTGGCCTTTTTAGCTACCGCATCACACTGATGACTCATCTGTATCCATAATCAATGAGGCCTCTGTATCCATGATTTTTTTTTATCCACGGATTCGAGCATCCACAGTTTGAAAATATTTAAAAAATGTATAAATTCCAAATAGCAAACCTTGATTTTACCATTTTATATACGGGCAGCATTTTACTATGTCATAATGGGACTTGAGCATCCATAGATTTTGGTATCCATGGTGTGTGCGTGTGTCCTGGAACCAAACCCTAGAGGGTATCATCAAGTAGTTATGTCTCTGCCTCCTTTCAACTCAAACGAAAATAGGATTTAACTTATCATTTATCATTGGGGATCCCCAGAGAACCAGCCCAGCCACAGCCAATTCCAAAAGTGACAATGTCTCTCAAGGGTATAAGGATTACATCGTCCCTATAGTCATCTTAGGCACTAGATCTAGCATAAAGTATCAGGCGAGGGTCCTCACAGTAATGCCAAGCATGGGTAATTTGTTTTAAAAGGAGAAGTGAGAGGTGTCAGTGCTAGAGATTGGGGAGGAAGACAGGAAAGGGGAAACTATAACTCTCCCCCCATCTTCATATCCCACCCACAAAACCAAACAGAGAGGGCTGCTATTTGTGAGCCAAAAGATGAGGACACTCTAAATATGTACTTAAAGTCATGTCTAGACTGACCACTTTACTCCACCTTGACTTATTTCAAGAAGGCATTTGAGCCAAACAATGGGAGATTGATGCTAAATGAGCATGGTTAGACTGAAAAAAGGGAAAGGCTACAAGACCAACACTGTCAGCACCTACAAGAAAGATTTTCTGTACCCAGTATACACCACTGCTCTTCAAGAGCATTGGAAAGTTACTTTGTTTGGCTAGCGCCCCATGGGGAAATCCAAGCGTTATAGCCCCCAAAGTAACTTTTCACAAGCCCGGCTTTCAAGTACAGTGGTTTAAGGATCAGACTGCAAAACATCGGTGCAGACAAGCACTAAAACAAACATTCGGGACCTGCGGTGCCCTCTCCCTGGAGAAGATTTGGAAATGTAAACAATTTTTGGCAAGCACATGTCTAATTCCTAAGGACAGACAACGTGATTTTTCAACAGATCTCTTTGCTCCAGCCCTGATCCAAGCCCCCTGAGGGGAAATGACAGTCTTCGTAAACAATGCCATGATGTTTTGATGGGTATTTGGCTACTCAGCCACATATTCTTCCCCACGTTTTGCACTGGCTCTGGTTTTGGCTCTGCTAGATGCTCATCCTCTGAGGAATGCTCTTGCTTAGAAGTGCTGCAGTCCATAACTACGCTCACATCAGTCCTGTCTGTGTGTTTGTAGGGTGTGTGTGTGTGTGCCTGCCTATGGCAGCCCCATGAATGTCATCAGTTTTTTCTTAGGCAACAAATATTCAGTGGTGGTTTTGCCAGATTCTTCCTCCGAAATATAGCCGACAGCACCTGAGTATTTGTTGGTGGTCTCCCATCCAAGTACTAACCAGAGTTGACCCTGTTTAGCTTTCAAAATCAGATGGGATCTGATGCTTTTAGGGTAGTTAGGCCTACAAGATCCAAGAACCCATTTTTTAAGTGAGCAAGAGCTGAAGAGCCAGCAAAATTATCTCTGCTCTCTTGAAGAAAGGGAAAAGGACTTGTTACCTTTGATCCAAAACACTGCAGACATAATCCAGTTCGAGACTTTAACTGCCCTGGCTCAGTGCTAAGGAATCCTGGGAATTGTAGTTTATTGTGGCACCAGAGCTCTCTGACAGAGAAGGCTAAATGTCTCACAAATCCAGTTCCCAGAATTCCCTAGCATTGAGCCAGGGCAGCTAAAGCGGTCTCAAACTGGTTTATTTCTGCAGAGTGTTTTGGACCCTTGTTGCTGTGGTGCCTTCATGTTATTTTTGACTTATGGCAACCCTATCATGGGGTTTTCTTGGCGAGATTTGGTCAAAGAGGGCTTGCCATGGCCCTACTCTAAGGTTGAGAGTGTGTGACTTGCCCAAGGTCATCCAGTGAGTTCCATAGCCGAGTGGGGATTCAAACCCTGGTCTCAGAGTCCTAGTCCAATGCTCAAACCACTATATCGCACTGGTTTCTTGTTACCTTGCCTCCACCTATCATAGAATCATAGAATTATAGAGTTGGAAGAGACCACAAGGGCCATCGAGTCCAACCCCCTGCCATGCAGGAACTCCCAATTAAAGCATCCCCGACAGATGGCCATCCAGCCTCTGCTTAAAGCATGAGATCTTCCTTTATGCATGTACAGTTGGCCCACTATCTACAGATTCTTTATCCACAGATTCAACCTTCCACGGCTTGAAAATATTATATATATATATATATATATATATATATATTCTAAAGAAGCAAACCTTGATTTTGCTATTTTATATAAGGAATCACCATTTTACTACACGGTTGAATTTAATGGGACTTGAACATCCACAAATTTTGTATTCATGGGGTGGTGGTGCTAGGGGAACCAAACTCCAGTGGATACCAAGGTCTTGCTGTAGTTTAATTCTCAGTTGCTCACCACCATTTCCCCGCTTTTTAACGGGAAGCATTTCTAAATCCCATTGTGGGAGAGAGGCAGGATATAAATCTTTGAAATGAATAAAAATAAATTAAATTCTGTCACAGATTACTTGTCTTGTATCTGTAAGGAGCCTAAGCAAATACAGCGGTGTAATAAAGTGGTGTTGCTTATACAAAATAGCAAGATCAAGGTTTGCTTTTTTGGAATATACAAATATATATATATATATATATATTCAAGCCATGGAAGGTTGAATCTGTGGATAAGGAGTCTGTAGCTATTGTTGAGAAAAAATAGCCAGTCTGCTGGGAAAGGCATAAAAATCAACAGAAGTATAAATGCATACTTTTCTGCTCTAGAAGAGACTATAAACAATTTGCTATTAAACTCAGAAAGATCCCAGCAGATACTCACTTGAGTCATCATCCAGAGAAGGTTGCAGACTGCCAGAAATAGTGCAAATTGAGTCCACTTTTAGGGTTAGGGTTAGGGTTAGGGTTAGGGAATCATGGGAACTGTATTTTATTGTTGCACCAGAGCTCTCTGACAGAGAAGGCTCAATGTCTCAGAAAAAAAAAATTCCCATGATTCCCTAGCACTAACCCTAACCCTAAAAGTGGACTCAATTTGCACTATTTCTGGCAGTGTGTAACCCCCCCCTAACTCCTCTCCCATACAATGGATCTTACCTACTTTTCAGGTCTGCTCCTTTTTGAAATGTAAGGTACTGAACTTACAGCAAAAAATGAAATGCATAGATATAAGATGGGGGACATCTGGCTTAATGAGACTACGTGTGAAATGGATCTAGGAGTCCTAGTAGACCACAAGTTGAACATGACTCAACAGTGTGATGCGGCAGCTAAAAAGGCCAATGCGATTTTAGGCTGCATCAATAGAAGTATAGTATAGTCTCCGTAAGCACTCTCTTGCTCCAGTGGAAGTTATGAACAGGGGCATGTCTCCCCCCTTTCTTTTAGTGTAGGTTTATTGCTTTCAAAGGTGTGCTTCCTAAAAATGATCTCCAGCCAATTCTATAACCTTCCCCCTCGATTTTCTTCTGATCCTTGTGGGAGAGCTCAAAGAACAGGCTGGACACTGTTTCAAGACTCTCTGGGAAGAAAACTGGGAGCCCTTGTTAGTCTTTCCAGGGATGTTGGCACTGCTTGGCTGGGCAGACTTGGAGACATCACTTTGCAAATTGTGGTCCAAACCACACTGCAGAAATAATCCAGTTTGAGACTGCTTTTACTGCCCTGGCTCAGGGAAATCCTGGGAATTGTGGTTTGTTGTGGCAGCAGAGCTCTCTGATAGAGAAGGCTAAATGTCTCACAAAAGTAGAGTTCCCAGAATTCGGTAGCATTGAGCCAGGGCAGTTAAAGCAATCCCAAAGATGGGAAAAGAGCAGATTGTCCACCGTGAAGTATTTCTGAGCCACTGTTAATCCCAGTCCCCCCTGCAGTGTGGGAAAATGTGTTACGAGGAAGGGATGAAACCAGCATGGTGGGAGCGTTGGGTTACGGCGCTGGAGACCTTGCTCAAGTCACACTCTCTCAGCCTCCTCAGGGGAAGCCATGGCAGGGTGGCTTGAACATGGGACTATGACTCTGGAGACCTTGCCCAAGTCACACTCTTTCATCCTCAGAGAAGCCATGGTGACGTGGCTTCAATATGGGACTACGACTCTGGAGATCTTGCCCAAGTCACACTGTCTCAGCCTCAGGGGAAGCCATGGTGTAGTGGCTTCAATGTGGGACTATGACTCTAGACTAGAGACCCTGCCCATAGTTGCTTCAATGTGGGACTATGACTCTGGAGACCTTGCCCAAGTCACGCTCTCTCAGCTTCAAGGGAAGTCATGGCATAGTGGCTTCAATGTGGGACTATGACTCTGGAGACCTTGCCCAAGTCACACTCTCTCAGCCTCAGGGGAAGCCATGGCAAAGTGGTTTCAGTGGGGGACTATGGAGACCAGGGTCTGATTCCCAGGTGGGTCATGAAACAGTGTGGGTGAACTTGGGCAAGTCACACTCTCTCAGCTTCCTCAAGGGGAGGCAAGGGCAAACCTCCTCTGAACAAACCTTGCAGAGAAAACCCCAGGAAGCGTCACCTCAGGGTGGCCATAAGTCGGAAACTATTTGAAGGTGAACAACAACAACAACAACTGTACCTCCACTATTGGGAAACATAGGGGGATATTTGCCCATAGGGAAACATGGGAGAATACTTGCTCATAGGGAAACATAGAATACCTGCCCATAGAGAAACATTAGGGAATACTTGTCCATAGACAAACATAGGAGAATACCTGCCATAGGGAAACATGGAGGAATAGTTGCCCATAGGGAAACATAGGACAATATTTGCCCATAGGGAAACATAGGAGAATAGTTGCCCATAGGGAAACATAGGATACTTGCCCATAGGGAAACATAGGGGAATACTTGCCCATAGGGAAATACAGGAGAATAGTCGCCCACAGGGAAACATAGGGGGATACTTGCCCATAGGGAAACATGGGAAAATACTTGCCCATAGGGAAACAGGTGAATACTTGCCCATAGGGAAACATAGGGGAATACCTGCCCATAGGGAAATACAGGGGAATACTTGCTCATAGGGAAACATGGAAGAATAGTTGCTTATAGGAAAACATAGGGGAACTTGCTCCTAGGGAAACATAGGGGAATACTTGCCCATAGGGACACAAGGGGGGTGTCCTTTCCCATAGGGGACGTGTGTGTCTGTGTCTGTGGGGTGGATTGTGAACTTCGTGTCCCTTGGAAAGAAGTTTCCTAACTTTCCCAGCCGGGGAGCCCACCGCCCTCCGTCCTTTCGGGGAGCCTCCGGGGTTCAGGGTCCCTCTTACCTGGGGCTCCTGCGGGGCTGCGACCAAGTTCCCGGCGGCCAGGCGGAGAGAGAAGGCGGTGGCCCTCCCTCCCTTCCTTCCTTCCTTCCCTCCCTTCCCGCCGGCTGTCAGCCTCCTCCTCCTCCTCCTCCCTTTTCCCCGCCTCTCCTCCTCCTCCTCCTCCTCCTGGGCTTTTCCTGGGGGGGCTCCGGTCTCCCAAGGTGCTTCCCAGGGAACCTGTCTCCCCCTCCCCCGGTGCCTCTCCAAAGCGGGGTCCCTGCTTCCCCTGCCTCCCTCCATGTGCTTTGCAGTCCCCAGCAGCCCCAAAACTTGGAGAGTGGAAACGGGACATACTGAAACAAATGGCAAGGAAACTATATATTCGCCCATAGAGAGAAGCCTTGCAGAAGTACTGTACTTGCCCATAAGGAAACATAAGGGAGACCTTTGTAGCCCCTTTGAAACTCTCTCTCTCTGTGTCTATGGACAAGTTTCCCCCTATGTTTCCCCATGGGCAGGCATTCCCCTATGTTTCCCTATGGGCAAGTGTTCCCCTATGTTCTCCTATGGGCAGGTTTTCCCCTATGTTTCCCTTTGGGCAAGTGTTCCCCTATGTTTCCTTATAGGAAAGTGTTATCCTATGTTCCCCTATGGGTATGTGTTCCCCTATGGTTCCTTATAGGCAGGTGTTCCCCTATGTTCCTCTATGGGCAGGTATTCCCCTATGTTTCCCTATGGACAGGTATTCCCCTATGTTCCCCTATGGGCAGGTATTCCCCTATGTTTCCCTATGGGCAAGTATTCCCCTATGTTTCCTTATAGGCAGGTGTTCCTCTATGTTTCCCTATGACAGGTATTCCCCTATGTTTCCCTATGGGCAGGTATTCCCCTATGTTTCCCTATGGGCAAGTATTCCCCTATGTTTCCTTATAGGCAGGTGTTCCTCTATGTTTCCCTATGACAGGTATTCCCCTATGTTTCCCTATGGGCAGGTATTCTCCTATGTTCTCCCATGGGCAATTATTCCCTTATGTTTCCCTATGGGCAAGTATTCCCCTATGTTTCCCTATGGGCAAGTATTCCCCTATGTTTCCCTATGACAGGTATTCTCCTATGTTTCCTTGTAGGCAGGTGTTCCTCTATGTTTCCCTATGGGCAGGTATTCTCCTATGTTCCCCCATGGGCAAGTATTCCCTTATGTTTCCCTATGGACAAGAATTCCCCTATGTTTCCCTATGGGCAACTATTCTCCTATGTTTCCCTATGGCAGGTATTATCTTATGTTTCCCTATGGGCAAGTTTCCCCCTATGTTTCCTTATAGGTAGGTGTTCCCCTATGTTTCCCCATGGGCAGATATTCTCCTATGTTTCCCTATGGGCACATATTCCTGTATGTTTCCCTATGGGCAAGCGTTCCCCTATGTTTCCTACATTATTTTTAAGCCCTTTGCCTGGTGAAGAAGCCAGTAGAGGTCCAAAAGATTGCAACATGTCTATTGTGCATTTTGTTTGGCCCGATAAAGGTATCCCTGTTTGGTAGATTTTTGGATGATTCTGTTCCCTAGAATGAGGTCTGGCCTCCTGAAACAGGACTTAATGGGATCTCACAAAAGTTGGGGGCCCAAGGGATCCTCTATATACCTCCTCTCCAGTCAATTTAAAGCTCTTCCTCATCCATAAGGTTGTCATGAGTCAGTCCCAACTTGAGGGCACTTAACAACAACAACAACAGCAATAAAACAGCAACAACAACAACAACATACCCGCCATATTGTGCCAGCATTTTGTGGGAGAATAGCTCTGAACCTTTGCTCTCTTGTGAGGAAGGAGGCCTCTTATGTATATGCCTTTATCTCATTTTCATAGGCAGACATTTCAAAAAATAAAATAAAATAAAAAATAAGGGATAGAAGAGTGCATCAGAGGGAGTCAAAGAAATTTTGCTGCCTGAGGCAGAGGCACAAGGTTTTCCCCAAGAAAATCTTGGTTTCCCCTCCCCTACAGTTAAAATAACAAACATTCACATAACTGATCACTTTGTGGCACCCCAAATTTGTTGCTGCCTATAGTAACTGCCTGGATTTACCTCTTTAATACACAACTTGTATTCATCTAGAACAAAAGCTACTATCAGGTGGCAATGGAAGAACCAGCGCTGGATGAGTGAAGTTTGTAGGAGTTATAGGGGCTTCAGTGCAAAACAACAGGTTTGCTGTGTTTCTGTTTGGAGATGCAAGCCTATGTGGTCCCCCAGAAAGAATTCCGGTGAGTTTAAACAGGTTACTCCCCATTTTAAACAATGCGTCCATGCAAGGCAATTCTGTGCATCATGTCTATTTGGAAAACCCATGGGTGGGCTGCATTTGCCTTGGTGGTGGTTCACAGTTTGCACAGGCTTGTACTAAGGAAAGCTCTTGCCCCATTCAAAGGCCTTTGCAGACTGCTAGAAATAGTGCATATTGAGTCCACTTTAAGGGTTAGGGTTAGGGTTAGGGAATCATGGGAACTGTATTTTATTGTGGCACCAGAGCTCTCTGACAGAGAAGGCTCAAAGGGCCTAAGCAGACGGGCGGCCATGGGCCACCCTGGGAAGCTGTGGATTGGGGCTGAGGTAGCCGCAATCCTTGGCCCCAACCTGCAGCTTCTTAGGCCCTAAAATAGCGCTCCTTCCACAAGATGCCGAAGGTGCGCCGCAAGAGGCCTTGGGCGCCCCTTCGGCGCCTCTTCCGCCACAGCGTGTGTGGACGCTGCGGTGGAAGTACGTTGTCAGAGCGCCGGTTGTGCGGAGCGACGGGCACTCCGATGACGTGTTCAGGAAGGGGTTGGGGTGCCCAGCATGAGGCTGCCCCTCCCCTTCCTTGCCTTGAAGACGGCGCCCAATGTCTCAGAAAAAAAAACAATTCCCATGATTCCCTAGCACTAACCCTAACCCTTAAAGTGGACTCAATTTGCACTATTTCTGGCAATCTGCAAAACTTGCTCTCTTTCTACTGCTGCCTCCGTTACTAGATGTTAGTGGGGGAGATGGATCACTCTGTGGAATAAACCCCAAAGGCCACCCAGTCCAAACCCATTCTGCCATGTAGGAAGACACAACCAAAGCATCCTCGACAGATGGCCATCCAGCCTCTGTTTAAAGACCTTCAAAGAAGAAGGCTTATTGTCAGGAAGTTCCTCCTAATATTGAGGTGGAATCTCTTTTCCTGTAGCTTGCATCCGTTGTTCCGGGTCCCATTCTCTGGAGCAGCAGAAAACAAGCTAGCTCCATCCTCAATAAGACATCTCTTCAAATACTTAAACAGGGCTGTCATATCCCCTCTTAACTGTCTCTTCTCTAGGCTAAACATACCCAGTTCCCTAAGTCGTTCCTCATAGGGCTTTATGGTTTCCAGACTCTTCACCATTTTAGTTGCCCTCCTCTGGATACGCTTCAGTTTTTCAACATCCTTTTTGAATTGTGGTGCCCAGAACTAGACACAGTATTCCAGGCTATTCTGTATGGCCAGATATCCTTTTAAGAATTACACACACAAAAATTGAACATTTTAGATTTGAAATCATAAGAAAAGCTGGATCTGCTAACATTTCTTCTTGTTGTCATTAAAGAACGAGGAGGAACCTTGCCTGCCCGCACATCTGGTCAGCCTCAGCATCATAGCCAGGCAAGGCCAGGGCATGCACTGTCCTGTCTACTCCTTCACCACAAATAAGCATCCATTTGTTTGTCTTATACAATAGGCTTTTTAAAAATTTGGGTCAGCAGCTACTGTGTGAATAATGGGAGCTTGTTTTTTAGAATGGTACAAATTCTAGTGAGCAACAATAATAACAAAAAACCCTTAGTGGTGGCTGGTGCTCCTCTCCTACCCCAGTTGTGTCCAAATTTTACCCATCCAAGGAGAGGTGGGTCTTTGGAAGGGAATGCTGGAGACCACTATCCGCTTCTCCATACTTGTCTCTTCCTGAATTCATCCCCTTCTAACGGATACACTTACAAATACAGAAGCAAGTCATTAATTGAGGAGGGATTAGACAAATGCTCCTTGATAACTGTCTTATTCTGTGTACACATTTGTGATACTGACAGTTCAGAGACACTAGGGTTTAATCTAGGGAGCTTTTCACGCAGCTTTTTAAATTGGCTCACCTCTTCCGATTTAAATTTTAATTCAGGTGGCATCCTGATATTATCGCAGTGATTTTGAAGCCGAATCTTCCACCTGGGTCCATCCCGAGTCTCAGGGGTGCTCAGCATGCCTCTTTTCGAAACCAGGAGTTTTCCAGCTTAAGAAAATGGCCGTTGGAGTGCTCCTGGGAACGTGGATGGACCCGGGGTGGACCCAGGTGGCAGATTCAGTGGTAAAATTGCTGCAATAATAACAGGATGCTGCCCGAATTAAAATTTAAATCGGAAGAGGTAAGCCAATTTTAAAAGCTGCACGATAAGCTCCTAGTAGGTGTGAGCATTCTTTAACAAAAATAATACCAGCCACAGAGACAGAAGGCAATTTGGATCCCAGCTGTGGGGTTGATAGGGATTTTTTAAACACTTCTTCATCACCATTTCCTTGATTTAGAGCACTTAAATTAGTTGTTGTTGCTGTTGTGGTGTGCCTTCAAGTCATTTCTGACTTATGGCAACCCCAAGGCTGGGGTTTTCTTGGCAAGTTTCTTCAGAGGGAGTTTGCCATTGCTGTCCTCTGAGGCTGAGAGAATGTGACTTGTTCAAGGTCACCCAGTGGGCTTACAGGACTGAGCCAGGATTTGAACCCTGGTCTCCAGAGTCCTAGTCCAATGTTCAAACCACTACACCATGGTGGCTCCCCTTCAATTATTACCTACCTGTAAATATACAGACGCTTAAACAGTACCTGCATATTCCCACTACAACACGCATGCACATGTGCGCACACATACACCAAATCTACAGCTCAGTAAGGACTTGCATTTGGAAAAATGGTCTATCTGTCTCCTCCGCTCAGTCAAGCCACATTTTTTTTTTAAAAAAGATGATCTAGAAACAGGATCTGTCACATCACAACTCTCACTTGTCCATAAATAACTCAGAGAGTTTTTAAACTTGAAGTGCGTAATAAGGAAATAATTGATCCTGCTCCATTATAACTATGATAGCCCACCCAGAAATGGGGCAGTTCTTCCTTGAGAGAAAGTCCATCTGTGGCCTTGCTCACTTTGCCTATATGCTGCATTCCTCACTATAGGCTAGTAGTGTGTCAATGTAATGCCTTGGTGTGCTTAGAAATACCCAGGCTTCACAGAATTAGTGTGTTAGTGGTGGAAAGCAGCCTGAATGTATTAAGAAGAATCAAAGTGACAAAAAGCACAAAGCAGAAGAGCTGACCAAAAATAAAACACCACACATATAAACATGAAGGTAGGGTAGTTGGAGGAAACTGTAGGAAACAGGACGCCCTGGAAAAAAAGGACAAGTGAGAGCAGGTACTAAGATTGCACATGGCATAGCGCCTAATGACTATAGAACAATATTGAAACATGAGTATGATCATCTCAAGGAAGTGGTTGGAGGAGTATACCTTGCTAGCTGTTTCCTCTTTCAGAACTTTGAATTTGATTATAGTTTTTGCTAAGAGACACAAGTGGTTTTTTTTTTTTAATTGCTAACTTATTGAAGATTTTGCTTCTCAACACAACTCTGTGTTTGGGTGTATAGTCAATTCTGCTTGCCACATAATAGTCAGCTATAGGGCTGTTGGCACTTGGAAACGGCTCTTAAGTGTGGTTTGGCATGTAAATAACTGTGCAGCACATGACAGACAAAGCACCTTCTATCAGAATATATATATTCTCTCTCTCTCTCTCTCTCTCTCTATATATATATATATAGAGAGAGAGAGAGAGAGAGACAGTACACACAAAACACGGTCCCTGAAGTCTCTGATGCTCTGAAAAATGCACCTTCTGGTGAAACTGGTAACAGGTGGGAAAAAAGCTTTAAAATGAAATGTTTTACTCATTGTTTGGTAACTTCAGATATCAAACATGGTGCTTTATGATTGCAGTTCAATGACCTACATTTTGTAAGACTGCATTCAAAGCCCTCCCATAGGAACCAAACAAGATTTTTGAGGCCCATGATGGGATTTCCCATCTGTCTGAATGTTTAGTTAACAAAACAAAACAGAGCAAAGGGGACCAAGTTTTGCAGTTAGTAGAAACACACAATTGCGCATAATGTGCAGTTTCCGCCTCGGAAGAACACTTGTGTGCCTTTGTAATGCAAGTGCACCCTTTAGCCTTCTGGCCTGCATCCTGCATAAAAGGCTAGAATCCTTGGCTGCTGTATGCCTTCAGGATGGATTTATGTGCTTCTTTGTACTTTCTATTATCAGTTAACCCTCTTGGCATCTCCTTTAATCCTTTAATTTCTCTCTCTCTCTCTCTCTCTCTCTCTCACACACACACACACACACAAAATTTGAATTGTCAGAGGAAGAACAAATGCTAGAAAGAAGCTGATCTTGGAAAACTTATGTTTTGGGACTACAGTTCTCCAACCAGTTATGCTGACTGGTGCTCTCTGGGAGCTATGGAACAAAAAGAAACCTTATTTCAGGAGGAACAACAGAGGTATAGGAATGACAACTGCCTCAATCCAGACTTAGGTGTCAATGGATAGTTTGGGCAGGGCAGAAAGTGCTGATCTTTCAGCTGAGAGAGATGGAACATGAACAAGGAAAGCTTCAAGCTAGGAGAAAGCTATCTGTGACTCCGGCAGAGTGCTGCATCCATCTCTTTTAGTCCTATTGCCAGGTTTCAGTCTTGTAGCCTGTTTGTTTGACTAGTGCTACAGGGAGGGAATGAAGAATTCAGTTTGTGGTTTAATGGTGTTTTGGTGGTTTTCAAACTGTCAAGCAAATTCTGCGGTGGGGATGGGGAGACAGAGAATATTTGAGAGAGGGGCACAAAGTTTGAGATCACTGACAAGTGGGACTTTCTTTCCCTTTCCTACCAGGTGGCAAGTATTACTGGATACTTTAGCTAAGTATCATCACCTTATAACAGATAATACTATTTTCTCTGGCTGCATCTGCACTGCAGAGATAATCCGGTTTGACACCACTTTAACTACCATGGCTATGGAATGCTGGCAATGATAGTTTGTTGTGGC
The DNA here is from genome assembly GCA_026167975.1 of Phrynosoma blainvillii. Classification (NCBI taxonomy): domain Eukaryota; kingdom Metazoa; phylum Chordata; class Lepidosauria; order Squamata; family Phrynosomatidae; genus Phrynosoma; species Phrynosoma blainvillii. The sequence continues at coordinate 158,517,177 of JANUYF010000004.1, forward strand.
ACAGATGCCACAACCATAAGACTTACTTGACCCCACACAGTTCACCGGAGCCTTTTCTTGAGGCCAAATCCTGCGTTTAATGGTTTTGTATGAGTTAGAACGTAAACTGCCCCCTTCAAACTGCACTTCTGATGCTTAACACATCTTGTACCTCTTTAGCCTAAAACTACTCTTTTAAAAACATATGAGCATCGTCCAGGCTGTTATAGGCTACAGAAGAAAGTGAGCAGGGACAAAACATTTCCGTGTTTCCATACCCAGTTATTTTCCCAGCCTGGTTCTCTCTGCATGTATTGACTAGAATTAAACTGAGTAATGGAAAATCTTTCTCCTCTAACAACATTCCTTTATAAAGTATTTTCCAGGATTGCCTCCTCTTCCCTACCCCAATTCGCCACTCCAACCTCCTCAAAAACAGTCCAGTTGAATGCTAAAAATAAACCCTGCCAGAAATAGGCTGCCTAACAATAGACCATTTATTTGTTGAGTTTTTTTTTTGGGGGGGGGGTGTTAAATGTTCACTGCAGCTCCATAGCTGGAAACGAAAGAGGTAAGAGGGCATGGAAGGGACCCTTTTGTAGGACAGTTCCCTTTCCCCCAGAGATCTCCACTTTGGCCCAAAGCTGCTCAGCTTGGTTGAGTTCAGTGGCACTATAAATGTGGCAGGCTACTGAGAAGACATTTGCACTGGGAGCTGCTCACCCAAAGTATTTTGCATTGGATCCTGTGAGCTCTGTGCCAAAATCTACTTCCTTTGACTATGCTTCAGCATTCAAAACATGCTGCTAGCACCATGGGTTGCATTTACACTGCAGAAACAATCCAGTTTGACACCGCTTTAAATGCCATGGTTCCATGCAATGAAATTCTGGGAATGGTAGTTTATTGTAGCACCAGAGCTGTGGCAGTTAAAATGGTGTCAAACCGGATTATTTCTGCAGTGTGGATGCAGCCATGTAGATAGTTTTTTGTCTTGTCCCCCCCTCCCAATAGCCATTGTTTCAAGGATAGTTTTGGCCTGCATTCTCGAAAGATTAGTAGTGTTTCAAAATGGTTAGGCATGTGGGGTGAAGCTAAACTGCAGATTAAAGCACTTGGTCAAAGGAAAGGTATCATTGGACGTTTTCACACACAAATGTCCCATCCGCCTGGAGCCATTCCGGAACGGAGCCTTCCGCTCACTCCGGAATGGCTCCGGTGGCAGCGACCTAATTCCTTTTAAAAAAAGGAATTACAACTCCGGGGCTTATGCCGGTGGGCGTCCGGAGTTAGAGCTAAAGGGGGCGGGGCTTGCTGCGACGTCATGTGAACAAGCGCAGCAAGCCCCGGACTGACGCCGGCTAGCGCCGGGGATGGCACCGGAAGGGGCGGGGCTTGCTGCGACGTCGTGTGAAAAATTTGACATTTTGCCGGAGTGGGGCTGGACGGAGGCCGGCTAGCATCCTCCAAAAGCCCCGTGTGAAAACGTCCATTGATAACACAAAAAGGAAGAAGTAAGCGGGAGGGAAAAAAAAGAAAGCAATGTGGCAACACTGTTAAGACTGACTTTTTTGCATGCACTTTCATAGCTATGAATTCACATCTTCAGATGCAGTACCTAATGGTATTAAAGCCTCAGGCATAAGGCATATTTATATACTTGAAGTGTAATAGGATCTAGAAAGATGCAAACCATGATCACACAAAGAAGCTGTTTCAGACTCACCAAACCATAGTCTGTTTTGAAGAGAATGAATGGGTCTTGTTCTTGCATGTTTCCATTTTCCTCTTGTCAAATACCTGGGAATGAAATGAGAAGGTTTTCCATTGCCCTCAGAAAGCAGAATGATGGTTTCAGGTGGTGGTGGTCTGGAGGTGTCAGAAAGAAGCTACAACTGAAATAAAGCTGGTACGAAAACTCTGCATTTCAACATTTTGTTATTGGTCCCACTTGTGATAGTATCAAGTCCACAAAGGAAATACACATAGGCAAGGCAACACATTCTAGCTTTCTATAGAAATACAGAAATCAAACTGGACAGAATGTTTAGCATGTATTTAGAAGAGCTACTCCTTGTAGTGTTGAAAGATTGTGTCTCAAAAGAGTTTTTCCCCCCATGTTGCTAATGGAGTTGCTAAGGAATATAGTGGCTCAAGTGGTTAAGATGCTGACTCTGTTGACTGCAAGATCGGCAGGTTGGAAGTTCAAGGCCCAAGCGCTGCATAATGGGGTGACCTCTCATCACTAGTCCCAGCTTCTGCTAATCTAGTTTCTACCAGTTCGAAAGCATGCAAATGCAAGGAAATAAATAGGTACCACTTTGACGGGAAGGTAAACAGCGTTCGGTGCAGTCATGCTGGCCACATGATCACAGAGTAGTCTCTGACAATGCTGGCTCTTTGGCTTTGTAACAGAGATGAGCACCGGCCCCTACAGTCAGACACAATTTGACAGCCTTGTCAAAGGGGAATACCTTTCCTTTTTTACCTAATGAAGTTTACATTTTATTTCCTGGATTTCATAACTTTTTGTTTCCCAAAGCCAATATGGCTGAAAGGGAGTAGTTCTGCCAACATGAATATCCCTCCGTACCATCTTAACTGACAAGTATAACAACATCTTGACAAAATGTAGGCCTGTGATTCTAACATTGTCTTTCTCTTGTACGATTTTTAACACCTTTGCCTGATGAAGAACGTGTGGAGCTTCAAAAGCCTGCATATGGTTATATATATGGTTTTGGTTAGCCAATAAAGGTAGCATTATTTTGTGGATTTTGGTTTTTTTGTACTTTGCTGTATGGTCATCACAGCTATCCCAGATATGCATATCACTTCATGTGTCTTTCCACACCTCTGTATTTTGCATTTCATATGCTTTGTTTTGTGATAGGCCATTGAAAAGGAAATGTATTTTTAATATGCAAGTGCGATTGCTAAGGTGTACAGCTCAAGAAATGCTCATTGGTAGAGGGAAAGACATACTAATAGCAAGAAATACACATTTACTTTAATGCATAGTTTGACCCAAAGTCTGTAGATAGTTTGAAACAAAAGAAACTCCTACTTTGTCTTTTTTTTAATGGGTTCTAGAGCAAATAAAGCCTGAACTATGCCTAAAAGTCAAGAAGACTACACTGAGAAGACAAGACTCACTAGAAAAGATAATTACGCTTGGCAAGGAAAGGAGGAAGACCGTATTCGAGATGGATAGACGCAGTCAAGGAAGCCATGGCTGCCATGATTCTGCAAGACCTAAGCAGGGCTGTTGATGAATGGGTGACTTAGAGGTCTCCTATTCATAGGGTTGCCATATGTAGAAGTTGACTTGATGGCAGGTAACAACAACAACTGCATGAAGAGAACTGCACATGTTCCTTGGCTCCTTACAGTAGAAGGAGAATCCGTGATTGTGAAACCAGGGAACAGAATGTGCTGTTTGACAATTGGTACTCTTATGCAGTGTGGCCCCCCATTCCCCACATATCCTATGGGTCTTAACTGGCCAGAACCAAATGTGACCCAAAGCCTATATATTTGGCCATTTAGGATATTTTTTTCTGTTGTTATAGTTGTTTTCTTTTTTACATATCTGGGCTCTCTGCCTTGCCTGCCATTCTATGCCAGCTGCAGCTGGCAGCTGTTTGTAGTTCCTTCCAAAAAGTAACCTCATTTCTGGCCTGTGGCCAACACTGTGTCTTTCCTCTTCTAGCATTAGATTCCAGACATATCAAAACCTAACATCCTTGCAGCTTCTTACCTACAGGATACCATTCTTGAGATGGGGGTTCAAAAGCCAAGGGTGTGTGTGTGTGTGTGGCAGTCCGTCAAACACAGGTCTGCTTATACCTTTCATTTAAAATTCAGAATATTTTGGAATTCCACTCTTTCGGGGGAGGCAGGTCACAACAGTGGCAGGCAGGTTGTTCTTAGTTTTACCTACATGCATGGCAAATTACTTCCCCCATCCGTTATCATTCAAATACCCCTAAATCTGTACACAGAAGTCTTCTCCATGTCTTCAGTGTAGCTTGGAGTCTTTTACACACAGGCCCAAAAGAGGAAAATCCACACCATTTGACAGCCTGTTGCAAACAACTTTGCAGATAAAATCACTCAGATCTTTTCTGACTTGGATGCTGTAATGGACACAGATTCAATGGACGTAACGGTAACCCCTGTTTGCTCAATGACAAGGGACACTTTTCAATTTGTGCAATCTGGGGATGTGGACAGGATCCTTAGGGAAGTGAGAGCTACCACATGTAGGGACGTTATCACACGGGGATCCCCCGCCGAAAACTGAAAATAAACCGGACAAGCGGAAGACTTTAATTTACGGGATCCGTCCCGTTCTGCCTCGTTTGATAACTAAATTCAAATTTAAAAGGGGGTTAATTCGAACAAAAACCTGATCTTTTCAAATCCCCAAAAATCCCGAAAATGAAAAGATCAGGTTTTCGTTCGAATTAACCCCCTTTTAAATTCGAATTTCGTTATCAGACGAGGCGGAATGGGACAAATACCATAAATTAAAGACTTCCTCTCGTGCCCATTTATTTCCACTTTCTCCCCACTACTCCCCGTGTGATAACGTCCTAGGTTAGATCCTTTTCCTTCTTGGCTTATTAAAAAAAGCTAGAGGGGGAATGGCTGAGCAGTTTCTCAAACTCAGACTGCACCAGGCTAAAAGGGATAATGGGATGCTATGGGGAAGGGAAGGAATCTACTCTTTTAATCATTTCTTTAATTTCTGTCCTGCTTTTCTCACAACAAGGCAGCGTAAACCACGCTAGAGTTAAAATGTGATGATACAAGTTTAAAAGCAATTAAATTAGGGGTCATATGATGTAAAAAAATGCTCATAATTTAAAATGGTATAAAATTATTTAAAAGACATAACAAAATAAATGCATTTCCCCCCACCATTAAAAGCCCCTTTACATAATCCATTGATTATCTGATGCCTGTCTGTTTACAGAGGTCTTTACCTGCCAGTGAAAGGTGAGCAGAACAGGAGCCTGTTGTGAGAGGGGATTCAACATCCCACCTGCAGCCACTGAGGCCTCATTCCCACTTACAAATAAATCAGTTTGCGATCCAAATTGATGGATCCGTTCGACAGCGGAGCATGGTTCACACTACATTTGCTCTGATTTCATTTTCTTGTAAAATAACCCACTTGTCTTTCACATTGGCTAATGAATCGATTCAAAATGGACCCTCTTCAGCCAGCCGGCAAATTTAAAGGGCAAATTTAAATCGATTCCGATCAGCATCCTATTCACACTTGCGCTGAATCTATTTATTGCAAAAGATGTGGGAAAAAATGAGCATCAAAAACACACATGTTAAATGAATCTAGCGTGGGGGGGGGGGCTTGCTAAGCCAGGATCATTTAAACCGCTTCAAACTGATTAGCAAATTGGTTTATAGTGTAGGACATTATTGCAGCGCTAATTAAACTGGTTTAGCTGAGCTGGCTTAAAATTAAAATCCTGATTTTATTACAAGGATTTTGCCGCCAAAATCTGGTGACCATTTCCTTAAGATGGAAAACTCCCAGCTTTGAAAAAAGCTGTGCTGAGTGGCTCCGGGAGCTGGGATGGACCTGGGCTACACCCAGGCAATGATTTTGGTGGCAAAATCCTTGTGATAAAATCAGGATGCCGCTCATTTTAAATTTTAATCTGGCTCAGCTGAACCGGTTTAATTAGTTCAGCAATAATCTCAGTAGTGGGAATAAGACGTGAGAAAGCTTTCTTGATAGGCCGGGAAGCTGTAGTAACTAGCTAGCCCTTACACTGTGGATGTGTAGGACTGCAAGACCTAAGCAGGGTCCAATCAGGTCCAAACTAGGCATGCATGGTAAATGCATCACTAGGAACATAACTATTTGCTTTTAAATGAATAGCAGATACCCGGGGCTTGATGGCCATCAACACCACTCTGTGTGCAAAAGATTGGTTATGATGAAAATGCCCCCCTCCCATGTTATTAACAAGACTGGGAGCTTTTCTTCCAAAGCTTTAGTCAGACTTTAAACAGGGAGAAAAGGGTTAAAATTAATCCCATGTGTGGCTGTCCTGACTAAAATTGTGCTGTTTGTTTAAACACCATATATATAATGGGTGATAGTAATATGTTTGATGTTATGTCTAGTTTAGCCTTGAGGCAAACTTTTTCCAACTTGCTTTCATCATCAGTCATGATCTGTTTTATTTGCACTGTTTTTCCTTCTTGAAACAAAAATGGTGAATGTGATATTATGCCAGCAAGGACTGGTGGACAGGGGCAGGGGAGCACTGTATTGGCATGGCCCCTTCTGCAACTGGCAGAGTCACATATTTCCATTTGAGAGCCTTAATTCGTCTGTGAATTTCAGTCTAGCACCATAACCCACCTCCCCAGAGTCTAGTGCCCTCCATGGAAGAGTAGACAAATGGACAGAGTTTAAGATGTATTTCCAGTTTGCAACTCTGGTTGGATTCTTTAACGTAATATTATTTACCTTTATTTTTCTTTTTTCATGTTTCTTTTGTGAGAACTCTTGCTGGCTCTTACACAGCTTACAACCATCTTTTTCCTTTTACACAACCCTGTTATGCACGCTTTCCAGTTGCTTCTGGGATGTGTGTGTGTGTGTGTGCCTTCAACTGACCCCATGAATTCCAAGGAAAGGCAAGGAATACGAAGAGGTGGTTTGGGCAGTTCCTTCCTCTGAAATATAGCCTACAGGTCTCTGGTAATAAATGTTGCAATTTCTTTTATTATACCCCCTCTTTTTTTGTGTGAGAAAAAGTACTCCTTCCTCAGTATCTTATGAGACTACTTTAGTAACTAGACCAGGGGTTGGCAACCTACGGCCCGTAGACCGCGTGTGGCCCGCCCCCCCGCTGCCCGCCCCCCCTGACCCCTGCCGCCACCGCTGCCCTCCCTGCGTGCGCCGCCGCCATTTTGTTTGCCAAAATGGTGGCCGCAACTCGTTTGTGCATGCGCAGTACTCCTGCGCATGCGTGAATGAAACACGACTGCCATTTTGTTTGCCAAAATGGTGGCCATGGCATGTGCAGCGGCAGCACCCCGGAGGAGCCCTGCAGCAGCGCTAGACCCCTCAGAGGCCGTTACCACTGAGGGAAGCCTCCTGGGGGGGCCCCCATGGCGGCGCTGGGCCTCTTGGAGGGAGCCCTCCTGGGAGCTCTGTTGCCATGCGCATGCGCGTGGGCCGCGGCAGGGTGGCACCCACCATTTTGTCTTTTAAAATGGCAGCGCGTGTGGGGGAAGTTCGGCCCCCAGCGCCATTCTGGCCCATCGGCAAAAAAGTTGCCGACCCCTGAACTAGACCATGGTTCCTTAATTACTTGTGTGATTTTCCTGTTGTTTGAGTAAATCCTAATCCTAATTCTGGGCTGGCTGTGCTGGACAGATATTACTTTGATAGAATCAAGACAGGGCTGCAGACAATATTTCCCTAAATCATTTGTGTCTCAGAAGGGCTGAACTCTTGGCACATGGAAAAATAAATTCCAGATGGACAAGCATAGTAACACTAGCATGAAAGGAATGGTGCAGAAAATCATCCCCTTTAATATCTATGCATCACTTTGATACAAAAGGCATAGAAGCAGAACCAGTGAAACACACACAGCTTTGAGTCCCCATAAATTAGATTTTCATGGCACATTCTATTTTGATAGCTGAGTTTCACTGAGTCATATAAGCATACTAAGAAACAAGCCTTTTGCTTCCCAGTCTCTCCCCCCCGCCCCGATCAAAGCAGTCTAGTACAGTATTTATAGTATCTGAACTCCAGATTGCATAGGAGATACATAATCAGCCAACATGTGATTTATTATCTGCCTCTCTTTTCACTAACCAGCATGATCATTTATTTCCCATCGGTTTCTCTCTCTTTGGATCAGATGGTTACAATAGATTAGTTATTGGCCATGATATGTGAATGGAGGGAGACCCTAATACTTCAGAATTCTTGCCCAAATACTGTTCAAAATGTTTGTTAACCTTGAGATAATATTAGCTGTTGTAAAAGAGTTGATGCTGCTATTTAATTCTTTTCTTTCAACAGAAAATGGTCATCTAGTTAGAGAAATCTTAGGCTAATTGCATGGGTGTTAGGAGTTTATCACACGAGGGAAATCCCGTGCAGAAACGGGATTTAAAAGGTGGGGGAAACCTGCAAAAGCGGGCAGATTTTCACACACATTGCTGTTAAAATGGGGTTAACCTGAATGGAAAGTAGTCAAAAACTGCTTTCTTTTTACTTTCGGGGTTTTCCAAAAGTAAGAAGAAGCAGTTTCTGACTACTTTCCATTTGGGTTAACCCTATTTTAACAGCGACGTCGTCTGAAAATCTTTTTCCCCCCCAATTTAAAACCCCGTTTCTGCATGGGATTCCCCCCATGTGATAAACTCGTTAGTTAATTAATCAGTTGGGCTAGTTTTGCCATATTCAAATCCTTCATATCTAAGCATTTAATTTCCATATTGTGCCATTATAATTATGGATATTATTAATTTTCATTCTGATTATGAAAATACAACAAATTAATCATTGCCCCTTTTCTACAGAGATTATTGCATCAGCTTTAAAAACATCTTACCTGAGCCAGCTTAAAATTAGAAGTGGGTGGCATCCTGATACTATCACACACATATAGCCACTGAAATCACTGCCCGGCTGCAGCCTGGCCCCATTGCTGCTCCAAGGGGTGCTCTGGCAGCCATTATTCAAGTTGGAAAGCTCCCAGCTTTGAAAAGAGGTGCAAAGAGCACCACTTGGAGCAGTGATGGAGCTGGGCTGCATCCAGGCAGTGATTTTGGTGGCTATATGTATGTGATAGTATCAGGATGCTGCCTGCTTCAAATTTTAAGCCAGCTCAGGGTAGCCAGTTTTAAAGCTGATGTGCTAATCTCCTTCAATTATTAAGCTTATCGCACTATGTTCTCGTAACGTAATGAGTACATGATGAGAACGGAATGGAACGTATTTTATTGCATGGTATGATCCTCATCGAGTTTCCATTCTGTGCTCTGACAGTCCCTAGCCCGTTCCAGCAGGAGAACTGTAAAAACCCGTCCTCAGCCAGCAAGAACGTTTTCAGACCGTTCGATATGATGTGTGTGCGATAATCCTACCCGGTCTCAATCTGTCCTCATGTTCTGATTGGCTAAGACAACCTCCTCCCCTCCTGTCCTAGAACATCCACAAACTCAACTCAACTCTTCCAGTGTTGATGCAAGGAAGGTGCCACAGGTAATTTAATTTTTTTTATTTTTGTAGATTGAATTGTGTCGTGTTTACAAGAAAAAACATATACTCGCTACCTAAACCTTTCGGTAGCATTCTTTGCAATGCAGATATAGGGGTTTTGCAACAGTGAGCATCCACCAATGAGGGACGGCTGAGGAACTACTTTAGCGCCAGTACTGGTACAACAATAAATGCAGTGTGATAATATGTGTTCTCATAACGTTACTATCGCGTTATCAATAGTCTAATGTGGTAACACCCGCTCCCATATCATTACGTTCCAGGGACTCGATGGGAACATTACAGGTACTGGTGCGATAAGCTTATGAGTTTCAATTTCAGTACCGGTACCAAGCCAAGAGCCCTTTTCCCCCTTATTTCACCTTGTTAGCTGGTTTGAAGAGAGGAAGGCTTCCAGGCATCCCCAGCTAGTAAAAGGAGCTCTCTTTACTCATTTGAAACTACTTGTAAGTGAAGTTTCACCAAGCAGCCACAACACAGCACAAGGCGTCTCTGCTTGCCTCCTTTCTTTTCCTGCCTTCCAGGCCTTTTGGAGGGGGAGGGAATGGAAGAATAAGGTGGAAATACTACACCTTCACAGTAGTAACTGGACCCTGCAGGGCAAGATGAGGCTTCTGCTACTGCCAGTTTTCGTACACAGTTTCCTGCTTATGACAAAGGAGATTTACTCCTTCAACTGGCCTAGCCGGCCGGCCGGCCGGGATAGTTGTTTAGTCCCTTCAATCCTGGATTTTCCCAATTTTCTGGGACAAATAGCAACCCTAGTTGGGGCAAGAATCCTGATCCTATTCACCTGGAAATAAATTGCATTGAAATTAACAGAACTCCCTTATGAGTAAACATCCATGTGAAGAAAACACCTTATTTTGAGGAAAGGAGCACAGTTTATCTGTTTTCTGCTATGCACAAGAGTGCCCTCTTGTGTAGACACCCATCTTGGAAGAGACATTCCTTCCTATTGATACTTTTTCTGCCACTAGTTTTTATAAACACTTTTGCTTAGAATCAGTAAATATATTTTTAAAATTGCTGATTAAATAGCTCGGGCAGATTTTTAGTTTTTGATCTGTGAATCTAATTCATCATAAATAAAAAGGATGAGTCGGGGACAGGGTGGCTATGAGTCAGAAGTGTCATCATGTGATGAGTATTGCCAAAGCTGCTCCTTTCCAGGCATAACAGCATTCATGTGCAGCAATGTCCTTAGTTTGTTCACCCTGTGACTTTTAAAAATCTACAGGCATGGTGACACTTTTGAGCAGGAGAGGGAGCAACCTCACTACCAGTACCAATAATAACCATAATTCACACTGACACCTTAAGTTGCGTCTGCTAGATTCCAGCAAAAATGGTTGGAACTCCATACATGCCTTTAAAAATAGCCTCAGAGGCCTCATTCGCACTAGGATTTAAATTGGTTTACAGATCGGCTTAAACTGGTTTATATGTGCCTTGTTCACACTTGATTCAATCTTAGATCCGAACATATTCGATCTGAATTGATCTGAATTGTGGCGAATTGGTGCAATTCAAAAAGAAGCGGTTCTTTTGGAAACATTTCAAATACAGGTTATTTTGAAAATAACTGGGTTACAAGCATGTTGAACAAATGTGAACATGTGTCTGGGCAGAGGTTGGCAAAGGGGTGGAACATATCCGCCCCAAATCCTACAGCAGCTATTTTCTGCTTCTGCCGATGTTTTGGTGCCCTTATTGCCTATGGGGCAGAGGTCGAGGAAGTTGGGGGGTATTCGGGGGGCCATAATGTGGCTTTTTAAAAGAAAACTTTGGCACCTCCTGTTCTCCATGCATTCACGGGTGCAGGGAAAGTGGGGGAAAGCCCCCTGGCATGCTTGGATCCCACGGCCCCATGCATGCCGAGAGGCAGTTTTCCCCCATGGCATGCTTGGATCCCATGGCCCCATGCATTCCATGGGGGCAATTTTCCCCCATGACATGCTTGGATCCCACAGCCCCATGCATGCTGGGGGGCAATTTTCCCCCATGGCATGCTTGGATCCCATGGCCCCATGCATGCCAGTTTTAGTTTCAGTTTTTAAGGAACCACTTTGACAGTGTAGGAAATCTAAAATCCTAAGGAGCCCCACAAATTGCTGCAAGCCCGGGGGGGGGGAGGGGTCATTTGGGGCAGGTATGTCCCACCTCTCTGCCAACCCTCTGCCCATTGCCCCTCCCTCCTGGGTGCCAGCTCCGATAGCCATTCAATTGTGAACTACATTGCAAACACGGACAGATGCGATCGTGGCAAACATAGTGTGAACTTTGCTTCAGTGCAAATCAATTCAGCGATCCTGAATCTATGTGACTCGGAAACAGGTTTAAATGCAAGTGGGAATGAGCCCATTCATTCCTCCTCCTTTCTTCTTTAGATCCTTGGAGCATTTACATCAGTGTGATAATTTACCTGCCTACTCCCCTCTGAGGAAGTAGACTGAAGTCTAGGAAAGCTCATGCTGCCAACTTCTTTCTTTCAGTTAGTCTCAAAGGTGCTACAAGATCTCTCTATGTACTGATTCTACAGACTAACATGATTATATCTTTGAATGCTCCCCTCTCTGTAATTGTGCAAGAGTCATACTGACTCTTGGGCAATGGGCAACGTGAGTAGGAGAGTCCCTGCTGCAGCTGCCAGTGATGACATTTGAGGGACTCTATGGGGCTGGTTGCAGGTTGTCTCCAGCCTACTTATATGTATGTTTGAGTGCATCAGTTCTGGTGTCTGAAGAGATTGCTGTTGCCTTTCTTGTCTACTGTTGTGAGACTTTCTTGTCTCTGTAATTTCTTGGCTGAAACCCAGAATTCCTTCCTGAGGAAATCCTCAGAGTGCTGAGGATGTGGAGACTGGCCAAAAGGCTTCAGAGCAAAAAGTTTTGGGAGAAGAGGCACAAGGGATGCTTACCAAGAATTGACCAGGGTCAGCTGGTGCTCAGAGCACTCTTCTCCCAGAGAGCTATCCCCATGTCCAGAAGCCAAGGGTTTCTGACTTCAGCAAAGTGTGAGTTTCACCCACACCATAAAGGAGGATATTTCAGGGAAAAGCTAACATCACTTTCTAAAGTAAGTAAGCAAATGTTATTTCTGGCAACCAGAGCTCAGAGGAGGGAAAACATGACAAAATGCAGGATGCCACTCCTATACGGGTTGGAAGCAGCTTCTTCTCTGTCACTTGGAAGATGTGGCACAGAACAAAGAACCCTTTAAGTGATGCCACTATAACTGACTGTTCTGAATAATTTTCTCCTACTAATTTTTTTTTTAAATAATGAAATGGAACTCCTGGAACTCTAATGAAGAGTACAGGAAAGGCAGATAGGAAATAGAGTGATATTTCTCTCATCCCCCCCATTTTGTGTTTAAATCTCCCTTCAGCTAATTTTCTTTGTCCTGGGGAAACACACAGTGAAGAGAAAGAAGCTTGTTTAGCAATGGGAGTGGAGAGAATCAGGAAGAACTGTGTAATTTGGATTTAAGATAAATTCTTGCATTCATGACCACTAAGCAGTGGCGTCACCAGACTTGGTGATGCCTGGTGTCTGTGTGTGTGTGTGTATGTATGGGCTTCTGGCCCTGGACTTCCGGTGGGGCTTCTGGGGCGGGGCACACATGGGAGCACCCCTGCAGGCCGGAGCGGCACCCCCATGGTCCCAAAGAGCACCCGGGAGGGCCAAAGAATGCCCACTGCAGCCGGACAAAGGCCAAGGCAGGGCCAAGGAATGCTGGATGCAGCATAGAAAGGCCCAGGCAGGGCCCAGGAGTCCCGCCGTGGCATGGAAAGGCCCAGGTGGGGCCCAGGAGTGCCCGTTGCAGCCCTAAAGAGGTAATATGAGGGCTGAAACAGCACCAAGGTGCGGGCAGCTGACCTGATATCATCCCCTTCTTGGGTGTCACTCCCTTTCTGGGGAGTGCCACTAAGAACCAACTACTAAAAACCAATCTAGACTTATGTGAATGTTTTAAACATAAGACAGTTTCTGTTATGTAAAAAGAAGCTGTGCAAGAAGCATAATCAGTTTCAGGACCATGGTGGTAGTAAATGTGAGATCATTGAACCATGGAACTGGAACAGAGAGCAAGAGGCATCTAATTCAACCTCCAGCATGCAAGAATACACAACTAAAGCACTCCCGAGAGATGAATATCCAGACTTTAAAAGATGTCTGGAGAAGAGTCCTTTACCCAATCTATTCCACTGTTGAACAGCTCTTAACAGTAAAGATATTCTTTCTAATGTTTAGGTTTCTTTTAATGTAATTTGAATCCATTGGCTTGTGTTTTGTCTCTGGAACAGCAGAAAATATGCTTGCTCCATCTTCTACATGACATTCCTTCTGAAAAATGCCTTCAGATTTTTAATTACTGCTGTCACATTCCCTCTCAAACTTCTCTTCTCCAAGCTAAAACCATCTCCCTACGTCATTCCTCATAGAGATCAGTTTCCAGATATTTTACTATGTTGATTGCCCTTCCCTGAACACATTCTAGCTTGTTAGTATCCTTCTTCAACTGTGGTGCCCAATACTGGACATGTTATTCCAGGTGACATCTGAATGAAGCAGAGTAGAGTGGGACTATTACTTCCTTTGATTTGGATGCTATACTCCTGTTGATGCAGCCTAGAATTGCATTGGCCTTTTTGGGCAGCACATCATACTGTTGATGAAATTTTACCTGTGGTCTGCTAAAATGTCTAGATCCTTTCCACATGTACTCATGCCAAGCAAGATATCACCCATCCTGTATTTGCACATTTAATTTTCCTGCCTAAATAGAGTAACTTAAGGGGGCTGCAGACTTTTGGCTCTGGGCTGCCTCTGCTAGCCGTGGATTCGCTTGTGCAGTGCTTCACTGAGAGAGGGCATCAGAGCTGAGGTGTGCCCAAATAGATGCTAGCAAGGTACAACCATGCCTCCCTTTACACTCTGCTTCACCCTATGCCCCCTCTTTGACTGTCTGCTTTGTGTATGTTGTACTCATCTCTATGAGAGTTCCATGGTTTCCCTTTTGGGCATTCCCACCCCCACCACTTGTGTATCGAAGCTCTGCTCCTTTTATATGTGGCCCTGCGATGGGGCGTTTACATGCACAATTAGGGTTAGGATTTGGAAAGAGCGCCCCTTTAGAGCCGCACTGTCATTGGTGCATTTATACATACATACAAAGGTGCGCCCTTTCCAGGAAGAAGTGCAAGAAAGCAGCTTCTTTTTGAAGCAGCTTTTCTCTCCTTAAGATGGCTAGAGGGCGCTTTCCAGCTGGCTTCAACGTGTGCATCATCTAAACGCCTCACCTTGAAGCTGGCCTGAAACCTGCTTATTTTGCCCATCTGTTTCGCCCCTTTCTAACTCTTAGTCCTGCCACTGACTTATGTCTCTTTATTATTAAGTGTTTTTACAATTCTTGGTAGCATGTTTTGATGTTAAACATAAATCACTTCAGGCCACTCCTTTGTGAACAGAAAGAAAATAATTTTTATTTACAGAAAGAGCTTATGATGGTATCTCTTTTGGTAGCTGGTTCTCAAAGCTTATGGTTAAAAAGTGTATATTACTTCACCGGATACAAATTGGCTTTGTTTCAGTTAACTCAAGGACTTCAGTTACTCTTCAACTGTGTTCTAGTTCTTTCCACAGACCTTCCACTAAAGCTTATTCAGTAGGAGTATAAATCCAATGAATCTCTAGCTTTATTCATAAATTACAATTCTACAGAATAATTTGGACCCGAGCCTTCCCTTCACTGGCTCTCCACTGCGCAAAGAACTTATCTGATTGATCAGGTGAATGGAACAGTCAAGAGCGCCTGTTATCAGCTTTGGCAGATATGCCAACTGCGCCCTTACCTGGAAATAAGGGACCTAGAAACTGTAGTATATGCACTGGTAACTTCACAACTTGATTTCTGTAATGCACTCTACATGGGGCTACCCTTATACCTAGTTCAGAAACTATAACTGGTACAAAACATGGCAGCCAGGTTGATTACTGAGAAATCTAGAAGGGATCATATTACACTGATTCTGAAACCCCTTCACTGGCTGCCTATTGGTTTCTGAGCACAGTATAAGGTGTTGGTGCTGACCTTTAAAGCCCTACATGGCCTGGGTCCAACCTATCTAAGGGATCGCCTTCTTCCATATAATCTGCCCCGCTCCCTCAGATCCTCTGGGAAGAACCTACTGCAACTGAAAAAAACTAGATTAGTAGTAACGTCCCAGAGGTCTTTCTCTATCTTTGCTCCCAGGCTATGGAATGCCTTGCCAGAAGAGATCCATCAAATAACCAGCTTGGACAATTTTAAAAAAGCCATCAAGACGGATCTCTTCTGGCAGGCCTTCCCTGAATAGAATAGACTCTACCTCAATCTGTGTCTCTCCCTCTTTTACATCTTTACTAGTGCTATAACACCAGTCATTTTTAACTTATTTTAGTAGTGCATTTAATTTAATTTAATTTAAAAAGGGGGGGGGGTAACTTGTTTTTATCATGTTTTATTGTTCAATGTGGGGTTTGTTTTTTCTATCTGACAGTAAGGGCTGTTCGACAGTGGAACACACTCCCTCAGAGTGGACGTTATCACACGCGGGTCTCAAAGCGGCAAGAAAGTGGTATGGAATCAATCCAGAACTATACCGGTATAGACCCTACAAGACGGAAATGACTATCAGACGCAACTAGCATCATTGTGCAATTAACGATACCGCGATAGATGCGCTCCTGGGGACCGTATCTGCCGTTCACACACAAGTGAGAAGATCCCCTCCAGAACCCAGCAAGGATGTTCTTGCACATGTGCAGAAACAGGACAGCCGCAGCTGTCACTTGCCGCGGCTGTCACACACACACACACCCCTTTCCAAGCCTGGAAGCCTGGTTGCTTTCCTTGGGATGAGGCCGGGCTCGGAGGGCTCCTCCGACCCTGGCCTCGTCCCAAGGGAAGCCTGGTTGCTTTCCTTGGGATGAGGCCGGGGTCCGAGCCCGGCCTCGTCCCAAGGAAAGCAACCAGGCTTCCAGGCTTGGGAAGATGTGTGTGTGTGACAGCCGGCTGTCACACACTCACGCACACACCTTCCCAAGAGAGAGCCACTCTGAACAGACGTCCTCAGAGCGGCTCTCTTTCTCGGCTTGGGTTGGGAAGGGGCACACACCCCTTCCGAGCGGCTCTCTTTCTCGGCTTGGGTTGGGAAGGGACACCCCCCCTTCTGAAGCCTGCGCAGGGCCTGGGCTCCACAATACGTATCTCGTGATCAGACATACGGTGAAAGCAGCATCATTGTGGTATCATTCCGGTCATGCAATTGCAATTCTCCAAGAAACCGGCATTCAAAAGAACAGGGATGATGCAGCATTGGGACAGGGTTGGGACGGGGTTGCGTGCGACGTCATGTGAACACACGGGAAAAAGAACCGCGATGGGACGGGATTGGGACGGGGTTGCGTGTGACGTCGTGTGAACACATGGGAAAAAGAACCATAATGGGACGGGATTGGGTGAAGATTCTTTCTGCTTTAGGCCCCGTGTGATAACGTCCAGTGTGGTGGAGTCTCCTTCCTTGGAGGTCTTTAAGCAGAGGCTGGATGACTTCCAGTTGGTACGGCGGACCGTCGAGACGCGGTTCGGACCTTGTCCATAAGGAACTGTCTTGTCGAAGGTGGAAAAAGGCTGTGAGAATTACAGACACAGCCTAAATTATCCCCCTGGTAAGGGGGATTCGGAAGGAAACTCCCAAGTCCGCTGTCTTCTTGCTAGGCAACAGTGAAGAGGTGGTAGTGGAGGAAGAAATACAACCAGGGAAGAACCTCTTTCCGCCTACGACTCTCCTCGGAAAGAGGACTAGGGATGCCACCAACTTTTTAATCATTTGTGAGTAGTAAGAAGTTGATATAGGCTGATTTTGGCCAATAAAGCCGGATCCCTGGCCAAGTACGTTTTCTTTTGCAACCCTTCTTTTTTTGGGACTAAAAAGCAAGAAATAACAATAATATTCATTGGTGGAAAATTTCCCTTATCAATATATGAAAGAGGAAGCGGCTTAAATTAACAACGCGATAAGCCTGACAAACTTAAAGACTCGTACGTAGCCCTGTTCTTTTTTTTTTCTTACTTTATATTTTTTTCTCTTCTTTTTCTTTCATTGTGAGTGAGAAGACTATAACTAGGATTAAGTATTATGAACAGAATGAGAAAAACTGAGTATTAGAGACAGCTGCGGTAAATTAGTTTGCGCTTACCTCAGCCACTGTGTAAGAAGCCCATTTGTGTTGGAGCAGGATGCTGTGTAACGACTCGAGAGCAACATGTTTGCTCGTGAGTAAGGTCCCAAACAGACGATGAGCAAGCACCCTGGGAGTGGCTATTGATTAAACTGGAAGCAGAAAGCGATTGAACCGGAACCGGAAAGTTAAAAACAGATGCCTGGACGCTGGGGAAAGTAGTCCAGAGCTGCTTGGTGAAGCCGGAAGGAAGGAAACAGCGAGTTAATTAAAATCTTGAGTCCGGAACGAGGAAATTGGAATTGGACACTTAAAAATAAACAACTGGAGGTTGGGAAAGATCCGGAAAGGTAACCCTAAGTCTTTTGGAAAGAAATTTGGAGCGGCAAATTTGGAGAGGGGAGAAAAACTTAATGGCTCCATTGTACTTTAACGACTTTAGTGAACTTAATTCGAATTGAATAGGAGAAGGGTGAAGAGATAAAAAGTGGAGTCTCTGCCCCAGCTTTGGGACCTTCGGAGGAACGGAGTACTAAGGAATGACTTAAGACTGCCAGCTTTAAGGAAACCATTGTGACTGAAGAAACTTTGTAATAAACTTGAATACCACCGCAAGGGTTAATATGGATGATTAGAATATAATAATTAAGTATCCTGTGTGAACTAGGGGATTTATTTAGGGTGGAATTGAGCATTAATATATATGTATGTTATAAGACTACTGATCTAAATACATAGGATTTAAGTATAGAGGATTTATATATATGATATAATAAGATTGTTGATTTAAGCATACAAGAGACTTTGAGATACTGTATTATTAGATTGTGGAGCGTGGATAATATTATATGCCTTTATTGTTGAATATTATTAGGAAAATCTATATATACATATATTAATATAGCATATATATTAATGGCAACAAAAACAAGAGCACAGGCCCAAGCTTTGGCCCAATCTCAAAGTAGTCGTAGATCATCTGTGGACCAAACAAAAGGAGTAGATGATAACATGGCCCTTGTGGAAGAACTAAGGAAAATTCGTTTAGATCTAAGTAAAGAAATACAGGATCTAAGGTCTGAAATGGTGGAGTTAAGGATGGAGATTAAAAATGAATTGAGGGCGGAGCTCACAGTAGTAAGCGGTGCAATTGATAGGATGTCCATAGAGATGACTAAAATTCAAAATAAAATGGAAACTATTGAGAAAAAACATGAGAATTTTGAAGGTAATTTGAAAGAAATTAGTCAGAAACAAAAGGAATTGATTGAGGTTAATGTTATGAAGGAAGTTAAAGCTAGGGAAAGATCTTTAAAAGTCAGAGGGATTCCGGAGGAGGAGAAAGAAAATACTTGGCAAAAAGTGACTAATATGTTGAGTATATATTTAGAGAAAGATTTATCATTATGTGAAATGGAGATAGATAACTTGTTTCGAGTGAACTCTTATGCGGCAAAAAAGAACAATTATCCCAGAGATATTATTATACTTTTTGTCAGGAAACATGTAAGGGATACCCTCTGGTTTAGTCATAAAAAAAATCCGATTAAATATGAAGATAAGGAAATTCAGTTATATAAAGATTTGCCTCCAGAAATAATAAAAAGGAGAAAAGATTATAACTTCCTCACAATGGAATTAAGACAAAGAAATATAAATTATCGATGGAAACTTCCCGAAGGTCTTCTAATTTGGTTCCAAAAGAAAAAGATTGAAGTAAGATCTTTGGAAGATGCAAGGGAGTTTTATAAATTCCTCAAGAAAGAACAAAGAAAAGAGAATAAATGGAATGTTAGTCCAAGTAGGAAAGAGTATAAAAAAAGATCAAGACAGGACATAGATATTTTAGAGAAGGATGAAAAGGGCTCAGCAGTACAGAAACAAGGCTCTAAATTGTTAAGAAAAGACAGTAAAGGTCCGGCTAATCTTGATCTGGAAGAGAAGGAAATAGTTTCGGCAACTACT
The DNA here is from genome assembly GCA_026167975.1 of Phrynosoma blainvillii. Taxonomy (NCBI): domain Eukaryota; kingdom Metazoa; phylum Chordata; class Lepidosauria; order Squamata; family Phrynosomatidae; genus Phrynosoma; species Phrynosoma blainvillii. Next base: position 158,536,641 of record JANUYF010000004.1, read on the forward strand.
ACAGACAATTTAAATTTAGAAGAGGAACTAGAATCGGAGGGAGAAATTAATTCGGGCTTAAGTGAGGTAGAATCAGATTCTGGTGAACTATAAAAATGAATGGTTTAAATATATTAACCTGGAACATAAAGGGACTGAATGGATCTGAAAAGAGGGGGAAAGTTTTTCATTATCTGAGTAAATTAAACTGTGATATTATTGCCTTGCAAGAAATCAGGATTAAAAAGGATGATGTCAAATTATTAGAAAACCCTAAATTAGGGAAACTATTTGCTTCTACTACAAATGAAAAAAGAAAGGGAGTAGCATTATATGTAAATGCTAAATATGATGTGATAAAAACAATGATTGACCCTAATGGACATTTTGTAGTTGCACAAGTTGATATGTTCGGATTGAAGGTTTTGATTCTGGGAGTATATGGTCCCCATGAAAGTAAGGGGAAATTTTTTAAACATTTATTAAATAAAATTGAGGACTTTTCGTTTGACGCATGCATCGCCATGGGGGATTGGAATGGGGTTATTGAACCAAGTTATGACAGGAAATCCCAAAAGAAAATTAAAAGTAATCAGGGTAAACTCCCTAAGGAGTTTTTTGAACTTATTGAAAGAATAGGGATTAAAGATGTTTGGAGAGAGAAACAAGGGAACAAAAAGGAGTTTACTTTTTTCTCAAATAGCCATCAATCATGGGCTTGACTTGACATGGTATTGACATCAGACAATATATTACCTAAGGTGTCGAAAGTAGAAATAAGGCCCAGGATTCTATCTGATCATAACCCGGTATGGGTTAGCATAACATTAGGGAAAAGACAAACTACTTGGAAACTGAGACCGGATATATTAGAAAAAGAGATAGTAGCTAAAGATATACAAGTAGCAATTGAAAATTATTTTAAAGAAAATTTAAATAGAAATGTTGGCTATGAATTTGTGTGGGATGCAGCGAAAGTGGTTATTAGAGGTATATTGATGAAGAAATCCTTCGAATTAAAGAAAAAAGTCAACAAAAATTAGAGACCCTACATATACAGTTGAGGGATAAAGAAAAGGAATTAGGGAAAACACCAAATAATAAAAAAGTGTTAACTGAATATAAAGCATTGCAACAGCAAATTGAGTTGTTAATAACAGAAGAGTTTGAAAAAAAGATTCTTTTTATGAAATGGAAAAAAATTTGAAGGCGCAAATAAGCCAGGAAAGTGGCTTGCCTTCCAAATGCGAAAAGAGCAAGAGAAAAAACAGATAACTTTTCTGGTTGATGAGAAACAAAGAATTACGGACCAGGATCAAATTAAGAAGGTCATATATGAGTTCTATGAACAATTATATAAGGAAAATCAGGAACCAGAACTGGATGAAATAAAAAAATACTTAGAAAATTCGAAAATAAAACCATTGAATGAGGATCAAATATTGAATTTAAATCATAAAATTACAATCCAAGAAGTTATGAATGCGATTAAGACCACTAAATTAAATAAATCTCCAGGCCCGGATGGTTTTTCAGCTGAGTTCTATAAGAAATATGCTAGTCAAATAAGTTTACCTCTTTGTGAAATGTTAAATGAAATTGCAGAGGGTAAGACAGCTATCCCAAAATTGTGGACTCAAGCTGAGATAGTTTTGATACCAAAAGAGGGGAAGGATAAAGGAGATATAAGGAATTATAGACCAATCTCCCTATTAAATAAAGATTATAAAATCTTCGCTACGATCTTGGCTGAAAGACTTAAAAAAATCCTTAGCAATTGGATTCACCAGGACCAGACAGGATTTTTGCCTTCAAGGAAGATCAATGAAAATATTAGAACTGTGTTGGACTTAATTGAATATCATGAGAGGAAAATAGACAAAAAGCTTGCTATGATTTTTTTAGATTTCGAAAAAGCGTTTGATAATGTGAGTTGGTTATTTTTATTTAGTGTATTAGTTAAGATAAACGTAGGCGATAAATTTATCAACAGGATCAAAGCTATCTATAACCGGCAGGAAGCCCAAATATGTATTAATGGTGAGAGGACTAAGAACATTCAAATTGAAAAAGGAACTAGACAGGGGTGCCCTCTATCCCCTCTACTCTTTTTGATAGTAGTTGAAATTCTCAATAATAATTTAAGAGATGATGTTAATATAAAAGGAGTAAAATGTAAAGGATTTGAATTCAAACTTAAATCGTATGCCGACGATTTATTAGTTACAATTTCAGATATAGAAGATAGCTTAAAAAGACTTATACTGCAGTTAGAAAAGTTCACTAAAGTCTCTGGTCTTAAAATCAATAAGGATAAGACAATAGTCCTACCAAACAACATAACCCAAAAAGAAAAGGATAATATGAAAGAAATAACAGGTTTTCAAATTGGGAAGAAAGTAAAATATTTAGGTATTAAAATAACTGGCCAAAATGTGGATCTATACAAAAATAATTATGAAAGGCTGTTCAAAGAAATTAAAAAAGATATGGAAACTTGGGGGAAGATAAATTTGTCTTGGTTAGGAAGAATCTCGGCCATTAAAATGAAGGTTCTTCCTAAAATTATGTTTCTATTTCAAAATTTACCTATCATTACGAATAACAAACCATTTAAGAAATGGAATAAAATTCTATCTAATTTTATTTGGCAAGGCAGACGCCCCAGAGCAAGATTAAAAGTTTTGCAAGATAGCAAGGAAAGAGGTGGGTTGGCCCTTCCTAACTTGCAACTTTATTATGAAGCGAATTGTCTAAATTGGATGTTAACATGGTTTAATCTTGAGGACAAAAAAATTTTGGCGTTAGAAGGGATTGACCAGAGATTTGGGCTGCATGCCTATCTTTTTTTATCAGAAATACAAGATACATAAAGACTTCATGAATCATTATATTAGGAAGGCCATGTTACAAGTATGGATTAAATATAAAGAAAGAATCTGCCCGAATATACCAACTTGGGCTTCAGTCCATGAGGCTTTTCAAAATAGAGAGACAATTAAACACAAAGAATGGTTAACCTATCAGGACTTAATCAATTATGAATGTAGCAATGATAAGATGGACTTCAAAAAGCTGGAACAGCTGACAAATGAAGGATGCTCCTTAGGGTGGCTTTTGTATCTTCACCTTAGGGAAAGATATCTTTTAGATTGCAAAACTGTAGGAATTAGAACTAATAAGACTTAATTTGAAGAATGTATGGTAGCGGATAATCCAAAAAAAGTTGCTTTATTTTATAAATGTTTATTAAATATTAATTTAGAAGAAGAGGTTGTAAAAGAATACATGGTTAAATGGTCCCAAGATATTAATCAGGGATGCTTTGATTGGGAGTTCCTGCATGGCAGGGGGTTGGACTGGATGGCCCTTGTGGTCTCTTCCAACTCTATGATTCTATGATTCTATAATCAAGTTATAAGGTTAGAACATTGGGAAAAAGCTTGGACCCAAAACCAAAAATATACAATCAGTTTTGATATGAGAGAAAACCTCGTTAAGATGCATCATAGGTGGTATTTGACCCCTGTGAGACTAGCAAAAATCTATAAAGGATTGTCACATAAGTGTTGGAAGTGTAAGCGAGCTAAGGGGTCCTTATTCCACATATGGTGGAATTGTAAAAAGGCGAAAAAATATTGGTCAACTGTCCACAGATTAATGGAGGTAATACTAGAAACTAAAATAAGTTTGGATCCTAAATTGTATCTGCTGAATATTATGTTGGATAGAAATTTGGAGGTAACACATGGGAAACTTATATACTATATGATTACTAGTGCGAGAATGGTTTACGCCCATAAATGGAAGAGTGAAGCTTTACCGCATCAAGAGGACTGGTTAAAGAAACTATTAGAATTGATGCAAATGGATAGACTAACAATAAGGTTGAGGGAGCAAAATTGGGAAAAGAATGAAGTAATCTGGCAGCCGCTCCTAAAATATATTAGTAATAGAGATAAGGTTAAACAATAAGTAAAATATGGGAGAGATGTCTGAGTAAAGTTATCAATGATGATAAAACACTATAGATAAAAGACCATAGGAAGTTACAATGATGCTAGAAAAAGTATTAGTGGGAATTGGGAATTGGAATATATGTCTATGTATATATAAAAGTAAATGGATAAAGAGTTGTAGTAATTATTTAAACCTCAGATTTTCTATAATTAAGTAAGAAGGAGAATATAGAAGTAAAGGTTAAAATGGCTTGACTCAGGTTCCAGGAAGTCGATAGGGGTACTTGGTATTTACCCCTTTCTTTTCTTTTCTTTTCTTTTCTTTTTTTTCTTCTTCTCTCCCCCCTTTTTTGTTTTGTTTTCTCTCTTTCCTTGTTGTTTGTCTTTATAATCGGTTTTGTATAATCGGTTATGTATGTAAATAATTTGTATGTATGTTATATGTAATATGTAATCTTTTTTTTAAACTAATAAAAAAAATAAGCAGAGGCTGGATGACCATCTGTTGGGGATGCTTTGATTGGGAGTTCCTGCATGGCATGGGGGCTGGACTGGATGGCCCTTGTGATCTCTTCCAATTCTAAGATTCTATGATCTTAATGATGTAAGCTGCCTTGATTGCCTTGGCAAAAGGCAGAATACAAAAATAAAGTTGTATTATTATTATTATTATTATTATTAATCTTCTCAGAGAGAGTTTTGAACCTTGGGCAACTGACTTTTTGTAACTGACCACTGTAAACTTCTGAAAGACCTGTTTCATTCCCACCCTCACAACTGTATATACATGTTTTATACATGAGCATTTATTATCATTGTGTTGTACCCAAATAAGTGGGTTTATATCCATGAAAGCTCATGGAAAAATAAAAACTCATTACTCTTAAAGGTGAAGCCACATTTCTTTTTCTTCCCCCCCCCCCTTCCACTCCTTCCTCCTTTTTATAATCATGGTGGTCAAACTATAGAACCCCAAGCTAGACTGAACGCTTGGATGATGTCTTTGTAAATGAAATGACACAAACATGCAAAAGGGAAACATCTAGTAGTAATGGGAGACTCCAACCACTCTGACATGTGTTGGAATTCAAATTCTGCCAAGGTAAAATGCAAAAAATAATTATTCTAAGTTCCCTTGCGGACAATTTAATTGTTGGTTATGATGAACATAGTTATGTGTTATGATAGGTTATGGTTATGTTTGGCCTTCCCTTTCCTCTGTATAACAAATTCCAGGAGAATGGGATCACTCCCATCCAAGGATCCCACTAATTCTACCTGTTGACCATTTTGTCTCTGACTCTGTCAATTATTATATGATTGGTTATGATCAACTCTGTTCAATGGACTGAATTCTGTTCTGATGAACAGGATAGAAGAAGTGGGATCCTTGGGTGGGAGTGATTCCATTCTCCTGGAATTTATCATACAGAGGAAAGGGAAAACCAAACATATAGTCAAGTATGCACTCTGCACTTTAAGAAAGCTGATTTCTGTCAGGTTAGGGAAATGGTAGGTGAGACTCCATGGTCAGAAATGGTCAAAGGGAAGGGCATTTATAATTTCAGGCAGGTTTCTTAAAGGTGAGATATTTAAGGCACAAGTGCAAATAATTCCAATGAGGAAGAAAAGAGTGAGATGTCAAAAGAAACCAGGGTCGATGTACAAGGAAATTTCAGATGAGTTGAGATGTATATGAACAGATTGGAGAACTGGGTCAAACTAACAAAAGGAATTTCAACAGGGATAAATGTAAGGGCCTCTGCAGAGTTAGGGCCTCTGCAGACGGGTGGCCATGGGCTGCCCCGAGAAGCCACGGATTGGGGCCGAGGCTGCCGCACACCTCGGCCCCAATCCACTCTTTTTTTGGCCCTGGAAGGAGTGCTAAAATAGTGCTCCTCCCTCAAGGCATGGAAAGGACACCGCAAAAGGCGGCGCGCGCCTCTTCGGTGTCTCCTCCGGCTCAGCATGTCTGGACGCCGAGCCAGAAGGACGTCATTGGAGCGCCCGTCATGTGCAACGACAGGTGCTCCGATGACGTCCTCAGGAAGGGGTTGGGGCACCCGGCGTCCGGCTCCCCCTCCCCTTCCTGGGATTGAAGACGGCAGCCCAGGGAAGCCTAAAAACATGGCAAAAGGGTCCTGCCCCACATCCCCAAGAGGGCACTGGGAAGCACTGGGAAGCAATTTTTTTTTTGCAGTCCACCAAGGTCTCCTAGGGGCCTAATGTGATCCCTTAGCCCCCCAGAATTATCCACCCCCAATTTAAAGGATGATGAGTAAGGTATAATAATATGCTCTGTGAATGAACTTAATGTTGTGATATGTATATATCACAATATTAGATTCATTCAGATAGCATATTTTTATGTCCTGATATTGCGTTATGCATCCTCTTAGAAAAGCATCCTCTTAGAAAAGCATTAATGGTTTTCTTTCTAAATTATGTCCCCAAGCTTTTGTCATTGCAGGTTTGATTGGAATTGGTTGAAATGTTGAGAAACCAATATGTTTATCTCTGTGATCAGGAAGATGTTAAGGATATGTTCCGTGACAATTTGCATTGCCAATTTTTGATGCTCTCACAGAGATTTACGTAAGGGCTTTATAACAGGCATATTAATAGTGTATGTCCATTTCTGATAAGATTTGCTATTTTCTTTTCTATTGGAACAGGATACATAGGGCCCATATGTCTTATTTATTACAAGAGCTACATAGACGATTAGGTGTTACCTTGTTGTTACACAATGTAAGTTTTCAACTTATGATAACCCTAACATGAACCTGTCACAGTGTTTTCTTGACAAGATGGGATCAGAGGGAGTTTACCATTGCCTTCCTCTGAGGTTGAGAGAATGTGACTTGACCAAGATTACCCAGTGGTTTTCCATGGCCAAGCGGGAATTTGAACCAGGTCTCCCAGAGTCCTAGTCCAAAATTCAAATTGCTACACCACACTGCCTTTCATCCTAACAGTTGCTGAACCTTGCTATTCTGATCATTCCAGAAACTCCTCTGAACTGTCAGGAAAAAAGAGAGAGTGTGTCAAGAGGGTCAGCACTAAAGAGTTAAAAGGGCCTCATACTGTGAACTTGGAAGGCAGTTTTTGTTGGTTGGAATAGAATCATAGAATCACTTGGTCTGCATAAATGATAAGGCAAAGGTGATTGCAGAATAAATAGGATTCTGTGGAAATCTGTAAGGAGGACAGAGAGATGTGAAAGGAGAGTAGATTACAACTCTTCCACTGTGCTTCCTCCTTGTTGCTTTTATTTCCCACCAGAAAGCTGCATTAGAGACTAAGGGGGGTTGCAGACTGCCAGAAATAGTGTGAATTCAGTCCACTTTTAGGGTTAGGGTTAGAGTTAGGGAACCATGGGAACTGTATTTTATTGTGGCATCAGAGTTGTCTGACAGAGAAGGCTCAATGTCTCAGAAAAATAACAGTTCCCATGATTCCCTAGCACTAACCCTAACCCTAAAAGTGGACTGAATTCACACTATTTCTGGCAGTCTGCAACCCCCCTAAGCTAAATTCCCCCCAACCTTGCTATTGACTTCAGCTCCCCGCTTTAAAATTATTGTGCTGGATGGAATTAAGTGGAACCATTTTGTAACAACACAACAACACCTTGCAGCCAACCTTACAGAGAACCTTGTATAATTGTGTGAAATCGAGATCGAGGCCCATACCATGCCACCCCCGAAGGCACCTGCATATCAGTATTAGTCCTGGAAGTAAAAATGAAACCCAGCCCTTCACGGAGTAGTCAAGCTCTGTCTTAGGGTCTATAGAAACATGATTCAGACAAGCCAATAGCAAAATGGTCCAGCAACAAACAATGTACTGTTTTCAGCAAACTAAAGTGAATGCAAGTAAGCCTGAGCCAAGAATATGCTGCTGGAGTGTGGTGAGGTCTTCTTTTTTTGAAGGTTTTAAAACAGTGGCTGGATGTCCATCTGTCTTGTGTGTTCCTGTATGGAAGGGGAGTTGGACTGGATGGGCCCTGTGGTCTCTACCAGATATATGATTCTTTGATTCTCTGAGCTGGCTGCTCACATAAGCTAGACTGCCCTTTTGAAAAAGAACAGAGCAGTGCATTTATAATAAAACAGATAGCAGAACGTTTCATATGTAGATAGAGTAAATTTTAAAATCATTTTGCTTCAAGATCTTTTTGTGGATGTAACAGGCTATCCCCCTTTCTTGTCTTCTCAATGTGACTTGCCTGGGTGAGTTGAATCCACAGTGCTCATCTGTAATTGTGTTTCCAGTATTAGGTGGTGTTTTGGTTTTGGTTTCATTTGGTATCTCTTATATGGTTGCATTGTAGAATGCAAGATCGCTTTGAAATCCTTTGGGCAGGACCTTCAGATTATAGCTGAAGATTTTTAAAGTACTGTGAAGGTAAAGGTTTTCTCTTGACATGGTCATAGCAGACTGTAGGGGGCAGTGCTCATCTCTATTACTAAGCCAAAGAGCCAGCATTGTTCATAGATTACTCCAGTGGCCATGTGGCCAGCATGACTGTACAGAATGCTGTTACCTTCCCACCGAAGTGGTACCTATTTATCTACTTGCATTTGCATGCTTTCAAACTGCTCGGTTGGCAGAAGCTGGGACTAGTGATGGGAGCTCACCCCATCATGCAGCACTCGGGTGCCAGACTGCCAACCTTCTGATAGTCAGAATTGGCATCTTAACCTCTAAGCCAGGGGTAGGCAACCTTTCCCCTTTAAGGGCCGAGGGACTTCAGCTCCCAAAAGCCTCAGCCATGTTGGCCAATAGTCCCATGTTGGCCAATAGCTCCTGGGATTCTGGGAGCTGAAGTCCCTCGGCCCTTAAAGGGGAAAGGTTGCCTACCCCTGCTCTAAGCCACCACATACCTTTGAAGATGTTTAGGTAATCTCAGTGTTATCTTAAGAAGTTGGGACTGAAAAGGAAGATTGGGGGCCTAAGCAGACTGCCAGAAATAGTGCACATTAAATTGAGGCACTGCCCTGGCTCAGTGCTAGGGAATCATGGGAACTGTAATTTATTGTGGCACCAGAGCTCTCTGACAGAGAAGGCTCAATGTCTCAGAAAAAAATACAATTCTCATGATTCCCTAGCACTGAGCCAGGGCAGTGACTCAATTTAATGTGCACTATTTCTGGCAGTCTGCTTAGGCCTTTAGACTCATGGAGATTATTGCAGCACTAATTAAAGTGGCTTACCTGAGCCATCTTAAAATTTTAAACGGGTGGTATCTTGATGTTATCAGAAGGATTTTGCCACTGAAATCACTACTTGCATCCAGCCTGGGTCAATCCCCGCTTCCAGGGCTGCTCAGCGTGGCTTTTTTCAAAGCTGGGAGTTTTCTTGCTTAAAGAAATGGCTGCCAGAGTGGCCCTGGGATCGGGGCTGGACCCAGGCTGGACCCGGGCAGCATGTGGTTTATTGACTCAGCAAGGCCTTTGACTACATAGATCATGAAAAAGGCATAGATCATGCTCTTCACATTCCTAGCAGTCTTCCTATCTCTTGATTGCAGTCTCCATTCTGATCAAAGTTTGATCCAAGGTGTGGGAAATCTTTAGCTATTTCTATATCTTCATTCTCTAGGTTGAATTTATGTATATTCTCCACAGACATTGTTTTTGTTTTCTTTATGTTTAGCATCAAGCTTGCCTTTGCACTTTCTCCTTTGACCTTCCTCAGTAATTGTTCCAAGTCTATATTTTCCCCTAGTAGTATGTTGTTGTCTGCATATCTTCTTTTAAGTCTAAACTTGCTCTTTGAATGATATTTTCTGCATACAAGTTGATTAATTAATTAATTAATTAATGCCGAACATTTAAAAAAACATAAATAATGATCACAGAAGATCTACAAGAATTCATCCTAGACAATGAGAAAATTGAAATAATGAGAGTTTGCACACTTGGGCTAAATATTGATCAGAAAAGAGACTGCAGTCAAGAAATTACAAGACTAGGATTGAGAAGGGCAGCTATGAAATGACTGGACAAGATAATAAACTGTAAAGACATAACTCTGAATACTAAAGTTAGGATAGTCCAAGCCATTGTACTCCCCATCATCATAGACGGATGAGAAAGCTGGACAGTTAAAAAAAGTGGATAGGAAGAAAATTTGAGATGTGGTGCTGGAGAAGAGTTCTGAGCATACCATGGATGACCAAGAAGACAAACAAAGGGTCCCAGAACAGTTCAAACCTGAACTCTTTCTGGAGTCCAAGATGACTAAATTGAGGCTGTCTTACTTTGGCCACATCATGAGACAAAGCAAATCATTAGAAAAGACAATAATGCTAGGAAAGGTGGAAGGCAGTAGAAAGAGAGGATGACCACATGCTAGTTGGTTAGACTCCTTCAGGGAGGACACAGACCTTTGCCTGCAAGACTTGAGCAGAGAGGTTAGGGGGTGTTGGAGATTTCTCATCCACAGGGTCAACATGAGTTGAAGTTGACTTGAGGGCAGTTAACAATAACAACAATCTGCATTTTTGGAGCTGCAGACTTTGGTTGTCAATCTTGGACGAGATCCAGGGATCTTCACAGTGGGAACAAGTAGCAGGATTAGGATTAGGATTAGAAACTCTTGGTTTTAAGTGTGATGGTTTTCCATTCCTGTGGCTGGTTTTGAAGCCAAGCTTTGTGGTTTCTCCAGTTAGGTGTATCCAATTCTTAGTCAGTTTCCTTTTTCCAGTGCATAGTCTCCAGAGATACTGAAAGTCTTAACATTTCTTAGGACGTTATCACACGGGGAGTTGCAGGGAGAAAGTGGAAATAAACGGGACGAGTGAAAGACTTTAATTTACAGGATTTGTCCCGTTCCGCCTCATCTGATAACTAAATTCGAATTTAAAAGGGGGTTAATTTGAACGAAAACCTGATCTTTTCAAATCCTCAAAAATCCTGAAAATGAAAAGATCAGGTTTTCATTCGAATTAACCCCCTTTTAAATTCGAATTTAGTTATCAGACGAGGCGGAACGGGACAAATCCCGTAAATTAAAGACTTCCGCTCGTGCCCGTTTATTTCCACTTTCTCCCTGCGATTCCCCGTGTGATAACATCCTTAATTTTTACAGCTGTTCTGACAAAGAAGTACCTTCCAAATTCACTTTACAAGTAGATTTTGTGTTGGATGAAAACTGTTGATCATTGCTTAAATTTCTGGATATCATATGGCTGTTAAAAGCACAGAAATCTCACCCAGAAAAAGTGATAAATTTATTTCTGGCTGACACCAGTAAAAAGTAATTTAAAAAAATCACATCATAGGAAACCAAGAAACCCATTCAGAGGCTGGGGTGTATCAGCTACCAAGCTCTTACGTACAGGGTCTACATAGCTGTGATTTATTTAGTATTAATCAGTCTCAGATTGTGTGATGGACTGATGTGGCAACAATTATGGGAAAAACTGATAAGAGCCCAGCTTGATATAAGCACAAAGGGAATGTTCCTATATTGGCTCTTGTGGCTCAGAATCAGGAAGATGGTAGGGGATGAAGGGAAGAAGGCTGCTTATAAAGACTGAGAACTGGGAGATTGTCTTGAGTATGGAGCAGACCTTGGGAAAGGGGCCACACTCAGATTCTTCCCCTCTCTGGGTCTCTTCCGGAGGCATTTCACAATGAAGGCTCACCACCCTTTTCATATTGATCAAACACACAGAATGTTCTCCTTTGGAATCTTTTATTAACGTATAGAAAATGCATTAAAAAAGGAACTATACAGAGCCTAAGAGCAATCAGGACTAAAAATACTAGTTAACAATGGTTAACAAGCGTATATCCCATTCTCTGAGCTACAGTTCCATCACAGGACCACTGGGAGGGCAGTCGCTTTCTCTTCTCTCTCTCCCCCCTCATTCTGTTCTACTGGAAAAATTTAGTTCATCAAAATCTCTCTGAGGGAGTTGTCACCTCATACTTTCCCCTCCCCATTAAGCAATACACACAGTTCCAGAATAATGCATATACAAAGGTATGTGTGTGTGTCCCAGGTTTTAAAAATATTTTTGAAACGTCCTTCTGACAAAGCAATAGTGACATTAGCCCAGATTTAGGTATTAGTATGCAGTCTAATTGTCTCCCATGAGATCTGGTCTTGCTTTTCTCTGCTGCCTCTCATCCCAACCTGACACAGTAATGTCTGAACTAATGTAGCATTCACCAGCCTTTAGGCAGTATTATTGGAGTGCCATAGGCACTGCGGGTTGAAAGGTTAATGGAAATAATCAGTAGAGCACCTAGTTACATCCCTGGACAGGACCAGAAGGGGGGGAAAGCCCCAGGCAAGAACATCATAGACAGGCACGGGGCATGCTGTTGTCAGCATTCCCAGTAAACTCCAGCATCACAGTGGTTTATTACGGAAGTTTCCCTTCAGTCTCTGTTTTTTTCAATATTTGGCCCATTTTGCCTTTCAGGTGGTTGAGAAATATAGAAGTTTTTTTTTTTTAAATGATGGAGTAACACAGAAGCACGTCAACTAAATATCTTTTGTGGAATAATTAATTCAGAATAAATTACCACTCCCTGGTTGGCTAGTTGTAGGCTGCATGATTCAGCCAGCTCCTTTTGTTAGTCAGTGCTATAGAACTCTGCACTTTTCTTTTCTAACAGCAGTTCCCTGCACACTGCATTGCATTTCACTTCAGAAATTGCCCTAAATTCAAAAGCAATCTGACTACTGTCAGAGGAAAAGACACAGAAGCCTTTCTCCCCATGTGGAGCTCACTCCAAGGACCTTTATAATAGCCACACTGTTCATGCACCTCTCGAGGACACATAATCATGCATTCAGAGTTTGTTCAATATCCAGCTTCCATACATGGATTACACTGATTTGCTCATTCAGAGGGGTAGCTGGTTTAAATTGGATTTTTCAGGAACTAATCCACTTAATGGGATTTTGTTAGTGTGCCCTAGATTACTTTTGAAAAAAATGTCCTGTTTTAAATGGCAGAAGATTCATATTCTACAGTTCCTTAGGTGGGGGGATGTTCATGTATTGTAAAGTCCTCATTTTCGTGTGTGGATCCAGAATAGGGACATTAATCAATTGTACCGCAAAGGAAGGCAAAGGAGAATTCCTCTGAACACATATTGTCAAGACCCTTGTGATAAACTTGCTTTAGAGTCACCATATCAGAAATGACTTGAAGGCACACAACAGTCATGAGCACCTGAAGAGTCCTATGGTATCTTCATTGTGGCAGTGGCATTCAAAAACAAGAGCTTAGTTTATACACTTCAGTACATTTCTTTGCCGTCAGTCCTAAACACCCTTACTATGAAGTAAGCCCCATTGGACACAATGGGACTTACTAATGAGTAAACATGCAGATTATTGGGTTATGCTCTTGGTTCCAAAGGTGTGTGTGTGCAGACATATGTGTTTGAGAGCTTCTTTCCTTCCCAGCAGAGGACTCTTTCGGAGTTGAATCCCAGCAGGTAGGAGAAGCTCTTTTGGGAAACCTGTGCTCCTTCCCAGATGAACTCCTGAGATGTGCTGTGAGCCTACTCACACCCAGACTCTTTTGGAATCCTAGCTTTTAAATAATGTGTAAACTCCACTTCATTCTTCCAGATGACTAGGTAGCTAATATGAATTCAGTTACTCTAGTTGATGGAGGCTGTGTGTGTGTGTTTGTAAAATGTCTACAGAGCGATGAAAAGAGAATAGCTGAAACACAGTAGAGTCTTTGAATCATCCAAATTCCACCACAATTACAAAGGTCAATTTTTGGAGAAAATACAAGTAGCTACCTTTGGAGTTGTCACTATTCTTACAAGCCATTCTTGGAAGGACACCACTTAGGAGTAAAACTTGGTCTCATAATTACCACTCTGCGCTGGCTTACCACCACAGCTTTTAGAAACTAGAAAGAAAACCCATGGGAATGGCCACCTTACAATGCATGGGTCTTCAGTCTATTTGTGATTTATGACATATTTCCTCTATATGAAAAAAAAGACAAGTTTCCTGGAAAGCCTATACTGTGTCCTACACAGAAACAAAACAAAACAAGACGAGTGAGAGAGTCTGAATTCTCCCTGCTTTGTGTTTTCAGTCTGCTGAATTGGACTACTAATTTAGGTTCCATGTGGGTTGGTAATATAACAGGTTTATTTCAGTTACTTCTTCCTCATTCCCTGTCAGGACTCTCAAAAATAGTCTGGCTTGGCAGCTTGGGTGATTTAATCTACTGCGCCTAAATACTTTTTGCTGACAGAATTCTCTATTTCCCGTTTTGGCAATAGTCATATTCATGGAATTTAATACAACAACTATCAACAAAATACATAAGAGACCTCAAGCACCACACTTAAGATTAAAATAGATGGTGCTATTGAATTGGAAGCCCACTAAACTGAAAGACTTTGAATCCATGATTCTGCTCACAACTGTAAGTGGACCAGTTCTGGGCACCACAATTCAAAAAGGATGTGGAGAAACTGGAGCGTGTCCAAAGGAGGGCAACTAAAATGGGGAAGGGTCTGGAAACTAAGCCCTATGAGGAACGACTTAGGGAGCTGGGAATGTTTAGCCTGGAGAAGAGAAGGTTAAGAGGTGATATGATAGCCGTGTTTAAATATTTGAAGGATGTCATATTGAGGAGGGAACAAGCTTGTTTTCTGCTGCTCCAGAGAATAGGACCCGGAACAATGGATGTAAGCTGCAAGAAAAGAGATTCCACCTCAACATTAGGGGGAACTTCCTGACAGTAAGGGCGGTTCGACAGTGAAATACACTCCCTCGGAGAGTAGTGGAGTCTCGTTCCTTGGAGGTCTTTAAGCAGAGGCTGGATGGCCATCTGTCGGGGATGCTTTGATTGGGAGTTCCTGCATGGCAGGGGGTTGGACTGGATGGCCCTTGTGGCCTCTTCCAACTCTATGATTCTATGATTCTATGACCCATCCTCAGAGAGATGTCATATTATAAACAGTGCTCTGATAACACAGTGTATATCATCTTTTGATTTTTGATGTATCTTTTAATTTTTGTCCATATTTTTTTAAAAAAGTATTTCCAGGTAATCATCCTCCATCCTCCCAATATCTTTTTTGTGCTGTATACATATTCCATCTTTGAGACACATGTTATCTCAGCAAACACATTCCCAAAACCTATCTTGGCTATGATCATGCGAATGCAGGGATGGGTACTGTCAGGGCCACTGAGAACTGGCAGTGGGCCTGGGACAAAATGCATGATCAGCCTCACTTTTCTAAATTCAACAACGACAACTTTTGGCTACTCTCTGGGCAGTTGAGACACCAGAATTTGTTTTATAATGTATTGTTTGTTTTTCCACTGTTCATTTTCCCCACAGGTCTGGGCCCTGAGGATTTTACACACACACACCTCTCCTCTGCCCTGGTAGGGTAGCCAGGTGCAAAAGAGGACAGAATGTACACACATTTTATAGTTGGGTGTAAGAGGAGATTTCCATAGATGTAGCTATGGATTGCAACAACTGAAATCTCCTTTACTGTACAGCTATTATAGGCACTGGAATCTTGTTCTCTTGTGCATCTGGCCACCCAAACTGGGCAGTGAGTTGGATGAGTAACCCCTTTTGCACAAGTTGATTCTTCTCTGAGTGCTTTAGGAACAGAAGAACAGGACAGGTAGGATGGCCAGATGCAGAAGAAGACATGGTTCTGGTGTCTATAGTAGCTGTACAGAAAATGACATTTCAGTTGTTGTAATCCATAGCTACATCTACTAATATTTCCTCTTACAGCCAACTATAAAAAGTCTATACATTTTGTCCTCTTTTGGATCTGGCTATGAACCCTTTGCCTTGCACACTGCAGATATGGATACAGCATCCTATGGATAGTTATTAGTATGATTCAATCATGTCCTGCTCTTCTGTTCCTAAAACACTCGGAGAAGAATCAACTTGACTGTGTCATAGTAATAACTACCCATAGAATGCTGTATCCACATCTGCAGTGTGCAAGGCAAAGGGTTCATTCTTCTTTTCACACTGATTGAATTGCTAGTATTTCTAAATTCTCTGTTAAGTGGGTCTGTTCTCCACTTCCCCAATATGCAAGGAACTGCAAACTGTACTAAAAGATCCCTATAAGGGGATTAATCCAAACTTGCCCTCCATGACTGTGGAACTTGTGGGCTCTTAACCACAGTGAGGCATTGGGTGTGGCTAGGATACAAGGATAATAAAGCCCTTGTCATTAACTGACCAAAAGCAGAAGACAACAGTGTCTACGATCAATTGCATTTTGCATCTCCTGCCACAGGGCAGCAGTGCTGCACTGTTCTACTCTTAAAACTTGCTTTGGCTGAGATGTGTAAGTCCTTGTTACTGTTATGCTGGGGCTAAACAGGGCAAAGAGCTTCGGGCTTAATTACAGGAATATAGGGAAATGTTCTGTTGCAATTCAAAAACTCTTCATCGTTGGTTTTAGGTTTTCCCTCCCAACATGTTTGGAAACATCTCTATTTAAAATTCTTATTTTGTTCTTGGATTTCCAAATGTGACACATATAGGGCCTTTGCAGACTGCCAGAAATAGTGCAAATTGCAGTGCTAGGGAATCATGGGAACTGTGATTTATTGTGGCACCAGAGCTCTCTGACAGAGAAGGCTCAATGTCTCAGAAAAAAATACAATTCCCATGATTCCCTAGCACTGAGCCAGGACAGTTAAAGTGGACTCAATTTGCACTATTTCTGACAGTCTGCAAAGGCCCATAGACACCTTCTGCATAACTTATCAAAACAGTGCACTACCTCTTGCCTGATGATGGCTCACTCTGCAAATGCACCTTTAGGGCAAATCTTTATCAGGTAAGAATATAGTATGTTTTGGTGTACAGAGAATCATGCCAGGTAAGAGAAGCCCAAAGGCTTCTGCACTGGAAGAGACTGGCCAGCCACAGAAATTATTTTGTAGGTAGTATCAATTTGTTGGATCAAGAGATCTGACATGCAGACAAAATAATAAGGAGCCCTGGTCGTGTAGTGGTTAAATGCCAGTACTGCAGCCACAAGGTTGTGAGTTCGATCCCAGGCGGGGCTCCAAGGTCCACTTAGTCTTCCATCCTTTCATAGGTTGGTAAAATGAGTACCTAGCTAGTTGGGATCAATTGGTTTATGGATTATAAATTGCTTAGAGGGTGCTGAGTTCACTATTAAGTAGTACAGAGATGTAAATGCTATAATCCTAAGTATTTCAAAGTGAATGAATCCACATGATGCACTTATCTTGCCTAGATCACACTGAAGGGGTAAAGCCTAGACAAGAGTTGTTCCACATCAGACTGCAAGTGAGGGTTTACAGGATTAAACACCCCAATTTTCCACCCCATACATTAGAAAACTAGATATCAAGGTAGAGGTTCTAATACAGCCTATTCTCTGATGTGCTGGTTTTCAGTGTGTGAGACTTTTGTTTTCTTTTGTAGTGGAACATTTAATGATATCATTACTCCCCCAATACATCTGAAGTGGGGCAGCCCAGGTGCAGGTTTTATCCTCTTGTGGTGCATTCGCACTGCAAAAATAATCCAATTTGATATCACTTTAACTGCCATGGATCAATGAGAGCCATGGAATGGATTTGTAGTTTGTTGTGGCACCAGAATTCCCTGACAGAGAAGGCTAAATGTGTCACAAAACTACAGTTACCAGAATTCCATAGCATTGAGCCTTGGCAGTTCATGCAGTGCCACACTGGATTATTCTTGCAGACCTGCTCAGTATGTGTAGTTCTCATTTTTTCGATGGCCTTTGTTTGTTTTGTTTGACAGATTCACTGAGCCTGCAGTTTGAAAAGGATTGATTGTGAAAACAGCGTGTGCTAGACACATTATAGATCCTTATTGCTGCTCCAAAGAAAGTGACAGCATCCTCTTCCTCAGCTGTACTACACTAAAAAAACAAGAACAATTGTTTAATTGTTGATTTTGTTCAACTTCAGTAGTTCTTACTTTTAAAACTTTTAATTGTATGCTATTCTGAGGTATTGTGATATTGGGCAAGATAGTTATAACAAAAACTAATGAAATTATAAACATAAATAACAAGGACACCAGTCTAAGACTTCTCACATAATGAGAAGTCCTTCAAGGTCCTTCAAGGCTGTGCTCAGAAAATAAGTGCATCTACATTGTAGAAATAATGCAGTTTGACATCACTTTAAGTGCTGTCTCTCCATCCTACGGAATCCAGGGATTTGAAGTTTTACAAAGTCTTTAGCCTTTTCTGCCAAAGACTTGTCTCATGAAACAACAAATCCTAGATTTTGTAGGATGGAATCATGGCAGTTAAAGTGGTCTCAAAAGTACCGAATCATTTCTACAGTGTAGATGCACCCAATGATAGCTAACTAATATTATGGGGGCTTTTAGGGGGTAACACATGGTTAAGCATGATATTGCTGTACTATTTATGCTTCAAAGTCCAGGAGAACATACAGTGGGCCCTTGGTATCTGCTGGGCTTTGGTTCCTGGACCCCTCATGGATACCAAAATCTGTGGATGCTCAAATCCCATTAAATACAATGGTGTAGTAAAATGGTGTCCCTTATATAAAATGGTAAAATCAAGGCTTGCTATTTGGAATTTATATTTTTTAAAAAGAGTTTCAAGCCATGGATGGTTGAATTTGTGGATAAGGAATCTGTGAATACGGAGGGTTGACTGTATGTATAAGGGGCTTATTCGCACTACAAAATTATAGTGCTGTTATTACACTTTAACTGTCATTGGTCTATCCTGTGGTATCCTGGGATTTGAAGTTTAGGGAAGGGCATTTGGACTTCTCAGCCAAAAGGCTCCTCTAGTGCCTCTGACCAAATTACAAGCCCCAGGATTCCATAGGATGGAACCACAGCACATAAAGTGGAATTTGTTTTTGTTATGTGCCTTCATGTTGTTTCTGATTTAGGCAACCTAAGGCAACCCCATCACAGGGTTTTCTTGGCAAGATTTGTTCAGAGGGGGGTTTGCCATGGCCTTCCTCTGAGGCCGAGAGTGTATGATTTGCCTAAGGTCACCCAGTGGATTTCCATGGCTGAGTGGGGATTTGAACCTTGGTGTCCAGAGTTATAGTCCAACGTTCAAATCTCTACTCCATGCTGTCTCCCCTAAAGTGGAATAATAACACTAATAATGGTGCAGTGTGAATGGGCTTCAAGGTTCTCTTCACTGCCAATGCTGTATTTTTATGACAAAAAGCAACTGCCATAGAGAGTTGCCTCACAGAGGGCAGGTGAATCAGGCTGGACTTTGAAGTATTTTCACAAATGGATGGTTGAGGACTACAGATGTGAACTCTTTAAAGATTCTGTTAGTTGTTTTTTTTTTTTGCATAAGCTCCTCTTCAGAAGCAAAGGTTAAAAATCATGCTAGCTTGTTTGAAATAAATGTATGTGAAAAACCTATTTTGGAATGACACATGAGGAGAATACAGGAGGGAGGCCTTTACTCATAGAACTACCTCTACAAGGTAATTTGCTTTGCCTTTGTTCCTATGAACCTCACCTGGGGAGATTACTACTTTGAAATGGGGAGAGGACATGAAAGGCCTTGGGTTTCTTGCATGGGAGATTCCCACATCATGGCATGTGAGCAGGGTGGCCAGCTGTCAGGCCTTAAAATGAACATGCTTGTGTAACCCCTGAAATTGCCTTAAACAAGTATCCAGATTTGGAATCCCTTTCCTGGCTGATGGGCATAGGCTGAAACAGCAGCAGGTAGGCATCAGTGTGAAACCATCACTCACTTAACAGCTCTGGGAGCCTCCCTTGGTACCCTTCAGGCAAACTGGCTGGCATGTGAAAGGAAGCACCTACAACAGAAATTGGGTTAAGAAGAAAACCTTAAATGAAGCCATTTTCTAACAGCTTCAAGAGGGAATAAAAAAACAAAGTGACTGTTTTTGTCAGGAGGTGGGGCTGGGCAGGAACTCAATAAAGTCACCGGGAATGATAGCAAAGCATCAAAAGTGAGCCAGCCCTCAGGGCATCATGGCTTCCCCTCAACCACTCAAATATGGAGTAGGCTGCTACTTCAGAATTACTTTTGTTCTTTCCCTTTTCTTATTATAAAATATAAACAAATGGCAGGAAAGGACTCCTTGTCCAGACAGTATTCCTGCCACTTCACAGCTGCATAGACCTCCGTTTCCTTCCCAAGGTATTGCGATGGTTGTAGGGCCGCATCTTCATTTCCACAAAGGGTATGGAGAATTCATGTCCTTTCCAGTGATACCAGTTAATTCCCTGCAGGCCAAAAAGAGAGAAGTTATTGCCAAATTATTAGACTATATGGACTCATTAAGCTTTCTGCAGCCAAGACTGTTAGAAGTGAAAATGTCACATGCACAGCACTCCTGGCTGAAATGTCTAAAACAACAGGATTTTTTGGGAGGGGATAATGAAGGATAATGAAAGGCAGAACAAGAAAAAATTGATAGATTCTATGAAGGAGTACAGGAAGAAATTGACAGCACACCAACACAGGATGTTATGCTGATCATTGGAGATTGGAACACAAAAGTTGGAAGCAAAGAAGAATAAAAAACAGTAGACAGATTTGGATTAGGCAAAAGAAATGAAGCAGGTGAGTGTCTGATAGATTTTTGTGGAGCCAACAACCTATTCGTTGCAAACATATTTTTCATACAACCAGAAAGACGGCTACACACATGGACATCACCACATGGTCAACACAAAAATTGAATAGATTATATAATCGGAAGTAAAAGATGATGGAACTCTATAGTGATGGCCAAGACTAGACCAGGTGTCAACTGTGGCACAGATCGTGAATTACTCATATTAAAAAAAAGGAGTAAGACTCAAGAAGAAAACAAAACCAGTGATTATACCAAAATATGATCTAAATAATATCTCAACAAAATTTACTGACAACATAAGAAACAGATTCACACTACTAAGCATAATAGACTGAGCATAATAGCCTTGGGTCCTACTTTGGGAGAAAGGTGGGATAAAAATAACATAAAATAAATAATAAATAAATAAACCAGAGGAACTATGGTCTGGGACATAATAAAAGAAGAATGCAGACATACACTTTCAATAAACAAAAACAAAAACAAAAGAGAAAAAACCATGGATGACAGAAAAAACACTACAAGCAATTAAGAAAAGAAGAGAAGAAAAACAAAAGGGAGATAGGAACAAACTAAGGGGGGATGCAGATGGTGAAAAGTACCGTCTTCAATCCCAGGAAGGGGAGGGGCAGCTGGACGTTGGGTGCCCCATCCCCTTCCTGAGGATGTCATTGGAGCGATGGCCTGTCCACACGATGGGCGCTCCGATTACGTCCTTCTGGCACAGCGTCCAGACACGCTGAACCGGAAGAGACGTCAAAGAGGCGTGCCATGCCTTTTGCGGCACCCCTTTTGTGGCTTGTGGAAGGATTGGGGCCAAGGTGTCCGGAAGCCTCAGCCTCCGCTTCCTGGGGTGGCCCAGGGCTGTCCCTTTGCATCCCTCTAAGAATTATAAATGCAACAGTACAACGGCTTGTGCAGAAAGATAAAGAAAATTACTACAATGACCAATGCAGAAAAATAGAAGACAACAACAGAAAGGGAAGAACAAGAGATCTATTTCACAAGATCTGAGAAATCAAAGGAAAATTCAAACCAAGGACTGGGATGATCTATGACAATAAAAATAACATAATTCAAGACCAGGAAGGAATAAAAAGACTTTGGATGCAATACACAAAAGAATTATACAAAAGAGATGACAAAATGAAGGACACATGGAATGAAGAGCCATATGAAGATGAACCCCAAATTCTAAAAAATGAGGTGGAAACTGCAATAAGAGAAATAGCGGAAAAAAATCACCAGGAACAGACACTATTCCAATTGAACTGCTGCAATCCACATTGACATAGGGCTTTTGCAGACTGCCAGAAATAGTGCAAATTGAGTCCACTTTATAGAAAACCAAATGATAGCCAACAGATTGGAAGCGATCAATATACATCCCCATTCCCAAAAAGGGAGACACAAGAGACTGCAGCAGGTATAGGACCATAGCACTGATTTCCCATACAAGCAAAATTATGCTCAAAATTATGCAACATAGACTCCAACCATACACGGAGAGAGAAATTCCAGAGGTCCAAGCGGGGTTCAGGAAAGGAAGAGGCACGAGGGACCACATTGCAAACATATGATGGCTAATGGAGCGCATCAGGAATTTCCAAAAGAAAACCAGCATGTGCTTTATAGTATTAGCATGAATGCATTTCTCTGAATTTTGGGTGTGTGTATGACCCCAGCTGGATTCTGCCAGGCAGTCCAACATAATATCCAAGGCAAAAGGTCATGTCCGCACTGCCCCAAGATAGCCTACAGATGGGTTTGGGCATTGCAAATGGGAGACATTATCACATCCATAGTCAGGGAAATGGACATTTGGCCACACCTGATAAATTCAATAAGGCCATAAGAGGCTATAAGGTGGTGCAGTGGTTAAATGCCTGTACTGCAGCCACTTAGAAACCACCAGGGGCTCAGGCTCGACTCAGGCTTGCATCTTTCCGAGGTTGCTAAAATGAGTACCCAGATTGTTTGGGGCAATTAGCTTACACCAGGGGTAGGCAACCTTTCCCCTTTAAGGGCCGAGGGACTTCAGCTCCCAGAAGCCTCAGCCATGTTGGCCAATAGTCCCATGTTGGCCAATAGTTCCTGGGATTCTGGGAGCTGAAGTCCCTCGGCCCTTAAAGGGGAAAGGTTGCCTACCCCTGGCTTACACTGTGTAAACTGCTTAGGGAGGGCTTAAGTGCACTGATAAGTAGTATAGAAATGTACTTGCTATTGTTATTGCTATTGCTATT
This sequence comes from Phrynosoma blainvillii, assembly GCA_026167975.1. NCBI lineage: Eukaryota > Metazoa > Chordata > Lepidosauria > Squamata > Phrynosomatidae > Phrynosoma > Phrynosoma blainvillii. The sequence continues at coordinate 158,559,454 of JANUYF010000004.1, forward strand.
GCTATTGCTATTAATCACCCTCATTCTCACCTTGAATGTTGCCAGACCATATTACCTCATTCCATACAATTCGATGTATATTCCTTTGCCCAGTGGCTAGTTTTAGTCTATAAAAGACCCCCAGAGACTTCCTCCCCACGTGCTAGATGGTATCCACAGGGACACTTCAGTCTCTGTGAATCTAACTAGCTCTGGCATTGCTGTTCACCCAACGCTCAGTAGAACAGCTGTGTCCCATGCCATTTCAACCAATTGGATTCTAGAGAGAGGCCTCATCTTGTGTAAGTATCACCATTAATATTGCTTCGAACTATCCCAAGCTAACCCCTGATTTCCTGAGCCTTGAATGAATGAGAGATAGTGAATTGCTGTGTGATTTTCCTTTAATAAAAATATACTTTAATTCAAGAACTCTGCCTCAGCACAATGTCTTTGGACCTCCTTACTCTTGGTATACAGGTGGGAAACGATCTTGAGGGTCCTTGTAGCTGACCGCCTCTTAATATTGAGCTAAATAAAATTCCTCTAACTAGACTTTTGGCTACAATAGACTATAGCAAAGCCTTTGACTGCATAGATCAGGGGTAGGCAACCTTTCCCCTTTAAGGGCCGAGGAACTTCAGCTCCCAGAAGCCTCAGCCATGTTGGCCAATAGTCCCATGTTGGCCAGTAGCTCCTGGGATTCTGGGAGCTGAAGTCCCTCGGCCCTTAAAGGGGAAAGGTTGCTTACCCCTGGCATAGATCATGAAAGGCTATGGAATGCCCTTAAAGACATGGGAGTGCCAACACATCTGATAGTCCTGATGAGGAATCTGTACTCAGGACAAGAGGGTTCTGTCAGAACAGAACATGAAGAAAAAGAATGGTTCCCATATGGCAAAGGGGTCAGACACAACTGCATCCTATCACCCTACCTATTCAACTTGTATGCAGAACACATTGTAAGGAAAGCAAACTTGGACATGGAAAAGGGAGGAGTGAAAATAGGAGGAAGGAATATCAACAATCTGAGATATGAAGATGACACCATAGTACTAGCAGAAAACCTCTAAGGCCTGGAACACCTACTAAGGAAGATCAAAGAAGAAAGTGCTAAGGCAGGCTTAATGTTGAACATAAAGAAAACAAAAATAATGTCCACCGAGGACCTTCACAAGTTCAAACTAGACAATGAGGAAATAGAAATAGTAAAAGAATTCTCATACCTGGGATCAAACATTGATAGAAATGGGGACTGTAGTCAGGAAATCAGAAGAAGATTAAGAATGGGGAGGGTGGCTATGAAAGAACTAGAAAAGATTCTAAAATGCAAAGATATACAACTCAGCACAAATGTTAGAATCATATAAGCCATTGTATTCCCTATTACCATAGATGTGAGAGCTAGGCAATTAAGAAAGATGATAGGAAGAAAATCAACTCCTTTGAGATGTGGTGCTGAAGAATAGTGTTGAGGATCCCATGGACAGCCAAAAGGACAAAGAAATGGGTCCTAGAACAGGTCAAGGCAGAAATCTCTCTGGAAGATGAGATGACCAAACTGAGGCTGACATACTTTGGACACTTTATGAGAAGAGAAGACTCATTAGAAAAGACAATAATGCTGGGAAAGGTGGAGGGAAGTAGGAAGAGAGGAAGGCCACATGCCAGATGGATAGACTCTATTAAGAAGGCCACGGGTTGCAGGAATTAAGCAGAGCAGTGGAGATGTCTCATCCATAGGGTCGCCATGAGTCGAGATCATTTCGAGGGCAGTTAACAACAAACAACAAATGAAGGGTCAGTTTATAATCATGACAGAGTTATTGTACAGTAGTAATGTGTTCAAAATAATTGGCATGCCTTAGGGTGGTTTACATATTGAGAATAATGTTATGAGAAGAGGTCTGAAATGATAAAAAGGAATTATATTTCAGCCTCCAGATAGGGAGGATCATATTTCTGAGGGGGCATTTCTAGAAAAAACCCTATAAACAGAAAACTAGCATTGGCAGAAGAAAACTAGGACAGATAATCTTTCCCTCATCCCAATGTATTCTAGGCAATTTCTTAATTATATTTTTACAGATTTTCTCTGTGGGCTAATGCATATTTATTTATATTTTCCAAACATAAACATTTTTAATTGTATGCATATATAGATTGAGCATCCCTTATCCCAAAAGCCAGAATGCTCCAAAATCTGTAGTGGGTGGCTGAGATAGGGACATCTTTGATTTCTGATGGTTCACCGTACACAAACTTTGTTGCTTGCACAATTTTTTTTAAAATTGTATACACATACCTTCAGGCTATGTGTATAAGGTGTGTATATGAAACATAATGCATTTCTGAATTTCATAATTTATGAATGAATTTTGTAAATGAATAAAATAATTTCATATTCAGACATGGGTCCCATTTCCAAGATATCTTATTAAGTATATGACCCAAAAAATAAAATAAGATGACATCCAAAATCCAAAACACTTCTGGACCCAAGCATTTTGGATAAGGGATACTCAACTTGTACTTGCAAATAATTAGGGTGGGGATCTGGTGCTCTTTCAGTTTCTTCGTGATGGGAAACTGAGATATGTATAAACTGTCTTGAAGACCATGCACTGAATACTGTACATGGATGTGTGCTCTAAACCCTAATATGGATTCCTTAGAGTTGCTGTTTCTTTTTTTAAAAAGAGAAAAACCACTTATATAAGGCCAGGAGAAATGCTCATGCAGTCAACTACACCCAGGTTAGTATAAATGGGCCAAAACATGAAACAGAAATCCAAATAGCACTGTAATGATAAACTAGTGTTGTTATATATTTTCGAGTTGACTCCAACCTATGGTGACCCTATCCTAGGCTGTATCTACATTGCTGAATTAATGTAATTTAACACTGCTTTAACTGTCATGGCTCCATCCTATGGAATCCAGGAATTTATAGTTCGTTGTAGTACAGAGCTCTCTGATAAATATCTCATAAAACCACAAACCCCAAGATTACATAGCATTGAGCCATGTTAAAGCAGTGTCAAACATTGGCAGGATTTATTCAGAGGAGATTTGCCATTGCCATTCTTCTAAGGCTGAGAAAGTATAACTTGCCCAAGGTCACCCAGTGGTTTCCACAGATGAGTGTCCCAGATTCCTAATAGAATACTCAAACCATGAACCACATTGGGTCCTCAATAATAAGCTAAGTGACTCACAATAATGAGCTAAGTGACTCACTTACTGAACTTTAATGCTATTCAGCCACCTGAAGGAAGCTGACACTCAGGGCTGGCATTATAGAAAATGTATTACCCCATTCTGGAATGCGGGCGGAGATGCGGCAGAGAAAGCAGGGTTTCTCTAAAACTGCCTAGTGAGCTCATGGCTGAATTGAAATTTGAACTGGTGGCATTGCCTGGCTCCCAGCTTATGCTTGTAGTTGTTGCGCTGCACCAGATGTCTCTTTGTGAGGAAATAGCTTAACAAAAATATATTGTACATAAACAGAGGAGCAGAGCTCTTGTAAGCAGTTCTGCATTGATCCTGCCCTTACCTGGCTGTGTCGAGACTCGCCATACTTGCCATTGAGGTTGGTCCGATGGCAGTTCTTGTACCACCAGGCCCCTTTGTATGACATGGCACAGTTTGTGACAGCAACATCATTATCCCTGTCTTTGGTGGAAAATGGACGTCCCTGATGATAGGTGAGTGAATCCCCTGTAACAAAAAACAGCATCTTAAGCCTTGTCCCCTTTCCCTATAAAGGGACACATAAATCATTCTTGTCTGCTTGTAACCCTGTGACTGCAACAGTATCCAACAATGCATATGACCTGAATCTTGATGCTGATCCTCAACAGAAATTATGTGACTCATCCCCACCATAATGACTTGAATATTTTAACATTGAAGGAAAAGGATTACAGTTTATCCTTGTGAGCATCTAAACTAGTTATTGATGTCTACCCCTTTAATGGATGACACCCTAGCTGGAATTCATTCTCAAGAGCCAATAAAAACCTTCAACAAACTTTAAATATAAGATTACCAAACTTATTCGGCAGAAATGCACTTTTCATCTGAATATTATTCAATATTCTAATTCTATTCTTATCCATGTAGTTGAGTCATCATTTTTAACTCATTTTGCAGGTTGGGAAATTTGGAAAAATGATTTGTACATGGAAGGGGGCTGTCATCACTGCTCACATGTTAGAGCCAGACCACACACATAATTTCTGGCACAACATGCTTGGAGGAATTTGGCATGTTCAGCCACAACCATGCAATGTGCTATTGAGTGAATCAGTGATTAACTCCTCTCTCATAGTGAAACAAGAGTTCTTGATGCAAAGGGATCTTGTAACAACTTTGAGACTAACTGAAAGAAAGAAGCTGGTAGCATGAGCTTTGGTAGACTTGAGCCTACTTCCTCAGTTGCAGGAAATGAAGTGGAGAGCCAAGAGACAGACCTGCATAAGCCATTTGTGTGTGAGAATGTCAATTGAAATTCAAAACCTTGTGGGTATGGAGATGAGGTGGCAAGTACAGTTTTAACAATGGTCATTGGGGGGACAAAGGCAGGATACCGATTTTCCAGACTTTGCATACTGATTTTCCAGACAAACAAGCTATGTCTTTGAATTCTACCAACAGTTCTTGAGGAGGCTTAAAATCCTCTTAAGGTTTACACATCACACTTAGCACTGAGAAGGCTATCCCATTCAAATTAGTGTTGATCCTGACTCCTGCATGTCCTCATCCAGAGCCTGCAGGACTGTGTGACAGTTGGCTCACATTAAGAAGCAGCAACAACTCCTGGGTCTATAAAAATAAGCTGCTGTATAGTTTACAATATAACACACTGTTGTGGCTATATTGTAAGCAGCTATCACACTGATATTTTTTGTTGTACAAACAGATGACCAGGAAGGCTTTATGAAAGATTTGAGCTTAGTATTTTGGGGAGAAAAAAGGGGGTGAGTCTTTCAGAGAAGCTGACAAATATTTAATGCATACAAATATTTAATGCTAGCTGAAAGCATCTTTACTGCTAGATTGGCATCATTTTCTCACCCATCCACCTTCCAAACAAGCAATGCCAAGTTGCTAATCAGATTTGATTACTCTGTAATGGTGACTGAAGGCAAAGGAAACTACTCATTGCCCTCATTCTGAAGAGGAGGGAAAAGGCAATGTATTCTCACTGCCTAGGCCAAGGGGGTGTGCTACCTATTCTCAGCCATTGGGATGGAGATAGGGTGAGGGGAGATTTGTACCAGCAGTGCCATTGTAGTCCCCTATCCGAAGCTTGTAAAGACTCCTGGCATCTCCAACAGAAAACTTGTCATAATAAGCGTAAGCTGTTTCCTGGCCATCTCGCATATCTATCCGCAGTTCATAACGTCCTTGTGAAGTGATCTTGTGCATATTATCTAGCCCTAGAGGGAGTGAAAAAAAGAACTGTTAATGCCCCCAAATCACTTGAATAATATGGAATAAGAATTGGTATTCCAGGTCATGACTTCAGATAATCTATATTATAATTTAAAGTGATTGTTTTCTTTTATTGCTATGTACATGAAAGTGCTTGATCAAGCATGATGTGTTACATAATGACCACAGTAAGGTTGTTTTGACCCCATTATGTAACACAGCAAGACTGCATGAGAACAAACGTGCCCCTTCCTCTCTGTGACAGCCCTTGAGGAGTGCAAACATGTCACTTCTCCGTTTTCTTTTCACCAAGCTGAACATGCTGAAAGGGACCTCTAAATAATGAATGACTGAGGTACTGCACGATCATACCAGACTCTACCCTATAACAGAAATAGAGCCAGCAAGGGAGAACCTGTTGGCTCTGCTCCCTGCAACTACAAGAATGCTTCAGAGTAAGACGAACATTTTCTTCTCGGTCAGTTCCCTTTGGGAGCTTAATTAGGCAGCACTGATAAATCTTGCTCATACATTAAGGATACAGCTAATTTTATTGTATATCACTTTAAGAGGGCTGGTGGACTCAAAATCAATTGATAAATACTTTTAACAACAACACCATTAGCAGTGCAAGTGCCTGTTGCAATTAACCTGAACTTTACCTACAATAATGGCTCCCTTGCAGTTTGGGACTCTCTCTCACCAGAAACCGCCAATCATGCTGAATGACAGCTTAACTGTGGGGCAGAAAACTCTGTTGGAATGGAATGAAATAACTCCATCTAACTTCTTTTGTGAGCAAAGAGATGTTTGACGACCACAGTTCCAAGGAGGCAAAAGGGCAGTTAAGCTTATCGTGCTATCTAACAAATGGGACAGAAGCCAGACCCCAGTTAAATGCCTTTCATGCCACACAGCCCATCCTTAATGATAGGCCCAGGCAGGACAAAGAAGGAAGACATTGGGCAAAGTATAAGGTAGAGTGACAGATAATGCAGGAAGAGTGAAAGAGATAGATAAATTGTCTGTTGACACAGAGACAGCAAAGAATGAATGAAGTGGAGAGAGAGAAGGAGAAAGATAGAGTTTGAGAGAAACTAAAAAGTTTATCGCATTGCCAAAAAAGCATCTTACCTTTTCCTGGCTTCAATCTTCTTCCAGGATACACCCAGATGTTATCACATGTAAGTTGCCACCGATTCTGCTACAATGCCACTGGCCAAATACAGTCCGGGTCAGACTCGGGTCGAAGCCGCGTTCAACCGGCAAATTTTTGAAGTTGGAAGCTTCCATTTTCAAAAAAGTGCTGGCAGAATGCGGCTTCAACCCAGGTCTGACCTGGGATGTATTTGGCCAGCGGCATTGTGGCAGAATCGGCAGCGACTTACATATGATAACATCCGCTGTATCCCAGAAGAAGATTGAAGCTGGGAAAAGATAAGATGCTTTTTTGGCAATGCAATAAGTTCCTAAGTGTTCCAATGAGAGGATATGATGGGCAGGTTTCTGGCTTCTCCAGTGATAGTGTAAAGGGCCAAACAAAGGGCAAAGGTTTGGTACCAAGCCAGAACTCATCCTCTAGGTTTCCAAAGCCAATGCGATACTCTGCCCACTTCCGAAAGAAATCTGTCAGCCCATTCAGCCGCCTCTGGAACACCTGCAAAAAAAAAGGAAAGAAAGGTCAAGGGTGAAGTGTACAAATCCTTGCAACAGACAGCCTTTCTTGCATGTGAAATAGCAGGAAGATGTGCAGTTCCTCCAAGGGAAAACATGAAATGAAAAAAAACTTTTGAAGTTTTCAGAGACACAAAGCTCTCAGGGTGTCACACAGCTGTTTGTACTCTCCTTTTACTTTTAATCCTTTAAGGCTCAGTGGGTGGCCAATGTGCCTTGCTATCCTTGTGGCTTTGCTATTAGTCCTACACAAGACTGAAATATAAAAAGGAGGATGGTGTGGGGGAAGGAATGTAGCAGCACCTTTAGAGTTGGAAAGGTCCTCACAGGCCATGGGCCAACCCCCTGCTCAGTGCAGGATCTCTAGCTAAAGCATTCCCAGCAGGTAGGTGTCCAGCCTCTTTTTGAAGATGTCCAGAGAAGGAGACCACACCACCACTCTATGTGATGTCCAGCCTGGCCTGTTTAAATTCTCCCCTGCATTTTCCATCATTTTAGTTAGTCCTTAGTATGTTTCAGCATAGGAATGTTCCATTGTATTAGTTTGTGGGAGGAGCTGTAGGAATCCCCTGCATTTTTCTAGTTTTTGGTTTGCCTCTTCCCAGCAAGCTCTGCTTCATCTTGGGATTTTTAGTTTTCTTAAGCAGGCTTGGCTTTATCTGTTTGGTGGCAAACAGGCCCAGACAGCCGGGAAGGGCATTTCTTACATGTTAGCCAATTTAGTTACCAAAAACAAGTTAGCCAACTTAGTTACCAGAAACAACTTAGCCAAATTAGTTACCAACTACAAGCCAAAGGAATCAGGAACTGAAAGACCCTGCACCAGCTCCATTGAGAGAGGAGATCAAATCAAGATCAAACCCAGAGAGATGACAACACTGAAGATTGCTGAAACCTAAACTGTAAAGTACCTTTTATTTTAAGCCTGTTAGAACTGGGGAGGAGAAACCTTTTTCTTTTGTTCTTCAAAATAAATTTCCCCTTTTTGGACTTTACGTTCAGCTTTGGAGCCTTTTTGGGTAAGAGAGTTTGATCTCACCAGGGTACTGGCGTTGCATACCCATATTTGCCACCACCTTTAGTTGGGTGTGTCTTCACACTGTGCATCTGGTTCCATTGCCAAATAGCTCTCACTGACAAGACGTTCCTTCCAATGTTTAGTTGAAATCTACTCTGCTGTAGCTTAAAACCTTTAGATCTGGTCCTACTCTCTGGAGCACCAGAGGACAGGCCTGTCCCATCTTCTCTGTGACAACCCTTGAGGTGTTTAAAGAGTGCAATCATCTCACTCTTCAGTCTTCTCTTCATCAAGCTGAAAATGCCCAGCCACCTTTTCTCATGTTTTGTTCTCCATATCTCTTATCATCCTTGTTGCCTTTCTCTGAACTTTCTCCAACTTGTCTATATCCTTCTTAAAATGAGATTTCTCAAAAATGATAGGAAGAGGTTCAGAGTGTAGACCAGCAAGTTCCTTCAAGCACTCTGGTATGCAGTTAATCTGGCCCTACATATCTGAACTCATTGTCAGACTTGAGCAAATTCAGAACACGGTGTATCAATAAGTCCAGTGAGTTGAACTAACAAGAAGTTTATTGAGAACACATAGTCAGAAATTCAGCAGTCAGTGTTTAAGCCAGAACTGCCCCCTCCAAGCCTAACAATATCTTAAAACCCCCAAACCATTAAACTCCACACAACACCCTTGGCACCAAAACCAGCACCCACCCCCCATCAAGCCAGCCCCCCTTTTCCAAACCTTCTCACCAGCACTATTTCTCTTCACCACAGGCATTCAATCCAACACCCCTCCTTCCAGTTACATCCAGACACCTTCTTAAAACTATCCTAGCCAATAGTCTCAACCCCCCATATCAACTAATGTATTTGCTATAACTAATAGAATACTAAAACATTTCACCCAACAACAATAAAAACCTGACAGAATCCATGCACGCATGAATTAACTTCCTATCAATCTCAATTTGCAATCCACATCCCTTGCCAAAGTCTCTGCTGTTGCATGGAATGATACAGTTTTCTTTTTGGGAGAAAAGTGAAGCAAGATAGATATTGAGTAGTTCTGCCTTTTCATTGTGAGATGTTAGTATTTTACCATCCTTACTGAACAGCAGCCCTACTGTCTCCTTGGCCATTCTCTTGCATCAAATGTATCTGAACCCACCTCCTTTTGTACCTTGTTTGCCTAGCCAGTCTCAGCTCCTTCTGAGATTTAGCTTGCTTTCTACTATTTGTTCAAGTTTGGGCTACACATGTATACTCTTCTTTGGTGATTCTTCCTTCCCTTCTTTATACATAGAACACATCCCCTGCATCCACATGTCCAGTACCTGCAGTTTCACTTACCCATATCTGAAAAAAAAGTTCTTTCTAGACATTTTCTAGGTCCCCCAGCATGAGTCTATGGCAGGGGTAGGCAACCTTTCCCCTTTAAGGGCTGAGGGACTTCAGCTCCCAGAAGCCTCAGCCATGTTGGCCAATAGTCCCATGTTGGCCAATATCTCCTGGGATTCTGGGAGCTGAAGTCCCTCGGCCCTTAAAGGGGAAAGGTTGCCTACCCCTGGTCTATGGTATGCCTCCAGCAGATATTGACTATAGAGTTATGCTGGAGCACCTAGACATGTGAGAGAGTTGTTTTTTCTAAGAATCTCTAGATACTTCAGTGTGACTCTATGGTTAATACTTCCAGAAGTCATTAATTCCAATAGGGCTCACTATTATCCACAGTTTCACCTGTCCATGCTAAGTCCAGGAATGTATTCCCCATGGATAGGGGAGTTGTACTGTACATTTTTTTCTTTTCACTTCTGCCTTGAGTTTGCTGTGTAGCCACATTGGCTTTTCAGATGTTTCCCATTTTAATTCTTCCATGATCGTGTGATTGTGCTTTTTGCAATTCCTTCTTCACAAAAAACCCCCACTCTTATTTGGTATCCTTTTTCTTTAGCGATGGTATTCCACCCAATATCTCCCAGACTTGTTAAAATCAGCTTTCCTGAAATCCAAGCTCCATGCTTGACTATTTTTGCTCTTTTTTGCTCTGTCCCACAATTGTAAATTCCAGCAGTACATGGTCACTTCTCCATAAAGTACTGACTACTTTGATTTCAGTGACCAACTCCTCTCTATTACTAGTTTGGATCAAGACCAGGATTGCTGATCTCCTTACTCTATCTACAGCTTTATCTGCAATACGTTTCACATGAAATTGGATGGATAGGGTTTAGATAATGTAGAAATACACTTTCTTTTAAAAATCCATACTGGCTAAGTTAAGAATGGGTAAAGGGTAAAGGTAAAGGTAGTCCCTTGACATGAATGTCTAGTTGTAACTGTTAGGTGCAATTTGAGTTTTCCAGGGTGTTAACCCTTTTTAAAGGGAAACAAAAATACGCAGGTATGGAAGTTACATTTGTTAGAATTCAGCTTTCATCAGCAGAACAACGAAAGTATGGGTCAGACTATTATTTTAAATCTGTCTTCCTAAAGAATAAGGACTTACTAACCCCCCCCAACAACATGCAGTTTGTAGTTTAAAAAACAAACAATAATGACTTTAATAAATAAATACATAAAATAACTAAAACCTAATCTAACTGGTGATGGCTTGGGTAAAGAGAAATAAATCTCACCATCTTTTAGATAGCAGGAACATGGGACAACAAGTTACTGCTTACTGACTGCAGTTACTAGCAGTTTAGAATCTTCAGAGAGAGCTGTTAAACTGCCTCCAAGAGCCAGTGACCAAAGTCACATAACAGTTAGAATGAGAGAGAGAGAGAGAATCCCTGTCTAACTAAGGAGAGACAGGAGAATGCAATGCAGAAATCTTCGAACAATCCCCTTCTCATTCTCCTGGACTGATGTCAATGATCTTCAGCCCTTCGCATAGCCTCTGGAACCAATCTTGGGTAGAGATTTAGCGAGAATGTCTGCATTCATCACCTCAGTGTTGCAGTATTCCAGTTGGACAAGTCCATTCTTACACATTTCCTTTACTTTGTGAGATGCAATATCAATGTTCTTCTTGAGTGGCTTTTCACTATGAGAAATTCTGATGCAGCTTTGATTATCTTGCATCAAGATGGTTGGTTTAGGTCCTGTAATCCCAAAGTCCAGGAGTAAATTGTGCAGCATTTTGTCACATGCTGCTTTCACTGAAACACACTCAGCACCTGTAGAAGAATTAGTAATAGTTGATTGCTTCTTACTTGTCCAACTTACAGCTCCTCCACCATAGAAGATCAGGTTTCTGGTGGTTGACTTTCTGTCTGCCAGATCTGCAGACCAGTCTGCATCCACACAGGCAATCAGCTGTGGCTGGTGACAGGCTGGCAGCATCAGTTTGTAATCTGCTGTTCCTTTTAAATATCTGGCAATTCTTTTTACTGCAATGAAATCTCTTTCAGCAGGAGAGTTGACCATTCTGCATAAGATGCCAACAACATTTGCTATGTCAGGTCTAGTGAAGTTGGCAATGTATAGGAGTTTTCCAACTGCAGTCCTATACTTGTCTCCATTTTGTAAAGGTTCAGTTTTCGTAGTGTCCTTTAGGAATCCTACTTCCACTGGAGTTGGCATAGCATTTGCATCTTTCAGACCAAGACAGTCTAGAAGAACCATTATCTTCTGCTTTTGATTCAAAAAGAAACTTCCATCACTGCCTCCTTGTATTTGCACTCCAAGATAGTGTGAGATGTCTCCCAAATTTTTGATATCAATCTCTTTCTTGAGATTTTGGATTATCTCTTCACTATCTGCTTTGTCCTCACTGCACAAGATCAGATCATCCACATAACTTGTGATGTAAGTCCATCTATTATTTCTGAATCTCTTGCATACACATTTATCAACAGTGTCTGGAGTGAACCCCTCTTTGATAAGAAGTTGGTTCAGTTTCTCACTCCATGCTCTTGCAGCCTGTTTTAAACCATAAATGCTCTTTTGTAATTTGCATATAAGATATTCCTTACCAGATATTTGGAATCCTGGAGGTTGTTCCACATAAAGTTGTTTAGTGTGATTGCCATATAGAAAAGCTGTGCAAACATCCAGATGCTGAACATTCATTTTCTTCTAAGTTGTGACAGCTAGGAGAGTTCTGATGTTTGTATGAGTGACTACTCCAGCAAACGCTTCGTTGTAGTCCTCACCATACTTCTGAGTATAGCCTTTAGTAAAAAGTCTTGCTTTGACTCTTTGAATCTCCCCTTCTGCATCTAGCTTAGTGGTAAAGACCCATCTACAGTCAATTGCCCTTTTTCCTTCTGGAAAGTCTGACAAAGTCCATCTCTTGTTTTTATATAAAGATTGCATTTCCTCACTAGCAGCTTGCACCCACTTCTCAGAATCTTTCTTTGGAATTTTTATCTTCTTCCAATCAGAGGGTTTTGGAATTAATTCCTCTGTGGCTTGATAAGAGAATCTATCAGGTGGCATACCCCTATTGAAGCATTCTGACCTTCTCACTTGGATACCTGGCTCTGCTTCTCATGCGCCATCCTATTCCTCATAGTTAGGCTGGTCCACTGCAGGTGTAGCCCCTTCTGGATGCAAGACCTCAGGAGGATGAAAGAACTCCATGTGCTTTGGTTGCTGGTGGGAGCCGTCTTCTACTGCAAATAAGTCTGGATAAACATCCTGGTTTTGATTAGATTTAGGCTGTGGTCTTTCATCAATCTAAACAGTACTTGTTAATTTTATTGTGCATCCATCTGGATTTAGAATTCTGTAACCATTTCTAGCATAACCAACCAAAATTCCCTCTTCACTTCTGCAGTCAAGTTTGCCTCTTTTGTGCTTGGGAATATAGGTAAATGCTTTGCTTCCAAAAACCTTCAGATGGTTTAATTTAGGTTTAACCCCATGCCATAACTGGAATGGGGTTACATCTTTGGATTTGGTTGGCAATCGGTCACACAGATATATTGCAGTCATGATGGCTTCAGACCAATAGCACTTAAGCATATTTGCTTCCAAAAGCATAGTGACTGCCATCTCCTTGAGAGTTCTGTTCATTCTCTCTGCCACACCATTTTGTTCCAGAGAATAAGCCTGTGTGGTCTGATGCTCAATGCCATGTTTCTTTAAAAAATCATCAAATTCATCATTGACAAATTCAGTGCTATTATCTGTGTGCAGTCTCTTTGGTTTGTAGCCAGATTTGTTAGAGACTCAATTAAAGTACTTTTTTAATTTTTGAAATGCTTGACTCTTCTCTCTGAGAAGATAAGTATATGTGTACCTACTGAAATCATCAATAATAGTCATGAAGTAAATGTTACCTTCTGCTGACTTTTGATTCATTGGTCCAGAAAGATCAGCATGTAAATGATCCAATGCCTTGTTGGATTGTCTCTCAGAAACTGGAGGATGGTGGCTTTTGCTTTCAAGCATTCTACACATTTTTCTTTGTTAGAGCATGTTTTGAATTTCTTTGGTTTGGTTTGTATTTTCCATGACCATGTTTTATAATTTGTTCCATTTAAAATTTTGGTAATCATTGTGGATTAGGATTAGTAGAAGCAATTCTCTATTATTGGAGTAGAAAAAAAATCATTCTTGAAGATAGTATCTTCAGGAGAAGCAGTTTAAAAATGATCTGGAACCTCTTCTGAGACCTCACTGGATCTAGACTGAGTCTAGACTGGGACCTCATCCGGGCACCACTGGGTCTATACTGAGACCCTTTCTGGGCCCTTTTGGGCTCATAACTCCCCAAAAATCTGGGGGGCAATTTGAGTTTCCCATGGTGTTAACTCTTTTTAAAGGGAAATAGAAATATGCAGGTATGAAAATTAAACTTGTTAGAGTTCAGCTTTTATCAGTGTGGGTCAGGCTATTATTTTAAATCTGTCTTTCTAAAGAATAAGGACTTATTAAAAAGCCCCAACAAACATGCAGTTTGTAGTTTAAAAAACAAACAGTAATGACTTTAATAAATAAATACATAAAATAACTAAAACCTAATCTAACTGATGATGGCTTTGGTAAAGAGAAATAAATCTCACCATCTTTTAGATAGCAGGAAGCTATTGCTTACAGACTGCAGTTACTAGCAGTTTAGAAACTTCAGAGAAAGCTGTTAAACTGCCTCCAAGAACCAGTGACCAAAGTCACATGATAGTTGGAATGAGAGAGAGAGAGAGAGAGAGAGAGAGAGAGAGAGAATCCCTGTCTAACTAAGGAGAGGCAGGAGAATGAAATGCATAATTCTTCCAACAGTAACTGACTGTAGGGAATGGTGCTCATCTCCGTTACTAAGCTGAAGAGCCAGTGTTGTCTGAGGACTGCTCTGGTGGTCATATGGCCAGCATGACTGCACTGAAAACTGTTACCTTCCCACCTGTCTACTTGCATTTGCATGCTTTCAAACTGCTAGTTTGGCAGAAGCTGGAACTAGTGACAGTAGCTAACCTCAACATACAGCACTCGGGCTTCAAACTGCCTCCGATCTTCTGATTGTCAGAATTGGCATCTTAACTACTAAGCCACCACATTCCTCTAAGTTAAGAATACATCTTATTTATTTCCCATCCACTGACTCTTACTTGGACACTTAATTGTGTTGTATCAGAAGGACAGTAGAAACACAGATAGATAGTTCACCTTTGAGAAATGTTGTTCTCTCACTTTTACTCAGGTTGAGCTCAAATCTTTAAGGTCTTTCTCATAACAGCTCTTTCACTTGCTCAAAAGTGATAGCATCTCATTAGTTGAAGACATAACCAACCTGCCCCTGCACATTTCCTATTTTATCCCTAGCATCTTGGGGACAGCAAATTTCATCTGCTGTTTCTTGTGCAGAATTCCTGTTAGCCTCCCAATTCAGCTCCTTTATTTTGATGCCTGTCAGCTTAAACCTACCTTTCATGTGGCCCAAACAAGATCTTTATCCTTAATTCTTTCCTGCTGCACAGCAGTCTGTGTAGTGCTCTTGTTTTCCTATCAAAAGGCAAAGCCTTGGGCCATCATATCAATTAAAGCCTTCATGCTGCATTGATTATATTCACAGAGACATACCTTCTTCTTCAGTTGGGCTTCAATACCTTCAAATTGTAGGCTTACCCACACTGACAAAAACCTGCCCTTCCTTCTCCCACTGACTGTTGCCTTCCACACTCTGTCTCTGGACTTTATCACATGCATGTTTTAAACTGCAATTGTAGCAAGAGAATAGTGTCTTTGGCAATACCTAATGCACAATATCACCTCTGACCTGTTGCTGCTGTGCCTCTAAAGCATTGTTAGAGTGCATCTTTTCATTAATGGGGAAAACTTGTCCATAAGTGACAGTGCCACCACACAGGTGTGGAAAATGACACAAGATGTGCTGCGAACACACAGGTGTGGAAAAGGACAGTTGGTGGCAGTCCGAATATTGGGCAGTTTCATGGTGTCGGTCTCTTCCTTTCCCCATCTCCCACCCCCCCTCGCTATCCCCAAGCAGCCTGTTTCTCCCCCCCAAACTTATTTATTTATTTATACTACATTGCATTCCTATAGTTCTGGATTTGTAATAATAATAATATCACACCACCACCACCACCAAAAAAGGCATATTGGGTAGGGCATAGAGTAGGAAGGCAGAGTTAAGGGGGAATGCAGAAGAGAGAGAGAGTGACAGTTCATGGCACAATCAAGCTATTGAACAGAAGAATTAAAGTTCCAAAACTGCTATGTGTCTCTGCTCCTTAAATAACACGATTGTGGCAAGACTGAAGTGAGATCAAGGCTCATGTGATGAAGTCCTCCCCTTAGTTAATGCCTTTATCATTCATCTAGGTTCTAGATTAACTTTAGAGGCATATAAAATTAGTGATTGCTCCTGCAAAGATTTGTGTTTGATCCTACAAAGGTCATTTCTTACAAAGGAGTTTCAGAGCAACCAAATATTTGTATGCCCAGCTGTCCAACTATTTTTTCCTTCCATGAGTGAATGTGCCTAAGCCAGTGAGGGTCCAAAAAGTGACAGGTATGCAAAAAGTGACAAGTATGCCCAGAACAGTTAGTTCTACTCCAGAGGTGGCAACCATATGTCTAAAGAACCAAGAGGGAATTAGCAGAAGACAGAATGACAGTCAGGTTTTAAGGCAGAGGGATCAGAGGCAAGTGAAGATGGCCAAGGCAGGGAATTTAGATAAAAACTACAGTGGGGCTTAGGCTGAGGAGGAAAGGCTGACATGGGAGTTATGAAGCTGGGAATGCCCTACTGACTTCTCAAATCACCTGGTCTAGCTTGGCTGACAAAGGAGATTATCGCATTGACTAAAAACCCGACTGCTTCCCAACGGGATATAGTCGGGTTGCGGGTTGCTGGCAGGTTTTATCAGACTTGCCACCAATGCTGCCAGGCGATTGCAACTCGGCTGCATCCCGGGTTCCATTTGGAGGCCATTTTTCCAAGATGGTAAGCTACTATTTTGGAAAAGCGGCCTCCGAAGTGTGCCTGGGATCTGGGTTGCAGCCGGGTTGCAATCACCTGGCAGCATCGGCAGTGAATTAAATCTGATAGAACCTGCCAGCAACCCGCAACTTGACTGTATCCCATTGGGGAGCAGTCGGGTTTTTAGTCAATGCAATAATCTCCAAACAAGGATGAGTAAAACAATTTATTGGCTTTTCACTTTGATAAGACCTTTTCCCATTCACACTTCCCAGAGCTAAGCATGGACCTGAATGGATTTTTTGCAGCCATCAAATTGGTATATATGATTCAGGAGTGCAGTTGGGGTAATGGTGATAGCAAAATGAGGGCATCACCCTTCAAATAAGAATTCTGCCCTCCCATGAAATTCTCCTTCAGTCCCCAAATTTCAGGCATTGCAGAGAGTATTACATTGTCAATTGTTCACACCTAGAACTCTTTTATCTGCTGTGTTTGCATTCCCTCGGTAACTGAGCCTCCTGCTCCTTTTTGGGTGCCAAAATAGTCAACTATTTTATATTACTGTAATGCTAAAATTAGGGGACTGAAGGAAAAAAATCAGTGCCTCAATTCTTATGGGGGGGAAGGAGGAAGTTCTCATTTCCTCCCTCCCTGCAGCTACACCTCTGATATGAATTTACTAGGTAAATGTGTGTGTGTGTGGTGGTGGTGGTAGAGACAGATACTGAAAAATGCAGACAATGTGAAAACAACGAATGCAATCCATGTGAGAAAAGCCAACAGTTAGTACCCAGAGTCATAACAAGCTCTGAGGGAGAACCTGAGCAAGCTTGAATTTGGTAGACTTGCATAGAGAAGCTGCTATAGGTTTCCCAGTTATTATCAGGATGCTTTTGTGAGATAGTAAAAAGATAAAAGTCCTTCAATTTCTTTCAATTAGTAGCTGCACCCATGGTGCAGATGGGAAGTTGTCGGTGGCCCTGTTGCTGTTATTTTCCAGTATAAATTTGCAGGGTCCTTATGTCAGGAATTGATCATTTGATTATATAATAAATGACATTTCCATTTGAAACCCTCATCCTGGTGTGGCCTTCTCTTATCTCAGGTGCCAAAATACCTAGTGGCCCCTTGGGAATATTTGTTATGGATGGTAAGCCTCCATGTGGCATCTGTAGGTAGGAAAGGCTTCAGAAGCATGGAAGGTCATCAGCTGGACATTGGTGGAAATAATGTCCTTCCTGAGAGGGTCCCTCAAAGGTTACATTGGCAGTGGGCATCTTCTTTTTCAGATTGCCCATGGGATAGCAAGGCAGAGACAGTAACATTTATGTACTATGTCTTGATGAAAATTTAGTAGGGCTACTCAGAAATAGGCAGAGTTGCTTCTCAGATGACAGCCTGAAGTAGGCTATCCTAGGGCCTTTGCAGACTGCTAGAAATAGTGCAAATTGAGTCCACTTTAAGGGTTAGGGTTAGGGAATCATGGGAAATGTATTTTATTGTGGCACCAGAGCTCTCTGACAATGGACGTTACCACACTGGCCCTAAAGCAGCGTCATTTCAGCCTCACTTCAGCCTCGTTTCAGCCTCGTTTCAGACTTTTTTTCCGTGTGTTCACACGACGTCGCAGCAAACCCCGCCCTTCCCTACCTCGTCTCGGCGTCATTTCAGCCTCGTTTCAGTCCTTTTGACTTCCGAGAATTTTAAGGAATACACCTGAGCGGTTGGCACTATACCGGAATGACGCTGATCTCGGCATAGGTATGAACACGAGATCCTTGTCATTCCGCATTGCCTTGTTTTACGGCCCATGGTTCCTTGCGGTATTCCCCAAGTGGGAGCAGAGGCGGAGGCGCTGGGGCTGCCGGGGGACCAACACCTTCCCCACCAGCACACCTGGAGCTGGAGCGCAGCCGGGAACTTGTGGTAACGTCCATTGCCTTGCCTTGCCTTGCTTTGCTAGCGCCAGAGAGGGATCTCCCTCCTGGACCCCTTGCCTTGCCTTGCTTTGCTAGCGCCAGAGAGGGATCTCCCTCCTGGACCCCTTGCCTTGCCTTGCTTTGCTAGCGCCAGAGAGGGATCTCCCTCCTGGACCCCTTGCCTTGCCTTGCTTTGCTAGCGCCAGAGAGGGATCTCCCTCCTGGACCCCTTGCCTTGCCTTGCTTTGCTAGCGCCAGAGAGGGATCTCCCTCCTGGACCCCTTGCCTTGCCCTTCTTTGCCAGCACCAGAGAGGGATCTCCCTCCTGGACTCCTTGCCTTGCCTTGCTTTGCCAGCACCAGAGAGGGACCTCCCTCCTGGACTCCTTGCCTTGCCTTGCTTTGCCAGCACCAGAGAGGGACCTCCCTCCTGGACCCCTTGCCTTGCTTTGCTTTGCCAGCGCCAGAGAGGGATCCCCTCCTGGACCCCTTGCCTTGCCTTGCTTTGCCAGCACCAGAGAGGGACCTCCCTCCTGGACTCCTTGCCTTGCCTTGCTTTGCCAGCGCCAGGGAGGGATCCCCTCCTGGACCCCTTGCCTTGCTTTGCTTTGCCAGCGCCAGAGAGGGATCCCCTCCTGGACCCCTTGCCTTGCCCTGTCTGCGCATGTGCATGAACATCCTTGCCGGATCGAGGTAGGGATCTTTCAACTTGTGTGTGAACAGGAGTTCCGAGCCCCCGGAGCGGAACCATTCCGGAATCTCACATTCCTCACTGATTCCATTCTAGTGTGGCAATGTGTTCCGCTTGCCGGGCACATTCCGGAATGAGCCCAAAATGGTTCCGAAATGATTCCGACCAGCTTTCTTGCCGCTCTCTTACTGCAAGTGTGATAACGTCCAGAGAAGGCTCAATGTCTCAGAAAAAAAACAATTCCCATGATTCCCTAGCACTAACCCTAACCCTAAAAGTGGACTCAATTTGCTCTATTTCTGGCAGTCTGCAAAGGCCCTTAGTCTGTTATAACTTTCCCATTTGTTGTTATTGTGTCTTCATGTTCCAGGCTTATGGCAACCCTAAGGTGAACCTATCATGGCGTTTTCCTGGTAAAATTTGTTCAGAGAGGGTTTGCCTCTGAAGCTGAGAGAGTGTGATGTGCCCAAGGTCACCCAGTGCATCTCCACGGCCAAGTGGGATTTGGGTGCTGATGTCCCAGAGGTCTAGTCCTGCACTCAAACCACTACACCATGCTGGCTCTCTATAAGTTCCCCATAGCTGCTGCCATATGTTAAGCTGTGAACGTACAAATTGCAAGAGACACTGCCAATTAATTTTCTTGATAGTATCATGAATCAGTGCTAGCTTTATTTTCAAAAGGAGTAGAAGGTAAGTGTCAAATAAATCACAGGGAATCTCTAAGAGTATAATTATTATTAACTTAGCCCCAAGACAAAGACAAAGGAGTATGCTGGCAGAATCATTCTGTTGCTTTTTTAAATCAGGGCTTTGTTTGTCTTCTTTCAAACTTAATATAAAACCCCAGCTATGTGTAACATGTAAACCTAAACATGTATGCCTTTTTGTTTTCTAAAGAGAGAAGTGTTGGGGTGGGGGTTGATATGAGACTGGTCCTTGGTGTGTGTGATATGAAACTGGCCCAACACTGTGTGTTGCTAAGACCAGTGTTAGTGCCATCATCCCCAGCAAGTTAAAAGGGAAGAGCTTAGGCCCTCGTAGAACTGGGACTGCTTCTATAGCAAAGTTATGCCATAGATTGTCTTCATTTATGCTGTCATAACCTGCTTGTTATAATTTGAAATCTTTAAAAAACAAACAAGCACTAACTGTCCTAGGATGTGTTACCAGCAAATCAGAATAAAATTCATTAGCTGCAAATTAAGCGTCAAACTATTAGTTATGTATACCCAAGTACCTGTATGTCCATGAGAGTCTATGCATTTGCTTTTCCCTGCCCACCCAAGTGGTTTCAATAACAGAGATCCATGGGAACAAAATCATGAAGAATTAATAACTCAAATCAAGAATTATAACAGTCGCCATTCAACGCAAGAACATTTTAATGAGGCATTCTGAAAGACCAGAAAAGGGAAAATATATTTGTTGTTAATGGCCCTCAAGTTGATCTTGACCCATCTCCAAGACTCCCTGTCCTCCACTACTCTGCTTATTTCCTGTACATTCATACCTGTGACCTCCTTAATAGAATCCATCCATCTAGCATGTGGCCTTCCTCTCTTTCTACTTCCCTCCACCTTTCCCAAACATTATTTTTTTTTCCAGTGACTCGTGCCTTCTCATGATGTGTCTGAAGTACAACAGCTTCAGTTTTATCATCTTGGCTTCCAGGGAGATTTATGGCTTGATCTGCTCTAGAACCTTGATCAGCTCTAGAATTTGTCTTGACAAGTTGTCAAACTGGGTCTGACCATAGGGAGCAGTGCTCGTCTCCATTACTAAGCCAAAGAACCAGAGTTGTCAGAGACTACTCTGTGATCATGTGGCCAGCATGACTGCACCGAATGCTGTTTACCTTCCCACCAAAGTGGTACCTATTTATCTACTTGCATTTGCATGCTTTTGAACTGCTGGGTTGACAGAATCTGGGACTGGGGACAGGAGCTCACCCCATCATGCAGCACCTGGGCCTCGAACTGTCAACCTGCCAATCTTGTAATCAACAGAGTCAGTGCCTTAACCATTTGAGCCACTGCATTCCAGATATTTCTGCATATCTTAGATCAGGGGTAGGCAATCTTTCACCTTTAAGGGCCGAGGGACTTCAGCTCCCAGAAGCCTCAGCCATGTTGGCCAATAGTCCCATGTTGGCCAATAGCTCCTGGGATTCTGGGAGCTGAAGTCCCTTGGCCCTTAAAGGGGAAAGGTTGCCTACCCCTGTCTTAGATTGTTGATATTCCTTCTTCCTATTTTCACTCCTCCTTTCTTCTATGTCCAAGCCTGCTTTTCTTACAATATGTTCTGCATATAAGTTGAACAGGTAGGGTGATAAGATGCAGCCTTGTCTAACCCCTTTGCCAGTTACAGGAAAATATATAGTCAGTGACTTATATCTGGATTGCCTTTGGTAAATAGGTACCAATAGAAGGCATGTTGTCAGCCTTCAGGAAGCTGTGGGATTGCTATCCTTTTAGGTTGGCATGTGGAATATCTGGTCCTCTGCCATTTTAAATCTACTCTATTTTTAATTCTTTGTTTTTAAAATAATTGTTTCTGAGAAACAATTTAAAAATCTGAACGCATACATGAAATAAATCCATCAGGTCTTTAGAGTCATGCAGATACATGGCCTTTTCCTGGTGGGGGGAAGGAACTGGATAATATGCAGCCTCCTTTGCTCACTTACAATCCATCCACCGCCATCTGTGGTCATATCACAGTACACTTGTATTCTCTGGTTGAGGTCCCCATTCAGGGAGATAGTGTAAACACCGCTCAATGTGTCACCATTCATCAAATGCTGGGCACAGTCTTGAGGATTCATAAACACGCGGCCTCCTGCAAAATTAGATCGGTAACGTATCAGAAGAGCGATCATGCTCCTTGTCATGTTTCATACTAGCAGACATAATTGTTTACAATAATCCACAAACATGATAGGGAAGGAAGGTTTTGAAATTACACTGCAAGAGGAATAAACTATACCAGTTTTACAGGCATACCCCAGTGAACAAAGCCTGGGGTAAAGAAGCTCCTTTTTACAAAGTCTTTTTACACCCACCCAGCCCTTACTTTTCTTTCTTATCCTCTATCTAGATGGAAGTTTTTCAGCTGCATCTTCATTTGGAAGATGGTGAAGGATGTCTGGAAAAGCACAGACTTTTGGTGTTAGGTTGCAGCATCGTGTGTTCAGTAAACAATGCAATAAACAAAACTTGTGCTGGGCAAGAGTGGGATTACTGTAGCTATATGTGTCTGCCTACAACAGGCAAGGTAAATAGCAGCTGCCTCTAAATGCCTTACTGAGTGTGTGTGAATGACAAACAGAAAGAAAAGTGATGAGCAGATAAGGTGTTGGTGGTCTCACTGCCACCACCATCCCCATCCAGAAAACATAGATCTAGAAGTCTGACTGCCCACTGTAATCATAAGGAAAGTAAAGGCTGGTGGGGAAAAAAAAGCCTTCATTTTGGAAGAAGCTTTCATGGGCTCTCTAGAATCATAGAGTTAATTAAAAATAAGCCAAGTGTCTGTCACAGAAATGCAGAACAAATTCTAATCCTAGTCACATTACTGGAGAGAGAACACAGATAAAACTAAACTTTCACCTACCTGGCCCTGATTTCTTTGCTACAACTCCATAGAGAGTACTCTTGATTTGCAGATTAGACTTTAAAACCTGGCACAATTTAGTGTTCACTATTGTGCCAACCAAATACCATCTTCATTCCTTTGCCAACACTGTCCAAATACTGTCAGAAGTCCCCAGGGCCAGTGTTAGGATAAATAGTTTTCTGGTCAGCTTTGTAGAACTATCTAGAGGGTTTAGGGTGTCCAGGGCAGGTTGATATTGTGACATTGAGGGTCCTGCTGCTGGCACATACAAGGATCCATGCCTGTATATACAAAGCTGGAGACCTCATGTGAGAATTTTCACTTGCATTTTCTCCTTGCTCTGGAACTAAATGGAAATGATAGATGTGCTTCTTTTTTCTTTCTTACACAGAAAAAAAGGAAACAGGGACCAGGCTCTTCTGAAGTACCTTCTCCCAACGTGCTTGTGTTAGTTTAGGCATTTTATCTCTTATCCTATCTCTCTTTGGCAAATAATATTTTCATGGTGGATAATGCTCAATGTTTTGTACATTCCAGAGTTTTCCAAGTATATTAAGTAAGTATGAAAACTGGCACAGGGTGCAGAATGTATCTAGAGAATCTTGTTTCCTGTTTCTTTTAAAATCGTATTTCTATGAAAAAAACCCCTGAGAATGTGTGGACAATTACTGGTGAAATTTCAGAAAATAGTAGACACACAATTATAGAATTTTACAGAACAAGGTTTCAGTGCCTCACATTTTTTGTTTTTACATCTGCTAGCAAAAGCAGGCAAAATATAAACAAAATAACCACATATACAGAAATTCACTTTACATCTATTACCTGCATTATTGGTAGAGAAGTGTTGTTATTTTTTGTAGTAAAATTGGGAAGAGTACAAAAGTGTTGTTCATGAAAAGTTTTGTAGTATTTTAGAGAGGAACCATTATATTGCGTTAAAGGTCACTTCAACAGCTTTGTGAAGAAACAATATGGAGATTATTGCACGTGAAAAAGGACGGGAGCAAAGTGGATCTCTCCCATCCTTATTGTGCAATCGCACGAAAATTATCAGACGACATCACACTTATCCCGTCATTATCCCATTAGTGGAGTGGAATTGTCACATCACTTTTCATTAACGGTAGTTTCTGTTAATGAAAAAGTGACAGAACAATTCCACTTCATTGATGGGATAATGATGGGATAAGCGTGATGTCATCTTATGACCTTTGCGCAATCGCACAATAAGGACAGGATAAGGATGGGAGTGATCTGCTTTGTCTCCATCCTTTTTTCACGTGTCACCTATGTCATACGCCACACTATAATGGTAAATCTTCTTTAATATACCACAAGACTCTCTTTAATTTTGAGGGCAACACACTCTGGACTGAGTCTTGCTCTCTTTTTTACTATTATCATGTCTTCAAGATTTACTCTACCAAATTTCAGTTTCATAACCACCCCTGCTCTCTCCCCTTCCTCAATTCTCTATAGGGATTTTTTCTTTCTGCTTGCAATCATATCTTTTGAACACTAAAAAGAGCTTGGAAGAGATGGCGGACATTAATAACAATGTTTCCTTTGTGTTGCTTGCACTGCAATTTCCCTAGAGCATTATGTAAATGTGAGTGACAAAAGACAGACAAGTATTAACATGAAGGAAGGCATGAAAGCTCCTTGTTATGTTTCCAGTTGACATAAGCAGGGTCAGCGCTTTCACTATATAACTGGAAATTCCTCTCTCCTCCCTTTGTTAATCACAACTTATTTTTCTCTGGAAAAACATTACGAGAATTAAATGAGATTGGTGCTTTGAATCTTAGCTTTCTTAGGGTCAAACTACATGTTACCTGGGCAACTCTTTGCTCCAGCAGCTCTCTGAACAGCCCACAGAACAGGAAGAAGGTGCAAGGGGAAAAGGCTAACTCACCTTCAGCCAAAGTCACAAGCTCTTTTTTCTACAGAGAAAAAGATGTAAGAAATACTAAGCGTGGGGTTTCAACTGGTCTTTAATGAAGATGCTGCATGACCTTAAGGAAGTGGACATTAGGGCCTCCTCCAGGATCTGGTGTATCAGTGCTCCCTGTGTTAGATGCTGCTTAGAACATAAGAGACATGGTCCTCTCCAAGAGAAACCTACAACCTCTGTTTTAGATGGAATGAAAATCAGTAGTGAGTCAGGATATTTACAGAATAAACCAGTAGCATTTCAAAATCCCTGCCTTCAGGGAACCTTTAGTACATCATCTCCTTTGTTAAGGAATATGGAAGAAGATTCTGGGGCACATATAAGGCACACAGAGTTCATCCTGACCATTGGCCAGGCCTGTTGGAGCTCCTTATAGCTGTGTGTGAGTTGAAAGCTGAACGATGAAAGTATCATGGTTGTGCTTTGTAGTGGAGATTGGTAATGCTGGGGGCACTGTTTTACAAAGGTTGGTCTCCTACCAGCAAACCTTTCACTGAAGAAACGTTAATCATCTTCTGAGGAATCTCATGATCTCCCCCAAACTCTGGCTGAAAAATCATTAGACTAAACATCTGCTATTTGATTAATCACCTGCCTTTGAACTGATGGATTATTAATGTATCACATGTGAATAAATCTGAGTATCCTCAAATATCGTTCAAAACAGAAACCTGTTTGAGAAAGTCTATTGTTTAATAACCCAAAGCTACCACTCATCTTTAAGACTTTTGCTCCCTGTAGAGCACTGTAAAACTGATCTTGTTTTCTTTTAGTGGAAGTCCAGAGAATCTATGTTATTGAGTTGCAATAATAAAAACCTGTTACTGTTCTCAACTCTACAGCATACAGTATGGTGGATTCAAATGTGCCTCAGATGATAAATAAGTGAGTTCTTATCTCTGTCTTGTTAATAAGAAAGTGCCCTCACCAATTCAATTGGTGTCAGTCTATTAATCAAAGGAGGCTTGAGTGGATTTGTCTAGCAGAGAAGGTGGGGAACAGGAAAGCTACATGGACAGAGTCGAAGGTGAACAAGTTCAGAAAAGGGCTGCAAAAGAAAAACCTTTGAAGAAAGGCAATGGAGAAGTGGGCTTTGCAGATTGGGGGAAGGTGGTCTTCTAGATAGAGGGAAGCACAGGAGAAAAGTACATGTCAGACTAATGAGGGCTGAGCTTCTCCTAAATCCAAAGATCAAAACAAAATACAAGAACGGATGTAGCAGCAGGAGTGCTGATCTGTGAAATTAAGATAAGCAACCTTTGGCAATCCAGATGCTTTGGTATACCGTTCCCATCAGCCCCATTCAGACTCCCCAGTGGTAAGGGAGTCATGGGCCATAACATCTGGCTGATCAAATGTTTCCCTACCCCTACTTTAAATTGACAATTAACATTTGAAAGGATTTTATTTAGTTCCTTTTCATCAGATAGCTGGGAATAAGAGTGATTTTGGGTCAGAGGAAGCAGCTGAGAAAGAGTGAGCTTTTAATTTACAAATTAGACACCAGCTAGAGGGAAAAGTGAGTAGAACATGGCTATACTGAAACCTTACAAAGACTAAAACAGCCCTCATCAAAGCACAGAAAGAAAGAAAGATGGGTGAGGAAGGCAGGAATCCTTGCATGGGCTTTTATCCTATGAAAATGTGGAGAAGGTCAAAATAAGTCAGAAACTGTTTCAGGAAAACCTGCTCCCTTCCTCTTCTCTGTGTTACAGAATGATTGTTCTTTTTTTCATTGCACTGCTCTTTCTTTTAACTCAACAGTAAGCAGGCTGATGGAGAATCTGTTCATGCATGCCATCTGAGGGACATCTAGTGACTAGATGACTAGTGGTCTATGGGTCTAATCTTACCCAAGAAACAATTTTATAGTTTGTGTTCAGTGGGTCTGTGATAATGAGTTATCCCATTATCTGGTCAACACAGCTGAGAGGTATAGTCTCTCTGTCAGTTACTGGGGGTCAGCATCACAGTAGAAGCATCATGTATGAGCAATGTGGAGGATCACAAGAAACAATTGCCCAGTGAGGATGACAAGTTTGGGGAGAAGTGTGGAAGCTTTGAGATGCTTCCAAGATGCAAAGTTATAAAAACATGGGGTAGTAAGGCACAAGAGACACTTGAGAGGTTTTGGGACTGATGGAGAAGTAGAGGTTCTGCCTGCCTCACCATCAGTAAGGAAGTTTGGGTATAGGCTGGACCAAGAAGTCCAGCTTTCCAGCTTTCCATGAACACTCAACATCTGTATTATGAGTACATTAGGAATGTTCAGTTAGTCACATTAGGGCTTATTTTTTTTCTAACCTCAAATGATTTAATATGACTTAAATTATTTTGTAATTTTGTAACTATTCCTAAGTAATGCCTGAAGGAAGGTGCCTTCATGTACAAGATACCCTTTTACTAATGCAAGATTGCTTGCTTAGAATAAAAGCTTTCCTTACAAGATCTCTTCTTTTCCACTTTCCCTTCATGAACCCTTGCTCTGGCCTTGTGTGTGTGCACACACAAGGAGGCCGCAGCCATTGTTTTCCTTTTCTGAGGTTGTGCCTTTTGTCTCCGAGTCTGCTCCTGGTGGAGGAGAGTTGACAGGAAGGTGTGAGAGACTTTCTATTCCCTGTGCATGGTACCTTGGGGGGAAATGCAAAAAGCTGCAGTCATGAAGAATTGTTTCTGTGCTGCTTCCTTGTGTGACTTCTGAAATGGGGAGGTTCCTTCATGCGCAGGAGAGTCTGTGCATGGAGGTCTGGCTTGTCCTACTTTAGTTGGGAACTTCCCCCCCCTCCATCTTCAGATGTGTGTGTGTGTGTGTGTGGGGGGGAGATGATGGTGAAGGAGTGCCAGCTTGCTTGCAAAAGGGAGGGGTAGCTGTCAGCAGCAACTCTATATGTGTGCATGAGACCAGTTTCCCTCATTCAACTAGCAGGAGAACTTAGCTGCTACTGAGTGATTCTTTCTGCTTGGTTTCTCTCATAAACTTATCGCACTGTGTTCTCGTAATGTAATGAGTACGTAATATGAATGGAACAGAATGTATTTTATCGCACGGTATGATCCTCGTCGAGTTCCCATTCTGTGCTCTGACAGTCCATTCCAGCAGGAGAACTGTAAAAATGCATCCTCAGCCAGCAAGAATGCTTACAGACTCTTCCAGATGATGTGTGTGCGATAATCCTACCCAGTCTCAATCTGTCCTCATGTTCTGATTGGCTAAGACGACCTCCTCCCCTCCCATCCTAGAATGTCCACAAACTCAACTCAACTCAACTCAACTCAACTCTTCCGGTGTTGATGCAAGGAAGCTGCCACAGGTAATTTAATTTTTTTTATTTTTGTAGATTGAATTGCATCATGTTTACGAAACAAAACAATGAATGCCTCTCGGTAGCATTCTTTCCAATGCAGACATAGGGGTTTTCACAACAGTGAGCATGCACTAATGAGGGACGGCTGAGGAATTACTTCAGCGCACAACTTTACTGGTACAACAGTAAATGCAGTGCGATAATATGTGTTCTCATAATGTTACTATTGCATTATTAATATTCTAATGTGGTAACACCTGTTCCCATATTATTACATTCCAGGGATTCGGTGGGAACATTACAGGTACTGGTGCGATAAGCCTATCAGTCTCTTCTCTAAGAGGGACAAAAGCAGGTGAGTGTATCTTGCCAGCTCATCCTTGTTCACCCTGGGTGGTGGCGGCTAGATAAGAGTTTGGGGACCTCTCTCCTACTCAAGAGCTCATTATTGGACCTTACTCTCTGGCAGGTCAGTTTTGAATTTCAACCTAAGCCACTTTGAACACATTATCTTGCAGCCCTTACCACTACCCTGCAAGGGAGGTCAATATCATTATTCCTATTTTGCAGGTGGAAGACTGAGGTTTACAGCTTACCATCTGCCTAAGGCTCCTTGATGTGTCATCACAGAGGCAAGTTTCAAACTGAGGAGTATTCCTCAGTTGTAATTCAGTTGCCTAGCCTTACTTTACTTCAGCCCTGTGCCCATAACCTTGAAACCTTTATGGCTTGGCAATGATGTTGGTTTTATCATAAAGCCTGACCTCACCACAGCAAACTATATTGTCTAGCAAATACAGTGGTCCCTGAGAGCACAGAATCAAAAGACATCAACTAAAGCAAGCAAGCAAACAAACAAAAAGCCTGACTACACTGCATTACACAGGGAGGTTTGATATGCTTTTCATCTGCCAGAAAGATCAATCTGAAAGCCCTGCCTTGATTTTCATCCCTTGCAACACACTCACTCTAATCCTTTACACTAACTGAAGTGGAAGGGAGAATAATGCAGAACCCACTGATCTATAGCTGTGTGAGGCAAGTGGGGTTTGTGGCTATTGATAGCTGCTGTTGTTAACTGACATACATTTCAAAAGCCCTTTTCATGTGTATCAGTGAAGAATATGCCTGCAGTGAGTTCAAAGCATCCCTTTTAGACTACTAGATACAAACACAGAGGGAGTGATTTCATTGCTATATATGTGGAAGTTTCTTTCTGCCTTTTTGCTATTTCTTTTGAACAACTAAATGTACCGGTAATTGGATTCGACCCCTTTTGAGCATTCCTCTGAAGAAGCAGTTTCACCCAGGGGATCCTCTTGTGCTGCTTACATTCTTAAGGTGTTTACAGAAGAATGTTCTCCAAAGATACCTGCTTCTCCCAGTTGCACCAGCACCTGGATGACAACAATTTGTTGCATAAACTAATCTACAATTTCAGCACAAAGGGAACATTCAGGCTTTGGAGTTCAATGCTACTTTGAAAGTGTGGCTTATTCTGTCATGAATAAATATGCAGAAAAAGCTGTCGATAGAGCTGTTTGTTTTTTCTGACTCAGGACAGAATTATTTGCAGTCAACTCCCCCTGCCCCCAGGAATTAGTCCAAAGCATGTGCTCCACTGTACCTTTTAAAGTCTAAATAGATATATCTCATGCTGTGCAATTAGGTGTTATTCCTCAATTACACTGGCAGGGAAATGCCTGATGGGACATCAGAACATGGGGTAAGGTGAAGTAGGAGATTTTCGCATTAGCTTCGCTTATCTTATCACATCCACCCATTGCCAGGCAGTATGCAGCTCGTATGCAACCCAGGCTTATCCTGCAGCTTTTCAAGAATGGGATTTTCCTGTTCTTGAAAAGATGTGGGACAAGCCCGGAGAAGCCTGGTGATGGGTGAATGCAGTAAGATCCGCCTTAAGAAAGTTACATTCTGGGTCTATCCTGGCAGTGAAGCTAGTGCAATAATTTCCGTAAATGTTATTAGGAGGAGGTAGAATGAGGGGAGAAGCTTGAAATGCTGTTGCTATTTTTGGCAGGAGTTCTTTATTCTTGGTCTATCCTCACTATGCAGCAACTTCCACCTATCTTCTGTACCTGCTGTCTGAGTGGGGTGCTGTATTATGGCGGTTCTGCTCCTTTTTTGGTGGCTGGTGGTCCTAGGGCAAGTGGTCCTAGGGCATTGCCACTGTACCTCCTGTAGCCAGTTTTCTCATGTGCCACACTTTCAGTCTCCCATACTATTTAACATCTATATGAAGTTGGCCAATGGTAAGAGATGGAGGGGTGGCAGGGCAAACCACGTAGAGGGGCAGAGGTTCCTATCAGATTGCCTGCTTGCATATGAACCTGCATAGGAATTCACATTGGTCTCAGAGATCTTGCCCTGTGTCATGGTCCCCATGCCATATGAAGGCATTTGTGATGGGGCCTTTTCTTTTGTGACACCCATCTCTGGAGCTTTCTCAATTTGCTTTGCAGTGCCAAGTGTAAACCCTTTAATTTGTCCAGGTGTAGTTTTGTTTTGTGTTTTTATGGTGGATTTCAACCACCTGCTGTGATTTATTAATTTAATTTTTAAAGCTGCTGTTTGTATAGCATTTTAATGTTTTATCAGCAAGCTGCTGCTGGAGCCATATGTGAAGCGTGGCTGACATGTTTTAAATAACAATAAATAAAACAGTAACAAAAAGGATCTCTTTAACATCCATGCTGTTGAAATATATTTGTACACATGTAAGTGGTTTGTACAAATAACTCCAGCTGTCTGTGAATCCCATTGCCAGTCATTGAGGCACCATTTATTTACTCTGGTAAACTTCTGGTTTGAATTCCATCTTTTTACCCCATGCTTACTTTTGCGTCACTTTCTTTCTCTTGGTCTCTCTCCATGTCTATATGTATATATGAGGTGTGTGTGTGTATATGTATGCAAGGTATATCAGCATCCAAAATAAGTTTCCCAAGGACATGAGTGTCCATGGAAGTTCTAGGTGTATGTTTAGTTCTGAATGATTCATCTATGGACGTTATCACACGGGGTCTAAAGCAGTCCCATTCCCGTCGCATCCCCGTCCCAATCAGCTTCCTTTTCCCCTTTGTTCACACAACGTCGCAGAGAAACCCCACCCATCCCCGTCGCATCCCCGTCCCAATCCACTTCCTTTCCCCGTGTCTTCACACAATGTCACACCCATCCCTGTTGCATCCCCGTTGCATCCCCGTCCCATTGCGACATCACCCGGCATTATCCTTGTTCTTTTGAATGCTGGTTTCTTTGGGAATTACATTTTGCCGCGACCAGAATGATACCGGAATGATGCTGCTTTCTGTATGCCGGTAAATTCTGGATTGAAAAGGAACCGCAGTGGGACGGGGATGCGACGGGGATGGGACTGCTTTAGGCCCTGTGTGATAATGTCCTATGTCACAACTGGAATAAACCAAGTTACTGTTTCTTTAAATCTTGAAAATAAATGTGTATAGTGCCTTTTAAAAAGTCAAATTCCTCATGAGATCTCAGTTGAAAGTATTTGTGGCTATCATTGCTACAGTAAATAATAAAAGAGAACATGTGGATAATGTAGACGTCTCACCTGTTGTGAATATGGTGGAAGTGAACCCGCTCCTTACAGCATCCTGGGCTGCTTGCAGGCGCACTGTATACTCTGTGTTTTCTGATAGCCCTTCTAGGCGGATCCAAGTGTCCTCGGCATCCACAATCAGCTCCTGGAGATAGCCATTGAACAAGATGGAAAACAAAGAGTCTTTTGATTGCACCTCCATCTTAAATCTCCACCAATTGTGCACTGCTCATCATATCTTACAGTATTATGTAAGTGCTTGTTTTGTGATCCAAGATTAGCCAGAATCACCCATGTGATCTGAAGCAGCTGAATTACTTTCACTCTAAATGTTTTTTTTCTCTTAGAAATGTCAGCAAATAACCAAATCTAATCTGTTATGTAGTTATGTACCTATATCGAGCCAAATGTATGATCCTTTGTTTCTGGGATCATCAGAATTGATTAAATCAGGAGTAGGCAACCTGACCCCTTTAAGGGCAGAGGGACTTCAGCTCCCAGAATCCCAGGAGCTATTGGCCAACATGGGACTATTGGCCAACATGGCTGAGGCTTCTGGGAGCTGAGTCCTTCAGCCCTTAAAGGGGACAGGTTGCCTACCCCTGGATTAAATGGTGGTAATGGGGAAGGCCTACTAAATGGGGAGAAGCAACTCTGAACAGCTAGACAAAGCTTTCCCTACAAAGAAGCAGGAAGCCCAAACCTAAAGATCATTTGACTCAGTCCTCACTTCACAGAGTTCCTGGAGTAGAGGCTCACCTTTCGGCTTCCATCAGGTGACCGATAGGTCATGATGTAGTTCTCAATCTCAGCCATGGGAGGCAGCCATGAAAGAAGTGCACTCCGCCGAGTCACTTCACTTGCTGTTAGATTTGATGGAGGATCCAAAACTGTAAAAATTGGGAAAGGAATTAGAATAACAGCATACATATTTGTATGTATAAATGCTCTTTTAAAAACAATTGCATAGAGAAGGTTAAGTTCTGAACAAAAAAATTGTTAATCAGGTTCTTCAGCTTCAGGGGGAGAAGCAAAAGTCTCATGTCAGTGTTGAAGAACTTGGTGGCTGATGACAAAACTCTTGATTAACAGCCTTCATGCATTACAAAAGTAAGGGGCTATGCAGATGGGCAGGAAAAGGTGACCTGAAGTTGCCTTTTCCCTAAGCTGCAGCAACTGCACTGCCTGCCTTGAGGTTGCCCAAAATGGGGACGGAGCAGTCGCACTGGGGGGACTCAATGCAGCTTTTCCGAGGCTGTATTGAAGCCCCAGCAACTGCATCGCCAGCTGCAAGTATGCTGCAAAGGGAGATGGAGCAACCACATGGGCCAGCAGTGGCTGCTTTAATTTTTTTTTTTTGTTCTCTCTCAAATGCATGCACACGTATGCAGGACTCTCTCTCCACAACTATGCATCTGTGCAGGAAAACATCCCTGCGCACTACACAGGACCTGTTATAGGGTGGTATACAGTCTGTCACTGTGCACAAAGATGACTGAAGTTTGGCATCTCTGTGCATCTGCACAGGATCTGTCATACACCCACATATCATGCAAGGATTCACTGACCTCCGCTTCCCCCCAAGGAGTGGGAGCAGTAGACAGGTGCCACTGTCAGATTGTGTCACCCTTGGGGTGAAGGAACAGGTTTGTCAACTGAAAAGACACTCCATTATCCTCCACAAAACATGTCCCACAAAGATCAGGTGGGAGTGGGGAGGTACATGCAAGGGAGGTTTGTGTGGACAGACTTGATACATGCAGTTGGTGGTCATGCAAGGGCACACAGGACACATAGACAAACATTATTCCAGGAGCCCCCCCCCATCATGCCAGGAAGTGGTATGCAGGTCTTATGCACACCGCACACCTGCACAGAAGAGGTCACAAAAGCCTCTTTCATGCAAACTGCTGTGCATGTTGACAGCAAGAGTACATCTAACAGAATGCATTTATTGTCATAATAGAGGACAGTTGCTAGGGCACATGAGTAGGATTACAATTAGGGTTAGGGTTAGGGTTCTAGTATTCAAGCGCACCTGTGCCAGTGCATCCACACCTGGAAGCATCAGGTGCTTTAAATTAAAGCTTGCATCATAGGGCGCATGCTCTGGATCGCTGTCAATTTCTGCCGCACATGTGACAGTGCATTTATATGGCTGTTTTCTGGTGCATCAGTGTTGCTGCATACATAAACACATGCAAAGGTGTGCATCTTCACCAAAGGAGCGGAAAAAAGGGTGCTTTTCTGGAGACTTTTAGGCATGCATCATCTAAAGGTCACACCTACAAGTCACCCTCAAAGCACCCCTTTTTGCCCATCTGCAAAGGGCAAAGTGATATAGAAGCAACTTTCTGTTTACCTCTCCACATGCCCTCAAAGCACTTTTGTTCTTTTCCCAATCGAGACGATCACAAAAGCGTGCCTTCTGTCATGTTGGAAAAATTCATTTGGCAAAAGGCATGCTTTTACAACTGTCTCCCTCTGGAGGGAGAATAGAAATACTATGACATCATGCAGGGAGGTAAGCAGAAACCTGCCTCTATCTTGCTGGGTCTTGTCTTACTTTTGTAATGCGATACGGTTCCTAGAAGTGCAGGAGAAACAAAACTTAAAATTTGCAAGTAAAACAAAATGTGAAATAGTGATTTATCCATACCAGCCAATAGTTATTCTGCACATTCCTTCTTTAGAAAGAATTTGTAAATAGTTAGGAATGTATTCCCTACAAGCAGAAAGGTATGCTATACTTACAAGTGGTAAAGTTAGTGAAAATGGTTCTGCTGGTGACAGGCCCATTGGTGGCATACATGGTGACTCCATAGCTGGTACTGGGGAGCAAGCTGGTAAGCTGATACTCTTGATTGCTACCATCCACTAAAATAGTCTCTCCTGCAACTGAAAACAAAAGGTGGATAGTGCTGAATATGAGATTTTTTTAAACTGAAAATTTTGTAATGTGGGTTCCATTTGGAATAAGAGTGACGTTCTTGTCAGATAATCCATGCAAATGTCACTGGGAAAAGGGATAGCCTGAGGGTGGGATTACAGAAGCAGTGTTCAGGCTTCAAAGTGAGTTTTGACAGTTACTGGAGATTCCAGTCCTGTCAGCCTCCAGGCAGATCATAGCCTGACACAAATTGTGTGCATCATGCAACTTATGAGATGCAAGTTTCAAAAATCAGGTCTGCTGAATTTATATACTGGCCCATGAGTAGAACTTTGGTATGAACCATTCATAAGATTGGGATCATCCTGGAGATGGCCAGAGACTAGGAGATATTCCAAGATAAAAGCAAAACATTGCAATAAATTACTGTGTTCACAGGAGGAAAAATGTATCAGAAGGACAACAAAGCAAAAGACATGTTGGTCCTTGCCTTGGTTATATGTTCATATTTCTTACAAGCAACAGTGTTAAGTCAAGGGATAAAGGCACCAGATCTTATCTAATCTTGGAAGCTAAACAGGGTCAGTTCTGATTAGTACTTGAATGGGAGACTGCCAACAAATAAACCAGGCACTGTAGGATGTATTTCAGAAGAAGGAACTGGCAACACTGCCTTTGAGTATTACTTGCCTAAGAAAACCCTATGAAATTCAATGGGTTTCCATAAGCCAATAGGCGACTTAAAGGCACACATACATACATTCTTAATGACTTGGTGCTTACTAACCAGCTGCAACAGACTTTTCTTTATATAGTTATGCTTGCATCTATTCTCAGTATAGCTTTTGTGCCATTTTGTGACAGGAACTGGAGGCCTGGGAGTTGAGGTGGTTTGCAAAGCTCTGAAAGCCAAAGAGTCATGTTAATCCCCTCCCCCATTTTGATGGAGACTCTTAGTTCACACTGCTATTCCTCTCCTCCAAAGGTTTCTCTCACCACTGTTGATTGGGATTTTGAAGGCTAAGAATATACCAGATGGCTGCACAGGCAAATATGAGCACTCTGAGAGCAAGTGATCGGCACTCAACAACACTCAGATAGACCAAAGAGAGTCAGGATTGAAGCCGAGGCATTCAAGGGTAGGATGGGCCCCTTTTGTGACCCCTACATGCTACCTGTTCAATGATAGCAGAATCTTTGGGATAAATTAAATGGAGAGCAGGCCAACAGCTCACTCTTCTAGCAGAGAGAAGCAAATGGCGGCCACAATCACTGGTTTGAGATGTGATTTCCAATAGTCCATCATGGTGCATAACACTGTTACCCTCTTGCAATTCTTGCTTCTTTTCTCACCAGTGATGCCACCAATGTGTATTTCTACATTTTGCCATTTTACCCATGTTGCTCCTTTCATGCCCCCACCTTCCAAGACTGGACAAAAAGCACCAACATACCTGTGTCATGTGTGAGCACAATGACATAGTTCTCAACTTCAGCCATGGGTGGGTTCCATTTCAGCAAGGCTTCTGTTGGGGTGATGTTTGTGGCAGTCAAACTCTCTGGATTATCCATGGCTGGAAAAGGTGCAAAAAGACAAGGCAAGGGAGTTGGCATTTACTCATTTCCTCCATTACTCACAGATCAGGATAAAGAAATCAAAACAAAGGAACAGCTTAAAGCTATACAAACATCTGAAAATCTCAGTACTGAAACACAATAGACAACTAGAGTGTATATGGGATATGGCAGCAATTTACTCATTTCAAATTAAGTTCAGCAGCAGCTATCCAAATTGCAATATGTTACACATGAAGGAAATAAATATTGCTGCTATTTTGAATGAGCAAAAGCAGACATTGTTATGGTTGCTGGTCCTGAAGCATCAGCCAAATGAGAATGGATAGGGCAGCCACATTTATGATCCATGTATCTGCCCTATTCACGTACAAACCAGGGGGTGAGGTCTGGTTTTTCACAACAATAGGCAAGAAGACTTCAAGTCTTGTTATCTGACCTCTCCACATGCAATAGGCAAGAAGACTTCAAGTCTTGTTATCTGACCTCTCCCCCCTTTTTCCAGTCCAGCTTTGATTGGCTATGAGCTAGGCTGGGGGTGGCAATGAAGAAAGTGTTTGAAGCTATGGAAGGTGGAAAAGTAGGAGAGGAGGATTCACCTGCTTGCCCATTTAAACAGACTACCCACCCCTCTACTTCCCATGTGAGTGAGGTATTCACATGAACACAGGAAAACAGGGGTGCCCCATCACATCAAGTTTGTTCCTTATTTTTTATTAGTCCAAAAGTAAGTCAGTACATTTAATACCATCAGTGATCTTCTAGTAAATAGTAAAGAAAATATTTCTGTTGGGATACATTTTCAGAATAAACACAGTGAAACATATAATGTGCATGTGTGTGTTTTCAAATGTCTCCTCTTCTCATAAAAAAATGAAATGAAATGAGAGGCACTTTATGATCAAATGTTGCCCACCCAAAATGGCATAAGGTGTTTGCATGAGTAGGGTAACTGTTGCTTAGTATATTTTGTTGGATGTGTAGCTATTATTTTGTCATGTTGGATTTAGTTTTGA
This sequence comes from Phrynosoma blainvillii, assembly GCA_026167975.1. NCBI lineage: Eukaryota > Metazoa > Chordata > Lepidosauria > Squamata > Phrynosomatidae > Phrynosoma > Phrynosoma blainvillii. Next base: position 158,596,508 of record JANUYF010000004.1, read on the forward strand.
GTTGCTGGACACATCTCTGCTTTTGCAGCAATCACAAAGGCACTGGAAGAGAAATGACCTGATTTTGAATCAGAGAGTAAAGGGAATTCGTTCTATTAAGACCATCACTTATTCTTTACTTATTACCATTAATCTCTGCTTTATCACATTCTTCTCAGTAAGTAATGTTTGTAGAGATTTGCCACTATAAAAAGATTTATCATTTATCATTCCAGATAATCAGAACCTTCTCCTGAAATGTAGCATGTGCCATTTCCAAATTAATATATCTGTCTCTTGACTTTGTTAGTGCCAACAGTTTCAAGAGCTCTTCAAATGGGACTCCCAAGCATTTGAGCAGGTATGCATCAGTAGAAATTTAGTTTTTATGTTCAAATATTAGCTCTGCATGGTCTTGCAGTGTAGGGCTTGCACTTTCCTGCAGGGCATTGTGGAGACACACAGATGACATTAGTTAAGAACATGATTTCTCATCTTCCAACTTTGGCATCTGCTCATTTGCATAGTACAAGTGTGATGGGAGCAGAGAGAGACTCAATTAGATAGAACAGTGGTTTGCCTTAAAATCTACTAGTGTTCTTATGACATATACAAGATCTGAATGAGGGGCTTCCTGAGTCACAGCTAAACCTTGCATATACTGTACTCTTGTAATTGGAAGTTCTGCATTATCCTGCTCCTAGACACTGATACTGCTCCATCATAATACCATCTGTGCTGACACAGAAATGTTTTGTGGTTTTTAGAGACATTCCATACCTGTATACATGATGTGTGTGAGAGGTTCACTTTCCTCTCTGCCTCGCACACTCTTCAGGAGGACTTCATACTCGGTAGCAGGCTGCAAGTGGCTGAGGATGTATTCAGTGACACCTTTGGCAACAACTATGCTGTCCACTCGTCCTGTGTAGATTGAGAAAATAGCCCCATTACCTCTCAGCAAATTTGACTACTCTAAACACAGTTTCACTAAAAGCCAGCATGGGCAGGAGAGACTTGCCAGCCTTGTTTGCCATGAAAATAGTAGGGAGATCTTATCATGTGGGCACTTCATTCCCTTGTTTATTTATTATACCCTCTTACCCAAGCTGTTTGGGTGGTTTACACAAGAATGCTACAAGATAAAAACAACAGGAGGTGTTAAGAACATTCTACCACACTGAAAATGCAACATTAAAACCACTAGCAAAGCTAAAAATGGTGTAAAGACTACAATATGAAATTAAAAAGGGTTTAGCCAGGTACTGAAAAGATCATAATGTATATGCCAATTGAACTTCCTTCTCCTTGGGCGGGGTGGGGTGGGGGAAGAGGCATTCAGCAAACAGGACACCACTACTGAAAATACCTTGCTCCTTCTAGCAACTTGCCTCCCTTTTTCATAGATTCATAGAATCATAGATTTGGAAGAGACCACAAGAGCCATCCAGTCCTGCCATGCAGGAATTCTCAGTCAAAGCATCCCCGACAGATGGACATCCAGCCTCTGTTTAAAGACCTCCAAAGAAGGAGACTCCACCACTCTCTGAGACAGTGTGTTCCACTGTTGTACAGTTCTTACTATCAGGAAGTTCCTCCTAATGTTTAGGTAGAATCTCTTTTCCTATAGTTTACATCCATTGCTCAAAGTCACATTGAAGTCGCATTGTTAAAACAAGTGTCGTGGCCAGCCAGGCTGAGGACATGGAGGACTCAGAGGATGTGGAGGCTGAGCCAGGTCCTGGCTTTGCTTTGCCAGTTCCAGTGGAGTTGGCTGAGCCTAGACCTGGCTCTGTTGTACCCACTGAAGCACAGCTTCTGCCTCAGCAGCCTAGCCTCCCTCCAGCAGAAAGCCTCCCCCCAACAGAGGTTCCAGGCCTGGGAGATATAGAGGAGCAGGATGAGGAGGTACCTACCTCTAGACAGAGAAGGACAGAAAGGGTGTGCCTCTGGCGTTCTCTGAGATTATATGAGAAACGCTCTGCTAAGTCCAAACAGCTGTGATTGGGATCTGGGTAATATAAACAGCTGGGAGATGCCGAGCTCCTTTGTCAGAGCTTATCTGTGTTCTCTGGAGAAAGCATTGGATTCTGACTCCTTGGCTTCATAGACCTCGGTTTGCCTTGAAACCCCTGACCTTTGGACTGGACTCGACGACCTGCTTGCTAGAACCCTTGACCCTGGACTGGACTTGCTGACTTGCTCTCTGGACTCTTGAACCCTTGGCTTGCTCCTGATTTTGCTCCTTGGAACATTTGGACTGGTATTGTACTTTGTGAACTGCTTTTGTGTTTCAGACTTGCTGGCTCTTATCAGTTACTTGGCTGCTTTCTCAGACACATTGCTGCATCCTCAATGTGACATCCCTTCAAATATTTAAACTAGGCTATCATATCCGCTCTTAACCGTCTCTTCTCCAGGCTAAACATATCCAGTTCCCTAAGTCATTCCTCATAGGACATGGTTTCCAGACCCTTCACCATTTTGGTGGCCCTCCTCTGGACATGCTCCAGCTTGTCAACATCCTTTTTGAACTATGGTGCCCAGAACTGGACCCAGTATTCCAGGTGAGGCCTGAACAAAGCATAATTGAGTGACACTATTACTTCCCTTGATCTAGACCAGTGGTGGTGATTTTTTCTGCCTAAATTCAGTACCTCACATTTCTCTCTGCTGAAATTCATGTTGTTAGTTTTGACCCAGCTTTCTAATCTATTAAGGCCATTTTGAATTTTGATCCTTTCCTCTGGGGAATTAGCTACTCCTCCTAAATTAGTGTCATCTGCAAATTTGATAAGCATGCCCTCTATTCTTTTGTCCAAGTCATTGATAAAGATGTTGAATAGCACTGGTCCCAGGACAGAACCCCATGCCACCCCAATGGTCACTTCTCACCAGGGTGAAGAGGAGCCATTGCAGATCACCTTTTGGGTTTGGCTAGTCAACATATAGTTAACCTTGTTGTTTCCTTTCTTGTTTTTCTATTCTTCCCCTGTAATATAAACTGATATTGACTGTCCTGACTTCACTTACTTTTCCCTTCAAACCTCTTCTAGGTGGCCTAACCAGATCAAGCAAGAAATCTCCTTGGAAGCCAAGATGACAAAACTTAGGCTGTCATACTTTGGATACATCATGAGAAGGCATGAATCATTGGAAAAAACAACAATGCTACAAAAAGTGAAGGGAAATAGAAAGAGAGGATGGCAGCCTGCTAGATGGATGGACTTTATTAAAGAGATCACGAATATGAGGTTGCAGGAGCTGGGCAGAGCAGTAGAGGACAGGGGGGCCTGGAGATGTCTCATCCATAGGGTTGCCATGGGTCTAGGCTGATGTGAGGGTGGTTAACAATAGCAGCAGCAGCAGCAGCAGCAGTAGCAGCAACAAAGTATCCTAAATATCCTTCCTATACTTCAGTGGACTACATATAATAAGCTTATTTAATTTGCATATTTTAAATTGGCCACTTTTTCCCTTAATCCAACCTCCCTTGGGCACCCTAAACTCACAGCTTTAGTGACACATCACCTGGAATCCCCCCCCCCCCCCCAAGAAAAATAGAATTGCAATGATGCCAGGATCCAGCATGGCTTGAGTGTTGGACTAGGACACTGGGAGATCAAGGTTTGATTCCCCCTCAACTATGGAGACTCACTGGGTGACTCTGGGCAAGTCACATTCTCTTTACCTCAGAGAAAGGCAGCAACAAATTCTCTTTAAACCAAGCTTGCCTTAGGGTCAGCATAAGTAAGAAATTACTTGAAGGCACAAGGCAGCAATAGGCCTCCAATTCCCATTGTGCAGCATGTCCAATAAGATACCATCTCAATGGTGCCAAGAGTTGCTGAGGGAGACTAGCTACGAGGGTGAAAGTCCCGACACTTTTTGATTAGTAAGGATTACATCACCTCCTATGTTCCCTTGGATTTTGTGATACCTAGGTCCCCAAACCCATACCTAGGATCAAACAATGATCAGAATGGAGACTGCAGTAAAGAAATCAGAAGATTAGAATGGAAAGAGAAGCTATGAAAGAACTGGATAAGATCCTAAAGAGAAAAGATATACAGCTGAACATTAAAGTTTGAATCGTCCAAGCTGTTATATTCCCCATTAGCATATAAGGATGTGAGATCTGGACTCTAGAGAAGGCAGATAGGAAGAAAATTAATTCATCTGAGATATGGTGCTGGAGAAGAGTGCAGGGGATATCATGGATGGCCAAAAAGTTCAACAAATGGGTCCTTGATCAGATCAATCTAGAACTTCCTGGAAGCCAAGATGACTAAACTGAGGCTGTTGTACTTCAGCCACATCATGAGAAGGCATGACTCATTAGAAAAGACAGTGATGCTGGGGAAGGTGGAGGGAAGTAGAAAGAGAGGAAGACTGCACACTAGATGGATAGACTCAATCAGGGAGACCATGCGTTTGAGCCTGCAGGACTTGAGTGGACAGGTAGAGGATAGGGGGGCTTGGAAACATCTCATTCATGGGGTTGCCATGAGTCGAGATCAGCTCAAAGACAGCTAACACATACACGGGTCCCTAAAATGCGAGAGATTCAGGAGGATCAACAAACTGAGCTGCACTCCCTCATCTCTCACCCAGAGCAGGGAAACATTTCAGTCCATAGTATCTAACTAACTGTTATGGGATACTGGTCTATTCTAAAATATTTCAATGAATTAAGCCCAATGGTAGGAAACTTTTATTTTTACTTTGTAGAAGTAACTGTGAGTGGTGCATGTAATTCAGCCACAATGAAACCTGCATGTAACAATGCTGCAGAAGATTCCTTGGCATGCATGCTGGTGTGTCACCATTGGCAGTGCAACTAGGATGTACATAGCACTCTCCTGTAATTGCATGCTGTGATTGAAGATGGTCTGTTGTAGGCAATCTGATTCAGAGGAGCCCTGGTGGCGCAGAGGTTAAATGCCTGTACTGCAGCCACTCACTCATAAACCACAAGGTTGTGAGTTCAATACTAGCCAGGGCTCAGGCTTGACTCAGGTCTGCATCCTTCTGAGGTCACTAAAATGAATACCCAACTGTTGGGGGGCAATGAGCTTACAGTTATAAACCGCTTAGACACTCCATAGCACAGTATGAAGCGGTATATAAATGAAGCTGCTTTTGCTTTGCTTTATCTCTTTTTTGTGGTTTTATTGAGGATATGCTGATAAGCTTCTAAATAAATGTGTAGTTCCTTGGAAAAGTTTGCAAATCTAATCCAAGGAGACACATACCGTACTTGGAACATTTTCACAGAGGCTTGCCCAAGGTTTTGCTTGAAAACCTTCCAAACAGGTGTTTCACAACACTTCTTGTCCAGCAGCCTGGGCAGGACATTATGGATTAAATTCTATCTTAGTTCCAATTGGGGCAGATCCATTGAATTATATGAATTTTATGTAAATAGTAACTAAAAGTTCTTTTAATTGCAGTGCCTCTACTATACTTAGGATTAACATTGGATTTAGCCCTATGATTGCTGGGGGAAGATCAGTATCACACCGGTAACTTCCATAGTAAAAGTATAAAACGTAGAAGTAGCGCATGCGTATACCCAGATATTCATAAGCATGTTCTAATCCATGTTTGGTACAATCAGATATCTATAAACATGCTGCCGTAAAAGTGAACTGACAGGATCACATACATTGTGAATAACTTTTGGGAAAAGTGTATTTCAAAGTAATTAGAAAATGTCATCTGGTACAGAAGTCACTTGTGTGAGGTGCTTGTGAAATGCAAATGAAGGTCTCTTGCCAAAATATTTACCCTTCTTTTATTTTAATGTCCCATCTGTCCTTTTGAAGTGACAAACTCTAAAAATCTGAACCCTTTAATCTTGTGGAGCCACAAGTGAAGAATATTTTTAGTACATTAAGGCTGTTATTTTATGCATATTTACTAGGGATAAGCCACATTAAACCTACAGGGTCTTACTTCTGAGGAAACATGCACAGGATTCTGTTCCACCTTCAAAGAAAGCACTATTAATATACCTGATGGAAGATGAGGGGAGAGGCTCACCCCAGACTCACATTTCAATTTGTTCAGTTTCCTTGGAGAACAGAACAATGGAAGGTGGGTCCCTTCCCTCTGAAAGTGGGTTTTTCTGCCTAAGGAATAAGGGAAAATTCCACAAATTCTTGGGAACTTTCTGGATTATATTTCACAGGAAATTTTTGAATTATCTCATCTGAAGATAATAGTGTTGGAAATTCTTTCCAACCATTTCCTAAATTTTAGAACCAGCTAAACATAATGCTATCTGTGTAGTGTTAACAGAAAAATTAGAAACAACTGGCGTTCTTGTTTCTATACAAGGTCCCTGTTTTCTTTTTTCTATCATGTCTTTATTGAAAAAAAAGATTGTTACAATATCATAATGGATCAAATATTAAACAGTTTTCAGACAAATAAACAATAGCATAAAATGTGGATCACTGCTTAATACAATTCTCTTGTCCACTTTGTTCTCAGAAAATGCAATAGAAAGAAAATAATCTAATTATTATAAGACAGCCCTAAGTAGCACTTCTCCAGATACTTGCAACAAGTTATGCTGCCTTGTCACTGAACAGCTCCTTTGGTGAGGAAAATATTAGTAATGTTTAATCAGAATTGCCATTTCTCAAGTTTAAATCCCTTTATGGAACCCAGGATTCCAGCATAGGACTTTGTGCTATAGACATTTACCTTGAGCAGATTTGCAGGCTATCCTATAGTGGTCAAAATGTGCAATAGGAGGGGCCCAGTGGAAAGTCACAGAATCTGTAGTCACATTGTCAATGGTCAGGTTCCTAGGTGGATCAATCCCTGTAGGAGGCAAAGTATAAGACAAAAACATTGTCAAAAATCTGTACATGTTGGCGATAATTTAGGGTAGTGATTAGGTTTTGAGAAATGGCGCATAAAGAGAATGCTTTCATGAGAAAGCAAGTGTGTTGAAATTTATCTTTCATATTTTTGCCATCTTAGCTATTTTTGCCAGTGTCCAAGGGTCAGCCCTTGGATGGGAGACTGACAATTACTATGATAAATGCTGGAGGCTAAATTTCAAAGGAAGGAAGCAAACCACCTGAGTATGCCTTGCCTAAGAAAACCCTGTGGAATTCATGGAGTTGCCATAAGTCCACAGGTGACTTGAAGGCACATGCAAACATGCAGTAGTAATGTATTATGCACATTTAATTATTGTTTAGAATCAGGAATAATTTACTAGTGTACTACTACCATTTAACATTATCAGTGCCTCTTATATTTAGCAATGAAAACAAGGATTGACTTGTATATTCGCAACACCTCACACCAGAGATCAGACTGTATGTGCCCCTCTCTTATAACACCTTACTGAAGGTTCTTATTTATCTGCTCTGACAAAATTTACCTTGCAGCATCTGAAATAGGGCGTTGGGACACAAGGCCTTCCAATTTCCATTAGGAGAGGAGGTTATGGTGAACTAGTTGGTATAGAAAGAGACTGGCAGATTGACACAGGTTTGCCAGATGCCCCACGTTTCCTCTAGTGCCAATTCTGTCCTGAGTTGTTGGGGTTTTTTTTGGGGGGGGGGGCAGGAAGGCACATGCAAATACACAGATATGTTTTATTCAAGATAGAATCATGTAGCCAAGAAAAGGCAATGGTGGTGGCAGAAACGCCTTTTTGAAGTACTTAATATAAATACATCTATTTAAATAATCACTTTGATTGATGACTGACATACACATTAAATTCTGAGGCCAAATGGCAGACAAAGCAGTTCTGCTCAGTGCCACTTTTCAGCCATGGTGATCGCTTACTCTCTAGAATTTTGCCATTTTTAAAAAAAATTAATCTGCTAGCTGTCACTGTTGATAAGAAGATCTTAAAATGTGCTCCTAAACATAATTATATGTGCATCTGTAGAGGTCTTATAGCAATAGCTTTGCTTCATTTATCATAGTAATTGGCAAGGCAGTTAACATGATTATACATTTCATTTCTCATTTAAGGAGCAGGTTTTGATGCCACAAGGGGATCGTGGTAAGGAGAAATATTCCAGCAGTGGTGGAAGAGCAGCAGAAGGGGACAATTCTCCTCCACAGCATCTGTATGTACACCTGTATGTTGCTTCTTCCATTGAGATCAGGGTCAGAAAAAGCATTACAGCATGTTCAAGAAAGGTTTTTTAGTTTCCCATTAGTACTTTGGTTATTAGAGAATCAAAATTCTTGGAGGTAGAACCACAGAGCGATAGAGCTTCTGTCTTCACTCTTTTAAGAGCTAGAGTTTCTAATACTCCTCCACTGTTCAGGAGGAGCCTTTTCTGGGCTTACAGAAGGCATTTTGAGGTTTGTTTTTCCCCAAAATTTTATTCTGATGCCTGGGAGGTCTAGGGAGGCTCGGACCATGGCGGAAAACCCCTCCACACCCCTTAAAGGTCATTATGGGGTATTTTGGAGCAAGCAAGGGGGTGTTTCAAGGGGGGACCTTTATTTGCATTTTTTAACCCCTGGAGACCACAAAAATAACCCTGGGGCTGCACTTTAGCCATCTCTGCTCTAGATGGTGGGTGTAGTTGGAGTTGAGCTGTTCTGCAGTGGCATGGACAGTCACCACCTTCAACTTATGTTCTAATCTAGGAAGTCTACAGGATCCTGCGTAGGTTATTCAGGGAGTATGGAGGATCCTGAATAAGCTGATTTGTTCCATTTAGGAAGTAACTGCTGCTGGTGTGGCAGGACCAGAAGATCACTTGTTAAATCTCTAGCCTATTCTCACCAAGGTGGAAAATTAGACAAGGAATACATATGTCTGTATACCTCTACCTATATGTAGAAAGCTAGATGTCTTGGAGAAACATTCTAGCATAGCCTTTTCTCTGTCATGCCAGTTTTCTTTCTGTGTGAAGCAGACTTATCACCTCAGAGAGGACTAGGCTTCTACATATTCCACCTACTTCAGCTGGAAGGATGTTTTTGGCATTTGAAGGAATTTCAGAATGAACATGCACTGTACAAATCTGATTTTATTTTTTGGCTGTTATGTTTTGAGGCTAATAGTGTGCATATGTGCGTAATTGTCTAATACTGCCTTTGGAATTAGTTGGAGTCTCAAAGCAAAATTGCACTGAGACAACAAAAGAATGGATAGACAGATTACTGTAGCAGAAGTCCAGGACAAATTAGTTGGCTACAACAACGGAACCTGGGAATCTATTGGACCATTGTAGAATTTGCTAGTTAGCTAGTGGTAGGATGAAACAGTACAAATATTATAGCTGGGTGACTCATTTTGCAGCAATTGAAGTAAGCTGAGGACATAGGAGGTAAGGGGGAGAAAGAGAGAGAAACAGGGACATTTTTAAAAGCAATTGAAAAAGTGGGGACAACAATGTATTAATTGGGACTGTCTTAGGAGTTTATCACACGGGGGATTCCCGTGCAGAAACGGGGCTTTAAATTGGAAAAAAAGCGCAAAAGCAGTTAGATTTTCAGACGACGTCGCTGTTAAAATGGAGTTAAAATGAGGTTAATCCGAATGGAGACCCGTAAAAACCTGCTTCTTTTTACTTTTGGAAAAGTCTGCTTTGGGCTAAATGTAATTTTTTAGACTGATTTAAGTCAAACACACACACACACACGCACAGGGTTTCAACAGCTGGCTGTAACTTGTATTTCTTGCTCCCCATTCTAGCATAAAGGGTATCTTGTGTTGATGAGGTGAGAACTTAGGCAGTAAACTGCCATGGGAAGAGGGAGAGCCCTCCCTTCTCCTGTTACCTGTTGTGACGGAGCCAATGATGGGCTCGGAGCTGACAGGACCATGCACAGCCACCAAGGAGACAATGTACTCTGTGGAGGGCTGCAGGCCTGTCAAGGCGGCATGTCTCTTGGTAGGATCCAGCATCACTTGCTTGGTTTCCTCTTTGTCTCTCGGGGTGTAGTTCAGGATCAGCTTATCTGCTGGAGGAGAGGGGTCACTCCAAGTGATGTTCACGCTGGAGGAAGTCACATGAGAAAAGTGAAGCTGCGTGATTGGCCGGAACCCTGAAAATAAGAATGCAGAAAGAGCTGCAAGCCTGGGAAAGGCAGGTCAGGTCTTTTTCAACTATGGAGTATAAGTGAGGAGTGCATACCTGAGTATTTGCAAAGTGCTCAGGGACTAATCTGACCTCTTGTTAGGAAAGAGGAAGGAAAGGAGGAACCAACTACGAAATGTGACAAGTACTCCTGAGTTCCAGTATCTCTCTCTAGAAAGGAAGCATGTTTCTGCTACTGAATTCTACCCCCCTTGCCTGCAAAGGAGAGGTTGCCCTCCTGCAGATCCTAAGGAGTGGTAAGATGGGGCAAGAGAGGGAGGGTACAACAAGGATCTTACAATCAGAACTGCCAAAGCCCTTAGTGTCACTTAGACTGCCTCTGCACATGGCATTTATGAAAATTCATACTTACCTACTCTGTGGGCAAACCAGATGTGTCCTGGGAGGACTGTTTGTCAAATCTCCTGTGATTTTTATTTTATTGACTACTTTGGAGATTGTGGGACTGGTGCTGTGGGAAAAGGTGTTTAATGCATCCCTCCTCCACTCTTTCCTCAGTCTCAGCCTCACACATGCATATCCAAAACTGTTTTTCACTCAGGATGCTAGCAGAATTAGAAAATGATGCAGCATCTGTCTTCCTTGTATCATGGCTTAAACAATCTCTCACAGAGCATCAATTCCCTGATCTTCAAAGCACCCAGATGGAACTTAATTGTATGTGTTTGTGTCTGCTTTAAATGAAGACCCTGTTCAAATATCTCCCATGTCCTGCCTAGTGTGCCCTTAGTCAACCAGGAGAGAGCAGCACCAGACCTTCAAGTAACCTGAGACGACCCACAGTACCTGTAAAGGCATCCACTGTGATCTCAAGGCTCTGTTGACGGCCTCTCTCAGCAATGACAGAGATAGTGTATTCAGTCCCGGGTTCCAAGTCTGACAGTGTAAGCTCAGACTTGTCCTTGGCAACGGTAACCTCAGATGCCATTCCTGAAGCAGGGATGATGGTGACTCGATAGTGATCAATGGGGCCCTTGGCTTTCGTCCAGGACACAGAAATGGATGTCTCCGTGGATGCTGTCACTATGAGTTCATGAGGGCTGTCGAGCTCTGTGGCAGCAGAGGGAGATTTTAAGAGGGAACATTGTAACAGTGGTGAACAACTTGGCTTATGTATGTCTGTGTTTAGACTTTTATCTAAACCAACCAACTAAAAGAGGTTGGATCAAAAAGAGATTTTCATGGATCAAGAAGAGAATTTCCCTTTGAAACAATCTGGCCTGAGAAGTAGGGTGGAAATGTCTCTATGTTTATAGTATTACAGAGGTACAACTCTGCCCCAATAAACTGTGGGCTTACTGGCCCATACTTTTAAAATCCTGGCTCCATGGTAATCACTTTTGCTGTTGCTCCCTCTCTCACCCATCACCTTGGTTGGGCCAGAGAAGTTTGGAAAAACCAACAGCACCCTCTTTCCACAAAGTAGTAAACAATACAAAAATAAATCAACTGCTCTCTAGTGTTGTCTTAGAGCTTTATCGCATTATTAAACAAACTCAAACAAAAAGGCATGTTTTTTTTTTCTCTCCCTCTGCATGATCTCGTGTTCTCTTCTGGTTGTAAAACCGTGGGAGAGGGTCGTAAAAATGTCGTAAAAGTGAAATAATCAATTTGGCAAAGATGACTTTTTACAACATTCTCCCATGCTTTTACAACCTGAAGAGAAAAGAAAGTCATGCTGAAAGAGGGGGGGAAAATATGTGTCTTTTCATTTGCCTCCTGAGTTTGTTTAATAATGTGATAAGGCTCTTAGATTTCCCACCTGAAGGCTGCATTATGCTCTATGTAATGGCAGGTTGGCAACACCAGCAACTGCTGAGGAGCAGTTAAAGCTGACTGAGATGGGAGGTCCTGGATTGGCTAGTTGGCATCCCCATGTGTGCAGGGGCCTCTGCTGATGAAAACTCAAATAGCCCTTAAGGTACCTAAGCCTCTATAGGCCTGTATATACCACTATGCAGACATGAACCTCATGGGAGTATGCAACTGGACTCTTTTATCTCCTTCTTATTTAATCCCTCTTCCTCTTGAAATGGAACTGAGGGCCAGTTAGGGGTGGCTGTGGTCCGCCCCTGGGAGCAGCGGATCGGGGCCGTGGCAACCACATGCTGTGGCCCCGATCCTCCTTTTTGCTGCTTCTTTTTGGGGCAGTAAAAGTCTACCCTTAGAGTTGCTGCTGCTGCTCTTTTGTGCCCTTTTGGCACAGCGTGTGCGCACGCTGCACCAGGAGGGTGCCCTGATGCCGCACACTGTGTGGATGGGCATAAGGCATTGGGGCGGAGTCGGGGCAGAGTCGGGGTGGCTGGCGTGGGGTTGCTCTGCCCCAACTCCACCCAAGGCCAGCCTAAACTGCCGGTCTGCATCAGCCCTGAGTTCTGTTTAGGAGATTATCACATTGATTTTAAAACCAGCTTATCTGATCCAGTTTAGAATTTAAAGTGGGCAGCATCCTGATGTTATCAGAAGGATTTAGCCATCCTGGATCCATCCCTGCTTCTAGGGGTGCTCAGTGTGCCTCTTTTCAAAGCTGGGAGTTTATGGCTTAAGAAAATGGCTGCTGGAGTGACCCCGGGAGTAGGGATGGACCCGGGTAGTGATTTTGGTGACTAAACCCTTCTGATAAACTCAGGATGCCACCTGCTTTAAATTTTAAACCAGATCAGGTAAACCAGTTTTAAAATCACTTCAATAATCTCCTTAGTTACAGGCCCTTAAAAGAATAGACTTAAGCCTAATGATACCAGCATAGACTCAGAGAGGTCACTGAAAGCTAATGCAGGAAACAAATGGATTTCATTGAGCAATGTGTTCTAGGAATCAATAACCCAGAATTCTAACGCTAGCTTTGGTATTTGCAGCTGTAATCACTGTACAAATATCACATAAAGGCAAATGCTGTTTGCATTTTTGTTTAAATGCTGGCTGTAAATATTTCTCCCTGTGCAAAATGCCAGCATGCTAATGTGTCTATAAAAGCTGACAGATTTTCTCTATTGACAAGGATGCTGGATTGATCTTTTTAAGCCTATCCCCTCCTCTTGATGTATTCAGTAAAGGAAGCCTTAAAAAAGCTTTCGACTCACCTGTACCCCTTTCTTATGTGCTTCTGCAGTTTAGTCCAAGACAGAGGCAAAGAAAGAAATCTAAGAGCTCCTTCACCATTGTGAACCACAACAAACGAGGTTTTTGACACAGCTACTCTTTCTTGTTTGCCCTGGTTCACAGAGAAGTGAGCAAATAGGATGGAGAAGATGAGAACTTTCAGATTGGTGAAAGCATTTCCCCTGATTTTAACTGTCTTCTTTTAACTTGTCAGATTGTCTAATATGCTTGTAGGGCCTCAGCAGATGGGAGGCCATGGGCCGCCCTGGGAAGGTGTGCTGCGGGACCGAGGCATCCTCATGCCTCGATCCTGCAGTGCACCATTGGCGCCCCAAGAAAGGAGCGCTAAAATAGCGCTCCATTCATATGTTGCCAAAAGTGCGCCGCAAAAGCTTGCGGCGCACTTTCAGTGACCCTTCCACCGCAGCGTGTCCAGATGCTGCGGCGGGAGGTTGTCTTCAGAGCGCCGGCCGTGCGGAGGGCCAGCGGCTCCAAGGGCAACCTCGGGAGGAGGAAGGGGCGCCAAGCGTGTGGCTGCCCCTTCCTTGTGCCGAGGACGGCTCTATTAGACGTCTGCCGAGGCCCTTACTTTGTTCAAATATTTTCTTACTGTTTCATATTGTTTAAATTGTTTAAACTGTTTTACTGTATGTTATCCTAAGATAATATGGTATGGGGTAGAATATAAACAAGCAAACAGCATAGCACCTGCTGCTGTTTACACAAGAGAGAGAGAGAGAGAGAGAGAGAGAGAGAGAGAGAGAGAGAGGGAGGGAGGGAGAGAGATTTAATGTACTCCTTAAATGTGAGCCCATATAGTCAACATTCAGACTTTTGCTTAGTTCAGTATATGGTATATGTTAAAAATCAGCTACCCACCTGGAGCACAGATGACAATCTGTTGGCTCAAAAAGCATATTTTACTAAAACCCTAGCAGGCCCTACTAAATTGGAAACAAGAAAGATTATTGCACTCCAAAAAAAGTGACTTATCCCCGATGGGATACAATCGCTTTTGGGATGAATCACAGTTGTTATCACACTTAAATAGCCACCTTCATTGCTGGGCAACTGCAACCCAGCCATAGCCTGGGTCCCAGTCGTGCTTAGCTGGCTGGTTTTCCAAAATGGGAACTTGCCATTTTGTAAAACCAGCCAGCTAAGCGTGGCTGGGTCCTGGGCTGCCGCCAGGTTGCAATCGCTCGGCAGTGAAGGAGGTAATTTAAGTGTGATAACATCCGTGATTAATCCGAAAAGCAACTGTATCCAGTCGGGGATAAAATATTTTTTTTGGAGTGTGATAACCTCCAAGGTGTAGTGATGATTCCTTTCTTGCAGGAGCCCCTAAGTATGCCTGAGAATCCTTGGGATCCTGGCAATTAACCTTCTAATTTTGGTTCCTAATGTTTTGTTTTGTTTTAAAAAATAAATACATTTTCAATTTTCTGCAATACTGAAAAGAAGACTCCAATGCAAAATCTAAACTGATTAAAAATTAGTTTCTGGCACATGAGTGCACCATGGCTAGCAAATACATAAGCGGAGCAAGGTCTCTTGGCGTCCAGAGAATGCCATGGGACTGATCCTTTCGATTCCAGCTGCAAACTGCTGTCATTAGGGAAGCCCTGATCCCTGCCTTTTAGAATTTAGCCTGTTTAAAATCTTGAATGCATAGCTAGCAGCACACAAAACATTGTGCTTCCCATAATGCCAAGGTCCTGGTTATGGTCACTAATAAACTGAGCCTAAGGAACTAGGGACATTACCCTGCTTCATTGCCATTATCATTGTATGTGCCTTCTTGTTGTCTGTCAACTTATGGCAACCCCATTAATTTCATAGAGCTCTTTTGGAATACTCAGATATGTTTTGTCAGTTCCTTCCTACAGCACCTAGTATTCCCTTGTGGTCTTCCATCCAACTACTAATCAGAGCTGACTCTGCTTAGCTTCCAAGATCAGACAGGGTCTGGTGCCTTTGGGGTATTTAGGCTTAGGAAACTGCAAATTCTAGTCTATTCCAGTGTTTAAATATCCACAAGTCCAGGTTCTTAAAAACAACAACAGCATTTGGATCTCTGTGAATTTCAGCTAGTCTACATTCAATGCCAAAAAAAAAAAAAAAGAAAAAAAAAAGAAAAAAAAAAAAGAAGAACCACTATTTTTAACTCAATGCCAAAATCTGAATTTTGTAAAACTGTTTGTCCATCCTGCTGTGATTTGTTGTACACACACCTATCTTTTGGGCTGCATTCCTTTAAATTAGGACACTTAAATGGGAAGCAAGTCTGCTTCTTGCTGAAGGCATGATTGTTTGGTCTTAATGATATGAACTTCTGGGTGGGATCCATGGGACATCACTGTAGCATTTATTTTCAACACTGGCCAAAGCCTTTACACAGCCTATTTTATTCCACTTGGTATCTCTCAGTGACAGGCTACCCTATCTACTAACAGGGAAGTCAGTTTGCCAAGTGTAAATCCATGGGGAGCCAAAGCATACTATTCATGCACAAGAAGGGAGGTATCAGGTTTCAAGAAACCCAAAAGTTTACAGAGATAGACATTTTAAAAAGAAGCACAATAAACAAACAAACAAGGAAGGGGAAAAATGTCTCTGTGTGGAGGGTGACAACCTAAGCAGCCTACTGAGGATGGAGTATGTTCAAGTGGGCACAATATCAGAATACTGACTGTTGGCAGGGAGAGGCAAAAGGGGTGGATGGAAGATAGTATGGACCTTATCACATGGGGGAAATCCTGTGCAGAAACGGGATTTAAAAGGTGGGGAAAATCTGCAAAAGTGAGTAGATTTTCACACACATCACTGTTAAAGTGTGCTTAACCCAAATGGAAAGTAGTCAAAACACGCTCCTTTTTATTTTCGGGATTTTCCAAAAGTAAAAAGAAGCGGCTTTTGATTACTTTCTGTTTGGGTTAAGCACATTTTAACAGCGACATCATCTGTAAATCTACCCGCTTTTGTGGTTTTTCCCCCCCTATTTAAAACCCCGTTTCTGCATGCGATTTCCCCTCGTGATAAAATTGAATGTTGGGAAGTGGGGACAGCAGGTTGGCTGGCTGGAACTCCAGACGAGAGCAAAGATTTTTCTGCAGGAGTACTTTAAATATATATCTCACTCACCAGTCCTTGCATTCATAGTAGCTGGAACACTTTGCTTGCCATCCATTACAGCTGAAATCCCAACTCCATATTCGGTCCCTGGTATCAGATCTGCATATGGACAGACAATACGTCATGGGAAATTCATTATGATTTGCCAATGATGCTGTATGATGTGCTCTGTATTTTACAAATTCAAAACTTAAAGAGATACTTGTCTGTGTAAAAGACAGGAAAATATTAAAATGTGCAGCTTTGAATTCTGCTTCTGAACATAGTCCCATGGACTGAGCCAAACCAAGCTGTCCTAGTTTGCTAACTAGTAGAATATAGGGTAGCATTCATAATTATTGTTGTTGTGAACTTTCAAGCTATTTTTGACCCTAAAGCCACCCTCAGGCAACTCTGTCACAGGGTTTTGTTGGCAGAATTTGTTCAGAGGGTTTTTGTCCTTGCCTTCCTCCAAGGTGAGAGAGTATGACTTGCTCAAGGTCACCCAGTAGGTTTCCATGAATGAGAGTGGATTTGAACCCTAGTCTCTCTCAGCTCTAGTCCAACATTAGAGATTTGAACCCTAGTCAAATAAATAAATAACCAACACTCAAGCCATTACACCTCACAGGCTCTCAACATTTACGAGGGGGTATCGTAAAGTAATAATTATCACCCGGAAGTTATTATGATATATTGATGAAATTTTGTCAGTGTCATCATCACCAAGTGACTTTTTCTTTTCCCAAAAATGAAAAATCCATTGTGGGTTCGCCAATTTGACAACACAGATAACATCATTCATGAAGTGGAAGAGTGGTTTAAGGTGCAATCTTCAGACTTCTACAATAACGATATTCAGAAGGCCAAGAAATGCTGGGAAAAATGTGTAAATCTGGATAGTGACTACATAGAGATATGTTATCAACAACAAATCAAAACAAACTTTCTGTCAAATTTTTAAAAGGTGATAATTAAAACTTTATGACTGTCTGAAATAACAGTTCACAGATACAGTTTGAAAGACTCTCTGGAAACAGAGGTTACAGCTACACTGAGCTCATGTGATGTAGTGCTTTGAATGTTGGACCATGACTCTGGAGACCAGGATTCGATTATGCACTAAACTATGGAAACCCATTGGGTAACCTTGGGCAAGCTGCATACTCTCAGCCCCAGAAAACCCCACAATAGGTTCACCTTAAGGTTGCCATAGTCAGAAACAACTTGAAGGCACAACAACAAACGCTGACTGTAGCATATATTGGAAATTCTTAACAGTAATGTGTGTAAATACTCAGTATGAGAAGTGTCGTTCCTCAGCAGATGAAAAGTGAGATGTATGATGCCTTGTGTACGACATGTATGTGTAAAATGTTGCTCCTTATCGCAGAAATGTGCTACAAGTAGCGTGGTCATGTACTACATGTAGCATTTGCCTTAGGGGTATGAGAAATGTTCCCTTTAAGAGGAAAATGTTCCTAGACTATGTGACATCTAGAGAAGAGGACATATCTGGACTGGAAATATCTATGTGATATGATGAATCCCCACAAGAAGTGTAACTACATAAGCTACATAATAAATACATATTTTATATAATAAATATAAAAAAATTATAAAGATGCATGTTTATTCTTCTATAATATAAATCTCCCTAAAGTTCCAAGATATTCTTAACAAGAACACTAGTGACAATCTGCTTACTAGACAACACTGTTGTTTACAACCATGAAAGCTCAGGTGACCAAAACAATGAACTCTACCAATTTTAGATAATTAAATATTGCTGAATCAAAGAACCTTCAATGCCTCTTCAAAGATTTATGGGTGGGGGAACCTCACCTTTATTATAGAATCTTATAATTGGAAGTGGCTGCAAGCAACAGTCATCTCATCCAACCTCTTGCTATGCAAGAATACACAACTACAGCACTCCTGGAAGATGCCAATTCAACCTCTGTTTAAAGACCTCCAAAGAAGGAGAGTCTATCACCCTCCGACACAATCTATTCCACTACTGATTTTAACACATTACATTTTAATTTATAATTGTTTTAACTCTTAAAATCCCATAGTGCGATATGAAGCGGTATATAAATGAAGCTGCTTTGCTTTAAAATGGTTTAATTTTTTTTTAATTTTAAATTTATATATTTCAATTATGTACTGTTTTTAAAGTGTATTGTTTTAAAGTTGTTGTTTGCTTCTTTGAGTCCCTATATTGAGAGAAAGGAGGGATATAATAATAGACAGAATAATAGAATCCTTTGGTTGGTATTTTAGTTTCTGGAGAAGCAGAAAACAAACTTGCTCCTTCTTCTATATGACATTCCTTCTGATATTTAAAGAAGATGGCAACTCCCATCTTCTCTCTATAATCTAAACATACACAACTCTCTAACCCATTCCTCATAAGGCATGTTTTCCTAGGTTTAACCTAGGTTTTCTAGGTTTAAGGCATCTTTTCCTAGGTTACCTTTCTCTGGACATAGTCCATTTTATAAGTATCCTTCTTAATTGTGGTGCCCAGATACAGTATTCCAGCTTAGGTCTGACCAAAGCAGAATAGAGTGGCATTTCTAATTCACTTGATCTTGAGATTATGATCCTATTGATGCAGCTTAGAATTACATTGATTACTAGATGATACACCCAAACAGGACTTTTTCATAATCATAGGGAATTGGAATGCCAAAGTAAAAGACAAGAAGAATCAAAGACAATAGGGAAATTTAGACTAGGCTCAAGACTAGGTTCAAGATATGAAGCAGGAGAGCAACTGATAAGAGTTCTGTAAGGCCAACAATCTACTCATAACAAATACCTTTTTCATGCAACCAGAGAGGAGACTGTACACATGGACGTCACCAAATGATCTACATAAAAACCAAATAGATTACATATTAGGGAACAAAAGATAAAGATGAAAGAAGCTCCATTCTTGTGGCAAAAACAAGACCAGGTATGTACAGAGATAGGATGCACAGATATAGAATAGGGGACACCTGGTTTGACAACATTAAATGTAAGAGGGATCTAGAAGTCCTAGTAGACCACAAGTTCAACATGAGTCAATAGTGTGATGTTGCAGCTAAAAAAGCCAATAGAGGTATAGCGTCAAGATTGTGGGAATTAATAATGCCACTCTATTCTGCTATTCCTCTCCTGGAATACTGTGCACCACTACTCAAAAAGGATGCTTACAAGATGGAGCATATTCAGAAGGGGGCAACCAAAATGTTAAAATGTATGGAAACCATATCCTGTGAAGAGCAACTTAGGGACCTGGGTATGTTTAGCCTGGAGAAGTGAAGTTAGGAGGTGATATGATAGCCTGGTTTAAACATCTGAAGGGATGTCATACTGAAGATGAAGCAAGTTTGTTTTTTGCACTTCGGGGAACAGGAGCCATAGCAATGGATTCAAACTAGAGGATTCTGCCTCAACATTAGAAAGAACTTCCTGACAGTAAGAACTGTTTGACAGTGGATTATGCTGCTTCAGAGTATGGTGGACACTCCTTCTTTGGAGGTTTTTAAACAGAGACTGGATGGCCATCTGGTGAAGGTGCTTTGATTGTATATTCCTGCATGGCAGGGGTTTGGACTTGATGGCCCTTGAAGGCTCTACAGACTCTATGATTCTATGATTCTGTGGGTTCAAACAGATTGGCTTAATGTTAAATATTAAGAAAATAAAAATAATGACCACAAAGATCTACAAGAATTCATTCCAGAAATAAAATTGAGATAGTTAAAATGTTCCCATATTTTGATTAGAATGGAGACTGCAGTCAAGAAATCAGAAGAAGACTAAGATTGGGAAGGGCAGCTATGAAAGAACTGGACAAGATCCTAAAGTGTAAAGATATAACTCTGAACAGAAAAGTGAGGATTGTCCAAGCCATTGTACTCCCCATCACCATGTACAGATATGTGAGAGCTGGACAGTGAAGAAAGCTGATAGAAAGAAAATCAACTCATTTGAGATGTGGTGCTGGAGAAGAGTGCTGAAGAGTGCTAGCAAACAGTGCTGGAAACCACAATGACTAAACTGAGACTATTGTATTTTAGCCACATCATGAGAAGGCATGAATCACTGGAAAACAAATTGGAAAAGGTAGAGGGCAGCGGAAAGAGAGGGAGCCCATATTCCAGATGGTTGGACTCAACCAGAGAGGCCATGCTCCTGAGCCTGCAGGACTTGAGCAAAGCACTGGAGGATATGGGATCTTGGAGAAGTCTCATACAAAGGGTTGTCATGAGTCGAGGTCGACTCAAGAGTAGTTAAAACAGTAGTACCTTACATTTATTCCTGTTGAAATTAATTTTGTTAGTTTTAGCTCAGCTCCCATTCTGTCATTTTGAATCCTAATCCTATCCTTTGAGGAATTTACTACAAACCCCCCCCCCCCCCAATTTGGTGTCATCTGCAAATCTGATAACCATGCTTTTTATTCCAAAATCATTTGTAGAGATATTGAACAACACTGGACTCAGTAAAGAATTCTGGGGATCTCACTAGTCATTTGTCTCCATGATCAAGAGCAAACATTTATGACCATTTTTTGGGTCTGGTTGGTCAACCAATTATGAATTTACCAGTAACCACTAACAATGTCTAGCATATAGTGTGCCAGCTTGCTTGAAACAATATAATGGGGGATGTTGTCAAAAGCCTCACTGAAATCAAGATATATTACATCCACAGCACTCCCCTGATCTACCAAGCTTGTAACCCTATGAAAAAAAGGAGAGAAGATCAGTTTGGCATGACTTGCTTATGAGAAACCTATGCTGGCTCTTAGAAATCACAGCATTTTGTTCTAAGAGTACATGAACTGACTGTTTAACAATCTGCTCTAGAACCTTTCTTGACACTGATGGTAAGCTGACTGGCTGGGAATTGCTCAGGTCCTCTTTTTTGCTTTTTTAAAATGTGGGGACAGTATTTGCCTTCCTTCAGTCTTCTGGGACCTTTGCTGCCCTACAGGAATCCTCTAAGATTATTGACAGTGGTGCTGAAATTACATCTGCAAGTGGTTGTTTTTTAAATATCTTTCGGTACACTTCACCCAGCTCTAGACACCTGAATTTGTTTAGAGTAGCTAGATAATCCTTTACTACCCAATTACCTTTTATGGGCTGTAGTCCCCTTACCACATTATTTGTTTTGTTTTC
The DNA here is from genome assembly GCA_026167975.1 of Phrynosoma blainvillii. NCBI lineage: Eukaryota > Metazoa > Chordata > Lepidosauria > Squamata > Phrynosomatidae > Phrynosoma > Phrynosoma blainvillii. The sequence continues at coordinate 158,617,986 of JANUYF010000004.1, forward strand.
ATGAGTTAGGCCCTGTTTTCCTTTTCCCCCCCTCAACTTTCCATACATTTTTATATACTTTTACATCTTAGTCTTTTTTTTTTTTAATAAACAAAATCCCCTAAATATCCCCTCCGTGCACCCCACCCCCGGAGCCATTTCCATCTTTATACTCCATCCAAAATCTTAACTCCTCCCGTGAAGGCAGTTTCCCATCTTCCTTTCTTAATACATTTTCAATAAATTTTTTCCATATTTCATCAAAATCATTTCTTTTCAATAATCCTTTTTTCACTTTCAATCTACATGTTAATTTATCATTAATTGCTATCTTCCAAACTTCCTTATACCAATCCTCCAATTTCACATTTATTTTTGTTTTCCAATTTCTTGCTATAATTAATCTCGCAGCAGTAAACAAATTTGTTACAAGATTTTTTTCCTCCTTCCATTCTACTTCATTATATATTGATAACAATGCTATATTCGGTTTTCTATCTATCTTTATATTCATAACCTTTTCTATCTCTAATATTACTATTTCCCAGAATTTTTGTACATATTTACATTGCCACCACATATGTAGATATGACCCTGCTTCCTGACAACCTCTCCAACAATATTTTGAATTTTCTTTATTTATATTATGTAATCTCAGTGGTGTCAAATACCACTTCCAAATCAGTTTATAATAATTTTCCTTAATTTGCACCGATAAATTTTTCAAATGTCTTTGTTCCCAAATCTTATTCCATTCATTATCAGAAATTTTACATTTCAATTCATCTTCCCATATTTCTTTTAAAATTATTTGATCTAATTTTTTTCCTTTTATTATCCATTAATATTTTATAAATTTTGCTAGTTATGCCTTTCATATTTTCATTTTCCTCCATTCCTTTTCCTTTCTGAACTATTTGTTCAAATTGTGTATATTTTCCTTTTTCTATATTTTTTTCTTCCAATTCTTAAACCATTGTTCTATTTGCATAAAATGTAACCAAGACATGTTTATCCCCCTAAATTTTTCTTTTATATTTTCTTTTCCTATCTTTAATTCTATCCAATTTTCTATTTTATCTATTTTCCTTTCCTTTAATTCTTTATCTAATAAATCTTTTAAGTTTTTTGGGAAAGATTTTTCCATTATTATTGGTGTTATTATTGAATTTTCATTCATTAATCTTTTTTTATATTTATTCCAAATTTCTAATATATTTTCCATAAATGGATTTCCAATTTCTTTAATTTCTTTCCTACTAATTTCTTTAAAAAAGATTTTCTCTATTTTCATATCTATCTCTTTTCCCCCCATTTCTAACCAATCTAAATCTGGTACGTCCAACATTCCTTCTATTACATATCTTAAGTGGTTAGCTTCATAATATCCTTTTATATTAGGGAGGCCTAACCCTCCTTTTTTCTGAGACTCATACCAAAATTGTTTATTTAATCTACTTCTTTTCCCTCCATTACAATATATGTTTAGTAACTGTTGCCATTTACTTAATTCTACTTCTGATATTTTTAGTGGTATCATTCTAAATAGGAAATTTAATTTTGGTAAAATTTTCATTTTAACTAACGCTATTCTTCCAAACCATGATAATCGAATTTTCTTATATTCTACTATTTTTTTTCAACTTCTCTCCGTAATATTAAGAAATTTTTCTCTTCCATTTCTTTTAAATCTTTTGTTATATTAATTCCTAAATATTTTATATTACTTTTTATTCTTATCCCTAACTCTTTTTGCTTCATAAGCTCTGATTCTTCTTTTTTTGTATAATTAAATAGCATCATTTCTGTTTTATTCCAATTAATTTGAAGTCCTGTTATCTCACCAAATAAATTCAAATGTTCCTTAATTTCTCCTATTTTATCCTTTAAGTCTTTAATAGTTAATAGTGTATCATCAGCAAATAAGCTAATTTTATGTTTTTTTCCCAATCCTATTCCTTCCAAACTACTATCCTTCCTTATAACATTTGCTAACATTTCTATAACCATTGCAAATAATATTGGTGACAACGGGCATCCTTGCCTCGTACCTCTCGTTACTTTTATTTCCTTTGTAATTCCATCATTAACTATTACTTTTATTGAGTTATCACAATATAATTGATCTATTAGTCCCCTCATTTTTTCTCCCATTCCAAACTTTTTCATAATTATTTTTAATGTTGGCCATTCCACACAGTCAAAAGCTTTAAATATATCTAATGCTAAAATTCCTGCTTTTAATTTTTCCCTCCCAATTACATGTATTTTACTCAAAACTCTTCCTACTAAATTAGACATTTGTCTTCCCTTCACAAAACCACATTGATCTTTTCCTATATATTTATACACACATTTATTCATTCTGTTTGCTATTATTGCTGTTAATATCTTTGCATCCTGATTTATTAATGATATAGGTCTATATGACCCTGGATCAGTTGAATCTTTATCTACTTTTGGTATTAATATTACTAATTTTCCTTCTGAGAGAAGACTGAGGCAAAGAAGTTAGTTCTGTTGGACTTCTCAGCAACACTTAACAAGACCATCAACTATGGTATCATTGGTAGGGTGCTACTTACTTGGATCTACACACATAACTGGCATACTTGTTTATGTGTGTTCGTGTGTATGTGAATGTGTTACATGACAAAATTACTGGTCAATTGGTTAATTACTGGTTAATTTTGGAATCTGCTTGGCAAAGGAGAACACCAACTGCTGCAGTCATCAAGTGTTGTAAACATGGTGATCAGCCCAAGCAAGCAGGTCTCATGAAAAGCTTCTGCACTAGTAAAATAGTTTTGAAAGGAATCAGGAATATAATTAGCCATCTTTATTCATGTTTTGTTCATTATTCATGATGCTTTACTGTAACATTTGCTATTCCCCAATGCAATCATGTTTATTTTGATCCTTGTGTGTTCTGTAACATACCTCTTTGAAATAGCTCTGAATGTATATGTATTATTTGAATCTATCTGTGAAGATATACTACAGCTAAGGGTTCAAAAACCATCTCTTGTAAGTATGTATTCTCAGAACACATACAAATTCATGAATATGTCTGAAAATCACACCTGGGGCATTCATCCAGTATGGGACATGGCATCCAAGTGCTGACAGTGGTTCTAATCTGGACTAGCAGAGTGTTCCTAGTGCTAGGTGATGCAACTGCTTATCCCCTGTTCTGTTTTTATACTAATATGGAATCTCTGGGAGGGGCCATCTGGAATTTTCTCATTATACAGATGGATATCAAAGTCTCTCTTCCTTTGACAACTTATACCATAGCTGGGGAAGCCCTGAGCCACTGCCTGGATGTAGTAATGGGATGTAGGCTAACATGTTGAAGTTCCATCCAGACAGGAGATACACTTGGTCAGTAAAAAAACCTAATCTATGCAGTTGAGTTTCCCGCATTTGGCACTACAGAGAGTGGCACCTTCTGAAAGATGAAGTGCACAGCATGCAAATGCTTCTTGAACTATCATTGCTTGAGGAGGGCTAATCTCTAATCAACTGTAGGGTGTTCCATTATTTTATTTTTCTACTATTATCTTGTTTGACCTTTTGCAGAAGTTGGAACTGAAAGGTTTGTATTCTCCTACATATAAGCTTAACTTTTTCTAATTGGTCTTGAGCACTTTTAAAAACATCCACTATTACTGTACTGGGACTACCTTTGAAAAGTATTCAGAAATTTCAGATGGTCCAGAATGTTGCAGCCAGATGGTTGACTGGGCTAATTACAAGGAGCATGAGACTTTTTTGTTACAATGACTGGCTAGCCCTTTGTTGCTGGGTACAACTCATTCCCAGTCCATAAAGTATTGTGTCACTTGGAATCCAGCTACCCTAAAGTCTACATTTTTCTATATGAGCCTGCCTGGTCAAGACAGAACTAAGAGTCAATATCTGCCCCGCCGGGCGTGGTGGACCCATTCAAATGGTCCGCCCTCGAAGGCTAATGGTGCCAATTGGATTCCAGAAAGCCTTAGAGGGTTTAATGGTTGGAAATGCCGGTGACCCTGTCGAGGCTCTGGTTAATACATGGAACACCAATCTTACCAGGGCTATCGACACAATTGCTCCCAAGCGTTCTTGCCATCCGGCTTCAAACTGAAAGCCATGGTATACACCGGAGCTTAGGAGGATGAAGTGGTTTGGCCAATGACTAGAGTGCAGCTGGCGGAAGACTCGACTCTTATCCGATAGAACTCGCCATAGGAACTTTCTTTGTTCCTATTGGGAGGCAATATGTGCAGTGAAGAGAGCTTTCTCTTCTGCACGCGTTGCGTCTGCAGAGTCCCATCCAGCAGAGCTGTTTAGGGTGGTAAGGGAGATGACGCAGGTGCCCCCTGCACCAAATCCCCTGCTTAATCCGACAACAGCCCGCTGTGATGCGTTTAACAACTTCTTCGTGGATAAAATCGCTCAGATAAGAGCCAACTTAGATGCCACAGTTGTAACAGAGTCTATAGGTGAGGTGTCCAGCGACTCCGTTGATGAAGTTATTCTGGATCAGCTGCAATCTGTGAGTACCGAGGACGTGGACAAGCTGCTTGGAAAGGTGAGAAAAACAACCTGCCCTCTTGACCCTTGCCCATCATGGCTGGCCGTCCGGGGGGGGATGCGGTGAGGAGATTCCTAACGGATATCATCAACGCATCCTTCAGGGAAGGACATGTTCCATCTTGCTTGAAGGAAGCAGCTGTAGGCCACTTCTGAAAAAACCTTCCCTGGACCCCCTGGATATGAGTAATTATAGGCCTGTGTCATTGCTGCCATTTCTGAGCAAGGTAATCGAGAGGGCGGTTGCTCATCAGCTCCAAGCTGTCTTGGATGAAACCAATTATCTAGACCCATTTCAAACTGGCTTCAGGACAGGCTTTGGGGTTGAGACTGCCATGGTTGCCTTGACCGACGATCTGTGTCTGAGCATTGACAGGGGTAGTGTGACCCTGTTGGTGCTCCTAGACCTCTCAGCGGCTTTTGACACAATAAATCATAGCATCCTCTTGGGCCGCCTGAGGGGGTTAGGTATCGGGGGCACTGCATTGCAGTGGTTCCGGTCCTTCCTCTCGGGTAGGTCCCAGAGGGTGCTGCTCAGGGACAGTAGTTCCAACAAGAGGGAGCCCACTTGTGGGGTCCCTCAAGGAGCTATTTTGTCCCCGATGTTATTTAACATCTATATAAAGCCACTGGATGAGATTATATGGAGTTATAGTGCTGGGTGTTATCAATATGATGATGACACCCAAATCTATTTCTCCATGTCTCGTTCGTCAGCCTTGAATTCTAATGGCGTCTCCTCTCTCAATGACTGTCTTCGGGTGATAATGGGCTGGATGAGGAAAAACAGATTGAAACTGAATCCGGACAAGATGGAGGTGCTCACGGTAACGGCCCCGAAACCAAGAATTGGGTTGCAACCTCCAGTCCTGGATGGGGTCACACTCTCCTCCAGTGACTGTGTTCGCAGTCTGGGGGTGCTCCTCAACTCGTCGCTCCTGATGACAAATCAGGTAAATGCGACGGTCAGGAGCGCCTGTTATCAGCTTTGGGTGATACGCCAGCTGCACCCTTTTCTGGAAGTAAGGGATCTCGAGACTGTTGTGCACGCACTGGTAACCTCACATCTGGACTTCTGCAATGCACTCTACATGGGGCTACCCTTGTGCTTGGTTCGGAAACCACAGCTGGTCCAAAATATGGCAGCCAGGCTTGTGTCAGGAACATCTAGGAGGGACCACATTACTCCAGTTTTGAGGTCCCTCCACTGGCTGCCTGTTGGTTTCCAGGCCCAGTACAAGGTGTTGGTTATCACCTTTAAAGCCCTACATGGCTTGGGTCCAAACTATCTCAGAGACCACCTCCTCCCATACAATCCTCCCCGGCTCTCCAGTCCTTTGGGAGGAATCTGCTGGAGCCTCAAAAATCGAGGCTTGCGGCGACCTCCCAGAGGGCTTTCTCTGTTGTTGCCCCCAGGCTCTGGAATGACCTGCTGGACGAGATCCGTCAGTTAACATCTCTCGACAGTTTTAAAAAAGCTGTCAAAATGGATCTCTTCTGGCAGGCCTTCCCAGACTAAATATCCCGGCCTCAGGATCTCTCCTCCCCTCTCCCTCTACAGTGCCTCCCCCAAAAATGGAAGTGGTGGGTTTTTTGTATTTTTTGTATTTGTATTTGAATTTTTATATTTTAATTAATCTGTCATTGTTTTAATTGGTATCTGATTTAATAATGTTTTAAGGGGTGGTGGTGGAGGGAATATACTGTTTTATCTTTATTCTTCTTTTAATTGTTGTAATCCGCCCAGATTGGTTCGCCATAGGGGGGTATAGAAATAAAAATTATTATTATTATAATTATTATTATTATTAGAGTTTTTGGAAAGCCCTTTATCAGATCACCCATCATTAGAAGTATGGTGGGGATGTGACAAAGGCCTTTCTTGGTGGCAGCTTCCAAATTTTGGAAACTTCTGACACAGAAGGCTAGAATGGCTCCATCTCTATTATACTTCTGCTAATGGAAGAGATCATTTTATTCAAACAGGGCTTTAACACTTAAGCTAAGTTGCTCTTAAGCCAGGGGGTCCTAACTGGTTGGGTGTACATTTGCTTTTTAATAGATGTGTTTCTAATTGTGTTTTAAATCTTATGTTCTGATTGAATTTGTGGCACTAAATACATTTTTTGGACAGAAAGGTGGGATATAATGATGAGTTTATCATTTTAGGGACTGCTTTGTGGGCTCATCCAAAAGTTGGCATTCCCAACACATGGTGGGAAGGGTTGATGGATAAAAATTTGCAATATATGCCAAAGATCAGGATCTGAAGTCTTGAATGTAGTTTTGTCTGAATAATACATATATAAATAGAAACAATGAATAATGTGCATTATATGAAAGCATCTGACTGTAAGATGAAAGAAAGCTTCAGTAGTGATTTATCTAACAAACATGGTAAAATAATTATTCAAAGTGAAAGCAGGTAGCTCCCTTTCCCCACTCTCTAATATTTGTTTGCTTCTTATAGGCTGATACTAGGCATGTTTATTTAGAAATAAATTTAGAAGGGAACCCTGGTGGCACAACGGTTAAATGCCACTACTGCAGCCACAAGATTGTGAGTTTGATTCCAGGGCTCCAAGGTTCACTCAGCCTTCCATCCTTTTGTAGGCTGGTAAAAGGAGTACCCAGCTTGTTGGGGCAATTAGCTTACAAGACTATAAACCACTTAGAGAGTGCTGAGTTCACTCATAAGTGGTACAAAAATGTACATGCTATTGCTGTTGCTAGACTTGTATTCAGCAGAGCTTAGTACCTTGAACTAAAAGTGGGCATGCAAGTTTACATTCAAATCCCCATTCATTCATGAGGCCCAGTGGGTGAGCTTGTGCGAGTTACCCTCTCTCAGTTTAACTACCCCACAGGGTTGTAGCACACATATAATGTGAGCAGACTCATATGCACTATCCAAAGTTCCTGTGAGGAAGAATAGGATATAAATGTAATAATCACATAGTAACACAATAGGATAGTAGTATTAAATGAAGGTAGTCAGCTAAAGGCAGAGAAAAGCTTTTAATGGTGATTTCTTTGACAAGTATGATCAAATAACTGCACTTCATGTGACTGAAATCAAAGTAGTATGTTAGCAAAGTGTCATCAGACAGACTAGGCAGCAGATGGCTTGTTGCTTATTAGCCTGCTTGCCTTTCATTTGACAAACTGGTGGAGTGGAGGTGATGTGAAAAAAGAGCTTCTGCTTCTGAAGAGCAGAACTGGTGGTTGTGACAGTTGAAGAAATGGCATCAAGTCCCTTCTTGCTGTCACCCATAAAATGTGTGGGTGAACCTTAAGTGGCTGAGGAGCTGAATTATAAAGAGGCCAATCATTTTTGAAGTTGTGTAGGGAGTACTAAAGACCATTATGCCAGCAGTAGAGCTCCTACCCTAAATGCCTGCCCTCTGCCAAACTTCATCCCTTCTTCCATTAAAGATTTAGGAACTCAGAATTTCTGTGATAGAATCCAGGAAGAAATTGACAACACACCAAAACAGGATTGCTTGGTAATCACAGGAGATTGGAATACCAAAGTAGGAAGTAGAGCAGAATCAAAGACAGTAGGGAGATTTGGGTTTGATTTAGGAAATGAAGCAGGAGAGCAACTGACAAGAGTTTTGTGAGGACAATGATCTATTCATCACAAATACTTTCTTCATACAACCAGAGAGGAGACTGTACACATGGACATCACTGAATGGTCGATACAAAACTTAAATAGAGTATATAATAAGAGACAGAAGATGGAGAAGTTATATTCTTGTGGCAAAAGCAAGACCAGATGCAGATTGAAGCATAGACCATAAATTAATCCACTCTTTCTTGGCTCAGTTCTTTCATGATGATGTGGCTTCAGCATGGCTTCTGGCCACGTTCGGGGCCTGTGTCAACTGAATGCTGTACCCTGAATGGAGCTGGAAGCCACATCATTTGGCCTGTCTGTTTCGGGCTATAGTTTGCTGGTGGTGGCAGGGAAAGGGTGAAGAGGCCATGCCACAAAATGTAATGGGCAGAAGGTGGAGGATCAGGGAACTGGAACTTAATAAGACCCTTGAGAAGCCTCGCACTGAGTGTAACAGACTTTTACTACTAAAACACTGCTGCAGCAGTGACAAGAATGGAACTAATGAAGACTGTATAATCCACAGGCAACTGTGTTTCCATCATGCCAACACTCATTCACAGTTAAAAACTGCTGTCTATCTCAAGCTGTAATCACATTCATATGATCACCCAAATCTTAATAATACAGCCATTAATGATTCTTGTGTCATAATCTCTGCACCCCGGTTTTGGAATGTAGATTCTTGCATCATGCTAGAGTTCCATTTGCATTACTCGAACACTTAAAGTGTTTACGAAGAATATCACGATGGCTCATTTCTCTGATTTGTTAACAGTATTAAAGCCACAGTTGCTTGTTTTGCATGTTAACAGATAGCACCAGCTGAACACTAGCCACAATCTTTGCCGGAAAATCAGCATGCAGCAGAGAAGAGGGATGGCACAAGAAGGTGTATATGTCCATGGTTTTAGAAACTGCATTTAATAAAGCTTTGGAAGATGGCCTAAACATAGCTACTATACAATGCTTGTTAAAATGACTGTTTTGACAGCCTGCTCTTGAATTGCTTATCTTATCATTCACAGATTTTAAGAAATTATAATTAAAATGTCAGAGAGTTGTTGATTCTTTTGGGTCATTTTATCCATTTTAAACTGAGGAAGCTGGATTATTTTTGGAATACATAATTGCCTTTTCTTAGCTATTACAATTTCTTTTTGCAATTGCTTTTTATAAAGCTAAAATTCAGCGGAAGAAAGAACATCCAAGATAGCTTTATTTGTTATCAAACTGATTTGACATCTAACATTTTCATTTGAGTTTCTTATTTATGAGGCATAAATGAAACACTCAATAATTAATGAAAAAAACCCAGCTTCTCCCTGTGTGCCACAGAGCTGTAAGTATTCAGCTGACTGCAGGAGGCATGCCCTGTCTTTTCTGGCTCATCAGGGGAGACAGCAATTTAGTTAATTTCCAGCCAATCTATCATCTATTATCATTATTGGATCAAAGTGGATACCAGTGGCTCTTTTTGTCGGAACTCTTTGGACTTATTTATTTCTTCAGTGAACAGATGCTCAGGAAAGGGCTGGTGGAAATTTCTTGGAGCTATGAGATCCAATAATAATAAAAATTCCTCTTCACCAGTACAGCCCAAATGTAACCTGCAGAAGGGTAAAAGAGGAGAGGGAAAGGAAATTTGCCATTTTTGGTGATTTTTTTTCTTCTGGAAAAAATTTGAGTAGGAGTGAAGGGACCTTTGGCATGGCACAAAAAAGTAGCCTGTGGACTGTGCCTTGACCATCATTGCTCTGCATGCCAGAAGGCAAAAGAAGCTGCAATTGTGAAAATGGGGGGAAATAAATGACTCAATTATGGAATGTATCATGTGAAATGTAGAAGCTGTTGTAACAGTATGGCAATACTTGGAATAAAAGATACACACACACACATGAAAATGAGAAAATCTCAGCCATGCTAAACAGCAACATGGTGGAGTCAGGATTACAGTGAGGGAAGAAATGGTTTAACTTTCTCACCACATGTCTTGGTGTCATGGGATGATCCTTTATCAAGGCCCTATCAAGGTGCTAGCTTCAAAACAGCATTAAAGGCTGGTCTCAGATCATTACCCAGATGATTTTTAAATTGTTTCACAAAGTTTGTTCAGGTGAGCTTGAAGTGAATTGATCCTGCCTATAATGACCAATTTATCGAGGAGGGAAAGTCTCCTGAATGATCTTATTAAACCTTCCTCTTCTTCTTCTAATGTTTCTGTATTGGAACTAGCCAATGGTTCCTATATATTGTTTCTGGTGGTATTTTTAGAGTCTTCTAGGCATATCAAGTCCTCAATCTGATTTGTCCTGCTAGTTTTTTAAATAAAACATTCTTTTATTTCCTGGAGGCCAAATAAACGGTGAGGTATTAAGTGGCCGAATACCCTTCTAACCTCCATTTGATGTTGCCAGAACATATTTCTCAGTTTATAGAGCCTTGCTGTAATAATTTCATTGCTAAAGGTTATCAAAGCTCTAGCTGTCTGGTAGTTATAAAAAAAGATATTCTATATTCTCTATATCTTCTTCCTTTAGGAGATTTATCCCAAGAGCTTCCAATTGGTAAATCAAATGTTTTTTTCTGTTGAGGTTTTGTCACTAGTCCATATGGTTTTGGATAGTTTATGATAGCCAATTGGCTTCTTTTCAATACCAGTGGGGGAGAGGAACTACTAAGTTGGATGCATGGTTCCTGTGATTCACTTTTCTTTGTTAGATCTGGTGTATTGTCATTGTTTCCCTTTTCTTTATCTGCTATATCCTGCTTCTGTTGATCTGATATACTGGTAAGTTTAATTGAATTTGTTTTTTGTATGGGTACAACTGAGCACATTTCATTACCTCTCCTTTTTGGTCTTCTCATGCTATCCTTTTCACTTTTCTGATCTTACAATGTGGTGTCCTAGAATCCAACAGCTTGAACAATTTTTTAAAATTAAAGCTTATAGATCTTTTCATATTAATTAACTCTTCCTTTTGATTATTGGTATTTGGAGGATTTTTACGTTTATTTCTCTTCTTGCTCTTATATCTCCTCACTAATTTTCTAGATTTTACTTCAAGTTGATTTTTACTTTTGGATTTATTAATAATGTTGGTTTGATTTTGCAATTCCACTGGTTTGGTCATTTTATTCACTTCATTTGGAGGGACAGCTCTCAGGATCCCTTCACTTATCAGAAGACTGATTACCTCAATATTGGCCTTTATGGTAGCTATTATAGTACTTTGATCTTTTAAGATAAAGTAAATGTCTTGAATCAAATCAGTTTTAAGGTTTTCCTCTTTGCTTTTATTCCTAATTATTTGCTCTGATTTTGTATCATTTGAGGTTTCTTGATTAATCTGAGATTCTGCCTCCAATTGTTATCCATAGTGCTGCTAATATCAAAAATATAAACTCCATGAATGACCTCCAGATGAACTCTGCCAGTGGACATAGAGGCAAATGTCCTCCACGCCCTAGGCATGGGCCAACCACCCTTAATCCTCAATGTATACATAGCCCCCAGATAATCTAGGAGAGTTGCACATGGAACTATCTGATGGGATCATCCAAACCATCAGAAGGTGTAATGTTTGTATTGTGCCAATGGATCACCCCCCCCCCAGGATATTGGCCCTTCGGATTAAGACTAGCAGACACAGTATAACCCTATACAGCTGGGTGTCATCTTTGCAATTATCACCTTTCGCCTCAGGCCCAGTTTGGCCCTATAAAAACCCCAGATTTCGGCCAGTCAGTGTGCTATCTTTCTGGTCTAAATGACTCCACGTCACTCTGACCTCTGAAGCTAGTCACCAGCATTTCTGGTCAAACCCACACTGCGGAGCAGACTTGTCCCACAGTCCTGCATCCCATTCGCTCCCTGGACGGAGTCTACATTCTGGTAAGCATCTCCGTTAGTAACGCCTGAAATCTGTTCCCAATTTCCAACCCTAATTTTCCTGAGTCCTGAGAGTGTGTGTGAGTGTATGCGCAGTGAATGTATTTCCTCTGTTTCAATAAATTAGGCATCTAGTTATTAATTTCTGTCTCAGCTTTATTTACTGGAGCACTAGTTATTAATTTCTGTCTCAGCTTTATTTACTGGAGTCTCTTGGTATAAATATTGGGAGGGCGATCTCGTTGGGCTCTCGTAGCCAGCCTCCTCTTGCAATATTTGAGCTAATGACAACAATAATATACGGACCCTTGGCTACACAATGCTGCTAATTGTTTAAAAATTTCATTTCTACGTTCTTGGAACTCAGCTATTATTTTTTCCTCATTTTGTAACAATTCATCTAGAGGAGGAAGGTCTTCAAAATAGTCATGAGACTCTCTTCATGACTTACTTGAATATTCATTGTTTCAGTGTGTGACTTTTCATTCCCCTTCCTGTACAGATCACAGTTGAATGCTTTCTCATTATTAGAGCTGGCTGTATTGGTAGATGTCTTATCCTTATCCTTTTCAATTCCTGTAATAGAACTATCTGCATTTGCCATCATTATGCTCTTTCCCTATACCATCTACACGTTTTTCTTTTCTCTTGTGCTTTTGTTCTTCAGTCCCGACCTCCTTTCCCCTGCCAAGGCTTGTTACATATGTCAGCAATGAGTTTGCTTTATTTACTGTATTTCTATTGGATTTAACATTCCCACATTTTTTCTGGCTCCTTGTTAGAACCATTTTGTTGGCCTGTTATAGAGCCTAACACAATCAAGCAGTGCAAATAATAGTGCCTTGTGCAGCCAGATAATACAGCCCTTTAGTCTTATTTAATTACGTAAGCCTGTTCATTTATAAGGGCTGATGAGTACCAAATTTTAAAACTATTTCCAAACTGACTGGTCTGGAAGTGTATTATGAAGAATAAAACAAAATAACATCACCAGTTAAAAATATTACCCCTAATTACCCCTTTGTATATATCCCAGCATGAGTGGAGGGGGCGCTAGGGGGTGTAATCAGTGTTCGAAGGGTCTGTAATGCCACTCTGCTGCTAGTATGTGTCTTACCAACTGTTGTTCTAACATCTGCAGATAAAAGACCTCTAGGTTTTCTTCGGTGGAGACTTCAGTCTACCAGACTGGATAACATCACAGCAAAGTTGGAATTAGGAGCGTCCTTTCTCCTTGTCCTCCACACTGCTGGGTTGCTGAAGGGGGTTGGGACTGGGCTAGGGCCAATGACTGTGCCCACAAAGCTCTCCCGCTGCCACCACTACCCAAGGAGGAGAAGGCGGTGCTCCTCCTTCTGCAGTTCTGCTCAGGAAAGGGCTGGTGGAAATGCTGGGAGCAATAGTATAGCCTCCTGTTAGGCTCCTCCTTCTGCAACTCTGCTCAGGGAAGGGCTGGTGGAAATGCTGGGATTTTGAAATCTTTAGTTGTGCCCAACTTTAGTCGGTGTCCACAAGAGGTGGTTTTTCATCTCCTCATGGACTCTGACACATATGTGTCCTGGAAAGTGGCTTTATTTGCCTTAGCAGAAAAAAAAAAAAAAAAAGAGGAGGAAATTTATATCTGAAATAGCCATTAGTTGTAAGGGTGATGAACATATATAATGGCGGTATTTGAGATATATTGGTTATTTTAAATTGTCAATTTTATAAAAAAAATTGTACTTTGTTATGAGCACGACCTGTGCATATTTTATATGTTTCTTGTATGCATGTCTTGTGGTTCTATGCAAAGATCTTTGGTCCAAAGCAATAAACTTGACTTGACTTTTTAAATTGTGAATTTTAAATGTGGATTTTTTTTAGTATGTGTATATCTTGTCCATTTAAATTGTATGCTTATTCTTTTAAATTGATGTGTATTTTAATTGATGTGTTTTAACTGATGTGGTGTATCTGTTAATAACAATAATAATTTTGGGAATCAAGCTCAGCATGCAGGTTACTCTTTTAACATTTGCTCTAATTTAGCACCCCAGTGCCACAAAAGGTACCAGCCCACTGCATCGGGCTTTGTGAGCAAGGAATGTTCTCCTCTTCATCTCCCCTTCCCTAATGTGCCCATGGGCTCTTGATCAGGGTAGCTCTGCCTTTGTGTTTTTAAACTGATAAGCATTTAATTTCTTTTTTAAGTTTGTTTTTTAAAATATTTTAAAGGAAAATTAGTATTATAATTTAAACAACTATGTACAAAACATATCACAACAATAAAGCAAAATAAAACAATTCATCTCACAACTACAAGAAGTAAAAAAGGATTTGGAAAGTTGGGATAAATTAAACATCTCCTGGATGGGTAGAATATCGATTATAAAAATGAGTGTTCTTCCCAAAATGATTTTTTTGTTTCAGAACATTCCAATTATTTTTAATGATAAACCTTTTAAGGAGTGGGACCGAGATATAATAAAATAAAATAATAACTTGCCATTCTGTCGGACAGTTTTTCGAGTAACCACAGGTCCCATACCTTTTTCCACCACTTATAAAGATATCTCCTCTGTTTTCCAGCATCTGGCAATTTCTACACAGGCTGCCGTAATGAAAAAATCTATGAGGTTTTTATGATACAAATTTGAGTTTGTGTCTACATATATCAATATCAAAAGCATTTCTGGACATAATTTTACTTCTTGGTTCGTGATCAATGAAATTTGTTCAAGTACCAATTGCCAAAATGTGTTTATTTTGGGTCAGTCTAGCCATATGTGTAGAAATGTGCCATTATCATTACAACCACACCAACATTTGGAGGAAACATTTTTCATCATTCTGGTTAGCTTCACTGGAGTCAAGTACCACTTGTGTATACTTTTCAAGGTGTTTTCTCTAATCAGTGTTGACCTGGATTTAAAAGGGGTGGAAGACCAAACTGTAGTCCACTTTGAAATGGGAATTGAAAGATTTAAATCATTTCCCCAGGTAATGCTATGCACAGATGTTTTGGTAAGAGTGGTCAATCAAACCGTTGTAGATTTAAGATATTAGTCCTTTAGTGCTTTGGGAGGGGGAAACACATTGTTCCTTAAATAAGGTAAGTGATCTAGGTGGTCCTCTTATTTCCTTTAATTTGTGTGTAAAAGCAATTATCTGATGGAGATGAAACCAACCAGCCTTAAATGGCTCTAAATCTAAAGTTAGTTCACCAATTGTTTTTGGTCTGCCATTACGAAAGACGTATAGGCATTTAATTTCTCATCCTGCCCCTATTCGCACCTGGCCTTGCTGTGTGGCCCTATTTTGAATTACAGCTATTCTTCCTGACCATCTCTAGTACCAAAAATGAGCTGGGCAGGGATAAAAATGCAGTTCAAAGTACCAATTACTTTCTTTTCTTTTCGTTTCAAAATAAGCCTTGGGGCTTCCTGCTGTGTTCACTTGGAGATGTCTGAAGAACAGCATGAAAAGGTTTGAAAGTGAGTGTTTGCTCCTCCTTCCTTTTTGACAATAATTGGGAGAGGGCAATCACATTAGCAGCAGTAGAAAAAGGAAATAATTACTGGGTCAGGAATCATCAGGGGATTCCTTAAGAAGGAAAAGAAATGGGAAGGATTATCCACACTAGTGGAGTTTCCACTAGTATTTCAGTCTTTTTCTCCTTTTAAAGTTTTGTTTTTTAAAAACAATTTTCTGCGTAGAGGAAACCATGGAGCAGTGTATAGGGAAACACTGATTAATTACACAAGTGAGAGAATGCCCCATCCACAATAAACACTTCACTTGGAAGAGCCCTCTTTGGAGCCTTTCCCCCCCAGACAAATTGAAAACTGAAACTCTGAAAACACCAAAAACACTACTCCCCTTCAGACAAATCCTGTTTACTTGAAAAAGAGCTATCACTTGATCTGAATCACTGATATCTTAAGAAAAATATGTTTTTGTTTTATTTTATTTTCCAGAGTCAGAACAAAGGTGATCATTTCTTGGATACTAAAGTCTAATCTTAGGGGGGTTGCAGACTGCCAGAAATAGTGTGAATTCAGTCCACTTTTAGGGTTAGGGTTAGAGTTAGGGAACCATGGGAACTGTATTTTATTGTGGCATCAGAGCTGTCTGACAGAGAAGGCTCAATGTCTCAGAAAAATAACAGTTCCCATGATTCCCTAGCACTAACCCTAACCCTAAAAGTGGACTGAATTCACACTATTTCTGGCAGCCTGCAACCCCCCTTAGTTTTCATCTTCAGTACTATTCATGCGTATCTGATAATCTTCTAACTGATCTGTAGGGGGACTTACACCCCTTTAAATGGGAAAACATGAAGAGGACTGGGTTGCAAGATCAATTACAAGAATATTTACTTAGTAATGCACCTCATGCTAAATCTGAGAGTGAAGCAGATGAGCAAATTTGTTTTGCTGCAAGGGTTTATTTCCACAGGAGAAAGGGTAGAATAGAAAGAGGGGCTTGAAGCTCCACATTTTGAGACAGTGCACCTCTGATGCTGGGTGCTAGGAATAAACCACAGACAGGGCTGGTGCCTCCTTGCCCTGTTTAAATACTTTCTAGATCCAGAGTTGGTTAGTTCCTACTGGAGAAAACCAATGTTAGACTAGGTCATTTGGTGGCAGTGTCCCCTGTGGACATCCAGATTTGATTTGATACAGATCCCAACAGACCTAGTCAATTTGCCACAGCTGAGCTCTGAGGAGCAGTGTCTTTGACTACCTCCATTTTGTCCCCTTTTAATCTTATTTTATCTATAGTTTTGTAGCTTTTTGCAACCTTTTATAACAAAGAGGGATTTTGATTCTGACTTGAGTAGAGTCAGTGTTGCATGGTTTTATTATCTCAGCCACATTCCAAGGACTTGTTAATTGATTGCAAACATAAACAACACGACCTGCTCCACCAAAGAGGAAACATCTGGCATATTTTGCAGCCCTGTTTGTTTTTTGGAAAGAGAGAGGAAAGATAAAGAGAATGGCTCTGAGTGATCTGGAAGAATTTTATGTTTGCAATTGAACAGCTGGATTTTTCTTTATTTGAGTACAGAGTGGAATTTTGAATTGATACTTCAATGGGAAATAAACGTCAGAGATCTATCCGAATTAATCTCTGGCTAAAGCTGTGAAGCAGTTGAAGATTGATGAACTTCTAACAGCTAACTGTCCTATGAGTAATTTGCCTATTTCACCTACCATTACTCTAAATAATAGGTTTACTGCATTGAGTAACGAAATCTCTGTCCCAACTTAGGAGAACTGTGATTCGTCAGTTATTTTTACTTCCCTTACTCCAGATGATGTTTTGAACTTGTCAAAGAACTCCAACCCTAATTATTTAGCTGAACAATGTTTTCTGACAGTTTAAGTGGTGATAGCAATATTTGAAAGTCTGCAAAGGGTTTGTAATAAAATGAATGCAGTGGAATGTGCACTAGAGGGGCTTACAAAGTCTTTCTCTCAATCCATGAGTAGCTTTCAGATAAGGAGTAATAAGGGAGAGGAGGCTAGTAAGCCCAGGTGGGATAGTAATTTGCAGAACACTTAGCAACCACAACCAACTTCTCAATTGGGGGAAAAACCTTGCAGCATAAAGGATGCCACAGGGTTCTGTCCTGGGCCCAGTGCTCTTCAACATCTTTATCAATGATTTGGATGAAGGAATAGAGGGCATGCTTCTCAAATTTGCAGATGACACCAAATTAGGAGGAATAGCTAATACCCCAGAGGACAGGATGAAAATTCATGATGATCTTAATAGATTAGAAAGCTGGGCCATCAACACAGAGAAATGTAAGGTACTGTACTTAGAGCAAAAAAAAATGAAATGAATAGATATAAGATGGGGGACACCTGGCTTAACGAGACTATGTGTGAAACGGATCTAGGAGTCCTAGTGGACCACAAGTTGAACATGAGTCAACAGTGTGATGTCGCAGCTAAAAAGGCCAATGCAATTTTAGACTTCATTAGTAGAAGTATAGTATCTAGATCAAGGGAAGTAATAGTGCCACTGTATTCTGCTTTGGTCAGGCCCCACCTGGAATACTGTGTCCAGTTATGGGCACCACAATTTAAAAAGGATGTTGAAAAACTGGCACATGTCCAGAGGAGGGCGACTAAAATGGTGAAGGGTCTGGAAACCATGCCGTACGAGGAATGATTTAGGGAACTGGGTATGTTTAGCCTGGAGAAGAGACGGTTAAGAGGGGTTTGATAGCCCTGTTTAAATATTTGAAGGGATGTCATATTGAGGAGGGCGCTAGCTTGTTTTCTGCTGCTCCAGAGAATAGGACTCACAACAATGGATGCAAGCTACAGGAAAAGAGATTCCACCTCAATTTTAGGAGGAACTTCCTGACAGTGAGAGCTGTTCGACAGTGGAACACATTCCCTCAGAGTGTGATGGAGTCTCCTTCTTTGGAGGACTTGAAACAGGGGCTGGATGGCCATGATCTTCCAATCTACACAGGTTATTCTTCAAATTGCTCCAATTAATATTAACAGAGCGAAATGGGATTAATGGAGATCAGTAAAGATCTCCTTGAGTCAATTGCTAAATATAGAGCCCCAAAAACTGGAAATAAAGAAAATCTATTGGCTGCTGGATGTAAGGGGCCAAAAAAAAAGAAAAAAAAAAAGAGTACATCTCACTTTTTGAGCATGCTGTGATCCTAATCATGTTACTTAAAATGATAACTTTCTTGGCCAAGTTACAGATTACTCCTAAAAGAGTTTTCCAAGAAACATCTATACAACCTTTATTTCAGAGAGGGTCGGTGTTATGGACTTCTGGCACTCCTCAGAAAGTTAACTCTGAAGATTTAAAGGCAAATCATGGATTGAAAGGAGACACA
Source organism: Phrynosoma blainvillii (assembly GCA_026167975.1). NCBI lineage: Eukaryota > Metazoa > Chordata > Lepidosauria > Squamata > Phrynosomatidae > Phrynosoma > Phrynosoma blainvillii. Next base: position 158,636,916 of record JANUYF010000004.1, read on the forward strand.
ACAGCAGAGATATAAAGAAAGAATCCAATGATTTAGCATCCATCAAAACATATAGATGCGCACCAATACTAATATCTAGGGATAGTTTAACTCCTCTGGCTGAACTTAATTCCAAATAGGAGGAGGTTAAAATAAACTTATCTTCCCTACATGATTAAACTGAACCATTAAGAGACTATTTTAAGAAAGATAATATCACTATTCAGACAAAAGAAGACCCTTCTACTTTAGCTTCAACAGCAAGCAGAAATGACTCAAAGCAGCTGATAGACTGTCAACAAGGGAACTTAATTTGCTTAGATCCAAAAATTACTGAAGATATTGAAGGTCATACTACACAAGATCTACAAATTCCAGCAGTAAAAAGTGCACCCAAATCCCTGACAACACTGGGTTTTGAGCAGGACCTGGCATGTCTCTCTTTACTGCCAAATAATGTTTATTAATCTAGTTTTCTTCAACAGAATACAAGACACTCTGTTTCTACTCATTATCTTTCTATGATCCCCAATGGCATATCTACTGGAATAAACATGGTGGATAGTCAGGTACCTATATCACCTTTGGCATTAATGGATTGACTTATAAAGTCTCAGGAATTTCTCTGTGTTGTCATGGAATATTGTAGGATGGAACAGCAAATATAGAGATCCTTTCTTTGCGGAGTATTTCTCAAAGTTTGATATCATAATGCTGCAAGAGACTTGGCCTTCAGAGGGAATAGAATTAAATGGCTTTATTGCATATCAGTTATGTGCCACTCCTAATAAAAAGAAAGGTAGATCAAAGGGTGGTTTACTTACACTCATTTCAACTAAACTTCGTATGACAACATATAAGTTATCCACTTATGAGCGATATGCAATAGTAGTGATGGTAAAATTCAATAAATGTTCAATAAAGTTTATAAATGTATATTTACCCCCTCACCAATTGCATGCTCAGATTAAATCAATCTGGCAAAGACTTGAAACCTATATTGAAGAGTCTCAGTTAGCCTTTCCTCTGTCTCAGATAGTTATTGGGGGTGATTTCAATGCTAGACTGGGGCAAATGATACTGTTTTTTATGCTGTTCACCATATCTGTCCTCCGGAAAAGCTACCCTTTGTTCTTGCAAATATGCGCTGTTCAAAAGATTCTGTCAGCAATTATGCAGGTCTTAATTTGGTATAGACGGCACATATGTTAGCTCAACTCTAATCATTTCTCCAAAATCATTCCATCTGTCTTGCAATAAGTTCAAATAATGGGATTGTTGAGCAATATGAAGTACTGATTAAAGAATTAGTGGATTTGTTTACAACTATAAATACTAAAAGAGTCTATATCTGGAAGTTTAGCTTGAAGGATTGGTTTGATCATGAATGTACGGATGCTAAAAAATTGCTTACTTCTACATTTAAGCTCCACAAGGAAAACTCAGAAGAAGTCAGGATAGAGAATCTAATGCAACTAAAAAGAGACTATGGGCCTCTGCAGATGGGTGGCTCTGGGCCGCCCTGGGAAGTGGGATTGGGGCTGCGGCAACCCCACATCGTGGCCCAATCCTCTCTTTTGCCGCCCTGAAAAGAGTGGCAAAAGGCCACCCTAAGAGCCAGCATGCAGCTCTTCCTCACCCTTTTTGCCGCAGCATGTCAGAATGCTGCACTGGGAGGGTGTCCTGAAGCCGCGTGCTGTGCGTAACGGTGCGTGACATCAGGACAGCATCAGTGTGGGTTTGGGGTGGCCAGCGTGTGGCTGCCCTACCCCAACTCTACCTCCAGGCTGGCCCTTTGGGCAGGTCTGCAGAGGCCCTATAAAAATTGATCAAACTAAAAAAAGTAGAGTACAAGTACTATGGGATCAGTTAGGGGCAAAGATGTGAAAACCTTTTGGTGGTTTACATCAACAACATCCAAAAATCACTCTGTATGGGCAAACTGTCATATTCCTGGTGGAGTTTGGGAAGCTCATTTTTATGAATTATATGCCAATAAAGAATCCCCTAGCTTTCAAGTGAACCGTATTACCAGGAACTTGCCAGAATGGCAACCAGTATCAAATAATGAAGTGACCGAGTTTGTAAATCAGTTTAAACCAGGCAAGCTCCAGGTGGTAATGATATTTCCATTGAACTAATTAAGTCCAATATAGATTGGTGGGTTCCAATTTTGGCAAATCTTTTTACATATATTGGTCAGAATGTTCACATGCCATCTGACTGGAATACAGCTATAATTATTCCAATCTTTAAGAAAGGCAGAAAGGAGAAGCCAGCAAACTATCGCCCAGTGAGTTTGTTATCAATAGTTAGTAAAATCTATACTAGACATCCATATTGGAAATTGCAATATTGGATGGATAACAAAAATGAACCCACTGATGAACAAGTGGGTTTTAAATCAGAAAGATGTACTTTGGATCAGGCCCTAATCTTGCAACATTTGGTTGAAAAAATATTCCAGCAAATATTTTAGACATTAAAGCTGCTTTTGATTTGATTTCTAGAGATAGATTGTGGAACGCGTTAGAGGCCTCATCAGTAGATTGTCACTTATTATTGCTTATTTACAAGCTACATGAAAATACAGCCCTGAAAATAAAGTTAACATGGAAGGTCAGCTATCTGATAAAGTCTTTACATCTATAAAGTCTTTACATAGATATCCCAGCCCCAAGAGTTAATTCATCTTTCTCTCCCAAACTCAGCCGCAGTTATTGTTATTGCTGCTTGGAGTTCTTTGACTTATTTTAAGTATGTTTCAAATTCTTTTATCGTTTAATTCTATTTTAAGGGGTGGGTGGGTTTGTGGGATTTGTATTGCATTTGTATTGTACTTTTAATGTAAGCTGCCCCGATTGCATCTGCAGAGGAGTGGGATAATAATAATAATAATAATAATAATAATAATAATAATAATAATAGCATAATGGAGTCAAGGAAGGATGTGTATTAGCTCTGTTGATTAAGTTTTACATTAATTAAATTATTGCTGTTCTTAGACGGTTAGATTTTCACCCTCCCAAGTTAGCAGGTAGACATCTTTCAATGCTACTAAATGCTGATGATGCAGTGATATTATTGCAGACACCCATTGGTTTACAAAGAGCATTGCATGCCCTAATACATTACAGCCAAGAGGAAGGTCTTCAAATAAACGATGAGAAAACCAAAGTTATGGTGTTTGCAAAAAGACCAAAACTGTATAAATGGATGTTAAATGTTCATAGTATCTTGGTGTTGTATTCCAGTCTAAAGGAAGTCATAAGGCACATGCAGAATATGTTGCAGAAGTGGCACAGAGATCTACATCTGTAATATAAAAATTCTTTTATACTAAAGGAGTCTGTCCTAAGGTTGTTTCAGGCCAAAATCCTCAGTCAACTACTGTATGGTGCTCAGTTAGGCCCTTACTCCTCTTTTACTACATTGGAAGTAGTTCAATCATAATTCCTGAGGGCTATCTTGCAAGTACCACGTTGGGTCTGTAATGCTGCTCTGAGGGTGGAGGTGGGTTTCCTGAAAGTCGAAGCTAGGGCTTGGTTAGCTATTTTCATTTTTTGGCTGAAATTAAGGTTTTGGCCAAGTGATTTATTCCCTTTGGTATTTCAAGATAATTTCCAATCAGTGTGGAAAACAGCCATATCTGCTAAACTCAGATTTTATGGTTTTTCTGAAGAGGATTTTTTTTGTATGTGGGATATGATGTAGCTCAGACACGACTTGACAACCTTGTCAATGGGGAATACCTATACTTTACCTTTAGTCGAGCCCTGAGACAACAAATTATGGATGTAGAGAGGCAGCATGATCTAGGGGTAACCTCAAACAATGTATTAATTGATACAGCACTGATACAGTACCTTCAACCAGCTAACTATCTTTATTTGCTTTCAATATCATATCAACGTAAAGCCTTTCCTCTTGCTCATTTAAATGTTTTGCCATCAGCAATACAAGAAGGGAAACTTAAAAAAACTCCATACTATCAACGTAAATGCCCCAGCAACTCTGGTGAAATTGAAACCAATCAATCAATTCTTTATTACGGCCATTTGGCCAGCACAAATTAAAATAGATAAATAAATAAATAAAAAACACATCTTAGTTGTATACAATAAGTTCTTACAAGAACATACCGGTAACTACAGGCAAATCACTCTAACCTCTCAGTTTATAAAACCGGTTCATACAACAACAGCCAAAGACCATATGGTTATCTGATCATGATAGTGTTCAGATGGAATTCCCAATGAATTACTTACAAATATTACAGATATTACAAATATCAGACATATCATAATTGAGAGAATATACCAGTCATAGTCTGACTATTACTATATGATATATCCAGCAGCAGTGTTAGACTATTGTGCAATCAGTAAGATAGATTAGTATAGTACTATTCATAGACATTACCTAGCTCCAGACATATAGTAACATATACGAAACGTTATCGGATCAAGAGCTATGGCCGTATCCCCTGACAACCCCATCATCACCATTGCCTAAATAGCCTCCCTGTTGTACTATTTTCAGAGGTAATAATGATGAAGAACATAAAGGGAATAATAATAATAATAATAATAATGATGCCGTATTTTCCGGCGTATAAGACGACTGGGCGTATAAGATGCCCCCCCCAACTTTCCCAGTTAAAATATAGAGTTTGGGATATACTCACCGTATAAGACGACCCCCCTTTCCAACACACACCAAATAAAAATTTTAAAAAATTAGATTTGATTTCAATATGGTAATGTTAATTCAAATGCTTATGACATGCAGGTACTTAGCAGGAAAACTGTCACTTATAAACACAACAAACTACAGATCCCTAGCATTTCTTTCTGCAGTGTGTTTTGGACCTTACTTTAAAAAAATAGTCCAGATTTAAATGCTGCTGTAAAAATTATTTCCATCTCCCAGCTATGAGATGTTTTTGGGGAAAATGAGAAAGTGTTGGGGGGAAGGACTGCCAATATACTAGGTGATGCATTCTGACATATGTACAATTTGCAGCCAAGTAAGGGCCTCGGCAGACGACTAATAGAGTCGTCTTCCGGGCAGGGAAGAGGAGGGGCAGCCACACGAGCGGTGCCCCTTCCTCTTCCTGAGGTCGCCCTCGGAGTCGCTGGCCCTCCGCACGGCCGGCGCTCCAAGGATGACCTCACGCCACGGCGACCGCACGCGCCGCGGCGTTTGAGTCAGGGAAAGTGCGGCCGCCGCTTTTAGGGCGCCCTTTCCCTGAAATCTAAAAGGAGCGCCAATTTGGTGCTCCTTTTAGAGTCGCCGACGGTGCGCCGCGGTGCGGCTGCTGCGGTCCAGCGGCGCTCCGTCCCGCGGCGTGTGGGAAGCTCCCGTCTGCTTCCCCCCTAAGTGACCCTGGGCATGTCACACACTCTCAGCCTCAGAGGATGGTAATGGCAACCCCCATTTGAAGAAACATACCATTCTTTAATGATAAGGTTGCCTTAGGGTCACCATAAGTCGGAAAGGACTTGAAGACACACAAGAACAACAAAAAGTCTGCAGTTGTTTCATAGGTATTACATGGGAATAGGTGCCAGTATGGTGTAATGGTTTGAGTGTTGGACTACCACTCTGGAGACCTGGGTTTGATTCCCCACTCTGCCATGAAACCCACTGGGTGAACTTGAACAAGTCACACACTCTCAGCCTCAGGGGAAGACAATGGCAAAGCTCTTCTTGAGAGAATCTTGCCAAGATAACTCCATGATCACCATAAGTCAGGAACAATTTGAAGGCACACAAAATATACATATAACCTCCAAGTAAGGAACTTGGTTCTTCTTTAGATAAATCTTCAAGGGTACACTTTCTTTCTCTCTCACTGTGCAGAATTATTTGTTAAACAAGCTATGCCCAAGCAACACATCAAATTTGGCTGTGTCTGCATTGCAGAAATTTATTAAAGCAATTTGACACTGCTTTTTAACTGCCCTGACTCAAGACTATGGAATTCTGGGATTTGAAGTTTTGTGAGATATTTAGCCTTTTCTGTCAGAGAACTCTAGTACCACAAAGCAAACTGCAGATCCTAGGAGTCCATAGGATGGAGCTATGGCAGTTAAAGCAGTGTCAAACTGCATTATTTCTGCAGTGCAGATTCAGGCTGCATCCATACTATAGAACTGATGCAGTTTGACACCACTTTAACTGCCTTGGCTCCATATTATGAGAGCTCTTGGATTTGTAGTTCAATGGGCTACTTAGCCTTCTCTTTTCCTGGACATGCCCTCCATGTCAACCCTCTCTCTAAGCATGGCTAAGAAGCATGGATTTACATTTACCGTATATTAGTGTTTTTAGCTTTCTCTACATTTTTTTCCCTGTATGTCCTACATTTTTTGTAGTGACTTGTCCTCCTTTGCATTGAACACATTTGGTCACCCTGTCTGAGTATTGGAGTATGATTCTGGAGGCAAGGGTTTGAGTCCCTGTTTAGCCATGAAACCCACTGAGTGACCTTGGGCAAGTTACACTCTCTCAGCCTCAGAAGAAGGCAATGGCAAACTCCCTCTGAAGAAACCTTGCCAAGAAAACAACATGATAGGGCTGCCTTAGGGTTGTTGTAAGTCGGAAATGACTCAAAGGCATACAACAACAACAACAACAACAACAACAATCTTAGAGGTGGCTTCCTCCTTCTTCTCCCTCCCTTCTCCCCCTCCTCCTTCTCTACCTTGGGTCCTTTCTTCTCCTCCCGTCCTCCATTTGCCTTCAGATCTTGCAGGATCTTTTTTTCTCCTCCCGCCCTCCATTTGCCTTCAGATCTTCCTGGGTCCTTTCTTCTCCCCCCCGCCCTCCATTTGCCTTAAGCTGTCCCAAGATCTTTTTTCTCCCCCCACCCTCCGTTTGCCTTAAGCTGTCCCAAGATCTTTTTTCTCACCCCCGCCCTCCGTTTGCCTTAAGCTGTCCCAAGATCTTTTTTTCTCCCCCCGCCCTCCGTTTGCCTTAAGCTGTCCCAAGATCTTTTTTTCTCCCCCCGCCCTCCGTTTGCCTTAAGCTGTCCCAAGATCTTTTTTTCTCCCCCCCCCGCCCTCCGTTTGCTCTCCATTTGCCTTCAGATCTTCCTGGGTTCTTCCTTCTCTCTCCTCTGTTCTCATCCTCCCCCTCCTCTACCCGGCGTATAGGACGACCCCTCGACTTTTGAGACCCTTTCCCAGGGTTAAAAAGTCATCTTATACGCTGGAAAATACGGTAATAATAAAAACCCAAAGAAGCATTTACTTGCCTAGAGACATTAACACTAATCAGTGTTACAGCTTGGTTACCACTCTATTCTCTATATTGTATAACATTGTAAAGTACTTTTATTTTGAAACAATAACTCATATTCTTCTGCACTGTCCCTTTTATCTTGAAATCCGGGAAACTCTTATTGAACCATATATAAAGGCATTCCCTAGTCATTCAGAGGCTTTTTATATTCTTTTATTGATGTCAGGGCAGCATACAGAGATGTTGACCAAGAAAGCAAAATGTTGTGCTGATGCAATTAAGATCCGTGAAAATAAGGTTTTAATAAATGGTTAGGTTTTTTACTATTTGTTTATACAGTTATATTTTATGGCTACATTTTATATTCTTTATGACTTATAGTAACATTTATATTCATATTTTACTGATGTCCCTAGATGTATGTATCTTACTGATGTTCATAGTATGTATGTATTGTATGTATTTTATGTATTCATATGAATTTGGGAATATGGTCATTTAATATGGTTATTGATCACAATAAAATGATTGAAATTGAACAGACCTAGTCAGCATTGCCAATGATGGGGGATTCTGGGAGGAGCAGTACCCAAACATTTGGAAGACATCTGATGTTCCTTACTGGAGTAGATGGACACTTGGTCTGACCAAGCAGTCCTCTACCTCATGTACCCAATAATGCAATGTATTGACAAGTACATTGCAATTTAATTTAATATAACAAGAATATTTATAAAAACCTCCAGCCAACACTAAGCACTTGAATCCTATTGACTTCAATTAGAGATTTAAATGTGTACTAACACTTACACCACAATCAATGGGACTTAAAATACCTCCTATTGGCTGAGTTGTGCCCTCATCCCCCACCAAAGCACACAAAACATGGTAGCCTCTGACAGAATCTGATTGTTGAATGGGTCTTCCTGCAGGTCTCAACAGAAAGGAATCCAGAAAATCTGGTTGATAAATACAATTGTCCCTCCTCATTTGGGGGTTTAACATTTGTGGATTTGATTGATCTAAAGTTTAGATTTAAGGCTGATCATTGGTTATATAGCTGGTTAATTGGCAAATGATTTTATATATTATAATCATGGTAATAGGGCTTGAGAGGGTCATTAAATAGTTTTCATTGAATACTGTGTTAAAAAGAAATGTGTAGGAGTTTTTCTTTCTTCTGTCTGCTAGTCCATTGTTATCAACTTATTCCAACAGAATAGGCAGGCAAAGACATTCTGGGAAAAGGGGAAAAAATCTAAGATGAACAAATGGTTTTGAGAACCAGGCAAAGTTTGAGCCCACCAATTTTGTATGGTGGAACCAATGACTTTGGTATGCTTATGATTGCTGTATGTGGGTTAAGCCTTTATTCTGTCCGAGACCTTATACTGGAAGCACCACTCTCTGACTTCAGAAATAAAGTTTGATTTACTAAGTTGTTGGAAGAGTTCAACTAGTTCATGACAAGATGTAGATGAGTCTTTCCTAGAACAGATGCCCACACATTCAGTAAGGAGAGATGTACTGGTAATTGGGGGGGGGATTCAATTATCCTGATATTTGCTGAAAGTCAGACTTTGCTAAAAAATAAAAGGTACAACAAATTCCTCACTTGCCTTGCAGATAATTTCACTGACCAGAAGGTGGAAGACATACCAAGGGATTTAGCTATTTTAGATCTGAATCTAACCAACAGTGATGACCAAGTAAAAAGACTGGAAGTAGTGGGATCCATAGAAGGGACTGATCATATTCTCGTGGAGTTTGTTATACAGTGGAGAGGAGAAGCCAAGCATAGTCAGACATGCATTCAAGATTTTAGGAAAGCTGATTTCATTAAACTTAGGGAAATCCTGGGTGCAATCCAGTAGCCAATATCACTAATGAGAAAGGAGTTCAGGAAGGATGGGAGTTTCTTAATGTAAATGGAATCTCTTTCTCTCTGTGTATGTATGTTCAACATACATCTTTTTTGATACTGCAATGCTTGATAATAATGTTTAAGAGCTTTGTTATTGTAGTACATTTCACGACTGCTGCAAAGTCTGATCTCCTCCAATCACTTATGAATATCCTTTGGCAACAAATGTGGGTTTGTATCTTTGAATTTTTCCTTGTGCATCATATTTGATATTAAAAACTTATTTACATTCCATTGTATCCTTTCCTTGTGGAAGTTCTATAATTGTACATGTTTTGTTGTCATGTAGAGACTCTGCTGCAGCTTTTCTCCATTTGTCTCTTTCATTTACTGGCATTTTATCTAATTCACTCCATGTGGCTGGCACTGGTACTTCTTCCAGTCTTGCAAGGTAGGAAAGATGTCTGGTGGTTTTTCTTTATTAGGTCTAGCTAAGCATATGAGTGCACGTTTGCATCTCCTTCTTTTGGGTTAGGTGCACTGATTGCCTCATTGGTGAGCTTTAGTATTGCACTGGGTTCTCCTTTTTGTTCATCAGGAACTATAGTAGAGATTTTCTATCCAGCAGTACTTCTGTGCCTGGCCTCTTACTCTCATCAAAGTACATTGCTCTGGCTATGACAATCTTTTCATTATTTAGGTATAGGATTCTGTAGCCTTTACCTCAAGGTGTATATCCCACAAATATACCCACTTCTATTTTGTTGTCAAGTTTAGTTCTTTTGCCTTTTGGATATAGGCATAAGCCTTGGACCTGTAAACTCTCAGGTGTCCACATTTGGCTTCTGTCCATTACATAGCTCATAAGATGTGGGCCTTTTGGCTTTAGTTGGTAGTCTGTTTTGTAGGTAAGTCACTGTTGCAACTGCCTCTTCCCAATGCCGTCACTAGAATTGGTGTTATCCCAGTGCAGTAACATATGATGTCACCTCAGGGAGGCAGCCACCTTGCAGCTCTAGCGATTGGGAGCCACTGATGGGGCAGGAGGATCTTGTCTGTTTTTTCTCCTGCCCCTGGGGCTGACAGGGGCTGGAGGGTGCCTGAACTGAGGCCCCTGTAGATCCCCCCAGCCCTGCAGAAGCGGGGAGGATGGGATACAGAAGAGAAAACTAGAAAACAGCTTCCATTACATGGTCTGCAAGGGAGGTGGCGAAACAGTATAATGGAACTGTAAATGATCAAAATTACTGCAATATTTACAGTTATGCTATCCACAGTTATGCTATATAGCATAACAGCCTTAGATTAATAGTTATCCAAGAGACGATCCTCACGTGGCCCCATCAAGTGATGGGAGGATCATCGTGCCAGGCTTATGGAGTCATTGGGTTGGATGGTTTTTATATTTTAATTTCAACTGTTGTTTTATATTGTTTTGATTTAATTCTGTTTTAAGGGGGGGAGGGTTCGCTTATATTGTATGTTTTATTTTGTATTGCATGTTTTAATTGTAAGCCGCCTGGATTGGATTACCAATGGGCGGGATATAAATAAATTTTATTATTATTATTATTATTATATGCTATCTCAGGGTGTCCTCCTTCTTTGGAAGATTTTAAACAGAGGCTGGATAGCCATCTGTCATGGGTGCTTTGATTAAGTAAGCAGGGGGTTGGACTTGATGGCCCTTGAGGTCTCATCAAATCTATGATTACATGATTGTATGATTCTATGTTTAAAAAGATAAGATTAGTCTGGCATGGCTTGATTTTGAAAAACCCATGTTCACTTTTAGTAATGTCAGAAATCCTTTCTAAGTGCTTACAGACTATCTGTTCATGATCTGCTCTAGAACCTGGTACTGATGTCAGGCTGACTGGGTGGTAATTATTTGGGTCTTCTTCATCCCCCTTTTTGAAGATGGGGACAACATTTGCCCTCCTCTAGTCTGCTGGCACTTCTCCTATTCTCAAGGAATTCTTGAAGATTATTGCCAGTGGCTCTGAGATTACTTCTGCCAATTCTTTTAATACCCTTGGATGTAGTTCATTTGTCCCTGGAGACTTTATTTTTTATTTTGAGTATTTATTTAGAGTAGCCAGGTATTCCTCCACTATTCTTTAAGCAAAGCAAGCAAAGCAGCTTCATTTATATACCGCTTCATATCGCACTATGGGATGTCTAAGCGTTTTACAACTGTAAGCTCATTGCCCCCCAACAGTTGGGTACTCATTTTAGCGACCTTGGAAGGATGCAGGCCTAAGTCTATCCTGAGCCCTGGTTAGTATTGAACTCGCAACCTTGTGGCCTATGAGTGAGTGGCTGCAGTACAGGCATTTAACCACTGCGCCACCAGGGCTCTTTACCTATTCTGCACTGCATTTTTCCTACCGCATCCATCCTTGTTTCTTAAGACACCTCCCATTTTTTTCCTCATTGGAATTGTTTGAAATTATACCTTCAATATATTTTCTGTGATTTTACTTTGCACCTCTTCTAATTTCTGCCTTGAGCTTGGGAGATGAGGAAACAACAGCACAGATTTTTTTTTTTAAAAAAACAAATCCCATTTCTCATACACCCAATCAAAACCCATTTTCTTGCTTTGCAACCATTTCTGTATCACTGACTGCAACCATTTCTGTGCCACCAAGAGTGACTTCTGAACCAGTAGTCAGCTGTTTGTCTCAAAAATGGCCTCTGAAAACTGACATCCCTTTCTCCGTCCCTCATAACCTCTTCCCATCCTCCCATTTTGTTTAGTTAACTTATTCCCATATAGATCCCAGCAAAGGTCTCTGAGTTAAGGGCTTCAGTCTTCTGGGACAGATGAAGTGTCTCTATTGGGTGCTCAGTGTACAAAACTGGAAGCCAGCCTGGATGCAAAGGAGACTCCCTCCTTCAGCTGCCCTTATTATTATGGGTTTAAATCTTTTAACCTTGGAATTAACTAATCAGTTGTTTTTAAACCATGAAATAAAATAAATACTGACATTGACAATGGTTGTGACCTACAATACAGAGTAACTGGGGAGCTAACAAAAAGGCACTTTTCAAAAAGCCAAGAGAAAAAGGCTTTGGATAAAGAAACAGCTGGGAAATGTGAAATTCATTGGCATTATAGCATGTGCCTCATTTAACTAACTAGTTATTTATCTAACTAGTTCACTGGTTAATAGTGAAATTCTAACATAATTCAATCAATTAAATTAAAAATAAATTTAAGTTGCCCCTTTAACTTAATTGAGTTTAATTAGTTTCTATCACTGGTCTCGCTTTTGTCAAGCAGCTGTTACAATTCAAAGTCTTGTTTCCTTTGGTAGCTAAATCCCAACTGCCAAACTGTGTCTCTTCAGCCCTTTCCCAAGGCAGGTAGGGAGTACTCAATAGTTAGTAGCCACTAGCCATTAAAAGCTAACAGTGGTCATTTAGACAAGGCATCTTCTGGCTATCAGCATCCATTAAAAAAAAATCTTCACCAGTAACTGCATAAAAATTCAAAGGGTGTGTGTTTTTGTGTGTGTGGTGGGGAAACAATAAAATTGTTATTGTTGTTAAATGCCTTCATACTGGTCTTGACCCATGGCGACCCTATGGATGAGACATCTCCAGCCCTCCCATCCTCTACTGCTCTGCCCAGCTCCTGCAAACTCATATTCGTGGTCTCTTTAATAAAGTCCATCCATCTAGCATGTGGCCTTCCTCTCTTTCTACTTCCCTCCACCTTTTCTAACATTTTTGTCTTTTCCAATGACCCATGCCTTCTCATGATGTGTCCAAAGTATGACAGTCTAAGTCTTGTCATCTATATATAAAAATATTTAGATTTTAGAAAAGTATGTTTAAACAGCCATGCATACACACAGAAGCAATTACAATAGCTTTCCAGTTTGAAATTCTAGAAGAAAAACAAATGCCCATGCCACTGGGGAGAAAGGTTTACCTGTAAGGGTGGTTCTGGTTGTGATACCTGGACTCCGAGGCACCAGAACCTCATGGTACTGCTCACCAGCCAGAGTGCTGTAAACTACCTTGAAGGTTGCCACCTCTGCCTCACTGTTATCCCATTCAAGTTCCAGGCAGTCTGATGTCCGAGAGAGCACATGCAAGTTCTTGGGAGCATCAATTTCTGGATTAAAAATAGGGAAAGAGACAGTGATCATGATTCTCTTTTCTCCTTTCTACAACTGCAGCCCACATACTCTCCTAAATCATGAACAGTCTTGCCAAGTGCAACATAAATATGGCATTTTCAAGTTTACTGTATTGCAGTATGTTTGGGGAAAACCTGGAAAAATGCTATGCCTTCCTGTACAACTCCAGGCAGAGAACTTAAATCAATAATTCTTACACTGAGCCAAGTAACTTTATTCATTAAGCAATACTAATGATAACCCCTTATCATTTATGTAATGCATTAAAGTGTGCAAAGCATTTAATGGTCTTTATCTAATTAGAATGTAAAAAACATTGTTCAGTGAGACATCGTTTATATACATATAATTTCCAGGTTTGAGATTATAACAAATCTGCCATATTCCCTAATAATGTTTTGGATGGTTAATTGCTTTGGAATGAAATCAAGTGATGGAAAGCCAACTGATTAGATTTAAAGTTGAAGCACATGTTATTCATAATTAAAGGTTATAATGCAGAAATCCCAAAATGTGGTTTAAAATAGGTCTTCATATGTAGCTGCCTTATATTGAAACAGGTCATTGGCCCATCTGGCAGTGGACTATCTGATGTCCCCAGCAGGGTGACCTCCAGGTCACATATCCCATCACCCACAGCTGGCTCATCCACTGGCCATGATGGTTAGGGATACTGGGATTTATAGTCCAACATGTTGGGATGGCCTCACAATCAAATGGATTGGTCTTAGGAAAGAGAAAACATTCCTAGTCTTAGTATGTGATAACCTTTAAAGTTTAGAAATTGAACCTGTCTATATGCAAAGTATGTATTCCACCATTAAGCTGTGCTTTCCCTAAAATGAATGAAATGCTTTGTATGAAGTTGCCCTGCACTGAAGTCAGCCTTTTGATTCCTCTACCTCAATCCTGTTTGCTGTAACTGGCAGAGGCTCAGCAGAGGTATTTTCCAGCCAGTTACCTGAGTTCCCTTTTAAAATTGAGATACCAGGACTTTGAACATGCAAAACATGTACTCTGACACTGAACTTTGTCTCCAATTATGACATGAATTGAAGGTCTGAGGCAGTGAAACAGAGGATTTCACATCCTAATGTACTCTGTCAAAAAGCTACAGCCATGCAGAGGTCACATTTGAATTCAATGCACTGCATTGTTTTTCAATTTGTGCACATTTTCACTACAGAACTAGCCAGACATCCTTAATTGGGACCTCAGTAGATAATATTCAGGGTCACTAACACTGCATGCTTCTATGCACAACAGAAGTGTAGTGCCAATAAAGAAAAAAGAGTAAAAAACCAAAAGCAAGAGCAAAAAGGGAAAAGACCAAAAAAGAACAGAAGACAATGAGTTGAATTTGGATTCAGAATACTTTCTTATACCTGCTTGTTTGACAGTAAAACGAACTGGACCTAGTGGGGCTTACCTTTGAGAATACCTGTATTGGATTGTGGTACAAATTAGTTACACTTAGTTCCCAGTGAAATTGATGAGACTTAAATCATGACTAACTTGTCCCATTGATTTGTAATGGGATCAGTTAGTTTGGCCAATCTGCATTATTGCTTGATATATCAAGTTAGAGCTATTCCATAGGGTTGATTCTGATTCAGTTATTTTGATAAGATGGTTTAGATTCCCTTGAAAATAACTGAATCAGAATCAGTCCTGGGAAAGAATCCCAACTTGATGCATTAGTCAATACATTGCCCTTTGTTTTGAGATCTTCATCCCTTTAATTCTGGCAAAGTGCACTCCCACCATGGTAATTCTGTAGGAATTTAAAAAAGCAACAACATTCTTATGCTGTGTAAAACAAGAGTGACATATTTATCCTGCAATAGTTTTGCTTCTTTATTTGCTTTTTTTTTTATTACAACATTTCATCAAAGTAAGTGAGGGAATGAAAGACTCAGCAAATCAATAACTGTACACACCCTTTACTCTTAAGTACAGTCAGCAAGATATTATCATACAGATAAATGAATGCAGTAGTATCCATCTGTAATCTTTATGATAGGCAATATCGAAGCCATAAAACCGCTCCAAAATCTGCTTCCCACTTCCTCCTTTATGGAACTGTAAATTAAACTTGTTAACTGTCTATAGTGTTTGATTTATTTAAATTTGTCTAAGTACCCATATGTGACACTAGAATGCAAAGTACCTGTACTATTACTTGGATATATTCCTACCTATTGCTAGAAATCTCTCCCTTGTGCCCTCAACTCAAAGGTCTTCCTAGCATAAGCAGGGAGCTCACTCTGTCCAATATCCTGGGCACCTTATGGATTGGGTTGTCATCTTTTTATTTCAGAAATACATAGATATCCTTAATAATGATGCTGCCAGTGTGATGTTCTCAAATTATTTGTAGATAAGGGGAGGTGTAGAAGAATGAACATACCATACCATCACAAGATTTCAAACTAATCATTGGAGACTTGAATGGTTAAAGTTGGCAACAAAGAAGAATCAAAAACAGTAGGAAGATTTGGATTAAGAACAAGAAATAAAGCAGGAGAACATCTGACAGAATTATGTGACGCCAATCTATTCATTGCAAATACCTGCTTTATACAACCAGATAGGAAACTATACACCTGGATATCACTAGATGGTAAACACAAAAACCAGATAGACTACATAATTGGAGGTACAAGATGGAGAAACTCTATCCTTATGGCCAAAACCAGACCAGGAGCTGATTGTGGCACAGACCACGAACTGCTCATAACAAAAATCAGAGTTAAGCTGAAGAAGAAAGCAAAAGCCATCATTATACCAAACTATGACGTGAATAAAATTTCAGATGAATTCAAGGACAATGTAACAAACACATTTGAACTATTGAGTATAATCAACTGGGAACCTGAAGAACTGTGGACAGAAGTCAAAGACATAATTAAGGACAAATGCATGAAAACACTAACAGTGGCCAAAAAGAAAGATAAGAAACAATGGATGACAGATGAAACACTTCATGCAATAAAAGAAAGAAGAAAAGTAAAAGCAAAGGGAGATAGGAACAAAGCCAGAAGTATAAACACAACTGTCCACCATCTGACATGCAGCGATCAGGAGAAATGCTACAATGACCAATGCAGAGAAATTGAAGACAACAACAAAAAGGGAATAATGAGAGACCTCTATAAAAAAAAAATCTGAGAAATTAAAGCCAAGTTCAAACCAAGGGCAGGGACACTCTATGGAGAAAAAAAGAACATAATACAGGAACAAGAAGAAATGAAAAGAGTCTGGAGGCAATACACAGAATCGTTATACAAAAGAGATGAGGGAATGAATGTTATTTGGAATGAGGAGCCATATGAAGATGAATCCCAAATTCTAAGAAGTGAAGTGGAATCTGCAATAAAGGAAATGAGAAAAAATAAATCACTGGGAACAGATGGTATCCCAATTGAACTGCTACAGTGATTACAGGCAGATGCAACTTTTGTGCTCACTGAAATATGCCAACAAATATGGAAAACAAAGTGGTAGCCAAGAGATTGGAAACACTCAATGCACATACCAATTCAGAAGAAAGGAGATAGAAAATACTGCAGCAACTATAGGACAATAGCACTAATCTCACATGTAAGCAAAATAATGTTCAAAATTCTGCAGCATAGACTCCAACCATACATGGAGAGAGAAATTCCAGAGGTCCAAGCAGGATTCAGAAAAAAAAAAGGGAACTAGGGGCCACATTGCAAACATACAATGGCTAATGGAGTGCACCAAAGAATTCCAAAATGTGTTTCATAGACTATAGAAATCATTTGATTATATAGATCATGAAGAATTATGGAATGCACTCAAAGACATGGGGGTGCCACTACATCTGATAGTCCCAATGAGGAATCTGTACTAAGGACAAGAGGCCATCGTCAGAACAGAATTTGGGGAAACAGAGTGGTTCCCAATAGACAAAGGGGTCAGGCAAGGCTGCATCCTATCACGCTACTTGCTTAACTTCTGTGCTGAAAACATCATAAGAAAAGCAGAATTGGAATCAGAAAAAGGAGGAGTTAAGATAGGAGGAAGCAACATTAACAACCTAAGATATGTGGACAACACTATAATATTAGCAGAAAACATTCTGGAATTGGAACAGTTAGTAGGGAAGGTCAAAGATGAAAGTGCAAAGGCAGGTCTGATGCTGAACATAAAGAAAACAAAAATAATGACCACAGAAGAAATACACAAATTCAATCCAGACAATGAGGAAATTGGAATAGTGAAAGAATGGAGACTGCAGTCAAGAAATAAGAAGACTAGGAATGAAAAGGGCAGCTATTAAAGAACTGGAAAAGATACTTCAGAGCAAAGACATACAACTGAGCACTAAAGTCAGAATTGTTCAGGCGACTGTATTCCCAATTACCATGTATAGATGCGAGAGCTGGACAATGAAGGAAGCAGACAGAAAGAAAATCAGCTCAGACCAGGGCTCTCCTTGGAAGCAAAGATGATCAAGTTGAGACTGTTGTACTTTGGCCACATAATGAGAAGGCACGGATCACTAGAAAAAACAATAATGCTGGGAAAGGTAGAGGGGAGAAGAAAGAGAGGAAGACAACAAACCAAATGGATAGATTTTTGTGGGTTTTTTGGGCTGTGAGTCTGTGTTCTAGAAGAATGTATTCCTGACATTTTGCCTTCATCTATGCTGGCATCTTCAGAGAATGGTGGCATGGAAGTGTGCGGGATTAGCATGTAAATCTGTGTATTGTTCTGTTGAGGCAAGGCATCAGGGTGGGAGGATATGTGAGGAGGATTAGTGTCTATTTAATTAATGGGTCATTATCTGCTGGGAAACCCCCTGACCCTGGGTGAAGTTCATTTGCATTTGCTGAGTCTTGATGTTGGTGTTTTTGAGGATTGGTAGCCAAACTTTATTTTCAGGGTTTCTTCTTTCCTGTTGAAATTGTCCAGGTGTTTTTGGATTTCAGTGGCTTCCCTGTGCATTCTGACTTGATAGTTGTTGGCATGGTCCAAAATTTCAGTGTTTTCAAATAGCATTTTGTGCCCAGGTTGTGCCCAGGTTGATTGTGCCCAGGTTGTGCCAGCCTGAAAAATCATCAGTAGCAGAACACGTTATAAACCAACAGAAGATTGATCATGCAGCAGGCATAGAAGTAGTACCATGCCTCCAGCATGATGTCTGGTACTTGAAAGACACCTGAACCCAACTGAGAGTACTGGCTTGGTTGGTTTATGCATCTCATGGGTGAGCAAGAAATGGTCCAAGGACCACATGCAGCATCTCTAAACATGTTTGCTGTCCCTGCCACTCAACTATAGTAGTGTGGCAGTAAAAGAAGAAGAGTGTATTCTTGAACTCTTGGAAGGTTAGCTGTGCCCTCAGAAGCCCCCAGTAAGCACAACTGCATTCTAAAACAAGGTGTGGATTCTCTGTATCCATTGTTTTCCCTCTATTAACACAATTTTATCTTGGACATACCTGTTACAAAGTGAGTGACTGCAGCGTCACTTTCATTGGTCCCACGGACAGCAGCAATAGAGACTTCATATTTTGAGCCAGGTCGTAGGGCTTGCATGGAGTACTGACTCAGGGGAGGCTGTAACCGGAAGGTGGTCTTTCCTCCTTCCTCATTCTCTAGGCCATATTTCAGAAGAATGTAGTCAACTTTAGCCCGAGGTGGAGTCCATTCAACAAAGGCCACTGTGTCTGAGACATCTCGCACCAATATCTGGGTAGGCCCATCAATTACTAAACATGATAAATCCATAGAGAAATGGAAGGGGTGGGGGAGAAACAAATTACAAGAAAAACAGACACAGAACAGCTTTAATGGGGTTTTGCTCCAAGCAATCTTCATTAGAGATGTGGGAAATAATTTACTTTACTTTTTCAAAGTTTCTTGCTTTTCTGTCCCATATTTTTAATATTGTGTAAGCTCTAGAAAAAAGATGGGGAAGCTAATCTGTGGACCACATGCAGCCCCAAATCTACTTTTGATGCCCCCAGGACATCACCTCCCCTCCACGTTTTGGTCAGAAATGTGCATCTTTACACACTATGGGTTGGGGATGAGGAAAGTGGCCCATAGAATGCATAATTTGGAAATGCAACATTTTTATTTCCCCAATGCACCCTAAGAGTGTAGGGTGCAATTTATCCATTTTAGGCCCAGGAGAGAGCTTTTTCTCAATATAAATTGACCTGCAAGGGGCTGTTCGGGGCATTTGTGGAGAAAGAAAGGGTGCCTTGGGAACTCTTTGGGAACATTTGGTGACAAAATTATTCAAAATGTATTCAAAGTGGTGTGGCACTCTAAGGTTCCCTGGAGAGTGATGTGGTTCCCTAACTCCCTCTAGTTGCTTGCTCCTGCTTTAGGCTAAGTGGGGCAATTTCATCATAACTCCCCAGGATGTTTTAGGCCCAGGAATCCCCACTTTTTTTTTTAATAAAAGTTTACCTGTTCAGATAGATAGTGAATTATGACACCCTGAACCTTTCCTCTACCAGATTTTTTTTTAAAAAGTTAAATTTTTTTTCTGGACATAATGGGGGGTGTCCTAAGGTCTACTGAGGGACCAATATGGTTTTCCTACTCCTAGTAGCTGCTCAGCATGCTCTGTATAGAAATCTATGCCAGGCTTTGGCTACCATTGCTTTTAAAAACCAGAGGAACAATAATTTGCATATTGAAATATATATCAGAACAAAGATGCCATCTATCTAGTCCATTGCTATTAAGTGAGATGCACATTTGCGTTGTACACTATGCTTTTAATTTCAGACTAGTTTACACAAGACTTTCTGTATCTATCAACCAATTTCCACAAGAATATGCATGGGCAGCTGCCAGGAAGATTTTTTCTTTCAAAAGAGGAAAGTCCAAATTTGACATAAAGCAGTTTGGAGTACTTGTAAACATCAGCAGAAGAATAATTTGGACAGAAATTGAAACTTCTGGATTGTTTTTATTATACTTCAAGCATCTGTGGACTGAACTTGTGTAAAGAAGAAGGAGAGACTACGACTCTGGAGATCAGGGTTTGAATCTCCACTTGGCCATGGAAACCCACTGGGTGACCTTGGGCAAGTCACATTCTTTCAGCCTCAGAAATCTTGCCAAGAAAACCCTGTGATAGGGTCACCTTAGAGTTGTCATAGGTCAGAAATGACTTGAAGGTACACAACAGGAGGTTAGGAGGAAGAGGAGGAGCAGAAGGAGGAGGGAATACTTGTTAATCATTTATGTGTCAAACCAACATGAACCTGCTGCTCTTACTATCTATCTAATTTTAGGCTTACTTCCTGCATAGGGAGCAAGTGGCTCTCAATGTAGAAGGTTTTGCCTTGCCTCCATTTCAATTTCTTCTTTGTAATAGTGATAGGGAATTTATGAGTTTCAGTAAATCTTCTCATATTTGATGGGTGGTGGTGATGGTGAATGGAAAAATAGTTAATCACTGAGATTTGTTCACATTCTGAGATTATTGTGGAAATCCGAGTGATCCCTCATGTAATCCAACATACTTTGTGCAAAATATTGCATTGTGTAGAAAAACTTTTTGCATTTTTTAAAGAAAAGTATCACAATGAGAAAATCATAATCTTGCCCAGCAGGGTGAACCCCCCCCCTTTTCATTCCTGTGTGCAGGAACAGAATAAGAAATTATTTATCCCTATAATGAGCTACAGCATAAATTGTGCTAGTATATATACTAATTGTTCTAGCTTTTTAAGTTCCACTTTGTTAATGGCAAGTAAAAATGTTTTTACTGCATATGCTTTGTATTATTCTTGCTAAAAATGCAATACAGCTATATATTTCTGAAAAATATTAGAAGAAGAAATCAGAGGCTTGCCAAAAATGGGGGGGGGGGGCGTACATAATTTATGTACTCCACTTGCTCCCTATTACTTAACATTTGTTCAAGCAAATGTGTTAAAAACTGCAAAAAGGGGAAAAAATAAGATCCTTGGGACTACAGACTAGTCAGCCTAACCTCAGTACCATCAAAAATATTATATATTATATCCTTCTATCTTGTGTGTCCTTCTTCATTAATAACTGTTGCCATTTTGGTCACATCCTGATGTTGCTTGACCACACATGTCCCTGTTTTAATGTGTGAGATGTTGGAGGATATTGAGGTTCATTTCCTATTAGAAAAAAATCCTCTCTCAGGCCTAAAATGGCACTCAGGGGAACAGGAGATTGGTAGATACATATGTATTGCAATTTTTAAAGAATATTTTGTCTGCAGTCCTGTTTCTTCGAATGCATCTCCATAGCTTTAGCCCCTGAAATAGTGTAATGGAAGTGTGGATGGTTAGAAGACCACCTTGAATCCCATTGTGGGAGAAAGGTGGGATATAAATTCTTGAAATAAATTGATAACCTTATAGACACATTTGCATTCACTTAATAGGGTCTTTCATATTTATTCACATTGCTTAATTGTATTGATTCATTTTTATTTATTCAGTTATATAATATTCCTTTATTATTTTGCCATTGTTCTCACAGTAGTTAAATTGTCACCTGCTTCAAATAGATGTAATGCAATGTATTCTGTGTTTTCTTTGTTTTGTAAAAATGTTCAGTTGAGCCCCCTCAAACCTAAAACAATTCTACAGGCCCTGGTCCCACATATGTCTAAATTGTATGCTTCCCGAAATTAATCAAATGATTAACACCCATAGTAGACTACTCAGGGAGTAGGCTGGCTGCTACACATCTGCAAGATTAACTGCTCTGATCTTTTCACGTGCCACCACTGGGGGATGATACTTTTCTGCATCTAAAATATTTCAATTTTCCAATCCTGGTAAACTGCTTGAATCTCTTCTTTGAAGCTAGAGTCTTTCCATGCAGGAGAGAAGGCTAGAAAAGTGATTCATACAGGAAGGTGGGTTCTACAAAGGGTGGCTGCTTCTTACTGTTTTATTATTTTATTATTATTTAAATTGTTTGAATGCGTTTTAATTTGTTATTGATTTAATACTGTTTTAAGGGGGGTGGGGGTGGGAATGTTGTGATTTATTATGTATGATTTTATTGTTGTGACCCGCCCTGATTGGGTCTCCCAAAGGGCGGGATACAAATAAATTATTATTATTATTATTATTATTATTATTATTTATTACTGTTACTCAGTCTACCATTTTGAGCATGATGAGATGCCTTCAATTGAAGGGAGGGAGGAAGTGTTCCTCAGAAGACTTGTAAAACATGTCCACGGATAGACATTAAAGGTAAAGGTATTCCCCGTTGACAAGTTGTGTCTGACCGTAGGGGGTGGTGCTCATCTCAGTTACTAAGCCAAAGAGCCAGCATTGTCAGAGACTACTCTGTGGTCATGTGGCCAGCATGGTTTCACAGAATGCTGTTTATATAATAATAATAATAATAATAATAATAATAATAATAATTTATTTATATCCTGCTTTTAGCTGAGGCTACAAAGGTGGCTTACAATCTGAAAGCACAATCCTATGCAATACAAAGAACATTCACCCCCCCCTAAAAATATATTAAATTCATAACATTAAAATTTAACTTAAAACAAAATTACAAATTCAATATGATTAAACAGGGCACTCTGATTATAAAGGAGTGATCTAATGGTGGGAGAGAGATTATGGGAAATATCATTCTGGGAATGCCTGCTGGAAGAGATCCATCTTGATGGCTTTTTTAAAGCCAAGTTGGTTATCTGACGGATCTCCTCCGGCAGGGCATTCCACAGTCTAGGAGCCGTGGCTGAGAAAGTCCTCTGGGAGGTTGCTGCCAACCCATTTCTTATTGGTTGAAGCAACTTCCTTCCAGAGGACCTGAGGGCACGGGGTGGATTATATGGAGATAGGCAACTCCTTAGGTAAGATGGGCCCAAGCCATGTAGGGCTTTAAAGGTTAATACCAACACCTTATACTGTGCCTGGAAACTAACTGGCAGCCAGTGCAGAGATTTTAAAACCAGAGTAATATAACTTCGTGATGGTCCAGTAATCAGCCTGGCTGCCATATTTTGCATTAATTGCAGTTTCCGAGTTAGGTATAAGGGTTACCTTCCCACCAAAGGTACCCATTTATCTACTTGCATTTGTATGCTTTTGAACTGCTAGGTTGGCAGAAGCTGGGACTAGTGACAGGAGCTCACCCCATCATGCAGCACCCGGGCCTCGAACTGCCAACCTGCCAATCTTGCTATCAACAGAGTCATTGAGCCACTGCATTAAAAGACCACTTTAAATATGGGTCATTGCTTAGCATGGTCTGTAGATGTCAGTAGCAAACTACATCTGACATGCAACTCTCAAACAGTAACAGAGACAAATCTGTAAAAAATAAAGCGGGGGGGAGGGGGGAGGGAGGAATGCCTATGTTTGCTAGCTGACATAATGAGAGGGTGAACAAGATCTGTTTCAGGACGGTAGATTATTGTCTAGCACACCCTCCGCTGTCTGAGGGAAAGGCCAGCTTGTATTAAGCTGGCATGCATTTCTAGCCTTGGATCCAAAGTCTACTGATTGCTTTATAATTATCAGCTTTATTGATGCATCTCCACTTTGACAGTTTTGCAAAGCTGTTTATACATTTTTTCTCTCCTAAAGATGGACTTTGTAGAATGAACCATTAAATGTGATTGTGAGAAATAAAAGGTGCATAAATGAAATCTTCTTTGCTGGATAGGTCAGAAGTTACTCAGCCACTCAGCTCTGAACAAACACAGGCTGATATTAATTCACTGTTCATATCACAAGCACTATCAGGCCAGATCAAAGGTCGGCCTAGTGCAGCATTCTGTCTCAGCAGTGGCCAGACCAGACAGACACTTGTGGAAAACCCACAAGTATGGAATAAAGATAAAGGAACCAGACGTTCTGTACTGTTTGTCCACATCTGACATCCAGAGGTGGAAGTATCATTTTGCTATGCAAGACATAGAAAGTTACTTTTAAAAGTAACTGGTTATAGTTCCAAGGTCTGAAGAAATTGTTACTGCTATAGTTACAACTGTCACAATAAAATCCTTTACTATTTCCCAAAGGTAACTAAATTGTTTAGTTGCCACAAAACAAAACAAAACAAAACACTGAATTCAGCATATTACAAGCCTGAATTTTGTGCTGCACAATACTCCTGTTGCAGTTAGTGAGGCTGCAGTGAAAGAATCATAGAGTTGGAAGAAACAACAAGGGCCATCTAGCTCAACCTTGAGCATACAAGAAGACACAATCAAAGCACCCCTTACAGATGGCCATCCAGCCTCTGTTTAAAAATCTTCAAAAAAGGAGACTTTTAATCACACTCCAAGGGAGAGTGTTCCACTGTTGAATAGCTCTGACTGTCAGGAAGATCCTCCTAATGTTTAGGTGGAATCTCTTTTCCTGGAGCTTGCATCCATTATTCCATGTCCTATTCTCTGGAGCAGCAGAAAACAAGCTTGCTCCATCCTCAATATGACACCCCTTCAAATACTTAAACAGAGCTATCATACCATCTCTTAACCATATCTTCTCCAAGGTAAACATACCTAGCTCCCTAAGTCGCTCCTTATAGGGCATGGTTTTCAGACCCTTCACCATTTTAGTCACCCTCCTCTGGAAACTCTCCAACTTGTCAATATCCTTTTTGAATTGTGATACCCAGAACTGGATGCAGTATTCCAGCTGAGGCCTGACCAAAACACAATAGAGTGGTTCTACTACTTTCCTCGATCTAGACGCAATACTTCTATTGGTGAAGCCTAGAATCACATTGGTTTTAAAACACTGACTCACATGTTGACTCATATCCAGGTTGTGGCCCACTAAGACTTCTAGATTCCTTTCACATGCACTGTGTCCCCCATCCTATATGTCTGCATTTCATTTTTTTCTTCCTAAATCTAGTACTGTACATTTCTCTCAGCTGAAATGCATTTTGTTAGTTTTGGCCCAGCTCCCTAATCTGTTAAACTCATTTTGAATTTTCATCCTGTCATGTGCGGTATAATCTACTCCTAATTTGGTGTCATCAGAAGATTTTATAAGCATACCCTCTATTCCAACATCCAAGTCATTGATAAAGATGTTGAAGAGGACTGGGCCCAGGAGAGAGCCCTGTGGCACCCCACTGGTCATTTCTCTCCAGGATGAAGAGAAGCCATTGTTGAGCACCCTTTCAGTTCAGCCAGTCAATCAATTACAAATCCACCTAACAGATGCATTTTCTAGCCCACATCTTACTAGCTTGTTTGGAAGAATATCATGATGGAACTTCTCAAAGGCTTTACTGAAATCAAGTATGCTACACCCAAATCAAGTATGCTACATCCACAGCATTCCCTTCATCTACCAATCCTGTATCTCCATTAAAAAACAAAAACCCCAACGATAAGATTAGTCTGGCATGACTTTTTTTTTGAGAAATTCATGTTGACTTTTAGTGATCACAGCATTCCTTTCAAGGTACTTATGGAATACTTGTTTAATGATCTGCTCTAAAATCTTTCTTGATATTGATTTCAGGCTGTTTTTTTAAAAAATTCTTTGTGTTCTAACATTCCCTTTTTTGAAGATGGGGACAGCATTTGCCCCTTTCTCCTGTTCTCCATGAATTCTCAAAGATTATTGCCAGTGCTTCTGAGATTACTTCTGCCAGTTCTTTTTAATACCCTTGGATGAAATACATTTGGCTCTGGAGACTTGGGGCCTCTACAGATGGGCGGCTGTGGGCCGCCCCGAGAAGCCGAAGATTGGGGTCGAGGCTGCCCCATGCCTCGGCCCCAATCCACCCTTTCGGAGGCTGGGAAAGGAGCACTAAAATAGCGCTCCTTTCCCAAGCCACGGAAAGGACGCTGCAAGAGCCTCCATGCAGCTCTTTTGCACCTCTTCCGGTGCAGCATGTAAAAATGCTACACTGGAAGGACGTCATTGGAGTGCTCACCGTGTGCAACGGTGGGCACTCCAATGACGTCCTCAGGAGGGGGTTGGAGTGTCCAGCGTCCAGCTGCCCCTCCCCTTCCCTGGCGCCAAGATGGCGCTTTGCACCATCTGCAGAGCCCCTTGAACTCATTTAGAGTAGCTAGGTTCTGCTGTACTACCTTTCTACCTATTCTGTGCTGCATTTCCCTACTGTATCATCTGCTCCATTTTTCCCAGATTGAGCACTGTTCTCCTTTTGGAAGAAGACATAAGCAAAGATGATGTTGAGTAGTTTTGCCTTTTCTCTGTCCCCTGTTAGCATTTTCCCTCCTTCCTTTTATTGTTTTTAACCTCTCTAGCAAGGCTGAGCTCCTTATGCATTTTAGCTTTTCTGACTTTCTCCCTAGTACACCTGTTGGCCATTAATTTGAATTCCTGTTTAATGATTTCCTCCTTCTCCATTTCTTGTACATGTCCCTTTAAAATCTTAGCTCAGTTGAAAGTTCTTTAGTCATCCATCCTGGTTTCTTAAGACACTTCGGGGGGATGCAGACTAGCACTTTAGACTGGCCTGGGGGTGGAGTTGGGGTGGGGCAATTGCACACTGGCCACCCCGACTCCGACCCGACCCTGTGTGCCTGTCCGCATGGCACATGGTGTCAAGGTGCCATTTTGGTGCAGCGTGTGCACACGCTGTTCTAAAGGGGTGCAAAAGAGCTGCGGTGACGGCTCTAAGGCCAGCCTTTTGCTGCCCCCAAAAGGAGTGGCATTTGCCCTCTCCTTTCGGGGCAGCAATAAGGAGGATCGGGGCTGTGGCGTGTGGTTGCCACGCCCCCGATCCACCACTCCCAGGGGTGGCCCAGAGCCACCCCTTATGGGCCGTGTGCATCGTCCCTTCCTATTTTTCCTCTTCATTGGAACTTTTGAAAAAACCATAAACCTAGTTAAGAGTTACTCTACAAATGTTAAATAACTTACTTATACCTTCATCATTAGAAAAAGGAAGTGATGGAAAGTAACTTATTTATACATGGTTTCTTCGAAACTCGGGTTGTTTCCATGAACAGCGTTCAATAGAACCTAATCCAACCATGGAGGGGAAATGATGTTAATACACAAACTGATATAGAAATGATAACTTTTGGTTGCTCACAAGTTGACACACTGGCTGAGGTGGGTGGACTCCGGGCTTGTTCCTTGAGGGCTATCACATTGACTGTGTACTCCTCACCCGGTTTCAGCCCGGTCTGGTTGAAGGTTGTCACACTGCTAGGGAGCTGTGCAATTACACCCCCTTCATTGTCCTGAAAACATAAAATAGATGGGTTCAGATTTTGGAAGAAGCAGTGATATCAGTGATACAAATTTGGACTATTTCTTCTCTCCCTCTCTTATATATGTCTGGATTGTTCTGTTTTCACATGCAAGTCAAATAAGCCCCAAGACTTCTCAACCTTTGATTAATTTCTTTAACATACTCAGTTTGTTGAACATGATTCATTTTTCTTAATCCTTCGGGGCAAATTGCATGTTATGACAGAGATGTATGAATACATCCTGATCTCTCTAAATATTCAAGTTTAAAGCAAGGGTGGGCAACCTAGGATGGAATGCCTAGGACACCATCACTTCAAGTGGTCTAATTTCCAAATCATTCTGCAAGCTATCAGTTCAAACTCCCTTTCATGAGTGAGTTGTCTCTTTTCTAGCAGCCCAAGAGTAGAAAAGGGGAGTGTGTATGTATGTCTGTGTGTGTGTGAGTGAGAGAGTGACAAAGACAGAAACCAAGGTTAACAGAAAGAAAAAGAAAAAAGTCTCTCTGGGGGTTGCAGACTGCCAGAAATAGTGCAAATTGAGTCCACTTTTAGGGGTAGGGTTAGAGTTAGGGAATCATGGGAACTGTAGTTTATTGTGGCACCAGAGCTCTCTGACAGAGAAGGCTCAATGTCTCAGAAAAAACACACAATTCCCATGATTCCCTAGCACTAACCCTAAAAGTGGACTCAATTTGCACTATTTCTGGCAGTCTGCAAAGGCCCCCTCTCTCTCTCCATGGGAGAGGAAACAGACCTTACTGCTGGTTTTGGTCCCACCTAAATGCAATCCAGAATGTTTCCCTTCCCTTCTTTACATTCTTTTGAGAATTGTGGGTTCCAACTTGGGACTGTGGAGTAGGAAAAGATGTGTGTGTTTAATGAAATTTATCTCCTCTACAAATGCCGGTTTGCCCTTTTAATCAAAACATACAGGCAGTCTGCAAGCTGGTTTCTCACCTTTATGCTAAAGGGGTCAGGCAGCATACAGCGCAATCTACTTCCCCAGTTTATGTTCAAAATACAGGCATAGTTAAGCCTCTGACAAAGAAGTTTCTTTTTACAAAATTGTTTAATGCTTCTCTTGCCCATTTTTCTTCCAGAGAGGAAGTGTGGGGCCCAAGGTCATTAGCAGGATTTGAACCCCGCTGATTCCAATCTATGCTAGGGGGCTTTCTGTACCAGTGGATGCAGTTCTCCTGAATAAGTACCCACTGGTCCTATATGAGCTGCACTTGTGCAGAGTAGCTTTCACATCTTAACAGTATTGACAATAAGCATCCTCCATGTGCTGGTAAGAAACCAGCTGTTCTGGATGTAATCTCAAAGTACATCAATGCCCTCTTCCCATTGCTTTTCTTTGCTTCTTTGCATTTTGAAATTAATATCTGAAATTGAATATCTGATTATTCTCCCATGGTTAGATGGCATCCACATCACACCCTCACATCTCAGTACAGGAGAGATTTGGACTTTACAAGGAACAGCAGAAAGCTGGTTTATCAGTAGTTCCCATCTGCTTATGTTGCTTTCCCACCAAATAGGGTTGCCAATTTTTCAGTCTGCTCCTGCAACTATGCCTTTTACTACTAGCTTGATGTGCCAATATTAATGGAGTTAAAGGGTGATCTCTGCTAACTCTTACAGCTCAGACTACTGTTAAAGTTAGAAGAGTAGGTCAAACCAATCTTCTGGTGATTTGGGAACTCTAAGCTGCCCTTGACATCAGGCTAATAATAATAATAATAATAATAATAAAAATTTATTTATATACCGCCCATTGGTGACCCAATCCGGGTGGTTCACAACATTAAAATAATACAGCCTAAAACCAACGTATTTCCCACCCCCCTTAAAAAACTATTAAACCAGATTTAATTAAAACTATTAATCTATTCATCCATTCCCATCCAAATATAAAATGGATATATCTACTCCCACCCCTAGAAATTTGTTTCATTATTATTTGGAAACAGGTGTGTATTTTACTTATTCACTGAATGCATTATAATTTGTTTTTTGTAGGCTGTCTTATCTAGCAAGAATGTAACCTTGATTTTGAATAGAACACTATCTGGGGGTTTACAGATGGTTTAAAAAACAACTTTTACTTATAAGAAATGTGTGTGAGTGTGTGTGTGTGAGTGAGAGAATGCCAAAGTGAACAAGCAATCAACAATCAAGAACTTGTAAAATGCCTCCTCCATTCCACTTTCTGACCATTTAAGAACCACTGTGAAACTCAAGCTGTTTTCATCAGTTCTCATCCTCTTGTTTTTGTTCTTCTGATGATTTTGCCTTTTTTTTAGCCTTACAACTATTGCTAATACTGTTGTAGGTTTTCACACCTAGGCTGGTGATTCTTAGCTGAATCACCATTAGCATCAACCCATGTTTCCTTACTGCAAACAAAACAGTTCTTGTCTCAATGTGTTCTACAGCCAAGATGGCATGCATCGTCCTTAATAAGTAATTGAATGTTTCTGTTTCATTTTCATTCAACATATTCTTTGCACCTATGGCTTGAATTAGGCTAATGAAAGAACATGGGCTGCAATGGCCAAAACCAGCACCCCTGTACTGCTGCTCCTTCTTTTATCTGTAACATGCAATAAAGGAACACACAAAGGCTTGCTATCACTTCACACAATTCGTAGTCTTGGATTTCTGGCTGCCAATGTGGGGATGGATGGATAGAACAGTGCACAATATTGTGAACATCCAGACCCCCCTTTTTCCCCCACTGATTTTTCTGGTGACTCCAGAGGATGTTTTTGTCAGCTTGTTTTATTCCAATATATTCTGTGTTGGCTTTTCATATGGTTTTCCTTAAATAAATCCTTATTGGATTCCTTCCTCACTTACAATATAATCATAGCACCTGCCTGTCCAATGCATAGTGGAATGGCACTGTTTTGAGAAAGGTCAGCCAGTATTCCAATTATGACTTTACCATGGTTTTTTTTATAAAGACATTCCAATATTGGCCATTTTCAATGCATTTCCAAGTGATCCTTCACACAGAATTTTTCCATTTTTTTTCTACCACCTTAGGAGCATCCCACAATAGAAAATTTGTGATAATGGCAGCTTCCTGTAATAAAGGTATCAGTTAAAGTGACTATTGTGGAATAGCTTGAACCAGCCCAATTTTAGGCAGAGAAACCTATTTTCTGGTAATAGTTTTTAAGAGAGGTGGTCTGAATGACTAAGCACTACCTGCAGCCTGCATGTTCACACACTCATTTTGCCCTGGCTTACTATTCACAGATAAAAGAGTCTTGTGTAACACTTCCACAACACCCAAAAACTTGATCAACAATGATTGTAGGATTTAAAAGCCATGCTAGGAGGCATATAGAATTTATTATTTTTAGTTTGACCTCATTTCTTTTCTCAAACCATCCAGGCTTAACATTTATACTGTAAGCCCTTTTGCAACAAAGGCAGATACTGAATACATTTCTGTAAGCCATCCCGGAGTCACAATGTATAAGATGGAATATAAAAGTAACTTTTTATTAGTCATTTTGAACATGACCAATGGTTGCAAAGAAAATCAACATGGTTGCACAGAAAAATGATATAACAAATGAATAAAATGAACATCTAGTCCAAGAGTGATAATTCAACCTTGCACTAACTCATGTGGGAGAATGTAAAGAGATCTTGTAGCACCTTTGAGACTAATCTGAAAGGAAGAACTTGGCAGCATGAGCTTTCATAGACTTGAGTCTACTTCCTCAGATGCATTTGGTGGGGTGGAAAGAGAAACAGCAGAATTGGAATTTATCCACAAACTACGGTCCAACAGTAATGGATTGAACAGAGACAATGGTTTCCTGGCATACTACACACATTTCAACACTATCTAATCTAACTCATGAGGTCTCCCTTGGCTTGTTTATCACATCTCTCTCTGTTTCCCACACTCATCCACTCTCTTTAGCTGCAGGCTACCACTTCCTTACTGCCTTTGTCCACCAACGACCATTATTAAAACTGGACTTGCCACTTCATTTCCATACACAAAGGATTTTGAATTTAAATTGACATCCTCACACACAAATGACATATATAGGTCTGCCCCTGGCTTTCCACTCCACCAAATGCATCTGAGGAAGTAGACTGAAATCTATGAAAGCTCATGCTGCCAACTTCTTTCTTTTAGTTAGGGGCTCTACAGACGGCCCTGGGAGCACTGGATTTGGGCCACGGCAACTGCATGCTGCAGCCCCGATCTGGCACTTTGCCGCTTCAAAAAGAGCTGGCAAATGCTGTTCCTTTTTGGAGTGGCAAAAAGCCACCCCTGCTGCAGTGCCGGTGGCTTTTCTGTGCTCCTTTGGTGCAGAGTGTCTGTATGCTGCACCAAGGGAGAACCCTGATACCACTTGCTGTGCAGTGGGTTGCACAGCATGACGGCAGCAGCAGGGCAGAGTTGGGGCAGCCGGTGTGCAGTTGCCATGCCCTGACCCCACCCCTAGGCCAGCTCTTTTGGTCGGTCTGTACAGGGAATTAGGGGGGAAGCAGACAGGCGGCACGGGGCCGCCCCAGGAAGCTGCGCCGCGGGGCCGAGGTATCCGCACACCTCGGCCCTGCAGCGCAGCTTCGCCGCCCCTGGAAGGAACGCTAAAATAACGCTCCTTCCACAAATCGCCGAAGATGTGCCACAAAAGGCTGCCGGCGCACCTTCGGTGGCTTTTCCACTGCAGCGCATGCGGACGCTGCAGCAGAAAAGCATCCTCGGAGTGCTGGCTGTGCAGAGGGCCGGCTGCTCTGAGGACGTTTTCGGGAAGGGGTTGGGGCACCCAGCGTGTGGTTGCCCCTCCCCTTCCTTGTTCTGAAGACTGCGCTTTGCGCCGTCTGCTTAGCCCCTTAGTCTCAAAGGTGCTACAAGTTCTCTTTACATACTAATTAATGTGACCATGTTGACTATTTGGCTGAAGTAATATGACTGTGTTAAATTTAGCTCTCATGGGAGGTTTGTGCTGGTATCTTGTAAGTACTGAGATTCTTCAGAAATACATTATGGGTGGGACAACAGAATAATTCATGCTAACAATGGGTCTTTGCAGACTGCCAGAAATAGTGCAAATTGAGTCCACTTTAAGGGTTAGGGTTAGTGCTAGGGAATCATGAGAATTGTTTTTTTTCTAAGACATTGAACCTTCTCTGTCAGAGAGCTCTGGTGCCACAATAAAATACAGTTCCCATGATTCCTTAATCCTAACCCTAACCCTTAAAGAGGACTCAATTTGCACTATTTTTGGCAGTCTGCAAAGGCCCTATGTCCAAATTGGCTTTCACTATAGAGTTTATTTCATGCCCAAATAAGCCAGTTTACCTTTACTGGCTTCAATCTTCTTCTGTGATACCCCTGGATGTTATCATGTGTAAATTGCCACTGCCGATTTATTCACTGTGCCGCTGATTGGGTCAGACTTTGGAGTTTTTGACTTCTAAAATTTAGCAGTTGAACACAGCTTCAACCCGAGTCTGACCCAGGCTGTATTTGGCTGGTGGTATCATGGCTAAATTGGTGGAGATTTATTAATGATAACATTCAGGAGTATCCCGGAAGAAGATTGAAGCCAGCAAAGGTAAGCTGGCTTATTTAGTGGAGCGATAAGCTGATTCTTACAGATGGGCAGGACCAAAAGGCTGTGAGGTCAAGCCATGGGGTAGCCAAGTAGGAGCAGCATCCCACTAGAGTTCCATATATCAAGTCAGGGTATCCAGATCACACAGCGACACAAACAGAGAGAGGCCATTTTTTAAATATGGGAACTTTTTCCAGCTCCTTGTCAATCTCTGACCTCTCCTACCTCCAGCTGATCTGAATTATGCAGGGCAGCTCTCACACAACTCTGGAAACAAAGGCATTCACCTGAAGCACTACTGCCTGCTTGGGCCCCAGTTGTTGAGTGGGATGGTACTCCTGATGGAAGAAAGAGCTCAGAACCATATTATTACCTTGGGAATGAAACTGATCTCCCAGCCATCAAACAAGAAGGAGAAGGGCTCCCACTGCATCTCCACGGTGGTCTCTGTGATTGTTTTGAACTGCAGCCCTTGTGGAGTAGAGAGTTCTGGGACAGAGCAATGAAGAAGGACATGGGGTGGGTGGGAGAGATTGTGTTAGCTGGACTTCAGTTGTAAACATATAACCAATATCAATACTTTCTGAAGAACTATGAGGAGCAGGCTGGGTATAATGAAAAATGTACAATGTACAAACTGTACAAGCTGTTGATATCCTGCTTTTGCAGCCACATACAGGGTTTCACTGAGTAGCAATGGTATCTAAGCAATCGTAGCTGACAGCCTCCTATCATGAGCTGTGATAGGCTCTCTGACACAAGCAGGTTTCCATGGAAGGGCACAAGGCTTCTTTACATGTTATGTTTTTGCAAACTAGGGTTAATGTAAGGACAAAAGAAGACCTTGTGGATCTGAAAAAAGCCTATCTAGTCAACCATTCTGTTATGGCAAAGACTAACCAGATGCTTCTGAGAAGCCCACAGACAGACTACGTGTGCCATAGGGCCTTTGCAGACTGCCAGAAATAGTGCAAACTGAGTCCACTTTAAGGGTTAGGGTTAGGGAATCATGGGAACTGTATTTTATTGTGGCACCAGAGTTCTCAGACAGAAAAGGCTCAATGTCTCAGAAAAACAAGAACAAAAAAACCAACGATTCCCATGACTCTCTAGCTCTAACCCTAACCCTTAAAGTGGGCTCAATTTGCACTATTTCTGGCAGTCTGCAAAGGCCCATAGTCCCTCCCATGTTGCTCAGATACTAATTTTCAGGAGCACACTGCGTTAGATACCAGAATATAGAGATATTATGACTAGGAGCCATTGATAGCCTTCTCATCCATGAATTGTCTAATCCTCTTTTAAAACAATTCAAGTTGGTGGCTATCATCACCACCTTTTGTGGCAATGTTTCCTACAGGTTAATGTTACAGTGCACAAAAAAGTACTTACTTTCATTGGTCCAAAATTCCCAACCATCCAGTGCGTGTGGATGGTCCTAGGTTCTACTATCACGAGAGCGGGAGAGAGAAAAAAACACATCTTCCTGTCCATTTTCTTTTTTCCACACATAATTTGTATATCTACCTCTCTTGTCTCCTCTTAGTAGCCACTTTTTCTCCTAGGAGAAAAAGCCCACAAAGCCCTGGCATCTCCTCAAATGAGAGTTGTTCCTGTCCCTTGGTTATTTTGGTTGCTCTTTTCTGTACTTTTCCCAGCTCTATAATGTAAATTTTTAGTCAGTGACCATGACGGTGTACAGTAATTTCAGATGTGATTGCCTTGTAGATTTCAATATGATACTGGGAGTTGTGATTTATTTTATTTTCTAACTTTTAAATTGTGCCCAACAAGGAATTTGCCTCTCTTTTTTTGGTCATAACAGCCACATACTGGATTTTCCACTGACAATACTGTTGATAGACTTGGTAGCCCATTTTGGCTCCCTAATGAGTATACACATAATTGTATATTCAAGATTTCCTGTCTGTTGTTTATATTTTACATTTTCAAACATATGCTTAAAACCTCTCAAGTGTAATGTGTGAGTCTGCTCTGAGAATGGAAGCCATTGCCTGCCTTTGTGTTAGCTTAATTGAATGAACTGAACAGATGTCAGCTGAGACCTCTTTCTGCTGCCTTGCCAGTTGTTCTCAGGGAGGAAATTCAGGGACAAAAAGGTACTGGGAATTCTAAGGTGCAACCAAAAGCAAAGTGGATTGGATGCTGCAGGCCTGCACAAACAACTGTCTCATTTTTTTTGTTGCTTCTCCTCTGGTTCACCCATTTGAAAGCTTGTTTCAATTAAGAAGAAGTTTTCAGGCCTGCCAATTTACAAGTGTTATCTCACATCTCCTTTCCAACCAGCTCATATGGCTGTCTTCTTCAATAGCAGCTTGATGTGTATCTACATGGCATTGGTGACAATGCTTGTCACAATAATAATAATAATAATAATAATAATAATAATAATAATAATAATTTATTTATTTATACTCGCCAGCAAAAACAGATACAGACCCCAATAATAAGCGTAACCCCCCCTTAAATTAAATACAGTCTCAATTAAAATCAATGTAAACAAAGACAATTTAAAATGAAAAAGCAAATTACATCAATTAAAACAGTAGGCCCTCTGGGGTGAGCAAAAATAAAAGAGAGGAGAGTGTCTAATGTGGAGAAATCAGGATTGGAGATGGTTTTATTTTGGATAGGCCTGCCAAAAGAGATCCGTCTTGATGGCTTTTTTAAAGCCATCTGGTTATCTGACGAATCTCTTCTGGCAAGATGTTCCAGAGTCTGGGAATGTCCTCTGGGAGGTCGCTGTCAGTCTGGTTCTTATTGGTTGAAGAAGCTTCCTCCCAGAGGATCTGTGGGCACAGGGCAGATTATATGGAAGGAGGTGATCCTTAAGGTAAGTTGGACTCAGGTCATGTAGGGCTTTAAAGATCATCACTAACACCTTGTACTTGGAAAAGATTCCTTACACTACAACCTGCTGTTAAAGCCACAGTTTGCACTCTATCTGAGCTGTGCCCACTGTCTTATATCATCTAGCATGGGCTTGGAATGGATTCTGGCTTCTACTCTCTTCTTGATTCCCCAGTTAATTATTATTTTTTTAAAAATAATTTTATTTATCATTATTTACACTTCTAAAAAAAGCGATCACACATAAGCTAAGTACATCCATAATTTCCTAAACTACCTGGGGAAGCAGACGGCGCAAAGCGCCGTTTTCGGGGCAAGGAAGGGGAGGGGCAGCCACACGCTGGGCACCCCAACCCCTTCCCCAAAATGTCCTCGGAGCAGCCGGCCCTCCGCATGGCCGGCACTCTGAGGATGACCTCCCACTGCAGTGTCCATATACGCTGCAGTGGAAGAGTCGCCGAAGGTGCACCGGCAGCCTTTTGCGGCGCACCTTCGGCGACTTGTGGAAGGAGTGCTATTTTAGTGCTCCTTCCAGGGGCGGCAAAGCTGTGCTGTGGGGCCGAGGTGTGCAGATACCTCAGCCCCGCGGCTCAGCTTCCTGGGGTGGCCCCGTGCCGCCTGTCTGCTTCCCCCTACATTACTAAACTTCCGTAAAGTTGCTTTGACAACAAAGACCATTGTCCATAGTCTTAAGTCATACATCTTTTTCTTTTCTATCATCATTATTAAACCTCAGCTCTCTTTCACCAACTAATTATTCGTATCCTATAATTTCCATATCTATTTTCATACATTCTATCTTAATCATCTTATCCCTCAACAATAAGATTATTTAACATTCCACTGGTTTACTTGCTTTACTTCGACCATCTTTTCTTACTATATTCTTCCACAGGAGACCATTCTTTATCTACCTTTTGTAGATCAACCTGGTTCAATAGGGCAGTTAGACTATCCATTTCTTTGATTTCAGTCAGCTTCAAAAACCAATCATCCACAGTTAGTAACTCTTGTTTTTTTCCACTTCTGTGCTATTAACAGTCTTGCAGCTGAGACCATATATAAAAGAATTCTCCAATATTTTCTCTGTAACCTCTGATCTGTCTGATTTAACATATTTAATAGATATATTTCTGGTTTCAATTCATACTTAACTTTAGGAATATCTTGAATTGTTTCATGAATTTTCTTCCAGTAAATTTTCCTCTTAGAGCATCTCCACCAAATATGAAGCCCAGATCCACCATTTTGTTTACATATCCAACAAATATTCAATTTTGTATTGTAGATTTTTGCAATCTTTGCTGGAGTTAGATACTATCTTTGTTCTATCTTCCAATAGTTCTCTTTTAAGTCTTTTCATTTAGTAAATGTCTCAGTTTTCCTTCTTGCATATTCCCAGCTTTCCAAATCAATTGTTTTCTCTATATCTGTTGCCCATTTAACCATGTTTTCTGAAATTAAATCTCTTTCTTGTTTTCTATCCAGCAACATTTTATACAGTTTACTTGTCCTTTTCTTTTCTGATTTCATCAGGATCTCATCTAATTCATTTGGCTCTTCTTCAAATTCCTCTATTTTGCTATCCATCTTAAATCTTTCTTTCCCTCAGTTGTGAATACAATAATCAATGCATTCTAGGATCTAGCTGCTCCAACTCCTCAATTTCTTTAATTTCAAATTTATTTTCTCCTGAATTTTTAAGCATATCCTTATATCTCAACCAAGTATCCACCCCAGTCCACCTTCAAAAAAATAAAATAAAATAAAAAATAAATAAAAAGGTTCACGTGAAGATATCCATAACGGAATTTTCCTATATATCATCTTCTTTGTTTCTTCCCAAATCCTTAAAAGTGCTCTCCTTATCACATGGTGTTTAAATTCTTTATGCACAACCACTTTCCCATACTATACATACCCGTGCCACCCAAATCTGTTGTTAAAACCTTCAATATTAAATATTCTTGTATTTTTAATAGGATCCAGTCAAACAACCAACTGAGTGTGTTGGCATGGTGGTATAATTCTAGGTCTGGAGCAGGTGTAGGCAACCTTTCCCCTTTAAGGGCCGAGGGACTTCAGCTCCCAGAATCCCAGGAGCTATTGGCTAACATGGGACTATTGGCCAACATGGCTGAGGCTTCTGGGAGCTGAAGTCCCTCAGCTCTTAAAGGGGATAGGTTGCCTACCCCTGGTCTGGAGCGCTTCTCCCCCCTGCTTCTTTACGTTGTGTCATCATTAACCAATTAACTCTTGCTCTTTCCCCCTTCCAAATAAATGCTCTCAAATCTCTATGCCATTCTTTGAATACTTTTGAATTGTGTATAATCGAGCTACACTGAAATAAAAAGTTCATTTTAGGTAATACTACCATCTTAATTGCTTCGACTCTCCCTGTCATTGTCAAGTTCAGTTTATTCCAATTTATCAAACCATTCTTGATTTCTTTCCATTTTTTTTATAATTATTATCAAACAAGTTTGTGTTCCTCTTGGTTAACCAAATTCCTAAGTATTTAACTTTATTTTTCACTGAACACTTAGTAATCTCCTCTAAATGGATCTCTTCTTTTTTTGTCATATTTTTAGTCATTATAACTGTTTTCTGCTGATTAATTTTAAAACCCGACATATTACCAAAATCTTCTATTATTTGGAAAGTTTTTGTGATTTGTAACTTTGGGTCCTCTACAATAATAACCAAATCATCTGCAAAGGCTTGTAATTTGTACGCTTGTTCTTTAATTTTCACCCCTTTTATACTGTCCTCTTGCCTTATTCTGTTCATTAGTACTTCCAGTATCATTATGAATAACAATGGTGATAATGGACAACCTTGCCTTGTTCCTTTTGCAATTTTAAATTTATCCATACGTTTCCTGTTTATAATCAACTGCACAAATTGTTCTCCGTAAATCTCATTTATCAATCTACAAAAATTTGGCCCCATCTCCATTTTTTCAAATAACAGCGTCATAAAACTTGAGTTCATGTTGTCAAATGCTTTTTCCACATCAGCAAATATTAGTGCTAATCTCTTATCATTTTCCCCCCCATAATACTCAATGGTGTCCATTATCAACCTGATGTTATTTTTTAATTGCCTCAATGGTAAGAATCCTGACTGATCTTCATGAATCCTGACTGATCTTCATGTTTATTGTACAGATGTGCTTTGTGAATTTTAATTGTTTTTAATTTGTTTTGTTTGATTTGTTTTTGGGGGGTGGGAATGAGGGATGGGACTGAATTTGATTGCATTTGTTTTGATGTTTATATGTTGTACGCCACCCCGATTGCTTGGCAGAGGGGCGGGATATAAATAAAAATTATTATTATTATTATTATTATTATTATTATTAATCAGATCCACCAAAATCTTTTTAAGTCTCTCTGCCAGTATTAATGCCATAATCTTATAGTTGTTATTCAAAAGGGATATAGGTCTATAATTCCCAATTTCTTTCTTGTCTTTACCTTCTTTTGTAATCATCATGATATTTGCACTTTTCCAAGTATCTGGAATCTCCTAATGACATTGTTTAATGTTCTCAATAAAGGAGCTTTGATCTCTTCTATAATTTTTTTTTAATAATAGATTTCTGTAAAGCCATCTGGTCCTGGAGCTTTATCTTTTTTCAATTTCCCAATGGCTTGAATTAATTCATTCTCAGTAATTTCTGCATTTAATAACTTTTGTTGTTCAGTTGTTATTTTATCAATCCTTTGTTGAGGTATTTACTAATCTCTTCCCCATCGCAATCATCTGCCTTATATAGTTTTTCATAATATCTCTGAAATGCTCCCTGTATCTCTTCTTTTACATGTATGATTTTGTCATCTTCTTTTATCTTAGTAATCATTCTCTGAGATCTTTTCTTAATCTGTATGCTAACCATTTTCCTGGTTTTTTTTAGCAAATTCGAAATTTTTTTATCAGTTATTTTCTTATCTAGTTGTATTCTAAGCCATTGTAAGTGTTTATTTTTCTTGTTGCTTGTAGGATCATTAGTAAGTTCTAATTCTGCATTTCTTGTGTTCTTTTCCAATCTTTCCATATCTTTTACATGCCATGTTTCAATTCTGCTCCTCTTTGTATCATCACCCCTCTCATCACAGCTTTACTAGCAACCCAAATAGTTTTAGCTTTAATAGAATCAGAGCTGTTTTCCAGAAAATATTGATTCAATGTCTTTTTTGATTTTTCTCTGAAATTTTTATCATTCAGCAAGCTGTCATTTAATTTCCAAAATAATTGTTTTTTCTCTGTTTCCAATCTTAGTAAAATTAGGTTATGATCTGATATAGTTTTTGGCATTATTTCCATTTCTTTAATCTTGATTATTAATTCTGATGTTATCACAAACATATCTATTCTTGAAAATGATTTAAAGCTTTCAGAGAAAAAGGTGAAACCATCTTTTTTTGGATAAAGATTATCCCATACATCAGTCCAATTAAGTTGTTCTTGGAGTTCAAAAAAGGAGACTGGTAGTTTCCCTTGATTCTTTTTTACCTTCCATATTGAGAATCTGTTCTTTTTGGGGTGATTACCCCATTCCAATCACCTAGTCAAATTAAATTCCTATTGTCTTCCTTTTGTATTACCTCATTTATTATTTTGTAAAATTCCAGCTGTTTCTCTGCTGGAGCATAAATCCCAACCAAAAGCTATTTAAGATTTTCTATTTGTATCTTGACACCAATATAATGACCGTTTTGGTCCTTAAAAATTTCTTTTGCTCCATATTTATTCTGAACATACATTACCACTCCCCCCCTTTTTTTCCCTTTCATTTGCTGCAATGAACATCTGACCAAGTTTTGGATTATTCAAATAATTTGTTTCCTTTTTCTTAATCTTAATTTCTTGTAAACAGATCACATCCAATTTCTTTTTGATCAAGTACTGGAAAACATTACTTCTTTTAAATTTTGAATTCAGGCCCTTCACATTCCATGAGATGATTTTGGTGGCCATTTCTTATTTAAATTATTTAACCAATATATTATTCTATATTTTCCCCCGTTCCAGGATATTTTTCTATACTTTTGTCCTCTTCCAAAAACAGCTCTCCTGTTATATTTACTTGGGAATCTTCCTCTTTCTCTTCTCACCTTGTCGATTGTTTTAATTTCATGTCTTCCTCTACTCTCATCTTTTGTTTTCTTTCATGCTCTTCTTCAAACTTCTCTGGTTGAAGTCTTCTCAGGCACTCTCTAGCTTTCATAATGGAGTTTATTCTATATCTTCTTTGGTTGTACCAGAGGAGAACGCCTTCGATTCTATCCCACACGTATCTAATTTGCCTTCGAGTCAATTCCTGTGTTAAGAACCTATAATCTTGTCTCCTTTTCAATACCGCCATTGGGACATCCTTATAAATTCTTATAGTTTTCCCTTCAACTTGAAGATCTTCTTGATAACTGCTTTGCAAAATCTGCTCCTTCACCCTACTTCTAACAAATGAAATCACTATATCTCTGGGTACATTTTTCTCCCTCACCACCACAGAACTGATTCTGAAAACTTTATCACTATCTCTCATTATCTCTTCCTTGGATATTCCAATAAAATCTGCTAGAATAGATGTGACTCTTTTGTATAGATCTTGTGCTGGTTCTTCATGTAGCCCCCTCAGCTTCAGGCATTTTCCCCTTTAACAGACCTCTTGCAATAAATTTAAATTGCTCTCCCATTTTTGTTGCTCAGCTAGCTC
Organism: Phrynosoma blainvillii; assembly: GCA_026167975.1. Lineage (NCBI taxonomy): Eukaryota > Metazoa > Chordata > Lepidosauria > Squamata > Phrynosomatidae > Phrynosoma > Phrynosoma blainvillii. Next base: position 158,678,565 of record JANUYF010000004.1, read on the forward strand.
CGTTGTTGTCTTCCTCAATTCATTTGTTTGCCTTTCAAATCTTCCACATCTGTCCTTAAACTTTTGACTTCATTGGAAATCTTGTCCAGCTTCTTTCCAAATTCTCCTAACTCTCTCTGTAGATCCTCCTTTGCTTATTTTCTAGATTGCTTCAATTCATTCTTCACTTCCACCCTAAGTTTCTGAAACTCCTCTAACAAAACTGGCATGGGATCTGTTGTTTTAGTCACCATGTCTGTGGATCCTCTTCCCTGAAGCGTGGCTCCACTAGGAGTCAGTTTTTTAATTCCAGACACAGTTCCAGTCACCATTTCTTCTGTATCTTTGATAGGCCTTTGCCTTTTAATTCCAATATTTTACTTCTTTTAAATTCTTTTCTTCTTCTTCTTCTTAATCTACTTACTTTTTAAAAGGTCTTCCATATATTCAAATGCTCAAAAGTATTCACTAAGATTAAATATTCAAAATTCACTCCTGGTGTCCCATTCAATATAAAATTCAATAATTTTAACCAATTAAAATTTAACAGGTTTAACAATCTTTCCCTCTCAATTTATTCATTATTAATATCCTATATATCCAATAATCAACAATAATCAATTCTCATCAATTGTCAATTATACCTAAACCCTTCTCAATTCAATTCATGCATATATCAATCCTTTAATTGTTAATAATTAATTCTAGTCAATTATTAATTAATCAAGTTATTTAATTCTTCATCAATAAATCATAGTCTGATTAAAATTGTTTCTAACCTTTCTTGATTCTTAATTTCAATCTAGTTGTATATAGAATCAGAATGGATACTTAAATTAAAGGAAATATATACAAGTCTCTTATCCTTAAATTCATTCCATTACCCTCTGTTATTAAATCACACAATCCCACCAATTTCTGAGGTAATCTTTCCTAGTACTAAATAACAAGATCCCATCAAATAATGTTTCCTTCTTTTACTGTATCTTCATCTCTTTCAGTTATTTATATGGAGACCATTTTCATTTAGTCCACCTTTTGCAATTCCTCCCTTGTCTCTTCGATGCTATTGTCATTACTACTATCATTGTCTCCTCCTCCTATCCTCCTTCCATCGGTTCTTTCTTTCTGTCCTCTATTTGTTGCTTTCTGATCTTCCTTTTCTCCTTAAATGAGGATGTTTCTTTGGACTTGATATTCAATGTTCGATGTCCCCTCCCCTGTCCTCCTTCCGTCTGACCTTTCTCTCATTAAGCCAGGCTCTGGTCTCTTTTTCTCCTTCCAGTGTCCCATCCTCCAGTCCTCCTTCTGTCATGTCTTTCTCTCTTTAAACCAGCTCTATTCACCCTGCCTTACTTCTCAGCAACCCATCCTCCTGTCCTCCTTCCACTAGGTCTTTTTTGCCACTGTTCAAAACTCTAAAAAACTTTTAAAAACTTTTAAAAACCTTGCCTCAGGTCTTCCCAACTGCTTTCTACTCAGTCCCACTTTCCAACTTTCACGCTGCTGCCATATTCCCTTCTTGTTCTTGTCTAGCCCCCCTTACCAACACTTCTTTGTTTCACTTTGCTGCTTTTACAAATGCTCCCACCTTTTTCTTCTTCATCTCTTCTAATATTTTCCCTTCAGTTATCCCTTGACTTGGTTACTTACAATGTTACAAATTCCCTGTCCATCTCCTCTTTCTTTCTATCCAGCTTGATCTTGTTCCCAAATGACTCAGGCTGCCAAATTCCTTCACAATATACTTGCTTTTTGGTTAAAACAGTGTAGCAAGCATCTTAAAAAAAAAAAAGTCAGGAGACCTTCACTCAGTTCAAAGAGGCTGCGGTAATTGCTGTCTTCACTTTTTCCAGGAGCTTGTCTCTCCCCCTCAGATAAAAACCAAACAAACAAACAAAAAAAAAACACCAACCCCCCCCAAAAAAACACAGCAGGCAGGGCTAAGTGCCTAAATGGCAGCCATTCCAGGATTGGATGCTCTGTGACCCTGTCTCTCCCCCAATACAAATTCCTCTCTGAGGACTTTGATCAGGCTCCAGGCAAGGGTCTCTTTTGAGCCCCTGAAGGATCGTAAGATCCCACACACCCTGGAATGGCAGTCCTGTGAGGAGCCCTAAATCACAGGACCGGTCACCCTGCCATCACCGCCAGCAGTCCGATTCCCCAGGTGAATTATTATTCATTTAACTTATTTACATTCCCAACTTTTCCCTAGCCCTGGGGTTCAAGGAAACTTACACAATTAAAATAGATACAGATCACATCAATAAAAACATAAAAGTGTTAAGATACAATTAAATTAGCAATAGAATTAAAATTAATTTCAAAAACAAATCTATTAAAATAATGCAGCAGAGTTATTATAATCCCTTTCTCAATAAAGAGTCAATTCCCTAAAGCCTATCAAAAGAAAAATCACCTGCTGCTGGAAGGATACCTTGGAGAGAGGCCATATAGTATCTCTAGGATTTCAAATTACAAAACCTGGGAGCAGATACCAAGAAGGCCCTCTCCCTTGTTCTCTTCATACATACCTGTGTGGTGGAATGACAGAGAGAAAAGTCCCCCCCCCCAACCTGGCAGGCTCATAAGGGAGAATAATAATATGAATCCAAGCCTCATATCTGTAACCTGAGATTTCATTCATGTTCATGCTAATTTTCAACCTAAAATGAAACAGAACAGTATCTAAAGCCTTGAACTAATGTGCAACTCATCTCAAGGTTCTGGTTAACTTTTTAAATTGTTATCTCAACCAGTACACCTGACAGTGCAAGCAAATTGCAATCAGACTAGGATTCAAATTATTTTCCCAGTTATACTGTACTAACATGTCTGCTTTTGGAAAGGAATATTTCGGTTACTGGTGTTTCATGATGAATGTAGCAACCCCCTGCCACCGCGTGCTCCCGCCACCGTGAGCATTGTGGCTGCCATTTTGTCCTGTGCATGCGCAAATGACTCATGGCCATCATTTTGGCAAACAAAATGGTGGCCGCGAGGGGGGCCTTCCAAAATGACGGCCGCATCATGCGCGCATGCGCGCTTGACGTGTGAACCATTTTGGAAGGCTCCACAGCAGCTGCACAGCCGCCATGGGGCCTTCAGAGGCCGCACTGCAGCTGCGCCGGGCGAATTCGCCTGCCGTTGCCACTTCCATGGGTCTTGGAAAGGCCCCTCTGCCACTGCTGCGGGTGAATTCGCCCGCTGCAGGGGTGGGGGTGGGGCTTTAGAAGACCCAGGGAAGCCCCTCCGTGGCTGCTGCAGGTGAATTCGCCCGCCGCCGCCACTTCCCTGGGCCTTGGAAAGGCCCCTCTGCTGCTGCTGCAGGTGAATTCACCCGCCGCAGTTGTGGGGGGGCCTTTAGAAGGCCCAGGGAAGCCTCTCCATGCTGCTGCGGGTGAATTCGCCCACCGCTGCCACTTCCCTGGGCCGCCCCTCTGCTGCTGCTGCAGGCGAATTTGCCTGCCGCAGGGGTGGGGTGGGGCCTTTCCAAGGCCCAGGGAAGCCCCCCCCGCAGGGCTTAGAAGAAGCATCTACTTTGATTTGTGGAAGTACAGTATAAAGTGCTGGCTCTTTGCCAAGGTGTACATATGGCACCTTTTGAAGCTACAATTTGCATTTCCCAGATTCTCTTTTTGAGTACATCAGCTCTCTACCTATAAGCTTCTCTTTTTCTGAACAGATTATCTCCTTGACTGTCTGGAATCTCTGCTTGCTTGTTTCCATGATGCCCCAACCTGATGAAGCTTGGTTGAGGAACTCTAATCTTATACCAAAAATGGCCAGTCTCTGCATGCAGGCTCATAACATTGCAGCAGAGCAGAGGAAACAAATGCCTCTGATTAGACAGGGAAGATTATCACACTAGGTTATAAACCATTTTACCTGAGCCAGCTTAAAATTAGAAGTGGGTGGCATCCTGATAGTATCTGATGCATTTAGCCGCTGAAATCACTGCCTGAGTGCAGCCCGGCTCCACCACCACTCCGAGGGGTGCTCTGGCAGCCATTTTTTTCAAGCAGGAAAACTCCCAGCTTCAAAAAGAGGTGCAAGGAATGGCCCTTGGAGTAGCGATGGAGCTGATTTTGGTGGCTAAATACACCTGATGCTACCAGGATGTCAGCTGCTTCTAATATTAAGACGGCTCAGGTAAACCGATTTATAACCTGGTGAGATAGTCTCCAGAGGTTGTGAGTATCCTGACTGGCTTCTGCACCTTGGGACATTATAACATTACTAATAAACCTGAATTACCTCTTCCAAGTTAAATTTGAATTCAGGATGCAGTCGAGTATTACTGCATGGATTTTGCTGCCGTTGCCACCTCCCGAGTGCATCCCTGCAAAAATCCGGCTCAAATCCACCCTCATCTAGCCTCTTTGCAAAATCGGCTTTATAAACCAGCCAGCTGAGGGTGGATTTTAGCTGATTTTTGCAGGGATACAGTTGGGATGTGGCAACGGCGGCAAAATCCATGCGGTAATACCCAACTACATGCCGAATTCAAATTTAACTCAGAAGAGGTAAATCAAGTTTATTAGTTGGAATCTGTACATGTATTTATTTTTCAGTTCCTTACTGCAATTGGCAGTGGCTTCACCCAATTGTTTTTTTTTCTCTGTTCTTACTGCATAAATGGCAATAGAATAGTAGTTTTTTTCCAGGCCTGTTGGGAGCAGGCTGGAGAGCTTGTGAACTGTTAAAACTGTCCCCCTATTTGCCAGCTGCAGCTCTGCCTAGCTGGAGGTTCAAGGACACTCATCCTTTGATCCCATGGTCAGAAAGGCAAAAACACATGGAACTCCCTAACGATAAACTTAAGTTATACTTTTCTATGGGAGCCAATTTAAATTTGTTTTATATACCTCCCCTCCTTTTCTTATCTGATAGTGACCATTTTTACAATTGTAACACTATACCTTCTGTGGCCAACCAATTGTTTACGTGTTGTAAATTTTGTGTTTTATTGAGTCTGTTATATATATTGTCTTTGTTTTATGTTTGCCTATGGTCTGTTGACTGCAATAAAGGCTTTGATTGTTAAAAACCAATACATCAACTGCCCACATCTCTCCCCCCCTTAAAAAGTTATTAAATCAGTTATAAGTTAAAAACAATATAAACAATAATTTAAAAACATCAATAAACATAATAGTACATAAGGAATTGCGGCCACGTTACAGTTCCTTTCAAGAGAGGACATGAGAGGCTCCCCTAAGAGAGAGGAACTCCAAAGAAAGACTCCAGAGAAAAGACTCCAGAGAAAAGGCTCCAGAGGCCAGGATTATCTGTTCTGGGAAGGCCTGCAGGAAGAGATCCATCTTGACAGCCTTTTTGAAGCTGTCTAGCGAAGTCAGTTGATGGATCTCATCCGGCAGGCCATTCCACAATTTGGGGGCGACAAAAGAAAAAGCCCTAGTTTTTTGTGGGTTTTTTGGACTGTGTTGCCATGTTCTAGAAGAGTTTCTTTCTGACTTTTCACCAGCATCTGTGGCTGGCATCTTTAGAGAACCACCCAGGGTCAGGGGCTTTCCCAGCAGATAATGGTCACCATTAATACTCCTCTTTTGCATATCCTCCCACCCTGAGGCCCTGCCATCAACAAAAGAACAATACACAGTTTACATGAGAATCACTCCTCCCTATCCAAGGTCTCACAGTATATATATACCCACTATCTTCCATTCCAGCATTCCCTGAAGATGCCAGCCACAGAGGCTGGCAAAACGTCAGAAAGAAACTCTTCTAGAACATGGTCACACAGCCTGAAAACCCCACAAAAAACTATAGTGCCAGCCATGAAAGCCTACGACTTCACATGCAACATAGTTGGGTCACAGGCCCCCTTTTGGACTGCCAGGCCTGGTTAATATGTACCAGTTGCCTCCTTCCTTGGCCCTGGTTTAGACCACCACATGGGAATGGGGGGCAACAGGCTAGTGTAGAGCAGTGGTTCCCAATTTTTGGTTCTCTGGGTATTTTTGAACTTCAACTCCCAGAAGTCCCATTAAGCTTAGCCAACAGTCAGAAATTCTGGGAGTTGAAGTCCAAAGCATTTGGAGGACCAGAGTTTGGGAATCATTGGTGTAGAGCAGGGGTTCCCAACCTTTCTGACTCATGGAGCTCATTTTAGAATCAATTTCTATGGCAGAGCCCCTAAGATGCCTACCGTATGTCTTACAAGTTAGAACCATTGGTATAGAGCATGCAGGGCAGGGCACACTCTGGGGCACAGACAGCTCAGTCATCTGAGAGAGAGGAAAATTCCCCAAGAGCTCAGGAGGGAATGGCTGCATAGATGTCACTGCTGCCTCACAGCACCTGCTTGAGGTAGCTGGTCTCCCCTCCTTTGATTGGGAAAAGGGGAAGAAGTTACAAAACATAAGACAAGGGAAAGCTTTTAGCACCCACCAAAAACTGTAATTAAGAAAAGTTCTATATTCCCTTGCCTCAAACCCTGTTGAAAAATTTTGCTGATTTCAGTGAAATGTTTTTAGTTCCATTGACATCAGTATTTCTCCTTCCAAATTTGCTTTAGCAAAATTTTTGCTGACAACTAAGCCTGAAGCACAAAAGCCTGTCACCTACCAGTGAAGCAGTGGTATGGCCACCCAGGGTGTCACCCTGTATGGGGAGGTGGGGCTTCTGGGGGACATGGCTTCCAAGCAGGACTTCCAGCAGGACTTCCAATGGGTGGGGCTATGCAGAAAGTGGCCATGTGGGCTGCAGAAATGGTCACCTGCCTGAGCTGGAGACCCCATCCCCAAGGCCCAGGAAAATGGCGCTGCATCCAGGAAAAAGGCTGTCCACTACCTGCCCAAGTCAGAGACCCCACCGCCAAGGCCAAGAGACCTCCCCCGAGGCCTGGAAAAACAGTGGCTCAGCAGGGAAAAAGGCTACCTGTTTCTCGCCTAGGCTGGACACCCACCCCTGAAGCCCAGAGACCTCCCCCAAGGCCTGGGAAAATGGTGACATGGGCGGGAAAACAGCCGCCTGCTGCCCGCCTGGGCCAGAGACCGCCCAAGGAGTGCCTTGAGGGGGGAGTCTGACCAGGTTTCACCCCCCTTCTGGGGTGTCACCTGGTGCGGTCCATACCCCCTGCACACACACACACACGACGTTACTGCAGTGAAGCCCAACACACTGAACTGCCCAGAGGGTTCTTTTGATGTCCATCTTCCAAATAAACCAGAACACCTCTGTCCATGTAAATAAGGGCACAGGCTACTTGTAAGTAATTCCTCCTCAATTCCCTGATCCATTACAGATCACATATTATATTTCTCAAGAGCACTCTTTTGTTATTATGAGATGAAACCTGTCCTTAGTGTGTTTATTGTTCTTCTGTATCATAATCTTCTAACTTTCCTTCTTCTTTTTCTACTTCTTCTTCTGATACCTCTTCACTTTCACTTCCTGCCTCATCTTCTGTTTCTTCTGTTATAGTGCATTCAATGTCCTTTTCCCCTTCTGGCAAAAATACTTCTTTATCTCTTGATTTTTCTGTATTATTTCTCTGCTCCTGTTCTTTTTCCTTCTTCCTCTGCTGAGCTTTAGATCTAGTTATTTGTTGGGGTCCTGTTTCATCTTCTGGCTTGTCTCTTTCTTTTCTATTTAGCTTCTTTTCAATTTCTTTCACTTTTTCCAGTGTGTCAATTTTAAATCTCCTTTGATTTCACGTAAAGGACAAGCCCTCAATCCTTTCCTATCTGTATTCAATTCTCTTTCTTCTCAGAATTTGTGTAAGAAACTTATATTTTTTCTTTCTAACATGATCATGGGAGGCTTCTCTTGACTTCCATTCTTCCAAATAAACCAGAACACCTCTGTCCATGTAAATAAGGGCACAGGCTGCTTTTAAGCAATTCCTCCTCAATTCTCCGATCCATTACAGATCACATATTATATTTCTCAAGAGCACTCTTTTGTTATTATGAAATGAAATCTGTCCATAATAAATGATCTTCAAACACACTCCCCTCCTGTCCATTTCGTTTTCTTTTTTAAAAATTCAGCCCTGTATACATATAAGAGTTGTCCTCTAAATAAGTGTGAATCTTGGCCTCTGGCCCATAGAATCTCCTTGCTTCCATGAACTAACACTTTCAGCTCTTAAACCTGAAATGGCATGTACCAGCACAGAGTAATCATGCAATACTTACGGGTGGCCACCTTGACACTGACAGGGGCACTAAGCACATCACTGATAACAGCAAAGATGCTGATGTTGTATGTCAGGCCTGGCTCCAGCTCCTTGATACTGACACTGCTCCAGTCCCCAGGTACACGTTGCTGAAGCTGCAGACCCCCGGGCACTGCTGGCTGGTAGGAAATCACATATTCAGTCACCGCCATTGGCCCATCCCATTCAAGGTCAATGGACCTGTCACCGATTGCAGCCACATGCAGACTCTCCGGTGGAGCAACTGGAGAAAGAGGCAAGTTTCAAAGTATGAGGTAAGGTGATAAGCCAATCTCACAAAAAACAGCAATATGTCCTTGAGCTGTGCTCCCCACCCACCCCACTTTTCCTATATATCTAAGCATACTAGAGTGTAGGTTCTAATGAATTTATTGGGATCTGTTTCCATGTAAACTTACATAAGATTGGGTAGCCCAGACCATTTCATGCTTTACACTGTAAACAGTCTTGATTTCCCACCAAGGGAGCTGAGGTTGACCTCTGTTCTTAATCAATGTACCTGTATGACATATATATTTTCAAGCACTTTTCTTAGTCATCATCACACTTTACGTTTTGGGGTTTTCACCTAACTGTACAACACTTTCAAACTATATGTGCCAGCCTTGAGAATTAGAAAGTTGCTTTTATGAAGTCAAAGATCCAAATTCTATATGACTTGGAAGGCATACAAATGATCCTGGTGTTACTCCATACAGCATCCCTGTGAATCAGATAAATTTTGTTCTCATTGCTCTCCAATAGGGGTGGGCAACTGTGGAAGGGTGGGGGGCACACACATTAGCATCCCTGGAGAGCTTGGAGAGCTGCACCTTCCCATCTCATCCACTGCTACAAAATTAATAAATAAAATTATATACTTTTTAAAAATGGTCCCAAATACCCTTTAATTTAGGGGGATAAGGGGGAATCTTCATCATATTTTTGGATTTTTCTGGACCACTTTTTAATAATAGGAAATAAGCAGAAATCACATGTGTGTGTTTTTTTTTAAAATGTCTCTCTTGGGTCTACATTGGCCAAAAGTGCCCCAAAAACATGGTTAAAATGCCCCCCACAACACAAGGAAGGCATTTTGGGGTAGATCTTTTTGGATTTTTTTGGTGAAAGTTTTACAAAAATTGTTTGACCTCTGGGAGCCTCCAAATATGGAGGAAATGCCCTCCACACCCCCAGAGGGCCTTTGGGGGTATTCTGGAACCAAACTGTTTTTTTTATCCCCTTGAAGGGCACTGAGAAGTACATCTGGATCATGGGCCACACTTTTCTCACCCCTGCTCTACATGTTTAATGTTGGCATTACTGTGAGAAGAAGGGAAGAACCCTGGAAGCTGTGAAAGGAGCTTTCTCCTAGCTTGTAAAAGTTGAGATGAGTTGAAATTTCTGATATCTTTTTCTTGTAAAATTTCTGAGATCATTGTGTTTATTCACGAAGGTAAAACCTTACAGAATTCCTCCCAGATATACTCCACTATCTTTTGTGATAGTCACCATCTTTTCTGCCCTGAACCAATATTAGATCTGAGGGACTGTGGAGAAAACAAAAGGGTGGTCAAGTTCTGGGTGCACTTGCTGCTGTTGCCACATGCAGCAGTATGAAAAATACCTCTGGGCCACCCTGGAGGTGGGTGAGGGAAAAGGCAAGCTACTGCCATTGCTGATATCCAGCCCACATTCCTGAGAACTGCTGGAATATTTCTACAACAGAAATCCCCCTCCCATGAGATGCCTCCCCCATGCTGCCCCCAATTTCTCTGCCCACATATAAGGTGGAGGAATTTTGAGAGATTTGTGCATAAATGGGAACGGAGTAGGAAAAGGGTATCTATCTGTGGTTGCAAAAAGCACAGAAACTACAAGATGAGTCTGGAAAAGGCCTTGTATAAAAATTGAATTTATGAAGGAGGTGTAGAAATATTTGAACTTTCTCTCTTTTGAGAAACCTTTGGCATAACAAGGATTAGCTTTAATAAGCAATGGCCATTTGGGATTATAAGATCCTGCATATGCGCAGACTACTGTAAATAATAAGATGAGAAAGAGTGCCTTTCTTGATTCTTCCTTGTACATGCAGGAAAACAAATATCAAAATGTCATTGTCAACCCTGAACACTACAGCTTTTTAATTAGCCAGAGCAAATGACACTTGTCAAAATAACTGCTAAACTCTGGGCCATGCCACTGTGTTTGCTCATGGCACTGTCTCCCATAATCATATTCTTATTAGGTAAAACATTGCTTCTTAAGACCAAAATTTTACTCCAAAACAGACCCCCTAAAATGACTTAGAACTTTCTGAACCCTGTGGGGTTCTCTTTGTGCTCACTAACACGATCATACTTGTGACAGGGCAGAGGTCATTGCTTCCAGTGTTCCTTCTGAAGTGAAATAAAATGAGAAGACAACACATTGCATGTGCAGAAAAGCAGCAGTAGATGGCAAGACTATAGAGTGTGTGCCTACTCAGCAGTAAGCCCAGTGAATTGTGCAGGACTGCACAATGGCAAACAGGTATGGAGTTGCAGCCTCTTTGTCTTGGAAATAAACTTCATGGTCATTGGGCCAGTGAAGTAATAAGTAATAGTTATAGTTATCTAAATGAGTTTAGGCCTCATCCCTAAAGCTGCACAGTTTATTATTATAGAAGATTCTGGTGTTAGAATAATTAGCACTGCCAGATCTTAGGATGCGAGTCGAAGTGTCAGGGAACTGCACTGCTTTTGGATTCTCTGATGAGGAGACAAAAGGGTGCATCCCCAATGCATAACTATTGCAGGTTGATTCAACATTAAATTGCCATGACTCCATCTTGTGGACTCCTAGGATTTGTAGTTTGGTGAAGGACTCAGTTTTCTGTTTGAAAACTCATCTACATAGACTTCTGAGTAGCTTGCTATGCCACAAATCTCAGGATTCCATAGGATACTGCTATGGTAGTTAAAGTTCATAGGGGACTGATGTAGTTGCACAGTGTCAATATAACCAAGGTTTGGGTCCAATTTCAGGATTATAAATTGTGCTTTTTCCATCCTCCATCCCCCCATCTCACCTTAATTCCACCTTTGCTTTTGAGTACCGTTTCCATTTTTACTTGTGACCTCTATCTGTTGTGTTAGAAGACCTACATAAAGAAATACATCTATAGCCTTTTATATGTGTAGAATTAAGGGGGAAAATACTTGCCATTAGAAAAGGCAATGGAGTGTTTATGGCAAGGATTTGCACTAGGCAGGGTGACTTAATTTTTTTTAAAAAATTAGCACTCTTGTTTATGCTTAGGACCATTGGGAACATATTTGTATGTAGAGAGGAGATTATTTGTATGTTCTTCTGGGTTTTTAGTCTGGGTTTTTATCCTGGGTTTTAGAAAAGTTGGATCATTTAATGGTCCAGAACATCTAAGGCACACGATAACTTTTTCCCCCAAACAGCATTACTAAAGCATTATCTTTAGTTGCCAAGGAAAATGAGATGGGAGGGTTTAGTTTTTGCTGTTCTTTCCCCACCCTGGTTGTTAAAATATTATACAATACCATGAACATAGCCAATCTTGTGTGGTTTTGGAAGCTAGGAGGGGCTGACCAGTTTAGTACTTGGACAGGAGAAGGATCTGCAAGTAGGGTCTAAGAAAGAATTTGGCTGATTTCCTGGAAAGCAACTGCCAGTCAGAGTTGGCAGCACTGGACTAGATGGACCAGTGGTCTGAAACACAATAAGGCAACTTCCTATGTTCTCTTTCACAAATTTCATATTGTAAATTCCTCTAAGGCAGAGATGTGTCACCTTATATTCTGTAAAGCACCTCTCACTTTGATAATACTGAATAACCAATAATAATAGATCACAAATATGTATTCTGATGTAATAAATTAAAATTGTTAATAAAAATGTTGGGGCTTCTCTTAAAAAAAGAAAAAGAACCAGAGCCTGTAAGACTGAAGTTAGTTGTCCTGATATTGTGTCTACACAAGTCTAGATACTGTTATTTCAGAAATTCCTGTCACAGACAGCCTCCTCTTTTCTCTCCCCACCTCTTTCTAAATCCCATCACAACTGTCAATATTTTCACTGAACTAAGAACAAAGAACACACTGAGTACATATTCTACAGAATTAGTGAGTGCAAGTGAAATTTTCTGAAATGTGAGAGGTTTTTCCGAACAGTCAGTCCTGCTGTCTCTTCCACAATCACATTGCTAAAGAAACAATTACAGTGATATGCATCTCACTAGACAAGTAGAAAAGTCAATTGGAAGTCTAACTGGCAACAGAAAATTTACTGAAGCATCCAGAACCAGTGGTACCATAGCTGTATACAAGAGCTGTATACACTGATCCCTGGGAGGCATTCGTATATGAATTAACATGCATAGGATAGCTACAATAACTAGTTTTAAAAAGATCCAAAACCAAGTATGTGACATTTACTATTTACTTACTTTCAAATAAGCTGCTGAGGGAAGAGTCATTTTTAGAAATATTACTGTATTTATTTTACATTACTTTTATACCCAATTTTTCTTCCCATGAGCTCAAAGTGTCATGCATGGTTCTTCTCTTAGCTTTATTCCCACCAGCATCCTATAAGGTAGTATGTATAGAGATCTTGTAGCACCTTTGAGACTGACTACATGAGCTTTCTTAGACTCAAGTCTACTTCCTATGAGGTAGGTTAAGAGTGAGGGTCTGGCCCAAGATAACCCACCAAGTTTCATTGATCTCTCAAGTCCTAGGTACAGCCTATGGAACAACTCACCCACCAAATGATCCAAACTATCAGCCATCAACTCGTAGTCCTGAACCCTAGCCTCTATCAAATGCTACCTTTAGAAAGTAATAAGACCCAGACATGTTGTGTTGATCTTGAATGTACAGATGCAGTTGGGGAGAACTAGTCTGAATGAGTATGAACACACAAATGAACCAGGATCCAGAGCTTTCACAATATTTGCAGAAGCAGCTCTGTGGGTGCAAGTGAGAGGGGGCTAACCTCTCTTCCCTCCTGCGGCCCAAGGTGTACCCTAAAAACCTTGGAGGGCATCTAGTCCACCACCCCTGCAAAGGTTAGGGTCAGAGCAAATCTAAACCTTATCAGGTAGTGGTCTGTACATGACTATGTGGTTCTTTCAAAAACCCCTGCCCCCAGATCACCATCATCCTGACCAGCAAAAATTGGATCAAGAGTGTGGCCTGCTACATGTGTAGAACCAGACAGTAATGGAGACAGGCCCATGGTTGCCACAGAAGCCATGAAATCCTTAGCTGGCCCTGATGAGAGTTTCTCAGCATGGATATTATTAATTATTATGTTCAAAAAGCCCCCCCCCGGGCCTCTAGGACATTTTAACCATGGGGGGCATCTATGCTCAGGAGGGGTCCTTTTGAGAAAAAAGTCACTTTCTGTTTTAGAAAAGACCTCAAAGGGCCAAAAATATGGCAAAAATAATGACTCTCAAAGCTCTGGGGGCAATAAAAATGGCCTGGGGGACTGCATATTGACAAAATGCAAAAATGGCACTCCAGGTTTGAGAGGCTTTATCTACTGAATCACAGAGCTTTAGCTTTAGTAGGCCAGGGAAAGGTAAAGCATAGCTGTCTAAAAATGATGTACTTTAACTCTCATCAGCCCTAGCCAATATAGCTGTGGTAAGAAATGCTAGGGGTTGTGAGTCTAACAACATCTAGAGGACCAACTACATGACGCCCATTCCATTTTGCTTGGTCCATTTGTTTCTAGGCAGAGGATCAAAATATTCAGGACTCTCTGGGGCAAAACAGACAGGCAGGAAAAAGGAGCTTGAAGCTGCCTTTTCCAAAGCTGCATTGAAACCCTACTGACCACACCGACCCTACTGACCACACCGCTAGCTCCCAAGATGGCTGGAGTGTACATATCATGACCACACAGCATGGCTTCAAGCTGTGCCACTGGATACTTTTTTTAACTGTCCCCACCACCATCCTTGCACACCTTTGCAGGAGTGCACTGCTGCTGACTGCTATCCCATTGCATGGCCATCTCTGTGAACCTGCACACATTCACTTGTGCAGTGCTTCACCAAGACAGGGCATCAGAGCAGAGGTGTGCCCATGCAGATGCTGGCAAGGTGCAATCATGCCTCCTTCATCCTATGGTCCCTCTTTCACTGTCTGTTTTGTGTATGTTGTACTCATCTCCATGAGAGTTCTATGGTTTCCCTTTTGGGCATTGCCATCCCAATCATTTGTGTACGGCAGCTCTGTTCTTTTAAATGCATGCTTATGATGGGGCATTTACATGCACAATTAGGGTTAGTGTTTGGAAAGAGCACCCCTTTAGAGATGCACTGGCATTGGTGCATTTATACGTACATGTGAAGGTGCACACTTTCTGGGAAGAAGTGGAAAAGAGCAGCTTCTTTTTGAAGCAGCTTTTCTCCCCATTAGTTGGCTAGAGGGTGCTTTCCAGCTGGCTTCAAAGCGTGCGTGATCTAAATGTCCCACTGTGAAGCTGGCCTGAAACCTGCTTATTTTGCCCATCTGTTTTGCCCCTCTCCCCCGAATATGTTTTTTAAAACATGGCTTAGCCATGGAATGGGTAATGTCATGATAACTAAAATGCCTCTGAATATCTTCAGAGATCTTTTTTGTACAACACCACAGAATCCCTGCATATACCAGACAGGGAGTGAAGGTTTCCAAGTCTTTTATACAGCCACGAGCATCTCCAACTGAGTTTTAGAAGAGTAAAGAGCTCCCTTCCCTAGTTATAACATTAGGGCTCATTCTCTAGTCTTCTGAACTATTGCAAAAGTGCCTCTGATTGTATCTGGAATGCCTTTCATGGTCAGCATAACTTCAGCTGCCTATCAAACATGTGAGATCAGGGGATTCCAGATCATTATGGGTATGAAGCTGATTAATCTTGAAACCTGGAATCAAAATGTGGCATTTGAACCCCTTTTGGACTATGTGATATGCATGCCCCAGAGTTTGAGAGCCACTCATCTAAAGCATAAGCAAACCCTTTTTATAGAAAAGATCCCTTTATATAACTTTTCTTCCCTACCCCTTCTCCTCCCTTGACTGCAGCTGGGACAGTGGCTAGATGTGGCTCTTCCTAGGCACATTAGATAGGAGAGGACATGTTTCATCTTTAGCTCATTTGACCCTGGGGGATGTACCGTTTCTTTGCTCCTACGATGCAGAAACTTCCTTGAGCTATGGGCTTATTCAGGATTGCAGTCCCTCAGAGCCTTAAAAACCAGCCTTTTATACTTTTGGACAGCTGTGTCTGAGCTGTGATACATTTTTAGGAACTGAATAAAAGACAGATGGTATTTTGAGGAGATAGTTGAAATCTCTCAGAAAACTTGAGGCGCCTTTTGACAGCCATGAACATCATGACAATGAAACTAAAAAAGCTGTTAGGGCTCAGCTCTAATCCTAAACGCTTTTGCTCCCAGGCTTCCTTTGTTAGCCATACCTCTCCCTCTCCCTCCCCGTCCCCATTTGTTTCGTCTGCTCTGAATTTAGAGTGTAGGCCTTCTAGAACAGGTATATGTCTCTTTCCCCCCACTTTTACATTACTCTATAGAGAAAGCATCATATTATTGGTGCTATGTAGAATAATAATAAGAATAATTACAGTGGGCCCACTGTATTGGCAATTACAGATTGCCCTGCTCCATTATTGCTAATGGTGGCATGTGCACATTGCTGCCCACTGGAATATGATGCATCATGAGCATGCATGTTTTTCTTATCCATGGGGGAGTCCAGAACTGAACCACTGAAGATGGGAAGGGTGTACGTCATCACCATCATTATGCAATAGATTCAGTTTCAGGACAGTGCAAGAAATTAGTAATTATTTTTAGCTGATCGTGTTAACATTTTTAACTGAGTCTGTGGTTTAAATTCACACTTGTTTGTTGAGGCTCCTTTAGTACATTAGGGGGTTTAAAAATACTATTGGAAGCCTTTCCTTTTATTAATGAGTGTTATCTTTTGTTCAATAAAATATACATTACTATACACTTCGTTTGGATTCCTCCCCTAAGTCAGCAAATCTGGTCTCATGGGATCTGCACAGACTGCCCCAATAAATAATAATAATAATAATAATAATAATAATAATAATAATAATAATAAACCAAATTCAAACTAGAAGTGGCCAGAAATCTATTTCTGTTTTTGGAAAAAAAAAAAAAGCATTTTAATGTTAAGCATAGTGGTTTGAGCAATGACTCTGGAGACCAGGGTTCAATTCCCAGCTTGGTCATGGAAACCCACTGGGTGACCTTGGGCAAGTCACACTCTCTCAGTCTCTGGGGAAGGCAATGGCAAACTTCCTCTGAACAAATCTTGCCAAGAAAACCCCATA
Organism: Phrynosoma blainvillii; assembly: GCA_026167975.1. Classification (NCBI taxonomy): domain Eukaryota; kingdom Metazoa; phylum Chordata; class Lepidosauria; order Squamata; family Phrynosomatidae; genus Phrynosoma; species Phrynosoma blainvillii. Next base: position 158,695,117 of record JANUYF010000004.1, read on the forward strand.
ATAGGTTCACCTTACGGCTCATATATTCATAGAATCATAGAGTTGGAAGAAACCACAAGGGCCATCCAGTCCAACCCCCTGCCATACAGGAAATCACAATCAAAGCACCCCCAACAGATGGCCATCCAGCCTGTTTAAAGACTTCCCCTCTCTCCAAGGGAGTGTGTTCCACTATTGATCAGCTCTCATTGTCAGGAATGTTGACATGGAATCTCTTTTCCTGTAGCTTGCATCCATTGTTCTGTGTTCTAGTCTCTGGAGCAGAAGAAAACAAATTTGCTCCATCCTCAGTATGACATCCCTTCAAATACTTAAACAGGGCTATCATACCACTCCTTAACCATCTCTTCTCCAAGCTAAACATACTCAGCTCCCTAAGTCTTTCCTCATAAGGCATGGTTTCCAGACCCTTTACCATTTTGGTCACCCTCCTCTGGACACGCTCTAATTTGTCTTGAAGGCACACATCACACGCTCAAGGTTAAACAGCACAGGAAGATCATCCAACCAATTTTGAAGATAAATTGCTAGAAATAGGGCAGTTTCTGTTAATCTGGGGTGGGGTGGGGTTGTTGGTTTTAAAAAATAGCTTCAGAGCTACATGCAGTTCTGGGGGCACATTTTGCCCATACCAAATTATATTGAAATGCTGCTCATATGCAGGTGCATTGCAATAGGGACATTGATTTTTTTTTTAAAAGGTAGAATTACAATTCTTCAATCAATTAATAGGATTATAACTCAGAAGATCTTATTGATAAAGATCAGTCTTCTATATAAATCACTTGTTCCCACATGGAGGATCCCTGCTGTGCCCCTCCATGATTACACACTGCTTAGGCAGTTGCCTTTCCTCTTTATTCTGTAACCTGCCTCGCACATTATGTGAATAGATCAGTCTGCTTCCACTCCCTCTTAATTTTGCATGGGTTCTTTCCTTTTCATTTCTGTGTCAGTCTGCAGCCTGTGTCTACTAACAAAACCAAAATGGTTTTGGTTCCCCCCGCCTTTATACACATTCTCCTAAAAAAACACCTTTTGTACACACTTTAATATAGAAGAGTATGCAAACCAAAGGATGACGTCATTCCAGTTGATGGAACTGGAAGTGGAAATCAGGTCAATTCACTTAAAAACAAGAGTGAACAAAATTCTTCAGTGCTAATTCTGTTATCGGATTGTCCAAATACTCTGGACATGACAGTTTCCCTTTAAAAAAAAAAAAAGTACAAATATGTAATAGAACATCTAATTTCACAGTGGACTTGGTTGTGCTAATACTGTTTAGAGAAATAATAACAGATTAGATGGGAGAGGGAAGGAAAACTAATGCAGTCTATTTCGTTGTGCACACAACCTTTGAAAAAGGCATCCCACAAAATCTCTGGCAAAGGCAAAAAGGGGAAAGTGATTTAGCAGGGGCAATTGTCAGGAAATAGAGCCTGTTCCTAGGACTCTGAGCATGTGTACCCTTAATTTCTATATTCTAGCTGCTATATACCTGCAGAGCAGTCTTGCCCCTGGTAGCCTTCCTCACAAGAGCACAGGCCCTCCTGGCAAGATCCACGGCCGCTGCAGGCATTGAGGCATCTCAGCTGCCCACAGTCTTCCCCCACATAGCCCTCTTGGCAAATGCAAGTCCCGTTGGCACACTTCCCTTTCCCTGAGCAGTCTGCAGGACATCTGAGTTCACTGCAGTCTTCACCAGCAAATCCCTCTTCACAGATGCATTCTCCATCCACACAGAGCCCTCGGAAGCTGCAGTCAGTTGGGCAGCGGGCCTCGGAGCAGTCTTCCCCACTATAATCGCCATCACAGATGCACTGGCCATCCACGCACACCCCCCGGCTGGAGCAGCCCATGGGGCAGAGGGGCTCTGAACAGTTCTTCCCAGTCCAACCTTCATTGCAAATGCAGCCACAGGACTCCAGGCTAAAGTTCCCATGGCCACTGCAGTGGGGAATGTAATCCAGCTGCCCTATAAAGGTGAGGGAAAAAAATATTATTATTTTCACACTCTGTATAGTTCATCTCAATAATCCTTACAATAGCTCCAAAACTGGATAGTATTCTCGCCCTCCTGGGATGAGCTGGAACACTGCAAGCACCTGGCTTTACTGGATGACTTAGGAGATTTTCAGACCTGGGAAAAAATGCCAGGAGTAAAAGGCATACTCCTGGCAAAGTCAGGCAATCGTGCTGAAGATTTTCAGACACATCATGCTTATCCAGGACTTCTTCCATGAAGATCCAGAAAATCTCCAGCAACAAACCATTCATGGGGAAGTCCTGGGAAAGGTTTGTTACTGTGGTATTCCTGGTTCTTCCTGGGATAAGTCCTGGATAAGCGAGGCGTTGTCTGAAAATCTTCAGCATGATTGTGCAATTATCCCAGGAGTATGTCTTTTTCTTCCCTGATTTCCCCCCGTCTGATAATCTCTGTAGGCTCCAGTACTACTATCCTGGACCCTAACCACCCCTGTCCCTGCCCCACACTTCTATTTGCTAATTTTTTCCTGTCCTGGTGGTCTGAGCAATGCCATGTGGCTGGTTCTAGACATTTAAATTTTCCACACTACCCTCAAAGGCTGCGTCTGCCCTGCAGAAATAATCCAGTTTGACACTAACTGGCATGGCTCAATGCTATGAAATTCTGGGAACTGTAGTGGTGCCACCAGAGCTCTCTGTCAGAGAAGGCTAATGTCCCACAAAACAAGAATTCCCAGAATTCCATAGCATTGAGTCATGGCAGCTAAAGTGGTGTCAAAGTGGATCATTTCTGCAGTGCAAATGCATCTGTGCACTGCACCACCAGTCTTTTCCTTTGCCTAAGCAAACTTTCTCTAATCTTACCTGGAAGAAGTAGCAGTGCATCATGAAAGTATTTTGAATACCTCTGAGCAAAATCTGCTCTCTCCCACTGCACCTTAAACATTGCAATAACAGCATATCAGAAAATGTGGGCTATGTGATTCTGAAAGGGATCTGTGCTCATAATATGGACTCAGGTGGTCCCAGTAAATGGATTTTTTCTCGGACTTGGAACACTGGTTTTGTTGTATTCCACGTATTAGTAGACCTGAAAAGCACAGTTCTTCAGATAACCTAATACCAGTCTATTAATTTAGGCACTTTAGAGAATAATGTTTCCTAGGACGTTATCACATGGGGGAAATCTGTTGGTTAATCCACACAAATCCCAAACAAAAACTGAATTTGTGCCTCACAATTTCACACGACATCGCACAGAAACTGGACAGAAACTGGTATTATCTGAGATCTTTTTAATTTCGGGAGTTTAGGGGAATGCATTTGTGAAATTTACTGTAATGTGAAAAGCAAATACGCATGGACAATTCTCTTTTAAAACCTGGAGGAGGGCCAAGAGGAGGAGGAGGAGGGGCCTCCAGGGAGGGAGAGTCCTGGGCTCCTTCTCAGTGCCAGGGAAGGGAAGGGAGCCCAGGAGAGGGAAATTTGGGCCGGAGGAGAAGTTTGGCATTTGGGATAGAGGGAAAAGGAGGGGAAAGAAGCTTCCCTCGCAGCAGCTGTGGGTGGATGTGGGTGCAAGTGTGGGGTGTGCTTGTGGAGCAACTTGGAAATCCATCTCACCATGACGTTCTGCCCTGCAGGTCCTACAAAGGGGAAAAGCTTATGGGGGGGCATGGGGGCTACCTCCAGTTTCCCCCTCTCAATCCCTCCCTTGCCTTGGCTTGCCTTGGCTTGCCTTTCCAGCCTCCTCCTCCTCCTCCTCCTCCTCCTCCTCTGCTCTTTTGGAGGTCCTAACCCCAACGGAAGGGGGTTAGGACCTGTGCAGGAGGACATGACCCCAAATGTAGGACAGTCTGACATTTCCTCTTGGAGGAGTCTTGTCACAAAACACACCCATTTCCAGTACATGTACGGGTTCTTTTCACTTGTGTATGAAAGTTAAAAACGACTTTTTTCGCTTTTAACTTAATTCCATTATTACTGTAATTATGTGTGAAAAACTTTTGTGTAATTAAGCTCTATTTTCACTTTCTTTTCGGGATGCTTCATTTCCACTTTATTATCTCTTTAACAACGAAACTGGCCCACGTGTGATAATGTCCCTAGTCCCTTGGTGCTATCCCAGGCTTCTCCCCAACTGCAAATGCTTAGGGCACTGCTGCTGAAGAATCTAGGCAAAAGAAAAGAGGAGGGGGGGCTTCATTGCGGTTGAAAGGAAAATTTCCAAATGATCCACAGCTGAATTTAGGTGGTTCTAGTATTGGGGTAACATTTATCAAACTGGAGGAGTTTATATTCTTAACTCACTTTGTTCAAAAGTTCCTGCATTGCTTTTTCTTGGTTCTGTGTTAAACTTTACATCAGTATAATACTACAATAGTTCATATGTGGGGCAATTTTGATTTTCAGAACTGACCTGCCATCCATTTTTTAATAGAAAGGTTGCTAACATTGATTTTTTTCCTGTTTCAGAATATAAACCTTTCCAGCTTGTTATGCCCTCTTACAACTAAGAGCCATTCCTTTTAATAATAATAATAATATAATAATAAAATTTATTTATATCCCGCTTATGTGATAAATCAATCTAAGCGGCTTACAATTAAAACAGTACAAAATGCCCCCGTACCAACCCTCCCTCCTTAAAACAGAATTAAATATCATAACAAGTAAAACAAAATTTAAAAACATAATCTAAAAAAGACATAATCTAAAAAAGAGACACAACACAATGCCCTGGTAGTCTTCTACAGCGTTCCTTATCCATAAAATGATGGGGCCACGAAAGGAGCCATAGGGATGGAAAAGCCCAAGGCCGGGATAATTAATCTGGAAAGGCCTGCCAGAAGAGATCCATCTTGACAGCTTTTTTGAAGCTGTCTAACGATGTTAACCAACAGATCTCGTCTGGCAGGTCGTTCCAGAGTTTTGGGGTGACAACAAAAAAGGCCCTCTGGGAGGTCGCTGCAAGCCTCGATTTTTGGGGCTGCAGCAAGTTCCTCCCAGAGGACCGGAGGGCACGGGGAGGATTGTATGGAAGGAGGTGGTCCCTGAGATAGCTTGGACCCAAGCCATTTAGGGCTTTAAAGGCAATAACCAACACCTTGTACTGGGCCCGGAAGCTGATAGGCAGTCAGTGGAGGGACCTCAGAACTGGAGTAATGTTCCTCCTAGATGTTCCTGACACAAGCCTGGCTGCCATATTTTGAACCAGCTGTAATTTCCAAGTCAAGCACAAGGGTAGCCCCATGTAGAGTGCATTACAGAAGTCAAGGAGTGAGGTTACCAATGCGTGCACAACAGTTTCGAGATCCATTACTTCCAGAAAAGGGCGCAGCTGGCGTATCAGCCTAAGCTGATAACAGGCGCTCCTGACCGTCGCATTTACCTGATTTGTCATCAGGAGCAACGAGTCAAGGAGCACCCCCAAGCTGCGAACACAGTCACTGGAGGAGAGTGTGACCCCATCCAGGACTGGAGGTTGCAACCCAATTCTTGGTTTCGGGGCTGCTACCATGAGCACCTCCGTCTTGTCTGGATTCAGCTTCAATCTGTTTTTCCTCATCCAGCCCATTACCGCCCAAAGACATTCATTGAGAGAGGAGATGCCATTGGAATTCGAGGCCGATGAACGAGACATGGAGAAATAGATTTGGGTGTCATTAGCGTACTGATACACCCAGCACCATAACTCCATATAATCTCACCCAGCGGCTTCATATAGATGTTGAATAACATCGGGGACAAGATAGCTCCTTGAGGGACCCCACAAGTGAGTACCATCTTGCTGGAGCTACAGTCCCCGAGCAGCACCCTCTGGGACCTGCCCGAGAGGAAGGACCGGAACCACTGCAGAGCAGTGTCCCCGATACCTAATCCCCTCAGGCGGCCCAAGAGGATGCCGTGGTCTATCGTGTCAAAAGCCACTGAGAGGTCTAGGAGGACCAACAGGGCCACACTACCCCTGTCGATGCTCAGATGCAGATCGTCGGTCAAAGCAACCATGGCAGTCTCAACCCCAAAGCCTGTCCTAAAGCCAGTTTGAAATGGGTCTAGATCAGGGGTAGGCAACCTTTTTGAGCCGGGGACTGGGTTGCTGTCCCTCAGACAATTGGGGGGGGGGGCGAAGCACCATAAATAAATAAATAAATAAATAAATAAATATATTTAAAAAAATTAAAAAATTAAAAAAATATGCATGCACACTCTCTCAGCCCCAGAAAATCCATGGCAAAACCCCTGTGGAGATTTTGCCAAGAAAACCCCAAGAACAAGTAATACCAACAATAATCAATATCATCATGGAGGGCGGTGGCAGTGGCGGTGGCGACGGGAGGTGGGGTGGTGGCGGCGGCGGCAAGACCAGCCTGGGGCCAGTCCAAAGGCCTTGGGGGGCTGCATCCGGACCCCGGGCCTTAGGTTGCCTACCCTATGTCTAGATAATCAGTTTCATCCAAGACAGCTTGGAGCTGAAGAGCAACTGCTCTCTCGATTACCCTGCTCAAAAATGGCAGCAATGAAATGGGCCTGTAATTACTCATATCCAAGGGGTCCAGGAATAATTCTCCCCTAGCTCAGATTTTAAAGTGAGTTTCTCTGTGTACCTCCTTTCCCATTTTTGGTGCATAACATATTGCAACAGATGACCTTTGGTTATGGGAAATCTGAGAAATCCAATTCATTTAAATGAACATAAGAAACTTTGTGTCTGAGGAGTCTTTATGTCAGAGAAACTGTCAAGAGCATGCACCATAGCACTGTAGGCATAAGCAACTGTAGGACATGTCCTTTCCAGGCTACTGAAAGACCATGCTCAGTCACCCTGGAGAATGAAACGTCCCAGAGCCCATGGTGTCTGGAGTGCTGTCATTGCATTCAAGGGGGCAGCACAGGACAAATAAAAACTCATAGAAAAGCTTCCAGAACCTTGCAGTAGATGCTGCCTTCAGATAAATGGGGAAGAGATGGGCAGGCAGGGGACAAGAAGCTTGGAGTCTCATACATCATCCCTTACAAGTATAATGCAGGAAGGTGATTCAGGCCTGACACTGGAAATGGGCTTGGAAAAAGTATTTTCTTCTTTTTATTTCCTGAATAAAAACTATACCGAAGGCTTTAAGCAAGATCTTAAAACTGTGCCATTTTCTCAGTACCTTTTACAGCAAAATGTACCTTTTCAGGAAGTGTAAAAATGTCTCCAAAAGATCATTGCCCACGAAGGGGAGGTGGCTATCTTTTGCTCTAAGCTGAGCAAACTTGCAGTCGTTCTTCAGTTTTGAAAAAGTTAAGAATCACCTGCCACTTTAATGGAGACTTGCACTGTTAGTGTAGTTGTTGAATCTTGGCCCACATGTCAAGGATAGTTTGAGATTCCAGGGAGGGGGGATTGGATGGCCACAGTCAAGAATTTTCACTATGAGTTTGCACACCTTCAAGCATTTCACAGATGAAAATGGCACCCTTATGTACTTGTTCTTCACCCTTGTTCCCACTCCAAAGATCATTGTCCCTTGCGTATTATGCACTGCTACAGGCTTTTATGCTTACAATAATATTCCTTTGTGCCAGAAAGAGTCTGTCTCACACTAGTTTCTCAATGTGGATGTGGGTGTGCTGGCCACTATAATCTGATTTTAAAAAGAAGAACCTCAGGATGTTTAGTAGTGTCTACATTCACAGCAGAAATGAGTGAAATAACTGTACCTTAGTCAAATACAATCAGTAATATCTGGTATCTAGATCAGCAATTGGTATCTGTGTCCGAAGGTAAGTTCATACACCAGGAACACACATTTTTTCCTTAAGGCATCAAAACATCTCTACAAAAAGGCAAACCCTGGACAATATGGGAACAGTGATTTTACAGAGACAGGTACAAGAACAGTTGGAGACATGACTCAAACAAACTTTAGATTCAGTTTTGAACCGTAGATCTCAAAGGCAGTTGCTGTCCAGGGCTACTCCCCAACTGAGAATGCGTCTTGATGAATTGTTCCTTGAGGCCCATTGGGATTTTGATGGGCATCTACATGAATGAAAGGAGCTGCTCCTCGACACAATTCCTTGTGTATCATCTATCCATAATTCCCTTTCTCTCTCATCTTTGAAAACAAACAGGAAAGGAAGGTGCTTTTGGAAATAACAATTAAGCCAGCATGGATCTGCCTTGCAATCCGCTGCAGTCTTCCTCCTCAGCTCCCAGCAGCAACACTCTTGCTCAGGATTCCTTTAGCCTGGAACAAGAGAGTTCTAGTGCTGCTCAGCACACATAGTTCATTGATATTTCAGGAAGAGAATATTGGAAACAACACTTTCATTGTTTCTCACTCTTCTAAAACTGTTCTCTGTGATACTATATAATACAGTCCCAAACCAGAGCACTTTATTGTGTACAGTGGGAAGGGGAAAGGTCCTCTTGTCTCTCCTGAACCCCTCGCCCCCATATAGTGCAGATAAGGGTGATTTTTTACCCCTATGCCCCATATACACCTAACTCTCTAATCCCTACCTCCAGGATGATAAACTGTTGAGACCTCAGCAGTTCCACTTCTCCCCTCCTCCCTGCCATCACTCTCATGGTTTATTTAATCCATATTCCATAGGTTCTAAAAGCAAATAGGACGTCGGGCCATTTGAGGATTGTAATTCTCCCCCACCCGCCCCATTAAAAACAACAACTACAAATGAATATACTGCTGTCTACCAGACGCCTTCCACGTATGAGTAAATTACTACTTCTTTAAGTGTGTTTGACTTTTAAATATGTTTAAACAGCAGAGCTTTCAAATTGCCTTTAAATTGCTTTGATCTCCAATAACTGATCACAGATAAAGGATTTCCAGCTTGGTTTCCAGCTTGGCTCTGCAAGCATCTTCCCCAGTCCCAGTCTACCTCAGTGTAGATCATGGCAGTAGCAGTTCAGGTGAGCATTACAACTACAGAGAAAGGTGGACAAGGATTAGGCAAGGGCTGGGTACTGCCATGGGGCTTTGCACTGAGTCCTGACTGAATGAATAGATTCACATATTCCATCCAACTTCTGTTTCTTTCCTATGTTTTTTTTCTTCCTAGGGCAGAAATGAAAGCAGGCCACAGAAAAGAATAGAAAATCCAGGCCTTTAGCACATTGGTCAGCAGCATGTCTCTCAAAGGTCTCTTGTTCTCCAATGTGAACCTCAAACATCCATCTGCTGATGATGGGTGAATTACTGTCTTATATCTAGAGGCTCAACAGCACAAAGAACTTTAGAGTTTATTGCACTGCTAAAAAACCCTGGCTTACCTCTCCCGAGTTGAATTATAATTTGGGAGGCAGCTGGGTTCTATCACATGAGTTTTGCCACCAAATCTACTGGCCAAATACAACTTGGTTGCATCCGGGGTCTCAGGCACACTCAGCAAGCTGCTTTTCAAAGTCGGGAGTTTTCCGACTTTGAAAAGTGGCTTGCTGTGTGCTCCTGGGACCTGGGATGCAGCTGGGCTGTATTCAGCTGGTGGATTCTGTGGCAAAACTCTTGAGTTAGGACCCGACTGCCTCCCAAATTAGAATTCAACTTGGGTTTTTTAGTGGTGATATAAGTTCCTTTGTCAGACATCCAAGGAAACTGTTCACATTTCTCCTGTATATCTAGGGAGTCTCTTGATTCTTCTGGGTAAAATCACTTCGAAATAGTAGGCATTAATTCTGAATGTACTATTGGAAGGGATGATAATAACAATGAAGAAGCCCCTTTTGACAAGTAGAAGACAGGATCAAGACTCAAAACAGTGGACAAAACTAACAAGAAAAGAATTAACAGAGATACATTAACATCTTGTATTTAGAAGAAACAAACCTGGTACAGGATATGGGAAACTGATTTGGCAGCAGTAGGTGTGAAACAGAGCCGATGTGATGTAGTGGTATGAGTGTTGGATTAGGACTCTGAGAAACCAGGATTTGAATTCCTGCTCAGCCATAGAAACTCACTGGGCAACCCTGGGTAAGTCACATGCTCTGGGTAAGTCACATGCCCTGGGTAAGTCAAATGCCCTGGGTAAGTCACATGCTCTCAGCTCTTAGAGAAAAGCAAACCTCTGAACAAATCTTATAAAAAAAGAAACAAACCCATGATAGGTGCACCTTAGGGCATAAGTCAGAAATGACGTCGCACAACAACAACAGATGTGAAATGGTTCTAGTTGTTTTCATAGGTCACATGAAGCAGCAGCGTGATATAACATAAAAAGCTAATGCAATCATGGGCAATGTTAGCAGAAGCACAGGGTCTAGGTTTCAGGACCTGTGTTACATTCTGATGCTGGGTTTTACAGGAGTACTGTGACTTGCTACCTTCTGAGCACCTCTTTTTAAAGAAGCCCATTGACAAATTATACTGTGTGTGTAGAGACCAACGGCTGTGGAAGGAGGGCTCTGAGAACTAAGTTCTGCAAGAAATACTTGAAAGAGCTGGATCTGCTTAGCTTAGAGGAGAGAAGATTAAAGGAAGGCATGAATTTGGTATTAAAATGTCTGAAAGGCTGTCCAGCAAAAGAAGGAGCAGAATTATTCTCTGTTCCCTCAGAGAACAGGCAAACAAGTGGGTGGAAATTGAAGGGTGGTAGATTTTGACTAAACATAAGATAAACGTACTAAGAGTGAGAGCCGCACAACAATAAAACAAAATGTCTTGGGAAGTGATGAGTTTTTCTTTGCTGGAGGTATTTAAGTAGGGGCTGGATAGCCATTTGTCAGATATACTGTATGTAGCTTCATCTTGGATTGCAGAGCCTGTGACAGGCAAGAATTGAAATATATCAATAATGAACAAATTTGGAGCTGATTGTGTTGGATTGCTCCCCCTGAACCTCTTGGGGGCCAGAGACTACTGCTACTGATCTGCCACTCTCACATGATGAATTTTAGCGACACGACTGGGAGGGGGAGGGGGAGGGGGAGAAAGTACAAATATATTTTCTAAATAAAGATAAAGCAGTAGAAAAACATATCACAAAGGGTTAAAAAGCCTGTGAAAATCAAATGGACAATTTTTCCCTCTGTAGATTAATCCTACAGGTTACTTATAGGGTACTTATGTTTTCCCCTGCAGTGGTAGTGGCAGTACAGAGTTTAAATTGTGAAAAACAGAGGGAACATTTTAAGCAATTTACCTCTCCCCCACCCCCTGGCCTGTTGCTTTCAAATGCCTCCCTTATACCCCACAGGAGATTCAATCATTATGAACTTTCCATTATCTTTTCTACTGTGGCTCTTATAGCTCAGACTTGAAGCTCATCTTAACTGATTTGCTCTAGAGTTCTCATTTTGTAAGATGTTCTGATCTACCAACACGGGCTCTGCTGCACTAATTTTAATTAGCTTACCCGTGTCTTGTTAATGGAAGGGATTGTTATCTTGGTAAAGATTGGGAGTTGGTCCAGGAAAATCTTTCCACTTCATTCTGAATGTTAGGCAATGGGCAAATTTAAAATGTGAATCCACTAGAATTAATTAAATTTAAATATGAGATAATGTCTATTTTGTGTCTTTGAGATGAGGTTTTTAACCCTAGGAAGCAGATACCCTTTCCTAGACAGTAGGGCAGGGATGGGAGTCATGTGGTCTTCCAGATGTTTTTGGAGTGCAACTCCCACTCTTTCTCACTACTGGCTATGCTGGCTAGAGCTTCTGGGACTGGAATTCTAACAACATCAAGAGGGAGGTCCTCCTCCTTAAAATCTCTTTGTTTTGCACATGCTGCTACAAAGTCTGGCTGGTAGGTGGCCATCAAAGATTATCTGGGGCTCTGTGTTTCTCTTGTCCTCTTTTCTGGGATTAGCGTAGTGCTTCCATGTTCTAGCCCTTCAAATCTTGGCATTGTATGCAAATTCTTCTATGTATATTATTGGTTTGCATTCTAATTATTCAAATGTAAATTGAATTGCACATGAATTGTTGCACTTATTTCTGTCATAATGTAACAGCCTGGGTACCATTTTTATAGCAACTATTCTTCTGAGAGAACTAATAGAGTAATCTTTATAGTTTTGAACTTGGAACACAGAGACACAAGTTCAGATCCTTATTTGGTCATGGAATTTACTATGTGACCATGGGTTTTCACTATCTCCCAGCAAATCTACCACACAGAGTTTTTGAGGTGATTACTAGCAGGACAGGAAACATGTAAAGTAGTTGTACATGTTCCTGGTGTGGAACAGCAACAACAATCTTTTGTCATGTATATGTATTTTTTCTTCTTTTTCTTTCTTTGTCGCTGCTGCTGCTGCTGCTGCTGCTGCTGCTGTTGTGTGCCTTCAAGTCATTTCCAACTTATGGCAACCCTAAGGTGAACCTATTGTGGGGTTTTCTTAGGAGATTTCTTCAATGGGTTTGCCATTGCCACCTTCTGAGGCTGAGAGAGTGCAACTTGCCCAAAGACACCCAGTGGGGTTCCATGGCTGAGCCAGGATTCGAACCTTGGTCTCCAGAGTCAGTCCAATGCTCAGATCACTACACCACAGTGGCTGTCATTTCTAGTGACATTGTATTGTTATGGAATCACTTGGGGTTTCTCCCTCCTGGTTGTCTGCACATCAAAGCAGTGAGAAATGTACACACTTCAGTTCCTTTTCTTGTACTTTGTATCACTGTATACCTGTGTCTTTTATTTTTTGCACAGCCCTACAGCCTCTCCCCCTTTCTTTCCCTTGCCTCACTTCATGCCTTCATAAAGTCTCCCTCCTTTATGCTGCTACAGCATCACTTTTCTTCCTTGCCACACCTTTGCCATGCTTCCCTCCCTCCCTTGCTTCCTCCACTCTAAATGTTGCATGTCTGGTCCCTGTTCCCCTTCACCTCCTACTGCCAAACCTGCCTTCCCTTGCACCTCCTATTCTCTCCCCCCAGCTCTATAATGCTTTCCTGTCTTGCATCTGCAGGCTTCTGTTCCTCCTCCTCCTTCTCTTTGCTTCATTGCTGTCTGCCTACACTCTAAAGAAGTAGCACCTTCTTTAATCAGAGGGTAGGCAATCAGACAGATAAAGGCAGTGGCTGCAACTCTTGCAAGAAAAGGGCTGCATCCCCATCTGCAAATAATTCAGCTCCACCATGCATTATCCTACCCCGGGTTGAGTTCCATTAGTGTCACATGGACCCATTATAATCTTAACATTGATAGCCATGTATTTTCCCCACCAGAAGCCACCGTGGGACAAAACAGAGTATCTTACCATATCCACATGATGGCTGCATCAGATTATTTTTGATCACACGACTGCTGAGGTTCTTTATTCCCAGGATTTATGTCCAGACCTATCAACCAATAGCCTTGCTTGTTTTCCTGTCAATGTAACCACTCACCTTGCACTTCCATTAGACGACCCCCCATCCAATTCTCTTTCCCACATCACATGACAGTGAGTGATCATAAGTGAGTGAGGGGATCTTAAATGTCCCTCCCACCCCAATGAGAAACTTGTCTGACTCACTGGGAGAGTGTGCATGCACTCCCTACTCCCTCCTTCCATCCGATCCCTGTAGACCCCTCCTGCCCCAGCAAGAGACTCTTCTTACTGATCAGGGAAGTTGTTGGGAAATCAAGACCTAATTTTGGGGAATGTACAATTAGCTCAAATGAGAGAGGGAAGCGCCCAACTTCGCTTCTAAGATCTTATCCAATTGTCTACGGGAGGTATAAGGATTCTGGATAGGAAAGACACTGAAACGGACCAAACTCCAATTCAAGTCTGACATACAGCCAAATATTATAAAATATTAGAAGATACGTTAGTATCACCACTAAAAAAAGTTATTTCAAATCTAAATACGAAAAATAAACCTAAATCGTGGGGAGAAGCTATGATTACTTTAATTCCAAAAGAAGGAAAGGACAACCTGGATATTAAAAATTTTAGACCAATTTCCCTATTAAATCTAGATTATAAATTTTTTTCGTCAATTTTGGCAGAAAGACTTAAAAAAGTATTGAAAGAATGGATCCAAGAAGATCAAGCAGGATTCTTACCAGGAAGACAGACTAGAGACAATATAAGAATAGTATTAAATCTTTTAGAATTTTACGAAAAACACAACGAAAGGAAATTGGCAATGATCTTCTTAGATGCCGAGAAGGCATTCGATAACGTGAATTGGGAATTTTTGATTGCAGTGATTGAGAAAATGGGAATAGGTCCGAATTTTATAAATTGGCTTAAGACTATATATATATTGAACAAAAGGCTAAAATTATTATAAATGGAGAAAAAACAGCAGAATTCAAGATAAATAAAGGAACAAGGCAGGGATGCCCTATCCCCCCTTCTTTTCTTAATAGTGATAGAAATACTTTTGAAAAAGATAAAAAAAGATGATCAAATTAAAAGTCCAAAAATAAAGGGATACACATATAAGATTAAAGCATTTGCGGACGATATAGTCCTGTTTCTAGACGACCCAATGCAAAGTATAGAGAGAATAAACTGTATTTTAAAAGAATTCGGCAAATGGTCAGGCTTCAAAATAAATAAAGATAAAACAGCCATATTAACTAAAAATATGGAAGAAAAAGAAAAGAAACAACTAGAAGATGTATCCAATTACAAAATCCAGAAAATGGTAAAATATTTGGGCATAAACATAACAAACAAAAACTCTGATTTATTTAATAATAATTATAAAAAAGCTTGGAACAAAATTAAATTGGATATAAAAAAATGGAATGGCCTAAATCTTTCCTTATTGGGAAAAGCAGCAACAGTAAAAATGATGATCTTACCTAAGATGATCTACTACTTTCAAAACATCCCCATAATAACAAACGAGATCCCCTTTAAGGATTGGAATAAAGAATTATCTAAGTTCATATGGGGAGGCAGAAAGCCAAGAATAAAATGGAAAATCATGACGGATGTAAAAGAAAGAGGAGGATTAGGCCTTCCAAACTTGAAACTATACTTCCATGCGAGCTGCTTGAATTGGATGATAGAATGGATAAAGCTCCAAAATGTGAAATTATTGAATCTAGAAGGTTTTAATGCACAATTTGGTCTCCATGCCTATATGTGGTACGAAAAAGATAAGATTCACAAAGACTTTAAAAATCACTATATAATAAAACCTATTTTACAAACCTGGCTAACTTATAAAAATAAACTATATCAGAAATTACCATTATGGGTTTCCCCCCCATGAAGCATTTATAAAGAGAGATAAATTAGTTGAAAAAGGATGGGTAACCTACAAAGATTTATTAGAATTCTAAGAGGATAAATGGCAACTAATGACAAGGGAAGGATTAGCGGAGAAGAAAATAATTTGTCATTGGTTCCCATATAGACAATTAACAGAAAGATTTAAAAAGGACTAAAAAACACTAGGATTTCAAAAAAAAAAAAAAAAAAAAAAAAAAAAAAAAAAAAGGAGGAGAATTTGATGACATTATTAAATCAACTAAAGGTAAAACACTTTCAAAAATTTATAAAATAATATTGAAACTGGATTTGGAACATGAAGTGGTAAAGCCACAGATGGTGACATGGGCCCAGAACATAGGAAATACAATTCAACTTGAGGACTGGGAAAAAGCTTGGACCAAATACATAAAATTTTCAAACAGTAATATCCTAAAAGAAAATTATTATAAGATTTATTTAAGATGGTATATGACACCTGAAAAATTGGCCAAAATTTCAAAAAATATATCCGCAAATTGTTGGAGATGTAAGCATAATAGAGGAACTCTATTTCATATGTGGTGGCACTGTAAGCCGATTAAGACTTTCTGGAATAAAATTCACCAATTGATAACAAAAACATTAGGTATTAACTATTTCATGAAACCAGAAATATATTTGCTAAATATTCTTAGCAGTATAGGCAAAGTAAACGAAATAAAAAATTGGAAAATATTATTAAATATGATAACAGCCGCGAGACTAGTGATAGCTAAAAATTGGAAATCTAATAAGGTGTTACAAATAGAAGATTGGTTGTTGAAGCTCTACGAGCTTTATGAAATGGATATTTTAACCCATTTGTTAAACGGAAAATCAATTATGGAAAGGAAGAATGATTGGAAAAAATTAACTCCTCTCTGGGAAAATACATGGGGGGAAAAAGCAACAATTTTCTTAGAAAATTAAAAATAAATTAAAATTAATTATGATTAATTACATATACACACAAAGTTAAGATAATTAACCAAAAAGAAAAAAAATGATAAAATAAAAATGACGATTAATAAGAAAAAAAAATAGAGGGAGAACAAGAGGAAGAGGAAAAAGATTTTAGGATATACCAAATTTTGGACGTTAGATTGAAACTAAGTAAAGGAAAGACAAAGACAAGGAGATTGAGAGAAGTTGATAAGAGGAGCCATTTAAAATGGGGACAAACCTGGTGGGGAAGTCAAATTTAAGTTTTTGGGTTGTTTTTTTTTACTAAAGAATAATAGAGACAACTAGAGAGAAGAACAGAAAGAGAAGAAGAACAGAAACAAAAAGAAGAAAATGAAGAAATAGAGGAAGAAACAGAAGTAGAATTGTTGGAAAATATGATTAAGGAAAATTAAGATATATATGTTAAGATATGACTATAATTCTAATCTGTAATTTATTTACCTTAATTTTTTTTTCCTGTGTATGTATAACGGCAAGCAAGCTTAACCAGATGCAAAAATCTAAAGTAACCTTTTTTTATTATTTATTGCTTAGTGTTTATTGAATATATGTAAAACTTTGTTTGTCTTTTTCTTTGGAAAATAATATATATATATATATATATATATATATGTCTGAAATATTTATTTGACAAAATAGGCAAGCATCCAAATAATAATAATAATAATAATAATAATAATAATAATAATAATGATAATAATTTCTATACCGCCCTATGGCGAACCAATCTAGGCGGTTTACAACAATTAAAAGAACAACAAAGATAAAACAGTATATTCCCTCTCCCACTTAAAACATTATTAAATCAGATATCAATTAAAACAATAACAGATTCATTAAATATAAAATTTAAATACAAACCGATTTAAAAACAAACAAACAACAAAAACAAAACAAAAAACCCCACCACTTTCATTTCTTGGGGGTATAGAGGGACTGTAAAGGGGGAGCGGAGGAGAGATCCTGTTAATGTTACATTAACATTTAAACAGGTTGCGGTGCCCTAATCAACTTCTACTGCGTTCCTCATCCATCAACAACTGATGGGGCCACGAGAGGAACGCAGGAGTCAAGGAACCCAAGGCCGGGGTGATTAGTCTGGAAAGGCCTGCCGAAAGAGATCCGTCTTGACAGCCTTTTTAAAGCTGTCTAGTGATGTCAACTGACGGATCTTGTCCGGCAGGCCGTTCCAGAGCTTGGGGGCGACAACAGAAAAAGCCCTCTGGGAGGTCACCACAAGCCTAGATTTTTGAGGCTGCAGCAAATTCCTCCCAGAGGACTGGAGAGCGCCGGGAGGATTGTATGGAAGGAGGCGATCCCTGAGATAGCTTGGACCCAAGCCATTTAGGGCTTTAAAGGTAATAACCAACACCTTGTACTGGGCCTGGAAGCTAATAGGCAGCCAGTGGAGGGACCTCAAAACCGGAGTGATGTGGTCCCTCCTAGATGTTCCAGAAATAAGCCTGGCTGCCATGTTTTGAACCAACTGAAGCTTCCGAACCAAGCACATGGGTAGCCCCATGTAGAGCGTATTACAGAAGTCGAGGCATGAGATTACCAGTGCGTGCACAACGGTCTTGAGATCCCTTACTTCCAGAAAAGGGCACAGCTGGCGTATCAGCCAAAGCTGATAACAAGTGCTCCTGACTGTCGCATTTACCTGATTTGTCATCAGGAGCGACGAGTCAAGGAGCACCCCCAGACTGCGAACACAGTCACTGGAGGAGAGTGTGACCCCATCCAGGACTGGAGGTTGCAACCCAATTCTTGGTTTCGGGGCCGGTACGGTGAGCACCTCCGTCTTGTCTGGATTCAGTCTCAATCTGTTTTTCCTCATCCAGCCCATTACCGCCCGAACACATTCATTGAGAGAGGAGATGCCATTGGAATTCAAGGCTGACGAATGAGATACAGAGAAATAGATTTGGGTGTCATCAGCATACTGATAAAACCCAGCACCATAACTCCATATTATCTCACCCAGCGGCTTCATATAGATGTTAAACAATGTCGGGGACAAAATAGCCCCCTGAGGGACCCCACAAGTGAGCTCCCTCTTACTGGAGCTACAGTCCCCGAGCAGCACCCTCTGGGACCTACCCGAGAGGAAGGACCGGAACCACTGCAAAGCCGTGCCCCCGATAGCTAACCCCTTCAGGCGGTCCAAGAGGATGCCGTGATCTATTGTATCAAAAGCCGCTGAGAGGTCTAAGAGCACCAACAGGGTCACACTACCCCTGTCGATGCTCAGACGCAGATCGTTGGTCAAGGCAACCATGGCAGTCTTGACCCCAAAGCCTGTCCTGAAGCCGGTTTGAAATGGGTCCAGATAATCGGCCTCATCCAAGACCGCTTGGAGCTGAAGCACAACCGCCCTCTCAATCACCTTGCTTAAAAACGGCAGCAATGACACAGGCCTATAATTTCTCATATCCAGGGGGTCTAGGGAAGGTTTTTCCCTAGTCGGCTCTTATCTGAGAGATTTTATCTGCAAAGTAGTTGTTAAACGTGTCACAGCAGGCTGTCACAGGGTTCAGTAAGGGGTTTGGCGCAGAGGTCACCTGCGTCATCTCCCTCACCACCCTAAACAGCTCCGATGGACGGGACTCTGCAGACACAATACGTGCAGAGGAGAAAGCTCTCTTCGCTGCACGTATTGCCTCCTGATAGGAACGAAGGAAATTCCTATGGCGAGTTCTGTCAGATAAAAGTTGAGTCTTCTGCCACTTGCGCTCTAGCTGTTGTCCAACCCGCTTCATCCTCCTAAGCTCTGGCGTACACCAAGGCCTGCGGTTGAGAGTGGGATGGCAAGGGCGCTTGGGAGCGATCGTGTCGATAGCCCTGGTAAGGTCGTTGTTCCAAGTATTAACCAGAGCTTCGACAGGATCACTGGCATTTCCAACCATTAAACCCTCTAAGGCTTTCTGGAATCCCGCTGGCTCCATTAGACTTTGAGGGCGGACCATCCGAATGGGTCCACCACCCTCGGTGGGGCAGATACTGGCTCTAAGTTCCATCTTGACCAGGATGCAGCACACACACACACACACAGACACACTAGAAGAATAAGCAGGGAAGAGCGAGAGCGGGGGAGACAAGAGGGAAAACCAGGATAGAGGGAGATATACTCACACCCAAGGGACTCCTCTGGGCTTCTGGCGGCGAATGAGGATGAGTTCCATGGAAGGGGCACGACCAGCAAGAGAGGGGGGGTCGCAGGAACTATCTCAGAGCACAGACCGACAGAGATTCAGCATGCACTTCCAAGGTAGCAAGAGGTCTGCTAAAATCCAGGGGGTTTTAAGGGCTATTTCTGCCTTCTAGCCAAGAGTTAAACAATAGGTGGACAAAGGCTTGATTGGTTTACTATTGTTTACTTAAGTCTGGGCATAGTCTAAACAATGCATTTGGTTTCAAAACTATCAAGGAAAGGAAGCAAGAGAAAAGGGGTGCAATCAAATCTAATCACTGTCTCATTAAGTGTGAGACTAAGACAAACAAACACCATTAGGTATCTTTTCCAACATCATAGGATGTTCCCCAGGGCAACTCCCAAAACCTGCCTGTCCAGGAAATTTCTAGTGGTCTTAAGCAATTCTAGCTTGCTTACCTCACCTCCCATCTAGGGGATTATGGATGCCATCTCCCAAGGGTGAGGCTGGGGTCATAGGGAACCGCACATGGCTAAAGTATATATTAAAAATGGAGGACATTCGCTAACAGCCCCCCCCCCCCCGAAAGCATTGAGACCAATGCACTGGTGTGTTGGGATCAATGTCTTTCGAATTTAGCCTTTGTCATAGAATTTCAGGGTGACAATTTGAAAGGAGGAGTTGTGTTCGGGTGGAGGTATCTCTCTCTCTTAGGAAAGGGGGGTGGGATCCCTAACCACACATCGGGAACCCATTCATACTTAACAACAACAATTTGAAAAGCAATCATCAAAAGAAAAACAACAACAATAGGAAAGCAATAACAGAAATGGCAATGGTAATGCACAATCAGTGATGAACAAGGTCCAAACAAACAGCAATGGCAATCTGAATGTGGGTGTCTTGGGTGGATGTGAGTCCAAAGGGAAAAGGGGGTGAAAGTCCATTCTTGAATGTGGGCGGGATGACTTTACAGTGTCCGTGGGAATGCGGGCAAAAGTCCAAGGCAAGGGGTCTTGAGTGCGGGCAAACAGCAATGCAAGTCCAAGGGAGCAACAGAAATGCAAGTCCAGGGGGCAACGTCAGGTTTTGCTTGGGCAACGCTGTCCATAATTGGCGTTTGTGTGGTGGCTTGGCTAGAAGCCTTGGAATCTGGCATCAGAGGCGGGGCAGCTGTGAAGGAGGGAGCCACTTGTCTGCTTCAGTGGGGGCTGTGGTAGGAGTGATGCGGGCACCATCTGGCTGTAAGTGGTGGTGCGGCGGTCTTGGGGATGCTGGCTGGCGGTCAGTGTCCAGGGTTGCGTCTGGGATGCTTGTCCTGTGTGCAAGCAGCAGGGCTGTAGTGGTGTCTGGATTTCATGTTGAATGCTTACCTTCCTCTTGAGAGCTTAGCGATGAAAGCGGTAGAAAGCATGCATTGGGGGTGAGGTCTCCCCCCCCCCCATGTCTCCGGAGAGATGTGGCTAAAAGGTTAAGTAACACTGCCATAGGCTAGCACAGAAGTCAGTGGCAGAGAAGCCACGAGAAAGAGAGTTTCCCAAATCACCATACTTGTAATGAAAGTCTATCACTGAAAGGGGGCGTACAGCGCCAAACTCACAGATACACCAACACTTATCATGCAACAAAACTATTTGGGGCTTAAGGCCCTTCTTAACTTAACTCAATAACTGTAGTTCATCTTCCAAATGAAATCCTGTCTCGGAGCCCACTGGCTTTTGCAAATTATCAGTGAACTTGAGTCTTGCACCATAGTATTCTTTTACATGGGGGTGCATGGATAGGTTTAAACTGGTCAGGCGGGACAGGCTATTCAAATTGTGGGCACTTGGTCTGGGCGAAGCGGGGGTCGCCACTTTAGAGTGGGGGTCAGGAATGTTGGGAAAAATATGTAAATTAGGGTTCCATTTTGGACTAAACGGGCTTACTGCAACAGAACCGGGGCGTTCCTGGGCTTGTAAAAGGTATGGCTGGATGTGGCTTGGAGCGGGGACTTGGGTCCATTGCTCCGAGCGGGTTGGTCATAATGACTTGGAAGGAGGTGGACGGGCCTGTGGTTCCTCCCCCCCGATACCAAAAGGGCGGGGCGCAGGCAGCGGCTATGGATGGGTGAATGGTGCTGTTTTATCCAAGGAGGCTCTCTTCCCCACCTTCCTTCTCTAGAGGACAGAGGCAATCAGAAAGAGAATGGGGCTGGTGGCAGCGGTTAGAACACCTAGTGGTTATCGACTGTGGGAGATCTAGTCTGCGTCTAAGGGCACGGAACTCGGCCACTTGCTTTCTGATCTAATAGCTCCTATGACAGTGATAACCTGTATTGCCAGAATTATTGTGATGGGATTGGTTACCAGTTTTAAAATTGCCTGTCCAGTGGCAGACCAGTCCCACTTTCCAAACCAAGTATTCTTAGCTACAAATTCCTTGATTTCTTGGGTAACTTCTATTATTTGCTGGGCTTTGAGGTCTACAGAAATCTTAATTCTGGCCTCAGTCTGCTCTATTTGTTTGGTGGCCTGACTCAAGTTAGTGAGTAGGCGCAACCATTTTGAGATCTGTAGTACGTCTTCCAAATGAAATCCTTCTAACAACTGCGGGTTTACAAAATATGGTGCTTCACTCGTATATTTTCTGACTGTCTCATGCAAGTAAAATTCTTTCCCAAAACAATCTCTGACATGCACTTGGCAAAAACATGGGTTTCCCAACAATCTATCTATATCCAAAATACATTCAAACGGCATTAAAATAACATGATCACAAGGGGTCTGGAGGCAAAAGCAATCATGGCTGAGTTGTACAAGAATGGATGACTGAACTGGGACTATAACGTGGTTTTGTATCTCTTGGATGGGGGTTCCTATTAGACCACTGTAACAATGTGTCCACTGCTGTGTTTTTACACACTCAGACAAATCATACAAGTGAGTGCCATTCGTCCAATGTAACGTTTGCTCTGGCAACATGATTGCATTACTCTCACAACCAGCAAGAGAGAGAGGTTCGCAGGAACTATCTCAGAGCCCAGACCGACAGAGATTCAGCATGCACTTCCAAGGTAGCACAAGGTCTGCTAAAATCCAGGGGTTTTTAAGGGCTATTTCTGCCTTCTAGCCATGAGTTAAACCAGGGGTAGGCAACCTTTCCCCTTTAAGGGCCGAGGGACTTCAGCTCCCAGAAGCCTCAGCCATGTAGGCCAATAGTCCCATGTTGGCCAATAGCTCCTGGGATTCTGGGAGCTGAAGTCCCTCGGCCCTTAAAGGGGAAAGGTTGCCTACCCCTGAGTTAAACAATAGGTGGACAAAGGCTTGATTGGTTTACTATTGTTTACTTAAGTCTGGGCATAGTCTAAACAATGCATTTGGTTTCAAAACTATCAAGGAAAGGAAGCAAGAGAAAAGGGGTGCAATCAAATCTAATCACTGTCTCATTAAGTGTAAGACTGAGACAAACAAACACCATTAGGTATCTTTTCCAACATCATAGGATGTTCCCCAGGGCAACTCCCAAAACCTGCCTGTCCAGGAAATTTCTAGTGGTCTTAAGCAATTTTAGCTTGCTTACCTGACCTCACATCTAGGGGATTATGGCTGCCATCTCCCAAGGGTCAGGCTGAGGTCATAGGGAACTCCACATGGCTAAAGTATATATTAAAAATGGAGGACATTCACTAACAAAGTGCACTCACACTCTCTCCTCCCTACCCCATCTGATCATGTAGTAAAATTTAATAAAATAATAAATGTTCAAACAAATGCAACACACATCCTCCAGCTGGGAATGAATGTTAAAAAATGGCAAGACCACATTTGCAGGACCGGGGTAACCACTAATCTACCTGTCCCACCCTCAGTCACCCCACTGCCCAATTCCACATGAATACTGATTTGGGCACATGTATTAAACACCCATTTCCCCCCAAAACTGTGGAGTAAAATGCGTGTTTTCCTAAATAATATTAATGCCTAAGAGAAGCACTATCACTGTGAAAACAGTCCTACCTTGCGCATTCCAAAAGGACCAGGATCAAGGTGAGTATGGATTATTTTGATAATGTGAATCCATCCAAAGAAAAGAGGCAGAGGGAAATAAAGCAAGGTGGGGGAGCTGGAACAGAGCTGAGAGTAGAGACAAGGGGAAGTGGAGTGAACATAGCAGCAATAGCAATGTCTCTAGACATGGCTCCCTGGAAACATGTGGTGGCTTTGGTGCTACATGTATCTTGTTATATATATATATATATATATATATATATATATATTTAAAGAAGACAAAGTTGTTTTTCTTGCTGTAGCTGTCCCTGGAAACTTTATCATTTTCCTTACTAGTTTTTTTTTCTTTTCTTGGCCCAAATGGGTACAAGAAGGTGATTTGTGCAACTGGTGAATGTAGTGGGCATGGCCTATTGAGGCATTCGTGTTCTGTTCCAGATGGTTTCAGGGCATTAAGGGTGTTCATAACAGCATAACGTCTGAAATGTTTCAGTTTTGAAATATTGCTTCTGAGCATGCCCAACACATCCCAATATTTTGGGCAGCAATCTCTCTCAAAAAATGACCCATTACAGTCCATTCAGTTTAGGGTTTTACCAACAAGCAGTGGGAGAACTGGACATCTAATAAAATTTAGATTATTGCTACATGAAACAGTAATAAAAAACAGTAGCCTTCATGGAAATTTAAATACTAATATTTCAGCTTTACCCTAATTAATTGCATCCCTTCCTTCCAAAGGCTCCATTGCTTTCTCTGCAGTCTTTGCAAAGGAGTGCTATAAAACAGACATCAACTGGACTTTTCTTGAAATGCTAGACTTTCCTGCAGATGTGCAGGACTTACTCAGGAACCGCACACTTGTATTGAGAGGCAATGGATCTTCACTAATACTGTTTCTGTGCTATGTGGGACACCACTCATTTCAGGGTTAAACACACTGAAAGATGGAACAGGCTTATTTCTACAGAAATACTGGAAAGAAGAGTGAATCTGTGTGTGCGTGTATGCATGTGACTTACAGTGACCCCATAAGGTTTTGTTTTTAGGCAAGAAATACTTAGAGTTTTTTTTTTTTACCAGTTCCTTCCTCTGAAATATAACCAACAGCACCTGGTATTTGTTGGTGGTCTCTCATCCAAGTACTAACCAGGGCTGACCCTGCTCAGCTTCCAAGATCAGACAGGATCTGATGCTTTAGGGTATTTTGCCACATATCTCTGCTTACTCAAGGGCTAAAAACCTGTTTTTTAAAACAATGAAAGTTTACAATCTGAGTCAGATAAAGATCCAAATGAACACCGGTGAAACCTAAAGAGAGAGAGCCAGTGTGGTGTAGTGGTTTGAGTGTTGGACTACAGCTTTGGAGTTGTTTTTGCTATGTGCCTTCAGGTTGTTTCATACTTATGGCAACCCTATCATGGGGGTTTCTCAGCAAGACTTGTTCAGAGGGGATTTGCCATTGCCATCCTCTGAGGGTGAAAGAGTGTGACTTGCCCAAGATCACTCAGTGGATTTCATGGCTCAGCAGGGATTCGAAACTGGTCTCCAGAGGCATAGTCCAACACTTAAACAATTATGCCATGCTGTCTTTCTGGAGACCAGGGTTCAGGTCCTGGCTCAGCCATGGAACCCCACTGGGTGACCTTGGGCAAGTCACATTCTCCTCAGACTCAGAGGAAGGCAAAGGCAAACCCCCTATGAGCAAATCTTGACAAAGAAAATTCTGTGAAAGGTTTGCCTCAGGGTTGCCTTAAATCAGAAATGACTTGAAGGCACACAGCACAATGTAGGGACAAGGCTATCTCTATTGCTAGAATGAACCAGTGTTAATTGAGAATGGAAACCTGGGCAGGAAACTTTTTGCCCAGTGTTAAGTGGAACCATTTTAACCTGCCATCATTTAATGATGCTTGTGTCAGCAAATACTACACTATTGCCAGTAAACGGGTACAATCCTTCTCTGTAATTCAGGGGCTGATCTATTGTGGTGGTGTTGAGAAGCTGGACTGCCTGCTCAAGGAACTCCAAGCTCTAGCATAGAACTGAGGATAAATTTTAATTTTTTGCTCTGCTGGCTGTCTACATATCATAATAGCAGGTCAAACCCACAAAGCAGAAAGTTTTTGAAGAATGCCTCTCCCTTTGTGTCATTCCCTCAGGTGTAAAATATTTTGTATGCTCTGCGTATAATGAGATTCATTATACCAACAAACCCTTCAAAAAACATCTTATTACAAAAGCATGCTGTTTCTTTGGTTTTGAAGAACAGATTTGGAAAGATGACCAACTGAACCGTGTCTTTTGAAAGACTAAACTTGACGGCAGGTTTACAATGAGCTCCACAAAGATTTGCTCTTTGTTATTCAGATGAAAACCTGTGCGATAGTCTGTTTCATTATGAAAGGTTTGGTTGATAGCATTCCTCCTGACTGCGTAGATATCCTCCTGGGCATTTTAAGCACATATACAAGTGCACACATATGCCTCTGATTTTTACAGGTGCTACCAGTGTAATCCTAGGCAGTCTATTCAGAATTAAATTCCCTTCAGTTCAGCGGGGCTTACTCGTATAGAAATGTGTATAAGATTGTACTCCTATTCTGTTTGCATAGTTTATTTAGACTTATACATGCTTACTTGGTGCCATGCTGGCAGCTTTAGAAAACAGGTAGTGCTGCATTCCTTAGCCTTGTTCAGATATCCACATGCACTGGGTACATAGGGAGGATGAGGCTTGGATTGCTGGCCTGTCACCCTTCCCCAGCACCTTCTATAGATGCTGTTGGTGATGGGAAGGTCTGATTGTACTAGTGTGATTTCCCCACAAATAGGGCTCAAAATTGCTTGAGGAACACAGTCCCATCTTCAGAACTTTCTTTTCCAATTCATGGAATGCAATGGGGACACAAGAGAGTCAGACCACCAAGTACAGTCCGAGTCTCCACACTCTCATGAGATTGTAATCTGATGAGGGAGAAAACCCAAGCAGGGGCCTTATTTTTCTTCTTTCAGCTCTGCGATCTTTTTGGAAGTGATCAGTAAAATCATCTCATTTTTCTTTTGGGTTACTATATAGAGGAAGCAGCAAGTTGCATATTTCTGATCATTACTCCTTCCCATGTTTAATTTTATATTGTGGTTTTGGCTTTATTTTGCTGTTGTTGTTAACTGCCCTCGAGTTGATCTCAACCCATGGTGACCCTATGGATGAGACATCTCCAAGACTCCCTGTCCTCCACTGTTCTACTTACTTCTTGCAAAGTCATACCTGTGACCTCCTTAATAGAATCATCCATCTAACATGCAGCCCTCCTCTCTTTCTACTTCCCTCCACCTTTTCCAGTATCATTGTTTTTTCTAATGATATGTTTTTTCTCTTCTCATGATATGTCCAAAATATGACAGCCTCAGTTTTGTCATCTTGGCTCCCAGGGAGATTTCTGATCTGATCTAGGACCCATTTGTTTGTCTTTTTGGCTGTCCACGCAACACTCTGCACTCTTCTCCAGCACCACATCTCAAATGAATTCATTTTCTTCCTATCTTCTTTCTTAACTGTCTAGATCTTACATCCATACATGGTAATAGGGAATACAATGGCTTGTATAATTCTAACTTTCAAGTATGGAAAAATCTCCTGAAGCTATTTACTGATGCCAGAGCTTGGCAGTAACTAATTACAAAGGCAGGCATATTTAAGTTAGCAAAGCCCCTGTCAAAGAAACTCCTTTTTACAAAGTCTTTTTCCACATGCAGATCCCTTTTCCCTCCTTGTCTTCTGTCTGTTGGGAAGATGATGAAGGAGGGCTGGAGAAATAGACTTTCAGTACTGAGTTACAGTGTCTCATTCCCGCTGTAACCATGTGGGGCTGCCTACACCAGACAAGGTAACCTGCAGCTGCCTCAGGAATCTCTTACGGAGCATGTACGAACAGCAAAACAGTGAGAAAAGTGGAAAGCAGTTAAGGGCCTCGGCAGACGGCTAATTGCGCCGTCTCCGAGGCCCGGAAGAGGAGGAGCCGCCGCACGTTCAGCGGCTCTTCCTCTTCCTGAGGGCGCACCCGGAAGCCCCGGCCGTCCGCACGGCCGGCGACTGCGGGTTGCCCTCACGCCACGGCAGCCGAACGCGCCGCGGTGTTTGAGCCGCCGAAAGTGCGCCCGACGCTGTTAGGGAATCTAAGGGGGGATGCATTCGTATGGCTGCACAGCATCAGGACAACATCAGGGTGGGGTTGGGCTGGCTGGCGTGTGGCTGTCCCACCCTACCTCCACCCCGAGGCCAGCCCTTTGGGCTGGTCTGCAACGGCTCTATATCACCATATCCCCTCATATTTCATGACAGGTTCACTTCTGGTGCTGACATTCCACCACATCTGAGACTAAATTCCCACACTTAATTAATCCCCCCCCCAGTTTATCTGGATAATGTTCACAGGCAAGCTATGTCTGGAGCATCTACATGTCTAGCATACACCCATTCATTATGAGAGTCCAGAAAATGTTTCCAATTAAGTAAGTATGGCAATTTGCCCCTGGTGCCACCTCGAGTCCAGAATCCTGGTAACTTTGAAGTACTAGCACTGAGACAGTGCTACCAGTAGAGGAGGAGGCTCTAGATCTGCTCTCCAAGGGTTCACATCCAAAGCCAGTTTCAGTAAGCTTAAATGAAACATGAGGTGCAAATGTCTATTAGTCTTAGACAAATCCAATTCAGCAGTCACCTTGTTGATCAATCACTTCACCACAAATGGCGCTACATATTTTGGCCCTAGTTTCTTGGACGGTTGTTGAGTTTTCAAATGTTTAGTGCACAAATATACTTTACTCCCTGGTACCACCTCCCACTCCTTGCCCCTCTTGCGGTCCACAAATCTTTTGTAGTCCTTCTTTGTTTTGTCCAGCATGGTTACAATTTGAGGCCAGGCATCTTGAATTTTTGTAATCCACTGGGAGAGTGAGATAGGGTCTGTGGGTTCTGTGGATAGCGTAGGCAAAGTCTTGGGTTCATAGCCACAGACTATTTCAAATGATGAGTGTCCTGTGCTTTGGTTGATGGCCCCACTGAAGGCAACTTCAGCATGGGGCAACAAATCCTGCAGACAATTGCCATAGCAGTGGATGTACTGCTCCAGACAGCAGTTCATTTTCTCCGATTGTCCATCCAATTGTGAGTGATGAGAGGTGCTCATTGCAATCCCCAATGAGCGTCTTTTGCAGCGTCTTCCAGAATTGCAAAGTGAATTGACATCCTCTATCAGAGACAATCTTACCTGGAAGTCCATGTAATTTGTACACATACTCAATGAATAAACCAGCCAATTTGGCCACATTAGGCATGCCTTTGCACCCCATGAAGTGTGCCTGCTTTGGGAATAAGTCTGTGACCACCCATAAGGTGTTTTGGCCCCTACTATTGGGGAGGTCTGATATAAAGTCCATGGCAATGTGCCTCCAGGGGGCATCGGGCATAGGCAATGGCCGCAGCAGCACCCGAGACTTCCCTACCACTGGTTTAGAGTGGGCACATATTGGGCAGCCTTTAACATAAGTTTCTACTTCCAAGTTATGGATGCTTCCAAGTTATGATGGTCTGTGCAAACCTCAAAGAAATGGGGAGCGCTCTCCAGAAATTTGAGCCAGGTCTGCAGCACCTGCTTGTTTGCAAAAGCTTCCTTTTCCCAGGTGGGCCAGTCAACTCTGCTCTTTGGAACTTTTTGGACAAATAAGCACATGGTCTTAACTCCCCCTCTGAGTCTCTCTGCATTAATACTGCTCCTATGGCAACATTGCTAGCATCTGTCTGTATACAAGGGGTTGTTCCAGGTCAGGATGCTTTAGAATGGACTCTGTGCTAAACAGTCCTTTCAGCTTTTCAAAAGCCCTCTGACACTCTGGAGTTCACCAGGAGCCCTGGTGGCACAGTGGTTAAATGCCTGTACTGCAGCCACTCACTCATAGACCACAAGGTTGCGAGTTCAACACTAGCCAGTACTCAGGCTAGACTCAGGCCTGCATCCTTCCAAGGTCACTAAAATGAGTACCCAACTGTTGGGGGGCAATGAGCTTACAGTTGTAAACTGCTTAGACACCTCATATGAAGCGGTATATAAATGAAGATGCTTTGCTTTGATCTTGGTAAATGGCTAGGTTTTTCCATTGGGGCCCTCCAGGGAAATTTTGATGTTGAGTAAGACTGTGATGGGCAGCACTATCTGGGCAACATCTGGAATAAACTGTCTATAAAAGTTAGCAAACCCCAAGAAGCTTTGTACCTGCTTTCAGGTTTTCAGTGGTGCCCATTCCAATACTGTCTGCACCTTGGCTGGGTCCATTTCTATTCCCTGGGTGGATACTTGAAACCCCAAGAAATCTAATTTGTTGGTATGGAATTCACATTTGAGTAGCTTAACATACAACTGATTGTCCAAAAGGTGCTTCAGTACCTCTCTCACCAACTTTAAATGGGATTTCAAATCTTGGGAATAGATCAGCACATCATCCAGGTAGACCAGGACCCCCTCAAATAGCAAGTCATGCAAAACTTCATTCACAGGCCACATAAAAACACTGGGGGCCCCTGATAATCCAAAGGGCAGGACCAAATATTCAAAGGCCTGCAAAGGGCAGTTAAATGCTATCTTGTATTCGTCCCCTTACAGGATCCACACTCAGAAGTAGACATCTCTCAAGTCCAGCACAGT
Source organism: Phrynosoma blainvillii (assembly GCA_026167975.1). Taxonomy (NCBI): domain Eukaryota; kingdom Metazoa; phylum Chordata; class Lepidosauria; order Squamata; family Phrynosomatidae; genus Phrynosoma; species Phrynosoma blainvillii. The sequence continues at coordinate 158,725,108 of JANUYF010000004.1, forward strand.
GAAAATTCTGCCCATCACTAGCCTCCCTAGCATGTCCTTCATGGGGTATTTGTTGGTGCTGCATATCCCATTGAGGTTCTTGTAGTCGGTCACCAGTCATAGGTACCCGTTCTTCTCTTGGAAGAACACTAGGGCCCAAAGGTGGAGGACAATGGGTGAATGAAACCTGTAGCCAAGTTCTTTTCTATGAAGTCCTTCAGAATCTTCATTTCTAGCGAGGGTCATGGAGTAGAGTTTAGGGTTAGGAGCCTACACTCTGGGCACCAATTTGACTGCACAGTCTGTCTCCTGGTGGTGGTGGGGGCAGTAGGTCACACTCTTTTTCCTCAAAAATTTCTGCCAAGTCTCAATATACTGAAGGATAGTCCAACTGGTCCTCTGAAATGGTGCTTTGAACCCATTCCTGCAGTACCGGTTTGGCTCAAGGCTGCCACTGCGTCTACCCCCACATTCGGATTAGTGTCCTAGGTGTGGGCCCTGTATCCCAGATCATCAAATATCAGTTCTCCTGTCCCCCACTGATCCTGGGATTGTGAAAGTTTAAACAATCTATTCCCAGGATCATTTGGTAGCATGAAGTGGGACCCAAAACAAAGTGGATTTTCTCCCAGTGCTCCTCCACCTCCAGCTAGACCATCTCCATTCTTTCCCTAGAGGGTTTTCCCCCATGGAAGAGCCATCCATCTGATGAAATGTGATGGGGCGCCTCAGCCTCTTAGTGTCAAGCTCCATCTTCCACACTATTTCTGGGTCGATGAAGAATCGAGTGCACCACTAAGTTTACACTCTGTCCCCCTTTTCAGTCTTCCACCTTCAACTCCAAGGTATATAAGGGGACTCCTCCACTCATCCTTGACTTATGGCACTATGGATCTATGGCTGGCCTCTTGCTGCCTCCACCAGAGGCTGGCTGTTGAAATTTTCCACCAGTGAAGCATTGTCTTCTGACTTGGTCATGTCTGATGCTACCTCTGGCACCACATTGTCTTGGCTTGCTTCCTTGAGCCCCCCGTCCCCTACTGGTGTGTCACTGGTCTCCCACTAGCAAAGAAACCATTGCTCCCTTCAGTGAAGGGTCCTGCAGGTGGTCCCTTCGGCAATCAAGTGCCCCTTCTGCCTGCAGGCCAGGTAAAGCCTGCCTCTCCGACTCTCATGCTCCAATTCCCCGGGCTTAGTTTCCTTCTCCTTTCCCCTAGGGTGGCTTGGGTTTGAGGTAGTTTCTTTGCTCACTCCGTTTCCATTATGACATTAAGCAGATCTCCTCTTTTGTCATTTTGGCTCCCCAGCTAGTTGAACCCACTGTCTCATGGTCTGAGGGTTGTCTGTTCTCTGAACCCACTTCTGCAGGTCCAGCTGCAGGCCCGCCTTGAAATGCTGCACCTTGGTTGCTTTGGACCAGTCTGGGACTTGAGCTGCCAATCCCCAGAACTCCACCGCATATTCCATTATGGAGTGTGCCCTCTGTGTGACTCACACACCATCAATTTGGTTTGAGCCTTCTCCATCCAGAATGGGTCCTTGAAATGGGCCCATACAGTGACCATGAACTCGGACAAACTCTCCAAGAGCTATATGAGCCAGTCTGCTGCTTTGCCTTCCAGATGGGATGTCACGCACCTCACTTTTGCAACCGCTCTCAGGAAGATAGGGCTCCACTCCTGCATGTGTGCAGTCTCTTGGGCCAGGAAGTAGGACACCTGCCTGGCCTTCCCATCGAACTACACTCCCAGTTGTCTGGCCACTGGGTTTTGGGTGCAACTGGACAAGGCTCTGACCAGTGCCAGGGGGGTCAGCTCTCATGCTGCACCCAGAACCAGTCTGTGGAGCTTCGTGTGCCTGCTGCTGTGGAGGGTGTCTCAGCTACGTTACCCCCTCCAAGGGTCTCTCTTCCTCCCTGTGTTCACCTTATTCCCTGGTCTGGTGATCCAGAGCCATCCGTCCTCCTCCGCTTCACTTAGCAGGTCCTCTGGGGCTGCCTCCCACAGCCTGTCCGATGTTTCCTCATCCCCTTCATCATCCACAGACCAGGTTCCCCAATCCCCGTAGTGTGGGGACCAATGTTCTCTGTGTCTACATGCAGTTAGCGGGGCTTCCTCATGAAACCACTGCTGCTCCCCACACCTCCCTTGGCTCGATGGGGTCTTCACATTTTGGCTACCTGGCCAGCATCGCCTCACTCCTCCTGGGCTTGGGCCACCTGGCCGCCACTCTGCTTGCTCCGGGAAGGCTCCTCCAGTTCAGCAGCATCATACATGGCATTAGGGGGAGATCTAATACAGTGTCATGTTTAGCAGATCCAAACTGCAAGAACCATGACAGCATGATTCTTTAGACAGAGATGTACCACAGACTTGGTAGTACCAGATCTGAATTTTCCCCAAAATGATTCACTCTTTAAGGATTTTCTCCCTCCAACCCCTCCTTCCTCAGCCCGTGGGTTCATGCATTTTTGAACACATCAAAAGACTTTTTAAACTCTCCACTTTTCGCCATCACTCATATCAATCTATCTAACCCAGGAAGGAAGGTGTTGCCCCTTTGGTCATCAAAGTAACAGGGTCATAAAATTACCAATTGCCCTGGCTATAGTCCCATCTGTTCCCTGGTTTGCATTTCATTCAGATTACAATCAATTTCAATTTTCATTTTCCTATATTGCTATTTCATTATCCTTCTATTTCCCCATGTCAAAATATCTCTATATCACCATATCCCCTCATATTTCATGACAGGTTCGCTTCTGGAGCTAACAAGGTCTCCCTAACGTTGAGGTGGAATCTCTTTTCCTATAGTTTGAATCCATTGCTCTGGGTCCTATTCTCTGAAGCAGCAGAAAACAAGCTTGCTCCATCCTCAGTATGACACCCCTTCAGATATTTAAACAGAGCTATCATATACCTCTTAACCTTCTTTTCTCAAAGCTAAACATACCTAACTCCCTAATTCTCTCCTCATAGGGCATAGTTTCCAGATGCTTCACCATTTTGGTTGCCCTCCTCTGGACATGCTCCAGCTCGTCAACATCCTTTTTGAACTGGTGCCCAGAACTAGACACAGTATTCCAGGTGAGGCCTGATCAAAGCAGAACAGGGTGGCACTATTACTTCTCTTGATCTAGACACTATACCTCTATTGATGCAGCCTAGAATTGCATTGGCCTTTTTAGTTGTCGTATCACACTGTTGACTCATATTCAACATGTGCTGTTCTAGGACTCCTGGATCCCTTTCATATGTAGTTTGTTAAACCAGGTCTCCCCCATCCTATATCTGTGCACTTCATTCCCCCCCCCCCAGAGGTGTACCTTACACTTCTCCCTGTTCAAATGCATTTTGGTAGTTTGGCCCAGCTTTTTAATCTGTTAAGGTCACTTTGAATTTTGATCCTCTTCTCTGGGGTATTAGCTACTCATCCTAATTTGGTGTCATCTGCAAATTTTATTATGCATGCCCTCAGTTCTTTCATCCAAGTCATTGGATTGAAACAGATGAGAGGCTTGGAGTGGCCTCTGGCCCGAGCGACCCGGGACCGCAGCAACCAGATGGATGGCTCCCAAAGTGGGCCGTGGCAGCAATCATAAATGGGCCACTGGATTAAAGCTGTTCCTTTTGCCGATGGCTTTGGGCTATCTTAGGTGGCCTCCAAGCAGCTTCTAGCTGCTTTGGGGGCATGCATCGTTTGCATGTCCTGCCACCGAAGCAGCCAGAAGCCTGTCTGTTTCAGGCCATTGATAAATGTATGATTGTTAATGGTGTTCAGTTTAATACTTTTTAATGGGGGAGGGTGGGTTTCTAGTCTGTATTTGACGTAATTTTAACTGTTGTGAGTTGCCCTGATTGTTTTTAACAGAGGGGCGGGGTATAAATAAAATTTATTATTATTATTAAAGATGTTGAATAGCACTGAGCCCAGGACAAAACCCCGTGACACCCCACTGGTCACTTCTCTCCAAGATGAAGAGGAGCCATTGCTGAGTACCCTTTGGGTTTGGTCAGTCAACCAATTACAAATTCACCTAACAGTTGCATTGTCTAGTCCACATCTGACTAGCTTGTTTGCAAGAATATTATGGGAACCTTGTCAAAGATCTTACTGAAATCAAGATGTGCTATATACACATCATTCCCTTCATCTACAAGCTGGTAATCATATATATAGATCGATCAAATTCATCTGGCAAGACTTGTTTGTCAGAAACCCATGATGACTTTTTGTGATTATGGCATTCTGTTCTAAATGTTCACAGACTCTCTGTTTAATCATTTGCTCTAGATTCTTTCCTGGTATTGATGTCAGACTAACTGGGTGATAGTTGTTGGGATTCTCTTTTTTCCCCTTTTTGAAGATGGGGACAATGTTTGCCCCCATCCAGTCTGCTCTCCAGGATAATGTAGGGCAGGGACCGGCCGGTTAAGGCCCCGGGCCCCGGACTTACCGGCCCAGGTCGTAGGTTGCCGCCGCCGCCGCTCATCGCTGTCGGGGCGCATTTTCAGCCGCGCTTGCTGCGGCCTCCATTTTGGAAGTCAAAATGGCAGTCGCGACACATTTGCGAATGCGCAGTACTCTTGCGCATGCGCAAACGCGTCACGGCAGTGATTTGGACTTCCAAAATGGCGGCCGCGACATGTGCCGTGGCGGCTGTGGCCACACGTGCTACGGCAGTGGCTGCATGCGCGGGGAGGTCGCATGTGGCGGAGGAGGGTGTGTGCGCGCACATGAGCGCATGCGCTGCCATTCCCCCCCCCCCGCCCAGCCGAGACCTGGGCAACAGGAGACCAGTCCAGGTCTCAAAAAGGTTGCCTGTCCCTGTTGTAGGGGAAAAAAGACAATAGGGTGCCTCCCTGTGAATGTGATGGTGAATTTGATTTCTTCTTGTTTCTGACAACTACATAATGTATCTTGCTGTGTATTTAAAGCAGTTACACATATACATATCCTTTTGACTTTTAAACAGACATTAAAGTTGTGATCCTGTTCTCTATACACAGATCAATTAAGCTTATTTATACAAAGGTTTCAACTTTAAGAAATAGGAAGTACTATACTCCTTAGTCCTAGTCTGCTAAAACCTAAATCTTCTTTGGCCTTTAAAACTTGTGGAGCAATTCTAGAGCTATAAAAATCTGTCAATGTTGATTGTCCAGAATTTTTCCAAATCCCTCCAGCATTTTCTTCCCATGTCTGTTTTCTATGGAAAACTTTGTGCTTTCTTCTGGTACTTAAATTTGTATACTTTTAGTGCATTTCTCCTAATGTGCACATTTATTTGCACAGTTTATCTAATTCATGCAACATCTCCCTGATGAATAAAACATACTTGTGAATATTTTTTCAATTATTCACATTTTAGCCATTCATATTTTAAAAATGTACATTGCTTTGTGTGCACATTATTATATTTTGAAAACACCATGTAAGCTAAGAGGTGTACAATTTACATATTTGGAAATGTGTAGATTCTCGAGACTATGCATTTTCTTTCAACCAGTCCTGGAGGGTGCACAAGTACTGCTTTCAGTGAAAATTGTTAAACCAAAATAAATTTATTTCCATTCCTAGATAAATCATGATTATGATCAGTTGTTTTGGCCTCCATCAGTTCCACCTGAAGCATGGCCTATGATAAAGGGTTGTGGGAGCTGCAGTTCCTTATTTCACAGCCTCACAAGGCTGTTGCCAGGATAATATGAGAAAACCCAATATCCACCACCTTGACTTCCTTGAAGAAACAGCTGGACACAAATTTAATAAATAACTCAATAGCTATGTAGCTCTCTCCTTGGTATGCTAGTGTTGTGCAGAGTTTAGAAAAAATGCTTTCAAATTACTTCCATGTTAGTTAGGGAATTTTGGGAGCTGCAGTCTAAAAAGTAACTTTTCCAGGTATGCAAAGAGCTTTGCTTACTGTCAGGTGTGTTAAGACCAGTACTTTCTCTCTCTATCTCTAAATATCTCTATCTCATCCATAACAGATCTTTTGCATCCCCCTCAGTATTAGAGTTGCCAGCTGAAAACCAAGATGGGTACCACTGTCCCAGGGCCACCAGTGAAGGGAGGGTCAGCTGCATTGTATAACTGGATGATTGAAACTCCTATGGGAGGGGTACTTTTGATAAAACAGGGTGGGAGTTGGATATACATTTGGTTATTTCAGATGCAGAATGGCAACATATATGGTCATGTCCTCCTTGTAAGTCCAAGTCATCTGCCCTATGGGAAAACACAATGAAGGTAGTATACAGATGGTACCTGACCCCTGTTCAGCTAGCATGAATGACAAGGAAGACATCTCCTTTGTGCTGGAAGGGTTGTGGGGCAGAGGTACATATCTACACATGTGGTTGGAATGTCCATATGTTCAACAATTCTGGACACAGATTGTTCAATTGATGTCAGACATCACTAAACAAAAGGTCCAACCCATCTGAGAATTGCTTCACTTGTCAGTATTCCAATCTGATAATAAATCTCTCTCCATCACAAAGAAATCATAGCTTTTTTAGTTGCTACAGCTAGATTAATCATTGCCAGAAACTGGAAACTAGGTCATCTGTCCATGGATCAATGGTGGACGAAGTTCTGGGAAGGATGGTTAATAGAGAAGCTTACAGATGATATCAGGAGAACCTCTGAGGCAAGGAACTGTAACCAGTTCAAGGAAAAGTGGCTGCCTCCTTTAGAATATATAAACTCCAACTCTCTTGCTCATGTTCCACCACAGCATCACAGGAGATTTTGGTCTTGAGTTTTGACTGGGACCTCAGTTTTGTAAATTTGTATTTTAGCTTGTGTTTTTAAAGCAGAATGGTGATGTAATTGTGTTTTACCTTTTGTAAACAATTTTTTTTAAATTGTGTAGAAGATGGAATTTAGTAAATGTTCTATGTTGTCATATATGCAACACCTGCTGCCATTACCTCTTCTGCACAGCCATTAAATATATAGAAGCCTTGGCATGAATATATCACCTGGCAAACCTACTCAGCTGGGAGATGAAATCCAATGCAGAGATCAACTTGGACACATCTTTTCAAATTCTGAATGTTCATGTTACCTGCCACCCAGCTTCTCCATCATGTTTGAAGACTTATGCATGGATGTTTTCCCATGTTTGTCAGCTATTGTAGACCAAGGATGGGAACAAAATTTTTTGGTCTCTCTTTGCCATCATGGTCACCCACCTACCACCAAAACCCCAAGGCAAACCCCTAGTCACTTATCTCCAAGATGAAGAGGAACCATGTGTGTTTGCTCTTTGGGTTCGGTCCATCACCCAGTTATATATCCACCTAACAATAGTACTTTCTAAGCCACATTTTACCAGTTTGTCTGCAAGAATATCATGGGGGACCTTGTAAGTAAGGATTTTAGTAAGGATTTCAGTAAGGATTTCAGGCCTTACTGAAATCAAGATGCAGTACATCCACAGCATTCCACTGATCTACTAAGCTTGTAAATCTGTCCCCTCAAAAAAGAGTTAAGATTAGCAACAGCAATAGCATTTACATTTCTTTACCACTTAATAGTGAACTCAGCACTCTCTAAGTGGTTTACAAGCTGTAAGCCAATTGCCCCCAACAAGCTGGATTAGTCTGGCATGACTTGATTTTGAGAAACCCATGTTGGCTCTTAGTAACCCAAACATAGTTGATGGAGATATGAAATAGGATCTTCTTGGTAGCTGCCCTTAGACTCTGGAACTACCTTCTGAGAGAGGTTAGAATGGCTCCCTTCTTGTTGTCTTTCCATCCACAGCAAAAGCTTTTTTATTTCAACAGACTTTTAATACAGAAAGTTTTTAAAAAATGGGCTAAGAGGAACTGCATTGTATTAAACTCACTTCTTTTTAATAGTTATTTTAAACATATTTAAATTGTATTTTATTAAGTATAGTTCTGAACTGTTTTAATATTGTGGTTAGTTTAATTCCATTTTAATGTTCACCTTTTGTACATTTTAAGTTATATTGTTCTTTTTAAATTCTATGCCACCTTGCATCCCAATTTTAGGAAGAAAGGGGATATTACTACAACACTAACTGCAGCATTCCTTTCTGTGTGCTTAGAGACTAACCTGTTTACTGCTCTATTAAATGATCCAGTTTAAATAGTGATTTTGTTCTGTACCTCTGCCTACTGTTAAATTAGCCAAAGTGGGCTGTTGGTCTTGGGACTGACCTCATGAAGCCAACAAGGTATGGTATGTATCTGAAAGGGAATGTTCTATAATTCATGAATTTATTTTTTTGGTGACATGAAGCCATGACAAATTGTTTTGTACAGTGGACTGTTAACTTGGTGTTCAACTGGCTGGCTAGGATATACAGGTGGATCATTGTGTGACCTAAAATATATTGCATCAAGACTATGGTTTTGCTTTTGTTGCTGTTTTTTAAGATAAGAGAAAAGGGTAGAAGTAGATTGAGAGAGAAAACAGAAGCGCAAAGGAAAAAGAGAGAGAGAGAGAGAGAAAGGGGGAAAATTGTAAAAAATGACTAAAACATGGGTGAATATGATACCGCTGGTTAGGATTAAAAACTAAAATGGGCTCCTGGTCTGAAAAGTCAGAAAATACTTATATAGACATTGCTGGAAATTTGGAAGGTCTGTGGAGAATTCTGCCCATTCAAGCCCTAAGCAAATAACTCCATGTTCATTATTCTTCCTCTGATATGTCTTAGTTCTCAGCAAGAACCCAAGGCACAAGTTACTACCTGTGGCTGCATTGTCTTGACAGCAATTGGAGTTGCACTGATCCCGGAGAATGGACACCTCCCTCTCCAGCATCTCAATCCTGCTCAGCAGCTCCTGTATGTCCCGAGAGGTGGCGGCACACTTGCAAGTCTGTTTGGGAAGGTTTATCTTGTGGGTAAAGGTGACCTGGCTCTCACTGTCAGAGGTCTGCTCCGTGTATTCTGTCATCTGGTCATCTTCTGAACTCACCTCTGGGTCAGATGAAGCCTCTAGTGATGTTGAACAGAGACTCTCCAGAGGCACATTAATGTTGTATATATGGCTGAAGACCATGGGTTGTTCTTTGATAGGTGTTGTGTAGTTCACAAAGCTGCCTTCTTCATCAGCCACCTGTCTTTTGACTCTTTCTGTCATCACTTCAAGGTGACACTCAAAAGGCCTAAAGATGGATCCAAGGAGCATTAAGTTGAGACCAACCAGAATATTCCTTAGAACTACATTTTCACCATCCACCCCCATTTTCTTGAGAAGAAGAGGAAGCTTCTATGCCGTCCTGGGAAAGAAGAGCTCTGGGAGAATCTGAAACAAGAAACAGAAGGTTATGATACAAGTGTTTGAGGGAGATACTGAGGGAATTGGATGAAAAGGATTACAGCTTCTATCCTGTAAACATTACTTGAGAACTGTAACTGTTACTGAAGACACAGGGCACTTGCTTCCAAGTAAACAAGCATAGGACTGAGCTGTAAGAGCAAGGTTGAGCTAGAATAACTAACTAAGCACTATCACCAGTTTTTATTCCAGTTGTAATCCAAAGATAAGGAGAGTAGAATGACAACCAGCAGCTGTTCCTCCTCCTACTATTTTGTTGTTAATAGCTGTCTATTTGATTTCAACTCATGGTGACTCTATGAATGAGAAACCTCCAAACCACCCTGTCATTGACTGTCCTGCTCAGGTCTTACAAGCTCAGTTTGGTAGTTTCCTTGATAGAGTCTATACACCTGTAGTGTGGTCTTCCTCTTTTCTTACTGCCTTACCAAGAATTATCTAGTGAGTCACGTCTTCTCAATGTATGTCCAAAGTACAACTGTCTCAGATGAGTCATCCTGGGCTCTAGGGACAGTTCAGGCATGATTTACTTTTGGAGCCTTTTTCATGGTATCCTACTGCTGCTACCAGTGACTTATACACCTCTTCCAATGTGGAAAGTGCTTTGCAAGCTTAAAGGGGGGTCGGGTCAGAGATATCCTGTGACTTTGACCAAACAGAGAGAATTCTCAGGAAATGTCTAGACAGGTTGGTTTAGCATGGAAAGTAGCAAGTAGCAGCCCCTTAAGCATTCTTGAAAAGCACTGAGTTTCAGAGTAACCCCCCCTTTCCTCAACGTAGTCATATCTATTTATTTCTATATTTCTATATTTAATGCATTTCTTATTAAACTCCTGCAATTCAACTCTATTGGTTTTTAAGTAGTTTCTTTAGGTATCCCTTTGCCTTATGAAAAAGGCTTGATATTTTTAATCTTTGGTGGCTGATTCATTAATGAAATGGGTGACAGTCTCTCTCTCTTTCTCTCTGGATTACTCTTATGCTCAAAGGTTAACTATTTATTCTGCATCTATTAATCAATACTGAAGAAATAAAATAATAAAGAGATGAAAATATGATTTGTGATTGTTTGTTTCAAATAGGAAAAAGTCATTATCCTAGACCACGTAATGTTTCCTAGAAAGGTAGAATTAGTGGTGGGTTGTTGTTGTTTTTGCAGCCTCCACTGCTATATTAAATATACTTAAAACTACACTGCACAGTATTAGGCTTATTTATGTTTGTGCCTAGGATGTACAAATATTGCTAGTTTAAAGTCATTGTACCCCCCACTTACAGACAGAATTATGTGGTAAAGTGTCTTTATTTGCAACTGGGCAACTTTCCATTTTAGTATTGATTTGTAGTCTCTGGGTGGTAAATCCAAACTATGGGCCAAATTCATACTGCCAGAAAAGCTTTTTTACATTGGTATTGTTACACCAGATGTTAGACCTGCTGATTTTTGATTTTTGATTGTTGTTGGGGAAAGGGGGGTTGGTAAAACTATACATTGTTCAGAATGTCTCTCCAATACCTTGGCTTTACAGAATTGCAGCAGAGACTTTGCACCCAGCAAATAGACAGAGTTGTGACTCCAAGCCAAAGGAGCCTCATTATTCTCAGTACAGAACAGGGGTCAAACTGAATGTCTATTGCTTGCCTGCTGCCAGGAAATTTGTCTTGCATTTAATTTTGATTGAAACGCTAGCTTATGGCAGAAAGACACATGTACATTTTGAATGCAGTTCTTTCAAAGATCAGCACCTTGGAAATTGGTGCAGAATTTATTGTTTGTCTGGAATAATTTCATATTATCCTCCTAATTTGATTGCTTGAATAATTACTCTAGTGGTAATCCCCCCCCCCCCCCCCATGAACTCTTTCTCTTTTGTTTTCTGGGCTAAGAATTGCTGCCTCATACTTTCTCTACAGTAAGGTATTGTGCTTATGGGAGCTAGTGGTTTGAGTGTTGGGCTATGACTCTGGAGACTCAAATCCTTGCTCAGCCACAAAAATCCACTGGGTAACTTTAGGCAAGCTACATGCTCTCAGCTTCAGGAAACCCCGTGACAGGTTGCCTTAGGGTCACCATAAGTTGGAAATGATTTTGAAAGCATGTAACAACAAGGCATTATGCTCAGTCAGAATGGAGGTTGATGTTTATGCCCTGTAAAAATTCCCCTTCTTTTAGTAACGGGTGGAATGGGTGTTGAAAGCATGAAAAAGTGTAAAGTCAGAGCAAGGGTAATGTGATAGAGGAGGTGAATTTTTCTTTGAGTTCACTTCATTTACCCTATAGGCTGACCATTTACCTGTCTAACCTCAGAAGTTAAACAGGGTGAGCCCTGGTTAGTACTTGGATGGGAGACTGCTAGTGAATACCAGGTGATGTAGGCTGTATTTCAGAGGAAGAAACAAGCAAAACCACTTCCTTGCCAAAGAAAACCCTATGAAATTCATGGGGTATCTATAAGTCAACAGGCAACATGAAGGTACACACACACACACACACACATGTTGTTGCATAGCCAAATATGGTTGGCTTTGCGGGATCATGTTTTCACATTCATTATGTAATTACTAGCAGGTTCAGGTTCAGAAGAGATGAGATACTGAAACCATATCTGAAATAGTACTCACTTAAGTGGTAAAAGCCATTTGATTATAAATGCACATTCTTTCCCTTATATTTGATTGTAAATGCACATGCTTCCCTTCCAGTACAGAAACACTGGTTCAGCCATATGACCTGGTAATGCTGCATGTCAGGGTCTAACAAGAACTTTAAACAACAGGGCTCCTTCTTTCTCCAACCTTTGTTCCCACGCTTGCTACAAGTTAGTTTTTGTCAAGGTATACTGAAAGAGAATTGCTCTAGTAATACCCTCCTTTTATTTTCTTTGTAAAATGAAGTCTTCCTACCTAGTGCAGAAATGTAACACCTACAGAATCACTTTCGCTGGCTCAGTGTGTGGGAAGGGCTAAAACTGAGAGATATAGGATTTGGGACTGAGGCTGAAAGATCCCCGTAACCATGATGGTTTGGATAATAACAAACTGTATTGCAGAATTAATCTTACTTGCAGCTACCAATGAGAAGGACATTCTATCTGATTATTGAAGACATCTTCCAATTTCAGTCATGCTCCCTCACCCCCCCCCCCCCCGCCCCATGAAACGTGGTGGCTAAGAAAACCTATACGGTGGAGGTTTATTATCCACTGGGGTTTGGTTCCAGAATCCCCTGTGGATAACAAAATCTGTGGATGCTCAAATCCCATTAAATATAATGGCATAGCAAAATGGTGTTCCTTATATAAAATGGAAAATCAAGGTTTACTATTTGGAATTTATACTTTTGAATATTTTCAAGCTGTGGATGCTTGAATCCGTGGATAAAAAAAATTCAGTTGATAAAGAGGGCCAACTGTACTAAATTAAAAAGTTGAGGTTTGAATTCAGAGCCCCTCTTTAGGGTCCTGATAAAACATCTCCCATGGATAGGTTAATGCCCCTCTGTGTAAAGTGTGATAGAATGGTCAGAGAGGGTGAATGAACATGTGCAGAATGCAGATTTACAAAACAATCTCCTCTGGTCTGAAACAATTATTTCTCCAGGCACATAATATCATTGCCAAGTTTCATTATTTACGTCCTCACATGTCTCTTAGAACTTTGTATTTATTCTAGAAGTGAGGGAGGAATTCTCCTTTTGCCTTCTCTGTTTCCCTCATCTAAGCCTTTATTATGCAAGGAAAAATAGATTAATCCAAGGGAATGAACATTCCCCATACTTGTCTAGATTTCTGTAGAAAAGAAACTAATTCCTCCTGTACCATTATAACATAAAGCAAAGAACAAGTAAAATCCCTTCCTCTATAGCCCACAGTGCATTCTCAATCACTTTGATTAGAGAAAGACGTGCCTTACTATTGAAGGAAGAATAGAGAGGATTCATGGTGAATACTTTATACCTTCGCTGTCTTCACAAAGATAACCATACAGAACATATAAAAACACATACTTCCAAGTGTGAGAAAACAGATTGACAGTGAAGAAAAGCCCCATTGAGAGTGATAGACAGACAAAAAGATGATTATAGAATTATGGGATACTTAGAGAAGCTTACCTCGAGAAATGGGATTATTCTTTGGCAGGTAAACATGGGCTTAATTTTCAAGTCTGACTGCCCAGACTTGAATTTCTAAAGCAATTCTGTTATGGAGTAGAAAATGTGCTAACTGCCTCTAATTATGAGCCCAGCATCTTGGATCCATTTTGACCCTCAAAATGCCAGATAGATAGATAGATAGATAGATAGATAGATAGATAGACGGACGGATGGATAGACAGACTGCAGCTGGTTGAGGCTGCTATATAGCTGCAAATGTCAATGGGAAAAAAGGAACAAAGGTAGGGATGGGAAAATCCCCCCCCCATGTGTTTCTGTAAGAATTTATCATTCTTTGTATATTTCTCCACAGTGAGAATGGAAGTAACTTGACATTTAAAAAATTAAAATACGGGAGAAACTGTGATTGCTAGTTTTACCCAGCAAGGCCCAGGGCTTTGAGTACTTAATTCTTAAAGGTTTAGACTGAATCCCTGAGTAATCAACCATGTTAGCACTGAATTAAAGTAGGTGTTCCTCATCTTTAACAGTTATACAACAAGCTTGTCACAATACCTGTGTGAGAGACTTGTAATAATGTGTTCCACCTAGTCCTGGGAATAGCTTGTGCATTGAATTTAGCAGTGAGAGGAGAACTTCATTTTCATTCAGTTTTAAATAATTTGCCAGAATTTGAAAATTTCTTCATATTTGGTATGGAATCAACATAATCTTATAGACAATATGAATGCAGGAGAGAGCAACATTCAGAGATTTTCCTATCCCTAACCAAGGAAAAACACTTTGGACTTCCAAAATCACTAGTTTCACCATGAAACTGTGGTGGTTTTCATATGTACTGCCTTCCTATAGCCTATCCATAGAAACAAACAGGAGACCCAGCAAGATGACAGAATTCTAACCTGCTGCAGAGTAGTCTGGATTAAATTCTGGAATCACAGAGATGGATTTCATGTGATTTAGAACATGTAACACATTAATAGTAAACTCATGATCCCAGCATAGATTCTTATGTTGCCAAAATGGCACCTTCCCAACACAAGAGGGAAATATCAACAAGTAGGCCAAAATATTTGAAGTAAAAGAGAGGGGGAAGGGTAGGAAGGAGAAAAAGTGAGAAAACCTTGTTTTGTTTTGTTAGGTGGAGTGAGAAATGACAGATGTCCAGGCTTTGTTCAGGAAAGGAAGAGGCACTAAGGATCATATTGCAAACATATGCTGGATAATGAAGTGCACCAAAGAATTTCACAAGAAAATCAGCCTGTGCTTTATAGATTATAGCAAAACATTTGATTGTGCAGATCATGAAAAACTATGGATTTCTCTTTAAAAATGGGTATGTCACAACATTTGATTGTCCAGATGCAGAACCTGCACTCAGGACAAAAGGCTACTGTCAGGACTGAATATAGAGAAACTGAATGATTTCCAACTGGTAAGGGCATCAGGCAAGGCTGCATTTTCTCACCCTACCTGTTTAATTTGTATGCTGAACATTTCATATGTAAAGCAGAGTTAGACTAGGAGGAAGAAGGTGTAAAAACAGGAAGAAGCAACACCAACAATTTAAGATATGGAGATAACACCATACTGTTGCTGTTAACTGCCCTTGGACCTTATCACACGTGGGCCACAAAGCGATAAGAAAGTGAAATAAGAATAAATCCAGGAATAAACCGAAAGAAATCTAGGAATAAACCACAATACGTAAATGGCTATCAGATGCAACTAGCATCATTGTGCAATTAACGAAAGCGCGATGAAGCGCTCCCGGGAACCATATTTGCTGTTCGCACACATGTGAGAAAATCCCGGACATAACCAAGCAATGATCCTCTGCGCATGCCCAATACAGCTGCGGCTGTCACTTGCCGCGGCTGTCACCCAAACCCCTTCCCAAGCCGGCTCGGAGGTCCTCCTTGGAGCGCAGGCCCCGCACAGGGTCTGCGCTCTGAGCATAACGTCCTCGGAGAGCTGGCTCTCTGAGGACGTCCTCCTTGGAGCGCGGACGCCTGCACTCCGAGGAGGTCCCCTCAGAGACCAGCCCTTTTAGCCCCGGCTTCGCTTTTCTATGGGCTGGTCCTCCGAGCAGAGGAGTCCTCCGCTTGGAAGACCAGCCCATAAAGCAGTGAGGCTGGGGCTAAAAGGACGCTGGCGGCGGCGCCCTTTTAGCCCAGGCTTTGCTTTTCTATGGGCTGGTCCTCTGAGTGGAGGACTCCTCCGCTCAGAAGACCAGCCCATAAAGCAGCGAGGCCGGGGCTAAAAGTACGTGCTTTTAGCCCCAGCTTCGCTTTTCTATGGGCTGGTCTTCCGAGTGGAGGAGTCCTCCGCTCAGAGGACCAGCCCATAGAAAAGCGAAGCCGGGGCTAAAAGTGCTGGTCTCTGAGGGGACCTCCTCAGAGTGGGGACCCTGCGCAGGGCCTGCGCTCCAAGGAGGACCTCCTCAGGTCCTCCTCGAGCGCAGGCGGGGGCAGGGAAATGCTCCCCAATACGTATTGGGGAAATGCTTCACAATACGTATTGCCTGTTCATATTCATATCGGACTTACGGCAAAAGCGAAATGATTCCCGTCGCGCACTTGTACTTCCTGAAGAAACCAAAATTCAAAAGATCTCAATTCTTTCCGGATTCTGTCGGGGTTCTGTCGGGGTTCTGTGCGGTTCTGTGCGATGTTGTGTGAACACACAGAAAAATAATATGTATTAGGTCGGGATTTCGTTTGGATTCTGTCTGCTTTGGACCCCGTGTGATAAGGTCCCTTGAGTCGATCTCGAGCCATGGCTACCCTATGGATGAGACATATCCAAGACCCCCTGTCCTCCACTACTCTGCTTAAATACTACAAACCCAAACCCATGACCTCCTTAACAGAGTCCATCCATCTGACATATGGCCTTCCTCTCTTCCTACTTCCCTCCACCTTTCCCAGCATTATTGTCTTTTCTAATGAGTCCTCTCTTCTTATGATGTGTCTGAAGTACGACAGCCTCAGTTTGGTCATCTTGGTTTCCAGGGAAGTTTCCAGCTTGATCTCCTCTAGGACCCATTTGTTTGTCTTTTTGGCTGTCCACAGGATCCTCAATACTCTTCTCCAGCACCACATCTCAAATGAATTGATTTTCTTCCTTTCATCTTTCTTAACTGTCCAGCTCTCACATCCACACATGGTAATAGGGAATACAGTGGCTTGTATGATCTAACTTTTGTGCTGAATATCTTTGTATTTTAGAATCGTTTCTAGTTCTTTCATAGCCACCCTCCCTATTCTTAATCTTCTTCTGATTTCCTGACTGCAGTCCCTATTTTTATCAATGTTTGATCCTAGGTATGGGAATTCATTTACTATTTCTATTTCTTCATTGTCTAGTTTGAACTTGTGAAGGTCCTCGGTGGTCATTATTTTTGTTTTCTTTATGTTAAACATTAAGCCTGCCTTAGCACTTACCTCTTTGATCTTCCTTAGTAGGTATTCCAGGTCTGTGAAGTTTTCTGCTAGTACTATGGTATCATCTGCATATCTTAGATTGTTGATATTCCTTCCTCCGATTTTCACTTCTTCTGTGTCCAAGCCTGCTTTTCTTATAATATGTTCTGCATACAAGTTGAACAGATAGGGTAAAAGTATGCAACCTTGTCTGACTCCTTTGCCAATTGGGAACCATTCTGTTTCTCCATGTTTTGTTCTGACACCATACTAACACCATATGAACACCATACTACTAGCAGAGAATAGCAAAGACTTGGAATGTTTACTGAAGAAAGTCAAGGAACAAAGTGAAAAGGCAGATGGACTTTAAGAAAACAAAAATAATGGCCAGAGATTATTTACATAACTTTAACGTAGGCTCAGTCATTAAGAAGAATGACAACTGCAATCAAAAATTAGAGGAAGAGCAGGACTTGGAAGGGCAGCTATGAAGGAACTAGATAAGATCATGAAGTGTAAAGGTATATAATTGAATACCAAAGTTAAGATTATCTATATCGTTGTATTTCCAGTTACTATGTATGGTTGTGAAAGCTGGACAAAGAAGAAAACTCATGAGAATAAAATCAACTCATTTGAAATGTGGTGCTGAATAACAGTTCTATGGATAATATGGACTGCTAAAAAGGCAAATAAATGGCCCCTACAGCAAATCAAGCTTGAACTCTCCCTAGAAGCCAAGATGACTAAACTGAAACTGTTGTACTTTGGGCATATCACTAGAAAATATGACTCACTAGAAAAGACAATAATGCTTGCTAAGGCAGAAGGCAGTAGGAAAAGAGGAAGATAGAATTACAGACAGATAAACTCAATCAAGATAGCCACAGTTCTGGGTTTGTAAGAGCGGAGCAGAGTTGTATATGATAGGGTGACCCGAAGGCCTCTCTCTATAAGTCAAAGTTAACAACAAATGTTCCAACAATGTGAAACATAACTAAGCAATTGCAGAGTGCAAAATGACTGTGTAGTGCTGTGGTGTTCAATTGGTCCTCCATACCCATAGATTCTTTATCCATCTATTCAACCATTCATGACTTGAAAAAGTTAGCCTTGATTTTGCTATTTTATATAAGGGACACCATTTTACTATGCCATTGTATTTAATGGGACTTGAGCATACATTTATATGAAGCCACTGGGAGAGATCATTTGGAGGCATGGAGCATGGTGTCTTCAGTATGCTGACGACACTCAGATATATCTCTCCATGACCCGGTCTTCGGCTCAGACTTCAGATGGCGTCTCTCCTCTCAATGATTGTCTTAAGGCGGTAATGGACTGGATGAGGAAAAACAGATTGAGACTGAATCCAGACAAAACGGAGGTGTTAACAGTCACGGGCCTGAAACCAGGTCTGGGAATACAACTTCCAGCTCTGGATGGAGTCACACTCTCCTCCAAGGACTGTGTTCGCAGCCTGGGGGTACTCCTAGATTCGTCACTTCACATGACAAATCAGGTGAATGCGACGGTCAGGAGTGCCTGTTATCAGCTTTGGCTGATACGCCAGCTCCGCCCTTTCCTGGAGATTAGGGATCTCGAAACTGTGATACACTCTCTGGTAACCTCACATCTGGACTTCTGTAATGTGCTCCACATGGGGCTACCCTTCTGCTTAACTCGGAAATTTCAATTAGTTCAAAATATGGCAGCCAGGTTACTTACTGGTACATCTAGGAGAGAGCACAAAACACCAGTGCTGAAATCTCTCCACTGGCTGCCTATTAGTTTCCGAGCCCAGTACAAGATGTTGGTTATGACCTTTAAAGCCCTACATGGCTTGGGTCCAACTTATCTTCGGGACTGCCTCCTTCCCTATGATCTTCCCCGGGCACTTCGGTCTTCTGGGAGGAACCTGTTACAGCCCATAAAAACCAGACTGTCGGCGACCTCCCAGAGAACCTTCTCTGCCTCTGCCCCCAGATTATGGAATGGCCTGCCGGATGAGATCTGTCTTATTACTACTCTTGACTGCTTTAAAAAAGCAGTAAAGATGGTTCTCTTCCAGCAGGCCTTCCCTGAATAACATCCTGGCCCATAGGAATGTATTCCAGCTCTTCTGTTGCTTAGCTGCTATTTATTTGTATTGTATTGTTTTCCTTTATCTTGTATTTTAATCCTGTTATAGTTTAATATATTTTTAAGGGGTGGGTGGGTGGGTTAGGGAAAGGGGTTGTTTGACTGTTTTAACTTGTAATGTTGTTTTAATTTGCTGTACGCCGCCTTGATTGCGCTGCAGAGAGGCGGCATAAAAAATTATTATTACATGGATTCTGGTATTGAATTCACTATGCATCCACCACATACCAGCTTTGTGAATAAATGGGAGCAAGCTAAATCATGAAAGGTTTTAGCCCTAGCCTTTCGAATTAACAAAAAGTTAACAACATATCATATGAAGATCAATGAATGTGAGAAAATAGGCTCAGTATTTAGCAGATGTAGGTACCAGAAACTGGGAGTGTCCTATGAAAAGAGGGACCAGGGTTTGACTCTCTGTTCAGCCATGGAAATCCACTGGGTGACCTTGGGCAAGTCACACTGTCTCAGCCTCATAGGAAGGCAAAAACAAACCCCCTCTGAGAAATCTTGCCAAGAAAACCTTGTTATAGGTTCATCATAAATCAGAAATTACTTGAAGGCACACAACAACAAGTAGTTGTGAAATCAACCTCAGGATATATTGTGCTGTGAGAAGGGTGTCAGACTAAGCAACTTGGGGGCAAAACAGACAGGCAGGAAAAGATGGCTTGAAGCTGCCTTTTCCAAAGCCACGTTGAAACCCCCAAAACCACACCGCCAGCTCCCAAGGTGGCTGGAGTATGCATGTCATGACCACACAACATGGCTTCAGGCTCTGCCGCTGGGTACTTTTTTTTTTTTTACTGTCCCACCACCATCCCTGCGCACCTTCGCAAGAGTGCACTGCCAGCGACTGCCATCCTGTTGCATGGCCATCCCTGTGAACCTGTACACATTTGCATGTGCAGTGCTTCACCAGGATAGGGCATCAGAGCAGAGGTGTTCCCATGCAGATGACAGTAAGGTACAATCCTGTCTTCCTTCATCTGCCCCTTCACCCTATGCCTCCCCTCTTGGTTTCCCTTTCGGACATTGCCACCCCCACCACTTGTGTACTACAGCTCTGTCTCTTTTAAGTTCACTCCTATACCGGGTTGTTTACATGCATAATTAGGGTTAGGGTTTGGAAAGAGTGCCCCTTTAGAGCCACATTGGTGTTGGTGCATTTATATGCACATGGGAAGGTGCACATTTTTCAGGAAGAAGTGGAAAAAAGCTGCACCTTTTCGCTCCATAAGGCACCTAGAGGGTGTTTCCCTGCTGGCTTCAAGGCATGCGTCATCTAAATGCCACACCTTCAAGCCAGCCTGAAAGCACCTCTTTTTGCCTTTCTGTTTAGCCCCTTTGTCAGGAGTGGAACAGAGAGCTACCCCCATGATTTTTAAAGAGATAGCCTTGTTTAGTCTGTTTTAGCATAAAAATAGGGGGGGGGGGCAGCAAAAAAATTTGGTAGTATCATTGAGACTGATTTCTTTCTGGATGAGATTTTTTGGATATCAATCCACTCCTGCAGATGCACTGATGGAGTACAGTATTGACAGCACAGGTATTTAAGATCAGGTACACAGTTGTGGGAGTGGGACTGAATGGAATAGGATACAAAAAGATGCAACTCATGACTATTTGTTAAGACAGAGATTGTCTGTTCAGGGAGTACACAGCTAGGTCCAGGTGGGATATGAATACAATGTCCTGGACATACAAATTTCTGAATTACAAAATAATTAAAAGGAAGGGTGGAACCCCTCTCCCAAAACCAAATTGGGATATAGTCACAAATTGCAATCCATTATCAAAGGTATGAAAAAAAGATAATGGTTTTTTGACACACTCCAGATATTCATATAAGAGTACTCACAACTGTATTTATAACAAATACATTTTCTCAGAGAAGCTTTTGACTCCAAGGAAACTTAACTTTTGTAAGCAGCATTAATGCTTTCACACTTCCCTACTAACAATGCAGATAGTTGAAAGACCTGTATCAATTTACAGAATTCCCTGATCCACCTTGGATCCTGCATAGGAAGAAAAGGGATATATAATATCAATCAATCAAACAAACAAACATCTTTAAAGATTTATAACCAGGATCACAAAGTGCATTTTTCTGTGTCCTATTACATTCTACGCACCTCCCACAACCATATAACGGTGATTAAATATCTGGCTTTAATATTGTATTCCATCAGTGCATCTAATGAAGTGAACTGGTATCCACAGAAGCTCCTGCTACAATAAATATATTAGTCTCAAACTGCTGCTAGACATTTTCCCCATCCCCATCCCCACACCCACCCCTGCTTTATTTTGGCTTTTTTATTTTAAAAAAACCCTAGCAATGTTGCTGGGAACCACTGATGAATTCCATTGCACTCTTATGAAAGACAATTCTCTTGGTTTTTATTTAACATTTATTAGCTGCCATAAGAAGACATGGTTTGAGAATATGAGAAAGAACAAATTTTCCTGCATCTGAAGCAGAAGGTTCTTCTTATTGTGCCATGACTGTGATATAGCATCAGTTTGCAGACACTGGGCTCTGTCTGGTGCAAATGAGATGTCTTCAGGCCCATTGATTTTCATGTTGTCATTTATTGGTGTCCTTTATCTAAAGGGGTGTAATTGAGAGAATACTAGCCAGTAACAAAGGGTAAGGAGCTGCAACTGTATGCATAAAAGAGAAACATCTTTATTATTTAGTTAGATTGGTTGGGAGGTTGAAAGCTTGCAAACAGAATTTTATCAAAAGGAAAAGCCCAGGGTAGCTTATGGCATATAATATGAGCTGACAGTTTTTCCCCCATCCCAAGCAGAGCTAAAGTTGGCTAATTTTAACAAGTCTTGGTATTGGTTCCTCCCTACTGCCAAGTGTTTCTCCACCAGAAGTCATGTCCCCTGCTCCCATTTTGCTTGGGAGTAATGAAAATTACCCTGGTCTTGCACATACGTTCCTGGGGAAAAACATAATAAGCATAATGTGAAAACAGAATAAATAAAAGTTCAAAACTGTTTATGCTCAGGAAAACTCCCAGCCTTCTTATATATTGTTGGATCATAAAGCTTGCACAGCTCTCAGCCTAGTTAGAACTAGCATGTTCAATCTAGGCCAGGGGTAGGCAACCTTTTTGATCTGGGGGCCGGGTTGCTGTCCCTCAGACAATTGGGGGGCCGAAGCACCAAAAATAAATAAATAAATAAATAAATAAATAGAAAAATAAAAATAAATAAAAATAAATAAATAAATAAATAAATAAAAATATATATGCATGCACACTCTCTCAGCACCGGAAAAGCCATGGCAAAACCCCTGTGGAGATTTTGCCAAGAAAACCCCAAGAACAAGTAATAATAACAATAATCAATATCATCATGGCGGGCGGGGGTGACGGGCGGTGGCGGCAGCAAGACCGGCCTGGGGCTGGTCCAAAGGCCTCGGGAGGGCGCATCCGGCCACCGGGCCTTAGGTTCCCTACCCCTGATCTAGGCTATCAGCTTAGAAATAATTACAAAGGCAATAATAAAAAGGAATCTTCTGAGGACCTCTGCCTTCCCTCTAAAATAAATATAGTACATTTATTTTAATACAATGATATTAACTTGTGTTAATAGTCTCTTCCTCCTGGCTTTATCCATGATTAGGGCAGACATGACTGAACAAAGGTAGCCATTGTTGACACATCTAGGGCTCATTCACACTATGATTTAACCTGGTTTGCAAACCAGGTTAAATGTGCCTTGTTCAAACTCAAACCGATTTCACCCCTGAGTGTATCGGGGTGAATCAGGGCAAACTGGCACAAGCCCTTTTGACCCACATCATTTTGAAAATGTTCCTAGTCTCATGCTTAGTAGCTGGCTTGTTCTCTTCAACAATCTGATTCCTATTATGCAGCTGCATGCTTCTACCCATGGAACATTATTTAATGTATTCATTGGCCTGGACCATATTGTTAGTCCCAAATAGAGTAGACTCACTGAATTAATGGAATTTACTTTTATGTTGAAGTGTATTGAGGTTGTTAACTGCCTTTGAGTTGACCTTGACCCATGGCAATCTTGTGAATGAGATATCTCCTAGACCCCTATTCTCAACCTTCCTGCTCAGGTCCTGCAGGATCAGGCCTGTGCCCTTCCTGATTGAATCTGAGCCATGTGACATGTGGTCTTCCTCTCTTTCTACTGCATTCTATCTTTTCCTAACATTATTGTCTTTTCTAATGAGTCATGTCTTATCATGATGTGGCTGAAGTACAGCAACTTCAATTTGATCATCTTGGCTTCTAGGGAGAGTTCAGTCTTGATTTGTTCAAGGACCCATTTGTTTGTCTTTTTGGCCATCCACAGTAACCCCAGCACTCTTCTCTAGTACCACATCTTAAATGAGTGGATTTTCTTTCTATCCACTTTCTTCACTGAGCAGCTCTCACATCCATACATGGCAATGGGGATTACAATGGCTTGGATGATTCTAACTTTAGTGTTCAGTTGTATATCTTTACATTTTAGAATCTTGTCTAGTTCTTTCATGGCTGCATTTCCCATTCCTAGTCTTCTGATTTCTTGACTGCAGTCTCCATTCAGATCAATGTTTTATCCAAGGTATGGGAAAGGTTTGACTATTTTGATTCCCTTGTCACCTAAATTGAATTTATGTAAATTTTCCATTATCATTATTTTTGTTTTCTCTATGTTCAGTGGTAAGCCTGCCTTTGCATTTTCTTCTTAAACTTTTCTTAGTAATTGTTCCAAGTCTGTGATGTTTTTCACTAGTAGTATGGTGCCATCTGCCTAGCTTATTGCTGATGTTCCTTCCTCCTATCTTCACTGCTCCTTTGTCTGTTTTTACCTGCTCTTTGTATGCAAGTTAAACAAGTAGGATGACAGAATGCAGCCTTGCCTGACCCCTTTGCCAATTCAGACCCATTCTGTTTCTCCATATTCTGTTCTAACAATAGCTTCTTGTCCTAAGAACAGATTCTCACCAGGACCATCAAATGTAGTGGCACTCTCATGTCTTTAAGAGCATTCCATAGCTTTTTTCCCTGATATATGCAGTAAAAGGCATTGCTATAATCTATAAAGCACAAGCCAATTCTGGAATTCTTTGGTTCACTCCATTATCCATCGTATGTTTGCAAAGTGGTCCCCAGTGCCTCTTTCTTTCCTGAATCCTGCTTGCACCTCTGGGATTTCTCTCTCAATGTATGATTGGAGTCTATGCTGCAGAATTTTGACAATAATTTTGATTGCATAGGCAATTAATGCTATGGTCCTATAATTGCTTTATATGTTGTATCAGTCAACAATTGACTCAACAGGTCTGCTCTAGCTAGAACTAACCAATAGCATCCAGGCCACTGAATGCTTGTTCTAGGCTTTGAAGTACTATATATGTTTATTGATTCACCTTTATTGTAAAACCAGAGCATTTATTCTTGAGTACTACATTTGCTGCTGTCTCTTGCTGCAAGAATTCAATAACTTAAGTGTTTTGTGTGGGAATACATGCATGTGCACATGGACACCCACCCACACACATACATAGTATGTTTTGCAGTGTTCTGTTGGGTTTACAAGTACAGTATATTTGTTTGAATAGATTTGTTTTATACCACAACTTATATGCAACAGTTACTGCTATTAGCAATTCATTTTGTCACAGAGTGGTATTAGATCCAGAGCTTAGAAAAGATCCTTTTTTGGGACAATGACTTCCATGACTCCACAGTCAGTATTGCTACCAGCCATCAGCCATGCTGCTATGGGAGCCTGTGAGTTATTATCCAAAGAATAACTTTTCCTTGCTTTAATAAGAGCATACATTTTAGCAATGACAATGTGAAATTGCCTGCATAATTTGTAACTATTTTCTGTACCTTGCACCATCTTTTTTCATTCCTCATGGGAAATGAAATATCTTCTTCTTTCCCAGCCTTCTGTGTTAAAGCAGTTGTTTACTATAATCCTTTTTCTTTCTTTTGCAACCTATGACATACCTGAAAACACATTGAGTGCTTGTTCAGCTGTGTCTGCAGCAGTTAACAGGGTCATTATCTTAAAATTTCTTTAAGACTGCTGCTTTATTTTGCCTCCTTAATTGGTGAATGATATTGCCTGTTTGATGTGACATCTGTTGGTGCCATCTCCATCTCTGCTTTAAGAGAGAAAATAAAGTTAACTTCAGTGGAAGTCTGGCAATGTCTTTGGTGCAGTGCAGGTTGTAGGTGAATAGGACACAAATTCTGAGTGCAGATTGTCACCAAGGTGAGGTTCTTCAGTGGTATGAGCATAGGAAATGCTCTCTAGGTATGTCTAACAAGCTATAATGTTGCCCAGGTTCTTCAGCTGGTTGAGTGCATGCCTGCATGTATAAACATGTAAGCATTTGATGTTGTGTTCCTTCAAGTTGTTTCCAACTTATGGCAACCCTAAGGTGACCCTATCATTGGGTTTTCTTGGCAAGTTTCTTCAGAAGGAGGTTGCCATTGTCATCCTCTGAGGCTGAGAGAGTGTGACTTACCCAAGACCACCCAGTGGGTTTACATGGCCAAGTTAGGATTCAAACCCTGGTCTCTAGAGTCCTAGTCCAACACTCAAACCACTACACCAGGCTGGCTTTTGAGCATTTGATATAAGATCCTTATTACCTATGAAGCATCCAGTCTAAGAAGATAATTACTAACCCAAGCTTGCAATGTTTTTCTCTCTCCAGACTTATCACAGCAACCTGCAACATGGAACCCATATTGATTTGCTGATTGATTGGCTGTCACATTTGCATGCTGCCCGAACACAAAGTTTCCTGAGTCAGAAAAAACCACAGGAGTAAAGAAAAACAACCACCCAAAGGGAGCATATTTTTAATAATAATAATAATAATAATAATAATAATAATAATTTTTATTTTTATCCTGCCCCTCTGCATCATACATCAAAGGAGTCACAGACAGAATAGGGAAACTGATGAGGAAACAACCTCCAAATGCTTTACAAACCGACCAAGAAAATCCAGCAAATGCTGCACTCAGCAAAGGTCAGGCAGGAGAGACCCTCTCACGGTTGCAGGGGAACAAGTCTATATAGGGACCACAAAATGCAGTGTTCAAACACAAATCAAGGAACATGAGAGAAACTGCAGACTGGGCCAGCCAGAAAAATCAGCAGTAGCAGAACATGTTATAAACCAATCTGGGCATAAAATGCCATTTGAAAACACTGAAATTCTGGAGCATGCCAAAAACTATCAGGTCAGAATGCACAGGGAAGCCACTGAAATCTACAAACACCTGGACACCTTCAACAGGAAAGAAAAAACCCTGAAAATAAACAAAGTTTGGCTACCAGTCCTAAAAAACACCAAAAACAAGACTCAGTAGATGCAAAGGAACTTCACCCGGGGCAGGAGTTTTCCAAGCAGACAATGGACTAAATAGACACTAATCCTTCTCACATAGCCTCACATCCTGAGGCCTTGCCATTCAACAAGAGAACAATACACAGATTAACATGCAAATCACATCCTCTCAACCAAGGGTCACACAGTGTGTGTGTGTGTGTGTGTATATATATATATATATATATATATATATATATATATATATATCCCACTCACTTCCATGCCAGCATTCTCTGAAAACACAGCCACATAGCTTGAAAAACCCACAAAAAACTTTCCTGAATCACTTTCAATAAATTCTGAGCAAACATTCTTTTTCTTTCAGTTTCTCACCCTCCCTTTCTCTGACATATTTCTCCCCACAAATAAAACAAAATATGAAAGACAATAATGGTCTCAACTGCTGCTGTCCAGCTTTGGTCAATGCACAACTTGCTCATGGATCCTAAGTGATTGTTTGAAAACCTGTGAAAATTAGCTCAAGTCTCCTTGGAATATACTATATCATTCTGCAGTTCAAACACCCTCCTGGGATAAACAAATCCCCTACAAACAAAAAAGCAGATGTCATGAAGAAGTATTTTAACCTAAGCTTCTCACAGATAACATCTTTTGTATAAGCAAGCTTCCTTTGAAAAGTACCTAAGGGGGCTTTATTAAAAACAACCACCACCACAAACTGCACTTGCATTCTGGACAATAATTACAGGGTGAGTCTAGGTAGTCTCACAGGTGAGTCTGTTCCAACTTTCCAAATGAGCTTCTTTATTCTCATGAGAGCAAATGGCTCCAAATAACCTGCACTAACTCTAGGTTACTAGCAATAGCAGGGGTGAGAATGTACCAGGGACTCATTTGTGACCTATTAGCTGCCACTGCTTTTGAGGAACTGGTGTGGTGCAGGTCCTGTATTGTAGCATTACCACCTGCTCTTTGGCCCTTCTGTACCTGCCCTTTTCATGTGTGAGGTGCAAGATGGCAACTGTGGCTCTAAGACAGAGAAAGAAAGGGACGTCAAAGCAAGCTTGAAGCATTGTGAAGATTATAGACTTTGGCAGAAATGTATGAATATGAAATTCCCTTTGCTCTTTTCTTTCTGTAGCTGAATGCTTCTTTTGTTCAAGAAGAACAGAAGAGTCCCCTTTTTTGGGAAGAGAAAAGAGAGACGGACCATCTGAGGAAATGAGAGTGCAAGAGAGTGTGCATATGGAAAGATGGACAGATAAAAAAAAGGGGGGGGGGAGAGGGAGAAACAATGCAAGGGTACAGAAAATTCAATAGGATAGAAGGATAAATGTCTTGTAGAAACAAGAGATACAGGACAGAGAAACCACTGGCAATATACATATTAGCTAGCAGTCACATAAATTAAATGGAAGAGATAAAGTAACTTGACAAAAAGATACTTCTGGGATCTGTACTGAATTGCAAATCCCATCCCGCTTATCAATATAATTATCATGGCAACCTTCAGCAGCCAAGGTAATGCTGTCCTATGGTAATTTATAAGCACTGGATAATGGACTCTCCCTGCTGCTCCATTTACTACAGTGCTAATGAGGTGAACTGGGGGCTGCACCCAGCCAGTGGAGCCACACAGTCCAATTGTGCTCAGCACCCTTTGTTCTTGCTGAGCCTTTGCTGTCAAATGAGATAGCCTGGGGTTGGCTGTGCTATTTTCTTGGCTTGCCTTCAGTTCTCTTCCTTGTATTTGCTGTCTTTGCCACTAAGGGATTTTCCGGTATGCAGAAGAATATTTGTTCTAAGTCACTTTAAGGTGGGTATATTGCAGTACCTAAGAATGGATATGACTGGGGAACCATCTAGATCAAATTGTACTTGAGCCTTGCAAATGTATTTATATGTTTGTACCTCTTCTGGGGAAAAGTAATTCTGAGAGGATGGGATTTGGAGGTGAAGAGTAGCAGCAAGGTCATGGCCAATTGTCCAGGAGCAGCAAATATGGTTTGAATGTCTCTCCTGCTTTCTTGTGATTCAATATGGGAAGTCTGGCAGGGCAAGTAGTGGCAAGAGGCCCAGAGACAATGCACTCTCTATCAGGAGACATTATGTCCCTGCATGACAGGCAGGGCAATTCTGTTCCACTTGAAAGTGCCTTTCATGAAGAGTCTTGTCTGCTAAAATACTTGAGATTTAATTACAAATATCTGTGTGGAAGATGTAGTTAGGCCTTCATTAGGTAGCATGAGGCAACCCACTATTCTCTACAAAACCAAAGCTTGTTTCTCCAAAGAAAAGAAAGCAGCCTGCTGAATGTGTCCTCACTGCAGAGAAAGAGTCTAAAAGTGAAAACAAAACAGAAGTAAAGACAAAGAGAAAGAAGAAAGGTTTTATATGCAGTGAGTCCCATTGATCGCTGCAGTGGCAGCGGCAGCGATGGAGCCAGGAAGGCTTGGGCGGAGCCTTTAAAAGCTTGCACAGAACACCGTCTCCTGGTGGGGCAGCAGCAGCAGCAGCGATGGGGCTGGGAAGACCAGGCGGAGCCCTTAAAAGCTGGCCCATAACATCTCATATGACCCTCCACCATTATCATCTGGTGCCTCTTCCTTCTGCAGCAATGGTGGCAAGGCAAGTGCTGAGCCGCCCTGTACCAGCACTTGGGACACCACAGTGGCAGTGACACCATGAGTAGTGTTGGGAAGCCAAGACCTAATTTTGGGGAATTTATAATTAGCTCAAATGAGAGAGGGAAGCGCCCAACTTTGCTTCTAGGACCTTATCCAATTGTCTACGGCAGATATAAGAATTCTGGCTGGGAAGACATTGAAACGGACCAAGCTCCAATTAAAGTCAACAATAAGCAAACATCCAAATGCAGCACGCACACACACATGCTAGAGGAATAAGCGGGGAAGAGAGAGAGCGGGGAAGGCAAAGAGGAAAACCAGGATAGAGGGAGATATACTCACACCCGAGCGACTCCTCTGGGCTTTGGTGGCGAATGAAGATGAGTTCCGTGGAAGGGGCATGACCGGCAAGAGGGGGGTCGCGCGAACTATCTCAGAGTACAGACCGACAGAGTTTCAGCATGCACTTCCAAGGTAGCACGATGTCTGCTAAAATCCAGGGGTTCTTATAGGGAAATTCTTCCTTCTAGCCATGGGCTGGACAATATCTAGACAAAGGCGTGATGGGCTTTTCATTGTTTACTTAAGTCTGGGCATAGTCTAAACCAGGGGTAGGCAACCTTTCCCTTTAACGGCCGAGGGACTTCAGCTCCCAAAAGCCTCAGCCATGTTGGCCAATAGTCCCATGTTGGCCAATAGCTCCTGGGATTCTGGGAGCTGAAGTCCCTCGGCCCTTAAAGGGGAAAGGTTGCCTACCCCTGGTCTAAACAATGCATGTGGTATCAAAGCAATCAAGGAAAGGAAGCTAGAGAAAGGAGGTGCCATCAAATCTAATCACTGTCTCATCAAGTGTGAGACTAAGACAAACAAACATCATTAGGTATCTTTTCCAACATAATGGGATATTCCCCAAGGCAACTCCCATAACCTGCCTGTCCCGGTGGTCTTTTGTAACCTCACTTGCTTACATGACTTCACATCTAGGGGATTATGGCTTCTATCTCCCAGGGGTCAGGCTGGGGTCATAGGGGACTCTGCATAGTCAAAATATATATGAAAAATGGAGGACTTTTACTAACTGTAGGGCTTGGGAGGGACTCTTTTGTTAGCTCATCCTGTCTTCTCATCACTTGGGGCACCCACAGGAACAGCATGGCAGGGAGGGTTATTTACCTCTCTTAACTTCTTTAGTAACAGAGACCAGGAATGATCTGGGGGTGGAAATTGGGGTTGTGCGGGGGAAAGGGAGGTATGGCAGGAACAGAGTGAACAGATGTTACAAAAGAAGGTGGGATTGCTGTTTGGAAGCTATCCCACCTTCAGTTCACTCTGTTTCCCGGAATGGATTGGAGAGCATTCCACAGAACCTTACCTTGCTCCTCTGCAATGCCAGGTCAGTCAAAAATAAGACCCATATTATATATGATCTCCTCATAGATGAGGACGCCGACCTGGCTTGCTTTACAGAGACCTGGCTGGGAGAGGATAGCGCCATAACTTCGATGCAGGCCCTCCCAGCTGGGTATTCTGTCAGTAAATAGGTAAGGGGAAGTGGGCGGTGGGGGGGGGGCAGAGTGGCTCTGGTTTACAAGAACAACTTGACCTTGATGAGGATACCTGTCCGGAACACAGTCCACTTTGAGTTTATGTACCTGAGCCTGAGGACCAAGGATAGTTTGGGGATTCTGCTAGTATATCAACCACCCCGTTGTCTAGCAGACTCCCTAACCGAACTGACACAGCTGGTCTCAGAGTTGCTGCTGGAGTCACCCAGACTGTTAGTTCTGGGCGACTTCAACATTCCACTGGAGACCAGCCTGACAAACTTAACAGGTGCGGCTCGGGAGTTCATGGAATCCATGACAAACATGGGCCTATCCCAACTGGTTGTCGGGCCCACACATTGTACGGGTCATACCCTCGATGCGGCTTTTAGTACGGAACACGAATATCTGTGGGCAGAGGTTATTAATACCACCGCATTGTCATGGACAGATCATTTCCTGGTCAAGACTGAACTGAGAGCCACTATTCACCCCACTGGGAGTGGTGGACCCATTAGAATGGTCCGCCCTCGAAGGCTAATGGAACCAGTTGGTTTCCAGAAAGCCTTAGAGGGTTTAATGGTTGGGAATAACGGTGATTCTGTCAAAGCTTTGGTTAATACCTGGAGCACTAATCTTACCACGGCGATTGACACGATCACTCCCAAGTGTCCTTTCCAACCAGCTTCAAACCGGAAGCCATGGTATACATCAGAGCTTAGGAAAATGAAGCAGGTTGGACAATGACTAGCACGCACCTGGCAGAAAACTCGACTCTTATCTGACAAGACTCATCATAGGAACTTTCTTTGCTCCTATCGAGAGGCAATACGTGCAGCACAGAGATCTTTCTGTTTTGCACGTATTGCATCTGCAGAGTCCTGTCCAGCAGAGCTGTTTAGGGTGGGGGAGCTGATGCAGGTCCCATCTGAGCAGAACCCTTTACTTAACCCAACAACAACCTGCTGTGATGCATTTAACAACTTTTTTGCAGATAAAATCTCTCAGATAAGAGCTGACTTGGACACCAGTGTTTTGACAGAATCAATGGGTGAGGTATCCAGTAACTCCGTTAGTGAAATTATCTTGGATCACTTCCAATCTGTGAGTACCGATGACGTGGACAAGCTTCTTGGTAGAGTGAGGAAAATGACCTGCCCCCTCGATCCTTGCCCATCATGGCTGGCCATCCGGGGGGAGGGGGTGCATTGAGGATATTCCTTAGGGACATCATCAATGCATCCCTCAGGGAAGGTTATATTCCATCTTGCTTGAAGGAAGTGGCAGTTAGGCCGCTTCTGAAAAAACATTCAATTGACCCCCTGGATATGAATAACTATAGGCCAGTCTCCTTACTACCATTCTTGAGCAAAGTAATAGAGACGGCGGTTGCTCTTCAACTCCAAGCTGTCTTGGATGAAACTGATTATCTAGATCCATTTCAAACTGGCTTTAAGACTGGATTTGGAGTTGAGACTGCCATGGTTGCCTTAACCGATGACCTTTGTCTAGGCATCGACAGGGGTAGTGTGACCCTGTTGGTGCTTCTAGACCTCTCAGCGGCTTTTGACATGATAGATCACAGCATCCTCTTAGATCGCCTGAGTAGGTTAGGAATTGGAGGCACTGCATTGCAGTGGTTCCGTTCCTTCCTCTCGGGCAGATCCCAGAGGGTGCTGCCTGGGGACAGCTGCTCTGCAAAAAAAGAGCTTACATGTGGCATCCTACAAGGCACCATTCTGTCCCCCATGTTATTTAACATATATAATGAAGCCGCTGGGTGAGATCATTCGAAGACATGGGGCTGGGTGTTATCAGTACACTGATGACACCCAGATCTATTTCTCCATGTCTCAATCGTTGGCTGCAGCTCCCGATGGCATCTCTCCTCTCAATGACTGTCTTAAGGCAGTAATGGACTGGATGAGGAAAAACAGATTGAAAATGAATCCAGACAAAATGGAGGTGTTCACTGTAGCGGCCTCGAAACCAGGAATTGGGTTGCAACCTCCAGTCCTGGATGGGGTCACGCTCTCTGTGAAGGACTGTGTTCGCAGTCTGGGAGTGCTCCTGGATTCATCACTCCTGATGACTAATCAGGTAAATGTGATGGTCAGGAGTGCCTGTTATCAGCTTCAGCTGATACACCAGCTGCATCCTTTCCTGGAAGTAAGGGATCTTGACACTGTGGTGCATGCACTGGTAACCCCTCGTCTGGATTTCTGCAATGTGTTCTACATGGGGCTACCCTTGTGCTTGGTCCGGAAACTTCAGTTGGTAGAGAACATGGCAGCCAGAGTGGTCTCGAGGACATCTAGGAGAGACCACATAACACCATTATTGAAGTCTCTTCACTGGCTGCCTATTAGTTTCCAGGCCCAGTATAAGGTGTTGGTTATGATCTTTAAAGCCCTCAATGGCTTGGGTCCATCCTATCTTCAGAACTGCCTCCTCCCATACAATCCAACCTGCGCACTCAGGTCCTCTGGGAGGAACCTGCTGCAGCCGATGAAAACTAGGTTGTCGGCAACCTCCCAGAGGGCCTTTTCAGTAACCGCCCCCAGACTATGGAATGGCCTGCCAGATTAGATCCATCAGATTACAACCTTAAGCAGCTTCAAAAAGGCTGTTAAGACGGATCTCTTTCGGCAGGCCTTTCCTGACTAGATCCCTTTCCTGACTAGATCCCGGTCTCAGGAGTTCTCTTATCTCCTTTTCCTTGGCTGCAACTGCTGCTCTGTTTATTATGTCTGTTTTTTTATGATTTGTTATTTGATGTTTAACTATATGTTTTAATGATAATCATTGATTTAATACTTTTTTAAGGGGTGGGAGGGCTTGGGGTTTTGGG
Organism: Phrynosoma blainvillii; assembly: GCA_026167975.1. Taxonomy (NCBI): domain Eukaryota; kingdom Metazoa; phylum Chordata; class Lepidosauria; order Squamata; family Phrynosomatidae; genus Phrynosoma; species Phrynosoma blainvillii. The sequence continues at coordinate 158,758,482 of JANUYF010000004.1, forward strand.
TAGTATTTTAATATATTGTATGGGATTTTAACTATTGTAAGCCGGCCCGATTGTTTGACAGAGGGGGGGATAGAAATAAAATTTATTATTATTATTATTATTATTATTATTATTATTATTATTATATTTGCATGTATGTATGTGCACATGTACACATATATACATGCAGACACTGGTCGAGTCTCCCTTATCTGGTATTCCAAATTCCAAAATATTCCAGATGAAGGAAATGGATAAATTGACAAGGTTATTGAATAATGAGAATGTGGAATTGGTTGAGGAAGAGTGGGCTCCAGTGGAAGAATATATAAATAGAAAACGGGAACAAAGCAGCTAAGTAGTTATTAAGATTGTGTAAATGAACTGGATTTGTGATGATGACAGAAGTAAGAGATACAGAAATTATGTATGCAAAATGTGAAAAAATGTACTTACTTTCAAAGAACTATTGAGAAGCTTGAATTATGGGCAAACATACTGTAAAAATGACTAAGAATATATTTTAAATGGTTTTTTTATGTTTTTTTTTTAAAATAAAATTCTATTTAAAAAAATCCAAAAATGTCCACATGAGTGGCTGAGATAGTAGGACTTTTCATAGTTGGACTGGCTAGGGGTGGTACAGGAATGGCTGGGGTAGTCCTATCTCAAAGTATCCCATCCTTCTTTTTTCTCCACTTTCTTTTATCATGTTCGGAATGACAAGTTTCACTGTGCCTTGCAAACATGGAGGAAAGCACTTTATCACTAGCAGGTAAAGCAACACATAGCCAGCTATTTCACAAGTTTTGATGGAATACAAATTACTCTATAGTTTTTTGTAGGTTTTTTCGGGCTGTGTGGCCATGTTCTAGAAGAGTTTCTTTCCGATGTTTCACCAGCATCTGTGACTGGCATCTTCAGATGTCAGAGAGAAACTCTTCTAGAACATGGCCACACAGCCTGAAAAACCTACAAAAAGCTATGGATGCCGGCCATGAAAGCCTTCAACTTCACAAATTACTCTCTTTGACCAGGCAGTGGCATCACTACGGTTGGTGTCATCCAGTGTAGTAACTCATGGTGTCACTCCCCCACTGACTTCCTCCCATACCACACCATATAGAATCCTTAATAATGTTTTTTGTACTGTTAGTCGTGAACAGTAATTCCCATATATCACTGGATTTAATCACAAGAGTTGTGAAATTATGGAAACAACTAGCAAAATTAAAATTATACCTTTAAATTACAATATCATATACACAGCCTAAATGTATTTATATGTACATGTGGTTTCATGTGGTTAAAGTGAAAATTGGCTATAATGTGAACACACAGAGTATGAAAACAAGCATTGGCATGCCATGACATCATGAGGAGATAACAGTATGTCATGAAGTGTATTAATGAACCCATTCACTATTCTTATATAAAAAACAAAGAAGGTTGTATCTGTGTGCTTTGTGAAGAGATCTAATGTATATAGTACTCCTTCGCAAACACTGCTCTGCTAGTTATGGGGAATGCATGCTACAGCCTACTGCAGTGAAGCATCCATTAGAACAATGGCTGTGGGCTCTTTCAGTGAGATGGCTGGAATTCATGGTTGGGAGCATGAGAACAGAGTGGAGGGAGAATTTTGCTTATAGAATGTTATCTACATAGAAATCAAACCACTATGACACCACAGTTGGACATGGAAGTATGTTTGTGCCACTGCAAAATACACAGAAACTAGTAAGCATCTGTAGTTGAGACAATCTATTTTATTGTCTTTATTGTAAAAAGGATAAGGTACTTCTGATGCTGGGAATGACTGCTGGTTTATTTGGATGAAAGCATGCCTCATCCCCATCATGCCTCATAAAAATGCAGGGAGGGCTGTATGCGACATACAATTAAAACTCTACTAGGGTTGCAGACTGCCAGAAATTGTGCAAATTGAGTCCACTTTTAGGGTTAGGGAATCATGGGAACCGTATTTTATTGTGGCATCAGAGTTCTCTGACAGAGAAGGCTCAATGTCTCAGAAAAAAAGCAATTCCCATGATTCCATAGCACTAACCCTAACCCTAAAAGTGGACTCAATTTGCACTATTTCTGGCAGTCTGCAACCTGTCCAACCTGAATCCATCCTCTGCTCCTAGCCTGGATTTCACTCTAGCTGTTCCACTTAGCTCCTCTCCAGCCCCTGGCTAAATTCCCCAAAGTTTTGCAGGCACAGGAAATATATTTATTTATGAATCTCTTGATGTGACAAAAACTAAGATGGAAAGGAACAAAAATCAAACTTGGGTGAAGGAGATAAATCACTTTTTACATGATTCTTTTTATGTAGGTGTGAAAAGAAAAGTAAATGAAGGAAAGAAAGAAAATGGCAACTTGTTCACTCTACAGCAATATAATGGCACATGCCTGGGGACTAGAAGTTTTTAAAGTGATATCTGAGCATAAAGGGAAAGAGCAGTGAAAGTCTCCATTGATCAACTATTGTACAAGATGTCCAGCTGAACATCTGTGTAGAGGGGAACTGGGAATCATCAATTCCTCCAAATGTTGTTGTCCTGAAGGATCCAGGAACAAATGGTGAATATTGGATATTACAGTCTTAACAAAATCTGGAGGACTGTATGTTTCCCATGCCTGGTATAGAGAGTTGCTAGATATTTTGAGGTTCATTTTTTGGGGGTGATGTGGTATGGGGAAAGTAGGGATAAATGGGTCAATCTGTGGTTCATACATGTTCATTCTGTTCCATCACGTTTCTGCATTACTGCATGATTTCTCACACACAGAAAAAGGGCCACATCAAAATTCTCATATAAATGAGGATGTAAAAACTTAACTTTTGAATATATTGCCTCATAAAAATGCATGCATACATGTATCTTATTGAAATGTACAGATTTTAAAACTTTGTTTATCCTAAAATGCAGATTTTAAAAACATTGTGGAAGGTTTGTTGAACTCAAAATGTCAACAAAAATGAGAAGTGCAAAATGCCAAAGGATAATAAATGCCTCAATTCCTAATTAGCCCTGAAGGTATGGATCAGATCTTTTCACAATGGAATTTATAAAGGCAACATTCCTCAGTAAATAGTAAAAAGTGTAATATTTCCAGTCATATTTTAATTTGCAAGCTACTTTGAGTCCCAATTTTGGGGAAAAGTTGGGGTATAAATAAAGCTCATTATCATAATCACCACCAACAACAGCATAATGGAAATAGGTTCCTTTTCCTCCTCTTCAAGTGGTTCTTAAGTTCTTCCACCTGACTCTATCAGCCCCATGCATGGCCATAAAGTGATCATCTTGGGCAGCGGAGCTTGGACAGTCCCTCATCTGAGTCTTTGAAAAGCCACAACCAGGAGCACTCGCCAGTAGGCACTACTATGATAGAGAAGCTACTAGTCTGACTACCAGTTGTATATGATGAGACATTATACAACACCTATTTAGTGCCCATGTAAACTTGGTAGTCTGACTACCAGTTGTATATGATGAGACATTATACAACATCTATTTAGTGCCCATGTAAACTTGAATGAGTTTCCTAGAAGACGCCCTGGAATCATTGCAATACAGAAATATGCTATATCAGGGGTAGGCAACCTTTCCCCTTTAAGGGCCGAAGGACTTCAGCTCCCAGAAGCCTCAGCCATGTTGGCCAATAGTCCCATGTTGGCCAATAGCTCCTGGGATTCTGGGAACTGAAGTCCCTCGGCCCTTAAAGGGGAAAGGTTGCCTACCCCTGTGCTATATTATACAGAGATATTTTATATTATGTAAATATTCTGTCAGTGTATCTTCCCCACCATATACCATCTTAACTAAAGACTGAAACAACATGTAGGTATTTGACTAACATATCCAATTGTTTTTCTCCTGTTTGGTTTGTAACATCTTGCCTGATGAAGAAGCCCATGGAGCCTTGAAAGCTTGCAACAAGTATATTGTGCATTTTGGATGGCCAATCAAGGTATCACTGATGGATTTTTGTTTGATTCTGTCAGTGTGTTAAGATTTCCACCAGTGCAGATAATTTGTGCCATAACTCATGGGAAAATGGACTCGGGGAATTCAGACCTAGAATGGATTCTGGCTCCTCCCCAGAACCTAGGCAGCTACAGGCTGCTACAGCCGATGCAGACCTTCTGCAAGATGAATCACCACCTCAGCCAGAGCCAATGGACATTGAGGAATCACCACTATCATTTCCCAAACAGCAAGAAGACAAACCAAAGTGCAAAAAGAACCACCACCTCTTTCAAAAAGCTTGAATAGGAAATTAGCAACCTAGCATGCCAAGTTCATGCTGCTATAAATCTCCCAGCAGCTGAGGGTATTTCTTGTTGAGGACAACCATTCAGCAAACTGGTGTTCTTGAGTGATCTCTGATTACTTGGATTCCTGACCTATGGACTGGCTTTAAGTTGTGCATCATGTCTTCTTCTCTTTTCAGCTTTGTTAATCAAGACTGCTTGCTTATAGTGATTGACCCTGGAACACTGGAGACCTTGCTATTATTCCCCCCTGATTTTCAAATCTCCTTCTAGACTATATGTGCATGACCTGGCCTGACCTGATTCTCCTGAGATTGCTTCATCTTACTGCAGTCTTACTTCTCTGGTACTTGCTGTTTCTAGACAGAGGGCCATTGGGCAAGCATCCGTTTAAGTAGCTACTTGGGTTTTTCTAATGAGAAAATTAAACAATACATATGTGAGACACAGCACACCTGCACTATGAAAACAGTCTACCCAAACTTGTGATATGATAGCAGTGTGCAGAAAGGCGAAGATATTAATGTAGAAGAAAGGATTGGGTTTTGCATTTCACAGGCCTTTGCAGACTGCTAGGAATAGTGCAAATTGAGTCCACTTTAACTGCCCTGGCTCAGTGCTAGGGAATCATGGGAATTGTATTTTTTTCTGAGACATTGAGCCATCTCTGCCAGAGAGCTCTGGTGCCACAATAAACTACAGTTCCCATGATTCCCTAGCACTGAGCTAAGGCAGTCAAAGTGGACTCAATTTGCACTATTTCTGGCAGTCTGCAAAGGCCCACAGTTTCAATGACCTCAACTGACCACAAACAATATCAAAGAGAAAATAAATGTCTGTTTCCATCATATTGATTCTATGCTTGGGTGGGAATGTGAAATCAAATAAATGTGGCATTTTCCTGTGTTGTTGGTACTTTAAACTTATGTTGATATACCAAAGGGGGAACAATAAAAGATTCATTAGAAACAAGAGATGCTTCTTTGGGCAAATTATGGGGAATAATTGTATAAGGATGGCAAAGTCTTAACATTGTTATTCCTGGTTGGCTAGGATTGTGGATGTGCATAGCATTGGGGGTTGATCCTAGAAAATGGTACTGTAAAACCAATGTTCACACTAGATATTTATCTTATGGTGTTGCGGGATTCCATCTTGTCTTCCTTCGCCTTTGACACCTACATGAAAGTTCTTAGTTAAATCACTCAAGGTTTGCAATGAGTGCTGTTGATGACACTGAATTCTATTTTTTCTTGTAATAGATTCAGGTAATGTGGCAGTATGCATGGACATGGGTAGCCTGCTCATTGTGCTCGCCCTAATAATTTCTACATTGGACTAATGAAATATGGCACTGCTTTTGAATACTTCCTAGGAACATTGGTTAGTTCAAATTATATCTGTTTGCTAGGCTATTAATGGATTATGGCTACAGGGAATATGTGTTGCCAATTCTTAAACAAAAGCTGGTACTTACAAAAAGGATAATCCCACCTGCTCCACATGTGGAATTCTCTCCCCAGGGAAATGGTGAATTGGAAGTCCTTTTGGTACCAAGTGAAGGCCTTTTTTCTTGCCCAGACTATTCAACATACTACTGAAGCTGATTTTAATTGATAGGTTATTGGGTCTTTTGGACCTATATCATTTTCTTGTTTGTTATTGCATGCCAGGTCTTGCATTGTATTTCATTGTCTTTACCCACTGGAATTTTTTTTCCAACTGCACTGGGAATCTTCAGTTCAAAGAAAGAATATAAATGGTCTAAGCAAATAATAAATAAATAATTTTATCTCAGCCTACTGAGAGATGCAAGAGAGAACAAGTTTGCATTAGTTGCTAAATCACACAGAAACAGATTCTCCACATCCATACTCAGCTGGCATGAAAACTGCAGTGTTTTGTCGTTTTTCATTTGAATGCCATAGCAGCAGTCCACCTTCAAGAAACTTGGGCAGTCTTGTCTTCCTTAAGCTTCTCAGCTGGGACTACTGAAGCTCATTTTGGCCTCTTTAGACCAGCTGTGAAATTCATGGACTCTAGCATTAGAGCAAAATACAGGAGGTTTTAGGTTTGATTTTCACTTGCCTCTGGCAAGATGCAAACTGTAAGCAGTGACATATATTTTTAATACTGCTCCCTGGGTATTCTTGGAGCTAGGCATGAATTGCTCTCAGTGAGATCTGTATCCTTTCCATCAGTCAGAGAAATCTCTTGCGAGTTTAAAAAAAACATAGCTGTTTATTACATTTCTCTAGGAAACATTGGAACTGTTTATATTAAAAGTGGACTGGAATTGTGTCCTGATAATTTTAGGTCCTTAGAATGTAGCTGAAAAAACACATTGGAAAAAAAACCCTGTAAAGTGACTAAGGTTTAAGAGATAGTTTTCTTCTTGTGAAATTTTGTGAAGGCCTAATTCCTTAGGGTGCCCTCACCACCACTTACTTATCTGCATCTCACTTATAGAGACAAACAGGCCTACTGAGGAAGCCAGCCATCTTCATTTTATTTTAGGTGTACCAGAGGTAACGTTTACATTTTACCAGGATTTGAATCTAGAGCAGTGGTTCTTAACCTGTGGTCAGCAGACCCCTAGGGGGCCACAATGATCTCAGAAGGGAGGCCTCAAAGGCTGGAAGACTGCTCAGACCATCTCCTTCCCACAGCAGAGCAGCCACATGGCAGGAGCCATGGCAAAGTCAGGCAGGGAGGTTGGGCCTGTGTGTTGCCTGTCATGTGGCCATTCCACTGAGGAGGGCTGAGTAGCTGGCATAGTGGCATCATGGGGGGTGCGGTGGTATGGACTGCACCAGGTGACACCCTAGAGGGGGTGACACCCAGTGAGGTAGTACACCCCAGGGACAATGGCCACAGGGGACTCAGAAAGCTGGGGGGTTGCTGAGAGACTGAGTGCCCCCCCTCACTGCCCCGGCATTATTCCATATGCTGCAGTAGCGAGATGGGGGAGTGCCCTTTTGGCCCTGCCCATGGAAATCCCCCTTGAAACTCCACTTCCCCTCATTGGAGATGCCACTGGCTGGGCGACAGTGGAGCTGACATCCAGACAGTCATCTAGCCTTTAGCCATCTCTCTCTCTGTCTCTATCTTTCTCCTTCTCTTTCTTTCCAGGGGAAAAACAGAACATCTAAAACAAGGACCTGAGGCAATACAAGAGGAGGGAGTGCCAATATTTTCTCCCAAACTCTCTCTCCAAACAGTAACACCACCACCAAAAAACCTTTGTGGCTTCCACCTTAGGCGTTTTCCTCCTCCTCCACCATCACCGTTGCCCCTACACTCCTGAACCAAAGTTCCTAAACTTTGTAACTTCTTCCTCCACACTGAAAGGGAGAAAAATGATACAGATATTTCTTCATCACCAGCCCTTGAAAAAGTGCCACGATCTTAGAAGCCTGCCTTTATGATTGCTTGTAGAAGAAGCTTCCAGTATGCAGAATCCCCTGCAAACTGTAGTTTATCATCCCAACATTTTGGCTGGGGGACACCAGACTTTTCTTCAAAACTTTCAACTAATCACATCTGTACTGAGGGGGGCTGTCAGACAGTTTGCTTCCTTGTTTGCCTGCCGGCTTGCCCACTCACTCTTCCTTTCCCTTTCTTCTTCTCCCATTTCAATATTCTGGTGAAGAAGGGGGAAAGGGATTTTGATCTCCCCCCCCCACAAGCAAACATAAAGGGGGGCTTTTAGGATTATAGTGCTTTCTCATGACAGGAGCCAATGCAAAGACTGGCTGGCTAGGCCTGTGTATTGCTGTTCTATCCACTCCAGCTGCAAACTGGCAGTAAGACATGAGAAAAACCTTCCTGCCTCCTCCAGTGCCTCTGGGAAAAGGTTTAATGTGATGGTGTAATTGTTCATGGTTCAATGTTTGTTGTTGTTAGCTGCCCTCGAGTCAGTTCTGACTCATGGCGACCCTGTGGATGAGATATCTCCAAGAATCCCTATCTTCTACTGCCTTACCCAGATTCTGCAAGCCCTTCCCCATAACCTCCCTGATCGAGTCTATCCACATGGTTAGTGGTCTTCCTCTCTTTCTTCTACCCTCTACCTTTCCTAGCATTATTGTTTTTTCTAGTGATCCATGCCTTTTCATTATGTGGCCAAAGCACAATAGTCTCAACTCGATCATCTTTGCTTCCAAGGAGAGCCCTGGTCTGATCTGTTTGTCTTCTTGGCTGCCCATGGTATCCTAAGTACTCTTCTCCAGCACCACATTTCAAATGAGTTGATTTTCTTTCTGTCTGCTTCCTTCACCGTCCAGCTCTCACACCCATACATGATAATTGGGAATACAATGGCCAGGACGATTCTGACTTTAGTGCTCAGTTGTATGTCTTTGCTCTGCAATATCTTTTCCAGTTCTTTAATAGCTGCCCTTCCCATTCCTAGTCTTCTTATTTCTTGACTGTGGTCTCCATTCTAGTCAATGTTTAATCCTATGGGATGTGGGAATTCTTTAACTATTTCAATTTCCTCATTGTCTAGATTGAATATGTGTATTTCTTCTGTGGGTATTATTTTTGTTTTCTCTATGTTCAACACCAGAGATGTCTTTGCACTTTCATCTTTGACCTTTCTTATTAACTGTTCCAATTCCTGAACATCTTCTGCTAATATTATGGTGTCGTCCGCATATCTTAGGTTGCTAATTTGCTTCCTCTTAACTTAACTCCTCCTGTTTCTGATTCTAATTCTGCTTTTCTTATGATGTTTTAAGCATATAAGTTAAACAAGTAGGGTGATAGGATGTAGCCTTCCCTTACCCCTTTCCCTATTGGGAACCACTCTGTTTCCCTGAATTCTGATTTGATGGTGGCCTCTTCTCCTTGGTACAGATTCCTCATCAGGACTATCAGATGTAGTAGCACCCCCATGTCTTTGAATGCATTGCATAGCTTTTTGTGATCTATCCAATCAAATGCTTTGCTGTAGTCTATGAAACACATGCTGATTCCTTTTTGGAATTCTTTGGTCTGCTCCATTAGCCATAGTATGTTTGCAATGTGGTCCCTAATGCCCCTTCCTTTTAAAAATCCTGCTTGGACCTCTGGGATTTCTCTCTCCATGTATGGTTAGAGTCTATGTTGCAGTATTTTGAGCATTATTTTACTTGCATATGAGATTAGTGCTATTGTCCTATAGTTGCTGCAGTCTTTTGTATCTCCTTTCTTGTGGATTGATATGTATATTGAGAGTTTCCAGTCTATTGGCCACCACTTTGTTTTCCATCTTTGTTGGCATATTTGTTTTCCATATTTGTTGCATCTGCCTATAGGCACTGTAGCAGTTCAATTGGGATATCATCTGTTCCCAGTGATTTATTCCCCCCCCCCCCATTTCCTTTATTGCAGATTCCACTTCACTTCTTAGAATTTGGGGTTCATCTTCATATGGCTCCTCATTCCAAATATCATTCATTTCCTCATCTCTTTTGTATAACGATTCTGTGTATTGACTCCAGCGTCTTTTTATTTCTTCTTGTTCCTGTATTACATTCTTTTTTTCTCCATAGAGCATCTCTGCCCTTGGTTTGAACTTGGCTTTAATTTCTCAGATTTTTTGATAGAGGTCTCTCATTATTCCCTTTTTGTTGTTGTCTTCTATTTCTCTGCATTGGTCATTGTAGTATTTCTCCTTATCCTTGCATGTCAGATGTCGGACAGTTGTGTTCATACTTCTGGGTTTGTTCCTATCTCCCTTTGCTTTTGCTTTTCTTCTTTTATTGCATGAAGTGTTTCATCTGTCATCCATTGTTTCTTGTCTTTCTTTTTGGCCACTGTTAGTGTTTTCTTGTATTCATTCTTAATTATGTCTTTAATGTCTGTCTACAGGTTCCTGGTTGATTATATTCAATAGTTCAAATCTGTTTCTTACATTGTCCTTGAATTCATCTGAAATGTTATTCAGGTCATATTTTGGTATAATGATAGTTTTTACTTTCTTCTTCAGCTTAACTCTGATTTTTGTTATGAGCAGTTCATGGTCTGTGCCACAATCAGCTCCTGGTCTGGTTTTGGGCACTAGGATAGAGTTTCTCCATTTTCTACTTCCAATTATGTAGTTGTCTGTTTTGTGTTTACCATCTGGTGATGTCCAGGTGTATAGTCTCTTATCTGGTTGTATGAAGCAGGTATTTGCAATAAATAGGTTATTGGCCTCATAGAATTCTATCAGACGCTCTCCTGCTTTATTTCTTGTTCCTGTTTCAATTCTTCCTTCTGTTCTTCTTTGTTGCCAACTTTAGCATTCAAGTCTCAAATGATTAGTTTGAAATCTTGTGATGGTATGTTGTCAATTTCTTTCTGGATTGCCTCACTGAATCTCTCAGTTTCCTCTTCATCTGAGTCTGTGCTTGATGCATTAACCTGGATTATTGTGATGTTTATAGGTTTACCCTGAAGCCTTATTGATAATATACGGTCTGACTTTGAGTTGTATCCTTTGAATGCTCTAGCTATATCTTTCCTTAGTATGAAAGACACCTCATTTCTTCTTGTTTTTTTCCTTTCCTGAATAGATTACTGTATAGTTGTTTGAGTCAAAGTGACCCATTCCTGTCCATTTTAACTCACTCACTCCTAGTATTGCTATATTCATGCATTCCATTTCCTTCTTTACTATGTCTAGTTTTCCCTGGCTCATACTTCTCATATTCCATGTTCCAATTACATTTGTAGTGTTGCTTCTAACTATGCTTGTTTTATTGGATATGTTTTCTGTCTGGCCTGCCCTCTCTAGTTGTTGGTTTTTGAGCTGTCTCACCTAAAGGGTTTTCTTGGTGAAATGGTCTTGCAAGGAGTGACACCTTTTGCCTCCTTTTGTGCAGTGCTGACAAGTGTCAGCTATGGTGACACTACTGTTCTCTCTGTGAGAGTTGACTTCAGTGTCACCCACCACTACTGCTGCAGCCCAGTAGCTGTTCCTATATTTTATGCCTGTTATTTCCTTCTTCCCTCCCTCAATTTTCTTTTCCCTTTCCTTTTTACACTCCTAGATGTTTTTCCCTCTCTCAATTCCCTCTATTATTATTATTATTATTATTATTATTAGGCTTTCAAATCTTTAGTTAAGTCTATGAGGGAGTCCACAGCAACGAAATATTTTTAAAGGGAGGTATCTGGTAAAGAAAAAGTTAAAAACCACTGGCAAGGGGTCTTAATGGCAACTAGTACTGGGTAAGGTAACTTGGTACATGATAGATCAGGCCCCTGGTGGCACAGTGGTTGAATGCCTGTACTGCAGCCACTCACTCATAGACCACAAGGTTGCGAGTTCAGTACTAGCCAGGGTTCAGGCCAGACTCAGTCCTGCATCCTTCCCAGGTCGCTAAAATGAGTACCCAACTGTTGGGGTCAATGAGCTTACAGTTGTAAACCACTTAGACATCCCATAGCGTGATATGAAGTGGTATATAAATGAAGCTGCTTTGCTTTGCTTTTGCAAACAAGTGCCTGCATTCATTTTCCTAGGTCAGAGGAAGAATTAGAGACCATTCAATTGGAAGTTAAAACAGAATATTGCTGTTTGGAAAATCCCTTTCCAGGGTTCCAGCTATGCCCTCTTCCAGGACACTCCATTTAATCTCTCACTTCCAATGTTTCTCCATTCCTCCAGTAGATATTCACCATGTCATGGCCAGAGAACATGTTCACATTTGTATGACTGAAGGGCAATACCCCTGAATCTTCACCTTTGAATCATTTCCCCTAAATATTTTTGTAAATATTCTAAAGGCACCAAATCCTTTCTGATCTTGGAAACTAAGCAGGGTCAGCCTTGGTTAGTACTTGGCTGGGAGACTGCCAATGACTACTAGGTGCTGTAGACTATATTTCAGAGGAAGGAACTGGTAGAATCACCTCTGAGTATTCTTTGCCCAAGAAAGCCCTTTGAAATTTATATGGTCACCAAAAATCAACAGGTGACTTGAAGGCACAGAGAGAGAGAGAGAAAGAGAGAGAGAGAGAGATCCATACCATAGATAAACCTAAGCTTACTGATTTCTCCCTCTGTTTCCTTCCCTTCCCACAATCTCTCCCCTTCTCCACCTTTTGTTTCACTATTCCTCCCTCTTGTATGTGACTAGTGATTTTTCTGTGAATCAGCACTCACAAAGTTGAGATACCATTAGTACAGCGGATAGAAACTGGCATTAACTGATAAGATGAGAAATAGCTTTAATATGCCTTTCTTTTATATTTATTTGTTTGTTCTCCAGCAACAGAAATTATCACACAGTGGAAGGGAAAACTCTTGTTTCAAATGGAAGTGTGTGGGGAAAAAGCCAGACAGTCTCAATGGACTTTATCACACTGAGGAAATTCCATGCAGAAATGGGATTTAAAAGATGAGGAAAACCCACAAAAGCGGATTGATTTTCACACACATTGCTGTTAAAGTGTTGTTAACCCAAATGGAAAGTAGTCAAAAGCCACTCCTTTTTACTTTTGAGATTTTCCAAAAGTCGTTCTCTGAATGCTCCAATCTAAATTTAGATTGTAAACTACATGGACAGATACTTGTCTTTTGCTATTTAAAAAATAATAACCAAAATGGAAGGGACTCTTAACTGCTCTATAAAAACAGACAAATGAAATGGCAATTGAAACAAACATGAAAACTAAGAATAGTATTGATTGTTCATTGTCTGCCCCATTAGTAGGTGGCTCCCCCCCCCCAATTCTGATGTAATCTATATTTCACACTCGATTAACTGTTTTTCAACATCCCACAAGCCACCTTGGACAATTTTTAAGATGCATTTTCAGGGATCAGTTGAAACAGACTTTGTATCAAAGCTCATGCTGGGAAAAATAGCACCTCCAATGTAGGGGCATTTTATTTAGAAGAAAGAGAAAGAAAAGAGAAGAAAACAGTTGGGGTGGTAGCAACTGGGTGGTAGCAACTGTTTTAACCTTCACAATCACATCTAGAGTTGTAATTATAGGGTTTTAATCTCCTTTTCATGTTCCCAAAGAGAGAATCCTAGAGTGAGAGGCCAGAATCAACTGGGTGGGAGATGGGAATGAAAACAGATTATTCCTTTTCTGTTTGACTTGTGAACTTTTGATATTTGTTCCACTGTTCACTCCTCAGCCACCAAAAGACTCCTCCAGAGAAAGAAACATTGTAGAGGGCTACTCTGGGGGGGCCCATCCACACATTTTGCTCACTTGCTGTGGCATTTGCCCAGAGCAGGTACCATAGTACCTCTCTGTATCTGTGGTGGTGATGGGAGGCTATGCCAGCAGTGCCAAAAGCTGCAATCCTCTAGGGGGATGCAGTGGTGCAGCCCTCACTGGGAGACACTCCAGAAAAGGGGTGACACACAATCGTGCATTCCTCCCATGGGGGGGGGGGAGGGACAAATGCCCCTTGGCCTGCTTCCCTGTGGTGGTGGCTCCTCACGAGGAGACCGCCATCACCACGGGAAAGGAGAAAGCTGAGGACACCTGGCCCTGCTTCCCCACTATGGTGGCAGATCTTCATGCAACCACCATAACTGTGAGAAAAGGAAGACTTGAGGGCACTGGGTCTGCACTTCCCCACCATGGTGGTGGTTCCTCACGAGGAGACCACTGGCACTGTGGGGAAGGACAAGGCTGAGGGTACCGCTGCCATCATGGTCAAGGAGAAAGGATGAACATGGCCTCTTGGCCATGCCTCCCCCCAGGATGACATCAGGGCTGCCAATGCCACTGTTATCTGCCATCCTTCCTTCTCTGCCCTTTGAAGTAGAAGCTCCAGACCAGCTTAGTTAAGGGCCTGGGCATGAGCTTCAGGGGATCTGAAGGGAGAGAGGAGACGCCATTTGTTCAGGGCGTCTCACTCAATGTATCACTCCCACCTTTGCTTGCCAAATGAAAATTTATGCTTATCAGATGTTTCCCCAGAAATCATGTAGGATGAATGGTGGAAGCAGAGATCCAACTGACCTATTTTTAATCACATCCCAAGGCAAATAAGACAGTAGGTGTGGTACGCACCCTATCTGTGAATGAAAGAGTATCCATACATGAGCAATCACTTTCCTTAGACGCTGAGTGTAAAATAGATTCATATTTCTGTGGTTTGAAAAATGGCCTTTCTTTTTGAAAGCTCATAATAGTTGTGCAATGGTTTGTGAAGACAGCAGCAATATTCACCCATATAGATTTACGTGACATTTCATGCTGACAGCCCATTGCTTTGTTGAGCACTTATTTTTCAAGAGGAGCATATTCTTTAAAGGATTAAATAGCAGACATTAATAAAAAAAAATTAATCGCCTTAAGTTTAGACTTGTGAGGATGTTGTGTATCTCATAAATAACAATGACACTCTATTACCTGTCAGAAATTTTGCCATTGCATCCAGAATAATCAAGAGCAATTGCAGATATGGGTATGATTATGGTCAGGCTGGTCTGTGAATAACATGGACATTCCTTCTTTCCTTTGAAATCCTCAGTTTCTTTGGGTCCTGACATTAAAGTAGAATTCTTGGGGCTCTAATCTGCTTGAGAGTCACAGCCTGGAATCAAGACTCTCTTGTCTCACATGTGAGGCAGCCTCAGAACTGATTGGCACCTTACTTTCTACTGTGTTAGTAGCAACACCAAAAGGTAATTGTCAATTTCATGAAGTGAATTTTTCTTAGGACTGTGTCTTAATCTGGTGCCAACTTGTATACTATTTTCTATAGCTGGCTTTTGTTACTAAGTATGAATTGACTTTTCAATGGTTCTGTCACAAGATTGCCAACAGACCTGGTAAAATAAAAATAAAATGGCTTTGCCATTTTGTGTCAAAACTCTGGGTCATGTGCCAGAATTTTATACGTATGGATAAGGGGGAAGGGAGAGAGAAAGAGCTAAAATTTTAGCAACCAGACTAAAGCAGGCATGGTTCTAGGAGGGCCCATTGGTGCTAATGCTTTGGCTGAGCACCTTCTCCCCTTTTGCTGATTTAGCCATCTGAGCAAGATTAGGCAGTAGGATCTAGCCACATAATCCATCTTCCCACACTGGTTCCGGCCTAATGTCTCTTGGGAAACTGAAGGAAGTCAAAAAATAAGAAACACTCTGCCACTCACTGGTGTGTAGAACAGTGATAAGTTCACCTAGGTTCACTGACATTGGAATGTCTGACACCCCCAGAGCATTCTCTAACTTATCTCTCTCTCTATTTTGTATTCAGGCTGCACAGATGTATTATACAAGTCTCTCCTATGACTAGGAGCTACCATGCCATCTACTAAGAGTGCCACAATTTCATGTCTCATCTTGGCATAAACACTGATAGGCACATCAGGGATCTACTGGAAGACAAAAAAAATCCAAGATTCCTGGCTCAGTTGCTACTCCTTCATGATTCCTCATTCTTCCTCAGATCAGTGGAGGAGTCTAGGAAAGGCAGGAAGGCTGGTTCAAGCCTGGCTCTGGAATTTGTTTGGGGCATGTTGCCTGTGACTAGGGAGCTATCCTTGATACTGTAGACTCTTAGGACATTATCACACGGGGGAAATCCTGTGAGGAAACGGGGGTTTAAACTGAAAATATACCTGCAAAAGCGGGTATATTTTCAGACGATGTCGCATTTAAAAGCAGGTTAATCTGAACAGAAAGTAGTCAAAAACTGCTTCTTTTTCTTTTCGGGGATCTTCTGAAAATAAAAAGAAGCAGTTTCTGCCTACTTTCCATTCGAAGTAACCTCCTTTTAAATGAGCAGGAGGTTTTCACACGTGGAAAGCTGACTAATTAATTGCTTCCGCTTTTGCGGTAGCACTTTCACTTTAAAGCCGGCTTCTGTTCGGAGCTCCCTGTGTGATAACGTCCTTAAGCTATGTGCTCTGTGGGATTGGCAATTCCCACCTCACATGTGTCAGTGATTGGTACCACATTTCTTCTCATTGGTTACAACTGTTTCTTTCTTTCCAGGAAGCTTTCTGGGGACTTGCAGCAGATGGCTTGGAAACGAGCACCTCTCCAGGGACCACCATTTTGAGTCGCATTGCTGTAGACCATGCTTCATGTTTGTCAAGAAGGTCAAATGGAGATAGATTTTCTTTGTATTCAATCACTAAAAATGTAAAGTGGTAGGATGCAAACAGAAGATCTAGATCAGATTTGCCTCCACCTTGGCTGGATTTGATGATTGAACATTTCAGTCTAGACTTGGGTAACCACATATCTCTTCTCCCAGTAAAAGACTCTGTGGTGGAATGTGTGTGTGCATGTGTATGCATGCATGTGAAATAAACAGCCTCACCTTTGCCTTTTAGTACATGACTAAAGGGAAAAAAATCAGTGAGACTAAGCCTCCTTCCTTCCTTCTTTTTTGTGCGGCTTTTGGCAGTCCTGTTTGCAGCTCCATTTTGAAGGACCAAATAAAACTACTGGGTATTTGAAACGAAACAGGAAAATAGTATACTCTAGACTTTTTGAAGCCATTAGAGTGTGTGTCTTTGAGTGTGTTGTGTCTCACAGTTCCATACCCTCCAACATTTCACAGATGAAAATTGGCATGTGTGGCCAAGCAGCATCAGAGTGTGGGATCAAGATGGCAAAATATGTTAATAAGGAAGGACAAGCTAGGAGAGGCTGCTGCAATTTGCTTTTGCCTGACCATAAGGAGAAGGACAAGATTCTGTTCCCTCCTCTCCTCTCCCTTGTTGTTAATTGCCCTCGAGTTGACCTCAAGTTATAGTAACCCCATTGATGAAACACCTCCAAGAACCCCTATCCCCCATGCTCTATTCAAGTCCTGCAGGCTCAGGCCCATGGTCTCTTTGCTTGAGTTCATCCATCTGGCATATGGTCTCCTGCTCTTTCTGCTGCCTTCTTGCCTTTCCCAGCATCATTACCTTTTCTAATGATTCATGCCTCCTCATGATGTGGCCAAATCCAATGTGTGGGCAACTGGTTTGTTTTCTACAAGGTTCCCCATGACATTCTTGCAAACAAGCTGATAAAATGCGGGCTAGACAAAGTAACTGTTACATGGATTTGTAATTGGTTGACTGGCCGAACCCAAAGGGTGCTCAACAATTTTCAACCTGGAAAGAAATGACCAGTGGGGTGCCACAGGGCCCAGTGCTATTTAACATCTTTATCAATGACTTGGATGACAGTTGGGGCATTGTTATCAAATTTGCAGACAACACCAAATTAGGAGGAGGCTGCATCAATAGAAGTACAGTGTCTAGATCAGGGGTAGGCAACATTTCCCCTTTAAGGGCTGAGGGACTTTAGCTCCCAGAAGCCTCAGCCATGTTGGCCAATAGTCCCATGTTGGCCAATAGCTCCTGGGATTCTGGGAGCTGAAGTCCCTCGGCCCTTAAAGGGGAAAGGTTGCCTACCCCTGGTCTAGATCAAGAGAAGTAATAGTGCCACTCTATTCTACTTTGGTCAGGCCTCACCTGGAATACTGTGTCCAGTTCTGGGCACCACAATTCAAAAAGGATGTGGAGAAGCTGGAGCGTGTCCAAAGTAGGGCAACTAAAATGGTAAAGGGTCTGGAAACCAAGCCCTATGAGGAACGACTTAGGGAGCTGGGGATGTTTAGCCTGGAGAAGAGAAGGTTAAGAGGTGATATGATAGCTGTGTTTAAATATTTGAAGGGATGTCATATTGAGAAGGGAACAAGCTTGTTTTCTGATGCTCCAGAGACTAGGACCCGAAACAATGGGTGCAAGTTCCAGAAAAAGAGATTCCACCTCAACATTAGGAGGAACTTCCTGACAGTAAGGGCTGTTCGACAGTGGAACACACTCTTCCCTCGGAGTGTAGTGGAGTCTCCATCCTTGGAGGTCTTTAAGCAGAGGCTGGATGGCCATCTGTTGGGGATGCTTTGATTGGGAGTTCCTGCATGGCAGGGGGTTGGAGACTGGATGGCTCTTGTGGTCTCTTCCAACTCTATGATTCTATGATATCTGTTGGCAGAATTTAGTTAGAACTGAACTTGATTCTGCCTCAGTAGATTGTAGCAGTTCTACTGATATGTCAACTATTTCCGGTGCTTTGTTCTTATCAATTGTTTTGAGCATGGCTTTCACTTCACTTTCCAAAATGTGATGTTTATCTTCAAATGTTTCTTCTTCCCATGTTTAATTTATCCTTTTGTTTTTTAATATAGGCCTTCTGTGTATTATTTCCATCTTTTTTTTTTTAAAAAAAAATCATGTTGGTCGTGTATTATGTGTTTCCTTTCTGATCATAGAGTATCCCCACCCTTGGCTTAAATGTCTCTTTTATTTCCTGAATCTTGTGAAATAGGTCTCTCTTTCTTCCTTTTTTGTTGTCGGCTTCTATTTCTCTGCAATGATTGTTGTAGAAATTCTCTTTGTGCTTGTGCACTAATTGTTGGAAAGTAGTATTCTGACTTTGTTCCTCTCTTTGCTTTTGCTTCTCATCCTTCTTTAATTTCTTGAAGTATTTCATCTGTCATCCATTGTTTCTTCTTCATCTTTTTTTGCCACAGTTATCATCTGCTTGCACTTCTCTTTGACTGTGTCCCTGACTTCTGTCCATATTTCTTCTGGTTCTCGGTCAACTAGACTTAATAGTACAAATCTGTTTTTCACACATTCTTTGAATTCTGTTAGAATGTTTTCCAGCTCATATTTTTGCATGGTTATTGATTTGGTACTCTTCTTCAGCTTTATTCTAATTTTGGATATTAGTAGTTCATGGTCTGTGCTGCAGTCTGTCTGGTCTAGTTTTTGCTGCAAGAATGGAGCTTTCCCCATCTTCTGTTCCTTATCATGTAATCTGTTTGGTTTTTGTGTTAACCATCCAGTAATGTCCATGTGTATAGTCTCCTCTCCAGTTGTATGAAGAATGTATTTGCGATGAGTAGATTGTTGGCCTCACAGAACTAGATCAGCTCCTCTCCTGCTTGATTTCTTAGATTGAGCCCAGATCTCCCTACTGTTTTTGATTCTGCTTCCAATTGCCTATGATTACCAAGCAATCCTGTTTTGGTATGTTGTCAATTTGTTCCTTGACTCCATCATAGAAAATTCTGATTTCTTCTTCCTCTGCTTTGTGGCTGGTGCATATACTTGCATCATAATGATATTTATTGGCTTTCCCTGAATCCTTATTGGCATGATTCAGTCGGACTTTCCATTATATTCTTTGATTGATTTTGCCACTCCATTCTTTCTCCTTTTTCATTTCCTGAGTAGAACACTATAGTTATCTGGCTCATAATGTCCCATTCCTGTCTATTTTAGCTCACCCACGCCTAGTATTGCTATGTTTATTCATTCAATTTTCTTTTTTTACTATGACTAGTTTCCCTTGACTCATGCTTCTCATATTCCATGTACCTACAACTCTGAACTTGTTTTCATTTTTAATTGTGTATGTTGCATGGTTTCCTGTCTTATTTAGTTCTGTTGTGCCCTTGACCACATCTCTATTTGTACTTGCCCTCTGTTCTGTCCTATTTATCTTTCTGTTTATATTCTCCCCCCTTTTTTTTAAGATGAGGACAATGTTTGCCCTCCTCTAGTGTGCTTGGACTTCTGTTCTCCAGGAGTTCTCAAAGATTATTGACAATGGCTCTGAGATTACTTCTGCCAGTTCTTTTAATATCCTCGGATATAGTTCATTTGCCCTGAAGACTTGAATTCATTTAGATTAATCTGGTATTCCTGTATTACGTCTTTACTTATTCTGTGCTACATTTCTCCTATTTCATCCTCTGCTCCATTTTCCTCAAGTTGAGCACCATTTTCCTTTTGTGAGAAGACTGATGGAAAGATGTTGTGTAGCCTGACTTTTCTCTTTGGCATTAGCATTTTGTCATTTTCTCCACACAATGGCCCTACCATTTCCTTCTTCATCCTTTTGCTACAGACATAACAAAAAAGTCATTTTTATTGTTGTTAACCTCTCTAGCAAGCCTAAGCTCATTCTGTTTAGCGTTTCCAACTTTCCTCCTATATGTGCTAGTTATTTGTTTGAATTCCTCTTCGGTGATTTCCCCCCTTTTTCATTTCTTATACATGTCCCATTTAAAACTTAGCTAATTTGAAAGTTCTTTAGTCATCTGTTCTCTTTTCTTGACACCTCTAATTTTAATTCCTCATTGGATTTTTTTGAAATTATTCCTTCAGTATCTCCCCTTTGGTAATCTCTCATCTGTCATGAACTCCCTTCTCTTTTACTATTCCTGAACATGGGATCACCCTCAGTATTTCTCTATGTTTACTGAAATCAGCTTTCCTAAAGTCTAGCAGTCTAAGTCCCATTGTGGGGTTTTCTCTCCTCTCCCTACTGCTAAATTAATAGAGTCCAAACTACTTTTGAATTTTGAATTCAGTTTGTAGTAACTGAGGACAAAGCGGGAAAGTGGGTTGAGGAGAGAGAAACCAGGACAATTTTAAAAGAAGCTGAAAAGTGAGATGGCAGAGTATTTATCAGGACTGTCCCTGCCATATCAAAATGGTAGAAGGCTACATGGTTCACATGCTTCCAGGCATGAACTAGGTAGCCTCTAAAATAATTGGTCCGAATTCCTGTGTGTTCAACAGATGTCCAGGTAACTAGTCCAGTTTTCCCAGACTATCTATAAATAGGCAAGGGACATTCATTTTCTTTCTCAGCAGGGGTCAAACATTATTCATCTACTCCTTGACCACATGGAAAATCTTTCTGTCATGAAAATGTCACTGTCAGGACTTTTGAATTTGGGATATGTAGGGTTGCATTGTAGATCTGCTTTTGGTGATTTTGATGTCAACTGACTAGCTGCAAATTCAAAGGTAAAAGACTCTGCTGATTAGTGTGTTTCCATATGGAGGCTGAAAGCTGTACTTCCCTTGACTGATTGTAAATCCCATTGACTTAATAATTCATGCTTGCTGTTGTGACGGGAGCTGTGCATTATGCTACTTTCATCCTATAGTCTTCATGGTTTTATTGAATTTTCACAGCAAACTTCAATAAGGCCTTGGGTGTTCCCATAGGGAAGAAGTCGGTGGCTTAATAACAAAGGTTCTGGATGATATAATTTCATTTGTGCTCTAACAGGTAAGATTGCTCCACTCTTGAAATATTTGTCTTCTCCCCAGTATTCAAAATGGCTTGTTGGTTTGCTCATCTGTGCACTGTTGCTGCATTTCACTATATAAATAGTTTCCCAGTCAGGGTTTAACCTTTTCATCAGCCTTATCCAAATTCATGCTAGCATTTTAGCAGCTCCTTAAAAAAGAAACTCACTCTTTATCATTTCTGCATATTTGCAGATAGTGTAATATGAATTAATTGCCAGGCTAGTGTAGCTTGTTACATGAAACAGAAACAGGCTGCTTGTGTATGTCTGTGGTGTGTGTGTGTGTGTGTGTGTGTGTGCACGCTATCCATTTACAAAGTCCAGTGAGATCCAGGAGGGTGGGGGAGGCATTATCCTCAGTGTGTGGCTGAGCTGTGTGGGTTATTCCTTCCCAAACAAAGTGACTAGAGAGGGAAGGGCCAGCATGTGCTGTACTATATGTAGGGATGAGCAACATGTGACATTTAATGGATTTGTAATGACATTTAATGGATTTGTAATTGGTTGACTGGCCAAACCCAAAGGGTGCACAACAATGGCTCCTTTTCAACCTGGAAAGAAGTGACCAGTGGGGTGCCACAGGGCTCTGTCCTGGGCCCAGTGCTATTCAACATCTTTATCGATGACTGGGATGACAGTATTGGGGGCATAGTTATCAAATTTGCAGATGACACCAAATTAGGAGGAGTAGCTAATACCCCAGAAGACAGGATCAAAATTCAAAATGACTTTAACAGACTAGAAAGCTGGGCAAAAGCTAACAAAATGAAATTCAACATGGAGAAATGTAAGGTACTGCACTTAGGGTGGAAAAATAAAAAGCACAGATATACGATGGGGGACACCTGGCTGAATGAGACTATGTGTGAAAGGGATCTAGGAATCCAGGTGGACCACAAGTTGAACATGAGTCAACAGTGCGATGCAGTAGCTAAAAAAGTCAATGCAATTTTAGGCTGCATCAATAGAAGTATAGTGTCTAGACTCTAGATCAAGGGAAGTAATAGTGCCACTGTATTCTGCTTTGGTCAGACCCCACCTGGAATACTGTGTCAAGTTCTGTCCACCACAATTCAAAAAGGATGTTGAGAAACTGGAATGTGTCCAAAGGAGGGCAACTAAAATGGTGAAGGGTCTGGAAACCATAGCCTATGAGGAATGACTTAGGGAACTGGGAATATTTAGCCCAGAGAAGAGACGGTCAAAAGGTGTTATGACAGCCCAGTTTAAGTATTTGAAGGGGTGTCACATTGAGATGGAGCTAGCTTGTTTCCTGCTGCTCCGGAGAACAGGACCTGGAACAATGGATGCAAGCTACAGGAAAAGAGATTCCACCTCAACATTAGGAGGCACATCCTGACAGTAAGAACTGTTTAGCAGTGGAAGATAGTCCCTCGGAAAGTGGTGGAGTCTCCTTCTTTGGAGGTCTTTAAACAGAGGCTGGATGGCCATCTGTTGGGGATGCTTTGATTTTGAGTTCCTGCATGGCAGGGGGTTGGACCAGATGGCCCTTGTGCCCTCTTCCAACTCTATGATTCTATGGTTCTATGTGCCTCTGCATGTAACATGAAGGATATGAGAACAGGCATGGGAGACAGGAATTTAGCTCCTTCTTCCTCTGGTTATCTTTAGAAAAATAACTCCTTTCATTTCTGTATTTCTTTTGCTAGGATATCCCCCCTCTTTTTTTTAACCAAAGGGTGTTTTTCCTCTAAATGTAAATGCAAGCTTCAGAAGAAGGATTTTCTTCAAGGCCCCAACAGATAAAGATTTGGTTAAATTCTGCTTTGATGCTTGCTTCTTATCCAATCATTGAACAGCCCTCTCCATGCAATGTGCATTTTTAAAAACCTGCAAGTTACATGCAGACATAGTTAACACTAGCTCTAGTTTGGCACTCAGACTGTCAGGTTTTTACAATCTGTTGTTGGTGTCCATGGGAAGATGGAGGCACTGTCCATGCTGCTTCTCAACATCTGCTGTTGTTGTGCTTCAGTTCTCAATATTTTCTGTCGGTGTACATTTTCTGCTTAAAATTAGAGCCTCACTTCACACTTACAACCCTCCCTCCATTTCATCCAATGTCATCTGGGGGAGAGACACTAGGTCCAGCACCATCAGGCCTGGAATAAGAAGAACCCTTACTTCTTAAAGGACGGGTGGGATTTGGGATTTTTATGTTCTGTTTAGATTGTATTAATATATCTGTATGGAAATTTTAATGTTGTATGCAGCCCCGATTGCTCTGCAGAGGGGCAGGATAATAATAATAATAATAATAATAACAACAACAACCCAATGGGTTACTTTCACACCGTGAATGAACAAGAGTAGCTAACATGAACAGAAGCTGTAACGATAAGCTTTTGTGTGTGGCATTGCAGTAGAAGTTTCGTGCTGTGTTAACCATTGCCCTCATTACTGGAGCTTTGAAACTTTTCTTTTTATCTCAGATCTTGCATTTGCAATGGAGACCTTGTTAATTCCATCTTTTAACTTCTTTCGGTGAACAATTTCACCACCCCCTATGAATTTTTCTCTTCTTTTTCTTTGAAAAATTACATCAAATTTATTTTTGTGTGGGTGGCTGCAATTGTGAACACTCTGTTCAATGGAACAGAAACAGAGTTAAGTGTCATTGAGGTGTGTATGCATGCAAGACTTGTTATTTCCTCCAATATTCTGTTTGTCTGCATTATTGAAACTTCTTTCCTTTTGTTATTTGTTTGTTACAAACACATTTGTGTTTTTTTTAACAATCACATTTGCATTAGTATTTACATTTGCTTATGTTCTCTGATCCCCTTTTAACATTTTTATCTGGTTCCACAAAATAGGTAATTTTGGTGGCTGCTCCTGGTGGCCACAATTTTATTTCCCTCAAATGCTCTGGGTATGGCCTCATTCTGGAACACCTGAGAGTGGGATGGAGGAATCCTATACTAATTTCCCCTTGAAATGTCTTGAAGCAATGTCAGTTAAATACTGGGAAAATAAAATATTGTACTAGTACCCTTCAGGAATCAGTCCCCAAATCAGCTCTCTGAACAGTATGAATGAATTACAAACAAGAGTAATGAAAACCAACATTTGCCAATGTATCTGTTTCAAAATCAATGTACTCTCATGCCCAAAGCTGCAATTTTGAGGGCCAAGAATATTAAAGGGGCCTCACACAGCCTAGTCATTTTAACTTTGCATTATTCTATCTCCAATGGTGTAAGAGGGCTCTTGGTTTACTGCATCTTCCTTCTACATTAAGATTAAGGATGTCCCTGACCAAATACCCCATGTCCCCAGAATCCTGAAGCTAGAAATAGGATTGGGTTTAGGACCTGAGGAGCACATCCACAATGAGTTAAAACAGGAGGTTCTAAGCAAAGGCAGAATCAGCTGAAGGCAAGAATCTGACCCAACAAGTATAAGCTACTCTGGGCCATGTGGATATGATCTAAAGAAATAATGAGTAAACAGACAGATGTGCATATGTGCATGGGTGGGTGTGTTTGGGTACATTTTTGAAATAATAATAATAATGTTAACAACAGCAACAATAATAATAGCTCTTGAATCCACATTTCGCATTTAGGAACCAATTTTGATTAAACTTGACACTGACATTTAGGTTGATATCCCGAAGACTTTAATGCAAGTTCAGCACTGACTGGAAAAGTTCATCTTTTCAATTAGAGGTATTATATTTGTCCATTTTGCATGGAACTTGATTCGAAACAAATTTTAAAGATTGTAGGTGCTCCCATTAAATTTTTGCTTCATTCATATCACAAGCAAAAACAACAACCTGGGCAACATGGAGTCAATTTCCTAGTTACATATGCCACATGATAAATTTATGGCATAATTTCTACAACGTATAGAGCACATTCAAACAAAATATGACAGTTTATTAAAATGTCAGATTGGCAAATCCTCTAGTTCATAGTGACTGCAAATTATTAACTCATATGCTTTGCAGAAATATGTTACAATGTCACAGGGGAAAATGGAAAATTCTGATCTGCATATATTAATTCACTCTAATAATTTTAATTTACAATTGCCCAGTGACCAGCAATGATTCCGAGGGTATAAACCTATGCACATTAATGGTGAGGATAAGCTCTGTTTGAAGCCATTCTGATGTCTGAGTAAACATGTATAGGACCAGAATGCAGATAAGAAAAAAGTACCACACAAGAGAGAAAATTCTTGAGTGAAAATAGGTTGAAATAATGGATGTAGCAATCCCACGGATTGACACTAGGCACAAGATATTTTGCTGCTGGAGGAAAAAAAAAGCAAGCTGGAGTTTCTTCTTCTATTCCATGAGCACAGACATTGCATGGGTTGACAGTTGAGCCTTACTTCACCTCTGGTACTGTGAAAAGGTTCTCTACCACACCTGAGGGTAGTGGAACAGTTTAGGAGGTTCAGAGCGATTATGGAAGCTCTAGGGCCAGGGAGCTCAGGAGGAACAGTTGAAGGCTACAATTGCTGCCTCTCTCTTTTGCAGTGATTATCCTTACTCTACCTGATGGGTAGAATATGAAGGGATCAAACACTGATCGGAACGGGGACTGCAGCTAGGAAATCAGAAGAAGATTAAGAATGGGGAGAGCAGCTATGAGAGAACTAGAAAATATCCTAAAATGTAAAGACATACAACTCGGCACAAAAGTTAGAATCATACAAGCCGTCGTATTCCCTATTACCATGGATAGATGTGAGAGCTGGACAGTCAAGAAAGAAGATAGGAAGAAAATCAATGCATTTGAAATAATGTGGTGCTGGAGAAGAGTGCTGAGGATCCCATAGACAGCCAAAAGGACAAACAAATGGGTCCTAGAGCAGATCAAGCCAGAGCTCCTGGATTTGTCATTCCTGATGACTAATCAGGTAAATGTGACGGTCAGGAGCGCCTGTTATCAGCTTCGGCTGATACGCTAGCTGTGCTCTTTTCTGGAAGTAAGGGATCTTGAGACCGTGGTGCACGCACTGGTAACCTCTCATCTGGATTTCTGCAACACACTCTACATGGGGCTACCCTCATGCTTGGTCCGGAAACTTCAGTTGGTAGAGAACATGGCAGCCAGAGTGGTCTTGGGGACATCTAGGAGAGACCACATGACACCTGTATTGAAGTCTCTTCACTGGCTGCCTATTAGTTTCTGGGCCTAGTATAAGGTGTTGGTTATGACCTTTAAAGCCCTAAATGGCTTGGGTCCATCCTATCTTGGGGACCGTCTCCTCCCATACAATCCAACCTGCATACTCAGGTCCTCTGGGAGGAACCTGCTGCAGCCGATGAAAACTAGGCTGTCGGCAACCTCCCAGAGGGCCTTTTTGGTAACCACCCCCAGACTATGGAATGGCCTGCCGGATGAGATCTGTCAGATTACAACCTTAAGCAAAAAGGCTGTTAAGACAGATCTCTTCCGGCAGGCCTTTCCTGATTAGATCCTGGCCTCAGGAGTCCTCTTATCTCTTTTTTCCTTGGCTGCAACCACTGCTCTGTTTATTATGTCTGTTTGTTCTATGATTTATTATTTGATGTGTAATTATGTTTTAATGATAATCATTGGTCTAATACTTTTTTAAGGGGTGGGAGGTTCTGGGGCTTTGGATAGCATTTTAACATATTGTATGGAATTTTAACTGTTGTAAGTCACCCCAATTGTTTGACAGAGGGGAGGGATATAAATAATAATAATAATAATAATAATAATAATAATAATAATAAGATATCCCTAGAAGCCACGATGACAAGACAGACTGTTGTACTTTGGACACATCATGAGAAGGCATGAATCATTGGAAAAGATAATAATGTTAGGAAAGGTGGAGGGAAGTAGAAAGAGAGGAAGGCCACAAGGGTAGGCAACCTTTCCCTTTTAAGGGCCGAGGGACTTCAGCTCCCAGAAGCCTCAGCCATGTTGGCCAATAATCCCATGTTGGCCAATAGCTCCTGGGATTCTGGGAGCTGAAGTCCCTTGGCCCTTAAAGGGGAAAGGTTGCCTACCCCTGTGCTAGAGGGATAGACTTTATTAAAGAGACCACGAATATGAGTTTGCAGGAGCTGGGCAGAGCAGTAGAGGACAGGGGGGCCTGGAGATGTATCATCCATAGGGTTGCCATTTCATTTCTGTTTTGTTGTTGTTTGTTTTTGTTTTAAACAACTGGAGGGTGATGAAGAAATGGAAGATAAAAATCAGGTCAGAGGTAGAAATAAATAAAAGGGAGGGGAAATGCACGCAGTGGAATGGGGCATTTGGTTTTGTGCTTCCAGTTTTTTTTGTTGGCTGCTCTTTTTTTTTTATCTCTCCCTGCTTTTATTCTTCTTGTTAATTATATTTTACCAATTTACGCTTTTAATTTACATTAGCTTATTACTGTTGTAATAAGCAAATTTATTTGGTTATTTAGTGCAGAAAGAGAAGGTAAGTATCCAGGGTGGCGTCTATTGGGAAGTTGCGTCATCATAAACTGATTTGCAATTGAATAATGCTGAATTGTGCCATGTTGCAGTGTTTGTATTGTGAAGAGGGCAGCAGAGACGTAATGTTATAGATTCTGTAATATTATGGCTTTTAAAAATAGAAATGTCATATATTTTCCCAAATATATTTTGAACCCTCTACATTTGTATCTTGGTCATGCATACATATATTCATTTAATTGTTCAAAACAATAGACACTCATTATGGAGGATTGAAGGCTTTAGTTAGACACAGAGGTACTATAGGCAGCCAAAGAATAATTAGATGGAGAGTCTCCTCAGCCATGGCACCCATGTTTTCCATATATATCACTGCATCATTCAGAACCGAGTGTTAATGTAATTGATTATAGTGGAGTCATTTGCCTGAAGTAGAAAAAAGTCCAAGAAAGCAATTTACTTCAGAGCTCATTCTCTGGTTCAGGGCGATATCATACCAACAGAGCATACCACATGTCCAGTAGAAGGTTCTAGGTTCAGTTTCTAGCATCTCCAGGTAGACCTGCCAAAGAAAGTTGTCAGAGCCATGACCACCCTGGTTTTGGATCTTAAGATTCAATAAAAAATAAAATACACTCAAGCATGAACTTGATGAACTCATCAAATTCATGCTTGAGTGTATTTTATTTTTTTATTGAAACTTGAGATCTAAAACCAGGTGCTGGCTCAGAGGTAGAGACACTGTGTGCTGTATGCTGGGATGGCATGTCTGTCCAAGTGCAATACTACACCTGAGTTACTATGGTCAGGGATTCTAACTCCTTAATCCTGTGAGTGGAAGAGATCTCTTTTGTTAATCACATGGAAGTCTCCTAGTGATCTACCAGTAAAATCTGATTTCTTTTCTACCATAATGCTGAGACAGGTTGATGATCTGACTTGTTCTAGAGCAGCTTCCTATGTTCCTTTTTTACAAAGCTTGCTAACAGAGGATGGCAGGAATGACATAGTAATTATCCAAAAATCAACCTGTGGCCATGATTTTCCAGTTAGGACTTAATTTAAGAGAGAATTTTCTTCTCTCTTGCTTTCTTATTATTCAGCACAGGTAAACGTAACATGGCTTTGTGCCCACATATCTAATACATGGTTGTCATGTTTCATTAGACATTTTGAGGCATCTTAGACCTCCGCAGGGCCTTTCCACTTAACCCAGACAGTGTGCTTCCTGTCAGAAGCAAATTACACAGCTCATGGTGCCTCCTTTCAGGCTCCATCAAAACACTATCATATATTATCCATATGCAGAGCACATGCTGTGTCAGCTCAAATCTAACAGTATGTATCAGTTGTTTTTTTTTTTTTTTTAATTTACAGCAATGTATGAAATGTACTGGAAATATCAAAAACACCAAGCCTTGTTATTGTGATGAACATAACACAGCCAGAGGGGAAAATCCAAACAAATGCAAGACAAGCTTTAAATGATGTGCAACCTCACTGTTGCACTGGTAGCAGAAATGTCATGGGCACAGTTGACCTAACTCTCTCCTCCTCAACAACACTATCAAGATTTCAAGCATAAAGGTCAGATGGTTTGAGACAGTGATTTACAAAATAAGGGATTTTGTCACATTAATGGCATGTGCATTGTGAAACCAGTACAGGATCTTTGAGGCCTAGCTCAGCCCAGGTGTACCATAAATCATAAAAGCTCTGTGATTATAGGTTTATCAGAAGGACATGGACATTTCACAGGATATTTCAGAGCTCTTTAGTGAGCTTTTAGTGTGGACTATCATTCAGCAAGGGATTGAGAGAACATTCAGGCTTAGTGATAGAGTAATAATAGAGGAAGCCAAAATGCTCGCTGCCACTTTTCCTTTAGCAGAAATATTTGTGCCTTTAGATATTTCTAATTAGTTGTTTTTATTTGCTGTAAAATAAATATCAGCATTTTGACCCTATGGCTAAGAGACTCCAAAGAGTCTCAGGGCCTTTGCAGACTACCAGAAATAGTGCACATTAAATTGAGGCACTGCCCTGGCTCAGTGCTAGGGAATCATGAGAATTGTATTTTTTTTCTGAGATATTGAGCCTTCTCTGTCAGAGAGCTCTGGTGCCACAATAAATTACAGTTCCCATGATTCCTTAGCTCTGAGCCAGGGCAGTGCCTCAATTTAATGTGCACTATTTCTGGCAGTCTGCAAAGGCCTTCAGTTATCAACATCACTAATAGTTTGAAGTCATAGGAAGGTAGATTTTGATTGAAAATTAGAAGGAACTTGTTTACAGTAAGAGCAGTTTGGCAATGGAACCAATTGTCTAGAGAGATGGTGGGGTCTCCTTCTCTGGGTATCTTCAAAAAGAGACTGGATAGCTAACTGCTGTAGCTAGAGATCTTGTACTGAGTAGGAGGTTGGACCCAGCAGCCAGTGTTTCTATGATCTCTGCCCAGGTCTTGCAAACCCAGGGCTGTGGCTTCCTATTGAATCAGTCCATCTGTAATGTGGTCTTCCTCTTTTCCTACTGCCTTCCACTTTACTGAACATTATTGTCCTTTCCAGTGAGTCATATCATTTCATTATGTGCTGGAAATATGATAGCATCAGTTTACCATATATACTCAACTATAAGTCGACCTCATGTATAAGTCGAGGGCAGGTTTTGGGGCCAAAATTATGGATTTTGATATGATGCATGTTTAAGTCAAGGGTAAAACTTAGGGGCATGTAATGAAGGATGTAAAGTATGATGCAAAGGAAAACAATGCCAAAGAACTTAGAAAATTCCAACAGGGAGAATTATTTGTGCTCATACTAAAAACTGGATGGATGAGAGAGTAGAAGAAGGCCAGTGGAACCATGGATAAGTTGACTCAGGTTTTTGGGGTCAATTTTTTTTTTAATCTAAATATCTAGACTTATACATGAGTATATACAGTAGTCATGTTGGCTTCTACTGGGAGTTCATGCCTAACAAGTACCTAATTCCTTTTACTTGTTTATAACAAGTGGTTACTCTGCAGAACTGTATAGGTTTTGTACTTCAATCAACATGGGAGTAAGGAGAACAGAGACAGACATCCGTTGTCAATGCTATTGCCCTCCAAGATTTGGAGTAATAATTTCCACAGGAGGAAGCCACATCTTCTTCAATAAAATCAGGATTCAACATTATGCAGACAGTGGATGCGCAAGATTTCTCATCTGTACATATGACCCCTTCATCTCATAGAAAATGATGGTGCTAATGAAGGAGGTGGAAACCGCACACATACCTGTGCCTCTTTGTGTGTTGACTCTTGCAAGGAAGTAGAATTCCTGAACAGAGCTTGTATGGGCTAAATGAGCTGGGTATAGATATAGATATATGGTTTTGAGGAATGATTACATAGGGCCATATGAGTATATGGAAAAGTTACTTTTCAAGACTACCAGTCTTGGAGTCCTTAAAATCCCTACAAGTAATGACTGATATTCTGTACTGAAGTTATGGATTTGAAACCCACAGTTATGGGTTCATAACTGATTTGTATTCAGTAAGACTATGTAATTTTACAGTTCACTACATAAATGTCACCTCAGTTCACCTTAAGAACCAGCCTCTGGATTGGCTGAAGGAGGTCCATTCAGCTGGTGGGTGGGTGTGCAAAGAGGAGGAGGAGGATGTTTCCACTTGCTCTTGGCAGAGGGTGGCACTGTGACCATCAAAAGCAGGATCCCTGTAACAAATCCTTGTTGCAGCCTTGCTGGCTGGTGGAATGGTGGAAAAGTTATCTTTCTGGACCACCACTCCTCTTGTACAATGCTTACCACCCAAATGACACCTCTGTTACCAGAGCCAAAATTGAGGCATAAAACAGGCTATCCCAGCCCTTGTTCAAAGGGGCCACGATCTACAGGGCAGAATATGCCAGGGAGCATACCAAAGTCCTTACTTAACAGAAAATATTGATCACCCTCCCCCAAGCCACCAATATCTATGTCAATTTATTTGGAAACTATCTCTGCTTATATTTTGTAAGTCTCTTTCTAAAGTAATGCCCAACAGCCAGCAAGCTACCAAAATAAATTGCTTGATTTAGTTCTGACAGGCATAGAGCACTAGATATTGGTAGAGAAAGTCTGGCTCAGGGGGAAAAAAGCACCCCATACCAATCAGGTATAAAAAGCCTTGTTGTTTTTCTCTTTCCTAGGAAAGCTTTTAATGTCTTATAGTAGCTAGCAAGGAGACATTTTGGGCCAACCAATTAGCAGAAATAGGAGGGCAGTCTAAGCACGGATGCAGGACTGCAAGCAGAAAATTCTACTTTCATTTCAGAAAATTCATCTAAACTGGGTTGTTTGTCTAAAACCCACATTAATAGGGCTATTTAGCTTTTGCATCCCTTCACTTTTATACATATTCTGGAACATTTTAAGGATCCCACTATAGTGTCTAATTTGAGAACTAATAGGATATCAGTTTTCATTAACTGCTTCCTTTCCTCTCCATTTCTAACCTTCCACTCAGAAGATACCTGCATTTAGTAACTTTCCTGCTTGCCCCAGGAGAAATCTTGCCCTTCAGTTTTTACCTTCCCTCCTTGCCAGAGGAGAAAAATGTTAAATGCTACATGTAGATTCACTATTTAAAAGTTTAAAAAAATCCTCTCTCTGTGCGTGATTGTTTAGTTCAGTCTGTGGTATGCTAATAATCCAGGACATATGCAAAATAAATAAATTAAATAATAGACTTAAAACAAAAACATTGTTTTTGCCTGCTTGGTTTATAGTCTGGGTCAGAAATAAATGTCTGTAGGAACTGATATATAACATATCTGAACAGTTCAAGCTGGGAAAATTCATATTCTTACTACATAATGATGTGCAATGGCAACACCATGCAATATTTATTCCCCATTTGCTTTATTCCCTTGAGAGTAAATATTGGCTTCTTTCACTCTCACACCTGAGGGGGGAAAAATCAAAGCATTTTCCCTTCTGGATGAGATAGTGAGAGTTCTACACACTTTTGTTGAGACTAAGCTGCAAAAATTGTTTTTTCAAACACCTTTGTATTTTTCATAAATGTTGCATTTTGTGATAAAAGTGGGGTTTTTTGGGGGGTAAAATGTTACTTTTTTGGCCAAAAAATGCCCAAAAGTGTGTGTGTGAAAAATAAACATGCAAAAAATCATAATGCATCAAGACATACTTTCTCATGAAGGGCAAGAAAATTTGTAAATATTCTTTTTATCTCTGCTTGTGAAAACATGAATTCCTGTATATTCTGATGTGTGTCTCCTAATTTCTTGATAAAAATAGTAGGAGGGTCAGGAATCTTCCAGATTTGGAGCTTGTTTGCATGGAATTTATTTACTTCCTATGGGTCTGCAAATGTTCATTGATCTGCTGCATCCAAATCTGTCTTGTGATGCATGTTAGTGGACCAGTGGACCAAGAATGGCACTCAGGGTGGCAGACCTTTCTCAAATTTGAACAATTAAATTTGAAAGCAAGGTGTTATTTGGCCCAACATGGATCAGAAAGGATTCTAGAAGTCTCATAAGTTAAAACATTACAAAATGGTGGCCAGTTTTGTTTTGAGAAACATCACACAATTTATACCAAATATGTCAAGTAACTAAATGTGTTAGCCACAAAGCATTATATGATGTGCAATGGTACATAAACCAACATTGTTGTGAACCTGTGACACTGAGAAAACTGAAACCTAAAAATCCACAATGGCTGCCAAAATAGCTGTTGTTGCTTGCCTTAAAGTTGTTTCTGAATTATGTAACACTAAGGCGAACCTGTCATGGGGTTTTCTTGGCAAGTTTTGTGTAGAGGAGGTTTGCCATTGCCTTGATCTGTGGCTGAGAGTGTGTGGCTTGCCCAAGGTCACCCAGTGGGTTTTGTGGCCAAGCAGGACAGAGTCCTAGTCCAGCACTCAAACTACTATGGTACCTTGGTTCTCACCAAAATAACTACATCTTTTAAAAAATAAAAATGGAATAATTTTGGGCCGAGACATACAGGCCAAAAGGAGCAGCTTCTGGCTGCTTTGGGGGCATGATGTGCAGAGGATGCACACCCCTGGATCTGCTGGAAGCTGCTGGCGAAAGGTATAAGTCCACTCCTTCTTGGCAGCCCATTCAGGAGTGTGGTGGTGGTCCACTTTCAGAGCAGGCCATGGGGTTGCCATGGTCTCTGGCCGATTGGGGGCCAATTGGGGCTGGAGTGGCCAGAGGCCGCTCTAAGCTACCAGTCTGTTTCACCCTTTTGTAATCAGAACAACAGTGAAGGATTTATAATGACAGGAATACTGTACAATTTAACATTACCCTAGAAAACCTCTTTATGACTTTATATTGTTTTTACAGCTGTCTTTTATCATTTTATTTGGCCAAGATCCTGCCGCAGAGGTGTAGCTACAATATTGTGGCTACTGTCCATCTTCTGATCCAACCCTGAAACCCACTTTAAAAGTTAGGGCCTTTGCAGACTGCCAGAAATAGTGCACATTAAATTGAGGCACTGCCCTGGCTCAGTGCTAGGGAATCATGGGAACTGTAATTTATTGTGGCACTAGAGCTCTCTCACAGAGAAGGCTCAATGTCTCAAAAAAAAAAAAAATACAATTCCCATGACTCCCTAGCACTGAGCTAGGGCAGTGCCTCAATTTAATGTGCACTATTTCTGGCAGTCTGCAAAGGCCCTTAGTCAACCATCCTAAGCAACTGAGTTTGGTGGTGCTGGCAAGCAGGATACAGCAAGACGATGTGACCAGCCCCATCCTACCAATAAGCAAGAGTGAGAAGTTACACCATCACCCATTGGCAGGAAGGGGCTGGTCACATCACAGTACCCCACTCCCCATTGCCCAGGATGGTTGACTGGCCTTTAAAGTAGGATTTAGGGGCATTTGCAGTTGTGGGAATTGTGTTGTGTTTGCAAATGTGAATGTAAATGTTACAAGGTGGTCAGTTTAGCTTATGATATCATAACTACCTAACAGGATGCCAGCCTTTACTTTGACATGCCAAATATTTCTGTTTGAGATTTAGTAGAGGCATAATAACAGGATTCCATGACATAAATAAAACATAATAAATAATGTAATAATTTACATCAAACAAATGTTTATTACCCCCAAATTTGATAGAATGCATAACTCCAAAAGGAAAAAAGAGGGTAACTTATTGTTGTACAAAAAAATAAAATAAAAATGAATTCAAGCAAGCTACTATTACATTTTAAGAGAAAATTCCAGCCATTTCACAGTTTTTTTTAAAAGAAAGCCCTACTCATGTTATATAGCATAATAGCTCTCAGCATGGAGAGTCTCAGTACAAGATTTAATGAATTTGTATACTTATTGTAATTTATTTTACTTATTTATATCCCATGTTTCTCCTGATATAGGGACTCAAGACAGTATTATCATCATATTCTGTCATGAATTCCCCAGACATACCTCAGTTAGGAAACTTTTTCATTTGTGGGAGTTGGAAAATCTGTCAAACTCAATTCCATTCACATTCTCATTTTCCATTGTTAAATTCAACCTATCCTATTTCTGAGATTGCAGGATTATTACAATTCATTTTTGGGACTGCAGAATTTGGACTGAATTTATTAATTTTTGGATCCACATGCAAGTTAAAACTGTTTTAATATCTGTTTTCCAAACTGTATGCACTTTTTAAAAACAATGTTTTCCTAGTGCACTTTTTTCAAATGTATAGGTTCTTGTACTGAAGAAAACATTTTCCAAACATGCATAATTTTGTGTGCACTTTTTCAAAATATAAATATTTTTACATTTTAAAAAAATTACTACACAAACTTTAGGAAAAATATGGATTACAAGATCTACAGTTTATGGTTAGCTTCTGAAAATATGGATTTGATAATTGGGCACTCACATACAAGTTGAATACATTTCTCACACATCCTTCTTCTCATTGTAAGCTTCTGTTAAAACATAGAAAATCTGGGAAAGCTTCTAAACAAGACTGGAGGAGGTGCTTGCTGCTTCTTACCATAAAGGTGATGAACAGAAACACTGAAAAGTTCCTGCTTGCTCCACAATCATTCATCCCATCTAACCAACAAGAAGCCTAAGATACATAGTTTCCTAGCACTTGGAAGATTATCACATGATGATATAAACCGGCTTACCTGAGCTGCCTTAAAATTAGAAGCAGGCAGCATCCTGATATTATCAGATGCATTTAGCTGCCAAAATCACTGCCGGGTGCAGCACAGCTCTATCGCCACTCAGAGGGGCGTTCCTGCAGCCATTTTTTCAAGCTGGAAAACTCCTGGCTTTGAAAAGAGGCCCGAGGAGTGCCCCTTCAAGCGGCAATGGAGCCAGGCTGCACCCAGGCAGCAATTTCAGTGGCTAAATGTGTCTGATAATATCAGGATGCCGCCTACTTCTAATTTTAAGCTGGCTCAGGTAAACCGATTTATATCATTATGCGATAATCTCCTTAAACTATCTTTTCCTGATGTGTTAGGCTGTTTGCAGTGAGAAAATTTCAAGAAATATGTTTGAGAATGGCACATGTTGTATATGATCAGCAGTTAATATTGCAGAAAAGTTAAATTCCTGATTAATTCTGAAAGCCAGCTTTGCATCTGGTTGCAAATGCAGAAGATGGTGCAAACGTTTATGTGAATTGAACCCTAGCATTCAAGACATTTCAAGATGTGTATTCCCTGCATGCTAACTCCCTAGAGAAAAAAGATCCTAGAGAATGAAGTGAGCCAATTATATTCTAGGTTGCCTCAATAAAAGTATAGTGTCTAGAGGGAAGTAATAGTGCCACTCTATTCTGCTTTGGTCAGGCCTCACCTGGAATCCTGTGTCCAGTTCTGGGTACCACAA
Organism: Phrynosoma blainvillii; assembly: GCA_026167975.1. Classification (NCBI taxonomy): domain Eukaryota; kingdom Metazoa; phylum Chordata; class Lepidosauria; order Squamata; family Phrynosomatidae; genus Phrynosoma; species Phrynosoma blainvillii. The sequence continues at coordinate 158,795,135 of JANUYF010000004.1, forward strand.
TTCAAAAAGGATGCGGAGAAACTGGAGAAAGGCAATCAAAATGATGAAGGATGTAGAAACCATGCCCCATGAGAAGAGACTCAGGGGGGTTGCAGACTGCCAGAAATAGTGTGAATTCAGTCCACTTTTAGGGTTAGGGTTAGAGTTAGGGAACCATGGGAACTGTATTTTATTGTGGCATCAGAGTTGTCTGACAGAGAAGGCTCAATGTCTCAGAAAAATAACAGTTCCCATGATTCCCTAGCACTAACCCTAACCCTAAAAGTGGACTGAATTCACACTATTTCTGGCAGACTGCAACCCCCCTCAGTGAGATAGGTATGCTTAACCTGGAGAAGTGAAGGTTAAGAGGTAATATGATAGCCCTTTTAAGTATTCAAAGGGGTGTCATATTGAGCATGGAACAATCTTGTTTTCTGCTGCTCCAGAGAATAGGACCTGGAGCAATGGATTCAAACTACAGGAAAAGAGATTTCACTTCAACATTAGGAAGAACTTCCTGACAGTAAGAGCTGTTCACCAGTGGAGTGTGGTGGAGTCTCCTTCTTTGGGGTTTTTTTAAAACAGAGACTGGATGGTCATCTGTTGGGGATGCTTTGATTGTGTATTCCTGCATGGCAGGGAGTTGGACTGGATGGCCCCTGTGGTGTCTTGCAACTCTCTGATTCTCTGAATCTCTAATTTGACCAACATCCTCATTCAGCATGTTTTCCAGAAGCTGGGTCCATAGTTATAGAGTACAACCCTTTATCCATGGGGATATGTTCCCAGACTTACCATGGAAACATGACACCATGGATAATAGTGAATCCTATTGAAATGAATGACCTCTGGTGGCAGCTGACCCTAGAGTCACACTGGAAGAGCTTCACATTGTTAGACAGAACAATTCTCTAGGCATTTCTAGGTTTGGCGGAAGCATATCACAGCACAGAATCATGCTGGAGGACCTAGAAAATGACTAGAGAGAACACATATTTTTCAGAAGTATGGGGGACATCATGTATAGTCTAAGGTAGGACCTGAGCAGAGCAGAGGAGGACAGGTGGTCTTGGAGATGTCTCATCTATGGGGTCGCCACAAGCAGTTAACAAAAACAACAACTGCTTACAAGTCTACAGGTCAAAGCCACATTATGCAGGGAAGCTAGAGAGGGCTATATCTTTAAAAACATATCAACGGGCCAGCACTTACTGGCACAGTACATGCTCTTTGTATATATAACACCTCAAGCTCATTTATTACTTCTACATTATCTTCTGTTAAAAAAAGATAATATCTAGATGAGCCAACAGTCTGCTGCAGTGCCACAGCATCATATGCTTATATTGTAAATCCTTTGGTACTTTCAACAGTTCCCTTTTTAATCTAATTATTTGTTATGATGTGATGCTAGATATTGGATATTGGATGGATCCTGCAAATCCCTCAGTTTAGATTAATAACAATAATAAATCATATCATTTGTTGCAATGATTTCCTTTGCCTCCTGCTGTGCCACAATTTCCCCTCCTGGTAGCTACATCTTCCTCCTCCTTGGATTAATCACTAGGTAATCCTTCCCAATTAGGGATCACATAAGTGAATGATGATATTACAACCCAAAATTAACCATGTGGGGACCCAACTGAGGGCAATTTAAACAACAAACAAACATTTTCATGAGGAATACTGAAAAATAAAAAAGGAGGATACTTTTCCATTCAACTAGTAGAATAGTTAATGAAAATAACTTCTAGGCTTTGTCTCAGCCTTTGACACTTGTGAAGTTTGAATTCTACAATGATACACTTGGATTCCACTGATGGCAAGGAAATGCCCATTTGCTTGGGAGATAATGCTGGATAATAGAAGCAGAATGTGCTTATTTTCTAACCCAAGATGAAGAGCTCCCATCATGAAAATAAAGCAGTCATTTGATATACATTGAAACAGATTTCCTTTGCTCTGTTTTAAAACAGATGCTAAGGCACTTTCCTCTGGAGGACCTTTGTTTATTTCACACTGGCAGCCTCCTTGTTGCAGCTCCTGCCACCTTTTCCTGGGCAGCTGGAAGCATGGCCTCCTATGGTTTGGGAACTCATGCACCCTCCAAAACCCTCCAGGGCCAGATGCTCCCTTTGGAGAGAAGTGTCACCTTGTTCCAAGGAGTTGTGGATACCACAAGAGGCTTGCCCCTCCCCAAAGTTGCTGCAAATTGTTTCTTTCATCTTCTGTTGAAACAGTGGCACAAAGGGAAGGGAGGATGGAGGTGGTGGGGAATCGTAGAGAGAAAATAAATTGTATTCTTGCTGCAGAGACTTCATTTGATAAATAATGTATACGGAGTTTGCAGTAATAACTGTTCTTTTCCGATTTGGCTGGTTAGGGGTATGCTTTGACACAAACTGTATGTATTTCTCCTTACAGGCAGTGAATGATTGGAGCCGTATGCCGCGTTGTGAAAGGGAAAAGCAGGCTGTTAACATTCTAGTCCATGTCAGATAGGTTAATCTAGCTTTGCACCTGGGAATGTAAATGGCTGGAAGAAGCAGAGACCAAGACATTTCTTCCCCTTTCCCATAACAGAGGAACTCGGGTGAGAGGGTCACTCAGTGAAGCTGATAAACAAAAGGAATAATTATTACACGGGGATAATTTTCATGGAATAAACTACAAGGTCTAGTTTTTTACAAAAGCATATTACAAGCTGTTACAAGAAGCATTTATCAAAGCTTCTGCAAGTGTAGTATTTTATTAAAGGACAAGCAGAAGTACTCATATTCCCTTGGACCTAAACTTGCCATCCCACTCACAGTGCTATTTTTCTGTGCCAGTACTTTTTTCAGCTGGATTAAGCTTTAGGACTTTATCACACAGGGGAAATCCTGTGCAGAAATGGGATTTAAAAGCTGGAGTAAACCTGCAAAAGTGGGTTGATTTCCACACACGTCGGTGTTAAAGTGTTGTTAACCCAAATGGAAGATAGTCAAAAGCACTCCTTTTTACTTTACTGAAAGTAAAAAGGAGCGGCTTTTGACTATTTTCTGTTTGGGTTATCACACCCCTGTGTGATAAAGTCCACTGTTGGGCTAGATGCTCCTTAGTTTCCATCCCGTGCTTTTTCTCCTGTTCTCTCTTTTCTTCTCTCTCACCCAAATTCTTCTTTGTTGCATCCCTCTCCCCTCCCCCCTGTCGTTTAGCTTCCTCCTCTTTTTCTCTTTTTCTTTCCTTTCCAGATTTATTACTTACTGGGACAAATTTTCTAGATAGCAAAAGGGTGTTACCGATATTGCATTTTTCTGAATTTTGGTGTGTATGAATTCCTCATGGCCCCAGATGGACTCTGCATCACACACCATGTGCTTAAAATCCCCAAATCACAGAGCCAAGCAGACAGTGTGGGAGTCGCAAATGGGCTATCATCACCTCCATAATCTGAAGGATGAGCAATAATGGCCAAGATGTCTCACCTGATGGGCTGGCCAGACAACTCAATAACCTTTAATTTCCCCTTGAATATTGACAGACCAGATTACTTCAGCTAGGCAATCTAACACCTTTGTCTACACTTCAGCCAAACAATCAAAGTTATAGCTAAGCAACCTAGCAAACTTTAGCCAAACAATCCAAGCTATTGTTAAGCAATCAAACTTCTTTTGTCTAAGCTTTTAGCCAAGCTATCAGGTACCTCACCAGAGGCTAGATTTTGCCTTTAAAAACCCTGGGATTCTTCCCCTCAGTGTCGCTAGTCTGAGCTCAGGGGGACCTCACATCACTTTGTTCTCTGATATGGTTACCGTCATCTCCATCCAATCCATGCTCTTGGGACAGTTGTGTCTCATAATCTTTCACCCAATTGGACTCCGGAAGAGGCTTCATAGGTAGTAAGTATCGCTGCAGCATTGTCTTAGCCTCTAACCCAGGGGTAGGCAACCTTTCCCCTTTAAGGGCTGAGGGACTTCAGCTCCCAGAAGCCTCAGCCATGTTGGCCAATAGTCCCATGTTGGCCAATAGCTCCTGGGATTCTGGGAGCTGAAGTCCCTTGGCCCTTAAAGGGGAAAGGTTGCCTATCCCTGCTTTAACCTTTGATTTCCCTAAGCCCTGTAAGAGTGCATGTGTGCGTGTGTGCTTTGCTGTGTGATTTTCTACTGTTCAATAAATAATACAATTGGAGAATCCTGCCTCTGCATCAACTCTCAGATTCACTGGACTCTTGGTATACACGTGGGAGACGATCTCGCAGGGTCCTTGTAGCCCTCTCAATTTTAGCTAAATAAAATTCCCCATAGATTTTTGGCTACAAAGAGCAAATCTCTCATAGGAGTTTATCACATGGGGGAAAATTGGAATTTTACAATGGAAAGAACCTGTGATTAACTCACAATTGTGCAAATGGTTTTCACATGCAAAGCACTGTTATCTCATGCAGAATCCAAGATTAACTCACACTAAAACCAAATGCGGGAATGATTTTCACACAACAGGACCAAATGTGCCTCCATCTCAATAATGATTAAAGCGTGTGCATCCTGCAAAAGTGAGTAAATGCACAAATGATTTTTACACAATGAGCCTTGGCTATGGGGGAAGATGTGTGTGTGTGTGTGGGGGGGGTAAGGCATCCCTCAGTAGCTGTTTCTTTCAGAGCTGTGGCTAGGAGGGAAGGACATCCCTTTGAGAGATTTTGGACTTCAGCTCCCAGAAGCCTCAGCCATGTTGGCCAATAGTCTGGGTTTCTGGGAGCTGAAGTACAAATTCCCTTAAAGGGGACAGTTTGTTGATCACTGCTGGCTCTGGGGGCAAGCATTCATTCACTCTCCTCTCTCTCTCTTTCTGCCCTTGCATCAGCACTTTGTTTTAAGAGCTCTGGCTATGAAGAAGGGCAGGACAAAGCAGCACTGGAAGCAAGTGTCTCTCTCTCTCACTCCTACTGTGTTCCTGACTTCTCTCAGCAGCTGCTTCTTTAAGAACCCTGGCTAGACGAGGAGAGACATTCACATACAGAGAGAGGTGCAGGAGGAAGAAGCAAGCTTTTTCTCTTGTTTGTCTGTGTGCCTCTGCCTTTGCATCAGCAGCTGTTCCTTTAAGAGCCCTAGCTACTATCCTTAAAGAACCATGGGAAATCTGACAACAGAACAGAAATGGGGAGAATCCCGTGAATGGCTGTCACACTATAGTAATTGCACACACACACAAAAAGTGAATTTGTGAATGAAACAGAAATGAAATCACAGCATTTCCCCCAAAATGACTATTTGCTGGTTCATGTCACTTTCTTGTCAGATTCTAAGCTGTTTGCGCACAACACTGTGTGAAACCATTCACGCATTGCTGCTAATACGCTGCATAAACATGGGCTCTTACCATTTAAACTTCCAATCTTCCCCATGTGATAAACTCCTATGTCATTAAATTGATGCCAAAGTTAACATGTTGTCAAGAAAAGTTACCAGTTTTCTTGGGCTTACATTGAAATTGCTTGCCCCCCCCCCTTTAATACACTTTTAATTTTTGGTAAATGCCACAGTTTGAGACTTAAAACTAGACATGTAACAAATTTCCATTACTCCTCTCCATGAGTTTTGAAACCTGGGTTAGGCCGCTTCAAAATGGGGAAAAAAGCAGGCAGAAAATTATTACCTGCTTGTATAGTAACAAATTCCCCTAATCTGTGTTTCACCCCTCCAGCAAGCTCAAATTCCTCCATTTCTCTCTGCACAGCTTCTCAAAATGGGAAGAAGGAGTGAATGCTTGTTGCCATTTTGAGATGCACTACAGACATTCTAGGGTCTGTATGGGGATGGGGGTGTTATCATATGTTTTCAAGCAGCTGGAGGGTTTTCTGAATGATATTAAGGGAAAAAATGCCTGAAATGGCACCATTTTTTCCATTAAAAATGGTGGGGAGGGTGCTCTATTGGGCACCTCACATTTTTAGTTTACCCACCAGTCGTACCTTCTTATACCTTCATTCATGTTCCAAATATGGTGGAAATGATATGAACCTCGTGTTTGGATTATGGGACATGTGGATGGACACCACATTGATGTGGATTCTCAATTTAAGCATATACCCAGAATGGCCTTCAACAAGTTCCTTCCTTCAATCCAATTCAACACCTAATTAGATGCATTTAAAGCTACTTGATTTTCAATGGGCACATTTAGATCTGCACTGGATTGTCATCCCAATATTAAGTTCCATTCCCCAATCTTTAAAACAGGGATAATAATTCCCAAAGGATATTGTAATGATGAATTCACTTAGGTAGTTATGCAGTTTTGGCAAACGAGAATTCTAATTTCTTCTCTCTAGTTTCTCTTCATATTAGGAATGTTTGAATAATCTAATATTTCAAATTCTGATACAAATGTATTTGACCTGCACCTTTCAGACTAGTGGGTAGGCTGGACCATACTTATCCATCCGCCTTCCCATTTTTTTCTATGTAATTCTCAGACTAAAAACATATCCAGGTCTCTTTATAAATGCATATTTATAAATATAAGAAAATGTTTTGAGAGAAAAGACATTTTAAAATATGTTGTTTATTGCAAAATTTTATGCAGATTAAAAAACCCACAAATGGACTGAAGGGTGAACAGATGGAAAAGTGACTTGGAATGGAAACAGAATGATTTGCCCATTCCTCCTGCAAACTCCCAAGGTGAGATTCACAATTAGGGATCTGTGAACAAAATTGTTTGTTTGACTCTTCAGTCAACAGTGTCACCACCTTATGCTATCTGCGATGAGCAGTTTCTCCTTCCTGCTTTATTTTGTGTTGTCCATCAGTGTTCATCAGTGGCATTTGCATTAGCCTTCTTCCATTAGTCCACAGTTTACTATGCATACCAATCACTAAGAATCAGCAGCCATTCCAGTGTTTAAATTAGTCTCTAACAAAGTTCCCATGCCCACCCCCTTTTAAACGATGGGCTAAGTATTGTAGCAAGCTAGATTATGAAATTGGGATGGCATTTCAACAGCCTTGTCAGCATAGATTCTAAAATTATCAAATGGAAAGATAATATCATCATGTATTATTATTATTTTTTTTTAAAAAGCAGTAAAAAAGTTTAATGAGTCCAAAAGCCCATAGAGAAGCAGGGTGTAGTTAAGGGATGAATCAACCTGTGGATGGGCAGATTTTGTGCTTGCAATATCGCCTTTGTTTTTTCACTGTAGATTCACCAACAAGAGCCTAATGGACAGTGTTGTTGTTGTTTGTTGTTACTGTTGTTGCTGTTGTATGCCTTCAAGTGTTTCTGACTTATTTAGCTCTAAGGTGAACCTATCCTGTTGTTGTTGTTTTGGCAAAATTTGTTCAGAGGGGATTTGCCTTTGCCTTCCTCTGAGGCTGAGAAAATGTGACTTATCCAAAGTCATAGAATCATAGTTGGAAGAGACCACAAGGGCCATCTAGTCAAACCCCCTGCCATGCAGGAACTCCCAATCAAAGCATCTCCGACAGATGGCCATCCAGCCTCTGTTTAAAGACCTCCAAAGAAGGAGACTCCACTACTCTCCAAGGGAATGTGTTCCCCTGTCGAAAAGATCTTACTGTCAGGAAGTTCCCCTAATGTTGAGGTGGAATCTCTTTTCCTGTAGCTTGCATCTGTTGTTCTGGGTCCTATTCTCTGGAGCAGCAGAAAACAAGCTAGCTCCCACCTCAATATGACATTCCTTCAAATATTTAAACAGGGCTATCATATCGCCTCTTAACCATCTCTTCTCCAGGTTAAACATACCCAATTCTCTAAGTCGTTCCTCATAGGGTATGGTTTCCAGACCCTTCACCATTTTAGTCACCCTCCTCTGGACAGTCTCCAACTTGTCAACATCCTTCTTGAATTGTGGTGCCCAGAACTGGACACAGTATTCTAGGTGGGGCCTGACCAAAGCAGAATAGTGTGGCACTATTACTTCCCTCGATCTAGATACTATACTTCTATTGATGCAGCCAAGAATTGCATTGGCCTTTTTAGATGCCGCATCACACTGTTGACTCATGCTCAACTTGTGGTCTACTAGGACTCCTAGATCCTTTTCACACTTAGGGGGGTTGCAGACTGCCAGAAATAGTGTGAATTCAGTCCACTTTTAGGGTTAGGGTTAGTGCTAGGGAATCATGGGAACTGTTATTTTTCTGAGACATTGAGCCTTCTCTGTCAGACAACTCTGATGCCACAAGAAAATACAGTTCCCATGGTTCCCTAACTCTAACCCTAACCCTAAAAGTGGACTGAATTCACACTATTTCTGGCAGTCTGCAACCCCCCATAGTCTCATTCAGCCAGGTGTCCCCCATTCTGTATCTGTGCATTTCATTTTTTCTGCCTAAGCGCAGTACCTTACATTTCTCCCTGTTGAAGTATATTTTATTAGTTCTGGCCCAGCTTTCTAATCTGTTAAGGTCATTTTGAATGTTGATCCTCTCCTCTGGAGTGTTAGCTGCTCCTCCTAATTTGGTGTCATCTGCAAATTTGATAAGCATATACATATAGGTACAGAAAGCTCAGGAAAGTAAGTTGTTAACAGATGTCATACATGACACCTTGTATGATGAAGCTGAAGATCTAGAAAATGTTTTAGCGGTAGGGTACATCACACCTATTCCCAAGAGATGACAGTATATCTACCCTTTTTTTCTCATGTGCACAGAGAAGAGATTATACAACCAACATTAACCTTCTCCCTCTCCCTCACCCTCTGCCCACTTTTAACACTAGTGCTGTGAACAAACAAGGGATTGCTGTTATCCTCGTTCCATAACACCATCTGGAAAGCTACACTTTAGACACTAGTGTTCTATGCAAGCTGAACACTCATTTTACAGCAGACAAACCAATTACTGCCACCAAATCACTGTTAAATTATTTCCCCTAAAATTAATTTATTTCCCAATACTATGAAAATCATTGCCACATCATTTTTTCTCAGCTCATTATCAGATGATTATCCAAAACACTTCTTGTTCACTTAACTCAATTAATTTATCTCCCCTCTTCCAAACAAGTCACCCCTCCTCTGTTTTTCTGTCCTCAGGATCATCAGTGATAGAGAAGTGCACCACACCATGTCTTCCTGCAAAGATGATCAACCACACACATTGAGTTTACTGTAGTTTATCTATTTCATGATAATATATTTTCATATATTTAAAAAAAATATTAAAACATGTTTTAAAATACATACTTAACTATATTTTAAATGTTTAACAATGGAAACACAAACAAAATGTAAAATAATCCTTTGTAATTCTCCTGTAATGCTGGTTTGGTGATTGACACTACTTAGGTGTACTTAAGTGGAATGAAAGTGGAATCATGCAGGTCTGAAAGAAAGGCACTTGGTACATCTTTAACATCTAGAACTACAAAGTCATCGTGTGTGTGGTGTGTGTGCCAAGGCCAGGACATGTAGATAAATATCCTTGAGGCCAGACACCAAGATGTAGATTCTGTATTACACCTGCGTGTAAGTGACTCAGCAGAGTGAGGTAATGGCTTATGCCATGTGCTGGAGTGGTTGCATCAGCCAAGACTATATAAGGCTGTGTCTTAAGGTAAACAATTGCGGGTTACAGAGTTGGAGAGTAGTTGGTGAGTCATTGTGTGAGTTTCTGTTAGAGAGCTATTGTGAGTCAGACAGGAACTCAGTTTGTACAGTTCCTGCTTCTGTATATAGCTTCTATGTAGCACTTGTAAATAAATCTCTCCACCTTTGAGCTGTCTGGTCCAGCTTCTCCATTCCACACTGGTATCCAAGTGCCTGGGTGTAGCTACTGAAGTCTCATTCAAGCCTGCATTACCAGCGTGCCATTGCTCTCATTCTGTAAGCCTTAATCTATTTGCCTGTCAGTCTATTTTCTGTTCCTTCAGGTTACAGGGGGAGGCATGCATGATTTAATATTTCTCCATGTGTCCAGGAAAGGCATAGGTGAAGAATTCTAGTCTGGCTTAATCTTACCCTTGATACCTTGGTTTTCTATGTGTAGGGAAACTGTTTTGAATGGAGCAGTATAAGGTTATATGAGTCACCCTCTCTACTCAGAAATGGTACAGCCCATCTCAACAAGGTAAATTGGCTTAATGTTAGAATGCGGTGGCCAACTGTAGTCCAACCAGATATTGCTGGATGGCAGTTTTGATCAGTTGCAACCAGACTAGTTAAAAGTTAGTAAGCATTGAAGTTGTTCTCCAGCAGCAGGTGTAGGCCATGATTGCCAATCCCTATTTTAGAGAAAAAGCAGAGAATTTGGAAAGGTGAAATGGCTGCTAGAAGGCAGTGCACTCCCTTTCCCTGTCTACCATCTTCTCATATCAAATCACCATGAACTATTTTATCTCGGTAGGGCCTTCAAATACATGTTGTCCTTACAAACGTACTTTGATACACCAAGTAAAGTGAAACAAGTGTGTGTGTTTGTGTGTGTGTGTGTGTGAGAGAGAGAGATTTGGCTGGTATGGAAAAATTTAGGCATGCTTCACTTCCCATTCCTTTTTTCCCTCTCTGAGAAGTTCTTTAAACCAAAAAAGGCCCATTGTAATTTCACTTTTCAGATGTTTCAATAGATTCAATTCACTATTTAAACCACAGTGTACCAGTATCTGCTGAAGACTTAAACAATCACCTAAGCAAAGCCTGCCATCTCATAGGAACTGAAGAGTTCCTGCTGTTCTTGTAAATGCTGAAAATCCCCCATCCCCCATTATAGCTAGAGAGAGCCCAGCAAAATTACAAATCCAGGAACAATTCTCTGGCGGAATTTGAACTAAAATGACCTTAATCAAGCAATGCTTCAGGGGATGGCCTTAAATAATTTTTTAAATCACAACTCCATAGCTTTTAGTGTTGAAGCAATTGGGTGAAAAAATATCTTTGTTCAAGCTAGCCTTGAAGAAAAAGACTTTGGTCAACTGATCTCCCAGAGCAGTGGGTAAACAGCACTCATCCATCAAAATTTCATAGTGCTTTGTAACAATTAGGACAAAGCTCAAGCCTTTATTATATGCCCTCCAGATCATCAGCTGGTAAAGTCAATGGCATTGCTCAGACTCCCACACATGGAAGATCCAAGTCAGGATTCATTACTTTGTATATACATGATTTGAGGCTGAAAGCAAAGATACCTACAAAGCAGCAGCATGGTCTCTCACCACCAGCTGTCCCTCTGGAAAGAAGAGGTCATGAGGCAATGTGGCTCCCTGTCCATTAAGGGTAGCAGAGTCAAAAGGGAAATCTGAAATGTGGGGGGCTTGCTTCCCCAGGGATAGTCTCCTGAACAAAGCTGACTGAAATGAATTGAAGATGTGTAACAGTGCTATTTATTTCTTACATTCTATCAATACTGTGTTAGTAACATAAACTTTCATTAGTCCATCCTCATATGGTAGGCAGGACTGAGACGAGGAGGAGGAGGAGGTAGTGGTGGCAGTAGTTCAACAGTGCCATCTGCGAAGGCATGAGACCTAGGAGCCTGATATCAAGCCTGACTGGCTATGGGACTTGAGACTCCCAAATCAGGATCCAGTAGTGTTACCAGAGTGAAAACTAAAGAGGACTCTTGTACCTTTAATGGTTGTGTAGAAGAAGGATCTTTAGCAGGTGAAATTCTTGCTTCTACAAAACCATTAAAGGTACAAGAACCCTCTCTAGTTTTCACTCTGGAAACTCTTAACCCCTAGAGAGAGCTCCTCCATCCAGCATCTCCTCACCGCCACCCTATTTCTTTAAAAACAGAGGCTCCACACATCTGACTCCTCTTGGTCCTGAGAGACCCATTTGGAAGTAACAGACAAGATATGAGTTCTTATCTGGGCTACCATTTTTTTAAAAAATATCTGATACCTAACTCAGAGAAGTTGTCAACAGTAGAAGAAATATAAACTTCAGCTTGAATCTAGTACTTTGTGAGGAATCACTCTGTTTGCCACCTGATTCTTGGGAGATGGATTTCATTTCTACTCAAGCTGTGGTTACTGTCCCCTCCCCACTTGTCTCTAGATCAAGGGGAGCTCCAAGAGCTATTGCACTGGGGATGAAATGGCTATAAATTTGGCTCCTTGCTAGTCCATTTGCAGTAGCCAAGCAGGCTAGGAGAGAGAAGTCTTCATTTCTTGGTTTGATCAAATCTCTTAGATTTGTCAGAAACCCACACTCCAAACTCCAATCCAAACTCAGAGGAGATATAAGAGCCAGCATGGTGTGGTGGTTTTAGCCTATGACTCTGGAGACTAGGGTCTGAATTGCTGCTCTGCCATGAAAACATTCTGGGTGGATGACTTTGGGCAAGTCACACTTTCTCAGTCTCAGAGGAAAGCAAAGGCAAACCCCCTTCTGAAAAAATCATGGCAAGAAATCTTTGTAATAGGTTTGCCTTAGGGTCTCCATAAGTTAGAAACAACTTGAAGGCACATAACATCAACAATATATGAGAGCCAAAAGAGAAAGCAAAATAAGCACAGAGGTAAATAAATAATACTGTACAGAAGAAAAGCCTATGGGAATTCTAAGGTAAGCTACTTCCAGTGCAGAAATCACACCTGTTGCATTATTGGCTGGTTGGGATAGGTGACAATTCATTCCACAAGCAGGAGCATTGTATGCCTAGAGAAAGATTCCTTTTCTCACTTTTTGGGCTGAGAGATGGAACCAGAAATGTGTTAATTACACAGAAATGTCTCTGAGCATGTCAGCTAGGCTCCTCACATCAAACTGTTTTGTACATGTGAAAACCTTTTGACATCCAGGAAAATATATGCTATTCTAATGGGCCATGGATAACTGTGGTGTTAGAAAGGGATATTGAAAGATGCTCACTGTTATAGAGCAATATTAGTTGATCTGTCCATGGTTCTGAAAACCTAGTGTCTCATCATCCTTATTTTTCGACTCCTGTTTCAGAAGATTCTTTCTGTGTGGGAGGTGACAGGAAAGGAGTATCTGCTATCATTGTCTTCCAGGATTGTGAAGACTAGGCTGAGATGGGTTCTCCATCTGATTCATCCTGGTTCTCCCCACCCCCCCATCCCCATCTTCTGCTAGATGTCCTTCCTCTCTAGCCATTTGTGACTTCTGTCTTCCTCAAGACAAAGCATATATAGGCAAATCTTTGTTTCAAGGAGCTTACAAACTACATTTAAAGTGAGGAAGACAACAAGGAAAGGAAGGAAGGGAAACACAGAAGAATGTTAGATTAACAGTGTGGAAGGAATGTGAGCAAATGTAGTTTCATATACTAAGTTTTGGTTGAGGACAGATGTTATATTTTAAGAGCAAAGACAGACTATATTGTATAGGTGAACTGATCTGAATACACATTCATTGTTTTGGAAACACATGCACAATGCAGCAAATCACTTCCATGCAATTTTGGAATTATATTTATTTCAAAATTGGCCTTATAAGCCCATATCTTTCCTTTTGAGGAGGCACATGCTAGCTCTGCCCTCCTCCATCTGTGCTTTCATCACTTTCCATGTTCAGAAGATAACTGTCTGTAGAGGAGAGCCTCCTGTACCATTTGAGTTTCTCCACATGAATTTGATTCTCCATCTTGATTTTCTGGGGTTCTAATTAATGCATGGGCATAGGTAGCTCTCTCCTTCAGCCAGCCTCTACATGTGAAGAGTGCTTATAATTGGGACAGAAGGGACTAGAGCAAGTACCACATGCCTTTATGTGCTTGAATTGGGCTATAGCATCTATTACCCTACCCCAACCTCCATGTACTAATCAAAAGTTGAGAACAAACCTGATTGCATACAACATATACATTTGGAGGCTCTGTTTGCTGCTTTCAGTCAGTAAATGGTGGCCCTGGACTGGGTAAGTGAGGATTGATCTTACTCTCCACTGTTAGATTCTTGACTGTGGATGTGCTATGTGAACATCACTTCTTTTGCTGCTGAAACTGGAGGTAGGAGGACTGAGTGTGAATGTTAGCAGTGGTTTTAAAGCAGCCCTTGATATCATGCTCTATGTCAAAGATCTCAGAGTAGCTTACAAAAAGCATTAAAACAAGTTGCACAATTTAAAACAATAAAATAATTGGACTTCCGGGTTGTAATGGCGTCGATTTGAGACGTTCCTTGAGTAGCCTCCGAGGGACTTCTCAGGCATCGTGGCTTTGGACCACATAGAATCATCTAAAACACGGTCTGAATATATCCCCATGGTATTGGGGGTTCGGATGTCTCCATAGAAGATCCATAAGTTTGACTCGTGTGCCTCAAATCCGACGGAACAGAGTTTGTCCGTTTGGCTTTAGGGGCTAGAGCCAGAAGATCGGGAGAGACACGGCCACCTTGCTGATATTCGGAATGAAGACAAGACGCCACCAACTAAATTAATCAGTGAAAGGAGTAAGCTTACTCTGTTTTTGTTGTAATTATAGAAGCTACGGAAGGCGGATCAGTGTTTATAGACTTACTTACTTCAAATTTAAAGTCTCACATAGCGAGCAGAGACGTTAAAAATTAGCTATACGCTTATAGTAAGATGCCTATTCATTTTATTTACCTACTTACAAAGAAGTTTATAACGGATTAAATTGGATCAATCTATCTGGGTTTTGCTGGGTTTTGCCACTCTTTATGTTTTGACTAACGAGAGAATAAAGAGCAAAGGGTGAAAAAGAAAAGAAGAGTGAATAAAGGGAAGGAAAGGAAAAAGAAAGAGAAAAGACTGTAAAATAAGAACTTTACAATATGGAACAGGCTGACTTCTTCGTTTGAAGCGGATACTTGGGATTTTTCAAATGAATTGTGGGGATACTGATCTCTTATATTCCTTATCTGCTACACCGCTCCTCGCTCTTGGTTATTTATAAAGGAAATCTACGTTATCTATATTAAAAGAACATTTATATCTACATTAAAAGAACATTGCCCTGGCAACTAAATAGTTAAATTTTTGGACTTACTAATTGCAGCTGGGAAGTGTTTGAACTGGAGGAGTAGTTGCCGTGTCCTTGAATATTAAGGGGAGTTGGTGTGCCGACTTGGAGACGGCTGTAGCTTTGGAGGACAAAACGCCAAGTGGGCGGAGAGCGACGAGTCCGGAGAGAATAGGCGGTACAGAAGATACGAGAGGAGAGTTTTGTGGCGTCCTAGAGGTGTCCTAGAGGGGTGACGATACAGGAAAGGGAAGACCTTTCCTTGTTCTAGGAAAGAAGGAGACACTCTAGGATTCTCTGTGACACTTGAAGAGGAAGAAAGTCCTCCAGGACACTCTAGGATTATCGGGTTGGAAGGTGCGGAGCTGCCTCAAGATCTTAGAATTTTTCTATTTTCTTCTTCTATTAAGAGGCGCTGGGACCTACGTTTCATGAAATATTAGACTGGACTGGTACAGAAATTCACTACTTGGATAATTAACGATAATTAACGGCTGAAGGATCTTCCTGGGGATTTTGGAGAAGTGTTATAACTTGCCATCATACTACTAATAGGGGTATAAATAGATTTAAGAGGGGTTAGGGAGATTATAGAGATTGAAATAGCTCCAATTTTCATTTGCGTTTATTGACAAATTGATTAATTCTGATTCATTGTGTAAGGGGTGTTTTGTCTTTTTTTTTCTTTTTTTTTCTTTTTTTTTTCCTTCTCCCCTTTTACTTTAATTAGAGTGGAGATTGACCTGTGCTGGCTATCTGATTTAATATAGGAAATATTAAATTTTAATTTGATATAAAAAGTAAGAAATAACAAAAATATATATACATATATAACACATAAGAAATAATTTTGAAAAGAAAAAAAAAAGGAAAAGGAAGAAGGAGAGAGAAGAAGGGAAAAAGGGGAAAGAGAGAAGGGAGAGGGAGAGAGGAAAAGGAGAGAAGGGGGAAGGAGGGAAAGAGAGAAGAAAAAAAAGAGGAGGAGGGGGAGAAAAGAAAGGATTAGGAAATTGGATTTTTTTCTGAAGTTGAAGTAAGATACTAGCATTGGAATTTTTGGAAATTTTGAATTCCCGAAAATTAGAAATTTGTTATTCTATATATAGATATATTGTATATAATAGAATCTAGAACCTTCGTACTAGACAACTTTGGAAGAAAAAAGGAAGGGAATATTTAAAAAAAAAAATTGAAAATTTTGAAAAAATTGAAATTTGAAATTTGGCAGTTTTGAAATTTGTTATTTTTAAAATATTAAATTGAAATGATAAATTTAAATTACATTATATTAGAGAAGTATGATGTCAAGAAATCAGGCAGCCAAGACACAGAGCCAATCCCAATTACCTAGGAGATCTTTTGTAGATCAACAAAAATCCAATGACTCAAATATTGGAATTATTGACGAAATAAAGAAATTGCGGTATGAAATCCGGCAAGAGATCCGGCAAGAGATGACAGATTTTAAAAAGGAAATTCGTCAGGAGATTCGAACAGAACTACAGGAAATTAGTCAATCTATGGATAAGATGACTAATGAGTTATCAGCAGTCAATAAGAGAGTAGATAGTCTGGAATTTAGAAACGATAGATTTGGAGAGGAATTAAATGAAGTCAGACAATTTAGAGAAAAAGATCTTGATGAGAAAGCTATTTGGGATCAAAAACTAAGGGAAAAATGTGTAAAAATTAGGGGGGTTGTAGAGGATAAAGAGGAGGAATTATTGGAATTTATTACTGAAAAATTGGCAAATTTTTTGGGTAAAGAAGTGAGTCAATTTCAATTTGAAATCGATAGGGTTTTTCGATTAAATTCGATGATAGCGAAAAAGAAGAACCTCCCTAGGGATATCGTAATTTATTTTGTTAGGAGGCAAATTCGGGATCTATTGCTAAAGAAACACAATGAATTTCCATTAGAAATTAAAGGTATCCAGGTTCAGATTCTGAAGGATGTCCCCACAAGACTATTGAGAAAAAGAAAGGAATACTCATTTCTTACGTCTTTCCTCCGGGAAGAAGGTATTGCTTATAGATGGGGGACGCCGGAAGGTCTATCCTTTTGGATAAGGAAAAGGAGAGTAGTGATTAGAACAGTGGAGGAAGCAAGGAGGTTTTGGGACAGGGAAGAAGAAAGGAGAAAAACTACTAGAAAAAAACAGGAGAAGGCGGAATTAAAAGGAAGTAATATAGATGAAAAAGGCTATAGCATCATACCCATTGAGGGAAACAAAGAATACAACAGGGGAGATCCATTAGAGGAAGAATATCAGGTATTGGGTGTGGAGAACTGGAGGTATAGGGAAAATAAGAAAGGACAAAATAGGTTGGAGGAAGATCCCCTATTTGATCAAGAAGATTTACGAAGGAGTGGTGAAGAGGAATTTTCGGAAGAAGAAGAAAGGGAACCAGGGGAAGGTTGAAAATAACGGTGGAAATAGTGTGTACTTGGTTTGTAATTAATATTTGAGATAGTGTAAAAATAGATATTAAGCTAACCTTCTATCTGTATTTTCTTTGCTTTGTCGTAATTCTGTTGGTTAATTCTTTGGCTAAGATAAATTGATATAATATAGATATAACATCATCATAGACATATTTGATATAGTACAGACATAATATAGAAATAGAAGATAGAAGTATAGAAATATAGAAATAATACAGAAATATAGAAATAGAAATAGAAATATAGAACTATAGAAATAGGTCACTACAGTATTAATTATACTAATTGATTATAAAAGGCACAGGAAGTTGTTTCCACTATAGCTTAATCTTTGAATATCAATCCAGATTTTGACAAGTGTATTTATAAAAATAATATAATGGATACTTTAAAAATTATTTCCTGGAATGTTAAAGGTTTAAATACACCACAAAAAAGAAGAAAAATAAATCATTATTTGCAAAAATTGGGCGCTGATATCTATTGTTTACAAGAAACTCATATAAGGAAAAAAGATATTAAATATTTAAAGAATAGGAAACTGGGGATAGAATTTATATCATCTGCAAAAAATAAGAAAAAGGGTGTAGTAATGTACATACACCCAAGATTGAATCCAGAAGAGCTCCTCTCTGATGAAAATGGTCATTATATGTTGGTTAAAATTAATCTTGAAGGGGAAAATATTTTGTTAATGGGGATCTACGCGCCATTGGCGAATAAAGGGAATTTTTATGAACATTTATTAAATAAATTAGAAGCCATAAATTCGGATAAGATTGTTCTAATGGGGGATTGGAACGGGGTAATTGACCCTTCATTGGATAGAAGATCATCTAAAAAAATAAAAAATACACAAGGTAAATTACCTAGAAGTTTTTTTGAGCTCCAAGAAAGATTATCAATTAAGGATATCTGGAGAATACTTTATAGAAATACAAAAGACTACACGTTTTTTCCCCCAGTACACCAATCCTGGTCAAGAATCGATATGTTTTTGATTTCGACGGAGCTATGTAAAAAAGTAAGTAAGGTGGAGATATTACCAACTGTATGGTCCGATCACAACCCTATAAGGTTGTTTTTTAAAACAAGCCCTAAAGTAGTTAGATGGTCAATAAACCCTTATCTTTTAAAAAATGAAAAAATAGTGAGCGAAGCAAAACAAGAATTGGAAAATTTTTTTCATTATAACTTAAATAATGAAACATCTATTAACTTTGTCTGGGATGCATCTAAAGCTTATATGAGAGGCTTTTTTATAAAGAAATATGCAGAAATTAAGAGAAAGAAAGTCAAAGGAAATTTCTTGAACAGGAAATAACATTGAAGGAAGATGAATTGAAGATAAACCCACAGAATTCAAAAATTAAGAAAGCTTTATTTGCTTTACGTAAACAATTAACAATTCTATTGACTGAGGAAATACAGAAGAAAGTGAGATACTATAAACACAAGAAATTTGTAGGGTCTAATAAATCAGGAAAATTCTTAGCTTATAAACTAAAAAAGGAACAAGAAAATAAATATATATTAGAATTAAAAGAAGGGAATAAGTTTTTCACATCTCAGAAACATATAAAGAGAATTTTATTAGAGTTTTATACAAATTTATATAAAAAAGATCAGGATATTAGTGTGGAAAAAATAAAGAAGTTTTTATCACAGCAGACATTATTTTCAATTTCATTAGAACAAAAAGAAGATATAAATAAAAAAATTACAGTACAGGAGGTTCTGAATACAATTTCTTCATTAAAAGTTGCCAAATCTCCGGGCCCAGATGGGTTGACATCTGAATATTACAAGACGTTTGCTAGCCAGCTAGCCCCCCCTTTAGTTGAAACAATGAATGCTTTATTAGAAGATAAGATACCTCATACATGGTCTGAGGCCTATATTTCTGTAATTCCAAAAGAGAATAAGGATAGAGCTGACCCGAAAAATTATAGACCTATATCATTATTAAATTGCGATTATAAGATTTTCACGAATATAATGGCAAATAGATTAAAAAATTGGCTTAATTTGGTAATAAAAAAAGATCAAGCAGGATTTTTACCGGGAAGAAAGATTAAAGATAATACCAGGCATTTATTAAACTTAATTGAGTATTATAATAAGCATATTGATAAAAGGGGTGCATTACTTTTTTATGATATTGAGAAAGCCTTTGATAGGCTGAATTGGACTTTTTAAAAATCTGTATTGGAAAAACTGGAGATGGGTGAAATTTATACAAAATGGATTGGAATGATATATCGTGACCAAGAGGCAAAAATTTTAGTAAACGGAGAAGTAACAAATAGTTTTAAGATACAAAAGGGAGTTCGACAAGGGTGTCCTCTTTCCCCTTTGTTATTTATTATTTGTTTTGAAATCCTCCTGCAAAGAATTAGAGAAGAAAAAGAAATATTAGGGGTGAAAATTAGAAACTCAGAATTTAAAGTCAGAGCATTTGCTGACGATTTGATGATATCACTTGTAGATCCAAATGAAGGTATAGATAAATTAAAGGAAATATTAGTAGAATATGGTAATATTTCTGGCTTGAAAATTAATAAAGATAAAACACAAATGTTAATGATGAATATGACTAATAAGGAGAAGGAAGAATTGAAATATAAAACGGGTTACCAGGAAGTTAAAAAAGTTCAATATTTGGGAATCCCTTTTACAACAAGGAATTCGGAGCTTTTCAAAAATAATTATGAGAAGAAATGGAATGATATTAAATCGGAGATGAACAGATGGAAAAATTTGAATTTATCCTTATTAGGGAAAATCGCCGCCTTTAAGATGAATATATTACCCAAAATGTTATACTTATTTCAAAATATCCCAATTTTGATTAACGATGGCCCTTTTAGGAGATGGCAGAGTGATTTAATTAAGTTTTTATGGAACAAGAAGAAATCAAGAATTAGCATGAAGTTATTACAAGACGCTACTGAGAGAGGGGGATTGAATTTACCAGATTTGAAATTATATTATTATGCGTGTTCCTTATATTGGATCTTAGATTGGATAAAATTGGATAATGATGATGATTTAAAACTGGAGGGATATGATAATGTGTACAGCTGGCATGGGTATTTGATCTATGACAAGGTTAAAAGACATAGTGGGTTTAGAGATCACTATTTGAGAAGATCTCTCTTAAGGGTGTGGAACATGATTAAGAGTAAATGGGATGATAAAATTCCACTTTGGACTGCAGTGTATGAAAAACCTTTGAAAGAAATTATAACAGGTAAAATGAAATGGTTAACATATCGAAATTTATTGAGACAGACTCAAGAACCTCTGATGATAAAGACTCAAGAGCAGCTTAATTTAGAAGGTTATAATTGTGGTTGGTTTGTCTATTGGCAGATAAGGGAGCGTTTTTTGTTAGATATGAAAACTAAAACAATTGGCTCAATGAATAAAGATTTTGAACAGATAATAGATTCAGTACAGGAACACCAAATATCAAAATTATATAAGATGTTATTAAAATTTAATTTAGTTAGTGAGTTGGTAAAACCACAGATGATCAAGTGGGCTCAGGATATTGGATGTAACATCGAATTAAACGAGTGGGAAAAGTGTTGGACAAAGAGATTAAAATATACACTTAATATGGATATTAAGGAAAACTTTTATAAAATGCAGTACCGGTGGTACTTGACACCAGTAAAATTAGCAAAAATGACAGGAAACTATTCCCCAAAATGTTGGAAATGTGATAAGAAAATAGGTACATTTTTTCATTTATGGTGGAGCTGTGAGAAAGCAAAAAATTATTGGAAAAGTATATATAAAGAGATTATAGATATATTTTCAATATCTATTAGGTTCGATCCACAATTTTTTTTATTAAGTATAGTTAAAGATGATAAAATAGAGAAGGAGTTTGGTAAATTGCTATTTTATTTAATAGCAGCAGCTGGGATACTATATGCTTCTAAATGGAAATTGACTGATACCCCAACTATATCGGAGTGGAGACAGAAAATTTGGGATATAATGGAAATGGAAAAAATAACATCATTTTTTAAAAATCAGGATTATAATACTTTTCAATTGGAGTGGAAACCTTTGCTGGATTATTTGAAATCGGAGAGCGGGCTACAGACAATAACGATTCTTGATTGATCTTCACTTATAATAGGTGGTTTACTTTGTTTTAGTTTAGTTTAATAGGATTTATATAAGTTTTTTTTTCTTTTTCTTTAATATTATATGATATGTTAAATTAATTAAACGTTATAGACATATCTATTTTAAATGTGGGGTAGAAGACTCAAAACATTGTTACTGTGAAGTTACAAAATGTCGGGCTGTTTAGTAAACATTGATCTACCTAGGAAGTCTTTTTAATTGTTTTCGTAGAAGGTGTAGGTTATTGTTTGTGTTTATTGTTTGTGTATATTTTTTTGTATTTATGTAAGTTTGTTCTTGTTGGTGTGTTTGTTGTTGCTGTTGTTGTTTTGTTTTGTTTTTAATTTCAATAAAAAATTTAAAATTTAAAAAAAAAACAAAACAATAAAATAATTAAATAACCTAACAACATATGTGTATTTCTTCCTTTCTTTACCGCCGCAGTACCTAGGCCAGTGGTGGCGAACCTATGGCCCTCTCTGTGGGCACATACACCATCACCCCAGCATAGAGTTTGCCAGAGTTTATCACTAGAAAGCCAGAGGGATCTTGCACTTTGTGATAAATAAGTGGGTTCTGGATTGCAGTTTGGGCATTTGGTCTCTAAATGGTTCACCATCACTGGCCTAGGCCATATGCAAGGTTTTAAAGACATTCTCCCACTGCACCTTCCCAACTCAGATTCTTCTCTTTGCCCTTTGCCCTTTGCTATTGTCACTTTGGGATATGCTCCCTCACAACTCTCATTGTCCAACTCTCTCTGCTTCCCTGGCTGTGGTAATTTTAAAGGTCACTACCTCTTTCTTTTCCTTCTTTCCTTCCTCTAGATCCATGACCCCTTCTTCCCAAGGACTTCCTCTTCTGCCCAGTCCTTTCTAACACCAGAATTTTATAGTCAATGGCAGATAAATAATGTGCTACAGGCCCTACCATTCTGTGACAAGATTTAGGGCTGTCAGGTCTCTGAGTCTTGCATGAGGATTCAAAACCTTAGGGTTCTTTTTTGTATTCACCAAAGGAAGAGCTAAAATGTCATGGTGAAAGAATATTTTTTTAAAAAAAAAAATTGGCTCAGAGGTTTGCTTATAGCTTTGCCTTCATGTTCATCCATGCTGTACAACCAGGAACATTGAACCCACCAGGTATCATCCCTTGCCTACAAATGTTTCCACCACTACCTCTCCGCCCCTCGATTCCCAGGTTTGAGTATAGTCCTGAAACAAATGGCATGCTAAACTGAGAAACTAAATACAGTATATTGAACAAATGTAAAAAACAAAACATTTTCTGTCTGAAATTCAATAATTTGAAAGCTTTAAGAATTAACGGCTCAATCTCACTTCTCAGAAATCAATAAGAAAAGCTCCTACTGTTTTCAGTGGGAGCATTTCACCAATGAGAGTAAGGTAAATTTGAAAAGCTGTAATTTCTGAGTTGGCAGCATTTGCAAAAGAACATAAGTATTCACAATGGTGTTGTAAAACTCCTTTCTGAGAGATGCAAAAGTGACCAGTTATTTCATCTTGTTGACTAATGAAATTGTAGGGTTTTTTTTGGGGAAAGATAATAGGAGAGGGGGTACCAAGCTGCTTTTGCAATCTATTTCCTCAGAACATTTAACAATGTGTGGATTCCATGCTACATCATCCAAAGCAATGGTTAAAAGCATAGCTGTGCTAGTTTTGCTTGCTTTTAGCCAGAGCACGGGAACCTTTCACCTTGCTGACGAACTCTTATTGCCATCAGTCTCAGCTAGGCTGGCCAGGAATAAGAAGTGATGAGCACAGTAGTTTAGCAAGATTTAGATTGTCAAAGATTCCTTACCCCTGTTTTAATCAATGAATTAGCTCATAAGAGAGGCAAGGAACATGAAAGCAACTTTGAGGGATGGAACAGAAGAGGAAAGCTACAACATTCTTCATTTCCCAAGTACTTTCTGAAATCATATGGAATATGGATTTTCAGGTCTCCAGAGAAGTATTCCTCAGATCAATTATATTTGCACTAAGGATCAGTGGTGATAGGTGCCCAATTTTGCAGAGACACCACAGACAGAGCTAAAGGGTCAATATAAGAAGAGCCAATTATAGTGAGCCCTTTGTATTCACTGGGTTTTGATTCCAGGACCTCCCATGGATACTGTGGGGATAGGGAGTGGGTTGGGTTGGGATTGGGATGTACTGTATTTTTAACTTGTTAGCTGCCCCGATTGTTCTCAGAGGTGCAGGGTATAAATAAATTATTATTATTATTATTATTATTATTATTACCAAAATCCATGACTGTAAAAGGAATCTGGTAGTCCTAGTAGACTACAAGTTGAACATGAATCAACAGTGTGATGCCGCAGCTAAAAAGGCCAATGCAATTTTAGGCTGCATCAATAGAAGTATAATGTCTAGATCAGGGGTAGGCAACCTGTCCACTTTAAGGGCTGAGGGACTTCAGCTCCCAGAATCCCAGGAGCTATTGGCCAACATGGGACTATTGGCCAACATGGCTGAGGCTTCTGAGAGCTGAAGTCCCTCGGCCCTTAAAGGGGAAAGGT
The DNA here is from genome assembly GCA_026167975.1 of Phrynosoma blainvillii. Taxonomy (NCBI): domain Eukaryota; kingdom Metazoa; phylum Chordata; class Lepidosauria; order Squamata; family Phrynosomatidae; genus Phrynosoma; species Phrynosoma blainvillii. The sequence continues at coordinate 158,819,160 of JANUYF010000004.1, forward strand.
TGCCTACCCCGGGTCTAGATCAAGGGAAGTAATAGTGCCACTGTATTCTGCTTTGGTCAGGCCCCACCTGGAATACTGTGTCCAATTCTGGGCACCACAATTCAAAAAGGATGTTGAGAAACTGGAGCGTTTCTAAAGGAGGGTGACTAAAATGGTGAAGGGTCTGGAAACCATGCTCCATGAGGAATAACTTAGGGAACTGGGTATATTAGCCTGGAGAAGAGATGGTTACGAGGTGATATGATAGTCCTGTTTAAGTATTTGAAAGAGTGTCATATTAAGAAAGGAGCAAGCTTGTTTTCTGCTGCTCCAGAGAACAAGACCTGGAACAATGGATGCAAGCTAAAGGAAAAGATTCCACCTGAACATTAGAAGGAGCTTTTTGACAGTGAGAGCTGTTAGATAGTGGAACACACTCCTTCAGAGAGTGGTGGAGTCTCCTTTTTTGGAGGTCTTTAAACAGAGGCTGGATGGCCATCTGTTGGGGATGCTTTGATTTTGAGTTCCTGCATGGCAGAATGGAGTTGGACTGGATGGCCCTTGTGGTCTTTTTCAACACTATGACTCTAAGTCCCATTTTATACAATGGGGTAGTAAAATGGCTTCTCTTGTATAACATGGCAAAATCAAGGTTTGTTTTTATGCAAAAAATTAGAATTTTCCAACCATGAATGTTTGAATTTGTGGATGCAGAAACTGTTGTTACAGAGGGCTGTCTGTATTCCACAATATAGAGACCTAGATCTTATTGTTAGACCCAACTACAGTACAGCCATAGAATCAATTAAATTTCCTATGGATTGACTCACCATTCAACAGTTGATTCAATGGATCAGAACTAACTGACAGTTAACAATCTTTTCTCAATGGGGCCAGGATGCGGGGAAGGGAAAGAGATGTACACTGCCATGCTTAAACAGAGTGACAGTGCTCTGCTGAAGACTGTAGACTCAGCATTGCATACCTGCACCTCCTGTATGTTCTCTGTTACTGATTTCATTTAGCCATTCTACTACTAGAACCACCACTAGCTGATGCTGCTTTTATATTGTTAAGAGACCAATGCATGACTGATAATGTTTTCATTTTCTTGCCGCTTCATGGACGGAATGGGTGTGACAAATTATTTAATAAAAACAAGACATATTTCTACTCTGACTTGATCTTAAATACTGTAATTCAGTGCTATATATTTTTCTTTTCTTTTTCCACCAGGATATGTGTTGGATGAAAGATGAAACTATGAAGCTCAGGCAAATGAGACAAAATGAAATAAAATTCAAGTTGTAGGCCTAGAAACAGAAAATGCCTTTGTCTGTCCTCTTTACCATCTATAATAGCTTTCTGAAACAGTATCTATGTTTTTCAAGCAATTAAATGAAATAGCATTTTTATCAGGAGTATTGGCAATGACCACCATGGAACTAACCTTTCAAGTGGTGGGATTTTATGGTCCTGTGAGGCAAGACTCAGTTTTTGACTCACATAATGAAAATCTAAGAAGAAATGAAGTGGCATTAATAGTGAGGAGAGATATCACAAAAGCAGTCAAGGGATATAACATAAACTCTGACTGAATAATATCAATAAGACTTGAGGGAAAACCCATCAGTATAAGTTTATACTCCAACTGCAGAGGCAGAATAAAAAAGTGAAAGATTTTATGATGGAATCCAAGAGGAAATTGATCAGACACCACACATGTTGATAATGATAGGTAATTGGAATTCAAAGTTAGGAAGCAGAACAGAATCAAAGATTGCTGGAGAATTTGGCCTAGAATGAAGAAATGAAGAAGAAGAGCAACTGATTTTTTTTGAGGCCAACAGATTGTTCATTGCAAACACATTTTTCCAGCAGCCAAAGTGATTATACATATGTCACCTAATGGACAATGCAAAAATCAAATAGACTATGGACTTTATTATACCAGGCTGCTAAGATGCCACATACTGCTTTGAGATCAGTCATTTTCACACAGTGCCATGGTGCTGCTTCAAAAGTGTCATGGTGCTGCTATAGTCCTAGGCTCTGTCTTCTGCACACTGGCCTTCATAACCCTGCCTTCCCGACCCTTCCCAGCATGCCTTTCAGTCTGGATTTTTTAAAATTTTCAATTGTGCATTCACACCAATTGATTAAGTTTTTAAAAAGAAAAAGAACTGGAAAAAAAGAAAGAAAAACAGCTTGCTTGGGGATAGCCAGGGAGAGTGGGGAAAGAGGGAGAGGAACTTAATCATGTCCACTCACACAATGTAACTGCCTGCATATCAGAACTGCAGCAGGAGGAACATATAATACACGAATGACAGCACAACTGGAAGGCATTGACACATTTTGCCCATCAATGAAAAGAAGTGCTCCAGGAACGGATGGAAGATGACACTGTTACAGGACAGACGTGATTGTTGCTATCCTTCTGTAATTCCAATTTGACTTCCTTGTGTGATAAAGTTCTACATAATTGGAAACAGAAAATAAAGAATGTCATCCTCTTTGCAAAAGCGAAACCAGGAGCATATTGTGGCAAAGACCATGAACTGCTAATATAAAAAATTAAAGTAAAGCTAAAGAAGAACATTAAACCAATCATCATGCCAAAATACAACCCAAAGAACATACCCATAGAAATTAAAGATAATGTAAAATAAATTTGCACTATTAAGCCCAATTGACCTGAAGCCAGAGGGACATTGTGAGGGAAGAATGCAAAAAGACACTATCTGCAACCAAAAAGGAGAAACCTCTATGGACATTAAACTCTTCAAGCAGGTAAAAACAAACTAGAAACAAGGGTAAAAGGGGACAGAAATAAGCTCAGAATCCCAAATGCAAGTGTTCAGTGGCGACAAAAAAACAACCCACCATAATAATATATTTGCTGTTGTTTTTTACTTATGGCAACCCTAAGGCAAACCTATCATAGGGTTTTCTTGGCAAGTTTCTTCAGAGGGGGTTTGCTATTGTCATCCTCTGAGGCTGAGAGAGTGTGACTTGCCCAAGGTCACTCTGAGAGTTTTAATGCTCGAGCGGGGAATTAAACCCTGATCCCCAAAGTCATAGTACAGTGCTCAAACTACTACACCATAATCTACAACAAGCAAAAAGGTAGTTAAGGAACCTCTTCCACAAGAAATCAAATGGAAATTTAAACTGAGAGTGGGAAAGCTATACAACCAGCAGGGGAGCATGCCACATAATCAAGTAGAAATAAAAAGACGATGGAAACAATACACTGAAGAACTATATAAAAGAAATGATAGAATGGCAGATTAATTCAAGGAAGAACCATTTGAATATGAATCTACAATTTTAGGAAGTGAAGTGGAAGCTGCACTCAGAGCACTTGGGAGAAATAAATAGCAAGGAACAGATGGCATACCAATAGAGATGCTTGAAGCTACAGAGACAAGTTCTAACTCAAAATTCTAAGAAAATTTCTAACCACTCACATTCTAACCAAAGTCTTTTAACAAGTATGGAAAACAAAACAATGACACACAGACTGGAAACACTTAATATACACATAGTCCCTAAGAAAAGTGACATCAGGGATTACAGTAAGTACCAGAGCATTTAATTTATATTTCCTAAAAGCAATGTGATGCTCAAAATTTTACAATGCACCAAAAATGCTGGAGGTTCAAGCTTGGTTCAGGAAAGGAAGAGGCACTAGGAATCATACTAAATGCATATTTGGTTAATAGAGCATACCAAAGAATTTCAAAAGAAAATAAGAGCCTGTGCTTTATATATTACAGTTGTGCCTCCGTTTTCCCAGGTGATCCATTCTGGACCCCTCCGTGAAAATGGAAACCCACACATATATAACCCCCATAGAGGTGTGGTGATGCAGGGGCGTGCGAGGGGCACCCCATTGTATGCCCTTCTGTTTGTCCCTCGTGCATAAGTGAGGGATATGGATCATAGATCATTTAAAAATATGGGTTGCTCTTAAAGAAATGGGTTTGCAGACCATTTGAATGTCCTGATGTGTACCTGTACTCAAGTCAAACCTGTACTCAAGTTACCATCAGCACAGAATACAGAGAAGCAGAATGATTGCCAAATGGCAAGAGGAGTCAGACAAATCTGCATTTTGTCACCATACTTGTACACTGAATGTATCATGGATTAGAATCTGATAAAGGAGGGATGAAAACTGGAGGAAGGAACATCATCAGTTTAGGATAGGGGTAGGCAACCTTTTTGAGCCGGGGGCCGGGTTGCATGCATACTCTCTCAGCCCCAGAAAAGCCATGGCAAAACCCCTGTGGAGATTTTGCCAAGAAAACCCCAAGAACAAGTAATAACAACAATAAACAATATCATCATGGCAGGTGGCGGCAGCGGGGGGCAGCGGCAGCGGTGGTGGCAGGACCAGCCTGGGGCCGGTCCAAAGGCCTCTGGGGGCTGCATCCAGCCCCCGGGCCTTAGGATGCCTACCCCTGGTTTAGGATATGTAGATGACACTAACAGAAAATAGCAAAGACTTGGAGTAATTGTTGAGAAAATGCCAGAAAAACGTGCCAAAGCAGGTTTACAGTTGAACATTAAGAAAACAAAAATAATGACCAAAAATGATGTGCATAACTTTAAAGTTGATAATGAAGATACTGAAATTATTGTTAGCTGCCCCCCAAGTCAATTCCGACTCATGGTGACCCTGTGGATGAGACATCTCCAAGAATCCCTATCTTCCACTGCCTTGCCCAGATACTGCAAGCCCTTCCCCATAACCTCCCTGATCAAGTCTATCCATCTGGTTTGTTGTCTTCCTCTCTTTCTTCTACCCTCTACCTTTCCTAGCATTATTGTTTTTTCTAGTGATCCATGTCTTTTCATTATGTGGCCAAAGTACGATAGTCTCAACTCGATCATCTTTGCTTCCAAGGAGAGTCCTGGTCTGATCTGTTCAAGAACCCATTTCTTTGTCTACTTGGCTGTCCATGGTATCCTAAGTACTTTTCTCCAGCACCACATTTCAAATGAGTTGATTTTCTTTCTGTCTGCTTCCTTCACTGTCCAGCTCTAACATCTGTATATGGTAATTGGGAATACAGTGGCCTGAATGATTCTGACTTTAGTGCTGAGTTGTATATCTTTGCTTTTCAGTATCTTTTCCAATTCTTTCATAGCTGCCCTTCCCATTCCTAGTCTTCTTATTTCTTGACTGCAGTCTCCATTCTGGTCAATGTTTGGTCCTAGATATGGGAATTCTTTAACTATTTCAATTTCAACATTTTTCCTACCTTGGCTTAGTCATTAATCAGAATGGAGACTGCAGCCAAGAAATTAGAAGACAAGGACTTGGATGGGCAGCTATGAAGGAACCAGACAAGATCCTGAAGTGTAAAAATATATCTTTGAATAAGATTTGTCCATGCCATTGTATTTCCCATTTCTGTCTATGGTTGTGAAAGCTGGACAGTGAAGAAGGCTGATATTGATACCGTGGTCTGATAAAAAGACCAATAAATGGATACTATAGCAAATCAAGCTTGAACTCTCCCTAGGAGCGAAGATGACTAAATTGAGACTGTTGTACTTTGGACATATCATGAGAAGACATTACTCACTAGAAAAGACAATAATACTAGGTAAAGTAGAAGGCAGCAGGAAAAGAGAAAGACCTCATTATAGGTGGATAGATTCAATCAAGGAAACAACATCCCTGAAATTGAAGACCTGAGCTGTTGGTAACAGAATGACTTGGTGGCTTCTTATATAAGATCACTATAAATTGAAGCTGACTTGATGGCAATTAACAAGAACAATGACAATGAGCCAGTGTGGTGTAGTGATTTGAATGTTGGACTGGGACTCCAAGAGACTGGGGTTTAAATCCCCATTTGGCCATGGAAACCCACTGGGTGACCTTGGGCAAGCCACACACTCTCAGTTCCAAGGAAGATAAATAGCACCCCCCCATCCAAACTTGCCCCAAAATCCCCATGATAAGTTCTGCTTGAGCAGTCACCTGAGTTGCCATACATTGGAAGTGACTTGAAGGCATGCAGCAGCAATGACAATAAAGCATATGGCTTGAATTGTTGCTGTCAATAACATTGTTTTTTAAAAAGTTAGGGAAGAGTCCAATTAGACATAATTCTAAACCATAGTTTAGTGTTATGAGTATGACCTGTGGCAAACATTGGCCTTATCCTCTTGGATCTCCCTCTCCATTCTTGAGCAAGGAAAGGAAGTTGAAGATTATCAATTTTAAATAAACCAGCTCGGCCTTATGTCAAAATATTGTTTCCAATTCACTTAAAGTTTCTGTTCACAAAGAGGCCATGGCTTGGCAAGCTTGGTGTAGGACCCAGAATTGTCATCATTCTCCAAAAATCTTGGGATTGCATCCTGGAGTCCTTTGTGTGATTAAAGGGTACTGGATGGATGTACCTCTGGATTCACAGTGGAAACTGGCCACAGCCAGAATAGGGTCAAAATTTCATGATGACAGGACACACAAGTTAGCATTCAGAACAGAGATACATTTGTTCTGTAGAGAATTTGTTTTTGCAGTGGTCAATAGAAGCTGTGCAAAATATTATGTGGCATGAGCTCATAGGCTGTAATGGTTAACTTATGTACTGTACCTCTTTACAGTAAGAGCCAGGAATTGCTCCACAGACAAATATAAAAACATTAATATCAAACCTTGATCAGATTTCAGATTGGAGTGGGTTGAAATGATTTTGAGGGTCACAGTCACACTGTTATGATTAACTCATCACATTACCTGCTTCAGCAGCCCAGTCTTTCGGAAGATACATCTGTGAGATTGCAACTCCTCATACTGTATTTTTTTCTAATTAAGAGGAGGAGGAATATTTGCAATCTTAAGCAAACCCTGTCTTTTACATGCTGTGCTTTGCAAAAGAAAATCCCATTCTTTAAAAGGTCTGGGAGAAGCCTGGGTTGAATATGGGATGAATACTGCCTGGGGATAGAGCTGTGTGATAGAATCTGTCCCTGTGCTTTTACATCTCATGTTTAGTGCAGGAATAAAAGCTGGTGCGCTAATCTCCAATGTGATGTGTCAGCTAAGAAAGCCAATGCAATTCTAGGTTGCATCAATAGGTCTATAAAGTTTAGATCAAGGGAAACAATAGTACCATACTATTCTGCTTTGGTCATCTGGAATATTGTGCCCAGTTCTGGGCACCACAATTCAAGAAGGATATGGACAAACTGGAGTGTGTCCAGAGGAGGGTGACTAAAATGGTGAAACCTCTCCAAACCATACCCTATGAGGAGTGACTTAGGGAGCTGGGTATGTTTAGCCTAGAGAAGAGAAGGTTAAGGCATGTCATGATAACCATGTTTAAATATTTGAAGGAATGTCAGATTGAGGCTGGGGCAAGCTTGTTTTCTGCTACTCCAAAGACTAGGACACCGAGCAATGGATTCAAACTACAGGAAATGAGATTCCTTCTAAACATTAGGAAGACCTTCCCGACAATAAGAGCTATTTGACAATGGAATATGCTGCCTCAGAGAGTGGTGGAGTCTCCTTCTTTGGAAGCTTTTAAACAGAGTCTGGATGGCCATCTGTTGGAGGTGCACTTTGGTATTGCTGCATGGCAGGAGGTTGGACTGGATGGCCTTTCAGGTCTGCTCCAATCCTATGAAAGTTAACAATCTCTAGGATGGACTTCATTTTGCACAGAGTCTGTTCAGCAAAACCTAGAAAGGGTTTTTTTTGTGGGGGGCATTTTTTTCATATTTGAGCAACTTTAATGGTTTGTTTTCAAATTTAGGAAGGAGTGTGGCTTGGTTCCACTTCTTCCCAGCTAGTGGGCCCAACCAGCTACATTTGAGCCCAAGCTCCACATTGAAGCTCTCAGGGTTTGCATTCCACCAGTAGAGGGAATTAAGAACTGCTCTGGTGGGCAACTGGGGCAGCTTGTCTCAAGCACCTCCCTGCCTCAACTTTTTTGTGAACTGTTGGCATCCTCCCTGGCCATTTCAGACTACGTATCACAGCACTCCTACCCCACCTGGTCACTGTAGAGGGCAGATGCCATAAGTGTTCTGGAATGAGTCTAGAAGAAAAAAATCATCTCAGTCTCATATAATTCATTAATTCATTCATTCAAACACACTCACTCACACAGAGGAATCCATCCATACATGAAACTGCCTGTGCTGCCAGCACTTTGAGCTTCTCCCAAAGGATTTCTGGAACTGCAGACATCCCAGGAGGCTGTCTGTGATCAACCTGTGATCAACCAATGTTAATAAAGCAATTTGGGAATTGCTATAGTACAGTAGAGAAGCAGGAACTAGGAAACTCAGCCCCATTTGAGCATCATGGGAGTGACAGAGATTGTGAAGAGGCTGCTTAAACTTATTCTGCCCATGTCTTCCCCACCCCAGCAGTTGCAAAGGAAATTGCTAAACTGCAGCAAAAAGCCAGCTGCTCTATTTTCAGTTGCTGCCTTGAGGAGAATCTGTGGGAAACATAACGTGAAGGCACTCCAGAAAACCATTAGGTAGTGTTTAAAATAGAGCCAGCTTCCTTCTTTTCCTTCTCCTGCCTGGGAGGGAGATTCCAGGAGGGAGAAATCTTGACCAGGCCTTTTTGGCCCACATATATGTGTATGTGTTCATGGCTAACACATATCCTGCCTGTAGGCTGGAGGTCCCTCATCATTTCACTATACAGGATGGTCTTGTTGATTTCTGAAAAATAATATCAACCAGAATGCCTTTGATTATCCTCTCCTTCCCACCCCCAAAAACAAACTCATGTGTTCTATATTGAAAAGAGGATCTGTGAGAGAATACTCTTTTAACACTATACCTGTGCTGAAGGATGAATAGGCATGCTCTCTCTGTGTGTGTTTTGCCTAGTGCACAGTTCTAGAGCTTTGTTCTAAAGCTGTTGTACTACCTTCTGATTTCAAGCGTTGGTGTCATTTCATTATGTCTGTTTACCGAATGGGATGAGCAGAAGAGGGATGTGCATATGCAGCCCATAAGAAAAGGACAGGGGGAGACAGAGATGCCAAGGAAGCAAATGGTTGCCAGGCCAGTTTTAAGACCTGTTATTTTGGGTTGGTACCACACATCAATCTAGTTCGGTACCCACTGTGGCTCAGTCGTCATAGCTGGCATCCCAGGTGAGCAAATATAAGGACTGCCTGCTTACCTTAAATGAATGTGATGATAGGGATAGCTAGGCATACTGTGGCAGGGAAGACTCCAACCCTTATATTTGAAAAAGGCATGCAAAAGGTGTTTTGCCCAACCAGTCTCTCATTCTGGATTGCCAACTCTGAAGAAAGGCTTAACACAAGATACTATACTAATGTTTCTAGTCAGCCTGGTGCTGATGTAATTTGGGAGAATGCTCATTTTAGGATCTTTGGAATATGAATGTGGACATATTTTTATTCCTCCTTCATGAAGCAAAGTGTGAATGGACCCAAATTGCCATAGGATCCATGTTTTCCAATAAGAGCAGCCAATATCTATGGCAGTTATTGGGTCCTGGCACACACTAGCTTGGCTGAGAAAAGAAATGCAAGGTAGAGCTATGTAGTTTTGTGTAGATCACTTTTCATTCATTCCACCTGAGGAGTAACATGAACATACTCCAGTATGGAACACACAGTTGGGAGAAGGAAAAGCCTGCCCCCACCTCAACACTAGGAGAACCACATGCATGCCAGGTTTAGTCTCCACCTGAATATTATCAGATTGTATTGTACTGTAAGATTTTCTTTTCTTTCCTATATTTGAATGGCTGTCATTCTGCAAAAACCTAAGCACAGGACTTGAAGCAACAAACAGATTTACAAAAAGAGTAAAAACCTTTCCTCCAGTTAAGAATATATTCCACCAGCCCCAGAAGGATATGTATTGTTCACACAATGCAAGGAAGAAACATGATGATACTTATGGCATAAACTAGGGTCTCAGCTTTATGACCTACAAAGACTGATCTATAATGTAATGTTAAGGAAAATGTAACATGGGACTTACAATAATAGAAATAAAATGTGTATGTGAAAGTCACAGTGATTAAGCAGGAGCAATCATGAAGCTACACAGGTGAAAAGGATAATGTAATTTGGAAGCCTTGAGAGACAAGGACAAAGTTATAGAGTGTATATTGAAAACACCTGTTGTAGATTGCAAACACCTGAGATTCATTAAGTAGTCAAGGTAAAATGATGAAATACTTGGGTTGGTCTTAAGTATGGGATGATCCATGTAAACCAATCAAAATGAATGTACACACCCACTGGGTGGGAACCGACTAGTGGGTGGTGACTAACAATAGCTATAAGTGCAATGTTTGCCAATGCATATTGTGGAGTGGTTTTGGAGATATTGTGAAGTGTAGAGATTGTGATTTGTAGGGCATATAGTATTTATGTATATAGTAGAATAAAGTAGATCTTTTATATAAGACTACTGAGTTGTCTGGTGTCTTGAGGGAAGATACAAGAGCATGAAGAATCCTGGAGAAGTTTGGAGACATCTCAGGAAGAAGAGAGAGAAGGCTTGGAGAGTTTGTCAGGGTCTTCAGCCTATTCTCTGAAACTCTGCTGCTTGGAAAAGAAGCATCAACCACTGATCAAAGCTGGTCAGCTCTGCTGCATAACAAGGTGGTGAGTTAGAGCCAGTGGTGAAGAGCTACAACTCCCATCATCCCTGACATGTAACTCATCCTTCAGACAAACTTTCCCTCCACACCTCAGTGCAAGTATTCACTCTACAAAGTCTTCTGCTGCCAATTTTGCTTGAGCTTCTTTGGCTCTTGCTATTTGGTCTATTAAATAATGGCTCCCCAATCTTCCTTACCTACACAAGTTAAATGTGAATTGAGGAGGTTCTAACACCACGACCAACCTCCACCTGCATTATTAAGTTGAGGGGAAGGATGTCAATGGCCCAAAGTGTGTGTGCATGTTGGGAGTATCAGAGGTTTCTGCATTTGTCAGACTCCAACTCCCAGCAGCCCTAGTCAGCATATACAATAGTGAGGAATGCTAGGGGTTGCAACATCTAGAGGGCCACACTTTGCCTATCCCTGGCTTACAGTCACTTGGTAGTTCCAGCGTAGAGTAGACACACTCTATCAATAGAATCATGATAAATTGGCACTTATGTAAATTATAGTGGGACTAGGAAATACTGGTAGATGTAGACTGTTAAAAAGTCCAAAGGAAAAAGAGAGTCAGGAAAAAAATCTAGCAGCACCTTTAGGACTAACTGATCTATATTTTAGCATGAGCTCTCATGGACATCAACTTCTTCAGATGCATATCCACAGTAACTACAAAAGGTTGTGCTAAAATAAGCAGTTTTTCATAAAGGGGCAGCTAGATTCCATTCCCTCTCCCTTTTTCTTTTTTATGCTGCAACAGACTAACACAGCTGCTTCTTTGTAGATGGCTAAGTTATCTTTGGAAGGAATGCAGTAGCTCAAGTGGTTAAGATATTGATTCTGTTGATTGCAAGATTGGCAGGTTAGCAGTTTGAGGCCCAAGTGCTGCATGATGGGGTAAGCTCCTATCACTAGTCCCAGCTTCTGCTAACCTAGCAGTTTGAAAGCATGCAAATACAAGTAGATAAATAAGTACCACTTTGGTGGGAAGGTAAACAGTGTTCTGTGCAGTCTTGCTGGCCACATGACCACAGAGTATTATCTGACAATGCTGGCTCTTCGGCTTAGTAAAGGAGATGAACACTGCCCCCTACAGTCAGACACGTCCTCAAGAAGGGGTTGGGGTGCCCGGCGTCTGGCTGCTCCTCCTCTTCCTGGCCTTGAAGACGGCACTTTGCGCCATCTGCAAAGCCCCTAATTTAGGCAAACCACCCTTCATCCTTGGATGCCTTGAGGCATCTCTTAATTGAACTCGCTCTCATACAGTGAATCTGCCAAGTGGAGCCATTTGCTTTATTGTCTGTAGGTAAAGGCAAAGGTATTCCCCACTGACAAGGCTGTCAAGTCATCTCCAACCACAGGGGGTGGTGCTCATCTCCGTTACTAACCCAAAGAACCAGTGTTGTCAGAGAATACTCGCTGATCATGTGGCCAGCATGATTGCACAGAATGCTGTTTACCTTCCCACTGAAGTGGTATCTATTTATCTACTTGCATTTACATGGTTTCAAACTGCTAGGTTGGCAGAAGCTGGGACTAGTGACAGGAGCTCACCCCATCATGCAGCACCCGGGCCTTGAACTGCTAACCTGCCGATCTTACAATCAACAGAGTTAGTGTCTTAACCACTTGAGCCACTGCATCAAAATTATTGTCTGTATCGTATAGGAAACACAAGGCAAAAATAGCTCCCTTCCCAAAATGAGCAGATAACCAGATAATCCTTCACACAAATTAGGTTGGGAATGAGGGCGGCTGCAGCTGTCTCAAACTACTGCCCAGGGAAGGCAGGCATAATGCTTTTAAGATGCCATGAGTACCCAGGCTCCTATTAATTCAGCTGCATATGGATTGAGGACTAGTCGAAGCTTACCCCAGCCTCCCCTTTCCATGGTAAACAGGTGAAAGCAAAAGAGTTGGTTGACATAGGGCAGGTGGGATGGCCAGAAATTTACATTCCTCTGCCCCATCACTCAGAATGCTGGGCTTTTCTGCCCGGTGTTCACAGAATTTCTCTGCAACTGTCAAAAAGTGTTTATGTATTGTTTCCAGATTCTCCTTTTTAAAAACACACCAAAGCCATCTTGACTATATAGTCATTGCAAGTTGTCTCCAAAGGTGCATTCAGGCATATGTGAATTCAACAGTCATCTGAATGTGAAACAAGGGACATCCAGCTCTCCCTCCAGAGATTCCTTTTGGGGGTATACAGCTAGCCTGACTGTGAGCTGCTAGTCCCTATCAAACCCTTCATAAGCTTGAACAGAGACTTTGCCCTTTTGTGGTAGGATGCACTCAGAATGCACTGCAAAATAATGTCTGCCATCTGATAAGAGTCCCAACATGCTAAATTCTTCTGAAGCACTGGTAATGGGTTGAATGAGAATGGTATGGGTTGAAAACCTTTTGAAACTAAGAGTTTATCACACAGCAGGAAATTAAGAGTTTAAACAGTAATTAACCCATGAAAATCACACAATTGACATTAAAATGCAATTAAAATGAGATTAACACAAGAGCCATTATCCTGTGAATAACCAGGGAAGAACTAGGTAATAAACAGCAAAAACGCCATTTCTTACCCATTACGTTATTAATGGGATAATGGCACTTTAATCATGTTTCATCTCGAAGTCATGTGAAAACCATTAGCGCAATTGCAGGATTATCACAGGTTATTCACAGGATAATAGCACTTTGAACACATCGTCATGTGAAAACCATTAGCGCAATTGCAGGATTATCACGGGTTAATCACCATTTATACTTCCAATTGTTCCTCATGTGATAAATCTTTAAGCAGAAATTGTTCCTGCTTTGCAGGACCATGCATTCCCCTGGAAAGGGCTGGGGAGGGAGTAGGCATCTGTGAGGACTATTGGCACCTTTGGAAGGGGGTGGATTGGACACTGACCTGCTGAGCATAAGCAACCTGCCAAGTAATACAACATGGAAGCTTCCCCCCGCCTCTGTAATAAATTAAAGGTTTATTTTCTGTAAAAGAAAAGAAAAAATCCTCAGACACCCTGCCTCAAAGTTCTGAGATCACACCCCTCATCTCTCCCCTCTTATAAACTGGGCTGAATACTTCATCCCAGCAGTCAGTGAAAGCATAACCACGAGATTGAAAAAGCACCTCATCTGTGATTGCTATAAAAATGAACTGAAAATGGATGTATTTGTTTTGTTTTATTATTATTGTATAGTATTTGTTGCAGTTGTAAACATGACAAGATCCTGGTGTTGCATTCTGTTTTATTTTCTTGGAACATGACGTTCTAAGGCCTGTCTCTGTTATTTGCTTGCATTTTTGTTTTAGGGATGTTCAGCCTTTCTTTAATGAATCCTGTTTAGCATTCCTTAATGATCGTCACACATTTTGCACAAGTGGGAACTGCCAAATTCACCTCAAAGTTTCTCTTTAGGCAGAATTCTGGGGCAACTCTACTTGTCATTCAAGATAGTGCTTTTCAAGAGAGCTCATTAATTTCCAGTTGAAGCGGCTGCTTGATCTGTTATAGAAGTACTTACATTATGTGGTGATAGAAGAATGCTATTGTTTGTAAAACTGTCTCTGGGGAGATATGAAAAGCTAGATGAATTTCAGAAGAAATGCAATTATTAACAACTTGGCCACAGAGGTGTTGGTGCATTCACATTGCAGAATTAAAGCAGTTTAACACCAGCAGTTTAATACTGCCATGACTGTAGCCTACAGAATTTGTAGTTTAACGAGGCACCAGAGCATTCTGACAGACTAGGATGCAGCCTCATCAAACTGCAAATCCCAGGATTCTGTAGGATAGAGTCATGGCAGTTAAAGTGGTGTCAAACTGCTTTAATTCCGCAGTCTGTATACATTCTCTAAAGACAATGCTATTGAAAATTCTCCTTCCAGGACTCTGGAGCACAGTGGCTATTCTACCACCAATTCACTGGCCTATGATCTTTACAAGGATGACAAGCCCATGTGTCAGTAGCATCTGTAGCTCCAGAACCTAGCTCCAGTGTTGTTGTGTCATACAGCTCTTGGGTCTTGAACTGCTGACCTGCCTACCTTGTGATTATCAGAGTCAGCATATTAACTGCTAAGCCACTGAGCCTGTAGCTGGAGTAGAGGTGGTTAAAAGGTGACATGATAGCCCTGTTTAAAGATTTCAAAGGATGTCAGATTGCTGATGAAGCAAACTTGTTTTTTGTTGCTCCAGAGAATAGTACATGGAACAATGAATTCAAGCTACAGTAAGAAGAACTTCCTGAGCTGCAAGTTGTTTGACAGTGGAATATACTGCCTTTGAGTGTGGTGGATTCTCCTTCTTTGGAGGTTTTTACACAGAGGATGGATGGCCATCTGTCGGGGGTGCTTTGATTGAGCCTTCCTGCATGGCAAGCGGTTAGACTGGATGAGCCTTGTGGTCTCTTCCAATTCTATGATTCTATGAGTCATCTTTCACTGCAAGGAAAGATGCAATGCCCACATATAAGCGTGAGGAATGCTGGCAACTGCAGCTGAACAACATCTGCAAAATTCACACCTCTTCTCTAAGGAAATTGTTAGGAATGTTGAACTTAACTTTGAACAATTTAGAACAATTACAAAGCTGATATCCTGAGTAAATACAGAATAGTCACTGCCTGGGGATAATGGTAGCTGTTCTCCAGCGTATGTGGAAAACACCAGCCAGGAGACACTTATCCTAGAATACACTTCCAAATCCTATGCAAATGCCAAAAAGCAATATGAAAGGGTCTCCAGAGTTTAGAAAGTGTAAAAGCTAACGTTCTAAAACACCCTCTCTTCCTTTTTTTAATTAAAGCAATTGCTATAGTCTTCAATTAAAATGAATCAAATAAGGATGCAACATATAATGTGCATAAGCTAGTTGCATTTTTTGTTTATTTGATTTTTTTTTTTTGTAAAATGTTCAGTTTCAAACACTAAAACTACTTTTAGTGATCTACAGGAGATAAGGCATTAGGATGCAGAAAGACCACAGTGGTCAAAGTTAATTGGCATTTAACTTCTGCATTTAGTTTTCTAGCCCATAAAAAAAATTCAGTGTTGATCTCAAGAGGGAGAATTATAAGGATTATATACTGTTGTTCATAAAGTGCCATGCAGCTGGAGGGGGAACAGCAGTGAGGAAGAAAACGCAATGGAAATTTGCTGTCGGAAGCCTCTCTGTTAGAACAAGTATTATCATCAACCTAATATAATATTATTCTTCCCAGCAAGATGCCAAGTCTTTTAGACATTCCCATGCTGCTGCTGCAGAGATACTGAAACATCAACGGGCATATGGCCATATGCAATCTTCAATTGAGAAATTTGCCTTCCAAATTCTTCATTTGAACCAAAGGGTCATCAAGACAAGAGTTTATTAGTGGTATGCACTTATGGTAAGATGCAGCCTAGATTGAGAGGATTGATCTGTGAGGAATTGATGCATGGTTGTTCCCATATGAGACCATATAGTGTGGCAACCCAAGCTCCCCTGCCACTGAGAAACTCCACTGCTCCTCATTGGCATTGTTACTGTGGCTCATGTTCTATGGAAAGCAGGACTAGTCATACAATATGACTGATGCTGCTCCTCACAGATCCAAACAGGCCCAAATGCCTGGTTCTAAAAGTACCTTCCTAAGAGCCAGGCATTTGGAGCCTTGCAGTTTTTGAAAAGCCACTCAGCACTGACTTCAGCCAGCAAAGTTCTCTGAAACAGCAGATGTCCACCCAACATTGGGGTGTGTAATTTAACACAGCTCATGCTCTGCTACCTCAGCCAAGTACTTTACCCTGCCTAATGGAAGGGCTGATTATTTAAAATCCATATTGCTGTTGTTAAGTGCCTGTAAGTCAACTTCGCCCTATGGCGATCTTATGACTGAGAGACCTCCAAGTCACCTTATCCTTAACCGCTCTGCTCAGCTTTTGTAGATTTATGGCCATGACATGTCTGATAGATTTTATACATCTGGAATGCAGGCTTCCTCTTGTCTTATGGCCCTCATCTTTACCAAGCATTATAGTCTTTGTGAGTCCTTTCTTCTCATGGTATGGCCAAAGTATGACAAACCTCAGTTTAGTCATCTTTGCTTCTAGGGAGAGTTCAGACTGATCTGCTCTAGCACCCATGTCTAGGTCTATTTAGCAATCCACAATATTTGCAGAACTATTCTCCAACATCATATCTCAAATGAGTTGCTTTTCTTCCCATTAGCTTTCTTCACTGTCTACAAAAACATATAGAAATTGGAAATATGATGGTATGGTCAATCCTAACTTTAGTATTCAATTATATATCTTTACACTTCAAGGTCTTGTCTAGTTCCTTCAAAGCTGCACTTTCAAATCCTAGTCTTCTTCTGATTTCTTGATTGTAGGTCACCATTCTGATTAATGACTGAGCCAAGATATGGAAAATCTTGAATTATTTCTATGTCTTCATTGTCTACTTTAAAATTATGTAGACTGTCTTTGGTCATTATTTTTGTTTTCTTAATGTTCAGCTGTAAACCTGCCTTTACATTTTCTGCCTTGCTTTCTTCAATAAACGTTCCAAATCTTTGATATTTTCCGCCAGTAGTATGATGTCATCTGCATATCTTAGATTTTGATGTTCTTTTCTCCAATTTTCATGCCTCCTTCTGCCAAATCTGATCCCACTTTTCATAAGATATTTTTAGCATACAATTTAAATAGATAGGGTGATAGAATGCAGCCTTGCCTGCCCCCCCTTGCTAATTGGAAACAATTACATTTCTCTGTATTCTGAATTAACATAAGCCATTAGAGGTCTATAAATCTGTTAACAGATCTCAACAGTTGTTCTCTCTGTTCATCAAGGCAATGAAGTTAACTTTAGATAAAATGTTTAAGTAGGTATACCTTAACTATCTGAGATCCAAGAGACATCTATTTAATATTGTGTGCATGTGCACCTGTCTTCAAGTCACCTGTCAACCTATGGCAATTCCATGAACTTCATAGGGTTTTTAAAGAAATGAAATACTCAAAGGTAGGTTGCCATTGGTCTTCCCTGAAACTACAGCAGTGCTAGTCAAAGTGAGGGGTCTATTGACTGGTGCCAGTCTTCCAGGCCATTTGCCACCAGTCCCTGGAAATTTTTCAGGGAAAAGTAATAGTGCCACTGTTTTCTGCTTTGGTCAGACTCCACCTGGTATACTGTGTCCAGTTCTGGGCACCACAATTCAAAAAGGATGTTGAGAAGCTGGAGTGAGTCCAAAGGAGGGTGACTAAAATGGTGAAGGGTCAGGAAACCATGCCCGATGAGGAAGACTTAGGGAACTGGGTATGTTTAGCCTGAAGAAAAGAAGGTTATGAGGTGATATGATAGCCCTGTTTAAGTATATGAAGGGATGTCATATTGAGGAAGGAGCAACTTGTTTTTTGCTGCTCCAGAGAAAAGGACCTGGAATAATGGATGCAAGCTACAGGGAAAGAGATTCCACCTCAACATTAGGAGGAACTTCCTGACAATGAGAGCTGTTCGGCAGTGGAACACACTCCCTCGGAGAGTGGTGGAGAGGCTGGATGGCCATCTGTTGGGGATGCTTTGATTGAGAGTTCTTGCATGGCAGAATGAGGTTGGACTGGATGGCCCTTGGGGTCTCTTCCAACTCTATAATTCTATGATTCACTGTAGCCAGTGGGCATAAATATAGTTCCAGTCTCTGGCACTCAAGAAAAAAAATTGTCAGTCTCTATCAGATAGCTTAAAGAGTGCTGACCTACAGCACCTGGTTGGTATTCCTTGATGCCTGCCCCCATCTAATACTAGCTAGACCTGAACCTTTAGCTTCCAAGTTCAGACATGATTTGGTACTTTCAGGTTAATTTTTTAAAAAATCTACTACATCTGTCTGTCTTCCCATATTTCTCCCTCTCCTGCTTTTCTTTGCAGTGCTGCCAGTGCAATTCATTTTAGTTAAGATTATGGACCTTATCACACGGGGCTCAATGCAGACAGAATCCAAACGAAATCCCGACCTAATATTATTTTTCCGTGTGTCCACATGACGTCACACAGAACCCCGACAGAACCCCGACAGAATGTGGAAAGAACTGAGATCTTTTGAATTTCGATTTCTTTAGGAATTACAATTGCGCGACGGGAATCATTTCGCTTTTACCGTAGGTATGAAAACCCAATACGTATTGGGGAGCATTTCCCCACCTGCGCTCGAAGGAGGACCTCCTCAGAGAGCTGGCTTTCCGAGGAGGACCTCCTCGGAGCGTGGACCCTGAGCGGGGCCTTGCTCAAAGGAGGACATCCTCAGAGAGCTGGCTCTCCGAGGAGGACCTCCTCAGAGATCCGGCTCTCCGGGGAGGACCTCCTTGGAGCGCGGACCCTGCGCGGGGCCTCGCTCCAAGGAGGACCTCCTCAGAGAGCCGGCTTGGGAAGGGGTGACAGCTGCGGCAAGTGACAGCCGCGGCTGTATTGCGCATGTGCTAGAAGAGCATTTCTAGCACATGTGCGGGATTTTCTCACTTGTGTGTGAACGGCAAATATGGTTCCCGGGAGCGCTTTTCTTAAAAGCGCGATGAAGGTAATTGCATGTGATAGCCATTTGCATATTGTGGGGTTTTGTCCGGTTTATTACTGGATTTATTCTTATTTCACTTTATTATCGCTTTGTGGGCCACGTGTGATAACGTCCTATGACACAGTTAGTCATAATCAGATTTGAAAGTATGTGGGGTCTGTGCATGTCAGAATCAAAAAGGGAACCAATATTGGTGATTTATTTTCCAAAAACAATTGCTGAAGTGCTGAGAAACTTCTTGCAGTGATTCATGAGATGGTTCGGATTGCTCATATAACTAATATGGGAGGTATTTCTCCCATTCTTTATTTTTATTTGCTTACCATCATAGAGCTAACTGGCTACACAGAAATGTGATGGCATTCTAGATGGCTGGAAAAGGGGGGGGGGGGGAGGGAGAAACAGACAGGAATGAAAAATGGATTAAGGGCATCTGCTCTTCTCTCCTTTTTGAAGCTGTGCCCATGTTGGAAGCCAGGCTGAGTCAGCATTTGGATGGATGAGCACCATGGAATACAAAGGATCTCCAAGGAGGTTAGGGAAGTATATAGCCTGACACCTTGAAGAGCTACTGCCAGTCAGAGTTGGCAATACCATTTAGAAAGGGATGGGGAAAGTGTGGGTTGTGGGTTGCATACAGCGCTCAGCCCCAGTTTTACAACCTCAAAAGCCCCTTGGCAGCTCCCTAACCCTCCATTTGCGGAGGTGATTGTTAGATGATTCTCCATTCTCAGGCCACCCCAGAGTCACCAGAACTGCTTGTAGATGTGATGGTTAGTCTCTCTCTCATGGAAGAAATCCTGATAGAAACAATGCCTGAATGTACTAAGACATCCCTTTGGAGCACCATGCCATAATGGAACAAGGAAATAACTCCAGCCTATTCCTGGTTCAAGTAGACTAATTTATGCTAAAGAAGAGCCTAAACACCCTAAATCCCATTTGATCTTGGAAGTTAAGCAGAATCAGCTATGATTAGCACTTTGATGGGAGACTGCCAACAAATATCAGGTGTTGTAGGCTATATTTCAGAGGAAGGAACTGGCAAAACCACCTCTGACTATTCCTTGTCTAAGAAAACCCTATGAAATTCATGATGTCACCACAAGTCAACAGGCAACTTGGAGGCAAATAAACATACAATTTTGGATTCTGAGGTCTTAAATGTTTTTCCTTTTGTGTTAATGTTTGGTTCAGGTTCAAGATAGAATCTTAGATATGTCTAAGCAAAGCTCAAAAAAGAGGCTTTCTGAAGATTGAAAAGTTACTTGTTGACATCAATTGTTCTCAAATCTTGCTGTCAGACCAACTCTGAGAAGCCTCATGTCCAGTAGTCAGAGATTGTGAGAGATGGAGCCCAAAACTTCAGAGTGACTCCAAGTGCTATGCAAACAAGTGGTCTCAGGGAAAGGGCTATGGTAGGTTTATGTTAGGTAAAGGTAAAGGTATTCCCCATTGACAAGGTTGTCAAGTCGTGTCTTCCCGACTCATCTCCATTACAAAGCTGAAGAGCCAGCGTTGTCAGAGACTACTCTGTGATCATGTGGCCAGCATGATTGCACAGAACACTGTTTACCTTCCCACTGAAGTAGTACCTATTTATCTACTTGCCTTTGTATGATTTCAAACTGCTAGGTTGGCAGAAGCTGGGACTAGTGACCGGAGCCCACCCCATCATGCAGCACCTGGGACTCGAACTGCCAACCTGCCGATCTTGCAATCAACCACTTGTCTTAACCACTTGAGCCACTGCATCCCCAGGTTTATGATATAATCCCATTATTAGTTCCAGTTAAGTAGACCTATTCAATCAATTGTTGCATGGTGAATCAACACATCTTAAATTCAGTTGGTCTATTCTATTGGTCCTAACAATAGCATTTAGGCCTCAGGATCATAGGGAGTAAGCAAAAGCAGAAACAAACTAACAGAGGGAAAGTGAGGAGATACAAAAGAGTGTTCAACATCACCCACCCTAGGCATCTCGTTGCCTTGCCAAGAAGCCTAGCTTCCTTTCTGTAGACGGGCTCTAATTATTTTAAAAGTCTTTCTCTCTTTAAAGCTCTCCTAGATATCTGCTCAAATCTATCAAGCAGGTTTACAGAAGTCTTGAGTAACAGCTTTCTGGACTTCTGTAATGCGTTCTACATGGGGCTACCCTCGTGCTTGGTCCAGAAACTTCAATTAGTACAAAACATGGCAGCCAGAGTGGTTTCAGGAACAGCATAGGGAGACCACATAACACCTGTATTAAAGTCTCTCCACTGGCTGTCTATTAGTTTCTGGGCCCAGTATAAGGTGTTAGTGATGACCTTTAAAGCCCAAGTGGCTTGGGTCCAACCTATCTCCAGGACCGCCTCCTCCCATACAATCCACCCTGCGCACTCCAGTCCTCTGGGAGGAATTTTCTGCAGCTGATAAAAATGAGGCTGTCTGTGACCTCCCAGAGGGCCTTCTTGGTAATCGCTCCCAGACTATGGAACGGCCTGCCAGACGAGATATGTCAGATTAAGACCTTGAGCAGCTTTAAAAAAGCTGTTAAGATGGATCTCTTCTGGCAGGCCTTTCCTGACTAGATTCTTGGCCTCACGAGCCCCTCATCCCACCCTCTCCCATTTTTGGATGCTGCTGCTGCTGCTTTGCTTTGCTACGCTTTTTCAGATTATTGTTGTTTTGATGTGAATTTATTTTATGCTGTTTTAATTAAGATGTTTTAACAGATAACTGGTTTAATACATTTTTACGGGGTGGGTGGGTTTGGGGTTGTTGGATTGTATATACTGTATGGAATTTTAATTGCTGTTAGCCGCCCCGATTGTTGTCAAAGGGGCGGGATATAAATTATTATTATTATTATTATTATTATTATTATTATTATTCCCTTCCAACTCAGGTCCCAAGTCTCCATCCCTGTGTCACCTCTGCCATCTTACAGCTTGTGCTTCCTAAGTACTCCCCCTCAGAACCTGTCAGTGGTCTTTAATTGGCCTTTTGCCTCTCTCTCCTACCCCCACAACAGCAGTTGCCTTTTATTTAATCCTCAGGCCAGGGATCAGGGAGCATGCAAGGTGGTACTTCTGCTGAGTGCTACCTTTCCACACCCAATCAATCAATCAATCAATCAAATCAGTGAATAAAATGTGTATATAACAACGGAGATCCAGAGAGAGCAAAATACTGTAAACCTTTGCAGCCAATACTATCCTATTTCATTGCACTTCATGAGATGCTGCCATTAACCAAAATCAATTCTTTACATTGCCAAACTGCTCTTATTATCAGGATGTTTCTCCTGATCTTTAACCCAAATGTACTGTCTTGAAATTTTAGCCCATAAGATCTAGCCTTCTCTAGAAAAGCAGAGAATAAGGCATTGACTTGTTCTGTATGACTGCCCTTCATGTATTTGCAAAGCTGTCAAGTCCTTGTGCAGTCTTCTCTTCTTCAGGCTAAACATTTCCTTCATCTTTCCTAATAGACTTCTTTTCCATACTGGGGAACATTTAATCCAGAGTATAGTATGTTTTAAGTTGATAAACACATAGAAGTCAGGCAGATTGCATTAAAACTGCTTGCATAACATGTACTGTAGATATAAATTGGCCATGTGAGTGAGTTAACTGTAGATAAATAAAAAATCATTAACTGTCTGTAGTGTGGAAATGGTATAGGTGAGACACAGGTTTATTGAGAAAGGCCTTCATGTCTACTCATTCTTCTTCTCCAATGAGAAGATCTGCTAGAAGAACTCCTGGAATCTTGACCAAAGTTGGTTAAAGATTTCTCCTGTTGTTTGTTTGTTTTTTTAAGTATTAAAGCAGGGCAACTTTTACTGAGAACCAGATGCTACCTGTAAACTGAAGACTTCAGGGAAAGAATAAATTACTGACATACACAGTTCTACAGAATGAAGTGAGGAATGCAATAAATCGCATAAAATCTGAGTAAACCCAGAGCCCTGGAGAAAGGTTATAATGAGGAGCACATTGTGTTACCCTAGAGCTCAACTGTTCAGCCTTCTTATTTTAATACAAAGCATGTAAGGCATGGGAAGTAGTTCTGGCCAAATTGACCACTACTTTACGAGACAAAGGCAAGCATGGTTTGTTGCTTTCTTTGGCTACAGGCATTCTAGAACTGGATTTTAAAATCCCAGAGGCCAACTCTAGAAGTCCAAATTGCTGCAATTTTCAGACAGTGGTGGGGTGGCATTGAAGCAGACATTGTGAAGGGGCATCATGCTCTTTGCAGACACAAATTCATATCTGAAAAAGGATGCCATTCTTCCATAAAATGTGAATCCTTCTGTGCAAGAGATATAACCCTGCCTTCTACATGCATATTTTCATTATCCAAGGGCAAGCTATGTCTAAAAACTGTTTCTCCACAACATGGAGGTTAACTGGATTGGAAGGGGCTTCGGGGTTAAACTAATGAGGGTTGCAAAGGACAAGCAGTACAACTGAACCAAAATAGTCCTTTGGATAAAATAAAATAGAAAACGAAGGGCCTTTGCAGATTGCCAGAAATAGTGCAAATTGAGTCCACTTTAAGGGTTAGGGTTAGTGCTAGGGAGTCATGAGAATTGTTTTTTTCCTGAGACATTGAGCCTTCTCTGTCAGAAAGCTCTGGTGCCACAATAAAATACAGTTCCCATGATTCCCTAACCCTAACCCTTAAAGTGGACTCAATTTGCACTATTTCTGGCAGTCTGCAAAGGCCCATAGTCCTGTGACTGCATATGTTCTTGTGTATATATTTATGTATCTACACACGAAGTCTGCAAAATATTTTTATATGACATTAAAATGTAGTCAAGAAATTAGAAAAGATTTAGACTTAGAAGGAAAGCTATGAATGAACTAGAAGAGATCTTTATGTGTAAAGATATATCATTAAAAACCAAAATGTGAACCATCCATTGCATAATATCACAATTTTTGTATATTATTGTGATAGCTGGATAGTGAAGAAAGCCAACAGAAAGAGAATCAACTCATTTGGAATATAGTGCCAAAGGAGAGATCTACAATTATCATGAATAGCCAAAAAGACAAATAAAAGTCCCAAGAGCAAATTAAGCCTAAACTCTCTAGAAGCCAAATTGACTGCACTGAGGTTTTCATCCTTCGCACATATAATGAGATGACTGACTCAGTGGAAAAGATGATAATGCTTGATAAACTTGATAGCATTAGGAAAAGAGAACTACCACACTACAGATGAATTGACTCAGTAATGAAAGCCATGCCCCTGGTTTTGCAAGACCTAACCAAGATTGCTTATAACTGAGTGTCTCAGAAGTCCTTCATTCACAGAGTTGATATAAGCCAAAGCTGAATTGACAGGAAACAACAACAAATAACAAATGTTTGAAATAAACTTGGGTTTGAGATCTAAAAACATGGCTGTAATGGAGATTATAATGTCACAAACAGCCATATTTTCACACTGTTAAATGTATCTTGTTTAGTGCCAAATAAAAGCTATTGACCCAAAAAAGATATGTTGGATATTTATTGCAGAATGAGCAATGAAATCTCATAGCTGTAAGTCACATTTTAAGGCATGGTTTCAGATGCCATAAATGAGTACAAGATGAATGGGTAAAAATGACCTAACACAGAGAAGAAGGAGAGAAAGGAATAACACACAATAAATGAAGATGGAAGGTGATAATGCTAATCAAACACCATACAGCTGGCCTGTGCAAGAATACAAATATGGAAAAGGGTCATGGGCATGCTATTGACACTGTCGTTATACAATGGTACATAGCTGCCAAGGAACTAAAGATGCTGACAAGTGCAGAACGTGTGTAACACAATGAAAATTATTATTGCAATGAAGGCAATCCTTGAAAGAACAGCTCTGCAGCTCAGGTACTGAGATAAAGGATGAGAAATCCCACGTAGTAGTGATGTATGCTCACAGTTTATAAGTTCACAGATGAAAATCTGTTCAAATTGTTTCACAAATTCCAGCTAGTGGGAATTCTCATGTAACAGAAACACTACTTCAGCTGGGCTGGCACATTTGGGAAGTTTTTGAGTGCTGTTGCCCACAGATGAATTCTTTGTGACAAGATGAAGAAACACTGGGAGAAAGCTTACTGCACACTGTGGTGTATCATCTTTAAGTCTCCAGGACCAGGTGAACTACATCTAAGGATATTAAAAGAATTGGCAAATGTAATCTCAGAGCCACTGGCAATAATCTTTGAGAACTCCTGGAGAACAGGAGAAGTCCCTGCAGACTGGAGGAGAGCAAACATTGTCCCCATCTTCAAAAAGGGGAAAAAAGAGGATCCCAACAACTATCGCCCAGTTAGTCTGACATCAATACCAGGAAAGAATCTAGAGCAAATGATTAAACAGAGAGTCTGTGAACATTTAGAAGGGAATGCTATAATCACTAAAAGTTAACATGGGTTTCTCAAAAACAAGTCATGCCAGACTAATCTGATCTCTCTTTTTTTTAAAATAACATTACCAGCTTGCTAGATGAAGGGAATGTGGTAGACATAGCATATCTTGATTTCAGTAAGGCTTTTGAGAAGGTCCCCCATGATATTCTTGCAAACAAGATAGTAAAATGTGGGCTAGACTATACAACTGTTAGGAGGATTACTAACTGGTTGACTGGCCGAACCCAAAGGGTGTTCTGCAATGGCTCCTCTTCATCCTGGAGAGAAGTGACCAGTGGGGTGCCACAAGGTTCTCTCCTGGGCCCACTGCTATTCAACATCTTTATCAATGACTTGGATGAAGGAATAGGGGGCATGCTTACCAAATTTGCAGATGACACCAAATTAGGAGGAATAGCTAATACCCCAGAGGACAGGATGAAAATTCAAAATGAGCTTAATAGATTAGAAACCTGGGCCAAAGCTAACAAAATGAATTCCAACACAGAGAAATGTAAGGTACTGCACTTAGGGCAAGTAAATGAAATGAAATGAAATGAAATGAGATATAAGATGGGGACACCTGGCTTAACAAGACTACATGTGAAAGGGATCTAGGAGTCCTAGTAGACCACAAGTTGAACAATACAATTTTAGGCTGCATTAATAGAAGTATAGTATCTAGATCAAGGCAAGTAATAGTGCCATTGTATTTTGCTTTGGCCAGGCCCCACCTGGAATACTGTGTCCAGTTCTGGGCACCACAATTCAAAAAGGATATTGAAAAACTGGAGTGTGTCCAGAGGAGGGTGACTAAAATGGTGAAGGGTCTGGAAACCATGCCCTATGAGGAACAACCTAGGGAAATGGATATGTTTAGCCTGGAGAAGAGATGGTTAAGAGGAGATATGATAGTCCTGTTTAAATATTTGAAAGGATGTCATATTGAGGAGGGCACTAGCTTGTTTTCTGCTGCTCCAGAGAAAAGGACCTGGAACAACTGATGCAAGCTATAGGAAAAGAGATTCCACCTCAACATTAGGAGGAACTTCCTGATAGTGAGAGCTGTTTTATAGTGGAACACACTCCCTTGGAGTGAGATGGAGTCTTCTTCTTTGGAGGTCTTTAAATAGCGGTTGGATGGCCATCTGTCAGGGATGCTTTGATTTTTGAGTTCCTGCATGGTTGAACTGGATGGCCCTTTTGGTCTCTTCCAACTTATGGTTCTATGGTCTTCTAAAAAAAGAGAAATGCTTCTTGCCTCCATTGTCCATCACTATGTATGCCATCATGGACATGTGATTGCCAAACTGGGATAGATTAAACATATAGCTCTCTGATCATGAGGCATTCTCATGGAAAAATAGCCATTGTGGATGCTTTATGGAATGCCTATAATTTCTGGCAATGTAGTTGAGATGTGAATAATGTGGAACCCAAACACATGAGCATTTCAAATCATTTACACTTCATGTTCAATGTTCAGAAATCCCCTGGTGTAAAGGTTAATATCATGGCATCTAAAAATATCCAATAATATCTCCCTCATAGTAAAGGTATTAGAAGTTCCCAGGATAATTTTATGAGTAAAATTTGAATTTGTTTAGTGGAAGGACATTACCAAGTGTGTTCTCACAAAATATCTTGCTGATGTATTGTGTTGCTATGGAACCATCAGAGGTGATGATGACTGAAGCTGTTCTTACTCTTGCAGATCTCTTTCAGAATTTAAGCGTACCAAGCCCATGAAAATAATTATTTATTTATTACATTTATATGCTAAATTTCTCCTGAATGTGACCTAAAATGGCTCATGCATGAGTTAAAACAAGGTGCATGACTTTAAAAATAGTAATAAATAAAGTTAAAATGAAATTAAATAAGCTAACCTAATGAAACATCAATATTTTCAAACAATGTAAAGTAAAACAATGAGATATTCTTTGAAGAGGTAGTTTTACATCTCTACAAGCTGACATTCTCTCCCAGGAGGCTGTGAAACCAATGGACATAGTGCTCCTAGGCAGGATCCACATCCCCATATCAAAAATTCCACTGTTTCATTGTCTTTGTTTCTGATTGTATATATTTGATGGCCTGCCCTTTGGTGGAAAAGACATTATAAATGAATATAATTATTTTTCCCTGGAACACAGGAACAGATGAAAAAAGAACACCAAAGGAACTGCTGTGTTAGTCTGGAAAATCAGTATGCAAAGAGATCTTGTAGCACCTTTGAGACGAACTGAAAGAAAGATGGTAGCATGAGTTTTCCTAGGCCGGAACTGACTTCCTCAGATGCTTTATTTATTTATTTATTTATTTATTTATTTATTCACTCACTGTTTTATGGCTTGTTAATGTTTTAACTTTTGCTGTTTAATACCATTTTAAGGGGTGGGTGGGTTTTGGGGATTGTATATTTATGATGTTTTACTGTTGTAAGCCACCTCGATTGCATCTGCAGAGGGGTGGGATACAAATAAATTTATTATTATTATTATTATTATTATTATTATTATTATTATTATTAGGCTCAAGTCTACCAAAGCTCATGCTACCAGCTTCTTTCTTTCAGTTAATCTCATATCAAAGGCACAGTGCCTCTTAGGCAATCTGAGACCTGTCCACCTTCACCTCAATACAAATGGGAACCTTAAAGAAACATTTCATCTAGCACCCTATAGGGACATGGGGAGAAATTCAGCATGCCCCCCCTGACTTTTATGTTATTTGTTTACACTGTTCCTATTTTAATGGCACCATCAGCTAACAACCCCTCCCTCCATTAAGACAATTTCTTTCCAATGTTTTTTCCTGCTCTGGAAAATGTGGGTATAAGAGAATTTTTCACATCAAACCCCCTCTCCAGTATGATGAAATTATACTGTGGACTACAGATCCCTGAATCCCTCATCCAGTATGGCCACAAGGCTTACATAAAATGTCCTGATGGGTTTTTGTGTGTGCAGTGTGTTCATTTGAGATTAATTGAGAAGCTTATCACATTGTTAAATAAAGCGACTTACCTGATTAAAATTTAAATCGGGCTCCATCCTGATATTATCAGAAGGATTTAGCTGCCAAATTTGCCACCTGAATGCAGCCTGGGTCCATCCCCACTCCCAGGGCTGCTTTGGAGGCCATTTTCTCAAGCCGAAAAACTCCCGCTTTCGAAAAAAGCCACACTGAGCGGCCCTGTGAGCGGGGATGGACCTGGGCTGCATTTGGGCAGCAAACTCGGTGGCTAAATCCTTGTGATAATATCAGGATGCTGCCTGATTTAAATTTTATGCCAGATCAGGTAAGCCATATTATTTAACAATGCAATAAGCTTCTGAGATATTACTTAGAGTGCAGGGAAGGACAGATTACAGATCATCCTATGTATATTCCACCCACTGCTACCTCTTCTGAACAGGTTTGATACTTTTATAATTGTTTTTACCTTGTTTCAGAAACCTGCATATGCTGTTTGATCAGATCTGATAATAGGATAAAAGAAAAATAGGTCTACTTTACGGAACCCAAGAC
Organism: Phrynosoma blainvillii; assembly: GCA_026167975.1. Classification (NCBI taxonomy): domain Eukaryota; kingdom Metazoa; phylum Chordata; class Lepidosauria; order Squamata; family Phrynosomatidae; genus Phrynosoma; species Phrynosoma blainvillii. The sequence continues at coordinate 158,848,295 of JANUYF010000004.1, forward strand.
TCACTTAAAATACATTATCTGTCCCCAGCCTCAGACAAAAATTCTTGGCCCTGTAATATGCTGTGGTGGGACATGTGTTGAATAATTTTCCAGGGGATTGTATCTTTAATACATGTAGAACTGGTTGCAAGGAAAGCATAGCCATAAAACCTGACTTCCAGAACAGCTATTCAGAATTGGAACACTATTTCCCAAAAAGTGGTGACTATTGATTTTTCTCTCCTTGCCACAGTTGCATGCCTCTATGTAACCAGGATCCTGGCTTTGTGCCCATTCTCCAATCTAATTGATTTCCATTTCTCCCTGTTTGTTCTAACAATGCAGAGTCACTAACATCTTTGGAAAACAGTGGTATCAAAGGGAGAGAGCTGCAAATCAAGGCTGGGAGGGTCAGTGAGGGTGGTGGGCAAAGCATTAACAGGACTGACTGAGAATTACCCAGCCCTGCCCCATCCTCTGGTTTGTAAATTGTGCCTGGTTTTGTTTTTGGACACTGTATACAACAGGAATGCTAAGCAGCCATGCTCTGACACAAGATCCCCTTTCACATTATAAACTTTAGGATTAATTTTTTATTTTGCAATCCTCCTTGCAGCCACCTAAAATCAATTGTTGCTTATCTTTCTTATCATAGCTTATTCTTCAACTAAAAAAGGTCCTCTGTAACACCTCATGAACACCCCCAGCTTTGGAACAGTTTCTCCCCATAGAGATTTCCAATGTGAAGTCGAAGGCTTTCATGGCCAGCATCCATAGTTTCCTCTCTGCTTCATTTCTTCTTCTTCACAGTTTGTTGTATGGTTATGTATTCATAAAACCACCCCTCCCCAGAGTGTGCCAGCCACCACATTTTACATGACATGGGGGCCACTGGCCTTGGCAGATGAAGCAGCTCCTGAAATATTTATCTGGTGTCTTCAGGTTGAGGGGATGAATGAATGAATGAAGAATTAGTGAACGAACGAATGAATTACTAAGAGGCTCAGCATGGCATAGCCTTAATCTTTCTAAGCACCTCCAAACAAGAGCCAGATTACAGAACAGCGCTTACAAAGTGTGTGTTCTCTCTCTTAACAGGTGTCACAGAAATCTGTGTAAAGTGCTAGTGCTAATTGATGGATGGGTATTCCCAACTGGTGGATGAGTGCATCCTGTGGATCCACTGGCAGATTTGCACACATGAGAGCGTTTTTTTTTTTTTTTGTCTGCCTTATTTTTCTCACCCTAAGTGTGAACTTTATGGCTCATAGGAAACTTAATTTTTATGTCTGCAGTGATTTCCTTAAAAAAGCACTAGGATTAATAGATTTAGGACTGAATATTCTTGATCTGAGATTTTCACGCAAAAGCTAGCCATTTCACTAGGGGAGGGGGGAATGTTTCTAGAAACACACTGCTATTTAATTTGTATCTTGCCTTTCCACCAAATGGTTCTCCAGGTGATTCAAGCAATTATGCAAATACAATAAAAGAAAATATAATAAAATCAAATACAGTACTAAATGAAAGGTATAAAATCAAGGAACAGTCAGCCCTCCATATCCATAGCTTTTTGTCCATGGATTCAATCACCCACAGCTTGAAAATATTCCAAAAAGATATATTTTATATAGAAACATAGAGTTATAGAGTTGGAAGAGACACCATTTCACTTTGCCATTGTATTTAATGGGACTTGAGCATCCATGGATTTTGGTATTCATGGATGATCCTGGAACCAAAACACAGTGGATGCCATAGAACCTTACAATAACCTGATATTAAATTATAGCATATACAGAAATCATTTATGTCCAAAAGGTCTATCTAAATAAAAATGTCATTCCCTGCAGGTAGAATGTCATCAGAGACAAGACTAGCTGGATCCCTTAGCAAGGAACTCCAAAGCCTGGGAGCAGCTATCAAGAAAGCCTTTCGTCATGTTCCTGTCAAAATGTGGTTCAGATTTTGATGGGACAGCAAAGCCTCTCCTAAGCATTTTACAACTACAGGCAGGCTCCTATGGGAAAATGTGGTCTTCCAGATAGCATGGTCCCAAGTTAAGTAGGATTTTTAGGTCATCATGACCACTATTTTGAATTGTGACTACAAAGAAAATGTTAGTCACTGAAGCCATTTCTATATGGGAATCCCATGATCCTTATAACTAACCTACATCAATAGTCTGGCTGCAGCATTCTGAACTAATTGAGGTTTCCAAAATATCTTCAAAGAGACAGCACAGGTTACAGTACTGCAATTGAGATATAACAATGGCATCTGAGAGTAGATCTGATATTTTGATCTGATATCTTACAGAAATTGGCTGTGCAAAGGTGGTCTAGACACCGCTGAAACCCAGGGCATTCACATTCAAGGTAGAACCCAGGAGTACATCCACACTGCTAATCTGTGTCTTTGGGGGCCATTACCTTCTCATCCAAAGCAAGTGAACATCTATTCCTTGATCTTCCTTCCAAATAAGGAGGAATGTCTCTGTATGGGTTCAGCTTTCAATTGCTTGCCCTTGTTTAGTACAATTTCCTCCTTGGTAGCTACTTGTTCATTCCTTCTGGATTAATCATGTCTGTGAACTCACACAGTCAGGCATCATCACGTTGATGGGATGATATCACAATACTATGTAGTCATAAACAAATAGGAAAAAATGGAAGCATTTTGTTCTCAATACACACAGTATATAGTTTTGTCTCTGCCACAATTCTTCACAGTTTTCCCCCCACGGTAGAACTCATTGCAAATTCACATTTGTGAAAGAAGTACTTCATCAGAACAGACCTTTGCCTCCAATAATTGTGTTTTCCTTCTTTAATTTATCCAATGTGCCAGACATATTGAAGAAAAAGCATATAGGAAAATGTCATTTAACTCTCTTGTTTGTAATTAGTTGACCCATTTCCTTGGAATTAGGAGAAGTGGGGTGACTAGAGGAAGAGCTTAATTTGACATATTAGTGCTTTGCAGTTGTTTTTGGAAGTAACAACCTTTCTGTCTACATTGTCAGCTGGCGTGAACAGAAAGCCATTCTCCTCCTCCTGCAAATTGAACATGATGTATTTGGCGATTACTACATTCTGATTAAACAAGAAGGATACGCTCCAGTGCCTAGCAGGTACCATTCAATCTGGATGACTCAGCTACTGGTATTATTTATGCTGAGTGAAGCCTTGCTCTCAGTGCATTTATTTCATATGTGTTTTAATCTCTCCTTTTCTAGGTCAGTCAAGAGATGTTTTGACACTCAGGGAATGTTTCTCTCATGTTACACGTCAGGTCCTGAAATATGACTCCAAGTAGGAAGACTGGTGAGCTATCCTTTCTCTTCTGCATGTATAGAGTTTTAATGAAAGGTGAGGCGAAGTATTGGCTCAGGATTTTTTTTTTGGTGGTGGTGGTGGTGGGGAGGCCAGATTCTGGAATTATATTGTTTACCTTTCCTGCATGGGGTTGCGATCCCTCCTGCAAAGGAACAGAAATAGAATTTGAAGGCGCTTCTGCATCAGTTTCTTTCACAGGATGCCTTGGTGATCTCAGTGATCTAGAGTGCCCATTAGCACCTTTGGTACACTAACAACATCTCCTCTTGGATGTCATTCCCACTTACATTTAAACCGGTTTGTGATTCGCCTTCACTCTGTGTCAGTGAATCAGTTCCAAAAGATCCATCCTTCCCACTATGAAAGCAGATCTTTTCATTATTCCCTTGCAATCACTTCTTTTTTGGCAAGATTGTCATTCCCACTAATTTGTACCACTTCAAAATGCATATCAATCATCTGCATGTTATCAGTGATGCAAATGGCAACACAGTGAGGACAGGTCTGTCCCAGGCACCAAGTGGGGCAACTGAGCCTTCCTCTGCCCCCCAGCAACCCAGGCTGCTCAAGCACACCATTTCCCCTTTAAGCTGGGAAATATATATATATATATATATATATATATATATATATATATGTGTCTGTGTGTGTGTGTGTGTGTGTGTGTGTGTATATATATATATGTATATTTAAAAAATTGACAGGATATGCGATCCATTGGTTTTGCAACTACTTGTCTTGCAGAGCTGCAGTTGGCCTGATCAGCCAGCATGCTGCCCAAGTAATTGCAAGTAGTTGCAAATACAAAGGATCGCATATTCTGTCAATTTTTTAAATAAAAAAATATATATCATGAGCCCATAGGTCACACTACAAGCACAAAGGCAGTGCTGGGGGGGAGGGGGGATGACTGATTTCCCAAAAACTGAAGATTGCCATTAGCCCCTCCCCTCCAGAATGATGAAATTCAGATCTGTCATTCCCACATGCTGAACATGCTTCGGAATAGATTCTTTTCAAAAGAACTGCCAAAAAGCTAGTGTTGGGAAACAGCGGGTTTTTTGTGTTTGCCTCACTTTATCGCGATTGAAACCCAGCACAGTAGGATTGGAACTGGTTTCAAGTGGGAACAACGGTCATATAACCCAATCAGCAATTCACTTTAAATCATAGTGGGAAGGAGGCCTTGGATAGAGATAACTTTGTCACTGTGATAGTGGCAATCTTGCAATTGGTCTACTGTATTGTGGGGTTTTCCTTTGGCCTGGCTCAAGAGTTGTAGCTGACACAGAATGCAGGCACTAGGCTATTCAGTAGGGGCACATGCTACACCTGTGCTCAAAGTTTCTGCATGTTAGCTTGTTCAAGGTTTTCTTATTTGCTTAAATATCTTAGGTCCAGTATACCTACCAGCCTCCTTTCCCCTATATATACAAAGGTCCAAAACACACTGCAGAAATAATCCAGTTTGAGCCCACTTTAACTGCCCTGGCTCAGTTCTAGGAACTCCTGGGAATTGTAATTCATTGTGACACCACAGCTCTCTGACACAGAAAACTAAATCTCTCACAAAAACTAAATGTCTCACAGAAAACTAAATGTCTCGATCCATTTCAAACTGGCTTCAGGACAGGATTTGGGGTTGAGACTGCCTTGGTTGCTCTGACCGATGACCTCCGCTTGAGCATCGACAGGGGAAGTGTAACCCTGCTGGTGTTCTTGGACCTCTCAGCAGCCTTTGACACTATAGATCACGCCATTCTCTTGGATCGGCTGAGAGAGCTAGGAATTGGAGGCACTGCTTTGCAATGGTTCCATTCCTTCCTCTCGGGCAGATCCCAGAGAGTGAGGCTCGGGGACAGTTGCTCTTCTAAAATAGAGCTTAATTGTGGCATCCCTCAGGGCGCCATCCTGTCTCCGATGTTATTTAACATTTATATGAAGCCGCTGGGAGAGATCATTCGGAGGCATGGAGCGCGGTGTCTTCAGTACGCTGACGACACCCAGATTTATTTCTCCATGACCAAATCATCGTCTCAGACCTCTGATGGCATCTCTCCTCTCAATGACTGCCTTGGAGCGGTAATGGATTGGATGAGGAAAAACAAATTGAAGTTGAATCCAGACAAAACGGAGGTGCTCACGGTTACAGGTCCGAATCCGGGTCCGGGATTACAGCCCCCAGTCCTGGATGGGGTCACACTCTCCTCCAAGGACTGTGTGCGCAGTCTGGGCGTACTCCTTGACTCGTCGCTTCACATGACTAGCCAGGTGAGTGCGACAGTCAGGAGTGCCTGCTATCAGCTTCGGCTGATACGCCAGCTGCGCCCATACCTGGATAAGAAAGACCTGGAAACCGTTGTGCACGCACTGGTAACCTCACGTCTAGATTACTGCAATGCACTCTACATGGGGCTACCTTTGTGCCTAACTCGGAAACTTCAGTTGGTGCAAAATATGGCAGCCAGATTAATCACCGGAACATCCAGGAGGGAGCATATTACACCAGTGCTTAAATCCCTCCACTGGCTGCCAATCAGTTTCTGGGCGCAGTACAAGGTGTTGGTTTTGACCTTTAAAGCCCTACATGGCTTGGGTCCAACTTATCTTAGGGACCGCCTCTCCCCGTATGAGCCCCCCCCCCCCGTGCTCTTCGGTCAGCTGGGAAGAACCTACTATTACAGCCGAGGTCAAAGTCTACACAGACCTTGCAGAGGGCATTTTCCGCCATTGCCCCTAAATTATGGAACGGCCTGCCGGATGAGATCCGTCTTACTACAACACTTACTGCCTTTAAGAAAGCAGTTAAGACGGATCTCTTCCGGCAGGCCTTCCCGGAATAACTCTCCTCAGAGAATGAACACTGGATTTCTCCTCCCCAAGCCTTCTGTTTGTTTGTAATTTTATATTGTTATGCATTTATTTGTTTTTATAAAATTTTCAAGTTTAATTTTGTTTTAAGGGGTGTGGGAGGGATGTGGGTGGAGGGACTGGGATATTGGATTGTCTTTTAACTATTGTATTTTTTAATTGTTGTAAGCCGCCCCGATTGCGATGCAGAGGGGCGGGTTAAAAATAAAATTTATTATTATTATTATTATTATTAAAACTACAATTCCTGAAATCCCTAGCATTGAGCCAGGGCAGTTAAAGTGATCTCCAACTGGACTATTTCAGGAGTGTGTTTTGGACCAAAGTTGACCATTGAGATGTCAACTGAGACTATGCTGGTTTCCCCACAACTGATAGAATGCTATCAGGAGAGAGCAAAGAAGCAGACCATAGCAGTGGTGGTGCCTGTGAAACTCTCTAGCCTCTGGAAGTTATGGACATAGAAACAGTGCTTAGCATTAAGTGCCTCTTCAAAACATTAAGTGTTTGAATAGGTACCTACATTTTTTTCTTGCATGTTTTCAGAAGTATTCCTTGCTGACAACTATTCTTACTGCTTTTTCCTCTAGTGTTGATTGATGAAATTATTTTAATTACCTACTATTCTAATATGTCAAAATTGTTTTCATACTGTTGTTATACCTTAATATAATCTGTTTTTCTTTCTTTGTTTTACTGTGAACCACTTGAAGATCTCATAGTAAGCGATAAACATGTATTATATAACAGACAAATAGCTCCTCCTTCCATTTTCTATCTTTGGTGTATAATACTGACAGGTATTTTGGGGGGAGTCAAAAATAAATGCTTAAAGTAATGTCTGTGCATATTATCTATAGGATTAGGGACAGTGACTGAATATCAGTCACTGACATTGAGGAGTAAGAGGGTACTAGGTACTAATATCCCCTTGGTAGACTTTCCAGAGGTATCTATGGGAAACAAATACTGAATTAGATCAGCTTGGAAAAGTTAATTTTCTGAACACCCATCCCCCTAAAGTTACCCATTCAGCATATATAGAATACCTTTCCAGAGCCTTAACTAGGTAGGACTTTAGTCTAAACTAACACAGCTCTCCTTAGGAATCAACTTTCATCATACTTGTATTCTACCCCTCCTCATGGAAGTTCAGACATAGGAAGTTATCACACGTGGGCCAGTTTCATTGTTAAAGAGATAATAAAGTGGAAATGAAGCATCCTGAAAAGAAAGTGAAAATAGAGCTTAATTACGCAAAAGCTTTTCACACGTAATTACAATAATAACGGAATTAAGTTAAAAGCAAAAAAAGACGTTTTTAACTTTCATAAACAAGTGAAAAGAACCCGTACATGTACTGGAAATGGGTGTGCTTTGTGACCAGACTCCTCCTTTTCTAGGGTGGGTCCTGCATTTCCCAGGAGGAAATGTCAGACTGTCCTCCATTTGGGGTCATGTCCTCCTGCACAGGTCCTAATCCCCTTCTGTTGGGGTTCGGACCTCTCAAGAGAGCAGAGGAGGAGGAGGAGGCTGGAAAGGCAAGGCAAGGCAAGCCAAGGCAAGGGAGGGATAGAGATGGCTCAGCCTCCCTTTTCTCTTTCCTTTCCTGGCATTGGAGGCTGTCAGCTGCTGGGGAGATGGGCAAGGAAGGCAGAATCACAGGCAGAGCTGGCAGGGAAGGAGGAGGAGGAGGAGGAAAGGGAAGGAAGGAAGGAAGGAAGGAAGGGCTGGGTGTTCCCTGGGGAGAGCCAGAGCCTTGGATGATGCCCAGGAGAGGGGGAAACTGGAGGTAGCTCCCATGCCCCCCCCCCCATAAGCCTTTCCCCTTTGTAGGACCTGCAGGGCAGAACATCATGGTGAGATGGATCTCCAAGTTGCTCCACAAGCACACCCCACACTTGCACCCACATCCACCCACAGCTGCTGCGAGGGAAGCCTTCTTTCCCCTCCTTTTCCCTCATCCTAAATGCCAAACTTCTCCTCCGTCCCAAACTTCCCTCTCTTGGGCTGCCTTGCCTTCCCTTGCCTTGCCTTGCCTTCCCTTCCCTTCCCTTGCCTTGCCTTCCCTTCCCTGCATGACACTGAGGAGGAGCCCGGGACTCTCCCTCCCTGGAGGCCCCTCCTCCTCTTCCTCTTGGCCCTCCTCCAGGTTTTAAAAGAGAATTGTCCGTACGTATTTGCTTTTCAGATTAAAGTAAATGCGCAATTACTGTAATTTCACAAATGCATTTCCTCTAAACTCCTGAAATTAAAAAGATCTTGGATAATACCATTTTCTGTCCACTTTCTGACCAGTTTCTGTGCGACGTCGTGTGAAATCGTCAGGCGCAAGTGCGGGTTTTTTTTGGGATTTGTGTGGGATAACCTACAGATTTCCCCCGTGTGATAACTTCCATAGAGACACATGTATCTTCATTATAATCCAATAAGGTAGATGAAAGAGTGAAAGTGTCTATGTAGAATACTGATTGTATTGTTTTTAGGTGGCAATCAGTTCTGCATTTTTCCATATGAAGAGCTTCTTGTCCTTTATTTTATGGCAACTATGAAGGGTTGAGTAGTCCATGTCTGGTTGCAAGACAAACCCTAAGAACCCTAACAAGTGAGAGCAGGGACTTTGAAGTTGATGTTTGCCTTAGGGTTACCATAAGTTGGAAATGACTTGAAGGCACACAACAGCAACAACAACAACCAGCACTTAGCAATTAGGGCAAGCACAACAGTCACACTCATAGTGAGTTGTAATATTTTTTAAAATACAATAAGTATTTCTAAATTTCCAGATCTTCACCCCTTAGCAAACAGTGGCTTACTTTGTTCTCTTATGTCTACTTCTTTCAGATTTTTAAAAAGTATTTCCTTCTTCCCAAAAACTGTCATTTGAACTAAGTGAGGAGTGGGGCTTCTCCTCAAGACTTTTTCCTGCTCAAAACCTCAAAAAAATGATATGACCTCTTTGCTATGACAGTAGGTCAGAGATGGGCTTTTATTTCTTTAACATCAGAAACTATGCCTATTCATAGATCTGCTAGGTTGTCAGGTATAAATGCTTGCCTTTAATTCCATTTTAGGCAAGTGTCTGTCTAGTAGTAACTAGACAGTTATTATATTACAATGCAAATCTATGCAGCCTTGTGATAGCAAGCAATGTTTAAATTGAACTTTGGGTCCTCTGTGAGGTGGGTCCAGCCACTTTGAGTCCAGTGCAAGGAGAAAGGTGGGATATAAATTAAGCCAACAAACCTGTAGTCTTATCGGAATGGATTCTATTAAGAGCTGAATCACTCTGAGATTTTGCTTGCAACTGGTAAAGTATGCCATCATCTTTGAAGGATTACTAACTAAAGATACTGGGATATTGACCTTGGATTCAGTACTCTAGCTCTGGGTGTTTCATTCCCAGGAACTGCTCACAGAAAAATAACTGCTCATCAGTCTGATTTGTTGCTCAGAAACTCAACTTGATCAACTGCTGGTGGAAATGTGTACTAAAATAAAACCAGTCTCATTCTAATCCGACACACAAATTCCACTTGGGATATTAAACTATGAAAAAGTATAGGTAGAATAATAGAATCATAGAGTTGGAAGAGATCACAAGGGCCATCCACTCCACCCCCTGCCATACAGGAACTCACAATCAAAGCACTCCTAACAGATGGCCATCCAGCCTCTATTTAAAGACCTCCAAAGAAGGAGACTCCACCAATCTCCAGGGGAGTGTGTTCCACTGTTGAACAGCCCTTACTGTCAGGAAGTTCCTCCTAATGTTGAGCTGCAATCTCTTTTCCTGTAGCTTGCATCTGTTGTTCTGTGTCCTATTCTCTGGAGCAGTAATAATAATAATAATAATAATAATAATAATAATTTTTATTTAATACCCCCGCCCCTCTGAGCACAATCGAGGCGGCTTACATCATAAAATTCAACAATAATTAAGAACAATTACCTCCCCCTCCCCCCCTTAAAATGTAATTAAACTCAATACAATTTAAAAACAATGTAAGGAGATAAATTACTCCAATAAAACAACAATACATAAGACAAAAGTGGCAGCGAGAGTCGCATGCAGACTCAATAAGAACCCAATTCCTGAAGAGGAGAGCATCTCGGGGGGAAGAGGACTCTGGAACCAAACTGATGAATTTAATCCGGGAAGGCCTGCCGGAAGAGATCCGTTTTGACAGCTTTCTTGAAGCTGTCAAGTGATGACAGTTGGCGGATCTCCTCCGGCAGGCCATTCCACAGTTTGGGGGCAACTACAGAAAATGCCCTCTGGGAGGTTGTCACCAGCCTCGTTCTTTGAGGCTGTAACAAATTCCTCCCAGAGGACCGGAGGGCGCGAGGAGGATTATACGGGAGAAGGCGGTCCTTCAGATAGCCTGGACCCAAGCCATTTAGGGCTTTAAAGGTAATTACCAACACCTTGTACTGGGTTCAGAAACTAACAGGCAGCCAGTGGAGGGACCTTAATACCGGGGTAATATGGTCCCCCCTAGATGTTCCAGATATCAATCTGGCTGCCATATTTTGAACCAATTGGAGTTTCCGAATCAAGCACGAGGGTAGCCCCATGTAGAGCGCATTACAGAAGTCAAGGCGTGAGGTTACCAACGCGTGCACGACAGTCTCAAGGTCTCCTACTTCCAGAAAAGGGCGCAGCTGGCGTATCAGCCGAAGCTGATAACAGGCGCTCCTGACCGTCGCATTAACCTGATTTGTCATCAGAAGCGACGGATCAAGGAGCACCCCCAGACTGCGAACACAGTCACTGGAGGAGAGCGTGACCCCATCCAGGACTGGAGGTTGCAACCCAATTCTTGGTTTCGGAGCCTGTACCGTGAGCACCTCCGTCTTGTCTGGATTCAATTTCAATTTGTTTTTCCTCATCCAGCCCATTACCGCTTGAAGACATTCATTGAGAGAAGAGATGCCATTGGAATTCGAGACCGATGAACGAGACACGGAGAAATAGATTTGGGTGTCATCAGCATACTGATAACACCCAGCCCCATAACTCCGTATTATCTCACCCAGCGGCTTCATATAGATGTTAAACAACATCGGGGACAAAATAGCTCCCTGAGGGACCCCACAAGAGAGGTTCCTCTTACTGGAGCTACAGTCCCTGAGCAGCACCCTCTGGGACCGGCCTGAGAGGAAGGACCGGAACCACTGCAAAGCAGTGCCCCCGATACCAAGCCCCCTCAGGCGGCCCAGAAGGATGCCGTGATCTATCGTATCAAAAGCCGCTGAGAGGTCTAGGAGCACCAACAGGGTCACGCTACCCCTGTCGATGCTCAGACGCAGATCATCGGTCAAGGCAACCATGGCAGTCTCAACCCCAAAGCCTGTCCTAAAGCCGGTTTGAAATGGGTCTAGATAATCGGTTTCATCCAAGACCGCTTGGAGCTGAAGAGCAACCGCCCTCTCGATCACCCTGCTCAAAAATGGCAGTAAAGAAACAGGCCTATAGTTCTTCATATCCAGGGGGTCCAGGGAAGGCTTTTTCAGAAGCGGCTTAACCGCCGCTTCCTTTAAACAAGATGGAACATGTCCTTCCCTGAAGGACGCATTGATGATATCCCGAAGGAATCTCATCAATGCGTCCCCCCCCTGGACGGCCAGCCATGATGGGCAAGGGTCAAGAGGGCAGGTCGTCTTCCTCACCTTACCAAGCAGCTTGTCCACGTCCTCGGTACTCACAAATTGCCATTGATCCAGTATAACAACATCGGCGGAGTTGATGGACGCCTCGCCTATAGACTCTGAACTAATGGTGGCATCTAAGTCGGCTCTGATCTGAGAGATTTTATCTGCAAAGAAGTTGTTAAATGTGTCACAGCAGGCTGTCGTCGGGTTAAGCAAGGGATTTGGCGCAGGGGGTACCTGCGTCATCTCCCTCACCATCTTGAACAGCTCTGCTGGACGGGACTCTGCAGACGCAATACGTGCAGAGGAGAAAGCTCTCTTCGCTGCACGTATTGCTTCCCGATAGGACCAAAGAAAGTTCCTATGGCGAGTTCTGTCAGATCGGAGTCGAGTTTTTCGCCACCTGCGCTCTAGTCGTTGTCCAAATCGCTTCATTTTCCTAAGCTCCAAGGTATACCATGGCTTATGGTTTGAAGCGAAATGGCAAGGACGCTTGGGAGCGATCGTGTCTATAGCCCTAGTAAGTAAGTAAGTAGAAAACAAACTTGCTTCATCTTCAGTATGACATCCCTTCAAATAGTTAAACAGGGCTATTATATCTTAACCATCTCTTCTCCAGGCTAAACATACCCAGCTCCCTAAGTTGCTCCTCATAGGACATAGTTCCCAGACCTTTCACCATTTTGGTTGCCCTCTTCTAGACATGCTCCAGCTTGTCAACATCCTTTTTGAACTGGTGCCCAGAACTGGACACAGTATTCCAGGTGAGGTACTTGCCAACATTTATACAAAAGTTCTGTTCCTAATAGGGATCAGAAGCAATCTGGCTACATTGTTCATTCTCAACAAGACAGACTATCTTGATGCTTTGAAAATCCACAAAACAGTGATACCTTTATTGGGCCAACCAAAATGCATAAAATATATGTTGCAAACTGGATTCTTCACTGGCGATGAAGGTGTTAAAAATAATACAGGAGGGAAAAAAAACCTACTGATGTTAGTCACCGGCCTAACGGAATTTAAATTTCCTGGACTTTAAAATGTTGTCTCCTAGTACCATATGGCCAGAAGGAGGAGTGGCCTGTCTGCATAAATATCCCTCCATACTCAGAACAACATCGTCTCGACAAAATGCAGGCCTGTGACTAACATCATATTTTTTCCCCTCCTAATTTTTAACCCCTGACGAAGAAGCCAGTGGAGCTTCAAAAGCGTGCAATATGTATTTTGTGCATTTTGGTTGGCCCACTAAAGGCATCATTTGTTTTATGGTCTTTGGATGTTATTGTACTTTTGCTATATGACAACATGGCTACCCTCTGGATATGTTTCCTTGACACTTTGAGACAGCCTTCCAAGGGTCCATTAACCCCAGTGAGATTTCTCCTCTCCTAGGTGAGAAGCAAACAAGCACTTTCCCCACACATCAGTGAGTAAAAGCTGTTTAAAATCTCTCTCTACAGAATAGTATCTTTTACGTTTGTGAAACAAAGGACCAACACAAAAGGCCCAGAAGAATGGCTGTTGATCAAAAAGATGCAAATAATTTATACATACAACAAGGTAGCATCTATTATAGTTTGCAATCTGTTCAAAAATCATTCTTGCAAATGTAAAAACACTGTTATCCTGCTGAAAAATCTTACTGCCTTTGAGTTGGGGCGGGGGGAGTGGTTTCCATTCTTGCATGTGAAAATGACACAAGCAAGGATGAACATCCCTAGATCAAGGCTACTGCATTTGGGAATGTTTTCTCTTCTGTTTTATTGAGAAGTGGGAGGTGGAGAGGAGGAGGTGTGAGTGGGATTTGTTATCATTTATTCCACTGTCTCTACTACCTTCACTTTAGTAAATGTGTTATTGTCTGTTCTTGAAGGAAAGGACATTTACCTGCTTTATCTTCTGGGAGTGTGATAGGTTAGTCTGGGTTCACATTTTTATTGTAAAACTGTTTTTCATTTTCAGCCTGTGATCAAAATGACCAAGAACAAACTTCTGGTGTTAAAATGTGTTTCTTGGATAATCTCAGAGGGAAGAACAATAATCTATTGTGTTATTCTTTTTTTAGTTTTTCTTCATTCTCGTGGTTTAGTTACTACTTATCTTCTCTGCTTTATTTCATAGTTGTCTGAGTGTTCAAAAGAGCATCCATCTACCTTCTCAGCCATGTGTATCAAAGCACCATAAGTTTTGCACATTCATAGAATCATAGAATCATAGAGTTGGAAGAGACCATAAGAGCCAACCCCCTGCCATGTAGAAACTCAAAATCAAAGCATCCCCAACAGATGGCCATCCAGTCTCTATTTAAAGACCTCCAGGGAATATGTTCCACTGTCGAACAGCTCTCACTGTCAGGAAGTTCCTCCTAATATTGAGGTGGAATCTCTTTTCCTGCAGCTTGCATTCATTGTTCCGGGTCCGGGTCCGGAGCAGCAGAAAACAAGCTAGTGCCCTCCTCAATATGACATCCCTTCAAATATTTAAGCAGGGCTATCATATCCCCTCTTAACTGTCTCTTCTCCAGGTTAAACATACCCAGTTCCCTAAGTCGTTCCTCGTAGGGCATGGTTTCCAGACCCTTCACCATTTTACTCAACCTCCTCTGGACATGCTCCAGTTTTTCAACATCCTTTTTGAATTGTGGTGTCCATGTCTTAATTCTTGGATGACCCTGAGAGAATCATGAATACCCACTAAGCTCACACATTCAACTGAAACCTTGATGTCCTTTAAAAACAACAACAACCAACCAGTCTGAGATGCAGATTCTTCTTTCTGCTGCACACAGTAGGGGTTTTGCTTTAGCACACCTTCAATATGCAAGTCAAAAACATTATCATGTTAAAAGTACTGTTTTACTGAAACATCTAAAACAAAAGAGGCTTAGATTTTCAGCAAGTGTGCCACATATTAAATCAGAAGGATAACACTGTTCTATACTGTTACATGCTGTATGACATATGCCTTTGCTAAGTAGCTATACAGCTAGTCTCCTGAGCTAGGGAATGACAGCCACCTGGGCCTGGGTGGAGGTGGCAGAATGGACTGCTGCCCTTCAAACTACAGGTGGGCAAATCACATTCTTTTCCAACACCATCCAACACTAAATAACCATACATTCTGCAAGCAGAAAATAAGCTGTGAGGGAACAGTGTCCTAAATTATTTTATTGGTTTTATTTTATTGATTTGATTGAGCCAGTGTGGTATAGTAGTTTGAGCATTGGACTATGATTCTGGAGACCAGGGTTTGAATCCCCACTCAGCCATGGAAACTCACTGGGTGATCCTGGGCAAGTCAGACCCTCTCAGCCTCAAAGGGAGGCAAAGAGAACCCCAATATTAACAAAACTTGACAAGAAAACCCCATGACAGGGTCACCTTTTGTTGTTGTGTACCTTCAAGTCATTTCTGACTTATCATGGGGCTTTCTTGGCAAGTTTGTTCTAAGGAGGTTTGCCATTGCCTTCCTGAGGCTAAGAGTGTGTGACTTGCCCAAGGTCACCCAGTGGGTTTACATGATTGAGCAAGGATTTGAGTTATAGACCAGCATTCAAACCACTATCCCACGCTGGCTCTCCAGGTTCACCTTCAGGTCACCATAGGTCAAAAACAACCTGAAGACATGCAACAACACTAGTGCTTTTTTAAAATGTTGTTTTGCATTGGTATATTTGGATACCAATACAAATACAAGAAGTTTGCAAATAATAGAGAGTGAAAGCAAAATTTTGTATATAAGTGAGCCAGGGCTAGGAGTTGTGGTTGGTAAATAAGAGAGCTGAGGGGGTGGGAGGGAAAAAGGAAGCTGGAAAAAAGTAGAAAGTAGAACTGAAATAATGAAAGAAGTGAAGAAGAGAGGAGGCAGCACAGAGAGACAAGGATGCCAACAAGAAGGAACCTCAAAAAGGAGTCAGAAGCAGATAAACAGCCACAGAACAATGCTTGAACTGTAGGAGAACAATTTAGGAGAGCAAAGCTTGCCACTAGGCTCCTGCAAAGAACTATTTACCTGTTACCTGAAAGAAAGACAACAGGAGAAGTGTGAGACCTATATATCTTAGAGACGTTTATTAGACTAGGAGAAATTCATTTGTTCTTTATTTGTTTTCCTATTGCTCATTTTGGGCTTGATGCAAACTCAAACAATTAAAAACATTGTAGGATCTGCTAGTGAGCTCTGACAAAAGGAAATGGGGTTTGGCAGTTGTTATTTTTATATTATATTAATAAACCTTTAAAAGCGCTATTAGTGTTGTGGCTTGCAGTTATTGGTTGCTCACTCCATGGCTTTTGTTGTTGTTAACTGTCTTTGCGTTGATCTCGACCCATGGTGACCCTATGTATGAGACATCTCCAGGGCCCCCTGTCTTCTACTACCCTGCCCAGCTCCTGCAAACTCACATTTGTGATCTCTTTAATAAAGTCCATCCATTTAGCATGTGGCCTTCCTCTATTTCTTTTTCCCTCCACCTTTCCTAACATTATTGTCTTTTCCAACGATTCATCCCTTCTCACGATGTGTCCAAAGTATGACAGTCTAAGGGCCTTTACAGACTGACAGAAATAATGCAACTTGAGTCCACTTTAACTGTCCTGACTCACCTGCTAGGGAATCATGGGAACTGTATTTTTTTCTGAAACATTGAGCCTTCTCTGTCAGAAAGCTCTGGTGCCACAATAAACTACAGTTCCATAATTCCCTAGCACCGAGCCAGGGCAGTTAAAGTGGACTCAAGTTGCATTATTTCTGGCAGTCTGTAAAGGCCCTAAGTCTTGTCATCTTGGCTTTTAGGGATATCTCTGGCTTGATCTGCTCTAGGACCCACTTGTTTGTCCTTTTGGTTGTCCATGGGATCCTCAGCACTCTTCTCCAGTACCACATTATCTCAAGTGCATTGATTTTCCTCCTATCTTCTTTCTTGACTGTCCAGCTCTCATATCCATACATGGTAACAAGGAATACAATGGCTTGTATGATTCTGACTTTTGTGCGGAGCTGTATGTCTTTACATTTTAGGATCTTTTCTAGTTCTTTCCTAGACGCCCTCCTCATTCTTAATCTAAATCCTTACCACTCTAAAAAAAGGGGATTCATTTGTGGAATAACAAGTTTGGGGCACTGATGATGGAAACAGTCTCACAAATAAAGACATCCACCTGGTGGCAATGGAAGAGTTCCTGTAGGAGGGAGTCTGGGTCCAGTTGCAAAGCCCTGCAGACCCTTTTTTTAGCCAGTCTCCCTTCCCCTCACAAGATAAGGCTGCTGGGAATTAGGAGTTTCCCAGTGAATTAGCCCCTTTAGGGAATACATGAAAGGCAAGACTATTAGGGATCAACCTTTTTTTAGGAGTAACAGTAAAAGATGCTCTGATCTCACATTGCTTCCCTCAACTGAAGCTGACTCAAAATAAACAAGCCAGGTAGTTCCAGGTTACAAACTCAGAAAAAGTTTACTAATTTTTTTTCTTGCATTTACATGTACACGAGAGCCTGCATCCTAATGAAGAGATTAGGTAAAGAAAGAAATTTCAGTCCAACTCACCGCAGTGGCATCACTGAAGTTAGTGTCATCTGGTGCAGGTGCCCAGAGAGGACTGGCATCTGCATCAGTCCCACCAGGTATACTGCCCCACCAGGTGTACACCTTCTCTGTCCCCTCAGGGATGTCCCTGTCTCACCATCCAGTTTGGATGGAGAGACAAAAACAAAAAGGGCAATGAAGGATGGTTGAAGGAGAAGAGAGGAAGTAGAATAGGAATTGGAATCCAGAAGCTGATGAGTTTAGGAACTTTTTCAGGTCACCTGATTTAGTTGCTTTGATACACCTAAGTATTTATGACCATGCCTTTCAATGGATAGGAAGAGTAAAGAGGGGTACTTTAGATGTGAGAAAGCAAAAAGGTTTCACATGCAGGGAATTCTGATCTATCAAAACCCCAATTGCTGTAAGTGAAATAGTGGTGGGTGAGAGAGAATGCTGAATTTTTCCAACAAAGACTAGTCTGATCCAAGTTGTTGTGATTAACTGCCCTCAAGACAATCTCAACTCATGGCAACCCTATGGATGAGACATTTCCAAGACCCTCTGTCCTCTAATGCTCTGCTCAATTCCTGCAACCCCTTAATACCCATGGCCTCCTTAATAGAGTCCATTTATCTAGCTTGTGGCCTTCCTACTTCCCTCCACCTTTCCCAGCATTATTGTTTTTTTCCCCAAAGAGGCTTCTCTTCTCATGATGTGTCCAAAGTACGACAGCCTCAGTTTGGTCATCTTGGCTTCCAGGGAGGTTTCTGGCTTGATCTGCTCTAGGACCCATTTCTTTGTCCTTTTGGCTGTCCATGGGATCCTCAGCACTCTTCTCCAGTACCACATTATCTCAAAGGAATTGATTTTCTTCCTATCATCTTTCTTAATCGGGTCGGCAACATTCTCCTACCTGTGGCCGGTCGTTGGTCCCCAGGTCTTCCGTTCATGTGCAAACGAGTCGCGGCCGCCATTTTGACAAACAAAATGGAGGCCACAACACACGTCGGTGGCGCGTGTGGTGGCGGCAGTTTGCGGTGGTGGGGGTCGGCGGGAGCTGGTTGGTGGGG
Source organism: Phrynosoma blainvillii (assembly GCA_026167975.1). Lineage (NCBI taxonomy): Eukaryota > Metazoa > Chordata > Lepidosauria > Squamata > Phrynosomatidae > Phrynosoma > Phrynosoma blainvillii. Next base: position 158,866,740 of record JANUYF010000004.1, read on the forward strand.
GTCGGTGGGCCGGGTGCGGCCCGCTGGCCGTAGGTTGCTGACCACTGTTCTTAACTGTCCAACTCTCACATCCATATATGGTAATAGGGAATAGAATGGCTTCTATGATTCTAACTTTTGTGCTGAGTTGTACATCTTTGCATTTTAGAATCTAGTTCTTTTATAGCCACCCTCCTCCTTTGTAATCTTCTCCTGATCCAAGACACAAGCATAAAAAACAACATGTTTGATCAGAATCTTTCATCCTGATTGGGCTAGCTTTCTATTTATTGGCAGTATATGGAAAATTTAAAAGGAAGAGGAGGTGGTGGTTTTAAATCTACCAACTGATCATCTTGTCAAAATATACACCAAGTACCAAAGATGAAGGGAAGGGGGTTATATATTGTTGTATCAGCCAGTGTGATTCAGGCTAGCTTATGGGGCGGGGGGGGGGGGGGGGGAAGGACCATGAACTGGACAGATGCCATATTTGTGCCTATTAACTCCACATACCCACTCAGAGAAGGGCCTATTGTTAGCATCTAACCATGATTTATTGTTTTGTCCTTGCTCTGTTTCCTAATAGCCATGGATGTATTGTTTTTTAAAGGTCTTGTTGGATCTGCCCACAGGCTGCCAGTGGCATCTCTGCATGGCTTTCTTTCTTTCTTTCTTTCTTGGCTAAATCAGCAACATCTGCAAAAGACACTTACTTGAGTGAGACTTGCCTGCATAAAGAATGGCCTATGCATTTTAAAAAGAACCTTTTTCATTGACATATGACTCCAGTTTTAATTCAGAAGAAAAGCCATTTGAAAAATGCTAGGTTGGGACTTCTTCTAGGATCTGTTGGCATATAAACTAATCCAGGCTAGTACTTTTTTTGTTTACTTGAAACTACACTGCCAGGAACACATTCATGTTGCCCCAGTGATTGTCTCCACCATCAGCTGACATAGGAAGTATCATAATTTTGATACCTCCTTGTCAACCTTCTTATTAAAATAACTGTTTTTTCTAACATGGCCATCGTCACCTCATTATAACTCCATTACCGTGTTGCATCCCAGCTCCATTACCCTTAACAACAACTGCCTTATAATCCATTATCTTCCTTATCATATCCTTTGCAGTTGTTATCCTCACCTCCTCGTTTGCAATCATCACCTCACCACAATTACAGTCCCATTATCTTTATCACTACTCTCTTACAACCCTAATTATACCCATTATCGTTTTGCTGTCTCTCCCTTTCTTGTAAATTTGTATCTTCTTCATTTTTTAAAAAAAAAAATAACATAACTCTCATCTCTATGACCATCCCATTACAACTCAGGCATGCTCATATCCATATATTGCTTCTTACGCACATGATGGTTTCAAGTCCAGTATTCATATTTGTAATTATTTTCTTATTGCAAATTCATTGCCTTTCATTGTCAGAGCTGTCTTCATCCATCGCAGTTCAGCAAGTTGCATTCCTGGTGTATGGGAACTGATATGAAAGATGACAGGGCATATTATCCATTTTATACCAGTCCCTTTTGGTGTTCTTTCCATTTTAATAATCTCTTCCTCTTCAATGTTCTTATTTTCACCATAACCCACCATTATCGTCACCTCTATTACAGTCGTAATTATCTCCATTATCCTTCCATTATCCTTAATCTTATCTCTGTGGCAAATTTTACAACCCTCATGATCAGTCCTTTAATAATAATCTGTGTTCTATTTCTGCCCATTTCCTCTCCAGTGCAAGATGAGAAGCACCCACCATCTCTGCCACTTGTTTAATCATCAATGGCTCTCAACTACTCTGCCATTGCCATGCCATGCCATGCCATCTCCTCATTATCTCTTTTATTATAACCAGCTGCTCCTGCATGACAATGTTATTCTTTTCATTGATATCCATGTTACTAATTTTCTCTGATTGCAATGATAAACATCTTCAACACTCATTGTTTTATTACTTAGCACTTTTAATTGCACATGCCTATCAGATACAAGTGTTACCATAACTATATTTATACTCAGCATACTCAAGGGAGTCTGCTGTCTCCAATGTACACTGTTGCTTTTACAACTGCCTTAAAACCAATCATCTTTCTCATCTGCTTAGCTCTTGGGTCATTTTCACTGACATGATGTTATGTAACCAGTCAGATTTGGCTACACGCTGATGTTTAATTCAGTGCATAGTTCATTCCCATAGGCAGCTTAGTTCTATTATTTTAAAGCAGATTCCTAGTTTGTACCTCTGGCCTCTGCCATAAGGAGAGTCACAGGCTAGGAGAAAATGAACCTCGCTGCTTCTCTCCCTGCCTGCTGCTTGTCTGTTTGCAAGATGACCTTCGTTGCAAGACTCCAGAACAGCATTCAGTGCTTTTAACTTCAGTGGAGAATTACCTGTGTGCACTTTAGAAGTTATAGAGCTATATTGCGACACAGCTTGGAAATAACTAGTAACTGATAATGAGTTCCTTGCACCCAGTTCATTTTTCTAGCAACAAAGGTATAACTAAAGGTGTATCCACCCTGCAGAAATAAAGCAATCTGACACCATTTTAACTGCCATGACTGTCCTCCAGAATCCTGGGGTTTGGAGACTGGTGAGGCAACAGACCTCTCTGACAGACCAGACTGAATATCTCACCAAACTACTAATCCCAGGATTCCACAGGATGACAGTTAAAGTGGTGTCAAACTGCTTTATTTCTGCAGTGTGGAAGAGCTTCATCACAGAATCATAGAGTCATAGAGTTGGAAGAGACGTGAAGGGCCATCACGTCCAACCCTCTGGCATGTAAGAACACACAATCAAAGGACTCCTGACAGATGACCATCAGCCTCTGTTTAAAAAAAACCAACAAAGGAGAATCCACCATACTTCAAGGAAGTATATTCCACTGTCAAATAGCTCTTACTGTCAGAGAGTTCTTCCTAAGGTTTAAGTGGAATCTCTTTTCCTGTAGTTTGAATTCATTGTTCCATGTCAGAGGTCCAAAACATAGTGCAGGAAAAATCCAGTTTGAGACCACTTTAACTGCCCTGACTCAGTGCTAGGGAATTCTAGGAAATGTAGTATTTGTGTGACATTGAGCCTTCTCTGTCAGAGAGCTCTGGTGCCACAACAAACTACGATTCCCAGGATTCCCTTGCACTGAGCTAGGGCACTTAAAGCGGTCTTAAACTGGATTATTTCTGCAGTATGTTTTAGGGCCTAAGCAGACGGGTGGCTGTGGGCCGCCCCGGGAAGCTGCGAATTGGGGCCGAGGTAGCCGCACTCCTCGGCCCCAATCCGCAGCTTCTCAGGCCCTGGAAGGAGTGCTAAAATAGCGCTCCTTCCACAAGACACCGAAGGTGCACCACAAGAGGTGTTGGGCGCACCTTCGGCATCTCTTCTGCCGCAGCATGTGCGGATGCTGCGGCAGAAGTACGTCATCGGAGCGCCGGTCGTGAGGAGTGACGGGTGCTCTGATGACGTGTTCGGGAAGGGGTTGGGGCACCCAGCGTGAGGCTGCTCCTCCCCTTCCTTGCCTCGAAGATGGCGCAAAGCACCGTCTGCTTCCCCCCTTTGACCCTATTCTCTGGAGCAGCAGCAAACAAGCTTGCTCCATCCTCAATATGACATCTCTTAATATTTAAACTTGGTTATCATGTCACCTCTTAACCCTCTTTTCCACACGCTAAATGTACACAGCTCACAGACTTTTCACCATTTTGGTTGCCCTTCTCTGGACAAGCTCCAGCTTGTCAACATCACTGTTGAACTAGCTGATAGATTAAAGAAAGTATTAGCCTCTACTATTCATAAAGATCAGAGAGGCTTTAAGCCCAAAAGGCATTTGACAATATTTGGCATATCTTAAACTTGATTGAATATCATGAACATCATAATGATAAAAAATTAGTATTGTTCTTTTTTGATATCTAAAAGGCCTTTCACAATGTTAATTGGAATTTATTATTTAAGGTCTTAGAAAAAATGGAGATAGGCCCAAGGTTTACTGAATGGGTTAAAGGTATATACTCATATCAAAAGGCTCGGATTCTTACTAATGATCAGAAATCCAAAAATGTTAACATCAGTAAAGGTACTAAGCAAGGGTGCCCCCTCTCACCCTTGCTATTTATAGTAGTATTTGAAACTTTATTGCAAAATATAAGAGATAACTCTAAAATAAAAGAAGTTAAAGTCAAAGGAACTGATTTCAAGACGAAAGCCTTTGCTGATGACTTAATGGTATCCTTATCTAATCCAATACAAGACAGTCCAGAACATCTGGACGAATTGAAGAAATTTGAAATGGTCTCAGGTTTGAAAATACATAGAGAAAAAACAAAAATCTTAACAAAGAATTTAAAATCAAATGAGATAAAAACATTAGAAAAGATAACTGGATGCGAAGCGGCAAAGTAGATTAGATATCTGGGCATTATGATCACAAATAAAAATTCAGATCTTTTTGGTAACAATTACAAAATAACCTGGAATAGAATAAAAATGGATCTCAAAAAATGGCAGAAACTAGATCTTTCATTATTAGGTAAAACTGAATCGTTTAAAATGAATGCTGTCCCAAGAATTTTGTTTCTATTCCAGACTATTCCAATTATCCAAAATGATACACCTTTTAAAGAATGGCACAAGGATATCGCCAAATTTATTTGGAATGGAAAAAAGCCTAGGATAAAAATGGAACACTTACAAGATGCTAAAGAAAGAGGAGGGCTGGCACTGCCAAACCTCAAGTTATATTATGAAGCTTCTTGTTTAACTTGGTTAAGACAATGGATAAATCTGACAGATAGGGATTTGCTTAATCTAGAAAGAAATAACTTGAGATTTGGCTGGCACGCCTATCTGTTCTACAATAAGGAGAAAGTAAATCAGGAATTTAAAAATCACTACATAAGGCGTTCCTTATTGAGAGTTTGGAACAAATATAAAAAGTTCATTTACTCCAAGATCCCTCTCTGGGTATCTCCCCATGAGTCATTGTATAGAAATAGCCAGATGATAAATGAAAAATGGCTAAGATATAAGGATTTGTTAAATGATACTAAGAAAGAAAATAGTTTCAAGGCTTTGGAAGATTTGAGAGATCAAGGAATCAACTGTGGTTGGTTCCTATACAGACAATTAAAAGAAAGATATATTATTGATAGAAAACAAGACGGAATGGGAAATAATGGAACTGAGCTGGAGTTAGAGATAATATCTAATAAAGAACGACCATTGTTGAGGTTATACAAATACTTAGTGTATCTATCCTTTGAAAATGAGGCCATAAAGGAAAATATGATAAAATGGGCTCAAAATTTCGGCCACAACATAAAGTTAGAGCAATGGGAATACATATGGAAAAAAAGACTAAAATATGTAAAAGGTCAAAGCAGAAAAGAAAATTAGTATAAAATTTACTTTAGGTGGTACCTCACACCAGAAAAACTATGTAAAATGTACAAAAATTATAATAGTGATTGCTGGAAATGTGGAAAACAAAAAGCTACCCTTTACCACATGTGGTGGACATGTGATAAAGCAGTAAAATTTTGGAAACAAATTCATTATGAAATTAAGAAGGTTCTAAAGGAAAATATTGAATTTAAGCCCAAAATATTTTTACTGAATTTGATTAATTTGAATTTGGAAAAAAAATTGGTAAAATCTTATTTTCCATGTTATCAGCAGAAAGAATGCTTTATGCTCAACTGTGGAAAAAAGAAGAGATTCCCTCAATCGATGCGTGGACTATAAAACTTTAGGACTTCATGGAAATAGACAAGTTGACCCAGAACTGGGAATATACAAGCACAAACGATTTTTTAGAAGATTGGAAGCCCTTCATAGAATATTATCAACTCTACTGGGGGAATATAACAACTTTGGACGTGGGGGCGGAGTAATGTAAACTACAAAATGTTAAATTTAAATTATAGATAGAAATTGAGGATTATAAATATAATGGCTGAGAATTGTAAATCTCACTAGCAGCTGAAGTTACTTTAAGTCAAAAAATAACTCGGAAAGAAACAACATATAAAATTTAAGATAGAGAGTAATCATATTATTTATTTTATTTGCGACATTCATAATTTAAGATATGCTTGATTTATAGTTATAATGAAACAACTTGAGGTTTTGCAAGTGGAAGTCATGTATGAATGAGAACAATTGATAGTGATTGTAAATTGTCAGTTTCATGTTAGTCAAATGTCTCATTGTTTTGATGTTTAACTGTGGTATGATTGACTATAGGTTTGTAATGCGGGTAGGAAATGTGTGTAACGTAATGTAATATTTGTTTGTGTATATGTTATATGTGTTATTTTAAATGAGGGAGGAATAAACTTAATAAAAAGTAAAAAAAAAAAAAAATCACTGTTGAATTGTGGAGCCAAGAACTAGACACAGTATTCCAGGTAAAGTCTGACCAATGATAAATAGAGTGGCATTATTAACGTCCCTCGATCTAGACACTACACTCCGATTGCTGCAGCCTAGGATCATACTGGCTTTTTAAGCTGCTGCATTGCACTGTTGATTCATATTTAGTTTATGACCTACCAAGACTCCTAGATCCCTTTTGCATGTACTGTTGTCAAGCCAGGAGTCACCCATTCTATAGTTGAGCCTTTAATTTTTTCTGCCTAAGTGTAGTATCTTCCATTTCCCCCTGTTAAAATTCATTTTGTTAGTTTTGGCCCAGCCCTCTAATTTGTTAATGTCATTATGAATCCTAATCCTGTATTCTGGGATATTAGCTATTCCTCCTAATTTGGTGTCATCTGAAAATTTGAGAAGCATGCCCCCTATTCCTTCATCCAAATCATTGATAAAGAGGTTGAATAGCACTGGGCCCAGGACAGAACCCTGTGGCACCCTAATGGTCACTTCTCTCCCGGATGAAGAGGAGCCATTGCTGAGCAGCCTTTGGGTTCAGCCGTTCAACCAATTACAAATCCACCTAAGAGTTGTATTGTCTAGCTCACCTTTTACTAGCTTGTTTGCAAGAATATCATAGGGGACCTTGTCGAAGGCCTTACTGAAATTAAGATATGCTATATCCATAGCATTTCCTTCATCTACCAAGCTGGTAAATCTATCAGAAAAAGAAGAGAGAAGATTAATTTGGGACGACTTGTTTTTATGGAACCTATGCTAAACACTGCATTCCTTTCTAAGTGCTTACAAACTGTCTGTACATGATGTGCTCTAGAATCTTTCCTGGTATTGATGCCAAACTGACTGGTTGGTAATTATTTGGGTCCTCCTTTTCCTCCTTTTTGAAGGTGGGGACAACATTTGTCCTTCTCCACTCTGCTGGAACTTCTTCTGTTCTCCAGGAGTTCTCAAAGATTGTTGCCAGTGGTTCTGAAGTTACTTCTGCCAATTCTTTTAATACCCTTGGATACATTTCATCTGGCCCTGGAGACTTGAATTAATTTAAAATACCCAGAAATTCCTTCACTATCTTTACCTATTATGTGTTGCATTTCCCCATCTCCATTATTTCACCAAGTTGACTGGTGAAGGCAAAGAACGTGTTGACTGGTTCTGCTTTTTCTTTGTCCCTTGTTAGCATTTCTCTGTCTTCTTCATACAGCCATCCTACCATTTCCTTGTTCTTTCTTATGCTATTATTGTGTGCCCTCAAGTAATTTCTGACTTATGGCGACCATATCATGGGGCTTTCTTTGCAAGATTCAGAGGAGGTTTACCATTGCCTTTCCCTCAGGCTGAGAGAGGCTGAGAGTGTGTGAGAGGCTAAGAGTGTGTGACTTGCCCAAGGTCATCCAGTGGGTTTCATGGCTGAGGGGGGAACTGAACCCTGGTCTCCTGAGATGCAGTCCTACACTCAAACCAATACTCCACATTGGTCCTTTTTATTGTCATTATCCTCCCTAGCAAGCCTGAGCTCATTCTGTGCTTTAGCTTTTCTAACTTTCTACACACGCTAACTATTTCTTTGAATTCCTCTTTGGTGATTTCCCCCCTTTCCCATTTCTCATACATGTCAGATGTGAGTCTTAGCTCAGTTGAAAGTTATTTAGACATCTATCCTGATTTCTTTAGACACCTGTCATCTTTCCTCTTCTTTGGGCGAACTGTTTGAAATTATGCCTTTAATATTTTACTTTTATGAAACTCCCTTCCATCATGAAATCCATTCCCTTTTAGTATTCCTGGCCATGGTATCACCCCCAGTATTTCCCTAAGTTTACTGAAATCAGTTTTCTTAAAGTCAGGAATCTGTGTCTGGCTATACTTGGCATCTCCCCTTTCTAGTGTATAACAAACTCAAGGAGAAGACTATTACTCCCACCTAAGGATCCCACCACTTGCACCCCATTAACTAGGTCATCCCTGTTGGTTAGGATCAGATCTAAAATAGCTGAAGGTTTCCTCTTCCACCTTCTGGACCATGAAATTGTCTGCGAGGCAAGTGAGTAATTTGTTGGACGTTAAATTTCTGACAGAGTTTGACTTCCAGCAAGTATCAGGACAGTTGAAGTCTCCCATTAGTACTACATCTCTCCTTTCTGAATGTGCAGTCATTTGTTTCAAGAATGCATTATCCAAGTCCTAAGTCTGGCTTGGAGGTCTGTAGTAGACCCTCACAATGATATCTCTGTTGTTTCTCTCCCCCTTAATTTAAAACTGCAGCTATAATGCTAATTAACTACTTCATTCTCCCTCAAAATAATTGGATTGTAACTCTCATAATCTCTCACCACTGGCTAGGGTTGCTGGAGTTGATGAGAATATCCATGCAATATCTGGAGATCTAAATATCGCATATCTATGCCCTAAGGCAGTAGTACTGAAACTGGTGATCTCTGGACCAGTGCTGGCCTGCAAGTTATAGACTGCTGATCTGGAGCAAGTTTCTAGGAAATAATAGTCAGTGGGCCAGATGCAGTGCTGGTCTCTGGCACACAGGGGAGTGGGCAGTTTGTCACCTGCATCAGGTAGCTTAAGAAGCACTGCCCAAGGGATTGGCCACTGCCTATTGCATCAATAGTAGATTACTAGTTCAGCTGTTCTGATTTTACAGCAGAAAAAAAATGTTTTGACTCACAATCTGTTTTGTGAATGTTGTGACATCAGAACTCAAGCACCATGTGGTCAAGCAAGACTTCTGATTCATTGCTTTCTGCAATCAAAGGATCATATCAAGTCGTTTTAATCAAGGTATACCTGAAAAATTTTTAAAAAGAAAATTTACAGCTGATTAGAGCAAACTGCACATGCTCCAATAAGGAAAAAGAGTTAGAAATTATGTAAGTGTAATCATTTCTAGTCCGGTCGGCCCTCCACTTTCACAGGGGTAAGGGGATCTGCTCCCCTGCGAATGTGGGAAAACTGTGAATATGCATGACCACTTGTGGCAGATCATTCCCTTCACTCCTCCTCTTTTCTGGCCAACAGCTGCAGCACCAGGTTCCTGGTTTTATGGACAGAAACAGCAGTAGCAGCTGCTGCAGCCACCAATCTTTCTCTGCACTCCTTTTTTCTCCTTCTCCTCCTCCCTCTTTGGCTCTGGGGCTGCTGGTGGGGAGAAGGGGAAGGAAGAAGAAGGGGTACAGAGAAAGATTGGCAGCTACAGTGGCTCTTACAGTGGCTCTTATAGGCTGCCTTCTGCCTATAAAACTAGGAGTTTGGCTCTGGGGCTAGAGGAAGAGAGGGTGAGGAGGATGACCTAGTTCAGCAGCAGCTAGTGCAAAAATCCATGAATAAGAAAAACCGCGAATGGAAACCCGCGAATGTGGAGGACTGACTGTACTTTGCTTCTACAGCTGCATCCACACTTCAGAATAATGCAGTTGAACACTGCCTTAACTGCCATGGCTCAATGCTATGGAATTCTGGGATTTGTCATTTTGGAAATACTTAGCCTTTTCTGTGTCAGGATCATAGATCCTACCACACTTGCTAGCCATGTACTTTGTATGTCCTTTGTAATACTGGATGATGGGATGTGCTACATAATTAGTGATGATGGGTGGAAAGATTGTTTATCTACTTTGGAGTTGGCTAATAAGTAAATGTGGGGGGAGGAAATAGGTTCGGTGAGCTATTAACGTCAGTTTGGTGGGAGCGCTTGGCACAAAGGGAAAAGGAAGGGTAGTCCTGGAAAGAAGAATGTTTTGCTTTAAAAATAGATCAGGTGTGAGTGTGTGAAAGCATTTGAATTGCTTGTGCTTTTAGTATACTGGTGTAACCAACAAGTGCTTCAGTCTTGGCAACATCATTATGCTATGAACACCTTTCGTTTTATGAAAAATGTTTTTTGAACCTGCTGAAGCTTGTATTTCTGAATTGAAGTTACCCAGTATCTAACACTCTGACAGAGAACTCTGGTGCCACAACACAAATCCCAGGATTCCATAGGATAGTGCCATGACAGTTAAAGTGGGGTCAAACTACATTAATTCTGCCGTATGGCAGCAGTCTCATATACCATGATGGTGATTATTACCACATCACCATATGCAGCAGGACAGTGTCATTCCCTGCTAACATATTCATATATGTTGGACATATAGCAAAGAACAATAACATCCAAAATACACAAAACAGTGATACCTTTATTTGGCCAGCCAAAAGGCACAAAATACTTGCATCATGTATTTTGTGCATCTTGATTATCTGTGTAAAAGTATCACTATTTTATGGATTTTGGATGTTATTCCTTGCTAAGGGGAAGGTCCAGCCATAAATAATCCTGCAGGCACAGGAGTAAAAGACGGTTGTGTTGTTTGACCATACTGAGAAAATCTGAAGTTGCTACTTGATTACAGAAGCCCCAGTAAATTAACTAATTAAATGTCTGCTTTAAGGCTGCTACTTTGTAATTGCCTGGTTTGGAAGATGAATTTGGCATGCATATCAAAAGTATGGCCTTTTAGATATCTAGGTTCAGATCCTTACTTGGGCAATTAAGTTCACTGGGTGACTTTGAGCAATCCAAAAAATTAAATGAATTTTACTGTCTGGATTCTAGCTTGCACAGCCTTCTGGCTAGCAAGAATGACCATACTGGTTGAGACAAGGGGAAAATAAGGAGCCATGGTCCTCAAGAATAACTTTTCTAAGCTCTGGGCCAGTCACACTATTTCTCTGCCTACCTACCTAAGTTGGTCATTACCAGAATAAAATGGGTGATGGTGGTTGAGGGTACAGAATCATGTACGTTGCTTTGCACATTTTCTGGGGGGGGGATGTAAATGTAAACAAATTACCATCCATTTCAAGCTTATTCAGTCATTGCATCCCAAAGATCTTCAGTAGCCTGGAATGTAGTGTGAACTAGATAAGAACTGGCTATGCTCTGTGAGGCACATATAGCATATAGTGGATGGCTTATCCAGATCACACAATGCAAAGGTGTTGCTGGATGCAGTTCTCAGCATTGCTTGTCATTGGCTATGCTAGCTAAGGATGCTGGGAACTGCAGTTTTGCCAGTCTCTTAATAATCCTATGGCTAATGTTTTAAAAAGCAAGTCCTGTGTATATGTGGAAAGCCATTCAATTCCCATCCAAGAGTAGACTTATCTACAAAGAGGTGGTTTCAAACAACAAATACATGGCCGTTGCTAAAACATAGCTTCCTAGGAGGCATATGTGTGCGTTTCTGGTGCAGGTGAGCCATGGGTAGGGGCTGAAGTCTCTGAGAGAAAATACTCCATGTTTGCACTGGAGCCTTAGCATCCTTGTTGTCTTCAGTATGGGATCAACTCTGTAGATGATCCCATCCCTGCTGGAAGATATAGTTCTGGCTGGGGAAGAACCCTACACACCCCTAGAGATAAGTAGCACACCAGAGGAAAAAAAGACCCCAGACTACGGGCTTATCCAGACAGGAATAATAATAATAATAATAATAAATTTTTATTTATAACCCGCCCCTCTGCGCGGCAATCGGGGCGGGGTACAGCAATATTAAAATAGAACAAAGTTAAAAACATTCCATCATCCCATAGTCCCACCCTCCCATCCCCTTAAAACAGAATTAAACAAATGACCAATTAAAATACAATATTAAAAACATAATGACAATAATTTACAAGTCAGGGACCCATCCCTAGGCTAAGAGTTATTCCGGGAAGGCCTGCCGGAAGAGATCCGTCTTTACTGCTTTCTTAAAAGCAGCAAGAGTGGTAATTAGACGGATCTCATCCGGCAGGCCATTCCATAATCTGGGAGCGGTCGCAGAAAAGGCTCTCTGGGAGGTCTGAGACAGCCTAGTTTTTAGTGGCTGTAGCAGATTTCCTCCCAGAGGAAAAAGCGCCTCGGAGTATTGAGTCTTTGCAGTTCATCTTTTTAAAAATTTTACATGCATATTTATGTTTTTCCATTCAAACCAATTCTCAAAATATCCTGAGTTTTCCTCCCTTCCCCCTCCCTTGGGTTCTTCTCCCTCCCATTGAGCATGTGTCACATATAGACTCAGACAACGTTTCAAAAACTGACTTTCACCAACTTCCACTGAGCCCTTTTTAATTATTATCCTGGAGTTACATACAATCCATACAATTCCATACAATCTGCCCCGCACCCTCAGGTCCTCTGGGAGGAATCTACAGCAACTGATAAAAACTAGAGTAGCAGTAACCTCCCAGAGGACCTTCTCTGCCACCGCACCCAGACTGTGGAATGCCTTGCCAGAGGAGATCCGTCAAATAACCAACTTGGGGCCTCTACAGACAGCGTTTTGTGCCGTCTTTGAGCCAGGGAAGGGGAGGGGCAGCCACACGCCAGACACCCCAACCCCTCCCCAAGGACATCATGACAGCGCATGCCATTATGCACGGCATGCACTGTCAAGACATCCTTCTGGTGCAGTGTCTTGATGCGCTGTGCCAGAAGAGATGCAGAAAAGCCGCATGGCAGCTCTTGATATGTCCCTTCTGCCAGCTCTGAAAGGAGAGGCATTTCAGCACTCCTTTCAGGGCTGGCAGAAGGGAGGATTGGGGCTGAGGCACGGGGCAGCCTTGGCCCTAATCCTCCGCTTCCCAGGGTGGCCCATGGCCGCCTGTCTGCATCCCCCCCTTGGACAGCTTTAAAAATGCTGTCAAGACGGATCTCTTCCAGCAGGTCTTCCCAGAATAGATTGCTCCATCTGAACCTGTGCTCCTCCCCCACTATACATCTTCCGCTATACACACCTATTGATGTTCCAGAATGCATGCTGTTTTAATCTTATATGTTCATTTTAATATGGTATTTAGTCTTTTAAGGGGTAGTGGTGGTATTGTACTGCTGTTATTATTGTAATGTATGTTTTTAATCTGTATCTTATATCTGTAAGCTACCTTGATTGCTTAGGCAAAAGGTGGGATATAAGAAATAAATTATTATTATTATTATTATTATTATTATTACAGTCATAGAATCAAAGAATTGGAAGAGACCCCAAGGGCCATCTGCCACCATGCAGGAACACAAAATCAAAGCTCCCCCAACAGATGGCCATCCAGCCTCTAGACCTCCAAAGAAGGAGATGCCACCACACTCTAAGGCAGCATATTCCATAGTCAAATAGCTCTTGCTGTCAGGAAGTTCTTCCTAATGTTGAGGCAGAATTTCTTTTCCTATAGCTTACATCCATTGCTCTGTGTCCTATTCTCTGGAGAAAACAAGCTTGCTCCATCTTCAATATGACAGCCCTTCAAATACTTATACAGGGCTATTGTATCACCTCTTAACTTTCTCTTCTCCAGGCTAAACTTCCCCAGCTCCTTAAGTCATTTCTCATAGGGCATGGTTTTCAGACCTCTCATCATTTAGGTCACCCTCCTCTGGTCATGTTTCAGCTTGTCAGTATCTGTCTTGGATTGTGGTGCCCAGAATTGGACTGACCAAAGCAGAATAGAGTGGTAGCATTACTTCCCTCAGCCTAGACACTACACTCCTATTGATACAGCCTAGGATCATATTATCTTTTTTAGCTGCTGCATCACACTGTTGACTCATGTTCAGTTTGTGGTTTACAGAAAAGACTCCCAGATCCCTCTTGCATGTACTGTTGTCAAGCCAGATGTCACCCATCCTGAGCCTTTCATTTTTTCTTCCAATGTATTAAAGTGTTAAAGGTTCTTTTCCAGTATTACACTAGTTAATCATTAGGATCATTGTTTTATTGCTAATGTTCTCCTTTTCTTCGCTTGATCTTTGTTGAATCTGCTGTCCTGGGAACAATTACTGTGTTTCTTGGCAGCAGCCATCTACCTAATTCTGGCATAATACAGGCAGGCAGCCATTTCATTCTGGGAAATATTGGGTTAAATTAAACTGACCTGGAGAGGAGGAGTAAAAAGTCCTAGTAAGTGCAGGGAATTCCCTGGGAGTACTTCAGGAATGGGGAAAATGTCATGTAGATATAAAATCCACCAAAAAACAAACAAAAACAACCAAACAAAAAAACAAAGAAAATGGGAAGGACAGGAACAAAAATGGTCTGCTTTTTTTGGTCCATTTGGATGGGACCTTTGTTTTGAGCTACATCGATTGCATTTCTTCTCCCATATTTAACAGGCTAGATAAATGCATGGTGAGCACAATAACAAGAGTTTGCTTTTATATTGCATGGTTTAATTTTCAAAGGTTTCATATCTCAGTAAACCATAAAACAGTCCTGTAAAATGGCCAGCATTTTCTAGTGTATGTCTGTGTAGTGTGTCTGTGTGTGTATGTATGTATGTGTTAAATGGAGAAAACAATGGACTATGCCAGTTGTCCTCCAGATGTTTTGGCCTACAGTTGCCAGAAGCCCCAGACAGTGTGAGCAAGAGTCAGGGATACTGTGAGGTGAAATCCAAAATTCACGAAGGACAAGTTTGAGAACCACTGATCTATGCCCTTTGCCAACCATGTGGATTTGTGCTGAGGTGATATATGAGCTGAACCCATAAAGCCCATACTTACAGAGAGTGGGCTGATCAGTTTAACAGTATTAACTGCTCTCAGAGAGGGAGTTACACCTCAGCTTTCCAACATCTCACCTCTGTGTCCAACTGGTTGCAGTCCCTATACAAGATTTCTCTGTGGCTCAACAAAAAATACCAACCCAGGGCTAAATTATAGGTGACAGAAGAACCCATGCATCATCTTCGTGCAGAGCTAGTACATGGGGCAAATGCTTGCTTTGCCTTATGAATGGGCTGCAACATCACTTTGCAAAGGTTACATCCCCTTGGGTTCTGTTATGGAAACTTCTTAAAAAGAAAAATTAAAAGTTTCTCTGGAGAATAAAGTGTGAGGAGTGGAGGGCAGGGGAGAATATTTAAAAGAGGAAAGCATGCCAGCAAAATAACTCATGCTAAGAAGAGTTTTCCACAGTCTCAACCATTTATCATATCCACAGTGGGCATCTCTCTCACACACAAAAGAAATACAAAACATCTGGAAACCTCGGAAATTAAAAGAAGGCTCAAGTTTCTTTTTTCCTTCCACCACACAAAGAGTTATGGCAAGCACGGTAGGGATGTGGGTATGTTTTATGATAGGCTTTTGAAGCTCAGGAAATGTTCAGTTAGGTTAGTAAATAATTCAAAAAATGATTTGTGCTAGTCCATCAGAGAGCAGGTAATGCAGGAATGAAGTATGCACCCCCTGGCATGAGTGAGCACAGTAATATGCTTTTATTACCAGTCACATAATAACTGGCATCCTTAGGTACCTTATTAAAAACAATATTGCTAGCACTATTGCTTCCAGATGTCAGCAGAATGAGTCCTTCAGTTTTAACCTTAACCCCAGCTAAATCCAATCTTGGAGCTAGCATTAGGGAGCTGTTGCTGTGCCCCTTTTGTATCTCAGCAGCATTAGTTCTCACAACTGCAATCTGAGCACATTCCACTGGAGATGGTGTGGCCTGGTGCTGTGCTCCAAATGTAAAATGACATTCAGTGTTGGTTTCCAATAAAGTTAAACTGACCAGCTTCTCATCATCAGATCTCCTTTGTTTTGGTGTGGCAGGAGAAGAGGAGGACGTTGCACCTACAATACCAACCTTGCACAATTTGCTACCCACCAAACTGAATTCAAATTTGCCAGGCATGCATTTTGGTTTTTGCAGCACTTGGAAGGAAATTAGAGTTGCCAAAGAGAAAATCGGGAACAATTTCCTTTAGTGGTTGTGTAGAAGAATTTTTTATTCTGGCAACCCTAAAGTAAGTACGGTAGTTCCTTGCAATTAATTTCCCCCAACAATAATCATGATATAACTACATTATAATACAGCTGTAATATAACAAGGTTATGTTTTCTGTGGTGGGTGCTGAATAACAGAGAGACAGGAAGAGAGAATGTTTTGTGCCTCAAACTAATGTCTTTATGACATTCAGATGTTCCCCTCAAACTAAATTGGTTACTTTTGAGAAGTGGAAAATTAAGGGACCTTTTTTCAAAAAAATGTAACAGTATTAGTAACTAACTGATGGTGGAGCCTAGAACTAAAAACATCATTACTTTTCCAAGCTTAGGTCCTTTGTAGGTGCTTGATACATCTTCTATTCACCCCCCCCCTTTTTTTTTTAGTTTTGCGCTTGTACTATTATGTATGGTTGGCCACTAGTGTTCATTACGTCACAATTTGCACAAAACATTATGCACAGATAAACTTTTGGCCTCTACAACACACCAGAAAACAAAAACACTGAAGGGACAAGAGCCTTGCAGCTAAAAGATGAGAGTCCTCTACTGGAAGTGAAGTACTGTATGGAGAGAAACGAGTTGTCTTCTACTTGTTCTGTCAGGACTTTTCACTTGAACTAAAACGGTAGTCAATGCACCCTCTGGAAGGATAAGAAAGGGAAAATCAAGAAGGCCCTGTACCTGCTGAAACAGTCTGTTTGATGTTCACCTCTCTGACACGCTTCTTGATTCAGTTTCACAAAGCAAGCAGACTCTTTATCAAGTCAACACTTCCGAGCCACCTGGAGAGAGCAAAAAGACAAGGAAAAGATTAAATCTTCCTATTCAAACTCTGCATTTTGGAAATGTTTTCTTAAAAAAAAAATCACTGTAACAACCAGAAGAATTTTCAAAACTGCTATGGCCCTCCTCCTTATAACCTGCAGTAAAAGTAAAAATGACACATTTTGGTTTCTGAACTAACTTCCCTGATGACATTTGTCTGCAATTAGAGACTTCAAGGGAACGGTTTGGGTGGTTAGAAACTTACTAGTGACCTTCCACTGTCAAAATGAGAACATTTCGGTTGGAAACAGAATTACTAAGTAGAAGAAATTGCTGGCTAATTGGGAAAAATATACATTCCCTTCTGAAATCAGTTTGAGAGAGGGTCACTTTGGCCCTAGATTACATCTGGAGTACACAACAGGCTTGAACTAAAGTTTTGAGGCAAAGCACATATCACTGTAAGAAGGAAACTACAGCTAAATTATCCTAATTTATCGTGTATTATAAATAGGGATAGGCCTGAGCAGGACACGTATCTGTCCCCATAAAACAGATAGATAGAGGGAACCTTCTCTGGGAACAATTCCTATGGGAACAATGCTTGGGGGCTCTGGTAGGCAGGGTCAAATCTTCTCCTGTGCCCCAGCCCTAGGAGGAACAGTGAGGAGCTAATCTTGGAAGAGTGATCTTTTCTGCTATGGGCTGTAGGATGATGTTTCTAGTCATCCCCCCCCCCCCCCCCCATCAGTAATATCCAGTGGAATGAAGAGTTGTAACAAGGACTCTTCTGATTGTTACAATGCAGATGACTGGCAGAAAGAGGCTGGAAATGTCAAAGGAATGTCACACAGGAAATCCACAGTGGGATAGATGCAAGTTGTAACCGTCTGGAATGGACCTTATCTCATGGCCTGTATCCAGCCTGGACTTCTCACACAGCTTTTCAAGAATGAGAAAATCCTGTTTTTGAAAAGCTACAGGAGAAGCCCAGAGAAGCTTGGGTTGCATATGGGCTGCCTACTGCCCAGCCATGGAGCAATGCGATAGGATCCGTCTTTAAGTTTTAGATCCCATGTCTATCCTGGGGGGGGACTTCGCTGTATAATAATCTCCCAAGAGTGGGGAGTTTTTAACCAGAAATACCTCTCAGCATATCCAAAATATTTTTCTGCCAACAGAATCACTGCATCCTCCCTGCCTCTCCACTTCCTACCAAGAAAGAATTATAATCTGCAAAAATTGCATGCAGCACTTACTTTATGTGAAACCAAAACAGTAAAAAAAAACCCCAATATGTTTTAAACACTGGACTATAAATGTGACAAATTGCTTTTTAAAAATATTTTCCAAAAGTTTGGCTGTGCTTAGTATCTGAGTGGATAGTGCCTGATGAACTCAGATGAGGAGCTGAAAGCATAGCAGGAAATAATGCATTGTTATTCCTTCATTTTAGCCCCTCAGTCTAAGAAATATTTGCTTTTCCCAAAGAATCCAAAATTCAAGAGGCTAGCATGCTGAACTGTGAGATCAGTCCCTGAGATCTAGTAATCTCTAACGTCAATTTCATCATATTTTCAGATGCAGAAAGATGACCCTTTTCTATGATGGCAAACATTCAATAGGAAACATTCCTCATTCCACCCATCCCACCTTGAAAAATAGATATAAATAAATAAATATTCCCTCTCTCGCCCTCTTCTCCCTCCCATACTTAATGTACCTAAACTTGATTACAGCATTATGTTCCAAAAGTTACAAACAGGAGTAAATCAAATGCTCCTCGCCATCTGGCATAAGCAGAACCATTTTGCCCTGCTCCTTGAATGTACCAGTTTTCAGACCCACCACAGTACACTGGCTCTTTTAGAAGTGATTCATATTTGATATCACATTCCCGCACAAGGCCAGAAATAGAAAGGAACTTGTTAAACTTCTAATAAGATAATTGCTTCATAGTCCCAGAGGATGAAAGCTCAAGGATGAAAACATACAATTCTCTTGTATGGGAGGCAAATATTATTTGCTTCATTTTACCCATGGGAATTTGAAAGCAGAAAGAAGACTAGCTTGATAGAAAAAAGTATCCTAATCAACCCTGGTAAGGCTGTTGATGGAACCCTTTTGGCAAGAAAGGCTATACCAGAAAACCTCAGCTATCCTTCTTGACCAAAGGCAGTTCATATTTTCTGGTACCTGGGCTGAGCGGATCTTGGAAACAGAGATTGTAGCTATAAAATAGCAGGTGTGCTACTAATGGCTATGGCTTTTAATCACACCACATGTGAGGACTTGGGTTGCTGCTTCTCTGCTGTGATGTATGGCAAGGTACTAAATTGCAGGTAAAACATTTCTCTATCATGCAGAAAGGTTTATGAACCAGTGTCACCAGAAAACAGCAGCAACAATGATACACATACACACTGCCACACCAAAGCAAATAAAAGACCACATGAAGGCTAAGTACATGGAGGGGTTACAATATGATACCATATAGAGTAGAAGACAAATTTGAACTTCTTGGTGACTATTTATTTATTTATTATTTTTATTTCTATCCTGTCTTTTCCCCAGATCGGGACTCAAAGCGGCTTACAACAATTAAAGAAAAATTGTTAAAAATCCACATGATACAAAAGTTAAATCACAATTAAACACTTAAAAAATTAAAACCAGATGAAAACATACATCACTAAAACACACACACACCAGTATAAGAATGAGGAATATCCTGTGCATTGTCTATGGGCCTTATTTAATCACTCATAAATGCCTGTTGGAATAGAAAGACCTTTGCTTGTTTTCAAAAACAAAGTAGGGAGGATGCCAGTTGCTTCTCTGGGAAGGGGGTTCCAGAGCTGGGGGAAACCACTGAGAAGGCCCAGTCACATGGACCTGTGAGAGTGGGGAGAAAGGGAGAAGAGCACAGGCTGGTTTGTAAGGAAGAAGTTGATCTGTCAAATAACCTGGACCGGAGCCATGTAAAGCTTTAAATACCATAACCAGCACTTTGAATTGTGCCCAGAAATGGACCAGCAAACAGTGGAGGTGTTGCAGCAGCTGTAGCCAGCCCCATCTGGCTGTGGATCTTTGGACCACTTGAAGTTTCCAAATGCTCTTCAAAGAAAGTCCCACATAGAACACATAGAATCATAGAGTTGGAAGTGATCACAAGGAACATCCAGTCCAATCCCTTGCCATGCAGGAAGGCACAATCAAAGCACACTCGACAGATGGCCATCCAGACTCTGTTTAAAAACCTCCAAAGCAGGAGATGCCACCACACTCTGAGGGAGAGTGTTCCACTGTTGAACAGCTCTTACTGTCAGGAAGTTCTTCCTAGTGTTTAAGTGGAATCTCTTTTCCTGTAGTTTGAATCCATTGCTCCATGTCCTAGTCTCTGGAGCAGCAGAATCTAAGCTTGCTCCATCCTCAATATGACTTCCCTTCAAATATTTAAACACAGTTATCATGTCACACTGTTAGCATATGTGCATTTTCATAAAATTTTGGACACATGTGGAGTTCCCTCTATGACCTCAGACTGACCTCTGAGGGATGTCAGCCATAATCCCCAAGATGGCAGGCCATGTAGGCACTGAGAGACCTGCCCAAGACCACTGGAAAATTCCCTAACAGACAGGTTTGGGAGTTGCCAAAGGAAAAGACCATTGTATTGGAAAGGACACCTAATGGTGTTTATTTGTCTTGAGTCTCACGCTTAATGGGGCAGTGATCAGATTTGACTGCACCCTTTTCTCTAGCCTCTCTTCCTTGATAGTTTTGAAACCAAATGCATTGTTTAGACTATGCTCACACCTAGATTAACAATACTAAACCCACCAACGCCTTTGTCCGACAGCCATTAGGCTTATAGCTAGAAGGCAGAAATTCCCTATAAGAACCCTTGGATTTCTAGGCTCCATGTGCGATCTTGAGAGTGCATGCAGACTCCATGTCAGTCTGTACTTTGATTTAGCTCCCGCGGCCATCCCCTTCCCCTCATTTTGGCGGCCATGCTTCATCACCATCCTCATCAACTTTCGCAGCCAAGCCCGGAGAAGCCTTCGGAAGTAAGTATATCCCCTCAGCATAGCTCCTCTCAAGCTATCCCTGCTTTCACCTATCTTTCTTTCTAGTGTGTGTGTGTGTGCCATATTTGGATGTGTGCAGTTTTCCCCATTTGTTAATTAATAATATTTAGACCTTAATTGGATAAGCCCGTCTCTGCGTCTTCCCTTAAGAGATCCATTAGTCCTCTGGTATACATAATGGTACCTGGTTCGGAGAGGCTTTGTTGGGACCTCACTCTCACATATTTGAGCTAATTATAATTTCCCCTAAGTAGATCTGATCCTAACAACACCCTTAATCTTCTCTTCTCTGGGCTAAATATACCCAGCTCCCTACGCCACTCCTCCAGACCTTTCACCATTTTGCTCAACCTTTTCTGGTCACTCTCCAGCTTCTCAACACCAGTTTTGAAGTGTGAAGCCCAGACCTGAACACAGTATTCCAGGGGAGGTCTGACATCTAGATACTATACACCTGTTGATGCAACCTGGAATTGTGTTGGCTGTCCTAGCTGCTGCATCATATTGCTGACTCATATTCAACTTGTGATCCACTAAGACTCCTAGATCACTTCTGCATGCACTGCCATTGAGCCAGGCATCACCCACCTTATATCTGTGCATTTAATTTTTACTGCCAAAGTGTAGTATTCTACATTTTTTTCTGTTGAAATTCATTTTGTTAGTTTTGGCTCAACTTTCTAATCTGTTGAAGTCATTTTGAATTCTGATCCTGTCCTTTGGGGTATTAGTCATCCCTTCTAATTTAGTGCAAATGTGATAAGCATGTCCTCTATTCCAGCATCCAAGTCATTGATAAAGATGTTGAATAGCACTGGGCCCAGGACAGAACCCTGTGGCACTACACGTGCCACATCTCTCCAGGATGAGGAGGTCCCATTGATGAGTACTCTTTGGGTTTAGTCAGTCAACCAATTACAAATCCAGCTAACAGTTGCATTGTGTAACAATCGCAAGCAATAGCAAGTACATTTCTACACCGCTTATCAGTGAACCAGCATTCCCTAAGTGGTTTACAATGTGCAAGCCAATTGCCCCCAACAATCTGGGTACTCATTTTATTGAGCTATGAAAAGATGGAAGGCTGAGTGGACCTTGGAGCACTCCTCTAGGATTGAATTTGCAATGTTGTGGCTGAAGTACCAGCATTCAACCACTGTGCCACATGGGCTCCTTTCCAATGTGTAGCTGTCAGATACAGCATGCCCACCAGTCTTCTTTCAGACATAAATACAGCTCCCAGACATTAAGTCAAAAAGGACAGCTTTATTGCAGAAAAGAAAACAGCGCAGACAGGTCTTGACTTCTTTGATGAATCTAGGCACCGTACATTAACACACTTTTATAGAATAGAATAAAGTCCCTTCCCATAGTCAAGTGGCAAACTGATTGGTCCAAGTTTCCCACGGCTTGGCCCTTCACATGATGTAATGTTCTACTGTCCAGAAAATCCAACAAAGGGCCAGGTGCATGTGAATCTACAGCTTCCCATCGGACTTAGACAAAACAACTGTGAATCCCACACTTGCTCTTTGATTGTGCTTTTGTTTATGAACTATGAAGCCTGGGACTAGGAACCCATGGCTATCAAAGTCAGCACAGATATGAGGCTAACTTAGGCACCATTTTAACATATTAGATCTAAATCCATTACTAATTTAATATCAAACCAATCCATATATGTTTTGAGCACTATACAGTTAAACATTTAACCAGTTAACTATGAAGGTTTGAATCCAAACCTTTGCAGCGGCCAAAGCCAGAAACTCCCCCACATTTCAGCTCTCAAAGCTTTTAACTTTTCAACCAGCACATTTGCAGCTTTACAGTCATTAACCCCTTCAGCATATTTTTATAACCCATCTCCCTTAACAATTTTATCAACTTTATTCTGGCAGGAAAGCATTAACCTAATGCATTCCTGACAGTAGCCCACATTTTATTAGCTTTTTTGCAAGTATATCATGGATGACCTTATTGAAGGCCTTACCGAAATCAAGATACACTACATTCACAGCATTTCCTCATCAACCAAGTTTGTAACTCTATATATAAAAAGTTAATTTTAGTTTGGCATGATTTGTTTTTGAGAAACTCATGCTAACATTTAGTAATCATGACAGTGCTTTCTAAGTGCTTACACATTGTCTGTTTTATGATCTGCTCTAGAATCTTAACAGGTATTGATATCAGGCTGATGGAGCAATAATTATTTGGGTCTTCTTTCCTTTGCTTTTTTGAAGATGGGGACAACATCCACCTTCCTCCAGTCTGCTGGAACCTCTCCTGTTCTCCAGGAACACTCAAAATTATTCCCAGTGGTTCTGAGATGACTTCTGCCAGTTTTTAAAAATATCCTTGGATGTATTTCATCTGGCCCTGGAGACTCAAATTTATTTAGAGTAGCGAACTATTCCTGTACTGCCTCTTTACCTATTTTGTGATGCATTTCCCTTCCTGAATCTCCTCAATTTCTCCCAGATTGAACACTTTTCTCATGAGGCAAAGAAGTTGTTAGGTAGTTCTGTCTTTTCTCCATTCCCTGTTAGCATTTTGTTGTCTTCTCCATGCAGTGGCCCTACCATTTCCTTGTTTTTCTTTTTGCTAGCGACAAGCCCTTTTTTATTGTTTTTAACCACTCTAGCAAGCCTGAGCTCATTTTGTGCTTTAGCGTTTCTGACATTCTCCCTATATAAGCTGCATTCTACTTTGGCCATTTTCCCCTTTTCCTTTTCTTGTGTATGTTCCTTTTGAGTCTTAGCTCAGTTGAAAGTTCTTTTGATATCTATCCTAGTTTCTTTGCACTCCTTCCATTTTTCCTCTTCATTGAAGTTTTGAAATTGTGCCTTCAATACCTCACTTTTAAAGAATTCCCATCCCTCATGAACACCCTTCTCTATTAGTTTCCTGACCATGGGATCACACCAATATTTCCCTAGGTTTACTGAAACCAGCTTTCTAAACAATTATATTACAATAATCTAACCAGGATGTAATTAAGACATGTGCCACCATGACCAGATATATGCTGGTGTAATGGGGGGAAATTACACCAGCATATGTCTGGTCATGGGAAATTAACTTTGTTGTTTATTGCTGTGTGCCTTCAAGTCATTTCTGACTTATGGCAACCCTGAGGCAAACCTATAATATGGTTTTGTGGCAAGATTTATTCAGAGGAGGTTTGCCATTGCCTTCCCCTGAGGCTGAGAGAGTCTGAATTGCTGAAGGTCACCCAGTGGGTTTTATTGCTGAGCTGGGAATTGAACTCTGGTCTCCAGTGTTGTAGTCCAACACCCCAACCACTATACCATGCTGATTCATTAGGAAATCAACTGCTTCAGCCAAATATTTAACATGATGTCCCACATTATTTCATAGTAGGGAGAAAGTTGTGGCAATTTTAAGTTGGCAATATGTTGGGTCAACTGGAACAACAAGTTGCCACAAAGCAAAGTAGTAGAGATCTCACTATATTCAAATGTCTTGGCAATTATTGGGTTTTAGAGCCAAAATCTTGTGTGAGATATGTGAGAAATCATATCTTATAAGTTGAGTTTTGTAGCAGGCCTATATAAGGAACTCTTAAAGTAACAAGTTACTAGCAATAACAAGTACATTTCTCTACCACTTACCGATGTATTAAGTGGTTCCACTACATCACAAAAGGAGTTGAACCACCCTTGATAAGTTACAAATGCAATGTTATAATTGTAATGTCTTAAATATTGAAAAAAGAAGGTGAAATCAATTAGAAATGACCAGGCAATTGCAAATAGTTATTTCTAAACTCTGCTTCCAAGGTGGTGTGTATAAAGCAGTACATAGAACAGGGGAAGATGTTTGAGCAGACTGGGGCTGTTTTCCCATTTTTACTGAGGGAATACATTTGCCCAAGGATCTTTTCTTAAGAATCTCAATAAAGTCTCAGATCAAGAACTTTTAAAAAGCTGAGGTACTTGGAAGATGACACAATAAAGTATCTGATATCATTTGGAATCCATTGTTATTGTAATTCAAGTTGACTGCCAACAAGTCAGCTTCTACTTAAGGCAATCCCATGAGACTGTAAAGTCACCCCATCCTCAACACCCATATTCAGGTCTTGCAGACTCACAGCCATTGCATCATTGAGTCTATCCATCTGCAATGCAGCCTTCTAGGTTATCAAACATTATTGACTTTTCTAGTGAGTCATGTCTTCTTATTATATGGCCAAATTACAACAGTCTCAGTTTAGTTATCTTGGCTTCTAGGGAGAGTTGATTTGCTCTAGGACCCATTTATTTGTCTTTTTTGAAGTCCATGGTATCTATAGAATTCTTCTCCAGCATCACATTTCAAATGGGCTGATTTTCTTCCTATCATCCTTCTTCACAGCCCACCTTTCAATTCATATCATTGTAAAATTGTGCTCTGATCATTATTTTCTGAAGAGGCATAGGGTCTATGATATTTGTTTACCTGTTGTACACTGTTTACAGATTCCATTAAATTATTAATTCAACACCTTGAGCTATCACAACATCTGATTCATTTGTAGCATATTGATCTGGAGTCTTTGGTGTATGCTTTGGTGCATTTTTAAAATATTGATATTTGTCTGGCCTATACAGTTGATGGATTCTGTAAACATAATGAAAAAATCTTGCTATCTCACATTTTTGGTTGCTTCGATTTGATTCAGGTGTTTGCTCATTTGACCTTTTGACGATGAATTAATGTCTTTGGAATGTTGATTTTAATATAGGCCACTCTGTTTACAAATATTTTGTAGATCTAAAGCTACATTCCTTTTGCGCAAACAAAATATTGTGAGGGAATGTGGGGAATAGTCCAGCCAAACAAAGAACATTTAGAGGAAGAGATAGACAAGCTACCTCTGACATGAATTGAACTACGTGAACTGCAAATCAAGAAGTAGTTTAGTTCATTTCCAAGTCATGCTAGATTTTCCTACCTTGAGCATCTAAACCCTTTCCTGAAGAAACACCTCTTCCACCATTAGTCCTGCTTCCATTTCCTCCAGTCCAGTCCCACTGGCTGGGCTTCAATGGTAGTCTGACTGTTGCAGAGTCAGTTGCAAAATACAAAGCAAGGGAAGGCTGGTAGATCTCTTTTCTGCTCTGGAACCCGAGACTCTTCATGGCAGTGGGCCATGTCATATTCACAATCATTGGGAAAGATAGTTTCCTGAAGGGCTACTATAGTGTTAGTAAATTAAATTTTTCAAGAGCTACTTGAAATCTAATGGTACGGCCTGCCCTTTGCCCTACTTCCAATTATTACTAGTGTGCCACTAAAAAAATGGGATTTAAGGGAAGGGGTGGGAACTGGGTAATCTGACTGGTACTTTGATTGCTGAGCCTGAAAAAGTTATGTTTTCAAGCTCTATTTGAATACGTGTGGAGGGGAGGTAGAAAGAGTATTGGAAGTGATTATTCTTTTATGTGGATAAAATTAAAGCCAGAAATAAACTATATGTGAGTGACTTGTGGCTTAACTGGAGTGAATATTATAGTCTCCATTAAACTTGTGCTTATCTTTCCTAAATATACATTTTGGTGATGTAACTACTTTGTGGTCATTAATGTTATCATGTCTCAGGATTGAATGAGTCTTCTCTTTCTCAGGCTGTCCAGAAGAAAGAACCATATCCCAGGATGAGAGAGAAACTTCACCGTTTTATACTTCACTTGAAATCTACTCTGCTCAATTACACAGCTGCCAAGTTCCAAATTGTGATCTGTCAGGCATCAGGCTGCAACGCTCGGGAGGCATGAGAATTCTGGAGTGGTAGCAGCAGGAAGAAGGGTAATATGGCATAAAAACCTAAGATGGGATGGACAACTTTTTGTGGATTCAGGGGGCAATTTCCTGGTCCTGGGAAACTCCAGAGACCCTATGGACTGCCAAAAAGAAGCAGACCCAAATAAAAAGTGGCCAGAAGCCAGCTCCTTGTTTAGCATTTTTTAGAAATGCTAACAGCACAGAATTTGCCTGCAACTTGTATAAAATTGGAATTGCTGTTCATGGAAGCCTCCAGATGTGTCAACTTACCATTTGTTAGGAGAAAGGGTGGTCCCAGAGAGTCAGGGGGTTGGAGGTACAAAAACTGCCTGAGGATCCATATGTGGCCCAAAAGCAGCATTTTTGCCCATCCATGTCCTAAAAAGTTTCCATGAATAGTAAAATGTCCATCTATTCCAGCACTGTTGCTTCTAATGATAGCCTATACATGATTCAAGAACTGGCATAGACAACTTAAGTGGATTGAAGCGGGGGTGAGATATTGGTTTCCTGGGTTCTTCCTTGGGCCATACCTTGCACCACCCATTTTTATTTTATTTTATTTTATTTTTTTGTGGCAAAGTGATCAAAAGAAGCAGGATATCCCATCCCTTATAGATTTTTGTACAGGTTTTATCCATTGGCCCTAGCCAATGAGTATGTTTATCGCTTGTAGATATTTTTAGCTATTTGCATTTTTAAAATGTGCACATTATTTTATGTGTGTTTCATATGTCCAGAATATATTGCCAGCCCTGCAAATGCATGAAGGACTCAAATAAGGTGCTTGTTGTCCCACAACAAATCTCAGTGAGGTGGAAAATGGATACCTGAATTGAGGATCTCAGCTCCAACAAAAGTAATTTCCATTCCTAAATCCTGATTTGTAATGTGTATGTGTGTGCATGTGCATGTATGCATATATGTGTATGTGTATGTGTACATATATATAGTTGTTGTTAACTTCTCAAGTCAACCCTGACTTATGGCAACCCTGCGAGGGAGACATATCCAAGACCCCCTGTCCTCCACTGCTCTGTTTAGGTCCTCCTGCAAACTCAGCCCCATGTCCTCCCTGACTGAGGGGAGTTGCAGACTGCCAGAAATAGTGTGATTTCAGTCCACTTTTAGGGTTAGGGTTAGAGTTAGGGAACCATGGGAACTGTATTTTATTGTGGCATCAGAGTTGTCTGACAGAGAAGGCTCAATGTCTCAGAAAAATAACAGTTCCCATGATTCCCTAGCACTAACCCTAACCCTAAAAGTGGACTGAATTCACACTATTTCTGGCAGTCTGCAACCCCCCTGAGTCTGTCCATCTGGCATACAGTCTTCTTCACTGCTACCCTTTACCTTTCTTAGCTTAATTGTCTTTTCCAATGATTCATGCCTTCTCAAAGTACAACAGCCTCAATTGGATCATCTTGGCTTCCAGAGACAGTTCATGTTTGATTTAGGACCCATTTATTTATCTTTTTGGCTGTCCGTGGTATTCTCAGAACTCTTTCCAGCACCACATGTCCAATGAGTTAATTTTCTTCCTATCTGGTTTCTTCACTGTCCAACTCCCACATACATACACAGTAATAGGGAATACAATGCTTTTATGATTCTAACTTTAGTCTTCAGCTGTATATCTTTATTCATTAGGATCTTGTCTAGTTCTTTCATAGCTGTCCTTACCATTCCTAGTTTTCATCTGACTTCTTGACTGCAGTCTCCATTCTGAACAATGTTTGATCAAAGGTATGGGAACTCTTTTACTATTTCAATTTCTTCATTGTATAGGCTGAATTTATTTAGTTACTCCATGGTCATTATTTTTTGTTTTCTTCATATTCAGCATTAAACTTGCCTTTGCACTTCTTCTTTGAACTCTCTTAGTAATATAATAATATTCCTCAGAAATATGTGTGTGTGTGTGTGTGTGTGTGTGTAATAAATCTCCTCTGATCTGCAATGTTGATCTGGGCAGTACTGAATAGAACCCCTTCCCAGTGGGCCATTTCCACTACACATAGCTGTTGGTACACAGTATTAGAAATAATTTGCAGTGGATTTATATGGGCTTCATTAATTTAGCAGAATGACTTTCATTATCAGTTTTTGGGAATCTGCTGAGTCTCTAGATGTCATTTCTTTGCAGGCCTCTGCTGGGTCTCTGGATGTCTCATTTCCATGCAGTCCAACCAGAGGCCTGGAGATGCTTCTAAATGTCTGATTACTACCCATGCCCATTTTTGTCTCTCAGATCCCTGGGGAGTAGTAAAAAATATTCTGCCACTCTGCCCCGTCTCAAGCTCCTGATTGTAACATGGTTCGAAAACCAGTTTTATGATCACCAGCTTTCTCTTGCATTAAAAAGCCTCTGATGTAAAGTGGTTACAAGATTGCAAAATGTGAAATGCCATATTGAAAAAAGGAAGACCTCAGAGAGCACTTAAATGCAGTTTAATTACATTCGTTCTACACCAGTCGGGGGGCAATTTACCATCCGGAGTCATATGCTTTGCTCAGAAAAGGAAAACTAAACACATGCTTTACCAATGATGATTTTTCCCAAGGATACAATCTGCCTAGATCTTAATATGTTTATCATACTTGTTCAGATGCTCTGAATAAAATGTCACTTTGAATACAGGGTGTCGGTTTTGTACTTCCATCATGATAAAAAACAATAAAATCCAAAATCCACCATGCTACTCAGGACAGCCATATACATGTGCTTATTCTTTTCCCTCTCATAACAACCCTGTGAGGTAGGCCAGCTTGTCAGATGGGTTTAACCTTGTGCAGAGTCACCCACCAAGCTTCATGGGTGAGTAGGGTTTTGAACTCAGTCTCCTCTGTCTAGGTCTAGCACTTAATTCACTGCAGAAGACCATGGGGTCTAGGCTCATTTTTAGAGACTATGGGTCTCTGTACTCATTGCCCCAGCTTCTAGAAAAAAGATTTCTATTATTTGAAATTAATTACACCAATTTGCAGTGGCATTGGTGGCTTCCATGTCAGTGGGACCAGGGGTTTCAGCTGTTAGTCCAACAAGCTGTCCAAGGTTTTGAACTTATTTTAGAGGGAGCATTCACCACTTTGGGTAGCTCATTAAAGTTAATTTCTAAAATCTGGATTCACCAATCCATAGAAACTACCACCTGCCACTGCAGATGGAGAATGAGTAGGTAGGGAGTTCTCTTCCCTTGCCTCACCTTCAACTTGATATTCCACCCCTGCCCCACCAAAAAGGCGAGGAAGAGTAACATATATAGCCTTGGCCCAATCACTTCTTATAGAAGCTTTTTGCGAAACAAATGGCTGGCCAAAGGTCAAAGCAAGATAGTTATATCATACTTGAAATGGAAAATGTTCAGAAAAGGGCAATTACTACTCTTAGCTTGATTGGGACTCCACATGTTCACTGCCAGTAGCTGAATGCCCATCTGAGGTCAGTTCCCCCCCCCCCCCCGCAACACTTGGTACTTGGAAACTTCATTTTAAAAAGCAATTAAAAAAAATCTAAACTGATGTATCAGGATCAATAAGTGCAGCCAATAGAATTTGCAATATATGTCAGATAGCTTCCAAATTACTTTCTTGCTCTGAGGACTTGGGAGGAGAAAGGACCTGCACCAATAATCTTCACAAGAATCCCATTATTATAACAGCAAGTGGTTCAAACAAAAGAAAACCCAGCAGGCAATGGGCTCAGTTGATAGTTCACAGAAAGGAAATAAATATTGCAAAATCTCACAGACTTTACTGTCAAGCATGAAGAGACTCTGCAACAGTATAAAAGTATACGTGCTACCTATTTGAAAGATATTGCTATAGATTGTGCGGGGGATTCACTTATATGATGTTTTTATGGATATATTGTGGTTGTTTTCATGGAGTTGTAATGGCTTTTAGTCAAATACAATAAACAATTCATTGATAGGCTCTGCAATAGGCAGTTCTGGGCTACATGGAACAGTGGAATGACCCAAACTCAAATAGTATATGTTAACAAAAACAGAGGGCCTCGGCAGACGGCTTATTGAGCTGTCTCCGAGGCAAGGAAGAGGAGGGGCAGCCGCACGCGCGGTGCCCCTTCCTCTTCCCGAGGTCATCCTCGGAGCCGCCGGCCCTCCGCACGTCCGGCGCTCCGGGGACAACCTCCCGCCGCAGCGACCGCACGCGCTGTGGTGGAAAAGTCAGTGAAAGTGCGGCCGACGCTTTTAGGGCGCACTTTCACTGACTTCTGAAAGGAGCGCTATTTTTGTGCTCCTTTCAGAGGCGGCGACGGTGTGCCGCGGTGCGACTGCTCCAGTCCTGCGGCGCACCGTCGCAGGGCGTCTTGGACGCCCTCGTCTGCTTCCCCCCAGAGTCTCATGCTTCCTCTGCCCCAGTGTTGTTGTTCTTGCTTTAGCCAGATCAGGTGGAGGAATGATGCTTGTTCCTCCCTGGGTTGATTTTCAGCTCAAAAGCACTCTTTTCATGGCCACCCCAGCCATGCAAAAGCTACCATGTCCTAAAGCTTTTGGGACTAATACCCGAAGTGCTTTGGTAGAAATCCCACAAGCAACTTTTCCTTGCAGTAAAAATGTAATAATAGTAATGAACTTTTTGGAAAAGACCAATTTGCTGTCCCCTGAGCTGCATGAGGTGGCTGCTGAATTCTTCCTCTAGAACCTTGTTTTGAGACAACGTGGTGGGCCCACTGAAACCACAGAGGTCTGACACAGGTCACAACAAACTTCATTTGCTGGGAATAGACAAAGGTCATCCCTGTTGGTGGTTGACGTGTCTATTCCAATCACTAGCAATAGGTGAATGCAGAGGTAAGAGAACTTGTTTGTTCAATAAGACACACACAAAGAGGAGATCTGACCTCCACCTTGCCACCTTCCCTGCTCTCTTGCTACAGGTATTTTTCTCAGTGAGTTAGTGGAGGTAGGAAGAAAATGCTTCAAGAGATCAGGCAGGCTAGGGATGAACATTTTCCTCCCCTTGTATGTGTGCTACTTGTTATATTAGCTTAACCTCTGTTCTTTGGTTTGTATGATAATGTCTCAGACGTGTAAGCAAATGCATCTTTCCTCCACCACCTCCCATTCTGAGGTCAAGTTTCCCCCACAATAATAAGTCAAGACAGAGTCATTTCCTGGTCTGTACCTATTCCTATGCTCAAGTGGGGAAACTCTTGATGTAAGAAGCAATACAACACAGTTGATGACTTCCCCATCCATTATTCCTGTCTCTGTTTCTATTCCACTCCTCCTTGGCATTTCCAGAGTTTCCCATTCATTTCTCATATAGGCATGGAACAGGTCCAGACTCCTATACCAGACCATTTCTTAGACCACCCTGAATCGTTGTACTGATCTATGACTCTTTGTGTAGAACTTGCACATAATGCCTCTCTCCCTCCATGACTTCCATGCCAGATTTATGAGGACAGATAATGTTTGGAAATGGCTTTCTGTAGGAATTAATTCATTTTTAATCAGCTGAGCATAATGATTTGATATAAATGATCTTTCTAAACAGAGGTTAATCAGCTCTGAATAGGCCTTTTTCATTATGTTATTTAGAGAGGTATATTATAGAAATACTGTTATAGGCCTTATTTAATCATCTGTTTGTTTCACTGTGTACACAGTTTTTAATGGACTGCTTAGGATTTAATGCATGGAAGGTTTATTTTTATTATTTGTAGTGGATTTAGTGCTGCCAATAGGTGCAGGATTGATAGTACTGAAAGTAGAAACCATCTATCTACTCATATCCTAGCCTTCCCTTAGCACTCTCAGCTAACAAAAACAAATGCTACAAAAAGCCAACCTTAAAAGAACCTTTTTCCTGTGCTACCAGTGGTATGATGAAACAGACTGAGGCTTTTATTTATGCCACTAAAAAACCTAGAACCTCAAACATGTTGGGGGTGCTATTTAAACAAATCTTCCCCCTAAATAGAATTAAGATTTCTGCCCTAATACATAATATCTAAAGCACAGAAGTACATAAATAGTACATGTCACAAACTATGGATTTTAGAGGCATTCGCTCCCCACAAGCCTTAATGTTTCTTGTTTTTCCATTAAAGGCCAGTTTCTGTTTCCCAGAGTTGTGGAAATTATTTAAGCAATGTACATAAATGTGTCCACTTCTTATTTTCCTGACCTCCTAATGGCCTCTTACTGCTTGTTCCTCCTCTTACTCAGGATGTCTAATGCCCCCTGCCTCACATGTCCCCTACTCCATTTTTCTTGTTTTTAAAGAATGAAAGCTCGCAAAATTCTCCAAGAGAGATTCAGAATGAAAAATGAAAATGGAGAGCATTTATCCTAAATATCCCTGTACATTATGTGATGTGGTTTCATGATCACCATCTTTTGGGGAATGTTGCAAGCAGCCCTATTGTGATCACAGCCCTGCCATTTGATGAACACAAAAAAGAAAGGATGAAGGCAATCCTTTTTCTCCCCCACCATCTTAGCTTCCTCCTCATGTGCTGAGTAGGTGATGTTGACCTCACTTCCTCAGGCAGCTGGCACCCCTACTATAATAAGGCATGATGAGGTGCCTCCTGCAGCACTGCAGTGTGCAGGTTGAAGCAAGCTGGCATCCCATCCTTGCATGGTGGATGTTTTAATGAAACCTTGTTTCTCGTGCTCACATTCTACCTACTGTTTCTATTTTTATAAAAATAGATTCTACTCTTGGTGGAGGATCATTGAGGAATCAATTTTTATTCCATTAGAATTGATCCATTAATGACCTCACATCTCATTACTGTTTAGATATCATGGGGGTGGGGGGCACAAATGTCTTGTTCCAATTCATGGCAGTATTGGGTGGTCAGGTGGTACTCTGTGGGCATGGGGTATGTGTGTGGGCATGGGGTATGTGTGTGGTTTTGTTGCTCCTCCCATACCTGCAGCTATGCTCCACCCTCCCCACACTAAAGCATATGCTCTCTAGTCCGGTGTGCTTTGTACTGGTTTCTCTGGAGGGCCCAGCAGAGGAGGGAGGGAGCCTGGCTCTCTATTTTTATATAGATGTAACGAATGAGGTACATGTGCACATTTTAAACCCATTTTAAATTTTGCTACACTAAGCTGATTGTGCTCTTTGCAGAATGGATAACTGTAAGGGGCTCAGGGAGCACACTGGATGGATGGATGGCCTCCCCTACTGTATCCCCATAAAACATTCTCTTTTTAGCCCCCAAATCCTTCAAAACATCCCCTGGGAGAGATGGGGCATTTTCTCCATGTTTTGATCAGATCTGGGCCATTTTGGTCCCTGTGCCAACATAATAGCAAAGTTGATAATAGCAAAGATAATAGTTGCCCTCATTCCTTCTAGGGATGTTTGAGGCCATTGGGTGGAAAACAATTTTTGGATCATGGGTGGCCTTGTAGATCATTGCAGTATAAAGGGAATAATGCCACTCTAAACAAAGAAATCACCAGGAACAGATGATATTCCAACTGAACTGCTGCAATCCACACTGACAGAGTCAACTCTAGTGCTAACCAACATATGTCAATAGATATGGAAAACAAAATGATGGCCAACAGATTGGAAGTGATCAATATACATTCCCCATCCACAAAAAGGGAGACACAAGAGACTGCAGCAACTATAAAACCATAGCACTGATATCCCATGCAAGCAAAATCATGCTCAAAATTCTGCAACATAGATTCCAACCATACATGGAGAGAGAAATCCCAGAGGTCCAAGCGGGGTTCAGGAAAGGAAGAGGCATGAGGGACCATACTGCAAACATACAGTGGCTAATGGAGAGCACCAGGGAACTCCAAAAGAAAATCAGCATGTGCTTTATAGACCATAGCAAAGCCTTTGACTGCATAAATCATGAAAGGCTATGGAATGCCAACACATCTGATAGTCCTGATGAGGAATCTGTACTCTGGACATGAGGCTACTATCAGAACAGAACATGGAGAAACAGAATGGTTCTCAATTGGAAAAGGGGTCAGACAAGGCTGTATCCCTTCATCCTATCTGTTCAACTTGTATGCAGAACATATAAGAAAAGCAGGCTTGGACACAGAAAAAGGAGGAGTGAAAATAGGAGGAAGGAATATTAACAATCTAAAATATGCAGATGACACAATAGTACTAGCAGAAAACCTCACAGACCTGGAACACCTACTAAGGAAGATCAAAGAAGAAAGTGCTAAGGCAGGCTTAATGTTGAACATAAAGAAAACAAAAATAATGGCCGAGGACCTTCACAATTTCAACCTAGACAGTGAAGAAATAGAAATTGGAAAAGAATTCCCATACCTGGGATCAAATATTGATAGAAATGGGGACTGCAGTCAGAAAATCAGAAGAAGATTAAGAATGGGGAGGGTGGCTATGAAAGAACTAGAAAAGATTCTAAAATGCAAAGATATACAATTCAGCACAAAAGTTAGATCATACAACCCACTGTATTCCCTATTACCATGTGTGGATGTGAGAGCTGGACAGTTAAGAAAGATGATAGGAAGAAAATCAACTCCTTTTGAGATGTGGTCATCTCAAAACCACAGTGCTGGAGAAGAGTGCTGAGGAGAAGAGAAGAGTGCTGAGGAGAAGAGAAGAGTGCTGAGGATCCCATGGACATCCAAAAGGACAAAGAAATGGGTCCTAGAGCAGATCAAGTTGGAAACCTCCCTTGAAGCCAAGATGACCAAACTGAGGCTGTTGTACTTTGGACACATCATGATAAGAGATGACTCATTGGAAAAGACAATAATGTTGGGAAAGGTGGAGGGAAGTAGGAAGAGAGGAAGACCACATGTTAGATGGATGGGCCCTATTAAGGAAGTCATGGGTATGGGTTTGCAAAATTTAAGCAGAGCAGTGGAAGACAGAGGGTCTTTGAGATGTCTCATCCATAGGGTTGCCATGAGTTGAGATCAACATGAGGGCAGTTAATAACCACCACAACAAAACAAAGAAGGAAGGAATGAAGGAACGAAGGAAGGAATAAGTATATGTCTATAACTTCCTTTTATGGGAGCCATGAAGTGCATACCTCCATCTACCCTAGAAAAAATAATTGACCTTTTGATTGGTGCCTGGTAACCACTAAAAGGCCACACATGGATGGAGGTGAAGAGAGAGCCAGACACTGAAATTGTGGAAAAGCAAAACAGAATACTGCAGATACAGAGTTTTCATACATCCATAACTTTGTAGTGCATTTAGATCTCAATGAGAGACATCTGCCAAATGAAAATTTGTGCAAGATACAATCAAGAGACTGTCCAAACAGCAAAGGCTGCTTCCTTGGGCCCAGTCATATCATTCATCACAGTCAATGAGTGTTTAATTGGAAATGAAGGCTTATATTAAATAAAGGTACATATGCCTACAAGCGTGCAGCTTTGGGCTCCTAGTATGCAGGGTGAAGGCAGTGAATATATGCAGAATCTAATTTGTATTCCAACTTGTAGAAGAAATTTAATGCTATGTAATACAATAAGTATTATGATTTATTGAATAACTTAACATTTTGAACTAGGTAATTGTAAACTTTGGTGATAGCATAGGTGTTTCCTTAATGCCTTTGTTACACCAATCACCTGTTGTTGTTGTTGTTGCTGTTGCTATGTGCCTTCAAGTCAACTTCAGTTTATGATAACTCTATCATGGGGCTTTCTTGAACAGATTGGATCAGAGGGGATCTGACACTACATTCCACTGAAGTAAAGAGTGTGACTTGCCCAAAATTGCCCAGTTGGTTCCCATTACTACATGACCAGCTGAAGCCCAAGTCAGCAGCTTTGGGCAACAGACAAAGTGCATCACCAGTTTGCTGCCCATTAGGTATCTGAATGGTGTCCAAGGGTTACAAAAGTACAAACGAGAGAGTAAGGTGGAGGTTCCAGTTGGAGAATTGAGAGTAACTGATTGGATGCAAGTGAAGAGTTGTGTTTGTATCTTGAGTTGTGTTGTTGTATGTCAGAATCCCATGAGTGCATTATGGGAATTTGACTGCCTGAGTATTTATAAAGGAATATTATTTACAGGAATATTGATAAATCAGCCAGTGGGAGTAGCAGCTATAAGACCAGATAATGTTGAGAGCACAGTCTGGTACAATCTAGCTAGCTGTAGGTCTTCATTTTAGTGTGAGTAAAGTTATACCTTACTGGCCATCTACTGAACTTTGCAAACCCAGTGTGTACAAACTGGGAAACACTGTATGATGATTGATAAATTGTGTTAGTGTGTCAGTGAGTTATGTTAGTGAACAGTTAGCTTTGTATTCTGTATTTATTGTTATTGTGGAGCTTGTTTTAGGTGTGCATCATGTTTAAAGCAAATGAGGCAGATATATGAGTTGTTGAGGCAGAGGGAGATATGGTGATGCCAGGGCAAGGTGTCATTACAGATGGGAGAGAGAAAGAAATGCTTAATATCTGTCTTACCTTCTATTTGCCCTGTCGGCCCAGGTACCTTGAAGAGTGAACAATGCACAAAACCTCAGCTTGATCCTGTGTAATGTCAGGTCAGTTTAAAATTAAGTACATATAATCTTTGATCTTCTTATGGATGAGGAAGTTAACTTGCCATGCTTTACAGAAACTTGGCTGGGAGATGATGGTGACCCAGCATGGGTGCATGCTTTCCCAGGAGGGTATTGTGTTAGTGAGCAGATAAGGGAAAGTGGGTGTGGGGGTGAATAGCTGTAGTCTATAAAGATAATCTTAATTGACCAGTCTACCTATTAGGGAACTGAACCACACTGAGTGTGTATACTTGAGCTTGAAGATGAGGGATAGACTGTGGACTCTGTTATTGTACTATCCATCCCACTGTCTATCAGTCTCCCTGGCTGAGCTCACAGAACTAGTCTAAGAGCTGGTGTTTGAATCACCCGGACTTTTGGGCTTGAGTGACTTCAATATTCCATTTGAGACCAATCTGTCAGGCACATCTTCAGAGTTCATGTTATCCATGATAAACGTGGGCATATCCAAATTGGTCTTAGAATTCACACATTCAGCTGGTCGCACCCTTGATGTTGTTTTCAGTTTTGAGCATATGGATCTGTAGGCAGAGGCGTTTAATACCTCAGCATTATCATTTACTGGTCAGAGTTAGTATCACAGCTACCATCCGTCCCTACAGGTAGACTTATTCAGATTGTCTGTCTTCGAAGACTAATGGATCTATCAGGATTCCAGAAAGCCTTAGAAGGTTTTAGGACTGGTATCACCAACAACCCAGTTGAAGCCCTGGTCAATAGATGGAATCAAGAGTTGACTAGGGCTATTGATATGATTGCTCCCAAACATTTTCTCTGATCTGTTACTTATCAGACTCCTTGATATACAAAAAGCCCTCCCTGGATCTCTTGGACTTAAACAACCATAGAACAGTATCAGAATTCCCTTTTCTTGGTAAGAGGATTGAGATAGCAGCTGCCTCCCAACTCCAGGCAGTCTTGGATGACACAAGTTATCTAGACTCATTTCAATTGGTATCAGAGAGTTGAGACCACTATGATTGCTTTAGTGGATGATCTTCGTTTGAGCATCAACAGGGAGAGTGTGTCCCTGCTGGTGCTTTTGTACTTCTAAATGGCATTTGATACTGTTGACCATGGTATCCTTCTGAAACTCCTGAGGGATCTGGGAATTGGAGGCACTGTGTTTCAATGGTTCTGGTTCTATATCTCAGGTAGATTCCAGATGGTGATGCTTAGGGACAGCTGTTCTTTTAAAAAGGAGTTTTTATATGGCATACCACAAGGTGCAATTCTATCCCCAATGCTTTATAACATCTATATGAAACTGCTGGGAGAGATCATCCAGAGTCATGGGACAGGACTTCTGCAATGTCAGTTAGTTCAAAACACGGCAGCCAGATTGGTTACTGGTACATCTAGGAGTGATCAGATTACACCAATATTAAAATCACTCCTCTGGCTGCCAGTTAGTTTCCGGGCAAGGAAAGGTGATTATGTTGGGTATCACCTTTAAAGCCCTACATGGTTTGGATCTGAATTACCTACAAGATCACCTCCTCTTGTATAATCTGCCCCTTATACTCATGTCCTCTGGAGAACATTTATTCCATTCAGTCAAGAAAGTTGGCAACTGTCACCCAGAGGACCTTTTCTTCAGCTGCTCCTAGACTGTGGAATGGCCTGTTGGAAGAGATTTGACATTTGAATACACCATCTGAATTTAAAACAGCATGAACGACCTGTCTCTTCTGGAATGTTTTTAAATTATGAATTTGAAATTGTGAATTTTAAACAAATATGTATTTGTCTTATATGTTCTTTTAAACCAATGGTATGTGTTTTATTTTAAACAACAACAATTCTTAGCTATAGAGTAAGCCCCACCATGCAAACTTCCTTCAAAATTGTTCTCTGGTAAAGCTAGTTTTGTAAAGCATGAATGAACACAGACAACACAATGTAAGCAGTTGTTAAGAAGAATTGTCTTCCTGGCCTGGGTTTGACTGTGGGCTAACCTATTCCAGCATCCAGTTCCCAGAAGAGGGCAGCTTGTTGTATGTGAAAAGACCACAGACAATGTGTGTGCGTGCGTGTGTGTGTGAGAGAGAGTCTTTTGTACACTGTCCTTTATTATTTCCTCTCCAGCAGCCCTGGTATCCACAATGATACTGCCTGCCTACTTGCCCACCCACCTACATGTGTGCATGGAGTTTCCACTCATCTCTCATCAGGACTAAGAGTGACTGATAGACTATACACCATCCACATATTTATCTCATTCCCCCTTTAAAACCACTTAGACTGAGGACTACCAGTGTATCTATAACAATTTACAAAAGGAACAGAAAGGCTGTTATGTTGAAAGACAGAATGATCTGACTGAAGCAGAAAGAGCCAGAAAATGGACATAGCTCTCCAAGGGGATCTAGGCACAAGCTCAGTTGGAATTAAATTTATATATCCATATAAATGAAGCTTGTGCAGAAGATCTCTCCACCAGTTATGTCCAGTAGATGAAAAGGGAGATCTGGTAGCTGGCAAGGAGGGCTGCCCATAAATAATCTTGTAGTGCAAGACATCCTCTGTGGGTTTTGTAAAGGCAGCCTCCTTTTCATCATCTGCCAGTTAGCATGTATGTATGGGCCCAATTCAGCTCATGAGATGTCTAGTGATAAAGATTAGATATTTGCTTCAATAAGATATTGAAACTATTTCACCAACTGCACACAATGCATTTAAAAATAACTTTCCATTAAGAACAAGGTATGTGTCTTCTGTCTTTCTTCTTTAGCAACAGAAATGCCTCTGGTCAATCCTGTCTGAATGTTTTGTTCTGCTTCCTTTTCTTTTTTTCTCCTTTGTTTGACTCTCCTTTGTTTGGCTTTGCATGTTAAATAAGCATTTGCATGATTATTTCAATTTGACACACAGCTTAAAAGTAGCGAGTTACAAGCAACACAATGGACGTTATCCCACGGGGCCAAAAGCAGCAAGAATCCACCAAGAATCCGGCGCTATAGCGCTAAATTTTTCCGACTGATCCCACGACGTCGCTAAGAAGCCACTAAGAATCCGGCGCTATAGTGCTAAATTTTTCCGACTGATCCCACGACGCCGCTAAGAATCCGGCAAGAGACCACTCGGAATGCAGCATCATTCACGTTCTTTTGAATGTCGGTTTCACCAGGCATTGCAATAGCGCGAGCTGATTCTTAGCGCTATGAAAGCGCTAGCGCTGTAGGTATGGTCAGCAATTCCCTCCTCGTGAGCATTTCCACTTCATAACCCATCGTTCCTAGCGCTATTTCCCATCGTTCTTTCTGGCAGCATCCTATGACGTGTTTCATTTTTGCATAGGGACACAAACACAGCTGGTGGACATTTTCCTGTCGTGTGGGTGCTGGGTTGTAGGGTGCAGGCTTGTTGGGTGCAGGCTTGTGGGTGCAGGCAGAGCACAGGGGTGAATGATAACATGTTTTGTAG
Source organism: Phrynosoma blainvillii (assembly GCA_026167975.1). Classification (NCBI taxonomy): domain Eukaryota; kingdom Metazoa; phylum Chordata; class Lepidosauria; order Squamata; family Phrynosomatidae; genus Phrynosoma; species Phrynosoma blainvillii. The sequence goes on from JANUYF010000004.1 coordinate 158,907,503, forward strand.
TACTTTTGGTGATGTGTTGACGCCAAAGCAAAAAGTTAGTGCATGTGCAAGAATATGCTTGCCGGAATCATCCCACTATACCATGCTGTAGTGTGCTCTGCAAATGCGCTTTCCGTGGGGGGGCATCATCGCGATATCGTCAATAGCGCGATGATGCCAGTTGCGTGTGCTGGCCATTGCCATCTCTGGGGATTGCTAGCGCTATAGTAGTGGGATGATGCTTATATCGCTTTCTTGCCACTTTTACAGCAGCGTGGGATAAGGTCCAATGACTAGCAACTAGTTACTGGCAATAAAGGCGTAACAAACTTGCAGTGTCGAAACAGTGCAATTATGAGAATATGACTTGATGGTGTTGTTTTTGTTGTAATGTGTAATGTTTCTAGTTACCTTTAAGTTACTTTTAAAATGTAAATTTTAGGGCATTTTTAGAGCAGAATTTTTCCAAGTTTTGCTTTAACAGATCTATGTTTTACCAATGGAGCCTCCATGTTAAATGTAGTGTGCCTCTGAATACTAGCTGCTGGGCCTTCCTGGCCTGCCTATGGGCCAGCTGGGAATTTCTGGTTAGGCCCTAGTAGAAATAAAATGATAGATTGGATGGATCCATGTTCCTAGTATTCAGAGATGTCCTCTTTATTTTTCCATTGTTCCTCATAGCTACAGTACCTTTCCTTTTCTGTTAGTCCTCCAGCAAATTTAGGATTCCACCTCAACATTAGGAGGAACTTCCTGACAGTAAGGGCTGTTCGTCAGTGGAACACACTCCCTCAAAGATTGGTGGAGTCTCCTTCTTTGGAGGTCTTTAAACAGAGGTTGGATGGCCATCTGTTGGGGATGCTTTGATTGGGAGTTCCTGCATGGCAGGGGGGTTGGACAGGATGGCCCTTGTAGTCTCTTCCAACTCTATAATTCTATGATTCTATGAAAAGTCAGGAATGTGGTATAGTTTTATATGATTTTACCTAACAGGATCTACTTGGTGAGGAGAAACTCATATATAAATGCTCCAGTCTTGTGGAAGTAAGTCCCATTGGGTTTTCTGGGATTTTTTAAATCAAAGTAGACATAAACAATAAATTAGAATAAAGTTGACAGAAAATCAGACATCATGCCAAAATACAATATGAACATCCCAGCAGAATTTGAAGACAACATTAAAAATAGATTTGCACTATTAAACCTAATTGACTGGGAACCAGAAGAACTATGGACAGAAGTCAGGGACATAGGGGCTAATCAGACGGGTGGCACAGGGCTGCCCCGGGAAGCTGCGGATCGGGGCCAAGGCATCGCATTCCTCGGCCCTGTGGTGCAGCTTCGCTGCCCCAGGAAGGAGCACTAAAATAGCGCTCCTTCCACAAATCACCGAAGGTGTGCCGCAAAAGGCTGCTGGCATGCCTTCGGCGCCTCTTCCGTGGCAGCGTGTGCGGATGCTGCAGCGGAAAGGCATCCTCAGAGCGCCGGCCGTGCGGAGGGCCGGCTGCTCCGATGACATTTTCAGGAAGGGGTTGGGGTGCCCAGCGTGCGGCTGCCCCTCCCCTTCCTTGCCCTGAAGACGGCGCTTTGCGCCATCTGCTCCCCCCCTTAGTCAATGAGAAATGTAGAAAGACACTAATCTGTGGTCAAAAAGAAAAAGAAAGAACAATGGATGACAGACCAAACCCTTCAAGCAGTAAAGGAAAGATCAGAAGCAAAATAAAAGGGAGACAGGAACAGAATCAGAACCATGAACAACTATCCAAAGATTAGTATGCAAGGAGAATTACTATAATAATCAATGCAGAACAATAGAAACCAATAACAACAGAAAAAGGAAGAACAAGAAACTTCTTCCACAAGTTCCATGAAATCAAAGGGAAATTTAAACCAAGGATGAGGATGTTCTACATTCAGCAGAGGAACATAATACATGGCCAAGATGAAATAAATAAATAAAAAAATGATGGAAGCTATATACAGAAGAGCTATATAAAAGAGATGATAAGATGAATGACACATGGGAGGAAGAATTATACATAGATGAAGCCCAAATTTTAGAAAGTGATGTGAAACCTGCGCTCAAATCATTTGGGAAACAGTAAAATCACCAGACAGAGATGATTTGCCAATAGAACTGCTACAATCTACATAGAAAGAATTTACTTTAGTTCTAAGTAAAATCTGCTGACAAATATGGAAAACAAAACAATGCCCATAGAATGGAAATAAACAATATATATTCCCATCCACAAAAAGGACACACAAAAGAATGCAGTAACAACAGAACTATTTTGCATTAATTTTCCATGCAAACAAAAAAGTCATGTTCAAAAGGCTGCAACAAAGACTCCTAGGAGTTTATCACACGGGGGACAATTGGAAGTATAAACAGTGATTAACCCATCATAATCCCATAACTGCACAAATAGTTTTCACATGATGTCACTTGCAAAGCGCTATTATCCCATGAATAACCCATGATTTTCACACAAATGCGCTAATGATTTTCACATGATGTTGAGACGAAACGTGATTAAAGCACCATTAACCCGTGAATAACCAGGCAAGAAACAGCAGCAAATCGTACACAGGATTTTCCTGTGAATGACTTTTTGCTGTTTATTGCCTGGTTATTCCTTGGTTATTCATGGCATAATGGATCTTGTGTTAATCTCATTTTAATCATGTTTTGATGTCAAATGCATGATTTTCATGGGTTAATCATTGTTTAAACTCCCAATTTCCCCCTGTGTGATAAACGTCCTACCATATATGAAGTGGGAAATTCCAGAGGTGCAAGCTTGGCTCAGGAAAGGAAGAGACACCAGGAACCCCATTACAAACGTATGCTGGATAATGGAGTGCACCAGGGAATTTCAGAAGAAAATCTCAAATTTCCCGCCTCCACAGTAGCAATGAGGAGGAATGCTCCCACCAGTGGCTAAGGAATCCAATGGAGCTGAACCAGACAAGTCCCATAGGGTTTTTAATGTTCTCATGTATCCTGGAATGGGGGAAGGGGGGCATCACCCTATGAGACGAAATAAAATGTTGCTGCTGGTGCCAGTATGTTCCACTGAAAAGTCAGGTAAACAGAAATGTTGTCTGGTTATTTAACCTCCCCTCACCCCAACTACAGCAACAAATGCTGCACCCACCAGCAACATTTACTGCACCTGGAGGATCTCAGCATCTCTCATGTGCTGTTTGTCCCTTAGAAGTGTACACCTGATTTTTCACTTATATGTTCTCCCCTGTCAGCATCCCCTTTCAGCCTGGCTTGGAGCCATAATGCAAATGCCATTAAACCAGTTTATTAGAGCTGCAACTAACATCCACTAATAATCAACGGGAATGCTGTCTTTCTAATAACTGCTATCCCACCTAATTGATACTTTTTGCATTTTTGGAAGGGTACATATTGAATACAAAGACACACTTATTGTCAAAAGAAGTTTGGCCCACAAACCCCTTTGCCTCTGAGAGGATGTCTGAAAGCAGAATGTATATAAAGTGAAACTGTAAAACTGAAATAAATCCTTTTGAATACAGTCCTGCCCATCAGTCAGTTAAGGTAAGAGTGGGCTCACATACATTCTGAGCTGTCCCAGGAAACAGAAAGCCTGATTCTCTTTGGAAGTGGAATGGGATTGCCATATCTGTTAACACTGCTATGTGAAAAGAAACATTAGAAATTAGAATATCACAGCTGCTCAGTTTCACATCAGAAGCACCACGAAGGGTTGTACTGGGAGTGTCTATCTTTGCTGCTGGTATAAAGGGTTTTGCCATTAACAATAAAGAGAAAATCTGAAATAAGGTACCATAAGTTGCATGTGAAGAGATTCTCTGATCATGTAAGAGAGACTCATATAGTAAAACGTTTCAAAAGTATGGAAAAGAGATAACATGACTCTCTGGATAATCTGTGCTCATACTGCACCGTTTTGCATGTTATTCCATCGGTTGGTTGGAACAGGGCTCCATTTGGAAACAAAAGCAGCCTTTTCAATGAAGTAAAATAATCAATAACATGATTAAGAAGAGTACCTTTCTCAGGGCCTTTTAATGCTTCCTCTCATGACTAATGGTTCATATATGATTCATTCAAAATGTAGCTTTTAAGACTTGTTTGTAGTTCCTCTTAAAAGAAAGAACTTGATTCATTTATGAGTTTATGTGTAAGAGTTTATGCTGAGACTAACTGTAGGCTCCTTATGCAGGAGACTATCGCACCGCTTTTTAAATTGACTGACCTCTCCTGATTTAAATTTTAATTTGGGTGGCATCCTGATGTTATCAGAAGGATTTGCCACTGAATCTGCCACCCGAATACAGTCCAGGTCCATCCTCACTCACAGGGGTGCTCAGCGTGCCTCTTTTCAAAGCTGAAAATCTCCCAGCTTAAGAAAATGGCCGCCGGAGCACACCTGTGAGCGGGGATGGACCCTGGCTGTATTTGGGTGGCAGATTCTGTGGCAAAATCCTTCTAATAACATCAGGATGCTGCCTGAATTAAAATTTAAATTGGGAGCGGTAAGTCGATTTAAAAAGTGGCACAATAAAGTCCGCAGTCTAGAGGCGTCATGGGGGAAAAGTTCTTTCTACATACCTAAAATAATAATAATAATAATAATAATAATAATAATAAATTTTATTTGTAACCCGCCCCTCTGCTCAGCAATCGGGGCGGCGTACATCAATTAAAATATTGCAGTTATAATCCACATTCTTGCCCTTCACCCACTACCCTCCCCCCTTAAAACAGTATTAAACATAATAGAGTTAAAAACAGACATATAACTAAAATAAGTAATAAAAGATAAAACAAAATGCCACTCTCGGTAGAAATAGAATGGGGTGCCCCACAATGTGATCAGCAAGGAGGTCAGTGTATCCCCTCCTCATTGATCACATCAACACTCCAGTCTGTCCTCTGCAGAAATGGCAGTGTGCCTGGCAGGCTTCACACAGAGCTCCTGTCCTGCCTGCAAGGAAGCAGGGACAGTGGCACTGAAAATAGGCCATCCCCTTTTCCTGTGCTGCTCAGTGCAGGAGGAAGGATAGCACAGCTCTTGGAATGTGAGCAACCAATTGGGCACAATTGGACCCAATCCAGCTGCCCATATACCAAAAGAACCTGAGGTCACTCTGGGGGTTTGGGGAAACATTGGCCTTTTCCCTGACTTTGCTTAGTTCGGAGCAAAGTCAGGCTAAGGACCAAAAACCATGGTATCTCCCCAGACATAGTCATAAATCATGAGGGCTGCCAGCACCAGATTCAGAGTGAGTTCAGCATTTCCCCCCCCCCCAGTGTAGACAATCTATCATTCTTTCCCCATCATGATATATTTGTGTGTGTGTGTGTATGTGTGTGCATGTGTGTTGTATACTATTTAGATCAGGGGTCGGCAAGTTCCCCTTACCTGGGGCCGGTCCGGGGATCCCAGGGTCTTCCGCGGGCCGATGGTGGGGGGGGAATGGCGGCGCACATGCTCATGCGTGTGCGTGTGGCCCCTGCCGATCCCTGCCGCCGCACGCACCGCCACACGTGCCGCCACCGCACCGCCACTGCACGTGTTGCAGCCACCATTTTGCTTTCCAAAATGGCAGCCGCAACTTGTTCGTGCATGAGCAGGAGTACTGCGCATGTGCAAATGAGTCATGGCTGCCATTTTTGAAAACAAAATGGCGGCTGTGGCACGTGTGGTGGCGGCGCAGTGGCAGCACACGCGGCAGCGGCGGGGGTCGTCGGGGGTTGTCATCGTCATCATCGTGGGTCGGCAGGGGCCGGTCCAAAGGCCTCAGGGGGGCGGACCCGGCCTGTGGGCCGTAGGTTGCTGACCCCTGATTTAGATAGTGACTCCATCCTCCTTTCTAATTAAGTGAAGATTATTTATGAAATCATGTGTGTGTGTGTGACAGAGAGAGGGAGAGAGAGAGAGAGAGCAATTTATGTTTCACCTTTATACCACTATTATTCCCCTGCAGGAGAGTTGTATGTCTTGGGAGATTATCACACTTATCTTTCCCCCTGATCTGGGCATGGGATGGGATTGGGCTAGGATGGGCTGGGACGGGTGTTATCGCACATGAAAATGCTGCTGCGCTGCCTCCTGACCACCTCAGTGGTGCTTAGCCAGATGATTTTGGTAATTCGCAAATCTTCCATACTACCAAAATCGGCAGGCTAAGCGCGGCTGGGGAACAGGTGGTAGTCGGGCGGCAGCGCAGCAGCATTTTCATGTGTGATAACACCCATCCCAGGCTGATCCCCTCCCGTACCCAGATCAGGGAAAAATGGCATGTGCGATAATCTCCTTGGTTGCTTTCTCCCCCTGGCCAAATATGAGCTCCCCTTCTACATCACCACTGCATCTATCCATCCAAAACCTTATAGCTTTCTTATTTAGGACCACCACTATGCTTTCTGACTTTTTACAGAACAATGGTCTGGAAGGAAACTGAGGGGATAGTTATCTTTTAAAAATACTTTCTAAATGTAAAAGCTGTTCTTGCATCAAAATCCTTGGACCTATTCAGCTGAAACTGGACAGTCTAGATTTCTCAGAAGTGATAACCACCAGTGCACATTTTTTCCACAGGAAACAAACAAACATAATTGACAGTTCCTTTGTTGTTGTTTTTAACCAGACTTTAAAGGTGAAGAGCACACTGTCTCCTTGCAACTATGTGTAATGCCTTCCAAAGAGGCTACTGTGCCTGAAAATATCATCCAATTCTTACAAATATGTGTGTGTAGATAAATAGATAGCTTTTGCTTTGTCTTCAAATGAGAATCAATGGGAGTCATGAACCTTGGTATTTCTGAATTTCTGCTTGTAGTTAGAAGTTGGCTGCAAATCAGTTTAAGTCACAGCGGTCTGAAGCAGGGTCTGAATTGTCCAATGCATGCCTATTAAATAGCTCTCCTAAAATCTCATTCACACTGCAACACACACAATGAGGAACACAAATCTAGGTCCAAAACACAGTGAAAAAATGATCCAATTTGAAACTGCTTTAGCTGCCCTGGGTCAGTGCTAGGAATCCTGGGAATTGTAGCTTATTGTGGCACCAGAGCTCTCTGACAGAGGAGGTCTAAATCTCTTACAAAACTACAGTTCTCAGAATTCCCTAGCATTGAGCCAGGGCAGTTAAAGTGGTCTCAAATTGGATTATTTCTGCAGAGTGTTTTGGGCATTGGGTTCTTATTTTTCTGTAAGAGGCTAAATCTGCTTCCTTTGCTGCACCACCCTTGATGTTATGTGCTGGGCAGAACATTTATCATGTTGTGGCTACAAGAACTGGGATTTTTGCACCTCTCTTGTGAACATTTCTATGACAGACATGACACTTGGGGGGGCCTAGAATCAATTATATGGATACATTTAACCTGAAATGTGTCTGTTTTTAATGTGACATTCCAATAATTACTTAGCAGAAAATTACTCATTCACCAGTGCTCTAAAATCACAGTCTCCCAAATCTGTTTTTCATTTAAATAATTCCATGGTTTTTATGTGCATTTCTAAGTAAGTTGTCATTGGAGAAATGTTCAAATGCAAAGGGTATAGTAACCAGTGACTCCATTATACTACATTTTTGCACAGACCTTGTATAGGAGAGGTGTGGGGAAACAAGCTTGAACATTGATGTTTCAGAGCTCATTTTTCTGTATTGCTATCAAATATATAGGACTTTCCCCTAATATTGCAGTTGTACTATACTCCCATCAGCCCTAATGAACTTAACCAATCTCAAACACTACTGTTAGCCAAAGTGCATTTTTCTGACTTTTGGGGACTCCAATGTACCTTGCAGTTGGCCCCAAGTGCCACCTGGGCGATGACAGGCAAGTCACTTGGAAAACCAACAAAAACCTTCTCAAGGACAGGCAGGTAGTGTGGGAGTTGCAAATGGACCATCATCACCTCCATAATCAGAAAGAATGGGCGATAATTGCCTAGATGTCTCACCTGATGGGCCAGCTAATGACTTAAGCCTTTTCCCATTCACCTTGAATATTGCCAGACCGGATTACCCTACCCATACAATCTCACACCTTTGCCCTGCAGCTAATTTCAGTTCTAAGCGCGCTAGTCTGGAGTTCATGGGGACACTACGTCACTGTGATTTCTCGTCTAGTTACCGGCACTTCCATTCAAACCAACGCTCTTGGAATGGCTGTGTCCCATGCCACTTCACACAATTGGATCCCAGATAAAGTCTCATCTATAGTAAGTATTGCCTGTAGTCTTGCCTCAATATTTTTTCCATGCTAACCCCTGATTTCCTGAGCTAATAAATAATACTTTAATTGGAGAATTCTGTCTCTGCATCAATTCTTAGATCCACTGGCCTCTTGGTATATAAGTGGGAGACAGTCTCACAGGGTCCTTGTAGTTGAGCCCCTCTCAGTTTGACTTAAATAGGGGCCTCTGCAGACTGGCCCAAGGGGCCAGTCTGGAGGCAGAGATGGGGAGGGCAGCCGCATGCCAGCTGCTCCAACCCCAGCCCGACAAAGTCCTGATGCCATGCGCCGTTACACATGGTGTGTGGCATCAGGACATCCTCCTGGCATAGTGTTCTGACGTGCTTTGCCAGAAGGGGCAAGAAAGAGCCGCATGCCAGCTCTTAGGATGCCCTTTTGCCGCCCCTGAAAGGAGCAGCATTTTGCTGCTCTTTTTGGGGTGGCAAAAGGGAGGATCGGGGCCGCGGCGTGCGGTAGCTGAAGCCCCAATCCTCTGCTTCCCAGGGCAGCCTAGAGCCGCCTGTCTGCAGCCCCCCTAAAATTCCCTATACTAGACTTTTGGCTACACTACAGTAACAATATAAACAGCCCAGTGAAAACAACTGCTATGCTCACACGTATATTCTAGCTTTCTTGTATATTCAGATCTTGCATATAACATCTTTATCAAAGTCAAAATGTTGGTTATCTCCTGGAACATAAATAAACACAAATAAAAACAATGATAACTAACTAACTAACTAACTAACTAAATAAATAAATAAAATGACACATATTCATTCATTTTGATAAGACCCCTGTTGCTTATCAGAAATGTATGCTTTCCCCCTTGTTTTTAAAGTTTATTTGCTCCACTATACCTATCAGAAGTATCACTATTATCATCACCACCATCACCACTGTGTCCATCATTATCATTATCATTTCACATTGGCATTTGTCTATTTCGCTTGACCTTGTAACCATTTTCTAAGTGAGACCCCAGTCACTCTCTTTGTATTAGGAGTGCAAACGAATATCTGCAGTTCTCTTTCTGGGAGAGAGACAGAAATCACGTAATTGTCATTTTGCATTGCTAAATCTTACAGAAAACACTACAGTAACAATACAAATACATCAGTATTTCAACATGTTCCTGAGTGACAAGATGTCCCAAGGGATTTACAATGCAATCCTACACAAGTCTTCTCAGAATTAAGTCTCACTTAATTTTTTTTTTTTTTTACTATCAGGTAAGTAGTAAGTAATATAGGGGAAAGCCAGTATGGTGTAGTGGTTTGAGCATTGGCTACAACCAGAGATCAGGTCTCAGTTCCCCACTTGGCCATGAAAATCCACTGGGTGACCTTAGGCAAGTCACACTCTCTCAGCCTGAGAGGATGGCAATGGCAAATCTTCTCTGAAAATCTCACCCAGAAAAGCCTGTGGCAGGTTTGCCTTAGGGTTTCCATAAGTCAGAAATGACTTAAAGGCACACAACAACAATAAGTAATATAGAATTACAACATTAGTTGCATTTGGATGGTTGAATACTGGCAATTTATAGTGTCATTGTATTTATTTATAATTGCTTTGATGAGTTTTGTCTGCAAATATATAGCAACATGTGGAAGCAACCAAGGCTCTTACAGCAGGGAATATTTCTCCCAATCCTACACTACAAATTCCCACAGAGCTTCCCTCTCCACCCATGCTTTACTTCCAGCCAACTCACAGCTTCAAAACTCTTTCCTTCTTAAGGTTATTGAATTTAGGTTGTAGATCTGGCTTCAATACATTTCTTTGCTCTTATCTCTAGCAGTTTCTTTTTAACCTTCCCAAGACTCCAGGCTACTGGGGGAAAAAATATTTTTTCCAGCCATGATTTTATGAGCCATTTAACCATCAGTGGTTCACAGAACCTACAAAAAATCAGTAAAGTATTAAAATAAGATGAAACATATCAATTACATCATGCAAAGTTGTAGCTTGAAGAGAAATCTTCCAGGTTTTTTTTTTTTTTCTAAAACAGGTCCATCTTCTGTTCTCTTAACTACTAATAACTAGCTCTGAGGCTTTTAATAGCTGTTCCATTGAAAAGAAGGCCATCTCTCCTTAAGCAACAATGAAATCCAGACCATTTCTCCTAATTTAGATATTTATGTTAAAATACAAATACCGTATATACTCGACTATAAGTCAACCTCATATATAAGTCGAGGTCAAGTTCTGGGGCCAAAATTATGGATTTTGATATGACTCTTGTATAAGTTGAGGGTAAAACTTAGGGGCATGTAACAAAGGATGTAAAGTATGAAACAAAGAAAAATAAATGCCAATTAATATTAAGTTTTTTAGCAGGAATAACTGTTTGTGCTCATACTAAAGCAGGGGTAGGCAACCTTTCCCCTTTAAGGGCCAAGGGACTTCAGCTCCCAGAAGCCTCAGTCATGTTGGCCAATAGTCCCATGTTGGCCAATAGCTCCTGGGATTCTGGGAGCTGAAGTCCCTCGGCCCTTAAAGGGGAAAGGTTGCCTACCCCTGTACTAAAGGCTGGATGGATGAGAGAATAGAGGATTATGCACTTGCCTTTTACCAGAGGATGGTTTCTTTTTTTAAAAAAAAGAAGAGTTAAAGTACAGTACTAACATTGACCCATGGATAAGTTGACTCCAGTTTTTGGGATCAATTTCTTGACCTAAATTTCTAGACTTATACATGAGTATATACAACACTGTGATTAGACAAGGATGTAAAAATGATTAATGTAAAATGTTTCCTCCCTGCTGGTTAAGATTGTTAATGTTTTTGCAGATTTTTCAATTATTTTCCTGCACTTTGGGACTTTTTGCAAAAAAGTGCAAATATTTTGTTCAAAGGCTATTTTGGGTAAAAAAAAAATGTATTTGACACAAAATATTTGTTTTTGCACAGGAAACAAGGCTTTACATAAATGATTTATTCACAAAAAAACTTTCAAAACATAAAAAACACCTTACAGTGGTTGACTTTTTTATTTTTAATTGAGATGGTTTGATGCACTGAGATCAACCTTCTCATTAGGCATGAGAAAACCTGTGAGTAATGTCTGCTCCCCGAGACTGGATACATCCAACCCTACTGAAGTGCTGAATAGTCTCCTGTGGTAATGACAAATAATGCTACAATTAAAACAGAATTTTGCTATCAAAGAGAGGGCCCTGAAAGGTGGAAAGATGGGGTTTCTTCCTTCAAAAGAGTGAGATGTCTATTCTAGAGCTTTAACCTTGGAAACCTTATTGAATTCTGCCCAGAAATGGAAAATGTTGAGAAAGTCTTGGCTCCTGTTGATGCTAGTAGACGTCTGCATTTCCATGGGAAGGGACTTTATTTTCTTTTGGTTGCAGTTTATGTTGTGTTCTCTCTGGACTAATGATGGAGGCCCACTGGTACTTAGTATTATGATTCCGATCTTCAGGGAGGGCTGCACATGATGCCTTGAGCTAGGAATTTTTAGCCTGCCAGATGTTTTAGATGTCAGTTCCCAGAAGCTCCAGTCAGCATTTGTTGTTGTTGTGTGCCATCTAGTCATTTCTGACTTACAGCAATCCAACAGTGATCCTATAAGGGGATTTTCTTGGGTCCAAATCACACTGCAGAAATAATCCAGTTCAAGACGACTTTAACTGCCCTATCTCAATGCTAGGGAATTCTGGGAAGTGTAATTTGTGAGACATTTAGCCTTCTCTGTCAGAGAGCTCTGGTACCACATAAGCTACAACTCCCAGGATTCCCTAGTACTGAGCCATGGCAGTTAAAGCAGTTTCAAATTGGATTATTTCTGCAGTGTGTTTTGGATCTTGGTAAGATTTGTTCAGAGGAGATTTGCCATTGCCTTCCTCTGAAGCTGAGAGCATGAGACTTGCCCAAAGTCACCCAATGGGTTTCATGGCCTACCTGGGAACAGCATAGCCCATGATAAAAGACTGTGATATTTGTTGTGCAAAACATCTGGTGGCCCAGTGGCATAGAAATACTTTCCCCACAGTCAGAACTTTAGATGTTTGCCCTCATCCTTATAATGCCTCCCCATTCCTTCATGGGGCAGATCAGCTTCCTGCAAGGAGCTGCCCTTCAAAAATGCTCCACAACACATTTGGAGCCCCCCCCCCCCCCCCGCATAGGATAGCAATAGGGAATAAAGCAAGGGTGAACATGGATGCTTCTTTGATATGCCTTATCATCACTTGATTAGCAACTTCCAAGAATGTGAAATGTGAAAACCACTGCATGAACAAGTGATTGCCTGGGTGTAAATGATTGTGTAGCACCAATGATTGTGTAGAACCAGTTTAGTCTGCTGGTTCCCAATCTTCCTATTTGGGGGACAATTGGGACAACTTGACATTTATGTACAAACAGAACGTGCCTGCTAAGAAGCTTCATTTCAGCTACATTTTCTTTCAAAATGTGTTCTGCAGTGTAGTTTAAGGCATTCTAATTGCTGCACTGCAGCTAATTACAAAAGGGAATAGATCAGGCAGCATGGGGACATTTTTTAGGGCATTCTTCAATGTTATAAGACTAACAATAACAGCAAATAATTAATAGGCAGAGAGGAGGCAGCTTTTGAAGCAGCACCAGCAGGCTCTATTTTGAGATGCCAGAATGCAAGTCAGCATTTTGTGTTCCCGGAAGACATAGGTTGCTTTTGGAGTTACTTGAAATTGATGTTTTTTCAAAAACTTGCAGCATTATAACTTATTCAATAGTATCAGACCAACCATCATTTGAAGATCTCAAAGATGGACACCCACTTTTCTTTTAAACAGCATGTATAATTAGCAACCTTGCTCAATGGCAAATAAACCCACCAGCAGTTATTCAAAGAACCTGTTGCGGGCAGGGACAGGGCTGGGGTTTGCCTTACAACAGACACAGGGGAACTGTGGCCCTCCAGATGTTTTGGAGTAGAACCCCCAGATGGCCCAGTAAGCATGGCCAATGTTAAGGGATTGCAGGCACTGTAGTATCTCAGCCCTGTGGAGTACTGCCCCTGGAACCATGGTTTCCCAGCTTCAGTCCCCAGATATGGCTGCTGGACCTCAGTTTCCAGAAGCTCCAGTCAGTATGGCTGCATTTGTATGTCTCAAAGTTACAGGAGTATCATCCTCATTTTTATCTGGTTGCCATAAGACAGAAAAATAGGGCTGCCTCTACTCAGATGCATGGGGGATTCAGGTAGGTGGGGAGGCGTTTGTTTCTGCAGGACTTCTACACAGTCCTGACAGAACTTCAGAGGTGGTGTGCAGGAACTAAAATGCAGAACCTTTCAAAAGGGGTGGAATAAGGAATATACTTGGTATCTTGTGTGCATTTGAAATCTGATCCCAAATGTCTCAGTGGCTGGCCTACCATGCAGAATACTCTCTCTGTCTCTCTTTTAACATATGCTTTTGATATGCATCTCCCAGCCTCTGCCAACCTAGCAGTTCAAAAGCATGCAAATGCAAGAAGATAAATAGGTACCACTTCTCAGTGGGAAGGTAAACAGCATTCTGTGCTACCATGCTGGCCACATGATTACAGAGCAGTCTGACAATGCTGGCTCTTTGGCTTAGTAATGGAGATGAGCACCATCCCTATGGTCAGACATGACTTGACAACCTTGTCAATGAAGATTACCTTTACCTCTTTTTGATACACATGTACCTGTATGGGCATCCATCTCCTGGACTCTCTTACACAGAAAATGTGATGGTGGAAACATACTGGGGAAAAGGGCAGTATGTAGTATAAATTTGGGAATAGAAAGAGAAAGCCTGGGATGGACTCTAAGGAAAATATCTGGGTAATCTACTGTGTACCAGAGCTAGAATGGTGTAGAGCAGGGGTAGGCAACCTTTCCCCTTTAAGGGCTGAGGGACTTCAGCTCCCAGAATCCCAGGAGCTTTGGCCAACATGGGACTATTGGCCAACATGGCTGAGGCGTCTGGGAACTGAAGTCCCTCAGCCCTTAAAGGGGAAAGGTTGTCTACCCCTGGTGTAGAGGTTTGAGTGTTGGACTAGTGTTGGACAAATCCCCACTCGGCCATGGAAACCCACAGGGCAAAACCTTGGGCAAGTCACACTCAGACTCAGAGGATGACAAGGGCAAACCCCCTCTGAACAATTTCAGTCAAGAAAATCCTGTGATAGGGTTGCCATAAGCCAGAAGTGACCTGAAGGCACACAACAACTCTGTACATGTTCAAAGGCATTTGTGCTCTATATCAGAATCCTAGGATCCAGGATGAAGCTGTGATTCAAATAAAGCCATGCTCTGTTTTTGCTTATAGAAAAAGAGAAAAAGAAAAAGAAGCAAATGATGAGAATGGAACGGAATGTATTTTATCACACGGTATGGTCCTCATCGAGTTCCCATTCTGTGCTCTGACAGTTTCTAGCCCGTTCCAGCAGGAGAACTGTAAAAATGCATCCTCAGCCAGCAAGAACGCTTTCAGACCGTTCGATATGATGTGTGTGCGATAATCCTACCCGGTCTCAATCTGTCCTCATGTTCCAATTGGCTAAGACAACCTCCTCCCCTTCCATCCTAGAACATCCACAAACTCAACTCAACTTAACTCTTCCAGTGTTGATGCAAGGAAGGTGCCACAGTAATTTAATTTTTTTATTATTTTTATAGATTGAATTGTGTCGTGTTTACAAGAAAAAACAATGAATGCTCACTACCTAAACCTCTCGGCAGCATTCTTTCCAATGCAGACATAGGGGTTTCGCAACAGTGAGCATGCACCAATGAGGAATGGCTGAGGAACTACTTGAGCACCAGTACCAGTACAACAGTAAATGCAATGCGATAATATGTGTTCTCATAATGTTACTATCGTGTTATCAATAGTCTAATGCGGTAACACCCATTCCCATATCGTTATGTTCCAGGGACTTGATGGGAACATTACAGGTACTGGTGCAATAAGCTTATATGACTCTGGAGATGAGGGTTCGATTCCCTGCTTGGCCATGAAACCCAATGCATGATCTTGGGCAAGTCACATGCTCTCAGCCTCAGGGGAATGAAATGGCAAACCTCCTCTGAACAAATCTCACCAAGAAAACCCCATGATAGGTTCACCTAAGGGTCGCCATAAGTCAGAAACAACTTGAAGGCACAGAACAATAATAAATATGCTATATGCAGTGTACAAATGTATTCAGGATTTGATATACTGGAAAATTATGCTTTGCTTTATTATGCATGTATGTATGTGTAGTTTTTCTTTTCATGATTTTATATAGCTCCATCCTGAAGAATGCCTTTGAGAGAATATATAAGATGAAATCTTTTGGGCTTTTTGAGTCCACTTTTAGGGTTAGGGTTAGGGAATCATGGGAACTGTATTTTATTGTGGCACCAGAACTCTCTGACAGAGAAGGCTCAATGTCTCAGAAAAAAACAACAATTCCCATGATTCCCTAGCACTAACCCTAACCCTAAAAGTGGACTCAGTTTGCACTATTTCTTAATCTTCCATTGAGCACCTTGAAATGTTTCTCCTGCTGATCCAGAACGCGGCCACTGCTTTTTGCAGCCAAGAGGTAAGAAGTGGGTGTCAACAGAAAAGGAGTTTAGACCTTGATGTGGACAGGACTATATTCCATAGTTGGTGGTGGAATTGAAACTGCTTCCCCCGCCCCCCGCAACAAATAAAACCAGCCAAGTTAAGTGCCCATGTTCAGATACCCACATCTCATGTGTCATTTGGTTCCTACTGCCAGAGAGTATAATTCTGAATTGTCATAAAATGTTTAGAGCATTAATAATGCATTTTTAATCATAATTATCACTTCAGATTCATAAGGTTCCAAATTCTGCATCAGCCTGGATTGTCATGCACAAAATTCCTCCTAAAGAGAGGCCCAGATAACAAATACCCAGCTAATTGGAGTATGAAATCTTGCTTGTGCTAATTATAATGCAGGCAGAGCCAGGTGACTCTAAAGATAATGACATAACATCACTTCTTAGCACTTGTCTCTCTCTTTCTGTTTTCTTAGCTCTGAACTAATTAGTGTTCTCTGTGCTTTGAGGGAGGTACAAAGGTTCAGCCATTAAAAATGACCTGTTGGAGCAAAGGTAGGTTTCAGCGTTGCTTTCCTGTTCTTCATAAAAACCCATAAGAGATTTTGTTTAAAAAACCCCCCACAAATAAGCAAAAAAGCTTCCTTTCAAGACATTGCATATTGAACATGTCAGTTCAAATCTATTGTCTCCAAAGAAAATTCTGTCCTACATATTAATAGCAAAGTATTAGTCCTTGGTCAGCCACGCCCAAGGGAGAATTATCAGCATAGCTTGGGGTTCCCTGCATATTTTGCAGAAATTCTAAATCGGTGGAGTTCCCTAAAATCCCGACACCCCCACCCCCAGTGAGGACTGAACATGGTGAGTGGATTGCAGAGAGATGTTAAGGGACAAATGGAATACCAGGAGGGAGAGGGAATTGAAATAATGAACAAGTTCTTAAAGGTGAATATTCAGTACTGCTACACTTTAGCCCTTTCATGTTAATTTATTGTTAACTGCCCTCAAGTCGATCTCAATTCATGGTGGCCCTATGGATGAGGCATCTCCAAGACCCTCTGTCCTCCACTGCTCTGCTTAATTCCTGCAGCCCCTTAATACCCAAAGGGACCTCCTTAATAGAGTCTGGCATCTGGCCTTCCTCTCTTCCTACTTCCCTCCACCTTCCCCAGCATTATTGAATTTTCCCCAGAGTCCTCTCTTTTCATGGTGTGTCCAAAGTACGACAGACTCAATTTGGTTATCTTGGCTTCCAGGGAAGTTTCCAGCTTGATCTGCTCTAGGACCCATTTGTTTGTTCTCAGAAGGGTGGGGTATTTATTATTATTATTATTATTATTATTATTATTATTATTATTTGTCTTTTTGGCTATCCATGGGATCCTCAGCACTCTTCTCCAGCATCACATCTCAAATGAATTGATTTTCTTCCTATCGTCTTTTTTAACTGTCCAGCTCTCACATCCATAATGGTAATAGGGAATACGATAGTTTGTATAATTCTAAATTTTGTGCTGAGTTGTATATCTTTGCATTTTAGAATCTTTGCTAGTTCTTTCATAGCCACCCTCCCCATTCTTAGTCTTCTTCTGATTTCTTGACTGCAATCCCCATTTCTATCAATGTTTGATCCCAGGTATGGGAATTCTTTTCCTATTTCTATTTCTTCACTGTCTATGTTGAACTTCTGAAGGTCCTCGGTCTTCATTATTTTTGTTTTCTTTATGTTCAACATTAAGCCTGCCTTAGCACTTTTTTCTTTGATCTTCCTTAGTAGGTGTTCCAGGTCTGTGAAGTTTTCTGCTAGTACTATGGTGTCATCTGCATATCTTAGATTGTTGTTATTCCTTCCTCCTATTTTCACTCCTCTTTCTTCTGTGTCCAAGCCTGCTTTTCTTATAACATGTTCTGCATACAAGTTGAACAGATAGGACGTTACCACACTGGCCCTAAAGCAGCGTCATTTCAGCCTCACTTCAGCCTCGTTTCAGCCTCGTTTCAGACTTTTTTTCCGTGTGTTCACACGACGTTGCAGCAAACCCCGCCCTTCCCTACCTCGTCTCGGCGTCATTTCAGCCTCGTTTCAGTCCTTTTGACTTCCGAGAATTTTAAGGAATACACCCGAGCGGTCGGCACTATACCGGAATGACGCTGATCTCAGCATAGGTATAAACACGAGATCCTTGTCATTCCGCATTGCCTTGTTTTACGGCCGATGGTTCCTTGCAGTATTCCCCAAGTGGGAGCAGAGGCGGAGGCGCTGGGGCTGCCGGGGGACCAACACCTTCCCCACCAGCACACCTGGAGCTGGAGCGCAGCCGGGAACTTGTGGTAACGTCCATTGCCTTGCCTTGCCTTGCTTTGCCAGCACCAGAGAGGGATCTCCCTCCTGGACCCCTTGCCTTGCCTTGCTTTGCTAGCGCCAGAGAGGGATCTCCCTCCTGGACCCCTTGCCTTGCCCTTCTTTGCCAGCACCAGAGAGGGATCTCCCTCCTGGACTCCTTGCCTTGCCTTGCTTTGCCAGCACCAGAGAGGGACCTCCCTCCTGGACCCCTTGCCTTGCCCTTCTTTGCCAGCGCCAGGGAGGGATCCCCTCCTGGACCCCTTGCCTTGCCTTGCTTTGCCAGCGCCAGAGAGGGATCCCCTCCTGGACCCCTTGCCTTGCCCTTCTTTGCCAGCACCAGAGAGGGATCTCCCTCCTGGACTCCTTGCCTTGCCTTGCTTTGCCAGCACCAGAGAGGGACCTCCCTCCTGGACCCCTTGCCTTGCTTTGCTTTGCCAGCGCCAGAGAGGGATCCCCTCCTGGACCCCTTGCCTTGCCCTTCTTTGCCAGCACCAGAGAGGGACCTCCCTCCTGGACTCCTTGCCTTGCCTTGCTTTGCCAGCGCCAGGGAGGGATCCCCTCCTGGACCCCTTGCCTTGCTTTGCTTTGCCAGCGCCAGAGAGGGATCCCCTCCTGGACCCCTTGCCTTGCCCTGTCTGCGCATGTGCATGAACATCCTTGCCGGATCGAGGTAGGGATCTTTCAACTTGTGTGTGAACAGGAGTTCCGAGCCCCCGGAGCGGAACCATTCCGGAATCTCACATTCCTCACTGATTCCATTCTAGTGTGGTAATGTGTTCCGCTTGCCGGGCACATTCCGGAATGAGCCCAAAATGGTTCCGAAATGATTCCGACCAGCTTTCTCGCCGCTCCCTTACTGCAAGTGTGATAACGTCCCTTGAGTGATAGGATGCAGCCTTGTCTGACTCCTTTTCCAACTGGGAACCATTCCGTTTCTCCATGTTCTGCCCTGACAGTAGCCTCTTGTCCCGAGTACAGATTCCTCATTAGGACTATCAGATGTGTTGGAACTCCCATGTCTTTAAGGGCATTCCATAGCCTTTCGTGATCTATGCAGTCAAAGGCTTTGCTATAGTCTATAAAGCACATGCTGATTTTCTTTTGGAATTCCCTGGTGCACTCCATTAGCCATTGTATGTTTGCAATGTGATCCCTGGTGCTTCTTCCTTTCCTGAGCCCCACTTGGACCTCTGGGATTTCTCTCTCCATATATGGTTGGAATCTATGTTGCAGAATTTTGAGCATGATTTTGCTTGCATGGGATATCAGTGCTATGGTTTTATAGTTGCTGCAGTCTCTTGTGTCTCCCTTTTTGTGGATGGGGATGTATATTGATCACTTCCAATCTGTTGGCCATCATTTTGTTTTCCATACCTGTTGACATATGTTGATTAGCACTAGAGTTGACTCTGTCAGTGTGGATTGCAGCAGTTCAACTGGGATATCATTTGTTCTTGGTGATTTGTTTTTCGCTATTTCTCTTATTGTAGTTTCCACCTCACTTTTTAGAATTTGGGGTTCATCTTCATATGGCTCTTCATTCCATGTAATATTATTATTATTATTATTATTATTGTCGTTGTTGTTGTTAATAAATATAATTCTTTTGTGTATTGTTAATAAAGCATGTTTATTCATCATGTTTATTAATAAAGCATGTTTATTCACCCTCAGAGAGTAGTGGAGCCTCCTTCTTTGGAGGTCTTTAAGTAGAGGCTGGATGGCCATCTGTCGGGGATACTTTGATTGGGAGTTCCTGCATGGCAGGGGTTGGACTGGATGGCCCTTGTGGTCTCTTCCAACTCTATGATTCTATGATTCTATGATCATGCTGGGAGGGAGGGGAATGCCTGCTCCACTCCTTCCATCACCATCACTTCCATTGCCCTTGACACATCAAGAGGAACAGATCTGAAGAAGAGACCTATTTTATCTGTGGAGGCCCTTAATGTGAACTAGAAACCTGGAAAATCAGAGTTCTAACTCACGTGGAGAGCCTGGACAAACAGTGTAGACAGAACTGGGAACAGTTGGGATTGGCTAGAATGCACACACACCCTGATTTACTACACATATTTCATTTGCAACTGACTAGCAAATTTCTTGCCTGAGCCATTTGAAAGATGACCCATAGAATCATAGATTTGGAAGAGACCACAAGGACCATGCAGTCCAACCCCCTACCTTGCAGGAACTCACAATCAAAGCACTGCTGACAGATGGCCATCCAACTTCTGTTTAAAGACCCCCAAAGAAGGAGATTCTACCACACTCCAAGGGAGTGTATTACACTGTTGAACAGCTCTCACTGTCAGGAAGGTCCTCCTTATATTAGGTGGATCTCCTTTCCTGTAGCTTGCATCCATTGTTCCATGCCCTATTCTCTGGATCAGCAGAAAAGTTTGCTTCATCCTCAATATGACATCCCTTCAAATATTTGAACAGGGCTATCATATCCAGCTCCCTAAATCTCTACCCATAGGGCATTATTTCCAGACCCTTCACCTTCTTAGTCACCCTTCTTTGGACACTCCAGCTTGTCAATATCCTTTTTGAATTATGGTGCCCAGAACTGGACACAGTATTCCAGGTGAGGCCTGACCAAAGCAGAATACAGTGGCAACATTACTTCCCTTGATGTAGACACTATACTTCTATTGATACAGCATAGAATCCCATTGGCTTTTTAGCTGCCACATCACACTGTTCACCAGATCCCTTTCACATGTAGTCTTGTTAAGCCAGGTGTCCCCCATCCTATATCTATGAAAATGAAGCTGCTATTTATATATCTATACATTTCATTTTTCTCCCCTAATGGCAGTACTTTAAATTTCTCTGTGTTGAAATTCATTTTGTTAGCTTTGGCCCAGCTTTCTAATCTATTAAAGTTATTTTGAATTTTCACCCTCTCCTCTGGGGTACTAGCTACTCCTCCTAATTTGGTGTCATCTGCAAATTTGAGACGCATGCCCCCTATTCTTTCATCCAAGTCATTGTTAAAGATGTTGAATAGCACTGGGCCCGGGACAGAACCCTGTGGCACCCCACTAGTCACTTCTCTGAAGAATGAAAAGGAGCCATTGCTGAACACCCTTTGGGTTTGGCCAGTCAACCAATTACAAATCTATTTAACAGCTGCATTGTGTAGCCCACATTTTACTAGCTTGTTTGCAAGAATGACACAGGGAACTGTGTCAAAGGCCTTACTGAAATCAAGATATACTATATCCACAGCATTCCTTTCATCTACCAAGCTGGCAATTTTATTAAAAAAAGAGATCAGATTAGTCTGGCATGACTTGTTTCTCTGAAGCCCATGTTGACTTTTTGTGATTATGGCATTCCCTCCTAAATGTTCACAGACTCTCTGTTTAATGATATGCTCCAGGATCTTTCCTGGTATTGATGTCAGACTAACTGGACAATAATTGTTGGGATCCTCTTTTTTCCCCTTTTTGAAGTTGGGGACAACATTTATCGTCCTCGTCTGCTCTCCTGTTCTCCAGGAATTCTCAAAGTGGTTCTGAGATTACATTTATCAGTTCTTTTAATACCCTTGGATGTAGTTAATCTGGTCCTGGAGACTTAAATTCAATTAGATTAACAAGGTCTCCCTGTACTGCCTCTTTATTTATTCTGTGCTGCATTTCCTCTATTCTGTCCTCTGTTCCATCTTCTTCAGGTTGAGCACCCTTTTCTTTTACTGAGAAGATGGAGGCACAGAAGGTGTTGAGTAGTTCTGCCTTTTCTCTGTCCACTGTAAGCATTTCACCATCTTCTCCATGCAGTGGCCCTTTCCACTGTATAAGATACTCCAGGAGAACATGATCACTCTCACCTAAGGATCCCACCACTTGCATCCCATTAACCAGGTCATCCCTGTTGGTTAGGAGCAGATCAGACTGTTGCTTCCAAGTGGAGACTTTTCAGCCTTAGCAGTCAAAAGGTATTATGCACATTCTATTTTTGTCTTTAGTGATTTTCTTCTGGGAAGGAAAAAAAAATTGAAATAAACTGGAAGAAAAACCAGAAGCTTACAGATTGAACAAGATTGGGTTCCAGGGTGCATCTACACTGCAGAAATAATGCAGTTTTACACAACTTTAAGTGCTGTAGCTCCATCCCATGGAATAGTGGGGTTTGTAGTTTTACAGAATCTTTAGTCTTCTCTGCCAAAGAGTGCTGGTGCCTTACAAAACTACAAACTATCATGGCAGTTAAAGTGGTGTCAAACTCCATTATTGATATGGTGTAGATGCACCCTCACAAAAACAGCTAATATTTACAAGTTGAAATAATAACACCAGGCAACGTCTATTGGCCATGGGAGTATGGATGGACTGGTGGGATGTTCTCCTTTTTAGCTTAGTTTGTAGAAATATGAAGACAAACTATGGATGTAAAATTACTTGCTATTGTTTGTCAAAATCTTAGCATAGCTAGGGCTGCGTTGTACCTCCATACTATAGAAATGAGCATAGACAATGTAGGATAGTGGTGTCCTGAAGGACAACATTACGATCCCTTATGATTCCAAACTTTAATCCTCCAGGTCCCAGAAGCCCAGTCAACATGACCAACAGTCAGGAATTCTGGGAGCTGAAGCCCAAAACATCTGGAGGACCAAAGTTTGGGAACCACCGCTCTAGAGTCTAGAGATGGAAAGGCTGAGGTGACTGGAAAATGGGAAATGGTATCTACAGAGAGGTTGGCTACTTCAATTACAATGCCTACAAAACAGAGGCAGAAAGAGGTCCGAGGTAGAAGAAGATAATGAAGTAGCAGGATTGCCAACAACAGCACCAAGCACAGCAGCAGCACCTATCTACGACATGCAAAGTCAGATGTAGCCCTGCTTCCTTATGGGACATAGCTGGAACCAGAGGCAGGTGGAGCTGCAGTGGTCTCACAGTCTCTCTGTATTCTGAAGCCACAGATGAGTAGAAGGCCAACCAGGAATGGGACTTCCCATTGGTCGCCACCCTCCTCCCTAATATCTCACTGCATAGCTTTCCAAATTATAATAGAGAACTGGGTAAAATGAAAGAACTGATAATGGCTTCCACAATAATCTGGTTCCATCTCCTTACATGCAAAGATTCCCAACATTTTTTAAAGCATACCTTCAGGGAGATTTATCCACATTTCTAGATTTGAAAAGTCAGAAAATTCTACCTTCTTAGTATGATCAGACCAGTTCAGAGCTCCTGGAGATTCTAGTGATGGAATAAGTCAGTCTAATGAAGCTGAACAGTGGGAGATGGACGGAGAAAAAGAAGTACTTTTTCACAAAGTACCTAGTTAAATTAAGATGTAGTGATGGCCACCAACATGAATAGTTTTAGAAGAGGGCTTGACAATTTACAGAGGATGCAGCTGTCTATGGTTACTGGTCACAATGACTACATAATCCCTTCTGTATCTAAAGCATTATGCTCCGGCAAGCTAGTAGGTGAATCTGAGTGAAGGTACACTCATATCTCATATGTGGGCTTTACATGCCACTGCTGGAAAAGGATGCTGAAGTAAACATGTCTTTGCTCTGAGGCAGCAGACCTCTTAATGAAAAGATATTAAAACCAATCCCAAAACCCAGACCCCCATGGCAAAGGAAGCTTTTTTTTTTCTGGTTCCAATCCCTCATTTCTCAATATCCTTCATTTCATGTATAAAGGACTAATTTTTAAACTTAACCACAGGCATTGGAAAGGTCTCAGTTCTCTTTAAATGTACGGTATATGTCAAGCAGATGCCCCTATGGAAAGTCCACCCACAAGACAAGAGGGCAGCGTCAGTCACCTAATCAGAATGACATCAATCCATTTGTTTAAAAAACCTGTTATTGTGTCCATTATTGTAGATAGATTTCTCTTAGCACTTTTGAGCATCACTCTTCTTAGGCAATGGGAAAGCTCAGTTTAAGCACATCTGCCTCTCTTGTGTTGCTCTGAAACACAAGTCCCAGGTGTGGGACCTGGAGGCATTCTCCTTAAACATATCTGTTTGCATACTTTGCAGCTGCCCTGCTTGGCTGGTGCTCTTCCTTGATACGTCTGTCTTGGGATTTGTGGGATGGCTTTTAAACATGTTATACACATGAGCTGTTAAACAGGCCATTCTTCAGGTTTTGTGTGCTCCCCAAAGATCTTGAGCTGTTAAAACAGATGCATCCTGTCTCTACTGTCCATAGTGCAAATGCATGCTCATGAAAAAGACACCATGCAGTATGAGCTTTCCATGAACATGTTTTTTGCTGGAATTCTATTTTGAAATAATAATAATAGTAATAATAATAATGTTATAATTGTTATTGGACTACAGTTTATAGGGGAATTATTTTCTAGTGCATCTTTAACAAATTAGCAAAGTTCCCTGCCCTCACTTTTAAATCAACACCGTTACAGAGTAAATGAATATACCACATAGTTTGAAGAAAAGAGGGGAGAGATCACATGCTCAATAAAAACCTGCAGGAGAACTTTGAGATATAAATAAAATCCCTTATATAAATTCTTGTCCAGCACATATGATAGTTTACATACTTACATAGTTTGTAGCTGGTATAAACATACGAGTATACTACTCAGAGCTGGGAAAATTGCTTTTCTGGGTTTTTAGCTCCCAGAATCTTTTAGCCAGCATATCCATTAGCTGTCTGGGGGTTTCTGAAGCTAGTAGTCCCAAAAGTAGCATTCCTTACCTATCTCCACCTTTCTAGTGCGGATGGGGATTAGCTGCAAGCAACTTTCTGTCCTGTATACTCAGTTGCCAGAGGCCAGAGTTTTAGCTGTGGTCGGTTGCTGTCAGAGTACAAAAGATCCATCTGGAGCCGAGAGAGGTTTGGTCGGTTTGGTTCTTGAAAGGTCATGTAATTAATATCTAGACCTTTGTGCAAATGGCACATCTGAAGGAGCAAGTGGTTAGACCACATTTATTTGATAGAAGAAGGAAATATTTGTTTATGCTTGGTATCTTTCTACTGAAGAAAATTAGCATGACGTGAATCTTGCTTTTAGAAGGCATATATCTTTGGGTCTAGGTTGTAAAATAAATGTCAGGATAGATGGCTCTCAAAAAAACCAAAATAAAATAAATGCCTGCAGAATAAATTCCAACTTGGCTGAGGAATACAGATGAAGCACTTTACACGAGCACATCTAAACAGTGCTAAAATGACAGAGGAAAATTTAAATTGCTGGGAGGAAAGGAAAATATGTGTGGAAAGGTGGGAAAGCAGCTCTCACATTGCAGAAGCAGCTCTCACATTGCAGCTCTCACATTTATACTAACCAGTGTTGTTCCAGTGACTTGCATATCAATCTGACTTAGAGGTCATTCACACATTGTTGTTTTTAGCGCGACCGCAAATAATCTCACTCACTCATTCCAGGTTTGTTGTTCACACTATGGAATCGCATCCATGCGCATCTCTGTGAGTTTAGTTGCTCACACATGTCAGACATGTGAATGTATTTGAAGCTTGTTCAAGACATGCAGAGTTTTATCCTGGTTTATCCTGGGTCTAGTCACATCAATTATTCACATAGCCAAGAATCCACATCTTTTAGAATAACTCTGAAAAAATTCTGACATCTATTATCCCAGGTTAAGTGGGGTTTTTGGCAGCCCCCCAACTTAATTGGAAACATTCAAAATCCATGTGAACAACAAAGATTCAACCCAGATTCTACCTGGATTATTTTCATGGTCTGTATAACCCCTAAGAACAAGGACAGGTATCTCCTGGCTTGAAAGTAGTACATATGAAGAGGATTTAGGGGGTCTCAGTAGTCCATGAGCTAACCATGAATCAGTAGTATGATGGATGCCATAGTAAAACAAACAAACAAACAAAATAAAACAGTACAATTCTGGGCAGCATCAAAGGAATATTGTGTTCGGATCAAGAGAATCATAGAATTGTAGAGTTAGAAGAGACCCCAAGGGCCATCCAATCCAACCCACTGTCATGCAGGAACTCTCAATCAATGCGCACACACCAACACCCAGATGTCCATCCAGCCTCTGTTTAAAGACCTCCAAAGAAGGAGATGCCACCACTCTCCAAGGCAGCATATTTCATTGTTAAACAGCTCTTGCTCTCAGGAAGTTCTTCCTAATGTTGAGGTAGAATCTTATTTCTTGTAGTTTGAATCCATTCCTCTGGGTCTCTGGAAAAGCAGAAAACAAGCTTGCTCCATCCTCAATATGACATCCTTTCAAATATTTAAACAAGGCTATCATATCACCTCTTAACCTTCTCTTCTCCAGGCTAAACATACCCAGCTCCCTATGTTGCTCTTCATAGGACATGGTTTGCAGACCTTTCACCATTTTGTTCACGTTCCTCTGGACACAAAAAAGATATTGACAAGTTGGACAGTGTTCAAAAGAAGGTGACAAAGATGATAAAATATTTGGAAACCAAACTTTATGGGGAAGGTGTTAGGCAGCTGGATATGTTTAGCTTGGAGAAAAGAAGACTTTAAATATCTGAACAATGGCATCATTAGGATTAGTGCCTAGGATTAGAATTACCAGTGTGATAATTCATACTATTACCCCCTGCTCCAGATGCCTGGCTGGCACATCCCCCAGCCACCCCTTTCATGGCCTGGCTGCCTCTGCCATGGTGGTCGTGGGTAGAAAAACCCATTCTTTCTGGGTCCTTCTAGGTGTTACCTGGTGTGGTCTGTGCCCCCCCCCCATGACACCCCTGTAGCTGAAGGAGTGTCCTGTAGAAGATAGAGTTTTCTGCTGCTCCAGAAACTAGAACACAAACAAATGGATTCAAATCACAAGAAAAGAGATTTGACTAAACATTAGGAAGAACTTCTTCAATATAACAGTTGTTCACCAGTGGAAAAGTCTTCCTCATAGGGTGGTGGACTCTTCATATTTAGAGGTCTTCAAACAGCGGTTGGATGGGCATCTTTCTGAGGACATCATGCTAGACGCTTCAAAATCTGACCTTGTTTTTGGTTGTTGTCCAAGTTGCAGTGCCACGTTTTAAGTCAAAATTCCAGACCAGGGTGGAAGACCTCTAGAAGTAAAAAGGAGCTAGCTAAATTGAAATTTTGCTAGATTGTCAAAATTTGACACTACGTTTGGTTGTCATCCCAGTAGAAGTGCTGAGTTTTAAAGTCAAAATTCCAGATGGGGAGACCCCACTGAAGAGTTTTGTAGCATTAGATATGAATTTGGCCAGCTAGTAGTTACTACAAGAATAACCCACTGCAGTGTTCAGTTTCAAGTCAGATAGTTAAAATTCCAAGTGAGGGCTTCCTAGAAATGAAATGTGGAATAACTCATGGGGAAATCATGGTACATGTCTCAAAATCTGACAGGCTCTTTTTGTTTCCAGGGGCTAGTTCCAAGTCAAAATATAAACAAGAGGCTTCCTAAGGCAAAATAATGGGAAATATTTTAAAAAGCTAGAAGACAGGAGAAAGCTGTCTGAAGCACTACAGCTTAGGAAAGAAGGTGGGAAAATTGGAGAAGTCTGAGGTGCTGCTGCTGCTAAGATTGCTGAAATTAAAAGAGGGCAGTAAAATGGAAGAGGGATTTCCTGAGATACTGCTGTTACAATTCCTGTGTATGTGTGTGTTTCCTCCCCAAAAAAGAATAGACCACTTTTAAAGCATTAGACATTAATCTGGCCAGCTAGCAATTATATAAAAATAAGAGTGTTCTATAGGACCTTGTGGTTTGAATTGGGTTTGTGTTCTAAAGCTATAATACAAAGAGTTAATTAAAGATTTTAACTCCAGCTGAGCATGAATAGTAGAAAATTCAGAAGAGATGAATGGAAAATACATCTTCATAAAGCACAAAGTTAAACATGGATTTCACTGTTACACGATGTGACAGTGGCTAACTCTGCAGTTTATCACACAAGTGCCCAAATCCCATGCAGAAACTGGATTTAAATTCCAGGAATATCCTGCAAAAATGGGATCATTTTCAGATACATCAGGGACATTGAGCATTAATTTGACATTAACCCACTCAGAAAGTGGACAAAATCGGCTGCTTTTTACTTTTGGGGAAATCCTGAAAGTAAAAAGCAGCTGATTTTGTCCATTTTCTGAGTGGGTTAATGTTGGATTAATGCTCAACACGTTTGAAAATGATCCCACTTTTGTGGATTTAAATCCCGGTTCTCCACAGAATTTGGCCGATTCCCTCCTGTGTGATAAACTCCTCTGTTGGCCTTAGAAGAGGACTGAACAAACTCTTGGAGGATGAGGGTAGCTCTAGTTACTAGTCATTAGAACAATGTATTCCATCCAGCACTAAAGACAATGGCTGGTATTCTATACCACTACTTAATAACAGTTGTGTAACTAAGAACCTTATTACACTAGGCAGCTATTTTGGAATTGTGTTGGGATAATAGTGCCATTGGTTGGTGCTTCTCATATGAAATTGTCCTGATTCTGTTATGATCCTGTAGGAAACTGTTTAATTTCTTTTTATTAACAAAAAATATCCAGAAAAGCATCACACTATCTGTCACTATAATGCTATAATGCCATGGTGTCTTATATTTTTTTTTGGGGGGGGGGGGGTTGGCATCTTTCTGCATGCATGCATGTTTGTGTGTGTGTATGTGTGTGTGCCAAACAATGAGAAGGGATGGGGAATGTCTTGGAAGAAGTAGTGGGCAGGCAGTCCCAAATGCTTTGTGCAATATAGTTTTAGCACAAAAGAATGCTGTAATCCTGAATGAATCCTAAAATGTGCAAGGAAAGAAAGCAACTCTGATTAAACAATATTTTTACAGACAACATGATTGGAGCTCCATGTGATAAGCCTCTAAGTAATATCCCCCCATGCCTATCTTACCTGGCATCAGTCTTACAAAGAGAAGGAGGTCTGTTCTGCTATCATTCAGGGCATAGGTCGATAGTGTTTCTACCCCTCTCCCACCAGCAAGCGAGGCTGTGACAGGAATTGTGATGACCATGCTTCTGATTGTCACAGCCTTGTTTGCTGGTAGTTACAATTGTGGCATTAGTGCCACAATCATGCCTATGTAGGGATCATGACTACAAAGTAGTTACAGATATGTAACTCTAGGTTATGCATTCATAAGTGACATACTGAATGTGATCCCCTGAGTTTCTGTGTAATAGGTTGTGGTGGTGGGAAGCATGTGTCTGTGTGTGTGTGTGTGAGAGAGAGAGAGAGAGAGAGAGAAAGAGAAAGAAAATCACATTCCCGTTTTGTTCGTGTGCTTCTCATGGGACACTGATTGGACTAGATGAGACCTTGGTCTGATCCAGCATGACTCTTCCTATAGGCTTATATGTTGTTTTCTGCTTACTCTCAGGACCTGCCTTGCATACCTTTGGTCTAATGGCTGCTGCCAACAAGAAATGTGCTATGGGATTTTCTAGACCTTGAGCAATTAAGATTGCCAGACTGAAAACTGGAGAGGACTCCTGTACTTTTGATGGTTGTGTCGAAGAAGGAATTTCAGCTGGTGTTGTTTGTTACCTGGTTGCATGACAAGCAACACTTGCTGCAATTCCCTCTTCTACACAACCATGGAGCCCTGTCCAGCTTTTATTCTGACACCCCTGTGAGCTGAGATATAGAAGCCAGGGGCACAGTCACTCACCAGCTTCAGGAGTACTTCTTTTGAAGTCTGAAGGTTTTTGTGCTTTCTTTGCCCCAAATGCACTTTGGGGAGAGCAGAGGGCTGAGGAGAGCGGTCCCTACCCTCCCACAGATCTTGCCTCTTCTGGTCCCCTGCTCTCTGAGAGAGATAGTATGGGCATTGCCATGCTGGTGAAAATAAGGCTAAGATTTATTTCTGCTGTGAGGAGGGGAAGGCGTGAAGGCGAGCTGCCTGAAGTGCTTTGTGCTCTCCTCTTTGGATATTAGTTTGATGTGGGCGACCTCTCTCATTGTTAGATCGCTTAAGTCGAACTGTTGAACAAATTGCTTGCTGTGGACATAACATAAGTATTATTGGTACTGATAATAATCTTTGTATGTTTTATGCTCCTTCAAACTTTCAATATGTTGCAAACGAATAAACTGTAACTGCTGCACAGTGAATGTTATATTGTGATGCATTATAATTACTGTGAATTGCTCTGAGCACAAATGTATTTCTTTGGAAGTGCAATAGGCAAATAGATTGACTACAATTGATGAATGCGGCTTCTTATACAGTCAAGCTCTGTTGTCACTGTGTTGCTGTCCCCAATACAAGATTTTGCATCCCCTGAAGATAATAGGAGAGCAGCCCTTGTATTTGCTTAACACTGGACAGCATCCTCCATTGCACCTGAAGGCAAAAGGTGGTGGTGGTGGGGACGACAGTGGCAGGGAAGCTTATGTGACATATGCCCCTCTCCTCTAACACCTTGCTGCTCTCTTCCAGCAGCTACTGTCTCACTCTGCCTAACGTTGTTAAGGTCACAGTTTTCCATAGTGTTGCTGTTTACCCCACAAGACGGAAGGACAAGCGTTCCCAGATAGAGAGGAAAGCCAAGCCAAGCCTTGGGTCCAAGCCTTGTTGAAAGAAGGCTGGGATATAAATTAAAGGAATGAATAAATAAAAATAAAATAAAAGTATGCCCCACTCTGTCCTTCTAATGGGTGACAGAATATCAGAAGCCAGCTTTTAGATAGATATATGGGTGCATTCTTCCTTCACATTCCTCTCACAGAAAGCCAGCCAGAGACTGACTGGAAAGGAATTATATACTGTAGATTTGGCCCTCTGAGCAATGGTGGCATTCTTTGTATCAACCAGGGCCACCGAGAGCACAGAGCCACCATCCTGACAGATGTCATTTTCTAAGAGCATTACATACAATCCTGAGCCTTTAGAATTCATGCTAAAATTTCATTTAAAAAATATCTGCTGGATAAAATCTTTGAGTCAAGATACAGGGACCTCTGAGAGCACTATCGGGGATCACTTTGCTCCAGCATCAGTGGTGTGGGCAAAGAGGCTCTTCCTGAAATCTCCATTTGCTTTCTCTTCCTTCCCATTTCCTTAGAGTAAACATACAGGAGAAAGGGTAATGACAGTCCAGCCTTGACAGGCAGGTGCTGGCAATGAACTTGAGGCAAGAAAAGCACCTTTAGGCTGTTTAGTATATCTAGTATATCACTTGCCAAGGCAAGTTCCTGGCCTATGAAGCATGACAGTCCTGAGAGTACAAAAACAAAGGCCACCCAGTTGGTTGCCTCTTGTGTCTCTGGTGTAAGAAGAGGGAGCCAGTGTGCCTCCAGTGCATTGCTTAGTTCCTTCCATGTCCCCAGTGTTCTGCCCTTACATTACTCTCACTTCACACTGTTATAACACACAGAGAAAGAGGATGCTGGGAACTGCTCTCTCCTTTTGCAGGTACACCTCCGTTAACAAAGCAGATATGTTCCTGTGCATGCCTTCTTGAACAGAAACTTTGGTACCAGAGGCAGAAATAACATGGAAAGAATGGGAATAGGTTCCTACACCAGAAAAAAGAAGAGCAGTTCAACATGTTCTAGCATACTTTTGGTTCAAAACACTATGTACATGTGAAATGAAACAATCAGGTCCGACAAGCTTTGCATAAGTTAATAAAAACATTTCGAACCTTCTAGGGAGCACCTGAAAGCTTAGTCCAAAATGAGTCCAGGCCTGATTTTTTTCTTTCAGAAGCTTTCATGTTTCTTTTCTTATAATTTCCATTTTGGTGGTTTTATGCTAGGGGTAGATAGAAAGGGAGGATTATCAGCTCTCTCTTCTCTTTTGTATTGTTCATGCATGCTCAGTAAGGGTTGCTGGAGTCTGTTTGTTTACCTTGCCTGTTGTAAGCAGGCACATATGTATCTATTCTAGATGGCCTCCAATAAACAAAAAAAAGTGAAAATGAGCAAAAATAGCTGGTGGAAATGAACAGCATGCATCTGTGTAGCTTGCAGAAGGTTGTGTGGGTGTGAATATTGGTCCCTGCTCCATACACAAGATGTCCACCCATGTTATAGAGGAATGTTTGACCATGAGATCTCCCAGAAGTAATAGTGCCACTCTATTCTGCTTTGGTCCGGCCACACCTGGAATACTGTGTCCAGTTCTGGGCACCACAATTCAAAAAGGATGTGGAGAAACTGGAGCGTGTCCAAAGGAGGGCAACTAAAATGGTGAAGGGTCTGGAAAGCAAGCCCTATGAGGAACGACTTAGGGAGCTGGGGATGTTTAGCCTGGAGAAGAGAAGGCTGAGAGGTGATATGATAGCCGTGTTTAAATATTTGAAGGGATGTCATATCGAGGAGGGAACAAGCTTGTTTTCTGCTGCTCCAGAGACTAGGACCCAAAACAATGGATGCAAGCTGCAAGAAAAGAGATTCCACCTCAACATTAGGAGGAACTTCCTGACAGTAAGGGCGGTTCGACAGTGGAACACACTCCTTCCTCGGAGAGTAGTGAAGTCTCCTTCCTTGGAGGTCTTTAAGCAGAGGCTGGATGGCCATCTGTCGGGGATGCTTTGATTGGGAGTTCCTGCATGGCAGGGGGTTGGACTGGATGGCCCTTGTGGTCTCTTCGAACTCTATGATTCTATGATTCTATGATTCTATGATTCTATGGCTATAGTAGGATTGGCTAGAGTAGAATTGTATTGCTTACAGCAGGTACATTGCTGCTGGTGCTGGCGTTGCTGTTGCAACCCTCCATGAAAGTCTGTGTTTCTCCAGCCCTCCTTCACCACTCTCCTAATGTCAGTGCTGCTAAAAATACCTTCCAGCTAGACAGAGGATGAGGAGGAAAGAGGATTGGTTGGACATAAAAAGACTTTATAAAAAGGAACTTCTTTGTCAGAGGCTTTGTTAACAGAGGTATGCCTGAACATATAATCCTTGAACCAGGCTAGAATGTTTTAGGATTATATATAAAATGAGAGAGCAGTTCCCAGCATCCTCTCTCTTTGTCATGCTTTAACACTGTCAAGTAAGAGGAGTGTAATGGTAGGACATTGGGGACATGGCAGGAGGGGAGCAAGGCACTGGAGGCACACAAGCTCCCTCTTCTCACCTCAAAGCCAGTTCATGGCTTGGCAGAGGAGTGACACAAATGGAAAGCATCGCTTGATCCACAACACTGCTTTGATTGAAGGCTGGAAGTGGCACAAGAGGCCAAAGCTTGGAAAATTTACTCTTTTGGACCAGAACTCCTAGAATCCTTCTGGCCATGCATTGTCCATGCTGGGTGTGGGAGTCAGGGAGCTGTCGTCCAAAAATGTAATTTTCCTACACTCTCCAAGAGATTTACTCACCCTAGCTTTACTCTCCACCCAACCATAGTGAAGACCATGCCATTTGGAATACTTTGTCACTTTCAGGTTCCCCTAAACAGCCCTGTGCTTGTCCATCCTGTCATGGGTCTCTGTCTGTGATCTTCTTAATTTGGATCTTTAGAAGAAAAGCCAGGCGGGTGCATAGGATTTTTCACCCCAGCTGTGCTACCTTCTTTGTGTCTGCTATGGGTTCAGTCTCTGTGTGCAGTGGAATCAGTCAGCCTGGATGTATTGCATACATTAGCCATAGGCCACTGCAATCAATAGAGGAGAAACATAACATGTATCAAGAAAATGTGATGCAGCTGTCATTCCAATATATCTTCACAGCAATCAACTACACGAGTTTTGACAACCTTGTCCCTCTGCCTTGCTGCTGTCATAGCAAACAGTGCAACCTTGTGGGTGACAGCATGGTCTTTCCCATCAAGAAGTAAGACAAGTTCCTGATAAATATACCAAAAAGCAGAGATGCCACAATATTATGGCATATTTGATTTCTAAATTGGCTATTGTTATTCTCCTGCTATGGACAATTATTCTGAAAGCTCTGTCTGCTCTCTTCTCTTTTATATATTGTATTTCCTCTCAGAAAATATCATCCACATTTTTGCACAAGCTAGCGGAGATTGGGGTTTAAGAATTATGCATTCAAATATAAAAGGCAGGATCTATATTTAAATTCACATTCCAACATACTTCTGTTTTGATGAACAACAATCATTTGCTGGTATGGTTTTCAGATCTTAGGGACTGCCTCCTTTTCTCCACCGGGGGAGGAAACTCAGGGTGAGAACACTGTCTTAAAAATGTGTGTATCTGTATTTTCCTCATTAAGGTAAAGGTAAAGGTAGTCCCTTGACATGAATGTCTAGTCATAACTGACTGTAAGGGGCGGTGCTTATCTCCATTACTAAGCTGAAGAGCCAACGTCATCTGAGGACTGTTCTGGTGATCATGTGGCCAGCATGACTGCACCAAATGCTGTTACCTTCCCACTGAAGTGGTACCTATTTATCTACTTGCATTTGCATGTTTCAAACTGATAGGTTAGCAGAAGCTGGGACTAGTGAGAAGAGCTCACCCCATCATGCAGCACTTGGGCCTTGAACTGCCAGCCTCCTGATCTTCCAGTCATCAGAATTAGTGTACTAAACCACTAGTATTTTCCTCATTACTTAGATTTAATTTTTGTTATTTGAATGGCACACACTCTGTTCAACTGTAATTGCTCTTTAAGGTATCAGGCATTATTGTGGGTTGTCTCTTGGAACATCACCAGCTCCTTCTCCTTTGACATCAGAAGTGGTGTCCCTAGATCTCAGGTTTTGGCCCTGAAATCTCAGGATAGTTCTGTCCTGGCAACCCTATGTACTGGTGACAGGGAGTGGGGCTGACTGAGATCTTGTTCACAGATTCAATGCCTAAATCATAATCACTGTTATATTGTTATAAGTACAATGGAACCAAATTCACTGTATGTTTGCATCCAAACTTACATGGATGCTTTTGCTTTGAGACACTTGCTTATTCCCAAGAGAACATAAAGGGAACATCTCTTCCTGGCTGTATCCATATCAGAGCCTGAAGTTGCTTTAACAATCACTCCTTCTATGTTAGAAAACTCTCCAGATTACCCTTCTGAGACAGGGGTAGATACTAGACTTTGTAATAGTGGAGAATTTTTAGACATGGCCATTCAACCACTGTGAAGCTGACATATGTTTGTAGTACAGATAAGCAGTCCTATGTCCACATGCTTGGCTGGCATGCCCACTGAACTCAATTCTCTATGAATAAGCTGGCTACATTTGCCACCAGATCAAAGCTGCATTTCCTATTATGACATGAAGTGGAGAGAGGAAGAGACCCCATTGCCAATAACTTGTCCCTTTTATTTTAGTTCTACCCCAATTAGCTAATAAATAATCCAACTACATGCCAGACCAATTAGGAGTTATATATCTCTAGTAGGATATTATTTGCTTAAGGGTTTATGCTTGCTTGGTGTCTATCATTCTGTTTCCTCATTCACACAGGTTACTCATCTTCCTATACCTCTTGGCAGCCATGTCTCCCCTGTGAATGTTTTCTATCTGTCTTGCTACTTATTTAGCCATCTTGCATCTCTTGTCACTTTCCCATACTGTGTTTATCTGTTTGCCTCCTTTTATATCCAATATTCTGTAGCATATTTCCCACCTTCCCCAGTCTTCCTATTTATATTCTTGTCCCTTGCCTGCTCACCCCCCTCTCCCAGACACTCCAATCCATTTATCAATCTTGTTTACTCTCCCTGCCACTCTTTGGGCTCTCTTGTTAGCAAAAATGCACATCCATCCTTTGTCTCCAGGCCTTTCTGCTGCCCATATCAGCAGGGCTACACATTAATAGATCCAATATTTCTGCCTAAAGAGTCTCCAGGGCCGTTATTCTCTGCTCAGCCATAACAGGGCTGAAGGCAAAGGCAGAGCTGCCCTTCCAGTCCCTATTATTCTGGAATCTAGCCTGCCAGGTAAAAAATGGTGCAAAGATTTGATGGTGTTTGCTTTTGCTGCAGAAGTTTGTTAAATAGGGAAGGAGGGAGTATTGGTTGGCTTTGACTTTTGAGCTACAAGTCTGAAAATGTGGGCGAGCTGAAAGGTTCAGCTCTCTTAAGGCTATTTCAAATGGGATAGAATGGAAATCCTAGGTTTGTCATGGCAAGATGTTGCCAAGATGGATAGCTACACAAACTATGAATTTTTCAGAAATAATTTCTAGCCCACAGGAATGGTTAGTGCCTACTTGTGTATGTATACACCTTCAAGTTGCCTGTTGACTTAGGGCAACCCCTTGAGTTTCACAGGTTTTTTGTTTTGTTGTTTTTTTTCTGCTAAGAATATTCAGATGTGTTTTTGCCAGTTCCTTCCTCTGAAATATTGCCTACAAAATCTGGTATTCATTGGTGGTCTCTCATCCAAGTACTAACTAGGGCTGACCCTGCTTTAGCTTCCAAGATCAGATGGTGTCTGGTGCCTTTAGGATATTTAGGACCTACACTGTATAAATAAGTCTCAGATATCTTCCCTCTTTGGGCAAGCATCAGCTACTGAAGCAGGGTAATTTCAAGTGGAACTGGAGGAAAAGATTAATGTGCCTCCCATTACAGTGGAAAAATTACTCACTCAACACTATTTTTTAAAAGACACAACAGCAATATCTAGTTTTGCTCTCAGTCACTCATTGTAAAGCAGAGGTGGGGAATTTTTGGTCCTCTAGATGTTTTGGGCTTCACCTCTCATCAGTCCTATCTAGCTCACCTAATGGTAAAAGATTAGTACAAAATATCTGGAAGGCCAAGGGTTTCCTCCCCTGTTTGTGAAGTCCACCCTGAATGGCAACAGAGGTTTTGACCAAAGTTTACTCTCATGAACATC
Source organism: Phrynosoma blainvillii (assembly GCA_026167975.1). NCBI lineage: Eukaryota > Metazoa > Chordata > Lepidosauria > Squamata > Phrynosomatidae > Phrynosoma > Phrynosoma blainvillii. The sequence goes on from JANUYF010000004.1 coordinate 158,944,353, forward strand.
AACTAATCATTTCTGGAACTCAGCCATGAAGGTAAATGAGAGGGAACAATGGAAGGACAGCATCAGAAGTCTCTGATCATGCCCCCTTTGCTCTTTAGAAAGAAGGAAAGAGGTCTATAGAGTCCATTCCCCTGTTATCTGGCTTAGTGGTAGGTTTCCAAACAGTTCCTGGCCCTTCACCCCTACATTGCCCCTGAAAAAACATGTATGTTCACCAGATCAATGTAGCATACAAACATTTACTGTATCTCCATGACTCATGCACCATTCCTGTCTACTGCAGTGTGCTTGCTAGTAAATAAGAATCCACATTCTGGGAAAACTGAATACTGGACAGCAAAAATAAAAATAAAAATCTTAGATCATATCTGCTGTCCACTTCCTTAATGTCTGCACCTTCTTTTTTCCTTGCCTTCCCTTGCCCTTTCTGTTTCTTGCCATCAGCAAGCAGAACTTTTTTGTGGTTCCAGCAGTGGGAGTTAGTGCCTTCCATGCCAGTGAGGTGGGAAATTTGGTCTGGGTTGCAGTTTGAACAGAGCTCTTCCCTTGAAACAGGTTCATTATTTGGGATAGCACCATAAAAACCCAGAACTGATTCACCATCTAACTGACAAAGAAGCCAGCAGTTGCCACTAGGTTCTAGGGTGGTGATTCCCAAACCTTGGTGCTCCAGATGTTTTGGACTTCAGCTCCCAGAATTCCTGATTGTTGGCCAAAATAGATAGGGCTTCTGGGAGTTGAAGTCCAAAACACTTTGAGGACCAAAGTTTGGGAAACACTGTTCTAGGGAGACACTTGTTATATTGACCTAGCTTTCCAGTCTGTCTTCATCCCAGTAGCACATCCCCAGTGGGGCAAGTGTCTTGGAGCACCCAGTGATAGAAGTGCCAATGCTGGCTCAGAATGGTGTACATCAGGGGTAGGCAACCTTTCCCCTTTAAGGGCCGAGGGACTTCAGCTCCCAGAATCCCAGGAGCTATTGGCCAGCATGGGACTTTTGGCCAACATGGCTGAGGCTTCTGGGAGCTGAAGTCCCTCGGCCCTTAAAGGGGAAAGGTTGCCTACTCCTGTAACCCATCACATCTGGGGGTAGGCATCAGCTAGGAAGGCTACCACCCTTCCTCATCTTCATGGGATGGTCCCACAAGGCTGTATCCTCACTGTCTTCTGGAACCTGGAATGACAACTGCCAGAAGTGTGCTGAAACAATTCACACTTTTTCACAAACATTTTCAGGAGTGCCAAAAACATAACAAAACAAACATACAAACACATATGCTAATCTAAATGTAATTTCAGAAGCAAAAATGTTTGCTTTTGAATTTTGTCCTTCGAGAACATCCTCATATGACTTAATCTGTTTGATTATGTGATCCATGGCCTTTTTAAGGGGGTGAGGTAGGGGCAAATATGCCTTGCCCAGGGAGAAGGAAAAAGCAGTAGCAAAGTGAGGTGAAGGGAAGGGAAGAGAGAAGAAAAGGGGCAACGTCCCTGAAGCAGCACAAGCTACTCAGGGAAACAATGGTGTCAACTAAACTAAGAGATGGGTAGTTGCAAAAACCTAGGCATTTTTCAGGAATAATTTCCATTCCACAGAAAAGGCTAATTCCTATTGAATTCAGAAACTTAACCTGAATAAAACTTGTCAGATTGCTACCTGTACTTCCACTTCCCCTTACTCCCCACCCCCCCCACCCCGTCTGCCATGTTGCCTTCCAAGCTTTATGGGCTGAGTGAATCCTATTGCTGTCTAAAGCTGGTTGTATCCCAGCTGGCAGCCTTCCAGCCTCACCATCTGTACTTGACAGCCAGCAAGCAGCTTCTTGCCAATTTCAGCATCAACATTTGCACTGCTCAGACCTGGAGCTGTGCCAGCCTCACAGACGGCAGCTTATGATCCATCCACAGTTCTGCCAGGTTTAAGGTTGGAAATTTATGGGTTCCTTTATTAACATTTATCAAGTTTACAGTGGCTAATCCTGGAGCCCTTGCCCACTTAGCAGAAAATAACCCATTAGTTTAGCTATGGTGTGTGCTTTTTAGCTCCCCCACCATCATTGCTCTGTCATGGTGGATTTGTCTGTCTTCTGAACTAGTAGGACACTGGCACCTGGGTTCAGATGATGGAAATCGAATCCTTGAGTGCCCATGGAACAGCCTACTAAAGATTTAATGATTGACCATGGTGTGCATTTATAATACCAGCTCCCCAAAGTCTGGCAGATGGACACATGGGAAGGAGAGCCACTAGTCATTTCTTCACACAGTCATCAGCCAGAACTCAGAAATATAGCTCACTGGTTTTGTCAACTGACCTTTTTTTTTTGGGGGGGGGGGGGTTATATAATAGAGCCAACAAACTTGTGAATAAAATAAGCAAAGAAGTTTGATTACTTGAATTTGATTTATTAGAAAGCAATGGTCTTGGAAACCTATATTAGCCCATGTTGGAGACATTGCTGGAATCTGAGGTTCTAATTTTGTTTGTTAAAACAGGTTTGTCATTTTTGCAGTACTGATCTTGCTTTCTTCTCCCCGTTCCCTCCCCCCCTTTTCTTTTACGCATGTACATAAACACACTCAACTTCTGTAAAAAGCCTTCATTCCCAAGACAGGTGGAATTTTTGTGGCTCATTCCTTGCATAGTCTTTCTTTTGATTCTGTAGGTTTGAGAGGAATTAAAAATATTTTTTCCCTTGTAACTTACTCTTGATTTAGGTACTGCCAAATGAGCTGGCAAAAATGAATATTTGATATCTCCAGAATATGGAGAATGCATTGGGAAATAAGTCTGATGGAGAATTTTAAAATGTCTATAGCTGGCTCCGAAAGCAGAAACCAAAGTCCTAAGTTGCTTCCTTTTTTTAGGAGGCATTGCAGGAATTGGCATTCATTTGCTCTTAGCAATCATTTTTCTTACCCTAAAGTGTTTCTGTTTTGTTCCAGGAATTTCCAGAAGTTCTTTGGGAATAAGAATATTTTGTGTCCATTACAGGAAGATGTCTAGAACTGATAGGTCAGCCATGAAGGCAAAATAAATGCAGTCTAGTGGGATAAAGTGTTGGACCTGTAGGAAGAGTCCATGTAATACTTTCTTTGAAGGAATTAACTCTTTATTATCTGTTTTCATAACGTAAGGCCAACCTAGTTGGAGATGGTCATAATTGAGTAGATATGACTGAAGCAGAGCAAAGGATAGTTTTTTTAAAAAATACTTTTTACACCTTGCTGATTGGTAACCTGTACAGCTAGGGTGAAGCTATGAAATGGATGGCCTGACCATGGAGTCTGTGGACACAAGCCATTACTCTTTAAACAATTCTAAAATTACTGGGTTTGTCTGTTATTAAGAGCAATGGGGACATCTGAAGGGCAGGGTGGATTTCCTGCATGCTTCCTCCCAGCATGGAACCTGATGTGTTTAATTCATTAGCCCTGAAAACAGCAGCTTAAGGAATGTGTTTCTACCCTTTATGGTTACAGCAATATTTCTTGAATGACAGGAAATGGAAAGTCAAGAGGAGCCTGAAACAACAACAAGGGAGTCCATGAAATTAACCGCAGCCTGAGAAATGTAGCAACAATAACTGCCATGGAACAGTAGAACAAATCTGGCCCTGCTGGCTAGGAGATTCTGGGAGTTGGAGTATAAAAAGTAATATTTCCAAGCTCTGACTGAGAATCCTTCTCAGACATGAGAATGACATGTGCTGCTTCAGTCTTTTTGCTGGCTGGCTGGTACCAAGAAAGAGGGAGAACACTGCCACCTGCATATTTACTAACAGCCTGGATAAATGCCAGTAGTCTCGACCCTATTGTGTAGGTCCAGCCAGTCCACCTGCCCAAGATGTCTCACATCAGGCATTATGTGAGGCAAAGCCCACAATAAAATATCCTAAGAGCAAGCAGCACCAGAAATTGTGGGTGGGGGAAGTCCTTTTGGATTACATTTCCCAGAGTCCTTTAACTTCCATGGCTAGTGGCAATATTAGATGTGGGGCTCTGGAGTTATAGCCCAAAAGAAGAACTGTCCCAAGCTCTGAACATCACAGATGCATTTGTGTAAATAGCATATGCTCAGCCACCCTCACAGATTTGTTCTCCCAACAGTAGTAGACTGGGGTGGCACTGGGAAGATGTTGTGGTCAGTCCCGAAAAGGGCAGGTTAGAGTTCAAAAAGTTTGGAAATCAGTATGTGCTCCAGAGCCTGGATAGTCCTGTTTGGGGTAGGAGAGGGATGATTCCTAATCTCAACACTGAGGCAATCTTCTCTACACTGTGCAATTCCATTGATCTCTGTGGGGCTAACCTCATAGTACACACACTTAGGGTCTTGCTTTCTCAGGATCCAGTCATCTCTTCTCCCCTGCCTATTGTTTTCCAGGGTCTCATGCTCTCTTCCCTTTTGCAGATCCAACATTTTTCCAGTGATGACAACCCATTGAATCTGGCAAGCTGAATTAATATTTCATCTGATGCTGACTGGCATTTTTGTCCACAATTAAATAATATTTGCATAATATGTGCTATTTACATACGGTAATTCCCTCAATTCATGGTCATCTTTCCAGTTCTGGATTTCTTGGTCACTTAATTTTAATTGATGACTTTAAGTAAATTCCCTTGATTTTCATATGTAATACACATTAATAGACATTTAGACTAGAATTGTTTTGCTTGGATACAATGTGTTTGTTCCAAAGCTTTCAAAACATCAGAATAGGAGGAGAAAAAGATGGGGAAGAGTCACCGTATCAGAGAAGGCAAAGGCAATTACACTGTTCGAGTCTCGGCTTGAGAGTCATTGCTTTACTATCCTTGCAACTTGAAAAGTGGGGCTCCGGCAATCAGCAAGCTCTCTGTACACATTTTCCAACTCTGATAAGGGCTTGGCTGGGCATTCAGTATTTCTGGAGCAATTCCTGCTGTCCTTGGGAGCTGTTCTAGGTCTTGCTGTTGCTGTATCTTGTGCAGAAAATTGTTCAGCACCTTTGTTATTTTTGGGCTAAGCTACAGACTGTGTTAAATACATAATGTACAATTAAAGACCCCTTCTTTCTTTAGCACACAAATATGTATGTGCTGCCCTGATCTAGTCTGGGACTATTGTATAGGGGTTACAGAAAGAAAGAAAGAAAGAAAGAAAGAAGGAAGGAAGACCAATCAATCACTAGTGTTATTTCTCTCTCTCTCTCTCTCTCTCTCTTATATCTTGTATATGAGGTTTCTGGATTTTTTAAAATAAAACTCTGTTAGAGTGAGAAGTTTAAACTCTAGATCAGGGCCACACTCATTTACTGTGTAGATTTAAAAAACAGTGGGAGGAGAACTCTGACTGTACAGCATGTATTGTTTGCAGTTTAGTTCCTAGACCAGTGTTCTTGTACCTGCAACTTGCCACAGGTTGTCCTGAAGTCCAAGTCACTTCCCCAAAGATGGTGCCCAAAGCTGAGTAGACTGTCAGCCCATCTAAAAAAGGATATATTCTGAATACAATAGTAATGCCACACAGCTGTTAATGCAATATGTGCTATCTGTACATCAGGTCCTAGCAATGCCAGCTGCATCAGAGCAAAAATACTAATTTAGCATGTTACTATTTCAGTTATATTGTTATATATTACTTTGCTGCTATTAAGCATTTCTGGAACTCAACTGGGAGCATTTGGATCTGTAATTAACTGCTCCATGTGTAGAGGCATACAACTGTCTGCTGTAGCATCGGCAAAATAGTACTCTCAGGATTGGGCTGGATTGATCCAATCCACTATTCAGAGCAAGAAAGGTTACAAGAAGGCTTCATAGGGGGGTTGCAGACTGTGAAAAATAGTGTGAATTCAGTCCTCTTTTAGGGTTAGGGTTAGTGCTAGGGAATCATGGGAATTGTTATTTTTCTGAGACATTGAACCTTCTTTGTCAGAGAACTCTAGTGCCACAATAAAATTCAGTTCCCATGATTCCCTAACCTTAACCCTAACCCTAAAAGTGGACTGAATTCACACTATTTTTGACAGTCTGCAACCCCCCATAGTCTCTGTAACTCTTTCTGAAGAAAGAAAGCCTTTCCAAGCTCTACTGTGGTCCTATATCCTTTGGTTATTTTTGCTTGCTTTTTGTTGGCCTGCTTCTCGATTCTGCCTCTGATTTTTCCTACAGCTCTGCTTTGCTCTGTAGTCCTGGCTAGAGTTGCTGCATTAGCTGGTCAGCTAGATTTTACCTAGATTCTGGAAACTGAAATAGAGGTCAATACGGTAAGTGCAACTCTGTTGTTTTTGTGGGGGATAAGCTTGCTACTGTCTTTCAGCATTAATGAGTGAACTCTCACAGCTTTGTTGGAATTGAAGTTGACACTCTCCCTGTCCCTAGGTAAATGTTTTAATTTGAGGATGGGGTGGGGGAAGAATAGTCTGTTGACAGAAAGCTGAGGTTTGCGCTACCAGCAAGTACTGCCTGTGAAAGTAGAAAGGATGAACTGAGAGGATAGATAGAGCTTTGCTTGTGGAATTTTAGATTTTGTAAGTGGTTTCCAATACAGAAATTAGACCCTTTTGTAAGTTCTTCCCAAACTCCTCTTACTGGCCATACTGGATTGCAAAGGAAGTGTCTTTTTGTGTTGCAAATAGATGTTAAATTTCCTGGACTTTGAGAATCTCCAAGTCATCACATGGCCAGAAGGAGGATATGCCAGCCTGCAAGAAATGCCCCTCCATACTATCTGAACTAAGAACAAAAACAGCAAAATGCAGGCCTATGACAAACATCTTCATCCCCGCCCCCTCCTGTCTGGCTTTTAACACCTTGCCTGATGAAGAAACCAGTGGAGATTTGAAAGCTTGCAACATGTATATTATACATTTTGGTTGGCCCAATAAACATATCCTGGTTGGATTTTTGATGTTATTGGATTTTACTATATGGGCAACATGGCTATCCCTGAATGTTCTCTTGTCTTCAGCCCAGATACCTGTATTTCAAGACAGAAAAGTGCAAGGATTCTGAAAACTATTTCATCAGAGCTGGAAGTATGGATAAATGCATGGAGAATCAGGGCCCCAAATGAGCATTCGGAGAAAGACAAGCCATTGAAAGGAAAGAAGCTAATTTAGTAAGCCATCACTGAGAAGACAATGCAACTGAATCATACAGTGAGAGAATATTCATAGACTGTAAACAAAATTGAGCCAGAATGAGGCAAGAGTGGTCCTGGTTCAGCAGAAGCTCAGCAGATAAACAGGGCTGAGAAAGAGGCTGGAATGCAGCACACCCTGGGATTCAAACTGAGCTGGTTCCTTTTGGAGGATGATGAGAAATAAAGGTGCTTGCGAGCTCAAAACATTCCTCTGAGGCCAGATGATGTAGCATTCAATACAGAATTCCTACCTCAGCAGTCTGAATTTTTATGTAGAAACTTTCTAGCTCCTATGGTTGGAAAGCTGTGCTTGAAATTAGGAAGACAATTATGCCTGGGAAGTATTGAAAAGAAAAGGAATTGAAGAAAATGATTTCTGTGGTCAAAGGCTTGCTTGTTCAGTGCCCCATATAATTTCTTGTCTTTCTTACTTAATCAACAGAAATACAATAAGTTATGTAGAATCTTTAAAATTACAAAAAAGGAGTGGTAGTTGGTGGGTCGGATGTGAGTGGGGCAGTAAATTCATTCCAGCTTATAATATGAACTTTTAAACTCTCCAAGGTCAATTCTGTGGGTAGAGTTAAGCTGGGATAGCACCTTTACAGTTCACACTAAAACCCAGAGCAGATGGACCATCTCACTGACATTGGAGCCACCAGCTGCCATTGAAATAAGAAATGAGAAAATAGTATGAGAACCCTTATTTTACTTGATACAACAGGTTGGACAATTTGGGTTACAGAACTTTACTACTGTTCCTGCTCTCCTTGCTCCCCCCTCCCCATGATCTCTTCATGAATTTCCAGTCTGTGCTGCCTGTTCTAGCCTTGTGGAGTCCCTTTGCCTTGCCAATGCTGCAGGGCTTGGATAAACCCGGCATGTCAGACTGCCAAAAATAGCGCAACTTGAGGCCACTTTAACTGTCCTGGCTCAGTGCTAAGGAATCATGGGAACTATAGTTTATTGTGGCACCAGATCTCTCTGACAGCAAAGGCTCAATGTCCCAGAAAAAAATATAATTTCCATTATTCCCTAGCACTGAGCCAGGACAGTTAAAGTGGACTCAAGTTGCACTATTTCTGGCAGTCTGTAAAGGCCCTTTGTCTCTTTGCATGTGCACTGAATGAGACCACTGGCCCATCCATTCCAGAGCTGACTCTGGCAGCTGGCAACAGCTCTCTATAGTCTCCAGCAACAGAGGCCTTTTTCTGCTTGACTTCCTCCAATCCTTTGACTGAAGATGTTGAGGACTGAACGTGGGACTTTCTACATATTAAATGTATGCTCTGCCACTGGACTAGGGGCCATTAGGACTGCTGTTTTGAGGAGAAAACCACAGGCATGATAACCCATAATCTTCCTGGCTGGAAGAGGCGGTCCTGAAGATAAGTTGGACCCAAGCCTTGTAGGGCTTTAAAGGTCAAAACCAACACCTTGTACTGCACCAGGAAACTAATCGGCAGCCAGTGGAGAGATTTCAGCACAGGTGTTATGTAGTCTCTCCTAAATGTTCCCGTGACCAACCTGGCTGCCATATTTTGAACCAATTGAAGTTTCCGGGTTAGGCACAAGGGTATCCCCACGTAGAGTGCATTACAGAAATCCAAACATGAGGTTACTAGAGCGTGTACCACAGTTTCGAGATCCCTAATCTCCAGGAAAGGGCGCAGCTGGCGTATCAGCCAAAGCTGATAACAGGCACTCCTGACCATTACATTCACCTGACTAGTCATGTGAAGCAACGAATCTAGGAGTACCCCCAGACTGCGAACACAGTCCTTGGAGGAGAGTGTGACTCCATCCAGAACTGGGAGTTATGTTCCCAAACCTGGTTTCGGGCCCGTCACTGTTAGTACCTCCATTTTGTCTGGATTCAGTTTAGGTCTGTTTTTCCTCATCCAATCCATTACCACCTTAAGACAATCATTGAGAGGAGGGACGCCATCTGAGGTCTGGGCAGATGATCTGGTCATGGAGAGGTATATCTGGGTGTCATCAGCGTACTGAAGACACCGTGCTCCATGCCTCCGAATGATCTCTCCCAACGGCTTCATATAGATATTAAATAGCATCAGGGACAGGATGGCGCCTTGAGGGATGCCACAATTAAGTTCTATTCTAGAAGAGCAACTGTCCCCGAGCCTCACCCTCTGGGATCTGCCCGAGAGGAAGGAATGGAACCACTGCAAAGCAGTGCCTCCGATTCCTAACTCTCTCAGGCGATCCAAGAGGATGGAGTGGTCTATTTTATCAAAGGCCGCTGAGAGGTCCAAGAGCACCCAGCAGGGTCACTCCCATTAGGAGCTAAGAGAACAATATAATGTTTGAGCAGTGTGCAGACCCAATAATCATCTGCACTTGAAGCTGTGTCAGGGTTAGGCTGAAGAGACGTGAGAATACTTTCTTTGTTCATGTTTTCTGTTGCTGCATCCTTTCACTATCTACTTGTCATCAATAAAGCTATAATCTGTACTTCCAATGACTCAGTTATACTTCAGTATATCCTTTTGACGAATTGAGCAGGACTTGTGTAGATCAGCCCCTCAGATCACTACAGAGCATCTCTGTGAAAATGAAATCAAATCAGTCTGAGAAACACTGGTCAGGAAGATGTGGTGGAGTGCGTGGTATAGATGTAGGAGATGTGGAATGTGCCAACTATTCACTTAGCATTCTTGATGATAGACTGTGCTAAAAACAGAAGGACAGCCCTTGCTCCTTTTGCAAGTAGGCTTCTTCAGGTATTAGGTTTACCTGAAGATTAAGAGCACCAATTTCCAGAGTAATGAGTAAAATCTCACCGTAATAGGTTAGAATCAATTGAGAAAATTATTTTCAGTTTGCTTTGAGAGGGACTGTTACTTGCTCTAGACACATACCTTCATCAGTTGTCTACCTCTGAGGTCACAGAGATAGTTCTACTTTTTCTATACTTGTCTAGAAACTGAACCCTACCTCTGCTGGCTTGCCTTTGGCTTTACCCCTATTCTGGCAGATGCTGTTACTCCTTCTCCTTTGCTGCTTGGCTCTGCCACCTCCATTTGAACCCCAGCAGAACTAGCCACTCTCATCAGGAAGGATTAGCAATATTTGTGCGTATATGGAATCTTTTGTAGACCAGTGGCTGTACCTTTCCTGTTTGATCAGAAGAAGTACAATCAAAGGGAAGCCTCCCACTTCTTAGACCAGCTACCTATGACTTGAAACTAAGGCTTTCTCTGATGTACAGCAGGACCCTGCATTATGAGAGTTCCTGTTATGTGCTTTCACTTACACACAAGGAGCTGTGGGTCTCTCCTTAGTTGCATTCCTATGCTGTCCCAGTCAACTTACACTTGGAAACTGACTATTGAGTTGCACTGGAGGACTTAGAAAATGCCTAGAGAGAACACTTTAACATTCATTTTAGGTTTTTTAAAAAAACATTGCTCTAGATTATACACACATTTCATACTACGTGCTGGGTCCTGAAACAGGTGACCTGTCTATAGGTGAGGTCATGAGACTTAAATGAGCAAACACATGTTCTTTGCACATATGGACCAGGGCCTGGCTCCACTAATTCTATATTAAATGCACAGAATTAAACATCTGGAAGGGAACTTTGATTTTTAGTCCACTCCCTGGCTCCCTGCTAGAGAAAATGCAGGGGAAACAAATCCTGCCAAGAAAACCCAATGGTAGATTCACCTTAGGGTCACCATAAATAAGAAGTGACTTGAGGCCACACAGCTATGGCAACTAGGCATACCCACATGGAAGATGTCCACATTGTTCTAAAACAGCCAATCTGTACAAAACATAGAATGAGATGTCAGACTGACATGTTAAAATTCTGGCCTGTTCCAATTACCCTGTAGAAATGTATGCCCCAAAATTGACCCTAAATCCTGGGTTGACTTATATATGGGTCAATGCACCAATAATGCTTAGAAAGGTCTTAAAACATGCAAGCCTGATGCCCCAATCTTCATTTAACACCAATTCCTTCTCTCCCCAGTCCATTTTGCAAGACCTTGCTTCCTATGGAAAAAACTCTGCCTTTGAATCCACTTTCCTCTCTCTCTTTCTCTCTAGTCCATTTTCCCATGGAAAAAACCTCTGCCTTCAAATCCACTTGCTTCCCTTCTCAATCCGATGTTGAAACCTCTCCTCCAGCACCTGGGAATCGGTGTTTGGTGGTCAAGAGAGTTCTAGAGAAGGAAAAGGACGGAGGGAAGTGATATTTTCCCCTCTCCATCCTTCATTATAGCCCCCTAAGTTTTACCCTTGCCTTATCCACAGGTCATATCAAAATCCAGGATTTTGACCCTGAAACCTTCCCTCGACTTATACTTGAGGTCGACTTGTACATGAGTATATAGGGTGAAGATGGATGTGGAGTACAATCTCAATTGTACTATGAGGATGGTGACCTCTGTCACCGATTGGCTTAACTGGCACTTCCCAGGAAGTGATAAAGTCCAGGACTATGCTATCTCAAGTTGACCACTTATTTATTTGTAACATAATTATATAATAATATAATTCATATAGCTTAAGCAGAATGGTGGAAAATAATATGAGAAGGCATAATAACTACAAATATAGAAAAGATTGTTTTTAAAAATCCTTGAAAATAACTAAGATTTGTGCCTCTCTGAAAATAGAGATAATAAAAGGTTTTTATGTAGTTTTTAAAAAAATACTAAGGAGGGAACTGAGGAAGAAAGATTGTGAGAGAATGAGTGAATGAAAGAGTGCACGTCTGGGGAAAGATGGAAGAGTGTAAGAGTGTATTACTGATGCCTGAAATCTGACAGCCATAAACCCAATTGCTGTGACCAATGCCACATAACACAAAATGCAGTTTGAATGCAACACTTTGGAAAGGGGGTTGGTGGATAGCCAGGTCTTTTAAGTTGCGAGCTGAGCATTTCAGCCCAAATTCTGTCCCCTGAAATACCATGTTCTCCTGCTTAGCAGGCACTCCGAAAGAGAGCGATGGGATAATTCACACAGAAGGCAGTGCTGACACTGACACTGAATTCTTTTTATTGGACTCTGATTTCCACAGCAATCGCCCTCTGTAAAAGTAGCTCAACAGAATTTCTCTCTGCTGTGGAGCTGTGTATTTTTCTCCAGCATGGCTCTCTTAGAGGGCTTTCAGGGTGCAGAAGAATCAGAAACCTGTGATCTAAGAGTGGAACTAGATCTAAGAGTGGAACTAGACATGGTGCTCTGGGAAAAGTGCAGTGTCTCCTGGTGTGTTATTTTAAAAACTAAAATGGACATCTGGGAGAGACTCTAAATTTGATCTGAACTAGAGTGGCACAGGGAAGGATGCTTGACCCTTTGCCTGCAAATTATTTTTGTCTGTCTTCCATCTGCTTTAGCACCTGCAGTAGAAAATACACCAAGTCCAAGTCCCTATACCCACCTTTTCCCTTCTAAGGGGAAAACATCTGAGGGATTTTAAATGAAAGAATGTCCCTCACAGGAAAAAGATCAAGCCCTTCTTCCATAGCAGATCAGCTGCAGTTGTCCCCATTTCCCCACTGTCCCTGACAGCTTCATGTGGCTTTGAAGTGCTGAATGTTGTTTGCTAAAACCAAATATTTTCAGGTGATAAATGTTACTATATGATGAGTGAGACTATACCACAGGGAAACAAGGTGGCAATGCAATCTTTCTATTCTCTCAGTGCTCTTTACCATTCTTTGCATACTGCCTTCCTGCTTTCCTTTTCACTTTTATTGCCATACCACTATCTTCTTCTTGGTCAGTAGGAATTCAAGTTCTTTTGGCCCGTGTGTTTCGGGCCACTGTTTTGTGGATTTTGGATGTTGTACTTATTTCAGCATGAGCTTTCAGGGATTTCAAAGCACTTCTTCAAACCTCTCAATAGAGTATATATTAATGTCACAGGCATATTAGCATTTACATGGTTGAGGGGATGGATTGTGCACATTACAATTGTGCATTGAACATTGCGCAAATTGTGACCCTGGCTTAAACTCTGGTGCCACAACAAACTGCAGTTCCCAGAATCCCATAGCATTGAGCCATGGCAGTTAAAGTGGTATCAAACAGGATCATTTCTGCAGTGTGGATGTAGGCTAAGATACATGAGGTCCAGGCTATGTAAGGCTTTACAGATAATCACCAGCAGGAGTGCTGAATATCTGGGGACACACTCCACATTCCATTTTCTGCTGAGTGGCTATGCCTGTCTGATGTTCTCCTTTGGTCATTGTTCATCAGGAAATGTCTACATTTAATTTTAGAACTGATAAATGCACCATTTGTGCTTGCACTTTAAAAACAATATTGCATCACTTGAAGAAGAGAATAATGATCAGTGGCGTCACTAGGGTTGGTGTCATCCGGTGCAATAACGCACGGTGGCACCACACACACCCCAGTTGACTCTTCCCATTCTACACCATACAGAATCCTTCTTGTACTAATGTTACTCATTAATCATAATCCCTGTATACCACTGAATGTAATGATAGTAGTTGTAACATAAACAACTAAAGGTAAAGGTAAAGGATGTCTAGTTATGTCCAACTAGCAAAATTAAAATTATACCTTTAAATTACAATATCATACAAACAGCCTAAACACATTAATATATACATAGTTTCATGTGGGTGAAGGGAAAATTTGGTAAAATGTGCTATTTTTAAAGATTTTTTTAAAAAATTTTAATTTTAATTTTTTTTAAAAAAAATAAAAATTTTAATTTTTAAAATCTGAGGCCTCTCTTTTCTCCTCCCACTAAACCTCAGTCCACTCACACCATCTTTTCAGCATTTTAAAGGGACACACGCAAACGTGCAGCCTATTTCTGCCTAAATGCAGATGTTTGAGGAACAGTGGTGTCACCCCCCACTAGGGTGTCATCTGGTGCATTTTGCACCCCCTGAACTCCCCTGAGCCCACTGTATTTACATATAGTAAAAGCATATAGGATCTTGGCCTTTACTCTTTTTGGGATCCCCAAGATGTTACAGGAGGGGAGGGACCTGACCATGAAATTCCCTCCACCTGGTAGCTATCAAAAGACCAACTTAAATCCAGAATGCCAAGCAGTCACTGGAGCAAGGGGGCACAGTATCACTCTACTTCAGGCTTCACTCTGCGTTGATCCCCAGTATGGGGGTGGGACAGAGACTCCTGAAAGTCAAACTTAAGTGGTTTAAGCACAGTGTCACAGCCTCTCAGCCTCAGGGGATGGCAATGGCAATCTTCTCTGTAGAAACTTGCCAAGAAAACCCCATGATAGGTTTGCCTTAGGGTTGCCATAAGTAGAAATGACGTGAAGGCACACCACAACAACATAGTTGGTATGCAGGTCTCTCTCTCATTGATCCATTACAATTGTGTATGTAGTGTATATCGGGGAAGGATTGTTGTTGGCATTGCAGCATTCAGGGAGAGAGGGTTTATCCCTTTCCATCTGTAGTCCTCCCTCCAAATTATCCCCATGCATGTCTGTGAGGCTTAGTGACCACATTATATTTGGCATCCATGGGCTGCAATCCAGCATCCCCTCAGTTCAGCATAAATATCTGCATGCAGAAATAGGGTACCCAAGCATGATGCAACCTCCAGGCAAAATAGCAACATTTCACAGTGCATTATTTCACACTGTGTAACCTCAGTGTTTAATGCACAATTGTAATGTGCAGCTGCCCCCATACAACTGCAATGTGCATTATTGCTGTATGTACAACTCTGCTTCTGTCAATGTCAACAGAATATGTCTGTTGCCCTGTGGTGAGTAACTTGCCCCACATGCACATTGCAATATAACACATGAATACAGTGGGGACTTGCTATCCACAGGCTTGCCATCCCTGGATTTAAGCAACTGCGGACGTCAAGCCTTGTTCTTTCCAATGGCAGCGCATGCATACAGGTAGGCTAGCAGCTGTGAGCACGTTGTGCCACCATTAGGGACGGGGGGCAGGGGGCAGAATGGATCCCCTGTGGATACAAAGGTCTGACTGTTACTAACAGGATAGTGACCATGGAATATCAGGGCTATGATCCTGAAAACAATGCTCTCCACATAGTTAATGAACTGAATAAAAATAACTGTGTGTAAGGAACGCATTGATTTAATTTAAAGAATATTATTGGGATTGCAGCATCCCCAACAGACAGCTCAAAGAGCTCCACAAGTGTGAGGTATTCCAATATGCATAATTGGCTGTGGATATGAAATGCCCTTGGGGATGTAGAAACTACTGTAAGAGTGAATAGTTCGTACATTTTTAAAAAAAATTAATGGCAAGAATGACATTATAATCAGCGCAGTTCTGTCACTCAGTGATGAAGACCAGATAATTTAGAATACCAAAGTCTTGAAGAAAGTTTGGGAGTTTTGGCTATATTAGTAGCCTACAAGCAGTAGCATGTCAATTAGGGCACTGAGATCTCTGTGGTCTGATCTATTTCAAAAATCAAGTTCCAGAATTCTGTATTTGTAACTTCCAATGTGAAATGTAGCAAATGGTGGAACAGAAATCATACATATCAAATTTGCAGATGAACCAAATTGTGAGTGGGGGATGAGAGGATCAGGATTCAAAACGACCTTGATAGATTACAAAGCTGGACCAAAACTAACCAAATGAATTTCAACAGGGAGAAATGTATGGTACATCTAGACAGAAAAAATGAAATGCATAAATAGATAATTGGTGACACATAGTTTGAATGCAGTACATATGAAAAGAATTGAGGGGTCTTATTGACAAGCTAAACATGAGTCAACAGCATGATGCAGCGGACAAAAAAGTCAACACAATCCAAGGCTGCATGAGTAGAGGCATAGTGTCCAGATCAATGTCTAAATATCCTAAAGGCAGCAAATCCCTCCTGATCTTGGAAGCTAAGCAGAGCTTAACAGAACTGTCCTGGTTAACACTTGGATAGGATACCAGGTGCTCTAGGCTAGATCTGAGAGGAAGGAACTGGCAAAACCACCTTTGAGTATTCCTTACCTAAGAAAACACTCTGAAATTCATGGGGCTGCCATGAGTCAACAGGCAACTTGAAAGCACACATGTTCAAGTCAGGGGAATTTGAAGATTCTATAATTTTTGAGGTAAGAAAGGATAAGAACTTAGCTTCAGTTCATTTTAGATAATAATTTACCAAAATTGCCATATTTCTTCATATTTGAAAGAGTAAGGAATCCTGGAACAGATTTATCTATTTGGGTCTAGAACATTGATTGTTCAGCCTTTTAAAATCTTGCTTTGAATCCTTTTATGTTTTTTTAAAAAAGCATATTAGTGCTGTTTGGGGGTTTATTTCTTGAGACACTCCTTTATTTCTTCAGATGCTCCTCATCTTAAAAAAGTATATGGCTGGTAGGTATAACATGGTCCCCTCTGTACTCAGAATTGTTGTTCCTATCGAATTTGGCTGGTACAAATGGAAAAGAGCATTTTCCCCAGTTAATTTTTAAAATATTTACCTAAGTTCCCCTATTTAATTCAATAAGTAACTAAATATTTACCATAATGTTTCATGTTTGAGAGAGAACTGCAAGTGTAACAAATCCAAATATGAAAGAAAGTGAAACTTGAGTGAAACCAATTGTTATGTTTAGCATGAATTTAAAAGCAGTGCTGTACAGCCAAGAAATAAGAGGAAGACTAGGAATGGGGAAGGGCAGCTATGCAATAGCTAGACAAGATTCTAAAGTGTAAAGATATACAACTGCGCACTAAAGTTAGAATCACTGAAGCCCTTGTATTTTTCATCAGATGTGAGAGCTGGACAGAAGAAAGCAGAGAGGAAGAAAATCAACTCATTTGAAATGTGGTGCTGAAGAAGAGTGCTGAGGATACAGTGGACAGCCAAGAAGACAAACAAATGGATGGATCAAGCCTGAACTCTCCCTGGAAGCCAAGATGATGAAAGTGAGTGTTGTATTTTGGCCATGTCATGAGAAAGCACAATTCATTAGAAAAGGCAATAATGCTAAGGAAGTTAGAAGATAGTAAAAAGAGAGGAGGTCTGCATGCTAGATAGATGGACTCAATCAGGGAGGCCAGGAACCTGAGTCTGCAGGACCTGAGCAGAACGGTGGAGGATACGGGGGCTTGGAGATGTCACCATAAGTTGGGGGTCACCATAAGTTGGGGGCAACCTGCTAACAACAGCAACAAGCTCTCTCAAGTGATAAAAGGCATTAGTTTGTCATAGCACTTGATTATCCTCAGCAGACACTGAATTATGGTGCTTTTTGTTCTGTTGTTGGTCCTTGGAAGGTAAACAAACTCTTAATTTTTAAGTATGAGGCATTCAGCTTTGAGGAATCCATGTAATGATGGGGAAAATTTTAGTCACAAGGGATACACATTTCCCTTAACGTCTAGTTTGTCACTGACAGAATTTCTCAGCTATATACCCAGTTTCCTTTCTTGCTGTATACCTCTTATTTGTTGCAGCCATAATGGCAGCAACTCTATTAAGTTGGCATGGTGAGTGAAATAACTCCCTTGCCTAAAATAGGAACATTTTCATTACAGGCTCCTGACATAATGATTACTACAACTGCATAACTTACAGTAGTCAGTGCAAGGATTACAAAATATATTCAGTCAAAGGCCTTTGCCATGTATTGACCTTGCCTATTTTAATGCCATCTTCCAAGCTTAATGCATGTAATGGCTTGTTTCCATTTGTAGCTAGAAGCAATTAAGAAACTAAATACTGCTGTTGTGTAGCTGCTGTTGGAAGTCTTTGTTCTCCGTCAGGCTGAAGCCCTGCCACAAGCTCTTTGTGTAGCCAACATTTTTCTTTTCCATTACTAGTAGCAGAGAAATATGTCAGGGTAGAAAACCACCTCCAGACACTTTGGATAAGAGGCAGAGAGGGCTGGAAGTCAGAGGCTAGGACAACTGCAGGTTTTTGGTCTCATTTAAAAAGAAGCCTTCACATCCTTCAAATGTTACTTCAGTTGTCAGTTATGGTGTAGAGGAATATGCCTGCATTGATCTCCCTTTGGAGTCTAGGCCATCTTAACTGATAACAGAAGTAACATTTGAGACAGAATGTAGGCCTGTGGATCTAATATCATCACCTTTCTTCTCCTCTATGATTTTTAATCTTTGCCTTCATCTTTGCCTGATGAAGAAGCCAGTGAACTTTCAAAAGCTTGCATGATGTATTTTCTGTATTTTGACTGGCCCATAAAGGTATCACTCTTTTGATGATTTTGAAAGGTTTCAATCATGGCCAGAAAAATTTACCCAGCAAGTAGAAACCTCAAGCCAAAACCCATCTGTCCAAGGCATATTGGCCAGCTGTTCCTAGTTATTGAACTAGAAGTGAGAAGCAGCTCAGCAGAAATGGCTCTAGCAAGGGGACTTCTTTTACAGTGACTCTGAAGGATGGCATAGGAGGGTCATTTATGCTTAACATTCTATGGATGTGGGTGCTCCCACTACCCAGATACCGTGTGGTACCTATATATGCAGACACAATGAGATGTGGCCAGAAGACTTAATTCAATTGTAAATTTCTAGCAGGAATTTTGTTCCACTAAGTAGAATATGGATAAAAATCCCCTCTCTAAATTTTGAGTTTATCACACTAGCCAAAAGCCATGTCCTATACTTTAAAATATACACAGGTGTACAAAACATACAAAATACAGCAAAATGCTATTACAAATGGTACCAGCAACAAATTCATATTAATAGCCTATCACCCTCTCTACCTGGGCCAAAGAAATTGGCTTTCCCTGTTCCCTCAGTAGGGAGGTCGGATGATGCAGGGCCCAATTCCCGAGTCTGATATGAACAGACTGGATGATGTCAGGTCCATTCAGCTCCAAACCCGGTGGAAGACGGATGTCTTCCATTGGATTTTAAAAAGTTTCTAGTTGCTCTGGATCTTCCTAGAAAATCTGGAGCCCTCTGTTCTAATGTCAGGTGGCTGTTCACGTGGGCATCCTGCCGTGTCGCAGGTCGCTTTAATCTGAGGGCAGAACAAGGCACCCAGCCATTTGATCCAGACTGGGCTCCTTGTTCCGACCTCAGAAGCAAGTGACTCGCTGCTGCCATGGGTGGCACAGCAGGATGTGCAAACAACCACCCAACATCAGAGCAGAGGGCTAAGGTAATGGAGGGATGTCAGGACAGCTCCAGGCCCAGGACACTCTGGCTGCACCAGAATAACCTGGGCAGTGTAAATAGGATCTATGTTTCCAAAAGACTTTGTCGCAGTTTTACCAAATTCTCTATTTCTAATCTTTTTGCAGACAAAGGAATGCAGCGAGATGCAACTAGAAGACTAAACGTGAAAGGATTTAAATTCTAAATTTCTAGTGGAAAAATTATTCCACTAAGTGTGGTATGTATCAAATCTAGAGTTTTATTTATATTATGGCCTTTGACTATGACTCTGAAGTCTATTTGGGGGCGATACATGTGTTTTGGGGGAATGAGGGTGGAATCATTCTGAAATTAAACTGCATATTTTCCAGCAACAGATTCATAGAGCTATCAAGGTTTTTTTTCGTGCTCCTGCTGAATGCATAAATTTTATAAGGCATCTTTGTTTCTATGCAGCATATGTTTCTTCCTATCTGGTACATGTGTGTATTCCCCAAATTGTCTAAGAACCCACAGCACTTGGTTCTTGATTATATCACAGCTGTAAAATGAATTTTTCTGAGATAATGGAACAGTGCTGCGGATATACAGGCTGTACTGAAAATGTGACAAAGCAATTTAAGCCAGAGGCTAGAAATGTGTAAAACTCCAAAACAGACAAGGTATTTGAAAAGAATATATAGATAATAAAGCCAGTCACTACAGCTGGCAGAGACAAGGTCAGATGACCTGAAATAGTTTTGCAAGCACAAGGATCTCTACCACAGGAAGGTATGTGATACGCTGACTCTTGACAAGTTTACCAATTGGTAGAAATGCAAGACAGAATGGCACCTCATGGGGCTGCCATCAAAAACAGGAGCAATGATTCTGGTTCTCCCCTTTGTCCAATGAACATGTAATCCCCTTATGACATTGTTATGTTGTGTGTTTCCTGGGTTGGCACCATGTAACTGGTTGCCACTACCAGGCTGGGTGAGTGCTAGGGTTGCCAGACTGAAAGCTGGAGAGGGCTCCAGTTTGCACTCTGACATTTCCATCACTAAGTGTCAACTGATGATGTCACAAGAGAGAGCAAGAGAATTTAAATTTTATGGGACAAATTTGGGAGACATTGCCATGTGAGCATATAGCCCTGGGGGGAGGAAAAGCTGTTTCCGCAAACTGGCAAAAAGAAGGGTGTGTGTGTGTGAACAGCCATGGATGGAAGCTTCCAGGAGTTCCAATTCACCTATAGATTGCAGCCTCACTTGCTGTTTAACATTTTGAGAATATATTAATTATATTATATTATATTATATTATATTATAAATCTGTTTCTTAAACCCAGAAGTTGATTTCTGGCCCTCTGGGCTAGAGCCTACTGATGCATATTTGCATTATTAGCTGTTCTTGTGGCCCCTAGACCTGCAGCAGTTGCCTATCTCTGATTTCAATGCATTTTAGTATTCAGTTTGGCTGCTGCCACAGTGCAGAATTAATGCACTTTGACACCGCTTTAACTGTCATGGCTCCATGCTGTAGAATCCTGGGATTTGTAGTTTATTGTGGCATCAGAGTTCTCTGAGAGAAAAGGCTAAATATCTTACAAAATTAATCCCAGATTTCCATAGCACTGAGTCATGGTAGTTAAAGGAGTATCAAACTGCATTAATTCTGCAGCCTGTTTTTTGGTTTTGAAGCCCATCTGCAGCCTTCAACATGAAGTCACATTATATCCTTTAATCTGTTTGTCCTGCTCTTCTGCTTCATTTCATCCATTTTTCTCCTCACTGTCTTCCTCCCTCCATTTCTTTCCTTTCCACCCTTTTCTTTCTCTTAAGAAAACTTCAAAAATTAAAACATAACTCCCAGCAGTTCACAGATGAATACTAGGACTTGGGTGGTCAAAATGGTGTGGCCAGGCACCAAGAGAGCAAATGTTATTAATGACAAAGAAGATTTAAGCAGAGAAACCTTGGAATTTATGTGCCTAGTTTAAGAAGGCAAAATTTTGCCACCTCATATCCTCTGCTTTCCGCTGAGTTAAATGATTGCAAACTACTTTTGCAGCAACTGAAGTAAGCCAAGGACAAAGGGAGAAGAAGAGAAAGAAACTGGGACATTTGGCTAAGAAAATGGGATGACAGAAGAGTAACTGAGACTGTCCCTGCCAAACCAAGATAATTTAGATGGTATGGAAAAGGAAATGGTGGCAGTAGAACTGATATGATCTAATCTAGATTAAGCTGACACTCAGTTTTGGCTATGATTCTTTAGCTAAAGCCCTTTAGATGGTCGGTGGACTCCAACTTCCATCTCCTCTAGCCAGTGGTCAGGAATGATGGGAGTTACAGTCCAATAATATCTAGCACTTTATTGTTTTTATATGTGTGAAGGTACCCAGTTTGTCATGGATGTGGTAGCAAATTAAGGATTAACAAGACACAAGAGAAGTATCAGAGCTGTCCCACACATTATGGAAACTAAAGAGGCCATATGGCACAATTTCAGGGTGCAGGTGGGGAAGTGTATTATTAACACAACAAAAATGACACTCTCGAGTAAACCAGAGCATGGAGTTGGGGGCTAGCATAGTTTCCTCTTGCTGCGCTAGTTTATTACATCCTGTCATGATGGGGTTTATATATAACATCCGGAGGTATGGAATCCATCTGTAGTATGGATATTACAGTCCATAACTTTGAACCTTTATTCTGTACAAAATGTAGATCAGCACATTAATCGGTGCATCATATCAGTGTTGATTTTCATGTGAAATTGTGGTAGCTTTTCTGGGCAATCTGCTGTGCTTGTCTGCAACACCTGAATGAATGAATATTGAACAGAGCTGCAGTTGAGGCAGTTGCAGGCAACTGTGGGACATTTAGGGAATATTCCCATGGGATCAGGTGAAGTACTGTTTTTGTGTCTGAAAATCCATACTTGTATTACCTCACTTACCAGCAGCAATGGACTACATAACAGAGAGTCACTAATCTAAGGGCTAGTCCCCATTAGAAATCCAAATGCAGCTCTATTCCCATATTCATTCTGGAAACCTGATTATAAGACATACTAGCTGGAGCTTTCCCACCCCCCCCCCCATGTGGTTTTTGCCATCACTTGCCAACAGAGCCCTACTATCTGTATAAGGGGATACATTGCAGTCTTATACATGGAAGTCTTACTGAGTTCAATGGATTATACGTACTTCTCAGTATAAAACGGCAGCCCAAGATTCTTTAGACAAAAGAATGAAAGAACATAAATGATGATCACAACTAGTGAGAAATCATTTCAGACTCCCAGGAATATTCTGTAGTTGGCTTGAATATTAACAAAAGCCTTGCAAAAGGAGGATTCAGCAGCAAATTGCTGAAAAGACAATCATCAATAAATTTGTTTCTATTGAATTTGGATGTAACTGATATTCTGGATTGCTTTCTGTAATATATGTTAAATTAGTATTACTGCTGCTATGAATAGGTGAGTGCTATCTTGTACACTGGATAGAAATATTAGTGTTAATTATTATTAATTAAATATTAATATTAATAAATAGAAATATTAAAAAAAACCCATTCCCCCTGTATTGCATTGCCTTTGCCCCTACTGTTTACAATCTTTGTTCCTTTTTACTGAAGTGTGTATTTATAGATGCTGAATAAGAACAAATGGAATTTGATCTAATATGAACTAGTGCATGGCACTTTGTATTGCAGTAAAACGGGTAGTCTCGTATTGCATTATTTGTCCTGATTTAAAAACAAAACAAAACACATGTGTGATTTCCTGGCAAATGAATGATTTCAATTTCTCAAGAAAGAAAGATAACTTTTAATTCTGAGGAAGTCTATATTTTTTTAATGTGGGGATGCCATCATAAATGGCCAATTATGGCAAGTAATCTCTCTCTTATTATTCAGGAGCAACAGCGATCTAATTCCAAGAGAAGCAAAATGAGTTTTCATAAGACTACTAGAATTCCATAGGGAGATTCCACACATGCCAGAGCTACATCAAAAGATTGTGCAAGAGACTCAATTTGCATGTATTTTCTTGATTCAGGTTGGTCAAATTAGATATGGGAGGTGCACAGAGGTATAAGAGGTAATGAAGCCCTCCTCTGGCCACTGACAATATTGGTCTTGTCTGTGAGATTGCAGTGAACTAGTGGTTTCAAACATTTGGCCCTTCAATGCTGTTGGATGAAAACTCCCATTAGCATTGATCACTTGCCATGCTGGCTGCGGATAGTGGAAATTTTATTCAAGCAACAACTATGTACCACTGCTCTAAGCATTGCCTATTCAGCAGTGAAGCAATACAAGTAAGACATGTACTATTGCATGAAATCTGAAGTGGCTGGGATTACTGTTGTTTTCTGCCATCAAGTCAGCTTTAAATTATGGCAAACCTATGAATGAGAGACCTCCAAGTCATTCTATCCTCCACTGACTTGCTCAGGTCATACAAACTCAGGGCAATGGCTTCCTTGATTGATTTGGAATGCGGTCTTCCTCTTTTTCTACTGCCTTTTAACTTGCCGAGCACTATTTTGTCTTTTCTAGTCAGTCATGTCTTCTCATGATATGACCAAAATACAACAGCCTCAGTTTAGTCATCTTGACTTCTAGGGAATGTTCAAACTTGATTTTCTATAGGACCATTTATTTGAAGTTTTAGCAGTCCACAGTATCTGTAGAATTCTCCTTGAGCACCACACATCAAATGAGTTGATTTTCTTCCTATCAGCTTTCTTCACTGTCCAGCGTTCACAACCATACATAGAAACTGGAAATACAATGGCATGGAGCATCCTAATTTAGTATTCAGTGATATATCTCATCACTTCCGGATCTTGTCTAGTTCCTGTTCTTTCAAGTCCTAGTCTTCTTTTGATTATTTGACTGCAATCTCCACTCTGATTAATGACTGAGGCAAGGTATGGAAAAATCTTAAACTATTTCAATGTCTTTATCATTTACCTTAATTTATGTAAATCATCTGTGGTTCTTATTTTTGTTTTTTAATGTTCTATGGTAAATCTCTCTTTGAACTTTCTTTCTTGACTTCCTTCAATAATTGTTCCAAGTTTTTGCTATTTTCTGCTAGTAGTATAGTGCCATCTGTATATCTTAAACTATTGATGCTCCTTTCTCCAATTTTCACACCTCCTTCCTCTAGGTCTAATCCTGCTTTACATATGATATGTTCAATATACAAATTAAAGAGATATCAGAGTGATAAAATGCAGCCTTGTCTGACCCCCTTACCAATTGCAAACCATTCCATTTCTGTGTATTCTGTGCTAACAGTGACCTCTTGACCTGAGTACAGGACAATGAATTGTAGTGGAACACCCTTTTCTTTAAGATCCATAGTTGTTCATGATCTATACAATCAAAGGCTTTGGTATAATTTATAAAACATAGGCTGATTTTCTTTTGAAATTCTTTGGTGTGCTCCATTATCCAATATATGTTTGCAATATGATCCCTAGTGCCTCTTCCTTTCCTGAATCCAAATGGGACAGCTATCTTTACTCACTCCATATATGGTCAAAGTCTTTGTTGTAGAATTTTGAGCATCACTTTGCTTTGCTTTGCATCACTTTGGGAAATTAATGCAGTGGCCCTATGGTTACTATAATCCCTGGTGTCCACTTTCTTTGGAACTGGAATATTGAACTTTTCCAAACTTTGGATCATTCTTTTGTTTTCCATATTTGTTGACAGATTTTAGTCAGATTTTGTCTCTGTAAATCAAGCAGCTCTATTGGTATCTGTTCCTGGCAATTTATTTCTCCCAAGTGCTCTGAATGCAGCTTCCACTTCATTTTCTAAAATTGTAGGTTCTTATTCAAATGGTTCTTCCTCAAGTTAACCTGTCACCCTTTCATCTCTTTTGTACCTCTCCAATGTATTGTTATCGTCATCTTTTTATTTCTACTTGGTCATGCAATGTGTTCCCCTGCTGGTCATAGAGCATCCCCACTATTGATTTAAATTTCTCTTTGAATTTCTCAGATCTTGTGGAATAGGTTTCTTGTTCTTCCTTTTTTGATGTGACTTTCAATTTTTCTGTATTCACTATTATAGTAGTTATCCTTGTCTAATTCTAATTTTTACTATTAGTGGTTCATGGTCTGTGCCACAATCTGCTCCTGGTCTTGTTTTTGTGGGGAGAATGGAGCTCCTCCATCTTCTGTTTCCAATTATGTTGTCTATTTGATACCTATATTGGCCACCAGGTGATGTTTATATATACAGTTGCCTCTTTGGTTGCTTAAAGAATGTGTTTGCAATGAACAAATGGTTTGCCTCACAAATTTCAGTCAATCGGTCTCTTGCTTCATTTCTCGATCCTAAACTAAATTTTCCTAAATCTTTGATTTCCTAAATCCTTTTCCTATTTTTGCATTCCAATTGCCTGGGATTAACAAGAACTCCTGTTCTGATGTGTGATCAATTTCCTCCTGGACTCAAGCACTGAATCTTTCAATTTCTTCTTCTGGCTCTGTAGTTGGAGCATAAACCTGGATTAAGGTCATATTGATGGGTTTCCCCTGAAGTCTTATTGACATGATTTGGTCACACTTTGCATTATATCTTTTGGCTGCTTTTGCTACATCTCTCCTCACGATAAATCCCACCCCAGTTCTTCTTAGATTTTCATTTCCTGAGTTAAAAAATTGTAATTACCTGACTCAAAATGTTCCATTCCTGTCCACTCAAGTATTGCAGTGTTTCTGCAATCTATTTCTTGTTTTATTATGTCTAGTTTCTCCTGATCCATGCTTTTCACATTCCATGTTCCTATAATATGTGTTGTGCAGTTTCAGACTTTCCTTTCACCTCTGAGCATGTCAACAAATGAATGTCCTTTCAGCCTGAGTCCAGCTGAGTCCATTAGCCACAGTGCTACTCGTAGTTGTCTTCTGCTCTCCCCCAGTAGCTTGTTGAGAACCATCCAACCTAGGAGTCTCATCTTCTCCTTTTCAATTGTCCCATCACAGAGTTTTGTTTTAAAAGAGCTTCAAAAGGAGGTTTACTAGTGCCTTCTTCTGTGTAGTACTAACAAGTGTTAGTCATGGTGCCACTACCATTGTCTCTGAGAGATCGTTTGCCCCACCCCAGCATATACACTCCTACTGCCATTCAGTAGCTGTTTGGCACATTTAGTCTGGCTCCTCAGTAAAAGCCTGTCTGACATGGGAGACCCTACCATCTGTATTGCTGCCATCAGCATAGCCTCTTGCCTCACAGGAGCACACAATCCCACCACTGCAGCAAGGTAATGCCATTGGTGGTGGCTGGGGTGCTGAGTCCCAATTTCTTTCAGTACACTCAATTCAAGAGTCTATGCTTGTGCCACTCATGTGTGGAATTGTTCAATGCACAGAGGAACTCCATAGGACACGGCTGCATAGGTACAGGCAGGCAGCCAGCCAGCCAGCCAGCCAGCCAGCCAGCCAAGCAGGTGAATAGCTGATGAGACTTTGAAAGCTCTGTAATGAGAAATGTTTGTGCAGGTCTGCGCTAAGGAAAAGGTTTGTGACCCCTGAAATAAAAAGCAGTGCACGGTGCAGTGGGTTGCTCCGGAAACAAGAAAAGAAATTGTAATGCCAATCCTGTAGTCCACATCTGTTCTGGGTTGCCACATGAGCCACGGGCAAGAGAGCAAGAGAGGAACTTTTCACTTGAAATCTGCAATATGATTACCGTGGCATTAGTTCACATTCTCCTCTTCGTGACATGACAGCAAGCAGGCTGTACTCTGGAGCAGTGAAACTGGGCTGATTATCTTTTGCTCCCAACGAAAGCAAATATTGGGTTCACTGCCCTATCTTTCTCAACAGCAGATGGGGAGAATCAGGGCAGCTGTAACCCCCTTCCTATCCTTTTACCTGCTGGGAAGGGAAAGAAAAGGGGTGGTGAAGCAGAGGCAGAGCCCCTGAGAGCTGCTAAGCAGCTGCACTTCAGACCTCGTTTTCTCCCCTCAAAGGTGTGGATGATGGATGAACAGATTAGTGGGTTGCTTGCTAAGGGAACCAAGTAGGGGGCAAGGGAGCTTTCTCCCTACTCTTGCAATTGCCTTGCAAGGGTTTACCCATTTTGTTTCTCATTTTTTTGGTGTTCATGGCTTGGGTAGCATCTGGATTTACTTTGCCTGCAAATTTGCCTGGGGCTGGCCAGGCAGAAAAAGAAAAATTAATAGAACTGCATGGGTTATAAAGGAGGAGGGAAAGGGCTTTGTGCACAAAATCTTGTCAATGGTAGTATCCAGAACTGTACAAAGTATTAATGTTTAACTTTTAAAGGGAAAGGTGTTGGGCTGTCACTCAAGCATGCCTGAAAAACCCTGGGTGCTTCATAGCACACAAAATGGGTACTTGCTGTTGATTTAGTGTATGGAATACAGGCATCTTTCAAAATGATAATTTTGTTGTGTGGACGTAGCATATTGTGTGCTTTCTCAGTATGCTAACAATCATGTCAATATCATTTATTTTTTCATTCTACCTGGACAGGTTCAGAATGGCAATAAGAGACTAGGTAATAAGGTAGCTTCAAAAATAACATGTATAGCACAATCTGATACATGTTTTTTCCAATGTGTTAAAATGAGGCTAAGGGTTCCACTCTAAATTCTGCAATGTTGCTTTTTCAGCATTCTTTCACATTTTTAGGGGAAAAGTCAGAGGATTAGTGAGGGCAGCTGGCCAGTAGGAGTGGTATTTTGATGTTTCTCATTGGCTGGGTTTTTTCCCTACAGAGTAACAATGTAAAGCAAACTGACCCACAGATTGCTATGGGTGGGGGAAGAGAGAACTGCCAACATGTAGGATTGGATAGCAATAGCTGATGGCTCAGTTGCAGATCAGTTACTGAAGCTTAACAATCCTGAATTTTATTAGTTGGACCATTAAGGATATGCAATCATAAAAGACCACATGCTTTATTCAGGCCTGTGCCAATTCCTGATGTCAGGGTTAAGTCGGAAGCTTGCCCGCAGTATAGAAATAATTGCAATATACTGTTACAAGAAGGAGATGGTGGGGAGGAGAAGCCACTGCTGCCATTTTTGTCCCCAAACAGGGGTTATGAAAACCGTGTTTTCCATCCCTTCCACATTTTGATATTAAGTCAGGGCTAAAATGGGTCAGCATGAGCTAGTGTGGTGGTGTAGTTTGAGTGTTGCACCCTGCTCAGTCCTGGAAACTCAGTAACTGACTTTGGGCAAGTCACACTGTCTAATAATAATAATAATAATAATAATAATAATAATAATAATTTTTATTTCTAACCCGCCCCTCTGCGAGGCAACTGGGGCGGCGTACAACAGATTAAAATGATGCAAGAATAAAATACATTACCCAATACTTAATCTAACCCTTGGCCTCAGAGGAAGGAATTGACAAAAATCCTCTTAATAAATCCTGCCAAGACACCCCTTGATAGATCCACCTAAGGATCACCATAAATCAGAAACAACTTAAAAGCACAAAACAACAACAACAACATGGGATAGCACTAAGGATAACATTAGGAATGCTAATGAGAATTATAATATTTTCAAATATAATATTTTCAACTGACTTTATTTTTACTTTCCAGACCAATGTAGTCCACATTGGCCAAATGTCCTGATAAGTTCTACTATGAAAATACATTTAAAATATGTCTGAGATAATGCAGGTGACATCTTGTTAGTGAATTTCAATGGCATAAGTAGAATTTATGTCACTGCAACTCATTTTTTTTTGTTGTTGTGGAAGTTGGAATTCTGTTCCAACCACAACATGGCCCAAATCTCCTCCAACACCTTTGTAAGCAGCAAAGCTTCCTAAACATGGACCTTTCTGTTGTTAGAGAGCTAGTTTCCTGAAGATGGATACACTGTAAGGACATTGTTTGCAAGGACATCCTGAGGACCTGCAGTGGTCTTTGCAGATGTCTGTTACAGAATGTCCAGCTACAGGAAGAAAGCTGGATCCATCCTTGCTCATCCCCCACTCTCTGATCATATCAAAATGGCTGTTTTGAGGAGGGGGTCTGTGCTGCTTAAAAGATGAGTTTTTTTGGATGGTACCATCAGGAAATACAGCTATGGAGACTTAGCTATGTGATAGATGTATGTCCCCTGGTGCAGGATCTTGATGCGTCTCCTCAGGTCTGCATGTTGAGAAATGTGTATTTTGGGAGAAATTATTTTTAAAATATATTGTTTAAATAATATTTAAATGCAGATGTTCAAATTATTTTTAATTACAGAGAAATGATGAACACACGTGAAAGGGCCACAAATGCAAAATATATGAGTCACCCATCCCTACATAAAATTCTTCTATTTTAATCCCCAGGAAAAGCTCAGACTCTTATTTTTTGAACCAAAGATACAGAGAGATTACATTCATAGTCCATGGTCATGGAAAGCATTCTTTATGTGCTCAAAAGAAAGGGGGGGGGGATATCTCTTAATGACTCTGTTATATCTTCTGTGAGTGAAGATGCAGTCACAAAGAGCTCTGAGGACAAACATGGAGGAACCATGTTAGCTGAAGCCTTGACTGACAAACATGGGAACAAAAATGGAGGTGGTGGCAGCCAGAAATCTTGGGATGAAGGTTAAAGGGAGGTCTTAGAGAGACCATGAGCTTCTTTGATAGTCTGTTCTAGTTCTCTGCTTCAGCATTTCTACCTGTGGTCCACCACCACCACCACACACATGTGCAGAGGAAATGGTCCATCATCTCTTACATCTTCTCTCTTCAGTGGCCAATTAAAAATATTCCCCAGGTTTCAGTGACACAGTTTCTTCTTTGTTCTCTTGCAGGCTACCATTTCTTGTGTTGCCAGAAGTGGTAGCTTACGAACCTTTGTTGTACATATTTTCCTAAAGAGGTTCTCAGATGACTTAGAGATTGATTTTGAATGAGTTGATCTCTGCATTAATGACATTCTGCTGTGGTAGCAACCCCTGTCAATCTTCTTCTATTAAATAATCACATCTCTTTCTTCATCCTCCAATTTTTTCCTTTTAGGTTGTGTAAACAACTGCACTACATTTGCTGTAGGACTTAGTGGTGCTTGATAAATGCCAATTCCCTACTTCTTTGGAGTGAGGCTGTGACAATTGCCCTGTAGTAAGTAGAGCTTAGAGCATACTCACTTTTGGTGACTTAATTTAAGCCAGGAGCCCTCTTCAGAGAATTAACCCAAGAATTTCTCCCTAACACACAATCCCAACTGATGTGTGCACACAACCTGAAATTTGGACAGAAGGATTATTAGTTGAAAGGTGCAATATACTACAGTTTTCAGATGGGTTAATAGCCATTTAATTGACTTTAATGGGAACCCTATCATCTGAAATTTGGGAAGGGTGGATGAGCATAGGGACTGATCTCTAAAAATGATCACTATGCTCACCAAACTGAGCTTCTCGGGTTTCTTTAGGAAAAGGCACAATAGTTCATCTGGTATAAAACAGATACAAATTTGCAGCATAAGTCTATTTAAAGGCTGCAGACATCTAGGCAACTCACAAGTTACTTCATAATCTCAGCTCTATTAACTTTCTTCTTGGCTGTTGTTGGAGTAGAATAGTGTTTATTTTAGTATTTTGATTTAATTGTATTTATTTATTTATTACTTAATTTTTATTATTAATTTTATCATGTATAATGAGTGTTATTTATACATTTCTGGTGGGGTAGCTATGTTAGTCTGTTGCAGCAAAAGATTAGCCAGCATGGTGTAGTGGTTGGGGTGTCACGCTAGGACAAACCATGGGCATAAATTCTATTCTTAATCCCAACTAGTGTAGACATATTGTATCAATAGGATTTAACTACGTGTTTACTCACCATTCAGCAGTTGATTCAGCCAGTGGCATCTCTAGCATTGGTGTCACCCGGTATGTGTGCCTGGAAAGGAATGCTGGGGGTAGCTGGTGGCAATAGCCTGACCTGTCCCCTCCCCTCCCATCTTCTCACATGCCTACCTCCCCTCCCCAGCTACTTGGCCACCCACCACCCAACCAGACACAGAAAGGGCAGACAGATGGTGGTGGGCTTTTCCCCTCTCCTCTCCTCTCCTCTCCTCTCCCCTCCCCTCCCTTCTTGCTGCCTCACTCACTGAAAAAGTGAGTCCCTAGTGAACTCAGCACTCTCTAAACAGTTTACAATCTGTAAACTAATTGCCCCCAACAAGATGGGTACTCATTTTATCTACCTACAAAAGAATGGAAAGCTGAGTCAACCTTGGAGCCCCTGGGATTGAACTCACAACCTTGTGGCTGCAGTACCGGCATTGCATCACTGCATCATTTCGGCTTCCTCTGGCAACCTGATCATGGGGCTTTCTGGGAAAGAGATGTTTAGAGGAGGTTTGCCATTGCCTTCCTTTGTGGCTGAGACCACAAAGTGGGTTTCCGTGGCTGAGTGGGGAACTGAACCCTGATCTCCAAGTTGAAGTCCAATACTCAAACCACTATGCCATGATAGTTCTCTCTCTCTCTCTCTCTCTCTCTCTGTATATATATATATATATATATATATGAGAGAGAGACCTCCCACTTTACTAGGTTTCAATTAAATGCTAAATAACTGTAGATCAAGATTTTTCAATAGTGGACTCAAATGTTTAATATTTATGGGGATTATTTCAAGTTAACTGCATTGTACCTGCACATTCAGAAGAGGATAAAGGGAAGGATTTCCTGCCTTACAGTTCAGTCCTATACAGTTCAACTCAGAACTCCTATTGTTCTTGATGGAATTTACTCCAAAATAATTGTATACAGGACTTTAACCATAAAATCTTACCCTTCCCTATTTCCACAGGATACCCATTGAACAGGGATGGACAATGGTGGCCCTCCAGACTGTGACTCCCATAACTGGCTATGTTGGCTAGTGGTCATAGAAATTGTAGGCTAAGTCCTTGTCTACATGGGCCAAAAGGCCCATTCCCACCCCCCATTCTAGTGTTGTCTTTATTGGATGACATACAATCCAATCTCCAGTTCTGCTGTGGGCAGTCCATACAAAGTATGACACGTCCCACACCAGAACTGAGGCATAACAAGGTTAATATGAATGCTAAAAACTTACCTATGCCCTCTGTTTCTGTGCTGTGGCAACAGTCAGCATGGGCATCCTGCTGGTCCACCTGCATGTCTGCCACTGCCACAAATCCCTCATTCTGAGGTCGGAATGAGGCACCCAGCTATGTGCTCATAGCTGGGTGACTCATTCTGACCTCAGAAGTGAGTAGCCCAAGGTGGTGGTAGTGGACATGCCAGGTAGCCCAGAAGACAGCCATGTCAGCATGGAAATGGAGACCAAGGTAATGGGGGCAGAATGGAGCAGTTGTGGGGCCAGGATACTCTAGGCGGTCCCCAGAGTATTCTAGCCAATGCAGAAAAGGCCTTTGAAAACACTTGAAGGGCCACAGTTGCCCAAACCTGCCAGAGAGAGTCTCAGGATCCACATGTGCACTGGAATCCTTTCGAGGTATACAATTCACACTGCCGTATCTATACATGTCAACAGGATAACACTGAAGATTTGCCCTGTGGGCAGGATATAATC
Organism: Phrynosoma blainvillii; assembly: GCA_026167975.1. Taxonomy (NCBI): domain Eukaryota; kingdom Metazoa; phylum Chordata; class Lepidosauria; order Squamata; family Phrynosomatidae; genus Phrynosoma; species Phrynosoma blainvillii. The sequence continues at coordinate 158,977,192 of JANUYF010000004.1, forward strand.
CTCTTTTTACAAGGTGGTGCTGTGCCCCATCATCATATCATATCATTTGGGCTGGAACTGATTGTGTAAACATCAAAATAAAAAGCAATTTTATGCTGTGGCAGAAGGGGTATGGAGGGGAGTGAGCCACAACCTGAAACAGTTTCCATTTTGGAAGTTTCAAATTAGACATAAGACTTCATTTCACTTCTATTGCTGGCATCTATCTAATTTAATCTATTAATTGTTGGGGAAGAATCCCTTCTTAGATAAAGAATGGCATTGATTTTTGCAAATGGATTCAACAGATTGTTGCCCTTGCAGCCTCACCAGGCTCTCTTTAATCTTTCAGCGGGTGTCTCCAAAATTCCCATCTCACTAATGAGTTTTGAGAGAGAAATATTGCTAACGGTGACTGAATTTACAGCCTCAGCTTTTATCTCTGCAAGTTAAAAAGATGTCAAAGCTCTACTGTGCCCACTCAAATATGCCCCTGCTTGTCAGGCCAGAAAAGCCAAAGGTCTCCCAATCAGAATCTAGAAAGGAGAGAAAAAACACACACACACCACAGCAGAAAAGAAAACTGCTGCTGTAAGATGTTATTGAGATAAACACTTCCCAGATAAAATGTATTTGGTGCTTAATTTGATTTCAGAAGGTGCTGAAGAGGTCATACTGAAGTAGAAATTGTGTCCATGCCTAAGAGAACTGGAGCCAAAGAATTTTTCTCCTAACTCTTCCAAATATTCTCTGCCTTTTCACGCATTTGCTAGTGTAGAATATCTAATACCTGAATTTCATATAATAGTATATATGGTTTCAATATTTGGGATTTAGTTCAGTTCAGCATGAAGAATTAAAGTCAATAGTCATGAAGAGAGCTAGGCCTTATTGGGAAATTGAAAGCAATTGGACAATCAGATGCTGTCTATCTCAAACTTCTTTACCTAAAATGTAAAATGGCTGGTATTCTAAGAAAGATTAGCCTGGGCATCTGAGGACTGGAAAATCACCAATATAACAGTTTTAAAAAGAGATCTGGGACATTATTGTCATTGTGTATCTTTGAGTCCTTTCTGATTTATAACATTCCTAAGGTGAACCTATCATGGGATTTTCTGAGGCTGAGAGTGTTTGACTTGTTCAAGGTCACTCAGTGTGCTTCCATGACAGAGCAGGGATTCAAATCCTGGTCTCCAGAATCATAGTCCAACACTCAAACCAATATTCCAAGTTGTCTCCTTTTGGGATATTACAGGACACTTATATTAGAATGTGTTCTGGGGAAACCATTATTGGGAAGGGAGGCTGACAGCTTATTTAGAGGGAAGTCTTGATTCAGTAATCTTTTAGCATTTTCAAGAATAGGGGGTTGCAAACTGCCAGAAATAGTGCAAATTGAGTCCACTTTTAGGGTTAGGGTTAGTGCTAGGGAATCATGGGGATTGTTTTTCCCCCCCCTGAGACATTGAGCCTTCTCTGTCAGAGAGCTCTGGTGCCACAATAAACTACAGTTCCCAAATCAATGTCCCTGCCAATATCCTTGGCCCATCTAATCATCGTATCTTTTACTAAGTCTTGTTCCAAATCTATTACTTGTAAAGTCTCATAGTATTTGGAAGTTAGTTTTTTTCCCTTTTGCTTAATCACTTTATCCAATTCGGTGTCTGCCTCTTCAAATCCCAGTTTTTTATCATCTGCTTTAAATCTGTCCATTAGCTGTTTATATGGAAACCAATGTAAATTTTTATCCAATTCTTTCAAATTCTCTAAAGGCTTTAATTCATAGCTTCCACTCCTTGTTTTGCTCAAAATGTCTCGATATCTCAACCATTTGGGTACTTCTCGCCATCTTCCAAAAAAGGCTTCTTGTGGTGACACCCATAAAGGTAGTTTTCTGTAGAATTTTTCCTTACAATACAGCCAAATCCTTATCAATGATCTTCTTACATAATGATGCTCAAATTCTTTGTGCACTTTTGTCTTATTATACCACATATATGCGTGCCAACCAAATCTCAAATTAAATCCTTCTAAGGCGAGAGTTCTATCATTTTCTAATTTTGCCCAATCCGTGATCCAAGTTAATGCATTTGCATAATAATAAGTCTTTAAGTCTGGTAAGTTACAACCTCCATTTTTCTTCTTATCAATCAGTGTCTTCCACTTTATCCTAGATTTTTTACCTGACCAGATGAATTTTACAAGATCTTTCTTCCATTGTATAAGTGGTTTATCATTTAAAAGCACTGGAATATTTTGAAACAAAAAGTTCATCTTTGGTAGTATCATCATTTTAATTGTCTCTATTTTTCCCAACAATGATAAATTTAATTTTGTCCATTTATTAAGATCTTCTTTAATTTCTTTCCATAGTCTTTCATAGTTATTTTCAAATAAATCAGGATTCCTCTTTGTAATCCAAATTCCTAAATACTTAATTTTCCTCTCAACTTTGAATCCTGATAAAGACTGTAGTTTAATCTCTTCTTCCTTTGTCATATTCTTTGTAAGCATTACTGTCTTTTCTTTATTTATCTTTATTCCAGAAACTTTTTCAAAGTCCAACAAAATTCCTTGAAATTTCTCTATCGAGCTTAGAGGTTCTTCCATAAATATTACCACATCATCTGCAAAAGCTTTTAACTTGTAATGTTGTCCTTTAATCTTTAGTCCTTTTATATCCATGTCATCTCTAATTTTGTCATTTAACAATTCCGAAACCATGATGTATAGCAAAGGAGATAATGGACATCCTTGCCTAGTACCTTTTTGAATATCAAATTTTAAACTCTTATCTCCATTAATTATCAATTTTGCACTCTGCTTTTTGTAAATATTACTTATCCATTCAAAAAAGTTTTCTCCCATGTCCATTTTTTTATCACCTCCAGCATAAAGTCCCATTTTACCTTATCAAAGGCCTTTTCTGCATCAAGAAAAATCATTGCAACTTTTTTCTCATTGTTTTTTTCATAATATTCAATTGCATTTAATACTGTCCGTATATTTTCTCTCATATGTCTTGATGGCAAGAATCCTGCTTGATCCTCATGTATTAGTTTTTTTAAAATGTTCTTTAATCTTGAAGCTAATATTGTCATAAAAATTTTGTAATCCACATTTAATAATGAAATCGGTCTATAATTCTCTACTTTCAGTTTATCTTTACCTTCCTTTGGTATGAGAGTGATGTTAGCCTCTTCCCAAGATTCTGGTATTCCTTGTTCTTTAATTTTGTTAAATAAGTCTTTAAGTGGTACTACTAATTCCTTCTCAAATATTTTATAATATTCTGCTGTAAAACCATCTGGTCCAGGTGTTTTGTTTATTTTTTGACTTCTAATTGCTTGTTCTACTTCAACAGTAGTAAACGGAGCATTCAACATTTCTTTGTCTGCCATCGAAATTGTTTTTACATTCCAGCTCATCAATGCTTTAACTAACAGCGTCTTCCGATCCGTTTCAGAGTTTGGGTCCTTATATAATTTAGCATAATATTTTGTAAATATTTTTTTAATCCCTTCTTGATTAGTTATAGTTGATTCTTTATCAACTATTTTTTGGATTAATTTCTTTTCTTTTTCTTTTTTCAGTCTATTTGCCAGCCATCTCCCAGTCTTATTTGCAAATTCAATTTTTTTTGTTTAAGATATGTTAACTTTTTTTCGACTTCTTTTGTCAATAATGCATCCAGTTTAATTTATAATATTTTGAGTTGGTTTCTCAGTTCTTTTCTATTAGATTGTTCTTGGATTTCTTTCTCTTTCTTTTGTATTTCTTCAGTCAATTTTTCCAATTCATCTTGTGCTCTTTTCTTCGTTTCCACCCCTCTCTGAATAAAGATTCCTCTCATCACTGCTTTGCTGGCATCCCATACTGTTTTCATTTTCATTTCATCAGTGATATTTTCAAAAAAGTAATACTTTAATTCTTCCTTCACTTTATTTACAAATTCCTCATTTTGAAGCAAATAAGGATTCAAACGCCACAAATACTGACGTTTTGGTCCCAAAAGACTAAGTTGAATTGGATTGTGATCGGAAATAATCTTTGGCCAAATGTCCATTTTCTTTATTCGTTGAAACAAATGTTTAGAGATCAAAAACATATCAATTCTTGATTCAGTTTTGTGTCTGTCCGAGAAAAAGGTAAACCCTTTAGCCTTGTTGTAAAGTCCCGTCCACGCATCTTCTAAAGACAATTTCTCTTGTAATTCAAAAAAAGACTTTGGTAATTTTCCTTGATTCTTTTTTGTCTTAATTTGAGTGGTTCTATCTGTTTTTGGATCTATAACTCCATTCCAATCTCCCATTAACAAATAATTTTCATGATCCAATTCTTCTATTTTTTTTATCATTTTTTTTAAAAAAAGTTTTTTATTTTCCTGAGGAGCATAGATACCAACTAATAGAATTTTCTTTTCTTGCCATAATACTTCCACTGCAATATAATGTCCTTGTTGATCTGAAAAAACTTCTTTTGCATCATATTTATTATTAATGTAAATTACCACTCCTTTTTTTCTTTTCATTTGCGGATACAAATAATTGACCTAGTTTAGGGTTTTGTAAAAATCTAATATCTGATTGTTTAATTTTTGTCTTTTGCAGACAAATAAAATCCTTTTTTTTCTTTTCCAAATAATGAAATATTTTACTACGTTTATATTTTGAGTTAAGTCCCTTAACATTCCATGAATAAATTTGTGTCGCCATTTTTTATGAATTAAAAATATTATCTCTTTATATCTATGGTTCTTCCTCTCTTTATAATTCTGATGCTCCCCCCTCATCATCATCATCATCCAATTGTCCCGATTCTTCCAGAAGTTTACTCTCATCTGAGAAGGGATCCGTCCCTTGACCTTCTTCTATTTCTTCTTCAGCTTTTTTCAGTTGTTTTTGACTTCTGGTCTCCATTATGATTTTCTTCTGTCTTCTTTGTTCTTTCGGTTCCTCTTTATCTTTTTCTTTCTCTCTTATCTTTACAGCTGCTTGTTCATCTTCTTCATCACCATCTCCATCTGTTTTCCCCTTTTCTGCTTGGAATCTTTTACAGAAATCTTTTGCTTTTTGTATGGAGTTTATTCTATATCTTCTTTCTTGATATGTAAAAGCAACTCCTTGAATTTTTTCCCATGCGTATCTTATACCATGATTATGTAAAAGTTGTGTCAAAAACTTATATTCTTGTCGCCTCTTCAAAATTGCGAGAGGAGTATCTTTAAAAATACTAATTTTCCATCCTTCTATTATCAGATCTTCATCATAACTTTTCTGAATCACAATGTCCTTTATCCTCGTTCTCGTGAAACAGACCACTACATCATGTGGTAATTTTCTTTCTCTGGCGACAATCGAATTAATTCTGAAAATTCTATCTGTTGCTTGATTAATTTCTGATTCAGTCAATCCTGTATAGTTTGCGAGTAATGGAATTAATTTTTGATAAATATCTTCTTTAGCCTCTTCAGGAATCCCTCTAAGTTTAAGACATCTATCTCTATAACGAATTTCCTGCCATAGAATCATACTTTCATCCTTCTTTTGTGTTTCTATTGTTTGTTCTGATTATTTCTTTAATTCTTGTGTAACAACTTTCAAATCTTCGACATCTGTTTGAATACTTTCAACCTGTTTAGTCATTTTATCTACATTTTTCCCTATGGCACCAAGTTCTCTCTTCATTTCATCCTTAATTTCTCTCCTTGTATCTATTGATTCCTGTTTTATCTCTTGTCGTAATTCTGTTTTAAGATTCCTAATTTCATCCAATATGGAAGACAATGATGGTTCTTGTTTTGGTGCATCTATTGATGCTCTTCTTTGAGTTGTCATCTGGATTTGAGTCTGAGTAAGTTTCTTTCCTGAGGCCATTTCTCTTCCCTTTCTTTTATATTAATCTACTTCTATTAATAAACAAATATAAATTATATAATCAAATTCTAAATTTCTCAAATTCAAATTCATTGATTTGGAAAGTTGGGAGTGGGCAAGAATGAAGACACAAAAATTTACTCAATGTCAAGATTTGAAAGAAAACTATCTAAAAATGGAGCAACGTTGGTACCTCACCCCAGCGAAATTAGCAAAAATTTACAGGAATGGTAATAACAGATGTTGGAAGTGTAAGCAAACTACAGGGTGTTGGTTACATGTATGGTGGAACTGTGACAAAGTTAGGAAGTATTGGATAACTGTTCATAAGGTAATCTGTGAAATATTTAAAATAAGTTATGATATGATACCAGAAATATATCTGTTGAAGATGACAAATAAGATCCCAGCAAAAATGGAAAGGAAATGTGGGAGGATATTATTGTATATGATAACTTCAGCTCGGATTACACTAGCAAAAAAATGGAAACTAGCAGAAGTGCCCTCAGCCAGCGAGTGGTTTAAAAGGCTTATCGAAATGATGAGTATGAATATACTCACAGCTAGACTGAATAAACAAAATGTAGAGAGTACTGAACAAGACTGGACTCCGATACTGCAATACTGTAAAAGAGAAAATTTAATTGAATAGAGATATAGACTGATGGGTTACCCTAAATTAGTAAACTGACTAAATAATAGGTGAAAAGTGACTATTAAAGATCAAGATAATTAAAGCTATTGTTATAACACACAGTGGATTCAATATTTAAAATTGCATATATATGAAGACAATGAGTGAACATTGAACTAAGGTTGAGTACAAACTGGAGATACTTTGGAAGTCAATTGTAAATATTTGTATATAATTATTGAAAAAGAAATTGGTGTGTCAACTTTATAGATATGTTTGAATAGTATATGTTAATAAAATATATATTTACAAGAAAAAAAAAATAAACTACAGTTCCCATGATTCCCTAACCCTAACCCTAAAAGTGGACTCAATTTGCACTATTTCTGGCAGTCTGCAACCCCCCAATGTCAAGAAGCGTATGGCTAAATAAGCCAATCGGTATTCTTAGTTGGTACTTTAAAAAGTTTTTGGTGTGTCTTCATTAAAAGCTTTTGAGCAAATCTAGCAGTTATGGCATTAGGAAAGGGTAAACCAACAGTGATAAGACAGGTGGCATATGCCATGATGGCTGAAGAGTGAAGTGGTTGTAGATATACCAGCATCCCCTTTATCTCCTCAATCTATCACCTTTCCTCTGTTTTACAATCCCTTTTCTCCCAGCCCACTAATTGGGTGAGTGAGGGGTTGGAAAGGGAAATTAAAGTATTGGTCATGGAAAGGGGGTGCAGTGAAGCCCTCTCAGGACTGCATGCAGCCTGCAACCATGGGCTGCCCAACAATGGGATAAGAGGATGGTTACTTCACATACATAGGCGGTAGACAGCTGGAGGAATATCACACACAGAAGTAGGGAGACCAGGGATTGTTCTGGGCAGCTACAGAATTGATTTGAAGCTCTTTCCCTTATCAAGGAAGATGAGGAAGAGCAGCATGGACAGACTTCAGGGAGAGAGCAGGGGACCCTGGGAGTTCCACCACAGGGAACAATCACTGCTAAGCTTCGAAGGAGGTGTGTGGTCATGGTGGGGGACTGCTTGCTGAGGGGTACAGAAGCAGTGATTTGTGAGCCTGACAAGATGTCTTGGGAGGTGTGTTGTCTCCCTGGGGCAAAGATCCAAGATGTGACAAAGAGGCTGACAAGACTGGTCAAGCCTACTGACCAATACCCCTTCCTTTTGGTCCATGTGGGAACAAATGACACAGCAAGACACAGGCTTCAGAACATCAGAAGGGATTACGAGGCTCTGGGTAAGAAGCTGAAAGAAATGGATGTACAGATTGTCATCTCGTCTCTTCTGCCAGTTGAAGGGCATGGTCCAGAACGAGAGAGGAAAATAGCAGATGTCACCAAGAACGATTTGGATTCTTAGATCATGGGCTGTGGTGCCATGAGGGTGGACTTTTGGCAAGGGATGGGCTGCATCTCATGCCAGTTGGAAGAAACGTTTTTGCCAACAGTCTCAAGAATTTGATCAGAAGGGCTTTAAATTGAGTTATGTGGGGAAGGGAGACAGTGTTCTGGAAGGCAAAGGGACTGGAAAAAACAGTCAAACGGTCATAGAGGGAACAAGGCAAACAGTGCAAGGACCCAACAGTGGAAGGCAAAAAAAACATGCACAGGCAGCAAGTAAAAGGGACATATGGTCTTAGATGTCTCTACACTAATGCACAGAGCATGGGAAACAAGCAAGATGAACTTGAACTCCTAACACAACAAAACAAATATGATATAATAGGCATCACTGAAACCTGGTGGGATGAGTCTCATGATTGGAATGTAGAAATACAGGGGTATAACCTTTTTCAAGAGAATCAGGCCAAACAGGAAAGGAGAAGAATAGCATTATATGTCAGGGATATTTACACCAGTGAAGAAATCCAGGACATCAATCCTGGAAGCCAGGTGGAGAGCATCTGGATAAAATTTAAAGGGGAGGGAAACAACAGGGATGTTATTGTGGGAGTCTACTACAGACCCTCGACTCAGGCAGAGGAATTGGATGATGCCTTTCTAGAACAGATGACCACACACTCAGAAAGGAGAAATATAGTAGTGATGGGTGACTTCAACTATCCGGATATTTGCTGGAAGTCAAACTCAGCAAAATCCTCAAGGTCTAGCAAATTCCTCACTTGCCTTGAAGACAATTTCATTGTCCAAAAGGTGGAAGAGGCAACAAGGGAGTCAGCTATTTTGGATCTGATCCTAACTAACAGGGAAGACCTAGTTAATGGGGTGCAAGTGTTTGGATCCTTAGGTGGGAGTGATCATGTCCTCCTGTAGTTTATTATACACTGCAAAGGAGAAGCCAGGCATAATCAGACATGCATTCTAGACTTTAGAAAAGCTGATTTTAGTAAACTTAGAGAAATACTGGGGGTGATCCCATGGTCAGGAATACTAAAAGAGAAGGGAGTTCAAGATGGATGGGAGTTTCTCAAAAGGGAGATACTGAAGGCACAATTTCAAACATTTCCACTGAGGAAGAAAAATGGGAGGTGCCTCAAGAAACCAGGATGGATGACTAAGGAGCTTTCAACTGAACTAAGTTTTAAACTGAACATGTATAAGAAATGGAAAAATGGGGAAATCACCAAAGAGAAATTCAAACAAATAGCTAGCACATGTAGGGGTAAAGTCAGAAAAGCTAAAGTGCAGAATGAACTCAGGCTTGCTAGAGAGGTTAAGAACAATAAAAAGGGCTTTTTGGGGTATGTCTGCAGCAAAAGGAAGAAGAAGGAAATGGTAGGGCCACTGTGTGGGGAAGGTAGCAAAAAGTTACGGGGGACAGAGAAAAGGCAGAATTACTCAACACCTTCATTGCTTCAATCTTCTCAGAAAAGGGAAAGGGTGCTCAACCTGAGGATAATGGAGCAGAGGATAGAATAGGAGAATTTCAGCACAGAGTAAGTAAAGAGATAGTACAGGAATACCTGGTTAATCTAAATGAATATAAGTCTACAGGACCAGACGAATTACATTCAAGGGTACTAAAAGAAGTGGCAAATGTAATATCGGAACCATTGGCAATAATCTTTGAGAACTCCTGGAGAACAGGAGAAGTCCAAGCAGACTGGAGGAAGGCAAACATTGCCCCCATCTTCAAAAAGGGAAAAAAAGAGGATCCCAACAGTTATCACCCAGTTAGTCTGACATCAATACCGGGAAAGATTCTGGAGCAGATAATTAAACAGAGAGTCTGTGACCACCTGGAAGGTAATTCCATAATCACAAAAAGTCAACATGGGTTTCAGAGAAACAAGTTATGCCAGACAAATCTGATCTCTTTTTTTGATAAAATTGCCAGCTTGGTAGATGAAAGGAATGCTGTGGATATAGTATATCTTGATTTCAGTAAGGCCTTTGACAAGGTTCCCCATGACATTCTTGCAAACAAGCTGGTAAAATGTGGGCTAGACAAAGTAACTGTTACATGGTTTTGTAATTGGTTGACTGGCCAAACTGAAAGGGTGCTCAACAATGGCTCCTTTTCAACCTGGAAAGAAATAACCAGTGGGGTGCCACAGGGCTTGTCCTGGGCCCAGTGCTATTCAACATCTTTATCGATGACTGGGATGACAGTATTGGGGGCATAGTTATCAAATTTGCAGATGACACCAAATTAGGAGGAGTAGCTAATACCCCAGAAGACAGGATCAAAATTCAAAATGACTTGAATAGACTAGAAAGCTGGGCGAAAGCTAACAAAATGAAATTCAACATGGAGAAATGTAAGGTACTGCACTTAGGGTGGAAAAACGAAAAGCACAGATATACGATGGGGGACACCTGGCTGAATGAGACTACGTGTGAAAGGGATCTAGGAGTCCAGGTAAACCACAAGTTGAACATGAGTCAACAGTGTGATGCAGCAGCTAAAAAGGCTAATGCAATTTTAGGCTTCATCAATAGAACTATAGTGTCTAGATCAAGAGAAGGAATAGTGCCACTCTATTCTGCTTTGGTCAGGTCTCACCTGGAATACTGTGTCCAGTTCTGGGCACCACAATTCAAAAAGGTTGTGGAGAAACTGGAGCATGTCCAAAGGAGGGCAACTAAAGTGGTGAAGGGTCTGGAAACCAAACCCTATGAGTAATGACTTAGGGAGATGAGGAAGTTTAACCTGGAGAAGAGAGGGTTAAGAGGTGATATGATAGCCTTGTTTAAATATTTGAAGGGATGTCATATTGAGGAGGGAACAAGCTTGTTTTCTGCTGCTCCAGAGACTAGAACCCGGAACAATGGATGCAAGCTCCAAGAAAAGAGATTCCACCTCAACATTAGGAGGAACTTCCTGACAGTAAGTTCTGTTCAACAGTGGAACACACTCCCTCGGAGGGTGGTGGAGTCTCCTAACTTGTAGGTCTTTAAGCAGAGGCTGGATGGCCATCTCTCGGGAATGCTTTGATTGTGAGTTTCTGCATGGCAGGGGGAATAATAATAATAATAATAATAATAATATAATTTATTTATATCCCGCCCCTCTGAGAACAATCGGGGTGGCTAATAATGTAAAATATATAATCCATCAAACCCCAATACCCTTCCCCCCCTTAAAAAAGCATTAAATCCAAAAAAATAAATAAAAATAAAAATTAAAATTAAAACTATACATATTAAACTGACTCACGGTCAACAACATTATACAATTATACAACAACATTATACGGCAGCATTAATCCATGGTAGACAGGCAGTATCTTGTACGCAGATACTGAAGAGGTTTCTGGAGGAATTTTCCTAGGAAAATTTCTGAGATGATTTCTGAGTCCGGGATATCTATTCTGGGAAGGTTTGCCGGAAGAGATCCATCTTGACAGCCTTTTTAAAGCTGTCTAAGGATGTAAGTAGATGGATCTCATCCGGCACGCCATTCCATAATCTGGGGGCGACGATGGAAAAAGCCCTCTGGGAGGTAGTCGAGAGTCTAGATTTTTGTGGCTGAAGAAGACTTCTCCCAGAGGAGCGGAGTGCACGGGGAGGATTATATGGGAGAAGGCGGTCCCAAAGATAGTTTGGACCCAAGCCATTTAGGGCTTTAAAGGTCATAACCAACACCTTATACTGGGCCCGGAAACTAATAGGCAGCCAGTGGAGGGACTTTAGAACCAGAGTAATATGGTCCCTCCTAGATGTACCAGAAACTACTCTGGCTGCCATGTTCTGTACTAATTGCAGTTTCCAGACCAAGCACAAGGGTAGCCCCATGTAGAACGCATTACAGGAATCTAGATGGGAGGTTACCAGTGAGTACACAACAGTCTCAAGATCCCTTACTTCCAGAAAAGGGCGCAGCTGGCGTATCAGCCGAAGCTGATAACAGCCGCTCCTGACTGTCGCATTTGTCATCAGGAGCGACGAGTCAAGGAGCACCCCCAGACTGCAAATGCAGTCCTTTATGGAGACTGTGACCCTGTCCAGGACCAGAGGTTGCAACCCAATTCTTGGTTTCGGGGCCGCTACCGTGAGCACCTCCATTTTGTCTGGATTCAGTCAAATCTATTTTTCCTCATCCAGCCCATTACTGCCCGAAGACATTCATTGAGAGAGGAGACGCCATCGGAATTCGAGGCCGATGAATAAGACATGGAGAAATAGATTTGGGTGTCATCAGCGTACTGATAACACCCAGCTCCATAACCCGAATAATCTCACCCAGCGGTTTCACATAGATGTTGAATAACACTGGGGACAGAACAGCACCTTGTGGAACACCACAGGTGAGATCCCTTTGCTGGAGCAACTGTCCCCGAGCAGCACCCTCTGGGATCTGCCCAAGAGGAAGGAATGGAACCACTGGAGTGCTGTGGTTTCTGAGATGATTTCTGAGTCTGGGAAATCATCTCAAACCCCTCAGGCGACCCAAGAGGATGCCATGGTCTATTGTGTCAAAAGCCGCTGAGAGGTCTAAGAGCACCAACAGGATCACACTACCCTTGTCGATGGTCAGATGCAGATCGTCGGTCAAGGCAACCATGGCCGTCTCAACCCCAAAGCCTGTCCTGAAGCCAGTTTGAAATGGGTCTAGGTTGGACTGGATGGCCCTTGTGGTCTCTTCCAACTCTATGATTCTATGGTCTCAGCCCGTGCCCAGATCGGGGGGGGGGGGGAGAAGCCATGCGATAACCTCCTATGTTGCAACACTCGGTTTTTAGAATTTCCCCCTCTGAGTTACTGACAAGTTTTTAAGAATGCACACATCACACATCTTCACCAGCTACAAAATCTCAAAGCCATTTGGCATCTTGTCATCTTGCTGCTCTTTAAGTGACACAGCTGCAATCCGCTGCACAGTCCTGTTATTCAGCCATGAGGACAATTATCAAGTAATAGCCTTGCCATCTCATCATGTGCAGGAAGTCACTGTCTGTGGGAGGAAAGCTTACACTTGAATGCCTTCTTAATTGTTTGCATGACTCAGTTCTTGGCTAGGTTATAAAAGTATCAGAGATATGAGGAAGTAGACTGTGTATAAGTGTTCCTGGAAGCTTCATGGTGGTGGGATTCCAATATTAGCAAACTGGCATGACATTTCAAGGCTAGAGGGTCAGTTCAGGCCCTCAGTTTAAGCAAGAGATAGAAAAAACAAGAGTCAGAGCAAGAGAAAGACAGAACCATGAAGCACACATATACAGAGCATGTGTACACACACTCAGAGCGAGAGAGAGAGAGATCGGAGATGGACATTTTTGTAACTGGCTCTCCATCTATACTGCCCAGCAGCAGTCAGCTGGATATGGTACCCAAGGCATTCCTCACCCACTATCTCCAAATTCCATTTGTGACGGGAGGTCCACAACAGTTGGGGTTTTCAGGAATAGAAAGACATGTACATCTTGATGTCTTTCCCAAATTTCATGACATTTATATTAATGGTTCAGAAAAGAAAGGACATAGGAAGGTGTTTCTGTAAATACCTGAGACCATGTGGTGGGAAAGTTAAAAAAAAATCTGCAGCAATAAATAGGGAGGTTTTGCATATCTGTCATTGCATGAGCTGGAGGAAAAGGAGAGTGATTATAACTGAGGGCCAAATGCATCTGAGGAAGTAGACTGAAGTCTATGAAAGCTCATGCTGCCAATTTCTTTCTTTCAGTCAGTCTCAAAGATGCTACAAGATTTCTCTACGTACTGATTCTACAGATTAACACAGCTATATCTTTGAATAACTGAGGGCCAGTTCATATTGCCAGTGCCAATCAAGCATACAGGTCATAAGTCCTGTATAGATGAGAGCATTTACACAATCTGCACATATTATATTTATCTTGTGGTCATGCACAGGGCCACTGACTCATGCCAGATGGCCTCCAGATATGCTATTATGCCCTATAGCATCAGTGGTTGCTGTTAGCATTGGGCCTGAAACCTGCCTTCAGTGTGCCTCTCCTTCTAAGCATTACTCATCCTTTCCTTGCTCCTTTATTCACAACACTTAAGCAAATGGAAAGATGACATCCCAGCAACTTGCATTTACTTTCTAGTCTTGGTTTCCAGGTTGCATCTGCTCAGATTTCACTAAAAGGCTGAATGTAGAGGGAATATATATCAATCCCCTGTATCTGAAAACCAGGCTGTTGTCTGTCTGCTTCTGTACATCATTTATGACACTATCCTGGAATCAGAACACAGGACACAGCACTTTTCTTTCCTCCAGCTGTTCTGGGCTCAGCAGAGCTGACAGCAGTAACAAACTTCTTACTTGACAAGGAGCTAAGCAGACCATACTGGCCTCAACCAAAAGGAAAGGAAGCAAATTTCAAGCCCAAGCCTGCTCTGTGGCTTGCATCTCCTGAAGGGGTTTTGGGATCACTCCCACACTTTCCAGCTGATGGCTTTCCTTTTTAGTTACCAGATTAAACAAACAAAACAAAACAAAAAAGGCATGGGAATATTTAGAGGGAGCTCTGGCTCTTGCCAGGTAACCATCCATCATTTCATGAAATGCCAAATCCCTCACACTGGAGAGACCTGGAGATAATGACAGGGTAACCAGCCAAGCAATAACAAAGCCAGCATGATGTTCACTCCTTCTCATGCACCTGCAGTATCCAATTACAGGGGAAATTGTCATCTGGCTCTTTCTTTCCCAGAGAATGGTGAGGAGTTTGTAATTAGAGTGGCATTAAGTGGTGGGCTGCAGAGTAACAGATCAGTAGTTACAGTGTAATTAAACAATATTGACACATTAGAGCCTTTCTCCCATAGGTTAAAACAATAGTAATCCCAATTGCCTCCAATTAAATGTGAGCATTCTTTGTGGTGTTGAAGAAAAAGGCAAGCATTTGCCCTTCTTCACCTGGAACATGACTCCTGGTTTACTATAGATGTACCCTGCTGCAGTGTAATCAGCACTTGACCAATAGTAATAGGATGCTGAATTGCCCCTGACCCCCTGGGAGGCTTTTGAGAAGGTTGCCAAAATAGGTTTGCCAGTTGACTGCTTTCTGTTACAGTTGCCTGGACCTTTGTCAGGAAATAGCTGGGAAACTGCCTTTTTCAAAGCACTCTTGCTGCTCCTCAGTGCAACTCTGCCTTGCACACACAGGGCTTTGCATAAGAATTGAACAAGAGCTCTGTTCTCTCAGACCAGAGTCCTATTCTGACTGGGATGATAAATCCTGTTTCCCACCAGGGTTAAGCAGACACCAGTGGGAAGACTGGGAGCAGGGAATGAGGAAAAGGAAGCCCTTTCCCACTGTAGTATTCAACACTTGATCTTCGCCAAAAGGCTGTGAAGCAATTCCCCACTGTAGTATTCAGAGGCATGAAAGTGCAGTTATGACAAGTAACCACTGATCACTGCTTTCTCCATGAATCTGCCCAGTTCCTTTTCAGAAGCTAGATTAGTAGCTATCACTATATCTTCTAGAAATGCAGTTCATAATTTATGTGTTGGGTGAAAGGATACTTCCTCATTATACACTGTGGACATGTCTACAGCCTTGTCTCCACTGGCCAGGATACATGAGGGACAGCCCAGGGTATCCCAGCCTCATAGCTGCCCCATTCTGCCCTGTTACCTGCTTCTCTGTTCCTTGGCTGCAGCAGCTTTCTGCACAAGCATCCTACTGAGCTGTGCATCTCCTGTTTCTGAGTGCCTCAAATAAGGCACCCAACATGGCTGGGCATCTCACTTTGAACTCAGAATGAGTGACCCTCAGCAGCAGTAGATGCACCAGGTGGCTCAGCAGGACAGGCAGACAGCCATGGTACCACGGGAATGGAGGACTCTGGTTTTTCTTGAAAGATCCAGAGCAATAGTATAGTATTTTAAACTGTTTTAGAATCATAGAATCAGAAGAGACTCCAAGGGTCATCCAGTTCAAGCTCCACCATGCAGGAAGACACAACCAAAGCATCCCCAACAGATGGACATCCAGCTTCTAAAGACCTCAAAAGGTGGAGACTCCACCAGTCTCTGAGGGAGTGTGTTCCACTCTTGAACAGCTCTTATTGTCAGGAAGTGCCTCTAATGTTGAGGTGGAACCTCCTTTCCTTGAGTTTTAATCCATTGCTCTGGGTTCTATTATCTGGAGCTGCAGAAAACAAACATGCATCATCTTCAGTATGACAATCTCTCAAATATTTAAACAGAACTATCATGTCACCTCTTCATCTTCACTTCTCCAGGCTAAACATACCTAGCTCCATAGGCTGCTGCTCTTAAGGCATGGTTTCCAGACCTTTTAAGGCTGTAATATCCCAGTTCTGGTTTTTCACAATGTTTGGACTGCTCACACCAGAAATGGAGTTTGGGTTGTGCATCATCCAAAGATGATAATGCAAGAACTGGTAGAGGAGAATGGGCATTTTGGCCTGTACAGACAAGGCCTACAGAGACAGGAAAATACCTCAGGTTACCCTGATCCAGAATGTCCACAGGCATGTCTAGACATATCAAAGTTTCAGAGGAGTATCCATACATATTCTCACTTTCAAACTCACCTCTGTTCAATACATCGCCATATGTGTGGACACACAACCATGGCACCTCGGGTTCCCCTCCCCCCCATGCATGAAAATGTATTTACTGTATTTCTCATACTGATGTTGCTATGGAATGCAGTCCATGTGCACATGCAAATATCTGGATTTTCCACTCAAAACTAGGATAAATCACCACTTTTGTCCCCTTCCCTTAATTCTCTGAGGCTAAAAGGCCCAGATTCAGCCCCAATACTCCTGTATGTTGTTAGGACAGCTTGCTGTGAAAACTAGGGGAGATCATTTTATTTGGTCCATCTAGATGCACCCTATACAGTAAGTGTAAGGATAAAGAGCAATGTAAAATATTTTAAACAAATAAACACTTTTCCTTGTCTGTCCTGAATCTCCTACTGTTCATTAAGAGTCACTGGATGATCCTGAACACTAGTATCCTGTCAAAGGGAGGAAAGCCTTTCACTATTAACTTTCTCCACACCATGCCTAAATCTGGCATGTCTGCCTCCTCCACTGTACTCACTTCCACCTAAAAAAACCAAGCACCCTCAAACGCTGGAATCTTTCTTTGCAGAAAGGTTTCTCTACAAGTCCTCTGAATATTTTGTTTGCACTTTTCTGCGTGTTTTCTAGCTGTTAATGTGCTTTTCCAGACTACTGCAAAGAAGCAAGGACTCTCACAACAGAGTGGGTTATTTGTTATAATTTGGTAACTCTTGATGTTGCTTTTGTGTCCATTTGGAGCATCTCCTGAAGAAGCTGGGGTTGAAGGAAGCTGTATGACATGACTGGCAAATTTGGTCAATCATCATTCAGATCTCATGACATTTAAGATAATTCTAGCCAGTTGTCATCCAGATTTCTTCAGTGCCTTTGCAATTGCCTCCTTTTTTAGGAACAGTGTTTTAAAAATATTAAGGAATGATCTCTGCTTCTTCCCTTCCATCTCTGAAGGAGGAGGATCAATGGCCAAGGAACCCAATATGAATTTAAAGTATAGAAGCATGCAGATTCTTTGGGGGTTCTTTGTTTTTGTATATGCTGCACTATATTCTGATATTTCTTTTTAAAAAATATTCCCACCTGAAAACTTCAGCAGTAATCACACAACCAACAGCAACATTTACTCTCCAACATCCCTCTTCGAAATGCCGTGTCCACAATTACAAATGCAGTATTCCAAATGTGGTCACATTACAGATGTATATAGAGACATTACAAACTGGCAGTTTTATTTTAATCCATTTTATAATTACTGCTAACATGGAATTTGCCTTTTTCATAGCAGCTACATGCTGAGTTGACATTTACATCAAGTGGGAAGGGCAGCCATGAAAGAACTAGACAAGATCCTAAAGAGTAAAGATAAACAACTGAGTCCTAAAGTCAGAATCATCCAAGCTATTGTATTCTCCATTACCATGTACAGATGTGAGACCTGGACAGTTGGGGGAAAAAGCCAGCAGAAAGAAAATAAACTTATCTGAGGATACCGCTGACAGCAAAAAGGCAAACAAATGGGTCCTTGATCAGATCAAGCCTGGAAGCCAAGATGATGAAATTGAGGCTGTCATACTTTGGCTACCTCATGAGAAGGCATGACTTACTTGAAAAGACAATAATGCTAGGAAAGGTAGAGGGAAGTAGAAAGAGAGGAAGATCACACACCAGATGGTTATCAGGGAGGTCATGGGCCTGAGTTTACAGGACTTAAGTGGAACAGTAGAGTATAGGAGGGCTTGGAGATATTTCATCCACAGGGAGTCACCATGAGTTTGAGCCAACTTGAGGGCAGTTAACACACACAACACCTTTTACAATCTCCAATCCTTTTCTTGGCAATTCAGGCTTCATCATTATACATATATAAGTATGAAAATGTGATATTTTTTTTTTGCCTCTTTTGAACATTTTTAAAACTCTTGCTTAATTGAATCACAACTGCATCTTAAATTCCCAACTCCCCACCTTAGCTCTATTAGTTCTTTACAAACTTTGCTGATTTATTTATCTGTAATGTAGAGAGCCAGTGTGGTGTAGTGGTCCAAGTGTTGGACTACAACTCTAGAGCACCTTTGAGACTAACTGATGAAGATTTTGGAGGGATTTACAATAAACTATTTATTTATAGTATTTCTATTTCATCTCCCAGACCACAAGGTGATGAAAAAATAAAAACCATTTAAAACAATACAAAGATAAAAATGTTTTTAAAAACATATTAAATACTCCTGAGCCTATGATGATCCTAAAGGCAAACCTATTGTGGGGTTTTCTTGGCAAGTTTCTTCAGACAGGGTTTGCCACTGCCATCCTCTGAGGCTGAGAGGGTGTGACATGCCCAAGATCACCCAGTGGGTTTCCATGGCAGAGCTGGGGTTCAAACCCTGGTCTCTAGAGTTGTAGTCCAATACTCAGACCACTACTCCACACTGGCTCTCTACATTACAGATAGATAGACTCAATCAAGGAAGTCATGCTACCCTGAATTCAAAGATGCAGCCATGTTAGTCTGTAGAATCAGTACATAGAGAGATCTTGTAGCACCTTTGAGACTAACTATGTAGAGAGATCTTGTAGCACCTTCGAGACTAACTGAAAGAAAGAAGTTGGCAGCAGGAGCTTTCATAGACTTCAGTCTACTTCCTCAGATGCATTTGGTGAAGTGGAGGCCAGGCACAGACATATATAATAATAATAATAATAATAATAATAATAATAATAATAATAATAATTTATATCCCGCCCCCCTCTGCAGAGCAATCGGGGCGGCTTACAACATTAAAATTTACATAAAGATATGTTAATACAATGTAAGCATATGTGAGGATGCCAATTCAAATTACAAATCCTTTGTGTATGGAAATGAAGTGGCAGGTCCAGTCTTAACCAAATGCATCTGAGGAAGTAGACTGAAGTCTACGAAAGCTCCTGCTGCCAATTTCTTTCTTCCAGTTAGTCTCAAAGGTGCTACAAGATTTCTCTAATTACAAATAGCTGCCCTGAGTTTGCAAGACCTGAGCAGGGCAGCTGAGGGCTCTTGGAGGCCTATCTTTCATAGGTCAATGGTGACTTAATGACAAATAACAACAACAGTTAGAATTCTGAGACAGAGTGCTCCTCTATTAAAGGCAAAGCAAAGCAGTTTCATTTATATACCGCTTCATACCACGCTATGGGGTGTCTAAGCAGTTTACAACTGTGAGCTGATTGCCCCCCAACAGTTGGGTACTCATTTTAGTGACCTCGGAAGGATGCAGGCCTGAGTCGAGCCTCAGCCCTGGCTGGTATTGAACTCGCAACCTTGTGGTTTATGAGTGAGTGGCTGCAGTACAGGCATTTAACCATTTATTACCTCCCGAAATTACAAACCATGGCAGTTAAAGTAGGATTAACAGTGCTACAACTGTGTAGTTTGAAAAGGCTCCCAGTGTGTGCAATTTTGAAGAGGACAATCTTCATTTGTGCACACACATACACACTCAGAATGAACTTTCCTTCCCAGCTTGTTTACTATCTAAGAACAGCCCAAGCTGACCTGGCAAAGCATGTGATGGGACCAGCAAGAGAGGCAGGAGTCTTGATTCAAAGCGTGGATTGTGTTTGCAATGTGAAGACTCTAAATATTATTGTTGTTGTTATTACACTGTTATTTTGCTTTGCGATACTGTATTTGTGTATTGGAAGTTTGGAATAATATCTGATACATTTGTTTATTGTGTTTCTGTGAGTTATGGTTAAGTTTACTGTCAGCATTGGACAATCCCCCCTCCTCCTTCCAGCCATGCAAATTTTTCTTGCATCATTCTGTGAGAACAGCACAAAATCCAAAGTCTACAGGTTAGCACTATAACTTTATTAGGTTCAATGTAAATTTATGTAAATGTAAATACATTTAAGCTGTGCATATGATATTGTAATTTAAAGGTGCAATTTTAATTTGCTAGTTGTTTCTGTCACTATTGTTGCCATTGCATTCAGTGAGTGCAGCAGCAGTGGCTGGTGAGTGTCAGTAGGGGCGGAGCACTTCCACCTTTCCCTCCCAGCCCTTGAACACCTGAGGCTGAAGCCAGGCTGAGCGGAGTGGAGCTATATAAACCCCCTACATCTCTTCTCCACCACCTGCAGCAACAGTGGCTGCAGCAGCAGCAGCCGGTGAGCGACAGTCGGGGCAGAGGATTTCCACCTTCCCCACCCAGCCCTTTAACATCTGAGGCTGAAGCTGGGCTGAGCAAGGTTTCTTCACCCAGCCCGCCCTGCCTATTTCACCTTGGACTGGTGGCAGAGAGACTGGGAGCTAGACTGGGGGGGGGATTTTAATCCACCTATGTCCTCCTTCTCCTGCTGTTGAGATTGTGAGCAGGGCTTAACAAGGGTTATTCCATCCAGCCCACCCTGCCCGGCTCTCAATTGGGACATCCACAGCAGCAGGGTAATCCGGAGGGCTATTTGGCCCCATCAACTTCTATATCAGTAGGGGCTGGGAATGGTCTGGGGATGGAAATTCAATTTGTGTGGGGGAAAGGGAGGCATGGTGGGAACAGAGTGAACAAATGTTACAAAAGAAGATGGGATCGCTATCTGAAAACTATCCCGCCTTCAGTTCACTCTGTTTCTCGGAATGGATTGGAGAGCGTACCAACCATTCCACAGAACCTTACCTTGCTCCTCTGCAATGCCAGGTCAGTCAAAACTAAAACTCATATTATCCATGATCTTCTTATAGATGAGGATGCCAACCTGGCTTGCTTCACAGAAACCTGGCTGGGAGAGGATAGCACCGTTACTTGGATGCAGGCCCTCCCAGTCAGGTATGCTGTCAGTGAGCAGGTAAGGGGAAGTGGGCAGGGGGCGGAGTGGCTCTGGTTCATAAGAACAACCTGATCTTGAGCAGGATACCTGTCCGGAACACAGTGCACTTCGAGTGCATGTACCTGAGCCTGAAGATCAGGGATAGTTTGGGGATTTTGCTAATATACCGACCACCTGATTGTCTAGCAGACTCCCTAACCGAGCTGACACAGCTGGTCTCAGAGTTGCACTGGAGTCGCCCAGACTTTTAGTTCTGTGTGACTTCAACATCCCACTTGAGACCAGTTTACCAAATTTAACAGGTGCAACTCGGGAGCTCATGGATTCCATGACAAACATGGGCCTATCCCAATTGGTCGTTGGGCCCACTCATTGTGCGGGTCATACACTCGATGAGGTCTTTAGTACGGAACAGGAATATCAGTGGGCAGAGGTTAAAGGAACCACCGCATTATCATGACCAGATCATTTCCTGCTCAAGGTTGAACTTAGTACCATTATCTGCCCCACTGGGGGTGGTGGACCTATTCGAATGGTCCTCCCTAGAAGGCCTAATCTAAGCGGCTTACATCAGTTAAAACCCCATACAACAAAATTCATACCCCAACCCACCCCCTTAAAACAGTATTAAATGGCAAGATAATTAAAATAGAAATATAAACATTCCAACACAAATAAAACAAACATGAAAATATTTTTTTTTAAAAAAGTAAAAATATAAAAATGCCCTGATTAGACTCAACTGTGCTCCCCATCCATCAGCAATTGATGGGGCCACGGGGGGAGTGCAGGGATCAAAGAGCCCAAGGCCAGGAGAATTAATCTGGAAAGGCCTGCCGGAAGAGATCCGTCTTGACAGCTTTCTTGAAGCTGTCTAAAGATGTCAGCTGATGAATCTCGTCCAGCAGGTTGTTCCAGAGTTTGGGGGCGACAATAGAAAAGGCCCTCTGGGAGGTCGCCGCCAGACTAGATTTTTGAGGATGCAGCAAATTCCTCCCAGAGGACCGGAGAGCGCAGGGAGGATTATATGGAAGGAGGCGTTCCCTGAGATAGCTTGGACCCAAGCCATTTAGGGCTTTTAAGGTAATAACCAACACCTTGTACTGGGCCCGGAAGCTGATAGGCAGTCAGTGGAGGGACCTCAAAACAGGAGTAATGTGGTCCCTCCTAGATGTTCCAGAGACAAGTTTGGCTGCCATGTTTTGGACTAACTGAAGCTTCCGAACCAAGTACAGGGGTAGCCCCATGTAGAGCACATTACAGAAGTCAAGGCGTGAGGTTACCAGTGCGTGCACAACGGTCTTGAGATCCCTTACTTCCAGAAAAGGGCACAGCTGGTGTATCAGCCGAAGCTGATAACAGGCGCTCTTGACTGTCGCATTAACCTGATTCGTCATCAGGAGTGACAAGTCAAGAAGCACCCCCAGGCTGCGAACACAGTCACTGGAGGAGAGTGTGACCCCATCCAGGACTGGAGGTTGCAACCCAATTCTTGGTTTCGGGGCCGCTACTGTGAGCACCTCTGTCTTGTCTGGATTCAGTTTCAATCTGTTTTTCCTCATCCAGCCCATTACCGCTCGAAGACATTCATTGAGAGAGGAGATGCCATTGGAATTCGAGGCCGACGAATGAGACATGGAGAAATAGATTTGGGTGTCATCAGCGTACTGATAACACCCAGCACCATAACTCCATATTATCTCACCCAGCGGCTTCATATAGATGTTGAATAACATCGGGGACAAAATAGCTCCCCGAGGGATCGGGGACAAAATAACTCCCCGAGGGACCCCACAAGTGAGGTCCCTCTTACTGGAGCTACAGTCCCCGAGCAGCACCCTCTGGGACCTACCCGAGAGGAAGGACCGGAACCACTGCAAAGCAGTGCCCCCGATACCTAACTCCTTCAGGCGGTCCAAGAGGATGCCATGATCTATTGTATCGAAGGCCGCTGAGAGGTCTAAGAGCACCAACAGGGTCACACTACCCCTGTCGATGCTCAGACGCAGATCGTTGGTCAAGGCAACCATGGCAGTCTCAACCCCAAAGCCTGTCATGAAGCTGGTTTGAAATGGGTCTAGATAATCAGTTTCATCCAAGACTGCTTGGAGCTGAAGAGCAACCACCCTCTCGATCACCTTGCTCAAAAATGGCAGCAATGACACAGGCCTATAATTACTCATAACCAGGGGGTCCATGGAAGGTTTTTTCAGAAGCGGCCTAACCGCCGCTTCCTTCAAACAGGATGGAACGTGTCCTTCCCTGAAGGATGCATTGATGATATCCGTAAGGAATCTCATCAATGCATCCCCCCCCCCCCGGATGGCCAGCCATGATGGGCAAGGGTCGAGAGGGCAGGTTGTCTTCCTCACTTTACCAAGCAGCTTGTCCATGTCCTCGGTACTCACAGATTGGAGCTGATCCAGTATAACGATGAAGCGGGTTGGACAATGACTAGAGCACACCTGGTGGAAAACTCGACTCTTGTCTGACATAACTCATTATAGGAAATTTCTTTGTTTCTATCGAGAAGCAGTACGTGCAGCACAGAAATCTTTCTCCTCTGCACGTATTACGTCTGTAGAGTCCTGTCCAGCAGAGCTGTTTAGGGTGGTAAGGGAACTGACGCAGGTTCCACCTGTGCTGAACTCATTACTTAACCCAACAATGGCCTGCTGTGATGCGTTTAACAACGTCTTTGCAGATAAAATCTCTCATATAAGAGCCGACTTGGACGCCAGTGTTGTAACAGAATCAATAGACGAGGTGTCCAGCAGCTCCGCTGATGTAAATTTACTGGATCATTTTCAATCTGTGAGTACTGAGGATGTGGACAAACTCCTTGGTAGTGTGAGGAAGACAACTGGTCCTCTTGATCCTTGTCCTTCATGGCTGGCCGTCCAGGGGTGGTGGTGGTGGTGCCTTGAGGTTGTTCCTTGTGGACATAATCAACGCATCCCTCTGGGAAGGACACGTTCCATCTTGTTTAAAGGAAGCAGCAGTCAGGCCGCTCCTGAAAAACCTTCCCTGGACTCCCTGGATATGAGTAACTATAGACTGGTGTCTATGTTACCTTTTTTGAGCAAAGTGATCGAGACAGCGGTTGCTCTTCAACTCCAAGCGGTCTTGGATGAAACCAATTATCTTGACCCATTTCAAACTGGCTTTAGGACAGGATTTGGGGTTGAGACTGCCATGGTTGCCTTGACCAGCGACCTGCATCTGAGTATTGACAGGGGTAGTGTGACCCTGTTGGTGATTTTAGACCTCTCAGTGGCCTTTGATACGATAGATCATAGCATCCTCTTGGATCGCCTGAGTGGGTTAGGAATTGGAGGCACTGCGTTGCAGTGGTTCCATTCCTTCTTCTCAGGCAGGTCCCAGAGGGTGCTGCTCAGGGACAGTTGTTCTGCAAAAAAAGACCTCATGTGTGGTGTCCCTCAGGGTGCCATTCTGTCCCCAATGCTGTTTAACATCTATATGAAGCTGCTGGGTGAGATCATTTGGAGATGTGGGGCTGGGTGTTATCAGTACGCTGATGACACTCAGATCTATTTCTCCATGTCTCTATCATCGGCCTCGAATTCCGATGGCATCTCTCCCCTCAATTACTGTCTCAAGGCAGTAATGGGGGCTCAAGGCAGTAATGGACTGGATGAGGAAAAACAGATTGAAACTGAATTCAGACAAAATGGAGTTGCTCACAGTAGCAGCCCCAAAACCAGGAATTGGGTTGCAACCTCCAGTCCTGGACGGGGTCACACTCTCTGTGAAGGACTGTGTTCCAAGTCTGGGGGTGCTCTTGGACTCATCGCTACTGATGGCTAATCAGGTAAACGCAATGGTCAGGAGTGCCTGTTATCAGCTTCGGCTGATAACACCAGCTGTGCCCTTTCCTGAAAGTAAAGGACCTTGTGACTGTGGTGCACGTGCTGTAAACCTCCCGTCTGGATTTCTGTAATGCGCTCTTCATGGGGCTACCCTCGTGCTTGGTCCAGAAACTTCAGTTAGTCCAGAATATGGCAGCCAGAGTGGTCTCGGGCACATCTAGAAGAGACCACACAACACCAGTACTGAAGATTTTTCACTGGCTGCCTATCAGTTTCCAGGCCCAGTATAAGGTGTTGGTTATGACCTTTAAAGCCCTAAATGGCTTGGGTCCAAACTATCTTCGGGACCGCCTCCTCCCATATAATCCGTCCCGCGCACTCCGGTCCTCTGGGAGGAATT
This sequence comes from Phrynosoma blainvillii, assembly GCA_026167975.1. Taxonomy (NCBI): domain Eukaryota; kingdom Metazoa; phylum Chordata; class Lepidosauria; order Squamata; family Phrynosomatidae; genus Phrynosoma; species Phrynosoma blainvillii. The sequence goes on from JANUYF010000004.1 coordinate 159,002,675, forward strand.
TGCTACAGCCAATAAAATCAAGGCTGTACACAACCTCCCAGAGGGCTTTTTCAGTAGTTGCCCCCAGACTTTGGAATGGCCTGCCGGACGAGATCCATCAGATAACAACCTTGAGCAGCTTTAAAAAGGCTGTGAACACGGATCTCTTCCGGCAGCCCTTTCCTAACTAGATGTCCTGGCCTCAGGAGTTGTTTTAGCCATTTCCTTTTTGGCTCTCATCATTGCCCTGCTTGTCTTGTATTTTTGCTTGTTTTATTATTTTTTGTGATCTTTTTATATATTTTAATTGATATATGATTTAATATTATTTTAGGTGTGGGAGGGTGGGTTTTGGGGTTTTAGACTGTATTTTAGGTTGATTTATATTGTATGGAATTTTTAACTGATGTAAACCACCCCGATTTATTGACGGGGATGGGGTATAAATAAATTATTATTATTATTATTATTATTATTATTATTATTATTATTCAGGAATTATAATTTATGAGTAACATTAACACAAGAAACATTACTAAGCACTCTGTATGGTCTGGTACAGGATGAGGTACATAGGGGTGACACCATGAGTTCAGCATAGGGTGACACCAACCCTAGTATACACCAGTATTTCTGTGTTCAAGATGTTATGAATGGTGATAAGAAAGAACAAAACCACATAACTTTGCAAAGAAAGAAGGAAGGGATCCTGTGTGGGGTGGGAGTGAGTGGTTCTTGATGCTGTCAGAAAACAGATGCCTCTCAGAGGTTAAGCAATAGCAGGAAACAATAGCAACACTGTGATATCTAGACTCATCCCCCCCCCCCCCGGTAAGTGACATAAGAGAAGAAAGTAATAACAAGGGTAAACCTTTTTCTTTTGGACTGTAATTGGCTGAGTTTTACCAATACAGCATCTAAAAGTTTTTCCAGATGTAGCAGTACACAGATGTCTTGAGAAATTATGTGTTCTCTACCTAAGAAAGGGACCTCTGGTTTCACAAAAGACAGACACAACCTGGAACCCAAGTGGAGTTACTTTACTGTGGCTAATAGAGTTTAACATTTACTGTCCTTCTAAACCAACTGGACTACAACAGCAACAACAACAAAATGTAGACCTGTGACTCTACCATTGTCACTTTTCATCTCCTGTTATGATTTTAGCATCTTTGCCTGGATGAAGAAGCCAGTGAAGCTTCGAAAGCTTACATGAGGTGTTTTGTGCATTTTGGTTGGCCAATAAGTTATTGCTGTTTTGTGAATTTAGGATTTTATTTTATTCTTCTTAACAAATGTTACAATTTGTTGCATAATCTGTGAATTTATATTATATGTAAAAAAATGTAATAATATTTATTCTGTCTTTGACCAGTATATATATATATATATATATATATATATATGTAATTTTAATTGTTGTTAGCCACCCCGATTGTTCACAGAGGGGCAGGGTACAAATAAATTTTATTATTATTATTCCTCAAAACCCAGGATCTTTGGAGAGCTAGTGAGCGTTGTGAAGGACCATTTTAACCTGGCCTCCTAGTGAAGTAGAGAAGCAATTTAAATTCAACTCACAATCACAGAGATCTGAGAAGACAACTAGAAGCATTTGCAGAACTGTGAAAACCTTCTCAGAATGGCAATTATGGTGCAACTCTGACACAATGCTAAAGGATAGTCCAGAATTAATTATGAGGAAAATGCAAGACAAGACTACTGTCTGAACCACAGTTAACCTTTAACTGCTCTGCCTTGGCTATGAGGTCTGCAAATAAAAGCATATGGGATGTTACGGGTGTCATTCCTAAGAAATGAGGAAAAGGAGGGCACACAGATGACACCAGCAAATATTTTTCCACATACAAAAGCATCTAAGGAAATGGATATACCTCTGGAAAAATGTGGAAGAAAGCATGCATCAAAGCTCCAAAGATGTTAAGAATTAAAAGTGTCACAATTATGGTCTGAATGGTCACATTAGAAGAGCATTCAGGCTAAGAAAAAGGCTGCAGCTGTGCACAGAGTATCACCAAACATTATAATCTTTTCCAAGGCGTCACCATCATCTCATGGTATGTCAAATTTATGACAGCCTCAGTTGAGTCATCTTTATTTCTAATGAGGGTTTAGGCTTGATTTGCTGTTTAACCCATTTATTTTCAAATGGGCTAAATTACAAGAAAAGAAATTCCACCTAAGCATTAGGAAGAACTTCTTGATTGTAAGAGCTGTCCGACAGTGGAACAGATTGCTTCAGAAGATATTGGGCTCTTCATCTTTACAGATCTTAAAACAGAGACTGTATGGCCATTTTTGGAAGTGCTTTAGAAACAGTGGTTCAGTAAATACAGAATATATGCAGAGGTAGAAAGTGCTAGAAGTGAGGCTGAGGAAGCAGACCACACCATCAACATTAGAATTCAGGGGCAAGTCACTGTCTTGGAGTGGGGACCATTTTTAAACCTTTCCCTAATGGGTTATGATGTAACATCACATATGCTTTTATTTGTGGATGGTATTGTGTGGTCGTGAGCCAGCATGGTGTAGTAGTTTGAGTGGCAAATTACAACCCAGGAGACCAAGGTTCTATTCCCCACTCAGCCATGAAAATCTATTGGGTGACCTTGGGCAAGTCACACACTCTCAGCCCCAGAAAACCCCATGATAGGGTTGCCTTAGGGTTGGCATAAGTCAGAAATTACTTGAAGGCACAAAACAACAAATTGTGTAGTCAGCCACCCCACATCACAGCACCAAACCCAGATGAGATATGATTTATCTTTTGGTTTCATATTTCATATTTGATCATTTTACAGCTGATTAGGTGAAGAAGAACCAAAATGTTGGATTTTAAAGTAAGTTGGGATCCTTGTTGGTGATCTGAGGCAAAACAACAACAACAAAAAAGACACCAAAAAAACCAAAACAACAACCCGCAGCCATTTTTTAATTTTAAATTTGTGGAGTCTGGCAGCTTGTTGCATCTTGTCTTGTCTTGTGGAGTTCAGGAGCCACAAGACACAGCCCCCCATTATAAACAGAACAAAAATTCATAGGGTGATTCCTACTGCTGTTGTACTGGAACTTTCAAATTAGATGTGAGATGCAATGTGACTCCTAGGAATTTATTACTATTTATAAATTTCTAATACCTGAAAATTTCAAAGCTGCATTAAATAATAATAAGACAGATAATATAAAACAATAAATAAAATCAACATGATTGAGTGTATGTGCCTTCAAGTCACTTGTCAACCTGTAGTGACCACATGAACTTCATTGGGTTTTTTAGGCAAGGAATGCTCAGAGGTGGTTTGGCCAGTTCCTTCCTCTAAAATATAGCCTACAAGTGAATTAATTGAAATGGACAAATCGACAATTTTGATCAAGGAGAAATTTCTGACAAAGTTTTTAAGAGACGGGAAAATATTTATCTCTTTTTTAACAAACATATCAAGATTATACATCAGTTTTAGCCTTTGTAAGATGAAATGAGAAGATACAGTAGAAGCAAAAGGTATATAACTCTTAGTTTAGAGCAATGGTTCCCAAACTTTGGTCCTCCAGATGTTTAGGATTTCAGCTCTCAGAATTCCTGCCTGTTACTCAAGCTGGCTAAGGCATCTCAGAAGTGAAGTCCAAAACACCTGGAGGATCAAAGTTTGGGAACCAATGGTTTAGAGGAAATGTAGAACTGAAGGAGATGTAACTGTTTGTTAGGAAAAGGGAAATAAGTAGGGCTTATGTTTAATAGGGTTATGTTAGATATGTTGTTCTGTCTAGGAATGTGATGTTATGTTATCTATTGTTTGTAGTATGTATATAGATTTATGTTTATATATAAAATGTTACTGTTTTAGATATGTGTTTAATAAAACATTTTTTAATGAAACAAAGAAATATAGCCTACAGCACTGATATTCGTTGGCCGTCTACCATCCAAGTAAAATCTCAATGGAACAGTTCTTAACAGGCCATGGGACACAAGAAAGTGGTTCCTGTAGAATTTTTGTGGCTTGTTGCATCACTCTCATCTTTTTTACAGCTGACTACCACTGAAGTGGGTGTGCCCTACTCACACATTGGTGTTCTGAGCCATTTTCTTCTCTTCTGGATGGATAGGAATGCTTCACTTTTAAAATATTATTCTGAAGCATGCTCAACAGATCTCTGTACTTTTGATATAAATCTCTCAAAAATGGCCCATTCTGTCCCTTTCAGTTTAGGCTTTTACACACAGGCTGGGAAGGAACATTAACTGCTCCTCATAGAATGGAATTTGATTCCTCCCACCCAAAAAAATTAAATTAAAATTAAAAATTAAAATATTGCTACATAAAACAAGTCATGAAAAATAAGACTGTATGAGAGTCTTTAGTACTAATAATTGTGTTCCAGCTTTTACCTTGCTCTGTTCCAGCCCTGCCTCTTTACTTCAGTCCAGTGGTTCCATTACCTTTCAGGCTTTGTAAGGAGCTCTGTGAAACTGAGGACTTTATCACACGGTGGAAATCCCATGCAGAAACGGGGTTTTAAATTGAAACACCCCCCGTGCAAAAGCGGGTAGATTTTCAGACAACATCGATGTTAAACTGCTGTTAACTTGAATGGAAAGTAGTCAAAAGCTGCTTCTTTTTACTTTCAGAAAATCTGAAAGTAAAAAGGAGTGGCTTTTGACTCCTTTCATTTGGGTTAACAGCAGTTTAACAGCAATGTGTGTGAAAATCAACCCTCTTTTGCGGATTTTCCCTAGCTTTTAAATCCCGTTTCTGCACAGGATTTCCCCCGTGTGATAAGGCCCTGATCCAGCTAGACTATCCTTAAAATACTAGACTGTAGATTTGAAACGTTGACCTAGGGAATAGAAAGAGTTGTATTGAGAGACAGTCTTGGTTAATGCTTTAACTCTGCTGCCAATGTGAGACTTCATTCATTGACTAAACACTTTCAAAGGTAGAGCAGATTTGTTTCTGGTAAAAATGTTGGACAGATTGAGTGCCCATTTTCTTCAACAACTTTGCTCTTACAAGGGCAAGAGACTGTTTTTGGAGGTGAAATAGTTGAATTTGGCTTAGATGATGACCCAAATAGGCCCTGGACAGCATCAGTGGCCTGGGGTATCACCCGGTGTGGGGAGATGGGACTTCGGGGGGGGGGGGGGCAGGGCATTTGGGCAAGACTTCTGGCAGGACTTCTGGGGGCAAGGTCATCTGGAAAGTGGCCACGTGGAAAACGGCACATGGAAATGGTTGGCCGCCATCTGCCCAGGCCAGAGGCCCCACCCCAAGGCCTGGAGGACCTCCCCCATGCCTGTGAAAGCAGCCGCACAGGCAGGAAAACAGCCGCCTACCACCCACCTGGGCCAGAGACCGCTCCCTCAAGACCCAGGGACCCTGCTAGGCCTGTGAAAATGGCCACATGGGTGGGAAAACAGCTGCCTGCCTGGGGCAGAAACCTCCAAAGAGTGCCTGTGGAGGGCAGGGGCAACCGAGTGTCAGCTCCCTCTTCTGGGGTGTCACCCAGTGTGGACTGTACCCCTCACAACCCCCTCCAGGGATGCTATTGAACAGAATGCTTAGAAACCAGATTAAACCCAGCCAAACTGAGGCTATGGTAACCCTAAGAAGAGGTGGCCAGGCATGCCCCCTCAGCAAGTCTACAGCTGCTGCTCTGAAGTGGGGGCCAGCATCACGCAGTACAAACTATTCTCAAAGCAGCATTCTCACCCTGAGATTTCATCCCCTTGCCCTGAGGGCTGGACAAGATGGGCCATAGAGCTAAGAGTCCGAATCTAAGCATGCCTCACCATGTCTTCCCCATAGTTAGATTTTCAGAACACCCAAACAGATCATTTGTGTATGGTTTCACATACTAAATTGGCCTCCAGAGACATCAGCATTTTCTTAACAAATCAATACATAGATTCCCCAAAAGAAATAAAAATGGATATATTCTGAAGTGAGACTCACTTGAGTGTTGGGCTGGGAGGCCAGAGTTCAAATTTCCATTGGCCATGGATACCTATTGGATGACCCTGGGCAGGCCACACTCTCTCAACCACAGAGGAAAGGCAAAGGCAAGTCCCCCTTGAACAAATTTTGCCATAAACCCAAGTTAGGGTCACCATAAGTGAGAAATGACATGAAGACACACAACAATATTCTGGGGGAAGGAGAGCAAGACTATTTACTTCAGAATTCTAAGACCACCTCACCCCTTATGTGAGCATGCTAAAAGTACTGCTCTATCAATTGTTAAAATTCAGGATAGGGGCATCATGACTTTAGCATTTGTCTCAACTTCTTTCTTTCTTGCAGAGTAGAGAATTCCACATTGCTTGCTTGCATATTTATTGAACCATACTGAGAATGTGGATGATGAGTAGCCAGTAATGTTTTCGTACCCAGATTTGAATTAGACTCTGAGGCTTCTTTGTTGTCACCACTTCCTTCCACTTCTCTATTCTTGCCTTAGTTTGTTTTGCTGCAAGCTGACAGAATTCTGGTTTTGCCCTGGTGGAAATGCAGCCACCTTCAGCACCATGAGGCATGGGTGTTTTAAGCCCTGTGAATATGGGGACTCCCTGCTGGAGTTGGTTGGAGAGAGCAGTTGTGTAAAACTCCTATTACAGATCAAAAAGACAAGGCCCTCAGGGAATGCAAATTCACCACAGGGAGCAGAAAGAAAATGCTGAATATGGTTTAGTTCACTAACTGCTACCCTGGCCTGTGGCCAGACTCATCCATCGGCTGTGCCCCTAGCCTCCCATCCATGGTATTCACAACAGGTATCTAGTCAAAGTTGATGAGTTTTCTTTTTATTGTTAGCTGGCTTAGTAATACGCTGCTGGAAAGACAGGATAGAAATGTTTTTAAATCAATAAATAATTATGTACGCATTCACAGAATTATAGAATTATCGAGCCATAGAGCTGGAAGAAACCCCAATGGCCATCCAGTCCAAGCCCCTGCCATGCAGGAACTCACAATCAAAATACCCCCAACAGAAGGCCATCCAGCCTCTGTTTAAAAACTTCCAAAGAAGGAGATTCCAAGGGAGTGTGTTCCACTGTCGACCAGCTCTTACTGTCAGGAACTTCCTCCTAATGTTGAGGTGCAATCTCTTTTCCTGTAGTTTGCATCCATTGTTCTGTGTTCTAGTCTCTGAAGCAGCAGAAAAGAAGCTTGCTCCATCCTCAACATGATACCCATTCAAATACTTAAAGAGGGCTATCATATCACTTCTTAACCATCTCTTATCCAGGCTAAACATCCCCAGCTCCCTTAAGTCTCTCCTCATAGGGCTTGGAGGTTTCTAGACCCTTCACCATTTTGGTTACCTCTCTCTGGACACGATCCTCTGGACATTCAGGAATATCATGTGTCAGAGCCTTCCTGGCACTGCACCACTTCAGACTGCACAGTGTGATGCTCTCCTATGTAAGGATAACTGAAGATATAAAAAAGAACAAACCTTCTCTGCACACAGATCATCAAGACAATGGTGTGGCTAGAACCACTTCCCCTAATGTATATGCAATTCCTTAAAACACACACACACACACACACACACACACACCAAACCTCTCATTATTTCTAACTCACTCATCCTCATATTTGAAGACTAAATGGAATTAAAATATAACACGGGTACTACAATCTTCTCTCTCCCCTTCCCTAGCCCTGCTATCTGCTCTGTCTGCTGTACAGAGCTGTGGCACAGTAAGCCAGGTGTAGGTGGGAGGTGAACAACATTAATGCTGCTGCTTGTGGTGGGGAGGATATGCAAGGGAACTGAGCAGCACCTTCAATTCTGAGTATTTAAAACTAGGGGAAAATCTCCTAGTTGCTATCTGGAAACTCTGCTTCATCTTTGCAAGTTTAATTTACACACACACACACACACTTCTTCCCTGCCCTTTTCCCCAAGCTGGCTTACAAAAATTCCCAAGCTGGCTTACAAAAATTAAAACAGGTGCAGATAAAAATGCAATCATATAGAAGTTAAAATATGATTGAAATGTGAACAGAATTAAAAGCATATCCATTAAAAACCATTCTAGACAGTATAGAACATTCATAAAGGTCCTTTCCCCAAGAGCTCAGTATTGGCAGAACAAGTCTTTTTCTTACCTATGGAAGGAAAGTAAAGAGGGTGTCAATGAAACTCCTCTAAGACGAGAATTTGAAAGCCATGGAACAGCCACTGAGAAGACCTTTTACCATATTCTAGATATATCTGTGATGGTAGTGGGAAAGAGAGAAATGCATCTCCAGAAGGTCTCAAAATGCGAGCCTCTTATGTGAAGAAAAGGTCCATCAGATAGCCCAGACTTATAGGCCTATATAGACTGGCACTTTGAATTTTTCCCAGAAAGGGACCGGCAACCACTGGAGTTGTTGCAACAGGTGATTTGTATGCTTCCAACAGCCAACCCCCCATTAACAATCTGATTGCAGCTCTTTTGACCAGTTGAAGTTTCTGATCACAATACAGTAATCCAACTGGAGAAAAGAATCTCAGTACCACTGGCAATAATCTGAGAATGTCCACAGAACCGGAGAAGTCCCAGCAGACTGGAAAAGAGCAAATGTTGTCCCCATCTTCAAAAAGGGGGAAAGGAGGACCCAAATAATTACCACCCAGTCAGCCTGACATCAATACCAGGAACGATTCTAGAGCAGATAATGAAACAGATTGTCTGTTAGAAAGATTGTCTGTGATCACTAAAAGTCAACATGGCTTTCTCTAAAACCAGTTATGACAAACTAATCTTATCTCTCTTTTTAAAATAAAAACTTGGTAGAGGAAGGGAATGCTGTGGATGTAGTATATCTTGATTTCAGTAAGGCCTCTGACAGGGTTCCCCATATTATTCTTTCAAAAAGCTAGTAAAATGCAATGCAATTGTTAGGTGGATTTGTAATTAGTTGACCGAGTGAACCCAAAGGGTGCTCAGCAGTGGCTCCTCTTCATCCTGGAGAGAAGTGACTAGTGAGGTGCCATAGCGTTCTGTCCTGGGCCCAGTGCTAGTCAACATCTTTATCAATGACTTGGATGGTGGAATAGAAAGCATGCTTATGAAATCTGCAAATGATGCTAAATTAGAAGGGGTAGCTAATACACCAGAGGATAAGATCAAAATTCAAAATGACCTCAACAGAGATTTGGGCCAAAACTAAGAAAATGAATTTCAACAGGAGAAATGTAAGGTACTACTCGATGGACGTTATCACACGTGGGCCAGAAAGCGATAATAAAGTGGAAATGAGGCATTACGAAAATAAACCGAAAATAAACCTTGATTCCGCAAATGGCTTTCACACGTAATTACCTTAATTGCGAAATTACAGTAAGCAAATTTAACGTTCACACACAAGTGAGAAAAGCCCATAAATGTACTAGAAATGATCTTCTTGCACATGTGCAGATAGAGGAATGCTCGCCATGGAACCATGGGAAAAGCAGGGAAATGCTCCCAAATGCGCATTTGCTTTTCACATTACAGTAAATGCGAAATTAACTTAATTTCGCATTTGCATTTCCTCAAAACTACCGAATTTCAAAAGATCTCGGATAACACCAGTTTCTGTCCACTTTCTGTCCAGTTTCTGTGCGACGTCGTGTGAAAACGCGAGGCACAAATCCAGTTTTTGTTTGGGATTTGTGTGGATTAACCAGCAGATTTGGCCCGTGTGATAACGTCCTTAGGCAGAAAAAATGAAAGGGTCAGATATAGGTTGGAAGAAACCTGGCTCAAAAACAGTACATGTGAAATGGATCCGGGAGTCTTAGCAGATCACAAGCCGAACATGAGTCAACAGTGTGATGCAGCAGCTAATAAAGCCAATATGACCCTAGGCTGCATCTATAATATTGTAGTTTCTAGACTGAGGGAATCAATAGTACACTCTATTCTGCTTTGGTCAGACCTCACCTGGAATACTGTGTCCTGTTCTGGGCACCATAATAAAAGAAGGATGTGGACAAGCTGAGTATGTCCAGAGGAGGGCAACCAAAATGGTAAAGATCTGGAAAACTTGCCCTATGAAGAATGCCTTAGCGAGCTGGGTATGTTTAGCCAGGGGAAGAGAAGGTTAAGAGGTGACATGATAGCAATGCTTAAATATTTGGGAAAAAATGTCATATTGAAGAAGAAGCAAGCTTGTTTTCTGTTGTTCCAGAGGCAAGGACATGTGGCAAACTACAGGAAAGGATTCAAACTACAGGAAAGGAGATTCCATCTAAACATTAGGAAGAACTTCCTGACAGTAAGAGCTTTCAACAGTGGCACATACTGTCTTGGAGAGTAGTGGAGTCTCCTCCTTTGCAGGATTTGAAACAGAGGCTGGATGGCCATCTGTCAGAAGTGCTTTGATTGTGTGTTCCTGCATGGCAGGGGGTTGAACTGGATGGCCTTTGTGGTCTCTTCCAACTTTATGATTCTGTGATTCTATGGTTTATAATCGGAAAGGGGGTTAGAGAAAGCTGCATTCTATCACCTTATTGATCAACATTTATGCAGAAAACATCATACACAGAACAGGTTTAGACTTGGAGAAGGAGGAGAAAAGATCAGAGGAAAGAATATCAGCAATCTAGACCCCATACTACTAGTAGAAAGCAACAAAGACTTGTGACAATTACTAAAGAAAGCCAAATTAGAAAATGGTAATGAAGGCTTTATGTTGTACATTAAGAAAACAAAAATAATAACCATAGAGGATTTACATAAATTCAATATAGATGATGAGGAAATTGAAATAAAGATTTTCCACACTGTACATCAGTACAGAATGGAGACTGTAGTCAAGAAATTAGAAGACTAACTGCCTTATTGCACGAGAAAAGAAAGCAGAAATGGAACTGGAGAGTACCCACTTTCTCTGTGCCTTTAATGCATGACATTGTGATACTTCAGTTCTCTTCTTGCGGGAGACAGTTGTAAAAGTCTGTCTTTTTTCCCAGCTAGATAAAAGACATACTTTGACAACCATTTTCTGCAGGAAAAAGCTGAAGTGCTATGACATCATGCAGTACAGCATGGAGAAAGGTGCTACGCTCTGGCTCTATTTCTGCTTTCTTTTCCCATACAATTAGGCTCTAGGACAGAGAAGGGCAGCTATGAAAATATTAGACAAAATCCAAAGAACAAAACTGAACACTAAAGTTAGGACTGTCCAAGCCATTATATTGCCAGCCACCTTGTACTGATGTGAGAGATGGACACTGAAGAAAGCTGATAGAAAGAAAACAAACTCATTTCAGATGTGGCGCTGGAGGAGAAAGCTGAGAATACCATGGATGGCCAAAAAGACAAACAAATGGGTGCTAGAACAGATTAAACCTGAACTCTCCCAGAAGCCAAGATTAATATATTGAGGTTGTCATACTTTGGTCACATCATGAGAAGCTGGACTCACTAGAAAAGACAATAATGCTAGGGAAGGTAGCATTACTCCCTAGAAAGAGAGGAAGACCACATACCTGCTGGACAAACTCAAACAAGGAGTTCTTCAGCCAAGCGGTTGAGGACAGGGGGTCTTAGAGGCAGTGGCATCCCATATTGGGGTGTCATCCAATGCAGGGGGGAGACTTTGGGGTGGAGTTTCAGTGGCAGGGCTAAAAGGGTATGCCTACCAAGTGCGGCTTTACATGTGAGTAAAGCTGCGCTGGGCAGGGAGGAAGAGGTGTCCTGGTCCTCTCTTGCCCTGCCTGGTGCAACATTATACACAAGTAAAGCTGCACCAGGAAGGGGGGAAGGGGTGCCCTGGCACTCTCTTTCTGAGTAAAACCATGCTGGGCAGGGAGGAAGGGGTGTCTTGGACCTTTCGTCCCTGCTGTGTACCATGTCACTCCTCTTCTGGGATATCACTCAGTGTGGTCCGCACTCCCTGTACCCCCTCGTGATGCCACTGCTTGGAGGCATCTCATTCATGGTGTCACCATGAATCAAAGTCAACTGGAGAGCAGTTAACAAAAACAACAAGAAGGAATAAAACTGAGCCCTGAGAGATCCAACTGGTCAACATGCAAGATGTCAAACAGGAGTCTCTTGGTGCTGAGTTCTAAGTTCTCCCTTCCAAGAAAGAATGGAACCACTGTAAAACAGTATCTCCAAATCCTATCCCAGCAAAACAGCTTAGAATAAAATGGTTGATGGTATCAAACCACTAAGCCTGTGTCTGCATGGGCCAGAATACTCTGGGAGCAGCCTGGAGCATTCTGGTCCTGAAACATCTCCCTGTTACCTAGCACTCCAGCCAGACACCAGGCAGCTGTCCACATGTGCTTCCTGCTGGGCTGCCTATTGAGGGTCTCTCCATCTGAGGTCAGAATGAGGTGTCCAATGTTGAACACATGCTTGGGCACCTTGTCAGAGGCAGTGACTTGCGCCAGCTGTGTTGGGTGTAAGAGGAGGATGCATTATAAATAGCCAGAAGGTGTTGCTCCATAGGGCTCTGGATCCTCTGGGAATATGGTGAGCAAAAGACAACTTTTTTAAAAACCATGTAAGGGTGGAATAATGTGGGTTCAGTGCTGAACTGGCCATATGTTGTCCAGACAGTTCTCACCAAAATCAAAGATTGCGCCCTGCATTGTCCAGACTGATCACTGGGAGGATGGGTGTGTGTGTGACATGTTAATTGGTCCATTCAGACACAGCAGCAAAATCAACAGGATAACACTTTCCAGTGCCCAGTGTAGATCATCCATCAATGTGATCAAAGCTGTTTCAAGGCTGATCAAAGCTCCTATAACCAGGCCTGAAACTAGATTAATATGGAACTAAATAATTTATCTCATCCAGAAACTCTAGGGGCAAGAAAGCCACCACATACTCCAGTACCTTGCCTAAAAACTGAATGTTGGAAATTGCCTAATAGGTGTCTGATACACTGGGATCCAGAGATGGATTTTTTCAACAATTGTCTGATAACTGCTTCTACCTTGCTTTAGTGAGCTATTGATGACTCCCTCTATCGATTTAGTCACTTATGTTCTAGATTTCTTAACAAGCAAGGAAGGGCACATATATGGTGGCCCCCACCTCTATAAGAATCCTGTTTACATCCCAAGGCTGAACGAACTGAAAATATTCATTATCACTGGATAAGCTGGGACTAAAGTTCCATCCATTGGATCTGAGAGATTTTATCTGCAAAGTGTCAGGCAAGTTTGGCAAGTTGTTCACAGCAGGCTGTTGGGTGGTCATTATGTAAAAGATTCTTCTTGGAGATCAGTATGTAAAAGTCCTTTGACCACTCAAAACTGCTCTGCTGGCTCTTTGCAGACACAATAGTAACAAAGAAGCATAGTGTTGTTAATGCCTGTGTTGCCACAGGATAAGCCTTCAGAGTAACCTTCTAGCTACAAGTTTTCTGCCAGTTTTGCTCCAGTTATCATCTCACTTGTTTCATCACTGCCAGCTCCCTGGGAAACCATAGATCTTGTCCAAGAGAAGGTTGAGGTCCTAGATTTCATAAATCCAAATGTCCAAATCGAGCTTCAAACTAAGCAAATTTCTTTCCCTGCTGATGCTTCTTGGCAGCCTCTATCAAGTTGCCATCCAAATGGATGAACAGTTTGGATCATTATATTTTAGCTCTCATGCTTTTGTTTTTGTATGAATTTCAATAACACTTTCCTAAAACCTGACGTTAATTTGGAAACTGTCAATTGATTTTGGAAGGAGAAAAGACTTATACTGCTTCTTACAGTTTCACTTATAAGGCTGCAGGCCTTTAGACAACACTACACATAAGCATCATTTGGTTTCCTCTCTGAGCCAGGGAAGTGACTCTCCAGTCCTTGTTCTCTTTGTTGTTCTGCCCATATCTTCTTTTGCAAACACTGACTTCAGAGATTTGCAGCTTCCCTCTCCACCAAAACATTTGGCTTCTTAGCGTTGGCCTTCTTTTTGTAAATAAAACAGATCCCATCCTTGACGCTCTCAGACTATTTCACACCAAATTTAACTGTAAAATGAACTCTCCTTCAATGTGTTCCTGGTTTATCCGGTGCTTCTTTCTTAGAGCTAAGCTAACAGGGTGGCTCCGCTCTGTTTGAAAACAGCACACTGTCAAGATGAAAAATACTAAGAGCAAAACAGAGCTCTCTGTGTGTGTGTGTGTGTGAGCACATGCGCTTGTGCACATGCACATACCTTCAAGTCGCCTGGCAACTTATAGTGATCCCATGAATTCCATGTGGTTTTCCTGGGCAAGGAATACTCAGAGCTGGTTTTGCTAGTTCCTTCCTCTGAAATATAGCGTACAGCAACAGATATTAATCGGTGGCCTCCTATTCAAGTATTAACCAGGCCTAGTCCCCCTTAGCTTTCATATCAGACTGGATCTGGTGACTTTATGGTATTTAAGCCTTTCACCTTTCACCACTCCCAAACTTCAGCTATGTGAGGCTGTGAACTACAACTTTATATTCTTAACCAGACCAGAGCACAAAGCATCTGGCCAGAGCACAAAGCATCAGGAAGCCTGTGCTTCAACTGGAAACACTGGGGGCAGAGGATGGGTGTATTCTAATGAGCTACAGTGGACAGTGTCTACTGAAGCCACTATAAATAAAGGGGAATATAGGTCCACTGTGTCAGTCTCTGGATAAACCATGCCTAGGAACTTGGACCTAATTGTGTTTGATCAACAGATAAATAACTTCTGTTTATTGTACTCCACCTTCCACCTTAAACTATTGAGCTCAATCTGAGGTCCTCAAGGACCTTTGTGGTACTGGAGGGCTCTAGACCAACTTCAAAAGAAAGGATGTGTAGCCCAGTGGCTGAACATGGTACTGAATAGTTAATGCTTGCATGTGTGTTGTTGAGCTATTCACTTGATATAAGTGTATGTTGCTTATCTTCAAGTCATTTCTTACTTATGGCAACCCTATCACAGGGTTGTCTTGGAAAGTTTCTTCAGAGAGGATATGCCATTGCCATCCTCTGAGGCTGAGAGAGTGTGACTTGCTCAAAGTCACCCAGTGGGTTTTCATGGCCAAGCAAGGATTTCAACCCTGCTCTCTAGAGTCATAGTCCAATGCTCAGACCAGAGGCATTACTACTATGGGTAGTAATCCAGTGAATGCTAGCCTATGTGTGATGTGGGAATTCTGTGTTGTCCTTACCTTTTATATTTTCCCTAGAATCTAAATGACATTCTGTTAATTGTAGACTTTTTAACCTTATCTTCACTTTTTTGTTTATTTTTGAAACTGGCTATTTAAAAAACAGATATTTTGTTATGCAGTTCAAAATCTGGGAAAAAATGTAGCACCTTTTGGAAGAGAAGTGACAAGAAGTAAAAAGTAGTGACAATAAACATCAGAGAATGGTACAAACACATTTGAGTCAAAATGACTCTTTGTGGATGAGCCTTATGTTGTTGTGTGCATGTGGGTTTGAGAAGGATATCATATATATATATATATATATATATATATATATATAGGTTTTCCCCATTGTCAAGGTTGTCAAGTCATGTCCTACCATAGGAGTTAGTGCTCTTCTCCGTTACTAAGCCGAAGAGCCAGCGTTGTCAGAGACTACTCTGTGATCATGTGGCCAGCATGAGTGCATAGAATGCTGTTTACCTTCCCACTTGGAAGTGGTACCTATTTATCTACTTGCATTTGCATGCTTTCGAACTGCTAGGTTGGCAGAAGCTGGGACTAGTGATGGAAGCTCACCCCATCATGCAACACCCAAGCCTCGAACTGCCAAGCTGCCTATCTTGCAATCAACAGAGTAAGCATCTTAACCACTTGAGCCACTGCATCCCAGTGTGTGTGTGTGTGTGTATATTTCTGAGCATCATCAAAGACTCTGAAAAAGCATGGTATTCATCCCTTACAAGAAGATTCCCAATTTTCAGTTGCCAGTTGCCAGCCTAGAGGACTCGGCCTTAACCACAAGACCATCATAGCCAGCTCAGCTAGTGGTGCATCAAAAAATAAATAAATCCTATTATTTCCCAGCCTTCCCACTTCAAAAATACACACTAGAAACCTGGTCAAAGAAGGTAAATTCCAAGAGACTATTGCCACTCTCCTTCTCTCAAGCTGAATCTGTGTCTAGGCAGAGAATCCTGATGGATATCCAGGTTTATTCCCACCAAGTTTTGGATTCTGTGATGGAGGAAAGTTAGACATAAATATGCTAGACAGACAGACAGATATATAGACAGAATGGGAGAAACTCTGTTTGAGTAATATGTTGTCTAGTTTACATAAACATGTGAGAAGGGGAGCAGATTAATTTCGTGCCCACAGTCATTGCTCTCCAAATGTGGAGAGTATTGGCTGAGGAGTATTGCATCTGTGGTAGTTCTCCATGTGGTTGGGAACCCTGACAGTTCACAAACATTGGGCAAATTCAGGGCTCCTGAGAATGTGGAAAGCCTTGATGAGTAGATGCATTTCTTCTCTTCAGACCATCATACTCCACCCATGGAGAGCAGCAGTGGAGATGATGAGACCACAACACCTCCTCTTTTCTTTTTTCTTTTCTTTGCATGTTTACTTAAACTACACAATGGAACATCTGAGTAGGGTTAGAGAGATAGTGAGACGTTTTACAAGTTTCCAAGAGGCATTTGACAGGTAACTAGAGGAAAGAATGCTAGGTTAGATGGATTTTTGATCTGTCCAAATAGAACTGTTCTTATATTATGTGCAAAAAGTCACAGTAGGGCCTGACAAGGTAATTTATTTTTTCAAGCACCACAAGCCCCTGTTGCTTTTTCTGGAAAGATCAGCACACAGCTAACCTTCTCTAATTTGAAGGAGGAATGGAACCGAAATCTTCCAGATGTTAAATCCATTTTTACACCAGTAAACAACCGTTAGCCTGTGGATAACCAAGCATGACAGATTCACCAGATGTGCTTTACAGCCCAGCTCAGGCTGCCCTTCTTAGTTGATCCCTTGTAACCTTTTTTGTGCTTCCCAGAGTCCTGTGTGTTCTTGTCCATTAAGCAATCATTCTGCGTTTGTTTTTTAGCTGTCCCCATGAAGCATGGGGAAGCAATAAACAGAGAAGAAAACACCCATAACCTTGGTCTACATGCTGTGGCTTTCCTTCAACAGGTTTAACCTGGAATCAGACATTCACTTAATGGGAAGAAAGAGAGAGAAGGCATTCCCTTGCCTGGCCAGCACAGGCTTCAGCTGATCTGCTCCATTTGTCATGCTTGGACCACATGGCTTTGGCAGTAAGAACACTGGCTTTATGAAGCTGGGCAGTGGAAGAACTGTTGGAAGTGAACATGCATAGGGTCACTTGTGCTTCCTGGCTTCTTGCCTCCAGCATGCCAAGGTTTAACTGGGTGGATGCAGTTGTCTTTTGGTTAGCAAATGAGTGACCTGGCAGGGGCATTGTCTTCGCTATTCCTACCTGGCCTGTGAAGCCAGAGTTTTTGACTTGGAAGTTCTCACTAGAGAAGATGTGGTCCTTGCTGGGGAAGGTGCAGCTCCATAGTTTAGACAAGGGCCCCAGACCAATTTTCAGTATCGATCTTGATTAGGAGAACCAGTGTGGCATGGTGGCTTGAGTGTTGAACTATGACTCTGGAGACCAGAGTTCGATTCTGAGCTTGACCATGAAACCCACTGAATTACCTTGGACATGTCACATCCTCTCAGCCTCAGGAGAAGGCAATGGCAATCCTCCTTTGAACAATTCCTGCCAAGAAAACCCCATGATAGATTCACCTTAGGGTTGCCATAAGTCAAAAACTACTTGAAGGCACACAACAACAACAACTTGATTAGGACAGGAAGCAGAGTTGTCCTATCCCACTTCATATTCTGATTATCTCTGTATCATGAGTAGTTTATACAACCCTTCTTGCTGAATTAATCCATGTGTGTGCATGCATGGAGTGGATGGAATCAATAATTTTGATATGTTTTCCAACCTCATAACTGAGAAACATTCTTATTTTTCTCGAATGCACATACACACACATGAAGCTTGCTTTTGAGGTGTTCCGGACTACAAATGGCCCACCTGGGCATATCTCTTCATTAAAAGTTCAGAGCAGTGACTCCTGCAGAGACAACAGGAGGCACCTAGTTCTGGGTATGAATCATTTTCCTGCATCTTTGCATCACAAGTGGATAAATAATCCAAATATGACTTACACAAAGGCTCAGCAGAATTATGTGCTCTCTCTGCCTCTCACCTAGATTGAAGCCAAGTGAAAGGGATTAGGGCCAGGAAATCATACAGAGATGAAGCAAGCATCCTCTAATTTATGTCATACTGAACTGGTAGAGAGGGAGGGAATATGAGACTCTCCAAGTATTGTTGGACTGCAACACTCTCCAGCCTTAGCCAGTATAACTAATGAGTAAGAATCACAAGGAGAGCCAGTGTGGTGTAGTGGTTTGAGCATTGGATTACACCTCTGAAGACCAGGGTTCGAATCCTGGCTCAGCCATGTAAACCCACTGGAGAAGTTACACTCTCTCAGTTTCAGAAGATGGCAATGGCAAGCCCCCTCTGAAGAAATTTGCCAAGAAAACCCCATGATAGAGTTGCATTAGGGTGGCCATAAGTTGGCAGTGATTTGAAGGCACACAACAACAACAACAACAACAATCACGGGAGTTGTAGTGCAACAATATCTGGAAGGCTACTCACTCCCTGTCTCTGGTCTAGCAGGATCCTTTAATTACTTCCTCCATGCCACTACTTCATCTAGCTCAGCATTCAGTAAGATGCTGCTATCATGAAGGTACATGGTTAGATTTCATATAACTCCAAAGCCTGTATTTTTCTATATCAACAGACATTGCCCCAATGAAACGTATCACCAAATTTCATTTGCATCTCAGTCCCATTCTGGAATTAATTTCAAAAAGTGGAAAGGCAGATTCCATGGGGTCTTTGTGCCAAAATGCCGCTACTGAGGCCTGTTGGATTAATTTGCCATTACATTTGTCATGGGTGCAGCATCGGCAAAGAGGAGGACGATTCCGTCGTGTGCCTCTTTAGCACTGATGCAGCAGGGGTTGAGGTGGGAGGCTGGCAAGATGATGGCCTATGTAATTGCAGTTAATTAAATATCGTGTAACCCAAATTATTTAATTACTGGGGCTTCTCACAGTAGCTGAGCTGACTTAATGAGGAAGGTTGTAAAAATTAGAAGGGGAGAGATTGCTTCACAAATTGTGAAAGAAAGAAAGAAAGAAAGAAAGAAAGAAAGAAAGAAAGAAAGAAAGAAAGAAAAGGCTGGCCTTGAAATCTTGATACCACGGGACAAAGACCAGAAGGAAGTCTCTGGCTAGGAACTGTCTAATTAGTCTTCCAAATAAGTATCTTTTTCATGCCTGTGTGTATGTGTATGTGTAAGTAATTTACTGCTGTGCGGATTCAAGCCACCAAAACATACAGTGATTTCTTGGACATGCTCAGGAAATCAGCAGTTATCATATTTGCAACTAAGAGTGTAGCTCGTATGCATGTTCACTCAGATATTCCATTATCTGTTCCGTGGGACTTCATCTTAGGTATGTCTGCAAGGATGGCAGCCTAAACTACATTAACTGGCACTGTACCAGAGCCAGTGGAGAGGTCAGTGGCATACTGGTGGTTGGTGTTACCTGGTGGGAGGGCAGGGGGGGCAGACTGCCTTGGCCCTTGGAGGTCTGTTTGAGCTCCAGTGTAGTTGCAACCATGCCAAAGCCAAAACGGAAGGCACTGCCCCCCCCCAGCAGCCTTGTCACTATAGGGGGCGGTGTCAGTCTCCCAGAGGCTTGTTTGGACTCTGGTTTGGCTGCAGCCACACCAAAGCTGGCACTGCAGTGGCTGCTGGGCAAGCAAGCAAGGGATGCAATGCCCTTTCTCCCTTGGCCAGCAACTGCATCAGGTGTACACCCAACTGGGTGACGTCTCCCCTAGGTCCACACCCCCTGCACCCCCTAGTGATGCCACTGGGTTGAGGCAGTAAATTTTCAAGTGCAGAATCATCATCATCATCATGACAATACCACAGTCGGCCTAGGAATCCAGAAATGCAGCCATGGATATAAGCAACCAGTTCTAACATGGAGGGCGCGGCAATGACGGCAGCGGAGGCTGCGCCTCGGAGAGAAGGGTGCTGGCCCTTGGAACACCCGGCTCCTTTTCCACCAGGCAGAGCGCCGGCGGCGTCGAGGGCGTGTCCCCGCGACCCAGGGCGGGACTATAAATAGCCCTGCCAGGAAGACCAGGCTGCAGAGGGCGCGGCAATGATGGCGGAGGAGGCTTCGCTGTGGGGAGAAGGCCGCTGGCCCTTGGAACGGCCGGTTCCTTTTCCACCAGGGGGAGTGCTGGCAGCGTCGGGGGCGTGTCCCCGCGACCCGGGGCGGGACTACAAATAGCCTGCCGGGAAGACCAGGCTGCGGAGGGCGCGACAACAACGGCAACAGAGGCTGCGCCGCAGAGAGAAGGGCGCTGGCCCTTGGAACGTCCGGCTCCTTTTCCACTAGGCGGAGTGCCAGCGGCGTCGGGGGCGTGTCCCCGCGACCCAGGGCAGGACTATAGATAGCCCTGCCGGGAAGACCAGGCCGCGGAGGGCGCGCCAACAACGGCAGCAGAGGCTGCGCCGCGGAGAGAAGGGCGCTGGCCCTTGGAACGTCCGGCTCCTTTTCCACTAGGCGGAGTGCCAACGGCGTCAGGGGCGTGTCCCCGCGACCCAGGGCGGGACTATAAATAGCCCTGCCAGGAAGACCAGGCCCGCGGAGGGCACGGCAACGATGGCGGCGGAGGCTGCGCCGCGGAGAGAAGGGCGCCGGCCCTTAAGATGCCTGACTCTGTTCTTCTGCTGGGATATAGAGTCACCAGCAGAGGTAGAGGTCCGACCCTCTGGACCCAATACAGAACTATACAAGCCTGTTAGAAGATCTGGCCACAGAGGACTTGACAAGTTGGGGATGAACGATCCAACTCTATATTATCATCGGGGCCCTATTAGGGCTGAGGGCGATATAGATGATTATCAGCTGGTCTCACCTGTATTATTTGTAGTTGAGCAGACTCTCAACATCTGTAATTGGCTCAAGCAGACTTAATCAGGATCAAATATCTTTAAATTTGGCTGAGTAGACTTTTTAATATTCTTTAATTCGCCCCAGCCCATTGTCACCAGGGTGGGAAGTGAAACAGGGGCGGCTATAGAAGCAGCATTGGGGAATGGGAGATATGGCTGGAACAGAGTGGAAAAATGTTACAAACGAAGGCGGGATCGCTGTTTAGTAGCTATCCCGCCTTCAGTCCCCTCTGTTTCCCAGAATGGTTTGGGGAGCAGACCATCCATTCCACAGAACCTCACTCTGCTCCTTTGTAATGCCAGGTCGGTAAAAAATAAGACACACATTATCCAGGATCTTCTCTTGGATGAGGATGCCGACCCGGCTTGTTTTACGGAGACCTGGCTGGGAGAGGATAGTGCTGCTGCCTGGGCACAGGCCCTCCCAGCCAGGTACTCTGTTAGTGAGCAGGTGAGGGAAAGTGGGCAGGGGGGCGGTGTGGCTCTAGTTCATAAGAACACCATGACCTTGACCAGGATACCTATCCGGAACACGGTCCACATCGAGTGTATGTACCTCAGCCTGAAGACCAGGGATAGTTTGGGGATTTTGCTAGTCTACCGACCACCCCGTTCTCTAGCAGACTCCCTGACCGAGCTGACACAGCTGGTCTCTGAGCTTTTGCTGGAGCCTCCCAGACTTTTGGTTTTGGGAGACTTCAACATTCCGCTCGAGACCAGTTTAACAGGTGCGGCTTGGGAGTTCATGGACTCCATGACAAACATGGGCCTATCCCAACTGGTCAACGGGCCCACACATTGTGCGGGTCATACACTTGATGCAGTCTTTAGTACGGAACAGGAATATCCGTGGGCGGAGGTTGTAAATACCTCCGCATTGTCATGGACGGATCATTTCCTGGTCAAGATGGAACTTAGAGCCAGCACCTGCCCCGCCGGGGGTGGTGGACCTATTAGAATGGTCCGCCCTCTAAGGCTAATGGAGCCAATTGGATTCCAGAAAGCCTTAGAGGGATTAATGGTTGGGAATGCCGGTGATCCTGTCGAGGCTCTGGTTGACACTTGGAATAGTGATCTTACCAGGGCCATCGACACAATCGCTCCCAAGCGCCCTTGCCATCCCGCTCCAAATCGTAGGCCATGGTACACACCTGAGCTTAGGAGGATGAAGCGGCATGGACAATGGCTAGAGTGCAGGTGGCGGAAAACTCGACTCTTACCTGACAGAACTCGCCATAGGAACTTTCTTTGTTCCTATCGGGAGACAATACGTGCAGTGAAGAAAGCTTTCTCCTCTGCACGTATTGCGTCTGCAGAGTCTCGTCCAGCAGAGCTGTTTACGGTGGTGAGGGAGATGACGCAGGTGCCCCCTGTGCCAAATCCCTTACTTAACCCGACAATGGCCTGCTGCGACACATTTAACAACTTCTTTGCAGATAAAATCTCTCAGATAAGAGCCGACTTAGACACTACTATTGGGACAGAGTCTATAAGCGAGGTGTCCACCGATTACGCCGATGTAATTTTACTGGATCAGTGGCAATCTGTGAGTACCGAGGACATGGACAAGCTGCTTGGTGAGGTGAGGAAGATGACTTGCCCTCTCGACCCTTGCCCATCATGGCTGGCCGTCCAGTGGGAGGATGCATTGATGAGACTCCTCACGGATATCATCAATGCATCCTTCAGGGAAGGACATGTTCCATCATGTTTAAAGGAAGCGGCGGTTAGGCCGCTTCTGAAAAAACCTTCCCTGGACCCCCTGGATATGAAGAACTATAGGCCTGTGTATTTGCTGCCATTTTTGAGCAAGGTGATTGAGAGGGCGGTTGCTCTTCAGCTCCAGGCAGTCTTGGAAGAAACCGATTATCTAGACCCATTTCAAACCGGCTTCAGGACAGGCTTTGGGGTTGAGACTGCCATGGTTGCCTTGACCAACGATCTGCATCTGAGCATCGACAGGGGTAGTGTGACCCTGTTGGTGCTCCTAGACCTCTCAGCAGCTTTTGACACAGTAGATCACGGCATCCTCTTGGACCGCCTGAGGGGGTTAGGTATCGGGGGCACTGCTCTGCAGTGGTTCCAGTCCTTCCTCTCAGGTAGGTCCCAGAGGGTGCTTCTTGGGGACTGTAGCTCCGGTAAGAGAGACCTCACTTGTGGGGTCCCTCAGGGAGCTATCTTGTCCCCAATATTATTTAACATCTACATGAAGCCGCTGGGTGAGATAATACAGAGTTATGGTGCTGGGTGTTATCAGTACGTTGATGACACCCAAATCTATTTCTCCGTGTCTCATTCATCGGCCTCGAATTCCAATGGCATCTCCTCTCTCAATGAATGTCTTCGGGCGGTAATGGGCTGGATGAGGAAAAACAGATTGAAATTGAATCCAGACAAGAAAGAGGTGCTCACGGTAGCGGACCCGAAACCAAGAATTGGGTTGCAACCTCCAGTCCTGGATGGGGTCACACTCTCCTCCAGTGACTGTGTTTGCAGTCTGGGGGTGCTCCTTGACTCGTCACTCCTGATGACAAATCAGGTAAATGCGACGGTCAGGAGCGCCTGTTATCAGCTTCGGCTGATACGCCAGCTGTGTCCTTTTCTGGAAGTAAGGGACCTTGAGACTGTGGTGCACGCATTGGTAACCTCACGCCTCGACTTTTGCAATGCACTCTACATGGAGCTACCCTTGTGCTTGGTCCGGAAACTACAACTGGTGCAGAATATGGCGGCCAGGCTTGTGTCGGGAACATCTCGGAGGGACCACATTACTCCAGTTCTGAGGTCCCTCCACTGGCTGCCTATCAGTTTCTGGACCCAGTACAAGGTGTTGGTTATCACCTTTGAAGCCCTAAATGGCTTGGGTCCAAGCTATCTCAGGGACCGCCTGCTCCCGTATAATCCTCCCTGCGCTCTTCGGTCCTCTGGGAGGAATTTGCTACAGCCTCAGAAATCGAGGCTTGCGGCTATCTCCCGGAGGGCTTTTTAAGTTGTCGCCCCTTGGTTCTGGAACGACCTGCCGGATGAGATCCGTCTATTAACATCTCTAGACAGCTTTAAAAAGGCTGTCAAGACGGATCTCTTCCGGCAGGCCTTTCCAGACTAGTTATCCCCACCTCGGATATAAACAGCCGCACCAATGGATCCTCATGTGGCCCCATCGATTAGATGGAGAGGATTGTCAAGCCAGGCTTTTTTATTGGATTTATTTTCTGTATTGGGATTTTAAATTGAATTGTTGTTTTAAACTGTCATTGATTTAATATTGTTTTGAGGGGGGTATGTTGTATTATATGTTTTTACTGTGGATTGTATGTTTTAAGCTTGTAAGCCGCCCTGATTGGATTACCAATGGGCGGGATATAAATAAATTTTATCATTATTATTATTATTAACAATTTTCATCTCTGCCATGAGCAGGTTTTTGTAAAGCTAGTGCATCTTTACTGGTTTCACAGCTCCCTCTGCTTGGTTCAGCTGAGCTGAATCTATCTAGTTTTTCAGCACTATGATTTTGTAGTGTGAATGGTCCTTGGTCCCAGGACCAAGGGCATGTCCTAGGGCATGGTCCCAGGAAGCAACTGGGGAAGAAAGTGAAGTGGCTAAGAAACACCATCAGGACAAACTATGTCATGTCAATGGGATTTTTTTTTAAATGTGAGGGAATAAATATCTAAGTATTTTATATTACTACTACTCTCTCATTGTAGTTGCTGGGTTCAACTAGAAAATCTAAAAGGAGAATAAAAAAAATGAACCCTAGTTTTAACACTACTCATTCCCATGGAGTCTATCTTGGCACAAATCAAACAAGTTAAGATTATTCCATAGTACCATTACAAGACAAATGCTCTGCTGAGTCAGGACATTTTTTCGTCATACACCTTGATCTGGATCAGACCTGCACAACATATGGCCCAGAGGCTGCATGCAACCCGCCAAAGGATTTCAGGTGACCCACGAGACTGTGGAACAACTTCAAGGCTCCTCTACTGCTTGGCCTCTTCGTGAGGAGAGGGCCATGTGGAGGAGGAAGGGTAAATGCTTGCCCTGCAAGGTTCCTCCTTTGGCCAAGTTTTCTCCTGAGAAGGCTGGGTGGTAGAGGAGGAAGAGGGGCAAATGCTTGCCCCGCAAGGCTCCTCTGTTGCTTGGCATTCTCCCTAGGAGAAGTCCAGGTGGAGGAGAAGAAGGACAGGCAAGGCTTCTCTGCCACTCAGATTTTTCCTGAGGAGAAGGCTGGGCAGAGGAAGATGAGGATGGAATTAGCATTAATTTATTCTAATTAATATTCTTAATTAATATTCTTATTTAATTAATATTTAATTAAAATCTATCTGCAGCCCAAAGAAGTTTAGTCTATTTTAATTTTGGCCCCTACCTACTGTCAAATTGTGAAGATCTGATCTGGATGGTCTTACTTTATGCACAGATTTTTGCAAGTTTATGATGTAGTGGCTACTGTATTTGGGAGAAACATGTTTTTGTTCCCTTTGGAAGGGAAGTAAATCTTCAGCTATTATGTCCTTGCATGTAAAGATAAATACTTTTCAATTTCTTAATGAGTATTTTTGCACAATATTTTTCCTGTATTCACACATCCTCTGTTATTCATAGGAATTATTCAGGACAGATATACACCTAATTTTCTGTGCAAGGAACAGGCTTTTTGGAGAGAGAAAAACCATGTATTTCTGCACAGAATAATTCTATAGAACATTTCAGGGTATTTGAACATCAAGAGAAAACTGCACAAAAGTCCTGCTGCTGACTTATTCTTTTCAAAGGTTTTTCCTGAATGTCAGGAAACATTTTTCTTGGCCAACATGCAGAAGGATCTTGTAGCACCTTTGAGAATAACCTTGTGAAAGAAGTATAAGCTTTCATAGACTAAGGGTCAACGCAGACCAGCAATTTAGGCCAGTCTGGGGGTGGAGTTGGGGTGGGGCAACTGCACGCCAGCCACCCCGACCCCACCCCAACTCTGTCCCAATGCCATGCACCTGTCTGCATGGGGCATGGCATCAGGGTGCCCTTTTGGCGCAGCGTGCATACACGCTGTGCCAAAAGGGTGCAAAAGAGCAGTGCCAGCAGTTCAAAGGGCAGCTTTTTGCCACCCTTTTGGGGTGGCAAAAAGGAGGATCAGGGCTGCAGCATGTTGTTGCCACGTCCCCGATCCACCACTCCCAGGGGGGCACAGAGCTGCCCTTTCTTGGCCAAAGTCTACTTCCTTATATGCATGGAATGAAGTAGCTCTAGTCTATGAAAGCTACAGAAGCTACGAAAACTTCATTCACACAGTTAGTTTAAAAGGTGCTACATAATCCCTTTGCATACTGATATTCCACAGCTATATCTCTGAAAATTATTTTCTTGGCCATGAAATGCATAACAATGCATCCAGCGTTTGCGAATGCTGCGGCGGGAGGTCCTCGGAGCACCGGCCGTGCAGAGGGCTGGCTGCTCCGAGGACGACCTCGGGAGGGGGTTGGGGCGCCAAGCATGCGGCTGCCCCTCCCCTTCCCTGCCCCCAAGACGGCCTTTTAAGCTGTCTGCTTAGGCCCATAATTAATGTATATACTCATGTATAAGTCTAGAAATTTTAGTCAAATAATTGACCTAAAAACCTGACTCGACTTATCCACAGGTCAGTGTAGCTACTGGGCTTTAACTTTATATATAAAACAAAGGAACCATCCCTTGGTGAAAGGCAAGAGTGGATCTGTTCTGGAAACACCATCTTAGCTATCCAATCTTTAGTATGAGCTCAAATAGTTATGGCTGCTGGAATTCTGCAAGTTCTTTGGCATTGTCTCCCTTGACTTTATCCTTTGTTACATGAAGTTTTACCCTCAACATATGCATGAGTAATATCAAAATCCATTATTTTGACTCCAAAAACCTGCCCTCGACTTATACATGAGGTCAACTTGTAGGCAAGTATATAAGGTATACAATCTTGTACAATATTAAAAATAAATTTAAATGAATTAAAATCACATTGACCTTGAAGAGACATGAGGCATGATACTTTTAGTTGGATTGGGACCAAAGGGATTTAAAAATCGTATTGAAAAGTGTAACTAAACCTGTTAGGCGATGTTTAGATACTAATTTGTGTGGGTAGAAATCCTTGACTTTTGTTCAGGGCAAGATGCAGCATGCTAGGTGTCCTGTGCAGCATTCACAAAACATTCACAAAAACATGCTCAAAACAACTGATGTAGAAATACAGCCATTAAATAAGCA
The DNA here is from genome assembly GCA_026167975.1 of Phrynosoma blainvillii. Classification (NCBI taxonomy): domain Eukaryota; kingdom Metazoa; phylum Chordata; class Lepidosauria; order Squamata; family Phrynosomatidae; genus Phrynosoma; species Phrynosoma blainvillii. Next base: position 159,029,956 of record JANUYF010000004.1, read on the forward strand.
CAGAATTCTGAGGGCTTTTGTTTTTACTTTACAAGAGAAATAAAAGCATTTATGATTTTGTTCCAGAGGGGTTGGTTCACAACATGCAAAATAAATAAATAAATAAATAAATCTCTAAGTCCCGTGTGCCCTTACATGGGAGCAAGATCCACAGAACATAGCAGGACTTCATCTTTTGTGTAACTATGCCTAGGTGTGTGCTGAAGATCCTGCAACCAAGAGATTGGTGAACAATACCAATATGGCAATTTACATGACTATCTATATTTTAATAGTTTTTTATGAATTTCTAAACAAAAGCTCTGTTCAGTATCAAGTGGCAATAGCTTACCAGAAACTGTGCTTATTCTACATTAAATCATTTTACATTAAGGACTTTATCACAAGAGGAAGTAAATCACAATTGGAATATGATGATCATGTCTTTGGCTGGGCTAATCATATGACATGGCTCTTTTCTGCTATTTTCCACTGGGATACCATTTGGAAAGTGTTTCTTTTCATTAACACAAAAAATCAGTTAATGATCTCATTTCCCACTACTGTTGTGCTGCCACTGGCAGTAAATTTGCAGTACAATGATTCAATTCTGCTTTAATGCTGATTTTGGGTGGTCAGGGAATGGTCAATGGGTGGGCTTTAGCTATGGCTTAGGTGCCTTTTGATTACCAGTGATCAAAGAAGAAGGAGAAGGGGGCAAAAAGAGCTAAATGACTCAAAAGAAGGCTCTAAGCCAGTGGTTTTCAAATCTGGTTCTTCAGACATTCTGGACTTCAGAAACCCAGATTATTAGCCATGGAGCTTAAGCCCAAAATAGCTGGAGAACCAAGAACTGAGAGCCATTGACATAGGCCAGAGTACTGGCCAGAGTACTGCTAGCTGGTCCTACAGTTTGTATATGATCAGCTGACTTCTCATGGCAACTGAAACACACCAGAACTTATAAAATATATTCTTCCAAAACAACTTCTCATACTTGAGCAACTTATTGCACTGAGCAGGAATGCCAACACCCTTGCCTATCCACCTCACTTGCTCATCTGCTCATGAACACAGACATTTGCCTATCTCCTGGCACATTTGACTATCACTTTTGTCAAACCTGGCCTCTCGTGAGCCTTTTGCAAGTCTGGGCATGACAAATCCTTCCCTTTGCCCTTCCGAAGGCCTGCTCAGATTTCCCTAACTTTCAGTTCCTGGGGAACAAATAACTGCTTAAAAGAAAGTTGAGATTCTCAGGTGCTGTGTGCACTTGCTGCAGTGTCAGAAAACAGACAACACATTTTACTATTGGTATCACAGTTGTGCTGTATTTCTTCTCACATTATAGTTACTGTAAATATAGGGATTAATGGACAAATTGTTGTTATCTCCATACATGCATCAGCATCCATGCACTCCATTGCTAAGTGTTTTCTAGGATTCTGGAAGCAGCTTGACATTGATGTGAATAAAAAGAATATCTGCCATTACATGCTACTTGATGAAGTATAAGAACTCTTGTCATATTGGATATAAATCCACCAATAACCAGTAGATAATTTTGTGTGTGGGGGGGGGACATTCCTGCATTGGAAGGTGACTGACTAATGCCCCTAACAGTAGATCTCTACCTGTCTTTGATTCAGTTTAATTTAAACCTGGCCATGCATATTAAAGCTGTGTGAGCAGAACACATAATTAGCACACCATTTTGAAATGCTGAAGATGGTTGTAAGTCACATACAAAATTCCAGAATAATCTATAGCTATTGATTGACCCATTATTAAACATCTATTAATAATTTATCTACCTTTTTCAAAGAGCTTTATAAATGGAATTTAAGATTGTTTACTGCTTGATTCTCATCCAACATTTAAACCCAAATCTCTTTCCTTGTTTCAAAGCATTACTTACAGACCAGTCCTAATGTTGTATTCAACATTCACACAAAGGTTCTTGAGAACACTGAGGAGAATCATGCTGTAGGATTTTCTTTTCTTTCCCCCTCTTGATTCTGTGCTCCATTTCAAATAACGTTGTAGCTTTCTATTCTTAAAATATCAAGAAAAACAAGCCGAGCACACTGAAACACTAAAAGAGACAGAGAGAGAAAGCCTAAGTGCCAGTTCATTTTAGGCTTCAGACATGATTTTCAAGATGTCATAATGCAATCTAGAGGCCACTATTAGGTTAGTTCAGACAAGGCATGGCTTTCCATAGCCATGTCCAGCTTTCCTGTTATCACTGCAGGTACCCTTGCATGGTTCAGATACTATAGCTGAACCATAGTTTTGTAATGCAGGATCATACTTTCAAGCTCCATCCTTGCAGTTGCCCCTCCCTTCTCATTTTTATCAGCAGTTCCTCAGTTCCTGGTTCAGAGTTTGCAACCAGTGATCTTGTTGTCTGAGCTTGGGAATACTATGTAGCTTACTTTGCCAAAAAACTAGAATTAGAGACCCACTGTGGCTTCTGGTTCTGGAAGAGAAATAGAGCTCTATTCAGATGTTATAGAAATAGGTTACCTAGAAACAAAAAGTGATGGTGCACTACAGCCCAGTCACTTACTCCTGAATTTTGATCATGCTCTCTCCATGAAAGGCAGTAACTATGGAGGCTGTCCATATGATTTGGGACATTGGGAATTATTTTGGCAACATTTAAGGCTGAACAATCTAAATGTTGGTGCTAACTAATAAACTGCTAGAAGAAGATCGTGATTTCTTAGGACGTTATCACACGGGGGAAATCTGTTGGTTAATCCACACAAATCCCAAACAAAAAGCGAATTTGAGCCTCACGATTTCACACGACATCGCACAGAAACTGGTCAGAAAGTGGACAGAAAGTGGTATTATCCGAGATCTTTTTAATTTCCGGAGTTTAGAGGAAATGCATTTGCGAAATTACAGTCATTTCACATTTACTGTAGTGTGAAAATCAAATTCGCAAAAGCAAATCTCCTTTGTAGTGTTTTCCTGGTTTTCCCATGGGTCTATGGGGTTTCCCATGGGTCTGTGGGGTTGCTTCACTTCCTGTTTACTTATTTTTATTTTTATTTTTCCTTTGCAGTAGGGGAAGAACTACACCTTTGCCTCAGGTATCTTTAACAACCAAACTCATTGTCACTCACTCAGGTGCAAGCATGCCGGCCAGACATGAGCTTTCTACTTTCTCTTCTCCTCTCCTCCTTTCCTGCCCCCCCTTGCCTCCTTCTTCTCCTTTCCCTTTCATGGTTTTTTTTGGGGGGGGGAGGAGAGAAAGAGAAAGAAAAGGGGGTGGTCTCCCTTTTAAAGAGTGCCCAAGAGAGGCAAGGCAAGGCAAGGCAAGGCAAGGCAAGGCAAGGCAAGGCAGGACCCAGGCACTTGGGCTCCCTTTTTTGCGCAGCCCTCCCTGGCTGGGATTAAAGGGCTGGCAATCTGCTTCTCATTTCCTCGGGGAGTTGAGGTCCCCCCCGTCTCTTCCCCCCCTCCGATCCCCCTCTTTGGATTTATTAAAACCTTTTTTCTCCCTTCCTTCCATCGAAAGGCAGCCAGGCAGCCCCTTTGGCATCTCATCCCCCCCCCCCCCCGCGCGCAAGAGTGCGCTCTGTTCTCCCATTGCATCCCATCCTAAATGCTTGTCTAGAGAAAAGAGGAAGCCCCATTGAAGTCAATTGGACTGGTTTCTCTTCCCTTCACTTTTTCCTTTGCTTTCCTTTCCACGCAAAGAAAGGCAAATCCCGTGGATCTGGCAAGGAAAGAGGCAGCCTTGGCAAGGCTGGGGAGGGCTGGATCTCCTCTCTGGAGGAGGAGAAATTTGGAATTTTATTTCTTCCACTTTTTCTCCCCCTTTTCTCCCCCTCTTTTTTATTATTGCAAAAGCCGCCTCCTAGCCAAGGCGTTCTGGGATTTACCTTTCATTTTTTGACATCTTTGGAAGTGGGACTCTCTCTGTCTCTCTCTGTCTCTCTCTCTCTCTCTCTATATATATATATATATATATGCCATCACATAATAGATGTGTGCATGCGTGAGTACATACATGCCATCATATAGTGCATGCGGCTATGTATGCGTGTATATATATATATGATAAGTATATATATATATATATATATATATATATATATATATATCATAGAATAGAATCATAGAGTTGGAAGAGACCACAAGGGCCATCCAATCCAACGTGGCTACATGTGTGTTTGTGTGTATGTATGTATAAGTAGACATACATATATGCCATCATACAGGACATGTGAGTGCGCAAACTGATATATATATATATATATATATATATATGTAGTGTGCATACATTGCATGTAATTGTGAGCGCATTCATGTGTGTGTATATATATATATATATATATATATGTGTGTGTGTGTGTGTGTGTGTATATATATATATATATGCCATCATATAAGCAAGTGTGTGTGTGTGTGTGTGTGTGTGTATGAAGACACACATGTACGCCATCTGACAGCATATGTCATGTGTGTGTGTATAGGTATTTAGGTATGGTGTGTATTTATATAGATACATATATATGCATATATATATATATATATACACACACACACACATATATATATATATATATATATATATACACATACATACATACATATACATACATATATATATATACACATATGCATCATAGACAACACAACTAGAAAGAGCACAGCAAGAACAGGATTACTGTAATGGCAATAACACTCGAGCACAGTAATAACATGATTACTGTAATGATGATAACACTGTGCCAGTGGACTGAAGAAACAGTAAAATATCTTTTAAGGACAGAAAAACTTTCTTTCTCTCTTTCTTTCTTATATTCATTTATTTCCAGTGCTGTAATGTATGGCTACATTTATTGAACATATCTTCAAGAAAAATCTTCCACACACACACTGGTTTTAACTAACATTAGCACCCAATCCTATTAAAAATCCCTCCTTCTCCCATTGCATCCCATCTTAAATGCTTGGCTAGAAAACAGAGGAATCCCCATTGAAGTCAATGGGACTGGTTTCCCTATAAAAACAATGGACTTGGTCTTGTAAGGGTTGGAAACCACAACGGAGAATTAACAAAGAACAAAAGATGAACTGGCTGCGAGAAGACCTTGTATAAAAAAAGGATTGGAGGGAAAGGAGGGGTAGAGAGTTGCGGAAGGAACTTATTTAAAAATTACAAAAATTTGATTGCTTCAGATTGTTGTTGTTGTTGTTGTTGTTGGGTGGACTTCAAGTCGTTTCGAACTTCTGGCCACCCTAAAACATAGCTATCCCCTGGTTTTCTTGGCAAGTTTCTTCAGAAGGGGTTTGCCCTTGCCGTCCTCTGAGGCTGAGAGAGTGTGACTTGCCCTGCCCGAATTGCATGGCAGTTAAGCACTGCCAAACTGGAGTATATCTGGAGTGTGGATGCAGCCTTGGGTGGGAACAGGTTTTACCTGGCCGTGTCCTCTAGTCTTTTGCAACCCCAGAAGAAGAAGAAGAAGAGTAGGAGGAGGAAGAGGAGAGGAAGAGGTAGAAAAAGAGGAGGAAGAGGAGGAGGAGGAGGAAAAGGAGGAAGAAGTAGAAGAGGAAGAAGAAGAATAAGTGAAGGAGGCAGAGGAGGATGAGATGAAAAAGAGGAGGAGGAGGAGGAGTAAACGGAGGAAGAAGAAGAAGAAGAGGAGGAGGAGATGAGGAGGAAGAGGAAGAAGAGTCCTAAGGAAAACCCAGGCGTTTTTTACTTTTCTTTCCAGCCTCCCCTCCGGTGTCTCTCCCCCTCCTACCCTCCCTCCCTCCCTCCCTCCCTCCCTCCCTCCCTCCCTCCGGCTGGGCTTCCCCTCCATCTGCCGGTGGGAAGCGCCTCTTCCTCCATTCAAAGCAGAGTTGGCACAGCAGAGCCACTCTGGAGTAGGCGAGAGGCACGGAAGGAGGCAACCCTGGGCTCCATCCACCATCATCCCCAGACCGGGGACGTTATCACACACGGGGTCTCAAAGCGGCAAGAAAGCGGCATGGAATCAATCCAGAACCATACCGGAATGGACCCAGATGAGAAAGCAGCATCATTCCGGTATGGTTCTACATCTCCCCCCGGCCAGAAAGACCTCTGAGGGACTCCCTCTGGCCTTTGGGAGGGAAGGAAAGAAGGGCTGAGGAACTGAGGAAGGAAGGAAGGAACTGTGAGCGTCCTCTCCTCCCAGCCTTCCTTCCCTCGCCGCCCTGTGCCCAAGGCAGAGGAAGCGGCAAGTTGCCTGGAGTGGACTCTCCCTTCCTGGCCTCAGCGCCCGGCCAATTGCCAGATCCCAGCGAGGCCGAGGGACCCAAGAGGGAGCTTGCAGAGGAGGAGGAGGAGGACTGAAGGCGAGGAGGAGACTTGAGATAGAGACCTGTGGATGCGAATTTATTCTGGTCGCGGCAGCTGTAATTCCTCTTTGAAAGAGGAATTGCAAAGAACGGGGATGATGCTGCAATGCACCGGGGATGGTGCAGAGATGAGCAGGGTTTTGTGTGACGTCTTGTGATCACAGGGGCAAAGGATCCGGAATGGGACGGGGATGGTGCGGGGATGGGCAGGGTTTCGTGCGACGTCGTGTGATCACAGGGGCAAAGGATCCGGAATGGGACGGGGATGGTGCGGGGATGGGACTGCTTTAGACCCCGTGTGATAATGTCCTGGGAAGAGACCATCTCCTCCTCCCTTTCTTTCCCAGGATATTATCAGTAATATATTGTTGTTGTTATTATTATTATTATTATTGCCCTCCATTTTTCTTGAAGGTCCTCCATTTTGTGGTGGCTTGTTCTTCTTGACAGTGAGGACATCTGGCCACCCTGATCCTGGGGTTGTTGTTGTTGTTGTTGTTGTTGTTGTGTGCTTTCAAGTCGTTTCTGATTTCTGCAGACTCTAAGACTTTCTTGACAAGATGTACTCAGAGGGGGTTTGCCCTTGCCTTCCCCTGAGGCTGAGAGCGTGTGACTTGCCCAAGGCCACCCAGTGGGTTTCATGGCCCTGGTCTCCAGAGTCTTCTTTTAGGATCTCTTGAACTCAAACCCCAGCCCTGGTTTGGGAACGGAGGGGGTAAGGAACTGCTTAGAACTGAGAACGTAAGACCCCTTCCCATATCTTTCGTTCCAGGGACTCGATGGGAACCTTCCAGGGACTAATGCGATAAACTCCAGAGTCTCAAAGGAAGTGATGCAAGCAAGATCCCTCAAATGTGGCAAGCATTCCTCTACCTGTGCATGTGCAAGAAAACCATTTCTAGTATATTTACGGGTTTTTCTCACTTGTGTATGAAAGTTAAAAACACCTTTTTTCCGCTTTTACTGTAATTACGCTTTTACTGTAATTACGTGTGAAATCCTTTTGCGCAATTAACCTCTATTTTTGCTTTAATTTCGGGATGGTTTATTTCCACTTTATTTTCTTTTTAACAATGAAACTGGCCCATGTGTGATAACATCCTTAGTATCCCCATCCTAAGTATTTATTTAATGCCACAGCATGTCAGGGCTTGTCCAAAAGATGCCACAATTCCAGATATTTGAGAAGCTTTTATATTTTAGAGATAGTGAAGTGTGATTGATTCCATCTTCATAAGTGAAAGAGTAGCAAACAACCATTTCAGTCCATATGAAAGAAGGATATATGTAATCTCCCTGAAAAATACTATTGGCCTTATCAAAACTCTCTTCACTTTCTGCAAAATTCCTTGCATGTTTTATCTAAGCAACAACCCTTATTCAAATAAATCCACTTTGCATTTTGCTTTAGGTGAATTCAGTGGCAAATTCAATATTAAATAAAGTGCAATTGACTCTTTGTGCCATACCATATAGAAGAATTTAGCACAGAAAGTGGAGAAAGCAGATAACAAAGCTAATTGAGAAGGCCAGAAGAATTTCAAGTAGGCAGAATGAGATAATGGAATGGGTAATGTCTCCAGTTGCCCTCCAACCAGGAAAAGAAACACATTGTGATGATTCATCTAATAGCAATGCCCTAAGACCTTCACAACCAGAAATCTGGGTAATTTATTCAGGATGAGGTTATTCTGGCAAAATTCTCTTGTCAGCAGAAATACAACTGAGGTTATAATGAGGAAGGAAGGAAGGAAGGAAGGAAGGAAGGAAGGAAGGAAGGAAGGAAGGAAGGAAGGAAGCCAACCAGCCAGCCCATATTAAAGTCAAGCATTCCCAGTGTTTATTGCATACTATGATAAATAAAATAAAGTAAATTAGAGAAAACAAACTTGTGATGGACCAAACCAAATGGCATCATAATCTTCTCTTTTTGATGCCTTTCTGTGATTGCAAAAGTTGACAGACACTTGGGAGGACACACACTGTAGGAATGTTGGGTTACGTTCACTTTAGTGGATCACACATTTTGCTGGCCTATGTCAAGGAGAATGCACGTGACATCTGTCTCCAGATACAGGAGCTGCTATTAGCATCTTAGATTGCTAGAGGAGGAGCAAGTAACCAGGAAGGCAACAAATACCATAAAACATCAATTCCAGTCAAAAACCCACCAAATATCACAGTATTAAAGGGAGCAGTGAATTCTACTTTAATTGGAGTTTGAAGAGACCTTGGAGGTTCTTAACGGATAACACTCAAGCAAAGCTAGAGGAGTTCTGATAAGGTTAACAACATTTCTTGGGAGTGAGGGGTCATGCATAATCTTACCTGAAGCCCACAGAAAATATTGAAGTAGGTTGGTAGTTCAGCTGTGCTGAAGATTTCAGTATCACCATCACAACCACCTCTCTATCACTACATTTCCATCCAGCACCTTAATTTCCCCACTTAGATTCTGGAGATTATCGCACAAGCATAAAAATGCGACTTACCTCTCCTGAATTCAAGTAAAATTTAGGCTGCATCCAGGTCCTATTGCATGGCTTTTGTTGCCAAATCTGCCATCTGAATGCAGCCCGAATGCAGCCCAGCTCACTTAACTCATTTTGCGGCCATTTTTCAAAAGTCGGAAGCCACTCGGGCTGCATTCAGATGGCAGATCTGGCGATAAAAGCCATGTGATAGGGCCCGAATGCAACCCAAATTTTATTTGAATTTGGGAGAGGTAAGTTTTTATGCTTGTGCAATAATCTCCTCTGTCTGCTATCCCAATGTGAAAGGAGGGAAAAAGTGTAGCTATATCCCCTGTTACTGGGATGAGAACATTTGTCCCAGAGCTGCCTGTGGAAAATATAAATGAATGAACTACCCATGTGTGCAAAGAACTAGTCCAAGAGATTTTGCTGAAGCCAAGGACTAGATGGAACCCTCCTTCTTTTCCATGTTGCAGGAACTGAGCAGACTAATAGATAAATCTTCTTCCAATGCTTACAAAAAGACATTATTTTCCTCTGCGCCTGGCAGTGGCAGGCTAGCAGAAGGGTCACAGAGCAGGTGAGATGGCACAGACATTTCTGTTCTCCAACATTTGCTGGCACCCCCTTCTCCCCAGTTTCTGACACTTGAGGTCGCTACTTCCCTCAGCCTAATAGTAGGTATTTGTTATACACAACTGTGCTTGAGTATGTATGTCTGAGGATAATCATTCTCCACTTTGGGAACCAAATGCCTCAAGTACAGCAAGCTTTCCCTTCATCTCTAGTCAGACTCTCAGAATCCATATATCTAATGTGACAAGCAAAAGGAACTGAACTGAGATTATTTTCCTGGCAGAAAATAAAAAGATATTTTCAAAGCAGAAGATGACAAACACACATCAAGTGCTTGTGAGCTAATCCTGCAGAACTATCAAATATGTCCTCACTTGTGTGAGATCAAGATATATCAGCTTCATGTGGCAAATGGTATGACTTTTGCCACATGAATGACCATATATCCTTCATCCACTGTGTTTCCAACCTGTTTATCCAGATATCCTTGAATATGGACCTTATCAAACGCTGGCCACGAAGCGAAAAGAAACAGAAAAGTAACCGAAGTGAGAATAAATTCAGTTCTATACCGAAATGAACTGAATTTTGCCCTGGCGGCCATAGCGCAATGAATACGAAGGCTCCAAAGGGGATTTAGCGATCAGGCGCCACGGGATGCGGTTCACGTGGGAAGAAGGAAAACACACACACACACACATTTTCTTCTCTCTCTCTCTCTCCCTTCCCGCCACCCAAAAAGCCAGCGTCGCAGAAGGCGCTTCTGTGGATGGCAAGGATGGGATGAAGGAGTTGGGAGGAAAGGCAGCCAAGGGGACCGAGGAGGAGGAGGAGGGCTGGAGGACTGGAGGAGGGAAGGGGTGTTGGTGGGGAAAAATGCGAGAGAGATGGAGAGAGAGAGATCGCCTCCCTCTTCCCTCCTCCTCTCCTTCTCCTCCTCTTTCTCAATCCGGTTTGCCTTTCGCCAATCCCTTCCCCTCGCCGGGATTTTCTGCTTGGGAGAGCTCTCCCTGCTTCCCCGCCCCGCCCACCATTGCGCAATGAATACGAAGGCTCCGCTTGTACTTCCCCAACAAACCGAATGTCAAAATCTCCCTACTCGCTACGGATTAGCTTCGGGTTCTGTGGAGTTTCGGGGCAGCGTCGTGTGTACACGCGGGGAAACAATACAGATTAGCTCCGTGTTCTAGGGCAGCGTCGTGTGTAAACACGGGGAAATAATATGTATTAGCTGCAGGTACCCTTTGGATTAGCTCTGCTCTAGACCCCATGTGATAAGGTCCTATGTCGGTCAACTCACTTCCTCTGTCTTGTTTCTCTATCAATGCTGTTTGTTTGTCCTGTCTAAACCATTTATATGTCTGCCGTCTTTTATCTGGTCTATCTCATTTATCTCTTGCATAAATTGGCAGAGCCTGAGCTTTACGTGTAATTGTCTTACTGGAATTTAGCAGGGCATACTCAAAGCCAGGGATGGTCAAGTGGAGGGTCATAAACCATGTCCAGATTCCTTCAATGCTATTTTGTTTGGCTCATAAGAGTTTGAATATTCTGAATTATGGCTCTGGCAGTGTGACAATGGATTCTTACTATGAAAACTATTTTGGAGATACACAGGTTTTGAGAAAATTGAGCACTGGCCAGACTCTGGCTATAATTTACCATGGCCTTCCTTCAGGTGGCCATGTGACCTACTTTATAGATGACAGAGTGTCAACTATAAAGAGCACAAAGAGTGTTCAGTGGCTTTTTGTGTGTTGCTCTAAGTACTGCAGGCCTGTTAGTGCTTAGCTCCTTCAGAGCAGTAGCACAGGTTATATCTGACTTCAGACCTGGCTATGGCATGGAGACAGCTTTGGTCACCTTGGTTGATGACCTACAGAGGGAACTGACCTACAGTGGTGTCCCTGTTAGTCCTGCTAGAGCTCTCAGCAGCTTTCGATATCAATGACTATGGTATCCTTCTGAGTCATCTTTGTGGGATGGAACTTTGGGGGCACTGTTATGCTTTGGTTCCAGTCTTTCTTAGAGGGATGAACTCAGAAGGTGGTGTTACAGGATTCCTGACTCCTTGGTTACACATTACTGAAATCTCAGGCTTGCAGCTTGGGTGTTCTTCTGGATTCAATTCTGAGCCTGGATGCCCAGGTTTCATCAGTGCCCAGGAGTGAATTTACACAGTTAAAACTAGTGTGACAGTTGCACCTGTTCCTTGAGATGTCAGATCTGGCTATGGTGACACACGCCTTGATTATGCCCCATTTGGACTACTGTAATGCACTCTACATAGGACTGCCTTTGGAAACTGTTCAGAAACTTCAATGGGTTCAAAACACCTCAGCCAGAATGCTGACTAGAGCCAATTATAAGGGGCATATAACTCCCTTCTTGAAATAGCTTCACTGGCTACCAGTTCATCTCTGGGCACAATTCAACGTGCTGGTCATGACCTATAAAGCCCTACATGGCTTAGCTCCAGACTATTTGAGAGACTATCTCCCCACACAAACCAGTTAGAGCCCTTAGATCCTCAGGAGAAGGCTTTCCCTTGGTCCCACCACCATTTCAGGCTCACTTAGTGAGGACATGAGAGCCTTCTTGGTAGCTACTCCCAGCCCCTGGAACTCCCTTCCATGGGAGGCTAGGCTGGTCCCCTCCCTGCTGGCCTTTCACTGGCAGGTAAAAATATTTTTATGGAGGTAGGCTTTTTAAAATCATGCAAGGGTAGCTTTATTTGGGGGAGTTGTTTTACATTATGATTTTAAACTTGTATATATTTTAAATTTTAACTTTGTAGTTTTTTATTTAGGCTATTTTAATTGTATTTTAACATTTTATTTTAATGTGTTTTTATATTTGAGCCAGTTTGGGTTGCTTTTAGGGAGAAATGTGGCATAGAAATAAAGTAAATAAAATAAAATAAATAAAATCTGTTTTTCTTTCGTTCCAGGCTTGAGAACCAGTGGTACAGATTCTGAACCAGCATCTGTTGTCAGTAATGGACAGGGTGTGTAGACAAACTGAACTTTAATCCTGGCAAGATGGGACACAGTTCAGGGTTAAGTGATCTGCTAAAGTGGGTTTTGGTATATAGTTTCGTGCATAGATAGGCCAAAAAGACCAACCTCCTGGGCATCAAGCCAACCGGGACTGGTGGAAGTCAACCCACCATCATGGAAGGAAAAAGAGGGAAGAACAAAGAACACACCAGTGGTAGCTCTAGTACTTCCTGCATACCAGGAAAGAAAGATTTTGCTGCTGTTGTCTTTCCCTCCTCGTCTATGTCAGAGAGGGTATAGGTGTGCATGTGCACATGTATAAGTGCACATGTTTGTGGTAACCAGGATTTAAGACTGGCCACAACCCCTGCTTTTTAAAGAGTGCATGAAGTAGGGTGGCCATTTTTGCATTTTTCTTTGGGGTCACTGGCCATTAATCTTCATGATATGTAGTCTTTATTGGATGGGGTTACATCCCATCAGAAACATGTGGTTTGCATTTTAGAATTTGTATTATTTAAAAATTATATTTTAACAATTAAAAATAAAATCTAGGTCATTTACAAACAAATTTCCTCCCAAACAGTGTAGTCTTAACCCCATCCCTTCCACAACATGGTTTGGCTTTGGCCTTGCAGTGAGCCATGCAAGCACATCAGAGGGAGCATGGATCTCTTCTGATAACAATAAGTTCTTTACAGTACTAGGAAGAAAACAATAGAAACAAGCACTTATTGAACACCCTGGGGAGCCCTTCCTGCTCTAAGTGACTCACCCCTTCTGACATGCTGTAAATGTGGCACAGATATAGAAGATGAATTATGCAGACTTGTAAAGAAAGAAACAAAATATGCATTATGTAGCATCTAAAAAACAAAGATCTTCAGCAGGTGATGTTTTTTAGAATCTCAGAATTGGTTCTGATATCTAGGGGGCGAAGCAGCCAAATGGCAAGGAGTGGTCTCAGGTTGCCCTGTCCGCAATCGTGTTGGGGCCACAGTGACCGCACAACCCTCTTCCAAAGCGGGCCATCGCCGCAATCCCAAGCAAGCTGCCCCCAGGAGCTGGATTTTTTCTGCTCCTTTTTGATCCAGTCCAGTTTGATCATGGCATTGGAGCAGCTTCTGGACACTTTGTGTGTGTGTGTGTGTGTGGGTGGGTGGGTGCATCCCACAGCAGCTGGAAGATGCTTTATTTGGTGTGTGTGTTTCAGGCCAAGATTGGTTTCTCTTGAATGTTTTCCACTTTTAAAGAACTCAGCCTCAGAATTTATGAGCAGGTAATTTTACATCTATATATGCAAATGAGCAAAGACCAAGCCTTTCCTATAGGAGAAATAACATTCCTGGGACAATAGAATTTGAAGGAAACTCAAGGATGAGAACTGCCATTGGTTGACTGAGATAACACAGCATCATGAACAGTTGCATTACAAAATGCAGTTGACTAGTGAGTCAAACAGAGTGGTCTATTTAATAAAAACAATTTGCCCTCCATAATCTCCAATTTCTGTGTTATATTTTGTGTCATGTACAAAAAGTGACAACAATGGTTACTGCCTTTAAAGATGCAGCTACACTCACTAGGCAGTCTTAAGCAAGCCACGGTCCTCTCACAGTTCACTGGTCCATCTGTCAATTTATTGGAGGTCATCACTACTACTTACTCATTTATATCTTGCTTTTCCCCCATTACTGGAACTCAAATCAGCTTATCAAAACTAGACTATTAAAAGTACTTAAAAGGTCATAAATAAAAATATATACAAAGATATTCTTAAAATGCATTTAAATTAGCACACGATTCCAATGCCTTCTGTTCTCCTGGCAAAGCACTTGCCAAGAAGCAAGTGACTGTTCTTTTACCTTTTGCTGCCCATATGCAGTCTAAGAATAACAACAACACCTTGCCTTTCATGGCTCTTCCAGTGATTGCAGACATAATGAATGCTAAGTGATTTGAACACTTGAATTATGCTATATGGATTACAACTCCTTGTCTGTCTTTGATGTCTAGGAAAAGCAGCACCAATACAAGTGAATTCATGTAAATGTTCTTAAACAGCATGGTACATTCCAATCCTACTAAACTGGAGTAGGTTTGTGAATATATTTTATAGGAAGCATGGGAATATTGCTTCACAAAGGGAGCTTGTGGGACATGGGACATGTCCCCTATAATCCAAACCTTTTACCTTCCTGCTACTTCACATTCTTCTCTGTCTCCCTTATTCTAGGACTCAGTTATTCTTACAGGTAGAATTTTCCTGAAATTGATTATGTGGTCTTCAATGAAACAAACAAAAATATCACTCCCACTTTGAGGGAGTGACTTACATCCATTTTCAACAAACCCTAAACACATTAGAGCTTCTGAAATGTGATCATGTGATGCTTTCTTACATAGCTTTTATGTTTTCCTATACAAATTGAATCCATGATCAGTGTATGGGAATAGGCAGGTTCCTTCATGGAGTGCATTAACTCTGTGATTCTGCAGAAAAAGATATCAGGAGAGTGTAATTAAGCAAGAATGAGCCAGGCCCAGCTGAACGTTTTAAGCAATGACGAATGACACTTCTGCTCCCCCACTGAATTAAGAACTTATCTATCCTTCCATTAGAAAAGCTCCCTTTGTGAAGCAATTTTCTGATAGTTGGCACCATGTGTGTATCTCCTGCCTTCCAAGTGACAGCACTGTATAGACATTGGTTAGTTGAAAGGAAAACACTACCATAGAAATTTAAGATCAGACAGAGATGGATGTGGAGGGTGCTGAAGTGGAACCTTATTGTGAAGGCTGAATTCTGTTCTCCAGTTGTTTCTCCAGCAGGGGAGCCATTTCAGATTTCACTTGTGTCCTCCCCTTAATGGATCTGAAATGCTACTGCAACAAGGGAATATTTCAACTGTACTGAAGAGCTAATGGAAAACATACTCTGCCTCTGCCCAAGGATTCAAGGGCTCTGGGCTGTGTACTATGACACTGAGACCCATTTGTCCAGATTAGATGATACTGACTGAGGAACTTCCAGAACGGATACCTGAATTTGCTTCATTTCTTCTTCTCTCCCAATTCCATTTTATCATTGAAATTCCTCAAAAGTATATTCTGATCATCAATGCTCAAATTTCCCTCAGAGTCATATTTTAGGCAAAAGTGAGTGGACACTACTCTAGTGATCTTCTCAGCATTACCTATTAACACGAGACACTACCACCAACCCTGAGTCCCATCAGTAGAGCTGGGCCTCAACTCTAGTGGTGTTAACTTCAATTTTTGTAAGTTTGTAGATGCTACTTAACTAGCTACCGCTGGAGCTAGAAAAGCTCTAGAAAAGGCACTAGATCTGGAAGACTGCAGGGCCAGGCCACCATCACCAGTTCATCATCCTCTCCTTCTTCCTTCTCCCTGTCTCCTTTTCCAACAGCTGCTATGGCTGGTACCTTCCTTTCCCACCTTGGCAGCATGACACCTCCTTTCAGACTGTTGCATTTCCATCACTTCTACTGCCCATCTCCAAGCACCTCTGACTCCTAGGATAGAAGGCAATTTTTTGCAGCAGCAGCTGCAGCAGGAATGGGCCAGTAGTAGCTTGGTCCTCCTCACCATCCTCCTCCTTTCTGTCTCCTTTCCTGCCAATAGTCCTGGCCCATGCCTCTCTTTCCTGCCTTGACACTATGATGCCTCTGCTTCACATTAAGACTGCCTCCACTGTACCTCAGATCCTCTTGCTCTAGCTCTTTTCTATTTCCCAGTTCATTTTCGACCCCATCAAAACATTTTAGGCATATGTTTGAATCACAGAATCACAGAATCTTGGGGCTGCAAGGGGAGCAGAGTGATTTACTCCCATGTGCACAAGTATCTTTTTGGAAAGTGCTTCATGATCCCCTGTCTGTTGCAGATGTGTTTGTGTTAAGATAGCTGTAATTTTTCCAGTTTCCCAAGGAATCTGCTCCCTGAACCCCCACAAAAATTGTGGGCCAACTGTATATTCTTTCCTCTGGTGGACAGTTTTTCTAGGTAAAGGAGCAGAGAATACTATTCTTTACCTCAGTTGCAGTATCAGTGAACAAGTTAACAGTACAAGCAAGTTTTGATTCATAAACTTTGGATTGGTGCTTCAGAATCAGAAAGGCCATTTCAAGAGTCTGGAAAGTTTCCAGTGCATTTTTTCAGACTAAAGATGTCAATATAGGCACTGGTAGGAAATTGTCATAGTGATTAGGCCAGGGTCATTCTTTATTAGCCCCTACCTCCATAAAGGAGCTGACTGTGTTCTTTAAAAGAGCCTCATGTGCTAGTTTTTTGAGGTTGTGAAGATGGAATTCATGCTGGGGATTTATCCTCTGAGTTCAAGAATGGTGGTAGAATTGCACCTTCTATCTTGGAAGGCTTAAAAGAAGGTATTAAAGATACTGTCCCTGAGTGAAACAGTCTACAGTTCATCCTTCTTGAGGCTTAACACAACATTTCTCAACTGTCTGTGGTATAGCCACTTTGTGTTTTCAGTTCCTTAGTTAATAGAGTGGACAACAACCACAGGAAGCTGACATTTCTTCTTTACTATGCCTGGCTCAGCATCATTGAAAGGTCAGAAAATCCCAGGCTAGACCTGAATGTCTTTATTGCCTGATCTGGGTTCAGAAGATCTGTCTAACCTTCTCCAAAATGGCAATGGACTGGCATCCTTGACCTTGAACTGAATACAGCCAGAGCAATTGTACATTCAGTCTTGATAAAGCCTTCAGCTCAAATAAAATAAGGCCTAACAGGACAGATACCTCCAGGCCATACAGAGGTTTGTTTTCCATAGTCAAAGGTCTTTGACATGGCAAGCGTGTGTTGATTAAAGTGACTCACTGCTGCATTGGAGGGCTCCAAGAATATGAGAGATGGAATGATGGAATGCAGCAGATTCTGGAGTCCATCCTGGGAAACATCCAAGTAGTATCCTGGATGAGCAGAACCAAACTTCATCATTTATCCAAAATAGGTAGAAATTCTGTATTGCCAATTGCTCTAGTCTAATCCCATTGCTACATTCTTTTACTCCTAAAATAGCTGCACCAAGGTAACTGCTTGCAGAGTGTTTGAGTATAAATTTGCACAGTATTTGTGAGGTGTGGTAATTCAGTGACTGGAAGGAATCCTGGCAGATAGTAATTTGGAGCATGAGAGCTGGAAAGGAAAAAGGTGGTTTGGCGTGTGTGGGTTTGGGAGCAGAGAACAGAGTGGTTTTAAATTTGTATATAGTGTGTTGTAGTGGCTTGAGCATTGGACTACAACTCTGGAGATAAGAGTTTGATTCCTCACTTGGCTATGGAAACCCACTGGGTGACCCATATGCTGTCAGCTCCAGAAAACCCTGTGGTTGGTTCACCTTAGGATCGCCATAAATCAGAAATGACTTGAAGGCACACAACAGCAACAAATAAGTTTTGTGAAACAGAATAAAAAATAACAAATAAGAATAATAGCCTCCACAAACTTTATGAATACATTCTGAGATATCTTACTTATTATTACATATTGTTCAGAAATATTTGTTTGTTCAGACCATGCCTGATCATTGCCCAAGCTATTGAGGGGTATGGCAAGGATGAAAGGAAAATATATAGGTTTTATAATGGCAGCAGAACACTGGGAAGTAGGCAGACTGATTATAGAAAAAGCAAAAGCTGGAGTAGGGGAAATTCTAAAGGGAAGGAGGGATTTGATACTTGAATCCATCAAGCTAGATTAGAAGGTAAAGGCAAAATTTCCAGAACTGGCATTGTTCAAGGCTGAAAGGTGTGGGGAACTGATGTTTTTAAAAGCATCCTCTTGCCCATGAGGATTGAGATGAGGTAGAGACTTCACATAAGGTAGAGAGTTTATGACAGCAGCACGCCTGTCTGTGAGTGAGAGAAGAGAGGGTGGAATGTTCTAAGAAATACATTTTTAGCTAATATTTTCAACCTACAAGGCATGAGTAATACTCAAAGCAAATGGTATTATTGAGATCCTACTTGAGTCAAAATCAGGCAGAATTTTGTGTGATTTATTTATCAGACAATGTTTGGCACGTAAGGGATCAAACATGCTCCATTCATTGCCTTAAGGGATGTTCCCTTGATTCTTGAAAGAACTTTCCAGCTGTCCTGACTACCTTTCCACTTGATCCATATGGTCTAACAACACTTTCCATTTTGTTCACACCCAGCAATTCTTGACTAGCTGAAAACAACCACAATTACAGCTTCTCTCCTAACCATTTACAGTACTTCACAGCTACTATCACACTTGGATCCACCTTTAAGGAAACAACCATAAGAGCAGGCTTTACCTAGGCTATCCTTTTTAATGATTTCAAATGTGTATCTAACCATAAATGACACAATTAAGTGACTTACAACAATATTAATAAAAAAATTCAAGTATGAGAGCTGCTGAGACTTCAGAAAGCATAATCCATGTGTGCTGTATGTTCAGCATACCATCACTGGGTGCAACTTGGGAGTGGTGAAAGTGCAACCCATGGGCTACATGTGGTCCTTGGGGCCCAGAAGCCCCTCCGTTAGAATTTTTCACCCCCCAAAATGGCTGAAAAAACCATTTCAGTGGAACTGAAACTGTTGCAAAAACATGAGTAGGGGTGACTTCCCTTCCCCATTCCCAAATAGCAGAAGTCCTTGTAGTTTAGCCCATTTCAAACTGGAAGTTACATCTTGTAACTTTTAGTTTCACTGAGAGTGGCTGTGCAGGGAAGGTTGGGGGGCGGGAGGGGACAAACAGGTTCCTGACCCCTCCACCATTGTCATTCCCTAGTGTAACTACACTTCATAGTTTATTGTTGTTAACTGCCCTTGAATCGATCTCGACTCATGGTGACCCTATGCATGAGACATCTCCAAGACCCTCTGTCCTCACTGCTCTGCTTAATTCCTGCAACCCCTTAATACCCGTGACCTCCTTAATAGAGTCCATCCATCTGGCCTGTGGCCTTCCTCTCTTCCTACTTCCCTCCACCTTTCCCAGCATTATTGTCTTTTCCAAAGATTCCTCTCTTCTCATGATGTGTCCGAAGTATGACAGCCACAGTTTGGTCATCTTGGCTTCCAGGGAGGTTTCCGGCTTGATCTGCTCTAGGACCCATTTGTTTGTCCTTTTGGCTGTCCTTGGGATCCTCAGCACTCTTCTCCAGCACCACACCTCAAAGGAATTGATTTTCTTCCTATCATATTTCTTAACTGTCCAACTCTCACATCCATACATGGTAATAGGGAATACAATGGCTTGTATGATTCTAACTTTTGTGCTGAGTTGTATGTCTTTGTAGTTTAGGATCTTTTCTAGTTCTTTCATAGCCACCCTCCCCATTCTTACTCTTCTTCTGATTTCCCGACTTCAGTCCCTGTTTCTATCAATGTTTGATCCCAAGTATGGGAATTCTTTTACTATTTCTATTACTTCATTGTCTAGGTTGAACTTCTGAAGGTCCTCAGTGGTCATTATTTTTGTTTTCTTTATATTCAGCATTAAGCCTGTTATTGAACTTTCTTCTTTGATCTTCCTTATTAGGTGTTCAAGGTCTGGTTTTCTGCTAGTATTGTGGTGCTAGTATTATGGTGCACAGTTACTTCAGTTTAATAATACTTCTACTGTTATGATTCTATCTTATGAAATCTGTGAGGCCTTTAAAAGTCTTTTGATTCTAGAGCTCTCTAGCAAAGCATTCCATGTACCTTATCAAACTATAGGATACTATAGGATGGAGCCATGACAATTAAAGTAATATGAAACTCTGCACTGTACTATGTTGTACTGTATTTTAGATACACCTATTTTGGCTGATGCAGACATTTGTCTTGCAATTTAAGTCCCGTCCCCCCCCCAGTAGGACTGTAGGATTTAGGGGGGTTAGGAACAAAAGGAAACAAACTTCCACATTTGCTTTGGCAAGTTTTTTAGCAAGTGTAAATTGCCATAAACATTTTTAAAAAACAAAATGGGAGGTCTGGGGGATTTGGAGATAGAAAAGGGGGGTTCAAGGGTTGCATCTGTACCCACTCACCCCCAAATCTATATCCAGGCAGATTTCAAAGTTTGATGTCTTTAATATTTCTTTGTCTCTAGTAAATGAAGTGATTTTTACATGTGCTACATGCTAATTCCATGGGCTTGTAAATAAAGTTAAAAATAACTTTTAGTGATCTATAGATCATTTGATATATCTATGGTTTAAACAGCAGTGAAAATTTCAATGGTCATATTAGATTTGGTTTTATTCTCTCATGTTGTTTATACTGTATTTAGTGTTTATGGTTTTAGCTTTTTACATGTAACTGTCTTACTCTTATTGCTAGCTGCCTAGAGAGCTGTCATTATTAGGTGGCATATAAAGATAGCAAATGAAAGAAATTTCCTGGGTGGTGAGAATTTGCTGCTACACAGGCTAGAAGGAGTGTCAAGGCTTTTACATGGCTAGATAAGACTACACTGGGGGCTTATGATATCTCTGTAATATTTACTTTCTTTAAAAGGTACATAGACAGAGCATAGTAGAGACAAGTACAAGAAGATAACACAGCTGCTAATCCTGCTTCAGATATCCAAAGAGCAGCTGTTGCAGCCACTTCCAAAGCTGTAGTCTGGTTTTTAGCAAACTCCAGCTATAAACTCTCAGCTGCCTCATTTCTCTCTGACTGCAGGCTATAAAGAGAGAGAATAGTTAGTCAGAGAATCTATTTTCCTAGAGAGATTATCCATGCAAGAGGAAAATCACATTTATTAAAAGAACATTAATGGAGGTCAATCCCTGAATTCTGTTGGATGATACTTGGAACAATACCATATGTACAGCAAGACTCTGGGAAGCCAAGTGAGCTGACTGGTTCTTTGAGGATGCATTTTTTGATTATTTACTTTTTCTTGACTGGAATGTTTTTGTGGCTGTCCCATATGGGAGGCCCAACTATTAAAGATAAAGGTAAAGGCAAAGGTATTCCCCATTGACAAGGTTGTCAAGTCATGTCCAACCATAGGGAGTGGTGCTCATCTCTCTGTTACTAAGCTGAAGAGCCAGTGTTGTCAGAGACTACTCTGTGATCATGTGGCCAGCATGATTGCACAGAATGTTGTTACCTTCTCACCGAAGTGGTACCTATTTATCTCCTTGCTTTTGCATGCTTTCGAGCTGCTAGGTTGGCCGAAGTTGGGACTAGTATCAAGAACTCTCCCTATCATGCAGCACCTGGACCTTGAACTGCCAACCTTCCAATCTTGCAATCAACACAGTCAGCATCTTAACCACTTGACACCTCTTAAAATGCTGGTTCACAGTAATGAGATGCAAAACCTCATAACAGCAGACATTTGTGTACCACCAAGAGCTCTGGTGGTGCACAGGAGCCCTGGTGGCACAGTGGTTAAATGCCAGTGCTAGTCAAAACGTTGTGTTAAATCCTGCAGGGCTCCAGGCTGACTCCTTCCATCCTTTTGTAGGCCAATAAAATGAGTACCTAGCTTGTTGGAAGTAATTGGCTAACACATTGTAAACTGCTTAGAAAATGCTTAGCACTATAAAATGGTATAGAAATGTAAGTGCTATTGCTATGTGTTCTCCATTGTTTAACGTTTCCTGTCAGAAAGGGAACTGAGTGTACTGAGTATGCTCAACTTTAGGATTGCCATCAGTCAGAATTGACTTGAAGGCACACAACAACAAGAAATCCTGCTCTTAGTTATCTAGCAAGTTTCTTTCATTCTCCTGGAGACTGACTTTTGGTATAGTCTCTGCACTGTTTTTGGTGGGAACATGTGAGAGGGCCTTCTCTGTGGCTGCTCCTAGGCTCTGGAACTCCTTTCCTAGAGAGACTTGCCTGGCACCCTCCTTGCTGTCTTTATGTAGGCAATTTAAGAACGTTTCATTTCAGGAGACCTTTGAGGGTGGACTGCTCAAGGAAAAGGACTTTTCATGTGCTATGTAGCTTGTATTTGATGTTGTTGTTTTTAAAGGCTTGCTTTTAACTGCTTTTAATTTTATTGATGGCTTAATTATATTTTAACTTATATATGATGGATTTTTTTTTAGCTCCACCTGTTTTAATTTTTGTAACCTGCTTGAGTCCCCAGAAAGGGCAAAGGGTGGGAATTAATTAAATAAATATATAGACAGACTAGTGGCTTTGAATCCATTGTTTTTAAAAAGATAACTGGTAACCCTCTTAATGGATTAACTAACCAACTAACTTTAGACAGGGAGATATTCGTGAACTGTAAGGAATCACAACATCATTTTTTTCCTCTGGATCCGTGTTGAATATCTGAATGCAGACTTAAGGAACTAGGAATCTCATTAACCATTGGTGCCTCCGTGGCTTGCAATGCATTTGCAAACAGCCAGGATGTTCACCTTGGAGTGTTGGCTTGAAGCCAGTTGGATTAACTACATACTTTGCTTAAATTCCCTTTGCATTTTAAATAGATACAGTATTATTCACTCCTCTGCCTTAATCTGCTGTGCAGCGTAGCTCTGCTCTCTTAATCAGGCATGCCATCTCATCACAGAAGTGGTTACATTTGGTTGCCAGTTGATGAAGCATAATTCAGGATAAACTGCTCAGGGATATTTTGGGATGTATGCTACATATATGACTGCTGAATGCACACTACACACTTTTACCAGTTTGTTTTACTTTGAATGGGGCTTGTAAAGAAAAAGGCTTCCCAGTGGATTGTACCTAATATCTTTTTTTTAAAAAAATCTGGTAACTGCAAACCCCACACATTTCTTTACATCAGTTAGAGCAGGGATGGTTAAGATGAACAAACAGATCTGTGCTCTGAAGTGGTGTGGAAGCTAATGCCCGTTTCACACTTTCCTGCCACTCAAATATGTGTGGAGGGGGATCATAGAATCATAGAATCGTAGAGTTGGAAGAGACCACAAGGGCCATCCAGTCCAACCCATTCTGCCATGCAGGAACTCAAAATCAAACTATCCCCGACAGATGGCCATCCAGTCTCTGTTTAAAGACCTCCAAAGAAGGAGGCTCCACCATTCTCTGAGGGAGTGTGTTCCATTGTCGAACAGCCCTTACTGTCATGAAGTTCCTCCTAATCTTTAGATGGAATCTCTTTCTTGTAGCTTGCATCCATTGTTTCAGCTCCTGTTCTCTGGAGCAGCAGAAAAAAACTAGTTCCCTCCTCAATATGACATCCCTTAAAATATTTAAACAGGGCTATTATATCATCTCTTAACCATCTCTTCTCCAGGATGTTTCACTTGTTGGGCCTGCCTTCCCTGCATACAGCAGAATGTGCCAAAAAGGCCTTTGATAGTATTACAGAAAGGTTTAATATGGAATAGGTGGAATGGTCACTGAGGTAGACCATGCTGGGGAAGGAAGAATCAAACAACACACCATTTCAGAGAATTGAACTTGTGAGATAGGTTATTTGTGGTGGTGGTGTGCTTTGAAGTCATTTACTGTCTTTCTTTTCCCAAAGACTGGCAAATTATTTGGGCTACCAAATCCCAGGGTCAACCAGACAACAAGGCCAAGGCCAAAATAATTATTTTCCGAAGTGCTGTCCTTTTGCTATGCTGGAGCCCTGTGGAATGACTGCAAATAGAATACAGTTCTAACAAAGTCCTCAATTCTGGGATCACAAAATCACATATGTGGAAAATTTCAAATGGTTCCAGTTGCTATTAAAAAAACCATTGTCTAAGTGCTTCACATAGTCATGAATATAAAATCATGAAGTATTTAACCATAGTATCTCATAGTACTTACTAAGAAATGGCTAAAATGAAATTTTATAACAAAGTGAAATGCAGTTCATGAATATAAAATTTAACTCACACATGTCTATTGAAACATCATTTTAAAAAAAAAAAACCTCTCTGTGTGGGAGACAAATTTGGCTCTTGATACAAAGCTTCATGTTTCCTCTCACCCATCAGGCCCCTAAACTCAGCTGAAAATAAATCAATTCTCATTTTGAAAGTTGCAGCTCAGACATGGGTTTAATGGTTAGCTGTGGGCAAATCAATTGCTCAGCATCAGCAGTTCCCAGATTGTCAAATTGGCATGATAATAACTCGCCTCATAGGGCTACCATGAGGGTGGATGCATTAAGGACCACGGTGTATAAATCTGCATTGTATTAGTAACACGGAATCACCATATTGAACAACACACCTTTGAAATACCTGCCTACAGTGGAAAATTTATGCTGACAGTAGTAGTAGATATTTCTGGTTTTGGAACAAAGCAGCATATGCAGCAGCAAAGTCCTGGAATGAGTGTTTAAAATAAGGATGTAAATACTTCCTTTATGTTTATATGCAAGAAAAAGAAACATTTTCCCCTTGCCTATAAGCCAGTGAGAGATTTTCTATTTCTATATGAGAATTTGCACATTTGCAAGAATGGGTTTTGTGCAAATTGCCTAAATTTTGCAAATTGGAAGATCTGTGTATATTGAGGCAGCTGCACAAATTGCATTGCTAAGTGACCACAGCTCCTGCTATCTACCTAATGCCTTAGAAGTAGAGGGTGGGTTGTCTGAATATTTTCAGTCCATCAGCTAGTCCTTTTGTGCTTGTTCTTGTGTGTGAGCTTTCCTTCTTATAGGGGGAAGACACGTATTTTTCTCAGAGACAATTTTTCCAAGCCCCCCCCCCAAAAAAAACACCCCTCGATTGTCTCATTCCCATGCTGGAGGTGAGAAATCCGATTGGATTTAACTAACTCTTGACAGGTTGTCTCAGTATGTCAGGACAGCCTGTCTCATTGAGAAGTAATTTGTTGAGGATTTTATTTTATTTTATTTTTGATACCCCCTGTTCAAGCATTTTCTTCAGATTTCATTTGGCCTGATTCACACTTCTTGGAATAATGCACAAATTCTGCCTTATCTTTCAGTTTTTGCACTTTCTCCACATCTGTGATATATTTCTTAGCTCAACATATGTGCCAAAACACATGCAAAATATATCTTCTGACCTTTTAGAGTAAAAGGTATGCAAAGATAGTTTCCCCAAAAATGAAAAGCCCCTGTGTGCATGGGCACACGCACACTGTTTTTTAAAAATTGAAAAATGAGGCAGAAAAAGGATGGAATGAAAGTGACACAAACTGAAAATATAGAAATCTGTTCATTTCTGTCCTGAGATAATAACTTAGACTATATTATATCTGTTGGCATATGTTTGCATTCTCCTATCCCTTCTTAGTTACAAGTTTATCACACTCTTAAATAATACAAGCTACCTGATCCGAGTTAAAATTTAAAGCAGGCGGCATCCTGATCTTATCAGAAGGATTTAGCCATCAAAATTGCTGCCCAGGTCCATCCAGGGGTGCTCCAGCAGCCATTTTCTTAAACTAGAAAACTCCCAGCTTCAAAAAGAGGCACGCTGAGTGCTCCTGGGAGTGGGGATGGACCCGGGATGGACTCAGGCAGCGATTTCGGTGGCTAAATGCTTCTGATAAGATCAGGATGCTGCCTGCTTTAAATTTTAACCTGGATCAGGTAACTCATATTATTTAAGAGTATGATAAGCATCTTGGGGGGGGGTGCAGCCTGCCAGAAATAGTGCAAATTGAGTCCACTTTTAGGGTTAGGGTTCGTGCTAGGGAATCATGGGAATTGTTTTTTTTTTCCTGAGACATTGAGCCTTCTCTGTCAGAGAGCTCTGGTGCCACAATAAAATACAGTTCCCATGATTCCCTAACCCTAACCCTAACCCTAAAAGTGGACTCAATTTGCATTATTTCTGGCAGTCTGCAACCCCCCTTAGATAGGGACTTCATCCCTGCCCCCTCTTTCATTCTAACTATCATGTGACTTTGGTCACTGACTCTTGGAGACAGTTTAACAGCTCTCTCCCAAGATTCTAAACTGCTAGTAACTGCAGTCAGCAGTCAGTAAGTTGTAGTTTTCTTCCTGCTATCTATAAAATTGTGAGATTTATTTCTCTTTTCCCAAACCATCTTCAGTTAGATTAGGTTTTTCTTTTATGTAAATATTTGTTAAAGCCATTATTGTTTGTTTTTTAAACTACAAACTGCACATTTGTTATTTTTTTCTGAGTAAGTCTTTATTCTTTAGGAAAGCATATTAGGAATAATTTAGGGCCGACACAGACTGGCCGTTTGGGGCAGCACAGAGCCATCCCAGGAAGCAGCGGATTGGGGCCACGGCAACCCCATGCCATGGCCCTGATCCTCCCTTTTGCTGCCCAAAAAGACCGGCAAAATGCCACTCCTTTTAGGAGTGGCAAAAGGTCGCCCTAAGAGCCAGCGCTGTGGCTCTTTAATGCCCTTTTGGTGCAGCGTGTTTAAACACTGCACCGGAAGGGTGGCCTGATGCCACGCGCCATGAGTATGACCACTCAGCATCAGGATGACATCGGGGTGGGGTTGGGGTGGCCGGCGTGTGGCTGCTTCACCCCAATTCTACCCCCAGGCTGGCTCACACTATCGTGTAGTTTTCTTAGCAAGATTAAAAAATCTTATCTTAGAAAGTAGGCAAGTCGACTAACATAGGGATTTCCAAAGGACAGGGGAGCAGATTAGTGAAGAAGGGACTGGCCCTTTCATGCTAAGCATAGCTCTTTGCAACAGGCAGCTTCATGGATTTAGAGTCTGCTGCAGGCCTCTTTAGGAAATTAAGAATGGCATTTTCGGGTATAGTTGTAACTGTATAATTGGTTGACATTACAGAATTAATGTATGAGTATGCAGCTGTTTGTCTGTGTCTGTATGGAAGGGATGTAACAAAAGAAATACATAATATTGCTTGTAAGAATGGCTTTGTTTCCATTTGCATGTAGTAGGGAGAGAAAAAGGTGGGGGTTGTAGAGACCTAATGTTCAGATGCGTTCTTGGTCAGTGAACAGTAACATCTTACTCAAAAAGCTGCAGAAGAGCCAGGGGAAATGAATCGTGTCTCTATTTAAATAGTAAAAGCATCAATAATGCTCTGTTAGCTAAACATGTAGACTGTGTATCTGCCTCTCTCTTTACTCCTGGGATACAGTATAGATGAACAGTCTACTTTGATTATGTTGCTGAAGCTGCTTGTTTCTCCCTCCTCATCCTGCTCCCCTCTGGGACTTTCTCCTTATCTTCATCCCTTAGCAAGCAAAATGCTTTTTGTAGACCAATGGCAGGTGAAGTCCAAGTGAAGGAGAGGCTCTGTGCAAGGAGGGGCAGGCTCAGTGGTAAAGTCAACAGGCTATAGTAAGGAGACATAGAGTGAGGAAGGCAAAACCTGGCCCTCATCCGAAACACCAAAATCATCAAGGAGGTTCACCAGCAGCTCTCCTAACTATATAATGCAGTGATTCCCAAACTTTGATCCTCCGGGTGTTATGAACTTCAACTCCTAGAAGCCCCAGCCAGCTTGGTCAACAGTCAGGAATTCTGGGAGCTGAAGTCCCAAACATCTGGAGGACCAAAGTTTGGGAACCACTGATATAATTTTATCCCCTTTGTCTTCCCTAAAGGAGAATGGTGCGCTCTCGTCCATAAGTATGCTAAATCTAAAACATTGCACACAGCTAAATAAATGTGAGCAAAAGGAAAATACTCCCCACCCTCTAAAGCAACAATTCTTTATGCTTTAGTGTCTGCTTTGTTTATAGGATGAAAACTTTGATTACAGCAGGACTGGTGTAAGTGTTGGGGCCCAGTTTTCATCCTGTGCCTCCCCATGCTTTGGAAAACAATTGGCCACAACACCTCTAGACGTCATTTCTTCATTTGCCACATTCACTGCCATTCTGAGGATCTTTGGGCTGAGATCCAGGGGCTTAAGGCAGGGGGCAGGGGGTCTCCCATCATGGGACTAGAGGCTGGAGGAAACTGAATGCAAGATAAGTGGTCCATGTTCTTAGTTAACAAGAGCAAGACCTATTCAGGGGTAGCCTATTCAGGAGCCCTGGTGGCACAGAGGTTAAATGCCAGTACTGCAGTCACTCACTCACTCACTCACTCACTCACAAACCACAAAGTTGTGAATTCAGTCCCAGCCAGGGGCTCAGGGTTGACTCAGCCTTGCATCCTTCCAAAGTTGCTAAAGGGAGTACCCAGCTTGTTGGGGGAAATTACCTTACAGTTGTTAACCTCTTAGAGACTGCTTAGTGCAGTATGAAACGGTATATAAATGAAGTTGCTATCACTATTGCTAGCCATGTAAATAAGTAAGCCATGCAACAAAATACAACAAAACTGAAAATGCACAAAGCAGCAATACCTTTATTGAATGAATTCAAAGCATAAAATGCATCATGCAAGCCTTTCTAAGCTTTACTGAAACCTGTCTATTAACTTTTATTATGTTACTCCATAAAGTGCCTCGGGGGGGGGGGGAGGGGATGGGGGAAAGTGCTCTCCAAAATTTTTGAAAGAATTTTTCTCCTCTATTCTTTCACATGATGCTGGGGAGTACACATGTGTTCCCTTCTTTTTTATCTCTGAACTATAGTTTTACTATGGGACAATGCTGCAGCCCAAGTAGCCTTATCAATGCTCCAGCCCCAGCAGGCAGTGGCATCACCCTGGCTCACAACATCACCAGATCTATCTCTGTGATATCAGAGTCCTGGAATCATGATAAATAAGATGTAAGTGTAAACCTAAGATAGACAACTGTTCATAATTTATATGTTTGTAGTTCAGGAACTCTATCCAAAATAATAAGAAAGCTTATTGTGGATCAAGCTTGTCTATATTTTTTATTATGTTCTGAGACAGGCAGAAAATAATGGTTCAGTTCAGGAACTGTTACTCACTCTGGCTTTTGCTTCAAAAGTGAGCTTGTGTACATTCACGATAGGAAAAGTATGAGTCTGCAGTTTACGAAAAGTATGTCAGTTTTTAATAATAATAATAATAATAATAATAATAATGTATGTGCTAAGTCAGACTCTTTACTTTCATGGGGTATTCTTTTCTGCTCTTTACTCTAGGGCGGCTATCCATGGTAACTGCATCAGATATCCTTGCTTTCAAGAACTGTGAGCATGAAGCAAATGCATACTAGAAATTGGGGCAAGCGAGAATTTGGCTTGGGTTTTTTGTTGCTTTTTGGTAAGGACTTTTAAAATTTTTCAAAACATAGTAGAAAACGCCTTGATTTTTTAATTATTTTATTTTATTTTATTTGGTAAAGATGAATGTGGAAGAAAGGAAAATTGACGAATTCACCCATCCAGGCAGAGTGCTTTTAAATGCTTAGTATTTTAGATTCTAGGTTTCAATCCCTGACCATTCAGCCACATCTGTGAATTAGGGTTGCCATACCTCCCCAGCCCCTGATAGACTCTTCATCTATAACAGCAACATGGCAGAGCAACACAACATGATCCTTTCCTATGGATACTTATTAAATCTGTAAAATGTAGAAGCATAAGAATTTTATTAGATTAGTTATAGACAACAGAATGTGCACATGTCTTCATAAATGGGATGGGAAGAATTTGAGATTAAAAAGAATAAATGTGAAGAAAAAGAGAAATTGCCAGTTTTCCTCATTTTTAGAAATGTATCTCTTACAGGGGGTCAGTCTATTGCTTTCAGTGGGATGTGCCTTGGGATCTATATCCCACTACTAACATACTCTCTCCCACTCATGGCAATAAACTGGATGGAATCAGAGAAAATATGAGCTCAGGATAGTTGTTTGCAGTAACACAACTGTAATATCTGTTTCAGAAATTAAACCTTGCAGATAATCACAACACCTTTAAAGGAAAACAAAGCAAAAGAATACAACATATCATTTTGTTTACAATAGTTGTTTGGAACCAAATGAAGCAATTTCCAGAGGAAATTGCTGTATTTGGTAATAATGGCTTATTATGACAATTATACATTAGTGGCTTGTTTGACAACACTGTAGCTTCTCAGTTAAAATAAAGATACTCTGCATTCCTGATTGTACTTTAATTATGTATAATCTGGAATGTCCTACACATTTAGGGAATCAATTCAGGAAAACAGGTGGGTTGTCTGTAATCTGTCTGGTCAGCACAGAGGCATCACCTGGTGCACAGTGTGTCACCTGGGAAGAGTGTGTGTTTGCCCCTCTTCTCTGTTGTTGGGCCTCCTCCCCAAGGAGAAAGCCCATAGATAGAGCAGCGGGAAGGGTGTGCATTCACCCCTCCTCTTCTCCGTTGCTGGGTTTCCTCTTCAGGAAGAAAGCCTGGTGATGGAGCAGCTGGGAAAGCATGCTGTCACCCACCTGCTCCAAAGGAAGAGGAGTGCCCACCCTCTTCTGGGGTGCCATGTGGTGCAGTCTGAACCCCCCCCCCCACACACACACACACCTCCAGTGACACCACTGGTCAGCAGACAGCTGTTCTACAATGCCTCTTGCATGATTCTGTGGTCTTGAGTGCATGGTGGATAGCCAGAAGCCACTGCTGGCTCCCATCTCAGTCAGATGATAAGTCCACTCTTGGTTTAAATATTTGAAGGGATGTCATATTGAGGAGGGAGCTAGCTTGTTTTCTGAGGCTCCAGAGAATAGGACCCGGAACAATGGATGCAAGCTACAGGAAAAGAGATTCCAGCTCAACATTAGGAGGCATTTACTGACAGTGAGAGCTGTTCGACAGTGGAACACACTCCCTCGGAGAGTGATGGAGTCTCCTTCTTTGGAGGTCTTTAAACAGAGGCTGGATGGCCATCTATCAGGGATGCTTTGGTTTTGAGTTCCTGCATGGCGGAGGTTGGACTGGATGGCCATTGTGGTCTCTTCCAATTCTATGGTTCTATGGTTTTAGTCTCAAGTTTAAAGGAGCTAACCAAGGTACTGAATGTGTTTTGGAGACAGGGTTCAGTGTCCTAAAAAGTTCATCAATAAAGTTTAGATTAAAACCTGGAATAAATTCACCAATGCCCTGACATGGATGCCACAGCCACTCATGAGGACAGCTTAATGAAAACCTCAACTCAGGGGTATGCAGACAGGCAGGAAAAGGTGACCTGAAGTTACCTTTTCCCTAAGCTGCAGCAACCACACTGCCTGCCCTGAGGTTGCCCTAAATGGGACAGAGCAACTCTACTGGGGTGAGTCAATGCAGCTTTTCTGAGGCTGTATTGAAGCCCCAGCAACCACACCACCAGCCCCAAGTATGCTGCAAAGGGAGACGGAGCAACCACATGGGCCAGCAGTGGCTGCTTTAATTTGTTGTTGTTGTTGTTCTCAAATGCATGCGCACATGCACAGTACCATCTCTACACACCTGTGCATCCATGCAGGAAAACATCCCTGCGCACCTGTACAGGACCTGTTATATGGTGGTATACAGTCTGTCACTCTCTGTGCACAAAGGTGACTGAAGTTCGGCATCCCTGTGCACCTGCACAGGATCTGTCATACACCCACATATCATGCAAGGATTCGCTGACCTCTGCTTCCCCCAAGGAGTGGGTGCAGTAGACAGGTGCCATTGTCTTATTGTGCCACCCTTGGGGTGAAGGAATGGGTTTGTCAACTGAAGAGACACACCATCATCCTCCACAAAACATGTCCTACACAGATCAGAGGGGAGGGGAGAGGTACATGCAAGGAAGTTTTGTGTGGACAGACTTGATACATGCAGCTGGTGGTCATAGAAGGGACATGGTCAACAGGACACATGGACAAATGTTACTCCAGGAGCCCCCCCCCCCGCATAATGCCAGGAAGTGGTGTGCAGGTCTTATGCACACCTGCACAGAAGAGGTCACAAAAGCCTCTTTCATGCAAACTGCTGTGCATGCTGACAGCAAGTGTACATCCAACAGAATGCATTTATTGTCATAATAGAGGACAGTTGCTATGGCGCATGTGTAGAGTTACAATTAGAGTTAGGGTTAGGGTTCTAATATTCAAGCACACCTGTACCGGTGCATCCACACCTGGAAGCATAGGGTGCTTTAAATTAAAGCTTGTATCGTAGGGTGCATGCTCTGGATCACCAAGTCAATTTCCACCGCATGTGGGACAGTGCATTTATATGGCTGTTTTCTGGTGCATCAGTGTCGCTGCATACATACACACATGCAAAGGTGCACATCTTCACCAAAGGCGCAGAAAAAAGTGGCTCCTTTTTGGCTTTTACGATGGCTAGAGGGCACTTTCCTGGAGACTTTTAGGCATGTGTCATCTAAAGGCCACACCTACAAGTCACCCTCAAAGCACCCCTTTTTGCCCGTCTGCGTAGCCCCTCGGAGTGGGAAATCTAGGAAAGAAAACCTGTTCTATGATAGCTATCATTAGGGAAGAAGCTGAAAAAAAATCACAAATATGGTGATTTTTTTAAATAAACTTTTGTGATGCCCTGCAGTTGGAAGACACTATATAGTTTTGCATGTCCCATCAAGAAAAAAAGGACAGGAAAGAGCTAGCAAGTAGGCAACATAGAACACAGACCAAGGTGGTGAGAGTTCTGGAACACTTTCACTACAAGGAATGGCCAAAGTGTTTGGACTTAGTTGGGGAGGGAGGAAGATGACCAGTGAAGAGCACAGTGGAAACATGCCAGATTTGGAAAAAGGGGCTGAAGGAAATAAATCAAAAAGTAGATAGGTTATTGGTTGACATGCAGGCCACTAAAAAAGGGTTGATGTATTGGAATTTAAAAGTGATAAAATGGAAATGCATGACAAAAATGGAAAACAAAAGAGAGGAGGACCTTGATGAGAGGGCGATTTTGGAACAAAAAATAAGGGAGAAAGCTGTTAAAATAAGAGGGTTGGCAGAGGAGAAAAGTGAGAATTTAATGGAAAAATTAGTTCCAAAAATTGCTTCCTTTTTGGATAAGAATATAGAATCATTTGAGATCGAGATCGATAAGTTATATCGGGTTAATTCTTTGGTTGCTAGGCAGAGAGGGCTTCCTAGAGATATTGCAGTTCACTTTGTCAGTTAAACTGTTGTTTTGACCCCATCCTGCCCAAAAGCCATCTAAAAGTGACCAGAAGTCAAATGTCACTTTCAGTCACTGCCAAGCATGCCTGGGTTGTCTGCTAAGGCTCATGTACAGCCAAAAACAGCCCTCTGGTTCTTCAGCTGGATTTGTCACGCACATACACAGACTGTAAAATCTCTGTAAAACTGACTGGCAGAGGATCCAGGACAGGCAAAAGAAAGTAATTCTTCATACAGCATGTAATTAATTTATGGAATTCACTGCACTGAGATTTGGTGGTGGTTAGCTGCTTAAAAGGTTCTGAAAGGGAATTACTAAAATTCTGGAGGATAGAATTATCAATGGATTTTAGCTGTTGGGATGGTGATGGTTTGAATTCAGTTGCCTGAAGATGCCTTTGTCTTTTTGCCTGTGCCCATCAAAACTACCACATTCTGCGAACGGCCTTCGTCTGCTCTGTACTCACTCTAGCTCTGGACACACTGACCTTTTGTCTTTATGTCTTAGGCCATTCCAGGGCACATATTCGGTTGCCCAGAACTACAGTGAGGCCACCTGCCTTCCATGTGCAGAGGTTGACAGATCTGGCAGTAGCATCTAACTTCATCCCTGGCAATAAAACAGTATGCTGTACTGCACCCAAGGGCAGTAAATGAGCCTGGGAGGTGCAAGGCAGCTTGTATGGTGCACATGACTCCAACCATTTGCTGTCCTACACTGTCCATTAATATAGGGTGCCTCATTTTGACTAAAGGTTTTCATCTGTTTTTTCTTCTGGAATCTTGAAAAGTATGCTTAAATTATTCTACACTGCAAAGAACACAATGAGTGCAACCCATCCAAATATAAGTAGGTTCAATTCTCTTCGATATTAATGAGAACGCTGCTCATATTCATAACCTCATTCCCTTAACAGGATTCTGAAGTGCTTAACACCAGTTGGATCATGCCCTATTCCATTTAACATTTAAACTTAACTTCAATAGCATATCACAGGATTTTGGGCATCCAGTTTGGACTCCTCTCCAGTTTGCTCCCAGGAAACTTGTCGCCCTCCTGAGTTACACTGTTTTTATTAAGTCTGAGAAACTGGGTGGCTTCAGCTTTTACACATCAGGGAAAGGCCATCCCTAAACAGAAGCCAAGGCCATTAGACACCCCAACTTTCCCATTTTTAGCTACTCCAGAAAGGAAACCCTGTTATGGCTAAATGGCCAGTTCAGGCTCGCTGCCATACGGTACTGATTTTTCTCAGGCTTGGCTGGCACGTTTGGAATTTACTCTAGGCCACATGCTATGCATTCCCGAAGACTAGAATCGGCCCTTCTGCCCCACAGCCACAAGCAACGTCATGCCTTCACCTAAGTGGAGGAGCCCAGCCCCTTTCTCCTTCAGTCTGTTAATGCAGTCTGGGAATGAGAGAGCAAATGCATTTCTATATCAAGTGATTTAGCTGCAAATCCTCAATCAATAGAGAAATTTAAAGGGATTATGCTTTTTCAACCTGTGCTACAAATGAAATTCTCTCTCTCTCCTTCACTCTCTGGGGTGTGGGGGTGGGTGGGCTCTGGTTTTCTGAATACTTTCCTATATCAGATCCTTCCCTATAAATTGTTCTGAAGGTGTTTCCAAAG
Organism: Phrynosoma blainvillii; assembly: GCA_026167975.1. Classification (NCBI taxonomy): domain Eukaryota; kingdom Metazoa; phylum Chordata; class Lepidosauria; order Squamata; family Phrynosomatidae; genus Phrynosoma; species Phrynosoma blainvillii. The sequence goes on from JANUYF010000004.1 coordinate 159,064,889, forward strand.
CCATCTGTCTGGTAACTTTATTCTTAAGTTCAGGTGGAGGCTAGGCCTAAAGAACAGACCTGCCAGTAAAATCACTCCCTTGTTGCAGGGTAAGGCAGTGAGAATATTTCCGAATTTAGCTTGGTCACAGAAGTGTCCTATATGTCCCCATTGTCTCTATTGATTTCTGTCTGTCAGTTGTCAGAAGGTGTCAAACATGGATCACTACTGCAACAAAATCATTGGACAGCAAACACTGAGTGCACTTGCACACTGGCTTGGCATTTTGAAACACTGGCGGCTGGGGGCTCCGATTACCAGACAGATGGCTTTGGAAACTCAGTGGGTTGCTGGACCCATTCCAGGTTTTTGTCCAAACTTGAAAGGAGCTACTGATGATGCTAAATCCTAGCCTTAGAATAGGTTCAGCATCTTGCATGGCTCATTAAAAATAAGGTGGGCAAAATGTGGCCCCCAGGGGTCAAACCTTTTTGCAAACTATTGTTCCAGAATGCTCCAAAATGTTCTCTGGAGGGCACAATATTACCACTATGTTTGGAGCCCCCTAGGACCTCCAGGGCTCAAAATGAAAAATTGCACAATTTTTCTTAAAATTACTCTCAGAATCCCCTCACATGTTTTTTAGGGACTCAGGAAAACCCAAGAACATGCCTCCATGTCCCATAGAACATATTTGTGGACATTTGGAGGCAAAAAGAGATTATTTTGTGGGAATGGATATAATGGAGGGGTGCCCACTGGTTTCCACCGTCTCCCCCTCCCCCCAGTTTAAAGTTTAGGTTAAAACTAAACTTAGGAATTTAGGACGGGATGCACATAAGATTCACTCTTGTCATATGGCAGCTCCATCAGTACCCCATTCAATCCCCCTTGATACTAAAGGTGGTAGTGGCACTCACTTCGGTGCCCCCATTCAAAGCCCAACATGGTGTATAAATACCTTGACACTCCTTCTAGCCTGCATGTGGGCATTCATGTATTTGTTACACATCCTAAATATATGAGTATTTATTTGATCTTTAGACCATCAATTTCTCCTGAAATGGAACTGAGGCTGGCTAACAATAAAATGGAGAGAGAGAGAGAGAGAGAGAGAGAGAGAAAACAACAACTCACAGATGCAGGTGAAATATATAAGTCAAGTTAACTAAAACAGCATATTATTTTTAAAGCACTGAACAGCAGAGGAATATTTTAAAATAAATTCATGGAATTAATTAATTAATTAATTGGCTGCAATGCTGTTGGTTGGTATAACTACAGCAGTGTAGGAGGTAGAGGTGGGTTTGGTGGCATAGGTGGCATAGCTGCAGCAGCAGGAGGAGGAAAAATGGATGTTGGCAGCATGGTACTGTTGGGGACGGTGACAAAGGAAATGGTCTATGTCAAGAGAGAGAGCTTCCCTGCTGGTTCCCAAGCTGTTCAGGAGCTGGAAGGGCGACTTCCTCCAGTGATAGAGATGGCCTTTTTCCTGTTCCCTCATTGCCATTCCACATTGCTCCAAAAAGTGCCTTACGCTGCCCTAATAGAGGATTGTGATGGCGTAACCCATCAGAAGGATGTTGGCAATTGCTTCTTGCCCTGAGGAACTTCCAGTCTAAAATGTGACACAAGGGAAGCAACAGAGAATAGGCTGTGAAATGGAGTTAGGCATTTATGTAGTGGGGAATGGGACTCAAAGGACTGCAAAGCTTGTAGAAGTTTCTTTTCTGAATGAAATCTCCCAGAATCCCTCAGCCAGCCAGGAGTCTGGATGCTGTTGTCCAAAAAGTTAACTTTTAAAGCTCTAGTTGTGCCAAAGGCATCAGAGAAAAGGTGAGTTTTAATGAAGGGTTGGGATGAAGAATGGTAATATCATATAAGTGTTCTGGGAGGCAGTTCCAAGGATATGGAGGGCAGGAGGTAGGGTGAGCAAATGAGAATGTTTCAAGTCTTTTGAGGAAGGAGGCCACCTTTTGAATGTGGAGGATGACAGGCAAAGGTTTGCTAGGATATGAGAGCATGGAGATAAATGTGATGAGGCCAAGGAAGGTGCTGAAATGAGAAGGCACTTATGCAGGTTTGGGGAGTGGACAAGGAAGCCACTGTAGAGATTTAAGGAGGGCATCATTTCATGTGGCACCAGGGTAGTGCAATTCCTTTTCTCCATGTCATTATTAAAAGTGATATTTTGCATCTTAGGACCCAGGGGCAAGTATGTTAAATTATTTTGACTGAAGTGTGCTGGACAGACACGAGGAGGCCAAGATGAGACAACAGATGACCAACAAGGAGTCCTTTAGTGTGTATTTCCAGGGAATAAGCCAACTGAATGTGTTATCTGTTGGACATGTGTGTCTCTCTGTCTGTCTTCAAGTCACCTGTCAACTTATAGCAATTCCATGAATTTCATAGGGTTTTCTTAGGCAAGCAATACTGAGGTGGTTTTGCCAGCTTCTTCCTCTGAAATATAGCCTACAGTACCTCCTATTCATTGGCAGTCTCCCATCCAAATACTAACCAGGCCTGTCCCTGTTTAACTGCCAGGATCAGCTGGGATCTGGTGTCTTTAGGGTATTTAAGCCTCCCGTGGGTCACTTAGCATCCTCTATATCAGGGGTAGGCAACCTTTCCCCTTTAAGGGCCGAGGGACTTCAGCTCCCAGAATCCCAGGAGCTATTGGCCAACATGGGACTATTGGCCAATATTGCTGAAGCTTCTGGGAGCTGAAGTCCCTCGGCCCTTAAAGGGGAAAGGTTGCCTACCCCTGCTCTATATAGTATGCAGCTAGGTTATGCTGCTGCCCATAATCAGAATTACATTACCTTTTTGTCAGCCAGGGAAATCACCCCAAATCCCTTTTCCATCATGTGGACCTGACATTGATGACAATTCTATCCATCTAGAAGAAGTAAAACAGACTTGGAATGGCTGTGTGAGTGATGGACAAGGGTAGGGATTCAGCTAATAGCCTGGTACTGGTAACCTCCATATCACATTTTTGATCTATTGATTCAGACTGATTGCCTCAGCCCCAAGCCATTTCCATAAATCGGTCTATTCACAAGTTGGACAAAAGGAGCTTCTGGTGACTGCTGAGGGCTAGGAAGGAAATGAGTAACACTGACACTAGAGCTCAATGCCTGAGAAACTGAAAGAGCAGAGGAGTTTCCAAGGTAGCATAATTGGCCAATTTTTGTTGTTGTCCTTGCATGCTATCAATTAGTTTCTGACTCATGGTGACCCTAAGATGAACGTTACATGGGATTTTCTTGGCAAGATTTGTTCAGAAGAGGTTTGCCTTTGCCTTCCTCTGAAGCTGAGAGAGCATGACTTGCCCAAGATCAACCAGTGTATATCCATAGCTGAGCAGGGATTTGTACTCTGGTTTCCAGACTCGTAGTACAACACTCAAGCCACTATACCATGCTCGCTGTCACAATACATCATGTTTATTTTCTTTTACTCTTGTACAGGAATTCTCCTGCCTTTTAAAATAGGTTGCTGGGTATTTTTGAGTTTTCAGATGTGAAATCTCAAATAGCTTACATCTGTTTATTTTCTATATAACTCTTTTCTGTCCATTGCCAAGGCCCTGGACAGATAGAAACGTTCCACTATCCTCCCACCATGCAGGTATATAACAATAATATCACACAGTTGTATAACAAGGACACATATAATAGGAAAAAATCCCACCATGTCAGAGTATGTATGCAGAGGCAGAACCTGTATAGGGTAAAATCCTTGTCACTGAGAAGCCGAGCTACACCTGTGCAGAAGGGTAGCTAGATTTTACCTTCTCTGCAATCTTGTGCTCCAACCCTATGGATTGCATCCCAGACTTAGCCCTTTACATCTCTAGGAGACTGCACTATTGCTATCATTTAACTAATTAAATAACCTCCCTCAGTTTGTTCATAAATAATGCATGAGACTGGCATTGAAGAAACCTCAGGCAGGAAAAACAGAACAGAAATTCAAGTGAATATTGAAAATTCTTGTGCAGACTTTTTCAGGAAAAGTTTATAACTTGTTAATGAAAAAAACTACAGAAAAAGATATGGGATACATCAGGTGTGCCAAGACTAGTGACCAATGGTAGAGGATATTGGTTGTCTCTGTATCTCAAGATGCAATTGATAGATAGGATGTCTTTCACTAGTTAGACAGTGGGTGGCAAGTAGAATAAGTCAGTGCAATAACTCATAGTGTCACACACCCATTGACCTCCCTTACCACATCATACAGAATCTTTGGTAATGGTTTTTGTACTACTGTTACTCAATAATCATAATTCCTAGCAAAATTACAATTATACCTTTAAATTACCATATTATGTGCACAATCTCATTGCATTTAAATATGCATAGTTTCATGTGTCTGAAGTGAACATTTGGTAAAAGGTGATGTTTTTAAAGAAATTTTTTTATTTTTTATTTTTAAATTAAATACTTTTTTAAATTAAAAAATTAACTTTTCCTTCAGGGTGTCACCTGGTGCAATCTGCACCCCTCACACCCATGAAGTGATGCCAATGAAATAAGTTAGTTGTCTTTGAATCCCATTGAAATCAATATTCTTGTTTTGCTCAGTCATAACTTTCCACCCTGATTTCAATAGGAGCTAAATGAAGTTGATTTAATTCTTCTTGATACATGAAAGAGGGTACCACAGTTACAGGAAAGATGAATCAACTCAGGTGTCAGGCATGTTGCTGGTCTTGTCCCCAGATATCCACATATTGATGTGCACCTCAGCACTGATGTAACTATGGTGGACAGCTGTTCTCACAAAAGCTTTCATGACAGTATTTACTTTCTTTCATTCATTCGATCTTTATCCCATCTTTCTCCCAAAATGGAACTCAACAAGACTCATAATATATGAAGGCTTCTTTGTTGTAGAAATCCAGGAATGTGTGGTAGGGACAGATGGATCAATCTAATTTCAGTCTGTGCCCATTTCTCTTCCTTTTATCATTTAAAGTTCCTAATCATGCATTCTTTTGCAACCACTGTGAAATCTGTATGACTTGTGTTTTGTTCAAAAAGATGTATTTACATGGAGGTCCACACCCTAAAGGCACCAGACCCTGTCTGATCTTGGAAACCAAGCAGAATCAGTCTTGGTTAGTACTTGGATGGCAGACTGCCAACAAATACCAGGTGCTGTAGGCTATATTTCAGAGGAAGGAATGGAGAATGAGGAAGGAAGGAACTGGCCAAACCACCTCTAAGTATTCCTTGCCTAAGAAAACCCTATGAAATTCATGGGTTTGTCATAAGTCAACAGGTGACTTATAAGCACATTGAAACACCATGGCCTCTCCTCCTTTTAATAAAGAATGCTGTTTGTTAGAAAGCATACCTGCTGCCACATAGCTGCATAAGTCCTTGGAGGTGATGAAACATTATTATGTGTCATCTCTTGAAAGGATACTATGCAAGGAGTGGAAAACCCATGGTAGCCATTATTGTACAATGTACCCAGGAGATTCCAAGGGGCATGAATCTAGATACATGCATATAATTGGACTCTTGGGGCAACTATTGTTTTTTAACCCATGTAGTGTCCCAGGGAGGAGTGACATTTCATCACTATCGATGCCAGGGTTTTTTGGGGGGAGAGCTCCATTTTCAATTAGCCACTCCAACCCAGAAACATCTGTCTGTCTAGAGAAATTTTTTACAAGAGAGCCTTCAGACTACTTGACAGAAATTTGGAAAGTAGACTCTGAAGATGAACATTAATCCAAGAAGTAGCAGATGAGGTGTGCTCCTTTTGGAATGTGAATGCTCCAAATCCCATTAAAAAAATCCATCATGTGATTAATGCATGATGGGGGTAGTCTTTACCTATGACAATCCATTCTGCCAGTATTAGGTTGAATTTTCAGATGGGTGCTAAAATGGATGGTATTGATGCATCATCCCTCTCAGGTGGAACATGGGGTACCATTTTTTAATCATCTTTCACATTTCTGTTCTGACAGGGCATTTTTAAACAGGCCCATTTGTTTTATGTTACTCCCATTCTGCTGCTTCAGTGAGCTGAAATAATGTATTTATTTGTTTCATTTTTATCTCAGTTTTAAATTATTTTTCTTTCTTTTCAGTTTTTAAATTGCAAGTTAGTTGGGAGGCTTTTTCAAGGACTAGAAGTGGGGTATACATTTACTTTTTAAAAATACATGAAAATTTTTTTTAATGTTTTCTGAATGACACTTTAGGGGGAGAATGGCCTCAACCCATATGGTTGCCTGTTGTGTGCTGTTTTTTTTTTTAAATTGCAAACAGCATTAAGAAATGTGGGGAACATATTTGAGGTAGCCATTTTGGCCATCCAGCAAAATAGAACAAAATGCAAAATCCAGAAGTAGAGATACATTTATTGGGACAACTCCTAAGCATAAAATAATCATCCAAGTTTAACTGCTTCACTGGCTTCTTCATTAGACAAATATGTTAAAAATCATACAGAAAGAAATTAATGGTAGTGGTGTTAGAGTCAAGCCTACATTCTGTCTCAGATGTTACTCTGTTCTCAATTAAGATGGTATTGATGGATTTCAATGCAGGCAGAGACAATACCCTTTGGCCATGTAAGGACAAAGGGCAATAAAAGGTAATAAAATTTCAACTCCATTAGCAACAGAAAGGTAGCTTCCCTTGAGATCCAGCTGTTCCTGTACTGTGCAAAGTACCTGTTCCTTTCTTAGGCAGAGAACATTAAATTTTTCTAGAAATCTCTGAACTGTTACATCTGGAAGAACTTTTAGGTGTTCTATAGGTATGAACCATATATAGAGCGAGAATTGTCAGGGTCCAAGCAGGGTTCAGGAAAGGAAGAGGCACTAGGAATCATATAGCAAACATATGCTGGATAATGGAAATTACTAAGGAGTTTCAAAAGAAGATCACATGAAACTATGGATCACTCTGAAAGAAATAGGTGTGCCACAACATTTGATAGTCTTGATGTGTAATCTGTACTTAGGACAAGAGGCTATTGTTAGGAAAAACAGAATTGTTTCCAATTAGAGAGGGGGACACTAGAAAAAAAACTATAATATTTGGGAAGTAGAGGACAATAGGAAAAGAGGAAAACTGCTTTACAGATAGATAGGCAATCAGAGAAGCCATGGCCATGAATCTTTAGCAACTGGGAAGGATGGCTGAAAATGGGATGACTTGGAGGTATCTCATACATAGGGTCACCATGGGTCAAAGTTGACTTGAAGTCAATAACAACAACATATAGGTATGAGTAAAACTTGCCAATTATAGTCCAATGAAGAAGTTTTAACTTTGGGCCAAAACACACAGAAATAATCCAGTTTGAGACCACTTTAACTGCCATGTCTCTATGCTATGGAATTCTGGAAATTATAGTTTTGTCAGACATTTAGCCTTCTCTGTTAGAGAGCTCTGGGGCCACAGCAAACTACAGTTCCCAGAAATCCCTAGCACTGAGCCAGGGCAGTTAAAGTGGTCTCAAACTGGATTATTTCTGCAGTGTGTTTTGGCCTTTTGTTAGAGGTAGAAAACCTCAGGGTACGTCCCAATAATTTGGTTCCATCTTTTTTTAAGGTTCTCCAGTTGTGGCTAAACTGGGTTTCTTCAAATCTAGGAAACATATTTAGGGGTAGACACATTGGCCATGCAGCAAAATACAACAACATCCAAAATCCACAAGCAATGATACCTTTATTGGGCCAAGTCCAAAGCATAAAATACATTATGGGCATCGATGGGGGAAGTGTGACCCTGTTGGTGCTCTTGGACATCTCAGTGGCATTTGATACCATAGACCATGGTATCCTTCTGGGACGCCTGAGGGAGTTAGGTATTGGGGGCACTGCTCTTCAGTGCTTCCGGTCCTACCTCTCGGGCAGATTTCGGATGGTAATGCTGGGGGATAGCAGGTCTTCGAAAAGAGAGCTGACATCTGGCGTCCCTCAGGGCACTATTCCATCCCCCATGCTGTTTAACATTTACATGAAGCCGCTGGGTGAGATCATCTGGAGACATGGGATGCGGTGTTATCAGTACGCTGATGACACCCAACTCTACTTCTCTATGTCTCCGACTGATGCAGTGCTTAAGGATGGCATCACTCCTCTTGATGCCTGTCTTGAATCGGTAATGGGCTGGATGAGGAAAAACAAACTCAAGCTGAATCCAGAGAAAACAGAGGAACTCACAATAGGTACCCCAAGTCTGGGAAAGGAGCTTTGCCATCCAGTCCTGGATGGGGTCACACTTCCTCTAAAGGACAAAGTACGCAGTTTGGGATTATTCCTGGATTCATCTTTACAGTTGTCATCTCAAGTGGATGCGATGGCCAGGAGTGCTTGGTACCAACTTTGGTTGATACGCCAACTGCGTCCCTACCTGGACCGAAAGGACCTTGATGCTGTAGTACTTGCCCTGGTAATCTCTCATTTGGATTTCTGTAATGTGCTCTACATGGGGATACCTCTATACCAAGTTCGGAAGTTTCAATTGGTTCAAAATGCGGCAGCCAGATTGGTCACCAGAACATCTAGATCAGACCATATAATACCTATATTAAAAACTCTTCATTGGCTGCTGATTAGCTTCCGGGCGCAGTACAAAGTGTTGGTTATTACCTTTAAAGCCCTTCATGGCTTAGGCCCGAGTTACTTGAAGGAACGGCTCCCCCCACACAATCCATCCTGCACTCTCAGAACATCTGGGGAAGAACTTATTAAGCATCATAGAACCAAACTCAACACGACTTCCCAAAGATCATACATGGCCGCAGCTCCCATGTTATGGAATGGCCTACCGGAAGAGATTTGTCTTATTACTACGCTAGATGCCTTTAAGAAGGCACTTAAGACGGAGCTCTTCCAGCAGGCCTATCCATCTGATCTTCTAGATTTCTAGATTCTGACGATGACTGGCCTATTTTATTTTTATTTTTATTTTTATTTTTATTATATTATATTATATTATATTATATTATATGTTCTTATAATTTATTACTGTTGTTTGATTTCACTATTTTAATAATAATAATTAATTTAATTGTGTAATCCCGCCTTGATCCGTAGGGAGCGGTGGGAAATATAAATAAAAATTTATTATTATTATTATTATTATTATTATGCAAGCTTTCAAAGCTTCACTGGCTTCTTCATTAGCCAAATATGCTTCGAAGGTCTCACATGGCCAAGAAGGGAAGTGGCCTCTATCTTCACTGAAATCCCTCAATACCATCTTAACTGACAACAGAGTAAAAAATCTGAGACAGAGATTATTGCACACTTAAATAAACTGGTTTACCTGATCCAGTTTAAAAATAAATGCAGGTAGCATCTGGACCCTATCGTGAAATATTTTGCCAATGAAATCGCCACCTGGAACTGTCCTGGAGCTACCCCCACCCCTGGAGCCACTCCGGCTGCCATTTCTCAACCTGGAAGACTCCCAGCTTTGAAAAGAGCTGTGCTGAGCAGCTCTAGGAGCAGGGATGGTCCTGGACGGCAAATTCGGTGGCAAAACCCTTGCAATAGAGTCTGGACGCCACCTGCCTTTATTTTTAAGCTGGATCAGGTAAACCAGTTTATTTAAGTGTGCACTATGTAGGCCTGTGCACCTTTTTTCCCTCCTCTATGCTTTTTAAATCTTTGTGTGTTGAGGAAGCTAGTGAAGCTTTGCCAGCATGCACAATGTATTTTATGCTTTGGAGTTGGTCCAATAAAGGTATTTCTGCTTGTGGATTTTGGACTTTGTTATTTTAAGAAATGTGGTTAACCACCTCCCAATCTCTAGAGGAAGCTAATGGAGCCTATTTGCCATCTCACCATTTTTCTACCACTTTATTCCATGCCATTGTATTGTCCAGGCCCTAGGGAACTTCAATTAAATGTGTCTTGGGTGTTATTCGCCCACCGCATTGTTCTGTTGTTCAGCACAGGCTTTCCAGCTCAATGAGCCTGCCATGCGGGTGTGGAAAATTTAATATTGTCAAGAAATCAAGGCTTGGTTGTCAATTATTCCATTAGTTAAGCCTGTTTGCCACAGGCTGAGCAAAAGTCTGGAGGCTGCCAAAACTGGCTGAATAAATACTTCTTTTTAGCCCACGACAGGAAACCTGGAAGTGTGGCATGCTAGTAGAATGGGGTCTGTTGCCCAAAGCCCAGTCAATCAAATGTGATTTTATATTAAACCACAAAATCAAATGCTTGCACAATCAGTTAATTTGCATAGTTGTCTTTCTACCTATCTTCCTTGAATGTAGGATCTTGGAATTCTACAGCAGAGGAGCATCCCTCACTACATTTTCAATTACATGGTGGTTTGTTTTTGTTTTGTATTAAACCACAAAATCCAGGATTTTGAAGAGAATCTGGATTTAGCATTTTCAGCTGCAGCAGGTGGCACAGGCAACATTAGCTGAAAAGAGATTTCCCATGATATAACTGGTATCAGAGCACAGCGATCTTAATGTCACTTGGAGGCCAGAAAGGGAAGGCAGGATATCTGTTTCACTGCAAAAGAGAAGTCACAGCTGACTCAGTTTAAAGGAAAGAGGTGTAAACAGATCGCACCGGGACTACTGTAATCTACTGGCAGCAGCTTTACAATGGGAACCTGGCAAAGGGCACCAGGAAGAGCTAAACTGCGCTGCTGAGACCATGCTAAGCCAAACTCTACTGGAGGTGGCTTTTTTGCAGATTTAATAGCCGTCTTGCAGCCTCAGCAACGATAAAAGGCAAAAACATAGAAAAGACTTCAAAGCGCCTCCTAGACTGAAAACTATATAGTACAGAATGCCAAAATATATAGCCCACCTTCAAGAGCATTTTCTAGCAACACACTAAGGTAAAATCTGAAAAACTGTTAACACAGTTATGAAACTGCATTAAGTATAGGGAAAAAAAGTATTATTTCAGTAGGGGATATATGCCCCCACCTCTCACTCCCAAGGGTCATCTCTGTCAGTGTCACTGGATGCAATCCAAATATTGTTGCCCAGAAATTCAGCCATCATGTTTTTTATACAGATACTGTATTTTGTTAGTATCATCCTAACACTTTCCATGGCTCTGGCCCCAGAGAGAGAGAAAATCCACTGAACTTGATCCTCTTCCTCACGGCAATTCCCTGCTCCTTTTGTGTCATGTCTTTTTAGGACTTTATCACAAGGGGGAAATTCCATGAAGAAACAGGGTTTTAAATCGGGGGGGGGGGGGGGGGGGGACTGCAAAAGCGGGTTGATTTTCACATGACGTCATTGTTAAACTGTTGTTAACCCAAACAGAAAGTAGTCAAAAGCTGCTCCTTTTTACTTTTGAAAAATCCTGAAACTAAAAAGGAGCAGCTTTTGTCTACTTTTCGTTCGGGTTAACAACGACGTGTGTGAAAATCAGCCTACTTTTGCAAATTTTCCCCAGCTTTTAAATCTGGTTTCTGCATGGGATTTCCCCCGTGTGATAAAGTCCTTATATTGTAAGCCTGAGGGCAGGGAACAGTCTAATTTTAAAAAATTGTAAGCTGCTTTTGAGAGCCTTTGTGTCTGAAGAGTGGGGTATAAATACTCCAAATTAAATAAATAAATACACATGTCCAGTATGTCTTTATATCTGGGAGACACAAGGCAGCTAAGAGCAAAAGGATCTTAAGAACAAAATGCTAATTATCCACTTTATTGTAATTAATATTTATAAGCTACACTTCTTCAGCTATAACTGAATAGATAGGCAATGAAACACAGTAAAGGTGCAAATGCCTATGGGGCTTTAGAATCTGACACTGACAACGCGCAAGGTTACCTACAAACTGCTAAAGCTGTTCTGATCTCTAAAAGGCTGCATCCATGCTGCAGAAATAATCTGGTTCAATGCTATGGAATTCTGGGCACTGTAGTTTGTTGTGGTATCAGAGCTCTCTGACAGAGAAGGCTAAATGTCTCACAAAAATTTAATTCCCAGAGTTCCATAGCATTGAACCATGGCAGTTAAAATGGTGTCAAACTAGATTATTTCTGTAGCGCAGATACAGTCTAAGGGCCTTTGCAGACTGCCAGAAATAGTGCAAATTGAGTCCACTTTAAGGGTTAGGATTAGTGCTAGGGAATCATGGGGATTTTTTTTTTCTGAGACATTGAGCCTTCTCTGTCAGAGAGGTCTGGTGCCACAATAAAATACAGTTCCCATGATTCCCTAACCCTAACCCTTAAAGTGGACTCAATTTGCACTATTTCTAGCAGTCTGCAAAGGCCCACAGTCTCAACTGTGGTCAAGCAAAACAGAAGGCAACCTACTAAATGCCTAGTCTGGGATCTGCTACAAAATTCCCTCCATATCTTGCACTATCTCACCTCAAGCCGAATCAGCAGGGACCCTTTCACACTACACGGTTCAAGCACTTGGATTTCACTTTAGCTGCCATCGTTCCATCCTCCTGAATCCTCCATAAAGGATGCAGAATTCTCTGCCAGAGAGCTCATCTAATGCCTCACCAAACTACAAAGCCCAGGATGTAGCCATAGCAGTTCAAGTGGAACCATAGAGCTATAATTGTAGTGTGAAAGGTTAAAACACCACCAAGGTATTGCTCATAGTCTTTTTTGCTCTAGGCATGTGTTTGCCCTACAGGCAGCTAACTCTTATCAGCCTTCATGAGCCAGACCAAGATGCAATGAACCTCCGGAAGGCTCCTGCTCATTCTAGGAGCCAAGCTACTGAAATGATTCTTTTTCTCTTGTCCTGGGCACACCCGAAATTATTGTATCGTGGTACTCTTAGCCTGAACCGTAAAATTGCCCTTTGAGTCACATTCCTTATGCACTCAAACTGTGTGCAAGCTACATTTGTGTGTGTGTGCAAACTCCTTTTTGCACTTTGAACTCCATTTGCAATAACTGAAGTGCTGAGGACCAAGAGGAAAAGTGGAAACTGGGGAGAGAAACCAGGATATTTTAAAAGCAGCTGAAAACGTGGGACAATGAATAGACTGTTTCTGCCAAATCAGGATAGGTGGAAGGTATGGCATTGTGCTAGCCATACCTTTTGTGTGATTTCAGAACAGAGGTGTCCTAGCTCCCCTTATTTGGCTGCTCCCCCAATCTCTTTTCCTTGGTCGTGCTCCACGTTTGTTACATCCCTTCAGGTAGTCAGCGACCAGGAGAGCTTTATTGCTCATTATTCTGAATTTTATTTTTATTACTGCATTCCACACTGTGTGATTCCTCACATCATCACCTGTCGTGACCTGTGCCCATTTCAGAGCAAACCTCACCCTCAAATGTTTGCTCAAGAGAGCAGGCAATGATCATATTTCAAATTTATGATCAGAAGCCCTGAAAACTCTGGACAGCCTCTGATCACTGTGAGTTTTCAAGTGACTATGACCAACTAGGAAGGGAAACGCTTTTGTGTTCCTCTGAAACAGGGTAAGACATGGTTTTGGTTTTCTTTTTCTTTCATCCTCCTGTTCTCATTCTGAATCTGTCACTTCTTTTCCCTCATTTGGCCTATCACATGCCACTTCCACTTCTGGCATTTTGAGGCATTTGCTCTTGGCCTTCTAACTACCAACTCACCATTTCCCTGGCAACCTTCCCACTCCTTACTTGGCAAAACGTAACTCTCTGCCTCCATCTTTTTTCACTCGGTCACTATTATTAGAAATAGTCTGCTAGTCCAGTGTTAAAAGGGTTTCATTAGCTAATGCTTTCCTTTTTGTAAAGGTTTGCAATAACATAAACTTGATGATTTCAATCCATATGTCAAGGATGGGCACCTGCACTGGGGCCCATACCAATCCTCTCCAATATGTTTCCATGTGTTGGGGAGAGCATTTGATTGATTTCAGGGCAAAAACATCTCCCAATTCACACTGGGTTTTTTAAAATGGGAAATTGGGGGCTTCAGGAGCTACAGAAATGGGGTCAGGGGCCACTCTACATCCAGTCCATGGACAAGTGTTACCATGGTGTTTAAATAGAGTGCATCATTCATGTGCACACTGTGCCTTTGCAAAGGATCATACAGGCCCTTAGTCACATGGATTATCTGACTCCATCTGCAATAACTCAGGTGACATGATGATATCACAATGCAATGTAGCCTAGCCAATATGCTTTTTTAATGATGACACCAAGGACACTCAGGAGTGAGGGCTATGTAAAGGAACATACCAGTATTTTCAGAATGAATGCCCATGTTGGTATACTATTGAATGCTGTATTTTTAGCACAGCTCAAAAACCAAATGATAATGCTAATGTTCAGAACACATAATATGAAAAATACTGCAGAGACTACACATTTTTACATTACAGCACTACTATCAAGTTTACAGTATCTTTCATATTTTCTGAAGTGTTTCAACAGAGCCATTACAAATAGGAAAATAAGTTTAGACTCAGATGTGTGGAGATTAGACCAGGCATTCACAAAACACTTCCTAGCGGTTGCCTAGGCATGGGGACAAATTGTCTAGAGGTGCTATTGACTTTCTCTTTGTGGAGAAAAGACAGGAAGAACAATCTACTGTCAATTTCTACAGCATGAGACCCACTGAGATGAATGGTATTCTTTTTCCATTCTTTCTGGGGCTCAGTACAAACTAACTCTCTGAAATTCACCACCCATGCAGAGGTGGCAAATGCCGACAGAGTTTTATCCAAGAGAGAACTGGTACATTTTGACGTGGGGAAACTGCTTGCTGGGCATTCAGGGAGGGAATGGGTCTTTCCCCAGAAGCTCTATTTCTGCTGCTACCATAAATGGTGGCTACAGCAGAGATCCTTTTGGGGGATGACTCCTGGCCACTGCCATTTCCCTGCCTCAACAACACATGCAAGGTCCCAGGGAATGATGATATGATATATTATCCTTGGAAGGGACTGTTGTGAGGAACAGGATGATGGCTTCCAGGATCCAGACCTCCAATTGAGTTTTTCTGATTCTTACATTTAAGAGCAAAACAAAGGAGCTTCATTTATATACCGCTTCATACCACACTATGGGGTGTCTAAGTGGTTTACAACTGTAAGCTCATTGCCCCTCAACAGCTGGGTACTCATTTTAGTGACCTCAGAAGGATGCAGGCCTGAGTCTAGCCTGAACCCTGGCTAGTATTGAACTCGCAACCTTGTGGTCTATGAGTGAGTGGCTGCAGTACAGGCATTTAACCACTGCGCCACCAGGGCTCCTATTTATTTAAGAAAAATATGAAGGGAGCCCTGATGATACCAAGAAGTTAGAAAAGTTACTTTTGGTGGGCTGCAATACTCAGTAACCCCTAACCAGCATGTCCAAAGGCCCCTTGCTTTACTTTGTGTGTCTTCAAGTTGTTTCTGACTTATGGTGACCCTAAGGTAACCCTATCATGGGATTATTATTTTTTTGACAAGATTTGTTCAGAGAAGTTTTGCCATTGCCTTCCCTTGAGGCTTACCTAAGGTCACCCAATGGGTTTCATGTCCAAAATGAGAATCAAATCCTGGTCTCCAGAGGTGTAGTCCTACACTCAGACCATTACACCATGCTGGCTCTCACCAAAGGTCCAACCACACAAAAAAACCCATACATACTCTCTCTGACATTTCACAAACTCCACCCCCTTCTTGCAAGGAGAGACGCTAAATATTCAAGCTAAATATTTTCAAATGATTACTTTTGGCTCAAGTCTACTTATCTTGCTTTCCAAAATGTGCCAGTGGTGCTCTTGGTGTGAAACACTAAGGCTGGGCCTGCATTATTATTATTATTATTATTAGTAGTAGTAGTAGTATCCTGCTCTTTTCCCAAAATTGGGACTCAGAGCAATATTATTCACAATATTAAAAAAAATACACTGAATGTTCACCCATTTGAATGTGGAAGTTGTAAGGAGTGCTTTGTAGTGGCAAGGACATTTTCACCCAAACGCCTTTAATATTCAAATGTTCACCATTTATTGTTCAAAGGTTATCGCATCATGATTAAAAGCATCTTACCTGAGCTGGTTTAAAATTAGAAACGGGAAGCATCCTGATAGTATGAGACGCATATAGCTACTGAAATCACTGCCTGGGTGCAGTCCAGCTCCATCACTGCTCTGGCAACCATTTTTTCAAGCTAGAAAACTCCCCGCTTCAAAAAGAGGCATGAGGAGTGCCCTTCAGAGCAGCGATAGAGCCAGGCTGCACCTGGGCAGCAATTTTGGTGGCTAAATGCATCTGATACTATCAGGATGCTGCCCACTTCTAATTTTAAGACAGCTCAGGTAACACCCTTTTAATCATGATGGGATACTCTTCTTCATTACAGTTGTTGCTTTTATCAGTTGCTATTTTTGTACCAACTCTTTCCTGGTTATGGCTTCATATTCCTTCCAGCCAACCAGGGATCATGCAATGATGAAGCTGAAATCTCGATCAACCTTAGGAGCCTTTAAAATTGACTGGGAGATGGGATTAAAAAGATTTTCCTTCCTGCTACTTGTGATTTGGAGAGCAATTTTTATAGACACAGTAGATAATCTGTAACACTACGGGCACATAGGTGCAGTGGTTAAGGGAGTTATAATCAAAGGCAATTTAATTAATTAATGGTGGCAATCCTGTTGGGGAATTAACCCCCACACTTGCAGTTGGATATTTTTTGACTGACATAGAACATCTGCATCCAGAAGCAGAGTTGGACATGTGTGTGAAGATGTGCAGATGCATGCAGACATGGATGAGCCTGTGCATGCACATTTGGATATGAGTTGCACAACACTGCCATTCAGCATAAGGGTTGCATAACACAATGTGTAACCTCATATGCAAAGATCTATGTTATTTCACCACCACCATCATCATCTCCTCCTCCTCCTCCTCACCCTTCTTTTTTCCCCGAGACCCAGAACTATTTAATAGATTTATGCTCATTATACATCTCACCAATGAGTTTTTGTGTTGAAGGACATTCAGAAATAGTTTAACACAGTAGAAAAAAAGGAAGAATGCATTATGGCTGGATAGATTCAATCAAAGAAACCACAGTTTTGTGTATGCAACACCTGAGCAGGGCTGATGATGATAGGGGACTTTTTATTGGCAGGATCACTGTACGTCAAAGCTGATTTGACAATGAAATGCACATTATATACTATGGGTGCATGTGTGTGCATTTAAAACACACACACACAAATAATATAGAGAGAAAGAAAGTAAGAAAGTGAATAATTATGGTAGCAAAAGACTAAAGACATACAGAGACAAAAACAGAGAACCAGACCTACAATGCATAGCACCAAAACTGAAGGTGGCAGTTAATAGGGGATATGGAAATGACACTGCCAGTATATACCTAATAAAAACAACTAACACTAAAGACAGACTCAGGAGTTTATCACACAGAGGCAAAGTCCTTAAATCCAGTGCAGAAATGGGATTAAAAAAACCCAACCCCCACCCCTTGCAAAAGCGGGTTGTTTTTCAGACGTGTTTGTGTAAAGGAGAAATAACACATTAACCTAAACATAAAGTTGCCAAAAACCGCTCCTTTTTACTTTTGGAAGTTCCTGAAAGTAAAAAGGAGCAGGTTTTGGTGACTGTCCATTCAGATTAATGATGCATTATTTCTCCTTCATGCCAACGTCATGTGAAAAACAATGCCATGTAAAAAAACAACCCACTTTTGTGGGTTGTTTTCACTTTAAATCCAGTTTCTGCACAGGATCCATCCATATGGTAAACTCCTCAGACAAAACAGCAACACTAAAGCAAAAGTAATAAGGATTGGATTTGAGGAAACAATGAGGATTTTATGAGAAGAATGGACTAGAAAAGATTGGCTGGAATATGGATAGAAACTGGTTTGCAAATAAGTAGGATATGTACTAGTATGAAATACAAGCCAAGATCTTTATAAATACTACCACAATTGTAGTATTGTATTGATGTATCACTCAATTTGATATATGACTTCAATGTCCCACCCGCAAAGAACTGTGATTGGAGAGCAGTGGTAAAATCATTCCCTGGGATTAGACCTGTCAGTCCCAGTCACCCACCTCCACTCCTTCTCAGCACCCTCATTTTTCTGTACATGGTGAGAAATGATGCAGAAATGATGCCGTTTTTGCAGATATACTTTCTGCTTCTCTCTGCCTTTCCCTCCAAACCACTCACAAACCTTCAGGATGCCAATATTTGGAGGGTGTGGATTTGGAAATCTTGTGCATTCCTTCAGAGAAATCCTGTAATCTCTCTGAATTAAATCATTTTAGCATTTAGGATTCATCCAAATTTAATGCACAACCAATCATGTAACAAATAAGTGATGGGGAAATATGTCAGTTTTGGGTTCTCCCATGCTTGAACTTATTTTAACCACCCCAAATGTGAAGAAAAAGAAAAAGATATATTTTGGTAAATTCTTCAGATCATAGAATCATAAAGAAACCACATAGAATCATAGAGTTGGAAGAGACCCCCCCCCCCCCCCCCCCCGCAATGGAGGAACTCTCAATCAAAGCACCCCCGCGAGATGGCCATCCAGCCTCTGCTTAAAAACCTCCAAGGAAGGAGACTCCACTACACTCTGAGGGAGTGTGTTACACTGTTGAACAGCTCCCACTGTCTGCAGTCTTCCACAGTTGGAACCGTAGATGATTTGGAAAGCCTATAGACACAGAGACTTCATGTTGATTTTCCTTTCCAGACATCCATTCAATAACTGAATGAAATGAGCTTCTCTCCCATTTGCAACTTCAGTCTTCAATAGGAACAGATATTGTGTACATGAGAAAGATCATGCTGTGTACCTGCTTGCCATGTGTTTGTTAAAGTGGAAGAGCATTAGGCAAAGAGGTGGCAACCGTAAGTCTAAAAGTGACACCATTCTACTACGCCCTTGTATATAATGGAACTTGAGCATTTATGGATTTTGGTATCCACAGGGAGTCCTGGAACCAAACCCCAGTAGATACCATGGGCCTACTGTAACCAAAACCCTAGATTTGCCCTGAATGGATGAATCTCTTAGCTTTGGTTTCTTCCACATTTGGATTTTCAAAACCTGCTTGTCATCCTGAATATGAAGAAATTTGCAAACTTTGATAAATTCTTATCAACACCAAACTGAAACAAAATTCTCTCTCATCCTTGATAGCTAATCAGATTTAGCTACATGCCAATTCCTGGGCAAAATAAACCTAAAAACTGGGGGAACAAAAATTTGCAATTTTTGGTAAATTATGAACGGCTCCAATCTGAAACAAATGATCAATTATCCCGAGTAGCCAAACAGAGTTAACTACAAGCCAGTTCCACTGGAGGCAAAATAAGCCTATTCTCTCTCTATCTTTGTCTCTGGAGTTTATCGCTCCACTAAATAAAGCATCTTATCTCTCATGAATTGAATTTTAATTTGGGCTGGATCCAGATACCATCACAGGGATTTTGCCATCGAAACTGCTGGCAGAAACCAGCCCAGGTCCCAGGCGGCCATTTTCTTAAGCTGGAAAACTCCAGATTTCTAAAAGAGGCATGCTGAGCACCCCTGGAACCTGGGCTGAACCTGGGCTGTATTCTACCAGTGGTTTTAGCAGTACAATCCCTGTGATAGTATTTGGATGCAGCCTGAATTAAAATTCAATTCAGGAGAGGTAAGATGCTTTATTTTAGCGGAGTGATAAGCTCCTCTGTCTGTCTGTCTGTCTGTCTCTCTGTCTCTCTCTCTCTCTCTCTCTTTCACACACACACACACACACACACACCTGCTTGTCTTATCAAAATACTTTTGACATCCTTCAAAATTCCTTGGATGTTTTGCCTGAGGAGAAATATGCCTACTCCATTGAGTTTAGCTTTAAGCAGAATTTCAGGGGCAACTTTACTTGAAGGACTTCTTTTGCTGTTCTTATAAAAGCTGGAGGATAACAGTCTCTGTCACCTCAGGCCACTCACAAAATTTTGCAGTGGCTTGCATTGCAATGAAACTAGCAGAGAGAGGAAGGGAGGGAGGCAATCCAAAATCAAAGAGAGGTATCAGAGATGTTTCTCACTGCAGGGCTAACACCAAGATGTCTCAAGAGTGCAGGCAAAAGTGCAGCATTATATGGGACATTTATGTTTATGGAGAATTATGAGGGGTGTCACAGGACATCTAATGCAAGCTGGAAGCAGAGTAATGCAATGCAGATGTAATTTAGTGCTACAAATGCCAGGCAAGGAGTAATCCACATAGATGAAGTCCTAAATTAACTGTACTTGGGGAAAGAGAAAAATGATTGGCAACCCAAAGCACAATTTGGGATGTACTGGGGGAATGGGAAAGGAGTGGAATGACATTATATAAATCAATAGAACACCATCTTCTGTAATATAGTGTGAGAAAGTGGTCCGAAAGTGGTCCATCTTCTGTTCCGCTCCACCCCTTTCTTCTACAATGACACAAACTGAAAGGGATGACAGAAAGGCAATGAACATTATGAGTCCCACATGGGAGATCCAAGGCACCCATGTTGTAGAGAGGAGACGGATGGGCAACAAAGTAATCATGGTGGAATAATAAATGAATAGTGCAGGCAAGAAAGGTTTGGAATGCCTGTTCTTCTGCCTTCTCTAGACACAGAAGAGAAGGGATACCTACTCCTGTGGCATAAGATGACAATGGCCAGGAATAACAGCAGCAAAAGCTTGCCTCTCAGATGTTTTCTTGGACAATACAAAAGCTAATGTCAGAACAATACAGATAACTAGCAGCTCAGTAACCCAATCTAGCATCTAGAAGATTCCACTTTGGCCATTAGCATGGCCTGGTCCCTTGCAAAGAAACTCATTACTTTCTCTCAACCTAGGACAAAGGGTTCTTTCACCTCCTCTCCTAATATGTGAACAGTAACAGGGGCTCCAACTAAGCAATCCTAATATGTGTACTAACTGCTGGTTTTCTGGACACTTATTTACACAGTCAACCTTGCTATGTGTATTCATCACCAGTGAGCACAGGCTAGGAGTGCACCACACCCATGCTCACCTGATCTTGAGTATCACTGTTTTGTGGATTTTGGATTTTATTGTACTTTCCTAGCAAAAAGGGCATCATGTATGGAGCAGAGCCTTGTGATTATACAGCTACCCCCCTCTCCAAGGCGGTGCACCATCCCCATCCCTTCTCACACTAATGTACACACATTAGTCATTTCCTTCAAAGGAAAACCTATGCATAGAGGCCTCTACACACATGTAGGCTTTCTGTGCATTCTGGAACTGTAGATGATTTGGAAAGCCTACAGACACAGAGACTTCATGTTGACTTTCCTTTCCAGACATCCATTCAATAACAGATTGAAATGAGCTTCTCTCTCATTTGCAACTTCAATCTTCAATAGGAACAGATATCATGAGCCTAAGAAAAATCATGTTGTGTTCCTGCTTGTCATATGTTTGTTAAAGTGGAAGAGTCTCAGGCAAAGAGGTGGCAACCCTAGTCAGCACAGATTTTGATGAGATCATGAGTGATGGAGCAGGAGAAACAGTATGTCATATCTCGGGGTGGAGTCAGCAGTCCAGAGTTACAGTCCCATCATATGTTTGAAGGGGGCTCTCCTCCCCCACTGTAATTCTGTATTATTCCATAACTTACCTCATTAGTATTGACAGCATGCTACCTTTCCTCAGTCTTTGGTATGTGGGAATGCTATACAGTTCAGGAAAACAGACAATGAACCTCTCTGACTATATCATATTAGAAATTGCTTTGGGTGTTTGAAAATGTGGTTAAACGTACATTAAAATTTTGCTGAATCCGTGAATTGTCATGTTTAAACTGGAGTATCCAATATAATGCATAAATACAGGAAAAGATACCTACCTAACAGAACAATCACATAGTTTTGATTCTGCTGTCTTCTGTTTTCTTGACTTTTGCTTCTTCTGAGCACCATTTTTCCTCATTTCCATGGTCCTCATTTTCACTTATTTGTGGTGTTATTTTACTAGCTGTGGTAATTCACATGACAACCCTGCAATGGCCTTAAAAGTCACTCCACCACCCCCACCCCTGGAACACCTACCAGCCAGCCAGCCAGCCAGAGGACTCTGGAGGACTGTGGTAAAGAGGTGACAGCAGCAGAGGACGCGGCAGCCGAGTCCCAGCCCCACCAGCCTTTTAAACAACCTGGCGGTGCGGCCTTGGAGCCCCACGAGAGGCTACTTTTAGCCCTCCTCACCGGCCAGAACACCAGAGGCAATGGCAACGGAGGATGCAGCCCTTTAAACAACCCAGCAGTGCAGCCTTGGAGCTCCGCGAGAGGCTACTTTTAGCTCTCCTCACCGGCCAGAACACCAGAGGCAATGGAAGCAGAGGATGTGGCGGTGGAGTCCCAGCCCCACTGGCCCTTTAAACAATCCAGCAGTGCGGTCTTGGAACCCTGCAAGAAGCTATTTTTAGCTCTCCTCACCAGCCAGAACACCAGAGGTGATACTCCCCGGCAGCACAGCAGCAACACCGGTGGGGTGGGGGGCTCAGAGAGGCTAATTACATCACCCAACCCCTGGAGAAACAGTTGAGCTGCCAATCCACCAGCGGCAGGGAGAGAAACTAGCCATATGATCCCAGCCCTTCAGTAAGAACAGCTCCATCCATCTCTATTGGCTGCTGGCTGAAATTACCATTACATTATGCCCATCAGTGCCAGGAAGAAAAAAGGGAGGCACCGGTGGGAGTGGCACCTTCCATTAGTCGGTTTTGGCTGAGTCCTGAGCATAAACCTTGAGATCACTGATTGGCTAGTGGTAATATCAGAGAGAGAAAAAGAGGTACCAGTGAGAGTGGCACCTCCCAAGAGCTGGCTTTGCCAGCCGATTTCTGAGATCCGGTCATTGGATTAACTATATTACCGGCACCGATATTGAGACGTAATAAGGGGGGTGCCGGTGAGAGCAGCACCCAAGGAGCTGACACTGACATCAGTATTAGAAGGGTGATAGAAAGGTACCAGTTAGAGTGGCACCTTTTCAAGAATTGGGCTGGACTTATCTTTGAGGGGGGGGGGGGATACGGAAATAATCTTGCACTAACATTTGTGCTGAGAGGGGGAAAGGGCAAGGTCAGCAAGAGTGACATCTTAAAAATATCCCTGCGAAGGAGATTATTGACATGGGCGCTGACCATGGCAAATTAATTAGAGTAGTATGGGGCAAGGGGAGATATAGCATTAACAGGGTGGGGGTGAAATAAAAGGGAAGATGGGATCGATATTTAAAATCTATCCCACCTTCCACTCACCCTATTAGCCTAAAAGAACCGAGGGTCATCCCAACCAAACCACAGACCCTTACCTTTCTCCTCTGCAATGCCAGGTCGGTGAGGAGCAAGTCTCACATCATCTATGATTTGTTGGAGGAGGAGAATGCCAACCTGGCTTGCCTTACAGAAACCTGGTTGGGGGAGGATAGTAGTGTAACTTGGGTCAAGGCTCTCCCAGCCGGGTATACCGTCAAGGAGCAGGTTAGGGAAAGTGGGGGGGGGGGGGGGGGAGTGGCCTTGGTCCACAAAAACTCCATCACTTTGACCAGGAGACCTATCTGGAAAATGAATCACATCGAGTGCATATACCTGACCTTGAAATCCAGGGACAGTCTGGGGATTCTGATGGTTTATCGTCCATCCAATTGCTTAACAGACTCCCTGCCCGAGCTGACACAGCTGGTCTCAGAGCTGGTGTTGGAGTCCCCTAGGCTTCTTGTTCTGGGGGACCTCGACATCCCCTTTGAGTCCAGTTCATTAGATCAAAAAGGTGCAGCTCGGGAGTTCATGGCTTCCATGACAGCCATGGGCCTGTCCCAATTAGTTTCAGATCCTACACATTGTGCTGGTAATACACTTGATGTGGTCTTTAGTACAGATCAGGAATATCTGTGGGCAGAGGTAAACAATACTTCTGCTCTGTCATGGACGGACCACTATCTGGTCCACGTTGGACTGAAGGCCACTACCCATATCCCTCTCGAGTGTGGAGGACCTATTAAAATGGTCCGTCCTCAAAGGCTGATGGAATCCAAAAAGTTCCAGGAAGCCTTAGAGGGTTTTATGATTGGGAACGACGGCGATTCTGTCGAAGCCCTGGTTGATACCTGGAATAACGACCTTACCAGAGCTGTAGACACTATCGCTCCCAAGTGTCCTTACCATCCCGCTTCAAACAAAAAACCATGGTACACGGAAAATCTTCGGCAAATGAAGTGGGCTGTGCAATGACTGCAGTGCCGCTGGCAGAAACAACATTTATCTGACAAGACACTCCATAGAAACCTTTTGGATTCTTATGGGGTGGCAATAGATGCAGCTAAGAAATCCTTCTATGCTGCACGTATTGCATCTGTAAAGTCTCGTCCAGCAGAGCTGTTCAGGGTGATAAAAGAACTAACACAATTGCCTCCCACCCTGAACTTACTATTGGAACCAACTAAAGCCTGCTGTGATGCTTTTAATAACTTTTTTATAGATAAAATCTCTCAGATAAGGGTCAATCTGGATGCGGGCATTATAACAGAGCCAATGAGAGAGATGTCCAGGGACTCCATGGACTGTATTAAACTGGATCGATTTGAGTTTGTAAATACGGATGAAGTGGACAAGCTTTTTGGATGTGTAAGGAAGACAACGTGCCCTCTTGATCCTTGGCCATCATGGCTGACCGCCCAGGGAGGAGATGCAGTAAAATTATTATTACAGCTTATAATTAATGCATCCTTCAGGAAGGGCAAATTTCCATCAAGCTTAAAACTAGCGATAGTTAAACCGCTATTGAAAAAGCCCTTCCTTGATCCCCGGGTGAGAAACAACTACAGACTGGTCTGCTTACTACCAATCTTGGGCAAAGTGATCAAGAGGGCAGTTGCCTTCCAGCTCCAGGCAGTCTTGGATGAAGCTGATTATCTGGACCCATTTCAAACTGGCTTCAGAGTGGGATACGGGGTTGAGACTGCCATGGTCACCTTAGTTGATGACCTCTGTCTGGGTATCGACAGGGGAAGTATGACCCTTTTGGTGTTCTTGGACATCTCAGTGGCATTCGATACCATAGACCATGGTATCCTTCTGGGATGCCTGAGGGAGTTAGGTATTGGGGGCACTGCGCTCCAGTGGCTCCAGTCCTACCTCTCGGGCAGATCCCAGATGGTGAGGCTGGGGGACAGCTGATCCTCTAAGAGGGAGCTGACATCTGGCGTCCCGCAGGGTGCTATACTGTCCCCCATGCTGTTTAACATTTACATGAAGCTGCTGGGAGAAAGCAAAGCAAAAGCAAAGCAGCTTCATTTATATACCGCTTCATATCACGCTATGGGATGTCTAAGCGGTTTACAACTGTGAGCTGATTGCCCCCCAACAGTTGGGTACTCATTTTAGCGACCTCGGAAGGATGCAGGCCTGAGTCGAGCCTCAGCCCTGGCTGGTATTGAACTCGCAACCTTGTGGTCTATGAGTGAGTGGCTGCAGTACAGGCATTTAACCACTGCGCCACCAGGGCTGTAGAGATGAGAAATCATCCGGAGATATGGGGCGCGGGGTTATCAATATGCTGATGACACCCAACTCTACTTCTCCATGTCTCCAACTACTGCGGTGACTAAGGATGGCGTCGCTTCTCTGGATGCCTGCCTTGGGTCGGTAATGGGCTGGATGAGGGAAAACAAACTCAAGCTGAATCCAGAGAAAATGGAGGTGCTTGCGATAGGTACCCCCAGCCCAGGGAGGGAGTTTTGTCAACCTATCCTTGATGGGGGTCACATTTCCCCTAAAGGACAAAGTACGCAGCTTGGGAGTACTCCTGGACTCATCTCTACAGTTGTCATCTCAAGTAGATGCAATGGCCAGGAGTGCTTGGAATCAACTTGCCAACTGTGTCCCTACCTGGACCGAAGGAACCTTGAAGCAGTAGTACTTGCCCTCGTAATTTCTTGTTTGGACTTCTGTAACACGCTCTACATGGGGCTACCTTTGTACCAAGTTCGGAAGCTTCAGCTGGTTCAAAATGCGGCAGCCAGGTTGGTCACCGGAACATCTAGGGTGGACCATATTACACCTGTAGTAAGGCTCTTCACTGGATGACGATCAGCTTCCAGGTTCAATACAAAGTGTTGGTCATTACCTTTAAAGCCCTACATGGCTTGGGTCTGAGTTACTTGAAGGAACACTTCTCCCCATACAATCCACCCCGCACTCTCAGAACATCTGGGAAGAATTTATTAGATCATTACCCTACCAGATTAAGATCAGCTTCCCAAGATCATTCATGGCTGCGGCCCCCAAGCTATGGAACAGCCTGCCAGAAGAGATCCATCTTATTACCACACTAGAAGCCTTTAAGAAGGCACTTAAGACCGAGCTCTTCCGGCAAGCCTATTCACCTGATCTCCCGAATTGAATTTAAGGCTAAAAAGTACCGTCTCATGCAGCCTGCTGGTCGAGGAAGTTGTTTGATCATCTAGGGCATCTAAGGCATTAGATTTCGCACTGTTTTTATAGTATGGTTGTTGATTTTATTTTTGTCATGTTTTTATATATTGTATCTTTGTACATTGTTGTACATTTTACTGTTGTACTTCCACCTCAATCCGTAGGGAGAGGTGGGAAAATATAAATTATTATTATTATCATCATTATTATTATTTGTAAGTTAATCTTGTCAGATATAGGTCTTCTCTGCACTGGCCAGGATACTCCAGAGATAGCCCAGAGTATCCTGACCCTGCCATAGCCCTGGCCTGTCCCCATTGCCTCACTCTTCATTTCTGCACCATAGTGGTTGTTTGCACAGGTCAGAACAGGCTTCCCAGTGATGGCTACATGCTGGGTGCCTTGTTCTGACCTCAAAATGAGTGACCCACAGCAGTGTTGGATGTTCTGGATGGCCCAGCAGGATGCCTGTGGAGACAGATGTCCCAGTACAAAAATGGAAGGCTCTGGATCTTCCTGGAAGTTATTTCCAGTTATTTTAATTCATTTCAATCTTGTTATGCCCTGGTTCTGGTGCGGGATGTCTGGACATGGTTCAGTCTGTCCACACCAGAACCATGGTTTGGGCCATGCATTGTCTGAAGAAGATGATGCCAGAACAGGGGAAAGGGGACAGACCTTTTGGCCTGTGCAGATAAGGCCATAGTGTAGCCAAACTAGTGAGAGTAAGAGTAAGAAAATGGCCACAATGAAAAATCATCAGTCAGGAGATCAAAAGAGAACTGAATAGCCTCAAAACAACAATCATATTTAAATGAATAGAATTAAGTTTCCATCATAGCATTTATAAAATTTCCTTGTTCATTCATTCATTCATTCCATAATGTAATGAAAACAATTTAAAATATATAAATGCCAGTAATAAAATTAAAATGAGTAACATTAATCTTTGCAAAAAAGAGGAAAAATATTGTTGTCCTCTAAAAAGTTAAATAACCAATATTCAAATCAGTTTGGAAATACTGACAAATTGGAGTGAACAAATTAATATTTAAGGAATTATGTCCAGGCCTCTTCTGACCCGCCACAGTTTCTGGCATGACAGGGCATAGCAGCTGAAGCAAGATAGCAAGAGGCAACGGACTGTAAGAAGGTGACAAGACTACTTTTACAAGACTGTAAGTGCAGATCCAGTGGCTAGCTGTGAAAACTACGGGCCTATGCAGACTGCCAGAAATAGTGCACATTAAATTGAGGCACTGCCCTGGCTCAGTGCTAGGGAATCATGGGAACTGTAATTTATTGTGACACCAGAGCTCTCTGACAGAGAAGG
Organism: Phrynosoma blainvillii; assembly: GCA_026167975.1. Lineage (NCBI taxonomy): Eukaryota > Metazoa > Chordata > Lepidosauria > Squamata > Phrynosomatidae > Phrynosoma > Phrynosoma blainvillii. The sequence continues at coordinate 159,092,622 of JANUYF010000004.1, forward strand.
CTCAATGTTCCAGAAAAAAATACAGTTCCCATGACTCCCTAGCACTGAGCCAGGGCAGTGCCTCAATTTAATGTGCACTATTTCTGGCAGTCTGCTTAGGCCCTACATGTCCTTCTCTACAAATAAAACAGGGAGGCTCAGGCAAATCACTAAGCACTGGCCCAGAGCAGGTGTTAAGGGTTTACAGCCTGGCCAGGAATCATTCCAAAGCCTCTTTACTTCAGGTGCAAGGTCTGGCCATCTTAGTCCCATTTTATGTATCGTTGGCTTCTACCGGTGGGTGAGGTTGAGTTGCAGCAATTGATCTGAGGAATGCTCCTTGGGGCCTTTCTGCCCTTTGGGCAACTCTGAGACCTTTTTTCCAGAGTCTGACCAAAAGCAGTAGGTCTAGAGCATTCAGTGGATAGGGTATAGGACTTGTTACTCTACTGCAGTGTTTCCCAAACTTTGGTCCTCCAGATGTTTTGGACTTCAGCTCTCAGACTTCCTGATTGCTGACCAAGCTGACTAGGGCTTCTGGGAGCTGAAGTCCAAAACATTTGGAAGACCAAAGTTTGGGAATCACTGCTTTGCTGGGACTGGGAACTGGATTTTCTCCTGCTTGAAGCTGCTGCTGTTATTGAAAAGATTCCACATAAGCAGGGCTTGCCTACCAGCTCATTTGTCTACTTAACTTCTCCGTCAGTCCTATTTCACCTCTTGCACAGTTCAAGCCAAGCCTGATAGTATACTGTTGCCATTTCAAAGACACTCAGTGGCTAAAATGGAGATGGGAATCTCAAGTAAGTGTGAAGAGGAAACACGAGCATTTTCCTTTGGTGACCTGTGAAGGAAAATGAAACCTATCGCTTGCTTCTCACACCTGTCTCCTTTACAAGTCCCACTTGGTTTCCTTGCCTGCCAGCTGCACATCTCTTTCCTGTGGAGGTAGAAGGAGAAGGCAGGAGGAAAGATCGTAAACACATCACATCAATCTGCAACGACTTGGAAAAACCTGCCCCGTTGAGATGGATTTTTTAATTGGATTGTGACAAACATTTAATACCTAATAGAGCGTATGCTGGCACAGTTAATTAAGAATATGACTAAGCCAATTCACTAGTGGGAACTTGAGATGAAGGAAGGGGCTTCAGATGTAACATAATGGGAAGTAGGGCCGGCCAGTCACCTACCATATTGCCCCCACAGTTAATAATTTTCAGGGGGTGTGGAAACAAAATCAGCAAGATCAGTGGTGAGCAAGCTTTCATCCCTTCTCCTCACTACTTCTTTTTTTAAATACAGCAGGTCCATGTGAAGGCAGAACAAGAATCCATCCCCTTGGAATATTTTTTTTGCCTCAACTTACAATTTCTTTAGTTCCCTGCAGACGGCTGAATTGGTGGTGCTTTTTGCAGGATGGCTCCATATGAGAATGACAAGTGACTGGGAGCTATCAGTAGGTATAGATTACTGAAAGGACATGGTTCCACAGGACAATGTAAGCATCAACTTGTCCAGATGTCCTTGCACCTATTGCTTGAGCTGTTGCAAATATTTGCCCCCCCCCCCCGCTTCCCAGGAAATTCTGCAAAATATCCAGCACTGCTATTTGTAGATCAAATCTGAATGTTCAAAACTGAAATTCGGCTTTTAAAATCTGAATTTGGGTACTTCAGATTTTTTGGGGGGGGGGGGGCATTTTAGATTAGAATATCTTGGGCTGCCTGAGGCAAAGGACAAGATGCCATCACTTTCAATGCTATTCCATGTACTGAACCCACCTGGTTGGGCAGATTAATTTTCCTTCAATCCTGCAAATGGAAAAACACCCTCCACAACCCAAGGGGCATTAAACTGATTTAGGGAATGCAGGAGAGGCTGTGTGAGGCACACAGCACTCTTCATCCCACCAGTTAGCCAAGTGCCATCAATTGGACAAAATAAAATGAGTCCTGTGCAGAAACCCTGCTTTAAGTAGAAAAAAAGCGCAAAAGCAGAAGCAATTTATTAATGGGATTCCCCAGTGTGAAAAATGAAAGCAATGTTAAAATGGGGTTAATCCAAATGGAAACTGCTTCTTTTTACTTTTGGAAAAACCCGAAAGTCAAAAGAAGCAGTCAATGAGGGGGTTCTGTTCGGATTAACCCCAGTTTAACCTCCTTTTAAAAGCGACGTCGTCTGAAAAAACATCCGCTTTTGCATTTTTTTCTACTTTAAACCCCCGTTTCCGCATGGGATTTCCCCCGTGTGATAAACTCCCTACATAACTCAACTTGCAACCCCAAAGTACCAATACAGATATCAATTATAAACAAAATAAGCAAATAATATATATTAAAAAACAAAATATTTAGCAAATGTCAGGAAAATGTATATACCACTAATAGAGGTAGGGACCCATAGATTATTATCCCCTCCCTTTCCTCCCCACTTTCGCTGTGCTGAACCATTTTGGCAGTATGAAGCTCAGTTCCTTTTTAATGGACCAATCCATTTTAATGGACCAATCCATTGGAGAACTGGATAGATCAAATATCACTCTATAGGTCTTCCTGTCAATAATAACACCAGAATACCACGTTCTCTCCAGTTGCTTTTGTCTCTCAGCCACTGTGCTATACATTTCAGCCTTGGGATGTTATCAAAGCACTATATGTTCCAGGGTTTCAACAGGTGACCTTCCGCACTGGCATCAGCATTGCTGTTGTTTTCAAAGAAAGGTGAAGGTTCAAGAGTCTCAAACAGAATGGGTGAGGGCTGCCCACTACTTCTCCACCATCACCACCACCACCAGCCACTGAAGATACTTGTCTCATTCTGACAGTAGGCCAGTCCCTGTGATGTTTCTTAATGTGTTGGATTCTGAAAGGCAATGAATGTAAAAACTCTAAAGTATCTATGCTACCAGTGTTGTGTGGTGGCAAAGAACCTGGGCTTCAGTTTAGCAAGTCCCTTGTGTGAATCTTATCTCTGTTGTACACACTTTGAATGATATTAGATAAGATGTCTTTCCCAGGCTGCAAACCTAGACACAGTGGGTTTACTCCTCAATAAGCATGACTGGGTTACACTCTCAGTCTCCCATCTGTAATGTTAAGTTAGGAGGAATACTGAACCAGTTCATGTGGTTGTTACAAATAAACATTTTAGCAATGTAGAACACATAGTGCTAAATATGAATCCCAATTGCTGTTGTCTTTCATGCATAATTTCAGTATAACATACTTCAAATAATTACATTCCTGAATAAAACAAAGCAAGAATCAAATATTATATATAGTCAAATGTTATAATACCATGTAGAATACATTTAGCCTTCCACATTCACTGGGGCTAGGGCTTTCCTCCCACAAAACTGGGAAAATCACAAATAAATGTAGCCCCCCCCCCCCAAAAAAAAAAAAACATATTTAATAAACACAAAAAGAATGATCTGCAGATTCACCCCACCATGGATGCCTTGGAGGAGGTGGGGTTCCTCCGCAAGGTAGAAGTAGGTTGCTGGTGGGTCTTGCCGCTGCCCCTGTTGCTGCCCTATACCATTTTTAATAGGGACCTACAAGCCTTGTTTGCAGTCGAAAGGCTTCCAGTCCCAATTAAAAAATGGCATAGGGCAGCAAACAGAGGTAGCAGCAAATAGTCTGTGAACAATCAAACCCACAAAAGTCAAAGCCGCTAATGTGGAGGGTTGACTGTACTGTCAGGTGTGAAGTATCACTGCATATCAGTACTCTCATGCTACATACCTATGAATGAAGTACTGTCAACATGAAATGATAGTATCACTGAAATGAAATACTATTAAACACCAGGGAATGTCAGTTACCAACTATTAAGTACTGAAATCAAATGTTATTTGCTATCCAATACCAATATGACATTTTCATGAATATTGAACAAACGTTTGGTCATTCAGAAAATATGACAGAAGTCTGAACTTAATATTTTCAGAAGAGAATTTTGAAAGCAAGCCCATATTATCAGCTCTATGTATACATCATTATTTCCCAGGGCAAAAGCCATGCAAGAGAGTGGCTGCAGAGTCCCATCTCAACATGCCTTGCCAGATTGGTGTATATATATGAGGTTCCTCAGATTCCAGCCTCCACACTATTGTCACAGCTAAGCAGGTCCTAGGGGCAGTTGTTGATTTTATTCATGTACACCACTTCAAGTCAAGTTAGATGTGACATAGAAGATCCATGATCTTCCCAATATTATTGTTTGTTAGTTTGCTTGCTTCGACATCAAAGATAGAAAAGAGTCAGATTAGGACTACAGCATTAAGAGAGAAGTCCTTAACCCTTCCACTTTCCACCATTTTTTAAAATATAAATCTCACCCCTCTCAAGGGTGCCCTTTGCCACACAATATACTGTACATACTGAACTATTGCACAGTATGAATTGATTTGGTACTATTTGTTTATTTGTCACTTATATCCTGTCTTTCCTCTAAAGAGTGATAGGCAGCATGAACCAACACACACGAGCCCCTGCCCAAACAATCTTGTGAGGTAGTAAAGCTGAGAGAGAGCAACTGGCCCTAGGTCACCTAAGGAGCTTCATAACTGAGTAGGGGTTTGAACCTAGGTTTCCCCACTCCTTGGCCAAGTAGAAAATAATGTTGAGTGACAAGCAGCTCACAATAAGCCATCAATGTATTCCAAAACTGTTGTTTTAAAGTAACAAAAAACCCACACCATTTTAGTTACTTTGCAGAAAATCAAAAGTAAATAGTTACTTTTTAAAATGTTAAATAATATAATGGCAATGCCCAATAATTTTGAGCCTTTGAACTATAATGGTAACTTACATTTAAACAGTAACTTTCCAATCTCCATATCTTTTCAGGTGGGTCAAATGTGTGTTGGAGTTTAGGGGGCAAGGTAACTTCCCACTCACCATTACAGAACTACTTTGCTGTTCTTGACTTCACAGCAAATGGCATTGCCAAGCTGTCTGATATTTATCCCCCACTCTCTTGTTTTCTTTTTTTCCTCCCAAGCTCACTTACAAAAAGGATTTGCGGCTCTGCCCTGATGTGAAGTTCCCTTCTTCAGTGTTATAAAATGAAGTTTAAAATGAAAGAGCATTCGCACAAATGTCTAACCCTTCAATGTACAAAGGGACCATAGGAAAAGTACTTTTCTGGAATAAAGAATGATTTACCTTCTGATTTCTCTACACAAAATATTGATACTTCTTTTGAACTATTGAGTAAAAGTTATTAAAAATACAAATGGGAGTAGTCACACTTCACTGTTGTCAGCCCGCACAAGGCTGTTTTTGCTTTTCACATTCTGTCTCTTTTCTTTCTGTTCCTACTAAATATCTTCCAACATTTCACAGATGAACACAGAACATACTTGTAACACCCAGGTTTTCATATCAAGAATTAATAAATGATTCCACACCCTCTACTCACCCACCAGACAATTGCAACACTACAGAAAGGTTTCCTTTGCTTTCTGTATGCTAACATCTGCCATTTCTAGTCCTCTATCAGTTTAAAAGCATTTGTTCCTTTGGACATATATATTTATAACATGTCCTATATTTATTTATTTCTTACTATTATATCCTGCCTCTCTTCAAGTAGAATATATGGTTTTCCTCCTGCACACTTCATCCCTACAACCATGGGAGATAGGTTAAGATGACAGTGAATGGCCTGAGATCATCCAGTGGGTTTTATGGCTCCAAAAGGATTGGAATTGCTGCCTAACCACTACATATAAAAACACCTTGACCTTGACCAGGATACCTGTCCGGAACATGGCCCATATTGAGTGTATGTACCTTAGCCTGAAGACCAGGGATAGTTTAGGGATTTTGCTAGTCTACCGACCACCCCGTTGTCTAGCAGACTCCCTGACCGAGCTGACACAGCTGGTCTCTGAGCTTTTGCTGGAGTCTCCTAGACTTTTAGTGCTGGGAGACTTCAACATTCCGCTCGAGACCAGCTTAACAGGTGCGGCTCGGGAGTTCATGGATTCCATGACAAACATGGGCCTATCCCAATTGGTCAACGGGCCCACACATTGTGCTGGTCATACGCTCGATGCGGTCTTTTGTACGGAACAGGAATATCCGTGGGCGGAAGTTGTAAATACCTCCGCATTGTCATGGACGGATCATTTCCTGGTCAAGACAGAACTTAGAGCCAACACCTGCCCTCCCGGGGGTGGTGGACCTATTATAATGGTCCGCCCTCGAAGGCTGATGGAGCCATCTGGATTCCGGAAAGCCTTGGAGGGATTAATGGTTGGGAATGCCAGTGACCCTGTCGAGGCTCTGGTCGACACTTGGAATAGTGATCTCACCAGGGCCATCGACACGATCGCTCCCAAGCGCCCTTGCCATCCCGCTCCTAACCGTAAGCCATGGTTCACACCTGAGCTGAGGAGGATGAAGCGGTATGGACAACGGCTAGAGTACAAGTGGCGAAAAACTCGACTTTTATCTGACAGGACTCGCCATAGGAAATTTCTTTATTCCTATCGGGAGGCATTGCGTGCAGCGAGGAAAGCTTTCTCTTCTGCACGCATTGCGTCTGCAGAGTCACGTCCAGCAGAGCTGTTTAGGGTGGTGAGGGAGATGACGCAGGTACCCCCTGCGCCAAATCCCTTGCTTAATCCGACTACAGCCTGCTGTGATGCATTTAACAACTACTTTGCAGACAAAATCTCTCAGATAAGAGCCGACCTTGACGCCACTATTGAGACAGAGTCTATAGGCGAGGTGTCCAACGACTCCGCCGATGTAGTTTTACTGGATCAGTGGCAATCTGTGAGTACCGAGGACGTGGACAAGCTGCTTGGTAAGGTGAGGAAGACGACTTGTCCTCTCGACCCTTGCCCATCATGGCTGGCCGTCCAGGGGGGGGATGCATTGATGAGATTCCTTACGGATATCGTCAATGCATCCTTCAGGGAAGGACATGTTCCATCATGTTTGAAGGAGGCGGCAGTTAGGCCGCTTCTGAAAAAGCCTTCCCTGGACCCCCTGGATATGAAAAACTATAGGCCGGTGTCATTGCTGCCATTTTTGAGCAAGGTGATCGAGAGAGCGGTCGCTCTTCAGCTCCAAGCGGTCTTGGATGAAACCGATTATCTAGACCCATTTCAAACCGGCTTCAGGACAGGCTTTGGGGTTGAGACTGCCATGGTTGCCTTGACCGACGATCTGCGTCTGAGCATCGACAGGGGTAGCGTGACCCTGTTGGTGCTTTTAGACCTCTCAGCGGCTTTTGATACAATAGATCATGGCATCCTCGTGGACCGCCTGAGGGGGTTAGGTATCGGGGGCACTGCTTTGCAGTGGTTCCGGTCCTTCCTCTCGGGTCGGTCCCAGAGGGTGCTGCTCGGGGACTGTAGCTCGAGTAAGAGGGACCTCACTTGTGGGGTCCCTCAGGGAGCTATTTTGTCCCCGATGTTGTTTAACATCTATATGAAGCCGCTGGGTGAGATAATACGGAGTTATGGTGCTGGGTGTTATCAGTACGCTGATGACACCCAAATCTATTTCTCCATATCTCGTTCGTCGGCCTCGAACTCCAATGGCATATCTTCTCTCAATGAATGTCTTGGGGCGGTAATGGGCTGGATGAGGAAAAACAGATTGAAGCTGAATCCAGACAAGACGGAGGTGCTCACGGTCTCGGCCCCGAAACCAGGAATTGGGTTGCAACCTCCAGTCCTGGATGGGGTCACGCTCTCCTCCAGTGACTGTGTTCGCAGCTTGGGGGTGCTTCTTGACTCGTCGCTCCTGATGACTAATCAGGTTAATGCGACGGTCAGGAGCGCCTGTTATCAGCTTCGGCTGATACGCCAGCTGCGCCCGTTTTTGGAAGTACGGGATCTTGAAACTGTTGTGCACGCATTGGTAACCTCACGCCTTGACTTCTGTAATGCACTCTACATGGGGCTACCCTCGTGCCTGGTTCGGAAATTACAGCTGGTACAGAACATGGCAGCCAGACTTGTTTCCGGAACATCTCGGAGGGATCACATCACTCCGGTGCTGAGATCCCTCCACTGGCTGCCTATCAGCTTCCGGGCCAGGTACAAGGTGTTGGTTATCACCTTTAAAGCCCTAAATGGCTTGGGCCCAAACTATCTCAGAGACCGCCTTCTCCCATACAATCCTCCCCGCGCTCTTCGATCCTCCGGGAGGAAATTGCTGCAACCTCAGAAAATGAGGCTTGCGGCTACCTCCCGGAGGGCTTTTTCAGCTGTTGCCCCTAGGCTCTGGAACGACCTGCCGGATGAGATCCGTCAATTAACATCTTTGGATAGCTTTAAAAAAGCTATTAAGACGGATCTCTTCCGGCAGGCCTTTCCAGAGTAGTATACCCCCACCCCGGATATAGGTAGCCATGCTAAATGATGTTCCTGCGTGGCCCCATCGGCAGATGGAAGGGATCATCCAGCTTGCTTACCGATTCTGTGTGGATTTTAATATAATTAATCATGTTGATTTTATATATTGCCTGATTTAATAATTTTTTAAGGGGGGGTGGGGGGGTTTCTGTATTATGTTTTATGTATATTGTGTTTTAAATGATGTAAGCCGTCCTGATTGGGTATCCATTGGGCGGGGTATAAATAAAATTTTATTATTATTATTATTATTATATTATTATTATTTATTATTTATTATTATTATTATTATTATTATTATTATATTATTATTATTATTATTATTATTATTATTATTATTATTATATTATTATTATCACATTGACTCTACAGTGAGACAACATTTCCACAATATACCAAAAGGAGACACAGTGTCTGAGATGGCAGGAGGCTGTGTACTGCTGCCAAGTGTCTTAACATCTGTACCCATGCCCTGATGCTGGAGGTGGTAGTTCTGTTCCCCAAATTCAGATCTAAGTTCTCAAGGGTTGAACCCTGACGATAGGCAATTGTAGTATTATGCACATGCACCCATTTCCAAGATGTGAGAGACTTCAGGGGTACCAGCACTTCTCATTTATTTATTTATTTGTTAATTTCAAGGATTTATATCCTGCCTTTCTCCCACAATGAGATTCAAGTGGTTTTGCTTCTGTGAAAAGAAGTCACAAAGTGGGTAAAGCTAGGGGCTGAATTCTGCCATTGCACACTATCTGTAATAGGGCCAGGCAAAATAGTACACTTTTTTGTAACTTTTTATTTGGTCTCAATAAAAGATACATGCAGGGTAGCTGTGTTGGCCATTTAGCAAATTCAAATAAAAGCCCACCAAACAGTGACACCTTTATTGGCCAACCAAAAATGCACAGTACACTTGTTGCAAGCTTTCGAAGCTCCACTGTAGCACTGTTGAGTTTGGCTCCACTAGTATAAGTCTATTTATGTAAATTTTCACAAGCCTTGCTTCTTCTTCACTTGTCCAATAGCAATGTTTCATGTGCACATACTGGGGAGCGCACCAGGTGCTCAAAGTGAAGAGCTCTCCCCCCCCTTCCCTCATCTATACGGATACAAAAAATTGCACTGAGTAAACTTTGGTGTATTTGTTTTTTTGACCCCACAGAAATTCCAATGTGTTTCAGTGCATAAAAATACCCCATTGTCTACAGCACTGTTTGAGACTGTAGAATTAAGGGCATTTCACGAAACCAAAACACCCTGAGCCACTCCCCACCCCCCGTGTTTCCATGATGCACTGCATCATTTGGTTTGAGTGGCTGACAGACCTCCTTTTCTGAAGAAGAAAAAATGTAACCAGAATAATTTCTGTGTCCTAAATATCCTAGCACTCTTATTTCCAACTGAGAATAAACAAAATAAATAAATAAGTAAATACCTTGTGGGGAAATCAAAAATTTAGGAAATGGACATAAACCCTAAAGGAAAGTAGCAGGAAGCCCACATTTTAATGGTGTCATGGGGTGTGGCAGAAAGAGGCTCCTGGGAAAGGCAGACACAAATTCATCATTCATGCAAAGTTTACTCATGTCCACTGGGAGGTGTTTTGTTTCCTTTTCCTTATTAGAAATAATTCCAAACAGCCAAACAGTGGACAAACATTGAAATTCTTTATGGACAGAGCATCTGAAATAAGGAGACTTCTTTAAAGCAACAAATGGAAGCAACCTTAGCATGTCCCCCAACTGTCCCAATTTCTTAGGTGCTCTAAAAATGCCCTGCTTTGTTTCTCCTCTTCCCCTTTGTTCTTGACTTACCTCAGTTGCTGCAAACTGGGTTTAAAGTGCCAGAGTAGTTGCATTCAATTAATTCATTGGTCCCCCAAATTTTGGGGGCCACTGCCATTTTTCTTCTTGGGTGACCAATGCCAATTTGCTGTATTAGGTCTATTGTTTTATTGCAAATTTAAAACAACCAATCTTGTCTCTCCTCTCTTTGCACCCAGCCTCCTTGGGAGCAGTAACTGAGCAGCTGATTGAGCAGTGACCAAGAAATCTCTTGCCTGTAAGAGTCTTTCAATAAAGGCTGATGCAGGCAAGAGACAGCCCAGTCACTGCTCAACTGAGGGGGGTTGCAGACTGCCAGAAATAGTGTGAATTCAGTCCACTTTTAGGGTTAGGGTTAGAGTTAGGGAACCATGGGAACTGTATTTTTTTGTGGCATCAGAGTTGTCTGACAGAGAAGGCTCAATGTCTCAGAAAAATAACAGTTCCCATGATTCCCTAGCACTAACCCTAACCCTAAAAGTGGACTGAATTCACACTATTTCTGGCAGTCTGCAACCCCCCTGAGTGCTTGGTCGCTGCTCCCTTTGCACCCACAGAGCAACAACTGCACAGCTGGCTGGGCTGTAACCAGGAACCCTCTCACTCATTGTGGCCTTGTGGCTAAGGTCAGTGTGGGCAAAAAGGTTCTTGGTTACTGTTTGCCAGCTGCTCAGTTGCTGTTCCCAAGGTGATCAGGTGCAAAGGAGACTCTTCTACCCAGCAAGGAAGTACTCTCAATCCTTCTTCGTTGTTTGGAGAGAGGCGCAGCTGGTGTGTGAGTAGGTGATTTACAGGGCCCACATGCTTTGGACTGGAGACTGTCATGGACATGGAAAGAGAGATATTTTAACTATAGGAGCTGCTCCAAGGCAAATTACTGTTTCTAAGGACGTTATCACAGGGGCAAATCTGCTGGTTAATCCACACAAATCCCAAACAAAAACTGGATTTGTGCCTCACGTTTTCACACGACGTCGCACAGAAACTGGACAGAAAGTGGACAGAAACTGGTGTTATCCGAGATCTTTTGAAATTCAGGAGTTTTGAGGAAATGCATTTGCGAAATTACAGTAATTTTGCATTTACCATAATGTGAAAAGCAAATGCGCATTTGGAAGCATTTCCCCACATTTTCCCATGGTTCCGTGGGGTTTCCTATGGGTTATCGAGGCAGCGTCTCCTTATTACATTTACTTCCAATTGTTCTGTGTTGAACAGGTATTGTTCTGTTGTTAATGGCATGGCTTCAGGGTGGGAGGATATGCAAACAAGGATATTGTCTGCTATGCCATTAACAACAGAACAATACCTGTTCAACACAGAACAATACACAGTTTACATGGCAATCACTCCTCCCTACCCAGGGTCTCACAGTATATATAGACCCACTCTCTTCCATTCCAGTATTCTCTGAAGATGCCAGCCACAGATGCTGGCGAAACATCAGAAAGAAACTCTTCTAGAACATGGCCACACAGCCCGAAAAACCCACAAAAAACTAGAGGCAAGGAGTTGTGTATATTTAGCTGGAGAAGGAAGATATGATAGCCCTCTTTAAGTATTTGAAGAGGTGTCATGTTGAGGATGTAGCAAGCTTGTTTTCTGCTGCTTCAGAGAATAAGACATGGAATAATGGATGCAAGCTACAGAAAAAGAGATTCCACCTCAACATTAGGAGGACCTTCCTTACAGTAAGGGCTGTTCGACAGTGGAACACACTCCCTCAGAGTGTGGTGGAGTCTCCTCCTTTGAAGGTTTTTAAACAGAGGCTGGATGGCCATCTGTCGGGTGTGCTTTGATTGTGAGTTCCTTAAGGCTGCTGGTTCCCTTTGTCTTTCTTTTGCACCAATACTTTCACACCATCCGTTGCCTCCTTTGGCCTTCACTGCTCCCCTGCTTCCCCCTTTTGCCCTCACCCCCTGGATTGTTCCAATGCCCCCAGGGTGTGCGTACCACCCACTTTGGGGATAACTGAATTAATTTGTTTGGAGGGGAAGGAGAAAGAGGGCTGAGTTTTGCTTTTTCCCTAGTGGATTCATTTGTACACACACACACCTTTTCAGGCCTTTCTAAACTCATTGCATGCATTCCATGTTTCATTTGCTTATAATAATAGTTTTTGTATGTCATTCCTCATTAAAAATCCTTTGCCTTCTTGCTGCCTGGCTACACTTATTTGACCACACTCTGATGCTGTCTGGCCATGTTTGTCCCCATTTTCATTTGAGAGATGTTGGAAGTGGTGGAACTTACATAGTAATTAATTTCTGGGACCCAATTTCTAGGACCCAGTTTAATTTCTTAGGGGTGTCCAGTGTGTAGCAGTTTCCCAGTTTGTGATGACATTTCTCTTGCTCCATTGCTTGCTGCAGCATGTACTGGCATGCAAGACTTTTGTCTTATGCCATACTAGCCACAAAAGATGGCTACCATTGGGTCACAATAAAAAGTGGTGGGTGAACTACCACACCTCTCTATTCTAACATGGAATGGACCCTGCTAAAGTGAACAACTATAGATTTCAAGTAAGTGTAAAATAAATCCAAGGTACGGCCCCACCAAGATATCACTTTCCATAGATGGTTACCAAGGGGCCAGCATGAGCTCTCTGGGGCTTTGAACGCAGGCTTCCCCAGGTGATAATGAGCTTTCAATCCACTGTCCCTTAATGACTCTAAAGCCTCTTTTTAGGTTCCCTTTCATTGATTCTCTGTTCATGCCCTGTCTGTTACGATAACACTGTATTTCGAGGACTACAGAAAGCATCAGCTCTGATCCTGAGAGCTGATTTAGCAAGGAGAGGTTGGAGAAGAATGCCATTAGAGACTCAGTTGCTGGGTGAAGGTAGAAAGACATTTTAAAAGGACAGATTGAGAACACAGGACAGCTATTGTTAAGAGCTTTCTGGCACAAGGTCACCTAGGTCTGCTGGGTGGCAAGTATTGTTCCCAGACAGTTTCCCACCTCTTCTTGGCCAGACCAAAAGTAGCTATGAAGGTATACTCTTCAACACAAAGGGTTGAGGCAGTTAACCTTTTCAACTCAGATTAGTTTTTTCTTTCTTTCTTTCTGCTGCTGATGGGACATCATGACCCACTGCATGGAGAACAGCAAGCTAAACAAGAACAGATTGCCTGGAGCGGAGGAGAACAGCCATGGAGGTAGCTGCTGTTGCCCTCTGCTTCATCCATCATCTGCCACCAGAAGTAACTTCTCTTTCCCAGTTAACCATAGGGCCAGCTCTCTACCCCCCATCTTACCCACTTTTCTCTTAACAGGGGTAACTGAGAAGAAAGTATATATTTTCTTTCAGCTGTTTGGCCTGAGAAGCAAAGCAGACTATGGTGGCTGTTCAGTCCTTTGAGCAGTATGTAGATGTGATGTTGAAACTCTCTGTTTTAAAAGTAAAAAAGAGATAATCTAATAAATTATAACTAGTTTGCAGGCTTCAGAGGTATGCTAAATGGCAGGCAAAAGGTTACCTGCAGTTATTGTTGCACATGATAATTATTTTTAATGCAGCTTTTATTTTTCCTCCTTGAAAATACATCCAAACATTCAAAAAAGCATTGGGAATTTTAAAGAATTTTTTAAAAACTCATTTTAAAGTATGGATAGCCAATGTTAAGCAATATTAAGAACCGCTCATTCCAACGTGGGAGATAAAGCATGTTCTTTATTCCTTTCTTGGAACCAAAACAAATGGGACTGAAAAGGCTGGACTACAACCTGTGCAATGTTTTCATTTTTCTATAATACAGACACCTTCAGTAATCCAGGTACCCAATGTGCTGGTGTGGGGAAAAATGTCTCCCTGGTGTTGCCACCATACTTGCAAAGTAGGCTGCCATTGCCTCTCAGGCCTTACAAGATACCCCTAAAAGTCCAGGAAACAAAGGGCCAAGCTAACACCATCTGTTCCAGAGTCCTAGGCCCCAAACCAGTAGTAGCAACAGAAACCAAAAAGATGATACTGGTTTCAGTTTTGAAGACTAATGGGAAATAAGCACATGCACAAGATTCATTAGATTTGTATTAATTACAAGGGGAGAGAAAACAAGATTGTACAGTAAACTGAAGTAATGTCTGGGAAATATAGGCCAAAATTCTTCATCAAGTAGGTGTAGTGTTCCACCGTTGCAGTTCCACATTCCCACATTCTTCCCCTCCTCTGTTAGTTCTTAAATCCTAGGAGGAGCTACTGCAGCTGCTCCTTATTGTTGGGGAGGTGAAGGAGGCAGCAGCAATTCAGACGAGGAAGATGCAACTGTTTTGGAGTTTGTTGTTGTTGTTGTTGTTGTGTGTCTTCAAGTCAATTCCGACTTATGGTGACCCTAATGCGAACCTATGGCATTTGCATCGGCCTGCCTCTGAGACTGAGAGAGTGTGTTGCCCAAGGTCACCCAGTAGGTTTCCATGGCCAATCAGTGGTCCTTCAGTGTCCTAGTCCAACACTCAAACTGCTGTACCTCATACAGAGGGATAAATGAAAGTGCACTCCCAGATGGAATGCTCCGTCCCTTTCCTTCCCCTTGGACTGTAGACCAGCCACTTCTTCCTCCTCTGAATTGTCCCCCACTTCCTTTCCCTCCCTGCAATAGGAGTCCCTCCTGGGACTTGATAGCCATTTGGGCAGGGGAGTTTTTGGATAGGGGACAAAAAGTGAGAGAATAGCCCTCTGTATCCTGTCAAAAAAGAGACAGATACTTGCCTAAGCCACTTTTATGCATGTGTAAGGTACTACCAGGAATATATGCAAACAGGAATAAAAATAAAAATAACTAAACCTAGCCATATCTCCCTGAAATGGACCTTATTAGATGTTGTTAGCATATATTATTTTAATAAAATTTTGGGACATGTGGAGTTCCCTTGATGACCCTGAACTGACCTCTGTGAGATGTCAGCCATAAGCCTCTATGGTAAGTCAGGTAGACACAGGAAAAGGGCCTGCCCAAACAACTGGAAAATTCCCTACCAGACAGGCTTGGGAGTTGCTAAAGGGGAAAGACCATTATCCCTAAAGGTCGACATAATAGTGCTTGCTTGTCCTGAGTCTTACTCCTGATGGGGCAGTGATTAGATTTAACTGCACCCTTTTCTCTCTAGCCTCCTTGATTGTGTCAAGATCCAAGTACATTGTTTAGGTCATCACACCTTTGCTTAACAAAGCCCAGGCAATCAACGCCTTTGTCTTCAACCAAGCCATCAAGTCTCTAGCCAGAAGCTAGATAATTCCTATATAAACCCCTAGATTTTTAGACTCCACATGCTATCCTTAGAGTGCATCTTGGCTCCACGTCAGTCTGCGCTCTGATCATAGCTCCCTTGGCCATCCCTTCCCCCATTTTGGTGGCTGTGCATCATCATCATCATCATCATCATCATCCACAGCAGATCCCAGAGAAGCCTTCAGAAGTGAGTATCTCCCATATTTTGGCCCATCCCATCTATTCCCGCTTTCACTCCTTTACTTCCAAGTGTGCAGTGTGAGTGCATGTGTCATATTTGTATGTGTGCAGTTTTCCCCTTTTAATAAATATTTAGACCTTAATTGTAAAAGCTTGTCTCAGCGCCATCCATTGTGGGATCTCTTAGTCCTCTGGTATACACGACAGTACTTCGGTCTCACAGGGTGTTGTTAGGGCCCCACTCTTGTATGTTTTGAGCTAATTATAAATTCCCCTAATTAGATCCTTTCTAACAATGTCACCAAGAGAGAAACTGTGATGAACACTATTAACACCAGATAAGGACAAGAACAAAAATGTGAAACAGTAAGGATAGTGTGAGGGCACTTGAGAGCCATGTGGAACTCATATATATATATATTTATATAAACAACAACAGAGAAATCCAGATGATTCTAATCACAGGGTCTAAAAGCAAGAATCTGCACAACCCTACCAAAATTGCTTGCCTAACTAAAGGGATTCACAGTTAATCCCAGTAAATCAAAACATAGTGCATAAATTTCCTTTGGGGAAATTTAACCTATCAGAAGACTGTAACTGGCCAGAAACAGAGAACTTAAATTACTCCATCACTACCCTCTTCACATACCTGGTGCACACTCCTCATTCAGCTTGCTGCTGTAATTCACCAAAAATCCACATATAATACAATCCCCACATTCAGAAGAAATGGGATAGATTGGTATGACTGCCATCGTCCACATAAACTTTGTTGTCTATAGGATTTCTAGTCAGCTTGCAGTTACAGTTCTCTAACAGTCATTTGTATGAACTAGAACACAATTGCTATGATGGCAGTGGCAATTTCTCAGAGCCACGTATAGGGACAAAAAGGATCCCTCCCTTATGTTCATGTTAGTCCTACACCCTTGCTGAGTTCATTCAGTGCCACTGCCACTGAATGGAAAAACAACAGCCTATGTTTTCCATTTTCTGAGCTTGGAGAAGTCAAATTTTTGAAGTATACCTCCAAAAATTCTTGGCATTTCTATGAGCTGTAAACCAAAACAACTTTCCCAAACTCTGGTTATAACTTAACACTAGCAGAGGGTTGGACACGAATGGGCATGGGACTCCCCTCATTTATCAGAGTTCCAGGAAAAGGTGCAGGCCTACTGTTACCCACAGTAACCCTGTAGACTCTTCATATCCGAGAGAGCTTTGAATCAGAAAGGGGGAATCTCAGGCCCTAGAGCCTAATCTGGCCCTCCTGTGGTCCATGACTATTCCTCTTGTAGTCCTATAGATGGCCACACATCCTTTCCTATGATATTACCATTTGGTGACTTCCAAGATTTTATAATGTTTTCTTTCCCCACTTCTACTGGGCAGCTGGGTGAGGGATACTGGAGTTTTTATTTGGGGGGGGGAACGATCATAATACAGCTGAGCTCTTCACAATGTAAAAGGCCCCACTGTGGGGCATCAAGCCCCCAAAAGCAATCCCACCCACACCATTACTCACTCTGTTCCAGGAAAAAAATTGAACAACTTTGTTCTACTTTCCCGTTAGGTTACTGGAAGCGATTTTTATTCCAACCATTGAGCCCTTTATACACTTATGGTAAAGACAGGGCTTGGATCAACTGTCCAGACTGTCAATGGGAAAATGATGAACTTTGCTGTGAAAAGGGCTTGTGCAGTCCCCTTCTGGTGAGTCTGAAATCATCGGCAAGCCCTGTGCACCAGGACGACAGCGCCAGCTGCAATAACATCTGTATTCTGTTCACAGCCACCCCCTCCCAGTTTATAAATAAAACAAGTCAAGTTATTTTGGCCCCAGACATGGCAATGTCTCTTGAAACACAGAGATGCTCTTTTGCAATGTCCCTGCAATGTTCCAGTTCATTGTTATTCTCTAGCAGCAAACAGGACTTGGATTGAACAAGGTACCCATCTGCAGCAACCAGAGAAAGAGAGTCTCTCTTCATATTAGTGTGTGTAATGTAATAAATAGGGGCCTTCAGATCCTCCAAACAGGGAACAAAAGAGGAAATGGAGACAGAGAAGGACTGGGGAGCCCGGAGGAGATGGAATCTGGAATGAAGACAGGGGAAGAGGAGATGTGAGAAACTTATTTCCAAAGTTACAAGATGATTTTGGGTGAAAAGAATTAGAAACTCAGGAATCCAAGAGAGACTCTTATAGAGGCAGAAGTAAGAGAGACTGTAGAGAAACAATGAAGTCATTCAAGCATTTTCCTACTTTGACCATCACATTTTAGTAGAATAAAACAACATCCAAAATCCACAAAATAGCTAAATTATTTTTAACACCTTTCGCTGATGAAGAGGCCAGTAGAGTTTCAAAAGCTTGCATGATGTATTTTGTGCATTTTTGGTTGATCCAATAAAGGTATTGCTATTTTGTGTATTTTGGATGTTGTTGTGTTTTGCTGTATGGCCAACATAGCAACCACTGGATACATTTTATTAGAGATGTCCATCCATTAAAGAAAAGATAGCTTGATGATAATCTGCAAGGTATAAGAACCAGAGCTGGGAAACATTACTTTTTTAGAGTACAACACTGAGGATTCCCAAAATCAGTCTTTTAAATATAATGTTTCCAAGATCTGGTGGGAATTACAGTTTCAGAGCTTTAAATAGAAATAACATTGCACTTAGGCTGTTCTAGGTACACCATATGCATTCTTTTTATATTTTCCACAAGAACCATGTAAAGAAGGTCAGAACTGTTATTTTCATACTGCTAATCTGAAAGCATGGAACAGTGGTTTCAGCACTGGACTACCAGTCTGGAAACAAGCTTTCAAATCCCTGCTCAGCCATGGAAACCTATTGGGTGACTTTGGGCAAAGCATAGTCGCTCAGCCTTAGAAGAAAACAAAGGCAAACCCCTTCTGAACAAATCTTCCAAAAAAAAAAAAAATCCATGATAGGATCACCTTAGACTCACCATAAGTTGAAAACAATTTACACAACAACGTGTCAAATGAGACTCAGAAAATGCAAGGTTGTACAATATGTTTCCAGCAGAAGTGAAATGTGAACTACAGCCTTAGACATTTGCAATCTGATCCTGTCTAGATTTTACTCCAAAAGTAAGTACTCTTAGTTAAATGAGATTCACTCCAGCCCCAAAGAAGTTTGATTAGGATTGCTGACTTAGCTTTTGGAATATGAAGACTTAACAAGACATACACCTACATTGACCATTTATATTTGACTTCAGCAATGGAATCAATTGCCTGGAGAGATGGTGGGATCTCCTTTGGACATCTTTGAAAAAGAGATTAGACAGCTACCTACTGAGGATGCTCTAACTGGAGATCCTGCACTGAGTAGGGGGTTGGACTCAACGGACCATGAGGCCCCTTCCAACTCTATGATTCCATTATTTACATACATACATGGCACAGATTGCGGTACTCAAACTCCCATCCATGCTGATGGTAAAAGTTGTAGTCCATCATTATCTAGAAAGCCATGGGTTCCCTACTCCTGTTTTAGTGGACTGTTAAACTGCAAGCCAACATTCCAGCAATCACTTTGTGGGAATAAATCCATGTGGAATTTATGTTGTCCTAAGTGCAATCACATTCCATGGCAGCAATCCAGTGTGGCCCAGTTTAGTTTAGTAGTTCTGCATGTGAAACTGTGCTACAGCTGGTCATTCACCAACCACTGAACCTTCCACAGATTCTCTGCAGGCCCCCTCCAATGACTATCCATGGCTGGGCAATGTAGTGGTGGAAATCAGAGCAATGTCTGACTATTTTTACTTGGAAGAATTTTGGCAATAAAAATGAATATCTTGCCTAAAATGCCTTTACTTTTTCAAACAATACGAATTTTGTTTAATGACATACCATTCAAAAACTGGCAAAGGGGCTTGTCAAAATTTATTTCGCAGGAGGAAAAGCTGAGAATCAGATTTAAAATTCCCCAAGATGATAAGAGAAGGGGTGATTTTGGGATATCAGACTTGAAGTTATATTTCTTAGCATGTTATTTCATTTGGTTTAAAGAATGGTTGAAAAATGAAAGATCATTACAAATGAAAGCCTATGACATGAGGTTTGGGTGGCATGCACAACTGTGGTATGACAAACTTAAAATAAATTCCATTTCATAAGGCATCCCATTTTGAGTATTTGGAACAGATTGTGTCCTAAAACACTATTATGGATTTCTACTCAGGAACAATTCTATAGTGGGGATAAAAAGATAAAAGAGAAATGGGTAGAATTGATTAGTATTGGAAAATGAGCTATATAGATTTAAAACCAAATATGAATTGTTAAGAGATGGTATTGTTATAGACAACTGTTGGAAGGATTTAAGTTGGATAAAAAAACTTGTTTGCTTTGAGAAAGGAAAAAAGTGAGTTTAAAATTAAACTATGTACAGATGATGAACACTTGATTGGGAAAATTTACAAATTGTTGTTGAAAATGGAATCTGAAGGTGATCAAATAAAAGAAGCTATGATTAAATGACTCTAACATTTTGGTTATAACATTGAATTTGACCAGTGGGAGGGAATGTGAACCAAAAGGCTTAAAAATAAATTTTATTATGATCTCAAAGAATTTTTAAATACAGTGAAGTACAGATGGTACTTGACTCTAGACAAAATATTCAAGATTTATAATACATTCTGGAAGTGTGAAATGCAAGAAGGAACTTCCTACCACATGTGGTGGTCCTGTAGTAAAGCAAGGACATATTGGAAGCAGATACAAATGCTGATGCAAGATATCTTTAAAATTAGAATTCATTTGAAATTTGAACTATTCTTATTGAGGCTGCTGAATGAGCAGTCAAGTATCTGAATTATAAAGTGTTACATTATATGATCTGGGTTACAAGAAAATGAAAATGGAAGAACACAGAGAACTCAAGAAAAAAAGATTGGATTTAAAGTTTTTTGAAATGGCAGAAATAGGTAAATTGTCTATTATTATGAGAGAGAAATCTTTGGGTAATTTTGCAAAAGACTTGGACCATTTCTATCTTACATAAAGAAAGAAAGGAACCTTGTACTTGGGGTTTTTGAACACTGAGTTTCTTAGGATGTTTTTAGGCAGAAGATTAAATGTTAGTTAACTAGTAATGGGATATAAAATATTTTAATACGTACGTCTTTGTTTTGGCAGGGGGGAAATCAATTTCACATTTAAAATGTTTTTCACTGTGGGAGTGGTACATGTTTATATTTGTTTTATAACATAATAAAGATATGGGGGGGGGGGGGAGAGATGACCTCTGGCTATCTCCCTGTAGGCAGATGTGAAGTGACTGCATCCTCTACCGATGTTTGCGGTGTCCTCCAAAAGTCTCTGTGGATGATGCAATTATTTCACACCTGGCTATGGGGACTCAGTTAAACACTCTTCCAATATCCCATGCTCTTCACCAAGTACAGAATGGCCATGAGGTGGGAGCTGCAGTGACTCTGCAGTAGATTGTGGTGGTTGAGAGGGAGGTTTAGAAAGCTGTGGAGGGAATATTAATTTCTGCATGAAACAAAAAGAGGCATACACATGCATAACTTGTTGTCTTGTACCTGCATATGCCACTAACAGGATGCCAGACAAAGAGCATGCCTCATAACTGGTGTGAAGAGGTGGGCTGTATAAAGCCACTCACCATGACTTGGCATAGAGTTATTACAGGATTTTTGCCAAAGGCAGATGTGTGCAATATTTTGGTGATTTTCTGTGTGGGCAAAACATACAATTCCAAGCAAATGACTAAAGGAATTCCTTTGGCACCCCCAAGTTTGTTCTGATTCCTGAACTTCCAATGAATAATGCAACATTGTGAGGTTAATATGGGGATATCATGATCATCCAAAACACATCAGGAATTTCCAGAATATAAAACACACACACACACACACACACATTTCAGTAAAGCAAGATCTAAAGAGTAGAGCGGGTGGGAGTTCTGGACAGACAATAGCAGCTCCAGGAATGGAAAGATGGTTTCATGAAGCAGTGTCTCCAGTCTTTTCTTAATACTTTCACTTCTGAGGGCAGTTCTAGTGCTGAGCTTGAACACAATCTGTGTTCTGCCAACATTTTACACCCTGCAAGATAAATCACATGTTTGTGGCATTTTTTTCTCACTACTTTGGAAAAGGTTTTCACAAGTGGGTGAGCATGAAACATAAGACTAATCATAAGATTCACTGTGGTTAAGACAACAGGATAAATGCTTCTCTGCATCCAAATTCACATCACATTGAACATACAGTCGACCCTCTGTATCCATGGATTCAATCATCTGTGGATATATATATATATATATATATATATATATACACACACATTCCAAAAAGCAAACCTTGATCTTGCCATTTTGTATAAGAGACATCTTTTATTACACCATTATATTTAATAGGACCTGACCATCGATAGATTTTGGTATCTACAGGGGAACCTGGAACCAACCAACCCTCTAGTGAATGACAAGGGCCCACTGTAATGTGTTCCAGAAGAACAATATCTGCATTTGAAGGTGCACTGGGGTGTGCATCCAAATGAGGACATATTTCCTCATCTATGAGTAATTTGCAAGGGGATGCGGGTTAGGAGGAACTCAACACTTTTCCTTCAGGTTATTCCTTTTGCCTCTCCAGGAAGCACAGATTGGTGAACAATGCCATGAACAGGCCTCCTCCTCATTTGTAAAAAAGGAGGTGGTTTTTGCAGATATTTTTGCATCACTCCAAGGGGGTGGGGGGTCAGAGTAAAAAATGGACCTCACAAAATTTGGCATACTGTTAAATGAAACTTTCAGGTCAGTGGGGATAATCAGAAGGGTGAAAGGAGGGAAACTATACCTTCAACAAAAAATCCTTTCACCTAGCAGATGCTGAGCCTTTTTCCAGGGTTGTTTGATTTTGCTTCTTGACTTCAGCTTGGTTAATAGTTGTGTTTTATCTCCGTTGGGAGGGTAACACAAGCAGTAGGTCTAGAACAGGGGTAGGCAACCTTTTTGAGCCGGGGGCCGGGTTGCTGTCCCTCAGACAATTGGGGGGCTGAAGCAACATAAATAATCTAAATAAATACATAAAAATTTAAAAATTAAAAATTTTAAAATAATAATAATAAAAAAATATATGCATGCACACTCTCTCAACCCCAGAAAAGCCATGGCAAAACCCCTGTGGAGATTTTGCCAAGAAAACCCCCAAGAACAAGTAATAACGACAATAATCAATATCATCATGGTGGGGGGGGGGGGGGCGGCGGCGGCGGCGGCAGGACCGGCCTGGGGCCAGTCCAAAGGCCTCGGGGGGCCGCATCCGCCCTGGTGAATGGGGGAGAATGTGGACAACAATAGATTTTCCCAGAATAGCCTAACAATGGCCTGCATCCCATTGACGATACATGCCAATGCACCCTGCACCCCAACATGGCTGTTTAGAGGCAATGGAGAAGCATTTGTGTTCTTATAGCCAGATGAATGACAACAAGATTATCTTCTAGAACCTCCTTAGGACACCCAGGTCATTCCAGAGGATGTCTTTGCCACTGTGCCTCCAGCTATAGGGACATCCTCCACCACCTTCTGCTGTCCACTGGCCACATAATGGCCTTATCAGAGTGGTCCGGATGGTCTGTCTTGCCAAGTAGAATAGTTGCCAAAGGATATTGCCAGCAACAATATATGGTTGTAAGTTATCTCTGTTGTAATGTAACAGAGGTAATGCAGTAACATGTTGTATTGCAAGTATTTGAGGGTGGCTTGGTTTTGGAACTGGCAATTATGATTCTTTAGCTGTACAGAGGAGCTGTTTCTGTTAGAGATACAAGCTTTTAGAATTAGTTTGCTGATATGGATCAAT
Organism: Phrynosoma blainvillii; assembly: GCA_026167975.1. Taxonomy (NCBI): domain Eukaryota; kingdom Metazoa; phylum Chordata; class Lepidosauria; order Squamata; family Phrynosomatidae; genus Phrynosoma; species Phrynosoma blainvillii. Next base: position 159,116,105 of record JANUYF010000004.1, read on the forward strand.
ACAGCTTTCAGTTTTAGAATTTTAGGGGGAATAAGGCTATTGGATGGCACAACGTGTGCCTGCACTTCAACATTTACCATTGTCCTATGATTTTGACCTTGTATCTACTTCCATATTGGGGTTTAAGGCCAGAAAAATGCTATTCCTGAACAGTATTATCAAAAAATTGGTCAAAACTGTGTTTCTTGTGTTTCACAAAACCTTGAGCAAAAGAATCCTATACTGATATCTTCAGTCTGAGACATATTGTGCACAAAATAAGCAGGTGATTGTTTTGCTCAAAAAACTGCATTTTCTGCACAGAAAATATTGTTTTTTTAAATTGAAATATTATTTTCTGTGCAGAAAATGCTGTTTTCTTACACAGAAAATTTAAGTATGTGCAGATTTTACACAGAATATGTCCTGAACTGCAAATAAGGATTGCAAACTGCAGTTTTTGAAGACTTTTCCAAAATGAGAAGAAAGCTGCTAAAACTGCTCATTGTTTGCTTAGAGAAGAAAACTAATGAAGATGTATATCCCTATTTCTAGCTTCAGGAAGAAAGCTGGGTTGAGATCATGCCTCCTTGACTCTGTTTGTCAAGAAAAAAGGGGTGAGATGGCCAGAACAGACATTTTCTTTGTTTCTTTGAAGCCAACTATCTCAAAAGTTATCACTCTTTATTCTGGATTTCCCCCCAACCTACCTACACTAAAGGTATGGGTACTTCTGCCATAACCCAGAGGACTCAGCTTCAGAAAATGTTTAAAGAGTTGATCATGCTGCCCTTGACCTAATTTTCCAAGTACAGTTAATATATTTATATGGGTAAACAGATCATGATGCAATCTCTTATATGCAGTCTAAAGTGGTTCAGTCCAATTATAATTTAGCCATGTGGTTAGTTTAACCATGTTCAGCTATGTCAGGCCCAAAGAAAATCAGAAAAAGCTGCAGCAGTGGCACTTTTTATGTATAAGCTATCACATTAATAGCACAATCATTTTGAACTCAGTGGCCCATAGGAAATCTTATATATTTTTAATTTACTCCACTCTTTTGTGAAAGAATTGAGATGCAACCTCTTGAGCACACAATTATATTGCCTAGATCTCAGAAAACCTTTTTTTTTTTTTTTGGACAACAGGCCCTAGAATACTCCAATTAGCATATGTGAATTTGAATACAGTTTGTAAAAGAACCCAGTGCCTCCCATATCACAACCTCAAGTCAGCCCCAATTCATGGCAACCCTGTGGCAGATGATCAGCAGCTTCATAGGACAGCATCCTTCACATTTATAAGGGAACTAAATTTTTGACATGATTCCTCATAAGCATTCTTCCCTGCCTAATCTAGACTAGTGGACTAGGGAGAAGAATTCTAGCCTCACCTTTTCCGAGGCATGGTAGTTCTGTGTGCACAAAAGAGGCTATTTTTTCCCCTAAGTGGAAACATTCAAACATTTTATAGTCCTAAAGATGGCAGTGCACATCCTAGTAACCTCAAGGCTGGATTTTTACAATGTGCTATACATAGACCTAGCTTTGTCCCAAGTCTGGAAACTCCAAGTGGTGAAGAATATGGCAGCCAGACTGATTTCAGGTATATCCAGGAGTGATCAGATTACATTCATTTTAAAATTACTCTACTGGCTGCCAGTTAGGAGCTTATCGCTCCACTAAATAAGTTATCTTATATTTACTTGGACACTGAAGGAACTGCTGCCGTCACCTGCAATACCTGTGGGATGTTTGTATTCTTACCTACAGATGTGGGGAACTACACATGCTCAAAGTGCAAGTTGGTAGCCCTGTTGGAGGACAAAGTACAGCAGCTGGAGGCGCGGGTAGCTACACTTCAACATATTAGGGAACAAGAGGCTTTCCTTGACAGAACAGAACAAACGGTCTTGGATGGGGAACACACAGAGGAAGTCACTGGGGAAGAGAAGGTCACATCACACACACAGGAGGTAGAAAGCTGGAGGAAGGTCACACGCAGAAGTAAGGAGACCAGGGATCGTACTGGGAGCTTGCGGCTACAGAATCGATTTCAAGCTCTTACTCTTAGCAAGGAGGACGCAGAAGAGCAGCATGGACAGATTTCAGAGTCAGAGCAGGGGACCCTGGCAGTTCCACCACAGAGAACAGTCGCTGCTAAGCCTCAGAGGAGGCGTGTGGTCGTGGTGGGGGACTCCTTGCTGAGGGGGACAGAAGCAGTGATTTGTGGGCCTGACAAGATGTCTCGAGAGGTGTGTTGTCTTCCTGGGGCAAAGATCAGAGATGTGACAGAGAGGCTGACAAGACTGGTCAGGCCTACCGACCAATACCCCTTCCTTTTGGTCCACGTGGGAACGAACGACACAGCAAGACACAGCCTTCAGAACATCAAAAGGGATTACGAGGCTCTAGGAAAGAAGCTGAAAGAAATGGAGGCACAGATTGTCATCTCGTCTCTTCTGCCAGTTCAAGGGCATGGTTCAGGAAGAGAGAGGAAGATAGCAGATGTCAACAATTGGCTCCGCAGATGGTGTCGTCGAGAATGATTTGGATTCTTGGATCATGGGCTGCGGTTCCATGAGGGCGGACTCCTGGCAAGGGATGGGCTGCATCTCACACCAGTTGGAAGAAATGTTTTTGCCAACGGTCTCAAGAATTTGATCAGGAGGGCTTTAAACTGAACTGTGTGGGGAAGGGAGACAACGTCCTGGAAGACAAAAGGACTGGAGAAAATAGTCAAACTGTCATAGAGGAAACAAGGCAAACAGTACAGGGACCCAACAGTGGGAGGCAAAAAAATGTGCACAGGCAGCAAGTAAAGGGGACACATGGTCTTAGATGTCTCTACACTAATGCACAGAGCATGGGAAATAAGCAAGATGAACTTGAACTCCTAGCACAAGAAAGCAAATATGATATAATAGGCATCACTGAAACCTGGTGGGAAGAGTCTCATGACTGGAATGTAGAAATAAAGGGGTATAACCTTTTCAAGAGAAACAGGACAAACAGGAAAGGAGGAGGAATAGCATTATATGTCAGGGATATTTACACCAGTGAAGAAATCCAGGACATCAATCCTGGAAGCCAAGTGGAGAGCATCTGGATAAAAATTAAAGGGGAAGGAAACAACAGGGATGTTAGTGTGGGAGTCTACTACAGACCCCCAACTCAAGCAGAAGAATTGGATGAAGCCTTTCTAGAACAGATGACCACACACTCAGAAAGGAGAAATATAGTAGTGATGGATGATTTCAACTATCCGGATATTTGCTGGAAGTCAAACTCGGCAAAATCCTCAAGGTCTAGCAAATTCCTCACTTGCCTCGAAGACAATTTCATTGTTCAAAAGGTGGAAGAGGCAACGAGGGAGTCAGCTATTTTGGATCTGACCCTAACTAACAGGGAAGACCTAGTTAATGGGGTGCAAGTGGTTGGATCCTTAGGCGGGAGTGATCATGTCCTCCTGGAGTTTATTATACAGTGGAAAGGAGAAGCCAGGCATAATCAGACACGCATTCTAGACTTTAGGAAAGCTGATTTTAGTAAACTTAGAGAAATACTGAGGGTGATCCCATGGACAGGAATACTAAAAGAGAAGGGAGTTCAAGACGGATGGGAGTTTCTCAAAAGGGAGATACTGAAGGCACAATTTCAAACCGTGCCAACGAGGAGGAAAAATGGGAGGTGTCTCAAGAAACCAGGATGGATGACTAAGGAACTTGCAACTGAACTATGTTTTAAACGGAACATGTATAAGAAATGGAAAAATGGGGAAATCACCAAAGAGGAATTCAAACAAATAGCTAGCACGTGTAGGGGTAAAGTCAGAAAAGCTAAAGCGCAGAATGAAATCAGGCTTGCTGGAGAGGTTAAGAACAATAAAAAGGGCTTTTGGGGGTATGTCAGTAGCAAAAGGAAAAAGAAGGAAATGGTAGGGCCACTGTGTGGAGAAGATGGCAAAAAGTTAACAGGGGACAGAGAAAAGGCAGAATTACTCAACACCTTCTTTGCTTCAGTCTTCTCAGAAAAGGCAAAGGGTGCTCAACTTGAGGATAATGGAGCAGAGGACAGAATAGGAGAATTTCATCACAGAATAAGTAAAGAGATAGTACAGAAACATCTGGTTAATCTAGATGAATATAAGTCTCCAGGACCAGATGAATTACATCCAAGGGTATTAAAAGAACTGGCAAATGTAATATCAGAACCATTGGCAATAATCTTTGAGAATTCCTGGAAAACAGGAGAGGTCCCAGTGGACTGGAGGAGGGCAAATGTTGTCCCCATCTTCAAAAAGGGGAAAAAAGAGGATCCCAACAATTATCGTCCAGTTAGTCTGACATCAATACCTGGAAAGATTCTGGAGCAGATCATTAAACAGAGAGTCTGTGAACATCTGGAAGATAATTTCATAATCACAAAAAGTCAACATGGGTTTCAGAGAAACAGGTCATGCCAGACAAATCTGATCTCTTTTTTTGATAAAATTACCAGCTTGGTAGATGAAGGGAATGCTGTGGATATAGTATATCTTGATTTCAGTAAGGCCTTTGACAAGGTTCCCCATGACATTCTTGCAAGCAAGTTGGTAAAATGTGGGCTAGACAAAGTAACTGTTACATGGATTTGTAATTGGTTAACTGGTCAAACGCAAAGGGTGCTCAACAATGGCTCCTTTTCAACTTGGAAAGAAGTGACCAGTGGGGTGCCACAGGGCTCTGTCCTGGGCCCAGTGCTATTCAATATCTTTATTAATGACTTGGATGACGGTATTGGGGGCATAGTTATCAAATTTGCAGACGACACCAAATTAGGAGGAGTAGCTAATACCCCAGAGGACAGGATCAAAATTCAAAATGACTTGAACAGACTAGAAAGTTGGGCCAAAGCTAACAAAATGAAATTCAACACAGAGAAATGTAAGGTACTGCACTTAGGGCGGAAAAACGAAAAGTACAGATATACGATGGGGGACACCTGGCTGAATGAGACTACCTGTGAAAGGGATCTAGGAATCCAGGTGGACCACAAGTTGAACATGAGTCAACAGTGCGATGCTGCAGCTAAAAAGGCCAATGCAATTTTAGGCTGCATCAGTAGAAGTATAGTGTCTAGATCAAGAGAAGGAATAGTGCCACTCTATTCTGCTTTGGTCTGGCCTCACCTGGAATACTGTGTCCAGTTCTGGGCACCACAATTCAAAAAGGATGTGGAGAAACTGGAGCGTGTCCAAAGGAGGGCAACTAAAATGGTGAAGGGTCTGGAAAGCAAGCCCTATGAGGAACGACTTAGGGAGCTGGGGATGTTTAGCCTGGAGAAGAGAAGGCTGAGAGGTGATATGATAGCCGTGTTTAAATATTTGAAGGGATGTCATATCGAGGAGGGAACAAGCTTGTTTTCTGCTGCTCCAGAGACTAGGACCTGAAACAATGGATGCAAGCTGCAAGAAAAGAGATTCCACCTCAACATTAGGAGGAACTTCCTGACAGTAAGGGCGGTTCAACAGTGGAACACACTCCCTCGGAGAGTAGTGGAGTCTCTTTCCTTGGAGGTCTTTAAGCAGAGGCTGGATGGCCATCTGTCGGGGATGCTTTGATTGGGAGTTCCTGCATGGCAGGGGGTTGGACTGGATGGCCCTTGTGGTCTCTTCCAACTCTATGATTCTATGATTCTATGATTCTATGATTCTATGATTCTATGCCAGCTTCAATCTTCTTCCGGGATACTCCCGGATGTAAATTGCCACCGATTTGGCCGTGATGCCATCAATCAAATACAGCTCAGGTCAGACTTGGGTTGAAGTCATGTTCAGCTACCAAATTTTAGAAGTCGAAAAGTTCCAACTTCGAAAAAGTGCCGGCTGAGCACGGCTTCGGCCTGAGTCTGACTCGGCTGGCACCATCGCGGCTAAATCAGTAGTGATTTACATATGATACCATCTAGGGGTATCCTGGAAGAAGATTGAAGTCGGCAAAGGTAAGCCATCTGATTTGGGCATTCGATAAGCTCCTTAGTTTCTGGGAAAAGTGTCAGTTATTACCTTTAAAGCCCTATATGGTTTGAGTCCAAGTTACCTACAGGTTCACCTTCTCCCATACAACCCACCATGTATACTCAGGTCCTCTGGGAACTGTTTGCTCCAACTGGCCAGGACTACTGACAATGGTTTTCCAAAGGACCTTTCTGTCTGCTGCCCCCAGATTGTGGAATGACCTGCCAGAAGATATAGGACAGATGAAAATGCTGACTGCATTTAAAACAGCATTAAAGCCATATCTCTTTTGGCAGGCCTACCCAGTCAATTTTAAATCATCCCTTTTTAATTTATATATGTGCTCTTATAAGTGTATTTTAATGATTTCATAGTATTGTATTTTAACCCATATAATGTGGGTTTATGTGTTTTTAATTGTGTTTTGTATTTTAACGTGCTGTACCCCATCTTGAGCCTTGAGGAGAGGTGGGAAAGAAATAACATTTATTATTATTATTAGTAGTAGCCTCCTCCCTCACTGCTGGCAGTTTGGAATCTGACAGCTAAGGAACATGAGGCTACAGATCTTATAGTTGAGTCCATACTGGGCAGCAGTCAGTGCAGCAGTATGTGCACTACTATGTGCAGCAATGGCATCCAAGTTCATAATAATAATTTGGTTTGGAATAGTCCTTTGTCCAGCTCACAAAATTCAAAAGAGTTTCTGATAGGACCTTGCTAAGAGTCCAGTCTATCTGACGGTCATTGGCAATCGAGTGCCAATTCACCCATAACTGCTTCTCTGAGTCAGAATGTTGCACAGGCTTTGGAACAAGCACCCAGAACCCCAAACAACTGCTGGGCCCCATGTGGACGTTCTTCAATCAGTGTATAAAATGGGAGAATATAAGAATATGGCTGATTAGGCCTGACTCAGTTGTGTGTTCCTGGAGAAAAGCAGAATGGTTACAGGCAAAGCCTGGCAAGTGGAGGGAAAGTATGCCACTGCACCTGAATTCATTTTAATGCCAGCCTGTTTTTCTCAATGAAGCTTTCTTTGATAGCTGTGAACCTATACAGTTTTCAATGGGCACATATGGCCACCCCTAAGCCACAAGATGCTGTGTGAATATATGAACCGGGCAAGCTTTGAAATAAATGTATATTTATAAATAAAATGGGTAAGCCAGGAAAGAGTTTTCAGACACCCTTGCCCCAAATGCTCACCAAGAAATGTGGTGCCAGTTCTAAATAAAGTCAAGGTAAGCCCACCTTTCTGCACATGGTATGGAAGCAGCAGAGGGTTGCCTCCTTTGTGCTACCCCAGGCCATGATTATAACACGAGGGGGGATTTTTATCTGGCCAGAACAAGGAGGAGGGGAAATGATGGAGGTAGTTGTAATAATAGCAGAAGACTTGTTAGTACTTATCTATCTTTCTCTTCAGAAACAGCAAGGATCATTATAGCCTCAGGTACCACTGGCACCAAGCCAAGGAAGTTACTGTCTTAGTGATGAGCTGCAAAACACAATGTGAACTTTCCTGAGTGTGTCATTAAAATCCCTGGCACTTTTCATAAATGTTTGGAGCTATCAAATTGGCCACACTCCAAACTAGGTAATTACATTTTGTCCACCAAAGCTTCCCTCACAGTTACACCTGGCTATTCTGTTTTCCACTTCTTAGCCTGCAGAAGAATTCAGCATGGATCAGGAGAGGAGTCTGTTGAAGAGCAGCTGCGTTCTCAATATGTACAAGGCAGGATCTGATTTAGCATTCATGAGAAGGGACTACAAATAAATGTGAGCTCCTCTCAGGGGTGCTTTTTCAAGGTAAAGTCATGCTGAACTAGTCTGGATTAAGGGTGGAAAAGAAATCTGTTGGGGTCACACTTCCACAATAAAGAAATATCCAATTTGCACCTTTTGAGACTGGCAATGGGATAGGACATGCAAACTTCCCAGTGTTGATGTTATTGAGTTTCTCTGAACTCCAACATGCATATTCTTTCCATCCTTTCTTTGGGATCATATTGAAAACTGCCCCCCCCCTTCTGAATTTATTTGTATAACTTATGCAACTCCCTCCCATTGATTATGGACTGTTTCTGCATTTTTAAAATGCCTGGCAAAATAAGCACATTGGGCATATGTAATTTTTTTCCAAAATAACCTATAAGCCTTGCATCTCTGCAAGGAAAGTAGATGGGTGGAAGGCAGGCAGACAGATAGATATGGAAAAGGCGGACAAGTGTTGTTTAACCAGAGTGAAAAATACATAGAAACACATACATTACTTTAGAGAGCATACAAAAATGCATACATTGGGAAATGGTGATTCTCAATATCTGTGCAGTAAGAAAGAAAAAAAAACCCTCACAATTTGACACGGAACAGATTGAAGAAGAAAAGCTTTTTAAGAACTGCAACAAAAATTAGACTGGTAGGGTTTTTTTTTAACCTTCCTGTTCTAGATTTCCATATCTCCAGATGACTTACCTACCTACCACACGGAATTCTTCCCAGTGAGATTCTTTCCCCTCTTCCACCTGCACCGACTCTGCAGTTGCCAGTACTGCAAATCATTGACAAGGATTAGGAGTCTGGGGACGTTTTCACACGGGGCTTTTTGAGGAGGCAATCCTACCTCCGTCCAGCCCCACTCTGGCTCCATTTCCGCGTAGTTCACACGTGCGCGGCGGCAAACCCTGCCCCTTCCGGTGCCATCCCTGCGTCCGTCCGGCTTTTCACTCCGTGTGTTCAAACGCACGGAGCCCTAAGTCCGGCGTCACTCCGGGTGGCAAAAGGCTAACTCCGGCTAGCTCCGGCTTCAGGTAATTCCGGCTGTCCACCCGGAATTAGCCTGCCGCCGACAGAGCCATTCCAGAATCGGCGGCAGGAGCCGTTCCGGAATGGCTCCACCCAGCTTTAGGGGCCCCCGTGTGAAAACGTCCAGAGTGAGCAAACCCTCAAATTACTCACTAATGGGGGAGGGTCTGTAGCAAGTCTGGTTAGATGACTCACTGCTGCCAACTTCTTTCTTTCAGTTAGTCTCAAAGGTGCTACAAGATCTCTCTACATAGTGATTCTACAGACTAACACTGCTGTATCTTTGAATTGAACAACCTATAGTCCTTCTGGTTGGGAACGTCAGGTGACTCTGGACAGTCAATCTGGTAGGTATTGACAAGGTTGTGGTGTCTGACCGTAGGGGCCAGTGCTCATCTCTGTTACTAAGCCGAAGAGCCAGTGTTGTCAGAGACTACTCTGTAATCATGTGGCCAGCATGATTGCACAGAATGCTGTTTACTTTCTCACCAAAGTGGTACCTATTTATCTACTTGCATTTGCATGCTTTCAAACTGCTAGGTTGGCAGAAGCTGGGACTAGTGATGGGAGATCACCCCACCACGTGGCACCTGGGCCTCAAACTGCCAACCTGTCAATCTTGCAAACAACAGAGTTGACATCTTAACCACTTGAGCCACAGCGTCACCATAGTCAATCTGGTAGCCCTGGCAAATATGAATGCCTTCAGATCAGACTCCATCTCCCATTCACTGATCTGCTCAGCAGACTCCTGGGCTGCATCCACACTGCAGAAATAATTAGAGCAAAGCTCCGATGCCACAACAAGCTACAGTTCCCAGAATTCCATAGCACTGAGCCATGGCAGTTAAAGTGATGTCAAATTGAATTATTTCTGCAATGTGGATGAAGCCCAGGTCTTTTGCCAGCCTGCCAGCCTGCTTGCCTACTTGCAGATTCTCCCCAGCCTGTCCCTTCCTTGTCTCCAGCCTGCCTGCCTGCAATACACAAGTTCTGTCTACCACCACACTGAAATCACGCTGCAGACTTTTAAAAATTTCAGCACTGGGGCCATAATAATCCCTTAATAAATCTGAGGTCAGGGAACATCTTAATGTTGTTGTTGTTGTTGTTGTTGTTTCTGAGCCATAAACTGCTTGGAGGCCTTTTCAGTTGAAGAGCAGGACAAAAAAAAAAAAAAAAGCTTTAGATAAAATTGATTGATTGATTGATTGATTGAATTTCTATCCTGCCTCAGATGGCAAGGTGGCTTATGATAATTTTTTTTTAAAAAACGTGAAGCTAAAAGATTAGCTTACAAAAGTTAAAGAAAAACATTGAACAATGATAATATCTTTTAAAAAAAAAGATTAAAACCAGTTAAAAGGATTTAAAACACAATTACTAGCAAAAGATTTAAAAAGACAGCACCACTTCACAAAGACACTACTGCTCCATTGTTAAAATGCAAAGGCCTGCCTGAATAAAAACATCTTCATTTGCCAGCAAAAAGAGAGAAGGGAAAGGACCAACTGGACCTCCTGGGAGCAGCCACTGAGAAGGCTCTCTCCAGAGTAAATTAAACGTTCACACATATATGTATTCTGGCATTTGACTCATACAGGTTGAAAAGATAAGCAAGGCTGATTTTATGCTCTTTGGCCGACAATCTAATCTCTTGCTCTTCAGAGCCTAATAAAATTTCCACTTCCTCCCTCCACCCCATTTTGTAATTTTATCTGAAAAGTCCACCTTTTCTCTCAAATACAAGCCATGCCCAAGTGGCCACATAAATGAGATGGTTCATATTTACACTATGTGTCCCATGTTGTTTCTTATTTCTCTTCACCCAGAAGGAAACAACAACACACGTTAATCTCTGTTCTCCTGTCATCAGTCTTGATTGTGCAAAAAGCAATACAAGGAAAGTACTCCTTAGCAAAAAAGACAGAACACAGATTCTCAAGAAACTAGGCTGTTTGTTGGGAAAAGACTGCTATGGCTAGAGGACTGCTAGGTTCAATACTGGCCTGTTTGCTTTTATTGGTACAGAGAGTGAAGAGCAGAGAAGTGGCCCTGGACAAAATTCTCATAGAAGTCAAGATTCAGAAATTGATTCTCATATGCAAATCTGTCTACTCCATTTGCACAACGAATGTGCAAATAAATTAGCAGCTGAGATTGGCTTAGACAGCTGAGATAACACAGGAGATTATTGCATGGCTTAAATAATACTCTTTACCACTCCCGAATTTAATTCGAATTTGTGCTGCAGCCATGTTTTATTGCATGGCTTTTGCAGCTGAATCCAACTTTAGACTAGATCCCCGCTCCAATAAGTATCTGAAAATGCACTCCGGCGACCATTTTTCCAAGTCAGAACCTTCCGACTTGGAAAAATGGCCTCTAGAGCGTGTCTCCCAATTTGCATTGGAGAGGGAATGCATCTGGATGGCTTTTTTTGATGGGGAGCTCTGCAATAAGACTCGGCTCCAGCCTGAATTAGGCTCTATTTCAAAAGAGGTAACCTGGGTTTGGGAGGAGGTGTGATAATCTCCATAGCCAAGTTAAAAAAGGGTTGGTATATTCTAGTCCTTCAAATTGAGGCATCTAATTTGCATATTGTGCAAATTATTATATGTATGCTTATTATTTATTTCATTCTAATTATGCAAATGAAACACATTAACAAACACGTTAATTTTTACTGCTATGTTTCATACTTGGTGCTATTTTATTAGTAACTACTCTTCTGACTAAACAAGTAGAGTCATTATAATTCTGAACTCAAAATGGAGAAGAACAAGCCCAAAACTCTTGGAATTTAATGTGTGACCATGGGCTATCACTACCTCTCATCATATCACCTTATAGGGTTGTTGTGGGGATTAACAACACAACAAAATCCATGTAAAGTGTGCATTTTCCTGGTTTGAGATATAACAACCACCACAGTCTTTTCTCATGCACAGGCACTTCTAATGCCAAACAAGTTACGGTTTGTTTGGAGGTTTTGCCATCCATTTTCTTCCTTATGGAAAAAAGGGGTAGATCCATGCAAACATCACAGCAACCCTCTGAAAGTGGATCCCCAGAGGAAAATGCAGAGGAAAGTAGTGAGGAATTTACAAACTGCACTTCCTTCCCTTGCACTTTACCTCTCCTTGTAGTTGCTTCTCTTGTTCTTTGCACCTTCCAACTTGCAACTTTCTCCTTTCCTGAAATATAGGTGAAGGGAATATTGATGAATTGCATGCACAAGTTGGATACAATAGCTATGGAAAAAATATATAGTTTAATGGTGCATTGGCAGTAATGAAATTGTTTGCTTGTTTATTATTTGTTAGACTCACACAATGAACAGTAAATACATTTAAAACAAATTAAAAATACAAAAGATAAATGATGCAACTGAACACAACACAAACATCCAGAACCAGCACAGATGAAAACATAATGGCAATCTCAGACAAATCACTGAGGGCTTTATAACACCAGAGTGTTCAAATACTAAAATCACTTTCTTTTCAAAAATGCTATGCAATCGGGACTGCTCTCTTCCTTATCAAATCTTTCTAATCTTTCTGGTATTATACTAATAGTTTATCACATGCAACATTTGACATTGTCCACTCAGTACTGCCCAGTGTGTGCCTAGTTTGGCACACAGACACCCCAAAGAAATATAAATTAAAGGAAGTCGTGTCTTTTAAATTGTCTTCTTTTTTCCTGGGGAGGGGGAAACTAATCAGATTAGACTAATCAATGGTACATGAAAGCAATTACTTTGCCAGCGATTAATCTTGTCTTCCCAGCTCAGGAACTCACTGGCAGGCAAAGGACAAGCAGCACCTAAAGGCCACCCACAGACCACCCAAAATCGGGGTTAAAGCAGTATTGAGTTTTCGCACTGCAAATGCCAGCAACATGGAAGTGCAAAAGCAGATCATTCATGGAGGTTTTGTGTGAATGAAAGGAAATGCCTGGCAAACAGTGTCCCACCAAGTTAACAACAGAAAGGAGGCAACATTGTGTAACATGTCCCAGCAACAGATGCTATTAATCAGCTGTTATTGCAGTTTATTGCCTGATGTGATTAAAGTCCTGAGTCACAAAGGCCAAAGATCTCAATGCTACTCCCAACCAGAATGTGCTTACTGAATGGTAGATCAACCCCAGGGGCATCACTAGGGGAGTGATAGCTTATACCTCGGGGGGGGGGGGGGTAACATCTGATAGGGCAGTCACTCCTGTCTATCTGAGGACCCCCCTGGCCTCCTCCCTCCGGCAGCCAGGGTGCCTTTGCAGTCCATTGGCTGTGGCTGCTGGTGGGGAAGGGGTGCTGCTGCCATGTGGCAGCTCCTTCCAGGTCTGGTGGGGCTGTTGGCCAAGTGAGGAAAAGGCTGCCATGCAGGGGCAGCAGCCCACCTCCAACAGCAGCCGTTGGTAGGAAAGGAGTGCCTTCCTGAAGTGGCAAGGCTTCTAAAGAGAATTTCCTCCCTTTCCTGTTTGCCTACCTTCCCCACCAGACCTAGGAGGAGTTGCCAGGCAGGAGCAGCAGCAGTCCACTGCCACTAAGGCAAAATGCCCTGGCTGGTGGGGTGGGGTGGCTCGAGGATGTGCCAGGCAGCCTGGGGGATGGCAGCATGAGTTGCCACACTGAGATGACACCAACCCTGGTGATGCTACTGATCACACCTTGTGCAAATCAGATGACTGCAATGTCTACTCTAACTGGGATCAGCAATTGAATTTAGATAATACAGAAAAACTTTACAAGGGCTGAAAAGATGAGGTCAACCAAGATGTATAGGTCAGGCATCCTCCATTGTCTCTCATCAGACATGCAGTATATACCTATACATGTTTACCTGACTGAGTTCTGTCTAATGTATGCCCACGTAAGGGTGTATAGGTCTACAGCTTAATTGGTGGGTCTTTGGCAGCTGCTTTTGGGGATGACTCCCTGTGTTATTCTGGGTGATTGCCAGCACATGGAAGAAGAAGTACATGGGGAGAGGTCATCTCTTCTGGATCTTCCACAGTCCTAGAGCCAGTCCTGATGGTTATTCAAAAGTAAATCCCACTGGGTTAAATGGGCACAGAAAAGCAGCATTTTGGATATATAAAGGACACTGTTTCCAAACAATGTCGGAAACTGATAACAAATTTGTTTGCTACTGTCAGGGTGGAGTTTGTCATCTAAATGGAAACCAAGTGACTTGTCAATCTAAATTATATTAGGAAGCCAGAATATGCTGAGTATGATCCAGCCAACTCTAAGTGCCTTCTAAAAGCCCCATTGATTACAATAGAAGAGTTTAAAATTGCTTAAATCTTTCCTACTGAAATCAATATGACTAAAAGCTTAAACAGATCATGCACATAATAAACAACAGTGACTCACAATGTACAGACAAGGAAGGGAACCAAAAATTAACTTTTAAAAAATGGACTTAAAAGCAGAACTATGTATTAAGCAGGTAAAATATTTTTAGAAGTATTGCTCAAAGATGTGTTAAGAATTAATGTTGGATTATCTAACACACTTTTCAAATGTCTTCTTAATATATCCCTCTATCTATCTATCTATCTATCTATCTAGATATAGATATTACACTACAAATGGGATATGCTGTTTTGTAGGCCTATAAGATACTATTTAATGCTACCCCATAAAATTTTGTGAAACATTTCAAGAATTCAATGATTTGATGAGACTACCTCCCCAAGCAGCCAACTGGATTGCTTTCTGATTTCTTGTACATATTTTTTATTTATTAAAATAGGCATAGCCTACCCTATATTAAAAGCTCTTAGGATGCTGTGCCATAAAATCAATATAAACAATTTAATTTTAAATTAGTAGAATATAATGTAATACAATGAATATGATGTAAACAATCTAAACAGTACAAAATATGTTAAAATAGTTTGAAAATATGTGCACTGTATGAACTGGATTAGACCCCAAAGGCTCTAATAAAAAGGTTGGCACCAGGAATGAAGCCAGCTTGGGTGCCAATCAGACTACGGTCAGACTCAAGGGCATTCCACAAACCAGCAGTCCCTCTCCCATTTCTTCCCAGTGTATTGCTCCCACTGATGGGGCACAGAGACCTCAATACTCAGGCAGGTGTATAAAGGGAGAAGCACCTCTTCAGATATCAAATTAAACTGAATTTGATATCCTGGGAGGCAACACACACACACACTAGTATGGGCCAGTAGCAATTTCTGAACCTACGCTTTTTGCTGAATGCCCTCTGTGACTGCTTGTATATACTGAATTGGTTCCAAATCAAACTGAAAGGAGTTGATTGTCTGGGGTTTTCAATTTTCACCACAATATTGTGTAACTATGAGTTGAAGTGTAAAAGTGCAAGGCAATAGGTAAGCACAAAATTCAAGTCTCAGAAACCTTGAATAAATCACCCTTATATCTCTCTTATATCTTCTTATTTCACTACACCAGGGACTGAAAGCTTTTCTGCATGCACATGTTTACCCATTTAAAAAATTGTGGTGTCTTTGCTGGCAGCTTTGGCCGGCTTCCGGTCAAACACTGAACAGGCCACTGAGGCTAAACTGTCTTCCCATTCATCTAAAGCTACATCTATTTCAGGCAATAACTGTGCTAGTTTCTCCAATATAATCATGTTAGATCTGCTTTTCCTTTCCGTCTCTTGAATTGGATTGTACATACCATGAATTGTTAGGTGCCATTTCGAAAATAGCCCATTAGTTTATAGGTTACTGCAGTGAATTCTGAAAATGAAGAACATTTTCCTGGATTTGTGTCATTTTATCCATTGGATGAACATTGAACTAACCCCCAGCCTGGTTAATTTCGAGTCCATTTAGATAGCAGATCACTGAGTGGGACTCAGCTCTCCTCCTTTCCCTCCTTCCACCTTGCTACCCATCTGAGTTCTTTAGATGAAGGATAGAATGCAAATATACATGCAAAACTGCCTTCTGCAGAGTCAGAGCAGTGCTTCCCTTAAGCCAGTATGGTCTCCTCTGGTTGACACAGGTCTCCAAGGTATCAGGCAGAGCTCATTTTCAGATCTCCTGTCCAGAGTCCTTTTAATCAGGCAGACAACTATCGTAAACATGTAAGGCACTTTTTCTTTTTTTGTTTTTTGTATTAGTTATGAAAAACATAGATACGAGACAAGACAACATAACAACAACAATCCCAACATATATACACATCCTTCCCTCCACCCATCTATTCTGGCATTTATCTAAAAAAAACCAAAAAACTAAAAACCTAACAATATCATGTAATTACATTCATATCTGCAAACAATCCAATATAGTATCTTCCATCCATTCCTTTCATGCTAAACATTAAAAACATAAAACAATAATACATTGACAGCAGTTTCCCTGTTTTATATTTATCTTCTTTGTTCTATCCTTAATTTATGGGAGTTCTTTGTCTTTGCTCTCTTCTGTGAAATTTTCTTCTTTTTGGTACTTCCTTTAGTGTGATTTTGCCACTTGTCAATCTGTTAAATTATTTCTATTATACCCTTTTTGCTTTATGCCAAAAATTAAAATAACTTACATCCTCTTTTTTCTCCTAATTTCTGAAGGCATATCCATTCATCTTTTATATCTTTTCCTCTTAAGCGAACAGTAAGTTTGTCCATATCAGCTGCCTCTCATAAATTAAGTAACCATTCTTCTGTGAGAATACTCATGTGAGTATTACTTTTTTCCCATACTGGGCGTAAAGTATCCTAGCCACTGTGACCATATATAAAAGCTTTTTAGTGTGATTTTTATAGCCATCTTATCTAATCTATTTATCATATTCAATAAGAAGAATTTAGGATCTAGTTCTATTTTTACCTTGAGCATTTTACTTATTGCCACTGCTACCATATTCCAATATCTCTTTGCTTCATGACACTGCCACCACATATGTATAAAGTTAGCTTCTGGTTTTTGACACTTCCAACATTTCGTGTAGCCTGTTTTGTAAATCTTATGTAGTTTGGCAGGTGTCATATACCACTGGTGCAGCATCTTGAAGTAGTTCTCTTTATAGTTCTGGCAAAGAGTGAATTTATTAGTAATTCTCCAGGATTCTTCCCAATTTTCTAGATCTATGGGTTCCCCAATGTCTTGTGTCCATTTTACCATTACTGCTTTGATTGTTTCGTTCTTTAACTCTCTGTGTTTTAATACCTTGTAATATTTTGATATGTGTCTATCTTGTTCTCGAAACATAATCTTACCTATTTCGTTTTCTTCATTTTCAAATCCCGATAATTTTACATCTTCTCTGAATTTTGCCTTTAACTGATTATATAGAAACCAATTTATTTTTATGTTTTCTTGTTGTAAAGATTCTATGGTTTTAAATTGCAAAATTTTCCTGGTATCTGTATATATTATATCTCTATATAGAATCCACTTTTCCCCTTTGTTTTTTGTTCTTTGATAAAAAGCTTCTTTTATAGAGGTCCAGAGAGGGATTTTCAAGTAAAATTGTTTTTTTTATCTAATTCCAAACTTTTAGAAGCGCTTTCCTGATCACATGATGGTCAAAATCTTTATTAGCTGTTACTTTATTATACCAAAGGTACGCGTGGAAATGTAAGGCACTTTTTCTTTGGATGCTCAAGCAACAGTCTATTTCTAATTCAGTTTCATCTGAGTTTCTGAATATACTGGGATGGCTGATGCTACTGCTGTGTTGCTTTTAAATGGCACTGGAGATCCTCCTCTAACCTTCTCTAATAACCAACATAGCATGTTTATCAAATTTCCAAATGACACCAAATTCGGGGGAGAGGGGATACCCAAGAGGGTTATCTGCTTATCTTGATTATATATGGAACAGATTTTGGATATGTGAGAATTTCACCGTGTGTGTGTGTGTGTGAAAACAATAATAGGAACTGACCTACTCATCTAGTATGGCCATGTGATTTTATATCTTAGGGTTTTTTTATCAGTATGTTTATAGATCAGTGTGAACATCATCTCCTCTTCCTTCCAAGTCAATACTTTAACTTAAACTGAGATATATTTACATTTCTTAAGGAAAGCAACTATGACTATATTTGAGAATCCTGATGTACAGAGACCTGCTCATTTTTAAAGATCGCAAACCTATGGACTAGGCATATTAAAGTACAATGTGGAAATGAGAATTCAATTTAGAACAAAGAGCATTAGAACAAAGCTCTTGTGTCTATCAAATAATATTTCAATAGAAAACATGACCTAAATGCCAAGAGTCAAATATATATATATATATATATACATATACATATTTTGCACTGCATGGAAATCCCACCTCTCTTCACCTCTTTCTGTCTTATAGTTCCTACCCCAGGCCACAACAAGCTGAATACAATGATATATGGCTGCTCATCAGTTCTAAATAAAGCTGTCTTTGCGGTACAAGGCCCAGCATGATGCGGTAAGCTCCTGTCACTAGTCCCAACCTCTGCCAAACTAGCAGTTCAAAAGCAAATAAATAGGTACCACTTCTCAGTGGGAAGGTAAACAGTGTTCTGTGCAATCATGCTGGCCACATGATCACAGAGTAGTCTCTGACAACGCTGGTTCTTTGGCTTAGTAACAGAGATGAGCACTGCCTCGTATCGTCGGACATGACTTGACAACATTGTCAATGGGGAATACCTTTACTTTTACCTTTTTATCAAGCAATAGAGGGCCATAATACATTGCTAGTTGACTGCATTTCACACAGTACATTACAAATTGCTCTGTTTCCCCTACTCTCACATCTCTACAGCTTTTAATGAAGGCATGCAAGTGGAGCATGTTCGTGCAAAATAGCTCTTGCATACATGTCACTTACACACCTGCCTGATTCTGGACAGAGAATCTGGATGCATATGTCACACAACAAGGCATAATGCTCTCTTACAGACACAAAGGATGACTTTGAGAGACCACATAGCAAAGGACTGGATACTCCCTCATCCCACGTAAAAAGCAGTGCTTTTTAGGGCTTAATGAAACAGAATGGACAGCAAAGGTATAGAGGCTGGAACAAAGTAGCAGCTGGTGCCCTTTCATTAAGAAGTGACTTATGTCTGCCAGCAACTCACCCTTAGCCAGAGCTTCCCAGAGAAATGCATGATGCTGTGCGTGTGTGTGTGTGTGTGAGAGAGAGAATCAATTGGCTTGATGTGACTTTTGGATTCTATTCCAGGGACTGGCTCTTCTCCACAGGCAGACATCAATAACCTTTCAGTTGCTGCTATGTATGGTCTTTGTATTTTTATTAGAAGAGAGCATACCATTGTTTATGTATATTGGAATAACATGACCAATGGCATTATTGTAACAAGCCCCCAGGTTTTGCTCTACCCATATCCTCAAATGTCCTTTTTATATTTTCGAACTCTCTCACACATGCAACACTGCTTCAAATCTAGCTCAATTTCCTTGCCTCCCCTAGCCCACTTCTGTCAGTCTCATACCCCCTGGTATTTTTTGCTCTATCTTATTTCACTCTTTTCTCTTTACTTCCTTCATTTTAAGGATGCATGAGTGCTAGTGCAATGTAAAGTAGTAATGAAGTTGTAACATCTGATCAGCAGTTATTTTCTGTACAGAATTTGTAGATTCCTTCTACAAAATGAATAAGATTTCTGAACAACCATGCCATAATCAAATGAAACATAATTAATTAATCTAACACTGGAGAGTACTTAGTGTCAGAAAAATGAAGAAAGAGGTTGGATAGATAATGATATTACTTTTTTTTAGACTGAATTCTATTAGGTAGAATAATGATGTAGCATTACCCAAAGGCAAAGAAAATATACTTCTGTTAGAATTGCTACTAAGCCTGAGAACTAACCATTGTCAAAAACCAATCTAATCTGCCAAAGGCCACATTTCATGTTATACAACAGCAAAAGTATATGCTTGACAGTACACTTGATTCAAACAAGGCACCTTAATGAACATATCTAGATATATCATAGTGGGTTGACACAGACAAACAAGATAATGCTTGAGTCTTATGCAAGTTAACATGAATTAAGTGAATTGCAATTTCATGGAAATTCCATATGCATAAATCTTTGGACTGGGGCCAATGTATAAATCATCCACTGGCAGCTAGTGAGTCAGTTAACTAGACAAAATGACTAGTGTTCACTATGTGGAAGTGAAGAGTGGATTTCCATTTGTACCTTTTGGTTGTTAGGACATTGTGGTAGAGGCAGCAGGCACTTTGAGGCTTATCCAGAAAAGAAAACAATCCATGGAAAAACTGAGACATTCCAGATCTTTTTGTTTTGATTTCACCTGCATATTCAGGGTTTTTCATCCAAACTCTTCCTTGAAATATCCCAACTTTCTCTCAATCTACCTTCCCTTGTGTCTTTCAGCAAGTATAACTAAATAGTCAGGAACTACTTGTTCTGTGTTGATTTCGGACACTGGCACTTCTATCTGTACTTCCTGGTGCTTAAAAGTAAGAGCTGGAATTCTCTCTCCCTCCCATCACCATACAATGCTTTCTGCCAGTTTTGCATTGAATACTGCCTCACCAGCTACATGAAATATCCCTCAGTCACATTTCATAATACTACAAATTGGCTTTTTAGAACAGGGCAGTGATGGCAGCAGCTCTAACCAATACCTTCCTTTGAACCTGCCACATAGTGTCAGGACACAATACAACTTTGCATAATCAGATTCAAACAATCCCCAAATGAAGATACCAGCAGCATATGTATAAACCGCCACAAATAGTAAGTGTTGCATCTATAATGCTCACAAAAAAACAAAAACCCCAGGGCAAACAAACATTTAACCAAGTGTTTGTTTGTGTTTTTTAAATAAACTTTACAGGACAGCTCATAGGAGTTTATCACACAGGACGAATCCCATGCAGAAACTAGATTTAAAGTGAAAACAATCCACTTTTGTGGATGCGGGTTGTTTTTCACAAGATGTTCGGGGTTAACCTGAACAGAAAGTAGAAAAAACACCCACAAATGTTCAGACTGTTGCGTGAAAGAGAAATAACGTGAAAATAACCCTAATGGAAAGGCAACAAAACCCTCTCCTTTTTACTTTCAGGAAATTCTGAAAGTAGAAAGGAGTGGTTTTTGCCGACTTTCCATTTGGGTTATTTTCATGTTACCATATTTCTCTTTCTGCCAATGCGTCTGAAAAACAAGCCACATTTGAGGGTGTTTAGCAGATTTTAAAATCCCGTTTCTGCATGGGATTTGCCTCCATGTGCCTCTGTGTGATAAACTTAATAGTTTTGCACTACATATTGCTGCTCTTCTTACTGGCCAGTACAGTAACCTCTCTATTTAACTCACATGATGGTTTCAGAGCAGGGCAAATGAACAATATCAACCTTTTCCTTCTTTACCTCTGGTTCCTTTTTTATTTTATTTTAATTTTGTGTGTGTGTGTGTCCTCTGTGGAAAGGCAAGTAAAGTGCAATATCATGATTTTCTTAAAGGCAAGCAATGCATGAAACTTTGAGACATGCACTCTGGCTAAAAGCTGACATGAAAAGAAAGGGATCAATGCTAATTTTAAAAGCCTAACAGTAAAGCTCAAACTATGTTAGAGGGAACAATAGTCTCTCTCTCAATCTCTTCCTCTCTCTTTCTATGTGTGTGCTTCAAGGACTGCAATGAAACCTCTTCTCCTTGTCTCCCCTTTGATGAGCATTGCTATAAAATCTGCAATTGGTTGGGCCCTCATATGCTTGATCTTCTTTTCTTTGTAATGGTTATAATACTTTTTCTGTTCTCTCTTGCTTACTATGCTGGGTTATAGCAACACTGCAGAATTATAGCAGATCCATACCACTTCAACTGTCATGGCTCCGTCATAAGAAATCTTGGGTTTTGTAGTTTGGTAAAGTACTTAGAATTCTCTCCTACACTCTTCTAAATTACAGAATCAAAGCTCTCTAGCAGACAATTCTAAGTGCATAGTTTTTTGTGGGTTTTTCGGGCTGTGTGGCCATGTTCTAGAAGAGTTTCTTTCTGATGTTTCGCCAGCATCTGTGGCTGGCATCTTCAGAGAATACTGGAATGGAAGGGAATGGGTCTATATATACTGTGAGACCCTGGGTAGGGAGGAGTGGTTCCCAGGTGAACTGAGTGTTGTTATGTGTTGAATAGGTATTGTTCTGTTGTTAATGGCATGGCTTCAGGGTATTCAATCAAGGATATTGTCTGCTATTCCCATGTAACCTGTGTATTGTCCTGTGTTGAATAGGTATTGTTCTGTTGATGGCATGGCTTCCAGGTGAGGATATGCAATCAAGGATATTGTCTGCTATTGTCTGCTGGGAAAGCCCCTGACCCTGGTTGGTTTCCCATTTGCACTTGCTGAGTGCTGATTTTCTTATTTTGTAGGACTGGTAGCCATATCTTGTTTATTTTAAGGGTTTCTTCTTTCCTGTTGAAGTTATCCAAGTGTTTGTGGATTTCGATGGCTTCCCTGTGCATTCTGACCTGATAGTTGTTGGCATGGTCCAGAATTTCAGTGTTTTCAAACAGCATTTTATGCCCAGGATGGTTTATGATGTGTTCTGCCATGCAGCTGCGGACAAGTCTACATAGGGACCACCAAATGCAGTGTACAAACACAAGTCAAGGAACATGAGAGACACTGCAGACTGGGCCAGCCAGAAAAATCAGCAGTAGCAGAACACATCATAAACCATCCTGGGCATAAAATGCTGTTTGAAAACACTGAAATTGGTCTTGATGAGTCTTGTCATCCTCTCTGTTCATCATGAATCACTCGTTGGAGATATTACATCTCTCAAGACATCCTGTCAGGCCGCACACCACTATGTTTGCTCCCCTCAGCAGGGAATCATCTACCAGATTTCTCATGTTCCTCTGGGAATGGGCAGAAGCTTTTCTATCCACCAAGGTCACTTCCATGTCCTCTGGGGACTTAGAATGTTGCCCTGTCCTTGTGTTTCCTCATTGCTCATTAAGGGGAAAGCTTGGAACTGACTGTAACTCTGAACTCTCAGCACAAACTCTAACGTTTTTGCTTCTCTGTGTCACATTCT
The DNA here is from genome assembly GCA_026167975.1 of Phrynosoma blainvillii. Classification (NCBI taxonomy): domain Eukaryota; kingdom Metazoa; phylum Chordata; class Lepidosauria; order Squamata; family Phrynosomatidae; genus Phrynosoma; species Phrynosoma blainvillii. The sequence continues at coordinate 159,138,945 of JANUYF010000004.1, forward strand.
TCCAAGTGTTTGCCTCTTGTGTTCCCTTTGCAAACTGATATTCCAGACTAACATGGGTCTGGATGATGATTGTGTAATTTAAAAAGTGTACAAATCTCTTTTGAAGTTAGAGACAGAAGATGAATCTGAAAAAGAATATACGATAAGGTTCACCCAAATTTTTGGGCATAATATACAAATGGATGGGGGGGGGGAATATGGACTTGGGATATAAAATTCACTTTAGCTAGTAATTTGAAAGAAAATATTTATAAGATGATGTATAGATGGTACTTAATGCCAAACAGGTTGTCAAAAATGTCCATGAAAACATCAAATACTTGTGAGGGTTGTCAGGATAAGAAACAATCTTTCTTTCATATGTGGTGGACTTGTAAGGAGGCAAAAAGATATTGGTCTAAGATTTATATGTTAGTAAAGGTGGACTGTGCAGTGTCACCACAAATATTTTTGCTTAGTATCTTTGATAAAGAATTAGATACTAAATATTGACTACTTCTTTGTTATATGACAACAGCTGCAAGAATACTGTGTGCTCAGATGTGTAAATGGACTGACGCACCCATGACTGAAGAGTGGGTTGTTAAGATTGCAATATTTGCCTGTTTCCAAACTAACATGGATTCTAAAAGATAAACCAACAAAAGACTTTTTGAAGGTTTGGAAACCATTTAAAGAATTTTTTGAGCAAGAAGAGTTCTAACAATGTAATAATTTGTGGTTATGGGTGTTAGTAATTCTAGTAAATGGAACTTAATTAAATCTGTAATGGTAGAATAACCATTACATTTTTAAATTTCATTAATGGTTTTGTTTTATTAACTGGTTTTCTTTACTGGGAGACAGAGTTTACTGTATTTCTGTTAGTCTGTGTTTAGTTAGGTTGTACTTACTGTAATCGGTTAGTGTCTGAGTATTGTAGCATTGTTAGTTTAATAAACAGGAGTTTAGTTTAGTTATACTATTGTGTGTGTGCATCCTATGTATGTATAGCTTTTTATTTTATTATTTTAGTTTAGTTTAGTTTATTCTTTTTTATTTTATTTCATTTTCATTTTTCTTTTATTCTGCCTTTCTTGTATGTTGTTTATTTTGTGGTGAAATAGCTTGTATGTGTGAAAACCAGTAAATATCAATAAAAAACAGTCTGCCACTAATGATGCTCTTTTGTCAAAGCTACAGCAACGTCTGTGACAGTGAGCATCACACAAAAGCTTACATTTCATGGTGCTTAATGGAAATTTGGGTGAAGAATACAAAAAGGAGCCTCAAAGCATTGCCAAGAGGTGGGCAGGAGGCATGAGGGAGGGAATGAAGAGTGGGAGCTGAGGTAATGGAGATTTTCTGTATTAGATTGGTTTTAGAAAGCATTTTTCCTACACCTAGAGGGAACTCAATTTTCTGTAGACATTGAGGCTTTCAAGTAGATTAAAAATCTGTTTCCCTGAGTTGTGGCTGTTTATACACAAACCTGTCATTCAGGCCAAGATATGCCTACAAAGAGACAACCATGAAGACTTAGCAATAGCACCTTGCATTTTCCTAAAGAGCAGCCGTGGAGGCAGCAAGGGTCTTTTGACAGCCTCAAAGTAGAGAACAATTCATGAGTAGCTTCTCATCTCTGAGGGATGACAGAAAGATTTCAGTGCAACACGAAATTCCAGAGGATGAAAACAAGATAAAAATTAGAAGAGACTGAGCTGCCAGGCAAGATGTCCTGCCCTGGAATGACTCTCCCTAGTTGGTCTTAAGCAAATCACTATCCCTGTAAGCCCTTCATGTGAAATGACTACCTTCCAAGGTTGTTGTAAGGACTTAAACAAGATGATACATAAAAAATATTTTATTTCGTTGTATGTTTTTTACCTTATGTAAAAGATCCAACTTATGAAGAAAATGCAAAACATGCTGAAATGATTGCTATTTACTGATATTTACATATAAGACATATAAATAGACATTTTGCGAACTCCCAGAAACAAAGATGTATATTCTTTTAGGATATATGCAAGCAGATGCTGATAATCATATTTAAGTGACTGTTAATATTCCTGCCAGTGGTCACATGTTCACATACTCCTGGATTCATCTGTTTCAGGAAACTGAGGTGGCTCAGATTGTCCACAGCCAGCTTTGGCTTTCCTGAACATATAAATCTTGGCTAGTTTTCTACTTAGTTAAGTATATTAAAGATGAGTAAATCTAGATACTGGAAGTCAGGACTCAGGATCTGATGATTTTAACAGACATGCTGATTTTAAAAGGGGCTACATTAAATCTGATCTTGGAAGCTAAGCAGAGTCAGTCCTTGTTAGTACATGGATGGCAAACTGCAGTGAACCAGGTGCTGTAGGCTATATATATCAAAGGAAGGAACTGCCAAAACTGACTCTGAGTATGCCTAAGAAAACCCTATGAAATTCATGGGGTTGCCATAAGTCAACAGGAGACTTGAAGGCACACAGACATATAGTCTGGGGAACACTGCTACCCAAGATGGACAAGGAAATTGCAATTTTCCCTCCACTCCATTCAAGCTTCAGTTATTACAGCATCTCTCCTCATTCCTGTACATAACAGTGCAACAAGTAATATGCAAAAATATGCTCAAAATGCAACAATTAACTAAACAACTAATAAATTGTTGTCTTTTCACAACACCGAATGTTTGAGGCAGCTGCTTCATTTTGCCTAATGGTTTGGTTTTTAAAATGATAAATGATATTTGCTCTGATATTTGCAGGGGGAGAGCACCTGAGTTTTGTCCACATCCATAAACATTTCACAGATAAGAACTGTAAACATCAGAGTGTAGTTAAGATGGCAAAGCTATTAATGAAGAAGAACACACAAACTAGGAGAGGCTGCAGCAGTTTGAATTTGCTGGAGCTGACTTGGAAGGGGAAGATTCTGCCCACTCCTCTACTCTCCCCTCTGCTGAGTTAATGATGTTCAAACTACTTTTGCCCTTTAAATTCATTTTGCAGAATTGAAGTAAGCTGAGGAGAGAGCAACTGGGACATTTTTAGGCAGCTGTAAAAATTGGACAGCTATCAAGTCTAACTGGATTCCCCAGGTCAGAAATTCAGATTCAGTAGTAGCAACTAAGGGGCTGAACAGACTTCCCAAAAAGGGCAGTGGCAAGCCACCCCTTCAGTTGCCAGATCAGGGCTATGACAACCGCATGCCACAGCCCCAGTCCAGTGCTTTGCTGCTCTAAAAAGAACAGGCAAAACGTCGCTACTTTTTAGAGTGGCAAAAAGGCTCCCTTGCTGCCACTGCAGCGGCTTTTTGGCATTTCTTTGGTGCAGCACATTTAAACACTGTGCAAAAGACACGCCCTTTCACCGCCTGCCATCTGGGCAGCATGATGGTAGCATTGGGGCAGAGTCGGGGTGGCCGGTGTGCGGTCACCACACCCCCACTCCACCCCCAGGCAGGCCTAAAGTGCCAATCTGTACAGCCCCTAAGAAGCCTATTAAGAAACTATAGGTCCTGTTTGGTGGCTTTTATTGTCAGAACTGACCAGCAACCACATAATTAAATTGTGCACACAGGTTTCATTCTAATTGGTGAAAAATAATAAACACATTTCTCCTGCTTATTTCACACCACCTCTTTCCTTGTTGTTACAGATAGATGGGCTCTCTCAAACTACTTGGCCCATGATCGCCTCCTTTCCTGGCTTATCTCAGCACCTGGAATGCATTCACAGTACTAAAGCACAGTGTTAAAACATTGTTAAAACATACTATCACTCTTATATATTCAATTCCTAAATTATGTCAGGACCAAAGTATATGCAACTCCTGACAATGACAGAAAATTACTTGGGATTTTCCTCACCCAATCAGGACAGTTAGAGAGTATGGTTGCCCAAATGTCATTCCTTTGTTTATGATCTGAAAAGAGGTTTAACCACCCAAGGTAAAAGCATACTTTCAACTTTAATAATAGAATCATAGAATTGGAAGGGGCTTCATAGGTGCAAGAAATCCAGCTAGAATATGCCCAACAGGTAGCTCTTCAGCCTCTTTTTCAAGATGGCCACAGAAGGAGATCTTATCATCTTCCTGGGTAATTAGTTCCACTGTTAAACAGCTATTACTGTCAAGAAGTTCTTTCTAATGTTCAATCTTGCTTCCTTTAACTTAAAACCATTAGACCTGATCCTACCCTCTGGGGCAACATAGAACCAACACTGTAACCTCTGCTGCCCTCTCATTTGGTGGACTTTTCTTCTCCCATACTAGCTGTCCAGTGGGTAGAGGGGTTGGGGCTGGGGTTCTACTATGCAACTCTTGCTGGTACCAGTTACTGTCTTTCCCTCAACAGCACTCCTTCTCTTCTTTTGAATTTCATGGTATCAAGCTTTTTGTACCACTTCAGCTCTGGGTTGCAGTCATCTATTGCCCACTTGTATCACCCACCAAGTTCTTATCAGATTTTGAGACCTGGTTTTCTTTTTGGCAGATGAAGTCCCTCTTTGATTATAGGGGACTTCATTAACCATATGGACGACCTTAATAATCCTGCGACTACTCTTCTTAGTTCTGTGTTGTCTTCGTTTGGTTTCAAACTCTTGGAATGCACCTATCCATGCTTTTGGTCATTGCCTCATTGTTCTTACCAAAAAATGTGTAACCTCTGATTATATGGTTATTGAGTTCCCGCTGTCTGATCACCATCTTATTTCTTTCACTCTTGCCCATAATCCACCTTCTCATCAAACTGTCCAATGCCATTTTTTGTGACCTTCATTCCATCAATCCTGAGGTTTTTGGCCAGACTCTTGGCTCCTTCTTATCTTCCTTAGATCTTGGAGACTTTGTGGATCCAATGGTTTCCTTAATCAATTCTACTTTATCTGCAACTCTCAATGGTTTTGTGAATTCTTCCAATAAGCCACAGCCCTGGCTCACTTCCATCATTCGGTTTCTCCATTCTTGCTCTCAAGCTGCCAAACGTTTGTGGGAATGCATTTGTGGGAAAAGACATGGGAATGGGCTGCCTTTATTCATTATAAATTTGCTCTTTTCTCTTTCTCACACACTATATCCCTGGCAAGACAGAATTATTATAACTCTGTGATTGAGGCTAATGAGTGGCAGCCACAGCGTCTTTTCTCCACTTTTAATTCTTTGTTAAAACCTTATCTTCCGATGGCTTCTCATTCATTCTCACCCAATGATTTTGCATATTACTTTACTACTAAGATTGATGCAATCTATCTCAACCTTGATTCTCCTCATTCTTCGTTTATGCCAGTAACCCAACCACCCATTACTGGAACTTTTCCTGCTTTCTCTCCTGTTTCTTTGGGTTAATTATCAAAGCTTATGAGCCCTTCTAAACTGACAACTTATTTTCTTGACCTGCTTACTTCTCATCTTTTTATCTCTGTCTCCCCCTCTCTTTTTTACACTATCAACCCCCCCTCTCTCTACTGGCTTCTTTCTTTCTGCCTTTAAGCATGCTTTAGTCTCTCCAATCTTAAAAAAGGCCTTCTCTTGTCCATCTTCTCTCTCAAGCTATTGTCCCATATCATTCTCCCTTTTCTATCTGAGGTTTTAGAGTGCATTGTTTACTCTCGCTGCCTTGGGTTTTTTTACTGTTAATTCTCTTCTGGGTCCCTTCCAGTCCAGCTTCCTCCCACTCCATTCGACCAAGACTGCTCTTACTAAGATCACTGATTATCTTCTAATGGCTAAGTCTAAAGGTTTTTATTCTGTTCTAGTTCTTCTGGATCTCTCTGCCTCATTTGACACCATCAATCATGGGTTCTTGGTGGATTCACTCCAAGACCTGGGTTTTGCAGACTCAGTTTAAACTTACCTTCCAGACAGATCTTTTGCGGTGGTTACCAGAAACCAGGTTTCTGACCATCTCTCATTATCTGTGGAGTCCCTCAGGGTTCTGTCTTGGGTCCTCTATTGTTTTCCCTCTATACCTTGCCCTTTGGAAATCTTATTAGCTCTTATGGCTTTCAATAGCACCTTTATGCCAATGACATCTAGCTGTACTTCTCAACTCCTGAGCTTTCCCCGGATGCTGAGCTGCAATTATCATCATGTCTTGCTGCGGTCTCTGTGTGGATGATTTGCCGGCATGTGAAATTTAACATGGCCCAAACTGAGCTACTTGTCTTCCCTAAGCCATCTCTGCAATATTCTTTTTTAACTACAGTGGGCAATGTTACTATTCAACCTGTCTGGGCTTTTTGATTGATTCTTCTCTATCATTTCTTCCACAGATCCAGGCCACTGCTAAGTCATGTAGATTTTTTTCTCTATAATCTTGACAGAATTAGACCTTTTCTTTCTGCCTCGATGGCCAAGACAGTAGTGTATGCACTGGTGGTGTCTTGCTTGGACTATTGTAACTCAGTCCTAGTGGGTCTTCCTCTTTCCCACCTTGATCCCTTAACTTCTTTGCAACATTCAGTGGCCAGGATCATTTTCTCTGCCTGTTATATAACTCCTTTATTCCTATCTCTCCACTGGCTCCCCGTTCCTTTCAGAATCTGCTACAAACTTCTTTTGATTACTTTTAAAGCTCTTCATGGACTAGCTCCCTCTTATTTGTCAGTTCTTGTCTCTCTCTATCACTCTCCTTGTGCTTTAAGATCTTACGACACTAGTCTCCTGACTCAGCCAAGGTTCTCCTCCTCCCCTGCTTGAATTCGCCTCTTCTCCCATGCTGCTCCCCATGCCTGGAATCTCCTCCTCACTCGATTAAGAACTATCAGTTCCCTGGCCAATTTTAAGGCCAGGTTGAAGATGACTTGGCCTTTGCAGACTGCCAGAAATAGTGCAAATTGAGTCCACTTTAACTGCCCTAACTCAGTGCTAGGGAATCATGGGAACTGTAGTTTATTGTGGCACCAGAGCTCTCTGACAGAGAAGGCTCAATGTCCCAGAAAAAAATACAGTTCCCATGTTTCCCTAGCACTGAGCCAGGGCAGTTAAAGTGGACTCAATTTGCACTATTTCTGGCAGTCTGCAAAGGCCCTACGTTTAGGGAGGCCTTCCATAGTACTGGTTGTTAACCTGTCATAATGCTTATGTGTTCATTGTATACTTGCTGTATTATTTTAGAGATGTTTTAATTTTTTACGTTGATGTTTTAGACTGTATGCCGTGTGGCAGGTTTTTCATTATCTATTGTTATTTTGATTGTATTTTGATTGTTACTATGTAAAACATTGGGCAAATTTTACAGCGCTCTATAAATAAATGTTAATAAACAACAACAACAACAACAACCCTGCCCCCTCCTCTCTATGAGCACCTATTAGATATTTAAAGAGTGCAATCATGTCACTCCTCAGTCTTTCCCAGGCTGAACATGCCAAACCCCTTCATTATAAAAACAGTTGCATGTTCTGGAAGCAGAACATAATTTTACCCAGCATGAAATTCATATGTGATTTGAGAAAGAGGGTGTGCAACTGCTACAAGTTTGATTGATGGGAAATTGTGGGGGGAAGACTGAAGCCCTCTGGTTAAAGCAGCAGGACAGCTTTCCAGAAAGAGCCATAGTAGCTTTTCCTTCCTAGAATTGCACCAGTTGCTGTAAAAACGTGGCAGTACTTGTAACTACATTGCCTCCCTGTGGTGCAGGAGGATGGCAGAGTTCCCTCCCACAACAGAGAGTGGGTCCTCCCACACTCCACTTTGTCTTTCCTGATTTGCTGCAGTGCAAACAGAGACAACTGGGGCAGAGGGCAGAAGGAGAGGTTTCAAACATGCCTAAGTTGCCACAGTGGCCTCCTCCCTGTTTAAAGGGATGGACCTGCTGAGATTTAGGAGTTTATCACATGGGGGAAATCCTGTGCGGAAACCCGAACGGAAAGTAGTCAGAAACTGCTTCTTTTTACTTTCAGAAAATCCTGAAAGTAAAAAGAAGCAGTTTCTGACTACTTTCCGTTCGGGTTAACCCCATTTTAACAGTGATGTGTGTGAAAAACTAACCACTTTTGCAGGTTTCCCCCACCTTTTAAATCCCGTTTCTGCATGGGATTTCTTCTGTGTGATAAAGTCCGTATTGTGCTGAGTACAACAGCAGCTTGCCAAGAGCAAAAATGCCACAATGGGGAAAGAAGGCTCTCCTGGCTCCTTGTAAAAAGCTTCTCCATTCCCATTAGGTGCAGGATTGTGTCCTTCTCTAGAAGAAAATGAAAAATTAATGAACAGATATTTTGTTCTCTTTGACCTTTCAAAGTCAATTGTGATTTGTTTGTATAATATAATTAATTGGGAATTATGGAGTGGGTCCATTACAAGGCTACAGGCAAGGAAACTCAAAGCACTCAAGAAACGTCTTTTTTCAGTAAATAATTACCCACCCAAGTGAAAAATTATTTGCTGAATCAAGTCATTCTCTGCATGCTTTCTGAGTCCAAGTAATTTGGCTAAGCCTGGTCTCTTGCTAGTGCTACACATTAAATTTACTTTGTAAACAAGGATAAATTTAATGCAAGCACTTCAAAATGGGCATTGAAAACAAGCATGCATTTTTTTACTTCCAGTCTGCAAGTGCAAGTGTCAAGGTCATGCCACCTCCAAGAAAGATGGAGGAAGATGTTGGAAATCCCTGCTGAGAGATAGGCAATGCAAGAAATGAAATAACTATTTCCCTGCTTTTGCATAGACTGAACACAGTGGGTGGAAAACATATGCTCCATGGACAGTTGACAGCAAGAAACAGCTACATCAGCACAACCCTTTGTGGCCAATATATTAACTTGTGATTATGGGTCTACAATAGATAATATTGAGCAGCGCAGGATGGTTTGCACCACAGGGGACTTCACATCAGCAGAACCTGTTTATCCACACAGTCTCCCTGTGATTTATAAAGAATTTCCTCATTCACTTGTTTTTGTTACTATGTTGGAGGGCCCATGGGTTGGGGGAGAAGTCTGCTTGCAGAGGAATGGGCAGAATACCATTCTTCCTGGGCAAGACAGAGAAGGTTTGCATTTTTCGGAGGTGCTGTGGATGAAACTGCACCTTTAGGATCTCTTCAGCTATTAATTTTCCTCTGGGTATGCGCCAATGTGTAATAGAATATGTTCCTTTTCATAATCTGTAAACTCAATTGCTCTTTCTTTCAAGCAGTGTGCTGCAATGGATGACACCAGAAGAGACTTTCTGGAAATAATGATTGCCATTACTGAAAACAATACTACAACTATACTCAGGTTAGTCCCTGGGTCAGCACAGAGATGGGCAGGTATTTACATGCCTGTCCACCTGCGCTCCATGGACCACTACCCCTCCTCTCTATGAGCACCCATTAGATATTTAAAGAGTGCAATCATGTCACTCCTCAGTCTTCACCAAGCTGAACTTGCTAAACCCCTTCATTATAGAAACAGTTGCATGTTCTGGAAGCAGAACATAATTTCACCCAGTGTGAAATTCGTATGTGATTTGACAAAGAGGGTGTGCAACTGTTACAAGAATGATTAATGCTACATTAATGATTAATGATACCCCTTACCTTCTTCTGCCATCACCGCCACCAAGAAGACCCCTGTCGCTGTGTCTGACATGGAAACGGGGTACCTGGTTGCACCCACATAGCCAGGAGCTCTGTTTCTACATCAGACACAGACATGGAGGTCTTCTCAGTAGTGGCAAGGGTGAGGAAGATAAGGGGTGTGCAGGGCAATCTGATCTGTTAGGGATTGCTGAAGAGTTTCCGAGAAATTCTGCAGCAAATGTCAGGTCATTTTGACATCTTCCTTTTGTGCTGAGTCCCTTTATGCTTCTCAATTGGTGTCCAAGAGTATTAGTTTGTGTCATCCAAACTGGACAATGCCAGGGCAGGGAGACATGGTCCTTTTTGCCCCTGTGGACAGCCCCTGAGTGGAGCCAGTGTTCACAGGGCAAGAGTGGGCAGAAGGCAAAGTGTGACCTACTTATAGATCTCTTTGTAATCTCTGGTGGGTCAGCAAGCATTTCTGATTCCCAACTGTTTAACAATAGCAAGAATAGAAAGACTTGACTCTCTCACTAAAAGGGAGTGCTAACATGAAGAAAACCAGAAGTGAAGTTTTATGTGAGAGGACGGTGAACTCCATTTTGCCAGTGAAAACAAAAAGGTATTTTGTTCCTTAATTCTAATTATATATTTGTTCCTTAATCCTCCATATTCATCTTCCCCTGACTCTGGCTAGTGGATCTTAGTACATGCATACCTTGCTTAATGGCGCTATGCTAATATGGCATAATTTCAATGAGACAGTACAGCAGCATTTTGTTACCTGCATTCAGTTTGTGTACAGCATTTGTGCACTTTGCATCTCTGCATCAGATTTTTTTTGTTTATTTATTTATGTTTATTTATTTATTTATAATTATAAACAGAGAGCCAGCATGGCATAGTGGTTGGAGTGTTGAATTACAACTCTGGAGACCAAGGTTCCATTCCCTGCTTGGCCAGGAAGCCCACTAGGTGACCTTGGCCAAGTCACATGCTCTCAACCTCAGGGGAAGGCAACGGCAAACCTCCTCTGAACAAATCTTGCCAGGAAAACCCCAGGATAGACTCCTAGGGTCAACCATAAGTCAGAAATGACTTGAAGGCACACACCAACAACAATAATTATAAACAAATATCTATCTATCTATCTATCTATCTATCTATCTATCTATATTCCATCTTTTTTTAGGCCTAGCACACTATTGCACACATAATAATGATAGTGTAAATATGTTTTTAGGCTTTCATATGTAATGGTAAGTGAAAAAAAGACTGGGATTTGCTTTAAGACAATATTCACTTTTCGACAGTGGTCTGCAACCTAACCCACCCTATTAGCAAGGTATAGATGTATTCAAGTATAATACGAAATGGAACCTGCAAGCTTGATGTCTGCCTATCCCATCACAAGTCAGATCCAAGCAATATAACGATAAGTGGCAGAAATGACAAATTCAAGTTTGGCCATGAAATTTGAACAGAAGAGCCACTCTGCAATAATGCAGAGTCTTTCAGAGATATGTAGTAAATGAATGAGCTCATCTCAGTGAGAGGAGAAAGAGAAGTTTGGGCTGGCCTGGTCCTATGTTTGTTTACTGAGAAACTAGTTTACTGATGACAATACTCCCAAGTATGAACAGATTCCCACTCCAGCCTTCCTATTCAGTAAGAACTTTGGGGTATTTGTTCTTCCTTTACAATCCAGCCAAAGGCGCTTTTGAGCATCAATGTAGTAGGCATGAAAATAAATGCATAATTACCAATTCCAACATGTGTGCTTAATTTTTAATGTAAAATTAAGCAAGACAGCTATGATTCCTAATAACACACATGCCATTGTGTACTACAGCTACACTGAGACCAGCACAGAGACTGATTCAAATAAACCACAAAGATAAAGGATAGAGTAGAGGAGTGGCTCAAGTGGTTAAGACGCTGACTTGGTTGATTGCAAGATCGGCAGATTGGCAGTTCGAGGCGTGGGTGCCGCATGATGGGGTGAGCTCCCATCACTACTCCCAGCTTCTGCCATCCTAGTAGTTCGAAAGCATGCAAATGCAAATAGATAAATATGCATCACTTCCCAGTGGGAAGATAAACAGCGTTCTGTGCAATCATGCTGGCCACATGATCACAGAGTAGTTTCTGACAATGCTGGTTCTTTGGCTTAGTAACGGAGATGAGCATTGCCCCCTATGGTTGGACATGACTTGACAACCTTGTCAATGGGGAATACCTTTACCTTTTAGAGGAGTGGACTGAAAAAGGATTTGAATGAGAGAACTGAATATCACCTACTGGTAGACTGAAAAAAGGAAAAACAGCAGCTCTAGTAAACACACAACTGGGACCAAACTCCAAAAATTTCCCCAAAATGTTCCTGTTCTTAGCACAGAACTATGTGCAGAGCAGAAGAGAAGGGAAGATAATTTATTATGCAATTGCCATCCTTCCAGCAAGTACAATGAGCAGCGAGGGCTAGGAAGTTTCTTGTCCCCCACTGAATTCTGGAACTGTCAACAAGAGAAGTCTAGTTCCCCTGTTCCTTCCCCACTCCTTAATATTTTCCTTATATGGTACTACTTTGTCTTTTAAAAAAATACTTTGTGAAAAAAATCACATATAGAATTCAATAACTCATTATTCACATAATATTCCATAGATTAAAATTTTCATATTTATCTCCCTTCCTCCCATTCTTAGCTTTCCCTGCCCCTTCCCCCTCCTCTTCCGGAACAACCTATTTACTTCAATATCCATTCTCTTTCATGTGGAAGATCATTTTAATTATATTCTTCAGTTCCTTGTTCACCTCTATGCCATTCATAAAAACAAGTTTTCCCCAGTTTCTGGTCCATACATCTTCATTTCTGTGACCAATATATATTGCCTTTCTTTCCCAAATAAACATTATATACTCTGCTCCATATTGTTTCCACTTACATTTATCCCACTTTTGTGCCCTTTTCCAATCATATGTTATTACTGCTTGTGCAGCTTTTAATAAACTTCCAACAGACAAAGCAAAATAGCACAACACAAGACTAACAAATACAGAAACTAAGATCTCAATATCTATGCAGGCCCTATCCCCTCACCCCCTACTTATTTTTTACTTATTTATATATTAAGGTAGGTATATATATAATAATATATATTAAGGTAGGTATTATGACTGCCTCTCTTCAGAAGGGCAAAATATGCTTTCGCTTGCTGTGCTGATTAAAAGAGGCTTTAAAACAAAAAAGTGAGGGAAGCTGCAAAAAGGTGTTCTCTTTTGCAAGACCTGCTCACAGGGCTGGCAAGACAATAGATGTTTTCAAGAATTTGGGGTTTCAGTACATAGACCATCCAGACTATTCACCAGATCTTGCTTCATCTGACTGTATCCTGTTTCCAAACCTTAAAAAGAGTTTGAATAGAAGGACATTTTTGAATGATTCAGAGATAATAACAGCAGCAGAGCAGTATTTCAGTGACCAGACATCAGAATTTTTCTGGAAGGGTTGAAGAAATTTGAGAAACAATGTGCATTGTATGTAAGCATGTACATTTCATGGCTCTAGGACATTCCCAAGAATATTTCAGTACCCCTTTGTACTTCTTCAACCCATCACCATAGCCATAGTTTTTGCATGTCTATAACTGTTCATACAGTCTGATGATAAAGGTCATTCCTGGACATCAGTTCACTCCATGCATCTGAGGAAGTAGACCAAACAAATGCTTAGGCTGCATCTAACCTCAAAGGTGCTACAAAATCTCTTTCCATATTTATTTGCATTATGTTCAGGTATTTTTAGCTTTTCCACATCTGGAGCCACATAATTTAAAAAGACCAAGGGCCTGCTCAGTACAGTTTGTCTTCTGGTGTACAGAGGAAGATGGTAGTTCCTGCATCTCCAATATATACACTCAAAGTATAGAATTAGCCATACAAGTATGGCACTAGTAGTAATCCATGTGTTCAGAAGCCCTGGAAGAAGCACTTCTATGTTGTAGGCATGGTGCAGTAGTGTGAGCATAGGGGGTATGGTATGGGGTTGAGTCTAATGTATTTGCAGGTCTGTGGTCATTGTATGTATCTCAGTCTCTGAGTAAGGCTCAGGCCGCAGTATAACTGGAGGTTTTGTTATGCCATCCTCATTGATTCTAACAGACCACATGAGGACTTACACATAAACTTGGAGTTAGATGCTGACCTCCCAACATCTCCCTAGTTGATCTTGCTACTGAAGTAGGATGATCCCTTCAGTATTCCTTGCTACTGAAGTAGGATGATCCCCACAGATCAGGTCCAGACAACAATGTGACCCAGAGAGCTAGCTCATAATGTTCCTTAAGAGGCTCAAAAGCAGAACTCCATTACTGACATCTGACTGAAAATATCCCTGCCCACCTTTTTTTCTTTTTCTTTTTTTCTTTAGGAAAGATAATTATTCTCTTTCCACAGAGAATTATTCTCTGTAAAGGTGCCTCTCTTTATCTTCCTGCTTCTCTCCCCCCCCCCCCCCCCACTATGTCTACACCACTCTGGACTTGTATTTATCACTCTTTGACCATCTTGCCACTCTCTTCTGTATGCTGCTTTCCATACCAAACTGAAAAGTTATTTATTTGGAAATCACATGAGAAAGGGAAAGGACTTGATTACTTCCACTGACATTGCTCACATACAGATAGTGCTGTTGTGGGAAGTGACTATTTATTAATTCATACCCCTCCTTTTTCCTGGCATGAAACCCAAAGTGGCCATGTCATCACCTCATGGCATTCTTAGAAAGAAACTTTTATGGGGCACCAGACTCCAATAACCAGACCAGACCAGCACCACCACCCAAGAAACTAGTTAATCAAGATTAACTTAATTAATTCTTAATTAAGAAGAGATCTTAACTGAACTGAACTGAATTGGGTGGTGGAATGCAAATCATTTCAGCAGCAAAGGGTGTCATACCAGTTGCAGGGAGTGGACATAAAGTTTTGTATGGAAAGATAGCATTCTATGGGATGAGTACAAAGTCTGAGATTCTGGCCCTTTTCTTGGTCAAGTCCTTCATGGGAGTGTGTAAGAATCTTATCACATGAGGCCAGTGAAGTGCCAGAATAACAGCACATTCGATTCCCACTTTCCACATGATGCTGTTGTTCCATCTTTACAGCATGGGAAACCATTGTTAAACAATTTCTTTTTACTTAGAGAAATAACCCAATAATGACCTCCTTTGACACTTCTGTTGTGCTATGTTTGCCCATAAAAAACTTCAATAGTGCTGTCCTGCTTATTTTGGTTGGTGAGAGGCTGGTCAGTGGCCATGGTTTGTGTGGGGAAATGTATGTCATGACCAGGGGAGATCCAGCTACTATCCAGGGACTGCCACTGCAATGCCACAATGAAATGGTGTTTTAATGCCTTATTTCCACCCCCACCTCCAGATACATACACTAGACTGTAGAAGAAGGGGCCCTCCATTCTCAGATGTCTCTTGTGGTGGTTTGGTTTGGATATTTTTTTAAAGTTCAGATACATCAACTGCTGTGAAAGGGGAGGAACAGGAATTTTTTTTATTTTTTATTTTTTATTTTTTTTGGTACTAGAAGGAAAGAGCAGGAGAGCTGTTTCAGGAGTTGTGTGTGTGTGAGCTGAGCTGAGCTGGAGACCACCACAGTGCAGAGAGGGAGAAGGGGAGGTGGAAGGTCCCCAACTGGTTTTTTAGTGGAGCTGTGTTGTGCTCAGGTGGAAGGCTGCTCAGGTATGCTCTCTCCCTCGCCCCTCCCTCCATCCCCAGTGTAAAAGAGACAATGCACAGGGGCAGGGATAATGGCCTGGTTAATGGGAATGCTATGTGAAAATGCTGTTTGGCATTAACAAGCACTGTAATCCTAGAATGTTTCCGAGGGTGCACAAAGTAAAAGATCAATCCCATTTAATAGTGTTTTTACAGAGAATGCAATTATAGCAGGATAGGGTCCCTGTGCAATAAGCCTTGAAGAGTGCACATTACAGAATTATAGCTCTTCGATTCCATTTTAACTGCTGTGGCTGCATCGTATAGAATTCCCGAGGTTTGTATTCTGGTGAACTACTAGAGAAGCTCTATTTTTTTGTGCTTACACCACAAATAAGTGTACCATCCATAACTCATGTAGACGCCTTCCAGTTGTAGCAGTCTTCTGTCTTCTAGTTCGACCCAATCTCTCGGCCATGAGATACAGCAAGCGTAACAGTGCAATTAAAAGTCTGGAAGATCTAAGCCTCCTCTCTCTTAACATCATGTAATAATCTTCTTCAAATGTGGGGTCATTTTGCTGAAAATTCTAGAGGGTCTTCCCTAAACTACAAATTCCAGGTTTCCATAGGATGGAACTATGGAAGTTGTAGAGGAATCATAGTGCTATAATTGTGTAGTGGGGATGGTCTGAATATCACCACAGAAATGGTATGTATGTGAATAGGAATGTCCCAAATCCCAAAGCAACAGAAGACTGTGCGTGTGTTGACTCAGCCTCAATGAACAAACAGGTCATCATTCTAATGGGTATCTAGACCAAAGCAGGACTCTAGTTTATGTAGCAGCAGTGGCCAGAGTATGTTGTACTCCCTGTTTGTATGCATATGCATGTCCATGTATAGTTAGATGTGCACATGCACATGTAAGAATAATGCAAGAGGGAGACAGGAATTCACGGGCAATCTGCTCCCAGCATTCCAATTCTCATATAAACTGCACAGTTTTTAAAAATACAAATAATATCATGATGTGTGTGTGTATGGGGAGGATAGATAATTAATAGCATCAGAACAGGCCTGAAAAGGGAACTTAACTTTTCTTCTCATGTAGTGGTCTTGCAGAAAAACCCTCCTTCCTCTGATCTATATAATATTCACACTAGAAGTTACTACCACATTGGTGTGCTTTGGAGATTCCAGCCCCACCTTCAGCAATGAACAACTTCAAAAGAGCAGTGTTTCCCAGGACTACTGCTGAGGATGAGAGGGTAATAATAATAATAATAATAATAATAATTTATTTATATACCGCCTGGCGGCGAACCAATCTAGGCAGTTTACAAAGCTAAAATACATACAACTTGAATGACAGAGCTCCCTCCCCCCCCTTAAAAATCAATTAAACTAGATATCAATTAAGAGTAGTAATTATATCAAACATAACAATAAACAAAACAATTGGATAAAACCAGCAATCCATACAACTTGGTGCTCCCACGGGCTGTAGAAACGATCTTAAAAAGAGAAATCCCAGGTCCCAGAATCCCAAAGTCCCGAGGCCGGGTAATTTAGTCTGGAAAGGCCTGCCGGAAGAGATCCGTCTTAACAGTTCTCTTGAAACTGTCTAAAGATGTCAACTGACGGATCTCATCCGGCAGGCCGTTCCAGAGCCTGGGGGCGACAACCGAAAAGGCCCTCTGGGAGGTCACCACAAGCCTAGCTTTTGGAGGCTGCAGGAGATTCCTCCCAGAGGAACGGAGAGCGCGGGGAGGATTATAGGGGAGGAAGCGATCTCTAAGATAGTTTGGACCCAAGCCATTTAGGGCTTTAAAGGTAATAACCAACACCTTGTACTGGGCCCGGAAACCACTAGGCAGCCAGTGGAGGGACCGCAAGACCGGAGTAATGTGGTCCCTCCTAGATGTACCCGACAGAAGCCTGGCCGCCATGTTTTGAACCAACTAAAGTTTCCGAACCAAGCACAAGGGTAGCCCCATGTAGAGCGCATTGCAGAAATCTAAACGTGAGGTTACCAGCATGTGCACAACAGTCTCGAGATCCTGTACTTCCAGAAAAGGGCGCAGCTGGCGTATCAGCCGAAGCTGATAACAGGCGCTCCTGACCGTCGCATTTACCTGATTTGTCATCAGGAGCGATGAGTCAAGGAGCACCCCCAGACTACGAACACAGTCACTGGAGGAGAGTGTGACCCCATCCAGGACTGGAGGTTGCAAACCGATTCTTGGTTTCGGGGCCGCTACCGTGAGCACCTCCATCTTGTCTGGATTTAGCTTCAATCTGTTTTTCCTCATCCAGCCCATTACCACCCGAAGACATTCATTGAGAGAAGAAATGCCATTGGAATTCAAGGCCGACAAACGAGACACGGAGAAATAGGTTAGTCTGCTCTGATCCCATAAAGTTATCTCTCTGTTCAAATTTGCATTTGCATCACATTTCATTTGATCTGTTGTTGAGGCCGCACTAGCTATTTTAGAAAGCTGACTTCTAGTGTTTGTTTGTTTGTTTGTTTGGGAGGGAGAGTAAAGCTAGGTTCAGTGCTTCATCTTCCCATTCTGCTCCAGTCAGTTGATCTGTGTAGTTCTGTTTCTTTCAAATCATTGCATGCACACAATGCTTAGATGGATTAGAGCTTCGCCTCAGAAACTAGAGCGACAGAATTGCCCCAGACAGTAGCAGCCCCTGGCTCTTGGCCTCTATTATTGGATGAATCATTGAGAAAATATTATGCCTTCTTATCTTCCACTTTTGTGTTAATAGCTTATTGATTTGGAGGTTTCTATTATTGGGTGTCTCCTCCTCAAATAAAATATCAGTGCAGCTAGTTTTCAGAAGCACGGAATGCCAATCCATTTCATCTGGAATTGTCAGGTGCCTGAAAATACCCAGACTTAACCAGCAACATCCACATCTTATGAATAGGAAATACTGGTGTTCATATTTAAAGTTTTCAGGTGGAAATGGGACATTTCCTGAAAAGTTAGATGGACTTTGGTTTATGCTTTGGTTTATCATTAGACAGACCTATTCTCCTCACTTCTGGCTCTGCAAAATCAGGGCATGCAAGAGCAGTAGTTCTCAAACATGGGTCCAAAGATGTTAGACTACAATTCTCAGAACCTTGACTACTGGCCATGGTGCCTGTGACCTTTTAGGACCAAGCAACATCTGAGAACCCTAGCTTGGGAACCACTGTTCCCCATACAGCTGAATGGGTATAGTACCTCCTTGGCATGTAGATGGCCCCAGATTCAGTAAGTGGCATCTCCACTTAAAATCTCTACTTTCTTGATATGAAAGAGTCTCCTTGACACTTTAGAGACCACTATATTGATTTAGGATCTATCCACACTACAGAATTAAAGCAATTTGACACCACTTTAATGATAGTGGATTCATCCTATAGAATCCTGAGATTTGTAGTTTGGTGAGGTTTGGTCAGTCTGATTAGTCAGAGAGGTCTGGTACCTCATCAAACTATAAATCCCAAGATTCCCTAGGACAGTCATGGCAGTTAAAGTGGTATCATACTGCTTTGATTCTGCAGTGTGGATATATCATTAGACAGACCAGTGATTGTCAAACTTCACCAAAAGAAGCCCCAGGGAGTATGGGAGCTGTAGCCCAACAATTTCTGAGGACCTAAATCTGGGGATCATTGAACTAAATCTAACTCAATATATGGTGGCTTCATCTTTCTCTCTTTTTAATGTTATCAATATTATGCAAAAAAAAAAAAAATCATTTATATATACCAAGAATTTCACTTGAGATTAATCCTGCTCCCATCCAAAATATGTTAGACAGCCATTTTTTCACAGCTTTGCATGTAGTCAGGGATGCTAGAAGCTGGATCTGGTCCCTTCTTCACAAAAACCACATTCTCTTCCACTGAGTTGTTTGTTCTTTCCAGTAGCAGTGATACTTAGCATTTATGTAGTGCTTTTGGAATGCACATACAAAGGGTTTTGTATGTCCTCTCTCAGCATATTTCAGATAAGGATGGGACACAGGAGCTGTGGAATGGCTACAGTTACTTGGTGAATTTAGTCCTAGTTCACACACCACTTGGTCTTCTAAGGGCCAAACTAGATATGACATCCTGAGATCCATGAATGTATTACTGACCATAGGATTCTATACAAGTAAGAGGAGAAATGGGAAAGGCTTGATTTCCATACCCCTCCTGGAGCTGCTACTGAATTATCCACTTAGATTTGCTTTGTGGTCAGGATGTCCTTTCTGTATTTTCTTACAGGGTGGAGGTGCGGGGAGGCAGGCAATATGCAGTGCCCTGGCCTAAATTTGGTACTCCCTCCCCTCCATGAAAGTGTTGTGGGGGGCTCATGTAGCTTCCAAGAGGTATGTCATTCTTCACTAATTTTCTTCTTGAAGGAAGCAACAAGTAATTTTGGCAATTTTCTTACACCTGCGATAAAGTCTTTGAAAACTGTTTGCAGTTCAGGACTTATTTTGCACAAAATTCACATATGGTTATTTTGAGCAGAATGCAGCATTTTCATCACAGAAAATGCTGTTTTATGTGCAAAAGAACCATGTGCAATTTTTGTGCAGAATAGCCCCCTGTCCCAGCTACAACTACTGTGTGTAAAACAATATTTCTGTACTGAAAATAATGTTTCCTATACAGAGAGCTTCTATTTTCTGTGCAAAACAACCACATATTTATTTTGTGCAAAATAAGTCCCAACCTGCCAAGATTCTCATTAGTCCAGGATTATTCTCATCAGGATTTCTCAACACTCAATAATTTATTTATTTTTACAATTTTTCCAATATTTTCAAATATTTTTTTCATCTTCATCTTCTGGTGACACGCATGTAGTTTGATCATGGGTCTTCCAGTGACACACGTATTTGAGGCATTAAAACCCAGCAAAACATTACTCTTTTGAAATAAAAAATTCTCCAGATTCCCTCTAGTAGCAGGCATAGAAAATTGGTTGGGATCCCCCTGCTGTTTATCCCAGCTTATCTGATCTCTCTTTGCTAGCTAATTATCTCAATGCTTGGAGGGGGAAATGAAAAGAGGAGTTCCCCACCTAGATACTGTAAAGGCATCAGATCTAGTCTGATCTTGGAAGCTAAGCTGGGTCTGCTCTAGTCAATATTTGGGTGGGAAACTTCCAACAAATAACAGGTGCTGTAGGCTCTATTCCAGAGGAGGGAACTGGCAAAACCACCTCTGTTGTATTCCTTGCCTAAGAAAACCCTATGGAATTCATAGGGTTACCATAAGTCAACAGATGACTCAAAGGCAGATACATGCACATAGTTGCTAGAAGAGACAAGATAGGCAGAGATAAGCAAAGGAGAAAGGCGTCCTACTCTAGTTCTGCTTCCCTTGCCCCTTCACAGATGACAATCCAATGTCAGGCTTAAAATTCTTGGAAAGTGAATGGCTTACATCCAGCTCAGATTTGGAAATATATGGCTCATGGGAGATATGATATGACTCAGTATTTTTGGCCAATATATCTAGGGCCCCAAGGTGCTATGATGCATACAATTTGTAGTTTCTACACAATCTCAAACAACTTTGAACAGACAGTTGTCTCAACATGGGAGCCATGGCATTGACCGAGAGGCTCTGCCCTGGATCTGGTGCCTTATAATTTGTTAATAAGTTAGTTGGAATTGTTTGTAAATAATGACAGGTAACAGATCATCAAATTAATCAGGACACATGGGAACTGTAACTAAATGTTGCAATATAGAGTCCTTCTGTACAAGATTTCAGCCAGGCATTCCCTCCTTAAATTACTCCATTACATTCTCTTTTGTCTTACACCTCTTGTCACCAGCTGGTATGCATTCTATTTAAGGTCTGCCTTCCTTATGCTCCCTCCCCTCATAAGGGTTGAGGGTGTACTTACTCAAACCAGAGATTTTCCAAAGTCTGCTGATACTTTTCTCTGGTGTGTGGGTGTTTGTTTGTATACATTAGGGGACCTGTTCCCCAAAAGTGTTTCTTATTAGTGTGTGTATAGGATGCATACACAGATATCATAGTATATATTATACTATATTTTCCTCTCTCTCTCTCTCTCTCTCTCTATATATATATATATATATATGCTGAAACTGAGGACATCTGAGTTGATGAGACTGTGTTTGGCTCCCCCCCCCCCCCCCCACTACAGGTATTATAAAGGCAGGCATCTAGCAAAAGGGTGAGATTAGGAAGGCTCATGCTTTGGGGTCATAGCCTGGGATGAAAAGGAGTTCTACTTTGCTTACTGAATCCAGATGGGATGGACAATGGAGCAAGACAAGCAACTATATATTGACCTTGGGAACCTTTTGCCATAACAGCATGTTTGCTCTCTAAATAAGAAAATGGAGTACCTATTGAGTAGAATCCAAAAAGGCCAGCTTTGGCTAAGTATTGAGAGTTCGTCAAGCTAAACTGACCTGTGTGCTTATGACAGTTTGCTTGTTCTGTACTTCTAGTCAGCCAATTGTTTGTTCAGAAAATACAACGGATGCTGCTATTTCAGTCACTACAGGCTGAAGGAGGTATGATGGTGAAGGTAAGACAAGACATTGGCCAGTTGGGAAGTGGAGGTTATAAATGCTCCTTTGAAAGAGGGCTATGTTCCAACCTCTTTAAAAGAAGCAATTCTAAGACCTTTGTTGGAAAGAAACTTCATTGGACCCCCACTTCCCTAGGTAACTACCAGGCAATCTTTAATCTCCTCTTTGTAAATACGGTCCTAAAGTGAGTGGTGGCATTCCAAATCCAGGCTTTTCTGGATGAAATGAATTACCTGAACACATTTCAATCTGGGTTCAAGCCTGGTTATGGGACAGAAACAGCCTTGGTTGCCTTGGCAGATGATCTACACTGGGAGTTCAACATGGGGACTGAGGGCTGATACAGATGGCCCGAAAGGGGTGGCACAGAGCCGCTCCTGGGAGCAGCAGATCAGGGCCACGGCAACCACACACTGTAGCCCCAATCCTCCTTATTGCCGCCACCATGGCTTTTTGTGCCCTTTTGGTGCAGCATGTGTGCACGCTATGCCAAAAGGACAACCTAATGCTGTGTGCTGTGCAGACGGGCATGTGGTGTCAGGTCAGCATTGGCATGGAGTCGGGGTGGCCAGTGTGCAACTGCCCCACCCCAACTCCACCCCCAGGCCAGCCCTTTAGGCCGGTCTATATCCCCAAGTTATACAAAGAGAAAGAAGAAATATCTAGCCTTACAAATATATTAATTGAGTCTGAACTAAGTTTATCTACCCAAGATTGAGCTGAAGACAACAGCTTAATAAAAACATCAATCAAGAGTCCTGTGAGAAAGGAAAATTCCACATTAGAGATTATTTGGAAAGGGAAATTACACTTAACAATCAGTATATAATAATTGCTGGTAGGCACACTTAGAATGTACTGTGTGTACAGTTTGAGGCACCTTATCACTGAAAGGATATTGTGGAACTGTAAAAGACAAAGAGACAGATAAGATGACCGAAGGATTGGAGCATCTGTTCTCTGAGGCTACCAGCTACAGTGTTTGGTTGGGGGGGGGGAGTGATCTGGGCACGAGAGTGTGGCTTATAACATTATGAATGGCATTGAGGAAATAAATAGGCACTTTTAAAACAGCTCTAGAATTTGGAATCAGATGCAGAAATCAGCAGGCGGTAGATTCAGTTCACACTACAGAGAGCACTCCTTCACAAAATGCAAACTTAACTTATGATTGTTTGCTGCCACAAGATGTAGTGATGGCTACTAGCTCAGATGGCTTTATAAGCAGAGATGTCACAGAGATGTCTCTTTTCAAGCTCAAAAATATGAGTCTCTGGGGCTCATAGAACTTTTCATCAAGCATCCAATCATCTCACCCCCGCTCCCATCCTCTTCCTAGTGCCCTGCAATGATTTTATCTCTCTCTTCTTGGTGCTCAAGTCTTGGCAGCAAAAAGACAGAGGAAGGCTGGGGGAGGGGGATCTCTTCCCACCTCTCCAATACCTGTAATGTGGCTAGGTTGCACCCTGAGTACAAGAAGTATCTGGGAAATACAGTTTGTCAAAGGACTACTCTATCTCTTGGGAAAGCTACATTTTTCCATGGCCAATGGCATGATGACTTCTTGCCTTCAGTCATCCCATTTTCTTCCACCATTATTGGAACACCTGCAGCAGCTAGGTAACAGAACTGAAAATGAACAGCAGTTTTAGGGGATTAGTGAGAGGGTGGAGAAGGAAGGACATCTGAAAATTCAGAGTCTTGTAGGCTAAAAGAAAATTCAGAGAGTCCTGTAGGTCTGACTTGGAAATAACAGAGGTCTATTGGAGAATTTGCTAGACCTGCTCCCTGAACAATAAAGTTCAATTTAAAGGAGTTTGCCCATCTTTATTTAAAAGCTTCATGAAAAATCAACATGTGTCCACCATTATAGTTTAATGTACTCCACCATCCTGCCACCCAGTTTAGGGGCAATGTACCATAGAGCAAGAAGTACCATACCTTCATGTCTGCTTCTAGACTTTCCAGAAATATCTGGCTGGGTATTGTGGTAAATCAGATGCTGAATGTATTGGACTCCTTATCTGAGCAAGCAGATAAACATATGCACAGCTAATCTTACTTACTTAAAGCATTTTAAGTGAAATAACCTGAAATTTGTGAATTAGCCCTCATGGCTAATATGAAGTCAGTCCTTGTTGTCAAATCAACTTGTCCTCAGCTCCATCCCATGTGAAAAGCCCATTGAGGAATGTCTATCCAGAATCAACAGCTGTTTATCAAGATGAAGAATGATAGAGCAATGCTTCTAGCACCACTGTAAATCAGTCTATTAGAAAGTTCTATTGACAAAAACATCAAACCTTTATTTCAATGTTTTGTTCATTTGTTTGTTTGGTGTTGCTGTTTTCTTGTTGTTGTTTGATTCTGGACTACCAAAGTGGCAGATCAAGGGTGTCCTTCAGGATGTTTGTACTTGGTTCAGGTGCTTCCAGGTGAGGAATGCTATTTACATCATGTGGCACTCCAGATGAGGATGGGTTCCAACCTTTATCAGCCACAGTCATCATGGCTAATGATGGGCATGATGGGAAGTGTAGTCTTGAAACATCTTGTGGGCCATAAATTTCCCCTTCCTGGATTTATATGGCAAATAAATTCTATGTCACAAACAAAACTGGAGCATAGAAGGAGAATTCTCAGCTGGCAGACATGTAATGGCACCCCCTCCCCAAATTCCATCCAATCAACTGATCCCCTTCTAGAAAAAAAATCAGATCAATGACCACTTTTCAGATTCTAAGCATCCAACAACATGACAAATGATGGTGTCATCCCTTCCGCCTGGCCCCACATTCTGGGCTGCAATGTAAATTGAATGAACCTCCATTTACTGATTATATTCCTGAGGTAGTTTATTCCACCTCCCACCTTGTTGTTTCCACTGATAGGAAACTTCAAAAAGTAGGCAATCAATAAGTATTTTAATTACTGACCTCAAATTCATCATTGTTTCTGGGGTGGTAATTACCATCCTTGTTCCAAAAAAGAGGAAACTGAGAAAGGAGGCCAGTGGCTAAAGAGGGATTCAGGATGAGAATGGCCAATGGATCTGCTGAGCCATTTGAGGCCATCCTATGAGGGTACCAAAACACAGCTTTATTTTTTGATCTAGCAGGTTACTTACTAGAGAGTAAATGAAGCATTTCAGTTGGCATCTGTTTAAGGAGGGAGGAAGAAAACATAGGGATGGTGGGAGGGCCATTCCTGGGTCATTCACTAGCTCAAAACTAGCTGAAAATTGTGATGCCCAGAAAGCCACCCCTTTCCTACTTGTGCCTCCCTTAGATGTACTAATTTTCCTTGTGGAAACTCACAATCAAAGCACCCCGACAGATGGCCATCCAGCCTCTGTTTAAAAACCTCCAAAAAAGGGGACTCCACCACACTCCGAGGGAATGTATTCCAATGTCAAACAGCTTTGACCATCAGGAAGTTTCTCTTGTGATTTAGGGGGGATCTCTTTTCCTGTAGTTTGAATCCGTTACTCATTGTCTTCCGGAGCTGTGGAAAACAAGCCTGTTCCCTCTTCAACATAACATCCCTTCAGATATTTAAACACGATTCTTAACCTTCTTTTCTTTAGAGTGAATATTCCCAGCTCCCTAAGCTGCTCCTCATAGGGCATGGCTTCCCAATCTTTTACAATTTTGGTCGCCCTCCTCTAGACATGTCCCAGTTTGTCAACATCCTTTTTGAATTGTGATGCCCAGAACTGGACACAGCATTCCAGGTGAGGCCAGTGGCATTCCTGCACCAGGTGATACCCCGTGGGGGGGGGGGTGAGACTTCTAGAGGCGGGACTTCTGGAGCAGGACTTCCAGTGGACTTCCTGGGCACAGGCCACATGGGAGCACATATGGGGGCCAGAAAGGCACGTGTGCAACCCCAGGGAGCAGCTGTGCGGGCCCAGACAGGCCTGGGGAGCAGCTATGTGGCCCCGAGTGGCAGTGCATGGCCTCATGGAGTGCCCACGCAGGCCCAAGCAGCTCCTGTGGTAGGGCTGAGCAGCCTCTGCATGGGCCTAGCACCCACAGGGGCAGGAGACTGACTGGGTGTCAACCCCCTTCTGGGGTGTCACCCAGTGTGGCTTGCACCCCCCAGGGATGCTACTGGGTGAGGCCTGATCAAAGAATACAGTGGTACTATCACTTCCTTTGATCCTCTAGACCAGAGGTAGGCAACCTAAGGCCCAGGGGCTGGATGTGGCCCCCCGAGGCCTTTGGACTGGCCCCAGGCTGGTCCTGCCGCTGCCACCACCACCACCCACTGCCGCCCCCCCCCCTGCTGCCCGCCGTGATGATATTGATTATTGTTGTTATTACTTGTTCTTGGGGTTTTCTTGGCAAAATCTCCACAGGGGTTTTGCCATGGCTTTTCTGGGGCTGAGAGAGTGTGCATGCATATATTTTTAAATTTAATTTTTAATTTTTTAAATATTTATTTATTTATTTATTTATTTGTGGTGCTTCGGCCCCCCAATTTTCTGAGGGACAGCAAACCAAACCCCGGCTCAAAAAGGTTGCCTACCCCTGCTCTAGACACTATACTCCTGTTGATGCAACCAAGAATCATGTTGTCTTTCTTGGCTGCTGAATCACACTCCTGACTCATATTTAGCTTGTGGTCTACCAAGACTCCTAGATACCTTGCACGTGGACTGTTGTCTAACCAGGTGTCTCCCATCCTATATCTGTGCATTTCATTTCTTCTACCTCACATTTCTCTCTGTTAAAATTCATCTTGTTAGCTTTAGCCCAGCCCTCTAGTCTGTCAAGATCAATTTGGATTTTAATCATGGCCTCCGGGAAATCCCTCCCTCCCAATTCTGAACAAGCCATTCCCTTGTGCTACCCTACCTCTGCACCTTACATGGAATTTGGGCTACACAAAATTAGGCCCAAGGTCATAGGTTTATAATCCCTGACATTAGGGTTCCTAGGGGCTGCAGCAATGGGGGTTTATCTCAGGGAAAGTACACTTCCTTCAGAGAGAGAAAAATAACTGTGTGCTGCTGGGCCCCACTATGGTTGGCTACATTTGAATGACAACTGTAGATCTTTCAGGGCATCCACTTGACCACCATCTTCTCTTCTTCTGTTCTTTCTTCTCTTAACATTCCTCAAACCACAATTAAAACCAGGGCAGAGGGACCATTCTACAGTGATACACCTGAATATAATTCATACCATTCTACAGTGGTACACCTAAATACAATTCAAAGACATAGGTCCAAAACACACTGCAGAAATAATTCAGTTTAAGACCTCTTTAACTGCCCTGGCTCAGTGCTAGGCAATCTTAGGAATTGTAGTTTATTGTGGCACCAGAGCTCTCTGACAGAGAAGGCTCAATGTCTCACAAAACTATCATTCTTAGATTTTCCTAGCATTGAGCCATGCCAATTAAACTGGTCTCAAATTAGATTATGTTTGCAGTGTATTTTGGACCACAGCCATGTTAGTCTAGATCACTAAGCAAAGGGATCTTGTAGCACCTTTGAGACTGAAAGAAAAAAGTTGGTAAGCTTTTTAGACTTCCATAGATGTATTTGGGAAGTAGAATTAAGTTTATGAAAGCTTATGCAGCCAATTTATTTATTTCTCTCAATTAGTCTCAAAGGTACTACAAGATCCCTTTGCAAACTGAATAAAGTAAATACTTAATATCATCGGGCTGGTGATTCACAGTTCTGACCACCTGCAGATTGCAGGACCATATTTGGTGGGCTCAGAGCCAAATCCTCATGGATGGGAAAGATCCACTATACAATGCTATTCAAATTAATGTGATTTTCTCTCCAACTATTGAAGTCAGATACTAAAATCCCACATCAGCAGCAATTGCCTCATGTCACCTAAAACCTTATCACATGAGAAAAGAAAGCCAAAATGGAGCTGGAGAGGAGCAGCTTTCTCCTTGCCTCTCCTCATGCTGTTGCAGTACTTCCATTCTCCTTCCCAAGGGAGATGGTAGTAAAAGTGTGTCTTTTGCCAAACAGATTTTTTTCAGCATGACAAAAGACATGCAGAGAATTTCAGAATGAGCTCAGCCTTGCTGAAGAGATTAAAAATAAGAATAAGAGTTTTTGGAGGACTATGTTCAGAGAGAGAGGAAGAACAAGGAAATGGCAGGGCTACTGCATAGAGAAAATGGTGAAATGCTAACAGAGGACAGAGAGAAGGCCAAACTATTCAATATCTTCTTTGCCTCAATCTTCTCCCAAAATGAAAACAGTGCTCTCACTGGGGAAAATAGAACAAATGATGCAGTAATGAGACTGTAGCCCATAATAGGTAAAGATGTTTTAAAGAAAAATCTAGCTTTTTATTTATTTAAATGCAAGTACTCAGGGCCAGATGATCTAGGTTTTTAAACCTAGATTTAAAAAAAAAAAATCACCTAAGTTTTTAAACAGAGTCTGGATGTCCAGCTGTTAGGGATGCTTTAATTGTGTATTCCTACATGGCAGGGGGTTAGACTGGATGGCCCTTGGGTCTCTTCCAACTCTATGATTCTATGATTCTGTATACCCAAGGAACTTGCAAATATAATCTCAGAGCCACTGCGGATCATATTTGAGAATTCCTGGAGAACAAGAGAGGCTCTCCAGCAGCCTAGAGGAGGATTAACTTGGTTCCCATTTTCAAAAAGTGAAAAAGAGAGCTTGAGCAACTAACAACCAGTCAGCTTTATGTCATTACTACATAATTCAGCAGTTAGTCTGTGCACACTGAAGGGAATACTGTGATTACTAAGAGTCAACATGGACTTCTCAAAAACAAATCAAACCAAATTAATCTTATTTCTCTCTTTTTTATATAGAGTTACAAACTTGGTAGATCAGGGGAATCCTGTGGATGTAGTACATCTTTATTTTAGTAAGCCTTTTTGACAAAGTTCCCTATGATAATCTTGGAGGCAAGGTGGTAAAACTTGGGCAAGACAATGATGATGTTAGATCAATTTGTAATTTGTCATCTTTATCCTGGAGGGAAGTTCTGCCCTGGGGCTGGTATTGTTTAACATCCTTATAAATGACTTTGATGACAGAGCAGAATCATGTTTATTAAATTTGCAGATGATATCAAATTGGGGCAGGGGATAGTGAATACTTCAGAAAACAGGATCAGAATTAAAAATGACCTTCAGAGATTGCAAAGCTGGGTCAAAAATTACAAAATAAATTTCAACAGGGATAAATGTAAGGTAGTACATATAGGCAGGAAAAACAAAATGCAAAAATCTAGGATGGGTGACACCTGGCTTGGAAGCAGTACATATGAAAGGACCTAAAGATCTTTGGATACCAGAAGCTAAATATGAGTAAACACAGGCAAGCCAGGCAAGTAAATGTGAAGTTGTAGGTAAAAAGGTCAATTCTGGGCTTCATGAACAGGAGTATATTGACCAGACTGAGAGAAATAGTAGTCCCACTCTATGCTGGTTTGGTAAGCCCTCATTTGGAATACTGTGTCCAGTTCTGGGTACTATAGTTCAGGAAAGATATTGACAATCTGGAATGTATCCAGAGAAAGGTGACCAAGGTGATCAAAGTTATCAAAACCAAATGCTATGATGAATGACGAGATGACGTTGAGAGATGGAAAAGGAAACTGCAAAGTGACATGAGTGCCATCTTTACATAGCTGAAAGGATGTCTTGTAGAAGTTGCAGTAAACTTGTTTTCTGCTGCTCCAGAAATCAAGACATGAACCATTGCATTAAAATAGAAAAAAAAAAAAAAAAAGGGGGGGGGGAGTCCATCTAAATATTAAGAAGAACTTCCTAATTATAAGGGCTGATATTATTAAAGAATGGACATCACCTCTTCTTTTGTTGTTTTGGGAGCTTGCTTCCAGTTAGAGGCAAATACTCGGGGGGGGGGGGGGGGGAGGAAATGCTACTAGCTCTTAACTTAATGGATCTTGGTGTGTTAATTAAAGACCTACCGTAACCAGGGACACAGCACTTCCAATTCTGCCGGCAGCCAGTGTTTCATGTTCAAATGCACTGTTATCGACCAGCCAATCAATTTTCAAATTCTAGGCAGCCAGACAAATGAAGAATAATTATGCCACCCAATCACATGCCCTGGGTAATGCAAATGGAATAACTCGGCATTTCTAAAGTGTCTTCCTATAATTATTTATTGGTCTCTCTTTGTTTTCATATACCAAGCATTCCTAAGTGGAAAATCAATGGGGCAAACTTCAGAGGTCGACGGTGATATTTTACACACAAGCCAGGCAAATAAACAAATTTGCTCTAATTCCACAATGTATGGGCATGTTATCAAATGTATTTATATATTTGTCCCTTTGTTGTAATGGTGTAAAGAACACATTATCTTGGTATCTTTGCATAATACTCTTTGGAGGATTTCCATTCCCTCTATTAAGAAGGTGGAGCCTAGAAGTTAAAGCCAAAGCCTCAGCTGGAGCTCTGAGTTTGTTAGAACTGCTTGAGATCTGTTCAAGCTTTGAATCTGGCCATCAATATTCTCCAGACCCTAGATTTATGTCTACAGTGGATTCTGTGGTCTATCTGTTTGTTATCCTTATCCTTTATGGTCACAAGCACTTGGACTAAGCAGTCTAATTTGTTGATTCCAGTTCTCTCCCGGGTGAAAAAGATTATATCACTCGCAGCATAGACTTGCATTGTAATTTTATTATTGTTTTAATTATTGCTGTTATTTTATTGTTTTTACTGTTCGGTTTATTGTTTATTATTGTTCTTTTTATTACTGTTGTGGTTTTATTGTTATGTTTTCAGTTTTTTTTTTGATTGTACTACTGTACATTTTGTACAATCCGTAGGGAGAGGCGGGAAATATAAATAAATTATATTATGATTATTATTATTAGATTACCTGATTACCTGGATTCTGTGCCTGCTGTCTTTGCCAAGATGTGACAAAGTAAACACCACCTTCTAAGTCAGGCCCAATGATCTACTAATAGAAATTGTGTGAGGATGCTTCAAGTCTGTTCTCCTGCCCACTATTACCTGGGAACCTGCTGCATATCCAAGATGGAAGGATGGACTGGCAAAAAGAGAGGGAAACTGGCAAGAGGAGGCTGGCACCCCTGCCCCCAATTCAGAATGCCTGCTTAATCCCTACTCTCAGTGTCAGGGCCATGGGCCATTTGATAGTCCATTTAGGGCTCTGTTTTCTCCTGTGACTGTACTAGATCTGCAGAGTCTCACACTTCTTTCCCAGACCAGTCCTGACATTTTTTAATGGGAAATGTCTGATGTTGAATCTAGAACTTTATATATTTGTCCTAAAACAAAGGGAGCTATGGACTTCTGAATTAAGTCAAATCATTATCCCATCAAAACATTTGGCTCTTGATCTCTCTTCAGTGTTGGACTTAAGGATACAGGACCTAGTATATCTCCCTTTCACACTTCACTTTTCATTCACAACAGCAAATATAAATAACAAGTTCACACAGGAGCTCTAAATAGAGAGTTCATGCCACAAAAAAGTTCACATGGGGGGGGGGGCAGATTTGGTGATCCAGATGGTGGAGTACATTTTCCACCACCTTACTGACAGATTGGAATTGGAGTCCAGTGATACCTGGAAGGCACACACCTTAGTTTTATCCTGAATACTGCTGTGGTCATTGCCAGAGATGAGTTTTATGGTCCTCTCTCAGTGCTGCTGTTTGGAAGTAAGCAAGGGCCACTGGTGGTTGGTGGTTTCCATGTCAATTGAGCAGTGACTCTACTATGTAATTTATTCCAGCAATTAAAGGAGCTATCAAAGTGTGGAATGCACTTTGAAGATAGGGCTCAACACCTTGAATAGTCTAGACCAGGGGTAGGCAACTTTTCCCCTTTAAGGGCCAAGGGACTTCATCTCCCAGAAGCCTCAGACATGTTGGCTAATAGTCCCATGTTGGCCAATAGCTCCTGGGATTCTGGGAGCTGAAGTCCCTCGGCCCTTAAAGGGGAAAGGTTGCCTACCCCTGGTCTAGACTAAAAGCTGGTGCAGATTTACCAGCCCATGAACATGGAAGCCACCAGTAACCCCAGAAAGAGCAATATTATGCAGTATGTCTGTAAGAAGTCTGTCCCATGTCAGCTACAGTAATTGTCAGAGCAAACAGCTTCTACAGTCTCTTGCATCC
Source organism: Phrynosoma blainvillii (assembly GCA_026167975.1). Classification (NCBI taxonomy): domain Eukaryota; kingdom Metazoa; phylum Chordata; class Lepidosauria; order Squamata; family Phrynosomatidae; genus Phrynosoma; species Phrynosoma blainvillii. Next base: position 159,170,892 of record JANUYF010000004.1, read on the forward strand.
TTCTCAGTACTGGAATGTCTGTACATGACTGTTCCATGAATTGAGCCTTCTAAGACACAGAAAACAGCTTCAGGGCTGTGTTCATAGTTCATGCAGGCAAAGACATATTTATGTAAGCCATAAATCTTGTAGACTGTAGAACACAGTTCAGCATCTTGTATAACCAGTCATTTATCTAGAACCAAAGCATGCAGTCCAGAACCTAGGGTGGCACAAGGAAAAAGCAGAGGCCCTGCAGGCAGGACAATGACCCAATAGAAAGTAGTTCAGGAAAGAAAAAGAACCTTAAGGTTTGATCTTGCCCAGACTCCTTCCATCCTGACCCCAGATACAGTGATGAATTAGGCATTCTAAGTTTTCTCAAAATAAAATGAACTAAATTACAACATGAAGAGGAGGAGTATGCAAAGACTTGCCAAATCATAGAATGATAGAATTGGAAGAGACCACACAAGGGCCATCCAGTTCAACCCCCTGCCATGCAGGAACTCAAAATCAAAGCATCCCCAACACATTTGCAAAATAGATTGAAACAGCCACAGTTAGGAAAAAGTTGGGCACTTTGGATGCAGCCTATAGTCGGTATGCATATTTTATTGCAAAATGCAGGGAGATAGCATAGTGTAGTAGTTTGAGTGCTGGGCTACAACTCTAGAGAACAGGGTTCAAATTCCAATTCAGCCATGGAAATCCACTGGGTGACCTTGGGCAAGTCACAATCTCAAAGAAAGGCCAAGAAAACCTTGTGACAAGTTCACCTTAAGGTCACCATAAGTCAGAAATGACTTGAAGGCAGACAACAACAACAACAATAACAATGCCCTAAGTGCAAAACACTATTCACAGATCAAGTCAGGCTTGATCTGTGGATAGTGTTTTGCACTTAGGGCTTGATCTGTTTCCTGACATTACTCTGCAAAAAATATTTGTTTATGCATAGTTTCTAGACTGACCATAAAGACATATACACATTCTGTAATACCAATTTCAGTTTTCTAAACCATCAAGAAAATTCAATCAAACCAAGTTCCTATCTCCCTTTGCTTTCCTGTAGATACCTTTCACTGTGCAGTATCAAGAAAACTGATGAAAGGTGTTCCTTTCCATGTAGCACTTCTGCAGTTTACAAATGTACCTTTCTTAATGCTCACTGTCAAACAATTTTCCTAAAATGTTTTGTGGCTCATCAGATCTCAATAACAGCTATACCTACAAACTCCAAATGATCTTTTCCTGAGTATAAGTGCTTTTTGGAGTGGCGTTAAGGGGAGGGATGTTGGAAAGTGAAATGATTTAGGGGAGGTGTGGTGGCAAAGTAGAGATTTATTCTATTCCTTAAAAGCATTTTGGCATGTTTGTTCTTCCTTTGGGGAGTGATGTTTGCCTAAGCAGGATTCTTAACCCTCAAATGCTTCTGGGCCATAATAGACTGCAGAAGAGTGTAAAGTGCAGACATTTTCTTCACCCTTCTGTTAATGTTTAGCTAATTCTGGGACATCTGGACTTGATTACTGTACTTCTAATCCTGACTTACTCAACTGTGAAGAATAACTTCACTTCTTCTGGCCACAAAATGGGGTTACTATATTAGTCCTCCCTGTCTCCCCCAAGAAATTTATTGTTGGGTGGACTTTGCCTTATAAATAGCAGTATCTGGGGCAAAACAAAGGCTAAACTGGAAGTGTTATTAAGAAACACTAAAGTATAGGCAAGTCAGTGATCAGGGTGAGACCTACTGTTAGGCAGAGCAAGGCACCCACCAACAGACATAAGGAATCAGTGCTACTCAAATTGGTGGTCCTTGGATCAGAGCTAGACCCTGAGCCATCGGCTACTGGTCCCTGGCAAGCTTCCTCAAAGGGAAGAAATAATTGTATCCAATGGCACAAATATGGTGCTGGTCCTTGGCACATTAGCAAAAATTACTGCTAGTCCCCCATACCAGATAGCCTGAGAAGCACTAGTCTAAGCTACTTCCCACCCTCTGGTGTGATGGAGAATGCTGTCCCACCACCACTATTGAAGAAAGATTTAACTGCCAATCTGCTTGGTCTCTGATTAAGAAACTGGATTCTGGGACATCATTCTGTAGTTCACCTTATGTATCAGAAAGTATTTGTCCAGGCCTGTCAGAGTTAGCCACTGTTGTTATTGTGAGGGTGATGTTGTATGCTGATTCCTCTAGAATTCATCCCTTATGCTGGATGGAAGTGGTGATGTAAGAGACAGAATGCTGGGTAGTGACTAGCATGATGTACATAGAGAGAGCAGACCAGAGTGCACATGACTTTGTAGCCATGAAGCTTTCTGGCCAACTTTGGACCTGCTATTCTCTGTCTGCCCTGTAATCCTTAGAGTAATGGTGGGATACCCATTTAATATTTACACAGTCTAGGTATGACCTATCTGGTACCTGAAACACATATGAATGAATACCTATACTACCAAGTCATTTAATATTTACACAGTCTAGGTATGACCTATCTGGTACCTGAAACACATATGAATGAATACCTATATTACCAAGTCATTTGAAAAGATGATGGGAGGACATGCAGCCCACAACTTCCCAAGGAAAGTCCTCTCTTTTTTCCTTTTGGCTTTGATGCTACTAAGGATTTTCCTTGCAGCAAGGAGGAATTAGCTGGAGAAGGAACCAATGAAAACCTGGGGGTATGCATTAGGTACCTCCTAAGGGGTAAGGAATCCCGGATTTATCCTTCCAAACTCTCAAAGTTTCCCTGCAGATATCAGGAGTCATTATGACTTGTATCACACACTGTTTTCAGGTTTTAGCATATCAGAATGAAAACTCATTAGAAGAGAATTAAAATACTTGTGCATGGTACTTATTTCATTGAATTTTCATTCTGAGACACCTGGTTTCCACTCCTATTCAAAAAGAAAAGGGACAAAATATCCATCTCACTGAAGAATAGAACAGGTGTATTGATTTGGAGGGCCTGGCTCACTCAGGTCTTGATAAGTTTATGTTCAAGGGAAACACTAAAGTGAAACTAAGCCACTGAGAGTGCAAGGTATACCTTTACTGATGACAAATAGGTAAAAAGGGATGCAATAACAGGAAATATAAACAAAGAATATGTTCTCATTTCCATTCATCCAGTACTCTGACACAGCTTCAAGTGTGGTAGCCCTGAGACTGGGGGCTTGTCTACCCTAAGGACATGCACCGGACTCACCCTGGTTCCTGTGTGATCTGTTCAGATGACATAGGACCACATTCCAGGAAATCCTGGAATGTGTCTGGTTCTCTTGGCTGTGTGGTCATCAGGATTGGGTTCAATATGGCCTGATCCAGTGGTCCAGACAGCAGACATGGTACCATCTTCATTGCCCTGAACTGAGCTATCAGAGAAGGGGGATGAATCCTCTTTGGAGCTGCCACCACTGCTGCCTCACTGGCCAACTGGCTCCCTGTAAGATCTTGGCCATCACTGTTGCTTTTGCTGAGGTAAGAATGGGGTACTCATGCAATCAACAAGGAGGGTACAGCAACTCCCTTCTTGTTGATCACATGGCAGGGTTCCCCATTCTGACCTCAGTAGAAGCAATGGTGATGGCCGGGCTCTCTTCCATTTAGCAAGGGGGACAGGCCAGCAGGACCATTGTGGTGTCAGTCAGGATGGACTGTGTGCACAATGATGCAGCACCATACAGAATTTGGCCCAGTGTGTGTGGCCACCATTTGGGGCCAGTCCAGGCCATAATGTTCCAGACTGCCCCCAGATTAAGCAACTACTGTAGACGAGGCCTGAGAGAGGAGGATTTCTGCTTATTTATCAGCACCAGGACTAGCTCAATCATCCTGGCTATATCTCTGTTTACCTTTACACTTAAGACGACCTAAGTAACTCAAGCAGAATACAATGAAGCTATAGAACATTAGCTTTAATGAAAGTTACTACATATACAGATGTAGTGATATTGTATTACAGATGTATCAGAGGCAATATGAAGCCTAATTACTAGACTCCTTTCTGCTCTCCCACAAAAGCAATCCACAACAGCAGGATCCAAATTTAAACAATGCTTCTCAGAGTCAGTTTTAGAGATTACAACAAGACATATGGTTTTCTGACATTTTGCTGTGGACTTCTCCAGAGAATGTTGAGATTTTTAGTTTGTTCAAGTGCTAAAAAAAAAAAAAAAAGGATTCTGCTAGACACATACATACACACCGTCTGTAATTTCACAGAAGTAAAACCTCCTTGGCTTCTTGCAGGAAAGAAATAGCAGTTTGAATGTTTCCTTGAGTATGCCCAGATTGTAAACTACACAGAGACCAAGATTTTTAGAGTTGTCACTTTCCAACCAGAAAAAAAGAGCTCAAAGAGCCTTCACAGAAGTGCCTCTACGTAATAATAATAATAATAATAATAATAATAATAATAATATTTATTTATACCCCGCCCAATGGTAATCCAATCCGGGCGGCTTACAAGTTTAAAACATACAATCGATGGTAAACATATAATACAACATGCTCCCCCTCCCCCCCTTAAAACAGTATTAAATCAAAACAATTTAAAACAACAATTCAGATTAAATTTTAACCATCTGAATCCCAAAATAAGTCCAAGAAGCCTGGCTTGACAATCCTCTCCATCAATCGATGGGGCCACGTGAGGATCGTCTCTTTTAGGCAGCTGTTAATCCGAGGCGGGGATAACTGGTCTGATATAACTAGTCAGGAAAGGTTGCAGAGGCTCATTGCATCATTTCTCTCTACCCATTTAGTGAGCACTATCACAGCTTTAGGTCTATAAGATGAGGTGACAAGCTGACTGACTTCTGACACTGATGGCATTCTACTTGAAATGTCTTTACTGCTGGTACAGACTATTGCTCTTTCTTTCTTTTCTTCTACCAAAATGCTTTGAGGCACGGTCAAGCAAAATGTTGTGCAATGCCATAGCAGGGGTTTCCTCATCCCCTTCAAGTTATAACCCAACTCCCTAGTTATTAGGGCAGCCTCAACATGAGGGTCTGAGCCATTCAAAGCTGAATAAATGTACACATTCAGTCATGCCCAGTTGAATTAGCTATTTGGTAGAGACACAGACCCATACCAGGCCTGTACAACTGTTGATCCCCTCAACAGGATGTAGCCCAGCAACCATTCACAGTACTCCCCCAAAGCAGGACCAGTCCTAGTATTAGGTAAAGTGAGGGGGTTGCCTCTGGTGGTAGGTGCAGGGTCAGGCAGAGCGGGCAGTACATCCCTCCCAGCTATTCCTATCTGTTGGGGGACACAGCATGTGCTTCAGGCAACCTGTCTTGCAGACCCAAAGTGAGCCTCCTGCTCTCTGGTGAGATGGAAGATGTTGTATTGAAGTAAGGTTCAGCTGCCAGTCTACCTAGATTCATTAAGTAGAAGGCAGTGATGAACTCTCATTTTTACTTCAAGCAGAAGAATGTATTTGAAACTTCTCAGGCCCCAATACATAGTTTTTTGACTGCATTCAGTACAGTGGTCCTGAACTTATAAAAGTTACTTTTAAATTACATGTACCACAATCTCTAGGTAGTTATTCAGGGAACCATAGTCAAACCCCCCGCCCATGTTGTGTGTGTGTGTGTGTGTGACATACTTTGTATTGATTGTCAGTGTGGGTTGTCCCAGGCCCTGAGGTTTCTAGGCCAAAACCTGAGACCTAGGGATGGTCCCTGGTGATGTCATTAAGCATTGTCCATTGAGTACCAACCATAATTTCAAGCACCCTGTCATTGAAACACACATACATATGCATATACATTTTCCTGCTTTAAAATTAAGACATCATTCTTAACTAAGGACTTTATCACACCAGGCTCATAAGGCATGACAACTGGTTAGTCTAAGAAACACAAAAATACCAGGTTGAGGACAGTCATTATCACACAACTCTTCCAAATTGCCATGGGGCAGCTTCTGTCCCAGGCTCTGCCTGCCTCATGCTGACCTCCATGTCTCCATCTCCCTGCCCTATGTTTTTCCTAGCATGCCTTTCAACCTGTATTTGTTTTTATTTATAGAGCAACTGCATGATTATGGCAATCCACTAAGTGAAAAAAAAGGAAAGAAATGGGGGGGAGGGGACAACCTGCTTGGAAATAGTGAGGAGGAAGGAGGAGAGAAGAGGAACAGAATCACATCCATTCACATTATGTGACTGCCCACATATTGGAACTACTTTGGGAGGAACATACGTGCATCAACAATGGAAAAACAGTGACACAAATCATTATCTAGACTAGATACATTTTTTACTTCTAAATCATGGGCAAAAAACATAATTAAAATGGAATCCCTTCCGAAAGCAATCTCTGATCATAAACCATTTTCGATGGAATTAAAAATAGGGGAATGAATCCTCTCATAGTGGCTTAATGAAAAATTAATGAAAAAGAAAGAGGTAGTAGAAAAAGCTTTAAAAAATTGAAAAATTATTTTCAAGAAAACCTAGGGAAAGGGGTAGACGATATTACGGTTTGGGAAGCAAGCAAAGCCGTCATGAAGGGATTCTTTATATAAGAAAATAGCCAGTGGAAGAAAAAAAGAAACCAAAAAATCACAAAAATTAATGAAGCAATTAAAAAAAAAAGAGAAAGACTTAAAAGAAAATCCAAATAGAAATGAACTGGCGAGAGAAATAAAAATCTTACAAACACAAATATCAATGTGCTTAGTAGAGGAGCTGGAAAAAAATGAAATATACTAAACAATACTACTTTGAAAACATAAACAAAACAGGGAAATGGCTACCATATAAGATTAAAAAAGAAAGAGAGAAAAATCTAATAATGAAAATTAACGTGGATGGAAGTATAATAACTGATCAAGAAAAGATAAAAGAGAACTTTTATAATTATTATACAAAGTCAATTTTTAAAAGACTGGGGAAAAGTAATAAACTTTCTACAACAAAAAGAAGGCTTATTAACAACAGAAGGATTTCTAGAAGAATGAAGAAAGATGAAGATTACTTATTTTGTTAGGAAAATATGGAGAAAATTTTATGTTCAAAAACTGAATAAAAACATTGTAAAGAGTGAAAGTTTTGAACCTGATGGATGTAGCTGAAGATGATGATAATAGGGAATTTTTAGTAATGGATAAAGTGGTGTAGTAGCATACTATTTTTTACTATTGTTGACTAAATAAGGAAAAGAGGGGCCACAAAGAAACTTTATGAAAACGATCTCACTTACAAGATAGGAAGCTCATTGTTAGTTAAGTGTGAGGTTTGGTGTCAGATCAATGTCTTATGTTTTATATAGGTTTATTTAAGGAAAAGAAATAAAGGGTGGGGGTAAGAGGGAAAAGAGATAATAAATGTTTAGATTGTCTTGTGATTTGTGTGTTAGTGTTATGTATTGTTATAGAATTCTACATCTTGTATTTATATGTATTATTTGTTGTGTATTTATTGTTTAATAAATCTAATTAAAAAAATGGAAAAACAATGAAAAAACAGTGCAACTGGGAGGCATTGACAGGTTTTGACCATCAATGAGCACTCCAGCAAAATATGGACTGCAAACCAGCTACTGGACAGACACAAAATTGAGTGATAGGATGCTACTATCCTGCTGTGATTCCACTTTTCAAGCCTCATGTGATAAAGTCCTAAGAAGCTGTTCCCAGATCAAGATGAAATAGGAGGATTATTCCTTCTCAACTACTTGGGGAGATGGGAGAAGGACCACTTAATCTATCTGGCTTGCTTCTAGCTAGAATATGGATGCAGAGCAGAGTGGTGAGTGAGCCCAGGAGTTGCAATGACTGTGAGGGAAGGCAGAAGCTAACTAGTTAACTATGGGGGGTTGCAGACTGTCAGAAATAGTGTGAATTCAGTCCACTTTTAGGGTTAGGGTTAAGGTTAGGGAATCATGGGGACTGTATTTTATTGTGGCACTAGAGTTCTCTGACAAAGAAGGTTCAATGTCTCAGAAAAATAACAATTCCCATGATTCCCTAGCACTAACCCTAACCCTAAAAGTGGACTGAATTCACACTATTTTTGACAGTCTGCAACCCCCCCATATAGACTCTTTAGAGAACCTTTGCAAATTGCAGCAACAAATCCATTAAGCCTTGAAAACTGTAGCAAGCTGCTGCTTTACTAGCTGAGCTGGGGATTTACACACAGCCTTTCCTCTTCCCCAGAGCTGAGCCCACCAAAATTGGAGCATTTGCACCTTTGCAATGATTCATGAAAATTGGAGACTCAGGCCCAGGCCATGAGATCGGGCAAACTTTGTCAGCATGTTAAACCTGGGGAGCGTATAGAACGACAAGTTTGCCAGAAGGCAAAGATCAGACATTTCCTTGTCAGCTGAGAAGGATGTGGTTGTGGCTGACTGCCAGTCCTGAAAGGAGAGAGGTGCTGTGGAGATAATTTCATAGCACAAAATAATTCCTCTTCTCTGCCATTCAGAAAGGTTTAAATGATTAAAAATGGAAGGGACTTTATAGAACAGCAACCTCATTCATTTTTTACTAGTTGGTTCTCTCACAGCTTTGGCATGGAAGATGTTTCATTGCATTTTCAAGCATGTGCTAAAGGACCTCAAGTGATGTTTGCAGCCCAAAGGAGCAAAAGAGAGAAAACTGGCAGCTCCCCACCTTCCAAATAAGCAAAAGGTTGGAAGACTCACCCATAAGACAGGGGCTAAAGGCAGGCTGAGTCAGGCACTGTCCCTACTTTCTGGTACATTGTATCAATTTTATCCTTTATTTTGTAGATTATATCGATAATACATGTTACTGAGTTTTTGTGGAGGTCTCAGGAACATATTTTAACTATATATTTTAGCATATATATGTGCTAGAATGTTCTAGCTCCCTTTCCACCTTATAAAGCTGCCCTTTCGCAGTATGTTTGAGTTGCAAATATCCATCTGGAATGTGGTTTTCCTCTTTTCCTACTGTCTTATACCTTAACAAGCGTTATTGTCTTTTCTAGTGAGTCATGCCTTCTTATGATATGTCCAAAGTACAACAGTCTCAGTTTAGTCATCTTGGCTTCTAGAGAGTTCAGGCTTTGTTTACTGTAGGACCCATTTATTTGTCTTTTTAGCAGTTCATGGTCTCCACAGAACTCTTCTCCAGCACCACATTTCAAATGAGTTGATTCTCTTCCTATCCACCTTGTTCACTGTCCAGCTTTCACAACCATACATAGAAATGGAAAATATAATGGCATGGGCAATCCTAATTTTAGTATTCGATGACATTTCTTTACACTTGAGGATCATGACTAGTTCCTTACAGCTGGACTTCCAAATCTCAGTGCTCTTCTGATTTCTTGTCTGCAGCCTCCATTCTGATTAATGACTAAGCCAAGATATGGGAGACTGTGAATTATTTTAATGTCTTCATCATCTGCTTTGAAGTTATGTATGTCATTGTGGATATTACTTTTGGTTTCCTCCTGTACAACTGTAAACCTGCCTTTTCACTTTCTTCCCTGGCTTTCTCCAGTAATCATTCTGAGTTTTTGCTATTTTCTGTCACTAGTATGGTGTCATCTTCATATCTTAATGGCTGATGTTTCTTCCTCCGATTTTCACACCTCCTTCCTTTGAGATTAATCCTGTTTTATATATGATATGTTCAGTGTAAAAGTTAAAGAAGTTTAACAGATTGAAATGTATGTTCAGCATTTCCAACCCAGGGGGCAATGTTTTGTTTTCCATATTTGTTGACAGATTTTAATTAGAACTAGAGTAGATTAAAGCAGCTCTTTTGGCATGCCATTCCTAGTGATTTATTTCTCCTACGTGCTTCCCTTTCACTTCTAAAATTCACAGCTTCCATTTCACTTCTAAAATTGTAAGTTCATATTCAAATGGTTCTTCTTTGAATGACTCTGTCATACTTTAATCCCTTTTATATAGTTCTTCAATGTATTGTTTCCATTGCCTTTTTATTTGTACTTGGTAATGTAATGTGTTCCCCTGCTGGTCGTATAGCATCCCCACTCTTGGTTTAAATTTCCCTTTGGTTTCTCAGATCTTGTGGAAGAAGTATCTTGTTTTTTCTTTTTGTTTTTGTCATCTTCTATTTCTCTACATTGATTATTATAGTAGGTTTCCTTGTCCCTGTGCACAAGACACTGAACAGTTGCATTCAGGGTTCTGACACTATTTCTGTCCCCTTTTAACTTTGCTTCTCATCTGTCCTTAACTGCTTGAAAAGTTTCATCTGTCATTCATTTAGGTGTCTCTTTCTTTTTTTGATGCACACAGTGGGGCTTAGTGGTTAAGATGCCAATTGTGATGATCAGAAGATTGGAAGATTGGCAGTTTAAGGTCCGGGTGCTGCATGATGGGGTGAGCTCCTGTCACTAGTTCCAGCTTCTGCCAACCTAGCAGTTCTAAAGCATGCAAATGAAAGTAGATAGATAGGTACCACTTCTCAGTAGGAAGGTAACAGCATTCGGTACAATCATGCTGGCCGCATGACCATCATAGTCATCCTCGGACAATGTTGGCTCTTCGGCTTAGTAATGGAGATAAGCACCACCCCAGACAGTTGATTACATCTAGACAGTCATGTCAAGGGACTACCTTTACTTTTACCTTTTAGTGTCTTTTCGCATTCCTTCCCTACAGTTCATCACTTCAGTCCAGAATTCTTCTGGCTCCTGGTCAATTAGGCATAATAGTGCAAACCTACTTTTCCATTATCTTTAAATTTTATGGGGATGTTCTTCATTTTGTCTTTGGCATGCTACATCTCTTTTATATAGTTCCTCCATGTATTGGTTCCATCATCTTTGAATGTTATACCAGCTCTAATTTCTAGCTGTGTAAAATCTGCCACAACACTTGTTGGAGTACAGTGTTTGGCCTCAGGCTTCTGTTTATTGTATACTCAGTAGCCAATCTGCATTTGCATCAGTGTAATGTAAAACATCACAGTCATTCATGTGAACCAGATTTAGCAAAAATGATTAATTGTAAAAAACAGCACCACTCTGCCCTATTAAAGATCTCTTTTTTGTTCTAATCAAATGAAACATACTGGCTTTTCAACCCAGTGCTGGCAGACCCTTTCACCCTTCATTGGAGGTCTTTAAACAGAGACTGGATGGCCATCTATCGGGTATGCTTTGATTTTGAGTTCCTGCATGGCAGGGGGTTGGACTTGATGGCCCTTGTGGTCTCTTCCAACTCTATGATTCTATGGATCGAAGTAAAGGGTGATGATGTATCCATTCTCTCCAATCCAACACAACTAAACCAGAAGGAACTTCTTAACAATAAGAGCAATTCAGCAATGAAACCAATTGCCTAGAAAGATGATGGAGTCTCTTTCTCTGGACATCTTCAAAAAGAGCCTGCAGATTTAGCTGGAGATCCTGCACTAGCAGTGGGATGTTTTCTATGATCCATGAGGCCCTTTCCAACTCTATAAATAAAACTTATAAATAAAACTTATTATTATTATTATTATTATTATTATTATTATAGTTCTACGAGTAACAAATTTATTCTTCGAGTAACAAATTTCTGTCTACACCCTCAAATCCAGTGTCCATACAACTACAAGTGCTGGGATGTGTTGAACAAAATGATAAGAATTAGCATCTAGTGTACTTTGCAGAATTAATATATATTCCACCTGCATAGTATCTATTCCACCTTTGGTGAAGGAAAATAGCCTAAGAGTGTAGAGTGCATGCTGTGCATGTTAAAAGTCCCAGGTTCAATCTGTAATATCTCCAGGCTGGAAAAGACCTTTGTCTAAAACTCTGGGGAGTCAATGTCAATCAAAGAACATCATACTAAAGCTGGATAGACCAAAGGTTTGACTTGTTATAAGGCAGTTTTTTGTCTTTGTCACCAAAAGAGGTGGACGCTGCATCCTGGCAGAGTGAGAACTTGAGACTGCTGTCAAATATGACAGTCCTCATGTTGAGTGCCTCCCTTTCCCTCCACAATGTCAAGCGTAAAACTTGTATTTCAATGCCTTTAGACTGACCATTTCCCCACCACTGACAGTCATAACAACTATGTGGAGCAGAGACACAGAAAGGCAAAGCATAATGACATCAGGATACAGAGGAGAGGGAGGAGAAACTGAACAGGTGTGTATGCCATTTTCTGTGGTAGACCCATATTCCTTATAAACATTAGAAAAGGTGTGTGTGTGTGTTTACCTCTTTCATAATACTATCATTGTTTTACCATTTTTCCCTTGTTGTTGTTCAGCTGTTCCCCTATCTTTCATCCACCTCCCTTTTCTTAAAGCTATAATTTAAATTTTTATTAGGTGTTCAGCCACAGTATAAATACCCCATTTGAACTGCTGACATGCAAATCAATAGGAGGAAGATCTAGCTGAGTGGATTTGCTGGCATTAGGGAGTGCAGCTCGGAGATGCAGATTCTTTTCAGATGAATATGAGTTGAATAAACAGAAGAGACAATTTCCTTAAATAAAGCTTGTGACAGCCTCTGCAGTCAAGCTGCATAGAACAAGCATTTAGAGGGCTTTTCTTCTCCTTGTACTCATTAAACAGAGCTTCTTCAGGCTTTTTACCCTGCCTTTATCATTCTGGAGCTTTTGAAGATGAACTGTCCAAGAAATTGCAAGCGTCTGGGTGCCAGCCCAAGGAAATGCACTAGTGGGAAATATGTCAGTCATTTGGCAGAAGAGGATTTTCTTTTCTTTTTTTTCTTTTTTTTTTATAATTAAATTTTATTGAATTATTAAAAAAACAACTACATGACGGAAGAGGATTTTCTGAATGCCTCTAGCTTGGCTGCACCTAGAAGTGAGCTGGAACTATTCACAGTTGAGGAGGAAAATACTACACACACACACACACGTCTTTCCACCACTGACCCAAACTGGGCTTTACTTTAAGGGTTGGTTCAACAGGAGGTCTGACATGTTCACCCATTTTCAGTGACCTACGTTTCAATTGTGATTGGCCAGCACTGTCACTGCAACATAACACTGTCATAATGGTACAACATGCCAACATAAAACAGTGCTGGCTGATAGCTCCCATGTCGATACAGTAGTGAATCAGTACTGGATAGCTCTTATTATTCAAGATGCCAAACCCTATCCTTAAAGCAGGTTTGGTATCATAGCTATCTTCTTTAAAATCAGACTAAAATACAAAGCAAAGCCACTGCCGTTTGCTCTCTCAGTCCTCAGTAACTGATATTTTGCTGCTTACTAATGCAATGACATAATGCACCAGCAGATGAACATTCCAGACTATAACACGATGTCTTGACATCTCTTGCATCTTGCTGTACTGGTTGTGTAAGTCATGTGTAATTTTTGGAGAGACAGATCTTGCAATAAGAGGACATATGATCTCCTGAAAGAGGGTGAAGAAGCCATTAGGGAAAGTGCCGTTTTGAATGATGAGCCAAAAATGTTAGCATGAAAAACGATTAAAATATATATATATATACTGCTCTTATTCACTGGATGTTCTCCTTTCCCAAAATAGTATTTTTCAGTGCAAAAACAAAAGATGATGAATATTTAGCACAGCACTGCTCAGCTTTGGTTATGCTTATGCTGAAAAAATAATTACATTTTCCATAGATGTTTCTACTCCATTTTCTTGAAGCATTTTGCTAGTCTTAAAGGATTTGAGCAAAAGCATGCAAAGCAGCCCTTCTCTCTGTGCACATATATAGCATACCTCTGATACCCCACTTCCATCAAAAGGGCAGGGTTTTAAGTGAATATCAAAATATCAAAATGTACTATTTCTTCATGCAAAGTAGAGTTACAAGGTATCAGTAAAGAATTACAGTAATTTCCTATAGTGAGAGTTCCTTCTTCTGATTGAAAAGAAACATAAACTTAAAAAACCATAACTTATATCCCGTTACTAGTCCTAACTAGAGGTGCTAGCTCCCTGAATCAATAGAACTTACATATCTTTTAATTTACCTTCTAGTAATTGATTGAGTGGCTTGCTGGTACCAGCTATTGGATTTAGGACATACATTCAACTTTATTTTTTTCTTTTTAATGAAGTATCCATCTAGCCATGGAGTTTGGTCAGATTTTTCATGCAGTGTCTAGGGATGCCAGGTCTCAGGATACTACTGGCTGAAGTCTCAGGGAGCCAATGTGCTCCCCCAAGGCTCCAGGTGGAAAGACAAATCCCATGGCAAGCAACACTGGGGGAAGTGAAAGTTTGTTTTTTGAATTATGACTTTAAATTATGGCTTTAAACCCTAAACACCTATCCTCATTCATTTGAAGCTCACATCATGGCTCTCTGGCTCAGCATGAAGGTGTTTGTGTGCTGCACTTGTGCAATTTTGATGTACCAAAAAGCCAGGAGTGAGGGGAGAAAGCAGTGTTGTCAGGTCAAGAATATCCTAGGCCCTGGCATCCCAGAGGCAAAACATGAGACTTGTGATGTCATCAGTGATGGGCCTGGTCCACACTGAACCCTATCACTCCGCTCAAATAACCCAGTTTACCTCTTCCAAACTGAAATCTAATTTGGGAGGCAGCTGGGTCCTATTGCAAGGATTTTGCTGCCAAAGCCACCAGGTGAGTCCAGCCCAGCTGCAGCCTGGGTCCCTGGCGCACTTCGGCAGCCATTTTTTTGAAGTCAGAAAGCTCCCGGTTATGAAATAAGGCTGCCGAAGTGTGTCAGGGACCTGGGCTGCAGCCGGGCTGGACTCCCCGGCAGCTTCGATGGCAAAATCCTTGTGATAGGACCCAGCTGCCTCCCGAATTAGACTTCAATTCAGAAGAGATAAGCTGGGTTATTTGAGCAGAGCGATAAGGTCCACTGATGGGACACAGCCCCCTAGTGATGCCACTACACGATTCTTTAAGCATCAACCACACTTGGATAGAATATGCCACTAAAAACACCAAGTCAAATAAATGATCAATATACGTACAAACACACATTTTTCATGGTAGTACTCTCACCCTGAGATTCCTCTCCCTCACCCTGAGGACTGGAGAAGAGTGTCTGGGCCCTGAGATCTGGGAACCTTAGATTGTCAGTGCATATACCCGAGCTCTTCATGCCATTAGGAGCAAAGCAAGGAGCCCTGCGACTCATGGGCCTTCTTACTGGGAGCAGCAGCATAGGGTCTAGAAAAATACTCCCCAAAGGCTGGCAGTGAGCCTTTCACACACACACCACCAGCAGAATAAGGCTTAGAGAAAGTCCCCACATGTCATGTGTGCTATAATTAAGGCCACGCAGGATGCAAGACCGAAAGGGAATGGCAGAAACTTCTCTAACCACTGGTCGCATTTTGCTATCACCCTGGGCCTTTAGGAATGCCCCCTCTTTCTGGTTATCAACTACTATATTCTTATTGACTGGGTTTTACCCAAATTCTAGAAGCAATTCCAGCCTGCCTTCCAATTCTTTCCTGTGACACCACAAGGACCCAGCTTGCTGTGATATCAAACGGGGCCAAGCATGACATCACAAGGATCTGCCCTCTTGTCTCAGAGGTTTTTGGACAGGATGCTGCTGACCTGTCAACCTCAATTGTGTCTAATTCTTTATCTTTCATCTGTCCCCATGCCCTTTCTTCCCTCCACTCTAGCCTAATGGAATATTTTACCTGTATGTTCTTTTAATGGATTGTTTTGTTGGTGTATTAATGGCAAACTAGTGGAAAGTTTATGAGAATGTGGGCAGTGCTGGCCACTCTCCCTTTCTCACTGGGTCCTTCCCACTATCCACTATTCACAATCTCAATATTATGCCTGCAACTTCACATAATTGCTTTCTTTTCTCTTGTCTTCATTTCTGATTTGCAAGAGCCCACCACTCCCTGGGCTCATGGTTCAAGAAGATGTCCACTATATCTGCTAAACATGTCAATAGCTGGAGAAGAGAAAACAGTGCTTTTGTGTCATCAGCAGCTATTCTACCAACCCAGAGCTCCTGGGTTCAATGTGTTTGCAATTCTTCAGATTCTCAAATCCAAGGTGTGGATTGGTATAATGGTGTCATGAAAGAATTGCTTTTTCGTTTAAGCAAGAAGTAATAAAGACATTCTTAAGGAACAATGAAATATTCTGTATTGTGCATCAAAACTCGCATCAGTCCTCACAAAAGTTGGAAGTAGTGTTACAATGATGTTACTAATGCAGCAGTAATTTGTCTTTCTTTAAATAAGGAGCCAGAAGTAATGCCAATGAGCTACTTTCCCAAAGTATTAAGAAACAAGCAGTGAATTGCTTAAAAAAAAATCTTCCAAAATCCAATCCTTCATCATTGCCTGTGCTGAGTAAGAGTGATAGGAATTGCAATTCAATAACTTCTGACAAGCCACATGTTCCATAGCCCTGGCCTCTTCTCTGGAGAATTAATGCTAATTCTTTGAACTGATACCTTCAACAAAGTGATTAGTTCATTGCTCATGATTCAATAACATGCAATTGATTAACTGGAGTCACATAAGGTGGGTTATTAGACTAGATAAGTGAATGTTAACAAGTTCAAATATTGAACTAACACATATTTAACAGATGAATATTAGACACGCATTCTGTCTGGAATCACATAGTTTTTTAAACTGAACAAAGGAAATTTAGAAATTCAGAAAGTCTCTGTTTTCCAGTGTAGCACTTACTATCAGTTTCAACACAGAATCTGGTAATAATAGCAAAAGTAATTTAAAGCAACTCTGCAAAATTCCTGTCTGTGTAGTTATAAAGAAGTCCTTTAAATGTGTGTATAGACCCAGTTTTTTGGTGAGTAGTAAAACCTTGACCTGTGCCATTTTGGAGTGCAGTTGTGACCCTTTAAGTGAATGCTCCTCCATAAGAAGGAAAAAGGCACCTCACACGTTGCAAACTAGATACAGCCTTTAATTGAAGGTTCATGATGGGAATGAACCAAGTTAGCTTTACTTTGAGCATTCATTATGCTACCCTAAGTCTATATACTCCACCTATCAAGAACTAGCCAATAAGCTCTCCAGGAGGGAACAAGTGGCCTAAGGTTCAGGTTGAAACCTAATGCAACATCTGAGATATGAATGTGTCTCCCAACATCTTTTGTTTGTTTGTTTGTTTCAGTGTACATGTGCCAAAAAGTAGTATAACTGTAGCACAAAGGTTATTCCTTGTTATACATGCTCAGATGAACACATGAACACCTATATTCTAGAGTGCAAATCACCCCTCCTCTGAACTGCCCCCAGCCACTGTGTAAGAGAGTTGCAACCACGATATGTAAAAATCTCCCCCATGGCTAAAACAAATTCTAAGGTGTGATTTGCTGTGGGCATTGTGCAGGGCAGATATTGATTTCTTCTGAAACTTTTTTCATGTGTGCCACTACCCAGATCTACCAGCCATGCCATCCACAGCTGTTTTTTGTGGTGGTGACAGTAGTGATTTTAGTGGTGGTGATGGTGGGACTTGAGTTCATTAAAATATCTCTTGACATCACATTTAACTTATCCATTAGTGTTACCTGTCCACTGGGCTGATTGCAATACTCTTCCCCCTACTCAAAAGCAATGGCATCATTAAGAGTTGGCATCACCTGCTGCAATAACTCATGGTGTCACCACCACCCCTCACTGACCTCCTCCCATACTACACCATAGAGAATCCTTCATAATGTTTTCTGTACTAATGTTACTTATAAATCATAATTCCTGAATACAGTTACCCCTCCATTTTCGCAGACTTCATGTTTATGGTCTCAGTCCTTCGCGGACTGGCAACCCCCTTTGGCTAAAATGGTGCATGCATCCATGGTGCGTGTGCGGGGCCATACACAAGAGCACACAGCCATTCAAGCCAATGGGGCTTGAATATCTGCGATTTTCCATTTTTGCAGGGGGGGGGCAGAACAGATTCTCTGTGAAAACAGAGGGGCGACTGTATGTCACTGTGTGTATTGGCAATAATTTTGACATACACAACTAGCAAAATTAAAAATATACCTTTAAATTATGGTATCATATGCACAGCCTAAATGTATTTACGTATACATTGTTTCATGTGGTGAAGGTGAAAATTCAGTACAATGTGATATTTTTTAAAAAAAAAAATAAAAGAATTTTTTTTAAATTAAAATTTAGTTTTTTAAAAAATTAAATTTAAAAAAACACCTGGGATCCCTTCTTTCTCTTCACACTGAGCCTCACCCCATTCACAACATCTCTTCAGTGGCTGAAAAGGATGCAGGCAAACACCACAACCCATTTCTGCCCAAAGGCAGATATTTGAGGAGCAGTGGTGTGACCCACGCTTAGGCTGTCACCTGTGGAGGTTGCACTCCCCTAATGACACCCCTGTTCAGATGAAGAATACATTTACACTTTCAGCATGCTATTTCTCTGAATTCTTAAGTAACAAAAACAGGGATAGATTTTATATATGCCTGAAATTTATCACACAGCAACAAATGCTGATGCCACAGTTGATTCTAATAAGAAATTTAACTCTTGCTCATTGATGTGTTGGGTTGTTCTCTCCACACAGAATAAAGCATCAAAGATAGGAAGCACTGTGAGGACAACACACCCTCCCAGTCTCTTCTTGCATGAGACAGAAGCCTTCCAAACAACAATGCAGACAGACAAGGGCAGAGATATCTTGTCTCGGTTTTCAACAAGGTGGCCTGACTGTAAAACACAGCAGGGCAACTGTCACAGGAATTAGGGTTTGGGCATCATTAAGGATGGCAGAGTGGGAGACAGACAGAACTGAGCAACAGGGCATAGTGCATTAGTCCATTCTCATGGCAGGAGCCTCATTGTAGAAATGAATGGAAGCATCAAGGCACAGCATCTGGATTTTCTAACTCCAGCAACAGTGATGTCTCCAGGTAGTCCTGGCAGTGTTCATCATAGGAGCATACTTTGTTGGACATATTTGCACTCCCAAGCCTCACCCCTCTGATTTCATTGGCACATATTAAGGGCCCCATAGAAAGCTGTAGGGATACAGTAACTTCCAAGGTCACAATTGCCCTGAGCTCCACACTCATAATATGTTCCTGAAATATCAGCAGGCATTTTTGCATGATTTGATGCCTGTAGAAGAGATTTGAGGGGAGTCATCCTTATCAGCCAGAGATAACTAGGGCTCAGTGGCCAAATGCTACCTGCCAACAGTACTCTGAATGTATGAAGAACCAAGAAAGGGTAAATATGGGCCAGTGATGTCCTCTCTTGGCCAGAATCAGGCCTATAGCAAAGCAGCTTCCTAAGGCTCTACTGCCAAAATAAATAAATAAATAAATAAATAAATGTTTTAAAAGCAAAAAAATATGGGCATATTTTCACTCCTATGCATATTGCATGTATTTCCTATGAACAGCAATGTCAATTTTCCACCTGATGGAGGCTTTTCCTTCCCCTACTCACTTGATCATCAAGCTCATAGAAAAGTCCAATCTAACTCCTCTGTCCTCTCCCTTTCCCTGTTTCCATTCAGAGTACCTCCCATGTGTGGATGTACAAGCCTACAAAACAGCAGAGGGAAAAGTCAGATCTGAGGTTAGTTTTGACAGACAGATACAAGATAAAGTTCCCAGAGTGAAAACTAGAGAGGGCTCTTATATATTTAACAGTTGTGTAGAAGAGGGAATATCAGCAGATGCTGCTTGTTGTGGGACAAATTACACCTGCTCAAATTCCATCTTCTATACAACCATTAAAGGTATAGGAGCCTCTTCAGTTTCAGTCTTGAAACTGGAAAGAGATAAATTTGGAGTAATTTATTTGATTTTATTTTTAAAGGAGAAATCTCTTCCCCAGACCTATAGGTAGGAGGCAGATGGACTATTCTCAAGATGCCAGTGGATGTTGGAGTCCATAGCAGCATGCCAGAGCAAGCCCATAATCCACACAGCTGGTAGTTAGGCCAAAAGCATGTTTTCATGTCCAACGGTGTGTTTGTGGAGGTGTGGGGAGTAGCCATGAGGAATGCATGCAACTTTCCCCCCAGTATTGGACCTAGGGAAATGTGCTAATTCACCAGAGTCCACATAGCCTCTTCACAGTGCATGGATTTCCAAGGATGGCATGCTGGCATGAGTGCACTGCACACAGAATTTGTCTCCTCATTTCCCTTTAAATGCAGAGTGGCTGAAGGCACTTGGATCCAGACCTCAAAGGAAATGAAGACAAATATTGCATCTGCCTCAGAAAAAGGGTTTTAAAATGGTTCAGAATGTGGATTCTCCAGAAGACACTGATTAAACCATGATATTGATTATATGAAGGGATGCAGTGGCTCAAGTAAGATTCTGACTCTGTTGATTGTAAGATCGGCAGATTGGCAGTCCAAGGCCTGGGTGCTGCATGATGGGGTGAGTTTCCATCACTAGTCCCAGCTTCTACCAACCTAGCAGTTTGAAAGCATGCAAATGCAAGTAGATAAATAGGTACCACTTCAGTGGAAAGATAAATAACATAATGTGCAATCCTGCTGGCCACATGATCACAGAGTAGTCTGACAATGCTGGTTCTTTGGCTTAGTAACAGAGATGAGGTCCGCCCCTATGGTCGGACACAACTTGACTATTTTGTCAATGGGGAATACCTTTACCTTTATTGATGATCTGGTCTTCAGCACACCTTGGGAATGGTATATTTTTTTTAAAATGATAACACCCAGAACTCCCCAGGCAAAACAGGCAAGTGTCCATACTGTCTGAGGATTTCTGAGAGTCAGCAGGCCAAAGATGCCATTTCCCAAGCTCTGGTATCCCTGTGAAAAATTAAGACACTTGGTATGTTTGAACATCTACTTTGGAGAAGGAGGAGAGGTCTCTCCAATAAGACATCCTCTACAGGACAGGGACCTGTCTTTCACTTAGGGAAACAAAGAGATGGACTAAAAGTATGGAAAAGCAGACCTGTTCCCTTACTCTGTGTCTGAGTCCACTGGCTGATAGGAAGGGTGTGGAAGGAAATATGGGCTGGAACTCTTCATTCCTCTTCTGCCCATCAGATCTGACAAGCTGTTAACTAACATTTGACCACCATAGAGGCTTTACTGTTAACTTAATAACAACTTTATTATTAAGTCTGACCATCCATGCCAGTACTACTCACCTTACATCAATGTCTGGAACAAAACGTGGCCTCTGAGGATATAGAGCTTGACCATTCTGTCCCCCTCTGTGCTTGCACAGAATGCCAAGTGCTCAACACTGAGTAAGCCAACCAGACAGCACTTTTCCGAAGAAAAGAGAAGAATTCAAAGCAGAGAGAGATCATGAGCTTTATTGTTGTTGCTTTAGTTTGGTTTTAATCATTTTGCATTTGCTTTTTAATGAGGGGACACAAATAGCAACAAAAGTGTGGAGCAGGAAATTCTAATTGCCTTATGACAGAATAAAAACTAAAAGAGGATAAAATTCCCTAGTTTATATTTCCACTCCAAAACAGAAAAAGATTAAAGGATCAGAAATTTCATTATTCTGCATTTCTTAAGAAGTCAAAAAGGACTCTGTTTCTTTTCCTCCTGTGACTTCCAGGCAGACCAGAACACAGCTGCTAGCATTTTAGAAATTAAATATAAAAATTGGAGGTGGGTGGGCTACCTAGAGTTGACATGCCATCCCATCTTCACAGAAACCTTGGCAAACCCTTGGTGAAACTCAGAGCTGAAGACCATAGACAGCTCCCCCAGTTCCCTGTCTAGGAATATCTGTACCTGGATGACCAAGCACAATAGTCTTCATCCTGGATGGAGGACCATGTAGAGGCCAGGTAGTTTTCCTGCCCCTAGCAACATAATCACTACAAGAAATTAACAGAGCCACTGGGGCATGGAGTCTCTTGACCCAGAGCTGCCTCAGAAGCTCAGATCTCAAGACACAGAAGATGGGGTCTGATGGAGACAGAATCATAGCCACTGAGTCAGAGGAAGAACTTGGTTGTGTCCATTTACTGCAGGGGAAAAGGCGACATATTTAGTAATCGGGAGTGGATGGAAAAAGCTCTGAAGTTAAACAGAAAGAACTCTGATCCTCATGCCCTCGAGATCTTCCCCTGGAAAATCCAAGAAAATAGTCAAAATCCTAAGAATTTAGGCCAAATCCTGAAACCTGGAAATGTCCATTTCATTTTTGTTGGAACTTCAAGGAATCCTGGGAAGAGCTTGAAAAATGTTAATTTTTGACAACTCCCAGAACTCCTAACAAAACATCTTAGGCAGAGCAAGACCAGCTTTGCTCCCTCTTGGCTACACAACCTGTGGCCTACCCAACTGAGAGGAACCTTACCAGATATTTCCAGACAGGGAACTGGGAGGTACCTTGCCAACCATGGATAGCAAACTAGCTGTGGTTTTCTATGCTCCAGTTTTGCTGCCTACCTGGTGTGGCAGCAGTGCAGTTGGTGAATGGGGGCTGACGTAGGATCTCTTAACATTTTACACATTACACAGCACCGTCTGGTAGGCAGGGTACAGTTCTTGGTTCACATGTTCCATTTCTAAAATATGTTTGTTAAAATTCTGATAGAATTCACTCTGTTTATGTGATATCAGAAAATCATATAAGAACAAAACATCAGAGATGCTGTGTGGATTTGCTTCTTTATCCCTACCCAAGTGCACAGACCAGATTTCCACAGTATTTGCCCTAAACAAAATAATAATAATAATAATAATAATAATAATAATAATTTTTATTTATATCCCGCCCCTCTGCCAGGCAATCGGGGCGGCGTACAACATTCAAACATCAAAACAAATAAAATCAATACAAATCCCATCCCTCATTCCCACCCCCAAAAAAACAAATCAAACAAAACAAATTAAAAACAATTAAAATTAGCTTAATTCGCAAAGCACATCT
Source organism: Phrynosoma blainvillii (assembly GCA_026167975.1). Classification (NCBI taxonomy): domain Eukaryota; kingdom Metazoa; phylum Chordata; class Lepidosauria; order Squamata; family Phrynosomatidae; genus Phrynosoma; species Phrynosoma blainvillii. Next base: position 159,193,705 of record JANUYF010000004.1, read on the forward strand.
ATACAATAAACAAAGGAATTCTAAATATACAGAAAAAATAGAGATAGCCTCCTGCTGAGCATCAGGGCCACACCTCCAAGAGTCTTAAAGGGCTAAGGCTTGGGCTCTGCTGTTACATCCTCCAATCCCGTCTCTGCCAGGTGTTCCGAGGGAGGAGGGGGCGGGGGAGGAGGCTCACTGCCCAGCTCCCCAGTCTCTTCCCCAGTCTCTGCTATCAGCTCTCAGTCTTATGTAGGGACCTACTAAGTGCTCCACCCTCAATCATCCCTACTTTTGGAGTCCTGGGTAGGCATTCAAGAAGGATGTTTATGGATTTCTTGATGGGTATGCAGTTATCTAGCCAACAATTTACAGATCCTACCCAAGCTAAACCCACAAACACAATGCCTAGCCCCTACTCTAATTCACCAAAGGTGGGGAAAACATTGTCCAGGAAACACTTGTAGCCTCCTGAAACTCACCCCAAGCCCCTAGAATTCCACCCACATTTAAAACATTGCCCCCAGTGGCCCCAACTGCAGTAAAAATGCCTCAAGACATAGTGGTTTACTTTCTACCATGTTTCCAAACCCCCTAAAAACCCAGAAATCTTTTAAAGACCAAAAGAAATACAAAAAGTGAAAAACTAGAAGTAGCTCTCTGGTCACTTCTGGGTCACAGTTTCAGCCAAAGATTGTAAAAAGAAAAATGCAGTGGTGTGGCACACCAGTGGGGCAAAATCTGCCCCTACCACAGTTACACACCCCTGTAATACACAAATCACTCCAAATAAAAAATGCCTCAATATGTTCTATTATATTATAGCAGGGGTAGGCAACCTTTCCCCTTTAAGGGCCGAGGGACTTCAGCTCCCAGAAGCCTCAGCCATGTTGGCCAATAGTCCCATGTTGGCCAATAGCTCCTGGGATTCTGGGAGCTGAAGTCCCTTGGCCCTTAAAGGGGAAAGGTTGCCTACCCCTGTATTATAGCATTGATGGAGCATCAACATATGTTGTGGGTCTTCTAGGATGGTGGACTGTGGGTCACAAGTGTTGAGGGGAGTGTAGATGAGTTCAGGGGTTGCAAAAAATTGCCCTGTACCCTCTGTACCCTGCAACCCTCCCCCCAACACTTTTCCAGGTAGATAAATTTTTATTTATTTATTTATTTATTTATTTCCTGCCCTCTATCCATATATTAAATATTATATCCATAAACTTCCTTCTTACTATTACTATTTAATATTTACATCCTGCCCTCTATCCATATATCTCAAATTGCCATACAATAAAGGCATTATGACAAATTTAAAACAGTGTGAGCAATAAAAATGATTTTAAAAGACTAAAAAAAAAAATTAAACAATTTAGCAAATTAAAAAGACAGATCAAAAGAGTTAAAAGAGTTTTAAATGAATTAAAACCATGTACATGTAAAGGTTTTTGTTAAAATCAATTAGGCCCCAAAAGCTTTGATGATCATGTTTTCACTTGCAAGGAAACAGAATTTGTATTCCAAATGGATGGAGCTTATGAATAATTATTTCTGCTCCTAGAAGTTTTCAGGAACAGCAAGTTTGCCTTAAAAACAAGGTACAGGGCTTGTCTTGTCTTGTTTTGACTCAAAATTCCAAAAAGCTTTATTATTTTCATACATCATGAGAAGTTGATTTGAAGCAATATCTGGTTTTATAGGGAGGGGCTGAGTGTGTTTTGGGGGCTGAAAATTTTCCCCTAGAGTGCCAGGTCTTCCCACCTTAATCTTAGATTAGGAGCACAATTAAGTAAGTCATACTTGTGTTCCTATCATACAACTGCTGCTTCCAAGAATCACAAAAAAGTCAGGCAGCGTGAACTTTCATGTTATTAACATTCAAAATTTGTGTTGTTTCCAAACTATTCCGCTTCCAGAGTACCATTTTGCAAGCACCCAAGGGGGCAGAGATGTGAAATGTGCCAACAGCGTCCTTATTTTGCTGTATGCAATAAAGACCTTTCAACCTCTCCCTGTCCTGGCTCTGTTTGCTTTGATTGTTGCTCATGCTATGTATATAGAAAGGGCAGGCGTCCACATTATCTGATGCCAAAATTCAGGCATGTTGCCTGCTGCTACATTGATCTGTGCATGATGTATAGACCTGGATGAAGTCTTTTGCTATTTTACAGTGACTTCTCAACGGCATTAAACCTCATTTATATGTCTATAAATATATATGTGGCTGTGAATAGGAGGCTTTATTGCGCCTTTCATAAGCTCCATCCATTTGGGATACAAATCCTGCTTCACTGAAAAAACAGCCTGTTAAAGACCACTAGTGAAATACCCATCATTATGAAGGACACAGTCTATGAATTGGAAAGGCCTGTGCTCTGCAGGAACTCTTCACAAATGGCATCACATGCCATGCATGGGCAATCTTCCTCACTGAAGGCAAAAAAAAAAAAAAAGGGGGGGGAGGACTCTCTAGAGCCAGAAATGGTGAGCAGGATTTGTCCTGAAATAGATTTTTCAGTGCTTTACTTTTTCCATCAGACTGAATGACAGTCATTGAGAGGAAGTAAAAGGGGGAACTTAATAAACATGTACATCTTCACTTATGTTGTACTCGCATGCCAGAACAAAGGATTCCACATATTTTCTTCCCACTGAGTTCTCGCACATTGGGGGAGGCATTTCAGATTTTTTAAAAATGTATGCAAAAAGCACTGCCAGAAATAGTGCAAACTGAGTCCACTTTAACTGCCTTGACTCAGTGCTAGGGAATCATAGGAACTGTAGTTTATTGTGGCACCAGAGCTCTCTAACAAAGAAGGCTCAATGTCTCAGAAAAAAAAATACAGTTCCCATGATTCCCTAGCACTGAGCCAGGGCAGTTAAACTGGACTCAATTTGCACTATTTCTGGCAGTCTGCAAAGGCCCAAAGAGGAGGACAGTCTTTTGCTCCAGTTACACTGTATTCTGTGCCAATGCTTGGTTTTTGTGCAAATAGTAAGAGAGGGTTGTTGTTGTTTGGAAATGAATTTGCAAAATTTCTAAAATACAGGTGCCTATATATATATATATATATATATAAACACCTCACAATAATTGACCATTATCTTTACACATTTTCACAATGTGTCAAGATATCTATTCCAATTAAGGGCAACAAAAGTTGTGAATATTCTATACCTCCCTAGCAGACATACCATTGTGTAAACGTTAAGTATGTCTGCTGCCCCTGGCAACCCCATTAAGAACCAAGAATTGAAGGAGGAAATTGCACTCAAAAAGTAGACTTTCCAATCTCTGTAAATCTCCCTCCTGGCCCTGTTGGCATAGTTCTTGCAATTACAGCAGGAATCAAAGTGTTCTGCTACATCAGTTTTTCCTGACCTGAGCCCCTTCAAAGTTCTTGGCCCACAACTCCCACCAGGCGAATATCTGTGGTGGGGGGCATGGGATGGAGCATAGAGAAATCATTGGGCAAAATGTAGGTAATGGGGAAGATCTCAATTGAGAAGGAAAAACGAATATTTAGCAGGCATTTAGGAATGATAATAGAGCCAGTGTGGTGCAGTGGTTTTGAGTGTTGGACTAGAACTTCAGAAGACCAGGGTTCAAATCCCTGCCCAGCCATGGTAATCTTGAGCCCGTCACATTCTCTCTGCTTCAGAGGAGGGCAATGACAAATCTCTTCTGAACAAATCTGGCCAAGAAAACCCTATTATAAGGTCACCATAAGTTGAAGCCAACTTAAAGGCACATGAATACAGCAAAGAATAGCACCAGTACAGATCTATGTTTTGTTATTTGAGCCAAATGTTTACAGGAAGAAAGACTATGTAGATTGAGTGGCTGGAACCTGGTAATGAAAGGAGTAACTGAAACAAGTAATGTTGTTTATTAACATACTCTAAAGATCAAATTTCCTCTTGTTTCCTCTTCTTCTTGATAAACCTGGGGATTTAGAATCATTAGAACCTAGAGCGTGTCCAGAGGAAGGTGACCAAATGGAAACCATGCCCTATGAGGAGAGACTTAGGGAGCTCGGTATGTTTAGCCTGGAGAAGAGAAGGTGATATAATAGCAGTGTTTAAATATTTGAAAGGATATCATACTGAAGATGAAGCAAGTTTGTTTTCTAGAGCTTCAGAGAACAGGACCCAGAGCAATTAATTTAGACTACAGTACATGAGATTTTACCTCGACATTAAGAAGAACTTCCTGACAGTAAGAGATGTTCAACCATGGAACACACTTCCTCAGAGTGTGGTGAACTCTCCTTCTTTGGAGGCCTTTAAACAGAAGAAGGATGGCCAACTGTTGGGAGTCCTTGTCATAAGTTGTGTCTTTCTGCATGGCAGGAGGTTGGACTGGATGGCCCTAGAGGTCTCTTCTAACTCTATGATTCTAGACAGAGTTGGAAGGATTCCTATGGGTCATCTAGTCAAACCCCTTGCTCAGTGCAGTATCTCCAGCTAGATCATCTCCAGCAGGTAGCTGTCCAGTCTTTTTCTGAAGACACTGAGAGGACACCTCACCACCTCTCATTGCTGAACCACTCTTACTGTGGTTACTGTCAAGAAGTTCCTTCTAATGTTCAATTTAAATTTACCCTCCTGTAACTTAGACCTGGTTCTACTTTCTGAAGCATTCTTGTGCCTGAAAGTGGCATATAAGGCCCACATGCCCCACATTTGGGTCTGTTTTAACATATCTATTAAACATTTTTGTTGTGGGGTGTTGAGAAAAATTAGAGGAAAGTTGTGTTACAGGGTGCAAGGAATGAAAGAATTCTAAGGAATGGCAACAATGTATTCTGCATTTCAATCTCTGCCAGTGCCATTTTATACAGTTTGCTTCTTAGTCATGGTAAAGCATATAGAATCTTTTGAGAACATGGAAAGTGGAATGGTCAGAAGTGGGTTTTTTATTATATGAAGACAGATGGGTATGCCTGCCTTGAACTCTCATTCTCTGCTTTGAAATCCAAAGTCCCAGGATGCAACAAATGGACTGAGTTCATATCCTCCACATATTGGCAGTGTGTGCAAATGTGATACCCAATTCTCCTGTGACCTCCTCAGAACTTCTAAAGAGAGCTGCTTTGAGCACAAACTGTAATGATTTATGTTCCTTATATAAGTCTGAGTCTAGATTTAGGTGCACAAATCTATGCTGGTGGAAATGAAGTTACTGGTCAACACCTCCTTCTCCCTATAAAAATGTTATAGTGCATAAACATGTTACAAGGGATAAAAAGCTACAGAGACAGTTTGAGGCCCTGCTGAATGGGGTAAATGTGGGTGAAATGGTCATTCCATGCCTGGTGGAAAGTACGGGGGAGGGAATCAGAGAAGCTTTTGTCTGATCCTCTCCCACCTACAAAAAAAAATCTCCCCATAATAAAGGCACAGAATGGATACATCCTCTGATGAGGTCCTGCCAGGGTATTCTGGAAATACCAGTAGATGATGTATCCATTTCATGTCTGGCTATGGGGATATAGCTGGAAACTTACCTGATTTCCCCCTCTCCACCAGCCATGGAATCACTAGAGGGGGGGTCTGCAGGAATGTATGGGTAAGTCAAGTAGGGGGACTTTGGTTTTTGCAGAAGTGGGAAGGAAATACTAATCTCCATAATGATCACATGCACAAAAAAGATGTACATAACTATAAGGTTGATTTATGTTGGCATATGCCACTACAAGCCATCGTATTCCCTATTACCATATATGGATGTGAGAGCCGGACAATCAAGAAAGAAGATAGGAGGAAAATCAATGCATTTGAGATGTGGTGCTGGAGAAGAGTGCTGAGGATCCCATGAATAGCCAAAAGGACAAACAAATTAGTCCTGGAGCAGATCAGGCCAGAGGTATCCCTAGAAGCCAAGATTACAAGACTTAGACTGTCGTACTTTGGACACATCATGAGAAGGCATGAATTGTTGGAAAAAACAATAATGTTAGGAAAGGTGGAGGGAAGCAGGAAGAGAGGAAGGCCACATGCTAGATGGATGGACTTTATTAAAAAGATCACAAATATGAGTTTGCAGGAGCTGAGCAGAACAGTAGAGGACAGGGGGCTTGGAGATGTCTCATCCATAGGGTCGCAATGGGTCGAGGCCAATGCGAAAGCAGTTAACAACAACAAATGCCACTAACAAGATGCCAGCACTGTGTCAAGCAGAAATGTCTAGAGAGAGAATCCCATAATGAGGGTGCCACTACAAAGAAGGTCTTGCTCTTTTACACCAACCCATCTGACTTGAGCAGGAAGGGGAAATGGGCAGCTCTGTCCAGGGGGTTTATCAGGCCTGGAGCAGGAGATGCTCTGCCACTTCCCCCAAAAGCAGCTACGGATGTATGGTGAGCAACATGGAAGTGCCACAGGAAAGGACAAATGGTATACTGGAGCTAAACTAAGGGGAACTTGCTTTGTAAGGATGCATCTGAGGCAGTAGACTGAAGTCTACAAAAGCTCATGCTATCAATTTCTTTCTTTCAGTTAGTCTCAAAAGTGCTACAAGACCTCTCTACGTACTGATTCTACAGACTAACACAGCTATATCTTTGAATTCTTTTGTTTGTAAGGTTACGGGGTAAATGAACCCCCTCCCCCATCCTCAACTGTCCAACATTAGGTAGCAGAAAAGACCATATGAAGCTGATTATGGAGGAGAGGGTGGGCACTAGGGTACCCTGTGCATGAACTGTTGCAATACAGAAGGTTGCTTTGATAGTACTAGGAGATCAAAATATTTTCTTGTTGTTGTGGAGATTAATAATTTCTATCTCAGTTTTCTACAAAAGTACTCAAGGCAAGATGTTGATTCCAAAGACAGCTATTACTGGAAATGAATTAATTATTCAAATCCTTAATTTCTTCACATTGACAATCAAAATGATGGGAAGCTGCTTCATTTTGTTAGTTCTTCCTCATTGCTTCTCCTCCTTAGTACAATGGCTACAGTGAACAACATTTGGAAAATGCCAAGATGCACTCTTCCCCTTTAGTCTCTCCTTTTTGTAATCTAAGTGGATACTGTTGCTACAGCCAATCATACAAGTTGCCTTCCAAACCATATATCATCAGTACAGCCCCCTCTGAGTCCTTTTCAGTTTTCCAGGATCAGCCACCCTGAAATGTGGAACCTGGATTCAAGCAATTTATTTCCTCTGGGAAGGATCCTCAACCTAAGACATAGTGCTGCTGTTTCTCTGCTTGTTTTATTATATCATTGTTGTTTATGATTTGATTTTATGCCATATCATTTTAACTAAGATGTTTTAATACTTTCTGGTTTAATACTTTTTTAAAGGGTGTGTGGGTTTTGGGCTTTGGGGGATTTATATTGTATGTAATTTTAATTGTTGTTAGCTGCCTTGATTATTCTCAGAGGGGCGGGGTACAAATAAATTTTATTATTATTATTATTATTATTATTATTGCCTTCATTAAAGCCATCTGCAATTGTCTGGAGTTTTTTGGCCACAGAACCACACTGTCAGTTCAAGTACAAGGGTCTGCCATAAGTCCTAAGTGCCTCATAGCAAATACACTGGAATGCAACATCCATCAGCATTTGGGGAAAATTCCTTTTAGGAGCAAACCTCACAGAATGGCCATGCTGGCTAGAAGATTGTGGGTGCTATAAGTGAAAAATCAACCTTTCCAATCTTTTAACCAGAAAAAAAAATATTTATATAAACTATCACATTTATATCTTGACTTTTTTTTCTTACAGTACAGAACTCAAGACAGTGCTCCTGGAATTCCCATGAGATATCTCATCCAGGCACTAACTGGAAACAGATTTGCTTAGCTTCAGTACGGTTGGCAGAACATGGGCCCTCAGACCATATCATTAGATATTTACTAATCTGACCAGCCCAAATGTAGATATTATCAGTCTAATCAGTTGTCTCACATACACATCATTCAGAGATTTGTATGTATGAAATGTAGCATCAAAGATATAACAATGAATATATTACTCATGTGTCACCTCAAATGTCCTGAAATGCAGAGCCCTTCAGTGGAATCACGTCATGTATCCAACTACAATTCATAATCTGAACAGAAACAGGTTATGGTTTGTTTGAATTGCCTGTGCATCACCTTGGCTTGTTTCACAAAGTGGGAATGAAAATTCCTGAAATGAAAAAAATACACACTGTTCATGGCTACGAGGGAATGAGCCTTTTTTTAGTTTAGGTAAGCTTACCCACAGGTAAATGTGCTTAGCAGAGGTTCTTAGATGCATATAGAAAAGGGTCCATGAACTGGGCACATAGAGTTTGTTTCCTTCAGTTTCCATCCTGTTACTTTGAAAATAATTCCTAAGTGCATTTTCCTGAGAAGAGGGCTTATATTTTTCAATGGATTTCCATAGGGAAGCACATCCTAATTTAAGAACAAATGGTGTATAGGGCTGCAGCCTAAATATCTATATGTATGAAGGATGTCTCTATGAGAAGCAATGAGATGGAGATGAACCAGCCATGCTACCAAATTCCATATTTTTATCTTTCTGAATATTTACCATATATTTGACATAGATCACGTATTACTTCTTTAAAAAAAAACAAAACCCAGTCCTCACCTTGATAAGTATTTTGTGGCATTCCACTGCTTTTTGCTGCCATTTTGTTTCTATAGATGAAGATTCTGAACACTACTTTCCTTGTTCTTTACCCTTAACTGCATATGCTGTAATTTAACTTGGTTGCTTATGATGAATCTGATTGTTTGGTATACAAAAGGACATGGTATTGTCCTGTCAGACCTAAACATGACTCATATCACCAACAATGTTATATTGGTACTCAACACAGCAAGTAGGATTAAAGGTCAATGGGGCCAAATGACACCAAAAACTGTAAAGAGTAAAACAGTGCAGAGAACGTGGATGTGTTTGCAAGGAATGCCAACAATTAAGGCCTTTGTGCCATGGCTCAACTCTAATATTCACCATCTGTCTCACATTCTATGGGTCCCTCTTGCTATTATTGCCTGGCCTGGAAGAGAGCAGTAGAAGCAGAAGGAGGTCAAGGAAAACAAGCAAGGCAACCATTGCCCACCTGCTCTCCTTCCCTGCTCCTACCCACCAGATTAATTTTGCTATTGAAGATGGGAAGTGTCAAGCAACTTTGGCTGTTTGTGCACAGAAGAGACAAAATGTCATCCAGGAAGGCCTTAGTGCCAGGCAAACAGAAACCCAGCCAAGCCAGCTTGGAAATGACATGGTTATATCAAATATTAGGCAGGCATCATTAGCTATGGCAGGGAGATAGAAATGCCAGCCAGACTCCAGTATCATCACCAGCTGTGGCCTTAATATCCTGGAAGCCAAGCCTTATGCATAAGCACCAACCACTGGCCATAGCCAGAGGAAAGCAACAGCATCCAGCTGCAAGTAGAAGGGGGTACCTTCCACAACATCCTCCTCTTCTTTCCTGCTCAGTCCTAAGCTCCAGACAAGTGGCCAAGGAAGTGGAGGCATATTCTTCCTTAGCTACTATTCTTCTACTTATGAAATTGTTGCTGTCTGATGCCACATAGGTTCCCTCGCCTCCCTCCAAGCATGAGATCAGCACATTCTTTTCATCTCTGGTGATCCAGATCTTCCAAGGGCATTTCTATTAGTTTGAAAGACTTCACAGTAATTCTGTGAGGCAAGCTATGGAAAAGTAAGAGAAAAGGCCATACAAATTTACAAAACTACAGTTCCAAGAATTCTTTAAAGCAAGGGCCACATATGGCCCAAAGACTAGTTTTGCTTCCGCCAGAGACCGCCAGGTATCAAATATTCACCTAAAATGTCCCAAATGCCTGCTGGGGGCATGGATGCATGGGGGCATTTTTGTAGCATCCCTCCCCCCCCCCCCCCCCGGGGAGGCCTTATAGGAAGTGAACAGGGAATTACTTCTGCTCACTTTCTGTTATTTTAGAAAATGACCCTGCACCTAAAATGACCCAGGAAGCCCTTAAAACATGGCAGAATATTCCCATGCCTCTTAGAGAGTGTTTGGAAGTACCAAGGGAGAAATTGGGTTGTTTGCAGGGGATGTGGTGGAAGGGTACAGCCCTCCAAAGTCTCCTGGGGTGCTATTTCACCCCACCCCACCCTTCCACAGTTGCCTACCCCTGCTTTAGAGGAAGCCATAACAGTTAAATCTACATATACATTCATAGTATGAACATACAGTGGGGCCTTGTTATCTGCAGGCTTGCCATCTGCAGATATAAGCATCCGCAGATGGCAAGCCCCCATTGTCCCCAATGGCAGCACATGCACATAGCCGCACCACCTTTAGGGACAGCCCCTACTTAGCTGAAGTCCCAGCCATGTGCACGCACCACCACTGGGGACAATGGGGGCTCTACCTAATGTTGGCATGACTGCATGCATGTGCTGCCATTGAGGACAATGGGATTGAGGTCCCACAGTTTTTGGTATCCCCCACAGATACTGAGGTCCCACTGTACTCTCATATCTGTCTGAGATCAGTGGCATAATGTGGACTTATATATTTAAGAAGGATGCTGTTTCTACCCAAGTGGAGTCACTAAGGTTGGCATCAACCGATGCAGTAACTTATGGTGTCATCCTCCACAGTGACCTCCTCCCATCCCACACCATACAGAATCCTTAGTAATGTTTTTTAATACTAATGTTGCTCATAAATCGTAATTCCTATATATCGCTAAAATGTAATGGCAACAGTTGTGGCATAAAATTAAAATTATAACTTTAAATTACAATATGATACGCACAGCCTATATGTATTTACACATACGCAGTTTCACATGTACTTCTCCATGACTCGGTCGTCGGCTATGACTTCAGATGGCATCTCTCCTATCAATGATTGTCTTAAGGCAGTAATGGGCTGGATGAGGAAAAACAGATTGAGACTGAATCCAGACAAAATGGAGGTACTAACAGTGACGGCCCCGAAATTAGGTATTGGGATACAACTTCCAGTCCTGGAAGGGGTCACACTCTCCACTAAGGACTGTGTTCACAGTCTGGGGGTGCTCCTGGATCCATCGCTTCAGATGACTAATCAAGTGAATGCAACAATCAGGAGCACCTGCTATCAGCTTTGGCTGATACGCCAGCTGCGCCCTTTCCTGGAAGTAAGGGACCTTGAAACTGTGGTGCATGTGCTGGTAACCTCCTGTCTTGATTTCTGTAATGCGCCCTACATGGGGCTACCCTCGTGCTTAGTCTGGAAATTTCAACTAGTACAGAATATGGCAGCAAGGCTGGTCTCCGGTACATCTAGGAGAGACCATATAACACCTATCCTAAAATCACTGCACTGGCTGCCAATCAGTTTCTGGGCTCAGTACAAGGTGTTGGTCATCACCTTTAAAGCCCTACATGGCTTAGGTCCAACCTATCTTTGGGACCACCTCCTTCCATATAACCCACCCCACACACTTCAGTCCTCTGGGAGGAATTTGCCTCAGCCTATTAAAACTAGGCTGTCTGCAACCTCCCAGAGGGCCTTTTCAGTTGCTGCTCCCAGATTATGGAACAGCCTGCCAGACGAGATCTGTCAGATTACCAATTTAAACAGCTTTAAAAAAGCTGTGAAGATGGATCTCTTGCAGCAGGCCTTTCCTGATTAGTGTTCCCGGCCTAAGGAGCGAGCTCACTCCTTCCCTTATTCTTTGCCATATTGTACTGCTGTCTGCCTCACCATTATGATTTTTTTAGTTGTATAATTGCTGTTGTTCGTTGTAAAATTGTTTGTTGTTGTTTTAATTCTGTGTTTTTTAATACTGTTTTAAGGGGCGGGTGGGTTTTTGGGATTATACATTGTGATGTCTTATTGCTGTAAGTCGCCCATGGGTGGGATATAAATAATAATAATAATAATAATAATAATTTACAGTCATAGACCAAAATATAAAGTACAATTACAGCTAAAATTCATAAAATTCATAGAGCATAAAACTCCTAAAACATACACAAGTACATATGTGTGTGTACATACATATATACATACATGCATACATAGATTCATGACTGAAAAAGTTTCCAATTAATTCCCAGAGATTAACACAAGAATAATTCAGATCCCTTCAGTAAAAAATAATAGGCAATTAGACCTAAAGATCTTTAAAATCCTAGTCTAAAAATCTTATGTATTATCACCTAAAATTTGCCCGTGAGTAATAACAGCAGAGGCACAGAATCTGGAGACCATCTCTGTTATTTGTTAATCTGAATCATCCAGCAGTAGCGATAGGTAAAAATTTTCTCATCTGCCTGGGAAATCTTGCAGGATTAGGATGATTAAATCAGAGCGGATGCCTTGATAAAATGAGCAGTATAATAAGACATGTCTGTATGTCTACATTTGTACAAGCACAGGTATGTTTATCATATATATTTTTTTCTTATTACATCATAGCCTGTTTCTGCCAAAAGGCAGATGTTTGGGGAATCAGTGATGTCACCCCTCTTTGGGTGTCACCTGGTGCTGCCTGCACCCCCTAGTGATGCCCCTTTTCATAGAAACCACAGTTGTGAAAGCATGTGGGACTACTTGTGAAAGGGATCTAGGAGTCTTAGTAGACCACAAGTTGAACATGAGTCAACAGTGTGATGAAGCAGTTAAAAAGGCCAATGCAATTTTAGGCTGCATCAATAGAAGTATAATGTTTAGATCAAGGGAAATAATAGTGCCACTTTGTTCTGCTTTGGTCAGGCCCCACCTGGAATACTGTGAACAGTTCTGGGCACCACAATTCAAAAAGGATGTTGACAAATTGGAGTGTGTCCAGAGGAGGGCAGCCAAAATGGTGAAGGGTCTGGAAACCATGCCCTTTGAGAGAGACTTAGGGAGCTGGGTATGTTTAACTTGGAGAAGAGAAGGTTAAGAGGTGATATAATGGCCCTGTTTAAATATTTGAAGGGATGTCATATCGAGGATGGAGCAAGCTTGTTTTCTGCTGCCTCAGAGACTAGAACACTGAACAAAGGATGCAAGCTTCAGGAAAAGAGATTCCATTTAAACATTAGGAGGGACTTCATGACAGTAAGAGCTATTCGGCAGTGGAACACACTCCCTCGGAGAATAGTGGAGTCTCCTTCTTTGGAGGTCTTTAAACAGAGGCTGGATGGCCATCTGTCAGGGATGTTTTGATTGTGAGTTCCTGCATGGTAGGGGGGTGGACTGGATGGCCCTTGTGGTCTCTTCGAACTCTGTGATTCTATGATTCTTCTAGAGGTCCGAAATAACCTATCATTTAATAATTAAAATCTGCTGTTCATTCTTGCAACAATACTGGTGTCAAAACAGCTTCAGAAATAAAACAGTATAAGAAAGAGAAATAAAACAAAAGAATATAAAACACATAATAATAAAATAATAACCCCAAATAAAACACGATTTAAAAATCAGTTATAAAACAAGATTTTGAGCCCAGTTATCAGAAGGGCTAAAAATGCTACTGAGCCCAATGTTGACCTCGGCCCTAAACAGTGTGCTGAATAAAGCCTAAAACAAGCCCAGAATTTAAGGGGATTTTCAAAAATGTTCACAGCCTGCTGAAACTAATGACTCAGTATGTATATGTATGTATAAGGCCTTTGTAGACTGCCAGAAATAGTGCAAATTGAGTCCACTTTAACTCATTGCTAGGGATTTATGGGAACTGTTGTTTATTGTGGCACCAGAGCTCTCTGACAAAGAAGGCTCAATGTCTCAGAAAAAAATACAGTTCCCATGATTCCCTAGCACTGAGCCAGGACAGTTAAAGTGGACTCAATCTGCACTATTTCTGGCAGTCTGCAAAGGCCCATAGTTTCCCTCTAAGGTTCCCTCTGTTCAGGATTCAGCAAAAGGGGTTCCACGCTCAACAATTACACCAAAACTCAATGTTGGGGAAGAGAAAGTGGTGGAGAAAGGGAATGAACAAAAATAGTCTTTAAATAAAGGTCAAAGAAAATTGTCATCTGAAACTCTGGGATTGCTTTTAAAATGCTGTGCTCATGCCCAGTATCAAGAAATATGCGGTACACAATTACAAAGCTCAGTGTCATGAGGCCTAACTAAAAAGTTGTGCTTTGAGAGAAGGTCACATAGCTAGGAACAAACAAACTGCTGACTCTCATCTCTGATGTCTGTTCCACAAAGAGGCTTCTTCTGTATTCTCCTCAGGCTGCATCTGCACTGCAGAAATAAAGCAGTTTGACGCCACTTTAACTGCCATGGCTCAAAAGCTATGGAGTTCAGGGAATTGCAGGTTTGTGAGACAGCTAACCTTCTCTGCTGGGAGAGCTCTGGTGCCACAACAAACTACAATCCCTAGAATTCCACCAGGTGTGCATTCATGAAAACTATGCAGGCATCTCTTTTGTGGCACTGACATGGTGGTGCAGATGCACCTCTGATCATTTTTAATACCAGCCCTTTTGATCCTGACATAATTTTCCAAAGCAGTAGTAGATTTGGGTACAGAGAAATGACCCCAGGGCCAATGTTGCTGGAGGGAATGGCCCTTTCACTTCTTTGATTTCCACACTTGGATGGAGGACTCATAGGAGTTGCAAGGGTCACTCTGGCTGAGCACACTCTTTGGGCAGTCTGCATGATATCAGTTTGCTTGCAGTCATCATCACGATGCAGGACAGATCTATTCAATGACTATTAGGGAGATAGCTCAATGGTCCTCCAGCAGGTAGAGAGGCAACATAGCTCTTATTCTTGCTGGCAACAGCCAGTGGGAGATAGCCCTTGCTTTCATTCCCATCCTGCTTGTACACGTCTATATAGTGCCTATCTCCATCACAATCCTCAGGACCCAGAGTGAAGGGATGCCAAAGAGAAGATCAGAACTCACCAGTGGGTTTTAAAGCTATTACAGGTTGAAGTCAAATGATTTCATGGCTGGCATCCATAGGTTTTTGTGGGTTTTTCAGGCTGTGAGGCTGTGTTCCAGAAGAATGCATTCCTGAAGTCTTGCCTGCATCTGTCTCTGAAGATACCAGCCACAGATGCCAGTGAAACGCCAGGAATACATTCTTCTGGAACATGGCCTCACAATCCGAAAAATCCACAAAAACCTATTACAAGTTGGCGCTTGTAAAAGTAACTTTTTAAGCCATTGTGATAAAGTGAAGGAAGGCTGGCCCATGGAAGAGGGTTGTTCGGGAAAGCAAGGGTTAATGAGGGAAAGAGCGGGGAGCCAGAGAAGGGAATTACAAGGTCTAACGACACCTGGAAAAGAAGAAAGGGAAGCAAGGCCCAGGAGGGAGGGGCCCAGGAATAAAAGGGAAAAGAAGGAGGCGTTCGGGGAGAGGGAAAAATGCGGAAGAAGGCTCGGTGAGGCGGACGGGGGAAGGGAAAGAGAAAGAGAAGTGATAAGTACTGGAGCGCGAGGGGAGAGAGGAACACTGGCCGAAGGAGAGTCACTGTTTGGTGAATGAGCTTCTGAGTTAATTAAAAGGTGCCGAGCATACATCTTAAGTGGTCTGCCCTTTCTTTCGTCGAAATGGATACCTCCAAGAAGCATGGAGTGGGAGGAATTCCTTGCGGCCCCGCGACATTGGTGTCAGAAGTGGGATCTCAGGTACAAGGCGGGGCTACAGGACCCAGTGAGTCTTGGTTTGCATGGTTGGCTGACCAACAGGAAAAGTTGTTGCGGAGTGTGAACGCTCACCAGGTGCAGTTGATGGAGCAAATGTTTGCAGCCCAACAGGTGACACATCAGCAGTTGGTAACGCAGATGACTGAGGCGATGAGGCTCCCAAGGGAGAGGGAAAAGCCTACCTTGGAGTCGCTGGTAGGGGCCCCAGCCCCAATAAGATTGGTCAAGATGGGCCCTAATGATGATCCGGAGGCATTTTTACACGCTTTCGAGAGGGTGGCCATAGCTGCCAAGTGGCCTAAGGAACAATGGGCTCTTATAGTCACCCCATGTCTTACGGGGCCTGTCCAGGAGATAGTGGATACCTTAGCCCCCGAGGAAGCCTCTTCTTATGAGAAAGTTAAAGAGGCCATTTTGACTACTCTCAATATCTCGGAGGAGACTTATAGGCGCCGGCTACGCGAGTTAAAGTGGACTCTGGGCATGCATCCGCGTGCCCTGGGGCAAAAGGTTAGAGCCAGCGGTTTGAGATGGCTGAAGCCGGCGGTGTGATCGGCGCCAGAGGTGGCTGAAATGGTGATGGTTGAACAATTTATTAATGCCTTACCAATGACAGCCCGCAGTTGGGTGCGGTGCCACAAACCCTCCAAGTTGGAAGAGGCTGTGGCTTTGATGGAGGCCTTTGCAGGGGCTGAGGAGGCCGAATTAGGGAACCCTCGGGGACCGGTGGAACCAAAGGTAGCGCGGGGAACCAGAGTGGCCGGGGGAAGACCACCAGAACATCGGGGAATGTCGCCGGGAGACGGATTTGGAGACGAGGGGACCGCGAGCAAAGGTTTGAAAGGAGGAGTAGAGGGAGGCAAACCAACTAACCCTGCCCGAAGACCGTTGATGTTGGGTGCCCAGGAAGGTCCCCGGCATCCAATCAACTGCTTCACCTGTGGGATGGAGGGCCACATTAAGAAGGACTGTCCTCTCATGGAGTGTGCTTGGGGAGACGCCTGGGAAGCGGCCCAGGTAAGTAGGGACGTGATAGGTAGGGATGCTCGGGTGGTCACAGCCTGGGTCAATGGATAGAGAGTTCAAGCCCTAGTTGACTCGGGCTGCAGCCACACCTTGGTAAGGGGAGTATCAGGAAAGGCGGAGGGTCCCCAGGTGGCAGTGAAATGTATCCATGGGGAGGTGAAAACCTATTTTACCACCAGGGTGAGGGTGAGAGTTGGAAAAATGGAGCGAAAAATGAGGGTGGGGGTGGTACCCTCAATGGGAAGAGAAATGCTCCTAGGGCGGGATTGGCCCAACTGGCGGGAATTAATTCAGAAGGAGGAGGCTTACGCTGCGGCAGAGGTCAGGGCGGAAGGGGTAGATATCGCCAGGGTTAATAGAGAGCAAGTGGCCTTTTGGCAGCAAAATGATGCGACCTTACAGGAAGCGCTTAAGCAAGCGGTTCCAGAGGAGGAAAGGGGAAAGAAGGGACCTTACTTTGTTTTTAAAAATAATTTACTGTATAGGGTTCAACAGATGAAGGAAGGAGAGGTGGCACACTGGCAAATATTGGTGCCCCGACCACTACGTCCGGCGGTGTTTTCCTTAGCTCATGACATTCCTCTGGCGGGACACCTGGGTGTGGATAAAACTACAAGTTGCATTTTGCAGAGGTTTTATTGGCCTGGGGTGTGGAAAGAGGTGAAAGACTGGTGTGCCTCTTGTCCCCGATGTCAGATGACCCAAAGAAGGGGAGCTCCCGCCGGGCCTCTGATTCCTATGCCCATCATAGACGAACCCTTTACAAGGGTGGGCATTGATTTTGTAGGGCCTCTGGGGAAGTCTGCAGCAGGCCATCAGTTTATTTTGGTGATGGTGGATTACGCTACCCGTTACCCAGAAGCAGTCCCTTTACGATCCATGCAAGCAAGTAGGGTGGCTCAGGAGTTGTTGGCAATTTTCGCGAGGGTGGGGTTTCCACGAGAGGTTATTACAGATCAGGGCACCTCTTTCATGAGTAGAGTCCTGCAAAAGATGTGGTCTATTCTCAAAGTCAAACCCCTAAAGACCTCCGTTTATCACCCACAGGCCAATGGGTTGGTGGAACGATTTAATGGGACCCTAAAGGCCATGCTTAGAAAGTTTGTAGTGGAACAGGGATCACAATGGCATTTGTTGATAGGACCTCTCTTGTTTGCATATCGGGAGGTCCCACAAATGTCCTTGGGGTTCTCACCTTTTGAGCTGTTGTACGGAAGACGTCCTCGAGGAGTGCTGGACTTGGTTAGAGAAGGGTGGGAAGAGGAGGTTAGCGAAGGGCCTACAGTGTTAGGAAGAGTGCTACGGATGAGGGAGCAGTTGGAAAAGATTGGGCAGATAGCGAGACAGAATCTGGAGGAGGCCCAAAGAAGACAGAAGGATGCATATGACCGGCGTGTCAGGCCTAGGTCCTTGCAGGTGGGACAAAAAGTGTTAGTGTTATTGCCCTCGGAGAGAGCGAAGTTGGGCCCGTCCTCGGTTACAGGGCCCGTCCTCGGTTACAGGTTTTTCATATTAATCTCCTTAAGGAATGGAAAGAGCGAGAAGCCTTTTTGGCTCAAGTAAGAATGGGGGACGAGGGAGAAGAAGAGTTAGGCCCACAGGCTGGGCGCGAAGAGGGTCCTGATGATCTACCTATCTGCTCTGATCTCTCGGAGGAACAGCTTAGACATATCCATCAGGTGAGACGGGACTTTGCAGATGTCTTCTCTAGGGACCCGGGCTTCACGTCCATGACTTGCCATAGAATAGTTACAAAGCCCGGGGTGGTGGTGAGGGTTCCAGTGAGACCTTGGCCGTGGAGGTTACAGAAAGGGATTAATGGTGAAGTGGATAAGATGTTAGCTCTGGGGGTCATAGAACCCTCTAATAGTCCCTGGCGAAGTCAACCGGTACCGGTTCCGAAGCCTGATGGATCGATTAGGTTTTGTATAGACTTTTGGAGGCTCAATGAGGTGTCTCGGTTTGATGCTTATCCCATGCCAGGGACTACACAATTGCTAGAGAAGTTGGGAAAGGCTAAGTTCTTGTCCTCTTTAGACTTAACAAAAGGTTACTGGCAGATTCCATTACCGGAAGGGGACAGGGAAAAGACGGCCTTTGCGACGCCTAAGGGTCTATTTCATTTTGTACGAATGCCCTTTGGCCTTCATGGAGCAGCAGCAACTTTCCAAAGGCTAATGGATCGGGTCTTGCCCCTCTAGAACATTGCGCGGCATCGTACATTGACGATATAATTATCTTTAGCAACTCGTGGTCAGAACACGTTCAACACCTCCGACAAGTGCTGCAGAGATTAAGGGAGGCAGGCTTGACGGCTAACCCCGCAAAGTGCGCGGTGGCATGGCAAGAAGTGAAATATTTGGGATACTGGGTAGGAAGGGGGCGGTTAAGGCCCATGGAAGATAAGGTCAACCGGGTTAGTAAGTGGCCACGGCCTATGAATAAGAAACAGGTGAGGCAATTTTTGGGGTTGGCCGGATATTATAGAAAGTTTATCCCTCATTTTGCCAGCATAGCAGGACCCTTGACAGATTTAACATGAAAATCTCGGAATAAGAGACAATGGTGGGGGGTTCGGGAGGAGGAGGCCTTTAACACCCTGAAACGGCTGTTATGTAGTCAGCCGGTCTTATGAGCTCCAGATTTTGATAAACCGTTCATTCTCCAAACGGATGCGTCCGAGAGAGGGATTGGGGCCGTTCTGGCTCAACAGTGGGAAGATGGAGAGCACCCTTTTCTTTATTTGAGTCGGAAGCTGAAGCCGGGAGAAAGAAAGTATGCAGCCATTGAGCGGGAGGCTCTGGCAGTGAAATGGGCTGTTTTGGCTCTACGTTATTATTTGTGGGGAGCTTGGTTTACTTTGGTCACGGACCATGCCCCTTTACAGTGGCTGCATACCATGAAGGATGCTAATCCTCAGCTGACGCGGTGGTATTTAGCTCTGCAGCCCTATGCCTTTACGGTCCAACATCGAGCGGGGAGACATCATACTAATGCTGATTTTTTTTTCTCGACAGGGCCCGTGGGCTTGCGGAGACGGAACAACCCTCTTGTCGGGGGGGTTATGTGATAAAGTGAAGGAAGGCTGGCCCATGGAAGAGGGTTGTTCGGGAAAGCAAGGGTTAATGAGGGAAAGAGCGGGGAGCCAGAGAAGGGAATTACAAGGTCTAACGACACCTGGAAAAGAAGAAAGGGAAGCAAGGCCCAGGAGGGAGGGGCCCAGGAATAAAAGGGAAAAGGAGGAGGCGTTCGGGGAGAGGGAAAAATGCGGAAGAAGGCTCGGTGAGGCGGACGGGGGAAGGGAAAGAGAAAGAGAAGCGATAAGTACTGGAGCGCGAGGGGAGAGAGGAACACTGGCCAAAGGAGAGTCACTGTTTGGTGAATGAGCTTCTGAGTTAATTAAAAGGTGCCGAGCATACATCTTAAGTGGTCTGCCCTTTCTTTCGTCAAAATGGATACCTCCAAGAAGCATGGAGTGGGAGGAATTCCTTGCGGCCCCGCGACAGCCATGTTCATGGTACATTGAGAATTCTGGCAGTTCTAGTCTTTACAAAGTAAGTGTTACAAGGTCTGTTAGGAATGCTATAAGATACATTGACACAGCTTGTTTTATTTGTGGTCCAAGGAAGTGATTTTTTGCAGTCATGTCAAGAAAAAGCTGGGTTCCATCAAGTATCCCTGTATCTTTTTCTATAGTTTAGCCAAACCACTGGCAGTGCATAAGCCACATAGGGTAGAGTGCAATAAAAATGATGAGGCTGTATATAAATAATAAATGATCATAAATTAGTTGGGAAATATGCTTATTTCAAACAAGGCAAGAAAATTGGAGTGGTGTTCCAGTCAAAATCAATGAATCTGTAAATATTTGTAAAATTTCCCTTTGGAACTCATTGCGGCAAGATGCATTTGTCATGTCTGAACCAAGTTTAGAAAAGGATCCCATGAAAGAGATGTCTATGAGGAAGCAGACTGTGGACTACAAGCCAGTGGCTCTCTGCTTGTCACATTGAAACCAGTGATCCTGCCAAAGTTCTTGTGCCTATAGCTGCAGAAGGATATACAGCTATGGATGAACACTCTTACAATTGCATAAATGCATTTTCTTTTAAAACTGTCAAGTCAGAGTTTGGAAAAATGACATTTTTGGATGGTAACATTCAGGAAAAAATCCCCCAGCCGACATGGCCACTGACCATCCTGATTGGGGGATTCTGGGAGTGGCAGTCTACACGAGTAACTTCCTGCTGAAGCCCAGAGAGTCAAATAACCAGCCAATTCATATGGAGAGAAAAATCCCTCTCCCTTCCAACTTACCTCACATCTAAGACCCCCTTCACAAATGACAGTGATTTCACATATACTTTGCACTTCCATTTCAGACATTCCAAGCAAAGTACACATAGATGCTCAGGCATCATTCTTTCTGGGCACAGGAGCCAAATGCCTGCTGTGAGAAGCAGATTGTTGACTGCAGCTTCCCACAGTGTATGCATGGACTAAAATAGATGCCTATGCAATCCTTGTATGCATCGGGTTTTCTGTGGGGAACTAATATCCAGGTAGGAGATTGGCAATATTTGGTGTTAATGGATGGCTGAGGGTGAGGGAGTGAGAAATGGACGAGGTTCCAAGAAAGCTCTATTTAGATGGCAAGAGAAAGTACAGCTGCCAACTGCGAGCTGAAGATGCTTCCTCTATTTAAAGCACTGGGTAAATAACATTCTTCAGCCCTTCTGTGGGGCTGTCAGTGTGGGAGACAGCCAGTCTCCCCCCAACTATTGCGGCAAGAAACCTGTTTTAACATTCTAGATTGGAGGGAGTCTGAATACATGTCAATACATAACCACAGAGCATCTGGTGCCAACGTTTCTATTTTTCTGAGAATTATGTTACACTCAGATACACCCTGCCAAGACTTCAATGAGCTAATAGTTGAGTGTGTATGCAAGTTTAAGGCATTTGTAACACAGAATCTCCTACACCTCTACATCTACAGACATGCCTCTTTTCCCATCAACAGGAATCGGAAATCCACACAGGCAAAAATGAGAAGCCTTTTACTTGACTTAAGAGAAATGGAGCCAGCCACTTTTACATTTCTTCTTGCACCATTTTCTCTCATATCACTTGAGGACAGAAATCTGTCCATGTGTATGTTTCTTCTTGCAAAGAAAGAGATAAGAACAGCACTATAGTGACATCTAGGCTTGCAGGGTTAGGGGCACCAGGAATCAGTGATGGATGTTGACTTCATTTGCCTTTCCCCTTTGACTTCCCTGGTCCCTCTAACTTTAACTGCAGTCCCCACAATGATTGGAGTCAGATGCGGGAGGAAGAGATGCTGAAAGGGCAAAGCGATACAAACCAGAAAAATGATCCTCAGCTTTTCTTACAACTTGTTGGGCTCTTCTTCAGCAACCATGCATTGTTGTAACCTCTACCTTTATATTTTATAATGTAAAGCATTGGGGGGTGGGTGCAGGTTGCTTGGTCTTAAACAAATCATTAAGATCTATTAGCCTTTTATTTAAATAAATGACCTGGTTTTGATACAGATGAACAGTGCTATAATTGGTTTGTTATTATACTAGACCATGTACATTTCTCGACTTTTCTTGGGGTGAACCTATTGGGCTTGTCAAGATGAGCACCTGTTTATCTTCAGAATTAACCACTAGGAAAGACTCTTAACTTTAATTCAAATATGCAGCCTCCTTAACAATGAATGCACATGAACATTTTCTGATATCTTTTTCTGGATTCCCTACGGTAGCTGATATTTAATCATCCCAGCAGAGATGCTGAAAGGGCAAAGTGATACAAACCAGAAAAATGATCCTCAGCTTTTCTTACAACTTGTTGGGCTCTGCCTTAGCAATCCCACTGGAACTACAAGTGCCAGTTTTCCATAACAATTCAAAAGAAATGAGGACTCAGAGAATATTGCAGAAAGTGTCACCAGTGAGATTGACACCAATTATTATATGGTGGCACATTTTGAATTTCTGAGAATTCCATGCTATACATATGCAAGCTCTTTCGTGTTACAGTCCTTACCTACAGAATTTGAATGTTGCAAAGGTTACCAAAATGCCAAGTAATGAGTTCTGAACCATTCACATTGCTATACATTACCAACAGTGGTTTTTCAAACTTTTGCTTTCAGGAAAACATTTTCCCATACAGGCTTATTGGCTAAGGAATCTCTGCCATGGATTCTACATGAATTGCAGAGGATCATAGAAAGGGTTATAGTACAGACTTGATTCATGGGGGAGGCTAGTCAAGATTGCTGAGTTTCAGCTGCCAGAATGCAACCCTAGAACACTTCCAAAGTCCCTCCTGCACTTGTATGTATACATGTTAGAGGGAGAATGGCCTTGGTGAAGAAACTATCTGTCAAGGAAGCTTGATTGCCTTTACTGACTTCATTAATTAATTAATTATATTTTTATAGAGATAAACATATATTTCTATTTAATTAATTGCTTGATTAATTATATTTTTGATCCATTATCTGGCCAAAAATTGATCCCCATAGTAGCTTACATCAATTAAAACCCATACCAAAAAATATACACAAATTGCATAAGACACAAATATCTCATCGTTATATTAGAATAGATAGCATGTCAGAAAATTCCATGTAGCACTACTTGCTTAATACATGTGACCTCTAATAGGTCTCCCACCCTGATTTTTCCTCAAAAATCTCAGGCTTTCAGCCAAACTTTAAGAAACAGCATAAGACTATATGGAGGATGGAGTGGAATGAAAACAATGGGAGAAAAACATACTAGTACGTCTTAATTAAACAAAGCCTTTCTATGAAGCAAACAAATCAATATCCATTAATTATCCATCAGCTGAATGCATAGCCCAGCATTCCACAGAAGGAATATATGGGACATTGCAACCTCTTCTTTAAGATACCTGCTAATCTTCTGGGGTGGTGGTAGAATAACAACCCAAAATTCTCAGAAACACAGCCAGAAAGCTACTCCATGACTACAAATGAATGAACGTTGCAAAAGAAATCTCCTGATTTTTCCTGTCAAAATTTTAAACCTGTATTTGTGCTATCTAGTTTTCTGCCTCCAGTTTTGACTTGCTGCTTAAGACAAAAATGCTGATGATTATGTGTGTTTTCCTTCCTCCTGTGGTATGATCTGTCCTGCACCAAAAAAAAATATCCAGATTTTCACTGGGTTTAAAAAAAAACACCATTTCTGGATCTATTCTGGCTTCCTTTAGCTATTGGGTTTTCAGAATACTGCTGCAACGTACACTTTCACATTAACTGTTTCTCTTGTTACAGATCCATAAAGAGAAGTTTCCAAAGGGTGGATGAAATGCTATGCCCCACACAAAGAAGCAAGTGGACATCCTAAAGGATGCATACTGTCACTATGCATAAGCTATTGATCTGGAGCAGAGACTCGTTCTCTAGCTTTCTCGAATGAAGTCAGCTCTTGCCACGGAAGACTATGACATAATAAATTTGTTCATTTTTTCAAGTGCCCCACAAGTCTGTTCTTTTTTGCTGCAGCAGAGTACTGTGTCTATTCCTTAAAAACCCTGCCTGCTCTGTATTTATTGCCAGTGGAAATATACAGCGAGAACACTCAGCCCACAATAAATACTGATAAAATGGAAAGTGGGACCCACTGGCAAAGTGACCACAGTGAGAATTATACCTGTTGCCTTCTGGAACCACAACAGAAGCACTGAATATGAGATCAGTTGCACTGTGAAAGTTTCATAATGGGGCAGAGGTTATTATGTCAGAGTCAATAGTGCAGCAAGCATTTTTTAAAAATCCATATAACTTTTCTTTCGACTTGAACCGTATAGCCATGCATGTTTCTGAAAGCAGGATAGAATCTATATTCAGAAACATGCACAACTACAGTTCAAGTTGAAAGAAAAGTTATATGGAAATGTAAAGGAAAGCAGTATATAAGCAGCTGCAATCCAGAAGCTTCCTACTACTACATTAAGCAGAATGAAACGTATATTTCAAAACATTTCAGGTTGGGGTTGATTTTACTGTTTTCAGTGAAGAAAGAGATTTTGGAACCACCCCAGATGAATTCAATAACATACAGTCACAAAATGTGAAAGACTTCTTATAACATAATACCCCCTTTTTTAAAAAAAAATAATACTTTCATACAAATCACTGTTTGGCCACACCATCCTTAAAATGTATTGGTCTGATAGTCATTTTTTTTTTGGGGGGGGGGGAGTTAATTCATCTGGAAAAAAATGGGGAGATGGATATTGATAAGGAGTCTGGAGACTTTTCTTTGTTGGAGAATGCCAAAACATCAGAGCAGCTTAGGAAAGAGGTTGTTAACTAAAAGGCAACAGAAATGAGGCATATAAAATTAGGAACAATCCAGTAAACACAGGCAAGGAAAATTAGCATTTGAATTTACATAATACCAGGATTCCTTAAAATGAGGTGGGAGAGGGGAGTTTCCAAGCAAAACAAATTGATGTGTGAAACTCCTAGTCACTAGAGGTGGCAGTTGCCAACCGGTCAAGCAGGTAATAAAAAACACCAATGAAACTGTTTCCACAAAACCAACAGAATTAATTTTTCCCCCTTGAACAGCAGTCTCTGCCTAATGGTACACAGCAAACTCCTTTTGCTTCTGAGAAGAGTTGCAAAGGCAGTGTTAAATATAACATGAGGGGAAAGGATATCGCACAAGGCATGACCATCTCCTTATACGTGACAAAGCAGCTCTGTGGTTTCTGCCCCAGGTGGAGTGGAAGAGTCCAAAAAGAAAGGCTAACCCATGCACCTGCAAAGCCGAACACATTTTCAGATAAAAGGACCCCAAGGGGCAAAGCAGGGGTGGGTGGGCTTCTGAACATGATGGCAAAGGGGTCCGAAATCAAAGACCCATTACAGCCCAAACTAAGTGGTGGGAGCCGATCTGGTTATGATGCCTATGTCCTGCCACAGCCTTCCTTGCAAGAAAGGACATTTCAACCTGACTTTCCCCCTTCCCTGCAGGCACCGGGAGCAAGTTGACTCTCTTTAACCTCCTCTTAACAAGCCTGGACTCCAAAAGTGCATCAGGCCACCAAACTCCCTGGAAGGAAGGCAGCTGCCCATCATCCACTGGTGCCACCCTCCATCCACCCAACACCATCTGAACCTCAGGAAAGGGGTGGGTGGGGAGTCTAGGAAGCCTTTTGGTAGATGTGGAGGGTACCAACCAACCATATAGGAAAGGGTCCAGGTCTGGAAATCTGGCCCTTTGCCTACCTTGACTGCAGGGGAGGACAAGAACCCCCCTCCAAAAGAAAAGAAAAAAGGCAAGGCAGGAGACACCTTGGTAGACCCACCAGGCTGAGCTGAGCTCCCTTGGAAGGCGTCCACAAAGGGGATCCTTGGCCATAGCTAGGAGATCCTCCTCCTCTTCCTCCTCCTCCTCTATACGTCTTTTTACACCCCCTTTTTTGAGGAGACCCAGCTCCTGCCAGCGAGGGACCCCTGCCTTTCTTCCAAGGGATCCCACCAGAAGAGGACAAGGGAGGCTCTCCTGCCTAAAGTCCTCAAGGGAAGAGGCAAGGCAAAGCAAAGCAAAGCAAAGCAAGGCAAGGCAAGGCGTCGCTCTCCATGGTGCTGAAAGAGGCGCCGGACTTACCTGGGATGAAGCCCAGCTCCTTCTCTTTGGCACTGCAGAGCCCCTCTTCCCAAAGGATGGATCTCTCCTCGTTCTCTCTGTCCAGGGTTGTGGAGGGAGTAGAGGAGGGGGGGGGGATCAGGAAAGTCAGGCTCTCTGGATCCCCAGCCAACCCTCCTAGGAAGCCACGCTGCCTCCTGGCTTGGGATGGCTTGCTCACAGCTGCTGGGGGAGCCTTGCCTCCTTTGCTTTCGGTTCAGTTTCAAGAGCCTAGATGGAGACCCCCCCCCCTCCAGCAACACACACACGGACGCCTTCAGCCTCCAAAGAGCCACCTAGTGGCCAAGTGGAGGAATCACCACCACCACCACCCCTCCTCTTCCTAAAGTATATCTGTGCATTTTGGTTGGCCAATAAAGGTACCCCTGTTTGGTGGTTTTTTTGTTGTTTTGTTTTTGGTGTTTTTTGTTTGTTTGTTTGTTTTGTTGTTGTTTTTTTAATTTGCTAAATGGCCATGTTTCCTGTATTGGGAGATACCTGCAACAGGGGGAACCCTGAAGAATGAGCCGTTGGATTGGGACCTCCAACCAAGGTAAAAACCATTTTGTCTTCTTCTTAAATTTGAACCAGATTGGCATGTTTTATAGAATCATAGAATCACAGAATCTTAGAGTTGGAAGAGACCCCAAGGGCCATCTAGTCCAACCCCCTTCCATGCAGGAACTCAGAATCAAAGCATCCCCAACAGATGACCATCCAGCCTCTGATTAAAGACCTCCAAAGAAGAAGATTCCACCATTCTCCAAGGAAGTGTGTTCCACTTTCAAACAGCTCTCAGTATCAGGAAGTTCCTCCTAATGTTGAGGCTTTATCTCAACCCCTACTAAAATGTTCCTGATGCCAAAACATGGAAGACTCCTTGAGGAATCCATTGTCCTCTGCCTACAAAGAGGCTTGTGACTTCATAGGAATGGAGGCATATTGGATTGCAAGAGAGGGGTCCTCGTTGAGATGCAAATGGACTTTAAATTTCCTGGTGTTTGCAAATCTCCCAATAGCCACAAAGACAGAAGGAGAAGGGGCCAGCCTGCAAATGATACCCTCCACTTACTATCTTAACTAAGAACGGAAACATCAAAATGCAGGCATCTGACTAACATCTCCATTTTTTCCCTCCTGTTTGCTTTGTAACATCTTACCTGATGAAGAAGCCAGTGGAGCTTCAAAAGCTTGCAACAAGCATATTGTGCATTTTGGTTGGCCAATAAAGGTATTGCTGTTTGGTGGATTTTTGTTTGAATTTGCTAAATGGCCAACACAGCTACCCCTTCATGCTTCCTAAAGTGGTACAGCTTCATCTGAACTGCACAACAGATCCAGTTTGACACCACTTTCACTGCCATGTCTCCATGCCTAGGGATTCTGGGAATGGGAGTCTGTTGTGGCACCAGAGTGGAATCAGAGTTCTGATTCCTATTTGATCAATTTTCTATTCGGCGACACCATACTATACACTTCTGAAAAGGTAGCTTGATTTGCCTTTAAAGCATCAGTTTTAAGGAGGAAGTTCTGCAAAAGTGACAGGTTTCAGGATAGATTTGAGCCTATTAAAAAAATTGTAGCTGATTTTAGCTTTGTAAAGTAATGTTATGTATTTCCAATGTATCTGATCTCTGTGCTTCTTTAGTCTGAATTGAGCCTATAAGGTTAATGGTTTTAGATGGTTTTAGCTATGTGATGATTAGGCAGTGGCTCAAGTGGTTAAGACACTGACTCTGTTGATTGCAAGATCGGCAGGTTGGCAGTTCAAGGCCCGGATGCTGCATGATGGGTTGAGCTCCCATCACTAGTCCCAGCTTCTGCCAACCTAGCAGTTTGAAAGCATGCAAATGTAAGTAGATAAATAGGTACCACTTTGGTGGGAAGGTAAACAGTGTTCTGTGCAATCATGCTGGCCCCATCATCACAGAGTAGTCTCTGACAACGCTGGCTGTTTGGTTTAGTAATGGAGATGAGCATGACCCCCTATGGCCAGACACAACTTGACAACCTTGTCAACGTGGAATACCTTTACCTAGCTATGTGATGTAACATACTACTTTTATAATGTATCTAATTTTTTGTGTTTTATTTGGATTCCTGTTTTGTAAAGGCTTATTCTACACAAATACATTTATTTACTTACTTACTTACTGCAGTGCAGAAGCATCATTCAAGGAACAGAAGCCTATCTTGCCCTAGGCAGCCTCCCTCTTCTGGTGAGGTGCCTTTGACACACCTTTGTTGCTTCCCCTGTCCTAGGTTTTGATTTACCCAGCTTCCAGTTCCTCTGAAGGAAACCAAAGCCCTACCCATGCCAGACTGGTATCCCCAATCCCCACAGGGGTTACTCTATCTGGGTGACAATAGCACCATTCTACACCTATCCTTTCAGGATTGCTTTTTACGCTGAGCCGAAAGGAGTGAGAAAGCTGCTCTAGAACGGTAAGGCTTCCAGTTGCAGATGTCAAAATGCATGTGTCGCTGCTTCCATTGGACAAGATGGCACCTCTATAGTCAAGGCCAGGACATGAAAGACATGAGGTTGAAAAACTGCAAGCCTCCAGAGGTGAGCAACTTGTGGCCCTTCACATGTTTCTGGACTGCAACTCCCATCATTGTTGGCTATGGTGGCTAGGGATGATGGAATCACTAGCTAGGGCTTCTGCAACATCTGGGAGCCCACATATTCCACCACCACCACCTGCCACCATCTTTCCTGCTTAGTCCAATGAGCAAACTTTTTATGTGAGTTAGAAAGGATCGCTTGGCTCCTTCTGGCCTATTGGTGCACAGAGACTTCTCTGACTGGCCTGGCTGCCACTACATATTCCAGATCATGGTCTCTTTCCTCAGCTAAAACTTAATCTGTACATTAATAAAGCTATATTCTCAAGAAGTGGGACTGAAGCTAGTATTGTCCCTGTCATGGTTTTGTTGTTGTTGTTGTTTAAATAAATCTGCTTGAAAATGAAGGTATTTTTGTTCTCTATGTATGGAGAAGTATTTAAACTTGAGATCTACCACTTGATACAGTCAGGAGAAGATTTACTGCTTGATCCTTCTAAATGTATAAACAGATCTTCTGACATATGCTTGTAATACAGAAGGAAGGCCTAGTTTCTATACTCTCCCAAGTCTCTTCTTCCACTTCCTTATATTTTCTTAAATTTGAATTGCAATTCATAGATCAAGAAATAAGAACAGTATCATATAACATCTTGTATCAAATGTGTGGTGGGGCATACCTAACGGTATATATTATCTTGAAATATTTTTTCAGTACATGACTATTTGCTAGCTTTTTATGCAAATAGAATATTTGCATAAACATAAAATTGTTTATCCATCTAGCTCCTTCCATGAACCCATACACTGTGCATGGATTTGAATATGATATCATCTCAAAAATTTTAAAAGCTAATTCTAAATATTTTCCTTTCCATTATTACCATTTTAATTCTTTCTTGGTTTTGCTGTTACTAACAGATTAGTTCCCATTCCAAATGCAGCTTAGCTATATGTTTAGAAATTATGATTATCCTGTCCCAGATATTTGGGCTGGGTTGTAACACTGCTCATTCACTAATGGGTTGACTTAAAACCCACAAAGGAACTGCAGTTGTCTTACCACAATTCCTGTATTTTGTTGTAAATTTCTGTGCTGCTGTTTGTAAGGAAAAAAAGTATAATTGGTATAGAAGAAAATGAACAGGAACAAGTAGATGTTGCAGGGAGGCAGGAAAGAAGGGGTGGTTCAGTTCCAGTAATGAAAGAGATGAAGACTTCAAGGTCACAGTATATCCTTGCCTTATTTCATCTTTGCAACACCATTATAAGACACATTATTCCCATGGAGTCTCCCAAAGACTGCATGAATTGCTCTGTAAACCAAAGGTCCATGTAGCCTTGCATTATATTTCCAGCAGCAGACAGACAGATGCCTCTGGAAAACTTACAAGCAACTGCACTTGTAAGGCAACAAGGCAACAACAGTGCTCTCACTTGATGATGTAACATATTAAGAGAAAGTTCATCCCTGGTATCTAGTTTTTCAGGAGCCACAGGGATATATAACAGATTCAAATGACCCACATCAAGCCCTTCCAGACCATTTCTGGCATTTTCCAGAGGATTTTTTCCTACAGAGCTAACAGAATTGAAATTGGACACCAAAAAGATTCATCATGTGGGCTTCACATTTCACACTGGAAGATGTGCATGTGTGTATATGTCTGTGTATTTAAATATGGAAGAATTGACTTCCTACCTCCAGTCTGAGATTGAACAGGTCACAATTAGGTTTCTAGATTCACTTCCCTCTTGTGGAAAGTAGACAAAAGAATTGGAACCTGGGACATGACCATGAGGAGAATGGTCTCAGATATTGCTGGCAGTGATCCTTGCAACATTCAGGCTTTTTCTTCTGTGCCACTACCCATTCTTAATCATGACACACATTTCATAATATTACATTCAAAAGATAAGCCATGATTCTGACACAAGAAATAATAATATAACTTAGCAAAAGGATGCAAAAACATTTTCTTATGGTGATCTTTACAACAGCCCCATGAGGTAGGTCAGTTTTAGTAATCCCATTTTGCAGATCAGGAGCGGAAAGAAAATGTTGACTTAAGCCAACTTGGTGAGGTCATGGCAGAGAATTGTCTTATGCAGGAACTGTTCCAAAATGCTTGGCCATGATGCTAAAAGTAATCCAAAACTCATCTGTCTGGTGGTGGAGACCCAGATCACTACAAGCATCAATACCAAAGATTCCTGATGATCTTAACCATCATGCTACATGCACATTCATTGGTATTGAGGCACCTTTCTCTTTATAAAAGGAGCTTAATTTACAATGGATGGTTTGGCAATGATGTCCTGCTGCAACTCATCTGCTGTGCATTTTCACACTTAATTGGAAGAGAAAATTTGCATCAATATTCCCCATATACATAGCCCTGGAGGGGTTCCACACAGACCTGTAGACAAAACAGCAGCAAATTGTCACTGGAAGCAATTAGCAGCATTGCCTGAAAGACCGCTACATCAGCGAGATGAGTGAACAACTTAGGAGGCCTCCTGGAACCATCTGGACTGAAAAGGAAGCTACTTGGAAAAATGCAGGAGCAACAAATCCCAATGCAGTAATCAACCAGAATTTGGGCAGTTTGCTTCTGGCTTTGCATCTGGAAGGCCCAACTGCTTGCTGGCTGATCTCCTTGTTGGATAATTGCCAGGGAAAATATTTACTCCCCTTGATCTATCTGCAGTTAGCCTACTTTTCCACAGCATGACCGTGTCTCCCACTTTGCACATCCAGTATCAGGAGCAATCCAAGGTAGCAGTGCAACCAACTAGAGTCACATTTAGCATTTACACAGCACTTTCAGTGTTTAAGAAGCATTCATGGGTTCCATCCCAGAAGAAAGGTGAGGTATTAAACAAACAAACAAACAAACAAACAAAGGAGTTTATCACACGGGACGGATCCCACACAGAAATTGGATTTCAAGTGAAAACAGCCCACAAAAGCGAGTTGTTTTTCACATGACATTCAGGGTTAACCCAAACAGAAAGTAGAAACAACCCACAAAAGTGGGTTGTTTTTCACACAATGTTGGCATTAAGGAGAAATAATATCAATATCATTAATCCAAACAGGGAACTTCCGAAAGTAAAAAGGAGCAGGTTTTGCTGACTTTCCATTCGGACTAATGTCGCATTATTTTTTCTTTACAAAAACACATCTGAAAAACAACCTGCTTTTGCATTTTTTTTTCCTGGATTTTTCAATCTTCTTTCTGCACAGGATTTAAGCAGTTTGCCTCCATGTGATAAACTCCAAACAGACAGACAGATTCTGTATATCTTTATAGGTATAACGTACAGGAGTCCTTTTGCCCTTGTCTTGCAGGTGGTGCATGTGTGTATGATGGCTGAAACTGAGGGAGCAAGAGGGACAGGGAGAGGGAGAGAGAAGTTTGCTGGATTCCCCTAAAGATTGTGCAAGTGCAGTTGGAGCTGCACAGTTGCCCTCGGTAGATCACAGTGGTTAAGCTATACCTACAGCAGCATGGCCAATCCTGGGCAGACTAAGAGTTCAATTATCACTCCAGGACCAGTTTTGAGGGCAATTAAGAATGGTGTGAAAGAAAGTTTAGGGTGATGGACTGTAAATCTTACTATGCAGATAGGCTTCTCCTGGTCAGAAGTTTTAGCACCACAAACAAAAATACAAACAATATTATCCAGCATTGTGTTAACCAAGTGAATAAAAGAATATAGATAAAATGGGGTGGGGGGGGGGTAATTTGTGTAGCATCTAGATATTGTTTGACTACACACACACACACCAGAAGCTCTAGCCAGCAGAGCCAATAGCAAAGAATGCCAGGAGCTGCAGGCCAACAACATCTAGAGATCTATCCTTAATTTAGGAAGAACTTTGATATAACACCATGCAAAACTGTGTTTATTTTAGACAAAGAAAAAATAACATCAGAAGTACAATCAGGCAGGTCTGTAAATATTGTAAAAATAACATTGGGTTGTATGCTTACTTGCTCTTCCAAAAATGACTAATAATAATATGCACAGAAATAAGTATGCTGTCTTGACTAAAGCTCTGGCTTTGTGGAACATGGTAATTGTTATTTAAGGAAAAGCTTACTTTGATTTCTAAGACTTTGGTTAGTTTGAAATGCAAGTAGAATTTTTTGATTGAATTAAGCCTGGGACTGTACCAAATGTTCATTACATAGATATTTTGATTTAAGAGGTGGGCTTTTAGAGGGTCCAAGATGTTTCCCTGAGCCCTGTTTGATGCTCTTTGCAGCCTCTCTCAGTTGCTGTTCCAAAGCCTATCCTTCTTTTCTTTCTTGCAAATAGAAAGCTTGTAATGCAAAAAAGGAAGGAAGGAAGGAAGGAAGGAAGGAAGGAAGGAAGGAAGGAAGGGGCTAGAAAACTCTCTCCTTTTGCCCCTTGCACAAAGTTTTTAAAAGGAGGAAGTTTACAGAAATTGCAACACTCCCCCATGCACTCTGATGTGGTATATTCAACCTTATTCTCTTGCATGTGCAGAATAGCCTCTAGCAACTGTGATATATAGTTCTTCAGATGCTATTGGACTGCAACTCCCATTGGCCCAAGCCAGCATGGCCAATGGTAAGGGGCCAAAGGAGTCCAGCACCAACACATTCTTCACTGCTGGGCCCTAGCCAGTTTTGTTCAAAGTTGTTTCTTTCCATGTGATAAGTGCAGCCAGAGTGTCAGTCTCATAGCTGCTGTGCTCTTTGGTTTCTTTGGCCATCACCAACGATCTTTTCACTCTCTCAAGACAGTGTGGGGAGCCAGGATTCAGGTGTGCCTTGGAAGACACACTGACTTAATAGCATGGGGAGAGGGGAGGACAGAAGATAAATATGGGACTGTTTCTTGGTAATAGTATTAGGTAGTACATGCAACATTGTCAATTCTACTGACAATTGTCTATTCCAGTCTTCTCCAACCCAGTGCCCTCCAGATTGTTAGACTAAAACTGCCATCACTCCCAGACAAGATGACTATTGTGTGAGCTGGCTGTAGATGATGGGAGTTACAGCCCAACATATTTGGGAGTAATTCACACTATGCAATTATACTACTTCAATCCCATGACAAGTCCCATGGTTCCATCCTGGAGGGTACCAGTTAGAGGAAAGCAGGCCTGATCTATTTTCCTTCATGCCATTTTTATATTGTCAGCAATATGCTCAGCAGTTTCTTGCTGTTATGAAGAACTGTTCAAAATTATTTTGTTTTGTTTTCTTTTTGAAAAGCAAACTAGCAGGAGAGTGATAAGGCTCAGATGTTGCAAGCCAGTCAATCAGTGCACAACAACGGAAGCCAACTCGTCATTGACCAGTTGCCACCCTCCTGGCTTCAGCTGGGGACAAAATTGGTTCTAACTGGATGATCAGAGTGAAGCAATTCTAGGAGCTTGCTAATGACATTCCAGTACAGAGTACCCTCTATGTCAAGCTAATACAGCCCACAATGATAAAGACACACAGAGCGCTTCAGAGCTCAGAGCCAAGCACCGAGGAACCAGTCCAATGGAGGGGGATGCTATATCAGCCACACAATTGCATGCGCTGTGCTCATTAGCCAAGTGAATATATTGAGACTTGGCACCTCCTGTTGCTAACACACAGGCTGCCTGCCAGCAAGTGAGTCAACGGAATGGATCCATTCATTCCACTGGCACAGAGGAATGTCTGAGCTAATTTGTGTACGGAGGCAGCAATGCTTGCAACATGTAGAACATGCAAAGATGCCTCTCAGCATAGAAGGCATTATCATCTCCCTTCAAGAGTTTCTGTACACCTAAAACCCACTGCAATGTCAATATAACTGTTAGCACATTGGACTCAACCAAAGGAACAGCTCAGGATATCAAATTTCTTCTCTCTCTCAGTCTGTCCCCTTCCTTCCTTCCTTCCTTCCTTCCTTTCTCTTCCCCCTCAGTTTCTAAGAGGCTCTTCTCCCTCCCTGCTGTATTTTTCTCCTTTCTTCATTTCATTTCTTCCTTCCGTCTTCCTTCTTTACTCTTTTATTTATTAATTCCTCTCCTTCTCTCCACCCTCTCTCTCCTTCTCCCTTGTTTTTAAAAGCCTTTTCTCTCCCCTCCCCTTCTTTATCAGTGATGGTCCTCAAAGCAACATAGAACAAGACTCAAAACAGTTCAAGCTATACAAACAAATAAAAACACCTTGGCCACTGCACACACAAATAAGTTCTTGCATGCAACTTTAATATGTCCATGTTTACTGCTGCAGCCTGCATCTGAAAAACCAAACAGAAACCAAGCTAGAGGATAATGTAGATTTAAAAACACAGAGACTGCTTGTGTTGGTTTAAAACACTGCATCTGGCAACTAACAGCAAGCAAAGATATCTTAAAGAGAGCAAGGAATTCTCTTTGCAGTCTAGATAAATTGTGGGGGAAGTAGCAATCACTTCATTCTTAGGGATTCCAGATTCAGCCTAGAACAGGAGAGTCTATGCCTTTAATAGTTAGGAGAGTGTTAAGGAGAGTCTTGTAAGCTGCTGTTTCACCCAGTGTTCATGCCTTATAATGGGGGGAGTTCCACTTTCAGGAATTCACCCTCTTATTCCATAATTGCAGGTGTAAGAGCATTGTTCCATTTTGCAAATGGCAGCCTTGGATATCCCAACTATGATTGAATGTGTCATGTGAAGTGTCCTAACAGGAGATCTAGGGAAATGAAGAACTGCAAGTGTGGGTGGGGGTGAAAAGAGCTCTTTGGAACCCAGCCCCTACACATGAGTCATTTCTGCTGTCATATCTGCAAAAGTCTCCACAAGACCAGAGTTTGGAAATGCTCCTTCTTTGGACTACAGCTCCCAAGACCCCCTCATTAGCATTGCCATTTTTCTGGGCTCTTCCTGGAATCCATAAGTCATTTTGGCCAATGAAATCTGGGAGCTGTACTCCAAAAGGACACATTTTCCAAGGTCAGCCAAAGATGCTAAAGGAAGGATTAAAAGGGGTTGTTAACTAGTCCAGGAAAATTCTAAATGAGGCATGGACAATCTCTTGAAATGCTTTATTTGCCCTTCCAAATAACAATAGAGAGATGAGCTGAGGCCTTGTGGGAAACCTCTGATTCTCCACTAATCTCTCTTTCCAAATTAAAAGCTTTGTGGGTGGGCTTAAGAATGGAAGAGGCACAGCAGTGATAGAGGCTGGGTGCAAGGCATAAATTATTATTATATGTCAGGCCTGAGCAGATTGTGATCCACCAAACTAAAGGATGTCTATCAGCCATGTATTATGGCCTGACACGAATGTACTACTCTTATCTTGTTGGCAGCTCCAGGCAGGAAACAGTATCAGGAGGTTTATGGAGCCCTTGATCCAAGATATGGCTGATAGGCTGTGTTTTGACTGGACAAGGTCCAAAAGAATTATGTGCCTACATTAAATCAAGTCCCCTATGCTGTTGTCACCCATTATATCTCTTTCCTTCAGGACTGTGACACACTCAAACTTCACAGAGGCTATCCAAGGTGCTGCACTTATTTGGTAGGCAAGGTTCAGCATCTCAGATTCATCATCTTTCTTCTATAGAAGGCACAAACCGTCACTGCATGCAAACACAAGCTGCAGCAGAAGCTAAAGAGAGCAACACACACATCCCACATTATAAGGAAGAAAGTTTTGGGGTGAATAAGATCACTCACGTACCTAAGGAAAGGTTAAGAAGGATTTCTGGAGCCCTGTTCTCAGAGTTCTCTAGCTGCTCAGCTCACGGTAAGTGTGTAGGAGTTTTTGACAGGAATTTATGTTTATATGGTTGTTTGGTTTCCCTCTAACAAGAAAAGCTAAATTTAGCAGGTGGAACAGAACATATTCCTCGGGGAGAACTTACCCTTTATTGCAGTGACACCAGAGAGAGAAACCAACCTGCAGCAGCCAGCCAAGGGGAAGCCATCATGATGACAATAATCACAGTTCAGGACATTGCTTCCCAAGCAAAAAGGCCAGGTCAAGGATACCTGACAATAAACATCTTCCAGTCACATGCACAGGAGTATGCTCAGACTCAGCAGGATTTCTGGTGGATACAAAAAGCAGAAGACAAGACAAGTCCAGAATTTCCAGAAGTTGGAAACACCACTTTTTGGACCTACAACTCCCAAAAGCTCTCAAATTGGCTGGGGGTGGGGGTTTAGGGGTATTTTAGTCCAAAAAGAAGCTTTTTCAGCTTCTGACAATTCCAATGAAAGTGTATAGCACACCCAAATGCATCCATCACATCTGGGGTAAAGGGGAGGCTCTTTACAAACAGGAGGAAACTTTGGTCCTCCAGATATTTTGAACTTCACCTTACAGAAACTCCAGCCACCATGGTCAATAGCAAGAGACTGGGTGGGGTGCTAGTCTGGTGGAATAGTTTCTTAAACCCCAGCTTAGAGGGCACTCTGTTGGAGTAGCTATTTTCTGTCACAAGTAAATTGACTATCATGTTCAAATGATCTTTTTGTATTGCAAATGGATGTTAAATTTCCTGGACTTTGAGAATCTCCCAGTAGCTACATGGCCAGAAGGAGGTGCCAGCCTGCAAGATATATCCCTCCATACCATCTGAACTGAGAATAAAAACAGCAAAATGCAGCCCTATGACTGACATCTTCAATTTTTTTTTCTCTCCTGTCTGGTTTTTAACATCTTGCCTGATGAAGAAGCCAGTGGAGCTTCAAAAGCTTGCAACATGTATACCGTGCAGTTTGGTGGATTTTTAATGTTATTGGATTTATCATGCTCAAAGGTTATGATCCTAGGAGGACCAGGTACTGAGGCTCCATCAGCTTCAGGTCCTGCTTGTGAGGGAGCACAGGCATCTGGTGGACCAGTGTGAGAACTGCTGCACTAAATGGCCATAGTTACTATATTTCTGAAAGGAAAAAGAAATCTTCCTTAGGGAGAGCAAGATCACTCAGCAGCTTGGGTGGGTGAATGTCAAAGCCAGTGCCAATGCTAATGTAAGGCAATGGAGGAGGGAGTCCAAGACACCAGCAGCAGAAGTTAAGTCTCCTTTTTCTCTGCACCACCATAGCAGATTGCTGGAGAAGTTGAGCTACCAGTCCTTCATGTTACAGCACCTCCATTTTTTTTTTGTACCCAAAGGAAGTCCTACAGCAACCAACTCAACATGAATCAGATGAGACCAGGAAGTGTCTATTTGGTCCTTCAAAACTGCTGGCCTCTGCTTTATGTTTTCCATCAGCTCACTGCCAGGAACTGACTGATCAACCCTGTGGAGACAATGTCTCAATGAAAATGTCCAATGTGGGTTGATACACAAGTGACCAGGCATGAAAGGGTCATATTGAGAATGGCAGCCATAATGACATAGCACTTTCCATCAGGTGCTGTGTCATATGAAGTGACAGCGGGTGATGGTCACAAGATGCTGTAAAGCACTGAAATGGCTGCAAAACTGCCAAGTCACCATGGATGAGTGACAGGTGTCCAGAAAAGAGGCAGGATCAGAAGGCCACATGAAGCCCTGAGTATATAAGGGAGTTGCCTCAGGACACATGTGTGGGTCAATGTTGGTGGGTTGACGGTGGTTGATGTCGTTGAGAGTTGTTACTGTATATAGCCTTGTACATAGAGGAACCAAGATTAAAATCTCATGAGTCTCTATACACTTTCTTGGAAGGGGAGAGGTGCTCCTTCAGCTCATAAGCTACTGCCTGCATCTGAGAAGGTGGTGAGACTGGTGCTGCATGTTGACATGGATCATCACGTGCTGCATAACCATGCTAACAAGGGTTATGGGCCCAGTCTGCACCAGCGGATCTGCCTAGACGATCGTGTGAGTAGCTGTGTGTGTGCAGTCCTCCAGAAGAGTAGTTTTAGCTGTCTCAGTGCTGGAAGGCAGAGAGTTAAGAAGCCAAGCTGCTTGCTGTGCTCCTTATCTGCAGCAAATAGTGAGAGCTGGGAAGGTTGACAGCATGGACTTTGTGAAGTTCCCAAGGCTGAATGATCAGAACTACTCCCAGTGGGCACGGTATGCCGAGGCAATCCTAGTGAGGGAAGGGCTCTGGGCTGTTATAGAAGAAGGGCCGTCAGTGAAAAATGCGGAGCTCAATAGAAATCTTTCCTTGGATCCAGGCCAATTAGACCACGTCAGAGATAAGAGGTCTGCACAGGAGGTCTGGTTTGCATTGAAAAATGTGCACCAGTCAGACTCTGCCCTTTCCAAAATGCTTTGGAGTAAAAGGCTGTATGCCTGTAAAATGCAGAAAGGACAGTCCCCAGAGGAGCATCTGGCTACCATGAAGCATCTGTTCTTGGATGCTTAGAATCCAGAGGAATAAACCTCCCAAAAGAACAAAAAGCATACATCCTGCTGGGCAGTTTATCCAGTGACTTTGATTACATACTGTACAGCCTGCAGGGGGTGCCAGAGAGTCAGCTCACAATGGACTTGGTGTCGACACGTGTCTTGGAGGAATGCCAGAGACGGTATTTTGAGAATGGCATTCAGAGACAGCAACATGCAGAGCCAAGATCAAACACACCACCGGAGACAGTTCAAAAGACTGAGAGTGCAGCAGTCTGCAAAGTTAGAAGATGCTTTAATTGCAGTCAGCCAGGTCATCTCAAAAGGAACTGCAAGAAACCACCTGCTGCCAGAAGGAAGGGACAACAATGG
Source organism: Phrynosoma blainvillii (assembly GCA_026167975.1). Taxonomy (NCBI): domain Eukaryota; kingdom Metazoa; phylum Chordata; class Lepidosauria; order Squamata; family Phrynosomatidae; genus Phrynosoma; species Phrynosoma blainvillii. The sequence goes on from JANUYF010000004.1 coordinate 159,233,234, forward strand.
TCTCCTGGGAACAGGAAGAGAGTTGTTTCGGCAGTGAAGGATAGTGATTGTCAAGCCCATCTCGCTGTTGCAACTAGACATCTGTGGATGATCGACAGCGGTGCAACTCACCACTTGGTGAAACAGAGGTCTTTGCTGAAGGACAGGAAGCCCTCCTGTGTTTACTCAGTGGGCTTGGCTGATGGGGGTTCAAGCCAAATAAGAGACTTGGGGACTGTGCATTTCCCAGGGTTTGGCAAAGACTTTGAAAATGTGCTGTGTACTCCACAGTTACAAAATTGTCTGGTCAGTGTGTCCTCACTGACTACAGATGTCAATTTCTGTCTGACACTTTGAGGGAGATGACTGTGTTATCACAAAAGGGGGGCAGGTTTGTGCAAAAGCATGTAAGCACAACCCATGCAGAGTATGCCACGGTTGGCAACATGACAGTGCGCTCGAATTGTGCACACTATCTCCACGGGGTGTTGGGACACACAGGGTTCACAAGGGCTGAAATGGGATGAGTGCAGGAACCACTTGAAATGCTCTGTGTGCAGCAAGATAAAGCTAAGGCTTTTCCTGTTGCAAAGAGAAGCAAGTGCACCACCCAAAGGCCATTCCAAGTGGTGCACGCAGATTTGGCTGGGCCTTTTGTCAAATCAGTAGGCAATAGTAGGTATCTGATGGTGATTGTGGATAGACACACCAGATACACCTATGCCTACATGCTAAAGTAGAAGAATGAAGCTGCTGCCACATTTAAGAACTGGGTGAAAAGGGTCAAAAGGGAATTTGAATACAGAGTTGGTACTCTGGTGACAGACCAGGGGGCAAGTTCTTATCTGCAAGCTTGGGCAATTGGTTAAAGCAGAAGGGCATCCGCCATGATACCACCAACCCAGCCACCCAGGAGGATGGTTTGTCAGAGAGAAAAATTGGGGTGCTAAAGCAGATCAAGGACTGTATGCTGCTTGATGCAGGGGCCACAGAGGGTCTTTGAGGGGTAGCAATCCTGACTGACTGCCACATCACCAACCGGGTGTGGAACTCTGCACTCAAGCAAACACCCTACTTCATGCTGTATGGGAGGCCACCCAACCTGAGCTACCTAAGGGTGTTTGGGCAGCATGCCAACATTTCGGTTCCCCAGGCTTTCAGGAAGAAAAGTGACCCCAAGTGGCACAGATAAATATTTGTGGGGTACCAGGGGAATAGTTACAGGTTTTACCTGGGAAGTGGTTGCTTCCTGTTGTCCAGGAATGCAAATTTCGAGAAACAGTCTGGGTGGGAAAAGATCCATACAAACCACAAAGTGTTTGTTAGATTGGGACAACAGGGAGGCAGTACTGGAACTGGAGGGGTGGAATCACCAGAGGCTACACCAGAAAGCCAGCATAGCACCTCCAGCGAGCCCACAGGTACACAGACCTCACCCATCACTACATGAAAGTTTGAGACACCATCGTCCACTGAGATAGAGGTACAGACAAGTAGTGATGGTAAGGATGAGAGGGGATGGACCAAGGTAATCATACCCAGGAGGTCTCAGAGAGTCAGGAGGCCACCTGAGCATTTTGTGGTACAGAATGTCAGTAGCAGCTGATGAGCCAGAAAGCTACCAGGAGCATCTCACCTATCCCAGGGAGGAACAGGAGAAGTGGTTTGAGGCCATGGACAGTGAGTTCTCATCTCTGGTGAATAGGGAAGTATTTGAGGTATTGGACAGTCCAGATGACCAGAAGGTCATAGGCTGCAAGTGGGTTTTTAAGAAGAAGGAGATGCCAGATGGGACCCACAAGTATAAGGCAAAGGGTTTCTCTCAGCAGTGCTTTGAGAATTTTGATAAAACTTTCTCCCCAACAGCAAAGCCAGAAAGCCTCAGGTTGGTGCTAGCTTTGGCTGCCAGAAAGGGTCAGGTACTAAGGCATTTCAACTTCGAAATGGCCTACCTGAATGCACAGTTAGATGAGGATGTGTATATGGAGCAAGCACCAGGTTTCAATGATGCCAAGGAGGGCAAGGTCTTCAGGCTCAGGAAAGCCCTTTATGGGCTTAAGCAGAGTGCACGCTGCTGGAACCTCTGTATCCATAAGGAGTTGGTGAGGCTGGGATACAAGCGCAGTGTTGCAGATGCTTGTGTGTACAGGAAAGGAGGGGGCACACTAGTAATCTATGTAGACGACCTGTGTGTGGCTGCTCAAACTGAGCAGGAGGTGAAGGCTGTGCAGGTGGAGCTGGCAAAGAAGTTCATCTTGAAGGACCTAGGGAACCTCAAGGCCTACCTTGGAATTGAGGTGGAGAGGACTGGTGATGGTAAGATCCTGTTAAGCCAGATGAAAAAGATAGAGAGGCTGGTGGAGAAGTGTGGCCTGGAGAATGCAAACGTGGCGAAGAGCCCAATAACCCTGACAAGGTTTTTGAGCACCCAGATCTGTACAGGTCTGTGACTGGCAGTCTAATGTTTGTAGCCAACAACAACAGGCCTGATATCTCATTCGCTGTAGGTGTTCTGAGCAGGAGGGTAAGCAGTCCAAAGGTGGAGGACTGGATAGCAGTCAAGAGGTTTCTCAGATACCTAAAGGGCAGCAAGGAAAGGAAGCTGGTGCTGCAGGGATCTGAAGCCCAGCTGGAGTGCTTTGTGAATAGCTCCTTTGCTTCAGAGCTACATGATAGGAAGTCAGTGACTGGCTTGCTTATCAAGTATGCAGCCAGCCCAGTAGTGTGGAGGAGTAGGAAACAGAGCTGTGTGGCATTGAGCACTTCATAAGCAGAGTTTCCTGCACTGTCAGAGATGGCAGGAAAAGTGCAGTAGGTGAGGCAGCTGTTGGTGGACCTAGGTGAGGAGTGCACAGGCCCAATAGTTGTGCATGTGGATTCATAGGCTTGCATTGCCATGGCAGAGGCTGAGAATCTCAGGAACAGGACAAAATACATAGGGGTTCGATATCAGAATGTGAGGGAGTTAGTCCAGAATGGTGTTCTATGTCTGTCCTACATCAGTTTGGAGGACAATGTGGCAGACATCCTCACGAAAGCCCTCCAGTTAGAGAGACATGAGTGAATGTCAGTGCAGTTGGGCATGGCACCGGGAGCGGACGCTCAAAGCCAGAGGTCCTGAGAGGATGGAAGATCTAGCCTGAGGATGGGAGCAGAGTGGTGGAAGATCTGGGCCAGAGTGCGAAAGCACTGGAGAAGATAAATGCCTGGAGTGATGGACAGGTTTCCTGGGAGTGTGTCTATATCAACAAAGGTGCTGCTGGGGAAAACAGAGTGATATTCTGGGTCTGGATGCATGTGTCAGGTAGACAGTGTGGCAGACAAGATACCAGGGCACTGGGCACTGGTGGGAGGACATTGGAAGATGTCAGGCCAGTGGGATATGGCAGGGGGAAACAGGGAAGGTCCATAGGTACATGCACTCCATGAGAAACGAACCAAGCTTTGTGCACACATTGGACATTTTGGAGGGGATTGTGGAGACAATGTCTCAATGAAAATTTCCAATGTGGGTTGATACACACGTGACCAGGCATGAAAGGGTCACTAGCAGCCATAATGACACAACACTTTCTACCAGGTGCTGTGTCATAGGAAGTGACATTGGGTGATGGTCACAAGGTGCTGGAAAGTACCAAAATGGCTGTAAAACTGCCAAGTCATCATGAATGAGTGACAGGTGTCCAGAGGAAGAGGCAGGGCCAGAAGGCCACATGGAGCCCTGGGTATATAAGGGAGTTGCCGCAGGAAACATGTGTGGGTTGATGTTGGTGGGTTGAAGGTGGTTGACGTTGTTAAGAGTTGTTACTATATATAGCCTTGTACATAGAGGAACCAAGATTAAAGCTTCATGAGTCTCTTTACTCTTTCTGGAAGGGGAGAGGTGCTCCTTCAGCTCACAAGCTACTGCTTGCATCTGAGAAGGTGGTGACACTGGTGCTGCACATTGACGTGGATCATCACGCACTGCGTAACTACACTAACAAACCCTTGGGCTGGCTATTCTGGCTTACAACTTTACCTGCTTCTAGACTGGCAGCTCTGAGAGCTATCTTTATTTCTTAATAAGAATGAAGATATGAGGAAGAAGGAGGAGAAGGGCAAGGAAAGGAAAACAGAGATGGCTGTTCTCAATGGAAAATGATGTGATGCACAGCTTGTCTATCTGTTTGCATCCCACAGCTCCAGTGATGATATAGTCCAGCCTGGCAGTGCCCTGCTTTTTCTTTCTTGCATTGCTCCTCTGTGACAAAAATGGGCTTTGGTCAGAGGAAGGGGTGCTTCTGAAGGGCTCTTTATCCATGTTTCACCTGAGATTTTGGAGTTTGCATTTTATTTCTGTCTATAGTAATGTGACTAACCAGAAGACAAAGGCACATTTAGTATTTTGCTCTCCTGTGTGGGAGAAAGGCAGGACTGCTCTTTCTAAGAAGCTTATTGCAAAGTTAAATAATATGTCTTACCTAATCTGGCTTAAAATTTAAATTGGGTGGCATCCTAATATTATCACAAGGATTTAGCTGCCAGATCTGCTGCCCAGGTCCATCCTGGGTCTATCCCTGCTCCTAGGGCCACTCCGATGGCCATTTTCTGAAGCTGGAAAACTCCCAGCTTTGAAAAGAGCCACGCTGAGTGTCCCTGGGAGTGGGGATGGATCCAGGCTTCATTCAGGTAGCAAAATCCTTGTGATAATATCAGGATGCTGCCTGATTTAAATTTCAAGCTGGTTCAGGTAAGCCATCTTATTTAACTTTGCGATAAGCTCCTAAGATAGCATCTGCTGCCTGCCATTTTTGCATATTCATGCATGAAAAATAAATACCTTTCTTTGGTAACATAAGGGCCTTTGCAGACTGCCAGAAATAATGCAAATTGAGTCCACTTTAAGGGTTAGGATTAGTGCTAGGGAATCATGGGAATTGTGTTGTTGTTTTTCTGAGACATTGAGCCTTCTCTGTCAGAGAGCTCCGGTGCCACAATAAAATACAGTTCCCATGATTCCCTAACCCTTAAAGTGGACTCAATTTGCACTATTTCTGGCAGTCTGCAAAGGCCCTAAGTTTCCAAAATAAACACTTGCCTCATTTAATCAACTCAATATTTTTTAGTTAGTTAATTAAAATTAACCACCATACCTTATCACCCCAAACACATCAATCTCATCTCATTTTACAAGCTAGGTAGGGCAGGCCTGGTCACTACTTGGATGAAAGACCACCAGGGATATCATACTAGGGATTGCCAGGTAAGGCTAGGAAACATTCCTTGGATCGTGGCTACCAGACTAGATGGCTAGATGGACCAAGGGTCAGATTCAGTATAAAGCAGCTTCCTGTGTTTGATCACTACCAGTTGAAGCACTGGACACACTTTGAAAACCATTAGAAGGTGACTTTCATCCAGTCTTCTGCCTATGTGTTCCAAACACTTCACATACATTGTCTCAAAAACAATCGGAACTATGCTGTGAAGAAGGTTGGTTTTATTATCAGTGCAGATAGGTTTGTAAGAGCCGGGTTAAGGGTTTGTAGCTTTCCTCAGGCTGCCTTATATGTTCATAGAAGAGGCAAGATATGGTAAGGGTCAGGGGGAGATGACTCCTTGTACTTCTTACCTGAGTGGAGCAACAGGAACAAGAGCTCCACACATAGGACATAGGACTGCTCTTACCTCCTGGTCTCAATCCACATTACCAATGTCTTATATTGCTTTTATCTCACTTATTTGTTAATTATATCAGCCAAAGAAAGTTCTTGAGAAATGTGGTGGGGTTTTTGGATCCTGAAAATTATGGAATCATAGAATCATAGAGTTGGAAGAGACCACAAGGACCATCCAGTCCAACCCCATTCTTCTATGCAGGAACTCACAATCAAATCACCCCCAACAGATGACCATCCAGCCTCTGTTTGAAAACTTCCAAAGAAGGAGATGCCATCACTCTCCAAGGGAGTGTGTTCCACTGTTGAACAGCTCTGTTAGGAAGTTCTTACTAATGTTGAGGTGGAATTTCTTTTCATGCAGTTTAAATCCATTGCTGTGTGTCCTGTTCTCTGGAGCAGCAGAAAACTAGCTTGTTCCATCTCAATATGACACCCCTTCAAATAATTAAACAGGGTGATCATATCACCTCTTAACTGTTTCTGCTCTAGGCTAAACATACCCAGCTTGCTAAGTCTCTCCCCATAGGGCATAGTTTCCAGATTTTAGCATTCCCTAGGATAGAACTTGGAAAACTATTTTTAAGAAGAATGAATGCAATGACATGATGAAGCCACTCAACCTCATCCTCCTACTGCTCAGTTTTGGATAATATCAGCATGTCATTATATTCATGCTTCTTAAAAGTAACTTTTCAAGATTGGTCCCAATCCCCTGCATCTTTCTCACATCACCTGCTAGTAAAAGCAACTCTGTTTAAACCACTTTGACTCTGTTCTGGATGAGTTTTCAGTGTATTTTTGTGGTATTAAAAGTTTGGAGTAAAGCATTTCCCCTAGATTAGGTTTAACACAGCACACTCCCTCCTTTCTGGTTTTGGCTCCCCATGCCTCTTTTGTCCTTGTTTCTTGCCATTCTCCAAGGACTGTGCTCTGTCTCACTTAATAAGATTAGGAACACAAGTTACTAATATTCTTTCTTCTGAGTGCTGCAGGCTGGAGACATAACACAGACTTAAAATGGCATCTGCAAGTTGCTCTTTGTTTCATCTATCAAAATTTTGAAGCTGAAAAATGAGAAATGCCAAGAACTTACATTGTCATAAAAAGGTGGGCAGCAATATTTTTACTCTTTACATGCATCACCCCTATTCCAATCAGCAGTTAAGGCTGGGGCCAAGAAGCATGCTGTGGGGGCTGGATATAACATATGGGTGGACGTTGCTCTTTTATGTTCAGAGCATTCATGGCACAGGGCCTTGCCATGGAGTATAAACTTTCATGCTGAGCTCAGTTCTAGCTAACATCTTTGCCTGGTAAAGTGAGGTACCTGTAAAATGGGCCCTTGGTATTTGCTGGGGTTTGGTTCCAGGAGCCCTGTGGATAGCAAAATCTTTGGATGCTCAAGTCCCATTAAATACAATGGTGTAGTAAAATGGTGTCCCTTATATAAATGGCAAAATCTGCTTTCTGGATTTTTTAAAAAATATTTTCAAGTTGTGGATGCTTGGATCTGTGGATATGGAATCTGTGGATACAGAGGGTTGACTATATTATCTGAACCCCATCTCAATGTCTGAGCCTTTTCAGAAGTGCATTAAGAACTTCTTGTTTCTGTTATGCTTGCAAGTTTTTAAAATTACCGATTCAATTACTTACTGGCTTCTAAGCTTATTCTTAATGTATTAGATGTCAATAAGCCAGGAATGGCTGTGGGTTTCTGTTACATGTATACTCAGTAGCAAACTTAGTTTTTTGTTTTGTTTTGTTTTTTGTTTTTGTTTTTTAAAAAAGACAGACATACTAATACTATAATAATGTTCTATACTACATGAAACAGCCCTAAGGTTGCATCTTCTGCAACAGTACATAGCGGAAAAGATGCATATCTAGAATAAGTCCTCATGTAGTAAACTGGTGTGTGTGTCTGTCTGTCTGTCTGTCTGTCTATCTGTCTGTCTATGGTTGTTCCACAATGTATGAACAGATTGCCTACCTGTAACTAGACTCACATATATGAGTTTTCTGCACTTGAGCAGAGCTTGTTTGGAATCTATAGACCTGTTAGAAAAAACGTTGGCCTAGGACCCACTCACCTCAGGCACCCTTAACCCTCAGTTTCCATCCAGAGACCTCAGTTCCATGGACACCACATACAGCGCCAGTGAAACCAAAGAGAAGCAGGACACTACAAGGAAAGGACAGATGGGATTGTGTGAGTTCACAGATAACCACTCAAAGAACTATAGTTCTTCTTCATGGTCTCTGTGACTCACACATATGTATGGGAGATTAGCAAGCTGCTCACCAAAGGTGGAGGGAGTGTTCTGCATGTGGTGTTTAGCCTTCTCAGTTGGAGACTGGAAGCGTGTGGGGATGTATGTGGGCACAGAGAAGCCCACCTTCCATGGTTTCTTTCCCTCAACCTTTCAGCACTAGGCAGGGAGCTCTGAGTGGAGGGGTCTGCTCACATTTGCTGGAGTGCAAGTAGAAACCTCCAAATGACTGCAAGCCCCAATGAAGCAAGGATGAACAAAGTCCTTTTGCTCCTTCCTCTCAACATGGGGAAATCAGGAATACAGTGGGTGGAGAGGGTGTTGTGGGTAGGGCTTTTGTCTAGGCCCACAACCCATCCCTTGTCACACCTGCAGACTAAAATCTTGGTTGGAGTGAGAACTGGGCTGATGAAGCAGAATTTTCCTGGAAGTGACTGAAGAGCAAGGACAGCTTCCAGTCCTTCCCTACATCACTCAAGGGTCTATCATTAATATTACTGCTGCCTCCCTGTTTGCTTTTTCTGTTCACCATTTCAATATCCCAGGATTTTAAAATGTAACAGTATAGACATAGATCATTTTAAATGTCTTTTGCAAACAAGATGGAACATTTGGTTGTGTTACCTTGAATTTTATGTGGGATTCATGTAAGCACCACCACCACCAGCAGCAAGGCCAACTCAACAGATGACAAATGCATGTATGGATTTGAGGAAATTTCACTACTATCAACAAAATAGCCCTCTGTTCTCTGTTGGGAAGAAGTGTAAAGAGGGCAGTTTTTTAAAAAGGCTGGAATATCTTCCCTGTTAGGGAAAGCTAAAGTAGCAGCAGGGCAGGAAAATTCACAACAAGAAAAGTAAAACTGGAACATCATGAACAATGTGAAGAGAAGGATTTCCCCTCTCTTTCACAATAATTAGGCAATAGGTTACACCAGGGGTAGGCAACTTTTCCCTTTAAGGGCCAAGGGACTTCAGCTCCCAGAATCCCAGGAGCTATTGGCCAACATGGGACTATTGGCCAACATGGCTGAGGCTTCTGGGAGCTGAAGTCCCTCGGCCCTTAAAGGGGAAAGGTCGCCTACCCCTGGGTTACACAGTAAAATATAGGATCAGAAGTGTTAAAAAGAAAGTGTGGTTATGCATTAACTACCACAGGACAAAGCTAACAGCCACTGTTGGCTTTGAAAAAGTATTCATAATGGACTGTTGGTCAGTCGGTCACCCAGAATCTAAAAACACTAGCTTCCATCTGTCAGGGATGCTTTAATTGGGAGTTCCTGCATGGCACGGGGTTGGACTGGATGGCCCTTGTGGTCTCTTCCAACTCTATGATTCTATGATTCTAAAGCATACTAGTGGACACACACACACACATCACTACACAGCCAAACAGAAGCAAATTGGAGGGGGAGGGGGGTCCTCTCATTGTGATGTTTCCTCTTTTCAAAGCCCAGCATCAACCAGAGGACGACTCAGATGCAGATGGGTTACAGATTGTCTTCCTTATACCATTATAGCCTGGGGACATCCTCTCAGCTTCTATACCTCTTCAGTTTTCCCCATTCCTTAACTCCTCTCAGGGGCCTCTGAGTATCAGGAATGTGAGACTGCAGAAAAAGTCATGGGTCTTTATGAACCATAGCTTCTAGCAGGGGTGGAGCCAATAGAAAACCAGGCTCTGCCAGCCTCAGTGGATTTTGGCCTTTACTGAGACCTCTTTTCCCACAAACTATCTGAGAGCTATCCATGGTCTTGGCCAGCCCTGTCCTGACTGACTTTAACCTGAGCAGACTTAACTGACTGAGCCTGATCTACTTGATTCCATCTCGTTTATTTCCTCAAGATCTGTCTGACATAAGTTGCAGAGTGAGAGGGAGCTGCCAATTTCTTACACCTTGTTTCACTACTTCCTGCTACTGAACCCATTCTATTCACTTGTGGCCTGCAGCCCTCAAAACTTATGCCAGCCATGGGGAAAAAGAGGCCACAGGAAGGATGGTGAGAGGCCAAGGACAAGACTGTAGGCTTGATAGGGTACAGAGGGCCTGAACCTCTTTAGGCACAAGTGGAAGAACAAAGAATACAGATATTTGAGTGCCTCCTTAAATATACCCCTCCTACACTCCAAGGCCAGCTATGAAAGAACTGGAGAAGATACTGAAGAGTAAAGACATACAACTGAGCATTAAAGTCAGAATCATTCAGGCCATTGTATTCCCAATTACCATGTACGGATGCAGGAGCTGGACAGTGAAGGAAGCAGACAGAAAGAAAATCAACTCATTTGAAATGTGGTGCTGGAGAAGAGTTCTTAGGATACCATGGACAGCCAAGAAGACAAACAAATAGGTTCTTGAACAGATTGGACCAGGGCTATCCTTGGAGGCAAAGATGATCAAGTTGAGACTATCGTACTTTGGCCACATAATGAGAAGGCATGAATCACTAGAAAAAACAATAATGCTAGGAAAGGTGGAAGGTAGAAGAAAGAGAGGAAGACCACAAACCAAATGGATAGACTCAATCAGGGGGGTTATGGGGAAGGGCTTGCAGGATCTGGGCAAGGCAGTGGAGGATATGGATTCTTGGAGATGTTTCATCCACAGGGTCAGAACCAACTTGAGGGCAGCTAACAACAACAACAACAACAAACACTCCATGAGCCAGTATGTGGTGGGTAGTCTCTACTCATCTGCAGAACCCCTCTAGGTGACCTTGGGCAAATCATACTCTCTCAACCTTAGAAAAGGGCAATGGCAAACATCCTCTGAATATATCTTGCTGAAGACCCTTTGATAGGATGGCCATTAGTTGGAGCTGACTTAAAGGCTTGTAACAGCAACAGCAGTACTCCATTTCATATTTGTGGTCCTCCTGTGCTGCTAGATGATCATGTACGGTAAATGTCTGCTAGAAGCAAAGTCTTTTCAGTTGTGACACCAGCTTTGTGGAATGCTTTTCCCAAGGTGGGCCTGCTAGCCTTCAGTACTATGAACTTCAGGCACCAGGTCCAAGCTGCTTTGGGTCTCATATTGGGAGAAAGGTGGAATATAAAACAAATGAATTAAGTAAATAATGAAATAAATGAACAAATCTTGACTCTTCCTCTTCATTCAGGACACACTTATGTCAGCTTCTGATTTGCTAGATTAACTTATTTACTTTGTGTTTTGAGTATATTTTTAACTCCTCTGGTCGACATTTTTGGTTTTATTTGTTTCTTGCCATGGTAGGTTTTTCCTAATATACTTTAATGTTTTGTGGTTTTAGGGAGTTCTCTTCACATTTATTTTTCCAAAAAACAAATATATAGATGCATGGAGAAATTTCTGTGAGAGGATGGGAAGATAAGACTGACTCCTCAACTGCTATGCATAGCTATTCCTATTAGTTGTGGAGAAATGTAGGCTAAGGAGAACCTCCAGCTCAGGACAGGCAGAAAAATCTGAAGGGGAAAATAGTAACATCCAGTTGGTCAATTGACTCCTGTGGGGATGGTTCTGCTCCAACTGAAAGCCATTATAGCAATTTTGTAAATCCAGGGTAGGCAACATGCACTCCTCCACTTGGTTCTTGGACTACAATTCCCATCATCCACAGAAGTCTCACCACTGATGAGGGATGGCAGGAATTGTTGTTTAGCAATCTCTGAAAGTGCACTCAGTCCCTACCTTTGTTATAAATCAATACCTTTAGGGCTACAAGGTGCTAAGGTAGCCCTGCATTGCAGCTGACATGGCATTCAGGGCTGTGGGGTATGGAGGAACCCATTGGTGTGGGACAAGGCATGTTCAAGCTTTGTGAGCTCTGTACTTTCCCTCCTCACTCAATTTGGAGATGGCCTGGATAAGAAATGCCGATATTAATACTGCATCATCATTAAACTGCCGTCACCATGATGGGCCTCCAAGCGCACTCATCCATTCTAGACAGCATTCAAGCAGACAGCAGCCTTGTCGTCAAAATAAATAGCCCTTAAAAGTGGAAACAGGAGACAAGCTGCCTCCTGGGGCTTTGAGATGTTGGCGGATTCAGGGCTGCACACACCATGCAAAGCTGGAGAACACAAGACAGCACTTAATATGCTCATCAATTCACCAGCTCTTAAAAGCTGCAGTCTTGCCATCAGTGCACCAAGCGGTTGAACCTAAAGCATGCTCCAACTACTTTCATTAGGTACCAGGGCTCAGCTGGGGCCACATATGAGTATCCTGGAAGGTCTATCACCTCGGCAGCCTTGAGGACACTGTCTTCAACTGAGTGGGCAGAGCACCTTAGGCAGAAAATACAGAGTTGCTGACCAAGCCACAACAGAAGGCCAGGCTCCTAGAAAGTGTACAAAGGCAAGCCATCCAGGGGTTCCATCATCTTGCCTGCTGGTTGCAGGTAATGGTGTTCCATTTCTACTGGAATTGAAAAGGCCTTCAGGCACTGAGCATCTGCTAAGCATGGGGGCTTTCACGCTCAGTCCCTAAGTTTCCCAGTTCAGGTCCCTGGAGCCCCTTAGCTTACTTTAGGAAGGATCGATGGCTGCATTTGCCTCACTTATCATGGTCTTGTGTTCTACCATTGGATAATCATGGTTTAGGGTCCACTTCAGCTCTAGGCATGTAGAATTGGGTAATGTCTTGCATTAGGGCCCTTAAAATACAACCAGCCCTCCATATCCATGGGTTTCTTTATCCACTGATTCAAGCATCCATGGTTTGAAAATATTTTAAAAATATATAAGTTCCAAAAAGGAAACTTTGATTTTGCCATTTTATACAAGGGACATCATCTTACTGTACCATGGTGTTTAATGGAACCTGAGCATCCAGATGTAGTTATCCATGAGGTGTGTGTCCTGGAACCAAACCCCAGCAGATACCAAGGGCCCACTGTATCACAAAATTGGCACATAGGTGATATAAGCTATTGAGCTCTCCAGAACTCTTGGTCAAGCATAGCAGTACAAAAATCATGGGACAAAGAAAGACACAAAAAGTACGCCTGGTGTGTTGGCCAGTGTGTCTTTGTCTGTAGCTGCAAAGTACAGAATGTAGGTTCCATGAACAGAAGGATGTTAAAGGATCAGTTTAAAGGGAGGCACATTTGAGAGTTTATCCCCCACTGGCTGGATTTCTGGCTGAGACTCAGGCAGTTGCTTCTCCCAACTAATTTAACTTGGAACATATATATCTATACCAGCACAACTGGAGCTGCATGCCTGCTTTTTTTTAAGGTTTTGTTTTATTTATGGTCCACATGGCTTGTTCAATTTTTTAATCACACAGTGGTAAGTCTCCATAGTTCTCCTGCCAGGACCAACTTTTCACTTCTTCCTAAAGTGTCCAGTTTTTTATTTCTTTAACCTCAAGTCACCCTTTCCCCTACAGCTGGAAGCAATTACCCCAGGTAGAAAATGTTGGTAGGACCGGCTGGGTAGAAACATCACTCTTTTGGCTCCTCCTCCTGACCCACTAACTATACCACTCTGTTGGAAGACAGCGCTGCAGGTGCCACACATCATGTCCTAGGTATCTTTCACATTAGACAGTTATGATTCCACTTTAACTGCCACAGCTATGTCCTCTGGAAGACAGGGGCCTGCCATTTGGTGAGGTTCTAGGATGAACTCTCTGGCTGAGCATTCTAAAGACCCCTCCATAAACTAAAGACCCCAGGATCCCATAGGATTGAACCATGGCAGTTAAAGGAACCATATTCTCTTAAAGTGGCACATTGCCCTCATGTATGAGGAAAGATGCTATTCCATTATGAGTGTTCAACTGGGTATCCAGCCAGCATCTCTGTGTGAAGTGGTAGTGGGGCTGCCCTCTTGCTGTTTGCCTCAGACAGCAAAAAGATTTACGTCATTCTTGCCTGGGCCAGTTAGGTGACAAAGCCTAGACAGGCAGAGTCACACAGATGTTCACCCACTGGCATGCAGCCAGGAATGTGTCACATTAGCCTCCAGTCCAGCCAACACACATGTGGTATGAAATCACACCAGTCACTTGTGTGTATATGTGCCTTCCAGTTGCCTGTTGGTTCATGGCAACCTCATGAAACTTGTAGGGTTTTCTTAGGCAAGAAATTCTCAGAAGTGGTTTTGTCAGTTCCTTCCTCTGAAACATAGCCTACAGCACCTGGTTGGTGGTCTCCCATCCACCTACTCACCTACTAACCACGCTTACTGTGCTTACCTTTCAAGAATAGACAAGACCTGGTACCTTTATGGCATTTAGGCCTTGCTATGCCCACCTGCAAGCCTTAAGGGGGAAAATTATAACAGAAGAACACAATAAAAATGAAAACAATGATCTTTATTCAGACCTCTAACAGGTACTGGGCACAGAACCTTTATTACACTTATTTATTAACATATTTATATACAGTCAGCCCTCTGTTTTTGTGGGGGATCTGTTCCAGACTCCCCCGCGAAAATGGAGATTTGCAAATATTCAAGCCCCATAGGCATGAATGGGGCAAACACACACACACATGTGGGCACACCAGTGGGGGGCACCCCATTGATTTTAACAGAGTCGGCAAGAATGGAGGGGCAACTGTATTGCATTTTGTTTCACTATATGGCTTAATGTCCATTTTAAAAGAACAGAATATCAATACATTATCCATTAAAACAAATACTAAGGATGGCAACATTGTTGCAGAGCTTGCCTATGACATTTTGCTCCCTGAGCAAGAACAGTTAATGGCACTCTCCCAACCCACCACCACTGCCCACTCCCTCCTCCAAGTCAAAGTAGAGGTTGGCTAAGGTCAACCCATTTATTTTAACATCTGTGACTCTATCTACTCCCTTCATTGGGTGTGGCACACCATAGGCCTTTAACTCCATCAACTCCATCAAGGAGGTGCCAAGCCAAATGATCAAGTAAAATAGTTTATTTACTCCAGTGCTTAACAATAAACATAAGTTCTTCCAGCACTACCACCTGAGGTTAGGGTTGCCAAAGGCCCTCAGAGTTGGACTGCAAAGCATAGATAGACCATAAACTTTAGGTTATTTGGGGGTCCATTGGTGACCACAGGGTAAGTTGGTACTCCTAGGTCTTTTCTCTCCCTTTCCTTGGGCAAGACTGTAAATCCCTGGGATATGGTTCCTTTTCCCCTCACCTGGGCTTCCTTCCAGGACTAGCTTCTTCCCCAAGGATAAGTCCAGCACCCCTACTACAGGCTGGCTGCTGCTTCTTCCCTATCTTTGGCTTCAGTGCTGTTTTTGTAGCTGGGTTGCCCCACCTCCTTGCCTGTTGGGCTCCTGCCATGTCCCTGGCACTCGCCAAGGGCTCTTCAATTCAATCGTCTACCCTCTCTTGATAGCATTTTTATATCACTTATCAGTACACTTAAACACTCCCTAAGTGGTTTACAATGATTCCTGGTCAACTCTGCAGCTGGGAGTTTCCTCAGAAAGCAAAGGAGGAGGATGGTAGTATGGCATCTGATATCATCTCACAGCATCCAAGGAAGAAATTCTCACAAATCCCTTTCTTTCTACCTGGCAGGACAGAATGATTTAAACACAAATTAAGTCATGAACACTCTATCCTTCTCATGACACTGACAATTGGCTGCCTGAAACAGCTGCCTCATTTTGCCTTGTGGTAAAGATGAGTTGCTGAAGGAAGGAGGAGGCACAGAAAAGAAAAAGAAAAAAGAAAAAAACCATCAATGGCAAAGACAACAGAAGGGTAGGAGAAGACAGATGTTCAGGTTGTTGAGGCTCAGAGCTTGAAGATGATTTCTGAGAGTACAAAGTGAAATCTGGAAGGCCTTAGAATCTGACCATAACATTTAAGATCTCATAAGCAGCTATCAGCTTAGTTTCAGTCTAGAACTACTACACTTTTTATTTATTACAGCACTGTGGGTACCCATCTATCAGACTCTAACTTCATGTGCTGTTACATATGTGATCCGTAGCATTACATGGTGGGTAGGTGTGTTGTTGTTCTACAAAATTGGAAGGGCACTTTGAACCAACACCATAGTGCACTGGGCCAACAGGAGCTTCTTTTCTGTTGCTAACTGCCCCATTGGGTTGCCATTTATTCCCTTTGTTCCTTTCTTAAAGTATTCCCTGATTATCAGCTGAAAAGATTATCAGGGTGGCTTAATAACAAAAAAGGCAACTTCGGACCATGGGGGAAATCTATAGCTTTACGTATTTACACCTAACGATTTCACACAACGTCGCACAGAAACTGATATTAAAGTGGTCACAAAGTGGTGTTATTCGAGATCTATTTACTTTCAGGATTTTAGAGAAAATGCATTTGCGATATTACAGTAATTGCGCATTTACTGTAGTGTGAAATTCAAATTTGCACTAAAAAATCTCCTTTAAAGATTTTTGCCAGTTTTCCCATGGTTCTGTGGGGCTGCATTTACTTCCTGTTTACTTCCTGTTTTGCTTGGGCGACAAACATACCAGGCAGACATGAGCCTCTCTGCTTTTTCTTTCTAAAATTTCCTGTCTGGTAGTATTTAATGGTGCTGAGGAGTTTCTGATGTAATAGAATAGAAATATACATATACGCACACAACATGTACTATATGATGACATCTATCTATCTATATATGCACGCACACACAAACATATGCATTATATGATTGCATATATACACACACACACACACACACATCTATTATATGATGGCATATATATACACACACAATATATATAATATTATATATATATATATATATATATATATATATATATAATATTATATTGTGTGTATATATACGCCATCATATTTGTGTGTGTGTGCAGATAGATAGATAGATAGATAGATGTCATCATATAATACATGTGTGTGTGTATATATATATATATATGCCATCATATAATGCATGTGTGTGCATATGTATATATAGACATACATATATGCCATCATATAATAGATGTGTGTGTGTGTATATGCGCCATCATATAATACATGTGTGTATGTGTGTGCGTGTGTGTGTGAGTGCATACATATATACACATACACACAATATGTATGTATATATTAAATATAAATATAAAAATATAAATATATAGAGAGAGGTCCTACTCCGAAGTCCAGCTAAATGCTCCTGAGTTGCAAAGGAAATGATGCAACAAGTCCCCCCAAACACGCCGAGCATACTTATACCTGTGCATGTGCAAGGAAACTGTTTCTAGTACATTTATGGTTTTTTTTTCACTTCTGTATGAAAGTTAAAAAAGTCTTTTTGTCACTTTTCATGTAATTTTGTTTTTATTCTAATTACGTGTGAAATGCTTTTGTGCAATTAACCTCTATTTTCACTTTATTTTTGGGATGGTTTATTTCCACTTTATTGTCTCTTTAGACACAAAACTGGCCCCCGTGTGATAACGTCCATTCATGAGCTTACAGTTTAAAGACCCTCATACAAAAGGAATGGGGGTGGTGGGAGAGGGAAGGTAGAAGAAAAAAGCAAACTCATGCACTAGCTCATAGACTGTCAGGACCACAATGGGAGTGGGAGAAGTTAAGTCTGTCCCTGCCTTGTCTATGAAAAAGAAATAGATACTGACATTGAAAATTTGGGTGTTGGGACCAGTAGAACAAGGAGGTCTTGATTTCACTTAGGCATGGTTAAGCACATATTGTTAGAAATTTATTTATTTATTTATTTATGTTTCTTTGCCACCTTTCTCCCAGAAAGGGACCCAAGGTGGCTTCAGGATAAAAACATTTCAAAACATCACAGTAAAATATTTCAAAACAATTAAAATCATCTATTTAAAACAATCTAGGTTAACATATAACCATACAAAAGTTAAAACATAACATACACCTCAAATAAGCTCCCCTGTCATTATTATTTTTTAAAGCTTGCCTAAATAAAAATGCTTTCACTTGCCAGCAAAAGGCAAGAAGGGAGGGAGGCAGTCTAGTCTCCCCTGATAAGAAGTTCCAGAGGGTGGGAGCAGCCACTGAGAAGGCTTTCTCTCATGTCCTCACCAGGCGAGCTGCGATGGTGGCAAGACCAAGAGAAAGACTTCTCTGGAAGATCTTAGGGCTCTGTAGGTTCATATGGGGAGATATGGTTTCTCAGACAGTCTGGAACCGAGCCATATAGGGCTTTATAGGTCATGACCAGCACTTTGAATTGTGCCCAGAAACAAACCAGTAGCCAGTGAAGCTGTTTCAACAAGGGAATAATATGCTCCCTATAACTGGCCCCAGTCAGCATTCTCGCTGCAGTATTTTGTGTGTGCTGAAGTTTCTGAACAGTTTCCAAATGCAGCCCCATGTAGATTGTGTTACAGTAGTCCAAACGGGATGTAATCAAGGCATGTGTCACTGTAGCCAGATCTGACATCTCAAGGAACAGGCACAGCTGGCCTGTGCTGGATGAGTTACATAGAATCATAGAATTGGAAGAGACCACAACCCTGCCATGCAGGAAGATACAACCAAAGCTCTCCCAACTAATGGCCATCCACAGCCTCTGTTCAAAAACCTCCAAAGAAGGAGAACCTCCAAAGAACCTCCACCACACTCCAAGGCTGCCCATTCAACTCTCAAACAGCTCTTACCATTAGCAGGTTCTTCGTAATGTTGAGATGGAATCTTTCCTGTAAATTGCATCCATTGTTCTGGGTCCTAATCTCTGGAGCAGCAGAAAACAAGCTTGTTCCATCCTCAATATGACACACCTTCAAATATTTAAACAGGGCAATCATATCATCTCTTAACCTTCTCTTCTCCAGGCTGATCATATCCAACTCCCTACGTCTTTCCTCATAGGCATGGTTTTCAGACCTTTCACCACTTTGGTCACCCTCCTCTGGACACTCTCCAGATTCTCAATATCCTTTTTGAACTGTGGTGCCCAGAACTGGATGCAGTATTCCAGGTGAGGCTTGACCAAAGCAGAATAGAGTGGCACTATTACTTCCCTTGATCTAGATACAATACTTCTAGAGACCATGGGTCCTCCCCGCTAGCTGCCTGTGTAAAGTTTTTTTCCCTCCCACTGTTGGGTCCTTGTATTTGTCTTCTTCCCTATGTAACAATTTGACTATTATGTCCACCCCTTGATGAACCCCTGCCTTCCAAAATACTGTCTCCTTTCCCCAAATAACTCAGTTTAAAGCCCTCCTGATCAATTTTTTCAGACTATTGGCAAAAACATTTCTGTCAACTAGTGTGAGAGGCAACTCATCCCTTGCCAAAAATCCCCTCCTCCTGAAACCACAGGCCATGATCCAAGAATCCAAATTGTTTTCAGTGGCACCATCTGCAGAGCCAGTTGTTCACATCTGCTATTTTTCTCTCCCTTCCTGGACCATGCCCTTCAACTGGGAGAAGACATAAGATGACAACCTGTGCACCCAGCTCTTTCAACTTCCTACCCAGAGCCTCATAATCCCTTCTGATATTCTGAAGGCTGTGCCTTGCAGTATCATTGGTTCCCACATGGACTAAGAAAAAGAGGTAATGGTCAGTAGGCTTGACAAGTCTTGCCAGCCTCACTGTCACATCACAGATTTTTGCCCCAGGGAGACAACAAACCTCCTAAAACATCTTTTCAGGCCCACAATCCACTGATTCTGTACCCCTCAGCAAAGAATCCCACCACCACCACCACACATCTCCTTCAAGGCTTAGCAGTGCGCTTTCCCTGAGGACTGTCTCTGTTGCTCTTCTTTGTCATCCTTGATAAGGGAGAGAGCTTCAAATCAATTCTGTAGCTGCAAGCTGACAGAACGACCTCTGGCTTCCCTACTTCTACTTGTCACATTCCTCCAACTGCCTATCTGCTGAGTATGAGAACTGACCTCCTCCCTAGAAACTTCCTCTGTGTGTTCCCCCATCCAGGATAGTCTGTTCTGTTCTGTCCAGGAAAACCTCTTGCTCCCTCATATGCTGAAGTGTACATATCTGGGCCTCCAGCTGCTGGACTTTCTCTTCCAACAAGAATACCAACTTGCACTTGGTGCAGGTGAAGTTATCCATATCCATAGACAAGAACACAAACATACCACAAATGTTGCAGGTTACTACAGCAGCTCCCTCATTGTCCATATTCACAAGTCTTAAGTAGGCACTGAAACAGGACTCTGAGCTCTTCCTTCAAAAACTCCTCCATTAAACATGTTAGGATATGAATGGGATATATAGTCAAAGGTGAAATGTAAAGATGTGTGTGTGTTTGTAATTTTGTACTTGAGAACAGTTTTTGGACAAGGCACAAACAATATTTAGAGAAACAGGGTGAATCAACGCCAGGTGGTAACAGAGACATCAACAATGTACTTTTCCAGTGATAGAACTGATGGAACCAGACTTTGTTATGGTTAACTAGTAATAACAATTATATGTAAACATCGTTAGCTTAGGAAAGTTATTTATGTGGTGGATGATGGACAACAAGAGGCTGGGTTGGCATATATCATATAGACATTATCTAATTAACATAAAGTTACCACATAGAAGGTGGACTATGTGATGGGCTTAGAGGGTCCTTTGTCTAAGAATTGTTTTTATTGTTTAAGATGTGAGCATGTGTGGCTGAATGCAGTGGTTTTAACTGCAACAAGTTGGATCCTAATGCTTTTTATATATATTAATAAAGCTATGCTTTTGGACTTTACAATGTGTCTTCTTGACTGAGGAAGACAAGATGCTGAAAAAGAGAAGCTGAGCCAGTTGATGGCAAATCTACACAGTGGCTGTGGATCACAGCAGCCAGCTTGTCCTGCAGACTCTGCTGGGTGCCAAAAGGCATCACTACAACACTCATCATCCACACACCAACAAAACATGCACATAAAACACCCCTACTGGCTTTCGGATGTTCACCATGGTCTGTCAAGAGGCTACAGCTAAAAAGCATCTGAGGAAATAGACTGAAGTCTATGAATGCTCATGCTGCCAACTTCTTTCTTTCAGTTAGGGGGGTTGCAGACTGCCAGAAATAGTGTGAATTCAGTCCACTTTTAGGGTTAGGGTTAGTGCTAGGGAATCATGGGAACTGTTATTTTTCTGAGACATTGAGCCTTCTCTGCCAGACAACTCTGATGCCACAATAAAATACAGTTCCCATGGTTCCCTAACTCTAACCCTAACCCTAACCCTAAAAGTGGACTGAATTCACACTATTTCTGGCAGTCTGCAACCCCCCTTAGTCTCAAAGGTGCTACAAGATCTCTCTACATAGTATATCTATACAGAAAGCTACTGGATGCTAGTTCCTTCCCCAGGCAAGTCTCTGACTCACTTCTTCTGAGTCTCACCTATTGAATAGAGAGGAATAGAACAATAGAGTGCTAATGAACACACAATCACCCAATAGAACAATAGAATGTTAACCCAATAGAACAACAGAGTGCTAATGAGAACACAATCACACCTCTCCTCAGCTCACAAAAATAATCGGCCTTGTGGAGAAGCATTGGCAGATTGTAATGTTCAGTGCATCCAATCAGAGACAGGCTGGCAAAAAGGTGGGGGCCTGTCTGATGAGCAGATATAAAAAGGAGCAGGAGCCATTAAGAGCATATGAGTGTATCAAGCCTGCTGAGGCAGGTGTGTGTCTTAGAACTGCCAAGAGTGAAGCTGAAAATAAGGGTTCAGACAGAATGGGATTCAGAGGGCCTTTGCAGACTGCTAGAAATAGTGCAAATTGAGTCCGCTTTAAGGGTTAGAGTTAGGGAATCATGGGAACTATATTTTATTGTGGCACCAGAGCTCTCTGACAGAGAAGGTTCAATGGCTCAGAAAAAAAACAGTTCCCATGATTCCCTAGCACTAACCCTAACCCTTAAAGTGGACTCAATTTGCACTATTTCTGGCAGTCTGCAAAGACCC
Source organism: Phrynosoma blainvillii (assembly GCA_026167975.1). Taxonomy (NCBI): domain Eukaryota; kingdom Metazoa; phylum Chordata; class Lepidosauria; order Squamata; family Phrynosomatidae; genus Phrynosoma; species Phrynosoma blainvillii. The sequence goes on from JANUYF010000004.1 coordinate 159,254,995, forward strand.
TCAGACTCCCATATTAGGGGAAAGGATTTTAAAGGTACAAAGGAAGTCCAGTGACACTACTGAGTGTGTCAGGTCTGTGAGGCAGGAGTGTGAGGTAGGAGAACTTCCGAGAGTGCAGTTGGAACTAAGGGTTTAGCCTTGAAGGGGATTCAGATTCCCATAATAAGGGGGAGAGACAGAAGAAGTCCTGTGAAATCAGTTCAAATTGATAAGTTCTTTGAGCAGTGGAGAGCCAGTGAAGGGAAGACTCAGATCCAAATTAGTCTTAGAATTGTAATTTATGAATAAAGCTAGAGATTCATAGGATTTATACTCCTACTGAATAAGCTTTAGTGGAAGGTCTGTGGAAACAATTAGAACACAGTTGAAGAGTAACTGAAGTCCTTGAGTGAATTGAAACAAAGCCAATTTGTAACCGGTGAAGTAATATACACTTTGTAACCATAAGCTTTGAGAACCAGCTACCAAAAGAGATACTATCATAAGCTCTTTGTATAAATGTTATTTTCTTTTTGTTCACAATGGAGTGGCCTGAGCTGATTTATGTTTAACATCAAAACACACTACCAAGAATAGTAAAAACAATATGTCGCTTCCCAGGTCACAATCCGTCACTTCTCAGTGCAGCCCAGAGCCACCTGTCTGCACTCCCCTTAGTTGTTGGTAGCCCCTCTCCTTCAGACCATGTGCTCAGAGACAGCCCAAGGCTAAAAAGACCCTTTAATCCCCTTAAAGGAAAAAAAACCTGTGAAAAAGTAAAGGAGAACCCCTCAAATGAAGCTCTAGTCTCAGCTCACCTTCCACTCTCTGCTCTGAGTCTTCTATGATGACTAGTGAAACTTTGCACAGTGTTAGGCGTGCAGATTTGGCAGATGTTATATGGAGCTAGGCTGCTAGCTCTGCCCACAGGAATTCACAGAAGCCCCACCCCCTCAGGAACAAACACACTCACCCAAGTTTGAAAACACACCCAGTCAAAGATGTCCTCCCAGACACAGCCCTCCTTCTTCTCCCTGTGCAGTGACGTTCTTAATTAAATTTCAGGTTCACAGTTTGAGTGTACTCCTGGACTTGGATTTGAGCCTGGATGCTCAGGATTAGGCAGTGGCCAGGAGTGTACTGAAACAGCTGCTAGAGGTAGTGCACCAGCTGTACACATTCCTGGTGATGTAAGATCTGGCTACAATGATACATGCTTTGACTACATCCCCTTTGGATTACTGCAATGCACTCTACAAGGGGCTGCCCTGGGAAAGTGTTTGAAAACTGCAGTGGGTCCAAAATGCTGTGGAAGAGGCAAATACTGGAGAGCCTCCAATGGAATCCAGGGGGTGGGTGGGAAAAAAGATAAGTCTCCAAGAGCTCAGTGGATGGTTGTTTTATTTATCTACAGTATCTTAATTTGGAAAAAGCCCAAATCATTTTGTTTAGACCAAAACATGTTGGGCTTTTTCCAAAACAAACAAAACAACAACAACAACCATCTACTAAGCACTTGAAGACCTCCCCCCCCCCCACTCCCGTGGATCCCAAAATGCTGTGGTCAGGTTGCTGGTCGGGGCTGATGAAAATGAACACATAATAATTCCCAAATTGCAACAACTGCAATGGCTTCTGATCAATTTCCAGGCAAATTCTAAGTGCTAGTTATGATCTTTAAAGCCCTATATGGCTTGGGTCCAGACTATCTGAAAAAACATATATATATATATATATTTCTTTTTTTATAAATGTTTATTAATTTAAAATTCACAAACAAACATACAATTCAAAATAAAAACATTCATTCCTTCTTACATTCCATACTAGTGTTGCGTAGTTCAATTTCTTACATTATCTCATCATTCATAACAAACTTATTTCTAAAATTAATTATTGTCTTTTGAATCTTCTTTCTTCCCGGTTTGAGTAACCTTTTCTTCCAATTGTTACTTAATTTCTTCTCTCTTCCTTGTTAAATGAAGTGAGGTTGGCTATTTCTTTTTATCTAAATTATCTAAATTTAAATTGCTTCCTCTGTTGTTATTCTTTTCAAATAGTTTAGTTCTTAATTGCATTTGTATTAATATATTTCCTTACATTTCCTTATTTTACATTTTCTTGTCCACTTTCTATCTCAGTTTCTTATCTATTCTTATCTTTCTTTGTTGTATGTTACATTTCTCTCCTGACATATTCATCCACTTTTACTCTTGTTGATCTCTATAATCATTTTTGATTCTTAATTTAAACCTGTTACTGCATTCCCTAATCGTTTTTTCCTTGTTTCCCTATCTTCTGGTCATTCCTTTTCTTGTACCATATTTCTCTATTAGTTCCCACTGTTTTTTTTTTTACCTTTTCCATTGACTTAGAGCAGGGGTCCCCAGACTTTTTGATCCGGGGGCTGGTTTGCTGGCCCCCAGATCTTCTGGGGGGGCGGAGGTGCGCAGTACATGCGCATGCTCATGTGCACGACTCCGGATGCCATTTTGTCTTCCAAAATGGTGTCCAGAGTCATGCGCATGTGCATGGCATCGCATGCACATGCGCATGACTCCAAGTGCCATTTTGGAAACCAAAATGGCATCCGAGTAGTGCGCATGTGCGTGCGACAGCAGGCGCCATTTTGGAAGCCAAAATGGCATCCGGCGGCGGGCATGAGTGGGCCGGTAGGAAGGCCTCGGTGGCCCGGGGCCAGCCCATGGGTGGTAGTTTGGGGACCCCTGACTTAGAGAATGGATGTGCTTACAACTTTGATTCAGGATAAGTCAATAAAAACATATATATTTTTTTCTATGAGGCTGCCCAACTTTTAAGGTGTTTGGAGAAAGGCCTTCATGCTGTCCCACCACCACCAGAGGTGCATCTGGAGAAAAGAAAGGTGAGAGCCTTCTCAATGGAACTTGTGGAACTTCCTCCTACAGAAGACTCAGTAGGCCCCTGTCTGCTCTACTTCTGCCTTTTTATTTAGGCAGGCTTTTGGTTCTTAAGGCACTGTTGCAGAATGGTCCTAAAAGCATATACCTTTAGGAGCCACCATTGTGTAGAGATTTGAGTGTTGAACTATGACTGGAGACCAGACGTCAAATCCAGGCTTGGCCATAAAACCCACTAGGTAACCTTGGGCACATCACATTTTCTCAGTCTCAGAGGAAGGCAATGGCAGAAAACCCTCTGAACAGACCTTGCTAAGAAAACCTTGTGATAGGGTCCCCGTAAGTCAGAATTGACTTGAGGGTACATAACAACAATTACACTGTTATCTTTTTACTATGTTTTAATGGGGGTTTAAGCTGTTGCAATTTTGTGTTTTTAATATAACTGCTTTTTAACATGTTTTGTATCAAATAGTTTTTAGTGTAACTTTTTTTCAACTTGATGTGAGCAGTCTTGGGATCTGTGCTGGGAGAAAGACAGATTATAAATAATTTTATAATTTAATTATTATGTTTTATTTCATTTATATCCCATTTTCTCTGAAGAAGCTGAGAGCCAGGGGGAGAGGGAAGTTGTAGGATATCAGTTTTACCTTCCCAGGGCTGTCCAGGTCATTGAGGACAGTTTGTGGATGAATAAAGCTTTGGTCCCAACATTTTCAGAACCAGACACTTGTGTGGTACTCTCTTTCTTTTGAGTAGCATTAACTTTTCCCTCCCTTGTATTCTGTGCTGTATGGAGTTAACTAACTTCACGCAAGAACAGAGGTGAAAGGAAAAGCAGGCATCCTCATCACTGCTGCTTTACTCTAATAGTAGAATGTGATGGAGTTCCTTTGGGTACTTCTTTCTTTCCCGTCATGTTTCACACCTCCAAGAACAACTGCAATATCACACATTTTCTACAATACCTACAGGGTGAGACACCAGGTCTGAAGGCCCTGGGGAAGGGATATCAATTTCCCATAGTTCTTCCTCTCCAAAATTCCCCAATGATTTTGCCCTTTAAAGAGGCTTTTAATGTATATTCATGTACAGTGTAGTGGTTTGTTGGAACTAGCTATATATTTTTATTCTGTGCTCTTCTTTCAGTCCTCAAAGGAGTAACATCTTTGTTTTTCCTTTCCCCTTTAATTTTTATCCGGAGAGCATCTACTACAGAGTCTACTACAGACCCCCAAGTCAGACTGAAGAACTGGATGATGCCTTTCTAGAACAGATGACAACACACTCAGAAAGGAGAGATGTAGTTGTGATGGGTGACTTCAACTATCCTGATATTTGTTGGAAGTTAAACTCAGCCAAAGGTCTAGGAAATTCCTCATTTGCCTTGAAGACAATTTCTTTGTCCAAAAGGTGGAAGAGGCTACAAGGGTATCAGCCATTTTAGATCTGATCCTAACTAACAGGTATGACTTGTAAATGGGGTGCAAGTGGTGGGATCCTTAGGTTGGAGTGATCATGTTCTCCTGGAGTTTCTTATACAGTGGAAAGGAGAAGCCAGGCATAGTCAGACATGCATTCTAGACTTCAGGAAAGCGGATTTCAGTAAACTTAGGAAAATACTGGGGGTGATCCCATGGTCAGGAATATTAAAAGAGAAGGGAGTTCAAGATGGATGGGAGTTTCTCAAAAGGGAGATACTGAAGGCACAATCTCAAACTGTTCCAATGAAAAGGAAAAATGGGAGGTGTCTCAAGAAACCAGGATGGATGACTAAAGAACTTTTAACTGAGCTAAGTTTTAAATGGAACATGTATAAGAAATAGAAAAAGGAGGGAATCACTAAAGAGGAATTCAAACAAATAGCTAGCACATGTAGGGGTAAAGTCAGGAAAGTTAAAGCTCAGAATGAGCTCAGGCTTGCTAGAGCAGTGAAGAACAATAAAAAGGCCTTTTGGGGGACACATCCATAGCAAACATAGTAACAGCATTTGGTGCAGTCATGCTAGCCACATAAGCACCGGAGTCATCTTCAGACAACCCTGGCTCTTTGGCTTAGTAACAGAGATGAGCACCACCCCCTACAGTTGGTCACAATTAGACATTCATGTCAAGGGGAAACCTTTACCTTTTCCTTACCATAGCAAATGGAAGAAGAAGGAAATGGTAGGGCCATTGCATGGAAAAGATGGCAAAATGCTAATGGGACAGAGAAAAGGCAGAACTACTCAACACATTCTTTGACTCAGTCTTCTCACAAAAGGAAAAGGATGCTCAACTTGAGATACATGAAGCAGATGATGTAGTAGGGGAAATGCAATACAGAAAAAGTAAAGAGGTAATGCAGGAATACCTGGTTAATCTAAATGAGTTTACATCTGTAGGGCCAAACAAACTACATCCAAAGGTATTTGAAAAACTGGCAGAAGTAATCCCAGAGCTACTATCAACAATCTTTGATAATTCCTGGAGAACAGATGTCCCAGTGGACTGGAAAAAGACAAATGTTAACCCCATCTTCAAAAAGGGGGGAAATGAGGACCCAAACAATTACTGTCCAGTTAGTCTGACATCAATACCAGGAAAGATTCTAGAACAGATCATTAAACAGAGAGTCTGTAAACATTTAGAAGGGAATGCCATAATCACAAGAAGTCAACATGGATTTTCTCAAAAACATGTCATGCCAGACTAATCTTATCTTCTTCTTCTTCTTCTTCTTCTTCTTCTTCTTCTTCTTCTTCTTGGATAAAATTACAAATTTGGTAGATGAAGGAATGCTGTGGATGTAGCATATCTTGATTTCAATAAGGCCTTCAACAAGGTCCCCCATGATATTTTGACAAACAAACTAGTAAAATGTGGGCTAGACAATGCAACTATTAGGTGGATTTGTAATTGGCTGATTAGCCAAAGTGACCAGTGGGGTTCCACAGGTTTCTGTCCTAGACCCAATGCTATTCAACATCTTCATCAATTTGGATGAAGGAATAGGGGGCATACTTATCAAATTTGCAGATGACACCAAATTAGGAGGAGTAGCTAATATCCCAGAGGAGAGGATCAAAATTCAAAATGACCTAAATAGATTAGAAATCTGGGCCAAAAATAACAAAATGGATTTTAACAGGGAGAAATATAAGGTACTACACTTAGGGCAAAAAAAGAGAAATGGACAGAAACAGGATGGGGGACATCTGGCTTTACAAAAAGTACATGTGAAAGGGATCTAGGAGTCCTAGTAGACCCCAAGTTGAATATAAGTCAACAGTGTGATGTGGCAGCTAAAACAGCCCTGTTTAAATATTTGAAGGGATGTCATATTGAGGATGGAGCAAGTTTGTTTTCTGCTGTCCCAGAGACTAGGACACAGAGCAATGGAGGCAAGCTACAGGAAGAGAGATTCCACCTAAACACTAGGAGGAACTTCCTGACAGTAAGGGCTGTTTGACAGTGGAACACACTCCCTTGGAGAATGGTGGAGTCTCCTTCTTTTGAGGTTTTAACAGGGGCTGGATGGCCATTTTCTAGGTGTGCTTTGATTGTGAGTTCCTGCATGGCAGGGGGGTTGGACTGGATGGTCCTTGAGGCTCTTCCAACGCTATGATTCTATGATTCTATGATTCATTCACCAGTTCTTCTTCCCTGCCAGTGAGCCAGGTCTTTTAGTTTAATGTAATGATACTCTTGCATTAGACTGTTAAATTAGATGGTTCCTGCAGCACTTCTATCCCTTCAGGGCTCCAAGGGAGAAAGAAAATTGAATATTCTGATGCTCTGTATGCATGCAGAAACTTTATAGAAGACTCCACTGCAAGTTTACTCAGCATTATATTTCATAAGGTGAATTAACACACAGGTCAATATGCAGAGTAATAACTATACTATGCAACACAACTCTCCAAAAAGTAAGTCCCAGTGAATTAAGTGGGGCTAACAACTGCAACCTTAATGTATCTTTATATCAGCGTGTGTTTATATCTATGTCTGTGACATATAGACATATGTCTATTTCTATGATCTGTGTCATCTATCTATGTCTATATATCAGCATCTCTGTCTCAATATATATGGACAAGTTGATTGTAAATGAGTAGCTTAGCCAGCAGCAATTCTGGTGTCTGCAGCAAGCTTATGAAAATAACACACACCCTTGCTAGTTACTGCAGCAAATACTGTATGCAACTTCTTGAGAGCCATATTTTTTTAAAGAAACCACTCAGACACATTCATATTTAACTGAAAAAGTAGCTTGCAGAGGGAACAAAATCACATAGGTCACTTAGCCTAAAGCCAATTTGGTCGTAAACAAATGTGTGTTGTATAACACCAAAGGCGGCTGCAGCTGCTACTGCTTCTGTAAGTGGTGCCAACACACCCTCCAAATGCATGAGAACAGGTGAAGAAACTGATCATCACTTATATTTGGCATTAATCCAAACAAATGGCCAACATTCTGGTGCATATTTATTTACTATATATTTATTTTATATTTTTCTGCCTCTTAATCAGAACATCTGTCCTACACATATGGATTTATACTGGTTTAACAACAGACCATGGACAAATTTCTTTTTAGAGTACAACTCCCAGAATCTCCCCATGCTGGCTCGATGATACTTGGAGTTGTGGTCAAAAAGGTAATTTTTCCAAATTCTGTTGAATAGCACTGTCATCTGTCAAAGAATAACCACGGTGGTAATTTGATGAAGGTGCTCAAGTTGTGAGTCCCTCTCTCAGAGCTGATTCCCAAGGTTCCCTGGTGAGAGGGAATCACTATTTCTAGACTGTGGTACAGGTCAGACATATACTGAGCTTTGGATTCCTCCCTTTTTCTGAGCACCTGTTCTCCTTTGTTGTTATTCTTCTTTGCTCTGAAACCTTAGCAGATCCACCACACTCTAAGCATATCCTTCTATCTTCACCACCACTGACATACATTCATTATGGTTCTGTCCATTCTCTCCAGATGGTCCCCCTCACACTGTGGTGCACCAGCCTGTGGTGTTGGAAGGCCCCCTCTCCATAAAATGAACAGACCTTCCAACATCACAGGGTTGGTGCGAAGGGGAAGGGGACAGTGTGAAGGGGACTATCTGAAGAGATTATTCTCTCTGTCCTCCATAAAACTATTATATCTGGAGCATTGATACCCAAACTTTGGTCTTCTATATGTTTTGGAGTTCAACTCCCAGAAGCCCCAGCCAGTTTGGCCAACAGTCAGGAATTCTGGCAGCTGAAGTCCAAAACATCTGGAGGACTAAAGTTTGGGAAGCTCTGATCTAGATTCTAAAATTACTTAACTTGGACCTAGTGTGTTGAATCATGACAAATTTGGCAGGAAGAAATTGGGCAGGTCTAGGATAGAACCAGGATGAATGCACTAGGTCAGTCACAGTAAAGATAGAGAGATAAGTTTAAAGTGTGGCAGGGCTTAAAGCCCTGATTACATGGCTGCCTACACCATATCTAAGGAAGCTCTGTATTTGAAACCAAAAGTTGGCATCTCTAAATCTGGTCAAAATCGTATGGTTAGTATGAACTAGAGCAGAGGTAGGCAACCTTTCCCCTTTAAGGGCCGAGGGACTTCAGCTCCCAGAAGCCTCAGCCATGTTGGCCAATAGTCCCATGTTGGCCAATAGCTCCTGGGATTCTGGGAGCTGAAGTTCCTCGGCCCTTAAAGGGGAAAGGTTGCCTACCCTTGAACTAGAGCCACTGAAGTGACTGAATTTACCTGCTGATTCACCATTCACAATTCAACAATTGGTCATTGGGTTTACTCTAGAAGAGACACTAACCAACAGAATTCCAGCATCTGTCACTTTTGTTATGGGGAGGGTGAGGAGGGAAGGAGATTGACTACAAGTGTATAAGGACTAACTCCAGTGTTTCATTTTGGTTGCCAAAATCTGCTTCAGGCTCTGTTTCACTTACCGGGGATGGTCTCTGGACTCCAATTCTCCTATGTAAGGTAGCTGCTGGGCAGAGAGAAAAAGTGTTTTTCTCCTTACCTGATTTCTTGGAATAAGAAAATGCTGCACATGTCAGCTCAGATTTCATGATAAGGATTTTGTGGTCTGTGAAGGGAAACTTGGAATCTCAAAATCTTAACATTTGGATTTTAACCCTAAACTCCAACATTTTCTACTGAAGGCAAACCAGAGCTCAGAAAAGTTACTTGTCTAGACTGCTAAGCCCAAAATCTCTTAACACACAGTGCACATACCTTTCAACATTTCATAGATGAAAACTTGCCTGGCTGAGCAACATAGAGTGTGACCAAAAAAATGTAGCCAGGAAACAAAAGAACAAAAGTTATTAATGCAGAGGAACACACAATACTGTTATTTTAAGCAGAGAAATCCTGGAATTTATGTACTGAATTTAGGAGAGCCTGAAAATAAAGTGGGTCTGTCCCCTCCTTGCTCTCTGGCTGAATTAACTGAGTGGAAATTATTTTTCACTTTGAACTCATTTCAGTTGAAGTGACTCCAAGATGAAAGGAGAAAAACAGGGGGAAGACAGAGAAACCACTGTCCCGTCTCCTTCCCCATGGTAGCATCTCCCTTCCCTGGGGCAGGCTGCCACCATGACAAAGCCTCAAAGGGCATGTTTGCCCTTCTCCTTCACTATAGGGGTGGCTCCCTACTCAGGAGGAGCAAAACCAGGAGGGGTGCACTCACCTCTTCTCACCCTGCAGCAGAAGGAGGGCCTGGTTGGGTGTCACCCCTCTTCTAAGGTGTCACCTGGTGCAGGCTGCACCCCCTAGTAACACCTCCTCAGGATGCTGGGAAGGGATTCCCCCATCTATCCACTTATTTCTTATTTCATTACACATGGAGGTGCAGTAGGGTATGTAGGGGCCCTTTTATTGTTCAGATAAAGCCTGTTTTGGACCTTACAACATGGAAGTTAAAAAAAAAAGTGACGGCGATAGACGCCATAACTGACATACTTCTGTTGTTTTATTATAACTTGTAACATTTTTACTTTACTATGCAAGGAAGAAAGCAGTGGTGCAGTTAGTTAATTTTAGGCTATGGGCTTAACAGTCTTATGAAGTCACCTTCTCTTTAGATTGTCAACCTGCATTCCTTCTCCTTCTTCAAAATGTAGCAAGGCATCCATGCAGTCTTGTGGGACTGCGCCACACATTCTGGTGTGTGAGCTGTTGATTTCTGCCCTAGAGCCCTGCCTGGACAGTATGATTATAGGTAAGAAAAACAGATTTAATCTTTTGGGCTCTCATCTGGAGGATGTTTTGATCCAGTCCTCAACAGCTTCTTGAACTGGACCCCCCACTAACCAGCTTAGTGTTGTTCTGCTAAGGATACTGATGTCTTCACAAATGAAAAGGAGTAAGAAAAATAGATTTCTGAAAGGCACAGTCAGTGGTTCAGTACCTACCTGGCAGTGGTTGAAATTAGACACTGGAACTGAGCACTTAATTGGGATACTTTAAAATATTTTTTCTTTTGACACCACCACTTTCTCTAGTCATCTCTGTATCTCACCAGTCATCTCCAATGAAATCACTTGGGGATATAAAAGAATCACTTTCAGAATGCCAGCAAAATAGATTGGTTAAAACACACACACACACACACACACACACACACACACACACACACCCATGGTGCTTTCCAAATAACAAGTGATTAATTCAAAATGAGGATTTGATTGCTGACAAACTAGGCTTTTCCCTGCCTGATCTTTAATATAATTCATCTTCTTTGATAATGTCAGTCTTTTTAATATCAATTTCTTCAAGTCTTGGGAATGGCGGTGGGGAGCAGAATTAACAGTAACTTCTTTATGATTCATTTATTCAGTCCATGAAATTGAATGGGCTGGTAAACAGACAAACAAACAAAGGAGGGGGGTACAAAGAGAAGAAAACAGGAAGACAGTAAGAGTTCTGGAGTAGAAGAGAGGGTGATTGCTGAAATTCCTGATTAGCCTATTGCCAGAAAAAAGGGTTTGTTGAGAGGAGTCCTGCTGTGAGGAAAGAACAGATATACAGTTGGCCCTCCACATTTGCAGCTTTGATTTTGTGGATCTGATTATTTGTGGTTTTGATGTATATGTTTCCCCCTAAGAATCTCTTAGGACCTTATCACACGTGGCCCACAAAGCGATAATAATCCTGAAATGACAGAACCCGAAAAGAAACTGCAAAGAAACCTTCATTACGCAAATGGTTATCACACGCAATTAGCATCATCGCGCATTTAAGGAAATACGTATCTGCCGTGCACACACTAGTGAGGAAATCCCGTACATGAACAAGCAATGATGTTCTTGCACATGCGCACTATGCTCGCCACGGCTGTCACTCACTCGCCGCAGCTGTCACCCTTTCCCAGGTCGTCCTCGGTGCAGCCGGCCCTCCGCATGGCTGGCGCTCCTAGGAGGACCTCCCGCCGCAGCGTTCACTGAGGAGATCCTCCTTGGAGCGCCGGCCGTGCGGAGGGCCGGCTGCACCGAGGACGACCTGGGAAAGGGTGACAGCCACGGCGAGTGACAGCTCCGACGCAGGGCCGGTGCTCCAAGGGGGACCCCCTCGGAGCGTCGAACCGACACAGGGCCGGCACTCCAAGGAGGATCTCCTTGGAGCGCCGATCCGACACAGGGCCAGCTCTCCAAGGGGGTCCTCCTTGAAGCGCCGGCCCTGCGTTGGATCGACACTCCAAGGAGGTCCTCCTTGGAGCGCCGGCCCTGCCTCAGCGCGGGGCTCCAAGGAGGTCCCCTTGGAGAGGCGGCGCTATGGGGAAATGCTCCCCAATACATATTTGGCGATACGTATTGGGTGACCATACTTACGGCAAAAGCGATATTAATCCAGTTGCGCAATTGTACTTCCTGAAGAAACCGAAATTCAAAAGAACTCAGATCATGCTGCATTGTGTCAGGGTTCTGTTGGGGTTCTGTGCGACGTCGTGTGTAAACATGGAAAAATAATACGTATTCGGTCGGGATTCCTTTTGGATTCTGTCACGATTTGGCCCCGTGTGATAAGGTCCTAAGTCCTGCAGCACAATTCTGCTGGAAGTTGACCATAGAGTTGTGGTGAAAAACCTAGAAGTTCCTAGAGAAAATACATCTCTAGGCATTTGGTCCTCCAGCATGATTCTATTATCAAGTTCTAGCAGATGTTGACCACAGAGTTGCACTGGAGGACCTTGAGATTCCTAGAGAGGTATTCTCTTAAGTAAAAAGAATAGTGTGTTTTTTTTATTTGTGGTTTTTCCACATTCACAAGGGTCCTTCACCTCTAAACCCAGCAAATGTAGGGGGACCACTGTATTATCAATCAATCAGTAGCAGGCAGGCTCTCTGGTAATGAGATGTTATACCTATGTTTTGGGCTCCTAACAAATAGTTCTTCTCTGTATAAAAAAACAAGCCATCCATGAGAAGAACTCCACCCAGAGGTTAGGATGTTAGTGTCTTAGAGTTAAACGGGAACGCAAGGGCCATTCAGTCCAATCTCCTGCCATCTGACATGCGGGGATAGCTGTGCTGGCCATTTAGCAAATTCAAACAAAAATCCACCAGTGATACCTTTATTGGCCAAGCTCCACTGGCTTCTTCATTAGGCAAGATGTTACAAACCAAACAGGAGAAAAAAATCTGAGATGTTAGTCAGATGCCTGCTTTTGGATGTTTCTGCCCATAGCTAAGATGGTAAGTGGAGGGTGTCTTTTGCAGGCTGGCACCTCCTCCTTCTGACCATGTGGATATTGGGAGATTTGCCAAGACCAGGAAATTTAAAGTCAATTTGCATCTCAAAAAGGACCCCTTTCTTGCAATCCCATATGCTTCCATTCCTATGAAGTCACAGGCCTCTTTGTAGGCACAGGACAATGGATTCCTCAAGGAGTCTTCATGTTTTGGCATCAGGAACATTTTGGTAGGTATTGAGGTAAAACGTGCCAATCCAGTTCAAATTTAAGGGGAAAAAAGTTTTACCTTAGTTGGAGGTCCCAATCCACTGGCTCACTCTTCAGGGTCTCCCTGTTGCAGCTACAATGCTATATCTCATAATCAGGAAACATGACAGGGGTAGCTGTGTTGGCCATTTAGCAAATTCAAACAAAAACCCACCAAACAGTAATAGGTTTATTGCCCAACCGAAATGCACAATATACTTGTTGCAAGCTTCTGAAACTCCACTGTCATGCGGGAATACACAAATAAAGCCCTGTGAATGATGCCCATCCAACCTCTGCTTAAAGACCTCCAAAGATGGAGAGTCCACCACCCTCTGAGGGCGTGTCGATGGGGCGATGGACTGGAGAATTACCTTGTCAATTTCTATTCTCCAAGGCTCCAAAGATGTGTTGGTACCTCCAATGGTTGGGCTGCTGCCTCTGGCGCCAGTTTAAAATATTCAAAAATAAAATAAATTCCCAAAAGCAAACCTAGATTTTGCCATTTTATATAAAGGACACCATTTTACTATGCCATTGTATATAATGGGACTTGAGAATCCATGGATTTGGGTATCCATGGGGGGTCTTGGAACCAACCCCCAGTGGATATGAAGGACCCACGGTAATATAGTTGCCTGAAAAAAGATACTTTTTGCTAACAAGGGTGGAACATTGTCACATTTCAAAAGGAAATGTCTCTTTACAGGTTTAAAGTTTTCTTGTTGTTTTTGTTGTGTGACTCCAAGTCATTTTTTACTTATGGCAATCCTAAGGGGATCCTATCACAGGGTTTTCTTGGCAAGTTTCAAGGGGATTTGAACCCTCATAATCCAAAACTCAAACCACTACACCATGTTGGTTTCCTTAAAGTTTGCTGGTAACTTTTAAATGTTGCCTTTCAAAACATTTTAAGACATTGTATGGTTATTTTGACCACTACCAACCCAATTTATGCCTTTCTTTTATGTCCTAACGGTTTTTTGAACCAAAGCAACAAAAAAGTAACATTACTGTAATGAGTCCAATAACACATAATGTCTTAATACTGCAAGTAATAGCACCAACCAGTTATTTTCCAAAGAGTATGAGAAGTAACAGCAATTATTTAAGCTTTAAAAATAATGTCCCAAGTCCTGCTTCTGACTATGGGGCTATGCAGACGGGCAAAAAGAGGTGCTTTGAGGCTGACTTGAAGGCATGGCATTTAGACGACACATGTCTAAAAGTCGCCAGGGAAGTTGCCTCTAGCAGCCACATGCCAGGAAAAGCTGCTCTTAAAAGGAGCAGCTTTTTTCTGCTTCTTTGGCAAAGATGTGCACCTTCGCATGTGCGTATGCATGCAGCAACACCGGTGCACCAGAAAAAGGGTGCCAAAGATCTAAAATGGCCATATAAATGCACCGCTGCACATGTGGCAGACATTGAGTTGGCGATCCAGAATATGCACCCTACGATGCAGGGTTTAATTTAAAGTGCCCTATGCTTCCAGGTGTGGATGCACCGGCACAGGTCCGCTTGAATATTAGAACCCTAACCCTAACTCTAATTGTAACCCTACACATGCCCCCTAGCAACTGTTCTCTATTGTCCTTGCCTTTCTCTCTATTTGGGAGAGTGTGACTTGCCAAGTCACCCACAGGACTTCCACGACTGACTTGATTTGAACTTGGGTCCCCCAGAATTCTAATCCAACATTCACACCAGTCCACTACACTGGCTCTGTAATTCAAGATGAGAAGGGCACAATAACCCTTATCTCTGGCCATAGGCTCCCCTCCAGCTCTCTCTGAAATGAATTAGTAAGTATAGCCCTTCCTTAGGGTTTCTCCATCCCCTGGGCCAAAGCAACAATTCATAAGGGCTGTGTATGCACAGTATCTTAAGAAACAGGTTGTCTATGACTTGTTGTGTTGTCAGGTTTTCAAAGCAACAATATGGGACCGTTGAAATTTGTGACTATTCTCAAGTTTGTGTTCTGTCTAAATACCAAATGGATGTCTTAATTTTAACTGGCCTGGCCATGTATTGCTCTGCAAAATTAACAGATTGTCCACATCCAAAAATCACATGATGGGCACACATGTCTTTATGAAGGACCCACACCCAAAAATACAGGAATGTTTTTGGTATCTATATAAAAGGGGAAGCTTGCCAAGCTTCCAGTCAGGGACATCCCTCATTATAAAAGATGCCTATAAACCCTGTAAAGGACCAGCTCTCTAGCCACTCAAATAAGGTATGCTCCTTATTAGGGGCAACCATAAGCAGTCATTAAGAGGTGTGGAGGGTAATGCCAAGAGGAAGAGGTCCACTGAAATGCCATGGGGGAAGCTGCAAGGGCTGAAGATTTCTTCTGACTTATGGCTGCACAAAGGAACCATGGAGACATTTGTGATGCGCACTGGAATCCTGCCAAGGCCCTACACATGCCTCTCCAGGCAGTACTGGCTGGTTCAGTGCCTTGGCTGAAGCATTTGCTTGGCTTTGGTTACAAATATGGAGGAGACTATGCTGTACAGCCATTGTTCTCTTCTTTGGGAATGCATTTGCATACTGGTCAGGAATGCTATCCTGATACCAGTTTTTTATCTAATGTGGAAACTCCTGGAAGGCCTTCCTGGATGGAGATACCTGTGTCGGTTGTGCCAAGCAAGCGTCAGGCATATTTTAGCCATCCCTGGAGTTTTAGTGTCATTTTGGCCTATAACAGAATGGGTGAGTACCTTCACATCTATAAGTGGCCCTGTGACCCTTCATGTAGAGAGTTCTTGTAGCACCTTTGAGACTAACTGAAAGAAAGAAGTTAGCAGCATGAGCTTTTGTAGACTTAAGTCTACTTCCTCAGATGCATCCCTATGGCTGCACACCATGGACCGACAATCTCTTTCTGTATTACTGTTACTATATTCAGTTTTGTAGCCTACCAGGTATCACCATCTGGCACTTTGGACCATCAGTGATTTGGATTCTGTCAGAGAATCAAGGAATCCATGAATTCTCATCAGATAATGTGGACTGTTCCAAACAATGTCCCTTTTTCCCACTGTACTATCGTGATCCTTTCTGTAGCTGATTTGTTGGTCTCTTTTAGAATTGCTCCCACAGCACCTCTCACTACTAGAGCCTCAGTTGTTTTCTTTTCCCACAGGCTCTGAATCTCCATTTGTCATTCTTAAGATTTCCTCATCTTCTCCCTCTGTTAGTCTTCAATTCTGCTGTTCAGCAGGATTGCCAAATCCATAACCCAACCCTTTTTTCTCACAGCCACATCTGTGTCTGCCATATTATGTTCCAAGGATGTATCCATTTGAATCTTAAATGTCCCACAGGATTTTAACTTCACCACCTTTCCCACCATATGGGAACTCAAAATAACGTACAAAAATTAAAGAAATAAATTAAAGCAGATTGCTGTATAAAGGCAAAAAATATCAATACTCGTGATTAAAATACAGTTAAACAATCCATAGAGTTGTTTTTTTAACTAATTACTCTTTGAAAACCAAAAATAAAATAATATTTATCTATTTATAAAATTTATTCACTTAATCAGGAATGGTGTACCTGGTAGCTGTTTCTGTGCTAAATGATGTGTTCTCAAGTATGTATGACCTTGTTTAAAAAGGGAAATGTGACATGTAGGTTTGTTGAGTGGAGAATAGGAGACTTTTAGCAGTTGAGCATGGGATGCAGAAAAATGTGAGTATTCTTGACATACTACTCCAGAAAGGAGAGATGAAGGGCTTAGAGATAATGGTATTGCGGGTGGACCCCGAACCAGCCAAGGAAGGGGTTTACTTACAGGGAAATATTACATCCCAAGCATGGGCATGCCAGTGCTTGTTGTTTGCAAGAGGGACCGCTCTAGTGATTACAGCAAAGGTTTTATAACTTCCATTCAGGATGAGCTCATGGGAATCAACAGGACATGAGCATGAAAAGTTTTCATTTGGTAATCAACAGGTTGTAGTCAATATTCTGATCAGTGGAAAGAATAGAAGAGGAAGCTAGAAATGTTGCAGTTTTCAACAACAGGGTTCTGTAGAACTAGTCTCTGGGAGGAGAGCCAGATGAGCAACATTTGCAATGTTTGGATACACCAAATTCCTTTCCACAGCCACCTCTTGCAAAACATGTTCTTTTTTTTGTGGGTTTTCTAGAAGAGTTTCTATCTGACGTTTCGCCAGCATCTGTGGCTAGCAACTTCACCAGATGCTGGTGAAACATCAGAAAGAAACTCTTCTAGAACATGGCCACACAGCCTGAAAAACCCACAAAAACTATGGGTGCCGGCCATGAAAGCCTACGACTTCACATGTTCTTGTTATCTTAAGTGGAGAAGTGGGAAGGAGACATGAATATAAGAGCACTATCAAAGATGGCTGTGCTCTGGCTCAACAAACTGTGGCTGGGCCTGGATGTAAATTCTGTAAAATTGATTTAAGTGAGCAAGTAGATCTAAATCTAATTCTTTAGGTTTGCTTTCCACGGTTCTGAATCCCAGCCATTGGTTGACATAGAAAGGAGCTAGCGAAACTCCCCATTCTCCCCTTCACACTTCATGGTCTTCACACCCCCACCATTGGGAATGTGGCCCCTAAAGAGGTTTGCTACGTGGCAATGACACCTCCTCCAACTGTCCAAATTAATTTTCCAGCTGCTTTTAAAAAGTTTCAATTTCTCTCTCCTCCTCCCACTTTCCCCCTTTTGTGCTGAGCTTACTTCAGTTGCTGCAAACTGAATTCAAAGTGTAAAAGTAGTTTCTACTCAGTTGAATCAACAAGGAGAAGAGGAGAGGAATGGAATCTTGCCCTTCCCAGTTCGGAATCAAACAATTCTTTATAAAAGCAATCAAACAATTCTTTATAACAGTCTAGAGGCCCTGTAAGCAAAAGCAAACTGTTGCAGTCTCTCCTCATCCCTGGCATGTTTTTCCTCATTTACAACTTTTGCCATACTGACCACCCTCTGATGTTGCTTGGCCACCCATGTCCTTCTTTTTGTCTGTGAAGTGTTGGAGAACATGCAATGAATCCTTCGGGCTAGAAAAAACAAACAAAAACAAAAACTGGCACAGAGTCCTTTACCATGTGGCTGCTGTAAGGGAGAAGAACTGAGTGCCAGCACCATCTCACCACCTATTCCATTATTTGCTTCATGACTGGGCATTTCCCTCCCTTTCTTCTTTCTTTGTAGCACATTCATCAAGGAAGAGTTGAGAAGCAGCAAGAGACTACAACCCATGGAAAAGGTAATGATCTTCCTGGTCCCAAATGTTCAGAGGACTGCTCCTCACCAGCTGATGCCTTCAAATGTTTTTGCCCACAATACCCCCTAGGAGGCTTGGGGGATTTTTTAGCAGATGCTGCCCTTGCCCTGGCCATTTTAACCCCGGGAGAGGCGTTTTTATTCTATGACTGAAAGTGAACCTGACTATAATTTTCAAGTCACTTCTTGTTATAGGAAAAGAGCTCTTTTAGGCCTAAATAGGCTGGAAACGAGAACAGGGCAAACCTACAATCCTCCCTCCCTACGTCAGGTGTGTTTTTGGAGGAATAATTTATATTTTGGGGAATATTTTGCTTTCTTTTAGAGCTGCAGCTCAAAACCCATTTCCAGTAAAGGCCAACAACCAGTTATTAAATTGCCAGCAACTATAAAAACGTCCAACTATTTCCATAGAGGAACTGATGTATGAGTAAAGCACCCACAGGATTTCGGCCAGCGTTGATTCCCAAAACTTGGAAAAATTACTTCTTTGGATTGCAACTTCTACTGCTGGGCAAATGCCCCCTACAGAAGTTTCCTCAGTAGTAAAGGCATGCCCTCCAACTGCTCCAGTTTGGCAGGGACTGTCCCAGTGAAACCTCTGTCACCCACCTTTTCAGTAACTTTCAAAATATCCCAGTTCCTCTCTTCTTCTGTCATTTTCCCCCTTTGTCCATGTAGGTGACCCTATGAATGAATGAAGTCATCCTGTCATCAACAGCCTTGCTGAGATCTTGCACACTCAGGGTAGCTTTGTCTTCCTACGCTGAGTCTATCCCCCTGTAATGTGGTCTTCCTCTTTTCCTACTGTCTTTCACCTTACCAAGTATTATTGTCTTTTTAGTAAGCTATGCCTTCTCATGTTATGGCCAAAATATAACAGCCTCAGTTTAGTCAGCTTGGCTTCTAGGGAGAGTTCAGGTTTCATTTGCTTGAGGAACCATTGATTTGTCTTTTTAGCAGTCCAGAGTATCCATAGAATTCTTCTCCAGCACCACATTTCAAATGAGTTGTTTTTCCTCCTATCAGGTTTGTGCACTGACCAGCTTTCACAGCTACTCAGAAACGAAAAATATGATGGCATAGAGAAGGCTGACTATGGTATTCAATGTACAATAACATCAGAAATCCAGAAAAGTGTTACCTTTCTTCGGCCAACCGAAATGCACAAAATGCATTTATGCAAGTTTTTGAAAATCCACTGGCTTCTCCATCAGGCAAAGGTGTTAAAAATTATACAGGGGAAAAATTATAAAATTATGATGTTAGTCACAGACCTGCATTTTCTCAAGATGTTGTTGTTGTGTTGTTCTGTGGAGAGATATCTATGCAAGCAGGCCCCTTCTCCTTTTTGCCATGTGGCACTGGGAACAAAGCATTCCAAACTTCAGGAGAAAAAATTTGAATTCCATTAGCAATACAGAAATGTAACTCTTCTGATATCCAAGACCTGGGATCTCAACACCTTGAGAAAATGCAGGCCTGTCATTTTATACCTGTTTTTTCTTGTATGATTTTTTAACACCTTTGCCCAATAAAGAAACCAGTTGAGGTTCGAAAACTGGCATCATGTATTTTGTACATGTTGGTTGTTCAAATAAAGGTATCACTCTTTTATGGATTTTGGATGTTGTTGTGTTTTGCTATATGGTCAAAATAGCAGCCTTTGAATATGTTTCAGGCATGTGAAGATACCGTATTTTAGCTGCTACAGGTAATCCTAAAGAGTGAGCCAATAGCTTGGGAGTTTACATTTTGGGGTAAAATAAAATAAAACATTTTTATTAAAAAAAAATGGGATGACATTTGGCATGTTTTACCAAAACAGAACCTATAATGTTCCTGATGAAAAAACTTGGAGGTGTTGCTTGCAACATTCAATATTCAATCCCTAACAAAGGGGCTGTGACCTCACAAAGGATGGAGACATCTTGGATCTCAGAAGAAGTACCTTTTTGTATTACTAATGGGATTTCAATTTCTGGTCTTTGGAATGCTTTGTTTCAAATGCCAAATGGCCAGAACGAGGAAGGGCCTGCTTGCATATAAGATATCCCTGTGCAGAATAACACAACAACACCTTAAGAAAATGCAGGCCTGTGACTAACATTGTCATCTTATATAATTTTTTCTCCTGTATGATTTTTTAACACCCTTGCCTGATGAAGGAGCCAGTGGAGCTTCAAAAGCTTGCTTAAAGTATTTTGTGAAGTTTGACTGGCTAAATAAAGTTATCACTGTTTTGTGGATTTTGTGCTCTACCATATGGTCAACATGGCTACCCTTAAATGTGTTTCCTTCAGTAATCAATGATTACCATTGAATTTATCATTTAATATAACCTAAATTCCCTAAAAGCACCAGATTGTCAAATCTAGGCAGGTTCAGGCCTGGTTAGTACTTAGATGGGGAATGACAATGAATGTCAGGTCCTGCAGGTTACATTTCAGAGGCAGGAACAGTAAAATCCACCTCCCAGTATTCCTTGCATAAGACAGACCTATGAAAGATTCATAGGGACACCATTAGTAGATAGGTGACTTGAAGGCATCCTTTGTTGTTGTTGTTAACTGCCCTCAAGTTGACCTCAGCTCATAGAGACCCTGTGGATGAGACTTCTCCAAGATCCCCTTTCTTCCAGTGCTCTGCTTAGGTGTTGCAGATTCAGGTGCCTGACACACACACACACACACACACACACACACACACACACTCATACACATAATTGCATGCTTTTGTCCTTAACTTGCTTCAATTCTGGAACTGCCATTCAAAAAAGTAATTTTTCCAGTTAGTGCTGATTACAACTGTGTAACAAGGGAAGAAGAGCTGTCAATCCCAGGAATTTTCCTTTTCTTTTCAGGAACAACTATTCCTCAAAGTGGTGAAGGAAGACTTTCCTCAAGTGCTGAGTTCCTAGGTTCTCCACGGCTCGTTGATGAGAAGATCGCCATAATTGGAGGAATCTTGGAGAGGAAATTAAACCTGAAGGATGGATGCAAAATCTGGAAGAAATGCCATGAAAGTCCATGTCTGGAAGTAAAAGCATCTGGAACTCGCTTGGAAAATAAGAGTGAACGTTTATGCGGAGATGTTGGGGAAAACAAACAGCATCCTCACTTCCTAGGTGGTCCACATCCCGTTGATGAGAAGATCGCCATAATTGGAGGAATCTTGGAGAGGAAATTAAACCTGCAGGATGGATGCAAAATCTGGAAGAAGTGCCATGAAAGTCCATGTCTGGAGGTGAAAGCATCTGGAACTCGCTTGGAAAATAAGAGTGCACGTTTATGCGGAGATGCTGGGGAGCACAAACAGCATCCTCAGTTCCTACGTGGTCCACGTCCTGTTGATGAGAAGATCGCCATAATTGTAGGAATCTTGGAGAGGAAATTAAACCTGCAGAATGAATGCAAAATCTGGAAGAAGTGCCATGAAAGTCCATGTCTGGAGGTCAAAGCATCTGGAACTCACTTGGAAAATAGGAGTCAACGTTTATGCGGAGATGTTGGGGAACACAAACAGCATCCTCACTTCCTAGATGGTCCAGGTCCCATTGATGAGAAGATCACCATAATTGGAGAATTCTTGGAGAGGAAATTAAACCTGCAGGATGGATGCAAAATCTGGAAGAAGTGCCATGACAGTCCATGTCTGAAGGTCAAAGCATCTGAAACTCGCTTGGAAAATAAGAGTGAACGTTTATACGGAGATGTTGGGGAGCACAAACAGCATCCTCAGTTCCTACGTGGTCCACGTCCCATTGATGAGAAGATCGCCATAATTGTAGGAATCTTGGAGAGGAAATTAAACCTGCAGGATGGATGCAAAATCTGGAAGAAGTGCCATGAAAGTACATGTCTGGAGGTCAAAGCATCTGAAACTCGCTTGGAAAATAAGAGTGAATGTTTATGCAGAGATGTTGGGGAACACAAACAGCATCCTCTGTTCCTAGGTGGTCCACGTCCCATTGATGAGAAGATCGCCATAATTAAAGGAATCTTGGAGAGGAAATTAAACCTGCAGGATGGATGCAAAATCTGGAAGAAGTGCCATGAAAGCCCATGTCTGGAGGTGAAAGCATCTGGAATTCACTTGGAAAATAGGAGTGAACGTTTATGCGGAGATGTTGGGGAACACAAACAGCATCCTCAGTTCCTAGGTTGTCCACGTCCCGTTGATGAGAAGATCGCCATAATTGTAGGAATCTTGGAGATGAAATTAAACCTGCGAGATGGATACAAAATCTGGAAGAAATGCCATGAAAGTCCATGTCTGAAGGTCAAAGAATCTGGAACTCGCTTGGAAAATAAGAGTGAACGTTTATGTGGAGATGTTGGTGAACAAAAAGAGCATCCTCAGTTCCTAGGTGGTCCACATCCCGTTGAAGAGAAGTTCACCATAATTGTAGGAATCTTGGAGAGGAAATTAAACCTGCAGGATGGATGCAAAATCTGGAAGAAGTGCCATGAAAGTCCATGTCTGGAGGTCAAAGCATCTGAAACTCGCTTGGAAAATAAGAGTGAACGTTTATGCGGAGATGTTGGGGAGCACAAACAGCATCCTCAGTTCCTACGTGGTCCACGTCCTGTTGATGAGAAGATCGCCATAATTGTAGGAATCTTGGAGAGGAAATTAAACCTGCAGGATGGATGCAAAGTTTGGAAGAAGTGCCATGAAAGTCCATGTCTGGAGGTCAAAGCATCTGAAACTCGCTTGGAAAATGAGAGTGAACATTTATGCGGAGTTGTTGGGGAACACAAACAGCATCCTCAGTTCCTAGGTAGTCCAGGTCCCGTTGATGAGAATATCACCATAATTGGAGGATTCTTGGAGAGGAAATTAAACCTGCAGGATGGATGCAAAATCTGGAAGAAGTGCCATGAAAGTCCATGTCTGGAGGTCAAAGCATCTGAAACTCGCTTGAAAAATAAAAGTGAACGTTTATGCGGAGATGTTGGGGAGCACAAACAGCATCCTCAGTTCCTACGTGGTCCATGTCCCGTTGATGAGAAGATCGCCATAATTGTAGGAATCTTGGAGAGGAAATTAAACCTGCAGGATGGATGCAAAATCTGGAAAAAGTGCCATGAAAGATGTCTCGAAGTCAAAGCATCTGAAACTCGCTTGGAAAATAAGACTAAACGTTCATGTGGAGATGTTGGGGAGCACAAACAGCATCCTCAGTTCCTACGTGGTCCAGGTCCCGTTTATGAGAAGATCGCCATAATTGGAGGAATCTTGGAGAGGAAATTAAACCTGCAGGATGGATGCAAAGTCTGGAAGAAGTGCCATGAAAGTCCATGTCTGGAGGTCAAAGCATGTGGAACTCGCTTGGAAAATAAGAGTGAACATTTATGCGGAGATGTTGTGGAGCACAAACAGCATCCTCAATTCCTAGGTGGTCCAGATCCCGTTGATGAGAAGATCACCATAATTGGAGGATTCTTGGAGAGGAAATTAAACCTGCAGGATGGATGCAAAATCTGGCAGAAGTGCCCTAAAAGTCCATGTCTGGAGGTCAAAGCATCTGAAACTCGCTTGGAAAATAAGAGTGAACGTTTATGCGGAGATGTTAGGGAGCACAAACAGCATCCTCAGTTCCTACGTGGTCCACGTCCTGTTGATGAGAAGATCGCCATAATTGTAGGAATCTTGGAGAGGAAATTAAACATGCAGGATCGATGCAAAATCTGGAAGAAGTGCCATGAAAGTCCATGTCTGGAGGTCAAAGCATCTGGAACTCACTTGGAAAATAAGAATGAACGTTTATGCGGAGATGTTGGGGAGCACAAACAGCATCCTCAGTTCCTAGGTGGTCCAGGTCCCGTTGATGAGAAGATCGCCATAATTGGAGGAATCTTGGAGAGGAAATTAAACCTGCAGGATGGATGCAAAGTTTGGAAGAAGTGCCTTGAAAGTCCATGTCTGGAGGTCAAGGCATGTGGAACTCGCTTGGAAAATAAGAGTGAACATTTATGCGGAGTTGTTGGGGAACACAAACAGCATCCTCACTTCCTAGGTGGTCCAGGTCCCGTTGATGAGAAGATCACCATAATTGGAGGATTATTTGAGCGGAAATTAAACCTGCAGGATGGATGCAAAATCTGGAAGAAGTGCCATGAAAGTCTATGTCTGGAGGTCAAAGCATCTGAAACTCGCTTGGGAAATATAAGTGAACATTTATGCAGAGATGTTGGGGAGCACAAACAGCATCCTCAGTTCCTACGTGGTCCACGTCACATTGATGAGAAGATCGCCATAATTGTAGGAATCTTGGAGAGGAAATTAAACCTGCAGGATGGATGCAAAATCTGGAAGAAGTGCCATGAAAGTCCATGTCTCGTGGTCAAAGCATCTGGAACTCACTTTGAAAATAAGAGTGAACGTTTATGCAGAGATGTTGGGGAACACAAAGAGCATCCTCAGTTCCTAGGTGGTCCACGTCCCATTGATGAGAAGATCGCCATAATTGGAGGAATCTTGGGGAGGAAATTAAACCTGAAGGATGGATGCAAAATCTGGCAGAAGTGCCATGAAAGTCCATGTCTGGAGGTCAAAGCATCTGAAACTCGCTTGGGAAATATAAGTGAACATTTATGCCGCGATGTTGGGGAGCACAAACAGCATCCTCAGTTCCTACGTGGTCCACATCACATTGATGAGAAGATCGCCATAATTGTAGGAATCTTGGAGAGGAAATTAAACCTGCAGGATGGATGCAAAATCTGGAAGAAGTGCCATGAAAGTCCATGTCTCGTGGTCAAAGCATCTGGAACTCACTTTGAAAATAAGAGTGAACGTTTATGCAGAGATGTTGGGGAACACAAAGAGCATCCTCAGTTCCTAGGTGGTCCACGTCCCGTTGATGAGAAGATCGCCATAATTGGAGGAATCTTGGAGAGGAAATTAAACCTGAAGGATGGATGCAAAATCTGGCAGAAGTGCCATGAAAGTCCATGTCTGGAGGTCAAAGCATCTGAAACTCGCTTGGAAAATAAGAGTGAACGTTTATGCGGAGATGTTGGGGAGCACAAACAGCATCCTCAGTTCCTACGTGGTCCACGTCCTGTTGATGAGAAGATCGCCATAATTGTAGGAATCTTGGAGAGGAAATTAAACCTGCAGGATGGATGCAAAGTTTGGAAGAAGTGCCATGAAAGTCCATGTCTGGAGGTCAAAGCATCTGAAACTCGCTTGGAAAATAAGAGTGAACATTTATGCGGAGTTGTTGGGGAACACAAACAGCATCCTCAGTTCCTAGGTAGTCCAGGTCCCGTTGATGAGAATATCACCATAATTGGAGGATTCTTGGAGAGGAAATTAAACCTGCAGGATGGATGCAAAATCTGGAAAAAGTGCCATGAAAGATGTCTCGAAGTCAAAGCATCTGAAACTCGCTTGGAAAATAAGACTGAACGTTTATGTGGAGATGTTGGGGAGCACAAACAGCATCCTCAGTTCCTACGTGGTCCAGGTCCCGTTTATGAGAAGATCGCCATAATTGGAGGAATCTTGGAGAGGAAATTAAACCTGCAGGATGGATGCAAAGTCTGGAAGAAGTGCCCTAAAAGTCCATGTCTGGAGGTCAAAGCATCTCAAACTCGCTTGGAAAATAAGAGTGAACGTTTATGCGGAGATGTTGGGGAGCACAAACAGCATCCTCAGTTCCTACGTGGTCCATGTCCTGTTGATGAGAAGATCGCCATAATTGTAGGAATCTTGGAGAGGAAATTAAACATGCAGGATCGATGCAAAATCTGGAAGAAGTGCCATGAAAGTCCATTTCTGGAGGTCAAGGCATGTGGAACTCGCTTGGAAAATAAGAGTGAACATTTATGCGGAGTTGTTGGGGAACACAAACAGCATCCTCACTTCCTAGGTGGTCCAGGTCCCGTTGATGAGAAGATCACCATAATTGGAGGATTATTTGAGCGGAAATTAAACCTGCAGGATGGATGCAAAATCTGGAAGAAGTGCCATGAAAGTCTATGTCTGGAGGTCAAAGCATCTGAAACTCGCTTGGGAAATATAAGTGAACATTTATGCGGAGATGTTGGGGAGCACAAACAGCATCCTCAGTTCCTACGTGGTCCACGTCACATTGATGAGAAGATCGCCATAATTGTAGGAATCTTGGAGAGGAAATTAAACCTGCAGGATGGATGCAAAATCTGGAAGAAGTGCCATGAAAGTCCATGTCTCGTGGTCAAAGCATCTGGAACTCACTTTGAAAATAAGAGTGAACGTTTATGCAGAGATGTTGGGGAACACAAAGAGCATCCTCAGTTCCTAGGTGGTCCACGTCCCATTGATGAGAAGATCGCCATAATTGGAGGAATCTTGGGGAGGAAATTAAACCTGAAGGATGGATGCAAAATCTGGCAGAAGTGCCATGAAAGTCCATGTCTGGAGGTCAAAGCATCTGAAACTCGCTTGGGAAATATAAGTGAACATTTATGCCGCGATGTTGGGGAGCACAAACAGCATCCTCAGTTCCTACGTGGTCCACATCACATTGATGAGAAGATCGCCATGATTGTAGGAATCTTGGAGAGGAAATTAAACCTGCAGGATGGATGCAAAATCTGGAAGAAGTGCCATGAAAGTCCATGTCTCGTGGTCAAATCATCTGGAACTCACTTTGAAAATAAGAGTGAACGTTTATGCAGAGATGTTGGGGAGCACAAACAGCATCCTCAGTTCCTACGTGGTCCAGGTCCCGTTTATGAGAAGATCGCCATAATTGGAGGAATCTTGGAGAGGAAATTAAACCTGCAGGATGGATGCAAAGTCTGGAAGAAGTGCCATGAAAGTCCATGTCTGGAGGTCAAAGCATGTGGAACTCGCTTGGAAAATAAGAGTGAACATTTATGCGGAGATGTTGTGGAGCACAAACAGCATCCTCAATTCCTAGGTGGTCCAGATCCCGTTGATGAGAAGATCACCATAATTGGAGGATTCTTGGAGAGGAAATTAAACCTGCAGGATGGATGCAAAATCTGGCAGAAGTGCCCTAAAAGTCCATGTCTGGAGGTCAAAGCATCTGAAACTCGCTTGGAAAATAAGAGTGAACGTTTATGCGGAGATGTTAGGGAGCACAAACAGCATCCTCAGTTCCTACGTGGTCCACGTCCTGTTGATGAGAAGATCGCCATAATTGTAGGAATCTTGGAGAGGAAATTAAACATGCAGGATCGATGCAAAATCTGGAAGAAGTGCCATGAAAGTCCATGTCTGGAGGTCAAAGCATCTGGAACTCACTTGGAAAATAAGAATGAACGTTTATGCGGAGATGTTGGGGAGCACAAACAGCATCCTCAGTTCCTAGGTGGTCCAGGTCCCGTTGATGAGAAGATCGCCATAATTGGAGGAATCTTGGAGAGGAAATTAAACCTGCAGGATGGATGCAAAGTTTGGAAGAAGTGCCTTGAAAGTCCATGTCTGGAGGTCAAGGCATGTGGAACTTGCTTGGAAAATAAGAGTGAACATTTATGCGGAGTTGTTGGGGAACACAAACAGCATCCTCACTTCCTAGGTGGTCCAGGTCCCGTTGATGAGAAGATCACCATAATTGGAGGATTATTTGAGCGGAAATTAAACCTGCAGGATGGATGCAAAATCTGGAAGAAGTGCCATGAAAGTCTATGTCTGGAGGTCAAAGCATCTGAAACTCGCTTGGGAAATATAAGTGAACATTTATGCGGAGATGTTGGGGAGCACAAACAGCATCCTCAGTTCCTACGTGGTCCACGTCACATTGATGAGAAGATCGCCATAATTGTAGGAATCTTGGAGAGGAAATTAAACCTGCAGGATGGATGCAAAATCTGGAAGAAGTGCCATGAAAGTCCATGTCTCGTGGTCAAAGCATCTGGAACTCACTTTGAAAATAAGAGTGAACGTTTATGCAGAGATGTTGGGGAACACAAAGAGCATCCTCAGTTCCTAGGTGGTCCACGTCCCATTGATGAGAAGATCGCCATAATTGGAGGAATCTTGGAGAGGAAATTAAACCTGAAGGATGGATGCAAAATCTGGCAGAAGTGCCATGAAAGTCCATGTCTGGAGGTCAAAGCATCTGAAACTCGCTTGGGAAATATAAGTGAACATTTATGCCGCGATGTTGGGGAGCACAAACAGCATCCTCAGTTCCTACGTGGTCCACATCACATTGATGAGAAGATCGCCATAATTGTAGGAATCTTGGAGAGGAAATTAAACCTGCAGGATGGATGCAAAATCTGGAAGAAGTGCCATGAAAGTCCATGTCTCGTGGTCAAAGCATCTGGAACTCACTTTGAAAATAAGAGTGAACGTTTATGCAGAGATGTTGGGGAACACAAAGAGCATCCTCAGTTCCTAGGTGGTCCACGTCCCGTTGATGAGAAGATCGCCATAATTGGAGGAATCTTGGAGAGGAAATTAAACCTGAAGGATGGATGCAAAATCTGGCAGAAGTGCCATGAAAGTCCATGTCTGGAGGTCAAAGCATCTGAAACTCGCTTGGAAAATAGGAGTGAACGTTTATGCGGAGATGTTGGGGAGCACAAACAGCATCCTCAGTTCCTACGTGGTCCACGTCCTGTTGATGAGAAGATCGCCATAATTGTAGGAATCTTGGAGAGGAAATTAAACCTGCAGGATGGATGCAAAGTTTGGAAGAAGTGCCATGAAAGTCCATGTCTGGAGGTCAAAGCATCAGAAACTCGCTTGGAAAATAAGAGTGAACATTTATGCGGAGTTGTTGGGGAACACAAACAGCATCCTCAGTTCCTAGGTAGTCCAGGTCCCGTTGATGAGAATATCACCATAATTGGAGGATTCTTGGAGAGGAAATTAAACCTGCAGGATGGATGCAAAATCTGGAAAAAGTGCCATGAAAGATGTCTCGAAGTCAAAGCATCTGAAACTCGCTTGGAAAATAAGACTGAACGTTTATGTGGAGATGTTGGGGAGCACAAACAGCATCCTCAGTTCCTACGTGGTCCAGGTCCCGTTTATGAGAAGATCGCCATAATTGGAGGAATCTTGGAGAGGAAATTAAACCTGCAGGATGGATGCAAAATCTGGAAGAAGTGCCCTAAAAGTCCATGTCTGGAGGTCAAAGCATCTCAAACTCGCTTGGAAAATAAGAGTGAACGTTTATGCGGAGATGTTGGGGAGCACAAACAGCATCCTCAGTTCCTACGTGGTCCATGTCCTGTTGATGAGAAGATCGCCATAATTGTAGGAATCTTGGAGAGGAAATTAAACATGCAGGATCGATGCAAAATCTGGAAGAAGTGCCATGAAAGTCCATTTCTGGAGGTCAAGGCATGTGGAACTCGCTTGGAAAATAAGAGTGAACATTTATGCGGAGTTGTTGGGGAACACAAACAGCATCCTCACTTCCTAGGTGGTCCAGGTCCCGTTGATGAGAAGATCACCATAATTGGAGGATTATTTGAGCGGAAATTAAACCTGCAGGATGGATGCAAAATCTGGAAGAAGTGCCATGAAAGTCTATGTCTGGAGGTCAAAGCATCTGAAACTCGCTTGGGAAATATAAGTGAACATTTATGCGGAGATGTTGGGGAGCACAAACAGCATCCTCAGTTCCTACGTGGTCCACGTCACATTGATGAGAAGATCGCCATAATTGTAGGAATCTTGGAGAGGAAATTAAACCTGCAGGATGGATGCAAAATCTGGAAGAAATGCCATGAAAGTCCATGTCTCGTGGTCAAAGCATCTGGAACTCACTTTGAAAATAAGAGTGAACGTTTATGCAGAGATGTTGGGGAACACAAAGAGCATCCTCAGTTCCTAGGTGGTCCATGTCCCGTTGATGAGAAGATCGCCATAATTGGAGGAATCTTGGAGAGGAAATTAAACCTGAAGAATGGATGCAAAATCTGGCAGAAGTGCCATGAAAGTCCATGTCTGGAGGTCAAAGCATCTGAAACTCGCTTGGGAAATATAAGTGAACATTTATGCGGAGATGTTGGGGAGCACAAACAGCATCCTCAGTTCCTACGTGGTCCACGTCACATTGATGAGAAGATCGCTATAATTGTAGGAATCTTGGAGAGGAAATTAAACCTGCAGGATGGATGCAAAATCTGAAAGAAGTGCCATGAAAGTCCATGTCTCGTGGTCAAAGCATCTCGAACTCACTTTGAAAATAAGAGTGAACGTTTATGCAGAGATGTTGGGGAACACAAAGAGCATCCTCAGTTCCTAGGTGGTCCACGTCCCGTTGATGAGAAGATCGCCATAATTGGAGGAATCTTGGAGAGGAAATTAAACCTGAAGGATGGATGCAAAATCTGGCAGAAGTGCCATGAAAGTCCATGTCTGGAGGTCAAAGCATCTGAAACCCGCTTGGAAAATAAGAGTGAACTTTTATGCGGAGATGTTGGGCAA
Source organism: Phrynosoma blainvillii (assembly GCA_026167975.1). Lineage (NCBI taxonomy): Eukaryota > Metazoa > Chordata > Lepidosauria > Squamata > Phrynosomatidae > Phrynosoma > Phrynosoma blainvillii. The sequence goes on from JANUYF010000004.1 coordinate 159,285,467, forward strand.
CACAAAGAGCATCCTCAGTTCCAAGGTGGTCCAGGTCCCGTTGATGAGAAGATCGCCATAACTGGAGGAATCTTGGAGAGGAAATTAAACATGCAGGATGGATGCAAAATCTGGAAGAAGTGCCATGAAAGTCCATGTCTGGAGGTCAAAGCATGTGGAACTCGCTTGGAAAATAAGAGTGAACATTTATGCGGAGATTTTGGGGAACACAAAGAGCATCCTCAGTTCCTAGGTGGTCCAGGTCCCATTGATGAGAAGATTGCCATAACTGGAGTAATCTTGGAGAGGAAATTAAACCTGCAGGATGGATGCAAAATCTGGAAGAAGCGCCATGAAAGTCCATGTCTGGAGGTCAAAGCATCTGGAACATGCTTAGAAAGTAAGAGTGAACATTTATGTGAAGATGTTGCAGAACACAAACACCACCCTCAGCTCCTAGGTGGTGCTGGTCCCTTTGAGAAGTTTTCCATAATTGGAGGAATCTCAGACAGGAAATTAAACCTGCAAGATGGGCACAAAATCTGGAAGAAGTGCCATGAAATTCCATGTCTGGAGGTCAAAGCATCTAGAACTTGTGTGGAAGATAACAGTGGACGTTTATGCGAAGATGTTGGGGAACACAAACAGCCCCCTCAGTTCTTAGGTGGTGCACATCCCATTGGGAAGAAGGTCTCCATGATGAGAGGATTTCTGAAGAAATTAAACCTGTACAGCAAATGGAAGAAGAGAAATAAAGTTTCCTCCCTGGAGGCCAAAGGCTTTTACGGGTGGCATCCATAGCTTTCTGTATTTTTTTGTATTATTTTTTTTTTTACTGTGTGACCATCTTCTGGAGGAATTTATTCCTGATGGTTCACCTGAAACTGTAGCTGGCATCTTCAGACGTTGGTGGCATGGAAGTGTGTGGAGTATATATACCTGTGGTACCTTTGTTTTGAAGAAAGTAGTTTTTACATGTTAATAGTGGAATTTGTTTGTTGAAAGGCACAGCCTGGAGGTGTGTTTTTTGGAGGATATTTGAGGGGGATTTGTGTCTATTTAATTTATATTGCATTGTCTTGTGGGGAAAGCCCTTGAGCCTTGTTGGTGTTCATTTGGTTGTCTTGAGTCTTGGTTTTAGTGTTTTTCTAAACTGATTGCCAAACCTTGTTTACTTTCAGAGCTTCTTCTTCTAAAATCAAGACTCAAGATAACCAAATGAGCACCACTCAGGCTCAAGGGCTTTCCCTGCAAGACAATGGATTATCAATTAAGCAGACACAAATCCCTCTCACATTTCCTCCACACAACACACCTTCAGGCTGTGCCTTTCTTTTTTTTAATTTTTTTTTAAAAATTATTAGATTAAATTATTACAGTACAAACAATACACCAACACAAAAACACAGACAAACATAAAAAATACATATATACATATGTCATCCAAATGCATATCCTAATCATCTTAACATAATCGTATAGGGAACCCTTACCTTACCATTCTGTAATCCCACCAAGTCTCTCTTACACTGTCTTACACAGCTACTACATTCTTCTTTCTTTCTTTTTCTTTTTCCCTATCCCACTCTCTTCACTCCTACTTCCCACCTACCTAATCTAACCCTCTGCAGTTCCCTAAACCCTTTGGAGTCTTATCTTCCAACTTCCCTTCTAACTCTTCTTGTTCCCTATCAACTATATCAACGTGCATGCTAACATCTACACATTCACGCTGACTTCCTTCCTATCGCCCTTGAATTATTTTTGTGTTAACTTGACTTTCTGATATTACCCATATTTTTGTAGATCCAACTTCCCTACATTGGTAACTAACAGATCATTAATACAATAACTATTTATAAAAAATAAATAGAGAGAGAGATAAATAAAAAATAATAATCACAAATTCAATACTGCAATTTTACCCCATTTTTGTTCCATAAATTCAATAACCTCCGACTAGTCTTCTTTAACTTCTTCCTTAGATTCATCTTTCATAGCTTGTGTTAGTATATCCATTTCTATACTTTTGTACAGTTTCATCATCCAATCATCAATTGTCGGACATGTTTCACTCTTCCATTTTTGCGCATAAGACATTTTTGCTAACGTAGTCATATAATACATAATTTTCTCTTCTTTACCTTTAACATTTCCTTCAAAGATCCCTAACAAATAACACTCAGGCTCTACTTTTTTCTTCATAATAATGCAATTTGATCATTTATCTCTTTCCAATACTTCTCCGCAAATTTACAAGTCCACCAACAATGGTAGAAAGTTCCTGTTTCTTTCTTACATTTCCAACAAAGATAATTTTTGTACTTAAACATTTTTGCTGTTTTAACAGGGGAAAAATACCATTGAAAAAAAATCTGATAAAAAATTTCCCTTAGATTTTGAGAGGCTGTAAGTTTGTATATACTATTCCACAATTTTTCCCACTGCTCCATCTGTATATTGTGACCAAAAATCCTTGCCCATTTTATCACTGGGTCTGTAACTGTTTCATCTTCCATTTCATACCTTAACAGAACCCTATAGATATTCCCAATCTGTTTCTCTTTTACTTCTAATAATATTTTTCCAACTCTGATTTCCCTACATCTAAATCAAACTCATAATTCTTTAAGTCATCTCTAAATCTTTCAACTAATTGTCTGTGCGTAAACCAATTTATAGGATCTAATTTGTCTACAAATTCTTCTCTTGTCTTTACCGTTAATTTCACCTCTTGTTTTTTCAATATATTATTATATCTATACCCATCTCCCTCTTTTACCATTTCTTTTCTATAAAATGCTTCCTGTGGTGAAACCCAACCACTTATCTTAGGCATTATTCTTCTTTTGTATTTATTCCAAACTTTAATCAATGAATTTCTTATACAATGATTGCTAAATAATTTATTTTGTTTATCTTTACCATAGACCAAATACACGTGCCATCCAAATGGTAATCCATCCCCTTCTAATTATAGTAATTTATCCTCTTCTAGTTTAATCCAATCTTTGATCCATAGCAAACAACAAGCTTCATGATAATTTTTCAAATTCAGCAAATTTAGTCCACCTCTTTCTTTCACATCTTTCAATATCCTAAATTTAACTCTTGGTTTCCTTCCTCTCCAGATAAATTGTGAAAGATCTTTCCCCCATTTTTTAAATATTTTATCCATTATTCTTATTGGTAGTGTTTGAAACAAGTACATAATTTTGGGTAACACCATCATTTTAATTGCAGAGATTCTGCCCATCAATAATTGTAGCTTATTCCATTTAATCAAATCATTTTTAATTTTTGACCATAATTTTTTATAGTTATGTTCAAATAAATCAATAGTTTTTTTGTAATTTGTAATCTCAAATATTTAACTTTTTTCTTCACTTTAATTCCTGTCTTTTCTTCTAATTGTTTCTCTTCTAATTTGCTCATATTCTTGGCCATAATTACTGGTTTTTCTTTATTAATTTTACAGCCTGTTAACTTACCAAATGTCTCCATAATTTCCATTATCTTTTCTCCATTTTCAACTGGATCTTCCACAAATAAGACGATGTCATCTGCAAAGGCTCTGATTTTTAAGTCCTTTTTTTTTTTTTTGCTTAATCCCTTTAATTTGGTTATTTCCTTTGATTTCTTTTATAAGAATTTCAATTACCAGCAAAAATAGTAGGGGGGACAGAGGACATCCTTGTCTGGTGCCTCTTTGAATTTCAATAAATTTGGTCTTTTCTCCATTTATCTAATTTGTGCTTTTTGATTACTATAAATTTTCTTTATCCAATTCCAATAATTTCCCCCTACTTGTATTTTTTCTAATAATTTTAACAACAAAACCCAATTAACTGAATCAAAGGCCTTTTCTAGATCAACAAAAAACATACCTATCTTTTTTTCATTATGACGATCATAATACTCCAATGCATCCACCACAATCCTTGTATTGTCTCGTATATATCTATTAGGAAGGGATCCTCTTTGATCATCGTCTATTAAATCTTTCAGACACCTCTTAAGTCGATTTGCTAATATAATTTTTTGGATCACTTAAATTTTTGTCTTCTATAGGAATCAAAATAATTTCTGCTTCTTTCCAGGAATTTGGGATATTACCTACCAATGCTTCGTTCATTACCATTTGAAGAGGTTCCCCCAATTCTTTCTTAAAAGTTTTATAAAAAAGATTTGTTAAACCATGATTCCCCGGAGACTTTCCCAGTTTACTATGGCCAATTGCTTCCTCAATTTCTAATTTTGATATTGGTTGATTTAAAATCTGACGTTGGCTTTCCGATAATATTTTTATCTTACAAGAATTTATATATCTTTCTACTTCATCATCAACAGACTTATTCTCATACAAAGCTTGATAAAATTCCATAAATATCTTTTTTATGTCTTCTTGATTTGTTACGGTTTCTCCACCTTTGTTTATTTTGTTTATTACCTTCTTTTCTTTTTCTTTTCTTAATTTAAATGCTAGCCATTTACTTGTCTTATTAGCTTGTTCAAAATGTTTTTGTTTGGCTGCTTTCAATTTTTTCTCTAATTCATTAAGTGCCTCTATCTCAAGTTGTTTTTGTAACATTTTTATCTCTTTCTGAATTAATTTGTTATGGGGATGTTTCTCCTGTTCTCCTTCTTTCCTTTTTAATTGATTATTTAATAGGGTTATTGTTTCCTTCTTTCTCTTTTGAAGTCTAATATTTTGTTGAGTAAGGAAACCCCTAAAAACCGCTTTCCCTGCATCCCATACCATTGATGGCTCAATTTCTTTATTTAAATTTTCTTAAAAAAAAAAAAAGCTTTATTGCCTGTTCAATTTCATTAACAATTTTCATGTCTTTTAATAAATAAATAAATCCAGTAAATCTAATTTTGATTGATTTGTAGTCTCTATAAGTCTCTATATGAAATCACTCCAATAATCCAGCAAGTCCAACAAAGAAATCCAACATATCCTTCCAAGAGAAAAAGAAAAAAAATTGGATAAATACGATGGCATCCACTAAATTCATAAAAGGAGACAAAGGCAAAGGCTCTTTTAATTTCTCTACCTCACAGTTCTCTTCTTCTCCTACCCTCCTTCCTTCTCCGCTAACTCTGCATTTTAAAAAGCAGTCTTTCTTCTCTCCTCCCACATATTCCAGCCCTCCACCATCTTTCCTCCTTCTTCTTCTCTTCCAACACTCCACATACCAGTACACAAGATGGACCTTTTTGCAGAAAGTTTGTTGGGTGGATAGCAATTTAAAAGAAAAAAGCTTGTGTCGTCTAAGAAAAGAAAAAAAAAGAGTGGCAGTGGAGCCTCTGTCATCAAGCCTTGGCTCGCTTCGGCTCGCAACTGCTGCTGCGGGCATGGTTTCCCACGGCGTTTCCAAAGATCTTTAAAGGCTTTTAATTATGCCTGAGGAGTGTCAGCTGAGCCCCTCTGACTCCCCCCTAATTTGGGGAGATATTTATAGCAGTCGGTACCTTACCCCAACTGCTCTTTCCCACAGCTAGCCACCCACCCTCCAGAGCCTCTCCTGGATGGTGTTCTTCACTCCTCCATGCTACCGGAAGTCCCCTAGGCTGTGCCTTTCAACACAGTACAACATACAAACTAACTCCACCATTAACATGTAAAAACCACTTCCTCCCAAACAACAGGTATATATACTCCACACACTTCCATGCCACCAACCTCTGAGGAATCATCAGGAATAAATTCCTCCAGAACGCAGCCACACAGCCTGAAAAACCTACAGAAAATCTGGAACTTTCCTGGAAAAGCATAAAAAGATATCTTGAAAAACTGAAGCTATCCTTTTCTGCCAGAATTGCTGCAACTAGAATGACTGTCTTTCAATTACCTCTTCACAAATATACCAATAATTACTAAAAACAAACCCTTTGAAATCTGGAGTAAAGAATTAAGAAAATTTATATTGGAGGGAAAAAAAGCCCCAGGTTAAGTGGAAGACTTTAATGGACACAAAAATCAATGGATGATGTAACCTTCCTGACTCAACTTTATTATCAAGTGAATATCTTAATTTAATTAACAGACTGGATAAAGTTAGAAAATAATAATTTACTTGACCTAGAAGTATTCAACCTCTGTTATGGTTGGCATGCATATTTATGGTATGAGAAAAATAAAATCCATAAGGAATTTGAGCATCATTTTATGCATAAGACAATTCTATCAAGCTGGATTAAAATAAAACAAACTTTTTACAAAGGAATTTCATGCTAGAAATCCCTACAAAAAACTTTTTTCAGGCGAACCCACACAAAATCATGGTTAAAATATGATGACATCTTAAGGAAGAACAATCAAAATCCATACAATATAAAGCCAGTGGAAGAAATAGAAGACCTAGAAATAAGAAAAAAAAACTGGCTTCTTTACAAACAGCTAACAAATATATTTAAATTAGACCAAGCGCAAGAAAGATTTGAAATAAAGAAAAATCAATTAGACAACCTAGGAGAAGGAGTTGACCTCTAAGTTATATAGACTCTAACTTGAAAGGAAATTAATACAAGATACTATCAAAGACTCTGTGATATAATGGGCAAAAGATATTGGTAGAGAAATCAAACTGGAAAGCTGGCATAATGCCAGGAATAGAATACTACAATTCACCAAAAGTCAAAATTTAAGAGAAACTTTCAAGAGATGGCATTCCAAAGGTACCTAATGCCAGCAAAAATGGCTAAAACATATAAAACCACAAATACTAAAATGTGAGACAGCTATTGGAATTTGGTACCATGTATGGTGGGAATGCTCTCAGATAAAAAAAAAAATTCTGGACACATATACATTCAAATATCTGCACGATATTGAATACAAAATTTGAAATGATTCTGGAAATCTACCAACTTCATATGACAAAATAACACAGGCATCCACAAGGAAACATTGGGAAAAAAAAATATGTGTGGTTTCCATGGCAAAAATACCCATTGCTCAACCATGGAAATCAAGATATATTCCAACTACAAATGAGTGGCTTCTAAAATTGTGGGATATGATAGAAATATGATAGAAATGCATAAGCTAACTAACTTGATAAATGGGAAACTAGCAGAGAAAATAGAAAAAGAATGGAAATTAATCATCGAACACTTTAACAAAAAATGGAATTAATCTAAAATTAATACAGAGTAGATATTAACTAAAAACACTTCACAACATCAACATAAATACTGAAGTTATCAGCTGAAAATACGAAAAACTGAAGTGTGTAAGACTTATAAAAACAATTCATATGAGTCAATGAGATAGATGGAAGTGTAGAGAAAATAGAGCAAGTCGATATAGGACTCTGAATGTAACATCAAGATATCTGTAAACAAAGATGTATTGGATCTGGAATGACAAGTTTACATATATATTTGTTTTCATAAACAGTGCAACAAACTGTAATATGTTTATGTACTTTGATATTGTTATTAATCAAATAAAAATAAAAAGAATCTGGAACTTTGTTGGAATGTGAAGAAGAATGTTTCTGGGCAGACATTCGGGGATGGGGTTATATTTTCTGGCATATTTCCAGCTTTAATTAATAAATCTCTATATGCCTCTGTGTTTGGGAAGTCTTCTGACAGAGATACTCTTCTGACACCTATATCCAGTTATTTCTGGCATTTGGTCCAGCAATGACACCTGCTGTATTTGTGGACAAAATGACTGAGAGTGGTAGTGTAACAGCACTAGGGCTTGAAGGGATGGATTAAACTTCACTAAATAGCAGAGATAAGAAATATCATAAGGTACAAGTGCTTCGCTTATGTTGTGTCTTGACCTGCTACCTCATGCTTTGCTCTGTATTCTGAGGCAAGAACAAGATGGACAGCAAGAGAGGATATTTAGTAGTACAACTTTTTTTCCACTTTTATATAACAGAAAATTATAAAAGTATAGTGTCTTGATCAAGAGAAGTAATAGTGCCACTCTATTCTGCTTTGGTCAGGCCTCACCTACAATCCAGTTCTGTCCAGTTCTGGGCACCACAATTCAAAAAGGATGTGGAGAAACTGGAGCGTGTCCAAAGGAGGGCAACTAAAATGGTGAAGGGTCTGGAAACCAAGCCCTATGAAGAACGAGTTAGGGAGCTGGGGATGTTTAGCCTGGAGAAGAGAAGGTTAAGAGATGATATGATAGCCTTGTTTAAATATTTAAAGGGATGTCATATTGAGGAGGGAACAAGCTTGTTTTCTGCCACCCCAGAAACCAGGACCCGGAACAAAGGATGCAAGCTGCAGGAAAAGAGATTCCACTTAAACATTAGGAGGAACTTCCTGACAGTAAGGGCGGTTCGACAGCGGAACACACTCCCTCAGAGAGTGGTGGAGTCTCCTTCCTTGGAGGTCTTTAAACAGAGGCTGGATGGCCATCTGTCAGGGATGCTTTGATTTTGCATTCCTGCATGGCAGGGGGGTTGGACTGGATGGCCCTTGTGGTCTCTTCCAAATCTAGGATGCTATGATTCTATGATTCTATGAAAATTGATGCATTTCCTTAAAAAGGTCTGTATCTGTGATAATCAGTTACTCTGTGTGTGTATGTTTTTAGAATACTAATTGTGATGATTTACTTCTAATAAACACAGAGGCCAATATATATTTTGGGTTTTACCCCCTGCATCTCCCATGGGGTTCATACACCCTGCAATGTCACCCACTGAGTCTGGGTCTATGTTCACTTGTAGAATTTAGAGGATTTTTACCAAAAATACCTTAAAGGCTCCGGATTTAATCTGATCTTGGAAGCTAAGCAGGATTAGCCCTTTTTAGCACTCGGATGGGAGACCACCAGGGAATATCAAATGCCGTTTCAAAGGAAGAAACTGGCAAAACCACCTCTGAGGATCCCTTGCCTAAGAAAACCCTACGAAATTCATGGGGTCTCCATAAGTCAATGGGTGACTTAAAGAAACATGTACACATCAAAAAGCAGATCTTTGAAGAGCAGTAGTATCATCCTCCATTTATGGTGTCATCTGGTGCATCCTGCATCCTCTGCATCCCCCTCCCCTGGAGTTCATACACCCTGCAACGTCACCCATTGAGTCTTGGCCTATGTTCACTTACTCTGTTGTAGAATTTAGAGGATTTTTCCAAAAATTATCTTCTGGACTACAGCTCCCAAAATCCTCAAACAACAAGACTACTATCTACACAACACAACCACCTACTACTACTTCTCAAGGCACACTGGCAATTGACTGAGTGGTGACTTGCGGCTTGTCACAAAAAGACCAAAGCCAGTCTTTGGGCCAATGCAGATCAGCCATTTGGGGCGGCACGAAGATGCCCAGGGAAGCGGCAGATCGAGGTGGTGGCAACCCCACACCGTGGCCCCAACCCTCCCTTTTGCCACCCCGAAAAGAGTGGCAAAAGGTCATCCTAAGAGTTGGCACCGCAGCTCTTCAGCGCCCTTTTTAAATGCTGCGCTGGAAGGGTGTCCTGATGGCAGGAGGCATGCATAGGGCAGCACACCATCAGGACAGCACCAGGGTGGGGCTGGGGCAGCCGGTGTGCAGCTGCCCCAACCCAACTCTACGCCCAGGCTGGCCCTGTGGGCCGGTCTGCAATGGCCCTCAGTCATACCACCTGAAATCCCATTCTGCACTCCCTGAGGGAGTGAGCACTCCAGGTTATGAACCTCTGTTCTAACACAAACCAATCTACCACACTGTCTGTCTTATGTGTTGACTTAACATTCAACAAGAGAGGGAGTATTTCTAATCTGGTTCAAACTAACCAATAGGATTCAGGCCAATTAGTGCATTTGAACTGTGATTTGTTCATATTAACCCTTCTTATGTTGTGCAGTTTAACCGATTCTAATTATTCATTCCACTGAGTCATTCTGCAATGTGGGAAGGCTAAATGATACCACGATGTGGGAAGGCTAAGTAGTAGCAGTACTTCTCATTGAATTTAGGTGGAGCTTTTATCTTTCTTTGGTTTAGTTGCACATATGCAGCCGACTTGCATTACACATTTCAGAAGTGGGAATAACTTGCTCCTGGATTAATTGTAATGTGGGAAGCAGCTCTCAAATGTGCCATATTCCAAACACCAAAATAAAAATTTCCAATGTGCCTGAACAAAAACATTATCTGCGGTAGTATAGAGGTTTGAAAAGACAATGGAAGAAGAAGTAGAAGAATATTCTCTTATTAAATTGAGAGGATGGAAGATTATTTTGTCTTCGGTGTCACAATCTTCTCTGGGCAGTGCCTCCCTTTTGTCTTGGGATGTTGTGAAGCCACTGGTAATCATCTGGAACATAAAATCCTCATATGATTTTGTTTGTCTCTTGTCCTCTTCAAGCAGTGTTAGAAGCCTTCAATGGCAACGCAGGCTGCATCTGCACTGTAGAAATAATGCAATTTGAGACCAGTTTAACTGCCATGGCTCAATGCTATGGAATTCTGGGATGTGTAGTTTTGTGAGCTATTTAGCCTTCTTGGTCAGAGCACTCTGGTGCCACAGCAAACAGCAAATTGCAGAATTCCATAGCATTGAACCATTGCAGTTAAACAGCAGTAAACTGCATGGCGAACCACATTAATTCTGGTGTAGATGCAACCATAGACATGTTTCTACTACTGGTTCAAGAAAACACTGTGCTGAGTGTGCTACATTTCTATTTTATTTATTTATTTTCTTCTCCCAGGGCAGCTTCCAAAGATAACCAATGAAAAAGGTTTACAATAATGTTTGAAAAACAACTAAAAGTTCCTACATTAAACACTATGAAATCATTGTAATATTGTACAGAAGTTAAAAACATAAAACATATATCTAAAACATACATCTTTTGTTTCCATTTGTTTCTTTAAAAAAAAAACTGTGTAGGACAATGGCCAAAGGTTAACTGCTATTATCATGTAAGAGGATTTTTAAAAAGGCATAATGCCAATTGCTAGACTACTAGAGTAGGCCTATTGAATCAGTGGGATTTACATATGTCTTATTTTACCACCCAGTATAATTGATTCAGTGTATCTAGTCTGGCTGAGACAAATTACTGGATTTAGACAAATAAAAAGCCATCCTCAGCGCAGGGAAGGGGAGGGGCAGCCGCATGCTCGGTGCCCCATCCCCCTCCTGAGGTTGTCCTCGGAGCCACCAGCCCTCCGCACGGCCAGCGCTCCGAGGACAACCTCCCGCCGCAGCGTCCGGACACGCTGCGGTGGAAGGATCGCCGAAAGTGCGCCGCAAACTTTTGCGGCGCACTTTCGGCAACATATGGTAGGAGCGCTATTTTAGCGCTCCTTTCCAGGGGTGCCGATGGTGCGCCGCTGGATCGAGGCATGGGGATGCCTCGGTCCTGCAGCGCACCTTCCCAGGGTGGCCCACGGCCGCCCATCTGCTGAGGCCCGTAGTCAAATAAGTAACAATAAAACTCATCTGAGCCCAATTTAAACAGCCCAAACCAGCAGAAATACCATGAACTCACTAATTGCTTTGATATATACCAAACCCTCCAGTAATGTATGACGTTGGTTCTAACGAGTTATTCATCGACTATTAATTTTATTCTGTCAGCCCTTTTCCAGTTGAAACCAAGTCCCAATCTGGCCAATTGCACAACCGAGTAGTCACCCAATGGCACGTGCCCCAATTATGTAATGTCACCTAAATTATAGGCTGGCCACCAAGCCAGAGGAAGGCCTCACCTCACACTCCCAACAGGGGGCACCAGTATCCCACCAAAATTATCAAGGCCAGGATTAGTTTGATTGAGTTGACCAGCCAGACCTGTAATTAAGAAAGTGGGGGGGGTGTCTTTCTGTCAATGTATAACTTCCGAAGTCGGGCTGCTCAAAGGGGAAATGATGTGCAGCTGGGTTGCTGAAAGGAAGAGGAAGGCTCAGTGGCTAAAGTCACCCCACTTGGTGCCTGGAACGGCCCTCTCCTCACCGTATTGTGGCTTGCATCACTGATGACGTGCAGATGATTAACATGCACTTTGAATTGGGGCAAACTAGTGGGAATGACAATCATACCAAAAAAGAAGCAATTACAAGGGAATAATGAAAAGATCTGCTTCCATAGTGAGAATGATGGACTTTTTGGAATCGATTCACCAACATGGAGAGAAGGTGAATTGCAAACCGGTTTAAATGTAAGTGAGAATGAGCCCTATAATTCTTTGCACTTTGCTGCTCAAACTGCTCTCCCTCCCTCCCTCCCTTAATGTCATGCCTATTCCAAAAGGTCAAAGGTCTCTTACATACTATCCTTGAGTAGAAATGGTGACCACTTGACAGCCCACTGCAAAGAATTTGCACAGCACTTTGCAAATAAAGTTGCCGAGATCCTCTCCAACTTGGAACTTATAATTGATCCAATGCCAGTGGATGTAATTTTGGTGCCTCTTTGTCCAGTGTTAATGGATGCTTTTCAACTTGATGATGTGGACAGGATCCTGAGAGATACATGTGTGCCAGACCCTTGTCCTTCATGGCTTATCCAACAGGCCAGAGGGGACTGCCTGAATAAGTGAATGGGGGAGTCATTGCCTCTCTACAACAAAGCAGCATCCCAACTGTCTTACAGTGGCTCCATTCCTTCCTGGAGGGGTGAACCCAGAAGGTGAAGCTGGGGGACTCCTGCTCGACCCCCTGGCAACTGACCTGTGGGGTCTCTCGGGATTCTGTGTTGTCACCTATGCTATTTAACATATACATGAAACCGCTGGGAGAAGTCATCTGGAGTTTTGGGGTGCGGTGTTGGATATGATGATATCCCACTTATTAATGCTTTCTACCCCAATCCAAGGAGGATCTTCTTGTCCTAAACCAGTTTCATCAATCAGTAATGGACTGGATGAGGACAAACAGGGAATAGGGATTCAGCATGTATTAGATAGGGTTACACTTCTCCTGAAGACCCAGTTCATAGTTTGGGTGTGCTCCTGACTCAGCTTTGAAGTTTCTGCAGTAACTAAGGACTGGTTCTGCATATCTAAACCTTGTGTACCAGTTGTGCCCATTCCTTGAGAATGGATGCATGTAACATTATGGCCACAATGGTACATGCTTTAGTTAACATCTCATTTGGACCACTATAATGCACTGCATTTGGTGCTATCTTTGAAGAGTATTAGGAAACTTCAGCTGGTCCAAAGAGCTGCAGCCAGATTGTTAACTGAGGCAAGTTACAGAGACTACACAATGCCCTTGTTGAAACAGCTCCACTGGTTGCAAGTTTGTTTCTGGGCACAATAACGTGCTGGTTATGACCTATAAAGCCCTATATGACTCATATCCAGGCTACTTGGGAGATCGTATCTCCCTGTATGACCTGGCTCAGACTCTGAGATCATCAGGAGAGGCCCTTCTGTCAGTCCTACCACCATCATACGCGTGGTTGGTGGGGACACAAGAGAAGGCCTTCTCGGTGGATGCCCTTACACTCTGTAACTCCCTTCCCTGGGAGACCAAAATGACCCCCTCCTTGTTGTCTTTGCTTCTTGCACTCCACCCTTAATGTTCATACTCCCTTCCTTTATGCCTGAAAGGAAAGAACATATTTGTTTTTTGTAGAACAAACTAACTGAATATTGTCTACATATTTTGTTCCATAGCTCAGCTCCTACAAGGGATGGATACACACACACACACACACACACACACACACACACACATATATATATATAGACACATACGGATATATATATATATATATATATATATATATATATGTATATGCACACACACATATATATAATGCAATAGCAGGGCTTTCTAGAAGCTTCCCCGTGGCTGGCAGCCCAAAACCAAGGGGGCATTTGAGAGGCCTTCAATGGGGGACCCCCTCCACCCTACTAACCAACCCCCCTGACCCCAAAGGCCCCCCCAAAAAATTACCCATAATGCAATAGCAGGGCTTTCTAGAAGCTTCCCCGTGGCCGGCAGCCCAAAACCAAGGGGGCATGCGAGAGGCCTTCAATGGGGGACCCCCTCCACCCTACTACCCAACCCCCCCGACCCCAAAGGCCCCCCCAAAAAATTACCCATAATTCCATGGAAAGGATAAATAGTCGCTCTATCGTTGCAAACACAGATTAAATGCATGCTATATATATGGTTAATGTATTGTATTTAGTATATATCAACAAAGCAATCCTGGAAGAACCCTAAATACCAACCCCCCCCAAAAAAAGCAAAGGGCTATTAGAAGCACATGGTTCTAAAAATACCCACCTTGCACATGTATGGCTGAGGTTGACGGTCCTTCTCCTGGTATTAACGGAGCTGCCTGTGATTAGGTCCCCTCCTGTCCTCCTTCCCCGGCTGCTGCCCTCACAACCTTGAGGCTTTTCGCTACTCTTTTGGGGAAAATCGCCCTGTCTTTTCTTAAAAATACATCTAGCTCCGCAAAATAAGGGCAAGAAACCGGAGCATTTCCGCTAATGCGATTGTGTGTTGTCACACGCCTATACTCCGCCCTCAGACCTTTACATTTATTCCTAACTTCGTCCAGAGACCTGTTGATCCCCTTCTCTTTAAGCTTGTTAGAAATATCTGTATAAATCAAATGGTTCCTATGGTTTGAAACCAATTCCCTCTGCACTCTCTCGTCACCCCACAGAGATATGAGTTCCACCAGTTCCCTGTGGCCCCAGGCGATACCCCTTCCCTTTTTCTGGGGTTCGGAAGGAGCAGCAGAAGAGGAAGCCATTTCGCTGTTTTAAAAAAACAAAAATAGAAATAGATGCCAATTGCCAATAGCTGAAATCAGTACCGAAAGGTCCTGACCGTCACGCAATGATGATATTAGCGCCAAGGCGACTTCTACAGGCAGCTGAGGCAGTTGTGGGAGCAGGCAGGCCGCCCAATGGCAGGCGTGCCCGAAGACCACTAGGTAAGTCCTTGCCATATTATTGTAACACATGTAGGGGTGTATATGTACATTTGCATGTCTACATGTCCTTAAAGTTTTTTTCTGCCTAAAATATCGCCTATGTAATATTAATGGCAAGAAGAATGTCTGCAACAGATAATGTACCCTCTGTTTTATATATGTCTTTACTTCCAGGAGAGGAACCAGAGGATGACCCTCAGGAAAGAGCCAAGGAAGAGGAGCAAGCGCCGGCCAGGCCGGAGGGAAGCCCACCACTGCAACAGGTGGAGGAGGAAGAAGGGAGAGCCAATTTCCCCCCCCCCCCAGGAGGAAGAAGTACACCCTCCTGGCGAGGGACAGGCTGGGGAGCAGCCTGGGGATGATGAGCCATTCCCCCCCCCCCGAGCCGGAGGACATGGCTGAAGAACGACCATGTAAGTGTTTTGTCAATGTTGAAAAAGCAAATAATGCAATACCGTCAGACATGTAAGCCAGCAAGCAATAATGATGTATTTCTTTTTTTTTTCTGGCCCTACAGTGAGGGAACTGATTTCGGCTCTCACACGCTCCCAGGAGCAGATCCTTGAGAGGCTCGGTGCCCTGGAACGGCAGGTGGACCAGCTGAGAATATGGGTGCAGCATTTTCAAGTGCACTGGTCCCCGCCTCGTGAATACATTTTTTTTTTCGTTATCCAACCCACCCCCCTCTGCCATGTGTGTGACAACAGTCAGAGGTTTTTTTTTATTTTCTTAATATTAATTTATTGATCTACTTTGTTTTTTCATTAATTTGTCCCTCCCGCCCCCTGGTGTTTTTGTTTTTTTCTTTGTTATCAAATAAATGAATGTGTAGCCAAATAATAATATTATTTAAATAAATAATTTATTTTGTGTTAGAAAACGTTGTATGGCATTTACTTTAATGGTCTGGGGGGGGGGGGGAGTTGAAAACAGACACATCAGAAGCACCTTTTCAACTCCTTTCCAGCAGTATTTAGATAGGTAGGACGGCAGAAGGTGTATCTGAAAGAGAAAAGAAGAAGATCACTAGAACCTAATTGGAAAGGACCACAGGAATAGATTAAAAGCAAAAGCATCTCTTGTTACAGTATTATGCATACATATCACAATCAGAGCAGTGCAGGATATTAGCAAGCAGCAGCATACCATGGAGGGCCAAAAAGCAAGGGAGATTCATTTTGTTTCTCTTGACAAGAGAATGTGAAAATATGAAAAGGGTTGCAGTTATCAAATCAGTGCTGGGAACTGTCTTGATATGGCTTGCTTCTTAGCTCTGACCCTAGAGAAGTGCAATGCAAGCAAAGAGGGAAACATCACAAAAAACATTAACCAGAGGCTGGATGGCCATCTGCCGGGGATGCTTTGATTGGGAGTTCCTGCATGGCAGGGGGTTGAACTTGATGGCCCTTGCGGTCTCTTCCAACTCCATGATGGACTAGAAAAACTCCTCCCTCTTAGAACAGGGCACCCGAGCATGAAGACATGTGCTTGGACTTTTGTGGAGCCAACTTCATTTTACTGTACATCAATCAAAGCACAGCCAGGAAGGACCTGTGGGGGGGGGGGGGAGCATAAAAATGGCATTCCTGCATAGCAGGAGGTAGAGGTAGATCAAAGTACAGGTTTTCCCGCACCGTACCAACAAGAAGGGCTTCCTTGGAGGTGCATAGAAAGGACATTCCTGCATGGCTGGTGCTTAAGTTAGGTCATTAAGGATTTCCCCCCTCTTGCCAAAGAACAGGAATATAGATAAGGTATATATATATATATATATATATATATATATATATATATATACATACATGAAGCTGTAAATATAGATGACCTGAAATATGACGGAGACATCCAGAAAAAACCAAAAGTGCATGTGTAGGGAGTTATAGCGTACTGTGTCCCCATCTCTGTAGGTAACACACTGGCCACAGTAATCCGTATACTTGTCTATCCCTCCATTCCTCTCTCCCTCTCTCTTGACCTCCCTTTCTTTCTGTCTTTATATAGGTAGATCTATATATATATATTTCTCTCTATATATATTTATCTATATCTATCTGCCTGTCTGTCCATATTAGTATATATATGCAAATGTAACCTTGGGGGCTGAAAAATGCCAAAAACCACAACTTACAAGCCATTTTGGTAGCCAGACAGAAAAGGCAAGGTATAATCACCTTACAGAAATAAAGTGTGAATCAACAAGACCCAGCTTTTAGGGCCATTGCAAGCCCATGTACACTTTATAATCGCTACCTTTTTTTACTGCCATGGCAACCATTGTAAACATTCCTGGGATTTTCAGTATAGGTAGGGTCATTCAGAACGGTCAGATAAAGAGCTTGAGGGCCTCAGCAAACTACAAATCCCATGATCCCAGAGGGTGCAGCTCTGAAAGCCGAAGTGGCATTGTTGTCGTTGTGGTTATTGTCAGAGAGAGTCATGTCAGGCTCATGATGAAAATAATAATAATGATAACAGTAATAATAATAACAATAATAACGATAATTATTATTTCAACCCCACGCCTCTGACAAGCTACAGAGGGGGTATGCTGTGCTGTGGCCAACCTCCGGGGCTGAGAGAGTGTGACCTGCCCAAGGTCACCATGTTGGCTTTCATGCTCAAGTGGGGAATTCAAGATTGATCTCCAGGCCAGGGTTGTAGTACAAAAATGTTCAAACAACCACATCATGCTCTCAATAAAAGCATACCATGTGATTAGTCCCTTTCCTCAGGCAACAAAAAATGTCTTAAACTAGTCCTGCCCCTAGTAATAGTATCATGAGCCAAGAATACATGCAATACATTAAATCAAGGTAACACTCACACATCCATAGCGCCGGCAGGATGAATAGGTGACCAGGTTCCACGGCCTCTGGCATGTTGCTGGCAGCCAGGTATCCACACCTGAGAAAAGAGAAACATCAGAAAACAAAAAAGATCTCCCCCCCCCCCGAATTCTGGTCAACAAAACCATCCCTGATCTCCCCCCCAACCCCTGGTCACACGGCGCCACATATCCCCCAAAAGAAAAATAAATTGCCTTAATACCCACACTGTTTGTTGCCCGATCCAAACAGGAAGTAAGATACACGTCATAAGATGCTTCCTCAAAGATCCATGGGAAATGGCGCGGGGAACCATGGGCCATAACTTGGAAATACTCCACGATACGTCTGTCGTGTTCACACACACAGCGCAACCGGCACCATTGCGGCATGACTCCGGCAGCAAGAGTGTAATTCCTCAAGAATTCCGGAATTTAAAAGAGCCGGGCGGATGCCGGGTAGCGCCGGGGATGGCGCTGGATAGGGCGTGGCTAGGGACGACGTCGTGTGAACACACGGAAAAAAGATCCGGAGTGACGCCGGACGGAGGTAGGATTGCGTCCGCAAAAATCCCCGTGTGAAAATATCCGTTGTATTAGGAGCAGCTTAGGGAGCTGGACATGTTTAGCTTGGAGAAGAGAAAGTTAAGAGGTCATATAATTGCCCTGTTTAAATATTTAAATGGGTGTCATATTGAGGATGGCACTAGCTTATTTTCTGGTGCTCTAGAGAATAAGACCTAGAGCAATGGATTCAAGCTACAGGAAAAGAGGTTCCATCTAAGCATTAGGAAGAACCTCCTGACAGTAAGAGCTGTTTGAAAGTGTAATATGCTGCCTTGGGGAGTGGTAATCTCCTTCTTTGGAGGTTCTTTTAACAGAGGCTGGATGGCCATCTGTTGGGAGTGCTTTTACTGTGTATTCCTGCATGGCAGGAAATTGGACTGGATAGCCCTTGTGGTCTTTTCCAGCGCTATGATTCTATGGCCTCATTCCCACTATGATTTAAAATGAATTGCTAATCGGGTTATATGTCTGTCGTTCCCATATGAAACTGGTTCCAATCCTATTGAGCTCAGCTGCAATCGTGATGAAGTGAGACAAATGCAAAAATACTGCAGTTTCCTGACACTAGCTTTTTTGGCGGTTATTTTGAAAAGAATTGATTCCAAAGTGTTCAACAAGTGAGAATGATGGATCTGAATCACATCATTCTGGAGGGGAGGGACTAATGGCAGAGGGGTGTTTACCATCCCTCCTCAGTTTTTGGGAAATCGGCTATCCCCTCCTCCCCCCGCCCCCTGTGATGTGGTGTGACCTATGGCCGCACATCATATTTGCAACTACTTGCAATTATGGGCAGACTGCAGCTGAGTGAGGCAAGTAGTTGCAAAAACAATGGAATGCATATTGCATCGGCACAAAGGACACCAAATGCGATTATTTGGGTAAAACATTGGCCACAACTTTTATTTTGTACAGGGTCTTCAATCCTATCAATTAAACATTTAAATAACAATTTCTTAAACAATTTCTTAAATGAGAATTTTGTTCTTGACGCATGCATTTTTGTAGTTAAGTGCAAACACTATTAATTAATTACTTCTATCATGGCATGCGTCAAGTCCATTAGTTTATGCATTATATAACAGTAAATATCTAACCCCTCCCTCAACCGGAAATGACGTCATAAGGATTTCTATGGCGCCATAACAATATGACATCATCCAATCCTTTCCAAATCCTAGTTGGGGGGCTTCTCCCCTCCCTTCCCCTCCAAGTTCTAGTTGGGGATCTTCCTCCCTTTCTCTCCCAGCTCCGGTTGGGGGGGGGGGTCTTCCCTCTTTCCACTTCCTTCCCAAACTCTAGCTGGTAGTCTTCCTTCACTTCCCTTCCCCTCCCCTCCAAGCTTTAGTTGGGGGTCTTCCCCTTCCCTTCCCTCCCCTTTAAACTCCAATTGGGGGTCTTCTCCCCCTCTCCCTTCCAAACTCTAGTTGTGGGGGGTCTCCCCCATCCCCTCCCCTCCCTTCTAAGCTCTAATTGGGAGTCTTCCTACCCTCCCAGCTTTAGTTGGGAGGCTTCCCCTACTCTTCCCCCTCCCAGCTCGGTTGGGGGGGTCTTCCCCTCCCCTCCCCTCTAAGCTCTAGTTGGGGGGTCTTCCCCTTCATCCCCCTCCCCTCCCCACTCCAGTTGGGGGGTCTCCCTTCCCCTCCAAGGGCTCTTTATTTCTCTTCCGACTTTTGGCCTCTTGTCTCCTGGGTCCCGGTGGCTTGGCTTGGCTTGGTTTGGACTCATCCTCCCTTGTTTAAATATTTAAAGGGATGTCATATTGAGGAGGGAACAAGCTTGTTTTCTGCCACCCCAGAAACTAGGACCCGGAACAATGGGTGCAAGCTCCAGGAAAAGAGATTCCACCACAACATTAGGAGGAACTTCCTGACAGTAAGGGCTGTTCGACTGTGGGACACACTCCCTCGGAGAGTAGTGGAGTCTCCTTCCTTGGAGGTCTTTAAGCAGAGGCTGGATGGCCATCTGTCAGGGATGCTTTGATTGGGACTTCCTGCATGGCAGGGGGTTGGACTGGATGGCCCTTGTGCTCTCTTCCAACTCTATGATTCTATGATTCTATGATTCTAAGGTTAAATGACGTCATACTTTTTTGGTTAGAACTTTTTATAAACCCCATTAGTAGTTTCCAGTTAACCTAATTATCCCCCAAGGGGGGAGCTACCCACCACAGGAGGGGGCCAGCCTAACTTGGCATCCCCTCCCCCTGAAAAAAAAATGCTCTTTTAATGTATGACTCCAAAGAAGTCAAGTATATGTCATTCCCTTCTGGAGAGAGATGTACTCCATCGCCCCTGTACAATTGTGGCAATGTAACCTGAATTCCTTCATGCTCAACAATAATTATTCCCATTTCCCCCAAAGTTTTGGCCACAGATCTTTTCAACCAACGTCGAGCTCCGTTGATGGCCGCATCACTCCGAGCACCATACCAAGATCTCTGAGGCAGCAACTTTGTTCACATGTGCACAGTATTTGGCATCCTTCGCTTAACCTCTTGCATGTCATTAACAATTCTTTTAGCTAACTTTAGTTTTGCCAGATCATTTTCTCCTAAATGAACTAGCAAAATCTTGGGATGTGTGAAGGATGCCAGCAATTCAATAATTCTAGGTAGTAGAGCTCCCCAAAGCATTCCTCTACGACCGAACCACCTTACAGCTCCTACGTCTCTCAATCCCATGGTCGAATCCCGTCGATGCTCGATGAACTGCCACTCGGTCCAAAAGACTAGGCTGTGGCCAAGTATCCATATGTCTCCACCATTCAGTTCTGCTAAATATAATCAGAACAAATCAGTGAATTAGCAATTCAGTTTATCTTAGGTGCGAACATAAGACTTAAAAGCCCTAGAACACCAGCAGCCAATCTTGCGAATTGCACTATCACTTAAACCATGTGTTGCTGCAGCCGTCGCTGCCCCAATTCTGAAAGAATGAGAAGAAAATTGAGCCACTGGCAAACCGGCATGTCTCAAAACCTCTCGCAGCACAGCCCAAAATTGAAACTGCATCAAAGGAAGGCCAGATAAATGTAAAAATAAATACCCTGTTACTCTTGGCCTTATTCTGAGGTAATCAGATAATGCCAGCACTGGGCAAATATGGCCGTCAGGTAACCTAGCCAAAATTACTGATTGTCCTTTCCCCAACTGATCGGTCTTTGACCGCCTAATTGTCATTTGTATTCCCTGTTCAGAAATATGGCTATCTGAGAATAAAAGAGCCCGGCCAGATTCATCAGTATGGGAACAAGGGACAATTTCGCTTATCCTCAAGGCCGCAAAAAAGGCCAACAAAAATACTGCTCTAAACAATATCACCTCTTTGGGTGTGAAACATGTAGATGGGAGGTTTTGCCAAATTTTAATCAATATAGGACCTGTTATTGGCAACCGATTATCTCGTACTGTTATGGACTCCCTAGCCCATCCTTCCAAAGCCCTGCGAACTCTAAAATCAACAGTAGGGTCATTAAAACCTCTGGCTCTAGAATAAAATGACAGTGCTGCCATTCTGCCTCTGATAGTGACTGGAGATAAACCTGATTGCCTAAGGTTGACTGCAAAATGGAGGATAACCTTCACCTTCAATGGCCAGACCTCTACCTCCCCGACAGTTAACAAGAAACATCTAAATGCTTGCAACGTGAGCTGATATGACTTGCGTGTCGATGGGGCGATGGACTGGAGAATTACCTTGTCAATTTCTATTCTCCAAGGCTCCAAAGATGTGTTGGTACCTCCAATGGTTGGGCTGCTGCCTCTGGCACCAGTTTAAAATATTCAAAAATAAAATAAATTCCCAAAAGCAAACCTAGATTTTGCCATTTTATATAAAGGACACCATTTTACTATGCCATTGTATATAATGGGACGTGAGAATCCATGGATTTGGGTATCCATGGGGGGTCTTGGAACCAACCCCCAGTGGATATGAAGGACCCACGGTAATATAAGGCCTAAGCAGACTGCCAGAAATAGTGCACATTAAATTGAGGCACTGCCCTGGCTCAATGCTAGGGAATCATGGGAACTGTATTTTTTTCTGGGACATTGAGCCTTCTCTGTGAAAGAGCTCTGGTGCCACAATAAATTACAGTTCCCATGATTCCCTAGCACTGAGCCAGGGCAGTGCCTCTATTTAATGTGCACTATATCTGGCAGTCTGTTTAGGTTGTTCGTTGCCTGAAAAAAGATACTTTTTGCTAACAAGGGTGAAACATTGTCACATTTCAAAAGGAAATGTCTCTTTACAGGTTTAAAGTTTTCTTGTTGTTCTTGTTGTGTGACTCCAAGTCATTTTTTACTTATGGCAATCCTAAGGGGATCCTATCACAGGGTTTTCTTGGCAAGTTTCAAGGGGATTTGAACCCTCATAATCCAAAACTCAAACCACTACACCATGTTGGTTTCCTTAAAGTTTGCTGGTAACTTTTAAATGTTGCCTTTCAAAACATTTTAAGACATTGTATGGTTATTTTGACCACTACCAACCCGATTTATGCCTTTCTTTTATGTCCTAAGGGTTTTTTGAACCAAAGCAACAAAAAAGTAACATTACTGTAATGAGTCCAATAACACATAATGTCTTAATACTGCAAGTAATAGCACCAACCAGTTATTTTCCAAAGAGTATGAGAAGTAACAGCTTTAAAAATAATGTCCCAAGTCCTGCTTCTGACTATGGGGCTATGCAGACGGGCAAAAAGAGGTGCTTTGAGGCTGACTTGAAGGCATGGCATTTAGACGACACATGTCTAAAAGTCGCCAGTGAAGTTGCCTCTAGCAGCCATATGCCAGGAAAAGCTGCTCTTAAAAGGAGCAGCTTTTTTCTGCTTCTTTGGCAAAGATGTGCACCTTCGCATGTGCGTATGCATGCAGCAACACCGGTGCACCAGAAAAAGGGTGCCCAAGATCTAAAATGGCCATATAAATGCACCGCTGCACATGTGGCAGACATTGAGTTGGCGATCCAGAATATGCACCCTACGATGCAGGGTTTAATTTAAAGTGCCCTATGCTTCCAGGTGTGGATGCACCGGCACAGGTCCGCTTGAATATTAGAACCCTAACCCTAACTCTAATTGTAACCCTACACATGCCCCCTAGCAACTGTTCTCTATTGTCCTTGCCTTTCTCTCTATTTGGGATAGTGTGACTTGCCAAGTCACCCACAGGACTTCCACGACTGACTTGATTTGAACTTGGGTCCCCCAGAATCTAATCCAACATTCACACCAGTCCACTACACTGGCTCTGTAATTCAAGATGAGAAGGGCACAATAACCCTTATCTCTGGCCATAGGCTCCCCTCCAGCTCTCTCTGAAATGAATTAGTAAGTATAGCCCTTCCTTAGGGTTTCTCCATCCCCTGGGCCAAAGCAACAATTCATAGGGGCTGTGTATGCACAGTATCTTAAGAAACAGGTTGTCTATGACTTGTTGTGTTGTCAGGTTTTCAAAGCAACAATATGGGACCGTTGCAATTTGTGACTATTCTCAAGTTTGTGTTCTGTCTAAATACCAAATGGATGTCTTAATTTTAACTGGCCTGGCCATGTATTGCTCTGCAAAATTAACAGATTGTCCACATCAAAAAATCACATGATGGGCACACATGTCTTTATGAAGGACCCACACCCAAAAATAGAGGAATGTTTTTGGTATCTATATAAAAGGGGAAGCTTGCCAAGCTTCCAGTCAGGGACATCCCTCATTATAAAAGATGCCTATAAACCCTGTAAAGGACCAGCTCTCTAGCCACTCAAATAAGGTATGCTCCTTATTAGGGGCAACCATAAGCAGTCATTAAGAGGCGTGGAGGGTAATGCCAAGAGGAAGAGGTCCACTGAAATGCCATGGGGGAAGCTGCAAGGGCTGAAGATTTCTTCTGACTTATGGCTGCACAAAGGAACCATGGAGACATTTGTGATGCGCACTGGAATCCTGCCAAGGTCCTACACATGCCTCTCCAGGCAGTACTGGCTGGTTCAGTGCCTTGGCTGAAGCATTTGCTTGGCTTTGGTTACAAATATGGAGGAGACTATGCTGTACAGCCATTGTTCTCTTCTTTGGGAATGCATTTGCATACTGGTCAGGAATGCTATCCTGATACCAGTTTTTTTTCTAATGTGGAAACTCCTGGAAGGCCTTCCTGGATGGAGATACCTGTGTCGGTTGTGCCAAGCAACCGTCAGGCATATTTTAGCCATCCCTGGAGTTTTAGTGTCATTTTGGCCTATAACAGAATGGGTGAGTACCTTCACATCTATAAGTGGCCCTGTGACCC
Source organism: Phrynosoma blainvillii (assembly GCA_026167975.1). NCBI lineage: Eukaryota > Metazoa > Chordata > Lepidosauria > Squamata > Phrynosomatidae > Phrynosoma > Phrynosoma blainvillii. Next base: position 159,310,013 of record JANUYF010000004.1, read on the forward strand.
TTCATGTAGAGAGTTCTTGTAGCACCTTTGAGACTAACTGAAAGAAAGAAGTTAGCAGCATGAGCTTTTGTAGACTTAAGTCTACTTCCTCAGATGCATCCCTATGGCTGCACACCATGGACCGACAATCTCTTTCTGTATTACTGTTACTATATTCAGTTTTGTAGCCTACCAGGTATCACCATCTGGCACTTTGGACCATCAGTGATTTGGATTCTGTCAGAGAATCAAGGAATCCATGAATTCTCATCAGATAATGTGGACTGTTCCAAACAATGTCCCTTTTTCCCACTGTACTATTGTGATCCTTTCTGTAGCTGATTTGTTGGTCTCTTTTAGAATTGCTCCCACAGCACCTCTCACTACTAGAGCCTCAGTTGTTTTCTTTTCCCACAGGCTCTGAATCTCCATTTGTCATTCTTAAGATTTCCTCATCTTCTCCCTCTGTTAGTCTTCAATTCTGCTGTTCAGCAGGATTGCCAAATCCATAACCCAACCCTTTTTTCTCACAGCCACATCTGTGTCTGCCATATCATGTTCCAAGGATGTATCCATTTGAATCTTAAATGTCCCACAGGATTTTAACTTCACCACCTTTCCCACCATATGGGAACTCAAAATAACGTACAAAAATTAAAGAAATAAATTAAAGCAGATTGCTGTATAAAGGCAAAAAATATCAATACTTGTGATTAAAATACAGTTAAACAATCCATAGAGTTATTTTTTTAACTAATTACTCTTTGAAAACCAAAAATAAAATAATATTTATCTATTTATAAAATTTATTCACTTAATCAGGAATGGTGTACCTGGTAGCTGTTTCTGTGCTAAATGATGTGTTCTCAAGTATGTATGACCTTGTTTAAAAAGGGAAATGTGACATGTAGGTTTGTTGAGTGGAGAATAGGAGACTTTTAGCAGTTGAGCATGGGATGCAGAAAAATGTGAGTATTCTTGACATACTACTCCAGAAAGGAGAGATGAAGGGCTTAGAGATAATGGTATTGCGGGTGGACCCCGAACCAGCCAAGGAAGGGGTTTACTTACAGGGAAATATTACATCCCAAGCATGGGCATGCCAGTGCTTGTTGTTTGCAAGAGGGACCACTCTAGTGATTACAGCAAAGGTTTTATAACTTCCATTCAGGATGAGCTCATGGGAATCAACAGGACATGAGCATGAAAAGTTTTCATTTGGTAATCAACAGGTTGTAGTCAATATTCTGATCAGTGGAAAGAATAGAAGAGGAAGCTAGAAATGTTGCAGTTTTCAACAACAGGGTTCTGTAGAACTAGTCTCTGGGAGGAGAGCCAGATGAGCAACATTTGCAATGTTTGGATACACCAAATTCCTTTCCACAGCCACCTCTTGCAAAACATGTTCTTGTTTTTTGTGGGTTTTCTAGAAGAGTTTCTATCTGACGTTTCGCCAGCATCTGTGGCTAGCATCTTCACCAGATGCTGGTGAAACATCAGAAAGAAACTCTTCTAGAACATGGCCACACAGCCTGAAAAACCCACAAAAACTATGGGTGCCGGCCATGAAAGCCTACGACTTCACATGTTCTTGTTATCTTAAGTGGAGAAGTGGGAAGGAGACATGAATATAAGAGCACTATCAAAGATGGCTGTGCTCTGGCTCAACAAACTGTGGCTGGGCCTGGATGTAAATTCTGTAAAATTGATTTAAGTGAACAAGTAGATCTAAATCTAATTCTTTAGGTTTGCTTTCCACGGTTCTGAATCCCAGCCATTGGTTGACATAGAAAGGAGCTAGCGAAACTCCCCATTCTCCCCTTCACACTTCATGGTCTTCACACCCCCACCATTGGGAATGTGGCCCCTAAAGAGGTTTGCTACGTGGCAATGACACCTCCTCCAACTGTCCAAATTAATTTTCCAGCTGCTTTTAAAAAGTTTCAATTTCTCTCTCCTCCTCCCACTTTCCCCCTTTTGTGCTGAGCTTACTTCAGTTGCTGCAAACTGAATTCAAAGTGTAAAAGTAGTTTCTACTCAGTTGAATCAACAAGGAGAAGAGGAGAGGAATGGAATCTTGCCCTTCCCAGTTCGGAATCAAACAATTCTTTATAAAAGCAATCAAACAATTCTTTATAACAGTCTAGAGGCCCTGTAAGCAAAAGCAAACTGTTGCAGTCTCTCCTCATCCCTGGCATGTTTTTCCTCATTTACAACTTTTGCCATACTGACCACCCTCTGATGTTGCTTGGCCACCCATGTCCTTCTTTTTGTCTGTGAAGTGTTGGAGAACATGCAATGAATCCTTCGGGCTAGAAAAAACAAACAAAAACAAAAACTGGCACAGAGTCCTTTACCATGTGGCTGCTGTAAGGGAGAAGAACTGAGTGCCAGCACCATCTCACCACCTATTCCATTATTTGCTTCATGACTGGGCATTTCCCTCCCTTTCTTCTTTCTTTGTAGCACATTCATCAAGGAAGAATTGAGAAGCAGCAAGAGACTACAACCCATGGAAAAGGTAATGATCTTCCTGGTCCCAAATGTTCAGAGGACTGCTCCTCACCAGCTGATGCCTTCAAATGTTTTTGCCCACAATACCCCCTAGGAGACTTGGGGGATTTTTTAGCAGATGCTGCCCTTGCCCTGGCCATTTTAAGCCTGGGAGAGGCGTTTTTTTTTCTATGACTGAAAGTGAACCTGACTATAATTTTCAAGTCACTTCTTGTTATAGGAAAAGAGTTCTTTTGGGCCTAAATAGGCTGGAAACGAGAACAGGGCAAACCTACAATCCTCCCTCCCTACGTCAGGTGTGTTTTTGGAGGAATAATTTATATTTTGGGGAATATTTTGCTTTCTTTTAGAGCTGCAGCTCAAAACCCATTTCCAGTAAAGGCCAACAACCAGTTATTAAATTGCCAGCAACTATAAAAACGTCCAACTATTTCCATAGAGGAACTGATGTATGAGTAAAGCACCCACAGGATTTCGGCCAGCGTTGATTCCCAAAACTTGGAAAAATTACTTCTTTGGATTGCAACTTCTACTGCTGGGCAAATGCCCCCTACAGAAGTTTCCTCAGTAGCAAAGGCATGCCCTCCAACTGCTCCAGTTTGGCAGGGACTGTCCCAGTGAAACCTCTGTCACCCACCTTTTCAGTAACTTTCAAAATATCCCAGTTCCTCTCTTCTTCTGTCATTTTCCCCCTTTGTCCATGTAGGTGACCCTATGAATGAATGAAGTCATCCTGTCATCAACAGCCTTGCTGAGATCTTGCACACTCAGGGTAGCTTTGTCTTCCTAAGCTGAGTCTATCCCCCTGTAATGTGGTCTTCCTCTTTTCCTACTGTCTTTCACCTTACCAAGTATTATTGTCTTTTTAGTAAGCTATGCCTTCTCATGTTATGGCCAAAATATAACAGCCTCAGTTTAGTCAGCTTGGCTTCTAGGGAGAGTTCAGGTTTCATTTGCTTGAGGAACCATTGATTTGTCTTTTTAGCAGTCGAGAGTATCCATAGAATTCTTCTCCAGCACCACATTTCAAATGAGTTGTTTTTCCTCCTATCAGGTTTGTGCACTGACCAGCTTTCACAGCTACTCAGAAATGAAAAATATGATGGCATAGAGAAGGCTGACTATGGTATTCAATGTACAATAACATCAGAAATCCAGAAAAGTGTTACCTTTCTTCGGCCAACCGAAATGCACAAAATGCATTTATGCAAGCTTTTGAAAATCCACTGGCTTCTCCATCAGGCAAAGGTGTTAAAAATTATACAGGGGAAAAATTATAAAATTATGATGTTAGTCACAGACCTGCATTTTCTCAAGATGTTGTTGTTGTGTTGTTCTGTGGAGAGATATCTATGCAAGCAGGCCCCTTCTCCTTTTTGCCATGTGGCACTGGGAACAAAGCATTCCAAACTTCAGGAGAAAAAATTTGAATTCCATTAGCAATACAGAAATGTAACTCTTCTGATATCCAAGACCTGGGATCTCAACACCTTGAGAAAATGCAGGCCTGTCATTTTATACCTGTTTTTTCTTGTATGATTTTTTAACACCTTTGCCCAATAAAGAAACCAGTTGAGGTTCGAAAACTGGCATCATGTATTTTGTACATGTTGGTTGTTCAAATAAAGGTATCACTCTTTTATGGATTTTGGATGTTGTTGTGTTTTGCTATATGGTCAAAATAGCAGCCTTTGAATATGTTTCAGGCATGTGAAGATACCGTATTTTATCTGCTACAGGTAATCCTAAAGAGTGAGCCAATAGCTTGGGAGTTTACATTTTGGGGTAAAATAAAATAAAACATTTTTATAAAAAAAAAATGGGATGACATTTGGCATGTTTTACCAAAACAGAACCTATAATGTTCCTGATGAAAAAACTTGGAGGTGTTGCTTGCAACATTCAATATTCAATCCCTAACAAAGGGGCTGTGACCTCACAAAGGATGGAGACATCTTGGATCTCAGAAGAAGTACCTTTTTGTATTACTAATGGGATTTCAATTTCTGGTCTTTGGAATGCTTTGTTTCAAATGCCAAATGGCCAGAACGAGGAAGGGCCTGCTTGCATATAAGATATCCCTGTGCAGAATAACACAACAACACCTTAAGAAAATGCAGGCCTGTGACTAACATTGTCATCTTATATAATTTTTTCTCCTGTATGATTTTTTAACACCCTTGCCTGATGAAGGAGCCAGTGGAGCTTCAAAAGCTTGCTTAAAGTATTTTGTGAAGTTTGACTGGCTAAATAAAGTTATCACTGTTTTGTGGATTTTGTGCTCTACCATATGGTCAACATGGCTACCCTTAAATGTGTTTCCTTCAGTAATCAATGATTACCATTGAATTTATCATTTAATATAACCTAAATTCCCTAAAAGCACCAGATTGTCAAATCTAGGCAGGTTCAGGCCTGGTTAGTACTTAGATGGGGAATGACAATGAATGTCAGGTCCTGCAGGTTACATTTCAGAGGCAGGAACAGTAAAATCCACCTCCCAGTATTCCTTGCATAAGACAGACCTATGAAAGATTCATAGGGACACCATTAGTAGATAGGTGACTTGAAGGCATCCTTTGTTGTTGTTGTTAACTGCCCTCAAGTTGACCTCAGCTCATAGAGACCCTGTGGATGAGACTTCTCCAAGATCCCCTTTCTTCCAGTGCTCTGCTTAGGTGTTGCAGATTCAGGTGCCTGACACACACACACACACACACACACACACACACTCATACACATAATTGCATGCTTTTGTCCTTAACTTGCTTCAATTCTGGAACTGCCATTCAAAAAAGTAATTTTTCCAGTTAGTGCTGATTACAACTGTGTAACAAGGGAAGAAGAGCTGTCAATCCCAGGAATTTTCCTTTTCTTTTCAGGAACAACTATTCCTCAAAGTGGTGAAGGAAGACTTTCCTCAAGTGCTGAGTTCCTAGGTTCTCCACGGCTCGTTGATGAGAAGATCGCCATAATTGGAGGAATCTTGCAGAGGAAATTAAACCTGAAGGATGGATGCAAAATCTGGAAGAAATGCCATGAAAGTCCATGTCTGGAAGTCAAAGCATCTGGAACTCGCTTGGAAAATAAGAGTGAACGTTTATGCGGAGATGCTGGGGAGCACAAACAGCATCCTCAGTTCCTACGTGGTCCAGGTCCTGTTGATGAGAAGATCGCCATAATTGTAGGAATCTTGGAGAGGAAATTAAACCTGCAGGATGAATGCAAAATCTGGAAGAAGTGCCATGAAAGTCCATGTCTGGAGGTCAAAGCATCTGGAACTCACTTGGAAAATAGGAGTGAACGTTTATGCGGAGATGTTGGGGAACACAAACAGCATCCTCAGTTCCTACGTGGTCCACCTCCCATTGATGAGAAGATCACCATAATTGGAGAATTCTTGGAGAGGAAATTAAACCTGCAGGATGGATGCAAAATCTGGAAGAAGTGCCATGAAAGTCCATGTCTGAAGGTCAAAGCATCTGAAACTCGCTTGGAAAATAAGAGTGAACGTTTATACGGAGATGTTGGGGAGCACAATCAGCATCCTCAGTTCCTACGTGGTCCACGTCCCATTGATGAGAAGATCGCCATAATTGTAGGAATCTTGGAGAGGAAATTAAACCTGCAGGATGGATGCAAAATCTGGAAGAAGTGCCATGAAAGTACATGTCTGGAGGTCAAAGCATCTGAAACTCGCTTGGAAAATAAGAGTGAATGTTTATGCAGAGATGTTGGGGAACACAAACAGCATCCTCTGTTCCTAGGTGGTCCACGTCCCATTGATGAGAAGATCGCCATAATTAAAGGAATCTTGGAGAGGAAATTAAACCTGCAGGATGGATGCAAAATCTGGAAGAAGTGCCATGAAAGCCCATGTCTGGAGGTGAAAGCATCTGGAATTCACTTGGAAAATAGGAGTGAACGTTTATGCGGAGATGTTGGGGAACACAAACAGCATCCTCAGTTCCTAGGTTGTCCACGTCCCGTTGATGAGAAGATCGCCATAATTTTAGGAATCTTGGAGATGAAATTAAACCTGCGAGATGGATACAAAATCTGGAAGAAATGCCATGAAAGTCCATGTCTGAAGGTCAAAGAATCTGGAACTCGCTTGGAAAATAAGAGTGAACGTTTATGTGGAGATGTTGGTGAACAAAAAGAGCATCCTCAGTTCCTAGGTGGTCCACATCCCGTTGAAGAGAAGTTCACCATAATTGTCGGAATCTTGGAGAGGAAATTAAACCTGCAGGATGGATGCAAAATCTGGAAGAAGTGCCATGAAAGTCCATGTCTGGAGGTCGAAGCATCTGAAACTCGCTTGGAAAATAAGAGTGAACGTTTATGCGGAGATGTTGGGGAGCACAAACAGCATCCTCAGTTCCTACGTGGTCCACGTCCTGTTGATGAGAAGATCGCCATAATTGTAGGAATCTTGGAGAGGAAATTAAACCTGCAGGATGGATGCAAAGTTTGGAAGAAGTGCCATGAAAGTCCATGTCTGGAGGTCAAAGCATCTGAAACTCGCTTGGAAAATAAGAGTGAACATTTATGCGGAGTTGTTGGGGAACACAAACAGCATCCTCAGTTCCTAGGTAGTCCAGGTCCCGTTGATGAGAATATCACCATAATTGGAGGATTCTTGGAGAGGAAATTAAACCTGCAGGATGGATGCAAAATCTGGAAGAAGTGCCATGAAAGTCCATGTCTGGAGGTCAAAGCATCTGAAACTCGCTTGAAAAATAAAAGTGAACGTTTATGCGGAGATGTTGGGGAGCACAAACAGCATCCTCAGTTCCTACGTGGTCCATGTCCCGTTGATGAGAAGATCGCCATAATTGTAGGAATCTTGGAGAGGAAATTAAACCTGCAGGATGGATGCAAAATCTGGAAAAAGTGCCATGAAAGATGTCTCGAAGTCAAAGCATCTGAAACTCGCTTGGAAAATAAGACTAAACGTTCATGTGGAGATGTTGGGGAGCACAAACAGCATCCTCAGTTCCTACGTGGTCCAGGTCCCGTTTATGAGAAGATCGCCATAATTGGAGGAATCTTGGAGAGGAAATTAAACCTGCAGGATGGATGCAAAGTCTGGAAGAAGTGCCATGAAAGTCCATGTCTGGAGGTCAAAGCATGTGGAACTCGCTTGGAAAATAAGAGTGAACATTTATGCGGAGATGTTGTGGAGCACAAACAGCATCCTCAATTCCTAGGTGGTCCAGATCCCGTTGATGAGAAGATCACCATAATTGGAGGATTCTTGGAGAGGAAATTAAACCTGCAGGATGGATGCAAAATCTGGAAGAAGTGCCCTAAAAGTCCATGTCTGGAGGTCAAAGCATCTGAAACTCGCTTGGAAAATAAGAGTGAACGTTTATGCGGAGATGTTAGGGAGCACAAACAGCATCCTCAGTTCCTACGTGGTCCACGTCCTGTTGATGAGAAGATCGCCATAATTGTAGGAATCTTGGAGAGGAAATTAAACATGCAGGATCGATGCAAAATCTGGAAGAAGTGCCATGAAAGTCCATGTCTGGAGGTCAAAGCATCTGGAACTCACTTGGAAAATAAGAATGAACGTTTATGCGGAGATGTTGGGGAGCACAAACAGCATCCTCAGTTCCTAGGTGGTCCAGGTCCCGTTGATGAGAAGATCACCATAATTGGAGGAATCTTGGAGAGGAAATTAAACCTGCAGGATGGATGCAAAGTTTGGAAGAAGTGCCTTGAAAGTCTATGTCTGGAGGTCAAAGCATCTGAAACTCGCTTGGGAAATGTAAGTGAACATTTATGCGGAGATGTTGGGGAGCACAAACAGCATCCTCAGTTCCTACGTGGTCCACGTCACATTGATGAGAAGATCGCCATAATTGTAGGAATCTTGGAGAGGAAATTAAACCTGCAGGATGGATGCAAAATCTGGAAGAAGTGCCATGAAAGTCCATGTCTCGTGGTCAAAGCATCTGGAACTCACTTTGAAAATAAGAGTGAACGTTTATGCAGAGATGTTGGGGAACACAAAGAGCATCCTCAGTTCCTAGGTGGTCCACGTCCCGTTGATGAGAAGATCGCCATAATTGGAGGAATCTTGGGGAGGAAATTAAACCTGAAGGATGGATGCAAAATCTGGCAGAAGTGCCATGAAAGTCCATGTCTGGAGGTCAAAGCATCTGAAACTCGCTTGGGAAATATAAGTGAACATTTATGCCACGATGTTGGGGAGCACAAACAGCATCCTCAGTTCCTACGTGGTCCACGTCACATTGATGAGAAGATCGCCATAATTGTAGGAATCTTGGAGAGGAAATTAAACCTGCAGGATGGATGCAAAATCTGGAAGAAGTGCCATGAAAGTCCATGTCTCGTGGTCAAAGCATCTGGAACTCACTTTGAAAATAAGAGTGAACGTTTATGCAGAGATGTTGGGGAACACAAAGAGCATCCTCAGTTCCTAGGTGGTCCACGTCCCGTTGATGAGAAGATCGCCATAATTGGAGGAATCTTGGAGAGGAAATTAAACCTGAAGGATGGATGCAAAATCTGGCAGAAGTGCCATGAAAGTCCATGTCTGGAGGTCAAAGCATCTGAAACTCACTTGGAAAATAAGAGTGAACTTTTATGCGGAGATGTTGGGCAACACAAAGAGCATATTCAGTTCAAAGGTGGTCCAGGTCCCGTTCATGAGAAGATCGCCATAACTGGAGGAATCTTGGAGAGGAAATTAAACATGCAGGATGGATGCAAAGTTTGGAAGAAGTGCCATGAAAGTCCATGTCTGGAGGTCAAAGCATCTGAAACTCGCTTGGAAAATAAGAGTGAACATTTATGCGGAGTTGTTGGGGAACACAAACAGCATCCTCAGTTCCTAGGTAGTCCAGGTCCCCTTGATGAGAATATCACCATAATTGGAGGATTCTTGGAGAGGAAATTAAACCTGCAGGATGGATGCAAAATCTGGAAGAAGTGCCATGAAAGTCCATGTCTGGAGGTCAAAGCATCTGAAACTCGCTTGGAAAATAAGAGTGAACGTTTATGCGGAGATGTTGGGGAGCACAAACAGCATCCTCACTTCCTACGTGGTCCACGTCCTGTTGATGAGAAGATCGCCATAATTGTAGGAATCTTGGAGAGGAAATTAAACCTGCAGGATGGATGCAAAGTTTGGAAGAAGTGCCATGAAAGTCCATGTCTGGAGGTCAAAGCATCTGAAACTCGCTTGGAAAATAAGAGTGAACATTTATGCGGAGTTGTTGGGGAACACAAACAGCATCCTCAGTTCCTAGGTGGTCCAGGTCCCGTTGATGAGAAGATCGCCATAATTGGAGGAATCTTGGAGAGGAAATTAAACCTGCAGGATGGATGCAAAGTTTGGAAGAAGTGCCATGAAAGTCCATGTCTGGAGGTCAAGGCATGTGGAACTCGCTTGGAAAATAAGAGTGAACGTTTATGCGGAGATGTTGGGGAGCACAAACAGCATCCTCAGTTCCTAGGTGGTCCAGGTCCCGTTGATGAGAAGATCGCCATAATTGGAGGAATCTTGGAGAGGAAATTAAACCTGCAGGATGGATGCAAAGTTTGGAAGAAGTGCCATGAAAGTCCATGTCTGGAGGTCAAGGCATGTGGAACTCGCTTGGAAAATAAGAGTGAACATTTATGCGGAGTTGTTGGGGAACACAAACAGCATCCTCACTTCCTAGGTGGTCCAGGTCCCGTTGATGAGAAGAGCACCATAATTGGAGGATTATTTGAGCGGAAATTAAACCTGCAGGATGGATGCAAAATCTGGAAGAAGTGCCATGAAAGTCTATGTCTGGAGGTCAAAGCATCTGAAACTCGCTTGGGAAATATAAGTGAACATTTATGCGGAGATGTTTCGGAGCACAAACAGCATCCTCAGTTCCTACGTGGTCCACGTCACATTGATGAGAAGATCGCCATAATTGTAGGAATCTTGGAGAGGAAATTAAACCTGCAGGATGGATGCAAAATCTGGAAGAAGTGCCATGAAAGTCCATGTCTCGTGGTCAAAGCATCTGGAACTCACTTTGAAAATAAGAGTGAACGTTTATGCAGAGATGTTGGGGAACACAAAGAGCATCCTCAGTTCCTAGGTGGTCCATGTCCCGTTGATGAGAAGATCGCCATAATTGGAGGAATCTTGGAGAGGAAATTAAACCTGAAGAATGGATGCAAAATCTGGAAGAAGTGCCATGAAAGTCCATGTCTGGAGGTCAAAGCATCTGAAACTCGCTTGGGAAATATAAGTGAACATTTATTCGGAGATGTTGGGGAGCACAAACAGCATCCTCAGTTCCTACGTGGTCCACGTCACATTGATGAGAAGATCGCCATAATTGTAGGAATCTTGGAGAGGAAATTAAACCTGCAGGATGGATGCAAAATCTGGAAGAAGTTCCATGAAAGTCCATGTCTCGTGGTCAAAGCATCTGGAACTCACTTTGAAAATAAGAGTGAACGTTTATGCAGAGATGTTGGGGAACACAAAGAGCATCCTCAGTTCCTAGGTGGTCCACGTCCCGTTGATGAGAAGATCGCCATAATTGGAGGAATCTTGGAGAGGAAATTAAACCTGAAGGATGGATGCAAAATCTGGCAGAAGTGCCATGAAAGTCCATGTCTGGAGGTCAAAGCATCTGAAACTCGCTTGGAAAATAAGAGTGAACTTTTATGCGGAGATGTTGGGCAACACAAAGAGCATCCTCAGTTCCAAGGTGGTCCAGGTCCCGTTGATGAGAAGATCGCCATAACTGGAGGAATCTTGGAGAGGAAATTAAACATGCAGGATGGATGCAAAATCTGGAAGAAGTGCCATGAAAGTCCATGTCTGGAGGTCAAAGCATGTGGAACTCGCTTGGAAAATAAGAGTGAACATTTATGCGGAGATTTTGGGGAACACAAAGAGCATCCTCAGTTCCTAGGTGGTCCAGGTCCCGTTGATGAGAAGATTGCCATAACTGGAGTAATCTTGGAGAGGAAATTAAACCTGCAGGATGGATGCAAAATCTGGAAGAAGCGCCATGAAAGTCCATGTCTGGAGGTCAAAGCATCTGGAACATGCTTAGAAAGTAAGAGTGAACATTTATGTGAAGATGTTGCAGAACACAAACACCACCCTCAGCTCCTAGGTGGTGCTGGTCCCTTTGAGAAGTTTTCCATAATTGGAGGAATCTCAGACAGGAAATTAAACCTGCAAGATGGGCACAAAATCTGGAAGAAGTGCCATGAAATTCCATGTCTGGAGGTCAAAGCATCTAGAACTTGTGTGGAAGATATCAATGGACGTTTATGCGAAGATGTTGGGGAACACAAACAGCCCCCTCAGTTCTTAGGTGGTGCACATCCCATTGGGAAGAAGGTCTCCATGATGAGAGGATTTCTGAAGAAATTAAACCTGTACAGCAAATGGAAGAAGAGAAATAAAGTTTCCTCCCTGGAGGCCAAAGGCTTTCACGGGTGGCATCCATAGTTTTCTGTATTTTTTTGTATTATTTTTTTTTTTTTTACTGTGTGACCATCTTCTGGAGGAATTTATTCCTGATGGTTCACCTGAAACTGTAGCTGGCATCTTCAGACGTTGGTGGCATGGAAGTGTGTGGAGTATATATACCTGTGGTACCTTTGTTTTGAAGAAAGTAGTTTTTACATGTTAATAGTGGAATTTGTTTGTTGAAAGGCACAACCTGGAGGTGTGTTTTTTGGAGGATATTTGAGGGGGATTTGTGTCTATTTAATTTATATTGCATTGTCTTGTGGGGAAAGCCCTTGAGCCTTGTTGGTGTTCATTTGGTTGTCTTGAGTCTTGGTTTTAGTGTTTTTCTAAACTGATTGCCAAACCTTGTGTACTTTCAGAGCTTCTTCTTCTAAAATCAAGACTCAAGATAACCAAATGAGCACCACTCAGGCTCAAGGGCTTTCCCTGCAAGACAATGGATTATCAATTAAGCAGACACAAATCCCTCTCACATTTCCTCCACACAACACACCTTCAGGCTGTGCCTTTCTTTTTTTTAATTTTTTTAAAAAAATTATTAGATTAAATTATTACAGTACAAACAATACACCAACACAAAAACACAGACAAACATAAAAAATACATATATACATATGTCATCCAAATGCATATCCTAATCATCTTAACATAATCGTATAGGGAACCCTTACCTTACCATTCTGTAATCCCACCAAGTCTCTCTTACACTGTCTTACACAACTACTACATTCTTCTTTCTTTCTTTTTCTTTTTCCCTATCCCACTCTCTTCACTCCTACTTCCCACCTACCTAATCTAACCCTCTGCAGTTCCCTAAACCCTTTGGAGTCTTATCTTCCAACTTCCCTTCTAACTCTTCTTGTTCCCTATCAACTATATCAACGTGCATGCTAACATCTACACATTCACACTGACTTCCTTCCTATCCCCCTTGAATTATTTTTGTGTTAACTTGACTTTCTGATATTACCCATATTTTTGTAGATCCAACTTCCCTACATTGGTAACTAACAGATCATTAATACAATAACTATTTATAAAAAATAAATAGAGAGAGAGATAAATAAAAAATAATAATCACAAATTCAATACTGCAATTTTACCCCATTTTTGTTCCATAAATTCAATAACCTCCGACTAGTCTTCTTTAACTTCTTCCTTAGATTCATCTTTCATAGCTTGTGTTAGTATATCCATTTCTATACTTTTGTACAGTTTCATCATCCAATCATCAATTGTCGGACATGTTTCACTCTTCCATTTTTGCGCATAAGACATTTTTGCTAACGTAGTCATATAATACATAATTTTCTCTTCTTTACCTTTAACATTTCCTTCAAAGATCCCTAACAAATAACACTCAGGCTCTAATTTTTTCTTCATAATAATGCAATTTGATCATTTATCTCTTTCCAATACTTCTCCGCAAATTTACAAGTCCACCAACAATGGTAGAAAGTTCCTGTTTCTTTCTTACATTTCCAACAAAGATAATTTTTGTACTTAAACATTTTTGCTGTTTTAACAGGGGAAAAATACCATTGAAAAAAACATCTGATAAAAAATTTCCCTTAGATTTTGAGAGGCTGTAAGTTTGTATATACTATTCCACAATTTTTCCCACTGCTCCATCTGTATATTGTGACCAAAAATCCTTGCCCATTTTATCACTGGGTCTGTAACTGTTTCATCTTCCATTTCATACCTTAACAGAACCCTATAGATATTCCCAATCTGTTTCTCTTTTACTTCTAATAATATTTTTCCAACTCTGATTTCCCTACATCTAAATCAAACTCATAATTCTTTAAGTCATCTCTAAATCTTTCAACTAATTGTCTGTGCGTAAACCAATTTATAGGATCTAATTTGTCTACAAATTCTTCTCTTGTCTTTACCGTTAATTTCACCTCTTGTTTTTTCAATATATTATTATATCTATACCCATCTCCCTCTTTTACAATTTCTTTTCTATAAAATGCTTCCTGTGGTGAAACCCAACCACTTATCTTAGGCATTATTCTTCTTTTGTATTTATTCCAAACTTTAATCAATGAATTTCTTATACAATGATTGCTAAATAATTTATTTTGTTTATCTTTACCATAGACCAAATACACGTGCCATCCAAATGGTAATCCATCCCCTTCTAATTATAGTAATTTATCCTCTTCTAGTTTAATCCAATCTTTGATCCATAGCAAACAACAAGCTTCATGATAATTTTTCAAATTCAGCAAATTTAGTCTACCTCTTTCTTTCACATCTTTCAATATCCTAAATTTAACTCTTGGTTTCCTTCCTCTCCAGATAAATTGTGAAAGATCTTTCCCCCATTTTATAAATATTTTATCCATTATTCTTATTGGTAGTGTTTGAAACAAGTACATAATTTTGGGTAACACCATCATTTTAATTGCAGAGATTCTGCCCATCAATGATAATTGTAGCTTATTCCATTTAATCAAATCATTTTTAATTTTTGAACATAATTTTTATAGTTATGTTCAAATAAATCAATAGTTTTTTTGTAATTTGTAATCTCAAATATTTAACTTTTTTCTTCACTTTAATTCCTGTCTTTTCTTCTAATTCAGGGGTAGGCAACCTTTCCCCTTTAAGGGCCGAGGGACTTCAGCTCCCGGAATCCCAGGAGCTATTGGCCAACATGGGACTATTGGCCAACATGGCTGAGGCTTCTGGGAGCTGAAGTCCCTCGGCCCTTAAAGGGGAAAGGTTGCCTACCCCTGTTCTAATTGTTTCTCTTCTAATTTGCTCATATTCTTGGCCATAATTACTGGTTTTTCTTTATTAATTTTACAGCCTGTTAACTTACCAAATGTCTCCATAATTTCCATTATCTTTTCTCCATTTTCAACTGGATCTTCCACAAATAAGACGATGTCATCTGCAAAGGCTCTGATTTTTAAGTCCTTTTTTTTTTTTTTTTTTTTTTTTGCTTGATCCCTTTAATTTGGTTATTTCCTTTGATTTCTTTTATAAGAATTTCAATTACCAGCAAAAATAGTAGGGGGGACAGAGGACATCCTTGTCTGGTGCCTCTTTGAATTTCAATAAATTTGGTCTTTTCTCCATTTATCTAATTTGTGCTTTTTGATTACTATAAATTTTCTTTATCCAATTCCAATAATTTCCCCCTACTTGTATTTTTTCTAATAATTTTAACAACAAAACCCAATTAACTGAATCAAAGGCCTTTTCTAGATCAACAAAAAACATACCTATCTTTTTTTCATTATGACGATCATAATACTCCAATGCATCCACCACAATCCTTGTATTGTCTCGTATATATCTATTAGGAAGGGATCCTCTTTGATCATCGTCTATTAAATCTTTCAGACACCTCTTAAGTCGATTTGCTAATATAATTTTTTGGATCACTTAAATTTTTGTCTTCTATAGGAATCAAAGTAATTTCTGCTTCTTTCCAGGAATTTGGGATATTACCTACCAATGCTTCGTTCATTACCATTTGAAGAGGTTCCCCCAATTCTTTCTTAAAAGTTTTATAAAAAAGATTTGTTAAACCATGATTCCCCGGAGACTTTCCCAGTTTACTATGGCCAATTGCTTCCTCAATTTCTAATTTTGATATTGGTTGATTTAAAATCTGACGTTGGCTTTCCGATAATATTTTTATCTTACAAGAATTTATATATCTTTCTACTTCATCATCAACAGACTTATTCTCATACAAAGCTTGATAAAATTCCATAAATATCTTTTTTATGTCTTCTTGATTTGTTACGGTTTCTCCACCTTTGTTTATTTTGTTTATTACCTTCTTTTCTTTTTCTTTTCTTAATTTAAATGCTAGCCATTTACTTGTCTTATTAGCTTGTTCAAAATGTTTTTGTTTGGCTGCTTTCAATTTTTTCTCTAATTCATTAAGTGCCTCTATCTCAAGTTGTTTTTGTAACATTTTTATCTCTTTCTGAATTAATTTGTTATGGGGATGTTTCTCCTGTTCTCCTTCTTTCCTTTTTAATTGATTATTTAATAGGGTTATTGTTTCCTTCTTTCTCTTTTGAAGTCTAATATTTTGTTGAGTAAGGAAACCCCTAAAAACCGCTTTCCCTGCATCCCATACCATTGATGGCTCAATTTCTTTATTTAAATTTTCTTCAAAAAAAAAAAAAAGCTTTATTGCCTGTTCAATTTCATTAACAATTTTCATGTCTTTTAATAAATCTTCATTTAAATACCAATTATCTTTTTTATTTGATTCCTTTAAACTCAATAGCATTCCAGGTGTTCCAGTAAATCTAATTTTGATTGATTTGTAGTCTCTATAAGTCTCTATATGAAATCACTCCAATAATCCAGCAAGTCCAACAAAGAAATCCAACATATCCTTCCAAGAGAAAAAGAAAAAAAATGGATAAATACGATGGCATCCACTAAATTCATAAAAGGAGACAAAGGCAAAGGCTCTTTTAATTTCTCTACCTCACAGTTCTCTTCTTCTCCTACCCTCCTTCCTTCTCCGCTAACTCTGCATTTTAAAAAGCAGTCTTTTTTCTCTCCTCCCACATATTCCAGCCCTCCACCATCTTTCCTCCTTCTTCTTCTCTTCCAACACTCCACATACCAGTACACAAGATGGACCTTTTTGCAGAAAGTTTGTTGGGTGGATAGCAATTTAAAAGAAAAAAGCTTGTGTCGTCTAAGAAAAGAAAAAAAAAAAGAGTGGCAGTGGAGCCTCTGTCGTCAAGCCTTGGCTCGCTTCGGCTCGCAACTGCTGCTGCGGGCGTGGTTTCCCACGGCGTTTCCAAAGATCTTTAAAGGCTTTTAATTATGCCTGAGGAGTGTCAGCTGAGCCCCTCTGACTCCCCCCTAATTTGGGGAGATATTTATAGCAGTCGGTACCTTACCCCAACTGCTCTTTCCCACAGCTAGCCACCCACCCTCCAGAGCCTCTCCTGGATGGTGTTCTTCACTCCTCCATGCTACCGGAAGTCCCCTAGGCTGTGCCTTTCAACACAGTACAACATACAAACTAACTCCACCATTAACATGTAAAAACCACTTCCTCCCAAACAACAGGTATATATACTCCACACACTTCCATGCCACCAACCTCTGAGGAATCATCAGGAATAAATTCCTCCAGAACGCAGCCACACAGCCTGAAAAACCTACAGAAAATCTGGAACTTTCCTGGAAAAGCATAAAAAGATATCTTGAAAAACTGAAGCTATCCTTTTCTGCCAGAATTGCTGCAACTAGAATGACTGTCTTTCAATTACCTCTTCACAAATATACCAATAATTACTAAAAACAAACCCTTTGAAATCTGGAGTAAAGAATTAAGAAAATTTATATTGGAGGGAAAAAAAGCCCCAGGTTAAGTGGAAGACTTTAATGGACACAAAAATCAATGGATGATGTAACCTTCCTGACTCAACTTTATTATCAAGTGAATATCTTAATTTAATTAACAGACTGGATAAAGTTAGAAAATAATAATTTACTTGACCTAGAAGTATTCAACCTCTGTTATGGTTGGCATGCATATTTATGGTATGAGAAAAATAAAATCCATAAGGAATTTGAGCATCATTTTATGCATAAGACAATTCTATCAAGCTGGATTAAAATAAAACAAACTTTTTACAAAGGAATTTCATGCTAGAAATCCCTACAAAAAACTTTTTTCAGACGAACCCACACAAAATCATGGTTAAAATATGATGACATCTTAAGGAAGAACAATCAAAATCCATACAATATAAAGCCAGTGGAAGAAATAGAAGACCTAGAAATAAGAAAAAAACTGGCTTCTTTACAAACAGCTAACAAATATATTTAAATTAGACCAAGCGCAAGAAAGATTTGAAATAAAGAAAAATCAATTAGACAACCTAGGAGAAGGAGTTGACCTCTAAGTTATATAGACTCTAACTTGAAAGGAAATTAATACAAGATACTATCAAAGACTCTGTGATATAATGGGCAAAAGATATTGGTAGAGAAATCAAACTGGAAAGCTGGCATAATGCCAGGAATAGAATACTACAATTCACAAAAAGTCAAAATTTAAGAGAAACTTTCGAACACTTTAACAAAAAATGGAATTAATCTAAAATTAATACAGAGTAGATATTAACTAAAAACACTTCACAACATCAACATAAATACTGAAGTTATCAGCTGAAAATACGAAAAACTGAAGTGTGTAAGACTTATAAAAACAATTCATATGAGTCAATGAGATAGATGGAAGTGTAGAGAAAATAGAGCAAGTCGATATAGGACTCTGAATGTAACATCAAGATATCTGTAAACAAAGATGTATTGGATCTGGAATGACAAGTTTACATATATATTTGTTTTCATAAACAGTGCAACAAACTGTAATATGTTTATGTACTTTGATATTGTTATTAATCAAATAAAAATAAAAAGAATCTGGAACTTTGTTGGAATGTGAAGAAGAATGTTTCTGGGCAGACATTCGGGGATGGGGTTATATTTTCTGACATATTTCCAGCTTTAATTAATAAATCTCTATATGCCTCTGTGTTTGGGAAGTCTTCTGACAGAGATACTCTTCTGACACCTATATCCAGTTATTTCTGGCATTTGGTCCAGCAATGACACCTGTTGTATTTGTGGACAAAATGACTGAGAGTGGTAGTGTAACAGCACTAGGGCTTGAAGGGATGGATTAAACTTCACTAAATAGCAGAGATAAGAAATATCATAAGGTACAAGTGCTTCGCTTATGTTGTGTCTTGACCTGCTACCTCATGCTTTGCTCTGTATTCTGAGGCAAGAACAAGATGGACAGCAAGAGAGGATATTTAGTAGTACAACTTTTTTTCCACTTTTATATAACAGAAAATTATAAAAGTATAGTGTCTTGATCAAGAGAAGTAATAGTGCCACTCTATTCTGCTTTGGTCAGGCCTCACCTACAATCCAGTTCTGTCCAGTTCTGGGCACCACAATTCAAAAAGGATGTGGAGAAACTGGAGCGTGTCCAAAGGAGGGCAACTAAAATGGTGAAGGGTCTGGAAACCAAGCCCTATGAGGAATGACTTAGGGAGCTGGGGATGTTTAGCCTGGAGAAGAGAAGGTTAAGAGATGATATGATAGCCTTGTTTAAATATTTAAAGGGATGTCATATTGAGGAGGGAACAAGCTTGTTTTCTGCCACCCCAGAAACCAGGACCCGGAACAAAGGATGCAAGCTGCAGGAAAAGAGATTCCACTTAAACATTAGGAGGAACTTCCTGACAGTAAGGGCGGTTCGACAGTGGAACACACTCCCTCAGAGAGTGGTGGAGTCTCCTTCCTTGGAGGTCTTTAAACAGAGGCTGGATGGCCATCTGTCAGGGATGCTTTGATTTTGCATTCCTGCATGGCAGGGGGGTTGGACTGGATGGCCCTTGTGGTCTCTTCCAAATCTAGGATGCTATGATTCTATGATTCTATGAAAATTGATGCATTTCCTTAAAAAGGTCTGTATCTGTGATAATCAGTTACTCTGTGTGTGTATGTTTTTAGAATACTAATTGTGATGATTTACTTCTAATAAACACAGAGGCCAATATATATTTTGGGTTTTACCCCCTGCATCTCCCATGGGGTTCATACACCCTGCAATGTCACCCACTGAGTCTGGGTCTATGTTCACTTGTAGAATTTAGAGGATTTTTACCAAAAAATACCTTAAAGGCTCCGGATTTAATCTGATCTTGGAAGCTAAGCAGGATTAGCCCTTTTTAGCACTCGGATGGGAGACCACCAGGGAATATCAAATGCCGTTTCAAAGGAAGAAACTGGCAAAACCACCTCTGAGGATCCCTTGCCTAAGAAAACCCTACGAAATTCATGGGGTCTCCATAAGTCAATGGGTGACTTAAAGAAACATGTACACATCAAAAAGCAGATCTTTGAAGAGCAGTAGTATCATCCTCCATTTATGGTGTCATCTGGTGCATCCTGCATCCTCTGCATCCCCCTCCCCTGGAGTTCATACACCCTGCAACGTCACCCATTGAGTCTTGGCCTATGTTCACTTACTCTGTTGTAGAATTTAGAGGATTTTTCCAAAAATTATCTTCTGGACTACAGCTCCCAAAATCCTCAAACAACAAGACTACTATCTACACAGCACAACCACCTACTACTACTTCTCAAGGCACACTGGCAATTGACTGAGTGGTGACTTGCGGCTTGTCACAAAAAGACACAAGCCAGTCTTTGGGCCAATGCAGATCAGCCATTTGGGGCGGCAGAAAGATGCCCAGGGAAGCGGCAGATCGAGGTGGTGGCAACCCCACACCGTGGCCCCAACCCTCCCTTTTGCCACCCCGAAAAGAGTGGCAAAAGGTCATCCTAAGAGTTGGCACCGCAGCTCTTCAGCGCCCTTTTTAAATGCTGCGCTGGAAGGGCGTCCTGATGGCAGGAGGCATGCATAGGGCAGCACGCCGTCAGGACAGCACCAGGGTGGGGCTGGGGCAGCCGGTGTGCAGCTGCCCCAACCCAACTCTACGCCCAGGCTGGCCCTGTGGGCCGGTCTGCAATGGCCCTCAGTCATATCACCTGAAATCCCATTCTGCACTCCCTGAGGGAGTGAGCACTCCAGGTTATGAACCTCTGTTCTAACACAAACCAATCTACCACACTGTCTGTCTTATGTGTTGACTTAACATTCAACAAGAGAGGGAGTATTTCTAATCTGGTTCAAACTAACCAATAGGATTCAGGCCAATTAGTGCATTTGAACTGTGATTTGTTCATATTAACCCTTCTTATGTTGTGCAGTTTAACCGATTCTAATTATTCATTCCACTGAGTCATTCTGCAATGTGGGAAGGCTAAATGACACCACGATGTGGGAAGGCTAAGTAGTAGCAGTACTTCTCATTGAATTTAGGTGGAGCTTTTATCTTTCTTTGGTTTAGTTGCACATATGCAGCCGACTTGCATTACACATTTCAGAAGTGGGAATAACTTGCTCCTGGATTAATTGTAATGTGGGAAGCAGCTCTCAAATGTGCCATATTCCAAACACCAAAATAAAAATTTCCAATGTGCCTGAACAAAAACATTATCTGCCGTAGTATAGAGGTTTGAAAAGACAATGGAAGAAGAAGTAGAAGAATATTCTCTTATTAAATTGAGAGGATGGAAGATTATTTTGTCTTCGGTGTCACAATCTTCTCTGGGCAGTGCCTCCCTTTTGTCTTGGGATGTTGTGAAGCCACTGGTAATCATCTGGAACATAAAATCCTCATATGATTTTGTTTGTCTCTTGTCCTCTTCAAGCAGTGTTAGAAGCCTTCAATGGCAATGCAGGCTGCATCTGCACTGTAGAAATAATGCAATTTGAGACCAGTTTAACTGCCATGGCTCAATGCTATGGAATTCTGGGATGTGTAGTTTTGTGAGCTATTTAGCCTTCTTGGTCAGAGCACTCTGGTGCCACAGCAAACAGCAAATTGCAGAATTCCATAGCATTGAACCATTGCAGTTAAACAGCAGTAAACTGCATGGCGAACCACATTAATTCTGGTGTAGATGCAACCATAGACATGTTTCTACTACTGGTTCAAGAAAACACTGTGCTGAGTGTGCCACATTTCTATTTTATTTATTTATTTTCTTCTCCCAGGGCAGCTTCCAAAGATAACAAATGAAAAAGGTTTACAATAATGTTTGAAAAACAACTAAAAGTTCCTACATTAAACACTATGAAATCATTGTAATATTGTACAGAAGTTTAAAACATAAAATATATATCTAAAACATACATCTTTTGTTTCCATTTGTTTCTTTTAAAAAAAAACTGTGTAGGACAATGGCCAAAGGTTAACTGCTATTATCATGTAAGAGGATTTTTAAAAAGGCATAATGCCAATTGCTAGACTACTAGAGTAGGCCTATTGAATCAGTGGGATTTACATATGTCTTATTTTACCACCCAGTATAATTGATTCAGTGTATCTAGTCTGGCTGAGACAAATTACTGGATTTAGACAAATAAAAAGCCATCCTCAGCGCAGGGAAGGGGAGGGGCAGCCGCATGCTCGGTGCCCCCTCCCCCTCCTGAGGTTGTCCTCGGAGCCACCAGCCCTCCGCACGGCCAGCGCTCCGAGGACAACCTCCCGCCGCAGCGTCCGGACACGCTGCGGTGGAAGGATCGCCGAAAGTGCGCCGCAAACTTTTGCGGCGCACTTTCAGCAACATATGGTAGGAGCGCTATTTTAGCGCTCCTTTCCAGGGGTGCCGATGGTGCGCCGCTGGATCGAGGCATGGGGATGCCTCGGTCCTGCAGCGCACCTTCCCAGGGTGGCCCACGGCCGCCCATCTGCTGAGGCCCGTAGTCAATTAAGTAACAATAAAACTCATCTGAGCCCAATTTAAACAGCCCAAACCAGCAGAAATACCATGAACTCACTAATTGCTTTGATATATACCAAACCCTCCAGTAATGTATGACGTTGGTTCTAACGAGTTATTCATCGACTATTAATTTTATTCTGTCAGCCCTTTTCCAGTTGAAACCAAGTCCCAATCTGGCCAATTGCACAACCGAGTAGTCACCCAATGACACGTGCCCCAATTATGTAATGTCACCTAAATTATAGGCTGGCCACCAAGCCAGAGGAAGGCCTCACCTCACACTCCCAACAGGGGGCACCAGTATCCCACCAAAATTATCAAGGCCAGGATTAGTTTGATTGAGTTGACCAGCCAGACCTGTAATTAAGAAAGTGGGGGGGGGGGGGTCTTTCTGTCAATGTATAACTTCCGAAGTCGGGCTGCTCAAAGGGGAAATGATGTGCAGCTGGGTTGCTGAAAGGAAGAGGAAGGCTCAGTTGCTAAAGTCACCCCACTTGGTGCCTGGAACGGCCCTCTCCTCACCGTGTTGTGGCTTGCATCACTGATGAGGTGCAGATGATTAACATGCACTTTGAATTGGCGCAAACTAGTGGGAATGACAATCATACCAAAAAAGAAGCAATTACAAGGGAATAATGAAAAGATCTGCTTCCATAGTGAGAATGATGGACTTTTTGGAATCGATTCACCAACATGGAGAGAAGGTGAATTGCAAACCGGTTTAAATGTAAGTGAGAATGAGCCCTATAATTCTTTGCACTTTGCTGCTCAAACTGCTCTCCCTCCCTCCCTCCCTTAATGTCATGCCTATTCCAAAAGGTCAGAGGTCTCTTACATACAAGTCCTTAAGTAGAAATGGTGACCACTTGCCATCCCACTGCAAAGAATTTGCACAGCACTTTGCAAATAAAGTTGCCGAGATCCTCTCCAACTTGGAACTTATAATTGATACAATGCCAGTGGATGTAACTTTGGTGCCTCTTTGTCCAGTGTTAATGGATGTTTTTCAACTTGATGATGTGGACAGGATCCTGAGAGATACATGTGTGCCAGACCCTTGTCCTTCATGGCTTATCCAACAGGCCAGAGGGGACTGCCTGAATAAGTGAATGGGGGAGTCATTGCCTCTGTACAACAAAGCAGCATCCCAACTGTCTTACAGTGGCTCCATTCCTTCCTGGAGGGGTGAACCCAGAAGGTGAAGCTGGGGGACTCCTGCTCGACCCCCTGGCAACTGACCTGTGGGGTCTCTCGGGATTCTGTGTTGTCACCTATGCTATTTAACCTATACATGAAACGCTGGGAGAAGTCATCTGGAGTTTTGGGGTATGGTGTTGGATATGATGATATCCCACTTATTAATGCTTTCTACCCCAATCCAAGGAGGATCTTCTTGTCCTAAACCAGTTTCATCAATCAGTAATGGACTGGATGAGGACAAACAGGGAATAGGGATTCAGCATGTATTAGATAGGGTTACACTTCTCCTGAAGACCCAGTTCACAGTTTGGGTGTGCTCCTGACTCAGCTTTGAAGTTTCTGCAGTAACTAAGGACTGGTTTTGCATATCTAAACCTTGTGTACCAGTTGTGCCCATTCCTTGAGAATGGATGCATGTAACATTATGGCCACAATGGTACATGCTTTAGTTAACATCTCATTTGGACCACTATAATGCACTGCATTTGGTGCTATCTTTGAAGAGTATTAGGAAACTTCAGCTGGTCCAAAGAGCTGCAGCCAGATTGTTAACTGAGGCAAGTTACAGAGACTACACAATGCCCTTGTTGAAACAGCTCCACTGGTTGCAAGTTTGTTTCTGGGCACAATAACGTGCTGGTTATGACTTATAAAGCCCTATATGACTCATATCCAGGCTACTTGGGAGATCGTATCTCCCTGTATGACCTGGCTCAGACTCTGAGATCATCAGGAGAGGCCCTTCTGTCAGTCCTACCACCATCATACGCGTGGTTGGTGGGGACACAAGAGAAGGCCTTCTCGGTGGATGCCCTTAAACTCTGTAACTCCCTTCCCTGGGAGACCAAAAAGACCTCCTCCTTGTTGTCTTTGCTTCTTGCACTCCACCCTTAATGTTCATTCTCCCTTCCTTTATGCCTGAAAGGAAAGAACATATTTTTTTTTTGTAAAACAAACTAACTGAATATTGTCTACATATTTTGTTCCATAGCTCAGCTCCTAGAAGGGATGGATACACACACACACACACACACACACACACATATATATAGACACATACGGATATATATATATATATATATATATATATATATGCCCACACACATATATAATGCAATAGCAGGGCTTTCTAGAAGCTTCCCCGTGGCTGGCAGCCCAAAACCAAGGGGGCATTCGAGAGGCCTTCAATGGGGGACCCCCTCCACCCTACTAACCAACCCCCCTGACCCCAAAGGCCCCCCCAGAAATTACCCATAATGCAATAGCAGGGCTTTCTAGAAGCTTCCCCGTGGCCGGCAGCCCAAAACCAAGGGGGCATGCGAGAGGCCTTCAATGGGGGACCCCCTCCACCCTACTACCCAACCCCCCCGACCCCAAAGCCCCCCCCAAAAAAAAATTACCCATAATTCCATGGAAAGGATAAATAGTCGCTCTATCGTTGCAAACACAGATTAAATGCATGCTATATATATGGTTAATGTATTGTATTTAGTATATATCAACAAAGCAATCCTGGAAGAACCCTAAATACCAACCCCCCCCCCAAAAAAAGCAAAGGGCTATTAGAAGCACATGGTTCTAAAAATACCCACCTTGCACATGTATGGCTGAGGTTGACGGTCCTTCTCCTGGTATTAACGGAGCTGCCTGTGATTAGGTCCCCTCCTGTCCTCCTTCCCCGGCTGCTGCCCTCACAACCTTGAGGCTTTTCGCTACTCTTTTGGGGAAAATCGCCCTGTCTTTTCTTAAAAATACATCTAGCTCCGCAAAATAAGGGCAAGAAACCGGAGCATTTCCGCTAATGCGATTGTGTGTTGTCACACGCCTATACTCCGCCCTCAGACCTTTACATTTATTCCTAACTTCGTCCAGAGACCTGTTGATCCCCTTCTCTTTAAGCTTGTTAGAAATATCTGTATAAATCAAATGGTTCCTATGGTTTGAAACCAATTCCCTCTGCACTCTCTCGTCACCCCACAGAGATATGAGTTCCACCAGTTCCCTGTGGCCCCAGGCGATACCCCTTCCCTTTTTCTGGGGTTCGGAAGGAGCAGCAGAAGAGGAAGCCATTTTGCTGTTTTAAAAAAACAAAAATAGAAATAGATGCCAATTGCCAATAGCTGAAATCAGTACCGAAAGGTCCTGATCGTCGCGCAATGATGATATTAGCGCCAAGGCGACTTTTGCAGCCGATCCCCGAAATGAGTTCCACGTGCAGCGGGCGATGGAGAAAAAGCAGGCGGCGGTGTTAGCGCGCATGCGCAATGATCATACTTCCAGTCTAGCGACACCTATTGGAAGTTCCCCCATAGGGAAATCCACAGCTATGGCCAACAGGTGGCAAATGTGGCTTCCCTCCGAAGTTTAGGCCTTGCTTGATATTATGGGTGCCAGCCGCAACCTCCTCCTGATCATGGTGTCCAGCTCGCACCCCAACCACCACATCTACAGCCGCCTCTCCAGAAGGCTGGCCCATAGAGGGTTCCAGAGGACTGTTGCCCAGGTTAGATCGAAGGTTAAAGTCCTCAGGAATGCCTTCTACTGGGCCAGAGCCTTGTTCCACGGGGACTCCCGTGGGAGGGCACCCACCCTTCTACAGGCAGCTGAGGCAGTTGTGGGAGCAGGCAGGCCGCCCCAATGGCAGGCGTGCCCGAAGACCACTAGGTAAGTCCCTGCCATATTATTGTAACACATGTAGGGGTATATATGTACATTTGCATGTCTACCTGTCCTTAAAGTTTTTTTCTGCCTAAAATATCGCCTATGTAATATTAATGGCAAGAAGAATGCCTGCAACAGATAATGTACCCTCTGTTTTATATATGTCTTTACTTCCATGAGAGGAACCAGAGGATGACTCTCAGGAAAGAGCCAAGGAAGAGGAGCAAGCGCCGGCCAGGCCGGAGGGAAGCCCGCCACCACAACAGGTGGAGGAGGAAGAAGGGAGAGCCAATCTCCCCCCCCCCCCAGGAGGAAGAAGAACACCCTCCTGGCGAGGGACAGGCTGGGGAGCAGCCTGGGGATGATGAGCCATTCCCCCCCCCCCCCCCGAGCCGGAGGACGTGGCTGAAGAACGACCATGTAAGTGTTTTGTCAATGTTGAAAAAGCAAATAATGCAATACCGTCAGACATGTAAGCCAGCAAGCAATAATGATGTATTTCTTTTTTTTCCTGGCCCTACAGTGAGGGAATTGATTTCGGCTCTCACACGCTCCCAGGAGCAGATCCTGGAGAGGCTCGGTGCCCTGGAACGGCAGGTGGACCAGCTGAGAATATCGGTGCAGCATTTTCAAGTGCACTGGTCCCTGCCTCGTGAATAAATTTTTTTTCGTTATCCAACCCACCCCCCTCTGCCATGTGTGTGACAACAGTCAGAGGTGTTTTTTTTTTATTTTCTTAATATTAATTTATTGATCTACTTTGTTTTTTCATTAATTTGTCCCTCCCGCCCCCTGGTGTTTTTGTTTTTTTCTTTGTTATCAAATAAATGAATGTGTAGCCAAATAATAATATTATTTAAATAAATAATTTATTTTGTGTTAGAAAACGTTGTATGGCATTTACTTTAATGGTCTGGGGGGGGGAGTTGAAAACAGACACATCAGAAGCACCTTTTCAACTTCTTTCCAGCAGTATTTAGATAGGTAGGACGGCAGAAGGTGTATCTGAAAGAGAAAAGAAGATCACTAGAACCTAATTGGAAAGGACCACAGGAATAGATTAAAAGCAAAAGCATCTCTTGTTACAGTATTATGCATACATATCACAATCAGAGCAGTGCAGGATATTAGCAAGCAGCAGCATACCATGGAGGTCCAAAAAGCAAGGGAGATTCGTTTTGTTTCTCTTGACAAGAGAATGTGAAAATATGAAAAGGGTTGCAGTTATCAAATCAGTGCTGGGAACTGTCTTGATATGGCTTGCTTCTTAGCTCTGACCCTAGAGAAGTGCAATGCAAGCAAAGAGGGAAACATCACAAAAAACATTAACCAGAGGCTGGATGGCCATCTGCCGGGGATGCTTTGATTGGGAGTTCCTGCATGGCAGGGGGTTGAACTTGATGGCCCTTGCAGTCTCTTCCAACTCCATGATGGACTAGAAAAACTCCTCCCTCTTAGAACAGGGCACCCGAGCATGAAGACATGTGCTTGGACTTTTGTGGAGCCAACTTCATTTTACTGTACATCAATTGAAGCACAGCCAGGAAGGACCTGTGGGGGGGGGGGGAGCATAAAAATGGCATTCCTGCATAGCAGGAGGTAGAGGTAGATCAAAGTACAGGTTTTCCCGCACCGTACCAACAAGAAGGGCCTCCTTGGAGGTGCATAGAAAGGACATTCCTGCATGGCTGGTGCTCAAGTTAGGTCGTTAAGGATTTCCCCCACCTTGCCAAAGAACAGGAATGTAGATAAGATATATATCTATATATATATATAGATATAGATATAGATATAGATATAGATATAGATATATATATATATGAAGCTGTAAATATAGATGACCTGAAATATGACGGAGACATCCAGAAAAAACCAAAAGTGCATGTGTAGGGAGTTATAGCGTACTGTGTCCCCATCTCTGTAGGTAACACACTGGCCACAGTAATCCGTACACTTGTCTATCCCTCCATTCCTCTCTCCCTCTCTCTTGACCTCCCTTTCTTTCTGTCTTTATATAGGTAGATCTATATATATATATTTCTCTCTCTATATATATATTTATCTATATCTATCTGCCTGTCTGTCCATATTAGTATATATATGCAAATGTAACCTTGGGGGCCGAAAAATGCCAAAAACCACAACTTACAAGCCGCTTTGGTAGCCAGACAGAAAAGGCAAGGTATAATCACCTTACAGAAATAAAGTGCGAATCAACAAGATCCAGCTTTTAGGGCCATCGCAAGCCCATGTACACTTTATAATCGCTACCTTTTTTTACTGCTACGGCAACCATTTTAAACATTCCTGGGATTTTCAGTATAGGTACGGTCATTCAGAATGGTCAGATAAAGAGCTTGAGGGCCTCAGCAAACTACAAATCCCATGATCCCAGAGGGTGCAGCTCTGAAAGCCGAAGTGGCATTGTTGTCGTTGTGGTTATTGTCAGAGAGAGTCATGTCAGGCTCATGATGAAAACAATAATAATGATAACAATAATAATAATAATAACAGTAATAATAACAGTAATAATAATAACAATAATAATGATAATTATTATTTCAACCCCACGCCTCTGACAAGCTACAGAGGGGGTATGCTGTGCTGTGGCCAACCTCCGGGGCTGAGAGAGTGTGACCTGCCCAAGGTCACCATGTTGGCTTTCATGCTCAAGTGGGGAATTCAAGATTGATCTCCAGGCCAGGGTTGTAGTACAAAAATGTTCAAACAACCACACCATGCTCTCAATAAAAGCATACCACATGATTAGTCCCTTTCCTCAGGCAACAAAAAATGTCTTAAGCTAGTCCTGCCCCTAGTAATAGTATCATGAGCCAAGAATACATGCAATACATTAAATCAAGGTAACACTCACACATCCATAGCGCCAGCAGGATGAATAGGTGACCAGGTTCCACGGCCTCTGGCATGTTGCTGGCAGCCAGGTATCCACACCTGAGAAAAGAGAAACATCAGAAAACAAAAAAGATCTCCCCCCCCCCCGAATTCTGGTCAACAAAACCATCCCTGATCTCCCCCCCCCAACCCCTGGTCGCGCGGCACCACATATCCCCCAAAAGAAAAATAAATTGCCTTAATACCCGCACTGTTTGTTGCCCGATCCAAACAGGAAGTAAGATACACGTCATAAGATGCTTCCTCAAAGATCCATGGGAAATGGCGCGGGGAACCATGGGCCATAAATTGGAAATACTCCACGATACGTCTGTCGTGTTCACACACAAAGCGCAACCGGCACCATTGCAGCATGACTCCGGCAGCAAGAGTGTAATTCCTCAAGAATTCCGGAATTTAAAAGAGCCGGGCGGATGCCGGGTAGCGCCGGGGATGGCGCTGGATAGGGCGTGGCTAGGGACGACGTTGTGTGAACACACGGAAAAAAGATCCGGAGTGACGCCGGACGGAGGTAGGATTGCGTCCGCAAAAATCCCCATATGAAAATGTCCGTTGTATTAGGAGCAGCTTAGGGAGCTGGACATGTTTAGCTTGGAGAAGAGAAAGTTAAGAGGTCATATAATTGCCCTGTTTAAATATTTAAATGGGTGTCACATTGAGGATGGCACTAGCTTATTTTCTGGTGCTCTAGAGAATAAGACCTAGAGCAATGGATTCAAGCTACAGGAAAAGAGGTTCCATCTAAGCATTAGGAAGAACCTCCTGACAGTAAGAGCTGTTTGAAAGTGTAATATGCTGCCTTGGGGAGTGGTAATCTCCTTCTTTGGAGGTTCTTTTAACAGAGGCTGGATGGCCATCTGTTGGGAGTGCTTTTACTGTGTATTCCTGCATGGCAGGAAATTGGACTGGATAGCCCTTGTGGTCTTTTCCAGCGCTATGATTCTATGGCCTCATTCCCACTATGATTTAAAATGAATTGCTAATCGGGTTATATGTCTGTCGTTCCCATATGAAACTGGTTCCAATCCTATTGAGCTCAGCTGCAATCATGATGAAGTGAGACAAATGCAAAAATACTGCAGTTTCCTGACACTAGCTTTTTTGGCGGTTATTTTGAAAAGAATTGATTCCAAAGTGTTCAACAAGTGAGAATGATGGATCTGAATCACATCATTCTGGAGGGGAGGGACTAATGGCAGAGGGGTGTTTACCATCCCTCCTCAGTTTTTGGGAAATCGGCTATCCCCTCCTCCCCCCGCCCGCTGTGATGTGGTGTGACCTATGGCCGCACATCATATTTGCAACTACTTGCAATTATGGGCAGACTGCAGCTGAGTGAGGCAAGTAGTTGCAAAAACAATGGAATGCATATTGCATCGGCACAAAGGACACCAAATGCGATTATTTGGGTAAAACATTGGCCACAACTTTTATTTTGTACAGGGTCTTCAATCCTATCAATTAAACATTTAAATAACAATTTCTTAAACAATTTCTTAAATGAGAATTTTGTTCTTGACGCATGCATTTTTGTAGTTAAGTGCGAACACTATTAATTAATTACTTCTATCATGGCATGCGTCAAGTCCATTAGTTTATGCATTATATAACAGTAAATATCTAACCCCTCCCTCAACCGGAAATGACGTCATAAGGATTTCTATGACGCCATAACAATATGACATCATCCAATCCTTTCCAAACCCTAGTTGGGGGGCTTCTCCCCTCCCTTCCCCTCCAAGTTCTAGTTGGGGATCTTCCTCCCTTTCCCTCCCAGCTCTGGTTGGGGGGGGGGGGTCTTCCCTCTTTCCACTTCCTTCCCAAACTCTAGCTGGTAGTCTTCCTTCCCTTCTCTTCCCCTCCCCTCCAAGCTTTAGTTGGGGGTCTTCCCCTTCCCTTCCCTCCCCTTTAAACTCCAATTGGGGGTCTTCTCCCCCTTTCCCTTCCAAACTCTAGTTGTGGGGGGTCTCCCCCATCCCCTCCCCTCCCTTCTAAGCTCTAATTGGGAGTCTTCCTCCCCTCCCCTCCCCTCCCCTCCCAGCTTTAGTTGGGAGGCTTCCCCTACTCTTCCCCCTCCCAGCTCGGTTGGGGGGGGGTCTTCCCCTCCCCTCTCCTCCCCTCTAAGCTCTAGTTGGGGGGTCTTCCCCTTCATCCCCCTCCCCTCCCCACTCCAGTTGGGGGGTCTCCCTTCCCCTCCAAGGGCTCTTTATTTCTCTTCCAACTTTTGGCCTCTTGTCTCCTGGGTCCCGGTGGCTTGGCTTGGCTTGGTTTGGACTCATCCTCCCTTGTTTAAATATTTAAAGGGATGTCATATTGAGGAGGGAACAAGCTTGTTTTCTGCCGCCCCAGAAACTAGGACCCGGAACAATGGGTGCAAGCTCCAGGAAAAGAGATTCCACCTCAACATTAGGAGGAACTTCCTGACAGTAAGGGCTGTTCGACTGTGGGACACACTCCCTCGGAGAGTAGTGGAGTCTCCTTCCTTGGAGGTCTTTAAGCAGAGGCTGGATGGCCATCTGTCAGGGATGCTTTGATTGGGACTTCCTGCATGGCAGGGGGTTGGACTGGATGGCCCTTGTGCTCTCTTCCAACTCTATGATTCTATGATTCTATGATTCTAAGGTTAAATGACGTCATACGTTTTTTGGTTAGAATTTTTTATAAACCCCATTAATAGTTTCCAGTTAACCTAATTATCCCCCAAGGGGGGGAGCTACCCACCACAGGAGGGGGGCAGCCTAACTTGGCATCCCCTTCCCCTGAAAAAAAATTGCTCTTTTAATGTATGACTCCAAAGAAGTCAAGTATATGTCATTCCCTTCTGGAGAGAGATGTACTCCATCGCCCCTGTACAATTGTGGCAATGTAACCTGAATTCCTTCATGATCAACAATAATTATTCCCATTTCCCCCAAAGTTTTGGCCACAGATCTTTTCAACCAACGTCAAGCTCCGTTGATGGCCGCATCACTCCGAGCACCATACCAAGATCTCTGAGGCAGCAACTTTGTTCACATGTGCACAGTATTTGGCATCCTTCGCTTAACCTCTTGCATGTCATTAACAATTCTTTTAGCTAACTTTAGTTTTGCCAGATCATTTTCTCCTAAATGAACTAGCAAGATCTTGGGATGTGTGAAGGATGCCAGCAATTCAATAATTCTAGGTAGTAGAGCTCCCCAAAGCATTCCTCTACGACCGAACCACCTTACAGCTCCTACGTCTCTCAATCCCATGGTCGAATCCCGTCGATGCTCGATGAACTGCCACTCGGTCCAAAAGACTAGGCTGTGGCCAAGTATCCATATGTCTCCACCATTCAGTTCTGCTAAATATAATCAGAACAAATCAGTGAATTAGCAATTCAGTTTATCTTAGGTGCGAACATAAGACTTAAAAGCCCTAGAACACCAGCGGCCAATCTTGCGAATTGCACTATCACTTAAACCATGTGTTGCTGCAGCCGTCGCTGCCCCAATTCTGAAAGAATGAGAAGAAAATTGAGCCACTGGCAAACCGGCATGTCTCAAAACCTCTCGCAGCACAGCCCAAAATTGAAACTGCATCAAAGGAAGGCCAGATAAATGTAAAAATAAATACCCTGTTACTCTTGGCCTTATTCTGAGGTAATCAGATAATGCCAGCACTGGGCAAATATGGCCGTCAGGTAACCTAGCCAAAATTACTGATTGTCCTTTCCCCAACTGATCGGTCTTTGACCGCCTAATTGTCATTTGTATTCCCTGTTCAGAAATATGGCTATCTGAGAATAACAGAGCCCGGCCAGATTCATCAGTATGGGAACAAGGGACAATTTCGCTTATCCTCAAGGCCGCAAAAAAGGCCAACAAAAATACTGCTCTAAACAATATCACCTCTTTGGGTGTGAAATATGTAGATGGGAGGTTTTGCCAAACTTTAATCAATATAGGACCTGTTATTGGCAACCGATTATCTCGTACTGTTATGGACTCCCTAGCCCATCCTTCCAAAGCCTGCGAACTCTAAAATCAACAGTAGGGTCATTAAAACCTCTGGCTCTAGAATAAAATGACAGTGCTGCCATTCTGCCTCTGATAGTGACTGGAGATAAACCTGATTGCCTAAGGTTGACTGCAAAATTTAGGATAACCTTCACCTTCAATGGCCAGACCTCTACCTCCCCGACAGTTAACAAGAAACATCTGAATGCTCGCAACATGAGCTGATATGACTTACGTGTCGATGGGGCGATGGACTGGAGAATTACCTTGTCAATTTCTATTCTTCAAGGGACCAAAGATGTGTTGGTACCTCCAATGGTTGGGCTGCTGCCTCTGGCACCAGTTTAAAATATTCAAAAATAAAATAAATTCGCAAAAGCAAACCTAGATTTTGCCATTTTATATAAAGGACACCATTTTACTATGCCATTGTATATAATGGGACTTGAGAATCCATGGATTTGGGTATCCATGGGGGGTCTTGGAACCAACCCCCAGTGGATATGAAGGACCCACGGTAATATAGTTGCCTGAAAAAAGATACTTTTTGCTAAAAAGGGTGGAACATTGTCACATTTCAAAAGGAAATGTCTCTTTACAGGTTTAAAGTTTTCTTGTTGTTCTTGTTGTGTGACTCCAAGTCATTTTTTACTTATGGCAACCCTAAGGGGATCCTATCACAGGGTTTTCTTGGCAAGTTTCAAGGGGATTTGAACCCCCATAATCCAAAACTCAAACCACTACACCATGTTGGTTTCCTTAAAGTTTGCTGGTAACTTTTAAATGTTGCCTTTCAAAACATTTTAAGACATTGTATGGTCATTTTGACCACTACCAACCCAATTTATGCCTTTCTTTTATGTCCTAAGGGTTTTTTGAACCAAAGCAACAAAAAAGTAACATTACTGTAATGAGTCCAATAACACATAATGTCTTAATACTGCAAGTAATAGCACCAACCAGTTATTTTCCAAAGAGTATGAGAAGTAACAGCAATTATTTAAGCTTTAAAAATAATGTCCCAAGTCCTGCTTCTGACTATGGGGCTATGCAGACGGGCAAAAAGAGGTGCTTTGAGGCTGACTTGAAGGCATGGCATTTAGACGACACATGTCTAAAAGTCGCCAGGGAAGTTGCCTCTAGCAGCCACATGCCAGGAAAAGCTGCTCTTAAAAGGAGCAGCTTTTTTCTGCTTCTTTGGCAAAGATGTGCACCTTCACATGTGCGTATGCATGCAGCAACACCGGTGCACCAGAAAAAGGGTGCCAAAGATCTAAAATGGCCATATAAATGCACCGCTGCACATGTGGCAGACATTGAGTTGGCGATCCAGAATATGCACCCTACGATGCAGGGTTTAATTTAAAGTGCCCTATGCTTCCAGGTGTGGATGCACCGGCACAGGTCCGCTTGAATATTAGAACCCTAACCCTAACTCTAATTGTAACCCTACACATGCCCCCTAGCAACTGTTCTCTATTGTCCTTGCCTTTCTCTCTATTTGGGAGAGTGTGACTTGCCAAGTCACCCACAGGACTTCCACGACTGACTTGATTTGAACTTGGGTCCCCCAGAATTCTAATCCAACATTCACACCAGTCCACTACACTGGCTCTGTAATTCAAGATGAGAAGGGCACAATAACCCTTATCTCTGGCCATAGGCTCCCCTCCAGCTCTCTCTGAAATGAATTAGTAAGTATAGCCCTTCCTTAGGGTTTCTCCATCCCCTGGTCCAAAGCAACAATTCATAGGGGCTGTGTATGCACAGTATCTTAAGAAACAGGTTGTCTATGACTTGTTGTGTTGTCAGGTTTTCAAAGCAACAATATGGGACCGTTGAAATTTGTGACTATTCTCAAGTTTGTGTTCTGTCTAAATACCAAATGGATGTCTTAATTTTAACTGGCCTGGCCATGTATTGCTCTGCAAAATTAACAGATTGTCCACATCCAAAAATCACATGATGGGCACACATGTCTTTATGAAGGACTCACACCCAAAAATACAGGAATGTTTTTGGTATCTATATAAAAGGGGAAGCTTGCCAAGCTTCCAGTCAGGGACATCCCTCATTATAAAAGATGCCTATAAACCCTGTAAAGGACCAGCTCTCTAGCCACTCAAATAAGGTATGCTGCTTATTAGGGGCAACCATAAGCAGTCATTAAGAGGTGTGGAGGGTAATGCCAAGAGGAAGAGGTCCACTGAAATGCCATGGGGGAAGCTGCAAGGGCTGAAGATTTCTTCTGACTTATGGCTGCACAAAGGAACCATGGAGACATTTGTGATGCACACTGGAATCCTGCCAAGGCCCTACACATGCCTCTCCAGGCAGTACTGGCTGGTTCAGTGCCTTGTCTGAAGCATTTGCTTGGCTTTGGTTACAAATATGGAGGAGACTATGCTGTACAGCCATTCTTCTCTTCTTTGGGAATGCATTTGCATACTGGTCAGGAATGCTATCCTGATACCAGTTTTTTATCTAATGTGGAAACTTCTGGAAGGCCTTCCTGGATGGAGATACCTGTGTCAGTTGTGCCAAGCAAGCGTCAGGCATATTTTAGCCATCCCTGGAGTTTTAGTGTCATTTTGGCCTATAACAGAATGGGTGAGTACCTTCACATCTATAAGTGGCCCTGTGACCCTTCATGTAGAGAGTTCTTGTAGCACCTTTGAGACTAACTGAAAGAAAGAAGTTAGCAGCATGAGCTTTTGTAGACTTAAGTCTACTTCCTCAGATGCATCCCTATGGCTGCACACCATGGACCGACAATCTCTTTCTGTATTACTGTTACTATATTCAGTTTTGTAGCCTACCAGGTATCACCATCTGGCACTTTGGACCATCAGTGATTTGGATTCTGTCAGAGAATCAAGGAATCCATGAATTCTCATCAGATAATGTGGACTGTTCCAAACAATGTCCCTTCTTCCCACTGTCCTATTATGATCTTTTCTGTAGCTGATTTGTTGGTCTCTTTTAGAATTGCTCCCACAGCACCTCTCACTACTAGAGCCTCAGTTGTTTTCTTTTCCCACAGGCTCTGAATCTCCATTTGTCATTCTTAAGATTTCCTCATCTTCTCCCTCTGTTAGTCTTCAATTCTGCTGTTCAGCAGGATTGCCAAATCCATAACCCAACCCTTTTTTCTCACAGCCACATCTGTGTCTGCCATATTATGTTCCAAGGATGTATCCATTTGAATCTTAAATGTCCCACAGGATTTTAACTTCACCACCTTTCCCACCATATGGGAACTCAAAATAACGTACAAAAATTAAAGAAATAAATTAAAGCAGATTGCTGTATAAAGGCAAAAAATATCAATACTCGTGATTAAAATACAGTTAAACAATCCATAAAGTTGTTTTTTTTTAACTAATTACTCTTTGAAAACCAAAAATAAAATAATATTTATCTATTTATAAAATTTATTCACTTAATCAGGAATGGTGTACCTGGTAGCTGTTTCTGTGCTAAATGATGTGTTCTCAAGTATGTATGACCTTGTGTAAAAAGGGAAATGTGACATGTAGGTTTGTTGAGTGGAGAATAGGAGACTTTTAGCAGTTGAGCATGGGATGCAGAAAAATGTGAGTATTCTTGACATACTACTCCAGAAAGGAGAGATGAAGGGCTTAGAGATAATGGTATTGCGGATGGACCCCGAACCAGCCAAGGAAGGGGTTTACTTACAGGGAAATATTACATCCCAAGCATGGGCATGCCAGTGCTTGTTTTGCAAGAGGGACCACTCTAGTGATTACAGCAAAGGTTTTATAACTTCCATTCAGGATGAGCTCATGGGAATCAACAGGACATGAGCATGAAAAGTTTTCATTTGGTAATCAACAGGTTGTAGTCAATATTCTGATCAGTGGAAAGAATAGAAGAGGAAGCTAGAAATGTTGCAGTTTTCAACAACAGGGTTCTGTAGAACTAGTCTCTGGGAGGAGAGCCAGATGAGCAACATTTGCAATGTTTGGATACACCAAATTCCTTTCCACAGCCACCTCTTGCAAAACATGTTCTATTTTTTGTGGGTTTTTCGGGCTGTATGGCCATGTTCTAGAAGAGTTTCTATCTGACATTTCACCAGCATCTCTGGCTAGCATCTTCACCAGATGCTGGTGAAACATCAGAAAGAGACTCTTCTAGAACATGGCCACACAGCCTGAAAAACCCACAAAAACTATGGGTGCCGGCCATGAAAGCCTACGACTTCACATGTTCTTGTTATCTTAAGTGGAGAAGTGGGAAGGAGACATGAATATAAGAGCACTATCAAAGATGGCTGTGCTCTGGCTCACCAAACTGTGGCTGGGCCTGGATGTAAATTCTGTAAAATGGATTTAAGTGAACAAGTAGATCTAAATCTAATTCTTTAGGTTTGCTTTCCACGGTTCTGAATCCCAGCCATTGGTTGACATAGAAAGGAGCTAGCGAAACTCCCCATTCTCCCCTTCACACTTCATGGTCTTCACACCCCCACCATTGGGAATGTGGCCCCTAAAGAGGTTTGCTACGTGGCAATGACACCTCCTCCAACTGTCCAAATTAATTTTCCAGCTGCTTTTAAAAAGTTTCAATTTCTCTCTCCTCCTCCCACTTTCCCCCTTTTGTGCTGAGCTTACTTCAGTTGCTGCAAACTGAATTCAAAGTGTAAAAGTAGTTTCTACTCAGTTGAATCAACAAGGAGAAGAGGAGAGGAATGGAATCTTGCCCTTCCCAGTTCGGAATCAAACAATTCTTTATAAAAGCAATCAAACAATTCTTTATAACAGTCTAGAGGCCCTGTAAGCAAAAGCAAACTGTTGCAGTCTCTCCTCATCCCTGGCATGTTTTTCCTCATTTACAACTTTTGCCATACTGACCACCCTCTGATGTTGCTTGGCCACCCATGTCCTTCTTTTTGTCTGTGAAGTGTTGGAGAACATGCAATGAATCCTTCGGGCTAGAAAAAACAAACAAAAACAAAAACTGGCACAGAGTCCTTTACCATGTGGCTGCTGTAAGGGAGAAGAACTGAGTGCCAGCACCATCTCACCACCTATTCCATTATTTGCTTCATGACTGGGCATTTCCCTCCCTTTCTTCTTTCTTTGTAGCACATTCATCAAGGAAGAGTTGAGAAGCAGCAAGAGACTACAACCCATGGAAAAGGTAATGATCTTCCTGGTCCCAAATGTTCAGAGGACTGCTCCTCACCAGCTGATGCCTTCAAATGTTTTTGCCCACAATACCCCCTAGGAGACTTGGGGGATTTTTTAGCAGATGCTGCCCTTGTCCTGGCCATTTTAACCCTGGGAGAGGCGTTTTTTTTTCTATGACTGAAAGTGAACCTGACTATAATTTTCAAGTCACTTCTTGTTATAGGAAAAGAGCTCTTTTGGGCCTAAATAGGCTGGAAACGAGAACAGGGCAAACCTACAATCCTCCCTCCCTACGTCAGGTGTGTTTTTGGAGGAATAATTTATATTTTGGGGAATATTTTGCTTTCTTTTAGAGCTGCAGCTCAAAACCCATTTCCAGTAAAGGCCAACAACCAGTTATTAAATTGCCAGCAAGTATAAAAATGTCCAACTATTTCCATAGAGGAACTGATGTATGAGTAAAGCACCCACAGAATTTCGGCCAGCGTTGATTCCCAAAACTTGGAAAAATTACTTCTTTGGGTTGCAACTTCGACTGCTGGGCAAATGCCCCCTACAGAAGTTTCCTCAGTAGCAAAGGCATGCCCTCCAACTGCTCCAGTTTGGCAGGGACTGTCCCAGTGAAACCTCTGTCACCCACCTTTTCAGTAACTTTCAAAATATCCCAGTTCCTCTCTTCTTCTGTCATTTTCCCCCTTTGTCCATGTAGGTGACCCTATGAATGAATGAAGTCATCCTGTCATCAACAGCCTTGCTGAGATCTTGCACGCTCAGGGTAGCTTTGTCTTCCTAAGCTGAATCTATCCCCCTGTAATGTGGTCTTCCTCTTTTCCTACTGTCTTTCACCTTACCAAGTATTATTGTCTTTTTAGTAAGCTATGCCTTCTCATGTTATGGCCAAAGTATAACAGCCTCAGTTTAGTCAGCTTGGCTTCTAGGGAGAGTTCAGGTTTCATTTGCTTGAGGAACCATTGATTTGTCTTGTTAGCAGTCCAGAGTATCCATAGAATTCTTCTCCAGCACCACATTTCAAATGAGTTGTTTTTCCTCCTATCAGGTTTGTGCACTGACCAGCTTTCACAGCTACTCAGAAACGAAAAATATGATGGCATAGAGAAGGCTGACTATGGTATTCAATGTACAATAACATCAGAAATCCACAAAAGTGTTACCTTTCTTCGGCCAACCGAAATGCACAAAATGCATTTATGCAAGCTTTTGAAAATCCACTGGCTTCTCCATCAGGCAAAGGTGTTAAAAATTATACAGGGGAAAAATTATAAAATTATGATGTTAGTCACAGACCTGCATTTTCTCAAGATGTTGTTGTTGTGTTGTTCTGTGGAGAGATATCTATGCAAGCAGGCCCCTTCTCCTTTTTGCCATGTGGCACTGGGAACAAAGCATTCCAAACTTCAGGAGATAAAATTTGAATTCCATTAGCAATACAGAAATGTAACTCTTCTGATATCCAAGACCTGGGATCTCAACACCTTGAGAAAATGC
Source organism: Phrynosoma blainvillii (assembly GCA_026167975.1). NCBI lineage: Eukaryota > Metazoa > Chordata > Lepidosauria > Squamata > Phrynosomatidae > Phrynosoma > Phrynosoma blainvillii. The sequence goes on from JANUYF010000004.1 coordinate 159,349,819, forward strand.
AGGCCTGTCATTTTATACCTGTTTTTTCTTGTATGATTTTTTAACACCTTTGCCCAATAAAGAAACCAGTTGAGGTTCGAAAACTGGCATCATGTATTTTGTACATGTTGGTTGTTCAAATAAAGGTATCACTCTTTTATGGATTTTGGATGTTGTTGTGTTTTACTATATGGTCAAAATAGCAGCCTTTGAATATGTTTCAGGCATGTGAAGATACCGTATTTTAGCTGCTACAGGTGATCCTAAAGAGTGAGCCAATAGCTTGGGAGTTTACATTTTGGGGTAAAATAAAATAAAACATTTTTATAAAAAAAAATGGGATGACATTTGGCATGTTTTACCAAAACAGAACTTATAATGTTCCTGATGAAAAAACTTGGAGGTGTTGCTTGCAACATTCAATATTCAATCCCTAACAAAGGGGCTGTGACCTCACAAAGGATGGAGACATCTTGGATCTCAGAAGAAGTACCTTTTTGTATTACTAATGGGATTTCAATTTCTGGTCTTTGGAATGCTTTGTTTCAAATGCCAAATGGCCAGAACGAGGAAGGGCCTGCTTGCATATAAGATATCCCTGTGCAGAATAACACAACAACACCTTAAGAAAATGCAGGCCTGTGACTAACATTGTCATCTTATATAATTTTTTTCTCCTGTATGATTTTTTAACACCCTTGCCTGATGAAGGAGCCAGTGGAGCTTCAAAAGCTTGCTTAAAGTATTTTGTGAAGTTTGACTGGCTAAATAAAGTTATCACTGTTTTGTGGATTTTGTGCTCTACCATATTGTCAACATGGCTACCCTTAAATGTGTTTCCTTCAGTAATCAATGATTACCATTGAATTTATCATTTAATATGACCTAAATTCCCTAAAAGCACCAGATTGTCAAATCTAGGCAGGTTCAGGCCTGGTTAGTACTTAGATGGGGAATGACAATGAATGTCAGGTCCTGCAGGTTACATTTCAGAGGCAGGAACAGTAAAATCCACCTCCCAGTATTCCTTGCATAAGACAGACCTATGAAAGATTCATAGGGACACCATTAGTAGATAGGTGACTTGAAGGCATCCTTTGTTGTTGTTGTTAACTGACCTCAAGTTGACCTCAGCTCATAGAGACCCTGTGGATGAGACTTATCCAAGATCCCCTTTTTCCAGTGCTCTGCTTAGGTGTTGCAGATTCAGGTGCCTGACACACACACACACACACACTCATACACATCATTGCATGCTTTTGTCCTTAACTTGCTTCAATTATGGGAGCTGCCGTTCAAAAAAGTAATTTTTCCAGTTAGTGCTGATTACAACTGTGTAACAAGGGAAGAAGAGCTGTCAATCCCAGGAATTTTCCTTTTCTTTTCAGGAACAACTATTCCTCAAAGTGGTGAAGGAAGAGTTTCCTCAAGTGCTGAGTTCCTAGGTTGTCCACGGCCCGTTGATGAGAAGATCACCATAATTGGAGGAATCTTGGAGAGGAAATTAAACATGCAGGATGGATGCAAAGTCTGGAAGAAGTGCCATGAAAGTCCATGTCTGGAGGTCAAAGCATGTGGAACTCGCTTGGAAAATAAGAGTGAAAATTTATGCGGAGATGTTGGGGAACACAAACAGCATCCTCACATCCTAGGTGGTCCAGGTCCCGTTGATGAGAAGATCGCCATAATTGTAGGAATCTTGGAGAGGAAATTAAACCTGCAGGATGGATGCAAAATCTGGAAGAAGTGCCATGAAAGTCCATGTCTGGAGGACAAAGCACCTGGAACTCACTTGGAAAATAGGAGTGAACGTTTATGCGGAGATGTTGGGGAACACAAACAGCATCCTCACTTCCTAGGTGGTCAAGGTCCCATTGATGAAAAGATCACCATAATTGGAGGATTCTTGGAGAGGAAATTAAACCTGCAGGATGGATGCAAAATCTGGAAGAAGTGCCATGAAAGTCCATGTCTGGAGGTCAAAGCACCTGAAACTCGCTTGGAAAATGAGAGTGAACGTTTATGCGGAGATGTTGGGGAGCACAAACAGCATCCTCAGTTCCTACGTGGTCCAGGTCCAGTTGATGAGAAGATCACCATAATTGGAGGATTCTTGGAGAGGAAATTAAACCTGCAGGATGGATGCAAAATCTGGAAGAAGTGCCATGAAAGTCCATGTCTCGAAGTCAAAGCATCTGAAACTCGCTTGGAAAATAAGACTGAACATTTATGTGGAGATATTGGGGAGCACAAACAGCATCCTCAGTTCCTAGGTGGTCCACGTCCCATTGATGAGAAGATCGCCATAATTGTAGGAATCTTGGAGAGGAAATTAAACCTGCAGGATGGATGCAAAATCTGGAAGAAGTGCCATGAAAGTCCATGTCTCGAAGTCAAAGCATCTGAAACTCGCTTGGAAAATAAGACTGAACATTTATGTGGAGATGTTGGGGAGCACAAACAGCATCCTCACTTCCTAGGTGGTCCAGGTCCCGTTGATGAGAAGATCGCCATAATTGGAGGAATCTTGGAGAGGAAATTAAACCTGCAGGATGGATGCAAAGTCTGGAAGAAGTGCCATGAAAGTCCATGTCTGGAGGTCAAAGCATGTGGAACTCGCTTGGAAAATAAGAGTGAACTTTTATGCGGAGATGTTAGGGAGCACAAACAGCATCCTCACTTCCTAGGTGGTCCAGGTCCCATTGATGAGAAGATCACCATAATTGGAGGATTCTTGGAGAGGAAAATAAACCTGCAGGATGGATGCAAAATCTTGAAGAAGTGCAATGAAAGTCCATGTCTGGAGGTCAAAGCATCTGAAACTCACTTGGAAAATAAGAGTGAACATTTATGTGGAGATGTTGGGGAGCACAAACAGCATCCTCAGTTCCTACGTGTTCCACGTCCCGTTGATGAGCAGATCGCCATAATTGTAGGAATCTTAGAGAGGAAATTAAACCTGCAGGATGGATGCAAAATCTGGAAGAAATGCCATGAAAGTCCATGTCTCGAAGTCAAAGCATCTGAAACTCGCTTGGAAAATCAGACTGAACGTTTATGTGGAGATATTGTGGAGCACAAACAGCATCCTCAGTTCCTAGGTGGTCCAGGTCCCGTTGATGAGAAGATCGCCATAATTGGAGGAATCTTGAAGAGGAAATTAAACGTGCAGGATGGATGCAAAGTCTGGAAGAAGTGCCATGAAAGTCCATGTCTCGAGGTGAAAGCATGTGGAACTCGCTTGGAAAATAAGAGTGAACATTTATGCAGAGATCTTGGGGAACACAAACAGCATCCTCAGTTCCTAGGTGGTCCAGGTCCCGTTGATGAGAAGATTGCCATAATTGGAGAAATCTTGGAGAGGAAATTAAACATGCAGGATGGATGCAAAGTCTGGAAGAAGTGCCATGAAAGTCCATGTCTGGAGGTCAAAGCATGTGAAACTCGCTTGGAAAATAAGAGTGAACATTTATGCGGAGATGTTGGGGAAAACAAACAGCATCCTCACTTCCTAGGTGGTCCAGGTCCCGTTGATGAGAAGATCGCCATAATTGTAGGAATCTTGGAGAGGAAATTAAACCTGCAGGATGGATGCAAAATCTGGAAGAAGTGCCATGAAAGTCCATGTCTGGATGTCAAAGCATCTGAAACTTGCTTGGAAAATAAGAGTGAACGTTTATGCGGAGATGTTGGGGAGCACAAACAGCATCCTCAGTTCCTACGTGGTCCACGTCCCATTGATGAGAAGATCGCCATAATTGTAGGAATCTTGGAGAGGAAATTAAACCTGCAGGATGGATGCAAAATCTGGAAGAAGTGCCATGAAAGTCCATGTCTCGAAGTCAAAGCATCTGAAACTCGCTTGGAAAATAAGAATGAACGTTTATGCGGAGATGTTGGGGCGCACAAACAGCATCCTCAGTTCCTAGGTGGTCCACGTCCTGTTGATGAGAAGATCGCCATAATTGTAGGAATCTTGGAGAGGAAATTAAACCTGCAGGATGGATGCAAAATCTGGAAGAAGTGCCATGAAAGTCCATGTCTCGAAGTCAAAGCATCTGAAACTAGCTTGGAAAATAAGACTGAACGTTTATGTGGAGATGTTGGGGAGCACAAACAGCATCCTCAGTTCCTAGGTGGTCCAGGTCCCGTTGATGAGAAGATCGCCATAATTGGAGGAATCTTGGAGAGGAAATTAAACCTGCAGGATGGATGCAAAGTCTGGAAGAAGTGCCATGAAAGTCCATGTCCGGAGGTCAAAGCATATGGAACTCACTTGGAAAATAGGAGTGAACGTTTATGCAGAGATGTTGGGGAACACAAACAGCATCCTCAATTCCTACGTGGTCCACGTCCTGTTGATGAGAAGATCGCCATAATTGTAGGAATCTTGGAGAGGAAATTAAACCTGCAGGATGGATGCAAAATCTGGAAGAAGTGCCATGAAAGTCCATGTCTCGAAGTCAAAGCATCTGAAACTAGCTTGGAAAATAAGACTGAACGTTTATGTGGAGATGTTGGGGAGCACAAACAGCATCCTCAGTTCCAAGGTGGTCCAGGTCCCGTTGATGAGAAGATCGCCATAATTGGAGGAATCTTGGAGAGGAAATTAAACCTGCAGGATGGATGCAAAGTCTGGAAGAAGTGCCATGAAAGTCCATGTCTGGAGGTCAAAGCATATGGAACTCACTTGGAAAATAGGAGTGAACGTTTATGCAGAGATGTTGGGGAACACAAACAGCATCCTCAATTCCAACATGGTCCACGTCCTGTTGATGAGAAGATCGCCATAATTGTAGGAATCTTGGAGAGGAAATTAAACCTGCAAGATGGATGCAAAATCTGGAAGAAGTGCCATGAAAGTCCATGTCTCGAAGTCAAAGCATCTGAAACTAGCTTGGAAAATAAGACTGAACGTTTATGTGGAGATGTTGGGGAGCACAAATAGCATCCTCAGTTCCAAGGTGGTCCAGGTCCCGTTGATGAGAAGATCGCCATAATTGGAGGAATCTTGGAGAGGAAATTAAACCTGCAGGATGGATGCAAAGTCTGGAAGAAGTGCCATGAAAGTCCATGTCTGGAGGTCAAAGCATGTGGAACTCGCTTGGAAAATAATAGTGAACATTTATGTGGAGTTGTTGGGGAACACAAACAGCATCCTCACTTCCTAGGTGGTCCAGGTTCCATTGATGAGAAGATTGCCATAATTGGAGGAATCTTGGAGAGGAAATTAAACCTGCAGGATGGATGCAAAATCTGGAAGAAGTGCCATGAAAGTCCATGTCTGGAGGTCAAAGCATCTGAAACTCACTTGGAAAATATAAGTGAACGTTTATGCGGAGATGTTGGGGAGCACAAACAGCATCCTCAGTTCCTACGTGGTCCACGTCCCATTGATGAGAAGATCGCCATAATTGTAGGAATCTTGGAGAGGAAATTAAACCTGCAGGATGGATGCAAAATCTGGAAGAAGTGCCATGAAAGTCAATGTCTCGAGGTCAAAGCATCTGAAACTCGCTTGGAAAATAAGAGTGAACTTTTATGCGGAGATGTTGGGCAATACAAAGAGCATCCTCAGTTCCAAGGTGGTCCAGGTCCTGTTGATGAGAAGATCGCCATAACTGGAGGAATCTTGGAGAGGAAATTAAACATGCAGGATGGATGCAAACTCTGGAAGAAGTGCCATGAAAGTCCGTGTCTGGAGGTCAAAGCATGTGGAACTCGCTTGGAAAATAAGAGTGAACGTTTATGCGGAGATGTTGGGGAACACAAAGAGCATCCTCAGTTCCTAGGTGGTCCAGGTCCCATTGATGAGAAGATCGCCATAACTGGAGGAATCTTGGAGAGGAAATTAAACCTGCAGGATGGATGCAAAATCTGGAAGAAGTGCCATGAAAGTCCATATCTGGAGGTCAAAGCATCTGGAACATGCTTAGAAAGTAAGAGTGAACATTTATGCGGAGATGTTGGGGAGCACAAGCAGCATCCTCAATTCCTAGGTGGTGCTGGTCCCTTTGAGAATTTTTCCATAATTGGAGGAATCTCAGAGAGGAAATTAAACCTGCAAGATGGGCACAAAATCTGGAAGAAGTGCCATGAAATTCCATGTCTGGAGGTCAAAGCATCTAGAACTTGTGTGGAAGATATCAATGGACGTTTATGCGAAGATGTTGGGGAACACAAATAGCCCCCTCAGTTCTTAGATGGTGCACATCCCATTGGGAAGAAGTTCTCCATGATGAGAGGATTTCTGAAGAAATTAAACCTGTACAGCAGATGGAAGAAGAGAAATAAAGTTTCCTCCCTGGAGGCCAAAGGCTTTCACGGGTGGCATCCATAGCTTTCTGTATTTTTTTTTTTTTTTTACTGTGTGACCATCTTCTGGAGGAATTTATTCCTGATGGTTCACCTGAAACTGTAGCTGGCATCTTCAGACGTTGGTGGCATGGAAGTGTGTGGAGTATATATACCTGTGGTACCTTTGTTTTGAAGAAAGTAATTTTTACATGTTAATAGTGGAATTTGTTTGTTGAAGGGCACAGCCAGGAGGTGTGTTTTTTGGAGGATATTTGAGGGGGATTTGTGTCTATTTAATTTATATTGCATTGTCTTGTGGGGAAAGCCCTTGAGCCTTATTGGTGTTCATTTGGTTGTCTTGAGTCTTGGTTTTAGTGTTTTTCTAAACTGGTTGCCAAACCTTGTTTACTTTCAGAGCTTCTTCTTCTAAAATCAAGACTCAAGATAACCAAATGAGCACCACTCAGGCTCAAGGGCTTTCCCTGCAAGACAATGGATTATCAATTAAGCAGACACAAATCCCTCTCACATTTCCTCCACACAACGCACCTTCAGGCTGTGCCTTTCTTTTTTTTAATTTTTTTTTTAAAAATTATTAGATTAAAATATTACAGTACAAACAATACACCAACACAAAAACACAGGCAAACATAAAAAATACATATATACATATGTCATCCAAATGCATATCCTAATCATCTTAACATAATCGTATAGGGAACCCTTACCTTACCATTCTGTAATCCCACCAAGTCTCTCTTACACTGTCTTACACAGCTACTACATTCTTCTTTCTTTCTTTTTCTTTTTCCCTATCCCACTCTCTTCACTCCTACTTCCCACCTACCTAATCTAACCCTCTGCAGTTCCCTAAACCCTTTGGAGTCTTATCTTCCAACTTCCCTTCTAACCCTTCTTGTTCCCTATCAACTATATCAACGTGCATACTAACATCTACACATTCACACTGACTTCCTTCCTATCCCCCTTGAATTATTTTTGTGTTGACTTGACTTTCTGATATTACTCATATTTTTGTAGATCCAACTTCCCTACATTGGTAACTTACAGATCATTAATACAATAACTATTTATAAAAAATAAATAGAGAGAGAGATAAATAAAAAATAATAATCACAAATTCAATACTGCAATTTTACCCCATTTTTGTTCCATAAATTCAATAACCACCGACCAGTCTTCTTTAACTTCTTCCTTAGATTCATCTTTCATAGCTTGTGTTAGTATATCCATTTCTATACCTTTGTACAGTTTCATCATCCAATCATCAATTGTCGGACATGTTTCACTCTTCCATTTTTGCGCATAACACATTTTTGCTAACGTAGTCATATAATACATAATTTTCTCTTCTTTACCTTTAACATTTCCTTCAAAGATCCCTAACAAATAACACTCAGGCTTTAACTCTAATTTTTTCTTCATAATAATGCAATTTGATCATTTATCTCTTTCCAATACTTCGCAAATTTACAAGTCCACCAACAATGGTAGAAAGTTCCTGTTTCTTTCTTACATTTCCAACAAAGATAATTTTTGTACTTAAACATTTTTGCTGTTTTAACAGGGGAAAAATACCATTAAAAAAAACATCTGATAAAAAATTTCCCTTAGATTTTGAGAGGCTGTAAGTTTGTATATACTATTCCACAATTTTTCCCACTGCTCCATCTGTATATTGTGACCAAAAATCCTTGCCCATTTTATCATTGGGTCTGTAACTGTTTCATCTTCCATTTCATACCTTAACAGAACCCTATAGATTTTCCCAATCTGTTTCTCTTTTACTTCTAATAATATTTTTTCCAACTCTGATTTCCCTACATCTAAATCAAACTCATAATTCTTTAAGTCATCTCTAAATCTTTCAACTAATTGTCTGTGCGTAAACCAATTTATAGGATCTAATTTGTCTACAAATTCTTCTCTTGTCTTTCCCGTTAATTTCACCTCTTGTTTTTTTCAATATATTATTATATCTATACCCATCTCCCTCTTTTACCATTTCTTTTCTTTAAAATGCTTCCTGTGGTGAAACCCAACCACTTATCTTAGGCATTATTCTTCTTTTGTATTTATTCCAAACTTTAATCAATGAATTTCTTATACAATGATTGCTAAATAATTTATTTTGTTTATCTTTACCATAGACCAAATACACGTGCCATCCAAATGGTAATCCATCCCCTTCTAATTATAGTAATTTATCCTCTTCTAGTTTAATCCAATCTTTGATCCATAGCAAACAACAAGCTTCATGATAATTTTTCAAATTCAGCAAATTTAGTCCACCTCTTTCTTTCACATCTTTCAATATCCTAAATTTAACTCTTGGTTTCCTTCCTCTCCAGATAAATTGTGAAAGATCTTACCCCCATTTTTTAAATATTTTATCCATTATTCTTATTGGTAGTATTTGAAACAAGTACATAATTTTGGGTAACACCATCATTTTAATTGCAGAGATTCTGCCCATCAATGATAATTGTAGCTTATTCCATTTAATCAAATCATTTTTAATTTTTGACCATAATTTTTTATAGTTATGTTCAAATAAATCAATAGTTGTTGTTTTTTTTGTAATTTGTAATCTCAAATATTTAACTTTTTTCTTCACTTTAATTCCTGTCTTTTCTTCTAATTGTTTCTCTTCTAATTTGCTCATATTCTTGGCCATAATTACTGGTTTTTCTTTATTAATTTTACAGCCTGTTAACTTACCAAATGTCTCCATAATTTCCATTATCTTTTCTCCATTTTCAACTGGATCTTCCACAAATAAGACGATGTCATCTGCAAAGGCTCTGATTTTTAAGTCCCTTTTTTTTTTTTTTTTTTTTTGCTTGATCCCTTTAATTTGGTTATTTCCTTTGATTTCTTTTATAAGAATTTCAATTACCAGCAAAAATAGTAGGGGGGACAGAGGACATCCTTGTCTGGTGCCTCTTTGAATTTCAATAAATTTGGTCTTTTCTCCTTTTATCCTAATTTGTGCTTATTGATTACTATAAATTTTCTTTATCCAATTCCAATAATTTCCCCCTACTTGTATTTTTTCTAATAATTTTAACAACAAACCCCAATTAACTGAATCAAAGGCCTTTTCTAGATCAACAAAAAACATACCTATCTTTTTTTCATTATGACGATCATAATACTCCAATGCATCCACCACAATCCTTGTATTGTCTCGTATATATCTATTAGGAAGGAATCCTCTTTGATCATCGTCTATTAAATCTTTCAGACACCTCTTAAGTCGATTTGCTAATATAATATTTTGGATCACTTAAATTTTTGTCTTCTATAGGAATCAAAGTAATTTCTGCTTCTTTCCAGGAATTTGGGATATTACCTACCAATGCTTCGTTCATTACCATTTGAAGAGGTTCCCCCAATTCTTCCTTAAAAGTTTTATAAAAAATATCTGTTAAACCATCATTCCCCGGAGACTTTCCCAGTTTACTATGGCCAATTGCTTCCTCAATTTCTAATTTTGATATTGGTTGATTTAAAATCTGACGTTGGCTTTCCGATAATATTTTTATCTTACAAGAATTTATATATCTTTCTACTTCATCATCATTAACAGACTTATTCTCATACAAAGCTTGATAAAATTCCATAAATATCTTTTTTATGTCTTCTTGATTTGTTACGGTTTCTCCACCTTTGTTTATTTTGTTTATTACCTTCTTTTCTTTTTCTTTTCTTAATTTAAATGCTAGCCATTTACTTGTCTTATTAGCTTGTTCAAAATGTTTTTGTTTGGCTGCTTTCAATTTTTTCTCTAATTCATTAAGTGCCTCTATCTCAAGTTGTTTTTGTAACATTTTTATCTCTCTGAATTAATTTGTTATGGGGATGTTTCTCCTGTTCTCCTTCTTTCCTTTTTAATTGATTATTTAATAGGGTTATTGTTTCCTTCTTTCTCTTTTGAAGTCTAATATTTTGTTGAGTAAGGAAACCCCTAAAAACCGCTTTCCCTGCATCCCATACCATTGATGGCTCAATTTCTTTATTTAAATTTTCTTCAAAAAAAAAAAAAAAGCTTTATTGCCTGTTCAATTTCATTAACAATTTTCATGTCTTTTAATAAATCTTCATTTAAATACCAATTATCTTTTTTATTTGATTCCTTTAAACTCAATAGTATTCCAGGTGTTCCAGTAAATCTAATTTTGATTGATTTGTAGTCTCTATAAGTCTCTATATGAAATCACTCCAATAATCCAGCAAGTCCAACAAAGAAATCCAACATATCCTTCCAAGAGAAAAAGAAAAAAAATGGATAAATACGATGGCATCCACTAAATTCATAAAAGGAGACAAAGGCGAAGGCTCTTTTAATTTCTCTACCTCACAGTTCTCTTCTTCTCCTACCCTCCTTCCTTCTCCGTTAACTCTGCATTTTAAAAAGCAGTCTTTCTTCTCTCCTCCCACATATTCCAGCCCTCCACCATCTTTCCTCCTTCTTCTCTTCCAACACTCCACATACCAGTACACAAGATGGACCTTTTTGCAGAAAGTGAGTTGGGTGGATAGCAATTTAAAAGAAAAAAGCTTGTGTCGTCTAAGAAAAGAAAAAAAAAGAGTGGCAGTGGAGCCTCTGTCGTCAAGCCTTGGCTCGCTTCGGCTCGCAACTGCTTCTGCGGGCGTGGTTGCTCTGACCTCTCCCACGGCATTTCCAAAGGTCTTTAAAGGCTTTTAATTATGCCTGAGGAGTGTCAGCTGAGCCCCTCTGACTCCCCCCTAATTTGGGGAGATATTTATAGCAGTCGGTACCTTACCCCGACTGCTCTTTCCCACAGCTAGCCACCCACCATCCAGAGCCTCTCCTGGATGATGTTCTTCACTCCTCCATGCTACCGGAAGTCCCCTAGGCTGTGCCTTTCAACACAGTACAACATACAAACTAACTCCACCATTAACATGTAAAAACCACTTCCTCCCAAACAACAGGTATATATACTCCACACACCTCCATGCCACCAACCTCTGAGGAATCATCAGGAATAAATTCCTCCAGAACGCAGCCACACAGCCTGAAAAACCTACAGAAAATCTGGAACTTTCCTGGAAAAGCATAAAAAGATATCTTGAAAAACTGAAGCTATCCTTTTCTGCCAGAATTGCTGCAACTAGAATGACTGTCTTTCAATTACCTCTTCACAAATATACCAATAATTACTAAAAACAAACCCTTTGAAATCTGGAGTAAAGAATTAAGAAAATTTATATTGGAGGGGGGAAAAAGCCCCAGGTTAAGTGGAAGACTTTAATGGACACAAAAATCAATGGATGGTGTAACCTTCCTGACTCAACTTTATTATCAAGTGAATATCTTAATTTAATTAACAGACTGGATAAAGTTAGAAAATAATAATTTACTTGACCTAGAAATATTCAACCTCTGTTATGGTTGGCATGCATATTTATGGTATGAGAAAAATAAAATCCATAAGGAATTTGAGCATCATTTTATGCATAAGACAATTCTATCAAGCTGGATTAAAATAAAACAGACTGTTTACAAAGGAATTTCATGCTAGAAATCCCTACAAAAAACTTTTTTCAGGCGAACCCACACAAAATCATGGTTAAAATATGATGACATCTTAAGGAAGAACAATCAAAATCCATACAATATAAAGCCAGTGGAAGAAATAGAAGACCTAGAAATAAGAAAAAAACTGGCTTCTTTACAAACAGCTAACAAACAGATTTAAATTAGACCAAGCGCAAGAAAGATTTGAAATAAAGAAAAATCAATTAGACAACCTAGGAGAAGGAGTTGACCTCTAAGTTATATAGACTCTAACTTGAAAGGAAATTAATACAAGATACTATCAAAGACTCTGTGATATAATGGGCAAAAGATATTGGTAGAGAAATCAAACTGGAAAGCTGGCATAATGCCAGGAATAGAATACTACAATTCACAAAAAGTCAAAATTTAAGAGAAACTTTCAAGAGATGGCATTCCAAAAGTACCTAATGCCAGCAAAAATGGCTAAAACATATGAAACCACAAATACTAAAATGTGAGACAGCTATTGGAATTTGGTACCATGTATGGTGGGAATGCTCTCAGATAAAAAAAAATTCTCGACACATATACATTCAAATATCTGCGCGATATTGAATACAACATTTGAAATTATTCTGGAAATCTACCAACTTCATATGACAAAATAACACAGGCATCCACAAGGAAACATTGGAAAAAAATTATATGTGGTCTCCATGGCAAAAATACCCATTGCTCAACCATGGAAATCAAGATATATTCCAACTACAAATGAGTGGCTTCTAAAATTGTGGGATATGATAGAAATATGATAGAAAGGCATAAGCTAACTAACTTGATAAATGGGAAACTAGCAGAGAAAATAGAAAAAGAATGGAAATTAATCATCGAACACTTTAACAAAAAATGGAATTAATCTAAAATTAATACAGAGTAGATATTAACTAAAAACACTTCACAACATCAACATAAATACTGAAGTTATCAGCTGAAAATACGAAAAACTGAAGTGTGTAAGACTTATAAAAACAATTCATATGAGTCAATGAGATAGATGGAAGTGTAGAGAAAATAGAGCAAGTCGATATAGGACTCTGAATGTAACATCAAGATATCTGTAAACAAAGATGTATTGGATCTGGAATTACAAGTTTACATATATATTTGTTTTCATAATCAGTGCAACAAACTGTAATATGTTTATGTACTTTGATATTGTTATTAATCAAATAAAAATAAAAAGAATCTGGAACTTTGTTGGAATGTGAAGAAGAATGTTTCTGGGCAGACATTCGGGGATGGGATTATATTTTCTGACATATTTCCAGCTTTAATTAATAAATCTCTATATGCCTCTGTGTTTGGGAAGTCTTCTGACAGAGATACTCTTCTGACACCTATATCCAGTTATTTCTGGCATTTGGTCCAGCAATGACACCTGCTGTATTTGTGGACAAAATGACTGAGAGTGGTGGTGTAACAGCACTAGGGCTTGAAGGGATGGATTAAACTTCACTAAATAGCAGAGATAAGAAATATCATAAGGTACAAGTGCTTCGCTTATGTTGTGTCTTGACCTGCTACCTCATGCTTTGCTCTGTATTCTGAGGCAAGAACAAGATGGACAGCAAGAGAGGATATTTAGTAGTACAACTTTTTTTCCACTTTTATATAACAGAAAATTATAAAAGTATAGTGTCTTGATCAAGAGAAGTAATAGTGCCACTCTATTCTGCTTTGGTCAGGCCTCACCTGCAATCCAGTTCTGTCCAGTTCTGGGTACCACAATTCAAAAAGGATGTGGAGAAACTGGAGCGTGTCCAAAGGAGGGCAACTAAAATGGTGAAGGGTCTGGAAACCAAGCCCTATGAGGAATGACTGAGGGAGCTGGGGATGTTTAGCCTGGAGAAGAGAAGGTTAAGAGATGATATGATAGCCTTGTTTAAATATTTAAAGGGATGTCATATTGAGGAGGGAACAAGCTTGTTTTCTGCCACCCCAGAAACCAGGACCCGGAACAAAGGATGCAAGCTGCAGGAAAAGAGATTCCACTTAAACATTAGGAGGAACTTCCTGACCGTAAGGGCGGTTCGACAGTGGAACACACTCCCTTGGAGAGTAGTGGAGTCTCCTTCCTTGGAGGTCTTTAAACAGAGGCTGGACGGCCATCTGTCAGGGATGCTTTGATTTTGCGTTCCTGCATGGCAAGGGGGTTGGACTGGATGGCCCTTGTGGTCTCTTCCAAATCTAGGATGCTATGATTCTATGATTCTATGAAAATTGATGCATTTCCTTAAAAAGGTCTGTATCTGTGATAATCAGTTACTCTGTGCGTGTATGTTTTTAGAATACTAATTGTGATGATTTACTTCTAATAAACACAGAGGCCAATATATATTTTGGGTTTTACCCCCTGCATCTCCCATGGGGTTCATACACCCTGCAATGTCACCCACTGAGTCTGGGTCTATGTTCACTTGTAGAATTTAGAGGATTTTTACCAAAAATACCTTAAAGGCTCCGGATTTAATCTGATCTTGGAAGCTAAGCAGGGTTAGCCCTTTTTAGCACTCGGATGGGAGACCACCAGGGAATATCAAATGCTGTTTCAAAGGAAGAAACTGGCAAAACCACCTCTGAGGATCCCTTGCCTAAGAAAACCCTACGAAATTCATGGGGTCTCCATAAGTCAATGGGTGACTTAAAGAAACATGTACACATCAAAAAGCAGATGTTTGAAGAGCAGTAGTATCATCCTCCATTTATGGTGTCATCTGGTGCATCCTGCATCCTCTGCATCCCCCTCCCCTGGAGTTCATACACCCTGCAACGTCACCCATTGAGTCTTGGCCTATGTTCACTTACTCTGTTGTAGAATTTAGAGGATTTTTCCAAAAATTATCTTCTGGACTACAGCATGGGGATGCCTTGGTCCTGCAGCGCACCTTCCCAGGGTGGCCCACGGCCGCCCATCTGCTGAGGCCCGTAGTCAATTAAGTAACAATAAAACTCATCTGAGCCCAATTTAAACAGCCCAAACCAGCAGAAATACCATGAACTCACTAATTGCTTTGATATATACCAAACCCTCCAGTAATGTATGACGTTGGTTCTAGCGAGTTATTCATCGACTATTAATTTTATTCTGTCAGCCCTTTTCCAGTTGAAACCAAGTCCCAATCTGGCCAATTGCACAACCGAGCAGTCACCCAATGGCACGTGCCCCAATTATGTAATGTCACCTAAATTATAGGCTGGCCACCAAGCCAGAGGAAGGCCTCACCTCACACTCCCAACAGGGGGCACCAGTATCCCACCAAAATTATCAAGGCCGGGATTAGTTTGATTGAGTTGACCAGCCAGACCTGTAATTAAGAAAGTGGGGGGGGGGGTCTTTCTGTCAATATATATATATATATATATATATACTTCCGAAGTCGGGCTGCTCAAAGGGGAAATGATGTGCAGCTGGGTTGCTGAAAGGAAGAGGAAGGCTCAGTGGCTAAAGTCACCCCACTTGGTGCCTGGAACGGCCCTCTCCTCACCGTATTGTGGCTTGCATCACTGATGACGTGCAGATGATTAACATGCACTTTGAATTGGCGCAAACTAGTGGGAATGACAATCATACCAAAAAAGAAGCAATTACAAGGGAATAATGAAAAGATCTGCTTCCATAGTGAGAATGATGGACTTTTTGGAATCGATTCACCAACATGGAGAGAAGGTGAATTGCAAACCGGTTTAAATGTAAGTGAGAATGAGCCCTATAATTCTTTGCACTTTGCTGCTCAAACTGCTCTCCCTCCCTCCCTCCCTTAATGTCATGCCTATTCCAAAAGGTCAAAGGTCTCTTACATACAAGTCCTTGAGTAGAAATGGTGACCACTTGACAGCCCACTGCAAAGAATTTGCACAGCACTTTGCAAATAAAGTTGCCGAGATCCTCTCCAACTTGGAACTTATAATTGATCCAATGCCAGTGGATGTAACTTTGGTGCCTCTTTGTCCAGTGTTAATGGATGCTTTTCAACTTGATGATGTGGACAGGATCCTGAGAGATACATGTGTGCCAGACCCTTGTCCTTCATGGCTTATCCAACAGGCCAGAGGGGACTGCCTGAATAAGTGAATGGGGGAGTCATTGCCTCTCTACAACAAAGCAGCATCCCAACTGTCTTACAGTGGCTCCATTCCTTCCTGGAGGGGTGAACCCAGAAGGTGAAGCTGGGGGACTCCTGCTCGACCCCCTGGCAACTGACCTGTGGGGTCTCTCGGGATTCTGTGTTGTCACCTATGCTATTTAACCTATACATGAAACCGCTGGGAGAAGTCATCTGGAGTTTGGGGGTGTGGTGTTGGATATGATGATATCCCACTTATTAATGCTTTCTACCCCAATCCAAGGAGGATCTTCTTGTCCTAAACCAGTTTCATCAATCAGTAATGGACTGGATGAGGACAAACAGGGAATAGGGATTCAGCATGTATTAGATAGGGTTACACTTCTCCTGAAGACCCAGTTCATAGTTTGGGTGTGCTCCTGACTCAGCTTTGAAGTTTCTGCAGTAACTAAGGACTGGTTCTGCATATCTAAACCTTGTGTACCAGTTGTGCCCATTCCTTGAGAATGGATGCATGTAACATTATGGCCACAATGGTACATTCTTTAGTTAACATCTCATTTGGACTACTATAATGCACTGCATTTGGTGCTATCTTTGAAGAGTATTAGGAAACTTCAGCTGGTCCAAAGAGCTGCAGCCAGATTGTTAACTGAGGCAAGTTAAAGAGACTACACAATGCCCTTGTTGAAACAGCTCCACTGGTTGCAAGTTTGTTTCTGGGCACAATAACGTGCTGGTTATGACCTATAAAGCCCTATATGACTCATATCCAGGCTACTTGGGAGATCGTATCTCCCTGTATGACCTGGCTCAGACTCTGAGATCATCAGGAGAGGCCCTTCTGTCAGTCCTACCACCATCATACGCGTGGTTGGTGGGGACACAAGAGAAGGCCTTCTCGGTGGATGCCCTTACACTCTGTAACTCCCTTCCCTGGGAGACCAAAATGACCCCCTCCTTGTTGTCTTTGCTTCTTGCACTCCACCCTTAATGTTCATACTCCCTTCCTTTATGCCTGAAAGGAAAGAACATATTTGTTTTTTGTAGAACAAACTAACTGAATATTGTCTACATATTTTGTTCCATAGCTCAGCTCCTACAAGGGATGGATACACACACACACACACACACACACACACACATATATATATAGACACATACGGATATATATATATATATATATATATGCACACACACATATATAATGCAATAGCAGGGCTTTCTAGAAGCTTCCCCGTGGCTGGCAGCCCAAAACCAAGGGGGCATTCGAGAGGCCTTCAATGGGGGACCCCCTCCACCCTACTAACCAACCCCTTTGACCCCAAAGGCCCCCCCCAAAAATTACCCATAATGCAATAGCAGGGCTTTCTAGAAGCTTCCCCGTGGCCGGCAGCCCAAAACCAAGGGGGCATGCGAGAGGCCTTCAATGGGGGACCCCCTCCACCCTACTACCCAACCCCCCTGACCCCAAAGGCCCCCCCAAAAAATTACCCATAATTCCATGGAAAGGATAAATAGTCGCTCTATCGTTGCAAACACAGATTAAATGCATGCTATATATATGGTTAATATATTGTATTTAGTATATGTCAACAAAGCAATCCTGGAAGAACCCTAAATACCAACCCCCCCCCAAAAAAGCAAAGGGCTATTAGAAGCACATGGTTCTAAAAATACCCACCTTGCACATGTATGGCTGAGGTTGACGGTCTTTCTCCTGGTATTAACGGAGCTGCCTGTGATTAGGTCCCCTCCTGTCCTCCTTTCCCGGCTGCTGCCCTCACAACCTTGAGGCTTTTCGCTACTCTTTTGGGGAAAATCGCCCTGTCTTTCCTTAAAAATACATCTAGCTCCACAAAATAAGGGCAAGAAACCGGAGCATTTCCGCTAATGCGATTGTGTGTTGTCACACGCCTATACTCCGCCCTCAGACCTTTACATTTATTCCTAACTTCATCCAGAGACCTGTTGATCCCCTTCTCTTTAAGCTTGTTAGAAATATCTGTATAAATCAAATGGTTCCTATGGTTTGAAACCAATTCCCTCTGCACTCTCTCGTCACCCCACCGAGATATGAGTTCCACCAGTTCCCTGTGGCCCCAGGCGATACCCCTTCCCTTTTTCTGGGGTTCGGAAGGAGCAGCAGAAGAGGAAGCCATTTCGCTGTTTTAAAAAAACAAAAATAGAAATAGATGCCAATTGCCAATAGCTGAAATCAGTACCGAAAGGTCCTGACCGTCGCGCAATGATGATATTAGCGCCAAGGCGACTTTTGCAGCCGATCTCCGAAATGAGTTCCACGTGCAGCGGGCGATGGAGAAAAAGCAGGCGGCGGTGTTAGCGCGCATGCGCAATGATCGTACTTCCAGTCTAGCAACACCTATTGGAAGTTCCCCCATAGGGAAATCCACAGCTATGGCCAACAGGTGGCAAATGTGGCTTCCCTCCGAAGTTGAGGCCTTGCTTGATATTATGGGTGCCAGCCGCAACCTCCTCCTGATCATGGTGTCCAGCTCGCACCCCAACCACCACATCTACAGCCGCCTCTCCAGAAGGCTGGCCCGTAGAGGGTTCCAGAGGACTGTTGCCCAGGTTAGATCGAAGGTTAAAGTCCTCAGGAATGCCTTCTACTGGGCCAGAGCCTTGTTCCACGGGGACTCCCGTGGGAGGGCACCCACCCTTCTACAGGCAGCTGAGGCAGTTGTGGGAGCAGGCAGGCCGCCCAATGGCAGGCGTGCCTGAAGACCACTAGGTAAGTCCTTGCCATATTATTGTAACACATGTAGGGGTGTATATGTACATTTGCATGTCTACATGTCCTTAAAGTTTTTTTCTGCCTAAAATATCGCCTATGTAATATTAATGGCAAGAAGAATGTCTGCAACAGATAATGTACCCTCTGTTTTATATATGTCTTTACTTCCAGGAGAGGAACCAGAGGATGACCCTCAGGAAAGAGCCAAGGAAGAGGAGCAAGCGCCGGCCAGGCCAGAGGGAAGCCCACCACTGCAACAGGTGGAGGAGGAAGAAGGGAGAGCCAATTTCCCCGCCCCCCCCCAGGAGGAAGAAGTACACCCTCCTGGCGAGGGACAGGCTGGGGAGCAGCCTGGGGATGATGAGCCATTCCCCCCCCCCCCGAGCCGGAGGACATGGCTGAAGAACGACCATGTAAGTGTTTTGTCAATGTTGAAAAAGCAAATAATGCAATACCGTCAGACATGTAAGCCAGCAAGCAATAATGATGTATTTCTTTTTTTTTTTTCTGGCCCTACAGTGAGGGAACTGATTTCGGCTCTCACACGCTCCCAGGAGCAGATCCTTGAGAGGCTCGGTGCCCTGGAACGGCAGGTGGACCAGCTGAGAATATGGGTGCAGCATTTTCAAGTGCACTGGTCCCCGCCTCGTGAATACATTTTTTTTTCGTTATCCAACCCACCCCCCTCTGCCATGTGTGTGACAACAGTCAGAGGTTTTTTTTTTATTTTCTTAATATTAATTTATTGATCTACTTTGTTTTTTCATTAATTTGTCCCTCCCGCCCCCTGGTGTTTTTGTTTTTTTCTTTGTTATCAAATAAATGAATGTGTAGCCAAATAATAATATTATTTAAATAAATAATTTATTTTGTGTTAGAAAACGTTGTATGGCATTTACTTTAATGGTCTGGGGGGGGGAGTTGAAAACAGACACATCAGAAGCACCTTTTCAACTCCTTTCCAGCAGTATTTAGATAGGTAGGACGGCAGAAGGTGTATCTGAAAGAGAAAAGAAGAAGATCACTAGAACCTAATTGGAAAGGACCACAGGAATAGATTAAAAGCAAAAGCATCTCTTGTTACAGTATTATGCATACATATCACAATCAGAGCAGTGCAGGATATTAGCAAGCAGCAGCATACCATGGAGGGCCAAAAAGCAAGGGAGATTCATTTTGTTTCTCTTGACAAGAGAATGTGAAAATATGAAAAGGGTTGCAGTTATCAAATCAGTGCTGGGAACTGTCTTGATATGGCTTGCTTCTTAGCTCTGACCCTAGAGAAGTGCAATGCAAGCAAAGAGGGAAACATCACAAAAAACATTAACCAGAGGCTGGATGGCCATCTGCCGGGGATGCTTGATTGGGAGTTACTGCATGGCAGGAGGTTGAACTTGATGGCCCTTGCGGTCTCTTCCAACTCCATGATGGACTAGAAAAACTCCTCCCTCTCAGAACAGGGCACCCAAGCATGGAGACATATGCTTGGACTTTTGTGGAGCCAACTTCATTTTACTGTACATCAATCAAAGCACAGCCAGGAAGGACCTGTGGGGGGGGGGGAGCATAAAAATGGCATTCCTGCATAGCAGGAGGTAGAGGTAGATCAAAGTACAGGTTTTCCCGCACCGTACCAACAAGAAGGGCTTCCTTGGAGGTGCATAGAAAGGACATTCCTGCATGGCTGGTGCTTAAGTTAGGTCGTTAAGGATTCCCCCCCCCCCCTTGCCAAAGAACAGGAATATAGATAAGGTGTATATATATATATATATATATATATATATACATGAAGCTGTAAATATAGATGACCTGAAATATGACGGAGACATCCAGAAAAAACCAAAAGTGCATGTGTAGGGAGTTATAGCGTACTGTGTCCCCATCTCTGTAGGTAACACACTGGCCACAGTAATCCGTACACTTGTCTATCCCTCCATTCCTCTCTCCCTCTCTCTTGACCTCCCTTTCTTTCTGTCTTTATATAGGTAGATCTATATATATATATTTCTCTATATATATATTTATCTATATCTATTTGCCTGTCTGTCCATATTAGTATATATATGCAAATGTAACCTTGGGGGCTGAAAAATGCCAAAAACCACAACTTACAAGCCATTTTGGTAGCCAGACAGAAAAGGCAAGGTATAATCACCTTACAGAAATAAAGTGCGAATCAACAAGACCCAGCTTTTAGGGCCATCGCAAGCCCATGTACACTTTATAATCGCTACCTTTTTTTACTGCCACGGCAACCATTGTAAACATTCCTGGGATTTTCAGTATAGGTAGGGTCATTCAGAACGGTCAGATAAAGAGCTTGAGGGCCTCAGCAAACTACAAATCCCATGATCCCAGAGGGTGCAGCTCTGAAAGCCGAAGTGGCATTGTTGTCGTTGTGGTTATTGTCAGAGAGAGTCATGTCAGGCTCATGATGAAAATAATAATAATGATAACAGTAATAATAATAACAATAATAACGATAATTAATGTTTCAACCCTACGCCTCTGACAAGCTACAGAGGGGGTATGCTGTGCTGTGGCCAACCTCCGGGGCTGAGAGAGTGTGACCTGCCCAAGGTCACCATGTTGGCTTTCATGCTCAAGTGGGGAATTCAAGATTGATCTCCAGGCCAGGGTTGTAGTACAAAAATGTTCAAACAACCACATCATGCTCTCAATAAAAGCATACCACATGATTAGTCCCTTTCCTCAGGCAACAAAGAATGTCTTAAGCTAGTCCTGCCCCTAGTAATAGTATCATGAGCCAAGAATACATGCAATACATTAAATCAAGGTAACACTCACACATCCATAGCGCCGGCAGGATGAATAGGTGACCAGGTTCCACGGCCTCTGGCATGTTGCTGGCAGCCAGGTATCCACACCTGAGAAAAGAGAAACATCAGAAAACAAAAAAGATCTCCCCCCCCCCCGGATTCTGGTCAACAAAACCATCCCAGGATCTCCCCCCCAACCCCTGGTCACACGGCGCCACATATCCCCCAAAAGAAAAATAAATTGCCTTAATACCCACACTGTTTGTTGCCCGATCCAAACAGGAAGTAAGATACACGTCATAAGATGCTTCCTCAAAGATCCATGGGAAATGGCGCGGGGAACCATGGGCCATAACTTGGAAATACTCCACGATACGTCTGTCGTGTTCACACACACAGCGCAACCGGCACCATTGCGGCATGACTCCGGCAGCAAGAGTGTAATTCCTCAAGAATTCCGGAATTTAAAAGAGCCGGGCGGATGCCGGGTAGCGCCGGGGATGGCGCTGGATAGGGCGTGGCTAGGGACGACGTCGTGTGAACACACGGAAAAAAGATCCGGAGTGACGCCGGACGGAGGTAGGATTGCGTCCGCAAAAATCCCCGTGTGAAAATATCCATTGTATTAGGAGCAGCTTAGGGAGCTGGACATGTTTAGCTTGGAGAAGAGAAAGTTAAGAGGTCATATAATTGCCCTGTTTAAATATTTAAATGGGTGTCATATTGAGGATGGCACTAGCTTATTTTCTGGTGCTCTAGAGAATAAGACCTAGAGCAATGGATTCAAGCTACAGGAAAAGAGGTTCCATCTAAGCATTAGGAAGAACCTCCTGACAGTAAGAGCTGTTTGAAAGTGTAATATGCTGCCTTGGGGAGTGGTAATCTCCTTCTTTGGAGGTTCTTTTAACAGAGGCTGGATGGCCATCTGTTGGGAGTGCTTTTACTGTGTATTCCTGCATGGCAGGAAATTGGACTGGATAGCCCTTGTGGTCTTTTCCAGCGCTATGATTCTATGGCCTCATTCCCACTATGATTTAAAATAAATTGCTAATCGGGTTATATGTCTGTCGTTCCCATATGAAACTGGTTCCAATCCTATTGAGCTCAGCTGCAATCATGATGAAGTGAGACAAATGCAAAAATACTGCAGTTTCCTGACACTAGCTTTTTTGGCGGTTCTTTTGAAAAGAATTGATTCCAAAGTGTTCAACAAGTGAGAATGATGGATCTGAATCACATCATTCTGGAGGGGAGGGACTAATGGCAGAGGGGTGTTTACCATCCCTCCTCAGTTTTTGGGAAATCGGCTATCCCCTCCTCCCCCCGCGCCCTGTGATGTGGTGTGACCTATGGCCGCACATCATATTTGCAACTACTTGCAATTATGGGCAGACTGCAGCTGAGTGAGGCAAGTAGTTGCAAAAACAATGGAATGCATATTGCATCGGCACAAAGGACACCAAATGCGATTATTTGGGTAAAACATTGGCCACAACTTTTATTTTGTACAGGGTCTTCAATCCTATCAATTAAACATTTAAATAACAATTTCTTAAACAATTTCTTAAATGAGAATTTTGTTCTTGACGCATGCATTTTTGTAGTTAAGTGCGAACACTATTAATTAATTACTTCTATCATGGCATGCGTCAAGTCCATTAGTTTATGCATTATATAACAGTAAATATCTAACCCCTCTCTCAACCGGAAATGACGTCATAAGGATTTCTATGATGCCATAATAATATGACACCATCCAATCCTTTCCAAACCCTAGTTGGGGGGCTTCTCCCCTCCCTTCCCCTCCAAGTTCTAGTTGGGGATCTTCCTCCCTTTCCCTCCCAGCTCTGGTTGGGGGGGGGGGGGGTCTTCCCTCTTTCCACTTCCTTCCCAAATTCTAGCTGGTAGTCTTCCTTCCCTTCTCTTCCCCTCCCCTCCAAGCTTTAGTTGGGGGTCTTCCCCTTCCCTTCCCTCCCCTTTAAACTCCAATTGGGGGTTTTCTCCCCCTCTCCCTTCCAAACTCTAGTTGTGGGGGGTCTCCCCCATCCCCTCCCCTCCCTTCTAAGCTCTAATTGGGAGTCTTCCTCCCCTCCCCTCCCAGCTTTAGTTGGGAGGCTTCCCCTACTCTTCCCCCTCCCAGCTCGGTTGGGGGGGGGTCTTCCCCTCCCCTCCCCTCTAAGCTCTAGTTGGGGGGTCTTCCCCTTCATCCCCCTCCCCTCCCCACTCCAGTTGGGGGGTCTCCCTTCCCCTCCAAGGGCTCTTTATTTCTCTTCCGACTTTTGGCCTCTTGTCTCCTGGGTCCCGGTGGCTTGGCTTGGCTTGGTTTGGACTCATCCTCCCTTGTTTAAATATTTAAAGGGATGTCATATTGAGGAGGGAACAAGCTTGTTTTCTGCCACCCCAGAAACTAGGACCCGGAACAATGGGTGCAAGCTCCAGGAAAAGAGATTCCACCACAACATTAGGAGGAACTTCCTGACAGTAAGGGCTGTTCGACTGTGGGACACACTCCCTCGGAGAGTAGTGGAGTCTCCTTCCTTGGAGGTCTTTAAGCAGAGGCTGGATGGCCATCTGTCAGGGATGCTTTGATTGGGACTTCCTGCATGGCAGGGGGTTGGACTGGATGGCCCTTGTGCTCTCTTCCAACTCTATGATTCTATGATTCTATGATTCTAAGGTTAAATGACGTCATATGTTTTTTGGTTAGAATTTTTTATAAACCCCATTAGTAGTTTCCAGTTAACCTAATTATCCCCCAAGGGGGGGAGCTACCCACCACAGGAGGGGGCCAGCCTAACTTGGCATCCCCTCCCCCTGAAAAAAAAATGCTCTTTTAATGTATGACTCCAAAGAAGTCAAGTATATGTCATTCCCTTCTGGAGAGAGATGTACTCCATCGCCCCTGTACAATTGTGGCAATGTAACCTGAATTCCTTCATGATCAACAATAATTATTCCCATTTCCCCCAAAGTTTTGGCCACAGATCTTTTCAACCAACGTCGAGCTCCGTTGATGGCCGCATCACTCCGAGCACCATACCAAGATCTCTGAGGCAGCAACTTTGTTCACATGTGCACAGTATTTGGCATCCTTCGCTTAACCTCTTGCATGTCATTAACAATTCTTTTAGCTAACTTTAGTTTTGCCAGATCATTTTCTCCTAAATGAACTAGCAAAATCTTGGGATGTGTGAAGGATGCCAGCAATTCAATAATTCTAGGTAGTAGAGCTCCCCAAAGCATTCCTCTACGACCGAACCACCTTACAGCTCCTACGTCTCTCAATCCCATGGTCGAATCCCGTCGATGCTCGATGAACTGCCACTCGGTCCAAAAGACTAGGCTGTGGCCAAGTATCCATATGTCTCCACCATTCAGTTCTGCTAAATATAATCAGAACAAATCAGTGAATTAGCAATTCAGTTTATCTTAGGTGCGAACATAAGACTTAAAAGCCCTAGAACACCAGCGGCCAATCTTGCGAATTGCACTATCACTTAAACCATGTGTTGCTGCAGCCGTCGCTGCCCCAATTCTGAAAGAATGAGAAGAAAATTGAGCCACTGGCAAACCGGCATGTCTCAAAACCTCTCGCAGCACAGCCCAAAATTGAAACTGCATCAAAGGAAGGCCAGATAAATGTAAAAATAAATACCCTGTTACTCTTGGCCTTATTCTGAGGTAATCAGATAATGCCAGCACTTGGCAAATATGGCCGTCAGGTAACCTAGCCAAAATTACTGATTGTCCTTTCCCCAACTGATCGGTCTTTGACCGCCTAATTGTCATTTGTATTCCCTGTTCAGAAATATGGCTATCTGAGAATAACAGAGCCCGGCCAGATTCATCAGTATGGGAACAAGGGACAATTTCGCTTATCCTCAAGGCCGCAAAAAAGGCCAACAAAAATACTGCTCTAAACAATATCACCTCTTTGGGTGTGAAACATGTAGATGGGAGGTTTTGCCAAATTTTAATCAATATAGGACCTGTTATTGGCAACCGATTATCTCGTACTGTTATGGACTCCCTAGCCCATCCTTCCAAAGCCCTGCGAACTCTAAAATCAACAGTAGGGTCATTAAAACCTCTGGCTCTAGAATAAAATGACAGTGCTGCCATTCTGCCTCTGATAGTGACTGGAGATAAACCTGATTGCCTAAGGTTGACTGCAAAATGGAGGATAACCTTCACCTTCAATGGCCAGACCTCTACCTCCCCGACAGTTAACAAGAAACATCTAAATGCTTGCAACGTGAGCTGATATGACTTGCGTGTCGATGGGGCGATGGACTGGAGAATTACCTTGTCAATTTCTATTCTCCAAGGCTCCAAAGATGTGTTGGTACCTCCAATGGTTGGGCTGCTGCCTCTGGCACCAGTTTAAAATATTCAAAAATAAAATAAATTCCCAAAAGCAAACCTAGATTTTGCCATTTTATATAAAGGACACCATTTTACTATGCCATTGTATATAATGGGACTTGAGAATCCATGGATTTGGGTATCCATGGGGGGTCTTGGAACCAACCCCCAGTGGATATGAAGGACCCACGGTAATATAGTTGCCTGAAAAAAGATACTTTTTGCTAACAAGGGTGGAACATTGTCACATTTCAAAAGGAAATGTCTCTTTACAGGTTTAAAGTTTTCTTGTTGTTCTTGTTGTGTGACTCCAAGTCATTTTTTACTTATGGCAATCCTAAGGGGATCCTATCACAGGGTTTTCTTGGCAAGTTTCAAGGGGATTTGAACCCTCATAATCCAAAACTCAAACCACTACACCATGTTGGTTTCCTTAAAGTTTGCTGGTAACTTTTAAATGTTGCCTTTCAAAACATTTTAAGACATTGTATGGTTATTTTGACCACTACCAACCCAATTTATGCCTTTCTTTTATGTCCTAAGGGTTTTTTGAACCAAAGCAACAAAAAAGTAACATTACTGTAATGAGTCCAATAACACATAATGTCTTCATACTGCAAGTAATAGCACCAACCAGTTATTTTCCAAAGAGTATGAGAAGTAACAGCAATTATTTAAGCTTTAAAAATAATGTCCCAAGTCCTGCTTCTGACTATGGGGCTATGCAGACGGGCAAAAAGAGGTGCTTTGAGGCTGACTTGAAGGCATGGCATTTAGACGACACATGTCTAAAAGTCGCCAGGGAAGTTGCCTCTAGCAGCCACATGCCAGGAAAAGCTGCTCTTAAAAGGAGCAGCTTTTTTCTGCTTCTTTGGCAAAGATGTGCACCTTCGCATGTGCGTATGCATGCAGCAACACCGGTGCACCAGAAAAAGGGTGCCAAAGATCTAAAATGGCCATATAAATGCACCGCTGCACATCTGGCAGACATTGAGTTGGCGATCCAGAATATGCACCCTACGATGCAGGGTTTAATTTAAAGTGCCCTATGCTTCCAGGTGTGGATGCACCGGCACAGGTCCGCTTGAATATTAGAACCCTAACCCTAACTCTAATTGTAACCCTACACATGCCCCCTAGCAACTGTTCTCTATTGTCCTTGCCTTTCTCTCTATTTGGGAGAGTGTGACTTGCCAAGTCACCCACAGGACTTCCACGACTGACTTGATTTGAACTTGGGTCCCCCAGAATTCTAATCCAACATTCACACCAGTCCACTACACTGGCTCTGTAATTCAAGATGAGAAGGGCACAATAACCCTTATCTCTGGCCATAGGCTCCCCTCCAGCTCTCTCTGAAATGAATGAGTAAGTATAGCCCTTCCTTAGGGTTTCTCCATCCCCTGGGCCAAAGCAACAATTCATAGGGGCTGTGTATGCACAGTATCTTAAGAAACAGGTTGTCTATGACTTGTTGTGTTGTCAGGTTTTCAAAGCAACAATATGGGACCGTTGAAATTTGTGACTATTCTCAAGTTTGTGTTCTGTCTAAATACCAAATGGATGTCTTAATTTTAACTGGCCTGGCCATGTATTGCTCTGCAAAATTAACAGATTGTCCACATCAAAAAATCACATGATGGGCACACATGTCTTTATGAAGGACCCACACCCAAAAATACAGGAATGTTTTTGGTATCTATATAAAAGGGGAAGCTTGTCAGGGACATCCCTCATTATAAAAGATGCCTATAAGCCCTGTAAAGGACCAGCTCTCTAGCCACTCAAATAAGGTATGCTCCTTATTAGGGGCACCCATAAGCAGTCATTAAGAGGCGTGGAGGGTAATGCCAAGAGGAAGAGGTCCACTGAAATGCCATGGGGGAAGCTGCAAGGGCTGAAGATTTCTTCTGACTTATGGCTGCACAAAGGAACCATGGAGACATTTGTGATGCGCACTGGAATCCTGCCAAGGTCCTACACATGCCTCTCCAGGCAGTACTGGCTGGTTCAGTGCCTTGGCTGAAGCATTTGCTTGGCTTTGGTTACAAATATGGAGGAGACTATGCTGTACAGCCATTGTTCTCTTCTTTGGGAATGCATTTGCATACTGGTCAGGAATGCTATCCTGATACCAGTTTTTTTTCTAATGTGGAAACTCCTGGAAGGCCTTCCTGGATGGAGATACCTGTGTCGGTTGTGCCAAGCAAGCGTCAGGCATATTTTAGCCATCCCTGGAGTTTTAGTGTCATTTTGGCCTATAACAGAATGGGTGAGTACCTTCACATCTATAAGTGGCCCTGTGACCCTTCATGTAGAGAGTTCTTGTAGCACCTTTGAGACTAACTGAAAGAAAGAAGTTAGCAGCATGAGCTTTTGTAGACTTAAGTCTACTTCCTCAGATGCATCCCTATGGCTGCACACCATGGACCGACAATCTCTTTCTGTATTACTGTTACTATATTCAGTTTTGTAGCCTACCAGGTATCACCATCTGGCACTTTGGACCATCAGTGATTTGGATTCTGTCAGAGAATCAAGGAATCCATGAATTCTCATCAGATAATGTGGACTGTTCCAAACAATGTCCCTTTTTCCCACTGTACTATTGTGATCCTTTCTGTAGCTGATTTGTTGGTCTCTTTTAGAATTGCTCCCACAGCACCTCTCACTACTAGAGCCTCAGTTGTTTTCTTTTCCCACAGGCTCTGAATCTCCATTTGTCATTCTTAAGATTTCCTCATCTTCTCCCTCTGTTAGTCTTCAATTCTGCTGTTCAGCAGGATTGCCAAATCCATAACCCAACCCTTTTTTCTCACAGCCACATCTGTGTCTGCCATATTATGTTCCAAGGATGTATCCATTTGAATCTTAAATGTCCCACAGGATTTTAACTTCACCACCTTTCCCACCATATGGGAACTCAAAATAACGTACAAAAATTAAAGAAATAAATTAAAGCAGATTGCTGTATAAAGGCAAAAAATATCAATACTCGTGATTAAAATACAGTTAAACAATCCATAGAGTTATTTTTTTAACTAATTACTCTTTGAAAACCAAAAATAAAATAATATTTATCTATTTATAAAATTTATTCACTTAATCAGGAATGGTGTACCTGGTAGCTGTTTCTGTGCTATATGATGTGTTCTCAAGTATGTATGACCTTGTTTAAAAAGGGAAATGTGACATGTAGGTTGGTTGAGTGGAGAATAGGAGACTTTTAGCAGTTGAGCATGGGATGCAGAAAAATGTGAGTATTCTTGACATACTACTCCAGAAAGGAGAGATGAAGGGCTTAGAGATAATGGTATTGCGGGTGGACCCCGAACCAGCCAAGGAAGGGGTTTACTTACAGGGAAATATTACATCCCAAGCATGGGCATGCCAGTGCTTGTTGTTTGCAAGAGGGACCACTCTAGTGATTACAGCAAAGGTTTTATAACTTCCATTCAGGATGAGCTCATGGGAATCAACAGGACATGAGCATGAAAAGTTTTCATTTGGTAATCAACAGGTTGTAGTCAATATTCTGATCAGTGGAAAGAATAGAAGAGGAAGCTAGAAATGTTGCAGTTTTCAACAACAGGGTTCTGTAGAACTAGTCTCTGGGAGGAGAGCCAGATGAGCAACATTTGCAATGTTTGGATATACCAAATTCCTTTCCACAGCCACCTCTTGCAAAACATGTTCTTGTTTTTTGTGGGTTTTCTAGAAGAGTTTCTATCTGACGTTTTGCCAGCATCTGTGGCTATCATCTTCACCAGATGCTGGTGAAACATGAGAAAGAAACTCTTCTAGAACATGGCCACACAGCCTGAAAAACCCACAAAAACTATGGGTGCCGGCCATGAAAGCCTACGACTTCACATGTTCTTGTTATCTTAAGTGGAGAAGTGGGAAGGAGACATGAATATAAGAGCACTATCAAAGATGGCTGTGCTCTGGCTCACCAAACTGTGGCTGGGCCTGGATGTAAATTCTGTAAAATGGATTTAAGTGAACAAGTAGATCTAAATCTAATTCTTTAGGTTTGCTTTCCACGGTTCTGAATCCCAGCCATTGGTTGACATAGAAAGGAGCTAGCGAAACTCCCCATTCTCCCCTTCACACTTCATGGTCTTCACACCCCCACCATTGGGAATGTGGCCCCTAAAGAGGTTTGCTACGTGGCAATGACACCTCCTCCAACTGTCCAAATTAATTTTCCAGCTGCTTTTAAAAAGTTTCAATTTCTCTCTCCTCCTCCCACTTTCCCCCTTTTGTTCTGAGCTTACTTCAGTTGCTGCAAACTGAATTCAAAGTGTAAAAGTAGTTTCTACTCAGTTGAATCAACAAGGAGAAGAGGAGAGGAATGGAATCTTGCCCTTCCCAGTTCGGAATCAAACAATTCTTTATAAAAGCAATCAAACAATTCTTTATAACAGTCTAGAGGCCCTGTAAGCAAAAGCAAACTGTTGCAGTCTCTCCTCATCCCTGGCATGTTTTTCCTCATTTACAACTTTTGCCATACTGACCACCCTCTGATGTTGCTTGGCCACCCATGTCCTTCTTTTTGTCTGTGAAGTGTTGGAGAACATGCAATGAATCCTTCGGGCTAGAAAAAACAAACAAAAACAAAAACTGGCACAGAGTCCTTTACCATGTGGCTGCTGTAAGGGAGAAGAACTGAGTGCCAGCACCATCTCACCACCTATTCCATTATTTGCTTCATGACTGGGCATTTCCCTCCCTTTCTTCTTTCTTTGTAGCACATTCATCAAGGAAGAGTTGAGAAGCAGCAAGAGACTACAACCCATGGAAAAGGTAATGATCTTCCTGGTCCCAAATGTTCAGAGGACTGCTCCTCACCAGCTGATGCCTTCAAATGTTTTTGCCCACAATACCCCCTAGGAGACTTGGGGGATTTTTTAGCAGATGCTGCCCTTGCCCTGGCCATTTTAACCCTGGGAGAGGCGTTTTTTTTCTATGACTGAAAGTGAACCTGACTATAATTTTCAAGTCACTTCTTGTTATAGGAAAAGAGCTCTTTTGGGCCTAAATAGGCTGGAAACGAGAACAGGGCAAACCTACAATCCTCCCTCCCTACGTCAGGTGTGTTTTTGGAGGAATAATTTATATTTTGGGGAATATTTTGCTTTCTTTTAGAGCTGCAGCTCAAAACCCATTTCCAGTAAAGGCCAACAACCAGTTATTAAATTGCCAGCAACTATAAAAATGTCCAACTATTTCCATAGAGGAACTGATGTATGAGTAAAGCACCCACAGGATTTTGGCCAGCGTTGATTCCCAAAACTTGGAAAAATTACTTCTTTGGATTGCAACTTCTACTGCTGGGCAAATGCCCCCTACAGAAGTTTCCTCAGTAGTAAAGGCATGCCCTCCAACTACTCCAGTTTGGCAGGGACTGTCCCAGTGAAACCTCTGTCACCCACCTTTTCAGTAACTTTCAAAATATCCCAGTTCCTCTCTTCTTCTGTCATTTTCCCCCTTTGTCCATGTAGGTGACCCTATGAATGAATGAAGTCATCCTGTCATCAACAGCCTTGCTGAGATCTTGCACACTCAGGGTAGCTTTGTCTTCCTAAGCTGAGTCTATCCCCCTGTAATGTGGTCTTCCTCTTTTCCTACTGTCTTTCACCTTACCAAGTATTATTGTCTTTTTAGTAAGCTATGCCTTCTCATGTTATGGCCAAAATATAACAGCCTCAGTTTAGTCAGCTTGGCTTCTAGGGAGAGTTCAGGTTTCATTTGCTTGAGGAACCATTGATTTGTCTTTTTAGCAGTCCAGAGTATCCATAGAATTCTTCTCCAGCACCACATTTCAAATGAGTTGTTTTTCCTCCTATCAGGTTTGTGCACTGACCAGCTTTCACAGCTACTCAGAAACGAAAAATATGATGGCATAGAGAAGGCTGACTATGGTATTCAATGTACAATAACATCAGAAATCCAGAAAAGTGTTACCTTTCTTCGGCCAACCAAAATGCACAAAATGCATTTATGCAAGCTTTTGAAAATCCACTGGCTTCTCCATCAGGCAAAGGTGTTAAAAATTATACAGGGGAAAAATTATAAAATTATGATGTTAGTCACAGACCTGCATTTTCTCAAGATGTTGTTGTTGTGTTGTTCTGTGGAGAGATATCTATGCAAGCAGGCCCCTTCTCCTTTTTGCCATGTGGCACTGGGAACAAAGCATTCCAAACTTCAGGAGAAAAAATTTGAATTCCATTAGCAATACAGAAATGTAACTCTTCTGATATCCAAGACCTGGGATCTCAACACCTTGAGAAAATGCAGGCCTGTCATTTTATACCTGTTTTTTCTTGTATGATTTTTTAACACCTTTGCCCAATAAAGAAACCAGTTGAGGTTCGAAAACTGGCATCATGTATTTTGTACATGTTGGTTGTTCAAATAAAGGTATCACTCTTTTATGGATTTTGGATGTTGTTGTGTTTTGCTATATGGTCAAAATAGCAGCCTTTGAATATGTTTCAGGCATGTGAAGATACCGTATTTTAGCTGCTACAGGTAATCCTAAAGAGTGAGCCAATAGCTTGGGAGTTTACATTTTGGGGTAAAATAAAATAAAACATTTTTATAAAAAAAAAATGGGATGACATTTGGCATGTTTTACCAAAACAGAACCTATAATGTTCCTGATGAAAAAACTTGGAGGTGTTGCTTGCAACATTCAATATTCAATCCCTAACAAAGGGGCTGTGACCTCACAAAGGATGGAGACATCTTGGATCTCAGAAGAAGTACCTTTTTGTATTACTAATGGGATTTCAATTTCTGGTCTTTGGAATGCTTTGTTTCAAATGCCAAATGGCCAGAACGAGGAAGGGCCTGCTTGCATATAAGATATCCCTGTACAGAATAACACAACAACACCTTAAGAAAATGCAGGCCTGTGACTAACATTGTCATCTTATATAATTTTTTCCCCTGTATGATTTTTTAACACCCTTGCCTGATGAAGGAGCCAGTGGAGCTTCAAAAGCTTGCTTAAAGTATTTTGTGAAGTTTGACTGGCTAAATAAAGTTATCACTGTTTTGTGGATTTTGTGCTCTACCATATGGTCAACATGGCTACCCTTAAATGTGTTTCCTTCAGTAATCAATGATTACCATTGAATTTATCATTTAATATAACCTAAATTCCCTAAAAGCACCAGATTGTCAAATCTAGGCAGGTTCAGGCCTGGTTAGTACTTAGATGGGGAATGACAATGAATGTCAGGTCCTGCAGGTTACATTTCAGAGGCAGGAACAGTAAAATCCACCTCCCAGTATTCCTTGCATAAGACAGACCTATGAAAGATTCATAGGGACACCATTAGTAGATAGGTGACTTGAAGGCATCCTTTGTTGTTGTTGTTAACTGACCTCAAGTTGACCTCAGCTCATAGAGACCCTGTGGATGAGACTTCTCCAAGATCCCCCTTCTTCCAGTGCTCTGCTTAGGTGTTGCAGATTCAGGTGCCTGACACACACACACACACACACACACACACACACACTCATACACATAATTGCATGCTTTTGTCCTTGACTTGCTTCAATTCGGGAACTGCCATTCAAAAAAGTAATTTTTCCAGTTAGTGCTGATTACAACTGTGTAACAAGGGAAGAAGAGCTGTCAATCCCAGGAATTTTCCTTTTCTTTTCAGGAACAACTATTCCTCAAAGTGGTGAAGGAAGACTTTCCTCAAGTGCTGAGTTCCTAGGTTCTCCACGGCTCGTTGATGAGAAGATCGCCATAATTGGAGGAATCTTGGAGAGGAAATTAAACCTGAAGGATGGATGCAAAATCTGGAAGAAATGCCATGAAAGTCCATGTCTGGAAGTCAAAGCATCTGGAACTCGCTTGGAAAATAAGAGTGAACGTTTATGCGGAGATGTTGGGGAACACAAACAGCATCCTCACTTCCTAGGTGGTCCACATCCCGTTGATGAGAAGATCGCCATAATTGGAGGAATCTTGGAGAGGAAATTAAACGTGCAGGATGGATGCAAAATCTGGCAGAAGTGCCATGAAAGTCCATGTCTGGAGGTGAAAGCATCTGGAACTCGCTTGGAAAATAAGAGTGCACGTTTATGCGGAGATGCTGGGGAGCACAAACAGCATCCTCAGTTCCTACGTGGTCCAGGTCCTGTTGATGAGAAGATCACCATAATTGTAGTAATCTTGGAGAGGAAATTAAACCTGCAGGATGGATGCAAAATCTGGAAGAAGTGCCATGAAAGTACATGTCTGGAGGTCAAAGCATCTGAAACTCGCTTGGAAAATAAGAGTGAATGTTTATGCAGAGATGTTGGGGAACACAAACAGCATCCTCTCTTCCTAGGTGGTCCACGTCCCATTGATGAGAAGATCGCCATAATTAAAGGAATCTTGGAGAGGAAATTAAACCTGCAGGATGGATGCAAAATCTGGAAGAAGTGCCATGAAAGTCCATGTCTCGAAGTCAAAGCATCTGGAATTCACTTGGAAAATAGGAGTGAACGTTTATGCGGAGATGTTGGGGAACACAAACAGCATCCTCAGTTCCTATGTTGTCCACGTCCCGTTGATGAGAAGATCGCCATAATTGTAGGAATCTTGGAGATGAAATTAAACCTGCGAGATGGATACAAAATCTGGAAGAAATGCCATGAAAGTCCATGTCTGAAGGTCAAAGAATCTGGAACTCGCTTGGAAAATAAGAGTGAACGTTTACGTGGAGATGTTGGTGAACAAAAAGAGCATCCTCAGTTCCTAGGTGGTCCACATCCCGTTGAAGAGAAGTTCACCATAATTGTAGGAATCTTGGAGAGGAAATTAAACCTGCAGGATGGATGCAAAATCTGGAAGAAGTGCCATGAAAGTCCATGTCTGGAGGTCAAAGCATCTGAAACTCGCTTGGAAAATAAGAGTGAACATTTATGCGGAGTTGTTGGGGAACACAAACAGCATCCTCACTTCCTAGGTGGTCCAGGTCCCGTTGATGAGAAGATCACCATAATTGGAGGATTATTTGAGCGGAAATTAAACCTGCAGGATGGATGCAAAATCTGGAAGAAGTGCCATGAAAGTACATGTCTGGAGGTCAAAGCATCTGAAACTCGCTTGGAAAATAAGAGTGAATGTTTATGCAGAGATGTTGGGGAACACAAACAGCATCCTCTCGTCCTAGGTGGTCCACGTCCCATTGATGAGAAGATCGCCATAATTAAAGGAATCTTGGAGAGGAAATTAAACCTGCAGGATGGATGCAAAATCTGGAAGAAGTGCCATGAAAGCCCATGTCTGGAGGTGAAAGCATCTGGAATTCACTTGGAAAATAGGAGTGAACGTTTATGCGGAGATGTTGGGGAACACAAACAGCATCCTCAGTTCCTATGTTGTCCACGTCCCGTTGATGAGAAGATCGCCATAATTGTAGGAATCTTGGAGATGAAATTAAACCTGCGAGATGGATACAAAATCTGGAAGAAATGCCATGAAAGTCCATGTCTGAAGGTCAAAGAATCTGGAACTCGCTTGGAAAATAAGAGTGAACGTTTACGTGGAGATGTTGGTGAACAAAAAGAGCATCCTCAGTTCCTAGGTGGTCCAAATCCCGTTGAAGAGAAGTTCACCATAATTGTAGGAATCTTGGAGAGGAAATTAAACCTTCAGGATGGATGCAAAATCTGGAAGAAGTGCCATGAAAGTCCATGTCTGGAGGTCAAAGCATCTGAAACTCGCTTGGAAAATAAGAGTGAACATTTATGCGGAGTTGTTGGGGAACACAAACAGCATCCTCACTTCCTAGGTGGTCCAGGTCCCGTTGATGAGAAGATCACCATAATTGGAGGATTATTTGAGCGGAAATTAAACCTGCAGGATGGATGCAAAATCTGGAAGAAGTGCCATGAAAGTCTATGTCTGGAGGTCAAAGCATCTGAAACTCGCTTGGGAAATATAAGTGAACATTTATGCGGAGAAGTTGGGGAGCACAAACAGCATCCTCAGTTCCTACGTGGTCCACGTCACATTGATGAGAAGATCGCCATAATTGTAGGAATCTTGGAGAGGAAATTAAACCTGCAGGATGGATGCAAAATCTGGAAGAAGTGCCATGAAAGTCCATGTCTCGTGGTCAAAGCATCTGGAACTCACTTTGAAAATAAGAGTGAACGTTTATGCGGAGATGTTGGGGAACACAAAGAGCATCCTCAGTTCCTAGGTGGTCCATGTCCCGTTGATGAGAAGATCGCCATAATTGGAGGAATCTTGGAGAGGAAATTAAACCTGAAGAATGGATGCAAAATCTGGCAGAAGTGCCATGAAAGTCCATGTCTGGAGGTCAAAGCATCTGAAACTCGCTTGGGAAATATAAGTGAACATTTATGCGGAGATGTTGGGGAGTACAAACAGCATCCTCAGTTCCTACGTGGTCCACGTCACATTGATGAGAAGATCGCCATAATTGTAGGAATCTTGGAGAGGAAATTAAACCTGCAGGATGGATGCAAAATCTGGAAGAAGTGCCATGAAAGTCCATGTCTCGTGGTCAAAGCATCTGGAACTCACTTTGAAAATAAGAGTGAACGTTTATGTGGAGATGTTGGGGAACACAAAGAGCATCCTCAGTTCCTAGGTGTTCCACGTCCCGTTGATGAGAAGATCGCCATAATTGGAGGAATCTTGGAGAGGAAATTAAACCTGAAGGATGGATGCAAAATCTGGCAGAAGTGCCATGAAAGTCCATGTCTGGAGGTCAAAGCATCTGAAACTCGCTTGGAAAATAAGAGTGAACTTTTATGCGGAGATGTTCGGCAACACAAAGAGCATCCTCAGTTCCAAGGTGGTCCAGGTCCCGTTGATGAGAAGATCACCATAACTGGAGGAATCTTGGAGAGGAAATTAAACATGCAGGATGGATGCAAAATCTGGAAGAAGTGCCATGAAAGTCCATGTCTGGAGGTCAAAGCATGTGGAACTCGCTTGGAAAATAAGAGTGAACATTTATGCGGAGATTTTGGGGAACACAAAGAGCATCCTCAGTTCCTAGGTGGTCCAGGTCCCATTGATGAGAAGATTGCCATAACTGGAGTAATCTTGGAGAGGAAATTAAACCTGCAGGATGGATGCAAAATCTGGAAGAAGCGCCATGAAAGTCCATGTCTGGAGGTCAAAGCATCTGGAACATGCTTAGAAAGTAAGAGTGAACATTTATGTGAAGATGTTGCAGAACACAAACACCACCCTCAGCTCCTAGGTGGTGCTGGTCCCTTTGAGAAGTTTTCCATAATTGGAGGAATCTCAGACAGGAAATTAAACCTGCAAGATGGGCACAAAATCTGGAAGAAGTGCCATGAAATTCCATGTCTGGAGGTCAAAGCATCTAGAACTTGTGTGGAAGATAACAGTGGACGTTTATGCGAAGATGTTGGGGAACACAAACAGCCCCCTCAGTTCTTAGGTGGTGCACATCCCATTGAGAAGAAGGTCTCCATGATGAGAGGATTTCTGAAGAAATTAAACCTGTACAGCAAATGGAAGAAGAGAAATAAAGTTTCCTCCCTGGAGGCCAAAGGCTTTCACGGGTGGCATCCATAGTTTTCTGTATTTTTTTGTATTTTTTTTTTTTTTTTTTACTGTGTGACCATCTTCTGGAGGAATTTATTCCTGATGGTTCACCTGAAACTGTAGCTGGCATCTTCAGACGTTGGTGGCATGGAAGTGTGTGGAGTATATATACCTGTGGTACCTTTGTTTTGAAGAAAGTAGTTTTTACATGTTAATAGTGGAATTTGTTTGTTGAAAGGCACAGCCTGGAGGTGTGTTTTTTGGAGCATATTTGAGGGGGATTTGTGTCTATTTAATTTATATTGCATTGTCTTGTGGGGAAAGCCCTTGAGCCTTGTTGGTGTTCATTTGGTTGTCTTGAGTCTTGGTTTTAGTGTTTTTCTAAACTGATTGCCAAACCTTGTGTACTTTCAGAGCTTCTTCTTCTAAAATCAAGACTCAAGATAACCAAATGAGCACCACTCAGGCTCAAGGGCTTTCCCTGCAAGACAATGGATTATCAATTAAGCAGACACAAATCCCTCTCACATTTCCTCCACACAACACACCTTCAGGCTGTGCCTTTCTTTTTTTTAATTTTTTTAAAAAAATTATTAGATTAAATTATTACAGTACAAACAATACACCAACACAAAAACACAGACAAACATAAAAAAATACATATATACATATGTCATCCAAATGCATATCCTAATCATCTTAACATAATCGTATAGGGAACCCTTACCTTACCATTCTGTAATCCCACCAAGTCTCTCTTACACTGTCTTACACAGCTACTACATTCTTCTTTCTTTCTTTTTCTTTTTCCCTATCCCACTCTCTTCACTCCTACTTCCCACCTACCTAATCTAACCCTCTGCAGTTCCCTAAACCCTTTGGAGTCTTATCTTCCATCTTCCCTTCTAACTCTTCTTGTTCCCTATCAACTATATCAACGTGCATGCTAACATCTACACATTCACACTGACTTCCTTCCTATCCCCCTTGAATTATTTTTGTGTTAACTTGACTTTCTGATATTACCCATATTTTTGTAGATCCAACTTCCCTACATTGGTAACTAACAGATCATTAATACAATAACTATTTATAAAAAATAAATAGAGAGAGAGATAAATAAAAAATAATAATCACAAATTCAATACTGCAATTTTACCCCATTTTTGTTCCATAAATTCAATAACCTCCGACTAGTCTTCTTTAACTTCTTCCTTAGATTCATCTTTCATAGCTTGTGTTAGTATATCCATTTCTATACTTTTGTACAGTTTCATCATCCAATCATCAATTGTCGGACATGTTTCACTCTTCCATTTTTGCGCATAAGACATTTTTGCTAACGTAGTCATATAATACATAATTTTCTCTTCTTTACCTTTAACATTTCCTTCAAAGATCCCTAACAAATAACACTCAGGCTCTAATTTTTTCTTCATAATAATGCAATTTGATCATTTATCTCTTTCCAATACTTCTCCGCAAATTTACAAGTCCACCAACAATGGTAGAAAGTTCCTGTTTCTTTCTTACATTTCCAACAAAGATAATTTTTGTACTTAAACATTTTTGCTGTTTTAACAGGGGAAAAATACCATTGAAAAAAACATCTGATAAAAAATTTCCCTTAGATTTTGAGAGGCTGTAAGTTTGTATATACTATTCCACAATTTTTCCCACTTCTCCATCTGTATATTGTGACCAAAAATCCTTGCCCATTTTATCACTGGGTCTGTAACTGTTTCATCTTCCATTTCATACCTTAACAGAACCCTATAGATATTCCCAATCTGTTTCTCTTTTACTTCTAATAATATTTTTCCAACTCTGATTTCCCTACATCTAAATCAAACTCATAATTCTTTAAGTCATCTCTAAATCTTTCAACTAATTGTCTGTGCGTAAACCAATTTATAGGATCTAATTTGTCTACAAATTCTTCTCTTGTCTTTACCGTTAATTTCACCTCTTGTTTTTTCAATATATTATTATATCTATACCCATCTCCCTCTTTTACCATTTCTTTTCTTTAAAATGCTTCCTGTGGTGAAACCCAACCACTTATCTTAGGCATTATTCTTCTTTTGTATTTATTCCAAACTTTAATCAATGAATTTCTTATACAATGATTGCTAAATAATTTATTTTGTTTATCTTTACCATAGACCAAATACACGTGCCATCCAAATGGTAATCCATCCCCTTCTAATTATAGTAATTTATCCTCTTCTAGTTTAATCCAATCTTTGATCCATAGCAAACAACAAGCTTCATGATAATTTTTCAAATTCAGCAAATTTAGTCTACCTCTTTCTTTCACATCTTTCAATATCCTAAATTTAACTCTTGGTTTCCTTCCTCTCCAGATAAATTGTGAAAGATCTTTCCCCCATTTTTTAAATATTTTATCCATTATTCTTATTGGTAGTGTTTGAAACAAGTACATAATTTTGGGTAACACCATCATTTTAATTGCAGAGATTCTGCCCATCAATGATAATTGTAGCTTATTCCATTTAATCAAATCATTTTCAATTTTTGAACATAATTTTTTATAGTTATGTTCAAATAAATCAATAGTTTTTTTGTAATTTGTAATCTCAAATATTTAACTTTTTTCTTCACTTTAATTCCTGTCTTTTCTTCTAATTGTTTCTCTTCTAATTTGCTCATATTCTTGGCCATAATTACTGGTTTTTCTTTATTAATTTTACAGCCTGTTAACTTACCAAATGTCTCCATAATTTCCATTATCTTTTCTCCATTTTCAACTGGATCTTCCACAAATAAGACGATGTCATCTGCAAAGGCTCTGATTTTTAAGTCCTTTTTTTTTTTTTTTTTTTGCTTGATCCCTTTAATTTGGTTATTTCCTTTGATTTCTTTTATAAGAATTTCAATTACCAGCAAAAATAGTAGGGGGGACAGAGGACATCCTTGTCTGGTGCCTCTTTGAATTTCAATAAATTTGGTCTTTTCTCCATTTATCTAATTTGTGCTTTTTGATTACTATAAATTTTCTTTATCCAATTCCAATAATTTCCCCCTACTTGTATTTTTTCTAATAATTTTAACAACAAAACCCAATTAACTGAATCAAAGGCCTTTTCTAGATCAACAAAAAACATACCTATCTTTTTTTCATTATGATGATCATAATACTCCAATGCATCCACCACAATCCTTGTATTGTCTCGTATATATCTATTAGGAAGGGATCCTCTTTGATCATCGTCTATTAAATCTTTCAGACACCTCTTAAGTCGATTTGCTAATATAATTTTTTGGATCACTTAAATTTTTGTCTTCTATAGGAATCAAAGTAATTTCTGCTTCTTTCCAGGAATTTGGGATATTACCTACCAATGCTTCGTTCATTACCATTTGAAGAGGTTCCCCCAATTCTTTCTTAAAAATTTTATAAAAAAGATTTGTTAAACCATGATTCCCCGGAGACTTTCCCAGTTTACTATGGCCAATTGCTTCCTCAATTTCTAATTTTGATATTGGTTGATTTAAAATCTGACGTTGGCTTTCCGATAATATTTTTATCTTACAAGAATTTATATATCTTTCTACTTCATCATCAACAGACTTATTCTCATAC
Source organism: Phrynosoma blainvillii (assembly GCA_026167975.1). Classification (NCBI taxonomy): domain Eukaryota; kingdom Metazoa; phylum Chordata; class Lepidosauria; order Squamata; family Phrynosomatidae; genus Phrynosoma; species Phrynosoma blainvillii. Next base: position 159,390,852 of record JANUYF010000004.1, read on the forward strand.
AAAGCTTGATAAAATTCCATAAATATCTTTTTTATGTCTTCTTGATTTGTTACGGTTTCTCCACCTTTGTTTATTTTGTTTATTACCTTCTTTTCTTTTTCTTTTCTTAATTTAAATGCTAGCCATTTACTTGTCTTATTAGCTTGTTCAAAATGTTTTTGTTTGGCTGCTTTCAATTTTTTCTCTAATTCATTAAGTGCCTCTATCTCAAGTTGTTTTTGTAACATTTTTATCTCTTTCTGAATTAATTTGTTATGGGGATGTTTCTCCTGTTCTCCTTCTTTCCTTTTTAATTGATTATTTAATAGGGTTATTGTTTCCTTCTTTCTCTTTTGAAGTCTAATATTTTGTTGAGTAAGGAAACCCCTAAAAACCGCTTTCCCTGCATCCCATACCATTGATGGCTCAATTTCTTTATTTAAATTTTCTTCAAAAAAAAAAAAAGCTTTATTGCCTGTTCAATTTCATTAACAATTTTCATGTCTTTTAATAAATCTTCATTTAAATACCAATTATCTTTTTTATTTGATTCCTTTAAACTCAATAGCATTCCAGGTGTTCCAGTAAATCTAATTTTGATTGATTTGTAGTCTCTATAAGTCTCTATATGAAATCACTCCAATAATCCAGCAAGTCCAACAAAGAAATCCAACATATCCTTCCAAGAGAAAAAGAAAAAAAATGGATAAATACGATGGCATCCACTAAATTCATAAAAGGAGACAAAGGCAAAGGCTCTTTTAATTTCTCTACCTCACAGTTCTCTTCTTCTCCTACCCTCCTTCCTTCTCCGCTAACTCTGCATTTTAAAAAGCAGTCTTTTTTCTCTCCTCCCACATATTCCAGCCCTCCACCATCTTTCCTCCTTCTTCTTCTCTTCCAACACTCCACATACCAGTACACAAGATGGACCTTTTTGCAGAAAGTTTGTTGGGTGGATAGCAATTTAAAAGAAAAAAGCTTGTGTCGTCTAAGAAAAGAAAAAAAAAAAGAGTGGCAGTGGAGCCTCTGTCGTCAAGCCTTGGCTCGCTTCGGCTCGCAACTGCTGCTGCGGGCGTGGTTTCCCACGGCGTTTCCAAAGATCTTTAAAGGCTTTTAATTATGCCTGAGGAGTGTCAGCTGAGCCCCTCTGACTCCCCCCTAATTTGGGGAGATATTTATAGCAGTCGGTACCTTACCCCGACTGCTCTTTCCCACAGCTAGCCACCCACCCTCCAGAGCCTCTCCTGGATGGTGTTCTTCACTCCTCCATGCTACCGGAAGTCCCCTAGGCTGTGCCTTTCAACACAGTACAACATACAAACTAACTCCACCATTAACATGTAAAAACCACTTCCTCCCAAACAACAGGTATATATACTCCACACACTTCCATGCCACCAACCTCTGAGGAATCATCAGGAATAAATTCCTCCAGAACGCAGCCACACAGCCTGAAAAACCTACAGAAAATCTGGAACTTTCCTGGAAAAGCATAAAAAGATATCTTGAAAAACTGAAGCTATCCTTTTCTGCCAGAATTGCTGCAACTAGAATGACTGTCTTTCAATTACCTCTTCACAAATATACCAATAATTACTAAAAACAAACCCTTTGAAATCTGGAGTAAAGAATTAAGAAAATTTATATTGGAGGGAAAAAAAGCCCCAGGTTAAGTGGAAGACTTTAATGGACACAAAAATCAATGGATGATGTAACCTTCCTGACTCAACTTTATTATCAAGTGAATATCTTAATTTAATTAACAGACTGGATAAAGTTAGAAAATAATAATTTACTTGACCTAGAAGTATTCAACCTCTGTTATGGTTGGCATGCATATTTATGGTATGAGAAAAATAAAATCCATAAGGAATTTGAGCATCATTTTATGCATAAGACAATTCTATCAAGCTGGATTAAAATAAAACAAACTTTTTACAAAGGAATTTCATGCTAGAAATCCCTACAAAAAACTTTTTTCAGGCGAACCCACACAAAATCATGGTTAAAATATGATGACATCTTAAGGAAGAACAATCAAAATCCATACAATATAAAGCCAGTGGAAGAAATAGAAGACCTAGAAATAAGAAAAAAAATGGCTTCTTTACAAACAGCTAACAAATATATTTAAATTAGACCAAGCGCAAGAAAGATTTGAAATAAAGAAAAATCAATTAGACAACCTAGGAGAAGGAGTTGACCTCTAAGTTATATAGACTCTAACTTGAAAAGAAATTAATACAAGATACTATCAAAGACTCTGTGATATAATGGGCAAAAGATATTGGTAGAGAAATCAAACTGGAAAGCTGGCATAATGCCAGGAATAGAATACTACAATTCACCAAAAGTCAAAATTTAAGAGAAACTTTCAAGAGATGGCATTCCAAAGGTACCTAATGCCAGCAAAAATGGCTAAAACATATAAAACCACAAATACTAAAATGTGAGACAGCTATTGGAATTTGGTACCATGTATGGTGGGAATGCTCTCAGATAAAAAAAACAATTCTGGACACATATACATTCAAATATCTGCACGATATTGAATACAAAATTTGAAATGATTCTGGAAATCTACCAACTTCATATGACAAAATAACACAGGCATCCACAAGGAAACATTGGGAAAAAAATTATGTGTGGTTTCCATGGCAAAAATACCCATTGCTCAACCATGGAAATCAAGATATATTCCAACTACAAATGAGTGGCTTCTAAAATTGTGGGATATGATAGAAATATGATAGAAATGCATAAGCTAACTAACTTGATAAATGGGAAACTAGCAGAGAAAATAGAAAAAGAATGGAAATTAATCATCGAACACTTTAACAAAAAATGGAATTAATCTAAAATTAATACAGAGTAGATATTAACTAAAAACACTTCACAACATCAACATAAATACTGAAGTTATCAGCTGAAAATACGAAAAACTGAAGTGTGTAAGACTTATAAAAACAATTCATATGAGTCAATGAGATAGATGGAAGTGTAGAGAAAATAGAGCAAGTCGATATAGGACTCTGAATGTAACATCAAGATATCTGTAAACAAAGATGTATTGGATCTGGAATGACAAGTTTACATATATATTTGTTTTCATAAACAGTGCAACAAACTGTAATATGTTTATGTACTTTGATATTGTTATTAATCAAATAAAAATAAAAAGAATCTGGAACTTTGTTGGAATGTGAAGAAGAATGTTTCTGGGCAGACATTCGGGGATGGGGTTATATTTTCTGACATATTTCCAGCTTTAATTAATAAATCTCTATATGCCTCTGTGTTTGGGAAGTCTTCTGACAGAGATACTCTTCTGACACCTATATCCAGTTATTTCTGGCATTTGGTCCAGCAATGACACCTGCTGTATTTGTGGACAAAATGACTGAGAGTGGTAGTGTAACAGCACTAGGGCTTGAAGGGATGGATTAAACTTCACTAAATAGCAGAGATAAGAAATATCATAAGGTACAAGTGCTTCGCTTATGTTGTGTCTTGACCTGCTACCTCATGCTTTGCTCTGTATTCTGAGGCAAGAACAAGATGGACAGCAAGAGAGGATATTTAGTAGTACAACTTTTTTTCCACTTTTATATAACAGAAAATTATAAAAGTATAGTGTCTTGATCAAGAGAAGTAATAGTGCCACTCTATTCTGCTTTGGTCAGGCCTCACCTACAATCCAGTTCTGTCCAGTTCTGGGCACCACAATTCAAAAAGGATGTGGAGAAACTGGAGCGTGTCCAAAGGAGGGCAACTAAAATGGTGAAGGGTCTGGAAACCAAGCCCTATGAGGAACGACTTAGGGAGCTGGGGATGTTTAGCCTGGAGAAGAGAAGGTTAAGAGATGATATGATAGCCTTGTTTAAATATTTAAAGGGATGTCATATTGAGGAGGGAACAAGCTTGTTTTCTGCCACCCCAGAAACCAGGACCCGGAACAAAGGATGCAAGCTGCAGGAAAAGAGATTCCACTTAAACATTAGGAGGAACTTCCTGACCGTAAGGGCGGTTCGACAGTGGAACACACTCCCTTGGAGAGTAGTGGAGTCTCCTTCCTTGGAGGTCTTTAAACAGAGGCTGGATGGACATCTGTCAGGGATGCTTTGATTTTGCATTCCTGCATGGCAGGGGGGTTGGACTGGATGGCCCTTGTGGTCTCTTCCAAATCTAGGATGCTATGATTCTATGATTCTATGAAAATTGATGCATTTCCTTAAAAAGGTCTGTATCTGTGATAATCAGTTACTCTGTGTGTGTATGTTTTTAGAATACTAATTGTGATGATTTACTTCTAATAAACACAGAGGCCAATATATATTTTGGGTTTTACCCCCTGCATCTCCCATGGGGTTCATACACCCTGCAATGTCACCCACTGAGTCTGGGTCTATGTTCACTTGTAGAATTTAGAGGATTTTTACCAAAAATACCTTAAAGGCTCCGGATTTAATCTGATCTTGGAAGCTAAGCAGGATTAGCCCTTTTTAGCACTCGGATGGGAGACCACCAGGGAATATCAAATGCCGTTTCAAAGGAAGAAACTGGCAAAACCACCTCTGAGGATCCCTTGCCTAAGAAAACCCTACGAAATTCATGGGGTCTCCATAAGTCAATGGGTGACTTAAAGAAACATGTACACATCAAAAAGCAGATCTTTGAAGAGCTGTAGTATCATCCTCCATTTATGGTGTCATCTGGTGCATCCTGCATCCTCTGCATCTCCCTCCCCTGGAGTTCATACACCCTGCAACGTCACCCATTGAGTCTTGGCCTATGTTCACTTACTCTGTTGTAGAATTTAGAGGATTTTTCCAAAAATTATCTTCTGGACTACAGCTCCCAAAATCCTCAAACAACAAGACTACTATCTACACAACACAACCACCTACTACCACTTCTCAAGGCACACTGGCAATTGACTGAGTGGTGACTTGCGGCTTGTCACAAAAAGACACAAGCCAGTCTTTGGGCCAATGCAGATCAGCCATTTGGGGTGGCACAAAGATGCCCAGGGAAGCGGCAGATCGAGGTGGTGGCAACCCCACACCGTGGCCCCAACCCTCCCTTTTGCCACCCCGAAAAGAGTGGCAAAAGGTCATCCTAAGGGTTGGCACCGCAGCTCTTCAGCGCCCTTTTTAAATGCTGCGCTGGAAGGGTGTCCTGATGGCAGGTGGCATGCATAGGGCAGCACGCCGTCAGGACGGCACCAGGGTGGGGCTGGGGCAGCCGGTGTGCAGCTGCCCCAACCCAACTCTACGCCCAGGCTGGCCCTGTGGGCCGGTCTGCAATGGCCCTCAGTCATACCACCTGAAATCCCATTCTGCACTCCCTGAGGGAGTGAGCACTCCAGGTTATGAACCTCTGTTCTAACACAAACCAATCTGCCACACTGTCTGTCTTATGTGTTGACTTAACATTCAACAAGAGAGGGAGTATTTCTAATCTGGTTCAAACTAACCAATAGGATTCAGGCCAATTAGTGCATTTGAACTGTGATTTGTTCATATTAACCCTTCTTATGTTGTGCAGTTTAACCAATTCTAATTATTCATTCCACTGAGTCATTCTGCAATGTGGGAAGGCTAAATGATACCACAATGTGGGAAGGCTAAGTAGTAGCAGTACTTCTCATTGAATTTAGGTGGAGCTTTTATCTTTCTTTGGTTTAGTTGCACATATGCAGCCGACTTGCATTACACATTTCAGAAGTGGGAATAACTTGCTCCTGGATTAATTGTAATGTGGGAAGCAGCTCTCAAATGTGCCATATTCCAAACACCAAAATAAAAATTTCCAATGTGCCTGAACAAAAACATTATCTGCCGTAGTATAGAGGTTTGAAAAGACAATGGAAGAAGAAGTAGAAGAATATTCTCTTATTAAATTGAGAGGATGGAAGATTATTTTGTCTTCGGTGTCACAATCTTCTCTGGGCAGTGCCTCCCTTTTGTCTTGGGATGTTGTGAAGCCACTGGTAATCATCTGGAACATAAAATCCTCATATGATTTTGTTTGTCTCTTGTCCTCTTCAAGCAGTGTTAGAAGCCTTCAATGGCAACGCAGGCTGCATCTGCACTGTAGAAATAATGCAATTTGAGACCAGTTTAACTGCCATGCCTCAATGCTATGGAATTCTGGGATGTGTAGTTTTGTGAGCTATTTAGCCTTCTTGGTCAGAGCACTCTGGTGCCACAGCAAACAGCAAATTGCAGAATTCCATAGCATTGAACCATTGCAGTTAAACAGCAGTAAACTGCATGGCGAACCACATTAATTCTGGTGTAGATGCAACCATAGACATGTTTCTACTACTGGTTCAAGAAAACACTGTGCTGAGTGTGCTACATTTCTATTTTATTTATTTATTTTCTTCTCCCAGGGCAGCTTCCACAGATAACAAATGAAAAAGGTTTACAATAATGTTTGAAAAACAACTAAAAGTTCCTACATTAAACACTATGAAATCATTGTAATATTGTACAGAAGTTAAAAACATAAAACATATATCTAAAACATACATCTTTTGTTTCCATTTGTTTCTTTAAAAAAAAAACTGTGCAGGACAATGGCCAAAGGTTAACTGCTATTATCATGTAAGAGGATTTTTAAAAAGGCATAATGCCAATTGCTAGACTACTAGAGTAGGCCTATTGAATCAGTGGGATTTACATATGTCTTATTTTACCACCCAGTATAATTGATTCAGTGTATCTAGTCTGGCTGAGACAAATTACTGGATTTAGACAAATAAAAAGCCATCCTAAGCGCAGGGAAGGGGAGGGGCAGCCGCATGCTCGGTGCCCCATCCCCCTCCTGAGGTTGTCCTCGGAGCCACCAGCCCTCCGCACGGCCAGCACTCCGAGGACAACCTCCCGCCGCAGCGTCCGGACACGCTGCGGTGGAAGGATCGCCGAAAGTGTGCCGCAAACTTTTGCGGCGCACTTTCAGCAACATATGGTAGGAGCGCTATTTTAGCGCTCCTTTCCAGGGGCGCCGATGGTGTGCCGCTGGATCGAGGCATGGGGATGCCTCGGTCCTGCAGCGCACCTTCCCAGGGTGGCCCACGGCCGCCCATCTGCTGAGGCCCGTAGTCAATTAAGTAACAATAAAACTCCTCTGAGCCCAATTTAAACAGCCCAAACCAGCAGAAATACCATGAACTCACTAATTGCTTTGATATATACCAAACCCTCCAGTAATGTATGACGTTGGTTCTAGCGAGTTATTCATCGACTATTAATTTTATTCTGTCAGCCCTTTTCCAGTTGAAACCAAGTCCCAATCTGGCCAATTGCACAACCGAGCAGTCACCCAATGGCACGTGCCCCAATTATGTAATGTCACCTAAATTATAGGCTGGCCACCAAGCCAGAGGAAGGCCTCACCTCACACTCCCAACAGGGGGCACCAGTATCCCACCAAAATTATCAAGGCCGGGATTAGTTTGATTGAGTTGACCAGCCAGACCTGTAATTAAGAAAGTGGGGGGGGGGGGGTGTCTTTCTGTCAATGTATATATACTTCCGAAGTCGGGCTGCTCAAAGGGGAAATGATGTGCAGCTGGGTTGCTGAAAGGAAGAGGAAGGCTCAGTGGCTAAAGTCACCCCACTTGGTGCCTGGAACGGCCCTCTCCTCACCGTGTTGTGGCTTGCATCACTGATGAGGTGCAGATGATTAACATGCACTTTGAATTGGCGCAAACTAGTGGGAATGACAATCATACCAAAAAAGAAGCAATTACAAGGGAATAATGAAAAGATCTGCTTCCATAGTGAGAATGATGGACTTTTTGGAATCGATTCACCAACATGGAGAGAAGATGAATTGCAAACCGGTTTAAATGTAAGTGAGAATGAGCCCTATAATTCTTTGCACTTTGCTGCTCAAACTGCTCTCCCTCCCTCCCTCCCTTAATGTCATGCCTATTCCAAAAGGTCAGAGGTCTCTTACATACAAGTCCTTGAGTAGAAATGGTGACCACTTGACAGCCCACTGCAAAGAATTTGCACAGCACTTTGCAAATAAAGTTGCCGAGATCCTCTCCAACTTGGAACTTATAATTGATCCAATGCCAGTGGATGTAACTTTGGTGCCTCTTTGTCCAGTGTTAATGGATGCTTTTGAACTTGATGATGTGGACAGGATCCTGAGAGATACATGTGTGCCAGACCCTTGTCCTTCATGGCTTATCCAACAGGCCAGAGGGGACTGCCTGAATAAGTGAATGGGGGAGTCATTGCCTCTCTACAACAAAGCAGCATCCCAACTGTCTTACAGTGGCTCCATTCCTTCCTGGAGGGGTGAACCCAGAAGGTGAAGCTGGGGGACTCCTGCTCGACGCCCTGGCAACTGACCTGTGGGGTCTCTCGGGATTCTGTGTTGTCACCTATGCTATTTAACATATACATGAAACCCCTGGGAGAAGTCATCTGGAGTTTTGGGGTGTGGTGTTGGATATGATGATATCCCACTTATTAATGCTTTCTACCCCAATCCAAGGAGGATCTTCTTGTCCTAAACCAGTTTCATCAATCAGTAATGGACTGGATGAGGACAAACAGGGAATAGGGATTCAGCATGTATTAGATAGGGTTACACTTCTCCTGAAGACCCAGTTCATAGTTTGGGTGTGCTCCTGACTCAGCTTTGAAGTTTCTGCAGTAACTAAGGACTGGTTCTGCATATCTAAACCTTGTGTACCAGTTGTGCCCATTCCTTGAGAATGGATGCATGTAACATTATGGCCACAATGGTACATGCTTTAGTTAATATCTCATTTGGACTACTATAATGCACTGCATTTGGTGCTATCTTTGAAGAGTATTAGGAAACTTCAGCTGGTCCAAAGAGCTGCAGCCAGATTGTTAACTGAGGCAAGTTACAGAGACTACACAATGCCCTTGTTGAAACAGCTCCACTGGTTGCAAGTTTGTTTCTGGGCACAATAACGTGCTGGTTATGACCTATAAAGCCCTATATGACTCATATCCAGGCTACTTGGGAGATCGTATCTCCCTGTATGACCTGGCTCAGACTCTGAGATCATCAGGAGAGGCCCTTCTGTCAGTCCTACCACCATCATACGCGTGGTTGGTGGGGACACAAGAGAAGGCCTTCTCGGTGGATGCCCTTACACTCTGTAACTCCCTTCCTTGGGAGACCAAAATGACCCCCTCCTTGTTGTCTTTGCTTCTTGCACTCCACCCTTAATGTTCATTCTCCCTTCCTTTATGCCTGAAAGGAAAGAACATATTTGTTTTTTGTAAAACAAACTAACTGAATATTGTCTACATATTTTGTTCCATAGCTCAGCTCCTACAAGGGATGGATACACACACACACACACACACACACACACACACATATATATAGACACATACGGATATATATATATATATATATATATATATATATATATATGCACACATACATATATAATGCAATAGCAGGGCTTTCTAGAAGCTTCCCCGTGGCTGGCAGCCCAAAACCAAGGGGGCATTTGAGAGGCCTTCAATGGGGGACCCCCTCCACCCTACTAACCAACCCCTTTGACCCCAAAGCCCCCCCCCCAAAAAATTACCCATAATGCAATAGCAGGGCTTTCTAGAAGCTTCCCCATGGCCGGCAGCCCAAAAACAAGGGGGCATGCGAGAGGCCTTCAATGGGGGACCCCCTCCACCCTACTACCCAACCCCCCGACCCCAAAGGCCCCCCCAAAAAATTACCCATAATTCCATGGAAAGGATAAATAGTCGCTCTATCGTTGCAAACACAGATTAAATGCATGCTATATATATGGTTAATATATTGTATTTAGTATATATCAACAAAGCAATCCTGGAAGAACCCTAAATACCAAACCCCCCCCCCAAAAAAAGCAAAGGGCTATTAGAAGCACATGGTTCTAAAAATACCCACCTTGCACATGTATGGCTGAGGTTGACGGTCCTTCTCCTGGTATTAACGGGGCTGCCTGTGATTAGGTCCCCTCCTGTCCTCCTTCCCCGGCTGCTGCCCTCACAACCTTGAGGCTTTTCGCTACTCTTTTGGGGAAAATCGCCCTGTCTTTTCTTAAAAATACATCTAGCTCCACAAAATAAGGGCAAGAAACCGGAGCATTTCCGCTAATGCGATTGTGTGTTGTCACACGCCTATACTCCGCCCTCAGACCTTTACATTTATTCCTAACTTCGTCCAGAGACCTGTTGATCCCCTTCTCTTTAAGCTTGTTAGAAATATCTGTATAAATCAAATGGTTCCTATGGTTTGAAACCAATTCCCTCTGCACTCTCTCGTCACCCCACCGAGATATGAGTTCCACCAGTTCCCTGTGGCCCCAGGCGATACCCCTTCCCTTTTCCTGGGGTTCGGAAGGAGCAGCAGAAGAGGAAGCCATTTCGCTGTTTAAAAAAAAAAATAGAAATAGATGCCAATTGCCAATAGCTGAAATCAGTACCGAAAGGTCCTGACCGTCGCACAATGATGATATTAGCGCCAAGGCGACTTTTGCAGCCGATCTCCGAAATGAGTTCCACGTGCAGCGGGCGATGGAGAAAAAGCAGGCGGCGGTGTTAGCGCGCATGCGCAATGATCGTACTTCCAGTCTAGCAACACCTATTGGAAGTTCCCCCATAGGGAAATCCACAGCTATGGCCAACAGGTGGCAAATGTGGCTTCCCTCTGAAGTTGAGGCCTTGCTTGATATTATGGGTGCCAGCCGCAACCTCCTCCTGATCATGGTGTCCAGCTCGCACCCCAACCACCACATCTACAGCCGCCTCTCCAGAAGGCTCGCCCGTAGAGGGTTCCAGAGGACTGTTGCCCAGGTTAGATCGAAGGTTAAAGTCCTCAGGAATGCCTTCTACTGGGCCAGAACCTTGTTCCACGGGGACTCCCGTGGGAGGGCACCCACCCTTCTACAGGCAGCTGAGGCAGTTGTGGGAGCAGGCAGGCCGCCCCAATGGCAGGCGTGCCCGAAGACCACTAGGTAAGTCCCTGCCATATTATTGTAAAACATGTAGGGGTATATATGTACATTTGCATGTCTACCTGTCCTTAGTTTTTTTCTGCCTAAAATATCGCCTATGTAATATTAATGGCAAGAAGAATGCCTGCAACAGATAATGTACCCTCTGTTTTATATATGTCTTTACTTCCATGAGAGGAACCAGAGGATGACCCTCAGGAAAGAGCCAAGGAAGAGGAGCAAGCGCCGGCGAGGCCGGAGGGAAGCCCGCCACTGCAACAGGTGGAGGAGGAAGAAGGGAGAGCCAATCTCCCCCCCCCCCAGGAGGAAGAAGAACACCCTCCTGGCGAGGGACAGGCTGGGGAGCAGCCTGGGGATGATGAGCCATTCCCCCCCCCGAGCCGGAGGACGTGGCTGAAGAACGACCATTTAAGTGTTTTGTCAATGTTGAAAAAGCAAATAATGCAATACCGTCAGACATGTAAGCCAGCAAGCAATAATGATGTATTTCTTTTTTTCCTGGCCCTACAGTGAGGGAATTGATTTCGGCTCTCACATGCTCCCAGGAGCAGATCCTGGAGAGGCTCGGTGCCCTGGAACGGCAGGTGGACCAGCTGAGAATATGGGTGCAGCATTTTCAAGTGCACCGGTCCCTGCCTCGTGAATAAATTTTTTTTCGTTATCCAACCCACCCCCCTCTGCCATGTGTGTGACAACAGTCAGAGGTGTTTTTTTTTTTATTTTCTTAATATTAATTTATTGATCTACTTTGTTTTTTTCATTAATTTGTCCCTCCCGCCCCCTGGTTTGTTTTTTTTATCAAATAAATGAATGTGTAGCCAAATAATAATGTTATTTAAATAAATAATTTATTTTGTGTTAAAAAACGTTGTATGGCTTTTACTTTAATGGTCTGAGGGGGGGGGAGTTGAAAACAGACACATCAGAAGCACCTTTTCAACTCCTTTCCAGCAGTATTTAGATAGGTAGGACGGCAGAAGGTGTATCTGAAAGAGAAAAGAAGAAGATCACTAGAACCTAATTGGAAAGGACCACAGGAATAGATTAAAAGCAAAAGCATCTCTTGTTACAGTATTATGCATACATATCACAATCAGAGCAGTGCAGGATATTAGCAAGCAGCAGCATACCATGGAGGGCCAAAAAGCAAGGGAGATTCGTTTTGTTTCTCTTGACAAGAGAATGTGAAAATATGAAAAGTGTTGCAGTTATCAAATCAGTGCTGGGAACTGTCTTGATATGGCTTGCTTCTTAGCTCTGACCCTAGAGAAGTGCAATGCAAGCAAAGAGGGAAACATCACAAAAAACATTAACCAGAGGCTGGATGGCCATCTGCCGGGGATGCTTTGATTGGGAGTTCCTGCATGGCAGGGGGTTGAACTTGATGGCCCTTGCGGTCTCTTCCAACTCCATGATGGACTAGAAAAACTCCTCCCTCTTAGAACAGGGCACCCGAGCATGAAGACATGTGCTTGGACTTTTGTGGAGCCAACTTCATTTTACTGTACATCAATCGAAGCACAGCCAGGAAGGACCTGTGGGGGGGGAGCATAAAAATGGCATTCCTGCATAGCAGGAGGTAGAGGTAGATCAAAGTACAGGTTTTCCTGCACCGTACCAACAAGAAGGGCCTCCTTGGAGGTGCATAGAAAGGACATTCCTGCATGGCTGGTGCTCAAGTTAGGTCGTTAAGGATTTCCCCCACCTTGCCAAAGAACAGTAATGTAGATAAGATATATATATATATATATGAAGCTGTAAATATAGATGACCTGAAATATGACGGAGACATCCAGAAAAAACCAAAAGTGCATGTGTAGGGAGTTATAGCGTACTGTGTCCCCATCTCTGTAGGTAACACACTGGCCACAGTAATCCGTACACTTGTCTATCCCTCCATTCCTCTCTCCCTCTCTCTTGACCTCCCTTTCTTTCTGTCTTTATATAGGTAGATCTATATCTATATCTATATATATACACACACACACACACACACATATATATATATATATATATATATATATATATATCTGCCTGTCTGTCCATATTAGTATATATATGCAAATGTAACCTTGGGGGCCGAAAAAAAAACCACAACTTACAAGCCACTTTGGTAGCCAGACAGAAAAGGCAAGGTATAATCACCTTACAGAAATAAAGTGCGAATCAACAAGACCCAGCTTTTAGGGCCATCGCAAGCCCATGTACACTTTATAATCGCTACCTTTTTTTACTGCCACGGCAACCATTGTAAACATTCCTGGGATTTTCAGTATAGGTACGGTCATTCAGAACGGTCAGATAAAGAGCTTGAGGGCCTCAGCAAACTACAAATCCCATGATCCCAGAGGGTGCAGCTCTGAAAGCCGAAGTGGCATTGTTGTCGTTGTGGTTATTGTCAGAGAGAGTCATGTCAGGCTCATGATGAAAACAATAATAATGATAACAGTAATAATAATAACAGTAATAATAACAGTAATAATAATAACAATAATAATGATAATTATTATTTCAACCCCACGCCTCTGACAAGCTACAGAGGGGGTATGCTGTGCTGTGGCCAACCTCCGGGGCTGAGAGAGTGTGACCTGCCCAAGGTCACCATGTTGGCTTTCATGCTCAAGTGGGGAATTCAAGATTGATCTCCAGGCCAGGGTTGTAGTACAAAAATGTTCAAACAACCACACCATGCTCTCAATAAAAGCATACCACATGATTAGTCCCTTTCCTCAGGCAACAAAAAATGTCTTAAGCTAGTCCTGCCCCTAGTAATAGTATCATGAGCCAAGAATACATGCAATACATTAAATCAAGGTAACACTCACACATCCATAGCGCCGGCAGGATGAATAGGTGACCAGGTTCCACGGCCTCTGGCATGTTGCTGGCAGCCAGGTATCCACACCTGAGAAAAGAGAAACATCAGAAAACTAAAAAGATCTCCCCCCCCCCAAATTCTGGTCAACAAAACCATCCCTGATCTCCCCCCCCCAACCCCTGGTCGCACGGAGCCACATATCCCCCAAAAGAAAAATAAATTGCCTTAATACCCGCACTGTTTGTTGCCCGATCCAAACAGGAAGTAAGATACACGTCATAAGATACTTCCTCAAAGATCCATGGGAAATGGCGCGGGGAACCATGGGCCATAACTTGGAAATACTCCACAATACGTCTGTCGTGTTCACACACACAGCGCAACCGGCACCATTGCGGCATGACTCCGGCAGCAAGAGTGTAATTCCTCAAGAATTCCAGAATTTAAAAGAGCCGGGCGGATGCCGGGTAGCACCGGGGATGGCGCTGGATAGGGCGTGGCTAGGGACGACGTTGTGTGAACACACGGAAAAAAGTTCCGGAGTGACGCCGGACGGAGGTAGGATTGCGTCCGCAAAAATCCCCGTGTGAAAATATCCGTTGTATTAGGAGCAGCTTAGGGAGCTGGACATGTTTAGCTTGGAGAAGAGAAAGTTAAGAGGTCATATAATTGCCCTGTTTAAATATTTAAATGGGTGTCATATTGAGGATGGCACTAGCTTATTTTCTGGTGCTCTAGAGAATAAGACCTAGAGCAATGGATTCAAGCTACAGGAAAAGAGGTTCCATCTAAGCATTAGGAAGAACCTCCTGACAGTAAGAGCTGTTTGAACCCCTCCCTCAACCGGAAATGACGTCATAAGGATTTCTATGACGCCATAACAATATGACATCATCCAATCCTTTCCAAATCCTAGTTGGGGGGCTTCTCCCCTCCCTTCCCCTCCAAGTTCTAGTTGGGGATCTTCCTCCCTTTCTCTCCCAGCTCCGGTTGGGGGGGGGGTCTTCCCTCTTTCCACTTCCTTCCCAAACTCTAGCTGGTACTCTTCCTTCCCTTCCCTTCCCTTCCCTTCCCCTCCCCTCCAAGCTTTAGTTGGGGGTCTTCCCCTTCCCTTCCCTCCCCTTTAAACTCCAATTGGGGGTCTTCTCCCCCTTTCCCTTCCAAACTCTAGTTGTGGGGGGTCTCCCCCATCCCCTCCCCTCCCTTCTAAGCTCTAATTGGGAGTCTTCCTCCCCTCCCAGCTTTAGTTGGGAGGCTTCCCCTACTCTTCCCCCTCCCAGCTCGGTTGGGGGGGTCTTCCCCTCCCCTCCCCTCTAAGCTCTAGTTGGGGGGTCTTCCCATTCATCCCCATCCCCTCCCCACTCCAGTTGGGGGGTCTCCCTTCCCCTCCAAGGGCTCTTTATTTCTCTTCCGACTTTTGGCCTCTTGTCTCCTGGGTCCCGGTGGCTTGGCTTGGCTTGGTTTGGACTCATCCTCCCTTGTTAAAATATTTAAAGGGATGTCATATTGAGGAGGGAACAAGCTTGTTTTCTGCCGCCCCAGAAACTAGGACCCGGAACAATGGGTGCAAGCTCCAGGAAAAGAGATTCCACCTCAACATTAGGAGGAACTTCCTGACAGTAAGGGCTGTTCGACCGTGGGACACACTCCCTCGGAGAGTAGTGGAGTCTCCTTCCTTGGAGGTCTTTAAGCAGAGGCTGGATGGCCATCTGTCAGGGATGCTTTGATTGGGACTTCCTGCATGGCAGGGGGTTGGACTGGATGGCCCTTGTGCTCTCTTCCAACTCTATGATTCTATGATTCTATGATTCTAAGGTTAAATGACGTCATACGTTTTTTGGTTAGAATTTTTTATAAACCCCATTAGTAGTTTCCAGTTAACCTAATTATCCCCCAAGGGGGGAGCTATCCACCACAGGAGGGGGCCAGCCTAACTTGGCATCCCCTCCCCCTGAAAAAAAATTGCTCTTTTAATGTATGACTCCAAAGAAGTCAAGTATATGTCATTCCCTTCTGGAGAGAGATGTACTCCATCGCCCCTGTACAATTGTGGCAATGTAACCTGAATTCCTTCATGCTCAACAATAATTATTCCCATTTCCCCCAAAGTTTTGGCCACAGATCTTTTCAACCAACGTCGAGCTCCGTTGATGGCCGCATCACTCCGAGCACCATACCAAGATCTCTGAGGCAGCAACTTTGTTCACATGTGCACAGTATTTGGCATCCTTCGCTTAACCTCTTGCATGTCATTAACAATTCTTTTAGCTAACTTTAGTTTTGCCAGATCATTTTCTCCTAAATGAACTAGCAAAATCTTGGGATGTGTGAAGGATGCCAGCAATTCAATAATAAAGGTTTAAAGTTTTCTTGTTGTTCTTGTTGTGTGACTCCAAGTCATTTTTTACTTATGGCAATCCTAAGGGGATCCTATCACAGGGTTTTCTTGGCAAGTTTCAAGGGGATTTGAACCCTCATAATCCAAAACTCAAACCACTACACCATGTTGGTTTCCTTAAAGTTTGCTGGTAACTTTTAAATGTTGCCTTTCAAAACATTTTAAGACATTGTATGGTTATTTTGACCACTACCAACCCAATTTATGCCTTTCTTTTATGTCCTAACGGTTTTTTGAACCAAAGCAACAAAAAAGTAACATTACTGTAATGAGTCCAATAACACATAATGTCTTAATACTGCAAGTAATAGCACCAACCAGTTATTTTCCAAAGAGTATGAGAAGTAACAGCAATTATTTAAGCTTTAAAAATAATGTCCCAAGTCCTGCTTCTGACTATGGGGCTATGCAGACGGGCAAAAAGAGGTGCTTTGAGGCTGACTTGAAGGCATGGCATTTAGACGACACATGTCTAAAAGTCGCCAGGGAAGTTGCCTCTAGCAGCCATATGCCAGGAAAAGCTGCTCTTAAAAGGAGCAGCTTTTTTCTGCTTCTTTGGCAAAGATGTGCACCTTCGCATGTGCGTATGCATGCAGCAACACCGGTGCACCAGAAAAAGGGTGCCCAAGATCTAAAATGGCCATATAAATGCACCACTGCACATGTGGCAGACATTGAGTTGGCGATCCAGAATATGCACCCTACGATGCAGGGTTTAATTTAAAGTGCCCTATGCTTCCAGGTGTGGATGCACCGGCACAGGTCCGCTTGAATATTAGAACCCTAACTCTAACTCTAATTGTAACCCTACACATGCCCCCTAGCAACTGTTCTCTATTGCCCTTGCCTTTCTCTCTATTTGGGATAGTGTGACTTGCCAAGTCACCCACAGGACTTCCACGACTGACTTGATTTGAACTTGGGTCCCCCAGAATTCTAATCCAACATTCACACCAGTCCACTACACTGGCTCTGTAATTCAAGATGAGAAGGGCACAATAACCCTTATCTCTGGCCATAGGCTCCCCTCCAGCTCTCTCTGAAATGAATGAGTAAGTATAGCCCTTCCTTAGGGTTTCTCCATCCCCTGGGCCAAAGCAACAATTCATAGGGGCTGTGTATGCACAGTATCTTAAGAAACAGGTTGTCTATGACTTGTTGTGTTGTCAGGTTTTCAAAGCAACAATATGGGACCGTTGAAATTTGTGACTATTCTCAAGTTTGTGTTCTGTCTAAATACCAAATGGATGTCTTAATTTTAACTGGCCTGGCCATGTATTGCTCTGCAAAATTAACAGATTGTCCACATCCAAAAATCACATGATGGGCACACATGTCTTTATGAAGGACCCACACCCAAAAATACAGGAATGTTTTTGGTATCTATATAAAAGGGGAAGCTTGTCAGGGACATCCCTCATTATAAAAGATGCCTATAAGCCCTGTAAAGGACCAGCTCTCCAGCCACTCAAATAAGGTATGCTCCTTATTAGGGGCACCCATAAGCAGTCATTAAGAGGCGTGGAGGGTAATGCCAAGAGGAAGAGGTCCACTGAAATGCCATGGGGGAAGCTGCAAGGGCTGAAGATTTCTTCTGACTTATGGCTGCACAAAGGAACCATGGAGACATTTGTGATGCGCACTGGAATCCTGCCAAGGTCCTACACATGCCTCTCCAGGCAGTACTGGCTGGTTCAGTGCCTTGGCTGAAGCATTTGCTTGGCTTTGGTTACAAATATGGAGGAGACTATGCTGTACAGCCATTGTTCTCTTCTTTGGGAATGCATTTGCATACTGGTCAGGAATGCTATCCTGATACCAGTTTTTTATCTAATGTGGAAACTCCTGGAAGGCCTTCCTGGATGGAGATACCTGTGTCAGTTGTGCCAAGCAAGCGTCAGGCATATTTTAGCCATCCCTGGAGTTTTAGTGTCATTTTGGCCTATAACAGAATGGGTGAGTACCTTCACATCTATAAGTGGCCCTGTGACCCTTCATGTAGAGAGTTCTTGTAGCACCTTTGAGACTAACTGAAAGAAAGAAGTTAGCAGCATGAGCTTTTGTAGACTTAAGTCTACTTCCTCAGATGCATCCCTATGGCTGCACACCATGGACCGACAATCTCTTTCTGTATTACTGTTACTATATTCAGTTTTGTAGCCTACCAGGTATCACCATCTGGCACTTTGGACCATCAGTGATTTGGATTCTGTCAGAGAATCAAGGAATCCATGAATTCTCATCAGATAATGTGGACTGTTCCAAACAATGTCCCTTTTTCCCACTGTCCTATTATGATCTTTTCTGTAGCTGATTTGTTGGTCTCTTTTAGAATTGCTCCCACAGCACCTCTCACTACTAGAGCCTCAGTTGTTTTCTTTTCCCACAGGCTCTGAATCTCCATTTGTCATTCTTAAGATTTCCTCATCTTCTCCCTCTGTTAGTCTTCAATTCTGCTGTTCAGCAGGATTGCCAAATCCATAACCCAACCCTTTTTTCTCACAGCCACATCTGTGTCTGCCATATTATGTTCCAAGGATGTATCCATTTGAATCTTAAATGTCCCACAGGATTTTAACTTCACCACCTTTCCCACCATATGGGAACTCAAAATAACGTACAAAAATTAAAGAAATAAATTAAAGCAGATTGCTGTATAAAGGCAAAAAATATCAATACTTGTGATTAAAATACAGTTAAACAATCCATAGAGTTGTTTTTTTAACTAATTACTCTTTGAAAACCAAAAATAAAATAATATTTATCTATTTATAAAATTTATTCACTTAATCAGGAATGGTGTACCTGGTAGCTGTTTCTGTGCTAAATGATGTGTTCTCAAGTATGTATGACCTTGTTTAAAAAGGGAAATGTGACATGTAGGTTTGTTGAGTGGAGAATAGGAGACTTTTAGCAGTTGAGCATGGGATGCAGAAAAATGTGAGTATTCTTGACATACTACTCCAGAAAGGAGAGATGAAGGGCTTAGAGATAATGGTATTGCGGGTGGACCCCGAACCAGCCAAGGAAGGGGTTTACTTACAGGGAAATATTACATCCCAAGCATGGGCATGCCAGTGCTTGTTTTGCAAGAGGGACCACTCTAGTGATTACAGCAAAGGTTTTATAACTTCCATTCAGGATGAGCTCATGGGAATCAACAGGACATGAGCATGAAAAGTTTTCATTTGGTAATCAACAGGTTGTAGTCAATATTCTGATCAGTGGAAAGAATAGAAGAGGAAGCTAGAAATGTTGCAGTTTTCAACAACAGGGTTCTGTAGAACTAGTCTCTGGGAGGAGAGCCAGATGAGCAACATTTGCAATGTTTGGATACACCAAATTCCTTTCCACAGCCACCTCTTGCAAAACATGTTCTTTTTTTTGTGGGTTTTCTAGAAGAGTTTCTATCTGACGTTTCGCCAGCATCTGTGGCTAGCAACTTCACCAGATGCTGGTGAAACATCAGAAAGAAACTCTTCTAGAACATGGCCACACAGCCTGAAAAACCCACAAAAACTATGGGTGCCGGCCATGAAAGCCTACGACTTCACATGTTCTTGTTATCTTAAGTGGAGAAGTGGGAAGGAGACATGAATATAAGAGCACTATCAAAGATGGCGGTGCTCTGGCTCAACAAACTGTGGCTGGGCCTGGATGTAAATTCTGTAAAATTGATTTAAGTGAGCAAGTAGATCTAAATCTAATTCTTTAGGTTTGCTTTCCACGGTTCTGAATCCCAGCCATTGGTTGACATAGAAAGGAGCTAGCGAAACTCCCCATTCTCCCCTTCACACTTCATGGTCTTCACACCCCCACCATTGGGAATGTGGCCCCTAAAGAGGTTTGCTACGTGGCAATGACACCTCCTCCAACTGTCCAAATTAATTTTCCAGCTGCTTTTAAAAAGTTTCAATTTCTCTCTCCTCCTCCCACTTTCCCCCTTTTGTGCTGAGCTTACTTCAGTTGCTGCAAACTGAATTCAAAGTGTAAAAGTAGTTTCTACTCAGTTGAATCAACAAGGAGAAGAGGAGAGGAATGGAATCTTGCCCTTCCCAGTTCGGAATCAAACAATTCTTTATAAAAGCAATCAAACAATTCTTTATAACAGTCTAGAGGCCCTGTAAGCAAAAGCAAACTGTTGCAGTCTCTCCTCATCCCTGGCATGTTTTTCCTCATTTACAACTTTTGCCATACTGACCACCCTCTGATGTTGCTTGGCCACCCATGTCCTTCTTTTTGTCTGTGAAGTGTTGGAGAACATGCAATGAATCCTTCGGGCTAGAAAAAACAAACAAAAACAAAAACTGGCACAGAGTCCTTTACCATGTGGCTGCTGTAAGGGAGAAGAACTGAGTGCCAGCACCATCTCACCACCTATTCCATTATTTGCTTCATGACTGGGCATTTCCCTCCCTTTCTTCTTTCTTTGTAGCACATTCATCAAGGAAGAGTTGAGAAGCAGCAAGAGACTACAACCCATGGAAAAGGTAATGATCTTCCTGGTCCCAAATGTTCAGAGGACTGCTCCTCACCAGCTGATGCCTTCAAATGTTTTTGCCCACAATACCCCCTAGGAGACTTGGGGGATTTTTTAGCAGATGCTGCCCTTGTCCTGGCCATTTTAACCCTGGGAGAGGCGTTTTTTTTTCTATGACTGAAAGTGAACCTGACTATAATTTTCAAGTCACTTCTTGTTATAGGAAAAGAGCTCTTTTGGGCCTAAATAGGCTGGAAACGAGAACAGGGCAAACCTACAATCCTCCCTCCCTACGTCAGGTGTGTTTTTGGAGGAATAATTTATATTTTGGGGAATATTTTGCTTTCTTTTAGAGCTGCAGCTCAAAACCCATTTCCAGTAAAGGCCAACAACCAGTTATTAAATTGCCAGCAACTATAAAAACGTCCAACTATTTCCATAGAGGAACTGATGTATGAGTAAAGCACCCACAGGATTTCGGCCAGCGTTGATTCCCAAAACTTGGAAAAATTACTTCTTTGGATTGCAACTTCTACTGCTGGGCAAATGCCCCCTACAGAAGTTTCCTCAGTAGTAAAGGCATGCCCTCCAACTACTCCAGTTTGGCAGGGACTGTCCCAGTGAAACCTCTGTCACCCACCTTTTCAGTAACTTTCAAAATATCCCAGTTCCTCTCTTCTTCTGTCATTTTCCCCCTTTGTCCATGTAGGTGACCCTATGAATGAATGAAGTCATCCTGTCATCAACAGCCTTGCTGAGATCTTGCACACTCAGGGTAGCTTTGTCTTCCTAAGCTGAGTCTATCCCCCTGTAATGTGGTCTTCCTCTTTTCCTACTGTCTTTCACCTTACCAAGTATTATTGTCTTTTTAGTAAGCTATGCCTTCTCATGTTATGGCCAAAATATAACAGCCTCAGTTTAGTCAGCTTGGCTTCTAGGGAGAGTTCAGGTTTCATTTGCTTGAGGAACCATTGATTTGTCTTTTTAGCAGTCGAGAGTATCCATAGAATTCTTCTCCAGCACCACATTTCAAATGAGTTGTTTTTCCTCCTATCAGGTTTGTGCACTGACCAGCTTTCACAGCTACTCAGAAATGAAAAATATGATGGCATAGAGAAGGCTGACTATGGTATTCAATGTACAATAACATCAGAAATCCAGAAAAGTGTTACCTTTCTTCGGCCAACCGAAATGCACAAAATGCATTTATGCAAGCTTTTGAAAATCCACTGGCTTCTCCATCAGGCAAAGGTGTTAAAAATTATACAGGGGAAAAATTATAAAATTATGATGTTAGTCACAGACCTGCATTTTCTCAAGATGTTGTTGTTGTGTTGTTCTGTGGAGAGATATCTATGCAAGCAGGCCCCTTCTCCTTTTTGCCATGTGGCACTGGGAACAAAGCATTCCAAACTTCAGGAGAAAAAATTTGAATTCCATTAGCAATACAGAAATGTAACTCTTCTGATATCCAAGACCTGGGATCTCAACACCTTGAGAAAATGCAGGCCTGTCATTTTATACCTGTTTTTTCTTGTATGATTTTTTAACACCTTTGCCCAATAAAGAAACCAGTTGAGGTTCGAAAACTGGCATCATGTATTTTGTACATGTTGGTTGTTCAAATAAAGGTATCACTCTTTTATGGATTTTGGATGTTGTTGTGTTTTGCTATATGGTCAAAATAGCAGCCTTTGAATATGTTTCAGGCATGTGAAGATACCGTATTTTAGCTGCTACAGGTAATCCTAAAGAGTGAGCCAATAGCTTGGGAGTTTACATTTTGGGGTAAAATAAAATAAAACATTTTTATAAAAAAAAATGGGATGACATTTGGCATGTTTTACCAAAACAGAACCTATAATGTTCCTGATGAAAAAACTTGGAGGTGTTGCTTGCAACATTCAATATTCAATCCCTAACAAAGGGGCTGTGACCTCACAAAGGATGGAGACATCTTGGATCTCAGAAGAAGTACCTTTTTGTATTACTAATGGGATTTCAATTTCTGGTCTTTGGAATGCTTTGTTTCAAATGCCAAATGGCCAGAACGAGGAAGGGCCTGCTTGCATATAAGATATCCCTGTGCAGAATAACACAACAACACCTTAAGAAAATGCAGGCCTGTGACTAACATTGTCATCTTATATAATTTTTTCCCCTGTATGATTTTTTAACACCCTTGCCTGATGAAGGAGCCAGTGGAGCTTCAAAAGCTTGCTTAAAGTATTTTGTGAAGTTTGACTGGCTAAATAAAGTTATCACTGTTTTGTGGATTTTGTGCTCTACCATATGGTCAACATGGCTACCCTTAAATGTGTTTCCTTCAGGAATCAATGATTACCATTGAATTTATCATTTAATATAACCTAAATTCCCTAAAAGCACCAGATTGTCAAATCTAGGCAGGTTCAGGCCTGGTTAGTACTTAGATGGGGAATGACAATGAATGTCAGGTCCTGCAGGTTACATTTCAGAGGCAGGAACAGTAAAATCCACCTCCCAGTATTCCTTGCATAAGACAGACCTATGAAAGATTCATAGGGACACCATTAGTAGATAGGTGACTTGAAGGCATCCTTTGTTGTTGTTGTTAACTGCCCTCAAGTTGACCTCAGCTCATAGAGACCCTGTGGATGAGACTTCTCCAAGATCCCCTTTCTTCCAGTGCTCTGCTTAGGTGTTGCAGATTCAGGTGCCTGACACACACACACACACACACACACACACACACTCATACACATAATTGCATGCTTTTGTCCTTGACTTGCTTCAATTCGGGAACTGCCATTCAAAAAAGTAATTTTTCCAGTTAGTGCTGATTACAACTGTGTAACAAGGGAAGAAGAGCTGTCAATCCCAGGAATTTTCCTTTTCTTTTCAGGAACAACTATTCCTCAAAGTGGTGAAGGAAGACTTTCCTCAAGTGCTGAGTTCCTAGGTTCTCCACGGCTCGTTGATGAGAAGATCGCCATAATTGGAGGAATCTTGGAGAGGAAATTAAACCTGAAGGATGGATGCAAAATCTGGAAGAAATGCCATGAAAGTCCATGTCTGGAAGTCAAAGCATGTGGAACTCGCTTGGAAAATAAGAGTGAACGTTTATGCGGAGATGTTGGGGAACACAAACAGCATCCTCACTTCCTAGGTGGTCCACATCCCGTTGATGAGAAGATCGCCATAATTGGAGGAATCTTGGAGAGGAAATTAAACCTGCAGGATGGATGCAAAATCTGGCAGAAGTGCCATGAAAGTCCATGTCTGGAGGTGAAAGCATCTGGAACTCGCTTGGAAAATAAGAGTGCACGTTTATGCAGAGATGCTGGGGAGCACAAACAGCATCCTCAGTTCCTACGTGGTCCAGGTCCTGTTGATGAGAAGATCGCCATAATTGTAGGAATCTTGGAGAGGAAATTAAACCTGCAGGATGAATGCAAAATCTGGAAGAAGTGCCATGAAAGTCCATGTCTGGAGGTCAAAGCATCTGGAACTCACTTGGAAAATAGGAGTGAACGTTTATGCGGAGATGTTGGGGAACACAAACAGCATCCTCACTTCCTAGATGGTCCAGGTCCCATTGATGAGAAGATCACCATAATTGGAGAATTCTTGGAGAGGAAATTAAACCTGCAGGATGGATGCAAAATCTGGAAGAAGTGCCATGAAAGTCCATGTCTGAAGGTCAAAGCATCTGAAACTCGCTTGGAAAATGAGAGTGAACGTTTATACGGAGATGTTGGGGAGCACAAACAGCATCCTCAGTTCCTACGTGGTCCACGTCCCATTGATGAGAAGATCGCCATAATTGTAGGAATCTTGGAGAGGAAATTAAACCTGCAGGATGGATGCAAAATCTGGAAGAAGTGCCATGAAAGTACATGTCTGGAGGTCAAAGCATCTGGAACTCGCTTGGAAAATAAGAGTGAACGTTTATGTGGAGATGATGGGGAACACAAAGAGCATCCTCTGTTCCTACGTGGTCCACGTCCCATTGATGAGAAGATCGCCATAATTAAAGGAATATTGGAGAGGAAATTAAACCTGCAGGATGGATGCAAAATCTGGAAGAAGTGCCATGAAAGTCCATGTCTGGAGGTGAAAGCATCTGGAATTCACTTGGAAAATAGGAGTGAACGTTTATGCAGAGATGTTGGGGAACACAAACAGCATCCTCAGTTCCTAGGTTGTCCACGTCCCGTTGATGAGAAGATCGCCATAATTGTAGGAATCTTGGAGAAGAAATTAAACCTGCGAGATGGATACAAAATCTGGAAGAAGCGCCATGATAGTCCATGTCTGAAGGTCAAAGAATCTGGAACTCGCTTGGAAAATAAGAGTGAACGTTTATGTGGAGATGTTGGTGAACAAAAAGAGCATCCTCAGTTCCTAGGTGGTCCACGTCCCGTTGAAGAGAAGTTCACCATAATTGTAGGAATCTTGGAGAGGAAATTAAACCTGCAGGATGGATGCAAAATCTGGAAGAATTGCCATGAAAGTCCATGTCTGGAGGTCAAAGCATCTGAAACTCGCTTGGAAAATAAGAGTGAACGTTTATGCGGAGATGTTGGGGAGCACAAACAGCATCCTCAGTTCCTACGTGGTCCACGTCCTGTGGATGAGAAGATCGCCATAATTGTAGGAATCTTGGAGAGGAAATTAAACCTGCAGGATGGATGCAAAGTTTGGAAGAAGTGCCATGAAAGTCCATGTCTGGAGGTCAAAGCATCTGAAACTCGCTTGGAAAATAAGAGTGAACGTTTATGCGGAGTTGTTGGGGAACACAAACAGCATCCTCAGTTCCTAGGTAGTCCAGGTCCCGTTGATGAAAATATCACCATAATTGGAGGATTCTTGGAGAGGAAATTAAACCTGCAGGATGGATGCAAAACCTGGAGGAAGTGCCATGAAAGTCCATGTCTGGAGGTCAAAGCATCTGAAACTCGCTTGGAAAATAAGAGTGAACGTTTATGCGGAGATGTTGGGGAGCACAAACAGCATCCTCAGTTCCTACGTGGTCCACGTCCTGTTGATGAGAAGATCGCCATAATTGTAGGAATCTTGGAGAGGAAATTAAACCTGCAGGATGGATGCAAAGTTTTTAAGAAGTGCCATGAAAGTCCATGTCTGGAGGTCAAAGCATCTGAAACTCGCTTGGAAAATAAGAGTGAACATTTATGCGGAGTTGTTGGGGAACACAAACAGCATCCTCAGTTCCTAGGTAGTCCAGGTCCCGTTGATGAGAATATCACCATAATTGGAGGATTCTTGGAGAGGAAATTAAACCTGCAGGATGGATGCAAAAACTGGAAGAAGTGCCATGAAAGTCCATGTCTGGAGGTCAAAGCATCTGAAACTCGCTTGAAAAATAAAAGTGAACGTTTATGCGGAGATGTTGGGGAGCACAAACAGCATCCTCAGTTCCTACGTGGTCCACGTCCCGTTGATGAGAAGATCGCCATAATTGTAGGAATCTTGGAGAGGAAATTAAACCTGCAGGATGGATGCAAAATCTGGAAAAAGTGCCATGAAAGATGTCTCGAAGTCAAAGCATCTGAAACTCGCTTGGAAAATAAGACTGAACGTTTATGCGGAGATGTTGGGGAGCACAAACATCATCCTCAGTTCCTACGTGGTCCAGGTCCCGTTTATGAGAAGATCGCCATAATTGGAGGAATCTTGGAGAGGAAATTAAACCTGCAGGATGGATGCAAAGTCTGGAAGAAGTGCCATGAAAGTCCATGTCTGGAGGTCAAAGCATGTGGAACTCGCTTGGAAAATAAGAGTGAACATTTATGCGGAGATGTTGTGGAGCACAAACAACATCCTCAATTCCTAGGTGGTCCAGATCCCGTTGATGAGAAGATCACCATAATTGGAGGATTCTTGGAGAGGAAATTAAACCTGCAGGATGGATGCAAAATCTGGAAGAAGTGCCCTAAAAGTCCATGTCTGGAGGTCAAAGCATCTGAAACTCGCTTGGAAAATAAGAGTGAACGTTTATGCGGAGATGTTGGGGAGCACAAACAGCATCCTCAGTTCCTAGGTGGTCCAGGTCCCGTTGATGAGAAGATCGCCATAATTGGAGGAATCTTGGAGAGGAAATTAAACCTGCAGGATGGATGCAAAGTTTGGAAGAAGTGCCATGAAAGTCCATGTCTGGAGGTCAAGGCATGTGGAACTCGCTTGGAAAATAAGAGTGAACATTTATGCGGAGTTGTTGGGGAACACAAAGAGCATCCTCAGTTCCTAGGTGGTCCACGTCCCGTTGATGAGAAGATCGCCATAATTGGAGGAATCTTGGAGAGGAAATTAAACATGCAGGATGGATGCAAAGTTTGGAAGAAGTGCCATGAAAGTCGATGTCTGGAGGTCAAAGCATGTGGAACTCGCTTGGAAAATAAGAGTGAACATTTATGCGGAGTTGTTGGGGAACACAAACAGCATCCTCAGTTCCTAGGTAGTCCAGGTCCCGTTGATGAGAAGATCACCATAATTGGAGGATTCTTGGAGAGGAAATTAAACCTGCAGGATGGATGCAAAATCTGGAAGAAGTGCCCTAAAAGTCCATGTCTGGAGGTCAAAGCATCTGAAACTCGCTTGGAAAATCAGAGTGAACGTTTATGCGGAGATGTTGGGGAGCACAAACAGCATCCTCAGTTCCTACGTGGTCCACGTCCTGTTGATGAGAAGATCGCCATAATTGTAGGAATCTTGGAGAGGAAATTAAACATGCAGGATCGATGCAAAATCTGGAAGAAGTGCCATGAAAGTCCATGTCTGGAGGTCAAAGCATCTGGAACTCACTTGGAAAAGAAGAATGAACGTTTATGCGGAGATGTTGGGGAGCACAAACAGCATCCTCAGTTCCTAGGTGGTCCAGGTCCCGTTGATGAGAAGATCGCCATAATTGGAGGAATCTTGGAGAGGAAATTAAACCTGCAGGATGGATGCAAAGTTTGGAAGAAGTGCCATGAAAGTCCATGTCTGGAGGTCAAGGCATGTGGAACTCGCTTGGAAAATAAGAGTGAACATTTATGCGGAGTTGTTGGGGAACACAAACAGCATCCTCACTTCCTAGGTGGTCCAGGTCCCGTTGATGAGAAGATCACCATAATTGGAGGATTATTTGAGCGGAAATTAAACCTGCAGGATGGATGCAAAATCTGGAAGAAGTGCCATGAAAGTCTATGTCTGGAGGTCAAAGCATCTGAAACTCGCTTGGGAAATATAAGTGAACATTTATGCGGAGATGTTGGGGAGCACAAACAGCATCCTCAGTTCCTACGTGGTCCACGTCACATTGATGAGAAGATCGCCATAATTGGAGGAATCTTGGAGAGGAAATTAAACCTGCAGGATGGATGCAAAATCTGGAAGAAGTGCCATGAAAGTCCATGTCTCGTGGTCAAAGCATCTGGAACTCACTTTGAAAATAAGAGTGAACGTTTATGCAGAGATGTTGGGGAACACAAAGAGCATCCTCAGTTCCAAGGTGGTCCAAGTCCCGTTGATGAGAAGATCGCCATAACTGGAGGAATCTTGGAGAGGAAATTAAACATGCAGGATGGATGCAAAATCTGGAAGAAGTGCCATGAAAGTCCATGTCTGGAGGTCAAAGCATGTGGAACTCGCTTGGAAAATAAGAGTGAACATTTATGCGGAGATTTTGGGGAACACAAAGAGCATCCTCAGTTCCTAGGTGGTCCAGGTCCCATTGATGAGAAGATTGCCATAACTGGAGTAATCTTGGAGAGGAAATTAAACCTGCAGGATGGATGCAAAATCTGGCAGAAGTGCCATGAAAGTCCATGTCTGGAGGTCAAAGCATCTGGAACATGCTTAGAAAATAAGAGTGAACATTTATGTAAAGATGTTGCAGAACACAAACACCACCCTCAGCTCCTAGGTGGTGCTGGTCCCTTTGAGAAGTTTTCCATAATTGGAGGAATCTCAGACAGGAAATTAAACCTGCAAGATGGGCACAAAATCTGGAAGAAGTGCCATGAAATTCCATGTCTGGAGGTCAAAGCATCTAGAACTTGTGTGGAAGATAACAGTGGACGTTTATGCGAAGATGTTGGGGAACACAAACAGCCCCCTCAGTTCTTAGGTGGTGCACATCCCATTGGGAAGAAGGTCTCCATGATGAGAGGATTTCTGAAGAAATTAAACCTGTACAGCAAATGGAAGAAGAGAAATAAAGTTTCCTCCCTGGAGGCCAAAGGCTTTCACGGGTGGCATCCATAGCTTTCTGTATTTTTTTGTATTATTTTTTTTTTTACTGTGTGACCATCTTCTGGAGGAATTTATTCCTGATGGTTCACCTGAAACTGTAGCTGGCATCTTCAGACGTTGGTGGCATGGAAGTGTGTGGAGTATATATACCTGTGGTACCTTTGTTTTGAAGAAAGTAGTTTTTACATGTTAATAGTGGAATTTGTTTGTTGAAGGGCACAGCCTGGAGGTGTGTTTTTTGGAGGATATTTGAGGGGGATTTGTGTCTATTTAATTTATATTGCATTGTCTTGTGGGGAAAGCCCTTGAGCCTTGTTGGTGTTCATTTGGTTGTCTTGAGTTTTGGTTTTAGTGTTTTTCTAAACTGATTGCCAAACCTTGTGTACTTTCAGAGCTTCTTCTTCTAAAATCAAGACTCAAGATAACCAAATGAGCACCACT
The DNA here is from genome assembly GCA_026167975.1 of Phrynosoma blainvillii. Classification (NCBI taxonomy): domain Eukaryota; kingdom Metazoa; phylum Chordata; class Lepidosauria; order Squamata; family Phrynosomatidae; genus Phrynosoma; species Phrynosoma blainvillii. The sequence continues at coordinate 159,420,211 of JANUYF010000004.1, forward strand.
CAGGCTCAAGGGCTTTCCCTGCAAGACAATGGATTATCAATTAAGCAGACACAAATCCCTCTCACATTTCCTCCACACAACACACCTTCAGGCTGTGCCTTTCTTTTTTTTAATTTTTTTTTAAATTATTAGATTAAATTATTACAGTACAAACAATACACCAACACAAAAACACAGACAAACATAAAAAATACATATATACATATGTCATCCAAATGCATATCCTAATCATCTTAACATAATCGTATAGGGAACCCTTACCTTACCATTCTGTAATCCCACCAAGTCTCTCTTACACTGTCTTACACAGCTACTACATTCTTCTTTCTTTCTTTTTCTTTTTCCCTATCCCACTCTCTTCACTCCTACTTCCCACCTACCTAATCTAACCCTCTGCAGTTCCCTAAACCCTTTGGAGTCTTATCTTCCAACTTCCCTTCTAACTCTTCTTGTTCCCTATCAACTATATCAACGTGCATGCTAACATCTACACATTCACGCTGACTTCCTTCCTATCGCCCTTGAATTATTTTTGTGTTAACTTGACTTTCTGATATTACCCATATTTTTGTAGATCCAACTTCCCTACATTGGTAACTAACAGATCATTAATACAATAACTATTTATAAAAAATAAATAGAGAGAGAGATAAATAAAAAATAATAATCACAAATTCAATACTGCAATTTTACCCCATTTTTGTTCCATAAATTCAATAACCTCCGACTAGTCTTCTTTAACTTCTTCCTTAGATTCATCTTTCATAGCTTGTGTTAGTATATCCATTTCTATACTTTTGTACAGTTTCATCATCCAATCATCAATTGTCGGACATGTTTCACTCTTCCATTTTTGCGCATAAGACATTTTTGCTAACGTAGTCATATAATACATAATTTTCTCTTCTTTACCTTTAACATTTCCTTCAAAGATCCCTAACAAATAACACTCAGGCTCTAATTTTTTCTTCATAATAATGCAATTTGATCATTTATCTCTTTCCAATACTTCTCCGCAAATTTACAAGTCCACCAACAATGGTAGAAAGTTCCTGTTTCTTTCTTACATTTCCAACAAAGATAATTTTTGTACTTAAACATTTTTGCTGTTTTAACAGGGGAAAAATACCATTGAAAAAAAATCTGATAAAAAATTTCCCTTAGATTTTGAGAGGCTGTAAGTTTGTATATACTATTCCACAATTTTTCCCACTGCTCCATCTGTATATTGTGACCAAAAATCCTTGCCCATTTTATCACTGGGTCTGTAACTGTTTCATCTTCCATTTCATACCTTAACAGAACCCTATAGATATTCCCAATCTGTTTCTCTTTTACTTCTAATAATATTTTTCCAACTCTGATTTCCATACATCTAAATCAAACTCATAATTCTTTAAGTCATCTCTAAATCTTTCAACTAATTGTCTGTGCGTAAACCAATTTATAGGATCTAATTTGTCTACAAATTCTTCTCTTGTCTTTACCGTTAATTTCACCTCTTGTTTTTTCAATATATTATTATATCTATACCCATCTCCCTCTTTTACCATTTCTTTTCTATAAAATGCTTCCTGTGGTGAAACCCAACCACTTATCTTAGGCATTATTCTTCTTTTGTATTTATTCCAAACTTTAATCAATGAATTTCTTATACAATGATTGCTAAATAATTTATTTTGTTTATCTTTACCATAGACCAAATACATGTGCCATCCAAATGGTAATCCATCCCCTTCTAATTATAGTAATTTATCCTCTTCTAGTTTAATCCAATCTTTGATCCATAGCAAACAACAAGCTTCATGATAATTTTTCAAATTCAGCAAATTTAGTCTACCTCTTTCTTTCACATCTTTCAATATCCTAAATTTAACTCTTGGTTTCCTTCCTCTCCAGATAAATTGTGAAAGATCTTTCCCCCATTTTTTAAATATTTTATCCATTATTCTTATTGGTAGTGTTTGAAACAAGTACATAATTTTGGGTAACACCATCATTTTAATTGCAGAGATTCTGCCCATCAATAATTGTAGCTTATTCCATTTAATCAAATCATTTTTAATTTTTGACCATAATTTTTTATAGTTATGTTCAAATAAATCAATAGTTTTTTTGTAATTTGTAATCTCAAATATTTAACTTTTTTCTTCACTTTAATTCCTGTCTTTTCTTCTAATTGTTTCTCTTCTAATTTGCTCATATTCTTGGCCATAATTACTGGTTTTTCTTTATTAATTTTACAGCCTGTTAACTTACCAAATGTCTCCATAATTTCCATTATCTTTTCTCCATTTTCAACTGGATCTTCCACAAATAAGACGATGTCATCTGCAAAGGCTCTGATTTTTAAGTCCTTTTTTTTTTTTTTTTTGCTTAATCCCTTTAATTTGGTTATTTCCTTTGATTTCTTTTATAAGAATTTCAATTACCAGCAAAAATAGTAGGGGGGACAGAGGACATCCTTGTCTGGTGCCTCTTTGAATTTCAATAAATTTGGTCTTTTCTCCATTTATCTAATTTGTGCTTTTTGATTACTATAAATTTTCTTTATCCAATTCCAATAATTTCCCCCTACTTGTATTTTTTCTAATAATTTTAACAACAAACCCCAATTAACTGAATCAAAGGCCTTTTCTAGATCAACAAAAAACATACCTATCTTTTTTTCATTATGACGATCATAATACTCCAATGCATCCACCACAATCCTTGTATTGTCTCGTATATATCTATTAGGAAGGGATCCTCTTTGATCATCGTCTATTAAATCTTTCAGACACCTCTTAAGTCGATTTGCTAATATAATTTTTTGGATCACTTAAATTTTTGTCTTCTATAGGAATCAAAGTAATTTCTGCTTCTTTCCAGGAATTTGGGATATTGCCTACCAATGCTTCGTTCATTACCATTTGAAGAGGTTCCCCCAATTCTTCCTTAAAAGTTTTATAAAAAAGATTTGTTAAACCATCATTCCCCAGAGACTTTCCCAGTTTACTATGGCCAATTGCTTCCTCAATTTCTAATTTTGATATTGGTTGATTTAAAATCTGACGTTGGCTTTCCGATAATATTTTTATCTTACAAGAATTTATGTATCTTTCTACTTCATCATCAACAGACTTATTCTCATACAAAGCTTGATAAAATTCCATAAATATCTTTTTTATGTCTTCTTGATTTGTTACGGTTTCTCCACCTTTGTTTATTTTGTTTATTACCTTCTTTTCTTTTTCTTTTCTTAATTTAAATGCTAGCCATTTACTTGTCTTATTAGCTTGTTCAAAATGTTTTTGTTTGGCTGCTTTCAATTTTTTCTCTAATTCATTAAGTGCCTCTATCTCAAGTTGTTTTTGTAACATTTTTATCTCTTTCTGAATTAATTTGTTATGGGGATGTTTCTCCTGTTCTCCTTCTTTCCTTTTTAATTGATTATTTAATAGGGTTATTGTTTCCTTCTTTCTCTTTTGAAGTCTAATATTTTGTTGAGTAAGGAAACCCCTAAAAACCGCTTTCCCTGCATCCCATACCATTGATGGCTCAATTTCTTTATTTAAATTTTCTTCAAAAAAAAAAAAGTTTTATTGCCTGTTCAATTTCATTAACAATTTTCATGTCTTTTAATAAATCTTCATTTAAATACCAATTATCTTTTTTATTTGATTCCTTTAAACTCAATAGTATTCCAGGTGTTCCAGTAAATCTAATTTTGATTGATTTGTAGTCTCTATAAGTCTCTATATGAAATCACTCCAATAATCCAGCAAGTCCAACAAAGAAATCCAACATATCCTTCCAAGAGAAAAAGAAAAAAAAATGGATAAATACGATGGCATCCACTAAATTCATAAAAGGAGACAAAGGCAAAGGCTCTTTTAATTTCTCTACCTCACAGTTCTCTTCTTCTCCTACCCTCCTTCCTTCTCCGCTAACTCTGCATTTTAAAAAGCAGTCTTTCTTCTCTCCTCCCACATATTCCAGCCCTCCACCATCTTTCCTCCTTCTTCTTCTCTTCCAACACTCCACATACCAGTACACAAGATGGACCTTTTTGCAGAAAGTGAGTTGGGTGGATAGCAATTTAAAAGAAAAAAGCTTGTGTCGTCTAAGAAAAGAAAAAAAAAAAGAGTGGCAGTGGAGCCTCTGTCGTCAAGCCTTGGCTCGCTTCGGCTCGCAACTGCTGCTGCGGGCGTGGTTTCCCACGGCGTTTCCAAAGATCTTTAAAGGCTTTTAATTATGCCTGAGGAGTGTCAGCTGAGCCCCTCTGACTCCCCCCTAATTTGGGGAGATATTTATAGCAGTCGGTACCTTACCCCGACTGCTCTTTCCCACAGCTAGCCACCCACCCTCCAGAGCCTCTCCTGGATGGTGTTCTTCACTCCTCCATGCTACCGGAAGTCCCCTAGGCTGTGCCTTTCAACACAGTACAACATACAAACTAACTCCACCAATAACATGTAAAAACCACTTCCTCCCAAACAACAGGTATATATACTCCACACACTTCCATGCCACCAACCTCTGAGGAATCATCAGGAATAAATTCCTCCAGAACGCAGCCACACAGCCTGAAAAACCTACAGAAAATCTGGAACTTTCCTGGAAAAGCATAAAAAGATATCTTAAAAAACTGAAGCTATCCTTTTCTGCCAGAATTGCTGCAACTAGAATGACTGTCTTTCAATTACCTCTTCACAAATATACCAATAATTACTAAAAACAAACCCTTTGAAATCTGGAGTAAAGAATTAAGAAAATTTATATTGGAGGGAAAAAAAGCCCCAGGTTAAGTGGAAGACTTTAATGGACACAAAAATCAATGGATGATGTAACCTTCCTGACTCAACTTTATTATCAAGTGAATATCTTAATTTAATTAACAGACTGGATAAAGTTAGAAAATAATAATTTACTTGACCTAGAAGTATTCAACCTCTGTTATGGTTGGCATGCATATTTATGGTATGAGAAAAATAAAATCCATAAGGAATTTGAGCATCATTTTATGCATAAGACAATTCTATCAAGCTGGATTAAAATAAAACAAACTTTTTACAAAGGAATTTCATGCTAGAAATCCCTACAAAAAACTTTTTTCAGGCGAACCCACACAAAATCATGGTTAAAATATGATGACATCTTAAGGAAGAACAATCAAAATCCATACAATATAAAGCCAGTGGAAGAAATAGAAGACCTAGAAATAAGAAAAAAACTGGCTTCTTTACAAACAGCTAACAAATATATTTAAATTAGACCAAGCGCAAGAAAGATTTGAAATAAAGAAAAATACATTAGACAACCTAGGAGAAGGAGTTGACCTCTAAGTTATATAGACTCTAACTTGAAAGGAAATTAATACAAGATACTATCAAAGACTCTGTGATATAATGGGCAAAAGATATTGGTAGAGAAATCAAACTGGAAAGCTGGCATAATGCCAGGAATAGAATACTACAATTCACCAAAAGTCAAAATTTAAGAGAAACTTTCAAGAGATGGCATTCCAAAGGTACCTAATGCCAGCAAAAATGGCTAAAACATATAAAACCACAAATACTAAAATGTGAGACAGCTATTGGAATTTGGTACCATGTATGGTGGGAATGCTCTCAGATAAAAAAAAAAAAATCTGGACACATATACATTCAAATATCTGCACGATATTGAATACAAAATTTGAAATGATTCTGGAAATCTACCAACTTCATATGACAAAATAACACAGGCATCCACAAGGAAACATTGGGAAAAAAATTATGTGTGGTTTCCATGGCAAAAATACCCATTGCTCAACCATGGAAATCAAGATATATTCCAACTACAAATGAGTGGCTTCTAAAATTGTGGGATATGATAGAAATATGATAGAAATGCATAAGCTAACTAACTTGATAAATGGGAAACTAGCAGAGAAAATAGAAAAAGAATGGAAATTAATCATCGAACACTTTAACAAAAAATGGAATTAATCTAAAATTAATACAGAGTAGATATTAACTAAAAACACTTCACAACATCAACATAAATACTGAAGTTATCAGCTGAAAATACGAAAAACTGAAGTGTGTAAGACTTATAAAAACAATTCATATGAGTCAATGAGATAGATGGAAGTGTAGAGAAAATAGAGCAAGTCGATATAGGACTCTGAATGTAACATCAAGATATCTGTAAACAAAGATATATTGGATCTGGAATGACAAGTTTACATATATATTTGTTTTCATAAACAGTGCAACAAACTGTAATATGTTTATGTACTTTGATATTGTTATTAATCAAATAAAAATAAAAAGAATCTGGAACTTTGTTGGAATGTGAAGAAGAATGTTTCTGGGCAGACATTCGGGGATGGGGTTATATTTTCTGACATATTTCCAGCTTTAATTAATAAATCTCTATATGCCTCTGTGTTTGGGAAGTCTTCTGACAGAGATACTCTTCTGACACCTATATCCAGTTATTTCTGGCATTTGGTCCAGCAATGACACCTGCTGTATTTGTGGACAAAATGACTGAGAGTGGTAGTGTAACAGCACTAGGGCTTGAAGGGATGGATTAAACTTCACTAAATAGCAGAGATAAGAAATATCATAAGGTACAAGTGCTTCGCTTATGTTGTGTCTTGACCTGCTACCTCATGCTTTGCTCTGTATTCTGAGGCAAGAACAAGATGGACAGCAAGAGAGGATATTTAGTAGTACAACTTTTTTTCCACTTTTATATAACAGAAAATTATAAAAGTATAGTGTCTTGATCAAGAGAAGTAATAGTGCCACTCTATTCTGCTTTGGTCAGGCCTCACCTACAATCCAGTTCTGTCCAGTTCTGGGCACCACAATTCAAAAAGGATGTGGAGAAACTGGAGCGTGTCCAAAGGAGGGCAACTAAAATGGTGAAGGGTCTGGAAACCAAGCCCTATGAGGAACGACTTAGGGAGCTGGGGATGTTTAGCCTGGAGAAGAGAAGGTTAAGAGATGATATGATAGCCTTGTTTAAATATTTAAAGGGATGTCATATTGAGGAGGGAACAAGCTTGTTTTCTGCCACCCCAGAAACCAGGACCCGGAACAAAGGATGCAAGCTGCAGGAAAAGAGATTCCACTTAAACATTAGGAGGAACTTCCTGACAGTAAGGGCGGTTCGACAGCGGAACACACTCCCTCAGAGAGTGGTGGAGTCTCCTTCCTTGGAGGTCTTTAAACAGAGGCTGGATGGCCATCTGTCAGGGATGCTTTGATTTTGCATTCCTGCATGGCAGGGGGGTTGGACTGGATGGCCCTTGTGGTCTCTTCCAAATCTAGGATGCTATGATTCTATGATTCTATGAAAATTGATGCATTTCCTTAAAAAGGTCTGTATCTGTGATAATCAGTTACTCTGTGTGTGTATGTTTTTAGAATACTAATTGTGATGATTTACTTCTAATAAACACAGAGGCCAATATATATTTTGGGTTTTACCCCCTGCATCTCCCATGGGGTTCATACACCCTGCAATGTCACCCACTGAGTCTGGGTCTATGTTCACTTGTAGAATTTAGAGGATTTTTACCAAAAATACCTTAAAGGCTCCGGATTTAATCTGATCTTGGAAGCTAAGCAGGATTAGCCCTTTTTAGCACTCGGATGGGAGACCACCAGGGAATATCAAATGCCGTTTCAAAGGAAGAAACTGGCAAAACCACCTCTGAGGATCCCTTGCCTAAGAAAACCCTACGAAATTCATGGGGTCTCCATAAGTCAATGGGTGACTTAAAGAAACATGTACACATCAAAAAGCAGATCTTTGAAGAGCAGTAGTATCATCCTCCATTTATGGTGTCATCTGGTGCATCCTGCATCCTCTGCATCCCCCTCCCCTGGAGTTCATACACCCTGCAACGTCACCCATTGAGTCTTGGCCTATGTTCACTTACTCTGTTGTAGAATTTAGAGGATTTTTCCAAAAATTATCTTCTGGACTACAGCTCCCAAAATCCTCAAACAACAAGACTACTATCTACACAACACAACCACCTACTACCACTTCTCAAGGCACACTGGCAATTGACTGAGTGGTGACTTGCGGCTTGTCACAAAAAGACACAAGCCAGTCTTTGGGCCAATGCAGATCAGCCATTTGGGGTGGCACAAAGATGCCCAGGGAAGCGGCAGATCGAGGTGGTGGCAACCCCACACCGTGGCCCCAACCCTCCCTTTTGCCACCCCGAAAAGAGTGGCAAAAGGTCATCCTAAGAGTTGGCACCGCAGCTCTTCAGCGCCCTTTTTAAATGCTGCGCTGGAAGGGTGTCCTGATGGCAGGTGGCATGCATAGGGCAGCACGCCGTCAGGACGGCACCAGGGTGGGGCTGGGGCAGCCGGTGTGCAGCTGCCCCAACCCAACTCTACGCCCAGGCTGGCCCTGTGGGCCGGTCTGCAATGGCCCCCAGTCATACCACCTGAAATCCCATTCTGCACTCCCTGAGGGAGTGAGCACTCCAGGTTATGAACCTCTGTTCTAACACAAACCAATCTACCACACTGTCTGTCTTATGTGTTGACTTAACATTCAACAAGAGAGGGAGTATTTCTAATCTGGTTCAAACTAACCAATAGGATTCAGGCCAATTAGTGCATTTGAACTGTGATTTGTTCATATTAACCCTTCTTAAGTTTGCAGTTTAACCAATTCTAATTATTCATTCCACTGAGTCATTCTGCAATGTGGGAAGGCTAAATGATACCACAATGTGGGAAGGCTAAGTAGTAGCAGTACTTCTCATTGAATTTAGGTGCAGCTTTTATCTTTCTTTGGTTTAGTTGCACATATGCAGCCGACTTGCATTACACATTTCAGAAGTGGGAATAACTTGCTCCTGGATTAATTGTAATGTGGGAAGCAGCTCTCAAATGTGCCATATTCCAAACACCAAAATAAAAATTTCCAATGTGCCTGAACAAAAACACTCTTATTATCTGCCGTAGTATAGAGGTTTAAAAAGACAATGGAAGAAGAAGTAGAAGAATATTCTCTTATTAAATTGAGAGGATGGAAGATTATTTTGTCTTCGGTGTCACAATCTTCTCTGGGCAGTGCCTCCCTTTTGTCTTGGGATGTTGTGAAGCCACTGGTAATCATCTGGAACATAAAATCCTCATATGATTTTGTTTGTCTCTTGTCCTCTTCAAGCAGTGTTAGAAGCCTTCAATGGCAACGCAGGCTGCATCTGCACTGTAGAAATAATGCAATTTGAGACCAGTTTAACTGCCATGGCTCAATGCTATGGAATTCTGGGATGTGTAGTTTTGTGAGCTATTTAGCCTTCTTGGTCAGAGCACTCTGGTGCCACAGCAAACAACAAATTGCAGAATTCCATAGCATTGAACCATTGCAGTTAAACAGCAGTAAACTGCATGGCGAACCACATTAATTCTGGTGTAGATGCAACCATAGACATGTTTCTACTACTGGTTCAAGAAAACACTGTGCTGAGTGTGCTACATTTCTATTTTATTTATTTATTTTCTTCTCCCAGGGCAGCTTCCAAAGATAACAAATGAAAAAGGTTTACAATAATGTTTGAAAAACAACTAAAAGTTCCTACATTAAACACTATGAAATCATTGTAATATTGTACCGAAGTTAAAAACATAAAACATATATCTAAAACATACATCTTTTGTTTCCATTTGTTTCTTTAAAAAAAAAACTGTGTAGGACAATGGCCAAAGGTTAACTGCTATTATCATGTAAGAGGATTTTTAAAAAGGCATAATGCCAATTGCTAGACTACTAGAGTAGGCCTATTGAATCAGTGGGATTTACATATGTCTTGTTTTACCACCCAGTATAATTGATTCAGTGTATCTAGTCTGGCTGAGACAAATTACTGGATTTAGACAAATAAAAAGCCATCCTCGGCGCAGGGAAGGGGAGGGGCAGCCGCACGCTCGGTGCCCCATCCCCCTCCTGAGGTTGTCCTCGGAGCCACCAGCCCTCCGCACAGCCGGCGCTGCGAGGACAACCTCCCGCCGCAGCGTCCGGTGGAAGGGTCGCCGAAAGTGCGGCGCAAGCTTTTGCGGTGCACTTTCAGCAACATATGGTAGGAGCGCTATTTTAGCGCTCCTTTCCAGGGGCGCCGATGGTGTGCCGCTGGATCGAGGCATGGGGATGCCTCGGTCCTGCAGCGCACCTTCCCAGGGTGGCCCACGGCCGCCCATCTGCTGAGGCCCGTAGTCAATTAAGTAACAATAAAACTCCTCTGAGCCCAATTTAAACAGCCCAAACCAGCAGAAATACCATGAACTCACTAATTGCTTTGATATATACCAAACCCTCCAGTAATGTATGACGTTGGTTCTAGCGAGTTATTCATCGACTATTAATTTTATTCTGTCAGCCCTTTTCCAGTTGAAACCAAGTCCCAATCTGGCCAATTGCACAACCGAGCAGTCACCCAATGGCACGTGCCCCAATTATGTAATGTCACCTAAATTATAGGCTGGCCACCAAGCCAGAGGAAGGCCTCACCTCACACTCCCAACAGGGGGCACCAGTATCCCACCAAAATTATCAAGGCCGGGATTAGTTTGATTGAGTTGACCAGCCAGACCTGTAATTAAGAAAGTGGGGGGGGGGGGTCTTTCTGTCAATGTATATATATATATATATATATATATATATATATATATACTTCCGAAGTCGGACTGCTCAAAGGGGAAATGATGTGCAGCTGGGTTGCAGAAAGGAAGAGGAAGGCTCAGTGGCTAAAGTCACCCCACTTGGTGCCTGGAACGGCCCTCTCCTCACCGTATTGTGGCTTGCATCACTGATGACGTGCAGATGATTAACATGCACTTTGAATTGGCGCAAACTAGTGGGAATGACAATCATACCAAAAAAGAAGCAATTACAAGGGAATAATGAAAAGATCTGCTTCCATAGTGAGAATGATGGACTTTTTGGAATCGATTCACCAACATGGAGAGAAGGTGAATTGCAAACCGGTTTAAATGTAAGTGAGAATGAGCCCTATAATTCTTTGCACTTTGCTGCTCAAACTGCTCTCCCTCCCTCCCTCCCTTAATGTCATGCCTATTCCAAAAGGTCAGAGGTCTCTTACATACAAGTCCTTAAGTAGAAATGGTGACCACTTGCCATCCCACTGCAAAGAATTTGCACAGCACTTTGCAAATAAAGTTGCCGAGATCCTCTCCAACTTGGAACTTATAATTGATCCAATGCCAGTGGATGTAACTTTGGTGCCTCTTTGTCCAGTGTTAATGGATGCTTTTCAACTTGATGATGTGGACAGGATCCTGAGAGATACATGTGTGCCAGACCCTTGTCCTTCATGGCTTATCCAACAGGCCAGAGGGGACTGCCTGAATAAGTGAATGGGGGAGTCATTGCCTCTGTACAACAAAGCAGCATCCCAACTGTCTTACAGTGGCTCCATTCCTTCCTGGAGGGGTGAACCCAGAAGGTGAAGCTGGGGGACTCCTGCTCGACCCCCTGGCAACTGACCTGTGGGGTCTCTCGGGATTCTGTGTTGTCACCTATGCTATTTAACCTATACATGAAACCGCTGGGAGAAGTCATCTGGAGTTTGGGGGTGTGGTGTTGGATATGATGATATCCCACTTATTAATGCTTTCTACCCCAATCCAAGGAGGATCTTCTTGTCCTAAACCAGTTTCATCAATCAGTAATGGACTGGATGAGGACAAACAGGGAATAGGGATTCAGCATGTATTAGATAGGGTTACACTTCTCCTGAAGACCCAGTTCATAGTTTGGGTGTGCTCCTGACTCAGCTTTGAAGTTTCTGCAGTAACTAAGGACTGGTTCTGCATATCTAAACCTTGTGTACCAGTTGTGCCCATTCCTTGAGAATGGATGCATGTAACATTATGGCCACAATGGTACATGCTTTAGTTAATATCTCATTTGGACTACTATAATGCACTGCATTTGGTGCTATCTTTGAAGAGTATTAGGAAACTTCAGCTGGTCCAAAGAGCTGCAGCCAGATTGTTAACTGAGGCAAGTTACAGAGACTACACAATGCCCTTGTTGAAACAGCTCCACTGGTTGCAAGTTGTTTCTGGGCACAATAACATGCTGGTTATGACCTATAAAGCCCTATATGACTCAGATCCAGGCTACTTGGGAGATCGTATCTCCCTGTATGACCTGGCTCAGACTCTGAGATCATCATTAGAGGCCCTTCTGTCAGTCCTACCACCATCATACGCGTGGTTGGTGGGGACACAAGAGAAGGCCTTCTCAGTGGATGCCCTTACACTCTGTAACTCCCTTCCCTGGGAGACCAAAATGACCCCCTCCTTGTTGTCTTTGCTTCTTGCACTCCACCCTTAATGTTCATTCTCCCTTCCTTTATGCCTGAAAGGAAAGAACATATTTGTTTTTTGTAAAACAAACTAACTGAATATTGTCTACATATTTTGTTCCATAGCTCAGCTCCTACAAGGGCTGGATACTTTTTTTTAAAATGGAAACCTGGAATTGGGGCCAGTTAATGGTTCAGACTGGCATGTCTAGAATCCAGGTAAAACCTGGCCAAGCTAGAGGTCTGGCATCTCTAGAGGTAGATGAGGTAGATCAAAGTACAGGTTTTCCCGCACCGTACCAACAAGAAGGGCCTCCTTGGAGGTGCATAGAATGGACATTCCTGCATGGCTGGTGCTCAAGTTAGGTCGTTAAGGATTTCCCCCACCTTGCCAAAGAACAGGAATGTAGATAAGGTATATATATATATATATATATATATATATATATATATATATGAAGCTGTAAATATAGATGACCTGAAATATGACGGAGACATCCAGAAAAAACCAAAAGTGCATGTGTAGGGAGTTATAGCGTACTGTGTCCCCATCTCTGTAGGTAACACACTGGCCACAGTAATCCGTACACTTGTCTATCCCTCCATTCCTCTCTCCCTCTCTCTTGACCTCCCTTTCTTTCTGTCTTTATATAGGTAGATCTATATATATATATATATATATATATTTCTCTCTCTCTCTATATATATATATATATTTCTCTATATATATATTTCTCTATATCTATCTGCCTGTCTGTCCATATTAGTATATATATGCAAATGTAACCTTGGGGGCTGAAAAATGCCAAAAACCACAACTTACAAGCCACTTTGGTAGCCAGACAGAAAAGGCAAGGTATAATCACCTTACAGAAATAAAGTGCGAATCAACAAAACCCAGCTTTTAGGGCCATCGCAAGCCCATGTACACTTTATAATCGCTACCTTTTTTTACTGCCATGGCAACCATTGTACACATTCCTGGGATTTTCAGTATAGGTAGGGTCATTCAGAACGGTCAGATAAAGAGCTTGAGGGCCTCAGCAAACTACAAATCCCATGATCCCAGAGGGTGCAGCTCTGAAAGCCGAAGTGGCATTGTTGTCGTTGTTGTGGTTATTGTCAGAGAGAGTCATGTCAGGCTCATGATGAAAACAATAATAATGATAACAATAATAATAATAACAGTAATAATAATAACAATAATAACAATAATTATTATTTCAACCCCACGCCTCTGACAAGCTACAGAGGGGGTATGCTGTGCTGTGGCCAGCCTCCGGGGCTAGGAGAGTGTGACCTGCCCAAGGTCACCATGTTGGCTTTCATGCTCAAGTGGGGAATTCAAGATTGATCTCCAGGCCAGGGTTGTAGTACAAAAATGTTCAAACAACCACACCATGCTCTCAATAAAAGCATACCACATGATTAGTCCCTTTCCTCAGGCAACAAAAAATGTCTTAAGCTAGTCCTGCCCCTAGTAATAGTATCATGAGCCAAGAATACATGCAATACATTAAATCAAGGTAACACTCACACATCCATAGCGCCGGCAGGATGAATAGGCAACCAGTTTCCACGGCCTCTGGCATGTTGCTGGCAGCCAGGTATCCACACCTGAGAAAAGAGAAACATCAGAAAACTAAAAAGATCTCCCCCCCCCCGAATTCTGGTCAACAAAACCATCCCTGATCTCCCCCCCCAACCCCTGGTCGCACGGCGCCACATATCCCCCAAAAGAAAAATAAATTGCCTTAATACCCGCACTGTTTGTTGCCCGATCCAAACAGGAAGTAAGATACACGTCATAAGATGCTTCCTCAAAGATCCATGGGAAATGGCGCGGGGAACCATGGGCCATAAATTGGAAATACTCCACGATACGTCTGTCGTGTTCACACACACAGCGCAACCGGCACCATTGCGGCATGACTCCGGCAGCAAGAGTGTAATTCCTCAAGAATTCCGGAATTTAAAAGAGCCGGGCGGATGCCGGGTAGCGCCGGGGATGGCGCTGGATAGGGCGTGGCTAGGGACGACGTCGTGTGAACACACGGAAAAAAGATCTGGAGTGACGCCGGACAGAGGTAGGATTGCGTCCACAAAAATCCCCGTGTGAAAACGTCCTTTGTGGATTTCATTTCTTCTGCCTTACTTTTCTCCCTGCTGAAATTTATTTTGGCACAGATCTCCAAAATGCAACAGTCATTTTGAATTTTAATCCTGTTTCTCTCCCCCCCCTCCCCGTATTAACTACTCCCCCTAATTTGTTGTCATCTGCAAAATTGATAAACACATTTTCTATTCTATTGTGTAAGTCATCTATAAAGATGTTAAACAACACTGAGTCCAGGACAGAATCCTTAGGGACCTCGCTAGTTATTTTTCCAGGATGAAGAGTAACTGTTTGTGAATACTCTCTATCGAGATTATCACACTACCTTTAAAACACATTAAAAAGAGATTTACCTCATCTGAATTGAAGTCAAATTTGGGCTGCATCTGGATGCTATCCCATGGATTTTCCCCCAAAAAATGCCATCTGAATGCAGCCCAAATTCAGCCAGGCTGACTTAACTCGCTCCGGTGGCCATTTTTCAAAGTCGGAAGTATTCGTGGAGGGGGGTTCTGCTGTAGATTCAGAACTCAATCTACAGTTCTGCTGAAGTTAAAAGAAAGAAACAAAAGGCCTGAGAGGGGATCCAGAGAAATGCCAGGGAGTATGTGGTCCTTGTGCCACCTCTAAAAATTATGAAAGTGAATGCTGACCTCAGTGGTATCCTATCTGTGAGCTTGAATGGGTCCACAAAAGGAGTTTGCCCCAGTTCAAGATGCTGTTGGGTTCTTCCTTTCTTCTAAGAGCAAACTTGGGGCTGAAGCACTCCTCTTAGACAGGCTGCCAATGTGAAGGTTCATTGACCAAAATTTAGGTGGGTGGGATTGCTTCCTTCCACTATTTTGGGATGAGGCACCCCTTATGGAAAATTCCTGAACCACCACTGAAAGGCCCTCTCCTGAATCCAAATTATCAGCACAATGGCTGTTTGGCTATATAGATATTTGCAGAGACAGCATAAACACTGGGGAGCAATACTTGACAGTGCCATATTGGCAGTTATTTGTTCAGGTTCCATGATACCCCTTCTTCTACACCAGCACCTCATCCAGCAAGATCTTCTTGTATCTATGCGGAAAGCTCCACATTCTTTCTGTCACCATCTCCTTTGGCCATTATTTATTGTTATCACTTTGTCTGTGACCTTTACTGTTCTACCTCTGCCATTCTCTTAAATGGCAATGGAATCCCATTCTCCTTTGCTGCTTACACTTCCTTGGATTTCTGGATAGTGTCCCTTTCCACAAAAACACTGGCAGTCAGCTCCTGCCTCCAGTTGTTGGGCCTCTGGATTCTAGAAAACTAGAGCAGGCAATTCTGTCTCAGCTCTGTGCTGGCATGGTTCAAGAGTTCACTCAGTCTTCATGTCACACATAGTAAAATTGTTTCTCTGCAGATGTGACTGTCTGCTGCCTGATCTAAGGGGCTCATGCCAGTCAGGAGGCAAGCCCAGAACAGCAGCTCACACAGATAAATGGTGGTGGGTTTCTCAAAGAGTGAATAATTATGACCCACACTGTAAAAAATGGTGTGTGCATCTCATTTTAATCAGAAAAGTGTGGCTCTGCCATCAGACATTTGGGTAGCCTTGCTCTCATTTTGCACTACTTCTAGATTCAAATCCCTGCTCAGTAACAATGTTTACTAGGTGATCTTCGGTCAACCATGTTAGGCTCAACCTGCTTCACTGGTTATTGAGAAGAAAGGGAAAAAATAGGAGACAAACAGGGTGTCATTTTACCAATGAAGCAATGAGACAGTGACTTGGTCAAGAGCAACCAGTAAATACAGCCTCTATACATTTTCTGTTCAGAAGTTGCTTCTGTTTAAGGAATTAAGAACACCTTGTGTGTTCACATTCATATGATCATAGAATGTTATTGCTGGAAGAGATGTGGGAAGTAATCTGTTCCAAATCTTCCCAACCTGTTGCCTTTCACATGCTTTAGAATACAACATCCAACATTCCTGACCACTGGCTAACTGGCAGGGCTGATGGGAGTTGACGTTGTTAACATCTGGAGGGCAACATGGTTGGAAAGGCTCATCCAGTACAATAATCCACTCGGTGTAGAAGTGGAGAGGTGTTATTTTACCCCTATGTTTTTAAAGATTTATTAACTGTACATCTAAAAATGAAAGGTGTGAATGTGACTTAAAAAGTTTGGAAAAGAGGATATCATAAAAAGTGTAATTTTTAGAGCTTCAGGTCTGGCTATAGCCCCTTCTCTGTAGGGTTTATGTATGATGCAAAGATTTGGAGATTTTCCTATGCAGTGTGTGAGAAAGTGTTAGCAGTGATTAGTTCAGACCTAGCTTGGAAAGAGAGGAGAAACAAATAGAGCTTGGCTCCATCCCCAACTGTGAAGATATCTTGCCTTCAGCATCAAGTTAGCCTCATTTCTGTTCCCACCTCTATCCCAGAATGTGTGGTTGTTGTTGTTTTAAAACAGTCTTGCTTGATGAAGAGATCTGGAGATCTTGCAACTTGCTAATTCTGTAATATCTTTGGAGCTGTCCACTTAAAGGTATTACACTGATAAGGATTTTGGAACTTAGTTAAGCCAATATCAGTTTCTAAGTTAAAATGCATTAAATCCAGACACAAAAGAGGTGACATTGAGGTAGCAAAGGGCACTGGAAAAAGGGCAATAGAGTTTTTATGCTCCTTCTCAGTGGTGGGCAGCACCAATGTTAATGACACAAAATTATAGCATCAGGGATGCAGTGGTAATTTATGTAAAAGAAGAGAATGGCCAGCTTTGACACCCACAAACAGGCTATGTCAGCTCGACATCTGTTCCTGACACTTCAACAACTAATTATTTCTCCACACGCTGCGGTCAGGTTGCTGGAAAAGCCCCGAGGTGGTCTCAGCTCTGTCAATAAATCCACATTGGACTCGCTAAAACAAAAATAATAAAAGGCTTCACTACTGACATCAAACAATCAATTGAACTTTCTGAAGGTCACCCACAGCCAGAAGGGAGGGGAGGGGAGAGGAGGGGAGAAAAGGAAAGGAAAGGAAAGGAAAGGACTTTGAGGAGATTGGGCCTACTCAAGGGAAAATGCAGAGCCAAAATGAAAATAGCCAAAACTGACGTGTCCTCAGAGAAGTGACCCTGAAAAGATAGAATCATAGCATCATAGAATCATAGAGCTGGAAGAGACCATGAGGGCCATCCAGTCCAACCCCATGCCATGCAGGAAGTCACAATCAAAACATCCCTGACATATGGCCATCCAGCCTCTGTTTAAAGACCTCCAAGGAAGGAGACTCCAAGGGAGTGTGTTCCATGGTCAAACAGCTCTCACTGTCAAGAAGTTCCTCCTAATGTTGAGGTGGAATCTCTTTTCTGTAGCTTGCATCTGTGTTCTAGTCTGTGGGGCAGCAGAAGACAAACTTGCTCCATCCTCAATGTGACACCCCTTCAAATGCTTAAGAAGGGCTATCATATCACCTCTTAACCAACTCTTCTCCAGGCTAAACATACCCAGCTCCATAAGTCTTTTCTCAAGATGAAGGGTCAGAAGGCTTGATTGTGAGGAAATTGAGGGAAGAAATTATTACAATAATTATATTCATTAGAAAGAGAAAATGTCACAAGAACAGGAGATGCAAAACTTAAAACCACCCACTGAATTATCCACCACCACTAAAAGCCAGAAGCCTGATGCTCAGAGAGAGGACCCCTTCACACATGGGGTGAAGCACTTAGCATCTTTTGAAGCCATCAGGTTTCAAAAGGGCTTAGCTTTGTGAACTTTGTTTTTCACTATATGCCTCCAAATATAAAGTGTTTGCATGAAAGTTGCATTCCTCAGGAACAAGGCTAGGACGGGGGTCCTGGAGCTTGTGAGACAGACCCCAGGTCTTCCCTTGAGACTCTAGATGTTCTCAACAGGGCCATCACTAGGAGGTGCAGGGACTGCAGGCCACACCAGGTGACACCCTAATGGGGGTGACACCACTGCTCCCCAAACATCTGCCTTTTGAAAGAAACAATTGTGGCACATGCATGCATCACTTTAGAACACTGAAGTGAGGTGCATCTCAATGGGATGAGAAAGGAGAGGCCCCAGGTTTGTTTGTTTTTAAAAAATTAATTTAATTTTTTTTAAAAAAAATCACATCTTACCAAATTTTCACTTTAACTACATGAAACTATGTACATGTAAATACATTTAGGTTGTGCATATAATATTGTAATTTTAATTATAATTTTAATTTTGTTAGTTGCTTCTGTAACAACTATTACATTCATTGATATATGGGAATTAAGATTTATGAGTAATATTAGCACAAAAAACATTACTAATGATTATGTATGGATGTGGTGTGGGAAGAGGTCAATGCTGGAGGGTGGCACCATGAGTTTCCGCACCGGGTGATGCCAACCCTAGTGATGCCACTGGATCTCAACAAGGGCCTAGCACCCAAGAGTGAGTGAAGAATGCCACTTTCCGAAAATGCCTCTGCTGCAACGTCAAGATGGGATCCAGATACAGTTGTTCCCCCCCCCACTCCAGTCTCCTAGGCATTAAAAAAAACTGAAAAAGCGATGAAGTGCTTCTCTTACTACAGTGTCATTAGAGCTAGCATTTAAAAACAAATGAGAATAAAGCTCCCAGAACACAGTTGCATCTAAGGGTCCTTCATTATCTCATGTTCAGATGTTTTAAAATCTCAAGTTCTTTCTATTCTGAACATGAAGAAATTTGCATATTTTGGTAAATTAATCGAACTACAACTGAAATCTTCCCCCACTTGCACGAGTCAAATTCTTTTTTATTATTCTTTTTGTTCAAACACATAATTTCAAATACCTAAAATATTTTTTAAATGAAAAAGACACAAAAAACAAAAACAAAAATAACTACATAAACATAACCTCCCAATATACAAATACACACACAAAATAATCATTAAACATATTTTATTTTACTTTATTTTATTATAAATAAAATAAAAACATATTTAATGTTATACATTCTCTGGAAAACTATAGTATACCAGTTTTATATATCATAATATGCTGAAATATTGTTTTCCGAACCATTACTTGTCAGGGATAGCCAGGTGGAGGACTTGGAGGACTCTGAGGGGGAGGATGTGGGGCCAGATCCTAGCTTGGTGCTCCCAGCCCCCATAGACCTAGCTGAACCTGGACCTAGCTGTGTGGAGCCCATTGAGCAACAGCCTAACCTTCCTCCTCAGCAGCCTAGCCTTCCTCCAGCAGAAAGCCTTTCCCCAGCAGAGGTTGCAGGCCAGGAAGAAGCAGAGGAGCAAGAGATTGAAATCCCTACCTTTGCTCAAAGGAGAACAGATAGGGAGGGGCTGCGGTGTTCTCGAAGGTTAGCCGAGAAATGCGCAGCTAAAGAGAAACACCTAGGAGAGAGGAGCTGAGGCTAGATAAGCAGCTGGGAAAAGCCAAGCTCTCCGTCAAGGCTTATCTTGGATTCTCCGGTGAAAGCTCTTGGCTCTCGGCTTGACTTTAGACTGGTTAGATCCTGTGACCTTTGGAACGGCTCTGGACTATCTGCTCGCGTTAACCCTGGACCTTGGATTGTTCTCTGACCTGCCTTTCAGAACTCTGGACTTGTTGGTTGCCTGCTGCAAACACACAGTGGTACGTCACTTGCACTGGGTTGTTGTCTTGGAAGAGGCCCTGTCTTTATCAGCCACGTGTTGGCAGCTTTCCCGGACATTCCTCCCCCTTCCTATATAATCAACATTCCTTCATATATCAAAGGTTTTTAAACATTCATTAAACAGCTCCCTTCTATACTCTTTCTAGCAATAGTATTATCTGATCTTATATCTCTTCCAAGTCCTGAATCAAATCCTTACAACAATATTTATAAATTTCTCCCCATTTCTTCTCATATTACTGATTCATTTTCCCAGCAATATACATTGATAAACTGTCCATATTTGCAAGTTCATATAGTTTGATCTCCCATTCCTGTAAAGTTGGTATATCCTCCAGTTTCCAGTGTCTTGCATATATCACCCATGCTGCAGTTATCATACATAGAATCACACTTTTTTTGATCCTGGTTTAATTTCTGTTCTATCACCTCTAACATATTTAAGAGGAATAGTTCTGGTCTTAATGGAATGTTTATCTGTAATATTTTACATATATTTCTATGGATGTTTTTCCAGTAATTTTTAACCCTTCTGCACTGCCACCACATGTGATACATGGTACCTATATTTTCTTTACATTTCCAACAGATATTATTTGTATGTTGTTTTGTCGTTTTCGCTAATCTAGTGGGGGTTATATACCATCTAAAGAAGATTTTATGGAAGTTTTCCTTTAAGGTGTTGCATTTAGTAAATTTTATATTGTTTTTCCATATTTTCTCCCAATTTTGTAGTGAAATTGGATTCCCAATGTTTTGCATCCATGTAATCATATTATGCTTTATTGTTTCTTCTCCAAGTTCTATTTCTAACAATACCTTATAAGTTTTCCTTATCCAATATTGATCTCCATCTTTTAATATCTTGTTGAATAATGACCTTTCCCTTTCTATTCCAATGGTTTCCTTATCCTTTTTAAAGCCTTCTTTTATTTGCTGATATTTCAACCAATTGATTTCATAGCCTTCTTGTAGGAGTTCTTCTCTTGTTTTAATTGTATAGTCTTCATTGG
Organism: Phrynosoma blainvillii; assembly: GCA_026167975.1. Taxonomy (NCBI): domain Eukaryota; kingdom Metazoa; phylum Chordata; class Lepidosauria; order Squamata; family Phrynosomatidae; genus Phrynosoma; species Phrynosoma blainvillii. The sequence goes on from JANUYF010000004.1 coordinate 159,441,329, forward strand.
ATTTTATCAATAGATTTTCATAGGTAAGCCAGTTTCCTTTTAAAGGACCTTCTTTCTTATGTAGAGTCTTGTGAGGATGCCCATATTGGTATTTTTGAATAAAAAATTCTTTTGTATTACTTTCACACGGTATAAAGCGTTTTTCTTATGTAATGGTTATTAAATTCTTTACCTAATTTGGGATCTCCATAACATAAATAAGCAAGCCATCCTGATTCTAATTTGATACCTTCTATTTCTAGAAGTTTAAAGTTTTTTAGAGATATCCATTCCTTTATCCACAGTAAAGCACATGCATTATAATATATTTCTAAGTTTGGCAATCCCAAAACACCTCTTTCTTTTCGGTCCTGCGTAGCTGTGATTTTTATCCTAGGTTTTCTTCCTTGCCAGATAAAGTTCATGTTATCTTTTTTCCAGGCCTGAAAAGGTTGTTTCGTTGTCAAGATCAGGATTGTTTTAAATAGATACAACATTCTAGGTATCTATTTGTACCGTTGCTATCCTGCCTAATAAAGACAGTTGTTGTTTATCCCAAGATTCTAGGTCCCTTTTGATTTTATTCCAGGTTGTTTTTGTATAATTCTGTATTCTTTTTTGAGAACATTATTCCTAAATATTTTACTTTACTGATTATTTGAAAGTCTGTTTTCTTTTTTAATTCTTCTTCTTTAGTCAGATTTTTTATTAATATCCCACTCTTAGTTTTGTTTAATCTAATACCCACTAATGATGAGAACTGTTCCAAGATTCCCTCTAGTCGCTTTATGCTCTTGATGGGATTTTCCAAGAATATTACAATATCATCAGCATTGGCTCGGAGACTATAGTTGTATTTGTTTATTTTGGGAGTCTGAATTACATTGTCATTCCTTATTCTCCTATTTAAGCATTCCATTGTTGTAATAAATAGAAGAGGAGATAAAAGGCAGCCCTGCCTGGTTCCTCTGTTTATTGAACAACTTTCCATTCGTTCCCCGTTTACAATTATTTGTGTTCTCTGATTATTGTATATATTCCAGATCCAATGTATAAATTTACCTTTTATACCACTCTCTTCCAAGACGATATCTAAAAACTCCCAATTAAAATTGTCAAAAACCTTCTCTAAATCTAGGAAGACCATTCCTAATTTGTTGTTCTTATAATGCTCATACTATTCTAGAATGTTTATAATTATTCTGATGTTCTCTTTTACGTGTCTTTTCAGAAGGAATCTGGCTTGATCTTCATGGATCCAGTGTGACAGAGCTTTCTTTAACCTTCCAGCTAATATAGATGTGTATATTTTATAACAAAATAATCATTAAACATATGACTTCCTCAACTGAAAACCTGTAACTCAAACTATTATTAAACTTCCTAAAGACCATATCCAAGCTATACTTCTATTGCAAACATATTATTGATATCTTTATCTCACCTTGTAAATCCCAAAGCTGTCAAATTCTCCAAGGAGGGTTCCTTTCTGGGAGAAAGGCAGTATACAAATAAAATAATATAAAATAAATTCCCTTGCTGTCTCAAACGTATCCCAATCTCTCTTGAAGTTAACCAAACACTTGTTTAATCAATATTGTCAGTTTGTCCATCTCAGCACCAGCCAATTTCAACACATACAGCTTCTCCCAACCCAGAAAGGACAATGTTATACCTGCTGGCCATGTAATTGTAGAAGATGAGTCTGTCAGGAGAAAAGGTATAACTTAGCATGAATATATAGTTGAATACCCAGGGAATCAAAGCTGGACTTTAAAGAGTTAAATGCCTGAGGTCCAGATGGACAATTGCAAATTTTGCTTTCTCCCATACTTGTTTTACATTTTTTTAAAAAAATAAAAAAACACCCTCCATCCCAGAACTCTGAGGTTGTGTACGAGTGTGTGTGTGTGTGTGTGTGTGTGAGAGAGAGAGAGAGAGAGAGAGAGAGAGAAACTGAAATTAAAATTTCACTCACCCATACTCAGTTTTCTCTGTACCCTAGTGGATGCCCAGTTCTGCCCTCTGCTACCATTAACCACTTATAATATAATATAAACTCAGCCTTGTGAAAACCTTGTGCAAGTCACTATTCTTTCAGCCTTGTGCTCCAAGTTCCTTTTAGAATATGGGCATATGGAGTCAAGTGTTTCCCTTTTTAAAAACTCCTCCTCAAGTTAAAGGGCCTAATTTCTCTGCCAGTACTGTGGTTCTCTTCCAAACTTCTGTGGTTGCTTTTACACTTTTTAAAAATATATAAATAAAATAGAATTCATGGATCTCCAGCACTTTAAGAACATTGGAAACTGCATTATACCAAGTGAGACCACTAGTTCATCTAGGCAAGTATGGTCAGCACTGACTGAAAGCTATGACCCTCCAGGGTTTCATGAAAGTGGTTTCCTGTGGATGCCAGGGACTGGACTTGGGAGCATGTACATGCAAACCAGATGCTGTACCAGTGAAACCCTCCCATTATGCCTACTTTGGCCCTTATTTGGTTTCTCATTATCTAGGGAGTGCTAAGGGTTGTAATTCAAACAGTTAACCCTGCCTTACTCTCTTTTCTTTCTTCATCCCCTCTATCTAAATTTAGATGGCCAGGATGTGGACCTTACTGTTGTTCTTACTTGTAAAGCACCACATTGATCAGTGGTGTACTATCATTATTATCACCAATACTACTGAGATACATTGATTTGGGACTTAACATACTGTATATACTCATGTATAAGTCTAGAAATTTAGGTCAAAAAATTGACCCCCAAAGCCTGAGTTGATTTATCCACGGGTCAATGTAAGTACTGTATCTTAACTCTTAATTAAAAGAAGGAACCATCCCCTGGTGAAAGGCAAGAGTATAATCTGTCCTGGAAGCACCAATCCCCTCTACCCTCTCATCCATCTAGCCTTAAGAGTCAGCACAAAGAGCTATGTCTGCTGGAATTTTGTAAGTTCTTTGACATTGTTTTGCTTTGCTTCATTTTAGGTCCTTTGCTATATGCCCCTCGACTTATCCATGGGTCATATCAAAATCCTTAATTTCAGCCTCAAAACTTGCCCTTATACATGAGATCAACATAGGTGAGTATATATAGTAACTCAAAAGGAGTTTCCCAGCTGATGTTCTGTTTTATTCTGACTAGGCAACAGTGCCTGTTCATTTTTACTGCATTTGTAGAGCAAGAGGTGATATGAGTTTGGTGGATGATAGTCTCATGATGATGGCTCTCTTGGTCAGTTGGATAAGGGCATTATCTGCATAAATAGCAGAAAGAGGGGAGGACAAAATGGCAACATTCTGGTGTTAAAGAATGGGTGTTACCACTTCACAGGTAGTGGATTATTTAGTTATTTAGTTTTTTAAATGTTTCCTGGCATATAAAACATGCCTGCAAATGGAAAACCAGAAGGGCAAAGAGTAGGCAGGGCTAAAACCTATCATCCACAGGTGTCTGTTGCAGGCACTTGGATTTAACACAGGTAAACATTCATAAATGGCATCCCTTTTACTACAGCTGGAATTCTGTTGATTATCTTATGCTGATGTAAATGCTGTTATACAAATAATTTTGCCTTTTACCATGCTGCACCAAAGTGGTATTCTGGTTAAGGCTGTGCAAACAGTATTATGCCGCCTTACCCATCACAAAAGTAGTTATGCTGTTGTGCCATAGCAATCCCTAGTATAGGCAAGTATTCTGCATCCAAAACTCACAACCCTGAAAATACCTGCCAAATTTTTGCACATCTATCGTAACTTCAGTGCAACTGTAATTCTAGCCTATGCAACCAGTGAACATGATATTGGCCTAGGTTTGCAATGCTGCTATCATACCCACTGTCACCTCAGTCAAACTAGCATCATCACACTCTGCCACCAGGCCCAAGAGAAGATATAGCAAGAGAGGGAGTGATTTTCACATAATTGTTTGTTTGTTTCCTCTTCATCTATTTTAATCTTGTTCATGTTGAATACATTTCTAGCGGATTGTGACTTTTGGTTGCCCAGAGATGAGGAAAGTGTGATCCCCTCCAGCTTAGCCAACGGCAAGGAAGACCATGGGGAACTGTTGTGAAACATTCCTCAGGAAGGCCACTCAGCCCCATTTCTACCACAATCTTTTCTTTAGTTATGGCCAAAAAGGCATTTTCAAAAAATTCTTTCAAAATAGCAATGTCATGCAGATTTGCTATATTTATTATGCACATTCATGCAAACTGATCCATTTTCCAGGATTTCAAAATGACAGGCCTTAAGAGGAAAGGAAGGAGGCAAGAAATCAGATTTCTTTCAAAATATTAAACCAACAGGTGAAGTGAGGTTCAGTAAATCTTTTTGTGTTACTGCGAGGAAAAGAAAAAAAGAAAAGAAAATCTAAAACTTGTTTCAGATTCAAATGCATCTCCTTCCCTCTCAGATACATTGCAATTTATATAATAAAACAGTCTCTCTCAAAAACCAGGGAAGGGGAATGTTCAACCCCCAGATAACCTGAAATAGATCTGGAAAGGGTCTTGGGGAAGATAACCTTGGAAGTTTCTCCATCCATGTCATAAAGGTTTCCATTTCTATTGTCATCAAAGCCATTTCAAGGTGTCAAAGCAGCAATCTACAAAGGCACTGTTTATTTATTTATCAGGTGGTAGTAAGATGATAGCGTCGGACTATGACTCTGGAGACTAGGATTCTATTCCCTGTTCAGCCATATAAAGCCACTGGGTGACCTTGGGCAAGTCACACTCTCTCATTCTCAGGAGAAGGCAATGCCAAGCCTCCTCTGAACAGATCTTGCTAAGAAAACCCATGATAGGGTTGCCTTAGGATCACCTTAAGTCGGCAATGACTCGAAGTCACACAACACACAACAGATGATGGTCATGAAGCTGCTCATGTAAGATTAAACCTTGCTACTGATCTTTGTTAGGCAACTTTGATGTGACAGGGGCAATGGAGCCCAGTCAGTCAGTGGCTTGAAGCCCAGGAGCACTGGTTTGGGTAACAAGAACATGAACAAAAGGTAAGTGGAATGTGAAGGAGCATCCTTTGAGGGGGAGAAAAAGGATAGGAGCAATGAAGCAAATGGATGGATAGACCAAGGAAGCAGAAGCAGTCTGGGAATGGAGGAGGTGGAGGACCAAAAGAATCAAGAGGCTTAGAGAGCAATGAGCCATAGAAACTGAGGGCAGAGGAGCCCTCGTGGCGCAGTGGTCAAATGCTGGTACTCCATCTACAACATTGTAAATTCAATCCTAGAGGAGGGCTCCAAGATCCACTCAGCCTTCCATCCTTTCGTAGATCAGTAAAATGATTACCCAACTTGTTTGGGGCAATTAGCTTACACATTGCTAACCGCTTAGGGAGTGCTAGTTCATTGATAAGTGGTATAGAAACGTACTTGCTATTGCTATTGCTATTGCTATTGCTATTGCTATAAGAGGAAGTGAGAGTGAGCCAGAGAGGGAAAAGCCTAAGGGGACAGAGAGAGAAGCCAGAATTAGGAAAGGAGGACAGGAAGATTTAGTGACAGACAAAAATAAAGGAAAGAAACATCTTAAAAATTATTTAAGTCCTTCTTACTGTTGGGCCCAACATTCATCTATGTTTGACAAAAGTGGTCCAGAGAAATATATACACAAAACGGTAGAAAGCAATCTCTAGGAAAGGGGGGAAATGGTTGATGCTTTATAGTTGCAAAAGTCAAGTACAGTTTCAACATTGTTATTCAGACCAGCAGTGCTTGCAGAGATCTTCCTAATGAATTGTACCCAATGCTCTTAATTTCTTGGAGTTTTGTTTCAACAGACACCCCACAAACATGCCAAGATGAAGACATGCTTGCAAACTATTAAATGACAAAAACTCAGGTTAGTCATATTTCTAAGCAGTGAGTTCATATAAAATGATGGCTGAAAGGATCAGGTTCAAACTTCACTCAAATTCCCTACAGTGCCATCAGTATTCAGCAGGGTGTGATAAATTCATTTCCAAAAGTGCCAGCATACCCTTTTAGTGCTGCTATTATCAAGTGCAATTCATTTAAATGTTACCACATTATTAAAGGGCATATTAGAGCAATTAAAACCTACATTCAGATCCTGAATCCAATATTAAGAAATGAAAATCTGGCAACAACGGGTGGTGGAAGTAATAAAAGCACTCTTCAGGCATAAGGACACAGTGGCACCAGTAGTCTCAGAAGCAGCTGCCTCATACAATGTGTAGCCAAAAGTCTATTATGGGGAATTTTATTTAACTCAAATTGAGAGGGGGTCAGCTACAAGGACCCTGCAAGATGTGTATACCAAGAGGCCGAGGGAATCTAAGAATTGATACAAAGACAGACTTCTCCAATTAAAGTATTATTTATTAAAGGGGAAAATTGTCAAGACCATGTGGCACCCTGGTCTGGAAAATGACATAGATGTGGCCACTGTAAGGAACTGGAGCAATAGTAACAGGGTTACTACAGTTCAAGTGGCAGGTGCATGAGTCAGCATTTGGTAAGCTGTGCATTGAATCATAGAATCATAGAATCATAGAGTTGGAAGAGACCACAAGGGCCATCCAGTCCAACCCCCTGCTATGCAGGGACTCCCAATCAAAGCATCCCTGACAGATGGCCATCCAGCCTCTGCTTAAAGACCTCCAAGGAAGGAGACTCCACTACTCTCCGAGGGAGTGTGTTCCACTCTCGAACCGCCCTTACTGTCAGGAAGTTCCTCCTAATGTTGAGGTGGAATCTCTTTTCTTGCAGCTTGCATCCATTGTTTCGGGTCCTAGTCTCTGGAGCAGCAGCAAACAAGCTTGTTCCCTCCTCGCTATGACATCCCTTCAAATATTTAAACACGGCTATCATATCACCTCTCAGCCTTCTCTTCTCCAGGCTAAACATCCCCAGCTCCCTAAGTCGTTCCTCATAGGGCTTGGTTTCCAGACCCTTCACCATTTTAGTTGCCCTCCTTTGGACACGCTCCAGTTTCTCCACATCTTTTTTGAATTGTGGTGCCCAGAACTGGACACAGTATTCCAGGTGAGGCCTGACCAAAGCAGAATAGAGTGGTACTATTACTTCTCTTGATCTAGATGCTATACTTCTACTGATGCAGCCTAAAATTGCATTGGCCTTTTTAGCTGCTGCATCGCACTGTTGACTCATGCTCAACCTGTGGTCTACCTGGACTCCTAGATCCCTTTCACACATAGTCTCATTCAGCCAGGTGTTCCCCATCGTATATCTGTACTTTTCGTTTTTCCGCCCTAAGTGCAGTACATTGTGGGAATCCTGATGCAACATGCACAGTGGATGGGACAAGCCAGGTATGCATCATGGGAGGTCTGATGCAAGAATCCTGATGCAATGGGCACTGAGACAAAAACAGCTAGCTTTCATTAGTGCTTGGCTGTCACATGTTCCTAAGAGGACCACCTATATATGGGAGAGAGTCAGAATCTCTGTTGTTGGTTAGTTATGGTTGGTTGTTGGTGAAGCACTTTGTTACTCTGTATAGCTGTGAGTATTCAAGATGGGCATCTGGTACTCTGTTATATCTTTGTAAATATTTGCAAGAAAGATTAAAGCCCTCTCTGAGAGAAGCTTCGCTGTGAAGCTCTTCTTTTCTCCAAGCTGAAAGCAGCAGCTGCGTGTGGGAGGTTTTTTCTTGTGCCGTCTGGAGTAGACTCTTCACAGAAGACCAGATTCTGGGTGCTTCTGCCTACGTGCATCTACTCTGCATGTGTGTATGCTAGATTCCACCTGTCAGCATACCCTAACAAAAATCACACAGCAATTCACATACACACACGCACTTATTCAAGGCTCAGGAAGTCAAGGGTTAGGTCGGAAAAGATGTTGAGGCAGAACTACAGGTGATACTTACTACAGATGAGGCTTTCTCCAGGATCTAATTGGGTGATGTGGGGTGAGACACAACTGTTCTGAGTGTGTTGGTTTGAATGGAAGTGCCAGTTACTAGATTAGAGAGCACAGTGACATAGTGTCCCCATGAACTCCAAATAAGCAACACTGAGGGGAAAATCCAGGGTTTTAAGAGCTAAAACTGCAGGGCAAAGGTGTTAGATTGTATGAGTGGGGTAATCCGGTCTGTCAATATTCAAGGTGAATGGGAAAGGATTAGGTTGTTAGCTGGCCCATTAGATGAGACATCTAGGCAATTATTGCCCATTCTTCTGATTATGGAGGTGATGATGGTCCATTTGCAACTCCCACACTATCTGCCTGGCTTTTGGGATGGTTTTTTTTCCAGTCTTCCAAGTGACCTTGTTATGACCTGCCTGTCATTGCCTGGGTGGCACTTGGGGTCCATTGCAGTGTACATTTGGGTTATGTGGAATTCATACACATACCAAAATTCAGAAAAATGCACTTTGGCTAACAAATGTCTGGTAGCTCTGGCTTCTCTAGCCTGGCAGTGTCTACTACTCATGGTTTCTCAGGATGGATTCCCAGGGTGTTAGGACTGTTAGACAAGATACTTAATAGAATAATGAAAATGAACACTTGTCATATGTAAAACATTTGAAATATCCACTACATTTCATATTCATTATCTTAGTAATCCTTATAAATAACTCTTTAATTAGCAGAGATTGAACAGCTACTTTTTGGACTACAACTCACAGAAGCCCACAGCAATGATCACTGGAATTTTGCGAGCCTTAATCCATAAAAGTAAGTGTTCCAAGTTATGGTTGTCATCATCATATTGTGCTAGGACATGGTAGAGTTTAGGGGTGAGAGATCACAGCTTTCCTAAAGCCACCTAATACATTTATGGAAGAAACTAGAATTTAAACTATTGTACATTGTGTGGGACATGGAAGCTCAGTGGTTAAGACGCTGACTCTGATGCAGTTCAAGTCCCAAGTGCCATGTCATAGAGTAAGCTCCCATCACTTGTCCCAACTTCTGCCAACCTACCAGTTCAAAAGCTTCTAAACGTGCAAGTAGATAAATAGGTACCACTTTGGTGGGAAGGTAACAGTGTTCTGTGCAGTCATGCTGGCCACATGACCATGGAGTCATCTTTGACAATGCTGGCTCTTTGGTTTAGTAACGGTGATGAGCACCACCTCCTACAGTTGGACAGGACTAGACAATCTTGTCAAGGGAAAACCTGTATCTTTACCTACACAACAGACTCCTTCCAAAAAATGAATGATTTCTAATTTTAACAGTGAGAAAACTGGGAAACATTCTGGGGAGCTGGGAATGAAACATCTGGGAGAAACCCAGCAGTGGGAAGTAAGAGACCTTAAATAGACAGCTGGGGGAATGGCCCATCATCTTAGATGTCTCTACACTAATGCACAGGGCATTGGAAATAAACAAGATGAATTTGAACATTTAACACAGCAAAGCAAATATGATATAATAGGCATTACTGAAATCTGGTGGGATGAGTTTCATGACTGGAGTGTAGTAACAGAAGGTATAATAACTTATTTCAGAGAAACAGACCAAACAGAAAGGGAGGGGTAGTAGCATTATATGTCAGGGATATCTATACCTGTGAAGAGATTCATGACTTTAATCCTGGAAGCCAGGTTGAGAGCATTTAAGTAAAAATTAAGAGAGAGAAAAACAACAGGGATGTCACTGTGGGGGTCTACAACAGACCTCCAAGCCAGACTGAGGACTTAGATAATGCTTTCCTGGAACAGATGGCCTCACATTCAGACAGGAGAGATGTAGTAGTAATAGGGGATTTCAACTATTCTGATGTTTGTTGGAAATTAAAATTTGTCAGAAATGTAAGGTCCAACAAATTCCTCACTTGCCATGCAGACAATTTCATTGTCCAGAATGTGGAAGAGGCAACAAAGGGATCAGCTATTTTCTGATCCTAACCAACAGTAATGGCCTAGTCAACAGGGTGCATGTGGCCATGTTACCCTAAAGTTTGTTATACAGTGGAAAGGAGAAGCCAAGTGTAGTCAGACATGCACATTCCAGACTTTAAGAAAGCTAATTTCAATCAGGAAATACTGGGGGCGGGGAGGAGCAGACCAGCACTTTAAGCCAGCCTGGGGGTGGAGTTCAGGTGGGGCAACTGCACACCAGCCGCTCTGACTCTTCCTTGATTCCTCCCTGATGCCACATGCCCGACCACAGAGCGTGTGGTGTCAGGATGCCCTCTTGGGTGCACCAAAGGGTCACAAAAGAGCTGCAGTGGCAGCTCTAAGGGTAGCTTCTTGCTGACCCAAAAAGGACTGGCATTTGCTCGTCTTTTGGGGGCAGGAAAAAGGAGGATCGGGGCCGCAGTGTGTATTTGCCACGGCCCCGATCTGCCGCTCCCAAACACATACAATCATTTAAATGCTGTAAAAACACTGTAAAAAACATAAAACTAAGACACAATAAAATCATCCAACATAAATTAAATTATTTTGATTTAGAATTTATATTTTAAAATCAACTGGGTATGCCTGCTAGAAAAGGTCTATAATACTCTTTTAAATTCAGACAGCATATAGTTAGCCCTCCATATCCATGGATTCAAACATCTATACCAGTGATGGCGAATCTTTTAGGCACCAAGTGCACAAACTAAACAGCCTTCTGGCACCAGTCCCATGTCAGAGATGGGACTTCCAGGGGGAATGGGACTTCTGGAGTGGGACTTCACCCCTAAGGGAGTGGAACTTACTGGCCGGGACTTCTTCCTTCCCAGGCCTTCAGCTGTCATTCCAGAGGCAGCTGGAGGCCTGGGAGGAGAAGGAACAGGTTGGAAGTCGCCCAGATTGCTATGCAGAGGGGCGGGGTATAAATAAATATTATTATTATTATTTATTAGGTGTGTGCCTGTTCCTCCCCCAACACCTTCCCAGGCTTTCAGCTGCCTCTCCAGAAGGCCTGGGATGGCCTGAAGGAGGAGGAACAGGCGTGCATCTTTTCTTTCTGTTCCCTGCTCCGCATGCCAGGAAAAATGGCTTTGTGTACCATCTCTGGCACACATGCCATAGGTTCACCAACATGGATCTATACCTTGAAAATATTCCAAACAGATATCAATTCCAAAAAAACAAACTTTGATTTTACCATTTTATGTAAGGGACACCATTTCACTATGCCATTGTATTTAATAGGACTCAAGCATCCATGGATTTTGGTATCCATGGGGGCTCCTGGAACTAAACTACAGTGGATAGCAAGGGCCCACTGTATTTAGTTGTCAAATCATTATTTGGTAGGTCATTCCACAGTCTAGAGGTGGCCAATGAAAAAGTCCTCTAAGGGGCGTTGCAGACCGGCCTAAAGGGCTGGCCTGGGGCTAGAGTTGGGCCAGGGCAGCTGCATGCTGGCTGCCCCAACCCCAGCCTGATGCTGTCCTGATGCCGCATGCCTGTACGCATGGCTCACGGCATCAGGACGCCCTCCTGGTGCAGCGTGGAGACACACTGCACTGAAATGGTGCGGAAGAGCCGCAATGCCGGCTCTTAGGGCAGCATTTTGCCGCTCTTTTAGGGGTGGCAAAAGGGAGGATCAGGGCTGCAGCATGTGGTTGCCATGGCCCCGATCCATGGCTAGCAGGGCAGCCCAGAGCCGCCTGTCTGCATAGCCCTTAAGTGACAGTTATCAATCTAGTCCTGGTCAGATAAAGTAAATGTCCCTAGAGGACCTGAATGTACAGGGCAGATTATATGGGAGGAGGTGATCCTGTAGATTACCTGGACTCGAACCATGTAGGGCTTTAAATGTACTAACCAACACTTTGCACTTTACCTGGAAACTAATTGGCAGCCAGTGGAGTGATTTTAACAGAGGCGAGATGTGTTCACTCCTAGACATACCAGCAATCAATCTGGCTGCCGTGTTTTGAACTAATTGAAGTTTCTGAACTTGGTACAAAGGGAGCCCAATGTAGAGCACATTACAAAGGTCCAGCCTTGAGGGTACCAGTGCATGCATTACCATCTTTTGGTCTTCCAGCTCTAGGAAGGGGCACAGCTGGTGTATCAGCCAAAGCTGATAATAAGCACTCCGAGCTGTCACATCTATGTGGGCTGACATTTGCAGAAACATATCCATGAGTACTCCCAAACTGTGAACACAGTCCTTTAGGGAGAGTGTAACACCATCCAGAACTAGTTGACACACCTCCAAACACAGATTAGGACCTTTAATAGCAAACACCTCTGTCTTGTCTGGGTTCAGTTTTAATTCTTTTTCTTCATCCAGCCCATTACTTCCTCCAAGCATTCATTCAGAGGAGACACACTATCCTTAGCTGAGGCTGTTTTTGAAGTTATAGAGAAATATATTTGGGTGTCATCAGCATACTGATAGCACCCTGCCCTATGCCTTCAGATGATCTCTCCCAGCAGTTTCATGTAGATGTTAAAAGCATTGAGGAATAGATTGGCACCTTGTGGTATGCCATATAACAACTCCTTTTTAAAGGAGCAACTGTCCCTAAGCATCACCATCTGGAACCTGCCTGAGAAATAAGACCAGAACCATTGCAACACAGTGCCTCCGATTCCCAACTCCTTCAGGTGTTCTTTCCCAGGAATCAACAATGGGATTCTGGACTGGTTGGTGGCTCTAACTTTAGGATTACAAAACAGTGATTGGATCAGGATAACCACAGGGTGAATTGCCAGGAAGGCTGACTGGGAGCACAACAGGGAGTAGAACTAGCTTATTACTTTGGTGCAATGAGACCTCCTTTGTCTCTTCGTGCAAGAGGAAATGCAGAGGGCTTGATAGAAGGAACAGGCAACCAGTAAACTCATTTAGCCTTGATTGTATTTTTATCTGGATCACCCACATTCCCTTGGGCTTTCTCTCCTTTACTCCTGGGAACCTCACCTAGTGTTCCAAAAAAGTCATCGTGACCTCTTAAGAACATGCTGGGACCAGATATGAAATATGAAAATATGGAGACCCCCAATACAGCATAGAATATGCAGGGTGTGCTAACAGTGCTAAGACAGAGATCATGCTCTAAGAGGCAACCATAGCAGTCTCAACTCTGTATCCTGCTCTGAAGCTCATTTGAAATGGGTCAAAGGAGTGTGTATCATCCAAAACTACCAGGAGCTGGAAGGCAACTGCCCTCTCAATCACCTTGCCCAAAATAAGGAAGATTAGAAACTGGTCTATAACTATTAAGATCCAGCAGGTCAAGAGAGGGCTTTTACAAAAGTGATCTAACCACCGCTTCTTTTAAAGTTTTCATTCCTAGGAGATGTGTTAATAATATGTTGTCTTTGAAATTTAATTGCATCTCCTCCCCAAATGACAAGAGTAACAGGGATCAAGAAAACAAGTTCTCTTCCTTACTTGCCCCAGCAACTTGTCCACATCAGCAATACTTATGAACTAAAACAGATCTAGTGTAATCCCACTTACAGAGTCACTGGATACCCCATTATTGACTTCTGTTTCAATTATGGTATCTGCTGGCTCTTATGAGAAATTTTATGTGTGAAACAGTCATTAGAAGCATCACAGCTACTGAAGGTTCTAATATTGGGTTCATGGAGAGAGGATACTTGAGTTAGACATCTCACCATCCTGACTAGCTCAACTGGATGTGAATTCGCAAACACAATATGTGCAGAGAAGACTTTCTTCGCTGTACATAATGCTACCCGATATGAACAAAGATGTTTCCTATGTTGTATTGTGTCTTATACAATTTGAGTTTTCCGTCATCTGTGCATTAGTCATTGCCTTTCCATTTCAGTTCCCTGAGAGTCTCTGTATACCTGGTTAATAGCCTGATTAATAATGGATTGGAGAGGACATTTGGTTTGAATTAGTCATCTTTGCCCATAGATCCATATATTACAAGATGAAAATTGCATAAAGGATGTGACTTGCTGAATGTGTAGGTTCTGAAACCAATTGAGATATGTCCACATTTGTTATGGATGAAATGCCATGAACCAAGCTGCACTTGAGAAACTTGCCTCCAGTGGTATGTTTAAGTTCATAGAATCATAGAATTGGAATAGACCACAAGGGCCATCCAGTCCAACCCCATGCCATGAAGGAACTCAAAATCAAAGCATCCCTGACAGATGGCCATCCACCCTCTATTTAAAGACCTCCAAAGAAGAAGACTCCACCACACTCTGAGGGACAGCTCTCACTGTCAGGACGTTCCTCCTAATGTTGAGCTGGAATCTTTTTTCCTTTAACTTGCATCCATTATTCCAGGTCCTGTTCTCTGGAGCAGCAGAAAACAAGCTTGCTCCAGCCTCAATATGACACCCCTTCTAATATTTAAACAGGGATATCATATCACCACTTAACTGGCTCTTCTCCAGGCTAAACATACTCAGCTCCCTAAGTCTCTCCTCATAGGGCATGGTTTCAAGATCCTTCACCATTTTTGTCACTGTCCATTGGACACTCTCCAGCTTGTCAACATCCTTTTTGAATTGTGATGCCCAGAACTGGACACAGTATTTCAGGTGAGGACTGGCCAAAGCAGAATAGAGTGGCACTATTACTTCCCTTGATCTAGATCAGGGGTAGGCAACCTTTCCCCTTTAAGGGCCGAGGGACTTCAGCTCCCAGAAGCCTCAGCCATGTTGGCCAATAGTCCCATGTTGGCCAATAGCTCCTGGGATTCTGGGAGCTGAAGTCCATCAGCCCTTAAAGGGGAAAGGTTGCCTACCCCTGATCTAGATACTATACTTCTGATGATGCAGCCTAGAATTGCATTGGCCTTTTTAGCTGCTGCATCACACTGTTGACTCATGTTCAACTTGTGGTCTACTAGGACTCCTAGTTTCACACATAGTTTTGTTAAGCAAGGTGTCCCCCATCTTATATCTATGCATTTCATTTTTTGCCCTAAGTGCATTACTTTACATTTCTCCATGTTGAAATTCATTTTGGTAGCTTTGGCCCAGCTTTCTAATCTATTAAGGTCTTCTTGAATTTTCATCCTGTCCTCTGGGATTTTAGCTATTCCTCCTAATTTGGTGTCATCTGCAAATTTGAGAAGCATGCCCCCTATTCTTTCATCCAAGTCGTTGATAAAGATGTTGAATAGCACTGGGCCCAAGACAGAACCCTGTGGCACCCCACTGGTCACTTCTCTCCAGGATGAAGAGGAGCCATTGCTGAGCACCCTTTGGGTTTGGTTGGTCAACCAATTATTAATCCACCTAACAGTTGTATTGTCTAACCCACATTTTACTATCTTGTTTACAAGAATATCATGGGGGACCTTGTCAAAAGCCTTACTGAAATCAAGATATGCTATGTCTACCGCATTCCCTTCATCTACCAAGCTGGAAATTTTATCCAAAAAAAAAAAGATCAGATTAGTCTAGCATGACTTGTTTTTGTGAAATCCATGTTGACTCTCTGTGATTATGGCATTCCTTTTAAATGTTCACAGACTCTCTATTTAATGAACTGTTCTAGAATCTTTCCTGGTATTGATGTCAAACTAACTGGACAATAGTTGTTGAGATCCTCTTTTTTCCCCTTTTTGAAGATGGGGACAGTTTGCCCTCCTCCAGTCTGCTGGGATTTCTCCTGTTCTCCAGGAGTTCTCAGAAATTATTGCCAGTGGCTCTGCGATTACATTTGCCAGTTCTTTTAATATCCTTGGATGTAGTTCATCTGGTCCTAGAGACTTAAATTCATTTAGATTAACAAGGTATTCCTGCACTACCTCTTTACTTATTCTGTGTGGCATTTCCCCTATTGTGTCCTTTGCCCCATTTTCCTCAAGTTCAGCACCCTTTTCCTTTGTGAGAAGACTGAGGCAAAGAAAGTGTTGAGTATTTCTGCCTTTTTCTCTGTCCACTGTTAGAATTTCTCCATCTTCTCTGTGCAGTGGCCCTACCATTTCCTTCTTGTTTCTTCTGCTACTGACATACCCCCCCAAAACAATTTTTATTGTTCCTAACCTCTCCAGCAATCTTGAGCTCATTCTGCATTTGAGCTTTCCTGACTTTACCCCTACATGTGCTAGACTTTACCCCTACATGTGCTTTGAATTCTTCTTTAGTAATTTCACCCCTTTTACATTTCATATATATCTCCTGTTTAAAACTTCGTTCAGTTGAAAGTTCTTTTTTGTTATCCAACCTGGTTTCTTGAGACACCTCCCATTTTTCCTCCTCATTGGAACAATTTGAGATTGTGCCTTCAGTATCTCCCTTTTGAGAAACTCCCATCCATCCTGAACTCCTTTCTTCTTTCGTATTCCTGACCATGGGATCAACCCCAGTGTTTCCCTAAGTTTATTGAAATCAGCTCTCCTAAAGTCTAGAATGTGTGTCTGACTATGCCTGGCCTCTCCCTTCCACTGTATAAGATACTCCAGGAGAACATGATCACTCCCACCTAAGGATCCCACCACTTGCACTCCATTTACCAGGTCATCCCTGTTGGTTAGGATCAGATCTAAAATAGCTGACCCCCTTGTTGCCTCCTCCACCTTTTGGACAATAAAATTGTCTTCGAGGCAAGTGAGGAATTTGTTAGACCTTGAGATTTTGGCTGAGTTTGACTTCCAGCGAATATCTGGATAGTTGAAGTCACCCATCATTGCTACATCTCTCCTTTTTGAATGTGTGGTCATCTGTTCTAGAAAGGCTTCATACAATTCCTCAGTCTGTAGTAGACTCCCACAATAACATCCCTGTTGTTTCCCTCCCCTTTAATTTTTATCCAGAGCATTTATCTATTTCTCTTAAAAAGGTTATACTCTTCTATTCCTACATTCCAATCATGAGACTGATCCCATCAGGTTTCAGTGATGCCTATTATATCATATTTGCTTTGTTGTGCTAGGATTTCAAGTTCATCATGTTTATTTCATATGATCTGTGCATTAGTGTAGAGACATCTAAGACCATGGGTGCTCCCCTCTAGCTCCCTGTGTATAGGTTTGTTTGTTTTTTTGTGTGTTTTTTTTTTTGGAATACGAATGGATTATACAGTCGAAGGAGAAATGTAGAGATGTGTGTGTGGAAAATTTTCATGAGAACAGTTTTTACTTCAAAACAAAGAGATCTTGACAGCAGGTGGCCAAGAAGTCAAAACAAAGTACAGTTTCAGCCTGGGAAATAGATAGGCAATACATTAACATATGAGCTCATGGGAAGATAGTCACATGGGGGATGATGGACAGCTAGGGTTAAAACACATCATACAGGCATTATCCAATCAGCATAAGGTTAACACCCAGAAGGTGGGGTATGGGAGAGGCCAAGAGTTTCCTTTGTTCCTTTTGTTAATATATGCAAGTACTGTGTTTGTGCATGTGTGGTTAGCTATGGAGTTAGTTTTGGCTTATACTTGGAACTGCTTTTACAATGTAACTGTAACTCCTGGATCTGGAAACATGGATCTGTAACTTTTTCTATTCTACAACAACATCAGCAAGATGTGATCCTTTGGTGGCTTGTATGTTTTCTTTTCTTATTTACTTTATGGAACAATAAAAGCTTTACTTTAGGACTACAAGAAGTGTCTGCATGCTTTTAGCATGGAAAAGGCTGATGGAGGGAGCTATTCACTATACTCTGCTGTATTGCACATTACATCCAAATATCAACATTTTTTTCCTTCCCACTGTTGGGTCCTTGAACTATTTGCCTTGTTCTCTCAATAACACTTTGACTATTAACTCCAGCCCATGATTTGCTCCTGCCTTTCAAGATACTGTCTTCCTCCCCCACATAACTCAGTTTAAAACCCTCTGGATCAAATGTTTGAGCCTATTGGCAAAAATCTTTCTGCCAACTGGTGTGAGATGCAACCCAGAAGCATGCTGAGATAGACTATATAATTGGAAACAGAAGTGGAGAAGCTCTATTCTCATAGCAAAATGAGATCAGGTACAAATTGCAGTAGATAAACTACTAATATAAAAAAATGGAATGTCAAAAATATGATCTGAAGAACATCCCAGATAAAGTGAAAATTAGATTTGAACTATTAAGCCTAATGGACCAGGAACCATAATAGTGGACAGACCCCAGGGACTTGGTCAAGGAGGAATGCAGAAAGGCACTGAGCCCGGGTGGTGCAGTAATTCAATGCCAGTACTGTGAGTTCAGTCCCAGCCAGGGGCTCAGAGTCAACAGCCTAGCATCACGATGACAAACCTATGGCACATGTGCCAGAGATGGCACACAAAGCCATTTTTCCCCATCATGTGCAGGGCGGGGAGGAGGAGGAAGAGGCATGCACCTGTTCCTCTTCTTCCCTCCTTCCCCCCCCCCCCAGCTTTCAGCTGTTTCTGGAGAGAGAGCTGAAGGCCTGGGAGGGTGGGGGGAAGAATTCCTGCCCCGGAAGTCCCACCCCCAGAGGGCCTTTTAGTTTGGGCACTCAGCTCCTAAAAGGTTCACCGAAGGTCTAGAATCCTTTCAAGATTGCTAAAATGAGTACCCTAAGCTTGTTTAGGAAAATTAGCTTACACATTGTAAACTGCTTAGAGATACATAGTGTGGTATGAAGCGGTATATAAATGAAGCTGCTATTGCTATTCGCAGCCTAAAGAAAGAGAAGAAACAATGGATGGTAGACAAAATGCTTAAAGCAATAAAGGAAAGATGAGAAGCAAAAGAAAAAGGAGACAGGAATAGAATCAAACCTATGAATGCAACTGTTCAATGACCAGTGTGCAAGAATAAAGAGAAGTACTATAATAATCAATGCAGAGAAATAAAAGCTGGCAACAAAAAAAGGAAGAACAAGAGACCTCTTCCACAAGGTCTGAGAAATCAAAGATGGGGATGCTCTGCGACCAGTAGAGGAACATAATACAACAAAGAGGAAATAAAAAGACGATGGAGGCAATCTACAGAAACACTATATAAAAGAGATGAAATGATGAATAACACATGGGAATAAGAATTATATGAAGTGGAAAATGAGTGAAAACTATTGGGAAGAATAAATCACCAGGAACACATAGCATACCAATAGAACCGATACAATCTACAGAGACAGAACTGACTTTTGTTTTAACTAAAACCTGCCAACAAATATGGAAGACAAAACAATGGCTCACAAATTGGAAAAGATCAGTATACATTTTCATCCCCCAAAAAGGAAGGGGGGGGGAAGATTGCAGTAACTATAGAACCATCACATGCAAGCAAAGTCATGCTCAAAATTCTACAACAAAGACTCCTACCATATACGGAATGAGAAATTCCAGAGGTGCAAGCTAGGATCAGGAAAAGAAGAGGCACTAAGTAATCACATTGCAAACATACTATGGGTAATGAAATCTGCCAGGGAATTCCAGAAGAAAATCGGCATGTGTTTTATAGATTACAGCAAAGGTTTGACTGCACAGACCATAAAAAATTGGGCTGATCTTAAAGAAATGGGGGCACCATTACATTTGATTGTCCTGATGTGTAACCTTTACTGAGGGCAAGAGGCTACCGTCAGAACAGAATACGGAGAAACAGAATGGTTCCCAATTGGAAAGAAAGTCAGACAAGACTGCATTCTGTCTTCCTATTTGTTCAACTTGTAAGCAGAAAACATCATATGCAGAGCAGGTTTAGAGGAAGGAAGAGTGAAAATCATAGGAAAGAATATCAACAATCTAAGATATACAGAGGACACCATAATCCTAGCAGAAAACAACAGACTTGGAATCATTACTAAAAAAAAAAAAAAAGTCAAAGAAGGAAGTTCTAAGACAGGCTTACAGTTAAACATTAAGAAAGCAAAAATAATGACCATGGAGGATTTACATAAATTCAGTCTAGATGATGAGGAAACTGAAATAATTAAGGATTTTCCATACATTGGATCAATTATTGATCAGAATGAAGACTGTAGTTAAGCAATCTTAAAAAGATTAAGGATGGGGACCTTAAGTGCAAGATCCTTAAGTGCAAAGATATGAAACTGAACACTAAAGTCAGGATCATCCAAGGTATAATATTTCTCATTATCATGTATGGATGCGAGAGCAGGACAATAAAGAAAGTTGATAGAAAGAATATCAACTCATGTGAGATGTGGTGCTGGAGAAGCGTGCTAAGGATACCATGGACAGCCAAAAAGATAAACAAATGTGTCCTAGAGCAGATCAAGCCTGAACTCTTCCTGGAAGCCAAAATGACTAAATTGAGGCTGTAGTACTTTGGCCACATCATGAAAAGGCATGACTCTAGAAAATACAATAATGCTAGGAAAGGTGGAGGGCAGTAGAAAGAGAGGAAGATTGCATGTCCACAGTGGCATCCCTGCCCAGGTGTGGGGAGCAGGGCTTCCAGGGGGTGGGACTTCTGGGGGCTGAGCTAAAAGGACACTCCTCCCACCTCATTGCTGTGGCTTGTATAATGGCACTGCAGCAGTGAGATCGGGGGCATTCCATTCCTCTCAGCAGCCCTATGGCCTTCAAGTCCCACATGGCCATGGCCACACAGGACCACAAAGACGGTGCCTCTCTCGGCCTTCTGAGACTTGGAAGGCAGCAGCATCTGCCTGCCCCCCACCCCAGGTGGACTATCCTCCTGGGTGACACACACAACCCTCTGGGGCATCATACAGTGTGGTCCACACCACTGCACCTCCATCCACCCCATTGACACCACTGTATATTAAGTGAATAGAATCAGTCAAGGAGGCTATGATCTTGAGCCTGCAAGACCTAAGCAGAGCAGTTGAGGACAGACGGGCTTGGAAGTGAATCGTTTATGGGGTCATCAGGAGTCTTAGGGCCTTTGCAGACTGCCAGAAATAGTGCAAATTGAGTCCACTTTAAGGGTTAGGGTGAGGGAATCATGGGAACTGTATTTTATTGTGGCACCAGAGCTCTCTGACAGAGAAGGCTCAATGTCTCAGGAAAAAAGAAAAAAAATCCCATGATTCCCTAGCACTAACCCTAACCCTTAAAGTGGACTCAATTTGCACTATTTCTGGCAGTCTGCAAGGGCCCAAAGTTGGCTCAAGGGCAATTAACAACAACCATCACAAAAACTGTTGTGCTCTTTAGGGTATGTCATGGTAGTTCCTATCATAGGCAAGTAATCTGTAACTTCTCACAGACCGAAAAGTACCTGCCACATTTTTGCATATCTACTGTAGCTTCAGTGTAACTGTAATTTTGGCATACACAATCAGTGAACAAGATCTTGGTCTAGGTTTGCAATGCTGCCACCTCACCCACTGTCACCTCAGTCAAATTGGCATCACCACACTCTGCTACCTGGGTGGACCAGGTTCACAAGAAGAGAAAGAGGTAGTCTGGTTATATCCTGACTTTGAAAATATAGATGGGTATGGATTATGGGGCTCAAAGCAGGTTTGAACATGGGTCAGGTTTGACCATTCCTGATATCTCAGCTGACTCCTGCAGAGATAATATTGGCCATCTACTCTATGTGTAAAAATATTCATACTGAATTTGGCATAAATATTATTGTTAGTCACAACTAGAGTAGAGTAGAGTAGAGTGGAGTAGAGTAGACAGGACAAGAGAGGACAGGGAAGTCAGTTGGTAGAACTTCTCGCTCTGGGTGAGGGCTCAGTCATTACTGGAAAAGCTGGTTGATGATACTTTTCAGCTGCTTCTCCTCCCTTTTCACCCCACCACCAAGAGATAAGTTCCCTGCAGAAGTGCCATGGGGTGAAGCTCCCCCCAGGAATTCAGCCAGGCATTTGATGACATCAGGGAATGGGGCCACCATAGGGTCATCCAGCCTGCCCTGAGCTATATTGCATGCTTCTCTGTGTGTATTCCCAAACAGAGGTAAGGAAAGGTTGTTCCCACATTCTGAGCATTTTTCAAGGCAAATGTCTGCTCCAGTAATTGTTAGTTTCTCCTTGAATCCTGAAATGGAAAACTACTCACTACAGCTCTAAATATGTTTTATACAACTGCATGCACTACTGCATACCAAAGACTCATACCTGTTTGCATAATCGCTTAGTCTGAGAAGAGAGGCAAAAGACTGAAGACATGTAATAATTATTGGTCTCTTTGCTTTCAACTTTCTTCCTAGCTGCTAAATAATATTTTGTAGACTCTGTGAAGAAAATTGGAGTCTGAAGACAGACTCTTCAGAATAACCAACCAAGCACACTCTCAGGGGAATGTATATAGTCATTGAATAAACAACAAAACAGTAGACAGCTTTACAATCCCTCTGGCAGCATGCTACAGTCCTCCCTTAATACTGTGGCATTCATTTTTCTCTCTCCCTCAAGATTAAGGGTGCTTCCAGAAGAGCAAGTAGTGTATAATTATTTTGCTTCACTTGTGGGATTTTTCTGGGTCAGAGTGGTGTGTGTGTATTGTCTCCAGATAATAACATTTTTCTTTCATAATCTGTCTTTGCTTTCCTGTCACTTCTTCCATCCTCCCACACCTGTTGAAGAAAAATGGAAAAGCTTTGCAATTGTTGTTTGAATGATATTTAATGACATGGAAAATCTTGAATTATTTCAGTGTCTTCATCTTCTACTTGAACGTTATGTAAATCACCTGTGATCATTATTTTTGTTTCCTTAATGTTTCACTGTAAATCTGCCTTTTCGGTTTCTTTCTTGAATTTCTTCACTAATCCTTCCAAGTCTTTGTTATTTTCTGCTAGTTGTATGGTATCATCTATGTATCTTAAATTGTTGATGTTCCTTCCTCCAATTTTCACCCCTCCTTCTTTTGGGTCTAATCCTGCTTTACATATGACACATGCAACATATAGAAGTTAAACAGATAGGGTGACAGAATGAAGCCTTGCCTGACTCCCTTGCCAGTTGGAAACCATTCTATTTCTTTGTATTCTGTCCTGGTTACATATCAGGACAATCAGATGTTGTGGCACACCCATTTCTTTAAGCTTTTCATTATCAACACAATCAAAAGCTTTAATATAATCTATAAAGCACCTCTGGTTACCAGTCATTGCAGATGAAGCAGGGGTATGAAGAACTGTTACCTTTGTGTTCTGCATTTATGGATTTCCTAGAAACACCCAGCCATTAGTAATAGCAGGCATGGGCAACTAAATTGATAGTTTGATTTAGTAGGGCTCTTCTCAGAGCCAAGCTGTAAACGTAAAATGGCTCTGGTGGTGTAATGCAGCCCATACTTTGGTTGGCTTAAAGGTCCTATAGGAGCTGGGCAGAGCAGTGGAGTACAGGGGAGCCTGGAGATGTCTCATGGGTCGATATCGATGCAAAGGTAGTTAACAACAACAACAAAAGTAGGGATAGTCGTTTCTCCATGCCTTCTGATGAACACCATTTTTACACATGGTGTTGGCCCCTTCCCACCTCTCCCACTGCACCATTCTTGTTCTCTTCCCAGTCTATATTAGCATTCTTTAGCAGCACCAGCATCCTGTAGTGGTTTGAATGTTGGACCATGACTCTGGAGACCAGGGTTTGATTCCCTGTTTGACCATGAAACCCAATAGGTGACCTTCAGCAAGTCACATGCTCTCAACTTCAGGATAAGGCAACGGCAAACCTCCTCTGAACAAATCTTGCCAAGTAAATCCCACAATAGGTTCTCCCTAGGGTCATCATGAGTTGGAAATGACTTGAAGGCACAAAACAACAGCATATGCAGTAGCAGGCACCATTCTCTGCATATGATTTGGGGTAAGACCTGAGACCGCTTTCTTCCAGCTTTCATATTGTCAACACAGGAAGACAACATAATACATTATATTGTAATCAAATTGTGCGTTTCTTGAAAGGGACTCCACTGAAAGGGGAGGGCAGTTAAAAGCCCCTGTGTTTTGCCCCATTGTCTGAAGAGCCTCAAAGGCAGCCAACAGTTCTTCAGCACACAATCATTCCAGCCAGCCAAGCAAGAGGGGAAGGGCAGGAAAGACAAATAGGAAGGAATCAGCCATGGTAGCATCCGCTCCATCACTCCTGCTCACCCACCCCTTTTGTCCCTAAGCAGATCAAATTATAACCTGAAATCACTGACTACATATTTTATTAGGCAGGTAATTTAAAGGATGAGGCTGAGTTGGGGAATTCATAAACCACAGTCATATCAGAAGACAAAGTATTGCCATTAATCTCTTAAGGTAGAAATGGAAGGAGAGAGGGAGAAAAGAGAAAGGAGGCCAGCAATAATAATAATAATAATAATAATAATAATAATAATAATAATAGATGCTCCTCTCCTTTCCCAGGCTCCTGGGGCACAGTTAGAAACAAGACAGGCCATAGCTCCAAATAAACTTCAATTTTTCTCAAGCACTCCTCCCTCCCCAGCAAGCAATTGTGTAAATAACAGATGGTTGGTCTCCCAATGTGTTTATGCAAATAACCTGCAGCTTTGTCATCCCTCCTGGAAGCCCTTCCAAGTCCCTCTGCACCAGTGGAATGGAAGCATATCCTGACTCTTCATCCCTGCAGCAGCAAGCTTTTTCCACTGCCCTCTCAGGAGGAGAGATCTCTGTAAGGCAGCTTTCCCTGACCTTCTACTGCAGTTGAGGCTGTGTGGGAGATGGGTTCAGTTCAGGCTTTGTGGGGGGCAGAGATCTGTGGTCCTCTCAGTAGAATGAACAGGAGGACTAGACTCTCAGTCTTGGAGGAAAATTGGAATCTAACTAAAGTGATTGATTGATTGACTGATTGATTGACTGATGGCACCTGAATACAGTAGCGCTGGTTTGCCACCAATTTGTTGTCATGTGCCTTCAAGTTGATCCTGACTTATGGTGACCCTCTCTTTGGATTGTTTTGGCAAGATTTATTCCGGAGAGGGTTGCCATTGCCATTGCCTTTCTTGAAGGCTCAGAGAGTGTAGTTTGCTCAAGTTCACTCAGTGGGTTTCCATGGATGGGTGGGGATCCCTATTTGCTCTTTTATTTGGGGGGAGTTGTTACAAGGCCAGTAAGTTTAGTGTTTAAAACTACCAGACAGCACAATTGATGGTGGGGAGGCAGGAGGCATTCCTGAGTACTACAATGTGCGAAGGAAAGTCTGACTTTTTTCATCTGCAAAGGAGTTATTGCTTTGCTTGGGAGGGCAAATTGTTCTGCTATGGTCCTGTATCTGGAGGGGCTGGCTGATCCACTCAAAGGCCAGTGTGGAGCTAGAGTTGAGTGCCATGTGGCAGCTGAGGAGGAGGCAAGGACAGAGAACTGTAGCAGGCAGCCTCTTCTCTGGGTTGGGGGGTTCAGATCCTTAAGAGCATTTCATTAATTTATCTCACATAGCTCACTAGTAATTCCCTCAGAACACACTAGTGTGCTCCAGCCTACAGTTTGGGAATTACTGCTGAAAGAATGCAGAAGTCAAGTTCTGAAATGTCAACCCTCTCTGCTCCTTTTAAATTTATTTTTTTAACTCCCTCAATTAATAGGGGGATGTGAAGCATGTTTTCAGCCCACAACATCATCTCAATCAACACCAGCAAATTTTGGGCTGAGAGAGAAACAAAGGAAAAGAGATTGAAACACGAGACAAAAGATGTATTCCTACATGAGTTACTCAGGGGTATAGATGCTGTGTCTCAAGGGGAGCTGAGGCAATGATGTGACAAATGTGTTGGCTTTTATAAAACGCAGGTGTTCACCTTTGTGAGGAGATAACATGTGTAAATCCAGCCTGCCCTGGGCTAGATCTGATGGCTCTTGAGCATCAGAGAGGCAAGGACATTTTTCAAGTAGCCAAGAACAGAAGGAATTATCGGCTATCTTTATCCAACCAAGAAAAATGTCTGAAGGAAAGGCAATGCTAGATGTGACTTGGCAGTCTGTTTTCTCTCTGTTGCCACCTTTGGAAGGTATCAGGTAGAAAACATTTGGAAAGATGTACATACACCATAAAATGAATATCAGAAATGTGTGAGAGCCAGAATCATGTCCTAGATAGAGTGGTATGATTTCATCTTGGGCTACCTGGTTAACCAGGCTAGGGACAGCTTTTCACAGAACTGGGAAATTCAATCCCAAGCTATGGGGTTTTCGAAACAAAGTGTTACAAAGATGCTATCTCTAATGCATGACTACTACTACTACTACTACTACTGCTACTACTATTTTGTTTTTCTTTCTTTTTCTCCATGGAGAGAAGACATTTCATGACAGGAGACATTTGAAGTTTCCTCACTTACTCCCTGGGATGCAAAGGAGGGAAGGGGATTGGATGGGAAAGGCATCCAATGAGAGTCCAAGGTGAGTGTTAAGATTGACAGAAAAACAAGAAAGGCTATTGATACTGTTCAATACTGAAGTGGAACTGTACAGTCCAAAGTGCTTTGGAGCAGTCTAGAGATCCAGACATTCAAAATAGGCAGGAAAAAGACAGTGTACATCACCAGATAAAGAAAACACCAACATGGTTCAGTCTAGGGCAAGGATCTCACCAGCAGGCATTATGTGATATCATTGCAGTTATACAGTCAACTGTCTCCTCTGACAGTTCTTTGTTGTTAGTCGCTGGTACAACAGCTCAGCAGGAAGCACCAATTGGTCTTTCTCAGGACAGAGGCACAAAAGTCCCAGCAACCGGGCACCGAGGTAAGACCCAGAGAACAGGTACAAAGGCTGATGGCAACAGCAGCAACAACAGCTCTATCTCCCTGCCTCAACCCATGAGGCTTATTAGACAAGCAAAATTGGAAAAGACTGCGTGAGGGGAATATGAGGCCATGAGAAAGATGTTTCCTAGTCCAGCCCAGATCACCAAATGCTTTGAGAAGACCAGAAGGATTCCTTAGTGGGATTTCACTAGTTAGACTGCTTGTAAAAACCATTCTTCATCATGCCTCCAGCTTTGCTATGCTATCTCATTGAATTTCATCAGACTACTAGGAGAATAAAGCAAAAAAAAAAAACATCCTCTACTCAAATAAATTATCATTTCATTATCATTAATCATTATGTTTTAGTAAAACTTTAAGAAACTTAGCTGACTGATATTTCAGGGACAAAAGCTTAAGTAGTGAACTTGAGTAGTAAACAGCATTTAAAAATTGCTTTTAAAAACCCAACCCAACCAACCAGTAAACTTGGCCAGCACAAATTCTGTGGTGTTAGCTTTCTGAAATTTGATCTAGTTAATCCCCTCTTTAGGTGTGAAAAATAGCCCCATTTAACTTCTCAAAGGAGGTGTGAGAAATGGTGATCCTGGTTCTCATTCACACTGTGATTTGAACTGATTTGCTGATCAGTTTATATGTGCCTCGTTCACACTTGAATCGATTTCAGACCCGATTGTGCTCGGTGCAAATCATGGTGAATCATGGTGAAATGATGCAATTCCAAAAAGAATCACTTATTTTGGAAATAGATCTTTTGCCAGTTATTTTGAAAAGAATCATGTTGAGCATATGTGAACATATTTGCGACCCCATTTGGGGTGCACTGGATCAATGGGCAGAGGGTTGGCAGAAGAGTGGTACCCATCCCACAACACAGGAGGATCAAGCCACTATTTTTTCCCCTCTCAGCGCTGCCATGGGCTGTTGTTGAGCTTCTGTGGGGCTGTTAGGATTTCCATTGCAGCCAAGTGGTGTGCTACAGCGTGGATTTTTTAAAAATAAATAAACGATAGTTTATGTGATCAGCCTCATTTGTGTGTGTTTTTCTGACTCCAATCAGCTCTTGCCCCCATAGAAATAAAAGTTCCCCTGGGTCTGCTTTGGCTGCAGAGAAGGAGGAAGAGCAGGAGGCACCAGGCTGAAGAGGAGGAAAGGGAGAAATAAGGAAGAAGGGAGAGAAAGAAGGAAAGAAGGGAAGAAGGGAAGGAGAGAGGTGAGTGTGTATGATCAGCTCTTGCTTCCATAGAAAGTGTCCTGCACCCTCTCTGCTTCTAAGGAGCCCATTTCAATGCACAGAGGGAAAGTGGAGGAGGAGGAGGAGGGTGTGCATCTTACACACAAACACATACATAAACACATACACACACAGAGGCCTATGGAAATAGCAGACGCTGATGCACACAGCCACACCTCCGACTGCTTCTATAACCAGAAACACGCCTATGTGCATCATATGATTGACACAGTAAAAAGCAGGATAGATCAATCTTGAGAATTCATTTTGAAGTGGAGCAAATGTCAGTGTGAATGAGATGCATGTTTAAAATAGACACAAATGCATTAGGTAATGGAAAACGTAGTGTGAACTACATATCAGTTTGAATTGATTCTGAGCTCCCATATTGAAACGACTTGGGAACCAGATTAAATGCAAGTGTGAATGAGCCCTCAGTTTGGATTCAGGGTCTGGATTGGCACAGACTGGGCTTGACTGATCCAGACTAAATGAGGTCCAGATCCGAATAGCTGAATTGGGCTCCAGAGGGCTGTGCAGATTCCAAGCTGCACCTTCAGTTCTGAGGCAGAACTGGAGATGGTGGGGTCTGTGCTTTCAGAGGACATCTGAATGGTGAAATATGAGCAGAGTAAACAGCACAATCTGCATTTAGCCCAGTGTTATGTGAGCAAAGGGGCCCTACTAGCATAGACTTTTCACTGGGTTGACTGATACTTCTGGAAACCCAAATCAGCCTTTTAGTGTAATGCAGCATAGTACTGTGCCTGGAAATCATAATTGGAAAGGTTTTGTTCTTTAGCCCTACTACTACTGTGAAGCCTTCATGGAGATCCACTTTGTTTGATGACACTGCCATCCTGCAACATAAATGTCTGGCTCCTTCTTATCAGTGCTTCTGCTTACTTTCATCTGCAAACAACTTCCCAGTCAACATCAACCTGAGACTGCAATGAACACTTAATTCTTCTCAGTTCTGATGCCTCAAGGAATCCTACTTTTATTGGCTCATGGCAGCATAGATTGCCACAATTTTGATGGCATGGGTCTGTGAATAGATGTTTGCTTTGTTCTCAGCACTCTTTTAAACTGTACTCTGAAAGTATAAAAATGTAGATGCTTAAATATTCATCCTATTCCATACCTGCAAGCAAGGCTTTTATCTCCAATGCTTAGACTCCCACCGTGTCACACACCACTGTCGGTATCAATACTGCATCTCATCTTGCTTTCTGTAACTAGAAAAGGCTCCTTCCCAAATTTAGCATCATGCTTGTAGAAGCAACAGACCCAGAGTCTTCAACATTTCTGGACCTGTATAGCTCCCAGATCTTGAATGCCACTGGATATGCAAGACAAAGTCTTCTGTGGGATGGCACCAAGGCTCCAGAATTACCCTGGGAAGCCTCCTCACCCTTTTGAAGTTCCAAGAAGACAGTTCTCATTAAAACATCCTTTGAAGAGTTAAAGAATTCATGTTTGATGCAAGTCATTTCTGGTTGCTATTTTACTATGTTGCTTTATTGACTGTAAGTGACTTTGAGCGCCACTGCATGATGAAAACCAGACAGTAACAATTTATAATAAAGAAATAATAAAACCCAAACACCTAAGTAGACCAGATATGGTTGTTTTATGGGCTTGATGTTAAAGATGAGTATGTGCACTGGTTCAGTAGTTCATTGGCTAGATGTCTGCTGAACCTCTGCAAATCAGTCTGATTTATTAGAGAATCTCAAATATGGAGAACAAAAGAAAGTGTGCTTTGTCATCTACAGCCTTGAGCCTAAATTATCCTGCTAATGCTGGTAGACTTCTCCCTGCTGGCTGACCCCAATTGAATCTCTCCATGGCAATTTGACCCTGTTGGAGTTCACATTGCCATTTTTACCGTTCTCACTTTTTTAAAACTGCCAATCAAATGAAGCACACCTACATCACAATGTTTGGGCACACAAACCCCCTTTGTCAGCCTTGGAGAATAGTGATGGCAAGCCCCTCTGAAGCAACATTGCCAACCATGGGATATGTTCACCTTGGGGGAAGTCACACTCTCTCAGGCAAGAAACCCCCACGGATTTAAACGAGGGGTATAATATGTGTGCAAGAGCTTTGTTTGCACCCACTTGGGAGCAGAGTATGATGTGGTTTTATTTCTGAGAAAAGAAGAAAAAAATGACCCCTTTCTGCTTTTTCTTCTTCTTTTCTTTTTCCTTCCCTTCCCTTCCCAGCGAGCCCCTTTTTGACCCCAGACCCAGAAGGACCAGCTGTCCTCCTCACTGCCCAGGAGGACAAGGCACCACCACAAAATGGAGGACGTCCCAGGAAAAGGGAGGACATGACCAACTCAATCATGCTTCTTAGTCCTGCTCCAAATGGAGGATGTTCCAGAAAAAATGGAGGACCTGACCAAATAAAACCTATAAAACTTTTAGTGTAAAGGTATTCCCCGTTGACAAGGTTGTCAAGTCGTGTCCGACCATAGGGGATGGTGCTCATCTCCATTACTAAGCCAAAGAGCCAGCATTGTCAGAGATTACTCGGTAATCATGTGGCCAGCATCATTGCACAGAATGCTGTTTACCTTCCCACTGAAGTGGTACCTCTTTATCTACTTGCATTTGCATGCTTTCAAACTGCTAGGTTGGCAGAAGCTGGGACTAGTGATGGGAGCCCACTCCTTTATGCAGCACCCTGGTCTCAAACTACCAACCTGCTGATCTTGCAATCAACAGATTCAGCGTCTTAACCACTTGAGCCACTGCATCCCCATATAATACACTCCTATAAATAAATAAATAAAAAATCATGCTTCTTTGTCCTGCTCCAAATGGAGGCCATTTAAGAAAATGGAGGACTTTAACAAAATAAAGTGTCAATTCCTGCTTCTCAGTGATGCTCCAAATGGAGGACCTTTTGGAATTCCTCCTGGACAGAAGGCTGAAATGGAGGATGTGTCCTAAAAAAGGAGGATGTGCCTGGTCCCCCTGCCCAGGCCCCGGCCATGGGTAGGATCTCCCTCCTGGGCCTTTCCCATCTGCCCCCCTCAACTCCCATCCACCCGGACTCCAAGCCCCTCCATGCTGGGCTTTCCTGCTTCTCTAAATCAACTCCCAAAAGGAGTATTTCCCTCCTTCTTCAGCTCTTTCTTTTCTGTCTCTTGAGAAAAAGATCCCTTCAGGAGAGAACAGCCCTGAAATGCTGACAGACAGAACCAGTTCTTTGGGCCCTTTGCATCCAAGGAGGAGGAGGAGGAGGAGAAGTTCCTCCCAAAATGCCTGGTTCTGACAAAAAGATATTCCACACACAGCAGAGGGAAGGGATGCCTGCCCGCCTGGGACACACTGCTGTTGGGGTGCTGAAGGACACTGGGCCAGAGGTTCCAGCTTGGGATCTACCTCCAGAAGAACCCTGACCTCTCCTCCGGACCTCCTGGGCAGCCTGAGGGGGAAACTCCTCCTTTGGAGGCCTTTAAACAGAGGCTGGTTGGCTATCTGTCACAAGGAATGCTTTGATTGTGAGTTCCTGCATGGCAGAATGGGGTTGGACTGGGTGGCCCTTGGGGTCTCTTCCAAGTCTAGGATTCTAGGATTCTTGTTCTGGAGTTCCCTCCATTTTGCAGTGCCTGGACCTCCTTGGCAGTGGGGACATTTGGCCACTCTGAACGGGCATCCGCTCTCCCTTTGGGCGCTCCTAAAAATGTCTATCAAATAATGCACACCTTTGTCATAATGATGATGTTAGTATGTAAAGGTACGATCTACTGCAGCCATGCAATAGCAAAGGTGTGCATAAGCTGTCAGATTTTGTTTTATTTTTTTTAAAGTACATTATCTTATGATGTTCCCAGGAAACCCCCCTCCCTGGCTTTGGCTTTGGTTGGCAGGGAGAGAGCAAAGGGGAGGGCATGATCTGCCCCCTCTACATTAAACCCTCCCTTCCTTGCCCTGAATTGAATTGACAGCAGGTTCCCATTTGTGGCTGGTAGAAAAAGACCGGTTCTTTTCAAAAGAACCACTGAAATCCTTGTTTCCATAAAACCTGGGTTAAGAGGGATTTGCTCTGGGTCCACCCTATTTGGGTGTGCAAAACTCAGCGCCAGTGTGAAATACCCACTCTTAAACCGGTTTGCAAACCAGATTATAATGTAGTGTGAATGTCCCCAGAATCATTCATGAACGGGGAAAAAGAGATCTGATCCAATCTGAGAGGGATGCAGTAGGGACAGAGGTTTCTAGCTCTTGACACATGTCTAAGCATCATCGCCATCACATGGAGCTTTTCAGGCCTATTTCAGACACATAGCATGAATAGCTTTGAAAATCCCTGAGCTTCAAAATCTAGTATAGCAGAACAGTGAAAGCAGAGCTTCTTGGTTTCTTGGTATTTGTGGTACAAGAAATCCTATCCCTCCAATATGTTGTGTTCCTTGGGGCATGGACTAAAGAAGCTTTTAAAACCTTATAAACTATTACTCGATTGGACCAAAGATCCACTTAGTTTAGCAGTCACATGCCCTGAGGCAGTAACCAGCAAAGTCATGAAAGCCAGAATAATTTCTCTTCTGGTTTTATACATGGAGGCTCAAGGGTTTTTGTTATAATAAATACTCATTGATATACCTATCTTCCCTTATCAAATCATTTAAAAAAATCATGTAATTGAATTCAAATCATGTGACAAAGCAAACTTTCCCCCCCTGTGTCTTGAACATTGCTTAGATTTGTTGGATAACACAATCACATCCTTATTTCTGTACGGTGCAAACAGGGGGCATCAAGCATGACATTGTTGTCCAGGCTATGATGTTTCTGTATGTGCAAGCATGTGGAAGCCTTTGGCACAGAGATAGGCAGCGTGTTGTCCTTCAGATGTTCTTGGGCTGTAACTCTTGTGTACCCTAGTGGCGACAGATTATGGAAGCCTCAGTACAGCCACACCTGGTAAACTACATGTTACCCATCCCTGTGCTAGCACAAACAGGGATCAATTATGGTCAAGGAGGCCTCTGTGCTTGTTTAGTGAGGGCTAATGGGACTTGCCAACCTACAAGAGCAGGTAAGGGGAAAATGCAGCTTTTAGAGTCTTTGATATAGCAGTATGTACCTCCAGAGACTGTTTTTATGTCCCTGCCTAGGTTCCCACCCCCTAAAGAGTTTTGCAGTATATTGGGCCAAGGCACCAGCTAAAAAGGTACCTATGCCCCCCTCCCTTCAAATCCACAGGAGTATTGGGTTGGAAGGAGACATAGCAATATCACTGTAGTGTTTTCCTATATTATATAATCCAAGCCATAACTCTCAAATGACTCCAACTTCCTGCAGCTACCTGATTGTTATTTTCCTCCTTAAACACCTCAATTGTTTTATGGGGATTTTGACAAGTTACATTAGGTCCTATAATCAAGACAAACTAGTTATTTAAACAAGGTCCTTGCAGACAAATCCATATTCCTGAACTTTCATTTGTTGCCTTTTCTCTCTTCCCCCTGGTTGATTATATGTAATTTTTTCATTAGAATATCTTCTCTCTTGTCGCCTGCACAGCCTGTTTAATCAATTTTTGATACATCATTTGTTACCCTTGCTGTCCGCAATGTCCTCTCTGAAACATGCATCATAGCAGCAGCACTAATAAAGCCGCTTTTTGGATTTTTATTTGTTTGTTTGCTTGTTTTCAGGCAGATATTATATGAGTATCATATTACCGGTGGAATGGGCAATTAATTTATTTTAGCTATGCCAATGCTGAGCATGGTGCAAGTACAACCATGTGTAACTAGTCTCCCCTTACTCAAATATAACCATAAAGCATCTCCTGTGAGCACAGGCTAGATGTTCCAACCTACAGATAGGAAAATATCACCAAGTCATCGCAGCCATTTTACCACATACATGTATCTAATGTCATACTGCAAAGTTGCAGTTCAACAGGACC
Organism: Phrynosoma blainvillii; assembly: GCA_026167975.1. Taxonomy (NCBI): domain Eukaryota; kingdom Metazoa; phylum Chordata; class Lepidosauria; order Squamata; family Phrynosomatidae; genus Phrynosoma; species Phrynosoma blainvillii. The sequence continues at coordinate 159,474,969 of JANUYF010000004.1, forward strand.
TTAAAACTCCATCTACATATACCTCTAGCTGCTTTCTCATTATGCAGGTCCCATGTGTGAGTTAACTCCAGAGTTACAGAGGAGGAGAGAACTCTGGAACCATACACACACAGAGAATGAACGGGGTCTTTGACTTCCCACTGATACATAGACATGAATGGATATCAGATATTGATAATAAATATTTGCTATCTTTTCAGTGAGTTTTTATACATTCAGAGAACATCTGGTAATATTCAACATAAGAGTTTAAAGAACATAATTCCATGGAGCATATTTGTTTCGGCTGCAACTCTCAAAATATCTGAAGCATCAATTGATAGAGCCCAAGTTAACCATAAGAGCCAACTTGGTGTAGTGTTTTGACTCAGGGTTTGATGCCCCACTTAACCATGGAAACCCACCTGGTGACTTTGGATGAGTCACACCCTCTCAGCCCCAGAAAACCCATGATAGGTTCACGTTAGGGTCTCTGTAAGTTGGAAACAACTTGAGGGCGCACACACACACACACACACACACACACAAAACAAGTTAACAGTTAATAGATTGAATATAATTTTGTTGTGCATCTGATTCAGAACTTACAAAACACCCCTGGAAAAAAGTTTAGAATTTCTAATGTGTGTTTTAATTTTTATACATTTATGCATTCAAAATAGGTCACTGAAACTTCAAAGGCTGCATGCACAACATTTAAAATATTAGGCTGGATTCAAATTGTTTAACCCTCTGGATGAATGCTCATGTTTTCATGTTTAAGAACAGCAGCTGTAGAAGGCAAAGCAGTGCTTATAAGCAGCTGCTGTTGTTTCACTGTGAGACACACCTAGCTTGCAAATCAGCCAGACAAGAAGAGAGGGGTCCTTCCCCTCCTGTCACAAAATTGTGTTTCAGACTAACTTGTACTGGCTGTTAATTGTACTGCCTATTTCTGCATTCTAACTGAGACATAAGGCTTGCATGGTGGAGTTTGAGCTTGGGCCCAAGAAGTGGACATATATGTATCACAGACAAAACTTAGGACGTTATCACACAGGGGAAATCTGTTGGTTAATCCACATAAATCCCAAACAAAAACTGAATTTGTGCCTCACGATTTCACATGACATCGCACAGAAACTGGTATTATCCGAGATCTTTTTATTTTTGGGAGTTTAGAGGAAATGCATTTGCGAAATTACAGTAATTTCGCATTTACTGTAATGTGAAAAGCAAATACGCACGGACAATTCTCTTTTAAAACCTGGAGGAGGGCCAAGAGGAGGAGGAGGAGGGGCCTCCAGGGAGGGAGAGTCCCAGGCTCCTGCCATGCAGGGAAGGCAAGGCAAGGCAAGGCAAGGCAAGGCAAGGCAAGGCAAGGCAAGGCAAGGCAAGGCAAGGCAAGGCAAGGCAAGTTTGGGACGGAGGAGAAGTTTGGCATTTGGGATGGAGGGAAAAGGAGGGGAAAGAAGTCTTCTCTCACAACAGCTGTGGGTGGATGTGGGTGCAAGTGTGGGGTGTGCTTGTGGAGCAACTTGGAGCTCCATCTCACCATGAAGTTCTGCCCTGCAGGTCCTACAAAGGGGAAAGGCTTATGGGGGGGGCATTGGAGATACCTCCAGTTTCCCCCTCTCCTGGGCATCATCCAAGGCTCTGGCTCTCCCCAGGAAACACCCAGCCCTCCCTCCCTTCCTTCCTCCCTCCCTCCCTTCCTTCCTTCCCTTTCCTCTTCCTGCTCCTCCTTCCCTGCCAGCTCTGCCTGTGATCCTACCCTCCTTGCCCATCTCCCCAGCAGCTGACAGCCTCCAATGCCAGGAAAGGAAAGAGAGAAAAGGGAGGCTGAGCCATCTCAATCCCTCCCTTGCCTCGCCTCGCCTCGCCTCGCCTTGCCTTGCCTTTCCAGCCTCCTCCTCCTCCTCCTCCTCTTCTGTTCTCTCCAACGGAAGGGGGTTAGGACCTGTGCAGGAGGACATGAACCCAAATGTAGGACAGTCTGACATTTCCTCCTAGGAGGAGTCTGGTCACGAAATACACCAATTTCCAGTACATGTACGGGTTCTTTTCACTTGTGTATGAAAGTTAAAAATGTCTTTTTTTCACTTTTAACTTAATTCCGTTATTACTGTAATTACATGTGAAAAGCTTTTGTGCAATTAAGCTCTATTTTAGCTTTCTTTTTGGGATGCTTCATTTCCACTTTATTATCTCTTTAACAACGAAACTGGCCCACGTGTGATAACGTCCTTAGTGGCAGTCCTTGTGGTTCTGGCTGATGGCACAAATCTGAATGTCCATCCTTTCTGATCTGAGGTCCCAAATTAGCTTGCAATTGAAGCAGTGTTTCTTTCTGTTGAAGTGTCTGGAGAGAGCAATTTCTTTGCAGCTGCTCCTCTCAGACCACTGGATGCCCTGTTCTGGCCTTCCTTTTGCCATCATCTTCTTCCTCCTTAAACACCTAGTGAGGAGCAGGCTGCCTGTTCACACCTCACTGGGTGCTCCAGACTGGCCATGTAAGCTTGCAGTCTTCAATCTGGTCTGGCAGGGTGACATATATTGCCGTGTGTTTGCCGCCCAAGGGCCAATTCCTCCTATACCCCAGCAGTGGAACAAGATGTTGGCAACAGCAGGCAGCAAGCAGTATTGAGGGCAACAGAGGATGAGCAGCAGTTGGTGAATGAATGGCAGGCAGGTAACAGCGTACGGCTGCAAGCAGCGGCAAGTGATAGTACATGGTGGCACAAAGTGACATGAGGCAGCAGGCAACAGCACTCAATGGAAGGAAGTGGATGTGCAGCCACAGGCGGCAGCTACATGGTTACAGCACTGGCCCAACAGCTGAAATTTCACAGCTGAAATACAACAGCCCTTTTAAGGGCTCTTCAAGGGGGGCGAGGAGGCTTGGCAGGATCAAATAGCCCTTCTAAGGGCTCTCCATGGGAGCACTTCTTAGATTTAGAAGTTAATTGGAATAATCAAACAGCCCTTCAAAAATCTCCAGAGAAAAGAGTGCCCCCCTTTTTGGTGATAGGAGTTTGGGAAGATAGCCAACAGCCCTCCAAGAGCTTTTTAAGGAGGTTTTCCCCTTGGGTTTGGAGTTGCCAGGCTTGAGCACTCACCACATATAACTGCCATTAATTCTCTCCTCTTCCCTGTTTCTTTGTTCTTTGTGAGCAGTTTTTGTGATGTTTTGCACTTTTTGCAAGTGGCACTATGCCCCCTAAAAAAGCTCAGCCTCCCACTGGCTCCTTGTCTTGCACTAAAGGGCAGGCTGGGTGCCCCTCCAGATTCTGGGTTGAGCTGGCATCAGGCCATGTATGGCCCAAGGCCCCAGCCAGCAAAGATGCCCAGACACTATTTTCCTCTTGCACGGGTGGCTCATCAGTTTTGTCAGGCCTATCTCAGACCCTTGAGATGGTGGTAGAGACCATAGGCCATTTGAAGTCCCAGGCGATCACACCCTCCTATGCCTAGCCCTAGAACATCACAACAAAAACTCAGAGGATGAAAAGGAGGCTGTGGGCTCCATCCAGTAGCAGCAGTTAGACCAGTAGCAGTGATGGGGAGAGCCCTTCCTCTTTGGAACAGGAGTCACCTATAGCAATCCAGTCCTGGGAAAAAAAAAAAAGCATGAAGGGAAGAGAAGGCACAGGCGGACATGACATGATGAAGAATCAGATGTTGTGGAACCTCGGATGAGTACTTGGAGGAGGATGCACACTGTGGGGAAAATTATTGGAGGCAGGTTTGCCCTCCTGGCCATAAAAGTCAGAAAACACAGCACAGAGCCAGGTGGAGCATGGGGGGATGGTGATGGGGCCACTAAGGAACCTCTTTTGACCACGCTTCTCCTTGTGTGAGAATGTGCACCTGGGGTCCTCATGGCAAAGTGCAATATCTAGTCACCCTTCAATGTCATCCCTGTTCATCTGGATGGACAACTTCTGTCTGTTGGGCTTCAAGTTCTGGAGGCAGTGTTATTTTGTTGCATGGCCAACACAGCTACCCCTGAATGTGTTTCCTGAATTTGGAGATACTAAATTTTGCTCAACAGAGGAAACAGTGGGAGCTAATGGGCTGCGACTTAACCTTTTTAGAGTTTTACCTCCAACAAAAGTAAAACTCTTTCATTTGGACTACAATTGACAAGTTTTTCCTATACAGCACCTAAATACATCCAGTACGTGGACTTCTTGAGAAATGCAATGTTCTCTGTCCAAGAAAGGAACAATTCATTTCACACAGGACAGGGACAACTTGGATCTCAAGGGAAGTTACTTTTCTGCTGTTAAAAGAGTTGAATTTTTAATTACCTGTCTTTTTTTTTTTTGTCCTTTGTCCCTGGTTCCCACATGGCCAAGAAGGGAAATGGCCTCTGCCTGAATTACGATCCCTCCAAAACAACTGAACTACAAAAAATAAAATAAAATATTTGATACAAAATGTAGGGCTCTGACTGGTACTACTACCATCATCACGGGTGTATGATTTTTAACACCTTTGCATAATTAAGAAGCCAGTAGAGCTTCGAAAGCTTGCGTGATGTATTTTGTGTATTTTTGTTGTCCAATAAAAGTCACACTTTTTGTAGATTTTGGATGGCCAACATGGCTACCCCTGAACATGGCTATTTCTCTCTCCCTTTCCCTGAAAGCATAGTCATATGGTGGAGTCACACTTTCATTCTGCCTCTATTTCTGTTGTCTCCCTGTTAGTACCTTATGGGGCACTCTGTTTCCTAGACTTAAATTAGTTACCCATGTTTAGCATTGTGTGTTATACTAAAAGTCTACTAGCTTGGACCAACTTTATACCATCTAAACATTTCCTCTGTCAGAATACAGCCATGATTGCATTGGGAAATGATTCCACTAACATAGATTATTTGTAGAATTCAAAGATATAGCTGTGTTAGTCTGCAGAATCAGTACGTAGAGAGATCTTATAGCACCTTTGAGACTAACTGAAATAAATAAATTGGCAAATAGACTATTTGAGTTCTTAAAGTTTGTGCTCCCTGGAAAAAGAGGATTTGTCTGCATGTGTGTTCTTAAGGCATGTATTCTATGCAAATGTGGTAATGTACCTGAGTATCAACATATTCATTTGAAGAGCTTCTCTTGATTCACCTGGATTTAGAGAAGGGAGACAATCTTTTCAGCTGACATGGTCAAATTGTTGTTGTTGTTTAAAGTAAGTGGCTTTGGAAAATTCTTGGAATCTCTTGTTTAACTCTTTAGAAAACAGTTATCTGTACACTTCAATTTCCACATCAAACTATGAAGTGCACACAAACAAGTTCATGTCCTTTTCACTGGCCGTTCATGGAGAAACACAAGGAGTCAAGAAAATGGAAATGCCTGCATAAACATTTAGAACAGACAATGGAGAATAGAAATACATTTTTGGGTGATTATTGTTTTTTGTTTTTGCTATGACCAACATCATACGGTCAGATTCATAATGTGAAGCAATAATAATGGAATCTGACAACTTGTAACCATGCATTCCCTCTCTGCATAACTCAGCCTTTTGTTCTTTCTTTGCCTGCTAGAGGTTATTGTTAGAGTAAATTATGGTAATCATAGAAGAGGAGGCATGATACAGTCCAAGACCTTTATTCAAATTCATTTAAAAACAGACAGGTTACTCACTTCCATTCAATGGATGTCATCTCTTTCCACTATTAAATTCTCTTGGCTGTTCTTCCCTAAACTTCAGGAACTCACACCTCTGAATTCTTCTTCATTAAAAACAAAACTCCACATAGAAAACTAACATGTTAGGGTAAAATGCTACATTTCTATGGACAGGATGTTTTTATGAGGTAGATTCAAACATGTAATACCTCTCTTGTAATCTAGAGTGATAAAGATGGATTACAGGTTTTCCAATCACCAGTGGTTTAGTTTTAAATTTTGAAGTGCAGTTGCTCACCATTTGTTGTTAACTGCCCTCGAGTCGATCTCGATTCATGGCGGCCCTATGGATGAGACATCTCCAAGACCCCCTGTCCTCCACTGCTCTGCTTAATTCCTTTACACTCATATTCATGGTCTCTTTAATAGAATCCCTCTATCTGGCATGTGGCCTTCCTCTCTTCCTATTTCCCTCAACCTTTCCCAGCATTATTGTTTTTTTTTCCCAAAGAGTTCTCACTTCTCATGATGTGTCCAAAGTACGACAGTCTCAATTTGGTCATCTTGGCTTCCAGGGAGGTTTCCGGTTTGATATGCTTTAGGTTTGTCCTTTTGGCTGTCCATGGGATCCTCAGCACTCTTCTCCAGCACCACAGTATCTCAAATGAATTGATTTTCCTCCTGTCTTCTTTCTTAACTGTCCAGCTCTCACATCCATTCATGGTAATAGGGAATACAATGGCTTGTATGATTCTGACTTTTGTGCTGAGTTGGATATCTTTGCATTTTAGAATCTTTTCTACTTCTTTCATAGCCACCCTCCTCATTCTTAGTCTTCTTCTGATTTCCTGATTTCAGTCCCCACTTCTATCAATGTTTGATCCCAGGTATGGGAATTCTTTTACTATTTCTATTTCTTCATTTTCTAGGGACATTATCACACATGGACCAGTTTCGTTGTTAAAGAGATAATAAAGTGGAAATGAAGCATCCCGAAAAGAAAGTGAAAAAAGAGCTTAATTGCGCAAAAGCTTTTCACATGTAATTACAGTAATACTGGAATTAAGTTAAAGCGAAAAAAAGACATTTTTAACTTTCATACACAAGTGAAAAGAACCCATACATGTACTGGAAATGGGTGTGTTTCATGACCAGACTCCTCCTTTTTCCAGGGCGGGTCCTGCATTTCCCAGGAGGAAATGTTAGACTGTCCTACATTTGGGGTCATGTCCTCCTGCACAGGTCCTAATCCCCTTCCGTTGGGGTTAGGACCTCTCAAGAGAGCAGAGGAGGAGGAGGAGGAGGAGGCTGGAAAGGCAAGGCAAGCCGAGGCAAGGGAGGGATTGAGATGGCTCAGCCTCCCTTTTCTCTCTCTCCTTTCCTGGCATTGGAGGATGTCAGCTGCTGGGCAGATGAGCAAGGAGGGCAGGATCACAGGCAGAGCTGGCAGGGAAGGAGGAGGTGGAGGAGGAAGGAAGGAAGGAAGGAAGGAAGGAAGGAAGGAAGGAAGGAAGGGCTGAGTGTTCCCTGGGGAGAGCCAGAGCCTTGGATGATACCCAGGAGAGAGGGAAACTGGAGGTAGCTCCCATGCCCCCCCCCATAAGCCTTTCCCCTTTGTAGGACCTGCAGGGCAGAACTTCATGGTGAGATGGAGCTCCAAGTTGCTCCACAAGCACACCCCACACTTGCACCCACATCCACCCACAGCTGTTGTGAGGGAAGCCTTCTTTCCCCTCCTTTTCCCTCCATCCCAAATGCCAAACTTCTCCTCCGTCCCAAACTTGCCTTGCCTTGCCTTGCCTTGCCTTGCCTTGCCTTCCCTGCATGGCAGGAGCCTGGGACTCTCCCTCCCTGGAGGCCCCTCCTCCTCCTCCTCTTGGCCCTCCTCCAGGTTTTAAAAGAGAATTGTCCGTGCGTATTTGCTTTTCACATTACAGTAAATGCGAAATTACTGTAATTTCGCAAATGCATTTCCTCTAAACTCCTGAAATGAAAAAGATCTCGGATAATACCAGTTTCTGTCCAGTTTCTGTGCGATGTCATGTGAAATTGTGAGGCGCAAATTCAGTTTTTGTTTGGGATTTGTGTGGATTAACCAACAGATTTCTCCCGTGTGATAACGTCCTAGGTTGAATTTGTGAAGGTCCACGGTGATCAATATTTTTATTTTCTTTATGTTCAACATTAAGCTTGCCTTAGCACTTTCTTCTTTGATCTTCCTTAGTAGATGTTCCAGGTCTGTGAGTTTTCTGCTAGTACTATGGTGTCATCTGCATATCTTAGATTGTTGATATCCCTTCCTTCTATTTTCACTCCTCCTTCTTTTGTGTCCAAGCCTGCTTTTCTTATGATATGTTCTGCGTACAAGTTGAACAGAGAGGGTGATAGGATGCAGCCTTGCCTGGCTCCTTTGCCAATTGGGAACCATTCTGTTTCTCTGTGCTCTCTTCTGACAGTACCCTCTTGTCCCGAGTACAGATTGCTCATCAGGAGTATCAGATGTGTTGTCACTCCCATGTCTTTAAGGGCATTCCATAGCCTTTCATAGCTCACCATGCTGGTCCCTATAGTTATGCCCCCAAAGACAGTCCTCAATACACACAGCTGTGTTGATCTATATAAAGAAACTGATTTTAACAATTTTCCTCTCCATCAGGAGCAAGTGTTTCTTAAACCTGAGGGCATCTTAAATGTTTTCTCAAGATCAAGAGATTCCCAGACACTGCATTGCATCAGGTATTGCTCACAACCATATAATGTTGGGAAAATTTCCTTCAACCTCCTTCCCACACAGTGGCTAAACTTAAAAGTAACAGAGAAATCTAAAGAGCATCACCATAGGAGAAGATGGAATTATCCCTTTCAATCAAGAAGCCCTGGCACTTCAGACCTTCCAGCCATGGTTCCATTACATTACCATGAATCAGTGAAAAAGAGATTTGAGCAATTTGCCACCTTTGTTATATAACAATTCTGCCACCTAAGGCTGAATCAATTCACAGTTTGTCTGTGGGAGAATTTTTTTAAAGAACTTAAAGTACAATAGCACTTTAACAATAGCATATTACCCCAAACATACCCATCTGTTCTGATTTTAGAAGATGAGCAGGGGCAAGCCTGGTTAACACTTGGATGGGAGACTACCAGGTAGTACCAAGGATCTTCAAGTTGAGTTAAGAAAGAATCCTACCTTGGAAAGCTGCAGCCAGTCCAAGTTGACAATGTTGAGCTAGATGGATGAAGAGTCTAATTCAGTATAGGGAAGTTTTCTGTTTGTAAACAAAATAGGCCAAACAGGAAAGGAGGAGGAATATCATTATATGTCAGGGATGTTTACACATGTGAAGACATCCCGGACTTAAATCCAGGAAGCCAAGTGGAGATCATCTGGATAAAAATTAAAGATAGAGGGAAACAACAGGGATGTTATTGTGGGAGTCTACTACAGACCCCCAAGTCAGACTGAGGAACTGGATGGTGCCTTTCTAGAACAGATGACCACACACTCAGAAAGGAGAGATGTAGTAGTGATGGGTGACTTCCAACTATCTGGATAAACTCAGCCAAAACTTTAAGGTCTAGCTAATTCCTCACTTGCCTCGAAGACAATTTTATTGTCCAAAAGATGGAAGAGGCTACAAGAGGATCAGCTATTTTAGATCTGATCCTAACCAACAGGGATGACTTGGTAAATGGGGTGGAAGTGGTGGGATCCTTAGGTGGGAATGGTCATGTTCTCCTGGAGTTTTTTATACAGTGGAAAGAAGAAGCCAGGCATAGTCAGATGCACATTCTAGATTTTAGGAGAGCTCATTTCAGTAAACTTAGGGAAATACTGGGCAATCCTGTGGTTAGGAATCCTAAAAGAGAAGGGAGTTCATGATGGATGGGAGTTCCTCAAAAGGGAGATTACTGAAGATACAATTTCAAACTGTTCCAATGGGGGGGGGGGGGATGGGAGGTTTCTCAAGAAACTAGGATGGATGACTAAAGAACTTTCAACTGAGCTATGTTTTAAATGGACATGTATAAGAAATGGGGGGAAAGGGGAAATCACCAAAGAGGAATTCATGTATAGCGGTAAAAGCAAAAGTGTAGAATGAGCTCAGGCTTGTTAGAGAGGTTAGTAACAATAAAAGGGACTTTTGGGGGTATGTTCATAGCAAAAGGAAGAAGGAAATGGTAGGGGCATTGTGTGGAAAAGATGGCAAAATGCTAATGGGACAGAGAAAAGGCAGAAATACTCAACACCTTCTTTATCTTAAGGCCTTTACAGACTTCCAGAAATAGTGCAAATTGAGGCCACTTTAACTGTCCTGGCTCAGTGCTAAGGAATCATGAGAAATGTAGTTTATTGTGGCACCAGAGCTCTCTGACAGAGAAGGCTCAATGTCCCAGAAAAAAATACAATTCCCATGATTCCCTAGCACTGAGCCAGGGCAGTTAAAGTAGCCTCAATTTGCACTATTTCTGGCAGTCTGTAAACTTTAGACTTCTTGCAAACAGAAAGCTCAACCTGAGGAAAATGGAGCAGAGGACACAATAGGGGAAATGCAGCGCAGAATAAATAAAGAGGTAGTACAGGAATATCTTTTTAATCTAAATGAATTTAAGTCTCCAGAACCAGACAGACTACATCCAAGGATATTAAAAGAACTGACAAATTGAATCTCGGAGCCATTGGCAGTAATCTTTGAGAACTCCTGGAGAACAGGAGAAATCCCAGAAGACTGGAGGAATGTAAACATTGTCCCCATCTTCGAAAAGGGAAAAAAAGAGGATCCCAACAATTATCATCCACTTAGTCTGACATCAATACCGGGAAAGATTCTACAGCATATCATTAAACAGAGAGTCTGTGAACATTTAGAAGGGAATTCCATAATCACAAAAAGTCAACATGGGCTTCAGAGAAACAAGTCATGCCAGACAAATCTGATCTCTTTTTTTGATAAAATTACCAGCTTGGCAGATGAAAGGAATGCTGTGGATATAGCATATCTTGATTTCAGTAAGGCCTTTGACACAGTTCCCTGTGACATTCTTGCAAACAAGATAGTAAAATGTGGTCTAGACAATACAACTATTAGGTGGATTAGTAATTGGTTGACTGACTGAACTCAAAGGGTGCTCAGCAATGGCTCCTCTTCATCCTGGAGAGAAGTGACCAATTGGGTGCCACAGGGTTCTGTCCTGGGTCCATTGCTATTCAACATCTTTATCAATGACTTGGATGAAAGAATAGGGAGCAGGCTTCTCAAATTTGCACCTGACACCAAATTAGGAGGAATAGCTAATATCCCAGAGGACAGGATGGAAATTCAAGAAGACCTTAATAGATTAGAAAGCTGGGCTAAAGCTAACAAAATGAATTTCAACACAGAGAAATGTAAGGTACTGCACTTAGGGAAAATAAATGAAATGCATAGATATAGGATGGGGGACACCTGGTTTAACAACAGTACATATGAAAGGGATCTAGGAGTCCTAGTAAACCACAAGTTGAACATGAGTCAACACTGTGATGCAGCAGCTAAAAAGGCCAATGCATTTTTAGGCTGCATTAATAGAAGTATAATGTCTAGATGGAGAGAAATAATAGTGCAACTGTATTCTGCTTTGGTCAGGCCTCACCTGGAATACTGTGTCCAGTTCTGGGTGCCATAATTCAGAAAGGATGTTGACAAGTTGAAGAGTGTCCAGAGGAGGGCGACTAAAATGGTGAAGGGTCTGGAAACCATGCCCTATAAGGAACAACTTATGGAACTGGGTATGTTTAGCCTGGAGAAGAGATGGTTAAGAGGTGATATGATAGGGCTATCATATTTAAATTCAAGTTTAATTAAAATTAAGTTTAAATATTTGAAGAGATGTCATATTGAGGAAGGAGCAAGCATGTTTTCTGCTGCTCCAGAGAAAAGGACCCGGAACAACGGATGCAAGCTACAGGAAAAGAGATTCCACCTCAACATTAGGGGAACTTCCTGACAGTAAGATCTTTTCGACAGGAGAACACATTGCCTTGGAGAGTGGTGGAGTCTCTTTCTTTGGAGGTCTTTAAACAGAGGCTGGATGGCCATCTGTCAGGGATGCTTTGATTGTGAGTTCCTGCATGGCAGAGGATTGGACTGGATGGCCCTTGGGGTCTCTTCCAACTCTATGATTCTATGCCCTTGAATATGCCCAAGGTGCCTCCTCCTCCTCCTCCTCCTTCTTTTTTTGGAAAGAGAATTCTTCCACACTTGTGCAGAGCCCTTTGGCTTGTTGCAAAGCCTAGCATCCTTGGTTTTATTTGCTACCGGCCTACGGTTACAGTAGTCTCATAAATAATGTATTACTTGAGATAGGGGCTAGCAGATCTGGATCTACGGATAGAGCACTTTTCATCTATACAGAGGCCCCTTGGTATCCGCTGGGGCTTGGTTCCAGGACCCCCCTGTGGGTAACAAAATCCATGGATGCTCAAATTCCATTAAATACAATGGTATAGTAAAATAGTGTCCCTTATATAAAATGGGAAAATCAAGGTTTGCTTTTTGGAATTTATACAATTTTAAAAATATTTTCAAATTGTGGGTGCTTGAATCCATGGATAAAAAAAATCCAGGGATATGGAGGCCTAACTGGAATAGATATACAAGAATTTCTCACTTCTAATTGTCTACCAATAGCAACACTGACAATTTCCACTCTAAATTATACTAGTGAAATAGAGAAAGCTCAGGCAATCAGGAATTGATACTTTATATATATATATATCAAAGGTGCTCCTGTTTTTTTATCAGTTTTCCACAATTCTTGTGAATATGCTCATATTTTTAATGTCATTCTTCTGGCTTCATTGCCACTTTTTTATTCTTTGATGAGCTGTTGTTTAATCATATTGGCTGTGCTGACCTAAGTACATTTGATGAAGTTGCAACAGAACAGCTCAATGATGTTACAGAGTTGTAACAATATAATATAGATATTTGCATATAGAATCAAATGGTTACTATAGCTAAACTGATTTTACAGGCATGTAAGCAAATTAGGGAAAGACAATGGAATGAAGAACAGCTGTATTGTGAAGAAGCAATAGCCAGAGGAACAGATGGAGGCTCAATAGCACCAAAACAAGAAAAATGTTTGGCAATTTATTTTTATTTTTGGGATTTTCCCATCTTTGTCAACTTCAAAAGAATATTTGGTGCAATTCTAATAATAATAATAATAATAATAATAATAATAAATTTTATTTCTATCCCGCCCCTCTGCATAGCAATCGGGGTGGCTCACAGCAATTAAAATACAATAGTTAAAATACATTCTGATATCCCAATCCCTCCCCCCATCCCTCCCACCCCTTAAGACAGAATTAAACTTAAAAGATTTAAAACAAGAAATCAATAAAATGAAAACAAAGTTATAAAATAATGGTGGCAGGACAACAGAGAGCATAGGGAGGAGATTCTATCTTAAAATGCAAAGACTACAGCCTCTCAAATCTTTCTGTGCTAAGAATAAAACGAATACCAAGTTTTCCGGTGTAAACTTTAAATACATTGCATACACCTAAAGAAAGGAACAGAGAAAGCAACTGATGCTACTCAAGAGACAAATAATGAGTCAAAAAGAGCTACTCCAAGAACCTCATTGGTAACCTGCCATCACAAATTGCTGGAGCAAATAGAATCATAGAACAGCTCTTACTGTCAAGAAGTTCCCCCTAATGTTGAGGTGGAATCTCTTTTCCTGTAGCTGGCATCCATTGCTCCATGTCTTGGTCTCTGGAGCAGCAGAAAGCAAACTTGTTCCATCTTCAATATGATATCCCTTCAAATATTTGAACAGGACTATCATATCACCTCTTAACCTACTCTTCTTCAGGCTAAACATACCCAGTTCTCTAAGCAGCTCCTCATAGGCCTTGGTTTCCAGACCCTTCACCATTTTGGTTGCCCTCCTATGGACATGATCCAGCTTCTCAACATCCTTTTTGAATTGAAATGCCCAGAATTGGATGCAGTAACAATAACTTGCAAACTTCAACTTACAAAAAAATGCATAGAAACATTTACCTAAAGGTACAGGAAATTAAGGGATGTAAATGAAGGACTTGCCATTTCTTCAAAAATGTTATCACTTTGCTCAGGGAGTGCTACATTTCTAATTAAAGTCAAACATGAAATAGCTTGACAGAGAACAGAAACGTAGTTGAAAATAAAACTGCTTCCCATTTAATTTGAATACCTTAGAATGCTTTATAGTTCTTTTCTTATTCCAAGGCTTTTCTTTTTTTAAAAAGTGATCATTAAATAAAACACTGGCAAATCAAAAAAATGAAGTTGCAGAGCTGGAGAACAATTAACATTTATCATGTGCACATTACAATTCACCGCTATGAAAATTGTGAAACCCACATTGTTACACCCCCAAATTTTATTAAGGAAAATAGCATTTGGGTACTAGTATTTAGATAAGAAATCTCCAAACACTAGAAAGGGGCAAGAAGCACTGGCTTTCTACATCATGATTCTTTTTGTCCATGGAAGAATGCATGTCAAGCACACATGTATAAAACAGTCTTTATGGGGAGGGGGGATGAAAAAAGGTGACAAGAGTTCTGAAATGCCTAAATTGGTTAGACTTGTGCAAAATATTTTGAAAAGTGTCTATCATACAGAGATAAGTAGATGGACTCAGCAAAACCACTTTGTAGTTTACCCATGTTTGGTGGACTATTTTTCTGGGTGCCCATAAGTGAGCTAATGTATTCTTATCACAGATCTGAAGTTCAGTCTGGGGTGTTGGTGGCTTTTGGGCTACATGGTGTATACAAATAATACAAATAATCCATAACTGAAAGCCAAGCAGGAAATTCATTCATTTCCATCTTTAGCATTTCCATTTCCCTTCCTCCTAGTATGTGTATCTGCCCCTTTGTACACTAGACACATTTAGGGATGGAAGAGGATCTCTCTTTGGACACTGGTCGTCTGCAGTGGTCTAGCAATTGACATATGAAATGGTACCAGAGATGGTGCAGTGTCACTTTCTGGAGTGTACAGTCTGGTGAGTCAGTGTGTCTTGAAACTGTCAGTGAAGGAGGAAGATGGAAAAATCGAAGTGCACCTCTGAAAGCCTCCCTAGATTGGATAAAGCAAAAGCAGAAGGTTCGAGGTAACAAGGTGCTTCATCCCAATAGCAGTCACAGTAATCATACTACCCATAGAGAGAGATGGGTAAGATGATGATAGTAGTAGTAGTAATACCTCCTCTCAGGATCTACATAGGGATGACATTCCTAGTGAATCAGAGAGCAGTAATCCCAATAAGAATAGTACAAACAGTACTGGTGCAGTACTGTGAAAGATGGCTCAAACCATCTCTCCTGGTGCCTGGAAACTCTCGGAAGAAGAGTAGACCCACTGTGGTGAAAACTGGAGAGTTGGCCTCTCTGGCGGAGCCTAAGCACACATCAGAGAGCAGGAGCAGGAATGTGTGTGGTCAGCACAAGGAGAATGATGGCTTGCATGATTACCATGTTTGGAGGAAACCTTCATCAAGACTGAAGATCTGTGATCTCATCTTCTGAGACTGAACCCAGGAGATTACTATCAGCCAGGTACTGAGCTAAGGACATTAAATCCTATTGAACCCATTCCATTACCAGAGTAGGGGCCGGTAACCTAGGAGATTGATGTCCCATAGAAACTGAGGTCAATACAGATTTTGCAGAATCCAGTTGAGTGACCAATCTTTGAATGATGGGGATCTATTGGATCAGAAGGTCTACTGTATGAACCTCTTCTGGAGTCTGAGAAGTGGCAAAGTTGCTGATATCCAGACCATGAACCTTACATTTTGTAGAGATAGGTTCCTCACAGAGCTTAATAGGAAAGAGCTTAATTGTGGTGTCCCACAAGTCACCATCCTGTCCCCCGTGCTATTCAATATATATATGAAGCTGCTGGGAGAGATTATCCGGAGACATGGGGCGGGGTGTTATCAGTACGCTGATGACACCCAGATATATTTCTCTATGCCTCAGTCTTCAGCTTCGACTTCAGATGGCATCTCTCCTCTCAATGATTGTCTTAAAACAGTAATGGACTGGATGAGGAAAAACAGATTGAGACTGAATTCAGACAAAATGGAGGTACTTACAGTAGCAGCCCCAAACCCAGGTATTGGGATAAAACATCCAGTCTTGGTTGGGGTCACACTCTCCTCTAAGGACTGTGTTCACAGACTGGGGGTGCTCCTGGATCAGTCACTTCAGATGATAAATCAGGTAAATGTGATGGTCAGGAGTGCCTGTTATCAACTTCAGCCGATACGCCAGCTATACCCTTTCCGGGAAGTTAGGGATCTTGAAACTGTGGTGCACACATTGGTAACCTCTCATCTCGATTTCTGTAATGGGGCTACCCTTGTACTTGGTCTGGAAACTTCAATTAGTACAGAATGTGGCAGTCAGGCTGGTCTCAGGAACATTGAGAAGAGACCACATAACACCGATCTTAAGATTACTTCACTGGCTGTCCATTAGTTTCCAGGCCCAGTACAAGGTGTTGGTTATCACCTTTAAAACCCTAAATGGCTTGGGTCCAACCTATCTTTGGGACCGCCTCCTTCTGTATAATCCTCCCCGCACACTCAGGTCCTCTGGGAGGAATCTGCTGCAGCCTATAAAAACTAGACTGTCTGCAGCTGCCCAGAGGACCTTTTCGGCAACCGCTCCCAGATTATGGAATGGTCTGCCAGATGAGATCGTCATATTACCACCTTAAACAGCTTTAAAAAGGCTGTTAAGATGGATCTCTTCTAGTAGGCCTTTCCTGAATAGATATTCCAGCCACCAAAAGGTTGACAAACAAAAGACCAAAGAAAATAAACAAGAACAGATAAAAATTGTAACATAAATAGGAAAAAGGAACCTAAAGAACAAAAGGGTAGGAAATTGCTTGTGCAAGCTCTTAGTCTAGAGCAGGGGTAGGCAACCTTTCCCCTTTAAGGGCCGAGGGACTTCAACTCCCAGAAGCCTCAGCCATGTTGGCCAATAGTCCCATGCTGGCCAATAGCTCCTGGGATTCTGGGAGCTGAAGTCCCTCGGCCCTTAAAGGGGACAGGTTGCCTACCCCTGGTCTAGAGGGAGTGACTCCTGCTTTTGCTAATGTGGTGAACGAAAAGAAACAGGCAATTAGGTGGAAAGGATTCATGAGCACGTGTGGTGGAGACACAGGGCTCCCACCTAAAAGATAGCCTGGCTCTAAAGGGTTCCAAGGTTGCAACTGTGCAGGCAAAGGAGGATCCATTTGTGTGAGTCACAGAAACCACAAAGAAGAAAGCTTATTAAATATCTAGCAAGATGGAGCCTTTATAGTCCTTCCTAAAAAAGCAGGGCTGAGGGGAAGATTTTCTTTTTAATGAACTTCTAAGATTTTAAAGAATTTCTAAGAAAGAACAATGACGGATCAGTCCAAAGACATATCAAAACCCAGCACTCTGTTCCCACAGTGCCCAATTGGATGCCTACAAGAATAATAGAATCATAGAGTTGGAAGGGACCACAAGGGCCATCCAGTCCAACCCCCTGCCATGCAGGAACTCCCAATCAAAGCATCCCTGACAGATGGCCATCCAGCCTCTGCTTAAAGACCTCCAAGGAAGGAGACTCCACTATTCTCCGAGGGAGTGTGTTCCACTGTCAAACCACCCTTACTGTCAGGAAGTTCCTCCTAATGTTGAGATGGAATCTCTTTTCCTGGAGCTTGCATCCATTGTTTCAGGTCCTAGTCTCTGGAGCAGCAGAAAACAAGCTTGTTCCCTCCTCAATATGACATCCCTTCAAATGTTTAAACACGGCTATCATATCACCTCTTAACCTTCTCTTCTCCAGGCTAAACATCCCCAGCTCCCTAAGTCGTTCCTCGTAGGGCTTGGTTTCCAGACCCTTCACCATTTTAGTTGCCCTCCAGTTTCTCCACATCCTTTTTGAATTGTGGTGCCCAGAACTGGACACAGTCTTCCAGGTGAGGCCTGACCAAAGCAGAATAGAGTGGCACTATTACTTCTCTTGATCTAGAAAGACTACAACAGGACAGGAATGCAACAGCACCCACCCACATGTATAGCCTAGCAATTGGGTTTCAGTTACCATCTCTCCAGTATTGGAGATAATGTACAGCCATGATTATTAGGGGGCACTGATAACATTTTCTCCATGAATTTGTCTAAACCCCTTTTAAAGCCATCTAAATTGGTGGCCATAACTTCACTTGTAGTTACAAATTACAGTTTAACTAGCAGTGTACAATTGGATACTCTCAAAGTTTCCACTACTCAGCTCAAGTGAATGATCCTAGAATGTATTATGAGGGAGAGAAAAAATCTTGTCATTGCACTTTCTTCACACCATACACAATATAACATGCCTGTACCTTTTTTTTTCCTCTGAGCTATACAACCCTGTACAGGAGAGCTGCTCCAACCCCTTCATCATTTTGATAGGCCCTTTCTACACCTTTTCCAGGTCTATTGTATTCTTTATACGGAGTGGTGATCAAAACAGTGCACAGTATTCAAATGTGGTCACCCAGAGACTTGTATAAGGACAGTATAATACTGACAGTTGTGTTTTTGATTCATTTTTCTAATTATGCCCGACAAGAACTTCCTTCCTTCCTTCCTTCCTTCCTTCCTTCCTTCCTTCCTTCCTTCCCTCCTTCCTTCCTTCCTGCATTCCTTCCTTCTTGTTGTGTGCCTTCTAGTTGTTTCTGGCTTATGGCAACCCCTAAGAGAAACTTATCATGGGTGTTTCCTTGGTAAGATTTGTTCAGAGGGGGTTTGTTTTTTCCTTCCTCTAAGGCTGAGAATTTAAAGATATAGCTGTGTTAGGGCCTCTGATGGGGCGGGGCAGGTGCACACCAGTCGCCCCAACCCCACGTTGACGCTGTCCTGACGCCCTTCCAGCACAGCGTTCAAACATGCTGCAATGGAAAGGGCACTGAAGAGCCGCGCGCCAGCTCTTAGAATGGCCTTTTGCCACCTCTGAAAGGAGCAGCATTTTGCTGCTCTTTCAGGGGCAGAAAAAGGGAGGATCAGGGCCACGGCATGAGGTTGCCACGGCCCCGATCTGCAGCTAGCAGGGACAGCCCAGAGCCACCCGTCTGCATAGCCCCTTAGTCTGTAGAATTAATATATAGAGAAATTTTGTAGCACCTTTGAGACTAATTGAAAAACAAAAGATGTTTGTAGCATTAGCTTTCGTAGACGTTAGTCTACTTCTTCAGATGTTTATGGTAGAGTGGAAGCCATAACATGAAAGCTAATGCTACAAGCTTCTCTCCCTCCCCCCCTCCCCGGTTAGTCTCAAACCACAGCACCATGCTGGCACTCTCTTTCTTTATCTACCAAACATTGGTAACTGCTCAACGTTCTCCATACATTCATGAAATATGATATTCTTATCTTGCACATGTTAGTGGAAGACCAGAAACTATTCAATACTAGGAAATATTCAAAACAACAACAGTAAAAATCTTCCCCCTCCATATCTGAAAGCTATGAACAACAGAATCATATGCTACTCATATGTTAAGAGATACAGGGCCATTTTAAGTATTTGAATCAGTAATTGCTCCAAAGACAATGATTAATTGTTCCAGAAAGTGAGGAATGCCTGATTTTCCATCATCACTGGTTGTTGCCCACAACTCCCAACAATTACTGTGTGACCCTTGGTTAAGAAGATATGATTTGCATGTTAATCTGTGTATTGTTATGTTGTTGAATAATAATAATATAATAATAATTTTTTATTTATAGCCCACCCCTCTGCACGGCAATCGGGGCGGGTTACAGCATATTAAAACAAACAGAATTAAAACATTCCCTCATCCCACAATCCAACCCTCCCATCCCCTTAAAACAGAATTAAACTTTAAGGACTTAAAATACACAATGCAATAAAACAATAAAACAATAACAGTAAATCGGCAACCATAGGGACGAAAGGCGGAAGTTATTCCGGGAAGGCCTGCCAGAAGAGATCCGTCTTTATTGCTTTTTTAAAAGCAGCAAGAGTGGTAATAAGACGGATCTCGTCTGGCAGGCCATTCCACAGTCTGGGAGCGGTCACAGAGAAGGTCCTCTCTGCATGGCAATGCCTCAGGGTGGTAGGCTATGTGAGAAGGATTAGTGTCTATTTAGTTAGTGGTCCACTGTCTTCTGGGAAAACCCTGCCTTGGGTAAAATTCATTTGCATGTGCTGAGTCTTGGTTTTGGTGTTTTTTAGGACTGGTAGCCAAACTTTGTTTATTTTCAGGGTTTCTTCTTTCTTGTTGAGGTTGTCCAGGTGTTTGTGTATTTCAATGGCTTCCCTGTGCATTCTGACCTGATAGCTTTTGGCACGGTCCAGAATTTCAGTGTTATCAAATAGCATTTTACGCTCAGGATAGTTTGTAATGTGTTCTGCTACTGCTGATTTTTCTAGCTGGCCCAATCTGCAGTGTCTCTTGTGTGTGCCTTGATTTGTGTTTGAACACTGTGTTTTGGAGTCCCTATGTAGACTTGTCCACAGCTGCATGATATACAGTAAACTCCTGCAGCTGTGAGAGGGTCTCTCCAGTCTTTTGCTGAGTGCAGCATTTCCTGGATTTTCTTGGTTGGTCTGTAGACCATTTTGAAGTTGTGTTTCCTCATTAATTTCCCTATTCTGTTTGCGACTCCTTTTGAGATGGAAAAGTTTCAATAAACAATATATTTTAACTATCTATGTTAGAATTGTAGAAAATAGATGCCAAGTGGTCACATAGAGAGGATTCTAGGAGTTGAGGCCTCTGAAAAGGATGAAATGCTGGAAGGTTGTAACAACAGGAATGCAAGAATGTTTAGAGACAGATTGCCCTTTTGAAGGACCTATTGCATTAAGATGCCAGAGTGGTATATAGCAGCCATAATAAATCACTGATAGGAGGCACAGGCACTCTCTGCAAAGGGCCCATGGTACCATCTTCTGAAATAAGGGGCATTGGAATGTGGCTTTAAGTAGATTATAATGCATTCTGAAATCTTTACTCTCATTGCTTGAGATTCTATGTTTAAAGTTTGAAACATCCAATGAGATGTAAGAATTGGATTTCTTTGTTTGGAGGTGTATAAATGAAGCCATTTTCTTCTGTTTGGGACCCAAAACTTTGGAATGCTAATTCCTTTGGGACTGCTGGCATAATAAACCTGTGTTTACAAATTGACTTCGGTCCCCTCTCTTGCTTCTGCAAGTTGCTGTGGGCTGATAGCTCATAGATTGTTTATTTCTACTACACTTTGATGTATGGTAAAAAAATACCTTCCCTTTGGGTGGTTGTTTTTCTTCACCCTGTGTTGTTTTTTTCCTGGGTCTGGCCACTCTTCTGTCTGAGCTGGAGTGACCATTAGCCTGTAGAGCCCACTTTAGGTGCTTCAGTTCTTCTTTCAGGTAGTTCACATATCCTTTTTGTGTGGTCTACCAGTGTTTTTATTGTGCTTCTTTTTTTGTCCTGGGTGATGACTGGAGTTATTGTGTAGGTATCTGTCCATGTGTGTAGGTTTTCTGTATACCATGTGGCCCAATTGTTGGTTCGGTTTGTGGATGACCAGGACATCCAAGAATGGCAATGTTCCTTCCTTTTCTTTTTTCACCGTGAATTGGATGTTTGGATGGATGTTATTCGGATGGTTCAAAAACACGGTCAAATCTTCTCTGTGACTCCAAATGGTGAAAGTGTCATCCACATATCAGAACCATGTTGTGGGCTTTTTTGGTGCTGTTTCTAGGGCTTGCTTTTCAAAGTGTTCCATGTAAAACTTAGCTATCACAGGGCTCAGAGGGCTTCTATGGCTACCCCAACTCTCTGCTTGTAGAATCCATTGTCTCACTGGATGTAGCTTGTGGTGAGGCAATGTTAAAACAGGGCTGTGATGTCCTCTGGAAAAAATTGTTGGATAAGTGCTATGGTGTTCATTATGGGGACTTTGGTAAACAAGGAGATCACATCAAAGCTGATTAGTATCTCTCCATGTTTGAGTTCAAGGTTGTTTTTTCTATGAAGTGAGTTGAGTCCTTGAGGGGGGGGGGGGTTTGTTGCCTTATATGGATAAAATAAATGAATAAAGTTTGGCTACCAGTCCTGAAAAACACCAAAATCAAGGCTCAGCACATGCAAATGAACTTCACCCAGTGTCGGGGTTTTCCCAGCAGACAATGGACCACTAATTAAATACACTAATCCTTCTCGCATAGCCTCCCACCCTGAGGCCTTGCCATTCAACAACAGAACAATACACATATTAACATACTAATTAACATAACATAACATAACCAAGGGTCACACAGTGTGTGTGTGTGTGTGTGTGTGTATATATATATATATATATATATATACACATACACATACACACACACCCCACTCACTTCCATGTCAACATTCTCTGAAAATGCCAGCCACAGATGCTGGTGAAACGTCAGAAATAAACTCTTCTAGAACACGGCCACATAGCATGAAAAACCCAGAAAAAACTATGGCTGCCAGCCATGAAAGTCTTCAACTTCACATTGTTATGTAGTGATACCGTAACATGCCCAAGTAGACCTCCCCTGCCCTCCAGTTCTGGTCTAGATAATATTAGTGATACATACTCATGGTTATTATTACAAAACAAAATGAAGACCATATAGTATTAGGAATATTTTTAAAAAAGCACTGAAAAACAAATAAAAGCCAGAAATCTATGCAGTGATAGTGAAAAAGTATCATGTTCTCTAATCCAAATACTGAATCAAGTAAATTTATGAAAATTCCAGGAACTGATGCTTTCATATTATAAAATTTCTATTTACCTTCTCACATGGGGGGAGGGGGATTAAAGAAATCTACCTCTAATTCCTAAATAAGTCCATGAATAATAAAATATATGAAGGCCAGGGATGAACAAAGCATGGCCTGTAGGCTGAACGTGCCCCCTCATGGACCTTGGTGGGAGTTTCAAATCCCTTCATGTCGCCACCAAAACATTTTTTTAAGTTGAACAAGACTGGACCCCTATACTGCAATACTGTAAATAAAACTTAATTGTGTAAGGATTTATATAAACGAAGGTATTGAAATATTAATATAAATGTGCCGTGATATCAATGAAATATAAATATAAATGATCGAAGATGTTAAAGCTGAGGTTATAACACACAGAGGGTATAAATGATACAATACATTGATTGTGAAGACAATAAGAGTAAGTTGAAAAATAGTTGAGGACAAACTGGAGGTTAAGTGGAAGTCAACTGTATATATGTAAATATCAATTGAAAATGATATTAATATCTCATTGTAATGTGTGTGTGAAAGTGCATTTTAATAAAAATTTAAATCTAAAAAAAAAGTGGTTTGAACCATTTATTTTGGCAGTAAAAGCCCTCTTTGTTCTTTTGTGTGGGGGGCCATTTCATCATATTGATGGCTATGTGTGTTTGTGCCCCGATTTTCTATGGTTGAGGGGGTCTTTTTCCAAACCAGAAGTTACTTCCAGACACTTTCTGGTTGACAAAAAGGATTCTCTTGGGCCTAAAATAGACCAAAGGCTTCTCAAAATATGGTAAAATTTCCTCCCACAGGAAGCTTTTGAAACAAAAAGAAACATTAAAAAACATTTCTTACACAATGTTTTGATGACAAGAGTGCCTCTTCAGCATTTTTTCTATTATCATTATTGTATGGTAAAAACTTGGGTAGTGGGAGCAGGGATGTACAGACATTACCTACCCTGATGTAAGCAAATGTGTGAGCTATTTAGTTAAATAATACTGATGCCCTCATGCAGATGGAAATGTCAAATTCATGGTGAAATTTGAGTAACATCTGTAATAGAATGTAAGGATTTTTACATCAAACTAAGAAGAAAAACTAAAGTCAGCTTGTCTTCTTTTCCTTTGAATAAGAGTAGATGGCATAAGGGATCACATGTATAAAACTCTCTTCCAACCAGGATTTTGAGAAACACCTCCTTTTATTTTAAAAGGAAAGTTGTGGTTCTCAGAATTATATCAAAATCATGGAAGACTGAGAATGTGCTTTTGGTGCTGCACGATGCCTGTACATTGGTGCCTTTTAATTAAAGATGCAATTCAATTAAATATATTGGTATTAAAAGAAATAATTTAATTCATCATATGAACTTTAATTAATTCATATTATCAATTCAATTTGTACAAGAGTACCAATATTTTTGAAGCAAGAAGAATACTTTTTAAAAATGAAAACTTGCACTGTAGTAAGCATAATCTTCAAAGTGGTATTCTCTCCTATGTAGGAGAATAGGGAATGGTACTTTTTATGCTTGCCATTGCAGATTATTGGTTTTTGTTTGAAAAAGTATTTTAAAATGTCTTCTTTTAGGAGCATTTGATCCAATCAAATAATTGTTAGACATTGCAATCCTATATTTAAGTGTGTACATTCTTCCAATACATGGCAACAGAAGTACCACTGTAGCCAGTACAAAGAAGGCAAACCCTTCCCTGCAAACAGGTCTTTACTTATTGGATGACAAATTAACAATATGGAGTATTTGGAATCACAGTTTATTTCCCCATTCTCTCCACTTGTACAACTAAATGTATGCATGTTTATTAAAAATAAGGCTACCATTACCTGTTTCTCAAATATATTACAACACTGAAAATCCTGGGCTTCTACAAGTGACACAGATAGGGAATGGGGTGGTTGAAGGTGAACAAACTGGATCATGTGTGAATAGGCATTGTTCCTTTTTACCTCCAGTTGAACAATTCCAGTACAACTCAGAAAGAGACAAGTAGTCATTATTTATTGACAGTCTGGTGGCCTATAGGGGAACGATTAAGTAGTGTCAGATCTGCTTCCAATCTCCATGTCTGCATCACAGACAGCATTCTTAGTGGGCAGGTAGGAGAAGTAAGTCCAGGAGCAGGTGGACTTGGAGATCAAGTTGCCTGCATGCCCTTACAAGTGGTCCTGTCACATCAGGATAGAGGAAATATTCATTAGATTGTAGAGAGAATGCCAATCTTTTAAGTGGTAAACGCCTGAACACATAGATCATTCCACAAATAAAAACAAACAGGGCTAAAGCAAAGAGGGCCTCAGATCAGAAGACATATGCTCAAGGTGTTCCAGTTGTGATGTGAGCTTCTTCTTCTCTGGTGGAAATGATGAAAAAAGCTCAGAAATAGTAATCAAGAGGGTAACTCCAAAGCACAGCCCTTGGCCATAGCCCTGCTACAAGGGCAAACCTGGAATCATGCCTATCAACAAAAGTATGTCTTATTTCCATGTGTGGCTTAATGAAGTTTCATCATTATTTTTTCAATATCTGCTTTTATTTAAAAGAACTCATTTCTCCTTTCCTCCATCATAAAAATTAGACAAGCAACAGAGTCAGCAGCAGCAAAGTCTGTGGAGTTAATGTTGATGGTACTGATTCCACTGGTAATTCCAAGTCCCAAGATGACCTAATAGTGTCCATAATGAAAAGAAACTCTTCAAAATATGATCACTCTAAGAAGGAAGAGCAAGTTAGCTTCAGTTCTGTGCCTCACTGAGAATCCCAGATGAAAGCAGAATCAAGTATTCAAAGCCTTAAGAGACAGAACACCTTTCATACCAGCTCCAGCACCTGGTTAAAAGAAAAGAAAAAAATAATTAATATATGGGGAGGAGACTACACTACTTCTCCTTCTTCATGAATAAATATGCAGCTCAGAGCCAAATTAGAGATAATGGAAGCAGACATACTTATTTTTCAGACAGCTACGTGTATGGAATGGGAAACAGGAGAAGAGTCAAATTTTTATCAAGAGTGGACTCATAAAGTTGAGTAAAGCTAGACATCCCCTCTTACCATGCAATTACTGATCCAAACTGCTCTTGGGGGCAAAAACTGCCAGAGCATGGATGTGGTGGGATCAAGGTGGGGAAGTTTATTTCTATTTATTGGTGTATCACTCTTTAATGGAAAAATTACACATGACCTGCTTTGCAGTATGAGAGAACAGAAGAGAAACAAAGGTGACTGCAGCTCTTGTAAGTGGTTTGGCCCTTCCTTATCACAACAATGGGGTGGCAATCAAGAAGCCTTTGACACAAATTAGAAAACATCTTCCTATTCATAAAATAAGACACATACATATGGGCAGGCTACCATGTTACAGTCATCATGGCAAAATAGTTTTCTTTTGCAAATAGTAAAGACGGCAGGTGCTACGCTCACAACAGATTTTCCATTCCTAATTGTATTGACTTCAGACTTAATGTAGTAAAACATTAACATGGAAAATCAGCAGCTGCTCAGCCACCCATCCCAACACAGATCTAGAATGAAAATATGAAACCCTGAGGCTCGTGGACTATCACAGTAGTAATACTGAAGCCAGTCCCACTGCAAAGAGGCATGGTGCTGACAAATTTGAACAGTGCTTAAAAATAAGATAACAGTGTTTTGTGCAGTCAAGCTGGCCACATGACCACAGAGCTGTCTTTGGACAATGCTGGCTCTACAGCTTAGTAACAGAGATGAGCATTGCCCCCTACGGTCAGTTACGACTAGACATTCATGTCAAGGGGAAACCTTTATCTTTAAAAGCAAATTACATCAAGTTTTGGGCGGCCTCAAGCTTCTCCTTAAATCAGTTTTAGCTTTGACTGATCTGTAGTTGGCTAACAGAAAAACAAATGATTAGCTGGCTAGCTCCTCTAGCTTTTAACTCTGTTCCCCCTATCCACTTTATATTTTATTCAGCTAACGCTTGAAGCCCATTTCTGGTTATTCTCTGGGTCACATGTTATTTTCAGGACTAAGTCAGACAGCTACAATGCTGCTGACTTGAAACACTGCTGTTGAAAATATGCTGCTGACTTGAAACACAACACTGAGATAATAATAATAATAATAATAATAATAATAATAATAAGTTTTATTTCTAACCCGCCCCTCTGCGTCGCAATCGGGGCGGCTTACAACAGTTAAAATACAATAGTTAAAACAATCCCACATCCCAATCCCTCCACTCACATCCCTCCCACCCCCCTTAAAACAGAATTAAACATAAGAATATATTAAAACGAAGCACTATAACAATATAAAATACTATAATAAAAGATACAACAAAACAACAGACAGAACAACAAACAAAAAGCTAACAGAGGAGGGGGTTCGATATTCATCCTCAGAAGAGATAAATACAGCACCCACATAATCAAGTAGCTGGAATCTATTGATTACAATTATAGAGATGAAACAATATGCTTAAAGATCTACTATTATCTATCAACTGCTGAGGGTATTCCATTAGGTAGAAGAAAGATAAAATGAAGTTGGAAATACAGAAGAAAGACAAAACATGTAAAGCCAGAAGGGACACAAAAGAGCTCACTAAGGCAATGGAAGGACAAGTTGCTTACCTGTAACTGTAGTTCTTCGAGTGGTCATCTGTGAGTTCACATAAATAGGTTATTCTGCGCCTGCGCAGTAAAGCTCAGAAAATTCTTAAATCGTAGGGAAGACTTCACTTGAAACTTTTTGGCAGTAGCTCTGTCCATCCCCTATATAAGTCCGGCGTCTTCCTGCTGCTTCCCAGTTCCATAAAGTATGCTGCACAGCAGCGATAGAAAGGATCTTAAAAAGTGAGCAGGATGTGACTGAGGAGAGGATGGGTTGGATTTATGTGATTTGCAGATGACCACTCAAAGAACTACAGTTACAGGTAAGCAACCTGTCCTTCTTCTTCATGGTCTCTGCAAATCACACAAATGGGTTAGACTGACACGTTTTGGTCAGTGGAGGAGGGAGTGTCATCACACCATTTGTAAAGTTCAAACAAGTTGTATTTTATTAATGACAATAAACGTTAAACTTCAAAAAGTGCACTTGTCAGTGACATTTGTTTTGGTTTCAAAGCATATAAAACATCCAATACAATAAACTCCTATTGCAAACCAGAAAGCAACACTACCTTCCCAAAGGCTGTGTCCTGCCTGGCCCGGATGGCCAGCCTGTAATGTTTAATGAAAATCAATGGCTGGGATCAGACAGCAGTCTTGCAGACATCCTTCAAAGGCACCCCAGTAAAAAACAAAAACAAAAACAGAGGATGTCACTACCACCCTGGTGGAATGGGCTCGAATTCGAGCTGGCGGAGTCTTCCCTGACAGTTTATAAAAGAGGTGGATGGTATCTGGCACCCATTTGGAAAACCTCTGTGCAGTTACAGGTAGCCCCTTCTTGGCTTCCGAGTAGCAAACAAAGAGTCTCTTGGAATGCCTCGAACCTGAGGTTCTGTCCACGTCCATGTAGAACACCAGTTCCTTTTGGGCACTGAAAAGTATGCAGAATGGTGCTCAGAGTCCATAGTTGGGTTTGGGGCCAAAGCAGGCAAAACGATGTCAGGACCAGATGAATTACATCCAAGGGTATTAAAAGAACTGGCAAATGTAATATCGGAACCATTGGCAATAATCTTTGAGAATTCCTGGAAAACAGGAGAGGTCCCAGCGGACTGGAGGAGGGCAAATGTTGTCCCCATCTTCAAAAAGGGGAAAAAAGAGGATCCCAACAATTACCGTCCAGTTAGTCTGACATCAATACCCGGAAAGATTCTGGAGCAGATCATTAAACAGAGAGTCTGTGAACATCTGGAAGATAATTTCATAATCACAAAAAGTCAACATGGGTTTCAGAGAAACAGGTCATGCCAGACAAATCTGATCTCTTTTTTTGATAAAATTACCAGCTTGGTAGATGAAGGGAATGCTGTGGATATAGTATATCTTGATTTCAGTAAGGCCTTTGACAAGGTTCCCCATGACATTCTTGCAAGCAAGTTGGTAAAATGTGGGCTAGACAAAGTAACTGTTACATGGATTTGTAATTGGTTGACTGGTCAAACGCAAAGGGTGCTCAACAATGGCTCCTTTTCAACTTGGAAAGAAGTGACC
This sequence comes from Phrynosoma blainvillii, assembly GCA_026167975.1. NCBI lineage: Eukaryota > Metazoa > Chordata > Lepidosauria > Squamata > Phrynosomatidae > Phrynosoma > Phrynosoma blainvillii. Next base: position 159,503,578 of record JANUYF010000004.1, read on the forward strand.
AGTGGGGTGCCACAGGGCTCTGTCCTGGGCCCAGTGCTATTCAATATCTTTATTAATGACTTGGATGACGGTATTGGGGGCATAGTTATCAAATTTGCAGACGACACCAAATTAGGAGGAGTAGCTAATACCCCAGAGGACAGGATCAAAATTCAAAATGACTTGAACAGACTAGAAAGTTGGGCCAAAGCTAACAAAATGAAATTCAACACGGAGAAATGTAAGGTACTGCACTTAGGGTGGAAAAACGAAAAGTACAGATATACAATGGGGGACACCTGGCTGAATGAGACTATGTGTGAAAGGGATCTAGGAATCCAGGTGGACCACAAGTTGAACATGAGTCAACAGTGCGATGCAGCAGCTAAAAAGGCCAATGCAATTTTAGGCTGCATCAGTAGAAGTATAGTGTCTAGATCAAGAGAAGGAATAGTGCCACTCTATTCTGCTTTGATCCGGCCTCACCTGGAATACTGTGTCCAGTTCTGGGCACCACAATTCAAAAAGGATGTGGAGAAACTAGAGCGTGTCCAAAGGAGGGCAACTAAAATGGTGAAGGGTCTGGAAACCAAGCCCTATGAGGAACGACTTAGGGAGCTGGGGATGTTTAGCCTGGAGAAGAGAAGGCTGAGAGGTGATATGATAGCCATGTTTAAATATTTGAAGGGATGTCATATTGAGGAGGGAACAAGCTTGTTTTCTGCTGCTCCAGAGACTAGGACCCGAAACAATGGATGCAAGCTGCAAGAAAAGAGATTCCACCTCAACATTAGGAGGAACTTCCTGACAGTAAGGGCGGTTCGAGAGTGGAACACACTCCCTCGGAGAGTAGTGGAGTCTCCCTCCTTGGAGGTCTTTAAGCAGAGGCTGGATGGCCATCTGTCAGGGATGCTTTGATTGGGAGTTCCTGCATGGCAGGGGTTGGACTGGATGGCGCTTGTGGTCTCTTCCAACTCTATGATTCTATGATTCTATGACTGATGTGAAAAGAAGATACCACTTTTGGGAGGAAAGTGATGTCAGGACAGAGGTCTGCTTTATCTTTGTGGAAATGGAGGAAAGGTTGGTCCATCCGCAAAGCACAAAGTGTGCTCGCTTGGTGAGCAGAGGTGATGGCCACAAGGAAAGATGTTTTCCAGGTCTGCAGTCTTAAGTCTGCTGTGGCCATAGGTTCAAAAGGCTTGGTGGAGAGGTGTGAGAGCACAAGGTCCAGGCTCCATGCTGGGCTCGGTACCAAGGATGGAGAGTGCAGGTTGTTGAACCCCTTCAGAAACTTTTTCACCAGAGGGTGTCTGAAAAAAGAGGGGTGGCCATCAAACTAGTAATGGGAGCAGATGGCAGCCAGGTAGCACCTGAGGGATGCAAGGAATAGTCCCAATTCAGAGTCATTAAGAACTCCAGGACTGTCAGCACCCGAACACGGGATAGACATCATTGGAGGGAATGCTTTTAACTGTGCTGTTTTAATATGCTGTAACCCGCCCCGATTGCCGAGCAGAGGGGCGGGCTATAAAGAAAATTTATTATTATTATTATTATTATTATTATTATTATTATTATTATTATTATAGAGATAGGTCCTTGGCAAAGAGAAAGTCCAAGAACTTATTCCACTTAAGGGAATAAGATCTCCATGTGGAGGACTTTTGGGCAGCCAAGATGATAGTCCATATTGAATCCGGAAGGGCCTCTAGGGATGGATACTCCATAATCCCAGGGGGAGAGCGTCAACGTCTGGGTGGCGAACTTGACTCCCATGGCGAGTTAGTAGGTCCGGACGGAACTTGATGCGGTGAAGTCCTCTCTTGGACAGGTGCAGGAGAGGAGCAAACCACAGCTGTCTCGGCCACCAAAGGGTGACAGGGATGGTATTGGAGTGGTCCACTCTTATCTTGATGACCACCCAGGTAATAAGTGAGAAGTGGGGGGGGGGAGGCATAAAGCATCTTTACTGACCAGTAGAACCGGAAGGCATCTCTTCAGGAGCCCGGTGATCAAGTCCTCAAACAGAACTGAATGCAATGGCTGTTGAGGTGAGTGGTGAAGAGGTCAATGGATGGTGCACCCCAGATACAGAACAGTTCGAAGACCATCTCGGGTTGGAGCCTCCACTCATGGCCTGAGTCTAGGGACTACTGAGGTCATTTGACAGCTGGTTCTCCTCTGGGTGTTGACAACATTATCATCAGTCTGCACCACCTCGATCTTGAGGGCATTGGCTATCCTGATGACCTGGTCAGTAAAAGACTTGATGTCGTCCATAGCACAGGCCAGATTTATGCTTGATCAGCGTCACAGGGGACTGTGGCTTCTCCATGTCAGAAGCAGGAGGGATGGACCGCTGGGACCAGGAAACCCTCGGAGAGTCCTCAAGAGTCCTTGGTAAGGATTTTTCAGTGAGCGATTGGACCTGAACGTGGAGGTGATGGAGTCCGGGCTCTAATGACCTGAGCCTGAGTAGTGATATGAGGAGATGGCCGTGGAGAAGGAGACTTCTGGCGCTGGAGATGGCAACAAAGTTGGTGAGGATCAACTGGAAGGAAATAATGGCTCATGTCATAGTCATAGACTAGATCAAGGTAGTGTTGGAACAGAGGGTCAACAGGGTCCTCTTGAACAGCACCGTCAGCTTCGGCCCCGAGGGTTGCACGGTCTCGGTACCATAAAAACTCGAGTGCTGAATCCCAAGCGTGTTCGGTCTCAAGGAAGGATTCCTGGTGTGGGGTCAAAATAGGCAAATCGGTGTCCCAGATCTCTCCTTTGGACTTGGTGTCGACATGGATGACTTGAGAAGCCTCAGCTGAAGCAGCAGGTGTTGGGAGGCCGGTAGGATCTCCTCCACCTCCAAAATGACCCTAAATGCAGAAAGCAAGGGGTCGGAACCTAAGGCTGCAGGCAGGGTCTTAGACTTAGAGAAGCCTTTCTCATCCTCACAGTGGCCAGACTTGTCCTGAGGGGAGGATGTGTGGGGTTTTTTGAAGGCCGAGTGTTTGGAAGACCTCTCCTGCCTCAAAGGAGAACCCTTGTCATCAGAGTGCTTCTGCTTGGAAGTCTTTTTGGACCAGGACTCCTCTGGAGTGTGGTCCTTCTCCGACCTGGAAGTTTTCTTGTCCTTAGAGGACTTTTCCTTAGACCTCTCCTTCTCCTTCTCCCTCTCATCTTCCTTACCAGAACTCAATGGCTGGTGAGTGCAGGTATCCTCAAGAGCCAGAGCAAAAGTGGGTCTTAAGGCTTACTGGTACAGAGCAGCTTTAAGCTTCAAATCCAGATTTTTCCTGGCTTGCAGAGTTATGGCCATGCACTGGGGACAGGACTGGATGTTGTGAGCCTCGCCCAAACACAAAAGGCAGGAAGTGTGCAAGTTTTGGCCCAGGATCTTCTCTCCACATTTATCACACCGCTTGAAAGAAGCGGATTGCGTTGCCAGTTTCAACCAAAGCTGAAATTCCAAAATGAGAGTCCAAGGTCAATCAATCGGCAAACAGATTCCAAATCGTAGTCCAAGAGAGTAGTCAAAAACGGTCTGTTAGTCAAAATTGAACGCAACAAGCTATTCTACAAGCGAAGTTTCTTCTTAGCTGTTAGTGATGCAACAAAAGGAACTAGGAAAGAGCAGGAAGACACCAGGCTTATATAGGAGGTGGGGTGCAGCTACCGCCAAAAAGTTGCAAGTGAAGTCTTCCCTAGTGATTCTAGAAGTTTCCGGGCTTTACTGCGCAGGCGCAGAATAACCTATTTGTGCGATTCACAGAGACCATGAAGAACACCAACTTCCAGCTGAGGAATAGATCAAAAGCAAACTGTATAGGGGGAAGTGTGTATTGACAATGGACAAAATCTTGTTGTTAATCCTGACAAGAACAGACCTGCTGGATCAATGAGATTTACCTACAATTAGACTCACCATTCAACATTTGATTGAATGGGTCTAGCTGGGACTAACCAACAAGATGTCAGCCTTGTCTTATGGTTTCTCATGGTATGTTTAGGTAATTTAACACTGACTCTGTTTCTCTGTCCAAGGGGAGACAGCAGCATCATGCCCTTTTCCAAAGCTCTAGAAAGTTTTCAGGTTTGTTTCTGTAATATCTTTTGTATGCTATTTGCTCAGGCAAACATGGAGAACACCATACGTGAAACTCAACAGTTAATTTTGACGTCTCTGATGGAAATCTATAGAATATAACATCTGCAGCTTGTTATATTCCATGGGTGCCCTCAATGACAGCACCTGCAGAATACTGTTACTGGGCAAATCCACATACAGATATATACTGCTATTCCTAGCAAATACTCTTTTTAAAAATAAATAAATAAATGTATCACATGGTTTTGTTTTATATAGCAATAGCAATAGCAATAGCAGCTTCATTTATATACCGCTTCATACTGCGCTGTACAGTCTCTAAGCCGTTTACAGCTGTAAGCTAATTGCCCCCAAGAAGCTGGATACTCATTTTAGCAACCTCAGAAGGATGAAAGCCTGAGCCCTGGCTAGTATTGAACCAGTGTAGGAATTCAAATTGGTTATAGAAAATGTTATCTATGTCCCCATGCAACCTTTGGTCTTTTCTAATACACATGCTTTTTGGTTCTTTCAAAGTAGGAATAGTTAAGGGCATGGATAATCCTGTGAGATGACCCTGTGGGTAGGCCACTATCCATGTTGTCTAGCTCAAATCATCATGATGGCCAGTGTACAATCCCTTAGTACTCTGAGGTAATCCTTTTTATTTAGAATAAAAAATGTGCTTTACTCTGTTTCACTTTTAAATGCTTATTTTTCAATTACTCATAGCCTCGTGACACACTAAACAGTACAAAGCAAGACATGCCTATTCAGAAGTATCCCGCCTTTAGCCGAGGCTATCAAGGTGGCTCACAATCTAAAAGCACAATCCCATGCAATACAAAGAACATTCACCACCACCCCTACAAAACTTGCTCCCATCTTTCAGTGGAAAGGGAGGCACAGAAATTCAGCTGCCTGGTGTGTGTGCATGCAGGTTGGGGGGGGGGGATGCAAAAAGAATTCTTGTTTTGGGGCAGAAAGAAAAGGTCTGTTCTTTCCACCATCTCAATAATGTAATCTGAGAAGTAAGCTGCATTGATTTAATGGAACTTACTTCTGCCACCACTTAGAAGGTATTCCTTCTGTCCCCAATCCCAACTATAAGAAACAGGAGAGTGAGTGAGCATGTGAGGGTGTTAGTGAAAAGAATCAGAGAGTGCTGCTGTTTCCACATTATGGGTCCCAGAATCCTGGGGGCTGCATGTGTACACTTTGGCCAGTAAATGTGGCCAGGGTGAAGAAGGGGAGGGACACATTTGAAGATGAAACCATATGCTACAGAATGTGGGAGGGCTAAAACAGTAGCTGTGATTTACACTACAGGGAAATAAGCACCATAAAAGATGTAAAAAGTGGAGAACCTTATATTATTGCTTATTTTAAAAAACTATAGGTGTTAGAGATCATGAGATCATTGTATGCATCATAACATAAACATAGACATATCAGCATGCTATCAGGCACAGTAAGCATTTGAATCCACCTACATTCTGCATATTTTTTGTAACTAAATATCTCAAATCTCCAGTTCTGTCAGCTACAGCATTTCCAAGAAAGTAATTTTTAATTATAAACTTCTACAGTAAGGTGGATCTCCTGGAAAACCTCTTCAGATTTTCTGTGACCTTCCTGTTACTAATGGTCAGTTTTTCAAATATGAACACTATAGATTACTTTACCTTAATTGTACCTTGGCTGTTAGCAGCAATTAGCACATTAGACTCCTGCAAAAGAAGAAAATACATCAGTGCTACATCACAGTTTGTAGAAAGCATGTACTAGATGCTGTTATGTTAAATGTTAAAATAAACATTGGATTCTGAAACTCTTGACATTAATCAAAAAAGGCAGGTATCTGACACAGCCTTTTAAAAGACTACACCTGACATGATTTGGGAAACACTTAGTGAAAAGGTATGATCTATTTCAAAGTAACTGACAAACATTAACTCATCTCCAGATCTGTGCATTTGGAAGGCAAGCAAGATATATAAACAGTTTTCTTTATTTCTAGTTTGTGTACAAAAGATCTGAAGTGCCTTAACTAAGTGCAGTAACTGCCTGTTGGGGCAAAGAGGAAGAGCTCCTTTCAGAAATTATTATAAAAACACAAAACTAGAGCTAAAAAAAGGAATTCAGTCACAATTTCAGTGTGGTTTCTAATATATCAATGCTGACCAGGCTTGTATATATAATATATCACACCGGCTTCAGGACAGGCTTTGGGGTCAAGACTGCCATGGTTGCCTTGACCGACGATCTGCGTCTGAGCATCGACAGGGGTAGTGTGACCCTGCTGGTGCTCTTAGACCTCTCAGCGGCTTTTGATACAATAGATCACGGCATCCTCTTGGACCGCCTGAAGGGGTTAGGTATCGGGGGCACTGCTTTGCATTGGTTCCGGTCCTTCCTCTCAGGTAGGTCACAGATGGTGCTGCTCGGGGACAGTAGCTCCAGTAAGAGGGAACTCACTTGTGGGGTCCCTCAGGGGGCTACTTTGTCCCCAATGTTATTTAACATCTATATGAAGCCGCTGGGTGAGATCATACGGAGTTATGGTGCTGGGTGTTATCAGTACGCTGATGACACCCAAATCTATTTTTCCGTGTCTTGTTCGTCGGCCTCGAATTCCAATGGCATCTCCTCTCTCAATGAATGTCTTCGGGTGGTAATGGGCTGGATGAGGAAAAACAGATTGAAACTGAATCCAGACAAGACGGAGGTGCTCACGGTAGCGGCCCCGAAACCAAGAATTGGGTTGCAACCTCCAGTCCTGGATGGGGTCGTACTCTCCTCCAGTGACTGTGTTCGCAGTCTGGGGTGGTTCTTGACTCGTCGCTCCTGATGACAAATCAGGTTAATGCGACGGTCAGGAGCACCTGTTATCAGCTTCGGCTGATACGCCAGCTGCGCCCTTTTCTGGAAGTAAGGGATCTTGAGACCATTGTGCATGCACTGGTAACCTCACGCCTCGACTTCTGTAATGCGCTCTACATGGGGCTACCCATGTGCTTGGTTCGGAAGCTTCAGTTGGTTCAAACATGGCAGCCAGGCTTATTTCTGGAACATCTAGGAGGGACCACATCACTCCGGTTTTGAGGTCCCTCCACTGGTTGCCTATTAGCTTCCAGGCCCAGTACAAGGTGTTGGTTATTACCTTTAAAGCCCTAAATGGCTTGGGTCCAAGCTATCTCAGGGATCGCCTCCTTCCATACAATCCTCCCTGCGCTCTCCGGTCCTCTGGGAGGAATTTGCTGCAGCCTCAAAAATCAAGGCTTGCGGCGACTTCCCAGAGGGCTTTTTCTGTTGTCGCCCCCAAACTCTGGAACGGCCTGCCGAACGAGATCCGTCAGTTGACATCACTGGACAGCTTTAAAAAAGCTGTCAAGATGGATCTCTTTCGGCAGGCCTTCCCAGACTAATCACCCCGGCCTTGGGTTCCTTGACTCCTGCGTTCCTCTCATGGCCCCATCAGTTGTTGATGGATGAGGAACGCAGTAGAGGTTGATTAGGGGGTGGGTTGGTTTTTCTTTTTGGAGATATGTTATACGGGTTGTATTGTAAGCCGCTTGGATTGTCTGGCAATAAGCGGGATACAAATAAACTTTATTATTATTATTATTATTATTATTATTATTATTATTATTATTATTATTATTGTATTATGGAGACCTGGCTGGATGAAGATTAGGTTGGGGTCAATCTCTCTCAGTTTTGTCCACCTAGGTTCTCTGTACAACAGCAGGTGAGGCCCAGGAACAGGCAGATGGAGTTGCAAAGGTCCATTGGGAATCCATCTCCCACACCAATTGTCTATCCCACAGTGTGGTGTGTTAGAATGTGTGTTTTCGAAGATGGATGGCCAGGACAGAACAGGGATTCTGTTGGTGTACTGCCAACCCTGCTGCTCAAGTCTTCCTTTCTGAAGTTTTAAGAGTCCCCTCAGCTTGTTATATCAGGGGACTTCAACATCCATGTGGAGACTTGGGTCACCCATGCTGGAGGACACCCTCAGGACCTAGTTTTCTGTTCTGGGAAGGATGATGGTGATCTGGGTGTGGAGGAATTTCTGTAGTTTCATTGTCATGGGCTGGTAAGGTTTAGTCTCAGTGGGACTGCAAGGGTGAGGGGCTGACTGATATGGATTGCCCTAGGAGACTTATGAATTCAGATGAATTCTTGATGGTTCTTGGGGAGTTTCCTGTTGTCTTGGAAGATAGTTGTGTCAAAGCCCTGTCTGATCTCTGTAATAGGGAAATGGTCAGGGGAGTAGGCGTAATAGCCTGTTAGTGGCCCCTCCCAAGAAGTGGAGCCAAATGAGCCCCATGGTTTACTAGGTTGCTAGCAGTGATGAAGCAAGTGGGACACAGACTAGTACGATGATGGTGGAAGATTCAGAGCAAATCTGACCAAACATGAGTTACAGCTCAATGGAAGGCCCATGCCATGAGGATAATGGCAGAAAAGAAATCATACTTCTTTGCCACTACTGTGTTCATGCAGTGTCATGCAGGGGAGCTGCCTCGAATGGTCAAAGGCCTTTCACATTCTGGTCCACAAAAATAAAATAAAAAACCACTCTACAGCCCACTGTGATTAATTTGCAAGACATTTAGCAGACAAAATTGCTGACTTGGATGCTATAGTTGAGAGACAGGCCTAGTGGATGTAATCCTTGAGCCAGCTTGTCCAGTATTATTAAATATATTTCAGTTTGTGCAGCCTGAGAATGTGGACAGGATCCTTGGAGAGATGAGAGCCACCATATGTATTCCTGGCTCCTGAAAGCAGCTAGAACTGGACAGGGGGAGTGTGTTGGTTCTGCTGGACCTCTCAGCAGCTTTTGATACCATCAACCATGTTATTCTTCTGAGGTGTCTCTCTAAGATGAGATTTGGGAGCACTGTTATGCAGTGGTTCAAGTTTTTCTTGGAGGGGCAAACTCAGAAGGTGGGCTAGGGGACTCCTCTTCAATTCTCTGGCTTTTGCTCTGTGTTGTCCCTCAGGGTTCTGTTTTGTCTCTCATGCTGTTTAACATCTACATGAAATAATTGGGAGAGGTCATCCAGTTTTGGGGTGTGGGATCACTAGAATGCTGATGACATCAAACCCTATCTCTCTTTCCCATCTGATCCCAAGCTGTCTTGGTACTGAACCAATGTCTGTTGTCAGTAATGGACTGGATGAGAGCAAACCAATGGAAACTTAATCCAGACAAGAAAGATGTGCTCCTGTCATTCATGGATGGCTACCTGTCGGGGATGCTTTGATTGGGAGTTCCTGCATGGCAGGGGTTGGACTGGATGGCCCTTGTTGCCTCTTCCAACTCTATGATTCTATGATTTTATAAGGCAGATCAGGGAATAGGGATGGTGTCTGTGCTGGATGGGGTTACACTCCCCCTAAAATCTCAGGTTCATAGCTTGGGTGTTCTCCGGGACTCAACTCTGAGATTAATGCCCATATTTCAGCAGTGGCCAGGAGTGCACTTATACAGCTAAAACTAGTGCGCCAGCTGTGCCCATTACTTGAAACGTCCAATCTAGCTATGGTGACACATGCCTTGATTACATCCGGTTTGAACTACTGAAATACACGGGGCCGGTCCTGCTGCCCCCCACCATGATGATATTGATTATTGTTGTTATTACTTGTTCTTGGGGTTTTCTTGGCCAAATCTCCACAGGGGTTTTGCCATGACTTTTCTGGGGCTGAGTGTGCATGCATATATATTTTTTAAATTTATTTATTTATTTATTTATTTATTTATTTATTTATTTTTGGTGCTTCGCCCCCCCAATTATATGAGGGACAGCAACCCGGCCCCCGGCTCAAAAAGGTTGCCTATCCCTGCTGTAGGTTATAAAATATTTCAGAGGAAGGAATTGGCAAAACCACATCTATGTATTCCTTGCATTAAAAAAAAAAACCTATGAAATTAAGGGGCTGCCATAAGTGGACAGATGAGCTGAAGACACATATACACACTTTTACAGAGAGACTTTCTCTCGTTTCCATCTCTTTTTCCAGTCTTCATTTTGGTTCATATTGTTCTTAGCAACAATTGTGGTAATAACCTCTGCTATTTAGGATAGGCACAGTTTACGAAGGACAAGTTCATAACTATTCCCAGATTTTTTATTCTCTTGGGGTTGAATCAAAACAAATGTTAAAAATGCAACTTTTGGTCCCAGTTTTCAAGACATTATATGGATTTTCTTCAAGGCAACTAGCCTTCTGAGCAAGTTATAAAACACTATTGAAAGGATTTAAATTGTCTCTATAAATAGCTTTTAATGTTTCATATTCATGCCCCTGAATGCCATTTCCCCCAATGGGAATGAAGCCACAGGCTGATATCAGAAAAGAGGAAAGCTTTAACAAAATATGGGCCTATCTACCATACTTATCCAACTCTGGAATCTTCTAGTAGGAAAGAAATTGACAAAATTCGCAAAACAAAATCAACTGGGGAAAACTGTCAATATTTTCTACATACATTTTCACATTCTGAAACCTGTTTAAAGGCATTCTTTCATTTATAAAAATGAATTAATTCAAGAAAAACAGTAACAGGATTTTTATTATTTGCACTAAAGATTCTGATGGACTTGATCCTAATAGCACATGATGATCAAATAGAACTTATCATTAAATAAGAAACCATTATGTTCTGAAGGAGTGATTGCAACATGGAGATATTTTGCTGAAAAGTGTAGATGAATTTTCTTGTTGCAATATGTGCTCTATGGGTATTAATGAACAGCTGAAGATATCAATCTGTAAGATAGTAATTTTCTTTGGGGGGGTTACATAATGAAAATGAAACACTAGTAATTTATTTTGAATAGATGTAATGATTATAAGAGTTAACAAGTGAAAATCCTTGCTTTGATTGCTATGAGGTCTCAAAAGTCATCTTCTTCATTCAAGATATAACTCAACATGGTACAAAGAGTTCAAAAGTTGGTGTTGATATCATGACCCGGGGTTCTCACGCTTCTTATGAGAAGGCTCTGAAACAGACCTTTAAACTCGGGAAAGGATGTGGACATGGAAGCACATCTCTGCATCCTTTCCTCTTCAGTGCCTCAGACTGCAAAAGAGCCCCCAGACCACACCAGCCTCCACCATTTCCAGAGGATGCAGCACTGTAATTCTCAGATTCTGAAGGTTGATTCCAATGCCACCATATCACAGTTGCCTCTATGCTGCCAGAACCCAAGGCTTTAAAAGCAAACATGTTCCGTCTAAGACAGAAACCTCATGCACTGTGCAAGAGGAATTAGCAGCTGTGAGGAAGCCCAATTCATCCATAAAGCTCAAACTGCCAATTGTTGGAGCAACATACAGCTTCATGGCTTCCAACGCTACCTTACATGGAGGTTTCTGTGATGCTATCTACTTCTTGTTGCATAAGTGGTATCTGACAAAGGTTGGACAGAACCTGTTTCTGGAATCTTTCAAGTAGTGACCTGGAAACTGACTGTTGCTGTCCTATATATGTATGTATTGCTTAGGAATGTGGACCTTTGGTGACTGACTATTTCTTTTGGCTTGATCAAAACAACAACTCCCCTCCCATTGTAAACAGTATGAGGGAATTTATTTAGACCAGCTCTTCATGTGGCCAGATTTTTAATCTAAGTAGAGCACAGCCATGCTTAGGTTTACCATACCGCATATCATATGGTCCTCTTTTCCTACCTCACCAGAGGGGTGAGGGACATCAATCTTTCCAGGAAGTCAGGGAGGGATTAGATTTCCTCCTCTGAGATTGGAGATCTGTCTCCAAGTCTTGGAAGGGGATTTCTGATGTATGTTTTCCCAGGGACCCTAAGACTGCACCATGTTAAAACAATTTTGAAAGAAACAATTTTAGAAAGATGTTTTATGTAACTAACTCTTCTAAAATGTATTCTATTTTGCAGAGGAAAAAACTAGAGTCCCTTTTTACAGACTCTAGACAACTGGAGCCCTTTTGTCTGTAATTTTTAAACATGCATCATTTCTTGTTATCTGCTGTCATGTTGAGTTTATTATTAGTATATTGTAAACATGTTATTGTTTTTATGTGCTTTCAAGTTGACTTTGACTTTTGGTGACAATCATAGGGTTTTCTTGGCAAGATTTATTCACAGGTAGTCTGTCATTGCCTTCCTGTAAGATCACTTGGTTGGTTCCCATGGCTGAGCAGGGAATCAAACCCTGGTCTTCCACATTCACACTCAATACTCAAACCACTACAGCATGCTGGCTGTATTTGGTAAACAAAGCCTTGTTAACAAAGATAAAATGCAGAAAGACCTAGCAGGGGGACACAAGAAAGAAGGTAAGAAATAACCTATGGAAGAGCACTGTATCTTTTGTGGCTTGAGAGTTGGTATACCATAGTGGCTAAGAAACTATACTGAAAACCTGGAATCTTGTATTTCCCTTGCATTTACTAGGTGGTTTTATGTAAGGCACACTCTTAGGGGCTTAGCAGACTGCTAGAAATAGTGCAAATTGAGTCCACTTTAAGGGTTAGGGTTAGTGCTAGGGAATCATGGGATTTTTTTCTGAGACATTGAGCTTTCTCTGTCAGAGAGCTCTGGTGCCACAATAAACTACAGTTCCCATTATTCCCCAGTACTGAGTCAGGGGAGTTAAAGTGGACTCAATTTGCACTATTTCTGGCAGTCTGCAAAGGCCCTTAGTCATGGCTAATCAGCAGTATGGGAATTATAACAATGGAAGCAGCAATTCACCTTCCCCCCCCCAAAAAAAGGTGGTCAGAAATCCCAAATGCTAGACTTGGGGGTTGTCCACATGGGCCAAAAAGCCCATATTCCCACCTGCCTTGCATCATTCAGATGATGCAGGCCAAAACTCCTTGGGCGTGATCCTGGTAGACCATGGCAAAACCCAGCTGTTCACATGCCCTCCACCCACTCTTTACCCTGCTGTGTGTTGCTCTGACTCAGAAGCCCCCCCCCCCAGCGTCTGATGTAGAAATGGGGTGTCTGGCCATGTGGGTGCAGCCAGGCATCTTGTTTCTGCACCAGATGCAGCAACTGGGGGGCTTCTCAGTCAGAGTGACACACAGCAAGGTAAAGAGTGGGTGGGGACTAAACAGCTGGGGTATGCTGTGGAGTTTCCAGGAAACTCTGTGGCAAACCAGGATGCAGCAAGGTAAGGCATGCACACCTGTCTTGGTCCCAGGCCGGTGTGGGGATGGGTGTGTGAACACCAGCTCATTCCCGTGCCAAACCAGTGACCAAAATGGGTGAGCTCAGCCCATGCTATCCTGGCCCATCTGCTTAGCCCTTAATTAAACATAGAAGAGGAAAAAATGAACTAAATCCTTTGATTAGTTCCACGTAGAGTTGATGTACTGAATCAATGGAATTTACCTATGTGTTGAATTCAACAATTGATTAAATGGGTCAATATTAGTTGGACTAATCAACAAGATTTCAACCAACATCTACACATATATCCATTGCAATTCTGTAAAGAAATTCCAGGGTTTTCTTGCTAGCATTGACACTGGCATAACAGTTGACCTTGGGGCAAGCCAGACAATCATAGTAGCTTAGTCACTGATGTGTGAAGCTCCAATAATACTGATCTAAACAAACCCTGTATATCGCTCTGGATCTTCTGATGAAATGTACTGTAATAATTTGAAGTATTATTTTTACTGATTGGGTAGTTAATTAGATGGGCACATATAACTGATTTATTGACATGATGGGACTGAAATTTAGTAATGTAAAATATTAATGTCAAGGTTAAGTCAACTGAGAATCTGCACCATCATCTTTGATAGAACATCAATTCAAACTGTAGTAACACAGCTAAAGATGGATTAGAAGAGACAGGAAAGGGCTTACCCTGAGACCCTCTGGCTACCCATTTTCAAACAACTGCACACTTTCCCAGGCAGATCTGATCGAAGTTTAGGACAGGAACAGAATACAATATCTTGTTAAATACAATGCTGTTTTCTCTGAAATATCTCAAACCCTTTAACAATGGAAATTTCAGGTAATTCACTGTCTATCAGCATGGAAGCAAACTAGGATCAACCAAAAAGAAAACAGTAGCATCCACATGAAGTTCTCCTTAGATACAAAGGAGTACACTTGTTTGCCGGGGGAGGGGGGGGGAGAGCGTCGACAAGCTCTGTCCCGACACAGCAAAACCTGGTTGCAACTAACTTTTAACTTTCAGAATTAATGGAATATTGAGGTGAAACTTAATGGGAAACAAAGCAGATAGTGAGGAGAGAAAGTAGAAATTAGTCTGCATAAATATGCAACAACTTTTGGAAGCATCCTGGATTGGGGAGATGAATGACTTCCTGCTGCACTAAACTGGGATGTTCTGTGAAAAATAGTACAAAGGACATTCTTCCCCTGTCCAGAATGTTCCCCCAACCCAAACAGCTGCACAATACCCCAGTCTAAAGCTACAACCAAGCCTCTGATACTACATAGCACAGCAGGAATGGCTGCAGGAAAATAACAAAGAAGAAAAGGATTCTTTCCCTTCCAGAGTGAAGGTTTCCAGTTCCAGGCTGCCTGCAGCCCTGAACAGGATAACTTCTCTTTAGGCTTGGTTATGAACTGCAATATTTCACCTGCCATAATTTAGTAGTAAAAATCATTAAGAAATACTGGGCATTCAGAGTATCAGGATCTAATCCATCCCCCCCCCCCCCCCCAAGATTCCTGTCTACCTTGAACTATCGGTGTAAATCCAGCAAGCCCCTCTGGTGAAAAGTACAGATGGCTATATCATTTTAAAAAACTAAGTATCTGGTTACTTAAAACCAACCATATCTAGATCAACATGTAAAAGAATCTGGTTATACTGGTTACTTCTGAACATCAACTGATTGTTGTAAACCAGGCTGCAATGGCTGCAGGACCGAGGACTGCACAGAATCAAGAAATGTTTGATGGGGAATATGTTGGATCAAATGACCACTCAACTAGACACAAACCTTTACTTTAGGAAGGACCAGAGTGTTTGTGTGTGAATCATTTTCCTGCCTATTCAATCTCTACTTTCACTGAGAACCATGATTAACAACCCACTTATTACATCTCCCTTTTCATTCTAAGCTCCTGACTGCACCACATAAATTAAATATACATTAGTGCATACAAATAAAGAGAGAGAAGGAAAATTAATTAGGGAGACAAATTTAATTCAGGTCACTACTATTGTTAGCTCATGCAGAATTTTTTTTTTTTTAAAGAACAAATGCATATAAACATCACCACTATCACATAACCTGAGTGATTTGAAGGTTTTTACAATTAGGTTAATTTAGGGGAATTTTGTTTAATTCAGGTTTCTTCTGCTAAGTTGAACCTGAAAACATTTAAGTTAACAGAAAACCCACATTACACAAAATTCTGGTTGGACTGATTTCTCGGATACATGTTATACTATTCGCTTCTTGATTCCACAAGAAACATGAAGCTACATTTCTTTTAAGAATCATGCCTATCCTAAAACAAATCAGCATGCCTGATGTATGTCTGAAGTATGTTTATTTTAGAGATAAGATGGATGCCCCAGTTCTCTTCTATTAGTGCCATATATGCTGCTTCATCATGAAAACTGTTACTGGAAATTATGTTTACTACAAATGAAAAGACAGAATTCTATGAACTAATATGCTAAATATGAAACTACCCTTTATGTTCTTTAATAAATTCAGCTGTACTATCTGAACCCCATTCATGGTTAACAAAAACAACAATATGTAGAGAGATCTTGTAGCACCTTTGAGACAAACTGCTTTGGACCAAATGCATCTGAGGAAGTAGACCTAAGTCTACATGCTGCCAATTTCTTTCTTTCAGTTAGTCTCAGAATTGCTACAAGATCTCTCTACATAGCGATTCTGCAGACTAACATGGCTATATCTTTAAAAACAATAGTTTATTACCATTTTTTTAACAACTGTCGTAGGTACTGGATCATTCTTATATCAACACTGTAAAAGTCAAGCACGAGGTGGAATGGAATTTCAAGGACTATGTAGGAGTAGACAGAAACTTAGGTGTATAAGTTGCATAGAGTTATACATTCCCCTGCCCCAGCTTCTGGAAACTTCTGACTGACTCAGTGACTTTAAAATCAGGACTTCATTTATTTTTAAAGCCACCAATAATGAAGGCTGACTTCTTTGAAATGAAGCATTTCAGAAATCTATGAAAATCCTTGGATACTTTGTTCAAATTCATAGAATGAACATGTGTGTTTTGCACACTTCTCACGCATTATTACAAGACATATGAATTATTCCTATGTATTTTGGAAGCAACATGACAAATGAAAATTGTCCAATATTTTTATTTTTTATCCCACCAAAAATCATGAGGTCTGATAGCACCATTGTCATATATCAAAATCCAGGAAAAGAAAAACACCATGCCCCTGCTAACTGCACTAAGCCTACTAAGGTCTAAGTGTCTAGATAATGTAGCTAAATAGACATATAAACAATAAGCTGTATCAGAAGACAACAAAATAGGTATATTTTTTACCAACACAACCATATATGACAACAGTATGTAAACAGTGTCCAGTCAAAATATACAGTATGTTATATTGTTAATTAAACGTTTGATATTTCTAATATGACCTGTATGTTTGTATTATGGTAAGGACATAGCTGAAGAAGTTTTCTCACATCCTATGCTACCTATGCTACTTCTAATTACAATTCTTGAAGGGGATTTATCTGTCCTTGTTAGCGTGGGAGATCCAGCCAGCGAAATTACTGAGGTTTGTCCGGAAGGGAAGGAGTATTTTCATTTGCCAATAACACCAAGGACTTCCCGGGACACTTTCATACTGTATATTTTGAGTGGATATTGTTTACATACTGTTGTCCTATATGGCTGTGTTGGTAAAAAATATACTTATTTAGTTGTCTTCTGACATAGCATATTGTTTATATGTCTATTTAGCTACATTATCTAGACACCTAGACCTTAGTTGATCTATCAAAATCCACCATGGATTACAGACATATAAATTAGTATCTTTTGGTAACATTCCTGTTTTCTTAGGAATTGCTGTTATGATTTTGTTCACTACTCTACAACAGGCTGAATTGTAATAGTAATATTCAATCATTCTAACATTGCCAACCACAATATCCTTCTGGGCCATTTCTCTGGGATAGGACTTGGGGGCACTGTTTACAGTGGTTCCAATGCTTGTTGGAGGGGAAAAATTAGAAGGTGGTGCTGGAGGATTACTCTTCTACACTCTGGCTGTTGGCTTGGGGGGGGGGTCTCTCTCAGGGCTTGATTTTGTCCCACAAGCTGTTTATTATCTAAACAAAACAGCTGGGAGAGGTTATCCAGAGTAGGGGGATATATACGTTGATGACACCCAAATCTCTCTCCTTTCTATTTAACTCCAAGAACACTGTTTAGGTGCTAAATCACCCTCTTCTGCCAGAAATGGACTGGATAATGATGAATAACTGAAGTTTAACCCAGATAAAACAGAGGTGCTCCTGGCCAGGCGTAAGGCAGATCAGGGAACAGGGATTCAGCCTCTATTGGGTGAGATTACACTCCATCTGAAATCTCAAGTTTGTGGCTTTGTTGTACTTCCTGGATGCAGCCCAGGTTTCAGCAGCAGCTGGGGTGCATGTGCACAGCTGAAGTTAGTACACTACCTACGCTCATTTCCAAAGAAGTCAGATCTGTCCATGGTAACATGTGTCTTGATTACATCCACAGTGAATTATTGTTACTCACTCAATATGGGGCTGACTTTGGAAACTGTTTGGAAACTTCAGTGCATCCAAAATGTTGGGGCCAGGCTGTTGACAGGGGCTGGTTAGAAGGAATACATATCTCCCTTGCTAAAAATGATTTCACTGGTTAGTGACCTGTTTCTGGGCAGAATTCAAAATAATGGTCATGATCTTTAAAGCTCTCACATTTGTTGAGGATATGGGCAACAGCTTTCTCAGCAGCTCCCTTGGGCGACTCAATTGACCCCTTTCACTTTTCCCCCTAACAGGCAAAACTCTTTTTATTTACGCAGAATAATTCATGTGGCAGACAGAGCTTTTAATAGGACTTTTATCTTTTCTATGATGATTTAACTGTGTTTTAAATGGTTTTAACTTTGTGTTTTTTCCAGAACTGTTTAATTTTTAAAATCTTTTATACTAATAATTTTTTAAGTTGTACTGTGTTTTAAATCATTCACAAACCATAAGGTTGTGAGTTCAATACCAGCCAGGGCCTCAGGCTCAACTCAGGCTTGCATCCTTTCGTAGGTCACTAAAATGAGTACCCAGCTTGTTGGGGACAATTAGCTTACATATTGTAAACCGCTTAGGGACCACTTAAGTGCACTGACAAGCAGTATAGAGATATACTTGCTATTGCTATTAAATTGGATAAAAACTCACCTGGGTTCTGTGCACGGAGAAAGATGGGATATAAATTCAATGAATAAACAAACAGATATTATGCAACTGATTTTCCCTCCACCTTTAAATGGTATGAGGGAGCATATGGAAGCTTTTATAAATGCCTCACTTCTTAATACTGCCAAGCAAAAACAGCTTGAAAACAAAGACAATGAATGAAGCCATCTTTTAATTATGGTAATATAAATAAGGAAACTAATTCTCTTCTTTGGAGTGTGTCTTGTCTTGAATTTTCTGGACATGATGATGTCTGACTCTGGACAGTTATGCCTGGAACAACTCTGCATTTTTAACATCTTTGTAACCCAATCCATATCTTCCTATTCATAATAATATCCAAATGGGGTGATGAGATTTGTGCTCAGGTAAACATGCATTTGTGTGCAGCCCACAACTTGTTTTTGTCAGAATCCTAGTCTGGGTGCTTTAGATGCATGTTTCTCTAAGCAGAGATTAGTTTCTTCTAAGGAGATACAGGCTTTTATCTGAGTAGGCATGGGGGCAATAAGGTATGCATTTGTATGGCAGAGTAGTATCTATGTCTTATTGTGCTATATAAAGATGTTTCTGTCAGCCATCCTTATTTAAGAACAACATTTTTATCTGTCAATATCAGCTCCCATTAGTTCCCAAGGCAGACAATGGGGTGGGGGGGGGGTATACCAATCCACTTGCAGCAAGATAATTGCTAGGAAATGTGAGATGTAGGCCATTGGCAAATGCATTATTTGACACATTTTGCTTTGCTCTAGGTTTCCCTCCACTGGAAATTTTAAATCATGACACTGGTCTAATATGGATCAAATGAAAGGCTATTGTTTTTTCATTGCATCTGTTCTGACACAGACATCCAAAATCTGTCACAAAAGAAATACTTAATACTACAGACAACTAGCAATATGTTCAGTTGTATGGATTTGAGGCTTTCAGCAATGTCAGTCAATTTTCTAAGCCAATGAGATTCCTTATAACTCATATGTGTAGCAGCCTCTCCACATCTTAGAGAAACATCAACATTCACAGCTTACATACTAGGACTCATCACCACCTACATGTGAAATGAAGAAGGTTATGCATGGGAAGTTATTGTTACCTTTTATAGCCCCTTGTTCCTAGTCCCAACATGGCCAAAGAGAGGGGCCTCTACCTGCATTGATATCCCTCTCTAGACCATCTTAAATGACAACAGAAATAACATCCATGACAAAATGCAGGTCTGACTCTGACACTTTTCTTCTCTTATATGATTTTTAACATCTTTGCCTAATGAAGAAACTAGTGAAGCTTTGAAAGCATGTATAATGTATTTTCTACATTTTGGTATTGCTCTTTTGTGTCTTTTGTATTTTATTGTATTTTGCTGCATCTGAAATGACAGTGAATTGTAGAACAAATTCCTCTGTAACTGTACATTTCAGGGAAAGATTGGGAGTAGTGTACAATCTCTTCAGGTGTGTTATTTGCCACTGCTGATCTTATCACTAAGGAACCCCAAGGTTCCTTCATAGTTTCAAAGCCACTGCTCTAACATTCACATCGGCAGCCTGTATCTACTTTCCCTCATTATTCAGCTCACTGATGCTGCTTTTAGTAACTATTGTCTTCTGTCCTCTCTGTCTTTCAATACTGAATATGCATGTGTAGCTGGTACTGCACTGCAGGCATACTAGGCAGATGATACGTGTTGGGATGAGAGATGAATTAATCACTTACTTGTTCACTGTTGAAATTTGTAACACTCAAAACAGTTTAATAACAGAAGGGATACATATGCAAAAGCATTTGAAATACAATAATAAATAAGCTATATAAAGCCATCTAAAATACAGTATCAACGTCAGTAATTAACAAAAGTCTGTGAAAAAGAGAGGCTTTCCATTTACCATGAAAAGGCAAGAGGAAGCATGATGGACCTTCATGAGTAGAATATTCCACAACCACCACATGTTCACTTGGCAGTGACCCAAGATGACAGTACAGAGGGTAAGGGCTCCTAATCCTAATCTGATTTTAAAGTGGGGGATGGTGAACTTGTTTTACTTCATGGGTGATCTGTTAACAGAGCTTGGAAAATTTACTTATTAGGACTACGTTTCAGGACACCACCCCCACTAGCCATTCTGGGACATGTAATCCATCTCCCCTCCCCAAACTGTCTTTTGAGGGCTTGTGCCACACTCAGAATGATAGTGGCATTCTGCCTCCCCATCCACGACATGCCCTCCTGTCTCCTTAATTCTCTCAAAACCTGGCTAGTTATTTATACATGAGGAGATGGTCCTCAACATAATCAGATTCAAGCCCATTTATGATTTTTATGCCCAAACCAGCATTTTAAACTGAGCCCAGAAAGAAATATGCAGCCAGTGAAGTTGGTTCGGGATCAGATATATGGTCTGACTGACAGTTGCCAGACAAGAGCCTGGCAGGCACATTTTGGATCTAATAAAATTTATGTTATTATTGAAGGTCAATATATAGCATACTGCAATAGCCTACTCTGGAAGTACTGAGTGCATGGAACTGATTTCCAGTCTCTTCTTCTTTCTAGGAAGGTGCACTTCATGAACCTGCTGAAACTGTTGAAAGGCACTCCTGGCTACTGCTGCCACCAAAATATTCAGGAAGCAATAATTCTAAAACTACTTCAAAATCTCCCACTCAGAACAGGTTCAGGCAATTATTGAATTATCACAATTGTTGACCCATAATGTCTGTTTTTTTTAAAGTACATCACTCTTATGCTGGTTTATCACTTCTTCTGCCACACTAGGATCAGAGAGCACAAACAACAGAGAACTGTGTCCATGTATCATGATATTTCAGTCTAAACCTCCAGACAACTTCACCCTAGAAGCTTCACACATTTATTAATAAGCATGCAACACAAAATTGAACCTTGCAGCACTCTGAAGGCCAGACACCATAGGATGGAACAGCAATCTTCCAATGCCAATGTGTTCTGCCATTGCAAAAACAGTATTTAGTATGGCTACCTTAACCAAATGGCCCATGGTTGTTGGCACTGGAAGTTACCGAGAAGATGAAAACATTCTAGAGAGAGCACTCTCCACATTTGTTTCTTGGTGCAGAACATCAACTATCAAGAGTAACCAGGATAGTTCACTACTAAAAGAGGAAGACAAATTGTAATGGATCTAAACAATCATTTTAATCAAAGAAAGATTGGAAGTGAGAGAAACCATTCAAAAGGAAAAAGAATCTACAATGACAGTTATACATTATATTTAACCTCACTATAGCCTCCTTTAGAAAGGTGGGAACCAATCCCTTCCTATGAAAAGCATTAACATCTCCAAAGACCCAACTGGATAGCTTTTAAGAAGCTATGAGTACAAACACCCAAGCACACAGGAGGGTGCTCTCACTTCTCCAAGAATACTGTCCTGTACAGAAAAAGTAAGCCCTGTTCCTATTTAGGTTTACCAAAACCTGACCAGAAAGCCATATATTCCAACCACAAATCATCATTTTTGGTCATCTGCACAACACCAGGTTCAGCATGTGCCCAGTTAAATGGTTTCAGTTTGTTATAGATTGAGGTAGGAATTTTGTTGTCACAGAGGTCATGAAATTCTAACCCAGATCCAATAAGATATTGGCATGGATATCAGAAGTCAATACAAGAAGCTGTGAATTCTTCAATACCACTTTTCATCACTCATGTAATGAATGGCTTAATAATATATGGAACAATGCTGTAAACTTCATCTCCCCCTCCCCCAAATCAGCCACTCTTTCTATTTTCCAAGGATTTATTCCACCTTTTAAAAATCTGGGTATGCTACATGTTTTACTGCACCTAGTGTGAATTCCACATAATTTAAATCCTTTCTCTTTGCTTTTTAAAAACCTCTTTGATATACCAAGCAATCCTAAACCATTTTGGCCACTCATCTAATATCCATAATAACTGAAGTCCTCATCCAATGTCTTTCCCTGGTTCTGCAATGCAATTTGAAGGGATATGCCAAAGAATATGTGCTCAATAAGATGCGGACCTGAAAATTTTGAGTGCCAATTTTTGTTCTGAAATGGTTCACAATACTGACCACTAAGCTGTTGTATTTACACATATATCCCAAAATCCATACCAAGATGCCTCCTGTACAAACTTGGTGAAGTCAACAGAATGCTCAGAATGGTGATGTTAGCAGTTGTAATACCATAACTCCATATATAAGCCTGCTCAGGTTTTAAGATTTTCAAAGGAAGGCTTTCTCTCGGTCCCATCACCAGGAGAGGAATGTTTGGTAAGGATACAAGAGAGCCTTCTTGGTGACTACTCTCAGATTGTGGAATTCCTTCCCACAGGAGACTAGGGGGGGAAGCAGACGGGCGGCTCTGGGCCGCCCCGGGAAGCTGCGCCGCGGGGCCGAGGTATCCGCACACCTTGGCCCCACGACGCAGCTTCGCCGCCTCTGGAAGGAGCGCTAAAATAGCGCTCCTTCCACAAGTCGCCGAAGGTGCGCCACAAAAGGCTGGCGGTGCACCTTCGGCGACTCCTCCGCCGCAGCGTGTGCGGACGCTGCGGCGGGAAGGCATCGTCGGAGCCCCGGCCGTGTGGAGGGGCTGGCGCTCCGACGATGCCTTCGGGAAGGGGTTGGGCCGCCCATCGTGCGGCTGCCCCTCCCCTTCCCTTTCTTCCCCCAAAATGGCCCTTTGCGTCATCTGCTTCCCCTTTAGGTTGGCCTTCTCTCTCTTATCTTGCCACTGGCAGATGAAGAGCTGTTTATTCAGAAAGGATAATTCATGTGGCAGAAGTGGCATTTAATGGGGCTTTTATCTTTTCTGTTATGTTGTAAAATGTGTTTTAAACTGCTTTAACTTTGTGTTTTTAAATAGAGTTTTTTAATTGTTTGTATGAATAGTTTCTTTAGCTGCACCTTGTTTTACATTGGACGTAAGGTGCCTTTGGTCCCATGCAAGGAGAATTAATAAAATAATTAAAATTGTCCCATGCTCCCCATTACATGAATCTGTAGCAACCTATACACTCCTTTATTAATGCTGAGGATAATATAGTCTCGCGATAAAGAATTGACTCAATGGCAAATATATATATATATATATATATATATATATATATATAATTTGCAAGTATTTAAAATGTTTCAAAGTAAGGAGTAAACAAACAATGATGTACTGAGCTGGCTGGAACTATGAAATGATTCAATCAGCTTGAAGTACCAATGCTTAGTACAGACTTAGAGCCTGAACAGACTGCCCCCCCCCCCCAAAAAAAATCCCGCTTGAGACCACTTTAACTGTCCTGGCTCAGTGCTAGGGACTCATGGAAATGGTAGTTTTTTCTGTGTCAGAGAACTCTGGTGCCACAATAAAAGACAGTTCCCATGATTCCCTAGCACTGAGCCAGGGCAGTTAAAGTGGTCTCAAACTGGATTATTTCTGGCAGTCTGTTCAAGTCTTATATCATCCACAGCAATGAATGACAGGCGTTGATGCTAGAGTACAGATAACTAAAGAGAGTCAATACTGAGGCAGCATCTGCACTGCAGAAATTATACAGTTTGACATCACTTTAACTGCCATGACTCAATGCTTTGGAATCATGGGATTTGTAGTTTGTTGTAACACCAGAGCTCTCTGACAGAGAAGACTAAATATCTACAAAACTACAAGCCCCAGAATTCCATAGCATTGAACCATGGCAGTTAAAGCAGGTGCATTATTTCTGCAGTGCAGATACAGTCTGAGCTCTACCATTATACAACAAAATTATGTCTGTGGCTAGCAATTGTGTCAATCTGACACTGTTAACAGTTGCTCATGAGCAGAATAATGTGGCATGGGCAAACATTGGGCGGTATATAAATTATTATTATTATTATTATTATTATTATTATTATTCTTTATACACATTTTAAGAAAAGCAGGCAACTGTCAAAAGAAGAAGAGGCAAACTGGAGAATATTGCTCTGCCTTGTATTTCTGTACTACTGCCCAAAAATACTTTGTGCACATAGGTGTTACTACAGCTTTACTCCTCAACAAAATCATAGTGACAACAAGAGTACAAGAAAATTGTCCTCTGTCATTTTATCCAGTTATTGGCTCCTCTAAAGTGATTAGCAAAAGACCAAAAAACAAAATAATACAAAAACTAAATTATACTATTGTCTTGCTTCAGTCTTTCAGCCTCAAAATAGTTCAAATTAATTTTCAAATTTAAGCATAGGTGTAGTGGTTTGAGCATTGGATTACAACTTGGGAGTCCAGGGCTCAAATCCCTGCTTGACCATGGAAACCCACTGGGTGATCTTGGGCAAGTCATACACTCTCAGCTTCACAGAACGCCGTGACAGATTCGTCTTAGGGTCTCCGTAAGCCAGAAAAAACTTGAAGGCACACAATGACAACAATCCTTCGTAATCAGCTCCTTCTACAGGGAATATTAAACATATAAAGCAATCCAAATCCTGGAGTCAGAAATGGGACCCCAGCTCTCCAAAAAGCAGTTCTCAAGTTCATCTTCTAGCAATTTTGGAATGGAAAATAGGTAGGAGACAATATTACTTTATAATAAAGGCATTCTTAGTAGCAGTTCCCAGGGTGTGGAAGCCCCTTCCAAGGAACATTAGACTGGCCTTTGCCTGTCCTTCTGTTGTCAGATACAAGATTTATTTGTTCAGGTGGGCTGCTAGCAACTGGATGGCTGGTGGGAAATGGACTTTTAATGAATGACGATGTATTTTTCACTAATGTGTTTTTAAACTGCCTTTAATTCAAGTGTTTTTAAAGTATTATAAATTATTTATATTTTAATGTCTTAACCTGTGTTTTTAACTTTTTTTCTGAGCTGTCTTGAGTCCCATGTTTTGGAAGAAAGGCAGGATATAAATGAAACAAATAAATTATATTTTCTCTGCAACCTCCCCCCCCATGTGGAATTTTACAAGCTTTGTGTCTGTTCTTCCAATGGTACTGTAGTTGGTTAGATTACAGATTAGATCATGCAGATGTGTCCTGAATTGACTTTTGAACTCAAGACAAACATACACGGCGGTATTGTAAAGTAATAATAATCACCTGGAAGTTATTATGGTATCTTGATGAAATTTTGTCAGTGTCAGCATTGGTCCCTAAGTGCATGATGTTGAGAAAACCAGCTTAGTGTGTCCTTTATTTTTGTTATAGGTTGTGCTAGAAGTGACTATAGTGTAAGATGGAGAAGTACAAGGGGGAATCATAAAGTAATAATGATCACCGGGAAGTTATTATGGTATATTGATGAAGTTTTGAATATGGTATATTGATGAAGTGACTTTTTCTTTTCCCTAAAATGAAAAAATTGTTGCCGAGTCGCCGATTTGACAACAGAGATGACGTCATTCATGAAGTGGAAAAGTGGTTTAAGGCGCAATCTGCAGACTTCTACAATAACAGTATTCGGAGGGTCAAGAAAAACTGGGGGAAATGTGTAAATCTGGATGGTGACTACGTAGAGATAAATTAACAACTACCAATCAAAACAAACTTTCTGTCAATTTTTTTAAAATTAAAACTTTACGATACCTCCTCGTACAACTGCTAATTGCATTAAATCCATGCAGACTGAGCCCTGAGAGTTTTTAAATTCTAATTCTCTTCTGGATTAATAAGAAACATTTCCTTGAAAGGAACCTCTAGAAGACATTACGTGTTTGGCAACAAATACATATGATAAAACTACTTCAAAGGAAAGATTAAAATGTTTTTAATTACCATATTTTGCATAATCATGTGATTTAGATGGCTGTACAGAAGCACTGAAGTGTCAAAACACTGAGGTTTTGGAGTTGTCAATGCCACTAACAGCAGTACAACAGACACAAGCTGATCTCAAGGGTGGTACCCATGAGTGGTAATAATGAACAGACAGTTGCTGGGCACCTTCTCCAGTTACTTATTTAAGAAATGGTATCCACTGTGGGAATCTAGAAGGTGATAAGAGTCATACTCTTTTAACAAAATTATATGCAAATATAAGCAGGCATAATTTGCAATTTCTTGCAACTGTAGCATGGAAATTAACTGGCACACATTATTCTCTTCCATTAATTTGCATATGTGAGACTCTCTGCCTCACAGTCCAAGATAAGCAGGTCTCTTGTCCAACTGCAGTTGTTTAGAGATTAAATTAAGGTTGGCGAAACAAAATCCAAGTATAAACTGGCTTTTGAGGAACAGCAAAAATGGGATGCAATTTGACTGTTCCTTTTCCTGCATGGAAGAAATAAATGTGGTTCATGCTGGAATTGGGCAAAACAATGTAAACATTATTGGTTGTGAAGGCAGACTTAAGCATATGCTGCCCAGTGAAATCTGTGCAATTTAAAGTGGGTTAAATTTAGCTGGATTTTATTTTGATATATAGCAGACCTAACACTATTTGCCAAATATATCAAGGACACTATTTGGTGATTATATCAAACGTTTGACACAAGTAACATTCAGGAATGGATTGAAATAGAAAGAATGTTTCCCGATAACCTTACTTTAGAGGTGAGTTTGACATTCTTAATTGTTCAGGAACTATATGTCTTTAAGGTGGCTCTCCACATGTGCAAATTTGACTTTTGTGGATTTGATTAAAATGTTTTCTCTAGGAATCTCTAGGTTAGTGGTGCCGAACCTTTTAGGGACCGAATGCCCAAACTAAAAGGCCTTCCTGGGGAGGGACATCCAGGATGGGCTTCTCTCTCCTCCCCCACCGACCTGAAGGCCCAGGAAAGAGGAAGAACAGGTGGGTGCCTTTTCCTCCTCTTCCCCACCCTCAGTGTAGATGGCTTCATGTGCCATCTATGACACACATGCCATAGGTTTGCTACCATGGCAAGGTCCTCCAGCACAATTCAATTTGAAACTGACCACAGAGTTATGAAGGAGGACCTAGAGATCTCTAGAGAAAACACTTCTCTAGGCATTTGTAGGTCCTCCAAATGCCTATATAGTCAACTTTCTATAGTCAACTTCTGGCAGATGTTGATCACAGAGTTGCACTGTAAAACCTAGAAATTCCTAGAAAGGTGTTCTCTCTACTTTTACTGGAGTCCTGTACCCCAAACCCCAGTGAATGTGGAGGGCCCACTATATTAAAGATCTTTCCACTAATTGAAAGTCTGCAATACTTAAGAGTACTGGGCAGTCCTTCCCGAACTGTCTAGTCTTTAAAAAACATTTCTACATTAGCTAGTGAATTTATTTTTCAAATCTGCATGCAATACACATTTAAATATACATTTAATTTTTTTCTTAAAGCATATGCATTATTTTGATATTTGATATTTCTTTCCTTTTTTTGGTGCCAAGAACTTTGTCAAAACATTTGGGAAGAGGAAATAAATGGAGTTCACTAAATTTTAATCAGCATATTATTCTGGGAGGAACAAACCAAGTTAGTTCTGGAAGGTCTGGAAACTGTGCCATATGAGGAGCAGCTTAGCGAGCTGGGTATGTTTAACCAAGAGAAGAGAAAGTTAATAGTTGACATGATAGCCATGTTTGAAGGGATGTCATATTGAGGACGGAGCAAACTTGCTTTCTGCTGCTCCAGAGAAAAGGAGATGGAACAATGGATGCAAGCTACAGGAAAAGAAATTCCACCTAAACATTAGAAGGAATTTCCTGACGGTAAGAGTTGTTCGACAGTGGAACACACTTCCTCCTTTTTTGGAAGTTTTTAAACAGAAGTTGGATGGCCATCTGTAGGGATGCTTTGATTGTGTATTCCTGCCTGGTGGGGTGCTGGCCCTTGTGGTGTCTTTGAATTCTAGGATTCTAGTTCAAAACAGATTTTGCAAAATGATTCAAGCATCTGCAATGTCAAAATTCACCTCTTCTTATCAAACAAATAGATAAAAATAAAAAGAAGGTTGGAAATAGATGCTTTGGCAAGAAATCTGAACAGAGTTTTACCTATAGATGCTAGTTTTGTACTTAGATATTTACCAACATATTCTAGGGCAGATGGAAGAGGAATACATTAGAACCAGAAACCACAGAAGATGAGAATGATTCTTCCATTCCAACTTCCCCGCTTGCTTAACAGAATATTCTGAAACTGCTGCAGAAAAGCCACACAATTAACAACATGTGATAAAGTCAAAGTGATAATTCTGGGTCCATTAACAGAAAAATAAAATTATGAACTTTGTACAATCCTGTATTATTCTTATTTTCAGACTTCTCTCTGAAAGTATTCCAGATTTTTCCTTGGCTAATTTTATTTTCTCATCTCCCCATGGTTCTCAAAAATATAGTATTTCTATCTGTTAAGTCCTTCCCAAGCCAACATACTCAAATCTACGAACGAACACATACAACAAGAACAAAATTGAATAGCTTCTTCATAATGGTGTTGATAG
This sequence comes from Phrynosoma blainvillii, assembly GCA_026167975.1. Classification (NCBI taxonomy): domain Eukaryota; kingdom Metazoa; phylum Chordata; class Lepidosauria; order Squamata; family Phrynosomatidae; genus Phrynosoma; species Phrynosoma blainvillii. The sequence goes on from JANUYF010000004.1 coordinate 159,532,505, forward strand.
ACTGAGATCCTGACTGATTTATATAATCCAACTGCTTATATATTCAAGAGTGATACCTATTTGTTGTGCTCTGACCAGAGTTGACACTAGATTTCTAACATAATTTTTAGGAAGGGAACCAAATTTAAAAAGGCAAGCAAAGCAGAAGCATGAGATGAACCAGCCTCCAGTCAAGTACTGATACAGAAAAAAGGATTTCAGTATTGGCTTGTGAAGTTATGTGCACATGACTCTTTCTTTAAAGAGTCGACAGTGTCGAAGAGCTGTTCAAGAGTGTAACATGCTCCTTCGGAGTGTGGTGGAGTCTCCTTCTTTGGAGGTCTTTAAACAGAGGCTGGATAGGCATCTGTTGAGGATGCTTTGATTGTAAGTTCCTACATGGCAGGGGGGTTGGACTGGATGGGCCTTGTGGTCTTTTCCAACTCTATGAGTCTATGATTCTTCCCTGCCTCCTTGCCACAAACAAGATTTCAGCATGGTATTACTGTCTTGGGCAGAGCCTGGAAAAATTACTTTTTTGCACAATTCCCCGAACCCCCCCCCCGCCCCCGGCAGTATATAATGCAACTACATCTATAGCCCCCGAAAAATTAAATAAACAAACACAGCATTTAAGTTTGTTATTCTATGGAGGGGGGGGGTAGATTGTTTATTGTGAAAGTCAACTCCAGAAGGCAGTGCTAGAAAAATATTGGTTAGAAACTTTGCTATTTATGCTATGGTGTCTCAGATTCCATCTTGTCTCTAATGCTTTTTCAATATGTACATGACATTTTACTTTAACAGTTCCACAATAATTCCATAATTCCCAGCTAAAGGATTCACTAAACTCTGTATAAATAGCAGACATTTTCAATAGCATTTGCCAAAGACAGAATGGATGTAACATCCTGGAGCTATCCAAGAATTAAGCCAAAGACTTTCTGCTAGGAATCACACAAGACTTGCCCTCTGTACAGAATGAAACTGATTACAAAATCATGGAATCTGATTCTAGTTTGGAGGGTTAGAGCTAACTAATATTTGTCAATGGGACATGACACCAAACTATTGCATGTTTATTATGACTCTCTTCACAGAAAATGGTACCAGTGATGATTAGACAAACAAAATACTGTGAGACCCCCTTATCCATGAAGGCTATGTTCCAAGCCCCCCTTGTGGGTGGCTGAAAACACAGATAATGCCAAACCCCATCCGCACTACCATATCCTATATATTATACATCTGTCTTGTGAGAAGACAGATGAGGAGCCAATCATTCATGGGAGACAAAGGCCAATGTTGGGAAAGGAGGCAGTGGTGGTTGAGAGCCCCTCCTCACAGGGATTATTGGGATTACTGAGGTGGTGGAAAGGCTCGCCACACAACACCCTATTTCACTTCTACTTGCCAGACCTCTGTCCCCACCCAGAAATGGTCCCATGAATAGCAACCTGCTACTGAAGTTGCTGAGGCCAGGCAGTAGTGAAGAAGGAGAAAGGAAGGACTTGAAGAGCAGAAAAATACATTCATTTAGGAGCTAAATTTGTGTTAGGGGAGGGAGGTGGAGGAGAGTGGGGGAAAATTGTCACTGCTAGTTGTACTTCTTGGAGTTCTTTCTTGGCAAATGCCACCATTTTTGGCCACCTCCTGGGCCTGGATGTAGCCCCAGCCAACCCCTTTGTGGTGGCACAGAAGCCAAGTTATAACATGCACAGCTGTTCTGTGGGGGCTTGAGTCCTATAGAAAAAACTGCAAATAAATTACTGTAATATTTTCAGACTGCAGGTAACTGAAACACCAAAAAGCGAACCCATGGATCAGGGGAGGGTCCTACTGCATCAAAACCATTTGGGGGATGAAATCTGCACCAGGAACTGGTATTAGACCCTATATGCATTGTATTATGTTGCTCTTTTATAGTGACACATTTTTAATTTTTATGTATAAATTATATATTTTTAATTATGATGTGCATCAAATCTATTGGGAGGAACAAATGAACAAGTATTATTATGTCTATATCTACGTAACCAATGTGACATAGTGGGTTGAGTGTTAGGACTACGACTTTGGAGACCAGGGTTTGAATCCCTGCTTGGCCATGGAAACCCACTGCGTGACCTTGGACAAATCATGCACTCTCAGCCTGGGCTCTGAAAGGGAAGCCCTGCTGAGGAGACAAGAAGTGGTGGCGGTGCACTCTGGGTAACTTTTGGAGTTCACAGGAGCAATGGGCACAGGGCTTGCATGTGGAGCCTGCCGAGGGCTTTGAGGGGAGGACTGTGAGTGGGGGAACACTGTATGATCAGCTTGCCTCTGGTGAGTGTCTTTTACTTATTCCCCCCTCCCAGTTTCTTCCAGCCCCTGTATTTTATTTGTATCCTCCCTTTACATTGTGAGCCACTTTGAGCCCCCACTGTCCCTAATGGTGGCATGGCCCTCAACGTAACCACAGGTCACATCAAAATCCCTAATTTTGGCTCCAAAACTTGCCCTTGACTTATACATGAGGTGGACTTATAGTTAAGCATATATGGTAACTGTTCAAACTGGAGGACAGCTCCATAATGGAATACTCCAACACACAATTCTCCCAACCCAAACCCAATTCCTTTCAGGAAGAAAACCACGAAGTCAGAAGGAAGACTGGCTAGAACCTTCAGCCTTATCTGCTAGTCTACTGTGTATAAATATAGTCAAGAGCTTCCACATGCTGTCTGAAGTGGCACAGTCCAGAGACAGGTTTACCACTTCAGTGAAAGGTAGGCACTCATCACACAGCAGTTGAGTAATGTTTACATAGTGTAGTCATGTATTTGCTTTCCACATGTTCTTTGACTACTCTACACAGACATCACCCTTGTGCTGCTTAGGTTATCCAAACTTTTATTGCTACCAGAACTGAAAGGAAATATTCCATACTGTGAGACACTTCAAGTACCTGTTCATCACTGAACTAAAGCTGACCCAAATAAATGGCTTGAAAAAGCTATATTAGGAAAACTATCTTTCTAATATACACAACTGGGACAGAATTCAGCAAAAATGTTTACCCCATCTGGCAATGCCCTCCAGCACACAGCACTGACAAATTCATTCGTGTCATCCTCTTTTCGGTCCTTATCCAAGACGCTTTTGACAGTGTCAAATTTGAAGGTTAGTAGTGTCTTTGAGAGGCCCTTGTAGTACAGGTAGAGGGAGTTATTTTCACTTCCTATAATCAAAAGTAAAAATATAGAGGCAGGTTGACAATATGCAGATTCCTAAATATTTGTTTCAAATAGCTCCCAGTGCAACCCCACATATTCTATCAAAAATAACTGTTCTATAAACTAACTGCTAAAGCAGAGAGCTCAAAGACAGGAATGAGTAAGATTATGGCTATATAGCACACCTATAACTCATGATCCACACTTCTAGAAATGCATTATTCAGGAAGTATAGTGTATTATTAAGGAAATATAAAAGGCAGTGGCTCTCAAGGACAATACAGTTTTAAGATGCAGAGACCCAAGTATAAAAATCCAAGACATAGTATCACCTCCATGTTATGTAATGGCATGGTTCCTATGAAGTATTCTATACTCTGCTCTAGACAACAGAGTTTAAGAAGAATGCTCACCAACTTAAAAGATACAGAGAGAAGCTATAAAGGTACTAAAAGGTCTGAAAGGAATAACCCATGAGGTTAGGCTGAAAGATCTGGATTATCTTCCAGAAGAAAGTAGTAATGCCAACAGTTTTCAAATATTTTAGAAAAATGGAAGTAGTTACCATATTCTCAAAGGTTTTGGGATTAATATTAATTTGCTTTTGAATTAACATGAAGAATATAAAGAGCAAATTACCTATCCTTGGATAGATGTATTGGATGTTTCATATTATTTTCCTTATTTTTTTTTTAAAAAATCAGTACATTTTCATGGAATAATGCATTTTTGATTGTGGAACCTCCCATATTTCTTGAAAACAGGTGACAGGCATTCATTAGGAACACATTAAATAGCAAAAATTAATAATCTTAAGCAGCTAAATCCACTAGATGTTTAATTCCACATGAACTACTTCATTATTCCATACCCCAGGTAGTCTTGATAAGCCAACACTCATAGGTGGCCTACGATCAGTGATGCCATAATAAAGCTTCTGTTTTTTAACTGGGGTGCAAGCCAGAATGTGCTATATTACAGTGAGCCCTCCACATTCGTTGGGGTTAGGATGCAGTACGCCCATGAAAGTGGAAAAAACACATATAAAAACACTATTTGTTCTGCCTGAGAACACTTCTCTAGGAATCTCTAGGTCCTCCAGTGCAACTTTATGGTCAACATCCACTGGATGCCTAGAAAAGTGTTCTCTCTAGGAATCTCTAGATCTTCCAGTGCAACTTCTGATGAAAGCTGACCACAGAGTCATGCTGGAGGATCTGGAGATTCCTAGAGAAGACATAATAATCAAATTTGTGAATAATTAAATCCACAAAAGTCAAACCACTAATGTGGAGGGTCAATTGTATTAGCAATTTTGCTGCAAAGCCATGAGCTCAACACAAACACAGGTTTGAAACCAACAGATTACAGATCCCTTGTTAAATAGCTATGACACTTACCACAGGCAATATAGTCTCCATTAGACGCCAAACCTACAAAATTCTTCTCATTGATGTGACCCTTAAAGGAACGCAAACAGTGTGGCTTCCCTACGTTCCACAGCTTTAGTTGACTGTCTGTTGACCTGAGAAAAGACAGATACAAACATCTGTGTAATTTGTAAGTTACCACTGTGTGTCAAAGCACCAGGAAGACCTTTCAAGGTATGTCTAGACTTCTGTCATGGCAAGAAATTATTACATTGACAGGCATCACTATCTAGCTTGAGTCAGAAAGCAGATCTCCAACATGATTTGTCCATTACACTGTGGAACAAAGCAGGGATGTTGCATTCAACAGAGTCAACTCCTATTTTTCCCAAAGTTTTGGTTCCCTAGAATACATCTGTCAGAGGTCTTAAAAAGCATGCTTTGTACCCACAAACACACTGTGCCTCTCTGGAGAATCTTTTTAGATCCTCACAGACAAGCATATTAGATTTATCAACAGGCACATTTAGCACCACTGCACAAAAACAAGAATAGAGTAAAAATGGTCAGAACAGTAGTAATCATTATATGTTCATGTGCTTTCCCAAGCGTCTATTTTATAAATGAAAGAAAAATGACTTGCTTAAGGCAGAGATTGGAATCCAGGTCCTTCTAGATTCCAGGCCATTAAATGATTATCTGGATCACACCGACTCTAAAGAATCACAATTATTTCAAAGTGGGACTGAAAAAAGCCAGGTTTTATGGCCCTTACTGCTTCAAGCCCCATGAATTACCCCCCCCCCCTTTTTTTTTGGCCAAAAAGGAGTGAATTGCAGAAGTAGCAATTCAGCTTTTAAACAGATTGCAGAGCTTCCCTGCTCTGTTTAACACATAAAAATTCCAATTTTTCATACCAAAAGGGAATGACTGATTACTGCTGGTTTTGTTTTCTTGTCACTTTGGGTATGCCATGAAGCCCCTGAAGAAAACAAAATTGGTCACACATCCAGCACAATTGCTTGCCCCTGGTTTAAAAGGTACTGGTATCACCAAAACTAGACAAAAAATTATTTTAATGCACTAAAGTATACTTTGAATAATCAGAAATACCTATGGCAGAATGCAAACTAGCTTTTTGTTGTTGTTAACTGCCCTTGATTTGGCCCCGAATCATGGTGACCCTGTGGATGAGACATCTCCAAGACCTCCTATTCTCCACTGCTCTGCTCAAGTCTTGTAGACTCAGGCCTGTGACCTCCTTGATTGAATCTATCCATCTGATGTGTGATCTTCCTCTCTTTCTATGGCTTTCTACCTTTCCTAGCATTATTGTATTTTCTAATGCATCATTCCTTCTCATGATCTGGCCAAAGTTCACATCATGACAACCTCAGTTTTGTCATCTTGGCTTCCAGGGAAAGTTCAGGCTTAATCTGTTCAAGGGCCAATTTGTCTTTCTGACTGTCCACAGTATCCACAGCACTCTTCTCTAGCACCACATTTCAAATGAGATTATTTTCTGTCAACTTTCTTCACTGTCCAGCTATGATATTTGTACATGGTAATGAGGAATACAGTGGCTTTGATGATTCTAACTTTATTGCTCAGTTGTAAATCGTTATGCTTTAGGATCTAGTATAGAATAATTTGGACAATGCTGAGTAAAGCTATGGATGGATATTATTGTGAAGTGTTTCCTTAGATGAAAGGCAGGTAAGAGTGTTCTGTTAGTCAAATCTTTTCTAGCCATATGACTATATTCTATACTTGATTGTAAAAATACTCATAAAATTTCTTCATCAATAAGACGTTATAAATTGGATTACTTGTGACATTGTAAAGAAATATTGTTGCTGTTAACTGCCACCAAATTGACTTGATGGTGACCAACGAATGAGAGACTTCCAAGTCATCCTATCATCAACAGCCCTGTTCAGGTCTTACTTACTCATGGGTTCTTAGACCGAGTCTATCCATCTGTAAGGTAGTCTTCCTATTTTCCTACCACCTTCTACCTTGCCAAGCATTATTGTCTTTTCTAGTGAGTCATGTCTTCCCGTAATATATCCAATGGTTGCACATGGTTGAGGGCCTGCTGGTAAGGGCATCTGCCCATCACTGCCCATTGACTAATATGGGTTTGAGCTCTCGTGGTTTTCCCATCTGCAGAATCAGAGGAACCAAACCCCTGTAAGTGGGAAGGGCTTACTGCATGGCTTGAAAGAAACAATTTTCTTCTTTTTTACCAGAGGTTCCTTCCCCAGACATCTAGAGGCAACATTTACTCACTCAGTTAGTGACTATGTAAATACCTATTATAAATAATTCTGCATCCCCTGAAAAAAGATTATGTCTCAAACACTGAGAAAGTTTATCTCAGATTATCAATTAGGCAAATAAGGGCATGAATTAAAGAGGCAAAAACATTATTTCTTTGAGAAATATCTTAGAGACTATTTTATTAACCTTGCTGACAAACAATGGCCTCAAAGATTTCCATCACAGAAAGCTGCACACATACACCTTCTGGGAGTTATAACCATTGAAAAATTCTGATGGATGTTGGTATCTTCAGTATACTGGTTTCAATGCACTGGAACACCATATTTTCACAGTATTATGAAAGTTGATTCGTTGATTTTGATAATTTTATTTGCCTATATATATTAATGTTGTTAAGTCAATTAAATGTTAAAATTCAGGTTTTTTTTTAAAAAAAAAATCAATATAAAAAAGTGAGGAATAAATTATGTCCCACTGCTTTTATTGGAAACAAATCAGCGCTCAAGTAAGACATTTTGCTATCAGAATTGAAGCCCAGATATCAGATCCCAATCTCCATTTCTAAAAAGTGTTTTTGCACCATTCAGGCTTCTAATCTAATTTCCTGCCTTCATCTATCCCACCCACCACCTTGCTCCTTACTTTGGCTCCAAACTTAGGTATTTGTTGCTGTTGTGTGCCTTCAAGTCATTTCTCCAATGTATGGCACCCTAAGGTGAATCTATTATGGCGTTTTCTTGGCATCTTTCTTCAGAGGGGGTTTGTCATAGCCAAACGGGGATTCAAATATTGGTCTTCAGAGTCCTAGTCCAACACTCAAACCACTAACCATGCTATGTATACATAAGTGAAAGTAAGTCCACCAAACTGTGCTAGCCACTGATAAAGCAAGACTGGGAAAATTCATATCACAAGAAAATCACCACACATTCTTCCTCTCTCCCTGAAGGGTTCTACCTGTTGCTCCTCTGGAACCAGGACCTTCAGTTATTCAGCCAGTTGCTGGCAAATTGGCCAAAGTACCACCTATCCCCCTTTAAAAGAGGATATAAATTGGTCATCTGAAGTGGCAAGATCACATCTGATGGGTTTGTGCCTTCAGAGGAGTCTCTTTTGGAGTGTTATGAAGTCTACGGCCAATCTCCTTGTTTAGAGTAAGGAGCAAGGTGCACTACTTTTGATCTTAAGAACCTGGTCTGCCACGAATAATAATGTTTTATTCTGAGTTGGGACAAGGAGTGAACTGGAAGCAATCATACTGTAATGGGCAGTGGAAGCAAAGAGTGTATCATCATGGGGCAAGGAAGAGCCACAGGGTACTGGTTAACACTAAACTGTCCTGATGTCTGGGTTGGCCTGATATCAGCTTCTCATAAAACAAAAACCAGCAATGGCCCAGGACCTGATCCTATATGGACATGTCAATTTGCTCTGTATTATGGAGACCTGGCCAAGGTGAGGGTGGAGGGTAATAAATCTCTCCCCATTCTTTCTGTCAGGTTCTCCGTACAGCTGGTGAAACTTGTAGAGTGGGAAGGCAGATTCCATCTCCCTCACCAGATGCCCATTCTGTTGTTTCCAGGACAAAATATTCTACTGGTGTACTGCCAACCCTACTGCTCAACGGACTGAGCTGGCTTAGTCTAGGCCAGGAGTAGGCAACCTAAGGCCCAGGGGCCGGATGCGGCCCCCCGAGGCCTTTGGACCGGCCCCAGGCCAGTCCTGCCGCCGCCGCTGCCGCCCGCCATAATAATATTAATTATTGTTGTTATTACTTGTTCTTTGGGTTTTCTTGGCAAAATCTCCACAGGGGTTTTGCCATGGCTTTTCTGGGGCTGAGAGAGTGTGCATGCATATTTTTTTATTTTTTTAAAAAAATATTTTAATATTTATTTATTTATTTATTTATTTATTTTTGGTGCTTCGGCCCCACAATTGTCTGAGGGACAGCAACCTGGCCCCCAGCTCAAAAAGGTTGCCTACCCCTGGTCTAGGCGGTGGTTTTGGAATCCCTCTAGCTTGTTGTGTTGTGGACTTCAACACCCATGCTGGGACTACTCTGTCAGTGCTTCATGTCCTCCATGATGCCCATGGATCTGTCCCTAGTAGTATCTGGCCCCATAGAATCATAGAGTTGGAAGAGACCACAAGGGCCATCCAGTCCAACCCCCTGCCATGCAGGAACTCCCAATCAAAGCATCCCTGACAGATGGCCATCCAGCCTCTGCTTAAAGACCTCCAAGGAAGGAGACTCCACTACTCTCCGAGGGAGTGTGTTCCACTCTCGAACCGCCCTTACTGTCAGGAAGTTCCTCCTAATGTTGAGGTGGAATCTCTTTTCTTGCAGCTTGCATCCATTGTTTCGGGTCCTAGTCTCTGGAGCAGCAGAAAACAAGCTTGTTCCCTCCTCGATATGATATCCCTTCAAATATTTAAACATGGCTATCATATCACCTCTCAGCCTTCTCTTCTCCAGGCTAAACATCCCCAGCTCCCTAAGTCGTTCCTCATAGGGCTTGGTTTCCAGACGCTTCACCATTTTAGTTGCCCTCCTTTGGACATGCTCCAGTTTCTCCACATCCTTTTTGAATTGTGGTGCCCAGAACTGGACACAGTATTCCAGGTGAGGCCGGACCAAAGCAGAATAGAGTGGCACTATTACTTCTCTTGATCTAGACACTATACTTCTACTGATGCAGCCTAAAATTGCATTGGCCTTTTTAGCTGCTGCATCGCACTGTTGACTCATGTTCAACTTGTGGTCCACCTGGATTCCTAGATCCCTTTCACACGTAGTCTCATTCAGCCAGGTGTCCCCCATCGTATATCTGTACTTTTCGTTTTTTCGCACCAAGTGCAATACCTTACATTTCTCCGTGTTGAATTTCATTTTGTTAGCTTTGGCCCAACTTTCTAGTCTGTTCAAGTCATTTTGAATTTTGATCCTGTCCTCTGGGGTATTAGCTACTCCTCCTAATTTGGTGTCGTCTGCAAATTTGATAACTATGCCCCCAATACCGTCATCCAAGTCATTAATAAAGATACTGAATAGCAATGGGCCCAGGACAGAGCCCTGTGGCACCCCACTGGTCACTTCTTTCCAAGTTGAAAAAGAGCCATTGTTGAGCACCCTTTGCATTCGACCAGTCAACCAATTACAAATCCATGTAACAGTTACTTTGTCTAGCCCACATTTTACCAACTTGCTTGCAAGAATGTCATGGGGAACCTTGTCAAGATATACTATATCCACAGCATTCCCTTCATCTACCAAGCTGGTAATTTTATCAAAAAAAGAGATCAGATTTGTCTGGCATGACCTGTTCCTCTGAAACCCATGTTGACTTTTTGTGATTATGAAATTACCTTCCAGATGTTCACAGACTCTCTGTTTAATGATCTGCTCCAGAATCTTTCCGGGTATTGATGTCAGACTAACTGGACGATAATTGTTGGGATCCTCTTTTTTCCCCTTTTTGAAGATGGGGACAACATTTGCCCTCCTCCAGTCCGCTGGGACCTCTCCTGTTTTCCAGGAATTTTCAAAGATTATTGCCAATGGTTCCGATATTACATTTGCAAGTTCTTTTAAAACCCTTGGATGTAATTCATCTGTTCCTGGAGACTTATATTCATTTAGATTAACCAGATGTTTCTGTACTATCTCTTTACTTATTCTGTGCTGAAATTCTCCTATTCTGTCTTCTGCTCTATTATCCTCAGGTTGAGCACCCTTTGCCTTTTCTGAGAAGACTGAAGCAAAGAAGGTGTTGAGTAATTCTGCCTTTTCTCTGTCCCCTGTTAACTTTTTGCCATCTTCTCCACACAGTGGCCCTACCATTTCCTTCTTTTTCCTTTTGCTACTGACATACCCCCAAAAGCCCTTTTTATTGTTCTTAACCTCTCTAGCAAGCCTGATTTCATTCTGCGCTTTAGCTTTTCTGACTTTACCCCTACACGTGCTAGCTATTTGTTTGAATTCCTCTTTGGTGATTTCCCCATTTTTCCATTTCTTATACATGTTCCGTTTAAAACACAGTTCAGTTGCAAGTTCCTTAGTCATCCATCCTGGTTTCTTGAGACACCTCCCATTCTTCCTCCTCGTTGGCACGGTTTGAAATTGTGCCTTCAGTATCTCCCTTTTGAGAAACTCCCATCCGTCTTGAACTCCCTTCTCTTTTAGTATTCCTGTCCATGGGATCACCCTCAGTATTTCTCTAAGTTTAGTAAAATCAGCTTTCCTAAAGTCTAGAATGCGTGTCTGACTATGCCTGGCTTCTCCTTTCCACTGTATAATAAACTCCAGGAGGACATGATCACTCCCGCCTAAGGATCCAACCACTTGCACCCCATTAACTAGGTCTTCCCTGTTAGTTAGGATCAGATCCAAAATAGCTGACTCCCTCGTTGCCTCTTCCACCTTTTGAACAATGAAATTGTCTTCGAGGCAAGTGAGGAATTTGCTAGACCTTGAGGATTTTGCCGAGTTGACTTTCAGCAAATATCCGGATAGTTGAAGTCACCCATCACTACTATATTTCTCCTTTCTGAGTGTGTGGTCATCTGTTCTAGAAAGGCTTCATCCAATTCTTCTGCTTGATTTGGGGGTCTGTAGTAGACTCCCACACTAACATCCCTGTTGTTTCCTTCCCCTTTAATTTTTATCCAGATGCTCTCCACTTGGCTTCCAGGATTGATGTCCTGGATTTCTTCACTGGTGTAAATATCCCTGACATATAATGCTATTCCTCCTCCTTTCCTGTTTGTCCTGTTTCTCTTGAAAAGGTTATACCCCTTTATTTCTACATTCCAGTCATGAGACTCATCCCACCAGGTTTCAGTGATGCCTATTATATCATATTTGCTTTCTTGTGCTAGGAGTTCAAGTTCATCTTGCTTATTTCCCATGCTCTGTGCATTAGTGTAGAGACATCTAAGACCATGTGTCCCCTTTACTTGCTGCCTGTGCACATTTTTTTTGCCTCCCACTGTTGGGTCCCTGTACTGTTTGCCTTGTTTCCTCTATGTCAGTTTGACTATTTTCTCCAGTCCTTTTGTCTTCCAGGACGTTGTCTCCCTTCCCCACACAGTTCAGTTTAAAGCCCTCCTGATCAAATCCTTCAGACCGTTGGCAAAAACATTTCTTCCAACTGGTGTGAGATGCAGCCCATCCCTTGCCAGGAGTCCGCCCTCATGGAACCGCAGTCCATGATCCAAGAATCCAAATCGGAGCCAATTGTTGACATCTGCTATCTTCCTCTCTCTTCCTGGACCATGCTCTTGAACTGGCAGAAGAGACGAGATGACAATCTGTGCCTCCATTTCTTTCAGCTTAATTCCTAGAGCCTCGTAATCCCATTTGATGTTCTGAAGGCTGTGTCTTGCTGTGTCGTTCGTTCCCACGTGGACCAAAAGGAAGGGGTATTGGTCGGTAGGCCTGACCAGTCTTGTCAGCCTCTCTGTCACATCTCTGATCTTTGCTCCAGGAAGACAACACACCTCTCGAGACATCTTGTCAGGCCCACAAATCACTGCTTCTGTCCCCCTCAGCAAGGAGTCCCCCACCACGACCACACGCCTCCTCCGAGGCTTAGCAGCGACTGTTCCCTGTGGTGGAACTGCCAGGGTCCCCTGCTCTGTCTCTGAAATCTGTCCATGCTGCTCTTCTGCGTCCTCCTTGCTAAGAGTAAGAGCTTGAAATCGATTCTGTAGCCGCAAGCTCCCAGTACGATCCCTGGTCTCCTTACTTGTGTGTGTGACCTTCCTCCAGCTTTCTACCTCCTGTGTGTGTGATGTGACCTTCTCTTCTCCAGCGACTTCCTCTGTGTGTTCCCCGTCCACGACCGTTTGTTCTGTTCTGTCAAGGAAAGCCTCTTGCTCCCTAATATGTTGAAGTGTAGCTACCCGCGCCTCCAGCTGCTGTACTTTGTCCTCCAAGAGGGCTACCAACTTGCACTTGGAGCATGTGTAGTTTCCCACATCTGCAGGTAAGAATACAAACATCCCACAGGTATTGCAGGTGACGGCAGCAGTTCCTTCAGTGTCCATACTAAGTCTTAATTAGTACCTGAAAGTGGACTACGACTTTCCTCCTCAAATAAAATCCCTTGCTAACAGTATTTAAGTCAATATTTCTACTGGCCACACATCTAGTTTTCTGTCCTGGGACAATAATGATTTAAATGTGGAAGAGCATTATATACAGTCAGCCCTCCATATCCACTATTTTTTTAAACTACAGATTCAAGCACCCACAGTTTGAAAATATCTTCCAAATATATAAACTGCAAAAAGCAAACCCTGATTTTATCTAAGGGACAGCATTATACTATGTCACTGTATTTAATGGGACATGAGCATCCATGAATTTTGGTATCCACGAGACCCACTGTAGTTCCATTGCCATGGATAGATCACTCATACCAGATCACCAGATACCTAGTAGAGTTTAGTTATTGGAGCATGTAGCCTCTGAAGGGGCGGACATGCTGATCAAAACCAGCCATCCTTGAAGGCTTATGGGTTCAGATGGATTTCTGATGGCTCTTGGTGAGTTTTCTGATGCCATGGCAGGTGATTCTGTAGAAGCCCTGATTGATCTCTGGAATGGAGAAATGTCGGAAGTACAGATGATTGTCCCAAGTGTACTCTCCTCTGGAGTGGAACAGCCAGGTGTGACAGAACATCAGTGATGATGAAACAAGTGGGACATAGATTACTGATAGCAGAAAAATCAGAACAGGCCTAACCAAACACAAGCAAGAGCCTATTGAAAGAATTACTCTGTGGTTATGTGGCAGCAAAGAAATCCCACTTGTTTTCCATCAATGCATTTGCATAGTATTATCCAGTGCAGATGTCTTGAGCACTGAAGGACCTTCTATGCTATACTACATCCCATAAGAGCAGGCCACAGGCCCACACAACAGCCTGCTGTGAAGACTTTAAAAGACTGTTTACAGACAAAAATCATGCACATCTTTTCTGGCTTGGGTGCTGTAGTTGATATAGGTCCAATGGAAGTAATGTTGGCTCCTGCTTATCCCATGTTATTGGATATGCTTTGATTTGTGCAGCCAGAATATTGGACAGGATCCTGGGAGAGAGCCAGGCCCTTATAAAAGCAGCTGAGGGGAAATGCCAAGTGAGTAAAGGGAGTAGAGACCACCTAGCTTCAGCAAGGAAGTGTTCCATCCCGCTTAAAAGAGGATTTTAGGGGGGGGAACCTTATCCGAATCCCACTACATTAGATTATTATTCTTATTATTATTATTTTGAAGGGTGGGAGTCAAGTTTCTGGAATGTGTAGTGGCCTGTCAGCTTCATGCATTCCTGTATGAAATGGATTAACTACACCCATTCCAGTCTGACATCAGGCTTGGCTAGTGGACAGAAATGGCTTTGGTCATGTTGGTGGATCACCTGCACTAGGAACTGGAAAGGAGGAGTGTGCCCATTTGTTTTGCTGAACCACCCAGTGGCTATCAATACCATCAACCATGATATAATTTTGGGCCACATCTCTTGGATGGGACTTGGGGACACTGATTTAGTGTGGCTCCTGCAGAGGCAAACTCAAAGGTGGTGCTGACGAATGCCAGTTCAACATCATGGCCATTGGCCCATGTGGTTTCTATGGGCTCAGTACTGCCCCCCCCCCCCAAATGCTGTTTAACACATACAAGAACCCTTGGAAGAGGGTGTCTAGAGTCTGGGTGTTCAGTGTTGCCTGTAAGTCAGGGGTAGGCAACCTTTCCCCTTTTAGGGTCGAGGGACTTCAGCTCCCAGAATCCCAGGAGCTATTGGCCAACATGGGACTATTGGCCAACATGGCTGAAGCTTCTGGGAGCTGAAGTCCCTCGGCCCTTAAAGGGGAAAGGTTGCCTACCCCTGCTGTAAGTTGATGACACTCAATTCTATCCTTTCCCAGTATATTGTTAACACTCAACTCTCTCCTTTCCATCCAGTTCCAAGAAAGCTGCTTTGGTACTAAGTTAGCTTCTTTTCTGAGTAACAGACTGCATAATGGTAAATAAACTGAAGCTTAATCCACCCAAGACAAAGGATGGGATGGGGAAAGGGAGAGATTTTAACTACAGGAGCCACTCCAAGGCAAAGGACTCTTTCCAAGATTCAAACCAGACACTTCTCCCCCTCCTTCCCCAGAAATGTGCCTTTCTCACAGGGATTCAAGTATCCATCCCCTAAAAACACTGTTTCCTCTGCTATCTCTTCTCAGCCTGTCTGATGCAAGAAAGCAGGTGCAGCTGTGTGGCTCCAAGCTGTCAACCAAATCCTAGCAAATCTCACAAAGCTTAAGCAGGATCTCAAATCTGAAAGCTCCTTTTTGCTACTACTTCTCCCTCACCACTATGTGCTCTAAGTCCTTGTTCCAGTCAATCAGTCTGTCCCAAAATGGTGCCACTCTGACCAAAAAGAACCAATGCCCTGCACCCAAGCCTCCCCAATCACCATTACTAGAAAGACACAGTTAAGAGAGTGAGCTTGTGTGGGGAGACATCACCACATCAGCAAGGCTGTATAGTGGTTTTAAGGGACCCTAAAAAGATATTTCATACAACCCTCAAAATGGCCCTAAAAGCCACTGGTTCCCCTTGTCTTTCTTGTGCACCAATACTTTGACTAGAGCCTTCCCCTCATGCCCCCTTTTTCCTCTCACTGCCTCCCCTGTCCCCCTTTCCCCTCACCACCTCACCACCCCATTGGATCTTTCCACTTTCCCCTGGGGGGGAGCATATCACTCACTTTGAGAATCACTGGCTTATACCCAGACTATCTGGAAGACTACAGCTTAGACTATCCTTGGCTTAGATTATCCTTTGTTCCCATTGGCCTTGCCCCTCTAACTTTGAATAGTCATTTCCAATCTACTTGGGAACAGGGAATGATAAATAAAATTTCATCACTGGGATTCTGTTCAGTCTATCTGCTCAATATGGGATATGATCAAGCCAAACCAGCCATCAAACAATGTGTAGTAGACAAAGAGCATCAATCAGATTTAGTCAGGTCTTCAACCTTCATTGTTAGTGATTCTAACAGGTACTTCACCTCCCCTATGACATATTTAACTAATCTGGAAGTCCCTGAACATCTGGGGGCCTTTACTATAGCACAATACCATACTCTCCCCTCAGCTGTCCTTGAAGGCCAATACAGCAAGATCCCTTACTAGGAGAGACAATGCCCCTGTGAGACTGGTTATATCGAAACAACAGACCATGTGTTACTCCAGTGTTTGTATTACAGAGACTAGGACTAGCTTAACGTCCCCCATACTGTATAAATATTCAGGACATACAGGATAAATTTTATACTTTAGGGAGCCCTGGTGGCGCAGTAGTTAAATGTCAGTATTCCAGCCTCTCACAGCAACAAGGTTGTGAGTTCGATGCCAGGCAGTGCTCCAAGGTTGACTCAGCCTTGCATCCTTCTGTAGGTCGCTAAAATGAGTACCGAGCTTGTTGGGGGAAATTCACTTACACATTGTAAACCACTTAGGGAGTGCTTAAGTGCACTGATAAGCGGTACAGAAATGTACATGCTATTGCTATACTTTCTGTTGCTTTCAGACACTAATCTTTATACAACATACTATGTTGCTAGGTTCTGTACAGTAGTGCTTAAAATTTGTTGGATGATGACCAATGCCACAGACCAGAATTAATGAATATTGCTCTGTAAACGGTGTAAACAACAATAATAATATAGTAATATTTTTCTATGTCCATTTTATGTTTTAAACAAAAGTATATTTTATTTTTATGTTGATAACTGAATGTACCCCACTCCCTTGTGCTGGTCTATGATTCTAATAAAGATTTATTCTATTCAGTGGATGAAAGATGGAATTCTTCAAACATTTAAGGATAGATGAGAAGCGAACATAAACTTTGACAGAAATAGAATCAGAACCCTGAATACAACTGTTCAGTGACGTGTCCAGGGACAAAGAGAAATACTGTAAGAATCAATGCAGAGAAATAGAAGACAAGGACAAAAAAAGAAAGAACCAAAGAATTTCCCCACAAGATTTGAGAAATCAAAGGGAAATTTAAACTAAGAGTGGGGATGTTCTACAAACAGCAGGGGAACACATTACATGGCCAAGTGCAAATAAAACATCAATGGAAACAGAAGAACTATATATAAAAAAGATGAAAACATGACAGATTCATTCAAGGAATAACCATTTGAAGGTGAACCTACAAATTCCTGGCTCGACAGGAGACTGCAGTCAAGAAAACTAGGACTTGGAAGTGCATCTATGAGGGAACTAGACACGATCCTGAAGTGTAAAGATACATCATTGTATACTGATATTAGGGAGATCCATGCTATCATATTTCCAATTTCTATGTATGACTGTGAAAGCCGGACAGTGAAGAAAATTAATAGAAAGAAAATCAACATGTGAAATGTGGTGATATAAAGAGTTCTATGGATACCCTGGACTGCTAAAAAGTCAAATAAATGAGTCCTAGAGCAAACTAAGCCTGAATTCTCCCTAGAAGCCAATATGACTAAAGTGAGACTTTTTTCTTTTGGACATACCATAAGAAGACATGATTCACCGAAAAGACAATAATGCTTGGTATCATAGAAGGCAGTAGGAAAAGAGGAAGATCGCATTCCAGATGGATAGACTCAATCAAAGAAGCCATGGACCTAAGTCTGCAAGATCTGAGCAGGGGTGTTGATGATAGGTTGACTTGGAGGTCTATCATTTATGGGTCACCATCAAATCAAAGTTGACTTGATGGCAGTTAACAACAACAACTAAACTGTATTTAAAGGACTGTCTTCTCCTAGATGATCCTACCTTTGAATGAGGTCCACTGTCTCTACTTGATGGTGTTTTATCATTCAGTACAAATTATATTAGTCCATAGGGATTTATATTTCCTAATATAAATGTTATTAGATTTTAGAGAAATGGAAAATGCACAGCATGAATATTTGAACAAACAAATAATCAAACAAACATTCCAATAAATTAGTAAGCAGGGTTGACATGTCAAGAGAAGCATCCAATTCAGAGAACTGTATGCCCCCTCACTAAGCCTGTATCCATTTGCGTGCAAATCCCCAGCCACTCAGCTCAAATAATAAAAAGAGCACCTCTCTCATAACCAATTTACCAAGCCCCGAACAAAGTGACAAGAGAAAAATAACATTTTTGGCTTCTAGATGGAGTGTGACCATCCCAAACTCCTGCTTGTTGTCAGGGAGGTAGACTGATGCTAATTCTGATTTGGAATAAATGACAAGCCTTGTCCTTCTGTGATCATCTGCATAGATGAGTACAAAAAAAAATATGAAGGGAAGCTGGAGCATAACTTAAAGGCCTTTGCAGACTGCCAGAAATAGTGCAAATTGAGTCCACTTTATGGAGTTAGGGTTAGTGCTAGGGAGTCATGGGAACTGTTTTTTTTTCCTGAGACATTGAGCCTTCTCTGTCAGAGAGCTCTGGTGCCACAATAAAATACAGTTCCCTAACCCTTAAAGTGGACTCAATTTGCACTATTTCTGGCAGTCTGCAAAGGCCCTTAGTGTCTAGAGGCAGGAGATGCCTGGAATTCCCCACTGTCTTGCTGATGTCTTTCCCCTTTCTTGCTCCTTTTCTCTTTCTCTGCTGTTTTCTCCACTTTCTTTTTATTCTAGTTCTCTTTCTTTCCAGCTTCCTCATAAATACCTGTCCCTCCACATTTATTTTTTTCCTGTTTTCCTCTAACTCATGTGCTGTCTTATTCTCTCCCCCTAAAATGCCACTGCTTTCCACCCACCCTTGCACTGCTCATGGTGGCACAGAGGTGTGAGGAAAGCTGCCTGGTGGGACAGAGCTGCACTAGACACAGGAAGCCCAGGCTAGAGGAAGCAATAGAAATGCACAATCACTTTGTGAATCAGCCTGTGCAGGGATTATAGGATAGGAACCTGGGGGCAGGGCAGGCAGGCCCCCACTGGCTGACAGGTCAAGGGCACTGCACCACCCTGTCCAACAGTACACCACTAAATATAAGCATTCACAGAACTGTTTGCACACCCTTTACTATTTCTTCCTTATAGTCTGCTGAACAGGAATTTTGTAAATATGAAAGCAAATGTTCATTATTATATTATATATAAATGTTCAATATCAACATTTTCTTGGACTCCTTCAATCTAATGAGAAGGTGTGAATCCAAGGGAGATGAGAAATCGTTTTCTATTTCTGTTCTAATAAAAGCATGGCCATATGGTGAGCACCAGAACAGTTCATACAAATACGTGGTATACACATATATCTACAACACACGTACAAAACAAGTCTTTGGAATTTTCTGGAAGAAACAATAAGCATAAAATTTTTGCATAAACACAAACACTTACGCAGAAACAATTTCCTCTCCACTAACAAATTTTGCATATGAAACAGCTTTGCGATGTCCTTTGAAGACCATAATTGGTTGCTTAGTGTTCCGAAGATCATAGTAATGAACACAGTGATCTAGGGAAAGATATGTGGAAAAAGGAAAGTATTAACATTATTAGTTATCCAGTTATCAATACTACTACAAAAAGAATGGAGCCATTGATCCAAGTCAGATTTTGTTCTAGTCACAGCTTTGCTAGTCGAGCATCGACATTCCATCTAGTCTTTAGCCTGGAATAAAGGAAGATGTGGTGGGGAGCTAATCCCAATCTATCAAGTTCTTATCTAGCTGTTTTTTAAAAACTTTTTCCTGCCTAATTAGAACACACATGTCTATTATAAAAACATTCAGCTTATTGCTCCCCTGAACAATTATTTCACAATTGCTCTGAAAGTGCTACTAACATCTAAACAGTACTGCACAAATTACCAGCACATTTTATTTTCTGTCTAAATAAACCAAAACCAGAAGTTAGACAACTGAAACTTAAATACATGGGTTTGCTTAAAAACATACATGGGAATATGATATCCTCCCATGCTTATATACTTCACTGCCAAGTTTAATCAGACATTTCTGTAGTGGGAGGAAATGCTGAATATATGCATAAAAACTTGTTCCTTCATAGGAAAAAGATCTATGGATCATACATAAAGGCAAACCACCCATTTAGGTCATTAAAGCAACAAATCTTTGCTGCTTTTTAAAAAAATTTTTTTTACCTTTTGTGTTGTCGCTGCAACAGAAAATGGCTACAGCTGTGGAAATTGGTTTTACTAGTAGCTTCTAAGTATAATATATTAACTGAATTCTGTTTGAAAACCAGGTTTCTTTCTAGTCAGAAAGCCTAGGATTTATAACAGGAGACACATTTAGAGTGGAGTAAGTATCATGCATCAAGCTACAACAGGAACAGCAGCAGGGGAGGATACAAATAAGCACCTGGATTGCTGTGGACAAGAAAAAGGTGGAGTGAGGCAGAAGCATCTGTTTGCAGCTTTGAATAATCTTCCAAATTCTGCAATAAACCCCCAAAAGCTTGACGGTATATGGCCCCAGCTCAGCATGCCTTTCTGTATACCCTATGTGATCAATCAATTTCTGGTCTGATCAGTAGGAATCAGCTAGCGCGTTCTAAAATTAGCCATTGAATCATTGATTATTTCTGTAACCACTCTCTGTGCCCAATTGAGGTTTCATTATCATTTTTTATTAATCCAAAATCACAATTTTAAAGCAGCTACATCAAGTCTAATGCTCATCACATTCATTAATGTCTGAACAGGTGGCCATGTTCCCTAATTAAAGAGATTCTGCCTTTCTCTCTCACACCATATGGACCTTTCACTGAACAAGATAAAACTACTACCTGCTTAGGAAGCCAAGATCTTAAAGTAGGCTGAGAGAGGAATAAAAATCCCATGGACCTCAGCAGAAGCCTCTCAAATTGATTTATGAAGGTCTGAAGCTGTTCACAACTGGCATAGCTCCTGGCAATCCTCTCCATTTTAGATTGTATATTTAAAGTGATCTAAAACATCCATACAATTCCAGTAATAATGGGTGCCAAGAACAGACCAAGAAGGCAGTGGCAGCTTTGCCAATACCCCTCAAGCTTATCCCATTAGTCTTCCTGCCATGCCAGCAAGGAGCCTCAGCTCAAAGTACCATCAACTCTGACTTACTATACTCTTTATCAATACCCAAACTCCAAGGATTATAGAATAATAATAATAATAATAATAATAATAATAATAATAATAAGTTTTATTTCTAAGCTGCCCCTCTGCTCAGCAATCGGGGTGCCGTACAGCATAATTTAAAAACAAGAGACAATGTAAAATTCCTATATCCCCCACCCTAATCCTCCCACCCCTTAAAACCAAATTAAACTATAATAACAAAGTTAAAACGATTCTTAAAAACATAATAAAAACAAAAACAAAACAAAAACAAATAAAAACGAAGTAAACAGTTTGGGCATGTCCATGTACTATGGGGGTTTAAGGGCGTAAGGTAACCTCCGCTAGAAGCAAATACTTTTCATGGAATTGTCAGTGGACATGGAGACTAACACAGAAATATTTTGTAATATCCAAACCAATGTTTTGCTAAGATTTCTAGTATATGCACAGAAAGATCTGTGTCTTTCTAGAAACTCTATCTTCATCGAAGTAATAAAATATAATGGATTTGCACTGCACAGATTCAAAGACAATGCCTTCAGTTTCTCACCATTCACTTTCCTCTCACATCACCAAGAGTAACTATAACCTAGCAAGTTAAAAAAAAGTCACATAATATGTACCTAAGCAATGCAGTAGATCACTGCCTGTGCTTTAATTCCCATTGATATGAAAGGGGGGGGGGGGAACACAACAGGTCTCTAACTGAATTAGCTACAAAACTGGTGGCAAGAAGGCACCAGCTAATGAATGGCAGCCACTTCAAACAACTGAAGGAGCCATGCCAATTCCACAACATTGCATATTATTAACGTGCTTGGAATAATCTCTGAATGCTAACTCTACCACACATATTAGATCTAAGTAGCTTTATTTTTGGTAGCTTATTATGTTTCTGACAAATTGTACTTCTCATGTATAGGTCTATAACTACTAATAGTGCTTTTGATCCTCAAGACCAACATGGATCCAGAATAATAATAATTTAACTGTAATGTTTTCAAAACTGAGTTGCAACTCTTGGGCTGGAGGAAGGGGAGGGACACACAGACCTCTGAACATGTGCACATCACTAAGCAACAGGACCTCCAGGATCTGCTACATGTTACTGTAGCAGATATGTCTGGTCACTTTTGTGTGTCCAACATCTCTGCAACACTAGACACCTGAAGAACTTTCATACATGTGTGCACACACAGACATCCCTTTTCCAGTATTGAAGATTTGTTCTCCATCCAGGATCTGCCACTAGACCCTGCCAGGAGGAGCTTTGTGCTATTTTCCTTTCTGGTACCAGTGGCATGCTCCACTTTTTCTTCCCTTGTCTCCAGGTCCATTGCAAGAACAGAGGAGAGGAGCAAAGAGCTAGCATATGCTTGTTGGTCAGGTAGCAGGGCAGTGTTTGAGACAAAAAAAAAATTAGAAGTGAAGCTGCTCATTATTGTGCTGCAAAATATCAAGCAAGTGCTTCTTCAGTTTGTCCACTGAAAGAACAAAGCAGGGGAATGCAGAGCAGGTATGCACAAACACACACACTCTCCATCCTTCTTGGCTCTAAGTTCAGTCCTTTGCTTTTTCTCTTGCTTTTTACACAGTTTAAGGGATGTTTCTAAAATGTCCTCTTTGCTTCTACAGCAAAGTGCATATTGTAGAAGATAACTCTGTTGAACAGATAAATATCAACACAGAGGAGATGGAAACATAGCATTCCCAGTATTTCCCAGCAATGCTACTTGTTACAAGACTGAGGAATTTCCATGATAAAAAGATCAGATAAAATCAATTTAAATTTTGCTGTAAATATTTTTTTTAAAGGAGCCTGAGTTTCTCAAATATCTTTTTCTGGCTCATTCCTGACAAGATCACAAGAATTCAGAGGAACTGAGGAATGAAGGTAGGCAAAACAATGTCCTAGTTGAGGTGGAAGGCTGACACCACGTTTGGAAGAAAGATGATACTGGGCTGAAGGACCACACTGTGTTTGTCAAATTGGTGATAAATAGGGTCTGGAAGGAGCACACACAACTCCCTGACCTTCTCACAGATTTGATGGTCATCAGGTCTGTTTTCCAAGACATCAGGAGAAAATCTGATGTCACTAGGGGCTCAATGGGTCTAGATGTTATCTGAGTAAGCACAAGCTGCAAGTCCCAAACAGGAACAGGGCTAAGAGTTAATGGGCGTAGGTTTTGGTATCCCTGAAAGAACATTTTTATTAATGCTTGTTGAAAACACAATGATTTATACATTGACCTAAGACTGTGGGAAATGACAGCCAAGTAGACCTTGATTGACAACAGGCCATTCCATTTGTAGAAACATGTTCAAGGAATGTGAGGATAGAGCCCAAAGCTGGAAAAGAATGCCCCAAAGTTGTTCCATTTGTACTGGTACAAGTGTCATGTACACAGTTTAAGGGATGTTTCTAAAATGTCCTGCAGACTCTGTGGTCTGAGATGGGAATATGTTCCATCCTTTCAACTTCAGAGTCTCTATATTGGGGTAGTGCACCCAACTTCTTCACTGAGTTAGCAGATCCCTTCTCAATGGTAATCTGAGGAACTGGTGGTATGAGAGACAGCAGTGTGGCAAACCACAGTTGTTTGGGGCAACAAAGAGTGACTAGGATACACTGTGTTGTCCCCAGTACCTTTGTTATGAGATGGAATGGTGAGAAGGCATACAGAGGTGCCCCCCCCCCCGCCAATCAAAGAGGAACACATCTCCTAGACTACTCCACAACAGTGGGTTACTGGAGCAAAGCTTTTAACATTTCACATTTTCCTTAGTCACAAAGGGGTCTATGGTGGGTGCTCCCCACATCTTGATGAGGGGTGTGGCAGTCCCTCAGTGTAGACTCCAATCATGACTCATAGAAGACATCTTGCTGAGGATACCCGCTACCCCAGGAAGTTGAACAGCTACAGGAGTGAGGCTTCTTTGAAGTCACCAATCCAAGTGGCTGAGTGCATTCTTCCCTGTTCACATAGTAGTCAACAGTAGCATTGTCCACAATAATCCTCCAACTGTACTCCTCAGAGGAAGTTCAAAAACCTTGAAGACTTTCAGTACAGCAAGTAGCTCTAGGGTGCTGATGTGGAGCTTGTGCTTACATTTTGAGCATTTAAGCTGAAGAAAGGTAAGTACTGCTGGAGGTGACGGTATGGTTTCCAGATCCATCACCATTTTGGTTGCTCTCCTCTGGACATGCTGCAGCTTATCAACATGTTTCTTGAATTATGGAGCTTAGAACTGAACACCATATTCCAGGTGAGGCCTGACTAAAGCACAACAGAGTGGTATTATTACTTCCCTCAATCCTCAGTTACTTCCCACTATACTCCTTGATGCAGACTAGAATTGCACTGGCTTTCTGATCTGCCACATCACACTGCTGACTCATGTTCAGCCTGTGGCCACTAAGATGCCTAGATCCCTTTCACACGTACTACCGTGATTGCCTAGTGGCTCCAAAGTAGCATGAGAAATTTAGCACCTTTATTGCTCTGACTCCTAAAAAAACCAAAACCCTGCAAAATTAAGCTTCTTTTGTCTTTTTATTCCTGCCAATGCCATATCATCTCTCTTGCTTCTTGAAACATTTTTCTCATCTAACTTCTTAACAGACATTTTCTTTTCACTTCTTGGCAAAGCATACAGACCATTTTCTCTGGAGCCTCAATGACTGTTTTCTAAAATAAATATGAGGTTCAATACAAATTGGAAATTGTATCATGTAGTGGCTAGGTTGTAGCCTGATATTGCAGGGCTGAGACATGAAATTTACACAACCATTCAGGACACTGACTTTTTACAATTGCACAAAAAGGATTGTTGGTTTATATACCAACAATCCTTTTTGACCCCAAGGATGACATCCAGTGTTGGCTGAAGAAGAGGAGCTGGCACCACACATGGACGTACTGAGTCAATGTATTCCACTCCCCTGCACAACAAATCAATATGCAGATTTAAACCTAACCTCCCAACCTACTAAGATCTAGGAATCAATGCGAAAGAGTGAAGCTGACAGTTTATATACCAACAATCCCTGATGAGATACTTGGTTTCAGTTAAAGGTGTATGTGTGTGTGTGTGGGGGGGGAATAATTCCTGCAGCAGGGTCATGGGAGCCTGGAAAAGGCATTCATCTCACCTTCCTCAGCCTGTCACAGAAGTTCCACCTCACCCCCATGCTTTCCAGATGTGGGCCAGGAAAAAATGGGTGGAGGTTGCACTGGTTGTGCATTCCAGATTTACATGTTTCTGGCTGAGTGATAAACCTGAAGATGGAGTCCATGTGTGGGTTTAAGTCCAGATGAAAGTTTGTGAAATTTAGGTGAAACATTACCTAAGCCAAAACTAAATTTATATTATAGCAATTGCTCTGAACATCAGCACTCTATGTTTAAGCATTAAAATTAAAAGTCAGAATGTTCTTCAGTTAGACTGTGATATCACAGCAGCTCATACAACACCGAAGAGCATGGGATAGATGCTAGAGACAACTGGGCTTGGTCTGCAGTTCTAAGTGCACAGAGTAAGTTCCTGTGATCATACAGTGTAACATCTGATGAAACATGCATATGATTATGCTGTTAAATAGTTCAGTGGAGACTGCCTGAGATTATATGAAAGCCCACACTTGATGTTAAAGTAGCCCCAATCCTGGAAAATTGGAAGTCAAAAGCTCATGTAACAGTCAATTTATTTGGCAAGGAAGTATGCAAATTGTTAGTTCAGAGCAATTCTGCAATGAATATATTATTCAGGTTTAAGATCTACTTTATAGCATTTTGACATTCTATATAATAATAATAATAATAATAATAATAATAATAATAATAATAAAATTTATTTATATACCGTCCAATGGTTGCCCAATCCGGGCGGTTTACAACATAAAACACAATTACAATGGACAACATCCCCCCCCTTAATACCCCATTGTTGCACTTCTAGGGGAACCAGGGTTCAGAATAATGTCACTGAAAATAACAATTTTATTTTCATCACATTTATCTGTTGCACGCTATTAATTTATAAACTGGGGGAAATAGGATTATGATGTTGCAATACCTTTATAAATATTAGCAATAAACCATGATAACTGAATGGACACTAAAGAAACTATGCAATCTGAGTGAATTGACTAAATGTTGCATATAAATTATCTTATGCTGAAAATAATGTTTGAATGTCTCACAAAAATGGTAGCCTCAAAGCATAAATACATGTTTTTTCCTGTGATATGAAGACGCAGCGGGAGGGCAGGGAAGAAGGCAGAAAAAGCAACTTGGATATGTGCACAAAACTTACGCAGCACAGCATTTAAAAACCAGACATGTCATCTGTTGAGGCAGGTAACTGGAAATGTCATTTCATCAAGCAATTTCCTTGAGTCAGTGATTAGGAGTCCCTCAAACATGACTGCAGCCTTGGAAACTTGAAGGAGTGAGTCATTTTCTCTAATGGAAGCTGCAATAGCTGGCAGCAACAGTAATTTTGAATTTAGAGGAGCGGGGAAAAGAATGGAATGAAGCTTAAAAATTACTCACACATCAATTAGGTTTTTTTATATATTTTATATAGTGGACCTCTTTATTAAAAGTAACCTTTAAAACTACCAAATGTAAGGCTCAATGTTTAGGAAAAAATATTGCTTTTAAACATGGAGTTAGCAAAAAATCAAAAACTGAACAAACTGCCTGCTAAATAACTACACTCAATTCCAGAGCATTAAAAAAGAACCCTCAATTTCATCTCCTCTTTTGTCAACTCCACTTACCATTACCCCTTCCTTTTGGGTCATGTGGGAACCAATGACACTGCAAGGCATAGCCTTCAGAATATCACAAGGGATTAGGAGGCTTTGGGTAAGAAGCTGAAGAACCTGGATGCACAAGCTGTCAAATCATTTCTTCTCCCATTTGAAGAGCACAAGCCCAGAAAGGGAGATACAAGTAGTGGAGGTGAACAACTGGGGCTGCAGCTGGTGCTGCCAGAAATTATTTGGCTTTTTGGGCCATGGTATGTTGGCAAGGGATGGCTTGCACCTCACAGCAGTGGGCAGGAACGTTTTTGCTAAGAGTCTAAAATATTTGATCAGGAGGGCTTTAAACTGAGGGCCCTTGCAGAGTGCTAGTAATAGTGCAAATTGAATCCACTTTAATTGCCCTGGCTCAGCGCTAGGGAATCATGGGAATTGTATTTTTTTCTGGGACATTGAGCCTTCTCTGCCAGAGCGCTCTGGTGCCACAATAAACTACAGTTCCCATGATTCCCTAGCACTGAGTCAGGGCAGTTAAAGTGAACTCAATTTGCCCTATTTCTGGCAGTCTGCAAAGGCCCTGAGTTATGTCAAAAAAATTAAAGTGTAGAATGAGCTCAGGCTTGCTAGAGAGGTTAAAAACAATGGCTTTTTTGTTTGTTTGTTTGTTTGTTATATCCATAGCAAAAGGAAGAACAAGGAAATGCATGGAGAAGATAGTGCAGTGCTGACAGGGGACAGAGAAAAGGTAGAACTATTCAGAACCTTCTTTGCCTTGGTCTTTTCCCAAAATGAAAACATTGCTCAACCTGGCAAAAATGGGTGGAGGTGATGTAGTGGGGAAATGCAGCACAGAATATGTAATGAAGTCAGGCTGGAATACCTGGCTACTTTAAAGGAATTAGTCTCCAGGGCAAGATGAACTACATCCAAGGGTATTAAAAGAACTGGCAAACATAATCTCAGAACCACTGTCAATAATCTTTGAGAATTCATTTGAGAACACAACTTCTATCTCCTTTTCATTTGATTTCTCTGTTTATGAATAAATTCTCATCCTCCCTCCAACCCTGTACTGTACCTAAAGTGTACTATACTGAGATCAAAAGGTGTATATAACATAGTTCCTCCTGCACATACCAGGAAAGGGAGAATGGTCCAAAACACACTGCAGAAATAATCCAGTTTGAGATCGCTTTAACTGCCCTGGCTCAATGCTAGGGAATTCTGGGAACTGTAGTTTAGTGACACATTTAGCTTTCTCTGTGAGAGAACTCTGGTGCCACAATAAACTACAATTCCCAAGATTCCCTAGCACTGAGCCAGGGCAGTTAAAGCAGTCTCAAACTGGATTATTTCTGCAGTGTGTTTTGGGCCAAAATTACCTTCCAGGTTTGGGGAGGTCAAGTCAGTGTTGTGCAAGATTAGTATCTCAACAGAGGCTGCTCTTCTTACCCAAATACATTTATCAACATCAGTGAAGGATTTCTACATAACTAGGAGTGACTATGAACTAGAAATTAGGGATGAGGCTCTTTCAATTACATATTGATATTAACAATTAATTCAGAGCAATCCACATGATGAGCTGCCTATCCTCTGAGTTGTTGTGCAGCCCTATAAAGTGCAACCACTAGTGGTAGACGATTACACTAGCACAATGCACCAATTGGGATTCTGGCCAGACATCAATCAGTCAGTCAGAAACTGCCTCCATAGCATGTTCCATAATCAATATCAACAGTGAGTTATTCAGTCATGCTTGATATTGAGTGTCAGTCTCGGAGAAGACAGTATCATAGCCAGGCTGGTGAAGATTGGTTAAAGCTTGTACCAAAGAGATAGACTCAGCTTCTGGAAACAATATTGGGGAAACCAAGGGGAAGTAGAGGTTCATGACCATCTGGAACAAAAGAGCTTGCTCCAATTGTGCCACTTGGACTCAAGATTAGCAATCCTGGTGCACTGGCCTGATGAAATACTGGTAATGAGAACATAGCCACTGAATTAGGGTTGCCATATCCTGATTTTTGTTGAGACGTTCCTGGTTTTTAAAGGTATTTGAGATGTCCTGCTTGGTTTTGGGATTATGTCCCAGCAAGGACAACGCCACCCTCACCCTGGTGCAGCCACACAGGGCCTTGGCCAGCCAGCCAAGAAAGCCCCAAAGACATCCATGGTGAGGCCTCCCTGGCACAGCAGTGGGGGTTGGCCAAGCAAGCCCACCCCAAAGACATCCAGGGAGGGAAGGCCTTCTTCCTGCAGCTGTGTGGGGCTTCAGCTGGCCGGCTGAGACCCAGGAAGATCCAGGGAGGGAAGGCCTTCCTTCTGTAGCCATGTGGGGCTTCAACCAGCCGGCTGACCCCCAGGAAGATCCAGGGAGGGAAGGCCTTCCTTCCACAGCTGCGTGGGGCTCAGCCAGCCAGGGAAGGAAGGCCTTCCTCTCGCAGCTGTGTGGGGTTTCAGCCAGCTGGCTGAGCCCTAGGAAGATCCAGGGAGGGAAGGCCTTCCTCCAGCAGCTGCGTGTGGCTTCAGCTGACCGGCTGAGGCCCAAGGAGATCCAGGGAGGGAAGGCCTTCCTCTTGCGGCCACGTAGGGCCGCAGCTGGCCAGCTGAGCTCCAGGAAGATCTAGGCTGAACATGCCCAGCTCTGGTCACCAAATAGTCAGGGAATCAAACCCTGGTCTCCACTCCAGAGCCCTAGTCCAATATACAAACCACACACAGCTACATCCCAACCTTCTGACCAAGAAAAAGTTCAAAATGTCCTCCATTTTGAGCATGACTGAGACACATTAATTTATATTGGTTTTTTTTTTAATTATTAATGTTTTTGGCTTTTAGTTGGTTGTGCCCTCCATTTTTCTTGAATGTCCTACATTTCCCCCCTTTCATTTTGTCCCAGTTTTGTGGAATAGAATTATGGCAACCCTACCCTGAATGCTTCTCATCAAGGCACAGCAAGCAGTGATTATATATATCAGAGGGGTGGGGATTGACACAGAGAAAGAAATTTGCTATGATAAGCAAAGCACTGCTTGAAAGCAGCAAAAGCACTAGCTTGCTCTCTCAAAAATAGAGCAAGGTGAAAAGTAAAAGATACTACTACTGCAGTGGTCAATATGGAGCTCCATGTGAAGACACATGCAATGAATCAGACTGCAGCATGTGGGCTTCCCAACAAAATTATTATTACTGCACATTTATTACTCTAAAAGTTTTCAAATTTTGGACAGGCAAAGAACCTATAATAAAGCTTTGCCCAAAAAAAATATCAAGAGAAATGTGGGTTTTTCAGAAAGGTGTATAAGGAAGAAAAGAAGTGTCACCATGTAAAATTTTGAGAGCAAACTGTAGAATAAGAGATAGTGAGAGAGAAATTACAGAAGAGGTCAGTTTTGGATAGCCAAGAAGCAAGAAAGGAAGAAACAGATTACAAGTAAGAATATATAAGAATATGGGAGCAGAGAGACAGGATGGATAATTCTGTGGAGAGCTTTTCAGTCATCTCCACATTTAGTAGTAAAGTTTCCCTATTGCTCTTTAGACAATATTAAATATGATTTGCATTTCTGGTGTGGTGGGATATTCTCTGGCCAGAATGAATTCACATCCCCCCCCCCCCCCAAATGAATGCATAGGACATTGGGCCCCTCCTCCCTTTTTTTTAATGGGACTAAAAAGTACCCCATCAGGGAAAAAGATAAAATAATTTGTTAGGACATCTGTTGGCCCAAACTTTTTTCTGCATTCTTGAAAAAATGCATCTGTCAATGGCTGAAATTTGGAAATACTATTCACCATTTTGCTCATGCAATGCCTACACTGTAAGTCTTCTGAATGGATTTAGCAACAAAACATATCTCTGGGGGATATGTCCTATCCTAGAAGGCAGCTAAGTTAAGAAGGGGATGTTTTCTCATATTTATCAAACTATTACCTTTTGACATCAGTTCTTTTGACAGCTATGGTGTAAAGTCAATTCAACACCCTCAGGGCAAGACAAGTATTAAAGTTAAAAATAAAACTGTTACAGTCATTTTTAGCTTGGGGCATTAAAAGAAATGTAAGATAAAAAAGTATTTTGCTTCAATGCTTTTTTTATCTGTCTTTTTGAATGAAAGGAGGATGTCTAATAAAGCAGTTTCAGATATAAGAACTAATTATAATAGAAGCTCCAGCATATTCTGGATGTGATAAAGGATCAAAAGAATGGAATGAACAATAAAGGTGTTTTGACTGCTGGGGGAATGATTCACAGAGCTTTAGAAAAGGTGTAACTACTCAACAACTTTTTTGCTTCCGTCTTCTCACAAAAGGAAAATGGAGCAGATGGCACAATAAGGGAATTGCAGCACAGAACAGGTAAAGAGGTGGTAGAAGAATACGTGGTCAACCTAAATGAATTCAAGCCTCCAAGGCCAAATGAACTACATCCAAGGGTTTTTAAAGAATTGGCAAATGTACCGTAATCTCAGAGCCACTGTCAATAATCTTTGAGAATCCCCAGAGAACTGCAGAAGTCCGAGCAGACTAGAGAAGGGGAAAGGTTGTCCCCATTTTCAAAAAGGGGCGGGGGAAGAGGACCCAACAATTACCACCCAGTCAGCCTGACATCAATACCAGGAATGAGTCTAGAGCAGATAATTAAACAGACAGTAATGCCATAATCACAAAAAGTCAACATCGGGTCCAGAGAAACAAGTCATGTTAGATTAATCTGATCTCTCTCTCTCTCTTTTTTATAGAATTACCAGCTTGGTAGATGAAGAGAATGCTGTGGATGTAGTGCATCTTGATTTCAGTACGGTTTGACATGGTCCCCCATGATATTCTGGCAAACAAGTTAGTAAAATGTGGGATAGGCAATGCAACCATTAGGTAGATTTGCAATTGGTTGACTAGCTGAACCCAAAGGGTGCTCAGCAATGGCTCCTCTTCATCCTGGAGAGAAGTGACCAGTGGGGTGCCACAGGGTTCTGTCCTGGGTCCACTGCTATTCAACATCTTTATCAACGACTTGGATGGAGGAATAGTGGGCACGCTTATCAAATTTGCAGATGAAATTTATTAGGAAGAGTAGCTAATATCTAAGAGGAAAGGATCAGAATTCAAAATGACCTTAATAGATTAGAAAGCTGGGCTAAAGCTCACAAAATGAATTTCAACAGGGAGAAACATAAGGTACTACACTGAGGCAGAAAAATGAAATGCACGGCTATAGGATGGGTGACACCTGACTTGACAACAGTACATGTGAAAGGGATTCAAGATACCCTGGAGACCACAAGCTGAACATAAGCCAACAGTGCGATGCAGCAGGTTAAAAAGCCAATGTGATTCTAGGCTGCATTGATAGATGTATAGTGTCTACACTGAGGGAAGTAATAGTACCACTCTATTCTGCTTTGGTCAGGCCTCACCTAGAATACTGTGTCCATCTCTGGGCACCACAATTCAAAAAGGATGTGGACAAACTGGAGCGTGTACAGAGGAAGGTGACCAAAACGATGAAAAGTCTGGATGGAAACCATGCCCTATGAGGAGTTCCTCAGGGAGCTGGGTATGCTTACCCTGGAAAAGAGAAAGTTAAGAGGTGATATCAGCCCTGATTAAATATCTGAAAGGATGTCATATGAAATATGAAGCAAGTTGGTTCTCTGCAGCTCCTGAGAATAGGACCCGGACCAGTAGGTTCAAACTATAGGAAAAGTGCACCTAAACATTAGGAAGAACTTCCTGACAGTAAGAGCTGTTCAACAGTGGAATACGCTGCCTTGGAAAACCTTCTTTGGAGGTTTTAAAACAAAGGCTGGATGGCCATCTGTCAGGGACGCTTTGATTGTTTATTCCTGCATGGCAGGGGATTGGACTTGATGGCCCTTGAAGTATCTTCCAACTCTATGGTTCTATGATTCTGTTAATCATGTCTTCTCATGATATGTCCAAAGTATAATAACCTCAGTTTAATCATTTTGATATCAACTTAGATGCTCATTCACTTTGTTTTGTATGCAGTGCTTACTCTACTATAGTAGACAGAAGTGCTATTCTTTGAATGAATTACTCAGGGAGAAAAAAACTCAACTTTGTATCTTCTTTAAGAGGCATTGCTTAAAATCATTCTATAGCACATTAGTTAAGGACGTCTCTTCTCTCACATGCATTTTTCCTGATGGTGTAAAGGATAAGCACTACATCTACAATTTGTTTTCAAAACTTGGATGTGATTTTGAAATGTACCGTATTTTTCGCCATATAAGGCGCTCCGGCATATAAGACGCACCCAATTTTAAAGGAAGAAAATCCAGGAAAAAAGGATTCCTCCCTTTAGCCGCGGCCGGTTGTTCAATGGGCTGGTGCTGGGATCGGAGAACTTCTCCGATCCCAGCACCAGCCCATTGAACTGAGGTCGCGGGGGGAAGGAGGGCTCCTTCCCCCCGCACCCTCAGTCTTTGAATCGGCTGGTGCTGGGATCGAAGCGATCCCAGCACCAGCCCATTGAAAGACTGAGGCCGCGGGGAGAAGGAGCCCTCCTTCTCCCCGCGACCTCAGTCTTTGAATCGGCTGGTGCTGGGATCGAAGCGATCCCAGCACCAGCCCATTGAAAGACTGAGGCCGCGGGGAGAAGGAGCCCTCCTTCCCCCCGCGACCTCAGTCTTTGAATCGGCTGGTGCTGGGATCGCTTCGATCCCAGCACCAGCCGATTCAAAGACTGAGGTCGCGGGGGGAAGGAGCCCTCCTTCTCCCCGCGGCCTCGGCCCTTCGCCTTATAAGGCGCACTGACTTCGCCACGCACGTTTTGGGGAAGAAAAAGTGCGTGTTATAGGGCGAAAAATACGGTAATTTTATAATTAATTTAATTATAATTTAACTAATTATTAATTATTAATACTAACAATTCACCTTAATTTTATAATTTTAAGTATTTAACGTGTTTAATAAACTATTCAGATTTAATATAATATTGACTTGACTATATCAACTTGAAATATTAATTTATAATGAAACATACTTTGTATTATTTCTTCCAATGCTTTTTATAACCTGTTTGGAAAATGAAAGTTAGAATATTATACCTTTTAAAAGCTACACATTTTACTCTAGTCATTGAAATAAGCTGGTACAGCTCTTAGGTCCCTATACTGGATTTCAATTTTTTAATCTTTTGTAGATGGACCCCAAAGAAGGATCCTACTGTTCTGACATTCACTGGGCTGTAATAAGTTTTCTTTGTTGGCATATTTGAGAACCAGTCTCCCTTTTTATATATGTTAATATGGCTCTGAACCCTCTCTATTCCCAGTTTTTTTCAATTAAGGCTTGATGGCTAGAAAGTATAAAGAGGTAAGATTTGAATCTTCTTCTGAATTAAAGACAACAAAGGGCCTGATTAGTGAAATCTACTATTACAGTCAGCCCTCTTTATCCACCACAGGTTCCGCATGCACAGATTCAACCATCCACAGCTTTAAAAAAAATTTTTCCCAAAAAATCATAAAAAGGAAACCTTGGTTTTAACATTTTATATAAGACACACCATTTTACTATGCCACTGTATATAATGCGACTTGGGTATTCATGGATCTTGTTATGCACTGATGGTCCTGGAACAAGACTCCAGCAGAACCAAGGGCCTACTCTACTAAGTTTGTAAGATAAAAATGATCCATTTAAGAAAAAAAGGTGGAAATACATCAATCAGCCAGTTTTACAAAACCATGGGATATCCCTTCATGAAGCCGTGGACAGCCACTATAATCAGAGTACACAATTGTAGACTAAATTTCTCGCCCTTTTAAACTGTTGCCTGTTTTAATTAATGTTTTTAATTGATGTTGTGCATTGCTGATTTGTTGTTGTTCCCTGCCTTGATCCATGGGAAGAGGTAGATAAGAAATAAAATGTTACT
Organism: Phrynosoma blainvillii; assembly: GCA_026167975.1. Taxonomy (NCBI): domain Eukaryota; kingdom Metazoa; phylum Chordata; class Lepidosauria; order Squamata; family Phrynosomatidae; genus Phrynosoma; species Phrynosoma blainvillii. Next base: position 159,567,159 of record JANUYF010000004.1, read on the forward strand.
AAGTTTTTGGTGTGAAAAGAAGTATTTAATGATTAAAACATACATCTGCTTTAAAAAAATTTATTGTTTAATCTCATTTTAACTTTTATATCTTGTGGGTTTTTAATAATATGCTTTCTAATTTATTGTAAACTGCTTTGAGTCCTGAATTGGAAAAAAGGTAGGATAGAAATAAACATAGCAACAACAAACAACAACAATACATTCAGCCAACAAGTTTCCAGAAAAGGTGGCTAACCATGGTAAATTTCACAGCGTGTTGCAGGTGGACAGGACAGTTGATTTCCAGTCTGTCACTTTCACATTACACATGCTCATTTCGAAACGGTTTCATGTAGATGATGAATAACATGGGGGACAGAACGGAACCTTGAGGGACCCCACAGGCCAATGGCAAGGAGTTAAACAGGAGTCCCCCAACACCATCTTCTGGGTCCACCCTCCAAGAAAGACCGGAACCAATGCGTAACAATGGCCCCAAGTCCCATTCCATAAAGGTGGCCCAAAAGGACACCATGGTTGATGGTATCGTACGCCGCTGAAAAATCCAGCAGGATCAACAGGGACACACTCCCTCTGTCCAGTTCTCTGTGTAGGGCATCCACCAAGGCGACCAAAGCTGTCTCCATCCCATAGCCAGGTCTGAAGCCAGATTGAAATAGATCAAGATAATAATTTCATCCAGAAATCCCTGAAGCTGGGAGGCCACCACTCACAGAACCTTGCCCAAGAATGGAATATTGGAGACTGGCCTATAGTTATCCAAAATAGTGGAATCCAGGGTGGTCTTTTTCGGTAACGGCCTCAACACAGCCTCCTTTAGACAGGATGGAAATCTGCTTGCTGTAGTGAGGCATTTGGCACTCCCCTTACCCATTCAGCCAGTCCCTCTCTAGCTGCTTTCAGAAGCTTGAAGGGCAAGGATCCAGTATGCATGTGGTGGCCCCCACTTCTCCAAGGATCCTGTCCATATCCTCAAGCTGCACAAATTGAAACTTATCCAACAATGCAGGACAAGCAGGTGCCAAGATTACATCCACTGGACCTGAGTCAACTACAGCATCCTAGTTGAGCGAATTCAAGCGATTTTGTCTATAAAATGTCTCACAAATTCTTCACAGTGAGCTGTTGAATGAACTTTGTTTTCTTCTTGGGGGCCAGAATGTAGAAGGCCCCTGACCACTTGGAACAGCTCCACTGGACGACACTGTGCAGACGCAACAGTGGCAGAGAAGTATAATTTCTTCACTGCCTCCATTGCCTTGGCACAGGCCTTCCAATGGGCCCTAGCCCATTTTCGGTCAGACTCACTCCGAGTCTTCTGCTATCGTCACTCTAGTCTCTGTCCCACTCATTTCATCACTGTCTGCTCGCTAGTAAACCAGGTGGGATGTTTGGCTCCACTTCGTGGGAGGGGACACTTAGAAGCAATTGTGTCCACTGCCCTGTCATTTCCCTGTTCCAGAGATCTGCCAGGGCTTTAACAGAATTACCTGCCAAGGCAACAGGAAACTCTCCAAAAGCCAACAGGAATCCATCTAGATCCATAAGTCGCCTGGGACAGACCATCTTAATTGGTCCACCACCCCTGCAGAGGCTCTGGGTCCCAGTGAGTCTAAACCCTACCAGGTAGTGATCAGTCCATGACAATGGAACTACAGAGAGTTCCCCCACTCCCAGATCATTGTCATCCTACCCAGAACAGAAAACCAGGTCCAGAGTGTCCTGCAACATGGGTGGCCCCAGATATTACTTAGGCCAGCCCCATGGTTGTCATGGCAAATATGAAGTCCTGAGCTGCTCCTAAATAGAGCAGTCTCTGCGTGGATGTTGAAGTCCTCTGGGACAACAAGCTGAAGGGACTGCAAGGCCATGCAAGGCCATTGCAGAGACTAACTCAGCCAGCTCAGGCAGGGAGACTGTTGTACATCAGGGTGGGTGGTACACCAGCAGAATACCTATTCTGTCCCGGCCACCCACCTTTACGTAAACACACTCATACCCAGTAGACTATGAAATAAGGCACCTGGTAAGAGTGATGGAATCCCAATAGACCACTGCAACTCTGCCCCCTCCCTCCAGGCCTCGCCTGCTGCTGTACAGACAACCCAGGTGGACAAAGCTGAGATAGATTAGCCTCTCCAGCTTCATCCATCCAGATCTCGTAATACATACCAGGTCGGCATGCTCATCTAGGATCAGGTTCTGGATGAGAGATGTTTTTTTCATTCACTGACCTGGCATTGAGCAGCAGCATTTTCAGCCCTGTTGCCAAGGCTAATCAGGCTATTTGAAATGGAGGTCAGCTTGGGAGTAACCAATATCCTGTGGCCCTCTCTTCTTCCAGGGTAATACGGCTGACTCCCTATAGCATGTCTCCCTCTGCCCATTACTGTCATGATGGTTGTTCCCTGGACTGCTTCCCCTCCCATGCCCTCCATATACTACAAGTAGATATTAACAGGTGGTAGGTTATTTGAAAAGCTGCCAGCAGCTCAAACTGCCTCTCCTTTCCTGTTAAATGGACTTGCCTGGCCCTCACCCTCAGTTCCTTGGCGATGCTGCTTTGGTGGAAACCCTGGCAGCAGTGGACCTACTGCAGGTGAGGGCAGCAGCAGCAGCAGCAAAACCCACAGCATCAGCAACACGCAGGCAGATGGTAATAAACCTCTTCCTGGTGTGTGGGAGTGGCAGTTCTTCTCTATGTGCTAGCTCCCCTCAGCCTCAACCAGCACCCACCTTATATCCTCTTTCCCAGGGCCAGGCATTTCTCCTTGGCTATGTAACCAGGAACCAGCTGGTTCTTCTCTCCCCTCTGTTCTAGCTCCTAAATATCCACTTTACCTGCTCTTTCTGCCCCAAATACCCTTTTCTACTCATTGTACATTATGCTTCTCAATAACAGTTTCTGAGGAATATGAATGGGATTATGAGCTTACCATAGGGTTCCAATAAACACCCACAGCATGTGCCTTCAAGATGATAATTTGACTGTGTGAAGCTCCCTTCACTGGTCACAAAGTAGCAAGCTCATCAAGCAAACAGAAAATTAGAATTGTTACATATACAGGTGTCCCCTGCTTTTCAACAGTCTGCTTTTCAACCCTTTTCAATTATAACCAGAACTCATACATTCAATGTGTGGTCTACTCCTTCAAACAATGTTTCAACAACCTTATAGCACCTCTGTGGTCACACACTGCTTTTTCTCTTTTCATTCAATCTATGTTTATCAAAGTTGTTTGTAGTACTTTTCTTAGAAATTGTGCGCAGTGCATCTCTTGTATTTGTGTTTATAATAAATTTTATGTATATTCATTTTATTCATTCTGTTCTGTCCCTCATGTTATTTTGTGTGTGTGTGTGTGTGTGTGTGTGTGTATGTATACACACATATACATATACAGAGCTTGGGTCTCCTTTATCCGAAATTCTGAATTATTCCAAAATCCCTAACTATTTTGAGTGCCAACATGACATGGCAAGAGCGGAAGCAGGGAGGGAAATGGCGCAGCTGAGTTCACAGCCAAACCCTGCACATGTGGCGGCTGTAGTGGCTCCTGCACTTGTCCTTCACCACCCCTCCAAGCCAGTCTAGAGGAGGATGCAGCAGCAGCAGCTGCTGGTAACTGTCTCCAACCTTGGCCCAGAACAGAGCCTATGCCAAAAAAAAGCAGCCCTCTTTTCTCCCTATGGCTTCTATTGTTGGAGCCCAGATCTCATTCAGCCGACTCCTTCAGCCCTCCCTCCCATGAGCACGTCTGGCCACCGAGTAACAGCAGGACAAGCGAGCAGCTCTCTCCTGCCACCTACACTGTTGGAGTTGGCTGAATGAGCTCTGGGCTCTGACAGTGGAAGCAGGGGAGATGAGATGGAGCTGTTTTTTGGCACAGGGCTCTCTTCTTGGCCATAAGTGCCATAAGGTTTTCTGTTTAGCTCCTGTACAAAAGGCAGCCCATCAACCCAATCATATTACTGAATTACATATTATTTAGTTTTCAATAATGTAACTTCCTATAATATACCTCACACCATCACAGAAGGAAGAATCTCTCTGTCTTTAAGAATCTTAACCCTGGAAAGCTATGGAACCTTACAAATAGAAGTTACAACTAAAAATCACCCCACAGTAACTTCCAAGAATGGTGTCATCAAAAGCATTAAAAATGTCTTTAAACACTACTGGTATTCTTCTCATGCATCTTCTAGTCTGTTGTTCTGTACCTTTGTTACTTGCATCCCCCTTTTTGTTAAATTCTGTTAGCTCACCCCTAATGTATATGTATAATGCAGGGTTGAGTAGGGAGGTCAAAGATCAGTTTTACATCAGAATTAGGAATTGTGATGATCTGAGCCTCAATTTAAAATTTAAGAACCAATATGTATTTTTTCATAGAGCCAAGGTGGTATAGTAGTTTGAGCATTAGACTATGACTCTTGAGACCAGGGTCTGAATCCCGGCTCACCATGTAAACCCACTCGGGCAAGTCACACTCTCAGCCTCAAAGGATGGCAATGGTAACAACCTCTCTGAAGAAACTTGTCAAGGAAACTCTATAATAGGGCTACCTTAGGGTTCAGAAATGACTTGAAGGCACACAATAACAACAAATAACAAATTCTCTCCCCCCCCCCCCGACCACCAGACTTTCTTCCGAGATGTCTACAGCTGCCGCTGTCTGCCCATGTTAGATGTTTATTGTTTTATTGTAATTGAGATTTTAATTTGTATAACGATTTAATACATTTTTAAGGGGGGTTATTTTGCCACTGATTGTATGGGTGTATTCTTTTTTAACTTGTAAGCCGCCTTGACAGCCTCAGCTTAAGGCGGGGTATAAATAAAGTTTTATTTATTATTATTATTTTATTATATGTATTTTCATACAATTTAAGAACTGCTGCTGTCATGTATACGGTTATGTAATACAGGGGTGCGAGTTCATGTGGTGCTCACTAATATTAGTATCTGTTGTTGTGTGCCTTCAAGTCATTTCCAACTTAACTTATGGTGACCCTATCATGGAGTTTTCCTGGCAAGTTTCTTGGGGGGGGGGGGTTACCATGGCCATTCTCTGAGGCCGAGAGAGTATGACTTGCCAAGGTCACCCAGTAGGTTTACATGGCTGAGTTGGGATTTGAATCAAAGTCAAAGTCAAAGTTGAGCACTCACACCTCTACACCACACAGGCTCTTACTATTACTATTACCTGCTATTACTATTACTTACTATTTGAAAATAGTAAAAATCCAGTATATAGTAAAATATAATAGTAAAATAGTAAAGTCTAGCCCAATAACTACAGGTGATGTGGACTACTCCCAGGGAGAGGATAAATTACCTCCTTGTTATTTCTCAGAGTGTTCCTTGATTAGGTGAGGGATGGCATAGTACATTACACAGCCTTCTCATGTCACAATGGATACAGCAGAAGAGCTGCCTGTGTCTTGCATCAATGCCAAGGATAAATGAGTCCTTGCAATATTTTGTCTCTCAAGATATCACCCTTTAAAATGTTAAAGTATATTGTCCTACCATGTAGGTCTTGTATTACACCTACACCATTCACCTCCATGCTGATAAAATGTGATAGGACCAAAATGAATAATCTGTCTATGGTTCATTTATACAAGACAGGAATGACAAGAAACCCTTCAATCATGGAAAACATTTCATGTGAGTCTGAACAAACCTAAATCCATTTCTCACAGAGCTATAACATTACACATGAACAAACCAGAAAATTTAATAATGCATTAAATAGAAGTTTTCTATTCAACATATTTCTATCCCACTTTTTAACCAAGCAGATCCACAAACAACTTACGGCAATCTTATAAGATACAGGAGCTTCGACATACACAGATCACTAATATAACAGTAAAAACCCAACTAATCCCACAAGTCTTCTGAAATGTCTTGAACAAATGCCCAAATTTAAGCAAAGACAGAACAAGGCAAACTTCTCTGCAGAAGAAATTCTGTACAGTGGAGAAATTCTATTCCCTCTCACACACACTAATCTGCAGGGAAGGACATAAGAGTACATCTTTGGTAGATGATCTAAGCATGCAGGTGGTTCCACAGGTGAGAAGTCTATACAGTACCAAGAAAGATTCAAGCTGTTTTTCATTTTACTTAAGGAGATTCCCGATGACCCGTAACAGATATTTTTAAAAAGTGGGGGGGATGGGGAGAGTAGAAAACATATAATATAATTTCTAAGACATTGTCTAGTATTTTTACATTACCTACACTGAAGACACCTTGGAACTGCTCCCATAAGACTTTTACCCTACAACAGGAGACCATATGAACTAGTAGGAAAAGTCCTTTAGGTTCTCTGGTGCAACCTCCTTTGCCTTGCTTACTTTGTAGATAATCTCACGAACAAATGAAAAGTGAAGACTTCTCCTTATTCCTCAATAGCTTAAACAAGCAGTGAGGCACCAATTCTGAAACAGCATTCTTTTTTTACTTTCAAGGCTGACAATTATGGAAATAATATTTGAAGACAGGGAGCAACACAACATTTTAAACTAGTTATGTCCGTGTTCTGGTCTTCATAACTACACAAAGAGCCCCCCCCCCTCCAATTATACACAATTATTCAGAAGAGATTCTTCCTTCCTTTTCATCTTGTTCATGTTGTGCAATACATAAAGTGGCAGTTTTTGTACCTACCTGCACAACCAAAGGCCAGATGATACCTAGACGATGGACTGAATTTCACACAGCACACATTTGCCTTGGCCTCAATACTTGCAACTGAATTGTCCAGGTTAGTCGACCACAGCTTCACTAAGAAGAAAAAACAGAATGGGCAAATCAAGATGCAATTGGTTTTCTGAACATAATTCACATGCAATGTTTAACTCTAATAGTATTATTTGTTATAATCCAGTATTGATTCCAGTGAACAGTCTTGAATGCTTCAACAGGCTTCATCACTATATTAGAACACTGGTCTCAAACACAAACCATGCAATGTGCACTTGATCTGGTCCATAACTAGCTTTTTAACCAATCTGGATGTATCAGTCATGACTATTCAGGATGGCTAGTAAAGACAAGAAACCAAAACATGTGCCTTCAAAATGATGGTGGTGAATGGTCTATCATTCCAGGGACTGATAGATACTCTCTGGTAAAAGGTGTGCACATTGATGGTTACCTCCAACTGAAATGTATAAAGAAATTGTGTGGCTGAGCAAATTATGCAATTGATAAAGTAGCCTCCATCAGGCCACGTAGGCTAAAAATTTCTGAACTGGAGATTCAGGTCCATTCTAAGGCCTTTGCCTTAGAGCAGGGGTAGGCAACCTTTCCCGTTTAAGGGCCAAGGGACTTCAGCTCCCAGGATCCCAGGAGCTATTGGCCAACATGGTGGAGGCTTCTGGGAGCTGAAGTCCCTCGCCCCTTAAAGGGGAAAGGTTGCCTAATTAGAGCATGAGTTGACAAATTGCGGCCCATGGGGTTCATGCACCCCAGTGACATTTTTGTGCCCCCCATCTTTTTTTGCTCCAAAATGCCTCCAAAAGCCCCCTACATCTGGCATCTCAAGTAACAGGTGCTGTCGGCAAGCCTGTTTCAGCTGTGCAGACAAACTCCTGGCCACCACTGAAACCTGGGCATATAGCCTCAGTTCTGAGTCCAAGGAGCCCACCCAAGCTGTGAACCTGAGATTTCAAGCGGAGTCTAACACCATTCAACAAAGGCTGAATTCCTATTCCATTCTATGGCTTTCACATGACTAAGAGCATCTCTCTCTTGTCTGGATTAAGCTTCAAATTATTTGTCTTCATTCAGTCAATTACAAACAATAGACATTGGTTTAGCACAACCACCCGAGACAAACTGAAGCTTAGAATTTGATCAGGCTTGATGAAGAGGTTAAAAATAATAAAAAGAGGGGCTATGTTCAGAGCAAGAGGAAGAACAAAGAAAAGGAAAGACCACTGTGTAGAAAAGATGGTAAAATGCTCAGTTTTGGACTCCTATTCTCTTTAGCCCCAACAAACATGGCCACTGTTGAGGGAGCAGAGGAACTGAAGACCAGAATAGGTAAGGAGGTACCTAAAAAGGCAGTTAAGGAATATCTAGCTACTCTAAATGAATTCGGGCTGGATAAATGAATCTAAGTATACTAAAGGAACTTGCAGATGTAATCTAGGAGTCACTGTCAATAATCTCTGAGAATCCTTTGAGAACAAGAAATATCCCATCACAGTGGAGGAGGACAAATGTTGTCCCCATCTTCAAGAAATTTAAAAAAACAACCAAGCAGTTACTGATCAGTCAGCTTGGCAGTGTTATCAGGAAAACTTCTAGTCATTAAACAGGCAGTCTATGCACACTTAGAAAGAAATGCTGTGATTACTAAGAGTCAGCATGGGTTTCTCAAAAACAAGTCATACTAAAGTAATCCTACGATTTTTATAGAGAGAGAGTTTCAAACTTAGTAGATCGGAAGTGCTGTGAATGTAATACAGAATTCCACAGCATTGAGCCATGGCAGTTAAAGTGGTGCCAAACTGGATTGTTTCTGCAGTGTGTTTTTGGCCTTAAATGAAGGTGCAGAAGCCATTTTATTAAATATGCAGGAGACACCAAATTGGGGCATAGGGTACTCCAGAGGACATGATCAGAATTCAAAATGGCCTTCACAGATTGGAGAGGGTCAAAACTAACAAAATAAATGTCAAAAATGATAAATGTAAGGTACTATATCTAGGCAGGAAAAAAAATAAAATGTAGAATATAGGATGGGTGACACTTGGCTTTAAAACAATAACTTGTGAAAAGGAGCTGGGGTCTCAGTAGACCACAAGCTAAATATAAGTCAACAAAGTGATGCAGTGGCCAATGAAATTCAGTATGCAACAAGAGGAGTACAGTGTCCTCCTTAACGGAAGTAGTGCCACTCTATTTAGTTTTGGTCAGGTCTCCATCTGGAATACTGTGTCCAGTTCCAAGTGCCACATTTCAAGGATATTGACCAGCTGGAACTTGTTCAGAGAAGGGTGACAAATATGATCAAAGATCTGGAAACTTAGCCTTATAAATAACAACTGAGCTGAGTATGTTTAGCTTGAAAGAGAGAAGATTCAAAGGTGACATGTTAGTTATCTTTAATTATCGGAAGCGATGTCATGTAGAAGCTGGAGCCAGCTTGTTGTGTGCTGCTCCAGAGACCAGAACATCAACAAACAAAGAAGAAAAAAAACTTAACACTGGGAAGAACTTGACTATAAGAGCTGTTTGACAATACAATAAACTGCTACAGAGAATGATAACCTCTCCTTATTTGGAGGTCTTTAAACAGAGGTTGAATAAGCACCTTCCCAGATCTGCTGTAGCTGTACAGTCCTGCATGGCAGGGCTTTCAACTAGATAGGTCTTGTGGTCCCTTCCAACTCTTAAGATTCTAAGATTTTAAAACTTAAATTAACAATATTTGTTTCTAAAAAAATATGCTTATGTTGTTTTAGTCAGCCACATATGTTATACTGATACATGGCTCTCAGTCTATTTTTTAAATCACAGACATTTTCAAAAAACCTGTCACTAGCACAAACCTATTCACACACCTATCACTAGCAGTTGAATACACAGAGGAGTATATTGACATCCATACAGATGTGTGCCATACATACAATTATACGCCTCTTATTTCAAGAGGACTGACAGGAATCTTTGCAAATACAAGCTCTCTTCCCATTGCACAATGCCCCACCAAGGAAGGTACCATGTTTTTCTTTCCAGATAATACTTTTTCAATCCTTCCGTTGAATTGATAGAGCCAACAGGGATTGTAGTGGCATATGCAAATTTTGTGACCAGATCATTACACTTTGCTGTGATTATTGCTTCTGCACACATTAAAGAAAAACACTTCTAAGGATACCGATTGAATTAGATTCCCCCAGTAAATTCTCACTGCTTAGCTATGCATATTGTTTTGAGGTAGATAGCACTATTTTCCCCATAATTAAAATGCAGTTTCTCATGTACATGATTTGTTCAGAACATTTATTTTAAAATTACAGGTTCATTGTTGACAGACTAAGGTTTCATTGTTGTTAATGCAGATGATAGATGTTAGCAATTTCGTATAATCTGGCCAAATTTCAACACCACTGTTTAGAGCAACAAGAATAAAACTCAACAAACCCTGACTTGTGTATCCCCTACTGCTGGTGCAGCTGTGCGGGACATAGTACATTTCACTTTTATTTTAAATTAACCACAGTTGCCATGTTGGGCAAACCTAACAAGCTATTCTTAATGATGTTTAGTGGAAACAAGGAAGATTATCGGATAATGATATAAAGTGTTTTACCTGAGCCACCTTAAAATTAGAAGCGGGAGGCATCCTGATATTATCAGATGCATTTAGCTGCTGAAATCGCTATCTGGGTGCAGCCCAGCTCCATCGCCGCTCAAAAGGGTGCTCCTCACACCTCTTTTCGAAGCCAGGGGTTTTCTGGCTTGAAAAAATGGCTGCTAGAGCACCCCTCTGAGCGGCGACGGATCTGAGCTGCACCCAGGTGGCAATTTCAGTAGCTAAATACATCTGATAATATCAGGATGCTGCCCACTTCTAATTTTAAGCCAGCTCAGGCAAGCTGCTTTATATCATTGCACGATAATCTTCAAGGCTGCTGCTTTGGTATGTGTTTTTTTGGACTCGTTTCCTAAAAACATAAGTAGAGCTATGCGAAATCAAAGGCTTTCATGATAACATAAGAAACAGATTCACATTACCAAGCATAGTAGACTGAGAATCAGAGGAACTATGGTTTGAAGACAGGGACATAATAAAAGAAGAATACAGACAGACACTTTCAATAAACAAAAACAAAGAGAAAAAAACATGGATGGCAGAAAAAGCACTACAAACAATAAAGAAAAGAAGAGAAGAAAAACAAAAGGGAGATAGGCACAAACTAAGAATTATGAATGTAACATTACAATGGCTTATGCGGAAAGATAAAGAAAATTACTACAACGATCAATGTAGAGAAATAGAAGACAACAACAATAAGGGAAGAACAAGAGATCTATTTCACAAGATCAGGGAAATCAAAGGAAAATTGAAACCAAGGACTGGGACGATCTATGACAATAAATATAACATAACTCAAGACCAGAAAGGAATAAAAAGGTGTTGGATGCAATACACAGAAGAATTATACAAAAGAGATGACAAAATGAAGAACACATGGAATGAAGAGCCATATAAAAATGAACCCCAAATCATAAAAAGTGAGGTGGAAACAGCAATAAGAGAAATAGCCGGAAAAAGATGATATTCAAACTGAACTGCTGCAATCCACATTGACAGAGTCAATTCTAGTGCTAACCAACATATGTCACCAGAAATGGAAAACAAAACAATGGTCAACAGATTGGAAGCAATCAATATACATCTCCATCCACAAAAAGGGAGACACAAGAGAGTGCAGCAACCATAGGACCATAGCACTGATCTCCCACACAAGCAAAATCATGCTCAAAATTCTGCAACACAGACTCCGACCATAGATGGAAAGAGAGATCCCAGCAGTCCAAGCAGGGATCAGGAAAGGAAGAGGCACCAGGGATCACATTGCAAACATATGATGGCTAATGGAGCGCACCAGGGAATTCCAAAAGAAAATCAGCATGTGCTTTATAGATTACAGAAAAACATTTGTTTGCATAGAAAGGTTATGGAATGCGCTTAAAGACATGGGAGTGCTAACACATCTCTAGACAATGAAGAAATAGAAATAGTAAAAGAATTCTCATACTGGGGATCAAACATTGATAGAAATGGGGACTTCAATCAGGAAATCAGAAGAAGACTAAGAATGTGTAGGGTGGCTATGAAAGAACTAGAAAAGATTCTAAAATGCAAAGATATACAACTCAGCACAAAAGTTAGAATCATACAAGCCATTGTATTACCTATTACTGTGTATGGATGTGAGAGCTGGACAATTAAGAAAGATGATAGGAAGAAAATCAATTCATTTGAGATAATGTGGTGCTGGAGAAGAATGCTGATGATCCCATGGACAGCCAAAAGGACAAACAAGTGGGTCCTAGAGCAGATTAAACTGGAAACCTCCTTGGAAACCAAGATGACCAAACTGAGACTGTCATACTTTGGACACATCATGAGAAGGAAGGACTCTTTGGAAAAAACAATAATGCTGGGGAAAGTGGAGGAAAGTAGGAAGAGAGGAAGGCAACATGCTAGATGGATGGACTCTATTAAGGAGGTCACGGGTATTAAGGGGTTGCTGGATTTAAGCAGAGCAGTGGAGAACAGAGGGTCTTGGAGATGTCTCATCCATAGGGTCACCATGAGTCGAGATCAACTCCAGGGCAGTTGACAACAACAACAAATACTCGATTATAAGTCAACCTCATTTATAAGTCAAGGGCAAATTTTGGGGCCAAAATTGGGGATTTTGATATGATCTGTGAATAAGTTGAGGGCACTCTCTGTGTGTGCCTCAGTAGCTGGTTCAGAGGAAGGCTGAGGCATCCGGCAGCAAACTCCCATAAAAACACAAACTAACCACTCAGAAACATACACACACATGCACATGAGAGGGAAGGGAGACGGGGAGGAAAACATTCAACTCTTTGCCTCAGCAGATGTTTTGAAGTGCACTGGGTACAAAAGAAGGGTAAGCACTTATTTGAGGACCATTTGAAGTAGTATTACCAGTATATAAGTCAACCAAGGATTTTGGAGTCAATTTTGGGGCATAAATTTCTCAACTTATAGTCGAGTATATATGGTAACTGGAATCCCCTTCTCTGAGTAGAATAGTGAAAGGAGAGAGCTTCACCAGTCCTGGTAGAACCTAAAAAAAGTACTGACCCTCTCTATTCTCTCACCACTCCTTTGAGGAGAAACACAAAAGAGGAGCTGCCACGACCACCATTTTCTTGCCAAAGCATTCAAAAAGGGCAGAGTATTAATACTCTGAAATTCCAAAATTTAAGAATGCTTAAATGGTACGTTGATGTTAAAACTACTGGTCGGGTTTTCACCACCATCACAAGCTCAGCATCCAAGTGGCCAGAAGGTGATAACGGGACCCCAGACAGAATCCAGATTAGCTGACAAATGGCAAGGGGGCCTCAATCCTTTTTTCTAAAGAGATCTAGATTGGGAATCAAGACTGTTTTACCTCACCAAGATGAAGACACAAAGAAAGCTTATCTGAAGGGGACATCATCTTCCCACAGGAGGTTCACAATTTAAATATGGTCTCCAAATCCACAGAAGTCAACAGATTGAAACTTCTTTTCTTGTTTAACCCCTTGAAGCCTCAAAGTGAAAACTGTATCTTAGGGCTATTTTTAAACTGTTTAAAAGGTGTTTAACATGCACTTAAATCTGTTTTTAAAGATTTTTATTTCTGTACTGTTTAAATCTTTTTATTTGTTGTGTATTGCCTGGGGAATGGGAGGTGATATAGAAATACTTTTTAAAAATATCTAAATATTTTAAATAAAAACCGATAATAGATAAAAAATAATTCAAAATAATCTTAGCTATTTCATAAAAGTACAGTAACACTATGTATAAAAATGTATAAAAACAAAGTCACTCAGCCAATCTCACAGAGTGACTGTTCCTATTGGTAACGCTGAAATGGTGGGGAGGGGAACTTAAGGTAAGGAGCTGAGATGTGATGTGGAAGAGGGTGGAATTCCCACCAAAAACTGTAGAATGTTCTAATTCTGGCTCTGTGCTGGCACAAGACCTATTTGAATGAAAAATAGGGATCACAAAGAAAAACCATATTTGTTTATTACCTTTATATCCTGCCTTTCTTCCAAGGTGGCATATCTCTCCCCATCTTACTGTCCTCACAGTGATGTATTATTTACACTATACTGACATTATGATTTAAATTTTATTATTACATCATTATTGTTGTTGTTACTGCTGCTGCTATATCCTGCCTTTTCCCCAGTTTGGGACTCAAAGTGACTTACAATAAATTAAAAAACATATTGTTAAAAACCCACAAGATAAAAAATTTAAAACAAGATTAAACAATCAAAATTAAGACCTGATTAAAACATAAATGATTAAACAATCACACACACCACAGTACAATTAACAAGATCCAGTACATTATTTTGGTTGAATGGGCCCTATACAATCAATCATCAAACACCTGTATAAACAGAAGTCTTTGTGAAGAAAAGGTAGGGAGAGTACCAGTCTAACATCTCTAGGGAGTTCCGGAGCCTGTGGGCAGCCACTGAGAAGGCCCTGACCTATGTTCTCATCAGATATACCAGTGAGGGTGTGGGATAGAAAGAAGTGCCTCCCCAGTAGATCTCAACGAACTTTCATAAGGGAAAATATAGCCCTTCAGATAATTTGAACCTGAGTAGTATAGCTTTTTATAAGTCAAAAGCACTACTTTGAATTGTGGCTGGAAACAGACTGGCAGCCAGTGAAGCTGTTGCAACAAGGGAGTTGTGTGGCCCCTGAAGCCAGCATTTCTGTGTACATGTTGAGTCGCCCTTATTCAAAATGCAAGCAGAAATGTTTTGTATTTTGGAGTTTTTCAGACACTGAAATATTTGCATATACATAATGAGATATCTTGGAAATGGGACCCAACTCTAAACATGAAATTCATTTATGTTTAATATACACCTTGTATGCACATCCTAAAGATAATTGTATGCACAATATTTTCTAATAAGTTTGTGCATGAAACAAAGTTTGTGTACATTGAAACATCAGAAAGCAAAGGGATCACTATCTCAGCCAACCATGTGGACAATTTTGGAATATTTTGGATTTCCACACAAGGGAGACTCAATCTATACATAGGTTGGTCCAGTCCCCAAATAAGTTTCATGGCTCAGAAATGTATGTCTAGGTTGCAACTGAACTACAGAAACAATCCAGTTTGGTACCACTTTAGCTGCCATGGCTTAATGCTATGGAATTCTGGGAATGTAATTTTGTGAGACATTTAGCCTCCTCTGACAATTGACAATTCCCAGCATTGAGCCATGGCTGTTAAAGTGGTGTCAAACTGAATTATTTCTGCAGGCTATGAGGGCAGAAAGTACAGAAAGTTCTGTAGCCAACCCTTTTCTTCTTATCTGCTTTCATCACTGTCCAGCTCTCACACTCATACATGGTGATGGGGAATACATTGGGTTGTACAAAAATAGAATCATTCTGTCCTCCAAATTCATGGGGGTTAGGGGTGAAAGACTCCCATGAAAGTGGAAAAACTGTAAACGTATGGGGGAGGGCAGGAGGGGCATGTGCACATGCTCCCCCCCCCCATGCTTTGGCCAGCTTCCCTCATGTGTATGCCCTTCCCAGCTGCTCCCTCCTTCCTAGGCTTTTTTTCTCCACGGTTGGGAACTTGGGAGGGAGGAGGAGTATGCACATGCCCACCCTTTCTTGGCCATGCTGTGGACGATACCATACCATTAGCAGAAAACATCAGTCTTGGAACAACTACTAAGGACGATCAAGGAAGAAAGTGCAAAGGGAGGATTACTGTTGAACATAAAGAAAACAAAATAATGACCATGGAGGATCTACAGAAAATCAAACTAGACAATAAGCAAATTGAAATAATAAAAGCCTTTCTGTATCTATGTTCAAATATTAATCAGAATGGGGGCTGCAGTCAAGAAATCAGAAGATTAGGAATGGAGCGGGCTGCTATGAAAAAAATAGAAAGGATCCTAAAGATTAAAGATATACAACTGAGCATTATAGTTAGAATTGTACAACCCACTGTATTCCCCATCACCATGTATGAGTGTGAGAGCTGGATAGTGATGAAAGCAGATAAGAAGAAAATCAACTCATTTGAGATGTGGTGCTGGAGAAGAGTGCTGAGGATCCCATGGACAGCCAAAAAGACAAATGGGTCCTAGAACAGATCAAGCCAGAAATCTCCCTGGACACCAAGATGATTAAGTTGAGACTGCCATACTGTGGCCACATCATGAGAAGGCACAACTAATTGAAAAAGACAATAATGTTAGGAAAGGTGAAAGACTGCATGATGAACAGACTCTATTAAGGAGGACAAGGGTATGCAGGACCCATGCAGAGCAGTGGAGGATAGGGAGTCTTGTCTCACCCACAGGGTTTCCATGAATCGGAATCGACTTGAAGGCAGTTAACAACAAGATTTTTCTCTATAAATAATTACATAAATAGCTGAGAATCTCTGAGAAAATAAGTTTCAAATTCTGCCAAGAAATATGGGTATCCTGAGTTTTCATTTCCGCGAAGAACCTTCAATCCAATCTCATAACTAGAAATAAACAAACCTTTTGCATCATCAGAGCCAGAAGCCAAGAGTTTAGGATCCATCAAATTAAAGTCTACACTCCAGCATCTTTTCTCGTGCTCCTGTTTTGAAGGGAACAGAAAGGAAACAAAAGCAAGTTATCATTCAAACATAAACTAGTTAGTAATGATGCAGCTTTAAGTTAATATGAAATAATTTACTACACTTTGGGCCTTGGCAGACGGCTTATTGAGCCGTCTCCGAGGCAGGGAAGAGGAGGGGCAGCCGCACGCGCAGCGCCCCTTCCTCTTCCCGAGGTCGTCCTCGGAGCCGCCGGCCCTCCGCACGGCTGGCGCTCCGGGGACAACCTCCCACCGCAGCAACCGCACGCGCTGCGGTGGAAAAGTCAGGGAAAGTGCGCCCTACGCGTTTAGGGCGCACTTTCCCTGACTTCTAAAAGGAGCGCCAATTTGGAGCTCCTTTTAGGGACGCCGCAGGAGCGCCGTGGTGCGGAGGCTGCGGTCCAGCGGCGCTCCGTCTGGCGGCGTCTGGGAAGCTCTCATCTGCTTCCCCCCTTAGTCAATCTTAGATTTTTAAAAATTCTCTCTGACAATTCTTCTGTACTATTTGAAAGCAGCCCCCAGAGAAGGCAGCTAAAGAGCTGGAAGAATGTCTCATTTTGAAAAGAAAAAAGTATGCACTACTGCTTATTTGCATCTTGAAAGATAAAGAGCTCAGATTACTCTTGTTAAGAATGCTGTTTGGCTTGTTACTGCTCCCTAGTGGGCTTTTTTCTTTCCCTAACAGAAAAAATTGAACACATTCTAAGTATCTGCATTTTACTCACAAATGAATAGATTAACCTCTTTATAGGGCATTCCAAGCAATATTTTCTCTTAAATATCAATATTCTCAAGAGCTAGGAGACTCCTGTTTACTTTTTACTAATAATTTGAATGATTCTATTTTTCTCTGTATACTGTTCATATATACATTAATTACACCTATGCAGAAATATTATGGTCAACAGTTTCTAATTCAAAACTGGACTAGAGAAATGACTAACATAGGATGGTCAAAGAAGTATTCCAAAGAATGGTCCATTCTTGCCACACAGGAATTTCAACAAAAATCAACAGGAATGTTTTAAAAAGAATGCCTGAAGTAGGCATATTAAATTAGAACTCTACCCATAAGTACCTCTTTTCTACAGTCAACCCTCCACTCAGGCATTTTAAGAAGCAGACTGGCACACACTAATTTGCCCCCTTTTCCATCTCTTATAATTTAATAATTTCTGTACTGTGCTCTGCATGTGTCTACTAGTATTGATTCATGGGGATATGCTTATAGACCTCCAATCTTTTTAGTGAAGTCTTAGGAGAAAAAATGGCTGAAAAATAATTAATTTCCTCACAGTTATGGACATTTCTCACCCCTACCCTTGTAAATGATATTTATTCATAACTAACAGAAAGGTGCAGTAGGTTAGTAGAGATGGTTCTTAGGATCTACTGAGGAATGCCAGAGAAGACAGAATCCTGAGAACTGTTTTTGATAATGACATAAGAGTCATGATAAACATCATCCTTTATCTTCCTTATAAATTCCATTATTAACTAATAAAATGATCATTAGTTGAAAGCACTTGATTTGTCAATATCGATCCCCCTCACTGTTTGTATAAAACTACAAAAGCAGGCTTCCGTTGAATTAAATAAGCTCAGAGCATGACAGAACTCCTGCTTCTTATATCAACAGATGGTTGAATGATCTGAGAGTCTTCACATAGAAAATTCTCTCACTAACTAACAGTGTCATATATATATAACCTTGCTATGAGTAAATGTGAGCTTCCTGGGCATACTGTAGGTACTCAAAGTTTTGAATCATAGTCTCTGAGGACTGTTGCTATGCGCTAAATGAACTGTTATTATGAGCTAAATCCAACGTTAGTCCTATATAACTGAAATCAATGATTCTTAAGTATTAAAAATAACAATTCCCTTTCATAAGCATTGTAAGTAAAATAGTCCATTTCAGTAGGTCTACTGTAGATAGGTCTAGCATTTGATTTAGACCTAAAAAAAATGAAAGATTCTGAGAATAAAGAAGCACTATTAACTTTAAAAGAGGGCACACTACTTTCATTGACTGATTCAGGTTTTCCTGATACTTTTCATCAATGTCCTCACATGGCATATGGAAAAAATACAACAAAAAGAGAACCTTTTAATGGGCATGCATGTTTATAAAAACTTTATATGGAACAGAAATAATTCTAATTCTCTTCCTATAATGCTTGCTTATTATGTTTACACTCATAAACAAGTACAGACTGCAGTAGCATTTACAAATACATTTTGTGAAAGGTGAAATATGATTTGACTAGATCCTTCCTTAGCAAGAAAGATGCTGCAAGTTAAGTATACCTGGAACTGTTCACTGAGAATTGAAAAGCAGCACTTCTTTACCTGGTAGACTTTTGACCGCTGCCCTGTGAACCCATCCCACAAGATGACGGTACCTTCATAGTCACTGCTGGCCAACAGATTTTTATGGTAACTACTCCAGCTGATACAGCTGCAAGACAGAAATAATCCCCAAATAAGAAAACAATTTCCTTTAAACTGCAACTGCAAGCATGATAAAAACTGCAAGCGTGATAAAATAAGTACTGCAACAGTTCAAGGTAAATGCTACTGTTGGCTAATTAATGCCATTTTCTCTGTTCATTTCACATTTCAAATAATGTGTTCCTAATAATTTAGATCAGCATTAGCTTGAAGTCAAATAATGGAAACCTAACAGCAACTAGGGTTGGTGTCACCAAATGCAGCACCTCCTGGGATTGAGGTGCAGATGGGGAGAAGAGTCTCATCCTGGTGAACCCAGTTTCTTGCCCCCCTCCCCAGCCAAGACAGTAAAGCCTGGCCCCTTAGCAAGAAGTGTTTTAATTACATAAGAGCTCCACCCTTAGGGGAAAAGGAAGTCATAGCAAATAGCTCCTCACCCACACCCCGGAAGGCAATGGCAGAAATGAGCCAAACAGACTGGGGTTTCGAGAGAGGAAACAAAGAGAATGATCCATGGCTTCAACCTCGTCCTTGCCAAAGGAAGCAGCATCCCAAGTAAGCTCCCCTTTCTTTCTAGGGAGGGGCTTTCGGATGTCTAGTGTCACCCCCTTTGAGTTACCTGGTGTGGTTCACACTCCCCGCATCCCCTTTGTGAAACCATTGAAACTAACTGGTCAGCTTGATTGGATTTTCTTGTATCAAAGAATAGATATCTAAGCTTAAGTTGTTCTTTCCTTTTACCCCTCCCTCCCTTATAAATATTTGCCTCAGATGTCAATGGTCCTATCAGTAAGCAACATAACATACCAAACTGAAGGATCCCAGGCCTCTTAACAAGTCCCATTACGTCCTATTCACTCTCCAGTTAAGCTCAAGGCTTAGAAATGCCAAAAGGGTCTGCATCTAAAAAGTGGACTGAGTTTGTAGCTCACAGGAACAATACCCTACTGTCTATGACCTGGCAAGATATAGAGTTGGCCTCTGTTGCCTGCTCTGTTCGTAAAATTTAGGAATTTTTTGTTGATAACTGCTAGTCACCATATCTAAAACTGAGGGAGTAAACGCTGATTAACTTTAATACATTGACTTTTATCATCATTTACTAAAATTTCAAGAGAAAAAGTTCAAAGAGATAAAATATTTAAATGCACAGTTAAGGTACAGATCAGGCTAATCAGAAAGGCAGAAAGCAAGGAAAAGTACCCCTGATTTTTCTGGTCTAAACAGTCTAAATACGAAATCAATGCTGCATTGCAATATGAAATTTAAAAAGGAATAAAGACCTCTATGGCTGGTCCACAGCCATCAAGCTCCAAACTCTTTTCAATCCTTGTCCTCATATTTTTACAATTTAAAAACATGCAACTCCTCCTGTCTTTCAGCTCTGTATAGAGTTCAGCTTAATTTCCATCCAAACACTTCTCTCATAACGGTTTTACAGTAATCATTACACCTTTTCTATAAACACATCTGTTTGCAAAAATATCACAACATTTCAGTGTTTTGGAAACTAGCTGGAGAGTATGAAATAGTTTTCAAGTAAGTAAAAGATGATTTTTGCCATGTATGACAACATAGCAAATGACAACCTAAGAACACTACCGTATTTTTCGGCATATTACACGCACTTTTTCTTCCCCAAAATGACGGTGGGGAAGTTGGTGCGCCTAATAGGCCGAATGTAGCTCCCCTCCAAGGCCCCCGCTCGTCCTCGGTGGTTCAATGCTCCTGGGATCGGAGGCTGAGCAGCCCATTGAACCACCGAGGACGCAGGGGGAAGGAGCGTTGCTTTCCCTGGGACCATGCTGGGGTCGGAGCACTCCTCCGACCCCAGGATCACCCCAAGGAAAAAAAGGTTGCTTTCCATGGGGCAATGCTGGGGTCGGACGACGCCTCTGACTCCAGCATCGCCCCATGGAAAGCTTCCTTGGGGCGATCCTGGGGTCGGAGCACTCCTCCGACCCCAGGATCACCCCAAGGAAAAAAAGGATGCTTTCCATGGGGCAATGCTGGGGTCGGACGACGCCTCTGACTCCAGCATCGCCCCATGGAAAGCTTCCTTGGGGCGATCCTGGGGTCGGAGGGCGCCTCCAACCCCAGCATTGCCCCAAGGAAAGCAATGTTGCTTTCCTTGGGCGGA
Source organism: Phrynosoma blainvillii (assembly GCA_026167975.1). NCBI lineage: Eukaryota > Metazoa > Chordata > Lepidosauria > Squamata > Phrynosomatidae > Phrynosoma > Phrynosoma blainvillii. The sequence goes on from JANUYF010000004.1 coordinate 159,588,174, forward strand.
TGCTTGGGTCGGAGGACCCAGGCATCCACCCAAGGAAAGCAACCAGGCTTTCCCTGGAGGGATCCTAGGGTCTGAGGCGTCCTCCGTGGGCCGGAGGACGCCTCAGACCCCAGGGTCCCTCCAAGGAAAGCCTGGCTGCTTTCCCTGCAGGGATTCTAGGGTCTGAGTTGTCCTCCGTGGGCCGGAGGACGCCTCAGACCCCAAGGTCCCTCCAAGGAAAGCCTGGTTGCTTTCCCTGGAGGGATCCTAGGGTCTGAGGCGTCCTCCGTGGGCCGGAGGACGCCTCAGACCCCATGGTCCCTCCAAGGAAAGCCTGGCTGCTTTCCTTGCAGGGATCCTAGGGTCTGAGTCGTCCTCCGTGGGCCGGAGGACGCCTCAGACCCCAGGGTCCCTCCAAGGAAAGCCTGGTTGCTTTCCCTGCAGGGATCCTAGGGTCTGAGTCGTCCTCCGTGGGCCGGAGGACGCCTCAGAGCCCAGGGTCCCTTCAAGGAAAGCCTGGTTGCTTTCCCTGCAGGGATCCTAGGGTCTGAGTCGCCCTCCGTGGGCCGGAGGACGCCTCAGACCCCAGGGTCCCTCCAAGGAAAGCCTGGCTGCTTTCCTTCCAGGGATCCTAGGGTCTGAGTCGTCCTCCGTGGGCCGGAGGACGCCTCAGACCCCAGGGTCCCTCCAAGGAAAGCCTGGCTGCTTTCCTTGCAGGGATCCTAGGGTCTGAGTCGTCCTCCGTGGGCCGGAGGACGCCTCAGACCCCAAGGTCCCTCCAAGGAAAGCCTGGCTGCTTTCCCTGGAGGGATCCTAGGGTCTGAGTCGTCCTCCGTGGGCCGGAGGACGCCTCAGACCCCATGGTCCCTCCAAGGAAAGCCTGGCTGCTTTCCTTGCAGGGATCCTAGGGTCTGAGTCGTCCTCCGTGGGCCGGAGGACGCCTCAGACCCCATGGTCCCTCCAAGGAAAGCCTGGCTGCTTTCCCTGCAGGGATCCTAGGGTCTGAGTCGTCCTCCGTGGGCCGGAGGACGCCTCAGAGCCCAGGGTCCCTTCAAGGAAAGCCTGGTTGCTTTCCCTGCAGGGATCCTAGGGTCTGAGTCGTCCTCCGTGGGCCGGAGGACGCCTCAGACCCCAGGGTCCCTCCAAGGAAAGCCTGGCTGCTTTCCTTCCAGGGATCCTAGGGTCTGAGTCGCCCTCCGTGGGCCGGAGGACGCCTCAGACCCCAGGGTCCCTCCAAGGAAAGCCTGGCTGCTTTCCTTGCAGGGATCCTAGGGTCTGAGTCGTCCTCCGTGGGCCGGAGGACGCCTCAGACCCCAGGGTCCCTCCAAGGGAAGCCTGGTTGCTTTCCCTGCAGGGATCCTAGGGTCTGAGTCGCCCTCCGTGGGCCGGAGGACGCCTCAGACCCCAAGGTCCCTCCAAGGAAAGCCTGGTTGCTTTCCCTGCAGGGATCCTAGGGTCTGAGTCGCCCTCCGTGGGCCGGAGGACGCCTCAGACCCCAGGGTCCCTCCAAGGAAAGCCTGGCTGCTTTCCCTGCAGGGATTCTAGGGTCTGAGTCGTCCTCTGTGGGCCGGAGGACGCCTCAGACCCCAGGGTCCCTCCAAGGAAAGCCTGGTTGCTTTCCCTGCAGGGATCCTAGGGTCTGAGTCGCCCTCCGTGGGCCGGAGGACGCCTCAGAGCCCAGGGTCCCTTCAAGGAAAGCCTGGTTGCTTTCCCTGCAGGGATCCTAGGGTCTGAGTCGCCCTCCGTGGGCCGGAGGACGCCTCAGAGCCCAGGGTCCCTTCAAGGAAAGCCTGGCTGCTTTCCCTGCAGGGATCCTAGGGTCTGAGTCGCCCTCCGTGGGCCGGAGGACGCCTCAGACCCCAGGATCCCTCCAAGGAAATCCTGGTTGCTTTCCCTGGGTGGATGCTGTGGGTCTGAGGCGTCCTCCGTGGGTCGGAGGACGCCTCAAACCCCAGGATCCCTCCAAGGAAAGCCTGGTTGCTTTCCTTGGGCGGATGCCTGGGTCGGAGGCATCCTCTGACTGTATTTTATTAAGAATCTTTTTTTCCTAGATTTTTCCTCCTTTAAAATTGGGTGCGTCTTATATGCCGGAGCGTCTTATATGCCGAAAAATACGGCATATTGTGTATTTTTTTTCCTAGTAAAGTATTTCAATAGGAAGCCAAAGTGGTATAGTGTTTTGACTGTTGGACTATTACTCTAGAGAACAGGGTTCAAATCCCCATTCAGTTATGGAAGTCTCTGAGCTTCAGAGGAAGACAAAGGCAGACCCCTTCTGAACAAATCTTGCCAAGAAAACCCTGTGATAGGATTGCTTTAGGATGGTCACAGGTCAGATATTACTTGAAGGCACACACCAAAGTACGAATGCACATCCAATGATTTAGTGAGTGTGATGTATCTGGACACATTATAAGCTCAACGAAAACAGGCTAGATTTATGACAAGAAGACTTTCTGATTCAACTGCACATTAAAAAACAGAATTCGGTTTAAGAAAATTAAAACAAAGAGTCTGTACCCTTTGCTTTAAAAAGAGAATCCCCCCTCCAAAAAAAGGTTTAATTTATTAAAATAACCTTAACATACAAAAGTTACTGATAACTTCCCTGGATTTTTTTTTTACTGAAGGGATGTACAAATAAGATTTTAAACAAGTCTCTATAGCTTTGAAAAAGTCATGAAAAATGGCTGGATGAGCTATTAAACAACCAATAGTGTGTGTGTGTGTGTGTGTGTGAGGGATGTCATAGCTCATCAGTACTTATTTTTTTTTGTAAAACCCAGAAAAATCCGGATACAATCTTTTGAATTATAAATTAATTATCAAGCAAGTCAGATAAAGAACTACCTGGGATCTTGGAGAGTTGTCAGAGTAAAGAGCAGCAGGCAAAATGGACTGATGCCATGATTTAAAAAAAAAACAGTTTATAAATGCACAATAACTTTGAAAGCATTGCCTCTTCCCACTCTCACCAACTACTTCAGGAGTACAAGGAAGAAACAACGGGGGGAAAAACTCTTGCCCACTGGATGGTGCTCTGAGGAGCAGTATCCCAGTTAGAAACTTTCTGCTCTTCTACAGAAGCCACAGTAATTAGAGGGAAGCTGCTTGGAGTCTGAAAATCGGGAAGTGGAGCCAAGGGTACAAATTCTCCAAGAAATAGATGTTAGACCCTTGAGACAGAGGGCTAACAACTTTTTGCACAGCCTAATTGTGGCTAAGGTGCAGATCATTCAGGTATTGTATAAGCATCCAAATAGGCAGACTGAAAAATATTATATTAAATAATTTCTAAGTGGCCCATTAACACGTAATTAGATTTCTTCACACACCATAAAACGTTAATACTATTTTAATTTTAAATCAAATTACCACAATAAGCAAAGCAATTTCATTCACATTTATTGATCTTTCATCACCTAAAAGTAGACTGAACTTTTCTGTTAGAACCCACGTTTTTTCAGGCAGCTTATGGACACTTCCACTAAGGGGGATTGCAGACTGCCAGAAATAGTGCAAATTGAGTCCACTTTTAGGGTTAGGGTTAGGATTAGGGAATCATGGGAACTGTATTTTATTGTGGCACCAGAGCTCTCTGACAGAGAAGGCTCAATGTCTCAGAAAAAAAAAACAATCCCCATGATTCCCTAGCACTAACCCTAACCCTAAAAGTGGACTCAATTTGCACTATTTCTGGCAGTCTGCAACCCCCCTAAGTCAATAAAAAAAGCCTTGAAGATAGAAGCCACTTTTGCATCAAGATATCATTCTGTTTACATAACACGCTCTGGCTTATTCAAATAGTCAGCCTTCCATATCCATGGGTTCAACTATCGACGGCTTGAAAATATTTTAACAATGTATAAATTCCAAAAAGCAAACCTTGATTTTGCCATTTTATAGAATTTTACTATGTCATTGAATTTAATGGGACTTGAGCATCCACGGATTTTGTTATCCACAGGGGATCCTGGAACCAAACCACATCAGATACCAAGGGCCTCCTGTACTTAGTATTTTGGAAAATCTTCCACACTTGCATTCATGAGTAAGTTATTTCAGGGCCCCATATCACACCCCAAACCAATTGCTTTCATCCAAAGAAACAGTTTAGAACATGGCTAACAGTACAGTTCAGAACAGTCCCCACACATGGCCAAGAAGAGGATTGGCCTCCTCTTGCATTGAGATCCCTCCAGACCAATTGAACTACTACAGAAATAACAACAAAGTGTAGGCCTGTGATTCTAACATTGGCCCAAAACACACTGCAGAAATAATCCAGTTTGAAACTGCTTTAACTGCCCTGGCTCAATGCTAGGGAATTCTGGGAACTGTAGTTTTGTGAGACATTTAGCCTTCTCTGTCAAGAGAGCTCTGGTGTCACAATAAACTACAATTCTCAGGATTCCCTAGCATTGAGGCAGGACTGTTAAAGTGGTCCCAAACTGGATTATTTCTGAAGTGTGTTTTGAACCACTGTCACTTTTCTTCTCCTGAATGATTTTATTAAACTTATTTTTTTTAATGAAGAAACCAGTGGAACTTCAAAAGCTGGCATCATGGATTTTGTGCATTTCTGTTGGCCAATAAAAGTATCACTCTTTTGCAGAATTTGTTGCGTTTTTTTGTGCTGTGTGGCCAACACAGCTACCCCCTGGATATGTCTCCTGGATTTGAAAGTACCAAATTTAGCCGCAACAGGAAAATCTTAAACAAGAGGGAAGTATAGACTGGGACTTAACTCTGAGGTTTCTACCTCTAACAAGAGTAAAACATTTGGACTACAATTGGCATGTTTTACCTATACAGCACCTAAAGATCCCCCCCCCCCCCCCCGATGTAGCAGTACACAGACTTCTTCAGAAATTCAATGTTCTCTTTTAAGAAAGGGGGCAAGGGGTTCATGAAGTACTCTGGATATCAGGAGAAGTCACTTTATTACTGTTAATGAAATTTAAATTTTACCGTCTTTTGTCTCAGTGCACCGATGGCCAAGAGGGAGGTTGCCTCTGCCTGCATTGAGATCTCTCCACCAAACCAACTAAACTAGGATAGAAACAAACTGATACAAAATGTAGGCCTGTGACTCTAACATTGTCACTTTTCTTTTCCTGTATGATTTTTAAACATCTTTTGTCTGATGAAGGAGCCAGTAGAGCTCCAAAAGCTTACATGACGTATTTTGTGTAATTTTGTTGACAAATAAAAGTATCAATCTTTTGTGGATTTTGCATTCTGTTGTATTGTGCTGCATGGCTAATACATTAAATGCCTGTACTGCAGCCACTCACTCACAAACCACAAGGTTGCGAGTTCAAGACCAGCCAAGGGCTCAGGGTCAGCTCAGGCTTGCATCCTTCTAAAATGGCTAAAATGAGTACCCAGCTTGTTGGGGACAATTAACTTATGGTTGTAAACTGCTTACAGACTGAATAGCATGGTATGAAGTGGTATATAAATGAAGCTGCTATTGCTATTGCTATACAGCTACCCTGAATAAAGGTTATTAATTTTTAAAACAGTGCCATCAGTGGGCAATGACCATCATATAGCATGAGAGGACATGTGCCTGCTCAAAGGAACCTGGATGTATGCTGTTGAGAAAAAAGGAATATTGAAAAAGAACGTGTAAGAAAACTTTCAGTCATTGCAGCAGATTCTTCATGAGACCCACCGATGCATTTCTACCTTTAGCTGTCAGGCAGAGAAGGTCTGGGAAGACTTGGGGAGAGGGGGCATTGACAGATGACCAATGGGGATATTCCAGTGTTTTTCCAGGTGTCTCCAGGTCACTCTCTGAATAACAGAATACATGGATGCCAATGCACATGGTAGTATCTATCACACCCTTTAACAGCAAACCAAATTTTGCATACCAACACGATGGGAGTCAAAACAGTACAATGGAGAAGTGAGAAGGAGTTACTAGAATGCCCAGGGAGGTTTAGTACCTTATAGCAGCTTTAAATTCATATCTTTAAATAGGAGTTAAAATGAAGTAACCTCCTAATAACACAACATTAAATAACATCCCAGTCATTAGCCAAATATGTATGGATTCTGAACTGTAATTCATTTTCAAAAGAAATTGGAAAATTATGGCTGCATCCACACTGCAGAAATAATCCAGGTTGATAACACTTTAAGTGCCATGGCTCAAACCTAAAGAATTCTGGGATTTGTAGTTTTGTGAAATATTTAGGCTTCTCCATCCAAGACCTTTGGTGCCACAACAAACTACACATCCCAGGATTCCACAACACTGAACCATAACAGTTAAAAGTAGTGCCAATCTGGATTATTTCTGCAGTGCAGATGCATCCTAAATTCTGGGGGCGCGGGGAGAGATCTTCTAACAGACATATTTTTCTAAAGAACTTATTTCAATTAAGATTTGTGGGGGGTTTTAAAAAGAAAAATCCACTGTAGATTGTGGAAATCTAAATATGTAAGAAATATTAACACATCTAAGTTATATAAAAAATAGTTTCCAAAACAGCATGAAAATTTCTACTACAGTAAACATTTTAATAGAGAGACAGTGTGATGTAGTGGTCTGAATGTTGACTATGACTCTGGAGTTCATTTCCTTGCTCAACAGCCTTAGGGGAAGCCAGTGACAAGCCTTTTCTGAATAAATCTTGCCAAATACATCATATGATAAATTCACCTTAGGGTTGCCATAAGTTAGTAATAACTTGAAGGCCCCCAACAACAACAACAACAACAACAACAACAACAACAACTATTCTAATACTAAATACAGAGGCACTTCCAGCTTTCTACCGTATTACTAGGGCAACAAAACAAAACAAAACAAACCCACAATAAAATAATACTCCCATTTTCCTTACGAAGTAGCAAAGAAGCTGTTTTGCATTGCAGGTCCTTAAATCAGGGGCACTAATTCAGATATTTTTTGGTGACAATTGAGGCACAACCAAGTTTCACAGCAAGGCGAGTGACCTCTCTTGGATGAATACAACATTAACTGCAGAAAATACTTTGGAAAAACATTTCTAATTTTCTTGCAGCTTTTAAGAAATCTATAGCAATGTTATCAATACACAAGTGCCCACTTTTGGTAATACAAAAACTGGTGCTGACCCTGAGATATGAGCTCATTGATTTGTTTGTAACAATAATTCAATAGTCCCTTAAGTGTGCAAATTAACTGAGCTGACCAATAAGTGACTTCTAAGAATTGAGGCAGGAGTAACATATCCAAATAAAGACATCTCTAAATCAGACAAGAAGCAACACATACCTGATTTTGGAATTACATGTCATTTCATTCTCAGGATAATGAATGTCAACTGCATCCTGAATCACTGTGCCATATTCATAGACTTTAATCTTCTTTGTCACTCCAGCAATGGCAAAATAGTCACAATCCCGGTCAAATTCAATACTAAGAAACAAAGAGAAAGAAAGAAAGACACATGTAAGATATTAAATATGCAAAGGGAGAATGTTCCTGGCTTTGTTGTTGTCATCACATAATTTTTTTGTCAGAAAAACAAAATTTCTCAGGAATAACATTCTTCAAAAATTATTTTTTGCCAAACATTCCTTTCATTTATATCCCTTCTTAGGAAGTCCCTGCCCTCAAATAAGATGAGGATTTAACCAGTGAAGAAACAAAATGAGATAATAAGTAAAGCAAAAGGTGATGTCTGCTGTTCTGTGCCTTCAGGTCTTTTCCTACTTATAGCAACCTTAAGAAGAACCCATTACAAGTTTTCTGGGTAAGATTTGTTCAGAGTGGGTTTACCTTTGCCTTCCTCTGAGGCTGCAAGTGTGTGACTCGCCCAAGGTCATCTAGTGGGTTTCCATGTCCAAGCGAGGATTCAAACCCTAGTCTCCAGAGTTGTAGTCCAACACTCAAACCACTACACCATACTGGCGTTCCCACACAATATTACTCCTGACTTTATCAAGATACACAACGCAAGGATTTGCTCAACTTTTCAGCATATTCTAAAATGACAACACTGCAGGCCTACAGTGATCCTGAAGACTATTTTGCATCCAATATGGGCCAAGTTAAACTATTTCAACTCCATGCTCACTTGGTGACAACATTAATTTAGCCAATGAGCTTTATAAGGCATTAAACCAGGGGTAGGCAACTTTCCCCCTTTAAGGGCCAACTATTGGCCAACATGGCTGAGGCTTCTGGGAGCTGAAGTCCCTCGGCCCTTAAAGGGGAAAGGTTGCCTACCCCTGCATTAAACATTCAAGCCTCCACACATACATTCTCCAACAAGCTGGGCAGCTTTGTTTAGAAGCTTTTTCAATTCCTCTCCACCTTCCACATTACTAAATGCCCAATGTCAAATTTGACAGCTCACACCGTGAAACTAAAGGGAAGGATTTGACCTGTGATGTTTAAATGAATGTGGTACAAAGCAACTGTCAATTGCTTTCAGTTACTATTAAGACTCGAGAGTACCTCTTCATCCCCTGCCAATTTTAAACTGGGAGAGCTAAATTTTAATTTAAGGTAAGAAAAAGAATGAAAAAACTTTAATAGAGTTTACACTTTAAGTTTGGTATTAGATTTCACCTCTACTGGAAATGCATTACATGGAAACCTGTAGGTTTCTTTGAAACATGAGGACCATGTTTAAGCGTGTGTCCTACATAGCATTATAGTAAATGCACAAATTCCTGCCAATAAAAATTCATCCTGCACCTATCTTCCAACTTCATGTTGTAATATTACATTCCATATTGCCCTCCACCTTCTAGGGTACTGGTAGCCAATGATGTGCAGCAAATAAACACAAAGTATTACTGATATATTAAATAGGATGTCAGATATAATTAGCAGTGCAGCATGCAGTGATGTTTATCTAATCCCCCTCAGAATCCTCTTTTTTCCACATTTGGTAAAATTACTGGGTGAAATGCAAAGCCCTCATGTGTCAAAATAATGGTATTCTATCTATCACTCTACTGAGTACTTTCTCACTAAGATCACAATTTTTCCAGTTTCAAATGCTCAATGGCAATTTCATGAAGAAATTGCTATTCAAAGACTGTCTTAATACATTACAAAGGAAAATCTTATTAATGTGTATGTGAGCATTCTCAGCATTGACACGGAGAGACATTTATGTAGAATATGACAGTGCCGCAAGATGGACAGGTTCAAAAACACTAGGATGGGAGTGCAAGGGATCACCCAGGTCTTCATACCAAGAGAAAAACCACTAAGCACCTCCACTCTATTTCTGTATAAGAAACACAAGAAATTTAAGAAAGAATAAGATAAGACATTTGGATTGGTCCTAATAGACTTCCCCCAAAATGTGGATTTTGTACTTTCAAAATTAAAATTAGGCAACATGACAGCTCGCTACCCAGAGTACAAAGGCAGAACAATATATGATTAATAATAAAGTAAAATGTGCTTACAAAGAAGCAAGAAGGGAGTGGTATCCAAGCTTTCTCCATGGCATTAAGTCTGTTAATGTATTTGCTCTGCTATCTTAAGTGGGAGAGCCACTGTGGTGTAGTGGTTTGAGTGCTGGTGTAGGATACTGGGAAACCAATGTTCAAATCCCCACTCAGCCATGGAAACACATTGGATGACATTGGGCAAGTTAAACTCTCTTACATTAATGCATCTGAGGAAGTAGACTGAAGTCTACGAAAGCTCATGCTGCCAGTTTCGTTCAGTTAGTCTCAAAGGTGCTGCTAAAATAAAGGAAGTAATAATGCCACTCTATTCTCCTTTGGTCAGGCCTCACCTGGAATACTGTGTCCAGTTCTGGGCACCATATTTCAAAAAGGATGTGGAGAAACTGGAGCGTGTCCAAAGGAGGGCAACTAAAATGGTGAAGGGTCTGGAAACCAAGCCCTATGAGGAACGACTTAGGGAGCTGGGGATGTTTAGCCTGGAGAAGAGAAGGTTAAGAGGGGATATGATAGCTGTGTTTAAATATTTGAAGGAATGTCATATTGAGGAGCGAACAAGCTTGTTTTCTCATGCTCCAGAGAATAGGATCCAGAACAACGGATGCAAGCTACAGGAAAAGAGATTCCACCTAAACATTAGGAGGAACTTTGAGGTCTTTAAACAGAGGCTGCATGGCCATCTGTCAGGGATGCTTTGATGGTGAGTTCCTGCATGACAGGAGGTTGGACTAGATAGCCTTGTGATCTCTTCCAACTTTATGATGCTATGATTCTATACACTTCTGCCCAAAGTATAATTAGTGGGTGCTTTAATCTACATTATTTGGCATATTCCTAGCATCTCTAATCTTCACAAGAACTGAACTGAGTTCTTAAAGAGTGAAATGTTGCTAAGACAGGCACCTGACTGTCCCTTTATCCTGTTTCTCTTAAAAGGCTGGTATACTATTTATTTCTTGCAAGTGAAGGGGCATTAAAGTCTACAAGATTATTCATAAATATTTCACAGGTTGACTGGAAACTCTTTCAGAAACATCTTTGGACTAAGAAAAGGACAAATTTTTCTTAGGACTAAAATCAGAGCTGGCAGAATCAAGAGACAAGCTTTTGAAAATTCTGCGGATCCTGAAATCCTAATTCCACTGCTGCTATTATTAGTCCAGGATGTAAAATGCTGCAATGATTAATCTCTATGCAGTTATTGAGCCACACCAGGATGAAATGGTTTGAATATCACTGCTCTTTGTATGGAACATCTTGTCTTCCAATCCCATCACTGCAATCTCTCTAGAGGGTGGGGAGCATGACTACAACACCTCCAGGCTTGGTTGAGAGATGAGAAAGGATCTAAATCTAAAATTTTTGGGGGATGGCAAAGGCTACATTACATCACTATCCATCATATATCTCAGGAGAAACAGAAAATCACCCCGTGGCTGAACAAACTATTTGATCATGGCTTTGAACAGAAATAGCAGGCGCCCACACAGCCTACATGCCCACAACTTTAGAGGTGAAAAATTAAGTGAAAAGTATGATTCAGGATTAATCTGTAGAAGGTCCCCAGTTCCTGTCAACTCACTCGGTTTCAAAAAACAGTTTTACAACCAGCAACCTATTCTATCACCATGGTTTTATTTGTACCACAATGTTAATTGAACTGCTGTGCCCTGGGGACTATGTTATGCCATGACTAAACTCATGTCAGCTGTTCATCCACTGGGACTCAGTTTATACCTTCAGTCTTTTGTTTCTAAAAGAGAAATTTTTCTTTGGTAAAATTCCATGTTATGAGACATGAAAAGGCTTTTTCTTACCTGAGATTTTGTTACTGTTAGACACACAAGGTTTGAGAAGTTACTCTCATTCTTCCTAATAAGAAGTTAACTTGCCAGCACTAAATCAGCATTTAAAAGATGTGCAATAAAAAGATAATGGACTGTAATAAATTATTTTAGAAACATAATGAAGAGCATGAGCACTAATCAATGTCATTTTTAATTGCAGGTCAGAAGACCAACAACATAGAAGGAAAGCCAACAATGTAGTAATCTTATTGATGTTTTTCTACTGGATAAAAGGGTAAAACATGTTAAGATGCAATGTTAAAAATGATGTAATTTCAAATAGTTCTTAAATGGTTTATCATTTTTACACCTTCTACACCTGTGTCTATGTCAGTGGACTTTCACTGTATTGTTTACTTTTTATTTGCAATGACCTATGCCTAATAGCAATAAATATTCTGCACTGGATTGAGTAAAAAGGGTTCCATACATACACACACACACTGGCAAAGGCTCTGAAAACAGAAAGGAAGTTCCATACCTGAAGGAACCTATCCATAAGAAGCATGAATTTAATTACATGCAGAAAACAGTATTGTCTTTCTTAGGGATAGCTGGTAGCCATTACCTGAGAAATACAAGGCCTATTTCTTTCATTACAGTAATCTTGTTATTGTTAACTGTCAACTTCAATTTGTGTCAATCCTAAGAATGAAAGACCTCCAAGTCATCCTATTATCAACAGCCTTGCTCAGGTCTTGCAGACTTAGGGCCATGGCCTCCTTGATTTATCCATCTTCCTCATTTCTTGCTGCTGCAATCTACCCTTCCAGGCATTATTGTCTTCTCTAGTGAGTCATATCTTCTCATGATGTGGCCAAAGTTCAAGAGTTTCAGTTTAGTTATCTTGGCTTCTAGAGAGAGGTCGATTTGCTCCAGGGCCCATTTATTTGTTGTTGTTGTTTTAACTATTAATGGTATCGACGGGGGGGGGGGGGGGGGGGGGGGGGGGTTGGTGGTACTGTATTACTGTTATTGTTGTAATGTATGTTTTTAATTTGTACCTTATATTTGTAAGCTGCCTTGATTGCTCAGGCAAAAGGCGGGATATAAGAAATATATTATTGTTGTTGTTGTTGTTGTCAGTAACCTAGCATACCCTAATTCCATTTATCCAAGCCATGAGATAGAATGGAAAGAGAGGGCAGTAGCTGAGCCGAAAAAAACAAACAGTCAATGATTCTTTGTTGACTAATGTCACATTCTTTATCATAAAAGAATCTCAGTTATTTGAATGAATTTATCAGCTAATAAACTTAAAACTAAAAAAAAAAGAAATGGAAAGAGAAAATGGAAAGTATGTGAGTGCCCAATGTAACAAGATAGATATGGCAAAACAGGAGTTAGGGGCGAAACAGACGGGCAGGAAAAAGCGGCCTGAAGCTGCCTTTTCCAAAAGTGAGCCGAGTCCCACCAACCACACTGCCAGCTTCCAAGGCAGCTGGAGTGCGCATGTCATGACTGCATGTCACAGCTTCAAGCCATGCCGCTGGGTACTTTTTATTTTTTACTGTTCCCTCCACCATCCCCGTGCACCATCACAGAAGCAAACCACTGGTGACTGCCATCATAATGGATGGATGGCCGTCCTTGTGAACCTGCACACAGTCACACGTGCAACACTCCACCAGGACAGGGCATCGGAGCAGAGGTGTGCCCATTCAGATGCCAGCAAGGTACAATCATGCCCTCCTTCACCCCACTTCACCCCATACCCCCTCTTTCACTGTCTGGTTTATGTATGTTTTACTTATCTCCGTAAGAGATGTCATGCTTTCTCTTTTGGGCATTACCACCCTCACCGCTTGGGTACGGCAGCTCCATCCCTTCTCAATGCACTCCTGCAACAGGGTGTTTATATATACACAAGTAGGGTTAGGGCTTGGATAAAGCATCCCTTGAGCTCTAGTGTTGTGGCATTTAGACGTACAAGTGAATGTGAGCACTTTCTGGGAAGAAGCAGAAAAATCCAGCTCCTTTTTAGTCTGGCTTTCCCCCCCATAGTGTGGCTCATCTAAATGCCCTGCCTCAAAGCTGGCCAGAAACCTGCTTATTTTGACTGTCTGTTTCGCCCCTTATATTTGTTAAATGTGACACTTTTGCTCCTTTGGGATTTTGATTCTTTTGGGGTTAGCAAAACCACAATAAATTATGCAAATGAAGATTGGCTGCTCAATGCTACAAAAAATAAGAGAAATCATGCAAGTTTCCCTAAATTTGCAGAAATTGTGCTGGGTACAGAATTTAACTCTTCCTGGTACAAAACTTGTATTCCCTGAAAACACTATCTTTAGCACAGAGCACACAAAGCACAGACTTCTGTAGATGCTGTATGTGAGAGAGAGTGAGTATGTATGTGTATGTGTGCAAATAAGGAAACTACAAGTTCATACAAAATAATAACTGAAGTTGAAAAAGATGACCTCCACAAAATTTTAATCAACTTCTGAAGTATCTTGATATACGTTTTTAAAGAGGCTACAAATTAAGTTTAAATTAAAATAGTCATCTAATTATTTGCAGCTGGAGACTCCTTTGAAGCATTAAGTACTTTAATAAGAGATGCCATCTCCAAAATAACAGGAGCTAAAAATCATCAGCTAAAACTAAATAAAAGAGGTCCTACTGATAGCTCAATAAATTTAATTTATTAACTTCCCAAAATCAAAGTATGCAAATGAGATCCCTAAAAATTAAAACCCTCTCAAGCATACATAATAGAGCTATTTTCTAATTCATCACAGAACAACTATAAGTAATCTCCATGAAATCCACTATGTAACTTCTGTTCAACACATGAAGAACATACAACAATATGGTGTAAGAAGGCTGCACAATTACACTTAAGAATTTCAAGCTGATTCTGTTAATTTGAATATATACTTTAGAGCTGTGGAGCTCAACTTTGGTGGACTTCAGCTCACAAAAACCCTAGCCATCTATGCTACTTCATCAAAATCCTGGTTCAACAAAGATTGTCAGCATAAGGAAAAGCTTCTCAGATTATCCCTTCCTAACTACAGAGAGACATATGCAGGCAATGCCTTGTTGGCATACTTACATCATAAAGAAGTTCCTCATAACACACACAAAAAGACATCACAATTTCAACTTCTGGTCTCTGTTGCTAAATGCATCCCTTAATAATAAGTACCATACTATTCTGGAAATTGGTATATGGTTCCTTAAGTTCCCGAGCTCACACCCCCAGTTGTGACATCCCTTCTGAGGCATGGGGAAATAATTTAAGGGATTTTTTTTTTGATGCAGCCAACACTGTATCTAGCACCCATGACAGATCCATTGAGCTTCAAATACAAAGGGCTCCACCTTGGGAACCAGTGACCATCCAAAAAATCATTGATCATATTTCCTATCTCAAAAATGGCAAGACTCTTACAAATGACAACATTCCCACTTAAGAATATGGAACAGGTCAAGACTATTGCACAGGAAATTATGACAACAGTAAAGAATGAAGAAAGTTAAATTGTCAAAACTATTTTAATCCATCATTCATCTTGGGATATCAGGGAAGCAATGCAAATTAAACCACAATATTAAATAAAAAAATAAAAACACAAATCCCTAAGCATGCAAAGAAAAAGAAATCAGAAGCAAAAAACAGAAAGGGAGTAAGCCATCTATAAAAATTCATAAAATGCATAAAAATATAAACCACAAGTCATAAGTCACAGAAGTTTTAACCTAGCACCAAACTTATAGCAGTCTTCTGTATCAGTTGAGCTTCAATGCAAGAAGGCCCTCTTCCTAGTTCTAAGAAAGCAAGTTCCTGTGGCAAAGCACAACAGAAGACCTTAAGACACAGGCAGGTATGACAAAGACAGGTGCTCCATCAGATATTTTGGGTTCAAGTTGTTTAGTACTCTTAAGTGTAAATAGCAAAATTTAACAATGCTTGGAAATAAATGCACTACCAACGTAACTCTTTCAGGAAGGGCTTAATATGTGTCCACCTGGCTGAAGAAAAAGTTAAAATTCTGGCAGCTCTGTCTTCATTATTTGAAGTTTCCATCTTCAAGGGAAACCCTACATACAAGATACTATTTTAAACTAATCAGAATGTTATGAGAGCATGGGACACTATCCAGGGAGGATTATACAGGAAAAACCAGCAGAAGTGGATTAAGGACATTTTGAAGTCATTTGAGCCTCAAGTGACAGTGACAGTGCTCCAAGGTGCCCAAGCCAGCTTCTTTCTCTTTCAGAAAGAGTACAGCCCCTTTTAGAACAGGATATACACTTAATTTTTGAACATGAGAACCACCATGCCTACAGCTTGTCAGGATTCACTCCAAGTTTATTGGCCTTTCATCTAGCCCAGGGGTAGGCAACCTTTCCCCTTTAAGGGCCGAGGGACTTCAACTCCCAGAATCCCAGGAGCTATTGGCCAACATGGGACTATTGGCCAACATGGCTGAGGCTTCTGGGAGCTGAAGTCCCTCGGCCCTTAAAAGGGAAAGGTTGCCTACCCCTGATCTAGCCTTTTACTATCTCCAGATACTTTTCTAGCCTTTGCACAGTTTCACCTGCATCAAATAATACAGAGATAAAGCACATCTTCATCAGATACTGAAGGTACTTTATTTCAAATCCAAATGACTTCACCCAGTGGCTTCATGTTTGCCTGGTGAGGGGGGAGATGAAGCCTTGCAAAACCTCACCATAACATGTAAATCTTCAGAATTTATTGTCTTTTATTCAGATATACAGTGCACCCTTCTCATCCACGGGGGTTCTGTTCCACCCACTCACCCACCCCCCCATGGATGGAAAAAACCAGAGAAGTTGAAGCCCATATTAGTCAACAGGTCATGATGTGCGCTGTGCCTGCATTTGTGCTCCTGCATACATGTCTGCCATTGACTAATACAGGGCAGGCCAATCTACAGAACTTCAATTCAATCCAATCCACCAAACCCACTTTAATATACTGGCCCTGCCACAGAGATTTCCCCCCACACTATATAGAATCATAGAGTTGGAAGAGACCACAAGGGCCATCCAGTCCAACCCCCTGCCATGCAGGAACTCCCCGACAGATGGCCATCCAGCATCTGCTTAAAGTCTCCAAGGAAGGAGACTCCACTACTCTCCGAGGGAGTGTGTTCCACTGTCGAACCGCCCTTACTGTCAGGAAGTTCCTCCTAATATTGAGGTGGAATCTCTTTTCCTGGAGCTTACATCCATTGTTCCGGGTCCTAGTCTCTGGAGCAGCAGAAAACAAGCTTGTTCCCTAAACATCCCCAGCTCCCTAAGTCGTTCCTCATAGGGCTTGGTTTCCAGACCCACCACCATTGCCCTCCTTTGCACACGCTCCAGTTTCTCCACATCCTTTTTGAATTGTGGTGCCCAGAACTGGACACAGTATTCCAGGTGAGGCCTGACCAAAGCAGAATAGAGTGGCACTATTACTTCTCTTGATCTATGCTTCTACTGATGCAACCTAAAATTGCATTGGCCTTTTTAGCTGCTGCATCGCACTGTTGACTCATGTTCAACTTGTGGTCCACCTGGATTACTAGATCCCTTTCACACGTAGTTTCATTCAGCCAGGTGTCCCCCATCGTATATCTGTACTTTTCATTTTTCCGCCCTAAGTGCAATACCTTACATTTCTCCGTGTTGATTTTCATTTTGTTAGCTTTGGCCCAGCTTTCTAGTCTGTTCAAGTCATTTTGAATTTTGATCCTGTCTTCTGAGGTATTAGCTACTCCTCCCAATTTGGTGTTGTCTGCAAATTTGATAACTATGCCCCCAATACCATCATCCAAGTCATTAATAAAGATATTGAATACTACTGGGCCCAGGACAGAGCCCTGTGGCACCCCACTGGTCACTTCTTTCCAGGTTGAAAAGGAGCCATTGTTGAGCACCCTTTGGGTTCGGCCAGTCAACCAATTACAAATCCATGTAACAGTTACTTTGTCTAGCCCACATTTTATCAGCTTGTTTGCAAGAATGTCATGGGGAACTTTGTCAAAGGCCTTACTGAAATCAAGATATACTATATCCACAGCATTCCCTTCATCTACCAAGCTGGTAATTTTATATATAAAAAAAGAGATCAGATTTGTCTGGCATGACCTGTTTCTCTGAAACCCATGTTGACTTTTTGTGATTATGAAATTACCTTCCAGATGTTCACAGACTCTCTGTTTAATGATCTGCTCCAGAATCTTTCCAGAATCTTGATGTCAGACTAACTGGACGATAATTGTTGGGATCCTCTTTTTTCCCCTTTTTGAAGATGGGGACAACATTTGCCCTCCTCTAGTCCACTGGGACTTCTCCTGTTTTCCAGGAGTTCTCAAAGATTATTGCCAATGGTTCCGGTATTACGTTTGCCAGTTCTTTTAATACCCTTGGATGTAATTCATCTGGTCCTGGAGACTTATATTCATTTAGATTAACCAGATATTTTCGTGCTATCTCTTTACTTATTCTGTGCTGAAATTCTCCCATTCTGTCCTCTGCTGCATTATCCTCAGGTTGAGCACCCTTTGCCTTTTCTGAGAAGACTGAAGCAAAGAAGGTGTTGAGTAATTCTGCCTTTTCTCTGTCCCCTGTTAACTTTTTGCCATCTTCTCCACAGTGGCAGTACCATTTCCTTCTTCTTCCTTTTGCTGCCGACATACCCCGAAAAGCCCTTTTTATGGTTCTTAACCTCTCTAGCAAGCCTGAGTTCATTCTGCGCTTTAGCTTTTCTGACTTTACCCCTACACGTGCTAGCTATTTGTTTGAATTCCTCTTTGGTGATTTCCCCATTTTTCCATTTCTTATACATGTTCCGTTTAAAACTTAGTTCACTTTAAAGTTTCTTAGTCATCCATCCTGGTTTCTTGAGACACCTCCCATTTTTCCTCCTCATTGGCACGGTTTGAAATTGTGCCTTCAGTATCTCCCTTTTGAGAAACTCCCATCCATCTTGAACTCCCTTCTCTTTTAGTATTCCTGTCCATGGGATCACTGCCAGTATTTCTCTAAGTTTAGTAAAATCAGCTTTCCTAAAGTCTAGAATGCGTGTCTCACTATGCCTGGCTTCTCCTTTCCACTGTATAATAAACTCCAGGAGAACATGATCACTCCCACCTAAGGATCCAACTATTTGCACCACATTAACTAGGTCTTCCTTGTTAGTTAGGATCAGATCCAAAATAGCTGACTCCCTTGTTGCCTCTTCCACCTTTTGGACAATGAAACTGTCTTCGAGGCAAGTGAGGAATTTGCTAGACCTTGAGGATTTTGCTGAGTTTGACTTACTGGTTTTCTTAACAGTTGGAGCATATGTTATCTCCAATATCTTATATGCAAAACGCAAATAACTGTAATCATATAAGAGACTAATTATTGATTATTTAATTTGTTTAATTTCTGCCTTGCCTTTTTCCCAACATGGGATCTAAAACTGCTTACAAAATTTAAAATAGTTTATTTTACAAAAAATAATGAAATCACAATTCTTTTTAAAAGTTATATAATTAAAACAATTTAAAACAGATTTTAAGCATAGCTGAGATGATTAATGATTTTTAAAAATGTACCTCTTACCAATATATGTTAATTTTCATGCACAATTGTTAACTGCCATGAAGTCAATTTCCACTTATAGAGACCTTATGAATGAGAGACATTCAAAACATCCTGTCATCAACAGACCTGCTCAAGTCCTGTACAATCAGGGCTGTGGTACCTTGATTACCATTATTAATTATTATTATTATTACTATCCTCTTCCTCCTCCTGTCTTCCCCAAAAAATTGGGACTCAAAGTGGCTCACAATTTTTTTAAAAAAAATACAATGAAAACATACAAAAAGAGAGCATTAAAATAGAATTAAATAGTATTAAAACAAATCACACAATAAAATAAAATGCAATTAAAACCAATAAAAGTTCTTAAAAACAGTTGTTAAAACATTACAGCACCCTCTAGCCTGTTCTTTTAAAACTCTGTTTTAAAAGCCTGTCTGAATAAAATGGGTTTAGCCTGCTGCCAGGCCAATAAAGAGGGGGGTATTCAGCCTCCCCAGAAAGGGAGTTCCAGAGTCTAAGGGCAGCCACTGAGAAGGCCCTCTTTTGTGTCCCCACCAACCATGCTTGCAATGTGGTGGGACTGAGAGAAGGGCCTCTCCTCAGGACCTCAGAGCCCAGACTGGCTCGTACAAGGAGATACAGTCTGCCAAATAACCTGGACATGAGCCATATAGGACTTTAAAGGTCATAACCAGCCCTC
Organism: Phrynosoma blainvillii; assembly: GCA_026167975.1. NCBI lineage: Eukaryota > Metazoa > Chordata > Lepidosauria > Squamata > Phrynosomatidae > Phrynosoma > Phrynosoma blainvillii. The sequence continues at coordinate 159,607,689 of JANUYF010000004.1, forward strand.
TGAACTGTGCCCAAAAGCAAACTGGCACCCAATGGAATTTTTTCAACAGGGGAGTTGTATAGTCTCTGTAATCTGTCCTAGTTAATAATCTGCCTGCAGCTCTTTGGACCAGCTGAAGTTTCTCAACACTCTTCAAAGGCAGCCCCAAGTAGAGTGTGTTATAATAGTACAAGGTAAAAGGTAAAGGTATTCCCCATTGACAAGGTTGTCAAGTCATGTCTGATCATAGGGGGTGGTGCTCATCTCTGTTACCAAGCCAAATAGCCAGCATTATCAGAGACTACTCTGTGATCATGTGGCCAGCATGATTTCACAGAATGCTGTTTATCTTCCCACCAAAGTGGTACCTATTTATTTACTTGCATTTGCATGCTTTCGAACTGCTAGGTTGGCAGAAGCTGGGAGTAGTGACAGGAGCTCACCCCATCATGCAGCACCCAGGCCTCGAACTGCCAAACTGTCAATTTGCAATCAACATAGTGTCTTAATCACTTGAGCCACTACATCCCCTTATAGTAGTACAACCAGGATGTAATCAAGGCATGTACAACCAGCACAGTTGGCACACAAAGTTGAAATGTGCAAAAGAACTCCTGGCCACTAAGAAAACTAGGACCTTCAGGTTCAAAGCTGAGTCTAAGAGTACCTCCAAACTGTGTCTTCAGGAGGAGTGTAATGCCATTTAATAAAGGCTGAATCCCTATTTCCTGATCTGTTGTCTGACTGACCAGGAGCACCTCTGTCTTGTCTGAATTAAGTTTTAATTTGTTTGCCCTCATTCAGTTCATTACTGATATACTGACATACACTGGTTTAGGACCAGGACACCCTCCTTGGATTGGGATGGGAAAGAGTAGCAGAGTTGGAGGGTCATCAGCATATTGATGGCACTGCACCCAAAAATTCTGGACAACCTCTCTCAGCAGTTTCATGTACATGCTAAATAGCACATGAAAAACATAACCTTGAGGAATTCCATAGGTCAACGACCAGCAGATCCAACAAGAGTCCACCAGCACCACCTCCTTGGTTCAACCCTACAAAAAGGAATGAAGCCACTGTAAAGCAGTATCTCCAAGTCCCACCCAAAAATATTGTCAATAGTATTGAAAGCTGCGGAGAGGTCCAGCAGAACCAACATGAACACATTCCCAGTTCCCTACATAAGTCATCTAACCAAGGTAACCAAAACTGTTCCATAGCCAGGCCTGAAACCACACTGAAATGGATTAGATAATCCATTTCATCCAGAATCTCCTGTAGTTGGGAGGCCACCACGTGCTCCAATGCCTTACCCAAAAATGGTTAAGTTGGATACTGGCCAATAATTATTCATTATAGAGAGATCCAGGGAAAGCTTTTTCAACAAAGGTCTCACAACTTCCTTGTTGTAGGAAGGCATCAAACTCCCCCTTCATCCATTCAGTCAGTCCTGCTCTGGCCTGTTTGATAAGCCAGGAACCACAAGGACAAGCACACATGTAGAGGCTCTCACTCTCCAAAGATCTTGTCCGCATTCTTAGGCTTTACAAATTGAAATGTATCCATTAAAATTGGACAAACAGGCACCAAGGTTACATTCACTGGCACCATATCAACTACAGCATTCAAATCAGAGATGATCTGAGTGACTATCTGCAAATTGCTGTGCAAACTTTTTACACAGGTGGTCTGCATCTTCTGCTTGAGGACCAATGCATAATACTGACCACTTGAACAGCTCTGCTGGACAGCTCCCTGCAGATGCAATGGTGGCAGCAAAAAATAATTACTTTTCTGCTCACACTACCATGGAATAAACCTTCAAATGGGCTTTAGACCATGTTGGCGGAAGACTTGCTTTCTGTCTTCTGCCAACATCGCTCTAGTCTTCATCTCACTCACTTCACCACTGCCAGCTCCCTGGGAAACCAGGGGGTTGGTTTGGCTCTACTCCATTAAGAGGGTAAGCTCAGAAGTGATTGTGTCCACAATTCTGGCCATTTCCTCATTCCAGAGGTCTGCCAGAAAAATCCCCAAGAGTCATCAGGCATCTGTCTGGATCCATCTGCCTCCTGGGGCAGACTATCCCACTTGGTTCCTCACTCCTGTAGAGGTTCTGAGTCACAGTGAGTGCTAAACCTGAACACATCCATGACAATGGAACTGTGGAGAGATCCTCCACACCAAGATCATCATCATCCTCCCAGCACAGAAAACAAGGTCCAGAGTGTGCCTAGCTTCACAGGTAGGGCCAGATATCACTTGGAATAGACCCATGGTTGTCATGAAGTCCATGAAGTTCTGAGCCACTCCCAACAGGGCAATCTCAGCATGGATGTTGTAGTTCTCCAGCACTACCAGCTTCAAGGGCCCCATGACCAACCCTAAGACCACCCCGGCTAGCTCAGGAAGGGACTGTTGAGCAGCGGGGTTGGTGCTACATTAACAGAACCCATATTCTATTCTAGCTACCCAGCTTTAGGTATATGAACTCAAAACCTAAAGACTCTGGAAAAGGGCACTAAGTCATGGAGATGTAATCGCAATAGATCACTGCACCTCCATCTCCTAGTCCCCAGGTCTCACCTGCTGCTCCACAGAAAACCTGGTGGAAAGATCGGAGGGAGTAACCCCCTGCCCCCCAGTTTCATCCAGCCAGATCTGTGTATCATAGATCAGGCAGGCATGCTCATCCAGAATCAAATCCTGAATGGCACTTAATTTTCCATTTACTGAGCTGATATTCAATGGCAGCATTTTCAAGCCAGGGGGTCTGTGACCAAAGCTATCCACACTATTTGAGCTGGGAGACAGTCTGGGGGCAATGAATACACCGTTACACTCCCCACTTCCATGATACTGTAATTTTCTCCTTCCTCTGTATCTCCCACTGCCCTGTAGGGCTCCAATCGCTGCTCCTTGAATATGTGCACCTTCTTCCTCCTCTGGAAAACACATCCTTCCCTTATTGGGCAGCAGCTTATAAAAACAACAAATACAATATATAGATAGGTGGGTGTTATAAGCCCTTGCCTCTATCAAGCAAAAGGACAGCCCCTCCCCTCATGTACCCTTAAAATGGCTCCCCCCAAAGGGAAAGACCCCCTTTTGTGTTGCTCCACCTTTTGAGTCCTGTTTTTCTGATGTCACCCCCACCCCCAATTTGGCAGAGATGTCATTGTTGCCAGACCTGCCCCCACAAGAGTCCTATTTTTGTTCCAGATAGGCAAGGCAGCTGCGCTGAGTCAGGGCCTTGATCCTGCAAAAAGCAAAGTCCTACTGGTGAAGCAAAAGTCCAAGGCAGCAACAGAAAAACAGCAACCTCTTCCTCCCTAGAGTCTCCAGATGATTTCTGTGGTCCTCTCTCTCTGCACAGTGCTGTACATCTATCCATCTTCATTTCCTATTTCCCCCACCACCCACTTTACCAATCTCTATTCTCTTATAGTCATTTTCATCTCAGAATATGGCCAAAACATGATACTCTCAGTTTGATAATTTTGGCACTAGGAAGAGTTCAGAATTAATTTGCTTGTGATGTAGTGGTGTGAGTACTGGACTATGGCTCTGGAGACCAGGGTTCAAATCCTTGCTGTCATGGAAACCCACAGGGTGAGCTTGGATGAATCACACTCTCTCAGCTTCAGTTTGCAATGGCAAACCTCCTCTGAAGAAACATACCCAGAAAACCCTATGATAGGTTCACCTTAGAGTCGCCATAAATCAGAAACAACTTGAAGGCACACAAAAACAATATGACTCATTAACAGGTCATAGAGCAAATTTTGGCGTAGTAGAACAATTCTCCAGCACCAGATTTCAAATGAGTTGATTCTCTCCCTGTTAAGTTTTCTTCACTGTCCAGCTTTCACAACCATAGATCAAAATCAGAAGGATAATGGCATGTATTCAGTATTCAATGATATATCTTTACACCAGGGGTAGGCAACCTTTCCCCTTTAAGGGACAAGGGACTTCAGCTCCCAGAAGCCTCAGCCATGTTAGCCAATAGTCCCATGTTGGCCAATAGCTCCTGGGATTCTGGGAGCTGAAGTCCCTCGGCCCTTAAAGGGGAAAGGTTGCCTACCCCTGCTTTACACTTTAGACTAGTTCTTTCATAGCTCCCCTTTCAAGTTCTAGAATTCATCTCATTTCTTGATTACAGACTCCATTTTGTTTATTTCTGAGTCAAAGAAGAGAAAATCTTTAGACTGTTTCAATGTCTTCATTATCCACTTTAAAGTTGAGTAAAACATCCATAGTCTCCCCCCTCCATGTTCAAATGTAACCCTGCTTTTGCACTTTCTTCCCTTAGTAATCATTCAAAGTCTTTGCTGTTTTCTCAGTACTATGATATCATTTTCTGCCAGATCCTTGTTTGGTTCTGCCATTATGTATGTTTTTGGGGAGGATTTTAGGATCTGTTTTGCATTGCTGGGTATTGTGTGGCTTGGGAGGGAAGGCTCTTAATTGTGAGGATGGGAAGACATTTAGATAAGTGGAAGATGGGCCGGTCTGGGCAATGTACATCAGGGCCTTGTTTGCTTGGTATGTTACCTGCTTTTGCCAGAGGCTTGGAATGTAAGGAGGGTTTTTCCCCCCCTTTCTTTTTTTCTGCAGGCTTGAAACACTGATAGAACTTTGGAATGGCAGTAAGGGGTGGATGGGTGATAATGAAACCATTAGAGCTAGCTGGTGGGAATAAGCTTTGTGTGCCAATATGTGGGGAATGGAGTTTCGAGTTTTAATATTATATTGGGCCCTGGAACTGGTCAGATCCAACTGAAATGCTTTGCTAGCAACTTCTATTCCTGTGTCTGCAATAAAGTCTTTTGTTTTTTCACCGCAATCTGAGTGGTTGTCTGTACATTGGAAACTGAGTTGTCTGGTTCTAAAATTTTCATACCTTAAATTGTTGATGTTCCTTCCTCCAATTTTCATACCTCCTTCTTCCAAGTCTAATCTACCTTTCAGTACAATATGACTACAATATAGATTAAACAGATAGAAGACCCTTTTCTGATATTCTTTTCAGTCATAAAGCATTCTGTTTCTTCATAGACTATCCTTACAATGGCTCTTGCTTGGACATCAGAACAATCAAATGTTGTGGCACACCCATTTTTTAGAGCAATCTAACCTTTTTCAAGATCTGCACAATCAAAGGCATTCCTATAATTTATAAAGCACAGGCTAAATGTCTTCTGAAATTGATCATCCAATGTTTGCAATACAATCACTAGTGCCTTGTTCCTTTCAGAACCAAGCTTGGCATTTCTTGCTCCATATATGGTAGACGTCTTTGCTGTAAAATTTTGAACATCACTTTGTTGGCATGGAAGATGAAATCCCTAGTGGTCTGCAATCCTTGTAATGTCTGGTGTCCTCATTCTTGAGGACTGGAATATATAATATATTTCAATCTGTGGGCAGTTGTTTTGTGGGCAGATTTTTGTTTAAAAAGTTGAAGAGATTCTTTTTCTGTGACCTGAAAATGTTCTATTAGTATGCCATGTGTTCCTGGTGATTCATTTCTCCCAAGTGCTTTGAGTGTGGCTTCCACCTCCCTTTCTAAAACTGCGAGTTCATTCACTGGCAAAAGGTTCTTCCTTGAATGAATCTACCATCCCTTCACCTCTTCCATAATCCTTCACTGTATTGCCTCCTTTTTTGTTGTTGGTCATACAGTGCATCGCATAGCATCCCCATTTCTGGTTTGAATTTCCCTTTGATTTCTCAGTTCTTGTGAAACACGTCTGGGGGATGATCCTGTGGTCAGGAATACTAAAGGAGAAGTGAGTTCAGGATGGATGGGAGTTTCTCAAAAGGGAGATACTAAAGCAGGGGTAGGCAACCTTTTCCCTTTAAGGGCCGAGGGACTTCAGCTCCCAGAAGCCTCAGCCATGTTAGCCAATAGTCCCATGTTGGCCAATAGCTCCTGGGATTCTGGGAGCTGAAGTCCTTCGGCCCTTAAAGGGGAAAGGTTGCCTACCTCTGTACTAAAGGCACAATTAATTTACTCCTGAATAAACATGTACAAGGTTGGACAATCAGCAAGACTGGCTTATCTTCCAAAAGACTAGCTTATCTTAGTGGCTTATCTTCCGAAGTATAACCCAGGGGTAGGCAACCTGTCCCCTTTAAGGGCCGAGGGACTTCAGCTCCCAGAATCCCAGGAGCTATTGGCCAACATGGGACTATTGGCCAACATGGCTGAGGCTTCTGGGAGCTGAAGTCCCTCGGCCCTTAAAGGGGACAGGTTGCCTACCCCTGATATAACCAGTGTATTTCAGTATCTAACCTTTTGAGTTATATCTAATTAGTTTTATATATAATTGCTCATGGTCTATCACTTCATAATGTTAAGATTTCTGAACAGAAATAAGTGCATGCATGCACATGCGCACACACATATGAGTAAATCCCCTTAATACTAGCACACATACTAACATTTCCAGTGGTTCCAAAGTTATCACAAATAATGGAGGCAACATACAGCCTGGGCAGGCAGCTTTTGTCAATTTCCAAAAGTCATCAGTGCCACCTTTAGATAATTTATTATATATGAGCTACACTCAAAATAAATACTGCACCTAAACTAATTTTAAAGACTCTATTATGGTCACTCAATATTTTCAAACATACTTTTCAATATTTATAATAGATACAGACTTTTTTTGATGGACTTTTACTGCATACAAGCAACTTTTAAACATTTTTCTCCCCCACCTCCTGGTCCACAAAAAGTCATTCTTGTCTTTATATGTATATGATACAGAGTATTCTATCTCTAACATTCTGTTCTGTCACTGTACACAGTAGCAAAAAATAAATAAATAAAAATTAACATTCATTTAAGTTAATGACCTATATGATATTGGTCTGTGTGATCTTACCAAATGATATTGCTATATACTTCCCCGGCTCCTTATCTATTCCATGTTACTCTTCCAAAGTTTAGGAGGGCCCTAACGCTGGCTCGCTTTAATGTGATGCCCACAGCCATGCTCGAAGGCAGATTTAAAAAAATACCCTTTGATTTTCGTTTCTGTCCGTGTGGTTCGGGCAATGTTGAAACCAATGAGCATGTTCTCCTTTACTGTCAATTTTATAGGGACGCTCGACATCAATTGATCAGCCCACTATTGAGTAAATTCCCAGGCAAATCTGACACTTTTTATTTATGTCTTCTTTTAGACAACAATGACCTTACAGTATCTCATATGGTGGCCAAATTTTGCTACATTGTTTGTAAATTGTGACCTCGATTGATAAATTGATAAATTGATAAATGAACATCTCACAATTGTGTAGGAAGATTTGGTTGGTCATTGTATTTATAGTTATTCTTAGTTTGTCCATTGCTCTGTTGGTCTATACTTTTTTATTTATTATATATATATATATATATATATATATATATATATATACATACACACATATTATATTTTAGACATTTTATATATTTTATATATTTTTATGTATTTTAACATTTTTGTACTGGTCAAGGACCGAATAAATTAAATTGAATTGAATATTGCTATATTCTTTCAAGAGATTAATATTTATTTTCATTAATTGCTACATCTTCACAAATTATTAGTTAATGTAGTTAAAACTACACATGAATTAGTTCTACAACTCCTTCCAAATTATGGATTTTCTCAATAGACACTAAGAGAAAAATATTTGATTGTTGTCATTTATCATCCAGGTTGCATGAGGAGGATACATCTTCATCTTTTTCAGTTCAGTAATGAAGATCCTTACAGGATAAGTCGTTTCATTATGAATTTAGATAACAAACCAACTTAGCTAATAACTTCAGTATGTTTGTTCCCAGTATATCCCTATTTTAAACCTACAAAAACACAGTTATTAAGGATATTTTTCAAAGGTCAAATTTGCACTGCAGAAATACTGTAGTTTGATGCTGCTTTAACTGTCACGGCTCCATCCTATGAATCTCTGGTATTTGTAGTTTGTTGGAATTTGGAAATTTTTAGATCTCCACAGCTTAAATCTATCTCATTGTCCCAATCACAACTGACCCACTAAATCAATGGAACTAAAGTGCTGACTAACCAAGGGGGGTTGCAGACTGCCAGAAATAGTGCAAATTGAGTCCACTTTTAGGGTTAGGGTTAGTGCTAGGGAATCATGGAAATTGGGTTTTTTTCTGAGACATTGAGCCTCCTCTGTCAGAGAGCTTTGGTGCCACAATAAAATAGAGTTCCCATGATTCCCTAACCCTAACCCTAAAAGTGGACTCAATTTGGACTATTTCTGGCAGTCTGCAACCCCACCCCCCAAGTTTCAATTGATTCAACTGGGCACACTCTTTGTTGTTCTTGTTGTGTGCCTTCAAGTCATTTTTGACTTATGGCAACCCTACCATGGAGTTTTCTTTGCAAGATTTGTTCAGAGGTGGTTTGCCATTGCCTTCTTCTGAGGCTGAGCAACTGTGACTTGCCCAAACTTCATGGCCAAGCTGGGAATCAAACCCTGGTCTCCAAAGTCGCAGTTCAACTACAAACCACTACACCACACTGGCTCCCTCTGGGACTAGTATTTGGCTCTAAATCCAACTGTTGATTCCAACTAGAGTGGCTAATCATCTAGACATCCTAGGCTTCTAACATATTTTTAACTCTGCTTTAGTCACATCAAGTTCAAGTTGCAATGCCAGTGCCTAGATTTAAGTAACATAATTTTTAGCTATACAGTTGCTTTTTCCAAGTATCACTAAATTTACCAGTAACCAGGTTTAGCTGCATTTCCCTTCAGTAAAAGTTTGCTAATAATGATAGTAGGGATTGATGGATAGCAAAAACATAAGCAACATAGAAATGGATGCAAACTGATGAACCAAGTTTTCAGATGATAAAAGCCCTCAACTGATCATTTAAGAATTTAGAGCTGGATATTTCATAGAAATCATATAAGCTAAAAGTAGAACACAGTAATACACAGTGGCAGTGAAGTAGCTAACCTTTAGAAACCAACCAAGATGATGTTGTTGTGTGTAATATTCATCTAGGCAAAATTTTGAAACCAAATGGGCACTGAAAGTAAAAGAACTTTACAAGTACCTAGCCCTCCAAACAGTCTTGAAATATTTACTACTTCTTCAATTATCACCTTTCATTACCTGGATACTATACTGGATCCATTGTAGAGGTCACTAGCATAAGACAGCGTTGCCAGGGGTCGGACAGAATTGTAACGAGTGAATTTGGAAAGGCACTCTTGAAATTCATCCAGCTGGCTTGAGGTTCTGCTGTCATCTAAATCAGATAATGGGAAGTAAGCATTTTTAAGAACACTACCAAAAGGTGAATATTGCAAAACATAACTTTCCAGTTTTGTTCCCGGGACCAGTGGTTTCCTATCACTCACTTTATACTTCAATTAAATACAAAGACGAACATTTGAATCCGCAGTACTGGCTTGAAAAGGGTCATTTATGTTGTTCGTCAACGTCTCTGAACATTTTCTGCAATATTTTACAGTATATTACCATTATTCAGAGGCAGGATACCTGAATATCATGTACAAAACACATCTTACAGTATGCATATGAACAGTTAACAAAACCAAGCAGTGGCACATTGGGGAAGGGGGGATTCCATTGCCCTTTTCATGAAGGAAGACCAGGAAGAAAGTGGGGAAAAAAGCCTCTTCACATTGAATCTAAAATGATCATCAATTCAGATCAGTTTGAAGTCACATATATTTTTATCTTTTAACTGTCTGAGCAGTCAAGTTTGCTTACCAAAAAAAAAAAAAAGGCTGAGAAGAGACAATTACATTTCTTCCACACATTTAAGTTTTAATATTGTAGCCATTACCACTACAGTACATTTAATCTCAAAGCCATTTATAAAATATAAATAAAAAAGTATTGGTAGAAGACACCGTATCACACAGTTCTAGAATTTACTTTCATCTAAAGTTATCCACAGCTGGTATAAATCTGGCTGATGCCTAGTTTAGGTATTTTGAATACTTCTTTAAATAGCACTACACTCATCCATCCACATTCGCTGTGGTTGGGGGCACAGGACCCCCATGAATGTGGAAAAACCTTAAATAAAAAAAAAGTTTTTACCTGACAGAACACCTCGCTAGGAATCTCTAGGTCCTCCACTGTAACTCTGTGGTCAACAGCTGCCAGACATTGACCATAGATTTGTGCTGGAGGAGCTACAAATTCCTAGTGGAGTGTTCCCTCTAGGAATCTCTAGTCCAGGGGTAGGCAACCTTTCCCCTTTAAGGGCCGAGGGACTTCAGCTCCCAGAATCCCAGGAGCTATTGGCCAATATGGGACTATTGGCCAACATGGCTGAGGCTTCCGGGGGCTGAAGTCTCTCGGCCCTTAAAGGGGAAAGGTTGCCTACTCCTGCTCTAGTCCTTCAGTGTGACTTTTAATTAAAGTTAACCATACAGTTGCACTGGAGGACCTAGATATTACTAAAGAGAATTTATTAATAAAATCTATGAATAATCAAATCCGCAAAAGACAAAGCTGCAAATGTGGAGGAACAAGTGTAATTAGACTGACATAGTCAGAAGAGTAAAGGCCATGTCAGGGTTGCTCCAGGAGGAGCTAATGAAAGAGGATATGGAAACATCCCTGATTTTGAAAGCAAGAGGGGGGAGTATATAATGAAAATAGAAGATGAAAAATAGTTTACAGGAAAGGAGAATAGTTTCAGAAGTGGAACTGTAGGTATGGGGAAGGGAACTGGGGCATGACAAGAGATTATATAATTCCACAAGTCCCTCTGGGTGGAACTAACATGTAATAAAATATAACAGTGATAGGAAAACTGCAGCAGTTGAAGCAAGAGAGGAGAATGCAGACTGTATATTTATCCAAAAGAAAGCAGGGGGAGCAGAGATGGTCCACAATTCTGTGGAGAGAGAAACAACATGGTTTTGAGAGAGAGTGAACACTAGGAGCAAAAGTACAGGGAGGAACTGAGAAAGTGTATGGTGACAGGGAGGAAAGTGATAATCAAGTACAGTGAGACCTTGGTATCCATGGACTTGCCATCTGCAGATTTGAGCATCTGCAGATGCCAAGCCTGCATTGTTCCCAATGGCAGCACATGCACTGCACTGAAGTCCTCCCTCCCTCTTCTTTCCTTCCTACATACCTACCTATCTACCTTCCGTTCTCTCTCTCCTTCCCTCCTCTCTTCCCCCTCTCTCCCCCTCTGAGGTTTGTGCCCCAGGCTTGGCTTCGGAGGTAGTTTGGAGGCGGAGGCTGGAGCCCCATCGGCCAGAGGGAGTGGGTGCCAGGGTTGGGTCTCGAACCCTAAAGGTTCCGTCCCGAGTGTTGGCCTGGAGCATGGGTTCCAAGACTCAAGCCCTGGCTACAGCTCCCTCTAGCTGACAGGGCTCCAGCCTCCGCCTCCAAACTGCCCCCAACACCAAGGCCAGGGCAGAACCCTTGGAGGGGGGAGGGGGGAGGACCTCAGTGCATTTGTCCCTAATAGCGGTGCGGCCACAAACCGTGCTGCCGTTAGGGGCAATGGGACATGAGCATCTACAAATTTTGGTATCCGGGGGGAGGGGGGCGGAATGGATCCCCCTTCCATGCCGACAGTATAGATTGAAAGAAAAATCAAGGAGAAGATAATGTTATAAGTCAGACAAAACTAAAGACAAGAAAACAGACAACTGAGGGTTCAACTCAAATCTAAAAACAAGAAAATAGAATGGTGTTACAGTTATGTGGGAAATTGGTTGTCATTCTAGATTTAAACTGCCATGATGGCACCTGAGTGAATAATACTGGGAAATGGAAGCATAGCAGACACAGCACTTCATTTAGTAGCTAATACTCTACCTGATACTCGCGTCATTCTGGTAGAAAAGTAGCATTGCTCCAGATCTTCAAAATGAGCTGTAAGCCTCTTCCGCCTTGATGCTAATGTACTGTTATACCAAGGTTGCTTCTTAGTCTGAATGAAGCAGGGATGGGGGAGAAATTTTATTTAGCAACAATGTACAAATGTGTCCAATTCTTCAGGTACATATTACTGACCAATGTGCAAACAGTGGCTATATATTTCAGACACACAAAAAATCAAAACCAACATTGATATTTCTGCATTCCTTTTCTGATCCTCCATGTGATCCACAACCAAGATCACTTGCCTGTAATACTCATCTTTATGGTGGTAGGAAATATAACAATTATACAGTTATTCCTCAGGCATAACAAAGTTTCTAGGTATTGAAATGAAGTGACAAAGCAGCAACTTCTCTCAAGGTTATCATCACTTCAGAAAAAAAAAGACATCTAGTTCACTAACTATGTAAAAAAATTAATTAATTGCCTATAATAAACTTTTGAGGTACACCTCCATCTCACAATATGTTCAAGAACAACAGTTAATTCAAAGGATATATTCAAGTTTCAGTATTATTTGTTAATGTGAGCTTTTTATGCAAATTCAGAACTAGAATCTTAAAGCAGCCCTGTATCTTTGGCGCCTTCCTATCTAGCAGAAACTAAGAATAGATAGCTATTCACAAGATACAGTAAACGGAGAGTGTCTGCATTAAATAAAGTTGTAGGATTACAAAATTGTTCATGTCAACCATGTCTACTATGAACAATGTAGTACGAATTCAGCATAATTCAAACATTATTCTATTGCCAATACCAACCTGTTTTTAAAATTTCAGTTATATAAAAGTGCAACTCTTTTACCCTTCCAATCCAAAGGATTAAATTCAAAAGAATGCTGCAGAAGAGTCTAGCATTTTCATGTTACACAATTAAAATAAGAGGGGAGAAATAGTGCTGGCCCTTCAGATTTTCCAAAATGTAAAATACTTGAATCAATATGGACCCAGATTTAAACCAGCAGCAGTGACAGCTCTGGGACTCATTTGCATTCCCTTTTCAAATGCTAGACAGTTCTGAGTTATGTATACAGTTATGTGATGTTTATGTACAAGGTATCTATAAATTTTCTTGACAAGCTAGAACTTTTTCTGCTTTCTTTCTCCAAAATTGATTTTGGAATCAAATGCTGCAGAAATGCAAGCTGTACTTCATTACAATTCTATTGATGCAACACTCTAATTAGTATTATAAATTGTAAACTGAAAATATTAATACACATGCACATCCCTATGTATACTTTCAAGATATTAATATTGCAAGAGATTTCTAACATGTAGTCTAGTCCAGGGGTGGGCAACTGCAGTTGCCAGAGTAATACCAATGCTAATGATGATGATAATAATGACAGCAGTTGCATTGTTATTGTAATCAGCTGCAATTCAAAAATATATGGAGGGCCACAGTAATATACCCCAACCTAGTGGAATGACCAAGCTGCATTCCACATTGATATCAAGATGCCTAACAGATTTAATAGGCATTTAAAGCTAAACAGATATATTTGGATGTAAGGTCCACTTTGATTTCAATGTAACTTATACTGTGGTACAGCCATTCAGAACTTCCTCAAAAAGATTACACTTTATTCATGGTTTGTATTAAAGGCCCCTTTCCACAATGTTACACAATGTAACATTAATGATTCTTTCAACACAAAACAGGGAATCAGACCAACCCTTTGACTCATTTAAGTTACAGTATTAACACAAGCAAACAGTCTCAAAACTTAACCAACAGATGTCACTAATATCACTACATTAAGCTTAGGAAATTTGTTCTGGATTTTCAGTCAAGCTATTAATTTGTATAAATATACTGAAGATACTTTTGCACCTTAACAACAAAAAAGGACCTGCCTTTCATGCTATTATTTAATAGTATGATGTGACTTTGCTGAAACCAAAACTGTTAACAACGCCATGGCTCCTTTCTTTCACATCTTACCCTGATTTGTCCACTTCTTTGTTTGCATGTTTTCTTAAGTACTGTATGGATGCAGAGTATTCTCTATCGAGAATAAAGTATAATACTTGGGGGAAATTAAATGCAAGATTATCTTCTAAACTTTAGAACCCAGTTCCCAACCTTTTTGACTTGTGGAGCCCTAAGCGCTCCACGGAGCACAGGTTGGGAACTGTTCTAAATGATTTTAATAGGTTAACAGCAACACAAAAAGGTCCAGTTGAACCATGACAGCAAGGGGGCACTAAATTCTTCTCAATGAAAATACCTCCCACCTAGCTGCAATTTGTTCCATGGGATTAAATATACATATCCATCAGGAGCTTGAAAAATGGACAAGAAAAGGGTGATCCACCCTCCCCACCTGCATACATCAGGATTTAGTCAGAAACTGGGCTCTCTGAGCTTGTTATTCATCTTAAAAATATCAATCTGAGAACAGACTCTGCCCTCTCATGTCTGACCCTCATAAGCATCCAGTTTCACCTCCTTGTACAAGATTAACTATGGCACACCACTGAAAATATTAGGAGTAGGCAGATCAAGTTCCTGGATAACTTAAACCACATTTTCCATCTTTGCACATACCACAGTTATTTCCTCACCTGGGAACTGCCACTGAATCCTGGTGGTTGACTGTATTCTGTAGAATCAATAATGCTACTGTAGAAATAAAAGAGAGTATCTATATAAGTAAATCAACAAAATTTACTTTTAAAACTGCTGAAATGAAGTAACTTTAATTTTTTCTACTACACAATCAACTACATCCTGTAGGAGAAAACATTTTTCACAAAAAAAGTTATTCAGAGAATAAATTAAATATCTTTTTTTTGGGGGGGGGGGGAGGGGGAATAAGCTTAGATTAAGTAATAACACAATCTTAAATTGGTGTGGGGGTGGGGAGTACTGGACCCTCTGTTTTTCCCAAGTTTAGCGAGCTTGGATAGCCACAGTAAGAGGCATGATCGCCAGTGGCTTTGCCTAGTTTTTTGGGCAGGCAGATTTTTTTAAAAAATTAATTGAATAACAATTTTAATATGTGAGAACTAGATCAAGACCAAGAAGGTCTTCTACAGGCTTTGATAGAGTTAAGGACACATTTGAGGGCTGGAAAGGGTTTAGGTTCAGCAGATTCAAACCTTACTGCATACTCCCTCAAAACACCTTATTTGAGAGAGTTACACTAGCTATCACTGGCAAGAATACCATTGGTGGTAGCTTTCTATTCCTGGGATGGACAGTATCTCCCCATCAGTATCTCTCTGACTCACCTCTAGTCAGGACTATAGTGTTAAGTTATTTAAAATATTTGTATCCTGTCTTATAACTATGTTCTCAGAGTAGCTTACACACAGAGACACACATAAATTAAAAATTCACACAATACTGATATACTCTAAAGCAGGGGTAGGCAACCTTTCCCCTTTAAGGGCCGAGGGACTTCAGCTTCCAGAAGCCTCAGCCACGTTGGCCAATAGTCCCATGTTGGCCAACAGCTCCTGGGATTCTGGGAGCTGAAGTCCCTTGGCCCTTAAAGGGGAAAGGTTGCCTACCCCTGCTCTAAAGTAGCAAAAATTTAGAGCTTCAAAAGACAGTTCCACAATCTAAAGTCTAAATCAAGTCTCCACAGTTTCCTCTCCTTTACAAATGCAATTAACAATACAGTTCACTTGATGCAACAGAAGTGATGGTATGACTGAACTGATGTCTTGGGGGAAGACTGGTGGGGAAAGAATAAGGTTCTCATTATCTTTCCTCCTCTGTGTGCAGTAAGAAGAGGTGATAAATAAGTGAACAAAAGATCTAACTACTACAAAAGTGCTAAGATTGTTGAAACTTGCTTTGATGTGACCAGACTAAGTGACTTTATGACCTCACTCTTTTTTTGAAGCCAGAAAAAGTTATAGTTTTAAATGAAAGAAAGAGAGAACTATTCCAGGGTCACAGAAGTTCTTTGCAGAGACATTTTAACCTTTCTATCACCTTATACCATTTTATTTCAAAACCTGACTACATGTCACCCACCCTGTGTTAACAGTCTCAATTTCTTTGGAAAAACCACATAGATCACTATCCTACTGAGAGCCATTGAAGCAGATAATTCAAGGGATTGTGGGAAAGACTGAGATGGTCAAACTGGGTTTGGGTGTCAGTATGAGCACGCAGAGTTGTGTTCATGAATCAGAATGGGAATGCCACAAACTGTTGCACTGACAGGGAACTATATGTATAGTAGACGCTTCCCGCCCATGGAGTCTCAGTTTCTCCTCCCAAACAAATGGCAAAAAAAACCTGGTCATGGCCCATATTATTCAATGGTAGCAATGTGTGTGCGGTCTTGCCAGCAGCCTTGCATGCATGTGCCACCACTGAATAATTTGGGGCATGATGATCCACAGGTGGTCAAATCCACAGATCACCAGCCCACTGATACAGAGATTCCACTGTATATGGAAGTCACAAAGACCTCCTTATGGAAGCCTCCTAACAACTACTAGTAGAACCTGCAGTTGCACTAACATGGGGCCAGCCACTACAGGATCCTGGCCACAGAACATTCTTGATGCAATTCACCCCTGTTATGTCTGATAATCAATGGGAGGAGGCAGGGCACAGTTAATGATGGAAGAACTGCAGGGGGAGGTTTGTGCCACTGCAAAGCTCAATCATGATGATAATAATAATAATAATCTAATAATAATCTTTATACCCCGCCTTTTGCTGTGGCAATCAAAGCAGCTTACATCTAAAATTAGTTTAAATAAAACTACCCCAAAATAAACAATAAAACAATATTGACAAATAACGGGGAAAAAACACCCATATATATATATATAATACAGATATAAATTAAAACGTAAGATTAAAACAACAGGCACTCTGGGGCTTTATACTGTACATATATTTTCTGTTTTAGTATTTATCTAGTATCTTCCTAGCACCTTGTGTTATATACCAGTTTTCTGAGAATGGGTCCATAAACAAGTGTTCCCTGACAGCTAGGAATACAGTTGGGCCTCTATTTTTGTAGGGTTAGGAGCATAACACCCCCATGAAAGTGGAAAAGCCACAAATATAAATAAAAATTATGATTTTCTGTAATCTGAGAGAACCTTTTTCTAGGAATTTCTAGGTACTCCAGTGAAATTTTATGATCAACTCCAAGTAGAAATTGACCAAAGAATTGCACTGAAGGATCTAGATATTCCTAAAGAAAATATCACATCCATGAATCATCAAATCTGTGAAAGGGAAACCAGTGAAAATGTGGAGCCAACTGTAATATGATGTTGATATTTACATGCTAAGCTACAAGTCTTTAATGTAATTGATGACTTGGGTGTTTCCACCTTGACTATACTAAAAGGTTCCCCCGCTTCAAGATGAAAACTCTTGAGAACTCTAAGTATCTGCAAATGATACCCTGACTCTAATCAAATAACCCATAAACTCAGCAGATTAAAACACTACCCAGGCATCTATTAGAAGCACAGCTTTTGTATCACTCTCATTCAGTCAGTCAAATAGACAGGAAGGAAGTGCCAGGGAAGTATCAACTGCAGCTGCCTAGTCAACATTCACTTGTAGCACAGCTACATTATAAAATGACATCCATCTCTACCTAGGATAGCTGCAAGCCTCCAGTTTTGGGTTGTTGTTGTTGCATGCCTTCAAGTTGTTTCTGACTTATGGCAACCCAAAGGCTAGTCTATCAGTTGTTGGTAGGATTTTTTCAGAGGATGTCTGCCACTGCCTTCCTTGGGAGGTGATAGGGTGCGACTTGCCCAAGGTCACCCTGTGGGTTTCCAAAACTGGTACTCAACCACAGTCTCGGAGCTACTGATTTCTTTTAGCCCACTCAGAATCCTAGGGGGCATTTATTGCAATAAAGAGCTTACTCATTCAGTTAATAAATTGGGCATGTGGGGAAGACTTACAAAGTATAGAGCGTATGATATCCCTCAAACAAAGAAGCGGGCAGATTGAAAGTGTCCCGTTCTTGACTCCTTCCATTATTTTGGATTCTGTCTCTCAGTTTTTGTTATTTTCCTCCATATTCTCTACTCTATTCAAATTGTACTGCTGCAGCCAAATTGATATTGGGTGTAGGGTCCCTAACAGGTGCTTAGCCAGAATGTTCATTAGCTTCTCTGTCACTGCCCACCAAGAAAGCCTTCCTCCATGATGTTTGTTCACAGCATGGTGCATTCTACTGTCAACCATATTAAGGTGGTTCTACTACCAAAAGTTTGCAGATCTGTTCCAAGGAACCATGATCAATCAGAAAATAAGATCCCCTGGATTTCTTTTTCTCTGAAACTGATGGCTTGCTTTGATTTATTTTTTCCTCTTGTCTTGAAAGATATTCTAAATCTATCAGTTCTGTTTCTTCACATTGTCCACCCTAAGCCATTAAAACTGAAAGAAACTCCTACGATGCATAGATTCTCAAGCTCTGCCTTGTTAATATCCCTTTTTCCACTGCAAACCTGCTGAACCACTATTCTCTGCCTGTCTTTTCATTCCCTGTAACAACAAGAAGGAATAGTCTGTTGGTCCAAGTGCTCAAGGAGATGGTATATTAAACAAGATTTCTTTTTCTTTGAATTGTTTATCGTCAAAGTGAAACTTCCATCCTAGCTCTCAAGCTAATGTCAAATTCTGTTGAACAGTGACATTTTCGATATCTGTGGCATGCCTCTACAAAAGATTCCTACATGTCTGTGTCCATCTGGTATACTACACTTATATGTGGGTCTGCATACATATGTTAATGATAACTTGCAGTAACACCTGTCAAAGGAAAGCTTGCATGCAGAAGAAAGTAGTGGAGAGATCAACCAAGAGAAGTAAATGAAGTGGAAGACTGCAACAGGGCACAGAAGAATATAGGTAGAGCCACTAGCTAACTGGAACAAGAGGAAATCACTGTGGGTGCCAGTGAGAGAGTAGCAGCCTAAAGGAAAGGCAATGCAAGCTAGGTCCACCATCCCTGATGTAAGCACTAGACCCTTACCACATGCTGACAATTATGTAATCTCAAACATAGGGCTCCACAGAAAAGCAGAAAAACCATTTACTAGGAGGCCCTTGATATGGATACAAAACACACATAAATAATAACAGGGTAGTACAAACGTGAACTCTGAATTGCAGGTAGAGAGATGGTGATGTGCGTAAGGAAGGGACAGCAAATAACAATTTTGAATTAATTTTAAACATTTATTTCTCTCTCCAATATTCGAGAATCAAGCAGCAAAAAATTTAAAAAAATCCTATTTCTTATGACTGCTGTACATGCAGCAGTGAGTTAAGAAAAAGCCTCCCTTGGGGGAAAACATTGCTGAACAGTCCTAATTTTTACCATTGGAAAACACACCCATTTCCCCATAAACAGTAAACTGTATCATGATAACAAGACACTGTAATCTGTTCTATAAGCCAAAGCCAGTTTGGCTAATGGTTAGAGATTATGCAAGATGTAGGCTAAAAACTTTTGGAAAGGCCGCTTTAGCAGATTACAGGAAATATTTTTAAAAGCATTTTGACACAAAGAACAAAAACTCAGGAGCTTGACAGTCAGCCCCGAAGGAGCGGCTCTGCACCGGCTCTTTCCTCGCTGGATTGGGGCCATGGCAACTGCACACCGTGGGCCAAATCTGCCGCTTTGCTGTGCCAAAAAGAAACAGCAAAATGCCGCTTCTTTTTAGAGTGGCAAAAAGCACCCCTTGCCGTCATGGCAGCAACTTTTCAGTGTTTCTCTGGCACACTGCGTCTAAACGCTGTGCCAAAGAAATAGCGTGACGCTGCCCATTGTGCAGTTAGGCAGGTGCCATAACACCAGCATCGGGGCCAAGTCGGGACATGCAATCACCATGCCCCCACTCCATATGATGCCAGCATTTTATCCTGGTCTGTAGAGGCCCTAGTCCCAGCATCTGGAATGAAATGTCTTTATAAAAAGTTATAAAATGCTCTATAAAAAGAAGATAAGAATTCCATACACTACAGTAAAGTGACATATTTCTAGAATAAAATATTGCCCCACCCCAACCAGGATATAGTCAAAAACACAGAAGAAAGCAAGAGAAACTGATTTATTCCTTAACTGCATAACCATTTCACTTTTCACACATACCAAAAAACCCTTCATACTTTTCACCCCACAGAAAATTAACTTAATGAAACACTTAACCAGCCACTAAAGAATATCTGACAACAAATATCAGCCCTTCCAGTTCAACCACATCTTAAAACAGTTTTTTCCACAGTTGTTTCCCAAATCAAATTTTAAAACAGAAAACCCCATCACATTCTGCATTTGTTAAATATTTGCATATACTGTGTCTTCATAGTATCTCAAAAAGTTACCTAGTAACTATCTCACAGGTGATAGCGTTTCTAGCTAATAAGGTGCATTACACAGTAAGAAATCATGTATGTTGCTGTCCCAGACTGATAGCATCAGTAATATTAAAACAAGTAGGTCAGTGGACCAACCATCTCAAAACTCAGCTCTTTGTCATTTAAATACAAACTTGTAGAGTGTATGCTTTTGCTGCCCATTTAAAATGAAACTGCTCTAGCTATTATTCATGTCAAACAACTACAACAGAGTCTGTGATACAAAGGGGGAGGAGGTTAAGTCTATTAAGGATCACAAATGTTGTTTTTTTCTGACTTGCATCCAGGTTTTGATTACAGTTGCCCCTATGTTCATCCCTCACCCATTCGCTGGAGGCAAACGGAGGGGGACAGAATGGGGCACATGGGTGCCACGGGCAGGCACACCATTATTTTCAATGGGGCTCGAATATTTGCAAGCTGCCATTTTCGCGGGGGAGGGGGGGAACGGATCCCCTGCGAATTGGGAGGGGCTACTGTGTATTTATTTTTGAGCCTTCATGAGAAAAGTGCAGTCAGCAAATCCAAACAGCAACAGTATTTGACTAAGGATTGTTTGTTGGAAGTGGTTTAGGCATCAAGACAAGCTGTGGAGGGGGACAGACAATATTAGCAGTGTTCAATGTTTCCTGATTTAATGTGTATGTGTAAGCTAAGCTGGTAACAAGGGGGGCACATCTAAACTTTAATCATGTGTCTGCATCTAAACTATCTTTTTCCAAGCAAACAGAAATAAAGGAGGATGGGATTACTGTAGAGAAGAAATTCTGGCAAGGGTAGCTGTGATGCAAAGACACAAGCTTATCATGTAGGGACAAAAAAACTTGGATATTTTTGAGACAACTTATGATCATTATAAGCTACTTAAAGGATTAGGAACAGCATGATTCTGAGTATCAGCTGGTAAGGAACAGTGGGGTAACCGCATTCGTGTCTTATCCTGATGCATCTGTGGGAGACAGGATGCTGCAGCATATAGGCCTGTGCTATGACACCCTAGAGCTGTTCTTAAAGTCTTATGCACCTGGCTAGATTCCCTTTTCTACACAACTATTACAGCTATAGGCATCACAGAGTTTTTGATCTCCTCATTCTTGACATATTTCTCCTCCCCACCATCACCTACACTCATTGTCATATATGCACACACATACACAAATATCATGGTGTTGCCACTTGTATCGATCATCGCTCCAAATGGAGGACAATGGACTATATAATCCATTGAATACCATTTATCTTTACTTCTATACAAACTATTATTATTTCTGTCATTAAAATATAAACAGTAATAAACAGTAAATGTTGAGTATGGGAGGTGTTGCGGTATGAGGAAGAGAAGGTTTTGCTGATAGATGAGTACCTGGGTGAAGGTGAGGGAGCTTCAAACTGAGGAACAGTACTGTCCTCACTGACTGGTGAATACAAGCCGCTCATTTCCTGGAAAACATACACAGTCACATTATTATATTTATATCTCCCATTAACAAAAGGCACTTTTAGGAATATATTACTTTATTCATTATATTTGTTTCAGTTCAGATACTTTAACAAAACATTCTTAACATTCTCTAAGAGACTAATGACATTCTCTACCAGCATGCTATTAACCCAGTTCAGTCATACTGAGTTTGATATCAAAGTACTTTACTGAAGAGCAGTCTGCTACAAATGGAACCAATAGCTTCCATCTGAGCCTCTCAAAATCAGCCCAGAAAGGGAAAGTCAGCTATTAACTCTCAAAATGTTAATCCATGTATAAGGTTATTTTAAGGCAGGAACTTTGAGATAAGATTATATATCTGGGAATAACTAACTTCATTTCACTTAAAACACTGCATTTTGAAGCAATCTGTGTAATTAAGCAAGGCCTACATGACAGCCTAGCTGAACGGACTAACAGGTAGCAGAAATTTTACACTAGCATGTCAGATCGCTTTTGTTTTTTAAAACATGTGATCTAAAGTTTACATTAGAGACTTTGTGTGCAGAAATTGAGTTGCTAGTAAAATTAAACAGAAAAGTTACTGTGGACTCTCTTTCATTAAAAGAAATATAGTTGGCACTTAAGTACATTTCCAAACATCCTTCACTCACATATACCTAAACAGACATTTCACTGTGGTGTAATCCTGAAACAACCACATGTGTATGAATGCTGACACCATGTGGTCAATGACAATCACACAGTTCTTTCCAAGACAGACCCCTAGGCAAGACTTATGTCGTTCCAATAGCCATATGATACTACAGTCATAAAAAAATTATAGCATGCAGACAGAGTTTTTACATCTTCAGAGTTGCATGCAAAAGATTTCAGCTGTGTGCAAAATATATATATATATATATATATATATATATATATGGAAGGGGTGACTTTACAAATTAATAAATGAACCCATCATTCAGTTTTAAAAGTCCCAGTAATCAAAAGGAGAGTTTACTGTTGCCATCTGTAAGAGAATTACCTGACCAATTTCACTCATAAAACAGAGGATGTTGCCCTCTCATCACAACATCTTTTTTTATAAAAAGGAGGGAAAGAGGCATCTAGCAGCACCTTTCAGACTAATTTATATTTTAATTTTCATGAATATCAGTCCACTTTCTCAGATGCACTAACAAAGTGATATTAAAGCCACAGGTTTTTCAGCATAAATGGATAGTTGTACAAGTGGGATAGAATGTAAGAACATGCAGAAATATTCAAATTGTGACTCTGGCCATAAATCTTCAAAGAACTGTACCACCTCACACAGTTGTTTGAAGATTTATGGCCAGGGCCACAATATGTATCTTGCAGCATCCCACTGAATTCTTTACCACTCCCACAATTGTTTAATTATGCTTAATAATCTGCACTTTTAACATAATTTCATCTTTTCATCTGAGGAAGTAGATTGATATCCACAGAAGTTCATGCCAAAATGTAATTAGTTTTTTCCAATGGCACTGCTAAATTACTCTTCCTTTTTCCTTTTTATGCTACAACAGACTGCTTTCCTCAAAAACAACTTTATTATGCAGCTCACAAGCATTCTGTACACAGAACAAACATACAATGAATTCTTAAAATTAACTAACCATTGTGAAGGTACACCAAGTATCTGAAACGCCATCCCAACAAGCAGAAAAGCACAAGCATGCAAGTGAACACATATATCAGAGTTTACTCTGTTTTCCCTATTCATGAAGCAAGTGCCATAAATTTAACATCAACTCACAGACAGGCAAAGAGTCTGAAGGAAGTGAAAAACTGTTCAAGCTGCAACAATGGCTGAGTACCTCACCTCTACTCGTTTAATATCTTCTTCCAGAACACTCAGCTCCTTCTGGATCTGCTCCAGTTGCTGTGGATGAAAAAAATAATTAAAAGAAACCTAAGTTAATGTGAACTGGCAATACTGCCACTACTAAACTTCTTTTAAAACACAGTGAACATTCATGCTAACTTGGAAAATCACACATTTCAGATAGTATGGTGTACAAAATAATGGGTACTGAGATATATATTCGAAAGACAAACTATATTAAGAGTATCACCAAAAGCAAAATACAGACAACAACATTATGCTTCTCAGAATCATTAATAAATTGACTGCACACTTTTAAATCCTGATGTTGAGTACAGAATGTTAACATCCATGGTTTTCATGTGATTTATTTTTAAAAAATTATACTCCAAATAATTATCAAGCCACCAACAATTCACCCAAAAATTCTCTTCAGGAAAGTAAAAAACATATACTTGATCTCAGTTGAAACTGCAGTCATTCAGCAGTAACTATTCTCTTTATTTCAGAAATGGCAAATGTACCAAGGTTAACATGCCCCAGCACTTCTGAAAAAATGGGAAGCATACATATGATTAGTCATAGTTTCATCAAAAAATAAAACCAAAATAATGCCACTAGATCAAGGGAATGGAAATCAAAACTTGGCACTTTCCAGAAGAGAAAAACAATGGTGCATATATTGCTTTAATACAGTAAAACCTCTAAGCATTTTACACAGTTAACAGTAAACAGTTAAGGACAGAAGAGAAGCAGAAACAAAAGGTGACAATCAAAAACCCTGAGTACAACTGTCCAACAGCTTGCATGTAGGGAAATGGAGAAATACTATATTAATCAATGCAGCAAAGTAGAATCTGAAAATAAAAAAGGAAGAACAAGAGACATCTTCACTGAGATCTGAAAAATAAAAGGGAAATTTAAACCAAGAGTGGGGAGGCACTACAACCAACAAGGGAACACACTTGCTGACCAGGAAGCATTAAAAAGATGATGGAAAAAATACACTGAAGAACTATCCGAAAGAGATGAAAAGATGATAGATTCATAAGAAGAATAATCATATGAAAATCAGCCTCCAACTTTGAAAAGCTAAGTGGAAGCTGCACTGAGAACAATTCAGAGAAAGTCACCAAGAATAGATGACATACCAATAGAGCTCTTCCAAGCTACAGAGAAAGAATCAATTGTTATTCTAACTAAAATCTGTCTACAAATATGGTAAACAAAACAATGGCCCACAGATTGGAAATACTCAGTATACATTCCAATCCCCAAGAAGGCGGACACCAGGGATTGAGCAAAGTGATGCTCAAAATTATGCAGCAAAGATTCTTAGCATATATGGAGCAAGAAATGTCAGATGTCCAAGATGGGTTCAGGAAAGGAAAAGGCATTAGGGACAATATAGCAAAATATGCCAATTAACAGAACGTTATCAATGAAATTCAAAAGAAAACCAATCTGCATTTTACCGACCATAGCAAAGCTTTTGACTGTATACATCAAAAATGAGTATGCCACATCATTTCATTGTCATGATGCACAACCTATACTTAGGACAAGAAGCTACTATTAGGTCAGAATATAGAAAAACAGAATGGTTTCCAATAGGCAGGAGGATCAGGTAAGGTGCATTTTATCACCCTACCTGTTTAACGTGTCTACTGAATGTACAATACATAAAGCAGGATTAGACTCAAGAGAAAGGAGGGATAAAAATTGGAGGAAGGAACATCAACAATTTAGATATACAGATGAGAACATACTACTAGCACTAAGTAAATAAATCAACTCATTTGAAATGTGGTGCTGGAGAAGAGATTTATGGATACCATGGACTGCTGAAAAGACAAGAAGATGGGTCCTAGAGCAAACCTGAACTCTCTAAAAAGAAAGAAATCAAGCCTGAACGCTTTCTAGAAGCCAAAATGACTGAACTGAGAGTGCCATACTTGGTACACACCATGAGAAGACAGGGCTCACTAGAAAAGACAATTATGCTTGGTAAGGTAGAAAGCAGTAGGGAAAAAGGAAGATCATAAAAAAGGAAGATCGTGGAATTTCAAAACAGATGCCACAAGCTACCTAAAGGTCTTAAAGACTGGCAAGCATTTCTAGATCTTAAAAAAAAAAAATCAATGATTTCAGCAAGTCTTGTCCACTATTAGAAATGATGACCAATAAAGCAATGAAACTAAGGCATTGGAATCTCATTTCTGGAAAGAAAGAAAAAGGACACCCATTTGATGTGGAATCTGATTCCTTTACCTTTGGAACATATGGAAGCACCACTTCTCAAGCACAAAGATGATATTGAGGTAGCCTTGAAAATTGTTACATTTTGTATTTAAATGTCAGGATAGGGTACATTTTGAGGTTTAGTTAGTCGAGGGCATACTAAATGCTCTTGTGACGGACAACAATAGTAGTATCAGTAACTCAAAGAGACAAATCTAAAAACAGTTATAAATAAGATATATTCTATTGAGTTCATGCATTTTTGATTTTCCAGGGCAAATCCACTGTGTGTAAGTGTTCCAATCCTTGGGCAATTTGTAGTATAATTCCGTGCATTTTTACCTGGAAATAAATCTCACTGTTTTAGCTCTTTGTATTATTCAGTATAACAGCTCTTCTGTGTTATATATGTGTCCCTTGACTTATTGCAAAGGAATTAAATTCCATACTATTTAGGACCATGTTATCCATACTATTTAGGACCATGTTATATCCATACTATTTAGGACCATGTTATTTGAAGGATCACCTTCCCTTTGAACTTGTTGGGAAGTCTGAAAATTGATTATAGATATATAATTTGAAGCAATTATTTAAAATTGATAAAAGATATATATATAATATTGTTTTATATTGACTTTATACGTTATAAGGTTATCATAAATATAAGGATTGATAAGATGGCAACAGGTGGGAAAAAACAAACAAATATACCTGCTCCTACACAGAGGAGGGGCTCAATAGAGACGGGGAATAAAGATCCAATGCAGACACTATTGGAAGAATTTCAAAGGATGAAATCAGAGTTAAGAACAGAAATGAAAGCTGAACTGAGACAATCTAGGAAAGAAGCTAAAGAGGAATTACATAAGGAATTAGAAGGATTTGGAGAAAAGTTAGACAAGATCACAGGGGAGATGGACAGAATTAAAGAAGAGGTGGAAACTATAAAAGGAGATACTGAGGATTTAAAAAAAGCAACACAAGAATTAAAGGATGCTCATCAGAGAGAGAAGAACTTAAATTTAATACAAGAGGTCCGTCATAGAGAAAAGAGCCTTAAGCTGAGAGGGGTATTAGAAGAATTAAATCAAAATTTATATGAGAATATAATAATGGCTTTGGCAGAATTTATTAAGGTTCCTAAAGAAGAAATATCTAGAGATACGGACAAAATTTTTCGAATTAATTCAAGAATAGCTAGGGAGAAGAATTTGCCAAGAGACGTCTTGGTGTCATTTACAAGATCGAAGTATAAAGATGCGATAATTCAAAAAAGTTACCAGGAGGATTTAATCATAGAGGGAAAAAGCGTTAAGATTTTTAAAGATGTGCCTATGGAGATTTTGCGTCGGAGGCAAGAATACAAGTTTTTAACCTCAGAATTGGTAAAGAGAGGAATTAGGTTTTCTTGGGACAGAATAGAAGGATTAACACTAACGTTTAAGCAAAAAAGAATAAGAATAAATTCCATTGACAAAGCAAGAGAATTTTTAAGGAAATTGAAATTTACCAAGAAGGACTGGAAGAAGGAGGAGGAAACCAGGAAGGACAGAATGAAAACAAGAGCAGATTTAAAAAAAGAAGAAAAAAGTAGAGACCCAGAAGTCGAAACAGAGGAAGAAGAAGGAGACATAGAGCTAGGCGCTGGGGGTCGAGGAGGAGGTACACCACAAGAAGGAAGTGAATATTCAGGTGAAGAAGAGAACTTGGAGGAAGAAGAGATTGGATCGGAGATTGAAGAGGACTAATAATTGGATCAAATAGGAAAAAGATAGATAAAATTAATTTTATAAAGGAGTTAAATGGCGAATCATGTAAAAATAATTTCATGGAACGTAAAAGGGATAAATTCTAAATATAAGAGGAGTAAAATATTTCATTATTTGCAAAAGAAAAAACCACAAATTATCTGCCTGCAGGAAACAAAAATTAAGAAAAAAGAAATTAAGTATTTGAAAAACCCTAAATTTGGGCAATTATTTGTCTCTGCTGCTGAGAGAAAAAAGGGAGGAATAGCATTATATATTCAAGATAAATATAAAGCAAAAGAGATCATAAATGATGAGGATGGACATTATATTGGTGTGGAGATTTTAATGGATGAAAGGAAATACCTGATGATTGGGATATATAGTCCCATAGAAAACCAAGTTGAGTTTTATAGGAAGATAAATCAAGAAATATTGAAATTTGAAAAAGACAACTATAGTATCATTTTATTGGGGGATTTGAATGGAGTATTAGACCCAAAAAGAGATAGACTTACTCAAAAGGGAAAATCGAAGACACAAGGGAAACTACCGTCTACTTTTATGAATTTGATGGAACAACAGAATTTTAAAGATGTCTGGTCCAATTTATATCCAGAAACAGATGGTTTTACCTTTTTCTCAGAAAGTCATAAATCATTCTCAAGAATAGACATGTTTTTGGTTTCACAGGAATTGATAACGCAGATTAATGGGATGGAGATCTTACCGAGAACAATTTCTGATCATAATCCAATAATGCTAGAGATTAAGGAAGTGAGGAAGAAAAAGTATAGATGGAAATTAAATGACACAATAATACAAGATAAGGAATATAAGAGAAAGATGAAAGAAATTTTAAAGGACTTTTTTAGACAAAACAAAACAGAAGGAATGAAGGAAAAAACAATTTGGGACGCAAGTAAAGCTGTTATGAGAGGCTATTTAATACAGAGGGGAACTGAAGTGAAAAAACTAAGAGATGGGAAACTTAAAAAAATTGAAAAAGAAATGAAAGAAGTGGAAGGGAAATTAAAGGTGGATCCGACAAATGATGTGTTGGATAAAAGAATGAAATGGTTAAAAAAAGAATTTGATGATATCATAACAGAAGAAATAGCTAAGAAGATGAAATTTATAAAGCAAAGGAACTTTGAATCATCAAATAAAGTTGGGAGATGGCTTTCGTATAGATTAAAGAAAGAAAAACAAAAAAGGCTGATTACAAAGATAAAGAAAGATGGGGAAATACACCACTTGCAAGAAGAGATCCAAGAGATATTTCAAAATTATTTTTCTAAATTATATGATAAGGAAGTAATTAATAAAGAAGAAATTAAGGAATATTTGGAGAAACAGGAAATAAGGAAAATTTCTATTGAACAGCGACAAATTATGAATGCGAAATTTACAGAAAAAGAGTTGGAAATGGCGATAGGGAAACTTAAGAATGATAAAGCTCCAGGTCCGGATGGATTCACAGCGCAATATTATAAATCATTTTATGAAGAATTAAAAATACCTCTTTTGGAAACTTTAAATAAGATAACATATGATGGAATTCCGGACACATGGAGGAAGGCTAATATTTCTCTAATCCCGAAAGAGGGGAAAGATGAAATGGAAGTTAAAAACTACAGACCGATATCATTATTGAATACGGATTATAAAATATTCGCTTTGATTTTGGCTGAAAGATTGAAAAAAATATTAGTAAATTTAATTGAAGAAGAACAAGTAGGATTTCTCCCAGGAAGACAAATAAAAGATAATTTGAGAACTATATTAAATGTAATTGAGTATTATGAAAAGAATAATGAGAAAAAAATAGCTTTAATGTTCCTAGATGCAGAAAAAGCATTTGATAATGTGAATTGGACTTTTATGTTTGAGCTGATTGAAAAGATGGACATGGGGAATAACTTTTGTAAATGGATTAAGGAAATTTATAAGGAACAAGCAGCAAAATTAATCATAAATGGGGATTTGTCGGAAGAAATTAAAATAACAAAGGGAACACGACAAGGATGTCCACTCTCGCCACTCTTGTTTATAATGGTTTTAGAAATATTGTTAAATAATTTGAGGAAGAATAAGTTAATAAGAGGTTTAAGAGTGGGAGAAAGAGAATACAAAGTAAGAGCATATGCAGACGACTTAGTTTTGATTTTGGAAGATCCCTTAACGCAATGGCGATCAGCAATGGAAACACTTCAAGATTTTGGAAAAGTAGCAGGTTTTAAAATAAATTACGATAAAACAACAATATTGACAAAAAATATGAAGAATACGGGAAAGATGGAATTAGAAACTAAGACAAAGTGCAGCGTGAGGAAAAAAACAAAATATTTGGGAATATGGATTACAAATAGAAATTTAGACTTATTTGAGAACAACTATAAAACAAAATGGGCAGAAATAAAAGAAGAAATGAATAACTGGTCAAAATTAAATTTATCATTATTTGGCAGAATTGAGGCAATTAAAATGATGATTTTGCCTAAGATGAACTTTTTATTTCAATGTATCCCAGTTATACATAACAAAAAACCATTTAATGAATGGAATAAAGATTTAAGGAAATTCATTTGGAAGAGTAAGAAAGCAAGGGTGAACTGGAAGACTCTGACAAAAAGTAAGAAAGATGGAGGAAGAAACGTCCCAGATTTAGAGTTGTATCATAAAGCGAATGTATTAGATTGGATATCGGACTGGATAACTTTAAAAAGAAAAGAAATATTGGAATTGGAAGGTTTCAACAATAGATTTGGGTGGCATGGATATTTATGTTATGAGAAAGAGAAGGTGCATAAAGATTTTAAACATCATGTGATTAGAAGAGCTTTATTAACTACCTGGAATGAGATAAAAAATAAAACTTACAGAAGAATACCTTTATGGACTTCGCCACATGAAGCTTTTCATGCAAAATGGACAACAATTCAAACTTGGTTGAAGTATAAAGAAATTATGATTATGGGGGAAGATATGGAACCAAAAATTAAAACGATAGAGGAATTATCCAAGATAGACCCAAGTATACAATGGTTTAATTATTTACAGCTAAAAGAAAGATTTAAAATAGACAACAAACTCTATGGTTTTGAAAAGGAATTAACAGAAATTGATAAAATAATGTTACAACCGTCGAGGAAAAAAACAAGCAAGTTTTATAAGATTTTACTGGAAATGCAACAGGAAACAGAAATAATTTCTGAAAATATGATTAAATGGGCAACGGACATTGGCAGAGTTATTAGTGTGGAAGAATGGGAGAAAACTAGAAAGAAAACAGAGAAATTTACAAACTCGCAAGATTTGAAAGAAAACTTTTGGAAAATGGAGCAGAGATGGTACCTGACACCTGCTAGAATAGCAAAAATTTACAAGAAAAAAGAAAAAGAGTGTTGGAAATGTAAAAAGAATGTGGGTTCATGGTACCATGTATGGTGGAAATGCGAGGAAATGAAGAGGTTTTGGAAAAAAATACATATAAACATACAGAACATTTTAAAAATTAAATATGAGTTAAGGCCAGAAATTTATTTATTGAACATGACTTGTAAATTAGAATCAAATATAGAGAAGAAATGGGGAAATGTGATTATCTATATGGTTACAGCGGCGAGAATGGTGATTGCTCAAAAATGGAAACAACGAAATATGCCGACTGAACAAGAATGGTTGATAAAGTTATTAGAAATGAAAGAAATGGATGAATTAACCAAAATATTAAAAAATGGCGATAAGGAACTGATAAAAGAAAAATGGGCTCCAATAGAGATGTATATAAAAGAAAGATGGTATAAATAAATAATCCAAGATAAAGAGTTTGAGTAATAAAGTGAATATAGTTCTAGCAAATGTAATTAAGATGTGAAATATTAAGATGGAAAGGTTAACAATAGTTTTGTTTAAATAAATGTACTCATAATAATCCGAACTAAGGGAAGTTATGTAAATATGTGAATACAATTATAGATAGATAATAACAACTTTTTTTTCTAATGTATTGTAAATACTGTTTTAAATAAAAATAAAATGGGAAAAAAAAAAGAACTTGTTGGGTACTGAAATTGTCTGGAGAGGTCTTTCTCTCCTGTCAAAAGCTGTTGTTTATTTGGTAGAGATTCTAGATATCACCTTCTAGTGGCTGTGTCCAGACATCAGTATCTTTACAGAGGGAGATGTATCTGGCCTTGATTTGATAAACTTCAATAAGCTTTCGATAATTTTTCAGTTAAGTAAGCATTCTGCCTATAGAGTTTATCTGGCTTCTTTTTCTCATTGCTTCAACCTGTCTTTAATTCTAATAGTGGTGTCACCGGTGATTTTAAAAACATTTTTATGTGCTCTTGTATGATTTTTATAAACTTTTGTATGTCTTCATTGTGGGTTGTATTGTTATTAGCTTTTTGAGGCATATAGATTGAAAGGACAAACTAAATGTAGTTAAATGAATGTCAGAGAGAGACAGAGAAGTAAGAGAAAAGTTACCAATATTAGCTGTATGCCAACAGATTTAGCTCTCCAGTTAAACAATACTTTCAGCTTATCTAGATAAACTTAAGGTACATTTTGCAGGAAAAATGCCTATATTTATTTACTTTACTAAATTAGGAAACTCTTCTTAATGCTTTGAGAAATTTCTGTGCAATGACAAGAATTCAAAAAGGGTTCTAGACAATTTCAGGTTACAGGGAGCATACAACACCCTTGTTGCAACAGCTCCATTGGCTGCCAGTCCGTTTCCAGGCACAATTCAAAGTACTGGTTTTGACCTATAAAGCCCTATACGGCTTGGGTCCAGGTTATTTGAAGGGGCGTATCTCCCTGTACAAGCCCACCAGAGTATTGAGATCATTGGAAGAGGCCCTTCTCTCTGTCCCACCACCCTCTCAGGTGCATTTGTTGGGAACAAGAGAGAGGGCCTTCTCAGTGGCTGCTTCCAAACTTTGGAACTCACTCCCTAGAGAGGCTAGGATTCCTACTATTCTTCTGACATCAGGTAAAGGCGTTTTTGTGCAGTCAGGCCTTTTAAGCTGATATGGACTTGGTTTTTAATGTTGTGCTATATAACTTTTAATGATTTGTAGTTTTAACATGTTATATTTTCATTTATAACTGTTTTAACTCTTAAAATTGTTTAATTGGGTTTTTTTAATTTTATATTTATATATTTTAATATTGTACTGCTTTTAAAGTGTATTGTTTTATACTTGTTGTTCACCACCTTGAGTCCCTATATTGGGAGAAAGGTAGGATATAAGAAAACATAATACTAATACTAATGCTAATAAATATTACAGATGGCTAGCCTCAATTAAGGAAGCAATGGGGCAGTCTGCAAGGCCTGAGTAGGGCAGTGGAGAATAGAGCAACTTGGAGGTCTCTCATTCATAGGCTTGCCATAACTTGAAGTCAACTTGGTGGCAGTTAACAAGCTGAACTAAAAAGCTTGTTATAACTCTATTTTTTTAAAAAAAACCAACAACAGAATATTAGTTTGGGATAACTTGTTTTTGAGAAACCAGTGCTGACTCTTAGTAATCACAGCATCTCCTCATCAATACTCACAGGATGTTTACTGAACTGTTCTAGAACATTTTCTGGTATTGAAATCAAGTTGATGACTCCCCTCTCCCCTCTTTTTGTTTTTTTAAGATGTGAGAGAACGTCTGCCCTCCAGTCAAAGAATTATCCTCAAAAGATTGCTAGTGGTGGCTCTGAGATTACCTCTGTAGATTTAGGTAGTTCTGGGCACCACAGTTCAAAATTAATATTGATATTTTCAAAGAAAGATGTTCATGGTGGTCAAAGCTGTAGAAACCAAGCTCTATCAGGGATTGTTTAAGGAGTTGGACATGTTTAGCTTGGAGAAGAGAAGACTGTGATATGGCATGATCGCCATCTTTAAACATCTGAAGGGTTTTTTGAGATGGAACATACCTGCTGATCCAAAAACATGGACATAAACCAACAGATTAACCTTCACAGTGCAAGAAAGAGATTCTGGCAAAATATTAACAAGAAATTCCTGATTGTAAGAGCTGTCTGACAATGGACAGGGCTGCCTTGCAGGGTGGTAGACTCTTCTTCCATGGACATATTTATACAACCTTTAACAAACTGGGCAATCAGGAAATTACACCTTGATTAAGATGTTATTTTAATATCATGCTATCATTTAATAGAATGTTGCTGCAATGTAGATTTAGTTTGCATTTTAACAGATTTTATCCCTATTAAAATCCCCTTTTATCATCTATGTTTTCTAATGAGTAAATTAAATGGTAAAATAAGGGAATAAAAACAGAAGACAATGATTTCCTGTTATTAGCTCCTTTTTCCACAATTTTATCTCTGATCACCTAGCTGCAGTACAGAGCAAGAAAAAATTATATTGACTTAAATAGGGAAAATCTCAACAAAAAGACTAGAATTCCAAAAATAGCATAAAATCTTCAGCAGGTCATTAACAGTAGTGAATGTTTTCCTAAAGGCAACCAACAGAATATAAAAATCTAGAAGAAAAGATTATCATACCCTGATCATACTTCTAAGGTAATCAGCTTTGAAGTATTTCAATGCCATTCTGGTCAAATGAAAAACCAAGTGTTGCATATTTATGGAAATAAGCATGCAGTCAACTAAACTCTTTTTTAGGTGTTTTTCTAGACAATTTTATCATCTAATTGAAGTTGCAACTGCCAAAGCAGCCAAAAATGTTGATATTCTAAAAAGAAAAAAGTGGGCACTCTTTAAAAACAGTATAAAACATCTAGCTAGATATTACAATCTGGCTTGGTTATATGAGAAATGATTAACAGTTTGTGATTCTGAAAGCATGACTGATTTCTGCTTTTGTTCCTTGCCCTTACCTATAAATCATCACACCATTCACATGATTAAACAATTAAGCAATAAAGTTTGACAAGAAGAGTGATTACTAGGAGCTGATGGCAGTACTTGGAGAATCTATGGTTTTAATTCTCCATGACCAGCACATAACTAATAAGAGTTCTCTCTTTTCTACTTAACATCATTATGGGACAAAGGGTTGAATGGATATATTTAGAAAGATTGTAATTTCAGAACGCTGAACATGCAAATTTAGGTAAGCAAAGCAGTGCAACGTTTCCAGAAAAGTTTACTAGTTCATAATAATTTTCCTTTTCCTTTCCTTTATTGATGCTTAGACCATAGGGCATTCACATACAAAGCGATAAAATGCAATACAACATAAAAGAACAACAATATAAAAGTATTACATAAAACAAATACCATAAAAATCTTGCATATAAAAAATTAAAATTTTATATCAATATCTGCAATATCAGCAATATATCATGCCTAAATTTTCATTGATGCCAGTGCAAAAAGAGAAACTTTCAAGTTACCATAGAGTTAGTATCATAAAAAATATTTCTGAAACAGTGTTAGAATCTAAATAAGGCAGAATAGATCCCAGAAATTTGGATATATGTTCAGAATATAATGAACAGGAAAACAAATGAGGCAAATCCTCAATTCCTGGGGTCCCACAGATACACAGCGAAGGGCCAAAAAAGACCAAGAATATCTGCCATCAATCATAGCTGTAGGCTTGCTTTGAAAATGAAGGGCTGTAAAAGCTTGCCTGAGTTTTTGGAAGTTTTGTTAAGTAGACAGTCCTTTGATGGTCAAGTTGATATATAGTCTATACCATTTTGAAAATTTAATTGTTAACAGTCTGTATGTCGAGTTGAGCACCATGGTCAAAAATGTATTCACAAAACTTCTTTTTTGAATTCAAGATAGAAAAGTTGTCAAGTGGAATAGGATACAATTCAAGAACCTGTGATATCTTGAATTCCAAACTTTTCAATTTGATAGCTGTTTAAAACATAACTTGGGAAAAACCTTAATTGTGGAATCTTTTACAGTTCTCCAGAAATTAAATTAAATTAAATTAATGTGAGATCTAATTGAAGGAAACCCAACCTCTGCCTGGACAGAGTTGCAGCAATGCCCAATGGAATTATTAACTGTTTCTTAGGAAATGTATTCTGAAGGGACTCCAATTTAACTATCTGAGAATTATCCCACCCCCATATAGTGGCACCATAGAGAATCTGGGCAATAACATTACTCTATTTTCAGGTCTGGAACAACCAGGTGACTCTCTGCAGTGTTGTAAAATCTAAGAATTGTGCCAATAGATCTCAGGGCCACTGCTCTGGTAGTTTCTACATGGGGCTTCCAGGACCGGTTTTCTATAAAATGAATGCCAAAATATTTAAATTCCTGACGTTTTTCAATCTAGTGATCACTGATCAGACCATCAAAAGTGAGAATGTCCTTTCCCAAATACTATCACCTTTGTTTTAACATTGCTAATATTCAGCTTTTGTTTAGAACAAAATACATTGAGCTTAGAGAGCAACCTTCTCAGACCTATACAAGTGATTTTAAAACCATATCATCAGCATATAAAAGAAGAGAAATCTTCTTTGCCCGAGCTGAGAATGGAAAAATTTTGGGCTTGACAATGCTGGAATTATTCATTCAGATATAAATTAAAAAGTGAAGGTGCCAACAGACAGTCTTGTTTCAGTCTTTTGTTTGTAGAAATAGGATCCGTTAGTTAGCCAGAAATGCCAACTCTTAAAACAATTTTCAGTTCACATGAGGTGTGAAAACCTTCACTTACTAAGCCTCAGGCACAGGACAAATCTGATGATTATAATATCTGCTTAACAGATTGAGGTACAGAATGAATGCCCCCCCACACACACACACACACACCTGCATACTGCTGCATAGCTCTTTTGTATGAATGATGAAACAAACCAGGAAGCCAGAATTAACAACAGTGTCCTGTTACATGCAAACATGGAAAATGTGGTAAATAATATAAAACACACACACACAACACAAAAAAACAGAATACAAGATCACAGTTTACAGCTGGCTTCCTCAATCTGTCTCATTTGGTAACCCTTAAGCATAGCTTCTTAGTTCCCCAAGATGGGAAGCTACGACTAACTGCAACGTTCTGGTCTGTTTGCTCAACCCGAATGGGGGAATGAAGTATTGGGTCTCTGGAATTCATGCATATCTCAACATTGAGAAGAGACCTGTCAAGATCGCATTAGGTTAATGATTCCTGCCAGAATGGTTTTGATAAAATTTATGAGGGAGATGGGTTGTGAAAATGTGCTGAAGGGGTTAATGACTGTAACGCTAAAAATGAGCTGGCTGAAAAGTAAAAGGCTTTGGAACTGGAATGTGGGGGAGTTTTCAGCTTCGGCTCCTGCCGAGGACTGGATTCAAACCTTCATAATTAAGTGTGTGAAATGTTTAATAGTATAGTGTTAGAAACATACACGGATTGGTTTGATATTAAATGATTAATGGATTTAGATCTAATATGTTAAGATGGTACCTCAGCTAGCCTCATATCTGTGCTGGCTTTGATAGCCATGGGTTCCTAGTCCCAGGCTTCATAGTACATAAACAAAGGCACAATCAAAGAGCAGATGTGGGATTCACAGTTGTTTTGTCTAAGGTTGATGGGAAGCTGTAGATTCACACGCACCTGGCCCTTTGTTGGATTTTCCAGACAGTAGGACATTACATCATGTGAAGAGTCAAGGCGCAGGAAACTTGGAGCAATCACAGTTTGCCACTTGACTATGGGAAGGGACTTTGTTCTATTCTATAAAAGTGTGTTAATGTACTGTGCCTTTAGATACGTCAAAGAAGTCAAGACCTGTCTGCGCTGTTTTCTTTTCTGCAATAAAGCTGCCCTTTTTGACTTAATGTCTGGGAGCTGTCTTTATGTCTGAAAGAAGACTGGTGGGCATGCTGTTTCTGACAAGACCTGATCATCCAAAAGCAACAACACAGTAGCATATTCCTCAGCTGCACTGCCATCCTGAGGAAGAAATCTAGGCCTTAACTCTTAACACCTGAGAGGATTCAAGCCTCCATGTCAGCCCAGTTCTCTTTTCAGCAATAGTTGAAGAGTATACAGTTTCAGCCTTGCATACCATTCAGTGCTCTCAGAGATTCAACAGGAAGCTAATATCTTTTATTCTGCAACCTAGAAGTAATTCCACTAAAGCCAAAACAACTACAGCTCTTTTAGAGCTGTTTTTCTGTTTTCTCATTACTTACATTCTACTATTCAAATATCACCACCATTCACCTCAACTTACCATTAGAACAAGTTTAGCACAACATCTTGAGAATTTTTAAGCTAACAGATTGCCACATGTCTTTATACAAAGGAAACGGGAAGCCAAAGATGGGAGTTTATTAAGGGTGACATACTAAAGGCACAGTTGCAAACAATTCCAATGAGAAAGAAAAGTGGGAGGTTTCTAAAGAAATTTAGGTGGATTTACAAAGAAGTTTCAGGTGAACTGATATTTAAAAGATTCATTGAAAAGAAATAGAAGGGAGAAATCACTACAGATGAATACAAACGAATAGTACTTGTGAGAGAAAAGTCAGAAAACTTAACACTCTAAATAAACTCACACCAAGAGAAAAGATAAAACTACAAAATGATTTTCAACAAGGAATGTAAAGTACAATACAATATTTGTAGGAAAAATGAAATGCACAAATACAGAACGGGTGACAATTGACTTGAAAGCAGTGTCTCCCAGCCTTATATTGGTAAAGCACAAGGTAAACATGACTCATCTGTGTGTAGTAGTAGCCAAAAAGGTAATGTAATTCAAATAAATAGAACCATAAGCAGGACCTGTTGCAAGTCCTCACTTGCTAGTGGAAGGGGGTGGGAATATCATCCATCCAAACCTCAATCACAGCAGAATGAACCTTCTTCTATCATAGCAGCTGTTGCCCAGTAAAGTATGTTTGGGGGGGGGGGGGTCCAGGCAGGAGACACTGCTTAGTTAACTATACTTAACTAAGTAGCTGGTGTAGAATTCTGGCTCTGGTAATTATTTTTAAAGTACACTCTAGACCCAACTACAACTTTTTTAAAAAAAATATGGTGCAACTACCAACAATTAGACTTTCCTTGACATTCTTCTCCCCAACGGTATAAGGGGTTAAGCAAAACAAACTCCTAATTCATATTTTTAGAACCCTGACATAATTGGTATGATCCAGTATCAAATCCCTGTGCTTCAAATATTCTATTGTGCCAGACTGTCTCCAATACACACTTAAGAGCACAAAGCAATATGCCAAGCTGTATTATTAAAAATAGTGTAATGGAAAAAATGCTTTCAATAGTAGTAAGTTAAAACCAAACATGCTACCTCTTTCTTATTTCTCCTCGCAACCTTCAGGAATTCAATTAAAATCTGTAGCTGAGCAGCATGGGATTCCTGTAACAGAAAGTTTAAGAAGTAAACATGGGATTTTATGGGTGGGGGGGAATGTTAAGCAATGTAGAAATATTTCCTTTTTGAAGATGCATATGAGAAACTGGTATATTAAATTACAAGATCCAAAATCCACAAAATAGTGCTCTCTTTATTTGGTCAACCAAAATGCACGGTGCAAACTTTCGAAGCTCCACCAGCTATGTAAACAAAGCAATGCAACATTTCCAGAATAGTTTACTATTTTAGAATAGTTTTCAGTTCATGATATATATTTTCTGGTATATTAAATGACCATATATGCAAATATCCATGCACAGTCCAATAGTCTGCATAAAATGTAAACACTTGCATGTATATACTGTAGATCTGAGTCATAGTAAATTGCCCCAATACTTAGCATCATCTTCCAGGACCAATACAATATAATAGTGCTCTGTTCTAACTGTAGCTGGTGGGGGGAAGAAATGCGTAGTGATAGTATACTGGTGTCACCTTCTTTCAAATTATTTTATTTATTTATTTTATTAAAATACAGGTAGAGTCTCCCTTATCTGAAATGCATGGTACCAGAAGTGTTTTGAATTTTGGAATATTTGTATAAACATAATGGGATATCTAGGAGATGAGATCCAACTCTAAACACAAAATTAATTTATGTTTCATATACGCCTTATTTACATAGCCTGGAAGTAATTTTATATGCATTTATTTTAAATATTTTTATGCATGAGACAATGTTTGTATACACTGAAACAATGAAAGCAAAGGTGTTACTATCTCAGCCAACCATGAGGACAATTTGGGATTTTGAAGTATTTTAGATTTCAGAATTCTGTATAAGGGAGACTCAACCTGTATTTATATCCCATCCTATATCCAAGGATCCCAGGGCAACATACTATAAAATCAATAACAATAATTATAACACACTAAAAATGTATCAGATCATTTACCATTTACTTCTACTTAAAACAAGCCAATTTAAAACCAGTTAAAACAATTCAAAATAATGCTTGCCACAGCACGCATGCAAATGGATAAAATCAATTAGACCCTAAAGGCTTTAATAAAAAGCATCAGATGTAGCACCAGAATAACACCAGCAATGGAGGGTGCTACATAACTAAGGTGCTATAGGAGAGAAGATCCTCTCACGTGTTTTTCTGCAATGTATTGCCTCCACAAATGGGAAACAGAGCCCTCCTCCAACATACCTCAGTGCTATGGGCAATTTTCTCAGTGGTTTCATGTAGATATTAAATAGTGTATGACAAAGACAGAACGATAAAGAAACCCACAACTTAAATGCCATGGGGCAGAGCAGCAGTCTTCTAGGACCCCCTTGGCAGACAGGAACATAACAACCAGAATATGGTACCACCAATCCCAGTCAATCCAGAATACCACCATGGCTGTTGTTATCATAAACCATTGGCCTTTGAATCAACAAGGATGATTTCCCTTTTCTGTCACAGAGTGTATCATTAGGCAAGGTAAGACAAGGTGTTTCTGTTCTAAATTTTATCAGATAAAGTTCTTTACCTAATCTCAAAAGGAAAAATATTTAACACAATTTACCAAGTGAGTATTTCTTTACCAGCTAGTACTATTGTGGTACTAAGTATAGCATACACTGGGCTCAAGGTAAGTTAAGGGTTGAAAAGTCAACTCTGAAGTAAAACTTTATTGAGCAAAACAGAATCTTTCATTGGCTATTTATTAACAATGAAAAACTTACTGCCTCCAGCTGTTTTTTCTTCTGGACCAGAAGTTCTAACATTAAATTAACATTGGCCAAATCTAGATTATCTTGATCTGTTCCCAGCAAATCTTGAAATATTTGCCACCTATGACCATTCTGAAAGAAAAACAAACAAATTGTCAAGTCACATTCAAATGAAAACAGCCATAGTAATATTATAGTACTTTATTGCTGTTATTGCTATGTGCCTTCAAGTCATTTCCGACTTGTGATGACCTTAAGGCACACCTATTACAGGGGTTTTCTTGCTAAGATTTGTTGGGGGTGTGCCTTTACGTCCCTGTCCCCCCCAGGTGGAGTATGCGACTTGCCTAAGGTCATCCAGTGGGTTTCCACTGCCAAGCAGGGATTTGAATCCTGGTCTCCAGAGTCACAGTCCAATGCTCAAACCACTACACCACACTGGCTTTTGTACTTTGTTATTATAGTTGTCTACCTTCAAGTCATTTCCGACTTATGGCGACCCTAAGGCAAATCCATCATGGGGTTTTCGGGGGCTGAGAGTGTGTGACTCATCCAAGGTCACCCAGAAGGCTTCCATGGATGAGTGGGGAATTGAATCCAGGTCTCCCAACTCAAACTACTACACCATGCTGGCACTCTTAGTACTTTAGACACTTCACAAAAATCTAAGACTCGCTAGTTTTACATCGTTCAGAGCAAAAACAAACGGAAGCATAGGGCTCCTCCATCTTATGCTATTTTTTATTCCAAATGTGTATTGAATAGGGGTTGGATTTGTGTCTGAAGAGTTGTCCACTTCCTCTAGCCTCAGCTGCACTGCATGTTTTATGCCATTCTGGGGGTATTCCTCAACTCTCCCGTGCCCGATGAAGAACAGACATGAGAAACAACAGATGGGAGGAGGCAGAAACTTGCACTATGGTTATTGGGATCCAAGCCTTGGAACTGAGCAGTGAAACTCAGAATTCAAATTCCAGCTGAGTCATTAAATACAACCATCTTACTTTCACAATGGATAAAAAAGATAGGGCCCTAGGTACCTGGATAAGGTTTAGTACATAATCAGTTTACTATTTAACATGAAAACATTTTTAAACAATCCTGCTGAATTCCCTTAGAAACAGCCAACACATGATAGTATTAACATGTTCCAAGGAATATGCAAATATATTTAGCTTTTGAATGGGTCTGACAAATTTAAATTCAATAGTATTTGAACTTATTTATAGCTATGGGTTCATTAGATATAAAACTGTAATTTAAAGTTAGCAACTAATGGTATTTGATGCTTGGTGTATGTCAGAAACTGAGGAGAAATTAATATCACTCATTTTAATTTACCTAATCTTTACTTCTGTCTCAATATTCAAATGGAAATACAATTATACTATGACACTTGCAGATTTCCAAGTTTTGTGCTGTCATTCTAGAAATTTAAAAATGCACTAAAATGTATATATTAGAGGCAAGTATACACTGTGGCAGGGCAAAAGAGAGAAGTACCCAGTACAAGGTTAATCAACAGCCTTTTCCACTTATCTCAGCCTCTGTTCTTTCTTCTAAGATCTAAAGCACACTGCAGAAATAATCCAGTTTGAGACTACTTTAACTGCCCTGACTCAATGTTAGGGAATTCTAGGAACTGTATTGTGAGACATTTAGCCTTCACTGTCAGAGCTCTGGTGCCACAATAAACTGCAATTCCCAGGATTCCCTAGCAGTGAGTCAGGGCAGTTAAAGCAGTCTCAAACTAGATTATTTCTGCAGTGTGTTTTGGACACGAGTCTGTCTATGTTTAACAGATTTTTTAACTACTGAAATCCACAGAATTTGTAGTACAGGAATCATTCATAATTATATTTTTGAAAGCTCAACTAGCTCTCTGAAGAGACCATAGCACTACATACTGCCACAGCTTCTTCAGAATTAGAACCTAGTTCAGGAATGAGTAGTCTTCCAGAAGAACTTAAGTGCCTCCTTTGCACTTATAGTATTTCTAAGGAGTCTCTATAAACAATCAAAACTGACCAGCTATTTCAGCCCTATACTATGAATTAGTCTTTGATATTCCCATCCAGTGTCAAAGCCTGTAATGTCACCAGAGAAAACCACAGACTAGCTGCAATGGGGAAGAGAGGAAAAGCTTTGATTCTATATTCAAACATCTACAGGCAATTTTGGCTATATTAAACAGCAAAGAAGTTACATAATTTATCATCAGGGTTCTAAATATCACCTTGCCTAACTAAATGGTGGAGCAGTATATCAAAGAGAAGTATTTCCTTAGCTGTTTGGAAGATAGAAATACACACTCCCAATCTTATAATTACATCACATGTCACCATGATCAGTACAACTTAAAAGTATTCCCTTTAAGACCAGAAATAAAAGGAGAGTAAGAAAATTGGGACATACGGTGCTACTCACTGAATGGTCCAATTTGAATCTCTTTTCCTCAAATCTTTGCTTCTGTTTAAGAATAAGCTCATTCACTAAAAAAAGAAGAAGAATGGGAAAAAGCAGTGAATAAAGATAAGGAGGCATACACACTGTCTACAAGTATGTTTATTAGGAAATCAGTTGTAATGAGAACATCAGACAACCAAACTTCCCCCAACCTTCCAGTTTTATTCTTTTGGTAGGACTGAGTATAAATGGTTCTATACTGTTTCCCTTTTATGTTTTGCCTCTCTTGTCTATGCAGTAGCAATGCAGACTACATTATTTATGCATTTGTAAATAAATCATTGATAAAGTTACATTTGTTATGGAACAAACTACTGAACAGTCTGAAATAACATTTTCAACAATTCAGCCTTTGTCATAGTAACAGTGACATTATCACAAGGCCATCTGGACTACCTTACATCAGGAACTACCTGATTTCTAAGAAAAAGAAGGTGACTGAAACAGCAACAGGGCCTACATAGAATTCACTCAGGAATCGCTACAGTGCCACATACACACTGAACGTGTTATCAGAGATGCACCCAAAAATACTTTTCTCCACCCTGTAA
Organism: Phrynosoma blainvillii; assembly: GCA_026167975.1. NCBI lineage: Eukaryota > Metazoa > Chordata > Lepidosauria > Squamata > Phrynosomatidae > Phrynosoma > Phrynosoma blainvillii. The sequence continues at coordinate 159,651,346 of JANUYF010000004.1, forward strand.
ATACTTTTTTCCACCCTATTATGGTTTGCTGGGGCTGGAGGAAGCTGTGAAAAGTATTAAAACCCTAGATTCATCTCACTGGTAGTTATGTGCTATGATTATAAAATACATGCATCCAAAATCCATAATCCATTACAGAGAATGCTAGTTAATACTGCCCTGATTTCTACTGGGAGTACCAAATAATAATAATAATAATAATAATAATAATTAAAAAATTTATTTATACCCTGCCCCTTTGGGATCAATCGGGGCAGCTCACAATAAAATACAATACAATAGTAGAAACAAATTACATCCCACCCACCCCTTAAAAGGTTATTAAATCTATTAAATATTGAAAACAAACAGAGTTAAAACAGTTAGAGTAGAGCCAGTGAATCAATAGGATTCACCTATCTATTGATCAACCATTATATAATTGATTCGACTGATCTACTCTAGCTGGGATTAAACAGGATTCAGGTGAATATTTCCCAGTAGATCCACACTGTTCTAGCGTAGAAGGTCTGCAGGCAGGAAACACATAGGCAGACCACAGAGGTAACAGTATCTTCAGGGATTCACAGTGTTTGAAGAAATCTAACCTATCTGCACGCTATCTGAAACATTCCCAGCTGGGGAAATGATCAGAGAGACCATAGACTTTTCTGACTAAATTATTTTCGTCTCACACAGGCAGAACTTAGATACTGTTTAATATTCTGTGAATGTCTGGAATGCACCTGTCCTTTACTTCAGCACTTACTAAAAAGGGAAGAAAGCTGTTTTTAATCTTAACAGTAAAATACTGGATTTTTAGATTAGGTCAGGAAGTTTTTAAATGGTTTCGAGTTGTGGCCCACCTCCCAAAAATAGGTCATGACAAGTTTTTTGGATGAGTCCTGGGATAGCTGAGCATGACACATGAATAAATATCGGCACTATGCTTACCACACATTCATGTGTTGAACATTAGTCTTTGTAGAAGAGAACTCTCTGTAAATCCTGAGTTCACAGGAGATTAATATTGCATTCCAATAGGTTTATCCTGGATTAAGTTCCACTGAAGTCCATATGGTTTACATTTGAATGTACAGGATATGCACTGTATGCCCTATACAACTACCAGGTTCATGCTTGAAGATGTATACCTCCTCCTTAAAGGTATGACAGCATTGATTTGGGGAGGGAGTCTCATTATAAATTTGAGACATTTCCACTGCCCAGAGGGGATCTGATCTACCAAGCTTAACTGAATTTACTTTTTTTTCCAAAAAAGGTATGGCATGTTAATTTTACAAGCTGTACAAATCCAATTTTTGCCAAACAGCCAAAGTTATACTGAAATATTTGATGCAGAAAAAATATATCTACATGGTTTATATTTGTTAATTGTATTCAATGTGTATGTGGCACTGTAGCAATTCCTCAGCGTGGAATGGCAACACTAAGACAAACCTATCACAGGGTTTTCGTGTCAAGTTTCTTCAGAGGGGAGTTGCCACTGCAAGGGAAGCTAAGAATGTGACTTGCCCAACATCACCCAGTGGATTTTCTAGAACTGAGTGGGGATTCAAAGCTTGGTCTCCAGAGTCATAGTCAAATGTTCAAACCACTACACCATGCTGACTCTTGTTAATTTTATATATATGATTTATATAGTTTGGTTTAAATGTTATTCAAATTCAAACCTTTATTTAGAACTTGTTTTCATATATAAACAATTTGTTTCGGTTATGAACTTAAAAAGTTACATTAACTATCAGCGCAAAGCTCAAAGGGAAAGCCTTTTCTTTCTTTAAACATCCTAGGTACTTCTAGAAGGGTCAGGAAAATGTTTAAAAGCTCTAACTGTGCAGTCTTACCCTGGCTTTCCTCTAGGGCAAGGAGTGTACATGAATCTGGGAGCTTCGGAAGCCTTGGGGCTTGTTCATCATCAACTAATGCAACAGATATGCCTCCCCACCCCATCTCTTTAGACTGAGAGATTGAGGGTTATTTGCCATGTGTCAGCTAATCAATATTCTGTCTGGGTCTTGTTATCACCTTCAGGCCACCTTGACACCCAACTTGTGATAGTGGTGAAAATCAGACCAGCAAAGTTAACATCAACATCTATCAGCAGTTGACCACAGAATTGTGCTGGAGGACTTTTACATGCATATGGAAGCATTTTCCCCAGGAATCTCTGGGTCCTTCAGTACAACATCTGACAAAGGTTGGCCATAGAATCATGGTGGAGGACCTAGATCAGGGGTAGGCAACCTTTCCCCTTTAAGGGCCGAGGGACTTCAGCTCCCAGAAGCCTCAGCCATGTTGACCAATAGTCCAATGTTGGCCAATAGTTCAATGTTGGCCAATAGCTCCTGGGATTCTGGGAGCTGAAGTCCCTCGGCCCTTAAAGGGGAAAGGTTGCCTACCCCTGACCTAGAGATTCCTAGAGAGAACATATTAATCAAATCCATGAATAAATACATCCACAAATGTCAAAGCCACAAATGTGGAGAGTTGATTGTAGATATAAAAATATACAGCCCACTTTGGGAGAAACACAGACATATCAATGTCTGGACAAATTGCTTGAATTATATTATATAACATGGCAGATTGGATAGCACACATCTTATAGCATCATCACATTTTTCTATACTTCCCATAGTGTCCATTAAAGCACTATACAGACATCTTATGAAAGCTTTAACCTAAACAGAATTCTGTCCCTTATATCACATCTATAGCCATTTATGAATCAAGGAATAGTCTCCTCTACAGAGGCAACTATACCTCTCTAGACAGGCATCCAAGGGGTTAACATCATTAAAGGTAAAGGTATTCCCCTATTGACAAGGTTGTCAAGTCGTGTCCAACCATGGGGGGCAGTGCTCAACTCAGTTACTAAGCCGAAGAGCCAGCGTTGTCAAAGACTTCTCTGTGATCATGTAGCCAGCATGATTGCACAGAACGCTGTTTACCTTCCCACCAAAGTGATACTTATTTATCTACTTGCATTTGCATGCTTTCAAACTGCTAGGTTGGCAGAAACTGGGACTAGTAATGGGAGCTCACCCCATCATGCGGCACCTGGGCCTCAAACTGCCAACCTGTCGATCTTGCAATCAACAGAGTCAGCGTCTTAACACTTGAGCCCTTTAGCAATGTCATATCTATAATCCTTTGTTACACAGCTATAAATATCCATATATCTATTGTAATGTAACTTAATTGGTTCTCACTAGCATCAGCATATCTGGTTTGTTTAACAAGTTATCAGCTTGGAACAGCAGACCAGAGGCTACATCAGGGGTAGGCAGCCTTTCCCCTTTAAGGGCCGAGGGACTTCAGCTCCCAGAAGCCTCAGCCATGTTGGCCAATAGCTCCTGGGATTCTGGGAGTTGAAGTCCCTCGGCCCTTAAAGGGGAAAGGTTGCCTACCCCTGGGCTACATCATAACCTTCTCTTCATCTGTTGCAGACTGCCAAGGCAGCTATCTTCTCTTGGCTTCTTTTATTCTGTCTCTAAGCTCAGCCCAACTTATCAGCTATTCTATCTGGTCCAGTGAAATAAAAGATCTCTAGTGAACCCAATTTGTGTTAACAATCCTCTTCTTCAATCAGATTGATAGGGTTAATATAAACAAACCATACATAAATCTAAACTTCTGGTTGTCATCCAATTTGACTGCACCAGCCATCTTGGAATTTACCTTGGTGTTATTCTTGATTATGTCTGGTGGATGCTCTCTTATCTTGTTAACACATGATCAGGCATTCTGCCCAGCATTAGTTCCCAGTAATACACACTTCCCAAAACACACAAGGCCTTCCATTTTAAATCTTATAATCTATATGTTATATTCTACATTCTATATTGTGTATGCATAAACCCAGCCTATAATATTAGGATCCCCCACAGAAGATTGATAAATGTTTCTCTGCTGTAATCTATCATCTGCACCCTTTCACTACTGCTATATTTAATACATTATTGCATGCAAGTGGCTTAAAGTTATTTTGACTATCTGTAACACACAATGATAAGATACATGAATTAGGCCTCTAAATGAGCCTAACTTGGATTTCATTAATGTTTCCACAGTCCCATCAGGACACAGGAAGCAGCAGTCAACTGCTTCCAGGCTGCTGAAGGGAGCAGAAAGCAACTTGGCCTCCTTCTTCCACTCACTACCCTACCCAAGTATTCTTGACAGGATTGCTGGTACAAAGCCATCATCAACAGTGCTAAAGGAGTCATCATGGTCATCCAGTCAAGGAAAGGGATCTGGGGTATTGCAAGAGGGAACAAGGAGACAGTACAAGAGACCTTGGGGTGGGGCACATGTTGGGATGGGGCTTATGCACCACTACCCTAGAAGTTAAATTATAAAAAGTTTTCAGGCACATCCTGCATAAAGATATCATCTTACAAAGTAAGTTGTTTAAAGTCAACAACATTACCAAAAAAGGCAGCAGTCACTTAGCTGATTCAATTTCTGCTTACTGAAATTCTAGTTGAAATAAAAAGAATTCAAGAATGCAATAGCCAAAAATCAGGAACTTACCTAAAAAGTTGGGATAAAGATGGTCAATATTATCCACAACATAATTACATTTTGGACATCTGTTGTTGTCCTCCAGGCTTTGATGAATGCATTTGTAGCTGTTTAAGGGGAGAAACAAACAAATCAGAACCACAGGAAACAAGACAGAAGAGTCTGTACAGTAAGAAGATGGACCATCAACTCAGTTGCACCAGTTGTGTAAATGTACAATGAGGAACTGGGCCTGTGGCACAGAGGGCCTGATGTCAAGGGTAGATCAGAACTTTAGCTCCATAAAATAGATTATACCTTTTCTGATAACCTAACTCACTACAACTTTACTTACCAAAGAGAGAGTGCAGAGGGTATTGTGCCCTGTCTCTCCTCTGAGTCTGAGAGTTCAGATGAAGAGGCTGAGAGCCCAGGGAGAATGCCAAGGCTGCATCAACTCACCCAGCACAAGAATTAAGCTCCCAGCATCCACAAGAGCCAAGTTCACCACAACCCCCGCCCTCATATGACAAGCCAGATTTACCAATGCCTACCCCCACAGAGAGATGCCAGCATTCTCTGTGGTTAAGTAGGAAGCCGGCTGCTAACAGGGAGCACCTGCAAGACTGGGACAGGCTATAAATATCCTAGCACCTCCTTAGGTTCAGTATGGTCGACAACCATCCATCTTCTTTGGGAAAATCCTTGCTGTTGCCTCATTCTTGAATTGATTGCCTGTTGCCTTGAACCCTTCCTGGACTCTAACTATTCTTTTGGATTACCCCTTTTGGATTGCTGTACTGGACTGACTGCTGACAAGTGAAAAACCTGGATGGGATTAAGTGAGTACAACTTTTACTACAACCACCTTGGTGAGCCAAGTTCTTTCTCTGTCTGTGCTTACGACTCTGAAGTTTTAAGTTGCTGAGTGCTCAAACTAAAAGGTGGCCCAGCTTCCAAGGGGCAAAGAGATATTCAACATCTGATGTTTAGAGATAGCCTGTACATCAGGGGTCAGCATACCTTTTGCTGGTGGGGCCAGTTCCGCTGTCCCACGATCTTGGCGGGCCAAGGGGGGGTGCGCACATGCGCACTACTCCCGCCGTCATGCGCATGCGTGCACGAGCGCCGGAGCCATTTTGGAAAGCAAAATGGTGCCCTGCCGTCACACATGCGGCGGCAGGACCTGTTACAAGGCCTCGAGGGGCCGGGTTCGGCCCGTGGGCTGTAGTTTGCCGACCACTGCTGTACATAACCATGGTGCTTGCAACTCTTTAGGGACAAAGTATATTTCTTAGACTTAATATTTCTTAATTTTATGTACTGACTTATCTATGTAAGATTCACATTCACAAAATGTTTATGAAATACATGAGAAAGGAAAGGGAGAAAATCGTCTAGAATTTAAAAAATAGAAATTCAGCTCTGAAGAGCCAGCATTTCAGCCAAATTACTGTTGGCATCTAAGAAACAGGTAGTGGTACCTGAGAAGTTATACTGTATTTGAACAGCTCTGCACACTACTTCTCATTCCAACTAATTTTTATGTGCAATTTCACTGTGCATTTTGATCCACTGTTAGGTCTCATCCACATTAATTCGCTGCACAGGTCATCACTAGTATTATACCTGTTCAAAATATTATCCACTCTTAGTGCACAGTTATTGAGTGTAGGCTCTATCATATTGCTCTGCTAACAGAAGGCATTTGGCCCACTGGGTTAAAAAGGTGAGGGGTAGTGAAGTCTCCTTCCCACCTATTATAATAAGGCAGTCATGGCGAACCTTTTAGGGGCTGAGTGCCCAAACTAAAAGGTGGCCCAACATGGAGTTTTACCTGGTGCCAGGAGGACTTCTGAGGCGGGAAGGGACCCCCGGGGCAGGACTTCTGCCTTCTGGGGTGGTACTTCTCTCCCCACCCCCACTCCCACCCCCGCCCTCCTGGGCCTTTAGCTGCCTCTCTTGCCAGGGGAGGGGGGGCAAGGGTGGAACAGTAGGAAAAGGTGCGTGCCTGTTCCCCCTCTTCCCGGCCGTCTTGAGCATTCAGCTGCCTCCGGAGAGGAGCAGGGGAATGCACTTTTCCCTCCTCTTCCACACCCTTTGCCTGCCAGGGAAAATGGCTTCGTGCCATAGGTTCACCACCATGTAATAAGGGGTGTCTAAACTATCTGGATAGTTTTGGAGGGATACAAAGGTCTGGTGTGGGAGAAGAAAATCAGAAAATCTGTACCAACTCTCCTAAAGGAAATATTCAGTAGTCAGTATTCTGTCATCAAAGGGCAAACAACTGAATATAACCCTGAGATAGGCAGACGTCCACTCAGGGAAAACTAACATCTTCCAGAACCTTGCAGTTGTCTGCACTGCAGAAATAATCCAGGTTGACACCACTTTCACTGCCACAGTTCAATGCTGTGGAATTCTGGGAACTGTGAGGCATTTTGCCTTCTCTGTCAGAGAGCTCTGGTGCCACAATAAACTGCAAACCCCAGAATTCCATAACACTGAGCCATGGCAGTTAAAGTGGTGTCAAATTGGATTATTTCTGCAGTGTGGATGCAGCCCTTGTCTTCTCTGATACCTACCAACAACTTCATAAATAAAGTTCTGGAGATAACAGTTGTTAATACCTAGCAATGTGAAGGTCCAGAAAAACACCAAAAAAAAAAAGGTAAAAACTTTCTCATATTTTTTCTTTTCTTAAAGGTTTTTATTTTTCCCCTCTGGTTAAAAACTTGTGGAAAATAGAATATGGAATTTTAGCTTTCAGGATGATAAATAGAGCTTTTACAACTCCATGAGTACTGTGAAAAACTATGTAAGAAGCAGATTTTTACAGTATCAGATCACTGTAATTGTTAGTCCTTGTTTCCTTTCCTCAATTCTTTATGTGGAAATGAGCGTCTTATGTATGTTTCACAATATGAAGGACTAGAGGAGACAAAATAGTTTTATTTTGCTGATGTTGATGGATACTGTTCAGAAACTGTAAGGAATCAAAGAAATTCAAAACTTTGAAGTTTCAAGATCTTACAGTTCAAGACTTTGTGCCGCCACATATAAAATAACAACAAAATGCATAAATTATTAATTATTACCTGACTAAAGTGTACCTAAATATATCAAACAAAATAATTTTTATGCCCAACCAAATTATTCATAATACATTTCACATTCCCAACGTAACAATGTGACTTTCAATTGGTTAAGAGTGTTCATACTGTTCTGGAGCAAGTGGTGACCTCCCAGCTCCAGGGGTTTCTGGATGAGATGGATTATCTCGATCCATTTCAATCTGGCTTCAGACCTGGCTATGGGACAGAGACAGCTTTGGTCCCCTTGGTGGATGACCAATGCAGGGAATTGGACAGGGGGAGTGTGTCCCTATTGGTCCTGCTGGATCTCTTACTGGCTTTCAATACCATCAACCATGGTATCTTTCTGGGCCACTTCTCTGGGATGGGACTGTTATGCAGTGGTTCCAGTCTTTACTGGAGGGGTGAATTCAGAGGGTGGTGTTGGGGGATTTCTGTTCAACCCCGTCTCAGACATGTCTATGCAGGAATTAACTGAGACAATGCAAGAAATACAGTATTTTAAAATCTTACAAACCAGCCTTAGTTTTTCAGGTAACTGAAAAAAATAAGATGGATTATCTAGACTGAATTATTTTGACTGAATTTTCTAGCCCTGAACTTTTTTGCTTGCATGTTATGGGAGGTTGTTAAATTTCTCTTTTTCTGAATTTTAGCAATTCAGGATCAGAAATGATAAAAAAAGTAATCTTATCAGCTTTACAATAAGTACCATTTACATATGATAAATTACCTAGATACAAAAGTAAATAAAGGGCACTCCTTAATAAACAAACAGTTTTTCCTAAACTATTGCTGTCCATATCAAGGCATATCTGGGGATACATGGCATCAAAATCACGAAAGAGCCACGACAAACATAGCCGAGGTTTTGCCCTTTCACAAGTACAAATTAGGCAAACAGCTACACAAAGAAAAATAGGAAGCTGCTTTATACTGAGTTATACCACGGTTAAATGTAGCCCTGTTTTATCAATACTGACTAGTAACATCTCTCCCAGGTTTCCAATTTGTGTGGGGTTTGTTTGTTTTTTAAAAAATCAAGTGCTCAAAGAGCACTAAAATGAAGCAGCAGTGTTTAACACATTATTTCCAAATCTATCTCAGGATGAAAGGAAAAACAAATGCTAGCCCTTCAACCAGTTTTTAAAAAAATAATTTTTAAAAACCATACTCTGTCACCCTAATGCAACTCCTTATCTGGATCTGTTTATACATTAAATGGGCAATTATAGTATCTGAAGATGAAAAGAGTCTCTAAACAATTAGGAATTAATAATTTGTTTCCATTACTCTTCAAGTAAATAACTACAAACAGTTGCTTAGGAATTATCTCACACAGAGAGACAAGCAAAACTCAAGAGAAATCACTGCCAAAAAAGAGGGAATCACATAATCTTCTGTACTATGTAACATCCAAAGACACTCTTTCATGTTATATAATTTTTCATGCACAGAAGCTTACACATTCTTGTTTTCAAGTTAACACTAAATGTAATGGAAGCATAGACTGATCAACTGCTGCATTTACTGTATGCTTAATCAATGGTCTCATCATAGGAAAAAGACTTAAAACATACAGCATTTTACCTGTTAAATCTGTATGCTATTTCCAAAATGCAGATTGATTTCTGTGGAGGATATTAGTCCTATAAAAATGGTCCAGGGGCAGGTTCCAGCATAATATTAAGGAATCACATAGATGCATCCAAGAAAATTTCACACATTTTATAAATAAGTCTCTTATGCTGTGAAGCTCTGTGAACAACTCTTACCAGAAGCTGTGTCCACATTTTGTCATATATGCTTCTTCAATCATATCAAAGCAGATAGGGCTGGAAAAAAGAAAAAGCATTTCAATATTGCTGCACATAACTTCAAAACATGTTAAATGCCATCATTAGGATCCAATGGAACATACAGAATTACGCAGGGAGCATTTCACAAATTCAAATAACTTCACATGCAATCATTCAAAACAGCTAGATAATGGCTGGAACGTTTCCTGACAAATGGTATAAAAGCTACAAATATAGTAACTGGTCTTGAAATATTCTCTTTAAATATGTTGGAAAGTTAAAAAATGCACCAAACCAAAGAGAAATTAATTGAAGCAGCATAAATAAAAGGCAGATTTCCTTAGATACTGTACCTGGAAAGGGTACGTAGTAAAATCAGCAAAATATATTAATAAATAAATCTATTCACTATTACTAATTTGCTTTCCCAACTAATCTTCAAGTGTCCAAGCTATTTATTATTTTTATATTTACTGATGTCATTAAAATATTTGTAATCTCTTTTGTTGAGAAATGGTCCCCTTTATTGACTGTGGCTGCATCTGCACTGTGAGTTCTCAAATAGACGACCATGTGAACAACTACAGTTACAGGAATGCAACCTGTCCTTAACTCAATTGGTAATAAATATAAGACAGCAAAACATACTGGGTTCCCCTCCACTGAAAGGAGATGGGTCTGGTGGGTCTCTCACATGTATATAATCTGATGGTGTGCTGGCCAAACAAATCCAGAAGAGCAGCAATACCAGTACTTTTTTAAAAATCCCCCCCCACACACACACATCTTATATAATTTTGTAAGTGTACACTCAAAGATGTTGTCATATTGTTTATTTTGGATGTTAACGGGCTGACATCTATCCTCTCTTTGCACTAATACCTCTTATATCTTGGTGAGAGGCAGGTGGGGAATTGCAACAAGAATTCCTGCTTTGGGACAGGTAAAGAAGCCTATCTCATGAGTGCTTTTTTTTGGGGGGGGGGGGGAGAACATTCCTGTATTCCTGTACTTACTTCTTCTTTACTTATTTTGTTATTTCCCCTATTGTGTCCTCTGCTCCACTTTCTTCAGGTTGAACACCCTTTTCTTTTTGTGAGAAGACTGAGGCAAAGAAAGTGTTGAGTAGTTCTGCCTTTTCTCTGTCCCCTGTTAGAATTTCTCCATCTTCTCTGCACAGTGGCCCTACCATTTCCTTCTTCTTTCTTTTGCTAGGGACATACCCGAAAAAGGCCTTTTTATTGTCCTTAACCTCTCTAGCAAGCCTGAGCTCATTCTGTGCTTTGGCTTTCCTGACTTTACCTCTACATGTGAATTGCTATTTGTTTGAATTCCTCTTTAGTGATTTCGCCCCTTTTCCATTTCTTATACATCTCCCATTTAAACCTTTGTTCAGTTGAAAGTTCTTTTGTCATCCAACCTGGTTTCTTCAGACAACTCCCATTTTTCCTTCTCATTAGAACAGTTTGAGATTGTGCCTTCAGTATCTCCCTTCTGAGAAACTCCCATCCATCCTGAACTCCCTTCTCCCTTAGTATTCTTGACCATGGGATCACTCCCAGTGTTTCCGTAAGTTTATTGAAATCAGCTCTCCTAAAGTCTAGAATGAGTGTCTGACTATGCCTGGCTTCTCCTTTCCACTGTATAAAAAACTCCAGGAGAACATGATCACTCCCACCTAAGGATCCCACCACTTGCACCCCACTGACCAGATCATCCCTATTGGTTAGGATCAGATCTAAAATAGCTGATCCCCTTGTTGCCTCTTCCAACTTTTGGACAAAGAAATTGTCTCCGAGGGAAGTGAGAAATTTGCTAAACCTTGGAGTATTGGCTGAGTTTGACTTCCAGCAAACATCAGGATAGTTGAAGTCACTCATCACTACTACATCTCTCCTTGCTGAGCGTGTGTTCATCTGTTCTAGAGAGGCATCATCCAGTTCCTCAGTCTGACTTGGAGATCTGTAGTAGATTCCCACAATAACATCCCTGTTGTTTCCTTCCCCTTTAATTTTTTATCCAGATGCTCTCCACCTGATTTCCAAGATTTAAGTCCTGGATCTCTTCACAGGTGTAAACATCCCTGACATATAATGCTATTCCTCCTCCTTTCCTGTTTGGAAATGATTCAAGGTACATCCCCTGCCTGCCACCAGTGAAGCATCAAAGTTCAGTCTAAACTAAGTTCAGTCTAACTCTAAACTAATGTAATATTAATTAAAAAATGGAAATAGCATACAGTACAATCCTTTCTTATCCCAGATTTAAACCTTGAGGACAGAAGTAAGTCTGGGCTTGATTTAAGAATCAGTGAATATCAAGTATCAACACAGAGTCAGAAACAAGGGAGATATACATTTTAAGCCCCATATCAATGAAAGATTCTTAACAAAAGACTGGGACTCAATGGTAGAAGCTACATTCACCAAAATGCATGCTGCATCTCCTGCCAAGAAAACAGAAATCAACCCTTCTAAGGGGTTTGTCACACGGGACGAATCCCACACAGAAACTAGATTTAAAGTGAAAACAAGTTTTTCACATGATATTCGGGGTTAACCCAAACAGAAAGTAGACAAAACTCACAACTGCGGGTTGTTTTTCAGACAACTTTGTGTGATAGAGAAATAATGCAGGGAAAAACCGAACGGAAATCCGACAAAACCTGCTCCTTTTTACTTTCAGGAACTTCCAAAAGTAAAAAGGAGTGGGTTTTGGTGACTTTCCGTTCAGCTAATGTTACATTATTTCTCCTTTACACAAACACGTCTGCAAAACAATCCACTTTTGCGGGGGGGTGTTCAGATTTTTAAATTCCATTTCTGCACAGGATTTAAGCAATTTGCCTCCGTGTGATAAGGTCCATAATACTCACATCTGCTGCTTCATAGTACAATTCTGCTGGTGCCACATAGGATATAATCTATCAGCCCATTATTTCAACCAAGTCAAATTATCTTTTGCTTTTTCTTTAATTCTTGTTTCCCTGTGTTGGTTAATAAGCCTAACTTATTATGGCTGGAAGCTGCTCTGAGGCTGCCAAAGGCTGCCCAGAGCCACTGGGAAAAGGAGTGGCAAAACTCTGCTTCTGCCAGTGGCCTGTTTGGGACCATTGCAGCGGCCTGCTTTGAGAATGGACCATGCGGTCCATGCGGTCGCCATGGTCCCGAGCTGACTGCAGTCAGAGTGGCCACATGCCGCTCCTTGCCACCCATCTGCTTCGCCCCAAAGTTGCATTTAGGGCATCGCAGTTTAATCTGTTTCCTTTAACACACAACAAACATTAACCCTATTCAAGTGTTATTTACTTTTCACACAGAGATGCAAGTGAGGCTGAGAGTATGTGACTACCCAGGAGTATGTTTGTTGTGTGCCTTCAAGCCCTTTCTGATTTCGGGGGACGCTATCCTGGGGTTTCCTTGGAAAGTTTGTTCAGAGGAGTATTTGCCATTGCCCTTTTCCCTGAGGCTGAGAGAGTATGTCCTGCCCAACCCAAGGTTCCCCCACAGTGGGTTTCATTGCATTTCTGCAGTGGGTATGAATTCAGAGAACCAGCCCTGTTAGTCTGGAATATCAGTATGCACAGGGAGTTCTATGGAGGACATTCAAGGAATGTAGGGCGTGATCAAATAAACACTAAAAAAACACTCCTATAAATTTATGCTTCTTAGGGGTGATGCAGACGGGCGGCCCTGGGCCACCCCGGGAAGCGGAAGATCGAGGCAGAGGCTGTCGGAGAGCGTGGCCTTGATCCTCCCTTTTGCAGGCCCAGAAAGGAATGGCAAAATGCCACTCCATTCAGAACCAGCAAAAGGCCGCTCTAAGAGCCGCTGTGCAGCTTTTTGGTGCCCTTTCCGGCGCAGCACATCAAAAGGCTGTGCCGGAACGATGTCCTGACACCGCACACCATGTGCAATGGCGCGTGGCGTCAGGACATCTTCAGGGAGGGGTTGAGGCGGCCGGTGTGCAGCTGCCCCTCCCCATCCCTGCCTCCAAGATGGCCCAAAGGGCCCGTCTGTATAGGCCCTTAGTCAGGCTAAAAATGGAGCATATTCAAGGAAAATGGAGGACCTGACCAAATAAAAGCTAAAACACTCCTAGAAATGTCAATTCATGTTTCTTAGCCATGCTCAAAATGGAGGGCATTCAAGAAAAATGGAGGCTAAAAGCTAAAAACAGTCAGAAATATTAATTCAGTTCAGTTGTGGGGAGATGGCATGTTTTAACTGTTGTATTTTAATTTGTTGTAAGCTGCCCCGATTGCTGTGCAGAGGGGCGGGTTATAAATAAAATATTATTATGATTATGATGATGATGATTATTATTATTATTATTATTATTATCAGGTTTATTTACATCTACAGCACACCCACACGATACGCAGGCTTGCCATATGCAGATTTAAGCTTCCGCGCACGGCAAGCCCAGGGAGTTAAAATGGTACAAACAGCCACAGCACAAGAGTGCATGCCCATAGGAGTCAATGGGACTTGAGGTCCCGCATTTTTTGCCATACGTATGGGGGTCCGGAATGGATCCGCCACATATACAAAGGGCCCACTGTATAGTACATATTGTTGTTGTGACTTCAAGTTTTCAAGATTCGTTCAGCGGGGATTTTTGCCATTGCCATCATTTGAGGTTGAGAGACTGTAACTTGCCCAAGGTCACCCAGTGGGTTTCCATGGCTGAGTTGGGATTCGAGCCCTGGTCTCCAGAAATGCATGCTCAAACCACTACGCCATACTGGCTCTCTGTGTGGAGGAGTGCAGTGTTAGGGGGCCTTCCCACCTCTTTCTGTCCTGGAAGGAGTCCAAAAGGTCTTACATTTTGAGCAGGATTGTGGCTGTTTCTGACTTATTGTGATCCTCTTTCAGGGTTTTATTCACACGGTTTTTTCAAGAAGGTTTTTTTGTCATTGGCCGCCCTCTGATTCTGAGAGAGTGTGACTTGCCCCATCTGTTGTTTTTGTGTGCTTTCAAGTCTTTCCCGACTTAGGGTGACTGTAAGTTTCTTCAGATGAGGTTTGACATTGCCTTCTTCTGAGGCTGAGAAAGTGTGACTTGCCCAAGGTGTCCCAGTGGGTTTCATGGATGAGCTGGGATTCGAGCCCTGGTCTCCAGGGGTACACGCTCAAACCGCTGACACTTTTTGTTCTTGTTCTTGTGCTGTGCCTTCTGTGCTTTATTATGCTTGTTGTTGTTGTTGTTGTTGTTGTGTGCCTCCAAGTCACTGCCAACTTACGGGCCCAGAGCACCCTCCCTCCCTTCCAAGCACTGGTTCCTGGCAACCCTAAGGTGAAACTATCATGGGGCAAGTTTTGTCAGAAGGGGATTTCCATTTCAATCCTCTGAGGCTGAGAGAGCATAACTTGTATGTGTGGTGCCTTCAAGTCACTTCCAACTTATGGCGACCCTAAGGTGAAACTATCATGGAGTTTTCTTGGCAAGTTTCATCGGGGGGGGGGGGGCTGCTATTGCTAGCCTGAGGCTAAGGGTATGCATTGGGTTTTTTCCCTTGAAGACCTGCCCCAAAAGTCCCATCCCTGGAAGGCAGAAGTCCCACCCTCTGAAAGTCCCACCCCCGGCAAAACCTGGTGCAAGAATGTTTGCGTATTTGATCTCTAAAAGGTTCGCCATCACTGGACTAGTACATGGATGGGTAAAGTGTAGTCCTGGGAATGCATGTATCCCCAATACAAACACACACCAACTCCTATAGACCATCTTTTTCCTGGTCCCCTTTTTTTTTTTTAAAGGGGGTGAATGGCCTCTTCCAGACACCCCCGGAGTGCCAATTTACTTTTTAAATAGGTTGCAACACACATACATGCATATACATATACACACAGAGAGATTTGATATCAGAACCCTTTGTCTAGCAAGGCCAAGGAAAGGGTAAGTTGCTCCTCTTCAGGAAGCCTCTTTCCTGCTGGTTTATCTCTTTTTTTAGTATCCATGAGTGTTAAGGGAAAGACTTACCATATATGTAATTCTATCTTTAAACCTGCTTTTGGCCCAGCTGATGGAAAGGATCACAGCCAGATTTCCTTTGACAGGTCAGTCTCTTTGGTCTTCTTTCCTGTTCTCCAGTTTTCCCCTTGTTTTGCCAAACCTAAAGTCCTTCAAAGGAGCCCAGTAAGGCAATGTGTGTGTCTGTTTCTTTGTCTGACAGTTTAAGTGCCTAACAGTGCCTCTCACAGTACTCTGAGCAGACGTCAAAAGGAGCTTTGCCAAACTCATCAGGCATTTGTAAGAGTGAACTTGTAAGCACGCTTCCCATCTATCCTGCATTCCCTTTTTATCAGTGTGACTCCACAGGAAGATTCCAACTTTTTTACCCCAGCCTCCCTTGATTTCTCTCCTTCCCCGCCACCACACACTGAATCTTCTCTCAGAAGCCCCTAATTATTTAGCCCCAATTCTCATCCTGTCTGTGACCTTTGATTCCAGCCAACACACTTTGTACAGGCACTGCTTATGGTCTATGCTCAGATGCTTCAGTTCTCAGTACTGCATGGAATTTCCTTCTGAGTGATTTTCACCGTTGTAACAAACTCTGCTGCAAAGGTGCCGAAGTCATTCTGCAGCCTTCTGAACCTCCCCCAGATAAAAACAGAGTCTACAAGCATCCAAGGAAGAAATTCCCAGCTAAAACAAGCCACATTCCACCTCATCTTGTATTAGCCTTCAAACAATTTTTTCTCTTAAATGATTTCAAATGAAACTACCACTGAGAAACAGCAGTCAGGGTGAGTATGATCTACTGGGACCAACAATCTGTACATATTACCATTCAAGTTCAAAGATCACATCTCTCAGTTATTTGTAAATTTAAAATTCTCACTGCTAACTCCAGATTTTGAAAACTGTTAATTTACTTATTCCTACTCTCTCCTTCATGTTGTTTGACCAACCAGTGATCCATAAAAGATCTATCCCCCTTATGCTATAGCTGCTACATTTGCTAGGGTTGCTCAGAATTAAAACACATGTTCAGAATTTCTCTATATAAGAAAAAATTCTCTGACACTAGCATGTTGGCAAATATGCTTCAAGCATCCTTAAGGAAAATCTACAAAAATTCACCCCAGACAATGAGAAAATTAAAATAGTCAGAGTTCCCATACCTTGGTTCAAATATTGATCAGAACAAAGACTGCAATTAAGAAATCAGAAGAAGGCCAGGATTGGGAAGGGCAGCTATTCATTTATTTGTTTCATTTATATGCTGTCTTTCTCCCAGAAGGGACCCAAGGCAGCTTGAACTGGACAAGATGATAAAGTGTAAAGACATACCTCTGAACACTAAACTGAGGATTATCCAAACATTGTATTCCCCATCACCATGTACAGATGTTAGGGCTGGACAGTGAAAAAGGCAGGTAGGAAGAATATCAACTCACTTGAAATGCAGCACTGGAGAAAAGTACCGTATTGTGGATAGGCAAGAAGACAAACAAATGGACTCTGGAACAGATCAAGCCTGAATGCTCTCTGGAAGCCAAGATGACTAATTGGCTACTAAATGTGGCTTTGGCCACATAGTGAGGAAAACTGAATCATTAGAAAAGCCAGTGATGCTAGGAAAGGTGGAAGGCGGTAGAAAGAGAGGAAGACCACAAGCCAGATGGTTAGACTTCAGCAGAGAAGACATAGGTCTAGGCCTGCAGGACCTGAGCAGAGACTGAGGACAGAGGGTCGGAGCTGTCTCATCCACAAGACCGCCAAGTGGGAAAATCAACTTGAAGGCAGTAAGCAACAATATCTTTAAGGAAGTTAAGGAAACTCTTCAGAGAATCATCTATCTATATACCATCAACAAAGACATCAAGAAAATCAGAATGTAGACACATAGTAGAAAGTATATGACAATTTGCCCTGTTATCTTAACATATTAATGCTTCACATGCTTTATGTAAGAGTGAAAAATTAAAGAGAGAGAGACTGATGGAAAGAAACAGAACAATCTTTAAATAAATCCCGTGACTGACTAACATACTCTCACAATACACTACATAGCTTTAAATTCTTAACACCAATTTGGTGTTTGCAAGAATTAAGCCATTTGCAGTGAGAACACAAGCGTGGAAGCATAATCCCTTATATATACAGTACAGTACTTTCTTCTTTCCATCACAATACTGGCCAGCCAAGCACTAATCAAACACCAACATGATTAGCTTCAGTAAGCTAGCCAACTGATTCATACACCCTCACCTTAATCCCTAATCTGTTGGTGTTGTGTGTTTTCAAATCCTTTCCAATTTACAATGACCCTAAGGCAAACCTATCATGGCATTTTCTAGGTGCAAACACACTTTTTTTTTTAAACTCTGGCAGGCAATATGAGACATTATATGCTAGCCTTGACCCTCTTTTTTCACCTGTAGCAGAGGTGATGGAGGATGGAGTAAAATTATAAAACATTTTGTAGGTTAGAAACAAGTATCACTGTGGTCTTTGCCAATCCACTTGCCCTCTATGCTGAGTGTACAAGAAGAAGCTTTACTTTTAAACTAAATTACAATCATAATCCATTCCAAACTGTAACTTCTAAGTGTAAGAAAAACACAACTTTACGCTACTTCTGTATCATCTTGGTTGGACTCAATAGAGAAGTTTTAACAGATAGTAACTTAATATTACATTATCTTAAATGTATTTTATAATTTCAGTAACAGTTGCTTCATCCTGAGTCAGACTCCAAAGAGTGAGACTGATATGACAACAGCAGACCCCCTTTTAAATGAAGGTTTTGCACCAATCTTATATTCATGAATACAAATCAACAGGATACACTTCTCAAGACTACAAAACCCTCCCTCTGGCTCAGTTCTTACAAATCATTTCCCCCCCCACACACACCATTATCACTTTTCTTGCAACTAGGCTCCAAGTGACGTGAGAAGGGGGCTTGAAAAAATAAACAGCAAGCAACCCCCCATATATTGTTGACGTGGAGATATACATTATCCATGATTGAAGAAAACACATATTTAAGTTGATTCTAATAATGGGTAGAACATAATACTGTATAAATGCCCACAGAAAGGGCAAAGTCCCAAGAGAAGAACCAGCCTTTACCCTCCCCCCCCCCAAAAAAAAATCTAAGCAGCAGGACTGCTCGTAGCTCCTTGATTCTTTAATTCCCAATTGCTGTATCAGATTAGTGTCTATTTCAGCCTTATATTTAAGCACCAGCCCAGCAGTCATGTAAAAGGACTACATGCAGGTGAGTGAGCAGGCTAGGGAGGTGGAACATAGGAACCATAAAGACTCTTTTTATCCATCTATTTATTGGATTCTCCCACCTTTCTCCCATAGTTAGGATGCAAGGCAGTTTCCAGCAAAACTAAAAAAACACATAATTTATATGTATTAAAACAGAAATTAAACTTGTCATACTAAAACAGGTATTAACATGAATAAACTTATTTTGCTGTTAGCTGCCTTCCAGCTGACCTCAACTGATGGCAACCTTGTAAATGAGACATTTCCAAGTCCCCCTATCTTATACCTCTCTGCTCAGGTCCTGCATAGGTTCAGGCTCGTGGTCTCTCTCCCTAAGTCTATGCATATATTGAAAAGTAAGCTTCTCAGTAATAATATATAAAATTAAAACATTAAATCCATATCACCCATTTAAACCTCTAACTGTATCAGTGAGGCAGTTGGTGGAGGCCTGCCTGGGTAGGAAGCCTTTGCCTGTTGGCAGAAAGGAGAAGACTAGTCAGGTCTCCCTTGGAAAGCAGTTCTACAACCTGAGAGCAGCCACTGAGGGGTTCTCTCCTCTTTGCAGAACATTAAAAAGCAGCTCTTTCTCAAAATTCTGTAAGCCCCCAACAGGGAAATAAAAACTTTTTACAGACTAAAACCTTTACCAACTGATTTCAAAGAGAGAGAGAGAGAGAGAGAGAGAATTAAAATTTATTCGCAGCCCATGCAGAAGATGGTGGTGGTAGTTTTGGAACAATGGTGTTAAGAAAGGTAAAATATTCCACACTAGCTGGTGAGCTGCTCTAGAACTGAGACACAGTGCATACTGAGAATGTAAAGTTACATTCTGCACTATAAGATAGATATCTGCTAACCAAACATGTTTGTCACACAGCATTGCTGTGCTTGTACTGTTCTTGAAATACAAGATATGTGAATTTTGTAAATTACACCGAACACACTGGCCTGTTTCAATTAAACACACTGTGGCTTAATAAGGTAGATATGAAAAGCTAGCACAATAAACCACTATATAAAGTTAGTTTACACTCTTGGCTGGTTCCAATGCTTGTAGTCGTATTTCCCTGATTCTCCTTAAATGGGAAGCTATGGATAATTGGAGACTTTTGCATTGCATTCAGATCCATCAAGATGAGAGAGAGTGGAGTATAGTGATTCGTGCAATGAACTACAACTCTAGAGACCTGCTTGGCCATAAAACCCACTGGTTGACCTTGGGCAAGTCACATATTCTCAGCCTCAGAGAAAAGCAAAGGCATTCCCCCCCCCTCAACAAATCTTGACATGAAAACCCCATGATAGGTTTGCCTTAGCATCATCATAGGTCAGAAACATCTTTAAGGCACACAACAACTACAAGAGAAGAGGGAACCAGCTGCATTCCAACATATGCTCCTCCAATTGCAGCTTTTGGGTCAGGTTTCTGATAATGAAATAATTGTCCAAAGCAGATTTGCAGCCCAATTTGTTTGTACACTCCCACATGGCTTGCACAGATTCACTTAATCCACATTAAATAAGTATAAGAAAAGTAAACCAAGGGACATAAGCAGCTTCTTGGAAGAAGTACTGGATCTGCATCAGTGTTTACATATCTAGATTTTAAACTCAGAACATGGCCTAACAAAAAGAGGGCACTTTCCTAATTTGGAGAGACGTATCCTTCAAAGAGGCATGCAGAAACTACTAGAAAGTATCAACGCATGCCATTATGCTCCTCTTATTGTTCCATGGTCACACATACTACCAGTTAAGAACCACAACAGTCAATGGGTTAGCATGTGTGAGGCATCTATTACAGAGTCAACATCAAGAAGCTCTATATATAAGCAATGTTTTTGAATAGACGTGCGCTGGTCCACACAGCACCAACATGTGCAGAGGAATCAAGTGATAATGCTCATGTAGGCCCTGGCTTTAAGAACATGAGCTGCAATCAAGTTATTCCCAGTTCGAATCTAGCTTCACTCATGAACCTCTTAGGGTAGCTTAACAGAAACCACAATAATTGAAGCACAGTAATACCACTATCTGAAATATTAAGGTAGTAGTAACAGCAGCCTTAATTAGTGGGTTGACAAAAGGATTTTCAAGACAATGTGTGTGAACATTAGGTGTGCAGTGCAACTTTGAACATTAGGTGTGCAGTGCAATGATTATTGTTATTAATTTGGACAAAAATGTCGTAACTCTTCCCACCTGTTGTCACACACTCCCCAAGGCTGCAAATGTGTTTGCTGGTAAATAAAACTAGATGTAGGGGCTTTGCAGACTGCCAGAAATAGTGCAAATTGAGTCCACTTTTAGGGTTAGTACTAGGGAATCATGGGAATTGTTGTTTTTTTCTGAGACATTGAGCCTTCTCTGTCAGAGAGCTCTGGTGCCACAATAAAATACAGTTCCCATGATTCCCTAACCCTAACCCTAAAAGTGGACTCAATTTGCACTATTTCTGGCAGTCTGCAAAGACCCGTAGTTCTTAAAAAATTCCTTTGAAATACATATGCATGAACTGTGCTGTAAACACACTAAAATGCTGCTCTCTCCCAAACCCTACTTCAAGCATCCCTTCAACCATGAACTCAGAGGGTGAGCCACCAATGGGCCTGAAGTGCCTGCCACCTTACAACAAACTGACCTGAAGTTGCTACAACTGGGTGGCCTCCAAGCTTCTCTCCTGTCCTCACGATCCCTCAGAGAATGGTGGAGTCTCCTTCTTTGGAGGTTTTTAAACAGAGGCTGGATGGCCACCTGTCAGAGATGCTTTGATTAGAGAGTTCCTGCATGGCAGAAGGGGTTGGACTGGATGGCCCTTGGGGTCTCTTCCAACTCTATGATTCTATAACTGACTGCAAATAATCCCTTCTTCCCTTCATCCTTACAACTATCTTTTAAAACCAGGCAACACACACATCTTTCTATTCACAAACTGGTGTGTTTGTGTGTTGTGAGCCTTCAAGTCATTTCCAACTTATGGAGCCCCTTAGGCAGGGTGGCCAGGCATCCTCCTTTTTCCAAGAAATGTCGTCCATTTATGCCTGATTCCCAGGAGGAATTCCAAAATGTCCTTCCATGTTGAACCTGGCTAAGAAATGTGAATTTACATATTTATATTAGTGCGTTTAGCATTCACAGGGTTATGTCCTCCATTTTTTATTGAACGCCCTACATTTTGTAGTGCATGGTCTTCCTTTGCAGTTGGGACACACCTGCCCCCCCCCCCGTCCTAGAATCAGAGTCGGAAGAGACCCCAAGGGCCATCCAGTCCAAACCCCTGCCATGCAGGAACTTCCAATCAAAGCACCCCCAACAGATGGCCATCCAGGCTCTGTTTAAAGACCTCCAAGGAAGGAGACTCCACCACTCTCCGAGGGAGTGTGTTCCACTGTCGAACCGCCCTTACTGTCAGGAAGTTCCTCCTAATGTTGAGGTGGAATCTCTTTTCTTGCAGCTTGCATCCATTGTTTCGGATCCTGTTCTCTGGAGCAACAGAAAACAAGCTAGCGCCCTCCTCAATATGACATCCCTTCAAATATTTAAACAGGGCTATCATATCCCCTCTTAACTGTCTCTTCTCTAGGCTAAACAAACCCAGTTCCCTAAGTCGTTCCTCATAGGGCTTGGTTTCCAGACCCTTCACCATTGTCGTCTCCCTGAGGCAAGATTTCTTCAGAGGGGGCTTGCCATCACTGCCACCGCCTGAGGCTGAGAGAGTGTGACCCAGCGTGTCTCCACGGCCGAGCGGGGAACCGCACCCTGGTCTCCGGAGTCGTAGTCCTCCCTTCAAACCCCGACAGGCTGGAGGGCCTTCCCTTGTAGCCCCTTCCCCTTCCCCATCCCACCGACCCCGGCGCCGCCGCCGCTCACCAGACGAAGTCGTTGCTCTTGTCCTCGTAGGAGTTGAGGAGGCCATTGCACAGCGGGGTCAGCAGCGGCCTCTTCCTGCTGTTGCCGCTGCCGCCTCCGCCTCCAGCACTGCTGCTACCACTGCCACTGCCGCCGCCGCCGCCGCTCCCTGACCCGGCCCGGCCCGCCCCCGCCAGCCTCGAAAGGCCGCCACTGGAGGAGCCGGAGACGGCGGCCGCCACCAGCACAGGCCGCACAGGGCCCCCCAGCCCCGTCGAAGTGGACGACGACGAGGAGGAGGAGGAGGAGGAGGAGCCCGGGGCTGTGGCCGAGGAGGCCGAGGTGGTGACCGAGGAGGAGGAGGAGGAGGAGGACCCTGGGGGGACCCCGGCCGCGGAGTGCTGGGCCGGCGGCCGGCTTCCCGACATCCCTGCTGGCTCTCGGCGACGGCTCCCCTTAACGCATCCTCTCCCCTCAGCCCAGACCCCCGACTGAGGGAGGGGTCACCAACGGTGTTTCTTCCTCCGCCAAAAGGGGGAACTCTCGCCCGCCCCCTTCCTCCCTGGGAGCCCCCGCGCGGCACCTGATTGGCTCCTGCGCAGACCCCGCCTCCCACCTCGAAACAAAGGGGCGGAGCAAGAGAGTAAACCCCTCCCCGTTGGTTGGGACTTTCGTAAGACAGCACCCCCGAGAGCACACTGCGCCTGCGCCCCTGAAGAAGGTTGGGGGGTGGGGCTTCGGTCCGTCGATGGTCCTCTCTGCGTGTTGACGGGACGCAAAAGGCAAAGGGCAGCGCGCCTGCGCAGAAGAGCCAAGGCGGTCGCCTAGCAACCCGGGTGGCCTATCAAAGCGGAGCCGACTCGCTCCACTTTCTGTGGTGAGAAGTGAGTGGAGGAAGGGTTGGCTTCCTCTTAAGAGTCGGCAAGGGACGCGGAGGTGGCCGCAGTCACGGAACGGAGCTCAGTGAGGGTTGGCTTCACTATGCAGACTCCTTAGGCTGCATTCACATTGGAGAAATAACCCGGTTTGGCACCGCTTTAACTACCCCGGCTGAAGGCTATGGAATTCTGGGAATTGGAGAGCGGAGGGCCCCAGAACAAACTCTAATTTCCAGAATTCCATAGCCTTCAGCCAGGGAACTTTG
The DNA here is from genome assembly GCA_026167975.1 of Phrynosoma blainvillii. Lineage (NCBI taxonomy): Eukaryota > Metazoa > Chordata > Lepidosauria > Squamata > Phrynosomatidae > Phrynosoma > Phrynosoma blainvillii. The sequence goes on from JANUYF010000004.1 coordinate 159,674,978, forward strand.
AGCGTTACCAAACCAGGTTATTTCTTCAGTATGGATGCAGCCTTAGTAGTGTTTATTTATTTATTTATTTATTGGTACTACTGTTTTTTTGTACTGTTTTGTACTACTGGTTTTTTGTTCTTCTATTTTTGTACTACTGTTACTCATAAATCTTAATTCCCTGTATATTGCTGAGTGGTAACAGCTGTGACCTAAACAACGAACAAAATTAAAATTGTACCTTTAAATTACAATTTTCATACCCACAGCCTAAATGTATTTACAAGTACATATAGGGCCTTTACAGACTGCCATTAATAATGTAGCTTGAGGCCACTTTAACTGTCCTGGCTCAGTGCTAGGGAATCATGGGAATTGTATTTTTTTTTTCTGGCACATTGAGCCTTCTCTTTCAGAGACTCTGATGCCACAATAAACAACAGTTCCCATGATTCCCTAGCACTGAGTCAGGGCAGTTAAAGTGGACTCGAGCTGCACTATTTCTGGCAGTCTGTAAAGGCCCCTAGTTTCATGCAATGAAAATGCAAACTCAGTAAGATGTGACGCATATTCTTTATATTATTACTTATCATTTATGTTTATTGTTTAATTACTTATATTAGTAATTTGTGGAATTGCAGAGTTGGAAGAGAACCCAAGGGCCGTCCAGTCCAACTCCATTCCTCCATGCAGGAATACACAGTCAAAACACTCACAGGGCCACGTCCACTACCTGAGCATATATACACTCCTCCCTCCACATTTGCTGGGGTTAGGGGCACAGGAACCTCGTGAATGTGGGAAAACCGCAAATAACAAAAACACTATGTTTTTATCTGAGCGAACACCTCTCTAGGAATCTCTAGGTCCTCCAGTGCAACTCTGTGGTCAACACCCACCTGACATTGACCATAGAGTTGTGCTGGAGGAGCTACAAATGCCTAGTGGAGTGTTCTCTCTAGGAATCTCTAGGTCAGGGGTAGGCAACCTTTCCCCTTTAAGGGCCGAGGGACTTCAGCTCCCAGAAGCCTCAGCCATGTTGGCCAATAGTCCCATGTTGGCCAATAGCTCCTGGGATTCTGGGAGCTGAAGTCCCTCGGCCCTTAAAGGGGAAATGTTGCCTACCCCTGCTCTAGGTCCTTCAGTGCGACTTTTGGTTAAAATTGACCATAGAGTTGTGCTGGAGGACTTGGATATTCCTAGAGAGAACATATTAATAAAATCCATGAATAATCAAATCCACAAAAGTCAAAGCCGCAAATGTGGAAGGACAAGTGGAGAATCACAGAACTAGAAGAGATTACAAAGAACCATCTACTCCACCCCATTTTGCCAAGTCAGAACATACAATCAAAGTCCCTGTGACAGATGGCCATCCAGCCTCTGTTTTAAAACCTCCAAAGAAAGAGCCTCCAAGGGAGTGTGTTCCACTGTCAAACAGCTCTTACTGTCAGGAAGTTCCTCCTAATGTTGAGGTGGGAGGAAATCCTGAAGTCTCTCCTTTCTCTTCCCACTGAGCCTCACCCCATCTCTTCAGCATTTTAAAGGGATGCAGGTGAACTCTGCAGTCTGTTTCTGCCCAAAGGCAGGTGTTCGGACAGCAGTGCTGTCACCCTGGCTTGCGATGCCCCTGTGGTATTCAGTTCAAAAGCTGCTGCAATTCTCCTACCCTTAAAGTGCTGCAACACCCTAAGCTGTCTTAGGGGGGTTGCAGACTGTCAAAAATAGTGTGAATTCAGTTCACTTTTAGGGTTAGGGTTAGTGCTAGGGAATCATGGGAATTGTTATTTTTCTGAGACATTGAACCTTCTTTGTCAGAGAACTCTAGTGCCACAATAAAATTCAGTTCCCATGATTCCCTAACCTTAACCCTAACCCTAAAAGTGGACTGAATTCACACTATTTTTGACAGTCTGCAACCCCCCTATTAATTTGGCCAGTCAGTCAGGGCCTGTACAGACTGCCAGAAATAATCCAGTTTGAGACCACTTTAACTGTCCTGGTTCAATACTAGGGAATCATGGGAACTGTAGTTTATTGTGGCACCAGAGCTCTCTGACAGAGAAGGCTCAATGTCTCAGAAAAAAGCTATAATTCCCATGATTCCCTAGCATTGAGCCAGGGCAGTTAAAGTTTTCTCAAACTGGATTATTTCTGGCAGTAGTCATTTATTAATGCTTAGACCATGACTGCCCTGTGTCAAAAGAAGCAGCTATTACAACCTAGTATCACCCTGTGCTACAGAAAAAAGCAACTCCTTTTAGAAATTCATCAGGATGGCCACAGTTGGAACAGCTCCAAGACTATTGTGACCTAGTTATATCAGCTCCTAAACTGTCAAAGTAGAATTACTGATCGGGATGATTTTCACTACTTACCTAGAAAAGTCAAACAAATACATTTGACTTTCAAAGCAGTCATCTTTTCCTATTAGGCTCACACAAATGAATAAATTGGTATGGCAGACTCATTATATCCCAACTGTCAGAGTCTTCATAGATGACTTAATTCGTGATATCATCACTAGAGAAGTGATAAATGGACATGACCCTGTAGCCATAATAACCCACACTCTAAAAGTAATAAATTTGCCAGTTCTATACATCATTATCTCTTCATACTGAGAAAAAATTCATTGACATTAAAACAACATCTCAGGCACACTCTTTCAGTGCTGATAATTTAAAAACACTTGGGGAGAGTGTGACTGTTACTCAGCGGGTGGGGCTTTGTTGAGTCGCATTTGCGAGTCAATAGGGGGTGGGCTAGCCAGTTAGCTCTATACAACTGCTCCCAGAATTTTATAACCACTACTAATTGTTGAAAAGTTCCGGTCATCAGCAGACTTTAACACTGGTGTTAACGAGGGATTTTCTATGAGGAGGAAAACCGTAGTCCTCTTTCAGGTACTAAATTAAGACTTAGTATGGACACTGAAGGAACTGCTGCCATCACCTGCAATACCTGTGGGATGTTTGTCTTCTTACCTACAGATGTGGGGAACTACACATGCAAGTTGGTAGCCCTCTTGGAGGAGAAAGTACAGCAGCTGGAGGCGCGGGTAGCTACACTTCAGCATATTAGGAAGCAAGAGGCTTTCCTAGACAGAACGGAACAAACGGTCTTGGATGGGGACCACACAGAGGAGGTTGCTGGGGAAGAGAAGGTCACATCACATACACAGGAGGTAGACAGCTGGAGGAATGTCACACGTAGAAGTAGGGAGACCAGGGATCGTTCTGGGAACTTGCAGCTACGGAATCGATTTCAAGCTCTTTCCCTTATCAAGGAGGACGAGGAAGAGCAGCATGGACAGACTTCAGGGACAGAGCAGGGGACCCTGGAAGTTCAACCACAGGGAACAGTTGCTGCTAAGACTCGGAGGAGGCGTGTGGTCGTGGTGGGGGACTCCTTGCTGAGGGGGACAGAAGCAGTGATTTGTGGGCCTGACAAGATGTCTCCCTGGGGCAAAGATCCGAGATGTGACAGAGAGGCTGACAAGACTGGTCAAGCCTACTGACCAATACCCCTTTTGGTCCATGTGGGAAAGAATGACACAGCAAGACACAGCCTTCAGAACATCAAAAGGGATTATGAGGGTCTAGGTAAGAAGCTGAAGGAAATAGTGGCACAGATTGTCATCTCGTCTCTTCTGCCAGTTGAAGGGCATGGTCCAGGAAGAGAGAGGAAAATAGCAGATGTCAACAATTAGCTCTGCAGATGGTGTCGTCGAGAACGATTTGGATTCTTAGATCATGGGCTGCGGTTCCATGAGGGCGGACTCCTGGCAAGGGATGGGCTGCATCTCACGCCAGTTGGAAGAAACATTTTTGCCAACAGTCTCAAGAATTTGATCAGGAGGGCTTTAAACAGAATTATGTGGGGAAGGGAGACAGCGTCCTGAAAGACAAAAGGACTGGAAAAAATAGTCAAACTGTCATAAAGGAAACAAGGCAAACAGTACAGGGACCCAACAGTGGGAGGCAAAAAAACCGTGCACAGGCAGCAAGTAAGGGGGACATATGGTCTTAGATATCTCTACACTAATGCACAGAGCATGGGAAATAAGCAAGATGAACTTGAACTCCTAGCACAACAAAGCAAATATGATATAATAGGCATCACTGAAACCTGGTGGGATGAGTCTCATGACTGGAATGTAGAAATAAAGGGGTATAACCTTTTCAAGAGAAACAGGCCAAACAGGAAAGGAGGAGGAATATCATTATATGTCAGGGATATTTACACCAGTGAAGAAATCCAGGACATTTATCCTGGAAGCCAGGTGGAGAGCATCTGGATAAAAATTAAAGGGGAGGGAAACAACAGGGATGTTAGTGTGAGAGTCTACTACAGACCCCCAACTCAAGCAGAGGAATTGGATGATGCCTTTCTAGAACAGATGACCACACACTCAGAAAGGAGAAATATAGTAGTGATGGGTGACTTCAACTATCCCGATATTTGCTGGAAGTCAAACTCGGCAAAATCCTCAAGGTCTAGCAAATTCCTCACTTGCCTCGAAGACAATTTCATTGTCCAAAAGGTGGAAGAGGCAACAAGGGAGTCAGCTATTTTGGATCTGATCCTAACTAACAGGGAAGACCTAGTTAATGGGTGCAAGTGGTTGGATCCTTAGGCGGGAGTGATCATGTCCTCCTGGAGTTTATTATACAGTGGAAAGGAGAAGCCAGGCATAGTCAGACACGCATTCTAGACTTTAGGAAAGCTGATTTTACTAAACTTAGAGAAATACTGGGGGTGATCCCATGGACAGGAATACTAAAAGAGAAGGGAGTTCAAGACGGATGGGAGTTTCTCAAAAGGGAGATACTGAAGGCACAATTTCAAACCGTGCCAACGAGGAGGAAAAATGGGAGGTGTCTCAAGAAACCAGGATGGATGACTAAGGAACTTTAAAGTGAACTTAGTTTTAAACGGAACATGTATAAGAAATGGAAAAATGGGGAAATCACCAAAGAGGAATTCAAACAAATAGCTAGCACGTGTAGGGGTAAAGTCAGAAAAGCTAAAGCTCAGAATGAACTCAGGCTTGCTAGAGAGGTTAAGAACAATAAAAAGGGCTTTTGGGGGTATGTCCGCAGCAAAAGGAAGAAGGAAATGGTAGGGCCACTGTGTGGAGAAGATGGCAAAAAGTTAACAGGGGATAGAGAAAAGGCAGAATTACTCAAAACCTTCTTTGCTTCCGTCTTCTCAGAAAAGGCAAAGGGTGCTCAACCTGAGGAAAATGGAGCAGAGGACAGAAAAGGAGAATTTCAGCACAGAATAAGTAAAGAGATAGTAGAGGAATACCTGGTTAATCTAAATGAATATAAGGGGGGTTGCAGACTGCCAGAAATAGTGTGCATTCAGTCCACTTTTAGGGTTAGGGTTAGTGCTAGGGAATCATGGGAACTGTTATTTTTCTGAGACATTGAGCCTTCTCTGTCAGACAACTCTGATGCCACAATAAAATACAGTTCCCATGGTTCCCTAACTCTAACCCTAACCCTAAAAGTGGACTGAATTCACACTATTTCTGGCTGTCTGCAACCCCCCTAAGTCTCCAGGAACAGATGAATTACATCCAAGTGTATTAAAAGAATTGGCAAATGTAATATTGGAACCATTGGCAATAATCTTTGAGAACTTCTGGAAAACAGGAGAAGTCCCAGTGGACTGGAGGAGGGAAAAAAGAGGATCCCAAAAATTATCGTCCAGTTATTCTGACATCAATACCAGGAAAGATTCTGGAGCAGATCATTAAACAGAGAGTCTGTGAACATCTGGAAGGTAATTTCATAATCACAAAAAGTCAACATGGGTTTCAGAGAAACAGGTCATGCCAGACAAATCTGATCTCTTTTTTTATATATAAAATTACCAGCTTGGTAGATGAAGGGAATGCTGTGGATATAGTATATCTTGATTTCAGTAAGGCCTTTGACAAAGTTCCCCATGACATTCTTGCAAACAAGCTGGTAAAATGTGGGCTAGACAAAGTAACTGTTACATGGATTTGTAATTGGTTGACTGGCCGAACCCAAAGGGTGCTCAACAATGGCTCCTTTTCAATCTGGAAAGAAGTGACCAGTGGGGTGCCACAGGGCTCTGTCCTGGGCCCAGTGCTATTCAATATCTTTATTAATGACTTGGATGACGGTATTGGGGGTATAGTTATCAAATTGCGGACGACACCAAATTAGGAGGAGTAGCTAATACCCCAGAGGACAGGATCAAAATTCAAAATGACTTGAACAGACTAGAAAGCTGGGACAAAGCTAACAAAATGAAATTCAGCATGGAGAAATGTAAGTTACTGCACTTGGGGGGGGGGGGGGAAGAAAAGCACAGATATATGATGGGGGACACCTGGCTGAATGAGACTACGTGTGATAGGGATCTAGGAATCCAGGTGGACCACAAGTTAAACATGAGTCAACAGTGCGATGCAGCAGCTAAAAAGGCCAATGCAATTTTAGGCTGCATCAGTAGAAGTATAGTGTCTAGATCAAGAGAAGTAATAGTGCCACTCTATTCTGCTTTGGTCAGGCCTCACCTGGTATACTGTGTTCAGTTCTGGGCACCACAATTCAAAAAGGATGTGGACAAACTGGAGCGTGTCCAAAGGAGGTGAAGGGTCTGGAAATCATGCCCTATGAGGAATGACTTAGGGAGCTGGGGATGTTTAGCCTGGAGAAGAGAAGGCTGAGAGGTGATATGATAGCCCTGTTTAAATATATGAAGGGATGTCATATTGGGGAGGGAACAAGCTTGTTTTCTGCTGCTCCAGAAACTGGGACCCGGAACAATGGGTGCAAGCTCCAGGAAAGGAGATTCCACCTCAACATTAGGGGGAACTTCCTGACAGTAAGGGCGGTTCGACAGTGGAACACACTCCCTCAGAGAGTAGTGGAGTCTCCTTCCTTGGAGGTCTTTAAGCAGAGGCTGGGTGGCCATCTGTCAGGAATGCTTTGATTGGGAGTTCCTGCATGGCAGGGGGTTGGACTGGATGGCCCTTGGGGTCTCTTCCAACTCTATGATTCTATGATAATGATTTGGAAGTTTAGCAACAACCTGATACATCAATAGTTTTGAGTGGCATAGCTCCTTAATAATCTTATATCGCTGTTCCTTTAACTGGGACATGTATGATGCTGCCGGCATGTTTTTCTGATTTTTCTGCTAACAACAGTGTAAGTGAGACAAATAGTGACTCCTCTGAGAGTTCCATTTCACTAATATCCTAGGAACTTATGCATTTTGAAGCAGGTGATACACAAAAAGAACTGCCTTGCAAACAAAAATAAATTAAGCACCACAGAATTGCACATACTGAATATACTTGTATTTTTCAACTTATAATAAAAAAATTATGCCTAAAAATCCTGGGTTGACTTATATAAGGGTCAATACAATAATACTTCTTAGAAAGGTCCTGAAAGAAGCACCACCCCATGAGCCTCCACAATGATTTTTGAATGAGTTGTCCAGGCAGGAGGAGTGTGTGTGTGTGAGTGAGAGAGAGAAACAGGTGATTCCCTTCTCAATCTGATGTTAAAACCTTCTCTCCCCACCACGCACCCCATTTAATTCCACTTCCTTCACAATCCAATGTTAAAACCTCTCCCCCCCAGCACCCTATTTAACTCTGCTTTCTTCTCAATAGGATGTTAAAACCTGCTCTCCCCACTAAGCACCCCATTTAACTCCACTTCCTTTCCAATGTGCGTTTAAAACCTCTCCCCACCAAGAACCCTATTTAACTCCACTTGCTTTCCAATCCGACGTTAAAACCTTCTCTCCCCACCACGCACCCCGTTTAACTCAGCTTCCTTTCTAATCCGACATTAAAACTTTCATTTATCTTCACTTCCCTCCCTTCCCAATTCATTGTTAAAACCTTCTCCAGCAGAAGATAAGTGGTGTTAGGAGGTCGGGAGAGGTCCAGAAAAAAAGAAGGAGGGAGGGAAGTGGTGTTTTCCCTTTACATCATTTGTTACCTTCCCCTATTTATCCACAGGTCATATCAAAATCCATGATTTTGGCCCTGAAACCTTCCTTTGATGTATACATGAGGCTCACTTGTACACAAGTATATACAGTACATTTTCATCTCCTGTTAAATTGCAGGACCCTCTCCTGGCCTTGGGAGAACTGTTTACAGGAAAAACAGCTTCCTTTATCTTTCCCTTCATTTGACAAGCCAAAGGATATTCTCCCTGTTAATGAACTAGGATCCCTGCTTGCTCATGATCTACATTTTGCTGCTCATGCTACACTGACCCAGTTTCCTCACGAGAACAGATAACAGAGAAGGAAAAACAGGAACTGGATGATATACCAGCTTCCCCTTTACAAAGGAAGACGCAATTGCAACTATTTCATCCATCAGCTGATGAGAAGCAATGGCCATTGCAAAAACTCTCCACTCAGCCAGTGTTTTGCAGTACACATGATTGACAATCAAGACAGCATCATAAAGTCAGTTTTCTAACCTGGAATATGGCCAGATCGCCTGCATCTATCAGAGACTTGTCGTGATATCTTGTCGTGATATCATATTGATTCAGGAAACATGGACTGTTGATAATTGTCATTAAATGGATTTCAGTGGGACAGAACAGAGTCAAAAGTATGGAAAAGCAAGAGGGGCCTTGAGAGTCCTAATCTCCACTACCCTATATGCTACAAAAAGGTCTCTTCTCTGAATTAAAACACATGTCATGGCAGTGCTAATCTAGTTCAGCCATGGTACCTTAGCGATAATAAATGCTAAGGTGCCCCCAATGAAGTAAAAATTTGAGGTTAGAGCTTTGGGGGCTGAACTGGAATCTTATGCTGCTGATCTTATATTAAGAATTCAAATACATCTGTAGGTATAGGGGTGGAGTGGGGCTGAATGCTATATTCAGTCCCAATGATCATACCCTCTATGCACAGCACAAATCTTGTCCCCCTAATGTTAAAAATGTTTAATTTCTCCTTAAATGCTGCTCAAAATATGAGAAATCAAAATTTTCAGGTTTTGTCTGGCTCAAACAGTATTTAGACTATGGAGATTATTGCACCCCCAATTCCTGCCAGGGTAGACGTGGGTTATAACCATAGCAGACTGATCTTATCAGACAGCCCCATGGCTGGGCAGTACGCAGCCTATATCCAATCTGGGCTTCTCCCACAGCTTTCTCCCAGTCAAGAATGAAGAAGCTGTGGGAGAAGCCCAGACTGGATATGGGCTGCATACTGCCCATCCACAGGGATGTCTGATAAGATGCATCTGTTACGATTACAACCCGCATCTATCCTGGTGGAGAATTGGTGGTGCGATAATCTCATATGTTTTCGTGTCTTAAATAGTCCCATTGGGGGGAAGCAGACGGGCGGCCATGGGCCACCCCAGGAAGCTGCGCCGTGGGGCCGAGGTATCTCCACACCTCGGCCCCGTGGCGCAGCTTCGCCACCCTTGGAAGGAGCGCTAAAATAGTGCTCCTTCCACAAGTCACCGAAGGTGCAAAAGGCTGCCGGCGCACCTTCGGTGACTCTTCCGCTGCAGCGTGTACGGATGCTGCAGCGGGAGGTCATCCTCAGAGCGCCGGCCGTGCGGAGGGCCGGCTGCTCCGAGGACGTTTTGCAGAAGGGGTTGGGGTGCCCACTGTGTGGCTGCCCCTCCCCTTCCTTGCCCCCAAAACGGCGCTTTTCACCGTCTGCTTCCCCCCTTAGAAAGCAATTATCCAGCAGAATTTACTTATCTATCAGGGTATAGAATGACTGCTATTGACCATATAATCATAAATAGGGACCTTCTCTCATGTCAAGAACCTAGAAGTTATGCCTAAGTTTGACCATTTTTCAATTTTTCTTCAGCTAAATATCCCTACACAAGAAACATACATTGAAGAAGGTTACAAATTCTCTTTAATGTCAGAAGAAAGATCTTACTATCAAGTTAAATGGTCTTCTCACATAAATCAAATGATAACAGAATTAGTGGCCTCAGAAGACCTTCACTGTCTTCAGTCTGCCTTGACATCAGCTGAGTCTCCTGAAGTACTCTTAGAAAAATACAGTACTCTTACCAAGAGTTACGCCAGCATCTAACTCATAATAACAGTGTATATCCAAGGCAACAATAGCATCATTCAAAACCATGGTTTGACAAGGATTGTGTTAATGCCAAAAAGAACTTGCTGTTTCTTATCAGACTTACGTATCCAGTACTACACCAGCAGCCGTATTACAACTTCTCCAGCAGCCCTGGTGGCGCAGTGGTTAAATGCCTGTACTGCAGCCACTCACTCATAGACCACAAGGTTGCGAGTTCAATACCAGCCAGGGCTGAGGCTCGACTCAGGCCTGCATCCTTCCGAGGTCGCTAAAATGAGTACCCAGCTGTTGGGGGGCAATGAGCTTACAGTTGTAAACCGCTTAGACATCCCATAGCGTGATATGAAGCGGTATATAAATAAGCTGCTTTGCTTTGCTTTGCTTCTCCAGCAGAAGAGAAATTATAAACAACTGCCGGTACATTAGAAAAAAGAAGTCATGAAAAATAATTGGACACAACTTATATAGGCAGCCAAACCTAGACTCAGCTGTATTCTGGCATATCACCAAGTTTCAAGAGGAATGGCTGATTGATGGTGGGCTGTCATATTTCCCCAGGGATTTTTGAGAAACTTTAATTGGCTACCATCTATTCTGAAAGTGGACATATTTGTCAAAATATAGAAAACCTATAAAAGTGGGCACCAGTGACAGTAAGAGACATTGAGAATCTTGTAGCCCAACTAAGAATGGGGAAGTTCCCAGGGAGAGATTTGATCCCTCCGGAGGTCATTAAAATCAACTTGGATTTCTGGGCTCCTATCCTGGCCTCACTCTTTACCTGCATTGCCACTTATGTCCGAGCCCCTAAGGATTGGGGACTTTCAATTATGATTCCTATATACAGTCTGCAGAGAACATCTCTTGGCCTCAAAAGAGCACTGAAAGCACTAATACAGTATTGCAAGGAGGATCTGTTAGAACTTAACAATCAGAAAACTAAAATTGTGGCATTTGTCAAATGGCCCAAGAGTTATTCCTGGAACATAGATGGCCATAGGATTGATCAAGTCTCTTGTTTCAAATATCTGGGGGTGATCTAGTGGTAATAGGAAAACCCAGGGTGTTGATAATGCACAGAGGAGCACAGCACATATTCTTAAATTCCTCAAGACAAGCGGAGGCCACTATATACCTGCAGCTTTTACACTGTTTGAAGCCAAATCAATAGCACAACTTCTTTATGATACTCAGTTGGGGCCCTTTTCCAATATAACAAAGTTGGAATTGGTGCAATCTAAATTTCTAAGATTGGCCTTTCAAGTTCCAAAATATGTTTCCAGTGCTACCCTGCAGTTGGAGTCAAGCTTCATGAAAGTGGAGGCTACAGTGTAGGTGACCATACTTAACTATTGCTCACACTATCCCTTATTCCCATTGGCCTTGCCCCACTAACTGAATGATGATTTCCAATCTATGTCGAAAGAGGCAGTGATAAAATCTCATCACAGGGTTTCTCTTCAGACCTTTTGCTCAATATGAGGTATGATCAAGCCAAAGCAAGCATCAAACAACTTATAGTAAACATAGAGCATCAATTGGGTTTTGTTCAGTCTCCAATCTTTATTATCAGTGATTCTAACAGGTACTTTACCTCCCTTATGGCATATTTAACTAATCTGGAAATACCTAAACATCTCCACATCTACTCAAATGGGTAGTTAAGCCCCTAAATGACTAAACATGAAATGGAAATGGATTGGAAATGTTTGTTTCTTTAAAACAGGGCCCGGGGCAATTCTGGGGAATCCCAGAGGGGGCTTGAGCCCCCTCCCCCTAGTTAGCACACTACATACCATTCACACACTGAGACACACTACTCCCCAACACCACAGTACTGCACTCAACTCCCTACTGTATGGCTTCCCTCGCAGTTTTTTCTACTATCCTTTTTTATTCCTCTTCCATCTTTCTTCTTTCCCTTCCTCCTCTTCTCATTCTTTGGAGTCTCATTCTTTGGAGGTCTTTAAACAGAGGCTGGATGGCCATCTGTTGGTGGTGCTTCGATTGATGGCCCTTGGGGTCTCCTCCAATTCTATGATTCTCTCTTCTTTTTCTCTTTTACCATCTGTCTTCTTCCTCCTCCTCTTCTATCCCTTCTTCTTCCCTTTTCTCTGCTTTTCTATATTTACTCTGAGGAAGCATATTATTATGATAAAAAGCAGTGCCTATGGAGTGCAGTATCTCTTGCTCCACCTTTGAAAAATTTAGTACAATTCTTGTGTGGTGTGTCAAGGTAAAATCAGGTAATGTAGCTATGTCTTGTTATTTAAATGACTTCCTTTTTGTAGGGAAACACAGTACCAATGTCTCTCAGTGTGCAGTCGAGTTATTCCAGGAGCTATTCCAGGAGGTTTACTTGATGCCAGAACTTAAAGGAAAATCACTTCAAAATGGAGCATCGATGGCACTTACCACCAATAAAATTGGCAAAAATTTATAAAACAAGTACCAACAAGTGCTGGAAATGCAATCAGGCTATTGGAGGGTGGTTTCATATGTGGTGGAACTGCACTGCAGTCAGAGCATACTGGAGAAATATTCATATAGCAATATGTGAGGCCCTCAAAATAAAATACGATTTGCTTCCCGAAATATATTTATTAAATATGTTAAATAAGACTCCAAAGGAGATAGAAAAGAATTATGGAAGAATCTTATTATATATGATAACAGCGGCGAGAGTAATACTAGCCAAAAAATGAAAATTGATGGAAGTTCCCTCAATCAGTGAGTGTCTCTGGAAAGTCACAGAAATGATGATCATGGATGTGCTTACTGCTAGACTAAATAAACAAAACACAGAAGAAGTTGAGCAAGACTGGACTTCAATACTGTAATATTGTAAGAAGGAAAGTTTAAATTTGTAACGATTCATCTAAGAATTTAGTAGAAATGATCAAAAATAATATAAACTCTTGGTTTAACACAGAGGATCTGAAATTAAATACCACATTTGAAGTGAAGACAATAAGATTTAAATGAGAATAGTTGAATACAAACTGGATGTACATGAGAAGTCAACTGTATATATATGTGTGTGTGTGTGTGTGTGTGTGTGTGTGTGTGTGTGTATATATATATATATATGATGAGATAAGATTATGGATATTGTTTAGAACATTTTAATTAACAAGTATTTTTCAAAAAAAAATAATGGAAAAAATAGTACAATTCTTGTATGGTGTGTCAAGGTAAAATCAGGCAATGCAACTATGACTTGTTATTTAAATGACTTCCTTTTTGTAGGGAAAGAGTATCAGTGTCTCTCAGTGTCCAGTCAAGTTATTTCAGGAGTACAGCTTTCTTGGGCATTCCCTTAGCTCCTGAAAAGACTGAGGGCTCAGGCACCTGCATCTCTTTGTTAAGCACGGAGTTAGACACAGAAAAGGGCATCTCACACCTGCCAGTAAATAAGATCAGCAACCTGCTAGATATGGCCCAGCAGTTTCTGGGGAACCAGAAGGCGACACTCAAGAAGTTTCAGCTTTTGTCACAGCATGTAAATTTTGCATAGGGGGTCATAGTCACAGGCTGGGCCATATGTATCTGAGTATATGGGGTGACAAAAGGTGCATGGGCACAACACCATTGCATGTCATGATTAGCTCAGATTAGGGAAGACTTGCAGGTCTGGGACACCTTGCTGGAATGTAATGTGTTTCCTTCTGGTGGGATGCCTTTAAAGTGCAAGCAGACTTAAGAGTTCAATCAGATACAGCAGGAGTGGAGGTCTAGGAATCTTCTGGAATGACGAAGTTCTTCCTCATACTTGTGTAAGTAACAGTATGGATGGAAGAATTCATCAACACAATAGTTTCATCCTGGTGTGACAACCAGACAGTAGTTTTTGTTGCTGTCAACTGCCTTCACATCAATCTCAACCCATGGTGATCCTGCTGATGAGACATCTCCAGCCCCCCCTGTCCTCTACTGTTTTGCCCAGCCTTGCAAACTCATATTCCTGGTCTCTTTAATAAAGTCCATCTATCTAACATGGGGCCTTCCTCTCTTTCTACTTCCTTCTCCCTTTCCTAACATTATTGTTTTTTCCAACAATTCATGTCTTCTCATGATGTGCACAAAGTATGATTGTCTAAGTCTTACCATCTTGACTTCTAAGGATCTTTCTGGATTGATTTGCTCTAGGACCCATTTGTTTGTCCTTTTGGCTGTCCATGGGATCCTCAGCACTCTTCTCCAGCACATCTCAAATGCATTGATTTTCCTCCTATCTTCTTTCTTGACTGTTCAGCTCTCACATTCATACATGCGACTAGGGAATATGATGGCTTGTATGATTCTGACTTTTGTGCTGAGTTGTATGTCTGCATTTTAGGATCTTTTCTAGTTCTTTCATAGCTGCCCTCCCCATTCTTAATCTTCTCCTGATTTCCTGGCCTCAGTTCCCATTCCGATCATTGTTTGATCCCATATATGAGAACTCTTTTATTGTTTCTACTTTCTCATTGTCTAGTTTGAATGTGTGTAAGTTCTCTGTGGTCATTATTTTTGTTTTCTTTATGTTCAGCAGTAAACCTGCCTTTGCACTTTCTTCATCTTCCTTAGTAGGTGTTCCAGGTCTGTGAGGTTTTGTGCTAGTATTATGGTGTCAGCATATCTCAAGACTATTGGTATTTTCTCCCTCCTATTTTCACTCCTCCCTCTTCCATATCCAAGCCTGCTTTCCTTACAATATGTTCTGCATATAAGTTGAATAGGTAGGGTGAAAGGATGCAACCTTGCCTGACTAATATTGAAAATACAGATGTCTAAACCTCCCATGGTAATAAGGTTCATGTGCATATTCATCTTGACATCTTTAAGTAATAACACCCTCTTCACTACAAAGCATATTCCAGGAATTCAGAACCCCAAACCAGATGTGCTTACCTAATTCCAGTTCCCCAGATTTTGATAACTTGCTCCCAATAGCAGCCTCCGAACCAGTTTGTGTTCCAAGGGACTTACGGAGCCTTGCGAAGTTGAGGCCCAATGGACCATCTCTCTATCCACGGCTTCTTCCACATACTAGGCATATGGTAACAGCATTACTAACTTTCTTAAATTTCAGAAAGAAGTGTGGGAGGGTTTGGTCAACTGGCCAATACATCCCAACCAGGTTCCAGTCACTATGAGGAACAGGTTGGTCACAGAATTCCCCTCCAAGGCAGCATGCTGTGGGGACCCAACCACTGATTTCCAGACTGGGAAGGAACTTAAAGGCTGGGCTAGGGAGTCTCCCTGTCTCCCAGACCACTCCTATTTTCTCATTCTTTTTACTGGAAGTACTGTGTGTACCATCAACTATCTGTAGCAGCCAGTATGAAACCATACTATTCAGCACAGCCTTCATTTTCATTCTTTACAGCAGTATGGGTACCGGTAAGTGAATTGGTCCCAAAATCAAGATGGGGACTCCTGGAGAGGGCACACTGTCCCTGGACAACATTCACTGGCAGGTGTATGTATGGTGAAATTCATATTAGGAAGTGAAAAAATGGATCAGGAAAGAGCTGGCCAATCCGTCTGGCTACATGAGACACTCGGGGGGCCAGTGTGCCCTATTCACACCCTTAAGGTTTTCCTGCAGGTTCATTCAGCTGATGGGAGCATGTTACTTATACATGCAGATGGAACTCCACTGACACAGTATCAATTGAATAACATTTTTAGGAAGGCACTTTCGGCAGTGGTCCTGTCTACAGAAAAGTTTCATTGCACTGTTTTAGGCTTTGGGTGGCAATCACTGCAGGAGGGGTGGGCTTGGCACCCAATGCAACACATAAAAGTTGGGAGATGGAAATCTGGTGCATACCAATGCTATATCAGACTCAACTCAGCTGACACCCTGCTGGGGACAGTGGATCATCCTTTGTTTGTTGTCTCTCAACAGATGAGTTTCTGACCATTTCGATATATGGTCAGCATTGTCCTCAAAGTGGGGAGGAATGCAGTGATGTCTGGAAGTAATGGTAATCTTGGGATTCCTAGCATATGTTGCATACCGTGGCTAGGGAGGCGAGGAGCCTGCCCTCCTGCCCCGCCTTTCCTTTTACCTCTGAGCATGTCAAAAGCTGAACATCCTTTTGGATTGAGTCCAGTTGCATCATTAGCCACAGTGCTACCCATAGTTATCCTCTGCTGTACCCCAATGGCTTGCTGAGTGCCATCCAATCTGGAAGTTTAATCTCCTGGCATTATCTCTTGTTTCATTTTGGATTGCCTTGTCATAGGGTTTTTGTGGTAAAAGGCATTCAAAGGGGGGTTACTGGTGGTTCCTTTTGCACAATTCTAACAAACATTAGCTATGGTGCCACAGCTTTTTCCCCTATGAGAGAGCCTTCACCAGTGTCACTTGCTGAGGTCTCCCGTGTTGCCAGCACTCCTGCTGCTGCCCAGTAGCTGTTTGACATATTTAGTCTGGCTCCTCAGCAGCCTGTTTGACATGGGAGATCCTATGAGAAGCACTGTTGTCATTAGTTTAACTTACTCTTGCTTCACAGGAGCACACAATCCCACTTCATCTGTTAATCCCAACATGGAAAGATGGAAAAAACTCTGGTTACTATTAGCAATATTGTCTGTTGCCACTAGAGGGTATTCTTAACTCAAGGAAGAGGCTTTTACATCTCAAAAAGAAAGAAACTCCTAGACTTGCAATTACTACAAACAGAAGAAGAGACAATATTGCACTTTATTATTAAAGGAGGAAGGATTGGGGTAGCACAGCTATTAAATAATAAATAAGGAATGTACACTCTACCTAAAATTAAGAACCAAATACAGATGTCTCAGCTGCATGCTAGGAGAGTTAAGAATACTGAAATGAGAACAACTTTGACTCTATCATGCCCAATTTTTCTAAAAGCTTTTTTTTTCAGAGCCTCCTAGGAGAGAATCTAGCCTCACAAGTGACTGTCATTTGTTTTTAAATGGCAGAGTAAACCTTGTTAGTCCCTTTTAACAATAATTCCATAAAAATTAACACACATTTTATGGCATGGTTAGGTGAGACAGAACCCATTTATGTTGAAATGGCCTTAATACTCTAAAGGAACTAGATCCCATGTGATCTGGGAAGCTAAACAAGGTCAACTATGGCTAGCACTTGGATGGGAGACCACGAATGGTACCAGAGCTGTAAACTACATTCCAGAGGACGAAACTGGCAAACCACCTCTGAATATTCCTTGCCTAAGAAAATCCTATGAAATTTGTGGGGTTACCCATAAATCAGGCAACTTGAAGGCACATACATGCAGAGCTTTTCAAAACCTACTCAGCTGACTGACCCAAAGTTACCATCTTTCAGCCTAAAATGCCTCCCAGAGTTGTTCTGGCAGAAGAAACAGACATCACAAAACATGCATGATGCCTCAAGTTCTTTACTGGAAAAGTAGATTAAATGGGCAGTGGGGAGGGAGGTTTAAGTAGTGAAGATGATACATATTGTCTCCATCTATGTACACTAGTAGAATCATAGAGTTGGAAGAGACATGCATCCTCTGTTTAAAGACCTCCAAAGAAGGAGACTCCACCAATCTCCGAGAGAAGAGTGGGTTCCACTCTCAAACAGCCCTTACTGTCAGGAACTTCCTCCTAATGTTGAGGTGGAATCTCTTTTCCTGGAGCTTGCATCCATTGTTCAGGCTCTTATTCTCTGGAGCAGCAGAAAACAAGCTTGTTCCCTCCTCAATATGACATCCCTTCAAATATTTAAACAGGGCTATCATATCCCCTCTTAACCATCTCTTCTCCAGGCTAAACATACCCAGTTCCCTAAGTCGTTCCTCATAGGGCACGATCTCCAGACCCTTCATCATTTTAGTTGCCCTCCTCTGGAGATGCTCCAGTTTCTCCACATCCTTTTTGAATTGTGGTGCCCAGAACTGGACACAGTATTCCAGGTGGGGCCTGACCAAAGCAGAATACATTGGCACTGTTACTTCCCTTGATCTAGATACTACACTTCTATTAATGCAACCTAAAATTGCATTGGCCTTTTTAGCTGCCGCGTCACAGTGTTGACTCTTGTTCAATTTGTGGTCTACTAGGACTCCTAGATCCCTTTCACACATAGTCTCATTAAGCCAGGTGTCCCCCATCTTATATCTGTGCATTTCATTTTTTTGCCCTAAGTGCAGTACCTTACATTTCTCTATCTTATTTGCAAGAATATCATGGGGGACCTTGTCAAAAGCTTTACTGTAATCAAGATATCCTATGTCTGCCACATTCCCTTCATCTATTAAGCTGGTAATTTTATCAAAAAAAGAGATCAGATCAGTCTGGCACGACTTGTTTTTGAGTAACCCATGTTGAGTTTTAGTGGTTATGGCATTGCCTTCTAAATGTTCACAGATTCGCTGTTTAATAAACTGTTCTAGAATCTTTCCTGGTATTGATGTCAGACTAACTGGACGATAGTTGTTGGGATCCTCTTTTTTCTCCTTTTTGAAGATGCGGACAACATTTGCCCTCCTCCAGTCTGCTGAGACTTCTGTTCTCCACGATTTCTCAAAGATTATTGTCAATGACTCCAATATTACATTTGCCAGTTCTTTTAATATCCTTGGATGTAGCTCACCTGGTCCTGGAGACTTAAATTCATCTAGGTTAACCAGGTATTCCTGTACTTCCTCTTTACTTATTCTGTGCTGCATTTCCCCTATTGTGTCCTCTGCTCCATTTTCCTCAGGTTGAACACCCTTTTCCTTTTGTGAGAAGACTGAGGCAAAGAAAGTGTTGAGTAGTTCTGCCTTTTCTCTGTCCACTGTTAGCATTTCTCCATCTTCTTTGCTCTGTGGTCCTACCATTTCCTTCTTCTGTTTTGCTATGGACATACCCCAAAAAACCCTTTTTATTGTTCTTAACCCCTCTAGCAAGCCTGAGCTCATTCTATGCTTTGGCTTTCCCGACTTTACCCCTACATGTCCTAACTATTTGTTTGAATTCCTCTTTAGTGATTTCACCCCTTTTCCATTTCTTATACATCTCCCATTTAAAACTTTGTTCAGTTGAAAGTTCTTTTGTCATCCAACCCAGTTTCTTGAGAAATCTCCCATTTTTCCTTCTCATTGGAACAGTTTGAGATTGTGCCTTCAGTATCTCCCTTTTGAGAAACTCCCATCCATCCTGAACTCCCTTCTCCCTTAGTATTCCTGACCACGGGATCACTCCCAGTGTTTCCGTAAGTTTATTGAAATCAGCTCTCCTAAAGTCTAGAATGAGTGTCTGACTATGCCTGGCTTCTCCTTTCCACTGTATAAGAAACTCCAGGAGAACATGATCACTCCCACCTAAGGATCCCACCACTTGCACCCCATTGACCAGATCATCCCTGTTGGTTAGGATCAGATCTAAAATAGCTGATCCCCTTGTTGTCTCTTCCAACTTTTGGACAAAGAAATTGTCTCCGAGGGAAGTGAGAAATTTGCTAGACCTTGGAGTATTGGCTGAGTTTGACTTCCAGCAAACATCAGGATAGTTGAAGTCACTCATCACTACTACATCTCTCCTTGCCGAATGTGTGTTCATCTGTTCTAGAGAGGCATCATCCAGTTCCTCAGTCTGATTTGGGGATCTGTAGTAGACTCCTACTATAACATCCCTGTTGTTTCCTTCCCCTTTAATTTTTATCCAGATGCTCTCCACCTGATTTCCAGGATTTAAGTCCTGTATCTCTTCACAGAGATGTAGCTTGCATTCTTTGTAGTAAATGTAGCTTGTCTTCTGGGCTCCAGTTTTCTGCTGCAAACAGAAGCGTTCTTCCTTCAAGGCAACATGTGATGAGCCCATGGAACTCCTTTTAGCCACCTCAAACCTTGGCTTGCTCTAGGGTTGGCACTGGCCTCTGTTAAGAGGAAAACATTGACCTTTTGGTGCAAGACTCACCCATTTTCAGACTTGTTTACTTGGGCTACTGGCATACCACATTTCAATTTTCTTGGTGGCCTCTAAGTGACTTCACCATTTGGGGATTCTAATTAGACATGTACAAGTATTCCTTTCAGCACTTACCTCTGATCAGTGGGTCTTGGGCTATATGCATATCAAATTTCAACTGTCCAAACACTGTAGAAATACCTTAACACATGTGTATGCACTGGCCTATACCATTTCTAAGGAGAAGCATTAAACTGTCTCCTTTGAACTTTTCCAACAAGAATTTCTAGGACTGTGGATAAGCTAAATTTCTAGGTGGCCTGAAAATAAGTGTTTGGTGCTATCCTTAGATACTCTTCTTTTGAAGGAAAGATTACTGTTCCTCCTCACACACGTCCCTATCTACAGGGATTGGTGGGGGTAAAGTGCCTTTACAAAATGAAACGAAAACATTTTTATTTTATTTTTTACAAAAGACTCCATACTTCTTTCAATATTGTAAACAAAATTCCAGCTTCTGTATGATAGCAACCTAGTCTCTCCTTGCCTGTTTTCCTTAATAAATGCAGCATAGTATAAATTTATTCTATAAAAAATAATTTCTTGCAAGAGAACCAAATCATTTAAGTCAGTGGTTCTCAATCCACAATCCTGCAGAATGGGATTGTGATGAACCTGTATGGGACTTCAGCTGCTGGCCAGCATGGTCAGGGATTCTGGGAGTTGATATCTAAAAATCTAAAGGTAGAAAAACACTTATGTTACTATTGGTGGTGTTGTGTGCCTTTGAATAATTTCGAACCTAAGGCAAAACTATCAAGAGGTTTTCTGGGGCTGAGAGTATATGATTTGCCCCAGGTTACTCAGTGGGTTTCCATAGCCAACTGGGAAATGAAACCCTGATCTTCAAATTCACAATCTAATGCTCAAACCAGTATGCCACACTGGCTTCATAGGCCACACTGTTACATAGAGAAAGCCTGAAATAATAACACACAAAGAGTGCAAATGGTTTAAGGAAAACTGCTCAAAAATGCAGGCATCTTACATCTTCAATTTTTCTCCTGTTTGGTTTGTAATATCTTGCCTGATGAAGAAGCCAGTGGAGCTTCAAAAGCTTGCAACAAGTATATTGTGCATTTCGGTTGGCCAATAAAGGTACCACTGGTTGGTGGATTTTTGTTTGAATTTGCTAAATGGCCAACACAGCTACCCCTGTATATTTTCTGGATTGTGAAATACCACATTGTAGCTGCAATAAGGGAACCCTAAAGAGCAAACCAGTGGACTAGGAGCTTCAACCAAGGTAAAACAATTTTTCTTCTTCTTAAATTTGGACTGGATTGGTATTTTTTACCTCTACACCTACCAAATTACTCCTGATGCAAAAACATGGAGGCTTATTAGAAAATCCATTGTCCTCTGCTTACGAGAGGCCCGTGGCCTCACAGGAATGGAGATATATCAGATTGCACGAGAAGAATCCTGTTGATATGCAAATAGATTTTAAATTTTCTGAACTTTGAAAAACTCCCAATTGCCACATAGCCAGAAGAAGAAGGAGCCAGCCTGCAAAATTTACCCTTCTTATGCCATCTTCACTAAGGGCCTAAGCAGACTGCCAGAAATAGTGCACATTAAATTGAGGCACTGCCCTGGCTCAGTGCTAGGGAATCATGGGAACTGTAATTTATTGTGGCACCAGAGCTCTCTGACAGAGAAGGCTCAATGTCTCAGAAAAAAAATACAATTCTCATGATTCCCTAGCACTGAGCCAGGGCAGTGCCTCAATTTAATGTGCACTATTTCGAAACAACAAAATGCAGGCATCTTATTAGCATCTTCAATTTCTCTCCTGTTTGGTTTGTAACATCTTGCCTGATGAAGAAGCAGGTGGAGCTTCAAAAGCTTGCAACAAGCATATTGTGCATTTCGGTTGACCAGTAAAAGTATCACTGTTTGGTGGATTTTTGTTTGAATTTGCTCAAAAATGGTATTTTGAAAGTTTTATCCAAAAAACATCTAGCAGTTTTCCTTGAACCATTTTTACTCTTTGTGTATTATTATTTTAGGTACTTTTTCCTATTCTAGCCTAACACTTTGGCAAAGCCATCCTAAGTAGGACCAGGAAAGATCAGAATAGCAGTTCTCCCGTACCATCCCAAGCTCTGCATAATTGCTCTATTTCAAGGCTAAAGGATGGAAGGGTGTCATGGCCAAGATTCTCACCCCCAAAGTCTTTGCATTCACAATTCCCCCACTGCCCCCCCCCCCCCATACACATACTTGACAGAAATAGTGGGGAGATTACCTACGTTAGCTCCAAGGCTAGTGTAGCTGATAGACCTAAACTGAGAGAATGGAGCAGCTTTGAATCCAACAGATCCAAAGTTAGCTCTGGCCTGCCGCAAAATGGTACATTGACTTCCCCATGGAAGGCATCCAAATATCTTCAGCGCCAACATTGTAGCTGCATGCACATGATGTTAGTACTTCAGGCAGGAGATTAAGCTTCCAGTGTGCTTGGCCAGGAACACTGGAGCAGGTGCTTTACAAAGAAAGAAACTCTGGGGGGTTGCAGACTGTCAAAAATAGTGTGAATTCAGTCCACTTTTAGGGTTAGGGTTAGTGCTAGGGAATCATGGGAATTATTTTTCTGAGACATTGAACCTTCTTTGTCAGAGAACCCTAGTGCCACAATAAAATACAGTCCCCATGATTCCCTAACCCTAACCCTAACCCTAAAAGTGGACTGAATTCACACTATTTCTGACAGTCTGCAACCCCCATCTGTCTCTCAAAAAATCAAGGCAGCAAGGTAGAACAATCAAGAGGAAAGCTCTTGGGTTGGAAACAGAGCCCCCAAAATGAAGAACAGTGCTTAGAGCATTCTGATTTGGCATATGGGAGATGACTGTATTCATAGTTACCAAAATTGATGAATAAATAAGAAATGGTTTATTGAAAAGCTTCTAAAGTGTGAGTTCTGCAGAAGTGGCTCTCAGTAGAAAACATCCGCTCTGTCAAAAAGTTTCTGTGAATGAGCAATTAATGTGAAGAGAAGAGAAGATGTAACAAGACATGGCACAAACAAAATAAAACAACATTTTGGAGTTAAATGTAGGAGTTGGAGGTAGGTCCTGTGAGACAGTGGGCCCTATGAAAAAGTGGGCTTTGGGCTACAGCCCAGTCAGCTGATGCCTTCATCCAACCTTGTTGAAAAGAGAGGAAAACAGATGCAAGGAACACTTTGGGGCTTGACACTGGAGCAAAACAAAACAAAACAAAAAAAAACCTTCATGCACTTATGCGATCAATTCACAGGCAAGCGATTAAAAATAATAATAACTATGGCCAGCTATTGGAGGCTTGCCCAGCTTAGGGCATCTTTGAGCAATATATTGGTTTGTTCTGGTTCAAGCCAGAAAAAGTGAACTATTTCACTGGTGTGTAGACTGGTTGCACTAGCGTGAAAGCAGTTAGGAATAGGCATCCTAAGCCAGGCAAGCCTCCAGCCGCATTGCTGGCCATAATTCCCCCCCCCCCTTGTTTGTGAATTGATTGTGCAAGTGTATGAGTGGGCAGCTGCACTACTGACACATTGCACAGCCCATGAAGCAAAATAACAAACTCAACAGGCTACCAATACTTTAATAAATTTAATTTAAAAAAATAACAAACTGGCTGGCCCACGGGGGGAAGAAACAGGAAAGAATGGGGTATGTACATGGGGAGCACCATGAGAAGAGACGGTTAAGAGGTGATATGATAGCCCTGTTTAAATATTTGAAGTAATGTCATATTGAGGAGGGCACTAGCTTGTTTTCTGCTGCTCCAGAGAATAGGACTCGGAGCAATGGATGCAAGCTGCAGGAAAAGAGATTCCATCTCAACGTTAGAAGGATCTTCCTGACATTGAGAGCTGTTCGACAGTGGAACCCACTCTTCCCTCGCAGTGTGGTGGAGTCTCCTTCTTTGGAGGTCTTTAAACAGAGGCTGGATGACCATCTGTCAGGGGTGCTTTGATTTTGAGTTTCTGCATGGCAGGGGTTGGACTGGATGGCCCTTGTGGTCTCTTCCCACTCTATGATTGTGCTGTGCCAATATGTCACAGAGCACACTAGCATGCCAAATGGGCAGTCAGTCAATTGTGCAATAGAGCAGCCAGTCGTCTGGCCAGTCATGCAGGGCATCAAATGAGCAGTGGCTGGATAGGACCAATGGGAGGGGGGATTGGCAGCTTCTGGCAAAGCATCAATGTGCTTGTAATGGAACAGGGGAAAAATAATAGTGTGGCACAGCTTGTAGCCACTACTGCTCTATTATAGCAGTTCTTTTCTAGCAGTGGGTGGTGGACAATGTGGACTGTGTATAAGTTGTTGGGCTTCTGTGGGAGATAGCAGTGTGGTCAGTGGGTTCTCCCTGCAAATCAGAAAACTCCAGGGATAGCCTGGCTCTACACATCCCATCAGCTCCTGGCCCTAGTCTGCTCAAGGGAAGAAGTATATTACAGTATTGTCTATAAATGTTCCTGTCCCATCAGAGCTTTCAATATTTTTTTGCCCATATATGATTGGCTCTTCCCTTTGGCTTGTCATTTGCTCATCTTGCGCTCCTGCTTTATGACTGAAACTCTAACCTACTGCATTTGCTCATACCAGTGCCAATCAGCCCCTCAGTTTTGCAAAGATTATCGTACATTAACAAATAATTTCCATACTTTTGATCTGGAAAGTCACTTTTTAAAGTGCTTTTTTCTAGGAACTGACCACTCCCAGACACATCAGCAAAAGCATACAGTACAGTCATGTAAGAGAGTGAGGCATGCTAATTCCACACTAGAAATCCAGTGTGATCCTGAGAACTGGTTATTCTTTTTCTCACGATGACAAGAATGTTAGCATACGAACTGTCTTAACTACTATTCCCAGGTCTTGTGGTAAGGAAGCAGATTCCATATTCTGAATGGGAAGTAGCTTGAAAACAGCCGAGTGTTGGTGCCAAATTAATGTTATTCTCCACTCCAGGAACTCCAGTTACTTGACAGAAGAAGTCCTATTCTGTAGATATATTTAGAATGTCTACTTTCTAAGTAATTAGTCATTCTCAATTGTTTTCCACTCAATTGAAATACTCCTTCAGTATGAAACTAATATTTCAGAACTGAATTCAGTTGTATTAAATGGGCATACCGTTACTCAATTCTCCTGTCTTTTATTATTTTAAAAAATATTCTAGAGAGCTTTTGTCTTTTCAACATTCCAGATTGCTGATTCTTCCTTTCCCATTTTGCCTGTTGAACATCTTCTATAAATTCATTCTGATGTTGTCCTCTTCCAAATCCTTATCAGTTTTTGAGATGCAGCCAATGACACCATCACTGCTTGGCTTCTTTGAGAAAAGCAGGACTGAGCCAATAATTGCTGGAGGTTTCCTCATCCCCACAACATTGCTTATTGATTTTTTAATATTGTGAGATCTTGCTTTTGTAATTCATTTTTTCAGTCAGATGAAAGCCAACAGTAGTTTTAGGGCCTGAAGTCAGTTCCATTACTGAACACCAAATTTCCATTAGTTTATAAAGCAGCTTGGGAGACTGGCATGAAACAGTTTGCTCATATGGCCAGTTTTCACCTTTATTTCTCTTTCAGGTGCCATTTTTTTTATTTTATTTTTTTATTTTAGGAGAGTTTCTGAAATGTATATATGAAAAACCAATCACTGTTAGGTAGCATATGTCTAAAATTTTGAATCCATCTTGATAAGGAACACATATATTTGATATTCTCTATATGGTTGATTAAATATTGTGTTTTGCACTGAAAGAAACATTTTGAGGTGGGACTCCCATTCAGATTTTAACATTTGCTGATTTTTTAATTTATGAGAATTTTTGCTTAATGTATACTTACTTACATTCAAAAGGAATCTCGGTTACATACAATAATGTTCCAGTATAATGAGAACAGGAAGAGAAAAACACAAAGGGAAGAAAAATGACCCTATTAGTCATAAGCTTCTATAAAAGCTGATCAACGGTCTAAATATAAGTCCATTTGTTAATTTTGTCTATATTCTGGTTGGCCCATTATTCTTTCAAATGTTGCAAGTGTGGTTAGATCTTCCATCCATTGGATCACAGCTGGAGAAAATTATCTTTCCAGTAATGAAGTATCAATGTTTAGCAGTAAAATGAGTGGAACAAATTCACTTCTGTTGACCATTTGTTAATTTCCAAGAAACATCAATAATTCAAAAGAACTTGCCTTTTCCTGAATATGAAGGAACTTTCCACAACCAAATTTACTCATGTGATTACTTCCTCCCAAAATGTAGCTATAATAGGACAACTCCCAAACATATGTATTAAGGAAACATTAGCAGTATTACATCAGAGAGCTTATTGCATTACCTAACGGGATGCAACCAGGACGCAGCATGGAAACAGGAATTATCACACTGTAATTCACCACTGAATCTGCTGGGAGACTGCAGCCTGGGTCTCAGCTGTGCTCAGCCAGCCCTTTTTCGAAAACGGAAAGCTCCCCGGTTTTAATGGTGGCTGGCTGAGCATATTTTTTTATAGATAACACAAAATTATATATGTGAATTGTAGAATACTTTGTTGTTGTTGACTGCCCTCTAGCTGGCCACAATTAATGTTTCTAATATTAAGAGAACCTCAGATACACTTAAAGCTGCAGGACCAAATCTGGATTGCAACAAATGTTTCAGTTGTAAATATTGTCATTTAGGTGATAGAAGTAGTTTAAACTGCTCTTACAAAAGGCAAAAGCACATCATCAGCACCAAGTATCTTGTCCTGGAAAGCTGCCAAGAACACTGATAGCAGCTTCTTGTGATAGTTAAAGACAAAGGTAAAGTCTTTAACTAATACAAAGAAAGAAAAGAAAAGTCCGTAGTACCAATCCAAAAGTCCAGCCAGCAAATAGTCAAGCAGTCTGAAGGTCTAGGACAGGGCTCGGCAACCTACGGCCCCCGGCCGGTTCCGGCCCAGGTCGCTGGACTTACTGGCCCAGGCAGACCTGTTCTCCAAAATGGCGGCCACAACTCGTTTGTGCATGCGCAGTACTCCTGTGCATGCACAAATGCATCGCGGCCACCATTTTGAAAATCAAATTGGCGGCCGTGACATGCATGGTGGCGGCGGCGGCCACATGGCGGCGGTGGCGGTGGCGGGCACACATGCGGGGGTCACATGTGCGGCGGGGGTCGCGTGCATGCATGTGCGTGCGCACACCGCTATTCCCTCCCCGGCCCAATGGAAAGGAGGACTTTGGGGGACCGGCCCAGACCTTAAAAAGATTGCCTACCCCTGGTCTAGGATTTCAGAGAGGCAGGGTAACAAGGCAGTCCAAAGGTCAAGGATTCCAAATGTTCAAGATAAATCAGCAGTCCGAGCGTCAAGGTTTCAGGCCAAGGAACAAGGAGACACAGAGGCTTTCGCCAGGAAGCTCAGATAATCTCTGGCACCACGGCAGACCTTCTGCACCTGCTTAAATTACCAAATTGCAGGAGCTCAGCTGAGGCTGATTCCTCCAGCTTTTTTCATAAGATCTCCTTGAATGCTGAAGGTCCTCCATTTCTGCTTGTTGCTGGCTGAAGGTAAGTATTGTCCCTTGATCCTCCTCCATGTCTGAAGGTTTTGCTGCTGGGAGGATTGGCTTCTGAGCCTCCTGGGAGGTCACAGGCTCTGCTGGAGCTGGCAAAGCAGAACTAGGGTCAGGCTCAGGCTTAACAGCTTCAGGCTCAGGTCCCAAGGGAGGCTGTAGCTCATCCCCCTCATCCTCTGAGTCCTCAGCCAGGCTGGGCATGACATATCTGATTTAAGGTAGCAATCCCATTATCAGCCTATAACAGGGGTAGGCAACCTTTCCCCTTTAAGGGCCGAGGGACTTCAGCTCCCAGAATCCCAGGAGCCATTGGCCAACATGGGACTATTGGCCAACATGGCTGAGGCTTCTGGGAGTTGAAGTCCCTCAGCCCTTAAAGGGGAAAGGTTGCCTACCCCTGGCCTATATCTTCCATAAAAACAGTCCTTACCAATTTTGAAATCTGGGTTTCTACATAGTCAATTTGGCATGAGAGCATGAGTCAAAACTGCAATTGACGAGACAATATTTGCCACACAATTCTAACTGCTGAAATTGCTTTTTTTAATAAAATGAGAGGCAAGTATTGTCCATTTGAATAGTGGTGCCAGAAATGAAGACTCTAAGGCTCCATGGTGGGTTACTTACTTTAATTGGATATATCCCAAAATTAATACAAGATAGCAGATATGCCCAATGTGTAAGAAGATTTAAAAAGGCCAAACCTCCATCTTTGATAGAAATTTACATGCTTTTCATTAAAATTCTAGGAGATGACCCCTCCCACCGCCTCCTATTTAGTGTATTTAGTGTTTAAAATACCTGCAAGGTATAAGTAGAGGAATTCTATGAATAACATAAACAATTCTAGGTACAACATTCATTTTATTCATGTTTACTTTACCCCACAGATTCATCTTTAAGTCTGCCCATCCTTCTCTAAATCTTGTGCAATATCTTTTATCAGTTTACTTATATTAAGAGTAATAATCTGAGATAATTTCCTAGGGATAATTATATCCAAATAGGTAGTAGACTCTGGGCAGTATGAAAACTGTCATGCTTTAAATATGCCAGAGCCTATCTTGTCTCTCACTGGCAGTATTTTTGGCTTAGGGCAGTTAACTGAATACCCAGATATTTTACCAAAATTATTAATTAACTGCATCAAAGCAGGGAACAAAGCTAGGGCCATGAATCCATTGATCCTGGAATTTTGTCTAATAGCACATGCTAAGGTTTCCAAGCACAAATTGGATATTACGGTAGACAGTGGAGATTCCTGTCTTGCATCCTGTTTTAGTGTATAAAAAAAGAGAGAGAGAGAGAGAGAGAGATTGTTGTAATGCTTGCTCTTGGTGCTGAATATAAAATGTGCATCCATTTCAAAAATATTTTAGGAAACTCAAAAATAGCCAATACTATGAAAATAAATTTTATTGAAGGCCTTGCCAGTATCTAAACAAATAACTGGAAACAGTGGACTTCCAGTTAGAGAAAGTATTGTGATCCACTGGTCCACTCTTCACCACTACCACCACCACCTTAACTAATTTATCTCACAGAACAGCCTCAATAGGAAGATAGAAAATAAAGAAAAAAATCTGATAGATAAAATAAATGGAGCACTAATAAAATCTAAATAATAGAATGTGATAAAATAAATAAAGCAGACAAGAATGAAAGAAAATAGAGAAGGGAAAATAAAAGAAAGGGAGGGAAAGCAAAGGATAAAAGAAGAAAGGAAAGAAGGAAAAGAAAGCATGGGAGAAAAAGAAGATTGAGCTATAGAGTAAAACTGATACATATCAGGTTGAAGTCCGAGTCTTGAACAGGCTGGTAGCTGTTATGTTGAGACTGAGCCTTAGACCTGGTTTTAAGCCCAGTAAGAAAAGATTTTGCTGCCTCAGCCTATTGAAATTTCTTTAATATCCTATCACAAAAACAGAATATATCTGAATATGAATACTTAATGTAATGCTTCATATTTAATCTCCTTGCTAGCATTCTTGTTTTGATAAATTGTCTTCTCTGATTACTTATCTCCCTTGTATAGTCAGGAAATGATTTCCTCATCTGATTTCCACTGCAGCTCTCCTCACTGCATATCAATAAGAAGCAGGGAATCTTTAGTAGCCATACAGAGAAACGGAATGACAACTGGAGGAGACCCAGACTGTGATTTAGCACTGGAAGCTTGATAGGTTCTCTAGATTTCTAGTTGAAAATTAGAAGGCAAAGCAAACAATTCATGTAGAAATTAATTCAAAAATTCAGTGAGGTGAACACCAGTTTTCAAGTCTCTCAGGCCAATGATCTGTTGGTTAGTACATTGAATGAAAGCCTCTGGTTGACATGTCTGGGCAAACAATAGGCTATGGGGAAGCATTCATAGCCATTTTATGAGCTATAACCCTGTCTTCTAAAGCTTTGGTCTTCAATTCAGTGTTCTGTATAGAGGTTACCAATGTCCCCACTGAATCTTGTATTTCCTTAACAGAAGCAACCAAAGGATGCATGGATGGTATAAGTGGTTCTATCTTATTAAACTGTGCAGCCATACCATCAACATCTGGTCCATGTCTATGGCAGTTATACTCTCCGAATTCTTGGGGGAGGGAGGAGTTGGTGGAGATATTTTTTTCATTTTTCCCCTTATTTCTGAGCATTGTATAAAGCACCTCTGAAATCTGACCAAGCAAAAACTCCAGAATTCCCAGATAAAGTAAAAGAGGTTTTAAAAAAAATCCAATTATGTTGAGAATCTCTAAGGAGTTTTATTATTTTTTAAAATTTCCCCCATTAAGTTCATACAGAACAGCGGTGCACTCCAACTAGATAGAAGGCTTGCCTACACTTATGGAAAATTCTCTATTCACCTTGTAGTAGCTACAAATGGACACATGACATTTCTCAGGATTCACAGGCAAAACCCAGATTAAAAAGTACTTTCTTTTATCCTGCACTCACCTGGAAAATCAAGATTGACAGCAAGGACATAGGTGTGTGGTTGGAAATACTCTGCACTACAGGATATGTGATCATCATAGGACCACCCTTTTCTTCTGGGTTGTGCTGATCTCATCAAGGTGAATCTGGCACTATCACAGTTGCTACAAACCAGGAATCTTTGCTGCAGCTACAGGGTGAGTATGGGGTTTTCTGCCAGTGCAAACAATTCCAGAAATGTTAAAGATTTAAAATCAAAAAGAAGCTGAAAGGAGCTAAGAGCAAAAACAAAACAGAGTTCAGTTCAGATAATAAACATCCAATTAAGGTCCAATTAAAGGGATAGTCTCTGAAAAGTTTGTTATTTAAAAGTTTCTCCAATTATATTCAAAGTTTATACAAAATACTTCCTGAATCTGCACCCTAATGGAATGAAAACTGAAACTAGTCTCTTGAAACAAAGCAGAGAAACACTGAAGCAGACACAACAGAACAAAAGATAATCCAAATAGTAAATATCTAATTAGGATGATATTTTCTGAAGAGTTTGTTGTTTAAAAGTTGAAAGAAGAAGATAGTTGAAACAGAATGACTAATCGTGCCATAATCCCAACTGAAACCGCTATTTTGTTTATTAATGTTGATGGATTGCCTGAAGATTGAATACCAACAGTTTTAAACTTAAAATGGCCCATCCATTTCCTAGACCAGGAATATCTAGACTTAAACTGCTCACATCAAACCTACCCACACCCAGTTACCCTCTCTTCCCTGCAGAGCATCCCCTGTTGTTTCTTATAAAGACCTTTCTCTCCACTGCTGCTTCTGACTCCCTAGAACAAGTTGCATTTCACTGGCACCCTACACTTTGTATGCTATTGGCTTTACTTCATTCTCTTTTTGCATTTCACACAGCAGAAAGTTATTCATGTGGGGAATGGGTTTCATCTTCATCATAGTGAGCCTCACAGTTGAAGACAATAATTAAACTGGGGTTTTCTTTCTATCAGCAAAGCATGTGCTTTACCTACAGTCAGAATACTAATTCTTTCAAGAGTATTGTCAAACACCTAGCTGCAGTAACACAATGGCACATCAGTTAGTATATTTGCACTGAACACTGTTTAATAATTGTTCATCCCTGGAAAGTGGATCTGGAGGGAGGATGGTAGAGATGAATAATCAAGAATTTTCAGATACTTTTATCAATGTGTAACCTCCATGATTCTGTGCGGGAAGCCATGATAGCTAAATCCATATGATAGCTAAATCCATATAAAACTCCATGTAATTTTATGGTGTTGCTATATCTAAAGGGGGAGGGGAGGAGAAGAACAGAAGAGGCTAGATGTGACACTTGGAAATTCTTGTGCAAGAAAAAGTAGGATGTGGTGTGTGCAAAGTGGTGTTGAAATTGGATCCTGAAGTGAAATTGAATCCTCCTAGCTCCTTTCCCAGTGAGCTTGATTCCTCTTAATGAGGTTGTCTGTAGAAAACTAGCTAAATGTTGTGATGGAACAAAATGGCAACCTACTTCTAAAGATGAGTAGAATGTCCATACCAGTGAATTATCTTCCATTTTTTTCTACTTTGATCCTAGATCATTATCCAGTGGGTGGTTCAGAAACTCATCTGTTGGCCATTGTGACTATATAAAGACTTTAAGGTGTGAGCTTCTATGCTGGATTTGGGGCAGAGGAGGGAGGTGCTGTTAGTTGTGTATGGAACAAGGCAGTTGAGAGACAGGATTTAAAAAAAATATTGGTTGGAATCTCCAGATAAGCCCTGACTTACATGTTATAATTACCTTGTAAAAGGTAGCAACAAGTTAGTGATTCTGAAATCTTCCATGAAGAAAGCTGGAGTGGATGAAAAAGCTCTCAGATATTTTTCTGTATCCTACGATTTATCTCTGCTTCTTCTGTCTGTGCTAGGCAGTTAACAGTCCCAGCCTCTTTCCAATTTATTTATGCCTCCTTTCTCCTGATGGAGGGACTCAAGGCAGCTAACAGCAAATATAAAACAAAGCAAATTGAATCCTATACAAAAACATTTAAAAAGTATAAATACATTTAAAATCAGTTAATTTATACAGTTAACATTAAATATTAAAATAGTAAAACGTATTTTTAAAATTATATGCAAATCTTAAATTCTGAGTCACACAGCATTTAAAAGCCCAACTAGCTTTGTTAGGGAGGGAGTTTCAAAGTTTGGGAGCAGCCACTCTGTTGTTCCCACCAAACAAGAATGACAGGGTGGTGGGACAGAGAGAAGGAGCTCTCTGGATGGGCTCATAAAGGGAGACAGATCCAAGATGTATAAGGCATTATAGGTTTATTTGCCTTCATCCAGTCCATTACAGCTGCCAGGGATTGGCTTAGCACAGAAACAACATCCTTGGAATTAGGTGGAATGGAGTAATAGAGCTGGGTATCATCCGCAGACTGGTGACATCTGACTCCAAAGTTCCAGACAACATTGGCCAGCAGTTTCATGTAGATGTTAAAAAGCATAAGGGACAAGACTGAACCCGGAGGGATGCCATAGACCAATGGTCAAGGAGTTGAGCAGGAATCCCCCAGCACCACTCTGAGAGAGTTCCTCCGAGAATGAACAGAGCCACTGTAGAACAGTACACCAAACCCCATCCCAGAGAGGTTACTAAGAAGGATGTCATGGTTGATGGTATCAAAAGCTGCTGAGAGGTCCAACACAGACACACTGCCCCTGCCGAGTATTCTGCAAGGTGACCAAAGCTGTCTCTGTCACACAGCCAAGTCTGAAACCAGACTGAAATGGACCTGGATAACCTATCCAGGAGCCCTTGGGGTTGAGAAGCCACCAAAAATGCTATAGTACCTTGGCCAAAAGTGAAAGGTTGGAGACTGACCTACAGCTATCTAGTATAGTACGACCACAGTCTCCTTCAGGCATATTGGGACCCTGCCTTGTAAAGAGGCATTAATCACTTTCCTTAACAACTCAGCAAGTCCTCCTCTGGCCTGTTTATTATCCAGGAACTGAATCTAGTACATGTGGTGACTCTCACCTCTTCAAGGATCCTGTCTATATCCTCAAGATTAATGTCTTTGATAAATTGGGTGCTAAATGAGATATAAGACAACCATGTAGAACTGACAGAGAAAGGCAGCCAATGACTCTGCAGGCCCTGGCAGTGTTCTCTGTCTCTGTTTGGGGAGGCCCAGAATGATGAATTCAATGAAGAATTCAGAATTATGAGCAGCATCTTATAGGAATGGGAAACATGCAGCCCTCCAGAGGTTGTTGGATTGCAAATCCCAGTAGTTCTATCTAGTATAGTTGGACTTTGGGGCTGCTTGGAGATGCAGTCCAGCAGAATCTGGAGGGCCACACAATCCCCAAACCTAATTTACTGTATAGCCAGGAATGAAGATGCAAGATTTTCCCCCCACTACTGATCTACTAGAACACAAATGGAGCTGTGGGACTAGAGATGATGTCTCACTTCTCTGTGAGGCCCCCTATGAGATTTGTTCAGAGTCTGGGGCTGCCAGTTCTTGAGGAAATTGCAAAATGTGGGGTTTTACTGTCAAGATCTTCACTAGGGATCAAATTCTTCATCTTGCAGTGTTGTCTATTTGTATTAATACAATCTTCTAGGACCAAAGAGTTGTGGACTGCAAGGTTGATTTCCTCACCCCCATCCCCTTGTCAGAATCATGCCTGGTGCATGAATTCTGTCAGGTTCAGTGTTGGGTTATTAGTTGTAGTTGATTGGGGATCATGGGTGTGTTAGTAGTTGTAGAGAATATACTAGCTGAGATGGGGGGGGTTGGGAGTAGTGCTATTGGGCTAGAATAGTTTTGAGAAAGTTGGGCCTTTGGAATGTCTAAGCTGTGGGAGGCGGTGAGTTGGTGTCTGGATATAACTGAAGGAGGGGAGTTGGTTGGAATGTCTGGGCTAAGGAGAGATAGTGCTGGTGAGAAAGCTTGGAAAGGGGGGGCTAGCTGGATGAGGGGGAAAAGTGCTATGGGAATTGGAGGTGGGTGCTGGTTTTGTCTCTAAGAGTGTTGAGTGGAGTTTGATGGTTTGAGGTTTTTTAAGGTATTTTGGCTTGGAGGGGGCAGTTCTGGCTTAAACGCTGGCTAGTAAATTTCAGACTGTGTGTTCTCAATAAACTTTTGTTGGATCTACTTGCTGGACCTATTGATACACAAAGCTACTGAATTTGCTCAAATCTGACAGTAAGCCAGAACTGCCCCCTCCAACTGAAACTGCTTTCAGTTGCCCACTGGGGGCTTATGAGTATCTGGTCTTACCTTTTGGGCTATTGGGGGTGGATGGGATGCTTTATGAGACTTGTGGATGAAGTTTTGCATGATTTACTGTTTGAAAGGGTGTTGGTTTATTTGAATGATGTGCAGATTTACTCTCACAATCTGCAATCACTCATCAAGATGGTGCGGGAGGTATTGGAAAGGTTGTTGGACAATCAGCTACATGTGAAACTATCCAAGTGCCATTTCCATACAGACCGACTGGACTTTTTGGGGTACCGCATGTCCACCCAAGGGATTGAGATGGACCCAACCAAAGTACAGACAGTGATGGATTGGCCCCCACCTAAAACCTGAAAACAGTGCAAACATTTCTGGGGTCTGCCAATTTCTATCATCTGTTCATCCCCCACTTTGCTCGGATTGCTCTGCCCATTACTGACTTGCTAAAAACAAAGGGGGGAGGACATGTCTAATCTAAAAGATGGGGAGTGGTGGAGAAACCTAAGCCTCCAGCAAAGGTATACTGGACTCCCAAATGCCAGGAGGCATTCGAGCAGTTGAAACACATATTTAGTTCAGAACCTATCTTGAAGCACCCAGATTCAGAACTACCTTTCATTGTTCAGGTGGATGCTTCAGATTTTGCTTTGGGGGCTGTGTTGTTGCAAAAGAACTCAGAGGGGGTGCTTAAGCCTTGTGCTTATTTGTCAAAGTTTCAAACTACTGAGTTAGCCTGTCCTGCCTGGGAAAAAGAGTGGGCCCTCCAGACCTGGAAACAATTCTTAGAAAGGGCCCCTCACTCATTTGAGGTGTGGATGAACCACCACAACTTGGAGGTACTTCAAGCACCTCACAAATTGAACCCTAAATATCGTAGATGGGATAAGGACTTTTACAAACATAGATTCAAACTCATGTTTATCCCTGATCAGAATAACTGTTTGGCTGATGCATTATTGAGACTCCTTCAACATGGGGGCAAAGAAACCCAGCCACTACAAACTTTGTTTACTCCAATGCAATTGGGCCTAGCGTAGCCATGTTAAGGCAAAAGTGGAGGTAGATCGTGGAAGGCAAATTAAGGCAAAAGTGGAGGTAGATCGTGGAAGGCATGTTAAGGCAAAAGTGGAGGTAGATCGTGGAAAGCTGGATCCATTCCATTTAGAGATCCAGAAAGCTTTAGAGAGTGACAATTGGCTACAAGCACACCAGCAACAGCTAGAGAAGAAAGAAAATGGTCTTTGGTACAAGGGACTGAGAGTGTATGTGCCTAAAGACTTAAGACTGAACGGGTTACAATTAAGTCATGATTCCAGAGCTGCATGACATTGGGGTTTTGTGAAAACCTGGCACATGCTTTGCAAGCAGTTTTGGTGGGAGGGGGTGTGGCTGGATGTGGAAGACTATGTAAAAAGCTGCCCAGTGCGTGCTAGAGCTAAGCCATTGGTAGGGAAAACTAGTGGACTTTTGCAGCCACTGGAGACCACTAGTGGCCCATGGAAGCATATTGCCAAGGATTTCATCACTGACTTGCCTGAGAGCCAGGGTTGAAACACCATTTGGATTGTGACAGACTTGTTTTCAAAACAAACACTTTATGTGGGGTGCAAGGGACTCCCCACAGCCCCCAAGCTGGCTGATTTATTCTTTGTTTCTTTGTTTTTGTGTTATTATTTTAAATGCATTTTAAATCATCACTATTTAATTGTATTTTAAGGGGGGTGGGGTTGTGGGATATGGATGTATATTTTAAAGTTGTAAGCTGCCTTGATTGCGTTATGCAGAGGGGTGAGAGAAAAATAAATTTGTTGTTATTATTATTATTATTATTCATACAATTTTGTGTACCAATCTCACAGATTGCCAGATAAGATAATTTTGGATAGAGGTTCACCGTTCACCTCACAATTTTGGAAGGTTTTGCAATCCAAATTGGAGGTTGAACGAGCATTGAGCACTGCTCATCACCTCCAGACAGATGGGCAATCAGAAAGAATGAATGCTTCACTAGAAAGGTACCTTAGGTGTTACACCAATCACCTGCAGGACAATTGGTATGAACTGCTGCCACATGTTGAAGTGGCCTTTAATGGAGCTGTCAATCAGAGTACTGGACATACACCATTTGAAATTGTTTATGGCTATGAGCCTAAGTTGTTGCTCACTTTAACAGTTGAATCATCTGATCCTATGACAGTGACTCAATGGATTTCTAAGTTGGAAACAGCTTGGTCACACATTGTAAATGCTCTAGAAGGAGTGGAGAAGGATTATGCTGACTGGCACAGGAAGGTGGGATGGGAAATAAAACCAGGAGACAAGGTGTACTTGTTAACCAAACATTTAAAAACAAGACATTCCACTAAAAAACTGGGTCCTAAGTATGCAGGACCTTTTGAGGTCAAGAGCCTAATCAATGAGGTGACAGCAGAGTTGAACTTGCCAAAAGCCTATAGACATTTACATACTGTTTTCCATTTCAGCCTGCTGAAACCTGCCCAGACCAGTGAACATTGGAGAACTGAAGAAATCCCACCTTTGCCCATGTTGGTGGATGGGAAACATCATTTTGACATCTCCAAAATATTGGACTCTAGAATACATAAAGGAGGATTACTCTATTTGGTTCAATTGAAACATTTCCCTGTCGACCATGTGGAATGGGTGAAGGCTAAACATGTCAAAACTTCTAAATTGGTTGGGGAATTTCATTTGGCCTATCCTGACAAACCTGGGGGGGATTGGTTGAAATAATTGCTTATGATGTGTTTTGGGGGGGGGGGGGCGAACTCTCAGAATTATGCCTGTGTGCATGAATTCTGTCAGCTTCAGTGCTGGGTTTCAATATTTTATAGTTGTAGTTGATTGGGGATAGTGGGTGTGTTAGTAGTTGTAGAGAATATACTAGCTGGGATGGGAGGTTGGGAGTAGTGCTATTGGGCTAGAATAGTTTTGAGAAAGTTGGGCCTTTGGAATGTCTAAGCTGTGAGAGGTGGTGAGTTGGTGTCTGGATGTAACTGGAAGGAGGGGGTTGGTTGGAATGTCTGGGCTAAGGAGAGATAGCGCTGGTGAGAAGGTTTGAAACAGGGGCCTGGCTTGATGGAGGGAAAGAGCTATGGGATTTGGAGGTGGGTGCTGGTTTTGTCTCCAAGAGTGTTGGGTGGAGTTTGATGGTTTGGGGTTTTTTAAGGTATTTTGGCTTGGAGGGGGCAGTTCTGGCTTAAATGCTGATTGGTAAATTTCAGACTGTGTGTTCTCAATAAACTTTTGTTGGATCAATTTGCTGGACTTATTGATACACAAAGCTACTGAATTTGCTCAAGTCTGACACCCCTTCCAGAGTCATCTGCACTGCTCCTCAACAGCCCTGTGGGGCTGGGTATTTTCTTCTTTTTCTGTTTCAGGCTATTTTATTCTGTTTTCTTCTTTTAGGAATAGCATGATTATTAGGAAATAATACTTATTTCAGAATGTTCCTGTTCCATAAAATGCTGAAGCATTTCTGGCAACATAAACCACTACTGAAAAGACATAGTGACTCTAATAAACTTCAGTACTGCTAAAATGAAAGGCTCCCTCCCAGAAAACAAAACATTGTTATCCATAAAATAAAATAAAAACTTTATATAGCTCAAGTCTAGGATATTTGTCAGACCATATCTCCCTCTATGAACTGGACAGGGCACTGAGATCCTCAGGCGAGGCCCTTCTCTCCATCCCACCACTATTTCAAGCATGGTTGATGGGACACAAGAGAAGGCCTTTTCCGTTGCTGCCCCTAGACTCTGGAACTCCCTTCCCAGGGAGACCAGAATGGCTCCTTCCTTGATGGCCTTCTGCTGACAGGTGAAACTTCCCTTTCATACAGGCATTCAAAACAGAAAACTTTTAAAGAACAGCCTAGAATGCTATATTGTTTTAATGTATTTTAAACATTTTCTTTTCTTTTCTTTTCTTTTCTTTTGTTGTTGTAGTTTAATTCTATTTTAATGTATTATTTTTGTATGTTTAACTGTATTGTTTTTAATGTTGTAAGCTGGCCTGAGTCCCAGTCCTGGGAGAAGGGTGGGATATAAATAAATATAATAAAATAAATAAATAAAATAGCACTAGCCTTATCTTAAGCTGCAGTTAGTCCAGAGAATTCTCACTAAAGTGTGCAATCCTAAACAAACTACAGTTGTTGCCACCTTTCTTGCTATTCCTCTCCTTCAGCTTTAACCACAGCAGTATTATGCACAGAAATTTGACAGTAGTCTTCTTGACAGATGAGATCAAAGGTCCTTTGAGTGTATTTTTCCAATTCTAACAGCAGACAAGATAGTTTTAGAAATTGGCATACAAGAGTTAAAACATGGTAATGTCCTTCCATGTGCTGCTCTTTGGCCAACATCAGGTATACTTATTCTCACAGTGGAGGTGCAGAGGGAGAGAGTGGATGTGAAGTCAAAAGCTTTCACGGCTGGCATTCATAGGTTTTGGTGGGTTTTCTAGGCTGTGATGCTGTGTTCTAGAAGAATGCATTCCTATGTTTTGCCTGTATCTATGGCTGGCATCTTCAGAATTTCAGAATACAATGCCCTTAAAGACATGGGTGCCAGCACATCTGATAGTCCTGATGAGGACTCTGAGCTCAGGACAAGAGGCTACTGTCAGAACAGAATATGGGGAAATAGAATGGTTCCCAATTGGCAAAGGGGTCATACAAGGCTGCATCCTTTCTCCCTATCTGTTCAACTTGTATGCAGATCATATTATAAGAAAAGCAAGCTTGGACACAGAAGGAGGAGTGAAAATAGGAGGAAGGAATATCAACAATCTAAGATATACAGAAGACACCATAATACCACAGAAAACCTCACAGACCTGGAACACCTACTAAGGAAGATCAAAGAAAAAAGTGCAAAGGCAGGCTTAATGTTGAACATAAAGAAAACAAAAATAATGACCACCGAGGACCTTCACAAGTTCAACCTAGACAATGAAGAAATAGAAATAGTAAAAGAACTCCCATACCTGGGATCAAACATTGATAGAAATGGGGACTGCAGTCAGGAAATCAGAAGAAGATTAAGAATGGGGAGGGTGGCTATGAAAGAACTAGAAAAGATTCTGAAATGAAAAGATATACAACTCAGCACAAAAGTTAGAATCATACAAGCCATCGTATTCCCTATTACCATGTATGGATGTGAGAGCTGGACAGTTAAGAAAGATGATAGGAAGAAAATCAATTCCTTTGAGACGTGGTGCTGGAGAAGAGTGCTGAGGATCCCATGGACAGCCAAAAGGACAAGCAAATGGGTCCTTAAGCATATCAAGCTGGAAACCTCCCTGGAAGCCAAGATGACCAAAGTGAGACTGTTGTACTTCAGACACATCATGAGAAGAGAGGACTCTTTGGAAAAAATAATGCTGGGGAAGGTGGAGGGAAATAGGAAGAGAAGAAGGCCACCTGCCAGATGGTTGGACTCTATTAAGGAGGCAACAAATATTAAAGGGTTTCAGGAATTAAGCAGAGCAGTGGACGACAGAGGGTCTTGGAGATGTCTCATCCATAGGCCCACCATGAGTCGAGATCAACTTGAGGGCAGTTAACAACAAAGTGTTATCTTAGTCCAATTACACCAAAAAACTGAATTTTTATAAATCAGTTTATTCTGCGTTTATTGTAGGCTCACTGAATCAAAGGAATTTACCTATGTGTTGGCTCATCATTCAACAATTGATTCAAGATGTCTGTTCTAGCGTGACTAAACAACAGGACTGGGACCATTATTTCCCAGTTCTGGGCAAATTTGTCATCATTATGAGCCTATTTGTAATGACTAGTTTCAGCCTGGGAAATTGTCTTACAAAAAATATATGCACTAAACCAAAACTAGTCCCCCTTTGAAAAAAACTTTTAAAAATCAAAACAAAGTACCTCTGAGGAAGAGATTTATAGATCAAGCTGCATTGTTCTTTGAAAAATTAAATTGATGTATTCTGTCTGGATGTTATTCTTTTTGGACTGGGGGTTTGATTGGTACCTCATTGTTTATTGAGTTTTGATATATAAAATATTTTTAAAATACATAAAAATAAGCAAGAATGCAGTCTTTTTATTAGAGAATATTTGCAAATACAATTTAACATAGGAACAATAAATAATACATATCAGATCCAAAGAATGAAATTACAGAAAGATATAGTAATGTATAAATACTATATATAAAAGGAAAGCTCATTCCTGGGATAGATTAAATTCTGAAAACATATTTTAAAAGAAAAATAACATACTAAAGGAGACAAAAGTATATTTTACTTTTAAATCAGATAAGTGATCACTAGTATATACAGTTACATACCATGTGTGCATATTTATATATAAAATTTCTCACATAGCTAAATTATTTCCCAGCTTATTGTGGTTCCTTCTCATATGCTGGAGTTCTTTGGGTTTCAAGACATCAGCATAGACTAGAATACTCTTTTTTGTTTCCTTATAAGTTGAACCCTCCAGGGTCTGTCCATTCCCAACCTCTTCTCAATAAATATAAATATAAAATCTATGTGTTGTGTCGATCCCAGGCATTCATTTTCAGCTTTCTTTGCATCTTATAGCAACAGAAAAATGGTATCACTGATGCATTAAAAATAATAAAAGGAAGATTACACACACTCAAGGAAAAGATGTAAATAGGAGAGCATTCCAGTGAATCTCCCTTGCCTTTCTCTAACTTTCAAATGTTGGAGACACAACTACACGCTGGGCATTTAGAGTCAGAATACAAACTCCCTACTATTTCCACTCCTGCATAAAATGCTTCATAAGTTTTGCATGTAATACCCTTACGGAGATATGCTCTGCCTCTGCATGTGGACTTTCCTAGCAAGACTAGAAAGAGTCCT
The DNA here is from genome assembly GCA_026167975.1 of Phrynosoma blainvillii. Classification (NCBI taxonomy): domain Eukaryota; kingdom Metazoa; phylum Chordata; class Lepidosauria; order Squamata; family Phrynosomatidae; genus Phrynosoma; species Phrynosoma blainvillii. The sequence continues at coordinate 159,716,673 of JANUYF010000004.1, forward strand.
CCATGGAGACAGCCTAGGATAGGACAAGATGTTACCTCCCCATTCCAGTTACAGAACTCAGCTGGATTGGCAGCTGAATTTTATTTCACTACTGGAAACGGGTCATGCTCCTGAGGACAGTAGACTAACTGATGAGGTACATGATAGCTGCATAGACACACAACAATATTAACACAGGGCTCCTCCCATCAAACTACTAAGACCCAGTCACAGATGGTTTGCAGCTGTTAAGCCCCACCACAACCAGAAGGTCCCACTTTGGCTAAACTTGGACCTAAGGGCAGGACATCTGGGTGGATTATGCCAGCACTTGTATGGATACATGATATCACCACGGTCCAATAAGAGTTGGGGGGGGGGGGGGTTTCCACCATCTCCTCCAGTTGGCCAGTGTCATGTGTCCCCTTTGTGACCTTGAGTCCCACATGTATGAAAATGGACAGCTGGGGATCATTTCCAGCAACTCTTCTGATTGCCTCAGGGTATCATGTAGGTAGAAATGATCCCACAAGAACCATTTCCACTTCCTCTGCCCAGGGATGTGAGCCTTTGTGCAATCACATCCCAACAGCAATGACCATTAGGAGTAAGTTGTAAGGCAAGACTGGCAGCTTTGGTACAAACAGAAATTGTGATTGCCTGGGGCATGTTCAGAATAGCGATTGTGAAGGCACTAACCATCTCTCCCAGGCATTAGGGTTTTTTCTTACCCCTTATGCTCTTAAAAATATAACCCAGAAAGCAGGAAAGCACCCTGGTGATGATATCTCGCAGATTTTCCTCACACATCCCTGACAAATATAGGGCCAAAAAGGTTTGCAATGCCCCTTTCACTTTCAAATATCCAATCCAGAAAGGAGGAGAGAGACTTAGATGAAACCTAGAAGACAGTCATTACCCTCTCAGTAAGTCTGAAAACAAACCCCAGAAAGAGAGAGAAAATTATTGCATTAGGTTGTAACGCGGTTTACTTGAGTTGGCTTAAAATTAGAAGCAGGCGGCATCCTGATATTATCAGATGCATTTAGCCACCGAAATAGCCACCCAGGTGCAGCATGGATCCATCGCCACTCAGAGGGGTGCTCCGGTGGCCATGTTTTCAAGCCAGTAAACTCCCAGCTTTGAAAAGAGACACAAGGAGTGTCCCTTAAAGCGGCGATGGAGCTGGGCTGCACCCAGGCAGCAATTTCGGCGGCTAAATGCCTCTGATATCAGGATGCTGCCCACTTCTAAAGTTAAGTTGGCTCAGGTAAGCCACATTATAACCAAATGTGATAGGTTTGCTGCCTCTCCTAAGAATGTGTGAAAATGGAATTTTCTTGCAGCACAGAATGCACCTGTGTTTACGACAGGCCATGCTGCTGTAGAGCTTCATAAATAATTCTAAAGAAGAGTGTAAACCACATGTTTGGTCACTAAGAGCAAGATCCTTAAACTTGAAAGATAAAATAATAACAAAAGTTATTTTATATTACTGCTCTATCAGCCTGGAAAATAGTTAATGGAGAGAGATAAGAAGAGATTCTCCCCTTCCTCAGAAAGGAGACCATGTGGTCTGAGAACAGTTACTTTTAACATCATAGTAATTTACCTGTAATCTGTCCTTTCAGCCTAAATAAGCCCCAGAAAGGATTTTCCCCTATAGCTTCTCAGAAAATATAAGGAGAACAATGAGAGGTTTCCCACAACAGACAATTTAAGATACCCATGTTTACACCCTGGACAAGTCCCTAAAGAATTTAGTCTGTATATGTCTAAACAAGGTTGCAAGCAGCCTGTTCAAACACTAAAGGGGTAACAACTTTTAATCAACAACAAAAATAAGAGCTTTTAAAACTTTAGAATTTCAAAAACAAAGAGAAAAAAGTGGCATTTGATATTTTCATGTCTACCTGGAAAAGAGTTCATAAATTGAGAAAAGATTGGGTTCATCTCTTATTCAAGAAGGAGGTTAAGTATTCTAATAGGCCCACATCACTGTACCATTAATTTGCCCAACAATTAATTTTTAACTATCCTTGTCACATTTTAAAATCTAAAAAGCATGCCTTCACAGCATGAGCCTGAATTAAATGCAATCAAGAATTCAGTTATTGTAACAATCTAAAACAACCCTGTGAAGGCAAACTTCATGCAGTATTTGTAAAAGTTCATGCAGTATTTGTAAAAGTGTTGTCAATTTTTAATAGCCTACAAGGCAGTTTATCTGTCGCGTCTTCCATCACATTTAAAAATTGTATTAGAATTTCTAAAAAGTATGCTTCTAATGGGCAAGAGTGATATTTAATGGTTTCATGTTTGTAATCATCTACATCTCTTCTTCATTTATTCTTCAACATTTCTTTCCATTTGGCACTTGATGCTGCAAAACATCCTTCTGTTGTTCCACAGTGGCATCATTTGTTCAGCAGGGAGGTCACATCGAATATATGCCATGGCAGGACCTCTGGTTAGAGTGGAGTTTAAACCTGTTGGTGGATCAGAATTAGTGGTTTGATGGGAGCTACAGGTATCTCTCAGTCAACGAAGTAGATGTGTTCCTGGGCATTACTTCTTTAGCAGAAAATTTGGTAGCAGTAGTAGAAATAACATACATAGAATAGGGATAGGTTCTTGCATCACAAAAGAATAGCAGTTAGATATTTGTCACTGAATTTTTTTTTTATTCCAAACTAACAATATGCACTCCTGAGATGAAACAACCAGGTCAGGTAAGCCTTACATCGATGAACAAAATGTTTTTGACCATTCTTTAAACTATTTGAAAGCTTCTTCCAGGGATGACTTTTTTTTCCACCAGCCTCCACTTTTTATGGTTTCCATTTTGATGGTCAAACACATATTCTATGCTTTTAAAAAAACACTTGGAGATAACTGGTGAAGCAGCCTAGTTCCTTTCCCCCCCCTTTTGTCTGTTTTGTTGTTCACATGTACTGAGTAAGGGATTCCAGAGGAAGTTGCTGTTACTTTGCACACACAACTAAAGTACGGTAGAATGGGTTGAGGAGTATCCCATTCTTTTCCAGCAAAAGCTTTATTGCACTGGTTACTGGAAACACACTGTTGCAACCTCCATTGAATGTCTGTGTTTCTCCTGTCCTTCACTTTCCCAGTCCTAATACTGTTTTAAAATATTTCCTGCTAAACAGAAGACAAGGAGGAAAAGAGGAAGGACTGATGGGCAGAATCTATATGTATATGTACACCTCTTGTAAAATGTAAATATATAAGAATATTAGAAATAGGGAAAACAGGAAGATGTTATTAAATGAAATATTGGTAACGGAGAGGGACGAAAATAACTGGATATTAAAAGGAGAAAATGTAGTATTATTTTGCATATCTGCATAATAGACAAATAAAAATTTATAATATGTATATAAGGAAGAATAAGGAAGTCAGATAGAAATCAGAAAGATTCAAAAGTTAAGAGAAAGGAAGTCATTTTAATTATGTGTAGTATTGTGTATTGTCTGGTATCATTGTTTTTCTCTGTGATGTACTTTTTGTGATATAATTATGTTTGGTTTTATGGGTAAAATAAAAAGTAAAAAGGTTTTTCTTTGTCAGAGGCTTTGTTAACTGAGGTATGCCTTTACTGCTTCTGTCTCTGGCTGAGAACATTTTTGTCATTGCTTTGTGTTCCCCAGCATCTGCCTCCTAAGGCAGCCACTTCAGTGTCTAATGGCTTCCTTTAATTTCTTCTGCTCCTCTGTTATACATTTTCTCATTCCATCTGTTTTTCCCCAATCACACCCCTTTTTTTCTTACCAACTCCAAATGTGTAGCTCACAGCTGGCCCAATCCTGAAACCTGAAATCCTGGCTCCCTTCCTCACTAGTGGCCCTGGCTAGAGGTTATGTCCCTCCTTGAGGAAGCATTTCGTAATGTGCAAGGGCACCACAAAACCAGACCCCACCATTTCTGATACTGGTCCAAAGGAATCCTTGCTTTCCTCTGCTTCTCCCCACGTTGTTTTTGTTTTGTTTTGTTGTTTTGTTTTTTAATGCTGGACCTCACTTCTTTCCTAACAGGCCAAACTGACTCTGTGGTAGAGTATGAGGTCCATGCAAATGAAGGTTTAGGAATGGCATATGAAAGTTGTCCAAAACAAACTGGACCTCGGTGGGAGGTGAGCTTGGCATCATTTCCAGTATACTCAGTTTCACAGGAATGCACCTTGGGCAACCTCATCCAGGCATCTGCAAAACAGGCTGGGCTGATTTCCCTTGGCCAGGCTTGGTGGTATAAGGCAAACATAGCACAAGCACTTGGAGTGATGGCCTGGACTGGCTTTCTGGAAACCTCTGAAGTTACTCTGAACGTTTGCCCAAGACAAATGTATCAGGTTGATTTATTTCCCACATGTGTAAAATTGCTGTCCCATTTTCCCCCTCCACAGTAACCCAGTGAAGTAAGTTGAGCTGATATATGGAGACCAACCAAAGGCCACCAAAGAACTTCATGGTTGAGCCAAAATTTGGGTCCCACTTCCAGGCTCACCCAACCCCCACCAAACTGCCTCTTGTATCTAAGAGGCTTATCTCCTCATATTCTAGAGAGCTTGAGTAAAGTGATAGTGCAGGGTGGCAGCACTGCACTGGCCCACTTCCCATCCTGAGGTCAGCCATGGCAAAATCAAAGGAGAGAGAGAGGGAGATGTTTATCTTGTTGACATGTATCTTCAAGTCATTCCTGACTTGTGGCAAACCTATCATGAGCTTTTCCATGAAAAGATTTTTTTCAGAGAGGAGTTGCCTTTGCCTTCCTTCTGCTCAGGCTGAGAGAGTGTAACTTGCCCAAGGTCACCATTCCATGATAGGCTGAAACCCTGTTGGTTTCTTACATATGTGTATGTTCCCCTTTGGGAGTACTGAGACACTTTTGTCCAATGCAGAATGTCTTCACACTGCTTAAGATTGTGGAAATGGAGTTATGCATGTAGTACCATTATGTATCCAGATGCACAATGGGTAATGCACTTGATTGTGTGTTCAGCTGTGTGAAGCTGCTCACAGCACAAGGGTTATGAGGCACAACTAATTGCTTTATTGAACATCTTCTGAGATCTAGGTGATCCTGAAAAGGAAATATATTTGTCGGGTTGCCAGACAGACACTCAGCAATGCCGCTGTGCCTTGTACAGTTGCTCAGCAGAAAGCAAGGTGCCCGTTATGGCACAGTTCCACTTTAGGACCATCTTCACTTGTTGTGTATCTCTCTGTTATGGAGCTTATCAAGGGCCTAGGAACTGCTTGGGGCAAGCAGGTCACCAAATCATGGAAGAATGATGGGAGCATCCTGGTCACTGATGCAGGCCCTGGGCCACTGATGCTCAGCATGGGGTGTTGTCAGGAGCTGCATCATGTATCTTTCCTGACATGAATTAAATGTTAAAACAGAACTGTGATATGTAGCTGGGGTGAATGTGTTATGCCATACTGGAAAATAATGATGAGACATGCAGTGGGGTGTTTCCTGCATGGGATTGTTGATCAGATTCCTTTGTGCTAAAACAAAAACAGAGAAGGAAACTGGATAGACAACCCATTTGCCTGGGATTGCAGGCATAAGAAATGGGAGAGGTATGGGACATGAGAGGAATAAGTTTGTTTTGTTTTTGTAATGAATCAGAAAATAGCCTGCCAATGATATAAAACTGTGTGTGCTTTAATTATGCATTGCTAATGCTTGTTGTTTCATTCTGACAACAAACATCTCTAGTGTAGATAGCAGTGACAACCCTAGGATTGGTGTCACCCAGTGCGGTAACTCATGGTGTCAACCCACGCATTGACCTCCTCCCATTTCACACCATACAGAATCCTTAGTAATGCTTTTTTGCATTAATGTTACCATACTCGTAAATCATAATTCTCATATGCCACTGAATGTAATGCTAATAGGTGTGACATAAACAACTAGCAAAAATAAAATTATACCTTTAATATCATATGCACAACTTAGATGTGTTTACATATACATAGTGAAGATTTGTTTAAAATGTGATTTTAAATTTTTTAAAAGAATATTTTTTTCAATTTCAAAAATAATTTTTACATTTAAAATTTTGAATTTTGAAATTTCAATTTTAAAAAAATCCTGGGGCCTCTCATTTCTTCTCCCACTGAGCTTTCCCCCACTCCCACCATCTCTTAAAGCATTTTAAAGGGAAGCAGATGAATGCCACAGCCCATTTCTGCCAAAAGGTAGGTCTTTGAGGAGCAGTTACCTGGTGCGTTCCTCACCTCTCGCACCCTTCAAGTTACGCCACTGGTAGATAGATCTCTAATTACTGAATAAAGGTTTACTGAGTCACTGGACTTTACATGTATGCACAGAGCAAACATTATCTTAACATTTGGAAAAAATTCAAAACCTTTTCTTTCACACAATGGAAATGAAGGGTCCATCTTAATAATAATAATAATAATAATAATAATAATAAGTTTTATTTATAACCTGCCCCTCTGCTCGGCAATCGGGGCGGTGCACAACAGATTAAAAATACAACAGATAAAAACACTCCATCCTCCCACCCCTAACTCACCCACCCCTTAAAACAGAATTAAACTATCATAGAGTTAAAATTAGGTTCACAGATAAAATACAATACAATCCAATTTGGCCTACATATCAAAATGGCAGGAGGGATAAATAGCGGATCACCTCCAATTTTAGCCAGGCGGTTATTCCGGGAAGGCCTGCCGGAAGAGATCCATCTTTACTGCCTTTTTGAAGGCAGCAAGAGTGGTAATAAGAAGGATCTCATCCGGCAGGACATTCCACAGTCTGGGAGCGGTGGCAGAGAATGCCCTCTGGGAGGTCTGCGAAAGCCTGGTCTTTATCGGTTGCAGCAGATTCCTCCCAGAGGACCGGAGTGCATGGGGGGGATCATACGGGGAGAGGCAGTCCCTAAGATAAGATGGACCCAAGCCATGTAGGGCTCTAAAGGTTAAAACCAACACCTTGTACTGTGCCCGGAAAATAATCGGCAGCCAGTGGAGGGATTTAAGCACCGGTGTTATGTGCTCCCTCCTAGATGTTCCAGTAATTAACCTGGCTGCCATGTTTTGCACTAGTTGCAGTTTCCGGGTTAAGCACGAGGGTAGCTCCATGTAGAGAGCATTGCAGAAATCCAGATGTTAGGTTACCAGAGCATGTACCACAGTTTCCAAATCCCTCATGTCCAGATAAGGGCACAGTTGGCGTATCAGCTGAAGCTGATAACAGGCACTCCTGACCACCGCATTCACCTGACTAGTCATGTGAAGCGATGAATCTACGAGTACCCCCAAGCTGCGAACACAGTCCTTAGAGGAGAGTGTGACTCCATCCAGGACTGGAGACTGTATTCCCACATCTGATTTCAGGCCCATGACTGTCAGTACCTCCATTTTGTTTGGATTTAGTTTCAATCTGTTTTTCCTCATCCAATCCATTACCACTCTGAGACAGTCATTAAGAGGAGAGACGCCATCTGACGTCTGAGCCAATGATCTAGTCATGGAGAGGTATATCTGGGTGTCATCAGCATACTCACCCAGCGGCTTCATATAAACGTTAAATAGCATCGAGGACAGGATGGCACCCTGAGGAATACCACAATTTAAGCTCACTTTTGGAAGAGCAACTGTCCCCGAGCCTCACTCTCTGGGATCTGCCCGAGAGGAAGGAATGGAACCACTGCAAAGCAGTACCTCCGATTCCTAACTTTCTCAGGCGATCCAAGAGGGTGGAGTCAAAACAATGGCGTCCAAGTCGGCTCTTATCCGAGAGATTTTATCTACAAAGTAGGTATTAAATGCATCACAGCAGGCTGTCGTTGGGTTAAGTAGGGGGCTTGCCACCGGAGGAACCTTTGTCAGTTCCCCCACCACCCTAAACAGCTCTGCTGGACAGGACTCTGCAGATGCAATGTGTGCAGCGCAGAAAGATCTCTCCGCTGCAAGCAAAGCCTCCTGATAGGAATCAAGATGCCTCCTATGGCGAGTTTTGTTGGATGGGAGCCATTTGCGCTCTAGTCATTGTCCAGCTCGCTTCATCTTCCTAAGTCCTTCTGTGTACCAGAGCTTACAATTAGAAGTGGGCTGGAAAGGATGCTTGGGAGCGATTGTGTCGATGGCCTTGGTAAGATCGGTGTTCCAAGTATTCACCAAGGCTTCGACAGAATCACCGGCATTACCAACCATTAAACCCTCTAAGGCCTTCTGGAAACCAATAGGTTCCATGTGCCTTCGAAGGTGAACCATTCTCATAGGTCCGCCACCCCCGAGGGAGCCGATAGTGGCCTTTAGCTCTATCTTGACCAGGAAGGGATCCATCCATGACAATGCAGAGGCTTTTATAACCTCTGCCCACAGATATTCCTGTTCCGTACTAAAAACCCCATTGAGGGTATGACCAGCACAATGTGTGGGCCCGTCAACCAATTGGGATAGGCCCATGTTTGTCATGGTCTCCATGAACTACTGAGCTGCACCAGTTAGGTTGGACAAGGTGGTCTCAAGAGGAATGTTGACGTCGCCCAGAACCAAGAGTCTGGGCGACTCCAGCAACAACTCTGAGACCAGTGAGGTTAGCTTGGTTAGGGAGTCTGTTAAGCAATGGGGTGGCCGGTATACCAACAGAATCCCTAAATTATCCCTGGTTTTCAGGCTAAGGTACATACACTCGATATAGGTTGTTTTCCTGATAGGCTTCCTGGTCAAGGTTAAGTTGTTTCTATGAACCAAGGCCACACCACCCCCCACCCACTTTCCCTTATCTGCTCATTAACCGAGTATCCAGCTGGGAGGGCCTGCACCCACGTGGCGGTGCTGCCGTCTCCCAACCAGGTCTCAGTAAAGCATGCCAGGTCAGCCGCCTCATCCACTACGAGGTCATGGATAATATGGGTCTTATTCTTAACTGACCTGGCATTGCAAAGGAGCAGCGTAAGGGTCTGTGGAATAGTTGATACACTCTCCAAGTTATCCTGGGAAACAGAGTGAACTAAAGAAAGGATAGGTATTACACATCTATCCCTTCTTCTTTTGTAACATTTCTTCACTCTGTTGCCGCCATATCTACCCTGCCCCCACACAACCTTGATGCCCACTCCCAGACTGTTCCTGGCTCCAATATATGATAACAATAACAGGTGATCCAGCTAATGAAAGGGAGAGGCTGCGGGAGACTGGCCAATAATGACTTATTCCAGTCCTGACAATTTCCACTGTAAACGTTATGGGGAGTCAGAAATATATATCTTATTGTTAAAGGCAATTCTGACAATGACTGTATATCTTCTTTCTGTATCCTCTAGAAGGCAGCTTAGTCATCAACAGCTGAGGCAGTGTAGTCTTGAGGCATCTCTCCAATTCTTGTTTAGAGAAGGAAATGCCACCTTCAAAATCATAAGACAGCTTTCTCCCAAACTGGGTCGTTTTGTGACAACTCCTACCATGTGGCAAATAGGGTTATTTTCTTTATTTGCTCCCCTTCCTGCCTGCTCCCCACATTTACAGGACTTCTGTAGGACTCCAAATGTACAGAACTACAGTTTGACTGCCATTAGTTGTCAGCTAGAACATTTCCATCCCCTTTATGATGTTGCCTTTATGGCCATTACTCTAATATTATTTGAGAACTGCATTCTAGTTTCATGACCCAGCTATTGGCATAAGCAGGCAGAGAGAGATCCCAAAGGCACAGTGTGTAATTGAAAAGCATAATTTAATGTATTTAGGAAAAGCAGAAATTACATGCCATTGAAAAGCGAATAAGACTCCCAAGAAGCTATGTTCAAAAATGGTAAATGCATAACATTAAAACTATATAAAGTTGCTTGATTACTCTGCATTGACTTCAGTGGTTTATACTTAACTCATTCAACATTAGAAGAGGAACAGAAATCATGGAGCTGTCCACATATTGGTGGACTGAAATGCCTAACTGCCCTGGAGATCACAGGAGTGCAGAATGTTAAAAATTGCAGATCAAGTGCTGAGGATTAGTGGACCTACATTGGTTTCCCCAGGAAACTTAGAGGGCCACACCAGCTTCTTCCTGCACCACTAAGGTAAGGTAAAAATGGCTTTCATTAAAATGTAATGATTCAAGCCAACAGTCCTTTATTTTCTGCATTTCAAAACTGAGTCAGTTAGCAAGTTCTCTCAGATCAAGTTGGAATGACTCAAGTTACAGGCTCCAAAGGACCTGGGTTTACCCTTACCATGGGCCTAAATATTCCCTTCACTTGTGGATTGGCAGAAAGAGTGTTAGCCAATGGGGATGGGGGAAGACTACTGTGATGCTGTAACCTGCCTTGATTGTTGAGCAGAGGGGCGGGCTATAAATAAAAATTATTATTATTATTATTATTATTATTATTATTATTATTAAAACTGAAACCTAACCAGTGTACAAACCCCATGAAAACACAATGCACATCTGAAACAAATGAGATGAGCCCTTCTAATGGGGGAATTAAACAATACTGCACTAAACAGCCATTCTGACAATGTAAAAAAAGTTTCATTTTTGATAAAATGCATTTTACCTTAAAATTTTTCATAAATTCAACCGGTTTCTCTAACAGTGCTTGAAAAATGCCAGCCCTGAAACAAAGAGGCATTTCCATAACAACTTGGGTTAGTGCCTCTTTCCCATAATTCACATACTGGATGTACTTTATACAGTTACCATCCTCACTCAGGTCAGGGCTAGGGAATGTGTGGCTATTGTAAGGTTACATGCATTTGTTCTTGTCCTTTTCCTGTTACTTTTTCTCTTCTACATAGAAACGTTGTCCAAAAAGGTGTCTATTCTCACCCCTGAACTCTGCTTAGAATGCAGTTGTAAGAACGTGGTTCAGATTCAACCCAGCCAAGCCCATCTTTATTGGCTGGTTCAATAGTTTAATGTGGATTGGGAAAAGAAGCCTAAACATATCTTTTCCAGATGTTGATAGATGGGCTCAGCATCTTATTTTATTATATACAGGAGCAAGAACATTTGCTCAGCCAGGATGACAATGTTCAAAATGTATACAAAGCAACAATTATTCTCCAAATTCTGCATGAAAGGAAAAGGTGTATGTCTGGAGGAAACTTTACAAATCATAGAAATTAAAAAGAGTATGAGTCCATTCAAACAAAAACCCACCAAACAGTGATACCTTTATTGGCCAAGTGCTGAGGATACTTGTTGCAAGCTTTTGAAGCTCCACTGGCTTCTTCATCAGGCAAGATGTTACAAACCAAACAAGAGAAAAAAAATGGAGATGTTAGTCAGATGCCTGCATTTGGATGTTTCTGTCCTTAGTTAAGATCAGGGGTAGGCAACCTTTTTGAGCCGGGGGCCGGGTTGCTGTCCCTCAGAGATTGGAGGGCCAAAGCACCAAAAATAAATAAATAAAAATAATTTAATTTTTTAAAAAATATGCACACTCTCTGACCAAAAAAGCCATGGCAAAACCCCTGTGGAGATTTTGCCAACCCCCCCCCCCAGAACAAGTAATAACAACAATAATCAATATCATCATGGCGGGTGGTGGCGGTGGCAGGACCAGCCTGGGGCCAGTCCAAAGGCCTCGGGGGGCCGCATCCAGCCCCCGGGCCTTAGGTTGCCTACCCCTGGTTAAGATGGTAAGTGGAGGGTATCTTTTTCAGGCTGGCCCCTCCTCCTTCTGGCCATGTGGCTATTGGGGATTTGCAAAGACCAGAAAATTTAAAGTCCATTTGCATCTCAACAAGGACCCCTCTTTTGCGATCCAATATGCCTCCATTCCTATGAGGTCACAGGCCACTTTGTAGGCAGAGGACATTGGGTTCCTCAATGAGTCTTCATGTTTTTGCATCAGGAACATTTTGATAGGTGTTGAGTCCATTCTTATACTTAACTCAGATCAGACAATCTATTCTTACTGTTTCTCTGGTTATAATGTATCCAGGTTTGTTTGTTTGTTTTTACATATCACACCATTTTACAATGCTCCTTCCAATCTGTCTCAATGGCAAAGATGGATCCAAAAAATGAGAATCTAGACATCTTCATGCGAGAATTGGTCTGTCTATCAATAGCCCACAACAGCTAAATAAATAAAAATCGTTGTATTCAGAATTCATATACTGTACCTCTTGAATCGTAGATGCTGAAAGTCTGTACATTCCCATTTAAACATGTCTGAGTATTAATATCATGGAGAGGGCTTTCTCTGTGTCCTGCTGTTGTAACAGGCCTGCCTGGTAAGGTCACTTACTATGGAGACCCTGTGGCTGCCTCCAGACTGTGGAACTCTCTTCCACAGGAGATTAGTTCCAGCCTCCTTTCTGATCTCCTTTCACTGACAGGTAAGACCTTTTTATTTAAACACACATTTGATGATGAATTAATTGTGCAGAAGGATCTTTCCACGGGGAGGGGGTGTATTTTTATCCTTACTATGTTTCTAACTATTTTCATACTTTTAAAATTAATGGTGTTTTAAGATGACAGCTTGTTTGTGTTTTAACCTTTTTTTTTTTTAATCACCAAGCTTTTCATTCTGTCTTGCTCGAACCGTAAACTTGCTTGTAAGTTGTCTTCTGTCCCATCTCAAGAGAAAGATGGGACATAAATAAAATATATAAATGCTGAAGACAATCAACAGGGAGAGGTCCACTTCTTCTGCAGGTCCTGCAACCTTGGTGCTCTGCTTGTAAGCTTCGCAAACACACATAGGCTTCTGCTCTTGGAGCCAAAAGCTGCACTAGGTGGACCTGGCAGGACTCCTCTTACCTTCAGTCCCCCCAGTTTTCTGTTTTCTGTGCTGTTCTGCCTTACTTCTTTGCCTTCCTCTCCCTGTCCCCAGTATTCCCTCCTCCTGCTTTTTCCTGCTTTCTCTGATGCCTTTCAAGCCATCTGTACCTGCTTCTGCTAATGGAGCAGACAAAGAGGGAGGAGAGGGGAAGGGGAAGGGGAAGGAGGGGGGGCAAAAGCAAGGTTTCCGAAAAGAATTCTGAACCCAGAGTGACAGTAGGGAATGCGGCTCTTTGAATATTGGATTAAGGCTGTCTCCAGTCTTATTGATATTCCCATAAGAAAGCAGCCAGCCAGCCAGTCCACTCACTTTAGTGCCCTATGAATATTTCATCACTTGATTTAAGCTGTGCGAGAAAAATAATTTCACCACTCAAAGAGCCTTTTTGGCTCGCAGAGCTCGTTCCCATCAAGCGCTCAGGGCTCGCATCAGCAATGAGGTCACCGCGGCTGGCGGCTGGAGCCACCCAACACTTAGCGCTCTGCATATCTGTCTAACCAGGGTGGTCTTTAGGCACAAACAAAGGTAGACATTTTCGGGAGATAGATAGCTGATAGAGCTTCAAAATGCATTAGCTCCTGACTGAAAAAAAGGATTCCAGGAAAGGCCTTGGGTCAGGGCAAGCACTGCATTCATCTACCAGGCCTTGCTCCGCAAAACCATCTCTCACAAAATGGCTTGCTGCTTTACTGAGCAGCTCAGGGCTGGCTCTGCCATGAGCCTGTTGCTTCAAATGTCTGATTTTGGGTGTCATGGAAGGGGCACCAAAGTGATTACTACTACAGCAATTGCATACCCTCTAATGTCCTATTTAATCCTCTGCCATCCCACTTTTTCAGTTGCTTTTTAAATGTGCCAGTTTCTCTCTCCTCCTCCCCCTTTCTCCCCTGGTCCTTATTTCAATTGCTACAAACTGAGGGGTTATTCAGATGATTTAAAAAATTTACGTATAATCTGGGTTGAACCTTTATTGTTCATGTGCATTTTGAATGCATCCGATTAAGGTTTTTTTTGTGTGTGTGTGTGTGGGGGGGGGGGTGCTGCCAAAAATCTCAGTTAATCCATGGTAATCAATGTCAAGGGGCAGTTTCCACATTTTTTGAAATGATTTGCGGTCTCAGTTGTATGAATAGCCAATGCGAATAGACCTGGGATAAACCGGGATAAAACTCTACATGCCTCGAACGTGCTTCAAATACATTCACACTATCAACTTCATCCTTATTTGAGTGATGACACATGTGAGCAACTGAACTTGCAGAGGTGCACATAGATGCGGTTCCATAGTGTGAACGACACCCCCAGAATGCATGACTGAAGGGTTGTACAGACAGACCCTAAAGGACAGCATCCTGCCGCCCCTTTCCTTGCCAGATCAGGGCCATGGCAAACTGCATGCCATGGCCCCAATCTGGCACTTTGCCATTCTAAAAAGAGCTGGCAAATGCCACTCCTTTATAAAGTGGCAAAAAGCTGCCCTTGCTGCTACTGCGGCGGCTCTTCTGTGCTCCTTTGGTGCAGTGTATCTGAACGCTCTGTCAAGGGAGCAACCTGACACCACTCGGCATGCAGTAGGGCACACAGCATGATGGCGGCATCGGGGCAGAGTTGGGGTGGCTGGTGTGCAGTCACCACACTCTGACTCCACCCCTAGGTCAGCCCTTTTGGTTGGTCTGTATGCCCCCTGAGATTATTTGTATAGTCCCCTGAGATTATTTGTATAGTCATGCTAAATCTGCCCCCTGAGATTATTTGTAAAGTCATGCTAAAAACCAACGTGTGAATGACCTCTGAGCTCAAATTGCAAAAGGAATTTACACTCGGTTAACTCAGCTGGGAAGAAGAAAGGAAAATACGGGATTTTGCCCTTCCCCGCAGACTCAGGCAAAAACAAACTGCTGGAGCCTTTCTTAGCTTGTGCCCTCTTCTTCATTAATAACATCTGGCATCTTGACCACACTCCAATGATGCTTGGTCACATATGTCCCAGTTTTCACCTGCTAAATATTAGAGGGTATAATATTATTGCATTTTTAAAGCTCCCTGTGTGGGTGTTTGTAGGCTGTTGCTCTTGTTTTCCTCAGCTGCCAAAACAACATGGCTTGGGTGCTATTCATCTTGACTGGGGGTGTGGGTGCCATTTGTTACTCTTCTTCAGACAACAAAGTGTCATGGACAAGCTCTGGAACAGGTGCCAGTCAAGTAAAAGCTTCAGAATCTGCCTTTACTTTCCTATTTCTGCTTAATTTGCCTTGGACCAATTAGCATATATACCTATTCCTTATGAGAGCAGATTAGTCCATTTGGAAAAGCTACCTTTTAGAATCCCCAGACTACAGGACCACTGGCTGGAGATTTAAGGAACTTTAGCCCCAAAAGTAACTTTTCCAAGCACTGCAATTAGAAATCTGATAACTGGGTTATGAAATTACAGTGTAAACACAGTTATAATGTTATAAATTCAGAGGAAAAATCTTCTGCATTATAATCTCTTGAAATATCTCTGAGATCTTGTATATCACCAACTGAATTATGGGTATGTTAGCCAACCCAAGTATCATGACATTACTTGTCTTGGATCACATTTTTCTATGAACCAATGCAATTTACACTTTGTGAACTAATATGTAAAGCTGGAATGCAACAGTCCTTTGGATTTTGTACATCTCCAAATTTTGTGATGCATTTCTCTATCAAAAATTTTCTACAGAGATGTGTAAGTTAAGAAAATCTAAATTTAATATACATATGCTAGGGAAATTGTGTACAGAAAGGAATATATTTGAGGAAAATGCTTGAAAATGCGTATGTTACAGGGAATAGCATTAAAATGTGTACAGATTTCATCCAAACTTTTTTTAAAATTTTTTTCCACATATTAAAATTCACATATAGACATCTGCAAGCCATTGTGGGAAATGGGAAAAATGAAGTTGTTTTTGAAAAAAAGTCATATAGGAAGGAAGATTAACAGTTTCATCCATCGGTGTATGTGTCACCTTGCATTTCTCTCTGGCTTCCAGTATCATGTGTGTTTCATTAATGAAGATATGATGTACAGATTACAATGAAATCACAGGTGGGATCAGATGCTGTGGAAGATATTTCCAGAGATGTCTACAACAATGCCTATGTTACTTGTGTGAACTCTGCACCACCATCTCATGAAATGTTTTTTTTCTGGAAAAGGATATCTTGAATGTTAGGAACAATATACAGATAAGTTAAATTTATGATGATAGACAGTAATATATATATAGGCGTATTAGCTAAGGAGATTATCACACCATGCTATTGGTTACGTGTGTGTGGTTGTCTTCAAATTTCCTGTCGAGTTATGGTGACCCCATTAATTTTTCATGGGATTTTCTTAGGCGAGGGATACTCAGAGGTGGTTTTGCCATTTTCTTCCTCTGAAATATAACCTACAGCACTTTGTATTTGTTGGTGATCTCCTATCCAAGAACTAAGCAGAGCCAACCCTGCTTAGGGTGGTTGCAGACTGCCAGAAATAGCGCAAATTGAGTCCACTTTTAGGGTTAGGGTTAGGGTTAGGAAATCATGGGGACTGTATTTTATTGTGGCACCAGAGCTCTCTGACAGAGAAGGTTCAATGTCCCAGAAAAAAACCCAATTTCCATGATTCCCTAGCACTAACCCTAACCCTAAAAGGGGACTCAATTTGCACTATTTCTGGCAGTATGCAACCCCCCTTAGTTTCCAAGATCAGACAGGATCTGAGGCATTTAGGTTATTTTTGCCAGGTTATGCATTTGCACTGTAAAAGCATGATTTGCACATTTTTTTTCCATCTGCACTAATGCTGTTATCACCACACCATTTGTCTTGCCTTGTGTTTTGTGACTGGTTTGCCTCATTTTTTTTTTAAAAAACCCTCATATATAGATGTAATAACACAATTACAGCATGATATCATTATGGCACACCAATCATGGCCCAAATCTCTAGTTGTAAAAGGTGGCACAGGAAAAGAAATAGACCATGCCACTCCCCACCATTTTTGCAATCTTTCATCTGCAATAAACAAAAATGCTCATCACACTATTTAGTTCAGGGGTAGGTAACCTTTCCCCTTTAAGGGCCGAGGGACTTCAACTCCCAGAATCCCAGGAGCTATTGGCCAACATGGGACTATTGGCCAACATGGCTGAGGCTTCTGGGAGCTGAAGTCCCTCAGCCCTTAAAGGGGAAAGGTTGCCTAGCCCTGATTTAGTTGCTTGTTTCAGCCATTGTCATTAAGCCTTAATAACACAATTACAGCACAACATCATCACAGCACACCCATCCCTGCCTAGACCCTGAATTACAAAAGGTGATACATGAAAGGAAAGGGGCTACACCATTCCCCACCATTTTTGTATCTCCTGTGGAAACCAAAAGTGCTTGTCACATTAGTCAGTTGTTTCAGGTTCGGTGTTCTGAACTGCTTCACTCATACTGTTTGAAGACATTACTACACACAGATTTTAAACTGCAATTACACCAGGAAAGAGCAGCATTGGCCATGCTTATTGCACAATGAGGCCTCCAAACCATAGCTGTTGTCCATGACCCTTCCCTTTTATTGACAGGAGAAAGCCGTCAATGACCTGGGGAATGTGCAAGTCCCCAAGTGCAAAGCATCACTCCCAAAGTGCAAGTCATTTTGTATTAGGGTCTCCTCCTCCCCTTGTTCCCCCCTTGCCTTCACTGGTTCTGATTATCTTTATTATTTTTACTCACTTTTTCTATTTCTTTTCTTTCTTTTGACTTCAGTCATGGTAGCAAACCTCCAGACTGGGGGGGGGGGGGAGATTAAAAAACCTCTAAAAGCATGCTGGGTAGGGAATAAGGCAGGGAGGTGGAGATAAGGGAGAGTCAGGAAGAGATTGTGATGTGGGCAGAAGCCTCAGTTGCGTGAATGAGAGGAAGTGTGATGATGGCTGCCTTAATAATAACAATAATAATACTTTTTATTTGATATCCTGCCCCTCTGAAATCAATCAGGGTGGCTTACATAATAAAATCACAGTACATCATTTAAAAGCTGTTTCCCCTCCCCCACCCCTTAAAAAGTTATTAAATCCATACAATTTAAAAACAAGAAATAAAAAAGGATATATATCTCAGTATAAAACATCAAAAACAATAATACATCAAAAAAGCACTGGTGTCAGAGTATGGAGTCTCGCTCTCAAAAAGCCTGATCATAATAGGGGAGGGGACATCTCCAAAATCTATAGGGGCTAGAACCGGCAGTTATTCCGGGAAGGCCTGCCGGAAGAGATCCATCTTGATAGCCTTTTTAAAGCTGTCAAGTGATGTCAATTGACGGATCTCCTCCGGCAGGCCATTCCATAGTTTGGGGGCGACAACAGAAAAGGCCCTCTGGGAGGTAGTCACCAACCTCGTTTTTTGAGGCTGTAACAAGTTCCTCCCAGAAGACCGGAGAGTGCGGGGAGGATTATACGGGAGGAGGCGGTCCCTAAGATAACCTGGACCCAAGCCATTTAGGGCTTTAAAGGTAATAACCAACACCTTGTACTGGGTTTGGAAACTGATAGGTAGCCAGTGGAGGGACCTTAATACTGGAGTAATATGGTCCCACCTAGATGTTCCAGATATTAATCTGGCCACCATATTTTGAACCAATTGCAGTTTCCGAACCAAGCACGAGGGTAGCCCCATGTAGAGCGCATTACAGAAGTCAAGGCGTGAGGTTACCAACGCGTGCACAACAGTCTCAAGATCCCCTACTTCCAGAAAAGGGCGCAGCTGGCGTATCAGCCGAAGTTGATAACAGGCGTTCCTGACCGTCGCATTAACCTGATTAGTCATCAGGAGCGACGGGTCCAGGAGCACCCCCAGACTGCGAACACAGTCACTGGAGGAGAGTGTGACCCCATCCAGGACTGGCGGTTGCAACCCAATTCTTGGTTTCAGGGCTTGTACCGTGAGCACCTCCGTCTTGTCTGGATTCAGTTTCAATCTGTTTTTCCTCATCCAGCCCATTACCGCTTGAAGATATTCATTGAGAGAAGAGATGCCATTGGAATTCGAGGCCGACAAACAAGACACGGAGAAATAGATTTGGGTGTCATCAGTGTACTGATAACATCCAGCACCATAACTCCGGATTATCTCACCCAGCGGCTTCATGTAGATGTTAAACAACATCGGGGACAAAATAGCTCCCTGAGGGACCCCACAAGTGAGGTCCCTCTTACTGGAGCTACAGTCCCCGAGCAACACCCTCTGGGACCGACCCAAGAGGAAGGACCGGAACCACTGCAAAGCAGTGCCCCCGATGCCTTGAAAGTGATATGCTCCCATTTTATTTTTTACTAGTGTAACCCTGGGTTATACATCTGTCCAAAAGGACACTCAATTACCAATATAAGTTTTGGGGAATTATGAATTAGCTCAATGGTAGTGGCTGGGTTACATAGCCAGGGGACCTAGTCCCTATGTATACTAATGTCATACCCAGCCTGGCTGAGGAATCAGAAGAGGACTCTGAGTTGGAACCTGAGCCTCAGACTGGCCCTAGCTCTGCCCTGAGAGCCCCAGAAGAGTCTGTAGTCTCAGAAGAGACTCAGCAGCCAAACCTCCAGGCAGCAGAGCCTTCTAGTACTGTAGGCAAGGAGGAAGAAGACGCCGAGGAGAATCACATACCTACCTTCAGCCAGAGAAGATCAGAAAGGGTGTGCCTCCAGCGCTCGAGGAAACTTTATACAAAGCACCAGCTCATCAAAGACCACCTGCACTCATGAGGGCTGATGATAAAAGCCTGGGAAGGATGCTAGAGCTTTTGTTAGAAACTATCTGAGTTCTCTGGAGAAAGTACCTTGCTTCCTGACTCTTGGTATTGACTTCTTGGCTTGAACCTTTGGACTATAGACTGACCTGACCACTCTGTTCTTCTGGAACCCTTGACCTTCTTGGACTTCCTGACTTCACTCTTGGCTTGACCCTTTGGCTTACATCCTGACTGACCATGGACCTTGTTACTGGACTTTGCCTTGTTTGTAAGTCTGCTCTTTAAGGCTTCCTTGAACTTCACAAGCTGTTTTATTTTGACTTATCAGCTGCTTGGTTGCTTTGCCAGACAACTAAGTCCAGAGACATGAGGGATTCCAGAGGCAGGTTTCTAATCAGTTTACTTGAAAGGAGAAATCAACATTCATCCGAAACATACAACCACGCACACTCACAAGGACTAAGAAATTTGAAGGTGTTACATTGGAACATGAAGGAATCCCAGTAATGGCATCCACAGTAGGGTCATAGAAGGGCGAATTAACCTGCATTTCATTGCAGATCTGATATCAAAAGAGGAAGGGTGTAAGGAGGCCAACTCTAGGGTGACTGCTGCAAGAACAGGTCTTATTTGAAAGACTTCTAAGTCATAATAATTCTATTACAGCATAATATCATAGTGCTATTAAACTGTTACCCTAAAAATTAAATATATATATTAAAAGTAACCCAGTGCTGATAACACTATGGTGCATGATATTACAGGAAAACAGCAGAGAGACCACACAGTAAAGGCTCTGTGACTTTTATGGTTAACTGGCATGCCCAAGTACAGGAAATAGTTTGAGGTCTCCCTGTTGGAGATTCCTTGGGAATCCCCAAGGAAAAACAACCAGTCTATGCCCACTACTTGATTATTCTCACAATAAAATGGAATGAGACAGTTGCATTCAAACTAGCTACTGAATTATAGTGGGAAAGGAGGTGATTAATGGATTATTTCCAGCATTTAAAAAAAAATCCAATGACTATACACCACGATTGCACCAGGAGAATCATGATGTCATGTAATAAGGATAAGACGAAAGCAGTACTAAACTATACTGCTATAACAGTATGATGACTTGGTGTGAGAAGTTCTAAGGATGGTGGGTGGAAATAAGAGAGAAAGGGGAAGAAGAAATTGACTCTGTTAAAAGACAGGATATTTTTAATAGGAGAAATTTAATTTAAAAAACCCCCAATGCATAGATATAATAGTCTGTGGAGTGAACGCATTGCTACTCGTCAACAGGAAAACTGCTCCTGATAGTCTCCACTCCCAGAAGGAAGAACTCAGATCCCACAAGTGCGGAAGGAGTGGGAGATGTCATCAGTTACATTTGCTACTAAAGCAAATTATTGCAGAAGTTTGCAGTGGATGACATACGATAGCCAAACCATTAACAATTGCATGCATGTCCATCTTCCTCAGTACACATGGTCAAATAGCAAATGTAAGTCATACAGAATAGTTTCTCCTGATTTGTCTCTTACTGGTCATCAAATAATAATTTTGAATAGAAACATTTGTTGGGTTGCTTCATTATCAGCAGATAAAACCAAGGCAAAGGACATGTTCTGAAAGTACACATGATCAGAGCACTGGAAAATAACCTTTTGGGCCTCAATTCCCAGAATCCCCAAGTCAGCATGTACTAAAAAAAATAACACTCTCAAGGTGTGCATATAATGAAGCCTTCTTGCAGAATCTTAGCAGATCTGAGTCTTGCCTGGAGGGAGAACTGCCTTGAGCTTTATAAGGGGAAAAGTGGGATAAAGAGGCCTTTTACAGGGGATGTTTTTAAATAAAGCAAACAAAGAAACTGTCAGGTGTCTGGGGAAAAAGTGTGATATGTAAATATCACAAATTCCAACAAACACATTATGATTCATGAAATGAATGCAAATTATTTGCAGTGCGACTATATATATCTTCCATGTCCTCAGACAGAGTCCAACCACATTCCCTTTACATGCTTTTCACTGTACTTTAAAATAACTTTATAAAGTATCTATAAAACAGTGTGTGTCACATATACTCACCAAGGTAGCATCATTCTGTCATGTTTTAGAAATGTAAATTTGTTACACCTTTGTTTCAAAACAAACTCATTTCAAGCAACTATATGGCCTTTACAGACTGCCAGAAATAATGTAGCTTGAGGCCACTTTAACTGTCCTGGCCCAGTGCTAAGGAATCATGGGAACTGTAGTTTATTGTGGCACCAGAGCTCTCTGACAGTGAAGGCTCAATATCCCAGAAAAAATATATACAATTCCCATGATTCCCTAGCACTGAGCCAGGACAGTTAAAGTGGCTTCAAGCGGCATTATTTCTGGAAGTCTGTAAAGGCCCTATATTACTTATAACTTGCAAGTTCCAAATTCTCACAAAGGTCTAATCTACACTGCAGAAATCATGTGGTTTGACATTGCTTTAACTGCCGCGGCTCAATGCTATGAAATTCTGGGATTTGTCATTTTGTGAGATATTTAGCCGTCTCTCCCAGAAAGCTCTGGTACCACCACAAACTTCAAAAGACAACCTGTATGTTGAGTTGCCATCCCCAGGTACCACAAATCCAGCATGAAATCTGGCCAGCATACATTTCACTGTCATCTAAATTATTTTAATACGATACCTGTTCTTCCAGCCAATAGGTACTGTGACTGGCTGTGTCATTAAACCCACTCACATAGATCCTAGAAGCCTGAAATCTGCCAGCCTCTGACCTAGGCTACAGCACAGACCAACTGGCATTACCTTGCTGAATCTTCCATGTTATCAACAGCCTTTTGTATCCAGCAAAGGTCAATGCAAGAGTTCTGTGGCTTCTTGGATGGAAAAAGTAACAGCCAAGAAGGGGTTTCTCCTATGCACCTCTTGTGTTTTCTATCCCAGCCTGAGCAGCAATGTTCTTTCAATAATAGATGAGAACAAACTGTTTTTGTGTGACACACACATTCTTACTTTTTAAACACATGAATTAGGGAAATCTAGAAAGCCAGGTGAAATAGGCATGCATATTTTTACAAGCTCCCATGCTCAGCTGGTTTATTCATGGTCACGACAAATGGAAGCTAAGCTGCCTCTTATTCATTAGAGAGAAGCTAGGGAGAGATATAGATCTGCAACCTCTTTCTAGTACCATGCTAAGAACTCATGAATTCTCTGAAAAACTCATGTCAAGCGTGGGAGCTGAGTTCCTAGAGAATGTGAGCTACACAGCCTTTTCTTTGTATTGTTAGGGCTGTTTCTGTACTGCACAAATGCACTAAACTTTCATCCAAAATGAAAAGTTAAAGCTTTACCAAAAGAGAAATTTTTAAATTAATGAGCTAATTGGCATATACAGTGGATCTTTGGTATCTCCTAGGGTTTAGTTCCAGGACCCCTTGTGGATATTAAAAGCCATGGATACTCAAGTCCCATTATATACAATGGCATAGCAAAATGGTGTCCCTTATATAAAATGACAAAATTAAGGTTTGCTTTCTAGAATTTAAGAAAAAAAACATTTTCAAGCTGTGGATGGTTGAATCCATACATGCAGAATCTGTGGATATGGAGGATTGACTATGGGCCTTTGCAGACTGCTAGAAATAGTGTAAATTGAGTCCACTTTAAGGGTTAGGGTTAGGGAATCATGGGAACTGTATTTTATTGTGGCGCCAGAGCTCTCTGACAGAGAAGGCTCAATGTCTCAGAAAAACAACAACAATTCCCACGATTCCCTAGCACTAACCCTAACCCTTAAAGTGGGCTCAATTTGCACTATTTCTGGCAGTCTGCAAAGGTCCTAATTCATGGTTTGACATTTTGTGATGAGCTACAATTGCTCTTGGACTGGCACATCCCCTCCTCTCCTCCTTTGCTGTTACAGCTACTTGGAAATTAGGAACTTTTGATTCTATTTAGACTAGCATCTAAACCCTAAACCAGGCACAGTCCCCCAATGTAGCCCCCAGAACCTCTTGACACCCCCACCCCAAATTCTCCTGCCAAAATGACAGATCACCCCCACTCCCCATAATTGGTAAAAACATTTTTTTGTTTTTGTTTTTGGTGAGGTTGGAGGGTTGGAGGAAGTGCAAATATGTCCACCAGACCCTCAAAGGTTGCCCAGCCCAGACCTAAACTGGAGCTAATGTCAATTTAGTTAGCCAACCTTTTCAATCATGGTTTGAAGCTAGCTTTCTCCTGCAAACCACGATTAAGATGACCAAGTACTGTTTAAGTTTAATGCACAAAGGCCACAGTTATTTTTATCTTGGAAGAAAATTATTCCAGATCATTGCTCACAGCCATGCTGGGGAAGGCAGGTGGGCATCTTTTACTTTCACTCCACTACCATCATTTTCTTCTCTGGAAGTAAAACTTCAATAACAACAAATTAAACAACACATTTTGCTGCCCTTTCATAATGTCCTAAATCCAGTGTCTGAGGTGACTCCTGGGTTTGAAGCTTTCTTTGATGGCTCAAAATGATTTGGCAGAAATTTTCTTAAGACAATTATTCTAAAAAGCCAGTAAATTAAGCAAAGAGCTGTCCACCTGTCAAGTAATAGAGTGGAAAAAGTTGCACAAGAGTGAAAGAGATGCAGAAGAAAGATTTGTGTGGACAGCATTTCAAATTTGGTTTTAGATTCACTAGGGATATTGTAAATCCATGTGTCTTTTGTTCTTATGCCCAAGAATGTGAGGCAATATAGATTTGATCCTTACTTTTGCCATGGCAAGACATTTCCTGCCCTTTTTGCTAGGAGTATTTGCATTTGCAATGTTTTGGAGGTGTGTGTGCATAAATGGCGCCTGTGAAGCAAACAGTAATAGTTTTGATGGCTAACAGCGTAAAAACACTTTATCTTTTGTCAGTTTTCCTCACCAATCAGTCTTTTCAAATCTTTTTCAAATCTTTTTTCATGAATCAAATAGTCAATCTGTGTTTTCTACATTTGCTTTATAAAGGGGGAAAATAGTAGTTTTGTGCAGAGATGGAATCTGCACAAGTTGTAGAAACAGGGTAATTGTACAATAAAAGCCTCATGAGGATTTGGTGGAAGAACAGGTCTTTCCAATATGTCAGGGTTTGGCAATTGGTAGTCCACTGAACAAATGTGGCATGTAATTGGTTGGTAAATCACAAGCTTCTGCAACACAGGTGCAGTTGCAAACACTGTCTCAGTAGATAGCATACTGCCAGGTTTGGCAACCTTTACTAATTTGTGCGTACTCTGTTTTGTGTGAATATGGAGGGAGGGAAGGAGGTAGAGTGTAGAGAGAAAAAAACATGCATGTTTTGTATACCTATACAATTGCCCAACTGTGCTGCCCAAGTTAAACAATGTCCCCACATACATATCCCACCCAAAGAAGTGTTTCAGCACTAAGGAAATTTACCCAGACCGTTTCATAGTAGGACAGCTGGACTCAGCTTTAGTCTAGGCTCATCAGTTCCCAGTCCCTGAACTTGTTTACAACACCCAGCATTTATCCATGGAACACATAGAGCAGAAGACTGTGTTTGATATTGGCTTGCATCCTGCTAATGAAAGGCAACCTCACGATAGCAATTCTTCCAGAGACTGCTAACTCCTGCTGTACTATGCAGGTGGCCTGGGACATAGTATGCAATTATCCACTGTTCACAAGATGTTCCCCTGGCAATCCACTAGAACATATCCACACTCTAAAGTATATGTAGCCAGGTCATTTTCACAGTTATAACAATGTGATTACATGCATCAGTTCCTACCCACTGTGAGGCCCCCAAATCTCAAAATGAGGCTGTGGAATCCAACTCCTCTAATGCTTTTTCTTCTTCCTGGTAGTACAGTGGATCTTTGGTATCTACTGAATTTGGTTCCAGGACCCACCATGGATTCCCAAATCCATGGATGCTCGAATCCTGTTATATACAGTGGGGTAGTAAAATGGCAAAATCAATATAAATACATTATATAAAATGGCAAAATTAAGGTTTGCTTTTTGGAATTTTGTTGTTGTTGATTTTGTTGGATATTTTCAAGTCGTGGATGCAGAGGGCTGATTGTAATTTATACCAATAGATATTGCCAATGTCTTTTGTCTTTTCTGCACAATGACTGACCAACAAGCACACATATCCAGGGCTAAGGTGGAGGCCTCAATGGTGGCACAATTTATTTCACAAACTACGTAGCATGGACCTGGAAACAGCTAACATTGTGGCCTCTCCCTTCTCTTCTGGCTGTTTATTCTGACATTTGGAGTATCCCACTGGTGTTCTGAAGGGTTCCTTGGAGGTTTCCAAGGCAAAGTAAAAGGATCTGTAATGGCAGATGAACTTTGATGACAAAGGCAGGCCCACTACAGTAAACCTTCTGCTGTATCAGGTTTATGCTCAGCCCAGTTTTCTCCACTGAGACTTTCCCTGCTGGCCAGTGTACCAACATGAATTCAGTGTGTGCACTAGAAAAGTGGTTCTCAAACTTTGGTCCTTCAAATGTTGTGGACTTCAGCTCCAGAAATCCTTCGCCATTGGCCAAGTTGACTGAGGTTTCTGTAAGATGAAGTCCAAAACACTTGGAGAACAAAAGTCTGAGAATCAATGAACTAAACTACATTCATAAATGTGTTCTAGGCGTGCCTCCTCCAGCAATATGAAGTATTCCTTAGGAGAAGAAAGTTTGAAAGCCACTGGAACATGGGATAGCAATATCGTTAGCGCTTACATTTCCTTGCTACTTTATTGTGCTAAGCACTCTCTTAAGCAGTTTAAAATGTGTTAGCCAATTGTCCCAAACAAGCTGGGTATTCATTTTGCCAACCTAAGAAAGGATGGAAGACAGAGTTAACCTGGATCCCTGCAGGATTGAACTCACAACGTTTTGGCTACAGTACTGGCATTTAACCACTTCACCACCAGGGCTCCTGTTATGGGATAGGCTCAAATACTACATTCCCTCAAATGTAGAGGCATCTCCCTCTGCTTAATGGGATTGTAAGGAACAATAGGGAAGGGGGGTCCATTTTACTGCCCGAAGAATTGTGGTGCCTGAGTCCTGTATAAGTATGTGAAGGGGTGTCATATTGAGGATGGAGCAAGCTTGTTTTCTACTGCTCCAAAGAATAGAACACAGAACAATGGATGCAAGCTACAGGAAAAGAGATTCCACCTCATCATTAGGAGGTACTTCCTGACAGTAAGAGCTTTTTGACAGTGGAGCACACTCCTTTGAAGAGTGGTGGAGTCTCTTTTCTTGGAGGTCTTTAAACAGAAGCTAGATGGCCATCTGTTGGGGGTGCTTTGATTGTGAGTCCCTGCATGGCAGGGCATTGGACTGGATAGTCCTTGGGTTCTCTTCCAACTCTATGGTTCTATGAAAGGACAAGACAGCACCCCCTTTGCATTTCTAAGTCCAAAGCTAACTGGCCAATAAATCTTTATTCACAAGGGGAAGCATCCTTCATCACACTAGGCTGCCATCTCTCAAAATCTATTGCCTGAAACAACTGCCTAATTTTGCCTGATGGAGAAGTGACCTTCCACTCATCTGCTAGCAGTCTATGGGTGCACTTTCTGATTTAGAGGTAGGACAGTAGTGTGAGACAGAAGCAGTGATCTCAGCCCTAGATTTAAGAAAGCTTATTTCGCTGCTTCAGCAAAACCCCAGGTAGCTGAGCAAGTCAACAGTTTCTGAATTCAGAAGATAGTCCATCTGTGCTGACTGCAAAGGGCCAGCCTTCTGGTACTTAATATCAGGGCTGGCTATTTCAGAGGCTTCATGTTATGGTCAGCGGCTGGTGCTGAACATTCAGCTGCCCTCTCGTGTGTGACTCATTTTTGAAATTCAAGCACACAGAGACCCAAGCAGCACAGGAGTAAGATCCAGCCTCAGAATTTCATATTTCCAAATTAAACTTTACAATCACTGAGAGAACTTTAGGGTTTTCTACATAACATTATCTCCACAAAACAGGGAACTGGCAGTCACTCAATCACAATGGATTGAGTTTAAATTTTGACTTTCTCACCTATTGTTGAGCTCTTCTGCCTGTCTCAGTTGAGTAACTACATTTTAGTTCACAGCTTTGCATCACTGTAATTGTATCAGAATGTTCATACTAAATTGCCTAAGCTGAATACCTAGTTCTTGAGTAATTTGTTTACTTCTGTTCTGTTTCCATGCATCTTTCCTCTTCTTCTCCTCTAACATTTAGAAAAGGATATATCCTGTACTCGGTTCTGTTCATTAGTTACAAAAGCCACCAAACTACTCATGGGGGGGGGGCATCCTCAGCGGTGTCACAATATGTCCTCTTTTTCTAAAAATGTTTGGCACAGTTCAAGCATTTTATCACACATTGCTCTTTTTCTTCCTCTGTCCTGCCTTAAGTCACTTCCCCTCACACTTTTTGCCCATGGAGATGTAATCATGTAGCCATACCTTGTTGGCTGCATATCATTTTGATGTCATCTCACAAACCACATGATCTCTGATCTGATTCACCTATTTGACTAATTCAGGATCCAGGAAGAAGTTGTTGTGGGAATGACCTCCCTATCATAACTGTTTCTGTGTGCAAATGGGTTGTTGTTGTTTGGTTTGAGAGGACTTGCATACTTTCCTCACCATCACAATGGCACAGCCCACTCAAAAGCTGTTACACTGGGGTGGGGGAGTGCAATGTGCATGATTCATTAGCTAGATTTATATGCACCCTTTCCCTTAGTGACCTCAAGGCTGCATAGACAGCTCTCCTCCTCACAACCTTGTCCCTCAACAACCCTGTGACAGAGAGAAAGAGTGGCACAAGGCCACTCAAGGAATGCCATGGTTCACTGGACTACAACTAAAAACTTCCATGGCCCAATTTGACATTCTAACCACTGTTTCATCTGACGGAGAGGAGTCTTCATGGGCACCATTGTCTGCATCACAATCATGCCTTTTGGAGCTTTATCTGCTGCAGGATCCAATGATGGCAGGGGAGAAACATGGTAGGAAAAGAGACATTTACTGTGGGAAGGGAGATTTAGTAGTAGCTTGTGCACATGAATGAGCCATGGATGGCCTGCTGTCTGTGCTGCCCATATGTGTTGTCCGGAGAAGCAGATAATTATTTAGCCAACCCTGTTCAAATGCAATTACAAAAACTGGAGATGGGATGGAAACAATGAAAGAAGAGCTAGCCATGCCCTTCACAGTGGAAAATAGAAGTGTGACACTGTATTTCATAAAGAATTGATGATACTTAAGGATGGCTTTGCTCCACAGGCAAAAAACAGAGAAAAGTAATTAGGGGAACAATTAAAAATGAGGGGAATACTGGCTTAAATCCAATTGTTAGTTCTAATCAGGGTGGACACATTGAAGCAATGAGGTTTACATAAGTGCTGGCCTTACCATCCTTACCAGCATTCAGCAGTCAATCCAATGTGTCTGCTCTAGTTGTGACTAGCAATTGGATTTAGGCCATTGTCACAACAACTGTAGCTAATCCTCTAATTCAACAGTTTTTGTGACTGTATCAGGATAACAAACCACTTTGTGTGAGAAACACCTTTTGCAGCATGTAGCATAGCTTATGAAGGTGCCTTGACTTTGCCCTCAGATGCCTGCTATAAGAGCATTCTCAATATGGAACAGATTCAATTTACATATTAATCCATTATCACAAGGTTGCATAACACCACACAGAGTGATCACTTTCCACTCAGCCAGTATATTAACTGCAACCACTCTATCCCTTTTCCTCTCTTGGCCAGTTTGTGTTTGCCAGTTGTGCCATATTTCTTTGGACTTTTTTTTTTTTACCTTTTAATCCTTTCCATGATGCCAGAAGAAATATTACCAACTGGGCTGGAGAACTTCCAGGCACTTGATGCACTAATAAGGAACTGGCTACGTAGCTTTCCAGCATTACTTCATACAAGCCATGGAAACTTTTTCTTTTCCATGAAAGAGCCAAAAGTAAATGAGATAAGGCCTCTGACTTAGTGCCTTAGAATCATGGAAAGGAGGAATTGGGTTTGACTCAATGTAAAATGTCATTGCTTATGCAAAAAAAAAAAAAAAAAAAAAAAAAAAAAGCCGGGGAGGCACTTGTTTGTTTTAAGCAGTGACTCCCAGCGTGATGTGCCAGAAGTTTTGGACAGCAGCCTCAATCACCCACAACCACTGGCCTAGCTGACTTAGGATGATAGGCAATGTAGTCTAAAGACATGCAGGGATGCAAAGTTGGGAATCATTTTTCCATAAAGTTGTTGCTTTTTGACAACAAATGGCAGTGTTAATCTTGAAAAACAGTCTGGTTTAGATGGTAGGCAGGCCACACCATATCTGCTGCCTTGGGGCCATCATGTGCCTGCTGCATCAGTGGAGCTTCCCTGCATACATGCAACCGATAGGGACAGGTATTTGCAGATGGAAACTAGGGTGTGGGGTAGGGCTAAAACTAAATCTCTCACCATGCTTTTCAGAAAAGAGCTGCTTCTTCCCCTTTGAATATGGTCCTTGAGATTTTTGTTTCTTCCCTTGGAAAGAGAAAAGAATGGCTAAAATATTGAAACTTTGGGTCACATCTTCAGATTTGACAGGTTCACTACCAGAAGAGAAAAGTGCAGGAGCACTGGAGATGGAAAAGAAATCAGTTGTGGCATAATAAGTCTGATGAGACCATGTGCCACATATTGAAGACAGAGCCTGAAGCCAAAACAGCAGATTCTTTATTTAGTAATTTTGAAACTTTAGAAAACATTATGCATATCAGTGTGTCTCCCAAGGAATCTTTCCACATCTACTATAAAACTCTTATGAAATGCATGAGGTTCTGGGTCAAACTCAGGGTGTATGATGAGATGTCACTGTTCAGACTCAATTAATCATGAGGCGCCAAGACCCAAGATAGCTTTGAGACTAGGCCAACAGCCAGTCTATTAAGCATCCCTGTTGCCCCATGTGAAGTGAAAGTATATCCGAGAGCACACCTACAATGGTGTTGCTTTATATATAGGGTTGCATGACAATGGTGTTCCATTGCAGAGAAAACATATCAATGGTAACTATGCTAGCTGTTTTTCAGAGAAGACTGACCAGATCCTATACTATACGTCAGTTAGGAAAAGAGGAAGAATGCAAGTGCTAAAAAGCTTAGGAAATTTGTTGCTGTAAGAGTTTTTTGGACTACAACTGTCAGAATCTCCAGGCATGGGCCTTTTTTCCAGGCTGTGAAGGCAGAGTTTTCTCAAGCTTTAAATCTGTCAGAAGAGTAGAAAGAGCTCATTATTTTAAATTCACTGTTAGCCATCTTGAGTCTCTATATTGGGAGAAAGATGGGATATGAATACATAAAATAAATTTAAAAAGCAATAATTCTTCATCACCTATTCTGTGGTGGTGGTGACAGCAAGAATGCAATAATTTTCCATCAGTTTTGCATCTGTGCTGTATGTGCCATCCAACATAGACTTTTTCAACTTGACCTGCCAAACTATGGGAAGAAACCTTTGAAAGTTCATTGTGACCTTGTACTTCAAAAATAAAATGATTCACATTCATTGGAACTTGGGCATTAGGAGTTCTGCACTTCAGTTGATGGATATGTTTAGAACATCATCTAAACTAAGGATAAGGAACCTGTGGAACTCTAGGTGTCAATGGACTAAAACTTCAACCAGCTTTAGCCTCTAATACTCAGGGAGGACAGTTTCCCCAGCTGTGGTCTAGACCTGTTTTGCTGGATAAATTACAGTTGGTGCAGCCTGAGGATGTGGAAACAGTGCTTGGTAAACAGTTATCTGTTTAGCCTTTACCTTCTTGGCAAATAATGTCTAGCAAGACAGAAGTGGCTTGCTGGGTAAAGGGTACAGTGAATGCTACTTTATGAGGGGCAGTTCTAGGCGCCTTGAAGAAGGAAGTTATAAGAAAAATATATCTGAAGAAATACCACTTTTATCCTGGAAAAAATATATAATTATCAGCTGGCTAAAGGGATGCGGTGGCTTAGTGGTTAAGCTGCCAGTTCTGATGATTGGAAGAGCAGGAGGTTGGCAGTTCGAGGCCCGGGTGCTGCATGATGGAGTGAGCTCCCATCAGTAGTCCCAGCTTCTGCCAACCTAGCAGTTTGAAAGCATGCAAATGCAAGGAGGTAGACAGGTACCACTTTGGTGAGAAAGTAACAGCATTTAGTGCAGTCATTCTGGCCACATGACCACCAGAGCAGTCCTCAGGCAACGCTGGCTCTTTGGCTTAGAAACGGAGATGAGCACTACCCCTACGGTCAGTTACGACTAGATATTCATGTCAAGGGATTACCTCTACCTTTAAACACACTCCCTTTCTGAGTACAGTACTTGAATGGGTTTTTAAGATGGCTCTTAGTAAAGGTAAATAAAATATTCATTTAAAAATTAATGTACAAACTAATTAATTCATGATCCTTCAGTGTAATATTCAGTATAATAAAATAAATACATCTTTTCTTTTAAAGAAAAGCAGAAAGTATGTTTACCGTTTAAAGACTTAATCATCTGATGAACCGATGACATTGGTTTGTTAAAGTATTTGTTGTTTGTCTTCAAGTCATTTCCGACTAATGTTTCACCAGGTTTTCTTGGCAAGATTTGTTCAGAGGGAGTTTGCCTTCCTCTGAGGCTAAGAGACTGTGACTTATTCAAGGTCACCTACTGGGTTTCCATAACTGAGCAGGAATTTCAACCCTGATCTTCACTCATAGCCCAGTGCTCCAACCACTACACTATGCTGGCTCTTATTAAAGTATAATAGATACCTATTACAGTCCACTTCTGTACATATTTAACCCATAGCAAATTACATTGGGTGCCCTTGGGCAAGTCACACACTCTTGCACATTGGGCAAGTCACTCACTCTCTCTTTAGCATCACCGTAATTCAGAAACAACAATAAAATCATGTTGAGTTCAATATAATTCACTACTAAGGTAAGGGGTTATAAGATTGCTACCTCAGTAGTCTTAGCATATGTCCTATGCTTTTAAATAATTGCTTCTAGCTATCCATGTTTTAGACAGAATTTTATAACTAGTTCATATTGTTAATAATTTAATTTTCCTTGACTTCCAAGATGCTCATTAAGGAAAAAAAAAACAAAAACAAAAAAAAAAAAAAAACAACCTAGAAATATTGTCAAAAATTACATCCAACCATGACCCAATGCAACTGATACTGAATAACAGGAGTGATAAAAAAATTAAGAGACACAACACAAATTGCAGACATTTAAAATTTAAAATTATTATTTCATAGGATAGAGCATTGAATCTACTGATATTAAATCAGAAACATAGCAAATATAGGGATATAGGAAAATTAAAGACATGATATGGCTAACGTGGTCAGAAAACCTGTGTCACACAGCCAGGAGATGATGTTTACATTTTATTTTGAAGAATGGTTTTACTGGCTTGCACATGTTTTGTTTAAGTGAGGGACTAGTACACGAAATAGAGCAAGGATATATAGTGACTTCAGCTTTTGTCAAAAGGAGGACACTTTACAAAGATATTTTCTTCAGAAATCTGAGTATACGAATCAGAGACAGGATTTCAAATAGGCAGATATGAGTCTTAGAGAAAAGCTGGGGCCTGGGAATCACCCACGATTCTTTTGCATGCTGCAAGGTTGGTACACCATATATATGCAGCCCTCAAGCCCTTCCCATCCTTCGTGCTGTCTAAGGGGGGTTGCAGACTGCCAGAAATAGTGCAAATTGAGTCCACTTTTAGGGTTAGGGTTAGTGCTAGGGAATCATGGGAATTGTTTTTTTTCTGAGACATTGAGCCTTCTCTGTCAGAGAGATCTGGTGCCACAATAAAATACAGTTCCCATGATTCCCTAACCCTAACCCTAAAGGTGGACTCAATTTGCACTATTTCTGGCAGTTTGCAACCCCCCTAAGTCCTTGTTGCTACGTAAAGGTCAGTAATTCAGTTTTATTATATCTATCACAACTTTTTCAGTGTGACATGGAGGGCAATTCCAATTTTGTGGCATTTGATGAGGACATGAAAGAACCTTCTCAATGGCTACCTCCAGACGGTGGAACTCCTTTCCAGACTGTAAAACTCCATTTTATTGAGGCAGGTCTTTGGTTCTAAACTTCTTGTAGCAGAAGGAGTTTTTAATGGAGTGTGCTGTGTTTTTATCTTTTAAATGGTGTTTTAAATGTTTTTAATATAGATTTATTTTGTAAAATGAGATTTCGTTGTAATCTGCCTTGGCTCCTGTGTCTGGAGAAAGATGCAATGTAAATTAAACAAATAAATATATTTGCTGTAAGTCTGTGAGAATTTTAGTTGCCCATTCATTTTAAATGATTGCACATACATAATTCTATCCAAAGGAGAAGATCCTATATATTACAGCAGGAAACCCTGTTTTCTCACTGATGTAGTGGCAGATGGCAGTTTCCATGTCAGTAGCTGCCAATACACTTTGGCCTGAATTCAAGGTGCTGATGATGACATTGAAAGCCAAAGTAGCTTGGGTTTGTAGTACCTGAAGGAGTCTCTCTCTCTCTCTCTCTCTCTCTCTATATATATATATATATGCCTGTCTGAGGATGGAGATCTCCTGCTTACTGCCGCACCAGTGGAAGTGATGCTCTGTGGGAGGAGATGGGAGAGAACCTTTTTTGCTGTGACTCCCCAGTTGTGGGATGCCCTCATCTTGGGAAGTCTGACTGGTGCCAACATTGGCTTCATTCCAGCGCCAAATTAAAATTTTTCATTAAAGCCTTTGAAACTGAACTGAGTTCTTCTAATATGGGCAAGTTCATAGTTTTAAACTGCTTTAGCCTATTTAACATGTTCTGATGTATTAAATTGTTTAATATTCTTTTAGTCTGTTGGAATTATTTGTATTGTTTTACATTTTACATTATTTAAATTTAAGTTACTTGTACACCACACTGAGAACCCAAGAATTATTGTCCAGTTAGTCTGACATTAGTACCAGGAAAGATTCTAGAGCAGATCATTAAACACAGAGTCTGTGAACATTTAGAAAGAAACACCCTAATCACATAGAGTCAACATAGGTTTCAGAGAAACAAGTCATGCCAGACAAATCTGATCTCTCTCTCTCTCTCTCTCTCTCTCTTTTGATAGAATTACAAGCTTGGTAGATGAAGGGAATGCTGTGGATATTGCATATCTTGATTTCAGTAAGGCCTTTGACAAGGTTCTCCCTGATATTCTTGCAAACAAGCTAGTAAAATGTGGGCTAGACAAGGTAACTGTTACATGGATTTGCAATTGATTAGGGGGCTGAACCCAAAAGGTGCTCAACAATGACTCCTTTTCATTCTGGAGAGAAGTGACCCCACAGGGTTCTGTCCTGAGCCCAGTGCTATTCAACATCCTAATCAATGATTTGGATGAAGGAATAGGGGGCATGCTTCTCAAATTTGCAAATGACACCAAATTAGGAGGAGTAGCTAATACCTCAGAGGACAGGATGAAAATTCAAAATGACCTTAATAGATTAGAAAGCTGGGCCAAAGCTAACAAAATGAATTTCAACACAGAGAAATCTAAGGTACTGCACATAGGTCATAAAAATGAAATGCATAGATATAAGATGGGAGACACTTGGCTTAACATGACTATGTGTGAAAGGGATCTAGGAGTCCTAGTAGACCACAAGTTGAACATGAGTCAACAGTGTGATGCAGCACCTAAAAAGACCAATGCAATTTTAGGCTGCATTAATAGAAGAATAGTGACTAGATCAAGGGAAGCAATAGTGCCACTGTATTCTGCTCTGGTCAGGCCTCACCTGGAATACTATGTCCAGTTCTGGGCACTACAATTCAAAAAGGATGTTGAAAAACTGGAGCGTTTCCAGAGGATGGTGACTAAAATGGTGAAGGATCTGGAAACCATGCCCTATGAAGAACGACTTAGGGAACCGGGTTTGTTTAGCCTGGAGAAGAGACAGTTAAAAGGCAATATGATAGTCCTGATTAAATATTTGAAAGGGTGTCATTGAGGAAGGAGCTAGCTTGGTTTCTGCTGGTCCAGAGAATAGGACCTGGGACAGTGGATGCAAGCTACAGGAAAAAAGATTCCACCTCAACATTAGGAGGAACTTCTTAACAGTGAGAGCTGTTCAACAGTGGAACACACTCCCTCAGAGAGTGGTGAAGTCTCCTTTGGAGGTCTTTAAACAGAGGCTGGACGGCCATCTATCGGGGATGCTTTGATTTGCTCCTGCATGACGGGATTGGACTGGATGGCCCTTGTGGTCTGTTCCAACTCTCTGATTCTACGAGATCATATGATACAGGACCGAATAAAAATCTTTAAATGAATAAATGAGTAAATACCATTGGGGTGGTGAATCCACTTTTGTGTGGATTCAAATTTGAAAGGACCCAAGGTGCCATGATAAGATTACTTCTTTAAATTTTGGACTAAAACCCAAAGAGCCCTCCACTGATATGAAAGTCAACATCTTCCCCTGCACTAATGGAACTGTGTCTGTCATTGGATAAGAGGGACTAAATTCTGCAATCCCCTTCTTGCAGCCCCTAGCAAACCCTCAATATGTCTTGGCAGTTTAGAAGACTAGGCAGAAGATGCTGCAGGGAGTTGGAGAGAAAAAGAACATTCCACTCCAAAAGTGAACAATGCTGGCTTTCACCTAAAATTTGCTTCAAGAAACTATTCTTTTTTAAAATAGTTATAAAATACGTAGAGTAAATCTGAGTAGGGAGAATCCATTCAAATAGGACATCTCACAGAGTGGCAATTGTTAGCGGTCATCTGCATATATTTATTTCAGACTCCCTATATCTTAAATATATGCTGCACCTTTGTGCTCAGCTTTTATTCCATTGAAGTCCCCCACAATTAAATGGCCGAATACTTTTCCATTGTTTTTTTAAAAGACTTTACAGAAACAAACATAACAAACAAACAATGCATCCCAGCTCCAGCACAATGGGGTATACCAAACCAGTGTTTCCCGACTATCCAACTAAAGTATCTCCAGCTGCCATGACAATAATTGTAATGAAGTATATTTCCAAAGAGCCAGTGGTTTGAACCTCAGACTACAACTCTCAAGATCTGGGTTCGATTCCACACTTGGCTGTGGAAACCCACTGGCTGTTCTTGAGTGAGTAACACACACAGCTCCAGAAAACCCTGTGATAGGGTTGCCTTAGGGGAGCCATTAGACTACAATCTTTCTAAAATGGAAATGACACTGGAGGAGGATTTCACACAACAATGGACCCTCATATGGACAAACTTTCCATCTCAGATTTAAGCTTAAAAAAAAAAAAAAGTAAATAGGAAACAAGGATCAGTTTGTAGAGAGATCTTGTAGCACTATCACTGAAAGAAAGAGCTTTCGTAGACTTCAATCTACTTCCTCAGATGCATTTGGTGGAGTCATTTGTTGTTGTTAACTGCCCTCGAGTCGATCTCGATGAGCCATCTCCAAGTCCCCTGTCCTCCACTGCTCTGCTTAATTCCTGAAACCCCTTAATACCTGTGACCTCCTTAATAGAGTCCATCCATGTGGCATTTGGCCTTCCTCTCTTCCTCTCCCTCTCCTCCTTTCCCAGCATTATTGTCTTTTCCAATGAGTCCTCCTTTCTCATGATGTGCTCGAAGTACGACAGCCTCAGTTTGGTCATCTTGGCTTCCAGAGAGGCTTCTGGCTTGATCTGCTCTAGGACCCATTTGTTTGTCCTTTTGGCTGTCCATGGGATCCTTAGCACTCTTCTCCAGTACCACATCTCAAATGCATTGATTTTCTTCCTATCATCTTTCTTAACTGTCCAGCTCTCACATCCTTACATAGTAATAAGGAATACAATGGCTTGTGTGATTCTAACTTTTGTGGTGAGTTGTATGTCTTCGCATTTTAGAATCTTTTCTAGTTCTTTCATAGCCATCCTCCCCATTCTTAGGGCTGTTGCAGACCGGCCCAAAGGGCTGGTCTGGGGTAGAGTTGGGGTGGGGCAGCTGCACACCGGCCGCCCCACTCCCACCCCAACGGCACCCCTAAAAGGAGTGGCATTTTGCCACTCTTTTAATTGTGGCAAAAGAAAGGATTGGGGCCATGGCATGGGGTTGCCATGGCTCTGATCCACCGCTCCCCAGGGCGGCTCTCTGCCTCCCCAAATGGGCTGTCTGCATCAGCCCTTAGTCTTCTTTGATTTCCTGACTGCAGTCCCCATTTCTATCAATGTTTGATCCCAATATGGGAATTCTTTTACTATTTCTATTTCTTCATTGTCTAGGTTGAACCTGTGAAGGTCCTTGGTGGTCATTATTTTCATTTTCTTTATGTTCAACATTAATCCTGCCATTGCACTTTCTTCTTTGATCTTTCTTAGTATGTATTCCAGGTCTGTGAGGTTTTCTGCTAATATTATGGTGTCATCAGCATATCTTAGATTACTGATATTCCTTCCTCCTATATTCACTCCTCCTTCTTCTGCATCCAAGCCTGCTTTTCTTATAATATGTTCTTCATACAAGTTGAACAGATGGGGTGAAAAGATGCAGCCTTTTCTGACTCCTTTGCCGATTGGGAACCATTCTGTTTCTCTGTGCTCTCTTCTGACAGAAGCCTCTTGTCCTGAGTACAGATTCTTCATCAAGAGTATCAGATGTGTTGGCACTCCCATGTCTTTAAGGGCATTCCATAGCCTTTCATGATTTATGCAGTCCAAGGCTTTGCTATAGTCTATAACGCACATGCTGATTTTCTTTTGGAATTCCCTGATGCGCTCCATTAACCATCATATATTTGCAATGTGGTC
This sequence comes from Phrynosoma blainvillii, assembly GCA_026167975.1. NCBI lineage: Eukaryota > Metazoa > Chordata > Lepidosauria > Squamata > Phrynosomatidae > Phrynosoma > Phrynosoma blainvillii. The sequence goes on from JANUYF010000004.1 coordinate 159,755,066, forward strand.
CCTCGTGCTCTTCCTTTCCTGAACCCCGCTTGGACATCTGGGATCTTTCTTTCCATGTATGGTTGGAGTCTGTGTTGCAGAATTTTGAGCATAATTTTGCTTGCATGCGAGATTGGTGCTATGGTCCTATAATTGCTTAAATCTCTTGTGTCTCCCTTTCTGTGGATGGGACTGTATATTGATCGCTTCCAATCTGCTGGTCATCATTTTGTTTTCCATATCTGTTGACATATGTTGGTTAACACTAGAGTTGACTCAGAGTGGATTGCAGCAGTTCAGTTGGAATATCATCGGTTTCTGGTTATTTGTTTTTCGCTATTTCTCTTATTGCTGTTTCCACCTCACTTTTTATGATTTGGGGTTCATTTTTATATGGTTCTTCATTCCATGTGTTCTTCATTTTGTCATCTCTTTTGTATAATTTTTCTGTGTATTGCATCCAATGTCATTTTATTTCTTCTTGGTCTTAAATTATGTTATGTTTATTGTTATAAATCGTCCCAGTCCTTGGTTTGAATTTTCCTTTGATTTCCCAAATCTTGTGAAATAGATCTCTTGTTCTTCCCTTTTTGTCTTCTATTTCTCTTCATTGGTCATTGTAGTAACTTTCTTTATCTTTCCACCCAAGCCAATGTACTGTTGCATTCATAATTCTTGGTTTTTTCCTACCTCCCTTTTGTTTTTCTTCTTTTTTTATTGATTGTATTGTTTTTTCTGTCATCCATCTTTTTTTCTCTTTCTTTTTGTTTATTGAAAGTGTCTGTCTGCATTCTTCTTTTATTATGTCCCTGGCTTCAGACCATAGTTCCTCTGGGTCTCAGTCTGTTATGCTTAGTAGTGTGAATCTGTTTCTTATGCTGGCAGCAAATTCTGTCAAGATATTATATAGATCATATTTTGGTATAATCACTGGTTTTGTTTTCTTCTTTAATCTTACTCTTATTTTTGATATGAGTAATTTGTGAACTGTGCCACAGTCGGCACCTGATCTAGTCTTGGCCACCAGTATAGAGTTCCATCATCTTTTATTTCCAATTATATAATCTGTTTGGCTTTTGTGTTGACCATCTGGTGATGTCCACGTGTATAGCCTTCTTTGTGGCTGCATGAAAAATGTGTTTGCAATTAATAGGTTGTAGGCTTCACAAAAATCTACCAGATGCTCACCTGCATCATTTCTTTTGCCTAATCCAAATCTGCCTACTGTTTTTGAATCTTCTTTGCTTCCAATTTTTGCATTCCAATCTCAGCTTGACATCCTCTGTTGGTGTGCTGTCAATTTCTTCCTGTACTCCTTCATAGAATCTTTCAATTTCTTCCTGTTCTGCCTCTGTGGTTGGTGCATATACTTGAATTATGGTAATATTCTATTTTTACTATGTCTAGCTTCCCTTGGCTCATGCTTCTCACATTCCTATTTTATCCCTATTTTATGTGTAATGCTGCTTTGGATGCCATTTGCCTTCCTAAGGTTGTCTGTTATTTGTCTTGGCATCTTTCTTATGCCTTGGCTAATCTTGTAAATGTGATATCCCTTTATCTCTCCCTCCTTCCCATTCTGTTAATGCTCTGATCCTGCCTGTGTCTCACTTGGGGGGTGTCTCATCATAGGGTTTACTAGGTGATGGGGTTATACAAGGAGGGCCACCTACACCTCCCTGTGTGCAGTGCCAACCAATGTGAGCTTTGGTGACACAATTCACTCCTGTCAGTGACACCCACCACTACTGCTGCTGCCCAGTAGCTGTTGGTCTCCCTATATTATTCCTCCTGTCATTGCTTGTTTGAGTCATAGGGGTTTGAAAAACTAAAGCGATGTGCTGTAGTGCATTAGCCTCAGATATGGTGAAATGCAATTCATTTGTCTAGCAAAATTTACTGGGTGCTCAAAATCACCTTTGCAAGGATTACCTATTGGGTTACAGAGGCTAGCCCTCTTCACAAACTACTGAGACAGCCAAACAAACAGGCATATCTAACTTGAAAGAGAAGTCTTTGTAAACAGACAGCAGTGCATCAAAAGTCTGACTCTAGGAAACTAACCAGGCTTGTCATTCCCCCTTCTGGGGCCCTCATTCCACCACTCTACATGGGCCGCTTCTCTGTTGTTGTTGCTACGCAACACAGATCCTTATTCAGTATGTGCTATGACAAACCTTATCAACAACTGTACACTAAAATAGATTAAAATATTGAATTTTAATAACCTCTACAAATATGTTTTATGTCTGCTAGGACAAAGCACATAGAGGGGGGCCTCTTGACTGAACACACATGCACACAATCCTTCCCAAAACACACCGTATGAATGCCAAGTCAGCCAGTTAATCCCAATCCTAGCAATGCCTACAGGGAAAACCTGTCAAACCATTGGAGTCACTTATCAAACTGCAGAAGTTTTCCAAATAAGAATTTTTAAAAATCGATTTTAGCTCAAAATCAACAGTGACCATCCTTTTACCCACTTCTCATATCTAGCTAAATTTTAAAACAACTGTGGAGCCATTCCCTAAGTACAAACCATACTGCCTGCTGCTCCTCTCCCCATTTCCAGTTATAATGGCAAAATGTGATCAATATGTCTCACCCTGTGCATAAGGCTGCAAGTGTAGCCCTAACATTTGAATAATCATACTCTTGCCTTTTTAATGTAATAGGCACAGCTTGTCCTTGTAAGCAAAGTTCTATTAAGCTGGGTGCAATGTGTAATATTACTCTACTTAGGTCAGGATCAGCATCCAGCTTGCTTCTGTATTTGGACACGAGGACAGCAAGTAATGGAAACCCTGTTTTGCACAGGTTATATTCTCTGCTCAAAATTGCCTTGGCCTCCATCCTCAAGTTGTTTTTCTAAACAAGTTCATGTTCAGCAATGGATAGTCTTAACTGTTCTTTGGCTTTTCTGCAAACCCTTTGAATGTAGTTTGCAAACCACTATTGAGAGTCTCTGGTGCAGAACATTTTTAAGTATTAAGCCTATGGGCCCTTTCACAATACACAACGTTAGCACAATGATTCTAACTGCCGTGTTTGCACCCTATGTAATCCTGGGATTTGCAGTTTAGGTAGGAGTACTTAGAATTCTAAGCCAGAGAGCTCTAATGCCTCACCAAACTACAAACCTCATGATTCCATATCAGTCATAGTGCTTTAATGAAGTACTGAAAGGGCATCATTTCTTTAATTCAGTCTTATTCACTAACTTACTTTTAGTTCCTGTACTTTGTGAGTTAAGGTAGCTAGAGATATAAGTAAAGGAAGCACCTCTGTCAACAGCCTTCTGGCATCCCATATTGTCCTCCAGGACAGGTTCTCTGTGTAGTTCATTTATTGATGGCTTCTCTTTTCCTTATCTACCACATTTTTTGTATGTGCTCATTTCCCAATTTATAGGTGGAATTCCAGTCATGGGAATGGATACATTGTTGGAAACAGAAGAAATCTGGACAATTTCAGTATGAGAAGTGTCCAGTAGAAAAGGAGTACTCAGAACATTATATTTCTAAAGAGGTAGCTGCGTTAGTCTGTTGAAGTTTTTTTTTTTTTTTTACACAGGGTTTTATGGCATATTACCAGTGTCTTGAGCTTTCATATAGTCCAAGTGAGCCATACTTTATAAAAGCTCATTCTGTAATACTTTATATTGAGCTCATACTTTATAAAAGCTCATTCGCTTCAGAAATCCCATAAGGTGCTATGGGATTTTATTTATTTATTTACAAAATGTTAATTCCTGGATAACCTTTACTCAGAATGGAATAAGGATAACATTTTTCTTTGAATTTATACTCTTCAGAAATCTATGAGATGGCATATTCAATTTTCATTGTAAAAGCTATACAATGAGATTTGGTAGATTCTCTATTATTGCATTTCCTGTCAGTCACAGGGTCAACAAATTTAAATGGTCAACAAAGTTTCCATAGAAAAATGTTTCTCTTTGATTAGAGCTGTATAGTTGCATTTAAATACCTTTCCTATGTTTTATAATCCCTTAATCTATAATATACCTGCCATGGAAATTTGTAATCTCTTCAAAGAGATCTGTTACTTACCAGATATACCCCCCACACACGTCTGCTCTCCTAGACTTGAATGTTTTACAGGAAATATGAATCTTTCTAATTTTCAAACCTGCAATGCAAGTATGCATATTAAACAAATACTGATCTCTTGTTTTAAGAAGTACAACTATTCTTTCTCTATAAAAAGTGTCTCCTCTTTTTCATCCTACTGTCCCAATATTTTAATTTTAAAATGCTCATTATATTAATCTTTTAACAGAGAAAAGGGAGAAGGGGAATAAGAAAGAACAAGAAGAAAATGCATCTGCCGCCAATAAATTAACATTGGCTGTAATCTTCCAAATGATTGGTAATGTTTCCCTTCTTTGGGATCTTTAGGAGTTTATGGCTGTACTGTATGTCTATTTCAACTTGTTCTATAATAAGGTTGTATCCCTTACCACCTGTGCCAGTATCAGTCACAGCCTTATCTTAATTTTAAAACAACCCAGCATTGACCATTACCTTTAACATCATCACCTCTTTTAAATTTTAACCATCTCTTGTTTATAGCTAAATAAAAACATACATTTAAAACAGAATCCCCATGTATTTTAGGTAGTTTTGTCTATTCTCCATTAAAATACAAGTCTTCTTTCTTCTTCTTTCACACAAGGAAGAGATGAAAAATACACAGAGAGTTGCATTTTTCCCCTCATTTATTTTAAATTACAATTTTCGTATGATCCCCGTATCACATAACTTCCAATGTTCATTTTGTATAACAGACATATAAAATCATGTGAAATTGTGTTAATTTCAATTCATCAGATTCTTTACCATGTTTTAAAATGCAGCACTCTGTATGTCTGTAATGAGCTGCCCAACTATCACTTGGATGAAAGAACAGGGGGCATGCTTCTCAAATTTGTAGATGGCACCAAATTAGGAGGAATAGCTAATACCCCAGAAGACAGGATGAATATTCAAAATGACCTTAATAGATTAGTAAACTGGGCCAAAGCTAACAAAATGAATTTCAACGCAGAGAAATTTAAAGTACTGCACTTAGGGGGAAAAAAATGAAATGAAATGCATAGATATAAGATGGGCGACACCTGTCTTAATGAGAATACATGTAAAAGGGATCTAGGAGTCCTAGCAGACCACAAGTTGAACATGAGTCAACAGTGTGATGCCGCAACTAAAAAGGCCAATGCAATTTTAGGCTGCATTAATAGAAGAATAGTGACTAGATCAAGGGAAGTAATAGTGCCACTCTATTCTGCTTTGGTCAGGCCCCACCTGGAATACTGTATTCAGTTCTGGGCACCACAATTCAAAAAGGATGTTGAAAAACTAGAGTGTGTCCAGAGGAGGGTGACTAAAATGGTGAAGGGTCTGGAAAGCATGCCCTATGAGGAACAACTTAGGGAACTGGATTTGTTTAGCCTGGAGAAGAGATGGTTAAGAGGGGATATGATAGCCCTGATTAAATATTTGAAGGGATGTCATATTGATGAGGGTGCTAGCTTGTTTTCCAGAGAATAGGACCCAGAGCAATGGATACAAGCTACAGGAAAAGAGAATCCAGCTCAACATTATGAGGCACTTCCTGGCAGTGAGATCTGTTCGACAATGGAACACATTTCCTCAGAGTGTGGTGGTGCCTCCTTCTTTGGAGGTCTTTAAACAGAGGCTGGATGTCCATCTGTCAGGGATGGTTTGATTTTGAGTTCCTGCATGGCAGGGGGGATAGACTAGATGGCACTTGTGGTCTCTTCTAACTTATGATTCTATGATTCTATTATCTTAGCTAGAGAAGGTTCTGAATGTGTTCTTGGTGTTACCCCAAGGTCTAGCCTCTCTGTACCCCCCTTTTTATATCAAGATCATATTAAAAGGGATATTTAGAGCACATGGCTGCAAGGGCACCCCAGTGCAGGAAAATAGTCTTACCATATAAGGAGATCTGGGAGGCTCAGCATGGGGGAGTTCAAGGACAGATTGGTCAAGACTGGAATCTGCATAATCCCTTCACTGATAAGAGTGATGGAGGGTAATAGACCTTGTGCTTGCAAGTGAACAGAAATCCAAGTACATTTCCCTATGAAGTGATACTCCTTTGTCCACAGATATTTACACTGATTGTCCAGCCATTCACAATTTCTCTTCTCACTCTTGTCCCCTGGAAGCTAGCCCTTAATCCTAATGCTGCCCTGGGACAGGTTTTGCCCTATAAATATGCCTACTTAGGAGCCCATAATTTGGTTTCGCTTGAGGTCAAACAGACACTCTGTCCATATCTTGCTTGACTCCTCAGCATTGCTGGCCATGTCACAATCCTAAGGCAGCTTGCTGAACCACTTCTCTTCCCAATATCCCCCAACTGGAGCTCCACATCTGGAATCAGTACAGTATCACCCTCTGCAACCCCTCAAATTGCTATTTGCTACCATGTTTCATTTCATTAGTCCTTGAATGTGTGCATGAGTGAGTCTCTTTGCATGGATGGTAATTACCTTTGACTAATAAAATAAAATTATTTTGGAACTTGCACTCTGGAGTTGTGTTTGTCAGAATCGGTATACATAGGTTTGACCCTTCTCCCCACTTTGAACCCTCTTGGCTGATTTTAATTGAACAAATAACATTTCCCTATTTGAATAGCAATTGTGGGTGGCCTCATGGGACCTTAACATTTGCGGTAACATCAACCTTGCTTCTACCAAATATGTTAGCCAAATATGAGCTACTTTCTATGTGCCTCCTACAATGCTGGCTTTACTACTATGAGGTAAGCTGTCTGAGGCAGTAGATGTTGGGGTAGGTAGGGAGCCATGACAAGGAGTGTTGGAGACCAGAGTGACAAGATGCACTGGAGTACCAAACAGCCTGACCCCACCCCGTCCCCCACAAATTGGCCTGGATTTGGCACATTTCTCAGGGAGATAGGGACCATCATAGACTAGCACCTGGAACAGTTCCAGGTAATGGTGGAATCAAACAAGATCATCTATGGGCTGAAACAGAGGAGCAGCTAGGGGTGGCCTCCAGCCACTCCAGCTGTGATCAGGCCACAATTGGCCTGGGACTGCAGTGACCATACATCCTGCTCTCAATGCAGGTCGTCCCAAATGAGCCACCAGCAGGAGCAGCTTTTGCCACTCCTTTTGCTGATGGCTTCAGGCCACCCTAGGCAGCCTCAGAGTTGCTTTTGGCCACTCCAGGGTCATGTGTCATCAGCACGCCACATCCCTGAAGCATCTGGAAGCTGCTCCTTTTGGCCCATCTGCTTCAGGCCTACATGTTATTGTAACATTAGCAGATGTTAAGTCTTAAGAATGATTCTGAATTACTTTAGGATAGCAAGCCCCACTTCCATAATGACTAAGGCCTTCTCCTTTAAAGGGGTCTGGTTTGTTTTAACAGTCTCAGCCTAAAGAAGTGGCAGTGGCATGGTGGTATTTCCATAACTGGAGACCTCCGAATCTGAGGAAAGTGGTGTAATCTCCTTTATAAGAATGGAGGTTGGTCCATGAAACCTTCCTGCAGAATTATATCCTAAAGAAATTGCTATTTCTTGATACCTTTCTGTGCTTGTTCCCTGCTGAATTTTCTACTTGGGAGCCTTTTTCTCAGAGGTTGAATAGTAAGGGTCCTCTGGGAATGAAAAACAGGGTACTAGACATATATCAGGTTAGCTCTCCTCCAGTAGTAGTGGATTACAAGATGCCACTTATTTCCTTCTTTTCCAGGAGACAAGTAACACCAAGCTACAGTGATAGATGACTAGAATATGGCTAGACAAAGACTTGTGCTGCCTTTAGAGCTCATTACTCGAACCTATTCTGTAGTTCTAAATGGTGACGAAGAAAGAGGATACCATGCACCTTCTTGGTGTCTGACTGGTTCATAGCTTTCACAATCTAGAACAGATGGTGTGTGTGTATAAACCACTTTGACAATAAGTACGTGCGCAACGCCGGGCACGTGTGCACGACTCCAGGCACCATTTTGGAACCAAAATGGCTCCTCGCGTCACGCAGCGGCAGCGGCAGGATTGGCTGCGGGCCGGTCCAAAGGCCTCGACGGGCTGGGTTCGGCCCCTGGGCTGTAGTTTGGGGACCCCTAATTTAGAGACTGCCTTCATACATACATATGAAGTGGTATGTAAATGAATCTGCTATTGCTAGTGCTAAGGAAATGCCCAACAGGGGAGCGGCTGGGCAGAGGGAGATAGCCCAGCCAAGGTGCAGCCAAGACAGGTGAAACAGGAGGAAGGAGGTCTTTTCCTGCCCAGTCAAGATAGGCTGCACCCAGCCAGGGAGGCTCTCCCTGCCAATGCCTGTGAGGGAAGGCCTTTGTGGGGGGAGCCTTCACAATCTGGTGAGGCAGCCCTGCTGGCACCTGTGAGGGAAGGTTGGAGGGGTGCAGCTGGGTGGGTGGGGGCAGGCAGTTTGCCTACCCCCTGCACCAGGTGACACCAACCAAAGGGACAGCACTGTAGAGGTTTTTTTTGTGGTTTTTTTTTTGAGGCACGCTCTTGGATCCTTTACAGGAGGCATGCATTAATTCAGTGGCACTGAGTATCTTGTGATGACCCTATTAGGCAGTGGACTGTGTACATTTGTTTTAAAAGATAAAAAGAAATAAAACAATTTCTGGTAGCAAGGCTAAAAGCAGCCGATGAAGTTACTACTGCTGCTCTCCCAACTTCCCTGGGTAATTGCAGCTGCTGATGTGCTCACACATATTGCTGAGACAGCATGCACCCACATGCAAAAGAACAACATTCCCCTTATAAACACCCTGGAACTCTCAGCTGGTCTCCTGTCGTATCTGCAGCTGCTCTTGGGCTGTGTGGAACAGATGCTGATGTGATACAACTTGCAGTGCACAAGCAGGGGATGTACATTCCCTATGTCTCCCCAGTTTTGCACTTAGCCCAGTTCTAATGCTCCAAAAGTTCTCCTTTTGTGCTACCAGTTTTTGGTAATAGATCATGCCACCGATTTTCAGTGGCAGCATTTTAAATTGTATTTCTTCTTGAAGCCAGGGAGATCCAAAATGGGATCTGGAATCACATTCCTCCAATAGCAACCACACTTTGTTCACCACTGATCTCTCTAGACAGAGATAGCGTAGTTGCAAGTTACCCAAGATTTGATAATCCTTTGTTTGTATTACTGTGGTGGATTACACATGGGTCTGTCTTTGAAAATGATCTGGAAACATCTGCTAGTTCTGAAGAGAGCAGTACACTTGCTAACAGGGGCTGACCTATACTATCATATTATGCCACTGTTTTGTGACGTGTAGTTGCTTCTGGGCCCAATTAAAAATGATAGATAACATTCAGAGCCCTCAATGACATTGGTTCGTGGCATTGGTTCTCAAATAGTGGGACTCCGTAAAGGGGGGCGCGAGGCTCCGTAAAGGGTTGCCTAGCAACTCTACGGCTGGAGAGAGGGAGAAAATGATACTATTTACAGTTGCGCGGGGAGCGCGAAATGTTTTCTTCTTCCTAGGGGGGACATGACAGAAAATAATTGAGAAGCACTGGTTCATGCTAACAATAATCTTTATAGGCCCTTCTCTGAGAACTTCCATTAAATGAGGGGTCTAAGGATGTGGCTTTTTTAGCAGTGGCACCCTAGTTGTGGATTGCCCTCCACAGAGAGACTTATGTAGCAACCGCACTGTGGTCTTTTGGGCACCTGGTGAAGATTTTGTTTTGGGTGTTAGTTCCAACTTTAAAAACTGTGTAGTGCCCCTCGATCTGCTCCTGGTATATTGTTGTTGTTGACTCATCATGTCATTTTCAACTCTAAGATGAACCTATCATGGTGTCCTGCTCCCAAGCTGTAAGAGAATGCCAAGTGCCAACATTGCAGTAGCTGAAGGAACAAGCAGTCTCCAATGACAAATAGTCCAGGGTCAGAAACTGTAAATCCAAGAAAAGTCCACAAGTAGCAAGACAATGAAGTAAAAACAAACAAACCACCATCCGGGATCGTAAACCACAGAATCAGATCTCACAGCAGAGGCAGGCTGAGAGAGAAAACAAGCTTGTTTTTAGCAACTGAACAGCAGAAAGGCCCTCGACTTATAAAGTCTAGTGACTCAGCCTCCCCCAATTTGCAGACCGTATTTCAAGAGGGTGTTTCCCTGCTGCATGCACACAACCTCTCACTTCATGAGCAGGGGAGGGACTGTATTTGTGCCACACTCTGAAGCTGCCTTTCCCAAGGATCAAGAACTATCTCTCCTACTTCCTGTTCTGGATCACCCAGGGGTAGGCAACCTTTCCCCTTTAAGGGCCGAGGGACTTCAGCTCCCAGAATCCCAGCAGCTATTGGCCAATATAGGACTATTGGCCAACATGGCTGAGGCTTCTGGGAGCTGAAGTCCCTCAGCCCTTAAAGGGGAAAGGTTGCCTACCCCTGACTAGGTGGTTGTCAGACTGAGCTGGAAGAAGACACAGCAGTAATAGGTCTATTATGTCTTCAGAAGCTGAACTCTCAATGACACATGGGGTTTTCTTGGTCAGATTTGTTCAGGGGTGGTTGCCTTTGCCTTCCTCTGAGGCTGAGAGAGTGAGACTTGCCCAAGGTCACCCAGTCAGTTTCCATGGCTCAGCAGGGATTGGAAACTTGTTCTTCAGAGTCATAGTCCAATGCTCAAACCACTGCACCATGCTGGCTGTCTGCTGATATTTCATATTGGTTTAATTTTGTTGTTTTAAACTATTTAATTTTGATTTTAATTTTGTTTTTATTTTATACTGCATGGCTTTAATTTTTATTTTATGAGCTATCCAGAAAACTTTGTACACCATCCAGAATAGAAATGTAATAAATTAAACTGCCCTGTATAGTCTGGGGCACAGTTTCCTATAGTAGCACTCATTTGCAGCTTGAACTGACCTCATCTAATTGCATTGCAGCTTTGTGTGTGTGTCTGTCTCCCAATTGTTTTGTCATTTGAGTAATGCACAGTCCCCCTCCCATCACGTTCATGTCAAAATGCATTGAAGAAAAAGAAAAATCAATGAAGCTGCTTTGTATGTGTGTGACAGTGTTTGTAAAAGCTCTTTTTATATTCCTTCTTGTTGTGTAAAGGCAGATCAGACCCATGGGAATTCAATTCTCCTCTCTGCAGACCTTACTGAAGTTAATGACATTTCCTCAAGAGCAAGGAGTTCCTGTTTATTCCAACTATCTATATAGAGTAGAATTTTCTAACGCTCTCATATTAATATAGATCATTTATTGATATTTAAAAATTAATATTAATTAAAATATGTCCTCATATTCATAATGGAGAGGCCTTCTGTGTCACTAAAATATCTTGGCCCAGCACTGAAACATAAATTACACTTTTGAGTGGATATCAGGCTAAAGAGCAACCAAGAATCCCATGGTAAACTAATACAGTTGCTGAGCCATAGCTTCTCAGGTGCAAAGGAAAATCCTTGTATGTTTGTTTACCTATATCATGCAGATTGTTTTTTGCCACAAGCAACATTCATGTTTTTGGCTCAAGAAGATAAATCTATATGCTAGTTTACATACGTTACCCCCTTTCTACTCATTATGATTTGCAGATTAATATATGAGAAAGCTTCACAGACGTTCTAAATGTAATGTGATGTACATCTGCAATAATCAATTCACATGTGTCAGTCATCTCTTGATATTGCAGTCAAGTAAGGCACATGCATGTGAGAAAACCAGCCATTTGTGAGATGAGATCTAACTGTTCTTGTTTCTTGTGGCGAAAGATGGTGATTGAGAACAGCAATAAAGAGCCTTAGCCATATGAGATAAGGAATATAGTGGACTTGTAAGGCAAACAAGTCATAATTCACTTTATGACAAACATACCACTCTCTTTTGTAAACTTGTCATTTGGATTTGGTATACCTTCCTATACAACAACAACAACAAATGTTAACAATTCCCTGGCAAACAATGAAAAAAAGCAAATTATGCTACATAGGGAGAAGACAAAATAATGACATCTCTGATCTTCCATTATTTGTTATGGTTCTTTATTTATGAAAATGTTCCTACTCCAACACGCAGAATTCCTTGTCATCTTGTCCTGCCAAACAACTCTGAGAGACAAATCCTTCCTAAACCCTTATTACAAATGAAGAATCCGTGCCTTGAAGACAGAAGACATTTTGCACAAGTGATGATAAGAGTAAGTCTGGAATGCTTCACTCCTGAATGTTTCTGATGCTCTGCAGAAAGCAAAACAGATCCATTAAAAAAAGCAAATGGTCACCCTAGCCAAGAGCTTTTCCATGTAGCACAGAACCCTTTTACAACATTTTCTCTTTCCTGCTCTTTGGATCTGTGCACGTGAATGTTGTTCATACAGGGCAAGAAGCTGACATTGATGAAGCCAGAGGTACATCCCTGCCTGTGAAGCCTTTACATACACAGAGGAGGAAAATATTAAAATACTAACTTAAAATTCAAGTGTTTGGAAATGCTTTAAAACCTACTCACCACCCGCACCCCAAAGAAAAACATATTCAAAAACATATTCTAGGGCCAGTCATGAAAGCAGTCATTGTTCTCCAAAGAGCAGGAACTGGAACAAATAGCAAGTTTACAGTGCATCACAATGGATAGCTCTTCAGAGCATTCGTGCCATTCCATATACCTCAGGACACTGATCCTTGTAATTCTGCGATTCAGGGAATATTATGGCCCTGATGTTGCAGTTAGGAGACTTTGGGCCTTTGCAGACTGGCAGAAATAGTGCAAACTGAGTCCACTTTAACTGCCCTGACTCAGTGCTAGGCAATCATGGGAACTGTAGTTTATTGTGGCACCAGAGCTCTCTGACAGAGAAGGCTCAATGTCTCAGAAAAAAATACAATTCCCATGATTCCCTAGCACTGAGCCAGGGCAGTTAAAGTGGACTCAGTTTGCACTATTTCTAGCAGTCTGCAAAGGTCCTATCCCTCCTCAGGGCAGGCCACATGGTGAGTTTACATCCTCTGAGGGTCTACCCACTTCACACAATGCCACAATAATCTTTAATTCATTATTTATTCCTCTCCTTCACTTGGATGGCTTACTGATTTCAGTATTATCATCTGCTATATATGATATCAGTATATCTTTATATCATAGGATCCAAGTACTGTATATCATATATGGTATGATCCAAGTCAAGATGATTAAATTGAGGCTGACGTACTTTGGCCACATAACGAGAAGACACGGATTGCTGGAAAAGACAATAATGCTAGGGGAGAAGATGGAGAGGAAGGGGGGTTGCAGACTGCCAGAAATAGTGCAAATTGAGTCCACTTTTAGGGTTAGGGTTAGTGCTAGGGAATCATGGGAATTGTTTTTTTCCTGAGACATTGAACCTTCTCTGTCAGAGAGCTCTGGTGCCACAATAAAATACAGTTCCCATGATTCCCTAACCCTAACCCTAACCCTAAAAGTGGACTCAATTTGCACTATTTCTAGCAGGCTGCAACCCCCCCCTCCTTGAAGACTGCATGTCAGGAGGATGGACTCAATCCAGGGGAACATGGGCATGGGCTTGTAGGAACTAAGCTGAGAAATGGAAGATAGGGGTTCCTGGGGGTGTCTCATCCACAGGGTTGCCATGAGTCGAGATCAACTGGGGGGCAGATAATAACTAATGATTCAAATCCTTTGATTTCAAAGGGGTCAGCAGCACTTGCTTTAAAAGACAGAAGATTTGGAACACTAACTGTGCCATTTTGGGGAATGCTTTTCCCTCCACCACTGGCTGTCTTATCAGCCACCCAGCCTGTTGTTTAGAGTTCATAGAATCTTAGAGTTGGAAGAGACTCCAAGGACATCCAGTCCAACCCCCTGCCATGCCAGAACTCACAATCAAAGCACCCCCTCTGTTTAAAGACCTCCAAAGAAGGAGACTCCACCACTCTCTGAGGGAGTGTGTCCCACTGTCGAACAGCTCTTACTGTCAGGAAGTTCTTCCTAATGTTGAAGTGGAATCTCTTTTCCTGTAGTTTGAATCCATTGCTCCGGGTCCTATTATCTGGATCAGCAGAAATCAAGCTTGCTCCATCCTCATAGAATCCTAGAGTTGGAAGAGACCCCAAGGGCCATTCAGTCCAACCCTCTTCTGCCATGCAGGAAATCACAATCAAAGCACCCCCAACAGATGGCCATCCAGCCTCTGTTTAAAGATCTCCAAGGAAGGAGACTCTTCTGTCCCCCAAATAGAAGCCATCCCTTTTCCCCATTTCAATGGTCTCAATCTTGTTCTTGTGCGGTGTGATGATGGTTCTTTCCCTCCCTCCCTTTCTTTCTCCTCTGTTTATTTCCTCCCAGTGCCTTTTCCTTCCTAAGTTTACCTGCCTCGAATGTAAACCTTGCCACCCTCTGAACTTTTCCAGCCATTTCTGTCATCCCTTCTTCACTGCTAAGGTCCGGTGAGTAGTGTCTGCTGTGCCCCAGAGTTGTTCATGGTGGAGTTTCAAAACAGCTGCATCCACGCTGGAGAAATAGCCCAGTTTGGCACCACTTGTACTGCCCTGGCTCAAGGCTATGGAATTCTGGGAACTGGAGTTTGCTGTGTGGCCCAGAGCAGCCACAGCAAACTACACCTCCCAGGATTCCACAGCCTGAGTCCTAGCCGTTCAAGCCATGCCCAGCTGGATCATTTTTCCAGTGCTGATGGTGCCCGAAACTTCGCTTCAGGTTGAAGTGCCTCGACCTTGTGCAACTTTTCTCAAGAAATCACTTCTGAGGCGGGGCACGGATTTTGGAAACCTTCATTCCTCCTGAGGAGCTCCTCAGTTCTGGCCACATTATTTGGAACCAATGTGCCCACATTCCCTGAAAGCACCAGGTCCTGTTTGATCTTGTGAAGTTAAGCAAGGTCAGCCCTGGCTAGTGCTTGGATGGGAGACTGCCAATGAATATCAGGTGCTAGATTTCAGGCTAGACTTCAGAGGAAGGAACTGGCAAAGCCACTTCTGAGTATTCCTTCCCTTAGAAAAACCAGGGAAATTCGTGGGACTGCAGGGAGAGGCGGGAAATACAAATAAAAATTATTATTATTATTATTATTATTATTATTAAAAGGACAGGTGCCTTAAAGATACAGGCACATACAACCTTATGCTGATAAGTCACCCCCAATCATTAGGGAAGGAGGAACATCCATCTATGGTCCAAAACACACTGTAAAAATAATCCAGTTTGAGACCGCTTTAACTGCCTCAGTTCAATGCTAGGGAATTCAGGGAACTATGTAGTTTTGTAAGACCTTTAGCCTTCTCTGTTAGAGAGCTCTGGGGCCACAACAAACTCCATTCCCCAGGATTCCCTAGCACTGAGCCAGGCCAGTTAATGCAGTCTCAAGCTGGATCATTCCTGTAGTGTGTCTTGGACCAATATAAATGACTTAAGAACTGATGGTGTAGAAAAAGCCTTTGAATGTCAGTTTCAGAAACTCACATCCTGAGTATAAGTTGAGGAGGATGTCCAGTCTTGTTTCCAAGTCCATTTCGGGTTAAGCGCATCCTGATCCTAAGCGCCTGGAGGAAGTAGATCCACATGGCAGCTTAATAGTGGTGTCAAAGTGGGTCATTCCTGCAGTGTGCTTTGGACCAAACGATTTAAGAACTGGCAGTGTAGAAAAAGCTGTTGAATGTCGGTTTCAGAAACTCACATCCTGAGTATATGTTGAGGAGGACGTCCAGCCTTGTTTCCGAGTCCATTTTGAGTTAAGCCTAAGAAGGAAGTACATCCATGGCAGTTTAACAGCGGTGTCAAACTGGATCAGTTCTGCAATGTGGACGGAGCTTGAGTTGAATGGGACTTTAACCCGGGCGGGTGGGTTTACCTCTTTGGTGGGGTCTTTGGTCTTGGCTCGGATGGAGAAGGAGGCTTGGGGAACAACAACACATTTATGCATCCACAGTTTGGCACCACTTTAACTGCCCTGGCTCAAGGCTATGGAAGTCTGGGAACCGGAGTTGGTTGTGGGGCAGAAAGGCAGGCTAGATATCCCTTCAGTAAGCTAGCTACCATGCGATCACTGAGGCCACTTTAACAGACAGGACCTTTTCTCTTGTGGCTGCATCCACACTGGAGAAATAACCCGCTTTGGCACCGCTTTAACTGGCCTGGCTCAAGGCTATGGAATTCTGGGAACTGGAGCTGGTTGTGGGGCCCAGAAAGGCAGGCTATATAAATCCCTCCAGCCCAGAAAGGCAGGTTATATACATCCCTCCACAGCCAACTCCACTTCCCAGACTTCCATAGCCTTGAGCCAGGCCAGTAAAAGTGGTGCCAAAGCGGGTTATTTCTCCAGTGTGGATCCAGCCACAAGCGAAAAGGTCCTGTCTGTTAATGTGGCCTCAGTGATCGCATGTAGCTAGCTTGTTGAAGGGATGTATATAGCCTGCCTTTCTGGGCCCCACAGCCAACTCCAGTTCCCAGACTTCCATAGCCTTGAGCCAGGGCAGTTAAAGCGGTGCCAAACTGGGTTATATTTCTCCAGTGTGGAGGCAGCCACAAGCACAAAGCAGCCTCTGGGTCAGGGGTAGGCAACCTTTTCCCCTTTAAGGGCCGAGGGACGTCAGCTCCCAGAAGCCTGAGCCATGTTGGCCAATAGTCCCATGTTGGCCAATAGCTCCTGGGATTCTGGGAGCTGCAGTCCCTCGGCCCTTAAAGGGGAAAGGTTGCCTACCCCTGGTCTGGGTGATAGCAAGTGGCTAGCTTCCTGAGAGGTTGTATAGCCTGCCTCTCTGCCCAAATGGGCAGGGATGGCTCAGTGCTAGCTAGGAGGGAGGGCATCTCCGTGTCTGCCCCCTCCCAGGGACCCAGACCCTTTGGTCCAGGGGAGAAAGGGAAAGGGAAAGGGAGGGGAGAGGAGAGGGAGGGGGCAGGGAGAGCACTGAGGAGGCAGGCTCCCTCCTGGGGCAACACCGGCGCCGCCGTTCAAATAAATAAAGCCCGCAGGAGCCTCGCTTCCCTCGCAGGCGCTGCTGCCTCGCACTCCCTCCCTCCCTCCCTCCCTTCCTTCTTCAGCCTCCGAGGAAGGGCTCCAGGGAAAGGACCCACCTGGCCCAAGGAAGGAGAGGAGGGAGAGGAAGAAGGGAAAGAAGGAGAGGAAGAAGGAAGGAAGGAAAGAGGGAAAGAAAGGAAAGAAGGAAGGAAGTAAAGAAGGGAAAGAAGGAGAGGAAGAAGGAAGGAAAGAAAGAAAAAAAGAAGGAAGGGAAGAAGGGAAAGAAAGAAAGGAAGGAAGGAAAGAAGGAGAGGAAGAAGGAAGGAAGGAAGGAAAGAAAGGAAAGAAAGAAAGAGGAAGGAAGGCAAGAAGGGAAAGAAAGAAAGAAAGAAAGAAAGAAGGAGAGAGGGAGGGAGGGAGGGAAAGAAAGAAGGAAAGGAAGGAAGGAAGGAAAAGAAAGAAAGAAAGAAAGAAGGAAAGAGAAAGGAAGGAAGGAAGGAAAAGAAAGAAAGAAAGAAACATAGAAGGAAGGAAGAAAGAAGGAAGGAAGGAAAGAAAGAAAGATAGAAGGAAAGAAGTAAGGAAGGAAGTAAGGAAGGGAAAGTAAGAAAGCAGGAGGGAAGGGGTCCCTTTCTCGACGGCCGCTCCTTCCTTCCTTCCTTCCTTCCTTCGCTGTCTGTCTGTCTGTCTGTCTGTCTGTCTGTCTGTCTGTCGGGGCAGAGGATGCCGCCGTCCCTCGTGGGCGGGCGCCTGAGGCAGCGGGGCTCTGGGCCTCCCGGGGGCCCCTGAGGGCGGAGGCGGAGGTAGGTGAAGCCCCGACGCCCGAGGAGGAAGATGCCTCGCCCGCCCTTCGCCTTCGCCTTCGCCTTCGCCTTCGCCGCCCTCCTCCTCCTCCTCCTCCTCCTGGCCCTTGGGGCTGCCGCCCTGGGCTCCCCCGACGCCTCCGTCTCTCCCCAGGAGCACAGAGAGCCCTTGCCGCCGCCGCCGCGCTGCCTCCTCCGGAGCCCCGCCAAGAGAGCCGCCTCGACGGCGGCCCCGCGGAACCCCTTCGCCGCCTACCCGAAGACGTCCGCGGGCAGCCAAGCGCCGCCGCCGCCACTGCCTTGGGCTCCCCGCCGCCGCCGGCGTCCCCGGAGCCTGGAGGGCAGGGAAGGGGCTGCTCCGCGGGCGGGTCGCCGGGGCCTCCCTCCGCGGGCTCCGTCCCCCTGGGCGCCCGGGGCAGGCTCCCTGGAGGCCCTCTACTTCTCCGGCCGCAGGGAGGCGCTGCGCCTGCGCCCCGGGGCCCTGGCCGAGCTCCCCCGAGGAGAGTTCACCGTCGAAGCCTGGCTCAAGGCCGAAGGAGGGCAGGGCAACCCGGCTCTCCTGGCAGGTAAGCCCCAGGGCGAGGGAGGAAGGAAGGAAGGAAGGAAGGAAGGAAGGAAGGAAAGGAGGAGAGAGAGAGAGAGAGGGAGGGAGGGAGAGGAGGAAAGAAGAAGGGAAGGAAGGAAGGAAGGAAGGAAAGGAGGAAGGAAGGAAAGGAGGAGAGAGAGAGAGAGGGAGGGAGGGAGGGAGGGAGAGAAGGAAAGAAGGGAGGAAAGAAGAAGGGAAGGAAGGAAGGAAGGAAGGGAGGGAGGAGAGAGAGAGAGAGAGGGAGGGAGGGAGGGAGGGAGGGAGAGAAGGAAAGAAGGGAGGAAAGAAGAAGGGAAGGAAGGAAGGAAGGAAGGGAGGGAGGAGAGAGAGAGAGAGAGGGAGGGAGGGAGGGAGGGAGGGAGAGAAGGAAAGAAGGGAGGAAAGAAGAAGGGAAGGAAGGAAGGAAGGAAGGGAGGGAGGAGAGAGAGAGAGAGAGGGAGGGAGGGAGGGAGGGAGGGAGAGAAGGAAAGAAGGGAGGAAAGAAGAAGGGAAGGAAGGAAGGAAGGAAGGAAGGAAGGGAGGAGAGAGAGAGAGAGGGAGGGAGGGAGGGAGGGAGAGAAGGAAAGAAGGGAGGAAAGAAGAAGGGAAGGAAGGAAGGAAGGAAGGAAGGGAGGGAGGAGAGAGAGAGAGAGAGGGAGGGAGGGAGGGAGGGAGGGAGAGAAGGAAAGAAGGGAGGAAAGAAGAAGGGAAGGAAGGAAGGAAGGAAGGAAGGGAGGAGAGAGAGAGAGAGGGAGGGAGGGAGGGAGGGAGAGAAGGAAAGAAGGGAGGAAAGAAGAAGGGAAGGAAGGAAGGAAGGAAGGAAGGAAGGAAGGAGGGAAGGAAGGAAGGAAGGAAGGAAAGGAGGAGAGAGAGAGAGGGAGGGAGGGAGGGAGGGAGAGAAGGAAAGAAGGGAGGAAAGAAGAAGGGAAGGAAGGAAGGAAGGAAGGAAGGAAGGGAGAGAGGGAAGGAAAGAAGGGAAGGAAGGAAGGAGAGAGGGAGGGAGGGAGGGAAGAAGGAAGGAAGGAAGGAGAGAGAGGGGGAGGGAAGAGAGGGAGGGAGGGAAGAGTGAAGGAAGGAAGGAAGGAAGGAAGGAAGGGAGAGAGAGAGGGAAGGAAAGAAGAGAAGGAAGGAAGGATGGAAGGAAAGAAAGAAGAAGGGAGGGAGGAAGGAAGGAAGGAAGGAAGGAAAGAAGGAAGGAGGGAGGGAGGGAGGGAGGGAGGGAGAGAGAGAGAGAGAGAGGGAAGAAAAGAAGAAGGAAGGAGGGAGGGAGGGAGGGAGGGAGGGAGGGAGGGAGGGAGGGAGGGAAGGAAGGAAGGAAGGGAGGAAAGGAAGGAAGGAAGGAAGGAAGGAAGGGGGGATCCCAGGATCAGAGGAGCCTCCATGTCCTTAGGGGCTTAATAAATGAAACTTTTTTTAAAAAATAATTTTTAATTTTAATTCAATTCAGTGTTTAATTTCAATTAAATTGAAATTAAAATCAGTGCCAGCAGGCACACCTCCTCCCCTCCCGCCCCGCAGGTGCTCTAGGCTGGATTTCAGAGGAAGGAACTGGCAGAATAAACCAATAAATAAGGGCAGGCTCCTCTGCTCCTGGCCTGCAAGTTCCACCAGAAAGTTCAAGTTCACATCAGTTCAGCTCATAATGGAAACCAAATGGACTTTGTGAAGATGAAAGGAGGTTTAACGTTGCTTGTTTGCCCGTCTTGACTCTGCATGTGAATAGGTTCACTTGACTCTCAATAGAAATTTAGGAATCCTATGACCCGGCTGACCATAAAGCACACATAAACCAATAAATAAGTACAGGCTCCTCTGCTTCTGGCCTGGAAGTTCATTTCCAAAGCCGGTGCTTGAGAGATGACTGTATAGCAGAGGGCTGAAATGGGGGGTGAAGGAGCTCTTCCAGCAGCAGCCAGATTGTCTTAGGGCCTTTGCAGACTGCCAGAAATAGTGCAAATTGAGTCCACTTTAAGGGTTAAGGTTAGTGCTAGGGAATCATGGGAATTGTGTTTTTTTCTGAGACATTGAGCCTTCTCTGTCAGAGAGCTCTGGTGCCACAATAAAATACAGTTCCCATGATTCCCTAACCCTAACCCTTAAAGTGGACTCAATTTGCACTATTTCTGGCAGTCTGCAAAGGCCCTTAGACTCACCCCAGGGATGAGGGATGTGTGTGTGAGGAATGGAAACCCCTTCAGAGTAGTCTCTAACCATTAGGCTTGAAGCACCTACTCTACAGCGCCTTAGTTCAGCTGACCTGAGTGAGCCAGTGGCGTCACCAGGGGGGTGCGGACCACATGGGGTGACACCTCAGAGAGACAGGGTGACCAGATGTCCTCATCACAGAAATAATAATAATAATAATAATAATAATAATTTTAATTTATATTTCTCACCTCTCCTTATGGATCGAGGCAGGATTACACAATTAAATGAATACAATATGCAAAATACAAACAGTCAAATAGTAAAATCAAACAACAGTAATAAATTATAAGAGCATAAAATATAATAAAATAAATAAAAATAGAATAGAATAAAATAAAATAGCCAATCATCGTCAGAATCTAGAAATCTAGAAGATCAGATGGATAGAATGGGAGAGCTTGAAATGTAGGGCATTCAAGAAAAAATGTAGAACATGACCAACTAAAAGCTCACGACACTAACATGATCTACAGGAAAAGAGATCCCAGCTCAACATTAGGAAGAACTTCTTGACAGTAAGAGCTGTTTGACAGTAGAACATGTTCCCTCAGGGAGTGGTGGAGTCTCCTTCTTTGGAGGTCTTTAAACAGAGGCTGGATCTCTGGATCTCTCGGAGGCGGTTTGATTGGGAGTTCCTGCATGGTAGGGGGCTTAGACTGGATGGCCCTTGCGGTCTCTTCCAATTCTACAATTCTGTGATTCTGTGTGAATATAAGTCCATGCTTTTCAGTCATACCCAAAATGGAGGACATTTTGGAATTCCTCTTGGACCGAAGGTTGACATGGAGGACATGTCTTGGAAAAGGAGGACATCTGGTCACCCTGCAGAGGCAGGTGTACATCTGGTGGGGCAGTACATCCGGTGGGACTGGCACAGCGGCTGGGCAAGTGAGGAAGGGTGTTGTGTCACTTTCTTGGTTCCCCAGCAGCCACACCGGACCCCCAAATGGCCTTCTAGAGGCCACAGCAATCCCCCCATTGCCCCTCCACCAGATGACACCAATTTCAGGGACACCACTGGAGTGAACCTCTGCGAGTGTCTTGTGGACCTCATATGTCTCTTGATCTTGCCCTTTTTCACATTGTTGGCATGCTGAATAGCCAGACTGTCCAGCAAATGTCTGGTTTACAGGAACATATTATAGGTTGCATAAATGAAAATCTTTGGTATTGGATTACTCATGAACTCTCCAGTTCTCATTCCAAAGAATGAACCTGCTGTGTGTTTTAGTCCAGACTAAGGAAACAACGCAAGGGTTGGAACCTATTTGGAGATAGGCTTCAGCACCTTGGCCAGCTCCTTGACTGATAACCCAAAGCAGATTCATTTGAGTCCCTGAAACTACTAGAGCCACCAGTGCCACTGGTGGAAGCGTCTGCCTGTTTTTATTGGCGATTGTGTGCTTGAGGGACAAAAATGTACCCAGTGCCTTGTTCAGAGGCTGAGATATTCCAGGGTGAGTGGTGAGCAAACAGGCAGTAAAATCCACACGCACAAACCTTGAATAGTCTCTTTTGGGAGTACAGTACACAGTGTGATTTCAGAGACTGGGATATAGAGACATTGGGGAGGACAGTGAAAACCTGGAGAATGGTTATTCTGGCAGTTCACACTTATGCACTTATACTAAGGCATCCCTACTGGGCATAAGTTATTCCTATAACACTGTAAAGGAATAATACTTTCCTGTTACAGTAATGTGAACAGAAGGCACTAGCAAATAGAAGCTGTCTAAGGTAACTGGGAGCCATACATGTGCTGGCTATGTGCACTACTCAAGATCTGTGGATTTTCAAGTAACGCAGACTTCTTCATCAGGCAAGATGATAATAATAATAATAATAATAATAATAAATAAATGTATTTATACCCCGCCCCTCTGCATAGCAATCAGGGCAGCTTCCAACATAAAAATACAATACAGTAAAATCAACCCTAAACCCCAACCCTCCCAGCCCTTAAAAAATTATTAACCAACATCAAATTTAAAAACAGTTTAAAACATTACCAAAAAAATAAATAAATTACCAATTACAATAAATTATCGCAGGAGAGACAAGTTCTCTGACGAGGAGATCCTCCCTTTTTCAGAGGTTGTGGAGGTTTTCAGAGGCAACAGGTTCCCACTTGATTGTATTAGTTCATTTAGAGTATTTATTCCCCGCTCTTCTGCCACAAAGGCTCTCAGAGATTGCTAATCTGACATTTCCCTGCCCTCAGGTTTATAATCTAAAAAGATGTGACACAAAAGGAGAAGGGAATGGCAGTGGGGAAGGGGATCAAGTCCAGTGGATACTGCCAGTTCTTTCCTTCCTCCAAGGCCAGGATGGTGGCAATTGGAATGAAAGGAGGGTCTTTCATCTGTTTCTGGGTTTAGGCATGGTGAAGCTGTGCCTGCCTCTTCTCTCCCTCTAAGGCCAAGGTGATGGCAGGTCTTTCAGGCTTCTGCAGCAGGAGCACCAACAACAGTTGGTCCTGCATAAAAAAAGAGTTGTCCTATCTGTGTCATGTTTGCTGCTCTGGAACTACTGGAGCAATGATTATCCCATGCTCTTGAGATAAGCTGGTTTCTGATGCATCAGAAAATGCTGTCTGTCTGGAGTGGTATCTTGTCAGACGCACTTCCAGATTCTGCAAAGTGTAAGTGTAAGGTTTCCTCTCTTTGTCTCTCCCGGACCCTCCAGAAGTAGGTTCTTTTTGCATACATGAGTCCTTGTGATAGGTTGAGATATACCAGGAGGGCAAACATAGCCTACATCCTCATACATAAATCTTTACTAGTCTCTGTTGGTCCTTATACTTTATCCTGGGTCTACAGTATAGAGTGTGGTTTCAAATGCAGCTGGATGAAATTGTCATGCTATTCCAGGGGTAGGCAACCTTTCCCCTTTAAGGGCCAAGGGACTTCAGCTCCCAGAAGCCTCAGCCATGTTGGTCAATAGTCCCATGTTGGCCAATAGCTCCCAATAGTCCCATGTTGGCCAATAGCCCTTAAAGGGGAAAGGTTGCCTACCCCTGTGCTATTCCATGTCCTATAAGTCAAAATACACATTTTGTGTGTCTATGACCATTTTCCCCCCCATAGTTGAATGTTAGGGGTACAGCACTGGGAATTCCAGCACCAAACTTATCTAACTTCCACTGTGGAGTGTTTCAGTTCAACCATAATGGAAACAAAATGGTCTTTGCAAAGATGGAGAGAGATTTAACATTTCTTATCTCCCTTCAAAGGAATAGGACTGGATTCTGCATGCGAATAGGTGCACTTGAATCTCATTCTCATGAGAATTTAGGAATCCTATGATAAAGGTGACCATAATGTCACAAAATTACTACGTAAGCTTTCAAGTTCTCTGGACTTTTCCATCATCCTGGATGGTACAAAAACAGGCTGTGGCGGAAAGAGTAAAAAAACACTACAAAAACAAGGTCAGATGTAGCCATCTGTTTATATCATTTTTCATGGCAGAGATTGCAGACTAAATGCTGGGTGCATTAAGTGTCATCAGGATAGTCTTAGGAACCTAGGATGAAGAAGTGATGGCTAACCCCCACCTCACCCTTGTCCCCAGATCTGTCTGTTGCCTTAAGCAAAGTCTCCATATTCCAGGGAGTTGAGAGAGTCTTTTTTTAAAAAAATATTCATTTACATTCAAAAGTGATCTCAGTTACACATAATAATGGTACAGTATAACCAAAGCAAGAAAATTAAAACACAGGAGGAAAAATAACTGCACCAGTCATAAGTTTCTATAAAAGTTATCCAGATGTCCAAATATAAGTGCATTTATACATGTTGTGTATACGTAATTCCTTCAAATATTGCAAGTGTTGTTAGAACATCTATTCATTGGATCACAGCTGGAGAAGAATGATCTTTACGGTAACAAAGTATCAGTCTTTTAGTACCCAAAAGGGTGCAACAAATCCACTCCCGTTGTCCATTTGTTAATTTCCAAGAAAGAGGTAAATAATTCAAAAGAACACATACATAAAGGAATATCTAGGAACTTCCCAAAACACAATTTACTCATGTTATTACTTCCTCCTAAAATGTAGCTACTATGAGGCAACTCCAAAACATATGCATTAAGGAAGAATTAGTAGTATTAAATCAACAATTTGCTGATTTAGAAAGCCCTTTCTTGAATGGACACTGTGGTGACCAATATAACCAGAAGAGCAATTTCTGTTGTATAAGACATAGTTGGAGATCTATAGTCATACTATTTATAGATGTTAAAATTGGAATATTCCACATCTGTTCCATTCTTGATGTAAACCTCGCATGTCATATTTATTTATAGATAACATAAATTGTTATATATAAATTTTTGGTTTGGATAATTGATTAGTATCTATTAATGTCTTTAATATTAACAAAACCTTGAAAGTACTTAAAGCTATAGGGTAAAATTGGGATTGTAACAAAGGTTTCAGTTGCAGGTAGAGTGGGCCCGTGGTATCCACTGAGGTTTGGTTCCAGGATCTCCTGTGGATATGAAAATCTGTGGATGCTCAAGTCCCATTATATGCAATAGCATAGTAAAATTGTGTCCCTTATATCAAATGGCAAAATTAAGCTTTGCTTTTTGGATTGTTTTTAAAAATTTCAAGCTGTGGATGGTTGAATCCATGGATGCAGAATCCATAGATACAGAAGGCTGACTGAATTGCTGTTTAGCTGATAGGGGTAGTTTAAACTGCTCTTGCAAAATTGTAAAGGGCAAAAACTTGTCATCAATACCAAGTATTGATTTAATGTAACAATCCCAATGCCAGCCCATACCTGCCATAAAAAGGGTTTCTTACCAATTTTCAAATCTAGAATCCCCCATAAATCAATTTGGCATGAGCGTGTGGGTCAATTGCATTTGATGAGATAATATTTGCCAGACAGTTCTAACTGCTAAAATTGTTGGGAAAACACTGCCCTTTTTAAATACAGTCCAGTTGAATGGAGGTACCAGAAATGAAGACCTAAAGGGGGATTACTTACTTTAAGTGGCAATGTTGAAAAATTAATACAAGGTAACAGATATGTGAGATGATATGTAAGAACATCAGAAAGATAAAACCCTCCCTCTTTGATAGGAAATTGCATCCTTTTCATTGAAATTCAAGGGGGAGATAGCCCCCCTCCATCTCCTGTTCAGTGCATCTAGTTATTGAAAATACTTGCAAGGTATAAGTAGAGGAATTCCATGAATAACATAAACAAATCAAATTCATTTTATTTGAGTTCACCTTACCCCACAGATTCATCTTTAAGCCAACCCAGCTCTTTAAATCTTGAGCAATATCTTTTATCATCTTACTTGTATTAAGATTAATCATCTGAGATAAGTCCCTAGGATAATTATATCCAAACAAGTAATAGATTTTGGGCAATATCAAAACTACCATGCTTTAAATATGCTAGAGTCTGTCTTGTCTCCCACTGGCAGTATTTCTTACTTAGACCAGTTAACTGAATGCCCATATATTTTACTAAAATTATTAATCAAATTTATTGAAACAGGGATCAATTGCTGGGGCTCTGAAATAAACAACAAAAGATCATCTGCAAAAAACAACAACACATTTTAAAATTCTAAACTGACATGTTCAAATGCATTAATCCTGGAATTATGTCTGCTAGCACATGGTAAGAGTTCTGAGAACAAGTTGACTATTAATGGATAAAATGGACATCCCTACCTTTTACTCCATTTCAATCTAAAAAAGAAGGAGAAAAAGCCATTTGTCATACCTGTGTGCTTGATGCTGAATAGAAAATGTATATCTGTTTCAGAAATATTTTAGGAAAACCCAAATTAGCCAATACTGTGAAAATAAATGGACAGTGAATTTTATCGAGGGTTCTCTCAGCATCTAAAGAAGTAACAGCTGGTTGATCAATTCTATCCAAGTTTAAAACAAACAGATCCAGTTAAATATTTTAAACAGGCTCCCTGCCTGTTTTTTGAGAAATCCCATCTTGGCAGGATTTACCAAAATTGAAATGAGTTTTTGCAATCTGATAGCTAAAATAGCTGTCAATATTTTGATAGCAACATTAAGTAGGAATATAGGGTGGTAGTTACTGCAGCAATTGTGATCCTTACCATATTTAGGTATCAGAGTAATATAAGCCAGAGAGCCAGCATGTGGAGTGGTTTGAGCATTGGACTATAACTCTAGAGAGCAGGTTTTCAATCCCCGTTTGACTATGAAAACCCACTGGGTGATCTTGGGCAAGTCACAATCTCTGCGCTTCAGAGGATGGTAATGGCAAACCCTCTCTGAAGAAACCCTGTGATACATTTTGCCTTACGGTCACCATAAGTAGGAAATTACTTAAAGGCAAACAACAGAGAGAGAGAGACAAAGAGAGAGAAGTATCCTTTAATGCTGAAGAGAGAGAGAGAGAGAGATTCTAAGATACGTTTGTAAAGTTGGAGCAGTCTTGGCATTAACAAACTGGAAAAAAGCATTGTACCATTCAATTGGAAACCCACCAGAACCACTTCTTATACTTACTATAATGTGGAAAAGTTCCTCTAAGTGTAAAGGTTCTGAAAGAAATGGTTGCTGTGATATGCTAAGATGAGGAAGGGCAATATGAGAAAAGAAGTTAAGAGAATGATGGCAGTCAACTATGGGTGTGTTGTTGTTTGTCTTCAAATTGTTTCTGACTTATAGTGTCCCTAAGGTGACACTATCATTTAGTTTTCTTGGCAAGATTTGCCTTCCTCTGAGGATGAGAGAATGTGACTTGTCCAAGGTCACCAAGTTGAATGGTAATTTGAATCCTGCTTTTCAGGGTCGTAGTCCAATGCTCAAACCACTACACCATGCTGGATCTCTTGGCAGTCAGCTATGCTGGGAATTAAATTTTCATTGGAGTACCAACTAAAAAGAAGTGAGTGGAAGACAAATTTTGTACCAACCAGTTTGATAAAGAGTTCTAGAGACCTTGTATAGTTGCATAATTTTTGTGACATTTTAGTTATGCCTAATAAAGGCATTGCCACCTGTGGCTTTTGCTATTTTCTAGTAGACCAGCATGTTCATATATTATTTCATATATTAAGAAACTGCTACAGAAAGGATCTTCCCTTGGGAAGTAGTATGTTACTAGGATATGTAGATCATATTGTTTGATGATCTTGCATATGTGTAAATAGCACAACTTGCCTATACAGTTGTCCCTCCACATTTGTGGCTTTGACTTTTGTGGTTTTGATTATTCACAGATTTGATTAATATGTTCTCTCTAGAAATTTCTAGGTCGTACAGCACAATGCTATGGTCAACATTCACCAGAAGTTGTGCTGGAAGACATGGAGATTGTTGCCCATTCCAAAGACTGGAAGGATGAGGATGGATGTGGTAAATGGTCTCTGTATGATGTATGAGGGAAGTGACAAGGTGCAGAGAGGGCTGAATGCCAAGATGTGCACTTGTCAAAAAAGATGCAAAGGCAAAGCAAAGGAAATGGTGACTAGGGGCCAAAATGCATGGGCCAAAAGAAGTGGCATCAGGCCGCTTTGGGGGGCATGGCGTTCAGGTGATGCATGCACCCAAAGCGACTAGAAGCTGCTCCAATGCTGTGATCCAGTTCTTTGGACTAGATCAAAAAGGAGCTAATTAAATCTTTCTCCTAGCAGCAGCCAGCTTGGGACCATGGCAGCATCCTACTTTAGAAGCTGGCTGTGTGGTTGTCATGGTCCCAGTGTGATCCTGCTGCTCTTGGCAGGCCATCTGCTTTGCCCATATGTTAGCAGCGATTACAACCTTTAACTTTAACATGATAATTTTGCCTGATTTTAACCCAGGAAAGCTAACAAGCATACCGAAATGTCTTATTCAAATCCTTCAAAGCCCAATCCCACTCAGCAGTCCTTTCAGGGGAAGCACCAAAGGACTGCCGCCACCACCATTTTTCTGTCCAGGTACTCAAAAAAGCATTGACACTGCAGAGAGAGTAGAGGGGGTCACTGGTTCTTTTAGGTTCTCTCAGGACCGACTACGTTCTTGCCATTCACTGCTCTACTCAGGGAATAACTTAGTTTCTTTTTTTGATAAGAGTTAAGGTACATGGACCCGTAGATAAATCAATCCAATTTTTCTGGTCTATTTTTTGGCTAAAATTTCTAGATTTATATGCAAGTATATATTATGTATACATTAATTTCACACTTGAATGCAACTTATGTGATTTCTGGTTAAAGGCCTGAAATGGATGGGCAGACGGGGGCAGCTTCCGGGTGCTCTGGGGGCATGGCCTAAGATAGCCCAAAAAGGAGAAGCTGTTTTCCACTTCTTGCTGAGGTCCATTTGGGACTGCAGCAGCGGCCACCCTCGGGGCCATGGCATGTGTTTGCTGAGGTCCTGGGGTGAGCTTCTGGCCGCTCCTTCCTGCCCATCTGTTTCGCCCCTAAGTCTAAGAATGACTTTGCTGGCTAAGACAATTTTTAAACTGATAAGCTTGCCTCATATGGTATTAGCATTCATTCATTATTACTAAATGATTTTATTATTTCTTTTTTGGAAATGGAAAGTTTTCCGCAGCAAAATTGGATACTGTACAGATTTCTAGGAGATTTTCCACTCAGGAAAATTTCTTGGCCCACATCACTGAAATTAAGTGGTTTAGCTATTGTTTAATTGTTGTCTTTTTTTATCAGTGGATTATACACCACTCTGAAATTCTGAACAGAATGGAAACAGGCGTAAACATGTTTCAGATAAATACATTTTTGTTCTTCTGGAGAGGCAGCCCTAAGAAGACCTCCCAGTCAATTCTGTCATTCCAGTGTTTTGTTTGTTATTAAAGGGAGCCAGCCATACTTTTCTTTCTTGGTGATTCTTCAGGAGGAGTGTGTGTATATGTGCCTTCAGGTCGCCTGCTGAATTATGTTAACTTCATGAATCTCATAGAGTTTCCTTAGGTAAGGAATACTTAGAGATGGTGTGCCAGTTCCTTCCTCTGAAATATAGCATACTGCACCTGCTATGGAGAGAAGACAAGATATGGAGAAAACAACTATCACAAAACATATCATATCACTGCCTTGGAAGGATTTTCAGCCAGCCATGCAACCTGCTTTATGTTTAGCCTCAGGCAGCTAAAAGTTGTTTGGGAAGGAATTTGAGTTCACCATTTCAAAATTTTGCCAGGAAGTGAAAGTGAGCTACTCGAGCTGCTTAAGTTATGCTCCAATTTTTATAGCACAGGGTTTTATTTTCAAATAAGGTTAAAAATAGAGATAACACACAGGAAGAACACATGTAACAATTCAAATAAGATTATTAATTGAGGGGAAAATAAAATCTGCTCAGTTTCCTTAGGTGAGGTTTTAGGACAAGTAGAGTAAAACTGTCTAGACAGGAGACACTCACAGAACATTGAAAGTTTGGATGTATGTTATATTGTCAAATTGTAGAAAAATATATGAAACTCATCTTGCTTGGTACTTTGTTAGGAACATGAAGGGCTTCCATTCAGGAGATGAATGGAAACCATGGCTTTCTTTTTAATATTGGGATTTCCTTCTTATTCTACTCACAGAATAAAGCTATACATATTCCCAACGATTTTATCAATTAACTGTTCTTTAGAAGACTGCATGTGAATTTTTTAAAGAAGAGGTTATTTAAGAAGATCTTTATATAAGAATCCAGGTTTATTGGGTTTAAAATGATGAAGAAGCATGATTGTAACTATTTTCTTGGGTTTAATGGAGAGAGATTCCTGGCAGCATTCAGCAGTCATCTTCCAGAACTCCCACAGTGTTGGATATTCCCATGAAAAGTCAAAGTATAAAGGTAAAGCTTAATAATGTTATACACTACTACTGAGAACTTTGGATTAGTTTCCTTTGTATTGATTCATAAGGTTGAGAAATCTAGACATGGTGCCAGCGCTCAACTTACAGAGGCTTGGCTAAGTCATTCTATTACATGCCTCCATAAGATGGGTTGCTTATAACTAAAAGACATCAGACATTTAGCCAAAGAAATGGCAGGAATTCAAAAGAAGTGTATGAACACTTGACTTGCCTACTTTTGCCTTTCTCAGACTGGTGCTATCCAGATGTTCTGGACATCAGCCCAATTAGCATGGCTAGTGTCAGGAATCCTGGGAGTTGTAGCTTACTGCATCTGGAAAGCACTAGGTTGGGAAGAACTGTCCTGTTTGATGTCAGACTGACTAAGGGGGGTTGCAGACTGCCAGAAATAGTGCAAATTGAGTCCACTTTTAGGGTTAGGGTTAGGGTTAGAGAATCATGGGAACTGTAGTTTATTGTGGAACCAGAGCTCTCTGACAGAGAAGGCTCAATGTCTCAGGAAAAAAACAATTCCCATGATCCCTTAGCATTAACCCTAACCCTAAAAGTGGACTCAATTTGCACTATTTCTGGCAGTCTGCAACCCCCCTAAGAAAGTGATATAGGGCCTTTGCAGACTGCTAGAAATAGTGCAAATTGAGTCCACTAACTACCCTGGCTCAGTGTTAGGGAATCATGGGAATTATCTTTTTTTCTGAGACATTGAGCCTTCTCTGTCAGAGAGCTCTGGTGCCACAATAAACTACAGTTCCCATGATTCCCTAGCACTGAGTCAGGGCAGTTAAAGTGGACTCAATTTGCACTATTTCTGGCAGTCTGCAAAGGCCCATAGTTGCAGGCTTCGTTGCAAAGACAGACTGGTTCAGCTTTTTACAGGACAGCTACATTGGAGACTTTTCATGTATCCAACTAATCATACCAGTTTTAACTTGCTGTATAATTCCAGTCATGGAAGCCATGGGGGTTGTTACATGCCACAAATTCTACACCTACAGAAATGCCCTCTTGCACAACGGTTAAAGCTCAATCCCTCTCATATATGAGCACCGAAGTCCTACTGACAGTGGAGCTTGGAAAATCAGAAAGCTCTCATCCAGCAAATAATACATTTAGCCCATTCCTAAAAATGTAAAATGTAGAGAACAGCATCAGTAACACTAATTCAAACCATATTCTCAATCCTTTAAAAAAAAGGGGGGGGCAGTGCAGGGAGGGAGAGATTTTTGGCTTGCTTGAAATTGCAAGCATAAATTATCCCGATCAGAGTCAGGAACCAACCACTGAGTCTTATGCCAGG
This sequence comes from Phrynosoma blainvillii, assembly GCA_026167975.1. Classification (NCBI taxonomy): domain Eukaryota; kingdom Metazoa; phylum Chordata; class Lepidosauria; order Squamata; family Phrynosomatidae; genus Phrynosoma; species Phrynosoma blainvillii. The sequence continues at coordinate 159,786,764 of JANUYF010000004.1, forward strand.
GACCAGGTTTCTCATTCCTACTTCCATCTGCAAAAGTAATTACTACCATGTTCTGAAAACAGGTGGAGTGTTGAGGAAACCAACCAGTTAGATCCGATAATAGAAAACTAGGAGAACTGAAGGGAAAAGAAAGCAAGAAAAGGTGGACTAGGTAAGGCAGAGTCAATGGCTTGTAGAGTTTGTTCTTTATACTCCATTTCCCTGTGAAGGGATTAGATGGTAAGCTTTTTATCTGTGCAACAAAGCTTCTTAAGATTTAAAACACAGCAGCAGCAATAGACTAACTGATCCCTCTTAAAGACCATTTCCCGCAAATTTTTCAGCCATATTTTCACTCCCTACAATATTTTTATGTTCATGAATTCAGCAGAATATAAGTCTTTACAGCTTAAGAGTTCTAAATCAAAGGGGCTCTCTGAATTGGCAATTTATGTTTTTGGAAGCCGACCTTGCCTTTGGGTTATCCAAGCACATTTATCTAGGGAAAGTTTTTCAAGGAGAGGGTGCCGCCACAGGGAAGACATTGGTTCTTGCTGCTCACTATCTGCCTCTCCACAAAGGAGCGAGCCAGCATTATCTCCTCTGAAGATATTAAAGCAGGACTGGGGAATGGCCAATCTGTAGGCTAGATGTAATTCATGAACGGACCTTGATGTAATTCATGAACGGACCTTTCTTTTTTTGGACTCCATCTCCTGGAATTCCATATGCTGACTGAAGGATTCTAGGAAATACAGTTTTAGAAAGTAACTTTTGCATGTTTTGCCAACAGATGGTTACTGTCTGGCTCACATATTGCCCTCCTTGTACCCCCCCCCCCCCCACTGAGTGGATGATGGATTAATAAGCATTCTGTTCCTATGTTTTTTTTAAAGGGACGTCTTCTTTCAAACCTCAGCATTAAAACACAATGGTCTGCCAGCAGAGGAAAAAAACAATCTCTTCCTTCAGCTGTGGCCCACTGTGTTTCATGCTGCATGCTGAGAGCAAGAAGCACAGAAAGAAAGAATGAAAGCTGCCAATGGAGGAACAGAGTGCTCTATTCCTCCCTGGCAGTCCACTGCCTGCGCTGTCCCTCATGAATAGAGGGTATGAATGGAAGGAAAAGGTGTGAAAGGGCTTGAAAAGTGTATATGTGTGAGGGAGGACCATCCTTTCCACTTTTGGCTTTATCTTCATCACTGCCAGTTCTGGCTTTCTCCTATTGCCTATATATGACCCTTTCTGTTGAGCAGAATGTATCTCTTGATTTGAAAATAGCTCTTTACTTTGTCTTGAAGCATGTCAAGGTATACTTGGCAGGATAAATTACTTCAGATATTCTGATCCAAGACCATTTAGGTAAGTAATTTCTCACAGGAAGGCTCCAGATCTTGTTGGACCACTAGTATGCCTGACAACTGGCCATGCTTGGCTTGGAATTTCTAGGATATGAAATCCAATGACATCTGAGGATATCCTACCCACCCACCTGATTGAAAACCACTAATATAGGGTATCCAAGGTTAAGACCTAGCATTTAGATTGAGACCAGAAGCCAGCAAGTTTTTTTTTAAATAAATAAAACTGCTTTGATATGGGTCCTGGGAGCAGCTCTTGTGAACAGCCTTGCAGTTGCATTTTGCTCTTGTTGTCTGTTCTGAACATTCTTTAGTGACACATGGCATAGACTGTATTAGTCCAACCTATAGGATGCCTATTCTTGTTGTGTGTGTGGGAGGTTAGAGTAGCAAAATATGATACTAAAGCTTTGATTAGTCACTAATTGCCCCATACGTGACCCTGTGTTAGTGAAGCTAAGGACTAATTCTTTGCCATCCTACCTGCAATACCCTATTAAAATAGGATGCTACCTTCCTTCAAATGCATCGGATGCAAAATGGGGAAGGTCAGAGGAGTGGCTTGGGTTTGTTCTTGAAGTTTCTGGTGGTTGGTTTCTTATGCTAGAACCTTGGTCCTACTCTTCCTCTCCCCACCAGCTGTTGTTTTCTCTGCCTGCACTTCTTGTTTACCTGCTCCTCAGTTGATGGTCCATATGTTGGCTTCCTGAACATGGGAACTGCTTGCTCATTTAAAACTGGTGCTGGAGTGGAACTCTCTGTTCCCGGCTTCAGACACATTCCTGGGCCTATTCCAACTTGCTGGCTAGTTTTCTGACATAGGGGCCCAGAAAAGGTTCTCAATTTTTTCCAGAGCAGTAGTTACTGTGCCTGTAGTTGGGTGAAGTTCAGTACCGCAATGGGCAAATGTGGAGAGCTGCAACAACAGTATTGGTGGGAATGGGGGGGGGGGGGGAACAAGTTTGTCCATGCCAGGTGCAGTTCAGAATATGGAGACTGTTTGAGTTGTTTGAGAATACTGTTGAACAGGTGTTGGTGATGAGATTTAATGTGCATATGCTGAGGTACATGTTACAAGAGAGGAGAAAGATACATTTTCATGGTTGATATGAACAAATTCATACCCAAGAAAAATGTCTGAAGTGTGAGCAGCTCTGAATTAGTGATGCACAGTGTATGAGAAGAGATGCCTTTAGAACCTGGTAATAAAGTCTAGAATTTTCATGTGGTACAGCTCAAAAGTTTCCTCAGCTGATAAAAGACTCCAGAAACTGGTTGTGCCCATGGAATACTGAGATACTGAGTTCCTTTAATTTTACTAATGCAAACTTCTAGAATTCATGATGACCAAGAAAACCTGAGGATATTTGAGTGGTTACTGCTAAAATAGAGGTGGAAATTTTCTGGCTCTGCAAAGGTAGCTTTGTACTGTAATTCTCATAATCTCTTACTACTTGGCCATATCAGTAGGGGTTTTTGGGAACTGATGTCCAGAACATATGGAGAGTGTAATGTTTATCCCAGTAGTAGAATCTGTAGTAAAAGTTTTTAACAGGGATAGATTGACAGCTTTGCTCTCCTTTGGATTTTCTTTTCCTTCCTATGCCTTGTCTTCATTTGCCTGTTGTAGCAGCTGTATTTTGTGAGCCTCATTCTCAGAAGAAGCAAAGTGAAATGGGGGGGGGGATTCTTCTTTACAGAAAACAAATTCTTTACAGAAAACAAAACAAGCAAAACTGCACAGTTAAAACAAGCTTCCAAATTCAAGATATGTAAGCAAATACTTATATGTAAGTCAACTTCATATATAAGATGAGGGAAGGTTTTGAGGCCAAAATTATGGATTTTGACAACCTCTTGGATAAGTTGAGGATAAAATTTAGAGGCATGTAACGAAGGATGTAAAAGACAAAGCAATAAATGATGGTTGTGTGATGGGGGGGAGTGACTGGGTGTGGGTGCAGCTAAGAAAATGTGCACATATCAAAAATGATTTAAAGAAAAGGATGCAAAGAAAATGATGAGTAGGTTAACAGTGATTATAGCCTTTAAATGCAATGCAATAACTTTGCTTGATTTCAGCCCAGAGCATCTGACAAACATACAAAGTCTCTGTGCTCCTTCAAGGGAAGCACCGAAGAGCACTGCCATCATTTCCCTACCCAGACATTCAGAAAGGCCAGAAGCAGCACTGCCACAGAGAGAGTAGAGGGGATTGGTGCTTCTTCTTCTGAGATGGACTAAGCTCTCACCTTTGACCACTCAAAGAAGGAGATGTTTCCTTTTTTCTTTCCCTTTCTTTCTTTCTTTCTTTCTTTCTTTTTTTGGTAAGAGTATAGTATTTACATTGACCTATGTTGGGTCATTTTTTTTTACTAGTGAGGTGAGGCAAGGCTCTGGAAACCTCACATGTTTAGTTGGTTACCTATGTCAGCCAAAAATTGTGGCCCCCTGGATATTCCCCGAACCCAATAACTGAATTCTAGATGCTCTGAGAAGAGTCATTGTTATTTAGGGAAGGCACCAATCTCTAATTTGCCTTTTGCAATAAGAGAAGACAGGTAGGGAGAATGTTCTGGAAACTACAGACATCAATTCTTTGTTTGAACCTAGAGGAACTGCCTTCAGTTGCATCTGGAATTTAATGTCTATATGCATTTAACATTGTAACTTGCCTTATAGCCAATATGGGATTAGACTGAGTAATAACATCTGTAACAATACTTCTAGTAATCATTTTTTAAAAACCATTTATTTTAGTACAGCTCAAATGTCCCTAGACTTATCTGTAGCTGCTAGTTGGACAGCTAAGGTTCCAGATAGCTAACAAGTGTAAGAGCCATATACAAATCTAGCTCTGGTGGGTACATTCCCCAACTGTGGTCACTGAGCAGAAGGTTTTGTTCTGTTGGCCAGCTAAATGTTGAAGGGCACATTGTTAATGAGACAATCTATACTGAGTCTCTATACTGCCCATGAGCTGCAAGAACCAGTCTTGTATATTCTTATACCCTCACACTTGGAGCCTGAGTGTGTGCAGTCCTATTAGGCTGGGTTTCAGTTTCATGTTATGAGGTTCCCAGTTCCAGTTTCAGAGTCCCTTGCAGGAACTCCGGAAACTCCCAGGGATGCTCTGAGAAGGCATTTCTTTTCACATTTAGCAACACATCTGGAATCCTAAAATCATTGGATTTCATTGAAAAAATAAATAAAAAGCACATTTCCAGCAGTCCCCCAAGAGAAAAGAATAAAAACTGGGAAATATCTCTGTGTTATTCCCCTTTGATTTTTCTCACCCATTTCTTATTCTGAAAAATAATAAAAACAATTAATAGCAAAACTGTCTTGAAAACTGAATAGTTTAAACAGTATAAATTATGCAAAATGCATACAGGTACTTAATCTGCAGAAAATCAGTGGCCTAGAGAAAGGCTGTCAAAAGAAATGCAGACAGGACCGAGACCAGGAGTAGCTTGCTTGAGCCATCTGCTGTGATACTTCTCTGGGGGCTTGGTTGCTCAATCAGCACCAACTCTCTGGATAGCTCCACTGGCTGGGAATAAGCCAGTCAGAGCAAATCTCAGCAATCCAGGTTCTACCCTCATAATCCCTAGTGCAGTTGTGACAAGGGAGTTTGCCTTTCTAATACAGACAATTATAGGCTGCCCAGGATTAGGAGCAATTTGGGGAAGTATAATGTCTCTTGAAGGACCCAGTCCTGTAACAACCTCTGCACAAGTCTAGGTTAGGAATTACCAAATTGGGGTCTGGGATAAATAAATAAAACAATGGTGAAAAAAGTGTCTTAGGAACCCAGTGCATCTGTCCAGAGAGAATTATCTTAATTACCTCTATGGCCTTGTTCTTTTCCAGCCTCTTTATACTGAGATGTTGACAGTCTCGGCAAACTTTGCTGTGGCTTTGCACTGAAACAGACTGCTGTCACTCAGTTCCTAGGAGCAAGAGAGCTATGCATGCTCTGAGGAGATGCTGTGCTCTTTCTGCTTCAGCATAAGTTATTGATCAGGATTGTTTCCTTTTAATCTAGTGCATGCTCAGAACCAGAGTATGGAAAAGTTACTTTTGGGGTTTACAACTTCCAGAATCCACCCCCTGCTATCTTGGCTAGTGGCCATGCTGGTTGAAGGAATCTGGAGTTTTTAGTCAAAATCTTGACTTTTCCAAGTTCTGCTTATAATGGTGACTCACACAAACTCAGAGTGGTGTAGTTCTCTCTGAGCGGAGATAATATGTAATATAAAAGAAGCTTCGCGATATAAACTTACCTGGGTATAAGAATGAAATATGCCTCAGGACATTTGTGTGCCTTGGCTATATCAGAAGTCTGGAAAGCTAGAGGCTGCATATTTGTAGAGCAGTCATGATACAGAGATTATTTCAATATAGTGAGGAAAAATAAAAGCATGTCATCTGGTTTTGAGGGAACGTATTACAGGAAAATTATTCCGTTGCCCATTATTTGTGCTGTAGAAAGTTCAGTTTACAACCTTCCTTGTAATGTCAAACAGGAAATCTGAGAGAAAAATAGAATGCTCATTGTTGGATACCATGAGAAGAATGAAAAGAGTAAGACTTCTATATTAAAGAACATGACAGTCTGCATAGTGGCAGGAAAAATGGTGTATTAGGACAATATTGATGGCTATTTTTTTTTTTTTTAAAGTTAACTACAGACAAGGCATAAAGAAAAGTCACAGTGTGGTCTCAGTCAGACTTTGGAATTGTTTCTTTGGACTTTAGTTCCCCAAATCCTCAGCAGCATAACCACTGTCAATTATGGGGTTTTGTTTTGGAGGCCAAAGGATACATTCTTGCAGATCTGAACCCACAGTATAAGTCCGTTTCTATTTGAACATTGCAGTTCATATGGCAACTGCATTCTTTTGAGGCAAACACTGATTCAGCCATCAGTTTTATCCACACTTCTCCACATTCATTTTTTATTTTTAGCTTTTAAAACAAGAAACATTTTGCAAAGTCTTTCAAAATTAGTCTGGAGATTTAGATAGTGTGTGTATATTTGTGTCTCTCTGTGTATGTGTACTAGTTGGCATGCATGTATGGTCTTTGCCATGCATTTGTATAGACCAGTTTTCTTACAGAGCTCAACCCAAAAGAAGAAAAGTTCTGAAGGGGCTTTCAAACTGCCCCTGTTGTTCTCTTCTCATCCAGAGTTACAAGCTGAGCCCTCCTTTATTTCTCTAAAAGATTTTGTGAGATCTCTGAGTAAGCTTCCATGATGCTGTGGGGGAACTTGCTATTTGTCACTTCCCGCAAGGCTTCATTGATGATACCATTGTTAGCATTTGGTGGTCTCCGTAGCACTGATTGTCAGACAGAATTATTGTGACTACGTATTTGTCTTTAAAAAGCTCAAAATGGTAGAAAATCTCTTTTGCAGAGAGACAAAGTGAGCTTGTGTTTTGAGAGTCAGTGTTGATTGCTTGCCTGTGTTGTCTGGAGGCTTGTGTGGCTGTTCTGTTTCTTTTGAGGCAGTGTGCTGTCCCTGAGAGAACCATCATGGTATAAGTGCTTTGAGTGCTGGACTACAACTCTGGAAACCAGGGTTTGACTCTCCATTCAGCCATGGAAACTCAGGGCCTCGGCAGACGGCTTAAAAAGCCGTCCTGGAGGCAGGGAAGAGGAGGGGCAGCCACACGCTCGGCGCCCCTTCCTCCTCCCGAGGTTGCCATCGGAGCCGCCGGCCCTCCGCATGGCCAGCGCTCCGGGGGCAACCTCCTGCCGCAGCGTCCACACATGCTGCGGCAGAAGGGTCACCGAAAGTGCGCCTCACGTTTTTGGGGCGCACTTTTGGCACCGTATAAAAGGAGCGCTATTTTAGCACTCCATTCTTGGGGCACCGACAGTGTGCTGCGGGATCGAGGCATGAGGATGCCTCGGTCCCGCGGCGCACCTTCCCGGGGCGGCGCAGAGCCACCAGTCTGCTTCCCCCCTCACTGGTTAAACTTGGGCAAGTCGCATTCTGTTAACCTCTGAGGAAGGCAAAGATTAAAAACCCTTCTGAACAAATGTTACCAAGAAAACCCTGTGATAGTTCACCTTGGCACGCCATAAGTCAGAACTGACTTGAAGGCACACAGTGACAAGCTCTCCATGAGTACATGGTGTAAAGGGGTAGTGCTTCTATTGGATCACAGATTTGATTGGAGGCATTACTAGCAGCCACTAGCTCTGTATATTTGCCGCCTCAGTCTCTGGACCTGTCTTTGAGGAGAGAGAAGAAGGCGGGCTTGTATTTTGGGGATCGGTGCTGATTATTTAGTGCACTGTTAGAGGCTTGTGTGGGTGTTCTATTTTTGGGGGATGATGATGTGCTCTTCCTTGAGCACATGGTTGAAGAGGGTGTGTTTTCTGCTGAGTTGCTAACTTGGTTGGGGCAGAGGTAGTAGCTGCTAGCTCTGTGTAGCTGCTGCCATAGTCTTTGGAGTCCACAAAGAGGAAGCGAAAAACAGGCATTTATGTGGGCATTTTGTGGAGATGTTAAGGGAGAAGTGTGGGCAGTGGTGCCTCTACATATATAGAATGAAGAACACGGGTGGCAATGGAGTTGTTGCATATGTAACAGTTGTTCCATGTTTGTTTTCTTGTTGGAGGGTCTTGTTGGAGAATCTGCAAGCTAGTTGCCCTATTGGAGGAGAAGGTGCAGCAGTTTGAGGTCTGTGTATTTACACTTCGTGTTATCAGGGAAGATTAAGCTGTTTTTTTTTAAAAAAAGACTGGAGCAGACTCTCCTAGAAGGGCAAAAAATAGGGTGCAGCTAAGGAGGGTGACAATTTTGCAACACAAAAGGAAGATACTTGGAGGAATGTGACACATCAAAGCAGAACTATCAAGAACCATGTTTCAAGCCTGGAGCTACACTACCGATTCCATGCTCTCCCTTTCATCAGTGATTATGAGGCACAGAAACAGGGTCAAGAGCCTCACATTTCTGAAGTCATGGAGGCAGCCTTAGAGGGTTCCATGGAGGGAAGAGCTACAGTCTGTTATTTGGGGAATAGAAGTTATCATGATACAGCAAGATATAGCCTTCAGAATATTGCAAGGGACTACAATAATGTTATTTCATTTGCTTTCATTGCTTCTTCCTTTTGAAAGATGTGACCAAGACAGAGGAAGAAGAATACTAGAAGTGAACAAATGGCTCTGCAGGTGGTGCCACCATGAAATATTTGCCTTCTTGCACTGTAGTGTGTGCTTTCATGAAGACGGACTTCTGGCAAGAGATGGGTTATAGCTCAGAGAAATTGGAAGGAATGTATTTGCCAGGAGTCTTGCAAATGTTTTCAGGAAGGCTTTTTCTGAGTTATGTGTGGGGAGGGAGACAGAATTGCAGAGGGCATGGGGACACCAAATACTGGAGACAATAGCCAATAGTAGAAGAACCCAACAATGGGCAGAAAAAACCCCACCAAGAAATCAACTGGACAGAGTGACCCATGGCTTTAGATGTCTCTACACTAATGCCCAGGGCATGGGAAATAAGATAAGGTTGAAGTCTTAACACAGAAGTATGATTTGATAAGCATCACTGAGACCTGGTGTGATGAGTGTCATGACTGAACATAGTAATGGAAGGGTTTAATCTATTCCAGAGAAGTAGACCAAATAAGAAAAGAGGAGGTGTAGCATTGTATGTCAAGGATGCATACATCTATGAGGAGATCCATGATTTAGAGCATGGGAAACAGGTTGCAAATCTTTTGGGTAAAAATTAAAGAGGAGAGAAACAACAGTGACTTCACTGTAGTTATCTGCTCTTGTCTCCCCAGTCGGTCTGAAGATTTGGATGATGTTTTTCTAAAACAGATGACCAATTATTCAAAAAGGAAAGATATAGTTGTAGTGGGAGACCTCAACCACCCTGAAATTTGTTGCATATCACACTATAGCCAAGATTGTAATAAGGTCCAACAAATTTCTCACTAGCCTTGCAGACAATTTCATTGTACAAAGGATGGAAGAAGCAACTAGGAAATCAGCTATATTGGATTTGATCCTAAACAGCAGAGATGAACAGAGATGAGGTGAAATAGTGGAGTTGTCAGGTGAGAGTGACCAAGTTTTCTCAGGACACTTAGGGAAATACTGGTTCAGATCCCATGGTCAGAAATACTCAAAGGGAGGGGAGTTCATGGTACATGGGAGTTGTTGTTTTTTAAAGGAGAGATATTGAAGGCACCATTGCAAACAATTCCAAGAAGGAGGAAAAGTGGAAAGTGGTAAAGAAACCAGGGTGGATGTACAAAGAACTTTCAGATGAGTTGAGATTTAAAAGTGACATATATAAGTAATGGAAGAAGAGGGAAACCACCAAAGAGGAATACAAATGAATAGCCAATACTTGCAGGGGGAAAGTCAGAAAAGCTAAAGTCAGAATGAGCTCAAGTTAACTAAAGAGGTTAAAAATTATAAAGGGACTCCTTTTTTGGGGCTATGTTTGAAACCAGTGTGGCATAGTGGTTTGAGTGTTGGACTGTGACTCTGGATACCATGGTTCGATCTCTAGCTTGGCCATGGAAACCCACTGGGGGACCCCTGGTAATTCACACTCTCTCAGCCTCAGAGGAAGGCAATGGCAAACCTCCTCTGAACAAATCTTGCCAAGAACGCCCCTTGATAGGTTTGCTTTAGGGTTGCCATAAGTCGGAAATGACTTGAAGGCACACAAGAAACAAAAATATTTGGAGCAAGAGGAAGAACAAGGAAACTACAGCCACTGAACAGAGAAGGTAGTAAAATGCTAACAGAGGACAGAGAGAAGGATGAATTGTGTAATACATTCTTTGCATCATTCTTCTCCCCAAAAGAAAACAGTGTTCTAACTGGTGAAAATATAATAAATTATTCAGAAAGGGATTAGAACCATAAGTGGTAAAGTGGTAATAAAGGAATATCTAGCTACTCTGAATAAATTCAAGACTCCAGAGCAGATGAGCTGAATCTGAGAGTACTAAAGAAACTTGCAGATGCAATCTCAGAGTCATTATTGATCATCTTTGAGAATTCATGGAGAACTGGAGAAGTTGCAGCAGATTAGAGGAGGGGAAATCTTGTTCAAAAAGGACAAAAAAGAGGACCCAAACAACTACCAACCAATCAGCTTGATGTCAATGCCTGGAAAAGTTCTAGAACAGATCATTAATCAGTCTGTGCTCAGCCTAAATAATCCAAAGGTACCAGATCCTATTTAATCTAGGAAGCTATGCAGAGTCACCTCTCTTTAGTACTTAGATGAGAGACCACCATCAAATATCAGGTGCTGTAGGCTATATTTCAGAGGAAAGAACTATCAAAACCACCTCTAAGTATTCCTTACATAAGAAAATCCTATGAGATTCAAGAGGTAACCATAAGTTGACAGGTGACTTGAACGCACACACACAAACAGAGAGAAAGAGAAAGAAAGAGAGAGAGAGAGAGAGAGAGAGAAGAATGCCATGATTACTAAGAGCCAGCATGGGTTTCTCAAAAACAAGTCATGCCAAAGTAGTCTTGTTTCTTTTTTGAATAGTTACATATAGTACATTCTGACTTCAGTTGTCAAGTTTCCCCATGACATTCTTGCAGCCTAGCTGATGCACTGTTGGCTAGTTAATGCTACAGTTAGATAGACCTGTAATTGGTTGACAAACAGAACCCAGAGGATGCTCTTCATTGTGGAGAGAAGTGCTGAGTGGAGTGTTTCAGGGTTTTGCCCTGGTCCTAGTGTTGTTTAACATCTTTGCATATAACTCAGAAAATGGAACAGAAGGCATGCTTATTAAATTTACAGATGGCACCAAGTTGGTGGAGTTGCCAATAATCAGAGAACAGGAATGGAGTTCAAAATGACCTTGACAGGTTGAAGAGCTGGGCCAAAACTAACATTGTTAAATGTAAGATACTATATCTAGGCAGGAAAAATAAAATGCACAGATATAAGATGGGTGACACCTGGCATGAAAGCAATACATGTGCAAAGGACCTATGGGTCTTAGTAGACCACAAGTTAAACATGAGTCAACAGTTTGATGAAGCATCTAAAAAAAAAGTCAATGCAGTTCTTGTTTGCATCAACAGGAGTATAGTGTCTAGATTAAGGGAAGTAGTAGTGCTATTATGTTTTGCTTTAGACAGACTTCACTTGGAATATTGTGTCTAGTTCTGGACATCACAGTTCAAGAAGGAATATTGGCAAGCTGAAGATGTCCACAAAATAATGATTAAAATGAAAGATCTGGAAAGGTAGGGAAAGCAAGCTTTATGAGGAATCTTAGGGTGCTAGGTTTGCTTAGCATGGAGAAGAAAAGACAGAGGTGACATAATGGCTGTCTTTAAATATTTGAAGGGATGTCAAGGAGCAAGCTTGTTTTCTGCTGCCCCAGACACTAGAACATGAACCAGTGGCTTCAAATTACAAGAAGAGAGATTCCATCTATACATTATAAAGATTTTTTTTCTGTAACAGTGGTTTGACAGTGGAACAGATTGCCTTGGAGAATGGTGGACTTCCCATCTTTGGAGGTCTTTGAATAGAGTTTGGTTGGGCATCTTTCAGAAATGCTTTTTTTGTGCATTCCTAAATGGCAGAGAGATAGATTGCCCTCATAGTGCCTTCCAACTCAAAGATTCTGTGATTTTAATGATTCTGTCTTTAAGATTTCATGTGAATTGGCCCTATATTATGTTTGCCCAATGAATCACTCAGCCCAAATTGTAATGTATTGACAAAGCTTAAGAATTTAACACATTTAAATGAGTATCCTAATTGTTTCGGTCATGACTCCTTTACAAGAAATCCTGTAAATTGTTGTCCCCTGTAATGAAGGCTTCTTGGCCTCTGAAGGTCTAAACTCCATATCAAGTTGACATGTCCCTCCACTTTTACTTGTGAGTAAGCATGAGCCCCTGAGCTGGATTATGACCAGGGTGTGCAGAAAGGGGAGTTTTAAATTTTCCCTAGCTATGTTCCTCATAATGAAATAAAAAGAAGAAAGTTCTATTCCCTCCTGCCCTGTATCTGTATGGGTGTGTGTGTGTGTGTGCACCAGAGACCTTGAGAGAGAAGTAGAGAAACTGAAAGAATGGTTGGTTTAAACCTCCCTGCTTTATGTGCAGCTGCCTTGAGGTATATTAGCAGCCTGTACACTTTTTTGTGACAAAGTAAAAAACAGAGAGGCAGCCTCATTTTATAGATTTAATGTAATGTGCAGTTTGACCCTCTCAAAGATATTTCAACATGTTTACTAAATTTCAGTTTCCAGGATTCTTTGAGGAAAGTCATGCCTGGATTACTGCTTGTTTAAATGTCTAGTGTGGATTCACTGTAAGTTTGTGTTTTGTTCAGGTGGGAGACACTGTCAATTGTCTATTAGCATTACATTACTGTATTTTCTTTTCTTCCCCTCCTCTTTTCTCTCTCTCTTGCTCCTCCTTCTCAGGTGTGTTTGACAATTGTTCTCACATTGCCAGTGACAGGGGCTGGACTCTGGGAATCACTTCACAGGAAAAGCCTGGGAGAAAGAATGCCCGCTTCTTCTTTTCACTCCGGACAGACCGCATCAAGAAGGCCTCTACCATATTGGCATACCATCGCTATGAGCTCAATGCATGGGTTCATGTGGCTGCCACTTATGATGGCCAGCAGATGTTGCTGTATCTGAATGGAGAGCGGGTGGCTCGTAGTACCCAGCAGTTGGGTGACATTCATAGCCGCTTCATGGCTTCTTGTCGCACCTTGATTCTGGGTGGTGACAACTCAGGTGGGCATAACTTCCGTGGCCACCTGGCATTTTTAGCCCTTTGGAGTGTTGCACTGCCCCAGGAGAAGCTTCAGAGGGCCTTCCTGAAAAAAGCTGACAAGACAGAGGCTGCCATGTTGCTCAGTGTGAGGTTCAGTCACTTGGAGCAGCAGTGGGCACATTTCAAGGATGGGGCTTACCCACTGGTGGAGTCTTTCCACCCACCAGAGCCCCCAATTTTGTCACCACTGACACCCCCACTTTGTGGGCAGACTGCCTGTGACAACGTGGAGCTGATCTCCCACTACAACGATCATTGGCCATTGCGGAATGAGAAGGTAGTGCGCTACCGTGTTGTTAACATCTATGATGATGACGGTCTCCATCCTACTGTCAGCCAGGAGCAGATTGCCCACCAGCACCGGGTGCTGAGTGAGGCCTTTGGCCACTACAACATCACTTGGCAACTGCACGTGCACAAAGTGCGCAGTTCCTTGCTCCGTCACCGTGTGGTCCTGATGAACTGTGAGCCCAGCAAGATTGGCAATGAGTTTTGTAACCCAGAATGCAAGCACCCTCTGACTGGTTATGATGGTGGAGATTGCCGTCGACTGGGGCGCTGCTATTCTTGGGAGCGCCGGGATGGGGTTTGCAACATGGAGTGCAACAATATGTTCCACAACTTTGACGATGGAGACTGTTGCAACCCCAGAATAACCAATGTAAGGAAGACTTGCTTTGACCCAGATTCTCCACAACGGTAAGCTGGGGCAGGTTATGGGGTTACTCTCTGGCAGCCTCTGGCATCCCAGAGACCTCTGCCTTTATCTTGTGATTAAAATTTTTTATATTAATCTTTTCCTCCATGCTCCATCTCTAGATTTCTTTGGACTGCTAAAAGCTGTTTCATGCATTCTGCTTGTTAGATGTGTTGTTGTTTGAAAATCCTTTAAAACATATCTGATTTTCTAAGCACTGTACAGATATTAGAAGTCAACAGCTCTGCTGACAGGTTTAAAATCTAATAGCTATGATTGAAAAGGAATGAGGTGGGAAGGCAAACAATACAGCAGCAATTCCTTCTTCTCTTACTAATGGGCTTAATTCAGAAGCAAGGGGTTCAGCCTCCCTGCAGTCCTGGTATCTTATAGATGTAAACCCAAAATTGTCTAGAGAGAATTTGCATTCCATATTTAAGATCTCTAGACTACTACTCAGCTCATTGCCCATGGGAAGAAAGAATGAATGTGCAATTACTTTTTGGCCTTGAGTGTAGATATTCCCAAAGTTGTTTATGGACATTGCCAGTAAATATGGAAACTCTTTGAAATTGCTCCAAGTTTTAACCCATGCTTAAAAAAAGCTATCCAGGGTTCTAAAACTATTTTGAGGATGGGGTTCAGACCCTCAGATAGATTTATTAAACTCCAAACTAGGAATGGATTCACCACCCCAGTAACATGGGAACCACCAGCTGCCACTGCTTAGAAAGGCTTGCTTCAAGGCATGCATGTGAATGGAGTCTTTTCTGGTGAAATCTTTCCCTGTTGATTGACAGTGGAGGCTCCTTCCTGGAGTTGTTGATCTTTCACTCACCCTTATCCTTGCCCTGGGGCCCACTAATATCCAAAAATAAAGATAAGTGTCAGCAAGAAGAGTTTTTGGGATTCCTTCAGCTCCAGTAGAAAATCTTTCCAGAATGATTCAGTTAACATATTAGTTGGCCAGTTCCTTTGAAATTGTTAGTGTTGTTAAATGAATACACTGTTTTCAGTTTTCTTTGGCTACGACAAGGGATTAGTTTAGGAAATAGGAATTGTTCCTGTTCGGGAGTGGGAGAGAGACTGGAGACCATGGAATCGGGAGACTCCAATGCCTTGCAGTCCAGACAAGCCCAAAAGAGGCCAGGGGAGAGAGAATTCTCAAAACCAGGGAGCCTGAGCTGCCAAGAGCAACACTGTGGGAAGAGGAGTAGTGCTGGATTTTAATTTTAATGTTTTAAAAAATGTCTGGTGCCGAGTTTAAAATGTGATCTTACATTACAAATCTTCCCCAGTAAATTATTGAGTGTTCTTTAATATTGCAGAAAAAGACATTTTAAAAATATTACACATGCATAGTCTGCTCCAACTTAGAGGACCAAGATTTAAAAATACATATTTGGATATGTTGTTTAAAAAAAGGAAGAGGGAAAAGCTATTGTTGCCAGAGATATGGCAATGTCAAAATGGCAACTCTTTCTTCAAAACACAAAGGATTGTTTATCAGTTGGCACATCCAGGTCTTCTGCTGGATTCTTGGCGTTAACTAAACAGTATATTGTGGGGTTTCAGAATTTTAGCATCCTATTGTTCTATAGCCAATCATTTCTGGATTTGTGATTTGCAAACACATGGGGTAAGATACTTGAGACTGCAGCCTGACAGGTTCCCAGAGCTGTACTGATGTTCTCCTAGTATCCGGTGAGAGTCCATCTAGTACTGAAGTCTACTGCCCCCCTACATCTCTCTCACCTGACCTGGTAGGGCCATTTAAAAATACCTTTCAATCAGGCTTGAGCTTTGCCCCGACAGCAGTCAGCTTTGATCTTGTCTGTCAGTCTCCTGTGCTTCCCTGCCAGCTCTATTCCCTTTAAACCTCTGCCTCCTGCCCATAATCACATATGAAAGCATGTTTTGAGAGTCTCAATGACTGAACTCTGTTTTTCAGCAGGTCTCCCAGCCTGAAGTATTGGCCTCATTTTGCCCAGATAGTGGTGGGGGTGGGGGTGAGGAGAATGGAAAAAAGATTAACAACCACCCCAAACAAACCTTTCAAGTGGCTGATTTGCATCCATTTACTTGCAAGTAGGTATGTGAAGCTGTTGAGTCAAAGCATACCTGCCTCTGCATGTGGTAAACCTACTGCTGCCACTTCAACCATAACCATGGTGGCCAAGATGGCCTTGGAGATCCTGAGAGTTGTAATCTAAGAAATTAACATTTCCAGGTTTTGCTAGTGAGTCCATTTATTTGAAATGAGGCAACTGATATTGATTGCTTGAACAAACATATTTATCCCTTATGATGCTACTTGTTAAAAACATCTAGGGGTAGCCGTGTTGGCCATATAGCAAATCCAATAACATCCAAACAATGACACCTTTATGGGGCCAACCAAGATGCACAATTACATATTGCAAGCTTTCAAAGTCACACTGGCTTCTTCATCAGGCAAACAGGAGAGAAAAAAAATGAAAATGTTAGTCTTAGGCCTGCATTTTCTGTTTCTGATCTCAGTTCAGATGTTAGGAGAGGGCTATCTGCAGACTGGCTCCTCCCCCTTTGGCCATGCGATCACTGAAAATTTTTGCAAACCAAGGAAATTTAATGTCCATTTGCAATCCAAAGAAGATATTTCCTTAGAATATAGCATATCTCCTTCTTTTGTGATGCCGCAGGCTCCTTTGCAGGTAGAGAACACTGAATTTCTCAAGAAGTCTTCATGTTTTGCATCAGGAAAACTTTAGGTGATATAGGGGTAAAGCATGCCAACATGCTGGAACCTTGCTATCTGAGGCTTCTGCCTCCAACAAAGGTAAAGCAATTTATTCTAATCCACTGGATTTCCAGTCCAGTGGATGTAATCATAGCACCTGCTTTTCCCACAGTATTGGATACGTTTCAGTTTGTGCAGCCTAAGGATGTGGATAGGATCCTTGGAGAGGTGAGAACTACCATGTGCATACTGGATCCTTGCCCTTCCTGGCTTTTGAAATCAGCTAGAGGGGGACTGGCCGAGTGGATAAAAGGAGTGGTGAATGCTTCACTGCAGCAAGGCAAATTTCCATCCTCCCTAAAGGAAGCTGTGGTAAAGCCGTTACTGAAAAAAGACCTCCCTGGATCCTGTCATCCTGGATAACTATCGGCCAGTCTCTAATATCGCCTCCTTCCATACAATCCTCCCTGCGCTCTCCGGTCCTCTGGGAGGAATTTGCTGCAGCCTCAAAAATCAAGGCTTGCGGCGACCTCCCAGAGGGCTTTTTCAGTTGTTGCCCCCGAACTCTGGAACGGCCTGCCGGACGAGATCCGTCAGTTGACATCACTGGACAGCTTTAAAAAAGCTGTCAAGACGGATCTCTTTTGGCAGGCCTTCCCAGACTGATCACCCCGGCCTTGGGTTCCTTGACTCCTGCGTTCCTCTCATGGCCCCATCAGTTGTTGATGGATGAGGAACGCAGTAGAGGTTGATTAGGGGGTGGGTTGGTTTTTCTTTTTGGAGTTATGTTATACGGGTTTTATTGTAAGCTGCTTGGATTGTCTGGCAATAAGCGGGATACAAATAAACATTATTATTATTATTATTATTATTATTATTATTATTATTATGGAGCGGGTGGTGGTGACCTCTCAGCTCCAGGGATTTCTGGATGAAATGGATTATCTAGATCCATCTCAATTTGGCTTCAGGCCTGGCTATGACACAGAGATGGCTTTGGTCGCCTTGGTGGATGACCTTTGCAGGGAACTGGACAGGGGGAGTGTGTCCATGTTGGTCCTGTTAGATTTCTCAGCAGCTTTCGATACCATCAACCATGGTATCCTGCTGAGCCACCTTTCTGGGATGGGACTTGGGGGCACTGCTATACAGTGGTTCCAGTCTTTCTTGGAGGGTGAACCCAGAAGATGGTGTTGGGGGACTCCTGTTGGACTCCTTGGCCACTGGCCTGTGGGGTCCCACAGGGTTTTGTTTTGTCCCCCATGTTGTTTAACATCTACATGAAACCGCTGGGAAAAATCTTCTGGAGTTTTGGTGTGCGGTGTCATCAGTGTGCAGATGACACCCAAGTCTATCTCTCCTTTCCATCTGACTCCAAGGAAGCTGTCTCTGTGCTGAACCAGTCCCTGCTGTCAGTGATGGACTGCATGAGGTCAAACAAATTGAAGCTTAATCCAGACAAGATAGAGGTGCTCCTGGTCAGTCATAAGGCAGTCATAAGTATCTCAAAGGTGCTACAAGATCTCTTTACATACTGTTTTTCCAGAGTAACATGGACTATATCTTTGATTTATTGGGATATGTGGATGTTCCATAAATTATTCTTTTGTGTTCCTTTTTTTTTAATGTTTGTATGGTTTGCTCAAGTAGGAACCTATTGGTTTTCCTTGTAATATCACATTTGGCAAGATGTTGGGACTTCTCTTCCTAAAACATAGAACCTGTCGAAGGCTCTGATGATGACTTGTACCCAGCCACTTAATCTAAACTCCAACCAGGCCCTTTGGTTTCAGGTGAGGTCATCCTCTTAGCTGCAGCAGGGGGAGGCTGGCTTCCTGCTGATCCTCCATTCCATTCAGCATCGTGGGCAGGCAAGCATGGGAGATTCTAATGTAAATACCAAAGGCTCTAATGCTGGAAATTCTCTGCTGTGTTTCTGGAGTTCTTGCCACTTAAAAGGATTTTTACTACCCGTTTCCATTTGTGTGCATTTATAAACTGTCTCCTGGTGAATCTGTGTGCCAGACTCATGCAGCTCCTGAGCCATTAAGGTCTAGTGGGTCAATAGACTGCCTTTTCAAAAATCTATTAAGTTCCATTTGCAGGGGATTACCGCTTGTGTGATTGATTCTGTATACGAGCAACCCTTGCCCTTTAAAGCACCAAACAAAACAAGCCCCAGGGAAACAGACCAAAACAATATCCCATTATGTGGCTGCAATTTTAAAGTTCTCCCTTACTGTCACATGAAGACAAATGCATCAGTTATTATTATTACTCTTCAAAGACATAGCCATGTTAGTTTGGATCAGTATGCAAGGGGATCTTGTAGCATCTTTGAAACTGAGAGAAAGAATGAAGGTGGTAGCATAAGCTTTCATAGATTACGAAAGCTTACACAGCCAACTTCTTTCTTTTTTCCCCCTCATAACATTAAAAATCCACCAAGCAACGATGCCTTTATTGGGCCAACGGTATACATGTTGCAAACTTTTGAAGCTCCACTGGTTTCTTCATTGGGCAAGGTGTTAAAAACCAGACAGGAGAGGAAAAAAATGAAGATGTTAGTCATAGGCCTGCATTTTGCTGTTTTTGTTCTTAGTTCAGATGGTATGGAGGGGTATCTCTTGCAGGCTGGTACTCTTCCTCCTGGCCTGGGAGATTCTCAAAGTCCAGGAAATTTGACATCCTTTTGCACCACAAAAAGACACTTCCTTTGCAATTCGGTATCAGTGTTTGGTGGATTTTTGATGTTATTGGATTTGCTGTATGGCCAACACAGCTACCCTTGGATGGTTTCTTTTTTTCTTTTTTCTTAGTCTCAAAGGTGCTACAAGAACCCTTTCCATAATATTACTGTTGTTGTTGTTGGTATTTTTGTTGTTCTTTTTAATTGCCCTCAGGTCAATCTCAATTAATGGCGACCCTGTGGATGAGACATTTCCAAGATCCCCTGTCCTCCACTGCTGTGCTCAGGACTTACAAGAACATGGCTTCTCTGATTGAGTCTACCCATCTGACATGTGGTCTCCCTCTCTTTCTGCTGCCTTTCACCTGCCCTGTCATTATTGTCTTTTGCAATTATTTATGCCTTCTCATGATGTGGCCAAAGTACAACAGCCTCAATTTGGTCATCAGTTTCAATGGAAAGTTCAGGCTTGATCTGTTCTAGAACTCATTTGTTTGTCTTCTTGACTGTTCACGGTATCCTCAGTATATTTCTCCAGCACCGCATCTCAGATTAGTTGATTTTCTTTACACTTTAGGATCTGATCCAGTTCTTTCATTGCAGCCCTTTCCAATCTTAATCTTTTTATAATTTCTTGACTGTAGTCTCCATTCTGATCAGTATTTAATCTAAGGTATGGAAACTCTCTGACTATTTCAATTTTCTTATTAACATGGATGAATTATTGCAGATTTTCCATGGCCATAGGTCTGTCTTGGTACTTTCCTCCTTGCTCCAGGTCTTTTTTGGGTTCTGCTAGCAGTATTGTGTCATCTGCATATTGTTAATGTTCCCTCCTCCTATCTTCACTCCTATCTCTGAGTCTAAGCCTGCTCTGCATATATTTTCTGCACAGGAGTCAATTAAATAGGATGATACCCTTGCCTGACCTTTTTGCCAATTAGGAAACATTCTGTTCACTCCCTTCCATAGGAGTCTAGCCTGGCTACCTCCTTGCTTTCTTTTTGCTGGCAAGCAAAAATATTTTTATTTAAGCAGGTTTTTCAATATTTGATCATGACGGGGTGGTATTTATATGGGGTTTGTGTTTTAGTTATGTTTTTAACTTTTGCATGTTTTTGTGTTAATTTTATACTGTTTTATCTAGTTAATTTTTTTAATTTATTATAAATTCAAAACATTTACATACATACACAAAAATACATTCGTACACACAAAACAAAACGTAGAATAACATTACAAATAACATAAATTATTTATATCATAAAATAATACAGTAAATTTTCTGATTCTTTCTAATGAATGAGTATTTGCTAATTTAAAGTAGCTTTACTAGTATCCCCTGGCTGAAATAAACTTATCCAGTATCTTATAATCAATTTAATTTTTTCTCAAATTGATTGTTTCAGTACCTTTCCATTTCCCTAATTACAAATCCTCTAATTCCTGTTTATTTAACTCTTTTCATAGTAATTTTTAAACTTTCTCCAGTCTTTAATAACATCCTCTTCTGGTTTTCCGTTTAGTAGACCTGTCAAGTTATCTGAGTCCATAGCATCCCAAAGTTTATTAATCCATTCATTATTTGTTGGTGTTCTTACTAGTTTCCAATTCTTTGCATATAAAATTCTAGCTGTGATTATCATATATAGTATCACATGCCTATTTTCTTTTTCGAACTCTTTCACAAGTATCCTCGTCATGTTTAAAAGGAAAATAGTTTGCTCTAACGGTATTTCCATTTCCAATATATTTGTCATTAATTTTTTTATCCTTAACCAAACTTTTTTTGCTTCTACGCAGCTCCACCATAGGTGATATTATCTAGTTGATTTTAACAGTTTTTACATTTTTATTGTAAAGTCCACTAAAATATTTTTCTGCTGTGAGTGGCCTTGGTTCCTTTCTGGGAAAAAAGCAGCATAGAAATGAAAATAAATAAACAAACAAATATTGCTTTGAGTGCAGCTTTCACTTCACTTTCCAAAATTTGGGGTTCATCTTCATAGGCTTCTTCTACCCATGTGTCATTCATCCTTTCACATTTTAAAATAGCTCTTCTGTGTATTGTTTCCACCTTTTTTATTTCCCCGTGGTCTTATGTTACATTCCTATTCTGACCATAGAGACATCCATAACCTTGGTTTAATTTTCTCTTTGAATTCCCAGATCCTGTGGAAGAAATCAAACTTCTATTTCTTTGCTTAAAATGTTCATTGTCCCACACCTGTCCTTTCTATTTCAATCTATACCACTTCAACCACCACCAAACTTTGGCAAAATCTCATCAATACATTTACATTTAACCATAAGAGATCCAGATTCAGGAAATCCACATGGCACCTCTCTTCCAAAAAAGGGGGGTTAGCAATCCCTGATCTTGAGCTATACTTTCCAGCATTCCAATTTAGGGGGGAAGCAGACAGCTAAAAGCGCTGTTTTGGGGGCAGGGAAGGGGAGGGGCAGCCGCACGGTGGGCGCCCCAACCCCTTCCCCAAGTCGTCCTCGGAGCAGCCGGCCCTCCGCATGGCCGGCGCTCCGAGGATGACCTCCCGCTGCAACATCCATACGCGCTGCAGCGGAAGAGTCGCCGAAGGTGCGCCAGCAGCCTTTTGCGGCGCACCTTCAGCGACTTGTGGAAGGAGCGCTAATTTAGCGCTCCTTCCAGGGGGCGGCGAAGCTGCGCCGTGAGGCCGAGTTGTGGGGATACCTCGGCCCTGCGGCGCAGCTTCCTGGGGCAGCCCACAGCCGCCCGTCTGCTTCCTTCCTTAGTCAAATCCCTCATTTGATTAAAAACTATCAGAGCATACACTGTGTTAACATGGAAATGAATGTCCCACCATCAATCAATCTTGCATTGCTCTTTAACAAACCCACTCTGCAAGTAATTAAAAACATTAAAAACCCATGGCTACAGACATCACTAAAGATATGGGCAAGATGGAAGCAAGTTCTAGCACCAGATCGCTCTCCTATCTTCCCCTTCCTTGTCCACAAATTTTTCTATTCTTCTGATAAATTTGATCAATTCCAGGGATGGAACAACAAAGTGTATATTTTGTCCAAGATCTCTTTCGTAATGGTAGACCAAAAGCAATTGACAAACTAAGGGGGGAAGCAGACGAGCGACCGTGGGCCACCCCGGGAAGCTGTGCCGCGGGGCCGAGGTATCCCCACACCTCGGCCCTGCGGCACAGCTTCGTCGCTCCTGGAAGGAGCGCTAAAATAGTGCACCTTCCACAAATAGTCGAAGGTGCGCCGCAAAATGCTGCCAGCGCACCTTCAGCGACTCTTCTTCTGCAGCGTGTACGGACGCTGCAGCGGGAGGTCATCCTCGGAGCGCCGGCCGTGCAGAGAGCCGGCTGCTCCGAGGACATTTTGGGGAAGGGGTTGGGGTGCCCACCGTGCAGCTGCCCCTCCCCTTCCTTGCCCCCAAAACGGCGCTTTGCGCCATCTGCTTCCCCCCTAACTTTAGATTTAGACCCACTAAAGGCTAGTTGGTTTCATCTCCATCAGATAATTGCTTTTACACACAAATTAAAGGAAACAGGAGGACCACCTAGATCACTTACCTTATTTGAGGCACAGTGTGTTTCCCCCTCCCAAAGCACCAAAGGACTAGCATCTTCAATCTACAACTGTTTGATTGACCATTCTTACCAAAACATCAGTGGCATAGAACAAATCTGGGAAAAGGATTTGAATCTTTCAGTTCCCATTTCAAAATAGACTACAGTTTGGTCTTCCACCCCTTTTAAATCTAAATCAGCATTGATTAAAGAAAACACTTTGAAAATTATACACAGGTGGTACTTAACTCCAGCAAAGCTAGCCAGAATAGTTAAAAATGTTTCCTCCAAATGTTGGCATGGTTGTAATGACAATTCTACACATGTGCTACACTGCCCCCAAATAAACACATTTTGGCAATTGATACTTGAACAAATTTCATGGATTACCAGCCAAGAAGTAAAATTATGTCCAGAAATGCTTTTGTTATCAATATATGTAGACACAAACTCAAATTTGAAACATAAAAACCTCATAGATTTCTTCATTACAGCAGCCCATGTAGAAATTGCCAGATGCTGGAAAACAGAGGAGATATCTTTATAAGTGGTGGAAAAAGGTATGGGACCTGTGGTTACTCGTAAAAACTGACTGACAGAATGGCAAGTTACTCAGGATGACCAAAATCAGGACCTTTCATAGACAAATGGTTCCCACTCACTGGCTTTATAAACAAAGACAGAAACAAGAGAAGACAACTTCCATCTCATCTGAACCTTTGATCAGACATTCTGGACTAGATTTACACAAAAACAGCACTGGACGTTAAAATGACCACTTACATTGAATAGAACACAAGAAGGAGACCCGCAACACAATTCAAAGTTGTGAGATGAATTGTGTTATTTTGCTTTATTGTTGTGATATGTTCTGTACATAGTTTTTTACTATGACTACTACTACTAATAATAATAATTTTTAAATAAATATTTTTTTAAAAAAAAATCCTTCTATTTCTTTGCATTGATTGTTGTAGTAATTCTCTTTATCCTGGTTCATTAATCATCGGACAGTAGCACTCATGGTTTTGATTGTGTTCCTTTCTCCCTTTTTTTTTCTTCTTCTTGACTTTCTTTAACAGCTTGAAGTATTTTGTCTGCCATCCATTGTTGCTTCACCTTCTTTTTGGCCACAGTTATCATCATCATCTTTCTGCATTCCTCTTTTACTGTGTCCCTGACTTTGATCCATGATTCCTCTGGTTCCCAGTCAGCTAGGATTAATAGTGCAAATATGTTTTTCACATTTTCTTTACATTCTGTTGGGATGTTCTTCAGGTCATATTTGCATGGTTATTGATTTAGTATTCTTCTTCAGTTTGGATATTAGTAGTTCATAGTCTGTGCCATAGTCTACATCTGGTCTCATTTTTGCTGAAAGAATGGAGCTTCTCCATCTTCTGTTCCCTATTTTGTAGTTTGTTTGGTTTTTGTATTGGCTGTTTGGCAATGTCCATGTGTAGAGTATCCCCTCTGGCTGTATGAAGAAGGTATTTGCAGTTAATAGATTGTTGGCCTTGCAAAACTCTATCAGTTGCTCTTCTGCTTCATTTCTTGTGCCTAGTCCAAATCTATCTGCTGTTTTTTACTCTTATTTACCTACTTTAGCTTTCCAGTTGCCTATGATTAGTTTGAAGTCCTGTACTATTATTTTTAACAAAACATTTTATCCCACCTTCGTTCAAAGAAGCTCAGGGTAGGGTACTGTGTGTGTGTGTGTGTGTGTGTGTGGCTTCAGGTCACCTGCCAACTTGTGTCATCCCATATTAATTTCATAGCATTTTCTCAGGCAAGAAGTACTCAGAGGTGATTTTGCCAGTTCCTTCCTCTGAAATATACCCCACAGTGTTTGGTATCCATTGGTGGTGTCCCATTCAAGTACTAATTGTATTTTTTCTGAGACATTGAGCCTTCTCTGTCAGAGAGCTCTGATGCCACAATAAACTACAGTTCCCATGATTCCCTAGCACTGAGTCAGGGCAGTTAAAGTGGACTCAATTTGCACTATTTCTGGCAGTCTGCAAAGTCCCAGAATCTCTTGTCTTAAGGGTATTATATGGACCTTTTTAACAATTGTCAGCTTTGCAAGGTTATTCAGGCAGATGAGAGAGCAAGTCTGTGCTTAGCCAACAAGTCACTTGTTGTACCTAATCTAGAGTCATAGAATTGTAGATTTGGACCATGTAGTGCAACCTGCTCAATGCAGGATCTCTAGACCATTTCCAGCAGGTAGCACTCCAGCCTGTTTTTGAAGACATCTAGAGAAAGAGACCCCAGCAACCCCTCCAGGGAATCCATTTCATTGCCAAACCACTCTTACTATCAACAGGTTTCCTTCTAACGTTCAATTGAAACCTACTCTCTTATAACTTCAAACCATTAGACATGGTCTTACCCTCTGGGGCCTCAGAGAACAAACCTGCACTCTTTTCTCTGTAACAGCCCTTGAGGTATTTAAACAGTGTAATCATGTCACCTTCTCAGTCTTCTCTTCACCAAGCTGAACATGCCAGCAACTTCAACTTTTCCTCAAATGTATTGTTCTCCATACCTCTAATCATCCTTGTTGCCCTTCTCTGCACCAGCTCCAATTTCTGTATATCCTTCTTAAAATTAGGAGCCCAGAACTGAACATAGTACTCCAGGTGAAGCCTGATCAGCACGGAAGATAGTGGAATTATTACTGGCCTTGACTTCACATCACACACACAGGAGGTAGAAAGCTGGAGGAAGGTCACACGCAGAAGGAAGGAGACCAGGGATCGTACTGGGAGCTTGCGGCTACAGAATCGATTTCAAGCTCTTACTCTTAGCAAGGAGGACGCAGAAGAGCAGCATGGACAGATTTCAGAGACAGAGCAGGGGACCCTGGCAGTTCCACCACAGGGAACAGTCGCTGCTAAGCCTCGGAGGAGGCGTGTGGTCGTGGTGGGGGACTCCTTGCTGAGGGGGACAGAAGCAGTGATTTGTGGGCCTGACAAGATGTCTCGAGAGGTGTGTTGTCTTCCTGGGGCAAAGATCAGAGATGTGACAGAGAGGCTGACAAGACTGGTCAGGCCTACCGACCAATACCCCTTCCTTTTGGTCCACGTGGGAACGAACGACACAGCAAGACACAGCCTTCAGAACATCAAAAGGGATTACAAGGCTCTAGGAAAGAAGCTGAAAGAAATGGAGGCACAGATTGTCATCTCGTCTCTTCTGCCAGTTCAAGGGCATGGTCCAGGAAGAGAGAGGAAGATAGCAGATGTCAACAATTGGCTCCGCAGATGGTGTCGTCGAGAACGATTTGGATTCTTGGATCATGGGCTGCGGTTCCATGAGGGCGGACTCCTGGCAAGGGATGGGCTGCATCTCACACCAATTGGAAGAAATGTTTTTGCCAACGGTCTGAAGAATTTGATCAGGAGGGCTTTAAACTGAACTGTGTGGGGAAGGGAGACAACGTCCTGGAAGACAAAAGGACTGGAGAAAATAGTCAAACTGTCATAGAGGAAATAAGGCAAACAGTACAGGGACCCAACAGTGGGAGGCAAAAAAATGTGCACAGGCAGCAAGTAAAGGGGACACATGGTCTTAGATGTCTCTACACTAATGCACAGAGCATGGGAAATAAGCAAGATGAACTTGAACTCCTAGCACAACAAAGCAAATATGATACAATAGGCATCACTGAAACCTGGTGGGACGAATCTCATGACTGGAATGTAGAAATAAAGGGGTATAACCTTTTCAAGAGAAACAGGACAAACAGGAAAGGAGGAGGAATAGCATTATATGTCAGGGATATTTACACCAGTGAAGAAATCCAGGACATCAATCCTGGAAGCCAAGTGGAGAGCATCTGGATAAAAATTAAAGGGGAAGGAAACAACAGGGATGTTAGTGTGGGAGTCTACTACAGACCCGCAACTCAAGCAGAAGAATTGGATGAAGCCTTTCTAGAACAGATGACCACACACTCAGAAAGGAGAAATATAGTAGTGATGGGTGACTTCAACTATCCGGATATTTGCTGGAAGTCAAACTCGGCAAAATCCTTGAGGTCTAGCAAATTCCTCACTTGCCTCGAAGACAATTTCATTGTTCAAAAGGTGGAAGAGGCAACGAGGGAGTCAGCTATTTTGGATCTGATCCTAACTAACAGGGAAGACCTAGTTAATGGGGTGCAAGTGGTTGGATCCTTAGGCGGAAGTGATCATGTCCTCCTGGAGTTTATTATACAGTGGAAAGGAGAAGCCAGGCATAGTCAGACACGCATTCTAGACTTTAGGAAAGCTGATTTTGCTAAACTTAGAGAAATACTGAGGGTGATCCCATGGACAGGAATACTAAAAGAGAAGGGAGTTCAAGACGGATGGGAGTTTCTCAAAAGGGAGATACTGAAGGCACAATTTCAAACTGTGCCAACGAGGAGGAAGAATGGGAGGTGTCTCAAGAAACCAGGATGGATGACTAAGGCACTTGCAACTGAACTATGTTTTAAACGGAACATGTATAAGAAATGGAAAAATGGGGAAATCACCAAAGAGGAATTCAAACAAATAGCTAGCACGTGTAGGGGTAAAGTCAGAAAAGCTAAAGCGCAGAATGAAATCAGGCTTGCTGGAGAGGTTAAGAACAATAAAAAGGGCTTTTGGGCGTATGTCAGTAGTAAAAGGAAAAAGAAGGAAATGGTAGGGCCACTGTGTGGAGAAGATGGCAAAAAGTTAACAGGGGACAGAGAAAAGGCAGAATTACTCAACACCTTCTTTGCTTCAGTCTTCTCAGAAAAGGCAAAGGGTGCTCAACTTGAGGATAATGGAGCAGAGGACAGAATAGGAGAATTTCAGCACAGAATAAGTAAAGAGATAGTACAGAAACATCTGGTTAATCTAGATGAATATAAGTCTCCAGGACCAGATGAATTACATCCAAGGGTATTAAAAGAACTGGCAAATGTAATATCAGAACCATTGGCAATAATCTTTGAGAATTCCTGGAAAACAGGAGAGGTCCCAGCAGACTGGAGGAGGGCAAATGTTGTCCCCATCTTCAAAAAGGGGAAAAAAAGAGGATCCCAACAATTATCGTCCAGTTAGTCTGACATCAATACCCGGAAAGATTCTGGAGCAGATCATTAAACAGAGAGTCTGTGAACATCTGGAAGATAATTTCATAATCACAAAAAGTCAACATGGGTTTCAGAGAAACAGGTCATGCCAGACAAATCTGATCTCTTTTTTTGATAAAATTACCAGCTTGGTAGATGAAGGGAATGCTGTGGATATAGTATATCTTGATTTCAGTAAGGCCTTTGACAAGGTTCCCCATGACATTCTTGCAAGCAAGTTGGTAAAATGTGGGCTAGACAAAGTAACTGTTACATGGATTTGCAATTGGTTAACTGGTCGAACGCAAAGGGTGCTCAACAATGGCTCCTTTTCAACTTGGAAAGAAGTGACCAGTGGGGTGCCACAGGGCTCTGTCCTGGGCCCAGTGCTATTCAATATCTTTATTAATGACTTGGATGACGGTATTGGGGGCATAGTTATCAAATTTGCAGATGACACCAAATTAGGAGGAGTAGCTAATACCCCAGAGGACAGGATCAAAATTCAAAATGACTTGAACAGACTAGAAAGTTGGGCCAAAGCTAACAAAATGAAATTCAACACAGAGAAATGTAAGGTTCTGCACTTAGGGCGGAAAAACGAAAAGTACAGATATACGATGGGGGACACCTGGCTGAATAAGACTACGTGTGAAAGGGATCTAGGAATCCAGGTGGACCACAAGTTGAACATGAGTCAACAGTGCGATGCAGCAGCTAAAAAGGCCAATGCAATTTTAGGCTGCATCAGTAGAAGTATAGTGTCTAGATCAAGAGAAGTAATAGTGCCACTCTATTCTGCTTTGGTCCGGCCTCACCTGGAATACTGTGTCCAGTTCTGGGCACCACAATTCAAAAAAGATGTGGAGAAACTGGAGCGTGTCCAAAGGAGGGCAACTAAAATGGTGAAGGGTCTGGAAAGCAAGCCCTATGAGGAACGACTTAGGGAGCTGGGGATGTTTAGCCTGGAGAAGAGAAGGCTGAGAGGTGATATGATAGCCGTGTTTAAATATTTGAAGGGATGTCATATCGAGGAGGGAACAAGCTTGTTTTCTGCTGCTCCAGAGACTAGGACCCGAAACAATGGATGCAAGCTGCAAGAAAAGAGATTCCACCTCAACATTAGGAGGAACTTCCTGACAGTAAGGGCGGTTCGACAGTGGAACACACTCCCTCGGAGAGTGGTGGAGTCTCCTTCCTTGGAGGTCTTTAAGCAGCGGCTGGATGGCCATCTGTCGGGGATGCTTTGATTGGGAGTTCCTGCATGGCAGGGGGTTGGACTGGATGGCCCTTGTGGTCTCTTCCAACTCTATGATTCTATGATTCTATGATTCTATGATTCTATGACTTGGAAACTATGGGCCTCGGCAGACGACTAATAGAGTCATCTTGGAGGCCAGGAAGAGGAGGAGCAGCTGCACGCGCGGCGCTCCTTCCGCTTCCTGAGGTTGCCCTCTGAGTTGCCGGCCCTCCTCACGGCCGGCGCTCCCAGGGCAACCTCCCGCCGCAGCGTCCGGACACGCTGCGGCGGATAAGTCAGGGAAAGTGCGCCCTACGCGTTTAGGGCGCACTTTCCCTGACTTATGAATGGAGCGCTATTTTTGCGCTCCTTTCAGGGACGCCGCAGGAGCGTCGCGGTGCGGAGGCTGCGGTCCCGCGGCGCTCCGTCCGGCGGCGTCCGGGAAGCACTCGTGTGCTTCCCCCCTATACTTCTCTTAATGCAGGCTAAAATAGCATTCACCGTTTTTTACTGTAGCATCACAGTGCTGGTTCATATTCAACAATAACTCCAAGGTCCTTTTTGCATGTAATACTGTTGAGCTATGGATCGCCTGTCCTATATATGTGCATATGGTACATACAGTCATTAAAATAGATAAAAAAAAGATAAAGAAAGCCTGCCAATGGCATACATTCTACAAAATAATAAAATAATACATATTAATACAAAGAAGGAAACAAATTAAAAACATCAAATAATCATCATGCAATGCCTGAGTATGCTTCCCTGAACAGTATAGTCTTTAACTCAGCTTTGAAGCTGGTTAAAGAAGTGATGCCCCATGCTTGTAGGGGAAGGAGGTTCCAGGAATGAGGGGCAGCAAGTGAAAAGGGACGGATCCGGAATGGAGCAGTAAAAATCCTAGGCTGAGACAGCAGACCTTGACTGCCAGAATGGAAGGCACGAGTGGGATGAACAATCAGGAAGGGCTATCTCAGAATGAATGGTGGTAGTCTTTGAGATGAAATAGTTAACAAAATCATTAGGAGAGAATAATGAAGAGGCAGGAGGAGAAGGAGGTTTAGCAAAATATTGAAGGTGGAGAACAAATGGGCGCCTCTCATTGACGCAAATCAAAGATTTATAATAATTCTGTTTTGCCATGGACAAGGCATGTGAAAAGGAAGAAAATACAAATTTATAATGAATAAAATCAGCTCACTTCCTGGACTTTTTTGGCCTAAATGAATAATTTTGTATTTGTCACTATTGAATTTCAATATTGATCAAATAGGAATTTGAACACACTCTCCATGTCCAGTCAAGGCATTTCCATCTCCCATTCCCTGCAGGGCTAAGAAAAGGGATGTGGTGGGGAGAAAAAAATTCCCAGGGCTCAGGCCTTCGTAAGGACTGAGCCTCTAATTGGTAGCACAGTGAAAATCAAACCAACAAATAATATATTACAAAATGAATGTTATCCGGACAGTCCAGAAAGAGGCTATATCATGCTAAATCATACCCTCCAACTGTCCTGGTTTGACACAGTATGGATGCTGCTTCTCATCCATAAAGCAATTACAAATATTTACAGCCACCATTAGCCCCTTAGCTCATTCATGCAGTTTGCAGTTCCCTTGCCTGTGCCTGTTCTTCAGGGTAGTTTTGTACTGGTTTTCCTGTCAGTATGTGTTTCTGCTCTTATCCTGCTGGCCTCTTCTTTCATATATCCTGTGATTAATAATGGTTGTGAATGATCTAGATTATTTTTTCAAAAAGCATATAGTACTGCAGCTTAGTGTAGTTGATAGGGCCACACTCAAGACAGACAAAATAATATTTTTTCATGCAGTGCGTACATTGTGCAGTGCTCACTGTCCCAGAAGGATTCAAGATTGCCTTAACAGACCATTTGCTTTATGGAAAGTAAAAAAGCTTGAAATATATGTGGGGATTATAAGATGTGATAATATATCCTTTCATGCATGTACTATGTATGTGTACCAAGGAGCTTCAGCCAACTACCAGGGGAAGCAGACGGGCGGCACAGGGCCGCCCCGGGAAGCTGCAGATCGGGGCTGAGGCATCCGCATTCCTCGGCCCCGCGGTGCAGCATCCCTGCTCCAGTAAGGAGCGCTAAAATAGCACTCCTTCTGCAAGACGCCGAAGGTACGCTGCAAAAGGCTTCTGGCGCACCTTTGGCACCTCTTCCGCTGCAGCGTGTGGATGCTGCAGCGGAAGTGCGTCGTTGGAGCGCTGGCCATGTGGAGGGTCGGCCGCTCCAATGACGTTTTGGGGAAGGGGTTGGGGTGCTCAGCATGAGGCTGCCCCTCCCCTTCCTGGCCTCAAAGACAGCGCTTTGCGCCGTCTGTTTAGGCCCTACATCTTTTTAAAAAATGTGCATATGACAAATTAAATACATGTGGGATCTTCATGTATGGCTGTACATCCACATGCAGACTTCATGCCTTTTCTTCATATAATTGCTTTCTGGGTAAGAGATCTAGAGTGTATGACTTTAAAGACATTGGGGGGAAGCAGACGGGCAGCACGGGGCTGCCCCGGGAAGCTGCGGATTGGGGCCGAGGTATCCGCACTCCTCAGCCCCACGGCGCAGCATCCCAGTCCCAGGAAGGAGCTCTAAAATAGCGCTCCTTCCGCAAGACGCCGAAGGTGCGCCGCAAAAGGCCTCTGGTGCACCTTCGGCACCTCTTCCGCTGCAGCGTGTGCGGATGCTGCAGCGGAAGTGTGTCATTGGAGCGCCGGCCATGCAGAGGGCCGGCTGCTCCGACGACATTTTTGGGAAGGGATTGGGGCGCCCAGCATGAGGATGCTCCTCTCCTTCCTGGCCTCGAAGACGGCGCTTTGCGCTGTCTGCTTAGGCCCATAGCCATGTTAGTCTGGAAAATTACTATGCAAAGGGATTTTGTCACACCTTTGGGACTAACTGAAATAAAGAAGCAGGTAGCACAAGCTTTTGTAAGCTTGAGCCTACTTCCTCAGATGCATGAGGTGGAGTGGAAAGTCCAGAGACAGACTTATATAGCAGTGTGTGAGAATGTCAGCTGAAATTCAAAACCTTATGGGTATGGAGATGAGATGACAGATTCAGTTTTAATGATGGTTGTTGGGAAGACAAAGGCAGGAGGAAGGATGTTGCCTAAAGTCAAGGAGAGTATATAACCATATGAATGAATATTGGAATGTAGTGCAGAAACCAGACAGAAAATGTTATGAACTGATTAAAGGCACCCTCATGAGGATGGGGGTTTACATAGTATATGAAGAGACTGTTAATTTTTTTAAATTTTTTTATTGAAAATATTAAAACAACATACAAAGAAAAAGACACATACAAAAATCACAAACTATGCAATACAATACAATACAAAACATTAAGAAAAACAAAACAAAACAACAAAATACAATGAAATATACTAGAAAATACAAAGAAACATAAAACACTAACTTCCTAAGCAGAAACCAAGGATTAAGAAATATTAGATCAAATAACCACATAAAACCTACTCAAGAATACAAAACCTACTGAAGAATACAAAACCTACTCAAGAATGTTAATTTATAAAAATAACAAGTAAATCTTAAGTTTTTATAAATCGACTACAGCTTCCATTTCTTTATCAAACATACACTTTATCTGAACACAACTAAACAAAATACAAAAGAAAATATTTATATCTAGACCCGTTACTTATTCAAATTAAGGTTGCATATTGGGATCCGATATGCTAAATATACTATTTAATATTTACCATAGTATTTCAATATACAGTTCCTTCACTGAAACGTTATCAATCAGTCATAAATACTATACCATAATATAATTTAATTATGTAACATAATGTGATTCAATAAGGAGTCTTAACACTATTCTTTCTATAAACTTAAAAAAAATCTATATTCAACCTACCAATAAACCTCAGCCATCGTGAAAATCACTGAAATTTCTACTAATAATCTGAAAAGATTATAGACTGTGACTTATTTTTAAGTTCGTTTTTTTCCATATATCGATACCATAAATTCCAATTTTTTGAAAGTCGGACATTGCAATATTTCGAATAAAGTGTGTTAATTTCATATATGTCATATAATTTCAATCTCCATTCTTCAACAGAAGGAATTTCTTTTTTCCTTCAATACTTTTTTCCTCCAATACTTTGCGTATATTATTCTAGCCGCGATTAACATTAAAAAAAGCAATTTTTCATTTTTTTTCTGTGTCCTCATTTACAATATTTAAAAGATATAGTTTAGGGTCAAGGGAAATTTGCGAATTCAAAATTTGCTGTATCTCTCCACTAATCTTTTTCCAATATTTCTGGGCGAATTTGCAAGTCCACCACATATGTATATACGAGACCCCATCATCTCCACAGTTTCAACATATTGATTCGTAACCATTATACATTTTGGAAAGTCTCGTTGGTGTCAAGTACCATCGAAACATTGATTTATACAAATTTTCTCTTAAATCAACGCTGACGGTATATTTTATAGTCTTTTTCCAAATTCTTTCCCATTCATCTAATTTAATATTTTGCTTCAAATCTTTGGCCCAACTAATCATATAATTTTTTATTGTATTCTCTTCTAATTCCCAATCCCTGATTAAATTATAATATTTAGATATTAACTTTTTGTCCTCACCATTCACAATTTTTTCAAAGTTTTTATAAGCAGGTCCAATTTGGTCGAAGTGGGAATCCAATTTGAATCTCTCGAGTAGCTGTCTATATGTGAACCAATTTAAATTATATCTGGCTGTTATAAGTTCTTCCTGGGATATAAATACCATGTCTGATCCTTCAAATTTAATCAATTTTTTATAACAAAGCCAGGTTCCCTCATTATGTATCCTTTTCATCAAAATGGCTTCCGCCGGAGAAGCCCAATAGGGGATCTTGATACACCAATTCTTTTTGTATTTTAACCAAACCCGCAGACATGCCTTATGTATGTAGTGGTTTTTAAAATTATTGTCCATCTTAAATTTGTCATAGAATAAATATGCGTGAAGCCCATATTGTAGGTCCACCCCCTCTAAATCAAGGAGCCTCTTGTTATCCAATTTAAACCAATCGTGTAGCCAATTTAATATACAGGCATCATAGTACCACGATAAGTTAGGCACTGCTAAACCACCTCGTTCAGGAGTATCATACAAATGTATTAATTTGGTTCTAGATTTTTTATTGGACCATATAAACTTCGAAATATCCCTATTCCACATTTTGAGGGGGCCCGCGTTATCTATAATGGGAATATTTTGGAAATAATAAATCATTTTGGATAAAACTGACATTTTTACCAGAGCAATCCTGCCAAGCCAGGATAAATTCAAATTTTCCCATTTTCTGAAATCCTCCTTGATTTCCGACCAGACTCTATAATAATTGTTTTTAAAAAGATCAGAATTTTTTGCAGTCAGCCAATTCCCAAGTATTTAACTTTATTTTCTGACTTATATCTGGATATATCAATCAATTTGTCGACTTCATTTTTAGGAATGTTTATTAACAGCATAACTATTTTGTTCTTATTAACTCGATACCCAGAGATGGTGCCATATTGCTGAAGAGTGTTTACAACACTCCCCATGCATTCGTTGGGATTAGATAATGTCAAAACAACGTCGTCTGCATATGCCCTCAGTTTATAACTTTGTTTTTGAATTTCGATGCCTGAGATTGATTTATCACTCCTAATTTGAATCAATAAGACTTCCAAAGTAAGAATAAATAGTAACGGGGCCAAAGGGCAACCTTGACGAACCCCTTTATATATGTTAACTTTGGATGTCTTCTCGCCATTTATTATAATCTGTGCATCTTGTTTAGAGTAAATTTTCTGGATCCAATTAATAAATACATTGCCTGCCTCAATTTTCTGTAGGACCCCAAACATGAGGCTCCAATTAACATTATCAAATGCCTTCTCCGCATCCAGAAAGACGAGAGCCAATTTTTTATGCAAATTCTTTCGGTGTATTTCAATTAGGTTCAACAAATTCCTAAAATTTTCTTTTGTCTTTCTGGACGAGAGAAAGCCATTTTGGTCTGAATGAATCCAATTATCTAATATACTTTTAAACCGCTTAGCTAGAATCGCCACAAACAATTTATAGTTGAATTTAATAATGAAATAGGTCTATAATTATTGGGGTCTAATTTATCCTTATCCTGTTTCAAAATTAAAGTAATATTCGCAGAGCTCCATGTTTGAGGGATCCCACCTTCCAAAATATTATTCATAGTATCTAATAATGACGATATTAACTGAGGGGCGAAAATTTTATAATATTCATTGACAAATCCATCTGGCCAGGAGACTTTGATATTTTAGAATTTTAAATGCCTCTTCCAATTATTTATGAGTAATTGGCTCGTTAAGAATATCCTTTTGATCTTGTGTTAATTTTGATAATTCAATTTTTCCTAAATAATTCTCAATTTTGGAAGTGTGAATTGGGGTCTGCTTATACAAATCACCAAAGTGTCCAACGAAGACTTTTTGAATCAGATTTTGAGTTGTGATTATTTCAG
The DNA here is from genome assembly GCA_026167975.1 of Phrynosoma blainvillii. NCBI lineage: Eukaryota > Metazoa > Chordata > Lepidosauria > Squamata > Phrynosomatidae > Phrynosoma > Phrynosoma blainvillii. Next base: position 159,822,484 of record JANUYF010000004.1, read on the forward strand.
AACCCTTTCTAATTTGGGTAATTGCCCGTTTGGCTTTTTCTTTCCTGACCATATAGGCCAGAAATCTTCCAGGTTTATTACCTCCCTCATAGTACCTCTGCTTAACATATCTATTTTTTTTCTCAATTTGTTCCAAATTTAAAATGGAAATTTGTTTTTGTATATACTTGATCTCATTCAAAATCTCCAGAGAGTCAGGTTCTTCTCTTAGCCTAATCTCAAGTCTTTCCAATTCCTTATTAAGTAAAGTTTCTTTTTGTTTCCTTTCCCTTCTCTGTTCACTTGTCTTTTGGATGATAACACCTCTGATAACAGCCTTATGGGCATCCCATACCACATGAATGGGAGTTTCTTGATTTAAATTTTCTTTAAAGTAATATATTATATGCTTTTTCACCTCGTCACAAATTTTAGGATCTTTTAATATATTTAAATTTAGTCTCCAATTAAATGATGGATATCCAAATCTAAGTTCCATCAGTACCGGGTTGTGATCTGACCATATTTTCAGTAATGTTTTACAATTTGCAATTTTGGAAGTCAAATGCTCTGATGCCCAAATCATATCAATTCTGAAAAACGAATGATGTCTGTTTGAATAAAAGGTAAACTCCTTGTCCTGTCCATTTTTAACTCTGTGTATATCTCATAAATTTGAAATCTCAGTCAGACTGAAAAACTCAATTGGTAATGTTCCTTGATTCTTCTTGATAGGTTTTAAAGACCTTCAGTTGAGGTTTGGATCGACTACTCCGTTTAGATCACCAACCATTATTATATTTTCGTATTCCAGTTCTAATATTTGTTCTTTTAATTTTTTATAAAATTTGTTTTTATTTTCGAGTGGTCCATACATACCCATTAATGGGTATTTATTACCATCAATTTTGATTTCTATAATCAAGTATTGGCCATCAGAATCAGCTAAAATTTGCAATGGTTCAAATTCAGGCTTCATATAAAAAACAACTCCTCTTTTCTTGAATGGAGAGGCGGCTATAAACTTGGTGCCCAGTCGCGGACATCTAAGATATTTAGTGTCTTTTTTCCTAATTCTACACTCCTGTAGACAGTAGACATCCAATTTCAATTTTTGTAAATAATGAAAAATTTTTTTACATTTTTGGGGAGTGTTCATTCCTTGTATGTTCCATGTGGCAAACTTATTTTGTTTATAATGACCCATAACCAATCTTTCAAAAGTTGTAACAGTTGCAAATTTCACACTGCAAAAGCTCCCAACACATAGGGCATTTTATTAACAGTCTCTTCTTTCGTGTGAGTTAATGAAGAGACTGTTAATAAAATGCCCTATGTGTTGGGAGCTTTTGCAGTGTGAAATCTCTTTGGTAGAGTCAGCCAGGAACATCTATATCTATCAGGCTGGCAGGCTTCTCTTGAGGTTTCCTTGTGTGCCTTCTTGAATCAGCAAAGTTACATCCTTTTGATTCTGTTTGAGGTCCTTCCGCACCACTGTTTTGCCCAACTTGCTTTACCTTCACATCAGGCTGTCTTTGCTCCACTCTGCTTTCTAGGAGGAAGTGTGTGGCTGCATTTCAAGACCATGACTCTCTGTCTCCTTTGGCCAGTTCTTCTAACTCCATTCAGACCCAAGCCAGCTGATCTGCTGACCCTTCCAGCTGTAGCATGTGGCCTTCTCTGCAGCTCATCTTGCAGGATTCTAGGGGCCTCGGCAGATGGCTTATTGAGCCGTCTTGGAGGCCCAGAAGAGGAGGAGCAGCCACACGTGCGGTGCTCCTTCCTCTTCCTGAGGTTGCCCTCGGTGTTGCCGGCCCGCCGCAAGGCCGGCGCGCCGAAGGCAACCTCCCGCCGCAGCATCCGGACACGCTGCGGCGGAAAAGACAGGGAAAGTGCACCCTACGTGTTTAGGGCGCACTTTCCCTGTCTTCTAAATGGAGCGCCAATTTGGAGCTCCTTTTAGGGTTGCCTCAGGAGCGCTGCGGTGCAGAGGCTGCGGTCCCGCAGCGCTCCGGACCAGCGCATCCCCGACGCCCTGGTCTGCATCCCCCCTAGGACTCAAAAGGGTTGTCCTAGGATTATATCCTCTGTTTTGGAAAGGAATCCCAATTTCCTTTGCAACCACTCAGGCAGTGAAAAGATGTGATCTTCTCAGCCATTCTGGCTCATTAAGGGATGTCTCTAAAGCATAGTGGGCAGATGGTAGTCACAAGTTGCCACAAGAAATGGTGGTGGTCACTAGCTGAGGAGCAATTAAACTTGTGAATTTGTCAGTGAGTAGCAATTGCATGGCCAACAGAGAGAAGGTACCTCAGGATTTAAGAGCATCATATCAATTACCAGAGAAGATAAACAGTGGAAGAGGCTGCTGCTTTCTGTTAGTTTCTAGAAGCATCGGACTGCCCACTTTTGGAAAGAGATAAGAAAACTTTGGGAAACCCCCAAAAACATTTAAGAAAGAATGCTTGTTTGTCTTCAGGCATGTTGGTCAATTTTTCCAGAGGGAAAATTGGAGAAACTCAAACATTATGAAGTGTTTTCCTTTTCCTTTTCTGGAAGCACTGTGGTGGTGTGGTGGTGGAATGTCTGTGGCAGGGGGGACACGGGATGGGACCGTGAAGCAGAGCAAATTGATTGTTTTGAGAGACAGAATTTGAATGCCCATTAGAGATGACTACTTATTAGTATTTTTATTGGTTTAACAACTATAGAAAATACATTCTCTATTGTTTTTATGCATCATTATTCAGATAGGTATAACTGGGACTGTAAACCTATGTTTTGCTTATGCAATTTGTGCACTGTGCACCACTGCTCTAGGGGATTGGGGTCATGTTTATATCATGAATAATGGCAACACTGGATTTTCAGTGTTAGATGTGAAAATGTTTTGGCTTCAGCTATCTGCATATCTTGTGGGCCAACCAGGATCAAAAGTAACTCTCACTGTAGCCTCTGATGCACTCCTCATGTATTCCATACAGTTTCTTTACTGTTCTTTGACCTGTTCTATCAGTGTTAGGCCTTGGTCTCTGTCTTTGCATTCTCGACACCAGGAGCAACTTGTGTTCTGAGCAGGAGGGGCACTTCATCCCACCATTTCAGGGTGAGCCCCTTTCCCAGTGCTCAGACCATGGGCTGTTGGAACTTTGGTGGCAGGCCAGTGATAAATAGGTTATCAAGCCCTTCTGTGGAGAGAGTGCATCTGTGCGCAAAACATATACAGATGAACTAAGGGCCTTTCCTACTGGTCCCATAACTGTACTTTGATATAGTAAGCAGAATGCCACTTTTTCCTACCTTCTTTATTTTGAAAATGAAAGAGTTGTGAAAGTGGTAAAGTAGGAAGTAATCTCAAGACCTTGGTCAGCATTTTGACTGACATCAGGTTGTCTCTTTCCCAATCTCTTTGCTTTTTTTTTTTCTTTTCTGTTGTTCTGCTTGTCTAACACCACTCCCTTTGTCTGCACTCTTTCATTTCTTGTTCTGATTTATGTGCTGCTTTCTTTGATTACAAACCCTTAGTTGACTTATTGGCTAGGACACTTCCTTGATCCCTGAATTGTTGACAACCAGATGGACGCCTTCATTCAAGCCCAGCCTCTGACTCATGTCCATGTGGGCTGCCTTATGCACTGCTTGGATCTTGAGAGTTGGAAACTCCTATATTTGCAGAGCCCAGGAAAGCAAAAATAAGAGAATGGTCTGGAAGCTGTTGTCAATTTGGTTTTATTGGTGGGTGGGTAGAAATTAAGTCATACTTAAAAATCATGTTATCCAGAGATCCAAGAAATTTGATGAATGCCTAATCCATCTGTTTCTTGGAAAGTGATGAGAGTATTGGCACATGGAAGGGCAAGTAGGAGGATAGTGTGGCAAGATTATTATGCCGTGATGAACACAAGGGTTAAAGAACAGAAGGGTTTCTGAATTGTGACATGAGTGGAAGTAGAAGAGTTTCCCTGTCATCTAGCCTGCTTTCAGGACCCAGGGCCTGCTTATAGGACACAAAGCATGTGTCCCAGGTGCTGGACCAAGGGCTAACTGTGCCCCTGTTTCATGTCATGGGCAAACCTTGGAGTGCTTTGTTGAAATCACTTTTGTTTTTATGTGTATCTGCAGACAACCTGCAATTTTGTAAATCAGCCATAAACCATAGTCTGAAAACTTCTGCTTTGTTGTTGGCATAGAAACTCATCTTGTTTAAACCATAGTTTGATGTGATGTGTTGAACTTTCTACTATGGCTTGTCTGATTTGTTTCCCCAGCTGATCCTACTAAAACAGGAGTTGACCAAAGTATTAGTAGGGAACAGTAAAAACAAGCCATAGCTCATTTGATTTTCTGCTATGAAATTTGTGACTTAAGCAACAATCTGTGCTTAACACAAAACATGGCTATTGTAACATGTAAATGTGGCATGAGATCCATGATTAGTTCTTAACATTTGTAATAGTACTCAAGTGTAGCTACATTTGTGCAGATGTTTAAGCTTCCAGCACCCTAACTTTATTTTCTTTATCAGAATTTCCCCTGCTGGCAGAAGAAAACAAAAATCATCTGGTTTTTAAAAGTGGAATAGTCGGGGCCTTGAAAGTTAGCTGCTTGGTATTTTCTTGGATTCCTTGCCTGAAATTATCTCTGTTGCTGGGTCTGTTACACAGCTACCCATAATAATTGGGAAACATGAGGGCTCCATAAGTGCATGTAGAGGACAGAGCTTTGTGCTGCCAAACATCAGAAGTGCATAGATGAAGGCCTCATGAACTTTTTCTTTAGGAAAAGTGTTCCCACCAAACTCAACATTCCTCGAATGGATGTTGGGGATTTTTTACCGGTTACAAAGACAACATGGCTCCTGTACCTTTTGTTGTGGGATTTTGGCAGGGCCAGCATAAGAAAAGTTATACCCCTGAAATTTCCTGTTCATCACAATTATCTGAAAGTGTAGGTCACCCTCACCTGCTTTCTCTCCTCAAAGCCAGAATAGAGGAAGAGCTCCTAAAGGGAAAGAATGAAAGTGTGTACAATATGACAGGTGTAGCAAATGGAAGTGTCTGTGTATGTGTAAAAGAGAGAAAGGGAGAGAGAGTGAGCAAACAAGCATGCATGTGTGTGCACCCATATGTACAGCTTATTCCTTATCATAGTGTAGAGATGAAGCCTGAAAGAGAATCCAAGAAGGCATGCTGCTAATTCATTCCAGATGTTTTCTCACTTTCCTCTTGAACAGATGTTTGCAGTGGTAGGAGGTTTTCCCCAGCTGTGCACTGTGCATCTGGAAATTATAAGGGAAGTGCTCTGGACTGGCAACAAGGCTGCCTCAATTAAAAATAATTGTGTATCTTTACTGTCCTTCTTGGGTCACCAATTTGCTAAGTTAAAATTGTGACACAATCTACATTGTCTTACAGCCATGAATAGATATGAAATAAATGTAGCTTCTCTGGAAAGAGCTTCTTATTCTGTAATCTCTTCTTAAAACTACAATTAACGGTAAGGCAGTGCTGTCTTTTGCCTCTGGTTGCTCTGTAAATTTTTCCCAGATGGAGCAGCAGCAGGAGGAGGCAGCTGCAGTTAGGGAGGGATAAGGGTGACATGTTGCAGCAGCATGTTGTTACGCCTTTCTTTTTCAGCCCATGTGTGAAGGAAAGGCTGGCAGTGCACTGGAAGAATGTGCTTTGAGCTCCCTTTTAATATTATGTGTGACCTCAGCTTTAGAGAAGATTCTGGGGCCCAAGGAAGCTCTCCACCAAGGCCAGCATCTGGGCACATGTTGTTACCCATTGTCTAACCTCTGGCAAAGGCTGAGAAGAATCACTCCCTGCAGGGCCTTTCCTGGAGCAAGCCTCCTCTGCTGATGCTGATCTGTTCTGCAAGGGCTGATCCTTTCTGCAAGCATGAGTTCACTGAGATGAAGGCTCTTAACCAGCCTCACAAGCTGATCCTGGGTCAAACCAGATGTTACTTGAACTGCATGTTAGCAAACATGCCTGCTTGAAAGAAATCTATTTAATAGTGTGGGCAGTGGCAGGGGCCTAAATACCCCAAAGGCATACAGATCCTGTATGATCTTGGAAGCTCCTCAGGGTCAGCCCTGGTTTGTACTTGGGTGAGAGACCAATAGTGGACACCAGGTCTGGCAAAAAGGAACTGGCAAAACTACACCTGAGTATTCTTTGCCTAAGAAAGCCTTATGACATTAGTTCCTAAACTTTTTATCCCTGTGACTCTCTTTACATTTACATGTACATTTAGACCGCCCCGCCTCCACAAAAGAGGATAGGCCATAATGTCATTGACTGCAATTTCCTGCATCCCTTGAGTAACTATCATGCCCCCTCTGAGAATCACGCCCCACAGTTAGAGAACCACTGCCCTATGAAATTCATGGGGTTGCCATAGGTCAACAGGGGACTTGAAGGTGCGCACTTGCACACACACACATGCACGCACACACACACACACGCCATGGGCAGGGGTGGGTTTCAGTAGAATGACAGCATCTCAGGAGGGGAGATGTAATCCTTCCTTAGTTCTTCTTTCCACATTCCCTAATATTGGCATATATGGCCATAAGAATGAAATATTCCATGTGACCACAGCAAATACAGGCGTCCCTCCATTTTCATGGACTTCAAGTCCGTGGTCTCAGTCCTTCACGGACCAGCAAGCAGAGAGGGTTAAAATGGCACACGCGTGCACAATGTGTGCATAGAGCCACACACAGGAGCACACAACCATTCAAATCAATAGAGCTTGAATATTTGCGAATTTCCATTTTCGCAGGGAGTTCTGGAATGGATCACCCCAAAAAATGAAGGGATGACTGTACTCTTATTATAATTGTCATAGAAATTCTGAATAAGAGTGGTACCAGTTCAACTGTACTCCCTTCAGTTTCTTTTAGCATTATTTTATGAAAAACAAATATAATTAAAGCTACTCAAAATTTATTAGAATAATAAGTGCTTTTGTCTGAGTTTTACTCTTTAATTCTTTATTGGGGTTTCCCATTTGTGTGTGTGTGTTGTGTGTACTTCTTATGGCCTATCTGATCTGACTGAATTTCTTTACTTGGTACACAGGAACACTTTCCTAGCCAGGTACGCAGAGATGGACCATTGCATATCTTCTAGTTATCCTGATCTGGCAGGGACAGTCCCACTTAATCCTCTGTCATCCCACTTTTTCCACTGCCTTTAGGTGTCCCAGTTTCTCCTCCCCCTGCTTTCTCCTTTTATCAACCTCTTACCTCCATTGCTGCAAAGTGAATTCAAAGTGCAAAAGTGGTTTGCACTCGGTTAACTCAGCAGGACAGAGAGAGAAGAGAAGGAGTGGAATCTTGTCACTCCCAATAGGCTCAACCAAAGCAGACTACTGCAGCCTCTCCTAGCTTGTGTGTTCATTATTAATATCTCTCAGTATCTTGACCACACTTTGATGTTGTTTGGCCTAGTTTTCTTCTGTAAAATGCTGGAGGGGATGCAGTTGTCAGGGGTTGGTGTCTGCATGAATATATATAAAGGTAAAGGTATTCCCCATTGGCAAGGTTGTCAAGTCATGTCTAACCATAGGGAGCGGTGCTCATCTCCATTACTAAGCTGAAGAGAACTGTCAACCTGCTGATCTTGCAATCAACAGAGTCAGCATCTTAACCACTTGAGCCACTGCATCCCTGTGTGTGTGTGTGTGTGTGTGTATATATATATATATATATATATATATATATATATATATATATATTTCAATCTAAATACCCTCCCATACCTCCTAAAAGGTGTGGGAGATGATTTTGCTACATTTTTGCTTCCTGGGTCATTTTTATACTGTTGGTTTTTTTGTTTTTGTTTTCTGCAAAGGAATAAAACTGTTTTTAGGGGAGAATTCACAGGCATTGCCTTGTTAGTCTGGAAAATCAGTATTCAAAAGGATCTTGTAGCACCTTTGAGACTAACAAAGAAAGAAGCTGATAGCATGACCTTTCATAGACTTGAACATACTTCCTCAGTGCATATTTGGAGTGGAGAATCTAGAAACTTTTAGGGGGGGCTAAGGGAGGGATTGAGGTCTCAGAAGGGCTGCACATCTCCTCCCCTGACTGGAAGGGCCTTAGCTCCTGCCAGGTGCTGCCTGTAGAATCTTTTCTGGATGGCAGCTTGGCTTACTCATCTGGGCTTTAGAAAATAGAGCCTTGCCATTGTGCATAGAATGATGGCAAGATGATTTTCTTTTTAGAGAAGGAGCCCCATGGGGGCTCCAAATAGTCAATTACATCTACAGATAGTTCTGAGCTTGGCTGGCTCTTCAATATTTTCCAGCTACTTGTGAGACACAGGAGCTTATCACACTGGTTTTTAATCCCGTGCTAGGTGCGGGATGTAAATGCACAGGGACGAATACTATCGCACAGCTCCATCCCAGGACAGTATTCTCGATTTTTGTAATGCGCTCTACATGGGGCTACCCTTGTGCTTAACTCGGAAACTTCAATTAGTTCAAAATATGGTAGCTAGGTTAGTTATTGGTACGTCTAGGAGAGAGCACATTACACCAGTGCTGAAATTTCTCCACTGGCTGCCTATTAGTTTCCGGGCACAGTACAAGGTGTTGGTTATGACCTTTAAAACCCTACATGTCTTGGGTCCAACCTATCTCCAGGACCGCCTCCTTTCATACGATCCTCCCTGTGCACTTCAGTCCTCTGGGAGGAACCTGTTACAGCCTGTAAGAACCAGGTTGTCGGTGACTTCCCAGAGGACTTTCTCTGCCTCTGCTCCCAGATTATGGAATGGCCTGCCGGATGAGATCCGTCTCATTTCCACTCTTGACTGCTTTAAAAAAGCAGTAAAGATAGATTTTTTTCCGGCAGGCCTTCCCTGCATAATGTCCAGGCCCAGAAGAGAAGACAAAGACAGGACTCAGGCTATTCGCTCCTCCAACTACCATTGTTTAGCCGAGCTGCTATTTTAAAGAATTGTATGTTTTTACTCATTTGGTATTTTAAATTTGCATTAGTTTAATATATTTTTAAGGGGTGGGTGAGTTAGGGAATGGGTTATTGGATCTTGTTTTAATTTGTTGCAATGTTTTTAACTTGTTGTACGCTGCCCCGATTTGTGCTGCAGAGGGGTGGGATAAAAATTATTATTATTATTATTATTATTATTATTATTATTCCTGTACATGACCTGAGCTAATCCTGGATCTTTTAAATAACAAGATTTTCTGCATTAGAGTATTTCCTAGTATTGATGTCAGGCTGGCAGGGTGATAATTATTTGGGTCCTCTTTCCCTGCCTCCTTTGAAGATGAGGACAACATTTGCCCTCCTCCAGTCTCCTGGGACCTCTCCTTTTCTCTAGGAATTCTCAAAGATTATTGACAGTGGTTCTGAGATTACTTCTGCTAGTTCTTTTATTACTCTCAGATGTAGTTCATGTGGCCTTGGACATTTGAATTCATTTAGAGTAGCCAGGTATTTCTGTTCTGTGCTGGATTTTTTCCTACTGCATTATCTACTCCATTTCCCCCAGATTGACCACTGTTCTCCTTTTCAGAGAAGACCAAAGCAAAAGGTGTTAAGTAGTTCTGCCTTTTCTGTTCCATTAGCATTTCACCATCTTCTCCACACAGAGGCCCTACCATTCTGCCGGCTGCCTTCTAACACAGACCTTTCCTTGGAGCAAAATTGTGTGTGGGTGTCTTCTTATTAAACTTGTGTTGTGGTTGTTTTGTTACATGCTCTTTTGCATTTTATCTCTTTTTATTATCTGGAACTTCCAGCCAGAAGCAAAATGACATAGCACAGTAAACACCAAGCAAGACCTTAATCTGTTAAGAGTGCATCTTCCTCTATCAGCTCAGCATTGCTTACCCACCCTGGCTTGCTTCTTAACTGCCTCCCAGCTATCAGCTAAACAAGAGTCCTCCCTAATGGGAAACAGCTGAGAAGAGGGGCAAACAGGGGTCTGGAGGAGAGAGATGAAAGGAGAGTCACTTGGACCTTGGGAAGAGGCTGGTGCACTGGCACCAGAGGATGAGGCCTGGTGGGCTACGTTCAGCTTGTGGGCTGAAGATTTTCCATTCCTGGCCAGAGTGGAGAAGGGAGTGCACAGGACTAGCCAGAGGCACTGGCAGTAGTGAGTGCTTGTCTGTACCGAGCATGGTTCCAGCAGGCCTAATAGAGGTAGTGGTAAACCCTTTGCTTTAAAAAGCCTTACTTGGGTGTCACCTGGATAATTACTGGCTAGTCTCCAATGTGCCAATTTTAGGGCTAGGTACTGGACTGTATGATGGCTTCTGAACTCCAAGGGTTACTGTTTCCAGTTCAGTTTTGATTTAGGACTGATTTCTATAAACTATCAACAAAGGCAAGCATGCTACCTAAACACTGAACTGGTTTGTGGGATACTTGGGATCCTGCCCCTTATATATTTCAAAACAGTGTTAATAAGGTAAACACAGATCAAATGACTAAGGGGCCTTCTGTGGATAAGAGGTTAAGGTAACCTAAGGTTTTAGAGAAGGTCCCATCACAGTGTCTCTGTTCATTCTGCTGGGCTATGGCTTTCAGTGTCTTCAGCCATGTCATTCTTCTCAGTTGCGTCTCTGGGATGGACTTGGAGGACCTGTTCTACAGTAGTGTGGATGCTTCCTTGAGCAGCATGTTCAAAAGATCCTGCTGTGGGATCCCTGTTTGACAACTGCACTTTTGGCCTATGTGATCCTTCAAGATTCGGTCTTGTTGCCAACACTTTAACATATCCATGAAATCTCTGGGGAAGGTTTGGAGTTTTCTGGTTTGGTGATTTCCAGCTGAATTTCCCCTTTCCATCTGAACCAAAGGTTTTAGGTCTGAACCAGTGTCTGACATCACTAAGGTCTGACTGAGGGCAAAAGTATGAAAACTTAATTCAGACAAGACAAGATGTTCTCCTGCTGAGATGAGAAGCAGATCAGGAACTAGGAATAAGTCTGTTCTGGATGATGTTGCATTCTGAAGATGAAGGTTCATAACTTAAATATACTTCTGTATTTATTCCTGAGAATGAATACTAACATTATGACAGGGTGCATGTTTGCACAGTTAAAGCTAGTTCACTAGATGTACCCATTCTAGGGTTGCCTTATCTGGCCACAATGATGAATGCCATAGTTGCATCCTGCTTGGAGTGCTGCAACTTGTTCAACATGGGCCTTTATTTTAAAAATGTTTTGCACACATCAGATAGTCCAAAATGCTGTGGTCAGACTATTAAGACAGATCCCCTGGCTACCTCTCTGTTTCAATTCAAAATTCAGTTGTGAATTATAAAGCCCTTATATGACCAGTCCAGACAACTGAAGGATTGTATCTCCTCATATGAGCCTGCTCATGTTTTAAGATCTTTAGGGGAAGCCCTTCTCTTGGTCCTGTCACTCTCATTGATGTATAGTGAAGACACAAGGGAAGGCCTTCTCTGTTGCTGCTCCCAAATTATGAAACTCTTCCAAGGAGGCTTGGTTGGCAAGCTTTTGGGACCCACAAGAACATGGTTGGATTCTCTTCCTTTAATTTACCAACAGATATTTCAGCCACTCTCTGGGCTGTTAAGAATCTATTTTGTAATACACTCGTTCCTCCCCATTCGCGGACTTGGAGTCCGCCATCTTGGTCCTTCATGGACAGCAAGTGGGGAAGGACAAAATGGCGCATGCATGGGCACACACCACCATTGAAATCAATGGGGCTTGGATATTTGTGATTTTCTCAATTTGCAGGGGTGTGTGTGTCCGGAACGGATCCCCCATGAATTGGGAGGGATATTGTTTGCTTTTTCACTTTCTAGGCCACTTCCTTGACTCCCTTCTTTTCTAGTCTTGTGATCCCCCTTTTAATGTCTTTCTCCTGGCAGGCTCAGACATTCAAAAGTGACTGGCTGCTGAGGAAGTGGGCTGGAAATACTATATTTCCTCATGTGCATTGAAATAGTTTTAACTTTTTTAAAAAAATAATAATAGTTCTTTTAATGTGATATGTGTAATTGTTTTAATATCAAAATTTATTGCATTTTTAGTGTTATTAATACTTAAAGTATCCTTTTAAAAATATGTTGTGAGCTTCTTCTGGTTCCAATATTAGGAGAAAGATGGGAAATAAATAAATGAATACATAAATAAATATGTAGGATGCAGTGTGTATTATACCAAATCAAGAGAGAACATTTCAGTTTATTTAATTTGTTGACAATAAATATATGATTTGTTCAAAACGTAATTGTTAACTGAAGTTATCTTGTTTCCTAGGAAAAATAGTTAACAGCACAACAAATAAATATAGACACAATTCACAATATTTTTCACTCATTACAGAAATGGCATTGGAAATATAAATAATACAGGTACATAAAAATACAAATGTGTAGCAACTATGGGTAGTGATAAGTAAATTTTGATGTTTGAGTATATTTTGATGTTTGGGGTTGCCCAAAGGAGTCCCTAACATCTCTTTTTGTCTGAAGGGCTTTGGGGTTAAACTCATGAGAGGCCAGTGCTTCTTGAATGCTAAGATACACTTCAAGTATACTTGTGCTATGTTTGGCACATCTCCACTGGTGTCATCCTCTGCAGGTGGTGGAAATGAGCTTGCTTCCCTTCTTGTTGGTTGCTTCTTAGTGTAATAGTAAATGAGAGTATCCCAGCTTCTGGTTAATCCCCTGTTTAGTAGCCATTTGGAGTGGTAGCATTAGAATACATAGCTAAAAGGCATAAGAGATGAGAATTAAATTTAGAAGAGGAAAGTAATATATAACATTGGCACAGATACTTGTTTATGACAGATAAAAACACCAGTGGAGACACCAGCAAGAGAAGAAACTCAGGGGAGTTGTCCATTCCAGACTTGATATGGTTTCTATTATATGTTGTTTGGTCTCTTGTGGGAAGGGTTGCTTGTCTGCAGTTGCTCTTACATTGTAGTTGAAGGAGGCCCTTCCCCCACTTTCTCACATTTAGCTGTGCTGTTTTTTTGGATCAACACAAATCTGCTTAGTCCAAATAATGGGGGGGGGGACACTCTGGGTTGCTTTGTAATGAAGTTAAAGGGGTGGAGGAGGAGACATTTTACTAATGTCAAGAGACCTACAGGCGGCAGCGGGAAAAATGTCTCCTCAAAAGAGGCAGTAGGACTATCCCTCCAAGCATGACTAAACTCAGTCTGTGGAATTTGGAAAGGCTTTGGAGTGGTAATTCCTAGATACATGTAGGTTTGGAAACAAATTTATTTTAAGATTAGAGTCTACTGAGTAGCTGTAGATTGTTGAATAAGTTTTTGTCATAATGTTTTCTGCTTCTGGGGATCACATTTTTGGTCCGTCTAGTATAATGTCTTCATTGTACTTTTCCCCTTTTAATCTCTTAGCAGGGAATTATGACTGCATGTTCACCACTCCAAGAAATCAAAGTCAAGTGGGGGCTCATAGATGTGCATAGTTCTAGCCCAGATCACACCCCACAAATTAAACCTTTTCATCAGCTTAAAACACAGTTTGTTTCAATGCAGTCAGCTCACACTTTCAGCTATCAGTTGCCAAGGGTACAAGAACCAGGTCTAAGAAAACTAGTGATGGGTGAAGCCGAGGAGTATTCAGTTCTCTAGCTGTTGTTGGAACTGCAGCTAGCATAATCAGTAGTGAGGAATGATGGGATTTGCACTTCAGCATCTTGGAAGGCCACCTATTTCTTTACCTTTAGCCCACTTCAAAGGAGAGGTGAGCTTTAAAAGGCATACAGGCTCTGCTTCCAAACTGTGCACCTATAAAAAGGACTTTATAAATGCTAACCATTCTTGTTTGATATTGCTAACTTCACCATTCTTCCTCTCACACTCTCTGCAGGGCATACATGAGTGTGAAAGAGCTGAAGGAGGCACTGCAGCTGAACAGCACTCACTTCCTCAATGTTTACTTTGCCAGCTCTGTACAGGAGGAGCTGGCAGGTGCTGGGACCTGGCCATGGGACAAAGATGCCCTCAGCCACCTGGGTAAGCCAGTCTGGAATCCATCTTGACTGGGGTCAACCTCTCTAGCCAATCTGTTATAGAGAACATTTCAGGCCAATTGCAAATACACTCCACTATATCATTGTCTACAAAACAGATGTTGAAGCCTACATTGATGACAGACCTTAATTCTCTTCTGAGTGTTAAAAGATTATAAATAAGTCTTTTGATTGCTTTTACATGCTTGCATCCTTCTCCTACCTTCATGTAGATAAACATTGATGTAAATTCTGGGTAACAGTAAGGAGATCCATTTTCAGTATCAAGTGAATCCTGCTGAAAGCGCCTCTGTGTTTGTGAAGAACTTTAGCTGAAAAGCCATAATGGCTGCTATAGGAGATTTGCTGGAGGTTTAAAAGGGAAAAGCATGGTTTTCACATGCTCAGATATACTTCCAGGTATTTAATATTGTTACTGAAGATGTCATTTTTTATTATTCATCAAACTAGAAAACGTGATGGCAGTGTTTGCTGACAGCTTTTGAGGGACTTATTTGGCAAGGATGGCCAACTGTTGGCCTGTGGGATGTTGAACAGACCCCACTACCACTTTGTCTGACTCTTGGATACACAATGAAATTTAGATGAAAAGTATGATCAAAGTTTTGCCCAGTTTTTAAAAAGGATGAAGGCAGGGAAAGCATTTCCCCTTAATTTTACAAAGAACTATTTCAGAAACGCTCATTTCTGTCCCTCTGTGATTGAGAGTAAATCGAGTGAAATTCTCTCCCAAGTATACTGTAGAAAGAAACCATTTTTTTTGTGTTCATGAATTATCATAAATTTATCTATTTTAACCATTTCCCAAACTATAATTAGCCACTCATTAAGTAGGAATGCCCATTTGAGTATTGTGTCTTTTTCAATCAGTGGTTTCAGCTGTTTCCAAGAAGCTGCAGCTAGATTGTTAACTGGGGTTCATTGAATGTTAACTACAGGGAGCATATAACTCCCTTGTTACAAGAACTCCACTGACTTCTGGCCTGCTTCTGGCAAAATTCAAACTGCTGGTGATGACCTATAAAGCCCTATATGACCTATGTGTCTTGGATCTAGGCTATTTGAAGGACTTTATCTCTTTCAGAAATGACCTGAAAGCATGCAGCAATCACTTCCTCCCTTTATAAGCTCATTAGAGCACTAAGATTTTCTGGAGAAGCTCTTCTACCACCTCTTCAGGCTCTTTTGGTGGAAACAAGGGATAGGACCTTTTCAATGGCTGCTTCCAGACTGGAGCTCCCTCCCCAGAGAGGCCAGGATGGCACCATCCTTGCGCTCCTTCTGTTTGCAAGTTAAAACATTTTTATGCCATCAGGATTTTAGAAACTGATTGGGATAGGTTGCAGGGTGCTTTTTATCATTTGCATATTGATTTTTTAAAAATTTTTTTAATGTTTTTAACTTGATAAATTGTTTAATAGTTTTTAAAATAACTTTTATATTTATGCTTTTATTGAAGTTTTTGTATAGTTTTGAATCTGTATCATTTTAAATATATTGTCAGGCACCTTGAGTCTCATTATTGGGAGAAAGGCAGGATATAAATGAAAACCATAACCAACACCACCATCATTATCCTTTTTGCCTCCCATCCATGTCTAAAACCGTCCTGGGTATACTGTTTTGTTTGAATGTTATAGTTCCCAAATAATCACTGGTGGCTTATGATCCAAGCATCCCCCTTCTCTCTTTTTCTCTGTTCCACCTGCCATTATAAATCCTTGTCACTTCCCACTCCCCTATCTTGACTGTTTACGGTACTTCTAGATGTCATACACACTTTATGACCAAACTTTGTCCCCTTCAGAGGTATTGGTTTGTATGGCAACCTGGATCCCAGGTGGAGAAAAGAAGAACTGAAAACATTTTGTTTGCTTGCTTATTTAAGAGATTTTTAAATTTAAATCCCTATTTCATCTCAAAGCATTTTTCAATGTTGTATCGACTTTGGCATTCCTGACTGATGAACAATATCCTGTAGCACCCTCTGCTGTTACAACTAGGGAGATTATCGCACAAGCATAAAATTCGGGTTACATCCGGGTTCTACCACATGGCTTTTGTTGTCAAATCTGCCATCCGAATGCAGCCAGAGTGCAGCTTGACTCACATAACTCACTTTGCAGCCATTTTCCTGACTTTTAAAAAATGGCTGCAAAGCAAGTTAAGTGAGCCAGACTGCACTTTGGCTGCATTTGGATGGCAGATTTGGTGACAAAAGCCATGCGATAAGACCCAGATACAGCCCGAATTTTACTTTAATTCAGGAGAGGTAAGTTGCGTTTTTATGCTTGTGCGATAATCTCTTAGGTCAAGTGCTTCACATCTTTGGCTGCATCTGTACTGGAGAAATAATTCAGTTTGATACCACTTTGACTGCCATGGCTCCATGCTTTGGAGTTCTGTGTAGTTTGTTGGGGCACCAGAGCAGAACTGGATTTTTTCTCCAGTGCAGATGCAGCCAGTCTTTGTCTTATTTCTTCCTGTGCCCATTCCTTCAACAGCTGGCAGTCTGTCAAAAAGTCCAAGTGTCTTCGCTTTCCCTCAACTTCTCTTTCATCCCACCATCAGTGTGGAATATCCTTGTGGCTCAGCTGAAGAAAATTTGCTTCATGAAGTATTTGTGACCTGTTAGGGCCATAATGCCAGGCCTCATTGTTGTAGTCATCACAACTGACCTTTTCCACTTCGGCTAGATCCAAAAGCTTAGAAGCATCACCCTGTCTAACGTGGTGAAATGCTGCACAAGGATTTGTAGCCTGCTGAGCTTTTTTATGAAAGCTTAAGTTCCTATGTGGTAATATGTTTTGTTCTTGGACTTGTGCCCAAGCGTTGGCCTTTGAGAAATTAGGATTATTAGCTTGTTTAGGTTTTTCTCTCTAAGCAGAGGCCTTTGTGAAGTCACTCCACACACAACTTTCATATCAGAAATGAAGGCCCTGCCCTTTGTGAAGCCACTTGCTGCTGATCACTTCAGACATTTGGGTGAAAACTTGGTTCTTGTCAAGCGCATAGGTAAAGGGCAGCAGAATATGTATGCATGCCACAACAGAAGCTGCAAACGTCTGGGACCTGAAGGGGAGCCTTTTCCAGCCCTGGAAGCTTTTGAAAGAATTTTCTCATTTTCCTAGAGATCTTGGTTTCAGTCAGACATTTTGGCTTTGAACCATTTGCTGAAACTTTGAGAAGAAATGTGGATGGAAAGGAGCCTACCTTTTCCCTATCAGATGCATTTTTGGTGTCCCTTTGCCTGGTTTGAAAACAAGCTAGCAGTCTCAGAGAAAGAGGGAATTGGATGTCTGGTTGACAAGATACTTCCCAACAGTGGCATTCTCTCTCATATTTTCTCCAATGGGAAGGATCTCATGTTTTTCCTTAAAGATAAGAAGTTTAGATTTTGAGGTCCCTTGTGCCCTCAGCAATCAGACTTTGTTATTTGCTATTAGCGGCTGACACAGTGGGATTATGACTACACTGTAACATCCCATTAATTTAGTTATTATCAGGCTTTTCTTTTTTCACTCACTTGCATTCTTCTCTTTTGCTTTTAACAAGGGAGGCTCCTGTCTCAGACTGGGGTTTGCCTGGGGAATCAGACTCAAGTTTTCTTTCCTTGCCTTAATTTTGTCTTTTTGGTTATGCCAGCTTGCTCCTAACAGGAACTGGGACCATTTCCTTTCATGATGCCCTTGCTGAGGCTTATTCTAGTGGGATTATTATAGTGTCCCTTTTGAGTGGAAAATATCTGTCCCTAGTGTGATACTTTTTGTCACCATGGCAAAAAGTTCCAAAAGTTTAAGGGGGAGATAGGCCTATTCTGTTCTGGAATTTAAAGTTGAGTCTTCCCATCTGAAAATTAAATAATAAAATTTGAAACAAATTTGTTCTCCCTGCTGTCATCCTTGAAATGAGTGGTGGTTGTGCTCCTTAGTAAGGGGAGTGATGAATCCACTCCAGGCTCAGGATAGCTTGAAAGGAGCTGGCCAAGATGCTGATTGTATTTTAATCACCTTGGACCACACAGTTAGTGATTAGCACCATTTTACTTGTGGGCGAAAGCATTGAGTGAGATCACTGTCCCATTGACATGGCAGCCCTCAGCTTGAAACACTGTCAGTTCAGGCCTTATTACAGGTTTTGTTTGAACATTTAGGATGGATGCTTGTTGTGTCTGTGTCCTTCACAGCCTAGTTGTTCCTTAGCATCTGACATGTTGCTTGTTCCGTTCCTTGGGCCATAACAGTCATGCTGCAATGAGTGTTAGCCTTCTGAAGCAGGGGCAGGCAAAGAATAGTTCTCCAGAATATTGTTGGACTTCATGTCCCAGCATGCATTGCCATTTGCCATGCTGGCTAGGGCTGCTTGCAGTTGCAGTCAAATGACATTGTGAGGACCCTACTCTGTCCTACCTTCTCATGCAGTTTTGCATATGAAGCAAGAACAACAGGTTACTTTGGGTTTCACTCCTTTTCTCAAAGGAAGGGAGAGAAGCTGTCTGTTCTGTCCTTCCTCCACCTAGAGAGGTCTGCTGTTACTCACATGCATAAAATTCCAAGAACAGAATTACACATTTGTAGCTCCAGCTTGCTAGAACTGGTATTCTTCAGCAAGAAAATTAAGCCTATAGCTGAAAATCATTGCCAGGAGCAGAACCGTTAGCTGAGAAGGACTCTTCCTTGTTTGCAGATATTGTCATAAGTAAACACGCAAGCCTGGCATGAATATTCATGCATAGATCTCCTAGCAGGTAGGAATCTAGGCTGCTCCTCCAAAGGTAGGGAGGCCTTCTTGTCTGGCTTATCTGCACCTGTTGTGAGATTCAAATAGCTTTTATTACAATCAGCTCTTACATGGCTCTTATTATAACACATCCCACCTGTTGATCTGTTGTTGATCAGATGATTTGGGAGTGAGTATCCTGCTGAAAAGAGACCCTTCCAAGTTGCACTTCCCCTTGCAAAATTTTATATTGACTGTATTGTATTGGTCAAAATTCCAGGCATCCTCCCAATATCTGCCTGAATAACACTGAATGCATCTCCAATTTCAGGTGGAGTGGTTCTCAATCCAGCTTATTATGGTATACCAGGTCACACAAATACTATGATCCATGAAGTAGGACATGTCTTGGGACTCTACCATGTCTTTAAGGGGGTGGATGAAAGGGATTCCTGTGATGACCCATGTCGAGAGACAACACCATCCATGGAGACTGGAGACCTTTGTGCTGACACAGCTCCTACTCCTAAAAACAAATTGTGCCAGGATCCAGATCCCAACAATGATGCTTGTGGCCAAACCCACTACTCTGGTACTCCCTTCAACAATTACATGAGTTACACAGGTAATGAAATGTTTCATGTGTTTCAAATATGGGCACCAGTTGACCTGTTTATTGTAGTTGTTAACTACCCTTGATTTCACCCCAAAGCAGATACTTACAAATCCTGATATGCTGAAAATCCCTGCATAAAAACAGTAGTCTCTCTTGTGATTTCAGTGATACATTTAGGGAAAACTATAAAGGCAATTTGTTTGGATGTTCTTAGTAAGGTGAGGATCTAACATTTATTTTGTTTTCAGATGTCATAAATTTTGAATGATTTTTAGAAAAAAGTTCTAAAGAGCCAAGTAATAATTTTAATCATGGGGGGGGGGGGGCATTGGTATCAGGAGTTGTGGTCACCTTGCCAGGCATAAAGGCTCAGCTGGAGATAGAGCTTACCCACACACACACACACACATTTGGGTCATATGCATGCAGCCTCTCCTGTGGACAGGTAGACTTGTAAATTACCTGCAGTTCCAATTTTGATACATCAGTGGCCCATGGTGTTGTGTTAACTATAAAGACTGCATTTATGAAATGTCTCCGTTTACAGTAAAAATTAATGCAAAACAGTCATTAGCTAGGATGATGAGTGGAGATCAAATCTGTAATTGAAAAAGCCCGCTGTTCTGGCTGCACAACTAAAGACAGGTAAAAGGGAAGGCTGCCAGGTAAAGGGGAAGTACCACTAGGAAAATCCTTTATTTTTTGCCCATCTAGCAGACCTACACACATGATGAGTCATGGAGAAGGGACTCCAAAAAGATCTGGATGAGGATGTGGAAGAAGAGAATTCCTAGTATTTGGTCCTTGTCCACCTAGGACTTTAAAACTTGCTGTGAACTCCTGGAGCTGATATGCTCAGGAAGTCTGCTTATCTATCTGCTTAACCTTCTCCTAAACCTCTCTGTCAAGACAGGAAAGAGTGGAAGGTAACAGACTACACTTGGGAGGCCTATACCATTTTTTTGTGAAAGGGGTCTTTTCAGAGGACCTTCCTAGAAACTGCAAAGAGTATCACTTCATTAGGGAGTTGTCTGTAGTTTTGTAATGACAGTAGCCATTATAGGAATGTCTACACTAGCACTTGCTCTCATATCAGAAATAGTTGCATTGTGGCAAAATTAGCCATGCTTTAATGGCCTGAGAAGCAAATGTATGAAAATGAATTTGGGATACAATGACACGCTGAAGTGAAATATCCCCCAGTCTCCCACTATAATGCAGTGTGTACAGCAATACATATTTTAATGTGTTGTGCTTTTTTTGAAATATTTTCCCAGCTTTTGCCAGAGCTAGAAGCCTGCACAGTTGCTTGTGATGGGAATTTTATTTCCAGCAGAGAGGGTGTGTGAATTTCATCTCCAGGTTTATTTTCTGACCACCATACCAGTATTTGCTGCTTAGAATAGACTTCTAACATGCTGAAGGAGAATCTGGTGAAGCCTCAAGACATTTGAGGGATCTGGGCCAGAGTGAGGGTCCCAGTAGGACGACTGCTTTGCTCTGGAGAGCTCTATGTCCTACCCTGTACAATGCAAATCCAACTACTTCCATTGATGGGACTCTCTACTATTTGGGAGAAGAACCGAAGAATTAGAGCTTGTTGAGGTTTAATAGAAAAAGGATACTGGTTTCCAGGTGCTTATGATGCTCTGAATTTATTCTTTAAAAGCCCAATGTGTGTCAGCCTGAACATAAACTGGTTGGCCTTCTTCAGGAGCTATATTAAAAATAAACAATGAGCAATTTGAAACCAGTTGTCCTTTTCTGTTGACCCATAATACATGCTTTTCAGTATTAGTTGCTACTCTCATCTTTGTTGAGCTTTGCCATCCATTTTTACCAGCTCTACTTCGGGGCTTTTAATGGCAACTAGACATAGAAAATTACCACCTCAAGATTTTCCTTCTCTGCATTCAGAGCTAGGAAATCTTATTTAAAAGTTAAAATGACAGTGTAACTTTATTTTAAATAGGTAATTTCGTCAGTATTCTTCAGTTCCTGTAAAAAAAAAAAGTTACTAATGTACTACTTTTGTTTTCCTAAATAAAATCACTTTTAAAAATACAAAAACTTGTCCCCAAATAGGCAAGTTTTCCCCAATGTGTAACGTTACTTCCAGGTTCTCACTTTAACTGCATGAAGAAAAACATTATTTATGTTCATCAAGCTACTGTCAAAGGCACAGGAACAAAACCAGTAAAAAGAAAAGAAAAATGGGATTCTAGTCTGGTCAGATATCTTAATAAATCCTTTATTTTTCAAGCACTTACTCTGATTTAATCAGTAGTGTTGGTAAGCTGCTTAAAGATTTCAGACTGACGTAGTGATCTAACAAAGGCCAGGCCCTGGTGACATACCTTCATATAAGAAGGGATGGAACAAATGGGTTTTAACCAAAGCAATTGCTTTGACATCATATTTAGGGAGACTATGGTAATCCTAATTTCACAAAGTCTGCCCCTGGGCACCATCCCAGGAATATAAAATTCCCTTGAATAAAGCTAAGACAGAGCTCAGAAGGCCAAGAGCGTTTGGGTAAGAAGCCAATGCATCAACTTAGTAGTACAGGGATTGCTAAACTGTGGCTTTGGACCTCAGATCAGTGTTATACAAATTCAGTACAGGTTGAGTCTCCCTTATCCAGAATCCTGAAATCCAAAATTGTCCACATTGGTGGCTCAGATCGTGACACCTTTGCTTTCTGATGGTTCAATATGTACAAATTTTGTTTCATGCATAAAATTATTAAATATATTGTGTATAAAATTACCTTCAGGCTATGTGTATAAGGTGTTTAAAAAAGATAAATGCATTTTGTGTTTAGACTTGGTTCCCAACTCCAAGATATCTCATTATGTATATGCATATATCCCAAAATCCAAAAAAATCTGAAATCCAAAGCATTTCTGGTTTCAAGCATTTCAGATAAGGGAGACTCAACCTATACTGGACTTTTTGAGGCAGCTACCTGACTTTAGAACATGAAAGTCAGCAGCTGAGACAAAACTGGTGTCTTTTTTTTTTTTTGTACTAAGGTACATAGATACAGAGCTTTCAATGTTCATGGCTCTTTACTGAGATCAAGAAACAATAACAGTAACAAAATACAGATTTGTGTTCCCAAAGAGTTTATAATTTTGATTGTAACCATGGGCAAGACTCATGGTGCGGGGAAGAAAACAGTAGCATGAAGGGGAGCAAATGCAGTTATACATATTTTACTAAGCTGCTGGTTATATTTGGTAGGATTGCCAAAGGGATAAGAAACATGCAGCCCTGTCTCTGTACATGCCAGAGGTGAGCAAAGTGCAGCCTTTTGTTGCCTATTGCTCCCCACATTTTAAAAAAAATGAACATGCAGGGAAGTGGAGGATCAGGGCCACAGCTACCGCAGCTCCTTTCAGGGGTGGCAAAAGGGCACCCTAAGAGCCGGTGCGTGGCTCTTTCTTGCCCCTTCTGGTGCAATACATCAGGAGGCTGCACTGTGAGGATGTCCTGACACCGCATAATGTTGTGTGGTGTCAGGACATCATCAGGCTGGGGTTGGGGCGGCCGGCGTGCAGCTGCCCCTCCCCATCTCTGCCTCCAGGCCGACCCTTTGGGCCGGTCTGCAGAGGCTCATAGTTTGCTACTGAAATTTAGTGACAAAGTATTAGGTATGCTGTAGTCAATGGGAAAAGGAACTAAGTGCACTGTAATCAGTATCACAATGACCATCTTTTAGTCAATTCAGTTTAATATCAGTTGTTAGTATCATAATATTGGCTCAATTAATATCAATTTAAATACATTTAAGGTTCACTTATATAGTAACAGGAATTTAATAATAAAACAAATATGAATGTGAGGATTTTATTTTTTAATAATGGGTGGTTTTTAAAAATGATTTGATAATATTTACCATATTTTTCGCCCTATAACACGCACTTTTTCTTCTCCAAAATGTGCGTGGGGAAGTCAGTGCGCCTTATAGGGCGAAGGGCTGAGGCCGCGGGGAGAAGGAGGGCTCCTTCTCCCCGCGGCCTCAGTCTTTGAATCGGCTGGCAAATCGGCTTTGAATTCGATCCCAGCGCCAGCCGATTCAAAGACTGAGGCCGCGGGGAGAAGGAGCCCTCCTTCTCCCGGCGGCCTCAGTCTTTCAATGGGCTGGCGCTGGGATCGCTTCGATCCCAGCGCCAGCCGATTCAAAGACTGAGGCCGCGGGGAGAAGGAGCCCTCCTTCTCCCGGCGGCCTCAGTCTTTCAATGGGCTGGCACTGGGATCGCTTCTATCCCAGCACCAGCCCATTCAAAGACTGAGGTCGCGGGGGGGAAGGAGCCCTCCTTCCCCCCGCAACCTCAGTTCAATGGGCTGGTGCTGGGATCGGAGAAGTTCTCTGATCCCAGCACCAGCCCATTGAACAACTGGCCTCCGGCTAAAGGGAGGAATCCTTTTTTCCTGGATTTTCTTCCTTTAAAATTGGGTGCGCCTTATATGCCGGAGCGCCTTATATGGCGAAAAATACGGTAATGAAGAATTATATGTGTAGTTCCCTCTGGCCTTCAGAACCAGGTTGACTCTGTCATTACACTTCTGCTTCCTTCAGCCTTGTTTGATACCATTTCTTCATTTTGAAAAGATATTAATTAATTATATTTTGAGTTTCTTTCCTCCACATGCCTCTCCTTGTGTCTGTAATACTCAGCATCAAAGAAGAAAGTCAGTATTACTGACCAGTCATGAGGAAGAACTCTTATGCTAGAATCCAAGAGACCTGTGATTTAGTGTCCCTAAAGGAGTGCCATCCTTTGGCAGATGGGTAGAATAACATGAGCAGAACATCTGTCATCTATTTACTCTAAACACAGAGGAGTTAACTAACTGGAAAAGACTGAGATAACATTTTTTGCTAGGATGATATGCAGCCTGGAAAGCAAATAACATCAGAAGGGATCCATGGAGTTGTATATTTTGAGCATAAGAGAAGGTGATGCTGAAAATGTTCAGAGCTGTCAGAGGAAGAGAAATTATTGACCTTTCACTTTGCTTCATATGCTGCCTCTTTTTGTCCCACAGATGACAACTGCACAGACAGTTTCACACCAAACCAAGTGGCTCGGATGCATTGCTATCTGGATTTGGTGTACCAGCAATGGACTCAGGGCAGAAAGCCCACCCCTATTCCCATGCCTCCTGTGGTCACTGCTCAGAGTCAGAATACTCTCTCCATACATTGGTTGCCACCCATTAGTGGGATAGTTTATGAAAGGTAAGGCAGAAATCTTGTGGGGAAGGGCGAGAAGGGCTGTCTGAGCTCAGTATTTATGTGTGGAAGGAAAAAGAATCTCCCTGAGTCATCTGACTTATTAAAGCAAAGTTCCAAGGGCTAGCAACCTGTAAACCTCTCTCTCTCTCACACACACACATATGTACTAACACCCATATTTTCACATGACAGATCCTTTTATTTGAGTTTGCCTGCATATATCATACTCCCCTAGCCAAATCAACGTCATAACCATAGCCTTTATTATTTCCCATCCCATCCCACCCCTGATGCAGGAAACCTTTGGTCCTCCTCACCTCATTCCTGTTTGGCTGAAGGAGAAGTGTGGAGATCTCATTATGCCAACCCAAATGTTTTGGCAGGTCTTGGGAATACATTTTAAAAGCCACAAAGCAGAATATAAAATTGAATACATAAATAAACAATGTACTTGTTGTCTAATTTTTCCCCTTTAAATCTTCTCTTGCAGTGGGCTAGACTGAGACTCCTTGTGGGCACATACAAGGGCAAATAATTTCTGCAGTTATCAGCCTACTATGGAAAAAACCCATATATTTATGAACTTTTCATCCAGTGTTCCCAACGTACTTCTGAAAATTATTCTTTACAGTAATAAACTAGTATTTTTTTTACAAAAATTGTATGGTTTCATGTAAAAAACCCCCACTTTTTTCCTATACAGAACCCACTGTTTCCAAATAGCCGCATTTTTTATGCAGCATTTCTGTCTGTTGTGCTAAACCAGCATTTTTTTCCTATACAGAACCCACTGTTTCCAAATAGCCGCATTTTTTATGCAGCATTTCTGTCTGTTGTGCTAAACCAGCATTTTTGCACACACACACAACCCCATAACTAACTGGAAAGTGGTTTCTTTTGTGAAAAAGGTGGAGGATTTATGGAAAACCCACATTTTCCCCACCAAAACCACTGTTCCCAGATAGCCACAATTTTTTTCTGCAAAAGTGCCGAATTTTTTAAAAGCGCAAACCCCAGCAATTTAGCACAAAAAGCTCATTTAGGTTTCTTGATACAGTATTCTAGGAGTGTTGTCCCCAAAAACACTTTCCAGATTTTTTTGGGTGTGTGTGTGTAAAGAAAGCATCTGTGGCTTTCTAGAAACAAAGAGGATTTTTACATGAAAAAATGCCACATAGGCTTTGTAAAAAAAAGTGGGTATTTGGAATCAAGGTTTCGGGCATGAAAATAGTGCTTTTTGCAGGAAACAATACAATTTTCATATTTATTCCATAGAAGCATAGAATCTTAGAATTGTACGGACCACAAGAGCCACCTATTCTGACCCATTACCGTGCGCGAATACACAATTACACAATTGCTAATAGATGCCCATCCAACATCTTTTTAAAGATTTCCAAAGAAGGAGGATCCACCACTCTCCTAAGCAATCTGTTCTACTGTTGAACAATTCTTATAGTACAGAAGAGTTTCCCAAAACACTTTGGGATGTGTGACTACCAGGCAAAAATTGCACAAAAATTTTGCCTGTGTGTTATTCTAAGAGTGGGTTTCTCAAGTGTAAGGAAAACTTATTTTTCACAAATAATTGCAAATATTCTTTCCACCCTACATGGGCCAGATGTTTACTTCTCCCTGTTTAACAAAACAAGACAGTGTCAAACTGTAGTTTAGCGAAATGGCTTGTTTCTATAAACTGTAGTTAAGATTAGTTGCATAGGAGGTTCAGACATAATGCTAAACAACAGTTAATCTAAAATAGTAGTAGATATTTCTGATCTTCCAGCCATGCTAGAGGAGATGAAAGGGTGGCTATTTAAGTAATGTGTTGAACAACAAATTATTTGCTGTCCCTTAATGAAATCCAAAATTTGCTGCGTGAGGCAATTTCCTATAAAGTGTTGTATTGAAATTGGTTCTGCATGTATGTTTTTGTAGTGTTGCAGAACACAAAAGATTTTCTTATATGAAAATGTCTGTATAGGCATGTTCTCTTTTTGGAGGGCAAATGAATTACAGTGGGTCCTTGGTTTTTTGCTGGGATTTGGTTCCAGGATTCTCTGTGGATACCAAAATCCCTGGATGCTCAAATCCCATTAAATACAGTGGCATAGAAAAATGGTGTCCCTTATATAACATGGCAAAAATCAAGATTTGAGGTTGGGATTTTTTATATATTTTAAATATTTTCAAGCTGTGGATGTTTGAATCCGTGGATAAAAAAATATATCAATGGATATGGAGGGCTGACTGTATGTAGATAGACTTGCTTTTGACCAAGCCCTCTGTCTGTGTGTGGTGTTTTTTTCTGCTACTCTCCCCTACTGTCCAAACACACTCATTTCAGTGGGGAAAAGATGTTTATTTGAACATGCAACAACTGGCTTGGAAAAGCTGTAGTTGGCCTCCTATCCAGGAATTCCAGAAGGCAAAGAAGGTGATGAAGATGAGCTGGCAGTGCC
This sequence comes from Phrynosoma blainvillii, assembly GCA_026167975.1. Lineage (NCBI taxonomy): Eukaryota > Metazoa > Chordata > Lepidosauria > Squamata > Phrynosomatidae > Phrynosoma > Phrynosoma blainvillii. Next base: position 159,849,545 of record JANUYF010000004.1, read on the forward strand.
TCCCAGCTGCTTGCCAGTTGGCAAACTGTTCTCCTGGAGCTTTATGTTTTTGAATCTAGTTGACGGATAGACACTTTTTTTGCACAGCTGTTTGGGAGGGAGGGAAGACAACCTGATTTTGATCCTTCTGCGAAAGGTAACATGAAATATAGATCCATTATAATGATATGTCATTGTAGATTAGGAATTCTGTGTTCACAAAAAACTTTGACAGCCTTAAGACTACATCCAAAACAAATACACACTGCCCATCATTCCCCTTGACCTACAACTGGATACGTCTTCACATGTTTGCATTTTTGCTCCCCCCCCTATTTTTGAAATATTGCTCCCCCCCCCATTTTTGAAATATTTTTGCCACAACTGGCTAAGGAGTTGCCCTTATGTCTATAAATGGCCTTATGTGTGTAAAGGCAGAGTATGAGTGACTACTACCCATCTCTACTATGATAGACCCCCCCCCCCCAAAAAAAAGTCAGTCCTTCTGGACTTGAAGTTGGAAATTACAACTTGTAAATAATATTTCATTTTACAAAAAGTAATGGAATAATTAATCATTGTACTGCTTATCAGTGTAACAAGTAATTGTTTCTAGCTATTTCTAAAGAGCATATCTAGGTACTAGATTTTTTTTCAAATTTTATGCCATTATCTTATCAGTGAAAAGTTTTATTATTTCTCAAAAGAACAAAGGAAAGTTATAGAAATTAGTGACAAATACAGCTAGTTAAACAAATTAATTTGTCAACATTGTAATGAGCAACAGCAACAAGCTACTTTTCAAACAATGTAATAAGCACAGTTTTGTTAACTGCCCTCGAGTCATTCTCGACCCATGGTGACCCTATGGATGAGACATCCAAGATCCTCTATCCTCCACTGCTCTGCTTAATTCCTGCAACCCCTTAATACCCATGAACTCTTTAATAGAGTCCATCCATCTGGCATATGGCCTTCCTCTCTTTCTACTTCCCTCCACCTTTCCCAGCATTATGGTCTTTTCTGATGAGTCTTCTCTTCTCATGATGTGTCTGAAGTAAGACAGCCTCAGTTTGGTCATCTTGGCTTACAGGAAAGTTTCTGGCTTGATCTGCTCTAGGGCCCATTTGTTTGTCTTTTTGTCTGTCCATGGGATCCTCAGCACTCTTCTCCAGCACCACATCTCAAAGGAGTTGATTTTCTTCCTATCATCTTTCTTAACTGTCCAGCTCTCACATCCATACATGGTAATAGGGAATATGATGGCTTGTATGATTCTTTTGTGCTAAGTTGTATAGCTTTCATAGTCACCCTCCCCATTCCCTCTGTGCCACCCCTGAGAGCACCAGATCGGGGCCGTGGCAACCACATGCTGCAGACCCAATCCAGCTTTTTGCCACTCCAAAAAGAGCTGGCAAATGCCACTCCTTTTTAGAGTAGCAAAAAGCCAACCTTATCACTTCCACCATGGCTCTTCTGTGCCCCTTTGGTGCAGCATGTTTGCCAGTGGAGTGCCCTGATGCTGCACGCTGTGCGGTGGGGCGCGTGGCATGACGGCAGCATCAGGGCAGTGTTGGGGTGGCCGGCATGCGGTCACCCTACCCCAACTCCACCCACCCCCAGCCCGGCCCTTGTGGCTGGTCTGTACAGGCCCTTAGTCTTATGATTTCCTGACTGCAGTCCTCATTTCTATCAATGTTTGATCCCAGGTATGGCAATTCTTTTGCTATTTCTATTTCTTCATTGTCTAGGTTGAACTTGTGAAGGTCCTCGGTGGTCATTATTTTTGTTTTCTTTATGATCAACATTAGGCCTGCCTTTGCACTTTCTTCTTTGATCTTCGAGCCTTTGCAGACTGCCAGAAATAGTGCAAATTGAGTTCACTTTAACTGCTCTGACTCAGTGCTAGGGAATCATGGGAACTGTAGTTTATTGTGGCACCAGAGCTCTCTGACAGAGACGGCTCAATGTCTCAGAAAAAAAAATACAATTCCCATGATTCCCTAGCACTGAGCCAGGGCAGTTAAAGTGGACTCAATTTGCACTATTTCTTGCAGTCTGCAAAGGCCCTTCCTTAGTAGGTGTTCCAGGTCTGCTAGTACTATAGTGTCATCTGCATATCTTAGATTGTTGATATTCCTTCCTCCTATTTTAACTTCTCCTTCTTCTGTGTCCAAGCCTACGTTTCTTATATGCTCTGCATACAAATTAAACTGATAGGGTGAAATGATGCAGCCTTGTCTGACCCCTTTGCCAATTGGGAACCATTGTGTTTCTCCATGTTCTTTTCTGATGGTAGCCTCTTGTCCTAAGTACACATTCCTCATCAGGACTATCAGATGTGTTGGTACTCCCATGTCTTTAAGGGCATGCCATAGCTTTTCATGATCCATGCAGTCAAAGGCTTTGCTATAGTCTATAAAGGACATGCTGATTTTCTTTTGGAATTCCCTGGTGCGCTCCATTAGCCATCATATGTTTTCAATATGGTCCCTCATGCCTCTTCCTTTCCTGAACCTTGCTTGGACCTCTGGGATTTCTCTCTCCATGTAAGATTGGAGTTGGTGTTGTAGAATTTTAAGCATGATTTTATTTGCGTGGGAGATCTGTGCTATGGTTCCATAGTTGCTGCAGTCTCTTGTCTCCTTATTGTGGATGGGGATGTATATTGGGGGAAAAATATATATTAAAAATGTAATTTGTTCCCAATAAGTACAGCAATGGGAACAAATTACATTTTTTTTCTATATCTTGTTCTGGACTGAACAGATGAAGCACATCTGCTCAACAAAACAAAGTGGCATTGTCAAATTGGAATGGTTGGCAGTTCACTCCACAAGACCAATGTTTTTACTAATGGATGGAACAATGTTCAATGATATGAAATAGGATTCTAGCAGTAGCTTACTGCCTCCTGGGCCTGTGGACACCTTAACGAACCTCCTGCCATCACACCGTACCACAGATTTGACCAAGTGCGCAGTGTTGTGCCTTCATCTCCTCTCTGCTTGGAAGGGTCACCTTGTATAGCTGGAGGGGGGGAAAGCAGTTTGCCTCCTGCAGGAATACTTCCTTTTTCACTAAAAGGTGTCCTCCCCCTTGAATTTAGTGAGTCTAACTCCACGTCTTCTTGCATTTTAAATTGCAATAGGTGTATTGTGTGCCTACTGTCACCTCCCTTCTGGCTCTCTGGCATGGATGGATGGATGGAGACCTGGCTCTCCAGGAAAACCAGACCTGGCTGAAGAGGACAATGACAGCTTGAAAAAAAACAGTCAGAAATAGAGAGATGGGAAGCTAACATGGCCAAGAAGTGCAGATCTGTTGCTGGGACACTTATGACTGTTCCTAACTCAGCCAAAAGAGGCAAATGTGCCAAAAACAGCAGGTGTTTTAAACTGTCTAGCATATTTGAACATGAGAGAGAAGAAGGGAGGGAGGGAGGGAGGGAGGGAGTGTTCTGAGGTGTATCAACCCCCTTTGCTCTTGAGCTGAGGTCTATACAGCATAGCAAAGGTGTGGAGATACCAACAGTCTCTTCCTTCTTTGCAGTGAATTCTACTTGGTGAATCAAAAGTAGTACAGGTCTTATATAAGTAAATCATGAAAGTTCACCCTGAAACTAGTTGTGTAAAGTCAGTGTTAGAAGGGAGTAAGCAGAATATGTATTCCATCTGCTTTTTCTGTTGGTTTTTTTATTTAGAGAATCTGGGAATCTTTGTGGAGATTGTGATGAAGATGGGACATTCAGCCAATACGTACATGAAGCTTCCTCCCCTCTTATCTGTGATTCCTCTGGCTACTGGACTCCAAAGGAAGCAATAGGTACAGTCCCAGCCCTTTAATACAGGGATTATAAATTATGAACTGGTATCCCATCAGTAAAGATACTTTGTAGATTTCATTTCCATTTTTAAAAAGAGGAATGCATTTGATATTGTATGCAAGAGTGAAATACTTCATGGCTCCAGTTCACAGGCTGCCTCTCCAGAGCTCCTGGTAACAAGACCGCACCCCATCCCCAGCATCTTCTGAAAATCAGTTAACTGTTGTTCCATTCTGCCTGAAAAGGATTTGTTCAAAGCACATGCATGCATCAGCATTGCCAAATAAACACTCATTTTTCAGCTTGTATTGGTTTTAAAGATAAGCGCTTTATAGTTGGTAACATACCAATCTTGCAACTTTTGGGGAATTTGATTTTTTTAAAACCATACCACCCAAGCTTGTATAGAATTAAAGTACACTTGTCCCTTGCCGTTTGTGGACTTGCTGTTCTCATCCTCAGTCTTTTGCGGATGGCAAGTGCAGAGGGACAAAATGGCATGTGTGCCCATGGCGTGCAACCATTATATCCTATGGCACTTCAATATTTGCAGTATATTTGATTTGTGGAGGTGATCCACTGCAAACGGATCCACTGCAAATTGGGAAGGACAAGTGTAGTTATGTATACAAATACATGCTTATAGCAAAAGTGTACATATATGCAAAGGAGGTAAAGAAAAAAATACATTAAAAATGTCTTAAGCCGGAACTAAGTTTCCATTTAAGTATTTGTGTTTCACACACTTACTGTGTATGAAAGCTGTTGACTGTTAAGAGATCTTGATCAGGACACCAATGGCGTATCTCCACCATGGTTCCTGCAATTTGCACAAATACACTTTGCATAAATCTCCTGTTTCTGTGCAAAACTAGCATCTTTTCCCTTTCTGAAGTTAAATGAACAGAAGCCCAATGGGAGACCTTGATTGACCCAGGCATCCAGTGTTGCTGTTACCACAAAACAACAGCTGTTGCATTTTTTGGTGCAGTTTACAAAGTTCACAAAATCATTCATTAAAGTATACACACTTTTTGTCTGAGACTACCAACAAGAAGAAAGTCCACCATCTCACATCAATGATTTTTTTAATAAAGAAATTGTCTCATTTGCCACATGAGGATGAAATAAATTTAGGGATTTAAATCCTGATTGTATACATTTGAGAATGGACCATGACAACCAGGAGAGTGGAGACAAGAACATAGGAACACAGGGTGCTGCCTCATACAGAGTCAGACCCCTTATTCCATTTAGTTCAGTATTATCTACAGTGAAGGACAGTGGCTCTCCAATATTTCAGACAGAGGTGCCCCGGATTGAAATTGCAACTTTCTGCATATAGAGTAGCATGTGCTCACCCAAGGCCTTTGTCAAGCAAAGGATCTACTTGACCAAAGTCAGCCGAAACTGCATAGTTATCAGTGGTGTGGGTGCAGTGGAGATTGTTTCTGCTAGGAGTTCAAAGCTGGGGAAAGGAGATGAAAGAGAAATGTATAGTAGCACTGGGACATGTATAGAGCTTTGTCTTAGGGATTGTGAGCTGCTCTGTTTATCAAAGTGACTTTCTCATTCTCTTTTCTCTCCAGGGCCTCCAGATGTTAGTCAGCCCTGTGAGACTAGTCTGCAAGCCTGGAGTCCTGAATTCAATCTGTTCAACATGAGCATGACCACTCCTTGCCTCCAGCCACTAGGATGTATTTTGGAGCTCCACTTTCTGTATCCAGTGTTCCCAGACTCTTTAAGAGTGTGGACCACTAACTTCTCTGTAGACTCCAAAGCTGTGTCAGATATTGAGATCCTAACAGAGCATGGGGATTCTGTACACCTGGGTCCCATGGACACATTCTGTGACATCCCCCTCACAGTCAAACTGAACCTGAACAAGAAGGTATCTGGCATAAAGCTCTACACATTTGATGAGAAAATGGAGATAGATGCTGCTCAACTGATCTCTAAACCGCACAGTTCACTTTGTTCCAGCTGCAAACCTGTGAGATACAGGGTTCTCCGGGATCCCCCATTTCTGGATGGATCCCCAGCAATGGTGACACAACCAGGACGGAAGTTTGTTGACAAGTGAGTGAAGGAAATAATTTCTCACCTTCAGGAATCTCAGACAGGTCCCAGGCCTCTTCTCTGATTAGAGTTTGGAAAAGTTACTTCTGCTGACTACAGCTCTCCATATCCCACATTGAATCTAAACAAGTAACATTTCCAAGCACTATTCTCACTTTATAATTTTATTTCTCCTATTTTATTTCATTTTGTTTTAAAAGTAAGACTCTAGATTTTTCTTCTATCAGGAAAATTTATTGTTGCTTCTATTTTTCTAGCCATTGGAAATAAAATCATTGATATGCACTTAAGCAGCAGCTCTTTTTAAAATTTTCTGAAATTCTCTAATTAAATCAATTCAAGTCTGGTAAAATGATTTCCATTTGGATTTTTATATTTCACACACTGACCTGCTCTGATTGTCCACCAGTGTTTCTTTTTGGCTTCACCCACCCACCTCATTTCTGGTGATGAATGTGCTCCAGACATTGAAAGATGTGGTACGAGCACTCCTGTTTGATTTGGGTTTTATTCCACATTCCTGACTTGCTGGTCACTGTTCTAGCCCCTTTTAAATGGAGAGTGGTATACAAACATTTTAAAGAAATAAATTAAATTAAAATGTTTTTCCCACCCCCACCCCTCATTGTGTTTTTAAGTTTGTAAGCTGTTTAGAGCAATTGTAAAAGTCCTGTAGACATGTTACAGATAATGCAAATGAAATGGCTTTCTCTTTGGCACTATGTTTTTATTCAAGAGGTACAAGCTTGACCTGGATCCACCAGAGTTGTACCTGAGCAGCCACTTGATTGTCTAGCTCCTCTAGAATCAGCTCAGGCTGTGGGTGGAACCATATGTTTTCCTTACAGATGTATTCTGAAATAGCACTATAAATTGCTTTAAATTGTACTTTATTTCAATTCTGTTTTAATTCAGTTCTGTTTTCTTTTGTTCTTATATTGCATTTTAATTATTCTGTTTATAGACTCTTACTGAGGACCATCATGAGCCCAATTTTTGGGAAGAAAGACAGGATATCAATCCATTCCAATAGATTATTAGAGTGAATGCTAACACATTAAAACTCAGACTGTTCCAAAGATTGGTCTTCTTCCATGTCCTTCATATTGATGCCCCAGTGTCTGCTTTGACCTCTGAGGTTCTTCTCCCAGAGAAGACAAAGTGGACTTTGTTAAAAAATGACACTGTCCAAGAGCTCAAACAATGTCAGGGGATGACACTGTCCAAGAGCTCAAACTATGTTGGGGATGAGTGCATACATTAGCCACTTCTTTAGCTAATTCCATCTTTTGAATGAATGTAGCTCTCCTGAATTTTGGTCAGATGCTCCAATTTAGTTGCTGCTCCATTTCTAGGAGGAGAATTAGGGGAATCTCTTGAAGCAAGTCCTGATGGAAGCAAAATGTAAGAATGAATGAAGTTTTGTGCTTACAAGCCTGTCTTCAGACCATGGTTAGTGAAAACGTGGCCCTCCAAATGCTGTAGATTACAGCTCTCATCAGCATTAGCCAACATAACCAATGCTGAGGGATGATGTGAGTTGGGGTCCAACATTTGGAAATTTACACATTCCTTATTCTTGCTTTAGATCTGGGGTGGGCAACTTTGGTGGTTATGGAGGTCAGTTTTGTCCTTCTGAGATTTCATGTGGGCTACATCTCCTTCCTTGCTGCAGTATTGAATTTTGGTAGCAAATGGAGGGAGGTTTTAAGTAAGCATTTAATGCAAACATCTTGCCTGTTTTCATGGCTCATGGTGTTTGTCTGCTGAAATTTTTCAAAATGCTTTCTTCAAATGCTCCCCCCCTCCATTTTCTGATGTTTAGCTTTTCTTTGGAGAGAGGTGGATTGTGCATGTGTATTCTAAACTGTCACAAGTTTTTATCATCATTAGTGTCAGTGGTATTATTTTCAAGCATGTGTGCCTTCAGAGGGCTGCCCAAATGTCTACTGGGGCTGCATGGGCTATGTGTTGCCCACTCCTCCTTTACATCAAGGTCAAACAAGTATAGAGCTTAGAAGTCTATTGGCCCATATGGAAATTTATCTATACTCTTAACATCAGAGTACAATCAACCCTCCTTATTAATGGATACTTTATTCAACTATCCATGGTTGAATATTCCAAAAAGCAAACCTTGATTTTGCCATTTGATATAAGGAATATAATTTTACTAGGCCATCTTATTTAATGGGACGAGCATCCAAAAATGTTTCATATCTACAAGGATGGGGCTCCTGGAACCAAGCCCCAGCAGATACTAGGGGCCCACTGTATGTGCCTGATAGGCAATATCTGTGGGGGCAAAAAGCAACAGCTCAGTGAAGACTGAACATTCTCAATAGTCATGGAATGTCTTTTTGCTCAGAAAAGAAACATGAAAGTTTCAGCTGAGATGTCTTTCATAAAGGAATGAGTTCATCTCAGCTGAAACCTCCTTTGGATGAAGCACATTGTATAAGGAGGACATTCTTGCCTCACTTGATTTAATTGGATCATTTTTGATAGGTCTATCTCAGGAAGTTCTTCTCTCAGTGAGAATAAAGCACTAGTCCCACCATGGAGGTTCATTGCACTTTTCTAATGTTTAGCTTTTCTTGGGAGAGAGGTGGATTGTGCATGTGTATTCTAAACTGTCACAAGTTTTATCATCATTAGTGTCAGTGTGTTATAGTGAGAGGATGACCCCTCATGGCAAACAGCAAAGGCCTCTCTGAGCTCCACTTCTAATCAGTGGAGGGTAGGTGTCACTTTGTCTATGCATATCCTACTTCATCCAAGCAGTTTGAAAATTTTCACTTTTAAGAACAAAGTAATGCCATGTTGCTGTCTGTTTGTTTTGATACCAAAGTTTTGGATAGTTGAATCCAGTGGTCTGCCACCGCTGACAGGGACTCCATTGTCTCTTTCATCCTTCACAGCACTGCAATAGGAGGGAGTGTCCAATGTATTTCAAGCCCATAAGGAACTGCCAAATTCATATACAGTTGATCCTTCATATCTGTGGGGGTTCTATTCTGGATGCACACACATGGATGGTAAATTCCATGGGACTTCAAGCCCTGTTCACCTCAATGGTGGCACAACATGTGCACAACTGTGTTGGCATGGCCACATGCATGCACCACCATTGAGGAGAATGGGATGGGGCCATCCGCTGATGCTCCAATCTGCAGATGGCAAGCCTGCGGATAGGAAGAGTTGAATGTAGAAGCTTTATGTGTCTATTATATTTGTATGTGCACATGTATGTATGTATACAAATTGTTACTGATTGGTGAGAAACATAATTATTATACAGTGCATTGTTAAGACATTCCTTCTTTACATTTTCACCTTGAATAGGCACACCTCTTTACTATTGATCTTTTATCAGATTCACTTAATTCTTTATATACTATTCATAGGGATGTAATTCATCACTAATGTCCTGTACACGTCGGCCGCCCCAACTCACCCCAATGCTGCTGTTACACTGTGCAGCCCACTGCATGGTGGACAGCATCAGGGCAGTCCCTTGGTGCAGCATTCAGACATGCTGAGCCAAAGGAGTGCAGAAAAGCCACCGCTGAGGCAGCAAGGGCAGCTTTTTGCCACTTCAAGTAATTTCAGCAATTTTCTTCCCGCTGTGAGAAAGTCATTGAAAACCGTGCAGATTTTGAAGGATTTTTGTAATTTGAGACTTATTCTGCAAAACAAAAATAAAAACCCATTGGTTGTTTTGTGCAGAAATCAGCATTCTTTGTGAAGGAAAGAGCCTTTTTTTGTTTGGAAAATAATATTTCAATGCAGAAATATGTCTGCATTGAAATATTAATTCCTGAGCAGAAAATGCTGTTTTCTGCACAGAAGATGCTGTAAATAGAAATTTATTCTCTGTAAAATTCACACATGGTTGATTTTCATAGAAGTGTGTGAGAATATGAGGGGAAAGCACTGTAAATTGCTTGGAGGCATGAATTGTACTCTGGTGTTTTTGTTGTTGTTAACTGCCCTTGAGTCAATCTCAACTCATAGCGATTCTATGGATGAGACATCTCCAAGACCCTCTGTCCTCCACTGCTCTGCTTAAATCCTGCAACCCCTTAATTCCCATGACTTCTTTAATAAAGTCCATCCATCTAGCATGTGGCCTTCCTCTCTTCCTACTTCCCTCCACCTTTCCCAGCATTATTGTCTTTTCCAGTTAGTACTCCCTTCTCATGATGTGTCTGAAGTACGACAGTCTCAGTTTGATCTGCTCTAGGACTCCTTTGTTTGTCCTTTTGGCTGTCCATGGGATCCTCAGCACCCTTCTCAGCACCACATCTCAAATGAATTGATTTTCTTCCTATCATCTTTCTTGACTGTCCAGCTCTTACATCCATACATGGTAATAGGGAATATGATGGCTTGTATGATTCTTACTTTTGTGCTGAGTTGTATATCTTTGCATTTTAGGATCTTTTCTAGTTCTTTCATAGCCACATTGGGGGGAAGCAGACAGGCGGCACGGGGCCGCTCCAGGAAGCTGTGCCACGGGGCCGAGGTATCCGCACACCTCGGCCCCTCGGCGCAGCTTTGCTGCCCCTGGAAGGAGCGCTAAAAGTCGCCGAAGGTGTGCCACAAAAGGCTGCCGGTGCACCTTCGGTGACTCTTCCGCTGCAGCGTGTGTGTACGCTGTGGCAGTAAGGCATCCTTGGAGCTCCGGCCGTGCGGAGGGTCCAGCGCTCCAACGATGTCTTGGGGAAGGGGTTGGGGCGCCCACCGTGCGGGCTGCCCCTCCCCTTCCTTGCCCCGAAAACGGCACTTTGCGCTGTCTGCTTCCCCCCTTAGTCTTCTTCTTATTTCCTGACTGCAGTCCCCATTTCTATCAATGTTTGATTCCAGGTATGGGAATTCTTTTGCTATTTCTATTTCTTCATTGTCTAGGTTGAACTTGTGAAGGTCCTCGGTGGTCATTATTTTTGTTTTCTTTAGGTTCAACATAAGTTATTATTGCAATATGTTTTCTATATTTGTGAAGTTGTTGTTTATATATTCCAGTGTCTTTATTGCATTAAATGTTTTTCTATGTTTGTTAAGCTGTTGTTTATAATAAAACTTTGTTTTATTAAGCTGATACATTTTGGGTGTGAACCCTTTTTCACAAGGTGTTGCTTCTCTGTATCATTTTCTCGTGTTGGAATGCTTGAAAGCTTGGCTGCAACACAAGAAAGTGATACGAAGAAGCAACAGCTTGTGAAGAAGTCTTCACACCTGAAATGCGTCAGCTGAATAAAATAAAGTTTTATTATAAACGACAGCTTAACATAGAAAAAAACTTTGCATTGCAGTAATAACACCAGAGTGCACTTCTCATCTCCAAGAATGATTTGCATAGAAAACAGCATTTTGTGAAATTTGCATAGCATAAATCACAAAGTGTAAAGATTCTCATCAGTCCAAACTTTTTCTTGTCAGTTTCTCAATTATTTTCCAAATATTTTCAAATAATATTTCCATCCCTAAGCTTTAAAGAATATTTAAAGAATGTAATTATAATTCATGGGGGATGATATTCTTTCATCTTCTCATGGCTTACACTGGGTATAATATGTAGAGAAATCTTGTAGCACCTTTGAGAGGGCCTTTACAGACTGCCTGAAATAATGCAGCTTGAGTCCACTTTAACTGTCCTGGCTCAGTACTAGGGAATCATGGGAACTGTAGTTCATTGTGGCACAAGAGCTGTCTGACAGAGAAGGCTCAATGTATCAGAAAAAACTACAATTCCCATGATTCCCTAGCACTGAGCCAAGACAGTTAAAGTGGACTCAAGTTGCATTATTTCTGGCAGTCTGTAAAGGCCCTAACTGAAAGAAAGATGTTGGCAACATGAGCTTTCATAGACTTCAGTCTACTTCCTCAGATACTTTTTGTATATTGTACACATTGTATTGGGTACAATGTGAGTTCTGTGTACAAAGTCCTAACAATCTTTGTCCTTCTGAAAAAGCAGCCATTGTGGGTCTGACAAATAGGGGTAGATAACGCCAAACACAGAACCTCCATATCATGGCCAGTTTGATCTACAGATACCTTAGTTTTTTTACTTCCATTTGCCTGTTTAACAGTATGCATGTCAGCAACCACAGACCTGCAGTTTAAAAGGGAACAGCTCTGTTCCCGCTAAGGCGCAGCGATGTCTGTTTGCACAATGCCCAGTGACTTTGGGTGAAATACCGCAAGCTTTTCTGTTAACTCAAGTTTGCCTCCAAGTTGTCAAAGTTGCAGGAAGCCCCAGTGCTCCCCAGTGCTCCTCTGGAGTTGCTTGTGGCTTGTGAACAGCTGGATTGGGCCTCAATTGTGGTGGCCCATTTGCCCGGCAGGTTTGTTTGCCAGGTGCAATGCCATTCCCCTACCCCACACTGAGCAGCTCAGTGAAGAAGGATGACCTGTCCTCAGAGCTGCAGCTGCTACTATCGTATCTGCAGAAACCTAGCACATTTCAGCTTTTCTGGAGGGTGGGCTCACCCTGCAACCCATGAGGAGAAAGAGTAGAGGGACACTAATCACATGGCAAAGGTCTACAGGGAATGTGGGAGATGACAGCTGTTCCAATGTAGTGTCAGCCCAGCTGGCCATGTGAGCAATGCTGCGCTACTGCACAGGGTCCATCTGGTCACCATTGTTACAAAGGATAATGCTCCTAAAAAGCCCTGAACTTACAGCCAGATCAGACATGGCCATAGCTCCTGCTAGATCCTTAAGGTAGTCCTTGCAATCTGGGGCCATGTGTATGGTCAGGTTGGAAGCTCTAGTCCCTTTGAGCCTGTGAGCCTGGTTTCTTTTTTGACACAGGAGGAGGCAGAAAAATGCCCTTTGCTGTGTGATCTTTTTCTTTTCTTAGAGTCTGATTCTGCTTGTTTCTCCAGGGAAGTCACAGTAGGGCAGCTGTATCGTTACCAGGTGCAGGCTGTGGCCGGAGCCACAGTAGGAGAAGCCTCCCCACCTCTGCTCCATGTCCATGGGTCTCCTTATTGTGGGGATGGAAAAGTAAACATGTGAGTAATCAAGATTTAACAATGCCTTTTGGATTGCTTAAAAAAAAGGGTTTGTTACACTGAGTTAGTATCAGAGCTTGGGAAATACAGCTTTCAGATTCTTCCAGGCAGCATGACCACTGGCCTCGCTGCCTAGGTTCAGGTTGTGAGCTGCAGTCCAAAGAGGAAATTTTTGCCAAGCTCTGGATGACAGCTTAACTATCCCATATATCGATTTTGTCTTTCTCTCCACTGTATCATATGAACACCACTGAAATTTTAATACATAACATGCTATTTGCAATATGAGGACTTTCTCCCCTTGTTTTTGCAGTTTCCCCCTTGGTTACACCATGATCTGAGATAGCCATAGAAATTCTTCAGTGTATCTTGGATATCTTTGTTTTTTAGAATTGCTAGTACTAATTGAATGACTATTCAGATATACCAAATGTGCACGGGATGAGTTGCTTTCAGTGAAATTTATATCTAAATGCCTAAGTCACTTTTTGTCTTTCAGAAAAATGGTGTGCTAACTAGCTGTGCATAACCCTATCCAAAGTGTCTGCTGGGCAGGATGGGATTTTGTCTCACTTCAGAATTTTAATGTCTTATTTAAATTATTAATAATACTAATGTGCCCAGCTTACATGCTTATAGGCTGATGACTGGTTGAATTGGTTTTATTTATCACAACATCCTGTTTTTCTACACCAAGTTATTAGGGTAGTTCTAGTCCAGGAGCTGGCCTTGGCTCATATTAGGGCCTGTCTCTCACCCTCAGTGATATTTATAGAAGGTGAAGACAAGACTCCTAGGTGTTTGAATCTATATTTTCATTGCTTCCCATTTAAGGCAAGCATTGCAGAAACTTGTGAGTTTTTAAGGCCATCAAAGAACAAAATAGTCTCATTGTGGATATTTCCAGTATTGCACTCTTTAACTGATTCCTGGTGCAGGCTGAAAGTATATCCAGGCTTAATTTAAACTTGCCCAGGTGCATGTTGCTACCACTTGTAAAGCAGATCAATAGTCTCTGGTTCTCTTCATCCCATCTCTCTCTGGGGCCACTTTTGGTGAAAAACAGACTTTTCCAGAAACTCCCACCTGAGACTGGTAGCCAGGGAGGCTGCCAAGGATTTGCTTCCCCAAGGGTATCCTGAACTTCCCAGCTGAATTTTTCAACTGTGATAAAACAATATATAAATGCTAAGAGTTGTTGCTATTCTTGTCATCTTTCTAGGACTTTTACAGAAGAATGTGATGATGGAGACCTGATAGATGGTGATGGTTGCTCTAGAACTTGTAAAAAAGAAAAAGGATTCCATTGTATTGGTGAGTCCAGAAAAGCTAGCACACTTGTTCTGCTTTTGAATGACTATTGTTTGTTTTTCTCAGATTATGCCATATTGTCTTATTTGCATATATTCTTTTGAATACAGTATTTTAAACTTTGTGGAAGTAAGAAATGAATTTCAGAAAAGCAGTATTGCAGCAAGGGAAAAAGTTTAGTAATTGAGGAGCAGGGCAGAGGAAGTGCTTGGTTTGGACTGAGAATTAGTTTTAGACCCTTTTAGTTTTTATGTTTAGCATGCTGAGAGGTGAGATCTGTACATGGCCATAGTAGCACCTGGCAACCCCATGTTAGTAGCATAGTGAAGTTGATCCAGGCTTTAGTCTGGATTAAAGTTTTTGATAAAACCCAGAGTGGATTCACTGTCCCACTGAAATGGGAGTTGCTGGCTGCCACTCCATGGTCAGAAATGAGATGACCCTGTGACATTGCACTACAGGAATGGAATATGACATTCACTCCCCTTCATCACTAACATCCAGAAAATCAGGGGTCTGTCATGGCCCCACCCACAAGGGAGTTTGAAGACTTTAAAAACAATAACAACCACAAAATGTAGAGAGCATTCAGAAAAGTGATTCTATATTTTGAAAGTATGATGTGCTGATGACTATGGCATGAAGCAGGGGTAGGCAACCTGTCCCCTTTAAGGGCTGAGGGACTTCAGCTCCCAGAATCCCAGGAGCTATTGGCCAACATGGGACTATTGGTCAACATGGCTGAGGCTTCTGGGAGCTGAAGTCCCTTGGCCCTTAAAGGGGAAAGGTTGCCTACCCCTGGCATGGAGGATCCAATTCATAGCAGACCTAACATCAAATCAGCAGCATTGCGGGTGCTAAATATGAGACTTTGTGGTGCTAGGTAGGAAATCTGTGTAAGAGTCCCTTTCAAGGTTGCCCACATGTGACTTCAGGTATGGACTGCAGCTGCAACTGGTACTACCATCAAGATTATTACTGCTGCTCCTACATCACCAATACTACTGCTATTTCGTTTATTTTTATAAGCACGTTACAGAAATTGAAAAGATAAATCTTCCTAAAATTTTCAGTTTCAGTATTGACAAAATACCATAGAGAAAGCGAAAGAGAAAGAATAAAGGGAGATTAGATGCTGTAAAAGAAATGGGTAGTTTATAAAGCAGGACAGCTTTATAATAGAGGGCAAATATATTAATACCATACCTTCCAAATGTTCAAGTTGGGCAGGGAAAGCCCTGGTTAATTCTCTGTTGCTCCAATTTCTCAGCTACTTTTAAAATGTCCTAGGGCCTTATCAAACGCTGGCCAGGAAGCGAATATTAAGTGAAGACTTACCGAATCCAAAAGGAAGCGTGGTCTTTCTGATGCCTTTCCGGGGCCTTTCCGGGGCCTTTCTGGGGCCTTTCCGAGCCTTTCTGGAGGAGGCAGAGGCGGCGGCGGGGGTTCCCCCCCTCACTTTCCAGGCCTCCAGCCGGCCCAAGGCACAGGCTGAGAGGCTTCTCTGGCCTTGAGGAGGCGGCGGGGGGGATTCCCTCCCGCACCTTGTCCTCCCTTTCAGGCCTCCAGCCGGCCCAAGGCACAGGCTGAGAGGCTTCTCTGGCCTTGAGGAGGCGGCGGGGGGGATTCCCTCCCGCACCTTGTCCTCCCTTTCAGGCCTCCAGCCGGCCCAAGGCACAGGCTGAGAGGCTTCTCTGGCCTTGAGGAGGCGGCAGGGGGGATTCCCTCCCGCACCTTGTCCTCCCTTTCAGGCCTCCAGCCGGCCCAAGGCACAGGCTGAGAGGCTTCTCTGGCCTTGAGGAGGCGGCGGGGGGGATTCCTCGCCCTCCCTCCGACACTTTCCATAGCCTTACTTCCCCAAAAAACCGAATGTCAAAAGATCCACTTTGACTTCGGTTCACGGGGAAAGAAAACGTTTTAGCTTTGGATTGCCTTTTGGATATGTGTGGACACAAGGAAAGGAAAAACGTATTAGCTTTGGATTGCCTTTGGATATGTGTGGACACAAGGTAAGGAAAAACGTATTAGCTTTGGATTGCCTTTGGATAATGTGTGGACACAAGGAAAGGAAAAACGTTTTAGCTTTGGATTGCCTTTGGATACCTTTTGCTTCAGACCCCATGTGATAAGGCCCCTAGTTTCTTTTTCCTCCTCCCCACCTTTGTCCTTGACTTAAACTGCAGAAATCTTAGAAACTTATCGCTCACCAAATTAAGCTGGTTTACCTCTTCCTGCTTCAGTCCTTTATCCGGGATACCCCTGGACATTATCAGACATAATTCGCCACTGATTTAACCGGGATGCCACCAGCCGAATCCATCCTGGGTCAAAGCCTCACTCAGCTGGCACTTTTTCAAAGTCGGGGAGCTTCTGACTTAAAAAATTAACATTTGACCCAGGATGGATTCGGCCAGTGGCATCGTAGCTAAATCGGCAGCAATTTATGTCTGGTTACATCTGGGGGTATCTCGGATTCAGGATTGAAGCCAGAAGAGGTAAACCGACTTCATTTGGCGAGCGATAAGCTCCTTACTTCAGTTTCTTAAAACTGATTACTAAGCGCAAAAGTAATTTGGACTCTGTTAGGTCAGCAGGAGGGAGAGGAGAGGAGAGGAGATAAGAGGAAGGGGTGCCTTTCAACATAGGGTCAGGCAAAAGCAAACTGCTGTCCTCTCTCCTAGTACTGGAGTAGGACATCCTGTGCTGTGTGACTCCAAATTGCTTCTTGAGTTAAGCAAAAGGAATGAACAAACCTTGTAAAAAGCAGGAGAAGTGGAGGGCCCTGCCAGTTCACAGGGGCTGTCCTCAAGAAGATCTTTGAACTATAGCACATATCCTGCCTCCAGAACTGTGCATGAGGTGCTTTCTCAGGGCTTTGTCACATGCAGTTTTAAAACCACAATTCCCGTGAGAAGGAAGTGGCATCAGTGATGCTGATCGCAGTTCCCTCCTGTAGCTGCCTCATCCCTGACCTGTTCCTTTTCATTCATGGGGAAACCCATTAAAGAATTGCCAATTACATAATGCCGCAGGTATGAAAAGCCATTCCCAGGGCATTTGTGCAATTGGCAGTCATATGGTGTTAATCTCCCCTCCTCCCCCCTTTCCCTCCTCCTCCTTGCTTTATTTTTAAAAATCCCTGTTTTTCACACAATTTCAGTGCTCTGAAGTCTCAAAATTTTAAAAACTCATTTTTAAAAGCTTAAATTGGGTTGCAGAGCTCTGCACTTGCACAAAAGAAGATGGGAATAAAATCCTAAAGGCATGGTGGGTAAGACAAAAGGGCAGGGTTAAGGGAGAGGACAAGAAGGGAGTGCCATGCCAGCAGCAGCCCTGGTCACGCAAATGGAAGAAGTGCGGTTGTGGCTGCTCCAAAACCAGCATTTTACTGTTTTATTTTGGACTGCAGTGCGAAAGGGGCTGGTGTGATAACACCCTCAATCTCTTTCTCTTGCAGGCACACAATCTCTTTCAATCTTTTTCCTCTCTCAATCTCGCAAGTCTTTCTCTCCTCCCCACATTTCCTTAAGATAGCACAATTATTCCAGAAAAGCATTTCTTCTACTTTTTTATAAAGGATTATATATTTATTGTTTTTACACCAAGAAAACCTAATTCACATCCAAACCAATAAACATTAGAAAGTAAAGAAAGTGTAAAGGTATGGCAGACTTTAACCACTCCATCTTTCCTGCTCTAGACACAGATCTCTGTAGCAGCTCCTCAGATGTCCCACCATTTAGATCAGACCACACTAGACTAATTGTCACAACTGAAAAATCTGCTTTTCAGATTCCACCTCTCACCAGGAGGCCCTTCCCATCAAACACAACTGGGCTACATTTTGTTCCTCCTGTCTGTCCATGGACTGGCAAGCAGCCATGAAGTTGCACTTCACTCCAAACCAGTTAGTTCCTAAAACCACTTTGTCACACGCACAAAAACAATCTTGTGAAGGACATTAGGCTGAGAAACTATTATTGGTTCAAGGTGATTGCAGAAGCATTATGTTATCATTAGTTATCAGGGATTTGATGTTATAAGGGATTTGACCTGCTCTGTTATGCGTATTGGGCAGGTGGCATGGATATGAATACATGGCAGAAGTGTTGTAATTTTGAGCAGGTCTGATAAAGGTATTTTGGTTTTGCAATAATGTATTGTAATAATATTTTTATTAATCATGCTGTGTGTATACAGACATACACATAGAGTATTGCATTTACTGATATGGGATTTTGTCCCCTGTTTTTCAGGCTCTTCTAAACTAAGTAAATGAATTCTAGGATTTCTCTGATTAAAATAGTAGTTTCGTGTATTCTTCCTTATTAATAATTCTTGCTCTCTTATTGCCTGGCCACACTCTTTTGACTACACTCTACTGCTATTTGGTCACAGTGTCTGCATTTTCATCTGTCCATGTTGGATCATGTATGTTATGTTGATGGGAATTCCCTTTTTTATTTTGCAAAAAGTAAAAATGACAAATGGAGGAAAAGTGAATAAAAAGTTTAGAGGCCTTCTGTACTTATGAACATGAGAATAAGAACAATGCTACAACAAAAAGGGTGCCAGCAAGATATGGGAAGATTAGAAAACCTTTGACTCTTTTAAAGAATAAAAGAGAAAATCTGCCATAGGTCTTTCCATTTCTTGGCAAAAAATGAGAGAACATGAAAGCAAATTGTTTCAGGATTGAATCCAAACTATATTTGGATCCAAACCTGTCTGTTTTTGTTTTGAATGTGATTCAGTTTCCCAAGTTCATACTCTGACTTTTATTTTATTTTGCAGGTGAACCAAGTATGTGCTATGTCCATGATGGTGATGGTATTTGTGAACCATTTGAGAAAAGCAACAGCATTCTGGATTGTGGCCTCTATACCCCCAAAGAGTACACAGATCAGTGGGCATCAGAGGCCTATGCCTCCCACCAGGATGAGAAGGCATGCCCAGTTTCCTTGGTGACTGGAGAACCTCTTGTGAGGGTGAGGAGAGGGCTTGTCTGTATGTATGAACCTTCCTATTATTTCTGCATGGAGAACATGTCCCAGATCTCCATGAACTTCCCAGATCTGTCACCTAGTTTTCCTGCTCTAAACAGCAATGCACTAAATTCTGCAGGAAAGATTTGTGAGGAAATTCTACTTCCTCATACATAACCATTTTCTGAAATTTATCCATAAATGTCAATAAGGACTTCAGCTCCATTGCAGAATATTTAGTGAAATCTCTCAGCCTTCTGTGGCCTAGGATGGGGATGGAGACATTTTGTGTGGGGTATTTTTTGCTGTTTCTGCTGCTTAGTTTCCATTGTATCTTTCTATTTTCCTTTCTGATGTGACAAAAATTAATTTCACCTTGCAACCCTGGTCACTTTCCTTTCCCATGCTGCACCCCACCTCCCTCTGAAAATTCCTCTTTTCCAGGTGTGCAGTCCTCATCCACAGGACACTCTGGAAAATCAACCTCACATGGCTTGGTTCCCTTGTGTCAACCATGATGTTCTTCAAGATTCAGACAGAGAGAAAATGTACTTGGATGACAGAGTTTGGCTCAAAGTAAGTGCTTTTGACTCTCAGTTGGTTGAAAGGAAGGGATAGATAGTATGCACAATTTCCCACAAATATAAATGAAATGAACCAGGTTTGATTCTAGTAATGTGAAATTTATGTTAGTCTTAGAGCAGCACTTATTTTAACTGCCCTCACCTAGATAACTAGATATATTTTCTGAGCAGAATTATCTATATTTCAAATTTTCAGCAGCAATTCTCAGAAATAGATCTTGGAATTTGGATGTAATATCTTCGGCTCCACATTCTTACATATTTAGTGTCTGGCACTGTTGGGCTCAAACTAACAAACTTGGTACTCTGTAGGAATGCAAAAAATAATTGGGGTGCTCCTATAGTGAATTCTATATGTGCCAGCGTATCATTTTAAATCAGATTATCCCAAATATCCCTCCAAATTTGCTGAAAATTCATCCAGACAGTCATGTGTGATACAGAGACAAATGGAAAGAAAAATAATTTTATTTATATAGTTTTAACAAAATTTGCAAAAAAGTAATTCTTATGAACATAACTTGCCAGCATCTTTTTGAAGAATAGTGTGTTTGAAGAAATAATAACAAAACAAAACAAATTGGCTTGCCTCGCAGGACTCGCCATAGGAAATTTGATGTGTGTCAGATAGCTTATGTTTTAAGTCAGATCATCCCAAACATGAGCCCCAAATTTGGTGAAAACCCATCTAGCTATTTTTGCATAATGCAGTAAGAAATGGGCAAACAGACAAAAACATAATTTTTTTTATATGTGATTGAATGGGCTTCCACATCCTCCATGAGGAAATAAATATGCTTGCTGGTATGGCATGCTCAGCATGAGACTACCACTAGCCCTGCTGTCACTACTCTGAGAGCAAAAGCCAAACAGAAGTTTGATGTGACTGGCCTCCATGCCCCCACCCTGGTGTAGTCCCTCGTGGTTCGCGGACTTCCCATTTGCATCCCTCAGTCTTTCACAGATGATGATAATAATAATAATAATAATAATAATAATAATAATAATTTATATCCCGCCCTTTGGGGACCCAATCCGGGTGGTTTACAACAATAAAATCTCATGACAAATCCCAAAAACAATCCCTCCCCCCCTTAAAACAGTACTAAATCAGATAACAGTTAAAATTACAAATTTAAACAGTTAAAACATACTACAAAAATAACACATTGGCCTATGGCAATGTTCTTCCTCCATCCGTAGATGGGGCCATGCAGAGAACATTGCGGGTGGGGATGCCCGAGGCCGGGATAATTAATCTGGAAAGGCCTGCCGGAAAAGATCCATCTTGACAGCCTTTTTAAAGCTGTCTAACAATGTTAACTGACGGATCTCATCCGGCAGGTCGTTCCAGAGTCTGGGGGCGACAACTGAGAAAGCCCTCATATGGGAAGCAACAAGGGATAAAATGGTGCATGTGGCCGGGGGCGTGCTGCCATTATACTCAATGGGTCTCCAATATTCACATTATTTCCCATTCGTGGTGTGGGTGAGTCTGGAATGGATCCCCCTCGTGAAACAGGAGGGATGACTGTATTTCCAAATTCACATAGTGAAGTTTTGTGTTGATCTGGCTGGGTGTGTCTGTGGAAGCACTGGACTAGCTGATTCCTGGAATATGAAAATGACTCTAGCAATTGGCATGATCATGATACCTCAACCGTGAAATGCTCATCATAGGACGTTATCACACGGGGAGTCGCGGGGAGAAAGTGGAAATAAACGGGCACGAGCGGAAGTCTTTAATTTACGGGATTTGTCCCGTTCCACCTCGTCTGATAACTAAATTCGAATTTAAAAGGGGGTTAATTCGAACGAAAACCTGATCTTTTCATTTTCGGGATTTTTGGGGATTTGAAAAGATCAGGCTTTTGTTCGAATTAACCCCCTTTTAAATTCGAATTTAGTTTTCAGACGAGGCGGAACAGGACAAATCCCGTAAATTAAAGTCTTCCGCTTGTCCAGTTTATTTTCAGTTTTCGGTGGCAGATCCCCGTGTGATAACGTCCATAGACTTGTTCTCTTGGTACCCTCATGAGTTGACAGTGTCAAAGTGCATAGTGTTTTATTCACATTTTAGTGAAAGTTAGGCTTTCCATCTGTTTAGGTTTTTATTGATAATCTGAGACTGGAGATGATACTCATTTTGCTTCTTTGAACTTAATTTATTTGATTGTTTTACTTGTTTTTAACTGCCTGGTTATGTTTGCAAACAAACTCAGTCAAGAGTCTACTTCTTACATTGATGGACAATCAAAATCAGAGTAGTCTCATAAGCATGCCACTGCTAATACTAAGCAGAATATCTCTGTGATATTAAGTGAATAAGTGGAGAATGCCCCTGAGCAGAGAAGTAATGGGGGGGGGGGGAGAGTAGAAGAAACCATCTCTAGGGCATATAACAACCAGATATAGGTTGTTTTAGAAGTGAGAAATGTATGGGCATCCTTGCTCTCACACTTAATATATTATTTAATGATGTGTTAGAAAGCGTAATCATTTTCCTTATATGAAAAACACTGAATTAGTCCTAATTCCCAAACCTGGGAAAGACATTCATGAGGCAGTTTGTCACCCCATTTGGAAGGTAAATGAGGGCACCAAGTTCCTCCTAATGATTGACTGTATCCACTGTGACCAGGCTGTCTTTTTGCTGAATAGATAATTGTCAGATCCTTGCAGAAAGATCCTGGATATAAGTCATAAATTCAAAGTCAGACCCAGGTCTCTAGTTGTTTACATCACTAGATGCCTGTAAGGCATTTTATTGTTTGGAAGGGAGCTTCTTATTCCACGTCTTGGAAGAAAATGGTTGATTGCCTGACCGCTGCAATGATAAGTTTTAACTTATATGACACCAGTAAAATTGAGGTGTGCAGGGGCATGAAACAGGGTTGCCTTACTATTGGCAGTGGCCCTGGAACCTCTAACTGAATGCTTTTGCATTAAAATTAAAATAGCAAAGATAAAAATAGGCAGGCAGCATCACTTCTTCAGCATATTCCATGACAAGATGATGCTCTTCCTTTCAAAAAAGAGTGGAGGCTGTGGAGGTGATGAAAGAACTGTATGCTTATGAAGTGCTGGCTGAATTAAAAATAAATTTCATAAAGTTGGAGGTGTTATGTGTGGAGCTTCCTGTTGATGCCAGGAGGCACCTTGCAAATATTGTTCATGAACCTGGTTTTTACTAAAAATCTAGGCATCTGCCTTTCTAAAAACTTTTGACAGTTCCTAATAAGTTTAACTACAATATGACACTTTTCCAAATGAAAGATGATTTAAGGTGATCCAAGTTGAATCTCTCTTGGCTAGGCTGTTTTGTGTCACTTAAAGTATCAGCTATGCCCACGCTTTTCTCTCCGTTTGAAACTTTGCCAATACATTTGTCACTCAAATGGCTCATTAAATGACAAAAACTATTCAACAGTTATGTGGACAAGCATAAGAGATCCCAGCTTGTCTAGTATCTAATTACAAATGTTGCCATGCAAAAAGCACTGGGCATTTCATATCTGTAGACCTAATACAATAGTACCTGTATCTAGCAGTGATTAGTTTTAACTGGAGAGAAGGCTGAGAAACCATGTATCACAATAGAACTATGGGATGAATCTTTAAGAGGAATTTATTTTCAGACACAAATGGTCAAACAGCTATCAAAAATATGAAATCCATGCACCAGACCCACCTTTCATATATGAAGTAGGTTGTTCAAGGTGATAGCTCTGCAGATCTTTCCTCTGAATTAATATCCATCCTGGTAAGATTAAGCAGTTTTAAAAATTGAGAGTCTATACTGTGGGTCTATACTGCTTATGATGTTTTTTCCAACAAAGGCAAACTAAATCTAATCCAGCTTTACATACGGTACTTTTAATGTGTACATTAAACAGATAGGGTGATAAAATGCATCCTTGCCTTTCTCCCTTGCCAATTTGAAATCATTCTGTTTCTCCATCTTCTGTCCTGATGCTGGTCTCTTGTCCTGAGTGTAGGTTACATATCAGGACAATCAAATGTCATGGCATGCCTATTTCTTTAATAGTGATCCATGGTTTTTCATGATCTTGATCTACACAATCAAACCCTTTGCTATAATCTGTAAAGCACAAGCTAATTTTATGTTTAAGTTCTTTGGTGCTCTCCATTATCTAGTGTATGTTTGCAATATGATCCCTTAGAAACAAGGGATCATATTGCAAACATACACTAGATAATGGAGAGCACCAAAGAACTTAAACATAAAATTAGCTTGTGCTTTACAGATTATAGTAAAGGGTTTGATTGTGTAGATCAAGATCATGAAAAACCATGGATATATATATATATAAAGAGAGAGAGAGAGAGAGAATTTTGAGCATTACTTTGTTCTCATGGGAGAATAATGCAATGGTCTTGTGGTTACTGCAATCCCGGGTGTCCCCTTTCTTGGGGAACTGAATGTATATTGACTGTTTCCAGTCTGTGGGCCATTGTCTCCTTTTCCATATTTGTTGGCAGATTTTAGTTAGTATTTAAGTGGATTCTGTCTCTCAAGCCTCTCTATTGCTATGCCATCTGTTCTTGGTGATTTATTTCTCCCAAGTGCTTTGAGTGCAGCTCCCACATCACTTTCTAAAATTATGGGTTCATCTTCAAATGATTCTTCATTGAAGATATCTGTCATCCTTTCATCACTTTTATAGAGTTCTTCAGTATATTGTTTCCAGCATACTTGTTATTAAATAATTTTTAAATAAATAAATAGATGGTTGAACTTATACCTAGACACATTTTAAGTAATCCTGATGTACAGTGATAAACCATCAAACCAATTACATTATTTGAGGATTTTATGATGAAGTATGTAAGCAAAGAAAAGGATCTAGTCACTGCTTTTTATAGACTCCAGATGACCAAACTACACCCTCATTGGAGGGTCCTAGGTATTATGAAAAAATGACCCAGGATGGTATACAGTCTCAGATAAGGACTGGGTATTACTTTGGTGTAAGCAATTGATTAAGCTGGTGTCTGCTGTTATTATAGAAAATACTATTAATCTAGTTTGGAGATAACATTGAACTCCTCTGGTGCTAGGCTTTTTCTCCCCATTTTTAATTCCTCTGAGCTCTTCTGCTTTTTTGTTGTCATAAAAGTTAAAGCAGCTTCCCTCCATTTGCTCCTTAGCTGCAATAACAAAGAAGAGTGGTCCTTTCTACACTACTTGAGGGAGGTTCACTTCCCACTCTTCACCAGAGATCAAAGTGCATTCCAGTTTTATTGCATTTTGTGGTCAATTCCCTTCCTCCATGGATGTTTTTATTAAAAGCTCTCCTTTCTGGCACTGCTTCCCTACTTTATTATTTTCCACCCATAAAATTATTTATGGCCAGGTAATAAAGATGTCAGTTTCTCCCCTCTCTGCCCCCTTTATTTTATTTATTTAAAATATTTTACATAATCCTTCATCCTATCAGGATTCAGGGGCATAAAACAACATAAAACAAACATGCAAAAAAAGCTAGGAAAACAGAAGAGAACACATTAAAATGTATTAACGGTGGGGAGTTAACAGCATGATGCTATGCAAGTTTTCTTGGATGTATGTACTATTGAGTTCCTTGGGTCTTACTCTCTAGTAGATCTCATCTAATCATAGACACTAAGCAGGTCATTCCAATAAATACCAAGTGCTGTAGGCTATATATCAGAGGAACGCAATGGAAAAATACCTCCTGAGTATTCCTTGTCTAAGAAAACCCCATAAAATTAATGGGATTGCCATCAGTTGACAGGTGACTTCAGGTCAGAGACAGATACCCAGACACCCACACCCACACCCATGTGTATTTGAAATGAAATGAATGAAAACTGTGTGGTTCAGGCTACCATTATGCATTTCCAGGAATGGCCAAGAGATGGCATTGTAGAACACAGGTGCTCAGAAACATGTATGAGATAAATGTAATATGTGGATGACTCTACAATGACTTACTTCTTGTCTTTAGGCACGAGTCCCTTATTTAGTAGCTCTGTGCTTCGGAAAGAAAGATTTTGTAAAAGTTTAATGATGATAGTTGGAGAAGCAATTTGGCAAACTAATTTAACGAGCTTTATTTTGCCAATAATAATAGAATCATAGAGTTGAAAGAGACCGTAAGGGCCATCCAGTTCAACCCCCTACCATGCAGGTATGTCCCTATATAAGTTGCTGAATTGCAGTTTCTGGCATTCCTCACCTTTGGTTGTGCTGAATAAGTCTGTTGGGATCTGCCATTCAGCAGCATCTGGAGGACCACAAAATTGCCACTCCTGCCTTAAAATTTCATTGGCTACGTTGCATTATGTTTATGTGATCCCTTATAGGTTGGACTTTTGGGGGGTCAAAAAAGAGAAAACTTGGCTGTCAGCCAATAATGGTGAGCTTCCAAAGAAGTGTATGCCCGACTCAAGGTATAATTGTGAAGAGCAATCTAGGTAGCTAAGAATAACAATACTCTAAAATCTGAAGATTGTTAGGCAATCTAAATGAGTAGGGAATAGGATGGGAGAGAGATCCTATCTTTCTTTCCAGGTGTATGAGGTGCCTGTTTATTTTGCTCTAACATGTTCATCCTTTGTTATATCCTGGAGCCCAGGTGTGCTTCAACAGACCCAGCATGGCAGCCTCACTCTTTGTTTTCCTGGCATCTGTCGGCACATCCACCAGTGACCAGCCCAAACCTACTGTGACAGTTCACTTGGTTGACATCAGTGGTCACAGCCACTTTCTTGGTGAGTGCACAAGCAACATAATGGATTTCACACAGGTGCTTTATGTTGTTGTTGTTATGTGCCTACAAATCATTTCCAATGTATGGTGACCATAAGACAAACCTATCATAGTGTTTTCTGGAGCTCAGTGTGTGTGTGACTCACCCAAGATCACCCAATGGATTTCTATGGCTGAGCGGTGAGTGGAACCCTGATCTCCAGAGTCATAGTCCAATGCTCAAATCACTATACCACACTGGCGCTCAACTCTTACATACTGTTAGCAAACAACATTTATTTCCTTTAATTTTGGGTTGCTTTGTGTAAGAAAAAATGATCCTAATGCAGTGAAAACAAGCTGGAGACAGACATGTTTGGGAAGCATATTTGGGGGTAGCTGTATTGGCCATGCAGCAAAATACAACAAAATCCACAAAAGAGCAATATCATTCTTGGCCAGCCAAAATGCACAAAATACTTCATGTAAGCTTGTTTGGGAAGGGTTTTTCCTTCTTTCCTCAGAGAGCTACAGATCTTTTCATAACTCCTTGTGGGATGCTGTTGGCTGTCTTTTCATCTTTGGTGAACATGATTTTTGATATTTTGTTTGGGACCTGCAAAACCTGTTTAACTAGAGACAATAACAGGTTGTGGGCCAAGAAATGGGAAGCAAAGCCACTGGTGTGAAAAAAAGCCCCATATGAGGTTTTTCTGCTGATGGGTTGTATCAGATCAGATCACAATGATTTTGTACAGTTGAATACCCCACCACCACCACCACCACCACTTGCACATACAAACTAGCATGTTTGGGAAACTCTGGCCTAGGACTTAATCCATTAAAAGCTAATTTTGTGGGTTGATGGACTCTTGTCCCCCCCTCCTTTTTTGTGGGGAAGAACCTGCTGTCTGAAATAGCATTGCTTAGCAATGTATGCCTGCCTTTTCACTTTAGCTCTGAATTGTTTCATAGTTGGCAGCAGAACAATAGCCACAAATAACTTTTTGGCAACTTTTCCACAAATTATATTCCTTCGGTATGGCGATTGTCAAACTTCTTGTGTTTGTGGAATTCTTTCTATGTTGATGTGGTTCTGAAGAACTTGTGAGCCACTGTTGTCCATTCTTTCATTGCATTAAATTCGGGGTACATTGAGGATATTTAAAACAAAATTGCTGCTGGGTGTCCATTCACCCATTGAACAAATTGATGAGTGGAAGCTTTCCCAGTACATACAGTTTTGACATTCAGACTGTGCTGGATTTTTTTTTTTTAAAAAAAGGAGGAAATACATTTAGCAATTTTTATTATCCTGCCTACCACCAGAAAATTCCTGACTTGAAAGGAAGAAAAATCCCTAGAACTCTTATCAAAGTTTATAAAAATGGTTGGAAAAAACCCACATACACAGCTGATTTGGGCTTGCAAAAGATATATATTTGAGGAAAATTTTTATTTGTGATTTGCAGTAACTTGCAGAAGGCATAGAAATGAGCGGGATTAACATGATTCATTGATGAAATTGTATATGTCTGTTTCTCTCCACTGAATGTTCAAAAGCCAGGAGGTGTCCATTTGGGCACACAACTGTCACTTAAAAATAAGGTTGGCAAAGTGCAGCCCATGCTGCATAGAGCCTTCGGGACCCCAAAGTATGACTGCTGCATCCCCCCAAACCTCCAGACACCAAGTTTTAAAAATAATTGTGCTGATTTTGGGTGATTTTTCAACTTGGTCTGATGCACTTAAACCCAGCCACAAATGAAGACATTTACTTCCCCACCCCAAGGCCAAAATGATAGCCAGAAGTGGCATGACATTGCCCACTGTAACTTAAAAATGTACCTTGGGTACATTCCAGAAAGCATGCAAACTTTTTTTTTTAAGCATTGGTCTGACCTTGGGGTTCTTACCTTTGCTTGTGTGTGAGAGAGAACATAGGAAATGCTCTCCAGCAGCTGGATGTTGCAGAGCAAGAATATCAATGATGGGTTTGTTGTGGGGTTTTTTTAAAAGAGAAATTGGTCTGATCTTCTCATTGGCAAAATCCCTTAATGCATTTCTAGATAGTCTGAATTTCAAATAGTTTGAAAACCGTTGCTTCCTAAGAAACAACTGTCAGTATGAATTTAGAACAGAGATCCCAGTAAAACTGCTGGATTGGAAATAGACTCCCAGGACTTTTAAAAACTCAGCTCAAAATAAGAGCTTGGTTTCTGAGGAATTAATTACTGTAGTTAAAAAAAATCCTTTTCAAGGTCTGCTGAAAACTGAAATAAGCACTACAAATTCTCCTCCAGCTCAGACTTTGATTGGTCAGAGGATAATTCCCGGCTTCCCTTCTGCACATCTCTAGTATTTTTCCTAAATCCCCTTTGCCATTCCTCTGAAGACATTCCTCACCCTCCCTCCCCCAACATAGGGTCAAAGTACATGTTAAGGGGAGTGTGTATTCTCTACATTAGCCCATCCCACTACCATAGAATTTTCTGAGATAAATGATTTAGCAATCAGACTTGTAAATCAAGTCCATGTTTGCCTTCCAGTGACCAGTTACAAAGTATGCTATATGCAAGATATGGAGGGGGTTGCAGAGGTAGACACATCTTTCCAAACTTGTCCTGGGCCATTTTGTTTTTGCACACTAACCCCCCCCTTCCCCTCGTAATGTGAAAAAAATCCTAGTTCAACCCATGAAGAGCCACAGAGATTCCTCTAATTTAGGAGGACTTTAACATGGACTCAGAGTTATTTTATTCCTCAGCGACGTATGAGCTGTCGTGTCAACAGAATCCGCTGATCATCAACGTAACTGAAAACATTGCTTTCCACCAAATCACTTCTGCCTTGTTCAACTTCTCTTCCATCTCCGTGGGCATCTCTGCAGTGGCTTTGCGGACACATTTGCCATTAGATTCTTCTAGTCCAAGTAACTGCCTCCCAGAACATGAGGGACATGGCTGTCAGAGACTCAGGTAACAAGATTTTTATTTAATGAACACATGGGGCTCTAGTCATTGTTATGGCTGAAATAAAATGTTGGATTTTTTTAAACATCTAACTTCAGTGTAATAGTAAGTCAGTGTTTCTCCTCATGTTTTCATCCTAGTAAGGTAAAAGACTGACAGAATTTACTTCCAGCATTTCCTCTGTGACGCTCAGAATAATTTATGCAGGGCTCCTAAATGGCCTCCTGCTCAAATGCTGAACACGATGAAATCCAGTTATCTTTAACAATGTAGAACATTGTGAAGTCATAGGCTTTCATGGCCGGCATCCATAGTTTTTTGTGGGTTTTTCGGGCTGTGTGCCATGTTCTAGAAGAGTTTCTTTCTGACGTTTTGCCAGCATCTGTGGATGGCATCTTCAGAGAAATCTGAAGATGCCAGCCACAGATGCTGGCGAAACATCAGAAAGAAACTCTTCTAGAACATGGCCACACAGCCCGAAAAACCCACAAAAAACAATGTAGAACATTACTTCCAAGGTCCAGCAGTTCCTGCAAATGTACCAGATTAAACTAAGGTTGCCAGATTGAAAACTTGGAGGTGGCTCTTCTACTTTTACTTATTGTACAAAAGAGAGAAAGCAGGAGCAGGTTGTCACACACCCAGGCAATAAGCAACAGCTGCTGAAATACCCTCTTCTACACAGGAGCCCTCTCCAGTTTTCAGTCTGGCAACATAAGAGTAAACACTCCTATGCCAGTTGCTATAAATAAATCACAGTAAACAATGAGGTTGACATTTGATATAGGAAGAGGAACAAAATGAAGCTAGGCAGTGAGAACAAACAATACTGAAAGAGAAATGTGGATCTCAAAGTATATGTATAGTAATCAAAAACTTCCTAAATTACTTGAGAAAACAATATTCATTTGTAGAGGTTAAACTGGTACAGTGATTATGCATTTGGAAGCATCGTTTAGGAAGGCCTCTAAGCAATAAGAGAATACACAGACTTCTTGGAAGTACTTTGTGAAGGAGTTGGTATAATCACTTTCACTCTCTGGGAAGAAATGGTTCGATAGCTCATCTTTTCCATATTCCTTTATGGCAGTGGTCTCCAAATCTTTTTGGGCTATCCCCCTTTTCCTCTTGGGCAACAACCCTAGTGTCCCCCCAATGACTATTTCTTGATATTATGTCTACTGTTCTAATGCAAATTCAAAACAACATATTTTGATCTTGCTCCCTTTGCATCCAGTCACCTTGGGAGTAGCAACTGAACAGCCAGCTCAGCAGCAACTGAGAAGCCTCTCGTCCATGCCGGCCTTGCCAGTGTGGGTGAGAGGCTTCTCCATCACTGCTTGACTGGCTGCTCAGTTGCTGCTTCCAAAGTGACTGGGTGCAAAGGCAGAAGCTTCTCCCCAATGAGGAAGGGCTCTCAATTCAAGAGAGGTGAAGGAGCATTTTGAAGAATTGACCTCTGGGGAATTTGAGGTCAATTGGAGCTGTGGGAATTTAGGGTCAATTGAAGTTTGAAGCTGTGTGGGGAAGGCATGTCTCTGTGGAACATGCCTTCCTCTCCTTCCCCAGAGACATGCCTTTCCCACACAGCTTCAAGTTGTCCCTTCCTGCCCACCCTGTGAACATTGTTTCTTCTGCTACCTCTTCTCTCAGCCTGTCCAATGAAAGAAAGAATGAGCAGGTTAGAGTGCAGCTTCAACCTGCCATCCAAGTCCAGGCAAAGCTCACAAAACTTAACAGGGTCACAATTGTGATAGCTTCTTTTTGCTGCCACTTCTCTCATACACCACATTCTGTAACCCCTTGCACTAGTCAGTCAGTCTGTCCCAAAATGGAGTTGCGGGAGTGAGCTCACATAGACAGAGTGGGAGACACCACCACACAATGACATCAATGTGGCTGCACAGTGGTTTTAAAAAAGAAGTTTCATGCAACCCTCATCCTCACCATCCTAAAGGCCACTGGTTCCCCTTGTCTTTCTTGCTGAAGGCCCCTCCTCTTTCCCTCACCAATCCCCTAGATCTTTCCACTGCCCCCAGGGGGGCAGGACTACCCACTTTGGGAATCACTGCTTTATGAGAATATAAATTTCTGGGGGAAATGCCCCAAATTCATGCCCCTGAGGAGTTGATGTCTATATGCCACACATCCAAATGGTGAAAGGGTTATGGGATATCATGTGAATATTGAGAGTTCTGAACCAAAAGTTCTGGACAGAGTTGTGAGAGTGATTCAGGAAACCCAAACACAGCAGGCTGTTTTCTTGTGGTTGAAACTTTCCTTCCCAAGAAAAGATGTATTTTGCTGTGCATCCCTTTAAATCAGGAATCAACGTCTTCTCAAAGAATGCTAATATGCTTTAAAAAAATGTCTAACAGGACATATGAATACAAATTAATTTAATATCGTATGGCAAAAGTGCTGTAATAGAGCCTTGTTATTGAAAACAAGTTCTGAGACAGCGCTCTAATGAGACTGGACTAAAAATTGATCTCAGACATGCTAGTATTAAACAACATACTGGGTTACTGAGTTGGATCATCCCAGAGTTGGCTTTTAGACACATTGCATTCTTAACTCAAAAGGGGAAAAAAAACATGAGGAGAGGGCTCCCCATAAAGGAGTTGTATTGTGGAAACTTGTTCTGCTTTTCTTCCCTTTTGCCACCAAATGTCATGAGTTGGTTCTAAGCAACTCTGGAACTTGGCAAGAAAATCATTTTACACTGGGTGCCATATTAGATTCCACCCATGCTACCCTGGCGAGTTCTTACTGCAGTTCGTCTATTCTTGGTTTTCTCAGCTCATGCAATCCTTTGTGCTGTACAGTTAATGACAGTGGTAATAAGCTGTTCATGGAGCAAGAAGGAATGCTGAAAAAGAAGCAACCCTGGGAAGGAGAAAAGGAATCATGTTCTCATAGAACACTGACAACAAGAACAAAAGACATAATGCAGAGGGAACCCCTAAATTAGAATTTGTGGGAAATCATGATCTTTGGTCCTCACTTCTGAGAGAACTGAGACAGTAATAGCAGTTTCAGATTATTATCATTCAGAGAACCGTTGAAGCTTATGGGTGTACTTGGTTAATAATGCTGTACTCGGTTTTAAACATTTTATGGTTTACCCACACAATGTTCAGAAGAGAACATAAGTTCCTCTTTACAGAGTATGTATTTCAGTTTTGTTTTTTAAATTTCTGCATGTCCAGCCAACTTCTGACGTATGTTTGGGAGGAACATAAGAGAAGGGATTTTGTTTTATCTAAAAAACTCACTCTCATTGCATCATAGAAGTAACTCAGAACAAGCAGAGGGAACAGCCTGTTTAAGGCTATTGCTTGACCTCAGGACTGCATAGTTTAGAAGATGAATGTAGCAACATCCAAAATTAATGACCCATATGCTAAGGCAATGAGTTTTACCAACTGGCCATTAATCCCTTAATTAAAGAACTGCGTATGTATTGATCCAAGCTGCCATTTAAAAAGTATTGTGATAAGATACAGACTTGCTAAATACTGCTTTAATGTTGTCAGGATCTTCGAAGGAGATGAGATAAAAGGATTGTAAATGTGTAATGAATGTATTGGCTGCAGCCAGGATTGTGCTAATGGACAAACACTGATCAAAGGGAAGGCTTAGAAAACCTAGATCCGGAGGAGAAATGGAAAGAAGTATGAGTATCTGTACTGCATACAGGCTATGCATTTAAGAGGGTTTAATTAAAGCTGGTCTTATAGGACTAATTTTTGCAATGTAAGCCGTATCCTTTGTGGTCGCAGATTATTCACTTTGACTTCTGTAGGGGCAATTTCATACACAGTAGCTTTACTCAGAGATATTTTTTACTTCAGAAGTAACTTAAAGGGTTTATTAATTTTATTTATTTATTTCTCCCACACTGGGATTCAAGGTGGGTTATTATAATTTCAAAAGACAGAACTAAACTTAAGGGGGAAAAGAAGCCTTATTTCTAAAAGACTTTTAAATTAGCACATACATTTTAATGATATAAAACAAATATATGGAAAATAACACCTATAAACTACATAAACTAACACATTACACAAAATAACAATATAACAAATTAAAATGGGAACACATATGACTTCCAGCTTATTAGCTGTTTGTTGTAGTTATAAAATTATTCTACTTCCTCTAAGTCTCTCTCTTTCTATATAGGGTACATTCTACTATTCTTCAAATTCTAAAATTACTATTTCCCCCCCCCCCCTCAACATTTACTCATAGAATCAATAATTAATCCCCACTCTTTTAAAAAGTTATTAACTGATTCTCTCTAATCAAATTCATCAATTCATCAACTTTATCAAAGTCATGCGATTTTATCAATCTTGTAAAGCAATGTCCACATCCTTCCACTTCTACGTATAAAATATTCTAATGGATTTAACCATATATTGGACAATTCTTCCATGTTTCCTCTCCATCTGCTTAACCATCAACTCCAATAAGAAAAGTTCTGCCTTCAGTTGGAATTTAAATTTCAGACTATCTTTCATAATAGAATGTATCTGAGTCCAATATATTTGTAACCTTAGCACATGTCCAACACACATGGTAAAAAGTTCCTTCTTTTTTAATTACATTTTCAACATATGTCAGTGGAAACTTTATATATTTTAGAAAGTCGCTCTGGTGTCAAATACCATCTATACACCATTTTATTTAAAAATATCTTCTTTAAATTATAGTTCAAGGTAAACCTAAGATTCTTTGTTCACATTCTCCCCTATTGGTTCATCTGTATGTCATTTTTGTTGTTTTATGGCTTCAAGCCATTCCCAACTTATGATGACCCTAGAGTGAACATATCATTGGGTTTTCTGAGGCTGAGAGTGTGTGACTCAACCAAGGCCACCTAGAGGGTTTCCATGGCCAAGCAGGGAATTTGTGTATATATGCTTTATACCTGAGCATTTATTATCACTCTGTTTTGTTGTTGTTGTTAACTGCCCTTGTGTTGATCTTGACCTATTGCGACCCTATGAAATCAAACCCAGATCTCCAGTCATAGTCCAACACTCAAACCATTGCATGATGCTTGCTGTCTCCATCTGTATATTATGTATATATTATATATATTGTGCACCATATTACAGGCCACATTTATCATACTTTCTTTAACCTTCCTTGTTCCATTTCCATTCTCAACACTACCACATACATTTTAGCAATTAAATGATCCTCATCTGTACACAACTGAATTTAAAATTCTGATTTTGTTACTTCCAAACTAGATTAATATTGTAAGTTAGCTTGGATCCCATTTTGGGAGAAAGGTGGGATATAAGTGCAATAAATAGATAAATTCCTGTCCATCTTGAATCTCTCAAATATCTGTACATAAAAGTACCATTGAAATTCATATCTCTCTGACCCCAGTTCTTCACTTGATTTCATTCTGTAATGACCTACTTTCAACATTAAGAGATTTGTATAAGTTACACATGTATCTTTGAATTGTTGTTGTTGTGTGATTTCAAGTAATTTCCGACTTATGGCGAACCTAAGGCAAATCTATCATGGGGTCTTCGTGGCAAGATTTGTTCAGGAAATTTTGCCATTGCCTTCCTCTGAGGCTGAGAACATGTGACTTGTCCAAGGTCACCTGGTTGATTTCATGGCTGAGCTGGGAATAAATCCAGAGTTGTAGTCCAACACTCAAACCACTGTCTGTGGTGAATACTGTTTCTCATCTGTATAAAGCTTCATGAGACAAAATCCATAAAGGCATTTTAAAAAATAATCTTGTTCTATATTTGTTCCATATTCCTAGTAAAGATCTTCTAATATTATGATTATTAAAATCTGCATTTATCTGCCTTAATTTTATCATACCAGAGAAAACCATGCCAACCAAATCTCAGTTATCTTTTTCTCCATGCCACCATTGGGACAATGGGACTTCAGGTAAGTTTCCATTGTCCCCATTGGTGGCATGTGCATGTGGCAGCACCACCATTGGGGATAATAGAGGCTTACCTGAAGTCCCATTGTCCCTGATTTCAGTGTGGCTGCATACACGCCCTGCCACTGGGGACAATGGAGGCTGTCCTTAATGGCAGCGCAACCACCTGCATTCATTGCCATTGGGGACAATGTGGGTGGCAAGACTGTGGATACCACAGTCCCACTGTATATACAGCACTATATACATGAAACTACTCTCCAACTAACCATCCACTACCAATAATAACCCACACTGTCTGTACGTCACCCATATTTATACATATTGTCCATGGCATGATCTCCTCACACAGGTGCTTGCAGTTGTCCCTTGCATCAACCTCTTGCTTCATGCCTGTTGAGTCATCCTGGGCATGACCTCCAAGTGGTGTGATGATGACACACCATGGCTGTCGCTATGGTGCAAGCTTTCCAGATTTTGCATCATCCAGCTTTCTCAGCCAGCTGCTGTATTCTGTCCTGCGAAATTATTAATACTAGTGGTGTACATACATACATACACCAACATGTTCTATCAAGTCCTGATCTACTTTAGGTATTAAGGATATGTCGGCATCACACCAAGTATCTAGTATCTTCTCAAACTTTAAAAGTTGAATCCATCATTTTTTGTAGTGGCTATAGTAGTTTGTCTTCCAAACACATATGATACATTACCAATAGGTCATCTAACCCTGGAGCTTTGCCTGCATTTATTTATTTTTTAATAGAATGATTATTTCAGCAAATCTGTAACAGCTAGCAAATTCTAGTTATTTAGGTATTCATTTATTTTCTTCAATAAGCTCTGTTGTTTTCTGTAAAAAGAACAGTATTTATGAAAACTCTTCTTAATTTCCCCATAATCTGTAGTCATCTATAGCCATCTCAAGTCTTTAAATTTAATTACTTCTCTTTGCCTTTCCTTAATTTATAAGCCAACCAGCTAGCTTTGTTTGCATGCTTAAAATGTTTCTGCTCTGCATATTTCATTTTTTCAAAACCATATTTATACACAACTGCTTCTACAAAGTATGACTGTCTTTCTTTAGACCTGTTTTTTTAAAATCCTTCTTTACTTTTAATTGCATCTTGGATCTGTTGCATTCTTTCCATTCTCCTCTGTTTTTAATTCTGCATTTTGTTGTATGTAGAAACCTCTTATAAAGGCTTTACTAGTATTCCAGACTATTCTCACATCAGTGCCTTTATTTAAGTTATCCTCAAAAAAGTCATCCAGAATCATCTAGACTTTATGCAGTACTTTTTCATCTTGGAATAATATTTCATTCAATCTCCAACTTTAAAAAACAAACAAACCTCTTAACAGCTAAATTTAAAGACATTTGGATTATGATCACTTTAGAATACCTTGGTGCACTACAGAAATAATACACTTTGATACTGCTTTAACTGGCATGGCTCAATAATGTGGAATTCAGTGGCTAAAACATGGTGGGGCATGGTGGGGCATGTTTCTCAGTCTCCTCTCTTCCACCTGTTTCCCCATGACAGTGATACATGTCACCTAGATGCTAGGAACAGGAATTAGACACATGGGAACACTCCCCTGAGCCTCTTGTGCCTGGGAGGCAATTCAAGCTGGTTGGTATTTCTCCAGACCAGCCATCACTGCATCTAGTACAAGTGCCATAATGCCATTTCAACCCAGCTGTATTTAGTGGTTCACACAACTAAAACAAGTCACTGATTTTATAAAAAGCCACCAAACAATTGTAAGAAGAACAAAATAAACCAATCACACCACACAAAATAAAACAACTAATCAAGAGTCTAAACAAAAAAAGTTTTTTTTCTTTGGGAAATGGAGAAATGAAATTTTTGCTGAAAGAATTGGGTAGGGAGTCAACAAAAAACACTGGCAAAGAAGAGGATAAATGCCTGCCAGTCAAGGAATGTTACATTGTGAGTGAAAGTTGCATTTTTGGTCTTTCAACCCAGGTGTGATATACATTAAAAATGATTCCATTTTCAGAATCAAGCCCAGGGATCATCTAACTAATCCATAGGGCATAGCACTATTTTAGTACTCTTTATGGCCTAAGTATTCTTCAAACAGAGTTCTGTCTTCCACTAACAATACAAAGTTGCTGTCTAGAACAGAGATTAACATTACTGGAAAACTATATCTATGTCGCACTGACACCAAAAGATTAAAGAAAGTTATGAATAGTTATGAATGTTTGAAAGGAGTATGTTTATTTTAATTTCTTTAATTCTAGTCTGGTATTTAAACTTTCATTGATGTTTCTGCACTAAAAACGTTACCCTTCTGTGCTTTCACTCCTTGCTCCCCATCTCCACAATCCCTATTCCAGCCTTGGAAGAGAAGGAAATAGGTGCATGCCTTTTGGAAAATCACATTTCTTACCCTTACCCAAAGGGAATGGGGGAGTTTAGAAAGGGAGACACTGGAAGGATGAAGGAAACAAGAGTCAGACCTACCTCACCCTCCTTCCCCATGAACATAGTAAAGTTCAACATGATTAATATTTGTTAATAATAATAATATTTATATCTCACTTTCCTCCCAGAACTGGGACTCAAAGTGGTTCTTAGTTTAAAAGAGTGATACAATTGAAAACATGCAAAAAACTGCATCAAAATAGAATTAAACTATTTTCAGTATTGTTAAATAACACTCAAGAATTTTTAGGAAACAGGCCCATTTACACTATACAATTATAGTGCTATATTCCACCTTAGCTGCCATGGTTCAACGTAGTTCAGTATCTTCTTCTTCTCTGAAGCTCATTGCTCTTCTTCTTTGTCTCTTCTCTTTCCAATGACCTTCATGATTATTCAGATGTACTTTCTGAAAGAGGAAATAAATAAATCTATTGAAAAATCAGAAAGAAGGAAATTTCACATTCTGTATACATTCAAAGGCCTAGCACAGGGGTAGGCAACCTTTTTGAGCCGGGGGCCGGGTTGCTGTCCCTCAGACAATTGGGGGGCCGAAGCACCAAAAATAAATAAATAAATAAATAAATAAATATAAATATATATATATATATATATATATATATATATATATATTAAAAATTTAAAATTTAAAAATATATATGCATGCACACTCTCTCAGCCCCAGAACAGCCAAGAAGAGATTTTGCCAAGAAAACCCCCAAAAACAAGTAATAACAACAATAATCAATATCATCATGGCGGGTGGTGGCGGGCAGTGGCGGCGGCGGTGGGGGGCAGCATCAGCGGCGTCGGCATCAGGACCGGCCTGGGGCCAGTCCAAAGGCCTCAGGGGGCTGCATTTGGCCCCCGGGGCTTAGGTTGCCTACTCCTGGCCTAGCACATTCTTCTTTGACATAAAAAAACCAAAGCAACCTTGGGAATGTGAAATCAAAGGCTTTCATGGCCACCATCCATAGGTTTGTGTGGGTTTTTTGGGCTGTGCGGCTATGTTCTAGAAGAGTGTATTGCTGACGTTTTGCCTACATCTATGGCTGGCATCTTCAGAGAAACATCAGGAATACACTCTTCTAGAAAACGACCTCACAGTCTGAAAAACCCACAAAAACCTATAGCCTTGGGAACCAACTCATCTCTGCAGTGTGGCTCTTCTAAGTGAGTGGTGGCAAAAGTTGTAGTTCACCAGGAGATCTCATCCTTCCTGAGGTTTCATACCTTCACTAGGTTACTGTGCTATTCAAGCCAAGAATGCAGAGTGGTGCCCCCCACTTGATCTCTCTCTCTCTCTTTTTTTTTGACGCCATCCACAATCATATGCATTTTCTATTTTTTAAAATCTTTTTTGTAAAAAAATAACAACAATAACAAAGTTCAGCCATAACCATGCAAACGTTTATAGTCATATGAATGTCTGCTATCTAATCCTATATATTCTCTTGTTATGTTTTCTTTATATACATATTTAGACAACTATTCTGCATCTTTATTTTACTTAGGTATTACTTTTGTTGTTACTTCTTTGTTTCTCACAGATTAGCTTTTTTCCCCCATTCATTTTCATAAGTTTGTAGTGCCTTATTACTCAGGCACATTGTTAATTTGTCCATCTGTGCCATTTCCATTAGTTTTAAGATCCACTCATCTATATTCGGGATTCGTTGATCTTTCTATTTCTTAGCGTAAACCATTCTTGCAGCTGTTACTGCATATAGGAGAATATACTCAAATTTTTTCACTTTCTGATTTTCTAAACTGATTGGTATATTTAATAAATAGGTTTCTGGAGTTAGAAGGAAATTAATTTTTAATGTTTCTGTTATTCTTTTATGTATTTCCCTCCAGTATTCTTTGGCCTTCTCACACTTCCACCACATGTGGTAGAAGCTTCCATTTGTTTGCTTACATTTCCAACAGTTGTTTTTTGGCTTGTTATATATTTTGGCTAGCTTCACTGGTATTAAATGCTATCTATAGAAGAGCTTGTAATAATTTTCTTTAAGGTCATTGCTTCTTGTGAATTTGTTGCTTAGTCTCCATGATTTCATCTATTGTTCTAAGTGTATTAGATGGCCAATATCTTGTGCTCATGTTACCATACTATCCTTGGCTGTTTCTTCCTCCCTCTCATATGACATTAATAAGTTATAGATTTTTCTGATAATTCGATTATTCTCTGAGCTGAGGTGTTGGTCCAATTCTGTTTTTCTTGTCTCAATGCCTTCAAGTTTCTCATCTCTTTTAAATCTTTCCTTTAGTTGGTGGTATAAAAACCAGTGGCATATTATATTCTCTTAGTTGAGCTCTTCCTTTGTTTACATTTGGTATTTCCCTTCTTTTGTTGTAATAATATTTTGTAAGTTAGCCAGTTATCTCTATATAGATTTTCTTTTTTATGGAATGCCTCATGTGGGGAAGTCCAGAGCGGTATTTTTGTTCACATATGTTTTTTATACCTCATCCATATCTTCCCTAACAATCTCCTCACATGATGGTTTCCAAATTCTTTATTTGATTTCATTTTGTTATAGCGTAGGAAGGCATGCCATTCGAGATTTATATCAAAACCTTCCAATTGCAGTAGTCTTTTATTAGCTAACATTATCCATTCTCTTATCCAAGACATTCCACACACATAATTAGGCAGTCCCATGCCATCTCTTTTCTTTTTGTCCTGTAATACTTTGAATTCAATTCTGGGCTTCTTCCCTTTCCAATTTTTTTTTAGATATTTCCTTATTCCATTGAAGAAATGGCATATCATTAGTAATTATTGGCAAGTTCTGGAAGAGGTAGAGGATTCTTGCTAACGTGTCCATTTGAATTGTTGAAACTCATCCCATAAATGATGTTTAAATTAGTCAATTTATTGAGATCTTTTTTTTATTGCAGTCCAAGTCTTTTTATAATTGTTGTCATATTATTCAGAGTTCCTTATTGTTATTATTAATCCCAGGTATTTTACTTTATTTTACATTTTGAAGTCAGAATTTCTGCCTAGTTCCTCTTCCTCTTTTTTGTCATGTTTTTTGTTAATAAACTGCTTTTAGATTTGTTTATTTTGAGGCCTGAAAGATCACCAAATTCTTCTAATATATTTATCAGATTGGTTATGCTTTTGTTTAGATCATCCAGAAATATCACCGTGTCATCTGCGAAGGCTCTTATCTTAAACTGATATCCTTGTATCTTTAAACTCTGTTGTTTGTCTTTCCTTATCTTTCTTGCCAATACCTCCAGAACAGCTATAATGAGCAAGGGGAAGAGTGGGCATCCTTGACACATGCCTTTCTTGATATCACAGGGTTTTGTTTTTTCTCCATTAACTAGAATCTGTGCATTCTGATTTTCATATATATTGTTTATCCAACTTTAAAAAAGCTTACCTAGGTTCATTGCTGCTAACACTTCCTTCATAAACCCCCATCTAACATTATCAAATGTTTATTCCATGTGAATGAATGCCATCCCATTTTCCTTTTTTTGTGTTTCTCATAAAATTCTTTTACATCCAGTACTATCCTTACATTGTCCTTTATATATCTGTCAGGAATCCGGCTTGATCTTCATTTATCCAGACGTTCAGTAATTTTTTTAAAATCTTTCTGATCGTATTGATACAAAGATCTTGTAATCTATGTTCAATAGAGAGATCGGTCTTTAATTGGCCACTTCTTTCGGGTCCCAGTCTTCTTTAGGTATTAACGTGATCACCACACTTTTCCATGTATTTGGGGTTATTCCTTTATCTGCTTCTTTTATTGTCTTATAGAGTGGTAAAGCCAGTTCTGCCTCAAATGTTTTATAGAATTGGGCTGTGAGCCCATCACGTCTTCCCTGTTTTCAATCTTGCAATTGCTTGGTTTATTTCATACATTGATATTGGTTTATTCAGTTCTTTTCTTTGTTCTTCAGTTATTTGTGGGATCTTCTCTTTTTCTAGGTATCGATGTATTTTTGTCTTATTTTCGTCTGACATTATATGTTCTTTAAATAATTTTGAATAAAATTTTTGGAATGCTTCCTTTATTTGATTCTGTTGTGTTTGATATTTTCCTTTGTAGTTAACACCCAGAATTATTTTTTCTCTCTCTTTCCTTTCTTAACTGATATGATAACCATTTTCCAGTTTTTTATCATTTTCAAAATATGTTTGTTTAACAAAGTTTAATTTATTTGCAATTTTGTCAGTTGTTTCTTGGGAGAGTTGTTTTTCTAGAATCTTGATCTCTTTTTTAACTTTTGTGTTTCTGGGTGTTTTTTAAATTCTTGTTCTTTTCTACTTAGTTCATTCATTATCCTTTCTCTTTTTTCTTTATTTTTCCTTTTCATTATTCTTTCTTGTTGAATTAAGAGGTCTCTAACCATGGCTTTACTTGCATCCCAAACTACAGTTGTTGGGGTGCCCCCCTTTGATGTCTTGAGGAACAGCAACAGCAGTAACATCTGGAAGAAGATGGACAAATGAGTTAATTTTTGCATTTAAATCTATTCATTTCTAATGATCATAAACACTCATGACTATTTCCTAAATTCTTATGTTACTGCTAAAAAACATCAAACATTCTTATTTCCATCTATACTATTAAAACATGTGATTAATAATTAGACATGAACATTCATGCATGTATGATTTCTTCACTGGATCTATAGTATTGTGAATCCCCATTTGAACAGAAAGTGTGGAGTATATTTGGAAATGTGAAATCCTTCTTAAATCCCAGAAGAAATAATTGCTTCATTTAATAATAGTCAGAGCAGTTCTATTGTTTCTTTAATGTGAGGGACTGAAGGTTATTTGCCATTTTGTCAGCTAAGATGTATCTATTTGCAGTTACTTTGAGTCAGCTTCAGATTACCTGAGTTTCCAGCTCATGAGCAACAGTATTGTCCAAATGGGCAAATTAATATCAATACCACCCTCAAGTATTCTTAAGGATTGGAATTCCAGGGAATTTATATATGTCCTCTGGTGTAGTCTATCAAGAGTATGTGTGTTGTGTGCCTTCAAGTAATTTCTGACTTAGATGACCCTAAGGCAAACCCATCCTTGGGTTTTCTTAGCAAGATTTGTTCGGAGGTGGTTTGCCACTGCCTACCTCTAGTCTATTGAGAGACCAGCCCCCCATTTGCAGTAGATTTTTCTTATAAGCTATTAAATTACTGGACATATCAGCCATAGCTTGCCACTTGCAGTCACATGCCACAGAGTCAAGGACAGCAAGAGATATAGCAAAAGAAAGAGGCATTGCTAACTAAAATTCTCCCCCTATATGACCCCTACCTTTTTAATTGCATTTTTTTAAAAAAGTATTTTACATTCTAGTTTAAGGGGGCTTTTTTTTAAAAAAGAAAGACAAATCAACATAATTAATATTAAGACATGCTTTCTGATCTCTGATTTAGAGCAGCACATTATGATGACTTCTGATCTGGGAGAGCATATTGTGAAAGAAAACACATTTATTGCAATAGTAAATAGCAAGAGCATTTTGATGTAGAAATGGAAGGCAGAGGGTTTGCTGCTCCTTCCTTCAGAAAAGTAGAGTCATAGCCAACTGCCTCTTTCACTTGAACAGTGTGTGTGTGTGTGTGATCTTTTACTTCCACTGTGAAGAAGGTGATGAATTGCTTTTAAAACTCAGGCTCAATCTCACTTGTCTTTTTGTTAATTTCTGTCATGTTTACTTTGACTTATGAAGACCCTGTGAATGAGAGACCACCAAGAGCTCCAGTCATCAAATGCCCTGCTCAGATATTGTAAACTCAGGGCCATGGCCTCCTTGATTTAGTCTATTCACCTGTCTTTCTTACTGCTTTCCATTTCATTTGTTTTTTCTAACGGGCTGTGTTGTCTCATGATATGTCCGATGTATGATAGCGTCAGTTGTCTTTTTGCATGACCACAAAGCCCAAAACATATTTTAAATTAATCATTGGTACATC
This sequence comes from Phrynosoma blainvillii, assembly GCA_026167975.1. Classification (NCBI taxonomy): domain Eukaryota; kingdom Metazoa; phylum Chordata; class Lepidosauria; order Squamata; family Phrynosomatidae; genus Phrynosoma; species Phrynosoma blainvillii. The sequence goes on from JANUYF010000004.1 coordinate 159,893,403, forward strand.
TATCCCTACCTCAGTTGTTTGAAACTGGCTAGTGAAAGTGACTGTATGTTCCCATAATTTTTGGAGTTTTCAGAATTCTAGAAACATAGCAAGTGTGTGGAGACTGACTGTACGAGAAGAATATGAGGGAAATGTGAGTTTACATGATATTAGAATTAACAAAAAAAGGACATTTAAAAAAATCTTGCCCTGTAATGAAAATAGGAAATGTGTGACCCTCCACCAGTGGAAATTGGTGTGCTGGAGCCTGTATTCTTAAGCCCAGCCTCCTTTACCAGTGCCACCTCTTTCCCCCACTCCGTCCCAGGTAAGTTTTGCTAGCTCTTCAATGGCAGGTGAGGGGTGGTAAATGGATATACTGGGTCCACCTCATAGCCTTCTCTCAACCAGCTACAAGCAAGGTCATGCATGACCTGCATCTAATAGCCACAAGCAATCAAATGGGGTCTTCACTTTTTCAAGCACATCACTTTGATTACTTGTCACATCGTTCATTATTCTATTTAACTGTTTTCCAAAAAGGGAGAAAAGCATGTTGTGTGTGTGTGTACATGTGCAGGGGGAGGGGAGGAATTAGAAAGCAGAGCAAGAAGCCACCTCATTGTAATGCACACACACAACCTGGAAAATTTTGCCAGAGTCCCAGACAAAAGAATCAGTCCCATTTGAATTCTTCTGGAGGTTAAGAAAATCTCCATGCAATAAAGTAAAGGACTAGAGGAAAAAGCAACCATAACCTGCCAGTGAAAAAGACTATGGAAATGCAACCATGTAAGGGCAACTTTATCCAACTGACTTCCTGTACAGGGACTTGATTCCTCCACTGAAAACTGTGCAGCCAATAAACTGCTGTTGGCTCCTGAATGGTGCTTTCTTGAAAAATCTAGCCATTCCTTTCAACAACTTATCTTACTTTATAAGAGAACTAGCTGTATCTCCTCTCCCATGGCCTGTTTACCATCTGATGGGATGAGTGAAAGAAGCCCTCTCACCATGGACTGTCCTACTCCCCATAGACTAGTTTTTGGTGCATTGGGCAAGCTCTCCATATAAAGGCTTGTGTGGTGCCTTTTTTAAAAAAATGTCTATATTGCTTCAGAATTAATATTGGTTTTGGTACAGAACAATTATCCTCCCTGAATTTATAAAATATGAATTCTAACTGGAGGAACAAAGGAAGAAACATTAAATTGCTGGTGCTGGGCTCTACAGAAGCTTATGGATATCTTGTGACTGTGGAGTTAAATTCAATCTGATAGAGCCAAGGAACTGGGCAACTGTTTGGGATTTTTGTAATTATATGTCCGGGCAGGCTGCTTTCATGCCAGCAAGTATGTTTGTATGTATAATGGGTCCGTGGAGTGGATCTGTGTTACTGTTGTTGATATTTACACCCCAGAAGCTAAATGATTTGACAAACATGCTTGTAAAGTATATTCAGAAGAATCGAGTGGAAATATAAGATGGTGAAGGAATTTCTCTCCACTTCCCTGAAATCATTTCTCACTTCATAAACATGTCTGTGTGTAAGGAATTTCTTTCCCATTTGTAGAGCTTTTTCTTGCCATTTTCACTTGACTTCCCCCTTTTTAAATTATCCTGTTTCAGTTCAGCGACAGGGCTTGGCACAGTTCTTTCTGTACATATGGTTTGGATCCATAGAGTCTTCATTGTAGATGCTCATAGGGAAGTTGATAGGGCTGCTTTGTTGTTTTCCTGGTACTGGGACTCCCTACTCTCCCCCATTATTAGTTAAGATGAATGATTTTTAGATCATGGGACAATCACAGTACGTATCATCTTGGAAGAAGATAAAGAAGAAAGGATCTGACTACTAAGATGGTAGCTTCCCCTTTTCAAACACCATGCACCAAAAATAATTAGCTTTTTTAAAAAATAGCTAAATGTGGCAGCCCCAAATTTGTCAAAGAAGAGCGAAGTAATGTATAATGCCAAACCATGGTGCTCTACACAGCTTAGATCCCAAATTCTGCTTTGAACTTTCAGTTGTATGGTGATGGATTGTCAGTTGAATCACTTCATGAAACCACAGTTAACAGAATTCAAAGCAATCAATAACACTTCAAACCAGCACTCTGATTCTGGATGTCTAGACCAGGGGTCGGCAACCTACGGCCCCCGGGCCGGTTCCGGCCCAGGATGCCGGACTTACTGGCCCAGGCGGATTCCTGCTGCTGCGGCCGCGGCACCTCCGCCGCTTGTATTTGTCGGTGCGCGATTGTGCGCGCCGCAGCCGGCATTTTTTCTCCAAAATGGTGGCCGCAACGCGTTTGCGCATGCGCAGGATTTGCCATTGCGCAAACGTGTCGCGGCCGGCATTTTGGAGAAAAAAAATGCCGGCCGTGGCGCGCGCTGTCGCGCGTCGACAATACTGGGCATTGGTGGAGGCAGCGGTGGCAGAGCCAGAGGCGCCAGTGGAGGCGACACCGCCTCTGCTGCTTCCGCTGCTGCTGCCTCCACCAATGCCCGCTTTTGGGAGGCAGCGGCGGCGGAAGCAGCAGAGGTGGCGGCAGAGGCGGCACCGCCTCCGCCTCCGCCTCCGCCGCTGCACCCGCTTTTATCAGCGCAGGATGCGGCCGGCATTTTGGAGTCCAAAATGCCGGACGCGTCGCGTCTGCGCATGCGCGGGATTTGCACATGCGCAAACGTGGCACAGCCGGCATTTTGGACTCCAAAATGCCGGACACGTCCTGCGCTGACGAAAGCGGGCGCAGGGGCAGAACCAGCGGTGGCGGCGGCGGCGGCAGCGGTCCGCCTGGGTCGGTAAGGGGACTCGTGGTGGGGCCGCGCGTGTGTGCCGCCATTCCCCCCCCCCCCGGCCCAGCTGAGACCTGGGCTAGTGGAGACCGGCCCAGGTCTCAAAAAGGTTGCCGGTCCCTGGTCTAGACAGTGACAAGCCATGGTTTGTCATTTCAGATTAGGGAAATCTGCTCTAAAACTGATTTTGCTTTTATAATAGCCATAAAAGCTTTGGCGGTCAGAAATATGAAGGAATAGATGTAATGTCCCAATTCAAAAAAATTTAAGGGCAAGTGCTACTACCACCATTAAAAACAACAATTATAAAACAATTGTCTAGGGCAGAGATGCAGCATCAGCCATAGTTTCATATCTAAAAACAGTAATGAATATGATATGCACATTAACTTTAGCAACTTCATTCATACTGTATATCAAATGCATCCCTTAGCACTAAAGAGGCTGTTCAGTTTTATAATTATCCTTTGCATCTAGTCAATAGATGCTTTTCTATAGGAGAAATGATGAAACAGAACAGTTCAAGGAAATTGGATCTGATCATGGGCTGTCCCATCTCAAAAAGAACATTGTAAGCCTGGAAAAATCACCTTGTTTCCAAGCAAGCAAGCAGAAAAGTTAAAGGTCTGCTCACTTTTCATGTAAGCAAATGCTAGAACATCTTTGGGTTTGTTTGGGATTTTTTTTTTTTTTAGCTTAAGGAAGAACAGTTTTAAAGACCCCAGGAAAAGAATAGCTCTTTACATAATGAATAACATAGGATGCGCACTACCACAAGATGTAATGGTGACCATCATCCCACAGTCAGCTTTAAAATACGCCAGCTGCGCCCTTTTCTGGAAGTAAGGGATCTCAAGACTGTTGTGCACGCATTGGTAACCTCACACCTTGACTTCTGCAATGCACTCTACATGGGGCTACCCTTGTGCCTGTTTCGGAAATTACAGCTGGTACAGAACATGGCAGCCAGGCTTGTTTCGGGAACATCTCGGAGGGACCACATTACTCCGGTTCTGAGGTCCCTCCTCTGGCTGCCTATCAGCTTCCGGGCCAGGTACAAGGTGTTGGTTATTACCTTTAAAGCCCTAAATGGCTTGGGTCCAAGCTATCTCAAGGACCGCCTGCTCCTGTATAATCCTCCGCGCGCTCTTCGGTCCTCCGGGAGGAAACTGCTACAGCCTCAGAAATCGAGGCTTGTGGCTACCTCCCGGGGGGCATTTTCTGTTGTCGCCCCTAAGCTTTGGAACGGCCTGCCGGATGAGATCCGTCTATTAACATCTTTAGACAGCTTTAAAAAGGCTGTCAAGACGGATCTCTTTCGGCAGGCCTTCCCAGATTAGTTACACCAGATTAGCTATCCCACCTCAGAGACGATCCTCACGTGGCCCCATCAATTTGATGGGAGGAATGTCGACCAGGTTTTTTGGACTTTTGGGATAGGAGGGTTAATTTTTGAATTTTTTATAATTTTAAATTTTAAATTTAATTTTTAATTTTAAATTGACTTGTTGTTTTACATTGTTTGATTTAATACTGTTTTAAGGGGGGGGAGGGGGGTATGCTGCATTGTATGTTTTGTGGATGGTCTGTTTTAAATTGTAAGCCACCCAGATTGGTTTACCATTGGGCAGGGTATAAATTATTGTTATTATTATTATTATTATTATTATTATTATTAAAAGAGGAGGAGGAATAGACACATTCAGGGAGTCTAGAGTTATTACCAGCTATAGTTAACAGAACCTACATATCCAGATGTTTATGTCACTAAATTCTGAGAATAGACCAGAGAAGGAGGGTGATGGCTTTTGTTCCTGCTTCTGGATAGTCTGTGAAGGCATCATAGTTGCCACTCTTGCAAACAAGCTATTGGTCTTGCTGGGCCTTTACTCTGTCTGAGCAGGGCTCTTATGACTTTAAAACACTAAACAGAACATTTGGGTGTATAAGGGCCTCTGCAGACGGGCCCTTTGCAGCATGTTGGAGGAAAGGAAGGGGAGGGGCAGCTGGATGCTGGGCGCCCCATCCCCTTCCTGAGGACGCCATCAGAATGACGGCCCGTCCACATGACAGGCACTCTGATGACATCCTTCCGGCTCAGCGTCCGCATAGGTGTGCCACGCCTTTTGTGGTGCTCCTTTCACGGCTTGCAGAAGGAGCGCTATTTTAGCGCTCCTTTTGCAGGCGGCGAAAGGGAGGATCGGGACCAAGGTGTCCGGCAGCCTTGGCCTCAATCCTCCGCTTCCCAGGGCGGCTCAGGGCCGCTTGTCTGCATCCCCCCCTAAGAATATCCTTCCCCACTCCGAGGTTGTACACTTCTGCTGATCATTTGATGGTGAGCAGACAGTGGTGTGCTATTTTCCTCGTATTCTGCATGTAGGCTTCCCCAGAAGTAAGTGGCTGGTGGTGCCCCTCTGGTAATAGCTGCCTCTTCTCTTCCACTGTTCATTGTGAGAAGCAAAATGCTAAATGAGACAGGCCCAAATCCAATTGTTAAACAGAGTAAATCCATTGGATCAATGGAGCTTTGCTAACTTACCAATGAATCAATGAGTCTAGTTCAGAATAATAATTGAATTTGAGTCATGGATACTTTCTGCAGTCCATCAGTGCTCCCTCATATGATTTGTGATTGGAAAATAGAAGGCAGCACCTTTTGGCATTTTGTGCCCCTCATAATTCTGTTCCTGCTTTCTCAAACCACCATTCCATCCCAGCATCTTCCAAGTTTGTGTTATAGTGCTTTCCTTTTCCTTGAGCAGCTTTGTGCCTCAATGTACATTTTTATTCCATTCAATTTCCCTTTCTCTTTTTGTTTCTTAAGTATTCCTTACACTTGTTATGTATTTCTGCAAACCCATAGTTATTGAACTCTGTGATGAGTTTCAGCAGTTTAATGCTTAAATGCAGTTACTAGCCCTGACTAGAGTAGGCCCAAAAGATTAATTAATTGTAAATCAACATTTATGTTAATCCTATTAATTCAATGGCTTTGCACTAGCTGGGATTAGCAATTGGGTTTATGGCTGTAACTACTTTTAACTTTTAAGCATAAGCATTTTAGGACAATACATTAGGCACTTTCCTTCTTTCAATAGTTTAGAGAGCTAGTCCCCTAGATTTTTCACTTTTTAATGAATGTGATATATATTTGTGCCTTTCTTTCAAAACTCAGCTGTGTAGATGAAATGTCTTTGAAACAAACAAACAAACAAACAAACAAACAAAAAACCCTACTAATTAAAAGACAGTAGGAGTAATAGCTTTTCTTTGACCAGGATCCAGGTCAGGGAACAACAGGTTCATAGGGCATGGGATGTTGGTGGAGGAAGAGAACAACAAGGGCTCATTAGATGCAGAAAATCATCAGAGTAAAAGTTAGAGGAATTACACACCATATGAACCCACCAATCTAAACCAAGGCACAAGAACAATTTTCTGTGTTCTATGTAACTTTGCCATGATCCAAATAAAATAAAATACAATAAAAATAGAATGTTGTTTCTACTGAAATGCAAACAGTGTATACATTCAAAATCTTTACAGCACAGAAAGTCATCTCACGTAGAGGGAAATGAATAGGAATGAGATTGTCCTGTAAGAGTTGCATTTTGTGCAGTAGTTATTCTTGTTTAAAATTTTTTAAAAAGTGACAGTATAAATGGCATATGTCTTTGAGTGGTTGTATTCTTGTTAGTAGGTCAGCCCAGTGGAAGGAAGTCTTTCTAAAACACATCCTACTTAATACATTTCAGGTTTTTTTCTCTTTTGTTATTGTGTTGCACAACACAATAAGCTGCATTTTGGTTCTTTTTCTCTTATTCTACAGCTGCACTCAACACACTTGTGGAGACCACGGTAGCTGTGTGCTGCCCCATATTCATCATGGTGCTGTTGCCAACTGTACTCTAAATCGTCAGGGACACATGGAATGTTCCATTTCTTGTGAAAAGGGATTTGTTCTCCATGATAACCATGGACAATTGCTACATCCAGGACAGGTGAGTTCAGAGTTAATTGTGTCATTCCAAATATGCATCACTATGAATATTTCAATCTGTTATGTCAAATGGAACTTTGGGATAACTTTCCTAGTGCAATGAATTCCTTCCAGGCATTTGCAAATCTCTTGTACAGTATTAAGGTGATTTTTTTGGCGTTAGTTGTACTAGTGATGATGGCCATGATGACGCCTTGATATTTATTGACTAAGCTAATAGGACAAGAAAAAGTTTTCGTCTGTTCTAAGAAAGTAATAAGAACATTTTTTTTTCTTTCTCCAGAATTTCAGTGACACAACTTAGTGAGTAGAAGGGAATGGTTAGCTAAGATGGAGAAAAGCTCTCACAGGGAAACATGTGTTGGAACAAAAGTTTATGGGAAGAACCCATAGGAGACAAGTAAATTTAAAGCAAAGAAGACCTAGATTTAGAGTAGTCAAAGGCAGAAAGAGGGATCTGAGGCAAGGGTGGGTGTTTGAAAAACAGTCTGATATACTCCTTCAGAAGCGTATCCCACAAGTCGGCAGTAGCAAAGACATTAGGCATTTTTATTTTATGTTTCATTACAGTCACATCTCACTTTCCTTTCATCTGGAATCCAGGCATTGGGGTCCAAGGCCAATCTCTCACCAGGCCTTGAGTTGAGCAGGATTTGAAAGGTTGTTTTATACTTCTTCAACTACTAGGTGCATACACATGTACACACACCAAAAAAAGGGGGGGGGATTAGAAAGAAAAATGTGAAAAGCTGTGATTGAAAAGAAATATTTGAAGAATTATATCTAGGTTTTTGCAGAACTTTCAATTGTGTATCTTCAGTGCTCCACATTGCTTCCTTTTTCTAATAGCATGTAGTTATGATCCTGGCTTTTTGTTCACCTCCCTTCTCCTTTACATTCCTTTTCATTTTCTTCATCTACCAATTTGTTCCTTGCCAAAAATATTTTAACCTTTGGCAAAAAAGTGTGAAATATGGAGATGGAACTAGAACAACATCCTACAAATGAGAACTATGTGCAGAATTTACTTGGAATGCAAAAATTAATAGTTTTTATGCCAGATTGTGGTTTTCTTGTCAAGCAGTTTGTATTTAGTAATACATTAGACACAGTTAATGTCTGATATAACATTGGGGGTTAAATCCAGTTATTAATCCCAACTAAGAGTACATCCATTGGATCCATGAGACTTATATGAGTGTTCATTCCACTCTATTTATACTCTAGTTGGGACTAACCACTAGATTTAGCCCTAAGCCAGCTAATAGGTACAAAGTTCATGTGTTGTTTCTGCCAAAAAGCCATCACATAGTTTTGGCAAGCCAATTTCTCTCACCAACAGCACTATCCATTATTAATATAGGGACAACTACTAAGCACCCCCTAATAATCAGTGAATACTGGTGGAAAATTAGGAGGAACACAAACAGAAACGTTCCACATTGCAGCATTTGATTGTGGATTGACTTGTTATAAAAGTACAATGCACCCTTCCCATTTATGGGGGTTTGGTTCATTCCCCCACCCCATGGATGATTAAAAATGTGAATGCTCAAGCCCCATTATAGTCAATCGGTGGTACAGCCACATTCACATGCCACCATGGACAATAATGAGGCAGGGTGAGTGTCCATGGATGGCTTACCCATCAACACCAGGTCCACTGTTTATTTAAACCCATGAATGCAAATTTAAATAAACTTAAATCATTGCAATTATTTTCAGTATCAAAACAAAAGCATGACAAACCACACCCAAATTATTTATTATTTGCTATTTTGATAATACATGTTCAAATAATTTCAATAGTTAAGATGCATGCAGGGAAGTAAAATAATTAAAGCTACATCTACACAGCCAGTGTTAATGACAAAGAACAAACTAAAAAAATAGTTCAGTTGTTATTTTATACAGATTTATTTCAAGAGTGATAACAATTAATGAGAGTGAGTTTTTCTTTCATTATTAAAACATACACCAGGATTTTGCAATATGTTCTTACATTGTTTAACTATAATGCTCCAAAGGAATACTCAGTTGGGCTTTGTTAGAAACTCACTTGGAGAAAGACACATATTGTACCCAGTTAAATATTTTCTCCCCACCTTCCTTTTTTCTTTCACCCAGTTCTGGCCTTTCCCTGCCTCTTGACCTACTCTTTTTTAAATACTCTTCAAAAAATTGAGATACCTGGCTGACTTCCCTGATTTCTCTCTCACTTCTACTCTGCACATTTCAAAAGTGGAGGTGTAATGATGAAAGCCTTATATTTTATTTACAGCTTAGTGAGGTTTAGCAACTGGAGCTTCCACAGGCTAAACACAGCCTCTAATGATATAATGTCTGACCCCATATTTCCAATCCAACCCAGAGCCAAAAGGGAGTGTGTGAATGGAATAGCAGTGGCAGCAGTGGTGCTGATCAGCTTTGGGAAGCAGCTAGTGATGTGGCTGGCTTCATTCTCTTTTTAAAAACATCTTTTTGGCCAAGGTCATTGCTATTTCCAGCTTTGCTGGTATTTGAATCAGCTTCTGTTTCTACAAATACAGCATGGATATTAGGGAGGAAAGAAAACAAATCTGAGAAGTTTTGAAAGAAATATTAGACTAAAATCTGTGAAAGGTTGTCAGTAGCTTTGAAAGGCTTACAACTGGAGAATTCTGGAGTGAATCACTAATTGCATGGCTTAGTGCCCACATAGCTTGCTTCTTACAAAAGTGTGTGATTAATCATTATGTAGTAAGGCTTATGTCATTCTCACATACAAAAATAAAGAATTTCATAAGTTCTCCCTGCTGGGTGAGATTACAATACTGTTAACATATTTCCCCCCCACTATTTTTAAACATATTGGCTCTTTCGTGAATATTTTTACTTAGAAATAACGTTTGCTTGTTTGTTATAAAAAAACAGTTTTCTTTGCAAAAATATTTGCATAGCATAATGGGTACCAACTTATCCTATAGAATAACAGAATGCTCAGGGAAAATTGAGACTTTTTAATTAGCCTTTTAATCTGTGCATTGTGTGTATGTTGTTTTAATGTGGGGGAAACAGGACATTTGCCTCCCTTGCCCAAGCATTTTATTGTCTAAGAGGATTCATGTATCCATGGTCATTGTGGTTAGGTCATGATAAGCTTTACATGAAGCTGCACATTACATATCAAGCAAAAGCCAAGATTGGCTCTTAGAAGTCAGATGTGTGGGTATGTGGCTAAATAAAAGCTCCAAGAGTAGGGGGAGGCTGAGCCTCAGTGGGAGCCAAACAGATATCAGTGTTCTCCTACTACTTCTTATCACCACTGCTGAGGGATAATGGGACATATTTTTACCCCTGGGGGGCCTTGGAGTTTGCAAATGGCCTGTGGACCACACTTAGTCTATCCCTCACATCTGCCACTCTTATACTAAGCTGAGGCCAGCTTTCATGCTGCTATACTAGCCTTTAAGCAAGCAGTAGAACTTAGGAGTGGTTTTCTTTTCCTTTCTCAGAAGGAGATCCTGTTGACCTGTAACTCTGGGCAGTGGGACAGATCTGTGACTTGTGACCCTATCGACTGTCAGTTTCCAGATCAATCACTTGTGCTTTATGCTGAGTTCTCTTGCCCCAAAGGGACTACTTACTTGAAGCAATGTTTCTTCTCCTGCATCAAGCCAGCAAAGCTTCAAGGTATGCTGTTGCCATCATTCAATGACCACTCTCTCTCTCTCTCAGGGCAGCTTTAGATGAAATGCTAGAGGCCCAGAATGTTCTGCCTTCATTTGCATTTTTGTTATTTGCAGTCACATCTGAAGAGGGAACTCTGTCATCTTCTCTGAAGTGATTAATGAGACATATGCACATGTATCTGTCAAGAAGATTAATAAATCTTAATGCTAGATTCCGGTAACCTACAACTTGTACAGTTAGTATGGCTCCTCCCAAGTGTGTTGTTTTGGTAGTCATCTGTGAATAAAAAGGTACTTAAAGATAAATTGTCTTGAGGCAGACTAATCTAGCTATTCTTTAAAAAGATTTTTTATTACATAACTAGATTTTATCATCTTTACAAGTGCTATAAAACAAAATTTAGGGATTTTAATCTTCTAGTACTTGTGGCAAATACTATTTGTAATTCTGTGTGGATATAATATAATTATAATTTTATAATGTAGGCATTCCATTTAAGTTAAAATGTTGTATTTGTGGGTAGGACATATGGTCTTTCCCACTCCCCATTGCTGAATATAAGGAGATGAATGTGGATATGCTTTCTTGCTGATAGTATCCTCTGACCAGATCAGCAACTTTGGATTTCTACTAGCCAGTGAACATACAAGATAGATTTCCGTACCTCTACAACAGAGGACATGTGTCAGAAAAGTCCCGCACCCCATCCCAGTCCATATTGTAGATTGGTTTAATCAGAGTTGAACAGAAGGTTCAGAACTTCTTGGGATTTCAGGAGAGGCTTTTAAATAATGTTAAATGTATGGTAGCTTATTTCTGACATTGGACAGTTGCAGGTTTCATTTAGGAAAAACAATGTTGTTTTTTATTGCTCCCAAACAGGTGGGAGCAGAGTTACATGTAGCAGCTGCCAGTTGGCAGCAACCATTATCTTTTCCCACAGATGTAGAATTGTTCTGGGGCTATCTATAGGGAAGCCACAGTGGCCATCAGTGGCTTCATGTTTTCGTCCAGGAAACTTTGAAATGAAGCGCAGACACATACACAAAGCACTTAAGAAAAACCTCTTAAGAAATATCCATTATTGCCAAAATGTTCCCTCCCCCATGTCACAATCTGGGTAGTGAACGAGATGGATGTTCCTTGACAGCAAATGTGTGCACCATGCTATGAAAAATCACATTGTTATTGCCTATATACATTGTCTATATGCATCTGAGGAAATAGACTGAAGTCTATGAAAGCTCATGCTGCCAACTTCTTTATTTCAGTTAGTCTCAAAGGTGCTACAAGATCTCTCTACATTGTTACTGCAGTATATAATAGATCAATAAATGTTCAAAAATTATCAGAAGATAGCCATGTTAGTCTATTTCACTATAAAAAGAAGGAAGGAGCTTTGCAACACCTTTAAGAGTAACCTCTTTATTTCAGAATCCACTTTTGTTGCTTTAACTACTCTTCATGAACACCAAGAAAAACTGTGAAGTCATAGGTTTTCATGACTGGCATCCATCAGAGATGCCAGCCACAGATCCTGCCGAAACGTCAGAAAGAAACTCTTCTAGAACATGGCCACACAGCCCAAAAAACCCACAAAAAACTACCAAGAAAAACTGCTTGTCACCCCACCACTCTGCCAGAATGTTATGCATTTCCATTGCATTTCATGCTTCCCACCCTACTAATATATATGTCTTGCCTATTGCGGCTCACCTCCTTGCATCTAAAAACATGGACTGGAATCCATGAAACTTTATGCTAAATTGAATTCATTCATCTTAAAGGTGCTGTAGGAGCCAGTATGGTGTAGTGGTTTGAGCGCTGCACTAATACTCTGGAGACCAGGGTTTGAATCCCTACTAGGTCATGTAAACCCACTGGGTGACATTGGGCAAGTCACACTCGTTCAGCCCCAGAGGATGGCAATGATAACTCCCTGTGAAGAAACGTGCCAAGAAATCCCCATGGTAGGTTTGCCTTAGGGTCAGAAACAACTTGAAGGTGCACACAACAACAAAAGGGTAGCACAGAACTCCTTCCTTCATTTTATTCTAAAATTTACTTTTTGTCATTTTGGAGGGTTTCTGGGTATCACTGACTGGTCAACCTCTTGACAAGGTTAGTTCTTGAATGTTGGTGGACTGGGATTTTCAAAGCAAAGCTAGTTGGAGCATACCTTTAACCCAGATCCCTATGCACAGCAAAGGAGCAGCATGAATTCTTACCTTGCTTTATCTTCCAGGAAATGAACATGGCACTTGCCAGGCAAAAAGCCTGCATCTCGGACAAGAGTGGGGAAAGTGAGGGAAAACCTTGGCCAGCCTACGGGCCACCAGTTGGCCCTTCTTGACCTACCTAATTCTGTCTCATATTCTGAGTGGGCTCTTTCTTTCCCTCTCTTTCTTGGAGCTAGGAATGAGTCAGTGGCTGACCTGCTTGGATGATGGACTGTGGTCACTTCCAGAAGCTTACTGTAAACTGGAATGTGACACTCCACGCCTGGTTGCCAATGCTAAATTGCTGGTACCCCGATGCCTGCAAGGGAATCACGATGTGGGCTCTGTCTGCCGCTACGAATGTAAACCTGGATACTATGTGGCAGAAACTGCAGAGGAGAAGCCCAGAAAGTGAGTAAGACCAAGAATGTTTTTTTCCCCATTGATATTTTCCCTGTCACTTCTTGCTTGATATTAGCATTTCAGTCTAGGTGGATCACTGGCTGTAATATTCTTTTGTGAGAAAGTTGCTTTTTCAAATAGGTTTTCCGCTTTTCTCTTTCTATGTACATAGTTTCTTTCTCACACTATCCTCTTCTTTTTAGGGTGTGTGCCAACCTTGTCCTTTCAGCTATTAAGATTTTATTTTCTCTTTGGGATTAGGGATTAAATACAGTTTCATAATGCATTTTCACAGGATAACGGTATTTTTTTTTTTTTTTTGTAATTGCCTGTAGATATGAAAATATCACCACAGATCCATCCTTGTGATTTTTTCAGCACCTACTCAGTTGGGATGCAGGGGGTGGTGAGGGAGTTGGGGGCTGTTTTTATGTAAATTGCCATTTCTGGAGTCCTCCAGGAGCAGCAATGAACTGTTTTGGAGTGTGTTCATGTGTGTGTGTGTGTGTGTATGTGTGTGTGTTGGGGAGGCAAAGTAAACTGGGAAGGTGCAGAAGAAGCTCCTAGTGGTTGTATGTGGCTCACTTCTGCCTTGACTGTTCTGCTAACGTTTGTCCTACATAATAGTATAATAATAAAATAATAAAATTTATTTATATCCCGCCCCTTTGAGATCAGTCGGGGCAGCTAACAAGAATTAAATATACATACAACTGTAAAATCTAATTCCCTCCCCCCCTCAAAAAATTATTAAATCAATTGTAGATTAAAACATACAATAAAATACAACAATAATTTAAAAACAATCACAATGTGGCTGCAATTCTTAAAACTAAAAACCTAGAAGCCCTCTTATAAGAGGGATTCCTGAGGCCGGGATTATCTATCACTGAAAGGCCTGCCGGAAGAGATCCGTCTTGACAGCCTTTTTAAAGCTGTCTAAAGATGTCAATTGATGGATCTCATCTGGCAGGCCGTTCCGTAGTCTGGGGGCAATCACTGAAAAAGCTCTCTGGGAGGTAGCGGCAAGCCTGGCTCTTTGTGGCTGCAGCAAATTCCCCCCAGACGACTGGAGTGAGTGGGGAGGATTATAGGGGAGAAGTCGGTCCCTGAGATAGTTTGGATCTAAGCCATTTAGGGCTTTAAAGGTAATAACCAACACCTTGTACTGAGCCCGGAAACTTATAGGCAGCCAGTGGAGGGACCTTAAAACCAGAGTAATATGGTCCCTCCTAGATGTTCCAGACACTAATCTGGCTGCCATGTTCTGTACCAGCTGTAGTTTCCGAACCAAGCACGAGGGCACAACTGGCGTATCAGCCAAAGCTGATAACAGGTGCTTCTGACTGTCGCATTTACGTGATTTGTCATCAGGAGCGACGAGTCAAGGAGCACCCCCAGACTGCGAACACAGTCACTGGAGGAGAGTGTGACCCCATCCAAAACTGGAGGTTGCAACCCAATTCTTGGTTTAGGGGCCGTTACCATGAGCACCTCCATCTTGTCTGGATTTAGTTTCAATCTGTTTTTCCTCATCCAGCCCATTACGTCCCAAATACATTCATTGAGGAAGGAGACGCCATCGGAATTCGAGGCCGACGAACGAGACACGGAGAAATAGATCTGGGCATCATCAGCATACTGATAACACCTAGCTCCATAACTCCGTATAATCTCACCCAGCAACTTCATATAGATCAGGGGTAGGCAACCTTTCCCCTTTAAGGGCTGAGGGACTTCAGCTCCCAGAATCCCAGGAGCTATTGGCCAGCATGGGACTATTGGCCAACATGGCTGAGGCTTCTGGGAGCTGAAGTCCCTCGGCTCTTAAAGGGGAAAGGTGGCCTACCCCTGATATAGATGTTGAATAACATCGGGGACAGAATAGCACCCTGTGGAACCCCACAGGTGAGCTCCCTTTTATTGGAGCTACTGTCCCCAAGCAGCACCCTCTGGGACCTACCCGAGAGGAAGGACCGGAACCACTGCAATGCAGTGCCTCCGATACCTAACTCCCTCAGGTGGTCCAAGAGGATGCCGTGATCTATCGTATTGAATGCTGCTGAGAGGTCTAAGAGCACCAACAGGGTCACACTACCCCTGCCGATGCTCAGACGCAGATTGTCGGTCAAGGCAACCATGACAGTCTCAACCCCAAAACCTGTCCTGAAGCCAGTTTGAAATGGGTCAAGATAATCGGTTTCATCCAAGACAGCTTGGAGTTGAAGAGCAACCGCCCTCTCGATCACCTTGCTCAAAAATGGTAGTAAAGAGATTGGCCTGTAGTTGTTCATATCCAGAGGATCCAGGGAGGGTTTTTTCAGAAGCGGTCTAACCGCCGCTTCCTTTAGGCACGATGGAATGTATCCCTCCCTGAAGGATGCATTGATAATCTCCATAAGGAGCCTCCTGAATGCATTCCCCCCCTGGACGGCCAGCCAGGATGGGCAAGGGTCGAGAGAGCAAGTTGTTATATATGAGCTTCCTCTTAGTGTTGCTGTTTTAAACTTACTATTCCTTGAGCTTTGTTCCTTTAGTGTTAAATTTCATCTAATTTGTTTGTTTACATTACTTTCTTCTTACTGCTGTGTATGCAATTACCCAAAGATGTGTTTTTAAATGTGCACAGAGACTTCTGCCTGCTAGTCTCTGCAGTTCCCTAATGATAACTAATTATCAGTTTCCAATGATAGCTAAATACTTAAAATTGGATTATAATTAGGTAATAACTATGCATTGCAGTTATTGGGTTGCAGTAAGGTTGCTTCCTTTTCTGCTGACACAATACCTAGGTGCTACATTTTGTCCTAACAGGTAGAAATTCTACAGGCACATCAGTAAATCTGAAAACTGGCTACACCTCTTAAACTGATTCCCTTACTCAACAATTAAGCAACTAACATCTGTTTTATTTAAAAAATGCAACACATAAAACTAAAAGAAGATACTGAGGAATATGTATGTATGTATGTTGTTGTTGTGTGCCTTCAAGATGTTTCTGATTTGTGGCAAACCTAAGGTAAAGCTATCATGGGTTTTCTTGGCTATATTTGTTCAGAAGGGGTTGCCATTGCCATCTTCTGAGGCTAAGAGAGTGCCCGAAGTCACCCAATGGATTTACATGGCTGAGCCAGGATTCAGACCCTGATTTCCAGAGTCATAGTGAAATGCTGAACTGTACCATGCTGGATTTCAGTATGTATGTTGCTATTCACTAGAAGTTGATGGGAAAAGACTTGCTCTGTAGCCAGTACCAGTAAAATCTACTCCAAGGTGCCAGGCAAAAGACTAAATTGCCATTCCAGTTTCCTCCCTCCCTCCCTGCCATCTGGAGAGATCTATCTGGGTTAAAAATGCTTTCCCAGAAGTCCCAATGGGTAATAAATGAAGCTTTCTATTGTGAGAAATCTCACTTTTTCCCAATAGTTTGGATAGGCCATCAGTTTACAGCAAATTGAAGTAAACTCTAAGGACCAAGTGGGAAAGAAGGTCATGTTTTTATGTAAATTGAAAGCATTGGAAAAGGTGAGACAGCTGAAGAGTAATTGGACTGTCCTAGCTAAATCAGGACAGTTGGAGGGTATGGGGTGCTAGCTCTCACCACTGCTGGATAAAGTGAGGAGGAGGGGGGCACTGACACATGCAAAACATGTGCACTATCACTGAGCTATATGCCTCCATCAGGTGAGGAGAAGTTGATGGGAAAAGGCTATTCTAGCTCTTTTCAAGCTAGGCATGTTTTGTCCTGTGTGGAATGTAAAATAGACATTTTTAGAAGTCTTCCCTTTAAGTTATTATTTCTTCTTCCTTTGTACTCAGTATGTTTGAGGGAAATCCTTTCTCTGTTTTGACATGTTCATCATTGCATACCCATCAACGTTTTCCTGCAAACCTTGTAGCTCCCCATGTGCATTATCTCAGCAGTTTTCACAGCAACACTGTGAACATTCAATTAACTCTGCATTTTAGATGGGAAATAATAACTTGCCTAAGATAAGCTCACTAAATTCTAACCAGGGGCTTCCTGACTTTAAGCTCACTCTGTTGACCACTTGGCTATGAAAGCTGTCTTAAGCCATGCTTTATCCTGGCCATTGCGGTTTATGAAAAGATGTAGTGAAACATGAACATTTAAAAAATGCATGGTTTGAGTGATGGACAGGGTTTGAATCCCTATTCATCCATGGTTTCCACTGAGTGACTTTAGGCAAGTCTCACTCTCTCAGCATAATAGGAAGGCAATGGCAAACCTCCTCTAAATCTTGCCAAAGAAACTCTGGGATAGGGCCACCCTAAGTTAGAGCCAACTTGAGGGCATATAAAAACTTTTTTTTAGGGATCCCTGGTGGCACAGTGGTTAAATGCCAGCACCGGAGCCACAATGTTGTGAGTTTGAACCCACAGGGCTCCAGCCTCCAGGTTAACTCAGCCTTCCATCCTTTTGTAGGTTGGTAAAATGAGTACCCAGCTTGTTGGGAGCAATTGGCTTGCACATTGTAAACTGCTTAGAGAATGCTTAGTTCATTATGAAGTGGTATAGGAAGTGTGGTGGCACAGTGGTTAAATGCTGGTCCTGCAGCCACAACATTGTAAGCTTTGGGTGGCTCAGTGAGGGAGGACATGGGGTCCATAAAAAACACATCACTCTTGCTTTTAAAGAAAGTCCCATTGAGAAAATGGTGTTTCCTTCTGAGTTAAAGTGTCTGGGATTTGGTTGTAAATGCTTGGAAAGATTAGGTTAGTAGCAAGCACAATTGAGGGTGGAAAATGGAGTAGATTTCAGAAGTCTACTCCATCAAGGGGGATCTGGCAGTAAGGGGCACAAAGATCTCCCCTTTCTACCTCTGCGTGTCCTACTTCATGGAGTCATTGCTGCTTCCATAAAGTATCAGACATGGCCCTGAAATTTACATCCTTTGCTTTCCTCTCATTCTAGTCCATATGATTCTCACTCTGGGAGTAACTGTTTATAAAACTTAAACAAAACCTTAAGTGAATTTGTCCTAGTTTGAATAAATATATACATGACAGAATAACACTTTTAAATACTTTTTTTTTTTTAGGAGGAAGGTGTACAGAATTTTACATTCCCAATGACATTGGGTGTTCTTTCAAAACAACATTGTTTCTGGATAGAGAAAATGCCTCTAATTGCAAGATCGTTTGCATTAATAGCACTGGCAATGCTTTTCATCTTGGCATGTTTGTAGTTTCTGGATTTATTTGTAGTATACGTTGGACTGTCTAATTGTAATAGACTTGCTTTTGTCCTTGCCTATCTATCTATCTATCTATCTATCTATCTATCTATCTAAATAGCTGGAGAGAAAATGGGTTTTCTGAGCCACAGTATACTGTTCAGGGCCATCCCATTTGTAATGTAAACATTTTGAGAGTGGATTACTGTTGAAAAGGCAGTTTAGCCTCCATAATCCTGTGACACTGGATCGCTTAGATCTCTCACACTAGATCATATGAGGATTCCCCAAGGTAGGTTAACAAACTATCACCTGCAAGCCCAGAAGCACACATCTTTTGCTTCCTGGCAATATTTGTATCCCATAATCCCACAGATAGACTTCACATGAAGAAAAACAGAGACATGGCTCAGTCTGAGAAATTGGAGGTATGTGAATAATAACAAACCGCCATGAACAGCTCATATGCTGTTCAGTGCCTTAAAAAATTATCCTGCCAGTCCCCATGTTCACATCCTCTCCTTCCGTTTCTTGGTGAGAGTGGTAAAGTTGTCTGATTCCTCTATATCCCCACTTCCCCAGTATGTCCCACATTATTCAAACAGTGCAGTAGACTGGAGTAAGATCATAAAAGAGGTGGATGTGGAGAAGGAAAATGGAAATAATCTGCATGGCGGGAGCTGGAAAACCTTCAGAAAGGCCCTGTGGGTGAATGAAGATAAAAGTAGATGATCAAGAGTGTAGTTTGGCAGCAGTCCACCTAACATTAACGAGAAATGTATCCTGTTCATATTTTTGCATAAAATAATTCCAGAGTCCGTGCCAAGTAAACTCAAATTTTTTGCCCTACAAACTGAGAAAGCTGCAGTCTGGCCAAAGGATGAAAGTCTCTTCTTTGTTTGTTTGTTTGTTTGTTGCAAAGTAAACCTGTCCATTTTGTATGATTTGTGTTAATGGACTTAGAACTGTTGGTTCACAACCAAGAGACCCTGCCAATATCTTTTAAAATTGCAGCAGAAGCTGACTGAGTCACTTCACCTCTTGCCCAAACTGTTGCACCAAGTGCCAGTTTTATTCCACAGTCAAATATACTGAAATGCATAATAATAATAATAATAATAATAATAATATGGCTGGAATTGAGGTCTTTCCTCAACAGAGAACAATATAGAACAAATCAGGCAATTAATCCATAGATAAACAAGAAGGGGAGGGGGTTAATGGAAGCTATCAATTTATACATATATCCAGCTTTCTAGCCAAAGCACGATCAAGGCCATAAGAGATGAAGAGATGGCAAAGCTGAGGACAGAGCTTGTGTTTTCCAAATTATGGAACCATTTTACAACATCAAGGATATTATCACAATCACATTCTTTTAAAAATACCCTTTGAATTCTTGATTATTTCATCCAGAGATTCCTGTATGTTATCACTCAGGATAGGAATTAATCATAGGCTCCAGACAGAAATTAAAGGGAGATGTATACTCCCTATGATTAGCATGTTTTTTCTCTCACAAGAAGGTGTCTTCAAGAGTGTGTGCTTCTGCTGTCATATTTACATGTTAAATGCATGTTTATCATCTAGTGACCATTCATAAAACAAAGGATACTAAATGTATGATATAGTGGGAAGGAGCATAATGTGCTATGATAATAATCAGACAACTAGTTTTCCATCCTTTAAGAGAGGACCTTCTGAAAACATGCTAAATGTATAATCTAATTTGGCCTACAGATTGATCAGAACAGAGAATTAGGATTTATTAATCCATTGTTCTTTAAAAAAACAAAACACAATTGTAGCTCAGGCAGACTATTTATTTGTATCAAAGCAGAAGCTCATTTTACTCCTGCACCACAGAAGCTTTACTACTGAACTGTATAACAGCAAGAACTGTCTATTCTTTTTAGAGGCTTTCGCCTGCAACATGCTCTCTGTTTTGCCTCTTTTGCAGGTGGATAATTCCATTATATCTCTGCATTAAAATGCCTTCCCCATGGACACACATATGCTCCCATGGCCCTGATTTATCAGGGATGGTCCTCATTAATCCTCTGTTGTCCCACTTTCTCAGCTGCTTTCCAAATGTTCCAGTTTCTCTCTCCTCTCACTTTCTCCCTTTGTCTTCAGTTTACTTCAGTTGGTACAAACTGGGTTCAGAGTGCAATATCAGAAGGAGGAAGAGGAGAAGAGGGAGAAAAATCTTGTCTTCACCCTGTAGATTCAAGTATAAGCTGCAGCAGTCTCTCCGGGCTTGTGTGTTCTTCCAAATTAATAACTTTTGCCATCTTGACAACACTCTGATGTGGCTTGGCTATGTATGTCCCAATTTTCATCCTTGAAATGTTAGAGGGCATGCCAAAGGCAATTAACCTGGTAAAACCTGGGCTCCTTATTTGAGGTTTACTCTTCTCCTTCTTATGATCATGATAAAAACCCACCTTTTCTTCTGAAGCTACTGTTCATTAATGCACGGGAAACTTTAAAAGTATCTAAAAATCTTCTAATACATTGTGATCCCAATCCTGATTAGTTTCACCTACATTTGGGATTTTTTTTAAAGTAACTGATACATGAAATATTTAAAGTTTGAATTATCTTTGCATACATATATTGTATGTATATGTACTGTATCTACATATCCATCAGCACACATAGAAGTAATTTAACACAAGGAAAAGTTAAATATCTTCAGACATTATACACAGCCAGTCACAAAATAAGAGAATGTTATCATAGACCAGGGATGGTGAATTTGGGGCTGCAGCTACCATCATCCTTCAACATTCCCTGTGCTGGCTAGGTCTGATGGGGATTGCAGTCCATCACAAGGTGCCCACTTCTGCATAGATCCAAAGTAATAATTTCTGATATGTACTGTCACATTCATAGATAAAAAGAATTAGGGATATGCCTTAGTATGTCTGACTATTCACTGTAGAAAATATGATGGACTAGGATAGTACCTCAGTGACTAATGTTTTCCCCCAAGTTTACCAGTAAACACCTCTCCTTCTCTTTTCCTGCTTGAAATGCTCAAATCTTTTGCCATTGGCAGATAATGTGAGTTTCTGAGCTAATTTATTGCCATCTCCCTTGGCACCCAATCCTGTCCATTGAGAGTAGGCACTTGGGGGAGAGCTGCTTCCTCCTGCCATATGGAATGTGATGTTTTCAAGGTGATCATTGAAGGTTACACATCAAACACAGCTCTCCCGGTGCCTCATACATCTTCTTGTGGCTTTCAAATTTTGCTGTTTAAATGTCAGGTGGTTTTTAAAACCTCTTGATTTTTGTTTTATTTTTGTTTTGGCTCAGTCACTAATCCTAAATAAATGTCAGTTTTGTAGGATCAGAAGAAGTAGTAGTGGCTCTGTTACAAAGAAAGGTTTGGAGCAAGTCTTAAAAGTCTCTCTCTCTTCCCCCAAACTCTTGCTCCATCATTTCCTGGTGCCTCTGAGCTGGCTCTGTGAGCAGGTAGTTAAATTGCCTTCCCTTTTTTCCCCCCACACACCATTTCAGGGTTAGGTAAGGATAAGCATATTTTTCAGGCGCTGTTGGAAGTTTTTTTAAAAAAGCATTTGGATTGGTGTTGCTGTAGCTGACAGGGTGCAGTCTTGAAATGCTGCCTCTTCCCAATTATATGCTAGGATAGAAAAATTACCCTACTTTACACAGCTGTTGTGCAAAACACGTCAGTATTATCCCCGCTTATTTCTCCTTCATGGGATAATTGTCTTTAAGGGTTGAGAGAAAGAGGAGGAAGAGGTACAATTAGCTTTATAATCAAACCATGTCCACCACCACCACCCCAACAAGTTTTCTTTTTTATTATGATACAAGCCAGAGTTTGCAAACCATACTTGTTTAGGCTTTGTTTGTTGTTAGCTGCTTTCAAGTCACTTCCGACTCATGGTGACCCTGTGGATGAAACATCTCCAAGAGTTCCTATCCTCCACTGCCTTGCCCAGATCCTGCAGGCCCTTCCCCATAACCCCCCTGATTGAGTCTATCCATCTATTTATCTTTCTTCTACTCACTACCTGATTTAAATTCTAAATTAACCTTTAATATTTTATTAATTGTTCTTCGTATTTGTATCCAGAATTTTTAAACTTTGTCACATGCAGTGGTGTCACTAGGGAGTGCGAGGGATGCGGACCACACCAGGTGACACCCCAAGGGGTGTGTGACACCACTACTACTCATATATCTACCTTTCGGCAGAAAAGGGCTGTGGCATTCATCTACTTCCCTTTAAAATGCCTTATGAGATGGCAGGAATGGGATGAAGCTCAGTGGGAGGAGAAAGGAGAGAATTTTTAAAATTAAAATTTCAACTTTTAAAATTTGCTTTTTTAAATTGAAATTTTGACTTTTTAATTTTCTAATTCTTTTTAATTTTTCTTTTAAAGCTTCACATTTTAACCAAACGTTCACTATGTATATGTACATACATTTAGGTTGTGTGTATGATATTTTAATTTGAAGGTATAATTTTAGTTTTGCTAGTTGTTTATGTCATAACTATTAGCATTACATTCAGTGGTCTATGGGAATTACGATTTATGAGCAACATTAGTGCAAAAAAGTATTACTAAGGATTCTGCATGGTGTAAAATGGGAGGAGGTCATTGTGTGTGTGTCTGTGTGTGTGACACCATGAGTTACTGCACCAGGTGACACCAGCCCAAGTGACGCCACTGGTCACATGTCCACCAGATGAGGTATAGAGTCCCTTTTTGTCTTTGCGCATTTCCAACACCAGTTATTTCTGTTTCCATATATTTTACAAATTCTTTCTGGTGCCATATACCATCTATAATATACTTTGTAAAAGCATCTGAGGAAGTAGACTGAAGTCTACAAAAGCTCATGCTGCCAGCTTCTTTTTTTCAGTTAGTTCAAAGGTGCTACAAGATCTCGCTACATACTTTGTAATCGTTCTCTTTTATGTCCTGACACAATGTATATTTCAAGCATTTTACCCAGGTTGTTTCCCACTGTTCTAGTTCCAGAGGGTGCTCTATGTTTTGCGCCCATTTTATCATATTTTCCTTTACTACTTCATCTTCAGTGTACATTTTTAACAAACACTTATATAGTCTAGACAGCAGTGCATTTTTGATAAGAGAATGTCCTCTAGTTCTGATTTATTTCCCCCTGTTCCTTCTGACTTACTATCCAGTTAATTACGAAACAGAACAGAATGGACTTCAGAAGAAACATATTAAAAAGTCAGACAGGCAAAAATTTGACTGATTCATTTGTCCCAGTACATAGCTATTTGTCTCATGATGAAAATAACATGTAATTCAGACCCCAAATATGTCAAAGTCTGATTATTTCCTTAGGGAGCTGGTCTTTTTTCATTCTTATAGATGCAGCACTGGGAAGGACCAAGAGTGCCAGCTAGTGGCTGCATCTTTATTCCCAGGGGATCTGTTCAAAATAACTGACAGGTTTTATAAGTTTTGAACCCAAACGTTTTTAATTTCCCCAAACCAAAGTTTTCTAAACTTCTCTTCCTGCCCTTCCCCAAAACAATGGTTGCCTGAGGGCAGAGATACTTTTTTCACAATGGTGTGGATGTTGCATGCAAAAATCACAGTATAGGGACGAAGATGCTATCAATGTCATTTTGGTATGCTCAGATTAAAGATCCATCTCATTCAGTATTCTGTAACCTGTCAAGTATGTCTGACACTTCTCCAGGCCTGGCACTAATGCATTCATTTTACCTCCTCACCTCCACAATTGGCATTCAGTGATATCGTACCTGTAAGCATGGAGGTTTGTATCATCTATAGAATATAACCGTTGCTAGATGTATTAATATTTCCAAACTCTTTAAAAAGCCATTTAAGTCACACCCATTCTATCATTGTCTACAAGATTAATTGTGCATTTTATAGAGGACTTCCCTTTGTCTCCCTTGAAACTTTGTCAGTCAGAATAATTGCATGACTCAAATCATGGCGGAGGGAGACTAGAAAGCTTATCACACTCACTTTTGTTAACAATCTGGGAATGGGCTGGGGACCAAGGAAAAATCGAGATTTATTTTTATCATTATTTATGTTTTTTGTGATTTTATTGCAGTTGAAATAGTCAACAAGCCGCCCTCATGCCGTCGCTTGACCACAACCCATCCCCGAACCTTTGGTCTCTCCTCTGTACCACAAGGATGGGGGCAGCTCTGGCTCAGAGACCAGATTTGGCTTACTAGTCCATCTTATCTTGCTTTCACAGCTTCAGATCCCTTTCCCTTCCTAAAGGGAATATGGATGTCAGAGCAACTGAGCCTGGCCTTAAGGCAAAGCCCAGTTGCTTTGCTCTTATCACATCTTCCCCCATGTGGCTGGGACTTAGCTGGAACCATGAAACACAGGCTGAGGGCCTTTGCAGACTGCCAGAAATAGTGCAAATTGAGTCCACTTTAAGGGTTAGGGTTAGTGCTAGGGAATCATGGGATTTTTCTTTTCTTTTCTGAGACATTGAGCCTTCTCTGTCAGAGAGCTCTGGTGCCACAATAAAATACAGCTCCCATAATTCCCTAACCTTAACCCTAACCCTTAAAGTGAACTCAATTTGCACTATTTGTGGCAGTCTGCAAAGGCCCTAAGCCTTTCTTTCTTCTCTTTCCTTCTCTGCTAGGAAGAAAGAGCAAAGCAGGTGTGCACACATGTGTACTCGTGCACAAACATACACTCAGTTTTGCCCTTCAAGGTGCAGGCTGAGTCCTCTGATTGGATCCTTAAAATGTAGGGGGGAGGGTCATGAGGCGGTTTTCATTTCATACACAAAAAATTAGGAAGTGGTAGAAGTGTTTCTATAAATGAAGTTTCTGAGAAATTGACATAGGTGCATAAAATCACAATAAACATAAATAATATTAAAATCAAATCTCAATTTTTGCATTTCATTAGGAACCATTAGGAAGATAAGTGAGGACAAGTGCGGAGCAGGCTCTGTTTCATGGGATCAACATAGTTTGAAGGCAACTTGATGGCACATAACAACATTCTTCTATGGGCCTTTACAGACTGCCAGAAATAATGCAGCTTGAGTCCACATTAACTGCCCTGGCTCAGTGCTAAGGAATCATAGGAACTGTAGTTTATTGTGGCACCAGAGCTCTCTGACAGAGAAGGCTCAATGTCTCAGAAAAAAAATACAGTATCCACAGTTAAAGTGGACTCAAGCTGCATTATTTCTGGCAGTCTGTAAAGGCCCTTAGTTCAATATTTTTGCTTAGCTGTAACCTCTATTTCCAGTCTTCCATGACTTTCCTCAATAATCATTCCAAGACCTCTCAGCGGCTTTTGATACGATAGACCACGGCATCCTCTTGGGCTGCCTGAAGGGGTTAGGTATCGGAGGCACTGCTTTGCAGTGGTTCCGGTCCTTCCTCTCGGGTCGGTCCCCGAGGGTGCTGCTCGGGGACTGTAGCTGCAGTAATAGAGAGCTCACTTGCGGGGTCCCTCAGGGAGCTATTTTGTCCCCGATGTTGTTTAACATCTACATGAAGCCGCTGAGTGAGATTATACGGAGTTATGGTGCTGGGTGTTATCAGTACGCTGATGACACCCAAATCTATTTCTCCATATCTCGTTCGTCGGTCTCGAATTCCAATGGCATCTCTTCTCTCAATGAATGTCTTCAAGCGGTAATGGGCTGGATGAGGAAAAACAGATTGAAGCTGAATCCAGACAAGACAGAGGTGCTCACGGTAGCGGCCCCGAAACCAGGAATTGGGTTGCAACCTCCAGTCCTGGATGGGGTCACACTCTCCTCCAGTGACTGTGTTTGCAGCTTGGGGGTGCTCCTTGACTCGTCGCTGCTGATGACGAATCAGGTTAATGCGACGGTCAGGAGCGCCTGTTATCAGCTTCGGCTGATACGCCAGCTGCGCCCTTTTCTGGAAGTAGGGGACCTTGAGACTGTTGTGCACGCACTGGTAACCTCACGCTTGGATTTCTGCAATGCTCTCTACATGGGGCTACCCTTGTGCCTGGTTCGGAAACTTCAGCTAGTTCAAAATATGGCGGCCAGACTTCTGTCTGGAACATCTAGGAGGGACCACATTACTCCGGTTTTGCGGTCCCTCCACTGGCTGCCTATTAGTTTCCGGGCCCAGTACAAGGTGTTGGTTATTACCTTTAAAGCCCTAAATGGCTTGGGTCCAAGCTATCTTAGAGATCGCCTCCTCCCCTACAATCCTCCCCGCGCTCTCCACTCCTCTGGGAGGAATTTCCTGCAGCTTCCAAAACCTAGGCTGCGGTGACCTCCCAGAGGGCCTTCTCAGCTGTCGCCCCCAGGCTCTGGAATGGCCTGCCGGATGAGATCCGTCAGCTAACATCTCTAGACAGCTTCAAGAGAGCTGTCAAAACGGATCTCTTCCGGCAGGCCTTTCCGAACTATAAACACTGGCCTGGGATGAATCGGGATTTTGGGATCCTGGGACTTGGATTTCCCTTGACTGTTTTTTTTAGCCCGGCTGAATTTGAAGTCATTTGGGGCTTTGATTTTGATTTTAATTGTTAAAGTTGGTTGTAATTTCAACCATTGTTTTAATTAATATGTAGTTTAATTTTTTCTTAAGGGGGGGTGGAAGTTACTTCATTTTAATTTGTATGTATTGCTTTTTATCTGTACACCGCCTAGATTGGTCCGCCACTGGGCGGTATAAAAATAATTTTTATTATTATTATTATTATTATTATTTATTAAGTCTTTGCTATTTTATGCAGGCAATATGGTGTCATCTGCATATCTTAAATTATTGATCTTCCCTCCCCCAATATTCATGCTTCTGTGCTGTCTAGAAGATATGTTTGGGGTGTAAAGTAACCAGATAAGGTGATAAAATGCAGCCTAATTTGACCCCTCACTAGTGAAAACCATTCTATATCTTCACATTCTGTCCTGAAGTGACCTCTTGCCCAAAGTATAGGTTATTTATCAGGACAGTCAGTAGCTGTGGCACACAGCACTTACAGCAACCCATAGCTTTTCATGATCTGCACAAATGAAGACTTTGCTGTAACCTATAAAGCACAGGCTAGTTTTCTTTTGAAATTCTTTGGTGTGTTCCATTAGCCAAAGAGTCTTGTGCTTCTTCCTTTTCTTGGATGCTTTGCATTTCTCATTCTATAGAATCATAGAATGTTAGGGCCATCTAGTCATACAGAAATACACTGCTAAATCACTCCTTGGCCATCCAAGAAGAAATAGGCATCCAACCTCTATTTAAACACTGCCAAAGAGAGAGGGTCCACCACAACCCCAGAAGCAGTCTATTCCACTATCCAACAGTTTTTACATTAAACATGTTCTTCCTAATGTTTAGATGGAATCTCTTTTCTTATAATTTGAATCTAATCCATATATGGTAAAATTCATTGTAAAATTCTGAGCATCACTTTGCCTGCATGGAAGATTAGTGTGAGAGTCCACTGGTTGCTACAGTCCCTTGCATCCCATTTCTTGGGGAGTGGAATGTATACTGAGCTTGTTCAACCTTTGGGCTATTGTTTTGCTTTCTGTATATGTCAGTAGATTTTTGTCAGGATTTAGATAGGTTCCATCTCTGTAGTTTAAAACAGTTTGGTTGAGTTCTCGGTGATGCATTTTTCCAAAGCGTTTTGAGAGCAGCTTCTACTTCTTGAAACTGTAGGTTCCTCATCAAAAGGTTCTGCTTTGAAGGAAGCTGTTGTGTTTTCATCTCTTTCGTACAGTTTTTCAAGTTATTGCTTCAATTGTCTTTTTATTTTGTCCCGATTATATTATGTTTTCTCCTATTGCTCATTCAGCATCTCTCTTCTTGGTTTAAAAATTGATTTAAATTTTGCTTTGATTTCTCAGATTTTGCAGTAAAGGTCTCTTATTCTCCCTCTTAGGGGGGTTGCAGACTGCCAGAAATAGTGTGAATTCAGTCCACTTTTAGGGTTAGGGTTAGAGTTAGGGAACCATGGGAACTGTATTTTATTGTGGCATCAGAGTTGTCTGACAGAGAAGGCTCAATGTCTCAGAAAAATAACAGTTCCCATGATTCCCTAGCACTAACCCTAACCCTAAAAGTGGACTGAATTCACACTATTTCTGGCAGTCTGCAACCCCCCTAAGTTGCCTTGTGTTTCTTTGCACTGATTATTATAATAGTTTTTTTTTGTACCTATACGCAAGAAGCTGAGCATTGATGTTCAGGATTGTGAGCCTATTTCTCTTGTGAGCTCCTGGTATGTGAACAGATGGCTTGCATCAACTTAGGCTCGATCCAGTTGTTCTCCGTGCCACAAAACCCCACACTCATCCTGAGATTTTGTGGAAATACTGGCATTTTCCCCAAATTTGCCAACTCTAGGACAAAGTTGGTAACTCGGGGGCAAAGTTAGTACCCAGCTTGTTGGGGGGCAATCAGCTCACAGTTGTAAACCGCTTAGACATCCCATAGCGTGATATGAAGCGGTATATAAATAAGCTGCTTTGCTTTGCTTTGCTTTAATGGGAAAACCTGCAGTATTTTGTCAGAACTCACAAAGTGTCACAAGAAGAGACAAAGCAGTGGTTTGGGGGTGAGAATGGGTTTCTTCATGGGACACAAAAGCCTGCAATTGCTATTATAGAATGGTTCAGCCAGTCTCTTCCACTATACACTTTCTTGGTGGGATAGAGGGAGGAAATGGATAACCACCTGGTATTGAAATTTACAACCACTGGAAGGACCTTGTCTTGAATGTTCTATTCTACTCAAGTCAGCTGGCTCTGTCTGACAATGGTGATCAGCATGACAGTCAGAGTTAACTTTTAAAATTAAACTAATACCAGTAAACATCACCTTGTATGAGGAAATGCTGGACAAGATGTCACATAGGAACTATTATATCTCTCTCCAATCAAAAGGCATCGAATTAACTGTAGAAGCATAAGGCCTCTATTCTATAGAAGAGTCCTGAACCAGATGCCTAGTATAGCTTCTAATGACTCTGCTACAATGAAATCTCACACACTCTGTTTGGGTAGTAATAAGTTCACACAAGAAATGTTAAATAATTGATTTAGGGCCTAAGCAGATTGCCAGAAATAGTGCACATTAAATTGAGGCACTGCCCTGGCTCAGTGCTAGGGAATCATGGGAACTGTATTTTTTTCTGGGACATTGAGCCTTCTCTGTCAGCGAGCTCTGGTGCCACAATAAATTACAGTTCCCATGATTCCCTAGCACTGAGCCAGGGCAGTGCCTCAATTTAATGTGCACTATTTCTGGCAGTCTGCTTAGGCCTTTAGTTTAAATTTAGTCAGAATGATCTTTTGAACAGTTGGGTGGTGACCTAAAACCATTACTTTATTTGATCCTGATTTACTGTTTCCATCTTTGCATTTTAGTTTGGAAATTAGGTAATATTTTATATGTAATTAACCTAGTTGTTGCTAGATTGCTCTAATTGGAACAAGAGGCAGGTAAAGAAAGGTAAGTATTAAAGGAAAAAAACATACCTTCTTCAGTGGCTTCCAATAAGATGAAGTAGTACAGGGGGAGGCAAAAGACTGTTCTCATTTCATAAGGCAGTAGCCAGGGAATTAGAAGAGCATCTATTGCATTATACTTTAGATCGATGGATAGGAGGGGTTTGTTTGTTTGCCGTTTTCAGCATTGCAGTAGATATACCATTTAGCTTCTGGCACAGCAAGACATACGTCATACAACTGCAACACCTCTTGGTGTCCCTATATAGCCATCCATTCTGCATGACTCAGACACTCCTAGTTTGTCAGGAGTATATCCACAAGGACATTGAAATCAACAAGTGTAATGTACAGATGTTTTTTGGAAAATACTAAATTTGATGGCAGCAATGTTACAATAAATGATTAGATAGCTACCCTAATCTCAATAATTTACATTTATCTATATTTTAAACCATTTGTATTTAAATTGTTGTTTGGGATATGCTGGACACCAGTAAACCTTTTTAGAAAGAAATTTGCCAGTTCAGTTAATTGTTGGTAATGTAATACAAATAATGTATTCTCATGACACATGATGTAGACATGTCCATAGGTCACTTCTCTCTGTCTGGCTCTCTTGCAATCTGTTGATTTTGTGTTAAAAAAACCTTTAACATTTTTAGACTTTTATATATTGTTAAACTATATTTCTGTAACTTGAAACTTAAGTGGTGATCATAGAATCATAGAATCATAGAGTTGGAAGAGACCACAAGGTCCATCCAGTCCAACATCCTGCCATGCAGGAATTCAAAATCAAACCATCCCCGACAGATGGCCATCCAGCCTCTGTTTAAAGACCTTTAAAGAAGGAGACTCCACCACACTCTGAGGGAGTGTGTTCCACAGTCGAAAAGCTCTCACTCTCAGGAAGTTCCTCCTAATGTTGAGGTGGAATCTCTTCCTGTAGCTTGCATCCATTGTTCTGGGTCCTGTTCTCTGGAGCAACAGAAAACAAGCTAGCGCCCTCCTCAATATGACATCCCTTCAAATATTTGAACAGAGCTATCATATCCCCTCTTAACTGCCTCTCTCCAGGCTAAACATACCCAATTCCCTAAGTCGTTGCTCATAGGGCATGGTTTCCAGCCCCTTCATCATTTTAGTCACCCTTCTCTGGACACGCTCCAGTTTTTCAACATCCTTTTTGAATTGTGGTGCCCAGAACTGGACACAGTATTCCAGGTGGGGCCTGACCAAAGCAGAATACAGCGGCACAATTACTTCCCTTGATACTATACTTCTATTAATGCAGCCTAAAATTGCATTGGCCTTTTTATCTGCGACATCACACTGTTGACTCATGTTCAACTTGTAGTCTACTAGGACTCCCAGATCCCTTTCACACCTAGTCTCATTAAGCCATGTGTTCCCCATCTTATATCTATGCATTTCATTGTTTTTGTCCTAAGTGCAGTACCTTACATTTCCCTATGTTGAAATTCATTTTGTTAGCTTTGGCCCAGCTTTCTAACCTATTAAGTTCATTTTGAATTTTCATCCTGTCTTCTGGGGTATTAGCTATTCCTCCTAATTTGGTGTCACCTGCAAATTTGAGAAGCATGCCCCCTATTCCTTCATCCAAATTATTGATAAAGATGTTGAATAGCAATGGACCCAGGACAGAACCCTGTGGCACCCAATTGGTCACTTCTCTCCAGGATGAAGAGGAGCCATTGCTGAGCACCCTTTGAGTTCAGTCAGTCAACCAATTACTAATCCACCTAATAGTTGCATTGTCTAGACCACATTTTACTATCTTGTTTGCAAGAATATTGTGGGGGACCTTGTTAAAAGCCTTACTGAAATCAAGATATGCTATGTCTATTGCATTCCCTTCATCTAGCAAGATAGTAATTTTATATAAAAAATAAATCACATTAGTCTGGCATGACTTATTTTTAAGAAACCCATGTTTACTTTTATGATTATGGCATTCCCTTCTAAATGTTCACAGACTCTCTGTTTAATGAACTGTTCTAGAATCTTTTCTGGTATTGGTGTCAGACTAACTGGGCGATAGTTGTTGGGATCCTCTTTTTTCCCCTTTTTGAAGATGGGGACAATGTTTGCCCTCCTCCAGTCTGCTGGGACTTCTCCTGTTCTCCAGGAGTTCTCAAAGATTATTGCCAGCGGCTCTCAGATTACATTTGCCTGTTCTTTTAATATCCTTGGATGTAGTTCATCTGGTCCTGGAAACTTACTCATCTAGGTTAACCAGGTATTCTTGTACTTCCTCTTTACTTATTCTGTGCTGCATTTCCCCTATGGTGTCCTCTGCTCCATTTTCCTCAGGTTGAACACCATTTTCCTTTTGGAGAAGATTGAGGCAAGGAAGGTGTTGAGTAGTTCTGCCTTTTCTCTGTCCCCTGTTAGAATTTCTCCATCTTCTCTGCACAGTGGCCCTACCATTTCCTTCTTCTTTCTTTTGCTATGGACATACCCCCAAAAGCCCTTTTTATTGTCCTTAACCCCTCTAGCAAGCCTGAGCTCATTCTGTGATTTGGCTTTTCTGACTTTAGCCCTGCATGTGCTAACTATTTGTTTAAATTTGTTTGAATTCCTATTTAGGGATTTCACCCCTTTCCCATTTTTTATACATCGCCCATTTAAAACTTAGTTCAGTTGAAAGTTCTTTTGTCATCCAACCCAGTTTCTTGAGACACCTCCCATTTTTCCTTCTCATTGGAACAGTTTGAGATTGTGCCTTCAGTATCTCCCTTTTGAGAAACTCCCATCCATCCTGAACTCTCTTCTCCTTTAGTATTCCTGACCACAGGATCACTCTCAGTGTTTCCCTAGGTTTGTTGAAATCAGCTCTCCTAAAGTCTAGAATGAGTGTTTGACTATGCCTGGCTTCTTCTTTCCACTGTATAAGAAACTCCAGGAGAACATGATCACTCCCACTTAAAGTTCCCACCACTTGCACCCAATTTACCAAGTCATCTCTGTTGGTTAGGATCAGATCTAAAATAGCTGATCCCCTTATAGCCTCTTCCACCTTTTGGACAAAGAAATTATCTTCAAGGCTGTTCGTGTGTGGATGATGAGTGTTGTAGTGATGCTCTTTGGCACCCAGCAGAATCTGCAGGACAAGCTGGCTGCTGTGATCCACAGCCACTCTGTAATTCTTACCAACAACTGGCTCAGCTTCCCTTCTTCAGAAACCTGTCTTCCTCAGTCAAGAAGACACATTGTAAAGTCCAAAAGCATAGCTTTATTAATGCATATAAAAAGTAAAAATAAGATAACTAAGTAAAATCCATTGTGATGAACTTGTCCAGTTCAGCCATGCAAGATTACATCTTGAACAATCCAAAAAGCATTAGGATCCAACTTGTTACAGTTAAAACCACTGTTGCCAGCCACACACGCTCACATCTTGAACAATAACAATTTTAGACAAAGGATTTTCTAGGCCCTTCCCATACTCCACCTTCTAGGTGTTAACCTTATGTTAATTGGATAATGTCTATATGATGTCTACTAACCCAGCCTCTTGCTGTCCATCATCCACCACGTGACTATCTTTCCCAGCCTAATGATTATTTACGTATTGTTATCAAGCCTTTCTCATAATAACGTCTGTGTCCAAGAGTTCTATCTTTGGGAAAGTACATGTTGACGTCTGTGTTAGCCACCTGGTGTTGATTCACTCTGTTTCTCTAAATATTATTTGTGCTTTGCTCAGAAGCTGTTCTCAAGTGGAAAATTACAGACACACACACATCTTTACATTTCACCTTTGACTGTATATCCCATCCATATCCTAACGAAGGCAAGTGAGGAATTTGCTAGACCTTGAACTATTGGCTGAGTTTGACTTCCAGCAAATATCAGTATAGTTGAAGTCACCCATCACTGCTACATCTCTCCTTTCTGAGTGTGTGGTTATCTGTTCTAGAAAGGCATCATCCAATTCCTCAGTTTGACTTGGGGGTCTGTAGTAGACTCCTACTATAACATCCCTGTTGTTTCCTTCCCCTTTAATTTTTATCCAGATGCTCTCCACCTGATTTCCATGATTTAAGTCCTGGATCTCTTCACAGGTATAAACATCTCTGACATATAATGCTATTCCTCCTCCTTTCCTGTTTGGCCTATTTCTCTTTAAAAAGTTATACCCCTGTATTTCTACATTCCAATCATGAGACTCATCCCACCATGTGTCAGTGATGACTATTATATCGTATTTGCTTTGTTGTGCTAGGAGTTCAAGTTCATCTCATTTATTTCCCATGCTCTGGGCATTAGTGTAGAGACATCTAAGAGCATGTGTCTTCCCCACTTGCTGCCTGTGTGAGGTTTTTTTCCTCCCATTGTTGGGCCCTTGTATCATTTGCCTTTTTCCCTCTATAACACTTTGACTATTATTTCCAGCCCATGATGTACTCCTGCCTTCGAAGATACTATCTCCCTCCCCAACATGGTTCAGTTCAAAGCCCTCCTGATCAAATCTTTCGGACTATTGGCAAAAATGTTTCTGGCGTGAGATGCAGCCCATCTCTTGCTAGAAGTCCACCCTCATGGAACCGCAGGCCATGATCTAAGAATCCAAATCCTTCTTGGCAGCACCATCTACGGAGCCAGTTATTCACATCTGCTATCTTCCTCTCCCTTCCTGGGCCATGCCCTTCAACTGGGAGAAGAGATGAGAGAACAACCTATGCATCCAGCTCTTTCAGCTTCCTACCCAAAGCCTCATAATCCCTTCTGATATTTTGAAGACTGTGCCTCGCAGTATCATTGGTTCCCACATGGACCAAGAGGAAGGGGTAATGGTCAGTAGTCTTGACAAGTCTTGTCAGCCTCGCTGTCACATCATGGATTTTTGCCCCTGGGAGACAACGCACCTCCTGGGATATATTGTCAAGCCCACAAACCACTGCTTCTATACCCCTCAACAAGGAATCCCCAACCACCACTGCACACCTCCTCCGAGGCTTAGCAGTGGCTGTTCCCTGCAGTGGTACTCTTAGGGTCCCCTGCACTGTCACTGAGGACTGTCCCTGCTGCTCTTCCTCTTCTTCCTTGATAAGGGAGAGAGCTTCAATTCGATTCTATAGCTGCAAGCTCCCAGAACAATCCCTGCTTTCCCTACTTCTGTGTGTGATGTTCCTCCAGGTGTCCACCTTCTGTGTGCATGAAATGACCTCCTATTCAACAACTTCCTCTATGTGGTCCCCATCCAAGACCATTCATTCCACTCTATCCAGGAAAACCTCTTGCTCCCTAATATACTGAAGTGTAGCTACCTGGGCCTCCAGCTGCTTGACTTTCTCTTCCAGGAGGACTATGAACTTGCACTTGATGCAGGTGAAGTTCCCCACATCTCTTGGCAAGAAGATAAACATCCCACAAGTGTTGCAGGTGACTGCAGCAACTCCCTCAGCATCCATATTGAGAAATATTAAATAAGCACTGAAACAGGATTGTGGGCTTCTCCCTTAAAAAGTCCTCTGGTAAAGACCCACATAAAGGGCCCCTGTTCTCTTGGTCTTTTCACCAGGCTCTGTCAGTGAACTCAATCAACTGGGTTTCTAACTCTATAGAGAGCTCCTGGACGCTACCTTATTCTGGAGGCAAGTCTCTGTGTCTCTTCCTCTGAACAATAAACCTTAAAGCCCTTTAAATTATTATTATTATTATTATTATTATTATTACCTCTAAAAAGAAAGGTCAAAGCCCCCATTCTACCTGTACTGTGCTTTCCCTTGTCTTATGAAAAAAAAATGCATGCGCCGTTAGACACGTGCCTCTGGGAGGAGTTGTATAGAGCTAATTGGCTAGCTCCAACCCCTATTGACTCCCAAATGTGACTCACCAAAGCCCCACCTGCTCAGCAACAGTCACACTCTCCCCAAGTGTTTTTAAAAAGAATTTAAACACTCACCCAATCAATATGGCTGCCCAGAAACTGCTTTCCTTCTCCTTCCTGGCAGAAACAGACCTGGAAATCCTCTGGAAGGAGTTGTATAGAATCAATTGGCTAGCTCCACCCCCTATTGGTTCCCAAATGTGACTCACCAAAGCCCCACCTGCTCAGCAAGTCACACTCTCACCAAGCGTTTTTAAAAAGCATTTAAACACTCACCCACTCAACATGGTGGGGTCAACATGGTCGGATCTTAGATTCTTACTGTAATTAAAAAAACAAACTTCATTCACTAAGACAAATGTCTTCCACCTGTCTGCCATTCAATTGTCAGAAGATCCTCTTGCTTTAGCCACACATGCATGTAAATTCTATGGATATCAGCTCCAAAGAAATAGCTTTTGGGAGATATGGTCAGCCTATATTAATGTACTCATATATATCCAGCCACTCAATCAATCAAGCCATGGTCCTGAGCTTGCAACAGGATGACTTTAGGTCTCTCATTCACAGTGTTGCTATTGTCAACTTGATTAATAATAACAAAAGTAGCCCATGGTCCTCTGCTATGTATTTCTTATCCCATTTTGGCCCTCTCCCCTCTTTCTTTTTATTTATATTTTTTTAAATCCAATAAAATATGAAATGTTTTAAATATGAAATGTTTGCACATGCACATAAGGCTTTAAGAAGAAAATAAATGAAAGATCTCTCTTAGAAATTAAATTGACTGAATCATAAATGTCTTGGAATCTAGTTCACTCAATTCAGATTTTCTTTAAATTTGCTGAGAGCTGGGGAGTGCCCACACCTGGTGATCCATTCTCCTTATACAAAGGACCACAAAGACTCAAGGGACCTATTTAGCTGCATAAGGCTTTAAAAACAGGACAGGACAGGTTAGACTATCAATGTGCTTAGCAGCTTAAAAAAAATGGACTTGGTGACTCATGCGCTCTACAGCTTTTTGTTGGGCTTGGTGGGTATAAATTGTGCAGTATTGATTAAGAGTGTTAGGTAGAATTAAGATGAAAATAGAAAAGCTCTCTAGTCCCTTTTTCTCCCATTAAAATGGTACAGTGATTGAGCTACCAATGATTCATTACAGCCAGTAATACAGTAGTGGAAAACAGTTTTCATGGCTCTTTAAAAATACCATCTCTATTCTGTCACTGGCTTGCTGAGCAAATCCCTCGGAGTGTGGTGGAGTCTCCTTCTTTGGAGGTCTTTAAACAGAAGCTGGATGGCCATCTGTCGGGGATGCTTTAATTGGGAGTTCCTGCATGGCAGGGGGTTGGACTGGATGGCCCTTGTGGTCTCTTCCAACTCTATAATTCTATGATTCTATGATTCTATGATTCTTTTATTAGATTAGCTAGTAGGCTGCTGCTGTTCATCAGTGAAGGTTTCACAGCTGTGTCTCCATCAGGTCAGAGTGTTCTTCACCTACCTTTGGTACATTAATTACTTTAATACAAATGCCATTCTTGGAAATATCTGGTATAGAGTTCATTGACAAGGATTACAGAGTGAACACACAGCTTTTTCACTCTTTCTTTTTTATATGTAGTGCTTAAACATAAGCTGTGTCATTTCAATAGTTCAAGATGCAGCAGCCATATTTTCTGGCAAAAGAATCCATTCTCTTCATCACAGAGGTATTGACAAGTTGGGCAGAATTCAGAGAAAAGTCACAGAAATTACAGAGTGTCCAGAGAGACTGATTTGACAGAGGCCTTATAGCAGGAGGTGCAGGAAACTTTAGTTTCAGAATGA
Source organism: Phrynosoma blainvillii (assembly GCA_026167975.1). Lineage (NCBI taxonomy): Eukaryota > Metazoa > Chordata > Lepidosauria > Squamata > Phrynosomatidae > Phrynosoma > Phrynosoma blainvillii. The sequence goes on from JANUYF010000004.1 coordinate 159,930,840, forward strand.
TGAAGAGAGTGGGGCACGATAATTAGGTTTTATTTTCAACAAAATTTAAAGAGAAATCAGATGGGGGGACTTGTACGGAAGGATGGATAGTGGCGTGGTTTTCTTGTAGGGATTGTATGTGTATGTTGTATGCCTTTGAGTCACTTCTGACTTATGGCAACCATAAGGCAAAGTAGAATCAATCAATCATTTATTAAAGTTAAGCCCAAAGGCTATTTGCATACAAAGTGTTAAAATACAAGACAACTTGTAGGAACAGCATAATAAAAATACAATATAAAATAAATTGCATAATAATCTTACATGTAAGAGATTTAAAATTCAATTTGGTAAAAATGTAGACAATAAAACTATAATTAAATGAGAGCATCCCCAGAGCAATCAACAGCAATATCGGCAAAATATCTAGCCTGAATCTTCATTGCTGCCAGGGCAAAAAGAGAAACCTTACGAGTTACCGTAGAGTCAGTATCTGACAGGAAATCTTTTCTGAAATAGTATTAGAATCCAAATGAGGCAGAATAGATCCCAGACATTTGGGGGGAAGCAGACGGGCGGCCATGGGCCGCCCTGGGAAGCTGCGCCACGGGGCCGAGGTATCCCCACACCTCGGCCTCGCGGCGCAGCTTCACCGCCCCTGAAAGGAGCGCTAAATTGGCACTCCTTTCACAAGTTGTGAAGGTGCACTGTAAAAGGCTGCGGCGCACCTTCGGCGACTCTTCCGCTGCAGCGTGTGCGAATGCTGCGGCAGGAGGTCCTCCTCGGAGCGCCAGCCGTGCGGAGGGCTGGCTGCTCCGAGGACGACATGGGGAAAGGGTTGGGGCGCCGATCGTGCGGCTGCCCCTCCCCTTCCCTGCCCCCAAAACGGCTCAATTAGCCGTCTGCTTCCCCCCATTTGGCTCTCGGTTCAGAATATAATGAACAAGAAAACAAGTAGTGAGGCAAATCCTCAATTTCTGGGGCCCCATAAATGCGTAGGCGGAGGGCCAAAGGGGCATGCAAATATCTGCCATCAATCACAGCTGTAGGCATGCTCTGGAAACAAAGAGCTGTAAAAGTTTGCTTAAGTTTTGGGAAGGTGAGCTTTGTCAAAGATACAGCCCTTTGATGGTCAAGTTTATCTAAGGCAAAGCTATCATGGGGTTTTCTTGGCGAGATTTGTTCAGAGGAGGTTTGCCATTGCCTTCCCCTGAGGCTGAGAGAGTGTGACTTGCCCAAGGTCACCCAGTGGGTTTCATGGCTGCGCTGGGAATCAAACTTTGGTCTCCAGAGTCCTAATCCAATACTCAAACCACTACCCCACCCCAAAATTCATAAGACCAAAGGAGCAAGCAGCGACCTCATGTGGAATTCATTAAATGTCAGAGGATATAAATAACTGGGTTTACTCTATGCTAAGTCATTCTGCACAGTTTGAATTCTGAACCAAAAGCATTATGTGATGGCTATAAATTATGGCGATATATATGCATATGTTCCTTCTACTTTGCACAATGGTGCTTTTAAAAACATTACTTCTAAAACAATTGAATTTGCTTTGGCTAATTTTGGGAAAGGAAGGTGATATCAGTATGTAAAGGTGTTTGTTATAAGTGTAGCTCTTTTGTGTCCTGGGGCTAGTCTACACATTTAAAACACTTCTCATTTCAGCCTGCTTTGCATGCATTTGGATGGCTGTGCCTTTTCAGAAGAGGGAGGGTGTGTAGATACAAACAGTTGCAAATTTTCTCTGGAAAGTGAAGAAAATTAACCATCAATGCGAATGTGCGGAAATGCACACCAATTTGCATAGTACACTCATTTGTAGACTAGCCCCTGCTTTTATATATGTTTAGTGCTTAAAATAAAAATAAAATAATTTAGATTCTCCCAAACCCTAGCTGTAAACTGCATTGTACAGGATATCATGTACATTGTTTCTCTCTCTGTATGTGTGTAATGATCTTGCCTCCTGCTCTCAGTATGTATCCAGACAATGCCACAGCTGATGAGATGGGATGACAACCTTATTGGGTGGGCAAAGGAAATGAAATCATATGGGCAGCAACATTTAACCAGCAATGAGGCAGGAGGAAAGCATATGATGATGATGGTGTTATGTGTTCGAGATCAGTCGCTTCCCTCCAAATATAGCTCCCGCTAATTGCTCAGCTTAGGAACAACAGTGAGCACTGTTACTAGTGCAAGAAGGCTACAGTGGCCCATGACTGTGGAGGCTGCTGCTGCTGCCTCTGCTCTGGGCCTTGTATCAGCAGCAGTGTGAATCATAAGTCAGTTTGTCCAAGCCACATGATTAGCAGCTATTTTTGAAAATACAGCAGGTGACTTATGCATCAGGGGAGTGCTTGGGCTTTGCCTCCACTAAGGACCATAGTTGGCAACACTCCTGCTTATACCACCTCTTTTTCTGGGAGCATCACTGCACAACCACTCTTGGGTCACTGCCGCCTCGTCTTTCTCTCACTATCACTCCTCTCTTCTGGGATAAGGCTTCAGTCACTTAACTTTGCAGTTTGCTTTTTATTTTATTTTAGCAACAACACTCATTTTTGGGAAAACCAGAGTCCTTGTCTGTCACCCCCATCCTCATTCCACGGTACCATGGAGGGGCACTCTACTACCTGGACTACACTTCAGAAGCAAATGCACTGTGTATTTCGGTGTGGCTTGGTGACCATGCTAGTTTCTGGACCCATTCTACTGTCCTTTGGCAAAAGAGGGCCCAGGCTAATCCCCTCCCCCAGTTAAATGTGGTCTGGAAGGGTCCTTTTTTCCTATGACCATAGAAGAGTACACCGTTAGTTCTGTACTATGGAATCTTGAGATTTGTAGTTTGTTGAAGGGTACTTAGAATTCCCTGCTGGAGAGTTTTATTACCCACCCCTGAACTACACCACAAGAACTCTGTGGCAGAGAATTCTAAGGGTGCCTCACCACACTATAAGTCTCAGGAATCTGTATGGCGCCATGACTGTTACAGTGGTGCCAAAATGCTTTACTGTTATAGTATGGTGCCAGCATGGCACCAGCATGCCACAGGAGCCAGCATGGTGCAGTGGACTGAAAATTGGACTACAATTCTGGAGACCAGGGCTCGAATTCCCACTTGGCCATAAAAAACCCACTAGGTAAGTCACACTTTCTCAGCCTCAAAGGAGGGCAAAGGCAACCTCTCTCTGAATAAATCTTGCCAAAAAACACACCCACCCTGTGATAGGTTCACTTTGGGTTGATGTAAGTCAAAAACAACTTGAAGGCACGTAGCAACAATATATATAAACCTGTTCATCTAGAAGTATATGTTGTTTCAGATTTACTGATACACTTCCTTGGGGTGATCAAGATGAGAGAAAAAATTAGAAGGAGGGGATTGGCCTCAGCTGGAGTAGAAGCTGAGTCTATCAGCTCCTTCCCATTTGGCTGAAGTCAGATCCTTGCTCAACAGGAATGGTGAGAAGGAGATGGAGTGGATGGTGACTCATTCCAAGTACTGCTTGATAAGACAGAAGCAGCTAGAGTTTTGGGATGCCCAGAAATCCAGGTGGGGGCCCTAACAGCCATCACAAAATCCTGTTCTTTATGGCAGTTTTTATTTCCTGACTGTTTGGAGATAGTCAAATGTAGATATGCAGTGAAGTGACTGGTGTTTTCATGTGTTTTTTACCATTCCCATCCAGAAAGTTGTTAAATATCCAGTGTCTTGAAAGTGGCTTCTGGGAGGAAGGCAGCTGTGTTCCTGTGGTGTGTAAGCCACCCCCACCAGTCTTTGAGGGAATGTACAGCTGCACCAATGGCTTTGAGCTGGACAGCCAGTGTGTCATCAGCTGCAGCCCACAGAGTAAGAAGGTAAGGAGTATTCAGTGTAATGTGGCCAGCTCCCAAACATCTGAACGCTTCTAAGATTTCTGCTGGAGGGCAGAGATGGTGACTGCTGGTTCAGTTCTGCAGAGGGTTGGCTGTCTACCTTTGTCTGCTTGCTTACATGTATTGAATTGGCTTATCCTGTAAAGTTAGATTCCAGGTACTGGGGTCTCTGGAGCAACAGAGGGGATGGAAAATAACCTTTATTTTGCTTTCTCTGCTTTCTTGCATCATAGAAACTACATTATATCATTATGCTGTTCATTAATTCATCTAGAATAGGCTGCATCCACACTGCAGAAATAATCCGCTTTGACACCACTTAAGCTGCCCTGGCTTAATGCTGTGGAATTCTGGGACTTGTAGTTGGTTGTGGCAGCATAGCTTGCTCCATTTCCATAGCATTGAGCCAGGGCAGTTCAAGTGGTGTCAACCTGGTTTATTTCTGCTGTGCAAATGAGGCAATTGTCACTAACCCCTGGTTCTATACTCCTAATCATTAATAAGGCGTATGAATTGGAAGAACACACCCACCCATAGAGTTCTATTCCACTTAAGACATTTGAATTTGAAAACTGGCTTAGTAGCAGTTCTAACAGCATAAAGGTAAAGGTATTCTCTGTTGCCAAGGTTGGCAAGTTGTGTCTGACTGTAGGGGGCGATGTTCATCTCCATTACTAAGCTGAAGACCAGCGTTGTCAGAGACTACTCTATGATCATGTGGCCAGCATGATTGTACAGAATGCTGTTTACCTTCCCACTGAGAAGTGGTACCTATTTATCTCCTTGCATTTGCATGCTTTTGAACTGCTAGGTTGGCAGAAGCTGGGACAAGTGACAGAAGCTCACTCCATCATGCAGCACCTGGACCTTGAACTGCCAACCTACCAATCTTGCAATCAACAGATTCAGCATCTTAACCACTTGAGCGCCCACATCCCTAACAGCATAGTGCTTGTAAAATTATTAGAAAGTTTCTTGTCCCAAACCTGTGTCAGTAATTCCATAAAAATACTGGCAACCTCAAAATCAAAGCAGAACACTTGTGACAAATTAGGGGAGATGCAGACCGACACAAAGGGCCAGCCTGGGGGTGGAGTTGGGGCAGGGCAGCCATACGCCATCCATCCCGACTTCACCCCAATGCTGTCCTGACACTGCGCGCCTGTCTGCATGGTGTGTGGTGTCAGGATGCTGTCTTGGCGCAGCGTGTGTACATGCTCCGCCAAAAGAATGCAAAAAAGCCACAGTGGTGGCTGAAAGGGTGGCCTTTTGCTGCCCCCAAAAGGAGCGGCAAAAAGGAGGATCGGGGCCATGGCGTATGGTTGTCACGGCCCGATCCGCCGCTCCCAGGGGTGGCTCTGTGCTGCCTCTTTCGGGCCGTCTGTATGAGGGTCATATTTGGGCAGTTGATTATGAGTAGCATGCAATACTCATAACATTGCATTTAGTGAAGCTGACAAGAAAGATTCATCTTAAATTCCTTAGTTTTCATTAACTGCTTGTTCCTCTTTTGATTCAGCTTCCTGTCCTTTGCACTAAGGATGGTTTGTGGTCAGAGGAATTTAAATTGTGTGAAGAGCTTCAAGGTGAATGTTCACCACCCCAAGAGCTCAACTCAGTGGAGTACAAATGTGAGCAAGGTTATCGAATTGGTAAGAGTGTCTGTTTCTGATCAACTTCTTTCCTTTACTTTCTCCAGCTTTTCATTTTTTGTCTTGTAAAAAGACTCCTTCCCACTTCAGATAAGCCTGTTAGTGTCTCCAAGATTAGAAGATAATTAGTAAACAATTATTAAATATATTTTAATAATACTGTTTTCTTTTTATCTTTCTGCTGCCACTTAAAACTTAACTTTTAGCTGTAGAGGTATTTCAGTTTCCAAAATGTCATGTTGTTACCAATGGAGCATTGCAACAGGAGCAAGAGCTAAGCAAATAACAGTAGGGGAGGCTATGCTTATTAGTCACTTTCCTCTATTGGACTCAATTTGCACTATTTCTGACAGTCTGCAACCCCCCTAAGATACCCTAGATCCTTTTCACATATACAGATGTAAAACTAGGTGTCACCCATACTATATTTGTGCATTTCATTTTTGCTGCCTAAATGTAGTAACTTATATTCATCCCAGCTGAAATATGATCACATTTCTTTGTATAGCAACTGTTGCCTCCAACAAAGAGAATTGGGAGCATTTTTGCAATTCTGACAAAGGGAAGTGGAAGTATGTTTGTGGTGTGGCAGTGATACCTAGGATGGGGTTGGATGGCAGGAATGAGTGAGTGAGTCACTAATTCTTCTCAGGTTTAGTTTCTGATCATGCTGTTTTCAGAATTTCAAGGCTTGTAGATCTCTTCTTGTTTGCCAAGAGCTTCACAAGATCCTGATGTCTATTTCTAGGGGCAAAACTGGCAAATATAGCTGGCATTTCCTAGCTTGATGTTATAGGACTGCTCACTAGTTTGCAGTTTTGGGACTGTATATCTTGAGTGCAAATCAGCAAATGCATTTCATAGAATCGTAGAGTTGGAAGAGACCACAAGGGCTACCCAGTCCAACCCCCTGTATATTTGAGTAGCCTAATCTGCACTTTATTTGTAGTCCACTCATTAGAACTAATCAAATCTCTGAACACTGGAAAACTGAGTCCTGCATTGTGTAATCTATAAAAGGACTTCCAGGGTAAAATAGGCAACAGTTATTCTTTGCCTGATTTTCTGTGGTTTTTGGACCACAAGAATTGCAAAGCTTTTCTGAAATGCCAGCAAACTTCACCACCAAGCATATGGTAAATATATAATGGGTACAAGCTAGCCAAAAATGAAATCTCTGCACTCCAGTTCATTTTAGTGGGAAAACACTTAAAAGTGAATAATTCTTGCTGAATTGTGCCTCACACAACCATTTATGTGTTGAATCTATTCAAATGTACTAGTTTATATGTTTATTGTACTGGCCAAAAGCAATGACAAATACATTAAAGATATATGAAAATATACAAAGTATACAAAATACAGTAAGAAAGATATTTCAAACTGTAATGGATAAGGTAACAGGTAATAATATAAAAGAATTTTAGAATTACCAACAACAAACTCAAGTGAATACTTTGAGTCTCCAAAACTATTTGCAGCAATTTCTAATTCTATTTTCCTAATCCTTTTTGAAAGCAAAGCAGAAAAAACCTTGTAGGCATTAATATCACTCAAGAAAAACTGAATTGATTCTGCAAGAATATTCCCACTTGCTTGAGTCAGCTAGAGTTCCAAAATTCTCTCTTGGCTCCTCATGCAAGGGACATAATAGCATATAGGCAAACCTCAGTTAACAAAGCCTCTGAGAAAGAAGTTCCTTTTTACAAAGTCTTTTTACATCTACCCAGTCCTCATGTTTTCTCCTTGTCGTCTATATAGCTGGGGGGGGGGGGATTTGTAGCAGCATTAGGAATGGGAAGATAGTTAAACAGGGCTGAGGAAACACAAGACTTTTTGTGCCAGCTTGCATCAGTGTGTCTACAGAAAACACTGCAATAAAAATTGAGTTGGGAAAGGATGGGATTCAGATATGAGAAAACTGGAACAGCAAAATGGAGAAACAAGAGGAGAGCAGATCAACTTGCCTCACCAGCTATACCCAGCATGTTAATAAACAAGCAAACAATATCACACATAGATCAGTTAAATGTGGCTACCAAAATGGAAATTGTAAGGAAAGTGGAGTTTGGTAGAAAAATCCCTTAATGATTTTTTAAAGAAGAATTCAAGATTCAAAATGTTATTTGTTTGCCTGACTTGATTGTTTCATTTTGCATATGCATATAATTGGTTCTGAATAAAATGTTTGCTGAAACGTGTGGAACTGGTGTTTTGGGGTGGGGGTGGGGGTGGGAGAGTAAGAACCTTATTCTTTCCATGTTATTTTTGTCTCCAGTACCAAATTTTTGGTTAAAGAAATAATGCCTAGGAACACATCCACTTTGTTAATTAAGGCATACCTGCACCATCAATAATATTCTCCACCTCACAAAGACCCCAAATACAAAATCTTTTCTCAAATGACACCTTAATAAAGTATATAGTTTCCATCTAGGACTGCAGTTGGCCTAATTTGAAATTGCAGTTCAATTAAAGTCATTTCTTACAGACACTGGCTTACGTTTAGTCAATACAATGGTTCTAAAAAGTTATGTTTTTAGAAAAGAAATCCAGGCAGAGAATGTATAGATTTTAATCCCCCCTAGACTCACTAGAATAGCTAGTCTCTTAATTGCTTATTATCCATACCCAAGGCAGAGTTTTGTGTAAGGAAGCAGTTGCTGAGTAGAAACTTTTGGAAATTTGGATTCCACATAATATTTTTAAGTAATCCAATGCTGAAAGATGTTCTAGCAATTCATTTGAATATCTTAACTGAGCTCAATCTGCTCTTGTTTTAATTGATGGCCAACCAGACTGTGTAAGTAAAAAAAGGCTGCAGGCATTCCAGATGGGAGAATTAACATTTTTTGGGGGGAAAATTCTGTAGAGTTTCCAGGGCTTTGATCAGTATCAAACTCCAAAATGTCAGCACTGTAAAACATTGGCGTGTTCACTTTGCTACTATTTTTTTTTTAACAACAGGTTCAATAACCTGCCCTCCTCTGTTAAAATAAAACTTCATCAGTGACCCTAAAGCTTTTTCTGCTTTCAGAAAAATGTATATAGACATGAAGTTCAAATTTTGATTACATTTGTAGTCAGTTTGTTCAACTCTCTCTTATACACCCTTGTGCAGCATGTGTTGTTAGCCTCATTCTCAGATTTTACAATTGCAATTACTTCTGATGATTGCTTAAGATGACTTTGCATGTATCTTCCAATTTTTTCAAAGTGGCATTTCTTGGCTTTGGGATTTCTTGTGCAGATATTTATTCCTTCTAGAAGAAATACTGATTTCTTATTATCTTTTATTTATAAATAGATTAAAAATAATTTGAAAAGAGTATGGCAAAGAGGTAAATAAGGAAAAACTGAGAGAGGAACATGGAGCTAGGCAGCTCAAGGAGGTGGGCTGCAGCATATGCTGATGGGGGTAGGGAGAAAATCTTGACACTGAAGCTTTCCCTAAACCATCTCTTTGTTAAGATTATAACCAAAAAAGAATGAGAGACAGAGGGCACTAAAAGTATTTAATATTTTTTCTTTGTGGTCACATGGTCTAGAATCTTTCCCTTAAAAGAAGAAAAGAAAGGTAAGATTCTCATAGTTCTGGGGAAGCTACTGAAGCCTCTTTCAGAAGACAATTTACATGCAGGAATGCTGTTGTGACTTTTCAGGGTAATATTCAAAATCATGTACCTTATAGAAATCCATGATGCCAAAGAATCTCAGCCTTTTCTCCCCCACTCCAGGGGCTGTATGCACCCCTTCCTGTCTGATTCTTCCAAGAGACCCTGTGATGCTACCTGAAAATGTCACTGCTGATACCATGGACCACAGATTGAAGCCTACCAGAGTCCAGGTAAAGAGAAGGAAGAGTTCCCTCACCTAAGTGACATCACTCTCAGGGTGCAGTAGGTGTGCACTGCACCAGGTAACACTCATCAGAGGTGTTGGCATGTCCAGTGCCCCAAGGAGACCTTACCCTGGTCATTGGGAGTGGTGGTGGTAGCAGGGAGGCTGGTGGCAGGGCCAGCAGCAAGTGCTGAGGTGCCTCTTCGCTGGCTTCTGCTGCCTTTGTCCCACTGGCCCCTGGCATAGCTGTTGTTTCTGGGGAGAAGGAAGAGGAGGAAGGTCTGTGGTGTCTGCCCTCCTCACTCAGGCTGGGCCGGCCATGTATCTCCAAGGGTGACACCCAGTGAGCAGCAGTACCCTAGCTAGCCAAGAATGTGTGTGGAGATTTGGGGTGGGGATTTGGGACCCAGTGTGTGGTTCTGCCCATGGAGGAGCTGAGCATTGATACCAGGGGGTTCCCATGACAGCTGCCCCACCACCTTTTGGCTGGTGAGGGGTACGGCCAAGGGGCTGACATTAGGAGCTGCATTGGAGTGGCACTGACCTTAGTGATGCCAGTGCCTCAGTTTGAGACTTACATGCATTGACTTTAAATCTCCTTGGAGTCAACTGCTCTCCATCAATCAAAAGTGTTAAGTGAGCCTGAGGAAGTCATAGAGTCATAGAATCACAGAGCTGGAAGAGTCCTCAAGGGCTATCAAGTCCAGCCCCCTGCCATGTGTGAAGGTCCTTGCCACTTGTCATCTAGTTCTAGATTCTCTGGGTTCACCTCCATTACCCTCTAGTCACCAGAGTATACCTATTCTTATTAGGGAGTTTATCACATGGGAGACAATCAGAAGTGTAAACGGTGATTAACCCATGATAATCCTGCAACTGCGTTAATGATTTTCACACAATGTTGAGATGAAGCATGATTAAAGTGCCATTATCCCATGAAAAACCAGGCAAGAAACAGCAGCAAGTCATTCATGGAATTTTTGTTTGGACACTACTAAATCGAATCAATGTGGATACTTTTCAGCTGGGGAGAATGAGATTCTACACATTCATTTAAGAGTGTTTTTGTGGGGCCTGTAATACTGAATTGGAAGAACGGCTGGTCCTTCTTTCTAGCTCAAGATCTTGTGAGGTAGAAGCATTCTGGGGGAAAGGCAAGAACAGAAACAGGGATGAAGTATGGGAGAAAGCGTTTGCTGTTGTGAAACAAAATTATCCTGTCTCCCTCTTTAAAATCTTCTTGATCTTTCTGTACATTGTTGGTGTGATTTTCAACATGGACTTGGTTGTCTATCAGATTTAAATGGCATAACTGTAATGCAAGATGTGCCTGCTGTACAAAAGATAGTGGGATGGGGAGACCAACATAGAGGGGTTGGGAATTTAAAAATATTAATCCTCATTGGTCTGGGCACAACAGGGTGAAATTTATCATCGGGATTCAACTCAGTTCCAAGTCCTCCTGTGGATAATCTCCTGTTGATTTTTAGGTAGAAACTAGTAATTTCAGTGGGATATAAATTTATCAAGAAAAATAATTGGAATATTCAGATATGTATCTTTTCCAGCTCTTTTTGGTTCATTTTTTTTGTCCATGGATTAGCCATTTGAGTGATTTGGCCCAATTAGGGATTGCTGTGTAAATGGGGGTGACATCACAATGTTATTTAGCCAATGCTATGTAGCCAGTGGACTTAGCTATGTGATGGCATAACTGAGAGCAATTAGGAGTGAGGACATGAATAAGTGAATGTTTCTGCATGGAATGCGGAAAATTCAACCCAAAGTGGAGGTGTTTTCTGGCACTGTGAAAAATATTGGAGGAAAACTGAATATTTCTGGAAACTTTACTAGTTTCTTTTCTTGCCTGGCATCCGAAAGAGAGCTACTTTGTCCAGTTTTAAACCCCTAAAGCATATTCATAGAGTTAATGTGTCAAAAATATTTGTTATCTATTTATCTACCATAACATCTACACATGGAGAGTTGTATGTGCTAATTACACAGGTGCTAATAAAATACACACCTACAATTGCCACACATGACAAGATATGTACATGTATTTTACACTTTGCACATGAAGCATATTTTCTGTATGGGAAACTATATCCTGAAGCATAGTTGTATGAGTTCATTTTTCAAGATGTAGATTAAAGGCAGAGAAGCAGCATGGTGTAGTAGTTTGAGTGCTGGATTAGGACTCTGGGACAAGGGTTTGAATCCCCACTCAGTCATGGAAATTCACTGGGTGTCCTTCGGAAATCACACGGTGCCAGCCTCAGAGGAAGGCAAAGGAGAACTGCCTCTGCACAACTCTTGGCAAGAAAACCCTATGATAAGTTTGCCTTAAGGCTGCCATAAATTGGAAGCTATTTGAGGGTGCACAGCAGAGACAGATTAAAGTTTTCTCACTGATTTAATACATTATGTTGTTTCCTCAAATAAATTCAAATTTTCACCAATAAAAGATCAGAGTATATGTAAAAGATCATGAACATTAATGCCAGTTAGACTGTTTTTGTATCACCTCAATAAATGTGCATGCTGGTCTTTCTGATCTATGGACTTTGAAAAATTTGGAATTTGGGACACTAGGAGAAGAAAGTGTAAAATATGAAAATGTTACACTGGCATGCGTGGATCAGTGGATGTGCAAGTCATAGGAGCTTCTCATATTACAATAATTATTTCCACATTTCAAACATATCTCTAAAACATGATGTCTGAAAATTTAGATTTTTCATATAAAAAAATGCCAGTGCTGAGATTTTCCAGAATCAAATTACAAAATGATAATGCTTCTGGACTGGATAGATTTTTCACACTCAGATGTCTGAAAGAAAAGATATACTGTTCTTAGATTATTTTAATTGTTTTCAATTTTATTGTGATTTTTAAAAATGTTTTTATCTGTGAGCTGTCTTGGGTCCTTCTGGAAGAAAGGTGGCATATAAATGAAATAATTAAATACATACATGCATACATAAATTAGACCTTAATAACCAAAGCTAATTCAGGGAATCATGACTATTTAATACTTATGTAATGATATATACTATAAATTATCCTGGGATATGTATTAAGACATATGGTGCAAAAACACCTTAAATAACTCAAAGTAAATACAGTAGTGTGCTAGACATTGTTTTCTGGGTCACATGAAACTTCTTTCTCTCTTCAGAGTATCGTTTGCACTGGAAGACTGGAGTGGCATCCAGATCCAAAAGCCATTCATTGCATTGCTTCCTGTGAGGTACGTTGTGTGTTTTTGTCTCTGTCTCCCTGTGTGTGTACATGTCCAAAAGAGAGATGTAACTCTTCAATTACTGTGTTCTTCCATACAATAATGAATAAGTTCAAAAGTTTTCTCTTCACTGGTGGGATTATAAGAGTTTTTGCTCATTTCTGTGTTTTTCACACTCTTGTTTTGTCAAAATCCAATATTTTGTACAGAAAATTGTGTCTTTTTACAGAATGCAGTGTTTTCTGTTTTAAAATGTGGGGTCCATTTGTATAAAGACAATGGTTTTGTAGAAATGAAATTTTCACAAATTCACAAAAAGTCCCAGTTAACAAAAATCATGTGGCAGTTGGCTTTCATCAGGGTGTCTCAGTGTGTTCAGATGCCTTTTCTTGTCAATTATAAGAAAAACTGCAGATATTTTTGTACATCCTTAGTTTACATCAGACATGAAAGGCCAGTTTCTTGTGCCTTTGTTGTGTTAGCCAGTATCTGCAACAAAGTGTCAGTAACATTATGGAGAGAAGAATGGAAATACTCCCTCTTTTAAAGACAGAAATGAGAATTTTTCTGCTTTGGCTAAGTTAAATCCATTAATAAAGTTCAGCGTTTGCTTTTGTGTCACCTTGCCACAGATCATGTTACATAGGCTTTGTGCTGCAGACATAACACTGCTCTCTAAACTATGTCTGAGAAGTACTTACACTTGTCCCTTCCTGTTCGTGGACTTGCCATCTGTGGTTTTGACATGAAGCCAGGAGGGACAAAATGTCGTGTGTACACCAGGCGTGCACACAGCACCGCACACAGGAACACACAGCCATTATAATCAATGGGGACTTGAATATTTGAGTTTTTTTTTCTCATTCGTGGAGTGTGTGTGTCCAGAACAGATCCCCTGTGAATTGGGAGGGATGAGTGTACTGAGATTCAGAAACATGCACTCCCTCTTCTTGCTTGTCTACTCTCACCTGCCATTTTCCCATGCTTTCCCAAATAGCTTTTAGGGCAATGATTAAGGGCTATGGCTGCAATGATTTTTAAACATACATTTTTACCATAATTTATCACTAACAAGATTTTTCATCATAATCAAAATGTGAAGCCCTTTGCTGGTTATGAAGTAAGCCGCTTCCAACGTGTGACAAGGTAATGGATGTAGGATGGAACCCCTTTGAGAGAGCTATAAATGATGAAGACCCATTATTACAAAATGGTAGTCCAAATGTGGAGACAGTCACACCATTTGGGGCAGATGGAAGCAGAGTTTAAAATACAGTGGGCCCATATTATCTGCTGGGGTTTGGTTCCAGGATCCCCCGTGAATAATAAAATCTGTGGATGCTCAAGTCCCATTAAATATAATGGCATAGTGAAATGGTGTCCCTTATATAAAATGAAAAATCAAGGTTTGCTATTTGGAATTTATACTTTTTTAAAAAATGTTTTCAAGCCGTGGATGCTTGAATCAAGGGCAAAAAACCATGGATAAGGAGGGCCAACTTATAGATAGCAATAGGGATGTATGTTTTTTAAATTATTCATTCCCACAAGAAAGAATGGATAATTTAACCATTTTTTTTCTCCTAGCTACAGGACTGTCTTTGAAAACTCAGCAGTTTTTTGGGAGGGAAAGCTCATTGGGTGAGAAAATCAATGCCGGGGGTGGTGGACCCATTAGAATGGTCCACCCTTGAAGGCTAATAGAGCCTATTGGATTCCAGAGAACCTTAGAGGGTTTAATGGTTGGGAATGCCGGTGACCCTGTCGACGCTCTGGTCAACACCTGGAAGACCGATCTTACCAGGGCTATCGACACGATTGCTCCCAAGCATCCTTACCATCCCACTTCGAACCGCAGACAGAGTCTATAGGCGAGGTGTCCAGTGACTCCGTCGATGAAGTTATCCTGGATCAGCTGCAATCTGTGAGTACCGAGGACATGGACAAGCTGCTTGGTAAGGTGAGGAAGACAACCTGCCCTCTTGGCCCTTGCCCATCATGGCTGGCTGTCCGGGGGGGGGGGGATGCATTGAGGAGATTCCTCACGGATATCATCAATGCATCCTTCAGGGAAGGACATATTCCATCTTGTTTAAAGGAAGCGGCTGTTAGGCCGCTTCTGAAAAAACCTTCCCTGGACCCCCTGGATATGAGTAACTACAGGCCTGTTTCTCTGTTGCCATTTTAAATCAAGGTAATCGAGAGGCCAGTTGCTCTTCAACTCCAAGCCGTCTTGGATGAAACTGATTATCTAGACCCATTTCAAACTGGCTTCAGGACAGGCTTTGGAGTTGAGACTGCCATGGTTGCCTTGACCGACAATCTGCGTCTGAGAATTGACAGGGGTAGTGTGACCCTGTTGGTGCTCTTAGACCTCTCAGCGGCTTTTGATACGATAGCCCACAGAATCCTCTTGGACCGCCTGGGGGGGGGATAGGCATCGGGGGCACTGCTCTACAGTGGTTCCAGTCCTTTCTCTCAGGTAGGTCCCAGAGGGTGCTGCTCGGGGACAGTAGCTCCAGTAAGAGGGTGCTCACTTGTGGGGTCCCTCAGGGAGCTATTTTGTTCCTGATGTTATTTAACATCTATATGAAGCCGCTGGGTGAGATAATGCGGAGCTATGGTGCTGGGTGTTATCAGTACGCTGATGACACCCAAATCTATTTCTCCGTGTCTCATTCATCGGCCTTGAATTCTAATGACATCTCTTCTCTCAATGAATGTCTTCGGGCAGTAATGGGCTGGATGAGGAAAAACAGATTGAAACTGAATCCGGACAAAACGGAGGTGCTCATGGTAGCGGCCCCGAAACCAAGAATGGGGTTGCAACCTCCAGTCCTGAATGGGGTCACACTCTCCTCCAGTGACTGTGTTCGCAGTTTGGGGGTGCTCCTTGACTCGTCGCTTCTGATGACAAATCAGGTAAATGCAGCGGTCAGGAGCGCCTGTTATCAGCTTCGGCTGATACGCCAGCTGCGCCCTTTTCTGAAAGTAAGGGATCTTGAGACTGTTGTGCACATGCTGGTAACCTCACGCCTTGACTTCTGTAATGTGCTCTATATGGGGCTACCGTTGTGCTTGGTCCGGAAATTACAGCTGGTACAAAATATGGCAGCCAGGCTTGTGTCGGGAACATCTAGGAGGGACCACATTACTCCAGTTTTGAGGTCCCTCCACTGGCTGCCTATCAGCTTCCGGGCCCAGTACAAGGTGTTGGTTATTATCTTTAAAACCCTAAATGGCTTGGGTCCAAGCTATCTTAGGGACCGCCTTCTCCCATACAATCCTCCCCGCGCTCTCCGCTCCTCTGGGAGGAATTTGCTGCAGTCTCAAAAATTGAGGCTTGCGGCTACCTCCCAGAGGGCTTTTTCAGTTCTCACCCCCAGACTCTGGAATGGCCTGCCAGATGAGATCCGTCAGTTAACATCGTTAGACAGCTTTAAGAAGGCTGTCAAGATGGCTCTCTTCCGGCAGGCCTTTCCAGATTAATTATCCCGGCCTCGGGCATTCCCATCTGCAATGTTCTCTGCGTGGCCCCATCTACGGATGGAGGAAGAACATTGCCGTAGGCCAACGTGTTATTTTTGTAGTATGTTTTAACTGTTTTAACTTTTAACTGTTCGAATTTGTAATTTTAACTGTTATTTGATTTAATACTGTTTTAAGGGGGGAGGGATTGTTTTTGGATATCTCATGTGATTTTATTGTTGTAAGCCGCCCGGATTGGGCGAGATATAAATTTATTATTATTATTATTATTATTATTATTATTATTATTATTATATCTTCCCCTCAACACTTTCCTGCCCTTCCGGCTATGTAGAAGTTAGTGGCAGATGATGTGTTGGGGTATGCAGACAGGTAGGATCTAGCATACACATATGCAGAGCTGAAGCACATAGGCAGGAACACCCAGAAAATGTCTTCTGTGAAGAGTCTTGCTCCAGACAGTACAGGAAAAATCCTCCCACATGCAGCTGCTGCTTTCAGCTTGGAGAAATGAATAGGTGGACAGGAGACTTCCCTCAATGAGGGATTTAATCTTTGTTGCAAATATTTACAAAGATACAAAGAATACCAGACATCCGTCTTGAATACTCACAGCTATGCAGACCAAAAAAGTGCTTCACCAACCACAACTAACCAACAACAGAGATTCTCTCCCATATATAGGTGGTCTTCTTAGGAACATGTGACAGCCATACACTAATGAAATCTGTCTGGTTTCATCCCCAGTACCTGTTGCATTAGGCCTCCGATGATGCATACCTGGCTGGTCTCACCCACTGTGCATGTTGCATCAGACCTCCCATGATGCACAGCTTGCCAAATGCTGACTCATGCACCTGCCACTTGAACTGTAGTAACCCTGTTACCATTGCTCCAGTTCCTTTCAATGGCCACATCTATGTCATTTTCCAGACTAGGGTGTCACATGGTCTTGACAGGATGAACCTCCTCAGCATCCACATAGCTGCCTCTCCACGGGACATCCCCAGTGTCACAAGGGGTTTGGGAGCATATGAGAGAATAGGATTGTCCTCACTTTCTGTGTTTTGATAGCTAGTTCATAATGCTACAGATATTGTCATTGTGCACGAGCTACTGGAATGTAGTCCATGGTGATCCTCCTTGCTCGGCTGCTCCCTTCCTCCTGTTGAGAGTGGCCATGTTAAGGGTGACAGGAAATAGGTGAGTTTGGGCTGCTGTGGTAGGAAGTAATTTTCAAGTCAATTTGAAGACTAAGAAAATTAAGAAAAGGATTTGAGGAGGATTTCCTTGTTGGGGTTTTGACACTCAAGAAGACCCTTTCTTCCCCCCATCCCACTTTTGAATCATGGAATAGTCTTTCCATCCCTAGGTAGCAATTACTGATATCATTTTTATTGGTGTCTATCTGTTTGAAAAATCTAAGTCTTTCTGAAAATTGCTTAATTTTTTACCATAGCAATTTCCAGTAGCAGAGAGCCCCCCCCCCTTTTTTTTTTTTTTTAGTTTTCTTGTACAATAGTGAACATTTACCTTTCTTCAGTTTCCTTCCAAGGCTTCTGGCCTTTCCCCCAATGCTTATTCTTCCTGCTTCCCCAGTCACAATCTCCCCTATTGCCTTTCACTTTTTCATCCTTCCCTGCCACACAGGCAGAAACACATGGTGTATATGCAGAATGCCACATTGTTCTTTGGAGGCAGGTGATGTGGTTGTCACAGCTCCCATAAGGCACCATAACAACCTCAGGTGCATATCTTTGTCTTCTCCTTCCATCTGTCCTTTCATTTTATAAAGTATTTTTATCTCCCTTTCAAAGTAGTATTCTCAAGTCATTTATTAAATTAAAACCTAAAACCTAAAATAAAAATAAATAAATAAAAATACCAAATCCAATTACATTTTCAGATTCTGTCTTCCCAACCTTTCTCTCCATCCTCTCACATTCAGCTCTTGGGCCATTTGGTGTCCGTTTTTCCCCTTCCCTTCCCATCTCTTCCCTTCCTTTGAATTTTACCATCCTGTTCTCTGAGTAGTTCTCTCTCATACATTTATTGTTGTTGTTAACTGCCCTTGTGTCGATCTCAACTAATGGCAACCATATGGATAAGACATCTCCAACACCCCCTGTCCTCCACTGCTCTGCTTAATTCCTGCAAACCTATACCATGACCTCCTTAATAGAGTCCATCCATCTGGCATGTGGCCTTCCTCTCTTCCTACTTCCCTCCACCTTCCCCAGCATTATTGTCTTTTCCATTGAGTCCTCCCTTCTCATGATGTGTCCAAAGTACGGCAGCCTCAGTTTGGTCATCTTGGCTTCCAGGGAGATTTGCGGCTTGATCCGCTCTAGGACCCAGTTGTTTGTTCTTTTGGCTGTCCATGGAATCCTCAGCACTCTTCTCCAGCACCACATTATCTCAAATGAATTGATTTTCTTCCTATCATCTTTCTTAACTGTCCAGCTCTCACATCCATACATGGTAATAGGGAATATGATGGCTTGTATGATTCTAACTTTTGTACATCTCTCTCACACATATGCCTATGCAATGTGCTTGAGAGGGACCTACTGCTGGCATCTATCCAGCTGAAAGCATCTGGGATAGTGAATCAAAGAGATACTAGGGAGGATGCAGCACTGAAATCCAACTGAAAGTGAGCAGAGACTGTCTGGTGGGTTCTCCTGACAGAGTTTGGGAAATGGAAGTGTAGACAGTGTTATGGAAAGGTCAGGATGAGAATGGCAGAGACATTTGCGCTTTGGAGAGGAAAACTGCTACTTGAATGAAACTTTTTTGGTTTGTGGCTCCTTACATTCTTTTTGACTAGAAATCTTGATGTCTTTTGACAGTGCTGAATTCTTGAGAGGCACAATCCTAAGGCAAGTGAAAAGGAAGTTAAACATTTGCTTTGGCAAACATAGTTCCTTAGCTTGAGGGAAATGTATGCCCACTTCCATTAGTGGCAATTCGTTATTTCATGAATGTTATTTTAAACATAAAAAGAGATTTAAGTGGGGTGTATTACAAAAGCCAGTAGCATTCTATGTATTGTCAAAGCACATCTGAGAACAATTTTCAGAAATCTATAAAGGCCTTTTTTCTTGCTTGCTTGCTTATATCCAGAGTGGTACTGTGGAGTGTTTTGACCCTTCCCACCTGCAGACTTAAAATGTAGGACTAAATCTAACCATGCAGAATGGGGAGGTATAGTCTGGAGGTGGTATTTCTTCAAACTAGAAGTAGGAAAGGTTGATTTTTTGTTTTTAATGTGCCTAAAGCTTATATATAAGAAGAATCTAGCAGACCAGGGAGAAGTCTAGGCTAATCCATACCTACTGTCCTTCTTTTCTGTTTTCAGGGATTTCTTAGGTTAGTGGAAGAGAAATGTAATCCTCTACCCATAGACTATTCTACCAAATCATTTCCTCTTTATTCTGTTGTATGGGTAGATCTAGCTTGAATCAGGCTTGAGTTCAGCTGAGGGTCAACATCCATGAATGATTTTAACTGCACCAGAGAAAATGAAAGTTTATTTCCCATCCCAGCATCCCCCTGATTTCTTCCTTCTTCCATACACAGATTATCCTAGCCAAGAGGCCATTTCAGACAGCAGTCAACAGCTGGGTTGGGGGATGGATCACACACTGTAAGGGCAGAGACATAACTGACTGAGGATTTTATCACACCGGACAGATCCCGTGAAACAACTGGATTTAAACTGAAAAAGCCTGGAAAAGCAGGTAGCTTTTCAGATGACGTTTGGGGTTAACCCAAACAGAAAGTAGAAAAAACCCACAAAAGCGGGTTGTTTTTCAGATGACGTTAGCGTTAATGAGAATTAACACAACATTAACAAGAACGGAAACTAGGCAAAACCCACTCGTTCTTACTTTTGGAAAATCTTGAAAGTAAAAAGGGGTGGGTTTTGTCTACTTTCTTCATGTGTGAAAAACTACCTGCTTTTTCAGATTTTTTCTGGTTTTTAAATCCTGTTTCTGCACAGGATTTTTGCAGTTTGTCCCCGTGTGATAAACTCCTAAGTAGTTACTCCAAGTTTGATCCACTCTAGCAAAAATAAAAAATAAAAAATTAAAATAAACAAATAAAATCCATACCCACCATCAGATTAGATCTCTATCGGTTCCCCATGATCCACAGTGAAATTATAGGTAACTGCTTCCTTCTTTCACCCTTCTTTTGTCCATCCATTCTCAATTTGAGGAGTTTTGAAATTTGCAGAACATTGCCTTTCCACTAATGTAATATACCCAACATTACAATTCTTGCTCATCTCCTTCTCCTCCCCCCACATTTTCCCATCCTGTTCCTGTTCTTTTGCATTCCTGTCAAAAATCTTTAATGGATTTGTGACACTGCAACAAGGAAGCCACATCTTAACCAGTTAAACTATAAATGAATAAGTCTTATATTCTTCAGAGATATCTTTATTTTCTAATTTATTTCCAATTCATATCCAAGTTTTCCAATTTCCACCCAATTAGTTTTGTGGCACAGGACAACTCTTTCAGAGCTAAGATCTATAATCTAAAAATGGCACCACAATTTTTAGAATATAAAACTAAAAATTCAATGTTTTACAGATATGGAGTAGATTCTCTAGGATATGGTGCTATACATTTTTTTAAAAAAAACAACCAACAACCCCAAATTGATTAAAGACAGTGACTTAGAACTTCTCAACATGAATTTTCTCTTCAAATAAAACATCATAAAATTATAAAATCATTTTGATCTAAGTTACGTAGCACACAGTGCCCCCAGGTACAGTATCTCTAAATCAAAAGAGTTGGATTTAAACTCGAGATCATAACCAAGGGCCTATGGCCCTGGTAATCACCAAGGAGGTAAACTTATATGGCCACTGTGAAAATAACACAGAGATGAGCAGTAACATGTATGTCACTCTGTACTTCTTGCAATACAAATGTAGTTACTTTCATACATAGTAGGATATTGGGAAGGGCCAAAAGAAATTTCTTTCCAACCTGGACTTGGATTGTATGTCTATAGCTGGCTACATCTGCTCTAGTCATCTGTTCCAAGTCTTTGGAATGGAGAGGCAAAGCCAACCTACTCATCCAATCCAACTCCTCTTCCACCACTTACCCCCACCTGTTTTTCTGTTTCCATTTTTTTTTTTTTTTGCATTAGCTGCTTTATGTGTAAACCGTTTGCATCCCCGCCCCCATGCCAGATAAACAGAAGAGAGAAGTATTCATTTGAATCTGTTCACCTTAATAGAAACTAAAGAAGTGCTGCTTCTTACTAACTCAGGTCCCTCAGCAGTGGGGGGCACTCAACCGTAGCAGAGCTTCTTCATTGTTCAGCAAGGCTTTTCTTCCCCTGTTTGAAATCTGCAATATAAACTTGGCAGAAACCAGCTACAAAATAAGCCAGGAGTCCCTTGTGGCCTTGGATCTTGTTTTCCATAACCCATTTTGTAGCATACTTAAGCAAATTTTGGTTTGACAGCAGATTTAAGAAGGCAGGTTGCTACGGATTGCAGTTCATAACCTGAAAGGTGAAAAATATTACAGACAGCCACTAAAGTAAAGAATGATTTAAATAACAATAAATATTTCTAATATTTGTTGCTGTCAACAAGTTGATTTTGATTTATGGAGACCCCATGAACAAGAGACCTCCAAGTCACCCTGTCATCAACAACCCTGCTCAGGCCTTCCAGACTCAGAGCTGTAGCTTCCTTGGTTGAGTCTATCCATTTGGAATGTGGTCTTCCTCTTTTCCTACTACCTTCTACCTTTGTTGTTGTTGTTAACTGCCCTCAAGTCGATCTCTACTCATGGCGACCCTATGGATGAGACATCTCCAAGACCCTCTGTCCTCCACAGCTCTGCTTAATTCCTGCAACCCCTTAATATCCGTGGCCTCCTTAATAGAGTCCATCCATCTGGCATGTGGCCTTCTTCTCTTCCTACTTCCCTCCACTTTCCCCAGCATTATTGTTTTGTTTTTTTCCAAAGAGTACTCTCTTCTCATGAGGTGTCTGAAGTACAATAGCCCCAGTTTGATCTGCTCTAGGACCCATTTGTTTGTCCTTTTGGATGTCCATGGGATCCTCAGCACTCTTCTTCAGCACCATATCTCAAATGAATTGATTTTCTTCCTATCATCTTAACTGTCTATTCTCACATCCATACATGGTAATAGGGAATACAATGGCTTGTATGATTCTAACTTTTGTGCTGAGTGGTATCTTTGCATTTGAGTTGTATCTGAGTTGTATATCTTTGCATTCTACCTTACCAACGATTATTGTCTTTTCTAGTGAGTCATGTTTTCTCATGATATATCCACAGTACAGCAGTCTAAGTTTAGTCATCTTGGCTTCTAGGGAAGGTTCAGGCTTGATTTACTTTAGGACCATTTATTTATCCTTGTAGCAGTCCACAGTATCCATAGAACTCTTCTCCAGCATCACACCTCAAATGAGTTTATTTTCTTCTATATATGTTCTTCACAGTCTAGCTTTAACAACTATACGTAGAAATGGGAAATGTGATGGCACAGACAACCCTAACTTTAGTATCCAATAACATATCTTTACACTTCAGGATCTTGTCTAGTTCCTTTATAGCTGCCCTTCCAAGTTCTAGGCTACATTTACACTGCAGAATGAATGCAGTTTGTCACTGCTTCAACTACCATAGCTCAGTTCTATAGAATTCTGGATTTGTAGTTTTGTAAAATAATTAGCTCTCTCTGTCAGAGATCTCTGGTGCCAAAACAAACTACAAATGCGAAGATTACATAGGATGGAGCAATGGCAATTAAAGTGGTGTCAAACTGCATAAATTATGCACTGTGGCAGCAGCCCTAGTCTTCTTATGATTAATGACTGAGCCAAGGTACTTTAAAGCTATGCAAATCATTTGATTGTCCTGATGTGTAACCTGTACTCAGGACTAGAGGCTGCCATCAGAATTGAATATGAGTTCAACAGAATGGTTCCCAATCAACACCTCCACTGCCTGTCCATTTCTGGGCTCAATTCAAAGTGCTGGTTTTGACATATAAAGCCCTATATGTTTGGGGTCCTGACTATCTGAAGAACTGTATCTCCCTGTATGAGCCCATTAGGGTTTAAAGATCATGTGGAGAGGGCCTCCTCTCTGTTCCACCACTTTCTCGGGCTCATTTGATGGGGACAAGGGAGAGGGCTTTCTCGGTGGCTGCTCCCAGACTTTGGAACTCCCTCCCCAGAGAGGCCAGGGTGGCCCTGTCCTTGCTGTCCTTCCGGCTGCAAGTGAAAATGTTTTTGTGCTACCAGATCTTCACAAACAGTTGAGATTGGGCCCTTGATGCTGTGTGTTGGTGGATTGAAAGTTTAAGGGTCTGTATATAGTTTTAGTTTATTGTTTTAATGTTTTAGTATTTTTAACTTTTTAGATATATACTGTTTTTAAGCTCTTTTATCTTTTAAATTACAGTTTGTTTTTAATTTTTTTTAAAAAAAATACTAGTTTGATTCTGTTTTAATGCCCATTTTGTATGTTTTTAATTGTATTGGGGTTTTTTTTAATTTGTAAGTCACTTTG
Organism: Phrynosoma blainvillii; assembly: GCA_026167975.1. Taxonomy (NCBI): domain Eukaryota; kingdom Metazoa; phylum Chordata; class Lepidosauria; order Squamata; family Phrynosomatidae; genus Phrynosoma; species Phrynosoma blainvillii. Next base: position 159,954,512 of record JANUYF010000004.1, read on the forward strand.
TGTCCCAGTTGTGGGGGGAAATGGGGTAAGTACAACAACAACAACAACAACTGTTGTGCCATAGTAGCTGCCAGTGAAATTGGGTTATGAATGTTATGAATGGGTTATGTATGTTGGGAGACTAGATGGCCAGCCTGCCCTTGAATTGCACAGCAGTGCACTGCAGTAATGCCACCAATGCTACATTGGCATATTTTACATGATGCAGCAAATGAACAGGATCTGGTCCAAGGTTTCACTATATAAAAGAAGAAAATACCCCTTCAGTTGAGAGCAGTGCTCCAGAACTGAGATTTTCAGTTCCCTAATCCCACCAATATGGCAGTGTGGATCTATGCCATGAATTGTTGGACAGCTTTAGACAAATTTCTCTGTGTCCCTCTGAGCCTCACCATCCCTCTCTGCAGTAATACTGTTGTTGTTGTTGTTGTTGTTGTTTACTGCTGTCAAGTCGACTTTGAGTTATGGTGACCCTATGAATGAGAGACTTCAAGCTGATACATTATCAAGTGCCTTCTTCAGGTTTTGCAAACTCTGGACTTCCCTGGTTGAATCAATCCACCTATAGTGGAGTCTTCTGCTTTTCCTGCTGCCTACCACTTTACCAGGAATTATTGTTTTTTCCACTGAGGAAAAACTTCTTTACTTCTAGTGAGACCTCAGGCTTGATTTGCTCTACAATCCATTCATTTGTCTTCTGAATAGTCCATGGTATTTATAGACCTCTTCTTAAGCACTGCATTTCAATTTTTTTTTCCGGTTTGCTTTCTTCACTTTCCATCTTTCACAATCATACATGGAAACTGGAAATACTATGGTATGGATGGATCTTACTTTGGTATTTAAAGATATATCTTTACACTTGAGAATCTTATCTAGTTCCTACATGGCTGTTCTTCCAAGTCTTATGATTTCTTGACTTAAGTCTCCATTTTGGTTAACAACTGCTCAAAAATATAGGAAATCTTTTACTACGAGTGTTGTTCATTACCCACTTAAAGTTATTTAAATCATTTGTGCTCATTATTGAGAATATTCTTCTCAATATTCAACTGTAAGCCTGCTTTTGCACTTTCTTTCTTAACTTTCAGCAGTAATTGTTTTAAGTGTACTTTCTGTAATTAATGTGGTGTCATCTATATATCTCAAATTGCGTATTTTGCTTCTTCTGCTTCTTCTCAATCTAATTCAGGTTTCCGTATGTTTTGCATATAAAGATGGGATGATGAAATGCAACCTTGTCTGACCCCTCTTGTCAGTGGATACCATTCTGTTTCTCCATATTGTGTACTGAGGGTGGTTCTTGCACAGAGTATATTTTATGCAGCAGGGCATTAGACATTGTGATACTGCCATTTATTTTAGAACAAACCATAATTTCTCATGTTCTACACAGTTGAAGACTTTGCTGAAATGTCTAAAGCACAAGTTGATTTTCTTCTGAAATTTTTATTCAGCATATGCTTGTGATATGATCCCTAGTGTCTCTTCCTTCTCTGATTGCAGTTTAGACATGTGGCGTTTCTCGCTCCATAGATGGTAAAAGCTTTTCATGAGGGGGCAAGCCATCTCCTGAGAGAAAGTGAATTGTTAAATTGGTTGGGATGGAGATAGTAGCCACTAGTTCCCTCACTCTCTGTATATTGGTGAATGGGATAAAGAGAACAGGGTAAGGACAAAAGGAACTTTATGGTGGTTAATAGAGGAGCTTGAGGGGGAGGCCTGACATGCTATGACATTGCCTATATGGGATGACTGAACATGGTGGGATAGTGAGTGAGCTGCTGCATTGAGCTGCAACAGCTGTGCTGTGTGTGTGCTCTTGCCTGTGGATGGAAATAGCTATACCTGCAGCAAGTGCAAACTTGTTGCTGGGAGAGAAGCTCTGAGGCCCATGCTTATCAGGGAGAATAAAGCCTTTTTTGGGTAAGCATAGTAGATACTCCTGGAAGGGCAACATACAGGTGATGCCTTTGGGAAGAGGACAATTCTTAGAATAGAAGGCATATACTTAGAAGAGTGTGGCACACAAGGGGAGAAGTATCAGGAATCATGCAGTCATTTTGGAGCTGCACGATTAATTTTAACTTCCCCCTTCATCAAAGATCATGAAGCCAAGGGACAACTCAGTCCCCAGGGAGCATGGAGGGTTCTATGAATCAAAGGGTCACGGAGGAAGAAGGGGCAATTGGTGGTGGTAGACAATGCTCTGTGGAGAGGAAAAGATGAATAGATTGCAGGAGTGACAGATTGTCTTGTAAGGAGTGCTGTCTTCCAGGGGCCATGATTCAAGATATAATAATGAGGCTGACAAAACTTACCCAGCCCATAGACTATTACCCTCCCTTTCTGATTCACATGGGAGCAAACGATGCTGCAAGATGTACTCTTCAGCATATTGGACTTTGTGGCTCTGGCTGTTTGCAGTACAGATTGTTCTTTCATGGTTCCTTCATGTTGAAGCACATGGCCCAGGAAGAGAGAGAATAGTAGAAGTGGACATTGGCTCCACAAATAGTGCCATCCAGAATGATTTGGTTTCTTGAACATGGTTGGTACTTTCTTAAAGAAGGTCTTCTGACAAGAGACGAAGCCTTCTTGGTTTCCTCTAAGTTCTTCCCACATGTATTCTCCTGTTCCGCCTCAACAGAATGAAAGGGCGAGTGAAAAGCAGGTTGAGAAGTGGGAAGTGAATAACAAAATGAAAGCCATTATATAAAAGTTGGATCACCAAGATAAATATTTAATCCAAACAATAAGTAAGGCTGTTCCTTTCCACAGACTTTATTTCCCAGACTGGAAGACTATAACTTCCAGTGGTCAATCAGAATCAGCCAAGAATTTCTGGGCTTATTTCCTTATCAACAGGAGTGTGTGTGTGTGTGTGTGTATATCCATCCATCCACACAAGGAATGTGAAACAATATTGTAATGCTAAAAGCTGAATACCTCGAAATGGCCTCAGTCCCCTGCCATTTTCATCCTGCTTCCATCTGTGGTTCCCTTGGTTTCTCCTTTCTCCCTCTATTGCTGTTCTACATATTTTTGCACTTTGTCTTCAAGCTCACTGAATCTTAGTTTCCCAATCAGTAAATTTCTGTGTAAAGCTACCTTTTACATAGGATCCGCATAAGATTTTAATTTTACCCAAGCTGACAATTTCAGTATCCCACAAGGAGTGGAGATGAAAATTTTGTTTCTTGACAAGTTTGAACGCCATTCTGTATTACAGTGAAGTCAGCTGTCATCCCTGTACAAGGAATTCCAAAGTGTTAAATAATGTATTTGCATGTGATACTGTCTGTATGGGAAAAGGTTCGTGTAAAGCAACACAAGTGATCAGCAGCACAGGCTGAAACCAGAAACTGGCAGCCAGATAGAAACACATAAGCAGAAAAGCATATCAGCTGTCTGTATGGTAAGTGTTTGTAACACCACAGATTTCTTCTTTCATTATATTTCATTATGGAACAGTAAACTCAAAAAGAATAATCATATTACTGTATCTACATGATCACTCATCCCCACATTAAAAAAAAAGGAATGAGATTCTGTTGGTACTAAAGATGTCATGCAGAGTTTTCACCACATCAGTTTTTTGAGTTGTCAGTACATTATTTGAAGGCACCATCATGTGGTGACAGTTGGTATTTACTACACTTCTTTTGTAAACTGCCACGAGGTGAATGGGAACTACTCTGTGCTTATCTGAGCTTTCTTTCAAGGTCTTTGAGCCAGATTTTCTTCTGCCTTTTGCTCAGCTTCTGGGATGAATGCTACCTGAAGGGGGGCATGAAATAGACTAAGCTGGGCCCTGGATTCTTAAGTGGAAAGATTATGACATGTAGCCTGACAGCAAGACACATAAAAAATTTTGGCAAAGGGATCTGGGATTGTAACCCACCTCAATGGGAAGAAGGTTACTTTTAGGAATTAAGCCTTTCTGCAATTTATTTTGGTATTCACTAGCAGCCATTTTCCTCCCTTTCATGCTTCATGATCAAAGTGGATATCAGAGCTTTCTCATATTCTATTAGGACTATAAACCCACAAAAAATATTACTTTGCTGACAAATGCCATTTAGGTGGTTTATGTGAAAAACAGGATGAGAATTCAATTTATCACTGTATGTTTACCTGGTCCCTTGCCACATATGGGGAGACAGTTCTGCCTGTGTACTGCAAGCCTGGGCTTTAATGAGGAAAGGAGAAGGATGCTTTGTTTGATGATGATCTAGACAAGTAGTGGCCCTCTTAAAAAAAACAAAAACAAAAAAAAAACAAAAACATCCATCTCTCTGAAATCCTGCATGGAAACTCTGCAAGAAGTAGTTAGAGGAAGGAGTAGTCATGTAATTCCTGCTTCTAGAAGATGACAGGGGTGAAAAAAGGGATGGCACTTGTTTTTAAATATTTTGCAACATGTATTTGCTGTGAGCAATAAGATTCTTGTATGTGGCAGCAGGATGCATAGCTACTGATTGTAAAACTGCACATAGTCAGCCATCAAAATAATGGTATGTGATGCATTGGGATTAGGAGTGCTGGTTGAATCATAAAATCATAGAGTTGGAAGAGATCCCAGGGGCCATCCAGTTCTTCTGCCATGCAGGAATACACAGTCAAAGCATCCCTGACAGATGGTCATCCAGCCTCTATTTAAATACCTCCAAGGAAGGAGACTCCACCACACTCCAAGGGAGCGTGTTCCACTTTTGAACAGCTCTTGCTGTCAGGAAGTTCCTCCTAATGTTGAGGTGGAATCTCTTCCTGTACCTTGCATCCATTGGTCCAGGTCCTATTCTCTGGAACAGCAGAAAACAAGCTTGCTCCATCCTCAATGTGCCATCCCTTCAAATATTTGAACAGGACTATCATATCCCCTCTTAACCTTCTCTTCTCCAGGCTAAACATACCCATCTCCCTAAGTTGTTCCTCGTAGGGCATGGTTTCCAGACCCTTCGCCATTTTAGTCACCCTCCTCTCGACATGCTCCTGCTTCTCAACATCCTTTTTGAATTGTGGTGCCCAGAACTGGACACAGTAATCCAGGTGAGGCCTGACCAAAGCAGAATGAGTGGCACTATTACTTCCCTTGATCTAGATGCTATACTTCTATTGATGAAGCCTAGAATCGTATTGGCCTTTTTAACTGCCACATCACACTGTTGACTCATGTTCAACTTGTGGTCTACAGGACTCCTAGATCCCTTTCACATGTAATCTCGTTAGGCCAGGTGTTCCCCATCTTATATCTGTGCATTTCATTTTTTTGCCCTAAGTGCAGCACCTTACATTTCTCTGTGTTGAAATTCATTTTGTTAGCTTTGGCCCAGCTTTCTAATCTATTAAGGTCATTCTGAATTTTCATCCTGTCCTCTGGGGTATTAGTTACTTCTCCTAATTAGGTATCATTTGCAAATTTGAGAAGCATGCCCCTATTCTTCATCCAAGTCATTGATAAAGATGTTGAAGAGCACTGGGCCCAGGACAGAACCCTGTGGCACCCCACTGGTCACTTCTCTCCAGGATGAAGAGGAGCCATTGCTGAGTTGTATTTTCTAGCCCACATTTTACTAACTTTTTTGCAAGAATATAAGTATAAATACAGAAGAAGAGAGAGATTGATCAAAAGTTTGGGACTGTTTTAGACTAATATTGCTGCCCTCTGAACTTTGGAACAATGTACTCTGTCCTTTTAATATTGTTTATCCATGTTGCTAAGCTGAAGCTCTTGCTGGATCTGCTAGGAGTGAAATAGCTAAATAAAACACATATATTTGCAATTCATTTGAAATGGCCTCTTGCAGTAGATCACATTACGTAAGTTGTAATAATAATAATAATAATAATAAAGTTTATTTGTATCCCGCCCCTTGGTAATCCAATCTGGGCGGCATTTACAGTTAAAAGATACACATTACAAAAACATACAATATAAAAATCCCTCCCCCCCTTAAAACAGAATTAAATTTAAGACAGTGTAAAAACAATAAAACAAATTAAATCTAATTAAAATATATAAAGCCCTCCTGCCCAGAGACTCCGTGAGCCTGGTTTGCCTGGTATGCCTGGGTTTGACGATCCTCCCATCACATGATGGGGCCACGTGAGGATCATCGCATGGAGGATTGTTAATCAAGGGTAAGATCAGTTCAGTTCAATATACCTAGTCTGGAAAGGCCTGCCGGAAGAGATCCGTCTTGACGGCCTTTTTAAAGCTGTCTAAAGATGTTAAAAGACGGATCTCGTCCGGCAGGCCGTTCCAGAGCTTAGGCGCAATGACAGAGAACGCCCCCCGGGAGGTAGCTACAAGCCTAGATTTCTGTGGCTGGAGCAAATTCCTCCCGGAGGATCGAAGAGCGCGGGGAGGATTATATGGGAGCAGGCGGTCCCTGAGATAGCTTGGACCCAAGCCATTTAGGGCCTTAAAGGTGATCACCAACACCTTGTACCTGGCTCGGAAGCTAATAGGCAGCCAGTGGAGGGACTTCAAAACTGGAGTTATGTGATCCCTCCGAGATGTACCTGAGACAAGTCTGGCTGCCATATTCTGTACTAGCTGTAATTTCCGAACCAGGGACAAGGGTAGCCCCATGTAGAGTGCATTGCAGAAGTCGAGGCGTGAGGTTACCAACGCATGCACCACAGTCTCGAGGTCCCTTACTTCCAGAAATGGGCGCAGCTGGCGTATCAGCCGAAGCTGATAACAGGCGCTCCTGACCGTCGCATTAACCTGATTTATCATCAGGAGCGACGAATCAAGGAGCACCCCCAAGCTGCGAACACAGTCACTGGAGGAGAGCGTGACCCCATCCAGGACTGGAGGTTGCAACCCAATTCCTGGTTTCGGGGCCGCTACCGTGAGCACCTCCGTCTTGTCTGGATTCAGCTTCAATCTATTTTTCCTCATCCAGCCCATTACCGCCCCAAGACATTCATTGAGAGAAGAGGTGCCAGTGGAATTCGAGGCCGACGAACGAGATATGGAGAAATAGATTTGGGTGTCATCAGCGTACTGATAACACCCAGCACCATAACTCCGTATAATCTCACCCAGCGGCTTCATATAGATGTTAAACAACATCGGGGACAAAATAGCTCCCTGAGGGACCCCACAAGTGAGGTCTCTCTTACTGGAGCTACAGTCCCCGAGCAGCACCCTCTGGGACCGACCCGAGAGGAAGGACCGGAACCACTGCAAAGCAGTGCCCCCGATACCTAACTCCCTCAGGCGGCCCAAGAGGATGCCGTGATCTATTGTGTCAAAAGCCGCTGAGAGGTCTAAAAGCACCAACAGGGTCACGCTACCCCTGTCGATGTTCAGACGCAGATCGTCGGTCAAGGCAACCATGGCAGTCTCAACCCCAAAGCCTGTCCTGAAACCGGTTTGAAATGGGTCTAGATAATCGGTTTCATCCAAGACTGCCTGGAGCTGAAGAGCGACCGCCCTCTCGATCACCTTGCTTAAAAATGGCAGTAATGACACAGGCCTGTAGTTCTTCATGTCCAGGGGGTCCAGGGAAGGTTTTTTCAGAAGCGGCCTAACCGCCGCTTCCTTTAAACAAGATGGAACATGTCCTTCCCTAAAGGATGCATTGATGATATCCGTAAGGAATCTCATCACTGCATCCCCCCCCTGGATGGCCAGCCAAGATGGGCAAGGGTCGAGAGGACAAGTCGTCTTCCTCACCTTACCAAGCAGCTTGTCCACGTCCTCGGTACTCACAGATTGCCACTGATCCAGTAAAATAACATCGGCGGAGTCGGTGGATGCCTCGCCTATAGACTCTGTCTCAATAGTTGCGTCAAGGTCGGCTCTTATCTGAGAGATTTTGTCTGCAAAGTAGTTGTTAAATGCGTCACAGCAGGCCGTTGTCGAGTTAAGCAAGGGATTTGGCGCAGGAGGTACCTGCGTCATCTCCCTTACCACCCTAAACAGCTCTGCTGGACGAGACTCTGCAGACGCAATACGTGCAGAGGAGAATACTCTCCTCGCTGCACGTATCGCCTCCCGATAGGAATGAAGAAATTTCCTATGGCGAGTTCTGTCAGACAAGAGTCGAGATTTCCGCCACTTACACTCTAGCCGTTGTCCTTCCCGCTTCATCTTCCTAAGCTCAAGTGTATACCAAGGCTTACGATTTGGAGCGGGGTGGCAAGGGCGCTTGGGAGCGATCATGTCGATGGCCCTGGTGAGGTCGATGTTCCAAGTGTCAACCAGAGTTTCGACAGGATCACCGGCATTCCCAACCATTAAACCCTCTAAGGCTGTCCGGAATCGAATTGGCTCCATTAGCCTTCGAGGGCGGACCATTCTAATGGGTCCACCACCCCCGGTGGGGCAGGTACTGGCTCTAAGTTCCAACTTGACCAGGAAATGATCCGTCCACGACAATGCGGAGGTATGAACTACCTCCGCCCACGGATATTCCTGCTCCGTACTAAAGACCGCATCGAGTGTATGACCTGCACAATGTGTGGGCCCGTTGACCAATTGGGATAGGCCCATGTTTGTCATGGAATCCATGAACTCCCGAGCCGCACCTGTTAAGCTGATCTCGAGCGGAATGTTGAAGTCCCCCAGAACTAAAAGTCTAGGGGACTCCAGCAATAGCTCAGAGACCAGCTGTGTCAGCTCGGTCAGGGAGTCTGCTAGAGAACGGGGTGGCCGGTAAACTAGCAAAATCCCCAAACTATCCCTAGTCTTCAGGCTAAGGTACAAACACTCGATGTGGACTGTGTTTCGGATAGGTATCCTGGTCAAGGTCAAGGTGTTCTTATGGACTAGAGCCACACCGCCCCCCCGCCCACTTCCCCTCACCTGCTCACTAACAGAGTACCCCGCTGGGAGGGCTTGAGCCCAGGTAACAGCACTATCCACTCCCAGCCTTGTATTTGGAAGTTAAATGTGATTTTATTTTAGTTTGTATATATTTTAGCAATAGCAATAGCAAGTGCATTTCTATACCACTTATCAGTGCACTTAAGCACTTCCTAAGCAGTTTACATGTATAAGCTAATTGCCCCCAACAAGCTGGGTACTCATTTTAGTGACCTACAGAAGAATGTAAGGCTGAGTCAAGCCTGAGCCCCTTGGCTGGTATAGAACTCACAACCTTATGGTTTGCGAGTGAGTGTCTGCAGTACAGGCATTTACTGCTAGAAGATCTAGCAAAGGTTTTAAACACTCCAGTATAAAGCTAGAGAGAACAACTTCTGATTAGTTTTCAGTCAAAATGCCCTTGCAGGATGGAGTTCACATTACACTGATGATGATAGCTGACTGTTAAGTTGTGGTTCTAAATTGTCTGGAACCCATTCTCTCCAGCATGCTTTAGGCTATTCCAAGCATTTAATCCAGTTAGCCATCCTTTTATTTTTATTTTTATTTTTTCCATCTTTATTATTATTATTTTACAGAAACATCAAGATAACTTTTGACATGAGCTGTCATTATTTCCTGAGAGTTGTATAGGAGTCTGTACTTGTTTTGGCCTCGGTTTTTGGCAGCATGAAGTGGTTTGGAGGCAGGCAATTAGTGGCTGTGTATATCTAGTGTGAGGACAAACTCTTCTCTCCTTCCCAAGTATCTCTTCTTCACAGATGCTAATCTGGAAGTCATTTTAGACTAGCAACTGGGACAACAGTCAATTGTTCTCAATAATCGTAAGGAAATTAGATTTTCAAAAAATGTATTTCTAGTTTTGTCAGTGAGGTGCCAATATGTATTCCATGAGGAAGGGGAACTGCCTATGCTGGTCATCTTCCTTGCCTGTTGTGCTTTAGGGAATCAGCAGATAAGGAGTATTATTGTTGTTGCCCTCAGGTCATATACGTAGACATACTGCATGAAAACATCAGTCCATCTTATTTAAATAAATGCAGAAGTTACCTGGATTTTATTGTAGCATTATGAATAGAGATGCCATGATAATTGACAGGTCCACTTGCAATCCAGGCAGCATAATTCTAATCCTACTGGCAGTGGGCATGTCTGCACAGGCCATTTTGCTCTAGATTTTCCAGGCAGACTTGGAGCATACTATAGCAATGCCAGGCAGCTGTTTGTACACATCTCCCACTGTACTGCCCAGTGCCACTGCTGCTGGCATGAGTCGCTCCCTCTGTGACTGACACTGGGCACCTTGTTTCTGACCTCAAAGGGAGCGATGCGTGGCAGTGGTCTGTGTAGACAGCCATCCAATGCTGCTACAGAGTTCAGTGGTAATGAGGGGAATTCAGAGCAGCTCTGGGGCCAGAATATTCCAGGATCAGCCTGGAGTATTCTGACCAGTGAAGATGAGCCCCGTGATCCCAAACACTACTTTTATCTGACTCTACCAAATGCATTTTAATAGATAAAATCTCTCTTTCCAACTGCAACTAAAGAAGTGCACTGAAAGAAATGGAGCAGCTAGCTTCCACTAGTGCTTGTCTGTTCTTTCTAATGCACATCTGGTTGTTCATAAAAGTAAGGATGTTTGTGACACACCATAGTTTCCATGGATGTCCATGATTATGGAGCATGTCCCTAATTATGGGATATTTCATTGACATTTATTTTATTTGCGTCAAACACAGTCAGTGTTTGGCAAAAGAAAGAGCTGCTTCAGAGAGCACACAGTTATATAGACTCCCACAAGAGGCAAGGATAGTCCCTTACTTATAAGTAATGTTAGGCCAGTGCTGTCTATCAGCCATAACTTCTGATTGCAAAATTTGGTGTTGAAGGCATAGAGAAAAAGCAAAAGAAACTGCCTTTTTCTTGGTCTTGGTGGGTAGCTGCTAGAATGCTGTTCCTGGTGGACTTGTGTGTAGGAATATTTGGTATCTATATTATATGGCTCAGTTTGATCTTGGATTGCTGCCCATATTGATCATTTAAGGATTGAAATATATTCTTAGGAAATATTTCATTTTCACATGTGTAAGCTGAGCATCCCCCAAGCATTGAATTATAAGCCCCTTTGCCTTACGGTTTCTTTTGTCTTACCTTGCAATATCTACTTCATCTTGGGATGACATATTTATCTTCAAAGCACTGGAAATTCCTTCCTCTTTCATCTGAGTCACAGTTCTGTAGAACCATGCACCGGAGATGTCTGGTTGTAATTTGGGAACTAAAGCATATCCATTTGTGCTGGCTTGAGCCATCTCTGCTCACTTATTAAAATCTCTACTCTTGTTTTTAAAAGCTCAGGGGGCAGGGGGATGCACTGGGCAAGTATCTGGGGCTGATGATTGGTAGGAATATTTGGTGCCATATCTATATTAAACAAAGTGCAACAGGGCTAGTGGAATATGAGCTTGTGATAGAAACAAGAGAAAGTATTCCGAATGCTCTTGTAAGGTATATAGAAAAGCATAATACTTGTTTTAGGAAATCCATCTTAAGATATAATCTTAGGATGAGATAGACCAAAAAAGCCTTGTCCTATACAATAGTCCAGGGGTAGGCAACCTTTCCCCTTTAAGGGCCGAGGGACTTCAGCTCCCAGAAGCCTCAGCCATGTTGGCCAATAGTCCCATGTTGGCCAATAGCTCCTGGGATTCTGGGAGCTGAAGTCCCTCGGCCCTTAAAGGGGAAAGGTTGCCTACCCCTGCAATAGTCCCTAAAAGCTGGTTCTCGTGTGAGTGTAAGGTAGCATCCATTGTTGGGTTGTTCCAGATGAAGGAAAATAAAGAGACTAACTAACATCTAGAGAGAAGGGGAAAGGGCATCTTCAGGTAAGAAGAGAGCAGAAGATTTGAGTACAGAGACCTAAGCAAGACAGAGAGAGGTGAAAAGAAAGGGCAGGTATTTTCTATATTCCCCTTTCTCACGTTTCACTTTATACAAGCATTGATTCCTCTTTGCCTCCAATATTTTGAGGAGATCCAGCATAGACCTATGCTGATATTATACAGCATACAGCTTGGAAAAATTAATTTTGGGACTTCATTTCCCAGAATGCCCCTATTGGCTGTGGGTTTGGGAGTGCTATAGTTCAAAAAAGTAATTTCTGAACTCTGGTATAGTGGCTAGGAGAAAAAAAACAGTTCACATCTTGTTTCTGCTGTAAATTCATGAATTTGCCTTAAACTCACCTGCCCCTCCCCAATGCAATATAGTGATAATGATGATAATACTTGTCCACCTTACAGGAGTGCTGTGAAGATTACTCAGTAATTTTTCAAAGCAAGTTAAGTGTCAAAGAAAAGGCTGGATTCTGTCATATGTGTATAGTGGGGCTATTTTGGCACATTTGCATATTTTACACAGTTCTGCTAGTCTTCACTTTTAAAATTTTACAATTTTCCATTTAACCACATAAAACTAAGTAGATGTGAATACATTTAGGCTGGGCATGTGGTAATGTAATTCAAAGTTATAATTTCATTTTTGCTAGTTATTTATGTCACTATTATTGCCATTACATTCAGTGATACATGGGAGTTATGATTTATGTGCAAAAAACCATTACTACGGATGGTGTGGTATGGAAGGAGGTAAGTGGAGACGTGTGACACCATGATGACACATGTGGCACTAGATGACACAGACCCTACTGATGCCACTGACCATATTGCCTCCCACCCATATGTGTGTGTAGCTATGTCATAGATGTAACTTTGCTTTAACCTAATAAGAGAGTAATGGTTGTCTGAGGCCACATTCTCATTAAGACTGCTGTATATGCTACTGGATTGTGTCATTATAGTTGGAAGAATTTCTAAGAGATCAGACCTTGGGAGTTGTTTTTGTTGAATGCATGTATATTTTAATACCTTAGAATACTTAGGTTTAGCTTGTTTATTTAAGTTATTAGATGTCTTTGCTATGGTGGACACTTCTCTTCCCCCCCTTTGCTAGCTAAACTGTGGTCTAGAAGATATATGTTGATTTATTTGTGTTTGAGAACAGAGAGGCATTTCACTCCATTTCTTCCTGTGACACTAACTTTGTTGGAATTGTTTTGCAGTGCTTGTGCTTGTTTGTGGTTTGAAGCTCAGGTTCAATGTGCTCAAACATGACTAGTATATGTACAGCAGTCCATAAACAAGGCAGTGAATGATAATCATGCTGTTGACTGTGAAGTCTAAGCTGTGAGCTTGACCCCATGCCTTTTAGATTGACTCTTTCAGAATGGATTTTTTTTTAAGGCATGCTATTTTATACTAGCTGAGGCACTATTTGGGATCATTTGGTCCTCACGTTTTATAGTTCATATCTGTCTGTATCTTCTGGTGTGATATACTAATTAATACAGTGCCTCCTCTCTTTCTTTATTGATTCCCATTTCACTGAACAGCCTTGATAAAAGTGAGATTGGAGGATTGTCAGGTTTTTGTCTATGGAAAGACAATGCCGCAATATATCTCTTTATGCCACAAAAATCGTCATTGTTTTTGCTTCCTTCTTGCCACCCCAGTCCTTTCCTGCTTACTGAATCCTTGTTTCATTCTCTTGATAGCCTTTCCAGGCTGATGGCTGGTGTGACACCATCAATAACCGAGCCTATTGTCAGTATGATGGTGGGGATTGCTGCTCTTCCACAGTCTCCTCCAGGAAGGTAAGTGAGATGCTGATTAATCACCCATATCATAGCAGCTTTACATTTATAGGCAAGAATCTGTGCTCCATTAAAGGTTTGGTCTCCACTTAAATTCCTGGCCACATTTTCCATTTAGTAGTAGATTTGGGGGTTGGCTAACAGGAGATGTCATCACTGAACAAACAAAAGATAGAGCAGGAACAATCCCATAGGTCCTCTTTTTGTTATGCCTTACTTGTCCCATTCCTGTGTGTGAGAAGAAGGGACACATTTTTTTTTCTTCTTGTATGTGAGATGGTGAGATATTTTCTGTCAGTTTCCTTACATTCATGAGCACCATTTTTGCACAGTTTCTGTAGTAAACTTTGGTATGGCTAATTGTTGCCTTGACTGTTAAAATTAATGCACTGACTGGGTTGTTTGGTCTTTTTCACCAGTCACCTTGTCCTTCTGTGCTTGCTGTTGTGTGTCGATTGCTTTGCAACGGAAACGTTTGCTTCTTTATATAGAGACATTTTGTGCATGTTTGCAGAAAAATCAATGGAAAAGTAGTCATCTTATTCTCAGTCTAACACTACAGCCGAGAAATCTTGTCACAGTTAATGAAGTCTCAACAGGTTGTCTTGAAATGGCATTGAAAACTAGTAATTTAGCAAGGTTTCCTTATGGCTCACGCTGTACCTCTCCTCTTTCAATATACTGGAGAAATTCACCTCAAGGGCACAGTATATTCCTTCCAAACTAGTGTTAAGTAGGTAAAGCTGTGGTGAAATCACTTTATATCCCAAAGTTTTGAATGGGAGAAAATGCATAGTATTCAACAGAAAAATATAATGTCGAATTTAGTCCATGTAGTCCAAAAACTGTTATCCTTACATTCTTTTCACAATATAGGGTTCTCTTCCTAACTTTTTGTAGAGGTTATCAACCTGTGCTTGGGCTATATCACTTCAGATTGCAAATGGAGGTTTGCATGATTGAAGTCTTTATCACAACAATAGCAACAAAAATTCCCTAAAAACAGCACACTAAATGTGGGGGCAGTGCCCTGGCTTAACTGAGGTTGAAACCCAACAAGATGGAAGGCCTTAGATTAGTGGCCTTCCTGTTTAAGAATAGTGTAGATAGCATGTCCTAAATGGAGTTGGACTCCATTTGGACAGAGCAGTGCATCGCTTGGAGGGTTATTCCCTGATTCAGCATGATCAGTTGAGGTGGCTTCAATGGATAGCAGTGCCTTTTTATATCTGTAGATGGTTTGCCATTGATGTCTATTCCTAGATAATTTGGCCATCGTTCATACTTTAACCTCCTGATTGGAGGGGCTCCAGTGGGGCTGTCCTTGAAGATATGTAAAAATCATCTGTTTCTCACAACATGACCACAGATTTGTATCAGGTATAGCCAAGCATAATCAAACCATTCTGAAGGAGCAGTCCTGGTTACCTATTTTCTTCTGAACCTGATTCACGATCCTGGTGTTCACTTTCAAAAGTCCAGATAACTGGGGATCCAGATACCTGCAGGAGCATCTCACCCTCGGTCAGTCTGCACATTACTTAAAATCATCAGATAATGCTCTTCTCCATGTACCTCCAAATACACACATATACATGAATAGCACACTGGAGGAGATGTTCTTACCTTCTGAATTAGCAGGAGACTTGAAGCCTTCTCTGTGATGGCACCTACTCTTTAGAATTCTATTCCTGCTGACAGCGATCTGAATGCCAGGCTCCATGTTATACTCACAATACCTGTCTCTTGTCTGTTGAAAATTCTCAGTTTATGTCAGGGAGTAGCCATTTGTCATTTTTCCCAGCCCCACTTTTTTATCCCTACATATAGCTTTCCCCTTAAGAGAAGGGATGGGAATTGTGTGGCCTTCCAGAACTTGTTGAACTGTAAATCCCAGCATTCTTTACCATTCTCTATGTAGCTAGAGATGCTAAGAGTTGCAGATCAACAAGATCTGGAAGTCCACACAACTCTAACCCCAACCTTAGAGGATAATTTCCCCTAAAAGGTAAAAGGGGAGGTTGCAGAAAAATCAGCCTGTAAAGCAGGAATGGACATATTTCAGAATATCCTTCCTTCTGGTCTTCTGACTCCCCCCCCCCCCCCCCCCCAATACCTTTTGCATTTTCAAGGCTAATGTCCTATTTTCATTATTTCTGTTTGGGGTTTTAAATGGCTACAGGGACCTGAAAATTTAGCAAAATGACAGATTACTTCTTTGATAAAGCAGTATGTCTGGGGACCATGGAGGGTCCACCCCTGCTCTAAAGAGAGTGACAAACGAAGACAAAGGCATATGAGCAGAAGCTTCTTCTCCAGCATGTGACTTGGATCTCTGGACTTGTTCACATGAGGAAGACAACATGTTACCACATCCTAAGTTTGTTTCTACTTGCACTGGATAGGTGTGTGAAAACCTATTGTGATAGTTCCTTGAGAGAACTAAACTGGTTTGATTTTACTCTTATTAAAGCTTTTGCTAAGGTGGCAGGCAGCATACTGTTGGTGACATATGTGCATGTTAGACTTGATTGTTCTTGCTTTTGTTGTTAACTGCCCTCAAGTCAATCCTGACTCACGACAGCCCTGTGGATGAGACATCTTCAAGTCTCCCTAACATCCACTGCTTTGCTTCCTGTAAATTCATACCCATGACCTCCTTAATAGAGTCCATCCATCTAGCATGTGGTCTTCCTCTCTTTCTACTTACTTCCACCTTTTCTAGAATTACTGTTTTTTCCCCCAATGAGTCATGCCTTCTCATGATGTGGCCGAAGTACAACAGCCTCAGTTTAGTCATCTTGGCTTCCAGGGAGATTTCTGGCTTGATCTGTTTCAGGATCCATTTGTTTGTCTTTTTGGCTATCCACAGAATCCTTAGCACTCTTCTCCAGCAACACATCTCAAACAAATTGATTTTCTTGCTATTTACTTTCTTAACTGTCCACCATTCACATCCATACATGGTAAAAGGGAATACAAGAGCTTGTACGATTCTAACTTTCATGTTCAGTTGTATGTCTTTACATTTTAGGATCTTTTCTAGCTCTTTCTTAGCTGCCTTCCCCAATCTTAGTCTTCTTCTGATTTCTTGACTATAGTCCCCATTCTGATCAATGCTTTATCCAAGGTACAAGAACTCTTTTACTATTTCTATTTTCTCATTGTCTAGGTTGAATTTGTGTAGCTTCTCCATGACCATTATTTTTGTTTTCTTTCTGTTCAACAGTAAGCTTCCTTTGCACTTTCTTTCTTAATCTTCCTTAGTTGTTCTACATCTCTGATGATTTCTACTAGTAGTATGGGGTCGCTATTACTATTCCTTCCTCCTATTTTCACTCCTTCTGTGTCCAAGCCTGCTTTCCTTACAATATGTTCTGCATTTAAGTTGAACAAGTAGGGTGATAAGATGCAACCTCATCTAACTCCTTTGCCAGTTGGAAATCATTCTGTTTCTCTGTGTCCTGTTCTGACGGTAGCCTCTTGTCGTAAGTACAGATTCCTCATCAGGACTATCAGATGTATTGGCACTCCCATGTCTTTAAGGGTGTTCCATAGCTTTTTGTGATCTATGGAGGCAAAGGCTTTGCTATAGTCTATGAAACACATGTTGATTTTCTTTTGGAATTGCCTGCTATACTACATTAGCCATTGTATATTTGCAATGTGGTCCAGCTGGTTCTTCCTCATCTGAATTCCTTTCCCTGTCCCCTTCCCAGCAGTGATCCCTCCTGGGGCTTGAAAGCTGAGGGAGCTTGGGGAGGACACAGAGTTGTGTGGGCAGAGCATTTCACTCTGCCTGCTTATTGTACAATCTTGGCTGATGATGATTACTGATTGATTATGATAGCTGGGTATGTATTGTTACTGGAGAATTGCATTTGCAGGGTGAAGTGAACAAATTGTTTTGATAAAGAAAAATACAACTGAATGGAATGAGTGCATAGTGGAGGGTGGTGGGGATTCTCTGACAGCCTGAGGCTTCTGTACTTTAAACCCTCTGTTCTCCAATGCCTTCAGGTGGTCCTTTTTCCTAATGGCTGTGACCAGGATGAGTGCACGTGTCGGGACCCAGCAGCAGAAGAGAACCAGTAACACCACCAATGGGGCTTGTGTCGTCAAGGCCACAACTGTAGGAACCTACAAGGGCTTGTGTAGGAGCAGGAACAGGGGAACTTCAAGGGCTAATAGAAAGGACTTCACTGGAAGCACATTCATAGACGCCTCTGGAGGCATCCATGTACAAGGAAGAAGGAAAGCTGCAAAGGAAGGGGTGGAAAGAGGAAGAAGAATGCAAGAAAAAAGTGATCACCCTTACAACCCCAGTTGAATGCTTTCTTATCAGAATAGAGACACAAGCCGCAGCCTTGTCAACAATATTGGCAAACTGTCTCAAGGTCAGGCCTCTGGGCTGCCTTCATTGCATTACTGTATCAATGGTTTGCTACCTACAACTGTTTTATCTTTGCTCTGAATGTTGTCAGTAATCTCCCCTTCAGTGTCTAGGATTTGATTTAGCAAGGGAGAGGGGGAGATGAAAGTTATCTGTCTGCAAATATTTAAGCATAATTTTATTACAAATCTATATTATATTTTTATTTGCTGTTTATTAAGCTGAACCATGCTGCTGTGAAGTAAAAGTATACTAGAAAATATGTGGGTTTGTAATGAGAGAAATTCCCAGAAATTGAGAGATTCCAAGGACTGGGGGTCTGAGCAGAATTAAGAATGTTCCATCCCGCCCCACCCTAGATGTACAATTTCAGGTTGCCAGATTGAATGTTGAATGTCCCCACTGTTCCCCTCCTACCCCCAAGATCTCCATACATGTGGAGAACAATCCCATACCCCTAGCCGTTTGTTTTGTTTTGCAAGGAATACCATCCTGAAGTGGTACAGTCCAGAAAAAAAAACTTTACTACATGATTTTGCTTATAGTATACCCTGTCCACAAGTTAGGCACTTCTATGTAACAAATAATGCTCACACACTCTCTGCCAGTCTCAAAAGAGATATTTACAAAGATCACATGCTACAACAGTAGTTCAGCACATCTAAAAATTAAAAGCAGTGAGATGAGTCATCTATTCTCCATTAAAGGACCATATAGCAGATCTATTCTACATCAAAGGACCATACTTCAGGGCATACTCAGAAAGATAGATTTGTAGAGTTGGAAAGGGACTGCAATGACCATTTAGTCTAACCCCCTGCTATTCAGGAATACACAACTAAAGCATTTCTAACAGTTGACCATCCAACCTCTGTTTAAAGACTTCCAAAGAAGGAGGGTCCACCAATCTCCAAGGCAGTCTACTCCACTGTTAGACAATCCTTACAGTGAAATAGTTCTTCCTAATATTTAGGTGGAATTTCCTTTCTTGTAAATTCAATCTACTGGCTTGTGTTCTAGTTGCTGGAGCAACAGAAAAAAACAACACTCTTCACTCCATCTTCTATAAGACATCCCTTTAGATACTTAAATATGGCTATAATATCAACTCTCAATTTTTTTCTCACTTCAAGACACTCAGCTCCCTAAGCCATTTCTCATAGGGATTGGTTTCTGGACCTTTTATCATCTTGTTTGCCATGTCTTTTAAGCCTTAGAAATGCTACAGGTCATCTGCCAGGAGCACATAGATTTCAGCTAACCTGCTTCACCCAGTCTGAAAGCTGCCCTCCTGGAGCAGGGTAGGAGTTAACTGTCATGCTGGAATTCCCTCCCCCTCTTGCTTGGGCCATTTGTCCTCCAACAGAAGTGAGAAAAGGAATTTCTTAACCAACTTCCAGCAGTGACCAGAAATTCTAAAGGCTTTTCAATGAGGAGTGTCTTGCCTTAATTGAAAATAAAATGTGAGCATTTGCTTCCTAGACCTAGCTATTGATGTAGCAGCCGTATTCCCATTAGTCATTATGTGAAGGTCATGAGAGGAGAAAATAGTGCTTGGCACCTCTATATTAGAATGGTTGGTTCCTCCAAAGACTGAATCTATCTGGGAGTTGGGGAGTTTTACCCCATCCATCCCTATTCATATTTTTAGGAAAGCTTAGTGAAAGGGTGCAGCACAGCTCTAGTTTAGAGTTCATCCATTCTTCTCTACCCTAATCAGCCCCTGCCTGGGTTTTCAGGTAGACAGTTCACACCAACCCATGTAGTTGGCATAGCCTTACTGTAAAATACACTAAAGCAGGGGTAGGCAACCTTTCTCCTTTAAGGGCCGAGGGAGTTCAACTCTCAGAATCCCAGGAGCTATTGGCCAACATGGGACTATTGGCCAACATGGCTGAGGCTTCTGGGAGCTGAAGTCCCTCGGCCCTTAAAGGGGAAAGGTTGCCTACCCCTGCACTAAAGTGAGCAGGTGGAAGCATGTTTTAATAGAGGAATTCTGCTCCCTCCTGCCAGAACATCTGGTAAAGGATTTGTTTTAGAGTAACCCAGTGGAGTTCAGAACAGCATAGTCTGGGGGCCTATGCAGACTGCCAGAAATAGTGCACATTAAATTGAGGCACTGCCCTGGCTCAGTGCTAGGGAGTCATGGGAATTGTATTTTTTTCTGGGACATTGAGCCTTCTCTGTTAGAGAGCTCTGGTGCCACAATAAATTACAGTTCCCATGATTCCCTAGCACTGAGCCAGGGCAGTGCCTCAATTTAATGTGCACTATTTCTGGCAGTCTGCAAAGGCCCTGGATCAGTACTGTAGAACTGTTAAGGATAGTCATGTTCTCAGTATACTAAGAAATACATATTAAGAGCCGGACTACATATTAAGCTGATGAAAGTTAGTTGGTTAATATTAATGTGTGTGTGTGCATGCACACACATGTGCATGTACAACCATAGACATGCATGTGTACGTTTGTAGGTATCTTCTTCATTCCTTCACCCTTCATCCAAGCTTATTCTGGTTTTGAAGCTAAGTGGAAGGAGAAATAGCAAGAGAGATGAGTTGCAAGAGAGAAGGTTACCCCTTTCATGCCTGCAAATCTTCACTGCAAATACAACCCCACATCCAGATTAAACAGTACATTATCTATGCTCTCTAATGCATGTTCGAGTCTGTTGCCATGCAAGACTCAAATGCTCCAGTATTATCTATTCCCCTAGAATGCTTACGTGAGAGTTAGAAGTCCTCAGCTGCACACAATAAGATGAATATTCATGTGATTGTATTTTATTCTAGTTGAGAGGAGAGGAAGAAGGAGATACTGTGCAAGTTTTAAGGCCCTTCCATTAAGGTAGAAGAACTGAACCACACTGGAAAGCTTAAGAGGAGCTTTTTTGTTTGAATCCTCATTGAATCAACTATGAACGTTGAGCCAACATTTTTGTCAATTCCATTGATTCAATGGGTCTACTCTAGTTGGACCTACCAATGGATTTAAGGCCTTGGTTTGAATCCTGCTTTAGTGCAGGTGTATCCTACACCTTTTTGGTTCTCACATGATTGTACCCTACCTTCTTATGTAGTTCTACAAAGCTTGGGTGGACTACAGTTTCCAGAGCCCCTAAGCCTCATGACAATGCTGGCTTTGGAGATTTTGGGAGTTGTCATCCAAACTAAGGAACTTTTTTGAATTCTGGTCCTTCACCCCTGTGTCTCTGCCATACCACAATGGGACAAACTCCCAAATTACTCCCCAAAATACATATCAGAGAAAACTGATACTTAAACCTAATCTAAAAAAACTTCTGCTGCCAGGCTTTGTAACTATGTTCACTAATATGGATTCCTGCCAATGTACACAGGTGACGGAAGACCAAAGGAGTTTTTTTTCATACTCAACTGAGAAAGTAAAGCTGGACTGTATGAAGGCATGCCACAAACCTGTTCCACCTATTCGATTTGCTGCATCCTGATTATCATTTTGATCTCTCTTTCCCTTTCCCATCAACTTTCAATTCCTGTCTTGTTACTTAAAGCTATCAAGGTTTTCAAGTGGTTTTCCTGTAATCCTATAGACTGTAAATTCCTTTTAAAAACAAAAGTTAAAAACAGAGTACTATTAATGGGTTATTCTTTGCTTAATATATTGCATTTTCAGATGTGCACCTTAGGAGTTTTTTTTCATACTCAACTGAGAAAGTAATTTTAATAAGAAGAAAAAACATGTTTGAAATGCAGGTCTCCTGAAGATACATTGACTAGATAGACCTGTATCCTGTAAAGAGTGGCCAAAGCTTGAGGAGGAATTTGGCTGAATATGGTGATGATATCTGGAGCACTGCCACCCATTTTACAAATATAACATTTCATCTAAAATGGAGCTCCTGAGAGACATGATTGACCTTGCCATTTTGCTTATGCACACCATTTTATTGCAGAGGGAACAGAAATTCTAAAATGTTTATTATGTCAGTAGAGAAAACAAAACAAAACACCACATGCTGGATCATAAACAGCAGAGTCCCACTCAAAAGGAAGAAAGGAGATGGTCTTGGGTTCCCCCCCCATAGAAGTGTTGAGTCCAACCCTCTGCTCAGTGCAGGATCTCCAGCTAGTGCATCCCCAGCAAGTAGTTGTCTAGCCTCTTTTTGAAGATATCTAATGAGAGGGAAACCCCACCAGCTCTAGCAAATTGGTTCCATGGCAAACCACTATCAGTATCAAGAAATTCCTTCTAATGTTCAATTGAAATCTACCCTCTATCATTTAAAACCATTAGACTTAGTCCTACCCTCTGGGGCAGCAGAAAACAGGCCTGTCTTCTCTCTGTGACACCCCTTGAGGTAATGAAAGAGTGCAATCATATCACCCCTCAGTCTTCCCTTGACCAGGCTGAACATGCCCAGCTCTTTCAACTTTTTCTCATGTTTTGTTCTTCATACCTATCTTTGTTGCCCTTTTCTGAACCCACTCCATCTTATCCGTACCTTTCTTAAAGTGAGGCACCTTCCTCATTTTCAGTTACTTCTTGAAAGGTCCTCTGGGGGACTCTCAAAATGGGTGGGATTCATGCAGCTCTCCAGATATTCTTGGACCACATCTTAAAACATTCCTCATCACTCACGGTGAGTGACAAGAATTGCTCTCCAACATCTGGAGGGCAACATGATTCCCATCCTTGCTTTAGAATGACATGAGAGGTTAGGCAGGGAGGTTCATGTGGAACTGGGAAAGAATACCTGGCTTACCATATATCACCACATCATCCTCTGAAGAGCCACTGGTAGGTGTATCCACACTAAACAGGTATAGCAGTTTGATTCCACTTTAATTGTCATGAGTCCATCCTATTGAATCCTGGGATTTGTAGTCTGGGGAAAACGAATGTGTTTGACATAGAATTCTTTGCTAGAACATTCTAATGCTGTCCCTGAAGAGACTTGAAAGACAGACCTGTAAATCTCCTAGCAGTTGATTTTGTAGGGGCAGCCATGGCAATGAAAGTGGTGTCGAAGGGCTGCAGTATGGATGCACCTCTAAATTCCAGGGCCTTTGGAATTCAGTGCAGAACAGTCTTTCTGTTCATAGAATGGCCCTCTGCTCCCAATCCCAGAACTAATTTTTGATGCTATTGCTTTGGCTTAGTCTAGGCTGCATCCTTTCTGATCCTCCAAACCAATGTTACATCCAAAATAGAACACAAAAATAGTTTCTGCATCTCCCACTGAAGGTTTTGAATGGTAGGAAGCATCCTTGCAAATCTGAGCATCATGTTGCTTTGTACAAAGCTATTGTCCAAAACAGTTCCCAAACTAAGTGAAAACAAATCATAGACCAACACACACACACACACTGTAAATCTTCAAGGCACAGAAAGGGTTTTACTTCACCAGATGCTTAAGCAAGAATGAACCTAATTTTGATTTTCACTTAGAACTACTGTTCTTGACAAAAAACCTCTGCATGGATGGCAGGCTTGTTCTAAAGGATCCCAACAGCTAAATTGTCCCATAAAAGAGGTGCAGTTTGGTTCAATGGCCCATGCATCCAATCCAGAGCATCCAACCAGCTCTGAATTAGGGTCTCACATGCCTCAAGTTTATCATAGTAAGGGTTTGTTTTTTGTTTTTTTACAAGAGCTTAGTTTTATTTTCTGATATTAATTGGGAAAATGTGGCCTACGTTAACTGCTGCTATGTCTTTGACACCTCAACCAAAGTTGCTTCATTTCATACCTCAGTATAGATTCTGACACTGAGTACAGATTTGGGTTTCCCAGGCTTCAGAAGCATCAAGCTCACTGACTGGTAGCCCATCATAGTTAACTATTTACACTCAGGATGGTTTCCCCATTTGCTTAAGACAGACCTTCTAGTATTAAACTAGATCATTTTCCTAAGATATGAGCTGAAAGATTAGAAATTGTTAACGTTTTTGAGTACAGGACTATGGATGATGGAGCTGTATTCCACCAGTACTGCTAACAGAATATGCCAATGGGGTGAAAGCCATCTTAGGGAGGTTGCAGACTGCCAGAAATAGTGCAAATTGAGTCCACTTTTAGGGTTAGGGTTAGTGCTAGGGAATCATGGGAATTGTGGTTTTTTTTCCCCCCTGAGACACATAGTCTTCTCTGTCAGACTCTGGTGCCACAATAAAATACAGTTCCCATGATTCTCTAACCCTAACCCTAAAAGTGGACTCAATTTGCACTATTTCTGGCAGTCTGCAACCCCTCTTAGAGAATTATTTCTTTGGCATGGGAATGTGGGACTGCCTTCAGCAACATGGAGCATCTTGCCCCACTCTCTGAGGAAGGGTGTTCTTCACAACTGAGGCTGCTGCTATTTTATTTTATTTTTTT
Source organism: Phrynosoma blainvillii (assembly GCA_026167975.1). Classification (NCBI taxonomy): domain Eukaryota; kingdom Metazoa; phylum Chordata; class Lepidosauria; order Squamata; family Phrynosomatidae; genus Phrynosoma; species Phrynosoma blainvillii. Next base: position 159,978,821 of record JANUYF010000004.1, read on the forward strand.
GTATTTGATAATTATTTTTTATAAAGATCTATGGAAATAAATAATCTGCCAATTCTCTTGTCTCTTTCTCCATGTTGTGATCTATGATTTGAAAAAGAAAAAGGACTGTCAACACTGAGAGGCAGAAAGAATTCTTCCTATTTGAACATATTTTTCCTGGAAATAAACACATGATGGCTGCCAGGTTGTTTTTTCTTGCTTTGCAATAGTTGCTTGATATCAATTCCTACAATGTTGATGTTAGTCCATAAAAATGGGAATGTGCACATTCTTGGTCTTGACACTAAAAGAAAACAGGAGTTCCAAAGCTGGAAGTGTTCAGTGTGAGGTTCCTCTCCAGCCAGTATCAAATTAAAACCAAGGCCATGAAGCATACTAGTACAGTGGTATCGCTTGATATCCACTGGGGTTTAGTTCCAGGACCCCCGTGGATACCAAAATCCATAGGTGCTCATGTCCCATTATATACACTGGGGTAGTAAAATTCTGTTCCTTATTAAAAATGGCAAAAATCAAGGTTTGTTTTTTTGGAATTTAAAAAAAAACACCTTTGAAGCTGTGAATTGTTGAATCTGTGGATGCAGAATCCATGAATATGAAGGACTGACTGTATTGCAAGAGGTACCTTCCTTAAGGCTCTTCCAGACTGGTCCAAAGAAGCTTGAGTTTGTGCAACATAGCGCCTTCTATTTTGCTGGTTGTTATTGCCTCCGTGGCTACTTGTCCAGTTCTTTCGGAAGGTTGCTTGTGACAAAAGGCTCTCCCAAATGTGTTTTTAAAACAACAACTGGAACACCGTTTGTTTATGTGGTCCTATGGTTTGAAGGACAACTTTACTCCTCTCTGAATTTTTAATTTTTTTTTAAGTTACAGAATGATAGTATAAAAGTATTGATAGAATCCTGTTGGAGTCTTTAATCTTTGCAAGTGGACTTGGGTGTGTGGGAATTGGAAATGGGCAATTTTATAACAGCCATATCCATTAGAGGGGTCCTGTTACATTACCATATGCCAGAGGTGGCAAAGTGCCTACTGTGCATTGCACATCAATTGGCATTGCACACTGATGCACATTGGTCCTGGTCCACATCAATTGGCACACAAGGACAAATGCCACACGTATTGCACACTGCACACTCGTGCATTTGGCCCAGTGTTGATCAAACACTCTTGCTGGTGCCCTATACACATTTTTTGCAATTCACTGACAGGCTTTCTTAGCGCCTTGCTATTTAGCTAAGTATACTCAATGTTATGTCAAGAAAAAGGTGATACAGGATTCTGGCGAAAAATGATAGAAGACGAAGAGGAAGAAGGAGGAGGAGCATATTGTTTCAAAATGTCTCAGAATTAAAAAGAAACCCACTTGAGGATGAGGATAAAATAGTGCAGCTGGTGTTGGAAATTACCAAAAAACAGTTTGGGATAACAGAAACATTGTTTGGGTGTTGGGGGAGGACGGGGGGAGGACCCGAGAACGACAGCAACAAATATATCTGGATGAGCCCTTAAGTGAACAAGCCAATTTCCTTTTTCAACCAAATGTTTTTCTAGAAATGGACAATTCTATTCACTCTACATAGTCTTGGAATTTTCTTACTCCTTCCTTTTCTCAATTCTCTTATTTATTTCTAGATAGCAAATATTTCAGGAAATGCTGAAAGCAACACTTCAAGTACAGCAGTTGAAAAGATTATCATACATTTATGTCCCAGACACGAAAAGCCAGCTTTTCAGCTGCTATCATTTGGTGTATTGATGGGACTTTGGGAGTGATTTTTTATTATTTGTATTATATCTTTTTACAAATGGGGTATGGTAGCAGGGCCAACTGATCCGCTTGCTACAGTATTTATTTTTTCTATGGGTAGAGAGGTGCAGCACTGAGCCAGAACCAGAGTACTACTTTACTACAATCTAATCTTAAAATGAAAATTAACAACAATCTAAATCCTCATCTCAGCTCCAGTTTTGGAGACTCCAAGTTACCCAAAGTTGTGCCAGGCTTTGCGGAGGGTGGAAGCATTGGGGCACTGGTTATTACAAAAGAGATTTAACTGCAGGAAAACTGTCCGAGGAAGCAAAATCATCATTTTGATGCCCTTATTTACCTCCTTCCCATCACTAAAGCACTGACCACATGCAATGCTTTGTGATGGGGCAGAGAAAAGTAAAATATTACATACATGCCCAAAGTCACAGAAACACAAATCTAGAGCACAGGAAAGAGGCAGAATCATATAATGACTGAATTGGAAGAGACCACAAGAGCCACCCAGTGCAACTGTCTGCCATGAAGGAATACACAACAACAGCAACCTCTAAAGACCTCCAAAGGTGGAGAATCTACCAAACTCCAAGGCAGTTGATTTCACTATCAAACAGTTCTTATAGTAAAAAGGTTCTTCCTGAGGTTTAGGAGGAATCTCTTTTCTTGTAATATGAATCCATTGGTTCGAGTTCTGATGTCTGGAGCAGCAGAAAACAAGCTCACTTGGTCTTCCACATGACATCCCTTCAAATATTTAAAGGTAACTATCATGTCACCTCTCAACACTCTCTTCTGTAAGCTAAACATACCTAGTTATTTAAGCTATTCCTCACAGGGTTTGGTTTCCAGATCTTTGATTATCTTCATTTTGGAAGTAGTAGCTGTATTAGTCTCCTATAGCATAAAGAGGAGGAAAGCAAGGGGTTTGGGGGAGGAATGTAGGAGCACCTTCAAGACTAATTGGATGGTTTTATTTTTACATGAGCTTTTGGGGATATAAACTTCTTTGAATGCTTATGGACTGATAATAAAATAACCAAGTATAAAGCATACATATACAGTCATGGGAGTGGGATGGAATGAAATAGGATCAAAAATTATGCATACCATGACACTTGCTCTAGATTTTAAAAGGATTGCATATAGAAATACATACTGTTCAGCTCTTTAGAGTAGTCAGTTAGTGTTCATGTGTGAAAGCAATAAATGTGCTTACCAAAAGTCAGTTCCTTGGGTGAGAAGCTTCCTCTTGTTGCAGTAGCAAGGAGACTTGCCATGAAGCCCTTGTCTTTGTTCACACCTTTGTTAATGGACTGGAATTTGCAAATATAATTCAATTCATCTGTTTATCTTTCTAGTCTGACAGATTAATGATTTATTTTAGAACTTTCCTGGTATTGATCTCAAGATGATTGGTTGATAATTGCTTTTAAAAATGCAGGGAACATTCACCCTCCTCTAGTTTGCTGGGACCTCTCCTATTCTCCCAGAATGCTCAAGGATGATAGACAGTGGCCCTGATATTACTTCTACAGGTTCTTTAGTATTCATCGATGCAAATCATCTGGCCCTGGAGACTTGAAATCATTTGGAGTAACTGAGTATTCCTTCACCTATTCTTTTCCTATTCTTGGATGCAGTCCTCTTACTGACTCATTTGTTCTATTTTCATCAGTTAAGCACTCTTTTCCTTATTGGGAGAAGAGTGAGTAAAAGACTAGATTGAACAGTCTGACCCTTAGTCTGTCCCCAGGTTAGCATTTCATTTTCTTTTTTATGAAGTGGTCTTGCATTTCCTTGTTCCTCCACTCGCTCCAAACATACTAAACAACAACAACAACAACAACCCTTTTTATTCTTTTCGACCTCTCTTGCAAGCCTGTCTAGAGCTTTAGCTTTTCTCACTTTCCCCCTACATGTACCTGCTATATGTTTGTACTACTCTTTTCTCACTTCCTATATTTTAAAGCTCACCTCATTTGAGAGTCCTTCGTACATTCACCTCGGTCTCTTCACACACTTCCCACTTGTGCCTTCAGTATCTCACCTTAAAGAAACATCCATGCATCATTCACTCCTTTCTCTTTGAGCATTTCAGACTATGTGACCTCACCCACTATTTCACTGAGTTTACTGAAATTAGATTTCTTAAAAGTACAGAGTGCAATTCTGACTACATTTGGCTTTCTCCTTCCTCTGAATGGCAAATCTCAAGAGGACAAGGTCACTCCCAGTCAAAGATCCCACTATTTCCACCTATTGACCAGTTCATCTCTCTGGTCAAGATCAAATCCAAAATAACTGATTCCCTTGTTGCCACTTCTACCTTCAGTTATAAGCTGGAGGTTCAGGTAATAGGTGGATGCTTTAACATTAAAGCCTCCAGGTAGTAGAGGCTTTAACATTAAAAGCATTCAGGATGCCTCTCTCTAGTACCATTTTTCCCAAATTAAGGGGGCTCTTAAAGGCCCCATGAAACAGTTTGGTAGGCTGTCAGGAGCATGATAACCCTGGGGACCTGGCTAGTGGGGAAAACCTGTACTTGTACACCTTCAGCCCTAAAATCATGATTTCATGGGCCAGGAGGGGCAATGCTCAAACCAAAACAAACCAATCCTAAATTCAAAGGGGTCTAGGAATGCATCTACACTGTATAAATAATGCAGTTAGACATCACTTTACGTTCTGTGGCTCCATCTTATGGAAACCTGGGAATTGTAGTTTTACAAGATCTTTAGCTTTCTCTCCCAGAGTCCTGGTGCCTCACAAAGGGGCTATGCAGACGGGCAGGAAAAGGTGACCTGAAGTTGCCTTTTCCCTAAGCTGCAGCAACCGCACTGTCTGCCCTGAGGTTGCCCTAAATGGGGACAAAGCAACCACACTGGAGGGAGTCAATGCAGCTTTTCCAAAGCTGTATTGAAGCCCCAGCAACCGCATCGCCAGCCTCAAGGACGCTGCAAAAGGAGATGGAGCAACTGCATGGGCCAGCAGCGACTGCTTTAATTTTGTTGTTGTTGTTCTCAAATTCATGCGCAGGTGCGCAGGACCATCTCTCCCCACCTGCACATCTGTGCAGGAAAAAATCCCTGTGCACCTGCACAGGACATGTTATAGGGTGGTATATAGTCTGTCATTGTGCACAAAAGTGACTGAAGTTCGGCATCCCTGTGTACCTGCACAGGATCTGTCATACACCCACATATCATGCAAGGATTTGCTGACTCCGCTTCCCCCCCCAAGGAGTGGATGCAGTAGACAGGTGCCACTGTCTGATTGTGTCACCCTTGGGGTGAAGGAATGGGTTTGTCAACTGAAAAGACACTCCATTGTCCTCCACAAAACATGTCCTACACAGATCAGGGGGGAGGGGAGGGGAGAGGTACAGGCAAGGGATGTTTGTGTGGACAGATGTGGTACATGCAGCTGGTGGTCATGCAAGGGACATGATCAACAGGACACACAGACAAATGTTACTCCAGGAGCCCCCCCACCCCATCATGCCAGGAAGTGGTATGCAGGTCTTATGCACACCTGCACACCTACACAGAAAAGGTCACAAAAGCATCTTTCATGCAAACTGCTGTGCATGCTGACAGTAAGCATACATCCAACAGAATGCATTTATTGGCATAACAGAGGACAGTTGCTAGGGCGCATGTGTAGGGTTACAATTAGGGTTAGGGTTAGGGTTCTAATATAGGGTGCTTTAAATTAAAGCTTGCATCGTAGAGTGCATGCTCTGGATCGCCGAGTCAATTTCCGCCGCACGTGCAACGGTGCATTTATATGGCAGTTTTCTGGTGCATCAGTGTCGCTCCATACATACACACGTGTGAAGGTGTGCATCTTCACCAAAGGAGTGGAAAAAAGCGGCTCCTTTTTGGAGCGGCTTTTCTCGACATATGACGGCTAGAGGGTGCTTTCCTGGAGACTTTTGGGCATGTGTCATCTAAAGGCCACACCTACAAGTCACCCTCAAAGCACCCCTTTTTGCCCGTCTGCATAGCCCCCAAATTATGAATCCTATGATTCTGTAGGATGGAATCAGGAAAGTCATAGTGGTGTCAAACTGCATTATTTCTATAGTGTAGATCAGGGGTAGGCAACCTTTCCCCTTTAAGGGCCGAGGGACTTCAGCTCCCAGAAGCCTCAGCCATGTTGGCCAATAGTCCCATGTTAGCCAATAGCTCCTGGGATTCTGGGATCTGAAGTCCCTCGGCCCTTAAAGGGGAAAGGTTGCCTACCCCTGGTGTAGATGAACCCTTGGCTTTGCTCAAAATGAAGCTTTCAAACTGTATTTTGAAATTTCTCCTCATTATTATTATTATTATTGAAAATTGCTGTTGTTGTTGAAAATTTCTCTTTATTATTAGCCTGTACAAAAGTTATTGGCTTAGCATACTAATAAGATGAGAGAATTGAAATTGAAAGCAAAAGAAGCTTCAGACTAAACGATTCATCTAACACCAAAGGAAAAATAAATTAAAAAATATATAACACCATCTGGTTTTAAAATATAAACAGAGTTTGCTATTTCCCAATCTCACAAATTACTAACAACTTCATTTAATATTCATTTAAATAGTCATCTGGGTTTTACAGAATGTTACAATTATTACTTTGAAGCCTTAAAAAAAAAAAGAATGACAATAATAATACTTTCCCCAACACTGCTGCCAGAACTGCCCACCATCATTCTACAGTAACAAAGCTTTGCATCAGAACTGAAATGAACACCAAAGAAAGAGAACTGTACTAAATAAGCCATCGGAGAGAGAAAATTAACTGACCCAGTATTTTCATTTAAAATAACATCACAATAAGGAAAAGGTAGCCATTCTTAATACAGCTATGCAGAATCTTAAAGAAACAATAATATGAAGTTATTTTTAATTGTTTCCTTCCATTGTAAAGTAATAAAAGCAGTTACATTGTGGACAAGTACCTTTTTTAAAAAATTATTCACTTAGTTTTACAACATATCAGATGTAAGCAGGTAGAGATTGCTTTTCAGTAAATGCTGAAATCTCTCAAATTCCCACCTTAGTCAGATAGTTCCTCCATCAACCAACACCTCTTTCTTGTGACAAAATATCACTTGAATATTATTTTTCTTGAGGTGTAATGTGCATGTTCAGTAACCCAATCTAAGCATGAGTGAACCACCTCAATATGGCAGCATCCATACCCAAGTAGGTGGAACTGATGCAGAGACGTGGCTTTTATCTTTCCTCATTCATGGACGGAAGTTGAAGGGAATAGATCAAAATTCTTGTGAGTGATGGGCTTGTCTGCAGGAAGAAGTGAAATAGAATTCAAATGGAGAAGGAGACAGCAACAATGAGGACTGGAGAGGTTGCTGGGGAGCAAAAAGTTGCCTTGATAACAGTTGTGACCCTCATTCACATTATGATTTTTGTGTCCTGCTCCTCCATATCAGGAACACTGATCACTTGAGAAACTTTATTCTGATAAAGCACCACACTTTTAAAATAAAGCACTGCACAAGGAAGATAGCATACATTCAATGAAGGAGGCCTAAAATACAGGAGAACATGGTCATTTTTTTGTTTGTTTCATATTAACAATCAAACTTTAAATACTTATCAAATCTAAGCATTGTTAGACTGTATTGTGAGAGGTAATGGAAGGTGGACATGGAGGTCCCACTGAGGTCCCCACACTATAAAGTCAGCTTTTGCTCAAGGAGATAATAGAGTTTCAGAAATTCAATGAAAGATACATGCAAAATCAGTAACAAGAAGAATGTACCATAAGCAAAATATTCAAGCAATTTAGAGGAGAGAACAGGTTGCTTATCTGTAAATGGTTTTTGAAGTGGTCATCTATGAACTCATACCAAGGAGGAAGCAGACTTAAGTCTATGAAAGCTCATACTATTGACTTTTTCTTTAAAGCATCTGAAGAAGTAGACTGAAGTCTACAAAAGCTCATGCTACCAACTTCTTTCTTTCACAGTTAGTCTCAAAGGTGCTACAAGATCTCTCTACATACTGATTCTACTGACTAGCATGGCTATATCTTTGGACTTTTTCTTTAATTAGTCTCAAAGGTGCCACAAGATCTCTCTACATACTATTCTACAGACTAACATGGCTATATCTTTGAATTCTACCACTATGGAAAGCACCAAATTTAGGTGGATGGTGTGGAAATCCATCAACCTCTTCAAGAAAAAGGAGGAAGTAGACTTAAGTCTAGGAAAGCCCATTCTGCCAACTTCTTTCAGTGAGTCTCAAAGGTGCTACAAGACCTCTCTACATACTATTCTACAGACTAACACGGCTATATCTTTGAATCATACCAATGAGTTGTTCTTGACATGTGCTGAGAAGCATCTCAGAGTGGATCCTCACCCCCCTCCCACTGTTCACATCCACAGAGTTTCCTGCTAGGAAAGCTCAGTTCCAGGTCCAGCACAGGGGTGTTGATTAAAATGAGAAATTGCCACTCACCAGAAAGGAGCAAGGAGGATTGTGTGAGTTCACAGATGAGCACTCTAAGATCCAGTTATAGGTAAGTGATCTCTTCTTCTGTGTGCTCTCTGTGACTCACACGCATGGGCAGAATACCAAGCCAGACTTACCCAAAGTGGTAGGGAGATGTTATTTCAGTAACAGCATAGTCTGGCCAAAGGTGGCCTCCCACATTGATCTGATGACAGTCTTGTAGTGGTGGATGAACATTAAAGCATGAAAAGTGGCACTCCATGGTACCTGAAATGGTACACCATGGGTTGACATGGTCTGAGAGGAGGGCTCTTGATATGGTCAGTAGTGCTTTGTGAGCCAATTTGTAGGCCAGGCAAATGGCCACTGTGAACCATTTGGATAAATGCTGGCTCTTGCATTGCCATAGCAAATGAATAGCTTGGTGGTCTTACAAAAAGTATGGGCCCTAGCAAAGTAGAAGAAAGGGCCTGCATGACATCAAGAGAGTGAAGATGTCTCTCTTCCTTGGAGTTAGTATTGGGGAGGTATGTTGGGAGGATAATGTCCTGTGCTAGTTGAAAAGAAGACAAAAAGGAAGGGGGAAGCAGAGAGCCAGCATGATGTAGTGGTTTGAACATTGGACAATAACTCTGGAAAACAGAGTTTGAATCCCTGCTCACCATGAATCCCACTGGATGACCCTAGGCATGACACACTCTCTCAGCCACAGAGGATGGCAATGGCAAATCCCCTCTGAAGAAACTTGCCAAGAAAACCCCATGATGAGAAACTGTTGATACAAAGGGCTGACTATACATGTGGCAGCTGGGCTGTAGGCATAGGGATGTCCTTATCACTAAGGAATCTGAGGAAATGAGGCCACTTTCTTGCATACCAGTAACAAGTAAACAGCCTTCATGTTACATATATTAATTGTTATACCTCTTCAGGAAGTGATTTATCAGCTTGACTATGAGGTTGTGTGTGTTCAGTCCTTGTGACAAGTCAGGAGGTCATGCCAGGATAATAGACATAGGTATGTCAATTGTTGAGGAGGAGTACAGGGGCAAACCAATGTTGGAAAAGCCATCATGGTGTCACAAGAATGCTCCTCACTCTAGCATCCCAGTCTCACAACTACATGGTGAAAAAGAGAAGTGGGGGAAAAGTGTATAACCAGAGACCACCTCAGTAGTACAGAAAGCCATTCCTGAGAGCCCTGCCCTTGTGAGACCCTTTGGCAAAAAGCAATGGCAGTGAGAGTTGTCCATGGAGGCAAACAGATCCTCTTGAGGGATGCTACAGTGGTGGAACAGAGCTGCTGTGAGCAGAGGGTATAGGTGCCACTCATGATATAGGGCTTAGGACCATATCAGCAAGGACATTACTGTATCCTGGCAGGTGGATCATTAGAATCATGACATTAAGGTGAAGGCATCAGTGACAGTGCTGTGGAGGAATGTGAGAGACTTTGTACCTTTCCATTTGTTGAGTTACATGACAGTGAAGTTGTCAAAAACTACCTGGATGGTCCTGTCAAGAAGTGTCTCAAATGCTCAAATGGCAAGAACATCCAAACTTTTGAAACAGGACCAAAAGCTGTGAACTGTGCCCTCCAGTACATATTGGATGTGTTGATGGTATGGGTGAGAGATGGGAGTCAGGGATGGGGGGAAAAGTTCTATTGAGAATGGATGATAGCTGGTCCACCACTTGAGGGAGTCCTGAACATGGCAAGGAAGTTAGTCTGATGTGAGAAAAGTCTGTGGCCAGCTGGAAATTCTGGAGGAATCGGTTTTGGAGAGGGCAAAAATGAATGTGTGACTGGAATGAGAAAGATGGTAGTGGGGATGGTTCATGCTCAACATGCTCCAGAATGTTGCACCTGATGAGATACCATGACCAAGGAGTGCATGTGATCTTGTGGAATGAAGGTACATGCTATCCTGGAATTCAGGTAAGTCTTGGGGAAGGTGATGACTGGCTCAAGGATCAACTACTCAGGGTTGATGATGAGACAGACCCAAGAAATAGAGGATGCACAGGGTTTGATGCCTACTAGAGGGCTGTTAAGAACAACAACAGGGTTCGATGTATATCAGTGTAGAGTTTTGTCTTTCACAGGGCAAGAAGGAGCCAATCATTTATGTATAGAAATACCATAGTCCTGGGAGTCCTGAGATGGTCTACAATCATCACCCTGCATTTTGTAAAGGCCCTCAGTGCTGTGGCAATTCTGAATGGTAGGACACAAAACCTGTATGAATGAGAACCTAGCTAATGATAAGAAGCATGATACACATTTTTGAGGTTCACGTTCACAAACCTTGTGTTGGATGGGAGAACAGCAGAGAGGGTGTCAATTTTGAATTTGAAGAGGGTAATGCAGGTACTAAAGTCTTAGAAGCCCAAAATGGGTCAGAGACTTCCATTCCACTTGGGGAGAAATACCTTGAAGACTATTGGGACGTCCTCTTTGAAGACTGGCTCTGTGGTGACCTTCCAAAATAACTGGATAATCTTGTTCCATAAAGGGGGTGAAATTTATGCAGCTTGTGGGGAAAGCACTTTCAAATTCTGTATGATAGCATTCTAAAATGGTGGAACCCAATGGCCAGTGGTGATAGTCAGGCATGCTGATGAAGGTTGACCTCACATGCTGTGGTCTTGGTCTTGCAGTCAGCCACATTCCTCACTGATATAATATGTTGTGTAGAGAGCTGATACTCCTTGGTGTGTATGGCTAAAGTTGTTCTCTACAGGTCTTCAGGCAACTTGTCCAAATGGGGAGCTACTTTTCCCCCAAAGTAATTGATGATAGGTGCTGAAACAGGCCTAACAATTGACAGTAGGAAAAACCAGGGTTGCTGAAAAAGAGGATTTCTTAGCTTTGGAATCAAGCTTCTTCCCCTCTTTGTTGGGAGGAGGAGGCCAATGAACAAAAGGTTTCAGGAGAATTAAACCTCTAAATCTGTATGGTTTCATGTTCAGGCTGGACCTGTTGCTGATAAGGCAATTTGTAGGAGATGGCCTCCAGGGGGAGGTCATGAATAAATTGTGTGGTTCGACATTCTGCTAATGTGAAGCAATGACTTCTACACTTGATCTTAGCCAAAAGGCCAAGAAGCGATGAAGCAATGACTTGGAGGTCATCATCTGTAATACAGGGAGCAGCTGTGAAGGCAAGTCCCTCCTGAAGCAGTAATTTCTGGCAAACCTTGTCCAAGAATTAAACCTCTAAATCTGTACGGTTTCATGTCCAAGATTGGAGTTGGAGAATGCAGGACTACAGGAGGCAATGGTAAATGACAGGACATGAATGGGTGTGTAGCAAAGAAGCATCATTAGGGACTATTGTTGTTGTGTGCCTCTGTGTAGCTTTTTACACTTGAGTGGGGATTTGAACCCAGTTTTATGCTTGAGTGGAGATTTGAACTCCCAGACTTGGAGTGTTGGATTATACCACTCAAGCCACTACACCATGCTGGTCAGTATGGTAGAATTTAGATGATCTGAGATTAAGCTTTCTGGTAGGTGCAAAAGCTGAATTAGCATGAAGAACAAAAGCAGGTGTTGTCTCTCTGTTCCTTTTTGTCTTTTTTTTTTTTTTTTGGTCCTTATCTTTTCCCCCAGCCTTCTCTGGATGAGAAAAAGCCAAGGCTGTGATTAGGGAATTAACACCTAATGGGGATGTCAGTATCAGTCAATGCCAGGGTCAGTTCCAAAGTCATTGTAGTCAAAGGGAAGTCTGGGAAGTAGATATTAGTCAAGTGCCCAACAGTGGGGATTCCACAGGGGCGGGACTTCCAAGGGGCGAGACTTCCAGTGGGGGGTCACGTGGGAGCAGCCGTGTGGGTAAGAGAAATGGCTATGTGGGCTGGGAAAGTACTGCGTGGGGCCGGGGAAACAGCCACACAATCACAGAAATGTCCATCTGGCACCTGCCTGGGCAGGAGACCCCCCCGAGACCTGAAGTGGCACCCACGCAGGCCCAAGAAGTGCCTGCGGGGGCTGACCGAATGTCACCCCCCTTCTGGGGTGTCACCTGGTGTGGCCCGCACCCCCCAACCCCTCGGGATGCTACTAGTGCCCAACTGTGGCCCAGTACTAGAAGTTCTGGGGAAGCCAAGGCATTCAGCAGATCTTCAAGCAGCCTTTCTGAGAAGCACCTGCCTGGTAAAACTTTGGCAGTGAGAGTACTTGCTGCAGATATGGATCTCTCTAATGCATCGGAAGTACCTGCTAGAGACTGGAATTTTCCTACACAGACCAAACACTTTTTAAAGTAATGCTTGGGACTGATAAACTCTTCCTTCAGGAGGAACAGAATAACAAAGTTGATGGACAAAGGTGACAGATACAAATGGGGAAAGAAGTGAAGGAGGACAAGGAAAAATAAAAAATAAAAAAAAAACGTTAAGAGAAATGAAAATAGACAAGCTCTAAATGATCCCAACACAATGCTGTGGTGGGCAAAAAGGAAATGAAGTTTTCCAGTTTGCACAGGTGTGTCTGTGTCTCACCTAAGATGTTTTTCAGTTCTAGGAGGTTCTGGCATGTCCTCTCCAGGTGCATAACTACCAAGTGTGTGTCACAGACTTTGAAGAAGAGGGCATTTTTAAAATCTGCATTGTGGCTGGTTAAAATATTTTTGCAATAAGGAACTACTGAACTTCCAGAAGCAGAAATTTTACCAAAATGATAGAAAAATACTTTACGCTAATAACTATGCTTGGGCAGTGGATTCATGGAAGGACAAGGACTGGTGAAAAAAATGCAACATTGGAAGAAAAGGAAGGAAGGCCCTTGGTGCATGCACAGTTTAGCCAACCTTCCCCAACTCTGTGTTAAACTATAACTCACATTATCCTTTGGGAATTGTAATCCAACACAATTGTAGGGCATGAGAATGGCAAAGTCTGGGTTAATCTATTTTTTTTTCTGAGTCATTAAAAAGATGGCCCAAGGTGATACCAGGGCAATAAGCATGTACACCATCTAAAAATACCAAAGTATATGAATAAGAGCTCCCACACCTTTCTGGACCATTGTTTCATGCATCAGAAAATCTATTAAATCTCATAGAATTTACTAAGTTTTCTTTAAAGCAGGTGCCAGCTTCACCTGGTAGATACACTACCATCAGGGATAAGGAGAAGCAACTTGTCCTCATATCCAAGGCACTCAGCAAGAGATCCTTTTCTATTGCTGACAAAGACTGAATTCTAGCAGGGCTAAGTTCCTATCTTTCCCTGCTTTCTCCCAGAAATTCTTGCTTGGTGAGAAACCTGATAGTTTAGGACATAATGCCACCTGTCACCTTTCAGGAATCTGTTAAGACTGTAGACTACTGAACTGAGCTTGCTCAAGTTGCATTCAAGATGGCAGCCACCATGTGCTGTTCCATCCCTGCTTCAAGGTTTTCTTGCCAAAATAAATCAAGAAAGGTGGGGACATTTAGGAGATAGTTTTTTGTGGGTTTTTCGGGCTGTGTGGCCATGTTCTACAAGAGTTTCTTTCTGACGTTTCATTAAGGAGATACTTTCTAGGGATGGTAGTCTGCTGGTGATACTCAGCAGCTAGTCTCAGTATCATGCCTTGAAGGTAAGGCAGTCAACATTAATGACCCCCAATTATCACCATGTGGAAGAAAGAGCAGCTGTCCCTGCAATAGCTTGTAAGATAGGAATCTTCCTTGCTTTTTAGTCATTCTTAGCACTACCTTATTTTTCAAGGCATGAACAAGTAATATCTGGTCAGTTCTATTCACTCCATACATGGACAACATGTTCTATTACTAGTTCCTTCGCATTTAGAGAACATGGACTTCTAAAAAGGCTGTTGGGCACTTGCAGGGACAGTCTACTGATCTCATGAACTTTTTGTCGGTGTCTCAGAGGATTCTGATGGGCCACTGATGGAAACAGAATGTTGGACAGAGCCTTGGCTTTATCCAGGCAATCTTTTGTTGTTGTTGTTGTTGTTGTTGTTCTTCTTCTTCTTCTTCTTCTTACATTCATTCATCCACCAAGATATCAGATGGTGATATCTGATGTGATAGCACCTACACCTCTAGCTAACTCTCTGACCCCACCAGGGGCAGGCTGAAGATAATTTTTGTATGTCTGAGGCAAGGGATAAGATGGTATCCTTTCCCAAATTATATTCAGGAGCAAGATGGAATGGCAATTGAAACTTATTTGAATACTGCAGAAGAGAGAGTGCTTTCTACTACTGTTGTGGGAGCAGGCCAAATTAAGGGACCCAGTGCAGATGGCACACAATTCTGTCTGGCAACACAGGGGAACAGACAGGGTTCAGAAGTAACAGCCAGGAGGAGGCCACTCCTATCATCCACCATTGGCTGCCCAAGGTGGCCACCTCATTATGTCTAGTGAAGGAGCTGATTCCCGGCTCTACATACCAAAGGCCAAACTAGAGGTTAGAAACACAGAACACTCTCCTAACAGGGTGTGTATGGTTTTTTAAAAAGTTTTTTTTTTTTTGGAAGGACCTTTTCTAGCCTCCCCCCCCCCCCCTGCTGTTTTTCTATTCAAAACCACATGCACACAAACTGTTTAGCTGCTCAGGGAGAAAAGACGCATTTCCTGCAACAACACTCTTCACATAACATTTCTTTTTTCTTCTTCCAAAATTTGATTGCATGCGCACACCCAGACACCCCTGAAATCTGAAACACCATCTTCAGTTCAGGAGAAAAGTTACATAACTCCTTATGACAATACCTTGGAAGTGCATACATCCAGTAAGCATCCTACTGCCAAAACATTCAAAGACTCATCAGATTCCAATTGTGGTTGAGAGGAGATGATAAAAAGTTTTGCCATGAGGTTCCCAGATGCTAAGAGTTCCTTTCCCATCATACCAGATCAGAAGATGAAAGCTTTTGTATGTATGACAAGCAAGAAGCAGCTGTGTCTTCCTTAAAAGTCTAAATCTCTGCAGATTCAGTTGGAACGCTGGGCTCCATTTTCACTTCCATTTTTCATATCACCACCAGCAAATTAAAGTCAAGTTGAGCAAACACTGAGCTGAACTCAATCTTGCCCCAACGTTATTAGTTTGGGTTATGTTGCCTAAATTCATTATCACCTGGTTCAGAATAAAAACTTCCCTAGGTCACAATTTCCCTGAGTTCTTCTTTGTCCCAGAATGCTAATTAACTTTCAGAGAACACACAAGTTAACTGAAAATCCTTGAATTGTATATATTGGCTTCCAGGTTGGCTGAGTGCCTGGAGGGACATTAGGCATAGTGGACACTTTATTTCAAGTCTCCTTGCAGCTGGGATATTGGTGAACGTACTCAGCAGTGTCCAGCAAGCTGCTGCTCCAGAGAATAGAACATAGAACAATGGATGCAAGCTACAGGAAGAGAGATTCCACCTCAACATTATAAGGAACTTCTTGACAGTAAGAGCTGTTTGACAGTGAAAAACACTCTCTCCGAGTGTGGTGGAGTGATTTCCTGCATGGTAGGAGGTTGGACTGGATGGCCAACTCTTTCAACTCTATGATTCTATGAAAATACTGCCTCCTCCCCAGTCTAGGTGGCAGTGCAGGCTACTTTTAAAGACTTTTGAGGGGAGAAGAGCGAGAGACCCTTCTGCTGAGTGTGCTCAGTCACAGTTCAAATCCACGCTGCTCAGCAATATCACTATTGCAAGGGACCCAATTCGAAGGCACACATCATCCATATTAAGTACTCGTGTATATTGGAGTATTACAAATTTTAGGGTTCTTGGCATCTGTGATACATCATGGAAGCAAACCTGCACTGTCTGGGATGCAGGAAAATGCTTCCACACATAAATCTCCAAGAGTACTGGGCATGGAGACTTTGAGAGATGTGGGAATGGGTTTACAGGAGCAACTGCAAGCTTTCTGTCTATGCATCACCCTCTGTGACTCATTCACCCTCATTCCTCCTTATCTGCCTCCTTATATGAGCACTTCTTCCCAGTGTACATTATTTCATTGTGAGTAGTAAAGTCATAACTAACTGCTGGTATAGGCTGAATGCTGTGATGTCTTGAACAAATTATTCCTAGCTTTGATTTCAGATTTGGTCATAATAAATCAAATATCTTCTTGGTATCAGACAATTCTACTCATATAATTTATTCTACTTATATTACTTCTTGGCAGAAATCAGTTTTGTTGCATGCTGTAGGTTTTGTTCATGGACTTGTTTGCAGTATTTGAACCTAGGTAGGTTCTTCTACTATAATGTGGTCCTGCCACTCTGCACTTTGCAATGCCCCATCAGATCCTGAAATAACCTAGCAACGTATACATTTTAACCACCGACTATTAATGCAGCGATAGGGACTATAGGTAGTGATGTTTCAGCTGCATCCTAGAAATATTCTCTACAGTGGCATGGGAACAGGAGTGGTGGCAATATGATCAAAAGGGACATGGAAGGAAGAGCTGACACCATAAAAGGTACAAACACACCTCTTGCAAGATTAGGACATTTCCCTACCTAATTCTAAGTACTGTATCCCTCCCTTTAAACCTGTCTCTTTTTGCTGCTGAACTGTTCCATTTCAAAAAGATTCCCCTATTTTACTGGCCTTGGTTATTGTGTTTTATTTCCCCTGGGACTTGGGGGAGAATGGGCTTCCATTCTTGTACCCCAATGTGAAGGACAATTTACTCCACATAACACACACATGCATGTATACCTCCCTACAATAGGCTGAGGAACCTCTTGGCAAAATTAGAAGATCAACCCCCCTACCCAAAATAGAAAACACCCCAATACATCCCACACAACCTGCAGGATGTGGGAATTATGTCAAACCAGGTTAGCCAATGCAAAAAACACAATCTTCTCTCACTCTAAACAACATTGTCTTTAGAGATCTGACTGGTGTGTTGAGGATCCATGTATAAAAGCCACCCATCTGTCACCTACAAACTCCCCTGTCTTCCCCAACCCCTGGTAAAGTTTTGACTTCTTTCCTTGAGTCTGCTCAGTTGTCTTTGTCCCCATAGTCATTGTAGAGGACATTCAGCATTTGTTCCTCACAGGTCTTCTTGAGGTCCCGACTCAGCTCCAACCAGCTGAATCCATATGGCTTGATCTCGCTGTAACGGCAGGCAAGGAATCTTAGTGATGTTCTCTGAAGACCAATCTTGGGCTCCTGTAAGAGGCCATGGCACCAGGTGCTGAGGTCCCCAAGCTGTGAGAGGATGAGGCCAGCTTTTCTGCAGCGGACAGAGAAGAGAGATGGGAAGGGACATGGACCAACAATTGGGCATGTTAGAAAGGTGTAGAAGGAAGATTATGATGAGAAGGATGTACATGAGATTGTTGAAAGAGAAAATAACATTTGTGCAATTTAGAGGGCACAGGGAAAAAGCAGGTGCCTTTTCAAACATTCCCTCCCCCCCCCCCCAATATATCTTAATGAGAGTCTTGACATGCGCTCTCAGGCAAAAATGTTGGGCAAAATCAGCATTGTTGCCTAAAAAACTGTACGTGGTTATATATTGTGCAATACTGCTGTTTACTATGCAAAAATCAGAAATGCTGCACAATAAAAATGTTGTGAAAAATCAGCATTGTTGCACAACAAAACCACATATGGCTGTAGCTTCTGTAATTCAGAGTTTCTTTTCCTGCTATGTAACATTTGAGTTTGTCAACTTTCAAACTGGCAAAGGCTGAAGCCATGACATGGAACACTCCACAACATTGTTTGGATACGGGTCTAATGTGCAGTTTGTTTTTCCATTTTCTGCACTTTCCCCAAGGATATAGTGAAAAACAATGTAAGTAGGTGAGGTTTTTGCTCCCTCTCAGGAAGCTGTGCCATTTTCAGTGTGTATTAAAAAAAAAAAAAAAAAAGAAGAAGACAGTGAGCATAGGTCTTGATTGCAAAGCTGCACAGTTTCTCAAACTCTTTACGCAGTTATCAGAAACACACACCCCGACTTTTCGGGAGGGGCTTCTTGTTGCGCCGGCCATTTTAGGATGAGGGACGATTGGTTGGCTAAGCGCGCAGGAATTCCCGCCTTAATTCCTGCGCGCTTGACCAATCAGGTACTGTGCATGTGGTTTCAAGGCATGCTGGGAAATATCGTGAGGCATATGCCATTGCGAGATTTCCTGGAGGATTTAGGGCTATATAGCCCTGCACTGCCACATGGCGGCAGCCATTTTAGAGCTGCAGCTGAGCGAGTCACTTTGCTTGGCTGCGTTCTTTTGGTTGCTTGCACGGCTTTCGGCCTAGCAAATATCTTGGCTTTCACCTTATTGCCTTATTGATATTATTATTCTTTTGAGCACGGTGAGGAGTGATTGATATGGACCTCCTGTGTTTTTTCGGCGGTAATAGGCTGGGCGAGGCCTTCGGGCCAGTCGCCTCGGGCCCAGAGGGCAGCCTGCAGCATCTCCAACACCCAGCCTGATTAAACACCGGGCCGAGGCGGGTGCTGCGACAGGCAGTTCTCTGCCGGGTGCGCGGACCCTGCAGTTGAATCTAGGCCCAGCAGCACCCCGGTGACTCCAGACTGATAGGCCGGGATCCCATTGTCCTGTGGGGGTGGGGGTGGATACGTTCAGCCTTCATGGGCTCAACGTTTTCTCCCCTGCAGTGGGTGGTACTTAGGAGGCAACTGTGTTGTTTCCCGGTGGGATGCCTAGTTAGGATCCTGTGGACACCTTCCCTTTGGTGGTTGCCAGTGAGGCTTCCTGGCTGTTGGCATCTCTTTTGGGACTCGGGAAGGGTGGCCCTCAGGCCTGGTGGTAGTCATCCGAGGCAGGTGACGTGTGTGAAGGACCCGTTTTATTACACTTGCGCAGGACAATGCCCTGCAGCAAGACCCAATCTAAAAGGCGCGCAGCTCCAGCTGCATCCGGCTCTGGTCACTCTGCTCCAAAAAGTCCCTCCCATATGGTCAGCAGAGATGACGAGATTGTAGCACAGTTAGCACAAGTGGGCAAGACGATACAGGCCTGTGTTGCAGTCTGCAATCAGCTTGCCCAGAAGGGGCTTCAGGCTTCAGGCTACAGCCGCCAGCCCTTCTGCCAGCACTTCTGCTATTCTTAATATAGAAGTGCTGCCCCCTCAACCTGCACTTGAGTCTCAGGTAGTGGAAGCAGCATGTGGTCCTGCAGTGGTTGAGGCTATAGAGGTTGGGCAACCAATTATAGCCGATGTGTTGGAACTCTTAAAAAAAGGTTCCTGGTGTGGGGATTCAGGGTGCTGCTGCCCCTGTGTCTGATCAGCCTACGTTGGCAGATCTTTATAATCTCCTGTGAGGAGCGGTTCTCCCAGGTGGTGGAGCAATGGAGCAAACCTCTGAGGTGGGGAGAAGAGAACAGGCAGGTGCCGCTGCGTCTTAGCCGGACACCCGAGCTGTTGCGGGGCCACAATTCGGGGGTCCATTGCAGTCAGCTGGTGATGCTTCCCAGCAAGCCTCAACATCAGGTTTGTCTTTTTCTAATCCTTCACAGGCGAGTTGGCCCACCTTGGTATGGGCTTCAGGTGGCCAAGTTAGACAGGGTCTGGGGGTGGAACAATCTCTGTACCATTGGGTGGAACAATCTCTGTACCAGGTGCCTGACTTGAGGGCACAGGCTGGTCAGCCAATACCTTCTATGGCTGGTGACACATTAAGGGTGTCTTCTTTGGGAGCTCCCAGTTTGTTGGAAATTGACAGAACTGTGGAATGCAACCCATATGCTGGAATATCTACTCCTCTTGGTTCGCATCTTCCGCTTACCACCAAAAGAAAGAATTTGGAAGAGGGATTATATTGATCTATTTTCTCTTACTTTTAGGGATCCTGAACCAAGGATCATGGTAAAGGATGGGATAGTGTTTAGCCTCCCTAAAGAGTTCCAAGCGCTCAAACGGCCTAAGCTGGAGCGCAATTTCGTTAATTGGATAATGGGCTTCACTATTTACAGGGGAGTTATTGAGGAAAAAGAACCTCATAGGTCACCTGATTTCTCCAAATATCAGGAGATAATGATAAAGGCTTATACCAACTGCCATCACAATTCTCGGGGTGCAGTGTGGTTGCAATATGATGAGTAGTTTAGAATGAGGGCTGCCCAAGACCACTCACTGTCCTGGAAACATGTACAGTCTGAGCTGTGGGCAGATGTAATGGTAGGGGCCTCCCCTTTGAGTCGATGTGATAATGGGTTTGTGCCCATGGTTACACAGCCGAGAGGGCAGAATGCCAGGCCTGGCACAGGGGAAAGGAAACAATATGGCCTTTGCTGGGACTTCAATACAGGTAAGTGCAGGAGGCAACCCTGCAGGTTCGAACATAAGTGCAACACCTGCGGAGGGAATCACCCCAGTACTTCCTGTAGTAGAGGTAAGAGGTCAGGAGTGGGGGGTACACCCCAGCCATCGTCACCGGGAGGGAAAAGCTCTGTCACCAATTAAATTGGATGCACTGGTGGCATGGCTCCGGACCTACCCCAACAGGGACTCAGCCTCTTACATATTCCATGGTTTTGCTGAGGGTTTTCGCATCCCTTATTCAGGTCCCAGGGTGTATCGTTATGCACCTAATGCTCGTTCTGTGAGGGATTTGCCGGCTATTGTAAGGGACAAGCTGGCAAAAGAGGTTGCAGCTGGGAGGATTTCAGGACCTCATGATCAACTGCCAATTCCCACCCTTCGTTTATCCCCTTTGGGTGTTGTCCCCAAGAAAGCCCCAGGGGAATTTAGGTTAATTCATAATCTATCTTATCCGAAGGGTGATTCTGTCAATGACACCATAGATCCTAACCTTACAAGTATGCCTCTTTTGACTCAGCTGTTAAGATGGTTAGGGCTTTAGGTAAGGGAGCAATGTTAGCGAAGTGCGACATAAAATCTGCCTTCAGGTTGCTCCCTGTTCACCCAGATGACTTTGACCTCTTAGGTTTTCAGTTTGAAGGAAAGTATTATTTTGATAAAGCCATGCCAATGGGATGTTCGATCTCTTGTTTGGCTTTTGAGACATTTAGCAACTTCCTTCATTGGTGTGAGGTCAAGAGGTCAGGTAATATGGCAATCACCCATTATTTGGATGATTTCTTGATAGCTGGAGATCCTAATTTGTCAAAATGTAGTGACACTTTAGCTGCTTTTCAGGGTTTAATGGCAGAGCTGGGAGTTCCTCTAGCCGAGGAGAAAATGGAGGGTCCTGACACATGGCTTACCTTTTTGGGAATCGAGATGGACACCATTGCCGGGATTTCTCGTTTACCAAATGACAAGCTCATGGCTATGAGAGAGCAGGTTAGGTTGATGATGGGGAAGCATAAAGCTACACTTCATGATTTTCAATCCCTTACAGGCTTGTTAAATTTTGCATGTAAGGTAATCGTTCCAAGACGAGCATTCTGCGCACGACTGTATAGGGCCACCAAAGGGGTGTCCACTCCACATCATCATATAAGAATCACCAAGGGGATTCGTGAGGACTTGATGGTCTGGGAGTCCTTTTTGGAACAATTCAATGGTATTTCATTTTGGAGGTCTGAAATGCTGCTGAAGGCAGATTTTCAGGTACACTCCGATGCTGCTGGTGTCCACGGTTTTGGAGTTTATTGGAATGGTCAGTGGGCTGTGGAGGCGTGGCCTCCTGCTAGGACAGAATGTGGTCTGACTCGAGACTTCACATTTTTGGAACTTTTTCCCGTAGTTGTGGCTGTGCACCTGTGGGCAAATCAATTTGCAAATAAGACTATCTGGTTTTGGTGCGATGACCAGGAGGTTGTTCAGGTGGTAAACTCACAGTCCTCCAAGTCTTCCAGGGTGAGGTGCTTGGTTAAAGCTATGGTGATTCAGTGTTTGAAGTTCAATGTTTTGTTTCATACTCAACATGTGCCTGGTTTGCTTAACCTTTTGGCGGACGCCCTCTCTCGTTTTCAGTTCCCCAGGTTCCGGCAGCTGGCTCCCGAGGCTTCGACGCACCCATTGGAGGTACCAGCACTTCTGTGGAGACTTGGAGACTAGACGTCGACAGGGTGATCCTACATTCTATCGGCCATCTACACGCAAGTCCTATCAGCCAGCACTGAATGCATTTAGACAATTTTTTCAGAAATTGGGGAGGTGGAGGTCTGGCCTATTAGGGTGGACCTTGTTCTTCGTTTTATAGTTCATCTCAGGCAAATGGGTTTGTCGCCCATTACCATTAGGGGCAGGTTGGCTGACCTGGCATTTTTCTCCAGGACTAGTGGATTTCATGATCCTACCACTGATTTTAGGGTTAGGAGAGCTTTAGAGGGTTGGACCAGAGAATCCCCTGTGGTCAAGGACACTCGTTGGCCAATAACTGGCTCAGTTTTGGTTAAATTGTGCAACACTTAGCCAATACTTGTTTTTCACTTGAGGAATTGGCTTTGTTTAAGGCTGTATTTGCCATAGCTTTCTTTGCGACCTTGAGAATTAGCAAGATTGCCCCTGGCTCTCGCAATGACCAATCTGGTAGGGCACATCTTCTTTCTGATGTCATAATGTCAGATCATGGGATTCAAATTTCTATCAGGTGCTCTAAGACCGACCAGTTAGCTAGAGGTAAGTCTATTACTTTAACTAAGGTGCCCGAGGGCCAGATTTGCCCAGTGCTAGCACTGGCAGACTATATGAAGGTTAGGCCGAAGGTGCCAGGATATTTGTTTGTGCATGTGTCAGGCATGCTACTAACTCAGTTTCAATTTAGGACGGTTTTGAAGGAGACTTTGAGGCGAGCCAACTTGCCTGCTGCTCAGTTTTCCTCTCATTCCTTTCGTATTGGTGCGGCAACAGCCGCGGCTGTGCATGGTTTAAGTGATGCTGATATTCGCCAAATTGGCTGGTGGCGTTCTAAGGCATTTAAATCTTACATACGTACTTGAGGGAACTGTCCAATTGTGGTTAGTTAAACTAATCGACATTATTTGTTTTTTAGCAGGCTTCTTCCGTGGGAAGGATAGTGGGCCACAGTCTAGTGTTCTGGGCAGAGCGCCATATATTGGAACAGCGACGCGACCCTACCCTCGGACTGGCGAACATCGGCAGCCTGCAGTGGTTTGGTCGCAGGGGCATGCTTTGGGGAGCCTTGCTTCCCTTGATTATTCAACTTTCAAAGACACATCCGCACCCCCGAGCTTTAGTAATACAGTTGGGGGAGAACGACTTGGTGAAGGTTCCGTGTCTCCAGCTACCAAAACAAATGGTGAAGGACCTTCAGGAGATAAGGAAGCAAATTTCTGGGGCTGTATTGCTGTGGACCAAATTGCTACCAAGGCGTAGCTGGCCCGGGGCACATAACCACTCAGCTGTACAGGGGAGATGGGGTGCACCTCTCCTCAGAGGGTTTGGATGTTTATGTGCAGTCACTTTCAGAGCACATCAGGAGAGCGGTTTGTGGGGGGGAGAGAGGGGATGCCAAGCTAGGCTGGCCCCCTCTTGTGGCGGGTAATGACCCCCTCCCCACAGGGAAATAATTGGCTAATTAAATTTAATTTGGGTTAATTAGGCTAAATTGAATTGGGGGAAGTGATGTATGCTGTTAAGTGCATGACGTCATTAAATTAGTTACATCATATGTGAAATATGACGTCATTTCTGGTTGGGAGGGGTAAAATTTGTTTGTTGTTATTTATTCACATGCTTTGTCACATGATGTGAAGGACCACCCACTTGGGTTGGTTACACCTTCACATACACATGTGACAAAGTATTGTGTGTTTAATTGTGAAATGTTTGTAAATAGACCCTGTACAGCAAATAAAAGTTGTAGCCTGTTTATACCCAAAAAGAGGCGTCTCTTGTCCTTTGTGCCGGTGCAAAGACCCCCCCCCCCCGACTTGTCAGGAGGGGCTTCTTGTTGCGCCAGCCATTTTAGGATGCGGGACAACTGGTTAGCTAAGCGCGCAGGAATTCCCGCCTTAATTCCTGTGCGCTTGACCAATCAGATACTGTGTATCTGGTTTCAAGGCATGCTGTGAAATCTCGTGAGGCATAAGCCATCACAAGATTTCCTTCGGGATTTAGGGCTATATATCCCTGCGCTGCCACATGGCGGCAGCCGTTTTAGAGCTGCAGCTGAGCGACCCAACCCACCCACCCTAATTTTAGGGTTTGGTGTTAGGTTACTCTCAGGTGCAGGCTGGTTGCCTTCGGGGGCCGGGAGGGAATTTTTTCCCAGGGCTGCTCCCCTGGGTTTTTCACCCTCCCTGAGAATAATTTGTTATTAGTTTGTTGGGTATGTGTCATGTTCTGAAGGTACTTTTATTCTTATTATACTTGACAAGTTTTTCATTTTGTGAAAGTTATTAATTTATATATTTCAGTGGTAGCTTTGTCACAACTTGGGGATTTAGGGTCTAAATCAGAAATTATGGTCTTAATTGTAGTGGGGCGGGTAACGACCCCCTCCCCACAGGGAAATAATTGGCTAATTAAATTTAATTTGGGTTAATTAGGCTAAATTGAATTGGGGGAAGTGACATATGCTGTTAAGTGCATGACGTCATTAAATTAGTTACGTCATATGGTGAAATATGACATCATTTCCGGTTGGGAGGGGTAAAATTTGTTTGTTGTTATTTATTCACATGCTTTGTCACATGATGTGAAGGACCACCCGCTTGGGTTGGTTACACCTTCACATACACATGTGACAAAGTATTGTGTGTTTAATTGTGAAATGTTTGTAAATAGACCCTGTACAGCAAATAAAAGTTGTGGCCTGTTTATACTCAAAAAGAGGCATCTCTTGTCCTTTGTGCCGGGGCAAAACGCACGGTTTATGCTGTGCTGGGAACAAAATAAAAAGTTCTCGCAATTTATGGAAACTTTCAATGTGCCATTTTTCTTCCTGCTTAATTTACTCCAAATTCTACCTCAGTCATCAAACTGACACATTTGCATTCCATCCCTAATATGCATCAAATATGAAAAATTGTAAGGTGTTAAGTCAAATGCATTTACAATATGGTTTTGTTAACTGAACTCTCCAGTAAACCAGAGTCAATGTGATGTAAGAGGTACTTGGGCTGGGGAGAGTCCCTGTTTTCATCCCTGCTATGTCCCTGCTACAAGGGTATCCACAAGGGCTGACTAGAGTCCAGCCACTTCCTGTTTTCACCCTAATGTATCTATACAGGACTGTTGCAAGGGCAACACAGGGTAAACCTCCTTTGATATCCCACCGAGCTCCTTAGGGGAAGAGAGCCAACAACATCATATGTGGGTGTTAGATAGGGCCAGCTAACATCCATCTTTAAAAGATGCTTGCTATTGCTATACCATCTTCACCACTTGTGCCAGATGTTTGGCACAAGTGACAGTATGGCACACCACACAAAATTTCCATGTCCAGATATTTGGGTTACCAGCATCCCTGCTTTTTTGTTTGGTAATTTTTCTTTGTTATGGCAACTGCTGTTGCCAGGAAATGACTTGAAAGGCAAGTGATTTCTGAAGGACTGCCAAAGAATGACAAAATAAGGGAAGAAGCCATGAGGAGTTCTCTTCATGGCTATCCCAGCCAAGAGACAGATAACAGATTCTAACAGCCAAACCAGAAGAGAAGAAGGAAATGAGAGATCTCTTTACAATTTTGCAAAATTCAATTTGGATTAGGACCACAATGCTGTGGAAAGGGTCAGTCTTTTTCTCCTCATCCTATTTCCCCCAATGAAAACCACACTCTCAAGCTGCTGAGTACCATGTTAGGGTAAATACATAAATAAACTTTTTTTTTTTAATGAGGCAAAGAGTCCACTATGTGTGTGAGGTGGGGACTGGAGGTGGTGGGAGAAACACTAACACTAGTGCTCCAGGTTTTGAACCAAAGGTGATTCCTGATGGAGAGCTGCATACACTAGTAGGAAGAAGGCACAATGCGGCTAGTCTATCTTTTCTTTCATACAGCATTTTTTTGCTTGTAGTAAGAAGAAAGCAAGAGAAGTGATGGGAAAAAAACAGAGTTGTGAGTGGAGGATGCTGCCACCTGCCACCTCCTTAAGATACAGGGAATGAGGGTGATGGCATGATAAAGGTCTTGTCCAGAATTATCTTGAGACAAACATCAAAAGTTGCAAAACAGTGAGAACAAAGAGAGAAAAGGAAGTTACAGAGCTCTGTTTTATCATCTAGCATGGCACTAAGAGGGCTGTAGTGAACACAACCATGTATTTTGTCCTCTCTTGCCAATCAGTGGTCAAACAGCTCCACACAGAGATCTTTTAAACAAGATAGAAATTTGCTAAACTTGTTTGACCAGGGCAGTGGTAGTATGGCTGTATGCCCAAAGCATGGCGTTCCCTCTTTCGGAGTACTTACAGCAACCTAAAATATTAAATAAATGAACATCCTATTTTCTTTCTGTATGCTGCAAAGCTGGAGGGATGCACAAGATTTCAAAGTTGCTAAGTAGAAAAATTGAGTGTGTGTGTGTGTGTGTGTGTGTGAGAGAGAGAGAGAGAGAGAGAGAGAGAGAGAGAGAAAGAGAGTGTGTTTAATAAAAAAGCAGTGTAGCCAATGAGAATCTGCAAGTGATTTCCCCTGTCAACCACAGGACCAGATGATCTGCCTAGGACTGGATGATCCAGCAAACACAATTGTTTCCAAGTTTATCATAATCCTTTAGAGACTGCCAGGGCTGGTGAAATGTTTTTCTTGAAATTATTCTGGCTGCTAATATATAATCCCCATCTGCCTCCCCTAGACAGTCTATAAAGAAGAGCATTAACTTTCCCAGATTCTTCCAGACTTAAAAAAAATCTTCTCAGGTAAATGAAAATAAAGTTTATCCACAGCCTGAAGAAATTAAGATTTTCACCCCTTTTCACCCCGCAACATCATCATCATCAAGAGCCACATCTGTCAAATTGGTTAAGGTTACCACTTTCAAATCTGGTGACAGGAATGGTTGAAGCTCCAAAGAAATAAAAGATTTATTTATGAGATTTTTTTGTTTTTTGGCTCTCAGTATATGTCATTATTTCTCACACCTCTGATCAAGGACAGAAATGTGCAATAAATATATGTCAGTTTTATACCATGTTAGCCAGCTTCCTCCCAAAAGAATCCTGGGAATCCTAGTTCTAATTACATTAGAATCATTATCTATTCAGACTTCACAGCTGGAGAAAGGTGACTACTATTAAATCAGATTAAATGTGTGACAGAAATGCACTTTAACAGTTATTCATGCCAACAGTGTGACTTTTTTTCTTGCTTTGCTACTTGACTTTGTTCACCATTTGATGTATGTATACAGAGGCTCTAGGCATCATCTAAAGCTCTGTTCATAGTTGCATGTGACAAGTGTAGCTATAGCATTTCTTCCCATTTAATATTCATGGGTCACACTTCTTCACCCTATCCACCGGTGTGTATATAACAGAATAATAAAGCTACAGTCATACGCACCCCTTCAAATTCTATAACCCAATGGATCAATTGCCTTTAGAATTGCATATATCCCACAAGACCTTTTCTTTAATAAAATAAAATAAAATCAAAACACCCTGTCTTTAACAACAGTTTGTAATGTTTGTATTGTTGCTTGCTTGGTTGTTTGGTGAAGAAGTCAGGGCTAAAGACATAAAACCGCTCCCAGATTATGGAATGGCCTGCTGGACGAGATCCGTCATATCACCATTTTAAACAGCTTTAAAAAGGCTGTTAAGACAGATCTCTTCTGGCAGGCCTTTCCTAAATAGATATCCCAGCCTCAACAGTCAGGACATCTTTCTCCCTCAATTTTTGCCGCAGTTATTGCTATTGTTCTATGTTATTGTGACTTATTTTAAGTATGTTTTAAATTGTTTATTGTGTAATACTATTTTAAGGGGTGGGTGGGTTTACGGGATTTGTATTGTACTTTTACTGTATTTTTAATGTTGTAAGCTACCCTGGTTGCATCCGCAGAGGGGCGGGATAAAAATTATTATTATTATTATTATTATTATTATTATTATTATTAAAACATACTGCAAATTTGAGAAAGCAACTTGATTCAAAGGATAGAATTCTGTTTCATTAGTGAGCCAGTCTACGGAGTATCTTACCGAGGACCCAGTTCATCCTCACATCGCCAAGTAAATTCCCCAAAGCTCTCATAGTGCTGATTGTAATGATAGAGGACACGATGGAGACTTGGTGAACCCAGGTCCAGCAGAGTGTTATAGGCAGTTTGCTGCTCCTTTCCACTGGTATATCCATTAAAGAGATTGTAGATCTTGTCTGCTATTTCTGCAACAACAACAACAACAAAAAAGAGCAAAAAAAAATATACAAGGTGAAGGATATCTAGACAATAACAAGAACAATATTTGGGAATATATTCTAAGTGATAGAGATAGCTGTGCTGAGGAGAATACATCTGAGGTGAGACTCTCTAAGAAACTCCTTCCTCCTACCACTGTCACAGCGTTTCACAACTCTCTGCAATCTGCTGTTTTCTCACACTTGTTTGCAAAGTGTTTCACTGCAGCAGCTAACAGATGCTAAAACTCTTTCATGCATAAACAAAAGCTAGCACATTTATTACAGCACAAGCTAAATGGATTAGCATCCACTACAGCAAATGCATCTGATGATGGGGACTCTAGTTAACAAAAGCATATGCCATGGGAGTCTTTAAGGTACCACAAGACTCTTTGCTAGCTTCTGTTGCTGCTTTTAACTATCCCCCCCCCCCATCTGAATGCTCACAGCCAACATCCAACATGATGAGCTCATGTTAGTGATGCACTGACCATTCCCAGAGAAAACAGTCATCCTAGTGGAATGCAGACAATGACCCCTTTACCAGTCACCCAGTTACCAGTCTTAGCCAATTGCAGATCACTCTAAGGTTGCAACTACATTGCAGAATCAATGTAGTTTCACGCCGCTTTAATTGTCAGACCTATACAATGGGCCCCTCTTTGGTTTTCGTGAAGCTTTTTGTGAAATTGCTCCCTTTGATTTTAGCTTTCTAGTAGAATAGTGGTATAGAGCCAGGGTGGTGCAGTGGTTTGAGCCCAGCTCTAAACTACAGCACTAGAGCTCTCTGGCCCCTAAGTGATCCTTGCCATACTACTAATGCCAGCATTCTATATGGAATCATGGCAGTTACAGTGCTGCCAAAATGCTTTAATGGTATAGTATACATACAGAAGAGCCACCATGGTGCAGTAATTTGAGTACTGGTCTATGATTCCAGAGACCAGGATTTGAATCACCACTTGGCCATGGAAACCCACTAGGTGACCTTGGATAAGTCATATTCTCTCAGTTTTGGAGGAAGGCAAAGGTAAAAAATCCCTCTGAACATATCTTGCCCCTTCCCCACCCAAAAAAAATCCATGATAGGTTTGCCTTTGAGTTGCCATAAGTTGGAATTGACTTGAAGGTACACAACAACAACAAGCAACATATATGTTTATTCCTTTATATGTTCATTATTGAACTTAGCAGAAATTCTGATCTAAAAAGAACTACAAAAAGTACTCCAGGGATAGGGGGAAGCATATGGTTGAGATTACAATTGTTAAGCCAACTGGTACCCCACAGCTCCTTTCCCCCCGCAACCATGCATAGTCACTCTGAAAACCTGTAGATTTGCCCGACCCTTCTGAGGTCAACCCAAGAAAGCTGACTCCCTCTTTACTCAAAGTAAGTCAGGGTAATATTTGCTTCCAACATGAGCAAGGTTTTGTGTGTGTGTGTGTGTGTGTGAACCTCCACCTGGGTTCCATATGTGTGTTCTCTTTCTGGCATTTTCATAGCCTTTGAGATCAGAAGTTCATGCTTTTAAAAAATTATTCTGAAGAGCTCACTTGGGGCTGTCTTCTGAATGTTTGCTGAAACATTTATTTTTTAAAATATTTTTTGCCCTCCTTCCCACCAAACAGATGTCAGAATGGTATACACAGAGAACCAAAATTGTGCCATAATATAAACATGAAAAAAGAACAGTAAAACAGTTTATAGCTGGTACACCTGCCAAAGCTGTTCAAATATACTGACACAACACAAAGAACTGAGCTTTAAATAATGGGGACATTTTCAAGAATAGGTCAGTCTTAAGCATCTTCAGCAAAAATACTTATCTTCAATAAGCCTTATCTTTAATAAGGCCTAACTTCAAAAGGTAATCTGAGCTACTAAGACACTAAGGGGGGATGCAGACGTCGAAAAACGGCATCTTCAATCCCAGGAAGGGGAGGGGCAGCCGGACGCTGGGTGCCCCATCCCCTTCCTGAGGACATCATCGGAGCGACGGCCCATCCACATGACAGGCACTCCGATGACATCCTTCTGCTCAGCGTCCGCACACGCTGAGCCAGAAGAGATGCCAAAGAGGCGCACCACGCCTTTTACGGCGCCCCTTTCGTGACTTGCGGAAGGAGCGCTATTTTAGCACTCCTTTCACAGGCGGTGAAAGGGCGGATCGGGGCTCAGGTGTCTGGCAGCCTCGGCCTCGATCCTCCGCTTCTGGGGGCGGCCCAGGGCCACCCATCTGCATCCCCCTTAAGTGACAACGGTGGGTCAAGGAGTTCCTGTCAGCCACCTATCTACTCTTTCAAAGGAAGTGCAACTCATTCTAGAAGAGAGTGCAAACCCAAATCCCTACTCACAGGTTCTCCAGCTTGTCAGGAATCATCTTCAGTTCATTGGCCTTTCTCTAGACCAGAAATGAATCCCAAGAAATCACAATACAAATATATATTTGAAATTTCATGATAGGGTATGAACCTACCTTGGTGCAGAAAAATACATTGTGCAAATACATTCACAGATAGAAAAAAACAAGGAAAGATGGAACAGGAAGTGTTTATAATATAGACAAAGCCTAGTTCTGACTAATGTGACACATTATTGTCTGGACTATAGCAATTCAGACTGCATGTGAGAGCTCATGTAATTGAAACAAAAATCCCACAGATATGTCAAAAGCTAGCATGTCCAGGGCAGACAAGAACTTTTCTCCATTATCTGCTGGTTTTCTATGTGTAGAGAATATTTTTGATACATCAGCATTCAATCATGTGATCCCCCACTTTCTAGTGAAGAAACAGGTTTGCCATCTCACTAAGAGCTAAGACAGACTGTTATTGGTCTCATGACCATCTCTGTGCTCTCATCTTCTTTCCCTCTTGTTTTCTCCATCTGGGGAGAAATTGATTGATTTCAACTATAGGTGTCATCTGGCCACAAGTACTCAACTAGGCAAACATCCTCACTGGAATGTTCATGTAAAGCTAGAATCAATGTCCCCTCTCATTCCTCAAATGGATCATCCTCAGTTGGGGGGCTCACACTAACGTATATACTCTCCTATTCTACCTCCTCCTCATCGCCTCCCCAAGGATGGCAATAAAAACTTATATTGGGGAAGTGAAGGTGGGCTCCTGGCAACCATAAGTCAACCAGCTATAAAGAGCTTCTTCTCACTGCAACCATAGCAAGGCCTATGTTGGGGCCAGAATACAAATCTCTCCCCTCCAGACTTCCATCTCCCTATAACCTCTAAATTCTGCCTGCTGGCCTCTTCTATTATTCAGATAAAGAAACAGATTTATTTAAAAAATCGTCCTTATGCTTTCAATGGAAGCTTGACTCTGGGCCTTGACTCCTCAAAACCATGGTTACCTTGGGCTTTCACGTCGTCCACCACTGGACAAGGGGTCTTCACTGTTACATCACTCGACTGTGATCGTCTCCCTGTGTTATCCACACCCCAGAGTGTGAACCTGGTGACAAAAGAGAAAGAACAGGCAGATGCATACATAGTACCTATTTAGACCAAATGAGTAACTGGGTTACAACTTCTGCACTTTCCAGGTGCTCCTACACCTTTTATTTTATTTTGAAAAATAAATTCCTTTTCAGCTTTCTGCCTTACCAGTTTTCCAAACAATATGAAGTCCCACCAAAAACTAATTCAAAACCTGGGCCTGATCAAGGATACAATTGTTCATTAATTTTGTACTCAAAAGAAAGAAGTAATTTTGGCAATTTTCTTCCCAATATCCCAACACTCAAGAAACACTCTTTTTTTTTTTTTTTACTGTAAGTAATCTATAGCAAGCAGCATCCACATCTGGGGGAAACATGATCATTCTTAAAAAATATTCTTGAATATTCTTTCCATCCCTTCCTGGAAATCATCTACTCTATAGATGAGTTTAGAGTAGATCCACTGTTATCAATAAGACTGAAACTATCACTAGTTTAAGTGCTATTTACTTCTGTGGGTCTAAATACTAGCTGGAACAATTAGTCAATTAGACTAATTAAATACATTTTTACTGACTAAAAAGATGCTGCTAATTTATTCTGGTGAATGATGTTTAGGTTTTAATATGGATATTATTAGAAATACAGACCAATGGTTAAGTATAAGGAAGGCAGCCTGAATAAAGCCATAGTTCCTCCCGAATTATGATTTTATTCACATGCAGATTTAATCAGTCAATTTTAACTCATATGATTAGTCAGCTAAAATTTCTTAATAATAATAATAATAATAATAATAATAATAATATTTATTTATATACCGCCCTGTGGCAAGCCAATCCGGGCGGTGTACAACAATAAAATGGTCATGTGAGAATAGGTGAACCCATACTTTGTTGTTGTTGTATTGCCTTCAAATCATTTCTCATTTATGCCGACCCTAAGGCGACCTTATCATGGGGTTTTTGGAGGTTGAGAGTATGTGACTTGCCCAAGGTCACCAAGAAGATTTCCATGACTCGGCAGAGAACTGAATCCTGATCTCCAAAGTCATAGTCTGATGCTACACCACACTGGCTCTCACCACATATACTAGACATACAAATATCCATAGAAATGGGGAAAACTAGTTTTGGGCTGACTTTTTCAGTAAATCAAACTAATTCTCACTTCTTGTCATCCACCACCACTTATTAAATAATTGTACTTGCTCCCAAATAGTCTTGAGAATGTACTTTTTATTTTATTTTATTTTAAAATTGCACCATGGTTTTGCATGTTGTGGGCTCTGCTGAGTAGAAATCACCTCGAGAACATGATTATCATATTCTAAAAATAGTATTAGAGTAATTTAAGGAAATCACAGTTTACACAGTATTGAAGGTTTTTTAAAGGGCCAAAACAGTTCAAAATATTGCAAAATGCATAAAACACGAGAAAGAGAAAACATAATTCAGAGGCATAATCCTGTCAGTCTGGAATATCAGTATGCAAGGGGACTTTGTTGTAGTTGAGACTATATAGAAGTTGTAGCATAAACTTGAGCAAATAGACCAAATCTATGAAAGCTTATGCTACTATTTCTTCTACATAGTTAGTCTCAAAGAAAACATAATGCCATTTAAACTATCCTTCGCTATCTGTAGAGCTTTAGGCAGACAGAGTAACTTTCAGACTTTTCCCCAAAGCAGCCTTTTTGTTCACTTAATATCTTGAGGATGGAAGAGAGGCAAACCTCCCACCTCCATCTAGCTTCCTATAAAAAAACTGCCCTATCCTAAATTTTTGTGAGACTGAAGACTTGTATCAGCATGATCAGAAAGGGCTGTTAACAAGTGAATGCAAGAGAAGACAATATACTCCCAAGCACAACATGCAAAGGTAGGAGTTACTGCAAAATTTGAACTTGACAAAGAATGGAGTTGGGTAATGTGTAGTGTGGGAGAATCACAGACACACAGATGTGGCAATGGCGGGGGGGGTGGGGGGAAATCAGGCACAGAGACCCATGGAGAAGAGCCACAGTGCCAATCTAGAATTTAGAATGCCAACTTGAAATGCTTTAACACTTTTTAATTAATTTTTTAAGTGTTCTGATTCTAGTGGTTCCTGCTAGAATTAGTTGGCAAAACCCAACTAGCCTGTTAAACTATGCAAATAACCACAACCAACTACATGTTACCCAGGGCTGAACTCTGAGCCAACTAAATCTTTAAGCCTTCCATTGTTTCATCTTAAGAGTGAAACAACCTGCAGATACAGATAAACAGAGATTAACGCTATGTACCTGTTCAAAAACACATGCCAAGATTGCATCACACACACTGATGCAATGTCGTGGCCATGATCTGTCTCCTGATCAAACCCCTGAAACCCTCCTAAAAATCAAGCCCCTCCCACTGCCAATTGGGTATGTTCTGAGCAGAAACAGGGACCTCTGTAAGGTCCTGTCAGAACTCTGTGATGCCCTGCCAATCACTGGTGGAAGAGTGCTGGATGTGTCATCCTTCACCACCCCATTCACCATTGCTCCAGAGCTTTATCCCTCAGTGCAGGTGGCTAGATTTTAAGGTTGGTTTCAGGGGCATTTACAAGCACTGCAATGGCATCATGATCATAAATGTGGATAGGAAACTTCCCACATTGTAACTGACTAACAAGATGCTAGCCACATACTTTAAATATCCAATTTTAGGAAGAATTCTATGCACTCTGGAAGCCTGCAAAGCAGACTGTGAAGCTATTATTTTACTGGCCTTGTAAATGCATGAAAGTCAAGATGCCAATATTGTAACTCACATGTAAATAGTGTCAGGTTCCAAGCAGCGAATGATCAAAGAGATGGTTGTTGACAGCT
The DNA here is from genome assembly GCA_026167975.1 of Phrynosoma blainvillii. Classification (NCBI taxonomy): domain Eukaryota; kingdom Metazoa; phylum Chordata; class Lepidosauria; order Squamata; family Phrynosomatidae; genus Phrynosoma; species Phrynosoma blainvillii. Next base: position 160,013,611 of record JANUYF010000004.1, read on the forward strand.
TGTCAGGCACCTGTGCTGGCATCGCACAGGGTGACTTGGCTCCGGAGATGATGTCATCCACAAAACTCAGCACCGTCTCTAGGGAAATAGGCAACCCAGCCATTATCTGGTAATACTGGTGGGACAAGAAGCAAGGAATACAAAGAAACATAGGAAAGGAAAGCTGGCCATGGGAGTGACAACCTAATCATATTTTCTCTGTCCTTGGAAATGTTTTTGGCATTTATATACAACATATTAAACTACTTACACATTCAACTTTCTGTTCCATTTAAATAGTATTCAAGGCAGCTACAATTAACCAGAAAATAATACATTTAAATATGGTGAACCTCAACAAAAACCAAAGTGACATAGCAGTAAAATTAAACTCCCAGAAAAGTAACCACACAATTTCAAATTGTGTGAAATAATGTTGTAAAAATACTAGAAAGCAGGGGAAAGAAATCAATCAAGAGTCATATGCATCACCACCATGAAGGCCCTGTCATGCATCTTTACACATCACATCTCAGATAGCAGGGGGCCCAGCAGGAGAACCTTTCCTGATCAAGCAAAGTAAGCTTATTTCAAAGGAAGCAATCCTCAAGATATCCAAATTAGGGAGGGAACATTTAAAATTCAAGATTAGCACTTGGAGCATGAAAACAAGTCAAGATCCAATAGAATCAGACACACTGGAGTTCTCTGATCTGAAAATTCAGTTCATGTCAGTTGTCTTGCTGTTGCCATTTCCACTGATTCAAATGTCTTTTCCCACTGATTCAAATTTCAAATACAGCCCATGGCAGTGTGCAAAACTAAGTTTGTAATACATATCACATCCACATCAGAAGAGATACAAATGGTTTTATTTGTAAAATGGACCACAAGGTGGACATGATGGGCCACTTTAGTTTGTAACACTACTCCCTGAGGACCAGAATGCAAAAGAACCCAAACAACCAGAAACAGTTGAGCATGGACCAGATGCAACAGTGGCAGAGAAATGTGGGTGGTGGTGGTGCTGTAATTCTCATTCTTGTGTTAGCTTAAAAAAAATATGCTAGCCTATATTTGGTGGAATTTTCAGTGGTTTTTCCTGTACTCACTCCAAAAAAAGTGGAAAAAAGTATGGAGGGGGGGGGGGGGGATAAATGCAAGCAGTCCTGCAGGGTAAATGGAACACACCCACACCCTTGCACACACATAGTCAAGAAAGTGTGACTATCCCACGGTTTTTCCTTTGGTTTGGCTTCTCTTCATAATTTTTTCAAGTGCAACCTTCTTCTGTTTTCACATCAGTTTGTGAACTTATTTTTTTTTAGAAAAAATGTCCCAGTGAAAATATGCATTTTCATGCTTTTTATAATAATCCTGAATATTTGTATGGATTTTAATATACACCCACCACACACATTTTTTAAAGCAATTTTTCTATGTAGATTCATTTTGCATGTTATTTCCTCTCATGTATACATTCTGTATGCATTTATTCATTGGAGAACTGAATCACAAAATCTAGAGAAATGAGAAACAGGCCATTTCATATAAATATATGAAGTCATGAAATTTCTCCCCTCTGGGGCATGTCTCTTTGGATTTCCTTAACTTTATTATCTGGTGTGATTTCATTGTGGAAGCAGATAAGAATTGTAATTTTACATTCATACTATGATTTCATATTGCTTTCTTTCCCTATTTAACCAATAAGCAGAAAATAATTGATTGCACTCACCAGTTTCCACCTTGGAATGATCTAAGCGGTCAGTGACTTTCTCCTGGCGAATGAGATAATCTACAATTTGCACCCCAATTGCTGGCTCTGAGTGTTCCCACTCAAGTACCACCAAGGAGCTACTGGGCTCATGAACAGTGGACAACCTCAGCCTGTGGATAGAGGGATACAAAACATAGGGCAAGTTAGCAGTGATCCTTGGCAAGCATCTTGCTTTTTCTTTCCTGTAGAGCAGGGGTAGGCAACCTTTCCCCTTTAAGGGCCGAGGGACTTCAGCTCCCAGAAGCCTCAGCCATGTTGGTCAATAGTTCCATGTTGGCCAATAGCTCCTGGATTTCTGGGACCTGAAGTCCCTCGGCCCTTAAAGGGGAAAGGTTGCCTACCCCTGCTGTAGAGGTATCTAGCATTTGGAACTGATTAAGAAACAGATCATTTGCTTTGCCTTCTTGAAAACAAAGCGGTAGAAGAACAGGACAGGGAAACATGAGGCTCCTACATCTGTTCATTCAGGGTAACATTTCTAGGATTATTAGCCCTATTCCAATCTAACACACACCTGGGGTTAGTGAGGAGAGATTTGGTCTAAAAGCTCAATTACCTTCATACATTTTGAACTACTGCTCTTCATCATGACTATAGTCTACAAGGGCAATGTACACATTAAGGAAAATATCACTATTTATGGTACTTTTATAGCTATCTGTCTGTACAGAGAAAGAAATAAACAAACACAGACACTGAAAAATTTAAAACAAAAAGGGTGAATTTTTATGCAACATTTCTGAGATGGTAGTGGTGGAATATAGGCCTAAATCCAGTTGCTAGTTCCAACTAGAGCAGACTCACTGAATCAATGGAATTTGCATAAGTATTGATCTACCAAATTCCCCTTGACTTTGTGAATGTAATCTAGTTGAGAGTAAAAAATAGATTTGTAAACAATTAACAGTTGGATTTTTAAAACAACGAACTTTAAAATCATTATACATATGTGGAAACAAGGCAGCTTTTAACCATACGTAATTTTATAGCTATTTGTATATTTTCCTCCTAGTTAGTTGTTTTTGTCTAATGCAAATATAGGTTACATAGGAGCCCTAGTGGCACAGTGTTTAAATGCCAGTACTGCAGCCAAAATGTTGTGAGTTCGATCCTGCAGGGCTCCAGGTTGGCTCAGCCTTCCATCATTTTGTAGGTAAAATGAATACCAGTTTGCTGGGGGCAATTGGCTTACAGTTGTAAATCACTTAGAGAGTGCTTAGCACTATAAAGCAGTATAGAAATGTAAGTGCTATTGCTATTGCTATAGATAAAAAACCAATTATTAGTCCCAACTCAAGTAGACTCACAAAGTTAATGAGAACTTGGTAGATCAATATTTGTATCAATTCAATTAATTCAATGGGTCTTCTCTAGTTGGGCCTAACAAGTGTATGTGTGTATGTGTGTATATATGTATGTATGTGTGTGTGTGTATATATATATATATATATATATATATATATATATATATAATTTTAGTTAATTTTTTGAACAAATTGCAATAAACAAAAGCAATTAACTATGAAAAAATATATCTACAGCTGTAAAACTACATATTGTTAAGCATTACCTTGTTCCCACATATGCATAATGTTTTTAGAGTTTTTTTGTTTTAATTTTAGCTGCGTACTAGACCAATAACTATTTACTAATTCATCTTTTAGAAAATGTTAATTTAACAAGCATCTTAATTTTACTGTCGCTGGTTTATTTCGTTTCCATTTGTGCAGTAACTTTCTGTCGAGATACCCAATGCAGATTACAATTTTGAAATACTAGAACAAATAAACAGCAAAAAATCTAGATCAATAGAGTCAGAAAGGTTGACTGCTGGTCTCTTCACAACCTAATGGCCTAAGCTCCTCAGCCTGCATTTCTTTAGTTCAGCCTTCCTTCAGGACACACAGCAAGGTTTTGCACAGGGATTATATAACTTGCAATTTACCAAGACCAAGACCTATTTATGGCTGTCATTTTTCTACTTCTGAAACAGTAATGGGAATCATACAGAACCTGCTGTTGGACCTCAAGTCCCAGAAGCCATAGCCAGCACAACCAACAGTGAGAAAGGCTGAAGGTTGAAGTCCAACAACATCTGAAAGGCCACATCTCCACTACAAAATGATCCAGAATGTTATGTTAAACATCCAGAGAAAAAATGATGGCCACTAGCCAACAGCTGCCAAAAAAGGTCTGAGGAAAACTCTGTTACACTGTGTTTTGATGGCTAAATTATTCATAGAAGAACAAAGAATTGCTAAGCTGCTTCTTCTATAGGCATTAAAGTCCCCTTAAAATAAATATTTGCTCTTCAAACACATTCCATTGGGGGGAATTTCCCCTCCTCATCCTTCCACCTGCAATTTCAAGCTAAAAGTTCTTGTTTAAGATCTTTTGGGTCTCGTGATAGGCCTTCTTCCAAACCTCTGATCCTGAATAGGTCCTCTAAAACCTAGATGATGATGATGATGATCCCGCTTTTTACCAAAATTGAAACTAAAAGCAGATTACAATTTAAAATAACAATACAATTAAATACATTCAAAAGTGAGCATTAAATTTCATTAAACTATTGGGACAAATCAATTCAGTTTGTTATCAGTTTCACATCTTTTCAAGTCCTTTGTCCATTCTGTCTAACTAATGAATGTATTCCATTTTTAATACAGAAAATACAGCATATGCAACTTTCATTAACATGTGTTTTGTGTAGAATGTTCCCTACAACGTGTTTTTGAAAGTACTTTTCAGATTACTATATAAACATGTTAACCAAAACATGCGTGCTTCTCCGCACTTTGTGATGCAATTTAATTTTAAAGAAATCGATGGTAGGGGAAAATGCATACAAAAATGTATTTCAAAGGAGAACGCAAACAGAAATAAATTGGGGTGTTGTGTTAAGAATGCCTATTTTAGGGTGAAAGATGTGCTATTTTAAAGGTGAACTTTTGTTTGTGTTCTTATAACCCCAAAAAATAGAAAAAAAGGATGGAACAGAGGTTGAACTGTATTTGGGTATACAAACCATAAGCCAACAGATCTGATCATCACTGGAAAGCACTCACATACATTCATGTCCATTACCTTGTGATCTTTTGAGGACAGGGACAATGCAAATGTGATACAGAAGCAACCATCACTGTCATTCTTGCCTTTTAAGTTTCTAACACTGATAAGGAGTGACAGATTGAAATCCAAGACTTTCATTTAGTGGCGTTCTACACTGGGGTGTCACCTGGTGCAGGGGGTAAGACTTTGGGGGCGGGGCCCTGGGGTGGGGCCAAAGGGGGCCCCTCCTCCCTGTTCCACACTGCTTTACTCATGAGTAAAGCCACACAGAGCAGGGACAGGAGGGTGCTGGGTCCTCTTCCTCCCAGCTCCACATGGTTTTTCTCACTGTGCTGGGCATGTGGAAGGCGAAGGGGCCTGCACCAGCCACAGCTGTTCCTCGGGGTAACAGAGCCTGCGGCAGCTGTGTACCACCTCCAATGACTGTGCCGCACTCCACAAACCCAGATCTCTGTGTCCTGCTCCCAAGTGAGGAGTGCACGCTGGAGGTCGAGGAGGTGGTGGAGGAGCCACCACAGCACCGCATATGCTGAGCTCATTGGGATGCAGGCAGACAGGCTGGGAGCTGAGTTCCAAGGGAGGCTCAGGCATGGCGCCGGGCTCTGCTCACCATCTTGCCTCCCTGGCCCTCATGGTGATGGTTTAGCCGCCCCAGTTGCTTATAGCCGCCCCGATTGCTTGTCAGAGGGGTGGCGTATAAATAAATTTTATTATTATTATCATTATTATTATTATTATTAATCAGCCCGCCCTTCCCCTTTATGAGCACCGCCATCACCATTCCTTCCCTTCCCTATTGGTCCACTTTGGCTGCCAAGCCGCCGCCAAGGGTCACTTCTAGGTTGTTGGAGTGAATGAAATGGCTGCCATCTCCTCCTACATCACTCCCTCCCTCCCTCACCTCAAGGAAAGGGTGTCACCGACAGGAGTAAAGCTGCATGGAGCAGGAACAGGAGGATGCTGGGCCCTTTCCCAGCAGGAAGGTGGGGGCCACTTACTGGTTGTCACCCCCCCTTCAGTGGTGTCACCTGGTGCAGCTCGCACCCCCAGGGATGCTACTGCTTTCATTATAATTGTCAGAAAGCAAATGTATCTTCCGACATCTTTGCATATTGGTGCTGCAATATTTATTTCATACCTATTTTGTTATCCTGCCTTTCTGCATGTAAGATCAGCTCTTGATATACAAGCATGTTCAAAGTACTTATATGCCCCCCCGGATGATGAATGAGGGACGAGTGCCATTTTAGATATTAGATATTGTATTATTGTACTTTATTGTATGTTTGCTGCTGATACCAGTTTTTTATATAGTGTATTTTATATTTTGTATCTATATTCTTGTATTTTTATTGTTGTAATCCTGTCTCAATCCGCAGGGAGAGGCAGGAAATAATAATAATAATAATAACAACAACAACAACAACAACAACTTTAAAAGTAGTGATACAATGTGCACATGGAATACTTGGGTATATTTGGATACTGTTGGGGATTCAAGTTTCCTAAAGCTTCAGCCTTCATTAAGGAAACAAAAATATCAAAATATCAAAAAATATCAAAGCCAAGCCTGTTAGGGTCTAGTTTTAAATCAGCAGAGTAGCAGAAATGTGTCCTTGCATAATGATCCTTCTCTAAGAACTGAGACTGACTCAAAGACAACACAAATAGCTTGTAGTTTAAAAACAAAAGTTTACTAATGGCTTGAATCAACATATGCATAGAGGCTACATCCTAATCTAGTTCAGTTAAAATAAGAAATGTTTATCTCACCTTCTTTTTGAAGAAAGTTGAGGGAACAGAGAGATGGGAGACCAGAAGAGTAGCAGGAAAATCTCTTTGTGTGAGAAACTTCCTAAAGGAAGTGACCTGAATCACATGGTTTGTTTACCAATTTACAAAGGTATTTATTGCCCCTGTGATTCAGTATGACCAAATGGGATGTTTTAATGAAGGAGGACAGTGGAGTTTGCATGCAGGGAAAATCCTATCTATCTGAGGAGGGGAAGGGAGAATGCTGAAATTTTCCAACAGATACAAATGCAAAATTTGCATCTGGTGTGCAAGAATATGCAATAGCAAAATGTTGAATATGTACTTCAGAGTTTTCATGGATATCTGTCCAGGGAAAGAGAGTTCCATATGAATAGAGACAGAAGGGTTCTAGACATTCCCACTTTCCATTTTGAGGCTACACTGTCAACCAAAAGGATCAGGCCCCTTCCTAAGCCTTTTCCAAGATATGACTTTCCCATCAGATTCAACTATGCTAAATAAATTCTGCAGAAGCTAGTTTTATTGTGAGGCCCTGCAACTGGCTTTATTTTTTTATGGATATCATGTGGTCAGATCCATTTCCTGATCAGCCAGCCAATGGTGCTATTGGACAGTTCTGGGACAGGTTGCAAAGACGCCTGCCACAAGACAACAGGTACACAATGCTTTTAGCAAGGACATACAAGCTTATGCCAGCTTCCTTCACCTTGCCTTCTCAGCCCTACAATAACAATCTGCCCCTGCTATATCTCCCAGTGCCCCAGGTCTGTTGGTCACCAGGGTGACCATATAATACCTATATTAAAGTCCCTTCACTGGCTGCCTATTAGCTTCTGGGCACAGTACAAGGTGCTGGTTATAATCTTTAAAGCCCTTCATGGCTTGGTCCCAGCTTACTTACGGGATCGCCTTCTCCCATAAAAATCCACCCCGCACACTGAGGTCCTCTGGTAAAAACTTACTGCAGCCAGCAAAAACTAGGCTGGCAGCGGTTAGCCAGAAGACCTTTTCTTCTGCTGCTCCCAAGTTATGGAACAGCCTGCCGGAGGAGATCCAACACATTGCTAGCCTCTTCTGGCGGGCCTTCCCAGACTAGCCTCTCAGTCACCTCCCATCAATTGCTCTTTAATTGTCCCTGCTTTGTTTTAATAATTAAAATGTACTTTTTATTGTGGATGGGAGGGTTTATGGGATATGATTTTTACTGTATTTTAATGTTGTTTTATTACTGTTAGCTGCTTTGATCTGTTTGGAGAGGCTGGATATAAATTATTTATTATTGTTGTTGTTGTTGTTATTGTTATTATTATTGAGTTTCCATTACCATCTTTTTATAAAAGTCAAATCAGAGGAAGCGGTTTTCTGAGAATGCCTGCAGAAGAAAGTATTAACTTGCTCCTAACAACTCAGTGGCTTCACTGGAGCCTGAAAGGAGAAATGAGTCTTTTTGTTCAGCCTACAGCCTCCTGTCAGGCCCTGGGATGCTACAGGGCATGCAAGGGACTTTGGTATAGTGGGAAAGGTAGATCAATGAACTAAAGCATCCTGGGGCAGAAAAGTTACTACTGTTTTCTTTGCTGTGTCTTCCTTCAATCAGATGATTCTGCGGAAGCATCAGAGAGGGCCTGAGGACTGGGTGTCCTGCACCATGTGGATGCCATTAAGTTGCCAAAAAACTCAGGCACTTTTTTACCTGCTATGGAACCAAGAAAGAACCTATTGTTTATCCTCCTCATGGATGTCATGTTAAGAAGAGGACAGAATTTTAACTCGGATTTGTAATTAATTCAGGGACATGCAATCATTACAGCAGTGAGTCTGTGGCTCCTAATCATTCTTAGCTGGAGCAGAGAGCAGTATGACACTGCAGGAACCAGCTGGCATACAGGGTCTGATCTTTGGGAAAGCCAGACCCATAGATGATCAGAGTGCTTTGAGATCCAAGTTCTATGGGAAAGACCTGGTGTTACTTTCTACATTATAAGGAAATGTGGAATGTGTAAAGAATCTAATGAGTTACAGTAAACCAGTTAGTCTTGAAGATGCTGCCAGATTCCCCCTTTTATGCAACAACAGACTAACACAGCTATGTTTTTGAAAATTTCTAGACAACAGATGTTTGCACAAGTGTATTATTCATGCTAGTTGAGAAACTAACAGTATCATGAAGTCCACTATTCCATGGTAAGAAGAGACTGCACTTCAAATTGTTTCAGCTCCACCCTCAATACAAAAGATCACGTCTCTCTGCAAAAAACCCAAGAGAAAGGACAACTGTTTTGAAGGTGTGTGTGTGTGTGTGTTAGATCTTCAGTATTCATACATTATTGTTCTCTTATTGTCGGTACTAGTGGAATACAAGTCAAAGAGAACAGTGCCAAAGGAGGTCACATTTCTCAAAAGACATTTAGCAAGATCTTAGTTCTGCAAATTTTCAGTGAGAGGCACATACACCGGGTGTGGGAGGGGCGCACAGGCTGGAAGCCCATCAGCACCGAAGGCACTTGAGTCACACCGACACCAGTCCTCAATCACATCCCCACTGCCTGAGCACCACAGGGAACTCATGGTGGCCTCTTGTAACAGCTGAGAAAGAAAGGAAAGAAAGAAAGAGAAGAAAAAGCACAGAAACAGTGTCAGAAACACACAAGATTTCCCCCAGGGAATGGGCTGAAATCACTGCCAACACATGTCTGTCACCCTCCCAACAAGGTGCAAAGCAGGGGGTCTCCCTGTTATGCAAGATTTGCAAAGAGTGACAAAGCATTTGCTCATTTGCCAAGTAATGATTTGATGCTTTCTTTAGGATACATCAGTTCACTGGGGCAATACTGATACAAGGAAAGGAAAATAAAGATTCAGGAGCTAACTAATTTGAATCTAGGTAATGGGCAATGAGTCCTCATGTGATCTGCAGATGGCTCACCATGTTTTAGGGCAAACTTTCTGATTCCTGAACCCCTTAAAACATCCTTGAAGTGAAATTTCCACAGTAAAATTTACTACCAAGTATGTTTTTATAAACTGTACAGAGTTGTTGTGCAACTGAGGAAGGCATGGCTCTCACTCTGAGCCAAACTGAAAGCCTGGAGTTTTGAAGCTCATGGATCAATCTTAAAGCAGTATGTCCACATTCACCAGCATTTGAAATAACTGTACTTTTACTACCCAAGCATGGGATCTAAGAATAAGGAATGAGCAGATGCCCTCTGTTCCATTTCATTATTGTCCCATGGCTCAGCTCAGCCCTGTATGCTATTCCATCTGTCTTTTGGTTTAACTTGGAATATTTCTAAAATTAATTTTCTAGTTGGTGCGTGTACAGTTTGTCAGTTCTCATCTGTTTCCCTCCTTAAAAGATTATTCATAAGATTATTCAAATGATCCTGTGAACATGCACTGAAAATAGCGTACAAAAAAGGATTCAGTTGTGCAACAGTTCCTATTGAATTTCAGCCCCATGCTATATTCAGAATCTGGAGAAACTCAAATTTCATTCTGTTTCAAGTCAGTTTTGACCCATCATGCTTTAAGAAAGGAGCTTAGAAATGCTGCTACATGTTTTCCCACATGACTTCCCCCTCCCTCCTACAAATACAGGTTGAATATCCTTATTTGAAATGCTTGGGACCAGAATTGTTTTGGATTTTGGAGTTTTTTGGATTTTGGAATATTTGCATACACACAATGAGATATCCTGGAGATGGGACCCAAGTCTAAGCATGAAAAAAAAAAGTTTTGTATAAACCTTATGCACACAACTAGAAGATAATTTTGTGCATGAAACAAGGTCTGTGTACACTGAACCATCAGAAAGCAAAGGTGTCACTAGTTCAACCACCCATGTGGATAATTTTGGATATCAGACTTCAGATAAGGGAGACTCAACCAGTAGTTTATTTCAAAATGTGAACTGTTAAGGAGAGGTCAGAGAGGGGTCTGTGCCACATTACAAGACTCCCTTCTTATTTGAGAAGCACTGGTGCGCCAGATCAAGCCACTCACCTTCTGAGTCTGATTGTTGGTGACCAGCTCATAGATGGGTGCTGCTTTGGTGACCTCCAGAAGGATGGGCTCCCCCAGAACATCTGGGCTAGAGGTCACGTGACATAAAGGACAGGACGATGGGCAACGGCCTCTACTTTGGCACTCCATGCGCACGCCTGCTGCCATGCGCTTGGTCCCTGACTCTGACAGGCTTGTAATGTACTCTGGAAAGGTTAGTACCCTTGGATCTCGCTCACGCTCTTCAGACTCATCTGAGGGGGAGTTACCTGCAAGAAACAACAGCATGAAGAATCAACCAGAGGTCAACCAGAGACGACTGAACCAAGAAACTGCACACATACCAGTGTGTAGCACTTTGCAGGTTATATCATGTCTGTGTTGCAGGTGTATATAATTCCCCTGGGAATTAGTTTGTTCAAGATGCTGGAATTTTTTTGTTCTCAATCTCCCTTCCCCCCATTTCCTTTCATTTTCCTCCCACTATAAATTAAATATATCTAACTCTTTCAGACTTCCCCTTGTAAGCTACAATATTCTCTTTGGAATAACTTGTGACTCCTCCACATTCTTCTTTAAAGGTAACATGCAAAACTAAATACAGTATTGCAAACAGCAATGGCAGTCTTGATAAGAATTGTTCTATCACTTCTCAAGTCTTGATGCAACCTCTCTTCTAATACAATCTAAACAATTTTCCACCAAGCTTCACATTGTTGTCAGCATGCTATCTGCTGGAACAAAGAAAGCAATAGCAGTCTTTGGAAATTAGATTCTTAAGAGTAAAGATGGTGAAAACAAAGCAGACTCTTGGTACCAAGGACACAGAGCTCTCCAAATAGCCCTCCATCTGGCTTCATTCTACCTCTGTGATAAAGATGAGAAAAATATCCTTGATTTTTTACTCCCCATGTAAAATGCACTTACAGATAAGTGCCCCAAACAGGCAGCAGAGTTGCAAAAGTGTTTGATGGGTGTGTGTGGGTGGCTGTTGTGCAATAATTATTCTGATCAGCAGCATAAAAATGGAGCTTTTCAATAGGAAATAATGTGGAATTACAGGGTATGAACAACAATTTTTGTGATCTTATTGTACTAAGAAGGACTGTGCCTTTAAATTGTGAATCCTGTGTAACAAAGCTAACTGCAGAAGTGATGCACAATGAAACCATCTTTAATTTCAAGGTCAGAAGACAATTTTTGAACTGACCTGCTGGGGAAGCAGTCAGGAACTGAGAAGCATCCCATTCAGGATGAATCATCCCCAATGGATGAGGTTACAAACTTTCCAAGTTATCCAAATGGGGATTGGGCAGAACATGGGAATGAACGTAATTTAGGGTATGACAGCCATGAAAGAAGCCAAAAGGGAAGCAAATGTATAGACCACAGACATTTTCTTCTGTACAAGGAAAATGGACAAATCAAAGATATCTGAAAAAGGACAATATTAGTGTTAGTATAGTCAAGGTGAGGGAGCTGAATGCTTTGTGTGATAGTGTACTTCTGAATATCAAAGGCAGTAAAGAGGCAGTAAACTTTAAAAAATGAAAAAAAAAAAAAACAACAACAACCCTAAGGACATATTCCTCCACATCACCATGGTTAGTAACAGTAGGTCTGAGTGTACTGAAGCACTACACTATACACTACACTATAACACTGAGACTAAACTGCAGTTGGTGACATAATGTAATCCCACATGCATCTATCCCAACTCCCAGATGACCAGTGTATGTATGCCGATAGAGACTCACCTGATAAACAGATCTTGGCCAGAGAGCAATTTTCAGAAAGAAATCATGAAAGCATCCAAGTGAGAAAGCACTGTCATAATTGATGGTTCTTACACTGACGAGAGAAAGATATGTTCAAATCGCCCCAGTAGAATTTCTAGATAACTTTACAATTCTTTGGTTTAGAATAGAGGAAATTGGAACTGAGTGGGAAGACAGGATACTCTGGACTTTATGTTAAATAGCACCTAGGATCTTATGTAAACTGTGTTGTTTAATCAGTTGGTGAAAATGGCCACAGTGCTATCAAATCTATTGCAAGTCCACATAAGTCCAAGAGGATGCCAGCACAGTGAATGAATAGAGTCACAGAAGCTATAATAAAAGGGCTTCTTTCACAAAAAGGAAGTTCGACCCAAATGAAAACAAAAAGAAGCAAAAATGTGGCAAATCAAACACTAAGGCTGCATCAACACTGCAGAAATAATGCAGTCTGACATCACTTTTAACTTCCATAGCTCAATGCTATGGAATCCTGGGATTTGTAGTTTGTTGTGGCATCAAAGCTCTCTGACAGAGAAGGTGAAATGTCTTGCAAAACTCCAAATCCCGGAATTCCACAGCCATGAGTGCTATGGCAGTTAAAGCAGTGTTAAAATGCATTATTTCTGCAATGCAGTTTGGGTCTAAAGCAACTAGAAATAGTAATTTGACAATTCTGTGAAAAACATTAGGACCAATGACTTCCTGTTGAAAATGGTGCCATTATCACAACCCCTTTAGCAACTCAGTGGTGTCGCTGGTTGGTAACAAAACCAGCCTTTAGGATTTGCCTTCCCAGTAGGGGAGACTTGGAGGAGATTCATCTGCATCTAATTCCCATTCCTAGTGTCAAGGTGACAAGTGTTATTGTCTCCATAACATGGATGGAACGGAGGAGACTGAGAAAAGAGCATGACCCCCACTGTGTTCAAGCCACAGAAAAGGACCTTAGCGATTCACTCAAGTTTCTTAACTACCTACAGTAACTACAACTTGAAGAATTAAGGAAACTTCCTAATTGATCGGGACATTTTACGTCCAGCATCATCACTTCTGTGATTGAAATAGTGAGCAAATCAACTTTAAACAGATCATAGAATCATAGAGTTCGAAGAGACCACAAGGGCCATCCAGTCCAACCCCCTGCCATGCAGGAACTCCCAATCAAAGCATCCCCGACCGGTGGCCATCCAGCCTCTGTTTAAAGACCTCCAAGGAGGGAGACTCCACTACTCTCCGAGGGAGTGTGTTCCACTGTCGAACCACCCTTACTGTCAGAAAGTTCCCCTTAATGTTGAGGTGGAATCTCTTTTCCTGGAGCTTACATCCATTGTTTCGGGTCCTAGTTTCTGGAGCAGAAAACAAGCTTGTTCCCTCCTCAATATGACATCCCTTCAAATATTTAAACATGGCTATCATATCACCTCTCAACCTTCTCTTCTCCAGGCTAAACATCCCCAGCTCCCTAAGTCATTCCTCATAGGGCTTGGTTTCCAGACCCTTCACCATTTTAGTTGCCCTCCTTTGGACATGCTCCAGTTTCTCCACATCCTTTTTGAATTGTGGTGCCCAGAACTGGACACAGTATTCCAGGTGAGGCCTGACCAAAGCAGAATAGAGTGGCACTATTACTTCTCTTGATCTGTACTTCTACTGATGCAGCCTAAAATTGCATTGGCCTTTTTAGCTGCTGCATCGCACTGTTGACTCATGTTCAACTTGTGGTCCACCTGGATTCCTAGATCCCTTTCACGAGTAGTCTCATTCAGCCAGGTGTCCCCCATCGTATATCTGTGCTTTTCGTTTTTCTGCCCTGTGCAGTACCTTACATTTCTCCGTGTTGAATTTCATTTTGTTAGCTTTGGCCAAGCTTTCTAGTCTGTTCAAGTCATTTTGAATTTTGATCCTGTCCTCTGGGGTATTAGCTACTCCTCCTAATTTGGTGTCATCTGCAAATTTGATAACTATGCCCCCAATACTGTCATCCAAATCATTAATAAAGATATTGAATAGCACTGGGCCCAGGACAGAGCCCTGTGGCACCCCACTGGTCACTTTTTTCCAGGTTGAAAAGGAGCCATTGTTGAGCATCCTTTGGGTTCAGCAAGTCAACCAATTACAAATCCATGTAACAGTTACTTTGTCTAGCCCACATTTACCAGCTTGTTTGCAAGAATGTCATGGGGAACCTTGTCAAAGGCCTTACTGAAATCAAGATATACTATATCCACAGCATTCTCTTCATCTACCAAGCTGGTAATTTTATCAAAAAAAGAGTTCAGATTTGTCTGGCATGACTTGTTTCTCTGGAACCCATGTTGACTTTTTTGTAATTATGAAATTACCTTCCAGATGTTCACAGACTCTCTGTTTAATGATCTGCTCAAGAATCTTTCCTGGTATTGATGTCAGACTAACTGGACGATAATTGTTGGGATCCTCTTTTTCCCCCTTTTTGTAGATGGGGACAACATTTGCCCTCCTCCGGTCTGCTGGGACTTCTCCTGTTTTCCATGAGTTCTCAAAGATTATTGCCAATCTTTGCCAGTTCTTTTAATTTTACTAAACTTAGAGAAATACTGGGGGTGATCCCATGGACAGGAATACTAAAAGAGAAGGGTTTGCCAGTTCTTTTAATACCCTTGGATGTAATTCATCTGGTCCTGGAGACTTATATTCATTTAGATTAACCAGATATTCCTGCACTATCTCTTTACTTATTCTGTGCTGAAATTCTCCTATTCTGTCCTCTGCTCCATTATCCTCAGGTTGAGCACCCTTTGCCTTTTCTGAGAAGACTGAAGCAAAGAAGGTGTTGAGTAATTCTGCCTTTTTTCTGTCCCCTGTTAACTTTTTGCCATCTTCTCCACACAGTGGCCCTACATTTCCTTCTTCTTCCCTTTGCTGCTGACATACCCCCAAAAGCCCTTTTTATTGTTCTTAACCTCTCTAGCAAGCCTGAGTTCATTCTGCGCTTTAGCTTTTCTGACTTTACCCCTACACGTGCTAGCTATTTGTTTCAATTCCTCTTTGGTGATTTCCCCATTTTTCCATTTCTTATACATGTTCTGTTTAAAACTTAGTTCAGTTGCAAGTTCCTTAGTCATCCATCCTGGTTTCTTGAGACACCTCCCATTTTTCCTCCTAGTTGGCACGGTTTGAAATTGTGCCTTCAGTATCTCCCTTTTGAGAAACTCTCAGCCGTCTTGAACTCCCTTCTCTTTTAATATTCCTGTCCATGGGATCACCCCCAGTATTTCTCTAAGTTTAGTAAAATCAGCTTTCCTAAAGTCTAGAATGCGTGTCTGACTATGCCTGGCTTCTCCTTTCCACTGTATAATAAACTCCGGGAGGATATGATCACTCCCGCCTATGGATCCAACCACTTGCACCCCATTAACTAAGTCTTCCCTGTTAGTTAGGATCAGATCCAAAATTGTGGACAATGAAATTGTCTTCGAGGCAAGTGAGGAATTTGTTAGACCTTGAGAATATTGCTGAGTTTGACTTCCAGCAATATAAAAGTGGAAGACAGTGCCCCCTCCATGTTTTATAATAATTATAAGTTGCAGTAAGAAAGGACAGTAAATAGAAATTAAAATGCTGAAAATGCAGAAATTTAAAACCTTAGCTTTAAATTAGATCTAAGCCAAATGGACAAGGAGCACACAGTCAAGCAGCAAGGAGGACTTCTGTCAATCAATCTAGTAAGTTGAAGGATACAAATCAGATGATTCTTGAAGAAATAAAGCAGATGAGAGTTGAGATGACCCAAGTGGGATCTGATTTGACTGAATTTAAGAAGGATTTAAAGTATGAACTGAAAGATATAAGGAAATCTCTAGCCCACATTACAACAAAAATGCAGCAAATCAACGTTAGACGGTAAGACACAGAAATTGGAAGAAGTTATGGAAAATTTGACTTCTGATAGAGAACATTATTTGGATGCTGTGACTCTTCTGGAATTTAAAGAAAGAGAAAGGGCACTAAGATTTAGAGCAATGATTTCTAAGCTTTGGTCCTCCAGGTGGTTCAGACTTCAGCTCCCAGAATTCCCAACTGTTCATAGAATCACACAGTTGAAAGAGACTACAAGGGCAATGTAGTCCAACCCCCTCCTGCTATACAGGAACACAGAATCAAAACATCCCCGACAGATGGCCATCCAGCCTCTGTTTAAAGACTTCCAAAGGGAACGTGTTCCACTGTTGAATAGCTCTGACAGCCAAGGTGGCCAGGGCTTCTGGGAGATGAAATGCAAAACATCTTGAGGACCAAAGCATGGGAACCACTGATTTAGAGGGATAATAGAACAACAAAATGAAGATATATATCAGGGGTAGGCAACCTTTCTCCTTTAAGGGCCGAGGGACTTCAGCTCCCAGAATCTCAGGAGCTATTGGCCAACATGGGACTATTGGCCAACATGGCTGAAGCTTCTGGGAGCTGACGTCCCTCGGCCCTTAAAGGGGAAAGGTTACCTGCCCCTGATATATATGAAAGGATAGCGTCCAATCGCTTGGAAACATAGAAGGAAGATCTCAAATGGGAATTGGATAAAGCCTATAGGCTTGATTTGTAGGTGGCATGTTGTGAGATGAAAAGTGAGAGATCAAGTTCTAACAAGTTCTATAACAAAGTTATCTGAAAAACCAAAGATGGATGAGAAAATAATTCAGGTTTTTAAGGATATTCCAACAAAGACTTTGAGGAAGAGATGCAATAATTCATTTTTTCTAATTGACAAATTGAAATGGAATATGAGATTCCATTCAGACAGAAGAAATTGGAAGGAGTTCCTTTCTGTTTCAAACAGAGAAGATTCAACATAAGTATGGTTCAGAAGGCTAAATATTTTCTAAGGAAGTACAATTTAGGAAAGGAGCTAAGTAGCAACTGTATTTAGCCCTAGTGATTTTGTTTGTTGTTAATTGTTCTCGAGTCAATCTCGACTCCTGGCGGCCCTATGGATATGATATATGTATATATGACATATGTGATACATGTAGAGATAGGGAGTGGAAAACATCTATGTGAGATTTCAGCATCAAAAGACAGAATAACCTGATGAGCCTTTAGTACAACATGCTTTGACTGGAGGGCACCTACTGGGTGTCATTGAATAACAGTCACTGGGTAGCTATACCATAACAGGATTATTGGACATATGATCCACTTACCAACTTCCCAGATATCTCTGGTTGGCCCATGAGGGGGTAGGCCTTTATTCTAACCCACCAGGGCTCTTCTTCGGCTTTTTGGGTTGGCATAAAGGGAAGGAGAGTGCTTTGCACTCCATGCAAAGTTAGGCAAAACAGAATCCCATTCAATCAAATGTACATATTAGACACAGTGGCTCACATCAGTATAATTGCTTCCCAAGGGACCTGCGGCATGGCTTGCTTTAGCTGGTTTATCATGCTTTAAAAGTGGAGGGATGCATACAATTAAGTCAACTATGGTCCAAAACACAGTGCAGGAGTAATCCAGTTTGGCTCACAAACACTACCATTCCCAGAATTCTCTATCACTGAGCGAGGGCAGTTAAAGCAGTCTCAAACTGGATTAATTCTGCAGTGTGTTTTGGACCTGTGATACATGGTGAAAAACATGATGGTGCTCTTGAATAGGTTTCTTGTGCTTGGGGTGCCAATGCCATCCCTCCCCAAAAAGTCAGAATACTGCCAAAATAGTATACTTGCTTTTAATAAAGGCTGGGATGCCAGGGATGTGGTTCTACCTCTGGGAAGAGAAGTCAAATAAGATTTAGAAAGTGCTGCCTATAACCAAGAGAACACTAGATGGTGCCATAAAGCCACAGAACATGTCAGACCCACATCTGTATTAGATATCTAGTGGGACAGAATTGCATATGTTCTTAATGGCTTTAACAATGACCCACTCTATCCCAGCCAGCAACAGATGAGCTGCAGACTGGACCAAGAGAGGAAACTTCAGAAGATGTCAAATCTCTATGAAAGTAGAGCCCAAGAGGGGTATATTCTAAATACACCCACCCAGCCGTGTACAAATACAATAAAATGTCCCAACATCCAGGGAGTTATTGTTGCTTCTCCATTCAGCAATAGCTTGACACACAGATGTGTAAAGTCCCAGGAATAGGGCCAAAAGAAAAGGTGCGCCCTTAGCCAGAATCCCGCAGGAACCAAATAATTCCCAGGAGTGCACCGATTCGGTTTCAGATAGTCTTTCCTTCCCTTCTCTTTCCTTCTCAACTGATGATCCTTCATTTCCCCCCCTTTGGCCCACAAAAATTTTACTGAGAAGTTAACTAACAATTTGTGTTTCAGAGGTCCAAAACACACAGCAGAAATAATCCACTTTGAGACCGCTTGAACTGCCCTGGCTCAGTGCTATGGAATCCTAGGAACTGTATTCTATTGTGGCACCAGAGCTCTCTGACAGAGGCGGCTAAATGTCTCACAGAACTACAATTCCCAGAATTTTCCCTAGCATTGAGCCAGGGCAGTTAAAGCGGTCTCAAAGTGGATTATTTCTGCAGGGTGCCTTGGACTGTAGACTAACATCCCACCTTTCTTCCAGTGCAAGGCCCAAAGCAGGAACATGAGTTAAAACAACATACAGCTAGAACCAAAAATATTATAATATTAAAGAGCAATTAACAACAATTGACTAAGCTATCATATTAAAATTCATCCAGTAAGACTATCCAAAGATTGGAATTAGATATATATTTTTGAAAGGTAAAAAAGAAAGGACAAGTACACACACACCCCATTAAAAAGACCCTCCTGTGGGTAGAGTTTGTGGCCAACAACCTATCTGAATATCTCATCTCAAAGGGGCGGGATATATATTATTATTATTATTATTATTATTATTATTATTATTAAGATATTTGCCTGCTGCCAGAAAGAGAGCAAAGAGTGACCAGTCTTCACCATCCATAGAGGGGAAATCTGGAAGCACCCATTGAAAATGCCCTCTTCTATGGCGTCACCAAATGTGGAGGTGGTAGGACTAAGACAGGGACCAGCAACCTTTTGGAGACCTGGGCCGGTCTCCCATAGCCCAGGTCTCGGCTAGGCCAAGGGGGGGGGGGGAATGGCAGCGCGCACGCACTCACATGCACGCACCCTCCACTGACACGTGCAAACCCCGCACATGCCGCCGCTGTGCGTGGCGTGGCGGCGGCCGCATGTACGGGGGGCACGCGCATCGGTGGAGGGTGCGCGCGGGGACGCTTCCCTTGGCAGCGACGGGCCTCCTGGAAGCCCATCGCGACCAAGGGTCCCCCCGGGAGGCTTCCCTCGGTGGCGACGGGCCTCTTGGAAGCCCATCGCCACCGAGGGTCCCTGGACTTACCGGCCCAGGCGGACCCCTGCCGCCGCCGCACCGCCTCTGCCTCCGCAGCCGCCGCCTCCGCCTCCGCAGCCGCCTCCGCAGCTGCCGCCTCCACAGCCGCCGCCTCCGCAGCTGACACCTCTGCAGCTGCCGCCTCTGCAGGCGCCGGCGCCGATGCTTGTTTTTGTCGACGTGCGACAGCGTGTGCTGCGGCCGGCATTTTGTTCACCAAAATAAGTAAGTCCGGCGTCCTGGGCTGGAACTGGCCCGGGGGCCGTAGGTTGCCGACCCCTGGACTAAGAGAAGTCTTTAAATAATTAACTATAATTCAAGAAAATCCTAAACAAACATTAAAAAAAAAAAGATAACCAATACAGTCGGCTCTTTGTTCTTGCTGACTTTAAATCCATATTCACAGTGAGGTGACCTCCATTTAAATCAATGGGGCACACCCCATTCAAGTCCATGGGGCTTGAATATTTGCTAATCTCCATTTCCGTGGTGGGTGTGTGGGGGGCCCGAACGGATTCCCTTGTGAAAACAGAGGGCCAACTGTATATTCAGGCAGTAGGCATTGCAATGCATAGTCATGTAATGGTGCTGTCAAAAAAGTGACAGAGCCAACGTGGGTGCAATGTTTTGAGTGTTGGACTAGGAGGCCGGTGTTTGAGTCTCTGGAAACTCACTATGTGACCTCAGTCAAATCACAGGCTCTCAGCCTCAGAGGAACGTGAAGACAAACTCTCTCAGAACAATTCTTGCCAAGAAAACCCTGCAACAGGTTTGCCTTGGGGTTGTCATAAGGCAGAAAAAACATGAAGGCACACAACAATTCAAAGAAAAACCACTGAGCAATAACAGCAGCATCTTTGGATAGTCTTACTGGATGAATTGTTACTTCTAGGTGTGGGTGGAGACTGACATGTTTTTTTCTGAAATGTATTCAGCTGATAAAGAGCACTGAAAAGTCAGAAACCTGTTTTATTCAGCTGATGAACAAGGAGTTTCTGCACTCCCTGTAAACAGTTCCTGTCAGCAGTTTGACCACAGTGTTTTCGACCTGCTTAAGTTTCCAAACACTTTCCAAAGGCAGCCTGACCGACAGTGTGTTCTAGTAATGCAAACAGGGTAGCATGTAGGGCAGGCCAGCACAACACAACAGCCCAGGTGTTGCATGCGGAACAACTTCAAGGCTCCTCTGCTGCTCAGCCTTCTCCTGAGGAGAGGGCCATGTAGAGGAGGAGGAAGAAATATATTGCTTGCCCTACAAAGCTCCTCTGCTGCACAGCTTTCTCCTGAGGAGAAGGCTGGGTAGTGGAGGAGGACTTGCCCCTCAAGGCTCCTCCACTATCCAGCTTTCTTCCAAGGAGAAGGCCAGGCAGAGGAGGAGGAGGACAGGCAAACCCTTGCCCTGCAAGCCTCCTCCGCCATTTGGCTTTCTCCTGAGGAAAAAGCCTGGTGGTTGGTGGTGGCAGAGGAGGAAGATGGGCAAACACTCATCATGCAAGGCTCCTCTACTGCTTGGTTTCTCCAAGGAGAAGGTCAGGTGTAGGAGGAGGATGGGTAAATGCTCACCCTGCAAGGCACCTCCTCCACCTAACTTTCTCCTGAAGGCCATGGAGGAGGAAGAGAAGCAAATGCTCACCCCACGTGGCTCCTCTGTTGCTCAGCCTTCTCCTGAGGAGACAATCTTCTTTTTCTAGTCCAAGCATTCAAGAGTTCTAATAATGACACTGCTGTACAGCGCCAGTGTTTGGGCATCCATTCTTCACCATCTGTGTTAAACTTGTCTCTTCCCTGTAATGGCATCCTCCCTAATAAGGAGACCACAGAGGTAGCCACAAATAAGGACTCAGACAGGGCTGATCCTGTTTAAATTTACGAGCAGAGGCAGCATTTTCCTTAAGCAACAGCTTCCAGTCAAATCATAATTTGCCCATTTTCAGAGGAAAAACCCAATGGACCCCAATATGATGTTCAATCATGCACTCAGAATAGTAAGTATATAAAACACAACAAAAACTTAACAAAAGAAGTAGCAATTGAACAACCCTTTAAAAAATCAGCAGTATGAATAAAAGCAGAATCAAGGCTAACTTACATTATAAGTTGAAACGCAAGGGCAAAGGAAGAAAGATCACACACACATGGAAGAATTACATCAAAATGCTATCAAGGCTGTTGTAAGGCAAGCCTCTCTTTAGGGAAGATTAAATGGTGACTGAAAGACTTTCTTTCCAGACTGCCTTTGTCCCATGGCAGATAACAGAGAAGGGCCTCTGATGGTATCGGGCAGCAGCGGTAGGTTTGTGTGAAAGAAGATGGTCCTTCAGATATTCAGGTCCCAGGCAGTTTAGGGTTTTATAAATCATAATGACCAGCACTTTGAACTGCGTCCACAAATGTACCAGCAGCCAGTGAAGATTAGGGATGCTGTCAGAGTTGTCCAACCCTGGCTCAAAAATGAACTTGGAAGTCCAAAAGCAGAGACAGGTGCAGAAGGATGGACCTTTCATGAGGCAACCCAGTTCAGAGGCTCAGAGCAGAAGAGCAATTGTGTCAATTGCTCAAGTCATCTCTGCATCCCAGAGACTGAGGAGGGCTTCAGCTGGAGAATCTCTCATGTCAACCAGAAACTCTCTGGAAGTTCTCAGGAATCCACCAAATGCAGCACAAGTTCCACCGCTGCTAGAAGTTCAATATTTACCACATGGTGATAATGACAGGAAAGTTACAAGAACAGGGACAGCAGTGAGAGAATTCATTTAGAATGCCATTACTAACTACTGAGCTCATGATACAAAATAAATGGCAGACTGCCAGTGACATAAGGACTTGGTGCAATAACTGACCGTAATCAAACAACATGTGTTCAGCCTACAATAGCTGGCTTGCTTTCAAATTCTATTTGGTATCCTAAGTTTGTCTATACTTTACAATTCCTAGCCCTGTTCCCCTCCCTACAATCTATCATCTTCTATTGGCCCTTCATCATGCATCTGTTTTAGAAATATATTAACATGTCATCTTTTTCCACTTTTTCTAAACAGCTTTACAAGCCAAAATAATGGCAGGTGGAAAATCACAAAAATGTTGATGGAATCCTGCACTGCAAAGAGTTGATTTAACGCTATGCACAACTCCTCTCTCTCTTTTCTGGGCCATTCTTTCCTCACTAAGGTGGGAGTGGACAGAGAATATCAGGGACCTTCGGGGACAGCAAAAGTGACACAGGCTTCCATGTGTGTGGTGTGTGTGTGTGTGTGCATTTACTTTTGGTGAGGTATTTGGGGAACACTATATTTTCTCCAGAAATGGGTTAACCAATAATTAACTGTGAATGACCTATTAAGGATAGAGACATTCAGATCACCAATTAATAATTGAATGGTGAACTCTTTTTGCCTTACTTTCCCATGTCTTCTTTCCCCCCTCAAGAATAGCCCTGCTAGGAAGCAGGATTATTCCTGGGAAATTCTGCCCACCATGGTTGGAGCAGACAACACCACCATTTCCTGTGGAGAAAATGATTTTTCTCCAAGGGGATGGGGGTGGGAGGGAATCAAAACTTGTTAACCCACCTCAGAGCAAGTAAACATACTCTACCGATCATATCCAAATGTCTTGGCACATTCTCCCCAAGTTTTAAACTAATTTGTGGAGATTCCCCCTCCACACATGCACACCTGAAATTATGCTGTGAAATCTTGCAGATGGTAAAACGTAACAAGTAGTTGTCCTACTCTTGTCAAGCAAGCAACACAATAGCTGTAGTTATTAGAAATAAAGTGCCATTGCATTAAGCATGTCCAAATTGATTAGCATCAGAGAAGTAATAGAATAAAACACCTATTAGAGTGCACACAGTTGGGAACATAAAATATTATAAAAACATATTGAATAAGGTGCAAAATCATAAAAATATTAGATCAGCTTTAATACCAAATCTAATATCAATACCATCAAATAAATTAGGGAGGACACAACATGAATCTGTTATTACCACCCTCCTTGAGAGATGGTCAACTACCTCTCTCAAAGGAGAAGGGTATATTCAGAAATAATATGATTTTAACAATTCATGTTAATGAGATTTTAACAAAGAAACAACATGTGCCAAAACTAGAGACAAAAGGATAGGGATCTGCCAGTGGCAAAGACCAGAAAACTGTCACTGTTAGGAGCAGCTGAGAGGCTTTGATTCCATTCAGGGGATCCTCTGGTGCCACTGAGACAAGGACTTTGTGGAATACTTGATTGCAATCAAACAACAGATTCCAATTGATAATATACTTTCCAGGCCTACATCTGTATCTTGCATTTGTCTAACTTTTACAATTACCAGTAATACATACAGAGAGGTATCACTTTATCTTGCATTTGTCTAACTCTTGCATATGGAGAGGTATCACTGTATCTTGCATTTGTCTAACTCTTACAATTACCAGTAATACATATGGAGAGGTATCACCCAGCATCAAAGTATAACAAAATCCAAAATACATATTGTTAGGCCTATCAAAAAGTGCAAATACACTGTGCAAGCTTTTGAACACCACAGGCTTCTTTGCCAGGTATAAGTGTTGAAAACTTGTTGATAAGATGGTCATGAGCAGAGGACTGATGCTGGTAGAGAACACATCCATTGTTGGCCATGAGGTGGCTGGAGACACAAACAGCCAAAGCAAAGTAACATTTAACACTTCAAGAAAGATTCTGGATTTTGTTATATTTAACTCCCAGTAATGTTTCTCTCAGCCTCAGGGGAAGGCAATGACACACCTCCTCTGAACAAATCTTATCAAGAAAACCCTTGATAGGTTTGCTTAGGGTCACCATAATAACTTGAAGGCACACACAACAACAACATTTCTCAGCCTACTAGCTTCTGCTTTTCTTTTAAAAAACACTTCTTACCATAACAAAATTTCATATTTTACAAACCAAACATATGGAATATATAACAAGACATCCAAATGACCACTTTATGCAAAAAACACACAGGAAAATATTTATACAATTTTATTCATTGTACAATTAATTTTGCACCCTGAAATTTGGCTTCCACTTGCCCTACCCCAACTAGAGTAGAATTTTGATTTTGGGGAGAATAAGGAATAACTATCGCTGCCTAGGATTTTCAGAAATCGAAGCACTCCAGTTGACCTGACTCTTGCCTGGCCAAAGTCAGAGCAGTTTCCAACAGTCAGTGATGTCTGCTTTTAAATACTTTTTGTGGTGCTTTCAACGAATATTTAAACTTCCCCTGCAATAGCTTGGGGTCATATTTTTAAAAAATACTTAGATTCTTGCTATCCTGAGCATATGTTCCCTTATGTTCACTTGTTATCTTTTAATTGGTTTCTATTCTAAATTTAATGCCAACTGTTCCCACTGGCAGTGGAGGCTAAAGCTGGGATAGTGTTTTGTGTTGTATGTGTAAAATCTGCATTACCATTCTCATTTGCCTCTTTGCTATCCACAGTAGACACTCCCCTTTGGAGCTGGCTAGTTTTTATCTTCTTGTAGTTTTGCAAATGCTCAGATGTTGGTGGAATAATAATAGCAATGACAAAATCCTCCAAGAAACAATAAAAAGAATAGTGGAGAATCATATGTTGGTCCTTGAGGATGTGTTCACTCTCCAGGGAAATTATTTGAAAGCGGATCTAGCAAATTTCCTCCTAGAAGCTCAAGTAGGGATTGAAAGAAATTTTGCTGGACTCAACAGCTTTGCCAAAGTAATGTTTTTTTGCACCTCCTGAGACTTGTGAGAAAACTTGCCTCAAGCACTCACACATGTGCGGTGCTTATAGGGCAGTCTAAGAAACAAAGTGCACACAAAACAGTATGTGTATACAGGCACACCTCAGTTAATAAAACCTGTGATAAAGAAACATCTTTTTACAAAGTTTTTTTTACACAGAGACACCAGAAGCATATCTGCAGTAAATAATACAATAAAGCCTGAGTGTGGAAACAGTGGGAGCCCATCCTACTGTTGCTTGTGTGCACCTGCTTACAAGAGGCAAAGGAAACAGCAGCTCCCTCCAGATCCTTTGGGGATCA
This sequence comes from Phrynosoma blainvillii, assembly GCA_026167975.1. Classification (NCBI taxonomy): domain Eukaryota; kingdom Metazoa; phylum Chordata; class Lepidosauria; order Squamata; family Phrynosomatidae; genus Phrynosoma; species Phrynosoma blainvillii. Next base: position 160,039,399 of record JANUYF010000004.1, read on the forward strand.
ATAGTGAACAGCAAAACAGAGAGAAAAGGAAAGAGCAGATAAGCCTGGCTCATTAGCTCCCTGCAACATGTTGAAGACTTGTAGGTTTGGGCAGTAAAATGGAAATCAAAAGTCAAATGAAGGCTTGTGAAAGAAAACAAATAATCCTGGATTTTTTCTTTATTTATTCAGGTTTACCTGGCCTGGTTATTTGATTTCACATGTGCATATTGTTAGTTTTGGGTAAACAGTTTGTTGAAATGTTCTTTTTGTGGCATAGTACCTATCTCTACTCTTTCCATGTTATTCCTACCTTTGGTACCAAATTTTCTGTTAGAGAAATAATGCCTAGTAACACATCATCTTTGTTAACTGAGGTATACTGGAATTGAAATGTGAATGGCTAAACTGTGTAAGTGTGTGTGTATGTGTGTGTAAAATTTGGAGGGAGGGAATATGTTTAGTAAATGGTGAGAAATGTATTCAAAATTCAAAATTAGGAAAATTACACAAATGAATGCACAAATTAGGAAATAAATATTCCAGTGGGGAGAGGGACACATGAAGTTGTTGTTGTTGTTGTTGTTGTTGTTGTTATTATTATTATTATTATTATTATTTAACGTGACATGAAAGAAGGAGAGGAAGAAAATGCAAGTGGGATAAAGAGAAACTCCATGAAAGTGAAAGCAAGAATCTCACATTTATAGGCTAAATGTATGTTACTAGATTTCAGGGGAAATGTTTAAAGTGTGTATGGGGGGATGTCCAAATGTGTGGTATCAGATTGTAAAGATTTACAAGTGCTTTGCAATATAGGTAGTTAATTCCTGCATGCCATAATATACCTATTTTTGAAGAGAGGTGGTATGGAGGAATGGCAGTGACATAATCAATTTTTTCTCCTGGCTTTAAGGCGTCTGTGTGGAACATCAAAAAAAAAATGCATTATGGAAATGCAAGAAAATTCCACATGCATGGTGGTTTGGGGTAAGAGCTTACTCTGTAAGATTAAACTACCCTATAGGGGTGTTATGAAGATGAGATGGCACAATGTTATGTGTGGTGTCTTAACTTTCTGGAAGAGGTGGCATATAAATGCGATTATTTTTTAATAAAATACTGACTTGGGAATGAAAGAAATTCCCATGAGCTAGATCCTTTTAAAATCCAATATATAAGCTTCATATCCATTTGCAAGTAGCTTATTCGGTAACTTGAGTTTTATTGCCTTGAACTTGCTTGAGTTCCTTTGTTGCTCACAGCTGAAAGACAATGTTGTGTCTGTAACCTGCCTTGCCTAAACTATTTCTCTCCCCCCCCCCCCCAATCAACAGGTAGAAAAAGAAGAAGTGTGTTTTCCTCATCTGAGCAATCACCTTTGGACAACTCTTCTGTCTATTCATTCAGATCCCCCAAACTGACATGAACAAGACAAATGGGGCAGATCCTATCCATTCTAGACCCAGCAGTGGCCTGAATTCTCAGCTGTAAGAAAACACCAGAGAGGAATAATAAAGAAGTGTGTTTAGTTAATATGGCAGATGCTTACATTTGTGCACTAGTTGCAAGAATTTATGCTGGGGTTGTGAGATCTAGGAGACTAAATTGCTGCCCACATCTTCTCTTTCATTCTTATATAGTAGGAGGGAGAGGACCTTTTCAGGCCCAAGGGCCACAGGCACTCTGGTCAATCAAACTAGGGCCAGGTGCCAAAATTAGGTGGAGACATACTCACATTACTGATATTTGTCTAATATCAAGAATAACCAGACATGTGATGGACAATAAATGGAGATGACATTTTGGATATCTCCAAAATGCCCTATCCTCAACAGCCCTGTTTAGGCCTTGCAGACTCAAGTTGATGGCTTCCTTGATTGAGTCTGTCCACCTGTACTGTGGTCTTCCTCCTTTCCTGCTGCCTTCTACCTTATCTAGCATTACTGTATTTTCTAGTGAGTCCTGCCATCTCATAATGTGTCCAAAATATAATAGCCTCAATCAAGTCATCCTGGCCTCCAAGGAATTTCAGCTTGATTTGTTCTAGGAACCATTTATTTGTCTTTTTAGCAGTCCATGGTATCCAAAAAAAATCTCTTCCAGAACCCCATCTCAAATGATTTAATTTTCTTCCTATCTTCCTTGCTTACCATCCAGCTGTCACATCCATACATAGTGATTGGAAATACAATGGCATAGACAATCCTAACTTTAGCATTCAGTGAGATGTCTTTGCAAGTACAGATCTTGCCTAGTTCTTTCATAACTTCTCTTCCAAGTCCTAGTCTTCTTCTGACTTACTGACTGCAGTCTCCATTCTGATTAATAACTGATCCAGGGTATGAAAAATCATTAACTATTTCAATTTCTTCATCATTGACACTGAAGTTATGCAAATCTTCCATGGTCATTATTTTTGTTTTCTTAATGTTCAGTGTTAAAAACTGTTTCAGCATTTTCTTCCTTGACCTTCTTCAGCAATTATTCTAGGTGTTTTTCAACAGGGAGAAACATGGCTAGACAACAGTTCATGTGAAAAGGATCTAGCAGTTGTAGTAGACCACAAGATGAACATGAGTCAGCAATGTGATGTGGCAACCAAGAAAGCCAACGCGATCCTTGGTTGCGTCACCAAGGGTATATCATCTAGATCAAGGTAAGTGATAGTGCTACTCTATTCTGCTTTGGTCAGGCCTCACCTGGAATATTGTGGCCAGTTCTGGCCACCTCAATTCAAGAAGGATATTGAGAACCTGGAACTTGTCCAGAGGAGAGTACCAAAATGGCGAGGTGTCTGAAAGCCATGCTCTATGATGAATGGCTTAGGGAGCTGGGAAAGTTTAGCCTGATGAAAAGAAGGTTAAGAGGAGACATGACAATCATGTTTAAGTATCTGAAGGGATGGTCATATCGAAGGGGGAAGAAGCCTGTTTTCCATGGATCCAGAGACTAGAACAAGGAGCAATGGATTGAAACTACAGGAAAAGAGATCCCACCTAAATATTAGGAAGAACTTCTTAAAAATAAGAACTGTTCAACAGTGGAACACACTCCCTTGGAGAGTGGTGAGTCTCCCTCTTTGGAGGTCTTTAAACAGATGAATGGCCATCTGTCATGGGTGCTTTAGTTGTGTGTTACTGCATGGCAGGGGGCTGAACTCGGTGGCTTCTGTGGTCTTTTCCAGGTCAATGATTCATGCCTCCCTCCTCTGTATCCAATCCTGCTTTGCATATAATGTTTCCAGCATACAAGTTGAACAAATATGGTCATAAGATACAGCCTTGCCTGACTCACTGTCTAATTGGAAACCATTTTCTTTCAATTACTTACTTACACACACACACACACACACACACACACACATACATATATATATCTATAAAAAGGTAAAGATATTCCCCGTTGACAAGGTTGTCAGGTTGTGTCCGACCAGAGGGGCGGTGCTCATCTCTGTTACTAAGCCAAAGAGCCAGTGTTGTCAGAGACTACTTTGTGATCATGGGGCCAGCATGATTACACAGAATGCTGTTTACCTTCCCACCAAAGTGGTACCTATTTATCTCCTTGCATTTGCATGATTTTGAACTGCTAGGTTGGCAGAAGCTGGGACTAGTGACAGGAGCTCACCCCATCATGCAGCACCCGGGCCTCAAACTGCCAAACTGCCAATCTTGCAATCTACAGAGTCAGCGTCTTAACCATTTGAGCCACTGCATCCCTATCTGATATATCTATCTATCTGATAGATATATGTATATATCTATACATATGTTTTAAAAAGTACTCATCAGTGTGATGGCATCAGAATGGATCAGCAGCTTCTCTTCTTGTCAGGATCAAGGGCAGGGCTTTGCCCAGGATTCACCTTGTTGGGACTTCCCAACACTTAAGGAGACTCTTTTTTGTGACTTTGTTTCTTAATTTTCAAATCTTCTTTCCATCCCTATGAGGATGGAAGATGGAGCAAGCTTGATTTCTGGTGCACTAGAGTTTAGCTGATGCACTGAATTGCACACACTTGAGCTGCCAGAAAAGAAGACAAAGTGCTTGAAGATAAATAAGAGGTATTTAACAGTGAAACAGACTGCCTTGGTGGGTAGTGAAGTATCTTTTTTGAAGTTTTTAAACAGAGGCTGGATGACCATCTCTTGAGAATGCTTTGGATTGCGAGTTCCTGCATGGACTGGGGGCCTGACTAGGTGGCTCTTGCAGTCCCTTCAAACTTTGTAACTTCATAATGAAGTGCGCACTTCTGCACTAAAAATTCATTTAACATAGTATGCAATGTAAGTTAGTTGCATTACAAATTGCATTACAATGAATAGCAGGAAAATGCATAAAAATCTTTATATTAGGAAAAGTGTGTACCAAAGTATGAATGCATTTCTGCACATATATATATATATATATATATATATATATATCTTAGAACTAGATACAAATTAAGTAGAGAAAGAAAATGCAGATGAGATTCAAAGAAACACAATGATTTCAATTGTGAAAGCTTTTCTCATGCTTGTCTAATACACACAATCCTTCCAAAATGCCCCACATGCTGCTTTTACCTTTTCAAAAAGGCTTAGCTGGAATCAATGAAGACTTTTTAAATATGAAACAAAGATGCTGGAGGAAGGAAATATCTGAGAGGGGTCACAGCACAGGGAAGGGGGTGCTGCTGTCAGGCCTTTTAAAAAGCTTCTATTGGCACAAGTGGAGGCTTTTAAAAGGCTAAATGATGGACAGGGATGGATGTTTAAAGATGAAGTCATAGTACTAGCAAAGAACCATTACCTTCCCCTCCACAGCAATGACCCCAGAAAATGACCCTACCTAATTAGCCTTCTAGAAGTCCTCCAAAGTCAAAAATGGAGTCTTTCTGAAAGGTTAACTATGGCTCAGGGAGAACCTATCTCTGATCAGCAATTGGAAATAAAAGATTCTCTCTGCTTCCTCTTCTCTAGATAAGACAAAGTCTCTTATCTCCCATAGGCATACAAAATTTTATTGAAGTGAGGTGCCCTGGGGAGGGCTATGGGGGGGAGGAGGAGAAGCCCACAGGTTCTATAGGAACCTCTCCTCCAAGGCAGTTATTTCCCATCTAAAGAGATTATCACAGTGGTAATTAAACCAGTTTAACTGAACTGGCTTAAAATTTACAATGGGTGGCATCCTGATTTTATCAAAAGGATTTGGTCACCGAAATTGCTGGCCGGGTGCAACCCAGTTCCATCCCCGGATTCAAGGCAACTCAACATGGCTTTTTTTCAAAGCCAGGAGTTTTCCGGTGTAAGGAAATGGCCACCGGAGTGGCTCTGGAAGCAGGGATGGAACCGGGCTGCACCCAGGTGGCGATTTCGGTGGCAAAATCCTTGTGATAAAATCAGGATGCCACCCATTGTAAATTTTAAGCCGGTTCAGCTAAACTGATTTATTTAACGCTGCAATAATCTCCTAATATAGCATCAGACACAAAACATGCCCAATCCAATGGTTTATTTTCCCCCCTGCCTCAGTTTCCACTTTGGGAAAGTGGTAGCACTGGAGCATCCTTAATGCCCAGGACACCCTTTCCTTATCAAAGTGAGGAGAACAGTCATTGTGTCCAAGAGGAAATGTTAAGCTTTGATTGTCACATTCAAGTCTACAAGCTGTCAACCATCTTCAAGCAATAAGGGGGAAATTCAGACTTCAGCCAAGTCATGTCCAGATGTGTAACTCTGCTTGCAACTTAGGGAGTGGACAGATGTGTTTGTGTGTGATAGTTTGGTATATTATTTCTACATTTTTTAACACTGCTATAAAGAATCTCAGGGTAAACTACTGCAAGTTCTCAGGAGTAAAACAGCAAGGGCTTCTTACACTTCATCAGCAATGTAGTGAAGCCAGAGATCATCACAGTTCCCACTTACATTTAAACTGGTTTGCGGTTCATCTTCGCTCCGTGTTGGAGAATCGATTCCAAAAGGCCCGTCGTTCCCACTATGAAAGCGGATCACTATGCTCTTGTAATCGCTTCTTTTTTGGCACAACTGTCACCTCTCAGGCTGCTCAAGCACACCATTTCCCCTTTGAGCAGCCTGGCTTGGGAACAATATATATATATATATATATATGGACAGAATATGTGATCCACTGGTTTTGCAACTACTTGCCTCGCTGAGCTGCAGTCTGCCTGTAATTGCAAGTAGTTGCAAATACAATGAATCACATATTCTGTCAATTTATAATTAAAATGTATATATATCATGCACCCATAGGTCACACCACACGCACAAGGGCAGCACTGAGAGGAGGAACAAATGGCTGATTTCCCAAAAACTGCGGAGGGATGGTCAGAATTCCCAGAATAACCCCCTTGCAGGGATAATAGAGGTGGACTAAATTTGCCCCTCCCCCTTCTGACTGGCCAATCTGCTACATGCAGCTATTGTTGCTGTTGGTTATTTTAATGTTAATTTGACAATGTCTGATTTTAAAAAATCAATTAGTTTAATTCTATTTTAAGGGGTGGGTTTTGGGTGGGGGTTGTAGGAATTGGGAATGTTTTAACTGCTGTATTTTAACTTGCTGTAAGCCGCCCCGATTGCGCTGCAGAGGGGCGGGTTAAAAATAAAATATTATTATTATTATTATTATTATTATTATTATATGGTAAACACCCCTCTGCCGTTAGTCCCTCCCCTCCAGAATGATCCGATTCAGATCTGTCGTTCCCACTTGGTGAACATGCTTCGGAATTGATTCTTTTCAAAAGAAATGCCAAAAAACCAGTGTCAGGAAACAGCTGTTTTTTTTAGTGTTTGCCTCACTTCATCATGATTGCAACCAAGCTCAATAGGATCGGAACCAGTTTCAAGTGGGAATGACGGTCATATAACCTGATCAACAATTAGCTTTAAATAATAGTGGAAATGAGGCCTTAGGACTTTCTGATTTGCAGGGATGACAGCACCATTTGCCACTTCCTTCAGGCTTTCCTGTCCCCTCTCAGCTTGGCTGCAATCTTCAGAACAGCTGTGGGTTTGTGTGTGTGTAGATTTTTGCATAAAAAATATTCTTATAAGCCACTGCTGTTGTCATACAAAACCTTCATAAGTGACTTTGTCTTGAATGGACATTTAAGAACCCTTGCCTAAGTTTTCTCCCCACTGGAAGACATGGGAAGAATTTCTGCATATGTTCAATGATCCCCCCCCCCCCCCCCAATTTGGATGCTATTGGCTTTTTTGCAAAGAAGATTGTGAAGGCTCCCCCATTCAAACAGTGCTATCTTTGTAAAAATAAAGACTTTTTTTGTTGTGAAAATAAAATGTTTTTTCTTGCTACTGCTGCTGCTGATTAGAAAAACTGCTGGCCCTTTTGTCTTATATAGGAATGAAAAATCTTAATGCAGTTTATACCTTTTTTTTTTGACAGGGTATCCCAGTATGTCAAGATACCCTTTTTTGAAGATGATGAGAAAAAGTGCAAATATTCCCTATATTGCTAACTCTCTCTCTCTCTCTCTCTCTCTCTCTCTCACACACACACACACACACACACACATCCAGATATGGACGAACACAACTGTTTGCATTTACTTTTTTACTCTCCTCGGGGGTTATGGGGTCTGTCAGGCTGTGGAAGCTATAATACTGAGCACCCAGACATCAAAACCTTACCACTATTATCAGTGATCCCTGATCCTTTAACATGAGAAAATAAAAATGCAAGTAAAATCTGAAAATATTTCCTTGCAATGGCTGGCTTTGTGCCAGTCCTTTACTCCCAGTCTCAGTTTTCCTCATATGTAAAGATTCACATGTAAAAGTAAAAGTCTATGACCAGGTCCTTTAGGAACTCTACTGGCCAGTTTTAGAGCTATGTAACTGAGAGATAGATTTGCCTGTGCATTATCCCAGTTTTTGGCTCATAAGCTGAAGTGCTGCTCCAGTAGATGCCACCTGAGGTAGTCACTACACTTTGGCTGACACAAGATCCAGCTGTTTCCCCTTCTCTGGCTCTGAGATCCTGATATCGCAGTCTATAAACTGCATGGCAGCAGTTTATAAAAGCATGCTACAGAACAGTGCTACCCAAAGTGGTATTTCATGGACCAGTGCCAGTCCATGAGGTACTGGCTGCCAGTACACACTGAGTTTCTAGTAAAGAAAGAAATAGGTGTAGTCAATGGACACAAATATGGTAGTCATCCAAGGCACATTCAACAAAACCCCTGCTGATCTCCCCCCTCCCCCAACAAGTAAAGCATTGCTATCAAAGACATAGTTCTCAGAATAGAAACTACAGTTTGAGGACACAAGGAACACACGCCATTGACTGTGGTGCCAATTCCCTGAAGTAAGTCTTTTAATCCTTCCCAGAAAGCAAAGGTCTGTGTAACTAAGTCTTATTATGAGGACGGGGAGATAAATCTTTGTGCCTGAGTTAATAAGACCATCTCTCTTCCAGCTTCTGCTGTTTGTGTCTAAATGGTTTGCACAGAATAGGATGGTGCCTGGTGCCAGTACCTTATTGAAGAACCCCCTACAAAGAAAACAAGACTGTTAAGCTGGGAGGGGGGTAAGCAGCCCGGAAGATGCAGGGCATTTCTTAGCCTCCCCATCGCGTTGGAAATGGACCACTTTAGGACAGCTTTGAATTGCTGCTTAGCAGGCTCAGGGGAGAAAGCAGCAGTGACAGAGAATGGTTTGTCTCTTGCAATTTTTCAATCGATATAAAGCTCTTGACGTGCACCAAGGGGAAAAAGATAAAGAAAGAAAACGAAGCGAGAATGTGGCAGGTGACAGAACTGAAGAGAGGCTGAAATGAGAAACTCGGGGAGAAGAAAAGAGAAAACCCGAGATCTAAAGAAATAGAGAGGTTATGAATGCTGTTGCCTGAAACATGAAAAAGAGAAAACGCTGTGTTTTAGAAAGTGTGTGATGCACCACAGTGGGAGGGCAGGGGGAGTGTGCAACAAAAGACTGAACTGAAGCACACCACCAAAGTTAACACAGAAGTAAATTCTCCTAAGTAAGGTCGCAGACAGAAGTAAGAGCTAGATGCAGCCATATGGAATGATGGCACACAGGCTCCTTTGCTGCTACAAGGAATCCTCAGGAAGGCCTTCCCTAACCTTCTCCCTGCCAGCTTCTTTCTCCCTGAAATCCCTGATCCTCATACTCCTTTTCCTGCTGCAGGATTCTGGACCTGTGTTTGCCAGGTAAAAATAGGTGCAGAATGCTGAAGTGTAAGGGTGGAAAAACGGGTGAAGGAAGGATGATTTCAGGGGAAATGCAGCTGGCAAGTGAAGGATTCAGCCCCTTTCTTAATTCCCTTTCTCAACAGTTAAGGGCATGCATGCACACACCCACATGGACTCTGGAGGGCACTTCCCAAGCAAGACAAGGCTGTCAGGCCTCCATATGGTCCATATGATCAAAGAGTCACAAATAGTCCAGCTTTAAATCACAGACTGGAAAACCATCCAGTCTAAATTCAGGATACTAAATCCATAGAGTAGGCTGGTACAACACAAAGCCCCATAGACTGCTTGGGACCCGCCAAAGGATTTTAAGTAGCCTGCAAAGATGTGGAATGACTTCAATCATAATTAATTACAGTCGCCCCTCCGTTTTCATGGGGGATCCATTCCAGACACCCCCTCATGAAAACAAAAAAACACAAATATTCAAGCCCCATTGGTTTGAATGGTTGTGTGTTCCCGCAGGTGCATGCACAAGCCATTTTATCCCTCCCCGCTTGCCAATCTGCAAAGGACTGAGACCACAGACTCGAAGTCCGCAAATGGAGAGGGATGACTGTAATAATAAATTAAAACCTATCTGTGGCCCAAGAAGTTTAGCCTATTTTAATTTTGACCCCTTCCTATGGCCAAGTCATGCAGGTCTGCTATAGAGCATCCCTGGCAAATTACATCTGTCCAGCTTTTCAAATCTAAGTTGCTGGGGGGATTCTGGGAGTTGTAAAAAATAACTAGGGACTCTTGATGGTTAAAAGGTTGGATTTTCGGACTTGTGAGAGGAGTCCAAAAATGTAACTTCATCAATCTCCATCAAGAATCCTTGTGAAACCCTACAAGACCTCAAGCCTTGTAGTACTGAGTTAGTTCAGACATCCACAAAGCTGGTTTTCTAGACTAGCTAAAAAGAGCAGATATTACACTGCAGAAACAAACTGTCTGTGGATTGTTCATCCTCTGTTACAATTTATCCTCAAAATAAGCCTGTGATAAACTAAGTACAAAGATTATCACTAACTAAAAGGCACCAACTGAGGGGGGAAGCAGACGGGAGCTTCCCGTGCGCCGCGGGACGGAGCGCCGCTGGAGCGCGGCAGCCGCACCGCGGCGCACCGTCGGCGACTCTAAAAGGAGCACCAAATTGGCGCTCCTTTTAGATTTCAGGGAAAGGGTGCCCTAAAAGCGGCGGGCGCACTTTCCCTGACTCAAACGCTGCGGGGCGTGCGGTCGCCGTGGCGTGAGGTCATCCTCGGAGCGCCGGCCGTGCGGAGGGCCGGCGACTCCGAGGGCGACCTCGGGAAGAGGAAGGGGCACTGCTCGTGCGGCTGCCCCTCCTCTTCCCTGCCCGGAAGACGACTCTATTAGTCGTCTGCCGAGGCCCTGAGTTTCAGAGCTAAATCAGGATACAACTCTAGGTCTTGCCACTCCAGTGTTGATACCACATTGGTTCTCAAATAAGAGGAATCACTGCAAGTCATCTAATGAAGGAAGAACAGAACATTAGATAAGAAGCAAACTCTGGAGATCACTTTCTTAATGGAGATCACAAAGATCTTCATTGTTCTGGAATGGCAGAATTGTATGTGTGTGGTTTAATTTGCCTTTAGATTTAACTTTAATTAGTTTCTGGTATGAATAGTCTAATTTACAATCAAAATAATATACAATCAATGATAAAGAAACAGTGAGAAAAAAAAGAGAAGAAAAGAAAAGAAAAGAAAAACAGAAAAGAAAAAGAAAAGGAAGAATATGAAAAAGTCATATAACTAATACACAATAAGACTCTGACACACACACCCCAATCATGATTGCAATGAAAAGAAAATTTAAAAGGAGGGAAAATACTATACCATTCCAGATTCAACTAAATAATCCTACAAAAGTGCTAATAACCATAGCACAGATTATTACATCATTAGATTTCATTTGCTCAAAAATCTATAAATGGTTTCCGATCTTTCAAAAAGTCTTCAATCTACTTGTCCTTTAAAACCCACATTAATTTGGTCGTTCGGGTTAATTCACTAACCTTTAACAATGCCTTCTTCCATTGTTGGTGCTTCAGTCTGTTTCCGGATTTCAGAAAACAATATACTTGTTCTTGCCATGTAATGTCTTGGTTGTTAATTCGTGTGATATGCTTTTAGATTGTGTAATTATTATTCTTAATAGTTAAATGTTTTAAATAAAATTTAAATTGTTTTAAAGCGTTTAAATCTGTATACAATGTTGTCATCCTGTGATATAGGACAGGATAAAAATATTGTGTTTTACACACACACACACATCGAGTAATTTTGAGCAAGGCTGAGTCCAGTAGCAATATTTTGAGTCTAGGACAGATTATGCTCCTCTTTATAAATTAGGATGGCACTTCACCACAATATCATACCACTGGCTCATATTCAATTTGTTAGCTACTATAACCCTTAAATCCTTCTTGGCAAAACTACTGCCTTGCCAGTTATATACAGATTTTATATTAGGATTCCCCACCCACCCCATTCCCCTGCAGTGATATATGACATTTTACATTGATTTGTCCTTGTTCTAGGATGTCTCTGTGACATCCCAAATCACAAAATTAAGTGGCATAGAGGGGATAACTCATCAATTCTCCCTGCAATGCAGGATTGTTCACCTTCTCCTGTGCAGGCAAGCTAGCAATCAATTTAATTCACATGTTTAGAAATTGGATTATCAAAAAAGAAAGTTCCAGGAACAAGAATAAGCCAAAATATTTCCTTAACAGGAATAACCAAGAGTATGGAAAAAGTGAGGAGTTACCATAATAGTTATTTGAGGCTCTGTTGGAGAATGGATACAATTCACTCAGGCACACTCTTATGCCAGTCCCATTAGATATGAATGGAAGATGCACAAGATTAATCTCAATGGAGCATATGCAGACAAAGAGTCATGTGAACCAGCTAAATCTGCTTTTTAGGCCAGGGACTTCCAGAAGAGCAATTCCCAGCTCTGCAATATCCATATGACTGCCCCTGAGACTGACTCATTTCTAGACCACCTTTCAGTTATTCAGAGGCAAAAGATTCTTTCTGTTCTTCATTAACTTATGCAAGAGGCCCTACCAGCCCTGTGCAGCCTTATAAGATCCCTAGATGACAAAAAGAGCAAGGGATATCAGGGAAGTTAAAAGGAATCTGTTCTGAGTTTTTATGAGGAAAGCTGGGGTATAACTGAAATAACAATAACATAATAACAACATGGTGGTGAGGAGGAAGAGGCAGAATAAATATACTGTTTCTAAGCCCACACGGTCAAGATGTCAGTTCTGGGGACCTCATTTTAAGGATACATACAAGTGGGAGTGAGTTCAGAGAAAGACAACAAGGATGATACAAGGTATGGAGAACAAAACGTATAAGAAAAGATTGAGGGAGTTGGGCATATTCAGCCGGATGAAGAGAAGACTGAGGAGTGTTACAGAGAAGAGTGGGCAGGCTTGTTCCCTGCTGCCCCAAAGGGTAGAACCACATGTAATGGACTGATGTTACAGAAGCGTAGATTTCAACTGATCATTAGAAAGAACCTCTTGACAGTAAGGGCTGCTTGACAATGGAACCAATGGTTGAGAGAGATGGTAGGGTCTCTTTCTTTGGACATCTTCAAAAAGAGGCTGGACAACTACCTGATGGAGATGCTCTAACTTGCAGATTGTGCATTGGGTAGCAGATTGGATATGATAACCTATGAGGCCCCTTCCAACTCTATGGAATTTATCACACAGAGTTCATCCTGTGCAGAAACAGGATTTAAATTGGGAAAATCCTGCAAAAGTGGGATCGTTTTCAGATGACGTCGGGCATTAACCGGACATTAACCTGCACAGAAAGTGGACAAGATCGACCACTTTTTATTTGGGGGATTACAGTGAAAGTACATCTGAATCACATCTTTCTCACTCACTAATTCTTTGGCCCTAAGCTCAAACTAATTATCATTTTTAACCTTTCTGTATCTTTATTGATAAGATATTTAGATACAAAACTCATGTTACAGTAGGAAGATACAATCAGTTTAACATAAATTAAAACTAGAAAACATACAGCAACAAACAATAGTAAGAAACAGTAATATTTAGCATGCATACAGGGCTTCACACACATATGAATCCTAATCCTTACATTAGCACTGTAAAGTAGGTAAACATTATCATCTCCATGTGAAAAACTGGGCTGGAGTCCGTAAAAGCATATGTTGAAACAAACTGTTCAGTCTTAAAGATGTCACAAGACTCCTTACTTCTTTTGATATGTGGACTAAAGCAGAGAAATAGTGGCTTGCTCCAAGGCTATCAAGTAATTTCATATCAGAGGTTAGATTTGAGACAGAGACCTCTTATTCTAAACTCACTCTTAAGACATGAGAACTAGTATGGTGTAGTGGTTTGAGTGAACTCTGGAGACCAAGGTTCAAATCTGTACTTGGCCATGGAAATCCACCAGGCAAATTGCACTCTCTCAGCCTCAGAGGAGGGCAATAACATACCCCCTCTGAACAAACCCTGTGATGGGGTTGCCATAAATAGGAAACAACTTGAAGACACACAACAACAACAACAACAAATTTTAAACCTTAACGCTTACAGCAGCTCTTCAGTGGAACCACTGCTGACCTAGTCATTTTGACAAACCTGACAGTCACTCCCCAGGGTTAAAAAACCCTGGCCCTCCCTAAATGTTGCTCCCTAACTGTTGATGAACTACTACCACTACTACTACTGTCTTGCTTCACTATTTGTCATGCTTACAGGGTCTAACACAATGGTCCAGTCCCCAAATTTTTTTGGGTTACCATCCCCTTTCATATTGAGGGACAACCCTACCCACCCACCAATGCATATTTCTTGATATTAGGTCTACTGTTCTACTGCACATTCAAAACAACCAATCTTGGCTGCTGCTCCCTTTGCCATGTGGTCACCCTGGGAACAGCAACCAAGTAGCTGATTGAGCAGTGACTGAGAAGCCTCTCGCCTGCCTTGTCGCAGAGTTATCACTAGGTGGCATGGGATGTGTGGGCTGCACCAGATGACACTATAAGTGATATGACACCACTATCAAAATTCCCTAGTAATGCCACTGTTGTTCCTTAAATGTCTGCCTTTTGCAAGAAATGGGCTGTAGCCTTAATGTACCTTGTAAGATATGAGGAGCTCAACAGAAGAGAAGGTGTGGCCAGACAGTGAGGCAAATGAGACCTCTCTTTTCTCTGCCCACTAAGGGGGGTTGCAGACTGCCAGAAACAGTTCAAATTGAGTCTACTTTTAGGGTTAGGGTTAGTGCTAGGGAATCATGGGAATTGGTTTTTTTCTGAGACATTGAGCCTTCTCTGTCAGAGAGCTTTGGTGCCACAATAAAATACAGTTCCCATGATTCCCTAGCCCTAACCCTAACCCTAAAGGTGGACTCAATTTGCACTATTTCTGGCAGTCTGCAACCCCCCTAAGCTTCAGAAACTCTCTGGAAGAAAAGGAGGAGACATGGCAGGACTTTCTGGGCTCCTCCATCCTCCTGGTATGGCCTGGCCCCATCCATGAGAAAGGGAAAAGCAGGCAGGAGAATCTAGGAGCCAATGAGTATGAGGAAGGCTGCCGTCTGCCATTGATACAAGTGTGTCCAGCTTTGGGAGGAATCTAGGCATTCTTCATCCTCTTAACTCCCAAAGCAGAAGGCTGCTATGTCAATTCTGCTTCTTGTTTCAGGAACTGGAAACTGCTGTCTCCGTTTGACACACTAGCCTTCTGCTTTGGGAGTTAGGAGGAAGAAGAATCCCTGGACTCTTCCTGCATCCCTCATGAAGCTGGAGTCTCTTGTATGAATGGGAGCAGGAGCCTCCATCTTCAGGAGTTAGGAGCATGAAGAAGTTGTTTAGGGGTTGTTATGTCACAACTATTGCTATATAGATATACAGATATACAGAATTATTAAGGTGTAACATTAGTACAAAAACATTACTAATGATTCTGTATGGTCTGGTAGGGGAAGAGGTCAATGGGGGTTGACACCATGAGTTATCGCACTGGGTGGCACCAATCCTAGTGACACTACTGCCTTGTGGCAAAGGCCATTGTAGGCAGCTGCTCAGCCAACTGCTTAGTTTCTGGTCTCAAGGTGACCAGGTGCAAGAGGAGAAGCTTCTCCCTGGCAAGAAAAGACTCTCAATCCTTCTTCATTGGGAAAGACAGATGCAGTTGGGGTGCATGTAGGGAGTTTAAAGGGGCCACATGCTCTGGATTGGAGATTGGCATGGATGAGGAAAGGGAGATATTTTAATAACTGGAGTTGCTCTAAGGCAAAACTTCTAGTGTCCTCCCTCAAAAAACAAACAAAACATTGTTTCTACTGCTACCTCTTCTCTTGGCCTGTCCAACAAAAGAAAGCAGACTTGCCAATCAAGCCCTGGCAAAATTCACAAAGCTTAAGCAGGGTCCCAAATCTGAAAGCTCCTTTTTGCCACCACTTGTCCCCCACTGCCACTACTAGTAAAAGGCGTGGCTAAGAGACTGAACCCATGTGGGGAGGTGAACAGTGGAATACACCACCACACAAAGCAATCATCGAGGCTATGAAGTGGTATTAGGGGGCCCTGAAAAGAAGTTTCATGCATCCCTCACCCCCACCATGGTCTTTCCCCTGCTGGTTCCCCTTGTCTTTCTTGCCCACCCATACTTTGACTGAAAACTCCCCTGCCACCCCCTTTCCCCTCACTGTCCCCCTGGGTGTTTTTACCATCCCAAGCCTCCTCCCCTGCCCCTTCCTCCCTCGGAACACCTGGCCCCAAGGGAGCGGAGGCAGGGATGGGAGCGGAGGATGCGGCGGCGGAGCCCCAGCGTTAGCCCTTTAAGACTTTTGGGGGCGTGGCCCTGATGCTCCGCATGAGGCTATCTCTATTTCTTGTATACTCAGGATGCCTTTGTTTTATTTTATTGATGTGTTACTGTGTTTTTAAGTTAATTTTAATGTATCATTGATTTAATATATTTTTAAGGGGGGGGTGATATGTTCATGATATTTGTATTGTATAGGATTGTATTTTAGATTGTAAGCCACCTGGATAGCCTTGGCTAAAGGCGGGATATAAATAAAATTTTATTATTATTATTATTATTATTATTATTATTATTATTATTATTATAAAAATATCAGAAAGAACTCTAGCTATGAAACCTACAGCACATTTTCATTTTGGATCTTGATGCTGAACAAATTGTCCACCTCAGGTCTTATCTAGAAGAACAGCCTCCTCACCTATTTGAAAGTATTTAGCTGGCTACTTCCATCAAAGCACTTCCATCTTTTAATGCACAGGTTCTTTAAAGGTGACCTGGGGGCATTACTGCCATTTTACAGATGAGATACACAGAGACAGAACTATTTTTTTTAAAAAATAAATAAATCAAAATCAGGTCACAAAGGCAGCTTTTGCAAAATGTGCCAGCTCATTCCTTACCAGACCAGCCTTCTTTTTAGAGGGAAATAGTATCAATTTCACTGTGCTCTGACATTCCTGTTAGTTTCTTACTCCCATTCTGCTGTATCAGTTCTTTCCATGTTTTGCAAACCCATGTACAATGTGGAATTTGACAAATCCTCCTGAGTATCAAAACTTTTCTTTCAAAATAAAAACCAAGTTTCTAATTCATATGGTAGCAGAGAAAAAGAAAGGCAGTTTATTTACAAGGCAGATGTTCAGAATCCCAGGGTTTGGTTCTTATAACCTTCACAGCTCCCTCCTCCTCTCCCACCACACAAAATTTTTCACCCAGCACAGCTCAGTACTTTCTGCCCTTCAATTGTTTTCCTTCCTTTCATGCCCTTTATGACCCATGAGAGCTCTTAAAACACAAATACAGCAATCAAAATTTATTATGCACTTTAAGCAACCTTTTGCAAATAATGTGGTATACATAATTTATTCCTTATGCAGAAATTCCTGGCAATAGAAGACTGTCAGCCCTATTTCACAGCTCCTCCACACCAGTGATATCTAGCTTCCTCCACAGGTGTGTGTTGCCTTTTAAAGACAACAAAAGATGTGACCCCCCCTACCTTTGCTGATGTCTTCATATTCCAGCCAGAGCTGCTTCTGGACCTGCTTGTTGGGATACCAGATAGAACAGGACTCCTCAAAACCGTAGATGGCTTCTTGTATATAATGATTGCCAAAGTGGTCCAGCAGAGCCATAAAATCTCCCCGGGATGTGGCACCATCCAAAGAATGAAGGGCATTGCCAAAAGCTGCAGAGGGCACAGGTACAATGTGCAACAAGTTAAGAGGGTAGCAGATGGCTGGAGAGACAAGGCATGCAGGAGAAACCAACATATGGAATAGTTGCTTTTGTCAGAATATAACTCCCAGAAACCCACAGCTACCAAGGTCTGAGAGAAATTCCTGCATGAATTCACTGGTTGGATCAGATCAAGTTCCACCTAATTTTCTTTCTCCAAAAATATATGAACAAATGAATCAGTCCATACTCAGTTGCCAGTTTTGAGAATACAGCCCAAAGTATCAGCCAAAGCTTCATTTTTTAAAAAATATTTTTGGACTATAACTCTGACAACCTCCCAGCTAGTATATGTACTGGCCCTACTGGATGTAGGAGTCTCAAAGCTGTAGACCAAAAAAATTCTGGCATTTCAGCCCCCCCCCCTTTCAGGTTTGTAGAAAGTGAGGGGGTAGTAATGCCAGGCTCTATTCCCTTCCTTGACAAACCCATCATTCTGAGTTGCAGTTGATATTGCAATCCCAGCCATCCCCAAGGCTAGGCATAACTTACACTGGGAGGTAGTCAGCTGGTTGAGCCGGACATGGTACATGACAGAGCGCACTTTCCAGTGTTGCAGCAGGGGGTATCCAGATACCTCACTGAAATTCACCATCCCTGTGACATAAATGGAAAGCAAACATGGCTTTATCACTGGGGGTGGGGGGAGAGGAAGGTAAAATCTGTAGAAAAACCCAACAGAATTCTAAACCCAACTGAATTCACAATTCCACCCCACAATGCAATCTGGTTTGGATATACGCCCAGTGTTATAATGGAGCCAGAGCTCACAGGGTCAAAGTAAAGATACTTTTTAATTAGCATGCATTGTTAGTTGGGTGATGTATAAAGTCTGTAATTCTTATTACATTTTATTAATAGGCATCAAGGTGCTGGATGAATGTCACGTTTTGAAATTAAGACTGCTGTATCATACATTGCAAGTTTGACTAGAGAAAAGCATCTAGGGCTGAAGAAGATTCTGTTGAAACAATGTCATATTTTTTTCCAGAATTATCATATCAGTTCTATTTTCAATTTCTCATGATCATTCACACAGCATTTTCCATGCTCTTTATAAATGTGTGCTCTATTTGAACATTCAATATGGTGAAAATCATATATCCCATTTGTCTATGTTTGTTACAATTCTGATTATCACTCTTTGTTATTGCTGTATTTAGTTTGTGAATGATCATATTGTTGACACATAGCTTGTGTTTTCTAGCAGATATTCTTGGCAATTATCAAGTTGTTTACCAAGATGATACATGTTTTTGATACCATTACAAGCTGTATTCAATGTCATATAATGTACTATTAGTGGGGAAGTGGGGGCGTTGACAGCAACTACTGTATATACTCATATATAAGTCTAGAATTTTTAGTCAAAAAATTGACACACACCCCCAAACCTAGGCTGACTTATCCACGGGTCAATGTAAATACTGTAACTCTTATTAAAAAGGGAACCATCCCTCGGTTGGAAGCACAGACCTCCCTCTCTACTCTCTCTTCCTTTCAGTTTTTAGTGTGAGCCAAAACAGTTATGTCTGCCAGAATTTGGTAGGTTCTTTAGCATAGTTTTCCTTTGCTTTATCATTTGTTGCATGTCCCTAAGTTTTACTCTTGACTTATCCAAGGGTCATATCAAAATCCATAATTTTGCCACCAAAACCTACCCTCGATTTAGACATGAGGTCACCTTATAGTCAAGTATATACAGTATATGTTGCTAGCAAACCATGTTGTAATACAAAGCACAGTGGTGGTGGGTGGTGGTGGTGAGGAGCCAGGTCATCTCACTACTGTATGACTGTTAGACAATCTTATAAAAATGAGTTATGCTACACATTACTGCATGCATGCATGCATGTATCCATCCACACAGATACACATTTATTATATAGTATTTTGCTCATTGACACCCCCCCATGCCAAGTATTTGAATCATCATTCTCCCTCTCAACAACAAAATAGTTAAACTATCCCTCATTCAAAACCAAGCCTTGGGGCCAATCTAATTCATATTAATGTCTACAGAGACATGTAATGCTCTCTTTCTGTACAGTCGCTGGGTGTTGACAGGGAACAAATGCTTTATGTACATCTCATGTCTGGTGCATATACTCCACTCTGACAAAAACCAGTGAGCTGCAACATATTAGACCTTGGATGCATGGGCTTCTCAAAATACATGTTGCTCACAGAAAATGAATCAAAATTCTTTATCACATTTGGAGCAAAAGCAAAACCGGAGAGGGGACTGCCCTTACATGGAAAACACATACACCATATTCCACTATTTGACACTCATGCCATCTCCATTCCTGATCTCCTGGGTTAACTTCCTTCAGTCCCTCTGAGACTCTGCTTACCTCTTGGACTTTACAAACCTTGTTTCTGAGCCAAGGAAAGCAATTGTGTGCTACATAATGGCCAATTACTTTCATTCAGTTTCCCAAGTGACAATAGCCCAAATTGCTTTTAAGCAGCCGAACTGGCCAATACGCTTAATTCAAGAAGATGCCTAATTAAATGTGGCTGAAGACAGCAAGAAATGCAGAGGCAGGTATAGGAGGAGAGAAAAGGATGAGCAATGGCAACACAGGAGGTCCTTTTGTTTTTTTCAGAGTAGGGAAGAGAAATACTAATTATACCAAAGAAAGGTCTATGGGTCAGCAACTCTTCAGTAATTAAAAACACAACTTGAAAGGAGTTTGCTTATGCTTGTTCCTCCTCTCTAGTCTAGTCTTCACTTCTGAAGATAACAAGCTTCCCCTCCTTCTCCCCCTCCCCTGCCTTTTTTTTTTCCTGCTGCAAGGCCAGTCCCAAAGGCACGGCCCCACAGTGTTAATTTCTCTACTAATTACATTTTTAATGAGCTGTCCTCTCCATGCACAGCAGACTGAGTATTTTAGAATGTGCTCCCATGAGCAAATTATAGCCTCAGCTTATGCCAAGGGGTGTGGATGTAGGTGGCAAGATGTCTCATAAATGCCAGCTGCAGGGGGAGGATAAATGGGATGACTGGGGATGAAAAATGTAGAGAATCTTGAGCCAAAATTAAAAGGGGAGAGGCCATGAGGGATGCAGTAGCTCAAGTGGTTAAGACGCTGATTCTGTTGATTGCAAGATCAGCAGGTTGGCAGTTCGAGGCCCGGGTACTGCATGATGGGGTGAGCTCCTGTCACTAATCCCAGCTTCTGCCAACCTAGCAGTTGAAAAGCATGCAAAGGCAAGTAGAGAAACAGGTACCACCTTGGTGGGAAGGTAAACAGCATTCTGTGCAATCATGTTGGCAACATGATACAGACAATGCTGGCTCTTTGGCTTAATAATGGAGATGACCACCACCCCCTATCGTCAGCGACAACTTGGCAACCTTGTCAACAGGGAATACCTTTACCTTTACATGAGTGCCAGCCCTTCTGTACAGCCTAACCTAAATCCTGAATCAGCCACCTTATGGCAGAATCCCAGAGCTTGGAAGAAATACTTATTGGGCTACAGCTCCCAGGATCCACTAGCCAAGAGGGCCAGTGGCACTGTGGCTGGGAGATTCTGGGAGGTGCTGTCCAAATATCTCCTTTAAATTCAGCAAGGCTCAACAAGTTTTCTGGTGCTACCACTGTAAGCTCTCTATAAACTTATCCAACAACTGATCTGCATACGTATGCAAGTACAATGCACCAACACAAACACTCTCTCACACACAAGGCAGAATAAGTGTGGCAAAGCCACAAAATTATGCTCAGAAGTAGGAAAAGTATTGTGCTCTTGAATTTGTGCAAATATCTTATTTGATTATCTTGTACAACTAATGTTAGATATGGAATATTTTTGAAGCAACATGCTCCAAGTAATCTACTACTACATGAACAAGACAGCAGGTAAGGCTGTGTTGCACAGGTTAAAATACATTGGACATATACCAATAAAATTTCTGCTTTTGAATGTTGTTTTGAGACTTTGGTTCCCTCTGTGTGTGACTGTGAATGTGAAGAAAGAGACAGATAGACACACAGAGAGACAGAGATTGCTTTGAGACCGGCTCTCCATCCTCCCCCCCTTGCCTTTTATATGCAACATAATAATGAAATGGTATACATCTGGTGTGCTATTCGGGGTCATCCTACTTCAGGCAGTGGACCACAATTTTGAGTGGCCTACACAACTCAAAGTCTTCTGGACAGTTTTTGTTTGTTGTGTTGTTTTTTTGGTTACTTTTTGCTTATTTAAAACTCAACTTTTACTGGCAGGAATTCTCTCCCCCTTTTCATAAGCAGGCACTCAAAAATGGCACCCAATATCTAGGTTCTGAAACTTTGAAACTTTCTCTGCTCTACTAATACATCCCATTACCTGTGTTGACTGAGTTTAATAATTTGCCTTTTACTGTGTCCCTGTGTCTCCCTTATTTAAGTATATATGTGTGCTTTCAAATCACCAGCTAACTTATGGTGACCTCATGGACACAACCAGAAATCAAAGACAGCTTCACAAAGGCTAACCACTACTAGTGAGTCAGAGTGTATAGTTAATTATATCTCCAACCCAAATATTATGGATGTGGAGAAAATATTTGAACAAAGAAGTGGAATGCATGATCATAGCCATGAGAAGCCTGAAATGTTACATTTGAAATGTACAAAGATTTGAAACTATGGGCCAAGATCCTCTTGGCCAGCATAACTATGTTCAGCAGTGGCAGCAGAATGGCAACATCAAGAAGGGTAAAATGGCCAAAAGTAAAAGAGCCATTGTAGCATAGTGGTTTTAGTGTTGCTGGTAAATGAACAGTTCAATGGTTGGCACAGTAACTTTACCACCTGAGAGCAAAAGATTTATCTAGGTACCCTTCCCCTACCATCACCTCTACACACCCCTGCAAAGAGGGCACTGTGCCATCGCAACAGACCACTATACCAGCACAAAGTACCAAGAGAATTCCAGCTATTGTTATTACCAGCAGGAACAATGATGAAAATAATAAGAAGGTGATTGTACTAGTCCTGCCTGCTTTATATAACCCCAACATCCCCACACCCTCTAGCTTCTTGCTGGTGTCCTCCTCTCATGCTACCAGCCAGCAAACTCCTCTCCCTCACATTCTGGGTGCTTGATCCACAACTAGGCCAATTATATAGCAAGGGGTAGGGAAATAGGTGTGTTCCAGGATGGCACATGCTGCACAATGGAGGGCTGCACAATGGAGGGCCACACACACACTCCCCTTCCCTCATTAAAAAACCCGCAAGGTCCCAATGCCCCCCAGGCCATATATTTCATCCTGAGGATGAATTTTTCCATGATAAAATTTCCCACCACCCTCTCAAGGGTGCAGGGGCATTCTGAGTTTTTTAAAAAAACTTTAGAAAATAATAGGGGGTGATAGGCTATCGAGGAGCTGAACATGGCTCACTGGCTGAACTTTCTCCAGTCCTAGTTTCCCTAGAGAGTGTGAGCTAGCAGCCAAGTATGCCTGGTATAGGCAAAGGATTTCTGTGCAGTGACTGGTGGAATTTGCTCCCAAGGAGTTGCAATACTGCAATATTTACAGTCCCTTCCTGCCTTCAGTATATCAAGGAGAAGAGGGGAGATGGGGGTTCCTTTCAATTGCATTCAGCGAAGTCAGCTCCCAGCACATTAAAGTTACTATCTCCTCTCAGAAGTGATTATGGGGGGAGAGAAAAAGAGGTCTGCCTTACTCAGCACCTCAGCTCCCTCATGTGCATTCAGAGTAATGCCTGATCTGCTTATTTTAGTGAATAAAAACAAGCTTTTATTTCCTTTTTAAAAAGCCCTCTGATCATCATTCAGGAGGACACCAAGTAAAGTTCTGAAAGAAAGGATGGAACTACTTACTTCCTCAGGCTTATTTTCTTCAGTGATTTATATTGTCACTGAAGTATAATGAGATGTGCAAAAAGAACACTGAATCTCTCTCTCTCTCAGCTACCCACTGCATATTTACCAAACTCATAGTTTCCTAAAATTAAACTAAAGTCTCTTTCTTATGAAAAAAGTTATCAAGGAGAGAGGGAGAATGCAGAGTCACATTTTGTAGTGTTATTTTTAATGTTGTTCTGATCATTCGTAAAATTCCTTGACTGTTTTTTGACCCAGCCTCAATAATCTTCAAATTGGCTGACAATAGGAGCTTGGCATAGTTATAGAGATCCCTCAGGTTAGGTCTGAAACTGTGCAGTTTTGAAAAGAGACAAGAGACAAAAGATTAACAGGCAAGGACTTGGACTGGAATCACCTACCAGTAAGAAAATCTGGGTCAGGGGTTGGCTCAGAGAGTTCCTCTTGACACTGGTTCTCTAGTGGAACAGTGGCCAACACTAGCCCATCTGGTAGGCGCTGTTCCAACCCACGGGCAAAGTTATTCTGCCTGGAGAAAAAAGGAAAGAGAGAGAGAGAGAAAAGAGAAGAGAAGAGATGTTCCAGCATATACAAAATAAAAAGGGTCAATTAAAAATACCCTGATACTGTACATCCCTTTCTACAGCAATACAGATGACACAATTCAGTATAAAAACTGCTATGCAGACCACCCAGGTCCAAGGCTGCCAAGAGGACCCAGTCCCTGAATTTTGTTTCTATCCTTAGCTCTTACAACTTTAGTCCTTGGGTGGTTAAGTGAATTTGGTCAGAAGAAGTAGGATACACATATCTTGATCCAGGGATTAGTTACTGGGAAGGGGGAATTGAGGGCACTGTCTCTCCAAAATAAGAATTGCACCCTCCCCCATGACACTTTTCTTCAGGCCCCAGATTTCTAGCATTGCAATGGGTTAGAGACTGAAACAAAATATTCACAGCTAGCACTCTTATACTTCCTGTTTTCACTTTCCCTTGTTAACTCTGCCTGTTTTCCTCCTCTTTGGGTGTCTATGCTGTATTTCTAAATGCTTGACTGAAGCTTTAAGTTACTGCAATGCTAAGACTGAGGGAAAATTTCATGAGGGTGCAGAATTATTTTGGGGGAAAGACATAATGCCCTTATTTCCTCTCTGAAAGTACACTTAGGGGGGATGCAGACGGGTGGCCCTGGACCGCCCTGGGAAGCAGAGGATTGAGGCTGAGGCTGCCAGACAGTGCGGCCTCGATCCTGCCTTTTGCTGGCCTGGCAAAAGGCCACCCTAAGAGCCGCCGCGTAGCTCTTTGACACCCCTTCCGGTGCAGCGTGTCAAAAGGCTGCTCCAGAAGGACGTCCTGACACTGTGCACCATGCATAGCCTCAGGACTTCTTTGGGGAGGGGTTGAGGCGGCCACCCTGTGGCTGCCCCTCCCCATCCCTGCCTCCAGGATGGCTTAAGGGGCCCGTCTGTAGAGGCCCTTACTGACTCTGTTTTTGGTTTCCACACAGTTCATGACATGATCTGCAATAGCAGGAACCTTTTCTGTCTGGTGGCAATTTTGGGACCTGTAGAGCCTTGTGTATCATATCACCAGCTAAATCAAAACACTTGTTTATCTTCCTTGAAGATAATGAACATTAGTCAGGAAATACCCACATTAATCTAGAAACCATTTAAGATCTATTTGTGCTCTCCAAAAATGGACTGAAAGACAGCTACATCTGTCAACAGAAAATCTGTCAAAACTTTTCTTTCAGAGAATTACACAAGTGGAGGGGAAAGGGTATTCAGAAGGTATATATTATAAGTTCATGAAACCAAACAATTTTGCTTCTTCACTATCCCATCTTGAGAAAAGCTCATTGGGGCTCCCCTTTAAGCACACACACACAAAAAGGAAAAAAAAGAAAGGGAAGGAGGCTGAATCTATTTCAAGTGCTGCTCTGCTCTTCAACAAACATCTACATTCATGAGAACGTGCATGAATTCCAAGGTCTTTGTTTGAGGCCACTGCAGTATTAAGATGATTTGCTTCCAATGAAAACTGTCCCTTCTAAAAGCTGTTTTTCTCATAATAAAATAAAATAAAATTCTTTCAACATGCTCTCATTCTTCTTCTGTGTCTAGCTGCACTTTAGGAAGCTTGGGCCCAATTATTTTTCTATAACTGATTCAAGCATCCCAAATGTTCTCTACATTTCTGTCCTCAACAGTGGAAGCTTTTCCACAATCTGTAGCAAGCAAAGAGGAACCTGTGCAGAGAACAAGACTCATGGACTCCCTTTCCCTTCTGCTCCTCTGGCACATTCAAAGAGAAATACACCAGAATTCAGTTTTGCTTTAACAGATTCCTAACTTTCAATAATGAATGAAATCTAGACAATGTATGACTTGCAATTATACATGAACACACTCATACACATGTGTAACTTCTGGTCAATTGCTAAACAAGCCAACTACAAACTATAGGTTGTTTTACTGGTAATTTACAAATTAGAGTTTATTTTAAACTGTTATTCTTGGTGTGTATGTTTAGTACTCTTCTTGGTTCTGTGGAAGTGAACTGAGGAGTGTGTGGTCCCAAGACTGTTTGCACCATTCTTTCTCCCTAAGCATGTTACACTAAACCATGTTTCATCATTATGTATGGGTCTTGTCACTATGACATTTCAGATTGTAAATACCTTGAAACAGACAGTTCTGCTTAGTCAATTCTGAAAAAACACCACATACATATATGCCATTGTGCAGAAACAACTAACAAGAACAGGCCTAGGAAGCAGGAGAATGGGAAGTATTGTTCTGTTACCACCATCACCTGAATGTGCCCTTCAGCACCTGCCCAGGTGCCACCTCGTGTGTTTGATTGTTGTAACCATAGAACATCTCTCCAAAGAGAGTTTGGTTCATGGGCAGATCTCGGCTCTCTTCACAGTCACCACCATCTGGACAGGATTCCGAAATTAACTGGCATGACCGCCCATCTACACTCAGCTTGTAATCTTCAATGCATCTGCCAAGGGAGTGAATGAAAGGGAAATTATTAAAGTTGACTATGGGACTCATAGGGCAAAGATGTCCATTCTGGAAGGACACACCAGTACTTTCAGGAGTTGCCCAGTGAAAGGACTGAAATGTATATCGTTTCTTAATGCCACACAGCCAAGAAAAAAAGACAAAAGACCTCTTTGGCAAATGAAGCTTAAATTAACATTGTAAGTCTAATTCAGTGTTTTCCAGATTTTTTGCCTCCATACAAATTGATTTTTTCTGTAATCAATTCCTGCATGTGGCTAAAGATTCTGGGGTGGGCCTTACGGGACCTTCTTGCCCTCAGATGTGCTGGACTACAACTCTCACAGTCTCCTGTCAGTTCTAGCTAAGAATGATGCAGGTACTGTAGTCCAACACATTTCAAGAGGTGCCACAGTATACTATAGTATACTATCAATTTGCACAGAAAGTCAGAAACTGGCAAATACATATACACTGATTCAATTTTAGAAATTCTCCTGGACAAATTGAAAGATGGAGCAGCATGCAGGGCAGGGGAAACTCAAAGAACAGTAAGTGAATAGGAAATATGTGCCTTCCAAAGAACAGAGCATTCTGTCAAGGGATCCCAACATCTTCAGTATGTAATCCAGTCAAGGGGCACTGCCAGTAAGTTTAAGAACTATTCTATCAACACTGTACTATCACAACACTGTACTATCACAGGTAGATTTTTAAATTAACAAAAAAGACCACTACTCTCTAAAGAGAAGTACTAGAAAGGACCTCTGAAGTAGCAGCAGAATAGCTGTGGGTGGTACAGTCTAGCCATGTTAATATGGGAGTGAGGGTGGGGGAATAAATATCCAAAAGCTTAACAAAAACAGCTCTATTTTCCTAGAAGGCACTACAGAGAAATGTTTGCAGAACTCACCCACAGTACATGAGAATATTGTATAAAGCAGGATCTTCTGGCAAAGGGACCATCTGCTGAAGACAGAGCTGCTCGCAGCCACCATTGAATCCATCTGAACAATCCACACCAATGTGACGATCATAGCAGCCAGTCCCATCCTTCATGGGGCTGAGACCAGGTGGGCACTGGCAGGACAGAAAGCACAGAAGCACATGACAATTTAGAGAGAATTGATGTGAAAAATTGCAGAGCCCTTGCCATGTTTTTTCACTCATTGTCACAAAATTGTGTTCATGACACAGAATACCATAACCGCATTTCCACTGGATGTGTTCTAACAATAACTGTATGTAAAACAAACAAACAAAAACAAAATACCAACCTACTGCATCTCCCATCTGGATAGTTTATAGCATTTTGAGAAAAAAATTAGAATACCACTATTTCACACTTGCTAGAAACAGCATTAAGATTTATTTCTCTTTTCATTGTGGAAATAATTTCTTCTTTCTCCAACTCATATCTTCTCTTCCACAATTTTTTTCTACATTACCATCCTCACTATAAGCTCATCTCTCCAGTCCTTCCTTTTCCCAGTTGTAAAATCTCATTGTGCTTGTCTCTGTAGCATCTGCTACACTATTCATCCTTTCCTCTCACAGGATACAGCTGAGTCTCTTGCCCCCTGTCATTATTCGTCTCACCTGCTTCAGTACTTTTTTGCTCAACCTTCTCACCTTTTCTCCTAGCCCTGGATATTGTATTCTCCTTGACTTCAGTCTTATGGCCCTATTGTATATCTGTTGTTTGGAAACTTGCCCCTGTGGGTCCAATAGGGCACAAAGGAAAGAGAGTGCTCTGAAATTCAATAGCTGGATGGCCAAATCTGTGTCTCAACATTCTTCCAGACTTCCAATTTCCTCACAGACCTTTTGGGACTAGGGGTGTTTTCCTGGTTTCTGGAAACAGGACAATGCCAGAATGAAATTTTGAGACCAGAGATGGGGAACCAGTGACTAAGGATGTGAATGGTTTTGTTTTGCTGCATTATTTTTCTCTGTTTCACAGCAAGTCGTAAGGCTTTTCTTTCTTTCCATGTGAAAATTTGTGCACATTTTGGCATGCTTTTCCTAATGCAATATCTAATGAACTATTCATCATTTCTTTTCATGGGATGCAGCTGAGTCTTTTGTACCCTGCTACTAATCTTCACCTCAGGTGTTTCAGCACTTTTTTCCCCTCAATCGCTTTCTTTGTCAGTTTTTCCTTTGACACACACATTTCTACTCATTTTCCCATTGACTGAAGCGTGTGAGTGTGTGTTTCAGAGTCACATTTTTTTACTCTGCATATTCACTCATACAGAATTTGAAAAAATGGGAGAAAGGGACATGGCACTTATGGTTCCCTCCTGCTAACTGAAAATAAAAAGATTGGACCAATTTGTTCTGATAATCCGTAACTTGATTTCAAACCCCCCCCCCCAATTCCTGCCTGTGATCCTCCAAACGTTGCTGGACTCCAATCCCAGTCTGCCACAACCAGCCTGGCTGATGGTCAGGAATGAGAAGAGTTGCAGTCCAACATCTGCAGGGCAGCAGACTCCCCATCTCTGTTCAAGGCTGATGCTTCTCTCCTGTATCCAGTCATTTTCTGGAGAATAATGTGTTTGCAATGAAGCCTGAATTAATATTATTATTGTTTTGTCTCTGGGTACCCTGTAAAATGGCTGTACTGTTGTTTACATGGTCACTCATCAAAAAGCCGAGTCAATAGTCCTTGATTGTCCAGAGACTACTTCCCAAACTTCCAAGCGTGTTTTAGCTTTGGACTGAGTCACTGAACTCATAAACAAGTCTGACTGAAGTGAATTAAAAGGCTACCCACTTGACTGGTAACAGTCTCAAGAAGGTTTTTCCTTTCAAATGGAACACTTTGTAGAACATAGACAGAAGAGATGTATGGGCTGCTCTCTTTCCCTTTTCTTGTGCTTTGGCTCATGTGGTGTTAGCAGAGGATTTGTTCCTGAAACATTTTCCTGCTCATGCTCCTAGTGACTGAAGCTCACACAACATGATTCAGGTTGCTTGCTGACACTAATTCTGCAATTTCCAAAACAAACAGCCCCCTGTGGGCTCACAAGACTCTCATCTTGCCCCATGTTGCAATTCCCCTTCTAGTGCCAGATGGAATACTGAAGCACAAGAGCACTTTAGGTGTTTTTTTATTATGCTGGCACTCACCAAGCAGGCCCAGATGTTTGGGATGATGGCAAACAGGCAAATGAAGAGTCAGGGGATCCTGCCCAGCACCCATTCCCATCCCCATGCTTTCCCATCTGGTTGACCAGATGTGCTGGCAAGCAGGGGGTGGGCAAGGGAGGTGTGATACTTGTTTATATGTTTCTCTGATTGATTTGACTCCTTTGCGACCAGTGGAGCCTGCAGAACAGGACACAGGGCTTTGGAAAATTGAAGAACTGAACAGAAATGCTTGGCAGAAGTGTTCTTGCATAAACTCCCTCTTCATCTCTGTGGATCAGGTGCAGAACCTGTGAGGAACTGTGCACATGGTTTGCAAGGAAGAAACAATAAAAAGGCAACTGTGTCTTAGGTGATGCTGCCAATGCATTATCCTACCTCATTCATCAGTTCATGCAGGTGATGCATCATACAAAGTGCATGCATGTCTGTGGGAGAGTGCTTGCTTTGTTCCCAGTGGCTCCTGCCATAAAAATCCTTGTAATCCCGTCCTTGTCTTCAGGAGCAGCACTTAAGCTCAGTATGAGGTACTACTAGGCTCCTAGTGCCTGCTGTTGCAGCTGCAGCATAAGAAAAGCAGTGCAGAAGGGGTAGGGTATCTTGCCACCACACCAGGAAGATTTCAATGCTTTCTTGATCAGGACTTCTAGTGACTAAAGACCAGCAGGGCATTGTTTTACACTTTGTTTCACTGAAGACAAATGGATTGAAATAATTAACCTGCACTCTCTTACTGTTACCTTATTTGCATTGTTCCAGTGGACAAAGATTCTCCTGCCCCTCTGTTGCTACCACTTCTGTGGTATTTTCCCTATACTGACTCAGTCTTTCATAGGGGAGCTTCTTATTTAAGTCCAGCAACAAACAGAAGGAGAAATCAGAGCTCTGAAAGGGCAGCAGGTTTCTCTTGTTCTCTGGCATCCACAGCTAACCCCTGTATTGCTAATTTAGGTCTTGTTTTTGCCTGCTACTTCTCAGAAGTGCCCTCTTTCCTCAGAAACTTATCTACTGCCATCATTCCCTCCAGTTATCATGTTGGAGGCTGAGAGTGGTCCTTGTGGACTGATGACGGCAGAACCTTCTTGTAGGATGGGAATCATTTAAGATGTTCCATGCTGGAGACATAGAATATGAAATATTCATGAATACTCTGGGGAGGTTTTCTTGCTGAAGGGCTGGCAACTCCATTGAAGCCATGGACTCACTATGGAATGGTGAGATAGATAGAGCTTTTGACACACAACTGCTCCCAAGTGTCCTCCCTGCTGCTGCAGAACCTGTAATCTTCCCTGGTTTACAGAAGATCTACAGGCAACAAAGCAGATCAGATGACAACTGAAGAACAGGTGATGTAGACTTCCAAAGGAAGTCCAACCAAACATAATCGAGAGCACTTTGTTATGCCTACTATGTGGCAGTAAAGGAGGCTAGCAAGTCATATGTTGCCTGAGCCACTGTATCCTCAAGGTACTCTCTAACACAGGGGTAGGTAACCTTTCCCCTTTAAGGGCCGAGGGACTTCAGCTCCCAGAAGCCTCAGCCATGTTGGCCAATAGTCCCATGTTGGCCAATAGCTCCTGGGATTCTGGGAGCTGAAGTCCCTCGGCCCTTAAAGGGGAAAGGTTGCCTACCACTGCTCTAACAGAATTGTTCTAGGTGTTGAAGAGCTTGTTGGGCCAGGCAAAGAGAAACCCTTTTGCTAGAATCCTGTTTGTGACATATAGGGGAGTTACAGACTGCCAGAAATAGTGCAAACTGAGTCTACTTTTAGGGTTAGGGTTAGGGTTAGGGAATCATGGGAACTGTATTTTACTGTGGCACCAGAGCTCTCTGACAGAGAAGGCTCAATGTCTCAGAAAAAAAATTCCCATGATTCCCTAGCACTAACCCTATCCCTAAAAGTGGACTCAATTTGCACTATTTCTGACAGTCTGCAACCCCCCATATTCACATAACTTGGGCTTATGCAAGCATATACGCTTTTAAATTCATTGTGCAGGGAGGCAATGTAACTCTTTGAACATTTTTGCCTCCATGCAAGGTAACTTCACAGCACCAGCATGCATCCTCAACATGATTTTGGGGCTGGGAGAGCAAGAGTGCCCAGGTAAGTCTTCAACTTCACTCTTGCAGCTAGGAGAAGAGAGCAGACAATGTGGGGGAAAGTGGCTTCAGAGAGTGGGGAATGGTCAGTTTTAGATGTTCTTAGGAAAAACAGATTATCCAGACCAGAAGTGGGGAAAGTGCAGTCCATGACCCACATGCAGCTCCAAGGCTGTTTCTGAGGCACTCAGTGCTCCCAGCACCCTCAATTTTGCTTGCAAATTCTATTCAAAATGTTCCCCACGCCCCCTCCTGAAGTTGATACCTGATTTACTTCCTGACTAAATAATAGACCTCTCCTGGGCTTAAAACAAACTTAAAAGCATAGCAAAATTGTTACCCATGCCCCGTGGTGGACCTTTAAATGATTTACCCCAACATCTAAAAAATAATTCATGACTTGTATAAAGGATTATTCCCCCTCCTACTCCTGAGTAGGAGAAGGCATTCTTTGAGATAATCTAGCTGCCACTACTCATTGATTTTAACCCCTTTAACCAGAAACTCAGTGGGAAGTTACTGAAGCTTTAACTTGCACTTTCCCCACCTTTGATTCTGCAAAGACATTCCTTCCCCCATCCTCCTGGAGATGAGAATCCTATGTAAATGCACATTCACAGACCAAACAGGCACAATGTGAGAAGAAGAGATCTTAAAGGTTTCATTCTAAGCAAGCAATCTACATAGCAAAAGCATCTTATCATGAAGGCTTCTTCCTTCTCAAAAGTCACATAATTACAACAGCCTAAGTCATATTCAACCAAGGTTAAAAAACACACAGTTTCCCTAACATGTGTATCTGGACATTTTTTTATTCTACACACAATACCAACGTTCTGGGTGTTGGATTTCCATAGGGAATAGACTGGGAGTCTAGATCTGTGTGGTCCAGCCTATTACCAGAACTTCCTCTCCTGAAGTTTTTATAACCTCCTAAAGGCACCAGAGGAATATTCGTTGACTAAGGGCCTCGGCAGACGACTAAAAGAGTCGTCTTCCGGGCAGGGAAGAGGAGGGGCAGCCGCACGAGCGGCGCCCCTTCCTCTCCCCGAGGTCGCCCCCAGAAGCGCCGGCCGTCCGCACGGCCGGCGCACCGGGGATGACCTCACGGCGCAGCGTCCACATGCGCTGCGCCGTTTGAGCCAGGGAAAGTGTGTCCGCCGCTTTTAGGGCGCACTTTCCCTTACATCTAAAAGGAGCGCCAATTTGGTGCTCCTTTTAGATGCGCCGCAGGAGCGCCGCGGTCCGGAGGCTGAACTCCGGCGGCGCTCCGACCCGCGGCGTCTCCGGGGCCTCCGTCTGCTGAGGCCCTAAGAAAGCTCTATGAAATTCATGGGGTCATCATGAGTCAACAGGTGACTAGAAGGAACATACACACACACACGAAGAAGCATCTCAAAATTTGCACTTCTGCCCAACTGGCCATTCTCTTTGGGCAATTACCTCTCATGATCTCTGTTACTTCTCAGTAATGTTGAGCCCCCTCCCACAATGTAACTTGAAGCAACACATCCTGAACCTTTGTTTACTTGCAAGGAAGTTTAGATCCCTCAACTGTGTTGCCCAGATAATGGGAAAGCCCATTATCATAGCTTGTGACCGGAGAGGATGCAGCCCTCTAACATCCCATAGGAGGCTAATGTGCCCCCACAACCCTTCATAGTTGCCCATCCCCACTGCAGTCTTATTTTAGGATGAGATTTAGGAGTGTAATCTCTGCTCCAAGGTGGCAACAACAAGACACTTTTGATCCTCTTAGACCTTTCCGGAGTGTTTGGTATCATCAGTCGTAACATTCTATTGGACTGACTCTGTGAGGTAGAAGTTGGAGGCACCATGTTGTAACCTTGGTTTGAAAGGAACTCACTGTGTGCCAATAGGTTTTCAGGTCTCCTTTCAGTACCAGTTTAAGACTTGTCTAATAAATATTAATACAATACATTTCAACTGAATATTAAATAAATACATAAATGCATACCTAAATAAGCAGATAAAAATACTCTGGTTTCTCTTCAGATCGTATAAATCTTTTGCCTAAATAAGCAGATAAATAAATAAATAGTGCCTGGCAATATTACCTGGCAACACCACCTAAGAAAATGTAGTTTTCAACTAGGGCAAAGTATGTTAACTGGAATTTATTCCATTTCACTCCATTCCATATTGATATCACTGAACCACAGAAAGGAACTTAAGGAACTGTCTTATATTAAGAGAGACACTCCTTTCACCATTTTATGTTATTTCAGTCCCTCTACCACCTATACTTCAATGCAGCAAATGTAAGTGATTTCTCTGCCACAAAGGAAAAAAAATCACATATTTGTTGTTGCACATTTCTGTCCCCTCAAAAGCAGGAGGTTTGTAAACAGTTCTAAAGTAGGAAATAAAGATTTTGACAAGGAGGAAAGATTGCTCATTATTTAACTTATACACATTGATTTGAAACAGTAGTCAACTGAGCTTTAAATAAGGAATGGCATACAAATAAACACAGTGTACAGAAAAGCAACAGGGGAAGGACAAGATTCCAAAAATCTATTTTTGAGTAATGTAGCCACATCTGTAGCTTGCACGAGGAAACAAACAGCACCAGAAAAACAAGCTCCCACCCACCTGTTTCTTTCATCTGCCATGTAAAATTAGGCATCATTAAGCCTAATTAATCTGTTCTGCTACAGGCAGTGGAATAACGGCATCCGAAGCACAGGAGGAAAAGGTACCCAGTATGACACAGTGCTACGGTTGGTGATGGTCTGGGGCAGTGGGACTTTGTCTAGCACTGCTATAGGCTGAGTAGAGGACAGAGGATGGAGGCAGCTGAGACAATAACAAGAACACAAGCAACAGCAGTAGCCACTATGAGACAAGGGATGGGGCAGCTGATTGGTTGCATCAGCAGCCACCACAGTGGTAGAAGGAGGAGGTGGGCCAAGGGGCTGGAAGAGTTTGGGATTGCTTTTGCCTTTAGGCTAGGAGGAAGCAAGAGACTATCCCCCTTTGCAGACGGTGCTTTGCACCGTCTTGGAGGCAAGGAAGGGGAGGGGCAGCCTCATGCTGGGTGCCCGAACTGCTTCCTGAGGATGTCATTGGAGCGCCTGTCATTGCACATGACGGGCGCTCCGATGATGTCCTTTCGGCTCAGCGTCTGGACACACTAAGCCGGAAGAGGCGCAAAACAGCTGCACGGCAGCTCTTCGTGCACCCCTTTCGTGGCTTGTGGAAGGAGGGCTATTGTAGCGCTCCTTTCCCAGGGGGCGAAAGGGAGAATCGGGGCCGAGACATGGGGCAGCCTCGGCCCCAATCTGCCACTTCTCAGGGCGGCCCATGGCTGCCTGTCTGCATCCCCCCTATGACAGGTGCATTTTCTATGTTGACCACAACACTTGGCAGGCTTTGTGGATTGATCACAGGGACAGGAGAGCCACAATAACCACCTGGCCTGTGGGCCTGGGGCACCACTAACCACGAGAGAAGCAGCAGCAACAGCAC
Source organism: Phrynosoma blainvillii (assembly GCA_026167975.1). Taxonomy (NCBI): domain Eukaryota; kingdom Metazoa; phylum Chordata; class Lepidosauria; order Squamata; family Phrynosomatidae; genus Phrynosoma; species Phrynosoma blainvillii. The sequence continues at coordinate 160,074,554 of JANUYF010000004.1, forward strand.
TGCTGTCAAGCCCTGCATACAGCCCTACCCCAAAGACAACATTGGCCCAAAACAGATGGGCCAAATAAAGTGGCTTCTGGATGCTTTGCGGGCGTGGCGTTTAGATGATGCATGTCCCCAAGGTGACTGGAAGCCATGCCAAGGCTACTCCAAGCTGGCAAGAGCCAGCCCTTTTAGGAATGGATTAAATCCAGCTGCTGGTTTGGGACTGTGGCAGTGGCTCACATGCAGTTGCCACTGTCAGTGTGTGGATGATGGGTGTTGCAGTGATGCTCTTTGGCACCCAGCAGAATCTGCAGGACAAGCTGGCTGCTGTGATCCACAGCCACTTTGTATCTCTTACCATCTCAGCTTCTCTTCTTCAGGATCCTATCTTCCTCAGTCAAGAAGACACATTGTAAAGTCCAAAAGCATAGTTTATTAATGCATATAAAAGTAAAATAAGATAGCTAAGTAAAATCCATTGTGATGAACTTGTCCAGTTCAGCCATGAAAGATTACATCTTTAACAATCCCAAAAGTTTAGGATCTCCAACTTGTTGCAGTTAAAACCACTGCTGCCAGGCAGGCACGCACTCACATCTTGAATAATAACATTCTATCTAGACAAAGGCTTTTCTAGGCCCTTCCCATACTCCACCTTCTAGGTGTTAACCTTATGTTAATTGGATAATGCCTGTATGATGTATATTAACCCAGCCTCTTGCTGTCCATTATCCACCACGTGGTTTTCTTTCCCAGCCTAACGATTGTTGACCTATTTTGATATCTCTTGCTACCCATAACAAAGTCTGTGTCCATGAGTTCTGCCTTTGGGAAAATTCATGTTTATGTCTGTGTTGGCCATCTGGTGTTAGATTCACTTTGTTTTTCTAGATGTTGTTCTCATGAGGAAAATTCCACACACACACATCTCTACATTTCACCTTTGACTGTATAACCCATCCATATTCTAACAGCCACAGTCCTGGCCTGATTAGGGCCAGAGACTGCTTCTTCTAGGCTATCTGCTTCAGTCCATGGTTTCCTTTCTGCTGTATGTGGATGTAAGCATGAATAAGCATAAAGTCTTTTATTGTATGGTTTTATTGTTGTAAGCCGCCCTGATTGGGACCCCAAAGGGCGGGATATAAATAAATTTTATTATTGTTATTATTATTATTTAAATATGCCAAGCAGCTACTAGGCAGCAGCAGTAGTGAGAGGGGACATTGGCAGAGGAACTCTCAGAGACAACAACAGTGGCACTATAGCTAACACTTGTTAGTACTGTGCTGAGGAAGGCATCGTAAACCTTCTATTGAATAATTTTTTACCAAGGAAATCCTATGCTGAGACAATGGAAGTAAAACAACAGATAATGTCAGGATACACACAGCAAAATACTGGGGTAGAGCAGAGGACAACTACCAGTAACACTGTGGCTAATGATGAAACTGGACTCAAGCCAAAAGGATGTTCAGCTGTTGACAAGATCAGAAGCGAAAAAGTCTGAAGCTACACAACACATATTATAGGAGGAGGGAATGTGAGAAGCATATAAACATTACAATACTTGGGGTGATCGAGCTAAAGTGGACAGGAATCGGACTTACTCAGAATGTGTAAAATGAACAGTTAATAAGAAATGGAATAGCATTTATAGTGAAAAGAGATGTAGCTAAATCAGTCAAAGGATACAATGCAAAGTCTGATATAATCATGTCAATAAGATTTCAGGGAAAACTCATAACCAATGTTTATGCTCCAACCACAGAAGCAAAAAAAGAAGAAATTGAAAGATTCAATGATGGTGTTCAAGATGAAATTGATCACACACTAGAACAGGTGTTCTTGTTAATCATACATAGGTGATTGGAATGCAAAAAGAGAAAAAAGAACAAAAAAGATAGTAAGAGAATTAGGCCTAGGATCAAGAAATGAGGCAGGAGAGCAAATGATTGAATTAGGCAAGGCCAACAGTTTGTTCACTGCAAACACACTTTTCAAAAACCTAAGATGTATACATGGACACAACCTGAGGAACAATGTAGAAATGAAATAGTCTAAGGCAGGGGTAGGCAACCTTTCCCCTTTAAGGGCCGAGGGACTTCAGCTCCCAGAATCCCAGGAACTATTGGTCAACATGGGACTATTGGCCAACATGGCTGAGGCTTCTGGGAGCTGAAGTCCCTCGGCCCTTAAAAGGGAAAGGTTGCCTACCCCTGGTCTAAGGGGTAAAACAGACGGGTGTCTTTGAGCGGCCTCTGGCTGCTCTGCCCATGATCAAGCCCTGATCAGCCTGGGACTGTGGTGACCAGACAGCCCACTCTGAAAGCAGGCCACTGCTGCAGTACCAAATGAGCCACTGGCAAGGAGCGGATTTTCAGGCCACCTTAGGCAGCCTCAGGCCACCTTAGGCAGCTTCAGGCCACCTTAGGCAGCCTCAGAGCAGTTTCCAGCCAAGGCAAGGATGTGCATCATTTGCACATCATGCCCCTGAAGTGGCCAGAAGCTGCTTCTTTTCACCCATGTATTTTGGACCCAGATAATTGGAAGTGGGAGATGGAGAAGCTCTGTTCTCTCTGCAAAAACAAGACCAGGAGCAGATTGTGGCACAGACCATGAAATACTAACAGCAAAAGTTAGAGTAAAGCTAAAGAATACTAAATCAATGACCATGCCAAAATGCAACCTGAAGAACATCCCTGCTGAATTTAAAGACAATGTGAAAAAATTGCATTATTAAGCCAAATTGACCGAGATTCAGAAGACCTATGTAATGAAGCCAGGGACATTGTCAGGAAGGAAAGCAGAAAGACACTGTATGTATCAAAAAAAAGAAAGATAAGCATCAGTGGATGACAGATGAAACTCTTCAAGCAGTCAAGGACAGATGAGAAGCAAAAGTGAAAAATGACAGAAATAAGAACCAGAACCCTTAATACAACTGTTCAGTGACTTGTGTGCAGGGATGAAGAGAACCATTATAATAAACAATCAAGCCAGACGATGGCAACAAAAAAGGAAGAGCAAGAAATTTCTTCCATAGGAAATGAAAGGGAAATTTAAACCAAGAGTGGGATGGTCTACAACCAGCAGAACACATTACAAGACCAAGTAGAAATAAAAAGATGATGGAAACAATACACAGAAGAATGACATAAAAGAGAGGAAAGGATGACAGATTCATTCAAGTAAGAACTATATCAAGACAAACCTCCAGTCTTAGAAAGTGAAGTGGAAGCTGCACTTAGATCACATGGGAGAAATAAATCACCAGGAACAGATGGCATACCAGTAGAGCTGATTCAGTCTGCTGAGACAGAATCTACTCTAGTTCCAACTAAAATCCATCAACAAATATGGAAACAAAACAATGGCCCACAGATTGGAAATATGCAACATAAACCCCAATCCCTAAGAAACAGGATACCAAGTATTACAGTAAGCACAGGACCACTGTATTAATTTCCCTTGCAAGCAAAGTAATGCCTAAAATTCTACAACAAAAAGAATTTGACGTATGGAGTGAGAAATGCCAGCTATCCAAGCTGGGTTTGGGAAATGAAGAGTCACTAGGAATCATATTGAAAACATATGCTGGATAATGTGCATACCAAAGAATTGTTAAAAAAAAAAAGTCAGCTTGTGCTTTATAGACTATAATAAAGTCTTTGATTGTACAGATCACAAAAAGCTATGCCTGCTGTGTGCCACAACATTTGATATTCCTGATGCATAACCTGTATTCAGGAACAGAGGCTACTGTTAGAACAGAATATGGAGAAAGAGAATGGTTTCCAACCGGCAAGGGGGTCAGGCAAGGCTGCATTTTATTACCCCACTTGTTTAACCTGCATGCAAAATAAAAAAAATAAAAATAAACCAAGATTCATTAAAAATTATTGAAGAAAGTCAAGGAAGAAAGTGAAAAGGCAGGTGAACATTGAATAAACAAAAATAATGACAATAGATAATTTACATAAGTTTAAAGTAGACCTGAAGAACTGTGGACAGAAGTCAAAGACATAATTAAGGACAAATGCAAGAAAACAGTAACATTGGCCGAAAAGAAAGATAAGAAGCAATGGATGACAGATGAAACACTTCATGCAATAAAAGAAAGAAGAAAAGCAAAAGCAAAGGGAGATAGGAACAAAGCCAGAAGTATGAACACAACTGTCCAATGTCTGACATGCAGGGATAAGGAGAAATACTACAATGACCAATGCAGAGAAACAGAAAACAACAACAAAAAGGGAAGAATGAGAGACCTCTATCAAAAAATCCAAGAAATTAAAGCCAAGTTCAAACCAAGGGCAGGGATGCTCTATGGAGAAAAAAAGAACATAATACAGGAACAAGAAGAAATAAAAAGACGTTGGAGGTTATACAAAAGAGATGAGGGAATGAATGATATTTGGAATGAGGAGCCACATGAAGACGTATCCCAAATTCTAAGAAGTAAAGCGGAATCTGCAATAAAGGAAATGGGGAAAAAATGAATCACTGGGAACAGATGATATCCCAATTGAACTGCTACAGTGCCTACAGACAGATGCAACTTTAGTGCTAACTGAAATATGCCAACAAATATGGAAAACAAAGTGGTGGCCAACAGACTGGAAACTCTCAATATACATCGCCATCTACAAAAAGGAAGACACAAGAGACTGCAGCAACTATAGGATCATAACACTGATCTCCCACGGAAGCAAAATCACACTCAAAATTCTCCAACGTAGACTCCAACCATACATGGAAAGAGAGATCCCAGAGGTCCAAGCAGGGTTCAGGAAAGGAAGAGGCACTAGGGATCACACTGAGAACATACGATGGTTAATGGAGCATACCGGGAATTCCAAAAGAAAATCAGCATGTGCTTTATAGACTACAGCAAAGCCTTTGACTGCATAGACCATGAAAGACTATAGAAAACCTTTAAAGACATGGGAATGCTAACACATCTGAAAGTGCTAATGAAGAATCTGTACCAAGGACAAGAGGACAAAGTCAGAACAGAATTCAGGGAAACAGAGTGGTTCCCAGTAGGCAAGCGGTCAGGCAAGGCTGCATCCTATCACCCTACTTGTTTAACTTACATGCTGAAAACACCATAAGAAAAGCAGAATTAGAATCAGAAAAAGGATTTAAGATAGGAGGAAGCAACATTAACAACCTAAGATATGCGGACAATGCCATAATATTAGCACAAGATGTCAAGGAATTGGAACAGTTAATAAAAAAGGTCAAAGATGAAGATGCAAAGGCAGGACTGATGCTGAGCATAAAGAAAACAAAAATAATGACCACAGAAGAAATACACTAATTCAATCTAGACGAGGAGGAAATTGAAATAGTTAAAGAATTCCCACATCCAGGATCAAACATTGACCAGAATGGAGACCGCAGTCAAGAAATAAGAAGACTAGGAATGAGAAGGGCAGCTATGAAAGAACTGGAAAAGATACTGAAGAGCGAAGACATACAACTGAGCACTAAAGTCAGAATCATTCAGGCCATTGTATTCCCAATTACCATGTACAGATGTGAGAGCTGGACAGTGAAGGAAGTAGACAGAAAAAAAAATCAATTCATTTGAAATGTAGAGCTGGAGAAGAGTCCTTAGGATACCATGGACAGCCAAGAAGACAAAGAAATAGATTATTGAACAGATCAGACCAGGGCTCTCCTTGGAAGCAAAGATGATCAAGATGAGACTTGGCCACATAATGAGAAGGCATGGATCACTAGAAAAAATAACAATGCTAGGAAAGGTAGAGGGTAGAAGAAAGAGAGGAAGACCACTAACCAGGTGGATAGACTCGATTGGGGGGGGGGGTGTATGGGGAAGGGCTTGCAGGATCTAGGCCAGGCAGTGGAAAATAGGAATTCTTGGAGATGTCTCATCCACAGGGTCACCATGAGTTGGAATCAACTCAAGGGCAGCAAACAACAACAGTGGATTATGAAAACATTGAAATAGTTCAATATTTTCCATACCTTAGCTCAAGCAATAATCAGAATGGAGATTACAAGTCTCTCATTCATAGGATCGCCACAAGTCAAATTCAGCTTAACAGCAGCTAACAACAACAAATTCTAATCATATAGTTGCTTTCAAGTGTTACCAGAGATAAAGGAGTGGTCTCACAAGATTTGGCCCTGGTGGCAAAACAATTTACCTCTGTACATTTGTGACATGTATAGCCATATCAACAGGGTATGAAAATGCCTTGTCCCCATATATTTCTTATATGAGTTGATGTTTCAAAATGGATTTTAATTTGTTCAGACTTTTGTTAAGACAAAAGCCTGTTGTCTTAAAGAGATTATAATAAATGATTAGTAATTTTATTTGTGTACCATTTCTTATGAGTTTGCTCTGACGTAAGGACTATAACTTTAATTACCTTGCATGTTTATTATAGATATGTGAATTATGTGTTTATAAGTTCATGGATTTTATGCATAATTTTTTAGATGTCCCATGTTTTGATGCTTCAGACATTGGAAATATATGCAAAGATTCTCTCTCACTCTTAACACTGCTGCCACCTAAAGTTTCCCTCCCTACTTCTGTCAGCAATCATTATAGAAGTATCTGTGTCGAAAGTCTTCCATCTGCCAATTTCCCCCACCTCTATTCATTCCTCACATCTCTGTCTTTGGCAAAAAAAATTCTCTCTGCACAGAGCAGGTGTATAGGGAGAATGCCAGCACAGAAGCAAGTGAAACAGCTTCACAGACAGTTTGAAACAGATGGATTGCTTTCCATTTATCTCTCATGGGAGGCTTTGTGTAAAACGGGGGGGAAGGGAGGCTATGGGTAAGTGAGATGGGGACAGAGGTAGAAAAAGCAAACATATGCTACTAAGTCCTGAGTATGCACTTCTGAGCAATAGGCCCTTCAGATGCACAAAAAAAGTAGGGAAGAAGGAATTGATGAGAGAGAGAGAGAGATGTATTAACCTTGATCCCATAACTATATAATAGACAACAGAAATACCAGGGCCAAACGTGTATGGAAATCCCACCATCACAATCTAACCCAGAGGTCCCTTGGCCAATGCCAGGGACATGTGAGCTTTTTGTGACTATATAAGAATGAAAGGGACTCTCCATAAGCACATAGACATTCTCTTTCTTACTAGTGCATAGAAATGCTCTCAGCTGATGTAGTGAGGCCACAAGTGAAAACACACATTTGAAAGAGATTCTGGAACCAACACATCATCCTTCCAGTCTCCTGGCTTTCATTCAGTGGCCTAGGAAGCTGAGCCCTATTTATTATTTTATTTAGCATAGTCATTTTTATGGCATTCAGTGGGAGGGGGAGTTTGGTGAGGGAAACAGCTAAGGAAAGCAGTGTTTATATGTCCCTTCCCCATGTGTGCTGATCTCAGTCCAGATAAAGATCCAGATGGGTACTTTAGATTAAGGTTTTTTTTTTTTGTTGTTGTTGTTGTTCTTTTTAAAAAGCTGCATATTGCATCATTAATTTTTAGCCTGCCCTCAGAGTGATAAACTGTCAGAGCCAACAGTTCTGATTTCCAATGCTCAGTCAATCAAGCTTTGTAGGTGAAATAAAAAGCTTTTATTGCAGATATCAGAAACAGCAACTATCAGGTACCACTTCTTGGTCAGAAGTAAAGATCCAACACACACCCCCCAACATAATATAGGCATTTGAACCAATAAACTCCACCCCCATACTTCAACCCATTCCCAAGACAACCTTCTAACAGTTTTCCATCTCCCACCTTTATTCTAACAGCTAAACCGTTTCAGCAAAGAGTGTCTTGACAGTTTAAACCCTGCCAGATCACTCCATGAAGTACAAATCAGAACATAGTCACACCTAAACACAAACAAACTTAAAGCTCAACATGAACAAAATATAAACTCATGGCAGATTCAATAGATTCTGACATCCTGCCACCCCTAGATACATTTCCCCCATTGTCAACAAACTCTGTGGATGGCATATCATAATTCAAATTTCAGGTTATAAAACAACAAAGTAAAACCATTCCCCATTCAAACACTGGTGGGTTATAACTGAATAAATCACATATCATATCAGTTAACAATAATATCACACTATCACACAACAGTGTGGCGATTACATTTGTAGTTCAAAATAAAATTTTAAACCAAGGTCTCAATATTTTATGAAGGGTCTTAATTTAGGCACAATTCTTGTCTTTGGTCTTTCCCTACTACCCAAAGCAAGGTAAGAAGTGACTCCAGTTCCACAGGTATTTAGTCTGGTCTCAAATTAGTCTGGTCTCAATTATAACAGCAGCCTGAGAGCAACAGTTCCTTTCTTTCTCCACAAGGTCTTGGTTGCTTCAACTCAGTGCCTTATAACATTGTCCATGTTACACCGGGACTTTTCAGCAGTCTGGGTAGCAATACCATCCTCCAAGTGAAGTGAGGACTTTTGTATTCTCCCCCCCTCCCCATGACCTTTTGCAATTTTCCCACTGGGACTTGTCTTCCATGACCCTTTCCTCTGCCAATCGATCAAACTAATCCCCTGCTCAGCTGTAACACCTCCACTGTCAGAGTACTTAACAAGACTGTCATCCTCTTCCCAAAAGAAGGTCAGGGCAAGTTCCACATGTTGACAATTCCCAAAGCAGGGACTTTGAGGATTTTCTCCCTCTCCCCCAATAGGACTGGGCTAGCTGCCTCCTTTGCACTCTTTGATACACCATCCTCTAAAGAAACAGAAGATGTTGCATACAGCATCTCCATAGGTAGAATTTTTGGAGTTGGGATTCCTCCACTAAGGCCCAAGGCACCACTTGCCTTGACCTCCCCACCATCAATTGCAATGCCACCTGCATCCTCCAAAATTGAGAGGGGTGCTTGCATAGTGGAAACTTCAGTGTCTTCTGACTCCACTGTTCCATGGACTGCTCCTAACTTGTCTGTGACTTTTCCTAAACTGACAGCCCTGTTGGCATCAGGGCCATCATCCTCCATGCACCCCATCTCTACCATGACGGCCCACTTCCCCAAACTGTGGGAGGACTCACCCGATTGGGCCGCTGTGGGCATAGGGTCCTTGGGACTTCCATCTTTCTCTTCCATGGGGATAGAAGTTATACTGTTGTTTTGCACTGCATCACAAAGAGAGGCATCTTTGAGGGCTGTGTTGTCCTCCAAACGCCCCATCTTACCTGGTGGGATCATGTCCTCCATCGGGAGGTAGGACTCTATGGCCAGTCCTGGCATCCCAGACATCCCAGGAGTTTGGACTGCCTTCCGCCCTGGTGCGGGGATCAAAGCAGCCTTTCCACCTACTTCCATTCTGGCCTCGTTGACTCCACTTCCTGGATTCACATGTTCCAGGTTTCTGTCATTTTCAGTTCCCTGGCTGCATGGCAACTGCTGCCAGCAGTCCTCCACAAGCCTGCTGGACCTCTGTATCCACCATGGCTTTTTCCCTGGCCTGGAGGAACTTTTATCACTGTTCTCTGAGCCATGCACTTTCTTGGTGGTGTCACCTCCTCTCCATCTTCTGAGTCCTCCAACTTAGAATCTGGATTTCCCCACTGCTGTGGCAGTCCCTTCGACAGTGGTGCATGCAGTTCCCTGGCTCCAGGACTTCCCGGCGCAAGTTCTGGACCACCCAGTTCTTGTGGCTCCCCAATCTGAGGTTCTGCATCCACCATGGCTACTGCACGAACTTCTGTCTGTCTTATCCCATCACTCTTTGGATCCTCTCTGGATTCCAGTGGCAGAATGGATACCTCCTCACCTGCACTTGCTGGCCTTGGTCGTGACAGCTCCAATTTGAACTTGGGATCACTTTGCTGCTCTGGCTCTTCCACCCACTGGCTTGGTTCCTCCAGGTCCCCAGGGACCCCCAATTTGAACTGTGGATCACGCTGTCTGTCTGGTTCTTCTGTTGGCTGTCCTAGCCCCTCTGCAAGCACTGGAACCACCACCTGGCCAGCCTCTGTGACAAGTGCTAGGCTAGGTGGTAAAGTCAGCACCTCCACACTCCTGATTTCAGGCTGTGGCCCCTCTGGCAACACTGGATCAGGCAGCTGGGTTCTTGCAGCCTCTGCTGCCATAGCCTCAGTTGCACGTCTCAGCTCCTGCTCTGCCTGCATCACTCCCAGCACTGTTCTCCAGATCTGGGCACTTTCTTGTTCCATCCACTGGACTTGCTCCTTCTGGTCTCCTTAGACCAAGGGGTAAGAGTGTGAGCTTCCCTCCTCTCTGACACTTCCATCAGGGCTGCAGGTGGATGGATATAGCTGCCTTCTCTGAGAAGTCACCCCAGTTGTGTACCACAGTCCCATCCCAGTGCCCACTGGGTTGGGCCTTCCAGGCAGGATCTCTTGGTGATTTTCCATCTCACCCCTCCTAGTCACGGAGTCTCCCCACTGAAGGTCACCAAGCTCCTGAGCCACATGCTCCAAGCACAGGGCCAACTCCAGGCCCTTCTGCTCCCAGATGACTTCCATTTGTTTCGTTGAGGGTTTGGGATCCTGTGGTGCAAACATGTCTGCAGAAACAAGGCTTTGCTTTGATGACTTCTGACAAACTGTCAAAACCAACAGTTCTGATTTCCAATGCTCAGTCAATCAAGCTTTGTAAATGGAACAAAAGGCTTTTATTGTAGACATCAGAAACAGCAACTAGCAGAACAACTTCTTGGTCAGAAGTAAAGATCCAACTCCCCACCACAACACAATAAAGGCAGTTGAACTAATAAACTCCACCCCCATACTTCAACCCATTTCCATGACAACCTTCTAATAGTTCCCTATCTCCCACCTGTATTCTAACAGTTAAACCATTTCAGAAAACAGGTGTCTTGACAGTTTAACCCCTGCCAGATCACCCCGCCAAGTACGAATCAGAACACAGTCACACCTCAACACTAACAAACATAAACCTCAGCATAAACAAAATATAAACACATATCATATTCTATAGATTCTGACAAACTTAGGCTACCCTGGCAAAAGTGTAAGACAGGACTAAAGCTAGGGTATCACAGTGGAAGGAAGAACAAGTATCTCTTGGACTGTACTCTCTTCCAGAAGGAGTGTGTTTGCTCTTCCAAAATACCATGGACATGTTCACATGGGAGTTTTACAGACTCCTGATTTGGTGCTTTAGTACAAAAGTTGTAGGATCAGACTTTGAAAAACAATGTCCTTCTGCTTTTTATAACTGTGGACTGAGTCACTTGAATGAATCCTTAAGATTCCAGAACTTGTCCTGGATACAGGAAGAGGTCAGGCCGAAATACCCTAAAGGCAGCAGATCCTGTCTGATCTTGGAAGCTAAGCAGGATCAGCCCTGATTAGTACATGGATGGGAAACCAAGTTTTCTGAGTATTCCTTGCCTAAGAAAACCCTATAAAATTCATGGGGTTGCCACATGTCAACAGGTAACTTGAAGGCACATATGTAAAAAGAGACAGAGACAGAGGTCAGCACAGGTTGTGTATGAACAACATGTAACTTGTAGAATTACACCGGTAAGTAATGATAACCAAAAAGACAGAAAGTAGGCCTGACACCTTACAGTAGAGATTGAAAAGCAAGCAGAAGCTTTTAACCTTAAGGCCTGGTTCTGTGAGGTACAAATTGGCATTCCTTTCTCTGGGAACTTAGGGAGTACAGCTACAAAAGATAACAAGTTTCTGAGGGGTGAATAGACAATAGATGAATTCAGTTGCCGTGCATAAGCAGAAAAAATATACGTGACGTAGTAAGTGAAGCTTGAGCAACCAATCATGAGTTCGTGTCCATAAGTTTAGACTATGTTTGTATGTCAAATGCAGTCTTCCAATCACAGTTTGCTCTGATGTTATAGATATGATTGTAAAACTGTATAAGAATGCTGTTCTCACTAGAAATGGGAGGACATGTGATTTGCTGCCTAGCTGCATGTACTCAATCTTGCAAGATTTAATAAAGTGCCATAAAGAATCTCTCTCTCAACATATGAATTGGGATCCTGGCATGCTGGGCACAAATCCTCACTCTGAAAGGCCTGCCTGAGGATTAAGGTGACAGGTTTTGGGCGATCACAAAGGGATGGTGAAGGCCTGCAGAGGTTTGGAAGCTAAACTGCAGACCATTCCCAGTCCAAAAGTGGGGATGATTGGCTGGGCCAACAACGAGGTGGACCTAGAGGCCACCCAGGGATGTTTCCTTGGAGGACTGGCTCCATTTATACTGGATGACTGTTGTACCACTCTGGTTCAAAGGTGCGACGTCCCAGTGAGAGATCTGGCCTTGCCTGGGGACAGCTGAGGAGGGAAACCACTGAACTGGTGAGTATGCCTTCTGATTATTCTTAATGGGCAGAGTAAGTCTTTGTGGTTCTTTGTGAAGGAAAGCAAGGGACCTTAACTGACATAATTAGTTTTCTGTGAAAGAAAGCAAGAAGCCTTCTGGTTCTGGGTAAAAGTCAGGACCGAGCTGGGGCATCTCCCCTGTCTCATTCTGGAAAATGGACATCTGCCAGTCCAAAATACACCCAGAGCTCTTCTAGGGTGCCAGAGCATCCTGGCAAACTGGGGGTGGGGGGTGGAATTGGGAACATTTACAGGTCAAAATGGATTGGGAATAATATGTTTGACAAAAAAATAATGGCTCTTTGAATCCTATTCTAATTGTAAAGTTGCAGCAGTTCCTTCATCATCATGGAACATTAGATAAAATGCTGTATATTACTGCTTTTCAATGTTTGAATAGCGATGGGGTTGTGATACAAGAAATACTCTTGTTGTGGCACCTTGTGTGGAGGACTGAAAGGGAGAGAGGAGGCAGACTGTTTCAGGTTTAGGACCTACTGCAGAGTTTTTGCCTGTTGAAATGCAGCTATCCAGTCCCTTGGCTTGGGCAGGCTCACAGAAGGGGAAGGAGTCCGTGGCTTTGCCTGATCCATCCCAGGTTTTGGGTACAAAGTTGGCTGCTTCCCAAACTTCGGGGGGGTGGGTGGGTCGGCTGCAGCTTTGACTCAGTTGTATCCCAGTCTGCGTTCTCCTCCCACCTATAATCCTCAATTGTCTATAAAGTATGTGTCACAGGGGATGGGTTCTGAGACAGGGAAGTGGGAAGTTAATACTATAGTTCTGGATAGCTTAAATATAGGGAATTCCCTAGTCATTCAAGTGCCACTAATCCAGCATGTCTCGCCGGCCAGCCACATGGTCCTATTGCACACCCCTTTCTCTACTACTGACTTAGGGACTTTGCAGACTGCCAGAAATAGTGCGAATTGAGTCCACTTTAACTGCCCTGACTCAGTGCTAGGGAATCATGGGAACTATAGTTTATTGTGGTACCAGAGCTCTCTGACAGAGAAGGCTCAATGTCTCAGAAAAAAAATACAGTTCCCATGATTCCCTAGCACTGAGCCAGGGCAGTTAGTGGACTCAATTTGCACTATTTTTAGCAGTCTGCAAAGGCCCTTAATTAACTGGAAGAGAGAGATTGGATCCTACAGGGAGAACCAGGGCAAGGTGTCTGATTCCTATGCTACCATTGTGGTTTCACATAATTCTAGCTGGAAGGATTGTTATGTCTTACTGAATAGCTTTTTGACTCCTGAGGAGAAGTGTATGGTTTGCTCTAAGGCAATAGGGGCCCAGGCGATGCAACAGCAGAATAGAACCAGAGCATTTTCTGTTGTAAAGGTTTCTCATGAAAAGCCCCTGGTTCCAATGCATGTGGGAAACAGATTTGGAGATTTTCTACTAGACAATGGAGCTACTCACTCTGTAGTAACTAAGGAGTTTAAACCAGGAAAAACCCATAAAAGCAGATTTATTTTCATACAACGTTGAGCATTAACCTGGACAGAAAATGGACAGAAAGTGGCAAAAATCTGCAAAAGCAGATTGATTTTCACACAACGTCGGGGTTAATGAGCATTAACACGACATTAACTCAGACAGAAAGTGGACAAGACACTATTCTTTTTACTTTCAGAAAATCCCAAAAATAAAAAGAAATGCATTTTGCTGACTTTCTGTCTGGGTTAATTGCGCATTAACCCCGATGTGTGTGAAAATCAACCCACATTTGCGTGGGTTTTTTTTTGGGGGGGGGGGGTAAATCCCGTTTCTGCATGGGATTTGGACACTTTGCCCTGATGTGATAAACTCCTAAATTTAGAGGACCTCTGAGCAAGTTAATAGTTCCTGTTGCTGGAGTATCTAGTTTGAAAAGTTACAAGCCATTTACAGTCCCCTTGTCTTGTGCAACTGGAAATTCCAGGCTATTTCACCAGTTCCTGCACATGCCAGGATGTCCCTTACCTTTACTAGGCAGAGTCCTACTTTGCAAACTCGATACACATGTTCATTTTGGAAAAGACAATGAGATCACTTTGAGAGTATTGAAAGATAAGGGATGGAGACTTCAAGCGGCTTTGTTGTTAGAGGAGAAAAAGGCAGAGGAAGAAGCAGAAAATGTCCTAATGCTGTCTGTTCTTTGGATTGGACAGGAGAGGCAAGATTTGTTACACCTGTGAAAACAGAACTGAAGGCAAAGGCTCAGCCAGTTTGTGCGTGTGGCTATCCTATCAGATTGGAGGCCTTGAAGGGGTTTAATTCCTGTGCTTGAGAAGTTTTTTAAAATATGGACTACAGTCTACCTCAGCTTTTAATGTCCCTATTTTTCCCACAGTACAGAATACCATTTTGTGCAGGATTCAAGAGCAGCAAAAGCTATTACGGTAACTGAACATTCCATCATCCTCAACCCTTATACATTGCTAGCCACAATTGACCCTGAAGATGCATTCTTCTCAGTTCTTGATTTGAAAGATGCTTTCTTTTGCATCTCTGTAGAGCAGGTTAGTCAAGAAATATTTGCTTTTGAATGGGAGAACCCAGATTTGGGCTGGAAAGTCCAATTAAAGTGAAGGGTTCTGGTCCAGAGTTTCAAGAACAGTTCCACTATGTTTGGAATAGCTCTGAGTTTAGATTTGTCCAAATTGTGTCCTCCCTAGCAAGGAACTGTGTTGCAGTATGTGGATGATCTGTTAGTTGGTGGAAAAACCATAATTGTATGCTTGTAAAACACTATCTCATTGCTGAATTTTCTGTGACTAGCTGGCTATAGAGTATGCAAAAAGAAGGCACAGATTGCAAGGACAGAAGTCAGATATCTGGGATTTGACTTGTCACAGGGCCAGCAGAAACTAGGACCTGAGAGAAAAGAGGCTGTCTGCAGGATAGCTGTCCGGAGCAGCTAAGACAAGACAGGATTCTGCAGAATTTGGATTACAAACTTTGGTGTGATGGCAAAAGCCCTGTATGAGGCTACTACAGGTTCTGAAATGAGTTTGAGTGCAATGCACTGCAGATTGCAAGAGAGCCTTTGATGAGATCAAAGAAACCTTGATGTGTGCTCTGGCCTTAGGGTTTCCAGACTTAACCAAACCATTCCAGTGGCAACAGGAGTTCTAACTCAGATTCTTGGCACTTGGAAAAGGCCGGTGGCATATTTCTCAAATCAGATTGATTCTGTAGCACAAGGTTGGCCTGGATGTTGAAAGCTGTAACGGCAACAGCTCTATTGATAAAGGAGGCTGGCACATTGACTTTGGGACAACCATTAACTGTTTATATGCCACATGCAATTCTTACTCTTTTAGAGACAAAAGAAAAACATTGGCTAACATCAGACAGAATTGGGAGGTACCATGCAATTCTGCTTGCTGAAGGAATTTCCCTGCACACCTGTAACACTTTGAATTCAGCCTCACTTATGCCTATTGAACAAAAGGAAGGTTTGAACCATGATTGTAAAGCTATCCTAGAGACTGTTTATGCCAGTAGACCAGATTTGAAGGAAATACCTTTGCAGAATGCACATTGTCAATTTTATACAGATGGAAACAGTTATGTAGAACATGGAGTCAGAGGAACAGGGTCACTGTTGAGGCTAGACCTATAACCATAGGCACTTCAGCATGAAAGACAGAGTTGATAGCCCTGACAAGAGCTTTGGAATCAGCAGAGGAAAATGATTAAATATGGTCCTGAGATCCTAAAGTTACTTGAAGCAGTTATTAAACCTAAGGAAGTTGCAGTTCTGCATCACCAGAATGGAGACCATGCAGTAAAAAAAAAAAAAAAAAGGAAACCGGAGAGCAGATTTGGCAGTGGGGGGGGGGGGGGGGGGAAAGCAGCCAGAAAGGCTAGACAACCAGAGACAAGAAGAGATACGAGGACTTCTTCTTCCAAGAAATTTGATTCCAATGCCAGAGGTACCTAGATATTCTGAAAAAGAGAGAAGTTGGCAACAAAGTTGAAGTGATCTGAAATTCTACCTATTGCTCTGCTATGGGTTATGGTTACACCTAGATTAGGGATGAGAGTCAGCCCATTTGAGATACTGTATGGGAAACCGTACCCTGTTACTTCATTAGTGACACATGGGGACCAAATGCATGTAATGGGGGAGGGAACAATTGTTAAATATGTGCAGTTCTTGTCTTCTGTTTTGTCCCAGTTCCACAGGTACATTCAGACCTGGTTACCAGTTCCACTTGAGGGTCCAATCCTTGACGTCAGACCAGGAGATTTCACGTGGGTTCAAGTGTGGAAACAGGAGCTGTTACAGCCCACTTGGTCAGGTCCAAAGAAGGTGCTGCTAATTTTGGATGCTGATTTGAAAGTTCCAATTGGATTCATTATACCAGAGAAAAGAAAGTCACGGGCAACGAGATTCCATCAGTCACTTCAGAAGCTGATTGGGGGAAGCTGGACGACAAAGACAAGACCCATCAACATAGCACCTCATCGGAAGCAAGTGCAAGGAAGGAGTGGAACACGGAACATTTTGAAGGACTGAAATATCTTTTCAAAAGTAAACAGCTTTCAACATTAAGGGGATGGGAGGGTAGGATTTTGGGATGAGGGTTTGATTTTTAACTTTGTTTGGTTTTTATACTTGTTGTTCCCCGCTCCGATTGCCACGCAGAGGGGTGGGTTATAAATAAAAATTATTATTATTATTATTTATTAAACATGAAAAGTTTGCTCTTTGCATACTGTCTATCTCTGAGGTTGGCTTTGTTTTCATTTCCTTGGGATAGCAAGGTTAACATACAGGAGGCTTTAGCTAAGAACATTGCAAATACATCTACCTTTTGTCTAGCAGAGGGTTGGACTACTTCTGATCTTAACTACTTGTTTGTATGGAATTCCTGAAGAGAAGCCTCACTTGGCTAAATACATGACAGGATCTGGCTTAGAAGACCCTGGCCATCTCTTTAAGGCCTTAGGCCAATATCGCCTTAAACACAAGGGAGTTTTCTTCGAATCCCCTTGGTGCATGCAATTTGTGAATTGTAAAGTTAATGGATGTTTTAATGCTAAACATTCAGTGCCACACATATCATGCAATCAAACTGAAAAAATTGACTCAGCAATGTATTCTGGAATTGGAATGACATTTAAGTTTTAGAAGCAAAGTGTTAATGTCTGGTATAATAATGGTCAAAGAAAAAATTCTTGAACAGGGGGGAAAAAAGCATTGAAAAGTGCGAGCATCCCTAGCTATACAAGTAAGAGCATGGTGAATTACAGTACGGTACTTTAAAGCTAAATGGTTTCAATTGTGTGGACAGTTGGCCTTATAACTTGCAAGTCCTGAACTTCTTCTCCAAAAGAATTCAGTAAGATGAGATAAGCCACTCTGAAACAGTTGTTTTTAGTGTTTGTGCTAATCACTGTTATCCTAATCTGTGGATGCTGTATTGTACTTCAGAGTATGTATATATGCAAAAGTGCTTGCTAGCCTTAAAAAAAACATGCAAATGGTTTTACAAAGTAATGTGACACTCAAACAGAATAGCAAAGCTACCGCTTAGGGAACTGGACAAAAAAAAAAGGAATGAAGGTCATGGCTTCATAAGGGATCCATTCCTTCGAAGAGGGGATTTGATAGCCAAAAAGACAGAAAGTAGGCCTGTAACCTTACAGTACAGATTGAGATACAAGCAGAAGCCTTTAGCCTTAAGGACTGGTTCTATGAGGTAGCAATTGGCATTCCTTTCCTTGGGAATGTGGGGAGTACAGCTACAAAAGATAACATGATTCTGAGGGATGAATAGGCAATAGATGAATTCAATTTTGCCATGCATAAGCAGAAAAAATATATGTGATGTAGTAAACGAAGCTTGAGCAACCAATCATGAGTTAGTGTCGATGCAGTGTCCATGACTCTGTTACTGATATATAATCAATATTCTTCAAATAATCTGGACCTAACAAAATCTGACTCTGTTGATTGCAAGACTGGCAGGTTGGCAGTTCGAGTCCCGGGTGCTGCATGATGGGGTCAGTTCCTGTCACTAGTCCCAGCTTCTGCCAACCTAGAAGTTCGAAAGCATGCAAATGCAAGTAGATAAATAGGTAACACTTCAGTGGGAAGGTAAACAGCGTTCTGTGCAATCATGCTGGCCACACGATCACAGAGTAGTCTCTGACAACGCTGGCTCTTTGGCTTAGTAACGGAGATGAGCACTGCCCCTTATGATCGGGCACGACTTGACAACCTTGTCAACGGGGAATACCTTTACCTTTACCTAGTGTTCATGAGCTTAGACTATGTTTGTATGTCAAATGCAGTCTTCCAATCACAGTTTGCTGCGATGTTATAGATATGATTGTAAAACAGTATAAGAATGCTGTTCTTGCCAGTAATGGGAAGACACATGATTTGCTGCTAAGCCACATGTACTCAATCTTGCAAGATTTAAAGTGCCATAAAGAATCTCTCTCTCAGTGTGTGAATTGGCACCCTAGCATGCAGGGCAAGAACCCTCACTCTGAAGTGCTTGTCTGAGGGCTAAGGTGACATCAACACACTGGAACCCCAGTGTGTTGATGTTACCTTAACAACCTCGTCTTCATGCTCTCACTTCCCCAAGAGGCAATTAATCAAGAGTATACAAACCATACAGCCAGTAGAGTCTAACTTTCGATCTGCAATGCAGCGGAAGTTCTTGCTGCAGCCACCATTATCCTTAGAGCAGTCTCGAACTGGCCCAAATGAATCCAGAAGAACTTCAAGGCTGTCAAAGGAGGAGGAAGTCATCAGTTCTTCCCTGTAATGAAGAAAAACACAGTTTTTCTGTCTGTTGTTACACAGCAAATGTTCAACAAGATTTACAGACTAATACAAGCAGAGAGATGTGTTGCTTTAAGGAAGTTACCATCTCATACAAAGGACATTACAATCCCATATTGAGAAGGTGTGGATGGTAGGACCCAGGGTGGCTCACAAATTTAAAAAAAAACAACACTTTAAAAATACAATAAAATTTAAAACAGTTAAAATAATCTAAAACAGTATAAAATTACATAAAAATATACAAAAATTAAAAGCATGACTAAAACATACATACTCCATAAAAACCACCCTGCTATGATTATATATCAAGCACCTTGTTAAATAAAAAACATCTTAGCTTGCCAACAAAAGGCAAGCAGAGAGGGGGCCAGCCTTAACCTCCTATGGAAGGGTGTTCCAGAGGGTGGGAGCAGCCACCAAGAAGGCTCTCTCTCATGTCCTCACCAAGTGAGCCTGTGATGGTGGTGGGACCAAGAGAAAGGCTTCACCTGAAGATCTTAGTGTTCTGGCAGGTTCCTATGGGGATATACAGTTCTTCAAATAATCTGGACCTTTAGGGCTTTATAGATCGTAACCAGCACTTTGAATTGTGCCTGGAAGCGAACCAGTAGCCAGTGAAGCAGCAAACAAAAGAGTTATATGCTCCATATAACTGGCCCTGGTCAATATTCTGGCTACAGCATTCTGGACCCACTGAAGTTTTCTAACAGTTTCCAAAGGCAGCCCCACATAGAGTGTGTTACAGTAGTCCAAATGGGATGTAATCAAGGCACGTGTTATCGTAGCCAGATCTCATGTCTCAAGGAATGGGTGCAGCTGGCGCACTAGTTTTAAGTGTGCAAATGCACTCCTGGCCACTGCTGAGACCTGGGCATTCAGGCTCAGAGTTTAATCCAGGAGAACACCCAAGCTGCAAGTCTGCAATAGATGTTAAATAACATGGGGACAGATCAGAACCCTGAAGGCTCCCACAGGCCAATGGCCAGGGGGTTGAACAGGAGCCCCAACACCACTTCCTTTATTATTATTATTATTATTATTATTATTATTATAAAACATTTATTGTTGCAACTTTTAAAATATCTCCAAACAACATTTAGCAACAAAAACATCTCAATCAAAAATATACACAAACTTACAGACAAAAAAGAAAAAGAAATCAATAAATAAAGGAACACATTTATCCAACATACACATCTATATCCATTCTATGAATTCATACCTTTTAAATCACACTGATTTATCCATTCTCATATCTTTCTTACAGTGCTATCTTTAATCTTTCATCTTTCCATCCTTATTCCACCTTCATTACCCTCCTATCTATTTCCACCTCTCTTTCTTTCTTCCATTTTCCTAACCTCTCTACCCTATCTTATCCTTCCCTATAATTTCTTCCCTTTCTTAATATCCTTCCCAACCTACTCTTACCCTCTTACCCTCTTACTACTTTATTTTACTTTCTCACTGTATGTATTCCATACCAATTCCTTTCATATCTTCTTCTAATTTATACCTTTCAGTCTTGCATCTCATCAAGCATACTGACTTCTCACTTACTTCGTTGGATTATCTTTGTACACTCGTGTCCTTTTGATTGATTTTGTCTTGATATTTGTTTGAAGATCTTTGAATTTTTTATATTGTTGATCTACTTGTGTGAATCTTTCCCTGTTTGTAATCCTATAATATTACTGTTGAAATGTTGTTTTATTAAATCGTGTAAATAAATTAGTATATTTATTAGACTATTTGTTGTCATTTATTTCTTATAAGTGCTCTTTTACACCTCATCTTTCCATCTCATATATGAAATTACATATATATCTGTACATGTTAGTTGTTTATAATTAATCTCTATTATTGACATCTTTTCAATCTGTAAATTTCCCTCATATATTTTAATTAGTTGCATTTTTACCTTTCTATGAAATAATTTCTAATCTAGATGTATTGTGTTTAGAAACTAATCGTTGCTATCCTTCCCCATTTAATTCTAAGATAATTGAGGATTGGGGCCCATTCTTCTAACCCTTCTTCAATACATATGTCTCTTAAATAATATGTTAATACATCCATTTCTATTGCCTCATATAATTTCAACAACCATTCGTTTATGCTTGGGACTAATTTCAGTTTCCATTTCTGCATTAGGGTTATTCTAGCTGTGGAAATCAAATAGAATAGAAGTTTCCCTGTTTTATTATCTACCTTTTTATCCCACATATTTAAAAGATGAATCTCTGGGTGGAGTTTAATACTTGTCCCTAAGATTTCATTAATAGTTTCGTTTATTTTCCTCCAGTAATTTTTGACTATTTTGCAAGTCCAAACACAGTGGTATAAGGTTCCAACTTCCTCTCCACATTTCCAACACTTATTGTTTCTTCCTTTATAGATTTTTGCTATTTTTTCTGGAGTCATATACCAACGATAATATATTTTATAAAAAATTTTTTTGAGTTTTTGCAACATTGTATATTTCAATCTTATTGTCCATACCCAATATTCCAAATCAATAGTATATCCAAAATTTCTTGCCCATGTTATCATGTTTTCTTTTATTACTTCTTGCTCTAAGGGCCTTTGCAGACTGCCAGAAAGAGTACAAATTGAGTCCACTTTAAGGGTTAGGGTTAAGATTAGGGAATCATGGGAACTGTATTTTATTGTGGCACCAGAGCTCTCTGACAGAGAAGGCTCAATGTCTCAGGAAAAAACCAATTCCCATGACCCCCTAGCACTAACCCTAACCCTTAAAGTGGACTCAATTTGCACTATTTCTGGCAGTCTGCAAAGGCCCTAAGTCCCATTTGAGTAATATTTTATAAAATTTACCTATTTCTTTTGCTTCATCACCTATCCATATTTCGTCAATTTCATTAAGAGTTAGATTAATTCGTTGGTTTTTCATATCTGATTTGAAGCAACTAATAATTTGATTATACTTAAACCAATCTAAGTTGAAGCCCTCTAACTTTAACTCCTCTAAAGATTTTGGGACATATATACCTTTTGGGCCATTCTTTAATAAATTCTTATAAGTTAACCAACTGTAGTTTTGCCACATTTCTCTTCTCTGCAATGCTTCTTGGGGGGAAAACCAAGAGGGAAATTTTGGCATTATTCTTGATTTGTATTTTTCCCATACCTTCAGCAAGGATCTTCTAATGCAGTTATTATTAAAATCTTTGTTTGCTTTAATCTTATTGTATCCTAGGTAAACATGCCAACCAAAACATAAACCCTCGCCCTCTAATTCTAATAAATCTTCATTTTCCAGTCTAATCCAATCTCTAATCCAATTAAGACAACATGCCTCGAAATATAATTTAAAATTTGGTAATCCTAGTCCCCCTCTCTCTATCGAGTCCTGTAGTAATTTTAATCTAATTCTGGGCCTTTCGTTCTGCCAAATAAATGTAATTAAATCTTTGTCCCAACTTTTAAACACATTATCTTTAATTATTATCAGAATTGTTTGGAATAAAAATAGAACTTTAGGTAATATTACCATTTTGATTGTTGCTATTCTACCTAGCAGAGATAATTGTTTTTTTGTTCCATCGATTTAGATCTTTTTTAATTTCTTTCCATTTCTTTGTATAATTTTCCTTGAATAAATCAACTGGGTTTTTTTGTTATTAGTATACCAAGATATTTTGTTTTTTCTTTTATTTGAATTCCTGTTATCTTCTCTAACTCTAGCTCCTTTTCTTTTGTCATATTTTTCATAATATTAGCTGATTTCTCTTTATTGAGCTTACAGCCCAATATTCTTCCAAAATTACCTAAAACTTCATTTAGATAATTTGCAGATTTAGTATAAGGTTTTCCAGAAATATAACTAACTCATTGGCAAAAGCTCTAATTTTATATGTATGGCTTTTAATTTTTGTTCCTCGAATTTGCTCATGGTTCCCAATTTCTTTTATTAATCTTTCAATTACAACCAAAAATAGCAGCAGTGAGAGGGGACAGCCCTGTCTTGTTCCTCTCTCAATATTGATATCCTTGGTTTTTTTGCTGTTTATTCTTAACCTGGCTCTTTGACTTTTATAGATTTCTAATATCCACTTAGAAAATTTGGGGCCTAATTTCATTTCATTGATAATTTCAAATAATGTCTGCCAATTTACAGTGTCAAAGGCCTTTTCCAAATCAAGAAATAACATCCCTAAAGCTTTATCATTATGTTTTTCGTAGTACTCCAATATATTAGTTACTATTTTAAGATTATCTCTCAATTGTCTCTTAGGGAGAAACGCTCTCTGATTTTTATCTATTGTATTTGATAAATATTTTTTAAATCTATCAGCTAATATGTTGGAAAATATTTTATAATCAATATTTACCAACAATATGGGCCTATAATTTCCTAGTTCTTGTTTTGCTTTACCTTCCTTTGGAATTAGTACTATTTCAGCTCTTGCCAAGATTTAGGTAGTCCTTCTATGAGTATCAAATTTATAGTTTTTTGTAATGGTAAAGATAATTCTTCTATAAATACTTTGTAAAAAGCAGAAGTGAACCCATCAAGTCCAGGTCCAACACCACTTTCTGAGTTTGTCTCTCCAAGAAATACTGGAACCACTGCATAACAGTGCCCCCAAGTCCCATCTCAAAAAGGTGGTCCAGAAGGATAACATGGTCAATGATATTGAAAGTTGCCGAGAGATCCAGTAGGACCAACAGGGCACACTCCCCTGTCCAGTTTTCTGCATAGGTCATCCACTCAGGCAACCAAAGCTGTCTGTTCCATAACCAGGTCTGAAGCCAGATTGAAATGAACTAAGATAACATGTTTCATTCAGAAACTCCTGGAACTGGGAGGCCACCAGTCACTCCAGAACCTTGCCCAAGAATGGGATGTTAGAGATTGGCCAATAATTATTCAAAATGATGGGATCCAGGGAGGCCATTTTCAATAACAGCCTCACCATAGCTTCCTTTAGGCAGGATGGAAACTTCCCTTGCTGCAGTGAGACATTCACTACTCCCCTTACCCACTCGGTCATTCCCCCTGTAGCTGCTTTCAGAAGCCAAGAAGGGCAAGAATCCAGTATGCATGTGGTGGCCCGCACTTCTCCAGTGATCCTGTCCACATCCTCAGGCTGCACAAACTGAAACTTATCCAATAATACATGACAAGCAGGCACCAAGATTACATCCATTGGACCTGTGTCAACTACAGCTTCCAAGTCAGAGTAGATCCAAGCGATTTTGTCTGCAAACTATCTTGCAAAATGTTCACATCAAGCTGTCAAGTGGTCTATAATAGGCATTTATATAATGCCTATAATAGGTATTTATACAATAAAATATTTATACCAGATACTTTATAATCTTTTATTATGATCTGCATCACTTCAGATTCTAACTGATTGATGAAAATTTCTTCATATGTTTTAATGGTACATGATAAATTACTGGAGCTACCACCAAAAGCACATCTACCTTCTTAGTGTTCACATTCTGAAGCAGATCATTGGCAAACTGAAATAGGTTTGTCATAGTGAGCATCAATTAATTAATTAACATTAATTTAATTTAATTTATACCCCATCTTTCTTCCAGTACAGAATCCAAGGCGGTATACACACCTTTAAACCCCACAATACATTAATATTGTTTAAATGGATGACCAATGTCTGGGAATAGCTACTGAGTACAACAGTAAAATGTGAATGGCTTTGAAGAACCCTAAAACAGTCCACTATAAATTATTATTAGGATAAAATTTGGACACTGTGGTTGTCACTGTGTGTGTGTGTGTGTGTGTGTGTGTGTGTAATTGAACCACTGTAGTATTTTTAATTCTCTACTCCTGCTCCCACTTGTTCCCAAGTGGCTTCTGAATTTGAATCTGGATGAACATCTTTTGCAACCTACCCGTTCTACATTGTTTATAACTTTCCAGAGACACAGAGATGGTATTGGGGCACTCTCATTGCCTGCAGCACACTTCTGAAAATGGCTTAAATTTGGGGGTTTGAAGGACCACCTTCTCCTACATTAACCTTCCCTAAATTTCCCTAAGTGCTGTGTGGTCCTTCTTTGCGTGCCCATGGCTTCAGTCAAATCTAGGTGGTGACTCACAAAAGGACCTTCACTGTGGGGGCATCTGAAACATCATTCCCAGGCAGACTTGGAAGACCCTCATTAATAAAAATAAAAAGTACCATAAATATATATTTTAAAATAAATAAATGAAGTGCTTCCTAGTTTAATTTTTTTTTGGGGGGGGGTTAAGGTTAAATTGACTTGTCAATAATTGCAATGTGGGCTTTTGAAGAGGGATTTGAAGGCAGAGAAAAAGACATCACTGTTGTCTTAACACAGGCAGTTCAAAAAGAGTGTAGAGAGGTGGTGAGAGAGAAAGGTCATCAGTTATTGTGGCTTGAGCCAGAGGGCAAAGATGGCTTGTAAAATCTGAGTGACCCTTTTGCCTCCATCTTCTCATTCCCATGTGCCACCAGAGGTCTACTTACCTGACTTCCACAGCATCTTCCATCACAGTCATGTCCGTTTTGCATTTGGCAGATGGATTGATGGCCAGTTCAGCAGGTGGAATCACAAAGCTCTTGCTTAGTGGCAGCCACATCCCTTCACCAAGAGTGTAGGTGAATCTGGATCCAAAGCAGAAAAAGAAAAAAAAATCTGATGGAAAATGCACTGGGGTACACACAACTAGCAAGGCCTGGTATATTTCATTATGGTTTGTAGAGAAGAATGTTCCTATTTTCAGAGCAATCTGATCTGGTCTGTATTAGCTTTCATTCTCAGCAAACTCTCTGTTCTACAATTATAGTGTCATTTGACTGGACATTAAATCAATTAATGCATATAAATGTTTGAGTACCACAGATGAGAAATGCTGTCCATGGTGTCTGCAATAGTTTCTGCTGTGCCTTACAAATTTCTGTGTTTATACTGTTCTTGGGGAGACACGAGCTTTTCTCCCCACCCCCCATTCAGAGATTTGTTTTATTATTTACTAGGCACTTCAGAGATGGTTTGGAGCTATAAAAGGCTCATAATTATATGATCAGTTATGTGTGTTTAGCAGCAAAGCAGAGTGAAATTCAGTTAGCCAAAAGAGAAGACCTGGAGATGAGCCCAAACAAAGACAGAGAAAAGAGCTATGACAGAAGGTAAATGATTCAGGGCAGAGATAAAATGGCTCCTCTAAATTCATCATTCAATTTGCAGAAGGTGAAAATGGATGTGTATGATTCATTTTTTTTTGTTTTGTTTTTATAATGTTGTGTGCAGATTTTAAGTGACCGTAAATTCAAAATGTTTAAGAATTGGTTTGGCCACACAAACCTGTTACCTTAAAACTATTGTTGTTGTTGTTAGCTGCCCTCAAGTCGATTCCAACTCATGGCAGATGAGAGATCTTCAAGAATCCCTATCTTCCACTGCCTTGCCCAGATCCTGCAAGCCCTTCCCCATAACCCCCCTGATTAAGTCTATCCATCTAGTTTGTGGTCTTCCTCTCTTTCTCCTACCTTCTACCTTTCCTAGCATTCTTGTTTTTTATTAGTGATCCATGCCTTCTCATTATGTGGCCAAAGTATAATAGTCTCGACTTGATCATCTTTACTTCCAAGGAGAGCTCTGGTCTGACCTGTTCAAGAACCCATTTGTTTGTCTTCTTGGTATCCTAAGTACTTTTCTCCAGCACCACATTTCAAATGAGTTGATTTTCCTTCTGTCTGCTTCTTTCACTGTCCAGCTCTCACATCTGTACATTTTAATTGGGAATACAATGGCCTGAACAATTTTGATTTTAGTGCTCATTTGTACATCTTTGCTCTTCAGTATCTTTTCCAGTTCTTTCATAGCTGTCCTTTCCATTACTAGTCTTCTTCCTATTTTTTGATTGAAGTCTCCATTCTGGTCAATGTTTGATCCTAGATATGGGAATTTTTAACTATTTCAATTTCCCTCGTTGGCAAGACTGAATCTGTATTTTTCTTCTGTGGTCATTATTTTTTTGTTTCCTTTATGTTCAGCATCAGAACATAAGAAAGCCTTTGCACTTTCGTCTTTGAGCTTTCTTATTAACTGTTCCAATTCCTGAACATCTTCTGCTAATAATATGATGCCATCCACATATCTTAGGTTATTAATGTTGTTTCCTCCTATCTTAACTCCTCCTTTTTCTGATTCTAATTCTGCTTTTCTTATTATATTTATAGCATATAAGATAAACAAGTAGGGTGGTAGGATGCAGCCTTGCCTCACCCCTTTGCCTATTGGGAACTACTCTGCTTCCTTGAATTCTGTTCTGACAGTGGCCTTTTGTCCTTGGTACAAATTCCTCATCAGGACTGTCAGATGTAGTGGCACCCCTATGTCTTTGAGTGCATTGCATAGCTTTTTGTGATCTGTACAATCAAATGCCTTGCTGTAGTCTATAAAACACATGCTGATTCTTTTTTGAAATTCTTTGGTGCGCTCCATTAGCCATTGTATGTTTCAGTGTGTTCCCTAGTGCCCCTTCCTTTTCTGAATCCTGCTTGCACCTCTGGAATTTCTCTCTCCATTAGAAGTCTTTAAAATAGTAGAAGAAATATTGTAGAAGTATATTTGTGGTGAATTTTATTACTGCATAATTTTACATATGAATTGAATTCAAATATAAGCCCACTCTTCCTCCAAAGACCCCAGGATAGCTGGCCAAATTCATCTAGCAAGATCCATGACATAAAAAGGACACTTCAAGACCTCATATGTCCTTTCCATCAGCATTTGCTGGGTTTCTTCAAGACTTCCATTTGTGAATACAAAAACTCAGAATTTGTGGGCTCATTTGTCACATGATATATCTCCTTCACCTAGGTTTCCAAACTGTGAAGACTCATGTGGGAAGAGGGCTCATGTAGGGTGGGGGAATTCATAGGGGACAGTACACAGTTCCACAGAAGAAAAGAATCCTGAGATAGAATCAGCTTTGCTTTCTAGCAACAAGGTTGGCAGCACAAGGAAGGCAATGCAAATAGCCCTCTAGTTTATGGTACTGATAAAGTAGGAGAAGAGGAGAAAACTGGTGGGATTGAAAAACTGCTGGGCAGACACTTCTTGCTGACTCTTGTTGCTTTCTTCAGGAGTGATTACTCCTTCAATGTGCTATCAAACCAAACTGGATTTGGAAGAAGAGACAGCTTCAGCCAAAAAAAAAAAAAAAAACCAAAAAAAAAAACAAACCCAGGTCCAACTCATTTGAGGATGACATTAGACAGCATTTGTCTTTTTTGCACATTTCAGCTTGGTGCTTAAGTAACGCTCAGCCCTATGTATCCCCAAATGAAGACTATGTTATACACAAACTAATGTGCGTGGTAATTACATGCTAGCCTGTGGAACTCACAAGTGGTGACAGGTTAGGGACCCAAGAAGGTAGATTAGGGTAGAAGAAGGTGTACTATAGTTTGAAGTTCAAACATTTGAGAAACACTACTTTGTTGTTTGCCCCCTTCTACTAAGATGTCTTTATACAAGCATTTTTGCTCTCATTTTCACTGTACATGGGTTTCTAGTTTTAGAAAGCACAGTGGCATTCATGCTAATTAAAGAAGACTGGTACAGAAAAGTGTAAAATGAAAGAGAATTCAGATTCAGATGTTTCCAGAATCCAAAATACAAGTACATGGTGGATCCAAAGTAAGGCTGAGGTGGATGCACTGAGAGCACAGTAAATTTTATGTGGACTTTGAGATGTGTTTGGCTTACAGCTTCAATCTTCCCCAACCAGCATGGCCATCTCCAGCTGCCTGTGTTATGAAACACCTCTGCCCTAGCCACTGCCTGGATTCACTTTGAACTAGCCTTGTTTCTCTTTTGTGATACAACCATACAACAAAATCTGTTTGCGGTTGTAAAAGGCATGCACGGAGTAGGGGTTTATCAAATTTTAGCCCTCTGTCCAAATTCTCCCTTTGCTGAAAAAGTTCATTTGTGAACACTTGGTGCAGCTCTTGCTGAAGATAGCCTGTTCCTGTTATATGCTGAGAGGAAGAAAGGACAGTGGATGAAGGGAAACTAAAAAGCACTATTGTCATTACACCATACCTGAATATCTTGTCAGAAGGCTGTTCTCCCAGAACCAAATCAAATCCACGCTGGAATATAGTATATGGCCATGGCCTGGAGAAAGATAATGCCACAAGAGTCAAGAATACTATTACTATTTTTTAAATAAGATTTCATTCTTTGAGTCTGGATCTTCTCAGTATCACTAATAAAGTAACTTCCTTGGCATGAAATATATAAAATATAGGCATACAAAGGAGAAACAGAGGGAGAAAAAGACAGACTGATTATACAGAACCCCACCTTTGATTTACTCTTATGGTTAAAATCTCATGAAAACTGAGACAAAGCATGGGGGGGGGGGGGAGGCAGAAAGATAGAAAAACCAAAATAAATTAAAACCAGCCTGCTAGTTGTTTATCCAGAAAGCTTTACTAGGATTTTGGTAATGCACTCTGTAATGTCTCTATGAAGGCATCCATAATTCAGGCTCCTTTATCAGGTTTTGTCACATACAAACAGTTCACTATTAGAAATGAACTCATCTTCCTCTAAAAAAAAAGTCGGTAATGTCTGAATAAATGCTGTACTAGCCACAAACACAGGAAAGGCAGGAGGGGGGGGGAACCCTCTAACCCTCTCTCTGCCAGCAGATATATTCAAAGGAGGAGGATTAGACCAGATATCTTTTGTCAGTGCAGAATCTTGAAAGCAATTTTTGGTTTGGTCAATTTTACTCCTGCAGTCCCACAGATTAACATTTTTGTCCACATTAGCTAAATAGCTAAAACCTCATAAAGGTTTATGATTTGACAACACACAATAGTAGTCAAATACTGCCTGGCAGTCTGCCTCACATGGGAAGGAAGGATTCACTGTGACACATAAGAAAGGCAGCGTTCTTCAAACAGTTCTGAGGTAAGCAAACAAGACAGATGCTAATTTTGTACAAGAGGCAAACATGCAAGAGTGGAAAGTCAGAATCTGGGACTTTCATTACGTCTTCAAACTTCTGAATTAGCTATTTGTTAGTAGCCAAGAACATGACAACACTTGAAAAATACATGCATGCATGCAGTCACACAGACAAGCTATAGTGAAAAATTAATCAAGACATTCTGCAAATCTTCAACTTATGCAATGTCTTCATAATTTAAAAATGCACTTCAAGGCATAATGAAGTACCACTGCTATTTTCTCAATATCTTTATTTTTGTTGTGTGCCTACAAGTCGTTTCCAACCTATGGCAAACCTAAAGTCATGGGGTTTACTTGGCAAGATTTGTTTAAGGGAAGGTTTACCATTGCCTTCCTCTGAGGCTCAGAGTGTGACTTGCCCAAGGTCACCAGTGGGTTTCATGGCCAAGCTGGGAATCGAACCCTGGTCTCCAGAGTCATAGCTCAATTATTAAACCATCATGCCA
Source organism: Phrynosoma blainvillii (assembly GCA_026167975.1). Lineage (NCBI taxonomy): Eukaryota > Metazoa > Chordata > Lepidosauria > Squamata > Phrynosomatidae > Phrynosoma > Phrynosoma blainvillii. The sequence continues at coordinate 160,105,138 of JANUYF010000004.1, forward strand.
CATTGGCTCTCTATCAATATCTCTAGCTTATGGTAAATCCCAAAATTTCCTTCCTTAAAGTCTCAATATTAGACACAAGTGCTTTTGCTACCAGAGCTCTATCAAATGCATCATACTTGCATTTAACACTGAAGCTCTGGAAAGGAACCTTCAGAGGACTATATTAAATAACTGCATATAAATTAATATACTTTTGCCAATCTTGTTTGCTCTACAACTCTAGTAGTTAACACGGTGGTTATAAGAAGGAAGGCTTTTGGAATCATAAAATCTAATCTAAGAATGACAAGAGAATAGAGACTACTGCAATCTATAATATTGCATTTGTATTCTAAGGTAAGCCCCATTGCATTCAATAGAACTTACTATTGGGTAAGTGAATACTGGACTTCAACCCAAAGGCCTTTGGTATTTACTGGGGTTTGGTTCCAGGACTCCTCGTGGATACCAAAATCTGTGGATACTCAAGTCCCATTAAATACAATGGCACAGTAAGATAGTGTTCCTTGTATAAAATGGCAAAATCACAGTTTGCTTTTTGGAATTTATATATTTTTAAAATATTTTCAAAGTGTGGATGCATGAATCAGTGGATAAAAAAATCCATGGATAAGAGGGCTGACTGTATAACCTATCGTGGCATAGAGGTTTCAGCATTGGACTAGAACTCAGCTATGTAAACCCACTGGGTGAACTTGGTCAAGCCACACTCTTTCAGCCTCAAAGGATGACAATAGCAAACCCTTTGTGAAGAAACCTGCCAAGAAAACCCTGTGATAGTTTCACCTTAGGGTTGCTGTAAGTTGGAAATGACTTGAAGGCAAACAATAACAATACTTATTAAGACATTCCCTAACTTTGGTTAGCCAAGATCAAGGATTGTTCAACTCTGGGCTTGCACTCTGAAATGAAAAGTTATCATTTGGGGATGTTTCCAGAGCTCTGAATTAAAACTGTAGCTTGTGACTCATAAAACATATACACGACATAATGAGGTAAAGTTGAAGATTGTAAGTTGCTGTGAGAACACTGAGTTAATCTGCCTCTCACCCCCATTTTAGCATTCTCTAATTACACTTGTAATTTCTGACCCAATGTGAAATTAACCTGAGAGTAATTCACCCATTACTAACCAATACGAGTAAAGGCAGTTCGGTGAACTTAAGCTGTTCTTTCAGTTGGAGAAAACAGATGAAGTGGAAGTCTTCATAAAAGATGGGCTGTTTGAGAAGAAATCATTCATACTATGTAGGCACACAAGGAGGCATTTCAGGTGTAAGGGCCAACAAGGGAGAACAAGCACCGTTGTTAAGAGAGGAGAAGACCTCCAGCTGGCTGAAGGTAGGAACTTTGAAGGACTGAATATCATAGGAAAGGGCATGTCAAAGTTAACAATTGTGATGGCACTAGAGATTGCTTTTCATGACCCAAATCTTTATTATTCATACAAGCTGCTGGGGGCAGAGAGGTGAGAAATGCTTCTATAGAATGATTTATAATACAAACTATAGCTGACCAACTAGACTCATAATAAGTTATCTGAAATATTTTAATCCTAGCTTACATTTCCACAATGCAACTTTGCAGATGGGAGTGTATGAGGTTAATACCAACATACCCAGCTAACAATATACCCAACATGGAGGAGCTACCACTACACTACCACTAATGCTTTACAGAAAAACCTGATAAAAGGGGTATTTCCACCACACTGAGCAATTGCAAGTGACTCTCAATACCTCAAAGGGTAATTCAAGTTCACAGGTGACTTGAAGACATGCACACACAGACACACACACACCAAAGTATCTCTGGGAAGCATACAATATAAGCAATTTTTAAATTTAAAACAATAAAAATACTTTAAACATACTAAAAAAACTGGATAATTGAATTATAGAAAAAAAACCCAAACAAATGAAAAACTCTTGTAGAACATGGCCACACAGCCCGAAAAACCCACAAAAACTATAAATGAAAAACAGATATTATTGGGCTGCAACTCCCAAGAGCCCTAGCCAATGTAGCCAATGCTGATGCATGCTTGTAGTTATGGTCCAGCAGAATCTGGAGAGCCACACAACCCTCATCCTCATGCAAGATGGTGTAAAAGAGGCAGATTCCAGCAATCATTTTTATTTAGTATAGTAGATCTTTGTCTCTTGTTCTAGTGAAGGATCTGTCAGGAAAATGGATATTTCCCTCCATTCTATCCCATGTCATCTGGGGGAGAGGCAATAGACCCAGCACCATCGGGCCTAGACTATCTTTTAAAACTTACCTTTTAAGGGGCGGGTAGGTTTCTGGATTTTTAGGTTCTGCTTACATTGTATTAACATATCTTTATGTAAATTTAATGTTGTAAGCTGCCCCGATTGCTCTGCAGAGGGGCGGGATATAAATTATTATTATTATTATTATTATTATTATTATTATTATTTGTAAAAGGCACTTGTAGATGACCTTCAGCTTGGACAGGGCAATAGAAAAAATGCTGGGTGGGAGCGATCATTTCAGGGACCAGTTTTCAGATGAAGCACATGTACTTAATGACAGGGAGGGAGCTGTGTCCTATGCCACACTGAGAAATGACTCTAATCCATGCTGTGATGAATGGGATCTGGTTGGAAGCATGGAAGCATGGCCCTGAACCAAAGGTAAAATGGCTGCACAGTAAGGCATTGCTGAAAGACAGTGAAAGCAAGAGATAGCAAGAAATGATGACTTGGCTGGAGAAAGAACTTGCAAAACAAGAAGGAACTTGTACAAACACCGTCTGCTCCAAGCTGCATATGATGTCAACAAAATAGCAATGGACATGAGACCTTGGTATGTTTTGGAACTATGGAAAACATGTTCTTCCCAAGAACTGGCAAGACATGAGTATAAAGAAAGGGGACTTTCAGCCTCTCCTTTGTTGGCACCTACTAGGGCAATGTGTTATCCCATCCCCTTTGAGATGAACTGATCCATCATCCAGCAAAGGGACATGTTTTGTGGGTATGAATGTGTATTTGCAAGAGCTCTTGATACTTAAAATGGTTGTTTTATTTGTTATTTCTTATTCCTTATTGTCTTATTTCTCATTGTCTTATTGTCTTATTTGTTGTGTCGTAATAAATGTTACAAGCATAGTGTTTAAACCCAGATCTGGTTTCCCATGTGTCTATATTGAAAATCCTATAGTCTAGGGTGGCTAAATTTCTCTTTGGAATAAAAGAACAACAGAGAACCTCGGTTCATGACAATGCCATCACCTGAGAGAGTCAGTGTTGTATGATGGACAGAGGATCCCAGATATACAATTCACAGGGTGGGATTCCCCATTCAGTTGCATCACTAACAGGTACCTTTGGGCATGTCACTGTCTCTCAGTTTAACTTGGTGCAAGACTAATAATGAATACTCTGTGGGTGTTAACTCTCCATTTTCCTTGACTAATGAACCATCCTGAACAGCAAAAAGAAAGAGAGAGAGAGAGAGAGAGAAGAAAAGAAAAGAAAAGAAAAGAAAAGAAAAGAAAAGAAAAGAAAAGGAAAGGAAAGGAAAGGAAAGGGGAAAAAAAAAGAGAGCTGAGAAGTCAGTGCAGCGTAATGGATAAAGCATTGGGCTGGTTTCAAATCTCCACTCAGCCACAAAGCTTCCTTGTGGGCCTTGGGGCATTTACTGCCTTAACTCACCTCACACATATTGCTGTGAAGATAAGAAGGCAAGGGAGCCAGGTATGGCAGCCCTGCCATTGCTGGAGAAAGGGCAGGATAAATAAATGGAAGGGAAGAAAGGGAAGGATGTAGGTAAAAATGACAAATTCAGCAGATATAGGGCCTTTACAGACTGCCAGAAATAGTGCAGCTTGAGGCCACTTTAACTGTCTTGGCTCAGTGCTAAGGAATCATGGGAACTGTAGTTTATTGCGGCACTAGAGCTCTCTAACAGAGAAGGCTCAATGTCCCAGAAAAAAAAATACAGTTCTCATGATTCCCTAGCATGGAGACAGGACAGTTAAAGTGGCCTCACGCTGCACTATTTCTGGCAGTCTGTAAAGGCCCATAGTTGCATATGATTTGTCATTGCTTTGACTGGTGATTCTGACTGAAGATAATTCCCCAATAAACACTACAGATGAGATAATGCTGGTAAATGTAGCACAACACACTACCACCTTAATTTCTAACCCAATAGTGTAACAGAACCAGAAAACAACAAAAGGTTGATTGCAAAACTATGTATTCTGATGTGTTGTTTTTTTCCTGCAGGGCACAGATGTGGTTATCATTTTTGTTGTTCAGATCGATGGCTGAAACAGGATTTATTTTTTATTCATACTAGATAACAGATTCTGTCTGAATGAGGCAAAATTTCCAAAGAGCTAAACAAGCACATTCTGTGGTCTTGCTGATACCTTTCAAGGTTCCTAAAGATGAGCTTTATTCCTGCTCTGCAGGCTTGCAGTGAGCAAGGAACAAAAGATTAGATGGATTATTGTTCCACTGAGACCTGGGATGTGCTTTTAAAGAGACAGAGAAACTATTTAGAGGAGGATGAATTCAGTGCTACAGAAAAGTGTTGAAAAGATAGCTCTATGGAGTCAGGTTTGTATGGTTAAGAATAGATCAAGACTCCTGCCAGAAGAAGTTCAGTAATCGTCCATTATCCTTGAAACCAGTTAATCAGAGAAAAGTGTTATCATTTATTAGCAAAAGGTCATCAGGTTTTACTGTTCCACTCTCCTGCTTGCATCCATCATGGTTTGACAGCCTCATTTTCCAATTCTACTTCTATTAATCACTGTATCATCATCCTCACCTGCCTAAGGGAGGGTGAAGTCAGGTCCAACCTATCCATACACCTTATTCCTCTAAATAAAACATGATTTTCAGAACCTAACAAAGGGGTAGAGGGTGATTCCACCACTTTCTGGTAAAGCTGGTATAGAACACATGCTTTATGTGCAGAAGGTACCAGGTTTTGGAAAAATGTCCATAGGAACATCTGATCTGTTACAATGCTGCTTCAGATGCTCAACTTAGAAGAGGTGAAACCAGAACAATGTACACATTTACAGCAAGCAAGCCTCACCTACAGGGGAGAGGGCTCTTTCATAGTATGTTGTTGTTATCTTCCCTTGAGTTGACCCCGACTCATGGCAACCCTGTAGATGAGATATCTCCAAGACCTCCTGTCTTCTACTGTTCTGCTTAGGTCCTGTAACCTCCTTGACTGAGTCTGTCCATCTGGCATGCAGTCTTCCTCTCTTTCTACTACCCTCCACCTCTCCTAACATTATTACATTTTCTAATGAGTCTTCCTTTTCAAGATATGGCCAAAGTACAGAATTTATTTTTATCCCACCCCTCTGCGTAACACAAACGGGGCAGCTTACAACTTTAAAATATACATTCATATCCCACAATCCCACCCACCCCTTAAAATACAATTAAATAATGACAATTTAAAACAAATGTAAAATAATAACACAAAGAACAAAGAAACAAATAAGAATAGCTACAGCCGAATCCAGGATGAGCAGGATGGCTGTCTTTTGATGGCTGGGATATCTATTCGGGAAAGGCCTGGCGGAAGAGATCCATCTTAACAACCTTTTTAAAGCTGAATAAGGTGGTAATATGACAGATCTCATCCAGCAGGCCATTCTATAATCTGGGAGTGGCAGCCGAAAAGGTCCTCTGAGCAGTTGCAGACAATCTAGTTTTTATCGGCTGCAACAAATTCCTCCCAGAGGATGTAAGTGTGTGGGGTAGATTATATGGGAGGAGGCAGTCCCGAAAATAGGTTGGATCCAAGCCATTTAGGGCTTTAAAGATGATAACCAACACCGTGTACTGGGCCTGGAAACTAATGGCCAGCCAGTGAAGTGATCTTAGGATTGGTGTTATATGGTCTCTTCTTGTTGTTCCTGAGACCAACCTGGCTGCCATATTCTGTACTAGTTAAAGTTTCTGGACCATGTACGAGGGTAGCCCCATGTAGAGTGCATTACAGAAATCAAGATGAGAGGTTACCAGAACATGAACCACAGGTCCTAACTTCCAGGAAAGGGCGCAGCTGGCGTATCAGCCGAAGTTGATAACAGGCACTCCTGACCATCGCATTTACCTGATTTATCATCTGAAATGACGGGTCCAGGAGCACCCCTAGACTGCAAACACATCCTTAGAGGAGAGGGTGACCTTATCCAGAACTGGAGGTTGCAACCCAATACCTGGCTTCAGGGACACTACTGTAAGTACCTCCATTTTGTCTGGATTCAGTCTCAATCTGTTTTCCCTCATCCAGCCCATTACTGCCTTAAGACAGTCGTTGAGAGGAGAGATGCCATCTGAAGTCAAAGCTGAAGACCGAGACATGAAGGAAAATATCTGGGTGTCATCAGCATACTGACAACACCCCGCCCCATCTCTCCGCATGATCTCTCCCAGTGGCTTCATATATATATATATATATATATATATATATATATATATATATATTGAGTAGCATCAGGGACAAGATGATGCCTTGTGGGATGCCACAATTGAGCTCTTTCCTTGCAGAGCAACTGTCCCTGAGCATCACCCTCTGGAATCTGCCCAAGGGGAAGGAACAGAACCACTGCAATCAATTCCTCCAATTCCTAACCTTCTCAGGCAATCCAAGAGGATGTCATGATCTATTTATCAAAGGCCGCTGAGAGGTCCAACAGCACCAACAGGGTCACACTACCCCTGCCGATGCCTAGACGAAGGTCATCAGCTAAGGCGACCATGGCAGTCTCAACTCCATATCCTGTCCTAAAGCCAGTTTGAAATGGATCTAGGTAATCGGTTTCCTCCAAGACAGCTTGGAGTTGAAGAGCAATCGTCTTCTCAATCACTTTGCTCAGGAAAGGTAGTAGTGAGACTGGCCTACAGTTGTTCATGTCCAGAGGGTCCAGGGAAGGTCTTTTCAGGAGCGGCCTAACTGCCGCTTCCTTTAAACATGATGGAACATGGCCATCCTCCATCCCATGATGGAACATGGCCATCTCTAAGAAACATCCTCAAAGTATCTCCCCCATGGATAGCTAGTCACGAAGGACAAGGATCAAGAGGGCAGGTTGTTTTCCTCACTCTACCAAGAAGCTTGTCCATGGCTTCAGTACTCACAGATTGAAACTGAACCAGTATAATTTCACCAACAGAGTTGCTGGACACCTTGTCAATTGATTTTGTTACAACACTTATCTGAGAGATTTGATCTGCAAGAAAGTTGTTAAACGCATCATAGCAGGCTGTTGTAGGATTAAGTAATGAGTTTTGCACAGGTGGAACCTGTGTCAGTTCCCTTACCACCCTAAACAGTTCTACCGGATGGGACTCTGCAGACGCAATACGTGCAGAGGAGAAAGATTTCTGCGCTGCACATATTGCCTCCCTATAGCAACAAAGAGGTTTCCTATGATGAGTCTTGTCAGATAATGTGATGGTTGAGGATCTCCAGAGGGACATCAGGGTTTTTAGGTGGTTTTAATTATGGTTTTATGTTCTTATATTGTGCTTTTAATTTGTTATATTGTTTAATACTTTCTTAAGGGGGGGAGGGATTATAATGTTTAATGTTATATTTTAATCTTGTCATATTTTATTGTTGTCAACCGCCCGGATTGGTTCGCCACAGGGCGGTATACAAATAAATATTATTATTATTATTATTATTATTATAAGAGTTGAGTTTTCTGCCAGATGCACTCTAGTCATTGTCCAACCTGCTTCATCTTCCTAAACTCCTCAGTGTACCATGGTTTATTATTTGAAGCGGGCTGGAAAGGATAAATGGGAGTGATTGTGTCAAGATCGGTGTTCCAAGTATTAACCAAAGCTTCAACAGAATTACCGGCGTTATCAGCCATTAAACCCTCTAAAGCTTTCTGGAATCCAATAGGTTCCATAAGCCTTCAAGGGCAGACCATTCTAATGGGTCCACCACACCCGGTGGGGCGGACAGTGGTTCTTAGTTCGGCCTTGATCAGAAAATGATCCGTCCATGACAATGCAGTGGTTTTAATAACCTCCGCCCATGGATATTCCTGTTCCGTACTGAAGGCTGCATCGAGGGTATGACCCGCACAACGAGTGGGCCTGATGATCAATTGGGATAGGCCCATGTTTGTCATGGATTCCGTGAACCCCCGAGCTGCACCTGTTAGATTTGATAATCTGATCTCGAGTGGAATGTTGAAGTTGCCCAAAACTAGGAGTCTGGGTGACTCCAACAGCAACTCTGAGGCCAGCTGTATCAGCTCGGTTAGGCAGTCTGTTAGACAACAGGGTGACTGATATACTAACAGAATCCCCAAACTATCCGTAGTCCTCAGGCTTAGGTACATACACTCGAAGAGGACTGTGTTCTGGACAGGTATCCTGGTCAAGGTGAGGTTGTTCTTGTGAACAGAGACACTCCGCCCGCCCCCCGCCCACTTCCCTTTACCTGCTCACTGACAAGAGTACCTGCCTGGAAGGGCCTGCGTCCAAATTATAGCACTATCCTCTCCCAGCCAGGCCTCTGTAAAGCAAGCTAGGTCGGCATCCTCATCTAAGAGGAGGTCAGATCATATGAGTCTTATTTTTGATCGATCTGGCATTGCAAAGGAGTAAGGTAAGGTTCTGTGGAATGATTGGTATGCTCTCCAGTCCATTCCGGGAAACAGGGTGAACTGAAGGCAGGATAGCTTTCAAACATCGATCCCACCTTCTTTTGTAACAACCCTTCACTCTGTTCCCGCCATACCTCCCTGTCCCCCACAGGACCTCAGTTTCCGCTCCCAGATCATTCCTAGCCATGCATGGAGGAATGACTTTTGAAGCCAGCCACTCCTGGCCACACCCCTTCTCACTGCTGCCCTGCTTCTGCAGTTAATTCTGCTTCTGCAGTCTTCTGGCCCGGGTGGAATGGGGGAAAGAGAGGCTGCTCAGGCTGCTTCAGGCTGGTTCTGTCTGCAGTATCCTCAACACTCTTCTCCAGCATAACTTCTCAAATGAGTTGATTTTCTTATCTGCTTTCTCCACTGTCCAACTCCCACACATATACATGGTGATCGGGAATACTATGGCTTAGCCAATTCTAATTTTAGTGTTCATTTGTATATCTTTACTCTTTAGGATCTTGTCTAGTTCTTTCATATCTGCCCTTCCCATTCCTAGTCTTCTTCTTATTTCCTGACTGCAGTCTCCATTCTGATAATTCTGTTTGATCCAAGGTATGGGAATTTTTTATTGTAGTATACACTTTGGGAATTATCGGTTTTATAGAAGAAACCTAGAAAAGGACTGACAGTGAAGAATAAAGGCTAGGGAATCATATACTAAATTCTGATCAGATACAGTGGGCCCTTGTTATCCACTAGGGTTGTGTGCCGGAAGCCCCCATGGATACCAAAATCCATGGATTCTCAAGTCCCATTAAATACAATGTAGCATAGTAAAATGTTGTCCCTTATATAAAATTGTAAAATCAAGGTTTGCTATTTGGAATGTATAGATTCTTTGAATATTTTCAAGCCGTGGATAGTTGAATCTGTGGATAAAGAACCCATGATACAAAGGAAACCAAAAGGGGAAAGATACAATAATTTCTTAAACAAAGTGAAACAAGGAACTAGTCATATTGTGGGAAGAACATTGAAGGCAAGGAAGACTTTGAAGAGCTTTCAAAGAAGGTTAATTTGGTAGAATATAAGAAACAAGTGAGAGAACAGAAAGCAAATACGATAGCTAAAAATGAAAAGCTTGCAGTATGATGTCATCACACTGGCCAAGTAAATGGGTTAGAAATTCTAGCCTTATAAAGAAGTAGTAAATGAAGATTAAACCTAATGATGTAGGGAAGAGGAGCAATGGAAAGAAAAAGGAGGATCCCAAGTTTGAAGAGGAAAGCCAAAGACCTACTTCAAATGTTTCTGATCTTTGTGAGAACTCGCCAATATAGCATGGGAGATCATTCTCCATGTCTAAATGGAAGAACTGCTTTGATCCAACTGCTGTTATGGGGATAAACCTGAATTTGCGATAAGCATAATGAAGAGAGGGAGACATACTTGCATTAAAGCAATCAATAGCACTAACATTTGGTGAGGGGCTTCTCTCCTCTTCCTAAAAACACGGCAGAGAAGCCCTGGTGGTTAAAATGCCAGTACTGCAGCCAAAACATTGTGAGTTTGATCCTGCAGGGCTCTGGGTTGACTCAGCCTTCCATCCTTTTGTAGGTTGGCAAAATGAGTACCCAGTTTGTTGGGGGTAATTGGCTTACCCATTGTAAACACATTGTTAGAGAGTGCTTAGCACTATAAAGCAATATAGAAATGTGTTATTCCTATTGCTACAATTGGGCATTTCTGTTATTTCTGGACCTATTGAAGTCTTCATTTCTGGCACCTATATTCAAATCAATAGTACTTGGCTCATTTTGTTTAAAATGGTAGTGTTTTGCCAACAATTTCAACAGTTAAAGCTGTGTGGTATGTCTTGTCGATTGCAGTTTGACTCACAGGCTCATGCTCATGCAGTCAGGACTACTCTCTTCTTTATCACACCTTCATAATCTTTGTAATCTTGCTGGCATTACAGCCTTTGTTGTCACACACAGCACTTGGCACTGCACACCCAGAATCAACCAGGACTACCCAATATGTGCCTAGTTTGGTACACAGAAACATCCAAAAGAAATATAAATTCAAGGGAGTCTTTCCTTTAAAAGGACTTTTTCCCCCCCGGGGAAAGACCTCCTAATTCAAGACAAACTAATTGCTGGCAATGAAAGTGAGTAATCTGCCACTGATTAATCTTGTCTGCTCAACCCAGGAACTCTTTTGTTCCTGATCAATGGTAGACAAATGGCAAGCAGTACCAAAAGCCTTCCCTTTGTCCACCCAAAATCAGAATTAAAGCAGAATTGATTTAACACACTGCAAATGCCAACACCTGTGTGGATGAAGATACACTTGCCAAATCATCTCCCACCAACAGAAAGGAGGTGACACTGTGTATTATGTCCCAGCAAAAGACACTATTAACCAGCTGTTACTGTGGTTTATTGCCTTGTGTGATAAAGTCCTATTGATTATGAGTTTTGCCTTTTTCAATTTTGCAAGAACAGTTTAAACTAATTCTATCCTCTAAATGGTAATATCTACAACTGAAGCATTTGTTACAATCCAGATTTTGCCATGCAGCTTTAAGTGCATCTGAGGTTTCCTTAATATTAATGACTTTAATTGAGGCCAACCACGTATTACACACACACACACACACACACACACATATAGCTATTTATAAATAAATATCACATGCAATACAGGATTGGACTATCCAATTCTGTTTAAACAATGGCCATGGCTACAGACCTCCCTCTATGTCTTGTACAGCATAAATTGTGCTTTTGGGTATATTGGTTGCCACAGCATCTATTCAGGAAAGGGCTTTCTAAATGATCAAATTGTTGGAGATGTAATACTGCTAATGCTTCCTTAACACACATGTTTTGGAGTTGTCCCATAGTAGCTATATTTTGGGACGAAGTAATCACACAAGTAAATTTGGTTTTGCAAAGTTCCTTGATGTTCAAGGATGTACATGCTCTTTTGAACTATTTACCTTTTCCTTGCAAATGAACAACTGGCCAATAGAAATGGATTTTTCATGCCCTTTTGATTGCTAAAAGATTAATACTTTTTTTTTAACTAGAAAGGTAATTTTTCTCCACCTATTTCTATCCAATGGATAGAAGATCTAACAATGCTTGCAACATCTGAAATAATAATATATAGAAGAAATTTACAGATGGCACCAATATTTGGACATTTGGTCAGATTTTATTGAAACTTACGAGCAATGTGGTTATTTTTCCCTGTTGTGTTTTTACTTCCCTGCTTTTTTATACTGGAACATTATTGTATGTAACTGAGATCCCTTTTGAACAGGGACCGGCAACCTACGGCCCGGAGGCCGGTTAAGCCCCCGGTCCCTGGACTTACCGGCCCAGGCCGAAGGTTGCCGCCGCCGCCGCCGCACGCCGCCGCCGCCGCAGTGTGTTTTTGCCGCTCTGCGGCCGCGCTCGCCGTGGCCGCCATTTTGGAAATCAAAATGGCGGTCTCAACATGTTTGCGCATGTGTAGTACTCTTGCGCATGCGCAAACACGTTGTGGCCGCCATTTTGATTTCCAAAATGGCGGCCACAACATGCGGCTGCAGCCGCGTGTGCTGCTGCGGCGGCAGCGTGCACGGGGGGTCGTGCGTGGCAGCGGAGGGCGTGAGCGCGTGCGCTGCCATTCCCCCCCCTCAGCCCAGCTGAGACCTGGGCTATAGGAGACCGGCCCAGGTCTTAAAAAGGTTGCCTTCCCCTGCTTTTGAATATAAATTAATATAAGCAAATAAGTATATAAACCTGCTGACTGTACCTCTAGAAGCCTCCAAGGAACATAATTAAAACCATTTAAAGACTATATCGGGCCCCATCCTCAGTTTATTTTTGACCCTAAATAACCTTTGCTCAAAATGACTTTTGGAAAAAAAGGGCAGGCATAGCCACAGCATGGTCCAGTGTCTGGGATGAGTGCCTGGACCTTTGGCAGCTCCCCACCCCTGACCAATGATATCTTGTCTGTTCAACACACAGTATCAGAGGCAATGGCCACCCATCAGTACCTAATTTCAGGGAAGGAAATGCAACACCACTGAGAAGGTAAAATGAACTTGGAGTTAGTTTTGAGATTCTTTTGCTCCATAGCTTAGCAGCCACGCAAGGCAGCTGTTGGTAGTATAGCAGCAGGATCTATATATCTCTTCCAATTGTAGAGAGACAGAGAGAGAGAGAGAGAAATCAGCTTGCATAGAATGATGTTTGATATAAGAAGTGACATTTATCAGACCAAAGGCCTATCTAGTCCAGCATCCAGGTGCCTATGGGGAAACCCATAACAAAGATATGAGCCTCTTCCTGCTGTATTCTCTAGCAACTGATATATATTTCTTCTGACACTGGAGATAATGCATGGACCTCATTATAAGTAGTCAATGATAGCTCCATCCTCCATGGATATGCCGCAGCCCTTTTTATATCCCCTTCAAATAGGTGGCCATTGGCATATCTTGTAGTAGCAAGTTCCACTGATTAATTGTGTGATGTGTGAAAATTTACTTCTTGTTATCAATACTTTATGTCCCACCTTGTAAATTCAGCAGATGATACGAGGAGAAAAACATATCCCTATCCATGTTCTCAAGATCATGTCTATTTTTATAAGCTTCTAGCTTGGTCTTGTATATCTTTTCTCTAAGTCAAAGATCCCAAACCATTTCTACACAGGAAGCTTGCTTCAGCCTCTTGACCATCCTGCCCTTCCTTTTCTGCACCTTTCTAGCTCCACCACATCCTTTTTTTGAGGTGCAATGACCAAAACTGTACACAATATTCCTAGTGTGGTTGCACCATATACAGAAGCATTGTGATCTTAAGAGTTTAATTTTCTATTCTCTTCCTAAAGGTCATCAACATGGGTTTTGTCATTTTCACAGCAGCTTCACATTTTGCTGAGACTTGCAGCAAGCTATCCACTATAACCTCTAGATACCTTTCCTGGATGATCAGATAAATGACAGGAAGCAATGATTTAAAAAACACACACACACACACATACATACATCTTTTGCTCATGCCCATGCTCATGATTACAGCCTTATGATTATAGCCTTATAAAGTTCTTTTTCATTACAGATCAACAGAACACTATACAATGTTCAATCTGGCCAACAGTAATCCAGCAGTGATTTGGAATCAGGCAGTTGGTTTATGAGTTCAGCTGTATAAACTCAGATAAAAGCCTCTCCGACACTCAGAACTTACAAATTATGTTCACATTTTAGTGCATTTTAGTGGAAATTTTAGTGTAAAGGGCACCTTGGAATGTGATGTGTTAAAGTATGGATGGGCAACATCCATTTGCCAAGGCCATTTTATGCCTTCTACTACCCCCATCTGCTACTGCTGCTGCTGACAAAATTGTGCCACCAAAATTGGTGATCTTAAAGCAGCCACCAACAAAAACAGCATTGACTGAAATCTGCAGCAGTGCTTCCAGAAAACCTTGCAAAGAAAAATCTCACCACTGATACAACCCTCTTCCTGTCTTGTCACAATAGGATTTATTCCTATTTATCATGGCCCCACTCTAGCAATAGCCTAGATTTTTTAACAAGTATGAAAATCTGCAATTAAATTATATGTACTTCCTCATATAATTATGCAGTGGCTTAAGACGCTGATTCTGTTGACTGCAAGATCGGCAGTTTGAGACCTGGGTACTGCATGATGGGGTGAGCTTCCATCACTAGTCCCAGCTTCTGCCAACCTAGCAGTTCAAAAGCATGCAAATACAAGTAGATAAATAGGTACCACTTTGGTGGGAAGGTAACAGCATTCTCGGACAATGCTAGCTCTTTGGCTTGGTAATGGAGATGAGCACTGCCCCCTATGGTCGGACATGACTTGACAACCTTGTCAACGGGGAATACCTTTACCGTTTTACTTCCTCATCAAATACTCATTTCTGAATAAATTTTCTCTTAAAATACTTATTTTGTATGTGATTTCTCCAAAACTACTTGATTTTTGTATCAAGTACTGAGGGAAAAAACCTGCTTTACAAAATTTAGAGGAGTGCTTAGTCTGAAGGATAACTTCATTCAGATCCACATATTAGTCAAGGCACAAATTAGGTCAGTTCACTCAAAAGTGCTGATGAAACAAAATTCTCTCCATCCCTAACTTCACTACTTCTGCATCTTTCAAGCAGCCTTGAGGAGGAACCCCAAACCTTCTTTTAAAATTTGCTTTAGATAAAAATCTTATTACAACTTAGGAATATACATAGAATCATAAAATCATAGAGTTGGAAGAGACCACAAGGGCCATCCAGTCCAACCCCTTGCCATGCAGGAACTCAAAATCAAAGCATCCCTGACAGATGGCTATCCAAAGAAGGAGACTCCACCACACTCCAAGGGAGTGTGTTCCACTGTGAAACAGCTCTCACTGTCAGAAAGTTCCTCCTAATATTAAGGTGGAATCTCTTTTCCTGGAGCTTGCATCCATTGTTCTGGGTCCTGTTCTTTGGAGCTGCAGAAAACAAGCTTGCTCCATCCTCAATATGACATCCCCTCAAATATTTATAAGAGGGCTATCATATCCCCTCTTAACTGTCTCTTCTCCAGGCTAAACATACCCAGTTCCCTAAGTCGTTGTTCATAGGGCATGGTTTCCAGACCCTTCACTATTTTAGTCGCCCTCCTCTGGACACGCTCCACTTTTTCAACATCTTTTTTGAATTGTGGTGCCCAGAACTGGACACAGTATTCCAGGTGGGGCCTGACCAAAGCAGAATACAGTGGCACTATTACTTCCCTTGATCTAGATACTATACTTCTATTAATGCAACCTAAAATTGCATTGGCCTTTTTAGCTGCGACATCACACTGTTGACTCATGTTCAACTTGTGGTCCACTAGGACTCCTAGATCCCTTTCACATGTAGTCTCATTAAGCCAGGTGTCCCCCATCTTATATCTACGCATTTCATTTTTTTGCCCTAAATGCAGTACCTTACATTTCTCTGTGTTGAAATTCATTTTGTTAGCTTTGGCCCAGCTTTCTAATCTATTAAGATCATTTTGAATTTTCATCCTGTCTTCTGGGGTATTAGCTATTTCTCCTAATTTGGTGTCATCTGCAAATTTGAGAAGCATGCCCCTTATTTCTTCATCCAAGTCATTGATAAAGATGTTGAAGAGCACTGGGCCCAGGAAAGACCCTTTGGCACCTCACTGGTCACTTCTCTCCAGGATGAAGAGGAGCCATTGCTGAGCACCCTTTGGGTTCGATCAGTCAACCAGTTACTAATCCACCTGTTGTATTGTCCAGCCCACATTTTACTATCTTGTTTGTAAGAATATCATTGGGGACCTTGTCAAAAGCTTTACTGAAATCAAGATATGCTATGTCTACCACATTCTCTTCATCTAGCAAGCTGGTAATTTTATTTAAAAAGAGATAATATTAGTCTGGCATGAGTTGTTTTTGAGAAACCTATATTGACTTTTACTGATTATGGCATTCCCTTCTCAATATTCACAGACTCTCTGTTTAATGAACTGTTCTAGAATCTTTCCCGGTATCGATGGCAGACTAACTGGGCGATAGTTGTTGGGATCCTCTTTTCCCTTTTTGAAGATGGGGACAGTTTGCCCTCCTCCAGTCTGCTGGGACTTCTCCTGTTATCCATGAGTTCTCAAAGATTATTGCCAGTGGCTCTGAGATTACATTTGCCAGTTCTTTTAATATCCTTGGATGTAGTTCATCTGGTTCTGGAGACTTAAATTCATTTAGGTTAACCAGGTATTCCTCTATGTCGTCTTTATTTATTCTGTGCTGCATTATTGTGTCCTCTGCTCCATTTTCCTCAGTTTGAACACCCTTTTCCTTTTGTGAGAAGACTGAGGCAAAGAAGGTGTTGAGCATTTTGCCTTTTCTCTGTCCCCTGTTACAATTTCACCATTTTCTCTTTGCAGTGGCCCTACCATTTCCTTCTTTCTTTTGCTACGGACATACCTAAAAAGCCCTTTTATTGTCCTTAACCACTCTAGCAAGCCTGAGCTCATTCTGTGCTTTGGCTTTCCTGACTTTATCCCTACATGTGCTAGCTATTTCTTTGAATTCCTCTTTAGTGATTTCACCCCTTTTCCATCTCTTATACATCTCCCATTTAAAACTTAGTTCAGTTGAAAGTTCTTTTGTCATCCAACCCGGTTTCTTGAGACATTCCCATCTTTCCTTCTCACTGGAACAGTTTGAGACTGTGCCTTCAGTATCTCCCTTTTGAGAAACTCCCATCCCTCCTGAACTCCATTCTCCTTTAGTATTTCTGACCACAGGATCACTCCCAGTGTTTCCCTAAGTTTGTTGAAATCAGATTGAGGAATATCAGCAACAATATACACTCCTTTTGTTTCCATTGGGATTCTTCACAGCATTTAAACTCATCTCAAAATTTCACTTCAGGCAGTATCGATTGGCAGTTGCAGTCCTACCTTGCTTGTATGCAAGCACACTTCCCAAACAGGACACCCAGTGTGGATGAGAAGATAAGGATGATACCCACAGTACAGTCATACTTTTAGATTACAACTCCCAGGATGAATATGGTCATGGTGACTGGGAGATTCTGGAAGTTGCAGCACAAGAAAGGTAATCTTTCTTATAGCATAGTTTGACTAATAATCTTATAGCAGTTTGACTAATAATCTTGAGTCCCATATAAGGATTTGCAGGCAAAGAAAACACTACACGTACACATACTGAAATTTTCCACCAGTCATAGTGAGACACTATTTTGCTACTGTCAAAATGAGTTAAACGTTAAGCCTAAACCGAATGCCACAAGCTGATCAAGCTTATGCAGGAATATTCCAAACGGCGTGCAAAGTTTATTAACCTCTAAATGAGTGTTACAAACCAAAAGCCACGTTTCAAGACAAATTTGGAGGTAATGTGAGAAATCAGGAGGAGAATAAAAACTGTTACTGATTGGGCTGAGGCTTAGCCCAAACATTGGCTGGGGGTAATGGGGTGGAAAATGAAAGAGCCAAGGCCAAGACTCTACACCAGGGGTAGGCAACCTTTCCCCTTTAAGGGCTGAGGGGCTTCAGCTCCCAGAAGCCTCAGCCATGTTGGCCAATAGTCCCATGTTGGCCAATAGCTCCTGGGATTCTGGGAGCTGAAGTCCCTCGGCCCTTAAAGGGGAAAGGTTGCCTACCCCTGCTCTACACTGAATCTTCCGCACAGATTCTTCTACACAGCCCCACTTTATGGAGGTCCATTCTGACCTGTCATTTCTGCCACCATGGCCCAAGGAGGCCCTGGCTTTGCTCTCTCTGTTTAGCAAGAACTTGAAAACTGTCTGCTTGTAGTAATGGATGGATGATCATTTTCCCAGCTTTCTAGTCAGTCTCTTTTGCCCTGTGCCATTTATGTCACTTTGTTTTTCTCCCATCTTCCTCCCCCCCCCCCCTTTAGTGTTTCTCTCTTCCGTTCTTTCATGTTCCCTGCAGGTTGTTTGGTGCAATGATTCCCTAACACTTGGCAGGTATTTCAGTTGCCTGCTCTTTCAAATCTCACAAAAGGAAACCAGGGTTGATCAAACACAGTTCAGAGCCTGACGAGACTGGATTAGCCCTGATGGAGATGACAGATCTTGTATTTAGCTCAAACTTCTAAGCTGGTTGTAAATTCAGTCCTCGTAAAAGCCAGTATTAATGGGGATGAGATGAAACCAATAGAAGAGGGCTATAAACAGTCCCTGTTTCCATAGGATCACAGCACAAGTATGTGGAATCTAGTAGTCAGAACCCTTTCTTTTTCAAAGTATTTTTCCAGCTCTTGGGGGTGCAGCAACTGCTTCAAAATAGGTAAAAAGCAACAATGGAACAGAGCCATGAGTCTTCAATACTGTGCACTGTCCTTGTCCTCCTTGTATGACAATCTTTATATGTCATATTTGCTTTTTGAGATAATATATTTTCCATGCCCATCATTAGCTCTGTTTTCCATTCCACTTTTATACCCCAAAATTTACTAAACATTCTTTGATAATCTAAAGGCCAGTTCAGATCACATTTCAGAGATCAAATTTCTCTGAAATACTCTAGCACAGCATGGTACTGGAAAAGCAGATTGTTATCATGCAAATGAAAATCATCAGCATTTTGAAACAACAAACAGTAATTCACTTTTTAATGAGACAAGGACATTAGTGCATCCACATGGCAGCACATTCAAATATATGATATGGCATGAAAACTGAGGGAGGAAAATAGCTGCTAGGAGAGGCAAGATTCTGCAGAGCAATTATGTACAAATGTGGTCAACTTTTATAATTTATTTTAAATTCAGAATTATGATTTCATTGACAAAGAACCTGCTGTTCTTGAATATGAAATAATCCTGTTGCCAACCTGTAGGCCTACTCACAGCTGACCATTATTTAAGACAATCCCACATGGCTGGATCACTTTTCTATGGAGCTGATTCTCACAGAAGAGTGGCACCCAGAGGGCTGTAGGCAAAACTTGGAAAGTTACTTTCCAAGTAATTAGTTATAGTTATAAAACCAATGTCAAATGTAGTTCCCATTATACTTATAATTTTAAAAGTAACTCTTCCTTTACTTACTTCTCAAAAATAACTAAAATAGTTTTACTTACTTAAAACTTTAGAATGCTACAAGGCATTGACCTGCTGTATCCACCACCACCCCAAAGTAAATAAATAAATATTATCTTCCTGTCCAGGAGGAATATCACATAGTTCAACTGCTGGTTCATACTGTGTTGAAGATGCTGAGGGGATGACAAAGTATGAGACAGCACTTGAGCCATATGATATTTCTCCTCTGCCATTTAGTGAGGCCACAGCTCTGTTAACAACAGTGACAGTACTGTTAAAAAAGTAACAACAAACATTATTGTTACACTTGTCCCTTCACATTCACTGGGGTTAGGGGCACAGGACCACTGTTAACATGGAAAACCCGTAAATAACAAAACATTATGTTTTTATCTGAGAGAACACCTCTCTAGGAATCTCTAGGTCCTTCAGTACAACTCTGTGGTCAAAATCTGCCAGACATTGACCATAGAATTACACTGGAGGAGCCACAAAGGCATAGTGGAGTGTTATTTCTAAGAATCTCTAGCTCCTTCAGTATGATTTTTGATTAAAGTTGACCATAGAGTTGCGCTGGAGAACCTATATATTACTAGAGAGAACATATTAATAAAATCTGTGAATAATCAAATCCGCAAAAGTCAAAGCCATAAATGTGAGGGAGGAGTGTATGTTATAAAGGGAATGGAGTTATTCCCTCTTAAAGCTATGGTTATAGATATGTCTCAAGGACACTGTAATTCTTACATTGGTTTATATTAAGCAAGAGGAAACTGTTACAATAATTGCTTTAATATATTAAAAAACCCTTTGTGGGTCTCCTGCCATGGCCCTAGACTGGGAAAGCCCAACCGCCATGGATCCAAAGTGAGGACACCTGCACCTACAACAATTTGCAGATCAAAAGGGCCAGGCCTAAGAGCTGCAAAGTAGAACATTCACACCTAGGAGATTTATGAGTACTAGCCAGGAAGCATCTGGCTGAAAATGAGATAATATTAACATCCCATCTCCTCTCCTTGGAAATTGTCTACTTCAAAGAGTAGTAATCCAGAATCCTTTGATGTACAATAGCAATTCTTCACCTCAGGCTAGGTTTAAGGGTATAAAAGATCCCCAAAATCTCAAGCACATTGAGTCATGGTGACACTGCGCCACTGTGAACTGACTTGGGTCCTGGTTCTTCCCGTTGTCCTTTCCCTTTCATAACAGTTGAGTCTATCCATCTTCATTCATCGTTGGAGCAGCCTCCTTCTGGTAATTATCATCATAGAAAACCTTCTGTTTCCTCTCCAAGCTAACTACTTTACTCCTGAGTTCTTGTGTGTATGAGTGAAGGTTAGAGTGTCTTTGTATGTTTGAATCCCCAAATAAATCACAAACTCATTGGAAAGCTTTGTCTCTATCAGTCTATTCCCTAGTCACCTCCATAAACATAGGATAAAAGATCCCATTGAAGACTTGAACTTTAATCATTCCCCAAGTTCATGTTCTTCTTACAAAATGAAAAAGCTGGAGGAAGAAATCCTAGGAATCTATATGATGAAAACAAAACACACACACACACACACACACACAGAGAGGTTTGAATTGTGCCAAAACCAAACTGATAAGCTGGGCAGACTATATAGCACTATAATTATCCACACCCTAATCTGCAAACTCTAGTTAACATTCTGGCAATAGCACTCTGGGCCAACTGAGATTTTTCATCTGCCTTGTGCATATCCTAAAAAGTACCAGGCTCTTGTAACTCCAAATACTGGTACCAGATATCCCTTTGTTTACTTACTCCACAGGATTTATAGAACAATGGTCATTAAATACATCTGACATATTTGAGGGAAACAGCAGCAGGGTTAGAAGCCTTTCAGCTGTTAGTTTATCTGGCTTTCTGGTGTGCTGCACATTGCTGGAAGCAAGAAAGTTTGTTAAAATTCATTTGGAAACCATGCTCTAAATTTCTTGCTGCACATTGCTGGAAGCAAGAAAGTTTGTTAAAATTCACTTCGAAACCATGCTCTAAATTTTTGGAGTATTATGCTGTTCCAGTGCTCGTGGTTTACCAAAGCTGACACATGAAAAGATCCTCTTTCAAAGATTATGCACGTTGAGTGAGGAAGATCTTTTCACTGAACACCTATACAAATTACACAAAAGCAAGTAAGATTTCCAAATAATGTACGTACAGGACCTACTATTTTCTGGTGTGGCCAAATCAACTATGGCAATAAAAGGAGGGCTACACATGAATAGGGAGTTATGTTGTATCCCCCTCCATGCTTTGAAGGCAATACTACATCCTGCTTTCACCTCTGCTTTCTAGGGCAGAAGCCCTCCAATTTGGTGAAAGGAAAGGAAATAATTAGAGCTTGGTAAGAGACAGCATGGTGTAGAGGTTTGAATGTTGGATTAGGACTCTGGAGACCAGGGTCTGAATCCTTACTTAACCATGAAAACCAACTGGGTGACCTTGGGCAAGTCATATTCTCTCAGGCTCAGAAGACAAAGGCAAATCCCCCTCTGGGGAAAAAAAACTTGCCAAGAAACCCTTGTGGTAGGTTCATCTTAAGGTGGCCATAAGTCAGAAATAACTTGAAGGCACAATAACAAACATTACTTTGGAAATACAACTCTTCCCCCTCCTCCCAATAACAGTAGTCTTTCAGCCATTTCTTTTTCTGTCTTTACTTTATATTGCATGTTGCTGGAAGCAAGAAGTTTGTGAAAATTTACTTGGAAAGTCATGCCTGAACTTCTTCAGAATGCTAAGAAGAGTATTTATTATGCTGTTCCCATGCTTTCTGTTTACTAAACCCTGCACATGAAAAGGTTCGCTTCCTAAGATGATGTGGTCTCTTTAGGGCTTGCTAGAAGCAGCATGAATGCAAATAGTCCTAGGTTTGATCCTACAGTGTAATTCTTGTCTGAAAGTAGCAATTCCAGTTGGCAATTTACAGACACAAATCAATGATTCAGGATAAAGCCTAGGCTTCTCAAAGGGGAGAGGCAACCTCCCTGCAAAAAGAGCTGACAGTTCTAAAGGGAGGCATGAATCCTGGCAGAGAAGAAGGGCAGAAAAGGTGGAAAAGATGGGAAGAAATGAGAGGAACAAACAGTGAACCATTTTGGAAAGTACAGAATCAGAGTTTTTAAAAGGCCAGGACCTTGGAAAGTGACCTATGGAATCTTTCATGAAGGGCACCAAAAGGGATGTTTTTCCATAGAGGGGACAAAGAAACTTTGACTAAGAAAGTCAAAACTAAGACTATTATTTTTTGGGTTTTGTTTCTAACCAATCTCGTAGCTGGACATACTTTTTTGTGAGTGAAAGTTAGAGGCACACTACTTTTTGACATGGGACAGTGGAAGAGTGTGTAAGTGTAAAAATTACATGGTTTCAAGAATCTCACTGCTCGGTAGCTGCATGGATCTGTGTTCTGGATGCAGCTGCTGAATGGTAAGATGCAAACACCAAATGACAACTTATTGGAGGGAGACATTATGAAGCCTCCACTGTGGCGGGTGATTCAGCTTTATCTCTGCATCAGATGTGGCCAGATCTGATCCAAACACAACTATTGCTGTGATGCAGCAGAACAATCCACCACAACAGAAACTAAAAGTATCTGGATGGAGGTGACCTGATTCAGTTTTGTTTGCCGGACTACAGTGCAACATCAGCTTAGGCTGGAGAACTGGGCTGGTGTTGGCAGAACTGCTGTGATCCACAGAAGTTTCCAACTTGCTCACCAGTACAGTTTTCTATAACAAGGAGGGTTTTGAAAGACTGCAAATGGTGGAAGACAAAGGCATGGGCAAGGATTACTGTTAGTATATCATTGACATTGCTTCCAAACCACTTCCCAGCCTGAGACAGCTGGAACAATTGCTCTGGAGGATCTCAGCATACATTCTAACTGTATTTTTTATTATTTTAATAAGCAATCTATTTTAATATTGTAACAATTTAATTCTGTTTTAATGTATCACTTTTCTATGTTTTAAACTGTATTGTCCTTTTAATGTTGTGAACCGCCCTGGGTCCCAGTTCTGGGAAAAGAGCAGGATATAATAATAATAATAATAATAATAATAATAATAAGGCTGTCTTTAATTATCCAGTTTGGGACCTCATGGCCTCCATAGCAACAATGGGATTGTCTTATTGTATCATGATGTCATTGCACAGGGTGGGACACATCCCTGATTTGATCTTTGCTACAGAGGAGAGACAAGACATTTGATGGAACAGGTGGTTAAAATAACATATTGTCATAGGGCTGAAGCAGATGGCCCCAGAAGGAGTGATATCTGACCACTCCTTTTGCTAGTGGCTTTGGGCCACCTTAGGCAGCCTTGGAATGGCCTTCGGCCACTTCGGGAGCACCCGTCGTCTAAGCCCGTCTGTTTTGGGCCATAGTCAGACTATTTCCTGGTGAAATTTAGATTCATTGCATCTATAACCCCTTACAGATTTAGAGGACCTGTTAAAATTCTTTGTCTTCTGAGGAATGTGGATACAAGGATTCTTGAATGAAACTGGGGACCATGGGTGTCTGCCAGCTGATGATGACAATTATTTGGAGGCCATGGTCTTGCTGTGGAATAGCAAGATGAAGTGAGGCATTAGCACAATCACTTCTGAGTCACCTCTCTGATGCTGCTAAGCCTGACTGGTTTCATGGTTTTCTAGAGAGCATTGGGTGAACAACCAGGCAAGGGAATGGCAAAAATATTTTTGCATAGGACTTGCTATGTGAACAACTGAACATGCATGCAATTGGAAAGTCCCTATTTTATAATAATAATAATAATAATAATAATAATAATAACAATAATAACAATAATTTATTTTTATCCTGCCCCTCTGCGACGCAATCGGGGCGGCTTACAATATTAAAACCAAGACAAAATACATACAAAACCCCAAAACCCTTCCACTCCTTAAAAAGATATTAAACAAAGAACGATTTAAAACAGACTTAATAACATAAATCACGAGTAACAAAACAATCATTTTTTGTTTCAGTCCTTGTGTTGTGGGGTGCCAGAAGGCCCAATATAGTTCCCTACACTATTTAACATCTGCATCAGAGTCAGGACCTCAGGTCAAGAAGAATAAGCCAAGATGGGATTCCTTAGATGGCTATAGCTCCTTCTCTCTGACACCACCATTTAGTGGGATTTCTCCCCTATTCTGATGGCTTGAAATGCTATGAAGTGGTTACTTGCAGTAAGAGCTCTATACTTAAGTAAGATACTGTTCTAAGCATGACTCCTTTGCCTTTGCCCCTGCTCACCACTGGAATATGTCTCCAAGAACTTCTCTGAATCCAAATTCAGCCCCCACCCCTCAAATTCATATGCAAGTACCAGGTTCTCACATTTGGAAATCTGAGGCAAAGTGTTGTTCATACATGGATGACATGCAACTAAAGGAAAGGAAAGCACAAGCATGAAGACTAGCTGCAATTCTCTTTGCTTCTGTAGGCTTGCTCAGGATCAAAAATGGGGGAAGAGGAGGAAAAACCACCCAGTCCCCAAGAAAGGCAGGGGGTGGTGGCTGAGTGGCTGAGCCAGACTCTCCCCTTCAGATGCAGCACATGGAGACAATCAAGATCTCAGAAGGAGGTCAGCTACCAAGACAAGAACTAAATGCAACTGGGAAGTTGGGTGGGGCTGGGAGCCTTCCATGTTATAAGGCTGTACTGAAACTCTGTGAACTTATTAGAAACAATATACCCCCTGGCAAATTTTTATTACTGTTGTGGTTCTCAGGCTCCTGAATTGCTTGTTGATTCTTGGATTCTTTTATGCTTATGGGTTCTTTGCTTATGACTTGGGCCTGATGATTATTAATAACTCCCAGCCTAGAACTGATCATAGTGCCTGCTATCTTTCCTCCTCCTGACACATCTTCCCAACTCTACAGTTGAAAGCTTGGCTTCCTTGGATTACATCTCTCACACACTGACTAGCTGCACTTCCAGATAATTAAAGTAAGAGGAGGACACTTACCTCAGAATCTGTTGTGGTTACAGACAACTAGATTTGTGGCTAGATTAAAGTAGGAGGCTAGAAGCATAACCTCCAAAATTTCACAAGTCCAACAAATGACACATCTGGTGAAGCACCATCAGAATGTTGTCAATGTGGCAAAGGTAATTAATGAGGAAGAACAAAACTCTCTTCAGGAGTTTGCTTTTCCTGGGTCTACTGAGGAGGGCACGATTCTACCTCCTCCCCTTCCTGTTGAGTTAAAGGACCACAAACTACTTTTGCACTTTGAACTCAGTTTGCAGCAAATGAAGTAAGCTGAGGACAAAGGATGGAAGTGAGAGGAGGTGGAGCAAGAAACAAGGAAGTTTTAAATCAGCTGAAAAGGTGGAATGGCAGAAGATTAACTGGGACTGTCACTGCCAAATCAGGACAGTGGAGAATATGTGGATGAGTGTCATTCACGTGAAGCAGATTGAAGGTAAGATGGAGCCTCTAAAGATGGACAGTTCCCAGGTCCATGACTGGGCTATTTATGTATCCCAAATGAAGTGCATTTTCCCACTGCCGACACATAATCTGGAAGTGCTCTTAGATTCATCTGTCACTGGAGGCCCATCTGGTCTAGTTGCTAAGGAATGCATATTACAATTTCAACACAATGGTCTTGTTTTCCCCGCCCTTGAAGTAATTCTTTCCTTCAATTTTGCCAGTGGTAGCAATAACAAAAGCGCTGGCTGCTGCCATCACTATTCATCCCTTCCAGGGATGCACGGTCTCCATCTGTAGGTGGCCAGTTAATATATTCACTGCCTCTTCAGGATTATCAGTGCACTGCAGGTCCACCTGTCTTCCTGTGCATTCCTGGGGAGGATCTTATGTGGGCCACCAAATGTAGGAGCCAGGTCCAAAAGGTACAGCAATCATAAGCCTGCATAAATGAGCCAGCCCTCAACGGCTTTGTGTTTCCTTTTCATCTACGATTCATGCCTCTAAGAATCTGTTTTCTAAAGAAAATTCTGGCTGCCAGTAACCTGAGTTTCCATTGCTTGCCCTCTTCCCATCCCCTGCTGCCTCCTCCCAGCTGGGTTATTATGGAAAAAAATGCTAATACAGAGATTTTTCTCCACGAAATGCTGGGAGCTGCAAAGGAGAATGAAGAAACCCGAAGAGGAAAGAAGGCAGATTTGAAAGGAAAAAGAGAAACTTTTCATCTCACATCCTTCAGTTTTGTAAAGCTGAGGCACATGGGGGATGGAGGAGGGGTAAAAGAGAAAAAGAGATGGAATGAGCAAGAGAAGATTTGGTTATTAATAATGGAGTAAAAGTCTAGACTGGTTGAGAAAGGTGGGGTGCTATGCTACTTGTGTAATCTGATTTAATCCCAATGATCTCTGCCCCATGCCTCCAGGACATGAATGCTTCTGAGCTAAAGTGATGGGTAGAGAATTAAGAAAAGAAACAAAAAGTAAAAATGGAAGATGAAAGAGAAAAGGGATAACCATGAAAAAAATAAATTTGGGAGGCCATTGTTTGTACAAAATCTATAGAACAGAGTTGGCAGGTCTTCTTTATATGCCCAGTACTCACTGTATTTGCCAGTCTAGTGGAAAAACTTTTTCTGTTCCAACACTCTTGCCTTGTCTAATCTATCTCTCTGTCCAACGATAATGGATAGACAGAGATGATAAGAGATAGATGACTAGGCTTCTCTCTATCCAATGATTCCATTTATTTATTTCTTCTAACTCACCAACCAAATTAACAGAAACAATCAATAACAATATTGGAGCTTGATTGATCATATCAAAAGCAAGAAATTATTCATCAATCAAATCAATTCTACAAGTTCCCTATTTCCTTTCCTGTAAAAGGCTTCCTGAAGATCACAGAACTAGAAAAGACCACAAGGGCTATCCAATACAACCCCCCTACTGTGCAGGAACAGACAATTAAATGCCCTCTAGTATCTAATAATTATAAAATCTTCAATTTGAAAAATGGTTAGAATCAAAGAGTTGGAAGAGGGCCAATCCAGTCCAACTCCCCGCCATGCTGGAATGCACAATCAAAGCACCTTCAACAGATGGCCATCCAGCCTCTGTTTAAAAAGTTCCAAAGAAGGAGACTCCACCACACTCTGGGGGAGTGTGTCCCACTGTCGAACAGCTCTTAGTGGTAGGACGTTCTTCCTGATGTTTAGGTGGAATCTCTTTTCCTGTAGTTTGAATTCATTGCTCTGTCTCCTGGTCTTTAGATCACCAACCCCCCCACCCCCCCCACCCCAAAAAAAACCCCTCAAGCTTGCTCCATCTTCAATATGACTTCTCCTCAAATATTTAAACATGGCTATAATGTCATCTCTTAACCATTTCTTCTCCAGGCTAACCATACCCAGTTCCCTATATTACTCCTCATAAGACATGGTTTCTAGAGCTTTCACCATTTTGATTGCCCTCCTCTGGATATGCTCCAGCTTGTCAATATTCTTCTTGAACTGTGGTGCCCAGGACTAGATACAGTATTCCAGGTGAGGTCTGACCAAAGCAAAATAGAATGGTAGTACTGACCTAGACACTACACTCCTATTGATGCAGTACAGGATCATATTGACTTTTTTAGATGCTGCATCACACTGCTGACTCATGTTCAGCTTGTTCTCTACCAGGACTCCTAGATCCCTTTCACATGTACAGTGGGTATTTGTTATCCGCTGGGGTTTGGTTCCAGGATCCCCTGTGGATAACAAAATCTGTGGATACTCAAGTCCCATGAAATATACTGGGATAGCAAAAAGTGTCCCTTATATAAAATAGAAAATTAAAGTTTGCTGTTTTGAATTTATACTTTTAAAAAATATTTTCAAACCATGGATGCTTGAATCCATGCATTAAAAATCCATTGAGAAGGAGGGCTGACTGTACTGTTGTCAGGTCAGGTGTCATGTTCTTATATCTATGCATTTCATTTTTTTTCTGCCTGTGTAATAGCTTGCACTTCTCCCTGATGAAATTCATCTTGTTAGTTTTGGCCCAGCTCTCTAATCTGTTAAGGCCATTTTGAATTCTGATCATGTCCTCTGGGGTTTTAGCCACCCCTCCTAATTTGGTGTCATTTGTAAATTTGATAAGCATGCCCTCTATCCCATCATCCAAACTACTGATAAAGATATTGAATCATCCTGGGCCAGGACAGAACCCTGGGGCGCCCTGCTAGTCACTTCTCTCCAGGATGAAGAGGAGCCATTGGTGAGCACCCTTTGGATTTGGTCAGTCAACAAACTACAAATCCACCTAACAATAGCATTATCTAGCCTGCCTTTCACTGGCTTTTTTGCAAAAATCTCATGGGGGACCTTGTCAAAGGCCTTACTGAAATGAAGATATGCTACATCCACAGCATTCCACTCATCTACCAAGCTTGCAATTCTATAAAAAAGAGTAAGATTAGATTAATATGACTTGATTTTGAGAAACCCACTTTTAATTAATACAGCCTTTTTAATTAACACAGCCTTTCTAAGTGCTTACAGACTGTCTGTCTCATCGTCTGCTCAAGAATCTTTCCTGGTATAGATGTTAAGCTGACTGGGCAGTAATTATTTGATCCTCTTTTTTCCCCTTTTTCCCCTCCTCCAATCTGCTGGGACTTTTCTTGTTTGCCAGGAATTCTCAAAGATTATTGCCAGTGGTTCTTTTGTCAGTTCTTTTAATACTCTTGGATGTAGGTGATCTGGCCCTGGAGAGTTGAATGCATTTAGACAGCCAACATGGCATAGTGGTTTGAGTGCTGGACAATGACTGTGGAGACCAGGTTGGCCATAAAACTCACTGGGTGACCTCAGGCAAGTCACTCTCTCAGCCCCAAAGGATGGCAATGGCAAACCTCCTCTGAACAAATCTTGTTAAGAAACCCCATGATAGATTCACTTTAGGGTTGCCACATGTCAGAAACTACTTGAAGACACATAGCAACAAGAAGCCAGTAATTCCTGCACTACCTCTTTATCTATTCTGTGTTGCATTTTCCCTACTGCATCATCTGCTCCATTTCTCTCAGGCTGAAAACTGTTCTCCATTTAATAATAATAATAATAATAATAATAATAATAATAATAATAAAATTTATTTATATCCCGCCCTATGGAAATCCAATCAGGGTGGCTTACAGCCATAAAACATACACAATACCCATAAAAATGTATACAATACAACAAACCCCCTCCCCCCTTAAAACAGTATTAAATCAATAAAGGTTTAAAACAACATTCAATTAATATAACCAATACTTAACCCAATATATAAGCCCAGCGACAATAACCCTAACCATCTTTAGATGGGGCCATGGAAGGGTTATTGGGGTGGGCTATTTATACCCGAGGCCGGGGTAATTAATCTGGAAAGGCCTGCCGGAAGAGATCCATCTTGACAGCCTTTTTGAAGCTGTCTAATGATGTTAATTGACGGATCTCGTCCGGCAGGTCATTCCAGAGTCTAGGGGCGGCAACTGAAAAAGCCCTCTGGGAGGTAGCCGCAAGCCTCGATTTTTGGGGCTGCAGAAAATTCCTCCCGGAGGACCGGAGAGCGCGGGGAGGATTGTATGGGAGAAGGCGGTCCCTGAGATAGCTTGGACCCAAGCCATTTAGGGCTTTAAAGGTAATAACCAACACCTTGTACCTGGCCCGGAAGCTGATAGGCAGCCAGTGGAGGGACCTCAGAACTGGAGTAATGTGGTCCCTCCGAGATGTACCTGAAACAAGCCTGGCTGCCATATTCTGTACCAGCTGTAATTTCCAAACCAAGCACAAGGGTAGCCCCATGTAGAGTTCATTACAAAAGTCAAGGTGTGAGGTTACCAGCGCGTGCACAACAGTCTCGAGATACCTTACTTCCAGAAAAGGGCGCAGCTGGCATATCAGCCGAGGCTGATAACAGGTGCTCCTGACCGTCGCATTTACCTGATTCGTCATCAGGAGCGACAAATCAAGGAGCACCCCCAGACTGCGAACACAGTCACTGGAGGCAAGTGTGACCCCATCCAGGACTGGAAGTTGCAACCCAATTCTTGGTTTCAGGGCCGCTACCGTGAGCACCTCCCTCTTGTCTGGATTCAGTTTCAATCTGTTTTTCCTCATCCAGCCCATTACCGCTTGAAGACATTCATTGAGAGAGGAGATGCCATTGGAATTCGAGGCCGACGAACGAGACACGGAGAAATAGATTTGGGTGTCATCAGCGTACTGATAACACCCAGCACCATACCACCATATAATCTCACCCAGCGGCTTCATATAGATGTTAAATAATATTGGGGACAAAATAGCCCCCTGAGGGACCCCACAAGTGAGGTCCCTCTTGCAGGAGCTACAGTCCCCGAGCAGCACCCTCTGGGACCTACCCAAGAGGAAGGACCGGAACCACTGCAAAGCAGTGCCCCCAATACCTAACCCCTTCAGGCAGTCTAAGAGGATGCCGTGATCTATTGTATTGAAAGCCGCTGAGAGGTCTAGGAGCACCAACAGGGTCGCACTACCCCTGTCGATGCTCAGACGCAGATCGTCGGTCAAGGCAACCATGGCAGTCTCAACCCCAAAGCCTGTCCTGAAGCCGGTTTGAAATGGGTCTAGATAATCGGCTTCATTCAAGACAGCTTGGAGCTGAAGAGCAACCGCCCTCTCGATCATCTTGCTCAAAAATGGCAGCAATGATACAGGCCTATAATTTCTTATATCCAGGGGGTCCAGGGAAGGTTTTTTCAGAAGCGGCCTAACAGCCGTTTCCTTTAAACAAGATGGAACATGTCCTTCCCTGAAGGATGCATTGATGATATCCATAAGGAATCTCATCAATGCATCCCTCCCCCCCCGGACGGCCAGCCATGATGGGCAAGGGTCAAGAGGGCAAGTTGTCTTCCTCACCTTACCAAGCAGCTTGTCCACGTCCTCGGTACTCACAGATTGCCACTGATCCAGTATAACTGCATTGACGGAGTCACTGGACGCCTCGCCTATCGGCTCTGTTTCAATGGTGGCATCTAACTTGGCTCTTATCTAAGAGATTTTGTCTGCAAAGAAGTTGTTAAATGCGTCACAGAAGGCCATCCTCGGGTTAAGCAAGGGATCTGGCGCAGGGGGGACCTGCATCATCTCCCTCACCACCTTAAACAGCTCTGCTGGACGGGACTCTGCAGACACAATACGTGCAGAGGAGAAAGCTCTCTTTGCTGCACGTATTGCCTCCCGATAGGAACAAAGGAAGTTCCTATGGCGAGTTCTGTCAGATAAGAGATGAGTCTTCCGCCACCTGTGCTCTAGCCGTTGTCCAAACCGCTTCATCCTCCTCAGCTCTGGCGTATACCAAGGCCTCCGATTAGAAGCGGGATGGCAAGGGCGCTTGGGAGCGATCGTGTCGATAGCCCTGGTAAGATCGTTGTTCCAAATATTAACCAGAGCCTCGACAGGATGACCGGCATTTCCAACCATTAACCCCTCTAAGGCTTTCTGGAAACCAATTGGCTCCATTAGCCTTCGAGGGCGGACCAATCTAATAGGTCCACCACCACCGGCGGGGCGGACATTTGCTCTCAGTTCTGTCTTGACCAGGAAATGATCCGTCCATGACAATGCAGTGGTACTTACAACCTCCGCCCACGGATATTCCTGTTCCGTACTGAAGACTGCATCGAGTGTATGACCTGCACAATGTGTGGGCCCATTGACCAGTTGGGATAGGCCCATGTTTGTCATGGTCTCCATGAACTCCCGAGCCGCACCTGTTAAACTGGTCTTGAGCGGGATGTTGAAGTCCCCCAGAAGTAAAAGTCTTGGAGACTCCAACAAAAGCTCTGAGACCAGCTGTGTCAGCTCGGTCAGGGAGTCTGCTAGGCAACGGGGTGGTCGGTAAACTAGCAGAATCCCCAGACTATCCCTGGTCTTCAGGCTAAGGTACATACACTCAAAGTGGACCGTGTTCCGGATAGGTATCCTGGTCAAGGTCAGATGGTTCTTATGAACCAGAGCCACTCTGCCCCCCCCATCCACTTCCTCTCACCTGCTCACTAACAGAGAACCCAGCTGGGAGGGCCTGCGCCCATGTAGCAGCGCTATCCTCTCCCAGCCAGGTCTCTGTGAAGCATTTGGGACAAAACCAAAGCAAAGAAAGTGTTGAATAGTTCTGTCTTTTCTCTGTCCCCTGATAGCACTTCTCCATCTTTTCCATGCAGTGGCTCTCAAAAGGGAAAAGCAGCCAGTTCAGGGTGGATTCTAGCCATGTTTTTGCCTGGGTGCAATCAGAAGGTAACAACGGTGGCAAAATCCAGGTGATAATACAGTATTTCTCCCTAATTTGGAAGAGGTAAGTTGTCTTATTTATTAGTGCGATCATCTCCTAAGTCTGGAATGCATGTCTGACTATGCTTGGCTTATCCTTTCCATCATATAACAAACTCCAGGAGAACATGATCACTCCCACCTAAGAATCCCACCGCTTCTGCTCTATTAACCATTGATTTCCACCCCATTAACTGTTGGTTAGGATTGGTTCTAAAATAGCTGATTCCTTAGTTGCCTCTTCCAACAATGAAATTGTCTGGCAAGTGAGGAATATGCTGGATCTTTAAATTTTTGGCAGTTTTTGACTTCCAACAAATATCAGGACAGTTGAAATCTCCCATTACTACTTTATACCTCCTTCCTGAATGTGTAGTTATCTGTTCCAGGAAAGCATCATCCAAGTTCTTAGTCTGTCTTGGAGGCCTCTAGTAGACCCACCACCACCACATTCCTGTTGTTTCTCTTTCCCTAAATTTTCACCTAGATGCTCTCAACCTGACTTCCAGGATTTAAGTTATGGATCTTTTCACAGGTGGAAATATCCATTTTATATAATGATACTACTCCTCTCTTATAGTTCTCTGAAGTAAGTTATACCTCTCTGTTACTACATTCCAATCATAAGACTTATCCCACTAGGTTTCAATTTTGTCTAATATATCATATTTGCTTTGCTATGTTAAGAATTCAAATTCATCTTGTTTATTTCCCATGATCTGTGCATCACTGTAGAAACATCTAAGACCATGGACCATTGCCCCTAGCTGCTTAGTTGAGGTCCCCCCCCCCTCCAACTGTTGGTTCTTGTACTATTTGCCTTGTTCTCTGTGTAACAGTCAGGTTATTATCTCCAGCACTGGAAGAACTCCTGCCCTCAAGAATATTGTCTCCTTCCCCCACATAACTCAATTTAAAGCCCTCCTGATTAGATCTTTCAGACTCTTAGTAAAAACATTTCTGTTCACTACTGTGAGGTAAAACCCATCCCTTGCCTGAAATCTGGCTTCATAAAACCTGACACCATGGTCCAAGAAAAGCCAAATCATTCCTGGTGACATCATCTGCAGAGCCAGTTGTTCACCTCCACTCTTCTTCTCTCTCTTCCTGGGCCATGCTCTTCCACTGGAAGGCCAAATTAAATGACAACTTGTGCATCCAGGTTCTCCAGTGTCTTACCCAGATCCTCATAATCCATTATGATATTCTTAATACTATGTCTTGCAGTGTCATTGTCTCCCACATAAACCAAAAGGAAGGGGTAATGGCCAGTGGGATTGATGAGCCTTGTCAGCCTCTCCATACATTATCACAATGGATAAAGAAGATAGAGAATTACACTTCTTTTTGGGACAGTGGCTAATAATTTCTCTGATGGAGCACCTCAAGAAAAAAGGAGCAACCGTCTGACTAAAGGAGCGATAAGAGGCAATGCCTATTGGGAAGAAAAAAGGGAGAAAAGGGCCTAGGTTGGATGGTATCACTTCAGTGTTCAGATGGAAAAGAGGCAGAATCCAATAGAAGGCTCAAAAATTCCACATACACAGAAAAACAGGGTGTGGATAACAGAGGTTCTAGCCTAGCTTTCCCCTGAACATGCTACTTCTCTATATTTTTAAAGGGGAACCACTATGAACCCCCAGCTGCAGTCTGAATTGGAAGAATCTAGATCACCTCTGATAATGAACCTATTGTAGTAACTCAACATGTTCAGAACTGATATGAAGAACGGAAGTGAGCAGAGAAACGCAAGTGCAAATAGAGAAGAAGCTGTGGCATGTGGCAATTTGTGTAGGGATGCCACTGCCTCTGGCAACACAAATAAATATTTTTATCCTGTTCAAAAAGGTCTGCAGGATTTCTGGTACTTAACTCACATCCGCCCCAAAGAACCAGCATGATTAGAGCTAGGAGTGAGATAAAATAAATAGATGGGCACATCATGGACAAAAATAACTACCACAAAACTTTATTTCTGTGACCGGTCTTAGCATTAGGAATTTTGTCAACCTTTATTTAAGCAGTCTGAGATAGTATTTTCTTCCATGCTACCTATCTCAGCCCTGCAGGTGAACAAAAAAGGATGACTCTGCAAAGAAATAATGCTAGCTTGCCTGTCCACATGTCATGTTCTTTATTTGCTCCAGTGGTGTGTGTCCCATGTATAAATGGACCTTGGCTTGCAACCTTGGTGATTTAATCTGTTTAGCTGAGGAAAAATTGCAGACTTCAAAGTCTCAGCTTTCAGAGGTTAGAGGTCTCTGAATTTTGAGAAGACAGAGAATATGAAGGCAACATTTTAAAGAAAGGAGAAACTATTTTAAAGAAAGGTGGAATGTATGAAATATTCTCTTCACTATCAACTGCCACACAGTGCCCAGAGTCTTGCTCTTAAAACAAGGCAAAACATAGTGGGAAATTAATAGGGACACTTTCATCCCAATATATCACAAACTTCATGTTGATGTGGCGGACATAATAGTACACATCATGTTTGAGTGAGCATTTCTGTTCATCCAAGGGTTCAGGAATCCAATTTTGCTTAAATTAAGATTTTTTTTCTTGGGATTTTGGGATATCTGGAGCAGCTGGCCTAAAATTATGAGAGTTCTGAACTGAAGTTAGAGGCAAATAATGAAGCAACTCAATTCATCTATGACACATTTTTAGAGGTGTTAGAACCAAAACAGATTGCAAAGAGGTCCAACGATTTGCTTGAAACTGTGGGAACAGGAATTAAAACAGCAAATGAGATTAAGCATTAGCAATTACAAAGCGAATCCTGTGCAACTTCATATATGTGCTGATGGGAACCAAGCTGGAAGTAATTGATGAAAGATGGGACCTTGGAGTTATGGTGGGCAGTTCAAAGAAAACTTCAAAAGTGTGTGGCTGCAAAACAGGCACATTCCCTGTTGGGCATAATTAGAGACAGAATTGCTTGCTGAACCTTAAAATAGTGTGTGTATATTAAAAACTGGGGCACACCTCATATGCACCAATTCCCAAAAATAATTTTAGCAATATTTCAGGTTTAACTAGAAAATAGATGGAAAAGAAAATGGAGATGAAAACAGGTGGAACAGAACATGGAGTAGCAACGCACAAAAGGAACAGGCATAGGTTCACAGAGCTGGAGGTGATCTTATGGGCCATCAACTCCTTGCTTAGTGTAAGAAATCCAGAATCATGGTAGATGCTTGAAGACTTCCAGTGGTGCTGAGACTACGTCCCCTCTGAATAAATAGTTCCATAGTCAAAGACATTTCTCCTAATATTAGACAGAAAACTACCATCCTGTAAATCCATGATTGCCAGCCATGCCTGTGGGCAACAGACGATGTGTCTGCCCTCTTTTATGTGACAACCATTCAAATGTTTGAAAAGCTCTACCATCTTAGCTTTCTGTTTAGCTCAGGGGTGGTCAAAGTGTGATCTTAGGGCCATATGTGCTCTCTTAAGGGCATTCCTGTGGCCCTTGACACCATCAAATTGCCCAAACTGCCCTTTTTCTGGGAAACGGGAAAAGTTGGAAGCCTTAGGAGTGACAATTCACCTCTTGAATTGCTTGCCCTCCACTGTAAAATTTTTTTTAAAGAAAAGAAAAAACAATGCCCTGTTTATCAAGAAGTAGACTTCTAGCCACTCCTGGTTTTGCTTTGGTTGTGGTATTGGCAGCTTGTGTAGCTTTTGGAGAGTCCTGGGGCAGAAAACTGGCTTCCAAACTCAACACAGTTGCTCACCCCTTCTTTAGCCTTTGGCTAAAGATACTCATTCAATCCCATGTCCCTAGCCATCTTTTTTGTCCTCCTTTGAACTTCTGAATTTATTTCTATGCATTTTGAAAGAGTGGTACCCAGAAGAAGTATGTCCTTTTATCTACAACTGAACATTCTGCTTTCAACTGAAAACCAGTTCACAGACTCTATTAGTTTTGTTTTTTTAAATCAAGATGTGAATGTAGTGACACATCCGTACACATTCAAAGACTTGCCTGGCTAGCTCTAATTGGCTACTGGGTACATCCTCAGCACACTGATGGCTGTGCATCTCCAGAAGAGGACATGTCTTCTGCAATAAACCAATATTGCTGCAAGGAACCTAACTGTCATACACACAGCATGGAGTGTCTCTGGAAAGTGCTTTATGAACTATATCCCACTGGTATGAAGAGCTGGAAGGGTTTCTATTCAACAAACAAAACTACCTGATTCCAAAAGAACACAAGAGCCTTCAACAGAAGAATATTGTTCTGACAAACACTGAAAAGTTACAAACATTATCAATTGGGGTCTTCTTCAGAGCACCTTCACTAGACCAGGCACAAGGAAAGTGCACCATATGTGCCACAGGTAGCCCCAACCGCATTTCTGTGCTTCCCAAGATCTCCAGGACCCACAATTGATTTTTTTTTCAGGTGGTTTAAAGGCAATTGGTTTTGTCCCCATATCACCCAAAGCAAATCACATTTGTCTGCAAATTGCCTCTTCTGCCTCCCTCATGCCACAATTGCCAAAACCTCATAAAGGCTAAAAGCCTCTCAACAGAGACCAGAAGGAATGTCATGTGACTTGTGTGATATTAGCAAGCTGCAATACTGTGGTCTACTGGGGTTACACAAGGGTGACAATTAGCTCCCACCCCCCATGAAGTTGCCCACCCCTGTAGTAGACCATGCCAAGCCTGTACATAATGCTTTTTCTACAACAGTGGGTGCTCACCATCCAGATCCAGCTGTAACAAGCAAAGGAAGCAAGAATTAGAGCAAGACTGGCTTGGTATGCCAGTCACCCTCTTTCAGTATAAGTGTTTGTTTTTTAAATGCTCACTTTGCCCCACTCATGTTGTCCTGTGTGTCTGTGTGTCTGTGTGTGTGTGATTGACACAATATCTTACACAGCAATAAAACTATGACAGGAAAAATTTGAGAAAGAGTTGTCAAGACATAGTCTGATGGAGAATTGTGGATTTTGTTGTAATCTGATGGAGAAGAACTGTTATGTATTACCCAGATCGGAGGCCTGCTTTATGTCTGTCTGCACTCCATGTCTCTAACTTTTGATGCTTAGCAACAGAATGGAATCAAGATACCACAGGATGATAAGAGCAACAGTCTTTAGTCTCATTGGTTTGCTTTTGGTTGAGGCAGAAAACAGTAAGTCCAAATAGTGAGCTTATGTTTTGGAACTCAGATGCCACTTCTTTCTTTCTTTCTTTCTTTCTTTCTTTCTTTCTTTCTTTCTCAAATACAGAGTGAATTGTTTATGTTTTAGCCTTGCTGGATTTCTGTAATGCGCTCTACATGGGGCTACCCTTGTGCTTAACTCAGAAACTGCAATTAGTTCAAAACATGGCAGCCAGGTTGGTTTCTGGTATTTCCAGAAGGGAACACGCAACACCTGTGCTAAAAACTCTCCACTGGCTGCCCATTAGTTTCTGGGCACAGTACAAGGTGTTGTTTTTGACCTTTAAAGCCCTACATGGCCTGGGTCCAACTTATCTCCGGGACCGCCTCCTTCTGTATGATCCCCACCGCACACTTAGGTCCTCTGGGAGAAATCTGTTACAGCCATTGAGAACTAGGTTGACGATAACCTCCCAGAGGGCCTTCTCCGCCTCCGCTCCCAGATTATGGAACAGCCTGCTGGATGAGATCCATCTTATTACTACTCTAGATAGCTTAAAAAAAAAAAACTGTCAAGATGGATCTCTTCTGGCAGGCGTTTCCAGAATGATTTTCCCGGCCTAAAGTTTTAACTAATTCTCCCCTTTCTTATGCTGCCACTGAATACCCAATCTGCCGCAAAACTGTATTGGATATATTCCTTTCTTTTGCTATCGTTTTACTTGTTTTTAAAATTGATTAGTTTAATACTTTTTTAAGGGGTGGGTGGGCTAGGATGTTGACATTGATGTTTTACTGTTGTGGTGTTTTATGATTGTAAGCCACCCTGATTGCATTGCAGAGGGGTGGGATAGAAATAAATTTGTTGTTGTTGTTGTTGTTGTTGTTGTTGCAAGTTTAGTGGAATGGGTGTTTTTTGACTGAGAAAATTAATCACAGCAGCTACTTTGTGAATGGTTGCTCCTCTTGCCAGCTATTTTGTGGTGGTGCCCTTGACACTTGCTCAAAGTTTCAAATACTTCCATCAGCTCAAATAGGTTGAGGACTCCACAGTTGTCACTATGTATTCAAGTACGGTAAAAGACAGAAACCAGATATAGGGAATGCCTTCTCTCAGGCAGTCTGGTGAACCTCTGAATCAGTTTTACAGTTTGTTATATCACAGCCCTTCCAGCCCAGTATTTTCAGCTGGAGGAACCAGAAATTGCACCTGGAATCTTCTGCATGTAAAGCACATATTTTACTACTATTAACCTATGGCCTATGTTTTACTGGCATGGAAATATATGTCCTTTTTGAGTAACTTGGAACTCTCCATCAAGCAGAATAGAAAAGAAGCTTTTTCTCACCTATACAGGAAAAAAAAAATACCTGTCTAGAACTGAAATACTAAAGAGACAGCATGCTTTATCACTCTGATGCCTTTCATTTCAAAACACATATTGACCAGCAGGAATTCAGAGATCTTTCATTTCTTAGGTCATTAGTGTGACCTCCTATAGGTCAGTACAATCTGTACCACAAAAGAAGGCCTTGTCCCTATGACCATTGGTTGCCACCTCCTCTAGCCAGTGCATCAGCTAAAAGAAAATGTAGTTGAACTGCAGTTACTTCTTTGAAAAAGCCAATTCTGTCCATGTTTTTCCTCATGAGCTGTTTCAAGTCTATGAGTAAAAGGAAACTGGCTGAAACTGAATTGGACCTGAAAGCCATTGGGATCCCTGCTATGGAAACCATTGTGTGGAGCGCAACCTAGACTTCACAGACCAATGGTGGAATTGCAGCAGCACTCATTAAACAGGAAATGTGGGGCTAGTAATGAGCTACTTATATAGCTGACTTGCTTTCAAGTGCTTCTATAAATAGTGAAAGCTTCAGGAAAAGACGAGAGACAGCTGAATTAAATATTGTGCTGCTGCTACCTGTTTCAGAATTGAAATCTGAAAACTTCAAAGGGGAATCAGAGCATGACCCCCCCCTTTTTTTTTTAAGTGACTGCAATTCAGAAGATTCATCCTGGATGGAAGCTTGGCAGAATAGGTAAAGCACATGCATGCCACATGTCCTACTGGGACTTCAGAGATGGAATGGTTGTGTACCTTCCCTAAGGAACTGGCCACATATAACCCAGAGTGGGGAGAAGATTTAAGAGAGGTGTGCATGTTGTAATTCTTCCAATGCTTTAGAACAGGGGTAGGCAACCTAAGGCCCGGGGGCGGGATGCGGCCCCCCGAGGCCTTTGGACCGGCCCCAGGATGGTCTTGCCGCCGCCCCAGCTGCTGCCACCCTCCATGATTATATTGATTATTGTTGTTGTTACTTGTCCTTGGGGTTTTCTTGGCAAAATCTCCACAGGGGTTTTGCCATGGCTTTTCTGGGGCTGAGAGTGTGCATGCATATTTTTTAATTTTTATTTTTTTATTTTTTTTAAAAAATATTTATTTATTTATTTATTTTTGCTGCTTCGGCTCCCCAATTGTCTGAGGAACAGCAACCTGGCCCCCAGCTCAAAAAGGTTCCCTAACCCTGCTTTAGAAAGTCTTCTCTCACGAGAAACAATAGTAATTCTCTGTTACTGCTGCTAAAAGATGTAAAATGAAAAATAATGGGATAAAGCTTCAGTAGCACACAATTAAATGGAAATCTTAGCCCAGAGATATCTTGTCTTTTCAGATTATCATTATTTTCCAGCAGTTT
This sequence comes from Phrynosoma blainvillii, assembly GCA_026167975.1. Taxonomy (NCBI): domain Eukaryota; kingdom Metazoa; phylum Chordata; class Lepidosauria; order Squamata; family Phrynosomatidae; genus Phrynosoma; species Phrynosoma blainvillii. The sequence continues at coordinate 160,145,535 of JANUYF010000004.1, forward strand.
GAAGGAGCAATTGATATGTATAGCATAAACACTCATCCAATCTGGGGTCCTGAATGAGACGTAAAGGTAAAGGTAAAGGTATTCCCTGTTGACAAGGTTGTCAAGTCATGTCCAACCGTAGGGGGCGGTGCTCATCTCCGTTACTAAGCCTAAGAGCCAGAGTTGTCAGAGACTATTCTGTGATCATCTGGTGAACATTATTGCACAGAACGCTGTTTGCCTTCCCACCGAAGTGGTACCTATTTATCTCCTTACATTTGCATGCCTTCAAACTGCTAGGCTGGCAGAAGCTGGGACTAGTGACAGGAGATCACCCCATCATGCAGCACCTGGGCTTCAAACTGCCAACCTCCGGATCTTGCAATCAACAGAGTCAGCATCTTAACCACTTGAGCCACTGCATCCCAGGAATGAGACATAGGGAGATATAAATAAATATCCCACTTTCATCTCATGTTGAAAAAGTTTTTGCAATCTGGCATATTAGGAGGAATGCTAGACTTAAGGGAAATCTGAGTGTTCAAATTCTTGCTCAGCCATAGAGGTGATTTGGGTCCAAAACACACTGCAGAAATAATCCAGTTTGAGACCACTTTAATTGCCCTGGCTCAGTGCTAGGGAATCCTGGAAATTGTAGTTTATTGCAGCACCAGAGCTCTGATAGAGAAGGCTAAATGTCTCACAAAACCAGGGCAGTTAAAGCGGTCTCAGACTGGATTATTTCTGCAGTGTGTTTTGGAGCTTGGTGAATTTACCACATGCACTCTCTCCTGGCCTCACCTATAGAGTTGGTTTATAGCAAGGATGGGGAAACTGCATCCCCCAACCCCATTGTTGTGGCTCACAAAATACCAGGACACACTCAAGGCCCCAGGACCAAATTTTAAAAAACTAGGATTCCTCTCAAATCATTGAAGTCAACTACAAGGCTACTTTAAAAAGTGACTATTTGGTTTCTTCCGCTGATCACACACAACCCAAGAAAACCTACAAAAAGCATCCAAGGTTTTGGCTGGAAAATGAGCCCAGAATGGTATCAAGCAAAGGACATGGCAGTGCAGCTTATGGTAGGAGGAAGCAAAAATAGCCTTCACCTCCCCACAGTCACCTGACTTATAAATTAGAATGAAGGAAAGGAGAGTCATGTAGACTACCCTGCTCTCTGTGAAGGAAGGGTTGGATAAAAATGTAATAAAGATAATTAATAAAACCTTTTTAAGTAATGGTGACAGTGGACATTTCTTAATATGTATGTACACTGCAGGAAATTTATCTCTCTCAAATTGCTTTCAGTTTTTCTTTTCAAAAAAAGGATTGTCTGAATCTAATCTTAGAGGAGCCACCAAGCCCAAAGCTATATTTCATGTGTGAGGATTTCTGCAGCTTTTATCACATTATTGGTAATTAGGGATGCAAATCTCCATAAATTTTGTTCCTGTAAGCAACAATGCAAAAATTGTGTGGGGTTTTTTCACTGCTACAAGAAAGTTATCAGAAACTGTGCAGTTTTCATGGTTTGAGATGTATTGTGCAGAACTTATTCTTGCCAGGAAAATACCATTCTCTCACAAAAATGTTGTTTTCTGTGCAAAATGCATGCTGTCTGTGCGGAGGGGTGGACATTCCTGTGCAACAACACTGTTTCAAAAACCCATTTTGTTTTTCTCATACAAACTGAAAAGATTTTCATTATGGAACAACTCTTGTTTGTAGAGGTTTACCAACACTCAGGCAACTCCTTCACCTACTGATTGAGTACTTTTGAATATACTTCCTCGGAGAGTGGTGGACTCTCCTTCTTTGGAGGTCTTTAAACAGAGGCTGGATGGCCATCTGTCAAGAGTTCTTTAGTTGTGTTTTCCTGCATGGACTGGATGGCCCTTGGGGTTGGACTGGATGTCCCTTGAGGCTTCTTCCAACTCTATCATTCTATTCTGTGATTCCATGAATATTCTATGAATATTCTTTCTGTCCCTATTTCCTAGGCATGTAACATGGTACTATAACCAGTGGCAGAATCCTTGGCGTGTGCAGTGAAAAACACTACAAACTGTGAAGCAGAAACAATGTTATTGAAATACACAGACATTCTTCCATAAAATGCAGAGTTATAAAGATTTGATACTTCACCTTGCACATCAGAGTATTTGCTGCTGTAAAAATGGGTACAAACAGAGCAGTAAACTAGGGTTGTTTGATAGGAAACACCTGCAAGATCTCATAAAGCATTCAATTTTTGCAGAAGTATAATTATAAATTTTACAATCAGTTTCTGATCTGAAATCTTCTTGGAAATGGTCAGATTGTAATATGGCAGCCAATTAATAAAAACTGGGCTTTTGTTGTTTTCTGATTTAATCCTTTCCGCATCATAAAAATGAACCTAGAGAGATAGAAAGCTGCAGTACTTTACACCAAGCCAGACTACTAATCCATCTATCTCAGGGGTGGGAAATTGTGGAAGGATTTTTTTTTTAATTTTTTTTGCCCCAAACACCTCTAGGCAGTATGGGGGCATTTTGCCGGGTTTGTTTGGGGTTTCTAAAAAATATTTTCCAGGACCCAAACTATCCCGGGGGTACAAATGTGATGGAAATGCACTCCTACTACACATTTTGGAACCTTTTGGGGAAAATATCTCCAAAAAAAATTGCAAAAATTGTTTTTGATCAATGGGAGGCCAGGGGATCTCCCAACATGTGGAAATGCCCTCCACACCCCACAATCTCTCTCTCTCTCTCTCTCTCTCTGTGACCCTGGGGGACCTGTAGGCCACAAAAACAGTCCTGGGGAGCTGCATGTGGCCCATGGGCCACAGTTTGCCTACCACAATCGAGCTCAATGTTGTCTGCTTTGAGTACCAGTTAATTTTTTCAGCCCTCTTTGGAGATAGAAGGGTGCATGGAAGGAATATGGTTTGCAATTGGGCTAAATCTGTCCCCATGAGAATGCACATGGTGTCATTTTTCTTTATGTGGCTGTTAAGAGGAAAGAACCTACATGTGAACATTAAAATATGGTTTAATTATATGTATATGAAATAAATATTTAAGATCACCATCCCATTAGTGGCATCTAATGTTAATGATTCATTATTGGGTGTGCTATTTACACAACCTTACAAAACGAGAAAACCATGTCAAAGACACGACCCTTTCAACTGATCAGTAAATTCATTTTGGGTCACAACAAGGGACCCTGTCCCTGTAAAAATGTGGGGGGCAGTTTTAAAATGTCATTTACTTATTCTGCAAATGGCATTTGATGGATGGACATTTTGCTAGGAAATCGTTTCATGTGTAACCAGTTTGTAAAGGATTACAGTCCTATCTGCACTGTGCCACTGAACACTTAATCCAGAAGGAGTTGGGCTTTCCCATAAAAACGTGCCCTAGAATCAGCACAATTCCACACATCAGTTTATCCACAATCCCTGCCCTGCATTTTCTGATGTCCTGCGCTGCCTTTAATTGCTAAAATTGGTTTTAGAATGAAACTCTCAGAGAGGAGTCTGGAGATAGAGAGTTGGCAGCCCTCTCCCCAGGCCCCAGTTCAAAGAAATATCTGCTTAGGGCCGGGGAAGCGAGCAGCCGACTTAACACGCTCTCTCGGCAATCCTTTGGCGCATAACGGCACAGCAGGGGTTGCTGGGAAACAGAGTCTTTGATGATCTTCTCTTCCTGCTGTGAAGACTAATGACTTCAAAAAGGGCATCCTGCCAATGATACGGGTGCACTGAAAGTATAATTAGACAAGAGAAGTTTTTGCTCCCTACTCTGAAAATAAGCTGCTTTTTACATAGGAAACTACTAGTAGGAGAGCAAGGAAGGGGAGAGCTAGGATTGTGCAGGACTCAGTAGGGGGCTCAGCAAGCCTCTACCCAGGGCTCCTTCATGATTGTCATGCTCTATGAAAAATAGGAATTTGTCCCTACTACCTGGCACTGGGGCCAATGTCTTTCCCTTTGGCACACTGACTCTTTGTTGTTCTTGACTGAACAAACTAACACAGTTACCCTCCCGGCATTATTATTAATGCCATGCCAACACATACATGTGGTGCTTCCTAGTGTAATATAAGCAGAATATGAGCCTACAGTCTGAGGTTACAGCCTAAATGTTGATGGAGGGGGTGAACAGAGGAACGAGATGGGGAAAAGAAATGGTGCAGAAAGGGAAAGAACTTAGCAAACGCAGGGCCTAAGCAGACGACTAAAACAGTCGTCTTGGAGGCCCGGAAGAGGAGGAGCCACTGCACGCACGGCGCTCCTTTCTCTTCCTGAGGTTGCCCTGAGCGCTTCCGGGCCACCGGACGGCCGGCGCGTTCAGAGCGACCTCCCTCCGCAGCGACCGGACGCGCTGCGGAGGATAAGTCAGAGAAAGTGCGCCCGCTGCTTTTAGGGCACACTTTTTCTGACTTATGAAAGGAGCGCCAATTTGGCGCTCCTTTCAGGGTCACTCCAGGAGCACCGCGGTGTGGCTGCCATAGCCCCGCGGTGGAGGAACGAGATGGGGAATCCTTTGGCGCATGCATCCCCCCGCAGCTACATTTACTCAGGCTTCATTACAACGGGGATGAAGATGCAATAGTAAAGAAAAGGCTCTATAGCAGGGCTGCACAATCTGCAACCAAGAGAGTGCATTCAGCCTCCAAAGGCCTTAACTGTTTTGCCCGATGGAAGCCCTGACCCCCTCCCCTGCCAAATCTGCATCCCCCCAAATTTCATACAGATCATTTTCCCCCCAGCATTGTTCAAAGCTACATGTATCAGGATTGCTGGCAGAGCCACTGTGGTGTAGTAATTTGAGCACTGGGCTGCAAAGAGCATTGGATGATGACTCTGGAGACTAGGGCCTGAATTCTGGCTCAGCCACAGAAACACACTGGATGATCTTAGGCAACCCATACATTCTCAGCCTCACAGGGAGGCAAAGGCAAACCTCCCTTTGAACAAATGCTGCCAAGTAAGCTCTGTGATAGGTTTGCTTTGTGTGTGCATGTGTTCTGTGCTTTCAAATCGTTTCCGACATATGGTGACCCTAAGGTGAGCCTATCATAGGGTTTTCTTGGCAAGTTTCATCAGAGTGGGTTTTGCCACTGCCACCCTCTGAGGCTGAAAGAGTGCAACTTGCCAAAGGTCACCCAGTGGGTTTTCATTAGGGTCACCATTAACTTCCATCAAAAGTCATAAATGACTTGAAGGTATACAACAACAACAACAACTACTACTACTACTAAAGGCAGGTCAGGCTGTGTATACTCTTGAGGCAAAAAAAAAGTTGCAGCCCACCCCCATATTCTACAAAATACACACAATGGTTGCCTACTGGTATTAAAAGCAGCTCTTCCCCCAATTGCATATAATATACGAAAGGTCTATTTTTAAAAAAAAAAATTGATGTAATTGGTATATGAAAACATAAATACATAATTACAAGACATAAACAAATATTCACATAAACATCCACCCCCACCCACCCAAAACAAAAACATACAACATATGACATAAGACAAAACATTAAACATAAAAAACATACCACTGACACATAAACATACTACAGTCTAACTTCCTGAACTTTGTTCCAACCCTTTTCTTATTATTTTATTCCATCTGATTGAGTCTTTTATTAAGTATTTTTTTTCTCCCAATGATTTTTAAAATTACCATATTTTCCGCCATATAAGATGACCCCCAACTTTTCTAGTTAAAATATAGAGTTTGGGATATACTCGCCATACAAGACGAGTATATCCCCCTCTTCCAATGCACACCAAATAAAAAATAAAAAAAATCAGATTATAACAATATGGTAATTTTAATTCAAATGCTTATGACATGCAGGTACTTAGCAGGAAAACTGTCACTTATAAACACAACAAACTACAGCTCCCATGTTCCCTAGCATTTATTTCTGCAGCGTGTTTTGGACCTTATTTTTTTAAAAAAATAGCCAAGATTTAAATGCTGCTTTAAAAATTATTTCCATCTCCCAGCTATGAGATGGTTGGGGGGAAATGAGAAAGTGTTGGGGGGAAAGACTGCCAATATACTAGGTGATGCATTATGGATATGCACAATTTGCAGCCAAGTAAGTGACCCTGGGCATGTCACACACTCTCAGCCTCAGAGGATGGTAATGGCAACCCCCATTTGAAGAAACATGCCAAGAAAACCTCATGATAAGGTTGCCTTGGGGTTGCCATAATACAGAAAGGACTTGAAGACACACAAGAACAACAACAAAAAAGTCTGCAATTGTTTCATAGGTAGTATATGGGATTAGGAGCCAGCATGGTGTAGTGGTTTGAGTGTTGGACTACCACTCTGGAGACCTGGGTTTGATTCCCCACTCTGCCATGAAACCCACTGGGTGAACTTGAACAAGTCACACACTCTCAGCCTCAGGGGAAGGCAATGGCAAACCTCCTCTGAACCAGTCTTGCTAAGAAAACCCCAGGAGAGGATTGCCATAGGGCTCTCTTCCTCCTCCTCCCACCTCGCCACCCCAGTCCCCCTCCTCCTTGTCCTCTCTTCTGGCTTCTTCCTGCCTCACCACCCCCATCCTCCTTGTCCTCCACATGCTCTTGCCTGGCTTCTCCCTCCTTTCTCCTGGCTTCTTCCTGCCTTGCCACCCCAGTCCTCCCCCTCGTCCCCTTCCTCCTCCTCTTGCCTGGCTTCTTCCCTCCTCTCACCTCTATCCTCCTCCTTGTCTTTATACCCAGCGTATAAGACAACCTCCAACTTTAACCTAGATTTTCCTGGGTTTAAAAGTCATCATATACGCCAGAAAATATGGTATATATATTTGAATCTAGGTCTTCGACTCATACCTGAAATCTTAGATATATTAAAATAAATACTTGATTATCTATTTCCAGTAACCATACCTTGATTGTAATTTAAATATCTTTATAATTTCATATAACTTAAATTTTCCTCTTTCTTTTGAAGGTACATGAACAGCGGTTCCCAGTCATTCTTTTGCTTCTCCCATGCTTCTCACTTCATCAAACAGGTACGTTTATCCAACTCAATATAATCTATTAATTTATTTAGCCATTCCCGGCTTTCAGAACATTCTTTATTCTCCCAGCCTCTTGCAAGAATTAAACGGGTGAGGGAAGATAAAGAAAATGACTACAACGATCAATCCAGAGAACTAGAAGACAACAACAAAAAGGGAAGAACAAGAGATTTATTTCACAAGATCTGGGAAATCAAAGGAAAATTCAAACCAAGGATTGGGACGATCTATGACAATAAAAATAACATAATTCAAGTCCAGGAAGGAATAAAAAGATGGATGCAATACACAGAAGAATTATACAAAAGAGATGACAAAATGAAGGACACATAGAATGAAGAGTCATATTATGATGAACTCCAAATCGTAAAATGTGAGGTGGAAACTGCAATAAGAGAAATGGCGAAAAACAAATCACCAGGAACAGATGATATTCCAATTGAACTACTGCAATTGAACTACATTGACAGACTCAAATCTAGTGCTAACCAACATATGTCAACTGATATGGAAAACAAAATGATGGCCAACAGATTGGAAGTGATCAATATACATCCCCATCCACAAAAAGGAAGACACAAGAGACTGCAGCAACTATACGATGATAGCACTGATCTCCCATGCAAGCAAAATCATGCTCAAAATTCTCCAACATAGAGTCCACCCATACATGGAAAGAGAGATCCCAGATGTCCAAACAGGGTTCAGGAAAGGAAGATGCACTAGGGATCACACTGCAAACATACGATGGCTAATGGAGCACACCAGGGAATTCAAAAAGAAAATTAGCATGTACTTTATAGCAAAGCCTTTGACTGCATGGATCATGAAAGGCTATGGAACACCCTTAAAGACATGGGAGTGCCAATACATCTGATAGTCCTGATGAGGAATCTATACTCAGGATGAGAGGCTTCTGTCAGAACAGAAGACGGAGAAACAGAATGGTTCCCAATTGGCAAGGGGGTCAGACAAGGCTATATCCTTTCATCCTATCTATTCAACTTGTATGCAGAACATATTATAAGAAAAACAGGTTTGGACATAGAAGAAGGAGGAGTGAAAACAGGAGGAAGGAATATCAACAATCTAAGACAGGGGTAGGCAACCTTTCCCCTTTAAGGGCCGAGGGACTTCAGCTCCCAGATGCCTCAGCCATGTTGGCCAATAGTCCCATGTTGGCCAATAGCTCCTAGGATTCTGGGACCTGAAGTCCCTCGGCCCTTAAAGGGGAAAGGTTGCCTACCCCTGATCTAAGATATGCAGATGACACCATAATACTAGCAGAAAACCTCACAGACCTGGAATACCTACTAAGGAAGATCAAAGAACAAAGTGCAAAGGCAGGCTTAATGTTGAACATAAAGAAAACAAAAATAATGACTACCAAGGACCTTCACAAGTTCAACCTAGACAATGAAGAAATAGAAATAGTAAAAGAATTCCCATACGTGGGATCAAACATTGATAGAAATGAGGACTGAAGTCAGAAAATCAGAAGAAGACTAAGAATGGGGAGGGTAGCTATGAAAGAACTAGAAAAGATTCTAAAATGCAAAGATATACAACTCAGTACAAAAGTTAGAATCAAACAAGCCATTGTATTCCCTATTACCATGTATGGATGTGAGAGCTGGACAGTTAAGAAAGATGATAGGAAGAAAATCAATTCATTTGAGATGTGATGCTGGAGAAGAGTGCTGAGGATCCCATGGACAGCCAAAAGGACAAACAAGTGGGTCCTGGAGCAGATTAAACAGGAAATCTCCCTGGAAGCCAAGATTACCAAACTAAGACTGTTGTACTTCAGACACATCATGACAAGAGAAGACTCTTTGGTAAAAGCAATAATGCTCTGGAAGGTGGAGGAAAATAGGAAGAGAGGAAGGCCACCTGCCAGATGGATGGACTCTATTAAGTAGGTCATGGATATTAAGGGGTTGCAGGAATTAAGCAGAGCAATGGAGGACAGAGGGTCTTGGAGATGTCTCATCCATAGGGTCACCATGAGTCAAGATCGACTTGAGGGCAGTTAACAACAAAAATAGACATGTAAAATAAGAGCTTACTGTGTTTCTTTTCTAAGGGATCATTCGCTACCATAGTGAACAAAAAATAATTAGGGTCAAAATTCATTTTACACCCCAAAATCTCTACTATAAACTCATGGATCTTCATCCAAAACTTCTTAACTACTTTACACTCCCACCACATATGTAAAAATGAACCAATATGTTCCCCACAGTTCCAACATTTGTCATTTGATACTTTATATATCTTAGCTATCTTAACTGGCGTTAAATGCCATTTATAATGCATTTTATATAGATTTTCCCCAAGATCATAGCTTAAGGTAAACTTTACTCTTTTGCCCCAGTTTTTCTTCCACTGGTCCATAGGTATATTTTGTTTCAAATCCTGGGACCACTTTATCATACCCTCTTTAACCACCTCCTCCATGTCTTACTTCAAAAAATATATATAGAGAATTTTGAAATTTTAGGTGGACCCTTAGTTTTTATTATTTTCTCAAAATCCTATTCTGCATTACCTATACCTATAGTTTTAATATCACAATTAAATCTTTCTTTTAGTTGTCTATAGATATACCAACCCTTATACTGATTGGTTCCCTCCATTTCTTGTTGCATTTTGAATCTTAATTTTTTTATTTCTGCAAAGTTCGTTTCTCTAAAAAAAAGCTTTGTTAGGAGAAGCCCATATAGGGATACTGGGACAAATCCTTTTTTATATCTCAGCCTATTTTTAAGAGCATGCAAGAGCTGCTATATCTTCCAACTACTCTGCACTTACATCTCCATAGTCCATTCCTCATTGAGCCAGCAGCATTGCATATACACAATGTACACAGAAACATTTTTGTGCTGTTGTGTTACTATCCAAACTTCTCCATCCATCCATCCCAGGAATATCCCAATCCAATCATTGTTTGTTAAAGCCATCAGTTAATCTGGAATCCCACTGTCGATTCTTGGGACAAGCCTATGTCATCTGGCCAGATAGCCCATCCCCTAGGGCTAGTTTTAAGGCAGGGGTAGGCAACCTTTCCCCTTTAAGGGCCGAGGGACTTCAGCTCCCAGAAGCCTCAGCCATGTTGGCCAATAGTCCCATGTTGGCCAATAGCTCCTGGGATTCTGGGAGCTGAAGTCCCTTGGCCCTTAAAGGGGAAAGGTTGCCTACCCCTGTTTTAAGGTATAAATATGGTTTTAGAACCTAACTGTTGCACAACTAGCCTAGCCTGCATACATGCCTGCACTCTGTGTATGTTCTGTGTCACTCTCAGACCTCCTCATCTGAGCTACTCCAGGTTTCCTTGATCTTCCCTTCAGACAAGTAATTATAACCTCATTGCAACCCCTAAAATTCTGCTATCACCTTTTCATACTTCCATTTCAGTTAGCTTTGTATGCTGTGTGTATTTCAGTTGTTATCTTGTGTGTGTGACTGCACTCTGCATATTTTCCTAAATGAAACCTTCTTAATTTACCAAGAACCTGGAGTCCTCCCAGTTAGTACTGGTATATACTGGTGCCCATAGATCAAAATTTACCAAAGCCTCTTGCAAAGCTCATTTTCCCCAACATTTGAAGTATTGCTGACAGCTGGTCTTTGAGTAACACTTGGGAGATCATCTTCCAAGTGCCAAGAGAGGAAAGCATCGTATTTTTGGTGGTGGAGGGAACACTATGTGCTAGAGCTATGTTGCAGTGTTAGCAGGAGTCCCTCTCTTCACTTCTTTCTGAATTTCACACTGGGGTTCCCTCTCTATGGTTCACTGATATTGCAGGCTTCATTTTCCCTTGAAGAATCTGGGTGGGCTATGAACCAGTAGCTACTGTGATCAAGGAACTGTGCAACCCAGGCACTCCAGTGCCTTTCCTTTAAGCTCCTTTGCAGGATGAATGCAAAAAACTGTGCCCCAGTTGCTGGATGTTTACACACACTGTCAGCTCTCAGCTTGTGGAGTTTGCTGCCAGAGCTGTTTACTGGGGAGCAAAGAAAAGTCTTTATCCCACCAGCAGCTTAACAGAGCCTTTGAGCAATTTCCCCTAGAGGGGGGAAAGAAATATAAAGACAGCTGAGTGTTTCTCACCCTTTTCTTCCCCAGTCTGAAAGCGGAGTCAATAAAGCAGATTTATAGAGCCACAGGGCCAGCCCTGCTATCAGGCAGAGTGAGATGGTGACCTGAGATATCAGATTTGGGGTGCCCCTGAGGGCAAACAGTTGCCCATTACTAACTGTACTGTAACCCTGAGCATCAGTTAGCAATGAAAATCACAAAACCCTGAAAACAGACAGTGTGGAGTGGAAGCGGGCAAGGAGAAACAGAGAGCTCAGGGGAGTCATGAAGAGATGAAGCAGCATTCATCTGAAACTACTTTTCAAAGGGAAAAGTCCAAAAGGTGGTCTGATTAAAGTGTTTTATCACTATGGGCAAGTTCGGCCACTTTAAAAAGAGGTTTCTTACTCCAATTTCTTCATCTCTGCAGTTCTTAAGAGTTCACTTATAGGCTTCCCCAGTATGGTGAAAGCAAGCTGAAGTCCACAGGCACTGACTTGATTCCATTGAATTCTGGGGGAATCGTTCATTTTTTAATTAGTTTTCAGAGAAATATCTGTGTTAGTCTCTTGCAGCATAAAAAGATGAAAGAAGAGGGAAGGGGGGGAAAGAAATGTGGCAGCTAGCACCTTAAAGACTAACTGGTTTTAATTTTGCATGAACTTTCATTGAAATAAACCCACTTCTTCAGATGCAGTACTCAGGCTTCAAATATAAAGCATATCTATACAATTGTGGGAATGGAAGAGAATGTAATAGCATCCAGAAAGATGCAAATCATCTCCCTCTCCTAAATTTTCAAAGGGCTGGGTGAAGTGATACAGCTCTTTCAGATCTTTTTAGTGGTCTGTGTTGATGTGTGAAAGCAATAAATCTACTTACCAAATGTCAGTTTCCCTGGGTTTGAAACACTCTGAGATTTCTTTTGTTAAGTGTGTAGTAGTGAGGACTCTTGTATTAATACATATAGTGTATACCCAAAAACCAGTTGCAGTAAATTTCAACCTTCCTTTACATGCTGTGGTCCTTGAACAAGGAAATTACAAAGGAAGAGTAGAAAGAGAATCAGATGAATTGAATTATATCCACTAATTCCAATCCATTAGCAGAGGTATGAACAAGGACAATGGCTTCGTGGCACACTACATATATTAATACAAATGTCCTCGCTACTACACATATAACAAAAGGAATCTTCTCAGAGAATGTTTTGAACCCTGTGAAACTGACATTTGGTAAGCAGATTCATCATCTTCATACATCAACAATAACTCACCATTATAAAGAACTGGAAGATCTTTATCACCTTGCCCAGCCCTTTGAAAATATTATAGGACAAGGGGAATGATTTGCATCTTTCTGGATCCTAATACATTCTATCACACTCTCACCACTGTGAAAATATGCTTTATGACTGAGGCCTGAGTACCACTCTGCAGTATATCCGAAGAAGTGAGTTTATATCCATGAAAAGCAGCTCAAGCAAAAATAAAAAGCAGCTACATAGTCTTAAAGGTGCTACCACATTTCACTTTTTTCTCCCCTTCCTTCCTTCCTTCCTTCCTTCCTTCCTTCCTTCCTTCTCTTTATTATTTTTATTACATTGATATTGAATCCTTCCTTCATTCCTTCCTTCTCCTGTATTTTGTCCAGTGAGCCCAACGTGGAATTCATGTCCCTCTTTTTTCATACGTCATTCTCACAAGAACCCTGAGTAGTCAGGTTGAGAGAAAGAGACAGCCCTGAGGTCACCAGTGTATTTTAAGACTCAGTAGGGAACTGAAATTGGATTTCCCAACTCACAGTCCAACAGTCTAAACACTACACCTCATTGGTCACAAATAAGTGTATGTAGAATTGGGATTTGTATTCTTTAATTTACAGAATCACAGGAAAAACACGGGAATATAGCATTGGGCCCAGGTTTTGGCTTACTAGGAATTTCTATTTTCATTTGTTTTAAAACTAGTTTTGCCTCCTTAAATCTGGACTACAACTCTGGAGATCAGGATTCGATTCCCTATTCGGCCACGGAAACCCCATGGAAACTTTGAGCAAGTCACACAGCCACATCCATTAGAAAGTATATGGATAATGACAGCAAGATACAATGGAAAAGGCATTTGAGTCCTTACTAATCCTTGCTGCACTTTCCCCAGTAACATCAGTTGGCCTTCTGAGTACTGAAAAAGTCTCCCATTGTGGATGTCTGTGACAGATTCTTAAACCACGATATGCACAATCCTTGTGTGCAAGTGCTCCCTCCTCATTATTGTTGCTGAGTGCCTTCAAGTCATTTTCAACTTATGGTGACCCTAAGGCAATCATGGAGTTTTCTCTGGCTTTGTGACTTGCCCAAGGTTTCCATAGGGTTTCTGTGGCCAAATGGGGAATCAAATCCTGATCTCCAGAGTTATAGTCCAACATTCAAACCTCTGCATCATGCTAGCTCTCAAAAGTGGAGGTTCTTTCTCTGTGCTCCCACCCCTTACTTCCACCCTTCTCAATGTGCCCTGATTCAATATTTCCTACAATTTCCCAGTATATCCAAACTGGGAAACGATGGTTACCATAATGCTAACAAATGAGCAATTCAAATCAGTTGCAAGCTGCTGGCACCACTTACTGAAGCCAAGTCATTTGGAGATGGGGGAGGTAGCGTGGCATGTGGGGTTTAGCTTCCAATGTACAAATTTATGGAGCTTGTCTGGCTTCACATACACAAGAACAGTGCAGTGCATCTTAATTTAATTAAACTTGCTGGTCTACTACTCCCATTAATTAACATAGATTAGAATCCCACTTCAGCCATAAACCTGCATTGGAAGGGGGAGAGGAGAGAATCCAATTCTGCCCTCATTTGACATTCTTTAACCACGACTATTGTGATTATGGTAGTGTGTCTAAAGGGTGTGAAGGGATAATTAATCCACATTTAGCATTCTTATGTATGCCAGCAGGCTAGAATCCCTTCCTTCATAGCACATAGGCCACCACAAAGATTAGCTTTTAATTCAAACAATTTTCCACACACTTAAATCGGCTCCTGTGCTCTTATTCTGTAGTGCTGGAACTTGTACTTGGGATTTTTCAAAGTACTCAGTTATAGCTCTATGATTTCTCTTTAATTGACATGGTTCCACCCCTGGAATACTAGAATTGGCAGTTTAGCAAGGGGCATTTAAAATTCTCAGCCAGAAAAGCCATTTGGTGACTCACCAAACTGCAAACCCCAGGACTCCATAGGATATAGCCATTATTATTATTATTATTATTATTATTATTATTATTATTATTATTATCCTGCCCTTCTCCCAAAATTGGGACTCAGGGCACCATGACAGTTAATGTGAAATCATAGCACTATAATTGTGTCATGTGAAAGGACCCTTTGGTTTTTAGTTAGTTAATTTTTGCTTGATTTAAAGATGGGTTTGGAAAATCTAAGCTATTAAAAGTGCACTTTCAAAATCTTAAGTGTGAATAGTAGAAAAAGGAAAAACAAAAAAATAGAAAAATCTACATATATTCATACACAGAAACAAAATTAGCTGTAAATGTGTTGCTCCAAACACATAATCCCAAAGTACAAAAATACAGATGTTCTGATGCATCCAAAGTTAAACACTGATAGATTCTATTAATTTAAATGGGAAGCAGATAAGTATGTGTTTTATTCTCCTACTGAACCCACCGAGACTTCAATATGTATAACTGTACTGACAGAAATGTGTGTATGCATCTCTGTATACAATTATGTATGTACAGAACCAGACCTTTATGCAGTACATCTCACATAGCATGTATTATCAAAATGTTGAACCACTGAGAATAAAATAGGATGAAAGTCACCTGAACCACATTGTATGCCAGATTATGTTCATCACCTAGCAAATCATAACTCAAATGATAATATGTACAGCGATCTTGTAGTATCTTTGAGACTACCTGAAAGAAAGAAATTGGCAGCATGAGCTTTTGTAGACTAAAGTCTACTTCCTCAGATGCTGCCAACTTTTTTTCTTTCAGTTAGTCTCAAATGTGCTGAGAAAGTAGACTTTGGTCTATGAAAGCTCATGTTGCCAACTTCTTTCTTTCAGTTAGTCTCAAAGGTGCTACAAGATCTCTCTACATACTGATTCTACAGACTAACACAGCTATATCTTTGAATTCTACCTCAAATGATAATAGTTTCTAAAATTATTATGTGGAGGTTGGCTTGCTGACCAGAGTGGCCCTTCCGAAAGGTACCATCTCAAGTGACCACAACAAGCAGCTCGATGAGTTAGAAAAGAGAGCTACGGTATATGCCTTGTTGCCTGCTTTGTACACTCTAAAGCAATCTGTTGCCTTCAGTTGTAGTGTGAAGACAGTGTTGAAGAATGTTTCATCTGCCAAACTACTATACATGGAACTGGAGGGGAAAAACACATTACTTTCCTGTAACTGATTATTCGAGTGGTCATCCGTGACCTTACAAAAAATGGAATTTCTGCACCTGCACAGTGCAATTTTGGAAGCCTCTAAAGCTGTATACCTAATGTTTTGGCAGTAACCTGTTCCCCTTCCATATATCATGGCTCAGTTCCATCTCAGTAAGCAGCAGAATTCAAGAAAAGAGGTCAATGGGACACTACAAGTGGAGGAAGGGTGAGATTGTGTGAGGTCACAGATAACCACTTGAAGAAACACAGTTACAGGTAAGCAACCTCTTCTTCTTTGTGGTTTCTGTGACTCACACAAAATGGGAGACTGACTACTCACACGCCCAGAGGTGGGAGAATCATGTCACAGATGATAAGAGCACTGCTCTGCCAAAGGACACCTCCCACTAAGAACAATTGTCCATTTGTAATGGAAGACAAAGGTCAATGGTTATGACCATGTGGAAGCTTGACAGACATCCTGTAGAGGGATTCAACTCAGAAAGGCAGTTGATGTCGACATCGGCCTAGTGGGATAACTCCTAATATGAGGCAGGGGCCACTTGCCTGCCATCTCATATAACAGCAGAAACATTGAGTTAACACCAGCAGTCCCTGTTTGTGAAGTGATTAACAGACAGAGAGGGTTGTATCTTGCATACTATGCACAGAATGTGCGTATATGCATAAGCATCACCACCGTCCTCGAGGCCATGTAGCATTTTAGGACCTGAATCTCTCTCACACTGGCCCTTCACAAGCAAAGGCATTTGAGAGTTGCATTTGAAGAGTCAAAGCTTTGTCATCTTCTAAGAATGCTGCCTGTGATTGGGAGTCCAGTGGTGAATCAGTCACCCTTTTGCAACAGGGGAAGGACTGAGTGTAGGGTAATCATCCTTAGGAGCTTTAGACGTATATGGCAATTCATGTCCCTGAGGTGTAGGATGGGAGGATGGGGTGAAAACTTCTGTCCTTCTTCACTATGATAAACTAATGGGAATAGAAGACTTGACGCAGGAGGGAGTGATGTACAGGTTCTATAGTGCCTTTGGTGAGTAGAGCAAAGACCTCACTCCAACGTTTGGATGAGGATGTTGACATGTGGACGATGCCTGTAGGGGGGAGTTTTTGGAACTACATAGCATAGCTGTTTCTGATTATATTTGGCATCCATAAGTCTGATATGTTGATGAGCCAGAAACTGTGAAGTCTGTCAGTGAATAGTAGGGTGTCAGCTGTGGTGGTGGTATCAACACAGGGAGGTCATCCTAGAAGGCATGAAAGATGGTAATTATAGATGTCTTGGCCCTTCTTTTTGAAGTGCAATGATTTGAATTTACCCTGATAAAGAGACTTACTGGATTGATTTTATTGGAATGTTGAATATTTCTGTTGTCGAGGGATGGTTGGACTGGGAGGCTGTTGGTATTCAAAAGAAAGTGCTGGTACCACAGCTTGAACTGGTAGCCTAGTTGTTGGAGACCAAATTTATGAGCCCTGGACTTCATCTTTTGTTCCAGGCATTGGTCTGTGATGGCATGGAAGAGGCCCAACTCATCGACTGATAATTCTTCAACAGTATTTCAAGTTGGTGGAAACAGACCCAAGGAGTGAAGCCATGCATAATGGTGAAGGGCTACCACCCCTACAATGGCTTTCACCCTGCAATCAGCTAGGTGCCAGGCAGTAGTCATTTGTTGCAAGGCTAGTGTACAGGCTTCAGCATGCATGGCCATGGTCATCATTCAGTCCTCATCTGAAAGATGGTCTAGGATTGCTCCCTATCATAGCAGTGGTCCCAATGGTAGTGGTATGTACCTTCAATACTCATTGTAATGTAGAGA
This sequence comes from Phrynosoma blainvillii, assembly GCA_026167975.1. Classification (NCBI taxonomy): domain Eukaryota; kingdom Metazoa; phylum Chordata; class Lepidosauria; order Squamata; family Phrynosomatidae; genus Phrynosoma; species Phrynosoma blainvillii. Next base: position 160,162,909 of record JANUYF010000004.1, read on the forward strand.
AAATGGTATCTGTAATGATCACTATTCGGAGAGCACAGGGATCAACAGCTGTGTTGCCTATGGTATGGAGCAGCAGGAAACCTCAAGCCCAAGGAGGCATTACAGGATCAAGATCAGTCCTGATGGTGCTTTCAGATTCTATGGAGAGATTCCTGAGGTTGGTCTTGCTCCTGGGCCAGAGATGGCAATGGGTGGTCCACAAGCAGTACCGATGTGGTTTGTATTGGCAGTGGTGTGGGTGCTCCAGCTGGAGAATCCATCACCTCTCCCTCCAATGTCTGGTCCATGTGGACTGGTCCTAAGGATTCCACTCGTGACTGGACTGGGAAATTGTCTGAGTGGTGGACTAAGAGATTGTTTATACATGTAGAGATGGGGTTGAGAAGACTGACAGTACTTGCCTATCCTCAGGATGAGATGTGGAGGTACCTGGAGTCGTTTCCATGGTTGACTGTTTGATCACTGCCCATATAAACAAACCCAGAAGTCTTTGTGAGTTCTGGGTTATTGTCAGCGATACCAATGCCATATTCATGACCATATACTTTACAGCCAAGGCCAGGGCTCTAAGGGCCTTTTTCTAGTGGAGCACCTTGAGATGGAACATGGACCTGGGGAGTGAAGGCCTGGCACTGGGAACAGTCACTCACGTTGTGCATTTCCTCAAGACAGAGGAGGCACTTATACTATCCATCCTTCTCTGGGATTTCCCCCTGACAAGTAGATCAGGGTTTGAAGGAAGCTGAGGGTTTGAAGGTCATGAATGAGAATTCCAGGTCAAAAACAGTGAAGATAAAACAGCCAAAATACGAAGAATAGTTAGGAAACTGTCCAAGTCATAAACGAAAAGTGAAAGAAGATTCTAAAGAGAATCTGTAGTCGATGCTACTGTTGTGGTGAAAGAAAAAGGATGGAGGCATGAAAGGCAAGGCAACCTATATACCTAAAGGGAAGGGGCTACCACCAAAACACTAAGTCTACCGCTTTAGAAGCTCAGAAAATTGCACTGCACAAGTGCAGAAATCCTACTTTGTGAGAGTCACAAAGACTATGAATAAGAAGTCATTTCGTCCTTTCCCTTGGGCCAGCCCTGATTCTTGGTGGCCATAAAGCATATATGAATAAGAGCCTACTCTACTGGGGGTGCCCTGATGAACTGAAGCAAATCCAATCCATTCATTAGATGCAAGCTTCTAATTTTCTGTATGTGAAACTGTGCCTGGGTTTAGCCAGATGACTCAGTACAAGTAATCATTTGACGGTTGAAAGCAAAAGAGAGTGGTTAGTGAATTATTTTGTTTTAATTAATCCACAGGCTCTGAAACAAGCTGTAAGACTAACATTCCTGGAAGGGGGACTGACATAACGTCTGTGTGTGCAGTTGTCACCATAAGCTCTCTGTTTTTATTAATGCAACAAATGAAGCTAAAAACCAAAAACTGAATGAACTAAGGTCAGAAATAGGTCAGGAGGTGCTTCCCCTTATGCTTAATTTGCCTTATGCAAACCATGTTGTGACATGAAAAAGGGAGGTGTTTTTCAAATATTGAGACACTGTATTCAATAATATGGCACTGTTTTTAAAATGTGCTTCAGTATAGAGAATTAAATAATAATACATTCTCCCTTATTGGACGTTCTGAGATCTGAAATCCTCCAAAATCCATAACTTTTTAAGCATCAACATGACAGGGCAGCAGCAGAGGTGGCAGCAAGCCACAGCCATGCATCCTTTGGGTAGGAGGATGGGAGATAACATGGCCAAGTTCTCAGCCAAACTCTGCACAAATGGCAGCTGTGGTGACTGCTGCTGCTGCTCCTCCAAGGTGTGTGAGGAGAGCCATACACACACACCACCAAAAACAAAACTTCTGTTTCCTCTCTCTCCCCTTCCACTGCTGGATCCCAGTCCCAGTCACTGCCTTTCATGTCTAAGTCATCTGAGGATGGGAAGCCAGTAATCACCGTCAACTCTGGCACCACCAGGACTGGTCTCTCCTGCTCTCCCTCACTCTGAGTGCATCCAGCCACCTGCGCTTGCAGAATGAGTGAGCAAATCTGGAAAGTGCCTCGCAGCTGCCACTCTTGTTACACAGGCAGCAATGACAATGATGACGTATCCAGCTCCCTGAGAGCAAAATTAGCAAGTGTCCATAGAAGGAGGCACCCATCTCCCACAAACAGCAGCTCATGGCCACCACTGCATCCTGGGTGGGCAAGTGCACAGAATTAGCTGCAGCGCCATGGAGGAAAGGTAGCAGTGGCAGCAATTGTACTACTGAGTCCTTGGCTGCAACTGCTTCCTCCTCTTCCTCGACTGCCAGTTTGGTGCTTCGCTGCTTCATCTGTGGTGGTAGGATCAGTCAGAGCCAAGAACTGAATCTGTAAGTCAATTTCCCTTGTGACGGCAAGCAATGTTTCTTCCTGTTCCTGCAACACCAGGAGCCAGTGCTTGGGGTGTGGTGGTGAATATCAAGGAAGAAGGGCTGCTTGCTGTCACAAGGGAACTTGACTTGCAGCTTCAGATGTTTACCCCAGCTGATCCCGTTGCCGCAGATGAAGCAACAAAGTGCCATGTAGGTAGATGAGGAAGAAGAGGAGGCAGTGGCAGCTGTGGCCAGAGACTTGTTAGTACAACTGCCCCTCCACGGTGTCACAGCAATTCCCGTGCACTTGTCCATTTCAGATGTGATGGCGGCCATGAGCCACTGCTTGCAGGAGAGTTGTGCCTCCTTCTCCAGACACTCATCTCAGGGAGCCCAAGGCGACAGTGATGCCTTGGTGGGGGCAACAGCTGCAGAGTGCTCACCAAAGCTGCTGTATTCCAAATACAGCAATACCTTTAATTCCAAAATCTGACAAATTCCTAACTCCAAAACCCTTCTGGTCCCAAACATTTTGGATAAGGGAGACTCAACCTGTAACAACAATAATAAAAAGCCCTCCCTGAATCAAACTGGCTCTTGCTAAACCCCTTGTTTAGTATCCACTCGGTAAAGACTTTGCACTCTGGGTATCTTACCTATACAACTGTACTTTGCTCTGGTGTTCTCTTGATGAAGCATACACAGCTGGAGCTCTTTGCTCTGTTGACTTTGGTTCCTTGACATCAAGAACTCTTCTGACACAATTGTGGTCCTGTCTAGCATTCTCACCTCTCTAAATCCACACAACAGCTTTCTGACTGATTCTTGATCTAGCACAAGCTTACCCTTCCCTTCCAAGTCTTTCCTGATCATATCTTTCTTATCTTATATCCTGATGCAACCCTGCCTATGAACTTCCCTCCTGTTCTTTCTCCATTCACATTGTACAAAAATGACAACATGTAAGACCTGAATTTCCAGTATTGTTACTGTACTCACCATTTCCATTGTGTAGAGTCACTGTATACCAGAGTGGGCAAGCACCACTGATTAGAGGCTATTTTTCTAGTCCCAGAACCCTCCCAAAACCACATCAAACCCTCCAAATGAAACAGATAAGGAAAAATCAGAAAGTGACTTTTTAAAAGTCCTGTTTTTGAAAATGGATTTATTTTTTGGCTAAAATAAAATAACATTATATCACTATTAGTACATGTTACTAATATGTTACTTCTTTATTTTAAAAATGTTGAACAATTCAAAATGAACCTCTTTTAATAATAATAATAATAATAATAATAATAATAATATTTATTTATACCCCGCCCTCTGAAATATCAATCTGGGCGGCTTACAGTTAAAAATGTATACATCCATAAAACCTATAAATACAATAACCCCCACCCCCCCTTAAAACAATATTAAATCAGATGAATTTTTAAAACAACATAATACACAATTAAGTTAAAATAGAGACCTAGAATATATGCCCAGCCAGAATGATCCAACCATCAATGATGGGGCCATGTGAGGATCACTGGGGAGGGATATTTTATTTATATTTCTACCCGAGGCTAGGTGATTAGTCTGGAAAGGCCTGACAGAAGAGATCCGTCTTGACAACTTTTTTAAAGCTGTCAAGTGATGTTAATTGACGGATCTCATCCGGCAGGCCGTTCCAGAGTCTAGGGGCAACAACTGAAAAAGCCCCCCGGGAGGTAGCCGCAAGCCTCAATTTTTGGGGTTGCAGCAAATTCCTCCCGGAGGACCGGAGAGCGCGGGGAGGATTGTATGGGAGAAGGTGGTCCCTGAGATAGCTTGGACCCAAGCCATTTAGGGCTTTAAAGGTAATAACCAACACCTTGTACCTGGCCCGGAAGCTGATAGGCAGCCAGTGGAGGGACCTCAGAACCGGAGTAATGTGGTCCCTCCGAGATGTTCCCGAAACAAGTCTGGCTGCCATATTCTGTACCAGCTGTAATTTCCGAACCAGGCACAAGGGTAGCCCCATGTAGAGTGCATTACAGAAGTCGAGGCATGAGGTTACCAGTGCGTGCACAACAGTCTCAAGGTCCCCTACTTCCAGAAAAGGGCGCAGCTGGCGTATCAGCCGAAGCTGATAACAGGCACTCCTGACCGTCGCATTAACCTGATTTGTCATCAGGAGCGACGAATCAAGGAGCAGCCCCAAGCTGCGAACACAGTCACTGGAGGAGAGCGTGACCCCATCCAGGACTGGAGGTTGCAACCCTATTCCTGGTTTCGGGGCCGCTACCGTGAGCACCTCCGTCTTGTCTGGATTCAGTTTCAATCTGTTTTTCCTCATCCAGCCCATTACCGCCCCAAGACATTCATTGAGAGAAGAGATGCCATTGGAATTCAAGGCCAACGAACGAGATATGGAGAAACAGATTTGGGTGTCATCCGCGTACTGATAGCACCCAGCACCATAACTCCGTAATATCTCACCCAGCGGCTTCATATAGATGTTAAACAACATCGGGGACAAAATAGCTCCCTGAGGGACCCCACAAGTGAGGTCTCTCTTACTGGAGCTACAGTCCCCGAGCAGCACCCTCTGGGACCGACCCGAGAGGAAGGACCGGAACCACTGCAAAGCAGTGCCCCCGATACCTAACCCCTTCAGGCAGTCCAAGAGGATGCCGTGATCTATCGTGTCAAAAGCCGCTGAGAGGTCTAAGAGCACCAACAGGGTCACGCTACCCCTGTCGATGCCCAGACGCAGATTGTCGGTCAAGGCAACCATGGCAGTCTCAACCCCAAAGCCTGTCCTGAAGCCGGTTTGAAATGGGTCTAGATAATCGGTTTCATCCAAGACTGCCTGGAGCTGAAGAGCAACCGCCCTCTCGATCACCTTGCTTAAAAATGGCAGTAATGACACAGGCCTATAGTTCTTCATGTCCAGGGGGTCCAGGGAAGGTTTTTTCAGAAGCGGCCTAACTGCCGCTTCCTTTAGACATGATGGAACATGTCCTTCCCTGAAGGACGCATTGATGATATCCGTAAGGAATCTCATCACTGCATCCCCCCCCCCCCCCGGATGGCCAACCAAGATGGGCAAGGGTCAAGAGGGCAAGTCGTCTTCCTGACCTTACCAAGCAGCTTGTCCACGTCCTCGGTACTCACAGATTGCCACTGATCCAGTAAAATTACATCGGCGGAGTCGGTGGACGCCTCACCTATAGACTCTGTCCCAATGGTGGCGTCAAGGTCGGCTCTTATCTGAGAGATTTTATCTGCAAAGAAGTTATTAAATGCGTTGCAGCATGCTGTTGTCGGGTTAAGCAAGGGATTTGGCACAGGAGGAACCTGCGTCATCTCCCTCACCACCCTAAACAGCTCTGCCGGACAAGACTCTGCAGATGCAATACGTGCAGAGGAGAAAGCTCTCTTCGCTGCATATATTGCCTCCCGATAGGAATAAAGAAAATTCCTATGGCGAGTTCTGTCAGATAAGAGTCGAGTTTTCCGCCACCTGCACTCTAGCCGTCGTCCAGCCCGCTTCATCATCCTAAGCTCAGGTGTATACCATGGCTTACGATTTGAAGCAGTGCGGCAAGGGCGCTTGGGAGCGATCGTGTCTATGGCCCTGGCAAGATCGCTGTTCCAAGTATTAACCAGGGCCTCGACAGGATCACCGGCATTTCCAACCATTGAACCCTCTAAGGCTTTCTGGAATCCAATTGGCTCCATTAGCCTTCGAGGGCGGACCATTCGAATAGCCCCCCCACCCCCGGAGGAGCAGATATTGGCTCTCAGTTCCACTTTGACCAGGAAATGATCCGTCCATGACAATGCGGAGGTACTTACCACCTCCGCCCACGGATATTCCTGTTCCGTACTAAAGACCGCATCAAGTGTATGACCTGCACAATGCGTGGGCCCGTCGACCAATTGGGATAGGCCCATGTTTGTCATTGTATCCATGAACTCCAGAGCCGCACCTGTTAAACTGGTCTCGAGCAGAATGTTAAAGTCCCCCAGAACCAAAAGTCTGGGAGACTCCAACATGAGCTCGGAGACCAGCTGTATCAGCTCGGTCAGGGAGTCTGCTAGACAACGGGGTGGTCGGTAGACTAGCAGAATCCCTAAACTATCACTAGTCTTCAGGCTAAGGTACATACTGTTTTTAAACAGTGGACAAATATTACTCATTACTAAAAACAAAGTAGAGTTAGCATCATTATCAGAAAAAATATTGTAAGTAACTATGTCACCTCATATTACTCAAAATAAAGAATAGCAAGCATGTTGTGTAACTTTAACCATGTTATTTCCAACCTCTGTTCTCTGCTGTCATAGTGTGTGTGTGTGGGGGGGGGATATGACTTCTAATGGGCACAGTCTGCCATTGAACATCAGAAGAAATATCTTGATGATAAACAAATGGCTTCACAGTGAAAACAATCACCAGTATCTTCAAATTCAGTCTTGCTTTCAAATGTCATCCACACACCCCTTTACTAAGATTTATTGCCATCTCTCTCCAAAATCAAGGCAAAACATTTTATGGAAAACTTAGACAAGTAATGTTAGCCTGGTGGATACTTCTCCACTGCAAAGCATCCTTGAGAAAAGCAAACTGGCAATGAAAATGTAACTTTTCCTTCACATTTCTCTCTGTTCTCTGCTCCCTTCCCCTCCAGTCTCACTGAAGATTCCAGACCCACATTTGTGAGTTTAACACAGGCCAGAACCTTGGCTGGGGTAAAAGCCACTGGCGACAGTGGGATTTAAGGGGGGATGTCAGGCAGGGAAGGTTTAGGAGAACCTCCAACCCCACTGCTAATCCACAGTAAAGCACCCCATCCTGAGGATGCCTTGCTACAGAGCAATGGTGTCAAGATACAGTGGTGTTTAATACCATTCTCTCTTGACAGATAGACTGCTCCTTATTTTCAGGACACTTTCCAGGTGCATGGGAGATTAAATTGTACTGTGTCCAGAAATGGGTGATTATTGGTTATTATTGTTAACATGGAACTGAAAGTGAGAGAGGCTTTTGTGCTGTATCTTTCAGCCCATGTAGGCTTTGTGTGTGTATGTAAATGTGCCTTCAGTTTGCCTGTTGGCTTATGGTGACCCCATGTAGTCTCATAGGATTTTCTTAGGTAAGGAAACCCCAGAGGTGGTTTTGCCTATTCCTTCCTCTGAAATATAGCACACAGCACCTGGTATTAATTGGCGGTCTCCCATCCATGAACTAACCAAAGCTGACTGCAAAAAGGTTTAGGCAAAACACACAGTAAGCCTCATGTATATGGAAATGTCTTAAAATGGGAATCCAACCAATGCCAGATGCCTCTTACCAATAGCAGGCAATGCATTGACTAAACAGGTTGCAAACCAGGACCCATCATCTCAGTTTTCTAGGTCCACCCCTGAAATGCCACAAAAGGATTGTTTCAAAGTATTTTGTTTTTGGCATGTTGTAGTTCATGCTCTCACTTTTTTATATCAAAAAGCACTAAGAGAAAGTCCACACTTACCCCCTCGGATCACACTGCCCAGAAAAAGGTTGTTTGGCATTCCAGCCTGTTTGACATTTGAATAAGCAATCTCCATTAAATTAAAAAAATGTTTTGTACAGGAAAAAATGTCCCACTTATGTGAAGATGTGCATGATTTCTTTATACTAGGTATGAGAAACATTTGGCTCTCTAGTTGTCTTGGACTGAAGTTCCATCAATCCCTTCTTCTCTCTTCACCATGATGAGTGGGTCTTCTGAGAAAAGAAGTCCAAAACATCTAGAGGGCTATGTTTTCCTGTCCCTGCTATGTGCCAAGGTCCACATTTCTGTGAATGTCAGAATTTGAAAGAGAGGAAGCCCCATGGCACAGTGCAGTCCTACAATCCAGTGTATTCAGGGAGACCTCTAAGAGTGTTTTGCTTCCATTAAACAAATATTATCTTACTAAGAGACGTAGTTTTTTTTCTCCCACAATACTCTTGTACACAACAGTTTTCTTTGACTGTACTTGTGAATGTGGGCACATACAAATTGTATGTGAATTTAAAGCTTAAAGACCAGGGGCCCTCTATAGTCTGCTAGCCAAGGGGCCACCATGTGGAAGGGGCGCCGCTCGTGCGGCTGACCCTCCTCTTCCAAGCCTCCAAGACGACTCTATTAGTCGTCTGCCGAGGCCCTAACAGCTTGGCAATCCTACAGTCCTACAAGGTGGAGAAGTTTAGTGAAGTGTCTGCAAGTTTATCTCTATTCTGTGTAACCTTCTATTAACACTAGAGGGCAATGTGGTCTCTCTCTCTCTCTCTCTCTCTCTCACACACACACACACACACACACACAGAGTCAACATTAAAAACTAAATTAGTAAAAGCAGTGGTAACACATTTCCCTCTATTCTCTATCAAAGATCTACAAGTTATGGTCTACAATCAATGGGTGCTTAGCTGTTTGGACCCTTGTTCAGTGGAAAGATGGATTTTACAGATTCAGTATGGTGACACAGAAACATCATTTTATTGCTCATCTGGTTCCAACTTCACTGTAAATCCATAATTAGGATGAGGTTATAAAAGAGAGTCTATAAAAACTAAGTCTTAAAAACAGCAGCCCCATAAATAAAACTGTATTATCCTCTGTGCGTTTCAACCAAAGAAACTCCAATTCTTAATTTTTGTGTTGGAACTCATTGGAACCAAGCCCTGGTATCATGTTAAGGTCAAGTCTGAGTTGTGGCACATGTAAAGATAATTATTACAATGTGAAGTCGAAGGCTTTCGCGGCTGGCATCCATAGGTTTTTGTGGGTTTTTCGCGCTGTGTGGCTGTGTTCTAGAAGAATGTATTTCTGAGGTTTCATCTGAATCTGTGGCTGGCATCTTCAGAGAATTTCAGAGAACCTGCCTATTAGTACTGAGACCCACCCCATCTTAAAAACAGTTTTGTGGTCCCTGCTGACCATTAAGCAACAGCAGCCAAGTATCCCCCTGCATCTTAGGACTAATGAGGACTTTCAGGGACACAGCACAGAGGAGACTAGGCTTGAACCTTGTAGAACCCTCCCCTTGTATAAACCAAACACTGAGCACTTTTATAGACCCAGAACTACGTAAATCAGTGGACCTAAAACTTTGCTCTCCCAGATTTTCTGGACTCTCAGAAGGCACACCCAGCTTTGCTAGTGGTCAAGGATTCTAAGAGCTGAAACATCTGGAAGATCAAATGCTGAGAACCACTACTGTAAATCCTCTGCACCAAGTTCTCCTCCTGCCATGCTAGATCAAGCCCTAAAAACCTGCTGGCTCAGGTCAATCTTTAGTCCAGGCCAATGTGGGGCATTTCTCACCAGACCATCCTGGGCTCTTTCTACAACTATGGATTGTCTCCTGGGCTAATGATCCTTTACTGGCTTTCTGTCCACATTAGTTTCAATAAGTGAATAAATCTCCCAGAATTCATCCTTAAGGGCACATTATGTTCCATCCAGTCTGAGGACCTGGATCTTGACAAAAAAGAACAACAATTGTCCTCTTTGCTCAGGCCAAGCAATTATGCCAAAGACCAGTAAAATTCACTTACCCTTGGTTTGTGCCCCATTCGTTCCTAATGCAAAGGTGTTTGTGCACTGGATCCTTCATGTAACCTTCATAACAAAAGCACTCACCTAGAAATGGTAGAACAAACAAAAATAGGAAAATACATAAATGAGCTGTGGGTTTCCTCAGGAAAGAGACATTGGGTTTCTGGAGGATGCCATAAACTCTGCATGTGGCAGCACAGAAACTAGGCTAATGCTGTGCTAAGAATAATCAGGAAAATAATTACAAATAATGCATAGACTTTTATATGTCTGCAGTGAGGTCATGTTTGGAACACTGTGTACAGTTCTGGTCACTTCATTTCAAGGTATTAAAGGTAGGAAAGGTATTAAAAATGGTAAGCAAAATGATCTAAAAGATGGAGGAACACCAACAGGATACATGTCCATGCACACACACACACAATTGATTATTAGAATGTCAAGAACCTTGTAATTGTTGACCACATAACTATAAAAGAAAAATGTTAAAATTTATTTTTGAATGCGTTGAATGCGTTTGGAAGTCCCTTCCAAAAGAACTGGCATTAAATATTCTCTGCTTCTCAAGGAGAATATCAAAAAGTGCTAAAGAAATTATTTTTATAAAAGCATTCCAGTATTTTGCCTAATGCGTACTGAGTATATCATAATTCTTTGTGAGAAGGAGTTTGTCACTTCTTGATGCTTGAGATTTGGGTAAACCATTTTCTCAATTGCTTCTGTAAATAAATTAACAATTCTGCAAATAAATTAACATTACATGAGCAGAGATGTGGGAGTTTTTCATTCTGTTTACACTTCCCAAGCCACTAGAGAAACCAGAATTCAGTTACCCGTCCCACTTCTAAGAATTCTGTGATGCAGTTCTCAGTTTTAACAATGCATTCAGAAGTGCACTCTTAAGGGAAAATGGCCTATAAAACACATGCATTGGAAAAAAATAGTACTTCTAAATGCACATATTAGAGAAAAATACTTGCCCTAATGGGAAATGGGACAGAATGGACTAGCAATTAAAATAAATCAATAGAGAAAAAGAAAAAAAATCAGATAGATTCAACACTATTGTATCTTTGTATCTGAGGCCTTTAAAGGCAATCACACCTTACAAAGTTCAACTCCTTATCCCTTTCGGTGGTCTTTGCTTCAGCCAGGTTATTCAGTGAAAAACAGGTTATTCAGAGAAAAACAGATGGGGCTGCAAGAGAAGTTTACAGCAGTGCGAGACAATAAAGCAGGAAGCTATGGGGCAAGGTAATGGTTGGTTCTGTTCTCTGCCACCTTCTCTAAATTACTGATAAATTGCATTAAAAGCAGCAATGTTTCTGGTATGTTCTTCAGACAAAGGGAAGAAAAAGACGGGTTGCTATAACAAGAAAAATGAGGAAGGATGAACAGGAAAAAAACAGGAGTGGCATTTTAGTTAAGACAAGAACTGAGATTGAATCCTGAAACCACTGCCCAAGGATTTACTCAGAGTGAGGCAACCCATATCCAAGGTCACAAAAATTCTCTCCTGCAGCGTAGGTTATATCACAGGCTAGATTGGAGGAATGGCAGTGCCTAGAGACCACATCCAATGCCAACCAATATTCAACAATGTAAGGATGGCGCTTCCTCCAACAGCTCTGTGATACACTTGCTGGAAGGCCACAGAGGTTCTTCCCATTTGGAAATTTTTCAGTGATGGTCCAGAAAGAAGATTTATTTATTTATTTGGTTGCTTCTGCAACGATGAAACAGCTGCTTAACACAATCAGAACTATAAAGCAATGCTTATTGTGGAAAGATAGCCCTGAAAATGTGTGCATCTTTTAAGCAAAACTAATGTTCTCCCCCACTGATGGTGACTTTTCTAAGGAATAAATTGATCGAGGTGGAAACTGGATAGGGAATTTAGAAAGGCTGGATCCAAGCAAGAGCTATCTTAAGAGTTCTGAGAGTAAAAACATCTAGGAAAGAAGAATCCAATCCTGGGCAGGGTTTAACCAGTCACTGGCATCCAACTGGCTGCCCTCTAGCAAGATAAACCGGCTCCCTAAAGGAACATGGAGCAAAGAGGAGTTAACTTGTCTTGATTTAAGTGGTGACATTGCCACTGGATCCAACTAAAAGCTAAGGTGAGAAACGTGCATCCCTCCAAATGTTGTTCATTTGTAACTCCCAGGAGGCCCCAGTCAGCACAGCAATAGTGAAGAATGATGGGAGCTGCAGTTCAGCAACATCTAGAGGGGCCCTCCCCTGAATTAAAGTTTTTATGATGAACACATTAATGACAGACTACAAGGAATGGTAGTAAGTTCAAGATGTATGCATTTGACATTTAATGTTCTTCTCCCTTGGAACCATCTTGTGTGTACATCTAGTTCTTGCTTTCTGACTGTTGTATAGATGAGCCTGGATAGGGCTCCAGCTGATCAGGCTGCCAGATCACATCCCTAGTTCCACACATTCACACACAGCAATGTCTGTATTTTCACTATGATGAAAGTATGCTGGTAGGTGCTAACAGAGATGACTTTAAAATTAGTAAAGGTTATTAATAGGCATTGGTCATGATAGCTAAATGATGCTGATGAGGCTTTTATGGGGAGGGTAGAGCATATCTTTGGCTGAACACTGATAACAACAGGATAGAGGAGGACATAAATCTTAGTCCAGTCCAGGAAGTTTCTTTGTTGTGTTTTTAAAATTTCAGCTGGCATAAATACAGAGGACATTTTCTATATAATAGGCCATGGACACTCCCAGGGGTATTAATAAGATACACTATTAGAAGCCTCCATATTAAAACAAATGTATTGTTTTCAGTGGAAAAGAAGTATTATTAACCAGTATGAGACAGCTTTTGTGATATGACTGTCTCAAGACTTAAGGTAAAGGTTTCACCTGCTTCATTTCTAAATGGTAGGCCACTGTTAAAAGTAAATGAGGGAAACTAACCAACTAGAAGGATCACTGAAAGGGGCTAAGTAACATCATCTTGCAGAATCCAGAAAAGCATAGTACACATTTAGGCACAAAGGCAGGTAGAGCAAAGTGGCAATGACAAGAACTATGGATCAGAGTCAAATGGCTTCCCTGGATGGCCTAGCAAGCAGACACAGGAGAGGATCAGCAGGGCGTAGGAGTCCATACAGGAGGAATCAGAAGGGAACTAGTTCTTCCAAATATCCTGGTTCTCTGGATAGAAGAGTTCTCAGTAGAGCTATGATTCTTAAACAATGGGGACTAAACTGCTCAGGTGATAGTTGGGACATAAACCTCCAGGAAGGGAATTGATGTCTTCCTCTCCACACCCTCCAAGACTCTGGGGAATTCTGTGCCCTCCAGTAAAGATCCCTAGTAGGTTCACAACAAAGTTTTGGAAGAGCCTCCTCCCTACTTGTTTCATCACCACAATCTGATTTTGGAAGAGCTCATGGTTTATTCTAATGAGACTTCTCTCACTAAATAAGAAGCATCTTGTTCTATCCTCATTTTGAATGCCAGTGTTGATTTAATGCCCCCAGTCGCCAGATTTCTACACATAACAGCAGGCAGCATCCATTCATGTGCAAAATGATGCATGGAGGTAGAACAGAAGTGGAGCCAAGCTGGAAAAAAAAGAGGAACACTGGCCTAAATGTGTCTCCCTGTTCTCTTGAAGGTCCTGTAGTGACATCTTTCCTACCTTCAAACCAGCAGTCTTGGCGATACAATGAATGAGGGGGAATGATGTCTGGCTTGTAGTTTGAGTCCTTCCACACAAAACACAACAAAGAACCAGGCATTGCCTTTGACTGTGAAAAAACTGGGCTGGGGTCTGAACTTGAATTCGCAGTGCTAACTTTTCTGAAAACAATCAGTCTACAAAACAATCACGTCAGGATACAGCCAAAAGAACAAAAGGCTTGACAGAAGTGCTTATTTTTATGTTTTTTAAAAGAACTGACACATCCCCCCCATAACACTGAGAAAAACCTGTGAATTTAGAAATACACCCCCCCCTTGAGGGTGCTTGACACCCTCCCTTTGAGAACCCTGCTGGGGTTGGCAGCTGCCACAGCAGATGGCTGTGAATAAATGGGATGCCAGCTCTGTAGCAGAATGCAGATACAGGCAAGCGAATCACTTATGCTTCCAAAGGGGAAAAGTGGTGTCACTTGGGAGCACATGCAGGAGATGCAGAAGAGAATAGGGCTGACTGGGCCCCTGAGATGCAACTCTTTAAACTCAGAGGGTGGGTTGAAGCATCACTTTGATTTTTATAATTTTAAAAAAAAAGCTAGATCATGAGAATCTCCTCCTAACTGAGCATATAAGATTTAAGGCTCTATTTCAAGCATTTCCAGTTAAAATATATCTGGTAGCAGGAAAGACCTTTCCCAGAAGACAAAAGGATAGGGCTCAATGCCAAACAAAGTAATATAAGACAGCTTTGTACATTCATATAACTTTTGCATGTCAGTTCTCTGGATTCTGTCAGTCACACATGCAGAAACAATCCCTTCAGTCCACCAGAGATGCCCCAATTTTCACATTTCACCCACCTACCAGTATCAGGGTCACACTCATGTTCACATGGGTCAAGAAGACGTCGGGCACACAAGTCCAAGGCCCAGGGCCCACTGGAGTTTTGCTGGGAAAAGAGAACCACCTGGGCAGGGTTTAACCAGTCACTGGCATCCAACTGGCTGCCCTCTAGCAAGATAAACCGGCTCCCTAAAAAGAACACAAAAGTTTGGGGGAAATGTAGCATTCAAAAAGACTTTCATTGAGGATATTTTCATGTATGGGGTCTAAATTTCCTCTGATCTGACCCCACCACACCTGCACTCCCCTTGCCCTTTCCTGTGAATCTCTATTCACTGTAAACACCAGACAAAGCAAAAAGTATTTGAAATGTGAACAAGCATTTGTTCCAAAGTAGGTTTAAAAACCATTTTAAATGTCATATGTCAAAATACCCAAGAATTGTTTCTCTCAAACCACCTCCAAGCTGCCTCCTGAAATGATGGGCTCTACTGTCTGATCAGAAGGCAGAGTGCATTTAATGGCTTTAGCATATATTTTTGTTCTGGAAATACTCTTGGAAGTATCTTTTCCAGGGCTGGTTCACACATTCCCAATGATTATGTGGGGGAAAATCAGTTCTGATTATTTGAGGGGACTGGGAGAAGCAACAGAGTTGTTTTGGGGATCTGATATGAATAATTTCATTCCACAACATTTGAACGGTTAGACTGTAACTTCTATTATCTCTCACTAGTGACTATGCTAGTTAACATGATGAGAGCTGCAATCTGAAGAGCCACAAATTGTCCTTCTCCTGTATCATACAGGTAAAGAAGTGCCCCGTACAATGACCTTGTTTAAAGCAAAGCAAATTTGGATTCACAGTTTCAATAAAATGAAAGCACAGAAATGCTATTATGGACATCACTACATGCCTGGACTGAGATCCTCATAATTTGTTCAAGTCCTAAATCTTTCACTAAGAAAACCAATTTCCTCTCTCAAATGAGTGTGAGGAGGTAACTGTACAAATCAGATCTCCTCACCAGCTCCCAACTGCCTGTTGTACTATTCTGGACAGTGTTCAACTAACCAGATCTAAAACCTGCTTCTCTTTCATTGAAACAGTAAACCTATGTCTATGTTCCACTTCAGACTACAGGCAGGTGATCACATGACTGAATATATTTCCATTCAAAATAATTTCAGGCAAATGAAAATCAGTATATCAGGAGTTCAATCCTTACTTCCATTTGACATCTGGTTTTCAATGGAAAGGTTTTATTATTAGGTGCAGGAGGACATTCAGTCATGCTATAGCCCAGGGGCAGATTTACCACCTCCGTGAGAAATAGGTCATACTTGCATTTAGTGCTAAGTTCTTAAGCTAAAATTCATATTGACTATTCATTTACAAGGGAATATCAGTGCACTATCAATGTTATCTCACTATGCCTTCTCTCCCACTCCCTCCCTCTGCAAACAGAAGGTGAGGAGGCCTATGCTTGGCAAAGTTATGAGCACTCATTCAGCATTTTCACAGAAGATCATTTGTTTCTACCCTCTGGGAAGTTGGAACCAGCTCTCAGAAAAGAATATGCAGGTCTATGACCCATAAGGCATGCTGTCCCTTCTGCAAGCTTCTTAGCATAAAAACAAGCTGAGCTTTAAATGCTGCAGTTCTCATTCTCCCAATTATTACTGAAGAAACTTCAGAATCTGGAAAGGGTCCCCCCCCCCCCCCGTTACTTGTTATGGTGATTGACAAAATGACTCTTTGGTGCTCATTATAACGTTGGGGAAAGTATCTTGTTGTATTGCTCATCATACAGCTTGCTACTTTTCTACTACTTTCCATCACTTTTGAGAGAGAAAATACTAATGTTGATAAGGCAATGGCATAAAACTTGAAAAGTCTTATAAAAATATTCTTTAAAAGTATTATTTGAAAGCAACTTGAAATTAACTGAATTTTGAGCTATAACTTTATTTCATTCTTGTTGCCAGCGCTACTGATAAAACATGCATTTTGTGAGTCACCTTTGAAATGAAATAAATAAATAAATTAAACACTCCAATTAATTACAGCAGGGGTAGGCAATATTTGGCCTGCTGTCTGCATATAGCCCTTAGGGGGGCAAGGTTGGTTCTTGTACCACCCTGAAGCCCAAGCCCCCAAATCCCATAATGAAATAAAAATTGTTTGATATTATTGCCCCCAGGTGCTGCAAAACACACTGGGATTTGTTTCCCTCCTTCCACATAACCTCAAAAGGAAAACAGGCCTGAAAAATAGCGAAAAATCAGACAAAATCAAAACTGGAAGTGGCAATGTATCACTTCCAATTTCTTTGGGCATGCTGGCATACTGCACCAGGGAGTGAGGCAAAAATTCCCTTCTATCATTTTCCACCCTGAGTTACAGGCAACTACATTATTTGTATTTGATTATTTCCAAGCTCTGAAAAGCAATTTGTATTTTAAACTGTTCCCCAAGAAGGGCTATACTATAGAGAGGAACCCAACACAGGAGCCCCACACAAAGAGAGAAGCAAAACTAAAATGTTCACAGGACATAGAATAATAGCCAGCCTTTAAATACAGCAGTTCAGAATGTCAATAAAAATTGGACCCATGCTTCATCGGGATCCTGTGTGAGACCAATTCGGCTTCGTAACAGAAATTCCCCATCCCCTGCTTTAGCATATTCAGAATACATCACATACAGTATCTTTGCAACCCTTGCATCTTTTTAAGTTACATCAGTATGATTATGATCCTGTGACAGAGAGTTTGCCGTTTAAGAAGATATAATGAGATCCTGGTTCACAGTTCAGTGTCTAAGCTATCAAACCTCACTGTTACTGTAAATAACTTTTGGAATGGCTTCTTAATCTATTACTTTGCTATGTCTCACTAGCTCATACTTTGGCTTAAACTGGATGTGTGCTAGTAGTCTCATCAAATTTGGCAGACACCAACATTTCTCTCTTGTTCTTCAGATCTATAGGACTGGTTATACTCCTGACTGTCACTGTTAATTCTCCACTTTTCTCAGAAACAAGAACTGTTTGTGGGAAGGACGAGTTATGATATACTAAATTTAGAGGTGGATGGGTCCTCTCCATTACACTCCAAAAATAACCTGGAAGGACTGAATTATTTTTCCTGAAATTCTTGTTCCAGAAATTCAAATCCAGCCTGTGGGCCATGCCACACAGTGCTGACACAACTGGAGTGTGCCAAGCTTGGGTGGTTATAAACTCAAAAGCAAAGGAAGCCTTGATAGGAGAAGATGGTTATCCAACATGTTTGAGGCAGAAGGTTTCTCAAAAGGTCCATGCAGGGCCTCAGTTAAACTTCCTTGCTTCCTCTCTGCCTTGGTCAGCCAAGGCAGCAAGCAGAACAGTGTTAACTTACCATCAGCAATAAGGTGCTCCGGAACATGCAATGTTATCTTGACCACAAGTGGGCAATTCACATGGGAGGCACAGACCAAGCCAATGACACAGCTGGTGATACTGATCAGTGTCAGGGTAGTCTTGCTAACAGGGCTTCTTGGTGAACCCACTGAAATGACAAAGCAAAGGAGAGTGGAAGTGAAAGTCATGATAGGATGGATCAATAGTTACCTGACTGAAGAGGCTGAAATTGGTGAAACACAATAAACAACAAGATTGGATGGTATTGATTAAATGAACAATGCATTGCAATATCATAAAAACTTTCAACATCTCACCCAAGGCTCTGGTTAAGTGCTTTAATATGTCATCAAGTTGTTAACTGATATGACATTTGAATGGATGGACCTCTTGTATTTTGATTGTACTGGATAGTTTAAAAAAAAACATGATTTGGGGCAGAGAAGGCTGTACTGTCTCTGATCTGGGCAGGTTTCATGTAAAATGGAAGTCCAAGACACTCTGAGGGGATCTGTTCCTTGAAAATGATAAAAGCACATACACACACAAAAAGCATTTCATGCTCCAGAAGTACCACAGGAGCTGTTTTGCATAGGCACACCGCACAGCACTGCCATTAAATTCAAAGGCCCATGTTCATACCCTGGAAGTCTTTCTTGACAGTGAGCATGATCGTATTACTCATGAAACACTAAGATGCCCTTTGCCAGAACCCTTGTATCACCATTGTGCGTTAGTGACCTTCTTGCATGTCTCCCGCTCTTGGGCTACCAATAAATCCCTCCCACAACCCACAGTCTAAAGGAAACCCACTGCCTCTGAGGAAATGACCAGGCTGCTCTCAAAACAGTGGCTGGTGGAAGTAAACAGAGTTGAAAACTAAGAAGTGGGAGCAGGAAGAGAAGAGGAGGGGAAGTTCAGAGACAGTGAGATGAGATGTAGACCCAGGGAAGCATGGTGAGCAGGACAAGGTCAGGCATATGCCCAGAGAATTCCCAGTGACCTGAGTGTGACTTGTCAGTCTCTTTGAGGAGGGCAGTCATCAAATACACAGACCTTGACTTAACATTTGCCTTATCTGTGCTGATTTTAGGAATGGGGTTGGATAATTTCCAGAAGCAGTGTCAGATGACAGGCTGTACCCTAAACCACGACTGCGAACAGCAGTGTCCCTCATTACCAGCCCACAAGTGGAGAGATGCCTGGTTCCTGGGCTAATTTATGACACTCCACTCTATGGAGTGCCTCACTCTACCTTCTCCCTCCCAAACTGGATCTATCACTGTCTCAGACATGCACTCCTGGATGGCAGCCTCTATCCATGTCCCTTGGGCGTCAAGGCATCCTGCCATCTACTATCTCTGACAGCCGTATGATGTCCCAGCAGGGCAGAAGCAATGCTCAGATATGCAAGAAGGGTAGCACAGGAAAACTTGAAGCCTTAGACTAACTTATGCTTAGCAGCTTATGCAACCCGCCTCAGGCCATGGGAGATGTGAAAAGCGTGGCTTGTCTGTGTGTGTTTTAGACAACTATCTGAAGACTCGCTTTTGTAGTGCAAAGTGAGAATAAAATGGCTTGCTTTAAAAAACAAACAGACCTCTATTTAAAATCTTGATTTTCAAAGTGAATAGGTGAAAACAGTTTTTTCCTCTTTAATAATAAAACTGACAGTCAGCTTCTGTCTCTCTGGATGCACTTCTCCTAATGGATAGCATTGCTTATATATCTACCACATTTGAATTCTACCCATCCAACAGTTCTGTGAGGTAACTGAAGCTGAGACTAAATCCTTCCTCAAGACCACATTAGTTTTCACTCCTAACCAAAGCAAGACACAAGGATGAGTAACTGCATTTGCTCATCATATATTGCTATCCTTGCTTTTCTCTTTTCTCTCCTTTTCTTGCCTTGCCCTAGATCTCTCTTCTACAGTACAAATAAGAGCTGCCTCTTTTTTCTCCTTTTTTTTTTTTTTTTGCTTGTGTTACTCTTTGAAGTATCATGTAAACTGATAGCACACCATCATAGCTGAAGGGCTCCAAAAGATCCTTCCTAGAGGCACTACTAACTTTGAAGAGAGAGACTACCATGCCATCAAGATTAAGGTGCTCCACTCATTCTCCTTTACTAATCGGTCTCCTTGTTTCTTGGCTTGCTCTTGTTGTCTCTATTCTTAATCTCTTCTTGTGATTGATCTATATTCCATTATTGTTTTCAAGCCTCTCTTATTCTACCACTAGCTTTTCTCATATAACATTTAATCTTCTCATTGCTACTTATGAGTCTCTACATGATTTTGTACTACCTTAAACCTGTGCTTAAACAAAAAAAAAAATTGTTCTATCTGTTGTAGCTTAATGTGCTCTCTCTTGATACAACATACCTTTTAAAAATACCCTTTAATGTTCATTGGGTGCCAAACACTTAGCCTTTCTGCACTGTTTTAAGTCTTAATACATTACATCAGTGGTTCTCAAACTTTTCACCCTTGGGACCCCCCCTTACATCTACATACTGATGTAGTCCCCCCACTCAATGTACTATGTGAATAAAAATATTTTCATTCACACATTCATGTATATTCATATTTTAGCATTTTATAAGGAAATAAAATAACAGTGTTCAAATTAGAACAGTTTTATTTAAGTAAAGTCAATTTTTAATTCAACACATGTGTAAATCTTACATGTAATAAAAGTGTGAGAAGGGGAGGAGGAGGAGGAGGGATCAGAGCCTCGACATCTTGCACCCCGCTTAAGCAATTCTTGTGCCCCCTCCCAGGTCAAGCCCCCCAGTTTGACAGTCACTGCATTACATAGTTACTGAGAGCCTCTATTTCCCTCTATTTTCTGCTAGTTTTATTATTTACCTAGCATTGATTCCTAGTCTGCTCCTTATCCTCTCCTTCCCATTCCTTTCCCCTGTCTTATTATACTATAAGGCCACAGACAAAATGTTCTGATTTATTTATTTATTCTGAAGTACAGAGTGCATGTTATGATTATTCTATTAATGGTAGCAGTGGTGGCCCTCTCTTTCCCTCCCTCAATTAGCTTAATAGCTAAATGGAGATTTGAGATGGGATTCTCAATATGTAAGCTCATCTCTGCAGCCCCTACACCTCATTGGTTCTTTTATTAACACTCAGACTTGGCCAATCAAAATTTATGCACGCTCAGCCAAGATGTCATGACAATGGTCATATCAGCGCTGATGTTAATGTGATTTTGTTGCAACTTACAATGATACCAGATCCTGATTTCCTTTTTAAAAGACAACTGAAATATTAACCATGGGTCAATAAGACCACTGTTTGAGAGAGAGACCAAAACTGCAGCAGTGTCTTACAAGTCCTTATGTGTCAGCCCTCAGAATACCCGACTGTTGGAAATGGAGAGCCACTAAAAGTCTGGCTTTCTGCTTTAGGCAACTCTTCCCAACCCAATAAGCTGTGCTTGTTGAGTGGTGTTCCATTTCTTCTCCATCAAAACAGATCCCATACTGAAAGCCAGTTGGCCTCCAGATGGGCAAACAGCTTAGCCTCCATGCA
Source organism: Phrynosoma blainvillii (assembly GCA_026167975.1). NCBI lineage: Eukaryota > Metazoa > Chordata > Lepidosauria > Squamata > Phrynosomatidae > Phrynosoma > Phrynosoma blainvillii. The sequence continues at coordinate 160,184,312 of JANUYF010000004.1, forward strand.
ACAAGCATGGGGTAACGTCTGGAGCAAAAGAATCCAATTTTTGCTCTGTCATAACAGTGTCTATGCTTGCTTTAAGCAATGCAGTAGTAATAATAATTTCAAAAGTCTGGAAGGTCCCATTGGATTACAGAGACTATAAAGTAGCCCATCTGTGATAGCAAAGGTCAGGATTTGAAATGTACTTGAGATCAGTTTCTTTTCTGTAAGTGTTTATCAACAGGAGTTAGTATTTTTAAACATATGCAAATTGTTCGTTATGTGCCTTCAAGGTTTTCTTGACAAGATTTGATCAGAAAGGGGTTTCTACTGCCCTCCTCTTAGGCTGAGAGAATGTAACTTGCCCTGTGTCATCCACATGGTTTCCAAGCTGAATGAAGATTTGAATCTTGGTTTCCTGGGGTCCTACTCCAACAATAAAAGCACTACACCAAGCTGGCTCCCCAAGGATTACTCAGTTTTTCAGAACGTACCTTTCTAGTTAACTTAGAATTGACCTGAACCCATGTGCTTCAACTGCAAAAACTCTTCAATGTTCCATTGTTTTAATTTGTTTCTAATTATGTTGTTAGGCAACTTGAATATTATTTTTTGTAGAAAAGGAAGACAAGATGCAATAAATTCCCAGTCTATTCTAGAATGTAGAAAATTTACAAGCCAGCCACTGGTTACAGAAACAGTTCCCTCATTTATTACAGTTCAGAGCTACAGCTTTGCCAAGTTTAAGACAGATGATGGTATTTTGTGGAGGGTACACTGATATTAACATATGGCATAGAATGCCCACTTGCAACATGGAGGTTACAAGTGGAAATGGAGGAAGAATTTGTGCCATGTCTGGACAGAAATAAGAAGGCCTATAATCTTGAATACGACATAACATGGGCCTGACATAGTATGTGTAACCAACCAAGCCAATGCTAGCCCATTGCCTAGACCAGGGCTAGACAAACCAGTTTTAACAGATTGCCTGAGATAATAAGTATAGAACACAGAGCCTGAAAAGCAGCAGGTAGCTCACTACACCTGGCCACAACTTCTTCAGACCTGGCATAGACTCAGTCCTGTATATCTGTCTGCTTTTGTCACACTGTGCCCTATTTGTGTCCAGGCATAAGAGACTAGAGGAAAAACAACTCCCAAGCAAACAAGAGGGCTGCTTTTTTTACTGCAGTTATGACTAAACTAGCATTATATAATGATTTTGAACTAAACTAGTGGCATATTTGTTAAAAGGCTCAGCCCTCAGTTTGTTAAATAATAAACTCAGTACCAGGTGATGCATACCTCACAGTTCCATTCCCTCTCACCCCAACAGAATGGTCATAGGCAGCCTGAGAACATGTTGGCTTTTATTCACACTTCTCAGGCTGCACAGCAAAGTCAGAGTCTGAAGCTGATCACCAGCACCTTCATAAAGGCAATTCTGAGGTGCCATTGATTTCCCCCCCCCCCCCTAAATTAAACCTGAGATAAATTAAGAGGGTAGTGCTAGAGTGAAACATTTCTAGGAATTCTATAGGAATGATCAGGGAAGTTTAAAAAATTTCAGTATGGCTTGAAAGATTTGGGAATATAATATGCAAATCACTGAATTCAAGAGCACTCAATGTAGCAGTGATACTATAAGAAGCAGAACTGGTCATAAAATTTATTACTCCAAAGTAGAAGAAGGCTATTCTTTAAATATTTAATTCATGCCCTCCCCTGTCCTTTCCATGGGTTGGTTTCTCCATGACAACCAGTTCCTTGACATGGCAGAGTCAGGTGCCTTAGGGATCTGTAACATGCAAGGAAATGAGATAGGGCTTGGGTTTCAGAGATCTCATCCAGACAGCTCATGCAGAGAGAAATCTATCACAGAAATGTGTTTATTGGTCTGGAAAAGATGATGGATTGTGTCGGCTCTGCTGGGAGACCTTCTTAAAGAGAAGCTTCAAATAATTTAGATTTCACATTCTGATTTTTTGCTTACATCTACATTTATCCAGAGACAGATTTCCAACTTTCTACCTTGAAGAAACTCTTTCCACATCAAATCATCACCGAGGAAAAAAGAATGAGCAAAAACCCCAGTTCAGCTCCATGCAGTTATGGTGGAGAATGGAAAACATGGAAAAGATCCCATCAACCATCTTTTGGTATTGTTGGAATGGAAATCTGCAGGGGCAGCTTTACTGAGTAACATCCCATAGCCATAAATTCTGGGGGTGGGGGGAGCTGAGTGAGGAGAAAGCACCTGGGAAGAACCTGGTGACTGTTAAAATGAAGCAGCTGCCCAGTGTCAGGCATGTGATCACCACACAAAAGGCAAGCTTGACCCTGAATGGCCTCAAAGCATTGTCCGGGAAAACATTGCAGTCCCTTGGGAGCCTTGCCCAGTGCACCTGCTATCAGCCTCCTGATGCTGCTGCACCACCTACCCCTGCTGCGCCGCCTGCTCCGGGATGGGTCTGTGTAAAAGGTCAGCTGGGGATCGTTGTCTGCCTCTGGCCCAGAATCGCCTTCAGGGTTCAGAAATGCAGAGCCAGCTACATTTTTAAAAAATAGAAAGGAAACAATAGCTAACATTATCTGTGAGGTATCTCATTGCATTCTACTCGCTGCCATCAAACAGCGTTACAAAAAGACTTTTTGGTTTTATTATTCAATGTACCAAACTTTCCCACTGAATTTACTGGGTTTATCTCAAGGCTGTAGCTGCCCCGGTTGCGTCCGCAGAGGGGTGGGATAAAAATAAATTCCATTATTATTATTATTATTACTTTTGGCCTATCAGGCTACATATTGCACAGAATTCTGTGTTTTATTTCCTTTCATAATTGTTGTTATTTTTAAAGCAAGGCTGAGAAACAGGGGAGTGGAAGGACAGTTGAGAAAGACTACTTATGCTTTCCTCCCTGTCACTTTGCAGCTCAAAATCTCTCCTCCAAAGCTGTTTTTTCACCTGAGAAGGAAAAAGTATGGTAGCGCCACATGTTCTCTCTATATTTTTCATGCAGGTGAAAAATCAGCTGGGAGATAGTGATTTGGACTGGAAAGTAGCAAAAAGGGAGTTGGGTAGCCAGGTTAATCAGACTCCTTCACTCATAATCTGCCCTGGCTGCTAAGGGTTAAAAGAGAAAAACTCATTCACTTTGACATGTAGATTGAGCCTTAGGCTTCCAAGAGAAAAGACAAAGCAAAGGGGGAAAGTTCAGTTACAGTAGGCTATGAGACATGCCTTAATGTATTAAAATGGAGAGATGGCTGAGATGTGGATACACTGAGGATATTCCATCAAGCTCTTGCTACATGGAGCCATAATTAGAAGCAGGATCTAATTTGTTGACAGTGCACTATCACTACTCCTGTTACGGTATAAAGCATTCAGTATCACTATGTTGGTCCAAGGGTGTGGTAACTGCCTATATGCACCCAAGCAGCAGAGATGGGGCTACTGCTTTTAGAGCTGATTTTGCCATCACTGAAAAATTAGCCAGTCCTTGCCTATAAATCCCCACCCCCAAATTTCATCTCTTGGTGTAGCATTAGAAATGAAAATGCAGTGGCAATCTGGAAGCTGGTTTAGGTTGTTTTTAAGGTGATTATCCAATCATTTATTTGGCTTTTCTTTAAAATGAAATAATGAAATTAATCACTACAATTTCATTTTTACAAAGAGAAAAGTCAAATTGGCCTGTGACTTACTAAAACTCAGCCTTTGTAATGTTTAGCTGGCTCTTCTTTAAGTTGTTTTTGTTTTAGGAGAGGGGTGGCTCACTTTGAGTTTGCTTCACATCCCAAAATCAACACACCCTATTTCTGCTCTGTGCACATTTGAGACCAGGATAGGCCTTGAAGCAGCAGAGGCTGGTAGCTGGGCAGTGAATCAGCTCCACATTTTAGACAAAATGTTGAAGGTGCTATCCAAGGAGCTGAACCTATTTTGGGGATGGGGGTCAGCATTCTGGGCAGATCCTTTAAGGTCTGGACTAGAACATGGGCAGTTTCATTGCATCCTTGACATGAGAATCAACAGCCTCCATTGCTCTGAAGTCTTTCTCCCAAGATCTAAACTGAGAGCATAAGTCACCAGGCCAGAACACCTCTCTCCTACATTCACTGAAGTAATTACTCTTACCCAGGCAACACCAGTAACAGCACCTGCCAACAGTTGGTGACTGCCTTCAATAACAATGGTGTCTGCACTAGTATCTCCTACCTGCCTACAGAAAATGATAGAAGTACAATGCACAGCGCTCTTGAAAAACAACCACCCTCTTCTTCAAAAAATTAACACTGGCTCTTGGGAGATTTTACCCCAACCAGTTCTCTGAATGAAACAGGATCTGTGAATGACACCTCTTATCACCATCCTCTAGCATTCATATTCCTATGAATAAGGTGTTTTAAAATCCATGGAAAATGTGTCAGTGTTTGGTTGCATATTTGGAGACAAACTCCTTGTAACTCATCACCAATATGGCCAGTGGCTATGTTGGCTGAAAAACTCTGAACATTGTAGCCCAAAAAGTACCTTTGTCATACTCCCATGTGTTTCTCAGTAACTATGAACCACAATACATAAATGACACTTCCATGTTAAAGACAGGATATCCCTGAATGCTAGGTATTGGTGACAAACAATGGGAGAGCAGGGTTGCCTTCAGCCAACCAAGCCATCCAATCTCTGACTGGTGGCTGCTGGAATCCCTGCCTGGTCTTCACTGGTCTGTCCCAGCAGGACCCATCCCAATCCCTATCCCCACATCATCCAGAAGGAACCTGTTCCAGGTGGTACCTCGAGACTTGTTATTGATCCGCTTGCGCTGGCTACTGGAGGTATGAGAGAGCAGCGTAGCCTGTTGATGGTTGGAGTCCACAGGGCTGGTGGCGATGATATTATCTTTGTACTTGTTCATCAAGGACAGCTTGGCATTGTCACTTCCTGAACAGGAAGAATTTAAGGCAAAGACTTTGAGAAAAGGAGACAAAAAAAGGAGAATGGGAAAGAGAAAGGGAAGTAGGGAAGAAAGAGAAAATATTCATTTCCAGCTATCCAGGCAATTGTATTAAGATCATCTCTAGGAGTAGAACAGCTAGAAATAGAAGCTGAGATCCCAATGCTCTAATTAGTCATTATATGATCTGAGCAGTTTTTCAGTTCTACACACACACCTCAATAGCACCTCCTCAAGAAAACCAATTCAAAAGGATCATCTGGCATTTAAGAGGAACTCCCTATGAGAAGGGCTCTGTGAAATCTTTACAAATTATGAATTGTTAAGAGTACTGCTGCTGAAAATTCCCACATCTTTCCCACCACTCATGGCCAAAGTAGAAATGTCACTATTCATTGTTGGCCTTATAGAGTTGTGTTCACAGGCCTTTTTTTAATTTAAAAAATGAATAGCTAGGATGTGAAGGGGGAGATAAGCTAGATTGGAACCATGGCTTAAGGGAATTGTTTTCCCCTTATGCAATTCCCCTTCCCATACCTGCTACTCACAATGTGAGGAAAACTTCCAAACAATCCAGTGTCACGTTAATAGCTGTCAAATATACATGAACTTTGATGACTGTCCTGTACCTTGCCAAATAATGCATTTAGCTAGTAACCCTTATTGTCCTACTGTAGGTGCTACTATAGTAAATTTCCCTTCCAAAAATCAGAGAGAATCTGGCACAATACATATGTGTGGCTATTCCTAGGCTTTATGTTGGATAGTGACAAGCTAGGCTACAGAGAAGAGGAAGGAAACAGGCTTAGAATGGTGTATGAACAAAAATTTAGTCCCATACTGTAGGATGAGGTGAGAGGTAAGCCATGGGATTTAAAAATACTGACAGATAATGACCTAAATCTATGACTAGCAATCTAACCCACCCAAACACACCATAATGCTGCAGGGAGGTACACACAGATTAAGACTATGCCCCACCTGGAGTGAGATCCATGCCCGATTTCTCATTGCAGCCCTGTAGGGAGTCCAGTGTTCTGGTGACTTGGCTGGCAAAGTCCTCACCACCATTCATGCATTCCCGCTGCAGGTGATGACGCAAGTCAGTGATGTCATACTCATAGCCATCCAGGATAGGAGTCTCCCGGATGCTTAGAGTTCCACTGGAATTATGGCCTTGCACCCGAGCATTACGCAAGCTCTCACGACCATGGCCCCCAATCAGCACTGAAGGGATGTAGTGAATCTCGTTGGCTGCCTCAGCACTGGCACTCTTCTGGGGCTGGGGAACTCGGCGACGCTTGCACCAACGCCGACGTGTGTATAGGATCATCACCAGGCACAAGATGGAAAGCAGCAAGGCAATCATCCCGCCCTATGGGAATCAAAATGAAATGAGACTCAAATGGTCTGAAGAAATGACATAGGAGGATGCCAGCACAGGTCAGACATTTTGTCTTTTGCACCCTCATGGTACTACATCCAATTTTAGTCCCAACTTGACTAGACACACTGAAATCAATGGGACTTGCAATGGGACTTCCATTCATTTTAATTCGATTTTGCCCCACAGTGTATAACTTGATAACATACTTGTAATTTGACACCCAAGTAATTTACCTTTTAAAAAAGTACCAGGTTCTATTCCTCAAGGTTTCAGAAAAAAACATGAATGTCGTTGATTGTGGAAAGCTCAGGTCAGGGTAATAAGAACAACACAAAAAATGATGTCTTGATGAAACCCATAAATGGCCACAGTGATGTGTATACTCCTTCAGTATGACACGAATGCTTATGGTAGGACACCATAGGCTGATTGTAATAATATAATTCTGTTTGTTGCTGCCATTGTTGTTGCTGTTATGTGCCTTCAAGCCGTTTCCAACTTAAGCAAACATAAGACTATCATGGATTTTTTGTGAGATTTGTTCAGTTTATTTTTGCCATTCTCTGGGGCTGAGGGAGTGTGATTTGGCCAAGGTCACCCATGACTGAGCAAGGATTCAAATCCTGGTCTCCAGAACCATAGTGCAATGCTCAAACCACTACACCATGTTGGCCTCTGACTGCCATCAACCATTACTTTTTTTAAAAATTAGGATCAGTAAAAGGTGTTATTTTCTTCCTCATTTGAACTGTTTTGATCAACTCAAGGTTAAAACAATCTAATTTTTTTTTTTTAAGAAAACCAGAAATCATATTAGGACTCAAGAAAGCTCTGCATCAGCAATGGACAGGATTTTATAACCAGCACAACACCACTATATATCATAATTTAATGGGTTCAGGACACTACTGGCAACAAGGTGCACAGCACCATTGGAACAGATTTGAACTGTGCTTGTCAGCAGTTCCCATTAATTTCAAAGATGGCTGGGCAGCAAAAGCCTTCTGCTGGGCTATGCCTTGTGTCTTCAGTGCTACATAAGAACTTTGAGAGTAGACTTTCAAAAAAGCAGCTATATCCTGAGCATCAAAAACACAAGCAAAATTGCAGGACACCTAACCTGGAATCCTGTGGGTGCCCTATGCTGCCATACCTAGACTGGCATAGGTGGTAGAATCAGGAAGAAAGGAGTGACAGATGCTGCAGCTGTGAAGGAAGTAAGAAACAGTTTGTTGAGAGCTAGACAATTTTATCTCTACATTAATTTCAAAGGGAGGTGCATCCACACACCACATCTGACCCAAACATGAGTATGCACAGCTAGAACTGGGTCATGGGCAAATCTTGCCATGCAGCACTGTAAGAAATTAAACTGATAGCACAGCGTGGAAAGCCAAGCAGCACTGCCCCAGTGGTCTGAGCAAAAGGACTGGCACTTATACATACACACCATCCCTAACATCTAGCAGACGCAGAAATAATGCTTGTGAGAGGCATGAAAAATATACTGAACTATGAATGGCAATGGAGGATTCACAAACATTTTTACACTTCCACAAAATGTCAACTTTTATCAGCAAAAATCAAACTAGAGAAATGTAGCCCAACACAATTCATCCTCTGAATCTTAGATGGATGGAATGAGAAAGAGCTCCAGTCTATGGAGCTTATCTTCCCTTGAAATCCAAGCCATAGAAATATATAAATAAATGAGTGGTAATAGAGAACTAACAATTTCATGTCTATTCTTGGCCATGTTCCCTCCCTCCACCCCACTTCCTTTGTATGCAGTGGGAGAGCTTGATAAAATAAAATAATAACCATCATCATCTCCATTAGGAAAAAAAAGAAACATTGAGAGTTACTAAATGTGCAAGGGGAAGCTGAAGCTGTGAAGACTTTTCTAATGGTTATTATGCTTCTAACTTTCCACCCTCACTTCACAGTTCTTAGCCTAATGGAAATGGAATGCTCCTGTCCTTCCTTAAGGAAAAGAAAATACAAGTGAATTAAGCTGAGAACCAAAGTCAAGGCAGGCTTCAGCACTGCCTGTAGGTTTAATTTCTGGATGCTGTCATAGCATCAAAACTTTTGGCATTCATTAAAATATTACAGATCTCCCTAGCTGTACACTGAAAAAGGGGAAACACATACAAATAGTGAAACAGAATTTTGCAAAATATCTGAGAGGCCGTCAAACTGTTGACATCCAAAATATATTCAGTACACAGCAAGGAAACTGAAATCTACTGAGAAAAAACCTGGGGATCTTGGCTGCAAACAAACTGATGAACTATGCCAGTGTAGTAGGTTTTTTTATGCCGGTGTAAGTGCACTTCCTTCAGGGTTGCACATCAGTGGTAGGAGATAGAGAAAACCATTTTTAAGGCAACAGTTCTACCCGTTTCTCCTGAAAGGGAAATACATTTCTAAAGTACACATTTTTAAAAATGGAGAATTCTAATGTGCACAGTAGATACCATATTACTGCCTTCCTGCTTCCAGGGAACCCTGAGAGCATGAGGGTAGAGGGCAACATAGGCTGTCAGTGTAATGAGTTGGTTACCTCTCTTAAGGCTAGGACTTAATGCAGGAGGGAAATGGGGACTGTGAGAGGCATGCCATAAAGGTGGTGATGGTAGGGTTGTTCCCTTCACATCTTAAAAGATTTTCAGGCCACGTTAACTGGATTAGAAGGGAAAGTACTTCCTCCAAGTCCTAATTAAAGGCTTGAAGGATCATGGAGGAGGTAAAAATTAGGTTCAGCAGATCCCCACACTGTCCAGGATGCTATATGCTTTGAGGATTCAGCTTTCAATATTCACCTCAATCCGAATTAATCCCCAACCTTCTCTAAATAACTATTAAGCTGCAAAGGGGTAGAGCAACTTACAGTTTCATAGACTCCTAGAGTTTCAAGGGAGCCCATAAGTGTAACCCCGCACTCAATGCAGGAAACTCCATGCAGTTTAAAGGGTCCTCCAAAGAGGAAGGGGAATTTATGGGGTGCATCTACAGTAGGGGTAGGCAACCTTTCCCCTTTAAGGGCCGAGGGACTTCAGCTCCCAGAATCCCTGGAGCTATTGGCCAACATGGGATTATTGGCCAACATGGCTGAGGCTTCTGGGAGCTGAAGTCCCTCGGCCCTTAAAGGGGAAAGGTTGCCTGCCCCTGATCTACAGTGTAAAAATGATGCAGTTTGATACCATTTTAAGAGCTATAGCTCCAGCCAATGAAATCTTGGTATTTGTAGCCTTCTCTGCCAAAGAGTGATCTCACAAAACTACAAATCCCAGGATTCTGTAGGATGGAGACATGGCAATCAAACTGCATTATTTCTACACTGTAGATGCATCCTATGACTGCCAAATTCTAAGTTGACCTTGACTTCAAAAAATGGCCACTGGAGCAAGTTAAGTTAGCCTGCCTGAATTCAGGCAGTTGTTTTTTGTTTTTGTTTTTTTGGGGGGGGGGGAATTCATGCAATAGCATCTGGATGCAGCCTGAATTTTACTTCAATTCAGTCGAGGTAAGTCTCTTTTTAATTTGGCTTAACTGTAGTGCAATAATCTCCCTGGACAGGGAAGCCTATGCAGTAGAGGGATAAGTGCATATTGGGAGTAGGGGAATTGGATTACTCTATCACTGGAGATTAGCATGAGTGGCAAAGGACAGATTCTCCTGACTGTCTAGTATCATGACAACAACCATTTTTGGACAGAAATGCCTTGTCCATAGTGTTCTATATGCTGATATCCTCAAGACTGTACTACAGTAATATCAGTTATATGGGATTACTCTTGGGTTTGGCTTTGAGACTCCAATGAGTGCAGAATGCTGTTGAGGCAGGCATTCTACTGTGTGCATTTATAACTCCTTTACTGAAAGACTTGCATAAGAAGGCAATTAACAACAAACCACATATATTAGTAATCCTGGCCTTTGCCCCTCCACAAGATTGGGGTGCAGTATCTAGTTCATAGGATCACTTCAAGCTTTGAAAGTCTCACAGAGAGAAAAAAAAAACCTCACTAAAAGGGTAGAAACTTTTCCTGACCTTCTTCTGAGCACTGGAGGCACTCTGATGAGACACCCCAGTTCACCTTTTTTCAGACTGAAGGATGCACTTGTCACTGGCAAGCTAGCAAGCACATCTATGGAGGTCTAAACACATTATAGGGAATTTTGTTGTAGGGAATCCAAATTCTACAACAACGCCCTTGAACACACTCCCCAGCTTTATTTGGACAACTCAGCACTCAAGTAATTTTTGCAATGCAATGCATGACACATTTTCCTTCCCTTTGCTTTTGAAATTGGTAGGGCAGTTGAGCTGGCATTCAAACTTTACATACAGAGTTAACTTCCAAAATATGTGACCGAAATTTCACGCTGTGAACACTCTGTTGAGCACTGTGTTCTTCAAATATCATCTTAAAAAGCACCCATACCTATCTATAACCAAACAAAGAACACCAAACGGGTGAGTAATTGTTACTTAATCATACAATTTGTGATTTTTTTCCTTTTTATGAAGAGAAAGGAAAAGATTAAAGTTATCTTTAAGATTTCTGTACGATCCTCCTGAGCAGCCAAACCCTTTGCTGCCACTCAATTGGGGCTATAACTTTCAGAAATGCAAAATAAGTGCTCTATGTTCCTTGACAATACTGTAAAAATGCAACTACAATTGGATATTTTTTCTACCCTTGGAAAACTATTCAGATCCAGGAGGAGGAAGACATGAGCCCCGAAGGTCAGGCTAATTTTACAGAAACATCCCACACACAGAGGCTTTCATTGGCTGACTGGTGTAAGTCATAATGGCCAAATAGTATCACCTAGCAACCGCTCATTATACTTTTTAAAATGCAGATATTCTCCTACAAATGCCACACTTTTATTCTGGACCAGAATTACCACCCACATAAAACTAACTTGAAAACCAACTACTTTCATTCCACCGGTAACCTACAAGAACCAGTGTGGGTGGTTTCATTGATACCTCTAGAAAAATAATGAGTTTCTAGTCATTAATGAACAAAAGTAATTTGTATGGGATTCTCAAAACTATGATAGATAATGATGTTCCAGTGAAAACAGATACTTCTGCTTCTATAGCTTTTATTTAAAAAATAAAAAAAAGGATGTGAAAAGAGGCTGGGTGAAATACAAAGAAGGAAACTTTTTCCACCATGAGAAGACTGGAGCCGGCACGATTAGTCTGCTTTAGTTGATACACTTTAAAAAGGATGCACAGAAATTAGGATAAGAGAGCCGAAAGTTGAGAAGTATGGCCAGAACAAATGGTGACTGAGGAAAGATGACTGGAACTGGAAAAGAAGATGAAAGGTGGGTGTAAAAGCAGTTAAGTGTCTAAATCTCTCCAATTAAGAGAGTAGAAAGCAAACATTAGCTAGAGCTACACAGGGAAGAAACATGGAAGAAGGAAGCAAAAGTTTCAAGTGGAAGCAAAACTACTAGTTCATAATACTTATATAGTGGTTTTCCCAAGTATTCAAAACCTATCACATGCTTTTTATCATGCTGCAGTCCTTTTTTCCCCCCCATAGAGTTCACAGCAATATATGGAGTTCTTTCACTGTCACTTCATCCACAAAACAACCTTCTAAGGTAGGTTAGATTGCAGAGAGGACTTCTTATCTTTCTGCCCTTGTCCTCGTGTATAACAAATATTGAAATGCAACCCATATCCCATTTTAGAACTGGCTGGCCTACTTTGTATTGTAGAATCATTGCACTGCAATGATCATCTAGTCCAGCCCCCTGCCAGTATAGAAATCCATTGCTAAAACAACCCTGAGAGGTGGCCAGCTAACCTTCAATTAACTGTTTAAATGGAATCTCCTTTCTTCTAATTTGAAGCCACTGGTTCTGGTCCTGTCCTCCAGAGTGGCAAAACAAGCAAGCAAACAACAACAAAAAACATAGCTTGTCTCATGTTCCATATGACAATTCTTGAAATTTTGAACAACTGCTATCATATTGCCTCACAATCTTCTCTTCAGCCGAAAATATACCGACTGTTTCAACCATCCCTAACAGGATTTAGCTTTGGTCACCCTCCTCTGGACACATTCCAGCATGTCCATGTTCTTAAACTGATGCCCAGAAACAGACACAGTACTCCAGCTAAAGTCTGAAAAAAGAATGGTTCTATTACTTTCCTTGATCTGAATGCTACTGTTCTGTTGATGCAGTCCAAAACTGCATTACCTTTTTGCCATTGCATCATACTTTTGACGCATGTTAAACTTGTGGTCTACCTAATCATCTAGATGCTTTTTCACGTGTGTATGTCAGAAATAACATGAAAAGAATTAGAATAGATTCATACACCACACAAAAAAGGAGCAGGTCAACCTGTTTCTGCAATATATATATATATATATATATATATATATATATATATATATATATTCAAAACTAGCAACATGCACATGTGAAATGAAACAACCAAGGTCAGCTAAGCCTTGAATAGGTAAAGATTTTGAAACTTCCATAGACCACAAGAAAGCTTCTTCCAAAATGAATCCATGATTAGTTTTTTTCAGCACCGCTGTTCATTTATGTAGATGTTAATGTTTTATTGCTTATGAGATTTAATATATTTTTAAGGGGGGGGGTATTTGTTGTTGATTGTATGGATGTATTTTTTAACTGTAAGCCGCCTTGACAGCCTTGGCTAAAGGCAAGGTATAAATAAAGTTTTATTATTTATTATTATTCTCTTTCACCTACCTCCACATTTCTTATGACTTCCATTTTGGTGTTCAGGCTTACAGATTTATTTATTTATTTATTTTAAACATGGTGGACTAGTTCTTAAACCGGACTAATCTGCTTTCCCCTTTTCTCTCTGTTTTGATGTTCACACATGTTCAGTAACAGATTCTGGAGTCAGCGGGTGTTTACTAGAGTGAAATCACACTCTTCCCCAGATGAAGCTTTCTTGAATTATTTGTCATGATGCTAAAAGCATTGGGTGTTGGGGGAATCCACAGAACATCAACATGTGTAAAAGCAGATGAGACTAGGAGTGGCGCACAATCACATTAGATGTCAAAGCTCACAGCTCTTAATTGTGGAAAGGACAGATCAGAAATGAATTTCTCCAGTTCTAAAACCCCCGAAGCCTACCATGATGAGCCAAGGCCAAGTTTGCAACCTAACACCCAAAATCTGTATTTCCCCAAGCCTCCTTCACCATTTTCCCACTGCCAATGCATCTGAAATAGAAAAACCTCCAGCTACACAGAGGTTGTTGTTGGGCTCATTCCCACTAAGACTTAAACCGATTTGCACATTGGTTTATATGTGCCTCATTCACACTGGAATCGATTTCAGACTCGACTGCATTCAGTCTGAATCGTGGAGAATTGAGGAAAATGGGAAATAATCACTTTTTTTAAAAGACAGATCATTTGCTGGTTCTTTTCAAAAGAATCGTTTTGCAAGTATGTTCAACAAATGTAAATGACGTCTGGATCTCAATCGCATCGTATTGGAGGGGAGGGACTAATGGCAGAGGGTTAGCAGAGGGGTGTAACCCATACTGCCCCAGTTTTGGGGGAAATTCGCCATTTTCCTCCTCTCAGTGCTGCCTCAGTGCTGTCTTATATATTGACTTCTATGGGCTCTGTAGATTTCACTTTTCAAAGCTGCCAAGTGGTCCCTTTTAAATCAACTGGTCCTGATCTTTGTTTTAGCGTTTCTTTCTTGGTTCTGTCTGAATATTTTCAAGAGGTAGAACAACTTTGGGGGTGCTTTCCTTGGGAAGGGGGCTTTTGTGTGGGTTTTTTGTTTTTTAAAATAATGACAGATTGTGTGATCTCCCGCATTTCTGTGAGATCATGAGAGCAACAGGAGGAGGAGGAGGAGGGAAAGTGGAGGAGAGGTGCGTGTGTATGGACAGCTCTTGCCCCCATAGAAAGAGTCCTGCACCCTCTCAGGTTCTAGGAGACCATTTTTCCACATGGAGGGAAAGTGGGGGAGAAAGAGGAGGAGGAGGAGGAGGAGGAGGAGGAGGAGGAGGAGGAGAGGGAGCCTATTTTTCACACGAAGAACTGGTCCTGATCCAGTTGTTTTTGCAATTTTATTTCTGGTTGTGCTAGAATATTTTCCAGAGGCAGGACAACGTTGGGGGTGCTTTCCTTGGGGAGCAGAGTTTAGTGTTTTTTGTTTGTTTGTTTGTTTGTTTTAAATTGACGGATTTTGCAATCACTCACAATTCTCTCTCTCTCTCCAGATTCTGCAGCACTTTCAGAGGGAGGGAGAGAGATGGAGGGTCCCTTTCCCTTCCAAACACCCATTGGGGAACTTCCAGGGATGGCCCTTCCTCTGGCAAAAGACCCCCCTCCATACACACACATACTTCCTTTCACCTCCAGCCTCCTTCCTAGCCAGGTTGATCACTGGAACATCTAGGAGGAAGCACATAACACCGGTGCTTAAATCCCTCCACTGGCTGCCAATTAGTTTCCGGGCACAGTACAAGGTGTTGGTTTTAACCTTTAAAGCCCTACATGGCTTGGGTCCATCTTATCTCAGGGACCGCCTCTCCCCATATGACCCCCCTGCGCCCTTCGGTCCTCTGGGAGGAACCTGCTACAGCCAATAAAAACTAGGCTGTCTCAGACCTCCCAGAGGGCTTTCTCTGCAACCGCTCCCAGACTTTGGAATGGCCTGCCGGATGAGATCCGTCTTATTACCACTCTTGCTGCTTTTAAGAAAGCAGTAAAGATGGATCTCTTTCGGCAGGCCTTCCCGGAATAACTGTGGTCTGGGGTTAGATAAGTTTTTAAATTGTTATACTGATTCTGGTGTCATTAGGATGTTTTATCTCATTTTATTTATTTTATTGTCATATTTTAACTGCTTTTTGGTTAAATTCTGTTTTAAGGGGTTGGGAGGGTGGAGTATGGGATGTGGGAATGTTTTAAATTGCCTGTTTTAAAATGTGCTGTACCCCGCCCCGATTTCCTGCAGAGGGGTGGGCTATAAATAAAAATTTATTATTATTGTTGTTATTATTATTATTATTATTATTATTATTATTATTATTATTATTATTCCTCCCTCTCTGCCAGCCCAGCGCCAGTCACCCCCCCAAAAAAATACTGCCCCACATCCCTCAGTGCCCCCTGGAGGCTCCCCACACAAGGAGGGACCAAGGACAGGCACAGAGACCCCCCTAGCCCTGAGGAGAGGTCCAGGAGGACCCAATGGCCCCCTTCTCCGGGACCTGTCCTCCATTTCAACCTCCTTCTGTCCAGAAGGAATTGCAAAAAAGACCCCTCCTCCACCTTCATTAGCAGTAAGAAGCATTCATGTCTAAATGAGTGCTTTCAGCTATTATTTTGGTCACATCCTGCATATTCCCCTGAATGTTTCCCATTCTGAGCATAACTTAGAGAAGCCCTGCATCGAGATTCCTAGGAGTGATTTTTGGGTTTTTGATTTGGGAACGTCTTCCATTTATTATTTTTTCTCCTGGAACATCCTCCAATTAAGAACCATGTGTTGACCTTTCCAGGAGAGCTTTGGGCTTTGATTTGGGAACATCCTCCACATATCCCCTCTGGAAGGTCCTCCATTATGAGCAGGACTAAGAAGCATGCACTGACATTCCTAGCAGAACTTTGGAGTTTGGTTTGGAAATATCCTCCATTTTGAGCAGGACTAAGAGGCATGCATTGACATTCCTAGCAGTGTTTTGGGCATTGATTTGGGGACATCCTCGATACATTTTTTTTCTAGAAATGCCTCAATGGGGGGGGGTGCCTGGTCCTCGCAACCCTCCCTTCCCCCTTTTCCCTCCTTCCTTGCATCACCAATGATGCATAGATGCACATCATATGATTGACATTTAAAAAAAGACTGGGATGGATCACTCGCATTCAATGCTGAGCATGCATTTTGTAGCGGCGCAAATCTAGTGGAAACAACAAAGACACTAATTCATGGAATAATGAAATAATTCACTTCCATAGTAGGAACTACACATCGGCCTGAATTGATTCAGTGACCTGGTGTCAATGCGACTCGCAAACCGGTTTAAATGCAAGTGGGAATAAGCCCCTAGCAATGTTTTCGACTTTGATTTGGGGACGTTCTCCACATATATATTTTTCCTGGACAGTCCTCCATTTGGGGGGGGATGCCTGGTCCTCCCAGCCCTCCCTTCTCCCTCCTTCCTTGCGTCATTGATGACGCGTAGACATGCATCATATTATTGACATATATTTTAAAAAGACTGGGATCAATCGATTGCATTTGATACTGAGCATGCATTTTGTAGCGGCGCAAATCTAGTGAGAATGACAATTGTGTCAAAAAAAAGACACAAATTCATGGAATAATGAAATAATTCACTTCCATAGTGGGAACTACACATTGGCCTGAATTGATTCAGCGACCCGGTGTCAATGCGACTCACAAACCGGTTTAAATGCAAGTGAGAATAAGCCCCAATAGTGTTTTTGACTTTGATCTGGGGACGTCCATATATATATTTTTTCCTGGACAGTCCTCCATTTGGGGGGGATGCCTGGTCCTCCCAGCCCTCCCTTCCTCCTCCTTCCTTGCATCATCGATGATGCGTAGATGCACAACATATTATTGACATATTTTAAAAAAAGACTGGGATGGATCAATCACATTCGATACTGAGCACGAATTTTGTAGCAGCGAAGTCAGGGAATAATGAAATAATTCACTTCCATAGTGGGAACTACACATCGGCCTGAATCAATTCAGTGAGCCAATGTCAATGCAACTCACAAACTGGTTTAAATGCAAGTGGGAATGAACTCGTTGTTAACTGCCCTTGAGTAGACCTCAACTAATGGTGACATTCCTCCACTGCTCTCTGCTAGGTCCTGCAGGCTCAGTCCCATGGCCTCTCTGATTGAGTCCCACCATCTGGCATGTGGTCTTCTCTTTCTACTGCCCTCTACCTTTTCTAGCATCATTGTCTTTTCTCAGGGGTAGGCAACCTTTCCCCTTTAAGGGCCAAGGAACTTCAGCTCCCAGAAGCCTCAGCCATGTTGGCCAATAGTCCCATGTTGGCCAATAGCTCCTGGGATTCTGGGAGCTGAAGTCCCTCAGCCCTTAAAGGGGAAAGGTTGCCTACCCCTGCCTTTTCTAATGATTCATGCCTCCTCATGATGTGGACCAGGGGTAGGCAACCTTTCCCCTTTAAGGGACGAGGGACTTCAGCTCCCAGAATCCCAGGAGCTATTGGCCAACATGGGACTATTGGCCAACATGGCTGAGGCTTCTGGGAGCTGAAGTCCCTCGGCCCTTAAAGGGGAAAGGTTGCCTACCCCTGATGTGGACAAAGTACAACAACCTCAATTCAGTCATCCTAGCTTCCAGGGGGAGTTTGGCCTTGATCTATTCTAGATTCCATTTGTTTGTCTTCTTGGCTGCCCATGGTATCCTCAGCACTTTTCTCCAGCTCTCTTCACTGTCCAGCTCTCGAATACATACCTAGTGATGGGGAATACAATGGCTTGGATGATCCTCACTTTAGTATTTAGAGTTGTATCTTTACACTTTAGGATCCTGTCCAGTTCTTTTATAGCTTATTTTCCCAATCCTAGACTTCTTCTAATTTCTACAATCTCTGTTCTGCTCAATGTTTTATCCAAGTTATGGGAACTTCTTGGCTACTGTATATACTTGACCTTGACCTCAAACCAGTCAAGGGCAGGTTTTGGGGTCAAAAATTATGGATTTTGATATGATTCATGGATAATTCAAGGGTGAAACGGGCTTTTGCAGACTGCCAGAAATAGTGCAAATTGAGTCCACTTTAACTGCCCTGACTCAGTGCTAGGGAATCATGGGAACTGTAGTTTATTATGGCACCAGAGCTCTCTGACAGAGAAGGCTCAATGTTTCAGAAGAAAATACAATTCCCATGATTCCCTAGCACTGAGCCAGGGCAGTTAAAGTGGACTCAATTTGCACTATTTCTAGCAGTCTGCAAAGACGCTTAGAGGCATGTAACAAAGGAACTAAAGGATGAAGCAAAGGAAAACAATGCTCTGTGTGTGAAATTTTCTGCATACAGGTTGAATACATAGGGTGATAGTATGAAGCCTTGCCTGCTCTTTGCCAATTGGGAACCATTCTGTTTCTCCATACTCAATTCTGACAGTAGCCTCTTGACCTGAGCAAGGTTACACTTCAGGATAAATGTGTGTGGCACTCCCATTTCTTTGAGAGCATCCCATCGCTTTTTGTGTTCTATGCAGTCAAAGGCTTTGCTGTAATCAACAAAGCATATGGAGATTTTTTTCTGGAATTCCCTGGGGCACTCCATTATCCATCATAAGTTTGCAATGTGATCCTAGGTGCCTCTTTTGTTCCTGAAACTAGCTTGTACCTCTGGGATTTCTCACTCCATATATAGTAGGAGTCATTGCTGCAGAATTTTGAGCATGATTTTGCTTGTAAGGAAGATTAGTGCAATGGCTGTAGTTGCTACAATCTTTTGTGTCTCTTTTTGTGTGTATAGGAATGTATATCGATCATTTCTAATCTGTGAGCCACTGCTTTGTTTTCCATATTTGTTGGCAGATTTTAGTTAGAACAAAAGTTGATTCTGCCTCTGTGAATTGTAGCAGTTCTATTGGTATGTCATCTACTCCTGCTGATTTATTCTTCTCAATTGCTTTGAGTATGGAAAAGAAGGTGACAAGGTATAAACACTGTTCCAAAAAGGCATTCACTGTCAGGGGCTTTGTTAACAGAGGTGTGTCTATATTACGATCTGGTACATTTTACTAGGCAGAGAGAGAGAGGAGCTTTAAGAGTGCTGATAGCCCCTGAGCAACACTAACTAGCCTGTCTTAACAAAGACCCATATTATTATCCCCATATAGGATAGACTGAGGCTGAGAGAAGAACACCTTGGTATAACACACATGGGACAGCACAGAAAAAAGACCTCAAGCAACAAAGTCAGGTTAGAACTTCTGGAAGGAGGCATTACCTGGTGCCATTCAGCAGTACTGCTGTTCAAAGAGCTTCCTGTCACTTAATGAAGGATCTGGCCCACAACTCAGGATTGTTTCACATAGTCAATAGGCAGCCTCCAGGGCAAAAAGGTTCTAAATGCTCTTTGCAGTTTTGTTTTTGCCGTTTATTAAATTTTTCTCCAGGACTAATCAAAAACAAAACATGAAAGGAGAAAGACAGCCCCCGGCAGCAATCTAGGAGAGATATTGACATTCTCATTAAGGCAGGCTTCATTAAACATCCCCATCCTCGGTATCAGTGCTGCCCGACGACACATTGTCTCCAGCTAATTATCTTCTGCAGGCAAAAGGAATTGTACGATTCTTCAGCATGGCTTAAAAGAGAAAACTCTGTCTCTCCAACATTGATCTTTTGTTTCCTTTTTCATTGGCACCTACTGTATTTTTTCTGTCTCCCTGCTTTTTCTGTCTCCCTCTTTTAAGAAGTCTATATGAGGAAATCAGGCAAGAAGAAGGGCTTATGGGGAGGAATTTTTCTCACAATGATAGATACCAATAAACTGTAAGAATGGACACAAAGACACCTGCAAGACAGTATGTTCTGGATGCTCAAGAAAGCTAAAATCAAAGATTCTGGGCAGAATGATAAAAGCATTGGAAGGGCAGAATCCATAGAGTGTCAATATGTGTAAAAGCGGATGAGACAGAGAGTGGTGCACAATAGCATTAGAGTTGGTGCCAAGCTCAAAATTGTGAGGAGGAGAGTTCAGAAATGAATTTCCCCAGTTTTAAAAACCCTGAAGCCTATTATGGCCAAGGCCATGCCTCCTTTGAGTCTAGCTCTCAATAGGCAGCCCTGGTACCAGCCCTTCCTAGCCTGGCAGGCCTTCCTGCTGCTGGTTCTCCTGTCCCCACATTTCCAATGTCTCTGGGGGCTTCAATGTCAGTGATTCAGTGAAACCACACTGGCTTTTATTCCAGACTCTAAAGAAGTAACCCAAGGTGCTGAACATATTTTGTGAGTTCAGCTTCATGAAGCATTCTTTTAACATTTAGACTAACCCCCAGAGTGAATGCACCACCCTGCAGGCATCCAAACCACCAGCCACCACTGGCCATTTCCAAATGTACTCTTCTGAAGCAGGGGATCAGCAGCAAAGAAGACAGATGATAGCAAAGAGATGTCAGCCATAAGACCTGCATCTTTGTATGGACTATCTATCCATTATTGTCAGGGAAGACGGGTAACATAGTTTCTTAACTCAAAACTGAAGACAACAACATTTCAATAATAGTCCATGACTGCTGCAGGGCATTAGGCAGGAAGAATCTGGTATAAGTCACTGCATTGCAGTTAGAGATAAATGAGAACTCACTGCTTCACTAGAAAATTCTTTGCATGTTTTTTTTCTATGGAGGAATCTTCAGATCTGGTTATTACTTTAAGTGGAAATCAGCAATGAAACTTTGGAATAATCCAAAACATTTTCACTAATCTTACAGAAACTGTTTTGGCTTCCCTAATAATCTCTCAGTTAGTCTGCAGAAGATTCACCATATCAACACCATATTTTCTTTTAGGCAAAATGTCAGTAGCTACTGTACAGTTCTCTATTATTAGACTTTTCACTTCAAAATTACCTCTTGAGAACATCTCCATCTCTAGAGTGAATTACAAAGGAATAAAGAATGAATAAGCAACATATGCATATGTCAGAGCAAAATGTATACTTGCCATTACTGAGATGTGAAGGATCCTAAGCTCTTCTTCAGCTGATTCGCTCTGAGGTTCTTCTGTGGGTTCTAAGCCAGGTAGGCTGGGAATGCCATCTTGATGGTGGATATGGAAGAGCAGTGTGCCATTCTCCAGCCATTGCTGTCTCCAACGAACCAGCGGGATATCTTCTGTGTTGCCAGAAATCTCTGTGGATGGAGGAAGACCAATGTATCCAATGAAATTATTGAACAATGCCCCTCATCCCTCAAAAAAGTGTATATTTCTAGAGGTATAATATGCCCTCAGTAATTTTCTCCTCACCAACCATCAACAGATGGGTTTGATAAAATCAGCGCTGTCCAGCTTAAGACAAATAGGAAGGATACTCATGCAAAGTGAAAAGTATATCTATGGATTCAACCACTTGCTAATTTGCCTTTGAGGTCAGGCTTGTGATACCCCATCCAAGACTGCTAACTAGGCCAAGATTGCTACTGAACTGTTGCACTTTGACTTCACAAAAGAGTGCAGCCTGTTCACAGGCAGCAACTTTTGACTGGCTGGCACCTACATTCATCAGCCAGACTGAGCTTTAGTTTCAAGTCTACAAAATGATCTGTACACATGAAGATACCTCACCCACAATTCCCTCCTCTGAAAAAGGATGCACACACCCCTCAGAACCAGCCATTTACTTTAGAGTACTACATGAGATTTTCTATTGCTAGTGCAGATCTCCAGAGAACTCACCCATCTCCATCTCATTTTGAGGGGATCTATGAAACAAATCAGAAGGCAGGTGGCTGCCCTAAAGAAACCCCCTGGCCATCCTCTTGTTGCAAATAGAAAGCGGTGCTCTCAGGTCTCTTCAGGTTATCTGCCATACTGACTCCTTCCAGTAGCAGGTCCGTAGTCCTTCCAGCAGTGGGCAGGGTGTGCAATTTGCTGCCCTACCCGCTAGCATGTGATTCTCATGGTAGGGATACACACTGCATCATGAGAGTGCCTGCATCCTGCCAAAAACTTCAGCTTTGCACTTCAATGAGTTATGTGCTTAGCCTTTTGTGGCACTGTATAATAACTATTGTTATCAATTTTGTCTTATCTGCTATCTATGATTTTTATTTTTATTTGTGGCTTTTATTTTTCCAAGCTTCTGTATTGACCAGCTAGCAATGTCTTTCCTAAGAAGGAACAACTGCTCCTCAGACTTGTCTTTGTCAAGAGTCAAACGCACATTCTGTCTTGAGCTAGGAAGCTGAGGGATACATGGAAAGAGCCAACATGGCTTGTTACCATTCAGATCAGATCCAAGGAGGGACCCATAAAGAGATCAGATGCATTCACCATGGAGCATTAGACTGGAACAGGCCAGGAGATTATTCCTAAACCCCAGGAAAGCTTTCTGCTGGTCTGAACTACTGGAAGACCTGTTCCTGCTCATCTACAGTAGTGGTGGAGGGAATGTTTGTCATTTTTTTTTTATTTCCTGGTTACAAAATAAATAAATGAAATGGGCATGATCAGGAAGAATAACAAGGTGCCAATCATTATGTGTAGCTTCTGCCTGTTATTCACAGATCCCAAATTATTCTGGAAATTATTCTGTGCAAAAATGTATGTTAATCCTTTTGTCTGAAAATGGGGAGGGGATGGAACCATGCTTTATGTACAAAGAGCAATGTTTGTGCCAAAAAAACTAAAAACAAAACCACATTCAAGGATGAAATAATCAAATTAATATTCATATCTACAGGCATGTTTCAGCCTCTGCCTTTGTCTTGCATGCCTCTTCTTTTGCTTTGCTCCATGCATGTCTGACCACAGAGCCATGTCTGACCACAGCCTCTCTCCAATTTGATCCTCTGGTATATACAAAAAAAAATCCATCAGCAATACCTTTATTGGCCAACCAGTTTATATAGGTTATCATTCTCACCTAACATGTTATTCCTGACCCATGATGTAAGTGAATACTTTGTAGACTTGGGGAGCATGCTTGCATTGTCTTCTTACTGAGAAAAGGCAACCCATTCACATCTCCCAACTCTGAAACAGGACTGAATCCATAAATTTTAAAATGTGGCTTCTGAAATCCACATTTTCTCTTCTTATATATTGCCAGATCTAAGCATGTCTTGTTTTTCCCCATACCTTTAAGGCTAACTGATAGTATTAAATCAAAAGTGTTAATATGATTAGGAAATACCTCATTGTTCCTCAAACACAGTTAAGAAGACCAGTAAGTTAGCATAAGTTCATATCCTGCAGGAGAATTTAATTCTGTCTAGAGACAATCAGAGACACTGAATGACCTTATGGGCCAGATGAAGAATAGCAATAGCAATAGCATTTATATTTCTATACTGCTTCATACTGAACTAAGCAGTCTCTAAGCAGTTTACAACGTGTAAGCCAATTGCCCCCCAACAAGCTGGGTAATCATTTTACTGACCTGCCAAAGGATGACTCAACCTTGGAGCCCCTCAGGATTGAACTCACAATCTTGTGGCTGCAGTGTGCACATGACATTGCGCCACCAGGGTTAAGACTAAGCAGAGTATGTAGAACTTTTTTTTAAAAAATCAGCTGTAAGATGAACAGAATATATCATTACTGGAGGTTTATAAGAATACAGTAGGCCCTCCATATTCACAGATTCTTTATCGACAGATTCAACCATCCATGGGTTGAATATGTGTGTGTGTGTGTGTGTGTGCGTACACACAGAGGGAGAGAGAGAGAACCCTTGTTATCTGATGGGCTTTGGTTCCAGGAACACACACACACACACACACACACCGTGGATAGCAAAATCTGTGGATGCTCAAGTCCCATTAAATACAATGGCATAGTGAAATGGTATCCCTTATATAAAAGGGAAAATCAAAGTTTGCTATTTGGACTTTATATTCTTTTTTAACATTTTAAAGCTGTGCATGCTTGAATCCATGGATAAAAAAATCCATGGATAAGGAGGGCCGACTCTGTGTGTGTGTGTGTGTGTGTATATACACACAGAGAGAGATACATATATTCCAAAAAGCAAACCTTGATTTGCCATTTTATACAAGGGATATCATTTTACTATAGCATTGTATTTAATGGAAGTTGAGCATCCATTGATTTTGGTATTCCTGGGGGGGGGGGGGCAGCAGATACCAAGATCCCATTGTACCAAAAGCCAATGGGTGTCATCTTGGACTGGAGCTCAAGGAAAGCAGATGCAGATTTACAACCCTTAAGTCTTATCATATAACTCTAGCCACTCCCACCAGCTGCCTAAATGTGGTATAGTATAGGGCTCAGAAGGGTCATTAAATTGCAACCAAGTTCCTACTGCAACCCATTTTACTCTCAGTGTCTATATGCTCATCCTTCTTCAGAGTCCTGGCCCACAACAGGCTAATCCCAGCAGAAGTAAGAGTCAAGCGACACTCAGGGGTTGAGGTCAAAAAGCCTTGATTGCAACTTAGGAGCCCCAGGGAATCAGAGCACACTCAGAAGAGCAGAAGAGCACCAAACACAGAGGCAGTTTGTGCAGGAGGGACAGAAATCTTATGAGAGTGTCCTCTAAGAACTGTCCATGCATACTGTGCTCTGTGAGAATTGTCTCCTCATTTTTCTCCACCTTTCCTTTCTCAGATGGCCACCACAATTAGCATCTGCTGCCATTATCACTACTGAGCCATTTGGGAGCCTGAAACGGCCATCTTCCAATAGGCACTAAGATCTCCAGTCTCGCCTGATGCTGCCATACGCTTCACTCTGAAGGAAAGCTACTTTTTCCCTTTCTGTTATTAACCCCTGACTCCAGATGGCTATTTTTTTTTAATCTAGATGTTAGAAGTTAATACCAGTGCTAATGGCTTCCCATCCAAGGCCTTAATGGAAGCCACACAGGGGAACCAAGCCTACTATCAATAACTTTCAAGCTCTGAACTTGAAATCTGTATTTTGCCATTCTTTTCCTTTTGGGCCCCAAGTCTACTATGCCATCAAAGACATTCATCAGCTCTATCCTTTGTGAAGAAGAAGAATAACAAAAAGCAACAGATAATTTATTATGCCAAGGACATCTATATGCAGTTCTTACAGACGGTGTTGTATACAGGCTGCCCTGGGCTAAAGCAAAGAATGCTCCCCTTCAGAGGTCATATCTAGCACTGTTTTCAAGCAGGAGCTTCTACAAGGGCTGTCCTTGCTGCAAAACATACAAGGAATAAGGGATGCACACTGAAGGACTCTTGTACCTACAGGCCTCTGTTATTTCACTAGCACAACATGAGGCATCTGCTGCCTCAGTATACTGCTGCCTTAGAATATTTTGAGCCATGGGCACCATCACACTAGGAAGTCCTCTCATGCAGGGTTCAATGTTATGAAGTGGAGCATCTCTGTCTCCACAGCAGTCCAGCTTATCAGAGTGTTTCTGAGAAACACTAAGTAAGTATGCACCCAGATATATGTTTAGGGAAAATCAGTGGACAGGAACCGGATGAGTTGGTGCTCCCATTAGGCAAGGTGAGACAGCTGCCTCAGGCAACAGATTTTGGGAGTCAGAAAAGGGTAGTAAGTTGTTAGACAATTAATTTGTTGCTGCTGCATTTTTTTATTTTTTTTATTTTTTACTAGCAGGTTTGTAGAAAGAGAAAATATCACCATCTTGAACCAAAGTAATTTCACTGACTTTGGGCACCATGTTCCTTGACTAAGGTGGATAAGGACACCATTGTACCCTTTCTCAGGCAGCAATATGCTTTTGTCCAGCCCTGGGCACAACCAGCATTACTGTCAGAAGTACATTTAATCCATTCTGGCTTTTATTAAAGACATTGAAGGAGCGATCTAAGGTACCTATCCCCCAAATCAATTCATCACCTTAGACAGTTCCTTCTACAAGAGGAATAAAACTCAGAGCAAATTCACAGCACCATAGGGCCTGGCTCACTCAGTTCTAAATTAGAAGTCCCCCTCCCTAAGTGCTACACTTGCCACTTAGTTGACATTCAACCCATACATACACACATGCACACACACATCTGACCATTTACTATGCTGGGCTACATCTGCCCAAGTGCACAATTCTGTTAATTGCAAAGACCTACTATTTAAGCAAATGTGCTTCCGATTAGAGGAGTGGACAGACTAGAAGAGGCTAAAAAAGATGGAACTCATCAAAGCCAAAGCTGCCAAGGGCAACAGATTTCCTTTAGGGGATGAGTACTTGGTAGAAGATAACAGGTCCTTCAGCCACAAACCTGCCGCCGCTGCCACCCCCCCCTGCCGCCGCTGCCGCCTGCCACATTTGCTTAAATGATATTATTTTTGTTATTACTTGTTCTTGGGGTTTTCTTGGCAAAATCTCCACAGGGTTTTTGCCATGGCTTTTCTGGGGCTGAGAGAGTGTGCATGCATATTTTTAATTTTTTAAAAAAAAATTATTTATTTATTTATTTATTTATTTATTTTTGGTGCTTCGGCCCCCCAATTGTCTGAGGGACAGCAACCCGGCCCCCGGCTCAAAAAGGTTGCCTACCCCTGAACTATACAGTCATATCTTCCAATTTGCAGGGGATCCGTTCTGCCCCACCCACCCTCCGTGAATCGGAAAAATTGCAAATATTTTGGGGGGGGCACTGTTTTCAATGGCCACAAACTCTTGCGTGTGGGCCATTTTATCCCTCCTCATTTGCTGGTCCACAAAGGACCCAGACCATGGACTCCAAGTCCATGAATGGGGAGGGACGAGTGTACTTCTATTGATGCAGCCTAAAACCAAATTGGCTTTTTTAGTTGCTGCATCACACTATTCACTCATGTTCAACTTGTGGTCTACTAGGACTCCTAGATCCCTTTCACACGTAGTCTTCTTAAGCCAGGTGTCCCCCATCCTATATCTATGCATTTCATTTTTTTCTGTCTAAGTGCAGTACCTTACATTTCTCCCTGTTGGAATTCATTTTGTTAGTTTTGACCCAGCTTTCTAATCTATAAGTTCATTTTGAATGTTGATCCTCTCCTCTGGGGTATTAACTACTCCTAATTTGATGTGATCAGCATAATGGAAGGAATAATTTCAGTGCGCATGTGAGACAAAATACACACCAAGAAAATGACCTGAAAACCAACTCTGGGGTGTAGGCATGACAAAGTTAATTGTAGTCCTGTCATCATTGTACCCCATGCACAAAGGAGCTGGGTACTGATCCCACTATTTATAAGATCCTCTTGTTAATATTGACATAGGTCTCAACAAACAGGACCCTATACACAGACTATCTGCACAGACAATGGAACTCCCATGATCTGGAAAGTCCTTGAGAAATAGCTACATCACCTGCCCCAAACTCCACAGGTCAACAGACCAACTTGACAGAGATACAAACAAATCCACTGGCATACCACTGAATGATGATTAACTACAAGAGCTCTACTTGGTGGAGAACATGGGCTCCCCGACATTCTGAATCAATGAAAACAATGAAGGGCTTGGGGAAAAATAGTGGAATCACAATGGACAAAGACTCAGGAAAAATCCAACTGAAAACAAAGATAGAGTTTTTTTGTGGTGGGGGCAGCAAAGATTTTCTTTGTCTTCATGGTATCATCACAGCCTCATGCACTGCAGTTATTTCATGTAGGTAAGGGGCTATTACATTCTAATTTGCAAAACATTTTGCTGAGAAAACACTAATTTCTATTCCAATTTAGCCTCCACAATGAAGTTGGATTCTGAGGAGGTAATTATTTGCATGTTTTGAAGGTGCAGTTGCAGTTTGTTCCACCTGATGAAAAGAACAAGATGTTCAAAAAAGTGAGTCCAAGCACTTGCCAGATGACAGCTGGCCAAACTGGTGGAAGGGGCTGATTCTGCACTGCAAAAATAATGCAGTTTGACACCATTTTAACTGCCACGGCTCAATACTATAAAATCCTGATATTTGTCATTTGTTGTGGCACCAGAGAGCTCTGAAAGAGAATGCTAAATATCTCGCAAAAGTATAAATCCCAGAATTTTGTAGCACTGAGCCATGACAAAGCAGTGTCAAACTGCATTATTTCTGCACTACAGATGCAACCAGAAGTTTTGAAACTTTTTTGAAAGGGGGCTGTGTTGCAGTTCCTCTGCAATAGGGAGATGTAAACCCTTTATTTAAGAATTTTTTATAGGACCCCATCACCTTGTTATTGGCCAATATCCAAACTTTCTCTTCTAGGTAAGATCCAAGGCCCTGTTTGCAGGGGCCAATAGGCTCATTTCCCCACCCTATTATGATGTAGTCCAGAAGATGCATGTCCCAAGCCCTGGTTCTGGTGACATTTGGCATATTCCACACCAGATGCCCAACATATCACTCTTAAAACATGACTTAAAAACATACATGTTACTCCAGATCTGGAGTCCCCTGTTTCCGTGCTGCAGCAGCTGTCTATATGGGCATCCTGCTAAGCTGTCTGGTGCATCTGCCACTGCTGCAGGTTTCTCTCTGAAGTCAGAACAAGGCACTCAGCCATCTGATCAACACTGAGCACCTTGTTTTGACCTCCAGACATGGGTGAGCGGCCCATAGTAGCAGGAGATGCACCAGGCAGCTCAGCCTGATGCCCATCCAGACATCTGCTGTGGCGCAAGACCTGAGGGGCCGGCTGGGACATCTGTGGGACCAGGATACTTTGGGCTGTCCCCAGAGTATCCTGCCCTATGCAGACAGAGCCTTAGAGGGATCTGTGGCAGCATAACTCCACCTTCACCAGTTTTCTTGGATGGCAACGATTATTTAAATCCATTCCAATCTAGGGTCAGACCCGGTTACAGGATAGCAAGAGCTTTGATTTCACTCTGACCTTCCTCAGGAACAGAAAACAGAGAGCAGTCAACCATGCCAGTTCTGCTAAACTTCACAATAACATTCAGTACTATTGAACTTGGTATCCCCTTCTGGGCTGTTCACCTGATTTGGCTGAACATTTAAAGTGGTGCCAGAGGCTTTTGCTCAGCCACATGGCCATTAAGTGATAGAGGCTCAGTCCTGTCCCCCATGCATAAACGAGACCAGTGAGGAAGTAATCCCTTTTGGAAACTGGGTCTCATAACTATGGTGATGATTGCTGTTACATGCCCTCAAGTCAATTCCAACTTATATTGATCCTATCATAGGGTGTTCTTGGCAAGATTTATTCAGAGGAGTTTTGCCATTGCCTTCCTCTAAAGCTCAGAGAGAGTGATTAGCTCAAAGTCACCCAGTGGGGTTCCATGCTGAGTAGGGGGTGGATTTGAATCCTCTCAGTGATCTAGTACAACACTCAAGCCACTACACCATTCTGACTCTCTATGCTGATGACCTGAGTCAGGGGTAGGCAACCTTTCCCCTTTAAGGGCCAAGGGACTTCATCTCCCAGAAGCCTCAGCTATGTTGGCCAATAGTCCCATGTTGGCCAATAGCTCCTGGGATTCTGGGAGCTGAAGTCCCTCGGCCCTTAAAGGAGAAAGGTTGCCTACCCCTGACCTAAGTGATAATTTTATTTGTCCATAGAACAATGTCCTTCACAAACTGAGAGAACAATGCATCTAGTACAACAAGAACAAGTCATGTGCTGGTGACAAAATTACGACACAAGATGAAAGAGGTTAAAATCAAAAAACAAACAAAAGGTTAGTGGATAATAATTAAACTAATAATAATAGTGACAGCTACAACTGATCCCCTTTGCTATGCTGATCCACTATGCTGACAATCTAGGTCTGATCCACTATGCTGAACTGATCCACTATGCTGACAATCCAGGTCTGTCTGTCTGTCTCTCAATCTCTTGCACACATTCTCTCTCTTCGGATCAGATTTACAACAGGTTCTGGGTGGGGATGCAATGCTTCTGGAAGGCCAGAAACACAGCCTAGTGTGCTGTTGGATGGACAGACATGTGGCTACTGTGGACAGGAGTGTCTTTGCCCAAGTTCAGCATTAGTGGCAGCTGGGCATCTTCCTAGGGAAGGCCAATTTAGCCGTAATGATCCATGTTTTAATCCCTTCTTTAGTATAGTACTATATTGGGCTCTATGAGGAGTTGCCCCTCCAGCCAGACAGTTGTCTGGCATGTACTTTGGAGACCATATGCCAGGGGTAGGCAACCTATCCCCTTTAAGGGCCGAGGGACTTCAGCTCCCAGAAGCCTCAGCCATGTTGGCCAATAGTCCCATGTTGGCCAATAGCTCCTGGGATTCTGGGAGCTGAAGTCCCTCGGCCCTTAAAGGGGAAAGGTTGCCTACCTCTGCCATATGCAATTGGTTCACCAGTCTTGAACCAATAGCACCAGCTTCCAATTTGTTTCTGAGCATAAATCAAAGTGCTGGTTTTACCTCTAAAGCCCTAAATGGCTTATGACCAGGATATCTGATACCACCAGAGCCAGAATACCATCTGTTCCTGTATGAGTCTGCCTAGAATTTGAGATTGTCAAAAGAGATCATTAGTAATACAGCTGAAGCCCTTCTGTATGCACTACCAACCCAAGAGGCTAGGTTGACAAGTATAGGAGATAGGGTTTTCTCTGTGGCAGCTTCGCGATTGTGGAACTGACTCCCAGTGGATGCCAGACTGTCTCCACCAGGGGTAGGCAACCTTTCCCCTTTAAGGGCCGAGGGACTTCAGCTCCCAGAAGCCTCAGCCATTTTGGCCAATAGTCTCATGTTGGCCAATAGCTCCTGGGATTCTGGGAGCTGAAGTCCCTCGGCCCTTAAAGGGGAAAGGTTGCCTACCCCTGGTCTCCACCTTTGCTCAGTTTCCCGTGAGAAGCCAAAACTGTATTATTTCATATGGATTTTGTTTTTCACACTGTTTTTAAAGCTGGCTTTTAATCTGTTTATAAAGAATATTTTTAATCCTTTTTTTACTGTGCTTTGGTAATGCTAGCAGGTGAGAAAATACTTGCAATACTTTTTATTTAATAAATAATAAACAATAATAAATATAAATACTTATAACAGATAAATTTGTAATCAGATTGTATGATTCCCAGAACCTGAGCCTGACAAGACAATAGGGCAGGTT
Source organism: Phrynosoma blainvillii (assembly GCA_026167975.1). NCBI lineage: Eukaryota > Metazoa > Chordata > Lepidosauria > Squamata > Phrynosomatidae > Phrynosoma > Phrynosoma blainvillii. Next base: position 160,215,418 of record JANUYF010000004.1, read on the forward strand.
GGAAGGAAATCCTAAGGCTACACCTGCATCTAGTAATTTTCTGTTACCATCATTCTGTCCTTTGTTTATGCAGATGCTGGTATGCCCTCAATCTTATATGAGTACCTGGCCTTTCACACAATCTCTCCCTACTCATCGGCTGGGACTAAACTTACAATTCAGGGCTGCACACCCTACCAAACCCTATACATTCTTGTTATTATGGACTGCAAAAATGGCCCATAAGAAAGGTCATAGATTTTTAGGTGGAAGAAGTAAAACTTCAGGTAGGTGGGAGTAAGACTGGCATCCTATTTTACAAAGTGGTCCAAGGCTTAGTTTTTGTTTTTTGTTTTTTTAAGTGTAAATATTATTGGGACAGCCACTTTCTTTCTGGACCACATTCTTGACACAGATGCTGCATCTTCCCATTTCCTGTTCCTCTGAACATCAGGGGTCCTATTTACAATGCAGAAAGCAAAGAATAATCATGTTGCATGTAGTCACCCGCCTAAGACGTGTGACTTCACATCTGAGAAGTTGTCAGATAGCCCCTTACAAGAATATCTACTTCACTGTGAAAGTCTTGAGATGCAGAAGTCCACGAACAAATCAACAATTTGTCACATCCTTTGTGATGTTTGTTCAGAAAAATCTTCCAGTGGTGTTGTGGAAGGGAATTTTGTACAGCCCAAATATAATCATTTCCATACACAAAGGATTTTGAATTTGAATTGACATTTCCACATACCAATGGCATACCTATGTCCATCCCTGGTTTCCACTCCACCAAATGCATCTGAGGAAATAGACTTTAGTCTATGAAAGCTCATGCTGTCAACTTCTTTCTTTCAGTTAGTCTAGGTGCTACAAGATCTCTCTATATACTGATACTACAGACTAACACGGCTATATCTTTGAATTCTACAATCTCCCTTTGTCCTCTACCTCTCCTCGTCACCTGCTCAACACAACCTCTGCAGGATCTAACATTTTAGGATTAAAAATTGTGTATCCAAATTTCTACAGTCCAAATCTAACTACACTCCATGGATAATGTTGCTGTTGTTATACAAAACCTTCCTGCTCTGACCTCTATACATATACAGTATTTGTATTACTCATATAGTGATGCTACTTCCATGGTAATATTGTGATTCAATAATAATAATATAATAATAATTTATTTCTAGCCCGCCCCTCTGCTCAGCAATCGGGGCGGTCGGCAGTCGGGGTGGCAAATAATAATAATAATAATAATAATAATAATAATATAGTTTATTTTTATCTCGCCCCTCTGCATACACAACCAGGGCAGCTCACAACATTAAAGATACAGTAAAAATACAGTACATCCCAATTATCTCCTTAATTTCTAAAATGCACCCATTTTCCAAAGTTACAGGAAGAGTTAAAACACAGCAGCAATATGTATGCACAAACAAAACCTGAATCAAATCTTACATTCAGAATTTAGCAAACCCTCAGATACTAATTTGCCTTTACATTATTCAATTCTGATTTTAAAATTAAATCCATAGTTGTGGGTCTTATTCAGTTTTTTTTTTAAAAAAAAAAAATCTGGGTCCTATTTCTTGTTCATGAGTGTTAAGACACTGCCATTGAAGCCCAATTTGCCAATTCAATATTTTCATGAAGTAATTATCCACCCTAAAAACTGAAATGATATAATGATCCAAACACAAGAAATCCCCAGTGAGAGAGTATTTGAATTTTCTACATAGTTAAAAGCAGTTCACACAAAAGCCACAAAGCGTAACTCATTAAAAATAATTGATATGATCTAAGTGGCGGTATTATTGTATTTAAATATGCATACATCAGTCCTCTCTATAGCTTCATCCAACAAAACCAGCAAGAGCTGATTTCACCATTAGGCTGAGCAGAGTCCCACTCAAACAAGGCAGAATAATCAGAGCCAGTCTCTGTCTGGAAAACAGGCATCCTCACTTCTTCTGCTAGGCGGCTCACATGGTTAGATGCCTACAAGTTTTTAACTGAATGCAGCCTGAGCAGACAATTGGTACAACTGATAGTAGAACAGGCACAGTGGGACTTGGCCCTTTCCCTTCTGGGTTTTCTTCAGCTCCAAATCACTGAATGAAAGAGTGACAGGGGGTGCATTTTAAACAGAAAATGACCAGAGGTAAAACATTAAAACATTCTCATTGACCACACACCTTTAAAAAAATCATGGTTCTCAGAAATACAAAGGCAAGCAAACTGTAACATTTCCAGGCCCACCTTCACTGCACAACTCAGTTAAGAAGGTTTGTCCAGAGGCAATTAATATATGTTACAGGTTGATAGTCAAGGTAATGGCCATCTATTCTAAAACATCTGCCAGGCACTTGGCATAGCATCTGAACATATTTGCAAAGGCTAGGTTAAATGGACAATTGTGGTGGGATGGAGGGATGCATTATAGAGATGAGATGGATGTAAACCTCAATCCATTCCTGCAGGCTAATTTGTTTAAGTGCTCATTACAGCAAGGGCCAAAAGGGCAAAGGGAATTAGGTATTATTTTAGCAAATTCTAGTTTGATGCATGGAACGAAGATGGCTGGTTGTTCATCATCTACCCAGAGGGATAGCACATGCATCGCGGCAGCCTGGCTTTTGTTCCAGCATTTGCCTCTGTGTTCATTCAAAGTAAGTGAGTGAAGGGAGCCATTCATCTTCTACAGCTCTGTATCAGCAGAGTAACAAAGGACAACATGGTACCTGGCACCATAGGTGGATTTTCCCCCTTTTCTTTAAAAAAGTAATCTGCTAGCCCTTGTGACTGAAGATATGCTTGGAAAATATGCTGCCACCAAGTGGGAAAACAAAACAAAAAGGTACTTCCTTTGAGATCCAGGATGTCTCCTGAATTGCATAGGATCGGAGGCACCCTTTTTTTCCGCTAATGGAATTTAAGTATTTCCTAGTATCACATGGCCAGGAGGAGGAATGTCCTGCCTGCATAGATATCCTTCACTTTCAGAACACAACCAACATCTTGATAAAAGGCAGGTCTGCAACTAACGTATCTTTTTTTTTCTCCTGTATAATTTTTAACATCTTTGCCTGATGAAGAAGCCAATGGAGCTTCAAAAGGTTGCATCATGTATTTGTGCATTTTTGTTTGTCTAATAAAAGGTATCACTGTTTTGTGATTTTGGATGCTACTGTACCTTTGCTACATGGCCAACATGGTTAATATTGCTCAGTTATAGGGGAGCCCCCAGCTTGTTATTATACTCATTCTTTGTACGAGTAAATTTCCATGTTCTGTCCCCGTTCAGGAGTGGAGGGGGCAGGAAAGTGTTACAGAAGTACAGCTCAGATTAGTCACAATATCTAAAAATGACAATCCAGAGATATGTGGAGGAGACAGTATAACAAGTATTCTCCCTCTCCTTGCTTACTTATGTCAGGGGCAACCCATCCTGGCAATTTCAGATGCTCCAGTGAAGTGGCATTTGAAGTTTGTTTCTGGTGTCCTAGGCAAGGTACCTGCTAAAGCGTTTTTGAAGGCAGGGAAGTGTCGGCAATAGGATCAAATGCCCAGATATTTCTGGAGGATAAGCTGTTTAGGTCAAAGTATGGAGCTTCCATTCATCACAGCCTCTGCTGTGAATTCTACACCGATAACACAAGGACAAGTAGCTCTAATCCATGCCAGACACATTGTCATTTGAATCATGCACTCCTATGTGGATGGTATGCTGATAATGATGTGCTATTGAACAACCCACATCCCACAGTGTGTCATAGCAAACTGGGGCAACTGGTTGTATATTCCCTTCCCCTCTCCTATTTAAACTGTTTTAATTATTTTATATATGATTGTCTACTTACAATGGGCCCTTCGTATCTACTGGGGGTTGGTTCCAGAACCTCCCATGGGCATATATGGATGTTCAAGTCCCATTAAATACAATAGATAGTAAAATGGTATCCCTTATATAAAATGGGAAAATCAAGATTTGCTTTTTATATAATATATGTATGTACCTATATGTATATGTACATGAATACAGTTGCCCCTCCCAATTCGCAGGGGATCCATTCCGGACCCCCTCATGAAAATGGTGACTCTCACATATTTGCATCCCATAGAAAATAATGGTGTGTGCACCTGAGGCACGGATGTGGGGCTGCATGCTGCCATTTTATTAATGGCCACTTGTCACTCCTGTGAAGAGCAAGACTACAGATTCCAAGTCCATGAAAAGTGAGGGACAACTGTATAAGTATTTGTGTACAGTGGGACCTCAGTATCTGCGGACTTGCCATCCACAGATTTGAGCATCCGCGGACAGCAAGCTTGCACTGTCCCCAATGGTGGTGTGTGCACACAGCTGTGTCACCATTGGGGACAATGGAACAAAAGTCCTCCCTCCCCCTCCCTCATTCCTCCCTCCCTTCTTCCTTCCTTCCTTCCTTCCTTCCTTCCTTCCTTCCTTCCTTCCTTTCTTCCTCCCCCTCCTTCCTTCCTCCCTCCCTCCCTCCTTCCTTCCTTCTTTACCTCCTTCTTTCCTTCCATCCTTCCCCCTCCCTCCCCTTCAAGGCTTCTGCTCTTGGCTTGGCTTCAGGGGTGGAGACTGGAGACTTGTTGGACAGAGGGAGCTGGAGCTGGTGCAGGGACTTGGGGTGTTGGGCCAGGGGGTGGGGAACTCCAAGACCCAAGGCTAGACCCTAGCTCCCTCCAGCCGATGGGGCTCCAGCCTCCGCTTCCGAAGCCAAGCCTGGGGCAAAATCCCTAGAGGGAGAGGAAGGAAGGAAGGGGTCAATGGGATGACCATCAATGGATTTTGGTATCCCCCATGGATACCAAGGGTCAACTCTCTCTCTCTCTCTCTCTCTCTCTCTCTCTCTCTCTCTCTCTGTAGCTATGGATTCTTGAATCTGTGGATAAGGAGGGCAGAATGTAATGGTGTTGTTTTTTTAATTTTTGCCCCATATATTGTTTTATCTGAATGTTATTTTTGAAAATGTAAAGGTGACATGGGTCTCATCTTGGGAGAAAGTCAGTAAATAAATAAATAATAATTACCAAAGTAAAAGTAAAACGTAAAGTTCTGCTGCTGAAGGTATGAGGCTATGGAGTGAAGGGCTATAGTAAAACAAAACACTGCTGCATTTTTCTTTAGGAAAAAGAAACTTGGGAAAGATGAGGGTGCAGAATTTCACCCTCATCAGTTTTAAAGCAAAAAAACATTTCTTGGTGCCTGCTCCACTAGTAAAATCCAGTGGTGTAGCATAAGGGTTCAGCACATAGAAAGGGAGTGGAAATCCTCTGCAAGACTGCAGCCCCTGTAATATTGTCCACTCCTGGGACAATGGATATAGCTTAATGGTGCCCCTCCATCCCCCTCTGATTCAGCTGTCAATCTTAAGTCATATTCACTTCATCCTACACACAGAGCTTCAGGAAAAAAGCTTTTTAATACACCAGAATGCCAAATAAAAAGAAAGATGGAAAGAGGACCTGGCTGACTGCAGCTCATTAATTTGTTTTTCTGGGAGGGAGGGGGGATCTGTCAAAGGGTCTACAGACCAGCAATGCTCAGAGACTGATCAGTGCAAGGGACTTTTGAGTCTAATCAAATATGCTCCAGTTACAGAAACTGGATAAAGTCATAAATCTGTCCACAGCTCAAGGAAATGGGGGCAATTAAGCCTGCAGGTGTGTATAATTGTCAAATTGATGATCTATATAAATCAGCAAGGTCTTGAATGTGGCAGGCTTAGTACAGCTGAGAAACAGGCTCTTTCCAATAGGCTCCGCAGCAGCAGGAGGTCACTCGCCTGTGGAAAGCAAAGCACTGGGAGAAATCCGTTTCACCTTCACTAAGCCAGCTCCTTCTGCATTCATGGCAATCAGTCTCTCAGCAGCAAGATGTGCCAAGGACTTCAAGGAATTGGCAGAAAAAGATGACAGATGTATTTTCTCAATGGTTACTGTTAAGCATGCCCTTAATATTTATGGTTTTCATCTTCTAATGTGAAAATCACATATTTGTTGGTGCCCTAAACCAGAAGCAAGTTTGGGGTCATGATCATTGGCTTCCTGTGTGTGGGAGGTTTGGGGGGGATTGTACAAGGAAGACAACTTGCACAGCACAACAGTGACACAGGTCTGCATTAGACTGTTTAGAGAACTTCACCAGGCAACACGAGGCACATGATAATAGTCTAACACGATAATAATAGTACTCATATGAAATGAAACCCTGGTTTTGATTTGCCTCATGAAAAGAGCAAATCTGCTCTTGTGGATTAAGTTTCCACCACACACTCACACAGACCATGGTGGAACAGCCAATTTTCAGGCAATGGCAGTTTTGTCTTTTCATTCATGACGTATTCATTCATTCCACAGCAATCTGAAGATGCTTCTAGAACTGACTTACTTCTCAGCCTCTCCGCCTCACAAAATACACATTTTATCCTAAGGTAGGAAAACTTTGCTCATGAATGCTCCCCTGCCCAGTTGAGAACTGCATTACAAAATTCAGAGGAAGGCAGAACCCAAGTGATAACTTGTGTTCCAACTAGTGTTTTAACTCAAGAAGCAAAAAACAAGTAGTTTGCCCATAAAACATATACTGACACTTCAGGCAACCTGATGTTGAAGGAATGGGAGCCCAAGTGACTTTCAAAACAAAGAGACAATTTTTCATACCCCTAGTTAAAAGTCTGGGTAAATACCCTTCAATGCCATGTTTATATTGATGCAAAACTGATCTTCAAGTTTACATATGTCTGATGGGAATGATAAATGTACATAGTGTAACTGCAATCCAGAGATGAGCACAAAAATCTTAACAGTTCACATAAAATGTTATTTACCCACAGCTGTCAGTGGACAGCTAGAGACCAACATATGATCAGTTCCTCACTAAAAAGGAATCAGTTTGCCCTGGTCATGTGGTTGAGCCTCCTTGCAAGGCTGCATGTATGCCTAAGAGAATGCTAGTAAGAGCCTGTGTAATACTTGAATATATGCTCTCCGCAAGTTGAAACCAAGTTCCTGACATTTTCACCTCTAAAAAAAAATATCTCTGTAGCAGAGCAAGGAAACAGTTTGGCCTGCAAACTTGGGAAACTACATCCAGTTGGCATGGAAGATATTCAGTAATTTGATCAATGGTGTCTGATTCAGTAGGTCTGTTCAGGCAATTCTCCGTAAGTACACCTTCCTGTTGGAAACATCTGCCCATGTTAAGGAGTTTATCACACAGGGAAAAATTGGAAGGTTAAAATGGTAAGAAACTGATTAACTCACAGTTGTGCAAATGGTTTTCACACACAAAATACTGTTATCCCATGAAGAATCCAAGATTAATCTGCACTTGCACGCAAATGTGGGAATGGTTTTCACATGACAGGACCAAATGTGCCTCCATCCCGATAATGATTAAAGTGCGTGCATCCCGCAAAAACAAGCAAATACGCAAATGAATTTCACACATAGAATGTAACAAGGGCACAGAGGAGAATGGATGGATGAATGAATGAATGAATGAATCAATGAATGGTATCTGCTCTTGCCACTCACTCTTCCTTCCTTCTTACTCCCCCCCCCCCCCATATGCTTCACCTCTCTCATCCTTGGGGTGTACCTTCTCTTGCTTTTTGCATTTGGCTGCTCATACAACTTGATCTTTTTCTGCCAGAGTGGGACTCAATGCTTGTCTCCCAGTCTGAGCCAGCAGGAGGGAAGGCTGTCCCCTTTAAGAGATTTTGGACTTCAGCTCCCAGAAGCCTCAGCCATGTTGGCCAATAGTCTGGATTTGTGGGAGCTAAAGTCCAAAATCCCTTAAAGGGGATAGTTTAGCGATTGCTGCTGGCTCAGACCAGGAGCCATTCATTCATTCATTCACTCACACTCTCTCTGCCCTTGCATCAGCTGCTCTTTTAAGAGCCCTGGCTAGAGGAGGAGAGACATTCACACACAGAGGCACAGGAGGAAGAAGCAAGCATTTTCACTTGTGTGTCTGTGTGCCTCTGCCTTTACCTGATAAGATGTTCCTTTAAGAGCCCTGGCTATTATCCATAAAGAACCACAAGAAAATCTGGCAACAAGCACAAAAACGGGGAGAATCCCACAAATGGCTTTCACACTACAGCAATTGAGCCAAGAAAGTGGATTCATGAATGAGATGGAATTTCCAAAAAATGACTATTCCCTGATTCATATCACTTTCTGTTTGGATTCTAAGCAGTTTGTGTGCATCGTCATGTGAAAACCATTTGCGCAATTGTGTCTAATATGCTGGATAACCACAGGTTCTGACCTATTTAAACTTCCAATTTTCCCTGAGTGATAAACTCCACAGTTTCTATTATGCATGCAGATTTCCTTTTTTGAGTGCTGTGGGAACTGAAATTCCTTTCTACCCTTCACATCACCCAAAGCCAAAACCCCTGAAGGGTTCTGTCCATGTTTTGTGGCAAGCCAGCAGGACCACAGTAGTGTCTGGCTACATCCTCATAGCCAGACATGATACGATGACATCAGCACTGAGATCTTCCAGGGCCCTCCATACTTGCTTTATATCTGGCTATGGTGACATAGCCAGATGCTTCTGCAATCTTGCCAGCTTACCATGGAAAGGCCATGCAAGACAGCTTTGGGGGCTATTCAGTATGGGGTATTTTGGAATGAAGACCTACTATGCTAAACTGAGCCTATGGGATTACAATCCAAATGTGGGGATGTACACGTACATGTAAGCTCCTTCTCCTGCCCTCACAGTTAGCTTACAGATCTTCCTTAATCCAGTACAAAGATGTAAGAAGTGTTTTGTAAGTTTTGCCTATAAAGATCACAATTCTGGGAGCCCTGAATGTGCTTACAAAAGTCATGAAGCATGCTGGGATATGGACTTGGGGCTTGAGTTCCCAGACATCCCATTTTATACGAATCCCTTATTTAGAGGCCAGAGAAGCTGCCTTGTAACCATATTATATGGAAAATCTCATAGTAGTGTAAGCAGGAAGAGTGGGCATGCAGATTCCATGGCATTTGGTATGTAACAATGGCCTCAATTACATACCAAGTGCTGGAGTGTCTGTCTGCATCAGCATGGCTGGCAACTCCATTGTCTTTCCTCCCATTCTTCCTGTTCTTCCTTACCTCCCACTCGCTACTAGCCTGGCATCATGAGATTTTAGTTGGTTTGATGGCAGGAAGGATAAGCAGCAGACATGCTACTCTCTGACATCACAGGAGGGTGCAATGCAGGGAGGGTGACTGCCTGGCTCGGCTGGCAAGGGCTGCCTCCAGCCATACTTCACTGTCTGTTGTCCTTTGCCTTTATTCATTCCTTCGCCTCACTTTCCCTGCCTCAGCCCTGCTTGCAAGCCAGCCCATTGCCACTGAATCCTGCCCAAGTGGACCATTTCATCTTCCTTCCATTCTCTTTATTCTTACATTTTCCTTTTTCTCTCCCTGCACCATCCATTTTAAATTCTCCACCCTCACACACACCACAAGCCTTTCTTCCCTGATCTATTTTCTGATTCTTTTCTTTATTCCACCCCCAGCATATCTCCCACTGGCCACATTCACCTTCTCTTGCAGTCCCGTTTTCTTTTGCTTCCTTTTTCCCACCCTTCCTTTGTGCTATCTGTCCATTCCCTGATTCATTCACTCCCCTCCCCCTGCCTCCTCTCCTCTTCTTCTCTCTGCCCTACTGCTCTCTCCCCCCCTTTCCCCCTTCTCCACTTGAGGCCCTTCTCCCATCCATTGCCTATCCCATTCCCTTCTTTCCTTGTCCTCCTGCCCAGTTCTTCACTCCCTTTCACAGGGTCACTCTCCCTCCTCAGCAGCTGTGGTCCCTCTCTCCCCTTCCTCCCTTCCCCTCCATCTTCAAGTCAAATATTGCTGTAATTCTCTTTTCCTCTCATTCTTTCTTTCCTGGACTATGGTTTCTCATTTGAAGGTGCCTCTAGATGGGGAATAAATCTCAGAAAATGATGAGCCTTTCTCTTTCTTTTTGTAGCTGTGGTGTAGTGTAGTGCATTGAGTGCTGGACTAGAATACTGGGAAACCAGGGTTGAAATCCCTGCTAGCCATGGAAATGCACTGGGTGACCTTAGGCAAGACACACTCTCTCATCCTCAGAGGAAAACAAGGGCAACCCCCAACTAAACAAATTCTGCCAAGAAAACCCCATGGGTTGTCATAAGTCAGAAATGACTTGAAGGCACACGTCAACAAATCTATGTGTTTGCATCCAGTCTCTTCCTTGAAGTCTCCTGGACCCCCCCCCTTTCCTTCCCCCCCTTATGTCTTTCCCCTTCCCCTCCTTCTCATTACATGTCACATCCAAGCTCATACAACATTTCCGAAACTAATTTTCACCAATTCCCACTTAGTCTTTTATATTATTATTCAGGTACTACAGTCAAAGTGCTAAGTACTTTAGCAGTATTACACTAGATAAGCAGTAGGATCTTTTTGCTTTAGTACTAACATTCCCCTTTCCCTCACCTGATCTCTGTCGAACCTGTGTTTTGGGAATAATACCTGTGTTTACCTGGTGGCAGCCATCTTCACTGCTTCCGATTCAACAGAAACAGACAAACAAGTATAAATGCATTTCATTTCAGAGACTACTGGGTTAATTTAAAGTGACCTGATGAGTGAGAATGACAAATCTCTGGTAATGCCAGGGCCTTGCAGCAAATGAAAACATCATGTGAATCTCCAAAATAAAGTCAGTTTGTACAAGAACAAAGGAGTTAAGGGACTGCTAAATACGAGGGGGGGGGGTACTCCAGAGACATTTCCTCCTACTTGGAGGGGCCCTAACTCTCCACAGCTCAGCAATAGCATCTTCTACTTTGCCCCTGGTAATTTTTTGCAGATATTTCTCTTGCTCATATTTTTTTCCCCTCCACTTAAACTCACTATCTTTCTTCTTCTCATCCTACATCCTTTTCTTTCCTGCTTTCCAACCTATCACCAAGTCACTCACATGATGTCTTCTTTCTAGACTGCCTCAGTTTTCACTCTCCTTTGCTTTCCTTCCTAGTTGGTTAACTTCCCTGTGTCTTGTCATCCACCATCCCCTCTGTAGCACAAGAGACAGTGGGGCAACTGATGCCCCAATGGTGAGACAATCCTTCGGGGCAGCTGGAGAGTATCCTTGGAAGGTGGGGCTTTATGAACAGGATAGATGGAGATAAATGTTTCTCTGACTTTCATAACACTAAAAGGTTATTGGCTTCAAGGTAAAGTGATATTTTTTATTTAAGGCTTGCAAAACTGACCCACAAAAAGATGACTAATGTGCCTGCACATATATATCTACGCTAGTCATAAAAGAGGACTTCTGCAATTAGGAATGCTTCCTTACTTGCCACAGGCAATTGGGCAAATGGCTATATACAAGCTTGACCAAAGAAGACTTCAGTCACTAGGTCAGATTTTGGCCAAAAACTTACTGCTTCTGCTTGACAGACCCTGGAAGCAGCAATGACCACTGCTGAGCCTTAGATGTGTGATGCAGGTCAGTGCTCACCAAAGCCATTAAGTAAGGTTAAACTGACAACTTTCCTACCTAGATAACTTTTTAAAAAATCCTACCTTTTAAAATAAATTAGAAGACTGTACATCCTAACCCCTCCTCCCAACACCATCATGAACCAAGGGACAGACAAAGAACATAACTGCAAGTTACTGTTGTGTGCCTTCAAATCGTTTCTGACTTAAGGCAAACCTATCACAGTGCTTTCTTGGGAAGATTTGTTCAGGGAAAGTCTGCCACTGACTTCATCCAAAGGCGAGAGAGTGTGACTTGCCCAAGGTGAGTTTCCATGGTAGAGTGGGGTTTCAAATTCTGGTCTCCAGATTTGTAGTCCTACGCTCAAATTACTATACCACGCTGCAAATTATATTAGTCTTCTTCACTAGTTAACTTCACATATTGTATCAACACATGAGACAAGGAGCACCTTAATTTCTGATCCCCATCATCATATCCCTTGCCTTCTCCCTGTGAGGGGCAATGAATCTGAAGCAAGAGTCTCTGCTATCCATGCATATGAGCTGGAAAATCAGGATTCTGGGACAAGTAGAGAGCATTCACTGACAAAAGAGGCTCGCTGCTTCAGGAGGGAGTTCACACACACACACACACAGGAGGGCAATGAAATGGGAGATGGGGGCTAGGTGGACCCCTCCTCATGTGGTGATAATAAGTGATAGTTTTTTGTGGGTTTTTCGGGCTGTGTGGCCATGTTCTAGAAGAGTTTCTTTCTGACGTTTCGCCAGCATCTGTGGCTGGCATCTTCAGAGAATACTGGAATGAGCACTCAGCAAATGCAAATGGGAAACTAACCAGGGTCAGGGGCTTTCCCAACAGACAACAGCAGACAATATCCTTGTTTGCATACCTCCCACCCTGAAGCCATGCCATTAACAACAGAACAATACCTATTCAACACAGGACAATACACAGTTTACATGGGAATCACTCCTCCCTACCCAGGGTCTCACAGTATATATAGACCCACTCTCTTCCATTCCAGTATTCTCTGAAGATGCAAGCCACAGATGCTGGCAAAACGTCAGAAAGAAACTCTTCTAGAACATGGCCACACAGCCCGAAAAACCCACAAAAAACTATGGATGCCAGCCATGAAAGCCTACGACTTCACAATAATAAGTGAATTGGGCTAAACTTAATACGTAGTTCCCAAATTCATGTTTTCCCAAGAAGGCAGGCTTAACTAAGGGCCTTTACAGACTGCCAGAAATAATGCAGCTTGAGGCCACTTTAACTGTCCTGGCTCAGTGCTAAGGAATCATGAGAACTGTAGTTTATTATGGCACCAGAGCTCTTTGACAGAGAAGGCTCAATGTCCCAGAAAAAAATACAATTGCCATGATTCCTTAGCATTGAGCCAGGACAGTTAAAGTGGCCTCAGGCTGCATTATTTCTGGCAGTCTGTGAAGGCCCTAAGTATACTATTACGGAGCTTGAAAGTGACTGGAACATTTTCTGGTAATGAGGGTGTAATGAATTCACATTTCAAAGATAAAGTAACATGTAGAACTAAAACTACTTGATTTGTGCAGCAAGTAACATTTTCTATTATTTTCAACATCAATGGGCATTTTTCCTAAAGCTTTTTTAAAGTTAAAAAAAAGGTAACAACCAATGCAATGAATAATGAAAAAGTTGCTTTCCCAACATTGCAATAAGTATGACAACAAATTAACTTTGATGCTCTGTAAGAAGTAACAGATACTAAGCATTTTTTTAAAGGACTTTCTCAGCACTGTACACTTTATAGTGGGATCCAACAAAGAGCCTGTGTTCTCTCAAGCCTTTCCACAGTCTCTCCCTTTCAAAAAGAAGGTTTTTGTGATTCAGGACCCCTCCAAATCCTTCCCTACCCTTTCACATGGCCAGTGCCAGCTGAGGCTCTGTAACACACTCTGCCATATTAAACCACCCATCTCAGGAAACCTTCCTATGAATCAAGACTAAGCAATGAAAGCTTACGAAGACTTTGTGCTTGGTAGATTAAACACCCTTAACAACAGAAGTCATTACTGCTCAATGAAAGTGTGTGCTTGCATAAACCCATCCAATTCTGCAGCACTCCAACTTTCCAACTCCAAGACCATTCAGGCAATTTGCAGCTGAACAGATCTTTGTAGCATACACCTTATGCTACTGCAGAGTGTAATGAGGCATCAATGCCCTACTCTCCTTTACAATGAAGAAGAGAAGAAAGGGGAGTGCTGAATTCATCACTTGTCAACCACCTTCCCACGGATGCTTCCCACCCCCAGATGCTTTTTTTTTCTCCCAGAGTTCAATCAGATCTTTCTATATTGTGTTTCCTCCCTCTGCTGCTTTTCAAAAGTTGTCTCCCCATAGTTGTTTTTTTCTTTAAATATGGCATGGTACATCTCACAATACATTTGACAGATAAGCTGGACATTTTGCTGTTGTTAACTGTCCTCAAGTCAATCTTGACCCATGTAACCCTTTGACATCTCCAAGCACCTCTGTCCTCCACTGCTCTGCTTAGTTCCTGCAAACCCATAGCCATGACCTTCCTAATAGAGTCCATCCATCTAGCATGCAGCCTCCCTCTCTTATTACTTCCCTCCACCTTTCCTAGCATTATTGTTTTATTCCAACGAGTCGTGCCATCTCATGATGTGGCTGAAGAACAACAGCTACTGTTGGATTATTGCTGGGCAAACCACAGGATGTGCCCAAATCCAACATATTCAGCACACTTTGTAGAATCAATTTCCCATTTTGAAAAGTTTCTAGCCCATATGATTACAAACATTTGTCCAAAGTACAGTATCTAGCAAAAGCTCTGTCTAAAATCTGTATGTGGACACCAGTTACACATGTGCACAAGTTCCCACCAGACAATTTTTCCTTCATCAGTTCCTTGCTAAGCCACCAAACTACCTGAAACACCACCAGGTTGAATTCAAATATTATTCCAGAGGTTTCTGGGAGGGACTAACAAAATTATTATTATTATTATTATTATTATTATTATTATTAGACCTCAAATGCAGGGAAGACTACCTGTATCCAAATGCAGCAGGGGTGGACTCCACAGACCAAGCTGTGCCACCCTATTTTTAGTTGCTCCACAGTGTGCAGTGGCACCTAACATTTTGGATGATATTGCACAGTTTCTGGCTAACTTTTGGAGCAGTTTGGGATGACCTGCTGACATTGTTGTGTTAGAATTATGGTTTGGGTTAATTTGTGGTTAAATCAGTTTAGCTGCAGCAATATAGCAGCAACAAGCGTGCACTCCACAGGTATTTAGTAAAAACAACTAGATCTGAGCTTCTGGTAAATAAACAGGATACATAAGTAGGTAAAAAGAAACTTACTGTATTGTTACATCTAAATTTTACAAAAAATAACTAATCAGTAGAGAAAACTATACTTCACGTATGCAAGTAAGAAGAGAAATACCCCCGTATTTTCCGGTGTATAAGACGACTGGGCGGATAAGACAACCCCCAATTTTTCCAGTTAAAATATAGAGTTTCAGATATACTCGCCATATAAGACGGCCCCTCTTCCAATGGGGGAAAATGAGAAAGTGTTGGGGGAAAGGACTGCCAATATACTAGGTGACGCATTCTGGGGTATGTACAATTTGCGGCCAAGTAAGTGACCCTGGGCATGTCACACACTCTCATCCTCAGAGGATGGTAATGGCAACCCCCATTTGAAGAAACATGTCAAGAAAACCCCATGATAAGATTGCCTTAGGGTTGCCATAAGTCGGAAAGGACTTGAAGAACACAAGAACAACAAAAAAGTCTGCGGTTGTTTCATAGGTAGTACATGGGATTAGGAGCCAGCATGGTGTAGTGGTTTGAGTGTTGGACTACCACTCTGGAGACCTGGGTTTGATTCCCCACTCTGCCATGAAACCACTGGATGAACTTGGACAAGTCACACACTCTCAGCCTCAGAGGAAGGCAATGGCAAACCTCCTCTGAACCAGTCTTGCCAAGAAAACCCCAGGATAGGGGTTCACCTCTTATCCGCTGCTGCTTCCTCCTCCTGCCTCACACCACACCACGCCACCCCTTCCTCCTCCTCTAACCTGGACTTCCTTTCTTCCTCCTCCTCCTGCCTCTTGCCGCGCCACCCCTTCTTCCTCCGCCTCCTCCACCCAGTGTATAAGACGACCCCTGACTTTGGAGAAGATTTTCTTGGGTTAAAAAGTAGTCTTATACGCCAGAAAATACTGTATCTTGAGGAGCAAAGCTTGTTTTCTGCATTCATGCTTGGTAGGAGCAGGCAGGATGTGCTACCAAACAAAGAATCATAAAATATTATTACCCCAGGAAGAAACTCTCAGGAAGAAGAGGGTATGGGAAGTGACCTCTTCACAGACACACTGACCAAATGACCACAGAGATATACATCAGTGTTTCTATGCAGAAGACACTGCCCCTTCTCAAAGGAAAACATGGAATGACTCATAAGCATTGATGCTAATACTCCCAACAGGCTGGTCATAATTTTTTAGTGTCCCAGAATTGCTGGAGTTGTTGTGATCTCTTCTGCCCAAAACTATTTGGTGGGGTAGGGCCAAGAAGGCAGAGGGGTTTCCCCAGGTAGCATAATTCCCAGCCAACCTCCCATGTACAGTATGGGACATCTGCAGCTAGAGGCAATCTGTGAAAGGGGTTCATTGTTCAGGGCAAAACTTTTGAGACCTTTTAAACTTTAGTCTATCCGTACTGACCACCCATTTACTTGATCCTTCCTTATATTCCATGAATCTTATTCTCTATTCTCTTTTATTATCCAACTGTTGCAAGCTGCACGTAATACAGCATTGACAATTTGGTTTTAATAAGCAATTCTTCCTCTTGGTGCTGACTTTAGTCTCATTGATCCCATTAATCAGATCAGCTACCATATTATATAGCACGTAACGGTACATGCCAGACACAAGCACAATAGGGCTTTCAAAAGCCCTCAATTTGCTTGCTTGCCTGCCTAAGACTGCCATAAAAATAGGTGCAGGAGGAGTAGAAATTATCGTTAACCATCAGGCAGGCTCAGCTGTACCTGTTGGACTATCTCTAACCTGATGACAATGAGGTCAGACCTTAGATTTGTAAGATTCCTTCTCCTCATGGTGATACTTGCAAAATTTGGCTTCCCTTGCTATGGGATTAGGACTACTTAGCACATAATCACTTGATTTGCAATGATTTCATTGTGCAGATCTAAAATCACATCCACTTCATTACACAATATTTCTATGGAGTCAGGTGGGAGCCCCAAATTTTGAGAGATCAAGTGATGTTCATGCCCATATGAGTAAGCATTTAACCTTTAGGTTTCTAGCTTGAGGAAAGAAAGTTAAGGCCTCTCTAAAAGATAAGATCAAGAGGTAATAGAAATCAGAAATCTTCTATATCCAACAATCCCAACAATCTTAAATGTATCTGAAATTATCAGATTGAACTGTTGTGCTCTCCATCTCAAAAACAGGCTTGTCAATTTTGTTCCCACTGCTCTCTACGTAAGCTGATATAATTCCAAGAATAACTAATAGGACACAAGGATGTACATATGGAAACATGGAAACAATATTTTTATTTATCTTAATGATTTCCACAGGCATATTTTAAAATTTACCTTAGGTATTGTGTGTATTTTAATTTAGGCCCTTACAAAACCCACAAAATGGGTCACATTTTTATCTGCTTGTTGAAAAGGAACAGTCTCTTGCTCTTGCTTCCAGTGCTTGTTAATGTCGGCAGAAACATTCCCACCAACTTCAATTGGAATTTTTTAAACCCATTCTAGCTCCCACTAACATCCGTTCCTATAGACTACAGCAGAATTGGGTTCAGTCCAGCTTTTCCTTTGAGAGAGCCAAGCTTTGAAACATGAGCAGATGAAACTCAGAAGGAAATTTTTTTCAAGATCAATGCTGAAGTTCTGAGACATGGGGTGAGTAGGTTGCAAATTGGTTATCTGACTGGATTATATGCTTAAATTTGTTCATCCTTTAAAAAAATCTAAATCTAATCTTTGTGTGTGTCTCTCTGTGTGTGCTAAAAATCCTCCCTTTCTTGCTTGCTTGCTTTCAAAAAGGGATTTTGCAGTCTTGCTCTACTTTCCCCCCCCTCAGCACAGTTCTTTGAGCAGCAGGGCAAAAAGCATAGCATTTTTTTTAAAAAAATATATGAACAATGTGAAAGTGATTCTGCCTCAGCCAATTTCAGAGATGTTTTGCATGAAGGAAATACATGCAAACAGCACCAGCTGAAGAACTTGGTGTAAATCAAAAGCTTGCATTCCCTTCTACCACCATTAGGTACAAAACCACCACTCTCCTGCTCTCTCTGTCTCATTTTTGTCTCATATATTACATTTACCACTCTCTTCTGACCTGCGGTTTCAAAATTCTAAAGCTGCCTTTTTCTTCTTACAACCAACTAGTACTTTCTTCTTCTTCCAAAATGCTTTCCCCTTATCCCCAGGGTCACATTTCCCCCATTTCCAGAACTTTGTACTGCTAATAGTTAATCGGCTTTTACTACAACCCATTCTTTTATCAGCCTTTCTGTCCTCACTGGATTTCTTACACCCTTATCTGATCTTATCACTTCAGCTGCAATGGCAGAAGCAAGGATGGAAACACTGCAGCCAAAACTGTAGCCAGTGCCAGGCAAATGGAGCACAGCCATGGTGAAGGAAGGAAGGAAGGAAGAAAACTACATATTGTTACTTTATTTTAACCAGTAGCCAGGACTCTACAGTAGCTAAGGCTCTACAGATATGATCCTGTTAGGTTTTTGATGGGATATATAGTCAATGTTGAAATGTAAAGATGTGTGTCTGTATTTTTCCATGATGAGAAAAATCTGCTTCTGGGCCTAAAGCACAACATCTCAGTCCAGGTGTTTGAAGAGTCAAAACAAGGGAAGTTAACAAGATGGAATACATGGGAAAGAGATCTTGTTTATAAAGAGAATTCAATAACAAAAGTTGTTTTGGGAAAATAGATCACATGGTAGAAGATGAACAACAAGGGGTTTGGTTAACATACGTCATGTACTAATCAACCAATTAACCTGAAGGGTAACACCCAAAGAGGTGGAGAAAAGGTGGGCTGGGAATTGTGTTTCAGGCTTAGGAGTCAGTCTGCTCTTAACTTTTCAACAGTATGGTATAAGTTTCTTTATTTTTGCAGAAGCTATAGATTGATTAATTTTTCACAATGTAGCATTAAGGATTTATAGTTTTGTTCCTGTTAGCCAAACTGGCTAAAGTGATATTTTACTGGACTTTGTAGTTTTTACTTTGCCTATGCTATTATATAATAAAGCCTTTTGCTAGAAGCTTGGATATCTCCCTGCGTGCTGGTGATCTCTGCTCGGCAAGCAGTCTTGCTGCATGGACTGCCTTGCTGCTTCGATTTTATCTTCACACACACACACAAGCCTGCACCTCCATCCATCGACAGATCCAAAGTTAGGCTTAAAAAAAAACACCATCGACTCTTGGTTCTGTTTTTAACTATAACACACAAGAATGTCCTCTTACCAGAGCTCAAAAGCTAGGGTCACATCAACATCCAAGCACACCAGCCAGCCTACAGGCTTATCACCTTTAAAGCTCTACATGGCCTGGGTCCAACCTAATAATAATAATAATAATAATAATAATAATAATAATAATAATTTATATCCCGCTCCTCTGCAAAGCAATCGGGGCAGCTTACAACATTAAAATTATCATACAGATATAATAGACATCCAAAAAACCCCGAAACCCACCCACCCCTTAAGAGAGTATTAAACAAAAGATACATTAAAACATAACAAATATGCATTAAAACATATTTAAGATAATCTTGCTGGAAGGACAGTAGCAGTAAAAGGACAGTAGCAGCAACAACGGAAGAAATTGGAGAAGAGAAAATGGGCTTACTCCTGAAGCCAGGAAATCTAGTCAGGAAAGGCCTGCCAGAAGATATTCGTCTTAACAGCTTTTTAAAAGCTGCTTAAGGTTGTAATCTGATGGATCTCGTCTGGCAGGCCATTCCATAATCTTGGAGCGGTCGCTGAGAAGGCCCTCTGGGAGGTTGCAGACAGCTTCGTTTTTATCAGCTGCAGCAGATTCCTCCCAGAGGACCAGAGTGCACGGGATGGATTGTATGAGAGGAGGCAGTCCCGAAGATAGGATGGACCCAAGCCATTTAGGGCTTTAAAGGTAATAACTAACACATTATACTGGCCCAGATACTAATAGTCAGCCAGTGAAGAGACTTCAGTACAGGTGTTATATGGTCTCTCCTTGATGTACCCAAGACCAATCTGGCTGCCATGTTCTGTACTAATTGAAGTTTCCAGACCAAGCATGAGGGTAGCCCCATGTAGAGTGCATTACAGAAATCAAGGTGAGAGGTTATCAGCATGTGTACCACAGTTTCAAGGTCCCTTACTTCCAGGAAAGGGCTCAGCTGGCGTATCAGCCGAAGCTGGTAACAGGTGCTCCTGACCATTGCATTTACCTGACTTGTCATCTGGAGCAACGGATCCAGGAGCACCCCCAGACTGCGAACACAGTCCTTCACGGAGAGTGTGACCCCATCCAGGACTGGAGGTTGTATCCCAATGCCTGGTTTCAGGGCCGCTACTGTGAGTACCTCTGTTTTGTCTGGATTCTGTCTCAATCTGTTTTTCCTCATCCAGTCCAATAATAATAATAATAATAATAATAATAATAATAATAATAAATGTTATTTATATTCCGCCCCTCTGTCAGACAATCAAGGTGGCTTACATCATTAAAACTCAGTACAATGTAAAATACAATCCCAATCCATATACCCTCCCACCCCTTAAAACAGATGGGGAGAGATGCCATCTAAAGCCGAAGCTGAAGACTGAGACATGGAGAAATATATCTGGGTGTCATCAGCATACTGATAACACCCCGTCCCATGTCTCCGAATGATCTCTCCCAGCGGCTTCATATATATGTTGAACAGCATCGGGGACAGGATGGTGCCTTGAGGGATGCCACAATTAAGTCTTTTTTTTTTCAGAGCAACTGTCCCCGAGCAACACCCTCTGGAATCTGCCCAAGAGGAAGGAATGGAACCACTGCAATGCAGTGCCTCTGATTCCTAACCTACTCAGGCAATCCAAGAGGATGTTATGATCGATTGTGTCAAAAGTTGCTGAGAGGTCTAGGAGCACCAATAGGGTCACACTACCCCTGTCGATGCCCAGATGAAGGTCATCAGCCAAGTCAACCATAGCAGTCTCAACTCCAAATCCTGTCCTAAAGCAAGTTTGAAATGGATCTAAATAGTTTCTTCCAAAACAGCTTGGAGTTGAAGATTAAGGGATTGCCTACTTCCATATCATCTACCCCACACTCTCAAGTCCTCTGGGAGGAATCTATTGCAGCCTATAAAGACCAGATTAACTGCAACCTCCCAGAGGACCTTCTCTGCTACCGCTCCCAGACTCTGGAATGGCTTGCAGGAGATCTGTCACCTTACCAACTTAGGGCCTCTGCAGATGAGCCCAAAGGGGCGGCAGAGATCCGACCTGTGAAGCAGTGGATCGGGGCCAAGGCTGCCGAACTGCATGGCCCTAATCCTCCCTTTTGCCACCCGGAAGAGAGCAGCAAAATACAGCTCCTTTTACAGGTGGCAAAAGGGCACCCTAAGAGCCAACACGCAGCTCTTAAGCACCCCTTCTGGCACAGCGTGTCAAAACGCTGCACCGGAAGGAAGTCCTGACACCGCACACTGTCTGTAACAGCACGCAGCATCAGGACATCCTCAGCGTGGGCTTGGGGCGGCCCTTTGGGCCGGTCTGTAGAGGCCCTTAGATAGCTTCCCTGTTTTGTACCCTAAATAAGACTCCAGGAGCCTTGCTCTCCTTTATTATCTGGTTACCCTCATCACATGAGTAGGGAGAGGATGTCTAATATTTACAACAGGGGTAGGCAACCTGTCCCCTTTAAGGGCCAAGGGACTTCAGCTCCCAGAATCCCAGGAGCTATTGGCCAACATGGGACTATTGGCCAACATAGCTGAGGCTTCTGGGAGCTGAAGTCCCTCGGCCCTTAAAGGGGAAAGGTTGCCTACCCCTGATTTGTAACAAAAAAGAGAGGGGCAATTGGTCAGGTCCATTAGTAAAGGCACCCTTGAAGTAAAGTGGCTTCCACTACTGGAGTTCTACTAAGGACAGAGGTGATGGGGAGCAAGAGGTGGTCAATTGTAAGAGCCAAGGGAGCTCCCACCCATGCTTTTTTCACCAAAAATGACATGTCTCCTTTCCTTTAGGTGTAGCTGGGTGAGTTCCTTCTTAAACACACTAAACACTTGCCATCACATCTACTTTCATCCACAGATTCAACAGCATCCAAACCTGGGCACCATTCAGAAGTGCTTCTAAGGCCTTGATCCTTCTCTCCTCCCCCACTTTCCATGTTGCTTCTCTTTCTTCATTTAAACATTTATATTGAAAGACCTATAATAAAAATTACTTTTAAAAACAGAACCATTTAAAATTTAAAACTGTAAAAACTAATCCAAACTTTCTAAAAGCATATTAAACACTTTGGCTGCATCTACATTGCAGAAATAATCCAATTTGACACCAGTTTAACTGCCATGGCTCAATGCTATGGAATTCTGGGAATGGTAGCTTTGTGAGACATTTAGCCTTCTCTGTCAGAGAGCTCTGGTGCCACAACAAACTAATAATCCCCAGAATTCCATAGCATTGAGCCAAGGCAGTTAAAGTGCTGTTAAACCTTTGACAACAAAAAAACAAAAACAACAACAAAACACAACTTCAGCAGTGAAAGCTTGAGACTTATGGCACAACCCATTGAGGAATTCCCTTGCACTAGCCTCATTGCAAAGACTGGGAACAGCACAAAACCACTACCAGAGTCTGGAAAGTCTTGTAACCTACATATTTTGAATAGATGTCAGGTGAAGGAGAGAATAAACAACTTCCCCTAGACATATATGCCAGCATCTAAGTATCATCTGATGTGTATGCTGCTCCTGTTCCCCCTTCCCTAAGACTGCATACTCTCACACCTCCTAACCTAGATCTCAATGTTGTAAACAGCAACCTGCCCCTCTCTCATCTCCTATCTAAAATAAAAAAAAAACTTTGTACTCATACTTCTGCATTTTTGCACCATGAAGTTGCCAAAGAAATGCACAATGTGCAAAAATTCAACTACCAAGGAAAACATGCAACTTTAACATACTTGGCTGTGATCTGCATGCAAAGGCAGAACATTTTATTTGCAAAGCAATGACTGGGGACAAGGAGTGTCTGTTTCCACAATGATTTTCCCACCTAGGCTTAGAGCACTGACATTAGTATCACTTCAGCATAAGGTCTTTGCTGGATATTAACATTGGATAAATGCTTCCTACTGCCACTTCAACTTTATGCTAAACTGCAGATATGCCCACTGGGGTTTTTAAAAAATACTCAAAGTGCCCAAAGCTTCATGTGGAACAAAATGCTGGGCTGTGGGAACATTTCTCTGTCTTTCACTTGAATGAGCTGGGGGAAATTTCCAGTAGCAGCCTACGATTGTAGAATGAAAGTTGAACTTACGTAACATTCATATTGTAATGGAAATAACCAGTCTGTGAGTTATGAGCCCGCAGCAGCTTCAGTTACTGGCAGAGCAAAAGCAAGACAGGGGACCAAAGTCAATTTGTAAACACAGGTTTATTATGTCGACAATTCCAAAAGGAATTAGCATTCCAGAATTTTGGGCCCCGAACAGAAGAAAAATGGCTACATTTATACACCTCCAAACAAAGAAATCCAATTCTTACACCTTATTGGATATTTCAAACCTTTAAACATATAGAATCTCAAGCAATAAGAGTAAAGATTTTAGAATACATTATAATCTACTTAAAGCACATCTGGCCACATTCCAATGCCCCTTATCTCAGAAGATGGTACCATGGGCCCTTTGCAGATAGTGCCTGTGATTTCATATCAGTGATTTATTATGGCTGCTATATACCACTCTGGCGTCTTAATGCAGCAGTCCTTCAAAAGGTCAATCTGTCTCTAAACATTCTAAACATTCCTATTCAGAGTCCTCAACTCCCAGAATCCTCTCCATGTGGCCATTTGGCATCCATTTTTCTACATTTCTAACATAGATAGTTAAAATATATTGATTATTGAAACTTTTCCATCTCAATATAAGACACATCATCTTTAAAAACTGAAAGAAGAGACTCAACACTGAGTGCTTGACATATACAATAATATCTCTGTTTTAAATTATGTAGGGTATGTAACAAAACTGAAGAAATATAAACATGAGGTTTTTTTGTGGCTTGTAAGAAATGTACCCATATCATTCTTTAACACAACTTGTGAGAGATAAAGAAGTTACAATTATAACACACACACACATTAAAGTCTTTGTCATCTGAAATTAGAAAGTCTACTTCAAGCTTGTCTGGTTAAACAATTTTTTAAAAAAAGCTAGAGCACAAACTAGCTAAAGACAAAAGAAACATTTCTAAGTTTCATCCTGTTCAATGAGGAAAAGCAAAACATTTCTTATTTTTGCCACGGAAATTTAAAAGAATTAAAGTTTGCCTGAGTGATGCTTCATCCATGTATCCATTGAGATGTTGAGAGATTATCCATTTATCCACTGACATGATCACTGCCTATTGAACTAACAATGTCATGGGATTTTTATGTTATGGAAAGAGAAAAGCACTGTGTGAATACAGTCACCAAGAACATATTATAACACTTTCACTTCCAACTCTGAGATTCTGTATAATAATGAAGTGATAAAGCCTAGCTAAGGCCAAAGTCTTATCACCAGGATGGCTGGGATACAGAAGGAGGATTTAACATTTACAGCATGCAATTGACTGCAACAATGAATGTTTGTACAATGATCAGTAACGTTCTGCATCAGTATGAAGGATTTGAACTCTGAACAACAGGGATGTATCAACATGCATTCTCAGTAGCTGACACCTCTAAAGTCTTACAATGATGCAGCAAAAGGGCTGCATGCCACATAACACACTACAAGGAATCCAGGCCAAGACACAAAGCAAAACCATAGTTCATAAATAAAAGCCGCAAAGATTGGAAAGCACTCAGGTAGGTAAGATGACAGCAATGGCTAAGCAAAACTGGTGGTGTTGTGGAAACACAGAAGGTCTTAGCTTTGCAGGGGCAAGAAGCAAAGTGGAAATGAGAAGAGGTAGAAGAAGCAGCATCTATGAGCTGTCCAAAGTAGATGCTTATTTCATGATTCCTCTCCATGTATGGAGACATAAAGAGGGGGTGGCACATGCAAGCCCCATTCCCAAATTTCTCCATATCCTGACTGTCATAAAGTTCTGAAGAGAGCTCTGTAAACATAGTTAATTGAACACAGTTCCACATACAAACCCCCCATTACTGGAAATCTAGGGAGGCAAGATTGGTTCTTGATTGCTGGACCTTTGGAATGTCTTCATACACAAGGGACAGGATCAGGATGTTTTCTTGTGTCAGGGCAGAAAGCAGTTGATGCCATTTCCTTCACCTTGTCTGAAGAGAAGACATATAGAGTTGGACCTTCGTATCTGTGGAGGACCCATTTTGGACCCCCCTGCAGATACAAAAAATGCAGGATCTCAAGTCCTGTTGTCCCTAACAGCAGTACGACATGTACACAGCCACCATTGGGGACAATAGGGCTTGCTGCCCACGGATTTGAGCATCCATGGATGGCAAGCCTGCACATGGCGATGTCCCACTGTAATCTAAAGAAATACAGGTTGAGTAACCCTCATCCAGAATTCTGAAATCCAAAGTCCTGCAAAATCCAAAACTTTTTGAACTACAACACAGGTAGTGTAGTACATGCTTGTGCTATATTTGTGAGGCAAGGATCTGTGAAATGGGGGAAATCCATGTCCTCCTGTCATTTCAAGATCCTCAGTCTCTCTCCTGCCACATTCTGCCTCATTAAGTAAATAAGGTTTATCCAAAATCTGATAAATCCAAAATACAGAATGTATCTAGTCCCAAGCATTTCAGATAAGGGACATTCAATCTGTATATACATCAAATATAAAACAATGGCCTTCCAGTTTGGACAAGAGAGCAGCTCCAGTAGGTCACCATGCCATACCAATCAGTATGGCAGGCAGGTTTATCTTAGAGCACTGATTTATACACTTTTCTATTTATAGCATTTGCCTGGTTTCCATCCAGTACATTTCTAAAAGTTCCCCTCCTCTTTTAGCATCTAGCATGTGTAGAGGTCTTTGAAAATCCCCAAGCTGTAAGACCCCTCCTCCATGCAGATGGTACTTGGGATATTAGACCCAAAACTTGAACTTTCATATTCCAGAAATCATAAACCTGATTTTAAATTCAAAGTATAAATTATAGTGTTCCATTTAATGAAATATGGCAATGGCTACCAATGTAAGTGTCTTTTAATGGGGATTAGAAAATGTGTACAGCATGACTCTGCAAATAATTATTTAAAATCCTTAACACTCAATGGACCTACATCATATGGAGTATGTATATGTCTAAATACCAGATGCTAACAAAAACATCTGGCATTCATCTTATCGTTTATTTCATGTCTGGCCTGCTATAGGCTTTTGAAACCTCCTGACACCCCCTACTAGAAACAGAATATTGGACTAAATGGACTTTGGTTTGGTCCAGGAAGGCAATTCACTTGATTGTTGTATGTTCTGACCAATACTTCAAATCACAGAATCAGAGTCAGAAGAGACCACAAGGGCCATCCAGTCCAGCCCCCTGCCATGCAAGAATACACAATCAAAACACTCCTGACAGATGGTCATCCAGACTCTGTTTAAATACTTCCAAAGAAAACTCCACTACTCTTGGAGGAAGTGTGTTCAACTGCTGAACAGCTCTTACCATCAAAATGTTCCTCCTAATGCCTTTGTTGAATCTCTTTCCCTGTAGCTTGAATCCACTGCAGAAAACAAGCTTGCTCCATCTTCAATATGACATCCCTTCACATATTTAAAAATCGCTATCATATCACCTCTTAACTTTCTCTTCCCTAGGCTAAACATACCCAGCACCTTAAGTCTCTTCTCATGGGGCATGGTTTCCAGACTTTTTGCCATTTAGGGCACCCTCCTCTGGACATACACCAGCTGTCAATATCACTCTTGAATTGTGGTGCCAGAACTCAATACAGTATTCCAAGTGAGGTCTGACCAAACCAGAACAGAGTAGCACTATTACTTCCTTCAATCTTGACACAATACTTCTATTGATGCAGCTTAGAATCACATTGGATTCTTTAGCTGCTGCTGCCTCACACTGTTGATTCATGTTCAATTTGTGATCTACTAGGACTCCTAGGGACTTTGCAGACTGCCAGAAATAGTGCCCATTAAATTGAGGCACTGCCCTGGCTCAGTGCTAGGGAGTCATGGGAATTGTATTTTTTTCTGGGACATTGAGCCTTCTCTGTCAGAGAGCTCTGGTGCCACAATAAATTACAGTTCCCATGATTCCCTAGCACTGAGCCAGGGCAGTGCCTCAATTTAATGGGCACTATTTCTGGCAATCTGCAAAGGCCCCTAGATCCCTTTCACATGTATTGTTGTCAAGTCAAGTGTCACCTATCCTATATCTCTGCATTTTCTGCCTCAGTGTAGTACCTTAGATTTTTCCCTGTTGAAATTCATTTTGTTAGTTTTGGTCCAACTCTCTAATCTGTTAAGGCTATTTTGCATTCTGATCCTGTCTTCTGGGGCAATAGCTACTCCTCCTAATTTGATGTCATCTGCAAATTTCATAAGCATGCCCTCTATTCCATTATCCAGGTCATTTATAAAGATCCTGAATGGTACTGGGCCCATGACAGAAGTATGTGTTACTCACCGGTCACTTCTCTCTAGGATAAAGAGGAACCATTGGTGATCACCCTTTTTTCGTTCAACTGGTCAACCAATTACAAATCCACCTAATAGTAGCATTGTCTAACCCACATTTTACTAGCTTGACTTACTGTACGTTTTGTAATCAATTGATGGGAAAATCTGCTCTCCTGGAATATGAAAACAAATTTTAAACCAGAACAGGGAGGCAGCCAGTTTCTTTATAGCCTTCCAAGAATTTATTCCTTGTAGAAATGGGTCTCTCCTCCTAGATTTTTCTGTACCTGCCAGCCCCTCTTTGTTTTGTTTTTGTTTTTTTAGAATATTTTATTGATTAAAAAACAAAAACAAAACAGAAAAAACTGCAAACAGATAAAACAAAAACACAAATACATCTACCCAAATACACAGAACATAAACAACCTATCAAACATAAATTCATCCATCCTACACAACCTAACATAATAATTAATGACAACCACAAACAATTAATGACAACCACAAACAATACTTACATTATCTATACTTTCTAGTTTGTTCTATCTTTATTATTACCTAGGTAGTTTCCCTTATTACATATAGCATACTCTATATTTAATTTTATCTTCATCAGTATTTCAAACTATTATTCCTCTAATTCAAACTATCTTTACTATATTCTTAGTTTCTATTTTCATCACTACTTTTTTTCCTAATCTAATGTGTTATCAAAATCGATTATTTTTTACTCTAAAGCAATACTTGTATATTATTTTTCTTCTTCATGAAGAAGGTCCAAGGTTTCCAATCATAATAAAACTTTTCCATAAATTTCCATTTAATTAAACATGTCTGTTAGGAAGGAACTAATTAGAGGAATTTATAATTAGCTCAAATATGCAAGAGTGGGGTCCTAACAAAGCTCTATGGGACCGGGGACCATTATGTATACCAGAGGACTAAGGAATCCCACATTGGATGACTCTGAGACAGGCTTCTTCAACTAAAGTCTAAATATTTATTAAAGTAAAGAGGAAAACTACACACACACAAATATAGCATACACACACACTGCATTCTTAGGAATAAAGGAGTGAAAGCAGGAATAGCTTCAGATGGGCCAGACTGAGGGAGTTACTCACTTCCAAAGGCTTCTCCGGGATCCGCTGTGGATGTTGTTGATGTTGATGATGATGATGCACAGCCACCAAAATGGGGGGGGGGGGGAATGGCCAAGGGAGCTATGATCAGAGCACAGACCGATGTGGAGTCAGCATGCACTCTAAAGATAGCATGTGAAGCCTACAAATCTCAGGGTTTAAATAGGAAATTTCTACCTTCTGGCTATAGACTAAATGGCTTGGCTGAAGCCTGGACAAGGCGCTGATTGTCTTAGCTTTGTTAAACCTAGGTGCATCATTCCACTATCATTCTTTCCTACCAAAGGCCAAAGGACAGGACCTCACACAGATAGCTAGGCTGAGCATAGATCCCATCTACCTATGTCCCTTCGAGGCAGCAGTCTCCAACTATGATTTGGCAAATTTAGAATTAAAGGAATGGATATGCGTGCAGATACTCTGGCCTCACACCACCATAAGAGCCAAATACTATATGGAGGTACAGCAAACAGATGAAGCCCCAGATACTTATGTAGCCAGGAAGAAAATGTTAGCTATTTTAGCCAGAGAAGTTGGCCTTAACAGTAAATGAGTGCCGCTTTTGAATTGCTTGGATTTCATAAGCGAGGTGTAGCTGGGTTTGAATGAAGCTGCAAAACCTTACATACGACCTGCTTCCTAAAGCAAAGCAAAAGCAGCTTATTTATATACCGCTACATATCACGCTATGGGATGTCTAAGCGGTTTACAACTGTGAGCTGATTGCCCCCCAACAGCTGGGTACTCATTTTAGCGACCTCGGAAGGATGCAGGCCTGAGTCGAGCCTCAGCCCTGGCTGGTATTGAACTCGCAACCTTGTGGTCTATGAGTGAGTGGCTGCAGTACAGGCATTTAACCACTGCGCCACCAGGGTAAGTACAATAGACTGGCAGGGATTCCTAATGCACACCCTCTTGGCAGCAAGACATGGCTAGGAGTTTGGTAGTGGCAGCATCAGGAAAGACTTCCTGTAGCACAAGCAGGAAGGCAGATAAGGACGGTGAGCCAGTTCACACGATTACATACTGGAAAGCTGGCCCCCACTCTCAACCCCTATCTACTGAGCCCAGTAGATTTAGTAATAACCACCCCTTCAGGAGAAGTGCCAGGAGCTATCTCCGCAGTCCGCCAGACACGCAGGACCCAAACAAAGACCCATTACAAGAGGTTAGAAGCACAATTTGGAGGCAGCGGAAGGAATTAGGGTTCTCCACTCATGAGATACATGGCAGGCCCATTCATGAGCTTGCAGATCTACTACTCCAGACTCTAAACGGCCAGGACCCCAGTGGACCTAGCCCAAACGTTAATATCCTCAACCAGAATCACAGTCAAAGCGCAGGTCAGCAAGGGTAGACCCTCGGATACCTTGGGGAGAAGACCCTTCTGCCCGAATCACGATAAGTCCTCCACAACCTTCCCCCAGGACCTGATCTATTAAGGCCCCAGAGAACCAAGTCTCTGCAGTTGCCCCTCAGCCATACATTCCCACACCCCTTGTACTCAGCCAGCAGATTGTTGCCACCCTCAAACCCAATTTATGGGGACACCCCATGGTAAATGTAAAAGTGGGACCCCCACAACAAATCCAAACCAGCTAAGTTACTTGTGGACTCTGGTGCCACAGTTAATACTGTGAGCCCCAAACTAGGTGCAGTAGGGAGCAAAACACAGGACAGTATGGAGCTAGTTGGATTTGGCAAAAGCAAGCATCAGGCTTCCATCTGGAATGACATCATTCACTTAGGACCCATTATAGACAGCATTAAGGCATATGAGAATCAAGGAGAGGATGATGGAATTCTGGGAGTAGGATTTTAAAGAGGAACAGATTGACCAAAGGGTGTTCAACAATGGCTCCTTTTCAACCTGGAAAGAAGTGACCAGTGGGGTGCCACAGGGCTCTGTCCTGGGCCCAGTGCTATTCAAAATCTTTATTAATGACTTGGATGACAATATTGGGGGCATAGTTATCAAATCTGCAGATGACACCCAATTAGGAGGAGTAGCTAATACCCCAGAGGACAGGATCAAAATTCAAAATGACTTGAACAGACTAGAAAGCTGGGCCAAAGCTAACAAAATGAAATTCAACACGGAAAAATGTAAGGTACTGCACTTAGGGCGGAAAAACGAAAAGCACAGATATACGATGGGAGACACCTGGCTGAATGAGACTACGTGTGAAAGGGATCTAGGAATCCAGGTGGACCACAAGTTGAACATGAGTCAACAGTGCGATGCAGCAGCTAAAAAGGCCAATGCAATTTTAGGCTGCGTCAATAGAAGTATAGTATCTAGATGAAGAGAAGTAATAGTGCCACTCTATTCTGCTTTGGTCAGGCCTCACCTGGAATACTGTGTCCAGTTCTGGGCACCACAATTCAAAAAGGATGTGGAGAAACTGGAGTGTGTCCAAAGGAGGGCCACTAAAATGGTGAAGGGTCTGGAAACCAAGCCCTATGAGGAACGACTTAGGGAGCTGGGGATGTTTAGCCTGGAGAAGAGAAGGTTGAGAGGTGATATGATAGCCGTGTTTAAATATTTGAAGGGATGTCATATTGAGGAGAGAACAAGTTTTTTTTCTGCTGCTCCAGAGACTAGGACCCGAAACAATGGATGTAAGCTCCTGGAAAAGAGATTCCACCTCAACATTAGGGGGAACTTCCTGACAGTAAGGGTGGTTGGACAGTGGAACACACTCCCTCGGAGAGTAGTGGAGTCTCCTTCCTTGGAGGTCTTTAAGCAGAGGCTGGAAGGTCATCTGTTGATTGGGAGTTCCTGCATGGCAGGGGATTGGACTGGATGGCCCTTGTGGTCTCTTCCAACTCTATGATTCTATGATTCTATGACCCTTGATTTGGCCAACGGTCTGCTGTGGCACTTGGAAGAAGGTCCTCTGGTAGTACCAGCCATCCACAGATGCGGTGCTCTGACACCCATCTACCCCCTTTTGAATGACCCCTGGACCACAGATTTTCCGGACGTGCGGATTAAGGACAAGATGGAGTATGGGAAGGTTAAAGGAGCTTGCGTGCTCATAGAGGGGAAAGATTCCCCCCCAAAAAAACAGTATTGTTACCCCCATGAGGCAGAAGAAGGAATAGCAAAAACCATAGAAGGTCTGTTGAAGTATGACATCATTCTCCCTATACAATCAATTCCCCACTCTGGCCTATAATAAAAGCTGATGGCAAAATGTGGAGGATGACTGTGGACTTTAGAGCTCTCACTCCCCCAGTAGCTCCTGTGGTAGCCAAATACAATGGGATCCTAGCCGCCATTGCAACCGGAGCTAAATTTTACAGCGTAATAGATTTAGCAAACACGTTCCACTCCATCCCACTCCACGAGAGCTGTTTCTACAAATTCACATTCGAGTTCTGTGGAAGTCAGATGTGTTTCAAGAGAACTCCCCCAGGGTTTTCACTCCAGCCCTAGTATTTGCCATGCCCATGTGGTCAAAATGTGGACCAAGCTCAAACCAACGTCGTGCCCCCACATTTTGTCTTATATGGACGACATCTTGATCCACTCAGACTCTCAAGAAAAGACTGCAGACATCACCAGAGAAGTGTTAGGATGTCAGAGAAATGCTTGATAGGACATACAGTCAGGCTGGAAATGTAAAAGATGTATGGGGTGACATTTTCCTGTGGGAAGAGTTTGCAAAAACATGTTTGGGGCAGACAAAGAACAGGTGTCAAGCCAGACAAAAACGGAACTGAAAAAGGAAAGCACTACTGTGTTTTGGGAACAGGGCACATCCTAACCAAAACACACTACGTAAGCATGGCTTTTCACATGGACAAAGACGTCAGCAACATGGGTTGGGCTGGAGGTCTGGGAAAGTGGGACTCAGCCAATCATCTAGAATGTACACACCCAAGTGGGTGGTAGCTTGTGGGAACAACAAAATGCTTTGTCCATGTGTGCAGTGAGAGAGAGGGAGGCTTGGAAGGTTCTATATGTGTTCCACAGTTTAGTGTGTTGCAAGATCTGTTTTTGTAAATAAACAACTGCTGTAGATATTTCTAGTTTCTAGTGGATTGAAGCTTTTCCCACTCGGGACAATACAGCCGGCACCAGAGCTAAGATATTTGAAGGATCTAATTAGGGGAATTTATAATTAGCTCAAATATTCAAGAGTGGGGTCCTAACAAAGCCCCACAGGTACTGTTATGTATACCAGAGGACTAAGGAATCCCACAATGGATGACAGGCTTCTCCAATTAAAGTCTAAATATTTATTAAAGTAAAGAGGAAAACTATGCACACATAAATATAGCATACACACACACTGCACCCTTAGGAATAAAAAAGTGAAAGCAGGAATAGTTTGAGATGGGCCAGACTGAGGGAGTTACTCACTTCCGAAGGCTTCTCCGGGATCCGCTGTGGACATTGTTGTTGATGATGATGATGATAATAATAATAATAATAAAGTTTATTTGTATCCCGCCTATTGCCAGACAATCCAATGATGATGATGATGCACGGCCACCAAAATGGGGGGGGGGGGGGGGGAGGATGGCCAAGGGAGCTATGATTAAACCACAGACTGACGTGGAGTCAGCATGCACTCTAAAGATAGCATGTGGAGCCTACAAATCTCAGGGTTTAAATAGGAAATTTCTACCTAATGGCTATAGAGTAAACGGCTTGGCTGAGGCCTGGACAATGGTGCTGATTGATTTAGCTTTGTTAAACCTAGGTGCGAGAATAGTCTAAACAATGCATTTAGTTTTGAAGCTATCAAGGAAGGGATGCTAGAGAAAAGGGTGCAGTCAAATTTGATCACTGCCTCATTAAGTGTAAGACTCAAGACAAATAAGCACTATTATGTGTCTTTTCCAGTATAATAGTTTTTCCCTTTTGGCAACTCCCAAACCTGTCTGGTAGGGAATTTTCCAGCTATCCTGGGCAGATCTCTCAGTGCCTACATGACCTGCCATCTAGGAGATTATGACCAACATCCCACAGAGGTCAGTCTGGGGTCATAGAGGGAACTCCACATGTGTCCAAAATTTTATGAAAAATCACATATGCTAACATGTCAACTTATCCATTTCATAACATTTGTATAATTATAACTTCCATTCTTCTATTTTCGGTACTTCTAAATGTTTCCAATATTTTGCATATAAAGTTCTAGTCACCACAATCATATAAAATAAGATTTTTCCATACTTGCTTTTGATTTCTTTATTTTCTATTATATTAAGCAAATACATCTTGGGGTCTGCGTGACCATCAAACTTAAGTGTTTTCTTTATTTGATCATGAATCAGTTTCCAATATGTCTTGGCTTTGTCACATTTCCCTCAATGCTGGTAGTATGTGCCTACTTCTTTACCACATTTCTAACAGGTATTTTTAGTTATTTTTTTTCATTTTTACAAGTTTATAGGCAGTTAGATACCACCTATATTGAGTCATACATATTTTCTTTAATACCATAATTTAAGGTGTATTTGATTCTTTTCTTCCATTTTTTCCCCATTGGTCTAGATTAATGTTTTGATTTAAGTCTTTTGCCCATTTTATCATAAAGTCCTTCACTGTCTCATCTTTCAATTCGTATTTACTTATCAATTTATATAATTTTGAAATTTGTCTATGAGGGCCTTCTTTTATTATTTTTTCCTAATTCTTGGTCAGCTACTCCTATTCCACTTCATTTCATATCCATCAGGAATCTCTTTTAATTGCCAGTGTGCAAACCAATTGCAGTTAAAACCTTCTTGTAACAATTCTTGTGTTTTCATTTCTCTTTTCCCCTGATATAATTTAATAGTTTCTGCATAGGTGACCAATCTTTGTTCATGATTTTTTTCTCTTCTAAATAGTGCCTCATTTGTTGAGCCCATAGTGGTATTTTATTACACCATTGCGGTGGAGCCCCTTTGTTTTGTGAAGACCGGTGAAAGGGTATCTTTCTTTTATGGGTCACAATTAAACTCCAGTAAAATCCATGCTCAGCTGCACAGCTTCAGCTTAACTGCTCCATACTCCTTCTGCTTAGCAGGAGAAAGCATGCTCAGCTTCACAGAGCACCATCTGTCCCTGGAAGCAAGGGAGAAAAATGAATTTCCTGCTCCATAATATTGTCTTGAATACCCTTGTGAAGACCCAGCAAGACACTTTCTAGGAGCCTATAACCACTGTCCTATGAAGCTCAATGGTACCTCTTGGGTGCCGACCAAACATACTGAGATGCAGGGTCAATTCTCATAAACAAAAGTGCACCCACAACACAGCTACTATGCATAAAACAAAGACAAAATCCTCCATGTGTGTCCTTTGGGTGGCAAGATCAATTTTCAGTACCTGCATCAGCAATTGCTTACTTCAAGACAATGAAAACTTTTTTAGCCACCTGATGAAGCAATCATAGTGCCATGCAGCCAACTATAATGCACACTGACCTCACCATGGTATAGATCTATTTTTAGACATGTGAATTTGACTACAACACCAAAGAGCATACAAAATATATATGGGCAAGTCACACAGAAACAGAGGCAAACAAACCATTCACTCTGCATTTCATGGTGTGTTAATTAATGTGCATAAAACCATGATGTTCTGTCTCATAGAGCAGGACCACCATGAGTCATTATCAGACTTTTATATAAGGCGCCTAAAAGGTGAGAGAAAACTGCCTTCTTAGGAGATTGACCCTCCTTAAGAGAGAAATAGAATTTCTGAAAATAAGCATCAATTTAAGCTGCCTGGATAAATCAATACACTTCTCTCTCTCTCTTTTTTTTTTTTTTTTTTTGATAGATTTAATATCATTTTTCCCCCTCCAACTGTCTGCTGGATAGAAACTGGAGACTCAAACCAAGGAAATGTACCTTTGCCTTGGTTATTAGAGAGACACATAAGACACTGGTTTTCATTTTCTTTTGTCTCCCAAAAGGACAAAGAAAATTATCTCCCAGTGAGAAATCATTAATAATTTATCCTTAATGTTATTAGCCACTGAGAAGTGTTTGATTGGGCCATATTATGTTGTTTGATTGTGCTGTTTGTATTGTAACTCAAAGTCAATTTGAAAACGGTACCCATTATATCTGTTGCATACACATTCAAAAAACCCCAAACACCATCTTTTGTGTTGATAAATTATTTCAATAATTTAAATAAGATTTTCAGGAGCACTATTGCTTAATGATTTCTGCTTTTGTCTCCATAATTTAATTTCTTCATACAATATCTTCTCTCTGTTGATATGTTCTCTCCCTTTATTATAAAACTAATTGTTTTACCAAGACCAGATCCTCAGGGAATGGGCATTTACTCAAGAGCTGGTTTAGTGGAGTTACAACATCTGACTAGTGCTTGGAAAAGTTATGATTTTGGACTATAACTCCCAGAGTCCTGCAGCCTTTATTGGACAAACATGTAAAAGGCAGACAAATTTGTAAAAGGCAGCTAGGTGCAGCCAATCTGGATCTGGATATAGAATGAGACCATGGCTGAGAAGATTGGGCTTGATCAGAGAAGAAGAGTGTCCTGGGTCACCAGGGCTAGCAGATAGAAGAGCCAAGGCCTACAAGGCCAATGGGGGGCTATGAGAACCTCAGATGCTCTTTCCTGATAGATTTTCCTCAGTAATTTTGAGATTAGAGGTATTGGAGGAAAAGAATATAGGAACCTGAGGGCCACGTCAGTTGGAGGGCAT
This sequence comes from Phrynosoma blainvillii, assembly GCA_026167975.1. Lineage (NCBI taxonomy): Eukaryota > Metazoa > Chordata > Lepidosauria > Squamata > Phrynosomatidae > Phrynosoma > Phrynosoma blainvillii. The sequence goes on from JANUYF010000004.1 coordinate 160,251,706, forward strand.
CCTAGAATCTGTCCTGAGGGAATTAATCCTGGTGAAGTACCTGGGGAGATTGTGGTTTGTATCAGAGGCAAACAGATTGACTTGCAGATGACCAAAATGCAACTGTATTTGGTGGGATGTGGTCATCTCTAAGCTCCAATTCCCCCAGATCCATTGTACATTTGTATGTACAAGTGCCCCTACATGTACTATTCTGTAGATTTGGATAATCTAATACAATATAAAATCTTATATTTGGGATAGCTTGGTTTTTGTTACTTTTGTTTACTGAGTTAATAAATAATGACCCTACTTGTCATCTTCACAGTAAGCATAAATTGTTGTACAAAGTCACTACTGCTAGTTATAAGCATCTGAAACTGATATATACCTGATTCTCAGAGGATGTATGACAGCTGACTAGTAAAAGCCAGTGAATGGTTAAAAGCACTTTTAAGAGAATCTAGTTTGGCATTAACACAGAAAAAGAGTTTAGAATGATTTTCATAGTCTAAAGCAATGACAGATAACCCACCCTTCCCACTACCAGACAATCTGAAGAAACCCTTCCCCAGTAACATCTTCTTCAGCAACTATGCAATTTGTATTCAATTGTATTATGTATTTAAATTGTACTGGTTTTTTATATTGTATATTTTAATAATTGTCTTTTAAATGGCTTGATTTGTTCTGAGGGGTGGGGTGGGTGGGGGTGGGAAGGAGGGATGGGTTTTGACTGACGTTATTTATTTGCTTTGATGTTATTTCTGTTGTTGTGATTATTGTAAGCCGCCCCGATTGCTTGGCAGAGGGGCGGGATATAAATAAAAATTATTATTATTATTATTATTATTATTATTATTATTATTACCAAAATTGGGTTGGAGCAAGGTGGGCTTTTTTTCTCTTTTTTTTTAAATGACCACATACCTGGAATTTGGAGGCCAGATAGGGTAGTACTGAGAGCCTGACAGGCAGCTATCAGAGTGTGGCAACTTAAAAAGACATTGTCCAAATACTGGAATATATGGATATATAAGGTTTATAGCCTTATGTGGACCACATGTATGATCAGCACCTTGGTAAAAACCCCAAGAGCTGAGGTCAGTCCAAAGTGTAAGAGGCATAAATTGATAATGCAGAAGCTTCATGGGAGTGTTTAAGGGAGGTGTCAGCCCTCTTTTCATTGGAGTCTTAGAACTAAATCCCCTTCCCCAGAGGTGAGAGAATAGGTCAAAAGACTGAAAAATAATCCCTCAATAACGGCAGGCTTCAAAAGGTTCACGGTCTCTGATGAAAGAGACAGTTTTTGAGCCACATTGGTCCCTTTTCTCCTCTGAGCAGGAGAGGACCATTGTGATTTTAATAAGTATTTTAAATCAGAGGGAAAGAGGGTCATACATATGGAGGTTGTTGCCTTTGAGAACATAGTTGCCCTACACAGCTGGATTTCTCATTGGTTAGAGCAGGGGTAGGCAACCTGTCCCCTTTAAGGGCCGAGGGACTTCAGCTCCCAGAATCCCAGGAGCTATTGGCCAACATGGGACTATTGGCCAACATAGCTGAGGCTTCTGGGAGCTGAAGTCCCTCGGCCCTTAAAGGGGAAAGGTTGCCTACCCCTGGGTTAGAGCAACAGGAAAGTCAGACTGGTGCTCTTGGAGGCCCAAAACTGCTATAGCCTTAAACAGGAGAGAACATATTCTCTCAGCCTCAGAGGACAGCAAGGGAAAATCAAATATTGCCAAAAACAAACAAACAAAACATGACATGTTACTATAAGTTCAAATGACCTGAAGGCATATAACAGACAACTGTGGTGGTTGTTGCTTGTCTATGTAACTGTTTATTGCTATTATTGGGAGGAAGATACATATTTTAAAAATAAGAGACAGTATTGGATTTGGTTTGCAGTCATAATAAGCACTTACAGGGAGATTACAAATACTAGACTAGGGATAGACATTTAATGGAATTTTGGTGCTATCTGGTTTAATTTAAATTTAAATTTAAATTAATCTTTTACAGGAAATATCACTAACTTTTAAAATTTTCTTCATGGAACTGGTTGAAATTTGCAAGAACAATTGATCCTTCTAGGTGCATCAACTGTGCTGAGGTTATTGTTGTTATTAACTTATATCCCATCTTTCTCCCAGTATAGTAACTCATGGAGTTTCATTCAAGGAAGTTAAGAGATTTCTGTGAAGGACCAACATTTATAGTTTCTTATAGGTTTAACAGGAAAGACACACATCCTCTCTGCTCTGGTACAGCATTTCAGTTTCTTGACCTCAAAGAGGTTGCTGTGGGACAAAAGAAACTAAGGAGGAGATGGGAGTGTGACAGAGCAGAATTGCAAAATATTAACAAATTCCACTCTATCACCAAAATTTAAATTGGGGTAATGCTTTCTTAGCACACTCCATGTATTCAACAAGTTTGTGTATGACCAATGTTATTAAATCTTCTAGGTGCACAGGATTTTCTTTGGTTCCAACACAGAAGAAACTGCAGACACTCTTTTCAAAACAGGATTCCGCATTGTTTTACAACTGGAAGCATTTCAAAGGCACATCATTGTGATAAAATGTTGTGCAGAAGTTTGCTTTGGGTAACAGGATATTTGTGTTACCATCAACAGGTTTGTAAATGGCCAGTGTTTTCTATATGTAATCTTACTGTGACTTCACAGTCAACATCCCATTCAACCATATATGTATACATATGTAAACCTATGAGATTATACTCCATGCATCTGAAGAAGTGGATTGTAATGAACGTTCATGCAATAATAAATGAGTTACTTTTCAGGGTTCCACATGACTCTTTGCCATTTTGTTGTAAAAGACTGACATTACTCCCTTCTAAAAAAAAAAGAATGGACATGATCTTACTTAATAAAACTGAAAAAAATTAAGGAGGAATGTTTGCTCTTCCCTTCTCCATCATTTTTTGCACCCATAGTCAACCTACTGCAAGAGACTTCTATGGCACATCCCACTTTCCCTGCAAAGCCATTATCTATTTTACATCTCACTTTCTCCCAATGTGGGATCTAAGGAGTTAAATGGGACATCTTAAAATAAAATACAGCTAAAACAATGCATAATACCAATGTTTTTTAAAAAAATGAAATCACCAATTTAAAGCAGTTAAAACACTTGTTATACTGAAATTATGCAAGTGTGCTACTCTGTTCTTTTCTCTGTAGCACTGTTGCACAGGGAGCTATGAGGCAACCTTTCTTTGGAAAACTCTATGTGGGTATATTGCACCTGCTTTGCACTGGTTGGGTGCCTTACTTTTGAGCTCCTGCTCAAATTGAAGGTATTGCCAATAATAATAATAATAATAATAATAATAATAATAATAATAATATTTCTATACCGCCCAATGGTTGCCCAAGCCGGGCGGTTTACAGCATAAAAATCAGTACAATAAAAATATATCCCTCCCCCCCTTAAAACAGTATTAAACAGTACATAATTAAAAGTCCTAAGACAAAATACAAGGAAATTAATTAATAATGGACAAGATAAATCATCCCATTGTTACATTACAGGGAACCAGGATCAACTAAAGGAGGGAACAGCCGGGAACTGGGCAGTTAATCTGGGAAGGCCTGCCAGAAGAGATCCGTCTTGACAGCTTTTTTAAACGGATCTCGTCCGGCAGGCCATTCCAGAGTCTAGGGGCGATGATAGAAAAGGCCCTCGATCTTTGAGGCACTAAGAGATTTCTCCCTGAGGACCGGAGCGCGTGGGGGGGATTGTACGGGAGGAGGCGGTCTCTGATATAGCTTAGACCCAAGGCATTTAGGGCTTTAAAGGTGATAATCAACACCTTGTACTGGGCCTGGAAGCGAATAGGCAGCCAGTGGAGGGACCTCAAAACTGGAGTGATGTGGTCCCTCCTGGATGTTCCAGAAATAAGCCTGGCTGCCAAGTTTTGAACCAGCTGTAGCTTCCGAACCAAACACAAGGGTAGCCCCATGTAGAGCGCATTACAGAAGTCGAGGCGTGAGGTTACCAGTGCGTGCACAATGGTCTTGAGATCCCTTACTTCCAGAAAAGGGCGCAGCTGGCGTATCAGCCGAAGCTGATAACAGGCGCTCCTGACCGTCGCATTAACCTGATTTGCCATCAGGAGCGACGAGTCAAGGAGCACCCCCAAGCTGTGAACACAGTCACTGGAGGAGAGTGTGACCCCATCCAGGACTGGAGGTTGCAACCCAATTCTTGGTTTCGGGGCCACTACCGTGAGCACCTCCGTCTTGTCTGGATTCAATTTCAATCTGTTTTTCCTCATCCAGCCCATTACCGCCTGAAGACATTCATTGAGAGAAGAGATGCCATTGGAATTCGAGGCCGACGAATGAGACACAGAGAAATAGATTTGAGTGTCATCAGCATACTGATAACACCCAGCACCATAACTCCATATTATCTCACCCAGCGGCTTCATGTAGATGTTAAATAATGTCGGGGACAAAATAGCTCCCTGAGGGACCCCACAAGTGAGTTCCCTCTTACTGGAACTACAGTCCCCAAGCAGCACCCTCTGGGACCTTCCCGAGAGGAAGGACCGGAACCACTGCAAAGCAGTGCCCCCGATACCTAATCCCCTCAGGCGGGCCAAGAGGATGCTGTGATCTATTGTATTGGGTTAGTGTTTTTTAGTGATGGGACACATGTGAACTGAAGTCAACATGTGCAGGAAACTTACACTGGAACAGACGCCAAAGATCAGTCTTCACTATGAAGTTCTTTGCAGGCTGCAAACGCTGCAAGGAAAAAAACCTCCCACATAAGCAGCTGGATTCTCTCTTGTCTCATGAAGAGGTTCTTTATTCTTCCATTAAAGACTATGTACAGACTAACAAAGTGCTCCGCCAGTATCTCTATACTCACCCACAATGAGTATCCAACTCACCCACTTATATACAATATCCCCTTCTGGGATGTTAATCTAGCCCACTCCTGGGATGTCACCCAGTTTCCTGACACCTGATTGATGTGACACACTGCAGAATTGAAGGTTTCTGACTCAACCCTCTGCCTAGTGTTGTATCAGCCCCCTGGGACTCAGGATTGTTCAAATGTTGAGTCACCATGGCTCCCAACTGTACGGAGGTAACCCTCTCACCTTTGTCCCAGTTTCTTTGCCCAGTCACATCTAGGGCATTTTCTCCTCAGAGTGCAATTTACTCTGACATTCCTCTCCAAAATGACATAAGATGTGCATCCTATGTGACTCTCATATCTACACATGTCGTGTGGATCTCAGATGTTGATACCCAACCTGCTAGCCAATTTTTCATATTTTTCCATAGGTAGTGGCTTTGTGTAAATGTCAGCTATGTTATCTTCTGTGTTAACATATTGCAACAACAGAACTCCATTCTGAACCAGTTCACAAATGTTGTGGTATCTCACCCCTATGTATTTGGTTCTACACTTCATGTTCTTAGCCTCTGCCATGGCAATGCATGCCTGTGAATCCTCGTGTATCACAGTTGGTGATTTGCATGCCTCTTTCAGTCTGTTAACAACTGCCTGACCCATTGGACCTCATTAGCTATTTCTGATAACGCAGCAAATTCTGCCTCTGTTGTACTTAAAGCAATGCAGTTTTGCTTCCATGATCTCCATATGATTGGACTATCGGCAAACCTGATTACCAAACCAGTTACTAATTTCCTACCATGTGCTTCTGATGTGAATGAGCTGTCTACATAGCCTTCTAGCTCCGACAAACCTCCATTCACTATCAAACACTTGTCCCTGGTACCTTTTAAATACCTTATCAAGCTTTTCACAGCTATCCAATCAGCTAGCCTGGGTTTGGATGCTTTTTGGCTCAGCAATCCCACAGCATAATTTAATAATAATAATAATAATAATAATAATAATAATAATAATTTTTATTTATAACCCGCCCCTCTGCGTGGCAATCGGGGCGGGGTACAGCAAGATTAAAACAGAACAAAGTTAAAATCATTCCCCCATCTCATAATCCCACCCTCCCACCCCCTTAAAATAAGATTAAACTACAATCAAATTAAAATGCCGCATAATTAAAAATAAAAAATAAAAATAAAAAATAAACATACAATAACACAGAATCGGTGGAGCAGTTCTAAGAATTCTAAAACTCATTCCCAGCTAAACACTATTCTGGGAAGGCCTGCCGAAAGAGATCTGTCTTTACTGCTTTCTTGAAGGCAGCAAGAGTAGTAATAAGGCGGATCTCGTCCGGCAGGCCATTCCAGAGTCTGGGGGCGGTTGCGGAGAAGGCCCTCTGGGAGGTCTGAGACAGCCTAGTTCTTATTGGCTGTAACAGATTTCTCCCAGAGGACCGCAGGGCGCGGGGGGGATCATATGGGGAGAGGCGGTCCCTAAGATAAGATGGACCCAAGCCATGTAGGGCTTTAAAGGTCAAAACCAACACCTTGTACTGCGCCCGGAAACTAATCGGCAGCCAGTGGAGGGATTTCAGCACAGGTGTTATGTGCTCCCTCCTAGTTGTACCAGTAATTAGTCTGGCTGCCATGTTTTGTACTAATTGAAGTTTCCGGGTTAGGTACAAGGGTAGCCCCATGTAGAGAGCATTGCAGTAATCCAAACGTGAGGTTACCAGGGCATGTACCACAGTTTCCAGATCCCTCATGTCCAGATAAGGGCGCAGTTGGCGTATCAGCCGGAGCTGATAGCAGGCGCTCCTGACCACCGCATTCACCTGACTAGTCATGTGAAGCGATGAATCTAAGAGCACCCCCAAGCTGCGAACACAGTCCTTAGAGGAGAGTGTGACTCCATCCAGGACTGGAGACTGTATTCCCAGATCTGGCTTCGGGCCTGTGACTGTAAGTACCTCCGTTTTGTCCGGATTCAGCTTCAACCTGTTTTCCCTCATCCAACCCATTACCGCTCTGAGACAGTCATTAAGAGGTGAGATGCCATCCGAAGTCTGAGACGATGATCTGGTCATGGAGAGGTATATCTGGGTGTCATCAGCATACTGAAGACACCGAGCTCCATGCCTCCGAATGATCTCCCCCAGCGGCTTCATGTAAATATTAAACAACATCGGGGACAGGATGGCGCCCTGAGGGACACCACAATTAAGCTCGATTTTAGATGAGCAACTGTCCCCGAGCCTCACCCTCTGAGATCTGCCCGAGAGGAAGGAACGGAACCACTGCAAAGCAGTGCCTCCAATTCCCAGCTCTCTCAGGCGATCTAAGAGGATGGCATGATCTATAGTATCAAAGGCTGCTGAGAGATCCAAGAGCACCAACAGGGTCACACTACCCCTGTCGATACTCAGGCGGAGGTCATCGGTCAGAGCAACCATGGCAGTCTCAACCCCAAATCCTGTCCTAAAGCCGGTTTGAAATGGGTCAAGATAATCGGTTTCATCCAAGACTGCTTGGAGTTGGGAAGCAACTGCCCTCTCGATGACCTTGCTCAAAAACGGGAGCAAGGAGACTGGTCTATAGTTGTTTCTATCCAGGGGATCCAGGGAAGGCTTTTTCAGGAGTGGCTTTACCGCCGCCTCCTTTAGGCACGATGGTACCTTGCCTTCCCTGAATGACGCATTGATTGTGTCCCGAAGGAACACCCTCAACGCGTCCCCCCCCTGGACGACCAGCCAAGATGGACAGGGATCGAGGGGGCAAGTCGTCTTCCTCACCATTCCAAGTAGCTTGTCCACGTCATCAGTACTCACAGGTTGTAATTGATCCAGTAAAGTGCCATCAACGGAGTTCCTGGAAACCTCATTTGCGGACTCTGCCAAAACAATGGCGTCAAGGTCAGCTCTTATCCGAGAGATTTTATCTGCAAAGTGAATATTAAAGGCCTCGCAGCAGGCTGTCGTCGGGTTAAGTAGGGGGTTCGGCGCAGGGGGAACCTTCGTCAACTCCCCCACCACCCTAAACAGCTCTGCCGGGCGGGACTCTGCAGACGCAATGCGTGCAGAACAGAAGGATTTCCGTGCTGCACGCAAAGCCTCCCTATAGGAATCAAGATGCTTCCTAAGGCGAGTTCTGTCGGATGAGAGACGAGACTTACGCCATTCGCACTCTAGTCGCTGTCCAGCTCGCTTCATCCTCCTAAGCTCCTCAGTATACCAGGGCTTACGATTCGAAGCGGGCTGGAAAGGACGCTTGGGAGCGATTGTGTCAATAGCCCTGGTGAGGTCGATGTTCCAAGTATCCACCAAGGCTTCAACAGAATCACCGGCATTGCCAACCATTAAACCCTCTAAGGCTTTCTGGAAACCAATTGGTTCCATTAGCCTTCGAGGGCGGACCGTTCTAATGGGTCCTAATGGGTCCACCACCCCCGGGAAGGTGAACAGTAGCCTTTAGTTCAGCTCTGATCAGAAAGTGATCCGTCCATGACAGGGCAGAGGTATTTTTGATCTCTGCCCACGGATATACCTGCTCCGTACTAAAGACCGCATCGAGGTCTTTATATCAGGTCTAGTGTTGTTAGCTATAAAGAATAGACTTCCTATCAATGAATGATACAGATCTTTTCTCTCAAACATCTGATCAGACTCGATGCTGGCATAATCTGTTGTCATGGGACTTTTGACAACATTAGTATCACACAAGTCAACCATCTCCACAAGTTTGTCAATCTTTTTCTTTTGACACAACCTGAAGCTTTCATCACTGGCTCTTATCTACTTCAATGCCTAAAAAGTTTTTCAGATGTCCAAGATCCTTCAATTTAAACCTTTTTGCCAATTCTTCCTTCACTTTCTGAATCTCTCTGTTACTCCTAGCTGCAATACATAGATCATCCACATATATAACCATAATGATATCGTCCTTTGTGTATACACACGAATCAGCTATACTCCGCTGAAAACCCAGTTTTACCAATTCTGTGTGTATACACTGATTCCAGCAACATGCACTTTGTTTCAGGCCATACAAAGCCTTTTTCAGCTTCTACACCTTAGTGCTGCCAGCACAGTCATATTCAGGAGCTTGTTCCATGTAAACATCCTCCTCCAAGTCAGCATTGAGATATGCTGTCTCAAAGTCAAAATGGTTTACTATCAAACCTCTCTTTGCAGCTAAAGCTAGAACCATCCTGAGATTTTCTGGTTTGGCAGCAAGGGGAAAAGTCTTATCAAAATTCTCAAATCTTTGTTGAGAAAAACCCTTTGCCATAATCCTAGCTTTGTACTTTTCAGTACCATCAGAGTTTTCCTTCCTTTCATAGATCCATCTGCAGCCAACTACCTTTTGATCTGCAAGCCTATCTACAACTTCAAATACCTGCCTTACCACCAAAACTTCAAATTAATTATCTATGGCAACATTCCACTTTTCCTGTTCTTCATCAAGATACCTTAACATCTCCTGAAAACTCTCTGGTTCTTCAGCCATGACTGTGTACACTGTCGCTGCCTTCACAACAAATCAGACTTCCTCCTGTCCCTGTGTGTTCTCTGTGAAATGACTTTCGTTCTCCCTGCCTCATTCTCATTGTCACTGCTACTGGTCTATATCCCTGTCTCTATGACAGACCTCTATTCTGGCTCAAGCTTTAGTGTTTGTGTTTGGATGGTGTTCTGTGTTGGTGTATTGGGCTTTGCATCCTTCTCAACCCCAGACAAATCCGCCCCTCCATTTCTGATATTTGCATTGCTCAGTGGCACAAAAACATCAAGGTTACAATGGAGTTTGACCCATCCTGAGTGCTTCCCAAAGTCTGTACTCCTTCAGAACACTATTCTGCCATTCTCCAATGAAAACCTGTTGCTGTTACCTTGGTAACTAACAAAACACAATAGTTTCCACTTTGGTTCCCCTTTCCTCCTGAACTGAGGTGGAATTAGCATGTTTGCATATTGTCCAAACACTCTTAGATAACTCAGATTGGGTTCTCTGCCATACAACAGATAATATGGAGTTTGCTGCACTGCACTGCTACACATACTACTTATTACACGGCAAGTTGTTCTAGTTGCCTCTGTCCACAAACTAGGAGGTGCACCTGCATCCAACATCATGCAGTCCCGCATTTGATTTATTAAGCCAATTCTTCATTCGGCCAAACCGTCCTCAGCTGAACAAGCCAGGTTGGTCGTATGGTAACATATGCCCTTTTTCCTTTGCAAAGTTTGCAGACTCTGGGCCTTTATAGACTGCCAGAAATAATGTAGCTTGAGGCCACTTTAACTGCCCTGGCTCAGTGCTAGGGAATCATGGGAACTGTAGTTTACTGTGGCACCAGAGCTCTCTGACAGAGAAGGCTCAATGTCTCAGAAAAAATTACATTTCCCATGATTCTCTAGCATTGAGCGAGGGTGGTTAAAGTGGCCTCAAGCTGCTTTATTTCTGGCAGTCTGTAAAGGCCCTCTGAGTGAGAAACTCTCCGCCCCTATCTGTTAAGATGCCATCCTTATAGGGAAATTCCCTTTCAATGGTGTTTATCAACTGCTTCAATTGCTCAGCAGCTTCACTTTTGGCCTTCAGCAATGCAACATAGCCAAATCTGGTGTGTCTATCTACCATCACCAGTACAAATCTGTTCCCACCTTCACTCTGAACTCCATGTGGTCCAGAAAGATCTGCATGAACCATCTGAATGGTCTCACAGTGGTATATTTGGTTTCCTTTGGTATTGGGTATGCTTTTACCTTATGCCTTCTTGCAGACTGAACAGTCAAGGTACCTGTTACATTTGTTTACCCTTAGGTCTGGGCAAACCCCTTCCAAATTCACCAAGGTTTTGAAACTTGCATGCCCCATCACTCTTTATAAGTAATGTGCACAATTATCATGCAATGGCTTGTTTGTTACATTTGCACATTGCTCCTTTGAAACCATGTGGTATATTTTATTCTTTTTAACTGCCCTACCACATACTGTACCATTTTCAGATATTGTACATTCATCCCCCTTAAACAACACTTCAGAACCATCAGTTGTTAAGGATGAAACTCTCACAAGACATTTTGTAACTTCAATGCACATAAAACATTATCGAATGTTCTATTAAGACTAGGTGTGTATGCAGACCCTTTGTGCTTCACACTATTAGACTCACCATCAGCAAAAACCACAGTGTTTATTGGTGTTGGCCTTGGGTCCTGCAACATATCATATCTGTTTACCATATGATCTGGTGCACCACTATCCAAAATCCAATCACAATTATTATGGTTATTCCAAATAACCTCTTCAACTGTTGAAGCAAACCCCCGCCTTTCCTGGAGCTTCTTCATATATATATATATATATATATATAATTTTTATTTTTAAAAAAACATAAAAAATCCACTTAAAATATATTCTTAGTCATCTTTACAGTACGTTTGCCCATAGTTCAAACTTCTCAATAGTTCTTTGAAAGTAAGTACATTTTTTCACATTTTTCATACATCATTTCTGTATCTATTACTTCTATCATCATCTCAGATCCAGTTCATTTACACAATCTTAATAACTACTTTGCTGCTTTATTCCCATTTTCTATTTATATATTCTTCCACTGGAGCCCACTCTTCCTCAACTAATTCCACATTCTCATTATTCAATAACCTTGTCAATTTATCCATTTCCTTCATCTCTAACAATTTCAATAACCATTCATCTACCGTTGGAGTTGTCTCCTGTTTCCATTTGAAGACTATTAGTATTCTTGCTGCCGAGACCATGTAAAGTATTACTCTCCAATATTTTCTAGTTATATCCGATTCTAATTTGTATGTCATATTTAATAGATATAATTCTGGATATAGTTCAAGTCTGTTTTTAAGTATATCTTCCATCACCATGTGTATTTTTTTCCAATACATTTTCATTTTGGGACATCTCCACCAGACGTGATACCAAGATCCAACATTGCGTTTACATCTGGGGCTTCTTCTTTCTTCCAGATGTTTTCTTCTGTGCTGTAGTAGACTGAGGACAGTCCTGTCTGAAATGCCCAGTCTCTCCACAAGAAAAACTTTTGCAGACTGCATCACTTTCACCCTGGAATGAAGAAATCTGTGTTTGTTGCTTTGGTGTTCGGCTTGCTCTCTCCACCTCAAAGCTCTGCATCTGGACCTCGTCCAGGATTTCCAATGCAATCATCTCAGGCCTTAAGTCCTTTTCAGCAACCCCTTGCAGACTATACATTATGAAGTCCCAATCCTTCGACAAACTGTCCAGCAGAATGTAGGATTTTTGGCAATCCTCCATAATTATTCCTTTGCTTTCACATTGGACAAACAGATCCTGCATCCTCTGCAAGTGCTCTGTTACAGACTCCTCATCTTGTATTTTACAGCTGTATAAGTGTTTACTCCAAATCATCTTTGACTGATGAACATCACGTAAGGCCCACCACACTTCAAAAGTAGTCTGCTTCCCTCACACATGATTCAACTGGCTTGGCTCTAGGGACAGCAGGATCATGGCCCTTGCCTTCCTATGCTTGTGATGGTGATTTTATCAGCTCCCAGAGATCTTGCTTTATCAACAAAGCCTCAATATAAATGCACTAAGATGCATAATTTTCATTATTTAGTCTCTGGAATCTTATGGCTGTTTCCATATTTGCTTAGAGCTTTCAGACACAAACGGACTTTTGGAAACCATCCAACTCAGTCCAGGCAGATAGCCAACTCTTTCAGAACTTTGATAGCAGTCTCTGAGACACTCAGTTCAGCATTGACTCAATAACTGCCAAACTTTCAGAGTCCACAGGGAGACTTTTGCACACCATGCACATTTTCAAACTTCACATGACTATCTTAGCTGTGTCCACACACAGACTGGGCCCATAACCCTTGTTGGGGCACATGTGAACTGAATTCAACATGTGCAGGAAACTTACGCTGGAACAGACACCAAAGATCAGTCTTCACTGTGAAGTTCTATGCAGGCTGCAAACGCTGCAAGCAAAAACCTCCCACACAGACAGCTGGACTCTCATCTCACGAAGAGGTTCTTTATTCTCCCGTTACAGACTATGTACAGACTAACAAAGTGCTACTCCAGTATCTCTATATACAATCACCCACACTGAGTATCCAACTCACCCACTTATATAAAATATCCCCTTCTGGGATATTAGTACAGCCCACTCCTGGGATGTCACTCAATTTCCTGTCACCCGACTGATGTGACACTGCAGAATTGAAGGTTTCTGACTCAACCATCTGCCTAGTGTTCCATCAGCCCCCTGGGACTCAGGACTGTTCAAATATTGAGTCATCATGGCTCCCAACTGTATGAAGGTAACCTCACCTTTGTCCCAGTTTCTTTGCCCCAGTCACATTTATGGCATTTTCTCTTCAGGGTGCAATTTAGTCTGACATTTAGCCATGCATGTCACATGTAGTCTGCATTCTTCATAGCTTAAGGTTGTTAAACAGAAGCTGGATAGCCATCAGTCGGGGCTGCTTTGATTGTGTGTTCCTGCATGGCAGAATAGGGCTGGATTTGATGATCCTTGAAGTCTCATCCAACTCTATGATTCTATGACTATCTCTTCCTATATAAATTTACTCACCTGCTGAAGTCATCTTGTTATCCATGTGTTTGTGGCTATATTTATGGTGATGTTATATCTCTATATAGTTACTTTTGTGGAACAAACCAGTAAATACCTGTTCAGAAAGCACAGTTGTGATAAAGCTGTTCTCTCCTCCCAAATACTCTCTTCTTCATTTCTTTGCATTTGCAGCTCCCATTCAGTTCAGAGAGAGTTGCAGATTATTATTTCCCATGGGATTTTTCCACCGATTTGAAGCATTATCCTTCTACCCTCAAATAATAAGTTCAAACAGAACTACAAAATGATGTTTGCATTTACTTTATCACCTGATTACCAAGATGTTGGACCACAAAGCTGCCAAAATTGTTGAAGTGCTATGACAAATGCTCCCTTATGTTTGCAGCTCCCCCAGCCTTTATGCAGGGAGTTAATGAAGCTTCAAAAAGGAATGGAAACAGAGTATGCAAATAGTACAAACAGCAGCTGCCAAAAGGAACTCTCCATCCTTCCTTCCCACTCCTGTGCACCTGGCCAGAACTGTATTTTTTTTATCTAAGGTGGGCAAGGAGAGTTCAGAAATTACCAGTTTTCTGGACACACCTATGCAACTTTCACAGAACTACAATAAGCAGAAAGACTTTGACACAACTTGCTAGAAGAAACTAAGTAAGATGCTAGTAGAAATTATTTTTGGAAAAAAATCAGAAGGGATGGGGGAGGTGAAATATCTGAACTGATTACAGAGCAATATGTTGAACAGCCAGCACCAGAATGTGTGTGCATTTGTTGCTTCTAAAGCTGTGCTAATGTGCCATATAGGAACTTTTTCCGCTTCATTTGGGTTTTTTTGGAGGGGGGGTATGATGACTGGAAAGAGGAAAATGTTCTGAAGGGAGATGAATATTCATTGGTGTGTGTTATGGCATTCATGCTATTAAACAAGGCAACTGGGAGGTCTTTCTGCTTTTTGATCTTTTTTACTTTAAACTAAGTGAAGGTCCTGTTCCAAGCTTCTCAGCTGCTGGTCAGTTCAAAAATCCACCTCCTAGTAATAATGTTATATAACGATGTAGCATGGCTGTCAAGAGCATAGCTAAGCATAGGTCTGGGCATAAATGGGGCAGGGGAGCAGCCATCTCACCTCCCTCCAGGAACCTCCCCAAGAACAACATTCAGGTTGCTTCCATTGGGACTGGCAAGCTAGATTTTTAAGGTAACAGTAACAAAATTACTCTTTACAGAGGGATTAAAATTATGAAAGTATTGGGATACCAGACCCTAGCAGCCCTGCCCAGCATTGCCTCCTATCCCTGGCTTACAGCTGTTCAGTTTTATTTAAAATTTAATATTTGGAGTGGGCAGAACAAAGAAAAAAATATAAGACTATCTAATCTACTTGTAAGCATTCTCCCCATCCCCCCACCCTGGTAGAATTGTATGTCCCCTGCAAGTCACAAATTCTCCTTCAGAGGGAACGAAAGGCATCTAAACACAGGGTTATACAGACATTTTCAGTCTTCTTTGTCTTTTGACAAATGCCCAAATGCCCAAGTTTAATTGCCATTTTGAAAGGATTCGTATGGGAGGACTCAGCACCTCCAGAGCTCTTAATGCTACCTTTTTGTGGTTGTTTTTTTCCAGGGCTTCAAAGTCATGAGTTACAAAGAATTAGTTCACTGGAATGAATTCTTTTCCCTAAAAACAAAGGTATTATTAAGTTATATTACCAATGCAACTTTAAAAGGAATAACTGTCTCATTTTGCAGGATAATTGTATGTCCTCAGTTATCTTAACCATTACAGGGGAAATGACCTCTATAAATAGTGGAGGAGGAAATCATGTAGGTGGCTTACACTGTGCCTTACACTAATACCTCATGCTCTGCTGTGAGTACTGAAGCAACATCAAGGTGGATGGAAGGAAAGTGTATTTGTACCACAGGCTAGCAACCTGAAACATTCATGGTTTTTTCCTCCCTTTAAGTAAGTAAAAGTGCCTATTTTAATTATTTTTGAGAAACAGGAACCGTAAAATTATTTTAAAATTGTAAATACAACAGAATTTATAGACAATGTGAGAAACAGATCTGCTTTATTAAGCATAATTGACTGGGCACCAGAAGTGCTACAGACAGAAGATAGGGACAAAGTTAAGGGCAAATACAGGAAGGCACTATCTGTGGCCAGAAAGAAAGAGAAGAAACAATGGATAACAGAAGAAATACTTCAAACAGTAAAGGACGCAAGAAGCAAAAGGAAAGGGAGATAGGAACAAAATTAGAACCATGAAAACAGCTGTTCAATGACTAGCTCATAAGGACAAAGTGAATTACTATAATAAGCAATGCAGAGAAATAGAAGACAACAAAAAAGGAACAAAGAGAGATCTCTTCCATAACATCCACAAACACGAAAAGGGAAATTCAAACCAAGGGTGGGGATGATCTACAATCCGAAAAGGTGATGTAAGCAATATACAGAAGAGCTATATAAAAAAGACACCCTCCCCCCCAAAAAAATAATACATGGAATGAAGAACCATATAAAGATGAACCCCAAATTTTGGAAAGTGAAGTGTAAGTGTCACTCAGAGAAACTGGAAAAAATAAATCACCAGGATCAGATGACACCCCAACTGAACTGCTTCAAACCACACAAACAAAATTAATTCCAGTGTTAACCAAAATATGCTCCACATGCCATATCCCTTCTCTTTCCTACTTGTGTGATCCTAGACAATCAACATCTACATAGTAGACACAATGATGTCACAATGTCATCCAGCCAATCAGTTTTACCTATGCACTGAAATTACTGTGGATATATAAATAATAAAGTACCCTTAGTGAGGAAATGAGGCAATGCTTCTAATTCTGGCCATATGAGCAAACCTTGCTAATCAAAGATCAAGCCCCCTTCAGAAACACTCCAAGGAAACTGTCCTTTTTCATTTTTGATTACAATTTTCATGAAACTGTTCACACCAGTTTTGATTGAGAAGCACCATGCCCTCAAATATGCACCAAGCTTGTACTGTAAGACACTGAGATATAAAGCAGAAAATCAAAGTTTCCACATTACCTGTAAACTCAGTTGGTGGTCCCAAGCTTGGTACAGTGGTACCTCTACTTTTGAAATTAATTTGTTCCGACAGCCATTTCGTAAGTAGAAAATTTCGTAAGTAGAAGCAAATTTAACATTGAAATGCCCTAATCCAGGGGTAGGCAACGTTTCCCCTTTAAGGGCCGAGGGACTTCAGCTCCCAGAAGCCTCAGCCATGTTGGCCAATAGTCCCATGTTGGCCAATAGCTCCTGGGATTCTGGGAGCTGAAGTCCCTTGGCCCTTAAAGGGGAAAGGTTGCCTACCCCTGCCCTAATCCATTCCAGGCCCCCAGATTCAAGCTACAGCTCAATACAAATGTATAATACAGGGTTATTTCTTTAAGTACCTCTAATACATTACATTACCCTTAAGGAACAAAAAACATAAAAATGAGTTACAGGACTAATGTAAAGAATAAAAAAGAGTTTCATTTACCTTTCGGGTTGGCCGGCTGTGCAATGGCAACAGTGAGTGAGAGAGGAGACGACAGAGGAGGAGGAGGAGGAGGCATCCGAACACACCCAATTTAAAAGAAATTTTAAAAAATTAACGTTTAACTTTGGGGGGGGGTTGTTTGTTTGTTTGTTTGTTTTGTTGTTGTTTTTTAACTGCTATTGTCGACACCTTTTACTTTCTTTGATTTAGGTTCACTCTGTTTCGTAAAGAACCGATCTGCTTTTGTCGGCTTTTAACAATTTGTCTAAAATGCGAAAGGCAAACATCATCAAAGTGAGCGATAGCCTGACTGGTGAACACTTTTTCTGGGTGCTTCTTTTCGACAAATTCCGCAGCTCTATGGAATTGTCGTAAAACGTCTTTGATTTCAGATGTCGGAATGGCTGCCTCCTCCTCCTCCTCCTGGTCCTTATGGAACTCCTCCTGCACTGCCATGTGTTGCATCTCCTCCAACTCCTTCAGCTCCTCTGTAGAAAGCTCCTCGTTGTGCTCCTCAATCAACTCATCAATGTCCTCGTCATCCACCTCAAGCCCCATGGACTTTCCCAGTGAGACAATTTCACTAACTTCTGACTCAACATCACCCACGGCCTCAAACCTTCATGTGGAAACAGCATCAGGCCACAGCTTTCTCCAAGCAGAATTCAGGTTACGTCTGCTCACCTCCTGCCAAGCCAAGTCGATAATCTTGAGGCACACAACAATATCGAAATGCTGTTTCCAAAACTCACGAAGGGTCAGCTGGGTATTTTCTGTGATGTCGAAACACCTTTTCGTGTAGAGTTTCTTGAAGTTCGAAATCACTTGTTGGTCCATGGGCTGGAGGATGGAGGTGGTGTTTGGTAGCAGGAACAGCACTTTGATGAAGGAGAACTGCTCCAGGATATCATCTTCAAGGCCAGGCGGGTGGGCAGGAGCATTGTCAAGAATGAGGAGGCGCTTGAGGGGGAGATCGTTCTCCTCGAGGTAATGCTTCACAGCAGGGCCAAAAACCACATTGACCCACTCAACAAAAAATTGCCGTGTGACCCAGGCCTTGGCATTGGCCCTCCATAGCACCTGAAGGTTTTCTTTGGTTATTTTATGAGCCTTGAATGCTCTTGGATTCTCTGAGTGGTAGACCAGCAGGGGCTTAACTTTACAATCCCCACTGGCATTGGCACAAAGGGCCAGCGTAAAGTGGTCCTTCATGGGCTTGTGGCCTGGCAATTTCTTCTCTTCAATGGTGATGTAGGTACGGCGAGGCATCTTTTTCCAGAAGAGGCCCGTCTCATCACAATTAAAAACTTGCTGTGGCACGTAACCTTCCTCATCCACCAATTCTTTGAATTTTTGAACAAATTCGTCGGCCGCTTTCTGGTCGGCGCTAGATGCCTCGCCATGCCGAACAACAGAGTGAATTCCAGTCCTCCTCTTAAATTTGTCGAACCACCCATGCGATGCCTTAAACTCTGGGTTTGGTTGTGAATCCGAAGTTCCTTCACCTCCATCCTTCTTCACAAAGTCATTGCAGATGGCCATTGCCTTTTCACAAATCGCCATTTCAGTCACTGTGTCTCCAGCTATCTCTTTCTTCTTTATCCATAGAAGTAACAAGCTCTCCATTTCATCATTCACTGCCGACCCCCTCTTTGAAAGAACAAAGATGCCTTTAGAAGGAGTCACAGCTTTTAGGGCTTCCTTGTGCTTCAGAATTGTGCCGATTGTGGATGGGTTACGGCCATATTCTTTTGCGATATCAACCAAGCGCATCCCTCTTTTATACTTTTCTATGATCTCTTGCTTGGTTTCTATGGACAAGAGCACTCTCTTCTTCTTCTCATCACTTTTCTGCATCGCTTTCTTGGGGGCCATAGTGTTGATGGATATCAGAAGCCAAAAATACAATCCTGGAGATCAAAAGCCAAAAAGATCACAAGCCAAAATTACAGTCCTGAATATCAGAAGCCACAGAAGCCAAAAATACAGTCCTGGAGATCAAAAGCCAAAAATATCAGAAGCCAAAAATACAGTCCTGGAGATCAGAAGCCACAAATATTACAAGCCAAAAATACAGTCCTGGAGATCAGAAGCCACAAATATCAGAAGCCAAAAATACAGTCCTGGAGATCAGAAGCCACAAATATCAGAAGCCAAAAATACAATCCTGGAGATCAGAAGCCAAAAATATCAGAAGCCAAAATACAGTCCTGGAGATCAGAAGCCACAAATATCACAAGCCAAAAATACAGTCCTGGAGATCAGAAGCCACAAATATCACAAGTCAAAAATATAGTCCTGGAGATCAGAAGCCACAAATATCACAAGCCAAAAAGCCACAAGCCACAAGCCCTACCTTCCTGGATCTCAGAAGCCACCAATTTCAATAGCCACACTTCCTCTCCTCTTTCGCAAGCCCAAACAGTGCTGCCTAGCTGAATTTCGCTAGGCAAACACTTCCTCTTTCGCTAGCCAATACAGTGCTGCTTTGCTAGATTTCACTAACCAATGGCATGCCACGAAATTCGGACAGCAGCTCGTTCGTGCCAATTTTGTAAGTTGGAACGCTTTCTTAAGTCGAAGCAATTTTTTTCGGGAGGCGCGTTTCGTAAGTCGAATTTTTCGGTAGAAGAAGCATTCATAAGTAGAGGTACCACTGTACTTCCTTTCTGTTTCAGCTTTGCTCTTGCTTTTCAAGTCAGTCATACAGGCTGATAAATAATAATAGTCTTCCTTTACAGAGCTATGATTAGAATTGGTATGGTAATTTATCTGAGCTATTAAATAATCTGCTATTTAATGTATGTGAAGTGCAACATAAAATTGTTGGTGATGACAAACAAATAAACCTACCATAAGCTCAGAGGCATTAGGTAGCTCCATTCCTCTGTGCTTCCTGAAGTGGAATGGATGTGAGGGAATAGCAGATGCATGTTGATTTTTGTTCTTGGTTTGTTTATTATAGAGAAATCAACAAATAAAGAGAGACAGATCTAGGGGATCCTGCTCTAGTGCGTTGAGTTTGTAGATGATGAGGAGAAAAAAATGTACTTCTCAGTGCTAATGCTCAGTGCTCTCTTCCACAAAATAAATATTACATTGCTTCCCCTATTCTACACTTCCTTGGTGGCTTTTGCTTTGCAAAAAAGGATAAGCAAGCATCAGCTGAAGTAAAAAGTAGATAAACAGGAAGACCTCTGCAAATAAACATCTGTATATATCCTTCCAGCTAACATCCTGTTTCTTTTGTTGTCCACAACTCTGAACTTGTCTCTGCTTACTGCTGCTGCCATGAAAACATCAGCTCTCCAATACGCTACAGGCCATCCCTCATTCTCACTCTAGAAAAATGAGGTCCGATGTACATCAGCTACAAAGTGAAACTGACTTGTGTCATTGCAATGAGTCTCCCCAGCAGATGGCGAGTGTAAAATTGCAGATTTCAGATGCTTCAGCTGTCAACTGTCTTGCTGCCTTCAGCACATCAAGGAACAAAGGCAGAAGGTAAGGAACAGCAAGGTGGTGGTACTTGAGACATATCTCATGAGTATAACATCATATCTTTTCTCTTCTAGATTAAATAAATCTAGAATATGTCTAATCATTAACCAGGTTCTATATAGGAATGGATAAATCTGTCTGTTCATTGTCCATCTCACTTCCATGTTTTCTGGTTTACATTCATTTGCTTTTTAAAAATAAGACTGTATAAAACATATGCTTAAATATACATTTCAATTCACATTTATGTATATTTTCTCTTAAAATGAATACATATGCTGATACAGTGGGCCCTTGCTATCTTCTGGGGTTTGGTTCCAGGATACACCATGGATAACAAAATCCATGGATGTCAAGTCCCATTAAATACAATAGTATAGTAAAATGTTGGCCCTTATATGAAATGTTCTGTATAAGTCAAGGTGCTAGATCTCATTGCTCTTCATTGATATATGTTGAGACCTCAACAGAGCAATGACTTCTCAAGGATGGTTGTGTGAAAGAGGTGCTAGGCACACTTGGCTTCAAGGCAGACAATCACAGCTTAGAGAGACTGTGAAGGAGGGCTGCGGGGGATAAGAAAGTATAAAAAGCAGGAGTGTGTGTCTGAGGGAAAGAGAGGCAGGGTTGTCAGTTGAGAGCTGACAATTGGACAAGTCAGTGGTGAATGAATGTGTATTGGTTGCCTGAACCGATTTAAGGGCAAATTCTAACATAACTCAGGTTGAATATCATTATATGATTAGAACTAAGTGCTAGAACCTATTAAAGCTTTTACAATTTTACACATTATAATAAACCACCTTAATTCTCTACTTATTTTCTTAGCTCTGACTCAGACTGTCTTCTTTTACCCTGAATCAAGCATGATTACACTTACCATAAAGAACACAAAGCTAAAATACAAACTTGTCCACACTAATGTCATCTGGACACCCAGAAACCCAATCCGAGAAAGAGGAGAATTTGGCAAACAAGGACAGAATGGGAGGCAGATTCCTAGGGCCTGGAGTGTTAGGGCCAGCCTGGGATGTGTCACAAAGACCTACTCTGTGGTAATGTGGGCATCAGAAAAGTCTTTGTTCTCTGCCACTACTGTGCCTGCAAAGAGACATCATGCAGAGCTGTTTTGAGTCATTAGGGGCTCAACCATTGGTCATTAGGAGCTCAACCACTGGTGGCGCAGTGGTTAAATGCCTGTACTGCAGCCACTCACTCATAGACCACAAGGTTGCGAGTTCAATACTAGCCAGGGCTCAGGCTAGACTCAGGCCTGCATCCTTCCGAGGTTGCTAAAATGAGTACCCAACTGTTGGGGGGCAATGAGCTTACAGTTGTAAACCGCTTAGACACTCCATAGTGCGATATGAAGCGGTATATAAATGAAGCTGCTTTGCTTTGCTTTGCTTTGCTTTTACACCCTGGCCCACAGGAGCAGAACCTAGACCACTCAAAAACCTGCTGTGAACAATTTGCTAAGCATGTTGCAGATAAAATCACTCAGCTCTGTTCTGAATTGGATGCTATAATTAATACAGATCCTGTGGATGTAAATCCAGCTTGAAGATGTGGACAGGATCCTTGGAGAACTGAGTGCCACTACATATATACTACATATATATATCAAGTTCAGGCTATCATATTTTGGCCATATAATGAGGAGGCATGGATCACTAGAAAAAAACAATAATGCCAGGAAAGGCAGAGGGGAGTAGAGGAAAACCGCAGACCAGATGGATGGACTCCATCAGGGGTTTATGGGCATGGCCTTGCAGGACCTGAGCAGAGCAGTGGAAGATAGGGATACTTGCAGATGTCTCATCCACAGGGTTGCTGTGAGTAGGAATTGAACAACAACATATATGCTAGATCCTTGCCCTTCTTGGCTGGCTGGGTAATGGGAGTGTGCAATGCCTCTCCCCAGCAAGGCATTATCTCTAAATCAGACAGTTGTACGGCCCTTGTTTTTATTTTAAAAATGCCTCACTGGATCCCACCCTACAAGATAATTATCATGTCCAATATCTCATTTTTGGGCAAAGTTCTGGAGCATCTGATGGCTTCCCAGCCCCTGGGGTTGCTAGATGCAACTGATTATCTGGATCCATTTTAGTCTGTTCATACCTGGTTATGGGACAGAAACAGTTTTGTTCCCCATGCAATTTAACATACACATGAAACAACTGGGAGAAGTTGTCCAAAGGTCAAGGGTCACTAGTATGCTGATGATACCCAGCTCTATTACTACTTTCCACCTAATTCCAAAGAAGCTGTCTCTGTGCTAAACTGGTGCCTGGCAGCTGTAATGATCCACATAAGACAGAGGTGCTTTTGGTCAGCCAAAAGGAACATCAGGAAATAGGGATTCAACTTTACTGAATGTGGTTAAGTTCCTCCTGAGGAGGCAGGACTGCAGCTTGGGTATACTCCTGGATTAAACCTTTACCCTGAACGTTCAGGTTTCTGTGGTGGCACAGTTAAAGCTAGTGCTCCAGCTATGCCATTCCTTGGGATGTCTGACTTGGCTGTGGTAACATATGCTTTAATTACATCCTGATTAGATTACTGTATTCACTCTTTGTGGGGCTGATTTTGAAAAATGTTCAGAATCTTGACCTGATCCAAAGAGCTGAAGCCAGACTGCTAATGGGTGCTGGTTACAGAGAACATACAGCTGCTTTGTTGCAACGGCTCCACTGGTCACCATTCTGTTTTAAGGCACAATTCAAAGTCTGCTTTTGACTTATACATCTGGGGCCCAGGGTATTTGAGAGACTGGATCTTCCTATATGAGCCTGCCTGCGCTTTAAGATCTGTAGGGGAGGCATGTCTCTTTATCCCATTGCCTTCACAGGTAGAATTGATGGGAATAGGGGAGAAGGCCTTCTCTGTGGCTGATTCCACACTTTGGAGCTTTCTCCCTAGACAAGTTAGGATAGTTCCTTCTTTGTTTTCCATTCAATAGCAGATTATATAAATAAAATGATGGATGCGTGCATGCATGAATGAATGCAGGCTTTCCTTCAAAATGTTCCCCACCATGAAATGGGCACTTCAGTCCCTTGAGATACTGGGGAGAAGAAGGTTCTTCAACACTCGGTGAAAGTGTCAGACATTTCAGAGTAAGGAATATCTGATTCAAGAAGGACTGCCTCTTTCTCCCAAATGTAGTTTTCCCCTCCTCCATGACACTGGTATGCATTCATTTATTTATTAAGATTCTTAAGCCAAGGTTGCCAGATGTCATCCTTTTCCTGGACATGCCCTACATTTCAATCTTCTATCCAGGGTTCTGGGGAAAATTTCCAAAATGTCCTACATTTTGAGAGAAATAAGCAGAGACTTCACCAAATCCCTTCTCCACCAGATCTTTTTCAAGAATCTCTACACCTGGGCATCTTTCACCAAGTGGTTGCCTCCCAAACCTCTCAGCCTCTCAGGCAAACCACAAACCCAGCAAGGGGGAACATGTTCCCACTCAGAGCCTCCTCTCCCAATGCAGCTCAACCCAGGAGGGATGTTATGGGATGGGTGCAAAAGGAAGGTAGGGCACAGCAGCCCATATGGGCACCATGACCAAGGAAAACACACATTGAGGTAGGCAAGTAAGCAGCAAGGGAGGAAAAAGTGCAGTGCACTAGGCTGGGCTTCCAGGCCTGGTGGAGCAATGGATGGGAGCCTCTTTGTTCTTCACCTAGGCTGGGAGGTGGGCAGGCAGGGGAGTGGAGGGGCAGACAATGAGAAGGGAAGGAAGGAGTAACAGCAGCTCCTCTGCCAACTCCAGCTGCTGCTGCCACTGCTATCCAAGGAGTGAACTTGGCTGCTTGGTTGGGCCCAGAGAGGGCATGGGCAGGGTGACCTGGCCCAGGTTCACCACACAAGGGAAGGCTCTTTCTCCACCCTTTCCTCCTTCTGCTGCTTAGGGGGCTCTGGAGTCAGTAGCAATGTACCCCAAGGAGGTCTCATACCACCATGACTGCCTCTTCATTCAAAGATCAGGGCACACAATGGGAACTAGATGCTAGCACTGGGCTGATGGCCTCTTCTCTCATCCTTCGCAGCTCTTTGCCACCGCTGATGGACTCACCTACAAATAAATAGGGGGCCACCAGGGAAGTGATGGGATGGGAAGACACACAAGGGCACTGGGGGCCACCAGAGTCCCCATTGTCTTTACATCTCCCTGCTAGGGAATTACCAAAGAAAGGCAGCCCCCCCGTCACCACACTTTTATTTTACAACACCCTACATTTTCTTCAATGCCCTACATTTTGCGGTGTCTTTCTGGTTATGGCATCTGGTCACCATGACTTAAGGCAGGGGTAGGCAACCTTTTTGAGATGGGGGCCGGGTTGCTGTCCCTCAGACAATTGGGGGGCCGAAGCACCAAAAATAATAATAATAAAATAATAATAATAATATATATACATGCACACTCTCTCAGCCCCAGAAAAGCCATGGCAAAACCCCTGTGGAGATTTTGCCAAGAAAACCCCAAGAACAAGTAATAACAACAATATTCAATATCATCATGGTGGGCAGCGGCTGGAGGCGGTGGCGGCGGCAGGACTGGCCTGGGGCCGGTCCAAAGGCCTCGGGGGGCCGCATCCGGCCCCCGGGCCTTAGGTTGCCTACCCCTGACTTAAGGGGATGTATATCAGTCTCTGCTATTGGAATGCCAGCACTCACAGAGGTTAACCCATATGATTTGTTGGATGGTATCGTGATATTACTATGGTCACTGATAGGAATGACTATTCCCAGAAGAAAGTCCAGCTACAACAAGCACAACAACAGTTGAAAAACTGGCACACAAGCAGCGACACATAGTGAACTATGGACATGTAGATTGAACAAGGATGCTGTAGGATGGAAATTTTGTAATTTCTCCAAACAAAGAAACAGCGCTAATCATGCCTAAATATCCTGAAGACAGCAGGCCCTGTCTCATACTGAAAGCTAAGCAGGGTCAGCTCTGGTCAGGACTTGGATGGGAGACTACCAATGAATGCCAGGTGCTGTCAGCTGTATTTCAGAGGAAGGAACTGGCAAAAACATCTCTGATTATTCCTTGCCCTGTGAAAACCCTATGAAATCCATGGGGTTGTCATAAACCAACAGGCAACTTGAAAGTGTTGGCAATTGGAGTTTCCAAGGATGTTAGCCCTTGTTTGGGGGGCGGGGGGGGGGGGGGAATCCAAGCTAAAACTATTAGCTTTCTTTAGCAGCCTATCAGATAAGCATGCCCCATCTGACACTGCTTCCTTGAGAAGTGAAAGTGACTAAAAAATAAAAAAGACAAGCAGATTCAGGTTATAAAATTTCAAGAAAATTCAAAAATATAACTGTGTTAGTCTGTAGAATCAGTATGTAGCAAGACCTTGTAGCACCTTTTGAGACTAACTGAAAGAAAGAAATTTCTCCTTGCTCATGGACAAATGCATCTGAGGAAGTAGACTTAAGTCTACAAAAGCTCGTGCTGCCAACTTCTTTCTTTCAATAAGTCTCAAAGGTGGTACAAGATCTCTCTACAAACTTAGGAAAAGTTTACTAATGGCTTTTGTATTTACATATGCATGTGGAGAGCCTACATCCTTAACTTGCTAACTTATCATCTTGTTCATGGGGAAATGAAGAAGAGGAAGAGAGCTTTAAAAAAGCCAATGGGATTCTAGGCTGAATCAATAGTATAGCATCTAGATTGAGGGAAGTAATAATGCTACTCTATTCTGCTTTGGTCAGACCTCACCACAGTTCTGGGCACCACTGTTCAAGAGGGATACTGACAAGCTGTTCAGATTATATCCTGATAAGATCTAGGATCATGTTGTTTCCACCAACACAAAAAAAATCCTGAGTAGGAAATAGAAAAATATTACAATTGCCCCTCCGTTCTCATGGACTTGAGGTCCGCAATTTTGCATATTCACGGAGGGGTGAGCTCCGTTAAAATCAGTGGGGTATGTGCCTACACATGCCCATGAGGGTGCATCCCATTCAAGCCTATGGGGCTTGATATTGGCGAGTCTCCGTTTTCATGGGGGGGAGGGTCCGGAACAGCTTCCCCCCCCAAAAAACAGAGGGCCGACTATATAATGTTCTTTAAAACAAAACAAAACAGTCATCTACCAATCCAGAACTTAATGCAGTAAAGAAAAGGTTGGTTGTCCAGTAGATGAAAAAGCAACTGCATCCCAGCAAAGTGCATTTCTTGTGCTTTCCTTTTCTTCAATTTTCAACATTTTTTTTTTTGTTTGTTACAGGGACATAATGCTTCAGTTTTACTTAATTGTGAGAAATGGTTGTTTCTACAGTTTTACACAGAGTTCTCCACAGCTCAGCTTCCTTTTTGAAATCATTTTCACTGGTGATGCTCAGGTTTTACTACCTAATTTAACCTCTCTTTCTCTACAGATTATTTTCTTTCCTACTGAAATTTATTAGGATCAATCTTTCAAACTTTCACTTGAGTCTTCAAGAACTTGTCTCTTGGAACGGGCAGTGATAAGCCTTTTTGCTTGAATTTTTAAGGTGAACTGCTAAGCAGTTGGAAATGTAATAAGCTTTAACTAGAGTTCCGGTGGAAGATTCGAGATATATGTTTTATAAAAAGCTGTGCTTGATTTTAAATGTTGTAAATATTGTATGTAAGAAACAACATCATTGGACTCTTTCATCTAAGTTGTTCTAATTCAGTGCAATTTTTTTCTCTCTGAAATTTTCTGAATTACCTCTGATTTCTGGTACATTGTGCCTTCCTCTCAGAGACCTGATTACCTGTTTATCTGCTCTTATTGAAGCAAATGTTTACATTGATTTACCGGTGATTTTCCTCAGGTCTTCAGATTAAATCCTCTCACCCACTGGGACAAACAGAGAACCTCATTTTCAAGCATATACAATGGGCCCTCTTTAACTACTGATTCTTTATCCATGGATTCAACCATCCATGGCTTGAAAATATTATATATAAATTTCCAAAAGCAAACCTTGATTTTGCCATTTTATATAAAGGAAATCTTTTTGCTATGCCATTGTATTTAATGGAAATTGAGCACCCATGGATTTTGGTATCTATGGAGGGGTCCTAGACTCCTTTTCCAAGACACGTCCTACATTTCAATCTTCTGTCCAGAAGAAATTCCAAAATGTCCTCCACTGTGAGCATGATTAAGAAGCATGATTAAGAAGCATGTATATTAGTGTTCTTAGCTTTTATTTTGTAATGACTTACTTTTTTCTTGAATGTCCTAAATTTTGAGGTGCTTTGTCCTCTTTTAGGGTTATGACATCTGGACACCCTGCCTAGAACTAAACCCTACTGGATAATAAGGGCCCACTTTAGAAAGAACTCTGTGCCAACATGTAAATCCTTTCTATTTAAACTATGTACAACATCAAGCAAGGGTCAGTGAGGTGTAGTGCTCTGAGTGTTGGACTATGGGCTAGTCTACACCTAAGTCTACTATGCAAATTGGTGCACGTTTTCACACATTCATATTGATGGTTAGTTGTTTTCATTTTCCTGAAAAATTCTCATCTACACTCATCCCTCCCCATTTACAGATTTGACTTTTGCGGATTTGATTATTCACAGATTTTATTAATATGTTCTCTCTAGGGATATCTAGGTCCTCCAGAGCAACTCTATGGTCTACTTTAACCAAAAGTCACATTAAAGGACCTAGAGATTCCAAGAGAGAACACGCCACTAGGCATTTGTAGCTCCTCCAGTGCAATTCTATGATCAATGTCTGGCAGATGTTGATCAGAGTTGTACTGGAAGACCTGGAGATTCCTAGAGAGGTGTTCTCTCAGGTGAAAATATAGTGTTTTTGTTATTTGTGTTTTTTCCACATTCAAAGGGGTCCTGTGCCCCTAACCCCAGCAAATGTGGAGGAACGAGTGCATTTATTTCATTTCACCCTCCCTCTGCTAAAAACATGCAGCCATCCAAATGCATGTGAAGCAGACCAATGGACACATTAGCAACAATGCACATTTCTGTGGATTTCATCAGATACTCTGGCAAAAAACGCAAATTGACTGGAATGAGGAATATTTTAAATGTGTAGAGCAGGGGTAGGCAACCTGTCCCCTTTAAGGGCCAAGGGACTTCAGCTCCCAGAAGCCTCAGCCATGTTGGCCAATAGTCCCATGTTAGCCAATAGCTCCTGGGATTATGGGAGCTGAAGTCCCTCAGCCCTTAAAGGGGACAGGTTGCCTACCCCTGGTGTAGAGTATCCCTAACTCTCTGAAGAACAGGGTTCAAATTTCCATTTAGCAATGTAAGCCCACTGGTTGATCCTGGGCAAGTCACACTCTCTCTCAGCTTCAGAGGAAGGCAATGGCAGCTCATGCTGAATTAATCTTGTCCAGAAAACCAAATGATAGGTTTGCCTTGGAGTCTCCATAAGTTGGAAACAACAGTATGAAGTGGTTTAGGAACTTCATAATAGGAAATACAGTGTGCCTGCCCCAACCATGGGCTTGCCACCTGTGGATTTGAGCATCCACAGATGTCAGGCCCCATTTACATCAATGGCTGGAGAGCACTCCTGGGAGAGTGGCCACATGCACACGTGCCACCATTGAATTGAGGTCCCACCATTTTTGCCATCTGTGGGGGGGAGGTCTAGAATGGATGAGAAGGGCCCACTATACTTATCAAAAACAATTCTAATAAAAATGATTTTAAAATGTCGATACACTTTCTGCTTTAGAATGAATTTGCTTTTTCATTTAGTTTTATCTTTATCTTGTTGTAGCCAGCAGTTGAAGCTCACTGTGTAATCCAGTCGTCTATTGGGAGGCAAATCCCATCAAGTTCAGTGTGATCAACTCCGGGGAAAGTATACATAGGATTGCAACTGAAATCTATTTCTAGTAAATTTCTCTCACACAGAGATTCAGATGTATGAATTTATACCAACACAGATTTATAATCTCTTATAAAAAGTGAAATTATCTTTTCCAAAATGATAAGAAGAGGGGAAAAACCACCCTTGACTGTGTGAACAAGGTGTTTGAAACATGTGTTCAGCCATACTGCGTATGCACCTCAAGAAGCCCACTTCACTCTACAGCCACTTGGGCACATGTGTGTGCTTTGTTTTAATAAATGCCCAGAATCTCAACAATCCTTGACTTTTGTTGTTTCATCTCTCTGTCTTCCTCCCATCTGCAGCCTTGATGTAGCAATAGTTAGAGCAACAATTTATTTCACATATTAATTCAAAATCAGTTTTAAATTAGCGTAATACCAAGCCATTTGGCACAACCACCTGGAGAATTGTACCGACCTGAGATAATTCAATAGCAGAAAAGAACTCAGCTTTCTTCCCTATCAGATAATTTACTGTCTTCTTTCAAAAAAAGGAAGGAAAAAAGAGGTTTTTCTGGGCTTTGAGTCTGTATGGAAGCCACACCTTCAAAGCCCAAGACTTCTTTAAGAAGAAGCAGGGATGTAGCTCCTTAGTGGTGCAGACGAGACACCCTGAACTAGCACGAATAAAATGACTTTCTCATTATTTCCTAAGTTGCATGACTAGTTTCTATTACTGAAATGTAGCTGAGTGCTGAGCACAAACAAAGCACTGCTCCAATGAACTGCAGTTTTCTCCAAAACTCTAAAAATTTACAGCGGGCAACTCCAATGTAGAGTGTATATTTAATCAAGTATTTCACTGACAAATAGGGCTATGCTGATTCTTCCTTATGAAGACTCAGGAGGAATCCTGATTAAGATCTGTTTAGGTTTTTTACTCAAACACACCACATGCCTATATCCTTGCAACAAGGCACTTCGTGCTTATGATCCCATCTGCCCAGTCACCATTCAGGGTGCTTGTGTATCTTCTGCCAAGAAGCATTAATAGATTTATCACATTTATCCTCACAAGAATCAAACAGGCAGAATTTGGAAAATTGCATTTTGGGGACTACAGCTCTCAGCATGCTCTAGAGAACATGGCCACTGGTCATGGAAGGTTTCACTGAGAAAAGTAATTTTTCCATACTCTGTCAATATCACAGCTAATGAATTGCCCAACACCATTCTAAAGGGGAATACATATGAAAATATCAATAAAACAAAACAAAGAACCTGACAGAACATCCTTGGGCTATACAGGGTGAGGCTAGCTTCCCCCCAGTTTCATAACTTAAATAACATAGAAGCTAATTGATTGCTGATTCCATAATTATCAATATTTCCTCTTCTCACATATTCAGGATTCTTGTTTTATTAATGGGGGGTGGATAAACATTTGTACATTGGTCCATTCAGCTGATATCCTATTTTTAAAAGGAATTTAAAGGAATTCTAGAATGAGGGGGTGGATGTTTGTGGTGATATGATGGAAAAGCCAGCAATTCTACCTGCAGAACATTTTCTACTGCTCAGCCCTAAAAAGGTACAGGTACATTCATGTTCAATATGAAAGCACTTTCAAAGTAGCCCATGTTTTCTAAAATACATTGTTTTCCTTGACTCCAAGTCAAACCATTCTACCACACTGACCATTATACTACAGTGGCTTGATTTTCTTATGAATGCCAATGCACAAAGAACCTTGACAGGCCCAGACAGACAGAAAGATAGACAGAAAGTCCTAGTCCCAGCATGCACTAGGATTTAATAAAACATCTCAGATGCATAGAGAGCTGCTGTCACTCAGCTCAGAGGTGCAGTTACCAATCTGTCACTAAATTCTAACAAAGCAGCTGTCACCAACAGCCTTTATTGGGGTGACACAGACTGGGGAAGCAGGCAGCAAAATATGAAACTGCTCTGGGTCAGTTACATGCTGTCTGAAAACTCGTGCTGTTTGATCAACTCAAACCAAGTAGTTAACATAATTAATAACATTTATAAAAAGTCCCACATTTGTTTCAGATGAAACAAAAATTGAACTGTAAAATCTGTAGTTCCTTTGGATGTTATTAGTCTCATCATCCTCAACCACTAGCCACACTGATATTAATTTTAGAAGATCACACATTCTTCACCTTTTCTATATATCACATAACTTTAATTTTCAACTAGTTCTATTTTATCTGCATTTAACTGCTGCTTTATAGACCATCTCTCTTTAGAAGTACGTATATCTGATTTTTTCAATATCAACCAAACAGTAACATAGTCTGAGACAAGTCTATATCTGCAAACAGATATGACATTTTCAAAGGGCCAATGTCGTATTTTGCATATGTTAGCACATTACATAGTCCTTATAACAAGCCTGCAAGGTACATCAGTATTGTTACTCCATAACACTAAGGTTCAGAGAGTGTGGTTTGCCTAAACCAATTTACTAAATTTGTAGTAAAAGTAAGATTGAAACCAGGGAATATTTCCTGGTGTATACAGTTCAGTTTCTTACTGAAGTAAGTACACAGTACCAGACCAGCTCTCAGTCATTTTAGACTGACAAAGTGACTGCAATTCACCCTTAAGTACAGACTTTGCATTTGGTTCCATGTCCCAAACCTAGATTTGCCATGTGATGTGTGGAATAGTTGGTGTACAGAAAATCTGCAGAGAAACTAAAAGTCCAGTGAAAGAGAGGTTGGTTTGCAAATGAGCAAGATCCTGGGGATTTAAAAGCCAGGATAAGAGAAAACGCACAGAAAATGCTTCTAACAAATCACATTTTAACTGCTATGATGAATTTGGCAAACAGACATCATAGGTGCCTGACCCAACAAAGGGCCAGTCAAATATTAACTGGAATGAGTAGCCACCTAACTAGACTCCTGTGGTCCCTTTATCCACAAGCGAATTTCTAACAATGTGCCTCATATAAATCCAAGAACCGGGGACTATTCCTGAGATAAGATGTCTGACCTGTCACATTTTGCTGGCAGCTGCCAACAAAAGGAAATGAAGATGTGTAGGGGGAGAGAGAAGATGTATCCTCTGCCCCCCTCCCCTTTTATATAACTAGAAATACTGGATACCCTCTCTTTTTCTGGGTCACTAATATCATCTACCGAGCCCGTTGACACAGCTAAGGCAGAATAGGAACTGTGTTGCTAGGGTAACAGACTACTGGAGAAAAGAACTCAATTTACATGCTGACTTTCCAACACAGCCTGCAAGGAAGAAATCATGGCTTTGTTTGGTAAAGGACTGAAGGCAGCATCGGGGGTAGCATCGGGGATGGGGGTGGGTTGGGGGCAGGAGTCATCCAGAAGGGATTAAAGGACTGGGAAAGGACATTCGTCTGAAAAATAGAAACGATGAACGCCTCCTTGGGCAAGCAGAATCACCTAAAGACCAAGCAAGGGCCTGGTCTACAGGCATACAATAATTAGGTTGTGAGGATCCTTGAAAGGTTAGGATTTTAAGATTAAAGTACTTTTCAGGATTGCCAGGTCAAGTACTAAAAACCTGGTGTGAACCAAGGAATCTCGCTGAGTTTTTTTGCTTAGCATTTAAGCTTTTTGTGCCTTCAAGTCATTTCTGACTTATGGCGACCCAAAGACAAACCCATTAAAAAAAACCTGTAAAACTTTTGTCTGAGCTTCATCTTTGTTGACTCAATCACACTTATCAGTCTGAAGGCAGTGGCATCACTTGGGTTAATGCCACCCAGGGCAGGTGCCCAGAAAGGGCTCTTGGGGGGGGTGTGGTAGCGGCAGACTGCCCCCTCCCTCTGCCACTCCCAGTGCCTCACTTGCCTGCTCCTTCCACAGCTGGTACCCTGCTAGACCTGGAAAGGGCGGCTGAATGGTGCTGACCTATCCTGACCTCCCTCCCTCCCTCCCACTGCCCTGCTTGCCCATCTGCCACCTGCTCAGAGGAGCAACTAGGCAAGCAAGATAGTGGGAGGGGATGGAAAGGGCATGTACCCACACCTCCTTCTCCATTGCACTGTCTTCCTTGGTGGAGAGAGCCAGGCAGAGGAGAAACTGGAAGGGGTGTGCACCCACACCTCCTTCTGCACTGCACTGGCTCCACCGGCAGAGAGAGCCAGGGCTGTGGAAAAGCTGGAGGGGGCATGCACCCACAGCCCCTTCTCTGCTGCCTTGACTCCCTTGACAGAAAGAGTCAGGACAGTGGAGAAACCCGAAGGGGCATGCACCAGGGCCTCCTTCTCCACTGCATTGGCTCCATTGCTGGAAAGAGCCAAGGCAACAGAGAAGCCAGAAGGGACATGTACTCAACTCTACTTTGCTGCTGCCTTGGCTAATAGAGCCATGGCAGTGAAGGGGTGGGCACTGGCAGCAGCACTGCACACCACCCCTCTGGAGCAGGACGACAGCCACCCAGATGTCACCCCACTTCAAAGTGTCACCTGGCGTGGTCAGCACTTCCCACTCCACCAGTAATTCCCCTGACTGAAGGAAAGAGACATTTATTAAAGAAGCAGGGAGAGGGAAAGCACTGTGGTGAGCTCTGTGTACTCTTTCGGGATTCCATGATATATAAGGCTTAGTCAGATACCTCTCCTTGACCAGAGATTGGAAAAACATTTTTAAGCTATAGCTCCCCGAATGCTCAAGCTACTGGTTAACCAGGCTAGGAGATTCAGGGACCTGTAGTCCAAAAACTAAGGGGGGTTGCAGACTGCCAGAAATAGTGGAAATTGAGTCCACTTTTACGGTTAGGGTTAGGGTTAGGGAATTATGGGAAGTGTATTTTATTGTGGCACCAGAGCTCTCTGACAGAGAAGGCTCAATGTCTCAGAAAAAAACCAATTATCATGATTCCCTAGCACTAACCCTAACCCTAAAAGTGGACTCAATTTGCACTATTTCTGGCAGTCTGCAACTCCCCTAACTTCCTTAAGCTCTTCCATGACCATAGGTCCTACCCTGCTTGCTGGTCATCTAGTATGTATATGCTTTGTATAACTAGATGATGGGTTGTGTTGTGATGGTGCTGCGAAGAAGGAGTGTTATCTTTTGAGACTGGCTAATGGGCAGATGTGAGTGAAGAGGAATGTGTTTTGAATTGTCAAGGTCAATGGAAATGCTTGGTACAATGGGGGAAAGGAGGGTCAATCTTCAAAATAAGATTGTTTTGAGTCTAAGGCAAATGGATTGCAAGCATGAAAAACCATTTGAACTGCTATGTGCTTTTAATATACTCTGTAACCGAAAATGCTTCATTCCTGTTAATATCACTAGTTTAGTTTCTGGAATAAACCTTTCTGTTTTGCTGAAGTTTGTGTCTCTGAACTGAAGTCCCTCAGTACACAACAAGATGCCATGTCCTTCCCTAATGCTGCCACCTATGATGCCACTCAATCCCACCCCACTTTGATAGGTTAGCACCCAAGTGGAAACATGGGAAGTGGTCTACAAATAAGACTGGCACATTTTCTACTGAGGCATTCCTACAGTGAGTGCTGCCTCTGTGTAATGACAGACCGCCAGAATTCCCATTTTACTGAGTAAGAAAAAACCTGTCACCAGCTCACCCATGGCATTATGTTTAGTCTGTTGACAGAAGTGGGTCTCAAACATTTCCAAGTCCAGCACTGTTGACTGTATGGCACTACCTCTCAAAAGTACTCAGAAATAAGTCCCATTCTGCCAATGAGGCTTATTCAAAGTGCACAGGAGTGGGAGTGACTAGCAGTGGTGTGACTTGAGGGCTGAATGGTTATTAATAGGGAAGGTGCACAATAAGATTGAGAAGCTCTCTTAGTTCTTATCTGCATGGGTGAAAACCCTCAATTTCACCCTGACACCAGTGCTGTCTGTTTACACAGCACAAGGCAACTCCCCCATTAACCCAACTTTGCCCTGGAGTTGGCAAAACCACAGGAGGCCCTGGTGTTTCTCTGAGACCACAGGGTTAGTTCAGGGTTTTGTGGCTTGTGAACAGCTGGATCAAGCAATGCGGTGTTGGCCCAGCTGGTCTGTGTGAACAACATTGTGCTGCCATGCTGGATGTGGCCTGGTGAAAGTGGCTGCCATCATGGCTGGTCTGGGGCCAGTACCAGAGCATAAGGCTCTGGACTGTCCCTGGACTTATAGTCAGTGAAAGACTATATTGTAAGAAAAGAGATCATCAACGTTTAGTCACTTCATAGACCAATGAATTAAAAACATTTGGAATGACAAAAAGAAGTTCCCAACTAATCAGTTAGCAGATTTATTTGTAATACAAGTAAGAAATTATAAGGACTGCAGATGTCACTGAAGAGGCATTGTCTGTGTGAAAGAAGGAGAATTGCACCTTTAACAGTGGGACTGGATTACCTGAAGCACCACTCGCACCTATGTAGACCTGCTTGGCCTTTAAAACTGGCCAACAGCCGCAGGCTAGCTCATGAACTGTCAGACTCAAGGGCAAAAGAGATGGGGTCCCCCGAAGCGACAGAACTTTTTCCCACAGGAAATATATTTGATACTCTTGTTCACAGCTTTCAGATAACATCTAATAACTAGATTGTCTAGACATTTAACTGAGGTCTGCATGTGCTATTGTCATTTGAATTGTTTTGAAAATACTGTTGTAATTTTGCTGCTATTTTAACTGGTGAATTGTCTGTTGGCTGATGTTATTGAGCATTTTGCATTTTATTCTTTTTTTTTTGACATCTTTTTTTTTAAAGAACTACCTTGAAAGGATTATATAATCTTGAATAGCAGTATACAGATGCCTAATAAGATTTGTGCAATGTTAAGGGTGCACCATCAAAAATACTTTTTTCTTTTAAAAGTATGTTGTTGATGGTGATGATTTTCTTCATTTCCTGCTCCATCTGCCCTACCTGGCAACTGCTCTCCTAGTGATAGGCAAGGGTTTCTCTGCCTCCTTTTGCAAGCAAGAGACAGAAACCAAGCGACTGGGCCTGGAAAAGTCTTCTTCAAATATGCTGTGTTTTCAAAGAACGTGCATTTCATCTCTGTTTGGTATATTATTGCAATGATAGCTTGTAGCAATAGCAATAAATAATTTCTCCATTTCCAAAGAACTTTAACTTGCATTCAGTGTAAATGTTAAAATGTAAAACTGGTGATCATTTACATTCACAGCCTTGCACTGAAATCCTGTATGGATTTAATGGGAAATAAACTCCACTGGACTCAACAGAAATTATTTCTGAACAGACATATACAGGTTTGTGCTGTTAATAACTCAAATAATCTGTTTTCACAGCTTCAGAAAGTCAGCAAATGAGGTGGTTTATCAGGATCTATTAAGATGCTGTATTTGGACAGTAGATTGAAGCTTTCTGAACCATGCATGTAAGGCATATGTGTAATGATATAACTTAAATTCCCAAGCTGCTCCATCTCAAAGACTTAGAGCAAGTTAAGCAAAGCTAACCAACCAACCAAATCCCATGAAAATGTAAAATCAATAGCACACAGCCTTCCAGTTTGTCTTGTCTATCCATTCTTCATTTTATTTCTAGCATTAAATTTTAGAAACATAATGAGCAGTAGAGAAATAATCAATTATTTAAATAGATGTTTTGTATTATACCAAATATAGAAGTCCTATGCTTCCAAAAGTTGTTCCTGAATGAAATTGCTACACCTAAAATTCTTCTTTCTGGCTTCTCAAAAAGAAACATTTGCAAAACAGGATAACTGTTATGCCAAAAAAAAAAAAAAAAAAAAAAGGATAACAAAGAACAGCTATTGTTATGCCCTCTGATGCCCATATGCATTATTTTAGGGCAATTATAAGCCTAGGCTTGCTTGGTTTGTGTATAATGCCTGTAACTTACGTTTAGAACAAACAGCCCTAAAGAAACCTTCCCAGCATCTTGGGAGCACAGCGTTAACACACTGCACACTCCCAAGATGCCCAGAAGATGCCCTGAAGCTGCTTGGCTGCTCAAACGTGGGTTGCTTCAAGACGCTCCAGTGGTGTGTTGTCTACTGTATATACTTGACTATAAGTTGACCTCATGTATAAGTTGAGGGCCGTTTTTAGGGACAAAATTATGAATTTTAATATGACCTGTGGATGTCAAGAGTAAAACTTAGGGGCATGTAACAAAGGTTGTAAAGGAAGAGGCAAAGGAAAATGATACCAAAGAACTTACAAAATTCCAGCAGGCATAACTGTTTGTGCTCACTCTAAAGGCTGGATGGTTGAGAGAGCAGAGGGCAGGTCAGTGCTTCCAAGACAGATTACACTTTTGTCTTTCACCAGGGGATGGTTCCTTTTTTTATAAGAGTTAAACTACAGTACCTACATTGACCCATGGATAAGTCGAGTCAGATTTTTTGACAAAATTTTCTAGACTTATATATGAGTATATACAGTACATGCCACATGCCACCAGAGCAACTTGAAACCACCCTGAGGGTGTGGTGGGGCTGACTCTTTCTTGGCCCAAATAGGAGTGAATCTTTTCTGCTCCTATGTGGGCCAGGTTGAAGACAGATTGGGGCCATGACATGTGTTTCCCATGGCCCCAATCCCTTCTTGCCAGTCTGTTCCAATCCTTAGTGAGTATAACCTTGGAATGACTTGCATGTCTAAAAGGGCCATTATAACCAGTAACATCAATGACTGAATTTTCATGTCCTCCCAGATGCAGAGTTTTCAATAGAGTCGATCTATGCACACATGTACCAGTGAACAAAGCTATGACAATAGAGTAGTGGACATCTATGTTCCAACACATTTTCTCTTTGCAGAAACCATTTCAGAGGTTCTCATGCTGCCAATGCACACAAAGAACACTGATGCATGGGAAAGGGCCTTCTCAGTGCCTGCCCTAGAATCTGGAACTCCCTTTCTTAGGAAACTAGAATGGCTTCCTCCTTGCTGTCCTTCCCTCAATAGGCTTTTTTTTTTTAAATCCAATTAGTTTTTGAGAACAGATTTTTAAAGAAAGGGGTTTTAAAAAGATGTAGTAAATATTTCAATTATATTGTTTAAAAATTGCTATTTATCATTTTAACTGTGCATTTTTAATTCTTTTTAAACAAATTAATAGTTAATTACATTTGTTTATCTTTTCTGTGTTTTAACTACATTTTGATTTTGATTTGCAAGTCATCTTTAGTCCTGGTTTGTAGAGGAATAGGCAAAGGTTAAATAACATTAAAACAACAACAACCACATATATATATTTCACTAGCAATGGTTCTCCAGAGCTTAGAAGAGTTTTTTTTTTAATTTTTTGGACTACAGTTCTCAAAAACCCCAGCCAGCTGCAGGTCAATAATCTGTTTCCACACAAAGAAATGAAGAGTGTGGCAACTGAGTCCTTGTTTACAAGCTGTAAAGAAAGGCACAAGAAGTGTCTTTGCTGGATCAAACTGAAGTCTTATTAACCTAGCACCCTGTTTCACATGGCAGCTAACCACAGGGGAACCCCACAAGCAGAACATGAAAGCAACAACCATCTCTCTACTGTTGTTCAACCAGCAACTGGTATGTGGAAGCATCTATGAAGAGATTCTACACATCCAGCGTGATCAAAACCCATCAGTAGGCTTTTCCTCCACAAATCTGTCTTAATTACTTAATTACTGTCTTAACTCAGAAACATACAAGTCAATGCTGTAGTTCCTCAACACTGTAAGAGAATTTTAAGATGGTGAGATGTCTAGTGTTTAGATGGCAGTTTAAAAGAATGATTCTCACCACCCAATTTCTGGGCAGCATTAGTGGAGTTTTGGTCCCTTCACCGTCATATGGTCACCCTTGCTATTGTTTTAAGAAGGCAAAGGGCGAAGGAAGATCATGATTTAAGCATGCCTTTGAGGGCTGACTGCTCAGGGGACTGCCCTTTCATGTGCTGTGCTATTTATATTTGAAGTTCTTTTTAATGGTTTGCTTTTGACTGCTTTCAAATTTATTAATAATTTAATTATTTTTTACACTTTTTTACAATGAAATTTTTCAGCCATATCTGTTTTAACTGATGTACACAGTCTTAATTCCCAGTCTGAGAAAAGGTGAGATGAGGATGAGGATGATTGATAGATAGATAGATAGATAGATAGATTAGACAGATGGATGGATAGATAGATAGATAGATAGATGATTAAATTGGGGATATTGGAAGATGGCTGTGGAGAGGCCTTTAATTTGGATTAATTTAGCCCACTCCTCACCATCCCTTCATAGTTCAAGC
Organism: Phrynosoma blainvillii; assembly: GCA_026167975.1. NCBI lineage: Eukaryota > Metazoa > Chordata > Lepidosauria > Squamata > Phrynosomatidae > Phrynosoma > Phrynosoma blainvillii. The sequence goes on from JANUYF010000004.1 coordinate 160,291,305, forward strand.
CTAGTACTGTTCCGTGGAGTGGCTTATACAGTTTTCAATTCAAGCCAAAGAAAACTTGATCTGAGCCAAGTTCAATTAATTTCTTTAATAAGATTTTGCAAGCCATTATTTCAGAGGGTTTACTGAAGTCCAGATACAGCTGCTGTTTTCTATTAGTCGTGCTCATTTAGTAATTCAATCAGTCAAAAAAGACTATCAAGTTCCATTGACATAATTTGGGCTCTATTAGGCTCTAGGTTCTTAAAGATTTCCATCATGTTTGTTTCATTATATTAGCTATCAGGCAATGACAACTGCGCACAGGCAGAAACACATCCCACATAAATTGCTGCCTGGAGGAGAAGGTAGTGACCTGAATGGCAGAGTAACTATGTTCCACTCCAGGTTTTGCTGAACATTAAGGCATTACATCAAAACCACACAACAAACTTTGATTATGAATCAACCAACACAGAGAATTTGAATCAAATTATTGTTGCAATACACCATGCATTATATCCCTAAGCCCAAATACTAAAGAGATGTTTGCTGCAAGCATTTGTATACCACTATTTTAAAAAGTGAACAAACAATTAAGGCTGCCACAGCCCTATGAAACTGGTGAGGGCCAAGCTGGGTGACAGGAAAAATGTGTGATGCAGTTCTCAGTCTTGGAGATGTCTCATTTGCAGAGTCATCATGAGTTGAGGTCAACTTGAGAGCAATTAACAACAACAGCTATAATGGTTTTATTGCTTAGTTCTCCTCCTGGTTGAGCTTTCCCTTACAACAGGTCTGAGGAACTCCCCCTTAACAATGCCCTCACTGACATGCTATTAAAAAAAGAAGTTATCAAGGATGTATAAAAGTGTCAAGCCAAATGTTGTAAATGTAATAAACAAGTAATGAACAGATCATATTACCATATGTGGTGGACTTGTAAAAAATCAAAAGGCTATTGGAAACAGATTCATTGTGAGATTGAAAAGGTGCTCAAAATAAAATTGTGTCTTAAGCCAGAACTTGTTCTTTGAGGTTTGATAGATGAAGATAAAATACATTGAGACCATATGAAAAATTACTGCAATATTTGATCACTGTGGCAAGATTATTATATGCACAAAAGTGGGAAAATATAGATATTCCAACAGAGGAAAACTGGATCATGAAAATACCATATTTGAGTTACCTGAGATGATGATGATGATGATGATGATGATGATGATGATGATGATGATAATAATAATAATAATAATTTTAACCTGCCCCTCTGTACAACAAGATTAAAACTGGATAAACTGGATAAACTAACTACCTGGCTAAGAGAAAAGTCAATAGACAAATTTGTTGAAGTGCAGAATCCATTTCTGAAATATATAAAAGAAAGAGAAGAAATTATAACATTGGCAGGTTTTGAAATTTAAATGTTTTTCTATATCTAGCAGTAGAGGAACATATCAATTTGGATATTTAAGTTAAATGGGAAAGTAACTAAATTATATGTATTATATATAGTTCTTGTGTGCCTTCAAGTCATTTCCAACTCATGGCAACCCTCTGCCCCAAAGGTTAGGAAGCAGGAAGTCCTTTTTAAAAATTTAATGTGAGTTTTTTTTGGGGGGGGGGGAGGCTGAGAGAATATGTTAAGAGGCTTGGATATGAGTGTAGATGTGTTTTTTGTCTTTTTTGTTATATATATTTTGGTGATTTTCACATAAAAAGTATACATTTAAAAAAAAATAATTGCCCCATTCTGTATTTGCTTGAGACCCTGGGAAAAGCTGACACCATCTAATGATACCTTGACCAAGGCATGTAAAAGCCCATCTAGCAAGGAGAGTGATTTCATCATAGGCAAACCAGACTTAACAGATATAATCTAGTGAAAATAGCCAACTAAAACATGTCAGGCTCAGGCAACACCACACAAGAAAACAGGACCTTGGATAGCTACAAGCAGACCTTGCTGGCTGGAACTCTCTTCTATCAAAGCAAGGCTTTCCTAGGGACCCATCTGCCTACTGATTGCCGTAAAACCACCACCCTTACCAGCTTGTTTTCTTGTAACCATATTCAAAACCTGTGTTTCCATAGAAAACATACATAGACAATATCAGATAAAAACAAGTGGAAGAAGAAAGACTATTGTCTCAAAGGGAGGGAAATGTCCAGAAGTAGAGGGGCTTTGTTGTCCTCTTGTTCAATTATTGTCAATTTCAAATCACACCAACCTGGCTTAATTAAAAGTAGAGAATCAATGGCTGGATTTTACAAACATGAATTCCAGGTGGAGCATGTAGACGCCCTCAAGGGTTGCATCACTTTACAGAAAACCATTTACAGTACTGAGTTTCCCAAACCTTACCGAGGATCCCCATGCCCATCATCTAAACAAGGAGCTCTGGAGTTTTGTGTAAATTTGCCTTTTGAACACCTTGTCTACAGCCTTTTCTAATAGGAAATACCCGGCCAGATCACCAATACTTGTTTGCAAGATGTTCAATGTATTACCTATTTAAACTGTCATCTTGAAAGACTTTGCCCTGATCAAAGAACACATACAGTGAGATCAGTTGTTCAGAAAAGTTTCTTCAAGTCCAGGCACATTTTGCACAATGGCATCACAATTCAATGACCTTTAATAACATCGCCATGGTGTTATATGATACACTCTTGATACTTGCTCACACATAGACATTTGGTGAAAGACAACCTTTTAAACTGCTATCCCCAATCCATTTATTCCAGGACTGTCTCCCTGAAACGTTTACAAGTCCTTCATGGTGAGTACTTGCAAGTTACAGCACCTATTTTGATCACTGTGGCAAGATTATTATATGCACAAAAGTGGGAAAATATGGATATTCCAACAAAGGAAGATTGGATTGTGAAGATACCATATTTGAGTTAGCTGAGATGGATAAACTAGCTACATCGCTAAAAGAAAAGTCAAAAGACAAATTTGTTGAAGTGTGGAATCCATTTGTTATCTAAACAGTTATCTAAATACAGTAGTTTATATGTTTGTTATCTAAATAGTTTATGTTTTTGAAGTAGATTGTTCCTCTCCACAATATGGAAACTGTGCAGCCAACGGGCCACATTTAGCCCCAGGGACTCTCAACTGCCCCCAAAGCACCTCACATCTCTGCCCTGAAAATTGACCACAAATCCCCTACCACATTTTTAGGCTGGCAAAAAAAAAAGGGGGGGGGGGAATTGCAATATGCAATAGGAGTGATGTATAGTCACTTCCAGTAGCTCAAAACACTAGCACAGTGTTTCTTTGGGTGGGGTGGGTGGGTTGCTATTGCCATCCTCCAGAGCTCTAGAAGAGGTGAAAACAGGATGACACTCTCATATCATAGACATATATGATACCCAACTTTATTATCTCTCTGTTCCACTATCTTCTCGCAGGTACATCTGGAGAGAGCATAGGAAGGGACACACAGCGGCAGAGGCGCTTGGCTGCAGGAGGAGGACTCTTGGAGGACTCTATTAACATCAGCTGTGCAGCCAGGGACCGCGTCAGCTGCATAAAGGACCTGGGAGGAGCTGTGGCTATTTAAGAGCCTCACTTACCATCTCTCCCTCCAGTGACACACAGCGGCAGAGGCGCTTGGCTGCAGGAGGAGGACTCTTGGAGGACTCTATTAATATCAGCTGTGCAGCCAGGATTCATTGGGGATTTTATGAAATAGATTAATATTTGTTGATCTATTGGGCCTTTACTGCGAAGGGGCGGGACCAGCTGGGCAACGCCTGAGGTTTGAACTGTGGCAGTTGCGGGAGCGGGGATGTTATATATACACACCGGGGTCATATATATTAGTGGGTTTCTATTGCTCTTACTCTGTGCGCTGACTGAAGCTGGGGTCAGATATTCAGGTTGTATGGGGGCGGGGGAGATATGGCGGTAACAGTCTCAACAAATGTTGCAAAAGAAAGAGTGGGCTCCAATTGATGAATATATTAAAGTAATGTGGGGATGAAATAGCAAAGTTAACATATAGAGTTGAAATTGATTTTACTTAAAGGTATAAAATGACAAAAATAATAGTAGAATATAATGAATAATGAGAGCTAATAAATAGAAGGTATTTGAAGTAGAAGAGGTGATAAGCTGAAATAAATCTGTACATACTGTCAAAGAACTAAGGAAGTTTATGTTAAGTGGTGTTAAGTGGTGTTATGTTAGGTTGTTAGATTAGTTATGTTATTTTGTTTATTGTTAAGTTATGTTTTTTTTTGTCTTTTTTGTGTTTGTGTTATGTATGTTAAATATGTTATTTTAATAAAATTAATGAAACAAAAAAAAAATGTTGCAAAAGAAGAAGGGATCGATGTTTCTTATCTATCCCTTCTTCAGTTGATTCTGTTTCCCACGATAAGTTGGAGAGCAAACTCACCATTCCACTGACTCTCAACCTGCTCCTTTGCAATGCCAGGTCGGTCAAAAATAAGACCCATATCGTCCATGATCTACTAGTGGACGAGATGGCCGAACTGGCTTGCTTTACTGAGACCTGGCTGGGGGATGCCAGCTCCGCAACATGGGCACAGGCTCTCCCGGCTGGGTACTCAGTTTGCGAGCAGGTGAGAGAAAGTGGGCGGGGAGGCGGCATAGCCTTGGTCCATAAGAACACCTTAACCATGATCAGAAAGCCTATCCGGAAAACGACGCACATCGAGTGTATGTACCTTAGCCTGAAGACCAGGGATAGTTTGGGGATTCTGTTGGTATACCGGCCACCCCGTTGCTTAACAGACTCCCTGACCGAGCTGACGGCCCTGGTTTCTGAGTTGTTGTTGGAGTCGCCCAGACTTTTAGTTCTGGGCGACTTCAACATTCCACTTGAAACCAGTTTACAGGACTTAACTGGCGCGGCTCGGGAGTTCATGGATACCATGACAAACATGGGCCTATCCCAGTTGGTCAACGGGCCCACGCATTGTGCTGGTCATACACTCAATGCGGTCTTTAGTACGGAGCAGGAACATCCGTGGGCGGAGGTCACAAAAACCTCCGCATTGTCATGGACGGATCACTTTCTGATCAAGGTGGAACTAAAGACTACTGTTCGCCCTCCCGGGGGTGGTGGACCTATTAGAATGGTCCGCCCTCGAAGACTAATGGAACCCATCGGTTTCCAGAAAGCCTTAGAGGGTTTAATGGTGAGTAATGCCGGTGATTCTGCCGAAGCTTTGGTTAATACATGGAACACCGATCTTACCAAGGCTATCGACACGATCGCTCCCAAGCGTCCTTTCCAACCCGCTCCGAATCGCAAGCCGTGGTATACTGAAGACCTTAGAAGGATGAAGCGGGTTGGACAACGACTAGAGTGCGAATGGCGGAAGACTTGTCTCCTATCCGACAGAACTCGCCTTAGGAAGCATCTTGACTCCTATAGGGAGGCTTTACGTGCAGCGCAGAAATCTTTCTGTTCTGCACGTATTGCGTCTGCAGAGTCCCGCCCGGCAGAGCTGTTCAGGGTGGTGGGGGATTTGACGCAGATACCTCCTGCGCCGAACCCCCTACTTAACCCGACGACAGCCTGCTGTGAGGCATTTAATATCTACTTTGCAGATAAAATCTCTTGGATAAGAGCCGACTTGGACACCAGTATTTCGGCAGAATCTGTAAATGAGGCATCCAGTAACTCCGTTGATGGCATTTTACTGGATCAATTTCAATTTGTGAGTACCGAGGACGTGGACAAGTTGCTTGGAAGGATGAGGAAGACGACTTGCCCCCTCGATCCCTGTCCATCATGGCTGGTCGTCCAGGGTGGGGACGCGTTGAGAGTGTTCCTTCGAGACACAATCAACGCGTCCCTCAGGGAAGGAAGTATACCATCTTGTTTAAAAGAGGCGGCAGTCAGGCCACTCTTAAAAAAGCCTTCCCTGGATCCCCTGGACAGAAACAACTATAGACCAGTCTCCTTGCTGCCATTTTTAAGCAAGGTGATCGAGAGGGCAGTTGCTTCCCAGCTTCAAGCTATCTTGGATGAAACCGATTATCTCGATCCATTTCAAACCGGCTTTAGGATGGGATTTGGAGTTGAGACTGCCTTGGTTGCTCTGACCGATGACCTCCGCTTGAGCACCGACAGGGGAAGTGTGACCCTGCTGGTGCTCTTGGACCTCTCAGCAGCCTTTGACACTATAGATCATGCCATCCTCTTGGATCGGCTGAGAGAGTTAGGAATTGGAGGCACTGCTCTGCGGTGGTTCCGTTCCTTCCTCTCTGGCAGATCCCAGAGGGTGAGGCTCGGGGACAGTTGCTCTTCTAAAATAGAGCTTAATTGTGGCATCCCCCAGGGTGCCATCCTGTCTCCGATGTTATTTAACATTTATATGAAGCCGCTGGGAGAGATCATTCGGAGGCATGGAGCACGGTGTCTTCAGTACGCTGATGACACCCAGATCTACTTCTCCATGACCAAATCATCGTCTCAGACCTCTGACGGCATCTCTCCTCTCAATGACTGTCTTAGAGCGGTAATGGATTGGATGAGGAAAAACAAATTGAGGCTGAATCCAGACAAAACGGAGGTGCTCACGGTTACAGGTCCAAATCCGGGCCCGGGATTACAGCCCCCAGTCCTGGATGGGGTCACACTCTCCTCCAAGGACTGTGTGCGCAGTTTGGGGGTACTCCTTGACTCGTCGCTTCACATGACTAGTCAGGTGAACACGACAGTCAGGAGTGCTTGCTATCAGCTTCGGCTGATACGCCAGCTGCGCCTATTCCTGGATAAGAAAGACCTGGAAACCGTTGTGCACGCACTGGTAATCTCACGCCTGGATTACTGCAACGCACTCTACATGGGGCTACCCTAGTGCCTAACTCGGAAACTTCAGTTGGTACAAAATATGGCAGCCAGATTAATTACCGGCACATCTAAGAGGGAGCACATTACACCTGTGCTGAAATCCCTCCACTGGCTGCCAATTAGTTTCCGAGTGCAGTAAAAGGTGTTGGTTTTGATCTTTAAAGCCCTACATGGCTTGGGTCCAACTTATCTTAGGGACCGCCTCTCCCCATATGAGCCCCCCCCCCCCGTGCCCTTCGGTCAACCGGGAAAAACCTACTCCAACAACCGAAATCCAAATTTAAACAGACCTCACAGAGGGCATTCTCCATCATTGCCCCTAAACTATGGAATGGCCTGCCGGACGAGATCGGTCTTATCACAACACTCACTGCTTTTAAGAAAGCAGTTAAGACGGATCTCTTCCAGCAGGCCTTCCCAGATTGATCCTCCCCAGAGGAATGAACACCGAATCTCCTCCTTATGCTCTCTGTTGTCCTGCCACCATTATCTTAAAACTTTGTTTTCATTTATTGATTTCTTGTTTTAAAATTTTGAAGTTTAATTCTGTCTTAAGGGGTGGGAGGGATGGGGGGAGGGATTGGGACATTAGAATGTATTTTAACTATTGTATTTTAATTGCTGTGAGCCGCCCCGATTGCTTAGCAGAGGGGCGGGATAGAAATAAAATTTATTATTATTATTATTATTATTATTATTATTATTATTATTATTATTAAGGGGCCTTCTCAGTGACTGACCCCAGGCTATGAAACTCCCTTCCCAGATGTTACACTGGCACACTCCCTACTCTCTTTTGGGCCTGTGAGGACTGATTGTACAAGGTGATGGATTTTCAATTTTTTATTTTTGTTGTGCTGGGATTTTTTTAAAATAGTTTGTTTTTAACAGGCTTTAATCCATTTTTTAATTTTTGCATCTGGTGAATTTTTAACTATGTTGTAAGACACCTTGAGTCCCAAATGGGGGGAAGGGGGGGACATAAATAAACAAATAATATATAATCTATACCCCAAATAACAATAGTGAACAATGTTGAACCCCTGCATATTCAGAATAAAGTTGATATTCCCAGTATTCTCTGTGGTGCTGAGCCACTGAAATATTATCCATGGTCAGATAATACCTTCACAGCTTGATGGACAGGAAATGGAGGAACTGGGAGAAGAGAAGGAAGAGGTTTCCTCCTACTCTTTTTTTCTCCATTCCCTCACAAAATACTGTCCTGATTTGCATACAGTTATTGGGCATATCATATCTTTTAATATTCTCAATGTAGAATGTCCACTGCATCATGTATTTCTTTTTCAACAACTGGCATCATTTTTGCAAGGCTATGCTATGTATGATATGTGCTTTAATGGACTCTGAAACAAGCACGATTTACTTCGACACCATAGGGAAGAGACAAAATTGCTCTCAAGAAGTGATTCTGAATTATTTTAAGGGCACTTAGATCATTCAACCCCTGCGGTTCCACCACACACTTTAACTGTGCAAAAACTCTCTATGTAAAGATTTTTAATACAGGGCTATCAAATTCTCTGTTTGCCACAGGTGAAATTTAAAATTGCTTGGACTGACTTCTAGTTGGTTAATTTCAAGACCAACCTTTCCCATCCTAGGAGTATTTCTTGTTAAATAAGGCATTTAAAGTTGGAAGACTGATTCACATGAAAACCACACAGAGATCTCTGTGAAAACCACAGGCAACTATTTTTGAACCATTGCCGCTGTCACCGCCACCACCACCCTGTGTCTGAACTCAACCACTCAGATGGCACTATTGTCTATCATATTGTCTATGAAGTTGCTATTGTCGCATTCCCGTGTATATTACACAGATAATTTATTAAACAGAGATTCAACATACAGTTAAAGTTTACTTGATGAACATAAGCTTATAGTTATAGAATTTTAAGGCTTAGCTGTTACTACTACTTATTTAAGTCATCCAAATCCTAATTGATTCAATCACATTTACTAACTATTTCCCTGTTGTTGTTGTTGTTCTTGTTGTTCTTGTTCTTCTTGTTGTGTGCCTTCAAGTCATCTCTGACTTATGGCAACCCTAAGGCAACCCTGTCATGGGTTTTTCTTGGCATGTTTGCCATTGCCATCCTCTGAGGTCGAGAGAGCGTGTGCCTTGTCCAAGGTCACTAACTTTCTATCTCTTCATAATCCTAGCTGAACCTAATTAACTGTGCCAACCAGCCAAAAACACATGCTCTTTGCCCTGCCTTCACTGTACTATCTCTCCCTTCTTCCTCCAATGTTATTTCTCCAAATACTGTAACTCTAACTTTTATCACTGATTCCTAGCTGTGACTCATACCTCTCACTCAGACTAACTGCCCTAAACACCAATCTTTTTAACACCCCTTCCAACATTCAACTATTCACATCACTCAAATATTCCAGCCTCTGAACCCCAACTAACAGATCATTTACTCTATTACACATACTACCCATGACATACATAATTATATCTTAATTTCTATAATAGACACAACCACACTTTTTAAATATAAAGCTCCAGAACATCACAGATGTTCCAGTGGTGGTAACCCAGTGGCTTACAGGGACCCACAGGTGATCACTTTCTATAGTACTGAACAGCAACATGAACGCACAGTCCTTGGGTTACTGAGGGCCTGAACAGACTGCCAGAAATAATCCAGTTTGAGACCACTTTAACTGCCCTGGCTCAGTGCTAGAGAATCATGGGAACTGTGGTTTATTGTGGCACCAGAGCTCTCTGACAGAGAAGGCTCAATGTCACAGAAAAAAACTACAATTCCCATGATTCCCTAGCACTGAGCCAGGACAGTTAGTGGTCTCATGCCGAATTATTTCTGGCAGTCTGTTCAGGCCTTGAGTCATTAGTTGGCACATGGCATCCAACTCTGTCTCTCTTTTTCATTTGATCCTAGGGAGATGGGGAAAGTAATGAACCATTGTCTGGCAGCAGTGAGGAATTAGATGGGGCATGACAAGCTAAAACTGATTAGGTGAAGATGGAATTGCTGTTGATAGGTGAAGCAGACAACTCCAAACTAGCTGTGCAACCTAGTATGGGTGGGGTTTTACACCTTCTAAACAAGTGGATTAGCTGTTTGGGGTGTACCTTGATGTCTGCACTCTGGTTAGATGTTCAGGTAGTTGTGAGGAGTGACTTTTTCTAGTTTTGGTTGGCTCACCTGATAGATCTTACCACCATCATTCATCCCCTAGTTACTTCCAGATCTGACTACTGTAATATGCTCCATGAAGATGCTCTGAGCTTGGAGTGTTGTTTTTTTATCCTAAAGTGAGCTAATATATTACAAAGTTTCAAGGTGTTATTATGTATGGGGGGGAGTTAATAATACAATGGGTATCCAATAGGGTTTGGTTGCAGGACCCACCCACCCCTGTGGATACTAAAAGCCATGGATGTTCAAGTTCCATTATATACAATGACATAGTAAAATGGCATCCCTTACATAAAATGGCAAAATCAAGGTTTGCTTTTGGGAATTTTAAAATATATATAGTTGGCCCTCTGTTTTCGCAGGGATCTGTTCCGGACCACCGCCACCCCCGCAAAAAGGAGACTCGCCAATAGTCAAGCCCCATAGGCTTGAATGGGGCATGCACTCACGGGTGCACACCCCATTGATTTCAACAGAGTCGCCCCTCCGTGAATATACAAAACCACAGACTTGAAGTCCGTGAGAATGGAGGAGCGACTGTGTATGCATTCAAGCTATGGATAGTTGAAGCTGTGGATGCAGAATCCATGGAAATGGAGGGCCAACTGTATTCATTACTCATCATGTTGCTTATTTTCCTTTTTTAAAAACACTTAGCATTGAAATGAGAATGTGAGAAAACATGAAAAAAATCTGCTCAAAAGGTCTCAAAAGTGCCCTTTAAAAGTAACTCTGGCAGGCAATTAGAAAGCATGGGTTATACTCCCCCCCCCAAAAAAAAACCATACACAGCACTTCCTCTGAAACATACATTCATTACACACACAAAAAAGTTATAGGAGTTACTTGTAAATCATTATTTCCAAATTCAGAGGGATCCTCGTGTCAGTACACAATGGAGAAGCTAGGTTGTTGGTAGGTGTTTTAAGCACACTATGCTTATTTCAATTCGGTTGCACTGCTTACCAAATTCAAAATAATGACATTAACCGTTAACACCGTAATCAGTACCAGCTAAGAACACTGTTCTAGACAGTATATTAAAATATGGGTTCCTAAAAAGGCGCTTTAAAAGGATGTTTTAACAGCCCTCAAAAGTGCTTTGATCCTTCTATAGGTAACTGCTTTTTTATTATTGCAAATTATTTATTTGGGTTTAAATATTATTTTAAATATTTTTGACCTCATCTGCCTTTTAGAAAAATAGACAAGATATAGGCCTTTAAAATAAATGAAATAGGGAACCATAACAAATTGGCAGAGTGTTATTGCTACCTCCTAACGGGAGTTTTTCTGTGCTATTCAAGGCTCACAGAGAGGATGAGGACGAGTATCTTTTTTTTAAAAAAAAACTCCTTTCCTGTTATTTCTGCATTTGCCCTACTGTGTGAGGATTATGGTTCTCTAATGATTGACCATCCCAACAACACTGAGTATTTTATTATTTTATATTATCAGAGAGGAAGGGAGGGAGGGCAACAGTGGGGAAATGTCCTTTTGTTCCTTTATTTTTTACATTTTTCTGAATACTAGGGAGGGGGAAGTTCTTTAAACTGATGTCACACAAGGTAAAGGTAAAAGTAAAGGTAAAGGTAAACCTCTCTCCAAAACCAAAGTATTTGCTAGAAGTTCTAAGAGCAGGGAAATCCTGATGCTGGCCTACTTTGGCCCATAGACATATGCCTCCATCCAAAGGCCTGCCGCCGAAGAATACTACCCTTTGCAACTAAGGAGGCAAGCAGCTTGTTAAAAGGGAAGCCCATGGTTATCATGAGAGAACAGTGAGATGTCTTCCATCCCATTCATCTCCCAATGGATGAGGACTGCAGGAACAAAGGGTCACGGTGTGTGAGGGAATAACAATATCAATAAACATCACTCAATATGAATACCAATAATCAATAAACTTCACTGACATTTATTTTATATCCATAAACACTGTTAAAAATATAGATTCTTTTGAATTTAAATTCAAATGGAATTTGTAATAATTAAGACAGATATGATTGGTGGGACTTTTTAAAATAATAGATAATACAAAATAATTAAAGTGTTTTAAAGAGGAAAAACAGTGCAGAATGAGATATAATTGCTGGCCAGAGGAGAGAGCATCAGTGGAAACACTTTGAAAACAACCCAGTGGGGAAAGGGGATAAAAGTTCCTTGTGCAACCAAAGAGTTAAACTTAAGAAAGCAGCACAACAGCCCTTGGCTTCTGCCAGCTCCTGTTTGTACCACTATAAATTGGATTGGGAGAGGGAGAGGGAAAGAAGCGCAACGCATAACCATCCTCAGTCTACTACAAATCCACTACAGAGTTAATGGAGATGACAGGGGAGGCAGACCGGAAGGGTGATGCGGACAAGAGCTGACACGTGTCACGTCTCACGGCCTCCCGCAGAAGCAGAGCTCTATGCAGCCCGAAAGGAGACCCAGAATGTGTAAATGCCTTTGCTGCCTGTCGGGATGATTAGCAGCAACAAGCAGGACTGGAAATTGTGAGGAACGACAGGTTACCAAGTTGCCCTGATCAGGAGCTGAGTTTGCCGCTTCCCAGGTTTTACCAGAAAGCATTTCTCCTCCAGCAAGGCTGAACCATTCCTCTCTAGCTGCAAGTTTTCAGGCAGATTTCCAAAGGTGCTTACGACTCCTTTGCAGTAACTTTGCTTAGCAAAGGTGGGAAATGTGGGGCCTGCAGGCCATACATTGCCCCCTAAGACATTTCTGAGGCTGCCAGAGCCCCCTAGCACCAAGAAAATGAAGCCACCTGTTTTAAAAAGCCCTACCCTAGGCCCAAAATGGCCCTAAAGAATGAAAGCAATGAAATGAATATGCCCAGGGGCATTAAGGGACACTGGCAGCATTAATGGGGGGACTTGGAGGGTGAGAATGTGAGCCTTTCTTCCCGATCCACTGTGGGCCACCGCACTGTCAACTCCCAGCAGCTGTATGGGGTGACAGTGGAAAATATGAATGACAGACTCTGCTAGAGCAAAGCAAGATCCTCCTGGATCAGAAAAAGGTCCAACTAGCCCAACTTTTTTGGGGGGGAGGGGGGAGGCACTACCCAGGGAGAAACTCACTGGGTAACTCTGGGCAAGTCACTTCCTTCCAACCTGATCAACCTCATGAGTAGTAACAACTGGTGCCCAGTGGGGAAGTGAACTGACTTCAATTTTAGTGTAAACATTAAAGACAATTTACAAGCAGTGAAGCTATATGTTGAATAGGGTTTCTCTCTCTTTTCACTGGGCTTTTTCAAGAGGCATTAGGAGTGTCTCACAGCAAAAGCCCAGAGCAAACAAGGGAAACCATCTGAACCAAAAAGCTGGTGGTGACCATAAATTTTTCATTTGGTGAGTAAGTCTTTTTTTAATTATGCCAGAATAAAAGAATATTGTTAGATAAAAGACTCTGCCCCTTGTAATCTGCAATGCAAAAAAGAAAAGATCTCATTCACTGCAAGTTGCAAATGTTGCCATGTTGATCACTAAAAAAAAATAAATCCAAAATCTTGTGATATTAATTTTCTTAGGCCAACTAAAGGGCAGAAAAGACATGCAGAATGACAGCATTTGGCTCAGTTGAAACAAATACCCCTCCCCTCAGAGACTGAGACTGCAGCCACACTGCTGAAGTAAAACAGTATCACACCACTTTAACTTTGATGGCTCAATGCCATGGAATTCTGGGTTTTGTAGTTTGGTGGAGTACCATAGCTCTCTGATAGGGAGAGCTAAATAAATAACTCACAAAACTACTAATACCCAAATTCCATAGCATTGGGTCATGGCAGTTAAAAGTGGTGTCAAATTCCTTTATTTCTGCAGTGTGCATACACCCACTAAGCTCACAAATGTACCAGCACAATGAAAGGAAATTAAATATTAAAAGGATGTTAAAATGTTAGTTTTTGCCATTACACATGAATCTAAATCCCATCTTTTTCCTTAAATGTGATCATATAATGCAGTTTTTTTTAAAAAAAATGTGATCTAGCAAGACCTTTTTTTAAAAAAAAAATAATTTAATAAAAAGCTAGATGGCTAAGATAAATGCATTTTGTGAAAATTTGTTCTCATTTTCAGATAAGATCCTTTCAGAGATCTGGGAGTTTAGACCCCTTGGCACTGAGCCTTATTGCCTTTGCTGAACCAAATCTACAGCAAACTGAGACAAAATGGGTATCAAAGGATAAAGAGAAGCAGCCTGCCCAGTTGGCTACATTTCAAACAAACAAATTACAACTTGCAAAGAAACTTATTAGTGAAAAGGAACTATCAGCATAAAAAAATCACAGGGGTTGGGCAGGTAGGAAAACAGTCAAACCCCCAGCAAAAAAAGCAGAGAGGCACATCAAGGTGGCAAAGCTGACAGAATGCACATATGTTGATAGATAAAACCTGGAAATGAAACAGTTATGAGGAAAGGAAAAAGGAAAACAAAAACCAAAAAAACCAAAAACCAACCCTCATACAAGCCCAGAAATGGCTGGACCTCAGGGGCAAGGCAAAAAAAAGAATCCATTGTGAACCTTTCAAGCAGCGCTTTACTTCAGATAAACTTAAAATGGATCATTACTTAAACCAGGGGTAGGCAACCTAAGGCCCGGGGGCCGGATGCGGCCCCGAGGCCTTTGGACCAGCCCCAGGCCGGTCCTGCCGCCGCCGCCGCCGCCACCACCACCACCACCACCCGTCGCCCACCATGATGATATTGATTATTGTTGGTATTACTTGTTCTTGGGGTTTTCTTGGCAAAATCTCCACAGGGGGGTTGCCATGGCTCTTCTGGGGCTGAGAGAGTGTGCATACATATTTTTTTTAAAAAAAATTAAAAAATATTTATTTATTTATTTATTTATTTATGGTGCTTCGGCACCCAATTGTCTGAGGGACAGCAACCCGGCCCCTGGCTCAAAAAGGTTGCCTACCCCTGACTTAAACCATTCTTGTCTCTATTTATCTTTATTTATATTTTCCTAAAGTAAAGTACATCCTGAAGTACAGCAGAACCTTGGTATCCGCAGACTTGCCATTCGCGGATTTGAGCAACCACGGATGGCAAACTCACACTGTCCCCAATGGGACAACTGCACTGAAGTCCTCCCTCCCTCCCTCCCTCCCTCCCTCCCTCTTCCTTCTTTCCTTCCTTCCTCCCTTCTGTTCTCTCTCTCTCTTTCTTCCTTCCTTCCTTCCTTCCTTCCTTCTGTTCTCTCTCTCTCTCTCTCTCTCCTTCCTTCCTTCATTCCTTTTTTCCTTCCCACTCCCTCCCTCCCCGAGGCTTCTGCCCTGGGACTGGCTTTGGGGATAGTGCAGAGGTGAAGGCTGGAGCCCCCAGGCCCAACACCTGGGATAGATCCTCCAGGCTCTGAGACCCAAGCCCTGGTCCTGACTCTGGCTCTCTCTGGCTGACAGGGCTCCAGCCTCAATCCCCAAAGCTAAGCCCAGGGCAGAAGCCTCAGAGGGAGGGAGGGGGACTTCAGTCCCACTGCCATTGGGGTCAAGGGGACTTGAATATCCGTGGATTTGGGTATCCGCAGGGGAGTCCAGAACAGATCCCCCATGGATACCAAGGGCTGAGTGTACTTGGTTATTTTTTAAACTGCTCAGTAAATTAATTTCTCTGGGTAATCCATTCTTATACCGTGTGTTTCCCCTTACTTTTTGTCCAAATGTGGAAGGACCACATTCCTGACATATCCAAATTCCTCCTACTGTGTGACAGGCCACTGTGCATTATCTGTATTTATTGCAGGTCTTTGTAACTGCTTGTGTGTAACAATACACTCCAGTTCTTCTGTGACTCCATCCCTTTCCAAAATGGAAAAAATATCCACTGGCTTATATTAAAAGAATGTGGGGGGGGGGGGGGTCAAACATGGAATGGAATCCTC
Source organism: Phrynosoma blainvillii (assembly GCA_026167975.1). NCBI lineage: Eukaryota > Metazoa > Chordata > Lepidosauria > Squamata > Phrynosomatidae > Phrynosoma > Phrynosoma blainvillii. The sequence goes on from JANUYF010000004.1 coordinate 160,307,216, forward strand.
TAGATCCTATCCACTCAGAATCCACTAAATAGTTAATGAATAATAAAGAAATGCAAGCATGTAACCTACAAAATTTGCCAAAGGGACAGTTTTCTGGCATATCTAAGATCATTATGTAAATAGTGTTGAGTTTCTGCATACTAAATGGAGATAGGTCCATGTGCCTTGTTTTAAAATGTGCAGTTTTGTCCACTTGTGATTCTTACTGACACTGTTATTGTGCAGCAAGAGTACTCCATCATATACCTACCAATCTATATATTAGAAAACCTAGGGCAAAAAAAAGTACAGATTGACTGATGTTCCTCCATCCGTGCATGCTACAGGAAAAACAAATGAAGACTCATACTGTTGGGTATAACAACTTCGCATGCTGAGGCTTTCTGGGAATGCAGGTGCATGTCTATGGTAGTTTATTGCTCTACTAGTGACCCCTTCTCATTTCCTGTTTTCTAAGAGAGCACACCTTCCTTTGTCCCTGAGAACATCATTATCTTTTCCTCTTCCTTACACCAAGAAGCATGCTGAGGGAACTTTCTTCAGAAGCATGTAAACTTCTTCCTACCTCATTTTTCATTTGCAACATGAGATTTGACCTGTGCATAAATGCGCACATGATTTTGTAAGTAAATTTACTTTTATATTATTCTCAATTTTTGTCTTGATTGTTCATTGGGGAGACACGTGGGTCTGGGAGAACAAAGGTAGACTTAGATTCCTGCTCACATATATTCTGTTGAGTTAACTCTGCTGGTGAGATTAAACAATCGCTCCTATTCTGGGCTTTTTCACAAAAAACCAGAATTCTAACAGATACTGAACAGAATTATGTGTGTGCAGCCGCAAAGACACTCACCCACGCACTGTGCTCTGCAAACAAAGTATCAACCTGTAACCAATGGCTTGCCTCAGGAGACCACCATGTGGACACAGAGTCCCTATGGCACCCTTGCATGCTGCCAAGGGGAATAAGCATCAGCTCCAGAGCAGACACTCCTTTCCATTTCAGTATAGCAGGGAGAAGTCCAACAAGTCTGTCCTGCCAGACACATCCAGGCCCTTGAAGAGTGGCCCTGAACAACAAAGATTTGTGAGGCAAGAGTAGAAAAGGAAGCAAATTCCCTCCCATCTTTGGGTATGCAGCAGAAGGAGCACATAGAGAGCCATTGACAGGAAAGAGATCCCACATGACAACTCTTTTCAGCAAGTAGGGCCCAAGCAGAAATAGCATACAGACTGTAAATGATAGGTTTCTGTTGTATGTCAGAATCTGAAAATGATAAATTAGGAAAGGCACAAGAAACCTACCTGAAGAAAGATGGAGGGGGTCGCAATAGCAACAACGAGAGTTGCCTTAGACTAAAATGTAATATTAATAGGGGCAATTCTAGAGATATTGCAAAGATGTATAGATTTTATGTCAGGATCCACAAAAGCCATTTAATATAGAGATGGCAGTCATGTAGCCCCCCCCCCCCCCGTAGGTGTTGTTGGGACTGCAAGTCCAAGAATTCCTCACCATTGGCAATACTGCCTTGGACTGCTGGGGGTTACACTCCAACAATATTTGGAAAGCCCCATGATTCCTATCCCTATCTACTAAGTACTTGAAGCTTAAGACATTCTCTCCATAGACTTCACAGAGAGAAGCACAGCCAGGTCCAGGCAGACTAGGGCCATTCCTTCCCTTCTGCCAATTCTGCTGCATCTGCTGCCCCCCTTTCCATGGAAAGTACAAGGCATGACAAAAAGAGGAACCTAGGGCTGTCACTGTCAATAGACCAGCCTCTTGGAAATCTCATACAGAGCAATTTAGCCTATGATCTGACTCACCTTAATCTTTTCCTCCTGTAATGGATATAGGGACTCCAAACTGGCCCTGCTCAGGAATCATGCTCACCTACCTATCTAGTTCAACCTTTTGCACAGTTTACAATTCCCAGCCTGATTCACATTGAAAGCCCATAGAATCCAGTGCTTTAACAATAAAGAGAACATTAGTTGACCTTCAGTCCTATGGAACACATTGCAATATAAACTGCATTGGGATATAAATTCATGTCCAATCAACTAGGCTGAGATATAAGATTTCACTGAAGTGAGTCTTTCCTTCACTAGACTGGAACCTCTCTCTTCAATAATGGTAACCAGCTCCCTCAGGAAAGTCAAAGCCAGAGCCTGATGCAGACAGCTACTCCCTGTTACCATATGGCAATCACAAGCATGCTGTCTCTGTACAACATATCTGTCCAATCTGAGCAAGCTTGTAAAAAAGCAGAACATGTTTTCTCCATATCTGCATGATTTATGTTCAGAAAGAAAATTCTGGATTTTTTCCTTATGCACAATCTGATGGTTGCTCCCCACCCATGCAGTTACATCAGAGATTCTCTGTATGTTTCTATGACAAAGTAATCCCTTTATTTTTCAAAATAATTCCTGTTGTTGCCATTTGCTTGAGCTCATGCCTTCTCAGCTACACAACCAGAAACATCCGCACATGTAGCCTCATGGCAACAGAAAGCTGGCTCCAGCCACCCAGGTCCTCTTCACCCTGCAGTTGTATGCCAAACTCCAGCACAGACTGCAATCTGTGAGTCCTTCAATCTACAGCTTGACCCCTGGGTTCTCCAGCTTGAGACAGTAATAAGTGCTTGTTGATTGCCCTCACGCTGAATTACTCCCTTACAAAAATAAATTACATGGGGGGAAATGACAAGGTACCAAAGGGCTCCCTGGTAGAACAAAAAAGAGTCCTTCTGCCAGCAGGAAGCAAAAATAATGAGAAACCAGGCAGCACACACCAGCACCTCTTGCCCTCCCCATTTGGAGACCAGAGTGCTCATAGGGAAGATTCAGCAGTTATCAATTTTGAATATCTAAGTCATTTCAGCTTGTACTTCAGCAGTATATTAAAGTACAAATTCATATTTGCTTAAGTTTCTAGGAATATCAGATTCCATTCTTTACAACCTGAGTCTTATTGATGAGAAATGAGTTAAATTATGTTAATAAATCAACAGGCTGAAGTCTATGGATGAGGACAGATAGAAGATTTTAGTGGGGTCAGTTTTGAAGCACCATTACAAAGAATGTACAAATGCCCCTCTTCTTCTCTGAGATGAGGTGAGAGCAGGAGCAGCACTCTACCTTACCTGTGGGACTTTGGCTGAATGTTTCTCACTTTCTCTCTCTCTCTCTCCGCCCCCACCCCCTAACATACACACACACATTTCAAATACTGAATAAACTGGCCAGTATAGGCTAAAAGGATGTTTAATTTCTATATGTTCTAGCAGCAGCCCAGCACACCTGACTTGAGCCTTTCTCTGTCAGTTTATCTTTGTGCAAAAAATAAATAAATCAATGTCTTAATTTTTGTTAAGGTGACTATGATGGGCATGAGACCAAAAGACAGTTTTTAAAAGTGATTCTGCTAACTATGAACTAGATCTGAAATGCCACCTATTAATTTTACAAGGTCAGACAAAAGAATGACATTCTCTGGACATACGTATGCGCTATTCTTTCCTTCCTACCCCAACTGTCATTTTGGCAATGTTCCGAGGACAGGTTAATTCCTCATGTCACCTTCTCGCATTGCCATCACAGAGCCGCAGACAGGCCCTGTCACCCTTGTCAAGTGTATTCAGTTCACTGCCATGCTTCCAGCCAGCATCTCTTTACAGCCCTAAGGAGCTGGATTTGCAGGAGCCAAATCTTTTCAGTAGGAGTAGCAGGAGAGCCATGGCACAAGCAGGCCCAGATCATTAAAAGGAGATGAGGAGGTGATAGGCAATTAAGGCCAGTTGGCGGACACAGTAATCATGCGAGGCAAATCTAATCATTTTCTCAGGAGTTTGGCACAGTGTGGCCATGTTTGATATCTTGTGTTGAGTTGTAGGTGCCTCTTCTTGATAGATATAATAGTCTCCCACAAAGCTACATCTGCAAGAATCCCACATTCTACACAAATAATGAATTAAGGCTGTCTTTTCTCTTCCACCCCAGGAACCATTCCCTTTCCACAAGGGTAAACTTCTATTGGGAATTTTCAAAACACCTTCTTATTATTGATTTTACCATAGAACCATATGCAAAATACATAGGGCCAGGAAGGGCCAGAGCCTCCCAAAACCACATCCATCCCTAAAGTATGGCATGTTCTATGAGGGAGTACAGGAAGAAATTGACAGAACACCAACACAAGATGTCAAGCTGATCATTGGAGATTGGAACACAAAAATTGGAAGCAAAGAAGAATCAAAAACAGTAGGCAGATTTGGATTAGGCAAAAGAAACAAAGCACATGAGCATCTGATAGATTTTTGTGAAGCCAACAACCTATTCATTGCAAACACATTTTTCATACAACCAGAAAGAAGGCTATAGACACGGACATCACCAGATGGTCAACACAAATATCAGATTATATAATCGGAAGTAAAGAGTGGAGGAACATTATACTGGTTGCCAAGACTAGACCAGGCACTGACTGTGGCACAGATCATGAATAACAAAATAACAAAAATAAGAGTAAGACTCAAGAAGAAAACAAAACCAGTGATTATACCAAAATATGATCTAAATAATATTTCAACAGAATTTACTGATAACATAAGAAACAGATTCACACTACTAAGCATAATAGACCAAGAACCATAGAATCATAGAATCATAGAATCATAGAGTTGGAAGAGACCACAAGGGCTATCCAGTCCAACCCCCTGCCATGCAGGAACTCCCAATCAAAGCATCCCCGACAGATGGCCATCCAGCCTCTGCTTAAAGACCTCCAAGGAAGGAGACTCCACTACTCTCCGAGGGAGCGTGTTCCACTGTCGAACCGCCCTTACTGTCAGGAAGTTCCTCCTAATGTTGAGGTGGAATCTCTTTTCTTGCAGCTTGCACCCATTGTTTCGGGTCCTAGTCTCTGGAGCAGCAGAAAACAAGCTTGTTCCCTCTTCAATATGACATCCCTTCAAATATTTAAACACGGCTATCATATCACCTCTCAGCCTTCTCTTCTCCAGGCTAAACATCCCCAGCTCCCTAAGTCGTTCCTCATAGGGCTTGCTTTCCAGACCCTTCACCATTTTAGTTGCCCTCCTTTGGACACGCTCCAGTTTCTCCACATCCTTTTTGAATTGTGGTGCCCAGAACTGGACACAGTATTCCAGGTGAGGCCGGACCAAAGCAGAATATAGTGGCACTATTACTTCTCTTGATCTAGACACTATACTTCTACTGATGCAGCCTAAAATTGCATTGGCCTTTTTAGCTGCTGCATCGCACTGTTGACTCATGTTCAACTTGTGGTCCACCTGGATTCCTAGATCCCTTTCACAGGTAGTCTCATTCAGCCAAGTGTCCCCCATCGTATATCTGTACTTTTCGTTTTTCCGCCCTAAGTGCAGTACCTTACATTTCTCTGTGTTGAATTTCATTTTGTTAGCTTTGGCCCAACTTTCTAGTCTGCTCAAGTCATTTTGAATTTTGATCCTGTCCTCTGGGGTATTAGCTACTCCTCCTAATTTGGTGTCGTCTGCAAATTTGATAACTATGCCCCCAATACCGTCATCCAAGTCATTAATAAAGATATTGAATAGCACTGGGCCCAGGACAGAGCCCTGTGGCACCCCACTGGTCACTTCTTTCCAGGTTGAAAAGGAGCCATTGTTGAGCACCCTTTGTGTTCGACCAGATAACCAATTACAAATCCATGTAACAGTTACTTTGTCTAGCCCACATTTTACCAACTTGCTTGCAAGAATGTCATGGGGAACTTTGTCAAAGGCCTTACTGAAATCAAGATATACTATATCCACAGCATTCCCTTCATCTACCAAGCTGGTAATTTTATCAAAAAAAGAGATCAGATTTGTCTGGCATGACCTGTTTCTCTGAAACCCATGTTGACTTTTTGTGATTATGAAATTATCTTCCAGATGTTCACAGACTCTCTGTTTAATGATCTGCTCCAGAATCTTTCCGGGTATTGATGTCAGACTAACTGGACGATAATTGTTGGGATCCTCTTTTTTCCCCTTTTTGAAGATGGGGACAACATTTGCCCTCCTCCAGTCCGCTGGGACCTCTCCTGTTTTCCAGGAATTCTCAAAGATTATTGCCAATGGTTCTGATATTACATTTGCCAGTTCTTTTAATACCCTTGGATGTAATTCATCTGGTCCTGGAGACTTATATTCATCTAGATTAACCAGATGTTTCTGTACTATCTCTTTACTTATTCTGTGATGAAATTCTCCTATTCTGTCCTCTGCTCCATTATCCTCAAGTTGAGCACCCTTTGCCTTTTCTGAGAAGACTGAAGCAAAGAAGGTGTTGAGTAATTCTGCCTTTTCTCTGTCCCCTGTTAACTTTTTGCCATCTTCTCCACACAGTGGCCCTACCATTTCCTTCTTTTTCCTTTTGCTACTGACATACCCCCAAAAGCCCTTTTTATTGTTCTTAACCGCTCCAGCAAGCCTGATTTCATTCTGCGCTTTAGCTTTTCTGACTTTAACCCTACACGTGCTAGCTATTTGTTTGAATTCCTCTTTGGTGATTTCCCCATTTTTCCATTTCTTATACATGTTCCGTTTAAAACATAGTTCAGTTGCAAGTTCCTTAGTCATCCATCCTGGTTTCTTGAGACACCTCCCATTCTTCCTCCTCATTGGCACGGTTTGAAATTGTGCCTTCAGTATCTCCCTTTTGAGAAACTCCCATCCGTCTTGAACTCCCTTCTCTTTTAGTATTCCTGTCCATGGGATCACCCTCAGTATTTCTCTAAGTTTAGTAAAATCAGCTTTCCTAAAGTCTAGAATGCGTGTCTGACTATGCCTGGCTTCTCCTTTCCACTGTATAATAAACTCCAGGAGGACATGATCACTCCCGCCTAAGGATCCAACCACTTGCACCCCATTAACTAGGTCTTCCCTGTTAGTTAGGATCAGATCCAAAATAGCTGACTCCCTCGTTGCCTCTTCCACCTTTTGAACAATGAAATTGTCTTCGAGGCAAGTGAGGAATTTGCTAGACCTCAAGGATTTTGCCGAGTTTGACTTCCAGCAAATATCCGGATAGTTGAAGTCACCCATCACTACTATATTTCTCCTTTCTGAGTGTGTGGTCATCTGTTCTAGAAAGGCATCATCCAGTTCTTCTGCCTGAGTCGGGGGTCTGTAGTAGACTCCCACAATAACATCCCTGTTGTTTCTTTCCCCTTTAATTTTTATCCAAATGCTCTCCACCTGGCTTCCAGGATTGTTGTCCTGGATTTCTTCACTGGTGTAAATATCCCTGACATATAATGCTATTCCTCCTCCTCTCCTGTTTGGCCTGTTTCTCTTGAAGAGGTTATACCCCTGTATTTTTACATTCCAATCATGAGACTCATCCCACCAGGTTTCAGTGATGCCTATTATATCATATTTGCTTTGTTGCGCTAGGAGTTCAAGTTCATCTTGCTTATTTCCCATGCTCTGTGCATTAGTGTAGAGACATCTAAGACCATATGTCTCCTTTACTTGCTGCCTTAGCACGTTTTTTTGCCTCCCACTGTTGGGTCCCTCTACTGTTTGCTTTGTTTCCTCTATGACAGTTTGACTATTTTTTCCAGTCCTTTTGTCTTCCAGGGTGCTGTCTCCCTTCCCCACATAACTCAGTTTAAAGCCCTCCTGATCAAATTCTTCAGACTGTTGGCAAAAACGTTTCTTCCAACTGGTGTGAGATGCAGCCCATCCCTTGCCAGGAGTCCACCCTCATGGAACCGCAGCCCATGATCCAAGAATCCAAATCGTTCTCGACGACACCATCTGCGGAGCCAATTGTTGACATCTGCTATCTTCCTCTCTCTTTCTGGACCGTGCCCTTCAACTGGCAGTAGAGACGAGATGACAATCTGTGCCTCCATTTCTTTCAGCTTCTTTCCTAGAGCCTCGTAATCCCTTTTGATGTTTTGAAGGCTGTGTCTTGCTGTGTCGTTCGTTCCCACGTGAACCAAAAGGAAGGGGTATTGGTCGGTAGGCCTGACCAGTCTTCTCAGCCTCTCTGTCACATCTCGGATCTTTGCCCCAGGGAGACAACACACCTCCCGAGACATCTTGTCAGGCCCACAAATCACTGCTTCTGTCCCTCTCAGCAAGGAGTCCCCCACCACGACCACACGTCTCCTACGAGGCTTAGCAGCGACTGTTCCCTGTGGTGGTACTCCCAGATCTTTCCCTGAAGTCTGTTCATGCTGCTCTTCCTCGTCCTCCTTGGTAAGGGAAAGAGCTTGAAAACGATTCTGTAGCTGCAAGCTCCCAGAACGATCTCTGGTCTCCCTATTTCTACGTGTGACATTCCTCCAGCTGTCTACCTCCTGTGTATGTGGTGTGACGTTCTCTTCCCCAGCCACTTCCACTGTGTGGTCCCTGTCCAAGACCGTTCGTTCCGTTCTGTCTAGGAAAGCCTCTTGCTCCCTAATATTCTGAAGTGTAGCTACCCGCGCCTCCAGCTGCTGTACTTTCTCCTCCAAGAGAGCTACCAACTTGCACTTGGAGCATGTGTAGTTCCCGACCTCTGTAGGTAGGAAGACAAACATACCACAGGTATTGCAGGTGACGGCAGCAGTTCCTTCAGTATCCATACTAAGTATTAAAAAGGACTATGGCTTTCCTCCTCAAAGAAAATCTCTTGCTAAAACCAATGTTAAAGTCTGCAGATGACCAAAAGTTTTCTACAATTGGTAGTGGTTATAAAATTCCTGAAACTGACCTCTGGGAGCAGTTGTAAAGAGCTAACTGCCTAGCCCACCCCCTATTGATTTGCAAATGCTCTTAACAAAGCCCCACCCGCTGAGTCACAGTCACACTTCCCCCAGGAGTTTTTTAAAAAGAACTTAAAATCTTACCCTCTCAAGATGGCTGCCTGGAAACTGTTTTCTTCCTCTCTCCTAGCAGGAATTGGCCTGGAAAGCTTTCTTTCCTGGCAGAAACCTCTTTCTCTTTCTCTTCTCTTTTAGAAACTGGCCTGGAGAGCCTCCTCCTCCTCCTTCCCTGTCCTGGCCGAAACTGACCTGAAACTGACCTCTGGGAGCAGTTGTAAAGAGCTAACTGCCTAGCCCACCCCCTATTGATTTGCAAATGCTCTTAACAACGCCCCACCCGCTGAGTCACAGTCACACTTCCCCCAGGAGTTTTTAAAAAGAACTTAAAAACTTACCCTCTCAAGATGGCTGCCTGGAAACTGTTTTCTTCCTCTCTCCTAGCAGGAATTGGCCTGGAAAGCTTTCTTTCCTGGCAGAAACCTCTTTCTCTTTCTCTTCTCTTTTAGAAACTGGCCTGGAGAGCCTCCTCCTCCTCCTTCCCTGTCCTGGCCGAAACTGACCTGAAACTGACCTCTGGGAGCAGTTGTAAAGAGCTAACTGCCTAGCCCACCCCCTATTGATTTGCAAATGCTCTTAACAAAGCCCCACCCGCTGAGTCACAGTCACACTTCCCCCAGGAGTTTTTAAAAAGAACTTAAAAACTTACCCTCTCAAGATGGCTGCCTGGAAACTGTTTTCTTCCTCTCTCCTAGCAGGAATTGGCCTGGAAAGCTTTCTTTCCTGGCAGAAACCTCTTTCTCTTTCTCTTCTCTTTTAGAAACTGGCCTGGAGAGCCTCCTCCTCCTCCTTCCCTGTCCTGGCCGAAACTGACCTGAAACTGACCTCTGGGAGCAGTTGTAAAGAGCTAACTGCCTAGCCCACCCCCTATTGATTTGCAAATGCTCTTAACAAAGCCCCACCCGCTGAGTCACAGTCACACTTCCCCCAGGAGTTTTTAAAAAGAACTTAAAAACTTACCCTCTCAAGATGGCTGCCTGGAAACTGTTTTCTTCCTCTCTCCTAGCAGGAATTGGCCTGGAAAGCTTTCTTTCCTGGCAGAAACCTCTTTCTCTTTCTCTTCTCTTTTAGAAACTGGCCTGGAGAGCCTCCTCCTCCTCCTTCCCTGTCCTGGCCGAAACCAGAGGAACTATGGTCTGAAGCCAGAGACATAATAAAAGAATGCAGACAGACACATTCAATAAACAAAAAGAAAGAGGAAAAAAACATGGATAACAGAAAAAACACTACAAATAATAAAGAAAAGAAGAGAAGAAAAACAAAAGGAAGACAGGAACAAATTAAAAATTATGAATGCAACAGTACAACAGCTTGTGCAGGAAGATAAAGAAAATTACTACAATGACCAAAGCAGAGAAATAGAAGACAACAACAAAATGGGAAGAACAAGAGATCAATTCTACAAGATCCTGGAAATTCAAAGCAAGGACTGGGACGATCTATGATAATAGAAATAACCCTTGTCAAGTGTATTCAGTTCACTGCCATGCTTCCAGCCAGCATCTCTTTACAGCCCTAAGGGGCTGGATTTGCAGGAGCCAAATCTTTTCAGTAGGAGTAGCAGGAGAGCCATGGCACAAGCAGGCTCAGATCATTAAAAGGAGATGAGGAGGTGATAGGCAATTAAGGCCAGTTGGCGGACACAGTAATCATGCGAGGCAAATCTAATCATTTTCTCACACTCAAGACCAGGAAGGAATAAAAAGATGTTGGATGCAATACACAGAAGAATTATACAAAAGAGATGACAAAATGAAGGACACATGGAATGAAGAGCCATATGAAGATGAACCCCAAATTCTAAATACTGAGGTGGAAGCTGCAATAAAGGAAAGGGGAAAAAACAAGACTACTGGAAAAGATGATACATCAATAGAACTGTTGCAATCCACAGTGATAGAGTCAACTCTAGTGCTAGCCAATGTATGTCAACAGATACGGAAAACAAAATGATGACCAACAGATTGGAAGCGATCAATATACATTCCCATCCACAAAAAGGGAGACACAAGAGAATGCAGCAACTATAGGACCATAGCACTGATCTCCCACGCAAGCAAAATCATGCTCAAAATTCTGCAGCAGAGACTCCAACCATACATGGAAGAGAGATCCCAGAGATCCAAGCAGGGTTCAGGAAAGGAAGAGGCACTAGGGATCACATTGCAAACATACAATGGCTAATGGAGCACACCAGGGAATTCCAAAAGGAAATCAGGATGTCTTTTATAGACTACAGCAAAGCCTTTGACTACACAGATCATGAAAGGCTATGGAATGCCCTTAAAGACATGGGAGTGCCAACACATTGGATATTCCTGATGAGGAATCTGTTCTCAGGACAAGAGGCTACTGTCAGAACAGAACATGGAGAAACCGAATGGTTCCCAATTGGCAAAGGAGTCAGACAAGGCCTTTCATCCTATCTGTTCAGCTTGTATGTAGAACATATTATAAGAAAGACAGATTTGGACACAGAAGAAGGAGGAGTGAAAAGAGGAGGAAGGAATTTCAACAATCCAAGATATGCAGATGACACCATAATACTAGCAGAAAACCTCACAGACCTGGAACACTTACTATGGAAGATCAAAGAAGAAAGTACTAAGGCAGGCTTAATGTTGAACATAAAGAAAACAAAAATAATGACCACCGAGGACCTTCACAAGTTCAACCTAGACAATGAAGAAATAGAAATAGTAAAAGAATTCCCATTCCTTGGATCAAACATTGATAGAAGTGGGGACTGCAGCCAGGAAATCAGATGAAGGCTAAGAATGGGGAGGGTGGTTATGAAAAAACTAGAAAAGATTCTAAAATGCAAAGATATACAACTCAGCACAAAAATTAGAATCAAACAAGCCATTGTATTCCCTATTACCATGTATGGATGTGAGAGCTGGCCAGTTAAGAAAGATGACAGGAAGAAAATCAATTCATTTGAGATGTGGTGCTGGAAAAGAGTGCTGAGGATCGCATGGACAGACAAAAGGACAAACAAGTGAGTCCTAGAGCAGATCAAACCGGAAACCTCCCTGGAAGACAAGATGACCAAACTGAGACTGTCATACTTCGAACACATCATGAGAAAGGAGGACTCATTTGAAACAAAAAAAACAATAATGCTGGGGAAGGAGGAGAAAAGTAGGAAGAAAGGAAGCCCATATACTAGATGGATGGACTCTATTAAGGAGGTCACAGGTATGGGGTTGCAGGAATTAAGCAGAGCAGTGAAGGGCAGAGGGTCTTGGAGATGTCTCATCCATAGGGTCGTCATGAGTCAAGATCGACTCAAGAGCAGTTAACAACAAATGTGACAAGATATGCACATTTTTCTCTCTCCATCTTTTCATACCCTGGAGGGCTACTTTTACTTTGTACCTGTATCAATATCTTGTGCATGTGATCTCTACATGCCCTTACAATTTGTCTGATTCAACACATAAAAATCTGTTCTAGTTTCCTACTTACTTTCTCAAATGTAGCCTTCACTATTGGTTTTACCTTTTACCTACTAACTGTGGTCCTTTTCTTTTCTTTTCTTTTCCTTTTGAAACACAAATACTCATTATGTAGAGTCAACATACTATACAGTACTGTCAATCAGATTTTGCTATCTGTGACAATGTCGAGGCAAGTAAAGCAAATTTCAAGTGAAAACAATTGTCTTCACTCTAAACAGACTTCATTTGACCTCAGTGTCATCCCATAGCCAAATCTGACTGACAATGTAGAATGTAGCAGTGTGATGACATATTCCAGACATGATCACTGATTGGTATAGATCATTTTTAAAAATGGAACTCTTAAAAACAATGTGGAAGCACAGAAGAGAAACAAACAAACAAACAAAAAAAAAAACACATATGTTTGCAGTACTTTCTAGTAACAGGTGACGCTTCTAGGTCAGTGGGTTAATGAATCTGCTCTGGGTTGTAGTCTGAACTATCCATGGTGCTGAAGGAGGCCCTTTCATCAAACTAGATTTGGCACCTTGGATAGTTCATTTAAAGTTCAAATTCAAACCTAGAGTGAATTCACTACCCCACTGACATGAAAGCCACCAGCTACCAACGGTGCTATTATATATATGTTTACTTGGTAGTGTCAATCTGATGTAGCACTTTGGGTGTTGGACCAGAACCCCAGAAGACAAAGATCTGAGTCCTTGCTTGGGCACAGAATCCCATTGGGTGATCTTGAGAAAGCCAAACTGTTGCAGCGTGTTGAGCAAATGTGAACACGTTGCGATCACATTTGGGGTGCACTGGATGGGAAGGTCAATGGGCAGAGGACTGGTAGAGGGATGGTACCCATCCCACACTGCAGGAGGATCAAGCCATCATTTCCCCCCTCCCCATAGGGCTGTTGTTGAGCTTCCATGGGGCTGTTTGGATTTCCATCACAGCCAAGTGGTGTGCTACAGCGTAGATTTTTTAAAAAAAATAATGATAATTTATGCGATCAGCCACATTTGTGTGTGTTTTTCTGACGCCAATCATCTGCTGCCCCCATAGAAATAAAAGTTTCCCTGAGTCTGCATCAGCTGCTTTGGCTGCAGAGAAGGAGGAAGAGGAGGAGACACCAGGTTGCAGCAGAGGAAAGGAAGAAAGAAAGGAGGGAGGGAGGGAAAGAAGGAAGAGTAACTTTGTATCCTCTTCCTCCCCCTCCTCCTCCCCCCTTGCTTTCAATCCCCTGGTTCCCAACCCACATGGAGGTGGGGGTCCTGGGGATGAGGAGGCTCTAGACCAAAGGGGAAGTCTAGACTCTTGGAGGTCACTGCCCCTCTCTAGGAGCCCATTTCATCAGAGAATGTGAAGGAGAGAAGTGCATGTGTTTGATCAGCTATTGCTTCCATAGAAAGAGTCCTGCACCCTCTCAGCTTCTAGAAGCCCATTTCAATGCATGGAGAGAAAGTGGAGAAGTGAAAGTGGAGGAGAGAGGTGCATGGGTATGACCAGCTCTTGCTCCCATAGAAAGAGTCCTGCACCCACTCCGCTTCTAGGAGCCCATTTCAACGCATGGAGAAAAAGTAGAGGAGAAGAAGGGTGTGCATCTTACACACAAACACATACATAAACACATATACACAGAGAGGCCCATGGAAATAGCAACAGCTGATGCACGCGGCCACACCTCCGAGTGCTTGCATAACACACCCATGTACATCATATGACTGACATTTTTTAAAAAAGTGGGATGAATCAATTGCAAGAATCAATTTTGAAGTGGAGCAAATGTCAGTGTGAAAGAGATGCATGTTTAAATTACATACAAATGCATTCAGTAATGGAAAACATAATGTGAAGTACATATCAGTTTAAATTGATTCTGCACTCCCATATTGAAGCGACTCGGGAATCAGGTTAAATGCGTGTGAATGAGCCCTGGGTTTGCAACACCTCTTCGGCAGGGCTATTAAATCCACACACACCAGTGGGGAAAGAAAAAGTCATTCACTTCAGATCTTAAGCCTCTATAGAACTTTATCTTTCCTTTTTAGTTCACATATTGCCTTCCTACACTTCTCTATCAAGATGCATGTACTCAACACATGATACCCTTCCCACAGTCTCAGAAGCATTATCCTAAATCCAAACATATGAAATTGCCACACTCAGACTTTTCCAATGGATATTTGGCTCCTATCCCTTCCCTTTGATGAATTATGTTCCTCAATATCTAAAAACAATCATTCTAGGTGGTGGTGTCACACCTCCAGGAAGCCCACCAGGGATGCTGTGGGCGCAGTGAGGTGCCCCCAAGGGAAGTCTGCCAAATGTTTTCTCTAATTAGTTGAAGATAGGTTGTGAAACATATTTTCTCAGACATTTAAAACAGCAGCAAGTCTATGACTGCTGAAATATTGCTGCTGTGGCTCATTATCTATGTATTGTTATCCTCTGTTGTACATTCCCTTTTAAAGAAAAAAGCACAATAAAGAATAGATGAATAAAACCCAAACCACCTTGAAATTCTCCAGCAGCATGTATAAGCTGAACTGCCAAAATCTGTTGTTTGAACTGAGGACAAACACTAATTTGAATTCTGGCAGTTTTCCCTGTGTATATTGCTAACTCTTTTTCTGCTCCAAGATCGTAATGCCAACCACAACATGACAGCAGCAATGAGTTTCACGGAACCTGTTGCCTAACTTCCCTCCTCACCACTACTAACTGACTAGCTCTGAAGCCTTTGTCTTTTCACACAGTCATAGCCTACCAACACTGGGGTTTGCACCTACAATTTCCATATCCACAATTAATATGATTATCTTAAGAATGTGTTTAAAGTTAAACACAGCCGTAACAATGTAAGTCCAACCAATAATCACTAACAGAACAGAAGACTTCTGGTGCTGGGATGGAATTCCATTCTAGGGAGCTAGAGAACCAAAGTATAGATTTGGATACAAACATTCATGCACAGAAATATGCAACTAAGGGCCTCTACAGATGGGTGGCCATGGGCCAGCCCAAGAAACCGCGGATTGGGACCAAGGCTGCCCTACGCCTCAGCCCCGATACACCCCTATGGCCCCTCTGAAAAGGAGCACTAAAATAGCACTCCTTTCAGAGGATCCAAAAGGGGCATCTCTTCTGCACTCCTTCTGGCTCAGCGTGTCTGGACGCTGAGCCAGAAGGACGTCATCGGAGTGCCCACCGTGTGCAACAGCGGGCGCTCCGATGACATCCTCAGGAAGGGCTTGGGGTGCCCGGCATCCAGCTGCCCCTCCCCTTCCTGGGCTTAAAGACGGCGTTTTTCGCTGTCTGCATCCCCCCTAAGGTCCAAATCACACTGCAGAAATAATCTAGTTTGACACCGCTTTAACTACTCTGGCTCAATGCTAGGGAATTCTGGAGACTGCAATTTTGTGAGACATTTAGCCTTCTCTGTCAGAGAGCTTTGATGCCACAATAAACTACAGTTCCCAGGATTCCCTAACACTGAGCCAGGGCAGTTAAAGCAGCCTAAACTGGATTTTTTCTGCAGTGTGTTTTGGACCTAAAACAACCTTTCACTGATGAAATTAAAGCTAGGCTTGCATATGTCAGGGATGATGGGAGTTGTAGCTCTTCACCTCTGGCTCTAACTCACCACCTTGTTATGCAGCAGAGCTGACCAGCTTTGATCAGTGGTTGATCCTTCTTTCCCAAGCAGCAGAGTTTCAGAGAATAGGCTGAAGACCCTGACAAACTCTCCAAGCCTTCTCCCTCTTCTTCCTGAGATGTCTCCAAACTTCTCCAGGATTCTTCTGGCTCTTGTATCTTCCCTCAAGACACCACACAACTCAGTAGTCTTATATAAAAGATCTACTTTATTCTACTATATACACAAATACTATATGCCCTACAAATCACAATCTCTACACTTCACAATATCTCCAAAACTACTCCACAATATGCATTGGCAAACATTGCACTTATAGCCATTGTTAGTCACCACCCACTAGTCAGTTTCCACCCAGTGGGTGTGTACATTCATTTTGATTGGTTTACATGGATCATACATGGTTTACATACTTAAGACCAACCCAAGTATTTCATCATTTTACCTTGACTACTTAATGAATCTCAGGTGTTTGCAATATACAACAGGTGTTTTCAATATACACTCTATAACTTTGTCCTTGTCTCTCAAGGCTTCCAAATTACATTATCCTTTTCACCTGTGTAGCTTCATGATTGCTCCTGCTTAATCACTGTGACTTTCACATACACATTTTATTTCTATTACTGTAAGTCCCATGTTGCATTTTCCTTAACAGCATACTCTTCCCTAGCTTGACAATTCTAGTAATTACATTGCTTATTCTAACTCCCCTCCAAAAAAACCCAACACAAAACCATCAAGTAATCAAAAAAAAACAAATGGCAATTGAAATTACTGCATGATAGTTTAACTACTAAATGCTATTTGTTTATTTTTATCGCTAAACAGCATCAACTCTTAATAAGAAGAGAAAAGCATGAAAAGGAGACAGAATAATCTTGTGACTGGGCTGCTAATAAACGGATTCAATCAATCCTTCATTCATCATATTTTCACAGATTATACCATTCTGCCCAACTAAACAGAGCACACTACTGGGAGCATAAATTAACTCCCTCTTCCCCTATTCTTTAAAAAAGGCATGTTTCTAATTATCATATGCTAAGAAAAGCAAGTAAGATTTTCACTGGTCAGAGGTAATGTCTCTTTACTTAAATGCCAAAAGTAACACAAAATACCTGGGTAATCCACTCTATCAGATGCTAGGTAATTATGTTGTGTTCTTCATATCTTATTTGGCTTACTAGGTTTTTGCATGCAAGAGTAAAACAATTCACAACTTTTCTGTCTGTCAGGCAAGAATATGAGAATTTTTGCAGATTTTCTTTTCTTTTTTGTATTTTGGAAATTTTTTGCGAAAATTTTGCAAAGAGAATTTTGTGGAAAAAAATTGTGCAATGTTCAGCGTTTTTGCAGAAAAACAATTAAAACAAAACAAAAATATGTTGCATTTTTCCTCTTGCACAGGGGCCAAGAATTTCACAGAGGTGAGACAGACTTTTTAAAATCAAGGATAAGAAATTTTGTAAATACTTTTGCAATACCTCTATATTGGGTTAACTGCTGTTTCACTTACTATATACAGAATTCCCACACCATTCTTGTAAATTGAATGTTATAGGTAACATTCCTTCTTTCTTCACAATGAATTATCTAGTATTTTGCTAAATACATCTGTCATACTCTCAGAGCCACAGCGGAAATGCAAAACCGAACTACTTAATAACACCCACACCCTACAAATACAGCTCTAATGACAAGTTTAAAAATCCTAACTGGTATGTCTTCTAATATATTCAGATTGTTATTGGGTATAGCGTATGCTCCTTAAACACATTCTGGAGCAGACAAGCTATTGAAGAACAATGACAGATGGTGATGGCCTTCAAGAATTAGCCCATCCTTCTCCCTTAATCTTCACCGCAATTTTGTATTTGTTTGTTGTATGTTATTGCGATCTATTTTAAGTATGTTTTAAATTGCTTTATTGTTTAATACTATTTTAAGGGGTGGGTAGGTTTATGGGATATGTATTGCATTTTTTTACTGTATTTTTAATGTTGTAAGCCACCCCGGTTGCCTATGCAGAGGGGCAGGATAATTATTATTATTATTATTATTATTTAAAAAATGGAGAAGCAATTCCAGATTCAGTACACAAAATGAGAGACAATGTTCATACTGTTGACAACACACAAACTCTAATACTATATCTTGTTTAGCCCTGTTGTGGCTAAAATGCAGTATTCTCAAATTTAGAAAGCATATCCAATGGTAGCCATATCGGCCATAGAGCGAAGTACAATAACATCCAAAACCCAGGATGCATGATGAAAATACATGATACAGTCAGACCTTGGTATCCACAGGGGATCTGTTCCAGGGACACACACCCCACGCATACCAAAAAATGTAGGACGTCAAGTCCCATTGTCCCTAATGGCTGTGCAAAGTGTGCATGCCACTAGCATGGATGTTTGCATGTGCTGCCTTTGGGGACAATCTGTGGATGCAGACTGTGATCCCCACTGTTCAAGCTTTTGAAGCTCAACTGGCTTCTTCATCAGGCAAAGGTGTTAATGATGAAGAAGCCTAGTATGCTTCAAAAGCTTGCATCATGTATCTTGTGCATTTTGGTTGCCCAATCAAGGTACTGCTGTTTTGTGAATTTTAGCCACAACAGGGGAATTCTAAACAAGAGGGAACTAAGAACTGGGAATTAACTATGAGGTTTTTTTACCCCAAACAAAAGTAACACTTTTTTTTTAAATGGGACTGCATTTGCCATGTTTTATCTAAACAGCATCTAAAAGTTTTCCAGATGCAGCAACACAGAGACTTCATGAGAAAATCAATGTTCTCTGCCAAACAATATGGATCTCAAATGAAGTTTCTTTTGTGAGGCTAAGGGACTTTAAATTTTATTTCTGGAGTTTACTCTTCATCTCCCAGAGCCCACAGGGCCGAAGAGGAATAATGGCCTCTGCCTACATGGATATCCCTCCGTACCATCTAAACTGAGAACAACTATAACAACATCTTGATAAAATGTAGGCATATGACTCCAACATTGTCATTTTCCTCCCTTTCTCCTGTTTGATTGTTAACACCTTTGCCTGGTGAAGAAGCCAGTTGAGCTTCGTGTATTTTGTTCATTTTCGTTGACCAATAAAGGTATCACTGTTTTGTGGATTTTGGATGTTATTGTATTTTTCTTCTATGTTTGTTTTCCTTGTCCCTTTGTGCCGTACCATATAGTAAAATTTGCATCTCTAATTGTATATGGAATCCAATTTCTGACAGAGCAACCATTCTGACAAAACCAGCCATTTTGAACAGAATGTTTCTAGTCCTTGTCAAAATAAATTAGAAGCCAAAGCAAGTTTATCTTTGACATTTTTTCCACTGAACATACTATAAACCTGTTATCGTTGAACATTAAGAAAACAAAAATAATGACCATGGAAGATGTTCATTCACCCTAGATAATGAGAGCATTGAAATAGTCAAAGAGTTCCCATACCTTGGATTTATCAGAATGGTGACTGTAATCAAGAAATAAGAACACTAGGATTAGGAAGGGGAGTTATGAAAAAGCTGGACAAGATCATAAAGTGTAAAGACAAAACTCTGAACACTAAAGTGAGGATAGTGCAAGACATCATCATGCACATATGTGAGAGCTGGACAGTGAAAAAAGCCAATATAAAGAAAATCAATGCATTTGAGATGTGGTGCTGGAGAAGAGTGCTGAGGATACCATGGACAGCCAAGAAGACCCCCCCCCCCAAAAAAAGGTTCTAGAACAGATCAAGCCCAAACTATCCCTGGAAGCCAGGATGACTAAACTGTTGTACTTTGGCCACATCATGAGGAAAAATGAATCACTAGAAAAACCAATGGTGCTAGGGAAGATGGAAGGCAGAAGAAAGAGAGGAAGATCACGTGCTAGATGGTTCGACTCTACCAGGGAGGGCATGGGCCTGGAATCTGAGCAGGGAGGTGGAAGACAAGGGGTCTTGGAGATACTTCATCCACAGGGTCTTCATGAATCAGTCGACTCAAGGGCAGTTAAGGACAAACTACAAACCTCCTTGTAACTGGATCTTTTTCTGAACATTCCTCTCTCTCATTATATAAAAGTTTATGGGCCTGAAGAGACTGCCAGAAATAATCCAGTGTGAGACCACTTTAACTGCCCTGGCTCAGTCCCTTCGGTCTCTATGATTCCATGATTCTGTGAACATGATGGTCAGGGCCAGTGCACAGTCTCATCCCACTATGATCATTCAGTGAACAAAGGGCTAGTGAACATCTGCACAAATTAAAGATTAATGATCAGTCCTTCCTTCCTTCTTATGAGCTTCTTCTGAGGGTTGTAGTCAAGTCCATTAATGATTATATGAGCATTAGCTGGTTTTGACAGTTAGCCTCTCCATCATTTTTGACATTATAATCCCTCTGAACAATGACCACATCATATTTGTTTTAAACAGTAGCAAATAAATACTGAACAGTCATAAATCAAGACATCTACATATATATCGCCATCATGACAGCATATGGTAATGGCTTTACACATACTATAAGTGGTGTACAGATTCTCCAAAATTCAATGTGTTACCTCAGATCACTGCCTATTAGACTGGAAAGGTACAATGTGGAATGGTGACTCCCTCTTCAGAAGGGTCCCTTGCTTTCATATGGGGGCTGGAGTTCTACTTTTATGGGCTACCTTTGTGTGGGGGGAAACTCTTCACTGACTGGTCAATACAGATCTCTGCTATGAGCTACCATGGCAACCTCACCAGGCTTTTCTGCAGCAGAGTCCATAGCAAGTGCATCAATTGCCCAGTTTGTAGTATCCATTGCTGTAACTGGCCCATGGTCAGAAACTTTTATGTGGTGACTTGGAGTCTTATTAACATATAGAAATGCAAGTGGATGAACTATGGCTGAGGGAGAAGAGAGGAAGAGGCAAGGAAAGGACTACATTGGTTAGAACCTAGCAGAATGCCAACTCTGCATGAGCTTCTGCCAACACAAGATGCTCTGTACATATTTAACCTACACATTTCACACCCTTTCTCTTCTCTTCCCACACCCAGCCACAAACATACCAGCAATGATTCAACTGAAACATATAGGAGCAAGTCTCACGAGCATCATTACACTGGGTGGTTGTGCTTTGCATTATGCAGGCAGAATGGTCACAAAAATGCAACATTCTCTTACACAACAAGACAGTGCATGCCTGTGTGCATGAGCACCAAGATGTTAAACCATTCATACAAGCACCCACTGTATGAGTGGTTTGCCTCAATAGGATCACAACCATAAGATTTTCATCAACTTCAAATGGACTAGTAATAGCTGAATACCAATTCTCTCTGAAAAAAGAAACTCACATAAATAAAGCTACTTAGCAATCTACACTACTTAATAATTAAGGTGATTCATCATCTATCTTTTAACTGTTTCACTGATTGCATTGAAATACATCTGCACAATTAAACAGCAAGAACACATAAATATTCTTCCCAGTGACTGCCTCACAAATGTAAAGTTTCTTTATTTTCCTTAAAGGTCCCCCAAAGGCTGAGCTGTATATTTTCTAGAAATGATATACAACCTTGCTTTCAGAGCTGGCATTCAATGGCAAGTGTTAAGCAGGTGTAAGCAGTAGGGTGGTCAAGCCAAGTTTGCCAAGTCAAAGCAGCTGGACTTTCTATTCAGCAGGGACAGAGATAACATCCTTCTTTCCTACACAAACACACAGACAGATGGGCCAGGATTTCCTCATCCCTCTGAGCTTAGCTGCAGTCCTTGTAGTAACTGGGGGGGGGGGGGTGAGTTCCAAGCAAAAATATATCTTAAGTTTCCCTCCTATAAGACAAAGTATTGGGGATGCCCAGTGGAGTCCCCATGCTTCATGTCATCTGGTGCATTAAGGGCTGCTGTGAGGCAGCATACTCACCCTTCTCCATTGCCGCAGTTTTCTCCTTGGGAGGGAACTGCCACCACAGCAAAGTATGGAGGGGGGGTCGCCCTCCTCCTTTGCTGCAGCAGAGGTTTATTCCCGAGGATGCCACTGCCACAGCAAAGCTTAGAGGGATGTGCTCACCCCTTCTCCTTCACAATTGTGATGGTCTCCTCCTGAGGAGAGAGCCACCGCCATGGCAAAGCTGGAGAGGCACATTCACCTCTTCTCCTTCAATGCCATGACAGCCTCTTTCTGAAGAGGGAGTCACCATTTTGCCAAAATTAGGAGGGGCGTGCTTGCCCCTTCTGCTTTGCCATGATGGCAGCCTCTTCGGGGGGGGGGGGGGGGGGAGTCACCACAGCAGTGAAGCCTGGAGGAGCACAATTGCATTTCTCTTTCACCACCGCTATGGCTTCCTTCTAAAGAAGGAGCTGCCACCCCAGTGAAGCTGGGAGGGCCACAGTCACCCCTTCTCACCTTGGAGTGGGAGGAAGGTCTGACTGGGTGTCACCCCTCTTCTGAGGTGTCACCCAGTGTGGGCCACACTGCCCACACCCCACTAGTGATGCCACTGGGGATGCCTTCATCTCAATGGACAATAAATTTTGCAGTAGGCCCTTGGTATCCACTGAGGTTTGGTTCCAGGACCCCCCATGGATACCAAAAACCATGGATGCCCAAGTCCCATTAAATCCAATGGCATAGTAAAATGGTGTCCCTTACATAAAATGGAAAAAAAATCAAGATTTGTTTTTTTGGACTTTATATTTTAAAAAAACATTTTCAAGCTATGGATGCTTGAATCCATGTGTAAAAAAATCTGTAGATATGGAAGGCTGACTATAGTAGCTTCACAAAAGATCTACTGCTGGAAGGTAGTTCTTTTCTTAAGCTAGGAAATGCCTAGAACTCAATTTGTTCATACACATCAACATGGCTATCTCCAGTTTCGGACTGTCTATGTGGGGACATGGCTGTGGAGATTGTCATGGTTAAAATTTAATACAAGCTCTTAGAAAGCAATAGAACAGAACTCTTGAAGGAGGAGCTGCTTCATAGGGTTTGTAGAGTCATGATAATACAGAATAGATGCAGGGACGTTTTTATTTCTGTGTCGTAATACTGAATGTATTCTTAATTTCTTTGAAAATATTCAGGAAAGAAAAGCAAGAGTTATTTCTTTTTCACACAAAACATGGTTAGTTGTTGAATTCAGTGCCACTCTGAGAAGCTGGGCAAGATGGACATTTGGTCTATTCCAGCCAGAGCTTGGAATTTACATTGTGTATTATAACACTCAGCATAGCCAGTCACCATATTTGTTGGTGCATTCTTGGGCTTGCATTCTAAACTTTTCAAAGTAAGGCTGTCGCAGTGCTCTTCTTATGTTTTCACTCTAAAAGAGTAACTTTTCAAAGTAGGGCTGTTGCAGTGCTCTTATGTTTTCACTCTAAACCTCACTCACATTCATACACACACACATACACACACCTGCTAAGCTAGAATCTGGTTTCATTCATGTAATAGGATAAATAAGGAAGGTAATACCGTAAGGTTCAAACTCCATCCATGGATGATGATGATGATGATGATGATGATGATTTCTATCCCATTTTTTTTCTCCAGATCAAGACTCAAAGCAGCTTACAACAATTAAAAAATACTTCATTAAAATCCAGAAGATACAGGTTAAAACAAGATTAAACAATCAAAAATTAAAACCAGATTAAAACACACATCATTAAATACACACACACCAACACAACAATAAGCAATATCCAGTGCATTGTGCGAGGCAGGTCTTCTACAGTCATTCATCAAAAGCCTGGTGGAATAGAAAAGTTTTTCCTTTTTTCCTAAAAGAAAGTAGGAGGGTGCTTATCCAATTTCTCTAGGAAAGGAGTTCCAGAATCTATGGGAAGCCACTGAGAAGGCTCTCTCCCATGGTCTCACCAGATGTATCTTTGAAGGTGATGGGATAAAGACAAGGGCCTCACCAGCAGACCTCACACCACAGGCTGGTTTGTAAAGGAGAATAAGGTCCTTTAAATAACCTGGACTTGAGTCAGGTAGGGTTTTAAAGGTCATAATCAACATTTTGAATTGCACCTGGAAACAGATCAGCAGCCAGTATAGCTGTTACAACAAGGGATATGTGTGATCCCTCACAGAAAATTGTGAACATGGAGTTGGGTGGGGGGAGGAGGAGGGAAACTCTAGATCTTGTATATATGTGTACAAGGATTTATACAGGTACACAATGAAGACAATATGCTTTTACAGTCAATATGCTTTTACATTAATTCAGATATTTAACTTGCCAAGGCTGGGGAAAGTTGACAGAAACCTTAGAGATCTACTTCATCTATGAGTACCAAAAATTAGGTTCCTGGGGAACACTATGAAGTGGGGGAAGGAAGATGGAGTTCATAAAACCTTAAGGTAGCAGCTTATACAATTAAATCCTACTTTGATTACAAAACTGACATTCTTTGCTTGCTTGCTTGCTTGCTTGCTTGCTTGCTTTAGTTCAAAAAAAAATGTACACATATTTGTTTGAGTGGTGGGAGACCTGCAAAGATACAGGCTTTTACATGTTGACAGTGTTCAAAACACAATGTGGAGAAACAGTGTGGCATGTCACCTTAGAATGGGTCTGAATGAGAGATATCCAAGTTCAAACTCCTTGCTGGAACTTTGGTGAAATCATTATCTGTTTACCTACCACAGAGTTACTGTTTTTGAAGAAGTACTGTTCTTGTGTCCTTGAAGGAATGACAAGATATACTACAATAAATAATAATGTTGTAACCAGGAGAATGGGATCTTTCCTTATTAGGCACTAGTGAAAAGCAACAAAATGAACAGCCACAGTTTCCCCCCACCCACACTACTGGCATTGTGAGGCCTATATTATTTTTGCTGTAGTGCTCAAGTGCAGAGAATCATAGAATCATAGAGTTGGAAGAGACCACAAAGGCCATCCAGTCCAACCCCATGCCATGAGGAACTCAAAATCAAAGCATCCACGACAGATGGCCATCCAGCCTCTGTTTAAAGACCTCCACACTCCGAGGGACTGTGTTCCACTTTTAAACAGCTCTCACTGTCAGGAAGTTCCTCCTAATGTTCAGGTGGAATCTCTTTTCCTGTAGCTTGCATCCATTGTTCCAGGTCCTGTTCTTTGGAGCAGCAGAAAACAAGCTATCTCCCTCCTCAATATGACACCCCTTCAAATATTAAACAGGGTCATCATATCCCCTCTTAACTGTCTCTTTTCCAGGCTAAACATACCCAGTACCCTAAGTCGTTCCTCACAGGGCATGGTTTCCAGACCCTTCACCCAAGAAGTCATACATGCTTTTCTGTAATATTTTTATTTTATATGAAAAAGGAAATTTGAGTACATGCAATTTCTGTAGTACTTTGAGGTATCAAAAATACTTTATTGTAGCCATGGGATGAACATTATCCAAAGCATTTTGTGATTTTCTGCCAGAAAACTACAAAAGGAGAAATATTCTTTTAAAATAGCCTTACAGTTTCTGCAAGTCTTTTGTTGAGGGCAAGTGACAGGATCCCATGTGGTTTGGTCTTTGATGGGAGGTGAAGGCTTCAGATAATTGAAATTTCTTTTGTTTAAACAAACAACCCCTCCACCTAGAAAACCAGATAACTAGAGTCCTATGCTAGCCTTTTCCAACACACAATCATTATGTGCACATTGCTGGGTTTTTTCATGGGAAAAGATCCAGCTGCATAAGAAATGAATGGTACACATATGTTTGCCACAGTCTCCCTTGACACACACCATAAACTCCATAAATCAGGGGTCAGCAACCTACGGCCCGCGGGGCCTTTGGTCCGGCCACCGCCGACCCCAGGCCAACACCATTCCCCCCCCTCGGCCCACGGAAGACCTGGAGGCCAGCGGACCGGCCCCAGGTAAGAAAAACTTGCCGATCCCTGCCATAAATTCTAAGAAACAGAACTATCACCATTCTATAACACAGTGACAAATGTGAACCACATGTTGTGGTGAAAATGCTAACACTTTGCCCACTATTGAGCTGAGGCATAAGAATCATTGAATCAGAGTTAGAAGAGACCACAAGTGCCATCCAGTCCAAGCTTGGATATGAAACTCATTGATTGCTTGAATCAGGGCAGTGCATCTTAAGCTACCTGATGTGGGGGACCAGCAATTTTTTTCCACAGTGTGCCAGGGGTCAGCGTCATACTTGTGCCTGTTGGCCACAACTGTTTCTTTCCTTCCTGGAAACTCACTGGGGAATGGCAGCCAATGGCATGGAGACTGGCACTGGTCCAGGGACCACAACTTTCAGTAGCATAAACCTAAGGGAGAACTTGCTTTCTTTTAGCTTCAATTCCAAACCTATAAATTGAAAAATAAATCCCCTCCAGTGTTGTGGGGTCAGTGATTATAATAAGGACTTAAAATACAATGTTAAAAACGAGTAATAAATGGCATGACATCGGAACTATAGTCTTGAATCTTGTAGAATCCATTCAAATTAAATTGTATAAACAAGACTACAATGTAAGTTGTTATGAAGAATGAATCAGCTGTACCTCTTGTGAAAATAATAGGGAAGGAAAAAAGGGGGAGGATTAGGTGTACCTGATCTTAAGATATAGTACCATGCGTGCACTCTAGATTGGCTAAGAGAATGGATCCATTTAAGAGAGAAGAAATTATTGACCCTAGAGGGGTTCAACCTCAGATCTGGGTGGCATGCATATTTATGTTACAATAAAGTAAAAGCAAATAGAGATTTTAAAGACCACATAATTAGATACTCTCTTTTGAGTGTGGCAAAAATACAACAACAACAACAACAACAATTTTTATTTGTATCCCGCCCCTCTGTCAAACAATCAGGGTGGCTTACAGCAGTTAAACTTCCATACAATATATTAAAATACAATCCAAAATCCCAAAACCCTCCCACCCCTTACAAAAGTATTAAACCAATAATATCAAAACATGATAAATTAAAACATCAAAATGAACAAAAATCCTTGAACAAACAGACAATAGTAGACAGAGCAGCAATTGCAGCAAAAGATGGGGGGGGGGAAAGATGAGGGGACTCCTGAAGCTGGGAAATCTAGTCAGGAAAGGCCTGCCGTAAGAGATCCGTCTTGACAGCCTTTTTAAAGCTGCTTAAGGTTGTAATCTGAGGGATATCATCCAGCAGGCCGTTCCACAGTCTGGGAGCGGTTACTGAGACGGCTCTCTGGGAGGTTGCTGACAGCCTTGTTTTCATCAGCTGCAGCAAGTTCCTCCCAGAAGACCTGTGTGCACAGGATGGATTGTATGGGAGGAGGCAGTCCTGAAGGTAGGTTGGAACCAAGGGCTTTAAAGGTAATAACCAACACCTTATACTGGGCTCGGAAACTAATAGATAGCCAGTGGAGAGACTTTAATACCGGTGTTATATGGTCTTTCCCAGATGTTCCTGAAACCAATCTGGCTGCCATATTCTGTACTGATTGAAGTTTCTGGACCAAGCACGAGGGTAGCCCCATGTAGAGCACCTTGCAGAAATCAAGATGGAAGGTTATCAGTGTGTGCACAACAGTCTCAAGGTCCCTTACTTCTAGGAAAGGGTGCAGCTGGTGTATCAGCCCAAACTGGTAACAGGCGCTCCTGACCGTCACATTTACCTGATTGGTCATCAGAAGCGATGGGTCCAGGAGCACCCCCAGACTGTGAACACAGTCCTTCATGGAGAGTGTGACCCCATCCAGGACTGGAGGTTGTATTCCTGGTTTCAGGGCCACTACTGTGAGCACCTCCGTTTTGTCTGGATTCAATCTCAATCTGTTTTTCCTCATCCAGTCCATTACTAACTTAAGACAGTCATTGAGAGGAGAGACACCATCGGGAGCCGAGGCCGACAACCAAGACATGGAGAAATAGATCTGGGTGTCATCAGCGTACTGATAACACCCCGCTCCATGTCTCCAGATGATCTCACCCAGTGACTTCATCTATATGTTAAACAGCATCGGGGACAGAATGGTGCCTTGAGGGACGCCGCAAGTAAGCTCCTTTTTTGCAGAGAAACTGTCCCCAAGCAGCACCCTCTGGGATCTGCCCGAGAGGAAGGAATGGAACCACTGCAACTCAGTGCCTCCAATTCCTAGCCCACTCAGGCGATCCAAGAGGATGCTGTGATCTATCGCATCAAAAGCTGCTGAGAAATCTAAAAGCACCAACAGGGTCACACTACCCTTGTCAATGCTCAGACGAAGGTCATTGGCCAAGGCAACCATGGCAGTCTCAATTCCAAATCCTATCCTAAAGCCAGTTTGAAATTAATCTAGATAATCGGTTTCATCCAAGACAGCTTGGCGTTGAAGAGCAACCGCCCGTTCAATCACTTTGCTCAAAAAGGGTAACATAGACACTGGCCCATCGTTGTTCATATCAAGGGGGTCCAGGCAAAGTTTTTTTCAGAAGCGGCCTAACCGCCGCTTCCTTTAAACAAAATGGAATGAGACCTTCCCTGAGGGATGCATTGATGATGTCCATGAGGAACATCCTCAATGCATTCCCCCCCCCCCCGGATGGCCAACCATGATGGGCAAGGGTCGAGAGGGCAGGTCGTTTTCTTCACTCTACCAAGGAGCTTGTCCATGTCATCGGTACTCACAGATTGGAACTGATCCATTAATTTCATTAACGGAGTTGCTGGACACCTTGTCAATTGTTTCTGTCAAAACGCTGGCATCTAAGTTGGCTCTTATCTGAGAGATTTTATCTGGAAAAAAGTTGTTAAACGCATCACAGCAGGCCATCGTTGGGTTAAGTAACAGATTCTGTGCAGGTGGGAAATAAACTCTACAATAAAATCCCTGACTGGGCCACTCCTCACGAGGCTTTTATGAAAATTTCTAAATGTCAGGGAGGCAACTGGCTAAGGTACTATGATCTAATAAGCTTGGGAAATATCAAAACCAAGATTAAAAACTGAAAAGGAACTAGAAAGTGAAGGGGGAAATTCATTTTTTTTCTATAGACAACTAAGCGAAAGAGCAAGAACTGATTCAAAACATGGGGCATCACCAAAAAGAAATCTGAATTGGACAAGATCCTTATATCAGAAAGAGGAAAAGAAAAAAGCATTATTGATAAATTATACAAAGTATTGCTGACATTAGAGACTGAATCTGAAGTAGTGAAAGAAACAATGATAAAATGGGCAAAGAATGTTGGTCATACAATACAAATGGAAAACTGGCAGAGGGCATGAAGTAAAGATTTAAAATTCACTTTAAATATGGAAGTTAAAGTAAATTACTGTAAGATGTTACATAGGTGGTACATAACACCGAATAGATTAGCAAAGATCTAGAAAAACAACAAGCGTAACTGCTGGAAGTGTAATAAGGCTAAAAGAACATTCTACCACATATGGTGGACATGCTGTAGAACAAAGCAATACTGGATGGATATCCAAAAAATGATCCAACAAATATTTAATGTACAAATAAAACTTGAACCAGAATTGTTCCTCCTAAACATAGTTGAAGATAAGGAGTTGAGAAAACACCTCAAGTATATCTTATATATAATAACCACTGCCAGGATCTCATTAGTAAAAAAAATGGAGATGCCCAGAAATCCCCACATTAGATGACTGAGTAAGTAAAACTTTGGACATGATGGAAATGGATAAACTTACAACTTCATTAAAAGACAAAACAACTGTAGAAAAAAAATGAAGACTGGGAACTTGTGATGAAATACTGCAAAGAAAAATGGGCTAAATAAAGAACTAATTAAAGAAAAAATTAAATAGTTTGTAAATAAACCAACTTACAATCTACAAATGGAGAAGTTAGTGTGGGAGGTGAAGACATCAGGAATAAGAATAACAATAAATTAATATTATATTGATATTATGATGGAGGTTTAACGATCATACCAAGAAACCAGGAAGTATAAGATACAAGCCAAATAAGAGTTTGTACTCCATAGAAAAATGGCAAAGATAACATCTGAAAGTTTATCTTGTATATAAAATGTATTACAATAATTTAAGAGGAAGAATATTTGTTTAGATACTGTTTAATAAATGGATGTTAACAATTATATACTAAAGAAGCCTTAAGATGGAAGAGAGATAAGAATATAACAGTTAAAAATATTGGAGTAATCAAGAATGTAATAGATAACAATAATGTAACAGATATGTATGATAAGCTGTGTTTGAAATGTTATTGAGAAAATTAATAAAAATAGTTTTTAAAAAAGAAATTAATAGGGAAGGAAGCTGGAAGCAGTTTATCTTCTGTAACTTTCTACTTTTGAAGAACCTTTCCTCATTGGCTTGTTTGCCTAGGAATTCTTCCATCTTACAGAAGATTCTGGGACCTGTTCTACCCTTCAATTCTTAGGGTGTTTTTTTTTTTACTAGAGCTGCATCATGACCCTGCATCTACTGAAGATACAATCTTAGAACATACCAAATGCTCCTCTATAGCTATCCATTGTAGAAAATTATCCACAGTTAACAGGAAGACTTGTTTTCACATTGGTCTTTCTTTCTTTACCTACCTTCTCATCTCTGCATACAGTCTGAAAATTGCTTAAGAATATAAGCATGTGCTATTAATTGCTTAGGAAGCTAAAGTTACTTTCATTTGTTCTGCCCCAGTATTCCTGAAACGGGGCAGAGAGACAGAAAATGGGAAAGTGATCTGAAACTGTAGGCTCCTTACACAGTAACAACTGAATTATCTAACAGGATAGGGCATTTTTAGACTGGGAAATACAAGAGCAGGGGTCAAACAGTGGTTGAAGGGCAACAATAATCTACTCAGCAATCTTCTGGACTACTAAGAATACCAAATGCAGAAATTCTGTAGCACAGCAGAATACTGAGTTTAGATTGCAGAAAACTGGATTTAGTTCCTTGCTTAGTCATACTGTAATTGGATAGATCTGAGCTAATCACACTCTCAACCTAAAATATTGTAGAGATTGTTGTGAAAAAGAAAGTGATAATCTCATGCATCATGTCATGTGCTCCTTGGAAGAAAGTGGAATTACTGGCTGTCAAGAGAAAGAGGAAACAGGATTGAAGCATTTAACTATGGTTCCTATAATGGGTGGAGTTAAATTCTTGTACTGAGTGGGAGAAATCTGTTCAAGGTAATCTCTCTAAAAATGTCTTCTTGGTGTGTAGTTGAAAAGTGTTGGTTTCAAAGAAGTAGCTGTGTTAGGGGGGTTGCAGACTGTCAAAAATAGTGTGAATTCAGTCCACTTTTAGGGTTAGGGTTAGTGCTAGGGAATCATGGGAATTGTTATTTTTCTGAGACATTGAACCTTCTTTGTCAGAGAACTCTAGTGCCACAATAAAATACAGTCCCCATGATTCCCTAACCTTAACCCTAACCCTAAAAGTGGACTGAATTCACACTATTTCTGACAGTCTGCAACCCCCCTTAGTCTTTTGCAGCATAAAAAGGAAGAATGAAGTGAGAGAGAGAAAAAAATGTGGCAGCATCTTTAAAACTAACTGGTTTTTATTTTAACATGAGCTTTCATGGGTATAAACCCATTTCTTCAGATGCTGTAGAGAGTGATATTAAAGCCTCAGCTTATAAAACATATTAACACAATTGTGAAAGTGAGACAGAATGTAATAGGATCCAGAAAGATGCCATTCATGTCCCTTGCCCTAAATTTTCAAAGGCCTAGGTGAGGTTAGCCTTAAAACTGCTACCACATTCCTTTTTCTCCCCCTCCCTTCCTCCTTTTTATATTACCAAAAGTCAGTTTCTCTGAGTTCAAAACTCTGAGATTTCTTTTGTTATATGTGCAGTAGCAAGGACTCTTGCATTAATATATGTAGTGCACCATGAAGCCATTGTCTTCATTCAAATGTTTGCAAAGGTCGTTGGCCAGTAACAAATGTTGTACATCAGACATCTTATGCACGAGGATTAACTGATGCAGGAGGGAGCTGAGCACTAGGCAGAAGGGTGAGGCATAGCTGAATGCATAGTTGCTGTCCACTAAAAATATAAATTTGTAATCTGTAACCTAGCTGCAGATAGAATAGGTCATGTGCTAGAATCGTTTTCTGTAGGGTTGTATTACAGCTCTTACTCCTGCATAATGAGTAATTGCATATACTGCTACTATATGGAAGAGGTAAAGGTAAAGGTATTCCCAGTTGACAAGGTTGACAGGTTGTGTATGACCGTGGGGGGCGGTGCTCATTTCCGTTACTATGCCAAAGAGCCAGCATTGTCAGAGCCTACTCTGTGATCATGTGGCCAGCATGATTGCACAGAACACTGTTTACCTCCCCACCAAAGTGGTACCTATTAATCTACTTGCATTTGCATGCTTTCGAACTGCTAGGTTGGCAGAAGCTGGGACTAGTGACAGGAGCTCACCCCATCATGCAGCACCTGGGCCTCGAACTGCCAACCTGACAATCTTGCAATCAACAGAGTCAGCATCTTAACCACTTGAGCCACTGCATCCCATATATGCAAGAGATAGCCAGAGATATCGGGCCTTGGCAGACGACTAATTGAGTCGTCTGGAGACCCGGAAGAGGAGGAGCAACTGCACGCGCGGCGCTCCTTCCTCTTCCTGAGGTCGCCCTGGGAGCTGCCGGCCCTCCGCACAGCCGGCGCTTCTGGGGCAACCTCCCGCCGCAGCGACAGCACGTGCTGCGGCGGAAAAGGCAGGGAAAGTGCGCCCTACGCTTTTAGGGCGCACTTTCCCTGTCTTGTGGAAGGAGCGCTGATTTAGCGCTCCTTCCAGGGACGCCGTAGGAGCGCCGGGGTGCGGAGGCTGCAGTCCCGCGGCGCTCTGTCCGGCAGCGTCTCCGGCGCCTCCGCCTGCTTCCCCCCATCATCACTGAAAAAAGTCACAGCCCAAATGTGTTGCTGCTGCATGATGAGGAGTCACAGGAGGAGACCAGCAAAACTGTGGCCCGCATGGAAAGTTCTGTGCTGAGATGTAACCTGGATGCACATGCTACTGCAAGCTTAGCAGTGTTGATGAAGACCTCTCTTTCAGGGTTTGTTCAGGACAAGAAAGCGTTAAGCCCCCCATACTTCCAAATGAAACTGTCATCCTCCACTTTTTTAAAAAAAATAAGAATATTGAAATGATTGCCAATGTCATGTCCAGCTGGACCCCAGAGAGCAGTGCCTTTAATAGCAATATTAATTAGTATAGAATATGGAGATTAAAATTAAGACTGAATCCTGTCGCACCTGATAAGGACAGCGGAGAAAGAGACAGACTTTTTCTGGTGCCTGGACATGGGGGCAGAGGAATTAGCAAAAGGCCTCAAGCAAGGTAAATGGGAATAAAGAGACTTCTCTCCATATTCTAAACTATCACACTGAGATGTTATTCTTTTCCTGCTAGGGTGTTTTCACACTACAAAATTATAGCATTTTGATACTATTTTAATTTCTATGGCCCCATCCTACTGAACCCTGGGATTTGTAGTTTGGTAAAGGGTACGCACAATGCTGCTCTAGAAAGCTCATGTTGTACTTCAGAGAAAGATACAACTCCAGAATTCCACAGGAAACAGCCATAGCAGCTATAGTGGTGTCAAACTCCTATAATTTTGAGGTGTGAATGCACCTCTGGACAAAGGCTAGAAACTTGAAAATTCAGATCAAATCTTGAGACCTATTCATACATCAATGGTTTACTCACCAGATGCGCAGCTCCTGAAAGGCTATAGAACGTACACAATCAGCTATACAGCCAAAGGCCTCAAAAGCTACCACATGCAGAAAAGATCCCTGGTCTGGGCACTGGGCCTCCTACGCAAAGCAGACCATGTGCTGCAGGTGGCCCACAGGAACATATATTGTAGACCACAAAAATGCTAAAGAGGGCAACTCTGTCTCAGGCCTTTTCTGCCTCTCTCGAGAAAGGTTCATTTGGTATCAAGTTTGTCATTTTATCAGTACTGTTTATCACTGCACTGTGATATCTTATTGTTACTCCTCCACTTGTGCATCACAGGCTGCCCTGGGAACCATGTGCTAAAGGGCAATATATTAAAGCCATAAATAAATAAGTGGATACTATGGACAAGGCTGGCATGAGACAGAATCACCCTGAAGGCCCACCAGCCCCTCATGAATGGCTACATGGGGCAGTCTGGGGCTCCTGCCCCATGTTATTCTCCAGTTCTCAATACAGGTGGCAACATCACCTCTTCCCACCCAAAGGTGCCACCTCCCACTCAAACCAGGGAACTGCGGGGTAAGTCCCAGAAGCATCCGTTGTCTGGCTTCTCCCTCTGGGCCACAATGGGTGCTGGGCCAACACCCCATCCCTGAGCCACAGGGCAACGCAATGTGGAGACAGCTGCTCCTCAGTTGAAGCCACAAGTGATGACAGCAAGGCCCTGTGGCCGCCACCTCAGGCTGCCCACTCCCTCTGGGCAAGGTACCAGGCCCACCAGGCCACCCAGAGAAAGGAGGCAGAAGGGCGGGCAACTGTTCCTGGCACAAAGCACAGTTCCCACCACTAACCTGGCTCCCTGCTGGTGGGTGGTGACAACTCCCTTTGCCAGGCCACCCAAAGGGAGGGAGCCGGAGCGGGGGGAGAAGTGGAGGTCACTGGCTGCTCTTCCTTGCCCCCCAATTCCACTCTTCAGTTGCCCACTTGCAAAGGGAGGGTGAGCCCTCTTGTTGTGGCCCACTGAGCCCTGGGCCCCTCCATGCCCACCCTTGCACTGCTCCTTGGCCAGAGTGACCCACTGTCCTCAATTCCCAGGGCACGTCCTCCATTTCACTGGGTCCAGGAGGAATTCCAACCCCAACCCCCTTTTTGAGCAGGACTAAGGAGCATGGGTTTATATATCCATGGCAGTATTTTTAGCTTTTATGTGCTCAGGCCCTCCATTTTTCTCTCCTCTCCTCCCCCCCCCCCCTCCACCTCTCTGTCTCCCCCATTCAATTGACTCTCTTCCTCCTCAGCTGTCCAAGGCTCTTGCTGAGGGGGGGGGGGAGTAGTTAAGGAAGGCCTGGGCCTAGCCAGAGCCCCCAGTGAGACCCCCCCCCAAAATAAAACCCCTGAGGCAACCTCGGTGGGGCAAAACTGGGGCTGCTCAGCTGCCTCTTGAAGCAAGGAGGGCCCAGTAGGGACCCTCTTTCTGTGGGGGCTGCTGAGGGGTGGGGAGGGGGGCCCTCAAGGCCTGGAGAGCCAGGAAAGGCCCCCTCCCTCCCCTCCCCTCCCCTCCCCTCCCCTCCCCTCCCCTCCCCTCCAGGCCTGGCTCACCTGCCAAGGAGCCTTGCGCCAATGGCTCCCAGGTGGCCCCTAGGAGGAAGGGATGATGGGGTCTGCCAGGGGGATGGAGGAGGAAGGGGGCTGACTCACCGAGGACGAAGTAGGGGAGCTCTGTGTTCTCCAGGTCGTCGACCACCACCATCTCCCCGGGGAAGTCGTTGCGGACGGAGAAGAGGAGCTTGGGCTCGGAGGCCGAGGGGCTGTGCATGATGCTCAGGTCGTTCTCCCGCAGGAAAGGCAGCGCAGACACCGTGATGCTCTTCAGCTTGCACTCCAGCTCCTTCGAGGAAGAGTCCCCCTCCGGATCAGGACCTCCCAGGGCCCCAGGACCGGGACCCCCAGCGCCCCCAGCCCCAGCCCCGGCCGAGGAAGAGGAGGAGGAGGAGGAGGACGACGACGAGGAGGAAGAGGCCGGGAAGGAGCCCGAGAAGCAAGCCCAGAGGAGGCAGAGGCGAGCCAGAGCCATCTTGAGCCTCCTCGCCTCGCGGTCCAGACGAGTCAGAGTCAGGGGCTGGGCAAGGCGGTCTCTTTGTCTGAAGAAGGCAGGAGGAGATGGAGATGGAGATGGAGATGGGGAAGGAGAGGCTCAGGGACGCGGAGGCTCCTTCTCCAAGGTTGCTCCCTTCCTTCCTTCCTCCCTCCCTCCCTCTTCCTCCCTCCTTCCTCCCTTCCTCCCTCCCTCTCTCCTTCCCTCCCTTCCTTCCTTCCTCCCTTCCTCTTCCCTCCTCCCTTCTTTCCTTCTTTCTTTCCTTCCTTCCTTCCTTCCTTCCTCCCTCCCTCCCTCCCTTCTTTCTTTCTTTCCTTCCTTCTTCCCTCCCTCCACCCTTCCTTCCTTCCTTCCTCCCTCCCTCCCTCCTTCCTTCCTTCCTCCCTCCCTCCCTCCTTCCTTCCTTCCTCCTTCCTTCCGTCCTCCTCTTCCTCTGCATCTTCTTTCCCTCCCACCCAGAGGAGGAGGAGGAGGAGGAAGAGGGGGAAGATGCTGGCTCCCACTTGAATCAACCAAGGCTCTCCTCGCTGGCAAAGGATGGGGCCACCTACTGCTGCAACTCCCAAAGGCCCATAGGGAAACATAGGTTAAGTTTTCAATCTTTCCCTATGGGCAGGTATTTTCCTATGATTCTCTATGGGCAAGTATGGTTTTCCTATGGGCAAGTACTGTCATTTGTTTTAGTATCTCCCCAGGGACATATACTACTAAAACAAATGACAGTACTTGCCCAGAGAGAAACTCTGCTTGCCCATAGGAAATCATTGGGGAATGCCTGCCCATAGGGAATCACAGGGGAATGTTTCCCATAAAAAAACACTAGAGAATACTTACCCATTTGTTGCTGCAAATTGCCCTCAAGTCAATATCAACTCATGGTGGCCCTATGGATGAGACATCTCCAAGACCTTCTGCCTTCCACTGCTCTGCTTAATTCCTGCAACCCTTTAATACCCGTGACCTCCTTAATAGACTTAATAGAGTCTCTTCCTACTCTTCCTCTCTTCCTACTTCCCTCCACCTTTCCCAGCATTATGATATTTTCCAAAGAGTCCTCCCTTCTCATGATGTGTCCAAAGTATGACAGCCTCAATTTGGTCATCTTGGCTTCCAGAGAGGTTTCCGACTTGATCTGCTCTAGGACCCATTTGTTTGTCCTTTTGGCTATGGGATCCTTAGCACTCTTCTCCAGCACCACATTATCTCAAATGCATTGATTTTCTTCCTATCATCTTTCTTAACTGTCCAGCTCTCACATCCATGCATGCTAATAGGGATTAAGATGGCTTGTATGATTCTAACTTTTGTGGTGAGTTGTATATCTTTGCATGTTAGAATCTTTTCTAGTTCTTTCATAGCCACTCTCCCCATTCTTAGTCTTCTTCTGATTTCCTGACTGCAAACCCCATTTCTATCAATGTTTGATCCCAGGTATAGGAATTCTTTTACTATTTCTATTTCTTCATTGTCGAGGTTGAGCTTGTGAAGGTCCTCGGTGGTCATTATTTTTGTTTTCTTTATGTTCAACATTAAGCCTGCCTTAGCACTTTCTTCTTTGATCTTCCTTAGTAGGTGTTCACTTGCCCATAGGGAAGCCTAAGAGACAACTTGCCCATAGAGAAAGTATTCCCCTGTGATTCCCTATGGGCAAGGATTCTCCAGTGATTCTCTATGGGCAGGTATTCTCCCATGTTTGCCTTTGGGCAAGTATTCTTCAATATCTGTATGATTTCCCTATGGGCAAGTTGTGTCATTGGTTTTAGTATGTCCCTCCTCAAAGAGAGCCTCGCCCAGGGGACCAGGTGGCCTCACTCCAAAGTGAGAATGGAGGACAAGTAAGGAGAAGGGAGGATACCACCAAAGGAATGCTCTCACAACATTCAATAGCTGCATCCTCACTGCAGGAATAATCCAGTTTGACACCCCTTTAACTGCTCTGGATCCATAAGCTGGAATTATGGGGATGGTAGTTTGTTGTGGCCCCAGAGCGGAGCTCTACAGTCCCCAGAATTCCATTGGATGGAGCCATGGCAGTTAAATGGGTGTTGAATGGGATCATTGCTGCAGTGCGGATGTGACCTAAGAAACATTCATTCGCATTAGGCAGCATCCACACTGCAGGAATGATCCAGTTTGATATCACTTTAACAGCCATGGCTCCATGCGATGGAATTCTGGGGACTGTAGAGCTCCGCTCTGGAAAAGGAGGTTGTCTGGCCACCCTGCCCTTCATTTAGCAAAAGGTGTACAGGCAATAAGAGACCTGCAAGTCCAAAGGACTATCTAGTCCAGCATCTCATGCCTCCCTAAACACCACCCAGATGCCTCAGGGTACCACACAAGTAGGGCACAAATGGAGCGTGTGATAGATTTTTGTAAAACCAACAACCTATTCATTGCAAACACATTTTTCATACAGCCAGAGAATAAGTTATATACATGGACATCACCCAATGGCCAACACAAAAACCAAATAGATTACATAATTGGAAGTAAAAGATGGTGAAGCTCTATACTGCTGACCAAGACTAGACCAGATGCTGATTGTGGCACAGATCATGAACTACTCATTTCAAAAATAAAAGTAAAGAAGAGAACAAAACCAGTCATCATACCAAAATATCATTTAAATAACATTCCCACAGAATTCATTGACAATATAAGGAAAAGATTTCCAATACTAAATGTAATAGATTGTGAACCAGAAGAGCTTTGGTTTGAAGCCAGGGACATAATAAAAGAAAAATGCATAAAGACATTTCCAAAAGACAAAAGGAAAGTGAAGAAACCATGGATGACAGATAAAACACTACAAGCAATAAAAGAAAGAAGAGAAACAAAACAAAAGTAGATAGGAATAGGAATAAACTAAGAAACATGAAAGCAACAGTACAATGGCTAGTACGCAAAGATAAGGAAAATTACTACAATGACTAGTATGGAGAAATAGAAGAAAACAACAAAAAGGGAAGAACAAGAGACCTATTCTACATGATTAGAGAAATCAAGGGAAAATTCTAACCAAGGACTGGGATGCTTTATGACAATAAAAATAACATAATTCAAGACCAGGAAGGAATAAAAAGATGTTATAATAATATAAAAAAAATAATAATTTATTTTTTATATCCCGCCTTTTGCCTGAGCAATCAAGGTGGCTTACAAATATAAGATACAAATTAAAAATATACATTACAACATTAACAGTAATACAATACCCCCCCCTTAAAAGACTAAATACAATGTGAAGTCGTAGGCTTTCATGGTCGGCATCCATAGTTTTTTGTGGATTTTTCGGGCTGTGTGGCCATGTTCTAGAAGAATTTCTTTCTGACATTTCGCCAGCATCTGTGGCTGGCATCTTCAGAGAATACTAAATACAATATTTTTCAGGCTAGGCCTGATGGAGTTGGCCAGCCTTCTCTCCCTCCAGATGATGGTGGATGGAGGGAGGGCCTTCTTCTTTTCAGGGGATGGGATTTAAAGTTTCTGCTTCTCCCCCAGCTGCAGGTGATGTAGTTGCTGCTGCTGTGCTGCATTGGATGCAATACACAGAAAAACTATACAGAAAAGATGACAAAATGAAGGACACATGGAGCAAAGAGCCATATGAAGATGAACCCCAAATTCTAAATACTGAGGTGGAAGCTGCAATAAAAGAAAGGGCAAAAAACAAGACTACCAGAAAAGATGATGCACCAATAGAACTGTTGCAATCCACACTGATAGAGTCAACTCTAGTGCTAGCCAACATATGTCGACAAATATGGAAAACAAAGTGATGGCCATCAGATTGGAAGCAATCAATAAACATCCCCATCCACACAAAAAAGGAGACACAAGAGACTGCAGCAATATAGGACCATAGCACTAATCTCCCATGCAAGCAAAATCATGCTCAAAATACTGCAACAGACTCCAACCACATATGGAGAGAGAAATCTCAGAGGTCCAAGCAGGGTCAGGAAAAGAAGAGGCAGCAGGGATCACATTGCAAATATACGATGGCTAATGGAATTCCAAAAGAAAATCAGTATGTGCTTTATAGACTATAGCAAAGCCTTTGACTGCTTAGATCATGAAAAGCTATGGAACGCCCTTAAAGACATGGGAGTGCTAACACATCTGATGGTCCTAATGAAGAAACTGTACTCAGGACAAGAGGCTACTGTCAGAACAGAACAGAGAGAAACAGAATGGTTCCCAATTGGCAAAGGAGTCAGACAAGGCTGCATCCTATCACCCTACCTATTCAACTTATATGTCAAGACCATGTTGCACCCTGGTCTGGAAAATGACATGGATGTGGCCACTAAAAGAACTGGTTACTACAGTTCAAGTGGCAGGTACATGAGTCAGCATTTGGTAAGCTGTGCAACATGGGAGGTCTGATGCAACATGCACAATGGATGAGGCCAGCCAGGTATGCATCATGGGAGGTCTGATGCAACAGGCACTGGGGATGAAACCAGCCAGGTTTCATTAGTGCATGTCTGTCACATGTTCCCAAGACCACCTATATAAGGGAGAGGGTCAGAATCTCCGTTGTTGGTGGCTGGCGAAGCACTTTGTTGATCTGTATAGCTGTGAGTATTCAAGATGGATGTCTGATACTCTTTGTATCTTTGTAAATATTTGCAACAAAGATTAAATCCCTCATTGAGTGAAGTCTCACTGTCCAGCAATTCATTTCTCCAAGCTGAAAGCAGCAGCCTGCATGTGGGAGGAGTTTTCCTGTGCCATCTGGAGCAAGAGTCTTCACAGAGACCATCTTCTAGGCATTCCTGCCTACATGCATCAACACTGATTGTGTGTATGCTAGATCCTGCTTGTCTGCATACCGCAACATGTGTTATGAGTCCAGTGTGTGTGTAGACAATGCCTGAGTGGTAGGAAAGTTCCAGAATTGCCAGTGGTGTGCTGCTGAATCCATGGAGGGCAAAGAAATCCTGGAACTGAGTGAGTTAAAGTGTGTTCTTCACTGTCAGTGCCGTTATCAGTGTGCCAGGGAAGGCTTATCAAGCTTCCACGTGTGTTGGCTGCTTGCCCAGGCTGTTGGCAGTTTGCCCAGAAACCCATCTGTGTCTCTTTCTTGCTGACACAGAACAAGAAGATGGAGACAGCTGTGAGATTTGATAGGCTTAGTGATGAAAATTATGCTTCTTGGAAAATCTATATGCAAGCTTTACTGATAAAACAAGACTTGTGGGACATTGTACAGAAACAACCTGATCCAACTGATGAATCTCAGATAGAGGATGACTGCAAGGTGAGGGCCTCGATTGTTTTAGCCCTAGAACCAGGCCAGTTGAATCACATCAGAGAAAAGCAGACAGCTTTTGATCTGTGTAACGCCTTGGAGCAAATTTATCAGCCCAATGGAGCATTATCTAAGATGATTTGCAGTAGAAAGCTGTATGGCTGTAAGTTACAGGAGGGTGCCTTCGTAACTAATCATCTGAAGAAAATGGAAAGCCTGTTTGCAGAGTGCACCAATAAAGGCATTCAGATGGAGGAATCCCCAAAAGTCTTCATACTACTGAGCAGTTTGAACAGTGAGTGGGACTTTTTGATGTATGTCCTACAGGGAGTCGCCGAGGCAGATTAGAGGACTGAGCTTGTGGCTTCAAGGATCCTGGAGGAGGCCCAAAGAAGAGACTTCAAGGCGAGATCCAGGGAAGCTGTGAAAACAAGCTGGAGGCAAAAAATCACCCAGACATCCCAGGAGGGGAGTGCTGCCATCTGCAGGACTAAGGACGTTATCACACGTGGGCCAGAAAGCAGAAATAAAAGTGGAAATGAGGCATCCCGAAAACAGATGGGAAATAACCCTTGTTTCCACATACATCATTACCTTGATTGCACATTTACAGTAAGTGTATCGAACGTCCACACACAAGAGAAAAAAACCCATAAATGTAGCCGAAATGAGCCTCCTGCACATGCGCAGAGAGAGGAATGCTCGCTGGAACCATGGCAACAGCGGGGAAATGTGCCTCAATATGTATTTGGTTATCAGACCTACGGTAAATGCGAAATGATTCCCGTCGCGCAATTGCAATTCCTGAAGAAACCGAAATTCAAAAGATCTCGGTTCTTTCTGCTTTCTGTCGGGGTTCTGTCGGGGTTCTGTGCGACATCGTGTGAAAACACGGGCAAATAATCCGGATTCATTCGCCATTTCGTTTGGATTCTGTTTGGATTGAGCCCCGTGTGATAACGTCCTAAGTGGTGCTTTTCCTGTGTGGAGACTGGACATTTCAAGAAGGACTGTCCGAGAGTCAATGCAGCAAAGAAGGGACAGTCTTCACAGAAGAAAAAGCCCCAGGAAGGGAGGGGGGTTGTTTCTGCTGTGGAGGGTGTTATGAGTGGGAAAAAGGGAGACCCAGTCTGGCTTTTAGATAGTGGATGTTCCCACCACATGGTACCAGACAAGGGAAGTCTACAAGACCCAAAACTAACTTCAGTAGGTACAGTGGTATTTGCTGATGGTGAATCTGGTAGGGTGGAGTTTAAAGGGTCTGTATATCTCCCAGGGCTGGGAAAAACATTTGATAATGTTTTATGTGCACCTCGACTGCAGAATTCTCTTGTGAGTGTAGCATCCCTAACCAATGATGGGTTTGAGGTCCATTTTAAGGGGGATGAAGGGGTAATCTCCAAGGAGGGGGCAGTGTGTGGTAAAGCTGTTAAGAAAAATCAAATATACAACATGGTGGCACAGGTGCAGTGTAGCAATGTAGCTAACAAGCCATTGCATGAAAATTGTGCACACTACTATCATAGAGTGATGGGGCACACAAGTTTCAAGGATTTAAGAAACCTGGATAAGGTATGCCCAGATTTCAAAGTGGAGAAATGCAACAGCTACCTTGATTGTGCAGTATTCAAAAGGGTGAAAGTCAAGGCTTAGCCGGTGGCCAAAGTAAGCAAGTGCACCACCCAAAGGCCTTTTCAGGTGGTACATGCAGACTTGTCAGGACCACACCAGGTCAAGAGCATGGGAGAAAACAGGTTTACCTTGCTCATAGTAGACCGACACACCCAGTATTCCTTTGTTGCCATGTTGAAAACCAAAGGTGAAAAAGTGGGTCAATGCCATCGAGAGGGAATTTCCCTACAAGGTGGGCACTATTGTGACTGATAGGGAAGGAGAGTTTCTTGCCGATAGTTTGCAACAGTGGTTTAGACAAAACGGAATACAGCACAAATCCACTAATCTGGCTTGCCCAGCCAAGGATGCTTTTGCTGAAAGGTGCATTGATACGATTAATCAGATGAGGGATTGCATGCTAGAAGATGCTGGGGCACCACCAAATTTGTGGGCAGAAGCCACGAAGGTTGCATGTGATACCATTAACAGGATGTGGTGCAGTCCAATCAATCAAACACCATATTTCCTGTTAAATGGGAGAACATCCAATCAAAAGAACTTGAGTTTTGGGGCAGTATGCCTCAGTACTAATTCCTCCTCAGTTTCGAAAGAAAAATGAACTGAGGAGCCAGAGGTTACGGTTCTTGGGCTATGAGGAGAATAGTTATAGATTTCTATTGGGTGGTGAAAAGTTTGAAAAGCATGCTGGATGGGAAAAGATCCATAGTAACCATGGTGTTTTTGTAAAGTTGAGCAACACTGGTACAAACATCAGAAATGGAGGGGTGGATGCATCTAGGGATGTGAAGGAGGAGGAACCTAGCACTTCACATCAGCCTAGTACTTCTGTAGAAACACAAACACCAAAGCAAGAGCAAGCTCAGAGACAAAACATCCAGGATAGCAGTAGTGACACTGAGGATAAGCATGGCAGGACTAGAGTCATCATTACACGCAGAACTCAGCGAGTCAGGAAACCACCAAACAGATTTGTTGTGCAGGAGGCACAAGCCTGTACTGTTGTGGTTCAGGAGCCTGATGATTACAAGGATATGCTCAGGTACCCAGGTGGTGAGCAAGAGAAGTGGAATGCAGCCATGGATCAGGAGTTTAATGCATTGGTGGAGCGGAGAGTGTTTGAGGTGGTTGACAGGCCTGCAGGGCAGAAAGTAGTTGACTGCAGGTGGGTCTATAGGAAGAAAGACATGCCTGACGAGACTGTGAAGTACAAAGCTAGGATAGTAGCCGAAGGGTACTCACATGAACAGTTTGAGAATTATGACAGGACATTCTTACTGACAGCTAAAGCAGAGAGTCTCAGGATGGTGCTTGCTGTAGCTGCCAAAAGGAAGTTAATTGTCACTCACTTTGACTTGAGACGGCATACCTCAATGCCACCCTAGAGGAGATTGTATTTATGGAGCAAGCTCTTATGTATGAGTGTGAAGGCAGCAGCAAGGTCTACAGGCTGAGAAAGGCATTGTATGGAGGCTGGGTTATTGTATGGAGGC
The DNA here is from genome assembly GCA_026167975.1 of Phrynosoma blainvillii. Lineage (NCBI taxonomy): Eukaryota > Metazoa > Chordata > Lepidosauria > Squamata > Phrynosomatidae > Phrynosoma > Phrynosoma blainvillii. The sequence continues at coordinate 160,351,314 of JANUYF010000004.1, forward strand.
TGGGTTATTGGCGTAGTGTGGCCGATATGTGTGTGTACATGAAAGACAGCATAATCCTGGTTATGTTGATGACTTATGTGTTGCAGCCAGAGATCAAAAGGAGATCAGACTGGTGCAATGTAAGTTGGCACAAAGATTCAAGCTCAAGGACCTTGGACATCTGAAGAGTTACCTAGGGATAGAGGTAGAAAGGGACCAGAGTGGTGGTTTCAGATTGTGCCAGAAAAGAAAGATAGATAAGTTGGTAGAAAAGACTGGCTTGAGTGAAGCCAAGGTTGTAAAGAGTCCGATGACACCTGACTACCAGAACTTGGAATCAGAGGAGTTGTTTGAGAGGCCTGACTTGTATCACTCAGTGATAGGGAGTCTATTGGTTTTGGCAAACAACACCAGGCCAGACATCAGCTTTGCAGTAGGGATACTCAGCAAGAGAGCTGCGAAACTCAGACAGGTGGACTGAATGGTAGTGAAGTGCATTGTGTGGTACTTGAAAGGCACAAAGGACAGATGTTTGTTGATAACAGGAGGGATGTCAGAGCTGGGAGGTTTTGCAGACAGTTCCTTTGCATCTAAGACAGCTGATAGGAAGTCAGTAACTGGACTGATCATCAGTTATGCTGATAGCCCTGTCATCTGGAGGTCCAGAAAGCAAGGCTGCATAACACTGAATACAACAGAGGCAGAGTTTGCCACATTGTCAGAGATTGCAAATGAAATACAGTGGGCTAGGCAATTGTTGAAAGACCTAGGAGAGAACTGTAATAAAGCGACTGTGGTGAACGAGGATTCACAGGCATGCATTGGCATGGCAGAGTCAGAAAATTTGAAATGTAGGACCAAATACATCACAGTGAGATACCAGAATGTGAGAGAGCTTGTGCAAAAAGGGATGCTGAAGCTGCAGTATGTTGGTACAGAGGACAACATAGCTGATGTTTTCACAAAGGCATTACCTATGGAATGCCACAAGAGGTTGGCTAGCAGGTTAGGTATCAGTGAATGAGGTCTACATTACACTTAGGACAAATGCAAGGACACATGGAACACACCACATGTCATTTTGGAGGGGATTGTCAAGACCATATTGCATGGATGTGGCCACTAAAATAACTGGAGCAAGGTTACTACAATTCAAGTGACAGGTGCAAGAGTCAGCATTTGGTAAGCTGTGCATCATGGGAGGTCTGATGCAACATGCACAGTGAATGAGGCCAGCCAGGTATGCATCATGGGAGGTCTGATGCAACAGTCACTAAGGATAAAACCAGCCAGGTTTCATTAGTGCATGTCTGTCACATGTTCCCAAGACCACCTATATAAGGGAGAGGGTCAGAATCTCCGTTGTTGGTTAGTTGCGGTTGGTGGTTGGCAAAGTACTTTGTTGGTCTGTATAGCTGTGAGTATTCAAGACAGATGTCTGATACTCTTTGGGCCTAAGCAGACGACTAAAACAGTCGTCTTGGAGGCCCGGAAGAGGAGGAGCCACCGCACGCGCGGCGGCCCTTCCTCTTCCTGAGGTCGCCCTGAGCGCTTCCGGGCCACCGCACACCGGACGCGTTCAGGGCGACCTCCCTCCACAGCGTCTGGACGTGCTGTGGAGGATAAGTCGCAAAAAGGGCGCCCGCCGCTTTTAGGGCGCTCTTTTTGCGACTTATGAAAGGAGTGCCTTTTTGGCGCTCCTTTCAGGGTCGCCGGGGAGGCGCCGCGGTGAGGCTGCCATAGCCCCGCGGCGCTCCGGACCAGGGCGCTCCAAACGCCCTGGTCTGCATCCCCCCTTTGTATCTTTGTAAATATTTGCAACAAAGATTAAATCTCTCATTGAGTGAAGTCTTGCTGTCCAGATATTCATTTCTCCATGCTGAAAGCAGCAGCCTGCGTGTGGGAGGATTTTTCCTGTGCCGTCTGGAGCAAGACTCTTCACAGAGACCATCTTCTAGGCCAGGGGTAGGCAACCTTTTTGAGCCGGGGGCTGGGTTGCTGTCCCTCAGACAATTGGGGGGCCGAAGCACCATAAATAAATTAAAAAATAAAAATAAAAATAATTTTTTTTACAAAAAATTAAAAAATTAAAAATATATGCATGCACACTCTCTCAGACCCAGAAAAGCCATGGAAAACCCCTGTGGAGATTTTGCCAAGAAAACCCCAAGAACAAGTAATAACAACAATAATCAATATCATCATGGTGGGCGGCAGCGGCGGTAGGGGATGGGGGGGCGGCGGCGACGGCGACGGCAGCAGGACCAGCCTGGGGCCAGTCCAAAGGCCTTGGGGGGCTGTATCCGGCCCCCGGGCCTTAGGTTGCCTACCCCTGTTCTAGGCGTTCTTGCCTACATGCATCTATTCTGTGTGTGTATATGCTAGATCTTGCTTTTCTGCATACCCCAGCATTATATGCAAGACATATTATAAGGAAAGCAGGCTTGGAGATGGAAGAGGGAGGAGTGAAAATAGGAGGAAGAAATAACAACCATCTGAGATATGATGATGACACCATAATACTAGCAGAAAACCTCATAGACCTGGAACACCTACTAAGAAAACAAAAATAAATAACTCAGCACAAAGGTCAGAATCATACAAGCCATTGTATTCCCTATTACCATGTATGGATGTGAGAGTTGGACAGTCAAGAAAGAAGATAGGAGGAACATCAATTCCTTTGAGATAATGTGGTGCTGGAGAAGAGTGCTGAGGATCCCATGGACAGCCAAAAGGACAAACAAATGGGTCATAGAACAGATCAAGCCAGAGGTATCCCTAGAAGCCAAGATGACAAGACTTAGACTGCCGTACTTTGGAAACATCATGAGAAGGCATGAATTGTTGGAAAAAACAATAATGTTAGGAAAGGTGGAAGGAAGTAGAAAAGAGGAAGGCCACATGCTAGATGGATGGACTTTATTAAAGAGGCCACAAATAAGGTCACAGGTATTAAGGGGCTGCAGGAATTAAGCAGAGCAGTGGAGGACAGAGGGTCTTGGAGATGTCTCATCCATTGGGTTGCCATGAGTCGAGATCTACTCAAGGTCAGTTAACAACAAGTCTGTGAAGTCGTAGGCTTTCATGGCCGGCATCCATAGTTTTTTTTTTTTTTTTTGGTGGGTTTTTTCGGGCTGTGTGGCCATGTTCTGAAAGAGTTTCTTTCTGACGTTTCACCAGCATCTGTGGCTAGCATCTTCAGAGAAAGCTAGCATCTTCAGAGATGTGGCTAGCATCTTCAGAGAAAGAAACCCCCCCCAAAAAAAAACAACAACAAGTCTCTCTGTTGATTAATGACTGGACCCATGTTTCAAAAGACCTTCAACAATTTCAGTGTCTTCATTGCTCACTTTAAAGGTAGGCGAATAGTCTGGGGTCATTATTATTGTCTACTTAATATTCAGCCATGATTCTGCTTTTTCATTTCCTTTCTTAACTTTGATCAGTAGTCATTTCAAATTGTGTGGTAATTCTGCTACTAATATGGTATTTATGCACTCCCTAAATGGTTTACAATGTGTAAGCTAATTGCCCCCAATAAGCTGGGTACTCATTTTAATGACCTCAGAAGGATGCAAGGCTGAGTCGAGTCTGAGCCTCTAGCTGGTATTGAACTCACAACCTTATGGTTTGTGAGTGAGTGGCTGCAGTACAGGCATTTAACGAATACACCACCAGGGTTGTATATAATATGGTTTATTCATCAGAACAATCAAATGTTGTGGCACATTTTGTTTGGAGCAACCCATAGTTTTTAATCATGTTTTTCTGTACAGCACACACTGATTTTCTTCTGAAATTCTTTGATAAGCTTCATTAGTCAACTTAGTTTTGCATTTGTCTTTTGTGACCCCTGCACTAATATCTTGCATCTCATTCCATATATGGCAAAAGTCTTTATTATAAAATCTTGAGCACAACTTTGCTTGAATGGGAGATTAACACAATTATCCAGTGCTGACTAAAATCCCTGGAGTTTCCTTTCTAGGAATTTGGAATATGTATGGAGTGTTTCCAGTCTGTGGGTCATTGTGTTGTTTTCCATATTTGTTGACAGATTCTTGTTAGAATTTGGATGGATTCAGACACGATAGCATGAAGCAGCTTTATTGGTACACCATCTGCTTCTGGTGATTAATTTCTCCCAAGGGACTATCTTCCACTTCATTTTCTAAAATTGTAGGCTCTTTCTCAAAAGGTTTTATTTGAAAGAAACTTGCATTTTTTTAATCTCTTCTATATAGTTCTTCACTGTATTGCTTCTTTTTATTTATTTTTTCCTGATCTTCTAATATGTTCTCCTGTTCAGTCAGTCTTCCTATTTTTTAATTTCCCTTGGAGTTCTCAGATTTTGTGGAGGAGGTCTTTTGTTTTACTTTTTTGTTGTTGTTGTCATCTTCTATTTCTTTGCATTGATTATATATTTATCTTTACCAATATGTACAAGTTGCTGAAGAACTGCATTCAGATTCTGACTTTTTTTGTCAAATTTCTTTTCCTTCTTGCCAGTCATTTAAATGTGTGAAAACATCTCATGAGGCTTTTCTTTCTCTCTCTCATTTTTATTTATTGTTTGGCTTGCTTTTCTTGCACTTTTTTTGTGGGTACAGAGAGTATCTTTTTGCATTTTAATGTCCTTGCTTTGGGTCCACAATACTTCTGGTTCATGGTCCATTTAGTAATACAAATCTGTTCTCTGTGGTCAACACTCTGTCTCAAGAATTTCATTGTGTGAAAGAGTGCTAGGAGAAATTAGGATTGCCCAGTTTTGCAAATGAGGGGGGCTGCTCTTAAGAAAATTGCTGCACTTGTCAGTGGACACAAATGCTTATAAAAGTACTGAGGGATTAGTTTTACTCTTATTAAAGACAATGGAAACTTGCCCAGTGCAAATAAAGAGTGGACCATGATTACCTTTAGAAGTTGGCAAACTACCCTAATTTACTCAGGCCTCTATGGAGTGAATGCACTTAGGCATGGTGTACTTACTGTGTGCAGTTAATGAATGAATTAATTTCCTGATGTAGCCTATTAATGCTTTCTGCTATAGTTCAAAACCATATTTGGGGCTCTCTTTTTTTTGACATTCTGAATTACGTCTAATAATTATACTGAATTCAAACATTTTGAACAGTTTTGAGTTTTTCACAGTTCATTAATGTTCAGTTCATAATTTGCGACTTTAATGAACAAAGATCTGTATTTGGCTAGGGCAGCCTTTTGGTTACTGGACAGACAGTAATGGATTTATTAATGTCTCCCATTGATTTGGAAGGACTCAGAGCAATCAAGTGCTTAAACACAGGACCCATTCTAGTTAATATTACAAGTTTTAACCTGTGTCTCATAGGTCTGAGCCCTGATTATCTTTCCCATTGAACTCAACTGGACTTAAAGATTGGGAATTAGGATGGATTGATCTTTAGAAGCAAGTTAGGTTTTTAAAACATGTAATTTGTTTCTGAGACGTGCATGATGAAAGCATGAGGCTTTCCTGCACCATGTTTGTGAAGAAATGGTAAAGTCTTGAGGCCTTTCCAGGTACTATAGTTACAACAGAACTATGACTGAAGCAACTGGATGATCTCCCATTGTGGAGATCTCTCTCTTAAGCAGTAGGAAACAGATATATAAATTTTGATGGTTCTGACCCTCTTTATTTAAGAGATTCTAGTATAATCCAGATCAAACAAATTTTATTTGCATAGAGCCAGTGGCAGCTGGAATTTACACTGATGAATAAACCAGCCTACAACAAATCGTATCACAATTCTACCATAGTTGATGATGATCTGCCCTGAAAGGGGTGTGTGCCCAACAATTATCTTGTTGTTTTGGGAGTATATTCCTGTTTAGATTAATATTTCAAATATATGTTCAGAATATTCTTTCATTTCTCATATCTTTCTAACATAATGAAAAAAATACAATATTCAGCTACTTGTTTTGCCCAAGTTAATAAATGATTTTCAATCTTAAAATAAAGTATTCAATTTTAATAATAATAATAATAATTATTATTATTATTATTATTATTATTATTATTTATACCCTGCCCATCTGCTGAGCAATCGGAGCGGCTTACAATGTTAAAAATTCCATACAAATAAACCACAATACAATAAAAACAAGCCAAAATCTCAAGACCCACCCAGCCCTTAAAAAAGTCTTAAACAAATATGTGTTAAAACATATTTAAAATGATCTTGCCAAAGCGACAATAACAGCAATAGTGAACAGTGACAAGCAAAGGCAAGTGAAAGCAATATGCGAAATATGAAAACAGTGTTCCACAAGTGCAGAAGGTTGCTACCAAGGCACTTTAGGAACAGATATGAAATATAAAGATATGAAAGCTGATCATAAGGTAAGGACTTTGGTAAGTGACAAACAGAGCTTGGATATTAATAAGACCTTCAGCAGCTGCTGAAAACTATTGTTTCACTCCTACAACACGTCAAAGGAAGGGCTGATCAAGCTCCAGAATAGGTTCTACAACTAAGACTACAAACTGATATTAGAAAACCCAAACATATGCTTATCTGGTTAAAGATTTATGTGGTGTTCTACCAGAACGGTGCTTGGTCATGTGTGACTTTGTAATCATTACAGAATCTGCTAATATATATATATATATATATATATATATAGTATATATATTTTTGCTTGATGCCAGTTTGTTATCCTAGCTTCTGTTACAAAATATGGAGTAATTCTCTGCCATGGGGATATATGCATTCTTTGGTGTAGGTCAGGGTCCAGTGACTTATTTCCCCCTTTCTGTCTTTGTCCTCTAATGAACAATGAAATATCCTCTTTCCGTTTGCAGATTTCCAACATTTTTACAACTACAGTTCTCTGTAATTGTGCTTAACGTATGTGATATGCTATTATCACCTAAATGTTGAAGCAAATTTTCCTTCTATGTATCTTTCACAGAGATCTCCAAAATATGTATTAAAATGCTGCTTACTACAGCCTTCTGACAACATTTTCTTTAGCTTTACTAGTATTGTTCAATACTATCAATCTCAGGAGACAGCAACTTAAGTGAACCAATCCTCTGTGGGACTTTCATGGTGCACACAGACTACCAAAACTACCAAACAAGATGTGAGGAGGATAAAAAGCAGAAGTCTATATCCAGTTCAGAAAAACAATCTAATGCAACTTAAATAAAACTTGTTTAAAAGATGAATTGCTACTGATAGAGGTTGCTGTCAAACAATGACTCCTTTTTGCCAGAAGAAGGCAGGATGGGTGGAGTGGGGGCCAGAGAAACAGCATTGGGGTTGCATGTGACCTACAACCATGCATTCTCTCTTCTGATCTATTCAGAACCTTAATTTGGTTATTCAGATTAGTTTTTTGGATGACTTCCCTTGGGGAAGATCACTACAGTTTCATGGAGTGCATATTGGATAGTATCTATATGTCAACATGTTAGAAGTCCATGGCCCATTATTTTTGCTGATTGCTTTGTTTTAACTTTGATGCTTTGGGGCTTCTGTTTTGCAGCACTGAAGTATATGCTATATAGAAAGAAATAGTGTGTGTGTGTTACTTTATAACAGAACACCAGCCCCATGCCTTCTCATAATATTGTGACAGGGTAGTATTGCAGATGCCCACACTGAAAAAGTGCAGTGTTTCTCACAGCAGGAGTTCCTCACAGGTTAATTCCCTACTCCAGAATGGCAAAAAGGTTCACCAAGCATCTTTTTTCTTAGAAAATAGTAATGGACACCTAAGATCTACTCTAATATCTGTTCATTTACAAATATATAAGAGAGTAAAAGAAAGCAGGGTAAGAGAAAGGACCCAAGAGACCCATCCAAAACTATCTCTCCAGTCTATATTGATAACAATGGAGTAAGTCTGTCTACCATCAAACAGTTCCAAGACTTATATAAGCAATTTCTCCTAGTCATTGGTGGTTATTAAAAATATCCTTAGCAATCAGCTTTTATCAGGGAGTTGTAATTTGTGTCCCTCCAGATGTTGGCTGCAACTCCTGTAATTATTCACTATTGGCCAGGTTGGCTAGAGCTGATGGGAATGTGGTTGCACGATCTGAAGTGTCACAAGTTGTCCATACTAGGTAGAGTCACTTGACCAAATATAATAGATTTACAGTTAACAGCATTTTAAATATTTTGTACACACTGGAACTCTGAATGCTTTATTACCAGGGCCTGTTTTCATTTCAAATGAAGAATAGCAAACACCTCCCCGCCCCAACACACACAATCTGCATGTAGCCCTGTTGTAGTACTCTTTTTTTCACACTACCACATTGCTTTTAAAAAGTACTGCCAATTGGAAGCCTGATCAATTTTTAACTCACATAAATGAGTTCATCATCTGAGCCCACCTGCCACCACAATCTCCTGCCAATTATTGTCTTTTTCAACAAAAAACCCTCCTCCTTTTTTCTTTTTCTTTTTTTTTTTTAAAGCACAGACACACACTCCTCTCACTTTGGTTGCTATGTGACAATGTCTACAACAAGGCTAAGAAAACTGACAGCTGTCAACATGGGAAAATGTCACAATATGGCTATATCTATTCAAGGCTCTCCCCCTTAAAACAACACGGTCTTTTCTGATGCTGCAAGGAGTGAGATGCTTCATGCTCTATATCTTCCTATGAATGTATAGGGAAAGAATTGCAACTATATGTTTCTGAATGTAGAAATGTACAGTGAATCTTTGGGGATGGTTTTGTAAAATCTCTCTGGTGCTCTGAAGTCAATGGAACAATACCTACTGCAGATACATGGAATCAGATCTTTAAATTCCTACTCTAACTCTGTGAAGCTCAGTGGCTGAGCTCAGAGTTTGTAAGGAGAAAGTCCAAAATTGAAGCCCCAACAGCCCTAGCTAAAAGGGTCAGAGAGAGCAGGACTCAGAGGGATCTTTCCCCAAGCCCTGTAGATCTGTTGCTAGTCAAAAAGGTAACCAGATAGACTTACAATGTGGCAGCTTCAAAGTAGAAGAACTGCTTTGCTTTATTATATTTAGCCAACTGATCTAATAGGTATCATACTATTGTGTGGTCACAAATATCACTATGTTGTAAGTATAAAGTGCTTCCCTATATCATCCCAATTTTAGTCAGCTTCTTTGAGTGACCTTACATTTCATTCTTTTATGACAGTGATTCTCTCGACTCATTCTATACTATTCCCAATTTTATAAATATCTGTAAAGAAGCACTGTATTTCTTTGTCCTAAACCAAACCACCCCTGAATCACATGGATGTATGTCCCCAATTGCTGGTCTTTGTTCAGAGTTTCTGATGGAAAAGAGGGATAACCCAGGAACGCTAAAGCTCATGCACCATAGGCCCATTATATGATCCTATCTGGCTCCTTAGGACAGCAATTCACAATCTTTGTGAGTGTGACAAGAATAGAACCACTAGCCTGCTATGAAAAATAAACTAATTACAAGATCCAGTGAGCACAAAGCAGCCATCCACAAAGGAAACTGTCTGCCTCATCTTTGCCTGGTTTAGTGGTCTATCTCAGATAGACTCATTAAAAAGTGGCCCTGTATTGAATCAGACTAGTTGTCACATTTGCCCAGTGCTCAGACTGGAAGCAGCTCCCCAGCACAGATCTTTCAGGTGCCCAGTTCTTTTAAATGGAGCTCCAGGGAATGAACATACTTGCATACAAAATGCAGGCCTGCCTCTGAGACTGTTGCATTCAAGAGGTACAAGAGAGTTCCCCACCCTCTGAGAGGGATCCCTGTTTTGTCTCTGTGTCATTCACTATCCCATGCCTTCTTTATTTTGCTCAGCAAACATGGACAAAATAGGGAGCTCTACAGAAATAAAGTTGCCATTTGTCCTAGACCTAGAAAACCTGGAAAATCCTGAATTGAAAGCTCTAAAAAATGTCCTGGCTGGCTGCGCCAGTTGAGGCAGTAAATCCCAGATTTCTCCTTTGCTGCTTCCAAATGGGTAGGTTAAAATGTGGCAATAGCAATCAAGTAGGAAATCATGCAAGAAGAATTGGCATTGGCGGGAGCTTCATCCCACCTGCAAGCTCTGGTTACTATTTTACAGGCATACTATTGCCACCTTTTTCTTCCATTGCCTCTCCATTTCTCCCTACAGGCCCAGAAGGTGGGAAAGGAGAGGAGGCGAGCAGGGATGGCTTTGTGTTGTATGATGATTGTGCTGGTGGCTTGAGCCTAGGACTAGGCAGCATGGTGGAAGTTCACTTCCAAACAGCCTGAAGAAAGTAATGGGGGAGTCCCTCTACTCTCTGGAACTGCTTGGAAGCCTCCCTCTCTTCACATCAGCTAGGGAGGAAAAAGAAGTAAAAAAGGGCTCTTAGCTTGGTACTTGTACTGAAGCTGAAACATAATGGTAGAAAAAGTGCAGTGATTAATGTGTTGAATTTGCATAATCTGAATGCAAATTAATAATATACATAATTATAACAATTTGCATAATGTGCAAATTAGATACCTGGATATGAGGGACTGGAATAAAGCGACCCTTGTATAGAAGTAAAACAGTGATAAACAGAACACATTTTTTGAGTGTAAGAGTAGTATAGTGGTTCGAGTCGTGGGCTAGGAATTGGCAACCCTGGGCCAGCCTTTCTCTCTCAGTTTGGGCTACTTTACAGGATTGTTGTTGTAAAAAATAAAGGAGAAAAGAGGAGAACCATACATGCCACTAGAACTCATTGGGGGAGAGGTGGGATATAGATGGAACAAACAAACACACACCATCTATCCCATTTATTTGATAAAAAGCAGGCTTGCACTATTTGAAGTTTGGAAAGCATTGTCTTAGAACAGGAGTGGAAACCATGGTGCCCACAGGTTGCACATGGCACTCCAAGCCATTTTTGTAGTCCCGAGACCCCTATCTGGAACCCTTTTACACTATACCAGGGGTAGGCAACCTTTCTCCTTTAAGGGCTGAGGGACTTCAGCTCCCAGAAGTCTCAGCCATGTTGGCCAATAGCTCCTGGGATTCTGGGAACTGAAGTCCCCCGGCCCTTAAAGGGGAAAGGTTGCCTACCCCTGCACTATACAGTTATAGCACTACCATCCCACTATAACTGCCCCAGCTGAATCCTGGAGTTTGTGGATTAGAGGGCACTAGAGTTTCCTGGCTGAGAATGTTAAACTCCCTCCCTAAACTACCAATCCCAGGATTCCAGGGCCCTAGAATTGTGCAATGTAAGAGGACTATGTGTGTGTGTGTGTGTGCGTGCATGTGTGTGTATGTGTGTGCGTGTGTGTGTGTACTGTGTGCCTTCAAGTTGTTTCCAACTTATTTACGGAAGCGTCTTCTTCCATACAATCCACCCCGCACACTCAGATCCTCTGGGAGCAACTTATTACAGCCAAAGAAGACCTGGCATGCTGCAGTTATCCAGAGGACCTTCTAATCGGCCGCTCCTAAATTTTGGAATGGCCTCCCAGAGGAGATCCATCATATTACAACTCTTGATGCCTTTAAGAAGGGTATCAAGACAGATCTCTTCCGGTGAGCATTCCCAGATTGATAGATGGACTCTCCCATTGTCCCATAACTGTGGTTGCTCTACTCATCCCACAATACCTCATTTTAATGAGGGTTAATTTTAGATTGATTTTAGTAAATTGATTGCATTTTATGATGTTTTCTGTTTTAATTGGGGGTTAGGGAATTATGTTTAATTAATGTCATTGTGATATTTTATTATTCTTATCCACCTCAATCCTTTGGGGAGAGGCGGGCTATAAATAAATTATATTATTATTATTGTTGTTGTTGTTGTTATTAACTTATGGCAACCCTAAGGTGAACCGATCACACAGTTTTCTTGGCAGGTTTCATCAAAGGGAGTTGGCTATTGCCATCTTCTGAGGCTGAGAGTGTGTGACTTGCCCTAGATCACCCAGTGAGTTTTCATGGCCACACAGGGATTTGAACCCTCGTGTCCAGAGTCATGTTCAAACCACACTACATTAGAGTTGCCAAACAGGGACAGTTGGAGGTTATGGGCTTGTCTCAAACCTGGAAGTGGTTTCCAATTTACTTCCCGCTATAACACAAACAAAAAACCTCACCTGCGCCTAAAGTGGCAGGGCAAGGGGAGATGACAAGGTTAGGACACAGGGGCATTTTTTGTAAAAATACAAAATAAGTTTGAACAAAAAATAATAAGTGTGCACAGTTCAAAATCAGGAGTATGGTCTGCTAAAGTTTTTTGAGAAGCCTATGCAGCCCACTCTTGGTCTATACTGACTAGTAAGAGATCTCCAGAATTTCTGACTAGAGTCTTTCTCAGCCAAGAATTAAATGCAGGTCATTTTGAATTTAAAGTAGAGAAGATCATATGGGGCTCTTAGTGGAGAGCCCCATATGATCTTCTCTACTTTAAATTCAAAATGCTCTTATAGCCTTCTAACCTTTTCACACTGCTAAAACAACAGCTGTTACTGCTGCTGCTGTTGTTTTTTAAAATGGTTTTTGCAACAAAATGGACATATACTTGGTTTCATTTAGATGATTAATCAGGAAATCTTTATGGCCAACAAAGGGGGGTTGCAGACTGTCAAAAATAGTGTGAATTCAGTCCACTTTTAGGGTTAGGGTTAGTGCTAGGGAATCATGGGAATTGTTATTTTTCTGAGACATTGAACCTTCTTTGTCAGAGAACTCTAGTGCCACAATAAAATACAGTCCCCATGATTCCCTAACCTTAACCCTAACCCTAAAAGTGGACTGAATTCACACTATTTCTGACAGTCTGCAACCCCCCAAAGTTTGTAGTAATTGCTTCTGGGAATTCTATAGGTGTGACCAAGAGCAAGGCTGGTAATTATGCCATTCTCCGTTTTATTTATTTGAATGCATTATTTATGCTCCTTTATGAAGTCTGTAGTTCCATTCTTTTAATATACTGTTGTGTATTCAGGGACAGCCATTTGAAATCTAATCAATTCTGAGTCCTGAGCTAAAAGTCATTTTAAGGGCTTTGTCTCTCACTAGGAGCCACTGTCAAGTTTTAAATTTTATTTATTTTGTCTATTGTGGGGTTTTGTTTAGGTGTGTTTTTTTTTAATTGCTTTCTATTCCTGTTTTGGAGACCACTCAGATGTAACTGGGCTTGGCTGGAGCACATCATGTAAGGATTCCTACATGTACCACTACCTGTAAGCACATAGTCTCACCAATACCAAAACGGGCAGGACCTGTTTTAATTAATTACATTCTTTGCATTGAAAACTACACATACATGCTCAAAGGCCTTTAAATTGATTTGAATGGGACTCATAATTCACTAGACTATGGATTCCATTGAAGTCCACTGAAAGCTACTTTTACATGTTGCATTTTAGTTTTAAAAACTTTTTTTAATTTAAAAAATGTTAATGTGCATCATTAACATGTATGAGAAATAACATATTGCCATTACTAGTTATTGCATTTGGAAAAGTAACTTATTATGAGGCTTGTTGTGTTACACATTGTTTTTGTTGTTTTTCTATTACTTTCAGTTACATTATGAACAGCATAAAATTTGACATGTTCTTGCCAAAATAGCTCTAAGATTACCCTTTAAAGGTAACTTTTGGAAGTAACTAGAAACCATTACTGGCTCCCTGAGCAAATAAACCTTGGTCTCGCTCATTACACTGCTTTTGAACTGAAACTTTGTTACACCTTTATTACCCCCCAAACAGTAGCCAGCTACAGTACATTGTATTACTTCCAAGTTTGGGGAGGGAGGGTTTTGTTAATCATGCTAATAAGAAGCAGTTGCTACAGGGCTCAAATTGAGGCTGCATCCACACTGCAGAAATAATCTGGTTTGACACCACTTCAACTACCCTGGCCCAATGCTATGGAATTCTGGGAATTGTAGTTTGTTATAATCCCCAGAGTGGAATTTCTTTTTCTTTTCTTTTCTTCCTTTCTTTTTCTTTTTCTTTTGTGGTGTAGGAAACTATATATTCTGAAAGCATCAGAAGAAAAGCATCAGAAGAAAAGCATCAGAAGAAGGAGGAGTGAAGACAGGAGGAAGAAACATCAACAATCTAAGATATGCAGATGACATCATAACATTGGCAGAAAACAGCACAGATTTGGAATAGTTAATAAGGAAGGTCAAAGATGAAAGTGCAAAGGCAAGATTAGTGCTGAACATAAAGAAATAATGACCACAGAAGAAATAAATGACTTAAATGTAGACAATGAGGAAACTGAGATGTTTAAAAAGAATTCCCATACCTAGGACCCAACATTGACCAGAATGGTGACTGCAGTCAAGAAATAAGAAGACTAGGAATGGGAAGGGCAGCTATGAAAGAATTAGACAATTTCCTGAAGAGTAAATATATACAACTGAGCACTAAAGTTAGAATCATACAAGCCATTATATTCCTCCTCACCATGTACAGATGTGAGATCTAGACAGTGAAGAAAGTGGGTAAGAAGAAAATCAATTCATTTAGGATGTGGTGCTGGAGAAGAGTGCTGAGAGCCAAGAAGACAAACAAATGGGTCCTTGAACAGATCAGAGCTGTCCTTGAAAGACAAGATGATCAAGCTGAGGCTATCATACTTTGGTGACATAATGAGAAGGCATGGATCACAAGAAAAAACAATAATGCTAGGAAAGGTAGAGGGTAGAATAAGGAGGGGAAGACCATAGACCAAATGGATGGACTCAATCAAGGGGGTTATGTGCAAGGGCTTGCAGGACCTGAGCAGAGCAGTGGAGGACAGAGATACTTGGAGATGGCTCATCGACAGGGTCACCATGAGTCAGAATTGACTCAAGGGCAACTAACAACAACAACAAGGAAACTATCCCCATTCTTTTATGTTATTTCTACCTCTGTTACCAAATTTTCTGTTTAAGAAGTAATGCCCAGGAACACATCTATTTTATTAAGTGAGATATACTTGCAGAAAACTTGCAGAAAACAGCAAAAATTTGGAATGATTACTAGTGGAAGAAAGTACAAAAGCAGAGCTACACAGAATATCAAGTAGACAAAAATAATGACCACAGAATATTTACATACAGTAATCTAAAAAGTTGTTTGCATGATTTTAAAGTGAATAATGAATACACTGAAATAGTTAAATCTTTTCTAGACTTTGGCTCAGTCATTAATCAAAAGGGAGAATACATTTTTATCAAGAAATCAGAAGACAACCATGAAAAGGCTGCATAAGATCTTCAAGTGCAAAGATACATCAGTGAATACTAAAGCCAGGATCACCCATGACATTGTATTTCTTGCTTCTTTGTATGGATTTGAAAGCTGGACAGTGAAGAAAGTTGATCAGAAGAAAATCAATTAATTTGAAACAAGATGCTGGAGAAGTGTTCCATTGATATTATGTACTGCTGAAAGGACAAATGAATGGATCCGAGAGCAAATAAAGCCTGAATTCTCACTAGAAGTCAAATAGCCCAACTGAGGCTGTTATAATTTGGACATATCATGAGATGATGACTATAATGCTTGGTAAAGTTGAAGGCAATAGGAAAAGAGGAAAACTACATAGTCTGCTAGTCCTAAGCAGGACAGGTGATCACAAGAGATCCTTCAGATCTCTCATTTATAGGGTCACCATACGATAAAGTTGACTTGATGATAAACAATAACAACATCCTTCCACATTCATTGGACTCATGAATGGCAATGCTGTCTAGTGTTGATGGGAGTTATAGTCTAATAACATTGGGAGGGCGATTACATTCCCTATACCTGTTCAGAGTAGCACTCATCCACTTGGTGACTTTGGCCCATTCATATATGTCAACCTAACCTATATTACAAGGTTATTATGAGGATGAAATTTAGGAAGAAACATGCATGCCTTTTTAGCTCTTGTATGGAATATTTACTGATTGAATACTTCTTTATTTTATTGTGTTTTTATTTTATCTGTTTGGAGATAACTAGATAATTGACATTCTAGGATCTAGGGCATGTCTCATAAACCAAAGAACAAGAAGCATACTGTATTGGAATAAAACAAAGAACATGCAGTCTGCTAGGTCAAAATTCACACCCCTAATGACTGTGGTACAACCAAACAGAGTAGTACAGCTACTGTCATACACTCATATAGGATATTCCTGTACTAGCTCCTGGTTCCATGACATCCCACAACATTGTTGATATGTCACACAATGCTATATGGAAATAATATTCCCATCACATAGCAAGACCTTTCACCATTCACTCAAAAATATGTGATGTTCCCCAAAGACTGACACTCAGAGGTATGCTATCACTGACTCCAGAAACGATATGTAGAAATCATGAAGAATAGACAAACATTCAGTAGATTCAGGAAGACTTCTCTTGTAGTCTTAGCAAGCAGTTTACAGTCTCAACAGTAAGAGTAAACAGTAAATTGATTAGAGACTAAATTTTGAATGTGAATTTGGAGAAAACTGAATAAGAACAAAGATGAAAATGTATTTTACTCTATAGCAATGTCTCCTGGTGGGGTGGTAAATGCACACAGGGTTTTAGTCCAAATGTAAAAGGACTATCCAGGTCTTGAACCTTGTGGGCTAGGGAACAGTACCTATCTCCTTTAAAATTGCAAACAAAACTTTAAGTTCATTGGCTGCCACAGAATCTGGCCCTGCTCATGAAGCTTAGGTGGCAGCTGGGGCTAGGAGTGTCTTTGCTCATCTTCATGTCAGATGCAGCCTTTTCTGGGGAAGCAAAATTTAGACACAGTGATTCATGCATTAATCACCTTTTAAAAAATATATATATTATTTTTGGGCTGTCCTTGAAAGAAAATGTTTGGCAACTATAATAATAATAATAATAATAATAATAATAATAATAATTTTTATTTATATACCGCCCTATGGCGGACCAATCCGGGCGGTGAACATAATGAACTACAGCTGGTATAAAATGTGGCAGCTAGAATTTTATTAGGAGTACACTTTATAGACTACATTACACCTGTCATGCAATAACATCACTGGCTTCCAGTCTATTTTTAGGCATAAGTAAAGGTATTTGTGTAGACCTACAAAATCTGAAACAGTTTGAAAGATTTCTGAAAGACTGCTACCTTCCATATGAACTTATCCATAATTTATAGTAATTATCAAAGTTGATGTATTATGTCCCACCACCTAGAAAAATTATTTGACACAGGGCCTTTTCAATAACAGCACCCCAATTACGTAACTGCATCCTGAGCATGGTTTTGTTTTGTTTTGAATGGGCAGTAATGTCTCTCCTGTTCCATGGGGTTTTTAAAGTTTCATGTTTTGCTAACCTAAAAAAAAAAAAATGCTGCTCATAAATTTTATTGTATGCTTTTCTTCCCTTGTTCCATGTTTTGACCAAAGCTTTAATTTTTTCACTATATATCACCCCATTATGTCTTCACTATATATCATCCCTTTGGTATGCTGAGGATACAATTTTATATGACCAATAAACAAATAAATAAAAATGCTAGAACATGGAATCTGCCATTGGGTGAAACTGGTTGGCTTGGCTAGCATGCAGTCTGACATTCTGCAATATAGATTGTGGCCTAAAATTAATAGTAAAATGTGGGATCAAAGGCTTTCACGACTGGCATCTATGGGTTTTTGAAGTAGTAGTAGCTAATACCCCAAGAACAGGACCAGGATTCAAAATGACCTTAACAGATTGAAGAGTCAGATCCAAACTAAGAGAATGAAGTCCAGGAAGGATCCATGTAAGGATCCTTGAGTTAACAGTGTCAACAGATGAGTCAACAATGTGATGTGGCAGCCAAAAAAGCCTATGTAATTCTTGGCTGTATCATCTGAATATTAGTACCATTAAGCTTTGGTCATCTGGAATGCAGTGACCAGTTCTGGGCAGCATAGTTCAGAAAGGATAATGACAAGTTGGAACATATCCAGGGAAAGGTGACCAAGATGGTCAAAGGTCTGGAAACCAAGACATATGAGGAATGCTTAGAGAAATGAGTATTTTCACTTTGGAGAAGATAAGACTCAGAATGGATAATGATAGCTATTTTAAAATATTTAAAAAAATTTTTTTAGCTTATTGCATCAAACCCTTTAAGTCATGTGTGAATGATGAACTGAATTGGTTTGGGTAGTGTGTAAGTTCCTGCTTAAATACCCATAAGGCACCAGATCCTGTCTTATCTTCGAAACTAAGCAGGGTCAGTTCTGGTTAGTACTTGGATGGGAGACTGCCAATGAATACCAGGTCCTGTAGGCTATATTTCAGAGGCAGGAACTGGTGAAACCACCTCTAACAGTTCCTTGCCTAAGAGAACAATGCAGACTGGCCTAAAGGACCAGCCTGGAGCGGAATTGGGGTGGGACAGCTGCACGCTGGCCGTCCTGACTCCACCCCAACCCCGTATGGACACTGCGTGCCTGTTTACATGGTGTGTGGCATCAGGATGCTCTCTTGGCGCAGCATGCAGACATACTGCGCCAAAAGGGTGAAAAGAAGCTGCCACCACAGCTGAAAGGGTGTCCTTTTGCCATCCACAAAAGGAGTGGCATTTTGCTGCTCTTTTGGGGATGGCAAAAAGAAGGATCAGGGGCGCGGCATGTGGTTGCCATGGCCCTGATCCGCCGCTCCCAGGGGCAGCTCTGTGCTGCCCCTTTAGGCCGGTCTGCATCATCCTAAGTTGCCATAAGTCAACAGGTGACTTGAAGGCACATACACATACATAGGGAGTAGAAGTTGGTATTCTGGGCCTTTCCATTCTGTTCCAATTGAATGGTATAATAAAAATATAATATTGGAAGAATTTAAGTTCTTCAATATTGTTTCTCAAAACTTTCTCTCTTTCCTTTGTAATTAAGGAGCCATTCAGCTCTAGCTTCTACACTATTCAGACCTCTGGGGCTCAGTTTTTAAAGAGACAGTACACAACTGTTGCCTTCTATATGCACAAGAATATTCTCTTCCTGTTAAGAGGTTTTAAAGCAGGGGTAGGCAACCTTTCCCCTTTAAGGGCTGAGGGACTTCAGCTCCCAGAATCCCAGGAGCTATTGGCCAACATGGGACTATTGGCCAACATGGCTGAGGCTTCTGGGAGCTGAAGTCCCTCGGCCCTTAAAGGGGAAAGGTTGCCTACCCCTGTTTTAAAGCTTGGTTGCACTGTCTTTAGGTAGTTCTGCAATCCCAGTCTCAGCCCATGCAGTTTTTCATTCAAGGGGCTATGCAGATGGGCTGGAAAAGGTGACCTGAAGTTGCCTTTTCCTTAAACTGCAGCAACTGTATTACCTGCCCTGAGGATGCCCTAAGTGGGGATGGAGCAATCACAATGGGGGCCAGTTAATGCAGCTTTTCTGAGGCTGCAATGAAGCCTCATCACCTGCACTGCCGATCCCGAGGTTTCCCTAAATGCGGATGTACTAACCGCATGGGCCGGCAGCAGCAGCTTTAATTTTTTTTGCGGTCTCTCTGGTGCATGAGCACGTGTGCAGGAACAACACGGCCCATTTAACAGCAATGTTGGCATTGCTATGGACCTGCGCACTGTGCGAACCAGAGAGATCATGGATGCCACAGCGACCGAGTGAACCGCACTGGTAGTCAGTCTGCAATGCACGGCCACAGGAGCCTCCGCCATAGCCCCTGCAGCAGCTGCATGCATACTGCCGCCGCTGCCACTCTGATGCCACCTGAGAGTGCCCCGTACCACTGGTGGATGTTCCTCAGAAGCAACAACTGGTGGGAGGGTTTGTCACATACATCTGGTCTGATGAGCAATGGAGGATATTCTTCCAAATGTCCTGTGCCCTCTTCCACAAGATAGTAGAAATACTGCATCTGGAAATGGAGAGGTCTGACACCATGATGAGGAAAGCCATCCCAGTGGAGAAGAGAGTCACCATGGCCATCTGGGTCCTTGCCTACAAGGCCAGCTACAAACAGGCGTCAGAGCAGTTTGGGGTCGGCCTTACCACTGTGGGGGCAGTGTTGGTGGAGTTCATCCTCAGCATGGAGAAGCTGCTGCTGACACAGAAAGTGTACCTGGGGGACATCGCTCAGGTAAGGACAGTGGCACACTCCTGTCCCTTTCACCTTCGATGCTAAAAATGTCATGACCTGGCACACAGTATGGCGTTTACTGTATAGATTAGGCTACTAGGGTCATCGAACCTGCACACATACACGAAAAACGTCATGACTTGGCACACAGTATGGCTTCTACCATATAAAATAGGCTGATTGATGCCAAAACCCCATGAGCCGGCATACATTATGACTTTTACATTAGGCTGCTAGGGTTGTTGAACCTGCGCATGTACGTGAAAAACGTCATGACCTGGCATATTGAATTTGTGCATGTATGTGAAAAACATCATGACCTGGCATACATTATGGCTTTTAATGTATAGAATAGGCTGCTAGGGTCGTTGAACTTGTGCACATATGCAAAAAACATTATGAGTTGGTAAGTGCCCTGACTTTTTCATTAATCCTCCGCTGCTCACCCTTCTTGTCACCCACAGATCATGCAAAGATTCATTGACCTTGGCTTCCCCCAAGTAATGGGTGCCATAGACGGGTGCCAATGTCTGATCGTGCCACCCTTGGGGCAGAGGAATGAGTTCATCAACCAAAAAGACAGCTACTCTTTCATCCTCCAGGGCACAATGGATCATCGAGGATGGTTTGTGAATGTGGACTTGGGCTGGTCTGGTGCGACTCATATGCGAGGGTGGCAAGGAACTCCATTATCTTCCAGGCCATGGAGGCTGGCATCTACGTGCCAGGGAACCCCACCGTCACCCTGAGGGGCCAGCAGATCGGCCCCTCCTGCTCACTGACAGCACCTACCCCATTTGGAAGTGGCTCATGAAGCCCTACCAGATGGGCTGGAAAATGCCAGGCAGAAAGGATTCAAAAAGAAGCTGAATCATGCCAGGAATGTGGTGGAAAGGGCCTTTGGGTGGCTGAAGGCTTGGTGGAGCACCTCACTGGCTCACTCCTTGTGGCAGAGGAAAATGTCATCTCCATCATCACCTCCACAACATCTGCGAGACGAAGGGAAGGGTGCTGGATGAGGGAGGGCATTACAATAACATATCCTATTATCCACAGTCTTCTGTGTCTGGCCAGCATTCGTGCTCTCATGCACCCATGCTTAACCATGAGCCTAAGGGGGACACACACAGACACATGCACACAAAAGGTCATGGTGGGCTCACCAGGTGCTAGATTTCCTGGCAATAGATAGATACAGTGTGCAGGAAGGACCAACTGTACTCTCTGACAATGTATCAATTGCCCAATAGTCAGCTTTCCTAATGGCCCATTCGATTGTAACAATTGGTAGCCCAGAGGGCAACCATTGGGGGATAAAGACAAACTTCTCTTCTGAGGGTCTCCATTGGTTAGGGGCCAGGTAAAGCCATCTGCCCCAGAAACAACTGCCCATAAATGCCCCTCCAGACCTCCACAGGTCCCGAGGATAACGATGGTGGCCAGGAGGAGAGTGCCCGTCTGCATCGCATACTGGAGGCACGAGGAGGTGGGCATTCTCCTTCATGACCTCACCCCTGAAGCAGCCGTGAGAAGGGTGATGGTCAGCACCAACAGGCCAAACCGGGGGTACTTTGCCCAGGACTCCCACACCCTTCTCCAACAGGGCTTCAGGAGGACCCCTCAACAGTGCCGAACAAATTTTAAGGCACTGAAGGAGGTCTTCTTTGAAGCCCTAGAGGATTATGGGTAGTACCCTCTGGTGCGCAAAAGGTCACCCTTTTATGACTGGCTCTGGGACCTCTGGGAGAGGGCTGGCTGCCCACGGTGGCAAGATTGTCATCCTCTGGGTAAGTGTTGGGCCCCTGCCATGGTCCCTCATGCCATCCCTCCTTCCCCATCACCCCTCCCCATGACTGCAGCCTCCATGGCTTTCCTGTCCCTTCCCTCTCCCACCACTTTCCATGGCTGTATCTTAAATGATGTTTTTCACTTTCACAGGAGGCCCTGAGGAGGAGCAGCCTGGACTGAGCTGCCGCCCACCAGGAGGGGAAGGCCAGGAGCCCCTTGATGCTGCCTGCCTGGCAGCATTACAAGGGAAATGGGACCAGTGCTGTCAGAGAGGTAAGAGTGGCAGGGAAACAGGGGGAGGGAGTGGGCGGCACCCCGGAACCCTGGCTGTGGCATTGGGTGATGTGCTGTAGTGCAACCTCTTAACCGCACTTTTCTCTTTTTTTTCCCTTGCAGAACAACAGCTGGAAGACAGGGTGGCTGCCATCAAGGATCAGCTCAAGCAGCTCATAGACTCGGTGGCAGCCATCGTGGACCATCTTGGTCTTCCCCCATGCCCACCTCTCCATCCCTGAAGCACCTTCTCCTCCCCTTCTTCTTGTACATACTTCCCTCCTTCCCCTCACCTTCTTCCTCCAGTTGTAAATAGTCCCCTCCCCTTCCCCATTTGTAAATAGTTTGTAATAGTTCTCCCTCCTTCCTCTGCCCAGGCCAACAGCCCCCTCCTGCATGGGTGGAGAGCGACCCCTCCTCCCTCTGCCCACAGCAGCCCCCACCTCCATGGGTGGAGAGTGACCCCTCCTTCCTCTGCCCAGGCCAACAGCCCCCTGCTGCAGGGCCAGGGGGAATGCCTCTCACACTTCGTCCCTACTCCACACCATCCCCTCTGCCACCAATGGCCCTCTGGGGCCCCGTTATGGCATCCACAAACTGTCCTAACAGACCAGTCTGCACTTCTAGGGAGTCAGCGACACACCAGTGCTCATGGGTGATGTGCTCCTGCTGCTGGAGGGATCTCTGTTGGAACTCTCTCCGGTGCTCTGCCTTACTCAGCTTGAGCTGATATGAACATTCAGCGAGATGATAGGAAAGGTCCCTGAGCCATTCCCCCTGTTCCAGGAGTTTGTCTATTTGGTCTGTGCTGCGATCCATGAACTGATGCAGGGCAGTAGTAGTTGCTGCGGCTGCTGAGCGACGTGCCCTCTTCCCTTTGATCTCAGCCAGGTGGGCTTGCCAGTGGATTTGCAACTCTAGGATTAGCTGTTTCCTCCTCCTCTCTCTCTCATGCTACTTCTCGTTCTATGGGACATACATGGCACAGGGTACATTTTACACACAAAACATGTCCCACAGAGATTGGGGGTGGAGGGGAGAGGTACATGCCAGGGAGGTTTGTATAGACACACTGGATACATGCAGCTGGTGGTCATGCGAGGGACATGGTCAACAGGACACACAGACAAACATTCCTCCATGTCCTCTCCCCAAGCATGCCAGAGTGTAAAAGCAGCATGCAGGGGTTCTGCGCACGTATGCAAAAAAGTCACAAAAGCCATACAAACTGCTATGCTTTTTTGAGTGCAGGCGTACATGTAACAGAATGCATTTATTGTCCTAAAAGGGAATTTACTGTGTGCAGCCTGGACCTGGTGGATCAGCTGGGTGAATTGTCCTGGACCTGCCCTCTCCTCACCCTCACTGTCATCATCACTTACTGCTGTACTTGTCCATGAGACATGTGAGCGGTCACGATGGCTACTGAGTCTGGAAGAGTGCTCCAGTCTGTACTACGGGATGGTAGCCTGCTCGTGGAAGATGTAGAGGCACGGGATGGTGGTCTCATGGCAGAGATGTCCATAGTCCTCTGACCGCAGGATGTCTCATCTGAGTCAGGGTGTTCCTCCTGGTCATCTAAACGACAAGGGATGGGGTCATCTCTGCCCTCTGCCCACCCTAATGCTGTCCCCTGCCCCCCTCCTCAGGGCCCCTGGCACATCTTATCTTGAGAGGGCATCAAAAGTTCCTGGGTGCATTTTCCCTCGGAGATGTCCTCCACAGGTTCCACTCTGGCTGGTTGGCCAACTGGGACCCTCACAACTTCACTGCTGGTGCATATTCTACTGGGCCGTATGCTACCATCCGTGGCGAGGAAGACATGGAGTTCTTTGTAGAAGGGCATGGTGGAGGGGCCCCATCCGCTTTTGGCCTTGTGATCCCTAAACTTCTTATAATCTGCCCTGAGGTTTTTGGTCTTCTGACGACACTCCTCCCAAGTGCGTTGGTGGCCCTTAGCCCTCATGCCTTCTGCCACCTCCTTAAATGTATCAGCATTCAAAATGAATTTCTCATTTTCTCCAGAATGTGTGGCTGTGACCACACAGCTATCAGGTCAGCCGTCTCCACATGGGACCACGATGTCCTTCTCCCTCTTTTTGGCCCGCCACTTGTCGATGGCTGTGCCATTCTGCCTGATGTACAAGATGACCACCAAAGGTGCACAACTATGGAGGTCCACAGCTACAAAGGTCCACTGTGAAAATGGTACTGGAATGTGTATGGGGGTCCAGCACTTTCCCTTTAATCATTTTCACCTGACACATCCGGTTGCAATAGTTTCATCTTCCTGCTCTGGCACATGTGCACTGCAAAAATTAGGGTTAGGGCTAGGGTTCTTATTAAGGTGCACCTGTGGCAGTACATCCACACCTGGGCCATTAGGACACTTTAAATTGAAGCTTTTTTCACAGGGCACATGCTCTCAATGGGAGACTCAGAATGCGGCGCACGTGTGGTGGTGCATTTACAAGGGCATTTTTAACTCTCGGGTGCCCTTTTTCACTGTCCCTCCATTGTTGCACACAGATGCACCTCTGAAGGTGCGCACTTTTTAGGAAGAAGCAGGAAAAAAGTAGCTCCTTTTTGGAGCACCCTTACACAGGAAGAAGCAGGTAGGGGGTGCTTTTTAGGTGTGCATCGTCTAAAGACCACACCTTTCAGTCACCCTCAAATCATCCCTTTTTGCCCGTCTGCATAGCCCCCAAGTCCCAGAGTCTATGACACTTATTGCACGTCACTGTGACAGCTGATAAAATATGAAACTGGGACAGAAAACTGAGTGTTAATATCCTGCTTTTCACCCCAAAATAAGATTGAAGGCAATTCACAACAAGGATTGAATAAAACTACACAACATTATAACACCAGCCTGCTGTCCCATCACAATCCCACTAGTTTAAGAATGGGAGCATACCGGATTGGCATTATTTCTTATGTAGACTAAAGTCTACAAAAGCTCATGCTGCCAACTTCTTTCAGTTAGTCTCAAAGATGCTACAAGATCTCTCTACATACTGATTCTACAGACTAAGGACCTATACAGTCTGCCAGAAATAGTCCAGCTTGAGGCCACTTTAATTATTCTGGCTCTGTGCTAGGGAATCATGGGAATTGTCATTTTTTTCTGAGACATTGAGCCTTCTCTGTCAGAACTCTGGTGCCACAATAAACTATAGTTCCCATGATTCCTTAGTACTGAGCCAGGACAGTTAAAGTGGTCTCAAGTTGGATTATTTCTGGAAGTCTGTATAGGCCATAATACAGCTATATCTTTGAATTTCCCCTACAATAGCAGTTTGGCAATCCATGGTTGCATGATCTATTTTCTGTACTTCCAAACACCACCTTCTGGGAGGAAGATGGGGGCAGGAGAAAAGTGGTCATGGCAACCAACCACCTTTTGAAGCCAGCTGCTGTCAGAGTGGCCACATAGCAGCCAGCTTTGGGAAGGTGTTGGCAACCAGGGCCACTCCTCGTCCCCCCCCCCCCCCGCCGTCAAAGCTCAACACTGCTGTGTGTATATTCACACAGCAGCACCATACATTGGTAAGAAGTGTGGAAACAAATGATCCTGGCTGCCAGAAGCTTTCCAAAACTGGCTGCTGTGTGAATGTGCAAATAGCAGCTGGCTTTGGGAAGGTATTGGCAGTTGTGATCACTGTGAAGAGGAGGGGGAGAGGAGGGGGAGAGGAGGAGCAGCCCTGGTGGCGCAGTGGTTAAATGCCTGTACTGCAGCCACTCACTCATAGACCACAAGGTTGCGAGTTCAATACCAGCCAGGGTTGAGGCTCGACTCAGGCCTGCATCCTTCCGAGGTCGCTAAAATGAGTACCCAGCTTGTTGGGGGGCAATCAGCTCACAGTTGTAAACCGCTTAGACATCCCATAGCGTGATATGAAGCGGTATATAAATAAGCTGCTTTGAGGATATGATCAGAATCACAGCCACTCATGCCAAGTGACTGCATGAGAAGCAGAACTGCCGCAGAAGGGACCATGCACACCAATGCAGAAATGGAATAACAGCCAGATCTGGAGCCTATTGATGGGTTTTGCCCATCAATTAAAAATGCACAACAATAATGAATGGAATGCAAGGCAGCAGCAAGGCAGATACATGTCATGTGATAATTACCAGCCAAACCCCCCTTTATTCTGTAAAAATGTAGCATTTTGCCCTCATGTGATAAAATCCACAGTTAAAAACCCCAGAAAAAGTTCATATGTTTAAACACAATTCAGTTAAAATATATAACAATATAGCAAAGTGCTGCATGATGGGGTGAGCTCCTGTCACTAGTCCCAGCTTCTGCCAACCTAGCAGTTCGAAAGCATGCAAATGCAAGTAGATAAATAGGTACCACTTTGGTGGTAAGATAAACAGTGTTCTGTGCAACCATGCTGGCCACATGATCACAAAGTAGTCTCTTAGGCTTAGTAACAGAGATGAGCACCGCCCCCTACCGTCGGACACAACTTGACAACCTTGTCAACAGGGAATACCTTTACCTTTACCTATAGCAAAAATATATTAATATTTTGATTCTGCATCAATAATTTTTTTTAAAAAGGACAACCCACTCAATAATTAGCTGGTCTCTCAGTCAAAATGCTTCCTGAATAAAAGGAGTTTGTCTGCTGGTGGAAAAGCCAGCTTTGCCTTCCTTACTAGTGAGTCCCAGAGCTCCTGAGGGAAAAACCCTGCTCTAGTATCACTACCTGAAAGAACAGCCTCCCTTAAAGATCCCCAAACCCTGGCAGGCTTAAATGGGAGAATGCATCTCTTCAGAAAGGGAGCTAGCTAGCTAGGGATTTACATACTCTTAGAGAACCAATTAATATTTTACTTCCTCCCATACTATCTTCCTGTTTTCCTAGTGCCATTTGGTTTGAGGAAAACATTGCTTAGGGAGGGCACAGGCTACACCTCTATAGATAGACTGAACGCTTATATTTTCTGCCTGCCAACTAGCTTGCTTCTCAGCTTCTCCTGCTTTCCCAAAAGTTGCCTCAAACTTTCCCATGGAAATTACTGTTCTGATTTATTTTTATTTTATTATTTTAATTTGACATTTTTGAAATGTCAAAAATGATTTCAACATTTTGCCTACACATCAATTTCTCAATTACTTGCCCCTAGCCATTACTACCACTTGAGTGTGCTACTATTGCCGAAGCTGGGTTATACCAAAGATCAGGGCAGAGGTGTAAATCTTTGCATATTTCATTCCCACATGCAAGAATGAATAGTTTCTGCACTCTGCGACCCAGTTCTGTTAAATTACAAGTGTTTCTTCACACATTTCAAGCATAATATTTGTACTTTGTTAGTGAAAATTAATTTACACAAAAATACATGTGGCTTTATGTGCAGAGAATGTGTTTTGGAACAGAAAATGTGCAAAATGCACTGGTTCCCATGCACAAAGAGTCCCCCCCCCACAGACACACAGAACATATGCAAGAAAATTACATGTGATTTTTTTGTGCAGGGGTCTGTGCATTTGTAGTTTGCATAAAAGTGCACAATTTGCACAAACCTTTACACTGCCAGTCTCCTTTTCCTTGGTATAATGCCTCACATTTGTTATCCCCCTTTTAAAATTGGAAAGGTAAATATTAATGAATATTGTTCACATTCCTAGGTCAAGGACAGAATACCTGACAGCCAGGAATATTGCTTGTATCTGTGTAATACAATTTAAACAGGTAACACAGTTTTAACTCCTCTTCTTTTAAAACATACTTGCTGTGACTCCAACATCTAATAATACTAAAATGAAACCATACAGTTCCATGAGCTATTTTTATAGCTCAACTATAGAAAAGTGATTTTAAAGAAATTGCTGTAAGATGGATACACAAGAACTAGTTGGGAAACTATACGTAAAATATGAAGAGACTGTGTGATTCAATCTTTCCTGAGCACATTTCTGATGGGATGACTTTAATGGCTAGGACAAAAGAACAGCAGGCATATTACTAATGGAGGTAAAGGAGGCTGCCATTTAGAAAGGGGAAGTGAGCTTCTTTCATAGTCAAGCTGTGTTTCAATCTACACATGTATTTATTATTTATTAAATCAGTTTATATATTAGCTTTGTTTCTCATAAGCACTTGTGTCATAGGCTATCATATAAACACGTCTTTTAAAAATAAATTATTTTGGAAACATAACTGTGAAGGTATCCAAAACAGAGCCTCTCAACTTTGTAGATAATACCTAATAAAATACCTTGCCCACCCCTGAAATCTGAAATGACACCCCTGCTATTAAGTTGCATTGGTTTCAATGGGAATATGCTAAGTATATACATAATTTACTCTTTAAAATCAATGTGGCATAAAAACCGCTTAACTGAGACAGGTTCATGCTCAGGGTTTCCACTCAGTAATTTATTTGTTTTTTTGGGGGGGAAAGGTTTGGGTTACACACCAGCAAACCTGCTTGTTACAGGACAATCTAAAACAGGCATGGGAATCCTTCAGCCTTCCAAATTTGGGGCTGTATCTGCCATTAGCCCAAGCCAGTAAAGATGGGAGTGAAGGAGGAAAATGCTGAGAGTTCCAGTCCAACAGAAACAAAACTTCCTACCCCCGTTAAAAACCACAGATTATCATTTTGTGCTATTAAGTGTGGCTCCATAAGCTTCCAGGACAGAAATCTGTCTGGGAACCACACACAAGTATCAGAGCTTCTGGGAAAAAGAAGGAAATAATAAAATCAGGCCCAGTGGCTAGATGTGTGTGTGAAACTGGTGTAATGGAAAAAACTGGCCTCCCCTGGGCAGGAGGGCTTGTCACCAACTCCATATGGAGAGAAGGCTGCAAACCTTGTTTATTAGATGGAGACACAAAGACCATAATTAATGCTTTCATAACGTCCAGGCAAGCTTGTTTTCCTGCACTATATGTACATTTAACCAATATCGAGAAGCTTTGGCTGGTGAAGAATGCAGTGGCTCACCTTCTGACAAGGATGGGATGGCAGGAACATATTAGATTGGTAACATCAATTGTCTCGCTTTCCAGTGCAAAAGTCACAAGGACAGCACTGCAGCAAAGTAAGATGAAGCTGTTCAACAGTGGAACACACTCCCTCAGAGAGTGGTGGAGTCTCCTTCTTTGGAGGTCTTTAAACAGAGGCTGGATGGCTATCTGTTGAGGATGCTTTGATTGAGAGTTCCTGCATGGCAGAATGGGGTTGGACTGGATGGCCCTTGTGATCTCTTCCAACTCTAATATTCTAGTATTCTAATGCTTCAGGCTTCATACAAGGTTGCATTTTCTTTGACTCTACTCTCTCTCTCTCTCTCTCTCTCTGTTTTTATAATTAAATAAGCTCCATTGGTCTCACAAGTTAAGATCTTTTCACTCATTGCTTCAGGTTCAGCATTATCTGTCAGACACTGAAAATTAATGTTTCTGGGGTTTAGCCTAAACAAGGTATATTCATACCACCTACAAGTCAAATTTATTTCTTCCTTCATCTCTTTCCCCCCCATGGAGACTCTAATCTATTAGAAGAAGGTTGGATATAAAAGTTATTTTATTTAAAATAATAGTTTAATTAAATATATCAATAAATAAAATATTATTTTGATGCAAAAAACACTGCAACTGCATTTTAATAACATAAACATTGTCAATTGGGTCTTGGTAGCCTCCAGAAGGTAATTCAGGAGCCAGCAGAGATGCCAATGCCTCAGGGTGCAGTTGGATGTCATAGCAACTGAGTGATATTCTGCAAGGCAACTGAGAACAGGGGATGAAGGCAGCTTCTTACTAAAGATTCATTATGCTCATCTGCAGGAATTTTGGCAGGAGGTTGCAAGAGGGTACTTTCTGAAATTCCCCCCAAAGAGAGTGTCTTAGTACACCTCTGCTGAGGTAGAAGTCTCTAGGCCAGAGGTAGGCAACCTTTCCCCTTTAAGGGCCGAGGGACTTCAGCTCCCAGAATCCCAGGAGCTATTGGCCAACATGGGGCTATTGGCCAACATGGCTGAGACTTCTGGGAGCTAAAGTCCCTTGGCCCTTAAAGGGGAAAGGTTGCCTACCCCTGCTCTAGGCCAAAGTTGGGCAACTGTACTAGAGCAAAGGGGCAAGAATTCATGCCTAGGCCAGGACTAAGGTAGATGAGTTTCTAGACAGAGGCCATCTACACAGGACAGTTTTCTATCAGAAAGTATCTGCTATTCAAAGGTTCGTCCATCTCAAGTCAGGCTTAAAGTTAACAACCCATCAGAACAAAGACCTTGATATTACTTATCAAAACCTCCTGGATAGCAAACTGAACAGACAGGTACACAAGGGATGCTTGGCTAGGGCCCCAGAGCCTGGCCTTCTGCCTCCAGTTTTTGTGGGTCTTCTCCAGGTGGGAGACAAGGTTGGAAATTCTCCAGTTTTGGTGAACCCAGCTCCAGGTATGAAGAAAAGGCCATGTGTAAATCTCCATCTCAGCTAGTAGAGCAGCACCTTGCTACAATTTTCAAAGCTTAATTGATTTGCTGATACAACTTGCAAAGATACTCCAGGATTGGATGTCTAGGTATTTAGTTAAATTCCTCCTTCCCTCCCTCCCAGTCATTGTGTTGAGGAAGCTCAGAACACTGAAAGAATTCAAGGTTTGCTAACAGCCAGTTTGGTGGAAATAAACAGCTGCTTTGGGCCCCATATCGGGAGAAAGGCAGGATATAGATGACATAAAATAAACAAGTAAATATGGAGTTCCTCTGTTGTAGTTGTTTCTTTAAATCATTGGATGAACAAAGCCCACTTTTTTATTGCCTTTCTGAAGGGCCCACACCCAAAAATACAAGATTTATTTATCATTTGTATCTTGTTTAGTCTATATAACAACAACAACAACAACAACAACAAAAGCTTTGCAACCCTCACATAAGGAATATCCTATATTATACAGGACAGCAGCCAGCCCTAAAGGGGACAAGGTTTCCAGCCTCCAAATAAGAGAGATCCCTTATAATAAGTCTAGTTCCCACTGGGCAGGTTCAGTCCTTATTGGACTGTTTTGACATCTACCCAGTCTGTAGAACAATGACAACAACAATAGCAACAACAACAATTAATTACAAGGGCCAAGGATATGTATTTGATGAATAGTTATTCTACAAAGCCCACTTTTTGAATGGGTATAACTCAGCCTTCCTGGAGTCTGGTACCCTCAGAATGGTTTTGAATACAATGTTTGTCATCAGATAACATGGTCAATGATCAGGAATAGGGGTGTAGTCCATCTGGAGATACCAGATTGGGGAAGGCTGGTTTAACTGGTCCAACCAGCTAAGGGTTTCAAGCTGTGGAAACTGCAGAGTTGTTGACTCAGAACAATGTCAGCATCCATGTGTCTTCCTGTTTTCATTTTTTCAGTGAATTAAACAAACTAGATGAGAGTTGGAATAATTTCTCCAGTTTTGAAAAATGTTAAGTAGGATGCAAATAGATTGGTGAACAATGAAGACAATTAAGAGATTATATATTGTTTAAAATATGAGAAAGGCAAAAGAATTGGCCTATGAAAATTTTGTACTGGGACAGTCTTCAGGTGACTTTAAGACTATGAGATGACAATTAAATAATTCAGATGGAACGTTGCCTGCTCCAAGGTCAACAAGCAACTTTGGCCTGATAAACAGAAGATGTTCTCTTCCTACAATTGGTCATCCCCTTTTCTCAGCCTGGAGGTGTCATAAAACCAAGGCCATCAACTCTGCTACATAAGTCATTTTCTTCACCAAATGAGGAGAAGCCCTCTAGGCCCAAGTGGATAAAAAATGTCTGTCCAATTGCAGTCATAAAGAAAAATCTATTGCCTGACATCCTTCCCTCTTGTCTTTTCTTTTATCCTTCAGAAACATTTATGTTATAAATTAATTTATTCTACATGAATAAGTGAAAGCCCTGCAGTGGAGAAACTGGAGCGTGTCCAAAGGAGGGCAACTAAAATGGTGAAGGGTCTGGAAAGCAAGCCCTATGAGGAACGACTTAGGGAGCTGGGGATGTTTAGCCTGGAGAAGAGAAGGCTGAGAGGTGATATGATAGCCGTGTTTAAATATTTGAAGGGATGTCATATCGAGGAGGGAACAAGCTTGTTTTCTGCTGCTCCAGAGACTAGGACCCGAAACAATGGATGCAAACTGCAAGAAAAGAGATTCCACCTCAACATTAGGAGGAACTTCCTGACAGTAAGGGCGGTTCGAGAGTGGAACACACTCCCTCGGAGAGTAGTGGAGTCTCCTTCCTTGGAGGTCTTTAAGCAGAGGCTGGATGGCCATCTGTCAGGGATGCTTTGATTGGGAGTCCCTGCATAGCAGGGGGGTTGGACTGGATGGCCCTTGTGGTCTCTTCCAACTCTATGATTCTATGATTCTATGATTCTATGATTCTATGATCCAGCTGGTAGCTTGGCCATGTATAAACAGTTTGGGGGTCAGTTTCATTACAGGATCTTGGTGCAATACGAATCCAAATTTGTGATGAATGTGAAAGCCAGCAATGATTTGAAAGTTAGATCTTGAAGTGGAATGTCCTTCTGTTCTGATGCCTATGGTATTCAGAAAGAGCTTACCACTGAGCATGTGGGGGTCCCATTTAGCTCCAAATAAAAGGATACACATATATTCTGTACTAAATAAAAAAATAACTATCATCCTAGGCTATCCAAATTTTGCAACACAAAAAGCTGAAGTCTGTCACCAGTACACTGATGAAAATCATATTCATATTATTGCTTCGACTGATGTAGAGCTTGGAAAAGTTCATTTTGGGGACAACTCCCCAAACCTCCCTGCCAATATAGCCACAGTCCATGCTGGCAAGGGAATTCTGAGAGATCATCTAAAAATGTAACTTTTCTAAACACAGCTCTGAGGTGTCACATATTTGGACTGTTGGAGTAAGAACAGGAGGTCAAGAGGCCCATCAGGTGACCTTGATGCAGTCACTATCTCTCACTGAAGCTACCTCATATGATTGTTATGTGGGTACAATGGGGTTGAAGTGGCAAATCATTTACATGTAGAAAAGAAATATATTAATAAAATAAAGTGATGATGAGGAGAGACAACTAGATTATTGTACTAAATGTATATGTGGTGCCCAAGCTATTTAGAGCAGCGTGAATGGTTCCTCTCCTTCCATTTTATTCCCACATCAGCCTACTGAAATAGGTGAGGTAATTGGTCAACATTACTCAGCAGACTTCATGACTGAATGGGGACATAGATCCAGGTCTCCTTATCCTCAGTCCGACACTAACCTCTACTGAACCTTAGAAGCTCTGGTATTCTCTCCCTTGCTCCATGAAAACAGTATTCTAGCAACTCCTATTGCCTGTGAAGGCAAGTTCAGTAATGCCTATTCAAAGAATTGTGATTAAGGAAAGCTTTTGTTGTTGTTAACTGTCCTTGATTCGGCCCGACTCATGGCAACCCTGTGGCTGAGACATCTCCAAGACCCCCTGTACTCCACTACCCTGCTTAGGTTCCATAGATTCAGTCCCGTGAACTTCCTGATTGAGTCTATCCACCTCACGTGTGGTCTTCCCCTCTTTCTACTTTTCCTAGCATTATTGCATTCTCTAGTGAGCCATGCCTTCTCATGATGTGGCTAAAATAAGACAGCCTCAGTATTGTGACCTTGGTTTCCAGGGAGAGTTCAGGATTACTCTGTTCAAGGATCCATTTGTTTGTCTTTTTGGCTGTCCACAGTATCTTCAACACTTTTCTCCAGCACCACATCTCAAATGAGTTTATGTTCTTTCTGTTGGCTTTCTTCACTGTCCAGCTCTCACATCCATACATGGTGATGGGGAATACAATGGCTTGGATGATTCTAACTTTAGTGCTACTTGTTCTTTAAGACAGTGACAGCTGAGATCCCCTAGAAAGTGACAGCTGCATCCATATTTTCTGATTTTCCACAGTTCCAAAATGATGTACCAACTGTTACAGTTCTTTCCATAATGTTTGTCTGGTAGCCTCTAGATGTATCAGTCTACAGCTCCCACCATCCCTTGCCAACACAGCCACTGGTTGAGGAAAGGTGGTTGAGAAGATCTCTACTTCTACCCTGTTCACTGAAAAGTATTACACACAAACAAATAAAAACAATGGAAGTGGGCCCCTGGTTTTCCATAGATTCTCCTTAGCTGTGTCTCCATCGCTCCCCTTAGAACTGTAGTTACAGGGGTTTTAAATTGTTAGTATTATTTTCTGTTTTTAATTTGTTATTGTGATTTTAATTGATATATAGTTTAATAACTTTTTAAAGGGGGAGGGAAATATATTGTTTATGTTGTATGTTTTTAATGTTGTAAACCGCCCTGATTGGTTCGCCAAAGGGCGGTATAAAAATAACATTTATTATTATTATTATTTATTTCCAGCCTTGTCTATTAGAGAGCAAGGACCTGCATGGAGAAATGCTAGGGGTGTCCCCCCCCCCCGCTTTAAAGTAATGATTAGTGAACAAATTCTACTCTTATTCCTCAGTGATCTATATTATAAATAAAAATACCTCTTAAAATGTCTAATAATGTTCCTTCAAAGTAACTTTCCAAAGTAATTAGAAGATAGTGTTCAAGTAGTATTGCTCCAATGTTGCTTTTCAAATGCTGCTTCTTTACAGTTGGCCCTCTGTATCCTTGGATTATTTATTCACAGATTCTACACTTTGAAAATATTTTTAAAAGATATAAATGCCAAAAAGCAAAGCTTGATTTTGCCATTTTAGATAAGGGACACCATTTTACTGTGCCATTGTATTTAATGGGACTTGAGCATCCATGGATTTTGGTATCCATGGGGGCTTCTGGCACCCAACCCTAATGGATAACAAGGGCCTGCTGTATTTCCTTGTTATCAAGAAAAGCAACTTTCTCAGGTAGCTGCACTGCTTGTGTAACTCATTAATTCCAAGTACTCCTCCCTCCTCCACATTAAGTCCCAGGAGAAATGTCCTAGCTCAGTCTTCCTTCTCTACTTGCAACTCATCCCAAAACAAACTACCTTTCCCCCACAATATTTGCATTTCTCTGATCAAACAACCCCACGCTTGTGTTTGCAGACCTCCCTTTGCTTGAGCAGGCGGTTTGGCTTTCAAAGAAGCCAAGGTCAGCAAATGGATGGGAAGGAAAGAAAAACTATAGTCTGTAGCCAAAACTTCTCATCCTTTCCCTTACATTCTGAACAACTGGTTCCCAAGAGCCACTTGGCTAATCCTAATGTTTTAATTCTTTGATGTCCCCTAAATCTCTGAATCCTTTCTGTTCCCAAGACCTTCCAAAGCCTTAATCTCCAATGCTGTCCTGTGCTTTTATGACAAAATTGAACCACTCTTCCTGCTGCCCCCTTCCCAAGCTGTTTTCTTGGCTCCTTCCTCTTATCTTCCTCTTGAGGGAAAAAAGAGAGCTGGGAGATTTCTTTGTGTGGTGATGGGTCACCTAGGCAAGCAATGTGCTTTTACTGGGAGGACTTCCAGCAGCAAGTGAGGACCAACTCCCAACCCTAAAATGACCTGCCAGTGATGCTGTAGCCAGACCAGGTGCCATTTTCCCCTGACTCCCTTTATCTTCAGATTAGCAGCACAGCAGCACCTCTTTCTGGTAACATCTATTAGGCCATCTGCTACTAAAGATCCCTAAGATGACAGTGGGCTCTTGATAGGCTTAAACCATTTATTGTTTGTATAGACAAGGCATTCATCTGACAGTTAAACTAGTTGAAATAAAGGAAAGAATATTTGGCAAGGAAGGTAAAGCTTGGGGAGGCATGAACTATGCTGCTGTTGTTCTTGCTTGCTGTAGGTCGCATCCACATTTTAGCAGTCCCTACTTGGTTATTCATAGAATTATAGAATCATAGGACGTTATCACACGGGGGCAAATCTGCTGGTTAATCCACACAAAACCCAAACAGAAACTGGATTAGTGCCTCGTGTTTTCACACGATGTCGCACAGAAACTGGACAGAAAGTGGATAGAAACTGGTGTTAACGGAGATCTTTTGAAATTCGGTTGTTTTGAGGAAATGCAAATGCGCAATTAAGATAATTTCACATTTGCCATAATGTGAAAAGCAAATGCGCATTTGGAAGCATTTCCCCGCATTTTCCCATGGTTCCGCGGGGTCTCCTCCCCCCTCAGCAGACGGCTTAAAGGGCTGTCTTGGGGGCAGGGAAGGGGAGGGGCAGCCGCACGATCGACGCCCCAACCCCTTCCCCAGGTCGTCCTTGGAGCAGCCGGCCCTCCGCACGGCCGGCGCTCCGGCGCTCCGAGGAGGACCTCCCACTGCAGCATTTGCACACGCTGCGGCGGAGGAGTCAGCGAAGGTGCGCTGCAGCCTTTTGCGGCGGACCTTCGGCGGCTTGAAGGACAGGTGGATGTGGGCCGCCCCGGGAAGCTGCACTGCGGGGCCGAGGTATCCCCACACCTCGGCCCTGCAGCGCAGCTTCGCCACCCCTGAAAAGAGCGCTAAATTGGCGCTCCTTTCACAAGTCACCGAAGGTGTGCCGCAAAAGGCTGCGGCGCACCTTTGGCGACTCTTCTGCCGCAGCATGTGCGAACGCTGCGGCGGGAGGTCCTCCTTGGAGTGCCGGCCGTGCGGAGGGCCAGCTGCTCCGAGGACAACCTGGGGAAGGGGTGACAGCCGCGGCGAGTGACAGCCGTGGCAAGCGACAGCCACGGCAAGCATAGTGTGCATGTGCTAGAAGATCATTTCTAGTACATGTACGGGATTTTCTCACTTGTGTGTGAACGTTAAATGCGGTTTCAGCAGGAGCTTACTTTAATTGAGCAATTAAGGTAATTACGTGTGAAAGCCATTTGCGGAATCAAGGTTTATTTTCGGTTTATTTTCGGAATTTGTCATTTCCAGTTTATTGTTGGTTTGTGGCCCACGTGTGATAACGTCCTTAGAATCAAAGAATTGGAAGAGACCACAAGGGCCATCCAGTCCAAACCCCTGCCATGCAGGAACTCCCAATCAAAGCATCTCCGACAGATGGCCATCCAGCCTCTGCTTAAAGACCTCCAAGGAAGGAGACTCCATCAACCTCCGAGGGAGTGTGTTCCACTGTTGAACAGCCCTTACTGTTAGGAAGTTCCTCCTAATGTTAAGGTGGAATCTCTTTTCCTGGAGCTTGCACCCATTGCTCCGGGTCCTAATCTCTGGAGCAGCAGAAAACAAGCTTGTTCCCTCCTCAATATGACATCCCTTCAAATATTTAAACAAGGCTATCATATCACCTCTTAACCTTCTCTTCTCCAGGCTAAACATCCCCAGCTCCCTAAGTCGTTCCTCATAGGGCTTGGTTTCCAGACCCTTCACCATTTTAGTTGTCCTCCTTTGGACACACTCCAGTTTCTCCACATCCTTTTTGAATTGTGGTGCCCAGAACTGGACACAGTATTCCAGGTGTCATATTGCAGAATAGAGTGGCACTATTACTTCTCTTGATCTAGACACTATACTTCTACTGATGCAGCCTAAAATTGCATTGGCCTTTTTAGCTGCTGCATCGCACTGTTGACTCATGTTCAACTTGTGGTCCACCTGGATTCCTAGATCCCTTTCACACGTAGTCTCATTCAGCTAGGTGTCCCCCATCGTATATCTGTGCTTTTCTTTTTTCCACCCTAAGTGCAGTACCTTATATTTCTCCGTGTTCAATTTTATTTTGTTAGCTTTGGCCCAGCTTTCTGGTCTGTTCAAGTCATTTTGAATTTTGATCCTGTCCTCTGGGGTATTAGCTACTCCTCCTAATTTGGTGTCGTCTGCAAATTTGATAACTATGCCCCCAATACCATCATCCAAGTCATTAATAAAGATATTGAATAGCACTGGGCCCAGGACACACCCCTGTGGCACCCCACTGGTCACTTCTTTCCAAGTTGAAAAGGAGCCATTGTTGAGCACCCTTTGCGTTCGACCAGTCAACCAATTACAAATCCATGTAACAGTTACTTTGTCTAGCCCACATTTTACCAACTTGCTTGCAAGAATGTCATGGGGAACCTTGTCAAAGGCCTTACTGAAATCAAGATATACTATATCCACAGCATTCCCTTCATCTACCAAGCTGGTAATTTTATCAAAAAAAGAGATCAGATTTGTCTGGCATGACCTGTTTCTCTGAAACCCATGTTGACTTTTTGTGATTATGAAATTATCTTCCAGATGTTCACAGACTCTCTGTTTAATGATCTGCTCCAGAATCTTTCCGGGTATTGATGTCAGACTAACTGGACGATAATTGTTGGGATCCTCTTTTTTCCCCTTTTTGAAGATGGGGACAACATTTGCCCTCCTCCAGTCCGCTGGGACCTCTCCTGTTTTCCAGGAATTCTCAAAGATTATTGCCAATGGTTCCGATATTACATTTGCCAGTTCTTTTAATACCCTTGGATGTAATTCATCTGGTCCTGGAGACTTATATTCATTTAGATTAACCAGATGTTTCTGTACTATCTCTTTACTTATTCTGTGCTGAAATTCTCCTTTTCTGTCCTCTACTCCATTATCCTCAAGTTGAGCACTCTTTGCCTTTTCTGAGAAGACTGAAGCAAAGAAGGTGTTGAGTAATTCTGCCTTTTCTCTGTCCCCTGTTAACTTTTTGCCTTCTTCTCCACACAGTGGCCCTACCATTTCCTTCTTTTTCCTTTTGCTACTGACATACCCCCAAAAGCCCTTTTTATTGTTCTTAACCTCTCTAGCAAGCCTGATTTCATTCTGCGCTTTAGCTTTTCTGACTTTAACCCTACACGTGCTAGCTATTTGTTTGAATTCCTCTTTGGTTATTTCCCCATTTTTCCATTTCTTATACATGTTCCGTTTAAAACATAGTTCAGTTGCAAGTTCCTTAGTCATCCATCCTGGTTTCTTGAGACACCTCCCATTCTTCCTCCTCCTCGTTGGCACGGTTTGAAATTGTGCCTTCAGTATCTCCCTTTTGAGAAACTCCCATCCGTCTTGAACTCCCTTCTCTTTTAGTATTCCTGTCCATGGGATCACCCTCAGTATTTCTCTAAGTTTAGTAAAATCAGCTTTCCTAAAGTCTAGAATGCGTGTCTGACTATGCCTGGCTTCTCCTTTCCACTGTATAATAAATTCCAGGAGGACATGATCACTCCCACCTAAGGATCCAACCACTTGCACCCCATTAACTAGGTCTTCCCTGTTAGTTAGGATCAGATCTAAAATAGCTGACTCCCTCGTTGCCTCTTCCACCTTTTGAACAATGAAATTGTCTTCGAGGCAAGTGAGGAATTTGCTAGACCTTGAGGATTTTGCCGAGTTTGACTTCCAGCAAATATCCAGATAGTTGAAGTCACCCATCACTACTATATTTCTCCTTTCTGAGTGTGTGGTCATCTGTTCTAGAATTCATCCAATTCTTCTGCTTGAGTTGGGGGTCTGTAGTAGACTCCCACACTAACATCCCTGTTGTTTCCTTCCCCTTTAATTTTTATCCAGATGCTCTCCACTTGGCTTCCAGGATTGATGTCCTGGATTTCTTCACTGGTGTAAATATCCCTGACATATAATGCTATTCCTCCTCCTTTCCTGTTTGTCCTGTTTCTCTTGAAAAGGTTATACCCCTTTATTTCTACATTCCAGTCATGAGACTCATCCCACCAGGTTTCAGTGATGCCTATTATATCATATTTGCTTTGTTGTGCTAGGAGTTCAAGTTCATCTTGCTTATTTCCCATGCTCTGTGCATTAGTGTAGAGACATCTAAGACCATGTGTCCCCTTTACTTGCTGCCTGTGCACATTTTTTTGCCTCCCACTGTTGGGTCCCTGTACTGTTTGCCTTGTTTCCTCTATGACAGTTTGACTATTTTCTCCAGTCCTTTTGTCTTCCAGGACGTTGTCTCCCTTCCCCACACAGTTCAGTTTAAAGCCCTCCTGATCAAATTCTTCAGACCGTTGGCAAAAACATTTCTTCCAACTGGTGTGAGATGCAGCCCATCCCTTGCCAGGAGTCCGCCCTCATGGAACCGCAGCCCATGATCCAAGAATCCAAATCGTTCTTGACGACACCATCTGCGGAGCCAATTGTTGACATCTGCTATCTTCCTGTCTCTTCCTGGACCATGCCCTTGAACTGGCAGAAGAGACGAGATGACAATCTGTGCCTCCATTTCTTTCAGCTTCTTTCCTAGAGCCTCGTAATCCCTTTTGATGTTCTGAAGGCTGTGTCTTGCTGTGTCGTTCGTTCCCACGTGGATCAAAAGGAAGGGATATTGGTCGGTAGGCCTGACCAGTCTTGTCAGCCTCTCTGTCACATCTCTGATCTTTGCCCCAGAAAGACAACACACCTCTTGTCAGGCCCACAAATCACTGCTTCTGTCCCCCTCAGCAAGGAGTCCCCCACCACGACCACACGCCTCCTCCGAGGCTTAGCAGCAACTGTTCCCTGTGGTGGAATTGCCAGGGTCCCCTGGTCTGTCTCTGAAATCTGTCCATGCTGCTCTTCTGAGTCCTCCTTGCTAAGAGTAAGAGCTTGAAATCGATTCTGTAGCCGCAAGCTCCCAGTACGATCCCTGGTCTCCTTACTTCTATGTGTGACCTTCCTCCAGCTTTCTACCTCCTGTGTGTGCGATGTGACCTTCTCTTCTCCAGCGACTTCCTCTGTGTGTTCCCCATCCACGACCGTTTGTTCTGTTCTGTCAAGGAAAGCCTCTTGCTCCCTAATATGTTGAAGTGTAGCTACCCGCGCCTCCAGCTGCTGTACTTTGTCCTCCAAGAGGGCTACCAACTTGCACTTGGAGCATGTGTAGCTTCCCACATCTGTACGTAAGAATACAAACATCCCACAGGTATTACAGGTGACGGCAGCAGTTCCTTCAGTGTCCATACTAAGTCTTAATTAGTACCTGAAAGTGGACTACGACTTTCCTCCTCAAAGAAAATCCCTTGCTAACAGTATTTAAGTCTGCTGGTTATAAAATTTGCGCGCCGCTAGGCGCGCGGCTCTGGCAGCAGTTGTATAGAGCTAACTGCCTAGCCCACCCCCTAAACTGCCTA
Source organism: Phrynosoma blainvillii (assembly GCA_026167975.1). Taxonomy (NCBI): domain Eukaryota; kingdom Metazoa; phylum Chordata; class Lepidosauria; order Squamata; family Phrynosomatidae; genus Phrynosoma; species Phrynosoma blainvillii. The sequence continues at coordinate 160,392,447 of JANUYF010000004.1, forward strand.
GCCCACCCCCTATTGACTTGCAAATGCCACTCAACAAAGCCCCACCCGCTGAGTCACAGTCACACTCCCCCCAAGTGTTTTTAAAAAGAATTTAAAAACTTACCCACTCAAGATGGCTGTCTGGAAACTGCTTTCTCCTCTTTCCTAGCAGGAACTGGCCTTCTTCTCTGTCTCCTTTCCTGGCAGAACTGCCTAGAAAGCCTCTTTCTCTTTCTCCTTTCTGTTAGAAACTGGCCTGGAGAGCCTCCTCCTCCTCCTCCTCCTTCCCCTGTCCTGGCCAAAACTGACCTGAAACTGGCCTCTGGCAGCAGTTGTATAGAGCTAACTGCCTAGCCCACCCCCTATTGACTTGCAAATGCCACTCAACAAAGCCCCACCCACTGAGTCACAGTCACACTCCCCCCAAGTGTTTTTAAAAAGAATTTAAAAACTTACCCACTCAAGATGGCTGTCTGGAAACTGCTTTCTCCTCTTTCCTAGCAGGAACTGGCCTTCTTCTCTGTCTCCTTTCCTGGCAGAACTGCCTAGAAAGCCTCTTTCTCTTTCTCCTTTCTGTTAGAAACTGGCCTGGAGAGCCTCCTCCTCCTCCTCCTTCCCCTGTCCTGGCCGAAACACATTCCAGTTTGTCCGCATCGTTCTTGAATTGTGGTGCTCAGAACTGGACACAGTGTCTTGCCAATTCAAGACCAGGCCACCTGTAAATAATTTGAGTTAAAACAGGGATAGACTGTAATAGCACATTTTCTCTGGGAAAATCCATTTCCTCTCCAGTTACTATGAGGATTGGTGCTTAATTTAGAAGAATGAAGAGGCAAGGGAGGTGGTGACAGATGATATCCTAGCCCCTGCTAATCAGAAAGACCCAGGGTTTAAACCAGCAAGCCTGGCTCCCCTTCACCTCTGCCCTTCAGGTCCTGACAGTGGCCAAAGAATGGGGAACAACAAAGGGATATGATTAGGGCTATATTCATGGAGGGTAAGAGAGGGAGATCTCATCTTCTCATAGTCATTCCAGGCCCTCTCTGAATTTTCAGTGTCTACTTGTCTGTATAGCTTTATAGCATGGAACTGTATATTCTGTCCAAAGGCTCAGTAAGAAGTAACAAAATAAAATAATCTCAAATAGCAGTGCAGTGGTAAATTATGAAATGAAGGTGCTCATTATGACAGATCCCTATGGAAAATCCCCAGATGCAGGAAGCTCTGTAGATCTATAACCAGTTCTAGCAGCTTCCATCCCCACCAGGAACAAGTCTTTAGTATAGCAAATGGTTCAAGACCCTGAAATATTTTTTGCATAATAATCAATTGCTCACAACATTAGAAATGCTGCAGAAATTCATCCACAACCGCAGCTGTTGTGAGGACTGCAACTAAGTTCGTCTGACAAGGCAACACTGAAGAGGGCAGATTGTGCCATGGTCCCCTTTGACCAAATAGTTTTGGTACTTCAAATTGTCGGCCTTGACTCACTGTCTTTAAAACATTTTAGGCATCTCTTATTGAGTTATTCCAAGGTTCCAATTCTTGCCACAAAAACTCTGCTGAGGGCATTGCTGAAAGTATCAAAAGCCTGGGGATTCATACCACTAAGAGGGAGCAATTGATAGATTACTGTATTTGGACCAGTGGCATCACTGGGCTTGGTTGAGGGATGTTGGGGGGGGGGGGGAAATCAGTGGTCTCCTCCCTTCACTGCTCACCCCAAATAGCTTGACTGCCAGTTTGGATCTGTCCCCATGGAAAGAGCCAGGCTAACAACAAAGCCAAAAAGGGTGCACTTGCCCCTCCACTGCCACCTCAGATCCCTCCCAGTAGGGATCTAGACAATGGTGAAGTCATGAAGGGCACACCATAGTGGAAAGAGGAGCCCAGAAGGGAGTCACCTCTCCTGTGGAGTGTCCACATCCTCTAAGTGATGGATCAGGTCCACTGATTTGGACCACAGAAACTGAGTAAAAATCTCTGTTCATCTGTGAGGCCTACTAAATGACTGTCAACTTGTTGTTCTCCCCACCACCACCACCACCATCTGTCTACCTCACAGGAGAGTGATGAGAGAAGATTTTCTTTAAAAAGATCTCTTTCTTGTTTTGTGGGGGAGGGAGATTCCTTGGGAGAAGGTGGGGGATATAAGTGTAATCATAATAGATACAGAATGTCTGAATAAACAGCTTCAAGAGCAGCCTTGGGTATTCCTTATTTGCATAACCCAGCGTATAACGTACCCATCCTACTACTGGGCCTCCCCTGGCTTGTTGCTGCCTCTCTCCCCATAGTATTTTGTTATTTAGAAGCGCAAGCAGCCATAGCCTTGAAAATCCCCTTCGAAAATTAAAGGATTGAATTAATAGGAAATACTGTTTGGGGAAAGAAGCTGGCTTTTCCTGCTTGTGAATGTTCTCTTCCTCCATCAGGAAAGAGGGCTTATTAAAGAGCAGTTGGGACCCCTTCCTCTGCTAACTGCAAAGTTCCAGTTTTCATCTCCAGTGGAGGAACAAATCACATTTTGTACCCCTTCATGTCTATTGCCCTCCTCCCCACTGCATCAAATCGAGACCTGCAGAGTTTCTCTTAGCCAAGCAGCTTCCTGCTTGGATCACTCCGCTCTGCATTTTTCTGATGTTGGGGATCAGGACCACCCAGGGATTTGGAACAGGGAAAGAGAAGGGGGTGCGTGGGTAGGTAGAGACAAGGGGGATATTGTTTTGTGGAGTCTGTCTCTTTACTGTCTTCATTCTCTCACAAAGGAAGTGGGTCTCCTAGCTTAGTGCTGGGAGAAGCAGGAGGAGAGAACCAGATTGAAGTATGTCTGTGTAAAGAAACATTAGAATCGGTGTTTCCTAGACACCAGGTCTACTAAGGCATGCCCTCCAACTATCCCAAGTTGGCAAGGACAGTCCTGCTTAATCCTCTGTCATCCCACTATTTCAGCTGCTTTTAAATTGGCCCAATTTCTTTTTCCTCCATCCGCTTTCCCCTTTTATCTGCAGCTTAATTCAGTTGGTGCAAAGTGAGTTCATAGTACAAAAGTAGTTTGCATTCAACTCAGCAGTAGGGAGAGGAAAGAGCAGCCACCCATGTCCCAGTTTTTATCTGAGAAATGTTAGAGGGTAGGTTAGAGAGCAACCTCTGATTTCTAGTCAAGGGATGACCCAAAACCAGCCCTTGGAGGACCCCAAGGATGCTCTCCTCCCCTCTTAAAAAACCTTTCTCTCTCAATTGAGAAGGGAAATGGGATGGAGATTCATACTGGAAACAACATGAGGATTTCATTTGCATGTCCCTCAGAATCCAATCAAATGTCAAGGGACAAATGAAGATACTCTATGTACAGAGAGTCTGACACTCCATACCTGTACCTGCATGTAGAAAATGGAAATGGACGTTGATGGATTACATTGTACTAATGCAGAAGAATGTAACTTACAGGAAAAGCAATTCCACCTAAACATTAGGAGGAACTTCCTGACAATAAGAGCTGTTCTACAGTGGAACAAACTCCCTCAGAGAGTGGTGGAATCTCCTTCTTTGGAGGTCTTTAAACAGAGGCTGGGTGGCCATCTGTCGGGGATGGTTTGATTTTGAGTTCCTGCATGGCAGGAGGTTCTACTGGGTGGCCCTTGGGGTCTGTTCCAACTCTATGATTCTAAGATTTTAAGTGTAGCAATGCATCTACAAGGCTCTGTGCATCAGGGATATCCCAGTAAGTGTGCCAGAAACAAGAGCGTGCTGGCATTAGGAACAATGAATGCTGCTGTATGTGCACTGGCACTGCCACCTCTTCCACTAACTGAACACCTATGGGGAGGTGGTAAGTCCTGCTCTTGACTTTTGCCTCTCCACTGAATGCCTGAGCAGAACATCACACACAAAGGGCTGCCCCTGCTATCTGATCAAGAAGATTTGTGCCTCAATGAATGCATGAGGGGAGCAGAGTATGCCACTGCCATCCCACCTGTCCACACCTGTTCAGGGGGAAAATGCATTGAGAAACTAAACAGGGCCAGGGTGTGACTCAGACTGGCTCACACATATCTAGGTACATCATTCCCTTTACTGTACACTTGATGGCCAAATTGGAGTATATATCAAATGCACATGTGTTTGATTTCTCTTGTTTCAACTTTAAAAAATGATATCTAGTGCAGAGGGAAGCAATCAAGATCAATAGGAGTAATCATTTCTTCAAAATTAATATTGGACTGGAAGATAAGAGCCTTGCAGGATTAGACCAAAGGTCTATCAAGTCCAGCCTATTGTTTGCCACAGGGGCCAATGGGATGCATCTGGCAGTCAGGAGATGAAGGCAAGGGCTCCTTCTTGAGGCCATAGTCCAGCAACCAGTATTGAGGACAGTCACTGCTTCTGATCATAGAGGAAGCCTGTTGCCTTCATGGCCCCTAACCATGGAAAGTCTTCTCTTGTATTGATTTGTCTAATCACCTTATAAGAGAGAATGGGGAAAATTAACTGGCTCTGGGCAGTGAGGCATGTGTGCTGGAATAACAACTTTGCAGGGAAGGATTTGTCACTTGACTGGACTATGCAGTGGAGGATTTAACCACTTTCCCTGAATACCACAATCCTATTTATTTATTATGCTGCCTTTCTCCCAAAAAGGGGCCCAAAGTGGCTCACAAGATAAAAACACTCTAAAAATATTTTAAAAACAATTAAAATAACCCAATTAAAACAGTATAAAGTTAAGATTAGAAACATACAAAAGTTAAAACACATAATCTAAGGGCCTTTGCAGACTGCTAGAAATAGTGCAAATTGAGGCCACTTTAACTGCCCTGGCTCAGTGCTAGGGAATCATGGGAATTGTATTTTTTCTGAGACATTGAGCCTTCTCTGTCAGAGAGCTCTGGTGCCACAATAAACTACAGTTCCCACAATTCCTTAGCACTGAGTCAGAGCAGTTAGAGTGGACTCAACTTGGAATATATAAAGCACTTCACACATGTCATCTTATTGCCATCTTCACAAAAAGTCTGTAAGGTAGGCAAATGGAGGTCTAAAGCTGACAGGTGAGTACTTTTCCAAGCTAGAAAGCTTGGAAAAGTAGGCTAGGCTGGCCCCCTCCCTGCTGGCCTTTCACCGGCAAGTACTTTCACTGGGAACCTTCAGGATGGGATATGGAGTGGAGACTGCCATGGTCGCTCTGACTGATGACCTCCGCTTGGGCATTGACAGGGGTAGCGTGACCCTGTTGGTGCTCTTGGATCTCTCAGCGGCCTTCAATACTATTGATCATGCAATCCTCTTGGACCGCCTGAGAGGGTTAGGAATTGGAGGCACCGCGCTCTGGTGGTGCCGTTCTTTCCTCTCAGGTAGATCCCAGAGGGTGAGGCTCTGGGACAGTTGCTCGTCTAAAATAGAGCTTAATTGCGGCATCCCTCAGGGCGCCATCCTGTCCCTGATGCTATTTAATATTTATATGAAGCCGCTGGGTGAGATCATTCGGGGGCATGGAGCGTGGTGTCATCTGTACGTTGATGACACCCAGATATACCTCTCCATGACCAGATCATCGGCTCAGACCTCAGATGGCGTCTCTCCTCTTAATGACTGTCTCAGAGTGGTAATGGATTGGATGTACAAAATAGAGGTACTGATAGTTACAGGCCCGAAACCAGATTTGGGAATACAGTCTCCGGTCCTGGATGGAGTCACACTCTCCTCCAAGGACTGTGTTCGCAGTCTGGGGGTGCTCTTAGATTCGTCGCTTCACATGACTAATCAGGTGAATGTGGCAGTCAGGAGTGCCTGTTATCAGCTTTGGCTGATACGCCAACTGCGCCCTTATCTGGACATGAGGGATTTGAAAACTGTGGTACATGCTTTGGTAACCTCACGTCTGGATTACTGCAATGCACTCTACATGGGGCTACCTTTGTGCCTAACCCGGAAACTGCAATTGGTACAAAATATGGCAGTCAGGTTAATTACAGGAACATCGAGAAGGGAGCATATAACACCAGTGCTTAAATCCCTCCACTGGCTGCCGATTAGTTTCCGGGCACAGTACAAGGTGTTGGTTTTAACCTTTAAAGCCCTACATGGCTTGGGTCCATCTTATCTTAGGGACCACCTCTCCCCATATGAGCCCCCCCCCCATGCCCTTCGTTCCTCTGGGAGGAATCTGCTGCAGCCCATGAAAACCAGGCTCTTGCAGACCTCCCAGAGGGCCTTCTCTGCGACCGCTCCCAGACTTTGGGAGGCCCGCCGGACGAGATCCGTTTTATTACTACTCTTGCTGCATTTAAGAAAGCAGTAAAGACGGATCTCTTCCGGCGGGCCTATCCAGAATAGCCTCCCAGTGAGAGGAGTCCATCTACCTGTCCTGAGCCCCCCCCCCCCCAATGACTGACGTATGCTGCCCACAACTGATTGATTTTAATTATATAATATATTTTAATTATTCATTGGTTTAATTCAGTTTTAAGGGGTGGGAGGGTTAGGGATTGGGATGTAAGATGTTTTAACCTTTATGTTTTAATTATGTTGTAACCCGCCTCGATTGCCGAGCAGAGGGGCAGGCTAGAAATAAAAATTATTATTATTATTATTATTATTAATATTATTAGTATGACTTGTGTCTGAAGGTATATGTTTAAAATAGGTGTCAGGAATTTGTATCAGGGACTATGCACACAAGAGCCAGCGTGGCATAGTAGTTTGAGTGTTGGACTATGACTCTGGAGACCAGGGTTGGAATCCTAGCTTGGCTAAGAAACCCACTGGGTGACCTTGGGCAAGTCACACACTCTCAGCCTCAGGAGAAAGCAATGGCAAACCCCCTCTGAACAAATGTTGCCAGGAAAACCCTGTGATAAGAGTCGCCATGAGTCTGAAAGGCCTCGAAGGCACATTCAAACAAACATCTACCAAACAGTGATACTTTTATTGGCCAACCAAATGCACAATATACTTGTTGCAAGCTTTCAAAGCTCCACTGGTTTCTTTATCAGGCAAGATGTTACAAACCAAACAGCAGAAAAAAAATGGAAAGGTTAGTCAGATGCCTGCATTTGTATGTTTGTCCTTAGTTAATATCGAAGGCACACAACAACAACAATGGACACAGTCCAGTCGATGTTTTGTTGTTGTGGTTAACTGCCTTTGCATTGATCTTGACCCATGGCAACCCTATGGACGAGACATCTCCAGTCCTCCCTGTCCTCTACTACTCTGCCCAACTCCTGTAAACTCTTATTTGTGGCCTCTTTAATAAAGTCCATCCATCTAGCATGTGGCCTTCCTCTCTTTCTACTTCCCTCCACCTTTCCTAATATTATTGTCTTTTCCAATGATTCATGCCTTCTCAGGATGTGTCCAAAATACGACAATCTAAGTTTTGTCATCTTGGCTTCTAGGGATATCTCTGGCTTGATCTGCTCTAGGGCCCATTTGTTGGTCCTTTTGTCTGTCCATGGGATCCTCAGCACTCTTCTCCAGCACCACATTCTCTCAAATGCATTGATTTTCCTCCCATTTTCTTTCTTGAGTGTCCAGCTCTCACATCCATCCATGGCGATAGGGAATACAGTGGCTTGCATGATTCTGACTTCTGTGCTGAGTTGTATGTCTCCTCTTATGCTCTAGGGGAAAAGTTGGCAAGTGCTTACATTTCTTGCTTTAGACTCCTTGGGAGTTCCAAGAACTTGACTTTGGTTGGATTGTGGTGTGTGTGATATATATATATATATATATATATATCTCAAGAGAGGTGCTTGACCAGGCTGAACTGAGAGGAGTCCCAACTCTAGCCTCTAGCCAGACTCCAAAAGGACCCTTGGAGTCCAAATTCACCTCAAGAAGGGTCCCTCTTCCTTTCCCCTGAGGAAAGGGAGGCCTTTTCCACAGCTTCCCACCCATTCGGCTCCTTCCTCCATTCTCTCTCTCTCTCTCCACAAAGCTCCTTCTCCCTCTGGTCTCCCTCTGCTCCCCTCCTTGCTCTTGACTCTCTGGGCTCATTTCCAAAGCAAAACAACACCACCACCACACCCTTTAAATATTTTAAGAGCCAGAGGTTGCAACTCAGCAGTCGGCTCCAGACACTCCTGTTCCCTTCCCTTCCCTTGCTTTCTCTCCCTCTCTCCCACCTTCCCCAAATTCACCCTCCTCCTATTCCTCGGCAGCTCAGCGCAAGGGTTGCGTCCGCACTGTAAAACTAACCCGGCTCGACACCGCATTATTTCAGCAGCGCGGACGCGGGCTCACTGCGCCTTTGCCGCACCAAAGGGAAGAGGGGAAGCAGAGAAGGTAAGTCCGGCGGGGAGCCCCAGGTGGAGAAGAGAGGCTGGCATATAGCCTTGGTCAAGGGAGAACGCCCCCCCCCATTCCCAATCCAGTCCACCCCCCCTTTCCTCCCATGCCAGCCGTCTGGACCAATCAGGGCCTCGCAGGGAGTCCAAGCTCGTCTTCCATTGGAGGGGCGAGCTGCCTATCCGAGGGCGAGGCGGGGGTCCAGTCCAGTCCAGTCCAGGCAGGCAGGCAGGGAGCCTCCTTGAAGGCACTTGGTCCTGACCGACTGAGAGGCGGCTAGCCCCGCTTTCGGAGCAGAGGGCCGCAGCATGGCACCTGAGGAGCCCCAGCCTGGCCCCAGGGCTCCCTACCTGTCCGTCTGAGGGGAGCCCGGCTGCCTCTTCTTCCTCCTCTGGGGCTCCCTTTCTCTTCTCCTTCTCCTTCTGAGGGACAGAGGAGGCGCCAGGTGTGCCGGCTTTCCCCTGAGCGCTCTCCTCCTCCTCCTTCTTTTCTTCCTTCCTTCCTTCCTTCCTTCCTTCCTTCCTTCCTTCCTTCCTTCCTTCCTTCCTTCCCTGGATGGGCTCCGTGCCAGCCCCAAGGATGGAGGCGGTCTTGTTGGTGGAGGGCAGGCTCCGTCCCTTCGAGCAGCGGCGCGGAGGAGCCGCCGCCGGAGACAGACGGGCGAGGGGCGAGGGAGCCCTTGGACCGCGGCGTCCGTGGCAGGGAGCCCCTCCGACGGGGAGGCCCTAAGGGCTGGAGGAGGAGGAGAAGGAGGAAGAGGAAGAGGAGGAGGAGAAGCAGCAGCAGCAGCAGCAGCAGCCCTTCTTCTCCGTCCTGAGCCTCGTCCCGCTCTTCTGCCCGCTTCCGACGGCGCTGGCGGTAAGTCTCCGAAGTGGCCAAGGGGGCAAGGCAAGGCAAGGCGAGGCGAGGCGAGGCGAGGCTGGCCAGACGCGGCTCTTCAAGCGGGGTCAAAGCGGATCATGGCAGCCTCCTCCTCCTCTTCCTCCTTATCCTCTTCTTCCTCCTCCTCCTCTTCTTCCTTATCCTCCTCTTCCTCCTTATCCTCTTCCTCCTTATCCCTATCCTCCTTATCCTCTTCTCCTCCTTCCCCTCCTGCCCCTACTTATCCTCTTCCTCCTATCCTCTTCTTCCTCCTCCTTATCCTCCTCCTCCTCTTCTTCTTCTTTATCCTTCTCCTCCTCTTCTAATTCCTTATCCTCTTCCTCCTCCTCCTTCCCCTCCTGCCCCTACTTATCCTCTTCCTCCTATCCTCCTCTTCCTCCTTATCCTCCTCTTCCTCCTCTTCCTCCTTATCCTCTTCTTCCTCTTCCTCCTCCTTATCCTCCTCCTCTTCTTCTTCTTTATCCTCCTCTTCCTCCTCCTCCTCCTTCTTACCCTCTTCCTCTTTATCCTCTTCTTCCTCTTCCTCCTCCTTATCCTCCTCCTCTTCCTCCTTATCCTTATCTTAGGAGAGAGGAAGGACGGAGAAAGTCGGGGGCCCGTCTTGGATCGTGGGAGGGGGACTCTGACACATTGGAGGGGCATTGGACTGAGCTCCTGCCCTCGACCGACGCCTGGCTTCGCAGCGCAGCGGACAGGAGGGCATTTGCGGGGATAGAGTAGTAAAGGGTCTCCCGTTGGTTCTTGTTGGGTGCCTTCAAGCTGTTCCCGACGCCTGGCCACCCTCAAGGTTTTTCTTGGCCATCCACGTTGGTTGAGAGGAGGTTTGCCACCCCTGAGAGGAAAGACTCCCTCTCTGGGTCCATTCAAGGGCTGGACTGCCTCCCAGGGCTCCTCAGCCCCGGCCCATGCCATTGGGAAGGCAGCGCCCTGGTCCCAGCATGTGCAGAGTGAATCTCTCTCTGCACATGCTCCAGGGACCCAGTGAGCCTCAGTCCCCGGGTTCTTGGGAGAGGGATCTTGTTCTTCTTCTTGTGTGCCTTCAAGTCCTTTCAGACTTATGGCGACCCCAAGGCAAACCTATTCGTGGGGTTTTCTTGTCCAGATGACAGATGAGTTTAGAGGAGGTTTCCCATTGAGGCTGAGAGAGTGTGGCTTGCCCAAGCCCACCCAATGGGTTTCCATGATCAAGCTGGGATGCAAACCCTGGCTCTCATGAGAGATCTTCCCATCCCCTTAAAACTACAGGACAGTTTAGCAGTAGAGGGAAGAAGAGGGAATCTCAGAAGAGGGAAGAGGTGGGTTAGCAGCACTTGGGTCCAACAGTCCCACACTCTTTAGTTCTGAAGCTGCAAAGGTCCCCCTCCCCTCTCAGTTTTCAGACAACAGGCAATTACTCTTTCCTTTTCCAAATCAGAAGAGAGAAACCTGACCTCCTTGGGGAGTGTGGGCCCCACACTCCCCAAGTTCTTTGACAGCTGCACAACTGGGCTCCATCCAGAGCCCTGCTTTCAATCCGATGAACAAGCTGCCAGTCCAAATGCAGGGCTCCTTGTGACTGCAGGTGATAAAAAGATTATATATGTTGGATAGAATTGTGTTCTTGGAGCTCTTCTTCTACCCTGGAAGGCAGTCAGATATCTTGTGGGGGCAAATCCTAGTTTAATCTGTAACAATCCTAAGGATTGTAGCTCCTTGGGAGCCACTGATGTAAGCGTGAGTATCTTTTGGGGAAAATAGCATTGAGCACATCCTGTGAACAATTTGGCTCTGACCCTTTTGAAATGTATATAATCAGTTTGGAATCTATGGCTGCATCCACACTGAGAGAATAACCAAGTTTGTCATGGCTTTAACTGCCCTGGCTCAATGCTATGGAATTTTGGGAACTGGAGTTTGTTGTGGCCCCAGAGCCAATTCCCAGAATTCCATAGCATTGAGCCAGGGCAGTTAAAGCAGTGTCAAGCTGTGTAATTTCTCCAGTATGGATGTAACCTAAATCTAACATTTGTGTTCATCTCTATACTAGCCTTGCAGGCGAAGAATGAATAAAACTGTCAGACTAGGTTTTAAGATTTGGAGGACATTGATATGTTGGGAATCAAGAATTCTGTGCCTGTAAAACAAAGATCCAGGCATTCCCGGGATCACCATGTGAGGTTGTAGATTACAGGGAAATAACTATTCAAAGGTTAAGGTTTCAAACAGTATTGGGTGATTGTCACACTGCTGAGCTCAGTGTAAGTGCCTTTCTTATCAAGCTGTCCAATATCATACTAGGAATTCATGTAAGGACCATTTCACACATTATGTAGACAAGTGTACACTCAACAGGGCACTTGTGTGATATACATGCTGCATGACAGACACTCACACGGTAGATACGCACTCAGACCATCTTAGTGCGACATTTAAAAATGTTAACATGTGAAGTGGCCCCGAGGGGATGCATTTTTTAAAATCAGTGCCCTGCTGGTGACTTGACTGAAATGTGGATGGCATCTTGCCTTCCCTCTGGCAGGGGATACATGAGAGAAAAGGGAATAAAATGCACATAACTGTGGAGGTTTAGCCAGCTCCAAAGCATTGCAATTAATTCATTAGACCATTGTTAATCACTCGTGCTTACTATGGTGCTGAGTGGTTATTTTCTCTCCCGACAATCTGTGCATTCAGTTAAGTATGTTTTTAATGGAAATAAGTCGAAGGGGTGGTTATAAAAATGCCCAGCATGATTGCTGGCAGAAGGCATAGAGTTTAAACACCTTGTAAACCTGAATTTCCCCAAAGAAGGAACTCAGGCATCCTGGAGCTAAGAGATGCAGGGAAACAGTGGAAAGATGATGTCAGGGGGAACTTTCAGCACTGTTTCTTTCATGGATGAAGTACATGAGCATGCAGTACAGAAGGGGAAAAAGGTTTGCCCATTTCTTTCAGAGAGAGCATTCAAACCTTTTGAGAGCTTCATGCCTGGCAGAAATTCAACAGGTGTTGTTTTCTTAGCATGGAGGTGCAGTGACGGGGAACGGCATAGCTACTGTGCCATGCAACCATTGAAGATGTAGAATCTCTTCAAGGATAGGGGCAGGATGGGGGGAGGCAAGCCAAGATGGAAAAGAGAGATTTAAATAGCCTCTGGCAAAGAGAACAGACTGTGCACCAGGAATCGCGGATGGGCCTGAGCCTATGATGTGTATGTGTGTGTGTGTGTGTGTTTGTGTCTTTGTGTCTTTGTGTGTGAAAAGCTAATTGTTTTATGAATCAAATCCCTCTAAATAGCTGTAGGATTTATATTTCATAAATAATCAGGCTACAGGTATTACATATGGACCCAGAAGTGCTCTCTTTGCATTCTGCCATTGCCAGGAGCAAATCAGGTGGCTTTAGGAGAATTGTGGATTTTCCCCTCTCTTTATAAGACAGTGCTGACTGCTGTGCAGGGTTGTTTTGTCGATGAATGACCTAATGTTAACAAGGCAAATTTGCATTAACAATGTGATACAGATTATTCATCATTATCAATGTATTGAGCAAAGCTGGCTGCTCTCTCTCTCTCTCTTTGGTGTGGGGCTGGGGAGGAGAAAAAGTCTACCACACTTTTGGTGCTTCTGCGGACAGTGGACCATAAGACAGCAGAGTCCGTCTGATTTACACATTGTTCTGTACATTGTTCAGCCTCTTCTGCACCAAATCCTTAATTTTTGCAAGGGTAGCTGCCATCATTCCCCACATTTTCCCCAAACTGGCCAACATAATTTTGCTTACCACTCACAAACAACATATCCCTTCTTTTCCATGGTCCACTAACAAACATCAGGCTTTTCTTTCTTTCTCCCTTTTATTGTGAACATCTCCTCTGACTCTCTCCTCTTTGCCTCTATCCTGATCCTCCCTGACAGCTTTGCTTGAAAGCTGGTAGTTCATCCAGCACCTAGATGGCACAAATGACCCATCTTATCTCCCAAACAGACGGGCTGGAGCCTGATGTTAGGTTGGACTGGGCAACCTCTCTGGCACTACAACTAAGGGCCTTTGCAGACTGCTAGAAATAGTGCAAATTGAGTCCACTTTAATTGTCCTGGCTCAGTGCTAGGGAATCATGGGAACTGTATTTTTTTCTGAGACATTGAACCTTCTCTGTCAGAGAGCTCTGGTGCCACAATAAACTACAGTTTCCATGATTCCCTAGCACTGAGTCAGGGCAGTTAAAGTGGACTCAATTTGCACTATTTCTGGCAGTCTGCAAAGGCCCTAAGAAAGCTAAATTGAACACACATATATGTACACACACTCACAGATGGCATTCTCAGAATTCTTGGAAAAGTGTGCAACTATACAAACATGCCTTGTGTTCACAGTTTTAGAAGGAACAAGAAAAGAAACCTGGTGCAGTAAAAAGGAGTGGCCTCTGTGTGTTATAGCAGCGGTGGGCAACTGTAGCCCTCCAGGATCATTTTGGCCTACAGTTCATATCACACGCATGTACACACACTCCACAGCACAGCCAATGGTGAAGGATTAGGGTAGTTGCAGTTCATAGATGCCCATTTGGATATCTGGGCACAGATGACCACCCTGAGGCCAAGGAATTTCTGGAAAGAGACAATCCTCTTACCCTTGAATGACAACTGGTACCTGTCAGAATTTCTGCTTCCATATAGTAATGAAAAGTACAGGAGCCCCAAGTTCCTTTGTAGCATGCAGGATAAATACGTGAAACAATAAACTACTCCTCTGAGCAGAGATTACCAATCCACAAAGGAAGATGCCTCTTGCAACTCTGTCTGGCTCCCTGTTTTGGCCTTGTCTCTTTCCAATCACAGATTGCATTGAGGAGGAGCAATATTGCCATGCTTCAGTGTTGGGTCTGACTGGATCATTGAAGCACTCCAGCTTCATAGAATCAAACAGCTGGAAAGGGCACCTTCAACCATCAAATGCACCCCCTGTTCAGTGCAGGAAATCCACCTGAGCATCCACAGCAGGTAGCCGTCCAGACTCTTTTTAAAGATGTCCAGAGAGAGGGAGACCTTGCCACCTCTCTAGGCCAGGGGTAGGCAACCTTTCCCCTTTAAGGGCCGAGGGACTTCAGCTCCCAGAAGCCTCAGCCATGTTGGCCAATAGTCCCATGTTGGCCAATAGCTCCTAGGATTCTGGGAGCTGAAGTCCCTCGGCCCTTAAAGGGGAAAGGTTGCCTACCCCTGCTCTAGGCAATTGGTTCAAACAGCTTCTACTGTCAAGAAGGACCTTCTAATGTTCAAATGAAATCTACTCTCCAGTAACTTAAATCCATTAGACTTGATCCTACCCTCTGCTGCAACAGACAACCCTCCTCTCTGTAAAGGCCATTTAAATATTTGAAGAGTTTGGTCATGTCACCCTTCAATCTTCATTTCACCAAGCTGAACATGCCCAGCTCCCTCAACCTTTCCTTTTATGTTTCATACTCCATACCTCTTATCATCTTTATTGCCTTTCTATGAACCTACTTCACCCTGTTCTCCTCAATGGCAGTGTGTGTACATGGCTGTGTCAATGTGGCAGCATGCATGTTGCACAGCCATTGAGAACAGGACTTGAGGTCCTGCAGAATTTGTCATTCATAGTGGAGTCCAGAATGGATCACCCTTGAATATGAAGGGCTGACTGTACTCCTTCTAAGGCAAGTATCCCACATCCTATAAGTGTGCATTTGGTTTTGTGGCCTAAATGTTGAATTTTGCCTTTGTCTCTGTTGAATTTCAGTCTGTTAGCTTCAGCCCAGTTTTGTAGTTTATCAAGGTTGTTTTGAATTCTGTTACTCTCCTGCAATGTGTTAGCTACCTCGTCCAGTTTTTTATCAGCCACAAACTTGATAAGGATTTCCTCTAACCCATCATCAGTAATTGATAAAAATATTGAATAGATCAGCCCCAAAGAGAACACTGTGACACTCCAGGTGAGACTTCCCTCCAAACTTAAGTGCAGCCGTTGATTATGTCTCTTTGAACAAGGTTTTCCAATCAATCAAGGGCCCCTCTCACAGTGTTCCTTTTTATTCCAGATTTAAGTCATTTGCTAAACGAAATATTATGAGGGACTTTATTGAAATGCAGATAAATGACACTCATAGCATTCCCACCATCTACAAAAGTAATGACCTAATTTAAAAATACATATATTAGTATGGGAGGATTTGTTTTTGACAAACTCATTCTGGCTCCTAATCACTGCATTGTCATCTAGATACTTGGAAACTGACTTCTTTATAATCCATTCTAATATTTCTCCCTGGTATTGAGTACAAGCAGACTGGTCTCTTGTTTCCTGGGTCATCTTTTTTGCCCTTATTGAAGACAGGGACAATGTTTACCCTTCTCTAGTCCTTTGACACCTCACCTCTTCTCCAAGATTACTAAAAATGATGGCAAATGGTTCAGAGAGTGCATCAGCGAGTTCCTTCATTAATCTAAGATGCAGTTCATCTGGTCCTGCAGATTATTTTTGGGAGAAAACTGAAGCAAACAATAGGTATTGAGCAGTTCTCCCTCTTCATTGTGATCTGTTAGCATCTTCCTGAGGAGTTGTTTATTGTTTTCTTGGTCATTCTCCTGCTTCAAATGTATCTGAAACCTCCCTTTTTGTTGCTCCTCATTTGCTTGGCCAGTTTCAGCTCATTTTGAACTTTTGTTTTCCTTATAATATTCCTGCAAATTTGGGCTACACATCTGTACCCTTGTTTGGAATTCACTCAACATTTCCCTGAACTTGTTAAGATCAGCTTTCCTGAGATCCAGGGTCCATGTTTGACTATGCTCTTCTTTGCCCTGTTCCACAACTGTGAATTCTTGCATTACAGTGATATATCTTCCCCAGGGTAAGGAGAGTTGACTATTATGTTTCTGCATGAGTCACTGTTGTGGTATTAAATTGATTCAGTTAAGAATAAATTAAGAAATAGCAGATTCCTTCTCAAGTTATTGTTTAAGGACAGCCTTTCCCAATGGTGAAAGAATGTGGGTGAGGAGGGATCAAGTATAAAACATCTGGGAGGTACTAGTGGTACAATACAACTGGCTTTGGTCTTATTCATATCTTGAGATAATATCCTAATTATCTTTTTATACAGAGACTGAATTAGGATGCTGTTTTAAATTTCAAGAAATGGGGAGCTCTATCCAGCAAGTTCCAAAGGCTTTCCTTCTCTTTGGATATGTTCAAAGACGAATTGAATGCAGCTAGTATGCAAGCTCATTTAATAGTTTTTAATAGAGATGGGAAAGTTAGTGGGAAAGAATTAGCACATTAACTGTTAATGTGCTGAAAATCTAATTCAGTGTAATTCAATTTACATTGAAAGAGGGAATTTTTTTTACCAGTGAAGTTAATTTTAAATTACCATTTACATTTATGTTACATTACTAGACTAGAGGCTTTAGAAGAATGGAGGAGATTGCTCCCTCCTCTGTGTTTTGAGCTTTGGAGAGAATGAAATAGCTGCATGAGTTAATTTGAAAACCTCACCTCCCATCCACCAATACCAAAGTTCCTTTTTCTTGCTTTCCTTTTCTCTGTTCCTCATTACCTCATTACTTTGCCTTCCCCCTTTCTTCACCTCCCATGTGGCTACTTTGTAAACTAACCCATGCTTTGAGAGCTTCTGGAGGGGAGCATCTTTCTATCCCACCATACTCTCAGGTACATCTGGTGGGAACACAGGAGAGGGCCTTCTCCATGGTTGTTCCCAGGCTCTGGAATTCCCTTCCCAGAAAGTTAGACTGGTATTGTCTCTATTTTCTTTTCACTAGCAAGTAAAGACTTTTCTATGTTTGACTATATAAGGCCCATCTTATATGTTGGACTATATAAGGCCCATCCCCCAAAATAATGTGCTGGAACTTGCTAATTGTGCTGCTGTGTAGGTGTGTGTTTAATGATATACTGGATGTTTTAAGCTGCTTTTAATTGTTTGATTGTTTAATCTTATTTTAACTTTTTTATCTTGTGGATTTTAAACTCTCTCTCTCTCTCTCTCTCTCTCTCTCTCTCTCTCTATATATATATATATATATATATAATTTGTTGTAAGTCCTTTTGAGTCCTAAACTGAGAAAAAGGTGGGATAAAAATAAAAATTACCACCATCATCCCAGCAAAAAGCCCCAGGAGTAAATGCACCAGAATTTAGTTTGCTGGGAGAAGTGAGGAATCACTGGAGTTTATCACATGAGTGGCTTACCTGTGTGTAAATCAGCAGGAAAGCATTCAAAATCACCTGATCTGTGACTGGCAATCACACATGGGAGGCTTACCTGTGTGTAAATCGGCAGGAAAGCGTTCAAAATCACCCGAAATCTGTGACTGACGATCACACCTCTGCTTGCTTGTCCTGTGAGTAAATTGTCATGGAGGCATCCCCACTCGTCTCTCCCATCATTAAAGTGTCTGTGGAGCTGCCATGATGGGAGAGGCGAGTGGGGTGATAAGCATCACTGTCCTACCCACTCACCTCGTATCATCATCCCTGTAGGGATGCCAAACTAAGAAATAGTGAGCAGCCACAGGCCACCAATGAGTTTGATGGCTTTGTGGGGATTTGGACCTGCAACTCAAGTCCCAGTCCAACACACTAATCATACATACTTTGTACCTGTTTTGCAGGTATATCAGAAGCTCTCTTATATATCAAAGGGTATATCGAAGGCTCTCTTATTTACCCTACATTTTAATTTTTGCTCCTGCTCCCCCAACCAGCCACCTGTCCTCAGCCTCCTGAGAAACAGAAATAAACTACTGGTGTGGCTGCTGCACTTAATGTAGATTGTCCCATATCTTAAAAGGGAAACCTCAGGAATTTTTTATCTTGGATTTTAAAACTTGTAAAATGGGCTCTATGGAGGAAGCTTTAAAGTATGAGATGCTTATCTCCCTGTGAAGAAGAGGAGGAACATAGCATTCTTGTGAGAAACTTGGATGTCCCAAGACTCAGTCTATCACTAACCCCTTTTTTATTTTACAACAAATAAACACATTTCAAAATCCAGTTTGCTACACATTTCAGTTTCATAACCATCTGTCGTATGGTTTAATAAATCAGGTTTGCAGTGATTCCTCCTTTTCCCTTGCAATTTTGCAGGATACCTAAATTAAACACCTAAACATGTTCATCCAAACACATTTCCATGAATATTTTATCTCATCTAGTACAACATAAAACATTTTGCATTTGTAGACTTGAATTTTATTGACTTGGGATGTTAGGATATCTTTGAGATAAAAAAGTGTTTGTAAAGTAGAGGAGAAAGTTGTATGAAATTATAGTCAAGGTATTTCTTTTCCTTTCTTTTCCTGGCATTTATTTCACATGGACTTCAAGTGTTTGTATAATGTCCTGACATCCTCCAGATTGTACAGATATTATGAAAGGCCTCATTTCAGTAATACTGATAGATGGTGATGTGGAGATGGAAGAAGATCCATTACAAAGATTGCTAATCTTAAAAATTCCTTAACCCAATTCATCCTGCTGAAATTGCTGTTGTGTAGGTGGTTTCAACTGTGTCCCTTAAGTCTTGCAATTTCCAAACCCTGAAAGAGTAACAAAAACAAAAAATAATTTTGCAGGGGGGAAAAAGAAAAGAGAGAGAGAGAGAAGATTTTGGGTAAAGAACTAATTGGATGATGTAAAATGTATTGGCTCTTTAACACTGTTTCTGATTTAATTAATTAATAACTCAATTAATAACCTAATTCTAGAGAAATGTTTGTGCTGATATTTGAACTTATGAATTATTTCCATCAAAAATAAATTTAATTAAGTTTCCTCTTTGTGTTGACAAATTTCCAACTTAATTAATAATTCAGTTGATCTGAATTGATTCCCAGCATTGTTTTATTTGTTGTTCTTGTGTGCCTTCAAGTCATTTCTGACTTATGGAGAAATGAGGAACCTATAATGGGTTTTTCTTGGCAAGATTTGTTCAGAGGAGGTTTGCCATTTCCTTCCCCTGAGGCTGAGAGTTTATGACTTGCCCAATGTCACCCAGTGGGTTCCATGGTTGAGTGGTGAATTGAACCCTGATCTCCAAAGTTGTAGTCCAACACTCAAACTACTACACCATGATTACTCTCATCTATAAAACCTTGACTTTTGGCTTGTATATGAATAAATATATGCAAGCCAAAGTCAAGGTATTATAGATGAGAGTAATAGGATTTAAAACTAAGGTCTTTTGAAGCAGTTACTTATAAAAACACATTTGTCTCTATAATGATGAGAATTAGAAACCTGGTTTTTCTGCTAAAGAAAAGCTGAAATCCTTGGGAATCCAAACTCAGATATTAGATTCTGAACAAAATGCTGCTTATAAGACATTGCAGACAGTAAAATATCTTGGTTTTAAAAAATCTTGTTTAAATTGAGGCATAAAAATCTAATCCAGAAGTATAGCTTTTAGGAAGGCATTCTATTGCAAGTAGAAATAAGTGGGAAGAATGGGGAATTTGCTCCAAAAAAGAGAGGAAGAGGTGTTCATGTTCCCAATGCTGGCTGATCTCCTATAGATCAGGACAAAGAGTGAAGGATGCTGAGAGCTGAAGTCCGACACACATGGAAGACCAAAGTTTGAGAAGCATTGCTGATGCCTTCCTGAAAGCTATACTAAAATCTTGTTTAAATTGAAGTATAAAATCTAATCTAGAAGTATAGCTTTTAGGAAGGCATAAGACTGTCTCCCTCCAAACCATGTTCTTCACCAATGCTTCTCAAACTTTGGTCCTCCATGTGTGTCAGACTTCAGCTCTCAGGATCCTTCACTCTCTGTCCTGATCTATAGGAGATCAGCCAGCATTGGGAACATGAACACCCTTTCCTCTCTTCTTTGGAGCAAATTCCCCCTTCTTTCCGCTTATTTCTACTTGCAATAGAAAGGAACTTGCACACCAGGCACCCCCACCATACATTCCTGTTTCCTACTACTTGTTCCTGAAAACTGTTGTTCCTCTTTGCCCTATCTTTTAGCCTTTTTTCACAGAGACCTCCCCCCCCCCCCTTGCCATTCTGGTTAGGGCTAGTGAGAGTTGCAGTCTGGAAGCACCTGGAAGGCTACACACTACCTTTGCTTTTAGGGGATGCCACCTTAATATTTCTCAAAATAGTCACCTGCTATTTTTGAAAGCAAAGGAACATGGGGGTTGCTACCTTTTAAAATTTGCTCTGCTCCTCTGCCAGTAAGAGCAGCCTGATACTAAGAAATGTAGAAAAGAGGGTCTCCTCTTCACCACTAGCTCCATTTTTGGAAATAATTCATCTGCATAGTTTATGTGTGTTGGAAGGAGCCTTTAAGCATGAAGCTGCCTGGTATATGGAATCTAACAGCTGCTCCATCTTACTCAGTGTTGTCTATGTACTCTGACTAGCAGTTGTTCTCCAAAGAGTCAAAAGCAAAGATGGCAATTTTATTTGAAATTTTACTAAGAGTAGTTAGTCCATATGCCTACTGAACTGTTTATAACAATAGCCATTGAGTTGTCTGGGACTAAATACTCTAAAGGCATTGGATCTTGTCTGACCTTACAAGCTTAGCAGGGTCAGCCCTTGTTAGTATTTGAATGGGAGATCAAAAATAAATACCAGGTGCTGTGGACTACAGTATATTTCAGAGGAAGGAACTGGCAAAACCACCTCTGAGTATTTCTTACCTAAGAAAACCTTTTGAAATTCATGAGGTAGCCATAAATCGACAGATGACTTGAAGGCACATACACACAGAATGAGTTGTTGAGCAATACTAATACTTCTGAAGAATAATCACAAGGTGAGAGAGAATAAGATATAGACACATGGGGAGGGAATTAGCCTTGTCCTTCCTGATGGTAAGTATCTCTGTCCCATGAGACTGACATTGTGATGCACTAGTTAGAGTTTTGGACTGACACTTGGAAATTCTGGTTCAAATCCCCATAGGGTTTCAAAGTTTATGCCCTATCTTAAGCCATCCTTCTTCACAGGGTTGTTGTGAGGACCAAACAGATAGAGAGAAGTATGTCACCCTTTAGAAGTATGTCACCCTGAGTTCAGGAGAGGTTAAAAATGTCAATAATTTGAATAATAACTATGGTAGCCACAAACTTTTTAACTGCCCTTGCTCAGGTACAGAATTTCAGACCCAGGGCAAGCTGCTACTACAGTATTTAAATGACTTGGCATTCTCTTGCTGGGCCTTTAAAAAAAGCCTCTGAAAAACTCAATTGCTTTCATAACAAGATGTTTACAGGGTGTTGCCAAAGGGCAAAATAAGCTCTTTTCCTGCGTCAGTCGATTCCTTCCAATCCTCACAGGAGGCCCAGGGTTTCACTGTGGAGCCAGCCATCCCCTCGTGGGGATGGCAGATTGCGTCCATGCACAAACAAGAGCAACGTCAAGGATGAAGGGGAAGCTAAGGGCCTGCTTTCTACAATGCCCTACCATCCCTCACTTATGTTGCCAGATTGAAAACTGGGCCCCTTACTTTTAATAGCTGTGTAGAAGAGGGAATATCAATAGGATCTGCTAGTCATACAATCAGGTAACAAGCAACCCCTGCTGAAATTCCTTTTTCTACACAACCAATAAAGTGGCCATAGCTCTTTTCAGTTTTCAACCTGGCAACCCTACTCTCATCTCACCTTTGACTAATATTGGACCCCTCTCCCAAATAGCATATTATATGTCTGAGCTTCAGAACCAGGGAACACAATTCCTTTCAGAACTTATCCTCAGAAAGTTTACTCAGAGAGAGTCACTGAGCTCATTTGGATATCTTCCTACAAAGGTGTTTATAGGACTGCGGCTTGCAGCAATTGTGCAATGTCTTTCCCTTTCTACTTTATGGGAATATCTGTGGAGTCCAAGAGACCATAATTTGCTCAATAAATCTCTTCCTTTAAAAATGCTTTTAACAATTAATTTAATATAACATAAACAAGCTTTTACTGGGGTGCTTTGCAATCAGTGACCAAAACTTCTTCCCATCTTTAGGTTCCATGTACACAATATGGGTAAGAGTCACCCATTTCTGCAGTATTGCCAATTGAAAATGGAGGAGTAGAAAGCTTGGGCACCTGCTGCGACCATAACAGCAACTTGAGCAGCACAAATGATACGGTGAAGCTTTTTGCAGCCCAGAGGGTAGCATTTTCACCAGCTTACACTGGTCCTAAAGGCACAGCTCCAGGGTCCGTCTGAAAAGCTGGCTCACCCATACACTCGCTTTGATGTTGTGGGATATAAGTACAATAAATAAACTGTTTATCTTCTCAAGCTGTAGATATATTAAACTGTGTCAAAAGGTAATTAAGTAACTAATCTATATTCCTAAACCTATACATAAAGAAAAGTCCTCTTCCAGAAGAAATGGAGACAGCAAATGTGACAATTGCTGTGGACAAGAACAAAAACAACTATAAATAGCAGATGGAGGGGGGCGGATGTCAGAATTGTGGCAATGAAGGAGGGAAGTCCTGAAGAAAACTCCACACAGGGTGCTTGATGCGCATCTAAGCTACAGATGCCATTAAGTGACTCTAGGCAAGGTACTGTTTTCTCAGTTCCAGCCCACCATGCCATGGTAAAACTGGATTGCTGTGCAATATTGTAAAGCTCACAGAAATAATGCATATCAAGGTATTTCTACCCTATAAAGCTGAAATGTTACCATGATGGAAAGACTTGAGAGGGAGCAGAGAAATGCCACAGAGATTAAAAAGAACACCTTCTGTGCTTGGGTTAGCTAAATGAGGTCAGAATAACAAGTGGCATGTGCTGCAGAAGCATGAGACATAACTTCCAAGCTGTTTCTGTTTTCCCATGCTACTCCACACATTGTGAGGTGTGTGCAATGGTTAGGGCTGAAAGAAAGTAGGTGTGCCGAAATGTTTCTTCCTGGCTTGTAGCATACACATGTTGATAAAGTGGGCCCAAGAAAAAGCATTTATCATTTTCTCAGTGCCACTTTGCTAGAATGCCAGTTGTGTTGTTGTGCAGGCTTTATTGGTCTGGTCAAAGTTATGTTGGTGTAAGTGTAAGTCCCTTCAAGTTTATTGCAAAAACTCAAACCAAACTAAACACAAAGCGAGAGTGTAGCACTGAAGATGGCATGTCCCAGTCTACATCCATATAGTCGCTTTGGATCCCATTTTGGGAGAAAGGGGGTATAGTGCAATAAATAAATAAATACAGTTTATACACCAGCATTCCTTAACCTGGTGTACTCCAGATGTGCTAGACTACAACTTCCATTGGCCATGCTGCTTGGTGACAATGGGAGCTGTAGTCCAGCATGTCTCAAGGACATTAGTTGGGGAAACTATAGCTATATACTTTACATTGACTGACAAGGGTTCTCCAGGGTTTCAGAAAGAAATATTTTCCATTGCTCCCTGGAGATGTCAGGGATTAACCTCATGAAATGAAATTCAGCAATAGTCCAAAGGATGCAGATTTGCATAATTTATTAATATAATTAAGGTTGTAATGTATATGGTTTATATGCAATCAATGTACATTGCTCATCCCACAGCTTCATAAGCAACTCAAAATAGACAAGTTCCAACACCAAGGAGTTTATAATCTGAGACTGGCATTGAGGAAGACAACAGAAGGAAGGAAGGAGAGCAGAGCTTGATTCTCCAACTTTCAATTCAAAGGAAGCAGTATTTCTGAGCTCTGAGTGAGAAACAAGAATATGGAAGGATAAATGCAAGCAAATGCAGTTATACCAAGAGGAGTGAATCCGTTATGGGGTTTATTCTGAACTTCAGAAGAGCTATTAATGGTGCAAAACACATTTGGGGTATAGGACTCAGCACCTTGTACTTTCACATTCAGATTAAACATTGGAGAGGATCCATTGACATAGAAACCCCCAGCCACTAATGGTATGAAGAACAGGCAGAGTTTTTTTTAGCAAGGGATCGTTGTGTGTTGGCCACAGACACCAGAGTTGAAAGAACAAAAGATCTGGGCAGAAATACAACGGGAAAAGGAGGAGGAGGGTAACAGGATGGACCATTCCTGTCTTGCCTTTCCTCTACATAGTGATGCCAGGAGACGGGGTGAGGATGGAGGCTTACCCATGTGGTCATGAAGACAAACATCTCTCCCCCCCCCCCCACAGACCGTGTAAGAGTTGTGCTGTGTGGGTTGAAAGTCCAGATCTCCCTCTTTTAGCAATCTACCTATTGCTCCACAATAATGCTTTTGATTGCAAGACTGCTAGTATATTTCACTTTAGTACAGCCTCAGTAAGTGTTCATTTTAAATCAAAGAATAGCCAAACTTTCAAAAGCCATTAAATTCTGGAGAGTCCGTTGTCAAGCTTGACTGTTACAGCCCTTCTAACAAATATGTGGCCCCTTTTCCCCCTTTCATTTAATACATAACAACTCATCCATCTCACAAACCCTTCCATGTTACAAGACACATTGCATCACCTGCAGCTACAAACCTTGTGCTGTGATCCCAACAATTCTCTCATAAGCTGAGCTGGGTCTCTGGACAAAAACCTCTACAAAGTTGGAGACAGATGCTGGTACAGGATGCCATGCCTCTTGTCAGCCAGCGGGGGTCAGTCTCTCCTCTCTCCTTGTCTCACAGCTTTTTGCTGTATTAGGAGCTTGCTTGAAGAGGATGCCTCCTGGAAGGGGCAGACACCTGAGGTTTGTGGAGTGGTTGATCAAAGGAGTCTTCAGCCATACATACATGACATGGCAGTCAGTGAAACCAAGCAGTTGCCTTCTTCTCCCTTTCTGGCCACACTTTTTAAAGGCAAGGCTTTTTAGATGCTGGCACAGCTGTTTTTCATAAATATGATGCAAGAATACTTGTCATTTATTTATATAGCAGCCTACAGTGTCCAAAGTGCTTCACAGGCATCATTCCTACTATTATTTTTATTTGTATCCTGCCTTTCCCCAAGAGAGCTTAAGGCAGTGTACATGGTCCCTCTCTTCCCCAACTTCATCCTCACAATACCACTCTGAGGCAGGCTGGGTAGCAAGAGAAAAGTAGGTTAATATTTACCACAGGTAGGTTAATAATATTAGGCCTAGACTGCAGGTGGGAGGAGAATGTTAAGGCACGTAGAGAGCTCACAGAGGAGCAGAGGCCACTTTAAAATACTTATTCACTTGTGACATTGTTAGGGTTTGTTGGTCCTGTGCTTACACAATAAAGCACATTCAACTCCATTGTTAAAGAAGGGGGAAGCATAGGCCACATGACTTTGACAGCACTAGCCAGCAAGGTTTTTGCACAAGAACTTCTGAACATTATCTGAGAATTAGGCATTTCAGCCACAGTAGCCTACATAGTAGTAGTCTGCTGACTTTCTTAACCTGCTTTGGTGTGGCTTGCTCCTGCGTGTAGTGGCATCTACTCAGATATACAAATTACTGGTGAAGAAGGGTCTTCTGGTGATATATTTAGAATAAGTCAGTAGAAATTTAATTTGAATCTGTGTCACAAAAATGCATGAAACATGGCCAGAAGAAATGAAGATGCAGCATGATCTCAAAATGCTTTGTGATGAAATCCATGGTTGTGTTGGGTATGCTTATTGGATTGCAGCTCCAAGATTCCCCCAGCAAACAGGATCACTGGTCAAAAAGTAACTTTCTGTGTAGTCATATGATACAGGATCTCTGTCCCAGTCATGGATAAGTCCATTATCATTTCATGGATCACATTTTTTCCCAAAGAAATCCCACCTGAGCAAGGCCTAATTAGCAAGCAACAAATCAGATTAACAGTTCCCTGACTGAAGGTTCTTCCCTGGAATAATTTGTGTATGTGTGTGTAAGATATGTTAAGCAATAATGAGGGTTAGCCAGTTTCATGGGGCGGAGATTATAATATGAAAAGCAAACAAATAAATAAAAATAAAAAATACAAATGTGATATGTGAGCAAGGAGCTTGTAAAATCCGTAGGAAATTTAGAAGCCCAAGACTTGACATTTGTCACCCTAGGCAGAAGATGACCTTTATTTCCAACAATGGGCTCTGCAATTACACCTGTTCAGATGGGGAGGGGATGTGCATTCTGTCACAACTGACACTTCTCCACATTGCAAGTATGAGTGACAATTTTAACCACCAAAATACATATCCGTGTGGAAGGTGGGGCTAAACTGTGGAGGTCTCCGGACAGAGTAGCTGTTTAATGTTGTATAGTCGGCTCTCTGTATCCATGCATTCCTTATCCAGGGATTCAAGCAATGATGACTGGCCAAATAGCCAACACTGTCATGCAAGTAAAGAAAGCCATTTTATTAATGTAGATTGGATTACCCAATCCTAACAGATCCTGTATGATTTTGGAAACCAAGCAAGGTCATCTGTAGTTAGCACTTGAATTGGGAGACTGACAACAAATACCAGGTGCTGTAGGCTACACTCAGAGGAAAGAACTGGCAGAATGACTTCTGACTATTCCTTGCCTGAGAAAACCCTATGAAATTCATGGGGTTGTCATAAGCTGACTTGGAAGCACATGCACACATAATGATCGTTTTAACAATAGCATTTAAATTTCTATACCACTTAATAGTGAACTCGGCACTCTCTATGCAGTTTACAATGTGTAAGCCAATTGCCCCCAAGAAGCTGGGTATTCATTTTACCAACCTACAAAAGGATGGAAGGCTGAGTCAACCTTGGGAGCCCTAGGATCGAACTCACAACCTTGTGGCTGCAGTACTGGTGTTTAACCATTGCAACACCCGGGCTCTTTTTGGGAAGAGAAAAGTTCCAGTGTAAAAACATAATGATTATTATTGTTGCATGCCTTCAAGTTATTTCCAATTTATGGCGACCTAAGGCAAGCCTGTCACTCGCTTTTCTTGGCAAGATTTGTTCAGAGGGGTTTTGCCTTTGCCTTCCTCTGAGGCTGAGAGAGTGTGACTTGTCCAGGGACACTCTCACGTGGGATCAAACCTTGATCTCCAGTCATAGTCAAACACTTAAACCACTGTGCTATGCTGGCTCTGTAAAAACATAATACTATACTACTATTCTTATAATTCTTTTTTTTTTTTTTTTAATTAAATGATACAGATAATACATCCATATAACATCCAGAATCCTGTTGCCTCTGCCAGTGGTGTAACTATGCCAACAGAAACAAACACAGGGTAATAAGTATGGTGGACAACAAGTGCCTGGGAAAAAAGGAATGCAGGCCCAGCAGCCTTCTCCTGCCTCATTGTCTCCCTGCGCAAGTGCTGAGAAAGTGAAACCACATGGCCTTTTCCATGTGCAGTGTGCCTCAACAGGATCCCAGCCATTATATTAAATGCATTAAGCTAAATTAGTTTCTTACAAAAGAACCCCTAAATACACTGCAGCTTCCTGTGCTTCAGGTAAAATCAGCCATCTCAAGCTTAATCTGTATCCCTCCAAAAACCGAAGCATGAGCCCATTTCCTTTCTGAAACTGATGGCACTGACATCCCTGGTGAGATACAATATACCAAAGCATGGCCTGGATTTCCAATTATTAAGGCATTAGCTAATTGTCGTAGTAATTAGCATTGATTTTTGTCATGCTGCATCCATTTTCTGAATCAGCTTTTGCAGTCAATTAAGAATACTTCAACCAGGGGCCAGACACCTTGTTGGATATGCAATAGGCTGGAAACCCAGCCTGCAAGAAGGAAGGCACAATATATGCCATTAGCTTTATTGCAGCAAAGCCAATTTATACTCGCTTACCCAAGAATGTTGGTTCGTTTCTGTGGGCACTATAGAACCACTATTCAGAGGGAGGAGGGATTCTGTGTCTGGATCTTCATTTTTTCATCTCACACCCAGAACAGCCAAGTTGCAAGCCAGAGGCCTCAGCTGCACCATTTAATATTTCCGATGCAAGGAGGATACTCTGTTATGTCTTCTCTTGGCCTGGATACCCATATACAGGGCTGGTAGGTGGCAACCCAGATAACTTAGCTTTAAAGGTAAAAGGTAAAGGTATTCCCCATTGACAAGGTTGTGAAGTCATGTCCGACCATAGAGGGCAGTGCTCATCTCCGTTACTAAGCCAAAGAGCCAGCGTTGTCAGAGACTACTCTGGTGGTCATGTGGCCAGCAAGACTGCACAGAACACTGTTTACTTTCTCACCAAAGTGGTACCTATTTATCTACTTGCATTTGCATGCTTTCAAACTGGTAGGCTGGCAGAAGCTGGGACTAGTGACAGGAGCTCACCCCATCATGAAGCACCCGGGCCTCAAACTGCCAACCTGGCAATTTTGCAATCAACAGAGTCAGTGTCTTAACCACTTGAGCCACTGCATGCCCTAACTTAGCTTTAGTGATACCAATATGGCAGAAAGAAGTGGGGGTACTTCAGGTGTGTCTGCATTTTTGTTCCCAGGCACCCCACTCTACACTGCAGAAGCAATAGGCTGGGACTGTATTCCTATGGGGAACTGAGTGCTTGATGTTATCTTAGATAAAATAAGGCAGGAGTTTCAACACTGACAGTCTCTCCTGCTTTATTTGGTAGTGTTTAAAATCCCTGTCATCCCCTCCTGGTGCTTCTGCGTGATGTGCTGAGTCTTTCTTATTCCTGCAGGTGGAATGGGAATGAGACATAGGATGAGACAAGGTGAGGCTGCATCACATTTTGCAGCCACAAAGCAGTTAGAAAGACAGATGTGAACAGAGGATTGTGCCCTCTGGATCTGGATGTGATCTCTGGATTGTAGCCAACATCAACTGCTCGTTGCAATGTTAAATGAAGGCCGTAGACCCAGATACAATCCTGGATGACAGACTTCTTCCAGCAGTGGCTGTTTGGTCAGTTGAACAGCTGCACAAAAGAAGATAAGCTCATGCAGAACATGGCATTTTAAAAGAATTTTCTGCTTTCTCTCCCACAGTCTCAAGTATGTGGATAACCTATCTTTTAAGGTTGGAAGCTGCCATCAACTTATTCTGTTGCTTTTAGTGAAATGTGCATCCAAAATCACTTCCAAAAGCATCTTCTTGCCCATAACTTCTCTTCACATTCAGCAGAACTAGCAATGAGGGTGTTTGTTTGTTTTTAAATATTATTAAAAGCAGTGAAAAAGAAAAAAAAAAGCTCAAACTCTGTATGTTATCTTGGCCTGTGTTCCTGCAGAATCACAGTGTAAACACACTTTGATTATTGCAAAATAATAACTTTAATATAAACTTGGCAAGAATGTTACAGATTCTCAGCAGAATGTGACAAAGTGTAATAGCGAAAACTATTTTCTCACCAGGAATATACCAGTAGGAAGTGTAGTAAGGTTTAAGAAAATATTGAGGTCTGAAAATGCAACTTATTTTCCTACAAACCTTACTGAGGTCCAAAACATACAGTAGGTGACCCAGTTTGAGACTGCTTTAACTGCCCTGGCTCAATACTAGGGAAGTCTGGAAACTGTAGTTTTGTGAGGCATTGAGCCTCCTGGTGCCACAACAAACTACAACTCCCAGGATTCCTTAGCATTGAGCCAGGGCAGTTAAAGCGGTCTCAAACTGGATTATTTCTGCAGTCTGTTTTGGACCTGAATTGTAGACAGTTGGACAGTAGGAGCTTAAAATATACTGTAACTTTGGCTGAACATTGTTGTTGTCATAGAAGCTGAGCAGTGATGATATAGACAGACTGAGATGCAAGAGTGAGGGGAGGATCAACAGGAACAGAGAGATCAGAATCAAGATGGTCAAGCAGAAAGATGAGCAGATGGTCAGTGGAGAAGCAGAAGCCTAAGGAAAGGCTAGGTGGAAAACATGGAAGGTGGTGGTGGTGGTGGCAGACCAAAAGTTGCAGAGGCAGAAAAGGCAGCTAGTTGGAGAGGATGGAAGAGGTCAAAGAGGAGGGGGCTAAGAAGGGAGAATGAAGCCCACTAATGAACAGAAGACCCAAAGGTGGTGTCCAAATGAAGGCAAAAATGTATTCCATTGGACTGGAATTGTAGTCTTAAGCAGAGACTGAAAGGTTAGGTCTGAAAATCAATTTCATTATGTTAAACCTTAGTGGGAACTCAGTTATCACCAATAATAGTAACTTAAATAGTTTGCCTAGCTGAATTATTGTTGGCTAACTCGTTGATGAAAATTTTAGTTCTGGGACATACCATGGGATTTACAGAGAATTGTAGGGAAGTTGTCACTGTTGACCCTAGGAGCATGCTTTCTTATTGATTCCTTTAAAAACACTATTTTTGCCCTTTCAAAGTTGCCTTCCTAAAGTGCATACACACACACATATGTTTATACCTGGATGTTTACACCTGTCAAGAGATCCAGGACTTTAATCCTGGAAATCAGGTGGAGAGCATCTGGACAAAAATTAAAGGGGAAGGAAACAACAGGGATGTTATAGTAGGAGTCTACTACAGACCCCCAAGTCAGACTGAGGAATTGGATGATGCCTTTCTAGAACAGATGACCACACACTCAGAAAGAAGAGATGTAGTAGTGATGGGTGACTTCAACTATCCTGATACTTGCTGGAAGTCAAACTCAGCCAATACTCCAAGGTCTAGCAAATTCCACACTTGCCTCGAAGACAATTTCTTTGTCCAAAAGGTGGAAGAGGCAACAAGGGGATCAGCTATTTTAGATCTGATCCTAACCAACAGGGATGACCTGGTCAGTGGGGTGCAAGTGGTGGGATCCTTAGGTGGGAGTGATCATGTTCTCCTGGAGTTTCTTCTACAGTGGAAAGGAGAAGCCAGGCATAGTCAAACACTCATTCTAGATGTGAACCGTAGGCTTTCATGGCTGGCATCCATAGTTTTTTGTGAGTTTTTCGGGCTCTGTGGCCATGTTCTAGAAGAATTTCTGACGTTTTGCCAGCATCTGTGGCTGGCATCTTCAGGGAAACTCTTCTAGAACATGGCTACACAGCCCGAAAAACCCACAAAAAACTCATTCTAGCCTTTAAGAGAGCTGATTTCAATAAACTTAGGGAAACACTGAGAGTGATCCCGTGGTCAGGAATACTAAGGGAGAAGGGAGTTCAGGATGGATGGGAGTTTCTCAAAAGGGAGATACTGAAGGCACAATCTCAAACTGTTCCAATGAAAAGGAAAAATGGGAGGTGTCTCAAGAAACCAGGATGGATGACTAAAGAACTTTTAACTGAACTAAGTTTTAAACGGAACATGTATAAGAAATAGAAAAGGGATGGAATCACTAAAGAGGAATTCAAACAAATAGCTAGCACATGTAGGGGTAAAGTCAGGAAAGCCAAAGCACAGAATGAGCTCAGGCTTGCTAGAGCAGTTAAGGACAATAAAAAGGGCTATTTTGGGTATGTCCATAGCAAAAGAAAGAAGAAGGAAATGGTAGGGCCACTGTGCAGAGAAGATGGAGAAATTCTAACAGGGGACAGAGAAAAGGCAGAACTACTCAACACCTTCTTTGCCTCAGTCTTCTCACAAAAGGAAAAGGGTGTTCAACCTGAGGAAAATGGAGCAGAGGACACAATAGGGGAAATGCAGCAAAAAATAAGTAAAGAGGAAGTACAGGAATACCTGGTTAACCTAAATGAATTTAAATCTCCAGGACCAGATGAACTACAAGGATATTAAAAGAACTGGCAAATGTAATCTCAGAGCCACTGGCAATAATCTTTGAAAACTCCTGGAGAACAGAGAAGTCCCAGCAGACTGGAGGAGGGCAAACATTGTCCCCATCTTCAAAAGGGGGAAAACAAAGAGGATCCCAACAACTATTGCCCAGTTAGTCTGACATCAATACTGGGAAAGATTCTAGAACAGTTCATTAAACAGAGAGTCTGTGGTTTCTCAATAACAAGTCATGCCAGACTATCTGATCGCTTTTTTAAAATATAATTACCAGCTTAGTAGATGAAGGGAATGTGGCAGACATAGCATATCTTGATTTCAGTAAGGCTTTTGCCACAGGGTTCTGTCCTGGGCCCAGTGCTATTCAACATCTTTATCAATGATTTGGATGAAAGAATAGGGGGCATGCTTCTCAAATTTGCAGATGACACCAAATTAGGAGGAATAGCTAATACCCCAGAGGACAGGATGAAAATTCAAAATGATCTTAATAGATTAGAAAACTGGGCCAAAGCTAACAAAATGAATTTCAACACAGAGAAATGTAAGGTACTGCACTTAGGGCAAAAAAATGAAATGCATAGATATAAGATGGGGGACACCTGGCTTAACAAGACTACGTGTGAAAGGGATCTAGGAGTCCTAGTAGACCACAAGTTGAACATGAGTCAACAGCGTGATGCCGCAGCTAAAAAGGCCAATGCAATATTAGGCTGCATTAGTAGAAGTATGGTATTTACATCAAGGAAAATAATAGTGCCACTGTATTCTGCTTTGGTCAGGTCTCACCTGGAATACTGTGTCCAGTTCTGGGCACCACAATTCAAAAAGGATGTTGAAAAACTGGAGCGTGTCCAGAGGAGGGCGACTAAAATGGTGAAGGGTCTGGAAACCATGCCCTATGAGGAACGACTTAGGGGACTGGGTATGTTTAGCCTAGAGAAGAGATGGTTAAGAGGGGATATGATAGCCCTGTTTAAATATTTGAAGGGATGTCATATTGAGGAGGGTGCTAGCTTGTTTTCTGGTGCCCCAGAGAACAGGACCCAGAACAATGGATGCAAGCTGCAGGAAGAGATTCCACCTCAACATTAGGAGGAACTTCCTGACAGTGAGAGCTGTTCGACAGTGGAACTCATTCCCTCGGAAAATGGTGGAGTCTCCTTCTTTAAAGGTCTTTAAACAGAGGCTGGATGGCCATCTGTCGGGGATGCTTTGATTGGGAGTTCCTGCATGGCAGGGGGTTGGACTGGATGGCCTTTGTGGTGTCTTCCAACTCTATGATTCTATGATTCTATATATAGGAGTATGCTTTCTTATTGATTCCTTTAAAAACACTCTTTTTATCCTTTCAAAGTTGCCTTCCTTAAGTGCATATATATATGTTTTAGAAAGGCAACTTTGAAAGGACAACTTTGAAAGGAGAAAAAGAGTGTTTTTAAAGGAATCCATAAGAAAGCATATATATATATATATATATATATATATATATATATATATATATTTCCAAATGGACAACAAAGCCCATGGTATGATTGTTGCCTAGAAATGGTGAGAATCTAACACTTCTGCTGACTGTCAGGTTGGAAAAAATGTCTTAAAGCAGGGGATCCAATCTTACAACTCTTCAATTAAGTTTATCATTCATCAGCATCTTATCTGTATCTTTCTTTTCCATCCTTGTACACTTCACTCACTTTTTTTCTGCACAAATAAATCACGATGTCCTTTCTGCCTCCCTCTCCCAATCAAGAAGTGAGGAGAGAGCTGGGGATCCCTTTCAGACCTAAAAGACCTGACATTCTGACAGGGCATTGATGGCTTGATGTTCTTGGTCTTCAAACAAATCATACAGCTACTCTGCGCCCATTCTTTTCCATAACTCAGGGCCTAAGCAGACTGCCAGAAATAGTGCACATTAAATTGAGGCACTGCCCTGGCTCAGTGCTAGGGAGTCGTGGGAATTGTATTTTTTTCTGGGACATTGAGCCTTCTCTGTCACAGAGCGCTGGTGCCACAATAAATTACAGTTCCCATGATTCCCTAGCACTGAGCCAGGGCAGTGCCTCAATTTAATGTGCACTATTTCTGGCAGTCTGCAAAGGCCCTCAGTTTCCCCCTGTCTTTTCTATTCCTTGTTGTTACTTCTGCTCAGACCTCGGCACTGGAAAGTTCTCCTTCCCTCCCTGCCACATCCTTCTGAGTAGCCTGCCTGAAAATCAAGCTATGTAATGCATTCCCCTCCAAACCTAATACTTCATCTCCTGGAGAAACAGGGAGAGGCACCCACCCTAACTAAATCTAATGACCCAGTTCACTGCAGCATTTTTTTAAAAAAAACTCAGTGTTAATTGGAGAATCTAGCGAGTGAGATAATTAGAAAAACCCAATGAATTAATAACTTTACAAGTTAATTACCTAGTTTTTCAAGTTCTGGTCTTTAGTACTTCTTTGATTTTTCCAACATCAGCAGGTCTGAAGGAATCTGAGGCACCAATTCGGCATATCAAAACTAAATTTAAAAATGATTGACATATTTTCAGGAAACCTGCTGCCAAGGGGAACTAGAGAACACAGCTTGCTCATAAGATATCAGTGAGGAATTTAACAGCTAGAACCTTAAGCCATTTAGCATCATCATCTGAGATGAAGAGTGCAATCCTAACTCAACCAAGAGCCGGCTGAGCTCTCACTTGGCCATCTGAAGCTGGCCTAAGAGGAAAGTCAGAGGAAAACTGCCCTTTCAGCCATAATGCTGACAGCTACCAATCAGCTCAGCTATACTTCACCCAGTAGAACAGCCATCCAATGAGAGGCTGTTCTCAAACACAAGAGAAATTGCTGAACAATTAAAGGTACAAGGGGAAGCCCAGGTAATGCATGTGGTAATGAAGTCCAGTAATTTATGTGTTTGCAAATATTCCATATTGCCAGTTTGAGATCCATCTTGAGGGTTCTGGTAAATCAATTGCTCAGATTGCCAGACCATCCAGGGCATTCAGAACATATGGAAGCTGGCAGATCCTCCTTCATTGTAGGCTGTTAAACAGAGGCCAGATAGCATCAGTTAGGTATGGATTTAGATTTCAATCCTTGCACAATGCACAGGTAGTCTAGATGACCCAGTTCTCCACTTCTATGATGCAATTATTCTAACACTTGATATACAAAAAGTGAGCATTAAAACAGAATTAAACTATTACAGTATTAAAACAAACCACACAATAAAAGAAAATGCAAATGAAAGAAAAAAAGATCAAAACTCTTAAAAACAGTTGTTAAAGTATTACACCCCCCACAAGCCCATTCTTTAAAACCTTTCTGTTTTAAATGCCAGTCTGGATAAAAGGTTTTAGCCTGCTGATGGAAGGATGACAACGAGGGAGACATTTTGGAATCCATGGAAAAGAAGTTTCAAAGTTTAGGGTCAGCCACAGAGAAGACACTCTCTTGTGTCCCCCACCAACTCTGCTTGTGATGGTGACGAGAATAAGAGAAGGGCCTCTCCTGAGGATCTCAGAGCCCAGGCTGGTTCGTACAGAGAGATACAATCTGCCAAATAGGTTTGACCAGAGGCCCACGTGGCTTTATAGGTCATAACCAGCACTTTGAATTGTGCCTGGAATCAAATTGGCAGCCAGTGGAGCTTTTTCAACAGGGGTGCTGTGGTTTTTATAATCTACCCCAGTTAATAGTCTAATTGCAGCTTTTAGGACCAACTGAAGTTTCCAAACATAGCCCCAATTAGAGTGCATTACAGTAGTCCAAATGGGATGTAACTAAGGCATGTACCACTGTGGCCAAACATAGCATTTCAAGGAATGGGTGCAGTTGGCACAAAGACTTTAAATGTGCAAAAGCACTCCAGGCCACAGCAGAAACCTGGGCCTCCAGGTTCAAAGCCGAGTCCAGGAGCAGCAATGTAGCCCCATCTAATACAAACTGAATCCCTGTTCCCTGATCTGCCTTCCAACTAAAAGCACACACTCCTCTTGTCCAGCGCTCTATGCAGGTCATCCACTAAGGTGACCAAAGCTGTCTCTATAGCCCAAGTCTGAAATCAGATTGAAATGTATCTAGATAACTCCAGAAACTCCTGGAGTTGAGAGGACACATCATGCTTTCTCGGTAATGGGTAATTATCAACCAATACTTTACCCAAAAATGGTAGGTTGGACACTGGTTGATAATACTTTACCAAAAAATGGTTGGTTAGACACTGGTTGATAATTACCCATTACCGAGGGATTCAGGGATGGCTTTTTCAACAAAGGCCTCATAACTGCCTCCTTTAGGCAAGTTGGAACACTGCCTTGTTGTAGGGATGCACTGACTGCCCCTTTCACCCACTCAGCCAGTCCCTCTCTGGCCTGTTTGATAAGCCAGGAAGGATGTCTAGCATACATGTGGTGGCACTCAACTTCATACCTGCATGTCTATTAAGCGCTACCTGCATGTATTCCATGCAATCCTGTATTCAATCATACAGCCATTACAAAGACACAAAGGAAGGACACAAGGAAGACAAGTCAGATAGATTCAGCATTGCAGGCTCTGCATTTCCCTCCATATGTCCTACCTGAAAGTTTTGTTAAGAGTGTGCAAGCCCTGCATTTCCAGGTGAGTATTTGTTGTTGGCAGCTGCATTCCTGTGGCAGTTCAGCCAGTAGGGATATTCAGTGGACAGGTGTTAGAAGAGGAGGGGGGAATTCTCTTTTATTTGGGGGTTTGGTTTTGGTGAAAATTCCCTTCTGGGATGTGGATGGTGCTCTGTGTTATGCTTAAGGCCATTTCGCATAGTATGCCACCACCAATCTAAGTGTTGTATGTTCTATGAGGCCAGAAAGATGTAGCCTATGTTATGTGTCCTATCATTTGAGTCCAGACCTAGATGGATGAGGTTTATATTCTGGGGGAGGTGTGCTGCAACTGGCTGGTAGTTTATGCTATATTGTAAGCTCAGTTCTTCCAGAAAGGTAAGTTCAGCCCCATCCTCTTGCCTATCTGGAGTGGTTGTGTATAGCTCATAATGACTAAATGCAAAGTACCCCTGTGCCTTTAACAATTATGAAGCAAAGGGAGTTTCAGCAGGTGCAGCTTTCCTCAGACTTTGATAACAAGCTGCATCTGCAAAAATACCTTCTGCTACTGCAAAAATAACTTCTGCTTAGACATTCCATAGCGCGGTATGAAATGCTATATAAATGAATCTGCTTTTACTCTAGCCTTCCCCAACCATGGTTGCTGGGGAAAATGGGAGTTGTAATCCAACACTTCAGGAGGCCAGGCTGTTTTGCACAGTTCTTAATGACTTGCTTCTAGATCGTTCCTATAAACCCACAAAATCTAAGTTCTGGTTCCACAACTTTTGCAGGTTACTTCTGACCATGGAATCAAACAGCCTACTTTCCTTCTGCCCCGAGTTACAGTTGCCAAAGCAGCTTTCAGTAGATCCAGAATTTGCTGAGGCAAACACATTCAACTGAGACTTTTCAAAGGGAATGCAGAAGTGCATTTTTGTGTCTGAGTTGATTCAGGACTTTGAAACGAATATACAACTCATGTTGAAAGCCTTTCCCTCCCTCTACTGAGGTGTTGAACTGGAAATTGAAAGGGGATGAGTGTCTGTGTGTTTGTGTGTGCGAGAGAGATGTGACACTGCCTCCCCACTGAGTCTATTTGCCTGCCACCAGTCTCTAATACTGGTGTTCTCTCCCCCACTACCACTGCCTCTGGAGGCACAGTAATTTCATTTTGCTTATTTGGCTGACAACACACAACCTGCTAGGTTGAGCAAGGTTCCTTACATATAAAGTTCTCTGAAACTGCAATTTAATTAGCAGCTGCCGGGTAGGAAGAAAAGCACACAGCTTGAAAGGGCTTGATGATTCAGGTCTGCAGGATTCAGCAATTTGACATTCTAATCCTGCTATTTTTTGTTCACCTTTAAACCTAATCAAGCCAGCAACATGGTTCTTTTTATTGTTCACCTCTGGCTGAATTTCTCCAGCCTTGTCTCTGCTTCATGCTGAGGGCCAAAGCCCGCAACTCCCTTTCCCATGTTGCTTGGTAACATGATGTCAGGGCCGAGCGATGGGCAGCAGTCTGCCAGGAAGTCCTGGCTCTTTGAAAATGCCTGTGAACTTGTGGACAGGAGCATGAAGAAATACTGTTTATGTCAGCTTCCAGAAGGTTTTTGATATATAGTTGCCTCTCCATTCTTGAGATCCGCGTCCCTCGCCTATCTTTGGGCAGTGAACGGAGGGGCATAAAATGGGGTGCATGCCCATGTTGCACCCCCACATGTGCCCATGGGTGCGCACTTCCATTCAAGTCTGTGGGGCTTAAATATACACAATTTTTCCTGTGAGCACGGAGGGTTGACTGTAGCCCTTAACCAGAGTGAGCTTAGCAGTAATGGAATATGATAAGAAGTACTCTCATGGATTAAAAATTGGTTAATGAACAGGAAACAGAGGCTGTTGCCACACTGCAGAATTAATGCAGTTTGACACAGCTTTAATTGCTATGACTTCATTCTAGAGTTCCTGGGATTTGTAGTTTGTTGTGGCACCAGAGCGCTCTCGCAGAAGTGTTTAAATATCTCACAAAACTACAAATCCCAGAGTTCTGTAGCATTAAGCCACAGCAGTTAAAGTGGTGTCAAACTGGATTATTTCTACAGTGCAGATGCAGCCATCGATGCATAGAAGGAGACATCATGGCATGTGTGAAGCTACAAATAGTGTGAAGAAAGTAAATTAAGAAGAAAGCCTTAATTTTGCAGTGTAGATGCAGCCAGGAGAGCCAGCGTGGTGTAGTGGTTTGACCATTGGACTATGACTCCAGAGACCAGGGTTCGACTTCCAGCCATGAAATCCACTGGGTGACCTTGGGCAAATCACACTCTCTCAGCCTCAGAGGAAAGTAATGGCAAATCTCCACAGAATAAATCTTGCCAAGACCCAATGATAGGTTTATCTTAGGGTTGCCATAAGTCAGAAATGACTTGGAGGCACCCAAGAACAGCAAAACACAGATTAGGAATAAATTATCAGTTCTCACAGTGAAGCAGTGTGAGCAGTGGATTCCCTCAAGGATCTGTATTACAACTGGTGATTTTTAACATGTTCACAACAGTCTGGAGTTAGGGTTGTGTGGTAAGGTGGCAAAGTTTTCAGACAATACTGTGAATAGTTTAAGGTAGGGAGAGGGAGAACAAAAATAGCTTGCAGTGAGCTTCAAAAATGATCTCCCCAAACTCTGGCAGTGGGCAGTAAAATGGCAAACGAAATTAATATGCATGTAGAAAGGCAAGCCCTGCTGACAAAAAAATCAGTGTGCCTTCTACAAAGTTGCTGTCTCAGTAATCTTTTCTTTTGAATGTATCAATAAACATGTGGGCCAAAGGAGATACAGTTTAGCTGGACTTCAAAAGGCTTTGGATAAAGTTTCAAAAGAATCTCTCCCAACTGAACACTAAAATGAGATTCAGTGCAAGCTGAATCTCATTTTATACAGTGATACTTATTAAGGCAAGGACTTCCAAACGACCAATAATGGGAATTTGGGAGTTGTGATAGATAGCTCAGTGAAAATTCAGATCCAGGGTGCTAATACTGTTAAAAGGTGGTGCTAGGGGAATTCCATGTTGGATATGATTACAAATGAAAGTGAAAGTAAAACTGGGTGTATCATAGTATCCTTACTACAGTGCAATAATGTCTAGAATGCTGTGTTCCTTTCTAAGGCCCATTCATACTACACAATTGCAGCACTATGATTGCACTTTAGCTGCCATGGCTGCTTCCTACATGATCTTGGGGCTTGTGGCTTGAGCCTTTGCAGACTGCCAGAAATAGTGCAAATTGAGTCCACTTTAACTGCCCTGACTCAGTGCTAGGGAATCATGGGAACTGTAGTTTATTGTGGTACCAGAGCTCTCTGACAGAGAAGGCTCAATGTCTCAGAAAAAAATACAGTTCCCATGATTCCCTAGCACTGATCCAGGACAGTTAAAGTGGACTCAATTTGCACTATTTCTAGCAGTCTGCAAAAGCCCGACATCTCTTGGACTTGGGACAAATTAGAAATTCTACTGGTGTGCTGCTTGCTCTGCTGTCCAGCAATCCTCCTGACTAAACAGAGGTAGTCTCAAATTTGTTGTTAAGGTCCCTAGGATCTTACTCTTGGGGCTATCCACATCCATGCCAAGGTCACCTTGCCAGGGTTGTCTCAAGATTTCATAACAGCTGTGATAACCATGAGACTATCACGGCATGTCATGAGCCCAACCCTTGTAGCATGATGCACCTTGGATGTGTGTTCTCCTGACACAAAAGGAGGACAGTAGCCTGAGAGGAAAGGATTTGATTCTAAATCTTTGGTATAGTTGGGCCACATCTGAATATGCTTTCATCTGTGCCATCTATTCTTGTCTGTAGGGGTGGAATACCTATTACATTTGGAGGCTTATGGGAGCCATAGGCTTCTAAAAGTCTCCTGGTGATTCTCTAGCAGGCATGGCTGACACTCTTCTCAATCTTGTCATCATTCTGGGCTGCACAGATGACCTGAACAGTTGACACGCTTTCTCTTAAGCATCCTTTTCTGTAGAGCAGAACATGATCAGCTTCTGGGCATTCTCGGGAGCTGAGGGCAATGAAGCGAATAGGAGGATGGCTAGAGCCCAAGTGGCATAATGCACACAAGTCAATCTGATTGAATACTAGTCAGAGCTCATTATCTAACCTGTTCAGTTGCAGTCAAGTCAGCAAAGAAGCAGCTATTTTTTCCTTGGAAACAATTGTGTCCTCCTAGTCCTATCCAATGGAGCTTTTCTGGGTAGCTTCCCTGACATTCTGCAATCTGGTGATGTTAGAGAACTCTTGGAAGTCTGCCGGAAAACATTCACAAAGCACAGTGAGGAAACAATCACTCACATCCACCTTACTTTGGATTGTTCAATCAGGTCAGCATGTAAATGGTCCAAAGCCCTGCTTGAACCTGTATTGCTGGATGAATTTCATTTGTTGAGGCCTGAAGATATAGATAAGGTGCTTGGGCAGCTGAAGGCAATTGTATTTGCTCAATCCTTGGCTATCTTTGATTGTCAAACAGCTTGGAGAGAGACCAGGTGTATCCAGGAGATGATAAAATGGAAAGGGAGATGATTTTGTCTACCATAAAAGAGGTAATGGCTGAAGAAACCTATTATGGACCCAGAGAATTTACTAAATATCAGCCAGTTACTAATTCCCTTTTTTGGGTTGAAGTGCATGAAGGGATAATTGCTATTCAAATTTGTGCACTCTTGGATGAAAATGAGCTACCAGACACGTTTCAACTGGATGTCAGGCCTACGTTTGGCACTGAGACCATTTAATGCTCTAATAGCTGCCCTGTGCTGGGCAAAAAGACAGCAGCAGGAAAACAAACAAGGTTTACGGGGCATTTTAGGAGCATTTGTTGCGTTTGTTTCCATCTCATACCAAATACTACTTATTGATCTCATCTGGAAGTATGTTCAGTTCTGGGCACCATCATGTAAGAAAGAAATTGACTAACAACAACAACAAATTATTTATTTATAGCCTGCCCAATTACAAGGAATCTGGGTGTGTTACAACAATAAAAGTGTTGTTTAAAAATAAAATTAGAATGTGTCCATGGGAGGGTGACAAAAATGGTAAACAGAATAGAAACTGAGTTCTATGTGTAGTTTATCTATTTAGCCTGCAGAAGAAACAACTGAGAAGATAGCTATGATAGCAATCTTAAAGTATCTGAGAGGCTGTCACATAGAAAACTGTACAACCTTTTTTTCTACTGCTCTAGAGGATGGGACCAAACCAACAGGTTCAGGAAAGGATATTTGATTAAACTTTTAAAAATTCATGATGATAAGAGGAGTTTGAAATTGGAATTGCTGGTAGACTCTCAGTGGAGGTTTTTAAGCTGAGGCTGGAGGGCCGGTCGTCTGTCACAGCTTGGTTAGATAAACGTTGAGTTACCTTACAACTCCACAATTCTATGGTTCTATGAGTCTAGATTTGCCTGGCTCCCCAAACAAAGAGCCCATTGCTTCTATAATGTTGTCATTCTCAATTTACACAAATCATCCAACAATGTCAGAGACAGCATGAGAAAGTTATCATGTTGCTTTCAAACAGGCTTCCATTATACAATCACCTGGCCTTATTCATGGAATTTTGAGGAGGTCCAGATGTTATTGTCTTCTATTTGTAACCCTCTTGTATTTTCCTCACTGCTTCTTCCATCTTTTTCTTTACATCCCCAACACACATACATCAAGAAGAAAAATATTTTCACAGATAGTACTGGGTGCTGCCCATTTAAAAGTAGGCTCTGTTGATATGTTCTTCCTATTCCATGTTAAGCTGGCCTACCAAGAGTGTCTCGTTCAAAGGTTCCCTCAGTACGCCTGGGTCTGCAAACAAAACTTGACAAAAATTTGTAATGCATGAATCTCCCATAGTCTAGAGACAGACAAGTGAAAACGGCATGACAAAGCCATACTGAATCTTTTTTCCTCATTGTTGTGTCTTTTCTAACATGATTTACATAATTTTCTAGTGCTTTTGATGCCCTTCCTCCCACACTAAGAAAACCTCTCTGATCATAAATCATTGTTTTTATTTATATACACATGGATGGGTTTTAGAACAGATCAAGCTTGAACTCTCTCTGGAAGCCAAGATGACTAAGTTGTGTGACTTTGGCCACATTGTGAGAGAAAATGAATCATTAGAAAAGGCAATGGTGCTAGGGAAGGTGGAAGGCAGTAGAAGGAGAGGAAGACCATATGCCAGATGGTTAGACTCAGTCAGGGAGGGCTTGGGCCTGGGCCTGCAGGACCTGAGCAGAGAGTAGAGGACAAAGTCTTGGAGATGGGTTTGCCATGAGTTGAAATCGACTTCAGGGCAGTTAACAACAACAAACACAGACACACATTCAATGTTTGTGTCAGCTTGTATACTAAACCAAACCATGAAGCTTAGCTCTATCAGCAGTTGGCATCTTGCCCTATATTGAGGTCATACTAACATAGCTGGATCTTACATTTCCTTACTCTGCTTAGAAGGGGAGTATATTGCTGCCCTTCTTCAGAGCCTCAGAGAAACCACAGTCAGTGCCCCAGTCCAAGATGAGCTGTCACTTATTTCCCGTTGTGATAGGAGCACAGTTGGTTTTTAACCTGGCAAATGATGGACGGTTCAGCCATTCATCATATCTGTTGGGCAAGAGAAAGAGGTCATCGAAGGGCTTATAGCACCAGCCTTCCCTCTTTAAGCT
The DNA here is from genome assembly GCA_026167975.1 of Phrynosoma blainvillii. Classification (NCBI taxonomy): domain Eukaryota; kingdom Metazoa; phylum Chordata; class Lepidosauria; order Squamata; family Phrynosomatidae; genus Phrynosoma; species Phrynosoma blainvillii. The sequence goes on from JANUYF010000004.1 coordinate 160,435,497, forward strand.
GTCACAACACATAAGAATTTCTGCATATTTTTTCTCCTTCTGGGAAAACGGAGGTTTCCCCTTCATGCCAAATTATGCTCCTGTTTCCATGTGCCAAGTGAAATTTCTTATCTGGCGTTCAGACTTCTCAAAGGTTCATGGCAAAGTAGATTGCATCATAACTGACAAAAGATGTATTGCTTCATTAATTTGCCAAACTGGCAGATACATGTTCTGTGAATTCTCATTCCTTATAGCCCATTTGGCAGTCTATTGTTGTTGTTTTTAATGAGGAAATATCTCCAAATGCTTTTCCTCACAAGTTTCCTACCTATAGCCGACAAAGCTTCCCAAATAGGATTGGTTTGAAAATTGTGGCCCTGTCTCCTGATGGCATTGTGTGTCAGTTTGGGTGAGGGAAGAGGCTGCTGACACACTGTAGGATTAACACAGTTTGACCTCATTTTAACTGTCATGGCTTCATCCTGTGGAATCCTGGGATTTGTAGTTTGTTGTACCTCCAGAACTCTCTCTGAGAGAGGATGCTAAGTATCTCACAAAACTGCAAACCCCAGAATTCTAAAGCATTGAGCCATGGCTATTAAAAGAATGTCAAACTGCATTAATTCTGCAGTGTAGATGCATTGCAGCCAGAGAGAGAGAGAGAAAGAAAGAAAGAAAAGAAAAGAAAAGAAAAGAAAAGAAAAGAAAGCAGCCACATACATGCCAATATTTCACAGATGAAAATGGGGACACTTGTGGCCAAACAACATCAGAGTATGGTCAAGCTGGCAAAAGTTATTAATGAGGAAGAACACACAAGCTAGGAGAGGCTGCAGCAGTTTGCTTTTTCCTGAGGCTATAGGGAAAGGCAAGTGTTGAGTTAACTGAGTGAAAATGACTTTTGCTCTTGGAATTCAGTTTGCACCAAGTGAAGTAAGCCAAGGACAAAGGGAGAAAATGGGAGGAAGAGACAAATTGGGACATTTTAAAAGCAGTTGAAAAGGTGAGATGACAGAAGATTAATTGGGAGTGTCCCTGCCAAGTTGGGATAGTTGAAAGCTTTGCAGCCATAGTAGCCTCTATTATATGACATTCAGATTTCTTAAATGAAAGTACTAACAGTTTCTAGCCTTTGAAAAGCCTTTTAAAAATAACAACTCAATTCTATTGAATCAAAATGAAGCAGTGGTTAACTTCTGTCTCTTGTTTTCTTTTAGAGCAGGCGTTTCTGTAGAATTCTTTGGGGACTTGGAAACCTTTCACAGGGAGTGGGTGTATGAATTGCTGAACACTTTGGGCTGGGACTTGATGTGTGATTCTTCATAGAGCTTCGTTTTTGGTTAGTGAAGTGGCTGTGCAACTGAGGTGCTTTCATTCCCCATGAGTTATAGGTTGTTTGCTGTCTGGTCATGTTGGTCTTCCAGCTGTCTGCACTGCAAATGGTGTGTGTGCGCGCGCGCATGTGTTTGTGTAAGTGTAAGAAAGCTGCATTGTCCTTTGTTGTGGTGCACCTTCAAGTCATTTCTGATTGGGGCTTTCCTGGCAAATTTATCCAGAAGGCGTTTGCCATTGCCATCCTCTGAGGCTGAGAGGGTGTGACCTGCCCAGTGTCATCTTAGAGAGGCACAAAAGCCTGTCAATGTAAGACAGAGCCCTACAAGATGTACCTCATTCTTAAGGTCCCAACTAGCCAAGTAATATTTCCTGACTCTCTCCCTCTCTCTCTTTAAACAACTCAGATACATCTTAATGTAAGCAGTTTGGGCAGAGGGGTCCCTCTTTCACTAGTGCTTGTCAGTGGCAGGAAGCCAAGCTATGGTAAAGTGTATGTGGGTGTTTGACTCCACAGTGGCAGGATGAACCCTTGCACTTAGGACATTTTCACAAGGGGCTCCCTAAAGCCGGCTGGACCCCGTGCCGCTGACACCGGAATGACTCCGGCGACGGCAGGCTAATTCCTTTTGCCACCCGGAATTACCTGAAGCCGGAGTTAGCCAGGAATTAGCTTGCCGCTGCCGGAGTGAGGCCGGACTTAGGGCTCCGTGTGTTTGAACACACGGAGCGAAAAGCCGGCCGGACGCAGGGATGACACCGGAAGGGGCGGGGTTTGCCGCCGCGTGTGTGTGAACACACGGGAAATGGAGCCGGAGTGAGGCCGGCGGGAGGCCGGCTAGCGTCCTCCTTTTGCCCCGTGTGAAAACGTCCGCAGACTGTGTTCCCTTTTTCTGCTCAAAACCAGCCTCCACAGCCCTGTTTTTCTCCCTCAAGGGGTTAGATTCTGTGACCTTAATCATTTTGTTGGTCCTAAGTGGAGTATGACTATCAAATCAATGGAATTTATATATGTGATGGGAACTGCTTATATTATTCATTGTTTGCTTCAAGAATGCTTCAAGGTAGTGAAGAATTACATCACTAGGGCAGGTTGTGGGTGTTCTTCTTCCCAGGTTGCCCACTCATGTTATAGAAGAATCCTGGTCATGAGGAAGAACCTTTCTGATTTACACAGCAAATCTATTTCCAGTAAATTATGGAAAAAACGCTGCCTGGACTGTACAACAACAACAAGAAGAAGATAATAATAATAATAATAATAATAATAATAATAATAATAATAATTTATTTCTATCCTGCCTCTCTGTAAAAACAACCAAGGTGGCTTACAAGATAAAACAAAAATCCCTTCCCTCAATAGCCCACCCCCCTTAAAATGCAATTAAACAGACAGAATATAAAAACATACTTAAAACTTACAAATAACAAATAATTTGTTTAACAAATAAATAATTTAGCGAACATCAGGGACAGGCTTAACTATTTTCGGTGGCTGTCAGAAGAGGTCTGTCTTAACAGCTTTGTTAAAGCTGTTTAAGGTGGTCAAATGGCGGATCTCATCCGGCAGGCCATTCCAAAGTCTGGGAGCAATAGCTGAAAAGGTCCTCCGGGTAGCTGCAGATAATCTACTTTTTATAGGTAGCAATAAATTCTTCCCAGAGGACCTTAGTGCGTGGGGTGGATTATATGGAAGGAGGCAGTCCTGAAGATAGGTTGGACCCAAGCCATTTAGGGCTTTAAAGGTAATAACTAATATTTTGTACTGTGCCCGGAAACTAATAGGCAGCCAGATCTTAGGATAGGTGTTATATGGTCTCTCCTGGTTTTACCTGAGACCATCCTGGCTGCCATATTGTGTACCAGTTGAAGTTTCTGAACTAGGCACAAGGGTAGCCTCATGTAGAGTGGATTGCAGAAATTGATATGAGAAGTTACCAGCGCATGTACCATGGTTTCCAGGTCCCTAACCTCTAGGAAAGGGTGCAGCTGGCATATCAGCTGAAGCTGATAACAGGTGCTCCTGACCACTGCACTCACCTGATTTGTCATCTGAAGCAATGGATCTAGGAGCACCCCCAGACTGTGAACACAGTGCTTTGAGGAGAGTGTGACCCCCATCTAGGACTGGAGATTGTGTCCCAATACCTGGGTTTGGGGCCGTTAATGTTAGTACCTCCATTTTGTCTGGATTCAGTTTCAATCTGTTTTTCCTCATTCAGTCCATTACCGCTTTAAGACATTCATTGAGAGGGGAGATGCCATCGGAAGTCAAAGCTGTAGACTGAGACATGGAGAAATATATCTGGGTGTCATCAGCGTATTGATAACACCCTGCCCCATGTCTCTGGCGGCTTCATATATATGTTGAATAGCATCGGGGACAGGATGGCGCCCTGAGGGATGCCACAATTAAGTTCCTTTTTTTGCTGAGCAACTGTCCCTGAGCATCACCCTCTGGAATCTGCCTGAGAGAAAGGAACGGAACCATTGCAATGCTATGCCTCTGACTCCTAATTCTCTCAGGCGTTCCAAGAGGATATAATGATCTATCATGTTGAAGGCCACTAAGAGGTCCAATAGCACCAACAGGGTCACACTACCCCTGTCGATGCCCAGACAAAGGTCACCAGCTAAGGCAACTATGGCAGTCTCCATTCCATATCCTGTCCTAAAGCCAGCTTGAAATGTATCCAGATAATTAGTTTCCTCCAAGAAAGCTTGGAGCTGAAGAGCAACAGCCCTCTCGATCACCTAGCTCAAAAAAGGTAGCAAAGAGACTGGCTTATAGCTGTTCATGTCCAAAGGGTCAAGGGAAGGTTTTTTCAGAAGCGACCTGACCACCGCTTCCTTCAAGGAAGATGGAACACGACCTTCCCCAAGGGATGCATTGATGATGTCCCTCAGGAACATCCTCAAGACATCTCCCCCCTGGATGGCCAGACATAAAGAGCAAGGGTGAAGAGGGCAGGTTGTCTTCCTCACTCTGCTAAGGATCTTGTCAACGTCATCGGTACTCACTGGTTGGAACTGATCCAGTATAATCTCATCAGCGGAGTTGCTGGATACCTCATCTATCAATTCTGCTATAACACCAGTGTCTAAGTCGGCTCTTATCTGAGATGTTTTATTGATAAAGAAGTTGTTAAACATGTCTCAGCAGGCTTTTGTTGGGTTAAGTAATGGGTTCTGCACAAGCGGAACCTGTGTCAGTTCCCTTACCACCCTAAACAGCTCTGCTGGATGAGACTCTGCAGATGCAATACATGCAGAGAGGAAAGATTTCCTCACTGTACGTATTGCCTCTCTATAGGAGCAGAGAAATTTCCTATGATGAGTTCTGTCAGATAAGAGCTGAGTTTTCCGCCAGATGCCCTCTAGTCGTCGTCCAACCCGCTTCATCTTCCTGAGTTCTTCCGTATACCATAGTTGATGATTAGAAGTGGGTTGGAAAGGACACTTGGGAGCAATCGTGTCGATAACCTTGGCAAGATCAGTGTTCCAGGTATTAACCAAAGCTTCGACAGAATCACTGGCGTTACCAACCATTAAACCCTTGAAGGATTTCTGGAATCCAATCAGTTCCATTAGCCTTTAAGGTGGACCATTCTCATGGGTCCTCCACCCCCGATGGGATGGACAGTGGTTCTAAGTTCAGCCTTGATCAGAAAATGATCCATCCATGACAATGCGGAGGTTTTTATTACCTCTGCCCACGGATATTCCTGTTCCATACTGAAGACTGCATCAAGGGTATGACCTGCACAATGCATGGGCCTGGCGACCAATTGGGATAGGCCATTGTTTTTCATGGACTCCATGAACTCCTGAGCTGCACCCATGAGATTTGACAAGCTGGCCTTGAGTGGGATGTTTAAGTCGCCCAAGACTAAAAGTCTAGGCGACTCCAAAAGCAGCTCTGAGACCAATTGTGTCAGCTCGGTTAGGGAGTCTGCCAGACAATGGTGTGGACTAGCAGAATCCCCAAACTATCCTTGGTCCTCAGGCTCAGGTACATACACTCGAAGTGGACTGTTTTCCGGACAGGTATCCTGGTCAAGGTAAGGTTATTCTTATGAACCAGAGCCACTCCGCCCCCTCGCCCACTTCCCTGTACCTGCTCACTGACAGAGTACCTAGCTGGGAGGGCGTGTGCCCAGGTTATAGCACTGCCTTCTCCCAGCCAGGTCTCTGTAAAGCAAGCCAGGTTGGCATCTTCATCTAGAGGGTCGTAAATATCTGAGTTTTATTTTTCACCGACCTGGCATTGCAAAGGAGCAAGGTAAGGTTCTGTGGAATGGTTGGTGCGCTCTCCAATCCATTCCAGGAGACAGAGTGAATTGAAGGCGGGATAGCTTTCATACATCGATCCCACCTTCCTTTGTAACAAACTTTCATCCTGTTCCCACCATACCTTCCTTTCCCCCGTACAACCTGGATTTTCACCCCCAGATCGCAACAGGCCACACATGTCAGGGATGATGGGAGTTGTAGCTCTTCACCTCTGGCTCTAACTCACCACCTTGTTATGCAGCAGAGCTGACCAGCTTTGATCAGTGGTTGATGCTTCTTTCCCAAGCAGCAGAGTTTCAGAGAATAGGCTGAAGACCCTGACAAACTCTCCAAGCCTTCTCACTCTTCTTCCTGAGATGTCTCCAAACTTCTCCAGGATTCTTCTGGCTCTTGTATCTTCCCTCAAGACACCAGACAACTCAGTAGTCTTATATAAAAGATCTACTTTATTCTACTATATATAAGTACTATATGCCCTACAAATCACAATCTCTACTCCACCAAAATACTCCACACTACACCACCACTACTCCACACTACACCACAATATACATTAGCAAACATTGCAATTTATAGCCATTGTTAGACACCACCCACCAGTCAGTTTCCACCCAGTGGGTGTGTACATACATCTTGATTGGTCCACATAGATCATCCCATACCTAAGACCAACCCAAGTGTTTCATCACTTTACCTTGACCACTTAATGAGTCTCAGGTGTTTGCAATCTATTACAGGTGTTCTCAATATACCTTCTATAACTTTGTCCTTGGCTCTCAAGGCTTCTTAATTATATTATCTTTTTCACCTGTGTATCTTCCTGATTGCTCCTGCTTAGTCACTTTGACATTCACATACATATTTTTATTTCTATTACTGTATATCCCATGTTGCTTTTTCCTTAACAACACATGCCTGTCCCTTAAAAGAAGCTACTCTCCTTGCCTCCTTCATCCCAGTATGACCTCAGATAGATGGCAGCATCTTTTACCTGCAGAGACTTATGATTTTGTTTCACTGATGGATGCCAGAGACTAAACCTGGGTTCATGTGCATATGTGCAGAGCATGTACTCTGTCCCTAATCTATGGACCAGTTCCTCTGACTTCTTTGCTTAATATTCTCATTTTATCTTGAGTGCCTCCTTTTCTACCCAGGTCCTCTCTGTCTCTTCACTGTTCCTCTGCTAACCACAGGGGAGCTTTCCAGCAGTTTATGTGCCATCTGCCAGATTTGGCAGCTCTTCCTGTTCTCCTTTGATTTTCCAGGCTTCCTTTTACAGAGATGGACGCATCCCTCAAGGGAAAGGGCCAGTGTTTGCTGTGCTCGTCTTGTCTGTTGGATTCTCAAGTGACCAAGCAGCATCCAACATGATTGTTGAAATATTTGAGGCCTATTTCTAGAAGAACAGATGGGCATCTCACTGTGGCAAGGCAGAAAATGCAGCTGGGCACACACAAAAATATAGGATTCAATATTGGGGGTGGGGGATGGGGGTGGGCAGAAAATGACAGGGAGTGAAAGAGCAGAGGGCCAGAAGCTGGATTCTTTGGTTTTGATGGAAAGTGACTAAATTACAGTTCCAAGAAGCTGGTTGTGGAGTGTGGGGAAATGGGACACTATAAAAACTACACTAATAGACTGAAATTAAGTGAAGTAGATGCATAAAGTGGCTATCAGGCAGCTTTTCCTAGCAGTCCAAAGCAGTCAAGTGTGGAATTAGCTCCCTGGGGAAGTGGATGGAACCCTGTTGCTAGAATCATTTAGAGTTGGAGAAGACAAAATACCAGAGAATGGTCTGTAGGGGACCTATCCTGCATTATTCACAGGAAAGAAAATGATAAAACCAGGTTTTCTACCTCCTGCTTTTTTTCTGCCCCACCCCTGCTGCTCCTATTAGCCTAAAATGAGAAAAATAGAGTTTTGTGCCAATGTAGAAAGGGGCTGGCACCTGCCAAGTCTGAAAAGTTATTCCTAATAATAACATAAGAGCTAGTGCAATGTTCCAATTGTGGGCCTGATTCATGAAGAGTCAAGAAGTATTTGGTTCAGATACTGGTTTTGCTATCTGCTTATACAAAGGACTAAGGCAAGCCACTTTTTGCTCTGTGTCAGCTATCTGCCTGTAACAGGAGGGTAATATAGTGCCCACTTTGCAGAGTTGTTGTGGAGACTACAAGAAGATTGTGTACATTGTTTGTTTTGAAAACTCTAAAACACTACATAAATGTATATGGGGGGTTGCAGACTGCCAGAAATAGTGCAAATTGAGTCCACTTTTAGGGTTAGGGTTAGGGAATCATGGGAACTGTATTTTATTGTGGCACCAGAGCTCTCTAACAGAGAAGGCTCAATGTCTCAGAAAAACAACAACAATTCCCATGATTCCCTAGCACTAACCCTAACCCTTAAAGTGGACTCAATTTGCACTATTTCTGGCAGTCTGCAACCCCCTTATATTAACTTAATCACAAGGAACACAATGGCAGACAGATCAGAAGTGGCTGGAGCAGGGATGACCAATGTAAATAAGAAGGACTATTATACCCTTTATAGCGGTAAAGAAGTGTTACTGGGGCTGGACAACTGAACACAAGACTTTAACCTCATCTAGTATGGCCAATGACAAGAGATTCTGGGAGATGAAGTTCAAAACCAGTTGTATTAGTCTCAACTGCTGTTCATAAGTAGGAGAGGGGACCCCAAAAGATCATCTAGCTGCCACCCCACCCTTCCACTGATTTAAGCCATGTAACTCAGTAACTCAGTGCGAAGTTACAGATGAGCTCAGTTTGCAATTTTCCACCTCTTACTCTGCAGAGAGTCCTTCCCCCTCCTTTGGGAGATGAGAATCCTATATGTGTGCGTACATCAAGCAAAGGAATGTGAAAAGAAGAGATCGTTAAAGATCTTTAAAGAAAAGCTTTTATTCTAAGCAAGCGATCTTAGTTAGCAAAAGGATATGCACTTTCCTTTAGGCATTACCTAGAAGTAGTTACAAAGTTACAAACAATCTAGGTCATGTTCAGCCAAGATTAAAAATGAACATAAGCCCCTAACATGACTAGCTAAAATACCTATTTTGTTCATGATACAGATGGAGTTCTGGGTCTTAGATGTTCATGGGGGAAACTGGTAGTCTGGACATCTTTGCCCAGCCTGCAACCAAGCTTCCCATAGGCGCGGCAGATGCATCAGTCCCTTTGTCTCTCTTTCTCTCTGTGTGTGTCTTGCGGCACCCTGAATATTTTATAACCTCACTGGGAAGCATCAGAAGCTTTCAGACTTCTACCCAGTGGGTCATCCTCATTGGGCAATTGTCTCTTGCTATCTCTATTGCTCATTCATAATGCTGAGCCCCAATTAAACACAACTTGAACCAATGCATTCTTAGCCCTTTGTTTATGTGAAGGGGAGGCTAAGAGCCCATTATCACACATGTAGAGGGCTAAAGAGAGCCAGCTTGGTCCTGAAAACCCACTGGATGGCCTTGGGCAAATCACACACTCTCAGCCTCAGGGGAAGGCAATGGCAAACCCCCTCTGAATAAATCTTGCCAAGAAATCCCCATGATAGGCCTGCCTAAGGGTTGCCATAAGTCAGAAACAACTTGAAGACACAAAACAACAAGTGGGCCATAACTGAGGTTTGAAATTTAATTTTTTTAAGAGAAGTATGGAAAACAACCAACTAGTCTGAGCAGAGATCTTTTGAGATCTCCCCCCCCCCCCCCCCCACACACACACACATCTGTTGTTCTATTATTGGCTTCAGTGGGAGCTTTGCTTCTGGGAAGATCAAATTCTAGATCAGCTCTGTCTCATGGCAGCTAATATTTACATGAAAATGTCCACATTAATTGATTTCATATTTGATCCTAAGGGTAAAATTGAGGAAGACATAAAATACTGATGAAGGCAGGGCTCCAGTTGACTTCCTCTCTCCTCGCCCTGACTGGGGCCTGGCCATCTAGATTGTATATTCTAGGCTTTTAGATATTGAACAATGATGTTAATGAGCCGCCAAGTGAGTGTTACCACCAGCCAAGTAGTTCTGAAAATTTACACCTTCAAGGTACAGGCTGGCTGGCTGCTTTCCAAGAGACTCATATGTATAACATCTCTCTCTCTCATTCTCTCTCTCTGAGAGAGGAAGGAGGGAGGGAGGAATAAGGGGAGTAATTGGTGACCCTGATGGATTACTCGGCCATGAATGTGGGGACATGTTTTTTGGGCATCCCATTTGTTGAACAGGTATTTATCCTAGGGTGTATCTGCACTGTAGAAATAATGTAGTTTAACACAACTTTAACTGCTATGGCTACATCCTACAGAATCCTGAGATTTGTAGTTTTGAAAGGCACCAGCACTCAGTACTAATACAAATGCCTTGTAAAACTAAAAATCCCAGGATTCTAAAGGATGGACCTACAGAACTTAAAGTGCTGTCAAATTGCATTACCTCTACAGTACAGATACACCCCTGGACTCTGCTTCTCATCAGGGATACTATTTCCAATTTTACTCCAAGGAGCGAAAATAATGAGAAGGGTGAAACAAATGAAGGTGGGGAACATTCACAAGGTTCAGATTTTCACAAGCTTCAAGTGTCTATTTGTGTGTGCGCGCATGTGTATATATGGGCATGTCTTCAAGTTGCCAGTCAACTTCTAGTGGCCCCATGAATTTTCACAGGGTTTTCTTAGAGGAGAAATAATCAGAGATAGTTTTGCCATTTCCTTCCTCTGAAATATAGTCTACATCACCTGGTATTCATTGGTGGTCTCCCATCCAAGTAGTGACCAGGGCTTACCCTGTTTAGTTTCCAAGATCAGACAAAGGCCCCATTTTCCACATTTCTGTATATTAAAAGCATTTCTTGTACATGTTTAAAATAGCCAAGCCCAAGTGAGAACAGAACTAGTGAGTTGGACCAAGATTTAGGAATGACCTGTTATTTGAAATGTGATAAATTTGGGACTGCCACCTGGGCTGCATTGCCAAAATGCATTGCCCTGGACTTCAAAGACCTGGAAAATGAGAGGTGAAAGTCCACATGAAATAGAAAGTTATGAAGGACAGGGAAAATACACCTGGGACAAAGGGAAACCAATGTCTTTGTTACCTACTGTTTATGGATACAGTAATTGTACTGCAGTTACTGTCTTTCTACCCTGCTTCAGTTACATAAAGTGTGCTATGACGTATCAGGTTGTTGTTGAAGAAGGTTGAATAGCAGACTGGAGACTGGATGTAGCCCACACAAAGTAATGTTTCTGGTCTCTGTTTCTGGTCCTGCCAAATTTTGATTAAAGTGTAGTAGAAAGATTTTGTTGTGCCCAATTTAATTCATATTGGAAAGAAAATAGTTTTTTAAAACTGTGTGCATGTGTGTGTTTGTGTGTGTGTGTGTGTGAGAGAGAGAGAGAGAGAGAAAGAGAAAGTGGTGTACAGTGGGTCCTTGGTATCTGCTTGGATTTGGTTCCAGGACCCTCCTTGGATACCAAAATCCGTGGATACTCACGTCCCATTAAATACAATGACAACTGGTGTCCCTTATATAAAATGGCAAAATCAAGGTCTGCTTTTTGGAATTTATATATATTTTAATGTTTTCAAACTGTGGATGTTTAATCCATGGATAAAGAATTGATGGGTACAGAGGGCTGAATGTAATATCCTAGCCATGATATCCCACATAAAATACTGCTGCACCATGGGACAAACACAGACACTACAAAACCTTTTATTTTGGGGAACCTAACCACTTTTGAAGGTGCTGGGTTCTGAGGACTTGGTGATATAACATTTGCTTCTGTAGACTTTTAAAAAATGAAATCTTAAAGTGTGGAAAAACCAGATTAAAAAGCACACATATGCAGTGTTTTTGATCCCAAAGTAGTTGCTGTCCTGATTTTCAGTTTTCTACTTGTGTTTCCAAGAACTGATTCCTACCATTACGTAGAGAGATCTTGTAGCACCTTTGAGACTAAATGAAAGAAAGAAATTGGCAGCATGAGCTTTCATAGACTTCAGTCTACTTCCTCAGATGCATTTGGTGGAGTGGAGGTCAGGCACAGACATATATATGTGAAGATGTCAATTCAAATTACAAATCCTTTGTGCATGGAAATGAAGTGGCAGGTCCAGTCTTGATGATGGTCGTTAGTGCACATAGACATAGAAAACTGGTCTTTGTGCAAGGGGCTGAACTGGTAGATCCAGTTTTGTAATGGGACTAGCCTGTGGTGAGGGGAATAGATGAATGTAGGGCATCCCTATGAGCATGGGTCAGATAGTGTTGAAGTGTGTGTAGTGAGTAAGGAACCCATTGTCTTTGTTCAATCCATTGCTGAGGGTCTGTAGTTTGTGGATAAATTCCAATTCTGCTTTTTATCTTTCCAATCTACCTTTGTAGTTCTTTTGTTCAAGGACCGCTGTTCTGAGGTCTAAGATGGAATGCCCAGAGAGATTGAAATGTTCTGCCAACGGTTTTTGTGTATTCCCATTCCTAATGTCTGATTTATGTCCATTTATCCTCTGGCACAAGGACTGACCTATTTGCTCAATGTAGAGTGCTGAAAGGCATTGCTGACAAAGTATAGCATAGATCACATTAGAAGATGAGCATGTGAAGGCCCCCCTAATATTGTGGGTGATGCCATTAGGTATTGTGATGACATTTCCTGGATAAATGTGTGGGCAGAGTTGGCATCTTGGTTTGTGGCAAGGCTTAATACCTGTGTCATCATCTGTGTTGTGTGTCGTCTTGTAGCTGAGTACCCGTTTGAGGTTTGGAGGCTATCTGTAGGCGAGTAAAGGTCTGCCACCAAGAGCCCTTGAAAAAGTGGCATTATTGTCCAAAATGGATTGTAGTTCCTTGATGAGTGGTCCCAATTGGGAGCTGTATGTGACCACTAGTGGAGTTCTGTCATTTTCCCTCTTCGGTTTGTTCTGTAATAAATCATTCCTGGGTACACGTCTTGCCTTGTTTATTTGTTTTTTCACTTCATGTGGTGGGTACTGTAGTTTGAAGAATGCTTGTTGTAATTCCTTGAGTTTGGTACTTCTGTCCTATGGGTCTGAGCAGATATGATTTTGTTGGAGTGCTTGGCTGTAGACTATGGATCTAGTGGTGTGTTCAAGGTGGAAGCTGGAGGCATGTAAGTACGTGTAGCGGTCTGTGAGTTTGTGATATAGTGTGGTGCTTTCATGAAGTCTATGAAAGCTCATGCTGCCAATTTCTTTCTTTCAGTTCGTCTCAAAGGTGCTACAAGATCTCTCTACATACTGATTCTACAGACTAACATGGCTATATCTTTGATTCATATCATGTACCCCTCAAAGAAGGCTGGGTTTCTACTATTGTTTTGGGATGTGTGGTAAAATACAGTTGGATCAGAAATACTAGGAGTAGAGAGCATGATTTCTGACAATGCCAGAAGTACATGATCACTTTTCTTGGCTCTTTTTTCATTGTGGGGATAGGGGCATCACAGGAGACCTTTTGCCAAATAAAATAATCTCAGGTCTATGGCTGCTCCCACACAGGACAAGTAAGAGGACACTGACCCGTCTCATCTGGAGAGAGAAAATTGCATAGATAGCATCAGGAAGATGCCTGCACAGGACACTACCACTCTTGACCTATCTTATACTGACTCCACATTTGTGCAATTGTACAATGGATTTCCATCTCCGAACTGTGCTCTCTTAACTAATGTTGACCCCTTCCTTACTACTGTACTCTGAACTACTCTCCTCTGCTTGTGCCTTTCTCTTCCGCCTTGTCCTCTGCCTCCAGTTTTCTCCTCCAGTCCAGGAAATATATGTCTTACTCAGTGGTGTCTGGCAGCCAAAATAACATGCTTACTCTTTTCCTTTGCCAGGGTGGTGGTCTCCTCCTGAGATGGAAGCTGCCATGGTGGTGACTGAAGCCTGGAAGGGAGAGCTTGCATTTCTCATTGGCCATGGCAATGGCCTCCTTCTCAGAAGGAAGCCCCTGCTGCAGCAAAGCCTGGAGGGGAATGCTCACCCCTTCTCACCACCCCCCAGTGGGAGGAGGGCCTGACCAGGTGTCACCCCTCTTCTGGAGTGTCACCCAGTTCATGCCATAACCCCTGCAACCCCCTAATGATGCCACTGGCCTTACTCACATTGCATATGTTTTCTCTAGTTTTCTCTTATTAGTGGAATGCTACCTTTCCCACCCTGACAATCAACCATGCTTCCCAAAAGATTAAACTAGTCCATTTATTCAGGCCTTCCTTATATGCTTTCTTCATTTCCCCCACTCATTTCCTTACCTCTTTCTTTGGTTATTTTGACTGTCCCTAGATCATGCACCTGCTGGGAAGTAGTGTGCACTTCTCAAGTTCTGTATAATACTCAATCCCTTTTACACACTTTGGACTAAATGTGTATAAGTGTTCTCAGTGCATAGATAGTGAGATTTAAACAGGTAAAGACAGCACATTGGGTAAGTGATTGTTAGAGCCATACAATTAATTACAACTGGTGATAACAAACCACTTGTAAAGGTCATTAGTAATTTTGAATGCTCAGTTTAATTTTATAAAGGGGATGGATTCCCTGTGTGTTCGGCAGCTTGTGAAGTCCCAGGTTTTCATTGGACTGATGCTAAGCAATTGGAATGGAGTAATGAAAGAACTTGATGCAGGTGCAACCTGTTTGGGGCAAAAGTGAGAAAGACCACATAATTTATTTGTATTAAAATAAATATGTACTATGTGTTTTCTTTTCTCATCTATGAATAATATGGATATTTCAAAGACAGGGATGAAAAGTTAGCTACCTGGTAGTTCAGAGGCTTATAATGAAAGCAATGGGCGAGGCAGTTATACCAATGCAGCTCCTGATCGGTCCTGTGTTTGCAACCTAACACTGTAAAACATACCTAGGTTCCTTTCACAGTAGGCAACTGTGTTTTGTGTATGCTTTGTATGTTTTGACTTTAATTGCCATAGTTGCATCCTATGGAATCTCATGGTATATAACATACTAGAATTCTAAATACCCTTCTACAAATCCCATCACCTCACAGGAACAAATCATGACTGTTAAAGTGGAATTACAGTGCTACAAGTGTATAGTGTGAAAGTGCACCAAGTTATTAAATATTGTTGGTATGGGAGAAGAATGTTAGTCTAGGCAGCAGCTGTTCACTGAGCGGTATTCCATGTTTTTTGCTCAAAGATACTGGAGCAGGAACATCATCAATTTGAGTAACAGTACCCTGAAAGGATTCATAGCAGTGTCAGGAGTCATTCACGCTTACTTTTTTGAACAAAGAGATTTGCATCTCTGAGCGGATTCAGAACCGATTCAGAATTGTTTCAGTGTTCCCACTACGTTTTCTGTGATCGAATCTCTCCATGCCATTAACCCTGTTGCCATTCAAATTTGCCATCGTATCAATTTAAAATGGAGGTGCCTCCATTTGCAGGAATGATGCAGCATGATCTGAATCAATTTGGTAGCATGGTCACACTACTGAAGGTGCGGATCGTTGTGGCTCTTAAAAAAAGAACTGCTAAGGGGTCCAGTGCCAAATGGACCAGTTTAAGTGGGCTTTTCAGCTGGTACCTCCCCCCCCCCCAACTCCACTGAGTGCAGTCGGAGCAAGTGTGAATGATGTAAAAACAATGTTTCCACATCGGTTTATTTCCATAGTGTGGATGGAGCCTCAGGCATCTTGCTGTTTGCAACAATTATGCCACTGAAGCTGATACTAGATTCATAAGTCTCTCAGCTTAATGAAAACTTAGGTATTTGCATTATGAACAAATTAGTTTTGTTAGAATTCAGCTATAGCTGTGTTAGTCTGTAGAATCAGTATGTAGAGAGATCTTGTAGCCTCTTTGAGACTAACTGGAAAAAAATGTTGGCAGCATCAGCTTTCATAGACTTAAGTCTACTTCCTCAGTTGTTTAATTCAATTGCCTGCCACCCAGAATTCTCTATTAGAAGCAACTATAGCTTGCTGTGATGCTTTTAATGATTATTTCACAGATAAAATCTCTTGGATAAGAGCTGACCTGGATGCCAACTTTAAGTCAGTAGTAACTATAGGTGTATCCAGCGCCTCTGCCATTACTGTTAGACTGGATCAATTTGAGTCGGTAAGTACTGAGGACATGGACAAGCTTCTTAGTAGTTTGAAAAAGATGACCTGCCCTCTCAACCCTTGCCCAACTTGGCTGGCAGTCCAGGGGGTTGATACCATCAACTTGCTGTTGAAAAACATAATTAATGTGTCCTTCAGGGAGGGGTCCCTGCCCTCTTGTCTTAAGGAGGCAGTGGTTAGACCACTCTTAAAAAAGCCCTCCCTGGACCCCCTGGATAGAAACAACTATAGACCTGTTTCGCTGTTGCTATTTTTGAGCAAAGTAATTGAAAGGGTGGTTGCCAACCAACTACAAGTTGTCTTGGAGGAAACTGATTTTCTGGATCCATTTCAAACTGGATTCACGATGGGATACGGAGTTGAGACTGCCATGGTCGCCTTAGTCGATGATCTCCATCTGGGCATTGACAGGGGAAGTGTGACCCTGTTGGTGCTCTTGGATCTCTCAGCGGCCTTCGATACCATAGACCATGGTATCCTTCTGGATCACCTGAGAGAGTTGGGCATCAGTGGCAGTGCTTTGCAGTGGTTCCGGTCCTACCTCTCGGGTAGGTTCCAGATGGTGTCGCTTGGGGACAGTTGTTCAGCCAAGAGGGAGCTCAAATTGGATATCCCTCAAGGTGCGATTCTGTCCCCAATGCTATTCAACATTTACATGAAGCCACTGGGTGAGATCATCTGGAGGCATGGGGTGGGGTGTTATCAGTACGCTGATGACACCCAAATATATTTCTCTATGTCTCGGACTGATTCAGTGACTAAGGATGGCATCTCTCCTCTGAATGCCTGTCTTGAGGCGGTAATGGACTGGATGAGGGAAAACCGACTCAAGGTGAATCCAGGTAAGATGGAGGTACTTGTCATATGAAATCCGAACCCGGGAATGGAGTTATGTCAGCCAGTTCTGCATGGGGTCACGCTTCCCCTGAAGGACTCTGTCCGCAGCTTGGGGGTACTCCTTGACTCGTCGCTCCACTTGACAGCTCAGGTGGATGCGACAGTCAGGAGCTCCTGTTATCAGCTTCAGCTGATACGCCAGCTGTGCCCCTTCCTGGAGCAGGGAGACCTTGAAACAGTAGTACATGCACTGGTAACCTCTCAATTAGACTTCTGCAATGCGCTCTACATGGGGCTACCCTTGGGCCAAGTTCAGAAACTTCAGCTTGTACAAAATATGGCAGCCAGATTGATTGGGTACTTCCCATAATGACCATATAACACCAGTCCTGAAGACCCTTCACTGGCTGCCAATTAGTTTCCGGGCAAGGTACAAGGTGTTGGCTATTACCTTTAAAGCCCTACATGACTTGGGACCAGAATACTTAAAGGAGCGCCTTCTTCCGTATTGTCCATCCCACACACTAAGGTCCTCAGGGAAGAATCTTCTATAGCTAAAAAAATCTAGGCTTACATTGGTTACCCAGAGGGCCTTTTCCACTGCTGCTCCAAAGCTGTGGAATGAGCTGCCGGAGGAGATCCGTCACATCTCCACTCTTACAGCCTTCAAAAAGGCTCTTATTATTATTATTTATTGTTTTGTTAGGTTTCAAACACCATATCTGCTTATTATGTGACAATAAAGTGAAAGAATTTAGGATTGTTTTGTCTATTGTTCCTGTGTGCCTTCAAGTTGTTTCTGACTTATGACAATCCTAAAGTGATCCTGTGAGGGATGGGGTGAGAAACACCCTTATCCAGATCTGCAGAGTCATAATAGTCTAATGCTCAAACTACTACACCATGCTGTACTATATTGTTTTTTTCTGAATTTCAAGTTGTTTTTCACTTTTATTTGGACATGAATAAGTCCCATTTTGTTTGGTTTGGGATTCCAGGAATGTGATACAGAATTGAGAATATATCCTGGGCAGAGAAATAACCCTCAACATCGGTGTCCTTTGCATTTGTGCCAGGATCCATAGTTGGCTCTAGTGGAATATTTCCCCCTTTTCTTCCTTTAAAAAAATAACCACTGCTGCTATATCACAAACAGGAATTGACAGATATGTCTATTTCCTGTCTGAGTCAGTTTTTCCTGTATTTGATCAAAAGTCCATTCTGTCCTGTTTCCTTATCAGTATGTCACAGGGTTTTTTAAAAATTAGGTTTATAGTAGTTTGCATTTAAGCTGAGTGTTTACCCCATCCAGTTCATTTTTCTATGTGTTTCCTACCAAATATGCTGTTTGTACACATCTTTGAGTTCCAAAGTGCTTCACAGTATTCAAAGATAATGTGCAGGGCAAAAGATAACTGCATTCTAATCTTCCTTTTAGTCTGGGAATGTGTATTAGGTCAGTCTGCCTATAGAGATGGACTGAACAAATTCCTTAAGCACCTCTAAATCACAAACTGTCCTTGCAAAACCTCAGTTTCCTATGTGGCAAGGGGAAACTGCTGCCAGACAAAAGCAACCCGCCACATATTTTTCTTTGTTTTTTGGAACTGGGCCATGGTTTGCATGTTACCATTCTAAAAGGGCTGACCAAATATATTTTGCTGCCTGAGGAAAAGAATAAGATGGCACCACAAAAACTGACTAGACTTATGCTTACTCTTCAACACTGGGATGGGACAGTGTCTTCCATTTCACCCAAAAGCCAGCTAGCTTTGAGAGACACAGGGTAATGTACACGGCAGCTGGCTCTCCATATTTGCCACTAGACTTTAGGGCTAGCCTTGCCTTTTGGGAAAAGGAAAATCTGACTGTACACAGGCAAGCTAGTTACTAGTCCCTCTTCCTGCATCTATAAGAGCCCTGGTGGTGCAGTGGTTAAATGCCTGTACTGCAGCCACTCACCCACAAACTGCAAGGTTGTGAGTTCAATACCAGCTAGGGCTCAGGCTCGACTCAGGCTTGCATCCTTCCGAGGTTGCTAAAATGAGTACCCAGCTTGATGGGGGCAATTAGCTTGCAGTTATAAACCACTTAGAGACTGCATAGCACAGTATGAAGTGGTATATAAATGAAGCTGCTATTGCTACTGTAGCTCCTGTTGTTTTCCTGGCAATAAATAAATGTTAAAGTATAAAACAATGGAAAAATATCAAGGATCGTGCATCCATGCCTAAGCAAATTGTTCAAGTTATAAATAGTGCACATCAACCGACTATGAACAAAAGCCCAAAGCCCAATTTTTCTTCCTTAAGGGCAGAATTTCAGCTTCCCATTAAGGTGCCAAAAATCAATGGCCAGCATATCACATCGCTCACTGGCTTGTAAATCATCCGTTTAAATGAAATAAATTGGGGAGCTACTTCCTGGTCTTGGCCGCTGATTACAATTAAGGTGACAGTAGATATGTATGAGACTGAAAAGAATGGCAAAACAAGTGGTTACTCTATAAGGAAAGTGCAAGGACCGTAACACTGTGATGGGAAGGTTCATGAATATGAGCAATTGCCTGTACAAAATACACAATGGAGACAAATGGGGGAGATTAAAATAATAAATGTTAACGATGCAAAAATAATGAGGTTGGAGCATAAGAGAATGTATAAAGGCATTAATGTAAGCCAAAATAATAAGGAATAAAAAGCCAAATTAACCCCACAGCTTAATTGCAAGTAATTCATACTTGCAAATCTATGTAGCCAAGATGGGCGCCTTCCAAAGGTCTGGGAACCAAATCTGCCCCCCTCCCATACCAACTGTGGGCAAAGCAAGGCTTAGAAATTCAGGGAAAGGAAGGGGGGAAAGAAGGAAAAGAAAAACTGGAAATTACTGCCTCCAGGAAGGAGAAATCCCATTTTCATGGGAAACGTTTTGAGGGGAGACAGGGAGCATTGAGGGATTCACAGGCCACAGAAATGGTCCTAGGAGGTGGTATGAGAGCTGCATTTTGCCCATCTCTGTTGTATAAGATTGCTACCTCATATCATGGTAAGCACACACTCCTGATTGATCAGGAAGAAAGAAAGAAAAACAGCTGCAGAGCTTGGAAATGGTAGTTTTTTTGCATTAGAGTTTTCAGAACAGTGGCCATGCTGGCTAGGGGATTGGGGGATTTGTTGACCAAAAAGCAACTACTCTACAGCTATGGGCAGCTATTGCAGGAGATTGTGGAAACAACTGCTGCATCATCTCTTAATCTAGCAAGCCCACCACAGATTCAGCATGCCTGCGGAAGCCTTTGAAACAACCCTGCTGTGTGATGTATTCATATGTCTATGGGAGGGGGCAGAGAAAGGAAAAGTAGGGGGTTAGCAATACATACAACTCTGGCTTCAAACACAGTGACACAGTATCTGTCCTCCAGTGTCTTCCACCTGAGTGTTGCCACACTTAGCTTATTTGCAGGGCCAGCCTTGATCAGAAGATTTAGAACCCAAGGGAGACATGCTATATTTTATAATAATAATAATAATAATAATAATAATAATAATTTAATACCCCGCCCCTCTGAGAACAATCGGGGCGGCTTACATCATAAAAAAATCATCTCATTACAATTTAAGAACAATTCCCCCCTCCCCCCCTTAAAAAGTTATTAAACCAATTACAATTAAAACAAATTATAAAGGAGGTAAATTCCTCCATAAAATCACATACAAACCATAACAAAGAAAAAAGTGCAGGCAAGAGTAAGTATACTGGCTCATAAAAAACCTAGTCATAGAGGTCATAGAAGGCCATAGAAGGCCATAGAAGGGGGGAGGATCTTCAAAAGGGACTGGAGCCATAAGCTGGTAGTTATTCTGGGAAGGCCTGCCGGAAGAGATCCATCTTGACAGCCTTCTTGAAGCTGTCAAGTGATGTCAATTGACGGATCTCCTCCGGCAGGCCATTCCACAGTTTGGGGGCAATAACAGAAAAGACTCTCTGGCAGGTAGTCACCAGTCTCGTTTTTTGAGGCTGTAACAAATTCCTCCCAGAGGACCGGAGGGTGCGGGGAGGATTGTACGGGAGGAGGCGGTCCTTAAGATAGCCTGGACCCAAGCCATTTAGGGCTTTAAAGGTAATAACCAACACCTTGTACTGGGCTCGGAAACTAACAGGCAGCCAGTGGAGGCACCTTAGTACCGGGGTAATATGGTCCCCCCTAGATGTACCAGATATTAATCTGGCCACCATATTTTGAACCAATTGCAGTTTCCGAACCAGGCACGAGGGTAGCCCCATGTAGAGCGCATTACAGAAGTCAAGGCATGAGGTTACCAACGCGTGCACAACGGTCTCAAGATCCCCTACGTCCAGAAAAGGGCGCAGCTGGCATATCAGCCGAAGCTGATAACAGGCGCTCCTGACCGTCGCGTTGACCTGATTCGTCATCAGGAGCGACGAGTCAAGGAGCACCCCCAAGCTGCGAACGCAGTCACTGGAGGAGAGTGTGACCTCATCCAGGACTGGAGGTTGCAACCCAATTCCTGGTTTCAGGGCCGCTACCGTGAGCACCTCCATCTTGTCTGGATTCAGCTTCAATCTGTTTTTCCTCATCCAGCCCATTACCACCCCAAGACATTCATTGAGAGAAGAGATGCCATTGGAATTCGAGACCGACGAACGAGATATGGAGAAATAGATTTGGGTGTCATCAGCGTACTGATAACACCCAGCACCATAACTCCGTATAATCTCACCCAGCGGCTTCATATAGATGTTAAACAACATCGGGGACAAAATAGCTCCCTGAGGGACCCCACAAGTGAGGTCCCTCTTGCTGGAGGTACAGTCCCCGAGCAGCACCCTCTGGGACCGACCCGAGAGGAAGGACTGGAACCATTGCAAAGCAGTGCCTCCGATACCCAGCCCCCTCAGGCGGTCCAAGAGGATGCCATGATCTATTGTATCGAAAGCCGCTGAGAGGTCTAGAAGCACCAACAGGGTCACGCTACCCCTGTCGATGCCCAGACGCAGATCGTCGGTCAAGGCAACCATGGCAGTCTCAACCCCAAAGCCTGTCCTGAAGCCGGTTTGAAATGGGTCTAGATAATCGGTTTCATCCAAGACTGCCTGGAGCTGAAGAGCAACTGCCCTCTCAATCACCTTGCTCAAAAATGGCAGCAATGACACAGGCCTATAGTTCTTCATGTCCAAGGGGTCCAGGGAAGGTTTTTTCAGAAGCGGCCTAACTGCCGCTTCCTTTAGACATGATGGAACATGTCCTTCCCTGAAGGACGTATTGATGATATCCGTAAGGAATCTCATCAGTGCATCCCCCCCTGGATGGCCAGCCAAGATGGGCAAGGGTCGAGAGGGCAAGTCGTCTTCCTCACCTTACCAAGCAGCTTGTCCACGTCCTTGGTACTCACAGATTGCCACTGATCCAGTAAAATTACGTTGGCGGAGTCGGTGGACGCCTCGCCTATAGACTCTGTCCCAATGGTGGCGTCAAGGTCGGCTCTTATCTGAGAGATTTTGTCTGCAAAGTAGTTGTTAAATGCGTCGCAGCAGGCCGTAGTCGGGTTAAGCAAGGGATTTGGCGCAGGGGGCACCTGCGTCATCTCCCTTACCACCCTAAACAGCTCTGCCGGACGAGACTCTGCAGATGCAATACGTGCAGAGGAGAAAGCTCTCTGCTCTGCACGTATTGCCTCCCGATAGGACCAAAGAAAGTTCCTATGGCGAGTTCTGTCAGATCGGAGTCGAGTTTTCTGCCACGTGCGCTCTAGTCATTGTCCAAATCGCTTCATTTTCCTAAGCTCAGAGGTGTACCATGGCTTATGATTTGAAGCGAAATGGCAAGGACGCTTGGGAGCGATCGTGTCAATAGCCCTGGTAAGATCACTATTCCATGTATTGACCAGGGCTTCGACAGGATCACCGGCATTCCCAACCATTAAACCCTCCAAGGCTTTCTGGAATCTGGTAGGCTCCATTAGCCTTCGAGGGCGGACCATTCGAATAGGTCCGCCACTCCTGGGGGTGCAGATATTGGCTCTGACTTCCATCTTGACCAGGAAATGATCCGTCCATGACAATGCGGAGGTACCAACCACCTCCGCCCACGGATATGCCTGTTCGGTACAGAACACCGCATCAAGTGTATGACCTGCGCAATGCGTCGGCCCGTTGACCAACTGGGATAGGCCCATGTTTGTCATGGTATCCATGAACTCCCGAGCCGCACCTGTTAAGCTGGTCTCGAGCGGAATGTTGAAGTCCCCCAAGACAAGAAGCCTGGGAGACTCCAACAACAGCTCAGAGACCAGTTGCGTCAGCTCGGACAGGGAGTCTGCTAGACAACGGGGTGGCCGGTAGACTAGCAGAATCCCCAAACTATCCCTGGCCTTCAGGCTAAGGTACATACACTCGATGTGGGTTGTGTGACGAATAGGTATCCTGGTCAAGGTCAAGGTGTTTTTGTAAATCACAGCCACTCCACCCCCCCCCGCCCACTTCCCCTCACCTGCTCACTAACTGAGTACCCAGCTGGGAGAGCCTGCGCCCATATAGCGCCACTGTCCTCCCCCAGCCAGGTCTCTGTAAAGCAAGCCAGGTTGGTGTCCTCATCCAGGAGAAGATCCTGGATGATGTGAGTCTTATTCTTCACCGACCTGGCGTTGCAAAGGAGCAGAGTGAGGTTCTGTGGAATGGTTGGTCTGCTCTCCAAACCATCCTGGGAAACAGAAGAAACTGAAGGTGGGATAGCTATTAAGCAGTGATCCCGCCTTCTTTTGTAACATATGTTTCTCCTGTTCCAGCCATACCTCCCATTCCCTTGCACCACTCCAATCGCTGCCCCCCCTACATTTCCCGGCTCCAGATGGTTACAAACCTGCAATTCCCCCCCCCCCCCAGCCGCGACCATGGTGTTAAGCCAAAAAAGGTCTTTATTGAGCAGGTCTGAGTCCCACCACCGCTAATGCCTCAGATGGAATTGCAAGGCCAGGTGGCAAAGTCCTCTCCCCCGGTGCACTGCTGCCGAAGAGGAAGGCTCAATGGGGGCCAATTTAAAGGCCCAGTTGGTCCCG
Organism: Phrynosoma blainvillii; assembly: GCA_026167975.1. Classification (NCBI taxonomy): domain Eukaryota; kingdom Metazoa; phylum Chordata; class Lepidosauria; order Squamata; family Phrynosomatidae; genus Phrynosoma; species Phrynosoma blainvillii. The sequence continues at coordinate 160,459,163 of JANUYF010000004.1, forward strand.
CCTCCCTCCGGTGTTCCGTGCCGCGGCAAGCCGGTGCTTGGGGCTTTTGGGCCCTCTGTAGGGCCAGGTGGCAAAGTCCTCTCCCTCGGTGCGCTGCCGCCGAAGAGGAAGGCTCAATGGGGGCCAATTTAAAGGCCCAGTTGGTCCTGCCTCCCTCCGGTGTTCCGCACCGCGGCAAGCCGGTGTTTGGGGCTTTTGGGCCCTCTGCAGGGCCAGGTGGCAAAGTCCTAATGACAACAATGTCTTATGTGTTTAAGGCTTTTGTAAACTGGTTTTAACTTGCATTTTTAAACAGAATTGTTGTTTAACTGTTCTGTAACTTTGGTATGAATAGTTTTTGAGGTGTACTATACTTTGTTTTACCTTGTTGTAAGTGAGAGAAAAGCAGAACATAAATTAAATTCAAAAATAAGCATGTCTGCTCTCCCTCTTCCTTCTATTAAATTCTGTTCTCTAAGGCACCAGGTGCTACCAAGCTTTGTTCCTTGACCCACCAGGTACTGTCCCTCTTCCCCAATGAACTGTACTTCATCCCAGTAGGGTTCACTGCCCCTTCTATAAAGCAACACACTTATAAGATTTCAGAATCTAGGCCTCTAGCAACTGGGCCACCTGTTTCCAGAATCCTCATCCTCAGGCCAAACAGGAGGAACCTTCTGGATAGATTCAGGGAGAGTTGACATAGTACTAGCCATTAATGCACATTTTATGCATTGTGTTAAGTTGGTGAATCATCACCTGCTCAAGGATGCCTGATCATTTGAATAACAATACATCCTGCAAGGCCTCATGGCTTTCCCTTCTCAAACAGAGGGCCTTGGACCCTCCAGATGTTTTAGACTTCAGCTCACAGAAGTGGAACAGCCAACATAGCAGTAAGGGATCATGAGTGTTGTAGTACAACAACACATCTGGAGGGCCAAAGGTTCACATCTCTGTCCTAAAAGGAAAATACGTTCAGCCCTACCATGAGTACCTGTATAGTCTATAATCAAGATGCTGTTTACTCCCATCTTCCAACCATCCATGTGCTCATCAGACTAAGACTAAGGCCAAGTCTGCATGGGCCAAAATCCTCTAGAAGCAGTCCAGAGTATCCTGGCCCCAAAGCTAACTCAATGTCGCCATTATCTTGGGCACTCTGTTGCGACACCAGGTGGCTCTTTGCAAGCATGTCCCACTGTGTTGCCTGGGGCTGCTGGTGTGAGTTGTTTCCTCTGAGGTCAGAATGCAGTGTCCAGCATCGATCACATGGCTAGATGCCTTGTTCTGACCTCAGAGTGAGTGACTTGTGCCAATGGCAGTAGTGTTGGATGGTGCAGTGGGATATATTGTAAATAGCCACCAGGCCTCACAGTGGAGGGCTCCAGGAAGATCCGAAACAAAAGGTGATTAAAAAAAAAACTGTTTTAAGGGGCAGTATACCTTGGATTCAAGTGCTTACCTGGCTAGACATCATCTGAACACTTTAAACTAGAACTGGGGATTGGGCCCTTCATTGGCCAGACTGATCACAATAGGAACAGGGGGAGGACATTTTATTTGGCTCGTGAAGACAGGGTCTGTGCTAGAGAAGACTGTTCTCCGAAGCGAAGCGAACCAAAGCAAAGCAAAGCAAACCAAAGCATGTTTTCAATCCTCTGGAGAGCCACGAGGTCAGACCTAGGAACAGTACAATTCTTTCATCTTTGCTGGCTGGTAATTACAGAGATGCTGATCAGCGAACTCCTTTTTGTGCTTAAAATTGCAAGCAGAGTTCAAACTCTGTGTGGGAAAGATTTCCACCTTGGAATTGCAGGGCTTAAAAGACAGAGTGAAATCTCTGAATTTGTGAGCAAACCTGTTAATCACTCAAAGCTGAAATTTAAATAAAGTCTGAGCTTTTTGAGATTTTGTAGCTACTTTGATAGGCTCTTCAGATTACCTACAGCTAAAATTACAGGATTTTTCATACCCATGCCAAAAGTATTGTAAAAATAAGTTGTTTGATTAAAAAAAATGGACACATACTCATCTTAAATTCTGCACAAGCAATATATTAATGTAGACTGACATACATCTTCTCAATTTTCATGTGTTATTTTATGACTAATATTAGGGCTGCACTAATTTGGTGATAGCAAAAATGAGGTTTCAAGAAAGTTTCACAAAAAACACCTCTCGTTCCTTTTATCACACATTGTTCAGAGGAGCATCATTCTTTTCTTAGTCTATGCTTGTGGTGCCATTTCAAGACATTGTTGTCATTATCCTCATCAGTTCAACCAATTTTGTGAATATGTGATAATGTCTCAAAGCTAAATCAGAGTGAAGGCAATGCTTCCCACTCACGTTTTGTGTAGCTTTGTAATTCCCTTCCTTTACCCCCAAAGGAAGTTGTTCACACTGAGCTAGAGTCAGAGGTTTTATATAGCCAAGTGGGAGGGATGCAGCTCCTTGGTGAAATACATGCTTTCCAAGCAGAAGGCCACAGCTTCAACCCCCACCCCCCCCACCCCCCGCCTTCTCCAAATGCAAGTGGGAGTAGGGTTGCCAGGTCTCTGGCCATTGAGTGGTGTTTCAGGGACTTGCTGTGCTTCTCTGGGTCTCCAAGAAGGGAGATGACTCTCAGAGTGAGCAGCAATGGAAGAGGAGAAAGTTGGGTTTTATTGCATTAACTTTAAAACGGTATGCCCTCCAGCTGGAAGGGAGAGTCCCAATTAATCATCTGTCATCCCACTTTTTCAACTGCTTTTAGAATGTCAGAGTTTCTCTCTCCCCACACTTTCCCTTTTTGTCCTCCTCTTACTTCAGTTGCTACAAATGAATTTCAAAATCACAAAAAGCAATTTGCACTCAACTCAGAGGGGAGAGGGGAGAGGAATCTTGCCCTTATCAGTAGGCTCAGGCAAAAAGAAACTGCTACAACCTCTCCAACTTGTTTGTTCTTCCTCTTTAATAATTTTGGCCATATTGACAACATTTTGATGTTGCTTGCCCACAAGTGCCCAGGCAGTGGCATCACTAGAGTTGGTATCATCCAGTGCAATAATTCATTGGTGTCAACCATTCCCCCCATTGACCTCCTCCCATATTACACCATACAAAATCTTTAGTAATTTTTTTGTACTGATGTTACTCATAAAGCATAATTCCCATATATCACAATGGTAGAGTTCAAAAATATAGCTGTGTTAGTCTGTAGAATCAGTATGTAGAGAGCTTGTAGCACCTTTGAGACTAAGGGCCTCTGCAGACCAGCCCTTTGTGGTGTGTTGGAGGTGGGGAAGGGGAGAGGCAGCTGCACCCCGACGATGCTGTGCCAGAAGAGGCAGAGAAGAGCCATACGCCGGCTCTTGGGGCAGCCTTTTGTGTGGTAGCCCCGCCCATCTGCATCCCCCCCAACTGAAAGAAAGAAACTGGCAGCATGAGCTTTCATAGACTTTGTCTACTTCCTCAGTAGACTGAAGTCTACGAAAGCTCATGCTGCCAATTTCTTTCAGTTAGTCTCAAAGGTCCTACAGGAACTCTCTACATTACCGTATATCACTGCAGATAATGACAATAGTTGTGACAGAAACAACTAGCAAAATTAAATTATACCTGTAAATCACAGCATCATATGCACAGCCTAAATGTATTTACATGTACAGTGCTTCTTGTGATTATAGTGAAAATTTGGTAAAATGTGATGTTTTTAATGAAAATTTTAAAAGAATAAAAATTTGGGGGCTCTCCTTTTTCCTCCCACTGAGCCTCACCCCACTCACACCATCTTTTCAGCATTTTAAAGGAACACAGGTGAATGCCACAGCCCATTTCTGCCAACCTTTGGGGAGTAGTGCTGTCACCCTCTTAGGGTGTCACCTGGCGCAGCCTGCACCCTCCCAGACCCCCCTAATGAGGCCTCTGTGCCCAGGTTTTCATCTGTGAAATGATGGAGGGTATGTGGGGCAAGTGTGGTCCCTGGATCATCATTTTGTGGTTCTGAAACCCCCAAGAGTCCTATGAAGACTCCAGATTTAAATATTAAGGGGGAAAACCCAGGTTACAGACGCAAAGATCCCTTTGGTCCCCACTCCTCCCATCAATCCTCACAACTGTTCCAGATTAGCTGAGGTCTCATAAATCCAGGCCCATGACCTCCCTAACTGAGTCTAGCCATCTGGTGTGTGGTCTTTCCTAGTCTTTTCTGATGAATCGTGCTTTCTCATTATGTAGCCAAAGTATGAAAAAGATATGGCCAAAATACAACAACAACATCTCATGATGTGGCAAAAGTACAGTAAAGCCTCAATTTGATCATCTTGGCTTCCATGGAGAGTTCAGGCTGATCTGTTCAAGGACTCATTTGTCTTTTGTCCTTAGCACTCTTGTTCAACACCACATGTCAAATTAGTTTATTTTCTTCCTGTCGGCTTTCTTACACTATTCGGCTCTCACGTTCATCCGTACATGGTGATGGAAAATACAATGGACTGGATGATTCTAACTTTAGTGCTCAGTTGCACATCTTAACTCTTTAGGATTTTGTCTAGTTCTTTCATGGCTGCTCTTCCCATTGCTAGTCTTATTTCTTGGCTGCAGTTTCTGTTCTGATTAATGTTTGAACCAAGGTACAAGGAATCTTTTAACTATTTTGATTTCCTCATTGTCTAGGTTGAAATTATGTAGTTCCTATGTGGTCATTAATTTTGTTTCCTTTATGCTCAGCAGCAAGCCTATCTTTCCACTTTCCTCCTTGATAGTTTTAATTTTGCTTGTTGTTTATGTTGCAACTACTGTATTGTCATTACATTGAGTGATAACACAATTTACAAGTAAAATTATTATTTAAAAAAAATCTAAGAATTCTGTATGGTGTAGTATGGGAGAAGGTCAATGCAGGGTGACAGCATGAGTTCCTGCACTGGGTGATGGCAACCCAGAAAATGGATTCATGAGCCTTCTTTCTGTACAAACTCTGGCAACAGTGGTACAGGACCTGGAGGAGAAAAACTCAGTAGGAACTGGCAATGAGTCTTTTGCAAGCAACACAGGGCTTAGGAAAATTCTTAGTGTGTCATGTGTGCTGTTATTAAGGCCATGTGGGATTTAAGCCATAGCAGCCAAAATACCTAATGTCTGCAGCTACTGGATGCGTTTTGCCACCTTCCCATCACCAAAAATACTTTGGTTCCTCTCTGCTGGCTCTTTGTTGCCATGTTTCCCAGTTTGAAGGGGTTTGCCTAAATTTTGGAGCCATTTTTACCCAGATTGCTCTCATGCACATTTCCACATTCAGCTGACACAGAAGCAGTTCTAGCCCCATCTATGTGATGCCACCCGTATGATATCACAATGACCCTATGATATCTTAAGGATCAGGGAATGAGTTGATGACAGGAATTACTGACACTTACATGCACACTCCAGTTACCAAAACCTCTGATAAAAAAGCCCCCTTTTACAAAATCTTTTTATGCATGCCTGGCCACCACTTCCTCCTTGCCATCTGTCTCACTGGAAGCCCTTTCTTAGGACCTTATCACATGGGGTCTGAAGCAGAGCTAATCCAAAGGGCATCCACAGCTAATACATATTATTCCCCCGTGTTTACACATGACGCTGCCCCAGAACACGGAGCTAATCCGTATTGTTCCCCCGTGTTTACACACGACGCTGCCCCAAAACACGGAGCTAATCCGTATTGTTCCCCCGTGTTTACACACGACGCTGCCCCAGAACTCGGCAGAATACGGAGCTAATCCGTAAGGAGTAGGGAGATTTTGACATTCGGTTTGTAGAGGAAGTACCTAGGGAGCCTTCGCATTCATTGCGAATTGGTGGGCAGGGCGAAAATCCCAGCGAGGGGAAGGGATTGCCTTGGCAAAAGGCAAACCGGATTGGAAAGAAGAGGAGGAGAGGAAGAGGGAAGAGGGAAGAGGGAGGCGATCTCTCTCTCTCCATGGGCTGCCTTCCCTTCTCCAGTCCTCCAGCCCTCCTCCTCCTCCCCGGTTCCCATGGCTGCCTTTCCTCCCGGCTTTTTGTGACGGGAGAGAAGGGAGCCTTGGTATTAATTGCGAAATGGCCAAAAGGGCGATATTCCCTTCGTTTCGCTATGGAACCGAATTTATTCCTACTTCGGTTAGTCTTCGCTTTTTCTTTGCTTCGTGGCCAGCGTTTGATAAGGCCCTTAAACAACAACAACAACAATAACAACAACAAAAGCATTGGGAGGATGGTGAATGAGGGCTATAGTCAAGTTGAGGAGCATGTCTGCAGTAAACAATCCAAGAAAGCTTGAGCTGGGAAAGAATGGAATGGCTGTGAGTGATGGGAGTTGTGGTTAGTCCAGTACATCTGTAGCTGTCAGGCTGGAGAAGTCAGTGTAGTTCCTACAACAGTCTTTTAAGGGAGGCCAGAAAAATTTATACCCCATTACAGATGGGGAGCCAGAGAAGAAGAGGGGAAGAGAGACTGGCTTATCTAAGGCAGCCATGAATCCATATTTGGTTTTTGTGTTACTGGGCTCTGCCTCTGAGCTGCCAGACTGTGCCTGTTAAAAAGAATGAAAAGATGGCAAAAACCTTTGGTCTTCTTTTGAGCACTGGAAAAAGGAGTTTCCAGTGGAAGCCCAGCTAGGCAGGTTGCAGGGAGCAGCTGCCAGGGCTGTGCAACTTCTAAGTTTATTTCCTTTTCTTCCATGCTGCTGGCTCCTTTGGGGAGAGATGATGACTGCTGTGTTGAATTGTTTGTCACATTTTCCGTTTGGCTGCCTCAAAGTCCCCAGGGGAGTTCAGTGCGCCAGAACCCACAGGAGGTGATAACCGCTCCCTGTTTGCACATGCAAGAGAAACAGGAAAACAGCAGGGTGACGCTTCAGCTTGGAATGAGCTGTCTTGCGCAGGCAGGCAGTCTCTCTCTCTCTCTCTCTTTTTCTTTCTTTCTTTCTCTGCCTTGAAATATCACATGACATTCTGGTGGCAACAAGCATAGATAAATTCTTGGAGAAGTGGGGAAGGGGGTCCCCAAGAAGCAACTCAAAAGGGAGATTCTACCCTTGGTGACACTCAGCAATTGACAGAAACAGACAGTGGTTGAGGGGTTGAAAAAAGATGGAGGTGTGCATGGTGCAGAAGAAAGGGACTGAGCCACAAAGTCCTCTGTTTCCATTGGTGCTCACAATACTTGACAGGCACAGCCAGCCAAAATATTGTGCACTTTGCAACAAAAATGGTACCTTTGCCACATGCAACTGGACGGGCAGATGAACCTCTTCCAGCCCTTGCAGTGGGTTAGAATTCTCCTCCACACCTGAGGGCAGTAGACTAGTTTAGGGGATGCAGTTTGGCACACGCTGCTCTGGACTCCATGGCAAGGAAGTGGCCAAGAGCTCCAGGAGGAAGGAAGGCTTGGAGGGCTGCCACTGCACCTGCTACCTAACACAGTTGTCTCACTCTGCCTAATGACAGGGGATGCTCTTTTGGCTGGTGATTTGAAACCAAACTGAAAGAAAAAGGTGAGGAGGGCGGTAATCTCTTGTCAACAGTTTGTACCTGTGACCATGCCCATTTGATACCTGTGCAACCATATTTCAGAGTAATAGATACAAAATAGCACCTGCCCTTTGTGTTACTAGTTCTCCCACCTCAAAAGCAAGATGTGACCATCCTTTCCTTGGGCAGATGGCACATTTGCCCTCATTGTTAAAAGAAAGTCTTTAAAAGTTGTAAAAATAAAAAGTTTAAATCTTTCTTTGTGGCACCCTGAAACCCTAGATTCACCCTATCTTGGCATGGGCAAATCCAGTGCTGTGGCTTACTTGCAACCAGGGCAATATAAGTTGGGCCTGTTTATGGGAACCCAAAGAGGGAGCTGTTAGAGAACCCAAAGAGGGTTCTGGAGAGACCGCAATACTGCCATAAGATATTGTTGTATGTCATCTCCCATCAACCCCTTCCAAAATAGTCATTGATAAGGAGTAATCAGAACTATAGTTCCAAAATAGTCATCAATCAGGAGTGATCAGAACTATAGTTCAACAATATTTGAAGGACTATGGGTCTGCTCCAGTCTACTCCAGTCTGCCTTGCCACCAGCTCTGTCCCATCTGTTTTATCTGCGTGTTGCAATGCACATCTTCCCCCACCCCCCAGCTTTTTCTTTCCCCCAAGTAATCCCTCCAAAAAGCTTGGCGGGGTTGCCTCCAGGCAGCTAGCTATATACTTCCCTTCAGGCCTCAGATGTCCCATTGGGTGCATTTTTCTCTTAGTTTTTCAGGCAGGGGAGGCATAAAGAAGGAGATCCAAGGGTCAAGGCTGGAGGGGGGCTATCAGCTGCCACACCTCCTCCCTGCATGATGTTCTTGGAAGGATTTTCATAGTATTTCTAAACTACACCATTATAGCAGTCTGATGCCATTTTTTTAAAACTGTCATGGTTCCATTCTATGGAATATTGGGATTTGTAGTTTGTCCATGGACTTAGGATTCTCTGCTAGAGAGTTCTACTGCACTCCCCTGTACTAGCAGTCTCTAGGTGAGGACCCCAAGTACCTGAACAAACTAGAAATCCCAGGTTTCCATAAGTTGAGCCATGGCACTTGAAACGGTATCAAAGAGCTCTTACTGTATAGCATTGAATACTCTGAGGATCCCTAGCTGTGTGCTACACATTGCTATGGCTAGGCTACATCCAGGTAGTCTTTGCTCTGTGCCAGTATGAGGCCCAGCCTGAAACCATCTTGGAAGATTTCCTCTTGTCCAGGCTTTCCTCTCACACTGCTCACCCCCAGAGATGGAATAACCACTACACTTCAGGTCAAGATGAAGCCATTTGTGAACAGGAGACAGAGGGAGCGGGGGGGGGGGTACTGGAGACCAATAATGAAGCACAGCAGTCGTGGTAATTTTGTGTATGCGTAGGAAGAGATGGAGAAGCAGGGGGTAATGAAGGCTTTGGTAAAGATGCAGTGGAAGAGCTACGTGGGGATCCAGGGCTTGAGGAACAGGGAGGATCTTGAAAGTGCTGATTGGCATGCATTAGTAGAGCCCAAGACAAGAAGAGCAAGGCAAGTGGAGCAGGGGGAAGTCATGAATAGTATGCATTAGCAGAGCCATTTGAGGTCCTTTATAACAGAACAGCAGGGCTCTTGCCAGTCACATCCAAGGTGTATTATTAGAGCTTTGTGGGAGCCAAGGATTGGCATTTTACAGCAGGTTTTTGGATCAAGGCTGAACAGCAAAGCCAGGGGATTTATATGAGAGAATTTGCTCCAGAATCAGCCTGCCACACGCATTGTGCATTATTCAGATGCAAGGTTACTCAAACATATGGAAATGATTTTTAATGTTGTTGCTTCCAGAGAGGGGAGAGCTGTGGAATGAAAAAGTACTATAGGCTGAAAGAGGTACTGCCAAGCTTGGCATGTGTGCGCATGTGTGCCTTCAGGTTGCTTGTCAACTTATGGCAACCCCATACATTTCAGAAGATTTTCTTAGGCAAGGAATACTCAGGTATGGGTTTGCCAGTTTCTGCCTCTGAAATGTAGCCTTCAGTTCCTGGTATTTGTTGTCAGTCTCCCATCCATGTACTAACCAGGGCTGACCCTGTTTAGCTTTTAAAATCAGAAGGGATCTGGTGCCTTTAGCGTATGTAGACCCCCAAAGTATCATTTGATACAAATTTGTATGTATTAGTAGAGACAGATAGATACAGTAGATATGTACAGACAGGTAGATATGCATAGCTACAACTATATCCCTACGAGATTTCTCCTGTCCAACTGTTATACTAATAAACACACCAAGAGGAGGGAAGCCAAATGACTGTTATTTATTTGCATGCTGTGAGTAAACCTTTGTAAATGCAGGTTCCAAAATAAATGTTTTTCAAACAACTCATTCAATGTCAAAAGTAATGTTATTTATTTTATGATGTTTGAATTCTACCTTTCAAACATCATGGTTCTCAAAGTGGTTCACAATTATAAAATCAGATTTATGTGCAATTTTCTTTCTTTCTTTAAAAATATAAATCTTTTAGAATTCATTTTCAGAGTGGAGCATCCCAAGGTAAAGTACAACAAACTTAAAGCCACAATAAAATATATAACAAGGGCAAAAAAAGAAAAAAGAAATTAACAATGAAAACCAACTAGCACTATATTGCTATGGTAGGTTCTTCTTCTTCTTCTTCTTGTTAACTGCCTTTAAGTTAACCTTGACTCATAGTGACTCCATTGGTGAGACATCTCCAAAACCCACTGTCCTCCACTGCTCTGCTTAGGTCCTGCAAAATCAGGCCTGTGACCTCCCGGATTGATTCCATCCACCTGGCATATGGTCTTCTTCTCTTTCTACTACTTTCTACTTTTCCTAGCATTATTGTCTTTTCTAATGAGTCATGCCTCCTCATGTTGTGGCCAAAGTAAGACAGCCACAATTTGATCACCTTGGTTTCCAGGAAGAGATCAGGATTGATCTGTTCAAAGACCCATCTGGCTTTCTGCAGTATCCTCAGCAATCTTCTCTGGTACCACATCACCAATGAGTTGATTTTCTTTCTATCTGGTTTCTTCACTATCCAGCAATCACATAGCTTGGATGAATCTAACTTTAATGTTCAGTTGTAATGTATCTTTGCACTTTAGGATCTTGTCTACTTCTTTCATAGCTGCCCTTCCCATTTTTAGTTTTCTTCTGTTTTCTTGACTAAAGTTTCCATTGTGATCAATGTTGATCCAAAGTATGGGAAATCTTTAACTATTACAATTTTCTCGTCATCTAGGTTGAATTTATGTAAATCCTTTTGGCCATTATTTTGGTTTTCTTTATTTTCAGCAGTAAGCCTGCTTTTGCACTTTCTTCTTTAATTTTCCTTAGTAATTGTTCCACGTTTATGATGTTTTCTGCTAGTCATATGGTATCATCTGTGTATCAGTTGTTGATGTAATTTCATCCAATCTTCACCCCTCCTTCTTCTGAGTCTAAACCTTCTCTTTGTGTGATATCTTCAGGATCTTACTCAGCTTAGAAGCCAGGGAAACAGATGAGTCTTCAGGGCTTGCTTGAAGGCCCATAATGATGACATCAGTTGCAATAGATTTACAAGCAGGCCACTATTACTATTATTATTATTATTATTATTTATTTATTTCTAGAGTGCTGTCGGTGTACTCAGCACTGTACACTACTGAAAGTGTGTTGTGTTAACTGCGAATGATCAGGAACACCGGGGTAGTGTACTGACTGCAACAAACCTGGAGTGCAGGTGTCTTTGTGGCTCCTTGTTCTGGTTCCCCAATACTGGTGTCAACAGCAGCAAAGGGCACTCCTGGCAGAGTTCATTTGCAAATCACCAGAAGTTTCTGCTACCACTGCTGTGTTTGGCAGATGGTGTCAAGGTATTCTTAAAAATTCTCAGTCAGTGCTGGTGGAGGCACTGGGAGTTGGGATAATTACATATAAAGACTTCTCCCCTCTTGCTGATGGTGGTTGTGATGATGAGAAGGGAAATACTGGGGTGGGGACAGGGAAGACACATTTTTCAGTTGGCTCTTCTTAGTCTAACAGGTGTTGTTGCTGTTGGTACCACTGCTATCTGTTATGTATACTTACTTGTACTGTTAAGGGGGCCACCAACATGCCCTACCTATTTCCATCTGTAGTTGGGACTGTGCACTCTCTTCTTTAGAAAAAAAGGTTTTTAACCTCCATTGGGCCAGTGTGATGTAGTGGTTTGAGCTCTGGACTATGGTTCTGGAGACCAGGGTTCAAATCCCTGCTCGGCTATGGAAGCCCACTGGTGAGCTTGGGTAAGTCAGAGGAAGGAAGGCAAAGGCAAATCCACTCTGAACAAATCTTGCCAAGAACACCCCATGAAAACCCTAAGCCTCAGAGTTGCCATACAATGGAAATGACTTGAAGGCATACAACAGCAACAATAAATTTTCTCCTGAAAGGAAGTGTCTAGATTTATCTTAAACTAAAGGTAAAGGTATTCCCATTGACAAGGTTGTCAAGTCATGTCCAACCATGGGATGCATGAGGGGGGAAATCCAAAATTCACAGTTAAGTAGCACCCTTATTAGGATAATCAAAATTTTGGATGGTCCTAATGAAGAGTGTTGCTTGGGTGTGGGTTTTGGTTATCTTCTGACAGGGAATTAGGTGCATGTACCATGGATTTCCCCATAATCATAAAAAGAGTTGTACTGCCATAGAAAAAGGTACTGAGAAAGGCCTGCAGTCATTCACATAATGACCACTGCAGATAATATTATATGCTTCCGTGCACCCCATGTCAGGGCTTCTAGCAGTCATTTATCATCTCCAAAGCAAGAGTTGGCAGGTATACCGCATGTGTTATATTTGCATTAGAATGGTATGTGACATGCTGTGATTGGCATGTCTTGTTTATTGGACTTTGAAGGGTTTATTACTCATAGTGGTGATGGAGGTATGTTTGCAAGTTTTGCATTTAGTCTTCTGACAGAGCTCAATATGCTCCCCTCGGATGATATTTCTTGCTCTGTGGGGCACCAGCTTCAACCAATGAGTTCACAAAGGTTAGTGGGCTGCTTGAAAGACAGAAAACAGCAAGCAAATCAATTATTGCTGATTCAAACAACTTGTCTGCTGAAACAACATGGATGAGTAAAAATAAAGAATATTCCCATGTAGAGAAAAAAGAAAAGCAAATCAAAACAAGGTTTTAAAAAAACCTACATTCTTGAATACATCTCAGATTTTCTTCCTTTCCTGTTGAGTAAAACAGAAGTAGAAAAACAAAACATCACAATAAATTTGCCTAGTCTGGTAGTATGTACATATATGGGCTATAACTAAAATAAATAAATAAATAAATAAATAAATAACATATTTGGGTTTTAATATGCTGTAGCAGATAGAGCTTTTAATGGGGCATCTAGTCCAGCACTAAAACGGCTTTTAACTTACATTTTTTAAACTTGTGTTTTTAAAATAGTTCAGTTTAATTGTGGTTTAACTTTTGTACTAAGAGCCTTTTAGTTGTGATATGGTTGTATGCCACCTTGGATCCTGGGCTGCGAGAAAGGCGGAATATAAATTAAATAAAGTAATAATTTAACAGAGTTAAAATCAACATGCTTCCCCTGTTGGCTTAGAAAGTTTACTTTTTGGAATAACCCCCAGACCCCCAGTGTTGTTTCTTTAGTCTTTTTCTATATCTGATTTTTAATAGATACTCTCATTCAAAAGAGATTGGTAATCATACCCAAATTTTGCTATCTTAATTACAATCTTATCTCCTTTTTAACCAGTTTATCTTATCATTTCCATGGTTTTACTCGCTATTTCATTGCCATCTTTTATTGCTATACTCTACTACTGAAGACAATTCCTTATCAACTGTCTCTATGGACCTTATCAAACCACTGGCCACGAAGCGAAAGGTAAGCAAAAGCTTACCGAAGTAGGAGTAAATGCAGTTCAGTACCGAAACTGCATTTCCCTGCATGCCAGCATCCGGAGAAGAGGAGAGCCAGTCCCTGGCCCTTTTTCCTCCCTCTCTTTCTCCCCTTTTTCTCTTCTCTCCTTCTCCTTCTCCTTCTCTCCTCCTTCTCCGTCGGCTGGCTGCCTCTGCCTCTGCCTCTCTGAGGAGGGAAGACTGGCTCGTCGCCGAAGGGAGGCAGGAGGCAGTTTCCCTTTGTTGCCAGAGATTTCGATCCTCTGCCCTGGAATTTGGTTCCCTGCCTTAAACCGGCTTCCAGTGAGCTCCGAGGGAGGGAAGGAAGGAGGGAAAGGAGGGGGAGAGGAAGGAGGGATGGGGAAAGGAAGGAAGGAAGGAAGGAAGGAAGGAAGAGGAAAGAGAGAGAGAAAGCAGAGGAATGAGGGATGGGGAAAGGAGGAGGGAAAGAAGAGGAAGGAGAGAAGGAGAAAGAGGGATGGGAAAAGAAAATGAGGAAAAGAAGAGGGGAAGAGGCGGCTCTGGCCGGGGAGGAGGAGGCGGAGGAGGCTCCCTCCCGTGCCTCGCTTGGTAATCCACAAAAATCCGAATGTCAAAAGATCCCCTTTGACTTCGGATCAAGTGGGTGAAATACGTTTCAGCTTTGGATATTGTGTGGACACAAGGAAAGGAAAACGTTTTAGCTTTGGATTGCCTTTGGATATTGTGTGGACACAAGGAAAGGAAAACGTTTTAGCTTTGGATTGCCTTTGGATATTGTGTGGACACAAGGAAAGGAAAAACGTTTTAGCTTTGGATTGCCTTTGGATATCTTCTGCTTGGGACCCCGTGGGATAAGGCCCTATGTCTTTCTGGTTCAGTAAGACTGTTAGTCTATCAATTTCTTTCATTTCTGTAAACTTCAGAAACCAATAATCTATTGTGGATATTTTCCACCTTTGCGCTATTAAAAGTCTAGCTGCCGAGATCATATATAATAGGACTCTCCACCAACTCTTGAATATTTCTTGCCTAAGAAAATTCTGTTAAATTCATGGGATTACCATAAGTCGACAGATGACTGGAAGGCACATAGACACAGACATATTTACAAAGCAGGCTTATTGCATGAAGTTGCAGCTAATGAATACACAACACCTGAAACTATTTTGGAACTTGGGCACTTGTGCCTTACAATGATTGAGAGGTAGGGGTGGGCAGTGAAGTGACCATGCTTCCTGGTGATACTAAATGATCTTATATGGTAGAAACAAATGGAATTGTGAACACCACTAACAAGACCCTTCCAAGCTGAGGGGTTGGCCACTGAAGTGGAAAACGTGACAAAGTGAACAAGTGTAACAAGATACACATTGATATACACACAAGATGTACACAAAAACCATCACTTGAAAGACCGTAAACAGTTCTGGTCAGCACACCTAAAAAAAGATAAGGTATTGCTGAAGAAAATAAAGAAAAAGAAAATCAAAATAATATTTGGTCTGCATTCTGTCTAAGAAGCAGCAGTAAAGTTTGGGGCTTTTAAACCTAGAGTCTGCATTCTCACTGGAGAAATAATCCAGTTTGGCACCACTTTAACTGCCATGGTTCAGTGCTATGGAATTCTGAGGATTGTAGTTTGTTGTGGCACCAGAGCAGATGTAGTCATTGATGCATTGAAGGAGACTTTATGGCATGCATGAAACTACAAATGGTGTGAAGAAATTGAATAGGAAGAAATCCTTGTTCTCTCTTAATATTTTGTGTCATGGGGAACTGGAAGTTAAGGAGTGTTATTATATTATTTTGCTCCTTGTACAGGGGTCCCGGGGCTCATTTTCTGAGGGAGCAAGGCCCAGCTGGTCTCCGGCCAATATTGTTTGTGGCTTGTTGGGAAATTATTGTAAATCCATCAGGAATAAGGTTACTACCTTTACATTAGCAACCCAGAAAATTTGTTATAACATTTAAAAATGTCTGCAGTGGCTTATGAAGGTGAGCAGTTATAATAGATTTTTTTGGTAAATGTATTATTGATTTGTTAAAATTGGTATATTTTACTATTATATTTTATATAACCTTATTTCATTTAATGACTTTTACGCTACAGGCAAATGCATTCATAATAATTGACATGATCACCATCCTTCTCATCATTGTCATCGGTATTTTAGAACCTATCATTATTAAGCTAAAAAATGCAAGTTTCTAGGCACATAAAAAGGAAGTGCTTCTCAGAATACATGCTTACAGTATGAAACGTGTCACTGCTTTAGACAGGGAGTACACAAATTCATGGATACTAGTCATCTATGCCTTCCAGCAACAGGCAGCTTGCATTGACTCTGGAATTGTGGTGGAGGCAAGTCATTATTAATTTTGCCTTCTTCCAGGGACATTTTTTAAAAAAATAAAACAACAAAAACAGATATATTGCATTAAAATAAATGCAGCAACAACCAGCTGAACCAATAAACTATTGGACTACCAAGAAAGCAGTGAGAAAATAACAAATGAAATATTTCAAAGTTGAGTAAATAAAAATACAATGACTATATCAAGCAAAGGGGGAAAATATGTAAGAGCCTGTTAAATGAACACAAATGTGCCTGTGAGGTTTCCTGTCACCTCTGTCCTTCTTCTACTTTAAAAGCAAAACCTGTGGAGATACATTAGAAGATAGAAGATTGCACACTTAATACTTTCAAAAGCAAAAGCAAAAAGATGTATTTCTCCCAGTATATAGATAGGGATAGGGCACAGTCAGACAGAGAGCATATTACTTCTTCCATTCATTTGTATTCAGTCATCCTTAATTACAAAGATTCTTACAAGCCCTCCATATGTTCAGCGTACTTTATTCCCAAATAAATGTGAATAGGATAAATGACACACAGCCTTTGTTATTCCTGATAGGACTCAATAACAATTGCTGGCTGAATATTTTGCGTAGGTGTGCTTGATCATTTAGTACTTATCAGTTCCTGCGGATACTTACTATATAGGAGTCTTTGTTGTCCAATTTTCTTGATCATTTTGGAGGGGGTGGGAGAGCTCAGCTTCATAGCCTTGTCCGGGGAGAGGGCTTGAGCTTTCTTCTTCCAAGGTCCATGACCAGCAGACCTCTTTGTATCAGTTGTTGG
The DNA here is from genome assembly GCA_026167975.1 of Phrynosoma blainvillii. NCBI lineage: Eukaryota > Metazoa > Chordata > Lepidosauria > Squamata > Phrynosomatidae > Phrynosoma > Phrynosoma blainvillii. The sequence goes on from JANUYF010000004.1 coordinate 160,475,698, forward strand.
AACAGGATGGATGGAAAGGTGCAGTTGCGCTTATGTCGGTTTGTGGGGTCCCTGTGGGCACCCGATTGTTTGCTGTGGGAACAGACTTCTGGACTAGAGAAGGCTTTGGTTTGATCTCTTAGGGCCTCTGCAGATGGCACAAAGCACCATCTTGGAGGCACTGAAGGGGAGGGGCAGCTGCACGGCCGCCGCCTCACCCCTCCCTGAGGATGTCATCAGGGCGTGTGCTGTTATGCATGGTGCGTGCCCCGAATACGTCCTCCCGGTGCAGTGTCATCACGTGCTGCGGCAGAAGAGGTGCAGAAGAGCCATGTGGCAGGTCTTGATGCGCCCTTTCTGCCGGCTCTGGAAAGACCGGCATTTTAGCTCTCCTTCCAGGGCTGGCAGATGGGAGGATTGAGGCCGAGGTGTGGGGCAGTCTCGGTTCCAATCCTCCACTTCCCAGGGCAGCCCATGGCATCCCCCCATAGTCTGCATCCCCCCATAGTCTTCCTCTGAGGAACCCCTGTTTTGAATGCTGCTGACAGAATTGTACCCTAAACAGGGCTACTACAGAGGTATGAGTATGCTTGATGAAGGCCAACATTTGCACAAATACAAAACATTTTCTTTTCTTTTTTTAAAAAAAAAAGCTAAAGGGTCATTGCTCCCCCAAACTGGAAATGCCAGCCACCATGAAATGTTGAACATTAATTGGGAAGGTAAATCAGAAAGGGGAAAGGGCAAGTCCCTTTTTACAAGGAACACTTTATTTAAGCCTGTGGTCTGAGCCAACATACCTTTTCTTACATTCTCCATTTTTTTAAGGTGCAAAGGTGTATGTATATGAGAGCCTGAATGAAAACAATGGGAAACAAAAATGAATGGAGATAGTAAAAATAAAGGATATACACTTGTGTCCCCCCCCCAGATTCGCTGGGGTTAGGGGCACAGGACTCCCGTAAATGTAGAAAAACTGCAAATAACAAAAACACTATGTTTGGACCTCTCTAGGAATCTCTAGGTCCTCCAATGAAACTCTGTGGTCAACATCTGCTAGACATTGACCATAAAGTTGCACTGGAGGAGCTACAAATGCCTAGTGGAGTCTTCTCTCTAGGAATCTCTAGCTCCTTCAGTGGAACTTTTGGTTAAAGTTGACCACAGAGTTGCGCTGGAGGACCTAGATATCCCTAGAGAGAACATATTAATAAAATCTGTGAATAATCAAATCTGTAAAAGTTAAAGCCAAAGGGATGAGTGTAATAATTACTGAATAATGACATAAATGAATTTTAATAACAGACAAATGGCTTAACTAATTTTTAAAGGAAAACTGTATGTCTGTACAGGGGTCTAGATTAGTGCATTTAAAATCAGAATTAACATTCTGAGTTTCTTCAAGAAATTCACAGCAGATGTTTTTTATTTTTTATTTTAAAAAATCCTAGGTAATTTTTATTGCATTTTTGAAAAGACATTACTGTTTTACCTGCAGGAAAGCATTGATATCCTCTCTGTAGTTAATAATTACTAAACATTATGTGGGTTTTCTCAATTAACTGACATTATCTACCTAGTTTGCTCCCTGGCTGGAGACAAATCTTCCATGACAGAGGCTGCAGTCCCCCACAAAAACAGATGCAATATAATGAAACCTCTAATTAGATGAAAATGGAAGCTAAGCCCACAACAAAGCAAGGCCAGGTCTAAATTTAGGGCAGCAAAGAATTCACCACCTTTTCCTAACCTGCTGAATAATTGGTCTCTTAACAGCGTCAGAGTTTAAGAGTTTGGAAATCTCTGTATTGTTTTTTTAACCACCAACTGATTATAAGAGAAAGGCCTCAGTGCAGCTGTCTTCTGTGGTTTCTATGCCAATGTGTGTATTTCAGGTTTAGTTGTAATTTGGAGGAATTTACTTAGGCTGATTCTTTTTTATATTCGTCCTCTTGCAAAATTATTTTTAATTATATTTTAAACATATATTTTTATGCTTCCTTTCATGTTATGATATTTACCTAGCAAACAAAGAAACAACACCTGGGATAGTTATCATCTGTCAAGGATGGTCTTGGGGACAGGATAAAGCCTAAAAATAATCTTCACATTGTGGAGTAACTTGTCATCCTGGAGGGATTTTGATTAGAGTTAGCCCTTGCGGTAGGATCTTGTGGTGGGAGCATTTCCCCGCTACTTTCCTTAGTAAAATATCATGTCCATTGATGGTGCTGCATTAAAATGATAAATACGATGTGATGGTCTTTTTTAAATACCTGAAAGCCTGTTATGAACAAGATGGAGTGAGCTTGTTTTCTGCTGCTCCAGAGGATAGGGCCCAAATCAAAAGGATTAAAATTACAAGAAAGGAGATTCTGGCCCAGTCTACATGTAAGTGTGTTATGCAAATTGGTGCATATTTTCACACCTTTGCATTGATGTTCAATTGTCTTCACTTTCCCTGAGTGCATTCCTACCTATTCACATCTGTGTGTATTCTGTCAGCCACATACTGCACCATTGTGAATTAAAATGGCGGGCAGGAAGGAAGTTTCTCAAATTATTAGTGACCATATGTAACTGGCTGCTGCACAGTATTTATTTATTTTGGGCTGTCAATCAAAGCAGGAGAACCAAATGGAATTTGATTTGCATTGTTGCCTATTCCCCCGGTGTCATTTTTGGTTGCCAGTCAAAGAGGACATATGCACTTCTTCTTCCATTGTCATGTATTCTCGCTGGTGTCATTGTCATGGGTTGTCTCTGACTAGCAAAGAAGCTTTAGAATGTTGCATGGCTCTTTTTGCAAGCCATGATAATGGCTTTAAATATGTTTTTGATTTAAAAAATGTAACATCCATCTTTTCTCTCAGAACAATAAAACATCTAAAGCTTTTAATTGTTTTTTAGATAAAAAAACAACAACCTGTGAACCATTCCTCCCTCCATGGTAAAAAGTATGGAACAAAAATTTGAAATTTAGAAGCAGTTCTAATATGAAAGAAACATTTTACAAGATGTTTTTTAGATGGTAACTGTGGGGAAAATAACAAAAATTTCAAAGGATGCAGACAACACTTGTTGGAAGTGTAAGGAGAAAAAAAGGCACTTTCCCCCACATGTGGTGACATTGCCACAAAGCAAAGAGGTTCTGGAAACAGATACACATACTAATAACCAAAATATTAAAAATTGATTACCCAATGATGCCTGAACTGTATTTGCTAAATATGTTAAATGTTCTAGATACTCAAATGAAAAACATTTTTGGGGAAATTATTTTATACATGATAACTGCAGCTCGGTTAATATATGCACAAAAATGGAAAAATATTGAAATTCCAATGGAAGATGATTGCTTAGTAAAGCTATATGAGATGGCTGAGATGGAGATTTTGACAAAATTGATACACAACAAATCAAATCAAATATCCTGACTGAAAAAACTATTCAACAGTACATTAGTCTCCTCTGAAGGTGGTGGACACTCCTTTGTTGAAGGTTTTGAACACTGTTTGGATGCCCACCTTTTGGGTGCTTTAGCAGTGGATTCCTGCACTGGTAAGGAGTTGGACTAGATGGTTCTTGGGGTACCATCCACCTGTATGATTCTATGAAATAATAGTGCTAGCAAAGTTATATGTTATTTGTGAATAAAGGAATAAAGAGCCAAGGAGCTGACTTTCAAATGTTTTCCAACCAGAATTGGACATACGACAAGAAGCAAGATGCTGTCACATCACACTCCTTGAAATCATCTTCAGATTTATTTTAGTTTTGAAATGGGAATTGGATTTTGCGGGGGGGGGGGGGGAAATCTGCCTGACTGCTGATGCTCTTGCAGCTGTTTGTTTGTTTATGTTGTGTTTGCTTTGTCTGTCTGGGATTTGTCTATTTGTCTAGCTGGTTTGGCAACTGGCACTGTGATCCTGACAAATTAGTCCCAATGCTGTCACTCAGCATTTCACTTCCTCAGCAAGTGAGGCCTTAGAACAATAAAAATAAGCTCCATGACTTTAGGCAGGGCAATTTTGTTTTAAAAATACTACTGCCTGGATGTTTGAGGGGAAAGACACAGAACAGATGCCCTCTTGCTGAACAAGTGGGTGTAGCTCTCTGACAGGTGGTTAGTAGGAACCAGCAAGGTATTCTGCAGAGTTTAGGAAAGTTGTTTCTTCAACTGCAGCTACTGGAATCCTCCTGCCAAAAACAAGTCTAAAATAATCTTGTGACGCCTAGTACAAGATAAGAAACAGCCTTGGTGTATAAATGTTGTACAGATACAGGTGAAGCTTAAGAGATGCATGAGAGGAACAAAATTAGTTTATGATGTAATGAAATGGAGTCATGAGCATGCTAAGGCTTTGTGGCTGTCTTATCTCAGTTGAAGAACCATGACTTTTTTTTTGGGGGGGGGTATTGCCACCTTGCTGTATTTTAACCCTTACTTTATTTTTTGGTATTGCCACTTCTAATGTCCAATTTTGTCCATTTATCCTCTTGTGTAGATTGTCCTGTTTGTCCAATGTAAAGTATAGAGGGGTGTTGCTGGTGCAGGGTGGCATATAATAACATTAGAGGAAGAATAAGTGAATGTATCTATGGTTTTGTGGGTGATTGGCTCCTGTAGTATTGTTCCCAGAGCAGATGCGGGGACAGAGTTTGCATCTGGGTTTATGGCAATGTCTTGTTCCATAATACCATCTGTGTTATGTGTCTTGTTGTAAATGAATAGTTAAAGATTTGGAGGCTGTCTGTAGGCCAATAAAAGACTGGTTCTTAGAGCTTATGAGAGGGCTGAATTATTCTCCAGAATTGGTTATAGCTTGTGAATGATGCATTTGGGTGATCTCAGCTAGGGCCCACTAGAGGGGTTTTGTCATTTTGTGTTGTTGGTCTGTTCTGTCATAGATTGTACTTGGGTACAAATCTTGCTTTGTTGATTGTTTCTTCACCTCTTTAAGTGGATAATGTAGTTTGAAAAATACCTGCTGTAAACCCAAGAGCTTTGAGACTCTGTGTTATGGGTCTGAGCAAATGCAGTTGTATTGGTGGGCTTGACTGTAAACAATGAATTTGGTAGTGTGTTCTGGGTGGAAACTTGAGGCATGTAAATACTGTAATACTCGTGTATAAATCTAGAAATTTTAGTCAAACAATTGAACCGAAAACCCAAGTTGACTTATCCATGAGTTAATGTAAGTGCTGTACTTTAACTCTTACTTTAAAAGTAACCATCTTCTGGTGAAAGGCAAGAATGTAATCTGTCCTGGAAGCACTGTTTGCTCATCTATCCAGCCTTTAGTATGAGCACAAACATGCCTGCTGGAATTTTGTATGTTTTTTTTTTTTTTTTGGCATTGTTTTCCATTGCTTCATCCTTTAGATCCCTTGTTCACACCCCTAAGTTTTACTTTTGACTTATTCATGAGTCATATCAAAATCCATAATTTTGGTCCCCAAACCTGCCCTCAAAATGAAGTCATCTTATAATCAAGTATGTATGGTATGTATAACAATCAGTGGGTTTTTGATAGAGCATGATGCTTTGAGGTCTATCATGCAGTTGCACAGTGGTGTCAAGAAAGTGGATTTGTTGTGTGGATTGTTCCAGGTTCAGACTTAGGGTGGAAGTTGTTGAAATCTTGGTACACATTAAGTTATTGCTTTCCCTGTGACCACGTAATAAAGATGTCATCAAGATTATCAAAGATAAATTAGAGATTTCTGGGTGTATGTGCTGAGGAAATTTTGTTCCAGGTCCGTCATAAAGATGTTTACATACTGTGGTGCCACATAAGTGTCTATAGCAGTACCATTGACTTAGAGGTACATGTTATTCTCAGAAGTGAAATAGTTATGCATGAAAACTACTATAAATGCTAAGATTTATCATGGTATGAGTGAGCATGGATTGAAGCATTTATCTGACATGGGATATTGATATAGGGAGGCCATGGTTTGGTAACAGAGCACATGCTTTGCACCCAGGAGGACCTGGGTTCAAACTCTGGGATCTCCAGTTAAAGGACTTCCAACAGTAGGGCTGGGGAAAACTATTGCTTGGGTCCTTGAGCTTGGGTCAGACTACTTCGACTGACTTAGTATAAGGCCATGATTCAATGTGACTATGAACTCCCCCCCCCCCCCCCCAATTTAGGGATTGTATAGTAACTTGGTGAAAGAATTTTGCAGGCACAAAATAAATTCCCACTTGGCATTTCCATATACATATACGTGTGTGTGTGTGTGTGTATGTATAAGTGGAAAAGATGACTGAGCTGTTAGAGGACTGCTGGCAGTCAGGATAAATAAAACAAGTCTTGGTTTGGCAGACTAATGGGTTGATTTAATACAAGGGTGTATTTTTCAGTTGTCCAACTGTTGTTAATTTATACGGGTGCTAAAAAGCTCTAGTCCATGAATCCTGATTGTGGGAAGACTATAATATTGTTTGTGTCTCTCCTCCCCAAGACCCCAGAGTGCTCAGGACTAAAATACCCCCCAACACCCCAGTTTACTTAGTGTATAGAAATAATGGTAGCAAATGGCCACCCCACTTGGGAACTGTATACTTCAGAATTGGCCAGTGGTTCTCAACCTGGCAAATTGTCTCCTCTGCAGCAGCAGCAACAGAGGGTCAGCTAATCTGGGTGAGGATTGACCCTCTGCCATTCTTATGCCATTCCTACATTTTATAGAACAAGGCAAGAGCCCTCTTCACATGGCAGAGGCTGATGTATCATTAAAAGGAAGCAAATAGTCAATTATGCAATATTTTATATGTTCATTATCATGGGCAAAGGCTATTGGGATTTAATGCTTGAAGCATAATTGTATCTCTGGTTATTTCTGACTAGAAACAATATTCATATGATAGCTTGTAAAAGTCACAATGGGCCTTTGCAGACTGCCAGAAATAGTGCAAATTGAATCCACTTTAAGGGTTAGTGTTAGTGTTAGGGAATCATGGGAATTGTGTTTGTTTTTTTTTCTGAGACATTGAGCCTTCTCTGTCAGAGAGCTCTGGTGCCACAAATAAAGTACAGTTCCCATGATTCCCTAACCCTAACCCTAACCCTAACCCTTAAAGTGGACTCAGTTTGCACTATTTCTAGCAGTCTGCAAAGGCCCTTTGTTTGACTACAACTTCCAGTATCTTCTAACCATCATGACCACCCGCCATGCTTTCTGGGAAACTGTGGTAGCTGTAATCCAAAAAAGTAACATTTCCATTCACTGCAAGAATTCAATATGGTGGACAGCATATTCTACAGTCCTATCGTGGACATTTTTCTGTTGATTACCTCAGTTAACACACAATCCCTCTTCTTCTGTTTCTTCCACCCCAGTGCAGGAAATCCTGAAGGGGTGCCAAGAAGGACAGTGGGGAGAGAATGAAGAAGCCAGCCGAGCAGGAGAAGCATGAGGCGGCAGTGGAACGCTCGGTTTAACGGGCTTCAGCTGATGGTCCCATGGGTGTCATCAGTATTGATCCTGACTGTGGGAGGCTGGGGGCTGGCCGCCGCCGCTATTTCTGGTGCTCCATCACACGAACATCATGCCTCCACAGCCTCCTCCAGCCATGTGCCACTGGACTGGCTCCTTACTGATCGAGGACCCTTCCATCGTGCCCCAGAGTATGCTGATTTCATGGAGCGCCATCGGCAGGGCTTCACCACAAGGTACAGGATCTACAGGTAAGCCAGGGTTATAAATTCATAGCAAGCTTCTGCTTTGGAGAGAGAACAAGTCAAGACTACTAATAACCACAATATTAAAAACTAATTACTCAATGATGCCTGAACTGTATTTGCTAAATATGTTAAATGTTCTAAATACTCAAATGGAAAACATTTTCCATAAAGTTTGCTTTGTGTATTAAAACTGTTTAATAGTCATTCCTTGCCTTTTGGGAATCCTGCACCAGACTACAGCAGTTCCCAGGTTCCCCCCCCCCTTTCCTCTCAGAAACCAGTACAGCTACCAGTATAAACCCAGGGTAACACTGCAGTGTAGGTGTGTGTCTTAAAAGTGCTCATGACTATAAATGCCAGAATGGCTGTAAGATGAAGCTGTGTGAGGTGGCTTCCTCTGAACAACAGGTTTAGGGCATCATAAAAGTGCTCTGCATTGATTGTTGGGAAGGCAAGCGTGCCCTTTTGATGTTCTGCCAGGCATCTGTATGCCCATAGCTGCCTAAACCAATGTCTATAATGACTGGGGGATTCTGGGAGCCATATTTTTAAAAGTAAACTTTTACTGAGCAATGTAACAGACAGACAATCAGAATTCTCCTTTCTTAAAATCTGTTGTGTCAGTGTGTGGATGATGGGTGTTGCAGTGATGCTCTTTGACATCCAGCAGAATCTCCAGGACAAGTTGGCTGCTGTGATCCACAGCCACTTTGTATCTCTTACCATCAACTGGCTCAGCATCCCTTCTTCAGGATCCTGTCTTCCTCAGTCAAGAAGACACATTGTAAAGTCCAAATGTATAGTTTTATTAATGCATATAAAAGAAAAATAAGATAACTAAGTAAAATCCATTGTGATGAACTAATCCAATTCAGCCATAAAGATTACATCCTTAACAATCCCAAAAGCATAGGATCCCAACTTGTTGTAGTTGAAAGTTAAAAAGAAGTTACAGATCCATGTTTCCAGATCTAAGAGTTACATTGTAAAAGCAGTATAAGCATACTCAAAAAAACTATGAGCTAACACCTAGCTCCATGGTTAACAAACCATTGCTGCCAGGCACGCACGCACGCACGCACATCCTGAATTATAAACATTCGTAATCAAAGGATTCTTTAGGCCCTTCCCATACTCCACCTTCTGGGTGTTAACTTTATGTTGATTGGATAATGCCTGTATGATGTATATTAACCCAGCCTCTTGCTGTCCATCATCCACCACGTGACTATTTTCTCAAGACCTAACGATGTTTATGTATTGTTATCAAGGCTTTTCTCATAACAAAATCTGTGTCCATGAGTTGTACCTTTGGGAAAGTTCATGTTTATGACTTCTTGGCCATCTGGTGTTAGATTCACTTTGTTTCTCTAGATGTTGTTCTCATGAGGAAAATTCCACACACACATCTCTACATTTCACCTTTGACTGTATAACCCATCCATATTCTAACATGTTGTGTTCCTATTATGTATGTTTGTGCTTTCCCCAAAGGCTAGTTCTTCTATTACACTCCTGACAGATTTATCTGGGAAGAAGCAGTTACTGGCAATTATTGGCAACTGACAGGGTATTGCAAGATGGTTTTCCAACCACTTCCAAGTTGTCCTGGGAATTATTTTGTTGTGATGGTCCTAGTCAATAGTATTAAGCCCTTTCCTTAAGTTAGAAAATAGGCTGTCTCAGACTAAACTGAATCATGATGAGAGTTGAGCTAAGGAAAGAGACGTAGCACTCAGGGAAAAGTGGTACTTGCCATCTACATTTGATATGGTGGCACAGTGGTTAAATGCCTGTACTGCAGCCGTTCACCGCCACAAGGTTGTGAGTTCGATTCCTCGGACTCCAAGGTCCACTCAGCTTTGCATCCTTTCATAGGTCACTAAAATGAGTACCCAGCTGGTTGGGGGCAATTAGCTTATACATGTAAACCGCTTAGGGAGTGCTTAGTTCACCGATAAGTGGTATAGAAATGTACTTGCTATTGCTATTACTGTTATTATCCTTCTTGAAAAAAGTGGCATTTGCTAAGATTACTGCTTTACCACCCTTAGATCTGGCTGATGTTTCTGGTTTGCATCTTGTGTTTACTGTGAACTAATTCTCATTGAATTCAAGGATCCCTTCTAAACATACACTGCTACTGCTAAACATACATTGCTTCTTATCATAGTTTCAGAGGACCTGTCCCATGAATTAGCATGCGAAGACCATTATGTGATCAAAGACCCATTAAAATGTCTGATGTGTGAAAGGACCTATAGGCTGCACAAGGGCTAAGCAGACGGCGCAAAGTGCCGTCTTCAGGGCAAGGAAGGGGAGGGGCAGCCACATGCTGGGCACCTCAACCCCTTCCCGAAGACGTCGTTGGAGCAGCCGCCCCTCCGCACGGCCAGCGCTCCGAGGATGCCTTTCCGCTGCAGCGTCCACACACGCTGCAGCGGAAGAGGCACTGAAGGTGCGCTGGCAGCCTTTTGCGGCTTACCTTCAGCGATTTGTGAAAGGAGTGCTATTTTAGCGCTCCTTCCTGGGGTGGCGAAGCTGCGCCACGGGGCCGAGGAATGCGGATGCCTCAGCCCCGATCCGCAGCTTCCTGGGGCGGCCCCATGCCGCCCGCCTGCTTCCCCCCCCAATGTACTGGCTGAAAGAGAGGAACAGAAAAACCTCTATCTAACCCCCCTTCTAAAATTGCACACAATCTGAAAGTGAAACTACAACCTTTTCTTAGGTGAAGGGGCAATGGGAATATAGTCTCTCTTTAAGTCTCTCTCTCTCTCTCTCTCTCACACACACACACACACGAGGGGGCACACACATATATGATTTTGGTTAGTGGTTTTTAAGCATTGGCCCTTCAAGTATTTTGGACTGAAATTTCTAGAATCCACAGCCAGCTTGACTGATGGTAACTGAGTCATTGGGCCTAAGCAGACGACTAAAACAGTCGTCTTGGAGGCCCGGAAGAGGAGGAGCCACCGCACGCGCGGCGGCCCTTCCTCTTCCTGAGGTCGCCCTGAGCGCTTCCGGGCCACCGCACGCCGGACGCGTTCAGGGCGACCTCCCTCCACAGCGTCCGGACGTGCTGTGGAGGATAAGTCGCAAAAAGGGCACCCGCCGCTTTTAGGGCGCTCTTTTTGCGACTTATGAAAGGAGTGCCTTTTTGGCGCTCCTTTCAGGGTCGCCGGGGAGGCGCCGCAGTGAGGCTGCCATAGCCCCGCGGCGCTCCGGACCAGGGCGCTCCAAACGCCCTGGTCTGCATCCCCCCATAGAATCCTAGAGTTGGAAGAAACCACAAGGGCCATCTAGTCCAACTTCCTGCCATGCAGGAACTCACAATCAAAGCAGATGGTCATCCAGCCTTTAAAAAACCCCAAAGAAGACTCCAGCACACTCCAAGGGAGTGTTTTCCACTGCCAAACAGTTCTTAATGTCAGGAAATTCCTCTTAATGTTTAGATGAAATTTCTTTTCCTGTAGCTTGCATCCATTGTTCTGGGACCTGTTCTCTGAAGCAGCAGAAAACAAGCTTGCTCCATCCTCAATATGACATCACTTCAAATATTTAAACAGGGCTATCATATCACATCTTAGGGGATGTAAGCAGCAATCTATGGACACAAAAGGGACAAAACACACGGGAGGGAACAATTAAAGCTCAGTTTATAAAACAGCACATTTAGAATGGTGTTTTCCAGACTCAGATTTCATGTAAGGAGCTTTTGGTGTACTGGTTAAGCCAACATTTGATAATTGTCTTGAGTAGACTTCAAGCTGTTTAACTGTGAACAATTGTCATAAACCTTTCAGTGGCTCTTGTCACAGTAAATGAGCAAAGCTTGGGTTATGAGGTAGGACCAGCAGCTCGTGTGTGTGTGTGTGTGTGTGTGTGTGTGTGTGTTAAATAAATGTTTTGTGGTGCTTGCTTGCTCACTCTCTGGCTTTGTAACTTTGGTAAGCTGTAGTAGAACTGCCCAGCCATTAATTTAGATGGGAAAAGTAGGCATTTTAAACTATCAGCTCCTTTGACAACAGAGAGGCATGCAGTGATGGTCCTTGCAAGTAATTTCCCTTCAAGAAGGGATTTTAACATTAACCATTCATTATTCCGGTGTTTTAGTATCTACATCCTCGTAATTAATTGCAATGGCTGTTTTTTGCACTAACCTCTTCTATCAAATTCCCAAAGTGTATTGGTAGCAAAAAGTCTGTATTCAGAGCACAGATCATGAACACTGCCGCTTAACAGACTTTGACTGAGAATTTCTGCAAAAGAGATGGGATGGCCACTTCTCCTCAGGAATAAAGGGGCTAAATTAGAAAGCAGAACAGAAGCAGTAACTTGCCTAGCTATCTTTGACATCTATCATGTCAAAAATAGCCTGGCATTGACTTCAGAGGATATTGAAGGGTACCCCAAACTGGTGGTTGGAGCAAGATAGAAGATGTTTTAGTTACAAACACAAGAAAACAGGACCCAAGGGTCACATTTCCCTCTCACTCTTCTGCGCTTTATCCCCAATTACCTACTAACTCATTCATCCAGTCACAATTAGACACAAATAGACATTTTAAACCCACTGAATTGAATTGGAAGCAGTTTTAAAGCCTCACCCTCTGTTAAAGCAGTCAGTCAGTTGCCAAAAATCTGGAATATGTGTGTGTGTGTGTGTATTTGCTTGATGGGAGATGGAAAAAAGGGAGAAGGACCAGCCTACACCCCCCCACAACCCCAGCAATTTTTCATAGCTTGGGAGCCCCCACTTGAGTGTCTTCTTTCAAGTCATCAAACACGTTAGTAAGCAGTATCAAGAGAGTGGCATCCCCTGAAGAGTCCAGTCAGGGTCTTATGGAGAAATAAAGTCTTTCCCCTGGCCCAGACCCACATCCTATAATGACTCCATGGGTCACAAGGAGTACTTAGAATTGTGAACAGAAACAGTTTGGTAGCCAGTGGAGCTGCCGCAAGAAGGAACTTGCTTGTTCCCTGTAACCTCTGGCAACTTAGAATCTCATTATATAGTTTTATGCTAAATAGTACCTTAAAGAGTAGAAGTGGGGTTGCATGACAACTGGAGAAAAATAGCTTGCAGTTCTGCTTCCCTGGGCAGGCATGTCTCATTAACAAAGCCTCTGACTACAAAGCTCCTTCTTGCAAAGTCTTTTTATTTCCATAGGTTTTTGTGGGTTTTTCAGGCTGTGAGGCCGTGTTCTAGAAGAATGTATTCCTGACATTTTGCCTGCATCTGTAGCTGGCATCGTGAAGATGCCAGCTACAGATGCAGGCGAAACATCAGGAATACATTCTTCTAGAACATGGCCTCACAGCCCAAAACCCCCAAAAAACCCTATGGATGCCAGCCGTGAAACCCTTCTACTTCACATCTTTTTATTTCTGCCCATCCCTCTTTTCTTTCTTGTCCTCTGTCTAGGAGGCATTGAGAGGATAGTGACGGTGGGCTGGAGACATTTGGGGCCAGGTTGCTGCTCCATGTGTCCAATAAGCAATGCAAAAATGCTTGAGTTGGAAACAGTGGGACTCTCCTCTGACCAATCTTACTACAGTGGTGTGTGCCTGCCTACAACAGGCAAAATAAACAGAAGATGCATCTAGAATCCCCAATTAAGCATGCATGCACAGCAAAATAGAAGAGCAGATTAGCCTGCCTCTGCAGATTTAACCAACATATGAAAAAAAAGCATAGTTCTATAGGTTGGGCCACCAAGATTAAAGCCATAAGAAAAGTATAAGCTGTTGAAATAAGGAAAGAAATTATTCCTGGATCCATTTTGGAAGTGGTCTCCAGAAGGGTTAAAATGTTTCCTTTACTTATGCAAGGTGGTTTCATTTCACATGTGCATGTTTTTAGTTTTGAATGAAAACTTTGCTGAAACATGTTGAACTGCTCTCATTTTTTGTCGTGCAGGAACCTAATCCTATTCTTTCCATGTTATTTCTGCCTCTTGTACCAAATTTTCTGTTAAGGAAATAATGCCCAAGAACAAATCTACTTTAAGTGAGGTATATCTGTATATTTTCCTAAGACCCTTTCCATTTTGCTTTCTTCAGGGGAATTACTTTTGATGTGATGAATATAACATATAGCTACATATATTTTGGTAAACAGCTTCAAGAGAGATATGATGTAAATGGATTTTGGAAAAGACACTTCAAATTAGGTGGAGAAAGATAAGCATCCAAGTTTCAACATGAACAGTCTTGCATATATGACTTCTGTGGACACAAAGTTTTGCTCTCTTTGGCTGTAGCTAATGTTAGGAGCTTTAAAAGGAAATTATTTGCTCTCTGTGAGTAAACTGTTCAAGTAAAAGCATATACAGAGGCCCTAGAAAATGTCACCTCCCAGAAAGCCTAATGTGGCTACACCTTAAAGGTCAAGCACTGGCTACATATGGGCAGCAGCTCGCAAAGACTGGGAACAATATCTGCAGCAAAAGCATGGCGAATCTGATCAAGAGGCCTTTAAATTACATCCTTGGGGGATTGGAGATGATAGCTCAAACATCAGTCTAAAAGCAAGCACTAAACACAAGGATGTGAATTCTAGAGGAGAAGGTGTTGGAGAGAATGGGAGCCACAGTAGAACTTGCACTAAAAAATGTGAACAAAGAAGGCATTAGATATCTCTATATACCAGTGCACAGAGTTTGAGGTACAAACAAGATGAGCTTGAAGTCCTAGTGCAGGAAGGTAAATATGACTTCATAGATACAGTAGTCCCTTGCTATCCACAGGGAATCAGTTCTAGACACACACACACACACACACACACACGCACACCCCGCAGATAGCAAAAAACACGGGACCCTAAGTCACATTATTTTTAATGGGTGCACATGTATGCTCTCGCCCCTGCATGCAGCTGTGTGCAAACGTACCCATTGAAAAAGCCGGGGCTTGCCATCCGCAGAAGCTCAGATCCGTAGGTGGCAAATCCACAGTTGGCACAGGCACACTATATAACAGAGACTTGTTGGGATGGCTCACATTTGGAAAATAACAACTGAAGGATATACTCCATTCAGAAAGAACAGATGGGATGGGGGGGAGGGTGAGTAGTGTTATATGTCAAAGACAAATTCACTTGAACAGACATCCATGTGAGTGATCAGAGTGGACCAGTAGAGAACATTTGGGTAAAAATAAATGGAGAAAAAATAAAATTAACATTGTAGTAGGTATTTACTACACAGCACCAAACCAAGGTAAGGTGGTGAATTATGTTTTTCTGAAACAAGTTTCAGAAATTGCCAAGAAGGAAAAACTAGTAGTTAGAGGGGACTTCAATTATCCTGATATCTGCTGGGAGGCTAGCTTTGCTAAGAATAGGCTCTCCAACAAATTTCTGATATGTCTTACAGATAATTTCCTCTTTCAAAAAGCAGAAGAAGGAACAAGGGGATTAGCAATCCTGGACTTGATCCTAGCCAATAGGAAGGAATTGGTCACTGGAACTGAAGCAGTTGGTATGTCATGCGGGAATGACCATGTAATGCTAGAAT
The DNA here is from genome assembly GCA_026167975.1 of Phrynosoma blainvillii. NCBI lineage: Eukaryota > Metazoa > Chordata > Lepidosauria > Squamata > Phrynosomatidae > Phrynosoma > Phrynosoma blainvillii. The sequence continues at coordinate 160,490,894 of JANUYF010000004.1, forward strand.
TTATAATTCTGGGACAGGCAAAAGAAGAGTATAGTTAAAAAAGAACCTTAGATTACAGGAAAGTTGATTTAATCAAGCTCAGGCAAATACTGGGTGGAATCCCATGGCTAGATATGCTAAAGGGGAAAAAACACAGCAAAGAAGAAGAAGAAAAATGGGAAACATTTGAAAAAGCCAGTGTGGCTGCACAAACTGAAGGAGGAAGTGAAAAGAAAAAAATATATAAAGAATGGATAGAAAGACAAATCACCAAGGAACAGGACAGTTATATAGCCCAAACTTGTAGGAGTAGTATAAGAAAAAATAAAGCTCAGAATAAAGTGAGACTGGCTTGGCAAGCAAGGAGCATCAAAAAGGAGTTTTTCAAATATATTTGAAGTAAGAGAATGACTAAGGAAATAGTGGGACTGCTGCTCAACAAGGATGGTAAAATGCTAACAGATCACAACAAAAAGGCAGAACTGCTCAATATGTGTATTGTTTCAGCCCCCCCCCCCAAAAAAAAGAGGACTGTGTCAGCAGAGACCTCAGCAAGGAATCCTGATTGCAAATCAAGATTGATAAGGAGTTAGGGCCTCGGCAGACGACTCAATTGAGCCGTCTCCGAGGCCAGGAAGAGGAGGGGCCACCGCACGCGCGGCGGCCCTTCCTCTTCCTGAGGTCGCCCTGAACGCTTCCGGGTCACCGCACGCCGGACGCGTTCAGGGCGACCTCCCTCCACAGCGTCCGGACGCGCTGTGGAGGATAAGTCGCAAAAAGGGCGCCCGCCGCTTTTAGGGCGCTCTTTTTGCGACTTATGAAAGGAGTGCCTTTTTGGCGCTCCTTTCAGGGTCGCCGGGGAGGCGCCGCGGTGAGGCTGCCATAGCCCCGCGGCGCTCCGGACCAGGGCGCTCCAAACGCCCTGGTCTGCATCCCCCCTTAGTCAGGAATCACCTAGGGCCTTTGCAGACTGCTAAAAATAAAGCAGCTTGAGTCCACTCTTAACTGCCCTGGCTCAGTGCTAGGGAATCACGGGAACTGTAGTTTTTTTTCCAGAGACATTGAGCCTTCTCTGTCAGAGAGCTCTGGTGCCACAATAAACTACAGTTCTCATGATTCCCTAGCACTGAGCCAGGGCAGTTAAAGTGGACTCGAGTTGCATTATTTCTGGCAGTCTGCAAAGGCTACTAGTTAGCCTAAATGAGCTTGAATTTGTAGGGCCAGATGAACTGCATCCCAGACTACTGAAGGAACTTGCTGACATACTCACAGAACCACTTGTCATCATTTTTGTGAAATCTTGGAGAACAGGTGAGGTGCCAGAGGACTGGAGAGCAGTCCCTTTCTTTAAAAAAAAAAAAGTAAAAAGAAAAGAAAAGAAAAGAAAAGAAACTACAACAGGCCTGTCATCCTGACCTCAACAACAGGAAAAATATTAGAATGGATTATACAGGAGTCTGTACGCGAGTATCTTGATGACAATGCAGTGACCACTAGGAAACAGTATAGGTGTCTAGAACAAATCCTGCCAAATTAATGTTTTTTCAATTGGGTGACTAGTTTAGTAGATGGTGGGAATGTTGTGGATGTCATTTATCTGGATTTCAGCCAAGCATTTGATAAGGTCCACCTAAATATTTTGATTAGCAAACTGATTAAATATGGAATAGACAGAGACACTGTCAGATGGATCCATAATTGGTTGGAAAATCATGCTTAAAGAGTCATTATCAATGGTTGCACTTCAAACTGGCAGGAGGTCTTCAACATTTTTATCACTGATTTAGATTATGAAGTGGAGGAAATCCTTTTCAGGTTTGCAGATGATACAAAACTGGGAGGGTTAACTAACACATTGGAAAATAGGAGCATAATTCAAATGGACTTTGATAAATGAGAAAATTGGGCAGAAATTAATATAATGAAATTCAACCAAGGCAAACACAAAATTCTACATTTAGGCCACAAAAACCAAATGCTCAGGTATGGGATGGGGAATACATGGCTCAGCAAAAAACCTTGGGATTTTTGTTGATCATCAGTTGAACATGAACCAGCAGTATGATGCTGCAAAGAAGACAAAAGCTATTTTTATTGTTGTTAACCACCCTCGAGCTGATCTCGACCAACGACAACCCTGTAGATGAGACATCTCTAAGCCTCCCTGTCCTCCACTGTTGTGCTTAGTTCCTGCAAATTCATATACGTGACCTCTTTTATAGAGTTCATCCATCTAGCATGTGGCCTTCCTCTCTTTCTGCTTTCCTCCACCTTTCCTATCATTATTGTTTTTTCCAAAGAGTTGTGCCTTCTCATGCTGTGGCCAAAGTATGGCAGCCTCAGTTTGGTCATCTTGGCTTCCAGAGAGATTTCTGGTTAGCCTGCATTAATAGAAACAAAATTCAGTTTTGGATGCCCCATTTTAAGAAGGATATAACACCTGACATCTAGTGCCTTTGAAACTTGCTCAGGCTTCACAAGGAGCTTTGAAATTTATTCTGTTTATATGCCATCTTGCCTGCAAATGTAAGAAATCTTTGAAGTATATACACTTGTACCTCCCCATTCATGCACTTAGGGTCTGTGGTCTTGCTCCTTCGCAGATGACAAGTGGAGAGGGAGTGCCCAAGGCGAGTGCGTAATGCCGCACACAGGAGCACACACCCATTTCAACCAATGGGCTTTGAATATTTGCAGTTTTTCCAATTCGCGGGGGTCCAGAATGGATCCCCCACGAATCGGGAGGGACAATGCCTTCTCCTGTAGAGGACACAGCATAGCTGTAGTCAACCCATTTGTATGTGAAATAGCAACAGTGGGCCAGAAATGACAGCTCACTGGTTTTTATAAAATTCATTGTAGATTTTATGGGGAGTAGAAAGAATTGCCATAGGCTAGAAATGACACAAAGCTTTCCAATAGCCCATGCCATCAGGAAGTTATCAAATACCTCTGGGAATACAGGTGTCTTTTTTTTTTTTACAGCGAGTCACAAATAGTTCTTTCAGTACTGAGCAGCAACACTTTATGTATAATTTATGAATTAGTCAGTTATTAATTTCTATGGACTCTCTTACATGGAAGGAGTGCTCAACCCTTTTCTTTTCACCTCAGTGAGAAACATAATCCTGAACCCACTATTGGGAATGGACGGGCCATCTTAAGTGTTACAGAGAATGAGATGGTGGAATGATTTATTTAAAAGCATTTTCTCTGCACTCTGCAGCAAAAAAAGCCTCCCAAAATGACTTATAGCTCTATATAAGACTTACCATCTGAAAGAAACTTGATATAAGAGGAAAAACAGAAGGAGAAAGAGTAGCAAACAGTTGAGGAGGAAGACACCAGTTCTTAAAGTTATAGAGCTCTTATAAAGACCAGTTGAGAAAGTGCACACCCAGCAAATGCCCCAGTTTGGTAGGGACAGTCCCAGTTAACCTTCTGTCCTCCCACTTTTTCTGTTGCTTTTAAAATGTCCTGGTTTCTCTCTCCTCTTTCCTTTTCCTCCCTTTGTCCTCAGCTTACTTCAGTTGCTGCAAAATGATTTCAAACTACAAAAGGAGTTTGCAGCAAATTAATTCAGTAGGGGGGGAGAGGACAAAAGGAGCAGAGTCTTGACCTTCCCAAAGGCTCAGGAAAAAGCAACTACTGTAGCTTCTCCTTGTTTGTGCATTTCCCCCATTATCTTCACATCCTATCTTCATCACATTCTAATGTTGCTTTGCTGCATGTTGTGTTCTTGTTTTTAATCTGTGGAATGTTGGAGGTTATCAAAGTGTTCAGGCAGTGGAGGGAACTACAAGGGGTTTGAAGGGGGTAGTGAGGAAAGGGAAATATGCCATAATTTGTACATGGCTGCCATTACACAATACCCTTCTCCACTGCCATTTCCTTCTTTTATGTCATGTCTTTTTAGATTGTAAACCTGAAGTCAGGGAACTGTCTCATTAACAATTTGTAAGCTGCTCTGAGAGCATTTCTACAGAGCGGGGTAGAAATACAACAACAACAACAACAACAACATTAATGTGTGGCTGCTGTGTACAGTGACATAAGAAGAGATCTGAGGAATCAGATCAAGGCTCCATCTACAGTATTTTCTGGCGTATAAGACTACTTTTTAACCCAGGAAAATCTTTTCCAAAGTCGGGGGTCGTCTTATATGCCAGGTGGATGAGGAGGAGGAAGAAGGGGTGGTGCGGCACGAGGCAGGAGGAGGAAGAAGAGAGGAAGTCAGGTTAGAGGAGGAGGAAGGGAGAGAAAGGGGTGGTGTGGTGTGGCGTGAGGCAGGAGGAAGAAGCAGCAACGGATAAGAGGTGAACCCCTATCCTGGGGTTTTCTTGGCAAGACTGGTTCAGAGGAGGTTTGCCATTGCCTTCCTCTGAGGCTGAGAGTGTGTGACTTGTCCAAGTTCATCCAGTGGGTTTCATGGCAGAGTGGGGAATCAAACCCAGGTCTCCAGAGTGGTAGTCCAACACTCAAACTACTACACCATGCTGGCTCCTATTCCCATGTACTACCTATGAAACAACTGCAGACTTTGTTGTTGTTCTTGTGTGTCTTCAAGTCCTTTCCAACTTATGGCAACCCTAAGGCAATCTTATCATGGGGTTTTCTTGACATGTTTCTTCAAATGGGGGTTGCCATTACCATCCCCTGAGGGTGAGAGTGTGTGACATGCCCAGGGTCACTTACTTGGCTGCAAATTGTACATACCCCAGAATGCATCACCTAGTATATTGGCAGTCCTTCCTCCCAACACTTTCTCATTTTCCCCCGTTGGAAGAGGGGTCGTCTTATACGGCGAGTATATCCCAAACTATATATTTTAACTGTTGGGGGTCGTCTTATATGCCCAGTCCTCTTATACGCCGGAAAATATGGGTAGTTTGGTATCTTGTCTCTAATAGTGGGCAGCCAGATGCTTCCGGGAAGCTAACAATCAAAGTCTGAAGGCAACACTCCTTTTGTAGCCTTCATTTTGCAAGAACCTCCTCAGGGGATGTTCTCCAGGTTGTATTTAGGGTTCCATCATGATGTGTGCACACACAGTTATGTTGTTAAAACATCAGCTTCTCTGGAAGCCTTTTTGGCAGTTCATGCATCACATGGCACAAGGATAGGCCTTTTTATTCGCATAAGGAGGTCCATCCAGGAATCCTGTGGTTTCCAGAAGGTGTGGAGAGGCTGGAACCAAGGCATTGCTCTTAATTACATTACTCACTTTTAAAACTGGTTCAACCAGAAAGTTAAAACCTTCCCCACCCCTAGCAAAATTCAATGTAATTTTTAGGGCATTTTCCTGGGAATAATATGGGGGAAGGGTTCATTTGCTACGCTTATTCTCCAGTCGCTGTCACCTCCTCTGCCATCCTTGCTGGAGTTTTTCATCCTGTGGAGGGTGGTGGCAGCTGGAAGTAACGATTGCAAGGGGCCAAAGCAAAACAAACAGGAGGGAGCAAGAAGCAGGAGGAGGAAGCTTGCCGCAGTTTCTGGCCCCTACTCCTCTGAACATTATTGCCCACCACCAGTTGTTTCATTCTGCTCTCCAATCAGCTGTTTGTTGCCTGGGCATTTATTTATTTGCTCCCTAGCTTTCTTCTGAGCATCTTTTGGCTTGTTGGCCTCCATTTTTTATCTTCCTTCCTCTCTGCCACCAGTTTGCTCTTTTATGGTGCCATTGATCAGTTGTTTGTTGGCTGCTTGCCCCCTTCTTCCATGCTTTTCTCCTACTGTCCTGCCAACCTGCTCACAATTGTTGCACTCCCTTTGGGCTTTTGGTGCTTAAACTCCAACAGGAGAGGGAGGTAACGCACTTAAGTTTGCTGATGCTGCATAGATGTAGCATTGCTTATTTACATACCACACCACATTTTCGGCACTCTCAATATTTACTGGTAGTGGGAAGGAGGATTGGATCAAACTACAGGAAAAGAGATTCCACCTCAATATTAGGAAGAACTCTGTGACAGTAAGAGCTGTTTGACAGTGGAACACACTCCCTTGGAGTGTGGTGAAGTCTCCTTCTTTGGAGGTTTTTAAACAAAGGCTGGATGGCCATCTGTTGTGAGTGCTTTGATTGTGTATTCCTGCATGGTTGGAGGGTTGGACAACTGTATGATTCTATGATCATTATGACTGGGAGTACTGGTTGTGCTTCCAGTGCTGTGGGAGTTTTTTTTTTCTGGGGTTGTTGGGGAGTCTGGGCTGCCTGGGATTGTCTCCATGCTAATCTTGCCCTTCCTTTTCTTCTCTGTTAGGACGTTATCACACGGGGTCTAAAGCAGTCCCATCCCTGTGCCATTGCGTTTTTTTCCCCGTGTTTCCACATGACATCACAGAGAAACCCCGCCCATCCTTGCGCCATCCCTGCACCATCGCGGATCCTTGTCCCGTGTTTCCACACGATGTCGCAGAGAAACCCCGCCCATCCCTGTGCCATCCCTGCACCATTGCAGATCCTTGTCCCGTGTTTCCACACGACGTCGCAGAGAAACCTCGCCCATCCCTGCACCATCCCTGCACCATTCCGGCATCACCCGGCATCATCCCCGTTCTTTTGAATGCCGGGTTCTTTTGGGAATTACTTTGTTGATGCCGGAATGATGCAGCTTTCTATACCGCAAGGGAAAAGGAACCGCGGTGGCGCAGGGATGGCGCAGGGATGGGACTGCTTTAGACCCCTGTGTGATAACGCCCTTACTCTCCCCCTTTAACACAGCTCAGTTCCCTCCCCACCACCATTGTATGACCTACCATGGAATGGTAGTTCTATGAACTACTACTACATGTTAGTTGTATGAATTACTACATGCAGTATTCTTGTAGGTCTTCTGCAGAGGTTTAGAGAGTTACTTTTGAATTACAGCTCCCAGAATTCCCCAGTCACCATAGCCACTGGCTGGGGGCTTCTGAGAGTTGTTCAAAAAGTATCAGTTCCAAGCTCGGTTTTTATGGGAGCATTCACACTCGTGTTTTTTTTTTTTTTACCAGAATGATGCAAATCACCTCACTCAAGTATTCTGGGTTTGCTGTTTACACTATGAAACCACATCTTTTGCACACCGCATCTCTCCGGGTTCAGTTGCTCACATTCACTGGCACTCATCCCTTGCCCCTGTGCCCACCAGCACCCCTCAGCCAGCCAGAGGCTCCTCCTCCTTCTCCTGCCACTTGAGGGAGAATTGTAGTTTGCCAGTGTATGCCAGGTACTGAAGGCTATGTTTCAGAGGAAGGAATGGGCAAAAACACCTCAGAAGAGAACCCTCTTGAAATGTAGGAGGTTGCTGTCAGAAGCCGGCAGGTGTGTATCTACACACACAGAGAGAGACACACAGAAGCACAGACACACACACACGTGTGTGTGTGTGTGTGTGAGAGAGAGAGAGAGAGAGAGAGAGAGAAAGAGAAAGAGAAAGAGAGAGACTTCAAGTTACCTGCCAGCTTCTGGCAACCTCCTACATTTCAAGAGAGTTTTCTTAGGAAAGGAAGACTCAGAGGTGGTTTTAATGGTTCCTTCCTCTGAAACCTAGCATTAAGTCCTCCTTTTCCAGGACATATCCTCCATTTCAGCCTTCTGCACATTTTGAGCACCACTAAGAAGCAGGAATGTATACATTTAGCAGAGTGTTTTTACTTGTTCTTTGGACATATTCTACACTTTTCTTGAATGTCCTACATTTCACGCTGCCTTGTCCTTCTTTGGGGTGAGGACATCTCGTCACCCTGAGTTAACTGTGCATTGCCCCTGCACCCACTGGCACGCCTTAGCCAGGCAAAGGATCCTCCTGCCACTCGAGGGGGTCGGCATCAGCCCACCCACCTCTTAAAGCCTATCTGCTTTAGGCTATTGAGTTCTAGGAAGTGTAGTTTGTTGCAGCACTAGAGCTTTCTCTCCCATTTTTCCTCTTTTCTCCCCATTGTGGAAGGGGCGGTGCTTTCATGACTCAATGATGTGAATGTGTTCGAAATGGTTCTCACACTGCCATCCAAATGTATCCAAAACACAATATTCACACCGGCGATGATGCGAGATGATGCGGGTCTTTTGGGAAAACTCAGAAAAATTCTCGGGTTCATTTGCACTGGCTGAAGTGGATTTTTTTGGTAGCTCTGCCACAAAGTGCAGTGAGTGTATTCAGGACCAGTGTGAATGCCAAGGAAATAACCAGGTTCACACCAGTTTATTTTCGGAGCATGAATGCCCCCTATGTGTGTGTTTTTTTTGCACATATCAACACGTGTGAGTAGTATAGATGTCTTTCTCTCCTTGCTTTGGGATAATTTTCATTTCCCACTTTCAGAGCTCTTAAAGCTCTTGCATGCCTTGTGATCTTGATGACCCCATGAGATTTCTCCTGATACTCCCAAAGCAAACAGAGAGTTGCTGTTGCTGCTCTCAGTGGTTAATTGTTCATTCCTTGCAGAAGTGCTTTTGGTGAAGAAGCCAGAGCTGTTAATAAAATGAAGATTTACAGAGGAGAGAAATTAAATGTGCAAATATTTTAAGGCAGTTAAGATACTGCTTTGGGCATCTGGAGAAACTAGCTGTTGCCTTACAGTGATTGTTATTTGTCTGCCAGACTTTGTCATTGTTTTGTTGAGGAAAGAAGATGGCAGAAAAGAGGCTGTGGAGGAGATTGGGGAGTGAAAGTGCTTCTTTACATAATCAGGAACACTGAAGCACTTCCAATTTTTGTGCCTTCCTTAAATCAGAAGCTTTTCTTTTGCATTTAAACACAAGAAAGGGTTTGGACCACTTAAAGGTAAAGGTAAAGGAATTCCCCATTGACAAGTTTGTCAAGTCATGTCCGACCGTAGGGAGTGGTGCTCATCTCTGTTATTATGCCAAATAGCCAGCATTGTCAGAGACTACTCTGTGACCATGTGGCCAGCATGGTTGCACAGAATGCTGTTTACCTTCCCACCAAAGTGGTACCTATTTATCTACTTGCATTTGCACGCTTTAGAACTGCTAGGTTGGCAGAAACTGGGACTAGTGACAGGAGCTCACCCCCTCATGCAGCACTCAGGCCTCAAACTGCCAAACTTAAAGGCTACCAAATTTAAGATGGGGCACCTTAAAGACTACCAAATTTATCATGTTATCATGGCATAAACTTCCACAGATTAGGACCCACTTTGTCAGTAGAATGATATCTTATCCTGAGGTAGACATAGGTAGAAAAGAAAATCTAAAAAAATCTTTTTGGCTATATTATAAGGCAAATAAGTGGCTTGCTTTCTCTGGATGCCACTTTGACTGAAAGGGTCAGGCTAAGTCTGAAAAGGAAACTTTTGAGACATCTTCTTGGTTCCTTCAGACAGGTGACCGCAAAGACTTCTGACTGGTGATGGGTATCTCTGTAACAAATCCTGCCTTCTCTGAATTCAACGGGGGCCTAGTTTCCTGTTTTTGCAAGTGTTGCAAAGGTGATGAGCTAGTTAGTGCATATGGGGCTTTGACAAGGAATAAGCTTAGCCAATGAAATTCCAGGTTGTGCCTTATACATAATGTATAATGTAAAGTCCAGCCTGCTACTGTTAAAATGGTGTAAAATGAGCAACTTGACCCTAGCAAAGGGCTCTTAGTACTTTTGGAAATGATTCCACCTAAGAGTCTTTGGCCAAATAAAGTCTGTTTTCCTCTCCTACCTTGGTCGGTTTTCAGTCATTTGCACCTTGCTGCTACATTTTTTGGTGCATTGGCCGGGAAACGAGGTAGATATCTGTACCTCGCTCTGACCAAGATCCCTGTGCCCAGTTTGTGGTGGTGGGACATCAGTTCTGGCACCACCGACACCTTTGTTGGAGAACTGGATCTCCTGCTTCTTCTGACTTTGGGGGCCGGACCTCGAATCATTGAACCTAATAGGAGAATTTGGAACCAGGCAACCCACGTCCCACAGGAACAGGAGAGTATCAAAGGGGATTTCTTTAGACCTTCCATTAAGGGAAGAAGAGGGGCTTGATCACCCCCTACGTTCAGCCTGAATAGCAGTTCTGCGGGGAACTGTGAAACTGCTGAACTAGGTTGTGGAACGGGATGTGGGAGGATTTTTGTTGGAATGCCTGTAGGTTGATTATGTGTGTATGGTTATCACAATTCCTGTGGCAGGCCGTGACAGTCCAGGTGCCCAGGTTGGTAACAATGTGAGGTGTTTTATGTAAAACCTCTTGTGTCAGATTCTGAGACCTCTTACTCAGTTTCCAAAACCCCTACACCCTTTGTCTCTTGTTTTGTCTGGGAATTTTAGGGTGGAAATGGGTGGCAGTGGGAGTAAAAATGCCCCACTGGATTGCATGTTGAAGAACTTCAGGAAAGGTTTGTCAGGAGATTATGAGGAAAGAAAGATGTTGCCAGGGAAATTAAGAATCTTTTGTGAAGTAGAATAGGCAACATTCGGTGTGGTATGGCCCCTGGAGGGGACTTTTGATCCCATTATTATATGAAAGGTTTAAGCTAAGTAATAGGAACTACAGGTCAACCCATGACTCATCCAGATCAGTGGCCCTACATAGATTCTTGGGATAATGTGATCCATTAGAGTCCAGATTGGCTTGTAAACTGTAGGCAAGAATGTACTGTACTACTATTAGCCCGAATGAGGGAAAACACTCAAAAAATAAATAAAAAATAAGCCTATATTTCAATGTCTTCCTCCACTTGAGGAACCACAACTTCCAACAGCACCTCCACCATATGTGTATCCACTATTGCCACAACAACCCCAACCCCAACAAAGAAGGGATCAGGCAGCAGGAGGTGACCAAACATTAGGGGTTGACCAATCCAACAAGATTCAAGAATTGCCCACATCATCCTCCATTGATGTTGTCACTAGACTTATGACCAAAAAGGAGAAACAGAAGAAGAAAATGGAGGGAGAGAACGATGAGGAATAATAATAATAATAATAATAATAATAATTTATTTATACCCAGCCCCTCTGCGAGCAATCGGGGCGGCTAACAACAATTAAAAATACAATACAATATAAAACAAAGAAAAAGAACCAATACCCACCCCCTTAAAAAAGTATTAAACCGAACAGTAGTTAAAACATAGATTAAAATGACATACAATACAAAATAACATACATTGCAACACAATAATGACATGATAGAGCAGGCGAAGTAGCGGCCGCGTCCAGATAGGGAGAGGGCAAAAGTGAGGGGGGTTCTGAGGCCGGGAAATCTATTCCGGAAAGGCCTGCCGGAAGAGATCCATCTTAACAGCCTTTTTAAAGCTGTTTAATGTTGTAATCCAGGGGTAGGCAACCTAAGGCCCAGGGGCCAGATGCGGCCCCCTGAGGCCTTTGGACTGGCCCCAAGCCGGTCCTGCTGCCGCCGCTGCCCACCATAATGATATTGATTATTGTTGTTATTACTTGTTCTTGGGGTTTTCTTGGCAAAATCTTCACAGGGGGTTTGCCATGGCTTTTCTGAGGCTGAGAGAGTGTGCATGCATATTTTTTAAAAAATAATTTTTATTTATTTATTTATTTTTGGTGCTTCGGCCCCCCAATTGTCTGAGGGACAGCAACCTGACCCCTGGCTCAAAAAGGTTGCCTACCCCTGTTGTAATCTGATGGATCTCATCCAGCAGGCCATTCCACAATCTAGGGGCGATTACAAAAAATGCCCTCTGGGAGGTTGCAGACAGCCTAGATTTTAATGGCTGGAACAAGTTCCTCCCAGAGAACCAGAGTGTGCGGGGAGGATTGTAAGAGAGGAGGCGATCCCGAAGATAGGTTGGACCCAAGCCATTTAGGGCACCGAGTCTATTAGTATGGCTCTCATGCCACTCAGACAGGTGTCCCAAGTTGTCCCAATGGAAGATGGGACTTTACACAAGGAGACTTCCTTCATTTATACTCCATTCACCATCTCAGATTCGCTTAACTGGAAGACCCATTATCCCTCCTACACAGAGAAACCTCAGGCCATGATTGACTTATGCTCCTCCATAATGACCTCTCATGTGCCTAGCTGACAAGATTATCAACAACTTTTGCTGACACTTTTTAATACTGAGGAAAGGCGAAGAATACTTCAGAATGCCACAACTGACCTGACAAGTCGAGTTCCAGATGGCACTAATACAGACCAATGGGTCCAGGAACATCTGCCTAGTCAAGACCCTAACTGTGACCCCAACATGATGGCCAAATGGGAATGAGGAAAACTGTGAACATGCTCAAGGTGTCAGATGTGATTCAAGGGACAGGTGATCCACCAAGCCAGTTTCTAGAAAGGCTTCTGGAAGCCTACAGACAGTATACTTCTCTAAATCCTAAAGAACCTGAGAACCAGAGGATTGTTAATGGAGCCTTTGTCTCCCAATGTTGCCCAGACATAAGGGAGAAGATTCAGAAACAGGATGGGTTTCTGGAAATGAATTTGTCCCAACTTTTGGAAATAGCACAGAAAGTTTATGTAAGTAGAGACAAGGAAAAAAAGAGAAAGACAGGAGAATGAAGCAAAAAGTTCAATTATTAGTAGTGGCCTTGATGGGATCCAGTTCAAACTGGAACGAGAGAGGACGGAAATGGGGAAAAGGAGGTTCAAGAGGAAGAGGTCGAGTGACAGTGGAAAGAGGAGGATCCCTGGGGAAAAATCAGTGTGCCCTTTGTAAACAGGAAGGTCACTGGAAAAGTGAATGCCCAGATCAAAGACAGGCCAGCCGAAGAGGGGCCTCAAGAGGAAGAGGGCATGGATGGGTGGAACACAGTGTTTATCACTCACAGGCCACCTACCCCAGGCATCAACATGAAGAAAATGGATTCATTGGTGTGGCCGAAATGCAGGATTGGGACTGAAACAGACTGGGTTCCCCTGTTCCCTTTAATCTTGGTCCCAGGGAACCTATGTCAAAGTTAATATAGGGGGCCAAACTGTCCCTTTCATGATAGACTCAGGGGCTGAGAGGTCAGTTGTCCCTCTCCATATTGCACCCCTTACCAAACAAAAGATCAGAATTGTAGGGGCCACTGGAACAAAGCAAACATCCAGTGGTCATCAACCCTTATGTTCTTATGGGACTGATCCCATCTGAACCTACACATTTCACTATTTTGGATTTGAAAGATGCCTTTTTCTGTATACGTGTGGCACCAAAAAGTCAGTTTTTGTTTGCCTTCCAGAGGGAAGATGACAGCACAGGAGGAAAAGGGCAATACTGCCTAACGTGCTTGGCACAGGGTTTCAAGAACTCTCCCATGTTGTTTGGAATTGCTTTGAGTCAGGATTTACAAAGATTTCAATCTATACCAGGGAAAAGAGTTCTACTCCAATATTTAGATGACTACTGTGGGATGCAGGATACAAGATGTCAAAGAAAAAGGCTCAACATTGTCAGGAGAAGGTGAAATATTTGAGCTTTCATGTCTCACAAGAGAAAAGAGAACTGGGCTAGGAGCAAAAGGAAGCAGTGTGCTCTCTCAGTGAACCTAAAACTCAGAAAACTGTAAGAGAGTTTTTGGGAGCAGAAGGATTTTGCCAAATTTGAATAAGTTGTGTCAAGAGACTAATTTGAAATGGACAAAGGTGCTCCTTTTAGCATTGTTCAGAATAAGGTGCACCCCCATAAGATAACTGGACTTTCTCCCTTTGAAATGATGCATGGAAGACCCCCTAAGATCTTGGGTGGATTGAAAGGGGATGTAGTAGAATTGGGAAGGATGGTATTGTAAAAGGAAGTTCAGAATCTGGCACAGGTATTAAAACTAATAAACTGCTATGTACTGGAACAGAGACCCCCCCCCCCATTTTTCAAACTGAGGTTCACCCTTTCCAACCAGGGGATGAGATGTGGGTCAAAGATTGGGAAAATGAGCCACTATCTCCAAAATGGAAGGGACCTTTTACTGTGCTACTCTCTACCCCAACAGCAGTAAAGGTGGCAGAGATCAGATCATGGGTGCACTAGACTAGAATAAAAAAGGTGGATCCAGGTTGGGTCCCTGTACAAGATCCCCAAAACTCCTTACGGGTTACCCTGAAGAGATTAAATACAACCTCTGGACCTCTTCTACCGGCGTCAGGAGACTCACAGGCAACATAGACATCAGGGCCCTGCTCCAGTCATACCGGGGCGGACTTGGCATCACACGACAGAAGATTTTAAAAGAAGAAGGAAAGACCCTACAACAGTCACTCCAGAGGCTGACTGGTCTATGTACAACCTAGGTCCTTCCCCAACTGCTCCGGAGGCCAGTTGGTTAGAGCACGACCCACTGAAAAGTGTACATAGAGGCCCTGATGACTGAACATGATCAGGATGATATAATTGCTATAGTGGCCATGCTTTTAGTCTTTTGTGTTAGTGCTTTGTTGTGGTATTTTCGAGTATTAGAGTAAGTAGTAGTGGTCCATGGGAGGACCCCCACCCCTAAAGATGACCACCAGTTCTTGTTTCATACTGGATAGAGTGAAAGTAGGTCAAATTGTGACCATTAGCCTAATTGGGAAGCCCTGGGTATATAAGTCCTGTAAGGTAGAAGTTAAGGAACTTTACCCTGCACATCCCATGTTCAATGCTACTTACTCTGGCTCAGCAAACATATGCTCTGATTGGCAAACCAAAGATCCAAATTTGTGGTTCTTTTTTGAGGGATGGGCAACCAACCACCATCCAGGAACATATCTATGTGTAGGGGTTGGATATTTGACTGTCCCAATACAGGTGGTCCATGAATCTCCTAGTCTCAGAAAGGAAAGGAAAGATACCAAATAGGAAAACTAAGACAGAATTAAAGGAATGAAATGATTGTGGGGAAACAACTGACAGACAATGAACCCAACTGAGTGGGTGGTGGACTTGTAACTGGTGTGTTAACACTAGGCTCCTACCCTGGCATAATATCTCCGGAAAACTGGCAGAGTATCATTGGGCTACCCTATCGGCTTAAGAAAACAATAAATGCCACTGGAAGAATGAGTTTTGCAGCACTAGACTGGCTGGGTTCTGTGCAGTGATCCCCAAAGGATGTAAAGTAAGATTTCAGTATTTGAATAAGAGCATTGAAAATGAATTAGTCCAACTATATGACATGGAAGATCATAACGATAGTGGGATAGAAAACCCCTTTGGATGGTTGACTGATTGGTTGCCCAATGTAAACTGGTTGAAAAATATACTGGTAATGTTATGCTTACTGGGACTGATATGCTTTATCGTTTTACTGTGTGTTCCATGCTTCATGTGAAGATGGATCTCTTCCAGCAGGCCTTTCCAGATTAGATTTCCTGGCCTTAGGAGTTTGCCTATTTTCTCCCCCACACTTTCTGCTGCATTCGCTGCGAATGTTTGTTATTGTTTGTGTTGAGGAGCTTATTTTAAATATGTTTTAATGTATATCTCTGTTTAATACTTTTTTAGGGGTGGGTGGGTTCAGGGAATGTTGGGTTGTTTTTATATTGCATTGTATTCATTTGTATGTAATTTGAACACTGTTCGCTGCCCCGATTGCTTTGCAGAGGGGTGGGATATAAATTATTATCATCATTATCGTTATCATTATTATTTAATCTAGTTAAGAGAGTTGTGAACAAACAAGCCTATACTATGACTATGTATAAATATAAAGAATGGGTTAGGAATAACCACAGTGGATAATGCTGAATAATCAAGTAATGATTATGCATTAAAGAGGGGAATGAGGTAGACATAGGTAGAAAAGAAAATCTAAAAAAATATTTTTGGCTATATTATAAGGCAAATAAGTGGCTTACTTTCTCTGGATGCTGCTTTGACTGGAAAGGTTAGGCTAAGTCTGAAAAGGAAACTTTTGAGACATCTTCTCAGTTCCTTCAAACAGGTGACTGCAAAGCTAAACCAC
This sequence comes from Phrynosoma blainvillii, assembly GCA_026167975.1. NCBI lineage: Eukaryota > Metazoa > Chordata > Lepidosauria > Squamata > Phrynosomatidae > Phrynosoma > Phrynosoma blainvillii. Next base: position 160,506,715 of record JANUYF010000004.1, read on the forward strand.
ACTTCTGACTGGTGATGAGTATCTCTGTAGAAAATCGTGTCTTCTCTGAATTCAACTGGGGGCCTAGTTTCCTGTTTTTGCAAGTGTTGCAAAGGTGATGAGCTAGTTAGTGCATATGGGGCTTTGACAAGGAATAAGCTTAGCCAATGAAATGCCAGGTTCAATAAAGTCTGTTTTCCTCTCCTACCTTGGTCTCGGTTCTCAGTTATTTGCACCTTGCTGCTACAATCCTAAATTGTAGTCCACAGGCTGCATGTGGTCATTGGGTTTCATTTTGTGGCCCCCAAGTCTCCATTTTAAAATACCCTCATTTAAAAAATGAGGGACAATTTTTGGCTTAAAAAGGTGCCAATCATGATCCTCCAACTTCACCACTACAAAAAAGAGCCCTCCCTGCATGCCATCTGACATCATGCAGCCTCAGAGGGAGTGAAAGGCAGGTCCAGCTCCATCAGGTCTAGCCTAAAGAAAGAAGTAGAGCCCTCCCTCCAGTCCATCTGCCATGGTCCAGGCCTCAGAGGGAGAGAAGAATTGCTGGGCGTACTCCCCTTCCCCACCGCCATTCCCTTCTCCTTTTGAGTCATGTCTTTTTTAGATTGTAAGCCTGAGGGCAGGGAAATATCTAATTAACTATTTGTAAGCCACTCTGAGAGCTTTTCTGGCTGAAGAGTGGGGTATAAATACAGTAAATAAATAAATAAATAAATAAATAAATAAATAAAACAGTGGGGAAAATTGCTGAAAAGCAAACTGAACGTGACATGATGTCACTTCTGGTCATGTTCAGAATTCTTGTGCAGCCCTTGTGCTGAGCATGGAGAGGGAAATCATCCCTGCCCCCTTTGCAATTGCCTGTAGCCAGTGGCATCACTAGGGAGGTGTGTGCAGTGCAAAACACACTGGTTGACAGTTCAGAGGGGATTGCCTGCTTCAAGCCAGGGTGCCTCTGCAAAAGGAAAGACGATGTCACCATTGCAGAGCATTGCCCTGTACTCCCTTCTCTCCTGATGCCTTACCTTTCTGGGTCTGGCCAGGTGTTTGGGTGGGGCAGCAGGTGGAAAGGGAGGGCAGAGGCAGTCTGTTAGTGACACCACTGTCTGTAGATATATATTATTGAGTGTATTGGAGGATGTTTACAAGCAGTGAGATTTATGGAAAAGAAAATTCAAGATTTAAACAAGATTTAAGAGACAAAATGCAAAATACTATGGACTTTATCACACTGGGGAAAAAAGACAGAAGCATAGTAGGACGCGCGATTTAGCAAAGATTACCACATGACATCACGCGCTGTTGCGATTATCCCACGACTATCCCACAATTATCCCATGAATAAAGAGGTATTCTAGCACTGCTTTTTATTCACAGGAAAATCCCATGAATAAAAAGTGGCACTAGAATATCTCTTTATTCACAGATAATCGCGGGATAATCGTGACATTGTGTGACGTTGTGTGATAATCTTTGCCAAATCATGCGACATTAATGGGAGCATCACGCTATGCTCCTGTATTTTTCCCCAGTGTGATAAAGTCCTATGATAATTACTTCAGAGTGAAATTGCATGTAAAAATCGTTAGTCACTATTTACAAAATAGAATTAACGGTAGCACATATATTCTGACATTGATAAGTATGTTAATTTAGGGAGTGTGATACAAACCTATTATCTTTACTGAACATTTTGATAAGCACTTGTTTAGCAATGGCCATGTTATGTTCAGTTAACATGATGACCTGAGTGTTTGAAATGTTGTTCCACTCATTTCTGGATAGTGCCACTTTATGGGTCATACACAGAGAGCTGTTGTGGTGTAGACATTTGAGCATTGGACTAAGACTGGAGAATAAGCTTTGAAACCCACGGAAACCCACTGGGTGACCTTGGGCAAATCACACTCAGCCTCACAGGAGGGCAATGACAAATCTTCTCTAAACAAATCTTGCCAAGGAACTCTGGTGGTAAGTTCATCTTTGGGTCCCCATAAGTTGGAAACACAACAAAATTGAGTCAGTTTATTCTATTCCATAGATCTATTATTGCTTGCGGGTGCTAGAATATATCACAATGGAAAATGAGGAAACAGACCAACTTTTTATGTTCTAATTCACGTGATTACATCCTGTAAGAGGGTTGCGTATTCTTGTTGGCATTAACCTCTTACATGGATTTGCTCTCAGAGAACTAGTGCTTCATTTGAAAAAGAAAGTTCCCAGATCCACATTAAGATATATAATTTCTGAAAATGTAAGACCTTCTCCTCGCACTCTTTTGGGGAAAGAAAATATGCACTTTGAGGGGTATGCGTGAAATATAATGTGTTACTTAGTTTCTTTTCAAATCTAGTCTTCCTATATTACAGATTGCATGCCTAGACCAAATACTGGGAGATATTCTGAAATGTGCAATATTTCAAAGGTTTTTCCTGACATCTGTTCCTCCTGCTGCTGTTCTAGGCACACTTACCAGGGAGCAAATAGGCACCAAATTTAGCTGGAAGAGTGTTGAATGTTAGCATGCCAGAGAAATGCAGTAGCAGTGCTCTCATTAGTAAGCAATGTGAACTGGCTGGGAGAAATTTATTTTAAGACCCTTTTTAAAATAAGTATTTCAGTACAGTGTGGAGGGAGTCATAAAATCACTGTCCTGTTTCTCCCTCAAAATTCCAAGGTTTTCATTTCAGACCACTGAGACACAGGGATAATTGGGTGTTTCCCCCTTGTTCTCTGCTCCTCATCTAGAACAATGTTGTGTTTTAGGGAATTATCACACCTCCTCACAGACCTGGCTTACCTCTTGCAAATTAGAGCCCAGTTTGGGCTGAAGCCGGGTCTTATTGCATGGCTTTTGCCCCTGAAAGAACTGTCTGGGTGCATCCCTTCTCCAGTGCGAATTGAGAAAAGTGCTGTGGCAGCCATTTTTCCAAGTCAGAAGCTTCTGACTTGGAAAAATGACCATTGGAGCGTGTTAGCCAATTCACGTTGGAGAGGGGATGCACCTGGAAGGCTCTCTTAGGGACAAAAGCCATGGAATAAGACCCAGTTCCAGCCCGAATTGGGCTCTAATTTGCAAGAAGTAAGCCGGATCCTAAATTCCACATGTTTAAGGAACTGACTGTGGCAAATTCTTCTATGGTCAGGTATGTCGGTGTAAGTCAAAAACAAGAAAGGAGACCACTGTCCAACTCTCTGTTCTTTGTTCCTGCTCCTGGGTATTATTTGGGTTTCTGAGTGACCGCTGGGGGAAGAGAATGGCAGACTAGAGAGGCCTTTGCTTCTATCCAACAGGGCTCTTCTGATGTTCTCTCCTGTTTATAAATATTTCAAGGTTAAATGAACCTTTAATAGTGTGAACAAATCCAGCCTTGAAATGAATTAAAGGGAGAAGTGAAACAAACATTACCAAGGATGTCAGGTTTGGGAATTATCGATCCTGATTCAAAGTTTTGTATCACATAAGCTCTAACTTCTTTATATATAATACCTTCTCATGACAAGGGCTTAGGACAGATACAATATAGCTATCTTACCTTCACAGCAGCTCCATGAAGTCACAGCTGCACTGTGACAACAGTTTGGCAATCAAAAATTCAGTCTCAAAATTGCAGTCTCACACTGAAACTGCACATTTAGAGAAATATTGATTTCCATTGTAGCTTTAGTTACACAGTTGTTTTCGGCAGATAGAAGTTTACATAAACAAGTCCGGTGAGGGCAGTGAAAGTGCAGCAGTGATGCAAGGAAAAATGTACTCCCTGACACCAGTCCCCATTACTGCAACCACTGATTACCCAGCTAAAAAAAGGCATTGGCTGCCAAGGCATAAGCAAGCAGGGATTTCTTTCAAAAGTATTTGCCTACCCTGCAAATTACTGAAGAGAAGAAAACCTGTTGCTTTCTGGCGTTCAAGATAAGCAGTGGGGGGGAGAGCACAAGAAGGATTTCACATGTTTTATTATTAGGGAAACTTTGTTGTTGTTGTTAACTGCCTTCACGTAGGTCTCAACCCATGGTGACCCTATGGATGAGACATCTTCAGGCCCCTCTGTCCTCTACTGCTCTGCCCAGCTCCTGCAAATTCATATTCCTGGTGTCTTTAATAACGTTTATCCATCTAGCATGTGGCCTTCCTCTCTTTCTACTTCCCTTCACCTTTCCTATTATTATTAATAATAATGAGCTTTATTTTTATCCCGCCCCTCTGCTCGGCAACCGGGGCGGCGTACAATAGGTCAAAACAGTCAACAAGTTAAAATAATCCTTCATCCCAATCCCTAGCCCTCCCACCCCCTTAAAACTAAATTAAACTGATGTAGAGTTAAAATAACAATTAAGACAAACATAAATACAATACAATAAACCATTTTAGAACAAAAACAGACAATGGCGGCAAGGGGGCGGGTAGCAATCCAACTCCGTTTGAGCCGGGAAGTTATTCCAGGAAGGCCTGCCGGAAGAGATCCATCTTTACCGCTCTCCTGAAAGTGTCAAGAGTCGTGATGAGGTGGATCTCGTCTGGCAGGCCATTCCATAGTCTGGGAGCGGTAGCAGAGAAAGCCCTCTGGGAGGTCTGCGACAGCCTAGTTTTCATAGGCTGCAGCAGATTCCTCCCAGAGGACCGAAGTGTGCGGGGGAGATCATATGGGAAGAGGCGGTCCCAGAGATAAGATGGACCCAAGCCATGTAGGGCTTTAAAGGTTAAAACCAACACCTTGTACTGTGCCGAGAAACTAATCGGTAGCCAGTGGAGAGATTTAAGCACAGGTGTTATATGCTCTCTCCTAGATGTACCAGTGATTAACCTGGCTGCCATATTTTGCACAAGTTGAAGTTTCTGGGTTAGGCACAAGGGTAGCCTCATGTAGAGTGCATTACAATAATCCAGACGTGAGGTTACCAAAGCATGTACCACAGTTTCCAGATCCCTCATATCCAGGTAAGGACGCAGCTGGCATATCAGCCGAAGTTGTTAAAAGACAAGCTAATTATTGTCTTTTCCAACGATTTGTGCCTTCACATGATGTGTCCAAAGTGCGACAGTCTAAATCTTGTCATCTTGGCTTCTAGGGATATCTGTTCTAGGACTCATTTGTTTGTCCTTTTGGCTGTCCATGGGATCCTCAGCACTCTTCTCCAGCACCACATCTCAAATGAATTGATTTTCCTCCTATCTTCTTTCTTGACTGTCCAGCTGTCACACCCATACATGGTAATAGGGAATACAATGGCTTGTATGATCCTGACTTTTGTGCTGAGTTTTATGTCTTTGCATTTTAGAATCTTTTCTAGTTCTTTCATAGCCACCCTCCCCATTCTTAATCTTCTTCCGATTTCCTGGCTGCAGTCCCCGTTCTGATCTGTGTTTGATTCCAGATATGAGAACTCTTTTACTATTTCTATTTCCTCATTGTCTAGTTTGAATGTGTGTAAGTTTTCTGTGGTCATTATTTTTGTTTTCTTTATGTTCAACAATAAGCCTGCCTTTGCGTGTTCTTCTTTGATCTTCCTTAGTAGGTGTACCAGGTATGTGAGGTTTTCTGCTAGTATTGTGGTGTTGTCAGCATATCTCAGATTGTTGAAATTTCTTCCTCTTATTTTCACTCCTCCCTTTTTCATGTCCAAGCCTGCTTTCCTTACAATATGTTCTGTATATAAGTTGAATACGTAGGGTGATAGCATATAGTCTTGTCTGACTCCTTTGCAATTGTGAACCATTCTGTTTCCTCCATGTTCTGTTCTGACAGTAGCCTCTTGTCCTGAGTACAGATTCCTCATTAGGACTATCAGATGTGTTGACATTCCCATGTCTTTAAGGGCATTCCATACCCTTTCATGATCTATGTAGTCAAAGGCTTTGCTATAGTCTATAAAGCACATGCTGATTTTCTTTTGGAACTCCCTACTATACTCCATTAGCCATTGTATATTTGCAATGTGATCCCTGGTGCCTGTTCTTTTCCTGAATCCTGCTTGGACCTCGGGAATTTCTCTCTCCATGTATGGTTGGAGTCTATGTTGCAGAACTTTGAACATAATTTTGCTTGCATGGGAGATTAGTGCTATGGTTCTATAGCTGCTCAGTTGGTAATTGACTCCTAGATGGTGTGTGATGCTCTGAATGAGTCATCTCTCCTTGCTCTGGTGATGAAATTCACAGTTAGGAAGGTACTAGGGACAAGCACTCTGTCAACCCAGAGGATTCGGGATTGTTAATTTATATAACTGTAGTAGAAAATGAGGGACATGGTGGCTTAGCAGAACTTGAAAAAATAATTTTGAGACTACAGAGGTCAGAATCCCACAGCTAGCATGGACAGTGACCATGCATGCTGGGAGAGTCTAAAAGTGGTGTTCTTAAAAAAGTAACTTTTCCACTGGTCCTGTTCTATAGATTTGGGGCAGGGTAGTATAGTGTCAAAAGATATGGGCAATACTCCTTTGCCTGAAGCAACCAAATTGGCCAAATTTTCAGTCTTAGACCCTCTGCTAACACATGCAGCGGCCCCAACCCACCCTTCTGCTGGCCCTGGAAGGAGCGCTAAAATGCCACTCCTTCCAGAGCGAGCAAAAGGGGCACCCAAAGAGACACCATGCATTTCTTCTGCGTCTCTTCCGGTGCAGCGTGTCCGGACGCTGTGCCGGGAGGATGTCAGCAGAGCTCTCGCCATGTGCAACAGCGCGTGCTCTGATGATGTCCTCGGGAAGGGGTTGGGGCACCCGGAGTGTGGCTGCCCCTTCTCTCCCCTGCCTCCAAGACGGTGCTTTTTGCCGTCTGCATCCCCCCTTAGTCTCACATATTTTGGGCTCTCAAATAAGACATTTAATTTGCATGTTATGCAAATTGTTCTATTTATGGAAATTACTCTAATTTGTATTCTGATCATACAAATTCAACATATTAATTGTTGTGTTTTTCTTCTAGTAAATGTCAACCTTCATACTATTTTTTACAGTTACAGCTTATGCTGCCTATTTGCTGTAATAAATGAATTGATTGATTGATTGATACAGTTACAGCTGATTTGAGAGAACCAGTACAGAGTAATATTTAAAGTGCTGCACTTGTAGAGAGCCATGTGCAAAACAGTTATATAATGTTCCATGTGACTCAGAGCCACCATTTATTGTTAACTACCATCAAGTTGACTTTGACTTGGTAATCCTATGAATGAGAACTAAGTCACCCTATTATCAACAGCCCTGCTCAGATTGAGTCTGTCCACCTGTAAGGCAGCCTTACTCTCTACTATCGTCTACCTTACCAAGTATTATTGTCTTTTCTATTGGGTTATGTCTTCTCATGATACATCCAAAGTATAGTTTAGTCATTTTGGTTTGTACAGAGAGTTTCATCTTGATATGCTCTAGGACCCATTTATTTGTCTTTTTATCAGCCAGGGTATCCATAGAACTCTTCTTTAGCACCACAAATAGTTGATTTTGTTCTATCAGCTTTCTTTACTCCATTTTTCACAACCATACATAGATGGTTGGCTTGGCATGGACCATCCTAACTTTAGTATTTGATTATATATCTTTACACCTCAGGATCTTGTCTAGTTCCTTCATAGCTACCCTTACAAGTCCTAGTCTTCTTCTGATGTCGAATAGCACTGGGCCCAAGACAGAACCCTGTGGTCCTGCGGTTTCCATTTTGACTCAGCTAAGGTATGGGAAATGTTGAACTATTAAAGTGTCTTCATCTACTTCAAAGTTACATAAACAAGCTCTGGTCATTATTTTTGTTTTCTTAATGTTCAGCTGTAAATCTGCCTTTGCACTTTCTTCCTTGACTTTCTTCAGTAATTGTTCCAAGTCATTGCTATTTTCTGCTAGTAGTGTGGTGTCATCAGCATATCTTAAAATGTTGACGTTCTTTCTTCCAATTTTCAAACTTCTTTCCTCTGAACCTAATCCATCTTTGTGTATGATACATTCAGGATACAAATTAAACAGATAGGGTGATAAAATGCTATCTTACCTGAACTTCTTTCTAATTGGAAGCCATACTGTTTCTTTGTATGCTGTCCTGAGAGTAGCCTCTTCTTCTGAATACAGGTCAGGACAATCAGGACAATCATATCTTGTGGCACACTCATTTCTTTAAGAGTAATCCAAAGTGTTTCATAAACTACATAATCAAAGGCATTGCTATAATCTATATGGCACAGGCTGATTTTCTTTTGAAATTCTTTGGTGTGCTCCATTATCTAACATATGTTTACAATATGATTTCTAGTGCCTCTTCCTTCCCAGAACTCAGCTTGGACATCTGGGATTTCTCACTCCATATATGGTAAAAAGTCTTTCTGGTAGAATTTTGAGCATCACTTTGCTTGCATGGGAGATTTATGCAATGGCCCTGTGGTTACTCCAGTCCCAGTGTCCCCTTTCTTGGACTGTATATTGAGCATTTCCAATCTGTGTTATTGTCTTGTTTTTCATAATTATTGACTGATTTTAGTTAGAACTAGAGTGTGTTCTGCCTCTATAGTCTGAAGCAGCTCTTTTGGTATGCTTTCTTATTCCTTGTGATTTATCTCTCCCAAGTGACCTGTGCAGCTTCCACTTCACTTTCTAAAATTGTAGGTTCATCTTCATATGGTTCTTCCTTGAATGAATCTGTCATCCTTTCATCTCTTTTACAGAGTTCCTCAGTGTATTGTTTCTATCGTCTTTTTATTTGTATTTGACCATTTTGTCCTCTGCTGTACTTCTGATGCTTGTTGAGTGCCTCCCATTAGTCTGACTCCTCTGCAAAAGCCTATCTGAAATGAGATACTTTACTAGTAGCACTGCTGCTATCAGCATATCCTCTTACCTCATAGGAGCATGCAATCCCACCACCACCGAATGGTACTGCCATGGTGGTGGTGGGGAATGACCACTTCATCTCAGTAAACCTGCCTTACAGACCTCTTGCTCATCATAAAACTCGTCATAGGAAATTTCTTTGCTCCTATAGAGAGGCAATACATGCAGCGAGGAAATCTTTCTTCTCTGCATGTATTGCGTCTGTAGAGTCCCGTCCAGAAGAGCTGTTTAGGGTGGTAAGGCAACTGAGACAGGTTCCACCTGTGCTGAACCCATTACTTAACCCAACAATGGCCTGCTGTGATGTGTTTAACAACTTCTTTGCAGATAAAATCTCTCAGATAAGAGCCAACTGGGACACCGGTGTTATAGTAGAATCAATAGATGAGGTATCCAGCAACTCCGCTTATGAGATTAGACTGGATCAGTTCCAACCGGTGAGTACCAATGATGTGGACAAGCTCCTTAGTAGAGTGAGGAAGACAACTTGCCCTTTGACCCTTGCTCTTCATGGCTGGCTGTCCAGGGGGGAGATGTCTTGAGGATGTTCCTGAGGGATATCATCAATGCATCCCTTAGGGAAGGTCGTGTTCCATCTTGTTTGAAGGAAGTGGTGGTCAGGTCGCTTCTGAAAAAACCTTCCCTTGACCCTCTGGACATGAACAGCTATATGCCAGTCTTTTTGCTACCTTTTTTGAACAAGGTGATTGAGAGGGTTGTTGATCTTCAGCTCCAAGCTGTCTTGGAGGAAACCAATTATCTGGATCCATTTCAAACTGGCTTTAGGACAGGAAATGAAGTGGAGACTGCTATGGTTGCCTTAGCTGATGACCTTCATCTGGGCATCGACAGGGGTAGTGTGATCCTGTTGGTGCTACCGGACCTCTCAGTGGCCTTCAACACGACAGACCATGAGATCCTCTTGGAATGCCTGAGAGGATTAAGAATCAGAGGCATTGCACTGCAATGGTTCTGTTCCTTCCTCTTGGGCAGATTCCAGAGGGTGATGCTCGGGGACAGTTGCTCAGCTAAAAAGAAGCTTAATTGTGGCATCCTTCAGGGTGTCATCCTGTCCCCAATGCTATTTAACATATATATGAAGCCGCTGGGAGAGATCATCCAGAGAAATGGGGTGGGTTGTTATCAATACGCTGATGACACCCAGATATATTTCTCGGTCTACACCTTTGACTTCAGGTGGCATCTCCCCTCTCAATGAATGTCTTAAAGTGGTAATGGACTGGATGAGGAAAAACAGACTGAAACTGAATCCAGACAAAATGGAGGTACTAACGGTAACGGCCTCGAACCCAGGTATAGGGACACAATCCCCAGTCCTAGATGGGGTCACACTCTCCTCAAAGGACTGTGTTTGCAGTCTGGGGGTGCTCCTAGATCCATTGCTTCAGATGACAAATCAGATGAGTGTGATGGTCAGGAGCACCTGTTATCAGCTTAGGCTGATATGCCAGCTGCACCCTTTCCTAGAGGTTAGGGACCTTGAAACCGTGGTACATGCGCTGGTAACTTCTCATCTCAATTTCTGCAATGCACTCTACATGGGGCTACCCTTGTGCCTAGTTCGGAAACTTCAACTGGTACAGAATATCGCAGCCAGGATGGTCTCAGGTAAAACCATATATCCTAAGATCTGGCTGCCTGTTAGTTTCCAGGCACAGTACAAAGTATTGGTTATTACCTTTAAAGTCCTAAATGGCTTGGGCCCAACCTATCTTCGGGACTGCCTCCTTCCATATAATCCACCCCACGCACTAAGGTCCTCTGGGAAGAATTTATTGCTACCTATAAAAAGTAGATTATCTGCAGCTACCCAGAGGACCTTTTCAGCTATCGCTCCCAGATTTTGGAATGGCCTGCCGGATGAGATCCGCCATTTGACCACCTTAAACAGCTTTAACAAAGCTGTTAAGACAGACCTCTTCTGGCAGCCACCGAAAATAGTACAGAATATGGCAGCCAGGATGGTCTCAGGTAAAACCAGAAGAGACCACATTAACACCTATAATAATAATAATAAATTTTATTTTTAACCCGCCCATCTGCTAAGCAATCAGGGCGGCTTACAGCAAGTTAAAATGATACAAAGTAAAACACATCAATCAAATTACTCCCCCACCCCCCACCCCTTAAAAATAAATTAAACTCAGACAATATTAAAACAATAAAAGTAAAACCAACACCATACAAAAGCCATTAAACAGGCATAAAAGCAGGCAGTGGCAGCTAGGGGAGCGAGTTGACTGAACCAGACCAACTTGGGGCGCCGGGAGATTATTCTGGGAAGGCCTGTCAGAAGAGATCCGTCTTTAGTGCTTTTTTAAAGCAGTCAAGGGTGGTAATAAGATGGATCTCATCCGACAGGCCATTCCATAATCTTGGGGCGGTGACAGAGAAGGCCCTCTGGGAGGTCTGCGAAGCCTAGATTTAATAGGCTGTAGCAGATTCCTCCCAGAGGACCGAAGTGCGTGGGGGGGGGAGCGTACGGGAAGAGGCAGTCCCAGAGATAAGTTGGAGCCAAGCCATTTAGGGCTTTAAAGGTTAAAACCAACACCTTGTACTGTGCCCGGAAACTAATTGGCAGCCAGTGGAGAGATTTCAGCACCGATGTAATGTGCTCTCTCCTAGATGTACCAGTGAGTAACCTAGCTGCCATATTTTGGACCAGTTGGAGTTTCTGAGGATGGAATGATCTATTGTGTCAAAGGCTGCTGAGAGGTCCAAGAGCACCAACAGGGTAACACTACCCCTGTTGATACCCAAGCGGAGGTCATCAGCCAGTACAACCATGGCGGTCTCAACTCCATATCCTGTCCTAAAGCCGGTTTGAAATGGATTGAGATAATCATTTTCATCCAAGACAGCTTGGAGTTGGGAAGCAACCACCCTCTCAATCACCTTGCTTAGAAAAGACAGCAAGGAGATTGGTCTATAGTTATTCCTGTCCAGGGGGATCCAGGGAAGGCTTTTTCAGGAGGGGTTTGACCGCCGCCTCCTTAAAGCAAGATGGAACAGTGCCTTCCCTGAAATACGCGTTGATGGTATCCCGTAGGAATACCCGCAGCGAGTCTCCCCCCTGGACGACCAGCCAAGATGGGCAAGGATCGAAAGGGCAGGTCATCTTCCTCACTCTACCAAGGAGCTTGTCCACGTCATTGGTACTCACAGATTGAAGCTGATCCAATAAAATGGCATCAACAGAGTTGCTGGACACCTCATCTATGGATTCTGTTAAAACACTGGCATCCAGGTCGGCTCTTATTCGAAAGATTTTATCTGCGAAGTAGATGTTAAAAGCATCACAGCAGGCTGTTGTAGGGTTAAGTAGAGGGTTCTGCACAGAAAGTTTCTGTGATCAGTCCACACCTCAAAAGGGTGTGCAGCCCCCTCCAAAAATTGTCTCCAGCTTTCTAGGGCATGCTTGACTGCATAAGCTTCTCGTTCCCAGCAGGGCCAAGATAATTGGGGCCCCTGGAATTTCTTGGACAGGTAGGCACAAGGTCTAAGTTTGTCTTTATCATCTTTCTGCAGCAGAACAGCCCCCATAGCAAAATCACTGGCATCCACTTGAACTACAAAGGGTTTGTCTGAGTCTGGGTGAATTAAAATAGGTTCAGAGCTGAACAACAGCTTCAGTTGTTCAAAAGCTCTCTGGCACTTTTCAGACCATTGGATCGGGGAGGAGGGTTTGGGAGGCTTGGACGCACCCCCCTCCCCACTTTTGGGCATTTTTTTCGTCTTGAGTAAGTCTGTAATGGGCAATGCGATCTTAGCAAAGTCAGGAATGAATTCTCTGTAGAAATTTGCAAAGCCCAGGAACTTTTGTATATCCTTCCTATTTTTTGGGGGTGCCCAGTCCAACACTGTTTGTACCTTAGCTGGATCCATTTTGATGCCCTAGTTAGACACTCGGTACCCCAAAAAATCTAGTCTCTCGGTGTGAAAGTGACATTTGGACAGTTTCACATACAGTTGGTTATCCCACAATCTTTTGAGTACCTCTCTCACCAGTTTGACATGACTGTCTAAGTCTTTTGAATAGATGAGCATGTCGTCTAAATATACCAAGACCCCTTCAAAAAGCAAATCATGCAGTACTTCATTTATATGCCTCATAAAAATCCCGGGAGCCCCCGACAGTCCAAAAGGAAGAACCAGGTACTCAAATGCCTCCAAAGAGCAGTTGAAAGCAGTCTTATATTCATCCCCCTCCTTAATCCTAACTCGATGATAAGCATCTCTTAAATCCAATTTTGTAAATATTTTGCCCGTGCCCAGTCTCCCCAACATGTCTTTCATTAGGGTCAAAGGGTACTTGTTGGTGTTGCAAATCCCATTTAGATTGCGATAGTCTACCACCAGCCGCAAAGAACCATCTTTTTTTTCCCTAAAAAATACTGGAGCAGCAAAAGTAGAAGTAGAGGGTCTAATGAACCCTCGAGCCAAGTTCTTTTCTATATAGTCTTTCAATGTGGCCAGCTCTTTTGGGGTCATTGAATACAGTTTGGGTTTAGGAAGGGGTGCCCCTGGCAATATTTCAATAGCACAGTCTGTTTCTCGGTGTGGAGGCAACACATCACACTCTTTCTCTTCAAACACCCCTTTTAAATCTCGGTAAACCGGAGGGATGACTGGCGACCCCTCCCCACCTTGCCCAATGTCTCTGTCCTTGGGCAGCCCTTCCAAGTGAGCAGCTGCGTCTTTTTCTCTTTGTCCGGGAAGCGCCACTGTGGGGAGGAGAGGGGGGAGCACCATCCCGTGGGCAAGGCAATGGTTTGCACAATCCGGATCATTGAAAATTAACTGTCTCTCCCTCCAGCGCAATTCAGGCTTGTGATGGTGTAGCCAGTCTATGCCCAACATTAGGTGGTAATTATAAGTATTTCCCACCACCAACTGGAGCTGTTCCCAATGGTCTGCTATTCCCAACCACACAGGAGCTGTTTTTTCCTCTGCAGCACGGCCCCCCATCAAAGTTCCATCCATTTGGACAAAGGGAATGGGCTCTCTCAAAGGGTGAGTGGCTATGTTCAAACTATCTACTACCGCTGGGTTTATCAGGCACCTTGTGCACCTGCAGTCAATAGCTGCAATTAACTGCATAGCTTTTTGCTTGGGCCCCACCACCAAAGTTACAGATACTGACAACAGGGGAATGCCCCCACTCACCATCCTTTTGCGGCTTTCTGCTCCCACAGCCTGCCTCTCGCCGCTTTCTAAGGCAGGCTCTGGAAGTTTAAAGGCTCCCCTCCTGAACCCGTGGAAGTCTCGGAGCTGTCTGAGTCCGACCAAACCCCCGGTTCTTGGGACTCCTCCACCTTCAGGCTACGTTCAGCGGAAGATTTCTTTTTTTGCTGGCTCTTTTCCTTTTTGGAACCTTTGCTGGGAGGGGCCTGAGAGGAACTGGGCTTTCCTTCCTGAGCCATGTCTGGGCAAGCAGCAATTAAGTGCCCCTTTTGGCCGCATTTTAAACACAGGCCTAACCGCCGGCGTCTCTCTCTCTCTTGGTCTCTGCAGAGCTGGCTGGAGGTTTCCCCTTGTGGGCTTGGCTTCGGCCCCCCTTCGCTTTTGTCTCTTGGGTTTGTCTTTGATCTAACATTCTGACCTCATGTAAAATGCCTTCCGCTTCTCCCGCCACTCTAATCCATTCCATGGCCGTGAGGGGTTTGCCCATCATCAACACCCATTTGGCTATCTCTGGCCGCAGTCCATCTTTGAAATATTGGATCTGTATCCCTTCTGGACAATCAGGCACTTGGGCCACCAACCTTCGGAATTCTGCTGCATATGCTGCCACTGTCATGGAGCCTTGTTTTAAACTCTTTAACTCGGCCAAGGCAGTGGTGGCCTGAAAAGGGTCTTCAAATCTAGTCCTAAGGGCCCTCATGAATTCATCTAGGTTCCCCAGCTCCGGCGCTCGGCGATCATAGAGCTGCACCAACCAGCGGGCCGCCTCTCCTCGTAGATGCCTCGCCACGCACTTCACTTTGGCAACTTCTGAAGGGAAAACGGGCCCCCACTCTTCCATGTGATCCACCACTTGTGATAGAAAGTAAGGCAGCGTTTGGGGGTCCCCGTCGAACTTGACCCCCATCTTTTTAGCCTGCGCATCTGGGACCCTCGGCTGTGGAAGGGCGGCTGGTGGGGGCCTGGGGGCAAAGCTCCATCTTCCCCTGCTCCCATTGCTGGGGGCTGCCCACCTGGGGCTGGGGCCCAGGCGGCTCCTACCCTGGCACCCCCTGCTCCATTCCCCGCTATCTGTTGGAGGATCTCTAACATCGTGGTCATGGTTCCTCGCATCTCCTCCACCTCCGATTTCAGCTGCTGTACCTGTGTCTCCAGGTCGGTCCCCTCTCCCGAAGGCAGCTGCAGCGGTTGCGTGAACCCGGTGTTCCAATCCGACCACCTCGCAGCCCGCCGGCGTTCCTTGGTGTGCACTGGGGCCACTGGTGCACCAAACCATCTCCCAGACACTAGTGGGGTCTGTGGCAATTGTTGGGTCCCGGCCTTTGGCACCGCGCCGGTTTCTTTGTCCACCGTCCGAGGTTCTCCTCCATCCCCAGGAGTTTGGCACTCTTTGGCGGATATCCCCTCTCCTGCATCCATCTCTCCGAGAGCAGGAACAAAACCCAAACATAAAATAAAACTTGGTTGTGAGTCTCAGCTAACTGTCATGAAATAGACAGCAGCACCTTTAGACATCCAACCAGTCAGTTTACTTAAAGAAATAACAGAACTTTATTGGAAGATCCATAGGTCAGTCATGCCTATCAGACGTTTTAGCTGAGACTGAAAAAATCCCCCTCTACAACTAGTGAAAAGAATGTGCAAAAAGCCCGCGCTCTCAACCCCTCCTTCCTTTTCCCAAACATCTCTTTCATTCCCAGCTAGCTGAGCCAGCCACCCAAGGTCACTTGATAAAGCACCTGCGCTCTAACATTACTAACCCATCCTTCCATCATCCCCACACTATACTACATATCTGATAGAATACTAACAGGATTCTAACACACTCAAACCACTCCCTCTCCTTTCCTTCCGACTCCCTCTCTCATGTCACCTTGCTTATTTTATCCCGCCTTCACAATGCACTCTTTCTTGTTTCTTAAATGACACTGCTTGCACTGCTTACCCACATTCCCTCCTGTTCCCTCTCTCACATCACCTCACACTCTTGCAGTGCCCTCCTCTCTTGCTTCTTGCACTCAGTGCTCACAGCACTCACTCTTCCTTTCCCCCATTCCCTCCCCTGCACCACCTATGTCCTCATAATGCCTTCGTCCCATGTTTCTTGTACTCTGCTGTGCACATTGCTCTTTTCATCACCTTCTGCTCCCTTTCTTGCCTCATCTCGCACACTTGCAATTCCTCTCGTCCTTGTTTTCTTACATTCTGTCACTTGTATCTCTCATTCTCCCTTACCTCTTACTGTCTCCCTTGCCTCACCTCAAACTGTTACCACACACCCCTTGTCTACTGAACTTTACTATTCTCACCACTCACTCCTCTTCCCCTACTCAGTCCCTCACCTCGTCTCCTCACAATATACTCACTTGCTTCTTGTCATCCGCTGTTCACATTGCTCATTCTTCCTTCACTCCTACTCCTACTTCTTCCCTCTCCCACTGCTCCTACCCTCAAAATCCTCCTCTCACTCTCTTTCTTTTATTCCACTGCTCACACCATTCTCTTCCCTCCGACTCCATTTCTCATCTAACCTCACCTTGTACCCTCTACCAGCTTCCTGGCTTACTTCTCTTTCCATCATGCCTGAAAGGCAGAGGCAGAGTTGTTTCTCACTGAACAATTTCACTAAAGCATGCCTCCCCTTATTTCCTCAAATGTCAACTTCTACAAGGGCAAGAGACCTTTTTTTTAAAATATATAAAGTTTGGAATCAGGACAAGATGGTGGTCCAAATGTACACCAGACAGCTTACCTAGAATCCAGGTAAAACCAGCCTGGTATGGCGGCCCTATACAGAATTGTGGCTTAACAAATCAGAATTTGAACAAGTGCTTGTTAGGAGCTTCCCAATCAGGGCTTGTTTTGGAGCAGCATCCATGATCCCAGGATCAGGCATCAGAAGTATCTCTTCTTTTCCTGGTTGGTTTATATGTTTGTGCAAAGGGAGAAGCAAAACAGGGGTGAGACCTTGTTTACTTCATGGTTTGTTGAGCTATAATTGTTGGTTTAAGGGGAATGAAAATGTGTTATCATATGGAGGAATTGGTTTCTCTGCCATTTGAGAAGGACCATTGCTTAGTGTATGATAAGTAAATCATAGTCTTGTAGGCAGTCATGCATCCCACCAATCTGCCCCATCTCATTGGCTAATGAGGAGGCCATCAACACTGTTAGGCTTGATAACATTTTGGTATTAGGCAACTTTTCTAATTGGTTTCTGTTTGTTCTGCTATAAATTCCTTTCAAACCTCCTCTGTTTCCCCTCTCCAACCTCTCTCTCCCCCTTGTTTGTGTAGGCTGATGTGATCTGGCATCATTTACTGATTTCTAGCTGGTGGGAAAGTAGATGGGAGGAGGCGCCACATAGGTCATGATGGACCAGCTTCAGCAGAATTCCGAGCTCTGGCAGTTTTTCACTGTACTTGCTTACAAGCTGCCTCATTCTAACCAGCTCTGTCAATTTCTCACTTTAATGAGCATCATCAAAGCCTACCTAATTATTCCTGAAAGAATTGTGTACATTTCCCTCATTCCCTCACTTACAAAGACTCTTAACAGCCAGGAGGTGGGCTGGGAAAATAGACACACAGGAAAGAAAGGGATGCTAAAAGGGAGCATGTCTGACAACATCATTCTCGATGGTGCCAGAGCTTCAGCTAGTCCTGTTATTTTCTTAAATCCCGGGCCTTGAGGGAGTCAGGAGTTTTCCTTTTCAACTTGCCTGTATAGTTTCCCTTTTCTTGCATGGGGCCCACCAGCTCTCTTGAGGTGCTACTAGTCATGGAGATGGGGCAAGAAGAGGCAAACCTGTGGGACCAAGGCTAACTGGCTTAACTTTTCCATTCTGTTGTACTGTAGACAGGCAGATAACCCTCTGTCTTTTTTCTGAGAACAATATCCAGAATCTGGACAGTTTTTTAAAAAGCAACTCCTTCTGTTACTCATTACTGTGTTACTAATTACAATGATGTAAACAAGTACCTCCCTCCATTACAGAACCTATTTATCTATTTATCAAATTTGCTACAGTTAGAAATCCATTTGTCCCACTCCCACCACAGCAGTGTTTCTCTTCTCTCCTCCATTCTTCATTTTTGCTAGTCTTTCTCCTTCCACACCCTCATACTCATTCACCCTTTTCCTCTCTTAACTGTCCTTTCCATCCTGCCTGAGGCCAGGAGTTTCTCTACTTCTTTGTCTTAGGGTTGCCATATTCTGCTTCTCCAAACCCAGGCAAACACCTTTACATACTATGCAAACGATGCTGTAAGTCATGAAGAGTTTGAGCAACACACACACACATTAATCCCACTAGTTGCCCACCTAGAAGCAACCCCATGTGAAGCTGCTTTATGGATAGGAAACAGAAGGCGAAGTTCTTCTAGATTTGTTCCATATAAGGCATGGACTTGGACTTGTGGCTCAAGGTATTTTTCATGAGCCATAACCCCTTTCCATTACCTTATTTTCATGTAATAGGCTGCTGGTCCAGGGGTCTGTGAAATCCTAACAGAGGCCCTAAAGGCTTGAACAAAGCCTTGGGGGTACTCAGACTACCTTCTCCCCACAGCAAGGTGATAGTAGGGAAAGGCTGGCTGGCTGGCTGGCTGGCTGGTATGTGGCTTGCCTGTCACACAACCATTCTGTTGCAGTGAGGGAGTGGGCTGAGCAGCTGAGCAACAGCGGAGCTGCCAGCCAGCCAGCCTGGTTTGCCCTTCTCTCTCTTTCTCCTTCCTTCCTTTCCAGGGGAATGACAGGACAGCCAAAACAAGGACTTGATGTGATAGAATGGGAGGGAGGGGGGGGGCTTGTCTTCCAAACTCTCTCTTCAGTCAGTAACACCACCAAAAATACGTTTGTGTCTCCAGCCTTAGACTGTTATAACACCTCTTCTCCATCTCCATCTCCATCTCCATCTCCATCTCCATCTCCATCTCCATCTCCTCCTCCTCCTCCTCCTCCTCCACTACCCACCACCACCACCATAACTGCTCCTACACCCCTTAACTCAGGTTCCTAAACTTCATAACTTCCTCCCCCACACTGAAAGGGAGAAGAAGATACAGATGTTTCTTCACTATTGTGTCACCCTCACACTTGAGTTCAGACTTACCAGTCTTTTTTGGTATGCACACTTCCTGAAGTGACGTGTTTGTGTTTGCAATGTGTTCAAATGCACATTTCTGCCTTGCAAGATTATCACAGGGGAGCGATCCAAAAGCAGGAGGCAATAAGTGGGGAAAAGGAGGGGAAGAAGCATCCCAGTAAAACACTGACCCTCGGGAAAGTGCCACAATCCTAAGAGACCATTTTTATGGTTGCTTATGGAGGAAACACCCCAGTCCCCCTTTCCCCCTTTTTTCTTCATGAGGAGAGGAGACCAAGACAGGAGGGAGGGGGAGAAAGAGTGGTTGGGAGAGCCAGTGGACAAGCAAGGAAGGAAATTTCTAATGTTAGTAACTGAGAGTTTGGAACAAAAGATTGGTGCCTCCCAGCTGAAACTCTGGGGCAACTGACTGCAATTTGCAAGGGATCAGGCCTGCTGGCAGTCTTTTCCACAAAAAACTGGGCCTCTACATTGCCGTTCAATTCAGTTGAGCCTCAACCTTGCAGGAAGAAGCAAGAGAAGTCTCCTCCTCCTCTTCCTCCTCCATCCTCTTTATCTTCTTCTTAGACTTTAATTCTTGAATCAAGTTGGGGAGGGGAGGGGGTTTCATAGCAACAAAAGACATTTAAAAGAGTTCCCTGGTAAAGAAAAGGTTAAGAAGCACTGCTTTGATGGAATTCATAATAGCCTCTCCTCCAAGCATTCATGAGTCCCCTTTCTGCTGATCATGCTCAGGGCTACATCACCGGGTGCTCACAAACCATTCACGGTTTTGTCTCAAGATTAGGCCTTAAATGGAGAGAAAGGGCAGGCAAAGCTCCACCATGCCTAGCCCAGAGACAGAAGAAAGGATCTCCTTCCATTCCAGCTGCCATTGTCCAGGCCTCAGAGGGAGAGAAGAATCGCTTGACTTGATCCCCTTCTCCACTGCCATTCCTTTCTCCTTTTGTGTCATGTCCTTTTAGATTGTAAGCCTGAGGGCAGGGAACTGTCTAATAATTTGTAAACCACTCTGAGAACATTTCTAAAGAGTGGAGTATAAATAAGACGACAACGACGGTGATGATGACGATGATGATAGACAAAGTGGTAGTTGTGTACATTTACTTCCACACTATAGAAATGCCATGAAGATGTTTGTGAATTTCAAAATGTTAATTAAGTTTAAAAAGTTACAAACCCTTTTCAGGTAGCTGGCACACCTCAGAAGGAACTTTTATTCTTCCGAAGGCTTCAGGCCCTCTGTGAACCTAGAGAGATCTTTGGTAAGGAGAGATGGTGGATAGCTGGAGGCCACCATTTTTCCATGAAATGCCATACTGCCATCTGCCTATAAGAAAAACAGGAAGGAAGGGGGAACAGGAGACTAGGGCTGGGGACAACCCACCCTTGCCAACAAGGTAGGAAGAGAAAATGGGGGAATGGATACTGGTGTGGGGAGTGCTATGAACAATCCAACCTGGGGAAGAGTTGAGTAGGTAGATTGAAGTTGGTTGAAGAGGGTTGTAAAGAGCAGTGAGAGATGTCCTGGGAGGTTATACATCTGGTAGTGAAAGAATGTAAGGATGCTTTCTCTGTGTGTGAGAGAGAGAGAGCGAGAGAGAGAAGAGGAAGGAGAGCTGGGAGAAGTGACAGAAACTGTATATGTCTGAAGTTCCACCCTTTGGTGGAAAAGACATTATAAACATTATTATTATTATTATTATTATTATTATTATTAGAAAATTTCTAATATAAAGTGTCAGCTTAATTTTTTTAAAGTTTAATGTGTTGACTTAAGTTAGAATTTCATAATTAAGTTAATTCCAGGGTTCAGTTTGTAGCTATTAATTTGTTAAATGAGACAACAAACTTTACATTTCTCAGCTGGTTCTTTGTGTGAATGTGTATGCCTTCACGTTACCTGTCGACTTATGGTGACTCCATGAATTTTATAGGGCTTCCTTAGGCAAGGAATACTCAGAGGTTTTGGGGTTCTTTACCCTAAGGCTATTTTTCTTTAATTTTTGAAAAAGTGTTTCATGCTTACTCCCTCAATTACAATATTTTTACACTTAATAATCATTAGGTCCCAAGGTTCGAACCACTGCACATGCAAATGGCTAGAGGAATCTTTGTTTTTTCATGGTCAGAGGATGATAGACTAATTAGTAATTAGGCCAAGCAGGTTTAAACCAACCAGTTGTAAAGGCAGCTTGGGAACGGGTTAGTCTCCTAGGTGGCCTGCCCATTCTGTACACTACAGACCCCACAGAGGTGCTTCATCTGCTGTGGGAAATTTAATTGTAAAGCTCTTAACTGAGACTTTTACTGGAATCCATATGGGCATTAGTAAACTAAAGAAAAGTAAGGGATGAACAAAGAGAATGCAAGAAACGAGAGGTTGGTGGGGTAGGTTGGATATTGCATTCTCCAAAAATTCATTCAACTGTTTCCTACTCATTTTCTACATTATCAAAAAATGAACGGAGCTGTCTCCTGCACCACATTGAGTTCCACACCCTCCCTTGTAAAGTAATTTATTAATGGCATGCCATTCTGTGGGGCAGGAAGACACTCTGCACAGTTACTTTAGGGTAGAACAAGATTTATATGCCTTGGTGGAGAAAAGAGGAAGATTCATTATGCCCAAAAGAAGGCATTAATTTGGAAAGGGAGTTCTGTACAAACAAATAAACAAAATGAACCCAACACTAAAGCATTTCACTGCCTGATTTACCACTGTGGGTTTGCCTTCTGACAATTCTCTTTTGCTTTGGATGACTATTTTTTCATTGTGGATGAGCAGAACAGTGTTTTTCAGTCAGGCTTTACAGAAGCAAAAGAATTGCCCACTTCAGAGGAGGGGGTTTGCTTGTTGAGTTTCTGCAGAAGGGACTTATGCTTGGAACTTGCCGCCTTCTAGGAGGCACACTTAAAACAGTATCTGAGACAAAAATAGAAATGAGCAAGCTCCATGGAAACTGTTTAATCTTTATTCCTAGCAGTCTAGAAATAAATATTTTTGTTAAAGAGTGAAACGTGCCTTTAGTTACAATGCACGGAGAAAGGGAAGGAACGGAACCCATGCTTCAAGTTGTCTGATGATTAGCATACTTTGGCTTTAGGGATCTTGCAGTTTTGCACCAGTCCGTTGAGCCTAATTTCCCTTCTTTCTGTTTCTCCTTACAATTGGCCTGGTTTAAAACCTTGCTCAGCAGTCATGCGGGTGGTGTGCATTTGTATACATATTGGAACCCAGTGTTATTGCTAGCTTTGCCAGCCATCCGTTACTCCCCTGCTTCTCCGCCATCTTTTCCAATCAGACTTAATTAAAGTGTTTGCAAGCCGCAGCCTGTTTTTAATTACAGCGAAATTGTCAAGATTAGGATGAAATTGGCCCATCATTGTTTACAGGGGCATTGTTCTGGGAAAACAGCAGACTGCTGAAATCATCTCATGCCAGCCATCACATTGGAAAGAGTATATGAGGCCTCTTAAGCAGGGGTCTAGTTGGCACATATCATATGACTTGCTTTACAAGCTATAAAATAAGTGAATGTCAGCACATTTCTCTTTGGCACAGTTCTCAGTATAAAGAAAGTCCTGATAGGTGGGCCAATAATAGGTAGTTTATTGTCATTACCTGCCCTTAAATTGGTCTCGACTCATGGTGACCCTATGGATGAAACATCTCCAAGTCTACCTGTCCTCCACTACAGTCCTACAGACTCATGCCCCTGACCTCTCTAATTGAGTCCAGTCATCTGGTATGCTGTCCTCCTCTCTTTCTTCTACTCTCAATCTTTCTCAGCATCATTGTCTTTTCCAGTGAGTCATGCCATCTCATGAAGTGGTCAAAGTATGATAACTTCAGTTTAGTCATCTTGACTTTTAGGGGTATTTCAGGCTTGATCTGTTCAAGGACCCATTTGTTTGTCCTTTTGGCTGTCCATGGTATCCTCAGCACTCTTCTCCAGCACCACATCTCAAATGAGTTGATTTTCTTTTAACTGCTTTTTTCACTGTGGGTACTCTTCTTGTAATTACATTTGCCTCTTAATGAAGTCAGGGTGGTATACAAAGGGTGTAATCTTCATTCCTGTCCTTATAGTATTCCTGCAAAGCTAGTTAGACAGAAAAATAATAATGTATAGTTATAGAGCCAGTGTGATATAGTGGTTTGAGTGGTGAACTAGGACTCTAGGGGGCTGAGTAGACAGGTCAGAATAGCATGGGTTGAGCCCATGATATTCTGGCCCTGGTGCTCACTTGGGTTGGTCCTCACTGGTACTGAAAAGCCACCTGTCATTTTATCTGATGTGGAAATAGGGCACCTGGCTTCACTGAGGGGACTTTTCAGTTCCAGTAATGGCGCAGCAAGGTTAGGAGCATGGGGGATCATGTAAATATTTGGGATTTGGGTTGGATCTGTCTCTGCTCTACCAGGATCGGGCTTAATCCTGGCCCCAAGGTTTTGTTCTGCATTATCTGAACTGGACAACACAAGGCCAAGGGAACATGGGTCTTTGTCCCATGCGGACAACCAGGAGAGCAGAGTTCAAATTCCCACTCAGCCACAGAAACCCACTGGGTGACCTTGGGTAAGTCACACTCTCTCAGCTCAGGAGGAAGGCAGTGAACAAATATTGCCAAGGAAACTCTAAGACAGGAATCTCCATAAATGAGAATCAACCTAAAGATACACAACAACATAGTCCTGTACTTAGTATCATAAATAATATTGTATTTTAGCCATAGAAAAAACCTGCTTGAAATTAAGAAAATGCCAGACATAAAGCCTGTTCCATAATAGTGAGACATTTTTCTTTTTTTAATATCGTTAAATAAAGCATTTCTGTATTTTCTCAGTTTTTTAACTTGGATTTTGAAAAAAAGAGATTTTAAAAAAGGAAGGAGTACACATGATATGATGAGCCAGCATGGTGTAGTGGTTTGAGTGCTGGATTAGGACTCTAGAAAACCAGGGTTCAGATCCCCACTTGAACATGGGAATCCACTGGGTGACCTTGCGCAAGTCATACACTCTCAGCCTCAGATGAAGGAAGGCATATTATATTATATTATATTATATTATATTATATTATATTATATTATATTTATCTTCCATCTTTCTCCTGGAATGGAACCCAAGGTGGCTCATAGATAAATGGCAACCCCCTTCTGAACAAATCTTGCCTTTGGGTTGCCATAAGTTGGAAACAACTTTAATGTACATAGCAAAAACAACAACAACCTAGGATATAACCATGAGGCTAGGTGTGCAGGGCATAGGGTCTTTTTTGGGGAGCCAGTTTGAACTCTCAGAAGCATTAATTGACACCTATAAAACAAGCATGCTCCCTCCACACTTTGTTTTAATGAAGATGCTTAAAGGTAGACATTGGGTGCTTCTTCTCCTACTTTTTCACTACTCATTGTTGCTAAATTTTGTTGGTTTAGGAGCAGAATGTATAGTCCTGAGTGAGATGGTGGAGTGTGGCTGGCAATGGATTTCCTTCTGTCCCTGGCAGTAGCCTACCCCAACATTTTACCTGGCAAGGCTGCGAATCCATTTGCAGCCAGTTCACTTTTTTGACTGAGAGCATTTCTCACTTTCTTGTAGGACAGCAGAAATTGTGTTTAATATTTAATTATCCTCACTTTAGATTTTGATAGGTTGTGCTCTTACTATAGATGATTTGTCATTATTTGTTAGTACATTTCATGATGTGTGGTGGTGTTTTTCTCCCACGGAGGTTTTGCTATTTTTTGCAAGCTCCTCTGAGAGCCACCTCCGTGGCAGAAAAGCTGAATATCAATGCCATAAATAAATAATAAATGAGTAAAACTCCAAGGGCTTTTTCTCAGTCTTGCTACCAGAAATTGTATTCTTCTTTTTACTGAGTACAATATGGAGGAAAGTCAATATGTGATCATCTTCATTTCCCCAGCAGTTCTAACTCTTGATTCAGTGCAAGGTACAGCTCTGTTTACCTTCTTGGGGCTACCAGAAGAAATAATGGAAAATCACCCCCACCCCAAATTGTGTGGAATAAGAACAAATATGCAAATAGTTTAAACTTTCACAATTTGTGACTGTTGTAACAGGATCTGGGACGGAGAAGAGTAGGATATAATTTAAAAACAAGCAAAATCAAGAAGACTTCTTAGCACAGAGTGTTTGCTGCCTTGGCACAGATATTTTCATTATTTCTTTAGCACAAGGTACATGCCACCTGACATCTGCTTGTGGTTTTTGTAGTCATTCCAAATGGTTCACATTGTAGCAGTGTCTTTCCAGTACTTTGTATCAAAACAAACTGTGAAACAGATCCTGTGGTCCTGTCTTACTATCGTGTGTTCACCTTAGCCCAGTATTATCTGCTGTGTCGGAACATCATTCTCCAGGATCCCTTTTCTCAACCTTTCTACATGAGCCCCTGGCAATAGCAAAGGCCTTTGGGAAGGTGGGAGAGAAAAATGAGGCAGCAGTGAAAGCTGAAGGTGCAAAATTGGCAGTGGCCAACCAAATGTGAATGTGAATTGGAGAGGTCTTTGGATGTAATTTGGTGGTGATTTGGGGAGGGTAACATGTGACAGTCCTTTGAGGGGTACCCGCAGGCTCCAAGGAAGGGTGGAGTCTCCTTCCTTGGAGGTCTTTAAGCAGAGGCTGGATGGCCATCTGTCGGGGATGCTTTGATTGGGAGTTCCTGCATGGCAGGGGGAGACCGGAGGGTCTGGAAACCATGCCCTATGAGGAACAACTTAGGGAAATGGGTGTGTTTAGCCTGAAGAAGAGATGGCTAAGAGGGGATATGATAGCCCTGTTTAAATATTTGAAGGGATGTCATATTGAGGAGGACGCTAGCTTGTTTTCTGTTGCCCCAGAAAACAGGACCCGGAACAACAGATGCAAGCTACAGGAAAAGAGATTCCACCTCAACATTAGGAGGAACTTCCTGACAGTAAGGGCTGTTCGACAGTGGAACATAATCCCTCAGAGTGTGGTGGAGTCTCCTTCTTTGGAGGTCTTTAAACAGAGGCTGGATGGCCCTCTGTCAGGGATGCTTTGATTTTGAGTTCCTGCATGGCAGGGGGTTGGACTGGATGGCCCTTGTGGTCTCTTCCAACTCTATGATTCTATGATTCTATAAAAGTCTTATCTCCATGGCCAAGTACTCACTTCAGAATTTTTAGAGGGATAGCTGCATTAGCCTATTGCAACAAAAAGATAAAGAGCCTCGCAGCCACGTAAAGGCTAATAAATTTATTGTGACATCAGGATTGGTGGTACATTAACATCTTCAATTGTCAGATGTATCTCTGCAGGTGCATATCTATCTGAATGCAAAAAGGGGTAAATTTTAACATGGGTGTTGGTGGGAAAATTATAGTGCAAAATACATAGTCTGCAGCAATGTGTATTAGCTAAGTATGTTGAAAATAAGCATAACAGGATGAAGGTGTAGAACAGGTGGGATTTGGTAGGATAAGTTCTAGGAAGGGGAAAACTGATACAGAAAAACAAACAATAGTGTTGAAGTTTGGTGAAGAGGAATATTTCGACAATTGAGTGTTAATACATTTTAAAATATTTGTGAGCAGTTGGAAATATTTTTGAAAGATAGAGTATGGGTCAATTTAAACAATTAAAATTATTATCTTGGAATGTACAGGGAATGAACACTCCTCAGAAGCGCGAAAAGATATTTCACTATTTGCAAAAATTAAAACTGGATATATACTGTATTCAAGAAATGAGAATTAAAAAAAAAGGACATTAAATATCTGAGATGTCCTAAATTGGGAACAGAATTTATATCAGCCTCTACATATAAAAAAAGAAGAGTAACTTTTTATGTCAACTCAAAGTATGAATCAAAGCAAATATTGATTGACTTAGAAGGGTAATATTTAGCTATAGAGATAGTGATAGAAGGGAGAAAATATTTGCTTATTGGAATATACGGTCCTCTTGAAAATAAAAATAAATTTTATAAAAAATTGAAATAACAAATAATAGAGCTCGATTACGTAAATGTGGTAATATTGGGTGATTTATAAATCCCAAACTTGATAGACAGTCGAATAAACCAATAAAAG
This sequence comes from Phrynosoma blainvillii, assembly GCA_026167975.1. Classification (NCBI taxonomy): domain Eukaryota; kingdom Metazoa; phylum Chordata; class Lepidosauria; order Squamata; family Phrynosomatidae; genus Phrynosoma; species Phrynosoma blainvillii. The sequence continues at coordinate 160,533,926 of JANUYF010000004.1, forward strand.
AAAAACAAGGAAGACTTTCAAAATAATTTTTCGCACTAACTGAGGTTTTGAACCTACGGGATGCATATAGATTTAAAAATGGAAACAAAAAGGATTTTACATTTTATTCAAACTGGCATCATTCCTTTTTAAGAATTGACATGATATGGCTATCTCAACATCTAACTGCGAATATCTCAAAGGTCAAAATACTACCTAAAATTTGGTCCGATCATAACCCTGTAGTGGCAGAATTGAGATTTGGTTCTTCAGCTTTTAATTGGAGATTGGATTTGAATATAATTAAAATTCCCAAAATATGTGATGAGGTTAAAAAAAATATTAAGGAATATTTTGTAAACAATTTAAACCAGGGAACCCCTCCACACGTGGTATGGGATGCCCAGAAAGCTGTTATTAGAGGATGCATAATTCAAAAAACAGTGGAATTGAGAAGGGAAAAAAGACAAAAAGAAACTCTTTTAAACTCTGAATTATTAAAATTAGAAAATAAATTAAAGCAAAAACCAGATTCAAAGGAAATTCTGAATGAGATTAAATATATTCAAAATCAAATCTCAATTCTAACCATGGAACAAATTGAGAAAAAAATAAAGTATGTTAAACAGAAATATTTTGAGGGGGCAAATAAACCAGGAAGATTATTGGCCTATTTGGTTAGAAAAGAAAAGGCTAAACGGTCGATTACACAAATCAGAGATGGTACTGGGATAGCTACAACTCAAAAACAGATTAATAAGGTGTTAACCAGTTATTTTCGCAATTTGTATAAGGAGACTTCAAGTTATATTGACAAAATAGATAGTTATTTGTCAAAAATTAAAGTTCCTATTTTGACTAATGACCAGAAAGTAATCTTAAATGAGCCGATAACGCAGAAGGAGATAGAAACAGCAATTAAAGATTCTAAAACATCTAAATCCCTCGGGCCAGATGGATTTACAAATGAATATTATAAAACTTTTGCTCCTCAATTGGTGGCACCTCTGCTAGAAACCATAAATAACATCCTCGAGAGTCATATACCCCACACATGGAACTCCGCTAGTATCACATTGATTCTAAAACAAGATAAGGATAAATTAGAGCCCAATAACTATCGACCTATTTCGTTATTAAATTCTGATTATAAATTGTTTGCAGCTATTTTAGCTAAGCGGCTTAAAAAGGTCTTAGACAATTGGATACATCATGACCAAAATGGCTTTCTTCCATCTAGAAGGTCAAAAGAAAATTTTAGGAATTTGTTAAATTTGATTGAAATTCACCAAAAAAATATTCATAAAAAATTGGCATTGGTCTTCCTAGATGTGGAAAAGGCCTTTGATAATATAAATTGGAGTTTCATGTCTGGAGTGCTAAAGAAAATTGATGCCGGTGAGACATTTATAAAATGGATACATAAAATTTACACAGATCAGGACGCTCAGATATTGATTAACAGTGAAAAAACTCAGAAGTTTAATATCACTAAAGGCGTGAGACAGGGCTGTCCTCTCGCTCCTTTGTTATTTATTTTGACTTTGGAAATACTTCTTATTCAAATTAGAGAGGATAGTCAAATTAAGGGTTTTCAAATACATAAATAAAGTTATAAATTGAGGGCTTATGCAGATGATATTGTTTGACATTGTATAATCCACTTGAATCCATGGAGAGATTGATGAGTATTCTTAAAGCATATGGAGAGGTCTCGGGATACTGTGTTAATAAAAATAAAACGGTTATGTTATTAATGAATATATCAAAGAAAGAAGTAGATGATATAACATCTATATCCGGTTTTAAAATTGAAAATAAAGTGAAATATCTGGGAATTTGGTTTACCATTAGAAATTCAGATTTGTTAAAAAATAATTATCAAAAAAATTGGAGGGAGATTAAAGAAGATTTTAGAAGAAGGGATCATCTAAATTTATCATGGTTAGGTAGAATTGCCCTTATAAACATGTTGGTGCTTCCTAAATTATTGTATTATTTTCAAAATATCCCTATTATAGATAATATGGCACCATTTAAATTGTGGAATAAAGATATATCCAAATTTGTATGGAAAAATAAGAAACCTAGAATTAAATTAATAAATCTGATAGATACTGTAGATTGGGGTGGAATATCTCTCCCTGACATATTATGGTATTATGAAGCCTGTATATTTGAATGGTTAAATGAATGGTTTAGGTTAGATAATAGAAGGATCTTAGATTTGGAAGGGGTTGATCTACAATTTGGATTTCATGCCTAATTATTTTATGAAAAAATTAAAAATTTAAAAAGGACTGTACATTTAAAAACCATTACATACGTAAGTCGTGTTTATGGGTCTGGACAAAATACAAGAAAAAATGGTGTAGTAAATTCCATATTGGGCTTCACCTGCAGAAGCCATTTTGATAAAAGGTTTGCATGATGAGGGTGTATGGATAAGATATAAAGACCTGATTGAATTTGAGGGAACTAAAATGATATTTAAATCTCAGGAAGAACTACAACATGTAGGCTATAAAATTAATTGGTTTATACATAGACAACTATTAGAACAATTTAAGTGGATTGTCACTCGGATCAAATGGGACCTGCTGAGAAAGAATTTGAAAAAATTGTAACTGGAGATACAAAAAAAATGATATCTAATTTAATTAGAGATTGGGAGTTAGAAGAAATCACAATAAAAGATTATATGATTAAATGGGCACAAGATTTAAATCAAGTGCTAAATTTAGAAACCTGGGGGAAAAATTGGAAAAGGAAATTAAAATATACAGTAAATATGGATTTAAGAGAGAATTTATATAAATCAATGTTTCGTTGGTATCTAACTCCCTTTAAATTATCCAAAATGTATAAAGGGCATAATCCAAAATGTTGGAAATGTGAATTTGAGACAGGCTCCTACCTTCACATGTGGTGGAATTGTAAAGTAGCTAAAGAATTTTGGAATAGGATCCATAAAGAAATTAAAGAAATATTGGCTGTACAATTGCACTGTGACCCAAAGCTCTATCTTTTAAATATTGTTAATGATGACTTAGACAAAAATAGTGAAACATTACTTTTCTTTTTAATAACTGCAGCCAGAACACTGTACGCAAAGTATTGGGGGGGGGAAGTAACTCCCACAGTTGAAGAATGGAGATTAAAGGTATATGAAATATATGAGATGGAGAAGCTGACATATTTAAGTCACAGTAACTCACTGAGAGAGTTCCATAAGAATTGGGTCCGATGGTATCAATACATGGAAAAGACGGACTCAGAATCCAAACTTCGTTGTATTATTTTTAAGTGACTGGGTTTGATTTGATTTCTGTACATAAGACACTTATGTCAGAGAGTATAAAAGATAAAAATTACTGAATTATAAAATAGTAACGTATAGTTATATCTTCAAAGTTATTATTATTATTTTTAAAAGTCCAGTATTAATCCAACCAATAGTTATATCTCGTACTTAACTTGTAGGAATAGTTTTGTATCATGTGAGTATAAGTAATAACTGGAAGTATTGATATCTGCTTTAGATTTATTATGTTAGAATGTATAATGTTATATATAGTGTTTTATATATAGGGTTAAGGACTTAAGATTATTTCCAGGGCGGGAGAAGGGATTTTTTTTCCCTCTTCTCTTTTCTTCTTCATTTGTGATATAGTTAATAAGAAACTAAGTTAAATAATAAGGGGAAAACAAGGACTGAGATATAGTGTGAAATATATATTGAACGGCTATTTTGTTATAATATTATTAATCCCTCTGTTCGCTTTGTTTAGGGAGTTTCTATATTGTGTCTGAGTAGTATAGTTATGTTAGTCTATGTTTGTATGTTTGTGTATCTTATGTGTGTTTTTAATTTTCAATAAATAAACTTTAAAAAAAAGCATAATGGTCATTTGCAACAGCAACAATTGTCCTGACAACTGAAAATAACACTTGATGCATCTGATGCAATAGTCTCTAGGGTCTATGAAAGTTTATACTGTAATAAATTGGTTAGTCATGAAGATGACACAAGGCACAAATATGTTATTCACACACACACGTGCACACACATGCACACCAGAAATACACCCTTGGGTAATTCCTTTGAACTTGGCCAACTCTTTATGATTTCTGAAAGTTATGGAATCCCAAGTTAGTTTCAGTTAGAAGCCTGTCCAACAGCTAATTTCAGTTCTTTCCTAGTAATGGAATTACTCTATCCCTTAATGATCATGAGTATATAGTTTTCAATAAGTTGCCACCATTACTAGTTCTTCTGTCCTCTTAGTTAGAGTTAGATACTAGTTGTTTATTTGAAAGAACTTGCCTTCCTCATTAATAATTATTTATTTTAAATCATTCCAAGCCCATGGAAAAGAGAGCCGCTGCTAAAGGGACGCGCGCCGTCCCTTTAGCCCCGGCCTGGCTCTCTTATGGGCCTGGTCGCCACTTCGGCAACCAGGCCCATAGAAAGCAACGAGGCCTGGGCTAAAGGGACGCACTGTCCCTTTAACCCCGGCCTCGCTCTTGGCCAATATATTATACTTTTGAAGAAGAGGAGGCAGTAATCCTTGGCAAGAAGTATCCACTGGACACCAAGGCCTCTCCTTAACTGTACATAACATTAAAGAGTAGAGGTTTCTTCAGTCTCCTGAACTGAATCAGGAGTCAAAGGAAACTCTCCAACTACAGTGGTACCTCTACTTACGAAATTAATCCGTTCCGACAGCCATTTCGTAACTCGAAAATTTCGTAAGTAGAGGCAAATTTAACATTGAAATTGCCTAATTCATTCTGCAGCGAGGCCGGGGCCGGCCTTGCTGCTCTATGGGCCTGGTCGCCGGAGCGGTCACTTCGGCGACCAAGGCCATAGAAGAGCGAGGCTGGGGTTAAAGGGACAGTGCGTCCCTTTAGCGCAGGCCTCGTTGCTTTCTATGGGCCTGGTTGCCGAAGTGGCGACCAGGCCCATAAGAGAGCCAGGCCGGGGCTAAAGGAACGGCGCGCGTCCCTTTAGCTGCGGCTCTCTTTTCCATGGGCTTGGCTTCTGAAGCGGGCGCTTTGAAAGCCAAACCCAAGCCGCAGCTAAAGCGCTGTCCCTTTAGCTTCGGCTCCTTTTTTTGGGCTTGGCTATTGAAAGCCAAACCCAAGCCGCAGCTAAAGGGACAGCCGCGCTGTCCCTTTAGTTTTGGCTCCTTTTTTTGGGCTTGGCTTTTGAAAGCCAAACCCAAGCCGCAGCTAAAGGGACAGCGCGCGCGTCCCTTTAACTCCGGCCTGGGCTTGGCCTCCAAAGCCACGGCTTCGGAGGCCAAGCCCATAGGAGAGCGAGGCTGGAGCTAAAGGGACCCGCACATCCCTTTAGCTTCGGCCTCGCTCTCCTGTGGGCTTGGCCTCTGAAGCGGTCACTTCAGAGGCCAAGCCCATAGAAAAGTGAGGCCGGGGTTAAAGGGACAGCGCGCATGTCCCTTTAGCTCCGGCCTCGATCTCCTATGGGCTTGGCCTCCGAAGCGGTCACTTCGGAGGCCAAGCCCATAAAGCAGTGAGGCCGGGACTAAAGGCATCCCTTTAGCTCCGGCCTCGCTCTCCTATGGGCTTGGCCTCCGAAGCGTTCGCTTCGGAGGCCAAGCCCATAGACAGCGCGCGTGTCCCTTTATGGGCCAAGCCCATAGACAGCGCGCGTGTCCCTTTAGCTCCGGCCTCGCTCTCCTATGGGCTTGGCCTCCGAAGCGGTCACTTCGGAGGCCAAGCCCATAAAGCAGTGAGGCCGGGACTAAAGGCATCCCTTTAGCTCCGGCCTCACTCTCCTATGGGCTTGACCTCCGAAGCGGTCGCTTCAGAGGCCAAGCCCATAGAAAAGTGAGGCCGGGGTTAAAGGGACAGCGCGCGTGTCCCTTTAGCTCCGGTCTCACTCTCCTATGGGCATGGCCTCCGAAGCGGTCGCTTCGGAGGCCAAGCCCATAAAGCAGTGAGGCCGGGACTAAAGGCATCCCTTTAGCTCCGGCCTCGCTCTTCTATGGGCCTGGTCCTCCGAGCGGAGGAGGACTTCTCCGCTTCGGGGACCAAGCCCATAAAGCAGCGATGCCGGGGCTAAAAGGAGGCCTCCTTCAAGCCGCGGCCTTGATTGTTCAATGGGCGGTCCCTGGAAGCGGAGAAGCTTCTTCGCTTCCAGGGGCAGCCCATTGAACAAAGCAGCACCTCCACGGCTTCGACTTTCGTAAGTTGAACACTTTCGTAAGTCGAAGCAAAATTTATCCGGAGGCGCGTTTCGTAAGTCGAAAATTTCGTAAGCTGAAGCATTCGTAAGTAGAGGTACCACTGTATTATTCCCTTCTAGCCAGTCTCCAAAAGAGGCATAGGTGAAGCTGTGGCTCCATCATAACTCTTATATATTGACGGGCAAATTGTGTGTGGCCCTCGTCATTGGACTCCAACTCCCAGTAGTCTTCATCATTGGCTATGCAACCTAGAGGTGCTGGGAGTTACAGTCCAATATACAAAAATCCAAAATGCCTCAAATATTGAAGAGAATCTGGCAATATGTTTTCAAATGGCTTCCTTCTTTTGCTACCGAGAGCTAGAAAGATGGTTGTTGTTGTTTTTAATTTATAAAAATTCCTAGAAGTCCCTTGATGTATTGTGCTACTTTACTGTTGCTGTTTCTTGGGTCTCCCTCCAGGGAATTTGCTCGTTGGAAGGTGAATAACTTGGCACTGGAAAGGAAAGATTTCTTCCGCTTGCCTCTGCCTCTGGCTCCAGAATTCATCCGCAATATTCGCCTTCTGGGGCGCCGGCCCAGCCTTCAACAAGTCACCGAGAATCTGATTAAAAAATATGGAACCCATTTCTTGCTCTCAGCCACTCTTGGAGGTGAATGTTCTGCTTTCTTTTTGTAAGCTTCCCCTGGTAATCCCACTGTTCATAGCCCCAAATCACATATTAGCTGAGCATCTTGATTCAGTGCTGTACTTTGCACTTTTGAATGTATATAAACAGAGTGGCATAACTTTGGATAGTGTAATGGTGGGAATCATAGAGAGTATGGTGGCATGTGACTTTTTTTCTGGGATCTCCAACACTCCTATGCCCTGCCCAAAATGACCTCAAAGCTCAATATATCATGCACTAAGGGCAGTTTCTGCATTAAAATGCTTTTGGGAGGAGCACCCCAGAACAACCAGAAAAATCCTGGAAATGCTTCAAAGCAGATGGGAGTTACCAGAAATGGACCTATGGTCCCCCTGAGCACATGTACACAGCTAGCCTAGTGTAAAGCTGCACAAGTGCAGACTACTTAGTAATGTTTCAGAACTGATGCTAAGGGTGTGGATAGCAAAAGAAGTTGCACTGGGTTCTGTGAAGTTTTGCACCCAAGGAATTCATGTATTTAAACATGTATTTCTCCATATAGATAAAGAGTCTATATTTATTTGGAAGCAAATCCCATTGTATTCAGCGGGATTTACTTCCAAGTAAGTATGCAAAAGACTGGAATGGACTATTTGTTATTACTGATTCAAGTTCAAGGGAGGGCTTAAAGTAGCAGCATGGATTTTTAGAAACCTGTGACTCATACCTACTAACAGGAACAAAGTAACAGAATTGGCCCAAGGACAGATTTGCTGCCTGGGGCAGAACAACAAATCATACCCACACCCACCTATCTACCCAAGACAGGGTGTTTAGGACTCAAAGCCAGCCAAGTCATTTTGGCACATGATACAGAAAGTAACACAAACACCTTTCCCCCTCCCTGACAGCAAAAATAAAACACTGGCAAATTAAATAGGTAACAATTTTCTGTCTTTACCCAACAATCCAAATTTGCTGGCAGAGGTGACTGCCTCACTCTGCCAAATGGTAATACTGGCTGTGCAAAAGAAGCTCAACAGATAAATAACAACTGTTAGGGTGCAAGAGACTTTAGTGTGTAAGGGGCTGGTTGTGTTCACTGTTCTTTTCACTTCCTAAATCAATCTCTTCCTCTGTCCTCAGGTGGACAACAATTGTGTTAGATACTTTTTGTATGTTCTGAGCTCTGCTCTGATGTGCTGCAGGTGCCAGTTTGTTATAAATCTGTTGTGGAAGTGCCTCTTGCCCATGCACAGTGAGGCTGAACTGCTTCTGTTTATAGTAACTGGATTTGACTGTGCTACAATAGAAGAAATTGCCCAGAAGCAGGAGGATAACCTTTGCTTGTTTATATATAAATAAAAACTATTATTATTATTATTATTATTATTATTATTATTATTATTATTATTCCATGAGAGTTGGCTAGAATGGACATTCCAGTAGTTGCACCTAGGCTGGTGTTTGCAGAGGAGGGTGTTGAGGGAGCATCAGAACCTGTGGGGCTCAAACCTTGTGGGTCAGGAGGTGGTTCATTCTTTCCTCTTCTGCCAAGACTGTTGGTCAAAGGCATTAGCACAGGGGTAGGCAACCTTTTCCCTTTAAGGGCCGAGGGACTTCAACTCCCAGAAGCCTCAGCCATATTGGCCAATAGTCCCATGTTGGCCAATAGCTCCTGGGATTCTGGGAGCTGAAGTCCCTCGGCCCTTAAAGGGGAAAGGTTGCCTACCCCTGCTTAGCAGTTGGTGACTTTCATGGCAGCGGGCTAGTGAATCTACTTTAGTTTAAACTTTAAAGGAGCTGTCCAAGGTGTTACATTGTATTCCTATAATTACCCTGGATAGCGCCATTAAAGTTTGAATGGAAATTGGAATAGATCCACTGCTCCACTGTTATAGAAGGCACCAGCTGCCACTGATTAAGAGAGGAAAGCTGACAATTTGGGCAGTGATGCCTGTGGGACACCCTAGGATTCTCCTGGCCCTGGAAACCTAGTGATAACAGAGGGCCAATCAGGTGTCTGTGCCTGATAGGAAACACTGAATCTGCCATATTTCATTATTCAGTTTACTGGATACTACTCACCCTAGTGGATATTGGACATGGTGCTGCTAGATCCTGGTGCAGGAGAGTCTAAATATAGTATCTCATGTATTTGCAGGAGAAGAGTCCCTAACCATTTTTGTGGATAAGCGCAAACTCAGTCGGAAAGTGGAACCTGGGACTCCTTCAGGAAGTGGCTGGACTAATACCACTGTCTCCTTGGAAACATTGCACCAGCTGGCAGCCTCTTACTTCATTGACCGGGAAAGCACCTTGCGGCGCCTCCACCACATCCAGATAGCCACAGCCGCCATTAAGGTACCTCTAGAAGTGAGCAGAAGGGCAAAAAGTTGCTCTTTGCCACCTGAAAACTCCAACAATTTTGTTGCTTAAATCTAGGGAGTGGGGGGAGATTTTCAAGGCAGCTCTGTGCAGAGGGCATTTGCATTCCTTTTGACCTTAAGGTTGCAGAGGTGAGTAATAATGGTGAGTAGGCCTGAATAATGGTGAGTAGGCCTGGCACCAGGCCAAAAAGAGGCTGCTGCTTGCTCACCAAGGGCAGCTTGTGAGAAGTTCTCTAGACCATAACTATTGGCTACAAACTGAGGTGCCTTCACCCTTTGGACAGTTGACTCCTCTTGTTCACAGGATCCCCATTTAGGGCCTGGCAATCAAATAGGAAGGTTGGAAGAGGGGTAAAGGCTCACAGGCAAAAGAGTACACACTCATTCTTCCACTACAGGAAAAATGCTCATGAATAGGATGCTCATGAATAGGAGCTCTCCACATTGCAGCACTGTGGTGGCAGGTCCCACTGAATGTCTTTTTAACTGCCTATGGCATTGCAATAATTACACTTTTATTTTCTCTTATTTTCTGCTACTGTTTTACTATTTTGGTACAAGATTGTAAGGCTTATTTTATATTGTGGGTTTATAATTTTTTTCTTGTTGTTAGTTGCCTGAAATTCTCCAGAGAAAAGTACATTTACAAATGTTTTATTTGCTTGCTTGCTTACTTATAAATATACAATGTTTGGAGTTGGTTTCAGCAGCTATATCAAAATAGAATCATACTCTCATTTCTGCACAAGTTGCCACCATAATAAAAGATGAATTACCCTGGGAAAAGATGCCTTCTGGGATTAGTCTTATATGTATTGTCAGTTTGTGATATCAAGCATGTTCAGCCTGCTGGATTACAAGCATGTTAAAAATGCACACTCTGCAGAGCTATAATTACACCCTTAAGGGTTCCCCCCTCTTTTCTATGAGCCCATGACACATACAAAAAAGCCCATGACAAAACAAAGTACTTAAAAAAAACAAATTGAACTCTAAGTCAAAATAAATTGTGCAAAGCAAGCTAAAAGTATAAAAAGATGTTTAATTTGTGTGAATAAATGACACTTACATGGTGTCAGGCAATGAGTCCATTTTACTTCCTGCTATGGAGGCACACAACAACAGCAACAACAACAACAAGAAGATAGTTTTTTGTGGGTTTTTTGGGTTGTGTGGCCATGTTCTAGAAGAGTCTAGAAGAGCTCTTCTTGAACATGGCCACACAGCCCGAAAAACCCACAAAAAACTATGGATGCTGGCCATGAAAGCCTACGACTTCAACAACAACATATTCTGGCAGCAGCTCTCAAAGGTTTCTGACCCTGTTCCTTAAAACTTCTTGAACATGGGACATGTATTCATGCAAAACAGACAAGATAGCTTACCCCACTTCTCTATACCACCCTATTTTTGAGCTCAGGTAGAGCAAACAGACAAGTTGATGCTCTAGCACAGTGTTACCAGACCTTGGTTCTCCAGGTATTTTGTTTGGACTTCAGCTTCCAGAAGCCTCAGCGATCATGGCCAGTGTCCAAGAATATTGGAAGTTAAAGTTTAAAACACTTGGAGATCAAAGTTTGGAAATCATTGCTTAGTATATCAGTCTGAGATTTCCTCTCACTTGTTGCACATGCCTTGCTTCTAGGCAAGCCAGCCTTACCATTAGTTAAAGTGAAGCAGCTGCTTCAGGCAGTTGATGCCAGAGGTGACAGAAGCAGCCCTGAGATCATTCTCCTTATTGGAAGACAGAACTGTATCTATTACCCTGCCTGATCTGGACTAAACTGTTAAGGTGTTGTGGAAAATGATATCACATTGCCTGTTCTGAAATGAGAAGCAATTGTGGGTCAATTTAGCTACAGAAGTATGTAGAATGGATTGTGTGCATTGGTATGTGTGTGTGTTGATATGCTGTCTTTCGTATCAGTCACCAAAATGTCTTGGGTTTGCCCTACCCTTGGAAAATAAAAAGTGAAGAGAGAGAATGCTGGTTTCAACATGTGTTGTAAAAGTCCTAATGTTGTATAGCAGTGGCTTCAGTAATCTTGGTTTAGTCATTATATGCACAAATCAAGATGCCCTTGTCCATGGGTGTAAATCATGTCAGCCTCTAGATGTTGTTGGACTATAGCTCCCATCATTCCTCACTGTTGGCTATATTGACTGGTACTGATGGCAGTTGCAGTGCTACAACAGCTGGAGGGATGCATGATTCCCATCACTACCCTGGATATTGAGTCAAATTCTTGGTCTTCCAGGCTTAGTACCATCCACACTTAATGGCAGTAGGTGTCCAAGTGTAAAGTGGGTAGGGGGGAGCTGTCTTGCAATCCTGCTATCTCTTCCCCTTTTTGACCAGATATGCCAGAGAGGGAACAAAGCTTCACAGTGTTACAGAAATCTAGCCCCCCCCCCCTTTTGCTCACTCCAAGAATGTACAGCAGCCGGGAGACTCAGAATCAAAGAAGGTGCTTACTTTTCTCTTCCTTTGCTTGTCTATAGCAGTACTGGTTTTATCTATTGCCATCAGCCCCTCCATACTTTTGGATTTTAATTTGCAGGTTGCTTAAGCAAGGCTGCCATCCCTGAGATCAGCTACCCAGCTCTGCAATTATAAACCCATCACTGTACTCATCCTCCTCCCTCTTCCACTTCCCCCCTGCCAAGGAATCAGGAGGGGGAGCATGCAGGGAGTCAGACCACAACTGTGTGCCTTTGAGCTATTTATGGGAAATTGGCCATGCTAATAATGCTGAGGGGGGGGGGGCTGGATGGTTAGTCAGGTTTGTTCTCTGTCAGCGGGCCAATTACCACACAATTATTTCTCCTTTTTAGGAGCCATGTGGCCTCTTGCATTGTCAGAGGCTTGGAGTGCTTGGCTTTCACTTATAGAACAGACCTTCCAGGCTTGCTGTGTTCCAAAGCGCTCTTGTTCAATGGCACCTAATGTTACTGTTTATTGGAACTCCATGTGGAAGCCACCCATGCCCACATTTTGAAACATTAATAAGGATGTTTTAGTGCAAACAGGACCAATGTATGACATTTGGGCACTGGAAGAGTTTCCTGCACTGGCCTCCTTAAAACAAATGTGGTCTGTGCAAGAAGAATGTCATCTCCCATTCATTGGGGTGAGGCTTGCACTGGAGAGGTTCCTGGTAGATAGACTCTCCCCCAGTATTAGTACCCCAAATCAGACAATACATCGTGTTCTAGAATGAAACCATTTCTGTGTGTAAAATGCATAGAATAAAACCATATGATAAGATATATCAATGTATACTTCATCAAAATCATGCCTGGGTTAAGCTCAGCTCACTGCTCTCCAAAACAAGGATACTGGTGGAGTGACTATTTCTCCTTTTTGACATCAGAGGTTGCTAACATTCAAGATGGGTAGGCTCCAGAATTATGCTAGTGCTCAACGTTAAAGAAAAAAGTTCTCTGGCTGGCAAATGGATCTCTGGATGGCAAAAGTTCTCAGTGGATGGCAAAACCTAGGTGGACAGTTTATGCATTATATTTAAAGCCTAACATAGATGTGATGGAAGAGACATGTCAAGAGTTCAGAAGCGTTATGTTTGTGGACTACAACTTTCTAAGAATCTCCAAGTTGGCATATCCACTGACCGACCATTGGAGATTCTGGGAGTTTGGGCCCCAAAAGCAACTTTTCCAAGATCAGGTGAAGTGATTTCCCAACAGCTAATGGGGGTCAGAGATCTCAGTGCAATTGTGGTGAGGGAAATTGAATTTGACTGGAGATGCAGGGGATGATTAATCTTTTTTTCCCCCCTGCAGATGCCTTTTTCAATTAAATAACCCTCGCTGCATCCTCCTAGGAGCATTCCTACATTGAGGAGGAAAGCAACTTTGAGAACAGTTTTGGACAGATGCCTGTTGGGAAAGGGCTCTGCAACAGATCCCTATTCCAACACTGGAATTTAAAGATGCCCCTTCCTAGCAAATGGTTCAATATTTTAAAATTTCCATTCTGGAGGCACTACCTATGTTGCCTGTAGCACATTTGGAGTTGGCCCTCAGGCCTACTGCTTGTAGGAATCACAGAGTTTGTGCTACAGATACATGATGCTGTCTATTAAGTTTTATATGAGGTATTTAACTCCATATTTTAATCCAGCAAAAAGTTTTAGCGTTTTGAAGATTTAATATGGCAAAAGTTGAGGTGGTGGGATGGAGAGGTTGGCTAGACCAAGTCCAGGGCTTCCTTCTAGTATTCCTTCCTGCTCTTTGACATAGGTCCAAAACACACTGCAGAAATAATCCTGTTTGAGACCACTTTAACTGCCCTGGCTCAGTGCTAGGGAATCGTGGAAATTGTAATTCATTGTGGCACCACAGGTCTCTGATGGAGAAGGCTAAATGCCTCACAAAACCAGTTCCCAGAATTCCTTAGGACTGAGCCAGGGCAGTTAAAGCAGTCTCAAGCTGCATTATTTCTGCAGTGTGTGTTGGACCATATTCAAAGTGAAATGGAAATGAAAGCAAAACAGTCTTAGAAGGATTTGTTCTGGTTTCTGGAGGTTATACCTCATAATAACCTCCATAACAGAAGAGAGAAGGGGTTTTAAAGAAAGCCATGGGGATGAGAGACATGTGGTTTTCCAGATGTTGTTAGATTGCAGTTCCCATCACTATTGGCTTGCTGACTGAGGATGGTAGTTGCAGTCCAACAGTATCTTGCAGACCATTATTTGTCCACTTTAGAAATGAGGAGTGGTTCTCAAGGGCCACTGGCAAGCAGAGCAAAGGACCCAGTTGGATCCTCTGCTTTTTGCCCACAGCGATATCTGTACAGGCAAGATCATGTGGGATGAGAAAAAGAAGGGTTGTTAGCAGGAAAGAAAGAAACCACTGATGATGAGAAGTTCTTGGCCTCAAGTGACCTCAAGATGAGGGCCAATATATTGCCCTCAGAGGAAATGGGGGTATACCAGGATCCCTTCTGACAGTCAGCATGGCTTGCATTGAGCAAAGGGGAAAGAACCATGGGAGCCATCAGTTCTGCTTCCACATCTAGCTTTATCATGAAACAATCTAAAGTGTTTGCTTAAGGCATTCATTTCCCAACAGAGGTGTTGTTTTTCTACTTTCCATTTTGAACTCTGTCATGAATCACGGTCTTCTCATGATCAGAGCAGGTATGTTGTGGGTGTATAAGTATCCTTTTGTCTTTTCCCTTCATGTGTTTATAGTGATGCTGTACTCTTCTCTTGCTTAGGTCACTGAAACTAGGACGGGGCCACTTGGCTGCAGTAACTATGACAACCTGGATTCAGTGAGTTCTGTTCTTGTTCAGAGCCCAGAGAACAAAGTTCAACTACTTGGTAAGAGTGTTCCTCATGCACCTACCCATGTGAGTCACTGAACTCTAACAGGATACATCTTCTAACCTGTACAGGGGGTCAAAGATGCAAGCCTAACATACTGCTGCAAAGAGATTTGAAGTGTATTTTATAGTGTTGATTGTGCTAAAGAAAGCAGGCCTATGGTTCTAATGTGATTGGCAGGAAACATCTTTAAGCTAGGTGCTCTGCTGCTATGATTACTAAATTTACTTCCTTTCCCAGGAAGCTATTTGGCAAAGAGCCTCAGAAGGGGCCTGAATTATATCATGGCAACCTCCTTCTTATTGAAGGTTTATGTCCAGCTACTGTGGTTGGCACTCCTCTCTGACTGAAGACAATTTTGATACAGGAATTCTCTCCTTGGTACATACTTAAATGTTCATTATCCAGCTCTGATGGTGGCCTTTCTATATGTCAACTAACTGGATCATGCATATGTTTGTATGTCAGCTGAATCCAATGACTTCCCTATATATACAGAAAAATAAAAACATTTGAGTAGGTATATTATTTCATTAGCAATTACCTTGGGTTTTTAAAAACATTTTTGTAAGTTGCAATGTTGGGGTCACTGTGACTTTACTGGTGATGTGCATAAGTGCTGAAAATTGTGCACCATTACCATGAAGGTGGAGAGAATGTACAGACATTAGCAGAATCAACACAAGATTTGCACATTGGACACTCAATATGCATCTAATGGATGGTATAGAACATGAATTGATCAGAGACATTAGTTACATTACACAGTTAATGTGCTGCCCCCACATATATCTTTTGTTCACTGGCCAAGCAGAACACTGTTCTCAAGTGAGGAATACCCACATTGACCAGATGGTGTGTACACTACCCAACTGATATTGCCCATACTGTCCAGAGTCACTTGGAGATTTAGGCACATTGACTGTAGATTGTGCAAACTTCCCTGTTAGTGTCATCACATATAATTTTGCCTTTTTTATTTTTATTTTTATTTTTTTGAGGAGATGAGGACAGCTAGCATTGTAATAGACCCCCTCCTTTAGATTTGGAGGGCCTGTTCTCTTAATGCCCAAGCAACACCCTTCATAGTGAGGCAGAATCCCATAGTGCTCATTGATATAGCAGCAATAGCTGCAAAACAAACAAGTTTCTACACGGATGCCCACAAAACAAACATATAAACAAAATCTTTCCTCTGCAGCACAGACTTGGAAAGAGTGAGAGATGAAACCATTATGACAAAACAATCACCATTGAAGCTTGCCTCTCATCAGGACCTAAGGATTACAGGGTCCCTTGCTACAAATGCATTCACAGCTGGCAGTGGCTTGCAGGCAAGGCAGAGGAAATGTATCTCAGCTTCTGCCAAGCAAATACTTCCAGTCTCTGAACAAAGCTAAGGGCTGACACAACTTTGTTCCTCACCTCACATGCAGTAAACAGTAGAGGCTCACTTCCCACCACCTACAGAAAGCCCTTGGCTTGAACCAATAACCACTACAATCAGTGCCAATTACCTGCTCTAAAGCAATCCAGTCCTCCAGGGATCACTCTGGGTTTTCTACAGCCTCATTATGGACGTTATCCCACGGGGCCAAAAGCAGCAAGAATCCACCAAGAATCCGGCGCTATAGCGCTAAATTTTTCCGACTGATCCCACGACGTCGCTAAGAAGCCACTAAGAATCCGGCGCTATAGCGCTAAATTTTTCAGACTGATCCCACGACGCCGCTAAGAATCCGGCAAGAGACCGCTCGGAATGCAGCATCATTCACGTTCTTTTGAATGTCGGTTTCACCAGGCATTGCAATAGCGCGAGCTGATTCTTAGCGCTATGAAAGCGCTAGCGCTGTAGGTATGGTCAGCAATTCCCTCCCCATGAGCATTTCCACTTCATAACCCATCGTTCCTAGCGCTATTTCCCATCGTTCTTTCTGGCAGCATCCTATGACGTGTTTCCTTTTTGCATAGGGACACAAACACAGCCGGTGGACATTTTCCTGTCGTGTGGGTGCTGGGTTGTAGGGTGCAGGCTTGTTGGGTGCAGGCTTGTGGGTGCAGGCAGAGCACAGGGGTGAATGATAACATGTTTTGTAGTACTTTTGGTGATGTGTTGACGCCAAAGCAAAAAGTTAGTGCATGTGCAAGAATATGCTTGCTGGAATCATCCCACTATACCATGCTGTAGTGTGCTCTGCAAATGCGCTTTCCGTGGGGGGGCATCATCGCGATATCGTCAATAGCGCGATGATGCCAGTTGCGTGTGCTGGCCATTGCCATCTCTGGGGATTGCTAGCGCTATAGTAGTGGGATGATGCTTATATCGCTTTCTTGCCACTTTTACAGCAGCGTGGGATAAGGTCCTATGAGACATCCCCCACTCCCACTCTCACCCCCTGTTCTGCTGCTAGCATCATTTGATAATGTTAGCTAAAAGAGTGACTGAAGACATCAAAACTAGTTGCATCCTCAGGTCTGTAACACAATCTTTTACTTGTGAGATGACAAAAGAAAGAACTGGCAGTGACCAAAACAAAGGCCCATAAATTTCCCATAAAGCAACAGAAAAGAGAGTAGAATCTTATTTCAGCAGGAGATATGAGCACCTCTACCATGAACATGAAGCATCTTCCACATCCAAGCATCTTCTCTTGGTTTGGTTTGGTTTGGCAAGGCCTCATTCATTTCCATCAGGGAGGAATGTGATTTGGATTCCTAGGGAATGGGGGAAGTGAAATTTTGTCACTAAGCAGCAGGTTTTTCTTTGTGATGAGATAATTGGGGTTGTTTTATTGCTAATAGTGGTGGCAAAAAAACAACAACGTTAGTGGGAAAAATGAGAGAGGTTTTCATCTCCACTCCATTTCTACAATCGTGGACAGGAGATGGTATGTCTGTGCATACACATGTATGCCCCTTGCTGCTGAAACAACACCACATGCAGTCCCAAGCACTAGAAATGTTTTCTATCCCTGCTATACCGGCTTTGGGGTGGGTGCATTCACTGGAAACCAGAAGTCAGAAATCCGTAAGAAAGTCCCAAAGACTCTATTGTGACTTGGAGACATTATAATGCTAGATAGTCTCCTTTTCTGTTGCAAGGCATTGTGGAAGCTAGTAAGGAAAGACAATAGCAGTGACCACCAGTGGTTTCCATATCCAGAGTCTGGCCATGGAGTTTAGTGGAATCACCTGAGACAATTGCTCCAGTACCAAAACTGAGAAATGTTGGAAAGGTTTTTCATTTCCCCCACTGTACCCCCTTTAAAAAAAAAAAAGGGAGGAAAATTTCTTTTAGAATGATAAGTAAAATGTTTAAAGATGTTCATATATTTATTCAACTAAAATTATTTCTAGAAGCTATATTACAGGAAGACCTTTATGTAAAACTGTGTACAGGATCAGATCATTGCAATTTCTGGTCTTTCTTTCTTTTCTCAGTTGATGTTATTTCCCACCAGGTAGACTTCAATTTATGGCAACCCAATGAATGAGAAACTTCCAATAGTCTTGGTCATCAGTTGCCCTGCACAGGTTTTACAAAACCTGAGACCATGGCTTCCTAGATTGAGTCTATTCACCTGTAAACTAACCACTACACAAAATAACAAAAGATGGGGAGGAAACAAATGACTTCCAACTTGTAAGCTAATGGTAGTAATTATCCAATTATTCCACTTCCTCTCTCTCTTTCTATATATAGTACACTTCTGCATGTTATTCCATTCTCCTATCCAAATCCTAAGATTTTTATTTCCCCAAGACATTTTCTCATAAAATCAACTATCAGTTTTCACTCTATTTAAATATTATTTAGTGACCTTTCTTTAAACAATTTCATCCATTTGTCGATTTCAGCAAAATCATATAATTTTAATCAACCAGTCTTTCTGCAAGGGAATAGCTGTATTTTTCCACTTCTGGGGATAAAGTATTCTAGCAGCTGTGAGTATATGTAGCACAATCCTTCCATGTTTCTTCTCCATCTGTTCATTGATCAAGCCCAATAGAAAAAGTTCTGGTTTCAACTGAAAGTGAAATTTCACAATGTCATCTCATGATATTTTTTAAATAAATCTTTGTTATCAAACAATATGCATTACATTACCTCATCCATTACTCATTCAATCACCCTTATTACATCTGATTAATTACACTTGTTTAATAATCATTCACTACTTCCCTCTCTACAGTCTCTGAGATATCTTCATTACAAAGCCTTGTTATCTCCTTTGTCATTACAATGTTCATCTTAAACATCTATGACAATATCTTTAATGGAATAACCTATTTTGCATATGTCTATTTCTATACATGCCTGCCCCCCACCATATTGATTATGCAGGGGGAGTATGTGTGGACCTTCATATTTCTACCAGTCTGATCAGAACTTTTTAAACCATTCTTTCATGCCAATACTGCTTGTACCCTCTACCTTCAATTCACAGTTGCATCTCCTAGAAAGTTTTCTCCCCATTCCTTGGACAGATACTCCAACACTTTTTTCCAATCATCTGAAAATTTCTTTGTGTGCTTATTCTGTATTGACTTTGTTAATTTGTCAATTTCAAGCTCATCTAATATTTTAACTAACCAGTCTTCTATTAGTGGTGGTTTTTCTGCTTTCCAATCTCTAGCTATTATCATTCTAGCATTCTAGAAAATATCTCATGATATTTTCAAAGTCTCAGTTTAGTCATCTTGGCTTCTAATGAGAGTTCAGGCTTGATTGGCTCTAAGACCTATTTATTTTTCTTAATAGTCCTTGATATCCATAGGACTCTATGTAGAATTAGAAGAGACACAATTGTTCCCTTTGTTTTGGTAATGCTTCGTTCTTTCTTTCTTTCTTTTTTACAGCTGCCCCACCCCTATCCTCATAATTTGGGAAAACCAAAAAGCCTCTTTAAGTTCAGGTGAACATAAGTTCAGGTGATCTTGAATTTTCAGGATGCTGTATTTGTAAGATTTTAAAAAACTTTATTAATAATTATTGTCCAAGTAACATGTGTTTTTAATATTCCATACATTTTAATTTTATGCCAGGCTAAATTAGACATAATACATTTTATGTACCTAAAGTAACAAAGGGCCTTTACAGACTGCTAGAAATAGTGCAAATTGATTCCACTTTAACTGTCCTGACTCAGTGCTAGGGAATCACGGGAGCTGTATTTTATTGTGGCACCAGAGCTCTCTGACAGAGAAGGCTCAATGTCTCAGGAAAAAAAAAATTCCCATGATTCCCTAGCACTAACCCTAACTCTTAAAGTGGAGTCAATTTGCACTATTTCTGGCAGTCTGTGACTTTGAATCTGTAGAGAGTATAATGTAGCTTCCCTCTCTCCCTGAAAATTTCCACCCCTCCAAAAAACAAACACAAAGAGAAAAGTCCCCCCCCCCTCTCCCATGGCTTCAACATTTCTGGTAATTTTACATCTCTACTATATCCAGTAGTTTCAAAAAACACCATTTTAGAAAAGAGGGTGTGGGGGGAAGAGAGTTTGGACAATGAAACTTGAGCAGATGCTCTGAAAATCAATAGATTTTGTTCAGCTGTTCTGCAGCCTTCACTTCAGTGCTTCTTCAGCTTTCAGGTCCTTCCATAAGATCCTGGTAGTCCTACTGCAATGGTAGAGGAAGAATTCATTATCTTTCTATACATCAACATCTGTTGGCATATTTGTTTTTCTTTTTTATTCAATTTTCATACAGAGGTTGGCAAGATGAATATTCTGGTACCATAGAAAGTAGTCATTTTTTTTAAAAAATGCTGGAGATCAGTATACCCTCTCCTGCAGCAGTTCTCCACTGGGAAACCCCATGCAAGATGGTGACTGTACACAGCATCTGGGGAGCCCACTGCAGTGGAACCTGGCAGCAAGTGACTTGGTCAGTCAGAGACTGAGAGATGAGCATGAAACTTTTGGAAATGCAGAAGGTCATTGCAAAGCTTGAGGGCATACAAGTTGATTCTCCTGGAGGACAGTGACATCTTTAGAAGAAGGAGTTCCTCTGAAGAAGTGGGGACTACTTGGCAGGTGTTTGTCTTGGCCGAGGCACACGTTGAACACTGGTTGTCCAAACACATTTAAAAGCTACTCAGCGAAGCATCATCAACTGTTAATGGCTGAGTCACCCCAAGATGTATTGCATTTTATCATCCCAAAATCCATTCCCACTGAGAAAAGAAACAGATATTCAATCTTGATCTACTGTAGATTTCTGTTCTTGAGGAAGGTATAATAGTTAGGCCCAGCCTACGTAGCACTGTAATGTCTTCATTCCAGTTTCCAATTCTCCAACTTTAACAGTTTGCTGGGGGGGGGGCATCCCTAGACTCAAAGCATTCCCATTCACCACCACCACCCCAATCCCACTTTAATGATTCTTTCCATCAGACTTCCATATTTCTTCTTTAGAATCTTCATGTGTGGGGGGCGGGGCCTGAGCAATGGCCGGGTAAGGACTGCCTGGGCTTTCGGAGTGCTCGGAAATAGACAATTGCAGTAAAAAAAAAAAACCTCCCAAAGAGAGAAATGTTGACTCTTTGAGATGAATTTATAACAAGAAGATACAAGGAACATAAAAGGTAAAAAAAAATTATTATTATCTCAAGAGTAGACTTAAAATATCTTACTTTCGTTTTGTGGGGGACGGAGAATCACGGAGGAAGCTTGACCGCCATTAAAAAGACTAACGAGGCAGCTAGAGGCTGTTAAAATTGGACTTTAAGATAAGGAATTAAGCTTTGTAACTGCCTTAAAGTGAATGGAATTAACCCACAAATCATAAGTGGCTAGAAGCTTGAACGAGAGGAGATAAAAGACGATAAAAGTACTATCCACTGCTGATTGCTTAAAAGGGAGGAACTGGGAGGTGAATAAAATGGAGTGAATATTAAATAAGTGTATATGTCAAAAAGGCCAAAAATATTAGGGGGAAAGCTTTGGAAGAGAGGTTTAAGACAAACTGAGAAAGATAAACCTTCAGATAGAGCCTTCGGAAGACTTGTTAGATTGGAACAAACTGAACAAAAAGAAATGTTAAGAAGCCCCCCTAAAAAAATGGCTGCTTCTACAAGTTCACTCCCAGAGAAGCAGGGAGAAGGAAAGGGGAAAGATAAAACAGATGCAGGAACAGGAGCAAAAGCAGGAATGACAGATTGTGAACAAATGAGGACTATGATTACAGAAATTATGAAGCAGGAGAATAAGATGAGACGTAAAGAGATGAATGATTTTCTGGAAAGACAGAAAAATGAAATATTACAAGCAAGAGATGCAGACAAGCAAACCTTTTTAACAACAATACGAAATGAAAGAGAGGCTATGACAAAGCAATTTCAACTACAAATGCAACTTGAAAGGAAAAGTTCAGATGAAAAGTTTATGGAAATACAAAGAAATATAAAACAAATACAAGAGGATGTGCAAACATTAAAATCAGATAACAAGGAAAGCAAGATTATACAAGGGAGACAACAAAGAGAAATTGAAACCAATAGAGCTAAATTGTCTGAAATGGACAAAAAACTTATATATCTGCAGGATTATCAAAGAAGAACCAATTTTGTTATTAAGAATATACCAGACTTGGAGAAAAGAGATAGAAAATATGATTTGCAATCAAAAATTTTGAAATGGTTACAAGAAATCTCCCATCCTTAAATTGGACTGAATCAGACTTTGAAAGAATTCACCGCATTGGACCAGTGACGAACAAGATGGCACCATGAGATGTAATAGTAAGAGTAATTAACTACAATAAAAAGGAAGTACTGATGAATATGGTGAGGAAGAATCCGGAAAAATTAAAATTTCAAGATGTCGATGTAGAAATTTTTAACGAGTATTGTCTTCAAACGAAAATGTGGAGAAGAGAGATGAAATCGTGTACTACTATGTTGAGAGGAGCGGGAATTTACTACACTTGGGGACATCCTATATTCCTGAAATTTCAAAAAGCAGGAAAGAGATATAGGATTGATTCAGTGGAACAAGAAATACAATTGTAGAAAGATCTTGGGATATATAAAGAAGAAGAAGGAACAACTGGAGAGTCTAAACAATCTAAAGGGAATGGAGCTGTCGTCCAGGTTGGAGTATTGGGAGGAGAAGAATTATTGGGAGCATGTGGAGGACGCGGACTCCCATAGATGAAAAGAGAAATTACTGCAATTAAGCACAAAGTTAAATTTATTGTTTTTATGAGCACTCGGGGGGGTGGGCAGTTTCTTTGGGCCTTGGGATGTCTTCGTCACCCCTCTCCACAGGGGTAGCTTCGGCGACCGGGGCTAGAGCAATGCGCTCTCGCAAGAAGAAGTGGAGAGGTAAATGGGACTTGGGGAGGGAA
This sequence comes from Phrynosoma blainvillii, assembly GCA_026167975.1. Classification (NCBI taxonomy): domain Eukaryota; kingdom Metazoa; phylum Chordata; class Lepidosauria; order Squamata; family Phrynosomatidae; genus Phrynosoma; species Phrynosoma blainvillii. The sequence goes on from JANUYF010000004.1 coordinate 160,556,844, forward strand.
GGGAGGGGAAATAGAGGGAGGAGGGAAGGGATAGGGTTTACACAAAATGGAGCCATTACAGAAAGAAATAAATGGTATTATGGTAGATAAACTGAAAATTTCAACTTTAAATACCAAAGGTCTTGGATTAGTGATTAAAAGAAGAAGGATTGAAGCTTTATTACGAAGAGATTCAGCAGATATTATTTTTATTCAAGAAACACACCAACGGAAAGAGGGGGAAAATGAACTGAAACTGAATTGGACAAAGAACTATGAGAAAGCATTTGGAAATTCAAAATCAAAAGGGGTAGCAATAATAATTGCAAAAAAATGTAATTTTGTAATAAATAAAGTAATAAAAGATTATGAAGGAAGATATATAATAATACAGGGAGAACTAGGGGAAGATAATTATACACTTGTGAAAAAGAGATAGATATGAAAATAGAGAATTTTTTTTTAAAGAAATTAGTAGGAAAGAAATTAAAGGAATTGGAAATCCATTTATGGAAAATATATTAGAAATTTGGAATAAATATAAAAAAGGATTAATGAATGAAAATTCAATAATAACACCAATAATAATAGAAAAATCTTTCCCCCAAAACTTAAAAGATTTATTAGATAAAGAATTAAAGGAAAGGAAAATAGATAAAATAGAAAATTGGATAGAATTAAAGATAGGAAAAGAAAATATAAAAGAAAAACTTAGGGGGATAAACATGTCTTGGTTACATTTTATGCAAATAGAACAATGGTTTAAGAATTTGAAGAAAAAAAATATAGAAAAAGGGAAATATACACAGTTTGAACAAATAGTTCAGAAAGGAAAAGGAATGGAGGAAAATGAAAATATGAAAGGCTTAACTAGCAAAATTTATAAAATATTAATGGATAATAAAAGGGAAAAACTAGATCAAATTATTTTAAAAGAAATATGGGAAGATGAATTGAAATGCAAAATCTCTGACAATGAATGGAATAAGATTTGGGAACAAAGACATTTGAAAAATTTATCAGTGCGAATTAAGGAAAATTATTATAAATTGATTTGGAAGTGGTATTTGACACCACTGAGATTACATAATATAAATAAAGAAAATTCAAAATATTGTTGGAGAGGTTGTCAGGAAGTAGGGTCATATCTACATATGTGGTGGCAATGTATATATGTACAAAAATTCTGGGAAATAGTAATAATAGAGATAGAAAAGGTTATGAATATAAAGATAGATAGAAAACCGAATATAGCATTGTTATCAATATATAATGATGTAGAATGGAAGGAGGAAAAAAACCTTATAACAAATTTGTTTACTGCTGCGAGATTAATTATAGCAAGAAGTTGGGAAACAAAAATAAGTGTGAAATTGGAGGATTGGTATAAGGAAGTTTGGAAGATAGCAATTAATGATAAATTAACATGTAGATTGAAAGTGAAAAAAGGATTATTGAAAAGAAATGATTTTGATGAAATATGGAAAAAATTTATTGAAAATGTATTAAGAATGGAAGATGGGAAATTGCCTCCACGGGAGGAGTTAAGATTTTGGATGGAGTATAAAGATGGAAATGGCTCCGGGGGTGGGGTGCACGGAGGGGATATTTAGGGGGTTTTGTTTAAAAAAAAACAAACGGCTAAGATGTAAAAGTATATAAAAATGTATGGAAAGTTGATTAATATAAATAAAATTAAAAAAAAAGAATCTTCATGTGGACAAAAGGAGAGTGCATTTCTAATGGATTAAAAATTTGGGTTAGATTTATTTAGCTTCTGGTTTGATTATTTGACAAGTGCTTCTTTCATAACAATGTCTGGAGGTCAAGAGAGGAAATTCCCCTCCACCTCCTGATTATAGAAAATAAGACTTCCTTCTCAGCCCTAAATGCAGAATCTATATCTCAGTGTTAGCTGTCCTGTTTGCAAGTCAGGGCACTGTCCCATCTAGTTCAATGTTGCCCTTCCAGTTCAAGCCAAGGTCTCAGGTAGTAGAAGTCCTTTCTAGCCCTGATTTACTGAGAAGATAGCAGAAGCTGAGGTGTGTTTTGGGAGGTCATCCTTGACTCTTTGCTTGTTTTTTTAAAAAAAGACTTGTTGTGTGTGTGTGGGGGGGAGTTGCTTGTTTCTGGCCATGTGCTATTCCTGTATACATGGTCTAAGGGGGTGAGTCACTGACTTTCTTATGGTGGAGCTAACATCCACTAGCTCTATATAACTACTGCTTCAGTCTGTGGGGGCCTTACAGTGTGTGCAGTCATATCATTAAGAGTTATTACAGTCTGAAAGGGGTGAAAAAATAACTGCAAAGTTGAGAGCAGAAGATCTATCATTGTCTGTTGCAATGTGTGTGCAGTGTTTGTCTTTTTCCCAGAAAACCTCACTGTCTCTTCTTGCTGCAAGTGCAAACTGATGGGTCTCTTGGAGGAGAAGGTCAGTGAACAGTAGCTACATATTGAGACTCTTCAATGCATCAGAGAACATGAGAACTTTCAGGATAGAACAGGAGAAGAACTGATCCTACATAACCAACAGGAAGAAACTGCCAATGAAGTTGAAGAAGGTTGTAACACCCGAACCGTCATCTTGGAGGACGGTCACCATTAGGAGCAGACTATGCACAAGAGATTTGGAACCGTCATCTTGGAGGACAGTCACCATTAGGAGCAGACTATGCACAAGAGATTTGAAACCCACTAAACAATTGCTTCCTACATCTTTCTGAAGATAATGGTGGTGAAGAGGTACAAATAGTGGAACAGCGACAAGAAACACTGCATATCAAGAAAGAAACCAACCTAGCCACTAACTGCAGCAAGAAGAAAAGAAATGGGGATTCATTGCACGGGGCTACAGAAGGAACTGTTTGACATCCAGATAAGTTGAATTGGGAAGTGTGCTGTCTTCCTGGTGTGCGTATCCTCATCAGAGCAGTACTCCTTTCTCCTGATTTATGTGTGCACCAACAACACTGCAAAGAACATTTTTGAGCAGATCTTGTCAGATTATGAAGCTGTGAGTAGGAAACTGAAGACTCTAGAGGCATATGTGCTTCCCTGCCAATTCTACCAGTGAAGGATAGAGGATCACACAGGGACAGGACGATAATGTGAGTGAATGACTGGCTACACAGATGATGACAGGAGAAGTTTGACTTCTGGGACCATTCTCTTCACTTCTTGGATGCAGAACTAGTAGCTATAAATAGGTTACACTTCACAAAAACTAGGAATAATGTCTTTGGCAAAAGCAATCTGATCAAGAGGGCTTTAAAATAAATCCTTGGGGTGGGATGTGTGTGGAGATGATAACTTAAACATATTTCCAGAAGCAAGTTCTAAACCCAAGGATATGAATTCTAGAGGAAAAGGTGATGGAGAGAACGTGAGCCACATTAAAACTTGCAGTAGAATAAAATATGAGAAGAAAGGATGTCTATGCACAGAGTTTGAGAAACAAACAAAACGAACTTGAAATCTTACTACAGGAAGTGAAATATGACTTTGAAGGTATAACAGAGACTTGTTATAATCCAGTTATGTTTAAAAACAATAGATGGGGAAGAAAAGCAGGGGGCAGCATTGTATGTCAAAGAAAAATCCATTTGTACACTTGTGGGTGATGCTTTTCTGAAACAAATCTCAGAAAGGGGGAAGCAAGAATTGGCAGTTATGGGGGGACTTCAATTATCCTGATATCTGCTGGGAGAGTAGCTCTGCTAAGCATAGGCTCTCCAACAAATTCCTGATGTGCCTTCATTTTTTCAAAAGGTTGAAGAAAGAACAAGAGAAACAGCAATCGTGGACTTGATTCTAACTAATAAGGAGGAGTTGGTCACTCGAATCAAAGCAGTTGGTACATTGGGGGACATGAACATGTAATGCTAGAATTTATTATTATGGGCAGGCCAAAGAAAAGTATAGTCAAACATGGGCCATGGACTTTGGATTTCAGAAAAGCTGATTTTATCAAGCTCAGGGAAATGGTGGGTGAAATCCCATGGCTAGACTTGCTAAAGAAATAGAAAATTCCAGCAACAGTGGAATTTCATAAAGAAGGAACTGCTAAAAGCATAATCATAAACAATTATATGGAAGAACGAAAATGAGAAGCATTTGAAAAAACCAATGTGTCTGCGCAGTAAACTCAAGGAGGAAGTGCAAATAAATAAATAAATAAATAAAGTACAAGTTGAGTTTCCCTTATCCAGAATTCCAAAATCTAAAATATTCCAAAATCTCATATTATCCACATGGATGCCTGAGATAGTGATGCCTTTGCTTCCCGATTGTTCAATGTACACAAACTTTGTTTCTTGCACAAAATTATTAAAAATACTGTGTATAAAAGTACCTGCAGACTGTGTGCATAAGGTATATACAAAACATAATTTAATTTCATGTTTGGACTTGGGTCCCATCTCATTATGGGACATCTCATTATGTATATGCAAATATTCCAAAATCTGAAAAACTCCAAAACACTTCTGGTCCCAAGCATTTAGGATAAGGAAGGCCCCACATATATAAAGAATAGAAGGAAGGAGGACTTATCAAGGAAGACTGGAAATGTGTTGAAGATGGAGTAAGCTTTTTTTCTTTGCTGCTCCAGAGACTAGGGCCCAGAACAGATGGGCCAAATGAAGTTGCTTCTGGCCATTTTGGAGGTGTGGCATTCAAATTGCCTGAAGCCGCACCCAAGCTGCACTCTGGTCCTTTGGACTGGAGAAAAAAGGAGCCAGGATAATCCAGTTGCTGGTGGGGGGTTGGGTCTTGCAGCCAGGTTTGGGAGCAGGCTGTCCGGTTGGTGTGGTCCTGAGCCGCTTGCAGCCAGAGCGAACTCAGCATGCTCTTTTGTGCCAGTCTGCTCCAGCCCTAGGACACAGAGCAATGGATTCAATTACTGGAAAAGAGATTCCAGCTAAACATTAGGAAGAACTCCTGATGATAAGAGCTGTTTGACAGTGGAACATGCTGCTTTGGAGTGTGGTGGAGTCTCCTTCTTTGGAGGTTTTTAAACAGAGGCTGGATGGCCATCTGTTGGGAGTGGCTTGATTGTGTATTCCTGTATGGCAAGGGGTTGCACTAGATGACCCTTGTGGATTCTTTCAGCTCTATGATTCTATGAAGGTACAGGCTTGTTCTCTGCTGTCTCAGAGGGTAGAACTAGGTCTGATGGCTTTAAGTTACTGGAGGGTAGATTTTGATTGAACATTGGAAGGAACCTATTGACAATAAGAGCAGTTTGGCAATAGAACCAATTACCTAGAAAGATGGTGGGGTCTCCTTCTCTCAACATCTTCAAAAAGGGGCTGTACAGCTACTTGCTGGGGATGTTTTAGCTGGAGATCCTTCATTGAGCAGGAGGCTGGACCTGATGCATTATGGGGCCCCATCAAGCACTATGATTTAAGATCCCTTGAAGTAGAGATGCCGGGGATTGTGCGTGTGACCATGCATGTGCAAGGCATGTGCTTCATCAAGGAAGCACAAGTCCTCATTTTCTGCACATTCTTCCAACCTTTCTGGACATGTTCATAATTGCCAGTATTTATGCACATTTTTCCCCAGTCATCTCACATGAAGCACAGCATTTGGACATATTAGTGGTTTTGTGCACATACAAACTAATGCAGTTAGGTTGACATGCAACTATTCTTGCAAAGGTATTTTTTTTAAATCTGTCATAGAAGTAAGTTTCCAAAGTACCCATCTCCTATGCAGTCACCACTGAGCTGAAACTTATAACAGCTCTGCATATTTTCTGCAGGCTTGCAAGCACTGCTACCAGATTATTTGCGAGAACGTTTTGTGGCTGCTGCCCTGAGCTACATCACTTGTCATTCAGAAGGGGAGCTGATCTGCCGAGACAATGACTGCTGGTGCCAGTGTGGGTCTAGTTTTCCACAATGCAACTGTCCTGAGGCTGATATCCAGGCTATGGAAGAGAGCCTCCTCCAGATTCAGGAAGCTTGGGAGACTCACAACCAACAGTTTCAGCAATCAGGTGAGTTTGGGAAATGCGTCCCCTGCCCCCAAGCTTTAATGGTAGGTAGACATGACATAGACATGACAACTTTTTTTAGAGTACTGGCGCTCATTTGAAAGTACAGAACCCTCGGCAAAGACTTTAGCAACAGGACCCAGGCATTTTCCTCTGGTTGGACAAAGGAGATGCTGGCATGTTTTCTGTGCTACTGCAGTGTCACAGTGCACATACAGTATTCTAGCTAGTGTTAGCTACCTCAGCAGGGACCAGGGACTTTGCCTGCAAGCAGCCAAGGCTCTTCCATTAGATTCTCCCTTCTCCTGTTCCAAGAGCAGGAAATAATTAAAAGTCAAGTGTTTCACAGGTAGCTGTATTTCTTTACTCACGTCATTGCTTGTTATTGAATGAGCTTAAAGTAGAGGAGGGTGCTCTGATAACTTCAGGATATAACAAATGCAGCCTGGGTGCACTCTTTCCAAACCTGCACCTCCCAGAGTCACCTACCTGCCTGGTTTCCACACACATTATGTTGCTTCTTCTGTCTTTAGACAAACCCTGTGAGATTAGGTTAGGCTGAGACAGAATGACTAGTCCAAAGTCATGGGTTTAAATCCAGATCAGTTTGGCCTAAGAGCCTTATTGCATTACAAAAGTAAGTTGAGATGCAGCGAGACAGAATTAGCTTTCTAGTTACCTCTCTGCATTACATCACAGCACTTCCATCCTTCTTCCAGAGGGAGATGGTAATAAAAGCATGCCTTTTGCCAAACTGATTTTCCCAGTTGTGCACTGATTTGTGACAAAAGGCATACTTTACAACCATCTCCATTGGGAATAGAAGTCCTTTCAGGGCATGTGGAGAGGTAATCAGAAAGCTGCTTCTCTATTGCTGCATCTCAGCTTACTCTTGTAATGCAATAAGGCTCTATATCCAGTGCTATATTCAAATGATGTGGTGCTCTAGACACTGGACTTCAGTTTCTGTCATCACTTATTGTTGGCTATGCATGCCTAGGACTGAAGAGAGTTGCAGTTTAACAACATCTGGCAAGTCACAAATTGCTCACCCTTGCTGTAGCCACAGCAACACACAATCATCAGTTTGCAAAATGGTAGTCATGCAAAAGATAGACCCAAAAACATCTATATAGTGATTTTCTCCAGATGTCCCCACGAGGATAATCTTTCCAGGCTACTCACCCAGGCCCCAGCTTAATAGTTCCTTTCACTCACCATGCCCCTACAGCCATTAAACCACTTTTCCAGCTGTTTTTAAACTGTCCTGGTTTCTCTTTCCTCCTCCCACTTTACCCCTTTATTCCCAGTTTATTTCAAATGCTGCAAATTGAATTCAAAGTGCAAATATATTTTGAACTCAACTCAGCAGGGAGGAGAGGGGAAGAGGGGTAGAATTTTGCCCTTCCCAGTAGGCTCAGACAAAACTGAACTGCTGTAGCTTGTGTATTCTTCCTAACTAATAACTTTTGCCATTTTGACCACACTCTGATGTTGCTTGGCCACATGTGTCCCAATTTTCATTTGTGAAATGTTGGATGGTATGCCTGCAAGCAGCCAAGCCTCTTCCATTAGATTCTCCCTTCTCCTGTTCCAAGAGTTATGATTATTAGTTGGCTCTATATAGACTTGACAGTCTACTGTCCTGTTCCTCTTGACAATACCAGATGGTCTTGGATAAAAAAAATTGACACAACTTTCCCAGTGTAACTGAAAGAAAGCACAGCAACACAAACAATATATATGTAGTTTAGCTAGGTAATGAGCAATAGTACAAGATAGACGAAGTGGCCAAGTCTATTTAGCTGCTGCTGCTGCTGCTGCCATGCTAATGATACATGCCATCATGAATAATATAACTAGCAGCTTGATTTGGTTAGGAACCATCTGCACAGCATCCAGTTTTTGCATGGCTACTCTCACCCAGCCAGAAGCAGGGATGTTAATAATTCTTGCAATTCTTGTTCTCAATAAGTAAGGGTGTCTCAATATATCAAGACACCTGTCACAAGTGGTAGAAGGGGTAAAAAGTATTTCAGCATATCATGCAGAGAAAAAGTCAGAACTCTCCACTGAGAGAGGATGGAGCCCCACAGAATGAGTTCATTCTTTTAATACTTCTTGGACACTTAGGACATCTGATTTATGTTCTGATTGATGCTGATTTGAACAATAACTTTTGAACTCTAAATATATCTCTTTAAAATGATGGTGGTATTATTGATAACTGATGATTGTAGTGCCATCCAGGTGCATGGTTCTTTACAATAAAAAGGGTTCATTGTGGGGAGCTTACAATCTAAGATTTAAGGAAGGTACAAAGGGAGATGAAGGTGAAGATAACAGAAAAAGAAGTACACATGTTCAATTCAGTTGCACATACTTGGGCTTATTTTCAGGAGGTGACCAAAATATTTTTATCCACTTTAAATGCGAGGGGGCTCAATACAATTACATAAAACACGTAATATTTATGGAGTTTTAAAATGTATGTGAACACCACAGTTCTAAAAAAAGATGCAAAATATTGAATTCATCTTCAGTAACATTTATCGAACTAAAATAGTTTTACCAATAATTTATTTCCCAGTAATGTATGTATTTCCAAAGAATGTCACAGTATTTTAAACATATATACATATATTGCATTCTTCCCTTTTTAAATCTAATACAGTGTGTCAGTCTCAATAAATCTGTTGTAAACAGTACATATTTAACCACTGATGAGTGGAAGGCTAGAGATTAAGGCTTTCAGAGCGGCTTACAAATGGTTAATTAGACGGTTCCCTGCCCTCAGGCTTACAATCTAAAAAGACATGACACAAAAGGAGAAGGGAATGGCACTGGGGAAAGGGATCAGGTCCAGCGGTTCTTTCCTTTTCTCCCTCTGAGGCCTGGACCATGGCAGATGGACTGGAGAGAGGGCTCTCCTTAATTTAGGCTAGGCCCAATGGAGCTGGCCTGAATGCCAGGCCATTCTTTATAAGCTTTCTGTTTTGAATGCCTGTTTGAAAAGGAAGGTTTTCGCCTGTTGGCGGAAGGCCATCAAGAAGGTCTCTTCCAACTCTATGATTCTATGATTTGTGGGAGCCCTCTGCAAAGCACTGTGCTAAAGATTTAATCTAGTTTAAACTTACATGTGGAAAGAGCTTGGGATGCACTTCAGATCTTCCACCTCTACTCCTGTGTTATGTTTAGGGGGAAGGTCTGTCTGTCTGTAACCGTGAACATGGTTACACGGCTCCATGTGATGAAAATGCAACGTTATCAGGTTCCCAGTCATGCAGAGTACTAGAAGCAAGTTAAAAGCAATGCACTTATACTCTACTTGCAGTCCTTCCCTGGCAACACTGGGAGTCTGGGAATTGAGGAGACATGAGTGGAGTGTGTGCCTATGGTTCCTCTAATACAGTAAACCTTTCTTTGGCTACCATGAGTACAGTAGGGCACTAAATAAAGAGTAGGGTGGAGACAGGAGGATTTTATAGAACTGCAGCCTTCCATAGCCAATCATTTTTTGGATTGCACCCTTTGGTACAGTTTATATATCTGGCAGAAACAGGTAACAAGCTTTCCCTAGACTGCACCACTTCAGTCATTAGGGTGGGTTTACATTTTTGAATATTCCCCTCATGGAAAAGACTTACCACACATAGAAAACAGAGCATATTATGGAGATAGCTAAACTAACCTTTCTTCCTGTCATACTATTTTTCTGTTGTGAGGAGATTTTGAGGTGGGGGACAGTCTTCAAACATACCACCTACTCACCTCACCACTACTAGCCTGAAATAGTTTGGTCGAAGGCAAATTTTACCATTTTGTTCTCTTTCATTTAAAAATCTGCTTTTCTTCTTGCTCACATTTTCTTCCTATCTTTCCAGAGGAACTACAGTCCCTAGTGAAAAAGCTCCCAATAGACCGCTTTTTGAATATAACAGCCATCTCCCAGTACTGGGCAATGGATCTCGATATTCAGCATCGATATCAGAAACTGGGCACCAACTTGAAGATGCTCTCCAAGAAGACCCATCGGATTGTCCGGCGCCTTTTCAACCTGGCAAAGCGCTGTCGTAGGCAACCTCACTTCAGACTTCCAAAGGAGAGGTCTGGTATACTTATAGGCAGGTTTCCTTAGGCCACAGTCCCATCTAGGGATAGGTACAACTTAAGCCAGCCTTCCCTAGCGTGGCTTCCAGATGTTTTGGATTGTAACTCTCAGCATCCGTCACAAAAATAGGATAATGGGAGTTCTAGGCCAGTATATTTCGAGGGAGCCAGGCTGGGGAAAGTTGCCTGGAATTCAGTGATTGATGTCATCTTGACTGTGTGTGAACTCTGTTGGATTATTGCTGTTATTTGGGGGGTGGGGTGGATTACTTCTGTGAAGTATTTCATGTGAGAGCTGCTATCTGATGGAACTTGAAGCCCTGAAAAGTATAGAGATGTTTTGCTGGTGACATGTAATGTCATGGTAGATGGAATGAGGTAAAAGAATAAGGAATTGTTGTTATTGCGTGCCTAAGTCATTTCCAACTTATGGGGTTATCATGGGGTTTTCTTGGCAAGATTTGTTAATAAGGTGTAGAGCAGTGTATATCTCAGAAAGTAGATGTGCTGTGAGTGTGTCACATATTGGAGTACTCCCGTGTATTAACAAAATTCTCTGTGTGTGGTAAACTAGAATATTGCCAATAGCTGGTGTCTTGTTCTGTAGAAACCAATGATTTCACATAAGATTTGTTTGTGGTTACAGAAGAAACTCATTAAATTAACTCTCTTTCCTTGCTCAGACTACAGCATTAAATAGAAAGGTTATATCCAAATCAATCAAAATGCAGGTGAAATATGGTTGAAACTACGCGCTGCATTAAATGTGCAGCATGTTTTCACTCCCAAATGAGCATCCTGATCCAGTTGAGATCTACTACACATATATGAGGAGGATTTCAACAACAGAGTTTTTCTTCCTCTTTTTGGTTGACCCAGGGAAAATTGATTTAGAGAATATACATGACCTGTGGAAGTTTAAGCCTTTTCTACTCCTGTATTAGGGGTCAGGTTGGAAAGAAAGACTCAACTATGTGTTATATATTTAGCCCTTGGTGACATCTATGGAAAAAAGAGATTTATAAAACACAAAATGTTTTCAAAATTCACACTGGCTATTAAAGTGTGAATACACATGTAAATAAACATAGTATTAATGCTAATGATTTTATATTTTTTAAAAAATGGTCAAATAAATGAAAAGTTCAATACTATAGCTACTTCAGACCCTCCAACATTTCGCAGACAAAAAGCAGAACATGTGCTGCTAAGCAAAATAAAAGTGTAGTCAAGATGGCATAAGTTATTAATGAGGAAGAACACACAAGGTACAAGAGGCTGCAGCAGTTTGTTTTTGCCTGAGCCTACAGGGAAGGGCAAGAATCTGCCCCTCCTGTCCCCTCTTCCCACTTGGTTAACTGACTTTGAACTCAGTTTGCAGCAATTGAAGTACAAAGGGGTACAGTGGGAAGAAAGAAAAAGTGGAACAACAGAGGATTATTTGGCACTGTCTCTGCCAGATCAAAACAGTCAGAGAGTATGCTACTTTCTCAAAACACTTTGAAGAATGCCTTGTAATAGTAGTGGGAAAAGTACAACCCCACCAACTATGTCAGTGTTACTTTAAACATTGGGGAAATTAGCTTTGCAAGAGGCTGAATAACCTTTAAGGACCATTGGCACTTGTGTAGGCCAGTAATAACTGAGGAAATTTCCAGGTCTGGGGGAATTAAGAGGGTTTATTTAGGAAAATGCAGAGTGTAATCACACACACACACACACACACAGTTCACACAGCCACAGCATACAGCATAACTGAAATGGAAATATGGAAATGGGATTGTGGAGTTTGAGGGGTTTAAAAGGGCAATACTTACCTGTCTGAAGAGTAGACTATGGAAAGTGAGAGTGGCTCAGACTGAGGTCTGAGGGAAACACAGGACATACATGGAGACCAGCCTGGGACAACTGTATGTGTACTGTGTGTGCAGAGGCTAGGTTTTTGGGACCAGTATTTGTACCTGAAAACTAGCTTCTGGGGATGACCTGTCTTGTGAGGTAACAAAGACTTGATGTTCTTTCCCAAGAATTGATAATGGGATTCCAGACTGGTTGATGGCTTTAACTTTGGGATGACAAAAACAGTGATTCGATCAGGACAAAGCCAGTGTGGATGGACAGGGAGGTTGGTTTACTACTTTGGTGGAATGAGGCCTCCCTTGTCTTTTGGTTCAAGAGGAAATGCAGAGGACTTAGGGGAAAGAAGGAGTGATCAATAAACCCATTTAGCCTTGATTGCAATATTACCTGGATCATCCACTTGCCTTCGGGTCTTCGCTCCTTATCTCCTTTTCTCCTGGCAACTATGGGGGGAAGCAGACGGGAGCTTCCCGTGCGCTGCGGGATGGAGCGCCACTGGAGCGTGGCAGCCGCACCGCGGCGCACCGTCGGCGACTCTAAAAGGAGCACCAAATTGGCGCTCCTTTTAGATTTCAGGGAAAGTGCGCCCTAAAAGTGGCGGGCGCACTTTCCCTGACTCAAACGCCGCGGTGTGTGCGGTCGCCGTGGCGTGAGGTCATCCTCAGAGCGCCGGCCGTGCGGAGGGCCGGCGACTCCGAGGGCGACCTCAGGAAGAGGAAGGGGCGCCGCTCGTGCGGCTGCCCCTGCTCTTCCCTGCCCGGAAGACGACTCTATTAGTCGTCTGCCGAGGCCATTTGTCTAGCTTTCCAAAAATACCATCCAGACCTCTTAAGAAAATGCTGGCTCCATATTTGAAATATGAAAATAGGGGGACCCCAGATACAGTGCGGGGTACGCAGGGTGTCCTAACCTGGCCTTAAAAGCTTTAAAACCAACGGGGATATGAGAGGATGCTTGCCCTCTCATTTCATTCTGCATTGCTTGACTCTAATTGTTGAACTCCAGCTCTTCAGCTTTTTTCCAGTACAGAGAGTGGGGGCAAAGAGTGAGAAATAGAACTACCTAGCAGTGACTGATGTGAAACTTATGACTAAAAGAGACACACAAGACCAAACATTTTGGAAAGCTCAGGGGCAAAGAGGCCAGAGGCATGGGGCCCGGCAGTAGTGAGGATGAGCTGCTATGCCACACTTAGTTTAACAAGTGGATTATGAGAATACCTCCTCATAAGCCTCTTGAAGACTAGTCTGGAGAGACACAAGTTCTCACAGTAGAGCTTGAATTTTGCTGGGCTGGGCCAGTAGTTTTCTCCTGTGGATGTCATATTGAGGGAGCAAGTTTGTTTTCTGCTGCTCCAGAGAACAGGACCCAGAACAATTGATGTAAGCTACTGGAAAAGAGAGTCCACCTAAATTTTAGGAGGAACTTTCGGACAAAGAGAGCTGTTGACAGTGGAACACACTCCTTCGGAGTGTGGTGGAGTCTCCTTCCTTGGAAGTCTTTAAACAGAGTCTGGATGGCCATCTGTCGGGGATGCTTTGATTGTGATTTACTGCATGGCAGGAGGGGTTGGAGTGGATGGCCCTTGTGGTCTCTTCCAATTCTATGATTCTATGATCCTCCAAGTCCATTAATTCCATTCCTGGGGGATAGGAATCCAATCTTTTGGTTCTGCACAATGGCTCTTCTGAAGGCTTTTAAAAAAATAGTTGTGTGGTTTACTAAGGTGACTGTTATGTCACAACACAGAAACTGTTGTGTGGAAGGCTGAGGCCTGATGGGCAATTTTTCCCTCATGCCTTTTTACATTTCTTTTTCTTAGAGTTACAGTGCTATAGTACAAAAGTGCTGTATCTGATTACTCTAGGGCAGGAGTAGGCAACCTTTCCCCTTTAAGGGCCGAGGGACTTCAGCTCCCAGAATCCCAGGAGCTATTGGCCAACATGGGACTATTGGCCAACATGGCTGAGGCTTCTGGGAGCTGAAGTCCCTCGGCCCTTAAAGGGGAAAGGTTGCCTATCCCTGCTCTAGGGTCAGGGGAGTTGATGAAGAGAAACATACTTCCCTCCTGATATATCTCAGAATTAAAAAGAAATCTGTTCAAAATAAAATGTTGAAGCTGGTGTTGAGAGTTACCAGAAAATAGTCCAGGACATCAGAAATGTCATTTGGAGTTTTTGTTTTTTAAAAAACCCAAGACTATGACAACAAGTGCTACATTTTCCCATCACATTTGCCCCATGTGGAGTAACCCATACTCTGAGGTGTGTATGTGTGTGTGTTAATGTCAGTCCAGTGTCTCTCTAGACTCTGTTGCAGGGGTGGGCAGTTATTGAGTGTCCTGGGCTTCACTTATCCATTTATCCACTGGTCAAACCTGTGTGGGGCTGCAGCTGCACTGCAGGAATAATGCAATTTGACACCACTTTAAGTGCAATGGCTCAATGCTATGGAGTTCTGGGAACTGTAGTTTATTGTGGCACCAGAGCTCGCTGACAGAGAAGGTTAAATATCTCACAAAAGAAATGTGCCAAGAAAAACCCATGAATATTTTCGCCTTGGGGTTCACCATATGTCGGAAACAACTTAAAGGTGCACACAACAACAACAACAAGCATAACTAGATACACAGTTTGTTACAGATTTTACTGTGAGTCTTTTTATTCTGTCATAGTACTAAAAGGAATTTAGATTGCCTTGAATTTCCTTTGCATACTATATTGGTCTTGACTGCCTAGCCAAAGCCCATCTTTCTGACATAATCAGTGTATCTATACACTTGTGCAAATGAGACACCTGTAAGAAAAAGATGGATACAAACTGAAAACTTCAGCATACTGTCCATGTGCAGCATTCTGTACAAAATAAAATAAAAACCAGAAGAATTGCAAATTGTTGACACAGCAGGAGTAATGCAGAAATGAGAGAAAAGTTTATTTGGAACCCATAAGTATGCAGATAATACCAAGATTCTGAGATTTTCACAAGCACCCATCATGGTTGCCGGTTAAGCACACATAGACCCCATAGAAATGATGACTGACTGCCCCGACTGATGTTAGGGACCTCTGCTGTGCTTCCTGAGAGGGCTGTAGGTGGATGGGCCTTGGGTGCTATGGGTCTCCTGTAAATGTCTTTCCAGGTGGCAGTGGAGTTACCTGTCACTATGGTCTGTCTTGCTGACACTGCTCCACCAGTCTATGGGATTCAATGGAGCAGTTTCAGGATACATTGGGGATGTTCCATGATCTCCACAGTATGACAAAAACTGTACCAGCCCAAGGGTTGATGTAGCAAATACCTTCCTATTAGAAGCAATGGGAAGAGAAGAAGGAGGGGGGGGGGAGAGACAGGACTTAAAAAAAAATCAAAAGAGATTTTATCAAGCCTAAGATTGCACTCCTGTGGCTTCAGGAGCAGAAATACCTGATAATCTCTCCATTGCAACCATTCAGAATGAAATCATAAAAATAAAAGGAGGAAAGATGGAAAACGGAAGGGAGAAATAAATGCCATTCCTTTCTCTCTTCTGCTCTGATGACATGGGCTCCCTTGGGATGCAGCAAAGATGGTTTCTGTACTATCTTCAGATTTTCCTTTTCCTACACATAGTGCTAGAATTTCTTTGCCCAGCACCCAAATGTTTTGAGTTAAAAATAAACCACATCTCGCACATTAATTCAAATTTCAAATATGGAATTTGGTGTTCAGGATTTTGGAAGATAACAAATACTTGAAAAAAATCACCTCAGCTGAAAGGAATAAGCAGAATTTAAATCTTTCACAAATAATGTATGCACTGTTGGATTTTCACTGAAAAAAACTTTCACTTTCCTCTTTGTTGATTGCGTTTCTGCTGCATTACTACAGAACTAACTTTTCTCTATTCACCTTTCTCACTGCAGGCCTTTGACTTACTGGTGGAGTCGTGCCCAGTCCCTTCTCTACTGCAGTGTGACCTCTGTGACAGGGACATTTGTGGAAGAAAGCCACAGTTGCACTTGCCCCCATGACCAGCCCTCTTGCCAGGGCACCATCCCCTGTGCCTTGGGGGAGGGGGCAGAATGTGCAGCCTGCGCAGATGAGAACACCACACAGTGTGGGTCCTGCAATTCTGGCTATGTTCTCACCTTGGGACTATGCCGCCCAGAGGTTGCAGAGTCACTTGAGCACTACTTAGGGCTGGAAACAGACCTGCAGGACTTGGAACTCAAATACCTTTTGCAGAAGCGAGATAGCCGCATTGAAGTACACTCCATCTTCATCAGCAACGACATGCGCCTGGGGACCTGGTTTGACCCTTCCTGGAGAAAGAGGATGCTGGTGACCCTAAAAAGCAACAAATACAAACCAAGCTTGGTCCATCTCATGCTGGCCCTCTCCCTGCAGATCTGCCTCACCAAGAACAGCACCCTGGAGCCTGTCATGGCCATCTATGTCAATCCCTTTGGGGGCAGCCACTCAGAGAGCTGGTTTATGCCCACCAATGAGACTGGATTCCCTGACTGGGAGAGGACTAACGTGGATGCTTCCGGCCAGTGCCAAAACTGGACCCTCACATTAGGCACTAAATGGAAGACATTTTTTGAGACCGTCCATGTCTACCTGAGGAGCCGCATCAAATCTCTGAATGACAGCTCCAATGAAACCATCTTCTATGAGCCCTTGGAAATGGATCCTTCTAAGAACCTAGGGTACATGAGGATCAATAGCTTGCAGGTCTTTGGCTATAGCCTGCCTTTTGAGTCTGATGCCATTCGGGACCTTGTCCTTCAGTTGGACTACCCATATACTCAAGGCTCCCAAGACTCTGCTATATTGCAGCTGATTGAGATCAGAGACCGGGTAAACCGTCTATCTCCCCCTGGGAAAATCCGCCTTGATCTTTTCTCTTGCTTGCTCCGGCACAGGCTTAAATTAGCCAATAATGAGGTAAGTCGAATACAGTCTACCCTGCAGGCCTTCAATGCCAAACTGCCAAACCCAGTGGAGTATGAGACTGGTAAACTATGCAGCTAGCCTTGGGAGTGGGGCGGGGCTGTTCTTGTAATCCCAGAGGAGAGGACTGGAGATTGGAGCAGATACTTCTAAAGGCCTTACTTTCATGCCAGCTGTGCGCTTCTGTGAGACAGTCAGTGGTCAGCCCAGAAGATTCCAGTGTTGCATGTTTCATGGTGCCAAACCTGGGAATTAGTTATGCCACAAATCTCTGGAGCAAACCTAGCAAAGAAGAGGTTCAGCTGCAGTGCTGATATTGCTGCAGATGGCCCGCTTCAGTTGCTTGGACAGGTGACACAGTTTCCTTTCCTGTGGCTGTGTTAGTGGAATGTGGAAGAAAATATACAGGGCCATGAAGAAATGAGAAGTAATTGACAGCATAAAGCAATGACTGATGAAAGAATAATAACTGAAGGCAGACTGGAGAGAGATCTGATAAAGACTTGGCTTTTGTGATCAAGCAAAAACTTAAAACAGATGGAGATAAAGAAGAAAAAGGTTGGACATAATTCTTGCAAGTGCTTAAAAAACACCCACTTTGGAGAACCTTTCTTCGGCCCTTGCCTCTCTTGGCGCAATTTACTTTTGTATGTTTTTATGGGTGTTTCTGACAAACAACATCACTTTCACCTTTTCTGCATTCCTTTCAAAAGCTACCACCCTAAGCACACTTTCTTGGAAAATATTTTCACCAATGTTGTTGGGACTTGTTCCTCTCAAAGAAATGAGTATAGGAACAGAGTGAAAAGCCTTGATTTCAGCTGCCTTGCCATCACCCTGTTTCATATTTCTGTTTGATTTGTTGGCCCATTTTAGTGGTTGGTTGGTGAGATCTATCCAGAAACAGGCAGGCAGTAGCATTTGGGACATACAAAGTGCAGTGTGCCTGAATTGTCCCTTTCTCCCATCTGTCACCAGGGAACCTTTTGTTCCATTCATGTCATGTAATTCACTCACACTTAGCCGATTTCACCAAGGGAAAAATTATACTCATCAAGAGTATCTTCATTGTCACACAGGCAGTTGTTGTTAAATGTGTATTTGGAGCCCAATGGATGATTGGCCTTTACTTACTTACTTACTTACTTATGTATTGGTTTTAATTGGTTGGCTTTTTAAAAAGTATTCTACTTTTGCATTTTTTTATTTGGAATGGGATGATCCATTTCTATTTAACTGCTCCAGCTGAGTTAACACATCTTAGCCAAATGTATGTTTTACTATATTTTGTAAGGGAGTGGGGAAGAGAGAAATAGCCCTTTTGGAAGAAAAAAAAGGGAAGCAGTAAACAATCAAAATCCTCTAAAATGACTTCTTTAATAGATGCAGTCTGTGTGGTGTGTGGGTATACATGTTGTATGTGCATATCGCTGAAGATACCAAATAAGGGGAGGTGGGTTGCACTCATGCCCCTAAACAGCAGTTACTCAGTGGTAAAGCTCCTCACCACTGCTGTCTTCACTCTGCCTTGGCAGATTACTCTTTCCCATACTGGCAGTGCAGACAATGCTGCAGGGATACAGCAATCTCCAAATATGAACATCAGTACCTCTATACTATACAGGAAGGATACACTAAGTGTTGTGTATCAAATGAAAGATGTAAAAATAGAAGGAAACTAGAGGAGTACCATTTCCCAATACAACATGGTCTTCCTGCAAGTAGATCAAGATGATAGTGTAAACCTGGTAGTAACCTGATTTAGGTGGTGTGCAAAAGAAAGATGGTGAGTTATCCACCCACTTACCATGTGACCAAGCAAGGAACCTTTTGCTCTGACAGAGCCTAGTTCCAGGGAGGGGCACAACTGGAATGGAATGTTACCTACACGAATGTGGAAGATCTTCTGTTTGCTGCTGTAATGAGCCCATCCTCCCTCAGCTTCTCTCCTTCCCTCCCTAACATTTCATAAATAACCTCTTATTGCCTTTAGTGTTGCTAGTTGAGAGAGACCCCTGATAAAAATATTCAGAGATCAAACACCTGCCAGTTCAGGACCAGAGTTAGCGATCACATATGAATCAAGATCCACACATCCATGAAACTGTTAAGCTGTTGCCCTGATATGCCCTGTAATCAGTCATCATGTTATTGTAGTGGAACAAATTGCACTTGTTTACCACTTCCCTTCCATAGACTCACATTTTTAGTTCCTCTTTTAAAACAACACTGATTCCACATGATGTGCTGGTCCTACATTGCCTCATGGAGTATCTACATTGGTCTTTCATATATCGTTGGCCAAGATCCTGGGACTTCGCCCATGAATCTTCATTGCTGACACAAGTAGCTATTGGTTAAACAGGGAGAGGATGGATGGATGGATGGATGGATGGGGTGGGGGCTCTGTGGAAACTCTGTAATCTGACTACTGGCTGGCAAATGTAGAAGCCGGAATATTTACATCCAGTTCTGGATTCTGTTCTTCATTGCAGATTTCCTTTGGGTAAACTACATTACTTTAAAGATACAGCTAGTTGGTGGGCTGTTGTTTTAAAACCTAAGAAAACACACAAGGGCTGATGCAGGATAGGATCACCTTGTTGTTGTGTGCCTTCCAGTCATTTCTGACGTATGGTGACCCTAAGGTGAACTTTTTGCCTTCAGGTTGCCATAAGTCAGAAACAACTTGAAGGCTCAAAACAATTGCTTTCGTGCTCCCTTTGCAATATTTTGAAGGCGGGGGAAGAACTGGACTAAATGGAGTAGCGGGGATGGTAAAATGTTGCCAGTTTGATTTCTTTCAATTTTTAAAGCTATTTTTTCCCATTCTTAATACAGTGTTTGTGCATTTGCATTAAAAATGTATTGAAGTGAAATTCTCCTTCATTTGCACCAGCCACATTCCACAGGTATTCCCATCCAGAAGAGGTACATGTTGCATTTGCTTAGCAGAAATGAATCTCTCAGGAAAAAAAAGAAGCAGCAACAAGTCTAATTCAGAATAACATGTTTGAATGCACAGATGCAGACCCAGACTTCAATGTGTTTAGTTTCCACAGCCCTGGGCCTAGAGCAGTGGTTCCCAAACATTTTCAGATGGCCACCCCCTTTCCTCGTGAGTGACAACCCTAGCACACACCCCCATGGTATTTCTTGGTATTAGGTCCACTGTTCTACTGGGGAGAGAAGAGAAGAGAGAAAGTATCCTAAACAAGGAAAGCAGCTGCTTTTGGGTAGTTTTGCAAATAAAGTAAATGAAATCTTGCTTGTCATACAACCCCACTGGGTGACCCTGGGCAAGTCACACTCTCCCAGCCACAGGTGAAGGCAATGGTGAACTTCCTTTGAAAAAACCTTTTCAAGAAAACCCCATGATAGGTTCTCCTTAGGGTCACCATGAGTCAAAACAACTTGAAGGCACACAACAACAATTGCTGCTAGTGAGCCCAAGTTCCAAAGGGGGCCTGGAGCCCCACAAGTTTATATTTGGGGGAAGGGAGGTGAGCCCTGGGGGGTGGCTTGGGAAAGTGAAAGAGGGAGGCCCCTCTATGGAAGGAAAGGGCAGGTGGGCAGTCAAGGTCAGCAGGATTTCCACCTAAGGAAGGAAGGGCTGAATGGCCACCTGTGCAGCCCATGCCAAGAAATATCCCTGCAGCCACCACCACCCTCCTCCTGGCTTCTCCTGGCAAAGGGAGGGAGAGGAGAGTAAAAAAAAAGGGGGGAGGAACAGGAAACCCCAGAAGTCACCAGAGCGTTGACAGTATCCAATGCAAGGGGAAATGGAGGAAGAGCTTGCCCCCTTTCCTTCCCTTCTGCCTTTGCTAGCTGGCTTGAGCTAGATTGAGCCACTTGGAAGATATCTTAGCAAAGGTGGGTTCCCACCCACCACTTCTATGATGGGGAGGCAGGGAGAAAATCTCCCAAAAAGCTAGGAGACTAAGAGGGACTCCTACTCTAGAAATCATATCCAGGGCTTGCCATGTTGGCTAGCCCATAGAGCAAAGCACAATAACATCCAAAATCCACAAAACAGTGATACCTTTATTGGCCAACCAAAATTCACAAAATAGATGAAACAAGCTTTTGAAGCTCAACTGGCTTTTTCACTAGGCAAAGGTGTTAAAAATCAAATAGGAGAAAGGTATTACTGTTTTGTGGATTTTGGATGATATTGTTTGCACTGTGGCCAACAGAGCTACTCCTGGATATGCTTTCTAGATTTCAGGATACTACATTTTAGACAGAACATGGGAATCCTAAACAAGAAGGAACAAAGGGCTGAGACTTAACATTTTAAGGTCTTTACCTCCAACATATGTCATATATTGTTGTTGTTTTTAAAAAATATGTCTGTATTTGATGTGTTTTAAGCAGCATTCAAAAGTTTTTTAGATGCAACAACACAGAGACTTCTTGAGAAATTCAATATTACCTGCCAAAGGAGGGGGGCAGGTATTTTCACTCAGGAGAGGAAAAGAAAGGAGGTTTCTCATTGTGTTGCTAATAGGCTTATTTACAAATTTTATTTCCTGGACTTCACTGTCTGTCTTCCAGAGTCCCCCCCCCTTTTTTTTTTTCCAAACACACATACACATTTCTATGTGGGAGGGAAATGGAGGAAAGAGGAGCTCCAGCCCATTAGCATGCAACTAAGAGGAAAGAGGTACTCTGGACCTTAAGAAAGGGTCCCCCACCTTTTTCAAACACACACACAAGCATTTCTATCGGGGGGGGGGACTGGAGGGAAAAGCAGTTTCAGTCCAAAGGGGGAAAAAATCACCACACATATACTGAGACACAAGAAAGTCTCTTTGCTGCTCTAAGCCTCTGCTTGCCTCCTTTCCTTTCCCGCCTCTGGGCTCTGGGTCTGGCACGCTTGCGCAGTACCACCCAGAGGCTCAAGTGCA
This sequence comes from Phrynosoma blainvillii, assembly GCA_026167975.1. Lineage (NCBI taxonomy): Eukaryota > Metazoa > Chordata > Lepidosauria > Squamata > Phrynosomatidae > Phrynosoma > Phrynosoma blainvillii. Next base: position 160,578,645 of record JANUYF010000004.1, read on the forward strand.
GGATGTGGATGAGTTTTCCCCTTCTATTTACTCCTGCCTTCAGGAATCTAAGACATGCTACTTTTCAAAAGCTTCAATCTGGGACTTTCACAGTTTTTCAGCAGCAATGGCAGCCCTACTTGCAACCCCCATCCCCACAATTCCCTGCCACCCACCTTTTCCCCCTCAGTGCCCTCCCTGCTGCTCTCTTTCCCCTCAGTGCCCCCTGGTGCTTTCCAATGCCTCCAGGGGGGCATTACCATCTTCTTTGGGGACCACTGGATTAGAGGAACAGATCAGCCAGTTTTGGTTTCCCAGACTATATATATATTTCCAATTGAAAATTCTTTCCATTTTGAATGTGAAAGAAATTACAAGTGTTAGTAAATTCTTATCAAAAATCAATTGTCACAAGATTTTCACTCACCTCTATATTTAACTATCTCAACATGTAGCAAAAGACAGTGTTTAACCAAAAGTTCTGTTTTGCTATACTTTCTTTCTGAAAGTTAAAACTTTAACCGCTCTAAATTGCAGCTTCAAATCCTTGAGAGGGGCTGAGATTAGTTATTAAGATGCTCCCTTGACTAATGCCAGAGGTCCTAAACATCTCACAAGAGACTACACCTGCTGTCTTGTTGCAAATCCCAGTTATTCTCCCTGCAGTACACACCTGCTTCACTCTGTGCATGTGCGTCTGTGTGTATGCCAAGAACGACCCACGTCCGTCACTCTGCCAGGCAGCTGTGCACTCTTGGTTGTTGTATCCTTGTAATACACACTTGCTGCTTGTTCCAACTACACCCCAGGAGAACTCACCTGCCTGCCATGAAATTGAACACAGCGCTGAGTCCAATTAAAATTCTCTAAGAACAGTTAGAGAGAAAAGTGCTTCCTGTGCTGTTGGTAGAATGTGCTTGCCTTATCAGTCCAGGTTCATTCAGTGGAATAATAAAGGATACTGAGAGATCATCACAGCCAATATGTTTCCTTTAGCATAGGATGTATCATAATTAAAACAAGCCTGAGTGACAGTTACTTGGCCCTTTCTGGGAAACCTCCAAAGTAAGAGAATCAACACTCACTCTTAAAGGCTCTATTGCTGAACCGATCTTTTAGATTGGAGGTAGACAATCTTATCGCTAATTACAAACCTTTCTTATTGTCTGCACCACACTGGAAGCGTTGTTGTTAGTTGCCTTCAAGTCAACTTTAACTTAAGGCAACATATGTTGGAGAGTCCTCCGAGTTACTCTATCCTTTAAAAATTACATTTAAAAAAAAATTCTTTAAAAATATCACATCTTACCTAATTTTCACTTTAACTACATGAAACAAGGTACATGTAAATACATTTGGGTTGTGCATATGATATTGTAATTTAAAGGTATTATTTTAATTTTACTAGTTGTTTATATCATAACTATTGCCATTACATTCAGTAATAAATGGGAATTACAATTTGTGAGTAACGTTAGTACAAAAAAAATTACTAAGGCCTCTTTATGGTGTGTTATGGGAGGATGCCAGTGGGGGGGGAGGTGACACCAACCCTAGTGACATCACTGTAATAAGTCATGTATTCTCATGATATGGCCAAAGCCAACAGCCTCAGTTTAATCATCTTCATTTCTAGAGAGAGATCAGGCTTGGTTTCATCTAGGACCCATTGATGTGTTGTTGTTTTTACAGTCCATTGTATCTTCAGTTCTCCAACACCACATGTCAAATGAGTTAATTTTCTTCCTATTCTCAGCTTTCTTCACTGTCCATAGTTCACAGTCATACATATGGCATGGATTATCCTTACTTTAATATTCAGTTATATATCTTGACATAGGATCTTGTAGAGTTTCTTCATACCTGCCCTTCTAATTGCTGGTTGTCTTCTGATTTTTTGACTGCAGTCTCCACTCTGTTTAATGGTTGAGCCAAGCTATAGAATATCTTGAACTTTTTCAATGTCTTCATTGTCTAAAGTTATGCAAATCATTTGTGGTCATTATTTTTGTTTTCATAATGTTCAGCTGTAAACCTGCTTTTGCACTTTCTTCCTTGACTTTCTTCAGTGTTCCAAGTCTTTACCATTTTCTGCTAGTGTTATCATCTGCATATCTTAGATTGTTGGTGTTCCTTTATTCAATATTTATGCCTCTTTCCCCACAATCCTGCTATACATATGATATGTTCAACATACAAGTTGAAGAGATACGGTGATAAAATGCCACCTTGCCTAACTGTCTTGCCAATTGGAAACTATTCAATTTCTCCATATTCTGTCCACACAGTTACCTCTTGTCATGAGTACAGGTTACACATCAGGACAATCAAATTTTGTGGCTCACCAATTTCTTTATGAGTGATCTATAATTTTTCACCATCTGCATAACCAAAGGCTTTGCTATAACCTACAAAGCACAGACTGATTTTCTTCTACACGTTTTTAGTGTGCTTCATTATTCAGCATATGTTTACAATGTAATCCCTGGTGCCTCTTCCATTCCTAAACCCAGCTTGGACCTCTGGCGTGTCTCACTCAATATATGATAAGAATCTTTGTTGTAGAATTTTGAGCATTATTTTGCTTGCATGGGAAGCATGTGGTTACTGCAATCCCTATTGTCCCCTTTCTTGGAGAGTGGAATGTATATTGTGTGCTTCCAATCTGTGGGCCATTGTTTGGTTTTCCATAGTTGTTAACTCCAGGTAGAACTAGAGTAGATTTTGTCTCTGTAGCTTGAAACAGCTCTATTGGCATGTCATCTGTTCCTGGTGATTTATTTCTCCCGAATGCTCTGTGTGCAGCTTCCACTTCACTTTCTAAAACTGGATGATCGTCTTCATATGGTTCTCCCTCAGATTCATCTATCATCCCTTCATCTCTTTTATGTAGTTCTTCTATGTATTGTTGTCATTGTCTTTTTATTTTTACTTGGTCATGTAATGTGTTTCTCTGCTGATCAAAGAGCATCCCTGGCCTTTGTTTAAATGTCCCTTTGATTTTGGGATCTTATGGAAAGGTCTCTTGTTCTTCTTTTTTTATTGTCAATTATATTTTTCTGGATTGATTACTATAGTAGTTCTTGTTATCCCTGTGCATAAGTTGTTGAAAAGTTGTATTCAGGGTTTTGGCTCTATTTATGGCATCTTTTACTTTTGATATTCATCTGTCCATGTCTGCTTGACGAGTTTAATTTGTTATCCGTTGAAGCTTATCTTTGTTTTTGGATCAAAATAATGTCTTTTTTCATTATCCACTGACAGTGTTTCTGGCTTCAGTCCAAAGTTCTTCTGGTTCCTGTTGTATTAGGATTAATAGCTTAATAGTGCAATTCTTTTACATTATCTTTAAATTCTACAGAGACATTCTTCAGGTTGTATTTCGGCAAAGTGGTAGTGTTCTACTTTAGCTTTACTCTAACATTTGCTGTTTGTACTTCATAGTCTGTGCCACAATCTGCCCTTGGTCTTGTTTTTGCAGTGCTGTAGATTCTCCAGTTAGGTAGCCTACTTGACTTCTGTATTGTACATTGGGTGATGCTGATGTATACAGATCCTTTTTGGGTTGCTTGAAGAATGTGTGTACAGTGAACAAACTGTTGGTCTGGCAAAATTCAGTCAGTTGCTCTCCTGTCTCACTTCTTGATCCTAGGCCAAATTTTCCTACCATCTCTGCAGCACTATTCATAGTTGTGTCCTGCTTTACCTCAGTAGCTCATTGAGTGCATCCTGACATTATTTCTTATTTCACTTAGATTGTCTCTTCATAGGTTTCCATGCTTTAAAAAGGCTTCATGCCTCCCGCTGGACAGTAATAACAAGGGTTAGTTATGACACCACTGCTATTTTCACTGAAAGATCCTCTACCAGTGTCACCCTTCTTCTACTGCTGCAGCTTGGCACATTTATCCACTACTCTCCCCCCAACCCCCATTGCCTACAGTATGAGGTGGTGGCACTGCCAATGGTGTTATAACATTATTGCTATTTTGTTGTTAACTGCGTTCGCATCGGTCTCAACCCATGGCAACCCTATGGATGAGACATCTCCAGGTCCCATGTTCTCTACTGCTCTGCCCAGCTCCTGCAAACTCATATTCGTGGTCTCTTTAATAAAGTCCATCCATCTACCATGTGGCCTTCCTCTTTTTCTACTTCCCTCCACCTTTCCTAACATTTACAACAATTCATGTCTTCTCATTATGTGTCCAAAGTACAACAGTCTTTTGTCATCTTGGCTTCTAGGGATATCTCTGGCTGGATCTGTTTTAGGACCCATTTGTTTGTCCTTTTGGCTGTCCATGGAATCCTCAGCACTCTTCCCCAGCACCACATTATCTCAAATGTGTTGATTTTCCTCCTATCTTCTTTCTTGACTGTCCAACTCTCACATAATAATAATAATAATAATAATAATAATAATAATAATAATAATTTATTTATACCCCGCCCCTCTGTTAAAAACAATTGGGGCAGCTTACAACAGTTAAAATTACATCAAAATATTAACTAAACACCCCAAAACCCCACCCTCCCCATTAAAAAAGTATTAAACGAAGCATCCATAAAATCTACAAAAATCTTTTTAAAAAAACATAAGCTATATTAAGCCAAGCAGCAGGCAAGCCAGAAAAGACAGGGCAAGAGGCGCAGCTCCTGAGGCCGGGATCTAATCAGGAAAGGCCTGCCGAAACCTGCCGAAACTATCCATACATGGTAATAGGGAATACAATGACCTGTATGATTCTGACTTTTGTACTGAGTTGTATGTCTTTGCATTTTAGGATCTTTTCTAATACTTTTATAGCCATCCTCCCCATTCTTAATCTTCTCCTGATTTCTTGGCTGCAGTCCCTGTTCCAATCTATGTTTGATCCCAGATATGAGAACTCTTTTACTGTTTCTATTTCCTCATTGTCTAGTTTGAATGTGTGTAAGTTCTCTATGGTCATTATTTTTGTTTTCTTTATTTTCAACCATAAGCCTGCCTTTGCACTTTCTTCTTTGATCTTCCTTAGTAGGTGTCCCAGGCCTGTGAGGTTTTCTGATAGTACTCTTCCATGTCCAAGCCTGCATTCCTTACAATATGTTCTGCATATAAGTTGAATAGGAAGGGTGATAAGATGCAGCTTTGTCTGACTCTTTTGCCAACTGGGAACCATTCTGTTTCTCCATGTTCTGTTCTGACAGTAGCCTCTTGTCCTGAGTACAGATTCCTCATCAGGACTATCAGATGTGTTGGCACTCCCATGTCTTTAAGGGTGTTCCATAGCCTTTCATGATCTATGCATAATCAGAACAAATCATTTCAGTAAGGACCTTCACAAGTTCAACCTAGACCAGGGGTAGGCAACCTTTCCCCTTTAAGGGCCGAGGGACTTCAGCTCCCAGAATCCCAGGAGCTATTGGCCAACATGGGACTATTATAGGCCAACATGGCTGAGGCTTCTGGGAGCTGAAGTCCCTCGGCCCTTAAAGGGGAAAGATTGCCTACCCCTGATCTAGACAGTGAAGAAATAGAAATAGTAAAAGAATTCCCATACCTGGGATCAAACATTGATAGAAATGGGGACTGCAGTCAGGAAATCAGAAGATTAAGAATGGGGAGGATGGCTATGAAAGAACCAGAAAAGATTATAAAATGCAAAGATATACAACTCAGCACAAAAGTGAGAGTCATACAAGTCATTGAATTCCCCACTACCATGTATGGATGTGAGAGCTGGACAGTTAAGAAAGATGATAGAAGAAAATCAACTCCTTTGAGATGTGGTGCTGGAGAAGAGTGTTGAGGATCCCGTGAACAGCCAAAAACACAAAACAAATGGGTCCTAGAGCAGATCAAGCTAGAAACCTGTTAATTGTGTTGTGATTTGTTTGATATTGATCTTTTAATTTTCTTTCCTCTATATGGTAATTTGTTTATCTATTTATTTTATTTCTTAGAGTGTACGCCGTGGGCAGGCTTTTTTATATTTGTAACTTTTTTACTTTGTACAGCGCTGTGTATAATTACAGCGCTCTAGAAATAAAGTTTAATAATAATAATAAACCTCCCTGGAAGCCAAAATGACCAAACTGAGGCTGTGATACTTTGGACACATTATAAGAAGAGAAGACTCATTAGAAAAGACAATAATGCTGGGAGAGGTGGAGGGAAGTAGGAAGAGAGGAAGGACACATGCCAGATGGGTGGACTCTATTAAGGCAGTCACGGGTATTAAGGGGTTCAGGAATTAAGCAGAGCAGTGGAGGACAGGGGGCTTGCAGATCAACTTGAGGGCAGTTAACAACAACAAAAATAATCTTGTTATAGTAAACCATAGTTCTAAAGCAAGTTTAATACTATTTTAATCATAACTTTTGTGTTTCTCCTAATATGTATTTCACATGATTTTATACTTATTTTAATCAACGCTATCTAGCTCGTTGTTGATTACAGAACTATATCAATATTTTTAAAGGAGATAACCATGTTAGTCATAACAAAGAAAGGGGGGGAAATCAAAGAGTACCTCCTCCCTTTCCTTTTTATGTTAAAGTTAGCATAACATTTTAAAATAGCAGCCAACAAAAACAGCAAAAAGCATAGCAGAAAGAAGAATCACTGATGAATCTTAAATTCTGCCTGTACCAAAAAGCAGGTGAAGGGGGAAACAAAATTTACAACCCTCCTAGAACTGCCAAGTGGGTCCAATTTTGGGAGGGTTTTTCAAAACTGCAGAGGATATGTTCAGGATGGATTATCCCCAGTTCCTTCACAGAAGAAAGAATCCTTCAAGAGGTCTCAACACTGAGACCTTTTGTCTGGGTGAAATTCTTATTTCAATTTGAGTCCTAGGAAGTCACAGGAGGGAATGCCATCTTCCTGTTTTAGACCATCTATGGGCTCAAAGGGCACTAAGTGAAGGTACTAGAAGGTGTGACTGAGGAGGAACAAGAGTCTGGGATTGGATACAGGGAGCAGTTCTGGGTAATGAGAACTGGTTCCAGAGTCTGAGGGGGGGTTTCAGACTGCCAGAAATAGTGCAAATTGAGTCCACTTTAAGGGTTAGGGTTAGTGCTAGAGAATCATAGGATTTTTTTTTTCTGAGACATTGAGCCTTCTCTGTCAGAGAGTTCTGGTGCCACAATAAAATACAGTTCCCATGATTCCCTAACCCTAACCCTAACCCTAAGCTTTAAAGTGGACTCAATTTGCACTATTTCTGGCAATCTGTAACCCCCCTAAATGGGCAAAATCTACCATTGAGCTCCGTTCATATTATGAAGCAATCACCTTGCTCCCTCAGCAGACAGTAAATTCCATTGATAAATTACTAGCTCCAATTAAACCCCCAAAGCTCCCTTACCTGAATTTGCACTCTGTGCTTCTCAAATTAACCCCATAGTTTGATCAGTATCTTCTTTTCCTCTTTGGAGGATTTTGCATAATAAGAATGATTCAGAGAGAGAAAGAGAGCTGTTAAAATGCCATACTTCAAAAGCACTAATTTTCCTATTCTCTTGCTTCTCTAAAAGGTCCAGGGAATCTATAGATGCAAACATTTAACCATGTAAGGCTGGATCCTGACACTTTCATGAATGATTGCAGTCATACATTTTCGTTCACTGCTTGGTGCAGAGGACGCTACTAGGTAGGTATGAGGCTAGACATATAGCAAGGTCTTTTATGATCTCAACACAAAAATGAAAAAAATTGAGCTATAAGAGCTGGAATGTCTTTTTTTTAATGTCCCATTGGTCCAATTTGTGGTATATATATTCACATTTAATTTGCTTCCCTTTAAATCTAAATTGTATGGCTATGGAGACAAACTTTTCACCCCAAATATCACACGCCTTCTGAACTCAGGAACTAGACAGGTAGCTTCCTTGACTCCAGTGCACCAATTGCTAGGCTTTGGATACAACTGAGAAAACAACAACAACACTCCCATCAAGCCCTAAACTTCAGCAGTAGAGCCTAGAGAAGCAAAATTGTCACTTTCATCATGTGCTGCCTCACTAGGAGCCTTTAACATGTACATTATAGACATCTTGTTCTCTTTGCATCTGAAGATGGGGATACAGGGAGACAATTCCAACAGGAAGAAAATGCTTTTTGTCCAACACCAATGAATAAATATCAGAAAATATGGGCCTTTGCAACAGGGTTGTGAATAATATGGGCCTCAAATGTCCCCTACTCACCAGTCTCATCTCATCTCAGTACTGAGTTTGCTATCTGTGGCTGATGGGAATTGCTGTTCAATAACAGCTGGAGGGCCACACATACACCACTGTTGGATTTTAGGGGAATGAGGTTTGTGGGAGTACACCTCATGGAGCATACATGCTCAGAGGGATGGGTGTCAGTAAGTACTACTTGGAAGGGGGAAGTGTCCGAGGGCTATTTTTTCCACTGTGCCCCTGTGAACTGCTCATAGACTCATGCTTGGCCATTGAAAAAAAACAAAAGATTAGATTAGACTGACTCTTAAGGGATGTGATGGTTTAGTGGTTAATTCGGAAAACCATAAGATTGGCAGGGTGGCAGTTTGAGGCCCGAGTGCTTCATAATGTGGTGAGCTCCCATCAGTAGTTCCTGCTTCTGCCAACTTAGCAGTTTGCAAGCATGCAAATGCCAGTAGATAAATAGGTACCACTTTGGTGGGAAGGTAATGGCGTTTGGTGCAGTCATGCTGGCCACATGACCACCAAAGCAGTCCTTGGACAATGCTGGTTCTTCAGTGATAAGCATCACGCCCTACAGTCAAGTTACAACTAGACATTCATGTCAAGGGAATACCTTTACCTAGACTGACTCTTGCTGTATTTCTATATCATCAGTTATGATAATGGGAGGTGGTGAAGCTTGAATGACTGAGAAGGGGGTGGGAGGCAGGTGCTGCAAGCTTTTGGAAGAAACTGTGTTTGAAGGACAGTCCCTGGGAATGTAAGAAGGGTACATAGTGGAAGAAGGTGGAGAAACAGGTCAAGCCATAAATTTCTATCCTGCGCTCTGGTATGTTTATATATGTAAGTAAGTGCAGAGACAGTTTTGTTAAGGCTTTCCCTTAGAACAGGAGTTAAATTCTTTTAGTAACAGACCCCTTGAAGAGCCTTGGAAATGATGATGTGGTGTGCCTTCAAGTCATTTCTGATTTATGGTGACCCAAAGCGATCCTATCACAGGGTTTTCTGGGGCTGAGGGAGTATGACTCACCCAAGGTCACACAGTGGGTTTCCATGGCCAACTGGAGAATCAAACCCTGATCTCAAATCACTACACCATGCTGGTTCTCCTTGGATATATTACCTCTTTATTTACTGTCTCAAGATGAAGACTGTAAAGCACTTTGCACATAGAAATGATACATAAGAATAAAATGTGGGTCATCATGAATGCTTTCCTTCCCCATCATACTATCCCACCAAAGAGACCAGTTCTTCATATTTTGCCTGAGAAAGATCAAAGCAATTTTTACTAATAAAGATCATGATCAAATAAGACTAACCAATAATTTAAATGCATCTCTCATATTACTGCCCCTAAACTTGTAGAAGTAGCATGCTTCATGAAAGTGAATAACTGGTGTACTGCGTTACATTAAAAAAAAGTTCAGGGAATTCCTATGCACTCTAAAATGCCACAACCAGGCAATCAAAATTTTTCTCACAGAGTCCTGCAAATTATACTGCATAAACTATGCAAATTGATTATATTTGCAAAACTTATATTTTGCCTAATTTAATTTGCATTTTGTACTCCTTTACATTATTTATCCTGTTTCTGAGTGTCATAGGAGAAGGGCAAGGAGCTTGGCAAGAGCAAAAGCTCTGATCCCTATCACTGGAAATCTAATTAAAATATACCCTTTTCACTTTGGAGATTTGAACAGGAATTGCCTACGTATTTGCAGTTGTATTTGCGACTGTAGGATGGGGTCCTTATTCTTTTAAAAAATGAAAGCTCAACTTGTTTGGAAGTAAAATTCCTCCTACTGCATAATGTTCCCTCATCCCAGTGCTACACAATCACTGTATGCATAACTCTGAAGTTGCAGAATGGCTTGTGCATTTTCAGTCATGAAAAGCTGGAGAGCTTACCACTCTTATTAGACCAAGTACTCTTATACATGGAGAAAAATGATGTAAAATGCACCACATCTGTGAAGCAGCCTGTGGGGGAAGAGACAGTTTTAGATATTTTCTAAACTGCTTGGTAGATTTTCCCTACCTCCATTTCTGCTCTGTGTAGCTATGAGAGTGGGTTTTTTAAAAAATGGAATCCAAATTTTACACTGTATACATTTTAAATATGCATTTTTTAAAAACAACAACAACAACAATAGCAAATAGCTCTATGTGTATGAATGAGACTGGCCTATTCTGTGCATGTCTCCTCTGTATCTTTTGTACACACAAGCAGCTATGGGAGTCAATTAAAAATATGAAGGAGGGGGTAGCATTAAAGCAACAACACTGCACAGTTATAGCATTATGATTTCACTTTAATTGCCATGGTTGCATCCCATGGAATTCTGGGGTTTGCAGTTTAGGGAAGGGCATTTACCCACCAACGGCACTAATTTTCCATGGTGGTAGGATTGCATGTTCCTGTGAGGTAAGTGACTATGCTGATATCAGCGATACAGCCAGTAGGGTCTTCCATGTTAGAGAGACTTCTGCTGAAAAGCCAGACTAATGAGTTTATCGCAAAGTTAAAATACGGCTTACCTAATCTGGCTTAACATTTAAATCGGGCAGCAGCCTGATATTATCACAAGGATTTAGCCTCCGAATCTCCTGCCTGGGTCCATCCCCGCTCCCAGGGCCACTCCAACAGCCATTTTCTCAAGTGGAAAACACCAAGCTTTGAAAAGAGCACCCCTAGGAGTAGGGATGGACCAGGACTGCCTTTGGGTGGCAAAATCCTTCTGATAATATCAGGATGCCGCCCAATTTAAATTTTAAGTCAGATCAGGTAAGCTCTATTATTTTACTTTGCGTTAAGCTCTTAAATGTGCCAAACAGCTACTGGGCAGCACATTAGTGGAGGGTGATACTGATGGAGAATATCTCAGAGACAACACCAGTGATACCATAGCTAATGCTTGTTAGTACTGTGCAGGCATGATAAACCTCCTTTTGAAGAACTTTTACCATGGTAACCCTATGATGAGGCAATCCAAAATGAAATAAGAGATAGTGCCACAAGATGAGACTCCCAGATTGGATGGCACTCAGTGAGCTACCAGGATACAGCAGAGGTCAATGACAAGTAGTGCTGTGGATGCAATTGGAATCAGCTGTTGACATGCTCAGAAATGAAAGGAAAGTCTGAGGCTACACAACACATTATAGGAAAATGGAATGTGAGGAGCATTACTTGGTGGCAGTTCAAGACAATGACAAAAGACATTTATAAGTCTCAGCCTGAGAGCTCCAATGCCTCCCCAAACTACAAACCCCAGGATTCCATAGAATAAGATGATGGCAGTTAAAGTAGAAGAATAGTGCTATAACTGTATAGAGCAGCGGTCCTCAAACTATGGCCCGTGGGCCAAACCCGGCCCATTGAGGCCTTTGAACCAGACAGCAGCTGGTCCAGCCACCGCACACACGTGATGTGGGGTGCCATTTTGTGCATGTGCACTACTTTGGGCACCATTTTGGAAAACAAAATGGTGCCCGAGTAGTGCGCCTGCACGCCTCCAGCCCCCCGAAGATCAAAAAGTGTGGAGACCCCTGGTGTAGAGCCTAATGATGAGGATTCCCTCCTACTCCCCCCTTTAAAAACTACCACCCTGCTCTTGTGACTTCAACAGCAGCAAGTATACATAATTTTTGCATGTGAAGCTTTTCCCATCACATTAGCTCAATGCATCAACCCTGTAGAGTTAAGCTGTGTGCAAGAACCCAGGGAAAGTCATGTATGCAATTATTACTGCCATTTATGATAGCATAGCTTGGTAGCATACTGGTAAACCTGAACATAGGAGATTATAGCAGGTGAAGTGTAAGGCCCCTAGTGAAGGCTTAATGACTCTGTAAATGGAGGAGCAGTTAAACTTCAGCAAATATGCCTTTAATCATCACATGTAATTAAATTGCCTATCCACTTGAAGGGCAGGAGAGCTGACATGCGTTTATTGGCCCAGGCAAGAAAATAAAATAATTATATCCATCTACAGCAATCAGGTCTTAGAGGTGTTTGCAAAGTGGGCTTTAAGATGCCCTCTTCCTTGATTGGCTGAAGGGCACAAAATTCTTCTTCTCCTCCTCCTCCCACATGAACCCCTCTGCCCAATTAAAGGGATGGAAAGGAACTGTCACATATACAGCAGCCATCATCCATCAAAAAGGATAATTAAATCAACCTCAGTCATTTGGAAGAGGAGACAGATCTTGGCTTGAAGAAATAAAGGGCACTGCAAAGATTCCATATATTGGCTAGGAAATAATGTGAGATTTCATTTTTCTAAGCCCCGGGGTTAAAAAGAACCTTTTCCACCCCTGTAGATTCTCTTGCTCAATTACCCAGACTTTGTTTTTAATAGTACAGTAGAAGGAAATGGATGAAATAAATGCATATTTGCAGAGCAGGCAGGAATCAGCCCAGAGTGTAGTTTGCATCCTGAATCTAGTATGTAAGCCAAAGCATATAGACCTTGCACCGTGCATAATATTCCTACAGGGTGTATCTTAGGACGTTATCACATGGGGCTCAATCCAAACAGAATCCAAACGAAATGGTGAACGAATCCGGATTATTTGCCCGTGTTTCCACACGACGTCGCACAGAACCCCGACAGAACCCCGACAGAAAGCGGAAAGAACCGAGATCTTTTAAATTTCGGTTTCTTCAGGAATTGCAATTGTGAGATGGGAATCATTTCACATTTACCGTAGGTCTGATAACCAAATACATATTGTGGTGCATTTCCCCACTGTTGCCATGGTTCCAGCGAGCATTCCTCTCTCTGCGCATGTGCAGGAGGCTCACATTTACGGGTTTTTTTCTCTTGTGTGTGGACGTTCGATACACTTACTGTAAATGCGCAATGAAGGTAATGACGTATGCGGAAACAAGGGTTATTTCCCGTTTATTTTCGGGATGCCTCATTTCCACTTTTATTTCCGCTTTCTGGCCCACGTGTGATAACGTCCTTAGATTTCTCCCTCAGAGAAACAATTGACTCTTTGTATGAGCTACACCACTCTGACTGTGGTGGGGGATCAAGTGATAGAAAGCCAATCCACAAATGTAAAAAAATCCCTCCGCAAAGAAAACCTGGCAAAGTGCTAGGAATCACTTTGACATGTTCACTTTCTCATTCTCTTAGAATGTGCCTTTATTAAATGGCAGGGCATTAAGTGGTGTCAGTTCTCACTTGCAACTTGAATTGGTAGAGCAGAGGCTGCATCCGCACTGCAGAAATAATCAGGTTTGACACCCCTTTAACTGCCATGGCTCAGTGCTCTGGTGCCACAACAAAATGCAATTGCTAGAATTCCATAGCAGTGAAGATGGAGCACTAGTACTCACTGCATCAGGAAGAACTCTTAGAAGTTGCTGCCAACCTATTTGTATATACTTATTATTTTTGTCTTTCAGGAGAGTACCCATACAATCATAGTGACTACAACCAAGATATGAAGCTGCCCAATGGGAACATCAAACATTACACTAACATTTATTTTTAAATCATTTCTGGCTCACACTGTCCTGCAAATATGGTCCACAGAGTCTCTTATATTGTTTAAAAGCATAACAGGAGGACAAAGTACCATAAAATGCAGTGAAAGAAGAGGGCAGCAGAGAATCCCATAAAAGGTAGCCTTGGGCTTTTCACTTGCCATGTGAGAGCACCCAAGGAGGAAGAAGAAGAGGGCTGCTCCTACTTGGGCAGAGCAACAAGCAGATCTCTTTGTTTTCCGTGCCTCATGGGAAGGGAAACTTGAAATGCTACTGTTAATAAAATTAGTTGCAGGACTTCAGAAGTGGTTAGATACTGTTATATAATTTAAAAGTAATTAAGTTTTCTGGTTATTCAAAAGTCACTGAAATAGTTCCCTTTGGTTACTTCTTTTTTTTAAGGCACCAGAAGGCTACAAACTGCCGACTAAAGTACAAAACTCACCTACATTGCAAGGCCACATTAATCCTACTGAGGTGTTCAACATAAGGATTGGCATAGGAGCTGGGGAATGTTCCAGGCTCACCCTTTTGCACTGCTGCTTTGCTGATGGTCTAAAGACAATCATCTCCTCAGTCCATAAAGGCTCTCCATATAAGTCAGAGCTCTCATTTTCCTTTTGTGCAAAGAGAAGGCTTCTCCCATTTAGACATGCCACTTTCCACATACACAGAATGAAGATAGAGGGGGTAGGGATAGCATATTTCCCAGTCATTGATTTAACTCATATGTAATGTCTGAATAGGCCTTTTAACTAAAATCACTTATAGGTACACTATAAAAGAAACGGTTATCCTTCATCATTTTGAGGCAGTTATGCCTCAGTGCAAAAGGGAATTGCAAAAATTAACTTTTTATTGGTAGCTATTTCCAAGCTTGGGAAGGATCTGTCAACATGGGTTCATCATGTGGAAGGAGACCCTTCCACTGAAAAGTCACATCCCAAAGCATTTAGAGCAGAGGTGGAGAATGTGTGGCCTAATGGATTTTGTTGGATTACAGCTCCTATCAGGTCCTGCCAGATTAACCAATTGTGAGGGATCATGACAACTGCAGTCGAACAACATATGAAGGGCTGCACATTTTCCATTCCTGATGTGCGACTTTAAACAATATGAACCTGAATCTTGAAGCAAGACTTTAAATAGACTGGAAGCCATTGAGGCTGATGAAGCACTTGTGTGGTATAATGTAATGTAGAAGTTTATCATACTCACTTTTGTTAATGATCCGGGCATGGGCTGGGGATGCACGTAACCAAGGAAAATGGAATTGAACACACTCAAAACAGTCGGCAAGCTGTCCCCATGCCATCACTCAACCACAACCGATCCCTGCAGCTGTGTTGAACTGGCTGATTTTGCAAGGATGGAAGCTTTCTGGCGGAGCAAAATTGGCTGGCTCAGTGCGGCTCGGGGATGGGTTGTGGTCGAGCAACAGTATAGGGATGGCTTGCCGACTGTTTCAAGTGCAATAAAATTTCTTTTCCCTTGGTCATACACATTCACGTATGTTCCCAGCCCATTCCCAGATCATTAACAAAAGTGGGTGCAATAAACTCCAAATCGTATGGCTGATCATTTTACACCAGCTGCCATTTTCAGACCCTTTTCAAAAGTGGTTGTTGTTCTTAACTACCATAAGTTAACTTCAGCTTATGGCAACCCTATGAATGGGAGACCAACATGAGTCCCTGTTATTAACAAACCTGCTAAGGTCTTGCAATCCCACAGCCATAGCTTCCTTGAGTCAATCCATCTGTTCTGCTGTCTTCCCTCTTGCCGACTGCCTTTAACTTCATTGATCATTAGCATATTTTCTAACGAGTTATATCTTATGCTATGTCCAAAGTACAGTTTCCTCAGTTTAGTCATTTTGTCTTTGTCTTTTTAGCAGCCCATTATTTCTCTAGAACTCTCCTCCAGCATCACATTTCAGATGAGTTGATCTTTTCCCTGCCAGCTCTCTTCAGTGTCAGCTTTGAAATACTATGGCATGGATGAGCCTGAGTTCACCACTTGAGGATCTTGTCTAGTTTCTTTGTACCTGATCTTTCAAAACCTAGTCTTCTGCTTGATTACTGCCTCCATTTTGGTTTATGGCTGACCCAAGATATAGAAAATTAACTATTCCAGTGTCTTCAGAGTCCACTTTTAAATTATAGAAATTATCTATGGACATTGTTGTTTTAAAAAGTCAACCCCACATGACGAATGCTAGACAGGAGTCTAATGTGGAATTATCCAAGCTATGTGCAACTGTGACAACTGAAGTAGGTATTCAGCTGACAGACCTATCTGCACCCCTGCAAAAGCAAAAACTGCAAATCCTGGGTCCAAGTGAACTTCCAAACTACAGATATGGTCCCTCAGGATGGGTGGGGTATACTGCAACTCCATCTAGAACAGACCAAATGCTTCCTCCCAGACTGGCCTTCTGTCTTACCATCTGTCTTTTAAAAATGTGGGATGAGACTCAATTTCCTAGCTTCTGCCCAGTCCTTAACTGATTTAGGGCATCTACAGCTTATCTGAAATCAGAGGAAACAACTAGAAGCAGAGGTGTGCAAGATAGACAGGCTGCTTGGAGAATTGGTCTTCTGTGAATTCCACATTAATTGGCCTAATATGCCCCACTTGAACTATTTTGGCCTTTTTGCTAAGGTCAAGAACAAACATTTCTTGTGCATAGGATCAAACATTGATGGAAACTTCAGTCAAGAAATCAGAAGAAGAAGAATGGGAAGGGCAGCAATGAAAGAACTAGACAAGATCCTAAAGAACAAAGGGCCTTTGCAGACTGCCAGAAATAGTGCAAATTGAGTCCACTTTAAATTGAGGCACTGCCCTGGCTCAGTGCTAGGGAATTATGGGAACTGTAATTTATTGTGGCACCAGAGCTCTCTGACAGAGAAGGCTCAATGTCTTAGAAAAAAAAATACAATTCCCATGATTCCCTAGCACTGAGCCAGGGCAGTGCCTCAATTTAAAGTGGACTTAATTTGCACTATTTCTGGCAGTCTGCAAAGGCCCAAAGATACACAAATGAGCACTAAAGTTAGAATCACTGAAGTCATTGTATTCCCATCACCATGTATGGATGCGAGAGCTGGACTTTGAAGATAGTAGATAGGAAGAACATCAATTCATTTGAGATGTGGTGCTGGAGAAGAGTGGGGAGAATAGCATGGTCTGCCAAAAAGACAAACAAATGGCTCCTGGAACAGATCAAGCCTGAATGCTTCCTGGAAGCCAAGATGATGAAATTGAGGCTGTCATACTTTGGCTACCTCATAAGAAGGCATGACTCACTTGAAAAGACAATAATGCTAGGAAAGGTTGAAGGTAGTAGAAACAGAGGAAGACCGCAGGCCAGATGGCTAGACTGAATTTGCAGGATCTAAGCAGAGCAGTGGAGGACAGGGAGTGTTGGACATGTCTCATTTACAGGTTTGCCATGAGTTGAGATTAACTCATGGACAGTTAACTACAACAACAAACAGCAGAGCCAGGACACAGAAGGAAGACACACAGCTATCATGTCTCCCTGTACTGAAGTCTGTAAAAAGTATCTGGACTGCAGGATGGTAATCCTGCCAGAGGTTGAAATTGGGTACTTGTGCAAGCAAAACATGTGCTCTGTCACTGAGTATTTCCCCTAAAAATTCAAATGTAATCAAAGCCAGGATAAAAAATATTACAAATAAACATAAGATATCAAAAATAAAACCTGGAAAGCTTGGTTAGGCATGCTAAGTAAATCTTAGATTAATATAGATTGCATTCTTGAAAACCTGTAGGAAAGCAAAAGCATTGATACATTCAGTGTTGCTGTAGCCAGAGGTGGTGGTGGCAGCAGCAGCAGAAGCAGCAGCAACAATCTTAAAAATCAATTTGCCTAAATACTCTAATGCACCAGATCCTGTCTGATATTAGAAGCTAAGGAGGTCAGACATGGCTAGTACTTGGATGGGAGACTGCCAATGAATATCAGATGCTGTAGACTATATTTCAGAGGAAGGAACTGGCAAAACCATCTCTGAGGATTCCTTGCTTTAAAAAACCCAACGAAATTCATGGGGTTACCAGATGTCAACAAGTGACTTGAAGGTACACACACACACACACACACACACACAGAGCCAACTGATGAGGCTTTATTGATCACGTGCAACAAAGGAGATGCAGAAAGGGTTAATATTGGTCCTTAAATCTGTGGTCTTGTAAAATATCTTCTTTCCGCAGCTTTATTTTGCTAAATTGTACTTTGATGCAACCCAATGGTTGCTTTCAGGCTAATGAATCTTTCTTCATATTAAAATATTTTTAAGGCCACTGTTTGTTGGCTAAATACCACAGAGCATTCAATGTGAATATAGGGAAGAGAGACATGAATATAATGCTATGAAATTCCAAACAGAAGTCTGCCACTCATGATATGCAACGATGCCTGCAGACAAAAGAAAGATTGGTGCTAGCTGACACTTGTGTCTTTAGCTGGATAATGTTAACAAAGTGGTTGCCAGTGCCTCTTTTTTGAGGAGTGACATCAATAAGCACACAACTGTAAAATTTCAGGCAGATAAAATTGTGAGGATAGTAGCAGAACTACTGTGGGCATGGTTCCTTTAACAGTAATCTGCAGAAATTAAACAGGTGAAGCTTTCTCAATCTTCAGTCTTCATGTTGGACAAAGCATCACCTGTTAAGCTTCCTGCAAGTCTGTAATATAGCCTGTTTCAGCTACCAGTGCAGCCCAAGAGGGGAACATGACACAGCAGAGGGATATTAAAGATGTGAGCAGCCTCCAAATGACTGGAGTTGGCACAGCTGCAAGGAATGTGATCCTATTGATTATGTTGAAACAAACACAAAACTCTGTTGCCACCAAAATGTCACTTAAATGAAATGCTTCTCTTACCTCATTTTATTAAATACTTGGGCATTTTAAACCCATTTTCAGATCAAATTTGCACAGGGTAGACAACACATTTCTAACTAGTGTGTGTACTTCTGCACACACATTAAGCAATTTTGTTGTTTCCACCAAATCTCATGCCTCACACTGGAGGGAAACAGAAATGACAGAAGCAGAAAGAGTGTCAATGCCAGTGCACCCATGGGCTGCCTGTAAGTGTCTGCATGGAAAATCTGTCCGAACTCCCAAAGTGTTTCATGACCTGCGGAAACCTGCTTCCTGAGGCACCATCTGACCTAGCCAATGCAGAAAAGCCTTTTAAGTCTGCCTCTGAACTGTAGAATGCCTTGTGCTGGGTCTGACCAGGGGGATTTATTATTCAACCACTTAGCCCAGCTCTTGTGCTGTATGTTTTAACACGTGAGAGAAGTTAAGCCAGGCAGAGCATCAGCATCTGCTGGCAACTGATATGATGAATTTCTTGATGACTTTCACTGCTATAATGGCTGCCATTATGACCAAGAAAACAAATTTTGTGGTGGCATATGATTGAGGAAGTCAGCTTTGGGTGTTATTAAATAAAGCAGATGCAAGCCAGATTCAGAAAGCACAACAAATCAGTGGAAAAGTCTTCTAGGCAAGCTCTACTACTTTCCCCACCTGGTACATCTGATATCAAAAGGTGTGCATCTCCTTGCATAGGAGAATTTATCACTGGCTTGTGTTTCACAGAAATAAACATGTGCAAGACATGTTCAAATATGGTAGATTTTCAAATTTGTTAAGTTGAATATTAAAATGGAAAAAAAATGAAATCTTAGTTTTTAAAGCAAAAACAGCAATTAATCAAGAGGATGTTTGCCAGTCAATAAATGCATAGGGCTCCATTCCTTTACCCATCTATCTTTAAGTATGTTCCATTGAAGACTTCCCATTGCCATGGGGTTCAGTTCCACCCCTCCTGCCCTCGAGTCGATCTTGACTTGTGGCAGCCCTGTGGATGAGACATCTCCAAGACTCCCTATCCTCCACTTCTCTGCTCAGGTCCTGCAGACTCATGCCCCTGACCTCCCCAATTGAGTCCAGCCATCTGGTGCAGTCTTCCTCTTTTTCTACTACCCTCAACCTTTCCTAGCATTATTGTCTTTTCTAATGAGTCATGTCATCTCATGATGTGACCAGACTATGACAGCCTCAATTTAATCATTTTGGCTTCTAGGAATATTTCAGGTTTGATCTGTTCTAGAACTTATTTGTCTTCTTGGCTGTCCATGGTATCCTCAGCACACCACATCTCAAATGAGTGGATTTTCCTTTTATCTGCTTTTTTCACTATCCAGATCTCACATCCATACCTGGATTGGAAATACTATGGCTTGGATGATTCTAACTTTAGTGCTCAGTTGTATATTCTTACTCCTTAGGATCGTCTCTAGCTCTTTCATGGCTGTCCTTCCCATTCCTAGTCTTCTTGTTATCTCTTGATTGTAGTCTCCATTTTGAATGATGTTTGATCCCAGGTACAAAAAATCTTTAATTATTTCAATTTCCTCATTGTCTAATTTGAATTTATGTAGGTCCTCCATAGTCATTATTTTTGTTTTCTTTATGTTTAGCAGCAAGCCTGCTTTTGCACGTTCTTCCTTGATCTTCCTTACTAATTGTCCATGATGTTTTTGTAGGGTAATTAAAGTTTCCTAAAGCTTCAGCAAGGAAATAAAAAATTCTTAAATATAAAAAATGTCAAAGTCAAGCCTGTTAGGGTCTAGCTTTAAATTAGCAGAGTATCAGAAATGTGCTTTTGTCTAACTATGCTTCCCTATGTTCCAAAAACAACACAAATAGCTTGTAGTTCAAAACAAAAGTTTACTAATGGCTTTAATCTATATATGCCTAAAAGCTATACCCTAATCTAGCTAGTGAATAGTTCAGGTTGAGAAGAAATATTTATCTCACCATCTTTCCAAAGAAAGAGAGAGGAGGAAGATGGAAAACCAACAGTTCAGTTAAAAATCTTTGAGCGAGAGAATGCCTGTTAGTCCCAAAGGAGGATTGAGCTAAATCACATGGTTGGTTTGAATGAGAGAGAGAGAGAGAGAGAGAGGCATTTGCATGCAGGAAATCCCTATCTATCTATCTAAGGAGGGGGAAAGAGAATGCAAAAATCTTCCAACAGTTTTCCACTAGTAATAAATAATAATATAATAATAATAAAATTTTATTTATATCCCACCTTTAGCTGAGGCCATCAAGGTGGCTTACAATTAAAATACAGTCCCATGCAAATTATAGTAAACATATAACCCCCCCTTAAAAATATATTAAATCATTATCAACATTAAAATTAATTTAAAACACGGCTACAAGTCAATGTTATTAAGTGGCCGGTGCTCTAAGTATATAGAGGGATAATCTGAGGTCTGATGGCGGGGGAGAGATTATGACAGTGTCATTCTGGGAATGCCTGCTGGAAGAGATCTGTCTTGATGGCTTTTTAAAAGCCATCTAAGTTGGTTATCTGGTGGATCTCCTCCGGCAGGGCATTCCATAGTCTGGGAGCCATGGCAGAAAAGGTCCTCTGGGAGGTTGTTGTCAATCTGGTTCTTAATGGTTGAAGCAACTTCCTCCCAGAGGACCTGAGGGCACAGGGCAGATTATATGGAGATAGGCGATTCCTTAGATAAGATGGGCCCAGGCCATGTAGGGCTTTAAAGGTTAACATCAACACCTTATACTGTGCCCGGAAACTAATTGGCAGCCAGTGCAGAGATTTCAAAATTGGCCTAATATGATCACTTCTTGGAGTCCCAGTGATCAGCCGGGCTGTCATGTTTTGTACTAATTGCAGTTTCCGAGTTAGGTATAAGGGTAGTCCCATGTAGAGTGCATTACAGAAGTCGAGTCGTGAGGTTACCAGTGCATGTACTACAGTTTCTAGGTCTTTTACTTCCAGGAAAGGGCGCAGCTGGCATATCAGCTGAAGCTAACAGGCGCTCCTGACTGTTGCATTCACCTGATTTATCATGTGAAGTGCCGAGTCTAGGAGCACCCCCAGACTGCAGACACAGTCCTTGGTGGAGAGCATGACCCCATCCAAGACTGGCGGTTGCAAACCAATCTCTGGTTTGGGGACCCCTACTGTAAGTACCTCTGTTTTTTCTGGATTCAGTTTGAGTCGGTTTTTCCTCATCCAATCCATTATCGCATCAAGGCACTGATTGAGGGGAGAACCATCATCTGTCGTTATAGCAGTTGACCGAGACATGGAGCAGAATATTTAAGTGTCATCAGCATATTGGTAACATCCTGCTCCATGTCTCCTGATGATCTCTCCCAGCGGCTTCATATAAATATTGAATAACATCAGGGACAGGATGGCCATATTTTAGCTCCATTTTAGATGAGTAACTGTCCCCGAGTACCACCCTGTGGAATCTGCCCAAAAGAAAAGAGCGGAGCCACTGAAGAGCAGTGCCTCCCACTCCCAATTCTCTCAGGCACTCCAAAAGGATGTCGTGATCTGTCATATCAAAAGCCACTGAGAGATCCAAAAGGACCAACTGGGTCACGCTCTCCCTGTCGGTGCTAAGGCGGCGGTCATCCACCAGAGCAGGGGTGGGCAACCTTTCCCCTTTAAGGGTTGAGGGACTTCAGCTCCCAGAATCCCAGGAGCTATTGGCCAACATGGGACTATTGGCCAACATGGCTGAGGCTTCTGGGAGCTGAAGTCTCTCGGCCTTTAAAGGGGAAAGGTTGCCTACCCCTGCACCAGAGCAACCATGGCCGTTTCCACCCCATATCCAAGCCTGAAGTCAGTTTGAAATGGATCTAGAAAATGGGTTTCATCCAAGATCACTTGGAGTTGGAAGGCGACGGCTCGCTCGATCACCTTGCTCAAGAATGGTAAGTGTGAGACTGGTCTATAATTTTTCATTTTTTCAGGGGGGCCAGAGAAGGTTTCTTCAGAAGTGGTCTAACGGCTGCCTCCTTTAAGCTAGATGGAACTATTCCTTCCCTAAGGGATGCATTGATGATCTCCTTAAGGAAGGCCATCAATGCCTCACCCCCTTGGACGACCAGCCAAGATGGGCAGGGATCGAGGGAGCACGTCATCTTCTTTACTTTTCCAAGGATTTTGTCCACATCATCGGTACTCACCAACTCAAACTGATCCAATTTAATCTCATAAACAGGTTCACTGGACACCTCATCAGTCGCTTCTGTTGTAATCCCGGCGTCTAAGTCGGCTCTTATCTGAGAGATTTTATCTGCAAAATAGTTGTTAAAAGCATCATAGCAGGCTGTTGTTGGGTTAAGTAAAGGGTTCTGCACAGGTGGAGCCTGTGACAGTTCCCTCACCACCCTAAACAGTTCTGCTGGACGAGATTCTGCAGACGCAATATGGGCAGAGGAGAAAGACTTCTTCGCTGCCTGTATTGCCTCTCGATAGGAATAAAGAAATTGCCTATGATGAGTTCTGTCAGATAAGAGTTGAGTTTTCTGCCAGATGCGCTCTAGTAGTTGTCCAACCCACTTCATTTTCCTGAGTTCTTCTGTGAACCAGGGCTGACGATTTGGAGCGGGTTGGAAAGGACGCTTGGAAGTGATCGTGTCGATAGCTCTGGTGAGATCGGTGTACCAAGTGTTCCCCAGAGTTTCGACAGGGTTGTCGGCTTTACCAACCAAGAAACCCTCCAAGGCTTTCTGGAATCCGATTGGCTCCATTAGCCTCCGAGGGCGGACCATTTTAATAGGTCCTCCACCCCCGGTGGGAAGAGCAATGGATATTAGTCCAATCTTTACCAGGAGATGATAGTATTATTACATCATCTGTATATCTTAGATTGTTGATGTTCCTTCCTCTTATCTTCACCTCTCCTTTTTCTAGGTCTAACCATGCTCTTCATATGATGTTTTCTGTGTACAAGTTGAACAAGCAGGGTGATAAAATGCCTGATTCCTTGCCTGACTCCTTTGCCAATCGGGAATAATTCTTTTCCTCCATATTCTGTTCTGACAGTGGCCTCTTGCCTTGAGTATAGCTTTCCCAACAGAACTTTCAAGAACTACTCTCATCCCCCAACACACCCACACAGATGGGGGAAAATACGGATGGTCTCACCCAATAGAAAACATTCAGGGGAGCTGTGTTGGCCATTTAGCAAATTCAAACAAAAATCCATCAGTAATACCTTTATTGGCCAACCAAAATGCACAATATACTTGTTGCAAGCTTTCAAAGCTCCATGGGCTTCTTCATCAGGCAATATGGTACAAAGATGGTTTGTAACATCTTGCCTGATGAAGAAGCCCATGGAGCTTCAGTCTCACCCCATATTATTCAATGGCCAGTGACATGCACATGTCCACATCAGTGCATCTGCATACCACCAGTGAATAATGGGACATGGCAAGCTGTGGATGCTCCGATCAATGGATTGCTAGCCCACCAATGTGGTGGGCCCATTGAATATCCATGAAGATATGCACAGTACTGAACTACAAGTGAATAAATGCAATTAACATAGGGGGGTAGATACTAGAAGGCAGTGGATGTCAGCTGTCAGTTTTTACTTTTAAAAAGACCCAGGGGTGTTAAACAATCCATGTTATTCATACAGAGAAAGAATTCAAAGATATAGCCAGGTTAGTCTATAGAATCAGTATGTAGAGAGATCCTATAGCACCTTTGAGACTAACTGCCAGGCCTTTGCATTGATATGGATGCTGTTTTGTTTTTGTTTTAAAGAGTTTTAAACTTTCAGTTTTAACAATGTAATGTTTTTAATTGTTTGAATTGTTTAATTGTTTTTAAACTTTGTATTTTTAATGTTTTATACTGTTTTAACTTGGACTGTTTTAGATTTCTTAGCTGGCTTGATTCCCTGTACTGGGAGGAAGGCGTGATCATAATAATAATAATAATAATAATAATAATTTGAAATAAAGAAGTTGGCAGCATGACCTTTTGTAGACTTCAGTCTACTTATGCATCTGAGGAAGTAGACTGAAGTCTATGAAGGGTCATGCTGCCAAGTTCTTTATTTCAGTAAGTCTCAAAGATGCTACAAGATTTCACTAAATACAGAGAAAGAGTATTTGTTAAATATGCATATATATATTTTTAGAATTCACTAAGAAACATTTCTGGAGGTCAATCTGATCCCTCTATACCAGGGGTAGGCAACCTTTCCCCTTTAAGAGCCAAGGGACTTCAGCTCCCAGAAGCCTCAGCCATATTGGCCAATAGTCCCATGTTGGCCAATAGCTCCTGGGATTCTGGGAGCTGAAGTCCCTCGGCCCTTAAAGGGGAAAGGTTGCCTACCCCTGCTCTATACATTTGGCCCTCTGTATTGGCAGGAGTTCGGTTCTGGAACCTCTATGGATACAAAAAAGTGGGACCCCAAGTCCCATTATTGCCAATGGACACTAATGTGCATGTAGCTGTGTTCATGTGGCTAAGTGCATGCACCACCATTGACGATAATGGAGCAGGGCCATCTGCAGACATTCCAATCTGTGGATGGCTAACCTGCCAATACAAAGGGCTGTAGCTCCCAATGTAAATGCACTGACTAGGTATGCATGTGTTTGTGGATATGTGCACCATTGCATTTGGATTTTTTCCTTTTAAGCACACAGTTATCTTGAGACAAGGTATATTAAATTGTGGAACAACTTTAGACTGTGCTTATAACTGGAAACTAGGAGTATGGCTCCATTAACAGAACAGAGAGATTCCCCCCATATGTACTCCATTTACAATGCTACCTCTTCCTAGAAAGGAACTCTTCTATAACATGGCCACACAGCCCGAAAAACCCACAAAAAACTATGGATGCCGGCCATGAAAGCCTACAACTTCACTACCTCTTCCTGTTTCATATCACAATGGACTAGTATTTTTGCTATACATGGACAGAAACGCTTTGGAATGGAGAGTAGCAGCTAATTTGCATATTCTTACCACTTGCAATTCTCAGATTTTCATCTCTTCTTCCCAGGTTTTGGTAGTGAGATAAAAGCCAGATTCACATTAGGAGGCTATTTTGTTACACATACTTAATACTTTTATTCAGAGTGTTCACCTGTTAGTATACTGCCCAAAAAACACAACAAAAAAGTAACCCATGTATAAGATACAGCAATGGCTGTACATGAGACAGCAAAATAAGTAGAAATTGAGAGGGAAATGGGATGGGGATGGAAAGAAGAAGGAAAGGCCTATTTCTTTGGTACATATATTTTTATTTCTAATACCTAATGCCAGCTCCTGGGTCCCATCACATTACATAAACTCAGTGCTTGGTAGAGAAATGAAAGATGGGTTGGGGTCAGGGCAATAGAAGCTGGAGTTCATTTAGCTCCTCATTGGCCATCAATGATTTTAGTAAGACAAAACAATCAGAGAATTAATGGTGGAGGGAAAGTGAAAATCCCTAGAGGGTCATCAGTGACAGAGAAGCCCAGCAATCAGTGGAATAGTTTAGTTGCCCTCCCAGTATTCCCCAAAGGGAACTGCTTTCACTTTTTGCCAATTACTCCTATTGGGAAAATAAAATGTTGGCATTTATGAACTATGCTGTCAACATTCTATCTACCAAGAAGAAATGGTGGAGGGTGGAAGAGGTGGCAATGTGCCCCGCTGAATGTGCCCTGCAGAAGTGACCCCTTATCTTGACATCTTGCCTCTCATAATAACTGGCAGGCTTTTTAAAGCTCTACAATATTCAACATGACCATCAAATGTGGAATGTATTAATTAGCCCATTGGGAAATGGATATTTTGATACATGATTTTAGTAATGACAGAAATTGAAAAGTTCTCCTTTTAACTCCCATAATCTATTGACATGACTCTAACAGAGAATCAAAGAATTATAAGGGATGGACTCTTTAGCCCAAACTCATCCATCCATCCATCCATCCTCCTACCCACCCACCCACCATCACCTCATCAGTTCAGTCAATCGATGCAAAGGCCCAGTGAATAATGTGGGATGGCCCAACGATCTCCTTTTGATGAGGCATGTAGCTCTCATCAACACCTGGATGGGAATCTGCTCATTTTCAGCTGGCCTGAGTTTTCTATAGAGAAATATTAGTGAAAGAAATAATAATGTTCAACCATTTGTGTGACTACTGTGTCACATGAATTAAGGTTTATCAACTATTATAAGCAGAATTTCCATATACTAGTACAGTATATGTTCAAACACCCAATGAAGGACGCATATGTGATGACCATACATAGGTCCTACTTGTGAGATGCCAGGGATACTTCACTGACTGCTGTTGAAAACAATACTTGCTTGACTAGATGGACTGCAGCTTAAAACAGCTGAGCATTCTAAGCAGAAAGAAAACTGCAGAAAACTGCTTTTGGAACAACCATAAGACCTAGCCACTTAACTTCATAAGAAATGAAAATGAGTGTTCTTAGGCTGCAATACTATGGTCTCTGAGACTCTCTTCCAGGAGCCCTTAGCCATGTTGGATTTTGCCTTCCAAGGACTGAGAGAGGTATGTGGACTTTTGAGTGGGAGACCTGACCTTGGAAACCCCACCTCAGATGCCAAAGGAACCTCAATAGCTGATACTTCTTTGACATTAGAGCTCAGAGTCAGGGGGGAAGAGGTATTAGGGGACATGTGCCAAGAGAGACAATTGATCTGCAGGATTGAGCCCTCCCAGTCCCCAGCAGTGGCATCAATAAAGGAGTGCAGTGGTGCAGACTGCACTGGGTGACACCCTGGAGGAGGGGTGACACCCAATCAGGCTGCTTTCTCCCTGTCAATAGGATGTAGCAGTGCCTCATTGTGATATGAGTGCTGGCCACCACAACCTAGCCAGATGGGCAGGGAAGGCAGGCAGGTAGGCTGAAGGGAGGGGTTTTGGAGGAGGGGTTGGAGCTGAGAGGTGGTCTTCCGTCCCTCCCTCAATGGGGCAGGAGAGCCACAGGAGCCCCCAAGGTGCCCGGACACCTGGGCTCTTGGCCTTGGCAGGCCCCTCTGCCCTGGTCCCCATGTGGGGGATCTGTCTCATGCCTCCTCCTGTGGGCCTTCCTTGGCCAGCCTAAAGGACACATTTTGTCCTACTTCACTGTAGTGGTAGGCTGTCTCCTCATGGGAAGGAGGTGAGCCCCTTTGGCCATGTTCCCAGCAGCCCCCCCCCCCCCTCACACACACACAACAGGTGACACTGCAAACCAGCAGTGCATTCACTTCAGTCCTGTAGCCATTGTCAGTTCACTGCCTTAACTGAAACTAATGGGATGAGATCTGTGTAAACACATACACAGATTTTTTAAAAGGTAAACTCAGGCAAAAAGTGATGTTCCTTGCTCTCTTTTGCCCTGCCTTCTTGTACCTTGGATGAGGCAGTTCTTCTTCCCACAACTCTCCTCAGTGAAGAACCACTCTCCCTGTGGACTTTGACTCCTTTTAAGAGTAGAATAGAAGGAAGAATTTTAACTTGTGCCTTGTTATGATTGTGAGAAATATTTTGCTAAGATGCTGCAGTGCAGCTATAGGTACTGCAGCAAGATTTGGAATGGTTTGATTCGTCCTCTTTCTTCTCCCTTCTTCTTCCATGCACAAGCTGTTAGAGTAAAAGGTATCCATCAAGTTTTGCTCCTTTTTCTTTGAGACATGCACAATGAAAAGTGATAACATTCTTTTCTGGGTAGCCACAGCCTTCGCATGGAGGTGGTGGTGGTTGATAACAACTACAATTGCTAGAGATGGTCTTCTGATTAGCAATAGAAAAGGAAAGTGGATGGCTACCAGGCGCTTCTTTCAGTGGATGCTTTTAACCTTGCTTCTTGATCTCTTTGAAATTGTATTTACCTACACCATGATGGGAGGCAACAGTTTCTGAGCAAATATTATTTGGCTATCTGGTAAAAGAAACAGTTTGGAAATGCTACCGTTCTTGCTGCTACATCAATAGCTGCTTTCCTCTAAACCCACAGAACAGATATTTTAAGTTTCATGTTAATTCATGAGTTTGGCAGTATCCCTAACAGCAGGGATGGGGATGTGTGGCCCTCCAGTTGTTGTTAGACTGCAACTGCCATCAGTCCTAGCCTACATGTGTGTGTGTTGGGGGGAGAATAATGAGAGTCCAACAACATCTGGAGGATCATATATTTCTCATTCCCACCTAAAGATTTTGTCACAGACAACAAATGTGATGGCAAACCAATCTCTGGACTATATACTATCAGACTGAAGGAAGGATTTTAGAAAAAAAAATCCTCCATAAAGAAAACTAGATTGGCTAGAATCTTTCTTTCTGACATTCTAGTTTTCTATGTGCACATAGACACATGCATTTCTGATGTAGCACAGGCTAGCTAAGATGACTGCCAGTTCCTCTACCAGGTGTAAAGGTAATTAACTTAGAAAGCAACCAGTGCTACCTACTTCTCAGGTGCATTTTTGTATTTTTAAAATCAATATTAAGCATACAAACTTTTGACGTTGTCCTCAAAGTGAACCAAACATTGCTTATTATTAAAATCAATGTATGCTGAAGAAACAAGATGCAGGAACTGCAGGCTTAACATGTTTCTGACAATCTCCAAAAATCTCCAAAACACAAATGTTAAGCAATCTCATTGCCCTACATATGTTTACTTAGGAGTTTATCATTCGCAGTTTTCAGCTAGATTTGTGCACAGGATGGGATCAGGCTGGAATGGAAAAAAATGGGTTTTACTGCACTTGAAATTGCTGCTGCACTGTTGGACAACCATTACTCATCTCCAATCTGGCCTCTGCCAGCCGATTTTGGTACTATAGAAGCTTTCTGTAGTACCAAAATTGGCTGGCAGAGGTCGGTTCGGGGACAGGTGATAATTGGCCAGCAGTGCAGCAGCAATTTCAAGTGCAATAAAACCTCTTTCCCCCCGTTCCAGCCTGATCCTGTCCCGTGCATGGATCAGGCTGAAAACTATGTGCGATAAACTCCTTAGAAGGCAACCTCACTGAGGGGGGTTGCAGACTGCCAGAAATAGTGGAAATTGAGTCCACTTTTAGGGTTAGGGTTAGGGTTAGGGAATCATGGGAACTGTATTTTATTGTGGCACCAGAGCTCTCTGACAGAGAAGGCTCAATGTCTCAGAAAAAAAACAATTCCCATGATTCTCTAGCACTAACCCTAAAAGTGGACTCAATCTGCACTATTTCTGACAGTCTGCAACCCTTTGACACACCAAGACAAGAAGGGGTGTGAGTACCAAGGCAAAAGGATGGTGGATGCTGTGTGTTGTTATGTTAGATTATTCTTGGAGTCCTGATGTGGGATGTGTCACATTTCAAAGCAGCTACTAGTGACATTCTTTTCACTTGTAGAAACTTGAAGCCATCCTGGCTTGGAGAGATAAAGTAGTCCTTGGCAAACTCGTGCCAACCAGGCTCCTTGTGGATGCACAGGAGCTGGGCCATTGAGAAAGAAAAACAAGATGGTGGGGTTATTACTGTCTCTTGCAGGGTGGACAGGAATCAAAAACAACTCTGAAGGGAATTGGCTGGCTGATAGCAGAGCCGTCTGCATGCTGACAGGCAGGGAAATCTGAAGTGGGAGAGACCAAGAAGGCAGATTAGCCACCCCTCTCCCCCAGGAGGGGGCTCTTTGACAGCACTGTCAGGAGAAGAAATCTGCCAGCTGACAGCTTGCAAAAGTGCTTGGAGAGTTTCCGCTGTTTTTCTCTCCCCACCCCTACACAGACACACTCACACTCACACACACCCCTCTTGTTGTTGTAGGTCTTAACACCTGACTGGAATGTTAAGAAGAGCTTGTTATAAAGCTTCAAGAGCTATATTTATCCCAGTTGAAAACTCATTTCACTCTGCACTGCTTCTCAATTGACAGCTGCCCCAACGTCAAGGGAAGGAGAAGCAACATGCCAAGAAAGCTGAGGGCCACATGAAAAAAGCGCTCAGAAAAAAAGAACAACAAAACCAAACAAAACCAAACCCTTGACTACAAAAGCCTTGACTGTGCAAGGAGGAGAGAGGCCCTTAGGATCATATTTTCAGAATACAAAAGATTCTTGCTGCCCCTGTAAACTCACCTCTGAAGGTGCGCCTTCTCTCAGCTATTCCTTCTCCACTCCATGCAGCAGGAAGGACTCTAAATGAGTATTACAACAGACAGGGAATGAACTTGAGGGTGGTGAGGAGACAGCAAGAGAAAGGAGCCACAGCACTCTGGTTTTGTGACAATAAATCTAAAGGCATAGTGGAATGTAGATGGAACCTGGCAGTTCAACTTCAAGGATGGCGATGGCAAATCACATATCTCTCAGGTTTAAAAAGGTGCATTGCTGCCTAATTCTTCTGGCCACAGGGATTTGGGCAGAGACAGCTCCAGAGAATGGCAGGAGCATGCCATAGCCAGAGCATGGTGACTGGCAAATGATCCCCAAACAGCTTGGTAGTCCTTATAAGAGCACATCCTGGCAGCTGAGGCCTTCCATGTCAGTTTACCACTCCAGACCTCAGTCTACACACTAAAGGAACAGAATCTGATCTTCAAAGTAGGTTTAGCACTCTTGTTGTTTGTTGTTGTGTGTCTTCAAATTGTTTCCAACTTATGGCAACCCTAAGATGAACCTGTCATGGGCTTCAAGATCTCTGCTTAAAGTGTGGATCAAAACTTACTTCAGACTTGCCACTGGCATGGAAGCCACTAGCCACTACCTGGGACCTTGTGCTGTAATGGCTAATAGCCATCCTCTGGCATGAATTTGTCTGATCCCATCTTTAACTTGACATCAAGTCAACTTCACCTTATGGTTACCCCAATGAATGAATAGCCACCCTGTCATCAACAGCCCTGCTCTGGTCTTGCAGACTCAGGGCAGCTGTGGCTGAGAAGAATATTGCATAATGATATAAAGCGGTTTACCTGAGCCAGCTTAAAATTAGAAGTGGGCAGCATCCTGATATTATCAGATGCATTTAGCCACCGAAATTGCTGTAATGGCTAATAGCCATCCTCTGGCATGAATTTGTCTGATCCCATCTTTAACTTGACATCAAGTCAACTTCACCTTATGGTTACCCCAATGAATGAATAGCCACCCTGTCATCAACAGCCCTGCTCTGGTCTTGCAGACTCAGGGCAGCTGTGGCTGAGAAGAATATTGCATAATGATATAAAGCGGTTTACCTGAGCCAGCTTAAAATTAGAAGTGGGCAGCATCCTGATATTATCAGATGCATTTAGCCACCGAAATTGCTGCCCGGATGCAGCCCGTCTCCATCGCCGCTTGAAGGGGCACTCCTTGTGCCTCTTTTCAAAGCCAGTAGTTTTCTGGCTTCAAAAAAATTGCTCTGAGTGGTGATGGACCCGGGTGGTGATTTCAGCAGCTAAATACATCTGATAATATTAAGATGCTGCCCACTTCTAATTTTAAACCGGCTCAGGTAAGCCGGTTTATATCATTATGCAATAATATTCTGTATCTATCAAACTGTGGAACAATTACTTGTTGGACTGCATAACTCACAATCCTCCAGTTAGTATGGCCACAAGCCATGTTGGATGTGGGTTTCTAGAAACTGGGTTTCTAGAATCCCAAAATAAATTTTCCCAGCTCCACTTATAGTCATCACAGTTAGTGGCCATCACTGCACCAAAAGGTAACGATTTTCCTTAGTTCATAATGCACTGTGTGAGACATATCTCCCTTTCTCCCAAATCTGTTTCTAGTCAATGTCATTTGATTGTCCCAGGGTTAAATGCATGTAACATTACATAGTAATAGTAATAATATTTATTCAGTCTTTGACCAGTATGCATATAACATTAAATATGTAGCAGGCCACTTAGGGTCATTTCATTATCTATATTCAAGCAGGTGTGGTTGGTTCTGATCTGAACTGGATATCATGTACAATTCAGAAATGTTTAAACCTCTCTCTCCCAGCCAACTGCATTGTATATTTCATTTAATGTGGTTTGGGGCTCATCTACACTTGCTAGAATATTACAAGCTGCCACTGGAGTATTCTAGCCCTGAATTTCCCCCTTACCTTGAGGGTTATTGGATGGTTGCAATCCCATGCAGCCCCTGTTATTACCCAGCACAGCTGCTGAGGTCAGAACAAAGCACCTAGCCACACTGTCAATGCTGGGCACCTCATTCTGATCTCAGAGCAACTCACACCCGCAGTGGCAGAGCCAGGCAATGAATGGGAACCATGGGTGAAAAGGCAGCTGCCATTGTTACTGAAAATTTCCTCCAGACCCAGAACAACTGATGAGTTATTTAACTGTGGGTTAGAGGGAAGAAGCCCTGAACCAGGTGCAGGCATTGTGAAAACAATCCAGACCCAGTTTGGGATTTTGGCCCTGCATTATGTAAGCAGGCTGCAGCAAGCCTGGGAGGAACGCAGGAAAAATCACATATGTAGACAAAGCCCTAGTTCTCTATTACTATCATTATGAGAGGAGACATAACTTCTTTCTGTCCAGCTTCTCCACATCTTGCACACTTTTATAACCATTAAGCCATGTCTCCACCCTGATAATCTTTTTCTGGGTCAAATAAAATCCTAACTCAGTCTTGACTAATCCAATGTCCTCTAGATGTGCCAGCCAACAATTCTCAGAATCCCCCAGCCAGCTATTTCTCCATTTGGGAATCCTTCCTTAACTGCTTTAATCTTTCCTTATAACCAAGGTACACCAAGTACTCTTTGGTAAATCTGATTTCCCTTTTCAGCCCATTTTCTAGTATGATATATCCTTTTTGAAATGTGTAGCCCAGAACTGTATCCAATATTCCAAATGTGGTTACAGTTAATGCAACAAAATTGCTGACATTTTTTTAAAAAAATCTGTCTAATGGATTTGCTTTTCATCTGAGAAACATTTAAGGGAGAGAAATGTTTTGGGCAAAGGTTATTTTTCAGTTAGATCCCGGCCTCAGGAGCTGCACCCTTGCCTTTCTGTGTCCCTGATTTGCCTGCTGCTGATTTCTTTATTGTTTATTTTTAATTTAATTTAAAATTTAGTTGGTTTTAATGGTTGTTAAGTTTAATATGTTTTTATGGGGGAGGGTGGGGGTTGGAGTTTTTAGATTGTACTAATGTCATTTTAATTACTGTAAACCACCCCGATTCTTTTTAACAGAGGGGCGGGGTATAAATAAATTTTATTATTATTATTATTATTATTATTATTATTATTATTTAGACTATGTATGGTCTCTTTATTACATCTTCCCCCACACATACTCATTCTACCTCAGATGGAAACAAAAGTGTAGCTGAATGTAGGCATTCCCCCAAATAAGAATTCTGCCCCCCAAATGAAATTTTCTTTCAGTCTCCCAAATTTCTAGCATTGCAGAGAGTGAAACACTGAAAATCATTCACAGCTAGAGCTCTTATTTGGTGTGTTTGCATTCCCTTGGTCGCTGGACCTGCCCCTGTTCTTTGGATGCTTAAACTATTTGTCAGCTAAAATTTTAAATAATGGGAATGATAGAAATTTGAGGACTGAAGGAAAACTTAATTGGGGGCACAAAATGAGGGCACTGCCCCCCCAGCTATGTACCTAGATGGAGAGACATTTTGGTAGGGAAATTTATGACATCCTGTGCACAGGTTTCTGCTGGTTACTTTTTGCACCTCTTTGCCACTTTAAGAACATAACATTTTCCCACGTTTATCAATATTTCTTTTAGAAAGCACACTGTCACTTTCATTTTGAAGCAAAAACATGTGTGAGTCTCCAGTCTGGTGCCAAGCTTTTGATGTGGTTTTCTATCAGAAATAGGCTCCCCATCCCCGCTGTTATTTATGTCTTCTCAATAATGCTGCCATTTTTATTTTTAAGGAAAACACCTTTAGTGCCCAGTCTGGAGACGTGTTCTTGATGTGGGTGGACCTCTAAGTTGGGTTCCTATCTGACAACTACCTCATGACTCTGATGTGCTGTCCCAAAATGCCTGTCTAGCATTGCTTTAGAAGGGGAAATCTCAATGCATATGTGTGTGCGCGCACAAGCATGTGCATGCATATAGGAATAATATAGAAAACCTATAAACACAGCAAAGAAGACAAAGCAGAATCTGGGAAGGATTTTGGACCCTTCCCTCCTCAGACAATGCAAGGGAGCATCAGAGCACAATTTACTTGGCAAACAATTTACACATCACACATTATTATTGTAGGAGCTTCCTTTATTGAAAATGATGTGTCATGCCATTTGTATTTTGTTTTCTTGCTAAAGATTATGCCAAGAGATGCATTGAGTAATATTGATACATTAGCAACTCATTTCCTCTTCCTGCTTTTAATGGCTTATGTTGTCTCTAGTGCCATTTCTTAACCTCTGGCTGGCATATATTTGTTCTATTATCTGCTGCCTTCCAAGTCAGGAGAAACTTTGTAGACCACTCTTTGCATTCTGCTCACAGCAGGAGATGGCAGAGGGCATTTTAGCATGATAAATCTCTGGTTTGTGGCTTAATGGCAGGTGCTTCTTACCCAGATTTTCATTCCAGTCCACCCACCTACCCCTTATTAGCTTTGCTATTGGACTGAGATAGAACAGCCTGCCAACAGGTTCATCTGATTTAACTATTTGCTGGGATGGGGCACTTCAGTATATAGTTGGGTAGGAGGTAGGTGGAGGGAATAAAATAATTGGGTCTGTATGTTCTGTAACTTCCCTGCACATTTTTACACCCATTTTTCTATTAAATGCTTTTCCTTTGATTTTCCAGACCTTTCTGGGTTCTATCCCTACCCTGCCTAGGGTAAATTCCTTGAAGTCTACACACACTTCAAGATTTCTTAAGTGAACTGCTAACATGACTTGTAACACACAGTAATATAGTAAAGAGGGGAAGGCTATATTACCACCAGGCAGTCCACCATATTGTGCATTAAAATTATCTATCCATGACTTTACTGAGATCTGGATGACACTCACTTGTCCCTTAGGAAGAGAGTCTTCCTACCCAAAGAAGTTGGATGGATAGTATGGACCACAGTTGCCACCGGAATCCAACTGAAGCAAATTGATGACCTTGCTGATTTTTGGACCCCCACTTTCTTGGGTCTAGGATTCCTGACATCTTGTTTGAGCAGAAATTACCAGAAATAAAATCTGATTATCACTAATCCTAAACACTTTTGGGCTTCCTTTAAAAAGGAAGAAGGGAAGAAAGGAAGAGAATAGAATGTTGCCCACATCTGTATTTTATATCATTGGAACGGTACTCTTATCCATCTTTGTTGTGATAACTTGATCCAGAATGCAGAATATCAGGTTTTCTTTATAACAATTTATTATAATACTATAGTATAGTAATACAAATTTAGAATAGAGTCTATCTGATTTTTCTTCAAAGTGTCAAAAGTGGTTAATATTAAAATATGAAGTGGTTATGGTTTGGACTGAGGCTTGTGAGCTCCAGGTTTATCTCCTCACCGCACAACTGAGCCAAGAACCTCGCTGGATGACCTTAAAGCTCTCTCTCTCATTCTCTCTCATTCTGCCTGACTTGCCTGACAGCATTGTTGGGAGAATAAACTAGGGACAGGGATACATGTCACTTTGAGCTCCTTTGAAGGAAAGGCATAAAACAAATTTAATAAATAAAATAGCTGTTAATAGCAGTCTGAATAAATAATGGAAGCAGTAGAACGCAACTGGTGGTCAATTAACCCAAGTTTTTCCTATGTCAGACTCCCAATGTGTTACATTCCTAACTAGACACTGCTGTTGATCCTATTGGCATGTGGACATTAATGCTGATGATTTTACAGTGCCAACTGATATTCGTTTTACTTTCGTTGGTGGAAAACCCTATGTATATGGTGTACAAATGTGTATGGGATGATCCCATTCACACAAATGAATAACAGGATGTCCTTTTACAAAAAAATAAAAATAAAAAATGAACTGGGTTTCCACATTGATATGGCTCATCAGAAAACTCCTCTGTCCTATATTCAGGACAGAAAGACACATATGGCTTCTCATTGCTTTGCAAAGGAGATCAAGTGCCTTCAGAGTGTATAAATAGCAGGAGAAAGCAGCCATGTTGTTGATGCAATCTGCAGCCATCACTTACACAGAAAGATCTTTTCCACTGCTGGAATATTGTCAAGATACATACAAAGGTGCCTGCTTTTTTTTTTTTTTTTTTTTTTTTTAATGAAGGAATGATTCCAATGTGCACTGATCAGCCAAAGTTGCTTTCTCCTCACTGTAAGAGCAGCTTTAAGGAAAGTTAAAATGAACTCTAATTTTTGTGTTTATGGCAATTAGATTGAACTAACCACTTCAGCTCAAGTTCCCCTGTTATTTCTTATTATGCTAATACAAGTTCTCAGACTATTGACTGCAAAGAGCTTCACAGAAGCCTGGGCCCCACTGGGAAATTCTACTGGGGATGCAAAAGGGAGAGATGCTCAGTTCTTTTTGATCAGGATCAGATTCTTCTGTTCCCAGAGTGACCCCAGCTTAATTAGTCTTTAGTTCATATTCTAGACCCTGTGGGTGTTGTATTGACAACAAACACCCACAGAGCCTACATAAACTGTAAGAAAGTAGAAGCTATTCTTAAAACCTTTAGTATTGATACCTGTAAAATACAATGGGAAGCCTGCAGGAAGTTTGCTTTTCATTTAAAGAATAAAAGGG
Organism: Phrynosoma blainvillii; assembly: GCA_026167975.1. Lineage (NCBI taxonomy): Eukaryota > Metazoa > Chordata > Lepidosauria > Squamata > Phrynosomatidae > Phrynosoma > Phrynosoma blainvillii. The sequence continues at coordinate 160,615,904 of JANUYF010000004.1, forward strand.
AGAAAAAAGAGTATAAGGAACAACAGGAAAACAAGGTTGTCAATCAGCATTATTATATATTTGCATCACCAAATATATTTACACATACATGCATTCCCCCCACCACCACCACCAACACACACACACACACACACACACACACACACACACACACTGTAATTCTGCAGTATCTGTGTTCATGTTTTTAGTCCTATGTACTGGATGTGTTTAAATGTTTCATTAATGACCTGTGCATGGTGCTAACTGGTAAGAAATGCATAAACCTATCTGTGCACTATTGTAAAAGCTTGGCTAGTTCCCACAATTCAAAGTGGTGGGATTTTAAAAAGATTATTACTTTTAGGAAGGGAGGCAGGAAAAAAAATAATTAAGTAAACTAAAGTGGTTGTTATTGCAGGGATTACCGTGATATGATATTTAACACACATTTCTGGAATCTGAAATATTTTCATCTGTGTTCCTGTAATTCTATTCCATTTTTAAAAGGTTGTATTCTTATATGAGTATTGTATGAAGTAAGCATGGTTGTTTCTTTTGGAAACCAGTGGTATTTTCCCTTCTCTGTCAAATAGCAACATTATTGAGAGAGGCAACTTTCATGGAGGCCACAGTGTGCAAAGACCTTTCCTGCAGTCCAAGCCTTGATGTAGCCCTCGCTACACAGCTAATTAAATATTTTTAAGAGATTAATGTAAATGCAGTTGATATGTTCAGTTTCCCATGTATGTAGTTTTGCATTCAGTCCACTCATATAGAGAAATTAGTAGAAGAAGCATGATCTCTTCAGCTGTGGCTTCCTTACTGGGGCAATTCTATGTCCAGAGAAGTCTCCAAGATCGTTTATGAGGCCCTTTAGAAGGATAATAACAAGTTTTCATTTGGTAAAACAAGTTTGTTTTTAATCCTAAGTAGCCTTTATAGTTATATAAACTATTAAGACAGATGATTCTTGCACTTATTGTATAGGAAAGGTTTTCAGATGGAGATGACATTTGGGAAACACACAAACCAGCTTTATAAGTGTTGCACAAACTCAAAGGCATCTGTGTGGAACTCTGTGTGTATTTCTTCAGAGTTGAGAACCACAAGCCCATACACCCCATCATTCTGCATAGTGAAAACTGCATTTGAAACCAATAGAGAGTTTTGCAAAACAAATTGTGATATGGCATGGAATGGCCGGGGTTGTTCACCCAAAGGCAAAAACAGTTAACAGACATCCTATTGGACACATCTAAAATAGCTCTTTGGAGCCTGGCCATGACTGCATTTTGTTTTCATTTTGAAATTACTCCTAGTGTATGCAAGTAGTGCCATGCTGGATTAGTCCAACAAGCCATTTAATGTAACATCCCATCTACCTGTTGACAGAGACTTCAGACAGTTTTACAAATGGAACACAAAAGCTCATTCCCTGTTATTATCCCCAGCATCTGGTACTTGGGGCCATGCCTGATTGTACAGTTCAAATATATAATCCAGAGCAGTCAGGATATGGGGATGGTATAAATCCCCCCCCCCCTAGATTTTAGAGTTCCACAGTTCCTGACTTTATTTACAAAACACAACTTTCCATTCTTTGTTCTTATGGATATTATATTTAAAATGACTTATTTCCAATCCATGTTCAGACAGATAACAGACAGTTTTCTTCTGCCTTCATTTCTTTTTTTCCATACAGGTTACTGATGGGAAATGAATGCATATACACATTGATTTTTCATTTATTTATTTTTTGTGCACACCACACAAAAAGGGATCTTGGTGTGATTGCACTGTAAAGTAAAGGAGGACAGACACTGAGAATTGCAACAGAGTTGCAGCTGCACCACTTCCAAAATTAATGTTAGAAATAATGCAAGTTAAACAGAAAGGCAGAATTGGATATGCAACAACATTAACCCAAGAAGCAACACCAAAATGCAACAGGAGGCACTGGCTCAACCCTCCAAATAGTGACTGAGGCTCATATTCATAATTCTACAATGCTCAAGTATGGAAGGAAAAAAGAAGAGACTAAGGTCCTTGTTTCACATATCTTGGTGTTGAGACTTCTCTGAAATTAGAAAGATGATTTCAATCATTTTATAGATGTCTCTCTATGCTTATGCTTAAAATGCAGGTTGAAGCTCTAAGAGTCTAGGCAAATCAACAAATTGGTAATTGTGGTGTGAACAGCCAGCAAAATTGTACATGTAAAATTCCAATAGACATGTACTATGAGGTGGTCTTCATGGGGAACCGGTGGGGGAAGGCCGATAAGACTCTGCTTTAGAGCTCCATTGTTTTAATTTTTACAAGGTTTTATCAGTTTATTCAAACTTAAACAGCTGGGCTGCTAACTTTCTTATTGATTTAAATGCTGTTTAATTTTATTTTTGTCAACCACCCTTTTACTTTGAGCATTTTATCCTCTGAATTCTGTTTGCGATATGAAGATACGGAAGCATCGGCATTCCAAGGCTACTACTGACTCAGGCAACAAACCTTCTAAACAGACAAAGATAGACTCCATTTTCACAAACAGGCAAGAGTCCCCAGTATTACAGACTGATTTAGAACTAAACAACAGATATTCAGTTTTGGATTCCTTGCAGACTGAAGCATTTGCCTCGGCTAATGATAATGATGATTGTATGGTGAATGTGAGAGTCCCAGTTTCTTCTCTTAATAATGATCTGCCAGCAAAATGTCCTTGGAAGGATCTTCTGGCAAGGGAGGCATTTCTAATCTCTAAGACTTTTGAATCGCTGCTGACTAATTGTATCTCTATCAGCAACAGATTAGAGGTATTAACAGAGCAACTTTACAATAAGGAGGCTTTTATTTATCCCAATAATAAGACAGTTTCTCAGGAAGCCCCACTATTTGTTTATTCTAATCCTATTGAATATCCCGTGGATTTGATTTTACAAGCATCTCAGGTGATGATAGCTGTTGGGAATAACCCTATTAATAAAGGCAAGTGGTCAAACTTTTACAATATTAAGGTCTCTTTAAGTAAATTGTTGAGGCAAGAGCACAGAAGGATCATGTTAAAATCCTTTCAGTTTCTCCCAAATTGGGGCCATTATCAAGGACTTGTTTTGTCCTTTGAATCTTCCTCAGGCCCTGACTTGTTATTTGCTAAAAAGAACTTTTTGGCAAAAAATTATGATATCCATTGCTCTAGGGTCTTTAAAAACAAAGGTGGCCTATAAGAAAGGAGAACCTGATGGAGTAGGCTTAGATCAGCATGGAACTTCAATCTGGAGTAAGCCCAACAATGTAGTCGAACTTATTCAACTTAAAGAGGAATGGAATGGTTTGAAGCAGGCAATTGAAAGGATTAACAACAGTCAACATTTAACAGCGGCCTCCTTTGGAGTAGAGACATCTAAGCAATTAATTGCTAATTTTGGTGGGCCCTCTAAACCAGCTCTTGTTACCAAAGGCCATCTTTTGGATTGTTCAATCCAGACACCTGTGCCATTAGAGGATGAAGGTGCAAAGGAGGATGCACTGAATATTGGCATGCCTTTGCTCTCTATGAACCCTGCCCAGATCGGTACAGCAAACTTGCCATCTAGTGATTACTTTGTTTCTAAGGTAAAATCTGTTGTTGAAGATTCCCCACTTTTACTTGATTTTGAGCTGGACATGAGAGCTGGAACTGGACATGCATCTGTTCATCAAGTACAGGGGAAATCCTGGGCCAGGGAATTGAGAGAATTAACTTCTGTGTACTCACATACTACTGATACCCCGCAAGATGAAACATCATCAATGGATGCTTTCCAGATCACTGATGCTGTTCCTGAGTTTAAGGTTGTGGAGGAGCAGGATTTGCAGGGGTTTCAGGATCTTTCAGTGGCCAATCAAATAATGGTAACTGCACAGCTGGAGGATACAACAACCAAATTTCAAAGGATAATTCAATCCCAGTTAGAAATTGATCCATCTACTTCTTCATCAGTACTAGTACTAATGGCTGTGTCCAAACTGAAGAAAACCCTCTTATCTACAATTTCATCAGATCCGGTTCAGTGACTAGAAGGGGGCAGTTCTGGTCTGTCATTTATTTCATGGAATATAGCGGGCTGGCTGAATAAAAACTCTGAAATGGATTTTATTGACTATATTGGTAAATCTGACATTGTATTTCTGCAAGAAACCTGGTGCCCATATGATATCCTATTCCCAGGATTTGTATCCTTGTCTGTGCCTGCATGTAGATCCTCTAATAGGGATAGATATAAGGGTGGACTGTCCATACTTTTAAAACTTTCTAGTGGTCTTAAGTATATGGTACTGACACAATGTGGATCATTAGCACAAGTTATTTCTTTACAATTAATAACTGTTAAGATATTTTGTTTAATATTTATATTCCCCCTACCTCAAATGAGCCTAACTTAGGGGGGGATGCAGACCAGGGCGTTTGGAGCGCCCTGGTCCGGAGCGCCGCGGGGCTATGGCAGCCTCACCGCGGCGCCTCCCCGGCGACCCTGAAAGGAGCGCCAAAAAGGCACTCCTTTCATAAGTCGCAAAAAGAGCGCCCTAAAAGCGGCGGGCGCCCTTTTTGCGACTTATCCTCCACAGCGCGTCCGGACGCTGTGGAGGGAGGTCGCCCTGAACGCGTCCGGCGTGCGGTGACCCGGAAGCGTTCAGGGCGACCTCAGGAAGAGGAAGGGCCGCCGCGCGTGCGGTGGCCCCTCCTCTTCCTGGCCTCGGAGACGGCTCAATTGAGTCGTCTGCCGAGGCCCTTAGCTACTTGCTGGGACCAATTGTCTAGCTATGTTGAAGATATTACTAATAGGTTTGTTTCTCCAAGATGTATTTTAATGGGTGATTTTAATGCAAGAATTGGGCCCTCTATTGATTTCCTTTGTGATCATCTCATGATTGATCCAAGTTTGTCACCCTTTCCTTTAAATCTCCCTCGTATTGGAAAGGATTTAAAAGTCAATAATAATGGGTCATTCCTGGTTAATCTTTGTATTAGCCACACTTTTAAAATACTAAATGGCTCTGAAAGGTTTCCAAAAACTGATGGTTTTATATATAATTCACCCATAGGGAGAAGTACTATCGATTGTGTAATAATCAGTCCTGATTTGTCAAGTTTAGTTGTTGATTTCAATATCTGTCACAGGACTGAAAGTGACCATTTGCCTTTGTATATCTCCCTCAATTTATCAGAGCCAGTTTTTCCTTCTTTTAGGAGTGACTTAAGAGAATATAGATATGAGAGACTGAAGCGTATTCATTGGGATTCTAAAATGGAAGACATTATTAGCAATAGTTTTAAGGATGTACGGATTTTAAATGGGTTTAATGTTTTAACTACTAGCACTAGGATAGATGATGCTTTACCATCATATATGGATATTGTGAGTATCTTTCAAAATGAGGCCTCCCATCCCCATAGTCACATAAAAAATAGAAGAACTTGGTTTGATAAGAGTTGTCTTATCTGGAAAAGGAAATTAAGACAAAAGTTCCAGCAGGCTTTGGCCAATCCGGTGGTTAAATTCGGGCCTTATTACAAGGCCCGTAAAGAATATTTGAAGCTGGTGGAAGGCAAAAGGAAGGTATTTTTTCAACAAAATTGGGCTTCTCTGGACAATGCTTTAAAATCCAATGATGCTAAAACCTTTTGGGTGGCAGTTAGGAAATATATGACCAATGATAACCCTATGGTCCTTCCTACTATACTTCCTCAGACATGGTTTTTATATTTTACCGATAAAATGGGAATCCAAACATTAGATAAAAATTCATTAATAAAAAACCCTCCTAATTTATGAAGTCCAATTTCAGTGGAGGAGGTGCATCAGTTGATCCTAAAACTAAAATCTGATAAATCTCCTGGATATGATGGCCTCCCAGCAGAAATTTTTAAATTCTGCCTGGAGAATTGGACAATAGCATTGGGAAATTTATTTACTCTTGTAAATAACTCTGGTGATATTGCAGCTGATTGGAAGGATTCCATTATAATTCCAATCTTTAAAAAAGGAGATAGACAGGACCCTGGTAACTATTGCCCAATAAGTTTGTTATCTATAGTGGGCAAACTATATGCCAGTTATTTGGGCTTGAAATTACAGAGTTGGATGAATGCTCAAGCTTTACTAGGTCCGGAGCAAGCAGGTTTTAGAAGACATATGTCCACTGTGGATCACATAACTTTGCTTTCATTTCTTGTGAATAAATATTTGTCAAGACCCAAAGGTAAATTATATGCAGCTTTTATTGATTTGAAAGCTGCTTTTGATTCAATTCACCAGCCTTTACTATGGGAAAAGTTGGGTAGGCTTAATATAGATCCTCGGTTGTTGTTTCTTTTAAGCCAACTTCATACAAATAATCAATGTAGAGTGAAATTTTCTGAAACAGGCCATTTAACAGACCCTATCTACTCTGGTATAGGAGTGAGACAGGGTTGTGTGTTGGCTCCTCATCTGTTTAATCTATTTGTAGCTGATTTACCTGCCTTTATGACCACAGTAGATTCTCATCCCCCTTCGCTGGGAAATCGTCCACTTTTTGTGCTCCAATATGCCGGTGACACTCTGTTACTTTCTTTATCTCAGGTGGGGTTGGCAAGAGCCCTCAAAAGATTCTTGGAATATTGTGAAAAATTTCATCTACTGATAAACTTTGAGAAAACCAAAATACTGGTATTTTCTAAGAGATTTGTACCGAGAACATGGAAGGCTGGAAATCAAATAATTGAGCAGGTCAAAAAGTATGTTTACCTTGGTGTCCTTTTTCATTTTAATGGGCAGTGGAGAAAACAGAGAGATAAAGTAATACAAACAGGGAAAAGATCCTTGGCGGCTATACAATCCTTTTATTTTAAAAAAAGGCAACCAGGATATCCTAGCGGCCTTAAAAATTTATAAAGCCAAATTAAGACCTGATTTACTTGATAGCATATTTACCTGGATTGTAGCCTTTAATAAGGAGATCGGACGTTTGCAGACATTTTTTTTCAGGAGATTAGTATCTGTACCCCCATGTGTACACCATCTGACTCTCTATGCGGAACTGGGATTGAATGCCCTTGAAACTAAAGCCTGGATGATGACCTATAGGTTTTGGTTTAAGATACATTTTAGGCCTAATAGATCTAGTCTTTTATGGTTCTTACTATCAGACATTTATTATGCTAGATGGGCTAAATTTTATGAAAATAAAGTAATTTCCATGGGATTAAACTTTGATTCTCTCCTTTTGCTAACTGAAAAGGAGTGTCTTGAATCTATCAGGGTCTGCCTTGCAGAGAGAGATTATCAACTGTCATATCCAACACCTCCTAGGGTATGTTCTCCAGCAATGCTTGGTATTCCCCCCCCCCCCCTTTGCAGGGTAGGATTCCTGATTATTTTCAAACCCTTTCATTGTTGGAGTTGAGGAAGGCATTTTTATTAGCAAGGTTAAATGTGCACCCCTCAAATGTGACATGGGGTAGATATTTACAGACCCCATTTTTGAAATGTATATGCCACTGTGATCAAGCTCCTGATATTGTATTGCTGTGTCCATTGTATGTAATTCCTAGGGGGAAATTGTTAAGGAGGTTATTGGAAATGAACATCTGTTTGGATGGGTTATCAGTAGAATTCTTATTGGAAGATCGGAATCCACATATTACCAGGCTAATGGCTAATTTCCTGCTGGAGGCTTCAAGATTATGGCTTAAATTTTATAATAATGATCCTGAAGTTCTATTGTAAATGTATTTTATTTTATTGTAAATCTATTGTAAATCCTACTCTTGTATGCCTAATAAAGGTTAAATGAAAAAAGAAAAAGAAAAAAAGACATGTACTATCCAATTGGTGTTAGTCTCATTTGTTGTGCCACACACATTCCTTTTCAAGTTTACAAAAAATAGTATTTGGAAAAGTTAAAAGATCCAAGATATTGTTCAGGCTTTCCATAAATGTTTCCAATAAAGGGCCAAATATGGAAAATCCCTTAGAAATAATGTAGCTGGTCCTTTAGATTGTATAAGGAGGGATGTACTGTTAGTCAGATGTAGCCATTGCAGATATCTGAATGTGGAGAGAGGTTATATAACTATCTATCACAAATCTACCAAGACAGCAACTGACAGTGTCTCTCAAAAGTCTTAGCAAGTGAGTCCCAACCAAATCTCTATCACAGCCTTCCTCAATTTGTTGTTCTCAAAATGTTTTGGAGTTTAACTCCCATTATCCTCTATTATTAGCCATGTTAGTAGGCTTGAACTTGGGTCATATGTGCTGGTTGATCTTCAGGTCTTGGCAAAATATACTCATCCATCCTGCAGGAGGAAGACAGCAGAAGACATTTGGAACCTGCTTGGCAAAATGTACTCATCCATCCTGCAATTTGGAAGAAAACAGTAGAAATGACACAAGTTAAGATTGTTACATCCAAAAGTAGAAATGACACAAGTTAAGTAGTAGAAATGACACAAGTTAAGATTGTTATATCCAATCTGGAAAGGCCGGCAGGCCTTTCCAGATTGAATCACCTGGCCTGAGACCTTAAAACTTGCACCGACTGTTCTCAAAACATTTGTTAAATTCCCTTTAGCAGGGTTATTTATTTGTTTGTATTAATTTTATCATTTTATTAATTGTATTCTGTTTTGATTTGATTTGATTTAATAGTTTTTTAAGGGGGGAGGGGGGTTGGTGTGTTTTAGATTGTACTCATTGTATATTGCATTTTATTCTGTTCACCGCCTGGACTGGTTCGCCATAGGACGGTATACAAATAAATTATTATTATTATTATTATTATTATACATAACTCATTCTCCATAACAGTTGTTCTCTAGCATCTATACTACACTAGTACATAAGCTTTCACCGAATTTCACTAACAGTGAAATTTCAGGACAGAGATTGAGATGCTAGGTTGAAATAAAACATTAGAGAGATGTAAAGAGGGGCAAGAGACAGAATGATAAAGACAGCCAGATGGATGGATAGACAGAGGCCATGATTCTTAAGACTTGCATAGTGTGAATAGACACACACATTTGCATGAGTATGCCTGGTTATGTTCCATTATGTGATGGGAAATGCACGTTAGCTGTTTCTGAAATCCCAATGAAAAAAGCAGTACATTGAAGGCACTAATAAATAGTTATACATCATCCAAGAATGCACAACTTTATGGCTGGAATTATGTTGGTTAGTCTTAACTCAAGAAGACTCCTTCGATCAGTTGTTGAGTGGTGAGTCAACATGTAGGTAGATCTAACTGGTTCAACAGCTCTGCTCTAGCTGGGACTACAATTGGATTCAGGACTGTGTGAAATGCTTACATTTGTGGAACTCCACTTATGTAACTAGGAACCGAATGCATCAATTACACAACAACAAGAAGTCCAACCACATGTCTAAGGGGACATCCATAGGTGGATGATGCCAACAGGATTCTGGCCACAAAGAGAGTTATTGTACTACCACTGAAATTTTAAGAAATATGTTTGCATTAACATACTCTTGAGTTTGCAATGAGTTTTGTCTAAACTCAAACTGTCAGGTGAATCTGTAGGTTCTTGTTCAAGTAAAATATTGGAGGAATTTTGAAAGCTATCAGCACCAGTAATTTGATCTCCCCAGGAAGATTCCCCATCAAACAAGTTATAGCAATGATAAAGATATGTTTGAAAAAGCCTGGGCACCTCTCCTCCCTTCCCTACTGAGCAGCTCTTAAAAAACAGCTCCACCTGACCGTATCAGAAAGCCTGATGAGGAGAATTGCCTCAAAAATACACATTTGCACATTTTCTGAATGGGCATTCAGATTTTTAGATTGGACTCTCTCCCTCTCTCTACCACCTTCTGCACATCTGTACTGATAACATGGGATATTGTTATTGTTGTATTCTCTGAAAAATATTTTAAAGGGTAGCACATTGATTGGGATAATTCTGGCTGCTGCATGAAGGCAAAGGCAATGACCCCTGGCTATGTGGCAATTCACTATGTACAGTTTAAAATGGGTCCCTTTTTATAGCTGCTGGAGAAACTTCCCTGCGATAAATCACAATATACTTAGGTAGCTTCTCCAAGTAGAAAATCATGTTTTTGTTACCAGGTTTTGAAGAAAGGGGTTCAGATAAAAATAGGAACTCATCCAAACCTGATGATTTGTTATTTCACCCTTCTGTGTGAAGGGGGAGTGGCAGGAGGGAAATAACAGTCTTATCTCCTGATCTAGAGTGTAACATCCCCATTGAGCTTCTGTGATTTGTGTGTGCAATCCAATTTAAAATGCTGAAAAGAAGGGGGAAATTTAAAAATCCCCCTCCATCAGTCTTGTACCATGTTTGGTAAAGTAATTTTCTCCAAGAATGCCTTATCGTTAATTGTAGATTACAGGAGTTGTGATAATAGTTTGAATGTAGAGAGACCTTCTTGTGTTAGGATACTGAATTTGGGAGACAAGAATTGCAAGAGAAACTCTGCCCAGAGATGAAAAGTACTGGAGTCCATAGCATCAAACCAAAATTGAGTAGGAGAAGGGTTTTGGACCTGCGAAAGATGCTTCCCTTTTCTGTGGATCTGTGCATAGTTTTGTACAAGGACAGGAAAATATTCATGAAGAGACATGGGTTGGTTTAAAGAAAGGACACATCTTCATTACTATGGCAGCCAAATCAGTGTTTTCTCATCCCAATCCAGGCACATTTAATTAAATATTTGGAGCCCAATGTGGATGAGGATGCAGGGCCAAGCAGACATAACTAGAACTGGATTGGGTCAACAGTCTTGCTGTGCACAGTGCTGGTGGTAAATGAATGTACAAGTCCAGGGTGGGCCTGAATGATGGGCAGTGAGGATACCTTGCCTCTGCCTCTAGCCAAAGGAGCAGGGAAACAAGGGAAGCAAATAGGTAGAAAAATGCACTAGATGGAAAATAGAAAGCTTGTAGAAGAGTCAGCATGGCATAGTACAGGGGTAGGCAACCTTTTTGAGCCGGGGGCCAGGTTGCTGTCCCTCAAACAATTGGGGGGCCGAAGCACCAAAAATAAATAAATAAATAAATAAAAATAAAATTTTTAATTTTTTTAATATTTTATTTTATTTTAAAAAAACATAAAAAATCCACTTAAAATATATTCTTAGTCATCTTTACAGTACATTTACCCATAGTTCTAACTTCTCAATAGTTCTTTGAAAGTAAGTACATTTTTTTTTCATTTTACATACATCATTTCTGTGTCTATTACTTCTATCTTCTGTCATCATCTCAGATCCAGTTCATTTACACAATCTTAATAACTACTTTGCTGCTTTATTCCCATTTTCTATTTATATATTCTTCCACTGGAGCCCACTCTTCCTCAACCAATTCCACATTCTCATTATTCAATAACCTTGTCAATTTGTCCATTTCCTTCACCTCTAACAATTTCAATAGCCATTCATCTACCGTTGGAGTTGTCTCCTGTTTCCATTTGGAGGCTATTAGTATTCTTGCTGCCGAGACCATGTAAAGTATTAGTCTCCAATATTTTCTAGTTATATCTGCTTCTAGTTTGTATGTCATATTTAATAAATATAGTTCTGGATATAATTCAAGTCTGTTTTTAAGTATGTCTTCCATCGTCATGTGTATTTTTTTCCAATACATTTTCATTTTGGGACATCTCCACCAAACATGATACCAAGATCCAACATTGCTTTTACATTTCCAACATTCGTTCATTTTTAGTTTATAAATTTTTGCCATTCTAGCAGGGGTGAGATACCATCTTTGTTCCATTTTCCATTGATTTTCTCTTATGTCTTGAGAGCGAGTAAATTTTCTTGTCATTTTCCTTGCTTTCTCCCAGTGATCTACCATTATTGTCCTACCAATGTCTGTTGCCCACTTGATCATATTGTCTGATATTATTTCTTTTTCCTGTCTCTGACACATTAATATTTTATATAATTTACTTATTCTCTTCTCTCTTGTCCCCAGCCAAATTTTATCTATGTCTTTCAATTCTTCTTCCACCCCTTGCAGCTTAATATCCATTTTAAATCTTTCCTTTATTTGGGTATATAATAACCAGTGCATTTTATCATCTAAATGTTGAATCTCAGACATAGCTTTAAGTTCCAATTGGTTTCCAATCTTCTCCAGTATCTCTTTATATTTTAACCAAATTTGAAGGGCTGTCCATCTTCCAAAAAAAGCTTCATGTGGTGAAGTCCATAAAGGTATTTTAGTGTATATTATTTTTTTCAGTTCTTTCCAAGTTTTAAGTAAGCTTCTTCTTATTACGTGGTGTTGGAATTCTTTGTGAACTCTATCCTTATCATAACATAAGTATCCATGCCATCCGAATCTGTTGTTGAATCCCTCCAAATTCAATATATCCTGGTCTTCTAATGTTATCCATTCGGATATCCAATCTAAAACATTCGCTTTGTGGTAGAGTTCTAAATCTGGTACATTCCTCCCTCCATCTTTACTTTGTCTTGTCATTGTTAGCCAATTGATTCTCACTTTTTTACTTTTCCAAATAAATTCCTTCAAATCTTTTTGCCACTCTTGAAATATTTGCCTGTTATGTATTATCGGGATATTCTGAAATAAAAAATTTAATTTGGGTAAAGTCATCATTTTTATCATCTCTATTCTTCCTGATAATGATAGCTGAATTTTACTCCAATTTATCATATCTTTCTTGATTTCTCTCCATTTTGGTTTATAATTGTTTTCGAATAAATCTACATTCCTTTTGGATATCCATATCCCCAAATATTTAGTTTTATTTACAACCTTACAATGCGTTTCTTCAGCTAATTCTGTTTCTTCTTTTTTTGTCATGTTTTTGGTAATTATTACTGTTTTGTCATAATTTATTTTAAATCCGGCCCTATTCCCAAAATCTTCTATCATTCTGAACATTTCTTTTATATTTCCTATTGGGTCCTCCAATATCAATACCACATCATCGGCAAAGGCACGTAACTTATATTCTTTTCCTTTAATCTTCATTCCTCTAATGTTTGGGTTTCCCCTTATCTGATTTAGTAATGTCTCCAACACCATTATAAAAAGAAGAGGTGATAACGGGCATCCCTTTGCCAATATTAATTTTTTGTGATTTGTTTCCATTTATCACCAGGCTTGCTGATTGCTCACTATATATTTCTTTAATCCAATTACAGAATTTTTCTCCCAACTTCATTTTTTCACATATTTTTATCATAAAAGTCCAATTTACATTATCAAAAGCTTTCTCTGCATCCAAAAATATAAGTCCCAATTTTTTGTCATTATTCTTTTCATAGTATTCAATCACGTCTACTATTGTTCTTATATTGTCCTTTAAATATCTTTGAGGTAAAAATCCCGACTGTTCTTTTTTAATTATTTGTGAAAATATTTTTAAGTCATTCTGCCATTATTAATGCAAATATTTTATAGTCTGTATTTAATAAAGATATCGGTCTGTAATTCTTGGCTCGCATTTCATCTCTTCCCTCTTTGTGAATCAGTATTTTATTTGCGTTCTTCCAGGTATCAGGTATTCCATCTTTTATTATCCAATTAAATGTATCACACAATGGTTTTTTCAATTCCTCTATAAATGTCTTGTAATAAACAGCCGTATATCCATCTGGTCCTGGAGCTTTGTCCAATTTCAGCTTTTTTATTGCTTGTTCCACCTCTTCTTCAGTAAAGTCCTTATTTAATCTTTCCCTTTGATCCTCTGTTATCTCTGGTACGTCTTGTTTATTTATATACTTTTGAGTTTCCAAAGGTTCTATATCATCTTTCCCATATAGCTCTGTAAAGTATTTATAAAAAATATCTTGAATTTCTTGCTGAGTATGGACTACTTTGTTATCATCCTGTATCTTTGTTATTAATCTCTTTTCCTTTTCTTTTTTTAATCTATAAGCTAACCATTTGCCAGATTTATTTGCAAATTCAAAATATTTTTGTCGTACAAATTTCATCTTTTTTGCAATTTCTTCTGATAATCTTTTATCCAATTGATTCCTTAAATATTTCAATTGTTTATCTTTCTTATCATTTGTAGGATCTGCTATTAATTGTTCCTCAATACGCTTAATTTTATCTTCCATAGATTTAAATTCTTGTTCTCTTTTTCTTTTTATCTCAGCAGCTCTTGAAATTAGTATCCCACGTATTACTGCTTTGCTGGCATCCCAAATCGTTTTTGCTTTGATCAATGTTTTATTATTGATTTCAAAGTATTCTCTAATACTTAAACTGAATTTTGTCACAAATTTTTTATCTTTTAAAAGATAATCATTTAACTTCCATTCAGTTTTTTTCAATGATTTGTTTAAAGTTAATACAATTGCGTTATGATCCGATATTGTTCTTGGTAAAATTTCCATCTCTTTTATTTTAGTCTTCATGTTGGCTGAAGTAAAAAACATATCAATTCGTGAGTGTGATTTGTAGGATTCTGAAAAAAAAGTATATCCTTTACTTTTTGAGTATAAATCAGTCCATACGTCTGTTAAGTTTAGTTGTTCCACTAAATCAAAAAAAGATGTCGGGAGTTTCCCTTGGTTCTGCTTGATTTTCTTTTTTGATGTCCTGTCCATTTTAGGGTTTATTACCCCATTCCAGTCTCCCGGTAAAATTAAATTGTGTTCGTCTTGGTGTACTCTTAAAATTTCTTCCTTTAAATTTGCATAGAAAGAGGCTTGCCTTTCTTTAGGACTATATATACATACTAAGAGGTATTTCCCTTCCTCTGTTTGTACTTCCACGCCCAAGTAATGTCCTTTTTGGTCCTTAAATAATTCAATCGCTTTATAGCTTTTTTGAATATATAATACAATTCCAGCTTTCCTTTTCTCATTTGTAGATGTAAACATCTGTCCTAGTTTCTTATTTACTAAGTATTTTGTCTCATTTCTTCTAATTTTAGTTTCCTGTAAACAAATAATTTGCGGCCTCTGTTTTCGTAATAAATGAAATGTTTTACTCCTTTTGTGTTTTGAGTTCAGTCCTTTTATATTCCATGAAATAATTTTCATAGCCATCCCCATTTTGTTTTAAAATTTTAAATAATACTATTTTAAATTCCAGCTGAATCTTAAAATGGCCTTCCTCCTCATCGTCATCTCTTTGACCTCTATCCTGCATTTCCTCTTCATCACTTATATCACTATCAAGTTTCCCTTGTAAGTCCTCTTCAGTATATAACGCACATGCTCCTTGTTTCTGCAATTTTTCCGCCAATTCCTGTTGGCTTTCTAATTTTGTTCTATACCTGGTCTTCATCTTTCCTTCCTGCGATGGTTCATTCGAATCTCCAGCTTGTTCTTGTTTCCTTGATTTCAATTTCTTCAAAAATTCTCTAGCTTTTTCTACTGAGTTAATTCTACAGCGCCTTTGTCTATATGTCAGGGACAAGCCTTCCATTCTATCCCATGCAAATCGTATTCCTTTTCTCACCAGCTCCTGTGTTAAAAATTTGTATTCTTGACGTCTTCGAAGTATTGCCATTGGTACATCCTTGTAAATTTTAACTAATTTCCCTTCTATCCAAAATTCTTTATTATAGCTGGCTTGTAATATTAACTCTTTTGTTCTTATTCTGGTGAATGTTATAATTAAGTCCCTAGGCATGTTTTTTTTCTTTTGATGTTTTGGAATTCACACGAAATATCGTGTCTGTTTCTCTCCTTATTTCCTCTTGAGTTATTTCAGTAAGCTCTGCCAGTGCTGCTGTTATTATTCCAAATAAATCTTTATTTATAGATTCTGGTGCCCCTCTAAGCTTAAGGCTCTTTTCTCTATGATGGACCTCTTGTAACAGTTTATATTACTTTCTTTCTTTTGTTGTTCCATCAATTCTGCTGTTGTATTCTTTAGTTCTTTGGACGTTTCTTTTAATTCTTCCACTTCTCCTCTTATTCCCTCTATTTCATCTGTTATTTTACTTAGTTTGGTTCCAAATTCTGATAATTCCTTATGCAATTCCTCTCTGGTTTCTTTTCTTGGTTGTTCCAATTCCACCTTTATTTCCACTCTAACTTCCTCTCTCATTTTCTGGAAAGCCTCCAGCAGTGACTGCATTGGATCCTGTTTTCCAGTTGTGTCTGTAGATGCTCTCCTTTGAGTGTTGCTCATTGGGGGGGTGGATGGTTTTTTTGCTCCTGAAGCCATGTTGTTAAGGACACAGCAATATATCACAGTATACTTAATACAGTCAATTAATAAGACAGATTGCTTATCTAAAGACAAATTGCTTATCTAGGTATAAATCACTATAATTCACTATAGCTTACTTTTAGCCTATGCTTAAAATAGAAGGTTCAAAAAAAAAACAAAAAACAGGAAAGCACAAAATTAATATGTATATTAAAATTTACACTTCTTTCTTCTGTTTCTTCTTTAAAAAATATAAATTTTTAAAATTTAGATATAAATTTAGATATAATCTGTATTTTTATGACTTCCAGCAGGGGCCGGCAAGGCGATCGGTTTGCTGTGAGGGCTCTCCGCGGATCGCCTGGGTGGGGAAGAGGGGATTTTAAGAATCCCCAAAAAGATCCTTGGGAAAGGATCGTGTTTGGGGCTCGCTAGATCCGGGCTGATAGCCAAGATCGTTGTGGATCGAGGCAGAAGACTGGATTTTTATGAGCAGCCAGCCCCGCTCTGGTAGCAGTCGCCATTAGCCTTGCCACCTGCCTTTTTAAACTTTTTTTCTGGAGGAATAGAACTTCAAAGGACATCGGAGAAAGTAAGTGCATACAATTGCTTTCTGTTCAAGGACCTCTCAAATCAGAAGGGAGCAGCTTTAACTGTGAAAGTCTGACGATTTTGATATATTGTTATCTAGCCTCTATTAACAGCAGAGGAGGCTGAAAGTGAAAGCGGAGTCGGCAGATATAATTAATTTAAAGGCATGAGACTCTTTCTCTTAAAGCAACAAGATTGCTTCAAAGCAGAAAATAAACTTTAAAGAACTCAACTCATTAATACTAATTTGGATTGGGAAAGAGAAATATAAAACACCCTTCCCGCACGGACAATTAATTAATTAATTAATTAAAGGACTTCGAGTTTAAAAGGAGGCAAGATGGCGAATGCTTGAATATATTGGGGGAGAGAAGTGAGAACCCCCTTTGTCAGGAAGAAATCCCTTTTTTGCCTTTTAGGACAGGAAGGGAAGGAAGAAAACCCCAAATAAAAGGGGGGAGAAATACAAAAATAACAAAAAATAATTAAGTCTGCTTTGAGATAGAAGAAGCATAAGCAGAGCAAAGGAGGCACTAAGAGAAAACTAATTATAAAAGAGAGACAAAACAAATCACAGGACATAGTCATTTTTGGAAGTGGTCCAAGAGGACTTCAGAGAGGTTAAAGAAATTTGGGGTGTTAATAATTCCATCATTTTTTATTAATGCTTGTGTTAAAATTGGAAGAAACAAAGCAAGGAATAGAGGCTAATTATAGAGATAAAGCTTTTTGAAGTGGGAAGTGCTGAGAAAGCCACGGCTTGAAGTACCAGCAGTGAGAGAAATATAAGAGAGTTTGCGCCGGAAAGAGGACAGGAGGAGGGGGCAACAGACAACAATATTAAGGAATAATAAGAATAATAAAGAAAGATTTCGTCAGAAGGAGGACAGGGGGAGGGGACAACAGAGGGAAGACCCCAGTAGTGAGAAATTTCAAGAGAAAGATTGCGACGGAAGGAGGACGGTGGAGGGGTCGACAAAGGATCTGAAACACTTCACAAGGAGATATTGTTAAAAGGAAGATAAGAAAGGGAACAAGAAACAGAAGAATACAGTTTCACAAAGTAGAAGAATTAAATACTTAATTTAGAAAGAATACAAATAACTTAGAGATAAGAACCTATTTGGGGGCTGGTGCCGGAGATCAAGTTACTAAAACTAAATGTTTTAATAGATTGACTTTGCTTCAATTATCTTCCTTTAATATTAATTATATAATTTTTAAAAAAAAAATTAAAAAATTTAAAAAAAACCATTAAAAATATGCATGCACACTCTCTCAGCCCCAGAAAAGCCATGGCAAAACCCCTGTGGAGATTTTGCCAAGAAAACCCCAAGAACAAGTAATAACAACAATAATCAATATCATCATGGCGGGCGGTGGCGGCGGTAGTGGTGGCGGCGGCGGCAGCAGGACCAGCCCCTGGGCCTCAGGTTGCCTACCCCTGGCATAGTAGTTTGAGCATTGGACTAGGATTCTGAAGACCAGGGTTCGATCACCAGCTCAGCCATGAAAAACACTTGGGCAAGTCACGCCCTCTCAGCCTTAGTGGAAGGCAATGGCAAACCTCCTCTGAACAAACCTTGTCAAGAAAACTCCATGATAGGGTCTTAGGGTTGCCACATGTCAGAAATGACTTGAAGGCACATTACAACACAGAGTGGGTTAACATTTTTATGCCCAGTAGGCTTGCAGGTCATACAGGACTGAAGAGTTGGACTTTTTTGACAGAAGGGATATTGAGGTCATGTGCCAGCTGCTCAGGCTTCCCAGTTCCCTCTGAGGTTAGCTTCATTCCTTGAAGTAGGCAGAAAGTTGCAGAAATAGATATTCCCTCCTCCACTATATAGTCTGAACTATCTTTGTGGCCAGGCAAAGTATCTGGAGGTGGCTTGGTCTTCAATGTGCAATGAAGACCTCACAGCTTTACAAAAGGCCTGCTCCTGAAAGATGGAAACTACTAGAGCCACTTTATTGATACAGATCACAACTACTGCTGGATTTGTTCACCCTTAAGGGTGGGGCTGTGGGCCCTGCACTTTGATATTTACCATTACCCCACTGTTCACGCCTCTCGAAGTGGCATCTTCTGACAGTAAAAAAAGAAAAGAAATAAATTAAATCAAACTTATCAAGAAGAAAGAGCAGCATAGCGCACAAAGTAACTATTATCTCTCTTTCTTTCTCTTTTATTAAAAAGTACTATTTTTCGTGATGGACAAACTGCCTTCAACTCCATTTGAAACTGGATCAGC
Organism: Phrynosoma blainvillii; assembly: GCA_026167975.1. Lineage (NCBI taxonomy): Eukaryota > Metazoa > Chordata > Lepidosauria > Squamata > Phrynosomatidae > Phrynosoma > Phrynosoma blainvillii. Next base: position 160,634,884 of record JANUYF010000004.1, read on the forward strand.
TATTTCAAATTTTATTGGAGACGGCACAAAAATCATTTCATCCCAAGATCTTTAAATTGACCTGTACCTCATCATATTGCCTTATTTTAAGCTGCTCCTCAAAATTATACACACACACGCACACACACACACACACATAGAGAGAGAGAGAAGCTAAGACATGGACACTATTCACACTTCAGACAAAACTAGATGGGGGGCAGCAGCAGCAGCAGCCCTCCGTGCTTTTTAAGTTTCCAGAGAACGACACATGTGCCCAGGAAAGCTCTCTGGCAGATAAAAAAATTGTGCTATCTGGATCGTATGTTTACACTGTCTTTAGATTATTAGGCCCTAGCATGAATGGCTGAATGGTGGATTACTGAGTGTATATTTATTTATTAATGCTGCATGATTATGATTATGATTTTTTTGTTTTGTAGCTCTGAATAATCACAAAATATTATATTTTAAATTGAAATCTGATTATGGAAGTCACTTTGACCATTGCCGAATATGGAAAAATTACATACAAAAAGACTGCTGATAATCATGATGATGATGACACAAAAGCACTAGATGATAACTTATATTGTCTGACCAATATGTTGCTATTCATCCAACGTCAGCAACAGGTTTATGGAATGACTGTGGTTCAGATCCTAAGTTTCAAGACCAGAAGGATAGTTGTGAAAGGGGACATTTCCATTCTCTGCTCTCATTTCTGGACACATATGCCCTAGACAAGATGGGATATAGGATATGGTGGGGTGGGATCCTGGGACAGAGTGACATTGCCCCAGATTGACACAATTGTCTTTCATGATGCGGGCTGTATCTGCACACAGTTTGACACCACTTTAACTGCCATGGAGATGCTCCATCTTGAGAAAAAGCATGCCAAGTGCAGATGAGGGACTAGATCTTCCCATTGTTGCAGGCTAAAGCAAGCCTGGAGTAGTAAAAGCCAGCCAAAAGTAGTATGAACCAATGAGACTGCATTCTCAAGTAAACTTTGTTGACCTATTGATATCACAAAAGTAAAAACCTTACCCCTAAATATGTTAATGAAGCTTGGCTCAGGAACTTGGGAGGAGACCAGATGGGACTTGAAGGTTAGTAACTAAGCAGTAAAATGCTTTGCAAATGCTTGCTTGCTTTTAACCAAAATTGTATAAAAGGACTTGAATGCCTGTTAATTTTGCTCCGGTCCAAAACACACTGCAGAAATAATCCAATTTGAGACTGCTTTAACTGCCCTGGCTCAGTGCAAGGGAATTCTGGGAATTGTGGTCTATTGTGGCCTCAGGGTTTAGAAGGATAAATGTCTCACAAAACTACAGTTCCCAGAATTCCCTAGCATTGAGCCAAGGCAATCAAAGTGGATTATTTCTGCAGTGTGTTTTGGACCCAAGTCAGTTTTGTGACACTACACTCATCCCTCCACATTTGCTGAGGCTAGGGGCACAGGACCTCCATGAAAGTGGAAAAACACTATGTTTTTATCTGAGAGAACACATCTTTATGAATCTCCAGGTCCTCCAGTGAAACTCTGCAAGATATTGATCACAGAATTGCACTGGAAGATTCTCTGAGAATCTCTAGGTCCTTCAGTGTGGCTTTAGGTTAAAGTTGACCATAGAGTTGCGCGGGAGGACCTAGATATTCCTAGATAGAACATATTAATAAAATCTGTGAATAATTAAATCTGTAAAAGTCAAAGCCACAAATGTGGAGGGACAAGTGCATTCATCTGACTCGCCTCAACTCCACAGCTGGATTACACTGGTGGTGTTCTCTACTCCTGTGTGATTCTTTGGTTCATTGGACCAGGTAAGCAGACTCACCACTAACTGGTGGTAGCAATGACTTAATGCTATGAAACTCTGGGATTTGTAGTTTTATGAGATATTTATCCTTCCCTGTCAGAGAGCTCTGGTGCCACAACAACCTTCAGATCTCATAATTCCATAGGATGGAGCCATGGCAGTTAAAAGTGGTGTCAAACTACATTATTTCTGCAGTGCAGATGCAGCCAGGATGGAGCTGGTGCAAGACAGCTTTGTCTAAATAGGAGCAATTTTTCCTCCTCCAGCGCTTTACCATGATCCACCCCACCCCATCCCACTGAGAATGGTTTGTCAACCATTGCATAATCTTCTTTTTGGACTGCTCAGGATCCAGTTTCCCTCTCCCTTGTAGTGAGGTCAGAAAATTTGCATGAAGTGCAAATTTGATACCATTACTACAATTCATAGAAAACATGATCTAATTTGCCTTGAACAGTGAAGCTTTTAGGTTGGCCTCTACATACTATATAGGACGTTATCACACGGGGCTCAATCCAAACAGAATCCAAACAAAATGGCAAACGAATCCAGATTATTTGCCCGTGTTTCCACACGACGTCGCACAGAACCCCAACAGAACCCCGACAGAAAGCGGAAAGAACCGAGAGCTTTTGAATTTCAGTTTCTTCAGCAATTGCAATTGCGCAATGGGAATCATTTCGCATTTACTGTAGGTCTGATAACCAAATACGTATTGTGGCGCATTTCCCCGCTGTTGCCATGGTTCCAGCGAGCATTCCTCTCTCTGCACATGTGCAGGAGGCTCATTTCGGCTACATTTATGGGTTTTTTTCTCTTGTGTGTGGACGTTCGATACACTTACTGTAAATGCACAATGAAGGTAATGACGTATGCGGAAACAAGGGTTATTTCCCGTTTATTTTCGGGATGCCTCATTTCCACTTTTATTTCCGTTTTCTGGCCCACGTGTGATAACATCCATAGAGAAGTTAGCATTATGGTTACAAAGGAGAAGGTAACTGTAACAAAAATTACCTAAATATCTAGGTCATTTGTGTTCTGAGCTTCCTTGTGTTTGCTCAAGACAAGTTTGTAGGATGATACATCTCTTGTTCTCTCAGCTCGGGAACTTTTGGGAGCTTGTTTACAGCTCCCTGCAGCTTTTTGTCTAGAAGGCCAGAAAAGTTAACAAAGCTTATTGCTTGACAAATAAGCCAACTTAACTCTTCCGGCTTCAATCCTGGATCTGGGATACCACTGGATGTTATCAGACATAAGTTACCACTGATTAGCCACGATGCCACTGGTCAAATCAATCTTGAGTTGAAGCCTCACTCAGCCTGCCAATTTTTGAAGCTGGAAGTTCCCTGACTTCAAAAAAGTGCCGGCTGAGTGAGCCTTTGACCTGGGATGGATTTGGCTGGTGGCATCGTGCTAAATCGGTGGCAATTTAGGGCTGATAACATCTAGGAGTATCCCAGATCCCAGATTGAAGACAGAAGTTAGTTGGTTTATTTGGTGAGCAATAAGCTCCAACATTACTGATTCTGTCAAATTTTGGAACTACTCAAGTGAGCTGAAGTAGGGATTGCAGGATAAAAATTCAATGTCTGTTTGAAAATCATGGATGTGCCTTGGAGTGAAAACCTACCTGAGGCTGCAAGATTACCTGGGTTATTTTGGCTCCAGCATCCCAGGAGCCCTTATAAAAAGAAGCAAAAGAGACAGAGCTCTGGACCCACACCTATTTGGAAACCCACAGTCTCTTTATCCCTTATTGTTCCAGGTCTTTCCAGACACTTTGGACTGTGTTTTGGCTATGTTGCTTGTGCCCTTCTTTACTCCTTGTTGCCAACTCTTGCCCCTCTGCTCACCACTGGGCTTATCCAGATTGGTGAAAAGCCTCATGTTACACATGTAGGTATGAGAATTTTTTTAAAGGATTCAAATGACACAGCTCCCATGCTGGTCTATTCTCCATGAATTAGCAGGACTATCTGTGATATTTTATACCAGGGGTAGGCAACCTAAGGCCCGGGGGCCTGTCCTGCCATTGCCACCACCGCCGCCCCCCCCGCCACCGCCACCGCCTGCCATGATGATATTGATTATTGTTGTTATTACTTGTTCTTGGGGTTTTCTTGGCAAAATCTACACAGGGGTTTTGCCATGGCTTTTCTGGGGCTGAGAGAGTGTGCATGCATATTTTTTTAATTTTTAATTTTTTTAAATTTAAATTTAAATTTTAATTAATTAATTGATTGATTGTTGGTGCTTCGGCCCCCCAATTGTCTGAGGGACAGCAAGCCGGCCCCCGGCTCAAAAAGGTTGCCTACCCCTGTTTTATACCCAAGGCTGAAAATAGGTTGTTTTTTTTTGCTCCCAGGACTTTCCTATACAGGCAAAGCTTAATGTTCACACCTATCTCAGTTGAAAAGAATTGAATCGTATGCTCCTTGATGTGTCATCCTTAAAACATGCTAAAGTAACTTCAGTATTTCAGTCACAAAAATAACTTGCATAGCCTTTGTATGGTAGGATTACCAGCAGAAAGTAACCTCCTCCATTTCTGATCAGCCTGAATAGGGCACCACTGGTAGTAAATGAATATAAACCTGACTCCCAAGTAGAGAAGAGGGTAGAGCTGGTTCTCTGTATCAGTCTGGTTCTGTGACAGCAAAGTAGACCAGAAAAGGTTTCTTTTCTCCATCTTCAACAAGAGTTTAATGCGGGAATCATGCCTTGAAACACATTAAGCACCACTTGTTATTCCAGATCCCTATGAATCTATAAAAAAGCAAATAAAGAAATGTCAACCTGTATGCATTTTTAAAAGACACATAATCAACGTAAACTCTCCCACAACTTTGCATAATGCATGGCTGGGACATCTATCCATTAAACATGAATTCTGAGAAGAGAGGCAGGAGCAACGTAAGATGCAACTTGGAGATGGAAAAGAGAAGGTCATCTCAGGAAAGAGGACACTGAAAAGAAAATTAGAATAGCAAAAAAAGCAGAATGGGGAGGAGAGGAGGCCTAAGTACCGTAGTACTCGAGTTAGCCACTGAATTTGACGTGTAGTGGGTGAGGGGAATTTTGGGAATCCTTTTCAGGTATGTACTTTAGAAGAGTCCTGCTGGATTATACCCTGCTAGCCCTCCGTAATCCAGCATTCTGTTTCTACAGTGGTGTCAGAACCATGCCTGTGTGCATGGATTCTGCCAGGTTTTTATTGTTGGGTTTTAATATTTTCATAGTTGTAGTCGATAGGGGATTGTGGGTATGTTAGTAGTTGCAGAAAATATGTTAGTTGGGATAGGGGGTTGGGACTATTGCTACTGGGCTAGAATAGTTTTGAGAAAGTTAGGCCTTTGGAATGTGTAAGCTGTGGGATGCGGAGAGTTGGTGTCTGGATGTAACTGGAAGGAGGGGTGATGGATGAAATGCCTGGGCTGAAGAGAGATAGTGCTGGTGAGAAGGTTTGGAAAAGGGGGGCTGGCTTGATGGGGGGAAAGAGCTATAGGATTTGGAGGTGGGTGCTGGTTTTGGCACCAAGGGTGTTGGATGGAGTTTAATGGTTTGGGAGTTTAACATGTCGTTTGACTTGGAGGAGGCAGTTGTGGCTTAAACGCTGACTGGTGAATTTCTGACTATGTGTTCTCAATAAACTTCTTGTTGGTTCAACTTGCTGGACTTATTGATACACAGAGTTCCTGAATTTGCTCAAATGGCCAGCCACTTGGGGCTACTAAAAGTACAGGAATCCTGTACCACTTTGGGTTCTCAGAGTGAAAACTGCAGACGTCTGCCATTCCTTTAATGGATGTCTGGAACTGGGAAGTTCAGCAGGTGTTGCTTGTTATTCTGTTGTATGACAAGCAGCACCTGCTGAAATTCCCAATTCTATACAGCTTATCAAGGGACAGGAGACATCTCTGGTTTTCACACTGACAACTGGTGTTCAAAGGCAGTCTTCTCTGAACTGGAGGTGATTATTGAGCATCATGTCCTAAGCCCATTATAAAGCCATCTATGATGGTATATCACAGTATATTTTTGTGGTATTGAACTTCTGCCTTTTATCTGAATCTCCCACCATTGAGCTTCAGGAGGTGATCTCAGGTTCTCTAGCCCTTTGAGTCTGAGAAGGGAAAAAAGCCTCCTTGTCCATTTTGTCCACAGTACAAATAATTTTATACACCTCTAGCCTATTCCTGCTTTACTTGTCCCATTTCTAAGCCAAACAGCCCCAAATTTTGTAGACTTTCTTCACAAAACAGTTCTTCTATCTCTGTGACCATTTTGGTTACCACATTCAGTATCTTTTCCAGCTTGAAAATGTACTTTTTGAGGTCTGGTTGCCATTCTCCAAGCATGACTGCACTTATCAAACATATGATGGATTTTGAAGGAAGCCAAAACAGCTTCAATGAGGTTATAAAATTTAATCTGTGCATTCCTGCAACAGAAAGCACTAATGTAGGTTGTTCATCAAACTCTTCTATAGATGTCATTTCTCAGCCTCTCATCAGCACTCTTTCAAGGGAAACTGGGCCTGGTTGCTAAACTCTTCACGCAACAGACCCAGTTCAGAAGATTACGGGAGCATCCCTAGTATTTCACTTCAAGTCAAAATTTCTGGTTCCTGAAAAAAAACAGCAAAAGTTGTCATAGATGTTCTGCCACATAACTAAACAAAATGAAATTTCAGAGCTTATTGTTCTTCTCTTGCTGTTTTTTTTCCCCCTATGCAGAGGTTCCCTGTGACATTGCTCAAGGGACCCTGGTGACATCTGTCAGAGGGCCAGAGCAGTGTAATTGTGACTGTGTTAGAAACTGGGGAGACTTTACTCAGCCTTGAAGTTCCTGGATGACCTTGGGCCACTTGTTATCTCTCAGCATAACCTCTCTTGATGGATGGCTGTATAGTGGAGGAGAGTGAAACTGTATATATTGCCCTGAGCTGCTGTGATAAAGGGCAGAATAAAAATGTAGTTAAAGCTGTAAAGAAGGGGAAGAAGAATGTGCTTTATATGGATTGCTTGACCAGAACCAATGAAAAAAGAAAGTTTCAGAGAGTAGACGTGTAGCTCTAAAATCTCAAATTCTTTGAGGGGTGCTACAAATGGTTGTTCCTCATTATGGCAAATGATTGTCATGTGCCAGAGTTTCATAAACAGTTTCATAACACTCTTCAATTCCATAACCTCTTGCTGCAGAAGCCTAGGCAAAATGTAACTCTGGACTTTTTTGGGTGTGTGTGTGTGTGGGGGGAGTACTGGAAGGTTCAGGGCCTGGCTACTTGTTATAGAAAAGTTATGAGTCTTATCAGCGGTAGGGAGCAGGCATGTGTAACTTTAGTGGGTCTGGAGCAGAGGTAGGCAACCTTTCCCCTTTAAGGGCCGAGGGACTTCAGCTCCCAGAAGCCTCAGCCATGTTGGCCAATAGTCCCATGTTGGCCAATAGCTCCTGGGATTCTGGGAGCTGAAGTCCCTCAGCCCTTAAAGGGGAAAGGTTGCCTACCCCTGGTCTGGAGGAAAGAAATTGTATGCCCTTGGACTTGCAAGGGGGGGGGGGCTTGATTGATGCTCAGATATGCCAAAAATAAACCAAAACAAAAAACCAGAAGTGCCCAAAGATCTACTTCTATTTTTGAAAAAGTGATATTTTTGATATAAAATGATGGAGGAGTCACAGAGATCCATTTAAAGGATGAATGCCCATTCCTGGAGCATTTCCAGGAGAGCCAACTTATCTTTCATCCGAGCAAGATAAAGGGTGATCTGGAGTGGTCTGAGGAAAGTGGAGGGATGCAGAAACATCCACTGAGTCACACTTTGCCCATTTCATGGTGTAGGATGCTGGGGCACAGCTTTTCTGTCATACCCCCAGCCACTTTCCTGTGCTACTCTTTCTCCTTTTTAAGTCTCTGCTTTTGTTTGCTAATCTGGTTGTTCCTTCTGTTCTTGCTTTCAGAAACAAGCAACCTTATTATACATTGACCCTGAATGTCCTCCCTTCCCCATTTTGCCTGCTGTTATTGAAATTTTCTCAAAGACATTTCCACTCCATTTTTTCCTAAGTTATTGCAAGTCTACCACAGTTGGACATACACATGCATGGAATCAGGGCTGGCCTATCATGAGAGGCATGCCCCTCAAGGTATCATACAGAGAAGCAAATTGTTAGTTAGTGGCTTTTATTGTTGTGTTTGTATTGCTAGAAATGGGAAGGAATGAGCAAGGATTTTTCTGCCTCTTGGTGCCAAAATAACTTCCTTGGCTTTGGATACTATGAGGAAAGGAAACAATTTGCAATTCTGCCTGAGGTAGCAAAAAATCTTGGGCTACATAAGATTTGTCTGGCAGTCAAGATCAGGACTATTTTGTTTTATTTTGAAAAAACCCGAAGCCTCACAAATGCAAACTACAGCCCAGTAAGGAATAATAAGCATAAAGGTATTGAAAACAACGCACAAAGCTTCAGAACTTCTGTTGCCTGGGGATCAAGGATGATGAATTAAACAAAATATTAAGGAGTGCAATGGGTGTTTGATGGCATGGCCACAACATTAATTCCAAAGGGGTGTGTGTGTGTTAAAATATGTGTTATTACCACAGCAGACACACAGAGCAGTAGAGGTATTCAGAGGAAGAATGCCAATTCAGTATGAACTTTGGAACTGACAGGTTTGCTTACATCATTAATATCTGTGCAACTTGCAAGAGATTTGCATGCTTGAGGATGCTGAACTCTATTTGAATTTTGGATGGGCCCAGCAAATGCTCACACAGCCCCAATTTCCCCACTATATCAAAGACAATGAAAAGGTTCTTCTAAACATTTTAATAGTAATATCCACCCACCCACCCTTCCACCCACCCACCCACCCACACACACACACACACATGCAGGGCTAATGGCAAGCTGTTTTCTGTGACTTCGGGGGGTTGCAGACTGCCAGAAATAGTGCACATTAAATTGAGGCACTGCCCTGGTTCAGTGCTAGGGAATCATGGGAACTGTAATTTATTGTGGCACCAGAGCTCTCTGACAGAGAAGGCTCAATGTCCCAGAAAAAAATACAATTCCCATGACTCCCAAGCACTGAGCCAGGGCAGTGCCTCAATTTAATGTGCACTATTTCTGGCAGTCTGCAAAGGCCCTTCATCTCCTTTTGCATTTTTTAAAAAATGTGGTTTTGTAATGGCAAATTTTAGATACCCAGATCCAGACGTAGATCAACATTAGATCCAAGCCCAAGCTGTTTATCATTTCCCACAAATATTTGTGACAGTATCAATAAAAATCAGCTTTCCTTACATTCTTCTATACTCTGTGCAATAGTACATTACACAATAGGTGTGTTTAAACTCATAGACACTGAAACTTGAAACCTGATTGCAGTTCAGAACACAGATAATAAATATCTGTTCCTTTCTAGGAAATCAGTCACTGAGAACTTAAAACCTAAAAGGAAAAAATAAATGTCCATATCTCATTAAAAAGCACATTTTCTTTTTCTCATATTGATCTATGTATAGGGACAAGCACATGCAAGCTTTAGCAAATCATTGTTACACAGTTCTACTCAGAAATAAATCTCGCTGGGGCTGAGTGATGTAATGGGGAACATACAGACACAGCTTTCGCCGCTTTTTGCAGCACCCATAGCTCTTTGGCCTCTGCCACTGTGCCATATCCTCCTCTTCTACTTGCATATTTACACCAGTAATGGAGACCTCAGCTAATATTATTTGTCTTTCTAGGAGTCCACAGTATTTGCCCTTCTCTTTCCCAGTATCACATTCACACCCATACATAAAGATGGGGAATACAATGGCATGAACAGTCTTCATTTTGGTATTCAGTGATATATATTTTCACTTCATGTTCTTGTCTAATTCCTTCATAGCTGTCCTTCCAAGTCCAAGTCTTCTTTTGATTTCTTGACTGCAGTCACCACTCAGGTTGAAGACTGCACCAAAGTACAGAAAATTTTGAACTATTTCAATGTCTTCATAGTCAGCTTGAAAATTATGTAGATTGTTTTTTGTCATTATTTTTGCTTTCTTGATGTTCAGAAGTAAATCTGCCTTTGCACTTTCTTCCTTGACTTTCTTTAATAATCTTTCCAAATCTTTGCTATTTTCTGCTAGTGGTATGGTGTCATCTGCATATCTTAGATTGTTGATGTTCCTTCCTCCAATTTTCATGTGTTACGCATGATATTTTTGGCATACAAGTTAAATAGATAGGATGATAGAATATCATCTGGAAACCATTCCATTTCTCTGTATTTTATCTTAACTGTAGACTCCTGTCCTGAGTACAGGTTACACATCAGGACAAATAACTGTTGTGGCACTCTCATTTCTTTAAGAACATTACATAGTTTTTCAGGCATTCCCAGGCACTGTCTGATATACATTTACTTTTTCTGTCATTTGGGTAGACAGTGGATGTTGTTAATTAATTGTTGTAATTGTTTTTTGCTTTAATTGACTTTTATTATTTTACCTATTGTTTGTATTTTAGATTGTACGCCTTTGGCAGATTTTTATTTTATTTTATGCTTGATTGTCTCTTTGTACAATGCTGTGCACATTGACAGCACTTTAGAAATAAACTTTAATAATAATAATAATAATAATAATGATCTATACATTCAAAAGCTTTACTATAATCTACAAAGCACAGGCTGATTTTTTTTAAAAAATTCTTTGGTATGCTCCATTATCCAGCATATGCTTGCTATATGATTCCTAGTGCCTCCTAGTGCCTCTTCCTTTCCTGAACACAGCCTGAACATCTGGTGTTTCTCACTCCATATATGGTAAAGGTCTTTGTTGTAGAATTTGGAGCATCACCTGTCTTACATATGAAATCAGTGTAATGGTCCTGTGATTACTGCAATTCCTGGGGGGGGGGGGCTCCTTGGGAATTGGAATATATACTGAGTTTTTCTAGTTTGTGGCCATTACTTTGTTTTTCAAACTGACAGATTTTAGTTAGAACTAGAGTAGACTCTGTCTCTAAAGCTTGGAGCAGCTCTGTTGGTATGCCATCTGTTATTGGTTATTTATTTTTCTCAAGTGCTCTGAGTGCAGCACTCATTTCATTCTTTAAAACTGGAGCTTTCCTCCCATATGATTCATTTTTAAACAAATCTGTTATCCTGTCATCTCTATTGTTTTCATCATCTTTTTATTTCTTCTTAGGGCCTCGGCAGACGGCTAATAGGGCCGTCTCCGAGTCCCGGAAGAGGAGGGGCAGCCGCACGCGCGGCATCCCTTCCTCTTCCTGAGGTTGTCCTCGGAGCTTCCAACCCTCCGGCTGGCCGGTGCTCCGGGGATGACCTCCCTCCGCAGCGACCGGACGCGCTGCAGAGGATAAGTCAGGGAAAGTGCGCCCTACGTGTTTATGGCGCACTTTCCCTGTCTTGTAAAAGGAGCGACAATTTGCCGCTCCTTTTAGGGTCGCCGCAGGAGCGCCGCGGTCCGGCTGCTGCGGTCCCGCGGCGTTCCGGACCAGGGCGTCCCCAACGCCCTGGTCTGCATCCCCAGTTTGTCATGTAATATAGAACTAGAGCAGGGGTAGGCAACCTTTCCCCTTTAAGGGCTGAGGGACTTCAGCTCCCAGAATCCCAGGAGCTATTGGCCAACATGGGACTATTGGCAAACAGGGCTGAGGCTTCTGGGAGCTGAAGTCCCTCGGCCCTTAAAGGGGAAAGGTTGCCTACCCCTGAACTAGAGTGTACTCTGCCTCTGTAGATTAAAGCAGTTCTATTGGTATGCCATCTGTTTCTGGAGATTTATTTCTCCCCAGTGCTCTGAGTGCAACTTTCACTTTGCATTCTAAAACCAGAGGTTCATCTTTGTATGAATTTTTCATTTCTTTTATATAGTTCGCCCATATATTGTTTCCATAATCTTTTTAGTTCTTCTTTGTCATGTAATGTGTTTCCCTGCTGGTCATAGAGCATCCCCACTCTTGGTTTAAATTTCCCTTTAATTTCTCTGATTTTGTTGAAGAGGTTTCTTGTTCTTCCTTTTTTGTTGTTAGCTTCTGTTTAACTGCAGTGATTATTATAGTAGTTTTCCTTATTCCTGTGCACAAGTCAATTAACATTTCCATTCTGGATTCTGGTTCTACTTCTGTCACATTTCATTTCTGCTTTTTTCTGTCCTTGACTGCTTGTAGAATTTAATCTATCTTCCATCGAAGCTTATCTTTCTTTTTGGCTACATATAGTGCCTTTCTGTTTTCCTCTCTGACAATGTCTCTAGTTTCATTATAGAGTTCTTCTGTCTCCCAATCAATTAGGTTGAATAGTGCAATTTTATTTTTCACATTATCTTTAAATTCTACAGGGATGTTTTCAGGTTGTATTTCAGCCTGTTCTTTAGCTTTACTCTAACTTTTGCTATTAGTAGTTCATCCTCTGTGCTTTTTGTTGTTAACTTCTCTTTCAATGCATTAGTTCATAGTAGTTCTCTTTATCCCTATACACCAGTAATTGAACATTTGCATTCAGTATTCTGGTTCTATTGCTGTCACTTTTCATTTTTGCTTCTTTTGTGTCCTTGACTGCTTGTAGAATTTCATCTATCCTCCATTGAGGTTTGTCTTTCTTTTTGGCTACAGATAGTGCCCTTCTGCTTTCCTCTCTGACAATGTCTGTGGCTTCAGTTCAGAGTTCTTCTGGCTCCTGGTCAATTAGGCTTAATAGTGCAGATTTATTTCTCATATTATCTTTAACTTCTATGGGAATGTTCTTCAGGTTGTATTTTGGCAAGATGGTTGGTTTAGTGTTTTTAAGCTTTACTCTAAACTTTGCTATTAATAGTTCATGGTCTGACCTTGTTTTTGTGAAGATAATGGAGTTTCTCCATCTTCTGCTTCCAATTATGTAGTGGATATGATTTCTATATAGGCAATCAGGTGATGTCCATGTATACAGTCACTTCTTAGGTTGCTTGAATAATTTGTTAGCAATTAACAAACTGTTGGCCTTGCAGAAGTCAGCCACTCTGTTTCATGCTTCATTTCACAAACCTAGGCCAAATTATCCTATGATCTTTGAATCTGTTCCATTTCCTATTTTTGCATTCCATTTGCCTATGATTAGATATTGGTGTGTGATCAATTTCTTCCTGGACAAGTCTATCAGCCCACATTGCACCTAAGCACATTATTCTTTCCAGTCAGAAAACAACAGAAATTGTCAAACAGGGATATTTGTGGTGATGGTGGTGGTGGTTATGTGCCTTCAAGTTAATTCTGACTTGTGGTGGTCGTTTCCTCAGATTTTATTGGCAAGATTGTTCAGGGAGGGTTTGCTATTTCCTTCTTTTTAGGTGGAAGGAGTGTGACCTACACAAAGCCACCTCATGGATTTCCATGACTGAGTGAGGATTTGAACCCTGCTTGTCTAAAATCCTAGTCCAAACCACTATACCATTCTGGTTTGAGAGCAAAAGTAAAATAAACAAACAAACAAACAAACAAATAAATAAAGCCACCACCTGTTGATGAAAAAAATCTCACGAAAGGAATGAGTCTCCCAGTTATTTACCCCTCACTCTTTAATAGGAGAAAAACATTCTATCTGCAGAGAAGTAAACTACTCGTTACTTATGACATGCTTAGATTTTAGCCAGGGCTGGCTCTGCTATTAGGCAGAATGAGGTAACCAATTCAGGCAGGCAGATCTGGGGAGGCGATGGTGGCAGCCCCTGCCTTGGTGCCTTTTCAGCTTTCCAGGGCATAGGCACACTGTGCTAGTGGTGTCACTAGGCTTGGCTTCACCTGGTGTGGTAATTCATGGACCTGCTCCCAGAACTCATCATAGCAAATCCTTAGTAATGTTTCTTTACTAATGTTATTCATAAATCGTAATTCCCATATATCACTGAATGTAATAGCAATAGGTGTGACATAAACAACTAGCAAAATTAAAATTGTACCTTTAAGTTACAATATTATATGCATAGTATACAAGCATCTACATGTACATAGTTTCATGTCATTTAAGTGAAAATTTGGTAAGATCTGATGCTTAAATTTTTTTTAAAAAAAGAATAATTTTTAACTTTTTTTTAAAAAAAAAGATGTTCATTTTTTAAAAAAAATAATATTATTTTTTAAAAATAACTTGGGGCCTCCCCTTTCTCTTCCCCAATAAGCCTCACTGCACTCACACCACCTATTTGGTGTTTCAAAGGCATGCATGCGAACGTCACAGCCTTTTTCTGCCAAAAAACAAATGTTTGGGGAACAGTGGTGTCACACACCCCCTTAGGGTATCACCTGGTGTGGTCCACATCCCCACACTCCCTTGATGACAACCCTGGAGTGTGCCACATGGCCTGCTCCAAACCTTCAGAACTAGTCTGGTGTCTCTGGTGTAGTGGACGATGATGCCATCCCATCAATGGTCAGTTCAGGCAGCTTCTGCATGTGGAATGAGAAGGCCCTGATTGTAGCACAATCCAACCTAGTCTACTTAGAAATAAGCTGTACTCAATGCAGCTCGTTCTTTGGTAAGTGCACATATGATTGCAGCCAAGACAATCTGGGATGCCAGAGTTTTCCTGTAAGCAATATCTATTTTACAGTATTGGTGAGCTGCTCTAGGGCATTTAATAGCCATGTATGCATGAACAGCTGTTAATTATTTGCTGAAAGCACAGCGAAATAAGGGAGAGAAAGGATTTGCTGTCCAGGTAAGGAGCATGACTAAGGAATAGGGTTGATTAACTGAGATGAGATCCTACATGAGGAATTTCAAAGATTTAAGTCTCCGTCAAAAAAGACGTGTGCTCTGCCTACATGGATATCCCTCTGTACCATCTTACTGAGAATAACAACATCTTGACAAAATGTAACTTTGGTGATTCTAACAGCATTTTTTCTTTTTCCTGTATGATTTTTAACACCTTTGCTTGATGAAAAAGCTAGTGGAGGTTTGAAAACTTATATCATATATTTTTGGCCTTTTGGTTGTCCAATAAAGCTATCACTGTTTTGTGGATTTGGGACCTTATGTTGAATGATAACATTGCACAAGCAGATGCAACTGAACGTAGAAAAGAAGGAGTATGAGCAACAGTTTCTACAGTGGGAGGCAGATATACATTGACTGAGAATGTGAAGATGTCACCCTGAATCTGGACATTGCACATTGGACAAAAATGCCCAGCTGCTATTGTAGCAGTTAATCGCTGCAGTTTTATCTTGTTGGTTTTAATTTCTATCTGATTTAATTTTTTTTAATGGGGGTGGGGATAGGGTTGGGATGTATTGTATTTTTAACTTTGTTAACTGTCTGATTGATCTCAGAGGGGTGGGATATAAATAATAATAATAATAATAATAATAATAATAATAATAATAATAATAATTAGAGGAATTTACACAGACCCTGACAGGTTTCCAGTAAAGTGTGGAAGTGGATTTCTAAAGCAGAGGTGGCCTCGTCTTTGACAAACAGGACAGATTCAATCAAACTGGGAAAATGCACTGAGAAACAAAGTAGCAAGGGGAAGCCATAGCAGTTATGCTCAGCAGGACATCTGTTCCTGCAATGACATTCCCTGGAAGCCTTCCAGCCACCTCTCCTCACCTTGACGCATTGAAGGGGTTGGGAAAGCTTCCAGGGGATCCTTTTCATTTCTCATTTTTCACTAGAATTCCAAGGCCATAGAGAAGGAGAATTTTGTTTGTTCTTCATTATTAAGTGAAATGGCAGGTGAGGCCATAGACTAATATAAGGAAGAACACAGTTTTCAATACCAGTACTGGTTTATGCACACAAATCATTTTATACAATCTCCTATTGGCCTCCAAGTTTCCTTTTTTCAATAGCTTAATTGTGGTAGGGGTTGTTGTTTTGTATTCAGTATTGATAAATAACTGGCCATCAGAAATCCTTTTCTGCAGCAAACCATCTGAAAATTTACTAGTAGATGGTAATCAGTCCTCTGGCTGTCTCTAGTTATACGCTTACAGTGTCATTTCCACAATGGAGAGCTGAAATACGCAGACTGCATGTATGTATGTATGTATTAATGTACTAAATATTCAAGAAATGTATTATTCAGAAAACTCCTAGTAACTACTGGTGCCAATTTGGGGCAGAGGAGGCAAATGTGGAGAAATCAAAGTGTCACTCATGGTTTGTTTTGGAAAGTTCCTTGTACACGTTTGAATATACTAGAATAAACAAAGAAAAAATAAATAAAAGCAAATGCATTTGTTTCAGTGTCTTTTATAAGCACAGCAGAAAGAGATGCTAGGGCTTCACTGGCTGCGAGGGAACTCCTAGGGCTGCCAAGGCTAGATTTCAGTTACCACTTATAAAAAGGAGATACCTCTTGTGTTTTTGTAAAACCTTCCCCTTGAGCAGTCATATTCATTCAGCTTTCCTGGAAGAGCCAGACATGTACTGAGAAAGCTTTTTCTCTTGTTGCTGTTGTTGTTGTTGGAAGACTTTCTCTCCCTCATCCCACTGCCTCCAAATTGCACTGCCTGACACATCCTGTGAAGCTGTGAACCAAGATGAAGGGCTTGCTGGTTTCTTTCTCCTCCACCTCCTCCCTTTGCCACCTTTCCCCTGACAGTCTCAGAAGTGCAGTACAGGTGGCAAATTAGCTCCAGTTTCTTGTTAATTGGCAGCTATGAGTGTTTTCCTGCTGTTCAGGTTGTCACAAGCGACCTCAGCACATTTGTGGCTGCGTGTGTGCGTGCTTGTGTGTGTCTGTATGCATGCATGCTTTTTCACTTTTATGGAAGTCACTGTGGGCTCTCATCCAGCCACCTTTCACTCCCTGGGAGCACCATCTCTTCAGAGGATCTGTGTTGCAGGTCCTGGCTGAAGTGGAGATGTGATTAATGATTGCTGCTCAAAAGTCTCTTTTGCTCCCAGTTCTAGTTTTGTCCTTTTCTGTTAAGCTCTCTAGTGAAGCAAAGAAAAGAAAGTGTGACATGCGGCAAAGGAAGGAGGCAGGTAGGCAGGACCAACAGGAGAGGCTGGGGTTTAATCATACAATGCTGTGGATATCCATGCCCCACAAAAAAACTAGGGAATCACCAAATATTATTCTTAGGCCATGAAATAAAGTAAAGGCCAGCTGCCTAAAACATTCCAACAAAACTGATTCTTCATTATTTTATGTATATCATCAATATTTTTCACATCTGCAAATAAAAACCTGAAAATAGTTTGGATGGGGACCTCAAATTGCTGCCAATTTAGCCACAATGCCACCGGCCGAATCCATCCTGGGTTGAAGCCTCGCTCAGCCGGCACTTTTTCAAAGTCAGGGAGCTTCTGACTTCAAAAATTGGCTGGCTCAGTGAGGCTTCGACCCGGGATAGATTCAGCCGGCAGGATTGCGGTTAAATTGGTGGCAACTTATATCTGATAACATCGAGGAGTATCCTGGATCCAGGATTGAAGCTGGAAGAAGTAAACTGTCTTAATTTGAAGAACGATAACGTTGTTCAGTCATTTTACCTCCTCTTTTGTCAGAGGCCCTTCTTTATTTCTCAGGTCTTCAGATCAGGGTTTTGTTTTTGTTTTTTGTTTTTTTAGTCCTTAGAATAATATAATATACTATAGAATATAGTCTCAACTTTCCAATTTGCTTCTTCAATTTTCTTCTTCAAAAAATTTCCAAAATCAACATGATTTCCCACTCTCAGTCCAGTCCAGGTTTCGCACTCTCAGTCCAGGCCAAATTGTTTTCCACATCAGTTCTATCTCTCATCAAAGCTTCAAAGCTTCAAAATAAATTGGAGAATTAGTCCAAAATAAATCTTAATAATAGTTATAATGGCAATTGTCCCAAATATCCCAATGTATTGTACATTTGTCTAATATAACAGTTCCGTGTATCAGAACATGAATAAGGATGTCTGGAGCTCCACTCAGCACAGTCCGGTTTCTGCTCCAGCTTAATGTCTTTACCAAGGCAATGTCTTTGTCCAAGATGGGAAAGCTCCTTTTCTTACCCTTTCTCTTAGATGTCTTCTTTTTTGGTTCGAATCGAAATTCCCCAGTCTAATTTGATATAGTTAAAAAGTGGTGGCGGCACTTTTACCCTCCAGGGTGCGGGTCGGGGGTTGTGAATTGCTCTGCGACCGCTCAGCAACCTCCATCTCCTCCGCTGCTCCTGCCAAAAGGAAGCTTTCGCTTCCTTTCACTTTCTCCTCCGTTCTTTTTCAGAACCTTCGGTGCTGGCACAGGGTCTCCGACGAGCTCCTCCAGACCCCCTTTACCGGGGGGGGTACTCGTCCCTTCCCTTCTCTGCCAATAACAGCCTCGGGAAGGACCCCAAACCTCCCGATCCATGATTGTCTCTCACCAGCTTCGTGAGAGCACAACCTTTCGTGCCGCCATTACCACTCCGCCCCCCTATTACCACTCCGCCCCCCTACCACTCCGCCCCCCCAAAAAACTAGGGAATCACCAAATATGATTTTTAGGCCAAGAAATAAAGTAAAGGCCAGCTGCCTAAAACATTCCAACAAAACTGATTCTTAATTATTTTATGTATATCATCAATATTTTTCACATCTTCAAATAAAAACCTGAAAATAGTTTGGATGGGGACCTCAAATTGCTGCCAATTTAGCCACAATGCCACCGGCTGAATCCATCCTGGGTTGAAGCCTCGCTTAGCTGGCACTTTTTCAAAGTCAGGGAGCTTCTGACTTCAAAAATTGGCTGGCTCAGTGAGGCTTCGACCCGGGATAGATTCAGCCAGCAGCATTGCGGTTAAATTGGTGGCAACTTATATCTGATAACATCGAGGAGTATCCTGGATCCAGGATTGAAGCTGGAAGAAGTAAACTGTCTTAATTTGAAGAACAATAAGGTTGCTGGATGAGCATGCCAACCTGGTTTGGATAATAGAAAGCTGGCTGAATGAAGCAGGGATGGGGTGTGATGGTTGATTTCTCCCAGCTTTGTCTGCCTGAGTTTTCTGTAGGATAGCAGGTAGGCCTAAGGTTGGGGAGTTGTAGTTGTAGTGGTTTATCAAATGCTCACAGCTCCTAATATCCCTGGGATAAATGTCCCATATTATTATGGTGTTTGGCCCATTCTGTTCACTGTCCATCCCATTGGTTTATGCACAAGGAACTAATGGAATTGAACTCTTCATGGCAATGGGGCTGTGGGCATAGTTGATTCCCTGGACCCTGAGCAAGTAACCATACCGACTCGATGCTTGGGCCATGAATACAAGAAGAATTCAAGCTGTAGCAAGCCTATGGTTCTTTGAAGAGAAGGTCTGTAGCATTATGTAGCTTGATTGTGAAGCAGTGTTTTGAGAAAACAACATTTCAAAATGATACAGTTTAAGGCAATATCTGCTGCTGCTGTTCTAGATTTTTTTATGACAAGCAAAAAAAAGGTCTGGTAAAATGTTCAAAACAACACACACACACACACACACACACACACACATTTAGCTAAATGGGAAAAAATTAATAGACAAAAGTTCAAAATGTTCTGCTGTGACTATATCAATTAGCAGATCCATATCAGATTGGCAAGGCTCCTTTCCAACACAGCTGCAAATATTGGTGATACAGCCTTCAGTGTAATGACTTTTTCACAAGGCCAAGAGACTTAGCTGTGGACCTGTTCCATACCAACATTCCCCATTTCCTCACAACACACAAGATTACTGCCTTGGTTTCCAATATAGTGAGCCCTTTGTGTTCACAGACAATTTCCACCATTCCCACAGTATTGGGGAACATTTCTTGTTATGTTTATAGTTGGAGGGGATGTGTTGCAGCATGGGGAAAGAATCATGAAGCTCTCCAGATCTTCTTGAACTGCAATTCCCAGTATTCCTTCCCAATGGCTCTCTTGCCTAGGGCAGCTGGGAGTTGCAGTCCAAAAATATTTGGAGAGTTGTATGATTCCCACCCCTACTGTAGCACTTTAGAAAAACTGGGATCTTTTCTTTGACACACCTGTAGATCTTCCTTTGAGATGGGTTGCGTGTAGAGGCAATGCCAAAAGCAAATCCACCTATAACCATTGCCTTGGAAGTAACAGCTTTCATTCAGGCTACAGTAATCTTTTTGTATCCATTTGTGGATTGTAAAATTGCATCTGAAACATCTGTAGGTGTTTCTTTGGCTCACTGGATTATACATACCTGCTTATGTCAAAAAAGATTATATCATATCACTCTCCACAGTCAATTTTTCTGGATCATATTTTGTACTGAAGTTGAAACTAGAAAATTATCTATCCACCAGTGAAGGGTTGCCTTCTGTCTTGCTCAAGTAAATATATGTGCTTAGGAAGGGTTGGGGAAATTCCCAGTATTGGTGGGTTGTGCTGAAACTACCTAACCCACTGGGGGTCATACCGCTATGGCAATTCATTAGTGATCACTGCCAATAAAGTTGCTGCTGAAATTTGGAGGCATATGCAGTTGCCTTCTGTCATTCTAGCATCCTCTTCTACAACATAGAGCTTTGTAGATTGGGCATGCAGACTGGTGTCCCCTCCTGCTCAGGGATAGTTTTGCTCTACACAGTAAAATATTGTGCATTATCATTAATGTAACTTCTCTGCCCACTTTAGTACCAGGAATTCTAATTTCTTTAAGTGCAGTTGGTAATTTCTTTTTGCTATTAATGTCCTTGACCTGTATGCAGTAACTCATAACTGGCCTTCTCGCTGTTGGTAAAGAATTGGTGCATCCTTTGTCTGAGGCATCCACAAGTAACATTAAAAGGCAGTGCCCTCTTTGAACACACAGTTACTGGTGGGTTCATCTGTGGTCATCTGTGCATCTTTTTGATATTGCTTGATATTGGAGATTATTGCATAACAATTAAAACCGGCTTACCTGAGCCGGCTTAAAATTAGAAGCGGGTGGCATCCTGGTATTATCAGATGCATTTAGCCACCAAAATCACTGCCCAGGTGCAGCCTGGCTCCAGCACTGCTCAGAGAGGTGATCTGGTGGCCATTTTTTTCAAGCCAGAAAATTCCCGGCTTCAAAAAGAGGCATGAGGAGCACCCCTTTGAGCAGCAATGGAGCTGGGCTGCATCTGGGCAGCAATTTCAGTGGCTAAATTCATCTGATAATATCAGAATGCCACCCACTTCTAATCTAAAGCCTGATCAGGTAAACTGGTTTAATCATTATGTGATAATCTTCATTGTCCAGTACAAACTGAAGAAAAGGAGGCTTCCATATGGAGGGGAAAGTCAGTTACAAAGAAAACCAGCAAATGAAAGCACGAAGAAATAAATGAGAGCAATTAATTTTTTTTCAAGGTAGAAAGGAATCTTTTCCAGATTGGGGGCTACACTGAACCTGCAGGATAATGGAAATTGTCCAACACCTTTTTCATCCTGGTTTAGGCTTTTGTCCTTGATCCTCTGCTTCTGTCACAAATTCACAAAAATTCAGAAAAGGCAAAATCCTGAAGGGCTAGTTTGTAAAGAAATAAGCCTAGAAATGGGACCAGCTACTGAGCAATAGAAGGAAGTTCTGCCTTTTATATATACAGCTATCAATATTAAACAGACATAATTGGTGCCTTTGGGATACCAACTTTTCTCACACTCTCAAGGAATTTCTAATGATTAATGTATGCCCAAGGTACTGTCAGCTCAGTACAGATTCTGCGACATGCCTCATGCCCAAATAGGAGGCCATTAATTATTCCTCTTGTTATGGACAAAAGTAAAGCAGAAGCCAGGCAAAAGTGTGTGTTTTCTTATTTGTTTTTAAAAGGGCCATCTGTCAGTGAACTTAAAGTCTTAGTGTTGCTTTATGTGGTGTCACTGGAGTCTTGATACCACATGGTAAAGCAACCTGTTTTACACTAATCATAATGTTAAGAGTTTCTGTATAGTTACTTTTCATGGCTTGGTTATCCATCATGATGATGATGATGTTCTTCATTTATATCTCACCTTTCTTCCAACAATGGGACTCAAGGTTACTTCTAACTCTGGTGGCACAAGAATGTTTTTAATTGCCAATGGAAGGAGACCAAGACTGGGAGCAGCTACCGAGAAGGCCCTCTCCCTTGCTCCTACCAAATGAGCCTGAGAAGGTGGTGAGACAGAGAGAAGGGCCTCTCCAGAAGATCTTAAAGCTCTAATGGTCTCATAAAGGGAGATACAATCCTTCAAATAGTCTGAACTCAAGCTATATAGATGTATAGGTCATCTCTAGCTCTTTGAATTGTGACTAGCAACTAGTGGAGCTGTTGCAACAAAGGAGTTTTGTACTCCCTGTACTCCGTCCCACTTAGCAATCTGGCTTCAGCGATTTGGGCCAACTGAGGTTTTTGAGCAGTTTTCAAAGGCAGCCCCACATAGAGCACATTACAGTAATCTAAGTTGGATGTAACCAAGGCATGTGTTACAATGGCCATATCTGACATCTCTAGTGGGTGCAGTTGACACACTAGCCTTAACTGTGCAAATACATTTCTGGTCACCTCCAAAACCTGGGTTTCCAGGTTCAGGCTGAATCCAGGAGTAATCTCAAACTGCGAATCTGTGGTTTCAAGGTGAATCTAACCCCATCTATGCAGATTTCTATTCTTAGCAGAGGCCAGATTTTCCAGTTATATCATTCCACACTGATATTTAAAATGCTTATATGATAAAATGGTTATATAGTTTACTTCCAGTTTAACTGTTGCTTTTGTAAGTTTTTGTACTGTGTTTTTAGACTGTTAAGCTGCTTTGAGTCCCAATTTTTGGGGGGGAAACAGGGTACAAATAAATATCATCATCATCATCATCATCAGGCTGGCCTTTGACAATATTTAAGAACAGTATGCATATGCAAAAATTAATACAAATGAGACCAACAATCCATTTACTTTCTATTTTGTGATGAAGCTATCATTGGAATGTCATTTCTTTTCCAGAACTGTGATTGTGTGTTTGTGCATGTGTAAAATTTCTCTTCCATTCTAAATCTAGTTTGGTTCCCCCTCATCCTTTGCATGTGTAGCCTATGAGGTTAGTCAGCCTCTCTAAACAAGATAGATGCTGCTTCCAATTTTCACCATAGGTATGTATGCAAAAGTCTGTTGTCAGCTTAAACTCATTATGGAGCTTATCACACCACTAAAATAAAATGCCTAACTTCTCCCGAATTCAGTTTTAATATGGGCAGCATCCAGATACTATTGCAGGGATTTTGCTGCCAAATCCACTGCCTGGGTCCAGCCCGGGTCGAGCCAGGTCCCAGGTGTGCTCAACGTGCCTCTTTTCAAAAATTGGAGTTTTCTGACTTAAAAAAAATGGCTGCCGGAGTGCTCCTGGGACCAGGGCTGGACCCGGGCTGGATGTGGACAGTGGATTCAGTGGCAAAATCCCTGCAATAATATTTGGATGCCACCCAAATTAAAATTGAATTCGGAAAAGGTAAGATGTTTTATTTAGTAGTGTGATAAGCTCCCATGCTGGGATCTGAGCCAAAGGAGACTCTCCCTCCAACTAACATCAACTGAGTTAATGGACTAGACCCAGGTCATAGCCTGGCACTTTGCTGCTGACATTTTCTTCTCAATTCTCTGCACAAATAACTATTTCTCTTTAGAGCCTTGTTCTTATTGCTACTGACTGAGGCCAAGAAACATGGCTGAGAGGATGAGTGCACTGCTGAATGGCATGATGTGGTAGGATAGAGGCAAAGAATGTTCTTTCAAAGAGTTCTCAGTCTATTACTTGGCGGGATCTGCTGCCTTAAAACCAATTCTAGCAAGAAGTTGGAAAAGGTACCTTTTGGGACCCCAACTCAGCAATGGCCATGCTGTTGTCCTGGGAGTTGCAGTCCAAAAATACAACATTTCAAAATGTTACTTTAGATGCATCATTTGATGTCTGCATGAGTTTGCATGGTCACTAGCTTCTTCAGAGATGCAACACACATGCCCACATTGAGAACCCACAATCCTATTGTAGCCTTTCAGATCCAACTGGTTACCTTACTATGGGCCTTTACAGACTGCCAGAAATAGTGCAAATTGAGGCCACTTTAACTGTCCTGCCTCAGTGCTAGGGAATCATGGGAACTGTAGTTTATTGTGGCACCAGAGCTCTCTGACAGAGAAGACTCAATGTCTCAGAAAAAAATACAATTCCCATGATTCCCTAGCACTGAGCCAGGGCAGTTAAAGTGGACTCAATTTGCACTATTTCTGGCAGTCTGCAAAGGCCCTATGTCTAGGAGACCAACACCCTGACACACTTTATACTGTTGCTCTCAGTAACAGGGAAGATTGAGATGACCTATTGACAAACTATTCACATGAGGTGGTTGTGCATGATAATTTTCTTTCCATCTACTTCCTATTTTTTTCCTATTATTAATTATAATTCCCATTATATTTTCCAGGAGCAGAAATAGAACCCAGAGTCCCTTCTCTAGGATATATCCTCAGCCTATTTTTCTGTTTCTTAGGACTTTATCACAAGAGGCAAGTAAATTGCAATTACATCAGGATAACTGAGCTTCCATGTGGAGCTTACCGCATGACACTGTTCCTCTTCTGTTGTCCTCCTGTGGGAGACAGTTTGAAACACATTTCTTATTATTAACACACACACATAAATCTGTTAATGACCTTTTCCTTCTCTGGCTTCTGTTGTACCATGATTTCCTAACCATATATTCAATTGTGCTTTTATGTTGATTCTGGGTAGTCAGGGGATGTGCTATGGGGAAACATCATTCCACAACATCAGGGGAAAGGGAAAATGGATGGATGGATCCCAGGAAGCTGAGCACTCTGAAAAAGTGGTGATTCATGGGCTAGAGAGAAGGAAATCAACTGGTGCCTGGTCTGTGTGTGTGTCTATGTGTGTGTGCAAGTGCATCTGTGGGGAGGGGGGTGTTAAGAAGATAAAGGGTTCAGACTGGTGGCAGGGACCAACTCTAGTGGAAGTAGAAGGGAGGAAGAGGGTTGTTCATTTTCTGGTTCAAGGGCAAGAAGTGCACCCAGAGGGAGTGTAGAAGGGGTACAAGAAGAAAGGGATCTCCTCTGGGATCTCTGCCCAGCTGTCACTGTCACACTCCACAGATCATCCCCTACCCCCAAACCCTGCCTTTCCCCCTTTTTGTCGTTGTTAACTGCCCTCAAGTCAATCTTAACTCATGGCGACCCTATGGATGAGACATCTCCAAGACCCCCTGTCCTCCACTGTGCTGCTTGATTCCTGCAACCCCTTAATACCTGTGTCCTACTTAATAAAGTCCATCCATCTGGTATGTGGCCTTCCTCTCTTCCTACTTCCCCCCCCCCTTAGCAGTCATGAAAACCCCTTAGCAGTCATGAGGACAACCTCCTGCTATCATACTATTATGCCAGGGTGTTACAATGTCTTCATTCTCTCAAACACTTAAGATTACTTGTAATTTATTTTTCTGCTTGGAGGATCTCTCTGTGTGTGTCAAACTAGGAAGAGGGGTGGTAGTGACTGGGCAGTGCCCAATGCTGCATGTGATAAGGTTTTTGCAGGAACAAAGGCTCCAATGCCAGAAAGATTATGAAAGTGCGATATGGAAGAGAGCAGTCCCAATTAAATCGTGCTTTTGAAAACAGTGTTATTTTAATGGGAAAAGAGGTTCATGTGATAAGGCTCTTATTCTCAAGTGTGTGTGTGTGTGTGTGTGTGTGTGTGTGTACACAAGGCAAAAATCCCATACTCACCTTGAACCTGGTGCAATCAGTTCAGATAACATACAGCCAGTTCTGCAGCTAAATTGCTTCTTTTAGCTTTTAATTTGACTTCAGAATACTCGCAGGTTACTCTGGAGCTTCCAGGAAACTGCAGTGTGACCTTGGTGTTGTTGGAGGATGGACAGATTGATTGGGTTAGATTAGGGTGATCCAGTTGTCCACATGTCACAAACACCCATTAGGACAGATTGGAGGTGGCAGATGTTGGCATTTTCTTTTCCTCTCACTGATCAGTGCTGGAAAGCCTCCCCAGGCTACCTCTGCCTCACACTGGCCAAGGAGTTCCCTGGCAAAGCCTTGCTGGTGATGTTTTTTCTGGTGTGGTCAGAAAAGGGCACCCAGCCATGTGATAAATGAGGAGATGACCCCCTCCAGTGGCAACAGCCTCAGTGCTGATGTGCTGTCAGCCCAGGCAAGCATCTGGACAACAAGGTGGCTTCACATCACCTTTGTGCTGATATATGTGGTGCTCACATAGTGAACCCAGGTCAGATCCAGAGCAGAATACCCCAAACTGTGCCTAGATTATTTCAGTTTGTGTAGACAAGCCCAGGGTTACCAATCTGATTAAAATTCCATAATAAAACACAGGGCTCCAAAGCAAACAAACTACCAATAAAACCACACAATTAAGCTTTACAGGGCATGACTCTGCTCCTGTTCATAGTACCAGGAAACATGCTCTATTGAACTCTGTAGTAGTTTCTTCTGATTGCATAGATTCAACTTGTGAAATAGTTTTAAGGAAAGATCCCAGCCATCTGAAATACAATTTCAGTATTTAATTAGAAGAGCAAACAAACTTGCAAAGAAGCAATTTAAACGCTAATGCAGGACCACATCAAAGGAAGGAAAAGACATGGTCTTTGCTTGATTATTTCTCTTGGCTTCCTCTATACTAATCTGTTATAAGCAACAATAAAATCTGAAAGATTTGTCATCACCTCTTGTACTTATCCAGGCAAGGAGGGTCTGTCAATGGCACTGAGGCAACTGAGCATGAGGTTGTCAGTCCTCTTCTGAAACAACTTCTTTTTTCTCCTTCATGAATGACAGCAATGTATCCCAGATGAACAGGTTCACCCAGATTAATTTGGGCTGTGCTTCATCCTGTCGAGGGCTAAGAAGAACTTTGATTCCACATTTGCTGCTGGTTTAGTAAAGCAAGGTTTTCTGTATGCATCACCTTTCAATATCAAACTATATATACAAGAGGACAAATCCTAGATCCCATTTGCTGGCATAACTGTACCAGCAGAGAAGAGGAAGATCACAATGTGGCAGGGGAGGAAAAGGGATGCCAAGCACTGTGACAATCAAGCAAAACCCACCCCCATTAGGAGATAAAGGCTGCATCTGCACTGCAGAAATAACCCAGTTGACACATCTTTAACTGCCATGGCTCCATCCTATGGAATTCTTGGATTTGTAGTTTGCTGTGGCACTAGAGCTTTCTGACAGAAGAGGTTAAATATCTCACAAAATGACAAATCCCAGAATTCTACAGCATTGAGCCATGACAGTTAAAGTGGTGTCAAACTGCAATGCAGATGTAGCCAAAGCTTGCTCTGCCAGCTCTTGAACTCGAGAGTATTCAGGGCAGTTTTCTCTTCTGATGGAGGACAGATTCTAGTATTCCACCAGTCAAAAAAAAGTCCTACCCTGTCACGAATGACCCTTAATCCAGCATAAAGTAACAAATAGGATTCCAGCCTGTTCTGAAAGAAGTCAGAGGCAAATGAAATATACTACCTCAAACTATAGGTATGAGGTGCATGGTTTTAGTGTTCCACACATTAAAATATGTTTGTCCAAATAGAACATTGCTGTAGAAGGGGAGAAGCTAGTTCTCATTGATTAGCCTCTGGTTTCTCATTGAGGTACTTATATTTATTTTTATTAGCAGAGCATTTTCTAGGCAGTAGTGGCTCAAGTGGTTAAGATGCTGACTCTCTTGATTGCAAGATCGGGAGGTTGGCAGTTCAAGGCCCAGGTGCTGCATGATGGGGTGAGCTCCCATCACTGGTCTCAGCTTCTGCCAACCTAGCAGTTCAAAAGCATGCAAATGCAAGTAGATAAATAGGTACCACTTCTCAGTGGGAAGGTAAACAGTATTCAGTGCAGTCATGCTGGCTACACGATCACAGAGTAGTCTCTGACAATGCTGGCTCTTTGACTTAGTAATGGAGATGAGCTCCGCCCCCTATGATCAGACACGACTTGACAATCCTGTCAACAGGGAATACCTTTACCTTTTTCTTACCTAAGAGTACAAAAACATGATATTCTCATCATTTAGCCAGAAGTGATAAATCTGCTCTACAGCCTCAGGGTTTACCTTTTCCATTGTCCTGCATGTATGTAAACTGGCACTTTATAGTCATTGCTCTGGATCTGCTACGGCTGTTTGTAGCATTAAGAAATCCTCATGTGGGACTCGAGCTACCATCACCAGCCCAGGACTCAGTGTGTTACAGCAACAGCATCCTTTCATGGCCATCTCATGACTGGTGGGGAGCAAGGGAGGATTGTAGAAGCATCTTGCTATGTTCCCATAGTCAGATGCTGATCAAAGACCTCTGCAGCAGAGATCTATTGAGTTCCTCTGGATTATGTCATTGGTTGGCATCTAGCTATGGGGACATAGCCAGTTTCCTTGCCAGTACCTACCATTCTTGAGCAGCAATGGAAAAGTCCTGGGGTGGGTGGCTTATCACATAGGGTGACCACATGTCATAACTGCAAAGGAGGACAAGACACCTCAAAATGTAGGACATTCAAGAAAAATTGAGGGCATTACAAGCTAAAAGCTAAAAACTCTTGCATAAATTGATTTCATATGGTTTATTTACCTTTATATTGCATATACTATATTTTATTATGTACTCAACCACATTTTTCTGATGAACTTATCTTCATTATCTTGTTGGCTTGCAATATACTTACAGAACTCTGAGCAAGACAAATGCTTAAAATTGTACTTTGCTAGCACCAAACCTTTGATTTGAATGCTACATTTAAATTATTCCTTTCATTTGTCCATTGTGCTGAAATGAAGAGGGTGGGGGGGGAGGGGAAACTATTTCAATATTTGCATTGCATCCTGAAGCAGGCCATTGCCTAACACCTTTTTCCCTTCAAGAAACAAATGTGCCCTGAGCTCTGGGGGCAAGTCTTGTCTGCTGCTGCTTCTAGGAAAAAAGAACTTTAAGAAGGATCCATCATATCCTGCTATTTGCAGCAAGAACAGACTGTCAAGTAGAAGACTTTCTTGAAGGGGAATAGCAAAAGTGGTGTTACTCAATGAGCTTTTTAGTCCTGCTCAGAATGGAGGACATTTTGGAATTCCTCCTGGACAGAAAGTCAAAATGTAAGACACATCCTGGAAAAGAAGTATGTCTGGTCACCCTGCCATCAGAGTGCAATAG
This sequence comes from Phrynosoma blainvillii, assembly GCA_026167975.1. NCBI lineage: Eukaryota > Metazoa > Chordata > Lepidosauria > Squamata > Phrynosomatidae > Phrynosoma > Phrynosoma blainvillii. Next base: position 160,663,859 of record JANUYF010000004.1, read on the forward strand.
TGAGTCCTGGGAGAGGGTGGCCACTATGGAGGAAGGAAACATCAACCTCTGTAACAATAACAAAAAATATGTATGTAAGTGTAAGGTGGAATTATGCCTGTGTACTACCAGGATGCCAGACATTTTCTTACACCTGTGTACCACGCTCCTGTCATAGCAAGAGAAAGGATGGAATTAGTTGCTACTTCCAGAAATAGCATCTCTAAGTCTCCTTTTTCTCTGCTTATGAATGCAAACTGTTGCAAGATTGAGTGTGGGTGTGTATAATTTCTTGCTGCATTCATTGCTTAGCTTCTCTTGCTTTGATTAGTGTTCTTAATTAATACTGTTGGTTTTGATTGTTTTAATTTTTAATTTTTAAATTTAATGCTTGCTCTTAGACACTTTGGATTATTTATGTAAGAAAAAGGGGACACAGAATTTTCAAAACAAATAAATGTTACATCATTAAATGATACAGGGAGAGAGAGAGAGAAAGGAGGAGATGGAGGCAGCAGCGCTGTTTCTTCTTGCAGCCATATGTTGACTGTTATGTGCGGGTCAAGACAGAGATAGAAAAATGGGAGAAAAAAGACAGAGATAGACCTTAACCACTAATGTTCGCTAACTCTCTTTTAACTTAGCCTCCCTCCCTGTGTCGTTCCTTTGATTCTTCCATCTGAAAAATTTAACTTGCTCTAGATTACATAATGGACTCCTTAGGGGACAGGGGATTCATCTGGCTGCTTTGAGTGTGGAACAAGCTGCCAAAATGAAATAATAATGACTGGTGAATACAAAAACCCAATTAAAGGGAAATGGCAGTTAGCACAGTGAAGAAGTGAGTTCTGGCCTGGACAAATATCTATTCCTGTCACACACCTACTAGCAGCTATTCTCTTTCCAGAGATGGCTTTAGTGCCAGTCTTGAGAAAGCCCAGGCATCAAGCTCTAACCACCATCACCAGAAATAAGTTAAAGGGGTGCATCTGAAATGTAGGCAGCCCAGGCTTAGGATGTTATCACACGGGGCCTAAAGCAGAAAGAATCCACATCCAATCCCATCCTATTGCGGTTTTTTTCCCCGTGTGTTCACACGACGTCACACAGAACCCTGTCCCAACCCCATCCCAATGCGGCATCATCCCCGTTCTTTTGAATGCTGGTTTCTTGGGGAATTACAATTGCGCGACCAGAATGATACCGCAATAATACCGCTTTCGCCGTATGTCTGATCATGAGATACGTATCGTGGAGCATTTCCCCGACATGACCCATGGTTCCCTGCGCTATTTCCCATGGATCTGTGAGGAAGCATCTTATGACGTGTACTTCCTGTTTTGATCGGGCAGCAAGAACATCCTTGCTGGGTTCTGGAAGGGATCTTCTCACTTGTGTGAACGGCAGATACGGTTCCCAGGAGCACATCTATCGCGGTTTCGTTAATTGCGCAATGATGCTAGTTGCGTCTGATAGCCATTTCTGTCTTGTAGGGTCTATACCAGTATAGTTCTAGATTGATTCCATACCGCTTTCTTGCCGCTTTGAGACCCGCGTGTGATAATGTCCTTAGCCTGGGCTCAACTGTAAACCAGGTGAGATTAGAAATACAGACTAGAAATGAGAAGCAAAGACTTTTTAAAAATTGGTCTCTTTGGGTTTGTATGTGGTGGTGGTGAGAAGGTGAATTTTTGCCCCCAATGGAAATAAACACCAGAAACCACAACTGTCACGACAAAGGGAGAAACGTTTCCAGGAGAGGTTCCAGCACTGTTACTTTTTCAACAGGACTCTCAAACCTGTCTAAAAATAAAGGAAAGTCCAGACCCTACCTGAAAGACCTTGTCCTCTGAACTGCACTAGACCTCTGTCTCATACCCATCACATCCCAATATGATGCCTTCAATTAAATCAAATAAAAGACAGCACACACACTCTGGACTTGGAGAGCAGAAGATCTAATACAGCTTGGGAACTGTGTTAGGAGACTATTGGGGGTTGCAGACTGCCAGAAATAGTGCAAATTGAGTCCACTTTTAGGGTTAGGGTTAGTGCTAGGGAATCATGGGAATTGTTCCCCCCCCCCCCCGAGACATTGAGCCTTCTCTGTCAGAGAGCTCTGGTGCCACAATAAAATACAGTTCCCATGATCCCCTAACCCTAACCCTAACCCTAAAAGTGGACTCAATTTGCACTATTTCTGGCAGTCTGCAACCCCCCTATTGCACTTGGTTATAACCCAGCTTACTTGAGCCGGCTTAAAATTAGAAGTGGGTAGCATCCTGATAGTATCACACACATTTAGCTGCCGAAATCATTGCCTGGCTGCAGCCCAGCTCCATCACCACTCAGAGGGGTTCTCCGGCAGCCATTTTTTCAAGCCAGAAAACCCCTGGCTTTGAAAAGAGGCATGAGGAGCACCCCTTGGAGCAGCGTTGGAGCCAGGCTTCTAAGGCTGCATCTGCAATGCAGAAATAATGTCGTTTTACACCATTTTAACTGCCATGGCTGGATGCTATGGAATTCTGAGATTCATCCTTTTGTGAGATATTTAACCTTCTTTTCCAGAGAGCTCTGGTGCCACAACAAACTACAAATCCCATAGGATGGAGCCATGGCAGTGAAGCCTCAGATTCTTGTCAAATGCCAAATACTCCGATCCAATGGAGGGCATGAGTCTTCTGTGTTATTACTTCCTCCTTGCTTGGAATGGAGAGATTTACAGAAAATATTTTGCTTCCATGAACTGCTCTGGGATTTACAGGAGAGTTGAATGACATCTTCAAAACTCCATGAAGTGGAAGCCAGCAGTTTTACCCATACCTGGCTATATGGGGTTATGAGAAAAGTAACACTTAGGACATAAGTAAAATAATTACAAAAAAAGAGACCTAGCACAAGTTTATTCAGTCCAATTTGTAGTCCATCAGTTCTGAAAATCTACCAAAGCAAATGTTGCTGTTCAAATCTTTGAAGCAAATGTGGGTTATATTTTTAAGAATTAATTTTTAAGAAAATGGTCTAATAGCATAGAAAGATTTATTGGGGAGTGTTGCTGTACATCTTTATAATTTGACCCTTGACATGTAGTGGATTTTAATATTTTATACCATTTTATAGTTAGTATGCAGCGTTGTTTAGACATGAAGCCCCAACCAGAGTAGACACACTGAATCAGTGAAACTCACATAAGTGTTGGTTTTCCAAATTCCCTCTGAGTCAATGGATCTACTCTGAGGAGCTTATTGCACCGCGGGGGAAAAAATATCTTAACCTTTGGACCCAGGCTCTATTTGGGCAGAGGAGTCGGTGGCAAAATCCCTGCAATAGTATCCGGATGCAGCTTGAATTAGAATTGAATTTGGGAGAGGTAAGGCACTTTTCAAAACCTGTGTGATAAGCTCCTAAGTAAGACTAACAACTGGATTTATTCCTTAGAGTCTGAGAAATGATATGTTATGATATTATAATCATCCATAGCTGATTTTGTTTAATAATTTATACCTTGCCTTTGATCCTAAAGCAGGAGTAAAAATAATTATAACATTTAAAATATTGAAAATTATATAAAATATAAAGAAATTACAATATAAAAGTACAACTGAATTAAAAGCATTTAAAAGATAGCAATAAGGATACTACGGAACCCACCCATTTGACTTTTATGATAGGAAATGTATTTACTCGTGACAATATGCAACCATGGACAGCATATGTTGTATGTAGTACTCCAAAACAACACTTTGTGGTGATAGCTTCATTAGACCAACAAAAAGGCACAAAATGCATTATGCAAGCTTTCAAAGCTCACAAGCTCCTTCATTTGGCATGGATGTTAAAAGTCATTTTAGGGGAAGAAATCAGCCAGTTTTCTAAACTTATTTTGCCCTCCAATTAGCCAGCCCACCTGATACACATGGAAAAAATCAGCCCAATCCTGATACACATGGAAAAAAATAAATAAATAGCGTTTTCCCTAAAACTGTGAAATAAAAACATGAGTTTTTAAAATATGTATTAATGCCTAAAAGAAGTGCTTTCACTGTGAAACTGGTTGTGTGTTCCTACAGAACTGGAAATGAAGTGAGTACATATTTTTGTTTTTACCTCTGAAGACAACCCCTTGGTGTTCAGATGACTGGCAAGATATATGTCCACCTTTTCCTATGGAGCTGAAACTTAGAGGTTTGCTTGATCCTAATTAGTTTAATAAATTTATCGCATTGTGTTCTTGTAATGTAATGGGTACGTAGTGTGGATGGAACAGAACGTATTTTATCACATGGTATGATCCTCATCGAGTTCCCATTCCGTGCTCTGACAGTCCCTAGCCTGTTCCAGCAGGAGAACTGTAAAAATGCGTCCTCAGCCAGCAAGAACGCTTTCAGACTGTTCCAGATGATGTGTGTGCAATAATCCTACTCGGTCTCAATCTGTCCTCGTGTTCTGGTTGGCTAAGACAACCTCCTCCCCTCCCATCCTAGAACGTCCACAAACTCAACTCAACTCAACTCTTCCAGTGTTGACACAAGGAAGGTGCCACAGGCAATTTAAAAAATTTTTATTTTTATTTTTGTAGATTGAATTGTGTCATGTTTACAAGAAAAAACAATGAATGCTCGCTACCTAAACCTCTCAGTAGCATTCTTTCCAATGCAGACATAGAGATTTTCGCAACAGTGAGCATGCGGCAATGAGGGACGGCTGAGGAACTACTTTAGTGCCGGTACCGGTACAACAGTAAACACAGTGTGATAATATGTGTTCTCATAACGTTACTATCGCATTATCAATAGTTTAATGTGGTAACACCCATTCCCATACCGTTACATTCCAGGGACTTGGTGGGAACGTTACAGGTACTAGTGAGATAAGCTTATAAGAAACAGAAACTACACGGTACCATTGCCCTGTCACACTCCATATCTGTATTTGCTTGGAATGAAACCCGATGAGTATTTTATGTTGGTTAATTAGGCTTTGCTTATTCCTATCAATGGCCAAAGCAGGTTTCTCAAAGTTGTCCTGAACTTTCGAAGGATATTTTTGTTCCCCTTGACCTGAGACACAATTGCACAAGGAGTCATGTCCCTGGAAGCTGGGAAAATGAATTGTTTGTTCCTGAGGACCTTTGGGTGTATGTGTGAAGCACATACTAACGGTTGCTTTTGAGAGCTACTGGGATCATGACATATATTTCTTCTTAAGCCATTTCTTCTCTGCTTTTTGCAGTATTTTGAATTACTATGCAATATGGCTGATTGCTGCACAGTGATTTATTTTCCATTTCTAATTCTCAGCAAGGTTTAGATTGTTCTCTGTTTTATAGAGAGAGGAGTGAGTCTGGGTGCTATTAACTTGCCTTTCCCACTGGATTAATAAAAGCTATAATGAATTTAATCCTAGGCGCCTTGACTGGAGAGTTATGTCTCTAATGGAGCAGAGCAATCACGAGACAAAGCAAGAGAGAGGTACAATCTGGACTGCTGGGATTGAATGTTCAATCACAAACAGCAACCACTCTGCAAAACTTCTGCTGCTGCCTTAATTATTGAGTTGGGTTTAATTACTTCCCTGAAGACCCAGCTGTTAACAATTGTGCATTCAAAGAGGTCCAAAGAAAGCAGATGTCTGGATGTTCCCACTTGTGTTGTGGACTAGTATCACTCCTCCCCCCTTCAGCTTTTTAGATATGACAGTAAGTATCCAGTTGTATTCTTGTCTCTTTTTCTACAGAGCTTATCACATTCTTAAATAACTCGCCTTACCTGAATTTAATTTTAAAATAAAATTCAGGTGGCATCCAGACCCTATCACAAGGGTTTTGCCACTGAAATTTCCACCCGAATGCAGCCTGGGGCCATCCTTGCTCCTAGAGTCACTCAGCGCAGCTCTTTTCGAAGCCAGGAGTTTTCCAGTTTGGGAAAATGGCTGCAGGAGCAGCTCCAGGAGTGGGATGGACCAGGATGGTTCCAGGCAGCGATTTCAGCAACGAAACCCTTGTGATAGGGTCCAGATGCCGCCCGCATTTAACTTTAAGCTGGATCAGGTAGGGCGAGTTATTTAAGAATGCGATAAGCTTGTACATCTAAGATCCTTTCTAAATCCTCAACCCCATCCTCACAGTTCTGATGGCTCTTCCCTACTTGCTATACATTGTACACTTTCATTTAACCTATAACAACCTGTTCTGTTGGAAGAAACATGTTTGCCAACAGTCTCAAGAATGTGATCAGGAGGGCTTTAAACTGAGTTATGTGGGGAAGGGAGACAGTGTGGAAGATAAAAGGACTGGAAAAAATAGTGAAACTGTCATAGAGGGAACAAGGCAAACAGTGCAAGGACCCAACAGTGGGAGGCAAAAAAATGTGCACAGGCAGCAAGTAAAGGGGACATATGGACTTAGATGTCTCTACACTAATGCACAGAGCATGGGAAATAAGCAAGATGAACTTGAACTCCTAGCACAACAAAACAATTATGATATAATAGGCATCACTGAAATCTGGTGGGATGAGTCTCATGACTGGAATGTAAAAATACAGGGGTATAATCTTTTCAAGAGAAACAGGCCAAACAGGAAAGGAGGAGGAATAGCATTATATGTCAGGGATATTTACACCAGTGAAGAAATCCAGGACATCAGTCATGGAAGCCAGGTGGAGAGCATCTGGATAAATATTAAAGGGGAGGGAAACAACAGGGATGTTATTGTGGGAGTCTACTACAGACCCCTGACTCAGGCAGAGGAACTGGATGATGCCTTTCTAGAACAGATAACCACACACTCAGAAAGGAGAAATATAGTAGTGATGGGTGACTTCAACTATCCTGATATTTGCTGGAATTCAAACTCAGCAAAATCCTCAAAGTCTAGCAAATTTCTCTCCTGTCTTGAAGACAATTTCATTGTCCAAAGGTGGAAGAGGCAACAAGGGAGTCAGCTATTTTGGATCTGATCCTAACTAACAGAGAAGACCTAGTTAATAGGGTGCAAGTGGTTGGATCCTTAGGTGGGAGTGATCATGTTCTCCTGGAGTTTATTATACAATGGAAAGGAGCAGCCAGGCATAGTCAGACACGCATTCTAGACTTTAGGAAAGCTGATTTTACTAAACTTAGAGAAATACTGGGGGTGATCCCATGGTCAAGAATACTAAAAGAGAAGGGAGTTCAAGATGGATGGGAGTTTCTCAAAAGGGAGATACTGAAGGCACAATTTCAAACAGTTCCAATGAGGAAGAAAAATAGGAGGTGTCTCAAGAAACCAGGATGGATGACTAAGGAACTTTCAACTGAACTAAGTTTTAAATGGAACATGTATAAGCAATGAAAAAAATGAAAAATCACCAAAGAGGAATTCAAACAAATAGCTAGCACATGTAGGGGTAAAGTCAGAAAAGTTAAAGTGCAGAATGAACTCAGGCTTGCTAGAGAGGTTAAGAACAATAAAAAGGGCTTTTTTGGGTATGTCCGCAGCAAAGGGAAGAAGAAGGAAATGGTAGGGCCACTGTGTGGAGAAGATGGCAAAAAGTTAACAGGGGACAGAGAAAAGGCAGAATTACTCAACACCTTCTTTGCTTCAGTCTTCTCAGAAAAGGCAAAGGGTGCTCAACCTGAGGACAATGGAGCAGAGGACAGAATAGGAGAATTTCAGCACAGAATAAGTAAAGAGATAGTACAGGAATACCTGACTAATCTAAATGAATATAAGTCTCCAGGACCAGATGAATTACATCCAAGGGTATTAAAAGAACTGGCAAATGTAATATCGGAACCATTGGCAATAATCTTTGAAAATTCCTGGAGAACAGGAGAAGTCCCAGCAGACTGGAAGAGGGCAAACGTCCCCATCTTCAAAAAGGGGAAAAAAGAGGATCCCAACAATTATCGTCCAGTTAGTCTGACATCAATACCAGGAAAGATTCTGGAGTAGATCATTAAACAGAGAGTCTGTGAACATCTGGAAGGTAATTCCATAATTACAAAAAAGTCAACATGGGTTCCAGAGAAACAAGTCATGCTAGACAAATCTGATCTCTTTTTTTGATAAAATCACCAGCTTGGTAGATGAAGGGAATGCTGTGGATATAGTATATTCTGATTTCAGTAAGGCCTTTGACAAATGTAAGGCCCATGATTTGAGTAAGGCCCATGACATTCTTGCAAAAAAACTGGTAAAATGTGGGCTAGACATAGTAACTGTTACATGGATTTGTAATTGGTTGACTGGCTGAACCCAAAGGGTGCTCAACAATGGCTCCTTTTCAACCTGGAAAGAAGTGACCAGTGGGGTGCCACAGGGCTCTGTCCTGTGCCCAGTGCTATTCATGTCAGGGATGATGGGAGTTGTAGCTCTTCACCTCTGGCTCTAACTCACCACCTTGTTATGCAGCAGAGCTGACCAGTTTTGATCAGTGGTTGATGCTTCTTTCCCAAGCAGCAGAGTTTCAGAGAATAGGCTGAAGACCCTGACAAACTCTCCAAGCCTTCTCACTCTTCTTCCTGAGATGTCTCTAAACTTCTCCAGGATTCTTCTGGCTCTTGTATCTTCCCTCAAGACACCAGACAACTCAGTAGTCTTATATAAAAGATCTACTTTATTTTACTATATACATAAATACTATATGCCCTACAAATCACAATCTCTACTACTCCACAATATCATCAAAACTACTCCAAACTACTCCACAATGTACATTAGCAAACATTGCAATTTATAGCCATTGTTAGACACCACCCACCAGTCAGTTTCCACCCAGTGGGTGTGTACATACATCTTGATTGGTCCACATAGATCATCCCATACCTAAGACCAACCCAAGTGTTTCATCACTTTACCTTGACCACTTAATGAGTCTCAGGTGTTTGCAATCTATCACAGGTGTTCTCAATATACCTTCTATAACTTTGTCCTTGGCTCTCAAGGCTTCTTAATTATATTATCTTTTTCACCTGTGTATCTTCCTGATTGCTCCTGCTTAGTCACTTTGACATTCACATACATATTTTTATTTCTATTACTGTATATCCCATGTTGCTTTTTCCTTAACAATCCCCTCCGAAATAAAATATTGTATGTGTCTTATAATGTCATTCCAACCATTTGTGTCAGTCTTTCATGTTTTTCCGCCGTCAATGCTTTTGTGAACAAATCTGCTATGTTGTGTTGTGTTTCTATATATCTCAATTCTATTTTACCCTTTTGAACCATGTCTCGCACATTTTGATATCTTACTCCAACATATTTTGTTCTGTTCTTCAAACTTTCAGTTTCAGCCATTGCTATGCATGACTGTGAATCTTCCAGAATTTCTACTGGTATCTTGTAACTTTCATTTAAATCATTCAATAACTGCTCAACCCACTGTACTTCATTTACTATCTCATTTAAAGCTGCGAATTCTGCTTCCGTCGTACTTATCGCTACATTTGTTTGTTTTCTACTTCTCCAGACTATTGGACTTTCACTGTACTTGATTATTATTCCTGTAACTGACTTCTTGTCTCCAAATTCTGATGCAAAAGAACTGTCTACATAGCAATCTAAATCTGAATGACTGTTTCTAATTATCAATTTCTTATCTAGAGTTCCTTTCAAATATCTCAATAAGTGTTTTACTGCTGTCCAGTCTTCAATTTTTGGATCATTAACTCTTCTGGACAATACATTTACAGCATACGAAATGTCTGGTCTGGTGTGGCAAGATATGAATTGTAAAGATCCTATTATGCTCCTGAATAAAGTCTTGTCTTCAAAATCTCTAGTTGTTTTTTCAGATACAAAACCAGTTGTCATTGGAGCTCTTACTATTTTAGCATTTTGTAATCCACACTTTTCAATCAAATTTTCAATTTTCTTTCTCTGGCTTAACAAACAATGTCCTTCTTCTGTCCACTCAACACCAATACCTAAATAAGACTTTAATAAACCTAGATCTTTTCATAGAATCATAGAATCATAGAATCATAGAGTTGGAAGAGACCACAAGGGCCATCCAGTCCAACCCCCTGCCATGCAGGAACTCCCAATCAAAGCATCTTTTAAAACAAACTTTTCAGACAATTCTCTTTTTACTGATTCAATTTCCTGTTTTGACTTTGCTGCCACGCATAAATCATCTACATAAATCACTAACACTATGTCTCCTTTTGTATAGACACAAGCATCTGCAATGCTCCTTTTGTATCCTAGTTTAACTAACTCATCATTAATGCACAAATTCCATGCTCTGGCACTTTGTTTTAATCCATACAATGCTTTTTTCAATTTATAAACTTTCTGACTACTATTTTCTTCAAAACCTTGTGGCTGCTCTATAAAGATCTCTTCATCTAAACTAGCATTCAAGTAGGCTGTTTCAAAGTCAAAATGCTCTACAACTAAACTTCTTTTTGCTGCTACAGCCAGAACCATTCTCAGACTTTCTGGCTTTGCAGTTGGAGAATATGTCTTGTCATAGTTCTCATACTGGTGTTGTGCAAAACCCTTAGCTACTAACCTAGCTTTATACTTAATACTTCCATCTGGCATTTCTTTCTTTTTGTATACCCACTTACAACCAATTACTTTCTTGTCTTTGGGTCTATCAACGACTTCAAAAACATCTTTATTTACCAGACAACCAAACTCATCATCCATTGCATCAATCCATCTTTCCTGTTCTCTAGACAAACTTTCCAACTCTTCAAAACTTTCAGGCTCTTCCACTGCTAAACAAGCTCTTGAATTTGTCACAACAAACCTATCTGGAGGCTTTCTAACTCTGTGACTACGTCTGGGAATAAACTCTGCTGATCTGCCTCTTTCATCCTCACTTTCTGTACTGGAAGTTGTAGTTCTATGACTAAATCTCTTGTCTTCAGTCATTCTAGTAGTAATAGGTCTAGATTGTGTCTCATTATCAGAAGAACTATCACTGCTGCTAGTGGATGCTTCTGGCTTAACTGAAACCCCTCCGTTTCCTGAAGTTGGTTCAGTTTGTGTTTCTGGCTCATTTGAACTTCCTAACCTCAAGAAAACTTCTTTATTTGCATGCAGTTTGTCCCAACCGGCATGTCTCTCGAAATTTGCAGACCTAGAATACTGCACTTCTTTTCCACCTAAATGAAACTTGTAGCTATTTCCAGAATACCCCAAAAACCTAAGTCTTTTACTTTTGGGTTCTCCCTTTTTCCTGAAACAAGCTGGTATGAAAACATGAGCAAATTGTCCAAAGACTCTCAAATATTTGTAATTTGGCACTCTCCCATACAATACCCTGTAGGGAATGTCTTCAATTTCAGAATGATACAGCCTGTTACTAATATGTACAGCTGTCAAAGTTGCTTCTGCCCAGAAACTATCTTTCACCCCTGCATCTGCCATCAAACAAGCAGTTATCCTTTTTATATCTTGTATTTTTTTCTCCGCTAAACCATCTTCGTTAGGACAAGCGGGATTAGTAGTTTCATGCCTTATTCCCACCTTTTGAAACCAATTAAACAATTGATTACTTAGAAACTCTCCTCCCCGGTCAGTAGCAATGGTGCCTACTCTAATATCAAATTGTCTTTTCACCATTCTCACCCATGCTTTTAAACTTTGCCCAGCATCAGATTTGTTTTTCAATATTCTTACAAAAGCAAACCTTGTATACCTATCAACAATTACCAGAAAATATTTGCTTCCCCCTAAAGATAAACAATTAGCTTGGGCAACATCTGCATGTACAAACTGAAATGGTCTTTGGGCAATTCTTTTGGTTTTCTTGGCTACTGGAAAAGCTCTGACCTTTACCTGATTACATACAGTACAATCTAAGTGATTTTTGCATTCAGCAACTTTTAAATCTGGACACATACTGATTAACTTCTTTAAACATTTGAAACTAGCATGGCCAAATTTCCTGTGTAGTTCATGTATGCAGTCTTTATGAATTGGACTATTGTCTATGTTATTAGCATTTTCAACCCTGTAGCAATCAATATTGTCCTCCAAATAATAAAGCTTATCTTTTTTCAAGCCTATGCCTCGCAATTCCCCATTCAATTTTATCTTACACATGTCCTTTTCAAATATAACTGTGTAATCTCTGTCTGTTAACCTGCTCACTGATAACAAATTATTTTCTAACTCCTTTACATGTAACACATCATTAAAGTTTTCCTTTAGCCCAGGAATGAAAACTGTACCCATTTGATTTACAGTGCTGAGCTCTTTCCCATCAGCTAAAACTACAGTATTTACATTAGCTGATTTTCTATTACTTATCAAATTAATATTGTTACACATTGAAGATGATGCTCCTGAATCAATCAACCATTTACAATTAGCATTTTGTTTTTCCTTAATCATGGTTGCAAACCCCTTTTTGTTACCACTGTCCTTCAAAAATGGGGGGTTGGACTGCTTTTGATACTGCCGCGGCTGCCATCTGCTCTCTCCTTGCTTGCTTCTCTCAGCAGCAAATTGTTTACAATGTCTCTGTAGATGACCAGTCTTTTTACAATAAAAACACCTCCGTTGCTCCCTTGTAAAAGCTGCTCCTTCCTGCTTTCATAGATCAGGCATTGTTTGTTGTTTTGGCACAGTCCTTAAACTTGCTGAGTCACCCTGCTCAGACTTTCTTCTCAAGTTTTCTTCCAATATTCTGGCAACAATTAAGTCTCTGTTCAGCTCAGCTTCTGGCAAATTTTGCAAGCTATTTGTAATGTTGTCCCAAGAAGGATCTAGCGATTCCAGCAAAATATAACACTGCTGCTCTTTGCTAATTTCCACTCCTCTCAGTTCAGCTTGCACAAATAAATCTTGCATTGTTTTTAAATGTTCTATCACACACTGCCCTTTAGTCATCTTTTGTCTGTAAATTCTTTTAGACCAAAGCATTTTTGCAAACGCAGTTGAAGGAGTGTGTAATCTCTGCAAGGTATCCCACACATCCTTGGCGGACACTTTATCTCTTACGTCGTTAATCAAGTCTTCTTCTAGCATTAGATAAAGACATGCTTTTGCTTTAGCGTCTCTGTCTCGAGCGGCTTCATCAGCATCAGCTGCCAGCCCTGTTTCAACTGTCGACCACAGAGACTCCTTTATGAGTAGAGATTGGGCATATATCGTCCAGGTAGAGTAGTTGTTTCTATTTAATTTACTAAACTTTAGAATCTCCATCTTAATTTGTGCAGTGACTCAATTTGACACAGTCCTTCTGAGTATGCACAGCAGACAAAATACAAAATGATTTACTCACAAAGCTCCACAAAACTTTCTTCCACTCTCTGGAACTTTCAGCTTCTGTGGATGCTGGTTGCTCTAGTATCTGGGCCCATAACCCATGTCAGGGATGATGGGAGTTGTAGCTCTTCACCTCTGGCTCTAACTCACCACCTTGTTATGCAGCAGAGCTGACCAGTTTTGATCAGTGGTTGATGCTTCTTTCCCAAGCAGCAGAGTTTCAGAGAATAGGCTGAAGACCCTGACAAACTCTCCAAGCCTTCTCACTCTTCTTCCTGAGATGTCGCCAAACTTCTCCAGGAATCCTCTGGCTCTTGTATCTTCCCTCAAGACACCAGACAACTCAGTAGTCTTATATAAAAGATCTACTTTATTTTACTATATACATAAATACTATATGCCCTACAAATCACAATCTCTACTACTCCACAATATCTTCAAAACTACTCCACAATGTACATTAGCAAACATTGCAATTTATAGCCATTGTTAGACACCACCCACCAGTCAGTTTCCACCCAGTGGGTGTGTACATACATCTTGATTGGTCCACATAGATCATCCCATACCTAAGACCAACCCAAGTGTTTCATCACTTTACCTTGACCACTTAATGAGTCTCAGGTGTTTGCAATCTATCACAGGTGTTCTCAATATACCTTCTATAACTTTGTCCTTGGCTCTCAAGGCTTCTTAATTATATTATCTTTTTCACCTGTGTATCTTCCTGATTGCTCCTGCTTAGTCACTTTGACATTCACATACATATTTTTATTTCTATTACTGTATATCCCATGTTGCTTTTTCCTTAACAATTCAATATATTTATTAATGACTTGGATGACAGTATTGGGGGCATAGTTATCAAATTTGCAGATGACACCATATTAGGAGGAGTAGCTAATACCCCAGAGGACAGGATCAAAATTCAAAATGACTTGAACAGACTTGAAAGCTGGGCCAAAGCTAACAAAATGAAATTCAACACAGAGAAATGTAAGGTACTGCACTTAGGGCGGAAAAACGAAAAGCACAGATATATGATTGGGGACACCTGGCTGAATGAGACTATGCGTGAAAGGGATCTAGGAGTCCAGGTAGACCACAAGTTGAACATGAGTCAACAGTGCGATGCAGCAGCTAAAAAGGCCAATGCAATTTTAGGCTGCATCAATAGAAGTATAGTGTCTAGATCAGGGGTCGTCAACCTATGGCACAGGGGCTGGATCTGCCCCCCCTGAGGCCTTTGGACCGGCCCCCGGCTAGTCCTGCTGCTGCCGCCGCCGCCACCTGCTGCCGCGCATGCTGTGGCCTCCATTTTGTTTTTCAAAATGGCAGCCGCGACTCGTTTGTGCATGCGCCGTACTTGGCGCATGCGCAAATGAGTCGCAGCCACCAATTTTGAAAGCAAAATGGTGGCCGCGACTCGCTCGTGCATTCGCAGTATGCCGGAAGTACTGCGCATGCACGAGCGAGCGTGTGCGCGCATGCGCAGTACTTCCGACATACTGCACATGTGCCATTCCCCCCCCCCTCGGCCTGCGGAAGACCTGGAGACCAGTGGACCAGCCCCAAGTAAGAAGAAGTTTCCGACCCCTGGTCTAGATCAAGAGAAGTAATAGTGCCACTCTATTCTGCTTTGGTCAGGCCTCACCTGGAATACTGTGTCCAGTTCTGGGCACCACAATTCAAAAAGGATGTGGAGAAACTGGAGCGTGTCCAGAGGAGGGCAACTAAAATGGTGAAGGGTCTGGAAACCAAGCCCTATGAGAAACAACTTGAGCTGGGAATGTTTAGCCTGGAGAAGAGAAGGTTAAGAGGCAATATGATAGCCATGTTTAAATATTTGAAGGTATGTCATATTGAGGAGGGAACAAGCTTGTTTGCTGCTGATCCAGAGAACAGGACCCAGGGCAGTGGATGCAAGCTCCAGGAAAAGAAATTCCACCTCAACACTAGGAGGAACTTCCTGACAGTAAGGGCTGTATTCGACAGTGGAACACATTCCCTTGGAGAGTGGTAGAGTCTCCTTCCTTGGATATTTTTAAGCAGAGGCTGGATGGCCATCTGTCGGGGATGCTTTAATTGGGAGTTCCTGCATTGCAGGGGGTTGGACTGGATGGCCCTTGTGGTCTCTTCCAATTCTATAATTCTATGATTCTATGATTCTGTATTAATTTCTAAACTGGGATGTTGTCATAAACTGACCATAAGAGTTTCCTTTAAGCAGTTTGAGACCGCTTGTTTGAATGCTCATAATGGAGTTGATGTTGCCAACAGAACAGCTGCATCTTAAAATGCATTCATCACCATTTGTGGACTCTGTTAGTTGGCTGTACTGTGAATGGAAGAGAACCAAACAACAGGTATTTGTTATTTATAGTTACCTGAGAAAGAACTGGTTGTGTGTGGTCATAATTTAAAAGCAATTAGAAATGAGGGAAAGAATGGGGGAAAGCTACAGAATGGGGGGACGGGAACTCAGCTATTCTCCATGCGATTGTCCTGAGCAGTTTGCATGTGTTACCCTGTATGCTCACTAGGGACAAGATGAATCCTTCCCAAACCAAAGGTATACTTTCTAGAGAGCAGAGAAAAGCTGCTTTTAGCTGCCTTATTTGATCTGCATCTGGATGCAGAAATAATCCAGTTTCATAGCACTTTAATTCTTATGGCTCAGTGCTATGGAATTCTGGGAACTGTAGCTGGTTGTGGCACCAGAACCCATAGCATTCTGCCATGGCATTTAAAGTGGTGTCAAACTGCCTTAATTCTGCAGTGTACTAGCAGCCCAGGTCTATCTACCTATAATGCAGTTTTTCTGCTTTCTACTTTACCAAACATTATTGTCTTTTTAAAGGAGCCAGCATGATGTAGGGCCTTTGCAGACTGCAAGCAATAGTGCAAATTGAGTCCACTTTAAAGGTTAGGGTTAGGGTATCGTGGGTACTGTATTTTATTGTGGCACCAGAGCTCTCTGACAGAGAAGGCTCAATGTCTCAGAAAAAACAACAACAACCAATTCCCATGATTCCCTAGCACTAACCCTAACCCTTAAAGTGGACTCAATTTGCACTATTTCTGGCAGTCTGCAAAGGCCCTTAGTGGGCTGAACATTGGGCTTCGGCTCTGTAGATCAGAGTTTGAATCTGGGCTTGGCCATTGAAACCCACTTGGTGACCTTGGGCAACTCACACACTCTCAGCCTCAGAGGATGGTAATAGCATGAAAAAAATTGCCAAGAAAACACCATGAATAGGTTCACTTTAGGGGTCACCATAAATCAGAAATGACTTGAAGGCACACAACTACATTGTCTTTTTAGCAAGTCACGTTTTCTCATTATACCATGACAAAGTAAGGATGAAGCAATGTGAAACTGGATTATTTCTGCAGTGCGGACACAGCTTGAGTCTCCTCAAGCTTAATTATGGTGGGGCTGTGGAAGGGAGATGTCACATTTGGTTGTCAAAGGCTGCATCTGCACTGCAGAAATAATCCAATTTGACATTGCTTTAACTTAAATGCTGTGCAAAAATCTGGGAATTGTGGTTTTGTGAGACATTTAGTCAAAAATGTCAGAAAGCTCTGGTGCTCCAAAAATTACAAACCCCAGAATTCCATAGCATTGAGCCATGGGAGTTAAAGTGGGATGGGCCTGGATTATTTCTGCAGTGTGGCTGCAACATTGATTTATTTTCCATGGCTGAGTGACAGCATGTTCACACTAGTTAGTACTGACTGCATACTTCATAATTTCAATTTCTACTTTGTGATTACAGATTCTAGATCAATATTAGACAGCTGATAAAAGGAACTGCACAGAGCTCTAGAACAGTGAGCCTAGCTTTATTATTATTTGCTGTCATGTTGGATTAGACATATGGTGACTCTATGAATGACAGACCTCAAAGATCCCCAGTTACTAACTGTCCTACTGAAGGTTTGTAGACTCAGGGCTGGAATCACTCTCCCTGTTTTCCTGATTTCTTTCATTTTACCAACCATTATCATATTTTCCAGTGATCCACATAATGTCATATGTCCAAAGTACAATAGCCTCAGTTTAGTTATCTTCATTTCTCATTAGAATTCAGGCTTTATTTATATTAAGACCCATTCATTTGTCTTTTTAGAAGTCTATGGTACTTTTAGAAGTCTATGGTACTTGTAGACATTCATTTGTCTTTTTAGAAGTCTATGGTACTCTTCTCCAGGACCACATTTCAAAATCTGGCTTGGCTTTATATAAAATCATCAGATAGTCGGCCTGTTAAAGGAAATGGCTAGGGGTGTGTGTGTGTGTGGAAATACCTCAATGTTTTTCTAATATAGACACATAGAAATAATTTATATCCCATATTTCCAAAGCATTTTCATTGCTCATGGACAACTTAAAACAGCAGTAAGATCTAACAACAGTAGCAAGAGTATAAGTCAACCAAGCAGAAGCAGGCATAGCAGATAAAAATAACCTACAAATGAGGCATCTTCTCTATTATTCTCCTCTCATATGGGAGTGCATGTGTACCTGTGGGGACGCCTGTGGTTGAACACAAGAGGCATTTGATCTGCTTGTACACCTCAGAAATATGTGCTCCGATGTGTTCTGTGTGCAGCAGTGTGCAAATTTAGCTCACTACACCTGACACCAAAGTGATGAGTACAGCATAAACGATATGAGCAGCGAGAAAGATTACATTAACCCACCATCTCAACCTATTGTGTTGCTTGAATGGTGAGTCAATTTTTAAAACTGTTTTCCTAGCCTCAGGGCAGCCAGCCTTATGAATTAGCAATCAGCAAGCCTCCCTAAAAACGTGTCTGGCAAGAATGAATATGCTTGGCAAACACTGCTAATCAGTTACTCTATTATTGTTAATTTTTTTTTCTCCTCCCTATCTTTTTTCCTTTTCTTTCTTGTTTTTCTCTTTTGCAATTGCTCTTTGTACAGAACCCTAGACACTTCTTTGGCCAGGCTGCACTGTTCTAGGTGTGAACTCTGATCAATCCCTGAGCTACCTCTAAGTCAGAATCTTCTACCGCTTCTTGAGAGAATCTTTGGGTGGGAGGCTGAAATCAAGAAGTTTCCCCACAGTGGAACCTCTAATTCAGGGGTGGGCAACTGCTGGGGGCAGGCATTTTTCAACCCAGTAGCCCCAAAGGGCTGCTGTAACATGACATCGTGTCACTTTTGGTTTCATTTCCAACTGATGTTATGTTGGGGGGGGGGGGGGAGTTAAGGCCAAGTTGGTGGATGGTCACCTAGGTCTGATGGTTACCTAGGTCTGATGGTTACCTTGGTCAGATTCCACCATGGAAGGTTTGCTTAATTGTTCATAATGGCTTCCAGAAAAGGTGGTGGTAGTGGTGGTAGTGGTGGTGGTTCTTCTGCTTCTGCTGCTGCTCCTCCTCCTTCTTTGGAGTATGAATGCAAACATTCACAGCTCAGCATTTCACCTCCTCTTTCTCTACAAGCTTTACTATATAGAAGTGCAGGTGGGAAATCAGAATGAAGGGAAAGCAAAGACAATTTTAATTAATAAAATACGTGAATATGCACATGCATTGTGGGACCACCAGTTCTGAAAGCCGCAGTTGCTGTGGTTGTGTGACCAGACATAAACTGATACAGCAAACTGTGCCCACAGTAGAAACACTCCTTGCATAATCAGTGTCTTGTGTGGCTTTCCAAACTGATCTCAGTTTGGATTAAATGCTATGGGTGGCAGTAAAGGGGTTAAACCAGAGTAGAGATACTATGCAGTGGAGCTGGGATACAGCCGTCATGTAGATTCAGCCTTCATCCCATAAAAGAACTGAGAAAAAAAACTATCCAGACTAGGAATTCCAATTATCTGGTCTTGAACATAGGCTTACACAAAAGTCTTCCTGTTACAGAGTTTTTAGAAATAATTTTGTGGGATAAAATAAACACTTTGTCTTAAATATTGTCTTAAGTATTTTATTTATCCTTTTAAAATAAAATATTCCATGATCACTTTCCCCCATTTTTTCTGGGTGGGAAAAAGGATTAAAAAAACCAAGGTGAATAGATGTTTGGGTTTTCTTCTGAGCCTTCACATCTCTAATTGGAGTACAACTCCAATTGGCCATTTTGTCTGGAGGTGAAGGGAGTTAGTAATCCAACACCTCTGGAGAGTGACAAATTGGGTAAGACTTATTTGAAGCATCACATGGAAATGTAATAGTCCTGCTTAGCAAAGAAGGGTGTTAAGAGCCCTGGTTGAAAGACTGTCTCTCCCCTCTCAGTGAATGACTGTCACTGCCTTTAATATATCTGTTCTCACCTCCCCGCTCCCCCTCCATATCTTTATGCTTCCTCTTCCCAGCAGGTTATCTCCACTACAGTCTTGACAACAGCTGCTGCTTTTCCTGGATGGATCTTGGTATTCCAGCTGTTTCATTGCCAAAACTGACAACTGGTTTAGGTGTTTTTAAACTGTGCAGGCTGGCAAAATACCAGCCAGTTGGAAACATTGCCAAACAGAATATGGAAAGCCTCACCCACTTGTCCAGTCTTCTCTTTATAGCTATGTGATTTTAAAGTTTTTTTTTTAATTGTACATATGCCAATAATAAAATTTATGGTGTATGCAAAGTTCATCTTAGGAGATATGTAAAGAGGCATCTAACTATATTTATATAGCTGAGTGCACATCAATGGCATAGTCTCCCAGGAAAGTCCAGAGAGATGTCTGTCACTGTACATCCAACTACGGGAGCAAAACTCTGCTCTCCAGTACCAAGTTAATGGCTATGTTTGGGTAGCAGCAGCTGCTAAAAGATAATCTGGGGGAGCTGTTTGGAGTTTCAGCTGTGCAGAACTTCATGATGCCTTTCCTAATGCAGTATCTTGACAATATGTCTTTTTACGGTTGCCAAATTGGCAGTGAAAACCTGAGACCTAGGGATGGACACTAATGATATAAGGGTGGACCATGGTAATGTAATTAAGCACAATATATTAAGCAGTAACCACAATTGTCCAAAGCATATAATTCAAAGAAAAAACATTGAGTCCCATTAAACAAGGTGTCTCATTGGCTTCTTTGTCTTTCTTTTCCTTTTTCACAGTCAGGTTGTGATGAAATCGTCTGTCATCCCTATACTAATAATCATCTGAATTATAATAGTGCCACTAATAATAACCATATATTTAGGTGAGTAGATAATGATGAGAGAGTAACAATGGACCATCAAAGCATGAGAAAAGAAGAAAGCAATGCTATCTATGCATGCCTATTCTGAAACAAGCCCTATTGAATTCAGTGAGATTTGAAACTTTAAACTTCAAAATGTTGAAGATGTAACATAACTCAGGCTTGGTTTCAAAAAAACAGAGAGGAGGGGGAGAGAGAGAGAAATGGAGAAACAGAAATTAGAGAAAGAAAGGAGGAGGAAGGTCTAGGAGATCTATGACAGTAGAAGAAGGAGGAGAGATGCTCTATAGCACCTTTTCCAAAGCAGCTTGAAACATACCGTTCTACACACTTGTTCTCTCTCCCAGACACACATAGACAGATGCTGATTCTATTCAAAGCACTGCTCTCACCATGAGAGACTTCCCCCTGCTGTGATGACTGAAGAAAAGGGTCCAGTCCCTGAAACTCAAGGCCAGACTCTGACACCTGAAAACCCTAAATTTAGGGAAGCACTACTCTTCCTAGTGTAACTGCACAAGCACAGTTTCTGTTCTAAAGTTGCCTGGCCAGCAACTCAATGCTCAGACAATATATTGTTTGTTCTGCTCTAATGTCTCTTCCATGTGGGCAGACAGAGCAATTGGGCAGCTACACAAATAAAGGGGAAAAGGTTTCTATAAATATCTGTAACCATGATTCACAATTCAGCCCCAGTTTCTCTTCTCACAGTCATGGTTTCCTTTTCAATATGGGGAATAATATTACACACAAGTGTCTTCACTAAGGGGGGAAGCAGACGGGCGGCCGTGGGCCGCCCCGGGAAGCTGCGCTGCGGGGCTGAGGTATCCCCACACCTCAGCCCCGCAGCGCAGCTTCGCCGGCCCTGGAAGGAGCGCTAAAATAGTGCTCCTTCCACAAGTCGCCGAAGGTGCGCCACAAAAGGCTGGCGGCGCACCTTTGGCACCTCTTCCACCACAACGTGTGTGGACGCTGCGGCGGGAAGGCATTGTCGGAGCGCCGGCCATGTAGAGGGGCCGGCGCTCTGACGATGCCTTCAGGAAGGGGTGGGGCGCCCACCGTGCGGCTGCCCCTCCCCTTCCTTGCCCCCAAAATGGCCCTTTGTGCCGTCTGCTTCCCCCCTAAGTCAGTTATTAAAATAACAGTAAAAGAGTTGCTGTACCTTGTATGAAACACTGATTAGAGTGGAAACTGAAGTCAAAAGAAGACTAGGAATGGGAAGGGTAGCTGCGAAAGAGCTAGAAAATATCCTAAAGAGCAAAGATATGCAACTGAGTACTAAAGTTAGAATCATCCAAGCTGTTGTACTTCCCATCACCATGTATGGATGTGAGAACTGGATAGTGAAGACAGCAGGTAGAAGGAAAATCAACTCATTTGAGATGTGGTGCTGGACAAGAGTGCTGAGGATATCATGGACAGTGTAACCGGGACAGGAGATTTACCTTGGGGATAGCTCACTCTAGGGGAATTAAATATTAGCTCAGTCAACGGCTGAGTTACTCAGCCCTGGGATAATCTCTATGTATGCTAAGGTTGGAGTCACAAAAAACCACAGAGGCAAATTCTCAATGATTGGCATTTTATTTTAAAAGGGGGAAACCAACAGACACTCTTAACAGACACTCACATAGATGCACAAGAACTGAGAAATAAAGGTGTTAGGTTGGAATAGAGTAAGGCCTTCTAATGGAGATACGATGCCTGCTTGGATGTTGCCCCTCTTGATAATGTTCCAGGAAAGGAAAAATGAGAACTCAATCACTCCCAGGGCACCAGAGTTTGGTGAGTGAAAGAGGGGTCTAGCAAAGTACAAAACAGCAGCACTTCTGCCTGCAAACCAAGCTAATCCAACTAACAAACTCTCCTACTTTATAGGGATTTTGTGCCCTGGGGCACAGTCCAGGAATGACTCACTAGAAAGGACAACAATGCTAGGAAAAGTGAAGGGAAGTAGAAAGAGAGGAAGACCACAAGCTACATGGATAAACTCAATTCAGGAGGTCACAAGTATGAATTTTCAAGACCTAAGCAAACCAGTGGAGGACAAGGGGGCTTGGAGATGTCTTATCCACTGGGTTGTCATGAATCAGGGTCAGCTTGAGGACAGTTAACAACAACAACAATAGAATGCAGAGAAACATTTAAATGTAAGATGAAAATTAACTGAATAGGGTCAGAAGTTTCCTCACAATCTGAGAAGGCAACATAGATCCCAATTATTCTTCCTAGCTTTATTCTTCTCTAGGATTGCCCTTTTCAAGAAGTCAGTACATAACAGGTGTTGCAGCCTACTGTCCAGTCCAAATCCAGTTTCAAGTACTCTAAGTGCAGAATCGAACCCTGATCTCCCGAGTTGTAGTCCAATGCTTAAACCACTACACCACACTGACTGTAGTGCATTTTTATGTCAGTCAGCTTTGGATTGGCATGAACCTCCTTTGTGTTGATGCATTTCATCTTTTTTTGACAATGTAAAAATGACTAAGCATAATTCATATGGGTTCTCAATTGTAGTAAGAATAATTCCAATCGTAATAGCATTCTATTTGGCCTCAGAATCTCCACAAATCTGTAACTCTTCTGCCAGGGCAAGAAAGGGCAGCTCTGCTTGAACATGGGTGGAGGGAAGGAGGGCCATTACCATAGGTTTGGGAATTCTGATAGTTTTTAAATGACAATAAGCCATAGCGTGCTGGCAGAAACCTGAAGCAGTGAGCAACAGTATGATGATAAGTACCTCTTTAAGAATATTTTTTCGTGTGTTAGTGTGTGTGTGTGTGTGTGTATGTGAGTGAGTGAGAGAGAGAGACCCTGAGAATGATCATTAGTGGAACCTCCTGACCAATCCTTTCCCTTTGCTTCCTTCTTCTTCTTCATGGGGCTTATTTTTGTTCTTAGATGCTAAATCTGTGGGCAGAACCTGTGTTATTGTATTTCAGTTTTGGCACAGCCCTCAACATTTTTACAAATGAGTAATACTTATTTTTCTAGATTGCTTAATGATTTTTCAGAGAACCTTAGCCCAGGTTGAATGCTGATGATGCTGGTGAGTGTCCAGATGCACCTGAAAAGACCAAGACATTTTGACCAGGAAGGAGTCCTCAGGTTCAGTAATTGTGGATCTGAGCAACCCAGATTGAAATGAAGAAACTTTTTTTAACCTGCAGTGGCCAGGCTAAGAAGCTGGTGGAGGCTGAGGCAAGCCCATGCCTCACTCTCTCATGGAAGTCAATTCCAACACAAAGCTACAGACAGAACTGTCAGAACCTCTTCCTCACTCTCTTTCTCACCTTCACATCACAAAGCCATTCCCAAAATTTAAACCCCTTACTCACTCTGTTCACCCTTTTTCACAAGGAAGCCTCTGCCAGAATGTAAACTCCTGCCTGACTCTGTTTCCCACTTTCTCACAAGGAAGCTTTTGCCAGAATTTACACTCCTGTCTCACCCCATTTCCCGCTTTCTCACATTCAAATACTTCCTTCTAAACCAAAACAAACACATATTTCTGAGCATAGGAAACTAGCAAACATGGGAAACATTCATGTTGAAACCCTTTGTTAGATAGGTCATGCTCAGTATGATCTCTACAGTTAGAAACTTGGTGGGGACAGGATGTTGTTGTTGTTGTTGTCGAGGCTCAGTCCTCATGAAGCTCTTCCTATATAATAGAATAGTTCGAATGTTAGAAGCAAGTAACTATGGGATGTGTGGGACCTAACCATCATTATTCCTTACTCATAGGCATTATATGAACTTGCAAATTATTTCCTTGGATCATTTGTATGGTCTCTGTTGTTGAGCTGTGCTGTTTGAGAATCGGCTTGCTGTTTTCTGTCTTGTTATTTCATTACTTATTTCACCAAGGTACTGGATGAAATCTCTCAATCTCTCTTTTCTCTCTCTTCCTTGCCCTTTATGGATGGGCATGCTGTATTTCCTTATTTAGTTTTCCATGTTGGTATTGCTAACTGAGCAGTCTGAAATTATAGCCTATTGTGTTTGGGCCCCAAGTGTTAAATGAGATTCCATAAATCTTTCACCCAACACAGAAGCTTTGACTGTTTAGACAATACATAGCCAAATGGCCTGCTGACTTGAACTGAAATGTCTTTCATTATGCAGAGTTGTCTTGATGAACACCAACTGATAACCTGGCCCATCCCTTCTGCAAAATGGCTCTACTTTTGCACAGAGAAGCAGGCAGGAGACCTTTCTGGATGGTGATCTCAGTGACTGAACTAGGGATTACCTCAGTTAGATTCTACCAACATTTATCTACCAATTCGTGTTCTGCCAAGCACTAAAAGCTGTCTAATGATCAAGGGATGCAGAGAAAAGCACTTTAATGTTCTCTCCACTTAACACGCATATATCTTTCTGCCACCACTCCCTTCACACATGAGTGAAGGTTTTTTGTTTTAGAGAAAAATATAATCTATTTGCCCAGAATCTCCTTTGGCACTGAAATCTATGTCTTGTGGTTTCTGAACAGCTGATTACCAGAATTCACAGGACAGAAGAATCAATATCAATGTGAAGCAAGTTGTAGCTTTTGATCTTTTATGCAGCAAATCTTGCTTTTTGTTGCTGCTTTGCAGAACTTAGCTGGAATAGTTTTGGCACTTCCTTCAACAGTATTAAAAAACCTTACTTTTCCAACAAATTTTCAGCATCCCTGCTGTGCACTTTACTCAACTGTTCTCATTTGTGCCTGTGCTGGAGCAGTGCTCTTGGGCTCAGTTACCACTTCCCAGTTCCCACACATTTCTGGTCAGTCACTTTTTGAACTGAATGCTGGTCTAGATAGACTTTGATGTAGACCAGTCCTGTTTTGATCCAACATCATTTATGCTCTTATCACATATGACTGCAGCATTGTGAAGGTACCCTGCTTATGATATGATCTCTGATTATGTCAGGATCAACTTATCCAGACCAATCTGGAAAGGAAACCTTGACTGGAATCTTGTTTTATGCTTCTACAGAAATGGTTGGATATCTTTGTCCATACGGAGTTCAAGGTCATTAAAGCAGAGTTATGGGTGTGGTGTCATTGCCCATACAGAGGCACATTTTCAACCAACATGTATCCATCTGTGCTGCTGCATTTGTAATAGTATTCTTTTGGTTGTACATACAGTTGTGCATCCCATTCTGCATTAAGATGTACACCCTGTTGCACTACATTTCTATCAACATCAGGGCCACATAGCACAATTCACACTCAACTTTGCATATGGAGATTTACATTGCACAACCTTGATACAGGATCTACAACTACAGAAATGATGGCACTGAACAGAACAGATGAAAGCACTGAAAAGGCAAGTTTTTGACAGAAAACCAAAATTGGAGACTGACACAGGACCTTATCACACGGGGCCAAATCCTGACAGAATCCAAAAGAAAGCCTGACCTAATACGTATTATTTTTCCGTGTTTACACATGACGTCGCACAGAACCCCGACAGAACCCCGACACAATGCAGCATGATTCGAGTTCTTTTGAATTTCGGTTTCTTCAGGAAGTACAATTGCGCGACGGGATTAATATCGCTTTTGCCATAAGTATGGTCACCCAATACATATTGCCAAATACGTATTGGGGAGCATTCCCCCATAGCGCCGCCTCTCCAAGGGGACCTCCTCGGAGCCCCGTGCCGAGGCAGGGTCGGTGCTCCAAGGAGGATCTCCTTGGAGCGCCGATCCGACGCAGGGCCGGCGCTTCAAGGAGGACTCCTTGGAGCGCCGATCCGACGCAGGGCTGGCGCTTCAAGGAGGACCCCTTGGAGAGCCAGCCCTGCATCGGATCGGTGCTCCAAGGAGATCCTCCTTGGAGCACTGGCCCTGCGTTGGAGCTGTCACTCGCGCGGCTGTCACCCTTTCCCAGGTCATCCTTGGTGCAGCCGGCCCTCCGCACGGCCGGCGCTCCAAGGAGGACCTCCTTGGTGAACGCTGCGGCAGGAGGTCCTCCTTGGAGCGCCGGTCGTACGGAGGGCCGGCTGCACCAAGGACGACCTGGGAAAGGGTGACAGCCGCGGCGAGCATAGTGCGCATGTGCAAGAACACCATTGCTTGTACATGTATGGGATCTTCTCACTTGTTTGTGGACGGCAGATACAGTTCCTGGGAGCGCTTTCTAAAAAGCGCGATAAAAGCGCAATGAAAGTAATTGCGTGTGATAGCCATTTGTGTATTGTGGGGTTTCTATCGGTTTAATTCAGGATTTATTCCTTTATCGCATTCTTATCGCTTTGTGGCCCATGTGTGATAAGGTCCACAGATAGTCCCAACATCCATTGAACTGGGGAGAGACATGGCATGCCTTAGAGTTTTTGAAGTACTCACTTTAAATGTGTATCTTAGAAGCAGCATGAGAATCTGTTTCAACGACAAAGAGCAAAGACAAAGACAAGCTATGAAGTTGCCATTAGCGGAGTGCAATCCTCACTTATCTAGGTGGCAGAGGGCCAGCTGAACCAACACTAGGGTAGCTGAACCTGTGTTTTTTATCTAACATCTTCCCAGCCTAGGTATGTTGGAAATGACTTAGGAGAATGCTGCCCCTTTTCTAACTTTGTGCCAACCAACACAGTGGTTCGTCCTGGACTGGGCAAGGCTTTGATAATCATAATTTAGCTTCCTCCTCACTCCATGCCATTGTTTGCTCTTCTGCTGGTTGATCTCTGCCAGCAGAACCTTCTGCCAAATGATCTTGAGATTGGTTGGCAGAAGATGCCTGTGCAGACATAAAGGTAGCCTATTGAGTGGAAGGTCATTTCAGGTGGCCCCAAAGGTTTCAGGTGGCTCAGTTTCTAATCACCCGCAATCATACCATCTTTGCACTTTAAGTTTCCAATATAAAATAAGGTCTGGCTTATATTGGGAACTGATGCACATAGTAAAACAATCTGAGTCCTTAACATTCTGGAAATCTTGGTGTGTTTAATAATTCTCACTTCTAAATATTAGTTTGGGATTGATGAAGGATTGATTGGCATTTAGATTTATTGCATTTTCTGGGAAAATGCACTCCAAATTCAAGGGAGAATAGAATGAGCTATGAAACTCTGTTCCTGAGTTTTTATTCTAGTTTCATTTTATACCTCCTAACTTTTCTTGCTATTCAGACAAGCCAAAAATGTGTTTACCTCCTTGCATTCATATTGCCCTGTTTCAATCTGTACAAAAATCTGGCACCCAAAGCCAGAATTTTTTTGTTAATAGACCTAAAGGTTCTCAAAACCTTTCTGAATTAACCTGAGAGCCAATCTCTTCCCCATTGGCTCTGTTTCTCACTCTCCGTGAGTCAAAATATTCAGCAACTTAATCATTTCTCGAGGGTTTCTTAGTCAGATTAATAGGCTTTTGATAAGATCTTGCAATTTTAATTTCTTTTGAGCACTGTCAGCAGCAGTAGCAAACTCTAAGAATGGGCCCTTCTGGTCTGCCCACATGATGCTAGAGTGATATGCATGTTAGCTGTATTTATGATTGGTGTTGTCAATGTAGTGACATTATGGTTTGTGTTAGATTAGCATAATCTTGGCCCCTGTGGAGGGAGGTGAAGGATGGGGGGATGGGAGGTAGAGACAGAGGTAACAAAATAGCTTTGTTCCATCTGTTCTGCCCCTATCTCTTATTCATGTATGCTACAGAGAGCTAGAACATGCTAGCTGGAGAAATCACACTTACAGGGCAGGAGGGAGCAGAGACAGCCTGAGAAAATGGGGAGAAAATGCTCTCATCCCACACTTGGTTATCCCTCATTAATCAGTAATAATAATAATAAATAATAATATAATAATAATAATAATAAAAAGAGAGAACAGCTGAGCTCACCCTTGACCATCAGTATTACCATCAATATTTGTTTTGTTCCGCTCAAAAGCTGGAAACATTACTTTTTAGGGACTAGTTCTCCCAGAATCCCCTAACAAGCATGCCCTCTGACTGTACTGGCTAAGGAGTCATGGGAATTGTAAACTAAATAGTTTTCAAAGCTCTGCTTTATTCCACTCCACTCTTTCTACTGGCCTTGAGCCAGACCTCCATTGCCTGGTTGGTACATCTCAAGGCTGGCTCTTGGGCAGCAGTCTGATGTGAGTTGGGAGTGAGGCACCATGGAGGGAAGCTAACAGTCAGGATCAAAGGACAAACTAGCAGGGAAGACTGAGAAGTTAATAAGGAATCCAGAGCAAAGAGCAAGTTAGAACCTAAGAACAAAGCAGGAGTCAACCAAGTTTATGTGGAGAGATACCAGAATGGAGGGATGCAGCGGGTCAAGTGGTTGATTGCAAGATCAGCAGGTTTAGCAGTTCGAGGCCCAGATGCTGCATGATGGGGTGAGCTCCTGTCACTAGTCCCAGCTTCTGCCAGCCTAGTTTCTGCCAGCCTAGTTTCTGCCAGTTTGAAAGCATGCAAATGCAAGTAGATAAATAGGTACCACTTCGGTGGGAAAGTAAACAGAGTTTTATGCAATCGTGCTGGCCCCATGATCACAGAGTAGTCTCTGACAACGCTGGCTCTTCGGCTTAGTAATGGAGATGAGCACCACCCCCTACAGTCAGTCATGACTTGACAACCTTGTCAATGGGAATACCTTTACCTACCAGAACGCCAGAGAGTATTTGTTGCTGAAGCAACACTTTAATGGAACAAGTTATCTTTCCTGACCAGAAAGATTCAATGACCAAAGAGGCCAGTCTAGGACCAAAACAATAATGAGCTGTATAGAACTTACTGTACACCAATCCAAAGGTTCCCAATCTTTCCCTGGAACCTCCTGTCATTTTTTTCTGGGTCCTTCCAACAGTTTTCCTCAGCTTCCCCAAATCTTCCCATGTACCTTCCCACATAAGATCCAAGGCCATACCATGAGGGGAGGGGGGGAATGGGAAAGTCAAGTGCACATGTATGACTTGCAACTGTTTGTGTTTCTTTGTTTGATAATTCTTTATTTCTTTTGAAGAAGAACTGCAGTTTCAAAATCTTTTTTATTGTACAATAATAAAATAAAATAAAAATGTACCTCCTCATCTCCCCTAAAGAATTCTGTTGCTATGCCAACCAGAAATGCGGGTGCAAGAATGCAACCATTACAAGAGGCTGTAAGCTTCAGACAGAAAGACTGCTGGAGGGATAAAGGGATACTTTGGGAGAATGCCTCCATAATGAGGCCATTGCCACTTAATTGATGTCTGTTTGTCTAGTTCAGCTCTAAGAAAAGAAATGGAATAAAACACCACTGAAAGGAGGTTTGGGTGATGTTAGCTGCTCTGTATTCCATAACAGCAGATCAACTGATGCTGTATGTTTTGTGGATGAGAAACATTCATTTGCTAACCTTTAAACCACAATTTCTCAGTACCAATCATCTGCCATTGAAAAGAACAGCCATTTTAGCTTGAAACAAGTTGTGGATGGGTGTGTGGGTGCATTCTTTACTTCCCATGCACTCTGGTCATAATTTGAAGTTGGATCCAGGTGACTCAGCCACAGCTTTTGCCACCCATAAATGGTTTGATTGGTGTTTGAGGGGGCTGTGGGACATATAGGAGGAGCTGAGAAGCGGGGAAGCTAAGAAAAGATATGCAAAGTGTGGAGTTGGGGTGTTGTGGGCTGGAAGCTCACAATGATGTAAAGAAAAAACTGATGGAGCCCAAAAGTTGGGGTTTATTGGATACTGTTAGCCTAATAATTAGGGTAACTTGAATGGCAAACAGGACTTCAGTGTGCATCCTGAGACCAGGGACTAGGAAAGCAGGTTTTGAGACCATGTGTTGTGTGCTTTCAAGTCACTTTTGACTTATGGTGACCCTAAGGGATTTTCTTGGCAAGATTTGTTCAGAGTAGGTGCTGGCATATCTTACATCCCACTTGCTGAATACAATCTTTCATATTTTTATTTAATATCTAATATTTAATATCTAGTGTCAGGCATGTTTTTAAGATGACCTTTGGAACATTCGGACATTACATGTGTGAGAAGGCATGTGGGAGACCTAGATAGTACAATAATGGTGAAATAAGTTTGCTGTTTATTCCATCCTCCCCCAGGATTTCTGTGTATCCTCTTACAATGGAGACTCAGTGAGTCCCATTGCAAAGCAGATTAAAAACCATACCTTCACCTCACCCCCAACCTGTGTCCCTATTCACTTATTCTGTCCAACTAGCCAGGCATTGTCTCAGATCCAATCAAAGATTTGTCACTCCAGAGTTAAAGCCATCAGCTGTTTTGAAGTCCTTTTGTAAAATCCATGAGGAAAAACCATCAAGACTTTGTTACACCATGGGATAGCATCAAGTACACCTCAAAGCTATAAAATTAGATATAAATATCAGCCCCAGATATAGCCACGTCACCCTCACAGTTGCTCACAGTTTGCCCAAGGATCCTGTGTGCACATAGTGGTCCTTCTCACTCACTGTGATGCCCTCAGACTCTTCTTGAGCCATTCCGTCTTCCATGGAGTCCTCTCTTCAGAGTGATAATTATCACCTCTAAGGAGCCCTGGTGGCACAGTTGTTAAATGCCGGTACTGTAGCCACAACGTTGTGAGTTCAATCCCAGGGCTCTAAGGTTGACTCAGCCTTCCATCCTTTTGTTGGTCACTAAAATGAGTACCCAGATTGTTGGGGGCAATTGTCTTAAAGATTGTAAACCACTTAGAGAGTGATGAGTTCACTATTAAGTGGTATAGAAATGTAAATGCTATTGCTCAGGGGTTGGCAACCTATGGCCCGCAGGCTGCACCTGGCCCGCCGACCCCTGCCACCCAGCCCCTGCCACCCCTGCCACCCCCGCCGTGCGCGTCACGGCTGCCATTTTGTTTGTCAAAATGGCAGCTGAGACTCATTGGCACATGTGCAGCACTCTTGCACATGTGCCAACAAGCCGCGGTAGCCATTTTGTTTGCCAAAATGGTGGCCGTGACTCGTCTGCGCATGCGCAGGAGTACTGCACATGCAGAAATGAGTCATGGCCACCATTTTGGCAAACAAAATGGCGGTTGCGACGCGTGCGTGGCGGCAGTGCATGCGGCGTCGGCGGGGGTTAGTGGTGTTGGCGTCAGCGGTTGGTGGGGCTGCGCGCACGTGCATAAGCATGCGTGCCACCATTTCTCCCCCCCCCAGCCCAGCGGAAGACCTGGGGACCAGCTACCGGCCCCAGGTAAGTAAACCTTGTCAACCCCTGCTATTGCTATTGCTAATTCCCTATTTTTCCCTATCCAGTGTTTTACATCTTGCTTTCTGTTAGCCCTGTATGGTTCTTTAAGGTTGCATTGGTTTTGTGTGTTTGCTTGTACCTTTGCACATTTCTAAAATAAAACTCTCTTAGTCATTAAAACCAGCACCTCTCTGCAGTGAATACATATGTGAAAAAATACCCAAAGTTACCCACCTCTTGCAAGCCTCCTTTTCAGCTAATAATTCCACCCAAATATCAAGAAAATGCTGACACTGTTGGTGGGGACTCCAAGTCCCCTCACCTTTCAGGGTAACAAGGGTGTGCCATTGTCTTCCCAAGAGGCTAAAAGAGTGTAATTGCTCAAGATCACCCACTGGGTTTCCATGGCTAAGATAGGATATAAGCACTGATCTTCCAGTCCAGCACTTAAACCATCTCATCACACTAGCTCTACCTTTTGGACTATAACTGTCAGAATCCCCCAGACAACATACTATCTGGGGAATGCTGGGAGTTGTAGCCAAAACCAACATTTTTTCCAAGCTCTGGCTAAGACTATGGAAATAAAGAAACTTTTCCTCTTAAGAGACAATAAATTGGCTTAGCTAGCGATTAGCTTCTCACTGGAACAGAGGGGACATTATATGTGTTGGCTTTGTGCTGACTGTTTGGACTGAGTATGTTCCAGTGCATTATTAAAGTAAATGACCTGTAGATGCATGATATGTGCAGCCAGAGGATGTAAACAGGATTCTTGGAGATTTGAGAGCCACTACATGTGTTTTAGATTCTTGACCTTTCTGGCTTATTAAAAAACCTAGAGGGGGACTGACTGAGTGGCCTCACTAATGCCTCACTAATACAAGGCAGAGTTCCAGCTTGCCTAAAGGAGGCTGTTATAAAATGATTACTAAAAAAAAGCCCTCCCTGAATCCCACCATTCTGGATAATTATTAACCAGTCTCTAACATTCAGTTTTTAGGCAAGTTTCTGGAACTGGTGATGGCCTCTCAGCTCCAGGGGCTTCTGGATAAATTGATTATCTAGATCCATTTCCATATAGGTTCAGGTCTTGCTATGGGCCAGAACTGGCTTTGGTCACCTTGGTGGATGACCTAGAAAAAGGAAGTGTGTCCCTGTTTGTTCTGCTGGACCTCCCAGCAGTTTTCAATACCACTGACCATGATACCCTTCTGGGTCACCTTGCTGGGATGGGATTTGGGGAACTGTTTTACAGTGGCTTCATTTCTCCCTGGAGGGGTGAACCGAGAAGGTGGCACTGGGGGACTTCTTTTTGATCCTTTGACCATTGGCCTATGCCTCAGGGTTCAGTTCTGTCCCTCATCCTATTTAACTTATACACGAAAGTGCTGGGAAATGTTGTCTGCAGTTTGGGATTCAGTGCCATCAGCATGCGGATGACACCCAACTTTATTACTCCTTTCCACTACAAGCCAAGGAAGCTGTTTTGGTCCTAAATCAGTGTCTGTCATCAGTAATAGATTGGATAAGGGCAAACAAATTGAAACTTAATCCAGACAAGATGGAGGTGCTCCTCTTCATCAGCTGAAAGGCCGATCAGAGAACAGGGATTCAGCCTGTGCAGTTTCACAGCTTGGTTGTGCTCCTGGATTCAGCTTTGATCCTGGAAATCCAGATTTTAGTGGTGTCTAAGAGTGCATTTGCACAATTAAAGCCTTTGTCCCAGCTGCACCTGCTCCTTAAGATGTCAGATCTGACCATGGTGACACATGCCTCAGTCACATCCCAGTTGGGTTACTGTAATGTACTCTACATGGGCTTCCTTTGAAGAGTGTTTGGAAACTTCAGCTGGTCCAAAGAGCTACAGTTAGATTGCTAACTGGGGCTGGCTACAGGGATCAAACAACTCCCTTGTCACAACAGCTCCATTTCTGGGCACAGTTCAAAACTAGTTATGACCTTTAAAGCCCTATATGATTCAGGTCCAGGTTATATGAAGGACTGTGTTCTCCCTTATGAACTAGCCTGTTCTTTGAGATCTGCTGTAGTGGTCTTTCTCTCTCTGTCCCACCAACTTCACAGGTACCTCTAGTGGTAACATAGGAAAGGCTTTCTTATTGGCTGCCCCCAGTGGAACACCCTTCCCAGAGAAGTAAGATTGGTGGCCTCCCTACTTTCTTTTTGTAGACAAGTAAAGACTTTTCTATTTTGGCAAATGTTTGGTGAGTGAGTATATAGGAACCATCCTACACAATGTACTGGATCTTGCTACAAGTGCTTGCTTGTGTCTCTGTTTGTTAATTATGCATGTTTTAATCTGGTTTCATTTTCTTTAGTGTTTAATTTTGTTTTAACTTTTGTATCCTGTGGACTTGAAGTGGTGTCTTTTTTAATTGTTGTAAACCTCTTTGAGTCCCAATCTGGGAAAATCATCATCATCATCATCATCATCATCATCTACACATACAGGTACTGTATTATCACTCCTGGTGTCAGTAGGATGGGATAGAGCTAGACAGATTCCCGTAAGATATCCAAAACATCAAGCTGTACCCTTTTCCATTTAGAAAAGGTATTTCATAAAAATCCAGAGAGCATCTTTTATGCACTTAATTACTAATTTCTTCCATTGTTGTTTTTTTTAGCCCACTCCATTGTTAGGGTGGCTTGTATTTCTAAAATCATATAAAGGAACATTGAAGAGAGAAGATGACCGAGTGCTAAAACAGGCTCATCCATTAAATGCTTGACCTCTATCACACAAAGCACTGGCCCCAATAAAAATGCATTTTAACAGCTTTGAAATACACACAGAACAATCTGTAAAGTATGCTTTCTAATGTTGGCAGTTGCAAGAACTGCTGAAGGTCTGATACTTGAGCTCCCAGGATGTATTGCAATAGAGCTTGGAAAAGTTGTTTTTGGACCAGTGTATCTCCAATGATGATGCCGGCTGGGGGATACTGAGAGCTGTAGTCAAAAAATAACTTTTCTAAGCATTGTCCAACACTGCTCACAGAAGCAATTCACTCACTCCAAGAAGGGGAGAAAGGGGAGGAAAACCACAAAGGTATTATGTGAATAAAACCTTGGAGGAGTTTCCATGAGAAATAAATCCTATAGTGTGTGGGGAGGAGGGCATGAAGCAGATATAGAGACAGATGCTATGTCAGGGTGACCCTCTAAATGTCATTGGAGTGTGACTCCCATCATGCCTCTTCATTGGGTATATATATGCTAGGCCTGGTTGGAATTACAGTCTAACAATATCTGAAAGGCGGCAAGTTACCTACCCCATCTCCATAGCCTCATTTTCACAGAGGAGGTTAATCATGAGCCTAGACAATACAACTTCAGACTGATATTGTATTCTTTCTAAGTGTGGGGTAAGATGACTTTGACATGAAGGGCAAGACTGAAATGAAAACAATGCCTCGCTTTGTGTCAGATCAGCTGGGCTTTCTTTGAAATATTGGGCTCATCCCTCATTATGTCATGCAACACGGTTTGTCTTCAGAACTCCCCGCTCCCCGTTATCATATTCTTCTTCCAACATCTCTCATGCTCCCACATTTCTTTCTTGAAGAAATGAGAAACCACATCACTAATTATTACATATTGCAGGTGGATTAAGTGGCTCTAGTGATGGGTGGACTCCCCTCAGCTTAATTTGAAATCAGCCTGATGATTATGAAATTTCTTAGGGAGCATTTGTCAAGGATGTTGTCATTTTCTTTCTTTCATCTAAACATTAATGTTTGCATGTACACCAGATTAGGAGGAGTAGCTAATATCCCAGAAGACAGGATCAAAATTCAAAATGACTTGAACAGACAAGAAAGCTGGGCCAAAGCTAACAAAATGAAATTCAACACGGAGAAATGTAAGGTACTGCACTTAGGGTGGAAAAATGAAAAGCACAGATATATGATGGGGGACACCTAGCTGAATGAGACCATGTGTGAAAGGGATCTAGGAGTCCAGGTAGACCACAAGTTGAACATGAGTCAACAGTGCGATGCAGCAGCTAAGAAGGCCAATGAAATTTTAGGCTGCATCAATAGAAGTATAGTTTCTAGATCAAGAGAAGCCTAAGAGAGCTAGGAATTGGAGGCACTGCTTTGCAGTGGTTCCATTCCTTCCTCTTGGGTAGATCTCAGAGGGTGAGGCTTGGGGACAGTTGCTCTTCCAAAATCGAGCTGAATTGTGGCGTCCCTCAGGGCGCCATCCTGTCCCCGATGCTATTCAATATCTATATGAAGCCGCTGGGTGAGATCATTCGGAGGCATGGAGCGCGGTGTCTTCAGTATGCTGATGACACCCAGATATAATTCTCCATGATCAGATCATCGTCTCAGACTTCAGATGGCGTCTCTCCTCTCAATGACTGTCTCAGAGCGGTAATGGATTGGATGAGGAAAAACAGATTGAAGTTGAATTCAGACAAAAGAGAGGTACTCACTGTTACCAGCCCGAACCCAGATTTGGGAATACAGT
Organism: Phrynosoma blainvillii; assembly: GCA_026167975.1. Taxonomy (NCBI): domain Eukaryota; kingdom Metazoa; phylum Chordata; class Lepidosauria; order Squamata; family Phrynosomatidae; genus Phrynosoma; species Phrynosoma blainvillii. The sequence continues at coordinate 160,699,914 of JANUYF010000004.1, forward strand.
CTCCAGTCCTGGATGGAGTCACACTCTCCTCTAAGGACTGTGTTTGCAGTTTGGGGGTTCTCCTAGATTCGTCGCTTCACATGACTAGTCAGGTAAATGTGGTGGTCAGGAGTGCCTGTTATCAGCTTTGGCTGATACGCCAACTACGCCCTTATCTGGATGTGAGGGATCTGGAAGCAGTGATACATGCCCTGGTAACATCACGCCTGGACTACTGTAACGCGCTCTACATGGGGCTATCCTTGTGCCTAACCTGGAAACTACAACTGGTACAAAATATGGCAGCCAGGCTAATTACTGGAACATCAAGGAGGGAGCACATAACACCTGTGCTCAATTCCCTCCATTGGCTGCCGATTAGTTTCTGGGCACAGTACAAGGTGTTGGTTTTGACCTTTAAAGCCCTACATGACTTAGGTCCATCTTATCTTAGGGACCGCCTCTCCCCATATGATCCCCCCCGCGCCCTGCAGTCCTCTGGGAGGAATCTGTTACAGCCAATAAAAACCAGGCTGTCTCAGACCTCCCAGACGGCCTTTTCCACCACTGCCCCCAGACTATGGAACGGCCTGCCGGATGAGATCCGTCTGATTACTACACTTGCTGCTTTTAAGAAAGCGGTAAAGACGGATCTCTTCCGACAGGCCTTCCCATAATAACAGCTGCTTTAAGGAGATGAGCTTTAATCTTCCTAGCTGGCACAGCTGATCCTTTGTTTTATTATATTGTTTTAATGTATTGCTTTGTTTTAATTCCTTTCTGATTTAATCTTGTTTTAAGGGGTGGGAGGGTAGATTATGGGAGGAGGGAATGTTTTAACTTGTCATGTTTTAAATGCTGTAACCCGCCTCGATTGCCATGCAGAGGGGCAGGCTATAAATAAAACTTATTATTATTATTATTATTATTATTATTAATAGTGCCACTCTATTCTGCTTTGGTCAGGCCTCACCTGGAATACTGTGTCCAGTTCTGGGCACCACAATTCAAAAAGGATGTGGAGAAACTGGAGGGCAACTAAAATGGTGAAGGGTCTGGAAACCAAGCCCTATGAGGAATGACTTAGGGAGCTGGGAATGTTTATCCTGGAGAAGAGAAGGCTGAGAGGTGATATGATAGCCGTGTTTAAATATTTGAAGGGATGTCATATTGAGGAGGGAACAAGCTTGTTTTCTGCTGCTCCAGAGAATAGGACCAGGAACAATGGATGCAAGCTCCAGGAAAAGAGATTCCACCTCAACATTAGGAGGAACTTCCTGACAGTGAGGGCAGTTCGATAGTGGAACACACTCCCTCGGAGAGTAGTGGAGTCTCCTTCCTTGGAGGTCTTTAAGCAGAGGCTGGATGGCCATCTGTCGGGGATGCTTTGATTGGGAGTTCCTGCATGGCAGGGGTTGGACTGGATGGCCCTTGTGGACTCTTCCAACTTTATGATTCTATGATTCTACGAATATATATGGAAGGGTTAAAGAACTTGAGAAATGATGTGCCAAGTGCATTGAACTTCTGGGTGAATATATGGGAAAGCATGTAAGTTTCATAGCTCTAGGTCATTCCCTTTTTGGTCAGGGAGAGAACTTTTCAGTATGCCCCTTGGACCTACAAACTACTTTGCTATGCCATTCATGTTTTTTTCCATAGCAACTAATGAGAGTTGCAGCAAGAACAAATGGGGTAACATTTAAAAATTGTACTTGTACCTACAGAGTAATTGCATATTGGCCACAGATGAGCAGACCAAACATTTTGTGCTGTTGCCTGTATGGAAGAACATTCTGGGAGAATTACTACTTGATTTATAATAGAGCTGAGCATTAAAAGCCACAAAATATCATACTCCAAATCAAGGTAATTATCTACTTTGGCAACATCTCACTACATGGCACCACAAGAACTAATTAGAACTATAGCTTAAATTGATCTCAGAGGTTATCAGATCCAACTGTCAAGTCAGTGGCAAACCATACTATATAAAATGTAATCCTGACAGATTCCTTTCTAGCCTTTCTTTTGCACCTTTCTAAGGAGGTAAGTTCTGCCCTTTTTGAACTATTTGCATTCAGTCTTATAATATCTAATATGAAACTGCTGCTGCTGCTGCTGCTGTTGTGTGCCTTCAGTTAATTTACAACTTATGTTCATTCCTTAAAACCGCTGAATTCCATTTTCTTGTGATGGAAAATTGCTCTTTTTTTCTTGACATACATATTATAAAGGATATTAACACTGAAATAAGTGGGATTTTTTTTTAAATTTGAAATAGTGAATGGTGTTAATTTTAGTTTTTCTTTGGGACATTTTAAAAGATGAGAATGTGGGATGACAGATGATTAATCATGATTGTCCTGATCAAATCATGATAGTTGGAAGGCATTAAAGTGGCAATCCATTTGCTCCCTCCAACCAGCAAATGCAGAAATGCAGGGCTCCAATTAGTTAAATTACCATGACTCCAGAGCCTTGCATGGTGGAAAGAACTAACCAAATCATTTCTTTTTACACATGAAAATACTTCTTACCTAGCCAACTTTAACTGTCTATCATGCAATGATTATAATTCTCCTAAGAATTACGCAGTTCAAGCTGGTCACTGTGCAGCTTCCACAAGGTGTGGTGCCCCAAGTAATCAAACAAGTTAAAATATAACAAAATACAAATTCCATAAAGGAATGATAACTTTATTGGCTAACTAAAATGCACAAAATACATTATAAACACTTTTGAAGCTTCATTGGCTTCTTCATCATGCAAAAGATGTTTAAAAATCATGCAGGAGAAGAAAAGTTCAGAGTTAGAGTCACAGGCCTACATTTTGTATCAGATGTTGTTTCTGTTGTAGCTCAGTTGACTTGGAAGGATCATGGCTGCTCCTCTCTTGGCCATGTGGGGACTGAGGCAAAGGACAATAAAATTTAAACTCTATTAGCCACAGCAAAGTTAAATTACTTTTAAAAATCTTATTACCATTAATCAGAGAATGAGTTTAAACATATTCTGTTTGTGGTTTTTTGGTACAATTAATTTGGTCAATTTAACTTTAGTATTAAATAATATTTAATTTAATAAAAATGTCTTAACTATTTAAAACAGCTCTTGGACACTTAGCCAGCCTGGAAAGTGATCCCTGCCTCACTATGGTTGCCCACCCCTGCTTCAAATCACAGATATTCCCCTCTCAACCTCCCCAAACTAAAAAAATAAACAAAAAAATAAACCACATTTTAAGAAAACAAAAATATTGGTTTTTAAATGAAAACATTTCCAAAGTCCCCCTCCTGAATAATTTTTGTTATAACCAACATACCTTTCCACTTGAATCTACTTTTTTCTAATATATATTGTCAGCTCACAATGAATGCTCTGTATGACTTGCAAAATAAAACAAAAGCTTAAAATTCAACAATAAAATAGGACAACATAATATAGCACAAAAGGAAAGGTTAAGAGAATAAAATGTAAAGTAAACACAATTACCATAGAATTATTAAGGAGGGGAGAGCAGTTTTTAAGGACTGAATATATGAGAAAATGGAAAGATCCTTGGCATCAAGTCCTTAAAGTAGATGCCACATGGCCCTGTCTGGAATGAATATTTCAAAACTATAGTACAACACTAAGAAGGCTCTTTCTTCCAAAGCTACCTGCTTGCACATCTTGTTTTCCAATTGACATTATGCATTATAGCACTAGGATTCCACTTTCACTGCCTTGGTTCAGTCCTGTGAAATCCTGGGATTGGTGTTGGGGGGAATGCTTTAGGATTCTCACCCAAAGAGCTCCTCTGGTGCCCCTGACCAAATTACAAACCCTGGGATTTAATAGGATGCAGACATGGCTGTTAAAGTCGAATCATAGTGCTATAATCATGTTGCATGAATGGGATCTTGATGGGAACAGTCAGAAAAGGATCTTGGAAGATCCTGAGGTCCAAGGACATAAGCATGAATAGAAGCAACCTTTCAAATAGACTAACCTCCATCAGATATTTCTCATTTTGCTGTTGTTAACTGTCCAAGTCAGCCCCAGCTCATGGTGACCCTTTGAATGAGACATCTCCAAGACCTTGTGACCTCCACTGCTCTGCTTAGGACCTGTAAATTCAGGTCTGTGACCTTCCTGATTGAATCTATTTTTCTAACATGTGATCTTCCTCCCTTTTTGCTGCTTCTGCCATTCCTAACATTATTGTCTTTTCTAGTGAGTCATGTCATCTCATGATGTGGCCAAAGTCAGTTTCAGCATACAACTTGCTATCCCCTCCTCCTCCCCCTGCCAAAAATAGTGGTTCCAAATCTTAGAGCATGGTCCAGCCAAAATTCAACAGTTTTAGATCTTTACTGATTTCAGTGGAAGGGTGAAATATCCAGTTTGAAACCAATAGATTCTAAAAGCACTGAGCTGAAAGCTGTTCAGGATCTATTTTCATATGTATCCAATAGTTTTATGTACCCAATTTGAATCCTTCTGTCAAAATAATGATGATGGTGATGATTTTTCATCATCGTCATCATCACTGTCATCATCATCATCATCATCATCATCATCTCATCACCAACAGCAGTTCCCTTTCCCCTCTTTACCATCTCTCAGAGACTTCAATATCATTTTTTAAAAAACATTGTACCTAGATGTGATGATGCCGTAATGCTGTGCAGCTAATTCAGGTACATCCTTGCTGTCTTCATAAAGGCTAATGGAGCCCTATTAGAGTACAAACCATGCTTCTACAGCCAGTTGTCACACAAGTGATTCTATCCAACTGAGAATCACTCTAAGAACTGGACTGTTTCTTAGCCTTCTCAAACAATGCTTCCTTTGAAAGGATGGCAAGGAGGGTGGGGAGAGGCTGTGATGCTGATAAAGATTTCCATATTCACTCCTCATTTCAGCTCAGTACTACTTAAAAGAAAAGTACTTTATTTAGGGCATGTTTAATATATATATATATATATATATATATATAGCACATTCCCACCAAGTTTTCCTGGTGCTTCACATACATTACCTCAGTAATCCTTAAAATATTGCTGCAAGGCAACCCAGAATGCTTATCTCCATATTTCAGTTGGGTAGCTGAGGCTGAAAGATAGTGGCTTACTGCGGGCCAGCCAGTGGTTTTATAGCTGAGGGAAGAGTTGAACTGGGAATTTAAAGCTGGCTTACAGTTCAGACTCTTAATTACCATCCCAGACACATTTTCCCTTATCTTTCTCTTAGGTCTTCTCTGAATCATTTGATTTCCCATGTATCGCCCTCCACCTTGAATAATATTTGAACATATTTCAAATTACTGTCATATAATCAAGTGCTCAGTGCCAAGCAGGTGGGCCTATGTAGCTGTGGAGTTTATTGGTGGAGTTTGAGCCAGTCAATATCTGTAAAACAAAGCTTGGGGAAGATCCTTTTTGTACTACACATTTTCCTAAACCTCCAGCCAACTTGGACAATAGTTATTTTGCCGGTGTGTGTGTGTGTGTGTGTGTGTGTGAGAAAGAGAGAGGGAATTGCACAAGCTAAGCTCTGCTCTAAAACTAATGTAGTTCACAGGGCTATTGTGAGATAAAATAGGAGAGTTTTATGTATAATTGTAGAGAACTTAAATTTAGTTTTTTAAAAAATACCTTGTTCATGCCATTCATTACAGTGATGGGAAAGTAACCCATTGCAGTTAACATGTAACAGTGTTGAAAAGTAGCTCATTACATTCCTTGCTGTGCAATTAATTGCTTTTTTGTTACTTTATGTTACCAACAGTAGCGCTCCCACCCAGTGTGGGGGGTGGGACTTCTGGAGCACGACTTCCAGTGGGTGTGCAGTGACACGTGCATGTGGAGCAGAGCGGTGTGCATGGGGACTGGAGTGGCACATGACATGTGTGTGCAGTGGTGTGTGTGCACAGACCAGAGCATCCCGCACATGCATACTGGACCAGTGTGCATGGGGGTGTGGAGCAGCCTGTGCACGTGCAGACCAGAGCAGTGGGGGGAGGGGAGTGGCATGCATACACGCAGATTGAGTGGTGTGGGAGGTGCAGAGGGGCTGACCTGGTGTCACCCCCCCTTCTGGAGTGTCATCCAGTGTGGCCCACACTCCCTCACACCCCCTAGCGATGTTACTGGTTCCCGGGGAAGGAGCTTAGGAATGATCAGAGAATAGCATGACACTTGAAAAATTCCTCCCCAAATGTCTCTAAACATTCCTTAAAATTGTAGTCCCCAAACTTTTTCAGCCCCCCCCCCCCCGCACGCTTTCCTTTCAGGCAACAACCGTAGTGCCCTCCTCAATGCTAATTTGTTGATATTAGGCCTACTGTTCTACTGCCAATTTAAAACAACCAATCTTGGTCACTCCTATTTGGACCTAGTCACCTTGGGAGCAGCAACTGAGCAGCTGGCTGAGCAGTGACCAAGAAACCTCTTGCTGGTGCTAGCCTTGCAGTAAAGGCTGGTGCAGGCAAGAGGCTTCTCAATCACTGTTTGACTGGCTGCTTGGTCACTGCTCCCTTTGCACCCAGTCACTCTGGGAGCAGCAACCGAGCAGCTGGTGGACCAGCAACTGAGAAGACTCATATCCATGCCACCCCTCCTGCAAATGTGGGCAAGAGGCCTCTTGGTTGCAACTCAGCCAGCTGCTCCAAGGCAGGGGACTCTTTCCAAGAATCAATCCCAGATATTTCTCACCCTCCTTCCCCAGAGACATGTCTTCCCCACAAAATTTCAAGTATTTCCTCCCCACACACAAACATTGCTTCTTCTGCTACCTCTTCTCTCAGCTTGTCCAATGAAAGAAAGCAGGAACAGGTTGGAGTGCAGCTCCAGCTTGCCGGCCAAGTTGTAGCAAAGATTACAAAGCTTAAGCAGAGACCCAAATATGAAAGCACCTTTTACCGCCACTTCTTCCCCACCACCACGTGCTTTAATTCCTTACTCCAGTCAGTCAGTCTGTCCCAAAATTGTTCCATTTCAGGCCAAATAAATGATGCCCTGTGCCCAAGCTTCACAAGAGTTTCCCGCCACTACTAGTGAAAGATCCAGCTAAGAGAGTCTATTCACACAGGCAAGTGAAGAGTGAGAGATACCACTACATGAAGTGAGGCATTGTGGTGATTTTAAGGGACCTTGAAAAGAAGATTCATCAATCTTCATCCCCACCATAGTCTTAAAGGTCATTGGCTCCTCTTATCTTTCTTCCACATCAATACTTAGCTGAAGGCCCCCTGATGCTCCTTTCCTCCTCACAGTCCCCTGTATCCTTCCACCACTGACAGGGGGAATATACCACCCACTTTGGGAATCACTGCCTTAAAATGTTCTTAAATTTTTGCTTTGAAAAGTAACCAGAAACCAGAAAACATTACTCATTGCTCATTACAACAATTAGTTTTGAAAGGTAACATCATTCAGCCCTCATTATCCAAAAAGTTACTATGTCACTTGTACCTCTGGATTCAAGCTCTGGATGAATGTGTGTTGAGTTTACTAGTGCTGAGTTTGTCTCAATTGTTAAATTTTAAATAACATTTGAACTGACCAAAATGACCCATAGTTTTTATGAGCTGAGGGGTCTTTTTGTGTTCATTTTAGACATTTCTTGTGTGTGTGTATGTGTGTGTGTGCATGTATACATTAAATTTGCATTAAATTTGTCACATTTGTCCTCATTTCAATTGGCCCAAGAAGCCCCAGCCAGCATAACCAATGGTGAAGGATTTTGGGATTTATAGTCCAATAAGATAAGGAGACAGATTGCGAACCACAGACTCAGTGAATTGGAAGTCTAATTACTAGTGTCTGTGATATCATGCTGTTAGATGTAGCATTGTGACATCACATTCTTCACAATCTTCATACTCTTCATTATATGATTCCACAGTTCAGTGGGACCATCTGGTAATTCAGGAAGAATAAGAAGATGCAGCCAGCCTGAGTGGGCAGTGATTGGGAAATTAAGGGGGGAAATTACACCAATATAGGAGTTAAGCAAGGGTGAATCTGTTGGAACAGCAAGCAAACCAACATTTGGAAAATTGTGTAAGTGGAAGATTGGGGGTTGAATAGGAGAGGGTAAGTGAGCCAATAAATCTGTTTAAAGTTGGTCGAACCTATTGGCCAGATACATTCTTTTGCTAGGGAAACTAGAAATGATGCATTGCTATAGGAAGAAAATACTTCTCACATTTGCATCATGATACAGAACCATGATTCAGAATGCAGCATGATGGGGTGAGCTCCTGTCACTAGTCCCAGCTTCTGCCAACCTAGCAATTTGAAAGCATGCAAATGCAAATAGATAAATACCACTTTGGTGGAAAGGTAAACAGTGTTCTGTGCAATCATGCTGGCCACATGATCACAGAGTAGTCTCTGACAATGCTGGCCCTTCGGCTTTGTAATGGAGATGAGCACCGCCCCCTACGGTAGGACACGACTTGACAACCTTGTCAACAGGGAATACCTTTACCTTTTACAGAACCATTGTGTAAATGCTCTGTATGGGGGAAAACAATAATAGAATTATAGAGTTAAAGAGACCACAAAGGCCATCCAGTCCAGTCCATTATGCAATGCAGGCAGATGGCCATCCAGCCTCTGTTTAAAAACCTCCATAGAAAGAGACTCCACTACTCTTCAAGGCAGTATAGTCCACTGTCTAACAGTTTTTACCATCATGAAATTCTTTTTAATGTTTAGGTGGGAATCTCTTTTTCTGTAGCTTTAATCCATTGCTCCATGTCCTAGTCTCTGGAGCAGCAGCAAACAAGCTCTCTCTATCCCTAATATGGCATCCCTTCAAATATTTAAACATGGTTATCACATCACCTCTTAACATTCTTTCCCAGGATAAACATATCCAGCTCCCTAAGCTGCTCGTCATAGGGCATGGTTTCCAGATCTTTCACCATTTTGGTCACCCTCCTCTGGAAACACTCCATCTTATCAACATCATTTTTGAATTGTGGTGATAAGGTTGCAAGCAAGGCTAAGGAGGCATGGTGGCTGGTGACTTCCATGTCTCTGGGTGCTGAATCTGATCTGGATCTTAGTCCAGGAACTATCCAAGGCATAGAGATGATTTAGGGAGAGATCTCAGCAACTTGGATTGCTCATTTCAAGTTCACACTAAAACCCTGAATTGATTCATCATTCCACTGGCATGGAAGCCATCTGCTGCCACTTCTAAGGTGGCTATAGTTCATGTGAGTGGGAATTAAGTTTGGACACAAAAGAAGAGAGAGGAGAGTGAGATCTGTGTCTAAGGCTCTGGAAACATCATGGGGGACCGGCTGCCTCTCTTTGGAGAGATGATTGAGACTTCAGCACCACCTCCACCTATGTTCAGACAGTATAATTATAAAATAAATTCAAAACCCAATACAGCTCCAGTAACCTTCTGAAGAAACCGAATAAGGACAGAACAAACAAACACCCAACTCACAACCCTCCCTAAGAACACATCACCACTCAGAGAAGGGGGCAACCGATTGTGCATGACTGTTTTATTCTATTCTATTCTGTTGAATGTACACTTGCTCTAGAAAGAGAATACCTTTCTTAATCCTGTGCTACACAGCCTTGGTTCCCCTTCCTTTTGGGATTCTAGGAGTTCTGGCTGGAGTGTAGAGAGTACAGAAAGGTTTGTTTTGAAGCTGCTGGGATTTCAACCACTATGAACATACACTGAGAAGTTTCTAGTGAGAGAGCAGAAAGAGAAATACACCCAGACACATACAGTCCATAAAACTGCAGTCTGTTTCCCCTCTAATTGGTAATAAATGTAAATGTTTAGTTATGCCTGGCTGGGGAGCTATGAACAACACATCTGTCTGGCTGTTTTCTCTGTCTTCACAAGGACTGCGGCGTTTATGCCATCTGTAGCTGAAGGTATGGGGAGCAGGCGGGCAGATGGGGGTGGGGGAAGGAAAGCCAGTTTATATGCTTGAAGGAGGGATGAATATTGGTTTGGAGAGGAAAAAAGGAAATAGAAGGTGTGAGAGAAACAGCTGAAGGAAATACAAGGAGTGGGAGAGCAGTGTAAGCGCAATGACAGAAAGCAACAGGATCAGAGAGCCAAGAGGCAAGAACAGAGAGGAAAGTGGAGGAAAATTGGATTTGAGGTATAAAATGGCATTGTAAAGACAGAGTAAACAACTGACGGAATAAGGAGAGAAAAATGGGGTTCACTTGTTTGTTGTCAGAAGTGAGTTGTGGATAGCAGTCTGAAGAAAGCCAGGAACCAAGAGATGGAGAACTGTTACAATATTCAGGTTAAAAGAGCATGGCAGGAGTCAGGACTAGAGAGAAGAAGTAGAAGAGAAAGCAGGAGGTGGGACTAAGGAGCAAGCCAGGTGTTAGGACTAAAGAACAGACCAGAATAAGGTCTAAGGAACACTTCCAAATGGAAGGACAAACCAAGAAAAGTTCAAATAGATCTCATTACTAAAAAAAAGAAGAAGAAGAAGAAGAGAAGAGAAATAAAGAAGCCCTCATACTCCTTCCTGTGCAGCAGGATCTCAGTGCGGTTAAGTGGACTTAGTCCAGGTCACCAGCACTTCAGTGGTTTCCCACACAGAGGCTATGATTGTGTGCCTTCATGTCATTTCAGACTTACGGCTACCCTACGGCAAACCTATCATGACACTGTCTTGGCAAGATTTGTTCAAAGTTAAGTATGTAGATGTTCCTCCAGTGGGTTACTGGACAATGGAAATATCATGAGCAAAGATAATAAATGTCTCCTATTTCTGCAGAGTGAAAAAAAAAGTTGCTGCCCTATACAGCTCTTTTTATGATGCATGCACTTGCTCTAATGTTGCTGTGTCTCTTCAAGTCATTTCTGACTTATGGCTACCCCAAGGCGAACCTATCATAGGGTTTTCTTGGCAGAATTCTTCAGAGGGGTTTGGTATTGCCATCCTCTGAGGCTGAAAGAATGTGACTTGCCCAGGGTCACCCAATGAATTTCCATGACTGAGCTGGAATTCAAATCCTGGTCTCCAGGGTCATAGTCCAGTGCTCAAACCACTACATTACTTATTCTAATCAGTAACAATAATTACAACACATTGCTGATGCTGTCCTTGGTGCTGAAGGCTTTCTGTACTTTGTTATTCTTTATCTGTATGGCTCTATTTCCTGGCTGTTCATTTGAACTCTGATGAGCATTGGAACTTAAAATATTAGCAGGGACAATGAGAGGAAGGCTTGATCTCTTGTGATGGACCCCCTGGCACTGTTGGCTGAAAATGGAAGAAGATGAAGCTGGAGCTTTTGGATTTCATTGAGGACCCTCCCCTCCCCAGTTTTCATTTCATAATGTAAGCACTGATATACACTCTGAGAGAGCCAGAATGGTGTAATGATTTGAGTGTTCGTTTACGACACTTGGAGATCAGGGTTCAAATCTCCTCTTGGCTGTGGAAACCCACTGGATAACCTTGGACAAGTTACACTCCCTCAGCCTCAGAGGAAGGCAAAGGGAAGCCCCTTCTGAGCAAATCTTGCCAAAAAACCCATCATTATATGTTCTTAGGTTCTCCATAAGTTAGAAATGATTTGAAGGCACACAGCAACAACAACCACATTCTCTCCTTAACATCATTTTAATTAACTTTGATTGTTGTTGTTGTTGTTGTCGTTATTGTTATTGCCAACCTCTGTCCTGCATCTCCTTCCACAATTCTGACTTTGCTTTCTCTGATTTTGAAAGATGGATGGATTGTGAGGGTTGTTTGAAATCCAAATCTATATTGATCAGAAGAGTTTTTTCTAGTGTGAAGCCTGCTTGTAAGGAACTGCAGTGGGCTGTTCTTTACCTTGTCAGGTGGTAGTACTGGGAATTGTTCTGTAGACAGATTTTATGAAAAAGAATGGTATTTGCAATTATTTCAGCCAGGAGAGAATGCAGGAATGATCAATCCTTCTCCATGAGGCAATGAAAAAAGATCACCTGCTGAGGTCAGGAGTGAGATATTCCCAGTGGAACCCAGGGGCAGCCTTCAGTTCATTATGAGGAGATTGGTTGTGCCTTTTGTTTTAGCATCTGGCACCAGTCACTTCCAGAACAGACAACAGACCAAGTCTGTATGGGAAAAGTCATTATTTAATGAACATCCTTTACTATTTTAGATAGATAGATAGATAGATAGATAGATAGATAGATATTCACATATGGTTGAATATAGGGTATTGGCATAAAAAGCAGTAGAAGTACAGAGGTGTTACCTTAAGTTCTGCTTTCAAATTTAAAGTTTAAAATGTTTAAAAGTTTTTTTTAAAAAAAATTCCAAAATGAAAACAAACTGTGTTATCAAGATGTTGCCAACAATGCCAAGACAACAGACTGTCCAGAAGCTTTGCTATCTATTTCTTTTTACAACATGAAGGGACATGCTACAGTTCCTTATAAGTAAGGGGAAATGAAAATTGCACATGCAAAAGTACAAAGCCCTTTGCACAAAGTAATTTTATATGATTTCCATTTGCTTCTGTAAAGAAAGGCTAGAGTCAGTGCTTGAATGGGGTGAAGAAAGGCTAACTGTGGAGGACACTGCCTTTGCTCGAATGTGATGACTTTGCCTCTCAGCCTAACCTAGCACACAGAGCTTCTGTGAAGATAGACTGGGAAAGAGATCTGTGAGGACTGCTTTGAGATCACTGGAACAGGGATGGGACACAAATGAAACTAATAAAATGAATAAAAATAAATAATGAGCATCTATTCACTTTAATGGGTAAAATGGCCTTATGTTGTTGGCTTGGAGGTCAGTTCATCAAAGAAAACAGACTCTAACATTACATAGGGCTAGTAAAGTATATTTGCATGGAGCAACTTGCAATTGGTCTTAGTCTACAAGCATTATTTTGGGCATCTGTCAACTTTAAAAAAAACATCATATAATTGGAATAAAATAAAGAATTATGGGACAAAGACACACCAATTTCTTTGCCATTCACACCTCCAATGAAAGTACTCTGCAATCACATTTCCCCAGGCCCACAGGTGCTCCTCCAGTCCTGCAGAGAGTAACCCTTTCTTGTCATAAGGTGGAGAACATCAGAAAGCAGAGTGGAGGCATTTCATGCTAGAATGTGAGGCAAAGAAAGACCTCTACATTAGACACAGTAGTACTTAGCACAAGAGTCACATGCTGGATGCAGAAGCAATGTGACAGAGGCAAACAGAGTAAACTTTTGCACATAATCACTACCTTGCTTCCTATTGATGTAGGAGTGCAGGATCACAACTTCCATGAAATGAATCTCTTCCTTTAACCACCAGGACTTGACAAATTTGCTTCTGTTCTGGCTGGAGGCTGGAATTCTCTTGGTGATTTATGATGGAAGAGGGGGTAATGGTGGCATAAATACTTCTGGGAACATGATGCATAGAGGAGCTCACTACCTTCTTGCACAGCAGTTTTTCCCTGACTATGAGTGAGTGTTGGATAGTGCCAAGACATAAGCAGCCACTTGCTGATAGTGTGAGTATATGAGGAGGGTTTTTGTTGTTGTTTTTTTTGCACTATTTCCTGGTTGACATCTCTTAAGTATATATGTTTTCAAGTTGCCCATCAACTTATGGTGAGCCCATGAATTTCTTAGAGTTTTCTTAGACAAGGATTTTGCCAGTTACTTCCTCTGAAATATAGCCTGCAGCATCTGGCATTCATTAATGGTCTCCTATCCAAGAATTAACCAGGGCTGAGTGTGCTTTGCTTCCAAGATCAGATGTGATCTGAGGCCTTTAGGGTATTTAAGCATGGATAGTATGGATACTACAGACTGTCAAAGTGACCAATAAATGGGTTCTGAAACAAATCAAGCCTGAAACAATATGACCAAACTAATAGCATCATACATTGGTCATGTCATTTGACAACATGACTCATTAGAAAAGATTATAATACTTTGTAAAGTTGTAGGGAGAGAAGAGGAAGACTATATTACAGGAGGTTAGAAAGAAGTCACAGACCTGAGTTTGCAGTCCTACAACATATGGAAGGCTGAATGATTCCCACCTCTGCTGTAATGCTTGGATTTTGCATGGCTCAGTTGGGCAGAAGGTTTGGTGGCAGTTCCCCCACATAGAGTGTTATCAGCCTTGGTTACTTTAACCTAACATGGGCTGGTAATAGCTAGTATCCAGTCTTTTTCTCAAAAGTCAATAGTAAGAATGGTTTATATTTGTTTGTACATAATGGGATAGTCCCATTAGATGCAGCAAAAATTGTGAACTTTTAAAAATGGGGAGCAGTTTATTTACATAAAATTTCCAAACCAAGGGCGGGGGGGGGGGGAACACAGGTACTGAATGCAACCTATGAATTTGTCCTTCTTGTGTACAAGTCTCAATGAAATTAAATGAACTTTGCATGGGAAAACTACTTGAGGGACTGTATATTAAGCATACAGTCCTGGTATTCCTTAGCTTCTTAGCAGCAGTAGCAGCTGGTTTCAAGTACTCTTCATCTAATTCAATGAAAATGAGATGTTTGAGTGAATGAAGATAATTTAATAATGAATGGCTCCAACTTATCAGGAAAGCTCTCCATTCTTTTTTGACAGCCACAGCCTCTAAGTGCAAATTAATAAAGGACACACAGTCATTTGGCATGGAAACAATTGCTTACTGTGAGGAAAAAGATCCAGCCTTTCTCCAGCAAGCTGACACTATTTTCCAGTGCAGCACACAGCTAAGTGTGTGTGTGCGTGCACTCAAAATCCCCACAGCAGCAACAAAGCTTCATTCTCAGTAGTTGAGATGTGATTAAAAATAAAAGCAGCTTTGAGAAACCTCATGACAGGGCAGATATCTGCAAATGAGAATTGGTGTCTAAAATCTTGCAAACTAGAGGTGCCTGAAATTGCTCAGCAGGAAAGTCCTTCTAGTTTTAAAAATGTTTTTCCATGTTTTAACTGCCCCACACTGGAAACTGGAATTCAAGGCTCTGTGCCAGAGTTTTTACAGGTGTAAGGGCAAGATTCATTTTGACACTTGAGGGCTGCTGAACATGTAATCCCTGTGTCAGTCTCTACATCCTCACATCTAGTGTTTTATCTATGTTGTGATGCCATTATATTGTGAAATCCCTCAGTCCTAGATCCACATCTTTGGATAGCAAAGAAGTGCAAACACAACAAAACAATATTAGCAAGACTGCCTAAATATCATAGTCAGGAAAGAGATAAATAGATATGGATTTTTCATTTTTGATGGACTCCTGTGTTGAACATTATGGCCAGAACCCTTTAAATAGATCACACTGGTGTAACTCTCATTTGTGCCAGCAAGTAGTTTTAAAGATATAATGAAAGAGGTATCCAGTACCTCCCAGTGCAATGCTCTTGCCACAAATGCACTATAACAGCTGGAGTCTCCACCCCAGCAACTGATTAGGAGCATCCATCTGCCATTGTACACCAGGGAATGCAAAAACAGTCTTCAGCCTCGTTTGAGGAGGGCAATGGCTGTTTCTTCTTCCATGAGTGCACAGGGGCTGTCTGAGAAGGTGCAGGCACCACCACAACCACACAGTCAATCAATGACCAGAGGTGACATAACTATGCCCAAGAACCTCTTGCAGCAAGAAAGGGGCTGGTGTGATAAACGCTAAAGCTGAACATTTAGCGATTTGGATTTGGCCCAATTTGGTCTGGATGAATCCATACCTAACCTGATTCAGAACCTGAATCAAAACAGAATTTTGGGAATCCAGCTCACCAGTCCTCTCTCACTGACTCACATTGGAAAACTAAAAATGGAGGTAAATTTTAAATTTTCCCATTCGTTCTTATAACATTTTGAGACAGTGAGCCAAATTTCAGTCATATAAGTCCAGGTTGTTCTTTATGTGCTATTTACCTATGTTTGCTGTTATTTTTTTTAAACCTACAATTTTAAAAAGCTATTGATTGCTCAGTCTTGACAACGCCTTTACAACGTTTTTGTCTTGCCATTGTCCTCCCAGTACATCAGTCAGTTAACTCTGTTAAGGTTTCACCAAGATATATGGCATTGCTGTGATAATGAAATGATAGCTTACTGGAGGACAGGCATGTTTGCTTCGTTCTACCAGAACTGGTGCACATACTGTGAAGCAACTAGTGACACACTATGATGCATTGTAAGAGAGTGACAAGAGACTATTGAGCAGTCCAACCTGATGAATCCTCATGCTCCCTCATAAGGCATTTGATGATCTGTGCTGGCCTTGGAAACCTTTCTGTCATGGCTCTATAGTTCCAACACCCCATAACTTCTGGAGTTGCCTGCTGAAGCCTCAGGAGGTGTGTGTGGGGGGGGGAGGGGGAGGTGAACTGAGAGCTCATACTGATACTAAGAGATTAATAATTCTTTATTCTGGCCATGTGAGTCTTGTCCCTCTTGTCTGGCTGCTGAGATTTTTCTTCCTCTTGTTGCTGCCTCTTAAGATGTTGGAGGAGGCTGCTAGTGCCAAGGTAATTCATCCCTATTCATTTTGTGACAACAGTAGTTGTGAGCCGCCTTGAATCCTGTGCTGGGAGAAAGGTGGGATAACAAACAAACAAACAAACAAACACATAAATAAGCAAGAAGCAAGTAACCAAGCAAACAATGAAGACAGGTAGCAACTCTGGGACTTTCTACTTTCTGCAGGGAGAATAGGTTTTGTGCCAAGACACTTATTAACAAACAAAAAGAAAGGCAAACAGAAGATAAAGCTAGGCTATTCAGCAAGATAAAAGGAAACAACCACCCACCCGTTGTTGCTGTTGTTGTTGTTGTTGTTGTTGTTGTGTGCCTTCAAGTCATTTCCAAATTATGGCGATTCTAAGGTAAACCTATTATACGGTTTTCTTGACAAGTTTCATCAGAGGGGGTTTGTCATTGCCATCCTCTGAGACTGAGAAAATGTTACAGGTTTACATGGCAGAGTGGGAATTTCAACCCTGGTCTCTAGAGTCATAGTCCAGCACTCTAACCACTAAATTATGCTGGCTCAGCTACTATAGCTCTTTCTTGATGTGCTACTGACACAGTTAAGTCTAGCAAAGAAAGAAAGAGATACCAAGGGGAATAACATATGATATGATTTCAGTGATGTCATAATCTTTCCCCATAAGCACTATGGCTGGAATATGCTGATAAAAGCAAAGGTCAAGTCCTCTATCCCCTTGCATAACACCCCTATAGTCTGGTTCTCTCACCCCACCTGCCCTTAGTTTTGATGCCCACATATCCAAATAGTTCTTCAGATTGTACTCCACTTCTCCAGAACTGAATCAGGCCACTCTGCTCTGACCCAGAGCTGATACAAACCAATCTGAATCAGTCCAATTCTCTTTGTTATTTGGAATTCAGTCAAATTGATTGCATAACCCCTCTTCTGATCAAATGTTATTAGGGTGTCTTTTCAGGAAATCTTCATCCTTGGTCCTCTTGTTTTGCTTTAGTTGAATTATCCTACAATCCCATGACACTATCTGTGCTGCTGGTAAATGGTTTCCTTTCTCTTTTTCCTTCCCTCTTATTTTTTTGGTTAGGGGAACTGTGTAGATTTTCTTATTTCTACTAGTAATTCTGCAGTGATGAAAGTTATTGTGTTTCTGCCCCACTTTCATCCTTGCTTCATATCCTCTACTTTTTGAATCTGAATCTCTTCATTTTTATTAGCTGGCAGATTTAGTGCTGCAACCTTTTATCACTGTAGTCTTTCTCGTAATAAATCTTTTGTCTGAATTTCCCATTCACGTGAATTCCATTGCTTGGTTCCTTTGTATCTTTCTCTATCATGGTTTGGGGAAATTTTAAACATACAGTTCACACTCCTGATCTCAGCATGCAGCTTCATTTTATATTGGTGGAGTCTTTTGGCCTTGTTCCTTGCTCTGCTTCACCAGCCAAACCTACTAGCTCTTCATCTGCTCTTCATCTTATTATTTCAATCTTATGTGCTCCTATCAAACTAAACTCTTTCCCTGGCTGTAATAGCAATTGAATATTCCCATCCTGACTTGTTTTCTGGGACCTGGAATTTTGCAGCAATAGTTTTTCAGCCATCAAGGTCCTTGGAAAATGTAGTTCTCCAGGATGCCTGACATTTAGTTTTTATGCCAGAATACTCTTTTTGTCCTACTTTTTTCCTGCCTTTATCCTGTTCTTCTGTTGCCTTCTATTTCTGAATGGGTGAAGCGGATTTTGCTTTGTTAATGATTGGAATTTCCTTTTCTAACTTGCTGTTTTACTGTAGTCGATCCTCCTCCTCTCATTTTCATTCTAGTGAAGCAGCTTTAATTCATGTTACTGATGTTCTTCTGTCTAAATAAAATGGCTGATTTTCAGGTCATTTATTTTTAGACCTTTCTTCTGTTTATCACTGATCATCCTACACTTTGTCTTTTTTATGTGTATAAAGTTAATCATGGTACCAAATTCTTGTGCGGTTTTCTTCAGATACTTCCAATTGCTCTTTTGTGCTTTAATAAAGTTTTATTATCCAAATATGATGAGATCTCCTGATGGATCTGTACTGTGACTAATTATTCTTCACTAGTTGCCACTTGGACCTCTTATATGATATTTTGGAATATTTTCACATTTGTACTAATTTGCACATCTATTTTTGGTTCTGTGTCTTATCCATTTAGCCTTTCTAACTGCTAACCTTTTGTCATCTCATTTCAATGTCTTTTTGATGGCTTCTCATTTCCTTATGTTGAATTTATCTATTAACTCCTAGTGGCATTATTTTTCTACTATTCTTGATCACTGAAAGTTGCAGATTGACAATAAAACCTTTTAAAATAAAATTATCAAGTTTTTAATATATTTAAAATACATATGGACTGCTAACATTTTCATTCTCTCTCTCTTTTTAAATCCACACTTGATTATTGTGGTGACCTCACAATTATTGGTTCTTCCTAGATTTCATATAAAAACATTGTTCTCTATTCTCTCTGCAGCTCATCACAATTTCCTTGCCCCAAATGTTCCTCTTTCTTCTTTTATGTGCATTGGCTTCTTCTCCATTTACTGCACTCTGAAAATCTTACTTCTTATTCTGAAGTGTTCCATTCTGTAACTCCTGCATATCTTTCCTCTTTCATGTCTCTTACTATTTGCTCTAAATCTGCACATTCCTGTGAAACCAAAGATCACATCTGTTGCTTCATGCCTCCATCTGTTTTCTTTGGCAACACCTTATCTCTGGAACTCATTGGCAGACCTTCCTACAATCCAGCCCTTCTCCCTCTTTAAAACAGTGTCTCAAGAAGACATATCTGTTTGCACATGTCTATTCCAATTAATCAACATGTATCTAATTAATGATGGATATGTATCTTAACACAATACGCTTCTTCCTCCACCATCTTCCACTCTAACCTTTTCCATTTTTTAATCTCTCTGTGACTGCATATTTTGATTCAGACTGTCTGTATTAACACACAGCTTTGTAATGCTGTAGTTGGTCCCAACAAAGATCACACAATATTGTGGATTTTGGAGGGGTAATGTGGCTATCCTGTATCCTTCCTTCCTTCCTTCCTTCCTTCCTTCCTTCCTTCCTTCCTAATACTAAAATTGCATGCATTCTGTGTTGCTTTTGTTCTTGTTTCATTTTGTGTTTTATATTGTACACAGCTTTGTGTTTTAGACTCTTCTCCTGTTCTGTTGTCAATACAAAATAAAATATAATGAAGCCCTTTTCACACTACACAATTATAGTGTTATGATTCCACTTTAACTGGCATTATTCTATCTTTTAGAATATCCTTCTTTTAGAATATCCTTTCCTTTATTGGCTGTCCTGGGATTTGCAGTTTAGTGAGGGGTATTTAGAATTCTCATCCAGGAAGCTTTAATACCTCACCAAACTACAAATGTCAGAATTCCACAAGATGCAGCCATGGCAATTAAAGAGGAATCATAGGGCCTTTGCAGACTGCCAGAAATAGTGCAAATTGAGTCCACTTTAAGGGTTAGGGTTAGTGCTAGGGAATCATGGGAATTGTTGTTGTTTTTTCCTGAGACATTAAGCCTTCTCTGTCAGAGAGCTCTGGTGCCACAATAAAATACAGTTCCCATGATTCCCTGACCCTAACTCTAACCCTAACCCTTAAAGTGGACTCAATTTGCACTATTGCTAGCAGTCTGCAAAGGCCCATAGTGGTGTGACTGGGTAGTCTGAAAGGCCCCAGGTTGCTGTTAATGACAGCAAGGTTAATGACATCATGGTTCTCTCCATTGGATGAGAAAAATAATGGACCAAGCCCAATAGCAAAATTGCAAACTGTGGTGTGAGAGACAGGGGACTGGGGAAGTGAGGAGGAAAAGAGAGAGTTTGAAAAGACTTTTTTTTTTTTTTTACAGCTCCCAGAATCCATGTGCTACCATAACTGGTAGCCATTCTTGATGGGACATGCATTGTAGTCCAAAAACATTTTCTAAGCTCAATTCAGTATATATTTACAGAAACTGGCCAAAGGGTAACTTCTCTACTGGCTATACCATAGACAGCCCGTACCAGGGCTCATAAAACTAGACTCACAGCTAACAGAATGTATGTTATTGCTGTCTGTTATCCAAAATTAGGTTTGCTAACCCACCCACCCCAGCTGTTACTGTTAATACAAATTCTTAGTTGAGTGGACAGGAAAGTACTTTGCCTAAACCATCAGTGACAGTCAGTGATGTAGACTTGAGTCGAATGACTTGGACTCAAGTCACTTCAATGACTTGACTTGGACTTACCTCAGCAATAAATGATGCACTGACTGAACTTGATTTGACATATATATTTTAGCGACTGATGGCATCATTCACTTTCAGCAACAGGTAAGATACACCCTATTTCTCAGAAAGGAACAGCAAATGCATTAGGCAAAGGCCTTGAGGTGGAAGTATCCTTCTAAAGCTTTTTATTCATATTTGACCGCTTGTCAAATGTATGGGTTCTGGTTTTAATTTACATTTTTAAAAAATCTAACAGTCCAGAGGATTATCAAATCTTATTTTCTAGTTATTGAAACTCCCCCCTCCCCTCCACACTCCACCTCTTTTTTTTTCTGTTAAAGTTGCCTCCCCAACTTGAGACTCAACATCAGACTTGACATGAAAATATTTTGCAAGGATTTGAGAATCAACTTGAGACTTGAAGGTAGAGACATCAGACTTAACTTGAGTCTTGATGTAAAAGACTTGAACACATCACTGGTGACAATCATAATAAGCAGTGGTATGAAAATCTATAGTTTTTATAGATTTGACCTATAAGTTGACACAGGTACTATAAACCCATTTACATCCATTAAGAATCCCACTGACTTCAAAGCAATCCATGCATGCTCGAGTGAGTATTGGATTATGCCCAATTTAATCATGGAGATTTTGCAAAACTACATCCCAGACGGATTTCAGAGGTAGAATTTTGTATGCTTTTCAAATTTGAACAGCTTGAATTTATGCTGTTGGAAAGCTGAAAAATTATAAATAGAAACATGATCTGCCAATATCAAAAGACACTAAAGAGGGAATAGAAAATTTCTTCATTCAAGACATCTTGCTAAATTTTAAAAAATAAATACTGTATATATTCATGTATAAGTCTAGAAATTTAGGGGAAAAAATTACCCAAGAAACCTGAGTCGACATATCCACAGGTCAATGTTAAATACTGTATCTTAACTCTTATTTTTTAAAAAAGGAATGATCCTCTGGTGAAAGGCAAGAATATAATCTCTTCTGGAAGCACATACCCCTACTCTCTCATCCATCCAGCCTTAAGAGTGAGCACAAATAGTTATGCCTACTGGAATTTCTTTGCCATTGTTTTCTTTTGCTTCATTTTTTAGATCCTTTGCTATATACCCCTAAGTTTTACCCTTAACTTATCCATGGGTCATATCAAACCCCACAATTTTGGCCCAAAAATCTGCCCTTGATTTATACATGAGGTCAACTTATAGTTGAGTATACATGTTACTCTCTTTCCTTCTACCCTGTCCAATTGTACAACCTGATTCTTAAAAGTACATGGCAAGATTTCTTTTTTTAAAATGTACATGGCAAGACAAAACTCCCCAATTAACTCCTGGATCTGTAATTCAGAATACAAGAATCTTATTGTTGGATCGGAATATGGATCCATACGGACCCCTAGTCTATTTCCAGCAGTGACCAAATGGAGGCCCTTACAAGCAGAAAGGATCCTTTCCTTTATTGGCTGTCCTGTATTCAAAGATATAGAGTGGGCCCTTGGTATCCACTGGGGTTTGGTTCCTGGACCCAGTAGTGGATACCAAAATCTGTGGATGCTCAAGTCCCATTCAATACAATGGCACAGTAAGATAGTGTTCCTTGTATAAAATGGCAAAATTAAGGTTTGTTTTTTGGAATTTATATATATATTCTTAAAATATTTTCAAGCTGTGCAGGTTAAATCCATGGATAAAGAATCCATAGATGGAGAGGGCCAACTGTACTGTGCATCTGCTTCATTACATGGGTCTCTCTTTAACTATCAGAGGTCATGTCTGCACTGGTCGGTAAATCTGGGGGCCAGTCCAGAGCATTATGCTCTAGGGCTGAACCTGGACTAACTGCAAGGCAGCCACATGCCCCAAGCCAACCTGGTATGGCTGTACAATGTTGTTTGCATAGGCTGACTAGGCTGACACTGCATCCACACAACTAGCCTGTGTCCCATTCCTGACATGAATCAACAGTGTGATGCGCCAGCTAAAAAAGCCAATGCAATTCTAGGCAATAGATGTAAAGTGTCTAGATCAAGTGAAGTAATAGTACCACTCTATTTGGCTTTGGTCAGACCTCACCTAGAATATTGCATCCAGTTCTGGGCACCATAATTCAAGAAGGATGTGGACAAGCTGGAGTGTGTCCAGAGGAAGGCAACCAAAATGGTAAAAAGTCTGGAAAGCATGCCCTATAAGGAAAGACTTGGGGAATTGGGTATGTTTAGCCTGGAGAAGAGAAGGTTAAAAGGTGATATGATACCCTGTTTAAATATTTGAAGGGATGTCCTATTGAAAATGGAGCAAGCTTGTTTTCTGTAGCTTCAGAGAATAGGATCCAGAGCAATGTATGCAAATAACAGAAAAAGAGATTCTACCTCAACATTAGGAAGAATTTCCTGGCAGTAAATAATAATAATAATAATAATAATAATAATAATAATAATTTTTATTTATATACCGCCCTTTGGCGGACCAATCCGGGCGGTGGACATAATAAAATAGTACATCCAATAAATACAATCTAAAACACACCATTCCCCCCTCCCCCCTTAAAAAAGCATTAAATCAATCAATTTAAAATAAATACAGCTAATAGTTTTTAAAATTATACCAACCAATAACCCTGCTAATTCCCTTGAGAACAGTCGGTCGTACATTCCAGGTCTCGAGGCCGGGTTATTTAATCTGGAAAGGCCTGCCGGAAGAGATCCGTCTTGACAGCCTTTTTAAAGCTATCCACTGTCAAATGCTGTTTGACAGTGGAACACACTCCCTCAGAGTGAGGTGGCGTCTCCTTTTTTGGAGGTTTTTAAATAAAAGCTGGATGGCCATCTGTCGGGCGTGCTTTGTGTATTCCTGCATGGCAGGGGGTTGGACTGGGTGATCCTTGGGGGTCTCTTCCAACACTATGATTCTAACTATGATGGCAAAGCTCCATCATTGTAGTTACATCTGATAATGCTACCCCCTCCCCCAAAACATCTTTTCAAACAGGCAGAGTTCACCTACAGCAGGGGTAGGCAACCTAAGGCCCAGGGGCTGGATGCCCCCCCCCCCCCGAGGCCTTTAGAGCGGCCCCAGGCCAGTCCTGCTGCCGCTGCCGCCGCCTGCCATGATGATATTGATTATTGTTGTTATTACTTGTTCTTGGGGTTTTCTTGGCAAAATCTCCACAGGGGGTTTGCCATGGCTTTTCTGGGGCTGAGAGTGTGCATGAATATATTTTTTATTTTTTTATTTTTTTATTTTTATTATTTATTTATTTATTTATTTATTTATGGTGCTTCGGCCCCCCAATTGTCTGAGGGACAGCAACCCGGCCCCTGGCTCAAAAAGGTTGCCTACCCCTGACCTACAGGGTTTCATAGGTACTAGAGATCAGGATATTGCGGAATGATATCTGCAGCACTCTTCTAGTTGTGGGGAGCATTGAGAGCAGGCATCTACCCCAACTACTTGGATTAATGTGTCTCATGACTGGCATGAGCACTTAAGACATCATTTCCCAGCACCCTGATCTGCAGTCCTCCAAAGCTCTTCATTTGATGAGGTGGCTGGCTGCAAAGGTAGATTTTAGGGATCACATTCAGTCATGAATAACTATAAATATGAATCCCCAACAGTTATGAGAATATAAATGCAGCTTGCAAGCTTGTAACTACTAAACAGAATGCCAGCCATAATTGAAAACATACAAAAAGAAAATATTGAAATGCAATTAAACTATTGATAGTATTTTAAAAATTAAAACACACATTTAAAAAGATTTGTAAAACATTTAAAACAGAACAGTTTGAACAATACACCCTCTCAAATCCTTTCCTTAAAAGCCTTCTCTTCTAAAAGCCTGTCAAAATAAATCAAAGTGTTCACTTGTTGCAGAAAGAACATCAAGGAGGTTCCCATTCTAGCCTCCCAAGTGAGAGTACCAGAGCCTAGGGGGAGCCTCTGAGAAGGCTCTCATGTACCTGCCAAATGCCTCTGTGAAGATTTTAGGACTGAAAGAAGGGCCTCTCCTGAGGATTGTAGATATGCATATGATATAGAATGGTCTCAAAGAACACCATGTACAGTTGACCCTCCATATCCATGGATTCTTTATCCATGGATTCAGTTATCCATGCCTTGAAAACATCAATAAATGTTAATAAAACATATATAAATTCCTAAAGGCAAACCTAGATTTTGCCATTTTGAATAAGGTACCCCATTTTACCATGACTTTGTATTTAATCGGATTTGAGCAACCACAGATTTTGGTGTCCATGGGGGGGGTGGTCCTGGAACCAAATCTGAGTGGAAAACAAGGACCACTGCACCATGCTGGTTCTTGTTTTATTTTATTTTTCATCTCCCTTGTTAAAACTGTAACTATTATATGTATTGCATGATGGTAGTTGATCAATAATCTGTATTTACTGCTGAGGACCTGCAAGACTGTTGAGACCCACATGCAATCAAATCTTTACATCCCAGGAGATCGGTATCATCTTATGCTGAATCAGATCTTTGTACAATCTCCTTTCCAGATCTTGAAACATTACCTTTTGGGTTACAACTCCCAAATCCCCAGATCATGCTGTTTGGGGAAGGGGGGATCTGGAAGCTTTAGGCCAAGTTATAATTCCGGACTCTTCACCCTTCACTTGACAGCAGCTATCTTCAGGAAAAGATACTTCCCAGCCTTGGTATCTGGAATCTTTTAAACATCAGATGCCAAGGATTGTATGTGAGGCCTTCTGCATAGAATGCTCTATCCACGGAGCTGTGGCCCAGATTGTTGGGAACCAGTATTACTATCTGAGGAAGTTCAAAAAAATCAGAAAAAGTTTGACAAACCCATTGGCTTTTCAAATTGCTTTTAGTCTGCTTTTAAAGCATGTTGATTTGATTGATTTGATTGCATGTTGATTGGGAGAGCTGGTGGACAGGACAATAAAAGAAGGAATTTGTAAGTATTTATAATATATTATATTTATAATAAGGGATTAAAATAAAATAAGGTTAGTGAGAAATTTTAAGTGTGTTTTTCATTGTTGTTGTTGTTGTTGTGTGCTTTCAAGTAGTTTCTGATTTCTGGAACCTTATAAGACAACCTTATCATGGAGTTTTCTTGGCCAAATTTGTTCAGAAGTGGTTTGTCCTTGCCATCCTCTGAGGCTGAGAGGCTGTGACTTGCCCAGTGTTACCCAGTGTTGCCCAGTGGGTTTCCATGGTTGAGTGAAGATTCTAACTCTGATCTCCAGAGTCCTAGCACAACATTCAGACCACTGTGGCATGCTGGGTCTGGTTTTATTTTATTTTTCATCTCCCTAGTTAATATTATAACCATTATCTGTATTGCATGATATTAGTTGATCAATAATCTTACTGGTGCTATTCATAAAGTACAGGATGCAAACTGGATACAGCACTAACAAAAACTGAAACATCAGTGCAGTAGCATCACACAATGTAAAACACCAAGCTTCTACTGATCTTTCTCAAAATAGCACTTGCCCTTTGAAACAGCATCACATTGTTGGCTCATTTATGGTCCCATGGATGCATCTTGGCAGTGTTCCTGTTTAACAAGTTATTCCACATCTTGTATAAACTGGTATGCAGTTTGGCATAGACAGGCAGACCTGCCAAGCATTTTAATTTTGCCAGAGGCAGCCAGAAAATTACTATTACATTCTGAATCAAGAATCAGCCCTTGGAGCAATATTAAAATTGCATGCATGCATATATATATATATATACATCTCTGAATACACATACACACATACATGTAAACATGAACATATGTGTGTGTGTGTGTTTGAACAAATACACACATGCACATACATGGAGGACAAAAAGAATGATCAGTTGAATTATTAAAAACTAATAGAGAATTATTTGCCTTGTAATGAAATATTCAAAAACTGCTCCCTAGAACCACCAGCCTCTTCTACAACATCTCGATAGGGCTGGATAACTTGTCGTCAACATTTCACAGATGAAAACTAGGACACAGCTGGCCAACCAACATCAGAGTATGGTCTGAGAGCTAGGAAAGGCTGCAATAGTTTGCTTTTTGCTAAGTCTACAGAGAAGACAAGATCCTGTGCCCTGCACTCCACTGCCCCGACCCCAAGTTAACTGAGTGCAAACTACTTTTGTGCTTGAACTCCTTTTCTACCAATGTTAATAAGCCTAGGGCAAAAGAGAAAAATCTGAGAAGGAGCGAGAAACTGGGGGACATTTTAAAAGCAGCTGAAAAAGTGAGATGGATGACAGAAATAATCTGTACTGTCCCTGCCAAAGTGGGACAGTTGCAGGATATGGAATAACTGTTTGAAACGGGTGGATATGGAAGGGCTGAATTTTCAGATTAAATGACTAAATAAGTTATTATTTTGCTTCAGTTCCTGTTGTTAACCAGAACTTGGGAAGTCACCTTTTAAAAGTCATTTGCTGTGTAACTTCTTGCAAAGCCCTCCCTGCACTAGCCCATTATCATTTAAGTTTAGAAATACTATTCAGTTGACATCAATTAACACTTAGATCTCTGGAAAATAGATCCAGAGCCCTGGGAGTCTAGCAACATCCCTGCTGTCTCTTCCAGTAGTATATTAAAAACCACTGTTTGTTTCCAGCAGCCATTCTGCATCCCTGGAAGAACACACAATGCACAGATCAATGTGTAATTGTAGTGGGCTGGGGATTCTGCCCTAAACGTCATCCCAAATTTGTACTTTCAACCCATTCTCTTTTATAAATGCTAAAACTAGAACAAACCATGCAAATGAGAGAGCCTGCAAAAATGCTTTTTATATAGGTATTTGTACAAGAGTAATATATACAGAGAGAGAGAAAGAGAGAAATAGTGTATACTGCTCCACAGTAAACCTGACCTTTTTTTGAAAACTTTGCCCCAATTTTCCATCCAGGTTCATTGGATGGACAGGTGCCTTCCCAGCCTCATCTTTATTTATCCCCTGTAATTTCCCCAAAATTGAGACTTGTGCAATTTGGTATATTCATGAGGATAAATAAATGTCATGACATCTCGCAAGATTTAAAATCAATTTATGGAAATCAGTGCCATGTAATACAGTGATGACCAATAACTGCTTAGCCATGAGAGTTAAATGGAGCCTTTTATGTTCATAGGATGTATACTTCCAGTATCAGCCACCAGCAGGGCAGTTGCCTTTCTGCCTTCATGGGCCAGTGTGAGAAACAAAAAGTTGGTCTAAATGGATCCAGAAAGACTTTTTATGTGTTCCTGGTGGACAGATCCTATATCTCAGCCATTACAGAAAGAATCTGGGATATTAGCTATTTCTCAGAATCTAGAAAATTTATCCAGCCTCTGGACTGGCCCTAACATCCATCAGTGTCATCATGGTTTTGATGCTAGTCTGGAGCAGAAAAAAGTACCTTTTTGGAACTACAGCTCTTAGAATTCAATTTCCAGCATGTTTCCAAGCTGTAGTCTGAAGTCTAATCCAAACAGACCTACTGAGCTTTTCAAGTCCAGACCCTCACCCAGTTTCTAGCAGACAAAATGAAAAAGAATCAATTGTAAAGATGGCAGAGTTTATGGAAAATGACTATCTATGCACATGTATGTTGGATTAAACCAAATGGAATTAAGTAGAACCTGTTTTTGAGAACATATATACACAGAATTGCATTGGAAGTCCCTCGTGCAGGATCCAGGGAGAGTATATGTCACATAGAAAAAGACCGAGCACAGTGGCATTGCTGAAAATGTCAAGTACCATTATGGGCTGGATTAGCAGATGCGAGACAAGTGGTAATAAACAGTATTCTGTCTGGCAGTGTTTAAGGTCTCTACTGGAATACTACTTCCATCCACACTGAATGGCTTGGCCCTTTAGATTTTAAAAATAAACTGGAGATAAATCAGATAAGAAGAGCATGAACAGCTGTTTACCAAGGCAACTGAACAATGAACACACAGCTGTGGATTCTCATGGTACCAGAGGAAGTTTGGATATCAGGCAATGCTTCCTAACCATAATTACAAGTGGGCCATGGAAAGAATTGCCCAGTAGGATTATGGGGTATTTATTTATTTATTTAATCTCCTGTATTTTTCTTGGAATAGGATCCCAGGTGGCTCACAGTGAGTTAAAAACAAAGTACACTGAAGATCTATTTGATACAAAAAATTAAACGGCACTAAATAAACCCTAAATTACAACAGTTAAAAAAGCATTAAAACACAGTACAAAAAATAAAATAAAAGCTTAATACAGTCCATTAAAAAAAGATCCTTTTGCTTCAGTAAAAGCAAAAGGCCTGCTTAAATAAAAAAATTCTTTCACTGCTAGCAGAAAGAGAGGAGACAAACAAGAGTTCAGTGAGAGAATATGTTACAAGTTGGTAGCAGCCACCAAGAAGGTTCTCTCCCTCATTGTCCATGAAGATGTCTGTAATGGTAATAGGTTAATGAGAACACCATCCTGCAAAGATCTTAGAACTCAGGCAGGCTCATAGGAAGATATAGGGCAGGGGTAGGCAACCTTTCCCCTTTAAGGGCTGAAGGACTTCAACTCCCAGAAGCCTCAGCCATGTTGGTCAATAGTCCCATGTTGGCCAATAGCTCCTGGGATTCTGGGAGCTGAAGACCCTCGGCCCTTAAAGGGGAAAGGTTGCCTACCCCTGATATAGGGTATTTCAGACAGTCTGGACCTAGATTATAGAGATTTTTGGACCCACTGCAGTTTCTAACAGTTTCCAAAGGCAGCTAGAAACACTAGCTGCCTAACCACCAGAGTGTGATTTGTTGTTGTTGTGTGCCTTCAAGTAATTTCTGATTTATGGTGATTCTAAGGTTTTCTTGACAGAATTTGGTCAGAGTGGATTTTATTTTGCCTTCCTTTGATGCTGAGAAAGTGTGACTTGCCCAAGATCACCCAATGGGTTTCCATAACCAAGCAAGGATTTGAACCCTGATAACAAAAGTCATAGTCCAACATTCAAACCACTACACCACACTGGCTGTCAGAGTGTGTTACAGTAATCCAAAGAAGATGTGATCAAGGCACATCACCATTGCCAGTTCTGACATCTACAGGAATGGGCACAACTGGCACACATGTTTTTGTGCAAATGCACTGATGGCCACTGTCAAAGCCTGAGCATCCAGGCTTGGATCCAAGTTCAAGAGTATGCCTAAGCTGTGGATTTGAGATTTCAGGGGGAGTGTGACCCTCCAGCACAGTTTATATATCTATTCCCTGACCTGCCTTGTGAATGACCAAGCCCACCTCTGTTTTGTCTGGATTAAAATTCAGTTTGTCAACCCTCACCCAGTCCATTACAGACATCAGACACTGGTTTTGTGAAGATACAGCTTCCTTGGAGTTGGATGGAAAGAAGAAATAGAGTGGGGTGTCAGTGTATACTGGTGACACTGAACTCCAAAACTCTAAACCTGAGAGATTTCATGTAGATATTAAACAGTATGGGGGACAGAATAGAGTCCTGAGGGATGCCACAGACCAATGGCCAGAGAGGTTGAACAGGAGGAGTTCCTCAATATCATCTTCTGAGTTTGCCCCTCCAAGAAAGAGAAGAACCATGTGAAACACTGCTCCCAAGTCCCATCCCAGAGATGCGGCCCAGAATATCATCTCTCTTCCCTGTTTGTTTGTTTTTTGGTTTTTTTTTTTGCAAAATTGATCACACAAGCATCAATCAAGGAGGCTTTGCTTCTTGGGAATGTTTCCACTGCAGGGGACACACATTCTTTTGGCTCTGGACTTCCCTAGAATGCTCTACCAAGCAATTGTATGCAGTCTTGTTCATTTTCTATTTCATTCATTCTAAAGGGACTTGTGCAAAAGATACCTGGTGGTATGTGCTCAGTGTCATTATATTTGTTTTGTTGTACTTATTTTAAGGATTTATATTTCTCCTTTTTATTGTCCATAATCCTTAAAGCTGCTTATAGTAGCTTGTGAGAAAACTATAGAAAGAAAGTGTCTCTACTGGTCAGCCTTCTTTTATTCTATTTATTCACCTCATTCTGCTATGAGCTGGAAGTGTGGGAAAGCTGGCCCAAAGAAGTTACAATATAATGCAAAATTACTTGTATGAGGAGAACAAAGTATTTCTGCACCTGGACCATTGTATTTATTTTCAGTTTTGGATTAACCAGTTTGCTTCACATTTTATTATACTTCTTCCAAAACAGCCCATTATCACTCACTATTGACTTAATGGTCTGGGCTTATAACACTTTCCAGCCAATAAAATCAAGAGTCAAAAATTACTTTCCTCTGCAGGAGACCCCCAATTCAGAAAATTATTGTTAACATGCCATTACCAATACATACGGATGTGAAATTAAAAGGATGCTACACCAACCTGCTTAACATCTTGGGTGATAAAAGTCAGTCCAAAAACTTCCAGAACCTGAAAAAGGTGTTAAGAAATTGATTTAAAAATTTAAAAAAAGCAGTTGGAGAAGAGAAAACAATAGAAAACTAGAATAAGTGGGTTTCATATTTGAGTGTCAAGATATCAAGAAGTCCTCTGACTCACTCTGATAAGTGTATCAGAAAGTGTTCTCTGCTGAACTTAAAGGCTGTAAAAAAGAGTCTGTGGCTTCTGTAGTATATAACGCCAAAGCAATTTACAATTTTTAAGAAGAAAATCCAGCCCCTTGATTTGCACTTGGAATGTAATGAAAGTAGGCTTGCCAGGGTAGTACCATCTCAGGCTCTAAGATTTTAAAGCCAAAACCTGAGACCAAGAGACAGCCCCTGAAAATGACATAGGAGGCAGTCTCAGATGATGTTAGAAAAGTAGAAAATAATTTCTTGTTTGTTTGTTTGTTTTATTCTTGCTTATTGGAGCAATGAGAAGTTCAGAGCAGTCACTATAGTAGCTCACAGCTAAAGATACTTTTTAGAATGCATTACAAGCCTCTACGGACTCAGTCTGCATCAGGACCTAAAAGTGCACACAACTCTTAAATGAATAATGGTTTGTCTTTGTCTTGTTATGGAAAGACAAGACAGAGTCCCAGGTCCTGTGGGTTCAGACATTATGCTAAACAAACCACACACAAAAGGTGATTGCACCAGCACATTATAGTAGTTCATTGACAAGAAGACCAGAATTCTGGAATATTTCCCTAAAATTTCCAAACTTCTCCTTCCCCTTGCATGAAAACTAAAGAAGAAGACCCAGGACCTGAGACTGGGGAACCCTAAATGAGAAGCCAATGCAGATCCAGGAACACCTATGTAATGCATTCTCAGCAACTACAATATCTGCATTATTTCCAGGGTTTATACAGACACCAAGAGCAGCCTCACACAATGAAATGAAGTAGTCTAGTCTTGCGATAATAATGCCCATTTGGTTCTTAGTAGAGGCCAAGGAAACATTACTGGATGTACAGAAGTATGGCTTGTGAGTCTTAGACATGTTTACTTGAGACTCTAAAATACCTCCATACAAAGGACTATTCAGCTACATAAAGGTGCAATATGTAGTTCTGTCTCCACCTACACCTTAAACTAATGGGTGTATTTTATGCAGAGTCTTTGCTTTTCACTGTGGCTAAGAGAATTCAGGAGGTAAGGTTACATAAGTTTGCATTCAAATCTTCTCTCAAGAGTTTTTGATCAGCCGCATTGAATTTTATTAACAGGGGTAGCGCTTTTTTAATGAAGTGCAGCCCTTAGATCCTCTTTATATTGTGTAATCTCATATCTCCAGCTCTTTATCCAAATGAAGCATAAAGCATTTACAGCTGTATTCTCCATCATGCCAACCGGGGAATGCATTCATTTGCAGTAACATGGCATTCAATGGTGTAGAAAATAAGTTCTGGAAATTGCCCTCTCTGTGAAGCTCTATCAATAAATTGGAGAAACCCATTTGAATTCAACTGACCAATTTCTTTGGTAGGACAGAAATTAATGTGACCAACCATCAGAACAGAGTTAGCAAAGCAGAAGGCTGCTTCTCAAAATGTACACTTCCATGCTAAGAGAAACTGGGTGTAAAAAGGATGATTTGCTGCAGCAAATCATCAGTATTGTATATATTAACAATGAACTCATTCTCTATCTGTGCATCCTTGCTTAGCCAAAATGGCACCATCCCTGTGCAAGAGAGTGGTATCAGCAGGCTTGAGAAACACTCCACCATTTGCAGATGTACAATAGAAAAACAAACAAACAAACAAGGGGCAGAGGATTTTAAAGACAATGAGAAGCCCAGGTTAGAACATTGGTATTTATTTGATTTGATTTTAGGCATTTGTGTACCATTTCTCAACCCACCACAGCTCTTGATACAATGTGCAATGGATAAAAACATTTAAAATATTACATGCATCACTAAAAAAGAGAGTAAAAACTTCTCTTTAAAAATAACTTCAAAACCATAGTTAAAACATCCAGCTCACCCTCTCCCCATACAGAATCATAGGATCTTAGAGCCTTATCATATAGAAGAAAAGTGGAAGTTTAAACGGGGTTTATCCTGTGAAAATCGCACAATTACTATTAAATCACAATTAAGATTTTCAGATACAGTGTGATAAAAGAGCCATTATCCCAGGAATAACCAGGCAATAAACAGCATGAAATCAGAAAGAATAACTCAGTTATTCACAGGTTAATGCTATTTTAATCACTTTTCAACGCAACATCATGTGAAAAGCTTTATCACAATTGTGTGACATTCCCGGGATATTCCTGGGATAATGGCTGTTTAATCGCAATGTCATGTGGAAATCTTAATTGTGAATTGTGAATGTGCGATTTTCATGGGATAATCCCAGTTTATACTTCCATTGTCCCCGTGTGAAAAAGTCCATCATTGCACCAAAGTCGCTGCTGATTCCGCCGAACGAGTGCAACCTGGGACCAGGCACCCTTTGGAGGCCCCTTTTCAAAGATGCCAAGCTCCCTGCTGTGAAAAGCATCCTTTGAAGTGTACCTGGGATGCAGCCAGGTTTCACTCACCTGGCAGAATTGTCAGTGACTTTGGTGCGATAATACCCGCCTGCATCCCACAACCTGACTGTATCCTGTTGGGGAGTAGTTGGTTTATTTGCCTGTGCGATAAGCTCCCTAGTCTCTGGAGCAGCAGAAAACAAGCTTGCTCCATCGTCCATATGACATCCCTTCAAATATTTAAACATGGCTATCATTTAACCCCTTAAGCATTTCTTCCCTAGGCTAAAGAGACCCAACTCCCTATGCTGCTCCTCATAGGGCATGGTTTCTAGATTTTTCATCATTTTGGTCAGCCTTCTATGGGCACACTCCAACTTGTTGCCATTCTTCTTGAATGCCTAGAACTGGACACAATATTCCAGGTGAGGTCTGACCAAAGCAGAATAGAGTGGTACTATTACTTCCATCCATCTAGACACTATACTCCTATTCATGCCACTTTTTTAGCTGCTGCATCACATTGCTGACTCATGTTCAGCCTGTGGTCGACTAATACTCCTAGATCCCTTTTGCATGTACTGCCAACAAGCCAGATGTCACCCATTTTTTATTGGTGCACTTCATTTTTACTGCTCAAGTGTAGTTTCCTACATTTCTCCCTGTTGATATTCATTTTGTTAGTTTTGGCCCAGCTTTCTAATCAGTTACAGTCATTGTGAATTCTGATCCTGTCCTCTGGGATATTAGCAATCCCCTCCAAAAAAGAATGTAGTGTCATCTGCATTAAGGACCAAAGGCCATGTGAAACAGCATTGTCTTACCTGCCTGCTAGAATTTCAGAAGGGATGAAGCCAGTTTGACCTCCCTTGGGAGAGAGTTTCACAGCTGAGGTGTTGCTGCTAAGAAAGCCCTGTTCATTTATCCACCAAGGTGGGCAAACATGCAACATGGCAACCTTTGAAGATCTTAGATTTCAAGCAGGCTCATATGAGAGCTGCCAGTCTTTCAAATATCCCCAAGAACATTAATTCAAGCCTTTCCCCCTAGGATCATTGTGGTGTAGTGACTCGTGTTGGACTCATAAAATCCAGGTTCTAGTCTGTACTCAGCTGTGAAGCTCACTAAGTGACTCTGAGGCTGGCATTCTGTTAGGGACATATCCCCACATGTTTCCTTTCCAGGTGCGTATATCATTTTGGGGCACTGGAGGAGTTAAATTTCCTCCTTTTTCCCTGCAGTACCCAAAGCCACCCAGATGGCCATTCAATGCTTTGTGGGGAGTAGGAAGGATTGCAGAAGCATCTGACTACATCCCCATAGCCAGATGCAAAATGATAACATCAGTGCTGAGATCTGTGGGCTCTTCTGGATGTCTCAGCCCTGCTGTAATCATGTCACATCTACTACGGGGATATAGCCAGATGCTTCTGAGATCTTGCTCCTCATGAAGAATGGAATGACCATGCAGGGGGCTTCAAAAGCTGTGAACCTACTGTAGTATGCTGAGACATGCAAGTTATTGTGTGGATAAAATGGAGAGGAAGAGTATCATGCAAGCCAACTTGGGTTCCTTGCAGAAGGAAAGGAAGGGTATAGCTATAATACCAAAAGGTTTGAGTATATTGATGTTATTATAATAACACCAAAAGGTTGGTGTGTGCTGGGTTGCTACCATTAGCAGTGTCTGTATTTGTGACCATCTTATTCATGTTAAGACTAAACCAGTGGGATTTGTCTCGTGACATTTTTTCTCATTAGGTTTATGGAGCTCTAGAGAGTGGGATTTTGAATGAAATGACTTGGCAACAATGCAACCATCTCCTTGTGTAAAGCACATGAGATGCATCACATCACCTTGTGTAATCATGATGCATTACATCTCCTTGTGTAAGGCACATGTGATATTATTATTATTATTATTATTATTATTATTATTATCTTATATCCCACTTTTCTCCCAATATAGAAACTCAAGGCAGCGAACAGCAAATTTAAAACAATACAAAAGCATTAAAATATAACATTTAAAACAATTTAAATATATTTTAAATGTTAAAATATAACATTTAAAAACAATTAAACAATTTTAAAAGTTAAAACAGCTATGATTTAAAATGTAAAATGTGTTTTTATAAACCTTAAAATTTAAATTACAAAGGATTTAAACCCCAGCCCTTGTCAGTTTGAAAAAAACTGATGGCACAAAAATGTTTTTATCTGCCTCTGAAAGGAGAACAGGGATAGATCCATCCTGGCCTCTGCAGGGAGTGAGTTCCAAAGCCTGGGGTTAACCACTAAGGGCCAATCCAAACTGGCCTAAAGGGGCTGCACAGAGCTGCCCCTGAGAAAGGTAGATCGGGGCCATAGCAACTGCAGGCCACAGCCCCAATCCTCCCTTTTGCCACCCCCAGAAGAGCAGCAAAATGCCACTCCTTTTAGGGGCAGCAAAAAGCTGCCCTTTCAGCTGCAGCAGTGGCTTTTTCAAACCCTTTTGGCGCAGCATGTGCACACCCTGCACCAAGAGGGTGTCCTGATGCCACACATCATGTGAATGGGTGCACGGCGTCAGGACAGGGTTAGGGTGGAGTCGGGGTGGCCAACGTGCGGCTGTCCCACCCCAACTCCACCCCCAGGCCAACCCTTTAGGCCAGTTTGCAAAGCCCCTAAGAAGGCCCTCTCCTTGTTCCCTCCAGATGATCCTAAGAAGGTGGTGGAACTGAGAGAAGGGCCTCTCCAGATGATCTTAGTGCTCTAATAGGGTCATTAAGGGAGATGGTCTCCTTCAAATAACCTGGACCCGAGAGATATAGGGTTTTATAGGTTGAAGCCAGGATTTTGAAATATGCCTGGAAATGGAGCAACAGCCATTTGAGCTGTTGCAACAAGGGAGTTGTGTGCTCCCTGTAGCCACCTCCAATTAACAACCTGGCTGCAGCTTTTTGGGACAGTTGAGGTTTCTGAGCCCTTTTCAAAGGCAACCCTGCATAGTGCACATTACAGTAATTCAAATGGGATGTAACCAATGCATGTACCACCATGGACAGATCTGACTTCTCCAGGAATGGGCACAGTTGGTTCTCTAGCTTTAACTGTGCAAACGCACTCCTGGTTACCATCAAAACCTGGGCTTTCAGGCTCAGCGTTGAATCCAGAAGTACCCCCAAACTACAAACCTGAGTTTTCAGGGGGAGTGTTACCCCATCTAACACAGGCTGAATCCCTCTTCCCTATGCATCACATGTGATGTGTGGGGGGATTGCTCCCTGTGGCCCTTTGTTCAAAAGGCTCTGTTCAATGAGGGAGAACCTTCCAAGAGTAAAAGGAAATCACAAAAACAGCCCACTAAGGACTGGGCATGATAAAATGGAAACCAAAAAACAGAAGGACAGGGGGCATAGGATGGCGTACTGAACAAAAGATGATGATCAGTCTCTTGGAATGTAACTAGAAGCAATGAGTGCCACTCAAGAGCCTATGTGTCATGCGATTTGCTGCCACAAGATGCTGTAATAGCTGTCAGCTTGGTGGAGAGCTTTACAAAGCAAGGAGATAAATCCATGAAGACGAAGGCTAAACTAGAGTAGGCTTGCTTTTATTTTTAATTTTAGAATGTAAAGATTAATACTTTGCCCTCAATGTATTTGTGCAACATCTTTTTGGCCCTCTTGGGACATTTTAAGCCTGGAGGGGACTTTTGAAAAAAAATGAGAAAGGAATAAGAAGTGACTTCTAAGCCACTCCATGTTGTAAAAACAGACTTCTCCAGGTCCTACAATGGCACAGCCCTCACCCCACAAAACATGATGAAAATGCTCCCATGCACCCTGAGGACTTGAGTGATATCTGGGGACAACAAATGGACAGTTCATTTAATGTCTGGATAAAAATACAGAGCTGATTCAGTGCTTCAGTGACATCAAAGCTACACCAGCAGCACCTGTGTTTGGAAAATGAAATGCTGTCCTAGACCAACAAGCTGGAAATAGGTAAAATGTCTGATGATTTCAAGGGAATTTGAAGTGATTATTTCCATATACACACATTAAAAAAGCCTGCAGAGGAGAATGTCTTTTGTTCCCTTCTCCAAACTCTACTTCTGATCCATGTTCCCAACCCCAACCCCCACAAAAAAAATAAAACAAAACTGCAAATTCAGACGGTCCATCACATCTTATGATTTATTTATTAAGGATTGCACTGTGAGAGTGTGCTGTTTACCTTTTAGTCAATGTAAGCAATTGCATTTCTTAGGTTTATAACCTGTTTAAGATTAGAAAATAATCAGTTTCTTGCATTCTCTTCCTTTATTGTTCTTTGGCTTTGCTCCACCTTAGTCCTCTCTTTCTGAAGTCTTCTTTAACTAGTAGAACTTTTAAAATGAATTGCAGAACTGGAACAAGCCCAGGCTTTCCCTGTCTTCTGTTTATTTGTGTCTTTCCACCCTTCCCATGTTATTTATGCATGCATGAGCTTTGATAAAACAAGGAAGGAAGGAAGGAAGGAAGGAAGGAAGGAAGGAAGGAAGGAAGGAAGGAAGGAAGGAAACTTGATGGAATTGTAAATTGCAGCAAGATTATTTTTCCCCACAATGTTTCAATAATCTACTCCTATATTCATCTGCACTGGTAAACCTTTAACATCAAAAAAATCTTGACACAACAACATCGATGGTCATGTCAAGATGGCTGCTTGTAGTATGCACCCACATTGGTAATGTGTGTGTGTGTGTGTGTGTGTGTGAACTGAGAGAGTGAGAAACAGAGAAAGAGACGCGCAAGCTGAAATGAATTGTGCATACATAGCCCTCTGTATAAATTGGGACATGAAAATGGAACATTAGAAAACTCCAAGTACATTGGGATCCATTTCAGAAGTTAGGTCAGGCAATTTGGAACATTTAAAATATAAAAAAACAAAACAAAAATGTGTCAAAGTATTTCTATAGGCAAGACTGAGAACAAAGATAAGAAACAAAAGATCTGGTCTGGAAAGAAACTCAGGGAGAATAATTTTGGGAGCATCCCTAGCAGACAAGAGACACTAGAGCCAGTATGGTCTAGTGGTTTAAGCATTGGACTATGACTCCAGAGATGAGGGCTTGAATCCCTTCTCAGCCATAGTCACATTCTCTCAGCCTCAGAGAGAGGCAAAGGCAAACCCCTCTCGGCCAAGAAAACCCAATGATAAGTCTGCCATAGGGTCACCATAAGTTGCAAAACAACATGAACATGCACAACAACAATATGTATGCCACTTTTCTCCCAACATGGTCCCAAGGTGGCTCACAAAAGTTTAAAAACTACAATAATAAAACAGTAGTTTTGAAACAGAATTAAAACACCACATTAATATAACAAATTACAAAATACTTAAAATATTTAAAAAAAACTAAGTTAAAATTATAAAACCATTAAAAACATACCAAGCCAACACCCCAAGAAGAAGAGTCCCTTTGTGCAATTATGTATTAAAAGACTGCTTGAAAAGAAATATTTTTGCAAAAGAAAACCGAAGAGGAGGCCAGCTTAACCTCCTGTGGAAGGGTGTTCCAGAGGGTGGGAGCAGCCTCTGAGAAGGCTGTCTCCCTGTGATGGTGACAGCATGGAGAGAAAGTCTTCCCCTGAAGATCTTAGTGTTCTAGCAAGTTCATATGGGCAGATAACAATCTTTCAAATAATCTGGACCTAAGCCATATAGAGCTTCTTATTGGTCATGACCAGTCCTTTGAATTGTGCTGAGAAACAAGTCGTTAGCCAGTGAAGCTGTTTTTACAAGGGGGGGGGGTTAATGTGCTCCCTATAATTGGCCTTGGTCAGCATTCTGGCCCCAATGAAGTTTCCAGAGAGTTTCCAAAGGAAGTCTCACATAGGACCTTATCAAACGCTGGCCAGCAAGCGAACAGTAAGCGAAGTTTAACTGAAGTAGACAGATTCCGAAAGGAATCTGTTTCACCTGCAAGGCCATGGAGAAATGTTTCCAGCCTCGGAGGAGGAGGCGGCGCAGCCATGGCGAAATGTTTCCGGCCGCGGAGGAGGCGGTGGTGCAGCCATGGCGAAATGTTTCCGGCCGCGGAGGAGGCGGCGGCGGAGGCTCCCTCCCGCGCCTCGCCCTCCCTTCGGCACTTGCCAGCCCTCCAGCCAGCCCAAGGCACCAGCGGAGAGACGGCTCCGGCCGCGGAGGAGGCGGCGGCGGAGGCTCCCTCCCATGCCTTGCCCTCCCTCCGGTACTTGCCAGCCCTCCAGCCAGCCCAAGGCACCGGCGGAGAGGCGGCTCCGGCTGCGGAGGAGGCGGCGGCGGAGGCTCCCTCCCGTGCCTCGCCCTCTCTCCGGCACTTGCCAGCCCTCCAGCCAGCCCAAGGCACCGGCGGAGAGGCGGCTCCGGCCGCAGAGGAGGCAGCGGCGGAGGCTCCCTCCCGCGCCTCGCCCTCCCTCCGGCACTTGCCAGCCCTCCAGCCAGCCCAAGGCACCAGCGGAGAGGCTGCTCTGGCCACGGAGGAGGAGGCGGCGGAGGCTCCCTCCCATGCCTCGCCCTCCCTCCGGCACTTGCCAGCCCTCCAGCCAGCCCAAGGCACTGGCGGAAAGGCGGCTCCAGCCGCGGAGGAGGCGGTGGCGGAGGCTCCCTCCCGCGCCTCGCCCTCCCTCTGGCACAACCAGCCCTCCAGCCAGCCCAAGGCACCGGCGGAGAGGTGGCTCCGGCTGCGGCGGAGGCGGCAGCGGAGGCTCCCTCCCGTGCCTCGCCCTTGTACTTCCCCAAAAATCTGAATGTCAAAAGATCCCCTTTGACTTCGGATCATGGGGAAAAAATATGTTTCAGCTTTGGATTGCCTTTGGATATGTGTAAACACACAGAAAAAAATACGTTTCAGCTTTGGATTGCCTTTGGATATGTGTAAACACACGGAAAAAAATATGTTTCAGCTTTGGATTGCCTTTGGATATGTGTAAACACATGGAAAAAAATACGTTTCAGCTTTGGATTGCCTTTGGATATGTGTAAACACACGGGAGAAATATACGTATCAGCTTTGGATACCTTCTGCTTTGGACCTCCGTGTGATAACCCCCATAGAGCGTGTTACAGTAGTCCAAATGGGATTAATCAAGGAATGTTTCACTATAGCCAAATCTCTCATACCAAGGAACAGGCACGGCTGGCGCACTAGTTTTAACTGTGCAAATGCACTCCTGGGCTACTGGCAGACTAAGCACTGGTCTGGTGAAGGTGGGGAGAGAAAGAGGTAGAGAAAGACCATGAAGGTCTATATATATCCCAGAAGCAGATGTGGCACTAGTTGTTTGGACCTAGAAATGTGAAGGCCTGAGGGGAAGAAAAACCAGAAAAGGTATGTGTAACCATAGGAGTCTTCCTGCCAATGCTCTGAGGCTTTTCATATACCTCAGATACATCCCTTGACCCCTTCGTCCTGACACTTGCCTCACTTTTACACCAATACACTTTTTTATTAAATGAATTAAGGTTGAAGTCCCTAAGTGTCCATCTCCTATATGTGTTTTTTTATTATTATTATTATTTGTTTCTTAAAGTTTTATTGAACATATAACAAATATAGCATATAAACAAACAATAACAATACAAAATCACAGAGAGACATTGTGACACCAGACATATACATGTCTAAACTAAAAACAAAACATATAGAGAGAGTGACTTCCTCTTCCCAACCAACTGGTTTATTACTACCAAATATTTCTTTCTTTAATATTTGCAACATTTTATCTATTTTTTGAAGAAGTTCCACAATATAATTTATTTTTACTCTAACTATCCTTTTGTTCCTATATGTGTGTTATTATTAAAAGGGTAAAGGTATCTCCCCGTTGACAAGGTTGTCAAGTCGTGTCCAACTGTAGGGGGCAGTACTCATCTCCATTACTAGGCCAAATAACCAGCATTGTCAGAGACTACTCTGTGATCATGTGGCCAGCATGATTGCACAGAACACTGCTTACCTTCCTACTGAGAAGTGGTACCTATTTATCTACTTGCATTTGCATGCTTTCAAACTGCTAGGTTGGGACTAGTGACAGGAGCTCACCCTACCATGCAGCATCTGGGCTGTTATTTGTTTTTTGTGTGTGTTATTTGTGAAAAGTATTATTCTAAGTTCATTCAAACCATGTCTCTTTTGGAAACAAGAATAAAAGTAAACTTTATTTACAAGGAGATGTTACTTTTGTTTCTTTTCAAGGCTGGTACACAGATCATACGGTTACAATATTTAAAGTGCTTCACTGGTTACAAATTATTCCATAGTAGGTTCCCTCACTGAATCTCTTTCAATTCTAAACTAGTTCCTGATTCTTTTAAACTGCTTTCTCTATTATAAATCCCCTTTTACAGAAGTATGAATTCTGTCAAGGTCGGGCCTGAATCTGAACCGACAATCCACAGAACAAAGCAGCTATGAATTGCTATGAACTAACTTGTTAACACCCTCAACTCTAAATGGACAAACTCTCTTGTCACTGAAACCTCTTCACTTCTAACAGTACTGACACACTCAACCCAATTCTCCCTTGTTCCTCCCCTTTTATAGTCACTCCTCTGGCAGCCCCCATCTTTGCAGCCAGCCTTAACCTAATTGGTTGTTGGGGAACTCCACTCTCCCTAGTGATTTACCACAATGTGTTTCACAACTCACCAGGAAACAAATTTGCAGATTGCCTCTGCAGCTACAGCTGAAGCAAGGGTTGACACCATGTTTCAGGTGTCAGGGCTGCTTCCAGAAGTCAATGCAGTTTTTGCTGGCTCTGGTATGGAGTAAGAAAGCTAGCCAACCAAAGGCAGTCAGGTTGACCTGCAGGAGGCAGGGCTTGGGAGCAAGTGAAGGTTTCCCGCAGGTCCTCTCCCAGCCCATATAAGCTGCTTCCCTACTACTCCAAAAGTCAGTTGGCTTGGATTATCCTCTCTAACCATCCTCCCTCAGTATTCAGGGTTTTTTTTTTTTGTTTGTTTTGTTTTTTGTATAAGTGACTGTTCAGTTAGAGGTATCACACTGGTAATACTGATTGTCACAACTTTGGGAAGTTTGGGCATGGGGATTGAGATAGATGGCACCCATGTGCCCATTATGGCCAGTATATGGGTGGGGGGCTTAAGGGACCTTGGAGTGTTGACAACTGGGTTGGTGTAATTGGCTCTGCCTTACATTCCAGGTGGTGGGGAACCAGAGTAGCTTCTGCCTGAGCAGATTCCTGCATCTGTCATTCCAGTGCCAGCCAGCAGAAGCCAGCAGGATGATTGGGTTTCCATTAACTGACAGGCAGGTCAAGTGATAAACAGGTTTCATTGGCCAGCAGGCAGGTCGACTGATACCTGGAATTGGACACATGCTTCAGGCCAAACCTATTCAGCTGTAACCAAGAAAGATGTCGCCTGCCTTTCCATTCCCATGAAATTTGGTCTCTGTTCATTCTTACTAAACATGAAGTCTTGCGCATACTGCTTGGTCCACAATTCAAAGAAAAACTTTTTTCTGCTTTTAAAAAACAACAAGACATTGGATTATGGAACATTTTCTCATGTAATTATGAATAAAATGGTTAAAACAAGGTGATAAAATAGTTTTTTGTGGGTTTTTCAGGCTGTGTGGCCCTGTTCTAGAAGAGTTTCTTTCTGATGTTTCACCAGCATCTGTGGCTGGCATCTTCAGAGAATACTGGAATGGAATAGAATGGGTATATATATATATATATATATATATATATACTGTGAGACCCTGGGTAGGGAAGAGTGATTCCCATGTAAACTGTGTATTGTTTTGTTGTTGATGGCATGACTTCAGGGTGAGAGGATATGCAAACGAGGATTAGTGTCTGCTAATTGGTGATTATTTTCTGCTAGGAACACCCCTGACCCTGGGTGGTTTCCCATTTGCATTTGCTGAGTGCTGATTTTTCTGTTTTGCAGAACTGGTAGCCATACTTACCTTTGCAGACTGCCAGAAATAGTGCAAATTGAGTCCACTTTAACTGACCTGACTCAGTGCTAGGGAATCATGAGAACTGTAGTTTATTGTGACACCAGAGCTCTCTGACAGAGAAGGCTTAATGTCTCAGAAAAAAAATACAATTCTCATGATTCCCTAGCACTGAGCCAGGGCAGTTAAAGTTGGCTCAGTTTGCACTATTTCTAGCAGTCTGCAAAGGCCCTTTGTTACTTTAAGGGTTTCTTCTTTCCTGTTGAAATTGTCCAAGTGTTTGTGGATTTCGATGGTTTCTCTGCGCATTCTGACCTGATAGTTGTTGGCGTGGTCCAGAATTTCAGTGTTTTCGAACAGCATTTTATGCCCATGATGGTTTATAATGTGTTCTCCTACTGCTGATTTTTCTGGCTGACCCAGTCTGCAGTGTCTCTCATGTTCCTTGATTCGTGTTTGGACACTGCATTTGGTGGTCCCTATGTAGACTTGTCCGCAGCTGCATGGTATGCAGTAAAATCCTGTGGCTGTGAGAGGGTCTCTCCTGTCCTTCACTGAGCACAGCATTTGTTGGATTTTCTTGGTTGGTTCGTAAACCATTTGGAGGTTGTGTTTCCTCACCACTTTCCTTATTCTGTCTGTGACTCCTTTGATGTATGGTAAGAATACCTTCCCTTTGGGTGGCTGCTTGTCTTCACTCCTCTGGTTTTTTCCTGGGTCTGGCAGCCCTTCTGATGTCTGAGTTGGAGTAACCATTCACCTGTGGGAGTTAAATTTCTATGCAACAACAGGCTCACCCTAGACCTAGCAAACCACTTCCTCTGGCAGCTAGAGGAAGGTCCTTTGCAGATCCCAGCCATTCACAGATGTGCCACTTTAAAAGCCCCTATGCCGCTCTTCTCCCTGACCACAGCCCCATGGGTGATGGACTTTCCTGAAGTCCGGATCAAGGACGAAATTGAGTGTGGCATGTGTCTTGATAGAAGGAAAAGATTCCCCTCCCCAGAAACAGTGTAGATACCCAGGGAAGTTGAAGAAGGGATTGCCAAAACCATAGAGGGATTGTTGAAATGGGATGTGATTCTTCCAATACAATCCATTTGCAACTCTCCCCTATGGCCCATTTTGAAAGCAGATGGTATGACTTGGAGATGACCATAGATTTCGGGGCCCTAAATGCAGTCACTCTGGGAGTAGGTCCTGTACTCACAAAGTACAATGAAATACTGGCTGCAATTGTGGCTGGAGCCAAGTACTACAGTGTCATAGACTTGACCAATGCATGTCATTCTATACCACTACATGAGAGCTGCTTCTACAAATTTGCCTTTGAATTCTGGTGGACTCAATTCTGTTTCAAAAAAACCCTCAAGGA
Organism: Phrynosoma blainvillii; assembly: GCA_026167975.1. Lineage (NCBI taxonomy): Eukaryota > Metazoa > Chordata > Lepidosauria > Squamata > Phrynosomatidae > Phrynosoma > Phrynosoma blainvillii. The sequence continues at coordinate 160,744,887 of JANUYF010000004.1, forward strand.
TTTCACTCCAGTCCCAGAATATGCCATGCACATGTGGTAAAAATGTGGACTAAGTTACACCTCACTTCATGCTCCCACTATTTGTCCTATGTGGATGACATAGTGGTACATTTGGATTCCAAAGAAAAGACCACAGACATCACTCAAGAGGTTTTGAGCTTGATTAGAGACATAGGTTTCAAGGCAAACCGAGATAAGGCTCAGTTAGTCCAAACACAAGTGAAGTACTTGGGATTGAACCTACAAATGGACTGCAGAACCCCAGTCCTACAGAGAGTAGAAACTATTGGAAAACTTCCAGCCCCTTCTGATGTGGCCTCTTTAAGAGCATTGTTGGGCACTTTTAATTTCTCCCGGGAGTTCACAGAAGCTTTTGCCAGCAAAGCAAAGCTGTTATATGATCTGTTGAAGAAAGGAGTGACTTGGGAATGGGGATCAAAGTAGCAGAAAGCATTTGCTACTTTGAAGTGAGATTTAGCACAAGTGCCTGCCTTGGTTCACCCAAACACCCAGAAGCCCTTTTATATTCAGCTTACTGTTTCAGACAGCCATTTAGGAGCAATCCTTTCTCAAATCCGAAGTGGAACACAGTAGCATATGCATCCAAGAACCTCTCCCCAATAGAAATCAAGTACAGTCCTTCTAAGTAAAATTGCCTTGCTTTGGTTTGGGCATTAACTAGATGGGTATTTATCGGAGGAGGAGCAAAAGTCATTGTACAGATGCCCCACATGCCTTTGAAGTTTATCCTTTCAGGAAAGATACAGGATGGTCAAGTTCATAATGCAAGGATAGCAAAATGGACTTTAGAACGAGAGGTGTAGGCTATAAGAGACATCCCAATGAGTCCCTCACTTCATTTGCCTCACATTCAGTATTATCCTAAGATTTTAAGTTTGTTCTGGGAAATTTACCCTGATTCTCTAGAATATCTGACTGATTTAATGAGAATAACCAGTGCTCAATGGAAAGACATGATTTTAAGAATTAGTATTTACCATGCAAAGATATGAAATCTGATATTGTTACATCCTGTATCTCACCTAAGACTTCCCTTCGCCAAGAGCAACAGTATAATTTTGTCAGGATACATATTACATTGGTCAAATAGAACCCATCTCTATGATTCAAATGACTGTGCAAAGATGCATCAATGGAATCACTGTTATGACGCACTACAAGGCACTCCATTTCAAGATGTGAGTGAACAAACTATAATTTCTGTGCACTACACCATTTTGGTCCAAATGTCTCATGACTGTTTTTGCATAAGGACCCCATGTGACACATTAACCATTTTACGTATGGAATACTCTTTAAAAATAAATCAAACCCTAGGGAATCCATGTTTTTGTAGAATACATTTAATAGATTGCTTTAATAAAGAGTTTTATTTGCATGAACAGGTACGAGATTATGCCATGGACACACCTTACTAAGTTGATTCTACTGCCATACAGGGCTTTCACCTAGAGGATGAGCTCCCCATGCCAAAATGGTTGAGATTGCTAACCAATTTGAGTAACATAGCCAGAAAAACTGAGAAAACAGAGGAGAAGATTAAGATGGTAATAGATATGAAAGCCTGATGCATCATCAAAGTCATGCAAGAAATGAAGAAAATCATAGAAACATCATGGTGGAGTGCCATTGATTGGAGCTCTGGGGCTGAGGCCATGATCCACACCTTTACTAACCCAATAATCATCATTTTATGTTTACAGGTGGCTACTGTTATAGGAACCATCAGCATTGTCATTTGGATAAGGAAAATAATAATAATAATAATAATAATAATATCCCACCCCTCTGCAAGGCAGAAAAAAATGTCAGAATTTGATGCCATCCATAGAGAAGTTTATCTTCCCTGCAAAAATTCTGTCTCATTGCCTGGTTCTTCCCCTTGACCAGCAAGGAGGAAGAATCCAATTCTTTTATTTAACTGGTAAAGGAGGGCAGGGGAATTCACCATTTTGCCAATCCATGGATTAAAATGTCAGCCTCAGTGGCAATACTCCATGCAGAAGACAGTTTGGCTTTTGGCTTTGGAACCACTGCTGAACGGATAGACAGGCTCATTGATGATCTTAGGCTTGTGCATATCTGCACTAAAGTGATGCCACCAAAGCTAAGGGATGACTGCCAGGGTTATTTTTTGGCTATTTTTCCTAAAGACATTATTGCTTTCAATGATGTTTTAACTTAGAGTAAAATTAGCTTTACACCCAGATGGATTCAGCAAATTGTGGGCTATAAGAATATGTAGTTAGTTTTTGTAAATAAGTTATATTTTGGTTGTTTTGGGGTAATTTAGGTCAGATTTTGGGCTAATTTGCATATTTCCCTATCATTCCCTGTCTGACCAGGAAGCAAGGGACAGCCAAAATGGATACCACCCAATTTCTTAAGGATACAGTGTTATTATCACTGAGCAGTGCCTAGTATTAACAGTAACTTTGTTTTTCAGAAGCCTGAATGGACAAACTCACTAATTTTGCTTATTTACAGCTCTCTTCTAGTTCACTATCCCTCTTAAACACTGTTTGTTCCTTAGATTTTCAAGAGCTGAGGGGGAGAGGTTTCTCTTTTCTCCCTCTCTCTTTTCCTTCAATGTGTGTGTATGCCAGGGGTAGGCAACCTTTCCCCTTTAAGGGCCGAGGGACTTCAGCTCCCAGAATCCCAGGAGCTATTGGCCAACATGGGACTATTGGCCAACATGGCTGAGGCTTCTGGGAGCTGAAGTCCCTCGGCCCTTAAAGGGGAAAGGTTGCCTACCCTTGGTGTATGCTAAGCAATGTGTTTGAAACCAAGGTGCCTTTGTCCTGCGAGTGGGGAGGGGCATTGAGACATATCTCCTCTGCCTCTATTCCAGATAGCCTCCATTGATGTCTGGCAAGCTGTTTTCATTCATATCAAGCTGTTTTCCAGATGTCCTCCATGACCCATGAAAATCTGTGCCGACGCTGTTTCCAGACCTCAGATGCAGTTCCAGAGATGTCTTCCAAGAGTTCCTTGCTTGGATTCCTGCCCTGCTCCTGCCTTACAATTGTTTGCTTGCCAGCCACAGTCCTGCCTTGCTGGAGTCCCGGTCAACTTCATGCCTGCAGAGAGGCCCCGGTATACCTTGTTTTTTATAGGAGGCCCTGGTCCACTCCAGCTGTTTCCAGGCACCTTCGTCTACTCTTGTCTTCAGTTGCAACATTTTAATTCATGGACACTGTTCATGCTTTCTGGGCTGCATGAACACAGATTGTCAAGTCCTCAACAGTCCTATAAAGGGATTGTGACTTCACTACAGCTATTGAAGCATCCCTTCAATACCTCCATTCAGCCACTAGTTCACCATGGTGCTATTCAAAAAATTTGGTCCATCCATTCTGGACTCAAGTCCGAACTTTTTCACAAACTTTCCACCAAATTCATCTAAATTTGCTGGACATATTAATACACACTTTTTGCACCAGTACACAACCTACTACAAGATTTTGGACATTGGTTCTTCCTCTTCATGGCTGTTGATGCCACAGTGCTGTTTAAATTTTATCATCTTAACAATTAAAAATAGACTTGATTGCACACATGTTCATAGACTTGAACATATATTTTGATGTTGTTTTATTATTATTAGACATTGGTCCAGAGACTTTCTAGCTAACAGTGGACATTGCTACTTCATGATTACGCCTATTCATTTTGTTATTGTTATTTGATTTACCCATTATTGCTTTGAGTTACTGATGAACATTGGTCCATTGAATATTTTATATTATGCTCTTTGATACTCATAAGTTTGTTTTAGTCATGATCTTTTGATGATGCTCATTGTCATTTCATATTGTTTTGATATTCATTGCATACATTGGTTATTAATCATTAGCAATACTTTGAACTGCTTTAATTGGGATTGATATGCAAGTGTGAATGGGTTCCAGGAATGAAAGACTTCCCCAGAAGCTGAAGGCTTTTCTAAAGGATAATTCCCTGGATCATGAGTTTAGCTCTCCAAATTGGCACCTTCTAAATTTTCATGGCGAAAAGAATTTGGTAAAGGGGAAATGATCACCTGTCAAATTTACATTTGAATAGATAAATAATTTCCGGGGGGGGGGGTTGTTACGATGGTTGATTTGATATAAAGATCCTCTTTGGGTCCCTGTCATAGCCCTGGGATGGGAGGAGCATCTACTGCCATGAACTCAAAGCATGCACATCACATAGACACCCCTAAAAAAGGTCACACCTGCATTTACAGCAAGTTGCAGATCAAAAAGGCCAGGCTTAGGAGCTGAAAAGCAGGACATTCACACCTAGAAGATTTATGAATGTCAGCCAGGATGTGTCTGGCTGAAGATGAGATAACATTAACATCCTATTTCCTCTCCTTTAGAAATTGTCTACTTCAAAGTATAGCAGTCGGAATCCCTTTGATATATAATACCAACTCTTTGGCTCAATCTAGGATTAAGGGTATAAATGGTCCCCCAAATATCAAGCACATTGGGGTTTGGCTAGATATCATGGTGACACTGCGCCACTGTGATTTCTGACTAGAGTCCCAACTCTATCCATTGTCCTTTCCTTTCATAACAGTTGAGTCTATCCATCTTCATTTATCATTGGAGCAGGTAATTATCACCATTAGAAAGCATTGTGTTTCCTCTCCAAGCTAACTACTTTATTCCTGATTTCTTGTGTGTGTGCATGTATGTTAGGGTGTCTTTGTATGTTTGAATCCCCGAATAAATTACAGTTCTTTGGAAAGCTTTGTCTCTATCAGTCTATTTCCTAGCCACCTCCATAAACATAGGATAAAATATCCCATAGGAGACTTGGACTTTATTAATTCCCCAGGTTCAAGGTCTTCATTACAAGGGTTAGTGAAGAAAAAATGACAGCTTCTCCACATCTGGATCTAGATCGCATGTTTCACTGATCATATTTGATTAACAAAAACACATTAGATGGGTGAAACATGTAGCAGATCCTTATGTTAGCTCCAAAGGTTCATGGAATTCCATGTATTCATTCTGGTGAGATGTAAAATCCATAACAGAAGGACCAATATACCACCCATTCATAATCTGCCATCAAGTATTTCCTTTGTATTGTGTTATTTTTAAGATCAAAATGTCCGAATGAGATAGGATAGTAATAACTCTTCCTTTTTAAAAAACAAATTGCAATGTTTAAATTGGTGTGATTGTCCTATACATTGTAAAATAGCTTAATTCATATAGATAATACAATACTTCAAGAAATGAATCCATTCTCTGCCAAGCATGGGGCACTATGCATTGTGTAGGTCCACTTTTCTGATCTATCCTGGTCCTTCTGCATCCTATTAATTAGTGATTGCTTCAAAATTGACATGTGAGAAATTCATGTATGTCATCACATATGAAATCCAGCATAGGAACTTTGCTGCACGTATGCTGTTATGCTGCTATGTTCATTATAAAAATAGTCAAGGCCATTATTCAGTTACAGAATGCATAGCTGATCGGTCATTAAAAATTATTTATGTTTATATCCTGCCTTCCATGCAATGAACTGAAGATGGTCTACACAGACCTCTTCCTCATTTTATCTTTATAAAAACCTTGAGAAGTACAGGAGCAGTTTAAAGTAGGACTGGGCAAAGTGCAGTACAGCCTCTTATCTAGACCCATTTCAAACCGGCTTCAGGACAGGCTTTGGGGTTGAGACTGCCATGGTTGCCTTGACCGATGATCTGCGTCTGAGCATCGACAGGGGTAGTGTGACCCTGTTGGTGCTCCTAGACCTCTCAGTGGCTTTCGATACAATAGACCACAGCATCCTCTTGGACCACCTGAGGGAGTTAGGTATCGGGGGCACTGCTCTGCAGTGGTTCCGGTCCTTCCTCTCGGGTAGGTCTCAGAGGGTGCTGCTCGGGGACTGTAGCTCCAATAAGAGGGACCTCACTTGTGGGGTCCCTCAGGGAGCTATTTTGTCCCCGATGTTATTCAACATCTATATGAAGCCGCTGGGTGAGATAATACGGAGTTATGGTGCTGGGTGTTATCAATACGCTGATGACACCCAAATCTATTTCTCCGTGTCTCGTTTGTCGGCCTCGAATTCCAATGGCATCTCCTCTCTCAATGAATGTCTTCGAGCAGTAATGGGCTGGATGAGGAAAAACCGATTGAAACTGAATCCAGACAAGAGGAGGTGCTCATGGTAGTGGCCCCAAAACCAAGAATTTGGTTGCAACCTCCAGTCCTGGATGGGGTCACACTCTCCTCCAGTGTCTGTGTTTGCAGCCTGGGGGTGCTTCTTGACTCGTCGCTCCTGATGACAAATCAGGTTAATGCGATGGTCAAGAGCGCCTGTTATCAGCTTCGGCTGATACACCAGCTGCACCCTTTTCTGGAAGTAAGGGATCTCGAGACCGTTGTGCACGCACTGTTAACCTCACACTTTGACTTCTGTAATGCGCTCTACATGGGGCTACCCCTGTACTTGGTTTGGAAGCTTCAGTTAGTCCAAAACATGGCAGACAGACTTATCTCTGGAACATTTAGGAGGGACCACATTACTCTTGTTTTGAGGTCCCTCCACTGGCTGCCTATCAGCTTCCGGGCCCAGTACAAGGTGTGGGTTATTACTTTTAAAGCCCTAAATGGCCTGGGTCCAAGCTATCTCAGGGAACGCCTCCTTCCATATAATCCTCCCCGTGCTCTCCGGTCCTCTGGGAGGAATTTGCTGCATCCTCAAAAATCTAGGCTGGCAGCGACTTCCCAGAGGGCCTTTTCTATCGTCGCCCCCAAACTCTGGAATGACCTGCCGGACGAGATCTGTCAGCTGACATCTTTAGACAGCTTCAAGAAAGCTGTCAAGATGGATCTCTTCCGGCAGGCCTTTCCAGATTAATTCTCCTGGCCTTGGGCTCTTTGATCCTTGCGCTCCCCCCGTGGCCCTATCAATATTTTTACATTTTTATATTTTTATATTTTCATGTTTGTTTTATTTGTGTTGGAATGTTTATATTCCTGTTTTAATTATCTTGCCATTTAATACTGTTTTAAGGGGGTGGGTTGGGATATGAATTTTGTTGTATGGGGTTTTAACTGATGTAAGCCGCTTAGATTGTCTTCATTTAAGGGGGGGTATAAATAATAATAATAATTTATTATTATTATTATTATTATTATTATTATTATTAGGTTTTTGTGGCCCATAGGACCACCACTGGGATTTCTCAAACTTCTGACAAGTCTAGTTAACATATCGACTACTCATGACATATTAGCATCTCTCTCATGACACAGATGGCTACCAATTTTGCAAATCACTAAAATAAGCAATATGAGGCTAGAATCATAGAGCTGGAAGAGACCACAAGGACCATCCAGTCCAAACCCCCTGCCATGCAGGAACTCAAAATCAAAGCATCCCTGACACATGGCCATCCAGCCTCTGCTTAAAGACCTCCAAGGAAGGAGACTCCACCACACTCCGAGGGAGTGTGTTCCACTGTCGAACAGCCCTTACTGTCAGGAAGTGCCTCCTAATGTTATGGAGCTTGTAGCTTGCATCCATTGCCCTGGGTCCTGTTCTCTGGAACAGCAGCAAACAAGCCTGCTCCATCCTCAGTATGACACCCCTTCAAATACTTAAACAGAGCTATCATATCACCTCCTAACTGTTTCTTCTCCATGCCCAGTTCATTCATAATCATTCCTCATAGGGCATGGTTTCCAGATTATTCACCATTTTAGTCACCCTCCTTTGGACACACTCCAGTTTCTCAACATCCTTTTTGAATTGTGGTGCCCAGAACTGATCACAGTATTCCAAGTGGGACCTGACCAGAGCACAATACAGTGGGACTATTACTTCCCTTGATCTTGACAACTATACTTCTATTGATGCAGCCTAAAATGGACTAAAATGGCTAGATGGACCTACCCAAGGCAGCTTCTTATATTGATATTAAAAAGACATTGACTTTAAAAGTTTTTTATTATTATGCTAGTTTTTAGAAAACTCTATACCATCCACAAGTTTTCAGGAAACAGGAGGTGACAAATCTAAATAAATAATGGAAGGGATGATATATAGATTGATTTTAATAAAGTTTTACTACCAGCTGGTCTCTTGCTATTAATTAACAAACTATTGCTGCTATGTTTGGGGAGATAGTTGGCTTATTGGATAGAAATGTATTTTAAGCTCCAAAAACAAACCATAAAACTAGAAATATGTTTGCAAGCTTAAAGCTAATTGCCTCAAGGATCCCTTAGGGATCTACTGGGAACTTGGATTTTTTCTTTCTTTCCTCTGTTCCTTAATGATATGCCCAAGGTTTATAGACTAGTGTACAATTATAAGCAGCTAATTGGGACCCGTCCAGTTCTCTGTTGTTGCCTCATCAATTTTAAAGCATATGTATCACCTAGGTATGACTCTATACTACATAGTGAATCCTCAGAGAAAGGCATGAAAATTGGGGATGGAGTACGCCAAATTTGAAAATGTGAGGAACCAGGGGATATGGGATTTTTGGAATCTGCCATCCCTAATCAATGTAGATTGGATCTGAAAGATCCCTCCAGAATGTGGACAAACTCAAGATCCTATGACTGTATGATTCTGTGATTCATTCGTTTTAGCACAGAGCTCACAGAAGCCACCTCACCATACTACCATTCATGTTTCTCAAAGTTGTGTACAGTGGTTGGCAGTAATAAGTTATAATTAAGAGACTTATAATTTTCCCCTTTTTGTGATGAGGGTATACAATAGTTAACTTACAAGTAAGAATGACACTGAAGGGACTTTGGTACAATAAATTACTTTAAAGTTACTTCTAAAGTTACTTTTAGTTACTTTAGGAATAAATTATTCTTAGACTGTTATAGAAGAATTCTGTGTGGAAGATATAAATGATATACCTTTCTCTTGTTGACCTCACTTTTAGAAAGAAAAAGTAACAATAACAGAACAGATTAAAAAGAAAAAAAATTATAACACTAAGAGTAATTAAGTATTGGGGGAGCTTCCAGTGCATTACACAGTGTATTACTTTAAAAGTGGGGGGCAGTGGAGAGTTGGGGAAGGTTCCAGACAGTATCATTGGGAGCTGGATTTCAGGCCCTGGATGCTGCTCTGAGTAAACACAATAGAGCAAAGGGTGGGAATTATGTAGGCCTGCAGATATTGTTGGAGTGCAGCTCACATTCCTGTCTAATAACTATGCTGGCTGGGGCTGGTGGGAGTTGCAGTCCAACAACACCTGCAGGGCTGCATGATTCCCACCCCTGGAGTAAAGAGATGCTGGAAACCACGAGTAATATCTTATTCGAGGATCAAGCACTGTGCCACTGACAGCAGATTACATTGCTTTGTATCCTGGAGACAAATGGGGTAAATCTCCTTCATCACCAGTTCAGTGTTAGGGAAGAAGAGTCTGTTAAGCATTATCATTAGCTTATATGGATGGGTTCCAGAGGCATTTGAGAAAAAGATTATATCTGGGTGCTATGCATGATTGCGCATTGCTTCTTAAATACATGATCAGTAGAATACACTGAAAAATTACCTTGTTCTATACACTGCAGCATAAAATAAAAGCTGAAATAAAACAGCACCTGCTGTCCACACTCCCAAAGTTTTAAAAATTGTCTTTGATGCATTGCCTAGGTTATTACTTTTTCTAACATTTAATCCACTCCCACAAGTTATAAAATACAGACCCGCAACACTCCACAATGTTTTTTATACTTATTAACAGGTGTAGGCTGGTACATTTCAGCAGAGGGCCTACTTGGATCCCTGTACACAGAAAACTAACATTTCAGAGAGAGAAAGTTTCTAAACCTGCCTCTTCTCTGATTTGCTAATTTTCTTTGTGAGAGGAAATATATTTTGTTCATTATTTATTTAGGAGCGATTATAGCGATATACAGAGAGCCACCATGGTGTAGTGGTTTGACTGTTGGACTATGTCACTAAAGACCAGGATTTGAATCCTGACTCGGCCATGGAAACCCACTGGGTGACCCTGGGCAAGTCACAATTGTTCATCCTCAGAGGAAGACAAAGGCAAACCTCCTCTGAACAAATCCTGTCGAGAAAACTCCACAATAGGTTTTTGTGGGGTTTTGGGGCTGTGAGGCCGTGTTCTAGAAGAATTTGTTCCTGATGTTTCATCTGCATCTGTGGCTGGCATCTTCTCTGAATGCAGATGCAGGTGAGATGCCAGGAACACATTCTTCTAGAACGGGGTAGACAACATTTCCCCTTTAAGGGCCGAGGGACTTCAGCTCCCAGAATCCCAGGAGCTATTGGCCAACATGGGACTATTGGCCAACATGGCTGAGGCTTCTGGGACATGGCCTCCCAGCTCAAAAAGCTTACAAAAACCTATGGATGCTGCCCATGAAAGCCTTCGAGTTCACAAACTCCACAATAGGTTCACCTGAGGATAGCCATACATTGGAAATTACATGAAGGCACACATCATCATCATGATCAAGAACAAATGGTGAAGGGTCTGGAAACCAAGCCCTATGAGGAACGACTTAGGGAGCTGGGGATGTTTAGCCTGGAGAAGAAAAGGTTAAGAGGTGCTATGATAGCCCTGTTTAGATATTTGAAGAGATGTCAGATTGAGGGCTTGTTTTCTGCTGCTCCAGGGACTAGGACCCGGAACAACGGATGCAAGCTACAGGAAAAGAGATTCCACCTCAACATTAGGAAGTGCTTCCTGACAGTAAGCTCTGTTCGACAGTGGAACACACTCCCTCAGAGTGTGGTGGAGTTTCCTTCCTTGAAGGTGTTTAAGCAGAGGCTGGATGGCCATCTGTCGGGGATGCTTTGATTGGGAGTTCCTTCATTGGCAGAGAGTTGGACTGGATGGTCCTTGTGGTTTCTTCCAACTCTATGATTCTATGACTCAATGATTCTATACATTCCATTCACTGTATCCAATGACAGAGTGAAATGACACAGTTCAGGAGAAAGTACTGCATGTGTAGATGAATATACCAGATATTGCCATAGCAATTTTAAGATAGATAGATCATTCTGCTATGGGAAATATAAAAAAAATGAGTATGAGCTACTGTGAAAGTCCAGTGGAGGTCTGTGGATGCTATGATGAAAGAACTGAATAAGCAGGCCTCTTGCCTTGCCACCGAAGCATTGGGCTAAGGATGAAACTGAGTGCAGAGGCCATGGTGGAAAACACACACACACAAACCTGAAATCACAGTTGTAATTTTTGAATGAGTATATGTTACTGAGAGCCAGCATGATGTAGTGGTTAGAGCAGGGGTCAGCAAGTTCCCCTTACCTGGGGCCAGGCTGGGGATCCTCTGTTCTTTCGCAGGCTGCCACAGTGTGTGTCACAGCTGCCATTTTGTTTTCCAAAATGGTGGCCGTGACTCATTTGTGCATGCGCAGTACTCCTGCGCATGCGCAAATGAGTTGTGGCCGCCATTTTGGAAAACAAAATGGCGGCCGCAACGCACGCGGCAGCGGCGTGGCAGCAATGTGCGCAGCGGGGATAAGCAGGAGGCAGCAGCGGGGGTTAGTGGGGGCTGGTCCAAAGGCCTCGGGCCATAGGTTGCCGACCCTGGGTTAGAGTGTTGGACAATAATGCAATGAGTAAATTTCCCAAATTAGTTGAAAGCAAGCTATCCTTCCACCTATGACTCTGGAAACCAGGGTTCAAATCTCCTCTCAGCCATGGAAAGCCCCTGGGTGACCTTGGGCATGTCACAATCTCTCAGATTCAGAGGAAGGCAAAGACAAATCCCCCTGAACAAATCTTGTCAAGAAAACTCCATGAAAATAGGGTCACCTTAGGGTTGCCACAAGTCAGAAATGACTTGAAGGCTCAGAAGAAGAAGAAGAAGAAGAAGAAGACAGTTGAGGATAGGTCTTACCATTTAGCAGAGGTAGAATCTTTACTTTTTGCTTTAGTCACAAGTAGTGATAACACAGCTCCTCTCAGCCGCCACCTTTAGGTAGCTGCTTCACTCACCTTCTGACAAGTGCTGAAAGGATTCTATGTCATGAGTTACTGTCATTCTGAGAATTGGTCTAAAGAAGAAAATTATGCCCACCCACCCCTGGCCCCTTTGACATGATGCTAGTTGGCAGTCCTCCTAATGGCAGCCCTCCTAAAACTTTCACAACTTTCAGGGGGGGGGATTACTGCACCTCCTGCCAACACCCCATTCACTGCCTGCACATTGAGATCCAATTTTGGAGGCAGGAAGTCCTTTTTAGTCAGCCTTCTCTGAAGTAGCAGTTTGCCATATCCTTTGCCTTTCTCCTGTTGCTTCTCACTTACACAATATTACACGAGTTTGGGTCCAGGATCCAGTGAGAGGAAATTACAACTAACTCACGTTAGTGTCATATCAGAAGAGCATGGGCTTTTATGCAGATATGATTTGTAGTTATTGTTAACTACCCTCAAGTTGATCTTGACTCATGGCAACCCTATGGATGAGACATCTCCAAGACCCTCTGTCCTCCACTGCTCTGCTTAAATCCTGCAACCCCTTAATACCCATGGCCTCTTTAATAGAGTCCATCCATCTAGTATGCAGTCTTCCTCTGTTTCTACTTTCCTCCACCTTTTCCAATGAGTCCTTCCTTCACATGATGTCCCTGAAGTATGACATCCTCAGTTTTTGTCATCTTGGCTTCCAGTGAGGTTTCTGCCTTGATCTGCTCTAGGATCCATTTGTTTGTCCTTTTGGCTGTCCATGGAATCCTCAGCACTCTTTTCCAGCACCTCATCTGAAATGAAATCATTTTATTCCTATCTTGTTTCTTAGCTGCCCAGCTCTCATGTCCATAAATGGTAATAGGAATACAATAGTTTGTATGATTCTAGCTTTTGTGCTCAGTTTATAGCTTTGCATTTTAGGATCTTTTCTGGTTCTTTCATAGCCACCCTCCCCATTCGTACAAATTCCTCTGGCTTCATGCCTTTGCTCAGGGAGAAGCATAGGACTGTAGGTCACCCAGATGTGCTGTAAGATTAGTCTGACCTAGATTTCTTTTACTTGTTGCCCATTCATCTATTCTGGATTTTGCCCAGCACTGATTAAATACAAGATTTAAAAAGAAATGGTTGCAAAGAACACTGCAGGAGCTGCAGCTCTGATGATGGCAGGGCAGCAATGTGAACAAATTGATTTTGCATTTTATTCAACCAGTTACTGAATAAAGAGCCACACTTGTGGGTTTTCTACTTAAAAAAAGAAATAACTCCTGCTATGTTTGTTTGATGGATTGATCATCCATTCACATATAAGGAGGCCAACCTGGTATGTATCACAGAGACCTGGATGGGTGAGTTCAAAGGAGTCATTTTAAAATTTTGTTTAACTCATTATATTTTTAATACTGTATATTTTAGGCTGTTTAATCTATTTTAATGCTGTTGTAAGCTGCTCTGAGATCTTTTGATATAGGGAAGGATATAAATATTTTAAAATCAATCAATCAGTCATCATCATCTAGTGATGAGAATCCCCTTGAGTTGAAAATCGTGCTGGTCAATGTTGGGTTGGTGAATGGTAAAACAACTTCCATTCAGGACTTGATCCTAGGTGATCAAGCTGAGTTGGCCTGTACCACTAGTTGGATGAGGCTGGGGATGTGTATTAATCTCTTTCAGCTTTGCTGCACAGCTTTTCTGTGCAGCAGCAGGCAGGAACCAGAGAGCAGAGAGGCAAAGTTGCAGTGATCTATCAGGATTCTATCCCCCTGACCAGGTTCCATATCCCATAATCTGCAGGGATCTAAAGTGGGTGGCTGGAACAGATGAGGATACTGAATGATATACCACTCACCCTGCTACTTAATAGTCTCCATTTTTAAACTCATAGAGGTGGTTTGGAGAGGTGGCATAGAGTCACCAGAGATTGTGGTGCTAGGAGAATTCAATGTCCATGCCAAGACTGCCCGTTGGAAGAGCACTGAGGTTTCATATCCACTATGATGATCTTGAAGCTGTCCTAAATGGCATCTGGCCCTACTTGGGGTTTTGTGTGCTGAATGGGTCAATGGAGAATGGAGGAACTTTCTTTTGTCATGGACAGATCACCATCTGGTGAGATTTAGACTTGCTGGGATTCTGAGATACTATAGGGGACTTCTGGAATCACTAGGAGGGGGACTACTCTTTGGGATTTTCCTGTATCCTTGTCAGATTAGACTGTTGATGCCCTGTTTGATCTCTGGAGTGCATAATAATAATAATAATAATAATAATAATAATAATAATCATTATCATCATCATCATCATCATCATCAAACAGATTGAAGCAGCTAACAGTAATAAATAATAAGCAGCTAACAGTAATCTCCAAACAGATTGAAGCAGCTAACAGTAATAAAACAATATTAAAATATAGTAAAACATATCCCATAAACCCTCCCATCCACAATAAAAAGTACATTTCAATTATTAAAACAAAGCAAAGCAGGGGCAATTAAGGGGCAATTGATAGGAGGCAATTGAGAGGCTAGTCTGGGAAGGCCTGCCGGAAGAGATACGTCTTGACTGCCTTCTTTTTTATATATATATTTTTATTAGTTAAAATAAATTTACAGCCATACAGTCAGTCAGTTCTTCCAATTTCATTTTACATTCCTTACATATCATTCTGACATAACAATTCTTCCACCTTTAATCTAACATACTAACATACAAACATAACAATCAAACTACTTCCTTTTGTCCATCCTCCACTGATTCATTTCCACATTAGATTCAACTTCTTATCTTCTTTATAGCAATATTTTATATTTCTTGATTCCTCCTCTTTCTCCTAATTTTCCAATTTATTTATATTTATTTTTCCTATAGATCAGATTTTGCTTTCTAACTTATGTAAATCTGTACTCTTTCTTTCCCTTCATTTAACTTATAGTTGAATATTCAGCCACTTTTTCTTTATATATTTATATAAATCCTCCCAGCTTCCCTTCTCGGGATCTGTATTCCTTTCAATTTCTTCTAAATCTTTACTATTTCCCTTTAATCTATTTAATATTATATCTATTTCCATCATATCCAATAATTTCAATATCCATTCTTCAATTTGTACTTCCTTCATTACTTTCCAATATCTGGCATGTTAATCTAGCTGCTATCAGCATATAAAAAATAATTTTCCCTTATTTCTTTTCCTCTTCTTTCTCCACCATAATCAAAAGTAAAGTTTCAGGACTGAATTTTAATTCTATTCCCAATATTTCTTTTATTCCACTGTGTATAATTCTCCAAAAAATTTCTGCTTCCACACATCCCCACCATAAATGAAAAAAAAATGTTCCCTTTTCTTTCTTGCATTTCCAGTATAAATTTGGACCGCCATAAATCTTACTTATTTTATCAGGCGATAGATGCCACCTGAATATTATTTTGTAAAAAATTTCTCTTATGTCCTAACTTAATGTGTACTTAAATGTTTTGTTCCATGATCTTTCCCACTGGTCCAAATCTAAAGCTATACCACAATCCTTTGCCCATTTAACCATATTTTCCTTTATTATGTCTTCTTCTAAATAATATTCTAATACCTTTTTATATAATCTTGAAAGTAATTCTGGCTTCTCCTTCCATATGATTTCTTCCAATTCAGTCTTTCCCTTTGTGATACCAATAGTTTTTTTTTTATCTATTTTAAATCTCGATTTCATTTGATTATATAAAAACCATTCACACTTGTATCCCTCTGCTCTTATTTGCTCTAAAGATTTCATTACACAATTGTTTTTATCTCTTTCCAATATTTCCTCATATTTCAACCATTTTGCTTTTTTTTTAAGGATCAGTATTAAATAGATCCTCATGTGGTGATAACCACATCAGTATTTGATGACAGATCCATTTTTTATATATTTTTTTCCAGATTCTATATAAGAATGCTCTGATAAAGTGATTTTTAAAATCCTTATTTACCTGTTTACTTTCTCAAAACATAAATATGCGTGGAATCCAAATCTTAATTCAAATCCTTCTAATTGTAATAGTTTCTTCTCATCTAATTTAATCCAGTCTTTTAACCATGTCAAAGCACTGGCTTCAAAGTACAGATTTATATTTGGAGCTTCAAATCCCCCCCACCCCTTTTGACTACATCTTGGATATATCTTTGCTTTATCCTTGGTTTCTTCCCAGATATATTCTGACAATTGTTTTTGCCAGCCCTTTAACACTTTTTCATTTTTGATTATTGGAATTGTTTGAAATAAAAAGAGAATTTTTGGTAAAATGTTCATTTACCATTGAGATCCTTCCTAATGATATTAAATTTTAAATCTTTTAAATCTTTCCACCTATTCATATCTTTTTTTATTTCATCCCATTTTTCCCCATAATTATTCTGAAATAGATCTGAATTTTTGTTTGGTATATCTATTCCTAAATATCTAGCTTTTTGTTATATTAAAGCCTGTCAACTCTTTTATATCCATTTCCTCTTTTTTGTCATATTTTTTTGTGATTACATTTGTTTTTCCTTCATTTATTTTTAAACCAGATATCAATTCAAATTATTTTATATATTTTATTAAATTTGGGATGCTATTCATTGGGTCTTCCACTGTAATTACAATATCGTCTGCAAACGCTCTAGCTTTATATTGGTCCCCTTTAATTTTTATTGGTTTTACATCTCCTGCATCTCTGAGTTTTCTTAACAAAATATCTACTGTAATTACAAATAGTATCAGTGACAGTGGGCACCTTGTCTTGTCCCTTTCTTTATCAATATTGATTTTGTACTGCTTCACTGATTATTATTTTAGCCTTTTGTTTTTTATATATTGCATTAATCCATTTTAAAAAAAATTGCCCAATTCCTATATATTTTCCATTAATTTCCAATCTAAATTATCAAAGGCTTTCTCCAAGTCCAATAAGATTATTGCTAATTTCTTTTCATTATGTACTTCGAAAAATTATATTACATTTATAACCTGACTTGTGTTCTCTTTCAGCTGTCTATTTGGGACAAAGCCACTTTGTTCTTCTGATATTTCATATGTAAGAATTGATTTTAATCTACTTGATATATGCAAACAATTTGTAATCTTCATTTAACAAACAAATTGGTCTATACCCATTCGAGTCTTCTTTATTTCTTCCTTCTTTTAATATTATGGTCACATTTGCTTCTTCCCATGATGGAGGAATCCCCTTTTCTCTGATGTTATTCATTGTCTGTAATAATGGGTCACTGATCTCTTCTTTAAATAGTTTGTAAAATTTCCCATTCAATCCCTCTGGTCCTGGGCTCTTACCATTTTTCACATGTTTTATTGCCTCATTTAATTCTTATTTTGATATTGGTTCTTCTAATTTTTGTCTTATTTTCTTTTTTATTATTGGAGTGTTGCTTTGATTCAAGTAATTTTCTATATCTTCTTTTATCTCTTTTGCTTTATATACTTTATTAAAATGATCAACAAATATTTCTTTGATCTTCTTTTGTTCTGTAAATGTTTTATCATCTTTTTAAATCTTTATAATTATATTTTTATCTCTCTCCCTCCTTAATTTCCAAGCTAGCCATTTTCCCACTTTATTTGCACTCTGAAATTGTCTTACTTTTGCTTTTTTCATCATTTTTATTATTTCCTCTGTCTTCTCTATTGAATATTGTTTCTGTAATATTTGAATTTCTTGTATTAATTTGTCTTTATTAGTACTGTTTATTAGTTCCTTTTCTTTTGCCATTATTTCATCTGATATTAAATTCATCTTGTCTTTTTCTTTTCCATCTCTTTATGTTTCTGTATGAAAAAATCCCTGAATTACAGCCTTAGCTGCATCCCAAACTGTTTCTAATCCTACTCCTTTCCCTAAATTTTCTTGAAAGTAATTCCTCAATGTTTGTTTTGCCTCTGAAATAATTTTTTCATCTTTCAATAAATAATATTGTAATCTCCATCTGAGTTCACTATCCAAAATTTTCAAACTTATACTTATCGGATTATGATCCAAATGGGTTCTCGCCAATATTTCTGTTTTCCTTATTTTAGAACATAATGTCTTGAAAATCAAAAAAAGATCAATCCTAGCAAATGATCTATGTCTTTCCAAGAAAAAGGTAAACTCTCTTGTTTTTCCTTTTTTGTGTCTCCATCTATCTATTAAATTAAATGAATCCATTAAATCAAAAAATATTTTTGGGAGTTTCCCCTGTTTTTCATTCACTTTTTTACTTGCTAGTCTATCCAATTGTGGGTTTGTCACTGTGTTAAAGTCTCCACAGATGATTATATCTTTCCCATTATATTCCTGTAATTTTTCATTATTTTTAATAGAATTTTGCTTTTTTCTCTTGTGGAGCATATATTGCCACCACTATTATTTCCCTTCCTTGTACCTTTATTTCTATCCCTATATAGAACCCATTCAGATCATTAAATAATTCTCTTGAGACTAGCTTCTTAGTAATGTAAACAATAATTCTTCTCTTTTTTTGCTTAAAAGATGAGACATATTCCATTCCAATTTTGGGATTTCTTAACATTCTTTTATCTTTATTTTGGGTATGTGTTTCTTGTAATGTAATAATATCATACTTCAGTTGTTATTCTATGAAAAAATTCCTTTCTTTTTTCCCATTTAGTCCTTTAACATTCCAAGATAAAAATGCTAACTCTTTCAATTCAGTCATTTCTTGTTATTCTTAAATTCCTTTTTCTGTGTCTGTATCCTCTTCTGAGATTTCTCATTCTCTGTTGTCTTCTCTTTCTTCTTCTTCTCCTCCTTCTCCAGAAACTAAACGTAATAGTATCTCTTCATTTTCACTTTCTTCTTTATTTTTATTTGCTGATCTTAATTTTCCTCTATAAATTCTTGTTTATTCTTGTTTCTCTGAATTCTTTTTTATTTCCTTATTACATCTTTTCCAAAAATCTTTTGCTTTTTGAATGGAATTTAATTTGTACCATCTTTGTCTGAAAAAAACTGAAATTCTTTCCAGTCTTTCCCATTTGTAAATAATACAATTTTTGTTCAATAAGGAAGGTAGAAACTTATAATTCTCCCCTTTCCTCAGTATTCTTTTGGGTATGTCTTTAAAGATCTTTATCTCCTCTTCATCTGCTATGAAGGTTTTCTTATAGCTTATTTCAAGTATTTGATCTCTCATTCTTTTCCTTACAAAGTAGATCACTATGTCACGAGGCCATCCTTTATCTTTTTGCTACTTGGAAGTTTAATCTAAACATTTTATTGATTTCCCAAATTAGCTCTTGATTTGGTATTTCTATATAGTCCAATAGCATTGGTAAGAAATAATCATATAAATTTTCTCCTTTCATTTCTTTTAATCCCCTAATTTTCAAACAATTCTCCCTTTGTTTATACTCTTCTAAAGCTTTTTCATCTAATATTTTCTCTGATTCTTGTTTTTCTCTATTTTTCATTTTTGTTATCTCTTCTTCTATGGTTTTTTTGTGGGGTTTTTCGGGCTGTGTGGCCATGTTCTAGAAGAGTTTCTTTCTTCTTCTATGCTTTCTGTTTTCTCTTCTACTTCATCCAACCTTCTTTTAACACTATTCATTTCTTTTGTTACTTCTAATGATTTTTATATCCATAAATTCACTTCTCATGTCCTGTTTTACTTCTTAAAGCAGTCAAGATTAGCAATGTGTGAAATCTCCTCTGGCAGGCTGTTCCATAACTTGGGAGCGGCAGAAGAAAAGGTCCTCTGGGTAACCACTGCCGGCCTAGTTTTTGCTAGCTGCAGTAAGTTTTTACCAGACCTCAGTGTGTGGGGTGGATTGTATGGGAGAAAGTGGTCCCATAAGTAAGCTGGGCCCAAGCCATGAAGGGCTTTAAAAGTTATAACCAGCACCTTGTATTGTGCCCAGAAGCTAATAGGCAGAAATGACCAGGACAGTAGACATGATCACTCCTGACCACACCTACTCAAAGAATGGAGCTAAATCATCCCCTTGGTTCCCTGGAGACCTGGCAACAATGGAAGGAGTGAGATGGCAATTACAACACTGGAAATAAAATCAGAGTAAATCTGACTGAATGTAGGTTAGAGTTATTTGAAGGCCTATGCTGTAACAGTGTAAAAAGCAAGAATATCTGTTGTTTCTGATACCACTACATCAGCAAAGAGCTGCACAATATATCTATTTTCAACAGTTAGGGGTCTTTTATAACTTGAATGTTAAAAGAACTCAGACCACATGACAGCTTGATGTTTAGAGTTTGGCTGGCATTTTGCAAATAAAACTGCTCAGATTAATTCTGATCTGAATTCTATTGTTGATACAAGTTTTGTGCAAACCAAGGATGTGCAGAAATTCCTTGAAGTGGTGAGAGCCACCACATGCATACTGGACTCTAAACTGTTACAGTACTGTGCAACAAGCAATCATGATGCCAAGGCAGTTAGGAAATTGGATCTGTTTTGCTTAAGAACATTGGCTACCATTCAGTTATGACAAGCATTCCTCAAGGTACCAATCACATGAAGTTAAATAAATAAACAAACAAACAAGTCAGGACTTGTACCCAAAACTAATGTATTACAGAACAGACTGAAAACAGGTAATAACAGAATCACACTAGTTGTCGCATACACCTCCCAAGTGAGACCACTCAGATGTATCAATGAACTACAACCTATTCTGGTCAATAATTTTGCCCTCTTGAAGACTCTTGGTATCAGGCCTTTATTTGCCTACAGACAGCCTCCCAACCTCAGATAGTTACTTACCTGCAGGAGTTCACAAAACACAGATGTGGAGATGGTTACAAGACCATGCCACAAATCCAGATGCCAATTCTGTCCACACATCTATTCAGGAAATGTCATCACAGAACCTAATGACATCACCCACAATATCACGGAAACTTTCACTCATCCTCTAATGCAATGTGTCAACAGTACCTTTCAGCATTCTGCATTGGGCAAACAAGTCAGTCTGTACACAGGGATAAATGGACACAATTCAGACATTAGGAATGGGAATATTCCAGACAAATAAGCGCTATTAGAGCTCAGTGAATTAATAGAGATAGTGCAGTCTTTAACACAACAATTGTCCCAGTGAACAATCCCAATAAATTCTCTATTGTCCTACATTTTCACTTGCTTTTAAAATGTCCCAGTTTCACTAGTCCCACTCTCCTCCTTTGCAGCAACTGCTGAGGAAATTAAATTCAAAATGCAAAAGTAGTCTGGAGTAACTTTTGTAATCTTGACCAAACTCTGTTGTTGCTTGGCAATGCATGCCTCCATTTTCATTTGTGAAATGTCGGAGAGTATACAATCTTCTCTGTAGGATGCATTAGACATAAACTCATGGTGCTAAATAAATAAGTAATGCTTCAGTATTTGTGCAGGCAAAGGAGGAATGATAGTAAGAAATGTGAAAGAAAGACATTTGCATGCATTTGTACAACACATTTTACCTAGCAGAGTGTTGATTGGGTGAAGCCAGTTGCCTTCATGATTGGTGGTGGCTGCTTATCTAGCAGTCCAGAAATATTCATGGGGAATTGCAATCAGATAATTGAGCTTTAAATGCTACCACCTTTGTGAATAGCTGCTACCACCTCCAGGTTGGCTTCACACCAAAATGAAACATATGTCTTATTTAAACCTTTAGCAAATGTGGGGAAGAGAAAATATTATTGGTAGATAGAAAAAGATTTGTCCAAGAGAACAAGAAGTGAAAGAAATATGTGGGGAGGGGGAGGTCAGCTTTAAGTTTCTGGACCAGGTCCTCAAACACTATAAACTAGCTGTGGACACATGGAATTATTATAGCATAATGCTAGGCAAGAAAGCAGCCCATGGTGGCCTTTACAAAGGAAGGAATGCAGAAAGGAACAGTCAAACAAAGTTTTAAGAGACCAATGCAACACAAGAGCTGCCCAGACCTCCATAAACTCCTGGATTTAGATGCTGTGAACATGTAAGCAGAGCAATTTCCTTGGACTTTTACAACTTAGGTAAATAATTTATTGGTGCAGTCCTCTCCCCCCATCACATAAAAGTACCATAAAAATATATTTATCATAAAAAAGCTGTGCGCTTTGCAACAAGCTACAAACGTTCTGTGTGTATACTTCTGTTCACAATAAAGCAACTGATAGGGTCTGACAGCTTGAATCTTTTAAACAGCTTTCTTCTTCCCTACTCCCCCCCCCCCCCACACACACACCTTTTTCCAGGATGTGGGAAACCAAGAGCGACTTTATAACTGTAGGAATTGGCCTTTGGTTTTCATCACATGTGGAAATTTCATGGATTACTAACTTCCTCATTAGCAATTTTGTCTCCTTCCAAGTGAATCTTGGTCTCAATGCAATCCCTGTGGTTATTAATTAAGTTTGCCACTCAGTGGGCACATGTTAGGGCACTTAAATGAAAACAAGGTTCCAGGAATGCTGGCAGAGAATGACAGCAAGTTACAACACTCTAGATATGTGGTGTGGACCAGCCTTGCCAGAATGCCAGCATCTTCTTTCTTCAGGTTGTTCCTTTGAGACATAGCAAATTATGGTCAGCCCAACTGTTTGTCACATCAATAGGGCAGAGGTAGTTAAAATATCAAGGGGATTATTTTGAGCAGAGTATAGTAGCACTCTTTTTATATGGTTTTATTTCTTAAGGACAAAATCCAATTGTTAGCTCAAATTACAGTAGACCCATTGAATTAATGGAAATTACATAAGTGTTAATTTACCAAGTTCCCATTGATTCAATAGGTTTACTCTTGTTTGAACTAACAAGTTCATGTAATGCCTAATACTTGAAAAACTTATTACTTATTTGGCCTGGGTAGTTCCTCCACTAATGTGGACTGCAGTTATTCCACACAATTGCTCTATTTGTATCTTCTTTGGCCAATTCATCACCTAGTGGCCAGCTTTTTGTTGATGAGACTCTCTGCCTTTGCAGACTGCCAGAAATAGTGGACATTAAATTGTGTCACTGCCCTGGCTCAGTGCTAGGGAGTCATGGGAATTGTATTTTTTTCTGAGACATTGAGCCTTCTCTGTCAGAGAGCTCTGGTGCCACAATAAATTACAGTTCCCATGATTCCCTAGCACTAAGCCAAGGCAGTGCCTCTCTATATAGTCCATCTATTTAGATAGCACTCACTCAGCATGCTTGAAACCTTACCAGCTTGACAGAACCTGCAATAGCTTGTGCTGTATTGAAATAGGGTTCAATAACTCAGGATCACCTCCATGTCATGAGGTAGCAGCAGAGTAGCACTTTGCTGAAATCATTAAATGAATATTTGGGCAATAGATTCAATGTCAGATTGTAACATGATGTTTGCAAAAGAGAGAAGGGAGATGGACCTGGCCCAGCTGCTTCCAGATGACCAACTGTATGCTCATATATACTTGTATGCATGCACAACAAATGTATGTATATTATGCATTACACACAGCTGGGGAGAAATGTGGCATAAAAAGGTAGTCATTTTTATCTCCACTGCATTTCACAGCTCTCATACAGAGTTGATCAAAAGAGTAAGGAAGAGGAAGAAAAACATGCATATTGCAGACCCTCCCTAAGCTAGGCAGCAATATCTGTTTTCACAACAGGCAAATGAAGGACTAAATCCTGGCACCAAGAAGTATCTCAGAGAAGACTGCCTTGGAAGATGGTAGACTCTCCTTCACTGGAGGTTTTTAAACAGAGGTTAGATGGCTCTAGCAGTGGATTCCTGCACTGGCAAGGGCTTGAAATAGATAATCCTTGGGAGACATTCCAACTCTATAGTTCTGTGACTCCATGAAACTTTGAACAGATTTTAAGGCATTTAGTGAAGCTTCAGCCATAAAAACACTTCCAGTAGCCATTATTAATTTCCACGTTGGGGTATATTTTCTGCTGTATCAAAAATGACTCTTCAAAAAATTTTATGTGTCACAGGTTCCTTGCTAAAAATTGTTAATCTGTTCATTCAGGTTGCCATTTCTCTCTTGACTCTATTCATTCTCACTGAGGTTGTCAGTGAGGTCACCAAAATCTCATTCATCATAGACATCCTGTCCAATATTTATGATGTTATAAGCTGGACATATGACATCTTAAATATTGGAACTCACGTTAATGATTGCACCAGTGCAATGACCAAGAATGCCCTCAAAAACCCACCCTGGATGCCAGAAAGCACCAACATAAGGATTTCTGAGGCAGTGGCAAATGGGGTGTTATGTAGAAGCATAAAGCCCTTTACTGGCAGAGAGGCATTTTGCAACAAGCAGTTCTGACAAGGTCTATTGCAAAGTGCCTCACTGCAGGGAGAAAGCTGGATGCTTCTTCACTCATCACCCTGCTCTTCAGCACCTTGTAATGTCCATATTGTTGCAGCTGCCTGGCTTCTAGGGTGAGTTTTGGGGGTTGCATTGGAAGATGTAACCATGATGACAGAGTTCAGTCATCATAGGGCTCATTCACAGTTGCATTAAATGCACAGAGAGATTCACATCCCACTACGTTTTAGGCCAGCGAATCTCACCTTGGCATCTAAACCTGGTCAGCATTCACATTTGCCACCATTCTGGATCAAAATGGAGGCACTTCAATTGCCAGAAGAGTGGCAGTGTGATCCAAATCGATTTGATAGCTTAGGGGGGAAGCAGACGAGCGGCACGGGGCCACCCCAGGAAGCTGCAAATTGGGGCCAAGGTATCCGCACTCCTTGGCCCCGAGCTGCAGCGTCCCAGGCCCAGGAAGGAGTGCTAAAATAGCGCTCCTTCTGCAAGACGCTGAAGGTGCACCGCAAAAGGCCTCCGGCACACCTTCGCCGCCTCTTCCGCTGCAGCGTGTGCAGATGCTGCAGCAGAAGTGCATCATCGGAGCGCTGGCCATGCGGAGTGACGGGCACTCCAATGACGTATTCGGGAAGGGGGTGGGGCACCCAGCATGAGGCTGCCCCTCCCCTTCCTGGCCTCGAAAACGGCACTTTGCGCCGTCTGCTTAGGCTAACACTATTGGAGATTTGGATTGTTGCAGTTCTTTTTTTAAGGGCTCTGGTGCAAAATGCACAGGGTCAAGTGGGTTTTGGGGCATCTCCCTGCAAACTGCATTGTGTGAAGTCAGGGGAAGTGTGAATGCCTATGAAATAACCTGGGTTCCACATGGCGTTAGTTCATAGTGTGAATGAGGCCCTCGCTAGGAGGTCTCCTGATGGAGGATCTTGGCTGATATCTAATGTTTTGTCTGATCTCACTCTGTCAGATTCATTCAAATAGTAAGCCCTGCTACCTCAGGAAGAGAAGGATTAAGCTTGGAGGAAATGTATCACATGGCTCTTTTTTATAGGCAAGCTAAAAAGGACAAAGAGAATCTTCCAGAATCCAAGGTCCTCAAGCTACTCAAGGCTCTTCTAGAATGCAAGGTTTTTAGGCATGAATGATAGGTGTCTCCCTCCCGTAACATCGGCCTGGGAGGAAAGAAAGTGTCTGGAACTTTGGGGGGATGTGCACAGTGTGACTGTCTTCATTAACTTCTCCTCCTCCACTGATTATATTCTGGACTGGTTTCTATTGTACATTATTGTATAATGTCCAATAGAGTATAATATTATTTGGAATTAGTGGAAATGAAAACTCTTTTAAATATTTTGTTTACCCAGAGCTATGCACTTGGATAATTAATCTCCTCCTCAACTCCTGCCATTTCCTTCTCTCTTGGATTCTCCACCCACTTTCCATTCTGCTTTCACCACTCATCCACCTTTCCCTCCTCTCCTTCTCCTTCCCCACTCCCTGCTAATTATATAGTTAAAGGTAAGATAGATGCAGAGGATAGTGGGCTTGTTAGATACCTGAAGGTTACACTGAATTTTGAATCCCTGGTTCCTATTGTTGTTGTTGTTGTGTGCCTTCAAGTTGCTTCAGTTTTAAGGTGAACCAATCATGCAATTTGCTTGTCAAGATTTGTTCAGAGGGGGTTCACCTTTGCCTTCCTCTGAAACTGAGAGAATGTGACTTCCCCAAAGACCCCCACCAGGTTTCCATGGCAGAGCAAGGATTTGAACCCTGGTCTCCAGAGTTCTAGTCTAACACTCAACCACTACACCATGCTGAAATGTGCTCATCTGCTCATCTTTGCAGACCACAGTTCTTAACTGGAAAGAAGGAGGCAAAAAGTATGTAGTAATTCAGCTGTACACAAAAATGTTCTGTTTTTATGCTCAGAGGGTCTGAAAATTTCTGATTGAAAATTCTTCACCCTTGATTCACTAACTGATCCTTGTTGCTATCTACTTGTTGTACCTATAATGGGTCAGTATCTTCTAACAGAAGTACATTATATCTTATTAACCTTTACAAATATAGCATTTGAAGAGTGAAGCACATATCAGTGAATGTGGAAAGAACAAAGAGAAGCAGCTGAATGACAAACTCAAGTGAACATGTTGTAAGATGAGATTGTATGCTTTGGGACAGCTTTTCTCAACCTGAGAGTTGCCAGGTGTGTTGGGCTCCCACCATTTCCGGGAAGCAATCATATTTTGGGCTATGTAGTACATGCAGGGCTGGAATATATGGGTGTAAAGCAAGTTAAAAATTATAAAAAGTACTCTTTTGAAGGAGACAATAACAAAATATGCCCCCAAAGGAACAGTGACAACCTGCATGCCACTCTCTGTAAATCCCATGGAGTGTCCTACTTAATGGTTTCAAGAATAGTTAATTCATGCTGACTAAATTAATTGATTTGAGATATTAGTGTTGATGGCAATGAATTATTTTCCCAATTTCTAATGTTTAACAGTATAAAAAAAATCACAAGTTCTGGGTATGGCCATGCTACCTGATGTCATCAGGTGCCTGTGGACTCAGTTGTTCTCTTCTCCCTTTCCCATCCAAAGAAGGAAGAGCAAAACATTTTCTGCCAGCACTTACAGGCACCGACGGGATTGGGATTTAGGCAGTGTTTGCAAACACTAACTGATGGCCTTTGCAGACTGCCAGAAATAGTGCACATTAAATTGAGGCACTGCCCTGGCTCAGTGCTAGAGAGTCATGGGAATTGTATTTTTTTCTGGGACATTGAGCCTTCTCTGTCAGAGAGCTCTGGTGCCACAATAAATTATAGTTCCCATGATTCCCTAGCACTGAGCCAGGGCAGTGCCTCAATTTAATGTGCACTATTTCTGGCAGTCTGCAAAGGCTGTGAGAGTGTAGCCAGCTTTGCTCCTTCTTCTCCTTTCCTGTGTGAAGAAGGGGTGGAAAAGAAGCAAAGCAGGTGCTGGTGTTGGGAGTCAACATGTTCTTGCAATTGCTGCCTGAGAGTACTAGAGATATGGAGCATCCGTCCTGCCAGCTACAAAGAATGGGTGTCTCTGTGAGTTGAATCAGAAATCTCTGTAGGCTGGATTAGGCCCACAGGATGGAAATTCCCCTTTCATAGGCTACACAGTATAATGTTGTTAAATGCATTTTTTTTCTGAAAAAGAATATATGTGATCCCTAATTGGCTGGCATTACCTATGTGATTACTGTAGGCAGAGAAAGATGTTATAACCAAGAGAATAAGAGAAATGAAGCAAACACAGCTAGAACAAGTAATAGCATTGAATATCTCCCCAAGGAATATTTTTCTTCTCCAAAATTATTCATATGTATTAATAAACTTCATGTTCAGTTACTCTGATCCTTGATTATTTGTTTAATTATTTTTAATGTTTCTTTTTATTTGAGATAGAAAAGCATCAGTAGGAACTTAGAAAGATGAAGTGGGCTGGACAAGGACTAGAGTGTACCTGGCAGAAAATTTGACTCCTATCTGACAAGACTTGTTATAGGAATTTTCTTAATTCCTATCAAGAGGCAATACGTGCAGCGTAGAAATCTTTCTCCTCTGCACGTATTGCGTCTGCAGAATCCCGTCCAGTAGAACTGTTTAGGGTGAGGGAACTGACACAGGTCCCACCTGTGCAGAACCCTTTACTTAACCCAACAACAGCCTGCTGTGATGTTTTTAACAACTGTTTTGCAGTTAAAATCTCTCAGATAGGAGCTGACTTAAATGCCAGGATTATAGCAGAACCAACTGATGAGGTGTCCAGCAAACGCATTTCAGAGATTAAACTGGATCAGTTTCAGTTGGTGAGTACCGATGACGTGGACAAGATCCTTGGAAAAGTGAAGACGATGTGTCCCCTCGATTCTTGTCCATCATGGCTGGTCGTCCAGGGGGGTGGTGCGTTGATGACTTTTCTAAAAGGGGCCATCAACGCATCCCTTGGGGAAGGAACTGTTCCAGCATGCTTGAAGGAAGCGGTTATTAGACTGCTCCTGAAGAAACCTTCCCTGGACCCCCTGGATCTGAAAAACTATAGTCTGGTATCCCATCTGCCATTTTTGAGCAAAGTGATTGAGCGAGCCATTGTCTTTCAACTCCAAGCGATCTTGGATGAAACCGATTTTCTAGATCCATTTCAAACTGGCTTTAGACCTGCCATGGTCGCTTTGGCAGATGACCTGTGTCTAAGCATCGACAGGGGAAGCGTGACCCAGTTGGTGCTTCTGGACCTCTCAGCGGCTTTCAAGATGATAAATCATAACATCCTTCTGGAACACCTGGGAGAGTTAGGAATTGGAGGCACTGTAATTCAGTGGTTCCGTTCCTTCCCCTCAGGCAGCTCCCAGAGGGTGATGCTCGGGGACAGTTGCTCTTCAAAAACAGAGCTTAAATGTGGTGTCCCTCAGGGTGCCATCCTGTCCCTGATGCTATTTAACATCTATAAGAAGCCGCTGGGAGAGATCATCTGTGGACATGGAGCGGGATGTTATCAATATGCGGATGACACCCAAATATACTTCTCCATGTCTCGGTCAGCAGCCATGATGGCAGATGGCAATTCTCCCCTCAGTCAATGTCTTGAGGTGGTAATGGACTAGATGAGGAAAAACCGACTCAAACTGAATCCAGATAAAACAGAGGAACTTACAGTAGGGGCCCCCAAACCAGGCATTGGGCTACATTCTCCAGCCCTGAATGGGGTCACGCTCCCTGCTAAGGACTGTGTTTGCAGTCTGGGGTGCTCCTGGACTCATTGCTTCACATGATATATCAGGTGAATGCAACAGTCAGGAGCGCCTGCTATCAGCTTTGGCTGATTTGCCAGCTGCATCCTTTCCTGGAAGTAAGGGACCAGGAGCACCTGCTATCAGCTTCAGCTGATTTGCCAGCTGCGCCCTTTCCTGGAAGTAAGGGACCTAGAAACTGTAGTACATGCACTGGTAACCTCACGACTCGACTTCTGCAATGCACTCTACATGGGGCTACCCTTATACCTAGCCCAGAAATTACAATTAGTATAAAATATAGCAGCCAGATTGATCACTGGGAAATCTAAAAGTGATCACATTACACCTATCCTGAAATCTCTTCACTGGCTGCCTATTGGTTTCCAAGCACAGTATAAGGTGTTGGTGATTACCTTTAAAGCCCTGCATGGCCTGGGTCCAACCTATCTAAGGGATTACCTTCTTCTGTACAATCTGCCCCACACCCTCAGGTCCTCTGAGGTGAATCTACTGCAACCAATAAAAACTAGATTAGCGGTAACCTCCCAGAGGACATTCTCCACCGCAGCACCCAGACTGTGAAATGCCTTGCCAGAGGAAATCCCTCAAATAACTAATTTGGACCACTTTAAAAAGGCTGTCAAAATGGATCTCTTCCAGCAGGCCTTCCCAGAATAAATTGCTCCATCTGAACCTGTGTTCTTCCCCCGCTATACATCTTCCGCTATATACACCTACTGGTGTTCCAGAATGTGTGCTGTTTTAATCTTATATGCCTATTTTAATTCTATATTTTGTCTTTTAAGGGGGGGGGTATTGCATTGTTATTATTTTAATGCATGTTCTTAATCTGTATCTTATATTTGTAAGCCACCTTGATTGCTTAGGCAAACGGTGGGATATAAGAAATAAATTATTATTATTATTATTATTATTATTATTATTATTATTGAAGAAGGAGAGGTATGGGTCAGAATGATCAAAGCATGATGGACATTACAAGGATATCAAATTCCAGTGCTGTCTTCACTTTTTCAAGGAGACCTTCATAACTCTAATGGCAGGAGATGACCTTTAAAAACAGAAAATAAATACTCAGATTGTGAGAATTTCATTTTCCACACTGAACATTAGGTTTCACAAAGACATCTCTCCCTCTCCCTCCTCCCCCATATTGTCTGTGGGTTTGTGTCCATGTGTGTAATTTCAGTTGATCATAGGTGGTGATCAGGTCATTATTTTCAAGAGAACAAGGAACAAAGGCTTGAACACTAATGAATCTATCCTAACCTATCTCGACAACTTAAACACATTATCTGAACACATCAAATTATAACAAGCTCTCTTTCTGAACTAAACAGGATTTCCTCACGTTAAGCAATCCCTTCCATTATTTCACCCTAGGATAATAAAGAAAGAATATTTCAGAGTAGTCAAACATCTGGTGGGTTTGGGGTTTTTTGGATAAAATTTTCATCTAGAAGGATTATATACATCTAGAAGGAGCTCTGAATCGAATGAAAGCCTTCATCCGTTCTAGTCGAGGATCCTCTCTCTTTCTGAGGCCTTTGAAAAGTCAAGCACACGCATACACACACCCATTACTGTCAATATTGCTTTCCATATCTGAACTATCCATGAAAGTTATGGTTATACTTTCACTTACTAACAACTTAGGCAAAAGTAGGTATAGATCTCAACAGTACATGGCAACATTGCATTTTTGAAATACAGCTCATAATCCAAAAAAGTAACATTTCTGAGTTTTACACCTCACAGATACTATTGTTTTCTTTATAGTCAGAAGGACTCCATTATATTAGTATCAGAATAATAATCCTCTTTTCTCCCATATTATCCAACTTTGGAAGGTGAGGATCCTAGCAATGGCCAAGGTCTTTCACAGATACCAGCTTGCTTCAGATATTTCATTGGGAGTGGCTTTTTGTGTTTCTCTGTGTGTCTTTGTGTGTGTGGTATTTTTTATAGCCCCTTTCTGGTCCTGAACTCTTGCAGATGCTGTAAATTTTAACAATCCCCTTTTTATAACTGCACTCTGTCGCTCTTTTCTTTGGTGTTATCCTGCCCAATACCTCATCAGGCACTCAGGCCACAGGAACTGGTTTTAATACCTGCCTGAAATAATAATAAAAAACCTTCCTTAGTTTATGCTGGCTTGGAGATTTTGATCATGTTCCCCTTGTAATATTTAATCTCTGCCAGAGCTGCTTAGTTTATGGCTGGAAAGCTCTAGTGATCATGCAAGTTCCCCCAGTTGGACCTGTGTTGAATACATCAACAGGAGGGCAATCTCTGCAGCTAGAGAAAATCAAGCCTTTGTCTAACAGCTGCCCTTTTAGACTTGTAGGCCAATCCCAAGAGAACTGACGTAGCAAAGAGCTGAAAAAATGAGCTGTGAGCTACAAAGTTTGTCCACATTTCATCTCAGACAAAACTTAACTTAATAGTAGCAAGTCGGTTACTGCACCATTTTCAATACATGATTTTAAAAAAAAAGTTGATGCCAGTATGATAACCAAAGTTGCTTCCAAAGTTGCTGCCAGTGTGATAACCAAAATATTTCAGAGTGTGGAAAGAACCAGAGATAAAAGAGAGAGTGGCACCTCTTTCCCAATCTGAATACAGATGCTGACTGGACTGAATGTTGAATCTATCACCCTGGAGGCAAGACGTCCTGGAAGAATATACAGCGTACACTAGCTCTGTCTATTGACAGAAAGAAAACAGCAGAAGAGCTCATTAGGAACCAGTGTGAGGCAGCTACCACTAAACTCCAGCATCTGCTGTCTAAGGAAGTTAATCACTTGAGTTAATGGTTGAGCCAGCTCTACCTTACACAAAACTTAGGCATTATTTGACACAAGGCAAATTGTGTCTACAGCTAAAGAGAAGCCCAAACTTTACAAGGGTATGTCTAAATAAATAAATAAATAAATCCTTGGGCCATGAAATACATTCTTCCCCTTTTAGCTGAAGTTCACACTTAGAGGGCGATTATGCTTCTCCATGTATTGGGAAAAGCTTCATCTGCTGATGCCTGCAACCCAAATTGCTATTAGAAGAACAAAAAGCCAGCAAGTGGTTGCTCTTGTTTTCTATTGACCTGGCATCCCTTCATGCCAGCATTATGGAAAACTACCCAGACATCACACTAGATCTCCTTTGGGATGATGGAATAGACTTTTCATGTACCTTTTGTAAAATCTGATTGCTGACGTGAGGAACTGTATGCTTTATTTTCACCCAATACCTTCTTAGCCTGTGAGCTATAATCAATTTAATACTGCAGTGTTGCATTAATGCTGCAATGAATCCATTGAAGCTTGGACTGCATACTTAAAAAGCATCTTGGTTAATCGTAACACCACATGCCTTGTGGAATAGACTCTTAACTGGTGATATCATATTCCAAAAAGAAAAAAGCTTTTCCTTGAACAAAAAAGTAGGGAGTCCTCTGTACTGGGTCTGCAGATATTGGAGCCAGGGCTGTGCCACAGGAAATTAAGGGGAAACTCAAGGGATTATTTTAAAAATTAATCTTTATTACTTTCCATTCCCAGGCTGCTAATAAAAAAATACTGCTTCAGCAGCCTCTATAAAAACATTTCTACAAAGCAGAAGGATGGAGAAGAGCAAATATTAAAGAAGACTAAGGATAGTGAACTGTAAGAACTCTATAATTGAAGGATACTGCAGCTAAAATTAAATTTTGCATACCTTTGAAATTCAGCCAATTTTGATAATCAAGTGAAATTATTCTCAAATTGCTAACATATCTCTAGTCTTCATCTGACAGAAAAACTCAAAATATTACTCAAGTTACCATCTGGGAAATGCTGGCACTTAAAAGAATATTAGTGTGAGATTTGAGTTTGGAAAGCTATTGTTTATTCAATGGAATCTCAAAATGTATTGTGAAATTGCAGCATTCATTTCCAATCCTTAAATCTATCCCATATCTGAAACAATTGATAATCAAATCAAATGATCCAGTTCTAAACCCCCATGTTTTGTTTTTTGTTTTTTATTTTCAACTGACAAATCAAAAACAAGAAAAGTTAATTTTCCCCAAAATTTCTTTTTACATCAACTACATGGCAGGAGTTACATACAAGGCAGGAGTACATCATGGGCTGGAGATAATAATCAAAGTGTTATAGAGGGAACAAGGCAAATTATGCAAGGGCCCAACAGTGGGAGTCAAAAACCTCACACAGGCAGCAAGTGGGGAAGACACATGCTCTTAAATGTCTCTACACCAGGGGTAGGCAACCTTTCCCCTTTAAGGGCCGAGGGACTTCAGCTCCCAGAAGCCTCAGCCATGTTGGCCAATAGTCCCATGTTGGCCAATAGCTCCTGGGATTCTGGGAGCTGAAGTCCCTCGGCCCTTAAAGGGGAAAGGTTGCCTACCCCTGCTCTACACTGATGCACAGAGCATAGGAAATAAACAAGATGAACTTGAACTCCTAGCACAACAAAGCAAATACGATATAATAGGCATCATTGAAACCTGGTGGGATGAGTCTCATGATTGGAATGTAGGAAAAGAGAGGTATAATCTTTTTAAGAGAAATAGGCCAAATAGGAAAGGAGGAGGAACAGCATTATGTCAGGGATGCTTACACCTGTGAAGAGATCCAGGACTTAAATCCTGGAAATCAGGTGGAGAGCATCTGGATCAAAATTAAAGGGGAAGGAGATACCAGGGATGTTATAGTGGTAGTCTACTACAGACCCTCAAGTCAGACTGAGGAATTGGATGATGCCTTTCTAGAACAGATGACCACACATTCAGAAAGGAGAGATGTAGTAGTGGTGGGTGACTTCAACTATCTGGATATTTGGTGGAAGTCAAACTCAACCAATACTTCAAGGTCTAGCAAATTTCTCATTTGCCTCAAAGACAATTTCTTTGTCCAAAAGGTGGAAGAGGCTACAAGGGGATCAGCTATTTTAGATCTGATCCTAACCAACAGGGATGACCTGGTCAATGGGGTGCAAGTGGTGGGATCCTTAGATGGGAGTGATCATGTTCTCCTGGAGTTTCTTATACAGTGGAAAGGAGAAGCTAGGCATAGTCAAACACTCATTCTAGACTTTAGGAGAGCTGATTTCAACAAACCTAGGGAAACACTTGAGTTGGATGTTCAGTTTAATACATTTTTATGGGGGAGGGTGGGGGGTTTGGGGGTTTTAGATTGTATTTGTTGTAATTTTAATTTGCTGTAAGCCACCTCAATTGTTTTAACAGAGGGGTGGGATAAAAATAAATTTATTATTATTATTATTATTATTATTATTATTATTATTATTATTACAACACTGGGAGTGATCCTGTGGTCAGGAATACTAAAGGAGAAGGGAGTTTAGGATGGATAGGAATTACTCAAAAGGGAGATAATGAAGGCACAATTTCAAACTGAGAAGAAAAAATGGGAGATGTCTCAAGAAAATGGGTTGGATGACTAAAGAACTTTCA
Organism: Phrynosoma blainvillii; assembly: GCA_026167975.1. Lineage (NCBI taxonomy): Eukaryota > Metazoa > Chordata > Lepidosauria > Squamata > Phrynosomatidae > Phrynosoma > Phrynosoma blainvillii. The sequence goes on from JANUYF010000004.1 coordinate 160,779,431, forward strand.
ACTGAACTAATTTTTAAACTGGAGATGTATAAGAAATGGAAAAGGGGCAAAATCACTAAAGAGGAATTTAAGATAGTAAACAAGATAGTAAAATGTGGGCTAGACAATACAACTGTTAGGTAGTTTAGTAACTGTTTGACTGACCGAACTCAAAGGGTGCTCAGCAACAGCTCCTCTTCATCCTGGAGAGAAGTGACCTGTGGGGTGCCACAGGGTTCTGTCCTGGGCCCAGTGCTATTCAACATCTTTATCAATTACTTGGATGAAAGAACAGGAGACATGATTCTCAAATTTGCAGATGACACCAAATTAGGAGGAATAGCTAATACCTCAGAAGACAGGATGAACATTCAAAATGACCTTAATAAATTAGAAAGCTGGGCCAAAGCTAACAAAAAGAATTTCAAAATAGAGAAATATAAGGTACTGCACTTAGGGCAAAAAAATGAAATGCATGGATATAAGATGGGGCACACCTGGCTTAACGAGACTACGTATGAAAGGGATCTAGGAGTCCTAGTAGACCACAAGTTGAACGTGAGTCAACAGTGTGATGTGGCAGCTAAAAAAGCCAATGCAATTTTAGGCTGCATTAATAGAAGTACAGTATCTAGATCAAGGGAAGTAATAGTGCAACTGTATTCTGCGTTGGTCAGGCCATACCTGGAATACTGTGTCCAATTCTGGGCACCACAGTTCAAAAAGGATGTTGAGAAACTGGAGCGTGTCAAGAGGAGGGCGACCAAAATGGTGAAGGGTCTGGAAACCATGCCCTATGAGGAACAACTTAGGGAACTGGATTTGTTTAGCCTGGAGAAGAGACGGTTAAGAGGGGATACGATAGCCCTGTTTAAATATTTGAAGGGATGTCATATTGAGGAGGGCGCTAGCTTGTTTTCTGCTGCTCCAGAGAACAGGACCCGGAACAACGGATGCAAACTACAGGAAAAGAGATTCCACCTCAACATTAGAAGGAACTTCCTGACAGTGAGAGCTGTTTGACAGTGAAACATACTCCCTTGGAGTCTGGTGGAGTCTCATTCTTTGGAGGTCTTTAAACATAGGCTGGATGGCCATCTGTCAGGGATGGTTTGATTTTGAGTTCCTGCATGGCAGGGGTTTGGACTGGATGGCCCTTTTGGTCTCTTCCAACTCTATGATTCTATTATTCTATTATTGCATAGAAATTTAACTGCAATAATGCCATCATCCTCTCTCTGATTTTCACATGCCTGGGTGAGATCTAGGTTGGGACCAATCTGCAGTGGAATTTCCTTCCAAATGGAAGCCTTCTGCCGGCCCTTCCCATATCCCACCAGTTTGATGCTATCTCTGTCTTTGACTCCTGTTTTGGCTAGATCTGGGTGAAATGTGTTTACTGCTGCTCCTGAGTCTACCAAAAGTTTTGCCGGTTTCTGATTTGGATTTTGTCCTATTTGAGCATCTACCATGGGGCATCCCCATGAATCTGGAGTTAAGGGAGCTATCACTTGTGGGCATCCAGGAAGGGATCTAGGAGTGGGATGAGGACTGGTGGTGGTGGTGGCAGGAGCCACACGAGTTTCAGTTCTGAAGGAAACTTTTTGGGGGGCAGGATGCTTCTTAGCACAAGGGATCCATTGTCCTGCCTGTGTCCTCAGTGATTGAGGGGATTCTGGGTGGTCCTACTCTGTTTCATTAGTATTGGGGGAGGAGTAGGAGTCTGGTATTTGTCTTCCAAAACATCACCCAGGACTCGCAACAATTTTGCAATCAATTTTCCATCTAAGGGTTTCATGAATACTCCCATTTCCCTGAGTTGTCTTCATGTATTCCTTTTAAGTTCATCTTCCTTCAGTGACACAATTATAGGAGTAGTGGGTCTGTACCCCCTTCTTCCTTGGTTTTTGTGAAATGGCTTGGAATGGGGACCGTTGGTCCTATACATTACTGGATACACTGGGTCCCCTTCCTTATTTCCCCTCTTTCCTCTTGATTTTACAGTTCTGCTGGATAAGGTTGTAGGCATTTCCTTTCTAGCTTCCCACATCCAGTGAACTTCTGAGGCTAGTATAATATGCTCCATGAATCTGTTCCAATCTAGGCTTGAGAGCCTTTTGGCTTCCGTACCAAGGTAAGTCTTGGCTGACTCATTAAGTCCCAGGTAGACTTCCATGATTATTTCTGTGTCATTTAGGAATGGCTGCCCCTCTCCATTGAGTGGAATGCATCCTGACAAGATGCCCAGCATCTTTTTCCTTCTTACATAGGTGTCTGGAGACTCATCTGGCCCCTGTATTTCATTCTGATATTTTCCTCTTAATATGGTTCCTGGCCATAAAGTTTGCATGACCTTGGCTAGCTAGTCCTTTAGTTCTACTGCAGTTAAATTGTGGCTGGACACAGCCATTTCAAATGCTCCAGAGTCAGATGGATCTATGCATAGTCTAGCTACTTGTGTTAAATGCTGTCCTTTAGCTTTTGGATATGCCAGGAGCATGGTGGAAAACCATGTCACTCCAGTTTGAGGATTGAGCCTTCCTAACTGATCCGCTACAGCTTTAACTGCAGCCAGAGTCGATTGGCCTGTCTCAACTAAAATCTTAGTGACAGTACCATCCTTGTCTGTCTTTCTAGTTTCTACCATACTTCTAGTTCACACAGGATCAACTGGGAGAGGTGGATATAGGGTTGGTACTTGTGTTATTCCTTTTCTGGTCTCCCATTGTGGATTATAGGGGTGGGTGGCCCTGGTGTCTTCTGACAAAGGCTCTTGAAGAACCCTTGCTTGGGCTGCTAACTCAGGAATCTTTGGATGTACTGTGGCCATGATAGCAGCATTTAGGTCAGCCTTAGCCTCCAACTCCCTAATGTGCTTTTCACAGGCGGTGTGATCAGCCTGTATTACTTCCTTTGTGCTTTTGGACAGTAAGAAATCCACAGCTTGCTTTGTTTGGTCTAGCTGTCTTTCCAGAATCTCAATGAGGCTACACAAAGAGGCATTGTCTTTTTCTGTTTTTCTGCCCTTTGGATGACGGTGTGGGTGTTGTGGATTGCCACTGAGTTTTCCACTACTTTCCCCCTCACTTGTGTTATCAGATCTCCTCATTGTCCTTTTAGGGTGTCTAAATCCAGTTTCACTTTTTGATACTCTTGATGGCTTCCAAATTCCCCATGATGCCCATCTGTCTTTTTCTGCTGGAGGTACTCTTTTTAACCCGGACTTGCATTATACACTTCTAGCAATGTTGCAAAAGGATCTTTAATAAGAAAGCCTCCTGCTTTCCAAGGATTAGGTCCCTTCTTGAAAATCTATTTCTCTAATAGGACATCCACCTGGGCCTGCCCTCGGCCCCAATGCTCCAGGCCCCGGAGGTGAGCGGCGTGGAGGAGGGCGGGACCATCTGGGCCTATTAAGGCCCCACCGAGCCTTATCCCCCTCCCCCCAGTGGCAGCGGGACTTCCACCTGGGCCTGCCCTCGGCCCCAATGCTCCAGGCCCCGGCGGTGAGCGGCGCGGAGGAGGAGGAGGACGGGACCATCTGGGCCTATTCAGGCCCCACCGAGCCTTATCCCCCTCCCCCCGGCGGCAGCGGGACTTCCACCTGGGCCTGCCCTTGGCCCCAACGCTCCAGGCCCCGGCAGTGAGCGGCGCAGAGGAGGAGGAGGGTGGGACCATCTGGGCCTATTAAGGCCCCACCAAGCCTTATCCCCCTCCCCCTGGCGGCAGCGGGACTTCCACCTGGGCCTGCCCTCGGCCTCAACACTCCAGGCCCCGGTGGTGAGCGGCGCGGAGGAGGAGGAGGGCGGGACCATCTGGGCCTATTAAGGCCCCACCGAGCCTTATCCCCCTCCCCCTGGCGGCAGCGGGACTTCCACCTGGGCCTGCCCTCAGCCCCAACGCTCCAGGCCCCAGCAGTGAGCAGCGTGGAGGAGGAGGAGGGCGGGACCATCTGGGCCTATTAAGGCCCCACCGAGCCTTATCCCCCTCCCCCCAGCGGCAGATTTGGATGGCCTTGGGGGACCGCCTCCCTTCCATATTCTCTTTGCTATCCATGCAGCTGCTGCTGAAATTAAAGACTGGAGTCAGCTGGGTACTCATCTCCCTCTCCGCATATTGGAGCTGACTATAGTCTGGGAGCGGATATTCAGGTTGTGTGGGGGAGGGGAAGGTATGGCGGTAGCAGAGCCAACAGATGTTACAAAAGAAGGAGGGATCAATGTTTGATATCTATCCCTCCTTCAGTTGGCTCTGTTTCCCAGGATAACTTGGAGAGCGTGCCAACCATTCCACTGACCCTCAACCTGCTCCTTTGCAATGCCAGGTCGATCAAGAATAAGACCCATATCATCCACGACCTCTTGGTGGATGAGGCGGCCAACCTGGCATGCTTTACTGAGACCTGGCTGGGGGATGCCAGCTCCGCGATTTGGGCGCAGGCTCTCCCAGCTGGGTACTCAGTTAGTGAGCAGGTGAGGGAAAGTGGGCGGGGTGGTGGTGGTGGTATAGCCTTGGTCCACAGGAACACCTTAACCCTGATCAGAAAGCCTATCCGGAAAACAACACACATCGAGTGTATGTACCTTAGCCTGAAGACCAGGGATAGCTTGGGGATTCTGTTGGTATACCAGCCACCCCATTGCTTAACAGACTCCCTAACCGAGCTGACTGCCCTGGTTTCTGAGTTGCTGCTGGAATCGCCCAGACTTTTGGTTCTGGGCAATTTCAACATCCCACTCGAAACCAGTTTGCAAGATCTAACTGGCACGGCTCGGGAGTTCATGGATACCATGACTAACATGGGCCTATCCCAGTTGGTCAACGGGCCCACGCATTGTGCTGGTCATACCCTCGATGTGGTCTTTAGTACGGAGCAGGAATATCCATGGGCGGAGGTAAAAAAAACCTCCGCACTGTCATGGACGGATCATTTTCGGATCAGGGCAGAACTAAAGGCTATTATCCACCCTCCCAGGGGTGGCGGACCCATTAGAATGGTCCGCCCTCAAAGGCTAATGGAATCAATTGGTTTCCAGAAAGCCTTAGAGGATTTAATGGTTGGTAATGCCGGTGATTCTGTTGAAGACTTGGTGGACACTTGGAACACCGATCTCACCAGGGCTATTGACACAATCGCTCCCAAGCATCCTTTCCAGCCCGCTTCTAATCGTAAGCCCTGGTATACCGAGGAGCTTAGGAGGATGAAGCGAGCCGTACAACGACTAGAGTGCGAATGGCGAAGGACTCATCTCTCATCCGACAGAACTCGCCTTAGGAAACATCTTGATTCCTATAGGGAGGCTTTGCATGCAGCACGGAAATCTTTCTGTTCTGCACGCATTGCGTCTGCAGAGTCCCGCCTGGCAGAGCTGTTTAGGGTGGTGGGGGAGTTGACGAAGGTTCCCCCTGCGCCGAACCCCCTACTTAACCCAACGACAGCCTGCTGTGAGGCTTTTAATATTCACTTTGCAGATAAAATCTCTCGAATAAGAGCCGACTTGGACGCCATTGTTTTGGCAGAACCCATAGACGAGGCATCCAGGAACTCCGTTGATGGCATTTTATTGGATCAATTACAATCTGTGAGTACCGATGACATGGACAAGCTTCTTGGAAGTGTGAGAAAGACGACTTGCCCCCTCGATCCTTGTCCATCGTGGCTGGTCATCCGGGGGGGGGGACGCGTTGAAGGTGTCCCTTCAGGACACAATCAATGCATCATTCAGGGAAGGTAATGTACCATCTTGTTTAAAGGAGGCGGTGGTTAGGCCACTCCTGAAAAAGCCTTCCCTGGATCCCCTGGATAGAAACAACTACAGACCAGTCTCCTTGCTCCCTTTTTTGAGCAAGGTGATCAAGAGGGCAGTTACTTCCCAACTCCAAGCAGTCTTGGATGAAACTGATTATCTCGACCCATTTCAAACCGGCTTCAGGACAGGATATGGAGTTGAGACTGCCATGGTTGCTCTGACCGATGACCTCCGCCTGAGTATCGACAGGGGTAGTGTGACCTTGTTGGTGTTCTTGGATCTCTCAGTGGCCTTTCACACCATAGATCATGCCATCCTCTTAGATCGCCTGAGAGAGTTAGGAATTGGAGGCACTGCTTTGCAGTGGTTCCGTTCCTTCCTCTCGGGCAGATCTCAGAGGGTGAGGCTCGGGGACAGTTGCTCGTCTAAAATTGAGCTTAATTGTGGCATTCCTCAGGGCGCCATCCTGTCCCCGATGTTGTTTAATATCTACATGAAGCCGCTGGGGGAGATCATTTGGAGGCATGGAGCTCGGTGTCTTCAGTACGCTGACGACACCCAGATATATCTCTCCATGACCAGATCATTGTCTCAGACTTCAGATGGTGTCTCTCCTCTTAATGACTGTCTCAGAGCGGTAATGTGTTGGATGAGGAAAAACAGATTGAAGTTGAATCCCGACAAAACGGAGGTACTCACAGTTACAGGCCTGAAACCAGATCTGGGAATACAGTCTCCAGTCCTAGATGGAGTCACACTCTCCTCTAATGACTGTGTTCGCAGTTGGGGGTACTGCTTGATTCGTCCCTTCACATGACTAGTCAGGTGAATGCGGTGGTCAGGAGTGCCTGTTATCAGCTTCGGCTGATACGCCAACTGTGCCCTTATCTGGATGTGAGGGATCTGGAAGCTGTGGTACATGCCCTGGTAACCTCACATCTGGATTACTGCAATGCACTCTACATGGGGCTACCCTTGTGCCTAACCCGGAAGCTTCAACTGGTGCAGAATATTGCAGCCAGGGTAATCACAGGAACATCAAGGAGGGAGCACATAACACCTGTGCTGAAATCCCTCCACTGGCTGCCAATTAGTTTCCGGGCGTAGTACAAGGTGTTGGTTTGGACCTTTAAAGCCCTACATGGCTTGGGTCCATCTTATCTTAGGGACCGCCTCTCCCCATATGATCCCCCCCGCGCACTTTGGTCCTCTGGGAGGAATCTGCTACAGCCAATAAAAACTAGGCTGTCTCAGACCTCCCAGAGGGCTTTTTCTGCAACCGCTCCCAGACTTTGGAATGGCCTGCCAGACGAGATCCGTCTTATTACTACTCTTGCTGCTTTTAAGAAAGCAGTAAAGACAGATCTCTTTCGGCAGGCCTTCCCGGAATAACTGTCAGCGGTGAGATGAGTCCCTAATTCGTTATTCTGATTCCTTATGTTATTCTGGTTGTTTTTACTTTATTTTAATGTTGTATTTTTAATTTGTTTGCTGTTTAATTTTGTTTTAAGGGGATGGGAGGGTGGGATTATGGGATGAGGAAAAGTTTTAATTCTGTTCTGTTTTTAATATTATTGTACCCCGCTCCGATTGCTGTGCAGAGGGGCGGGCTATAAATAAAAAATTATTATTATTATTATTATTATTATTATTATTATTATTAGGTCTCTAGGCTGCTCCTCCTTAAACAGCCTGGTGGCTACTGGTGACATTACTTCCTTTGTTCCTTTGTCCATTTCTCCTACTTCTCCTTTCATTCTGGCTCTCCCTGTAGAGCTTTAGGGACTCCCTTGTTCCCTTTTTACCCACAGTCAGAGACAAAACCTTTATCACCCTTTCACTGAGGGGAAACAATCATCTCTGCAGAAAACAACTTTCTAGGTTTGTCCCTCAGCTAGACCAGGCCCCAGAACTTTCACTAGGGAGCTCTTGATGCTGTGCCCCACTTGAGGGACCAGTGACTGACTTAAACAGACACCAAGGGCTTGGATCTCTGGTTAAGTTCCTACCTTGGGTTTTTCCTTCCTATAGCCTTCCGCAAGGACTTAAAGTCACAACAATCGATCCTTCTTCCACTGTATCTGCCTGTGCCTGTCCAAGGCTTTTTCCAACAACCTTGCACAAGGACTTGTGGCCACAGTTCAGAGATGTCTCCCTGCTGTACCTACCTGAGCCCACCCAAGGCGGTGCACACTCATTCTCTGAACCTTGCGCTAGGATTTAAAGCCACAGTAGGAAACGTCTTCCCTCCTCTGCCTGCCTGAGCTCATCCAAGGCCATGCCCACTCACACTAAATGCTGCCTGAGGTTTGTGTTATGAATAGTCCTGAATGTGTGGTGTGGGAAGGGGGAAAGGAACCTGATGGAACCTAACACTGGTGCCCAACCCATGATAGATGAAAATAAAAATAGGGCATCAGGAAACTGCTCTGACTCCACACCCAAGGACAGCTGGAAGTCCACAACCAGATGGCCCAATCTCCATGAACAGAGCCAGTGTGCAGAACAAACAACCAAAGAGATAAAATGGGTTCAGCCAACCCTGATAGTCCCAAGCCCTTGAGGCCACTCACACAAACAACACACACATAGAATTCCTGGCTTTTGTATCTATTCAGTCTCCCTTTTAACTTCTATGTCCGGAGGGTACATAATTCAATCGGCCAAATTGGAATGACCACACTTCAGGGATTTGCCCACCAAATACTCCACCAAAAATGTAAGAAGAACTTGAACCTGGGGAATTACTAAAGTCCAAGTCTTCAATGGGATATTTTATCCTATGTTTACAGAAGTGGCTAGGGAAATAGATTGATAGAGACAAAGCTTTCCAATGAACTTGTGATTTATTTGGGGACCCAAACATAGAAAGACACTCTAACACTCAGATACACAAGAACTCAAGAATAAAGTAGTTATCTTGAAGAGGAAACAGAGGGCTTTCTAATGGTGATAATTACCCGAAGGAGGCTGTTCCAACAATGAATGAAGATAGGCTCAACTGTTATGAAAGAGAATGGACAATGGGAAGAGCTGGGAACCAAGTCAGAGTTCACAGTGGTGCAGTGTCATCATGAAAATTAACCAGACCCAATGTGCCTGAGAATTTGGGGATCTTTTATACTCTTAAACCTAGCTTGAAGTGAAGAGTTGCTATTGTATATCAAAGGATTCCAGGTTACTACTCTTTGAAGTAAATAATTTCCAAGGAGAGGAGATGGGGTGTTAATGTTATCCCATCTTCAGCTGGACACATCCCTAGCCACCTCCATAAACATAAAATAAAAGATCCCATTGAAGACTTGGACATTAGTAATTCCCCAGGTTCAAGTCCTTCTTACACAACTAAAGCACCCATTAAAATGGTTTAAGATGCCCTTGGTATCCCTTCAAAATTGCTACTGGTAAACTACATTATTACTACTTATTTCTATTATCTTTATTTATATCCTGCCTCCCCTCCTTCTCCCCCTTGAATTGAGAATCAAAGCAACTGTGAAAATAATTATAACTCATAACTTCCAAACTCAGTCTTTTTTGAATTTAGTGCTTTTATATTTTATTCAAGGCATGTATTTATTGCCTCTCAACCCACCAGGATCCCTGAGGCAATGCATAATCAATAAAAACACTTTAAAACTTCAATAAAATAAAATAAAAAATGGTCTGAAAGAACACCCAAATCCAAACTTGTACCCTAAGATATTAAGAAAATCCCCCCTACTTGTATTAATATTAATGAAATTATTTCCATTATACAGACTGTTGATTCAAACTGACAGAATCCAATATATGTTTGAACTGATTTAGATTTGTTAAGCTTTCAGTTCACATTTCATACTGGAGCAAATTCTTTGTGTTTCTTCCTTGAACTGAAGTTTTTGTTTGTTAGTGTGTTGAAATGGCAAATAATGCTCATAGGGTAAATTAAGACAAATACTCAGTGAATTTCCATCCACATAAGTCTCTTTCTTTGGTTATTGCTGAGCATATAATAGTTGGTGTGTTTACATTCATGGTCAGTGTACTCCTCGTAATGAGATATAATTCATGGGGTACTTGCAGAGATATTTTTAGCTGCATAAAAAGAATGGTATGATTATATTATACAGTATTATGTCTCATGGATCATGGAAAGGCAATCTTGGCAAAGTATAACAGGGCTAGATGAGATGGAAGCAATGAAGAGGGAAAATGATAATTACTTGAGAAAAGTTGAATGGGTGTCAGTGTGTGTGTGCGCACACACACCTTCAAGTTACCTCTTGACTTATAGCAACCCCATGAATTTCATAGGGTTTTCTTAGGCAAAGATACACAGAGGTGTTTGGTAGATGGTAAATTGGTGTACAGATACCAGCATGGATAACGAGAACATTACCTTCTTCTCCCATCACACTTCTATTTGCCTGTAACATTTCCACAGATACCACACAGAACAGAAGTTGAGAACTTTATTGGAGTCAAACAAGAGTGTAGGTACAAGAGGAGCAAAATAAGGGTGCTGCCCCACAAATAAAAATTCTTCAATGAAAATTTTCTTCAATCCTAGATTTCTAGCATTGCAGTAAATTAATATTTCAGTGTAACATTTAGAAATACATTAACTGTAAATACAATAGTACAGTAGTAAAGACTAGGGGGCTTATCACATAGCAAAATAAAGCTACTTACCCCTGCTGAATTACAATCTATTTCGGGATGCAGTCAGGTATTATCACATTAAAAATGCCACTAAATCTACTGGATTACTTCATCCTGGCTAAAACCCGGCTCCCAGCTGCACTCAGTTGGCCAATTTTCAAAAACAGAAGCTTTGTTAGAAAGGATCTAATTAGGGGAATTTATCAAATATGCAAGAATGGGGTCCTAACAAAGCCCCGTGGAAAGGGGTACCATTGTGTATACCAGAGGACTAAGGAATCCCACAATGGATGACACTGAGGCAAGCTTCTCCAATTAAAATCTAAATATTTATTAAAAGGGGAAAACTGCACACACATAAATATAACACACACACACACACACACTGCACACTTAGGAATAAAGGAGTGAAAGCGGGAATAGCTTGAGATGGGCCAGACTGAGGGAGCTACTCACTTCTGAAGGCTTCTCTGGGATCCTCTGTGGATGATGATGATAATGATGATGCACGTCCACTGAAACAGGGGGAGGGATGGCCAAGGGAGCTATGATCAGAGCACAGACTGACATGGAGCCAAGCTGCACTCCAAAAATAGCACGTGGAGCCTAGAAATCTCAGGGTTTAAATAGGAAATTTCTACCTTCTGGCTATTGACTAAACGGCTTGGCTGAAGTCTGGACAAAGGCGTTGATAGTGTTAGCTTTGTTAAACCTAGGTGTGAGAATAGTCTAAACAATGCATTTGGTTTCAAGACTCTCAAGGAAGGGCTGCTAGAGAAAAGGGTGCAGTCAAATCTGATCACTACCCCATTAAGTGTGAGACTCAAGACAAATAAGCACTATTATGCGTCGTTTCCAGTATAATGGTGTTTCCCTTTTGGCAACTCCCAACCTGTCTGGTAGGGAATTTTCCAGCTGTCCTGGGCAGATCTCTCAGTGCCTACATGACCTGCCATCTAGGGGATTATGGCCGACATCCTACAAAGGTCAGTCTGGGGTCATAGAGGGAACTCCACATGCGTCCAAAATTTTATGAAAAATCACATATGCTAACAGATTCCCGTTTTTGAAAATCAGACAGCTAAGCATGGCTGGGAGCCAGGATTTAGTCAGGATGCAGTCACCCAGCAGATTCAGCAGCATTTTTAATGTGATAATACCTGACTGCATTCAGAAATCAATTATAATTTAGCAGGGGTAAGTAGCTTTATTTTGCTATGCGATAAGCCCCATCGACTTTACTATTTGAGGTTTCCAGATTAATTATCCCAGCCTCGGGTACTCCCACCCCCAATGATCTTTGTGTGGCCCCATCTACTGAAGGATGAAGAACATTGCCTTGGGCCAATGTTGTGTTTTATAATGTTTTAAATTTTTTTTAATTGTTCGAATTTGTAGTTTTAATTTTCATTTGATTTAATACCGTTTTAAGAGGGGGAGGGATTGTGTTTTGGGATATATTGTATGGTTTTATTGTTGTAAGCTGCCCTGATTGGGTCCCCAAAGGGCAGGATATAAATAAATTATTATTATTATTATTATTATTATTATTATTATTATTAAAACACTTTGTTAAAAAAAAAAACCATAGGATTGCATTGGGATGTTTTACTTAACAACACCTAAAAGTTTCCCTGATGCAAAAGCATGGAGGCTTCATGAGAAATTCAGTGTTTTTGGCCTAACAAAGGGGCTTGTAGCCTCACAACCTGGATCTCCATGGAAGTATCTTTTTGTGTTGCTTATTGAATTTAATTTTTTCCCCTGGACTTTAAGATGATTTGTCTCTCAGTACCTGCATGGCCAGAAGGAGGAGTGGGCTGCCTGCATGGACATTCCTCCATAGCATCTTAGCCCAGAACAACATCAAAAACATTTTGCTAAAATGCAAAAGGCCTATGGCTAACATTGCAATTTTTTCTTTCTTCTGTATGATTTTTAATGCCTTTGCCTCATGAAGAAGCCAGTGGAGCTTCAAAAGCTTGTGACATGTATATTGTACACTTTGGTTGGCCCCATAAAGGTATCACTGCTTTGTGGATTTTGGATGTTATCGTACTTCGCTATATAGCCAACAGTTACCCCTGGATATGTTATTTAGAAATACAGGTTAGACATACAAAGGGCGGGGGGGGGGGGAGGGAGGGAAGCAAAGCTAACAACTTTTTAAAGCTAATTTTTTACATTAAAATTTTGTAAGAGTTGGTGGAAATGACTTTGGAGATGATGTTGGTCTCCCCAAAGCAATTGTGTTGGGAATTTTAACATTCATGCTGAGACCCCATTATACTTTAAACTGAGTTATGAGGGGAAGGAGAAAGTATTATGGAAGCCAGCAGATCATCAAGGGCTGGGGATAATAGCCAAACATTTATAGAGGGAAAAAGGCAAATAGTGCAAGGACCCAACAGTAGAAAGGAAAAAAACTTTACATAGGAAGCAAGGGGGGGCATGATCTTAGATGTCTCTCCACTAATGCACAGAGCATGGGAAATAAACATGATGAACTTGAACTCCAAGCACAGCAAACTAAATACAATATTATAGGCATCACTGAAGACTGCTGGGATGACTCTCATGGTTGAAATGTAGTAATAGAGAGGTATAATCTTTTTAAGAGAAATAGATCAAACAGGAAAGGAGAAGGAGTAGCATTATATGTCTGGGATGTTTACAACTGTGAAGAGATCCAGGACTTAAATCCTGGAAACCAGGTGGAGAACATCTGGATAAAAATTAAAGGGGAAGGAAACAACAGGGATGCCATTGTGGGAGTCTACTACAGGCCCCCCAAGACAGACTGAGGAAGTGGATGATGCCTTTCTAGAACAGATGACCACATACTCAGAAAGGAGAGATGTAGTAGTGATGGGTGCCTTCAACTATCCTGGCATTTGCTGGAGGTCAAATTCAGCCATGAATTTAAGGTCAAGCAAATTTTTCTTTTGCCTGTCAGACAATTCCATTGTCCAAAAAGTGGAAGAGGCAACACGGGGATCAACTGTTAGGATCTATCTACTGTTAGAGTAGAGTGGTATCAGTACACTTTCCTGGATGATTAATTAGATCCATTCCAGTTTGGGTTAAGGGCTGCACATAGGGCAGAGATAGTCTTGGTTGCCTTGATTAATGATCTACACTGAGAATTTAACAAGGGAAATATAATCCTTTGGTTTTGATGGACTTCTCAGGAGCATTCAATAGCATTAACTATGGGCACCTTTCTGGGCCATTTAATTGATATCAGACTTGGGGACATTGTTTTGTGGTGGCTTCAATCCTATTTGCCTGAAAGCTTTCAGAGACTGGCACTAGGGGTCTGCTGCTCAGACTCATGGCTCCAGAACACACTGCAGAAATAATCCAGTTTGAGACCACTTTAACTGTCCTTGCTCAATACTAGGGAAGTCTTGGAACTGTAGCTTTGTGAAACATTTAACCTTCTCTGGTGCCACAATAAACTACAGTTCCTAGGATTTCCTAGCACTTGGCCAGGGCATTTAAAATGGTCTTAAATTGGATTATTTCTGCAGTGTGTTTTGGACCATGGTAATCAATCTATAGGGTTTTGCAAGGCTCCTTATTGCCCCTTGTATTTTTTAAAATCAACACGACATTGCTGAGGGGGTCATCTGAGATACTGGGATTGGATTTCAATACTGTGCTGATGATATCCAGTTCTACCTTTTCTTCATAACTAATGCAAAAGAGGTTGTCATTGCCTGGCTACAGTTCAAGCATTGTCTGGATGCAGTGAGGGTTTTGGTGTGGGTTAATACACTGAGGTTCATTACAAGCAAGACAGGGATTCTATTTGGCATCAGGAAAGCCAGCCTACAATTGACTTGGTAACCCATAGGATTGTACTCCCTCTGAAGGCCAGATTCACAGCTTGGGAATGCTCTTCAACCCAACATTGCTCAACAAGGCTATGGACATTATCACACGGGGGCAAATCTGCTGGTTAATCCACACAAAACCCAAACAGAAACTGGATTAGTGCCCCGTGTTTTCACATGGCATCGCACAGAAACTGGACAGAAAGTGGACAGAAACTGGTGTTAATGGAGATCTTTTGAAATTCGGTTGTTTGGAGGAAATGCAAATGCGCAATTAAGGTAATTTCGCATTTACCGTAATGTGATAGCCAAATGCGCATTTGGAAGCATTTCCCCTTAATTTCCCATGGTTCACCCTGCTTCGTCCTCCGTTTCCAGGATCAGCCTAAGGAAAGCTGTCAGCCTCTGCCTTTCCTTGGGCTGATCCTGTCCTCCGTTTCCAGGATCGGCCCAAGGAAAGGCAGAAGTTGACAGCTTTCCTTGGGCCGATCCTGGAAGCGGAGGATGAAGCAGGGCCATCCTCCACTTCCAGGATCGGCCCAAGGAAAGCTGTCAGCCTCTGCCTTTCCTTGGGCCGAACCTGTCCTCCCCTTCCAGGATCGGCCCAAGGAAAGGCAGAGGCTGACAGCTTTCCTTGGGCCGATCCTGGAAGCGGAGGATGAAGCGGGGCCATCCTCCACTTCCAGGATCAGCCCAAGGAAAGGCAGAGGCTGACAGCTTTCCTTGGGCTGATCCTGGAAGCGGAGGATGAAGCAGGGCCATCCTTCGCTTCCAGGATCGGCCCAAGGAAAGGCAGAGGCTGACAGCTTTCCTTGGGCCGATCCTGGAAGCGGAGGACGAAGCGGGGCCATCCTTCACTTTCAGGATCGGCCCAAGGAAAGTTGTCAGCCTCTGCCTTTCCTTGGGCCAATCCTGTCCTCCATTTCCAGGATTGGCCCAAGGAAAGGCAGAGGCTGACAGCTTTCCTTGGGCCGATCCTAGAAGCGGAGGACAAAGCGGGGCCATCCTCTGCTTCCAGGATCGGCCAAAGGAAAGCTGTCAGCCTCTGCCTTTCCATGGGCCGATCCTGGCATTCCACTATCTGCGCATGTGCTAGAAGCTTATTTCTAGTTCATTTACGGGATTTTCTCACTTGTGTGTGAACCTTAAATGCAGTTTCAGTGGGAGCTTACTTTAATTGTGCAATTAAGGTAATTACGTGTGAAAGCCATTTGCGGAATCAAGGTTTATTTTCGGGATTTGTCATTTCCAGTTTATTATCGCTTTGTGGTCCACGTGTGATAACGTCCTATGTAGCTGTGGTGGCCAGGATTGCTGTTGCCCAGCTCTGGTTGGTGTGTCAGCTCTGTCCATTTCCAAGGAAAGGTAGATTTGATCACAATGGTTTATGCCTTAATCAGTTCTTGATTATACTATTGTAAAGTGTTCTTATGTGAAACTGTCCTTGAAAAGTGTTTGGAACTACAGCCAGTGCAAAATATAGTGAAAGGGGCTACAGTTTCTTGAACTATAATTTCTCAAAACAGGAAACTTTCTGATAGTTTTCTTTCTTTTCTCATTTTCCCTTTCCTCCCAATACATGCAATGGCAGAAGAACTCCACTTCTTCCAGATGATATTCAGCAAAATAAACCCTCCCCACATCCCAAGTGAAAAAACGATTGAGAATTTTAGGCATGACTGTAGATCCATGTACAGATCAGTAAACCTTAACAAAAAAAGAATCTTGATGTGAAGATATTGCACAATCACAGTGAGAACATTTTTGTAATGCTTGAACAATGCACATTTATGCACTAGTAACACAGAGGGCAGGAAAAAATAAATGAACCAAAGATGCAAATGAAATGAACTGAAGGAATGCAGGTTGGTCAAATCGTTCATGACCCAATACTGGAATTAACTTTAGAAACTGCATACTTAGGTCAGAAGTCAGGATTTAGAACTGGTGGGATGTGAGCTTGAAAATGCCCTTTGGACATTAAAACTATTTATTTATTTATTTAATATATACCCCACCTTT
This sequence comes from Phrynosoma blainvillii, assembly GCA_026167975.1. Lineage (NCBI taxonomy): Eukaryota > Metazoa > Chordata > Lepidosauria > Squamata > Phrynosomatidae > Phrynosoma > Phrynosoma blainvillii. The sequence continues at coordinate 160,795,665 of JANUYF010000004.1, forward strand.
ATCCAGGATAAGGTCTTATTGATATGTCATGCCAGAGTTTTTAAACAATTTATTAAAAATTCATTAGCTGCAACCAGTTATTTAAAAATTCCAAACATTATTTTAGAATTCTTGAAGAATTCTACATTCAAAAGAAAAGAATTCTTAAAGAATTCTAAAAATGTTACTGGAAATTTCCATGGATTTGCTAAACAGAAATAATGTTACTTTTGAGTAACAATAACTGCTGATCATTATAGGTTGTGTCTCTCTTATCCAAAATGCTTAGGATCAGAAGTGTTTTGGATTTGGATTTTTTAATATCTGTTTTTGCATATATGTACATTGTAGAGATGGGATCCAAGTCTAAACACAAAATTAATTTATGTTTCAAATACACATAGCCTGAAGTGAATTTTATACACTATTTTTAACAACTTTCTGCATGAAACAAATTTTATGTACATTGAACCATCAGAAAGCAAAGGTGTCACTATCTCAGCCTCCCATAAAAACATTTGGGGTTTTGGAGTATTTTAGATTTTAGAATTCCAGATAAAATTCAAAGACATAGCCATGTTCGTCTGTAGAATCAGTATGTAAAGGGATCTTGTAGCACCTTTGAGGCCTTTGAGAGTAACAAATAAAGAAGTTGGCAGCATGTGCTTTCATAGACTTCAGTTTACTTCCTCAGATTCCAAATGCATCTGAGGAAGTAGACTGAAGTCTATGAAAGCTCATGCTGCCAACTTCTTTCTTTTAGTTAGTCTCAAAGGTGCTACAATTCCAGATAAGGGAGACTTGTTCCTGGCAATTTTTAGTAATTTTATATGATTTTTTCAGTTTAACAATTTAGTGATTTAAGGATTAATCGACAAAATAATTTTATGAAATTAACATCATAAACATTTCTCAGCTCCCATATCATCATAACATCTTCCAGCTCTGCTTCTACTTGAGGTGGAACAACTAGCCAGCAGCTTTTGATCCTCTGACAACTAATAGGTGTAATTGTCCTCTGCAAATTCATTCTCAGGTGAGTGGCTGAGACCAGGTTGGTATTCCCATTAGTATGTTGTAGTTGTCCTTGGAGAAAAGAGGTGCAACCTCCTAGCAGTTTACTGCCTGGTAATGAAGCCAGTTTAATCTTCAGCTTTATGCCATCAGACAGAGAGAGAGGAGAGAGAGAAGAGCACAAGTGGGGGAAAATGGGGGTTGTTTGACTGCATTAGATAAGACATGGTAACCACAAGTGTAAAGACTTTGATCATACACAAGGAACCAATTTTCCAAAGCTCACAGCTCATAGGGGGAAGCAAAATGGGAGGGAGGTGGCCTTCAGAGTCCTCTCTGACTGTGATTGATGGCACTGTGCTGGATTGTCACTGAGGCAGAAAATTAGAGGGAGATCGTTCCAGATATGGGTCCACCCAGGCTCTATGCTATGTCCACAAACATATACAGCTCAGCCCCCAGGAACTCTCTCTCGAGTCGATCAACTCATTATTCACTGCACTGAACAGGGAAAAGGGCAAATCTCTCTTTCTTCCTCTTTCTACTGTTTTGGTATATGTGTATTTCCACCTGAAGTTGTTTACCCCTCTCTTTTTTGCAGGCTTCTCCATTTACTTTGGAAAATACATTCCTTGCTTGAGACTACTTTCTAGGTTATTAAAGGAGATACTAGCATCATATTGCCACAAAGATTACTTGTCATCTCTCTCTCTCTCTTAAAATTAGGGATGGCAAGAATATTTCCAAATATTCAAACAGCAAATGAAAAAGAGGTTTTGTGAGTGTAGGAAAATGCCAACAAAGAGAAACCTGTGCATAAAGAATCTTTGCAAAACAAGACTATTCCACCTGAATAGCCCATGTAGCATTTTGTGCAGAAAAATACTTTTTTTCCTGTGCAGGAATATTACTTCCTCAACAGAAAGCCAGCTTCCAGTGCAAAAAACAACATTCCTGCACAGAACATGCCATTTTCTATGGACACCCCCTGTTTTTGCACAGTAAGTCCTAAATTGTGAACAGTCTTTTGAAAAATGCACAATAGAGAAAAGTGAATTAAATTGTTTGTTCTTTCCTTCAAGAACAAACTTAACAAATAATTTCGTCCCAAATAAAAACCACACATTCTTGGCAGCTTTTAAGTGCCCCAGCAAGCATAAGGTTTGTGGATGTTATTATCAGATTCAGGGAGAAGGGAAGCAGTCTGGATTCTGGATGTGCAAGAGAATGTGCACATCTCTTTGGAGCCCATACATGTGTCCTTGGAAGTCCAATTGTGTTCACTGTGTTCAGTGGGGTCTATTTAAGAGGCAATCTTCATTGCTGACACCAGTGGTGGGAATCATGTGCCATTGCAGATGTTGAACTGCAATTCCCAGCATGCCTTACCATTAGCTATTGTTAGCTAGGACTGATTAGAACTGTAGTCCAATGACATATGGCAGGCCCCTGTAATTCCCACTCTTTGTTTACACACTGGGACTTACCACTGAGTCAACAGACAGGGTTTATTTATTTTATTGAATCCCATTCTAGTATATAGGAAAGTAATAGTGCCACTGTATACTGCTTTGGTCAGGCCCCACCTGGAATACTGTGTCCAGTTATGAGCACCACAATTTAAAAAGGATGTTGAAAAACTGGAGCGTGTCCAGAGGAGGGCAACTAAAATGGTGAAGGTGTCTGGAAACCATGCCCTATGAGGAACAACTTAGGGAACTAGGTATGTTTAGCCTGGAGAAGAGATGGTTAAGAGGGGATATGATGGCCCTGTTTAAATATTTGGAGGGATGTCATATTGAGGAGGGCGCTAGCTTGTTTTCTACTGCTCCAGAGAATAGGGCTCGGAACAATGGATGCAAGCTGCAGGAAAAGAGATTCCACCTCAACATTAGGAGGAACTTCTTGACAGTGAGAGCTGTTTGATAGTGGAACCCAATCCCTCGGATCATAGAATCATAGAGTTGGAAGAGACCACAAGGGTCTTGGAGTGTGGTGGAGTCTCCTTCTTTGGAGGTCTTTAAACAGAGGTTGGATGGCCATCTGTTGGGGATGGTTTGATTTTTGCGTTCCTGCATAGAAGGGGGTTGGACTGAATGGCCCTTGTGGTCTCTTCCAACTCTATGATTCTATTATATAAATCCTTGAAACAAACAAACAAACAAACATATGAAATATGTGGGCTTGTGAGTGTTGCAGACAGGTCTTGGACTCTAGGCTTTGGCAAATGGTGATGATGTAATTACTGCACACCAACTACTGGAGTTCTCTAAGAAAGCTAATGCACAAGATACATTTAGAACCAGATGGATACTCCACAGGATGGGATCTGGTTGAAGATTAAATGGGGAGGGGAGGACTGTATCTCCTACTGTCTCCCCCTCCAAAATTTGTCTTCATTCTTTGTGGCATTATGCACAAATGTTTTGAAAATCTACACTCTAAGCTTATTCCGTATGTGCCCAGGTATGCAAATCACTTCAGTGTGTACTTAAACTCTAATTCCATTGGAGAAGAAGCATGGGTTTATGGAAAGAGAGTTTGGACTTTCAACAAACCAATAAGGCTTTTCCCCTAACTGCATCCTCAAGCCAGTCAAAACTGTACCTTCTTGATTTTCTGCTCATCATGCAGGAATGAAAGGCACAGAACAGGGGTGGGCAATTACATTGGGGGACAATTTTCATGCCTGCCCACTTGCAATAGGCCACTCCACCACATTTTTGGTCATAAATTGCAATCAGAAGTGACTTCTGATTGCTATTTCTGAGGGGGTTTAAGAATTTTTTAAGGAGCTTTGGGATGTTTTTAGCAGCCACCTGCTGGAAGTAATTCCCCTCCTATGCAAAAGTTGCTACCTACAAACTTTATTGTTGATTTTAAGACAGTAATGTAGGAATGTGAAAATTTTCCATAAAATTTCTTAGCCTTGGGGAACAGAGCATTTTGTTCCTGTCAAAATATGGTTTGTCCAGAAAGTCTCTGCACAAAACTACTGCCTTTCACCTTTGTGAAACAAAACACGCACACAAAAGACGTCTGAATGATGAAAAAGAGGCAAACAACCAACACACTGTTTCTAATTTATAAAAGTCCATGCAACAAGGCAGCAGCCACCATAGTTTATGCAGAAATCACTATACAATTAGCACAGAAATTATTCCAGAAATGTGAAAATTCTTTTTGAGAGAGTGTTAGAAGACATCTTTGGTAAAAGGACCAAAAAAATAATCATAGGATGAGAAAAAAACATCTTTAGCACATCTTGTTTTCTCATACAAGAACAAGATATGAGAGAATTTACATACCTACAATAATCCAGTGAAATGCATTGTAAGTCTTCTCATATATAGTTCCTCCTTTCCAAATCTGTGTATTCTACCCTCTAGGCAATACTATTCTATTTGGATTCTATTAATGTTGCATCAAGTGTATTCTCTAAAATAAATCTGTAGCTTTGCAAGTATAATGACTACCATATTTTTTTTCTTTACTTCTATTCCCTACTTTGCAAGGAGTTTTCTAATGTGAAGAACTGGTGCCTTCCGTGTTTTCATATGGAGATCAACCTTTGGTTCTTTATCTTAGAACACCTTGCTGCTGCCCCAAAACTGTTTGCAATCTTTTCAAACTAACTCAGGATGTGATAAGGTATCAGGAAATCCATGATGACTAGATCACCTGTGGTTGCTAACATGCCAAAGGCAGCCATATGGGGCAACATCTGGACAAGGACTCGCACTTGGGAAGAAGGGCTGACCTGTCATCCCTTGCCACCACCAATTTCTGGCAAAACATGTAGACAAATGTATGCAACTATTTGTGTATGGTAAGGGTTATTCGAGTTAGGAAGCTTCCTCTAGCTTGGTTAGACAAGTTTGGAAATGTACAGCTTCTGTCCCCCAGCCCTCCATAATTTGGAGTCTTGCCCTCCATTCTTGAATTCCTAAAAATCCTCTGGGTGATGTTTGCATAACTCCCTTTAAGGCAGGGGTAGGCAACCTTTTTGAGCCAGGGGCCGGGTTGCTGTCCCACAGACAATTGTGGGGCCGGAGCACCAAAAATAAATAAATAAATAAATAAAAATAAAAATATTTTTTTAAAAAAAATAAAAAATATATGCATGCATACTCTCTCAGCCCCAGAAAAGCCATGGCAAACCCCCTGTAGAGATTTTGCCAAGAAAACCCCAAGAACAAGTAATAACAAAATAATCAATATCATCATGGCGGGTGGCAGGGGCAGCGGGGGGGCGGAGGCGGCGGCAGGACTGGCCTGGGGCCGGTCCAAAGGCCTTGGGGGGCCACATCCGGCCCCCGGGCCTTAGGTTGCCTACCCCTGCTTTAAGGAGAGATTAATGTCTAGGACTTGGACAATTTTTTTCCCAACCAAGATAATTGTTAGAGCTTGGGAAAGTTCCTTTTTAGGACGACAACTCCCAGAATCATTCAGACAGCTTGGCCGACACAGGAAGCAGGTGTTGTCTGGACTTAACACTGCCCAGTTATTGGCCTTCCTCTGCTAGAAATACACTAGAAGAAGCAATCTGAGTAACACTCACAATATTGCCAAATTTTTAAGCACCATCAATGAGAAGAGAACAGGTTGTTACTTCTCCTTCTTGTTTATACCAGTGTAGTTTCCCCCACTCATAATGCCCCCTCTGTGGCATTATTCACTCAGAGACACAAGCGGGATCAAGCCACAAGAAAGACCTCTGAGAGGCATCTTGGCATGTGAAAAAGTGAAGAGAGAGAGAGACGAATGAATATACAGGGCAGCATAGCATGCGGGGCTGCTCAAATCAATCAGATAGAATGGAAATCTATGGCACAAAGCTTGCAATTACACACATATCCCTTTCAGGAACATTTGTTATGGCTGCTTTTAGTGTCAGTACAACCGCTCAGAGGGGAAGCAAGGGATCATTAACGAAGAGCCGTCAGCAGAAATGCTTCCCTAGTCAACCCTTAGGCTCTCATGTTCCTCACAAGAGAGCCTACAGGAGTGTCTCAACTCCAGCAGCAAAGTGGCATTTGTCAAAAGGACGAGGGAAATCTTTGGCTGTGTTAGGGATGGTATGAAATCTCAGCATGGAGGGAGGGGAGGGCTGGTGGCAGCCAGAGCTCAAAAAATCGACCTTTTTGAACAATAGATCCCAGAATTCCCTAGTTATTGCTGGCCTAGTTAACTGATTTCTTTGAACAGGCTACAGCTTGGTTAGGTAAACAGATTAGCATAGTTACCCAGATTTAAAGCATGTCTGAGTGTAAATCATCACCAAGGTGAAAGTTATAAAGTAGCCAGGTCTAATTCAGTCATTATGAAGAGTAAGGCAAATTTCTCAACAAATTTTGAGTGTCACGGAAGGGCAGAATATCATTAATTATTTCATTTGTTATTTTACATCTGTGGATATTTTATATCTGTGGTTCTGTGGATATTTTACATCTGTGAATATTTTATATCTGTGGATCTTCACCATTTTGGTCCAGAGGAAGTTGACCAAAATGGTGAAGGGTCTGGAAACCATGCCTTATGATGAAAGACGTAGGGAGCTGGATATGTTTAGCCTGGAGAAGAGACTGTTAAGGGGTGACATGATAGCCCTGTTTAAGTATTTGAGGGGGTGTCACACTGATGATGGAGCAAGCTTGTTTTCTTCTGCTCCAGAAACTAGAACACAGAACAATGGATGCAAGCTGCAGGAAAAGAGTTTCTACCTCAACATTAGGAGGCACTTTCTGACAGTGAGAGCTGTTCAAAAGTGGAACACACTCCCTTGGAAAGTGGTGGAGTATCTTTTCTTGGAGGTCTTTAAACAGAGGCTGGATGGCCATCTGTCTGGGATGCTTTGATTGGGATTTCCTGCATGGCAGGGGGGTTGGACTGGATGGTCCTTGTGGCCTCTTCCAACTCTATGATTCTATGATTCTATGATTGGTTGAGCAGAGAGGATTTTCTGGGATTTTCTGCCTCATGTGCCAGTATATAATTTGATGGGCTTTGGATACTCTGCACCTTGCATTGGGTGTGTTTGTAAGAGAGAGGGTGCCATTTGCTGTTCCACCTCAGGCAGGAAAATATCTTGGTCTGAAAATGAAAGCATATATTCTATGGGCTGCCATGATCCCCAGCACTATGACAGCCATAGCAATGCTGCCCTTTCTGGCTTCACCTGATTAATTTGAGAAGCCACCTATCTATAGAGAAACACCACTCTCCTATTGCCCCCTACATCAGAACCAACCCTTCAAAAATGGATATGCTGTAAGTTCTTCTGTAGGTAGAAGCTTCCATGGGGCTGATTCCACCTATAAGGATGACAAGATAGCAGTATCCTATTCCCTGAGATTTCAGGGTCAAAAGTTGAAACTAGAGGGAGTCTGAGGTCATAGAGATGAGTCCTTGGGCCTTATCACATGGGGTCTGAAGCAAAAGGTATCCAAAGGCAATCCAAAGCTAAAACGTTTTTCCTTTCCTTGTGTCCACACATTATCCAAAGGCAATCCAAAGCTAATACGTTTTTCCTTACCTTGTGTCCACACATATCCAAAGGCAATCCAAAGCTAATACGTTTTTCCTTTCCTTGTGTCCACACATATCCAAAAGGCAATCCAAAGCTAAAACGTTTTCTTTCCCCGTGAACCGAAGTCAAAGTGGATCTTTTGACATTCGGTTTTTTGGGGAAGTAAGGCTATGGAAAGTGTCGGAGGGAGGGCGAGGAATCCCCCCCGCCGCCTCCTCAAGGCCAGAGAAGCCTCTCAGCCTGTGCCTTGGGCCGGCTGGAGGCCTGAAAGGGAGGACAAGGTGCGGGAGGGAATCCCCCCCGCCGCCTCCTCAAGGCCAGAGAAGCCTCTCAGCCTGTGCCTTGGGCCGGCTGGAGGCCTGAAAGGGAGGACGAGGTGCGGGAGGGAATCCCTGCCGCCGCCTCCTCAAGGCCAGAGAAGCCTCTCAGCCTGTGCCTTGGGCCGGCTGGAGGCCTGAAAGGGAGGACGAGGTGCGGGAGGGAATCCCTGCCGCCGCCTCCTCAAGGCCAGAGAAGCCTCTCAGCCTGTGCCTTGGGCCGGCTGGAGGCCTGAAAGGGAGGACGAGGTGCGGGAGGGAATCCCTGCCGCCGCCTCCTCGAGGCCGGAGAAGCCTCTCAGCCTGTGCCTTGGGCCGGCTGGAGGCCTGAAAGGGAGGACGAGGTGCGGGAGGGAATCCCTGCCGCCGCCTCCTCAAGGCCAGAGAAGCCTCTCAGCCTGTGCCTTGGGCCGGCTGGAGGCCTGAAAGGGAGGACGAGGTGCGGGAGGGAATCCCTGCCGCCGCCTCCTCAAGGCCAGAGAAGCCTCTCAGCCTGTGCCTTGGGCCGGCTGGAGGCCTGAAAGGGAGGACGAGGTGCGGGAGGGAATCCCTGCCGCCGCCTCCTCGAGGCCGGAGAAGCCTCTCAGCCTGTGCCTTGGGCCGGCTGGAGGCCTGGAAAGTGAGGGGGGGAACCCCCGCCGCCGCCTCTGCCTCCTCCAGAAAGGCCCCGGAAAGGCATCAGAAAGACCACGCTTCCTTTTGGATTCGGTAAGTCTTCACTTAATATTTGCTTCCTGGCCAGCGTTTGATAAGGCCCCTTGTGATGTCAAAGAGTCACAGCAAGCAAGAGTTGATATGTTGGCCAATATTGCTTCTGGGGCAGATGATTGTGGAAAAAGGCATGAACACATTTTAAGTACGAACCTGCAAGGGTCCTAAAATCTAGTGGGGGGGTCTTTCTCATGGTCCTCCCACCATCACAGGCTTACTTGATGAGGACGCAAGAGAGAATCTTCTTGGTGGCTGCTCCTATCATTTGGAACTTCCTTCTCTGGGAGGCTAGGCTGGCCCCCTCCCTGCTTTCCTTTCGCTGGCAGGCAAAGACATTTTTATTCAAACAAACTTTTGATATATAATTGTATCAGGGAATTGTGTGTGCTTTAGTTATGTTTTTAACTTTTTTATGTTTGATATAATTTTATACTGTTTTTAGCTAGTTGATTTTAACTGTTTTAATTTTTTTATTGTAAAAATTTTAAATAGTTTTATCTGTGAGCCACCTTGGATCCCTTTCTGGGAGAAAGGTGGCATAGAGATTATATGAAATAAATAAATAAATAGTTGCAGACTTAGTGTGAATCTCTGCTAATATGGTAACGTAGAGCCATGGCACAGATCGTGAACTTTTGTTGTTGTTAGCTGCCGAGTTGGTTCCAGCTCATGGCGACCCTGTGGATTAGACATCTCAAAGAATCCCTGTCTTCCACTGCCTTGCCCAGATCCTGCAAGCCCTTGCCCATAACCCCTCTGATTGAGTCTATCCATCTGGTTTGTGGTTTTCGTCTCTTTCTTCTGCCCTCTACCTTTCCTAGCATTAGTGTTTTTTATAGTGATCCATTCCTTCTCATTATGTGGCCAAAGTATGATAGTCTCAACTTGAACATCTTTGCTTCCAAGAAGAGCCCTGGTCTGATCTGTTCAAGAACCCATTTCTTTGTCTTCTTGGCTGTCCATGGTATCCTAAGTACTCTTCTCCAGCACCACATTTTAAATGAGTTGATTTTCTTTCTGTCTGCTTCCTTCACTGTCCTGTTCTTGCATCTGTACATGATAATGGGGAATACAATGGTCTGGACGATTCTGACTTTAGTGCTCAGTTGAATGTCTTTGCTCTTCAGTACCTTTTCCAGTTCTTTCGTAGCTGCTCTTCCCATTCCTAGTCTTCTTATTACTTGACTGCAATCTCCATTCTGGTCAAAGTTTGATTCTAGATATGGGAATTCTTTAACTATTTCAATTTCCTCATTGTCTAGATTGAATTTGTGTATTTCTTCTGTGGTTATTATTTTTATTTTCTTTATGTTCAGCATCAGACCTTCCTTTGCACTTTCATCTTTGACCTTTTTTTATTAACTGTTCCAATTCCTGAACATCTTCTGCTAATATTATGGTGTTGTCCACATATCTTAGGTTGTTAATGTTGCTTCCTCCTATCTCAACTCCTCCTTTTTCTGATTCTAATTCTGCTTTTCTTATGATGTTTTCAGCATAAAAATTAAACAAGTAGGGTGATAGAATGCAGCCTTGCCTGACCCCTTTGATTATTGGGAACCACTCTGTTTCCCCAAATTCTGTTCTGACAGTGACCTCCTGTCCATGGTATAGATTCCTCATCAGGACTATCAGGTGTAGTGGCAACCCCATATCTTTGAGTGCATTCCATAATTCCTCATGAGCTATACAATCAAATGTTTTGCTGTAGTCTATGAAACACATGCTGATTCTTTTTTTGGAATTCTTTGGTGCACTCCATTAGCCATTCTATGTTTGCAATGTGATCCCTAGTGCCTCTTCCTTTTCTGAATCCTGCTTGCACTTCTGGAATTTATTTCTCCATATGTGGTTGGAGTCTATGCTGCAGAATTTTGAGCATTATTTTGCTTGCATATGAGATTAGTACTATTGTCTTATAGTTGCTACAGTCTTTTGTATCTCCTTTCTTGTGGATTCGTATGTATATCAAGCATTTCCAGTTTGTTGGCCACTGCTTTGTTTTCCATATTTGTTGTCATATTTCAGTTAGCACTAAAGGTGCATCTGCCTGTAGGCACTGTAGCAGTTCAACGGGGATATCATCTGTTCCCTATGATTTATTTTTTCCCATTTCCTTTATTGCAGATTCCACTTCACTTCTTAGAATTTGAGGTTTGTCTTCATGTGGCTCCTCATTCTAAATATCATTCATTCCCTCATCTCTTTTGTATAACTCTTCTGTGTATAACCTCCAGCATCTTTTTATTTGTTCTTGATCTTGTATTATGTTGTTTTTTTTTCTCCATAGAACATCCCTGCCCTTGGTTTGAACTTGGCTTTAATTTCTCAGATTTTTTTGACAGAGGTCTCTCATTCTTCCCTTTTTGTTGTTGTCTTCTATTTCTCTGCATTGGTCTTTGTAATATTTCTCCTTATCCCTGCGTATCAGATGTTGGATCACAAACTACTCATATCAAAAATAAGAGTAAGACTCAAGAAGAAAATAAAACCAGTGATTATATCAAAATATGATCTAAATACTATCTCAACAGAATTTACCAACAACATAAGAAACAGATTTGCATTATTAAGCATAATAGACTGAGAACCAGAGGAACTATGATCTGAAGCCAGGAACATAATAAAAGAAGAGTGCTGACAGACACTTTCAATAAACAAAAAGAAAGAGAAAAAACCATGGATGACAGAAAAAACACTACAGTCAATGAAGAGAAGAAAAACAAAAGGAAGATAGGAGCAAACTAAGAATTATAAATTCAACAGTACAACAGCTTGTGTGGAAAGATAAAGGAAATTACTACAACGAGTAATGCAGAGAAATAGAAGACAACAATAAAAGGAAAGAACAAGAGATCTATTTCATAGGATCCAGGAAATCAAAGAAAAATTCAAACCAAGGACTGGGACGATCTATGACAATAAAAATAACATAATTCAAGACCAAGAAGGAATAAAAAGACATTGGATGCAATATACAGAAGAATTATACAAAAGAGATGACAAAATGAAGGACACATGGAACGAAGAGCCATATGAAGATGAACCTCAAATTCTAAAAAGTGAGGTGCAAACTGCAATAAGAGAAATAGTGAAAAACAAATCACCAGGAACAGATGGTATTGCAATTGACCTGCTGCAGCCCACACTGACAGAGTCGACTTTAGTGCTAACCAACCTATGTCAACAGCTAACAAAACAATGGCCAACAGACTGGAAGCTATCAATATACATCCCCATCCACAAAAAGGGAGACACAAGATACTGCAGCAACTATAGGACCATAGCACTGATCTCCCATGCAAGCAAAATCATGCTCAAAATTCTGCAACATAGACTCCAACAATACATGGAGAGAGAAATCCCAGAGGTCCAAGCAGGGTTCAGGAAAGGAAGAGGCACAAGGGACCACATTGCAAACATACAATGGCTAATGGAGTGCACCAGGGAATTCCAAAAGAAAATCAGCATGTGCTTTATAGACTATAGCAAAACCTTTGATGGCATAGATCATAAAAATCTATGGAATGCCCTTAAAGACATGGGAGTGCCAACACATCTGATAGTCCTGATGAGGAATCTGTAATCTGGACAAGAGGCTACTGTCAGAACAGAACATGGAGGAAACAGAATGGTTCCCAAAAGGCAAAGGAGTCAGACAAGGCTGCATCCCTTCACCCTATCTGTTCGACTTGTATGCAGAACATATTATAAAAAAAAGCAGGCTTGGACACAGAAGAAGGAGGAGTGACAATAGGAGGAAGTAATATCAACAATCTAAGATATGCAGATGACACAATAGTACTAGTAGAAAACCTCACAGACCTGAAACACCTACTAAGGAAGATCAAAGAAGAAAGTGCTAAGGTAGGCTTAATGTTGAACATAAAGAAAACAAAAATAATGACCACTGAGGACCTTCACAAGTTCAACCTAGACAAAGAAGAAATAGAAATAGTAAAAGAATTCCCATACCTGGCATCAAACATTGATAGAAATGGGGACTGCAATCAGGAAATCAGAAGAAGGCTAAGAATGGGGGGGGGGTGGCTATGAAAGATCTAGAAAAGATTCTTAAAAGGAAATTATATACAACTCAACACAAAAGTTAGAATCATACAAACCATTGTATTCCCTCTTACCATGTATGGATGTGAGAGCTGGACAGTTAAGAAAGATGATAGGAAGAAAATCAATGCATTTGAGATGTGGTGCTGGACAACCAAAAGGAGAAACAAATGAGTCCTAGAACAGATCACGCCTGAACTCTCCCTAGAAGCCAAGATGACCAAACTGAGACTGTTGTACTTTGGACACATCATGAGGACTCATTGGAAAAGACAATAATGCTGGGGAAGGTTGAGGGGAGTAGGAAAAGAGGAAGGCCACATGCTAGATAGATGGACTCTAATAAGGAGGTCACAGGTATGGGGTTGCAGGAATTAAGCAGAGCAGTGGAGGACAGAAGGTCATGGAGATGTCTCATCCATAGAGCCACCATAAGTCGAGATTGACTCAAGGGCAGTTAACAACAACAACAAAAAGAGCCAGGGATGGATGGACACCAAAGCATTTTTAACAGACTTTTCAACAGTTTACACTGTAACTCATATCTCATGGGTATGTGTTTTTTTCCAGGCCTCCTCATCCTGCTGCACTTAATAGAAGTCTCAATACCAACCCCAGATATGAGCCCACCATATCTTCTGCAGGCACCCACCATATCTTTCCTCAATTCCTTCCCCTTGCTTCTGGCTTTTTGGTGAACCAAGTTTGCACAAGCACATTTTCTCACTGAAATAGAGAGTGTTAGCATCAGATGGGAATGGTTGAAGATGGTGTCCAGATTGTATAACCCTTTCCCATTGTTAAAAATCAAACCTTTTCCTCCTCTAGTGGTACTGAGATTTGTCTCCCTGCCAAAAGACCTAGAGAAGCAAAGTACTGCCTTGGGACTGTAGCTAGCACCCAGAGAACTGGCAGCCTTGCTTACCTGGTTGCAGATTTTGCAACCCTTTTCCCAAGAGGTGAGTAGAAAAGAAGGAATGTCAATGTGCAGATGAGGTTTTAGGTAACTAGTTAAAGAAAGACAGTGTCAAACATTAGCTGGAAAAGAGTACTGGGAAGAATTGGTGCTGCTTTGTTTTCTGTACTATTGGGATAAAAGTATAACCTAGGTACAATGTTATCAAGAACCATCTGCAAGAAGACTGAAAGCTGGAATATAGATCAGCTGCCCCACATGCAGAACTTGGAGGGAAATTACTCTTTTTTGGTAAAAAACAAAAAACAAAACCTCTTTTCCTTGGTTTGTACCAATTTCAGTTTGTATAACAAAGTATCCAGTAGGGCCAGTCTACAATATTTTAGTGTCTGAAGCACAGGACAAGATGGACCCCTCAGTTTCACATACAGAACTTGATCAGACTGGCAAATTTGTTGTTGTTAACTGCGCTCGAGTTGACCCTACTCATGGTAACACTATGGATGAGACATCTCCAATACCCCCTATCTTCCACTACTCTGTTTAGTTCCTGCAACTCCATGCCTGTGACCTGCGGGATTGAGTCTATCCATCTAGCATGCATTATTCCTCTCTTTCTGCTGACCTTTACATTTCCTAGCATTATTGTCTTTTCTACTGAATCATGCCTTCTTATCATGTGGCCAAAGTATGACAGCTTCAATTTGATCATCTTGGCTTCCAAGAATATTCCAGGCTTTAACTGCTCAAGGATCCATTTGTTTGTGTTTTGGCTGTCCACAGTATCCTCAACATTCTTTCCCAGCACCACATCTCAAATGTGTTAATTTTCCTCTGCCTTCTTCACTGTCCAGCTTTCATATCCAGACATGGTGATGGATTTGACGATTCTAACTTTAGTTAGAATCAGTTGTATATCTTTGCTCTTTAAGATCTTGTTTAGTTCTTTCATAGCTGCCCTTCCCATTCCCAGTCATCTTCTGATTTCTTTACTGAAGTCTTCCATCTGATCACTGTTTGATCCAAGCTATGGGGACTCTTAAGTATTTCAATTTCTTTATTGTCTAGGTTGAATTTATGCAGATCCTCTGTGGTTGTTAATTTTGTCATAATGACTGGCAACTAAGGGCCGATGCAGACGGCCTGTTTGGGGCAGCTCTGGGCCGCCCCTGGGAGTGGTGGATCAGGGCTGCAGCAACCACACACCGTGGCCCTGATCCTCCTTTTTGCTGCCCCCCTAAGAGCAGCAAAATGTCTCTCCCTTTGGGGGCGGCAGAAGGCCGCCCTTTGAGCTGCTGCAGCGGTTCTTTTGTGCCCTTTTGGTGCAGCATGTATGCATGCTGTGCCAAGAGGGCACCCTGACACTGTGTGTTGTGTGAATGGGCGTGTGGCATCGAGGCAGAGTCGGGATGGAGTTGGGGTGGCCAGTATGCGGTTGCCCCACCCCAACTCCATCCCCAGGCTGGCCTAAACTGCCGGTCTGCATTGACCCTTAATGTTTTTTAAGTGGAGCAATGTTCATAAGTGCTGCTGGCTAGATGGGGAAAGGAGAAGCGGGTGCCTGCTACACACAGTTTTCTCCTCCAGCACCACTCAGCATCTGCCACCTGAGACAACCACCTCACTCTAACTAGCCCTCACCCATGTTTGCATATTACCTGAAGGAAAAGCAAGGCAAGGCAAGGCAAAACAAGGCAGCTCTCCCTGGTCATTCAGAGCATGCCCTTTCCTTGATATAATTTGGTATATGCAAGGAGATTGTACATGTGGGGCTGGGAGGTTGTTTTAAGGGGCTGGGAGGTGGGATTTAGGGTGGAGTTGTTTTTACATTGTTTGTTTTTAATTTGTTGTAACCCGCCTCGATTGTTGGGCAGAGAGGCAGGCTATAAATAAAAATTATTATTATTATTATTATTATTATTATTATTATTATTATTATGTGCATGCACATACCACATGCTTACATACAAGAGGCGAAAATATTTGCTCAAGTATTCAGACTCCCATCTTCCATTTGATGTGGTATACTCCCAGGGAAAGCTTTACATACCTTTGGTGACTGCTGAATTTCAGCTGTATGAAAATGTCCAGAGGTTTAGGCCAGAGTGCTGCTGAGGTGAAAGATTTAAATGGATAGGAAGGAAAAGTGCAAAGATGTCTTTTTGGAGGAAGATTCATACATTCTAAACCCACAGAATTTTGGCAGGGGTGAAATTTGAATGGATTGTGGCATTGCTCAAGTATCCATAGCAATTTTGAACACTATTAAATATTATCAATAGAATTAGAAAATGCTCCAGGGAGGTTTTTATAATGTATTTTTTCTGGTGGCAAACTTATGACCAAATCTGGAAAGAGTTACTAACAGCCTTGCTGCATTAAACATCTGATTGATCAATGAGATTTAAAATTTTGTGTCTTTTAACACTATGAAGGGAAGGGAACGATTAAGTGAGGTTTAAGGTTTACACTTGCTGCAGATAGTGCTAGATCTAAATTTATATCAATATATGAGCCTGTTTGTTTTAAATGGGGGGCATGATGGTACAGCTGTCCCAATGATCCAGAGGGGCAATGTGGTTCCCCTGACATTTGCCCACTGTTCATATAGGGCAAACTATAAGAGGTGATCCAAATGTGAGAATATGTTGCTTGTCTGCTGTGGTTTCTTTACTATGGTGTTTGTGGTTTTTAGTGTACTTATGAATTATTTTATCCCTCTTATTGTTTCTGTCCTGGTTGAACAAATAAGCATTCCCTGCATTTTCCATGACTCTTGCCCTGTGTCACAGCCACAGTGTCTTAGGGTAACTAGATATTTCCCCACCTGGCTCTTTTTAATGCCTCTTCTAAATCAATGGGAGATCCGAAGCAGTTGCCACAGCACACATTAGCAGGAGAGCTCTCCCCTGCTCTCACTGGGTGATTTGTATTCAGCACTAGGCATTTGGGGTTGGGGGGAGGCTTCTGTCCAATAGCACATTTGTATATTCACTGAGGTGTATTCCTAGCTCTGCAGACTCTTGACAGCTGCAGATAGCAATCCCATTTTTCATAAGGTGAGTAATAAAGGGGGAAAGTAAGTGTGTGGGTATGAGGCTGTGTAACCAGTTAGAGGGAGAAATAATCAAACACTACCAGTGCCAGTGATGTCCAAGCAGTGATGCAAAGAGGTGGGGGATGCAGTAGGAAAGCAGAAGGGAGGCTTAACTCTTGGATTATGATGTACACTTTATGAATGGCAATAGGTAGTTGTGGATGGTGTTAGCAGCATCCATGAATCTTTCCATGGAAAACATAGCAGGGATATAAGAAAATGGCCAATTCAGGCAGAAGCTGTCATTAAAAGCATGGGTTTTATGTTGCTTGCAGAGTGGTAAATGTATTGGACTGAGACTTGGGAGAATAAGGTTTAGCCCTCATTGAGCTATGATACTAACTTAGGTTTGGTCAACTCCTCTCAGCTTGACTCATTTCACAGGGTTGTTATGGAGATAAAGTTGTTATGAAGACAAAGTGCATATCCGTTTGAGTTTATTGGAAAAAACTTGAGTTTATTGGAACAAGGAGACTTGTTAATGTTGCCCTGAGCTCACTGGAGAAAAGACAGGATATAAATGTAATAGATTAAGAAATAAGTAATTGAAGGAGTCCAAAGAGATTTAAATGTTACTCTCCTCTTTCTAATAAATCCATCCTCCTTATGTCTTCATCATTATGCCAAACAACTTTTCTTTGTGAAAATGGATGACCTCTGTGCCATCCTCCCTACTCAGGCATGTCTACCCTGTACTATTCTCAGCATCCAAATCCATCCCACCTCCACCTAGCTGGAAATCCTCTCTCGCATCACCCCAATGCCATTGCCTGTCTTGCCCAGATGAACTCAGCTAGACACTCTTTCTCTTTCTCTCTCTCTCACACACACACACACCAGCTCCACTGCAGTTCAAACAATTCTGTCCCTCAGCCTTAGCATCCAACTCATGCCTGCTTTGGCCTTCTCACAGAATGCTATTAATCCTGATAAATACCTGACTTTACTTATAGAAGCAAAAAGGCTTTGATCTAATGCTACGTTAGGGACCTTATCATACGTGGGCCACAAAGCGATAAGAAAGCGAAATAAGAATAAATCCAAGAATAAACCGAAAGAAACCCCACAATATGTAAATGGCTATCAGACGCAACTAGCATTATCGCGCAATTAAGGAAAGCGTGATGAAGCGCTCCCGGGAACCGTATTTGCTGTTCGCACACAATTGAGAAAATCCCGGACATAACCAAGCAATGATGCCCTGCACATGCTCAGTACAGCCGTGGCTGTCACTTGCCGCAGCTGTCAAACACACCCCTTCCCAAGCCGGCTGTCCCCCAAACCCATTCCCAAGCTGGCACAGGGTCCGCGCTCCGAGCAGAACGTCCTCAGAGAGGCAGAGTTCTGCTCAGAGCTCAGGCCCCACGCAGGGTCCGAGCTCCAAGGAGGATGTCCTCAGAGAGGTACCTCTCTGAGGACGTTCTGCTCGGAGCGCGGACCCTGTGCTGGCTTGGGAAGGGGTTTGGGGGACAGCGGCTTGGGAAGGGGTGTGTTTGACAGTCACGGAGCACAGGCGGGGATGGGAAAAAGCTCCACAATACGTATTGGGGAAATGCTCCCCAATACGTATTGTCTTTTCAAACTTATAAGGTCCTTACGGTAAAAATGAAAGTATTCCCGTCGCGCACTTGTACTTCCTGAAGAAACCAAAATACAAAAGATCTCGGTTCTTGCCGCATTCTGTCGGGTTCTGTCAGGGTTCTGAGCGACGTCGTGTGGACACACAGAAAAATAATACGTATCAGGTCAGGATTTCATTTGGGTTCTGACTGCTTTGGGCCCCATGTGATAAGGTCCTAGGAATTCCTAAGCTAGTGTATAAAGAGTCCAACCTAGGCTTCAAGGTATTGAGAGAGTGAATCTGGGCTGATATCCCTATGCTATATATTCATATTATATTTGATGTTCAAGGCCTTGTTTTCTAAAATCTTCCCAATTCAAGATGACAGTTTCTGTTGTAATCAGAATTTACTAAAACTATAGTAAAACTGCCACTGCAATGTGTAAAAAAATAATATATAGACAAAACCAGGAAAGGGACTTATATTTGGAGATTTTGTTAGCTTTTATACAAACTTATGACTAACATGGCTTCTTTTGTGTTTTTATTTTCCTGCTTTTGTTATACTGGAATATCTTAGTATGTAACTGAGAACTTTCTTACATACTTCTATTAATCAAACTGCCACTGGGTAAGGCAAATAAACCCACCCTGAATGGGTCCTGTCCCTTTAATGAAAGTTAATGTTAGGTGGGAAGGAATCAGGAGGTGAAGCTTTTCACATAAGGTAGGGAAACATTATCACTTGCCAATGTCTTGAGAAGAAAATCCTGTTAAAAGGGCATCTAAAAGTGTCAGTTCAGTAATTTGCAACCCTATAGCAATTTTCAAGAATATGGCTGCTTAGACTATGAAGAAGGGGCTCATTGAAATTATTGATTCAGAAACGGGGGCATTTCCCAGAAAAAGAATTTAGAAGTTGCTATTAATAGAACGAACTAAAATTGTTAGAAAAGATTATTGTCACTGTGTAAAGTGTGCTTTAATTTAAAGGTCATGGCATGTTTGTGTGTATGGTAATCAACAAAGAATATTTCCTAACCACACTGATCATGGGGTTACTTGTGTCCTGCAACCTCACATGTATCCAGATGCTGTTTTGCTTGTTTTGAAACATTTTCTGTTACTGCTCAAAGCTTTTTATCCCCACTGCCCAAGTGGTTTTTTTTCCTCCAGTGGTTTGAGCACTGGACTATGACTCTGGAAACCAGGATTCAATTCCCTGTCCAGCCATGAAACACACTAGGTGACCTTGGGCAAGTCACTCTCTCTCATTGCCAGAGGAAGGCAATGGCAAATCACCTCTGAACAAATCTTGCCAAAAAACAACAACTCCATGATAGGTTCACCTTAGAGTTGCCATAAACTGGAAATGACTTGATGGCACACAACAACAACAACAACAGATTACACACACACCTGCCCCGCTGCTGCCTCCCCCCCCTCTCTTTTCTTTTCATTTGTCCTCAAATGTGAGTTATAATTTTTCTTCTCTGCAGAATGATGAGTTCTGTGGAGACTTCAAGGGGGGGAGGGCATGTATACAAAGCTTGTAACATAGGGTTTGCATATGACCAAACTAGCCAGATTAAAACCAGATTCTAGGCATTGTACCCAGTACCTATCAGGATTATTACAGGGACTGGAATATAAGATTGCTTTTCTTTTCTTTTCTTTTTCTTTTCTTTTCTTTTCTTTTTTGAAGTGCCTCTCTAGGCTATCTGGAAGCAGATATAGAATGGAAGTTCATGTAACATGCCCACCAGATTCACCAGGCACACAAGACTAGGTGGGAAAGATGCTGCAAACCACATACATTCCACCGAAATTATTTCTCTATATCCACTCCAGGCAAAACATCCAGGAAATGGCCTGGGCTGCCAACTTTTCAAGAAGCCAATGAGACCAAATTCAGCAGATGCATTAGACTAGATGGGAGTGATGCCACAAATCCCAGAAATTTCTGAGAAATCACTTTCTATTACTTATTCCAAGTAAAATGTGTGTTCTGGAAAATAGCCGAGATCACCAACATTCAAGATAGCTATACTTACCAAATTTACCAGTTTCAGAAGAATAAATGGAAGTAATGCAACAAGCCAGGAAAAAAAAATCATAGGAATCAGGGACAAAAGTCTGTATTCTAGAACATGGCCCAAAATGCCAAATTTCCAGGAAACCATGTCCAGATGGGCACAAGGAGGTGTTTTCTATGGAGTGTTTGTGGCTTTTTGTATAACACCATCTAAAATTGTTCCACGTTATTTACTGTCATATATATTGTTGTGAAAATATTTCATTCACTTTGGTATCCTTGATTATGTGGACTTATACATGTGAATAATTTAGGAAGGATATAACGGGGGGGGGGGGGGGGAGAACAACATTGATGAATATTTGGCAGGGGGAAATGTCTGTACAGCCCAAGTTCCTAGTATAGACCTGAAAATCAAAATCTCTCTCTCTTTCTCTTTTTCTCTCTTTCTCTCTCATATTCCCAATCATCCTCATTAAAATATTTTCATCTTCAAAGTGACTAAATTTACTTAAGCTTCATGTTTTAACCTTTAATTTCTAATATGGTTGTAAGCATGCTTTGTCCAAAGCAAGCCAATTGAGAGAATTGCTAGGAAATAAGTGTGCTTAGTATTGTAGCCTTCCTCTATTTACCATAATCTTATCTCTTCTAAATTTATTCTCATTTTATATCTTTAGATGGTTGAGAAATTGTTGTTGCTGTTGTTGTTTTATTTGCTTATATCCCACCTTTCTCCCAAACTAGGGACTTAAGGTGGTGAACAACAAGTACAAAACAATACAATTTAAAAACAATACGATATTAAAATATATAAATATAAAATTTAAAAAACAATTAAACAATTTTAAGAGTTAAAAACAGTTATAAATTAAAATATAACATATTAAAACACAAACCATTAAAATTTATATATCACAACATTAAAAACCCAGTCCTTATCAGTTTACAAGGGCTTGCTGGCACAATAATGTCTTCATCTGCTGCCAGAAGGACAGCAAGGATGGTGCCATCCTGGCCTCCCTAGGGAGGGAGTTCCAGAGCTTGGGAGCAGCCACTGAGAAGGTCCTCTCTTTTTCCACCAAACACACCTGAGAGGGTGGCGAGACAGAGAGAAGGGCATCTCCCGATGATCTCAATACTCTGGTGGGCTTGTACAGGGAGATACGATCCTTCAAATAGCCTGGACCCAAGCCATATAGGGTTTTATAGGTCAACACCAGCACTTTGAACTGTGCCTGGAAATGGACTGGTAGCCAATGGAGCTGTTGCAACAAGGTAGTTGTATGCTCCCTTATTGCAACAAAGAAATTGTTGGAACAAAGAAATGGTTCTTTTTGGAAGCCTGGCATCATCTCAGAATACACCGTGTGAAGAATCAAATCTGCACAATAAATCAAGATATGAGAAGATGACTACTTGTGCACTAAACTCTGAAACATGCGGTCATCCAAACTGAGAAAACCTATAGTCTGTGATGGGCATTAATTGGACTAAACTGTCAGTTAATAAAAGGCTAAACAAGAATTAACCAATCTATCAAAGAAACAACTGGTAAGAAAATAGAGTGGAGCACACATCTGAAAAATTCAATGTCTGGAAAAGGGAAGGCAACACTGAAGAAATATATTTTGTATGCTCATAAAACAAATCTGAGTACATCAGACTGGAGCAGAATTATGTACTAATATGTAATCTAGCATATATTTAGGCTGTTTAAATCTCATTGATTTTAATAGAAAGTAATCGATCCCTCACCAAAAAAACCCTCTTCTTTCATTAGATGATTCAGGTGTTTGTTTTTATTCTCAGGACGAGATAGGGACCCCTTCTCCTTTCTGGATGATTGGTTCCTTTGTCCATCAGCTCTTGCTGTCAAGAAGTTCCTTCTAATGTTCAATCAAAATTTGACCTCCTGTAACTTAAAGCCATTAGGACAGGTCCTACCTTCTGAAGCAGCAGAGAACAGGAGCCCTGGTGGCACAGTGTTTAAATGCCTGTACTGCAGCCACTCACTCACAAACCACAAGGTTGTGATTTCAATAGCAGCCAAGGCCTTAAGCTCGACTCAGGCTTGCATCCTTCTGAGGTCGCTAAAATAAGTACTGAGCTTATTGGGGGCAATTGGCTTACACATTGTAAACTGCTTTGGGAGTGCTTAAGTGCACTGATAAGCAGTATAGAAATGTACTTGCTATTGCTAACAAACATCCCCCCTCCTCTCTGTGACAGTTATTTTTACAGTATATTTAGAGTTCAGTCATGTCACCCCTCCATTGTTGCATCACTAGGCTGAACATGCCCAATTCGTTCAACTTTTCCTCATATGTTTTGTTCTCAATACCTCCCCTCTGCGGCACCCACTCCAACCTGTATGTATCCTTCCTAAAACGAGGTGATCAGAACTGAATGTAGTACTCCAGGTGATGCCTGACAAGCATAGGATATAATGAGTTTATTAATTCCTTTGACTTGGAAATGATGGTTCTAGTAAAGTGGATTAAAATATTGTTTGTGTCCTTTGCTGCAGCATCACACTGCTAGCTCATCTTCATCTTAGGATCAACAATAATCCCAAGGTCCTTTTCACATGTAGTACTGCTGAGCCAAGTATCCCCACCCTATACCTATGCATTTGATGTTTGTGTCCTAAATGTAGAAATTTGCATTTGTCTCTGTTGAATTTCATTCTTTTTGTTTCAGTCCAATTTTCTAGTTTATCAAGGTCCTTTGGAATTCTGTTCCTATGTGTTAGCTACCCCTCCACTTTTCTATCATGTACAAACTTCACAAGGATTCCCTCTACCTCATCATCAAGAACTGGACAAAAATTGCTATTTTACCCATAGTGAGCAATGGAATTTCCACCACACACACATACCAATCCCCCAAGGTCATTTGAGGAAAAATTACCAAATTATCAGCCAATTCATATAATTCAATGCAGTAGTAAGTACAGGCTTGAAAAGGTTACTAGAGGGCAAATGGCCCAAGAAGGCATTTAATTATATCTACCATGTGGCCAAAAAAGAGTATTAATCTAGAGGATCTTCTAACAGATTCCAGATGCAGGAAAAGGCTGCCTGTTCCATGCATCAAGGGAACTGTTAAAGATAAAGTATCAGGGGATGCACACAGACTGACAATGCCCATATTTTTGTCTGTTTTGGATGAAACAAACCAATGATGAGTGGCTGCACACAAGCCCAGACAGCCCTTCTGTTTCCATTCCAGCAAAATACAAAAGCACAGGAAGGAACACTCACTGACACAAAACAATGAGAGCTTTTAATGCATCGATATTAGTTGGAGACAGCCAGGCTAACCTTTGGCTCTTTGAGATCTTGGGTAAAACACAATTTTATGCTCCTCTGATTGGTGGCAACTGTCAGGGCAGCATCTTAGTGTCTGAGGAATGGACAGTATGGCATGGGGGTTATTAATATTTCTATTTACTAGACAAATATAACGTGACCTGAAGGTGGGGGCAGTCAGGCACCAAGACAGAATAGTAACTTGTCTTGAAACAGTTAGTATTAATTTCTCCACAGTGAATTGGTTTTTGCCAGCCAACCACAGAAAACACAGGGATTTTTGGTATTGTTTCTCAATTGAGACAAATACATAAAACTGACTCTTTACCCTCCCCCTGCCCGCCCCCCCCCCCAGGCTGACAAGGGCAAACAAACAAGAATCCTAGGTGAGCAAGCAATGCCATACCCTAAAGGGAAGTTCATTGCTTCAGTTTGTAAAGCAGAATAGCTTATTATCCCACCTACGCACCTCCAATCATATAAAAATCAATATATTTAGATATTCTTTCTGGTGCCCGTTAGTTTACAACAATGCAAATGTTTTCTAAAAAACTGTATGGCATGTTATATCAAGAGGGATAGTCCAGACAAGGAAGAAGGATAGTTCAGCTAGATCTCCTGCACAAACTCCCCTGAGAGGGGTGCATAGCTCCCACTCATTTTAATTGAACTTCTGATGACCTGAGCCCTTGGCCTGTGTGACCCAAGCTACAGTGGCAGCCAGTGGAAACTGATGACTTCCATGTCTGTGGGAATACCGAGGTTTAGCCTGAACTCTGAAGGAGCTGTTCAAGGTACTTAACTCAAACTGCATGGAGCACTTTTGATAGTTCTTTCAAAGTTCTAACATGTGACATAGCTTGTTAGATGAGCATGTCAAGCAGGTAAAGCCATTTTCATGACATGGCACCCTTTCATGCAGGGTGGATGAGCATCCTTCTGCCATATTTCCCTCTCCATCCTAGAGATGAGAAAAGCAACTGGATCAGGTCATCTGGTTGTGAGCCCCAGAGCATTAGAATCATAGAATCATAGAGTTGGAAGAGACCCCAAGGGCCATCCAGTCCAACCCCCTGTCATGCTCAGTGGGGTCTTGACAGAAGGGCTAGGCTGACATTACAATACAGGGAAATCTATCCAATTAGATGACATATGTAGTCATCTATATAGTGGTTAAGATGCTGACTCTGTTGATTGCAAGATCAGCAGATTGGCAGTTCGAGGTCCGGGTGCTGCATGATGGGATGAGCTCCTGTCACTAGTCCCAGCTTCTGCCAACCTAGCACTTCAAAAGCATGCAAATGCAAGTAGATAAATAGGTCCCACTTTAGTGGGAAGGTAAATAACATTATGTGCAATCCTGCTGGCCACATGATCACAGAGTAGTCTCTGACAATGCTGGCTCTTCGACTTAGTAATGGAGATGAGCACCACCTCCTATGGTCGAACACAACTTGACAACCTTATCAATGGGAATACCTTTACCTTTATTTTTAGATGACATAGGCCATAGGCTGACTCTCCTTCCAGTTCACATACTCAAGATCCTTTTGGCCTAGCCTTAGGTACCAAGCCCTTCCTACTTGCCTCTCTTTAAAAAAGAAACTAACTTGAAACAGCTGGAGAGAAGAAAGGCTGCAATCAGAGAAGGAAGAAGAGATTTGGTTTATATGGAAGTTAGTGCTTGGAATTAAATATCACACACCTTCTTAAGTAATGAAAATATTAAAGAAATTACATGTCTAACAGATAAAGAAGAGGAGGGTTCTGACTATGGCTACATTGCAAAAATGGAGATGATGGACTGAGAAAGCAAAGCAGCTTCATTTATATACCGCTTCATATCGTGCTTTGGGATGTCTAAGTGGTTTACAACTATAAGCTCATTGCCCCCCAACAGTTGGGTACTCATTTTAGTGACCTCGGAAGGATGCAGGCCTGAGTCTAGCCTGAGCCCTGGCAAGTATTGAACTAGAGGGAGGAATGAGCTGAAGAGAAGCCAAACCTGAGAGTATCTGTCTTCTAGTGGAGAAGCCACAAAGCAGACAATATCAAGAGCAAACATACCAGAGGACCCTAACTAGCTGTCTCTGTTTCTAGTGTCCCTCTTGTTGACACTTACTGGTTATACTCTTCTCCACTTTCCCTGACTAAAAATTATTCACATGTAGAAGTAATAGCCAACCAAGGGTGCAGGGAATCAATTTAGGAGTGTTCTGTAATGGACCTAGCATAGTAAGTATTTTCTGTGCCCTGAAAATGTGGTTCTGGATTAGCTCAAAAGGTATACCTTTTGAGAGAGCTACCTTTATCAGGATGATTCAAAATCATGAGTCATCTGTGAACAGTTAATCAATGAAGCAAAAGACTCATTGGAATCCAACAGTAAACATTAGGACACCAGGATGTACCTTAATAAATGCAGAACTTCTGATTATTTATGGAAAACATGAAATGTGCCACACAATGGCTTTTGGTGTAGCTGATTCCTGTGGAATATTGCAGCTGTAATTTTAATAAAGTTCCATAAACTCTTGACAATGTCATTTCAAGATTTAATAATAAAAGTCAATTCTGCATGGGGGGGGGGGGGAGGGGAAGGTATACCTTTTGTACAAGTCTTTTGCAAGGACAGAGCCAGAAATTGGCAAAACAGAGAGGACATCATGGCCTAAGATCCAGAAAGAGGCATGACTTCAGAAAGCTACTCTTCATGTCAGAGCTCAGCTGGCTCTTGACAAGTAATCCTCTCTGGTCATGTCATCCATAATCCTGAATCCAGCTCCCCTTTATTTTGCTCCTTTCAACGGGGTCACTAGGGTTGGTGTCACCCAGTGCAGTAACACATGGTATCATTCCCCAGCCTCCCAAATGAAGTGCTACTTCCCACAAAGACAAGGTGTGTGTGTGTAAGTAAAAGGGGTCACTGTGGGGGTTAATCCCCTCTCCCTGCACCCCTGAGGAGGTTTAGCTGTTCCTCCTTCCCCTTCACTCCTTCTTTTCATGTCCCACTAGCACAATCTCCCACTTAGGGCTGGTGTATGTGCACATTACAAGGTTCAAAAAGTAAATTAGTCTAGTTTTAATCATGTAGGTATATTGATACAGTACATGTAAACTGGGCTTATGGAAAATTGTTTTTGTGGTTATAGCAGTCACTTCAGTGTTGTTCCTTCTGATGGTGTCACCCTGTGTGATCTGAACCTCCTGTGCCACTGGCTCCTATTTTTATTTGCTTTTACTGTTTAAATTTTCTTGCTAGTTCTTAACATTCTAATAGTTTAATGTTTCAGTAGCATCTTGGCTGATTTATTTGTTTTGGCTGCAAAGACGATAATTCTATTAATTGGGATGAGAGCTATTTGCAAGCCATTCTGAAGCTATTTGCAAGCCATTCTTGATAGCATTTAGAAGTTGTATGGTATATAAGTACCATAAATAAATAAATAAATAAATAAATAAATAAATAAAGTTTTCTCATAAGTTCTGGGTTTGTTTTCTTTTTAAAAAATAATCACAAAAAAAGAAAATATATATATCAGGAAATAAAGGGGGAATCAGCAATGGCTGAAACAAAACTTAATAGGTTTTAAGTTAGGGTGTATCCACAATGCAGAAATTAATCAGTTTGATAGCATTTTAACTGTCATGGTGTCATCCTTTTGAATCCTGGGATTTGTAGTCTGGTTAGGCACCAGAGCTCTCTGACAGACGAAACTGAATACCTTACCAAACTACAAATCCCAGTATTCCACAGGATGGAGCCATGCCAGTTAAAGTAGTGTCAAACTGCTTCATTTCTGCAGTATGGCAATAGCTATAGTCAGAATAATGCTCCACTTTTCATCAATAAGAAAGATTTAAAAAGAAATGAGAATCTAGAATTATTAATGTTCATACACTGTTCATAGTATTCTAGATTCTTGAAAGGCCCACTAAAGGCCCACTCAGTCCTACTTTTTTCTGTAGAGATCAAACCCCTGCACTGATTTTGAATTTCTTCATAGTACAAGGGACTGGGGAGCCTAGACCATGACATTGCAATCTCTCATGATTGCTTCTGATAGTCTTTCCTTGAGATTTAAGAGGTACACAAGTCTATTGTTGCCACAGAGATGGCATCTACCTCCAAAACTTGAAAAGGCACTGGGAATGTGCATCAAAGAGCTTTTGCATATGGTGGCTTCTTGAAGGGTGAGGACTAAATACTCTGTGTCCACCATGTGCCTTGAAAGCCCTGCCAGCCAGTCTTTCTTCTTTGCAAAATGGTGGTTTCCAGCATTAGAAATGGGAGAAGGGCTCTTTGCTCCTTCCTCTCTCACCTCTTTTATCTTTCAGTGTTCCTACCAACAAAGCAAAAGAAAACTGTCTTTCCCAGGTAGAGGGTCTGGGTCAGGGCTTCCCTTGCAAACACAGGGTTGGAATTTGGACTGAGTCTGTGTCAGTGGGAAGCCATGGGACAGAAGACAAAAGGGGGAACCAGAATATAGCCATATTTATGAACCTGCTCCACATTCATACATTGTGAATACACAAATCCAGTTTTTCTTAAAGATTAATCATTTATTGAATAATGTATGGTGCCTTTTAATTTATGGATGATGGAAAATCATGCTGGGCAACCTTCCCTCACTTCAGTACACAAATGGATTAGAAAATACACGGTATTCCCCCCCCCCCCCCGGAGTGCAGGCACACACACAAACACACACAAATATCAAAGAACAGCACATTTTTCCAAACCTAAGTCTAAAATATGAATCTTGCTCCCAATCAACTGAGCCTTGTGCCCCACCTCTTTCATCCACACAAGACATACATGGTGGTGGCAGTGGAGATTATTGCACTGCCCTTTTTCATCCTTCCTTTCTGACCTATGCACAGGCTGAAACCTTTTAAGCATGTATCCCGTACCTGATCATGCCATCCCATATCCAATCTGACTTCTCCTGTACTTTGCAAAGAATGGGAAAGTCACATTCTTTCAAAAAGTGCTAGAGAAGCCAGGATCAGGTACAGGATGCCATGATCAGGTATGGGATGCCTCCCACCTGGGCATGGAGGCATGTGATAAAATCCATGCTTAAAAGATTTC
Organism: Phrynosoma blainvillii; assembly: GCA_026167975.1. Taxonomy (NCBI): domain Eukaryota; kingdom Metazoa; phylum Chordata; class Lepidosauria; order Squamata; family Phrynosomatidae; genus Phrynosoma; species Phrynosoma blainvillii. The sequence goes on from JANUYF010000004.1 coordinate 160,824,301, forward strand.
AGCCCGTGCCTAGGTCAGGAGGGAAGGATGAAAAAGGGCAGTGCAATAATCTCCAGTGACTTGAGAGCTTCTCAGCAACTTGCTCTATTTCTTTCTGCTTTCTAGAGTGCTGAATCAATGGCATTGCAGGCACCACAGACCCTAGGCTTTATAGTTTTCCATGATACCTGAGCGCATTGTACAAAAGGTGACCTGGAATCCAATTTGCTACCTGAGGTAAAGGACAAGATGACCCCCCACATCCACTGCCACCAATTCCACATATAGATACTAACTGAAGGGACTATTTAAATTTTCAACATTGATAATGGTATAGTGTCCTTTACCACATACTGGGATTTTTGATAATTCCTGTGGAACGATTAAACAACTTCATGATTTTTAAAAAAGTGTTCGTCAACATTGATAATGGTATAGTGTCCTTTACCACATACTGGGATTTTTGATAATTTCTGTGGAATTAACAACTTCATGATTTTTAAAAAAGTGTTTGTCAGGAGCATTCAAAAAGCCCAAATGGCTAAAGTGGATCCTGCTTTCCCTCAAGTCCTACCTAAGAGGGGAGCCTTTCTCAGTGTAGTTGAGGGGAGGTAAAGGTAAAGGTAGTCCCTTGACATGCATGTCTAATCGCTGCCAACTATAGGGGGCAGTGCTCATTTCCATTACTAACCAGAGTCAGCATTGTCCTAGGACTGCTCTGGTGGTCATGTGGCCAGAATGACTGCACCAAATGCTATTACCTTCCCACTGAAGTGATACCTATTTATCTACTTGCATTTGCATGCTTTCCAACTGCTAGGTTGGCAGAAGCTGGGACTAGTGACAGGAACCCCATCATGCAGCACCCAGACCTCGAACTGCCAACTTTCTGATCTTCTGGTCATCAGAATTGATGTCTTAACCATTAAGCCACTGCATCCCCCAGCTGAGGGGAGAGGTAACAGGATTTTGGGAGACACTAAAGGTCTATGTTTTGTAATAGTACTTCCCCCTCACTTTTAGTCCCTCCCCAAAGTAAAGCTTTGCCCCCCCTTCTTTCAGGAGGGTACCTAATGAAGGCTGGGTTCGATAGTAATCATTCAAACATAGATATAAGAGAGAGAGAGAGAGAAAGAAAGAAAGAAAGAAATTTAAACCCTTACAGCAATTTCCAAGTCTATATGCATAGAATCATAACAACCCTGACCCTTCAGAGTGAAGAATGTCTGTGCTATAAATTATTACATCTTAAATGACAGGTAAGGCAGACTAAAATGGAAAGGAAATGGCATAAAATGTGACCAAGGGAATAAAAGCAGCAGAGGAATGGAATAAAAGGCTGGATTAAAGGGGGGGGGGGGGAATGTCCACAGTGGCAAAGAGTGTGTGGATGTGCATGCTCCCATCACAGCTGGCAAACTGAAATGTGCTGATGCTATGTGAGCAAGACCTGGAGGGAAAGGATAGATGCTAATGGACCCTCTAAGGAAGCTAAAAATACACAGGTGGTCAAGGTTTTTGCAAAGGGATGTGGCAGTGAAGAGAAGTGCCAGCAGAAAGACTTCACCCCTGAGTGCACATAGTTAGAACCATTTCAGCTGCAGGGGAAACAGGAGGCTCCACGGATATGCGGGTGACTCAACTGTCCATAATTGCCAAGTTTTAAAAAGGTGGCATCCTGATTTATTTGCTCAGGCATTATTATTTGTGAGTTTGTCTAACAGATTGACTGAACAATCTGATTATTCCTAATTAAGCACCAATTTAGACCAGTTTTGTTCATTCTGTTTCTCTTTTAAGCCCTGATCTCATCTCTAAAGTGTTCTAGTTGGCAGACAAAAGGAGAGAGGAATGAATTGTTGGATGTGCACTTTGTTTTTTAAGCAACTGCACTGGGTTGCAAAGTGGGCTACTTTGCTTCGCAGCTGTTTTGTGCATCTGGCCATGCCAAGTGTTGCAGCAGCTGACACCGTTTCCTTTGTTAGCAGCTTCACACTGCTGTTTGCATCCATCCGAGGCAAGATCCAGGCTGGTGCAGCCCAGAAGCATGTGGGTGGGAGGCGTACTCCATCTATGTCAAGTTTTTTCCACTAATGAAAATATTTCTCCAGAGTGTCCCTAGGAAACCAATCTTTTCAATCCCAGCCTACCTGTGATTGAAGGCTAAGCTTGAAATTCTTGGTTAAAATACTGAATAGTGCTCCAAGATTAGGATGATAGATGCTGTGTTCCCCAGAGCTTGACAGTTAAGGGTTTCTGAAAAGAAACCTCCAGATGTTTCCTGATTCAAAATGAGCGTCCCATTTTGCAGCTGAAGCAAGAGCACCAGCATCCTGGGAATCCATTTTATCTATCTGTGAGCAGAGTGTACTGGCATACATTAAGGGAATGGATGGTTCTTTTCCCAGATTCAACTCTTCCTTCACCTATGAAGCCACCAGGTATCCCCCATCTCTGCTTCTGATGCTGAAGGCACCACAACCTGCTTTCCATTTCCACAGCCAATTAGAGGGAACAAATGGCTCTAAATGAGCACAGGTGGCAGCCAACCTCCTGTTGCCTGGTGTGTGACAGCTAGCTGGCTTCCTGTCAAGATGTAGCTCAGGTGTTTTCTAGTTCATTATCACTAAGAGGCAAAGCTGGGGTAGGCAGAGAATGGGAATTGGATGAGAAGCTAAACCCAATAATGGGTCAGAGCTGCCAGTCATGTAGGAGGAAAATATTTCTCATTTTATACAACTGACCTCTGTGAGTTCTTAAATGCTCTGTGGACTGGGAGAAAATGGGAAGAGGAGGATAGAGCAGTTGATGCAGGGCTTAGAAAAATTACTTTTTGGAATACACGGTGTCCATATTGGCTGAAGGATTCTGGAAGCTATACTTCTTAAAAGCTCTGAATGGATAGTTTATTAACTCTGGGTGCAAAGACCCATGTTGACATTTTTGTTGAGTTGTGAAGGCTTCTTTTGTATGTTATAAAGGGCAAACCATGTGGGCATAGCACATTTATGGCTGAGATCCTGAGATAGTATTCAGCATCTACAGTTCTATGCCACTTCATAGTGAAATCAGTACTCTCTGAACAGTTTACATTCTGTAAGCCAATTGTCCCAACAAGCTGGGTACTCTTTTTACTGACTTATGGAAGGATGGAAGGCTGAGTCAACCTTGGAGTCCTGGGATTGAACTCACAACATCATGGCTGCAGTTACCAGCATTTAATCACTGCACCCCAGGACTCCTACAGCTCAGATCTCTCTTCTGCAGTGAACAAACTAGAGAACCTTAGGCCACCCCACCCACCCTCTCTCTCAGGCTTCTACTCACTACTATCTACCATTTGCAAGAGTGACATACCTTGCAGGAATTGTCAAATAATAATAATAATAATAATAATAATAATAATAATAATAATTTATACCCCGCCCGTCTGTTAAAACAATCGGGGCAGCTTGCAACAATTAAAATACAACAATTTACAATTAGAAGCCCCAGACACACCCTCTCCATTAAAAAAGTATTAAACTAACAGCAATAAAATCAACAAGAACTTAAAATCACATAAGTAGAGCAGACAGCAAGCAGCCAAAAACTCAGAAAGACATGAGACAAGGCAAGGGACAAAAGGTGCAGCTCCTGAGGCCGGGATCTAATCAGGAAAGGCCTGCCAAAAGAGATCTGTCTTTATCGCCTTTTTAAAACTACTCAGGCTCGTAATCTGACGGATCTCATCCAGCAGGCCATTCCATAATCTGGGGGTTATTACTGAAAATGCCCTCTGGGAGGTTGCAGACAGCCTAGATTTCTGTGGCTGAAGCAAATTCCTCCCAGAGGACTGGAGTGCACGGGGAGGATTATATGGGAGAAGGCGGTCCCTGAGATAGGTTGGAACCAAGCCATTTAGGGCTTTAGAGGTGATAATCAGCACCTTATATTGGGCCCAGAAACTAATAGGTAGCCAGTGGAGAGATTTTAACACTGGAATTATGTGGTCTCTGCGAGATGTTCCCGAGACCATTCTGGCTGCCATATTTTGTACTATCTGAAGTTGCTCCGGACCAAGCATGAGGATAGCCCCATGTAGAGCGCATTACAGAAATCCAGACAGGAGGTTACTAGTGAACATATGACGGTCTCAAGATCCCTTACTTCCAGAAAAGGGCGCAGCTGGCTTATCAGCTGAAGCTGATAACAGGCACTTCTGACTGTCGCATTCACCTGACTAGTCATCTGAAGCGATGAATCAAGAAGCACCCCAGACTGCGAACACAATCCTTTGCGGAGAGTGTGACCCCGTCCAGGACTGGAGGTTGCAACCCAATTCTTGATTTCGGGGCAGCTACCGTGAGGACCTCTGTTTATTCTGGATTCAGTCTCAATCTGTTTTTCCTCATCCAGCCCATTACTGGCTTAAGACAATCATTGAGAGAGGAGACGCCATCAGAATTCAAGGCTGACGATTGAGACATGGAGAAATAGATCTGGATGTCATCAGCGTACTGATAACACCCAGCTCCATAGCTCTGAATGATCTCACCCAATGGCTTCATATAGATCAGGGACAGGCAACCTTTTTGAGACCATGGCAGTCTCAACTCCAAATCCTGTCCTAAAGCCCGTTTGAAATGGGCCTAAAGCCAGTTTGAAATGGGATTTTGAAAGAGGAAGAAAAGATTCCTTGCCAGAGTGGTCAGGGTGACAGTTTTAAAAGGGCACATGAGTGCCTTGTGTACTTAAAAAATACTTCAAAAATGCAGAGTTGTTCTGCCACAAGACATCCAGTCCTGGTACACAGATATGTGTACCACATACCATACTTGCTTTAGCTGCACAGTTTAAAATATCTCAAGGGTAAACTGCATGATAAATACATAGCTGTACGAGAGATTTGGTTTCTTTCTTACTACACAGCCAGAACACATTATCCCAGTTCAAATCTATGCCACCATGCATGTGTACAGGGAGCATTAAACTCAGCACCACCACTGCAGACCTTCTTTCCTTCTTAAATTTGCCTCCTCCCCCACCATTGGAGTTTATAAAAAATCTCTATTGGATGCTAATGAAGGGTTCCCCATGTTTATTCTGGAGTAAGAAGTAAAATTGGGCTCAGCAATGCTCTACATACAGTTGGTCCATGCATTCTTTAGCCACAGATTCAATCATCCACAGCTTGAAATTTTAAATATATATATAAATTTCAAGAATTGAACCTTGATTTTGCTATTTTGTATAAGGGACACCATTTTACTATGCCACTATTTTAATATTTTAAAAAGTTTATTCAATATATAGAAACATTACACATAAGAACATACATACATCACATCTCATACAACACATTTCCCACATACATATAACACTTAATATCAGTTATATATCATTTCACATAAAAGTAGGATTATTGTGCTCATCCCTACACACTCACTCTTGATCTAACCCTTCCTTATAATAATAATAATAATAATAAAATTTATTTGTATACCGCCCAATGGTTTCCCAAGCTGGGCGGTTAACAGCATAAAATTCAATACAAAATATGTCCCTCCCACCCTTAAAACAATATTAAATAGTTACAGAATAAAATCAGTATATCAATTACAATAAAACAATAAAACAATAAATCAGTTACAAACCCAATGCGATGTTTTGGTTTACAGCGTGACGGAGCCAGGAGCTACATAATATCCAAATTATAAAGACAACCCGAGACCAGCTATTTAATCTGGAAAGGCCTGCTGGAAGAGATCCGTCTTGACAGCCTTTTAAAAATTGTCCAAGGATGTTAACTGATGGATCTCATCCGGCAGGTCATTCCAGAGTCTGGGGGCGAAGACAGTAAAGGCCCTCTGGGAGGTTGCAGATAACCTTGCCCTTTTTGGTTCTAAAAATTTTCTCCCAGAGGAATGGAGTGTGCGGGGAGGATTATATGGAAGGAGGCGGTCTCTGATATAACTTGGACCCAAGCCATTTAGGGCTTTAAAGGTGATAACCAACACCTTGTACTGGGCCCGGAAGCGAATAGGCAGCCAATGGAGGGACCTGAAAACCGGAGTGACGTGGTCCCTCCTAGATGTTCCAGAAACAAGTCTGGCTGCCATATTTTGAACTAATTGTAGCTTCCGAACCTGGCACAGGGGTAGCCCCATGTAGAGCGCATTACAGAAGTCGAGGCGGGAGGTTACCAGTGCGTGCACAACAGTCTCGAGATCCCTTACTTCCAGAAAAGTGCGCACCTGGCGTATCAGCCAAAGCTGATAACAGGTGCTCCTGACCATCGCATTTACCTGATTTGTCATCAGGAGCGATGAGTCAAGGAGCACCCCCAGACTGCGAACACAGTCACTGGAGGAGAGTGTGAACCCATCCAGGACTGGAGGTTGCAACCCAATTCTTGGTTTCAGGGCCGCTACCGTGAGCACCTCCATCTTGTCTGGATTCAGCTTCAATTTGTTTTTCCTCATCCAGCCCATTACCGCCTGAAGACATTCATTGAGAGAAGAGATACCATTGGAATTCGCAGCCGACGAACGAGACACGGAGAAATAGATTTGGGTGTCATCAGCATATTGATAACACCCAGCCCCATAACTCCGTATAATCTCACCCAGCGGCTTCATATAGCTGTTAAATAATGTCAGGGACAAAATAGCTCCCTGAGGGACCCCACAAGTGAATTCCCTCTTGCTGGAGCTACAGTCCCCGAGCAGCACCCTCTGGGACCTACCCAAGAGGAAGGACGGGAGCCACTGCAAAGCAGTGCCTCCGATACCTAACTCCCTCAGGCGGCCCAAGAGGATGCCGTGATCTATTGTATCAAAAGCCGCTGAGAGGTCTAAGAGCACCAACAGGGTCACACTACCCCTGTCGATGCTCAGACACAGATTGTCGGTCAAGGCAACCATGGCAGTCTCAACCCCAAAGCCTGTCCTAAAGCCGGTTTGAAATGGGTCTAGATAATCGGTTTCATCCAACACCGCCTGGAGCTGAAGAGCAACCGCCCTCTCGATCACCTTGCTCAAAAATGGCAGAAATGACACAGGCCTATAGTTCTTTATATCCAGGGGGTCCAAGGAAGGCTTTTTCAGAAGCGGCCTAACCGCCGCTTCCTTTAAACATGATGGAACATGTCCTTCCCTGAAGGATGCATTGATGATATCCGTAAGGAATCTCATCAATGCATCCCCCCCCTGGACGGCCAGCCATGATGGGCAAGGGTCGAGAGGACAGGTTGTCTTCCTCACCTTACCAAGCAGCTTGTCCACGTCCTCGGTACTCACAAATTGCCACTGATCCAGTATAACTACATCGACGGAGTTACTGGAGACCTCGCCTATAGACTCTGATTCAAATGTGGCATCCAAGTCGGCTCTTATCTGAGAGATTTTATCTGCAAAGCAGTTATTAAATGCGTCACAGCAGGCTGTCGTCGGGTTCATTAAGGGATTTGGCGCAGAAGGTATCTGCGTCATCTCCCTCACCACCTTTACTACCCTTTCTTCCATTTCCTTCCTATCCCTCAATATCTCATCCATTTCCTCTCTTTTCTTCCTTCTCTCTCCTTTTCTCTCCTCACCCTCCCTTTACTTCCACATATTTCCTACTTCCACCTCTGTAACTCCTTTCCTCCTCTGCCTTAAACAAATCTTCCTCATCTCCGTACTCTCACTTTCTTATCACCTACTCATACCTTCTCAAACCTATTTTCATCTTTCATATCTCCTTCCTCCTACCAATGTACATCTATTTCTTATCTTCTATTGACTTTCTTTTACCGTCAATATCTTTGTCAAACCCCATCTGCTTTCACTAATCTCTTCATATTTAAATCAACTCCTAACTCTTATACCTACAGACTCTTCGTATTAAGTATTATATTTACAAATGGGTGTGGAAATCACTCTGTACCATTCCTTATTAAATTGTTCTAACAAATTGTATTTTACTGATTGAATTACTCTAGCCATCTCTATAATGGGTCTTTACAGACTGCCAGAAATAGTGCAACTTAGGCCACTTTACTGTCCTGGCTCAGTGCTAGGGAATCATGGGAATTGTATTTTTTTTCTGGGACACTGAGCCTTCTCTGTCAGAGAGCTCTGGTGCCACAATAAAATACAGTTCCCATGATTCCTTAGCACTGAGCCAGGACAGTTAAAGTGGCCTCAAGTTGCACTATTTCTGGCAATCTGTAAAGGCCCAATGCCATAGACTAGGGTTTAAATAACTAATAATCTTAATCTGGAATATCTTCATTTTTCCATCTCTGAGCAAAGACTATCCTTGCTGTTGTTACCATATAGAAAATAATCTTTCTACATTTTCTTTCCCATTTATCTTCCATCATCCCTAAGAAATAAAATATGTCATTGTATTTAATGGAACTTGAGCATCCACACATTTTGGTATCCACAGGGAGTCCTGGAACCCCAACAAATACCAAGGGTCCATTGTATACAACAACCTTTGCCATAAAGCGAACCTGGGCAGATCATTTTCTCTTAGCTAGATCCATGTTTAGTGTTCCAAAGGAAAAGTGCTAAAAACCTGCGCTCCCTGGTCTTCATTGCCATGCTGGTGGTAGGGTTCAGACACACACACACACACACACAAAATTATGTTTTAACTGCCTTTTTTATCCCCAAACCTGCTAGAACTTTGACTCTTTTTGCAAACAATGGGGATATAAAGAATTAAACAAAAAGTTATTTTTCAGCATTTCTTTCCAATCCTCCTGTAGAGGGTTAAAAGCACAATAGTAACCACTTGTGTAGGTCACTTGTGTAGTAGCATGGTGTGTAAAGTTGTTGTTATCCTGTTGGGGACTGGATGGGTGCCGCTGTAACTGAGTCCAGCCTGTGGAAGGCTGGATCATTGCCAATGTGGCATCTTTTGAAGACAACTAATTGCCTTAGCAATGCATTGACTCAGCATGCCACCTTCCTTGCATGACTTCAACTCCTTGTATTTAGTGGAAGTCACTCCAACCTGACTGCAACTCTTTATTTCATTTTCTCTACCCCACACTCCCATCTATGTATTAATGGTAATCATTTTGGAAGCCACATCTGTGCATCATCCAAATACTTTATGATCTTTAGGAAAGCCCCACAGAAATCTTTCTGATAGCTTATGCCTTAAGAAAAGATGGAAATTAAGAAAGCAGGAAGGGTGGAAAGAGCTTTCCAATTACCAGCAGTTAGCTCTGATTAAGGCTCACGTGTTGAGCATGGTGCCACATTCCAGTAGTGGAAGAGGCATTGTGGTGACTTTGCAACCTGTGATTTCAACCATCTGTTCAAACAGAAGAGAGGTCTTTTTTGGTTGTGGCACCTTGACTTTGGAATGCCCTCCAAGAGAGTTATGATTGGTACTAAGCTTGATTTTTCTTGTTGCTTCCAAGTAAAAACATTTATTTTGGATTAGACATTTTATATTTAAATGTTTAAATTCTGTTGCTCTTAGTGTTTGCTGGTTAAACAGTTTTTAAGCCTTTTATTTTGTAATTTTGTCACTGTTACCTTATTGTATTTACTTTAATGTTTTATACATTATTATTTTTTTAATTTTAAACAAATTTTATTAAATTTAAAAACACACATCACAATATAACAAAGACTAACATACAATTACCTACAAAACAAACATAACAAACCTAACACAACGTAACATAAAAAAAACATTCAGCATCTTATTCTCATAGCATTCAAGTTTATAACAATATCTAGAGTACTTCCCACTTATTATGCCTGTGCTTAGCCCTTTATATTTTACTTCTATTATTTCTTAAACCTTTTTTATAATACATACCATGCATTGATAATAGATTTTTATGCTAATGTTTGCAGAATTATATTATTCCTATAAACAACAACTTATTGGTATAACCACATCTGACTTCCATAGACTTCCAACACAAATATAGAAATTAATTTATCCTCTATTTGTAATACTTTCAAGGAATTCCAACCATCTTAAGAAACATAGTCAGTCCATGGTTTCCAGGCCTTACGGAAAACTTCGTTATCTTCTCCTCTTATCAAACTTGTTAGCCTGTCCATTTCACATAACTCCGACATTTTTACCATCCATTCCTGAATCGTTGGGACTTTCGGAGATTTCCATCTTGATGCATAGATTAATCTTGCTGCAGTTAGGAAGTTAAACATCAGTTTACCATATTTCAGCTCTAGGTTGACATCGCTAATCATCCCTAATAAAAACACCTGAGGCTTATTTTCTAACCTAATATCACAAATGTCCCTTATAGTCTTTTTTATATCACCCCAGAACTTTTGTGCTTTATCACATTGCCACCAGAGGTGAAAAAATGTCCCTTCTTTTTTACCACATTTCCAACACGAGGTCTTGTGCGATTTATTCATTTTAGCCAATTTAAGTGGGGTTAAATACCATCTATATTGTAGTTTGTAAAAATTTTCTTTTAAACTAACAGAAAGCGTATATTTTATTCTCCTATTCCAACATTTCTCCCACTGCTCCAATTCAATCGAATAGCCAAAATCCTGAGACCATTTAATCATTTGGGGTTTTATAAGCTCAGTTTCCATTTCTCTCTCTAACAATAGCTGGTATATTCTCTTTATCTTATGTTTGCCTTCATTCAATATAACCTCTTCGAACTTCTTATCCATCACGCCTATCTTTTTTGTTTTTATATCAAGCCTATATCTCTCTCTGATTTGTCTGTAGGTGAACCAACCAAAATTATACCCTTCTTGATTCAATTCTTCTTGAGATTTTATTAAGACATCTTGTCCTTTCACTACCAATAGTTCTTTATAAGTAAGCCAATTATTTTCTCCAAATTTATCATTTTTATTGATAACCTCTCCAATTGCTGTCCAATATGGAATAATATCTGGCCAGCTTTTCTTAACTTTATACCAAATTCTTAAAAGCGACTTTCGTACAAAATGGTCTTCGAAATTTCTATGGAATTTAACCTTATCATATATTAAATATCCATGCCAAGGGTATACGTTATCATAGCCTTCTAATTTTAGTACTTTATCGTTGTGAAGACAAATCCATTCCTTTATCCAAAATAGTACACATGAATAGTAATATAACCTAAGATTTGGCACCCCTAGCCCTCCACGCTCCACTATGTCTTGTAAATATTTTAATTTAATTCTTGGTTTTCTATTATTCCATATAAACTTCGATAAATCTCTATCCCAATTTGTAAAGGGGGAATCATTAATAATTACTGGAATGTTTTGAAAAAGGAATATCATTTTCGGTAAGACGTTCATTTTTATTGAAGCAATCCTCCCCATCCATGATAGTTTTAACTTATCCCATCTTTTCAGATCTTGCTTAATTTCAAGCCAAAGTTTTTCATAATTATTTTTGTAGAGATCCGAATTTTTCTTTCAGAAATATATTCCTAAATATTTAATAATATTTGTTTCCTGAAATTCTGTTTTTCCCTTTAATTGTTGTTTTTCCTTGTCACTTATATTTAATAACATCATTTTAGTTTTTTCTTTATTTATTTTTAATCCCGAGATTTTTGTAAACCTATCCATTACTTCCATTAAATTCTGTATATTTTCATCTGGGTCTGCCAAAGAGACCATCAAGTCGTCCGCGAAGGCCTTTAATTTATACTCTGTCCCCTTTACCCTCGTTCCTTTGATTTCTTTGTTGTATCTTATTTCTTTTAATAAGATCTCGAAACACATAATAAAGAGCAGAGGGGACAGAGGACACCCTTGCCTCACACCTTTTTGTATCATAAACTTTTGGGTTGTATCACCGTTAATTAGTATGTTTGCTTCCTGTTTGTTGTAGATCATTTCTATCCATTTAGAGAAATTTACCCCCAAGTTTAATTTAGTTATCAATCTACTCAAAAAATCCCAGTTCAAATTATCAAAGGCCTTCTCCAAATCAAAAAATAATAAAGCCACTTTTTTGTCTATATTTTTGTTATAGTATTCTATCAGATTTAATAAATGTCTTGTGTTATCCTTAATCAGTCTACCTGGGAGAAAACCGGCTTGGTCATCTACAATCCAATCTGTTAACCAAGTTTTCAATCTTTTAGCTATAATATTAGCAAATATTTTGTAATCAATGTTCAACAGTGATATCGGCCAATAGTTTTTAGGATTTGTTTTGTCTTTATCCTCTTTGGGAATCAGAACTATGTTAGCCATTTGCCATGTTTGGGGGATGAGGCCTTTTTTTATATCGTTTAGGACCTTCACCAAATAACTTGCTAATTGATCTTTAAACCTCTTGTAATATTCTATCCCAAAACCATCTGGGCCTGGTGACTTTCCCAATTTCATTTCCTTTATTACCTCTAGGATTTCCTGCAGTTCAAACTCTTTATTTAGGATTTTTTTATATTTCTCAGGGATTTCTTTAATTTCCTGATTTGCTAAATATTGATCAATTCGTTCCACATTACTTTGTCCTGCCCTATATAATCTTGAAAAATAATCTACTAGAATTCTTTTTATTTGAGTCTGAGTAGAAAAACTTCTCTGGCCTTCTTTTAACGTTACTATTGTTCTTTTTTCTCTTTCCTTTTTTAGTTGGTAAGCCAATAATTTCCCTGGTTTATTTGCGAATTCAAATTTTTTTTGACGTAGATACATCAATTTCTTTTGTATTTCTTCCGTAAGGAATGTAGACATCTGATTCTTTATTTTTTGTAACTCCAATTTTAATCTTGCATTTTTTGGGTTGGATATCAACTGATTTTCCACCTGTTTCATCTCCCTTTCCAGTTTTTTAATTTGTTTCTCCCTATTTCTTTTCATTTCCACTTTCTTCTTTAAAAAGTATCCTCGCATATAAGCTTTTCCTGCATCCCATACTACATGGTCGGGGGTTTCTTTATTTGCATTTTCTCTAAAAAACCAATCCAAATTTTCTTGAGCTTCTTTGACTATTTTCTCATTTCTTAGCAGATTAACATCTAACCTCCAATTGTATTGTCTCATTCCGTTTTCTATAGTCATCATCACCATATTATGATCCGACCAGACTGCTGGCACTATATCAATCTTGTAAATTTTCCTTAGCAAGTTTATCGATGTTAGAATCATATCTATCCTCGACCATGATTGGTGAGGATATGAGAAAAAGGTATAATCCCGAACATTCTCGTGCTTCCTTCTCCAAGCGTCCTCCAGTACCATTTTCTCTCTAAGTTCAAAAAAGGTATGTGGTAATTTCCCCTGTGTAATCTTAATTTTTTTGTTTGATGATCTATCTATCCGTGGGTCCACTACCCCGTTCCAGTCTCCTAATATTATTATTTTTTCGTTATAATCTAGATCTTCTAATTCCCTTAAAATCTTTGCATAAAATTGACTTTTATTCGTTAACGGGCTATAGAGGCCAACTACTATCCATTTCTCACCTCTATTTCTCACTTCTATAATCACATAGTGGCCGTGGGGGTCTATTTTAATTTTTTTAGCTTCTAATTTTTCAGATATGTAAAGTACCACTCCTTTTTTCTTATTTTTTGCTGATGCCACAAATTCTGTACCTAATTTCTTGTTGCTGAGGTATTTAGAATCCTTCTGTCTTATATGGGTTTCCTGGAGGCAGACAATGTCTGGTCTTTGTTTCTGCACGTAATGAAATATTTTTTTCCTTTTCTGCGGTGTATTTAATCCTTTCACATTCCACGATATAAATTTAATTTTTTCCATTTTCCTTTCCTTACTTTCCCTTTTTTTTCCTTTTTATTTTTTGTTTTTTCTTTGATTTTGCCTCTTTTTTTTTCCTCTTTACTACTTTTTTTTAAAAAAATTTGATTACAATTTGTTATTTCCACTCCTTTTATCGTTTACTTTAGTCTCCAATCTCAATTCTCAAATCTAAACTTTTTTTTTATTAATTTTAAACATTAGTTTGTTTATTTTCCTTTTGGTAATATTGACCAAATTTACCTACCTTATTAATCTTCTTCTAATAACTGGTCTTTCAAAAGTTCTTCTTCCTCCTCATCGTTCCTCCTCAACAAGTCTTCATAAATCAAAGCATCTCCTGTTAACCCTCCTTTATTGTGGCTCTTTTTTATAACCTCTACCGCTTCTAAGTCGTGATGTGGAATCAACCGCTCCGATGTTTTTTGGTCTCTTTCTTTCTCCCTGTTAGGTGAATCTGCTCTATTATCTTTGTTTACTCCATCTTTCTCTTTTCTCTCCCTATTCCTTTCTAGTTTGTCCCAAAACCTCTTTGCTTCCTCCCGGGATCTTAACACTATTCTTTTTTTCCGCCACCAAAAGATTATCCCATCTATTGGTCCCCATCTATAAGCAATATCCTGTTGACGAAGATAAGTTGTCAAGAATCCATAATCCTTACGCCTCCTCAGAATTCTCGTGGGGACATCTTTTAAAATTTGAACCACTTTACCATCAATCTCCAATGGTGACTCGTTATGTAGTCGCAGAATTAAATCTCTTGTCTGCTTTCTGACGAAGTAAACAACTATGTCTCTTGGGAGATTTTTCTGTTTTGCCACATAAGAATTTAAACGAAAAGCCCGATCGATTTCCAATTGAAAAATTTGCTGTTCTTTATTTAGAAATTTACTCAAATTGAAATTTAAAATTTCCAATAAATTCTCATCTTTTTTCTCCAACAAGCCTCTAATTTTTACACATCTTTCTCTTAATTTTTGTTCTATTAAGGCTTTTTCGTCCAAATCCCTCTCTCTAATTTGCCTCAGGTCTTCTAATTCATCAGCCAATCGATCTCCTCTATTTTCCAAATTATCAATCCTACTGTTCAAATCCAATGATAACTTTTCAATTGTCTGATTGATCCCTTGTATTTCCGTTCTAATCTCCTCCCTTAACTCAGCTTTAAAGTCTTGCATTTCCCGCCTAATTTCTGACCTGATTTCCGACCTAATTTCTGTCCTTAATTTTCTAATTTCTTCCAAAAAGAAAAAAATTGGAATCAGAACTTTTAGGTTGTTCAAGAGAGGGACGCCTCGGTAGTTGTGTATTACTTAGAGCCTTTGAAGCTTGATTTCTGGACTGCATAGCAACCTTCAATTCTCACTCCCACACTTTACAGAATCACAGATGTTGTGACTATGTCACAAATGGCGTTCTCTTTTTTTTTTTTTTTTTTTTTTTTGCTTTCCCCCAAGAAGGAAAGGATTCCCTGGAAAAAGAAATTAATCTTGAATTATATACACAGTTACAATTTTTTTTTTTAAATTTCCTGGCAGACCCCCAGTTATCTCTCTCCCCTCCAGTTCCAAAAGAAAAGGGAGAAGGAAAGCTTCTCCACCCTGCTCCAAGTTTAAAACTAACAAATAACAAAAATAACAAGAGGAGGAAAAATAACAAGATTATTGAAGTGACAACACCAACAGTAAACGCACTAAATATTTTTCCAGTTTGACGTAAATAGAAATTGGGCTAGCTTCCGCCTCTGAAGCCTTCACCCCTTTAACAGCAAAACTGCTTTACTTTACTTGTGTAAATATATAACCCTTATCTTCCCCGCCGCTTCCAGTCTATCGATTGCCGCTTTACTTTGCTCAGTCTTTCCTCTTACACTTCCTTACTGTCCTTCTCCTCTCTCTCTATCGCACCGTCCGGGCCCTTCTAGCATATATCTCTATCCTCCGTCACTCCTCTGATTCACTTCCGCTTGACCTCCGCTCTTTTATCCAATGCGACTCTCCCGTCCTGCCGTCTCCACGAACTGCCAATAAAAGCGTAACTCCTCCTCTTCAGTTCCGAGGCTCTCTCTCCTCCCTCTCTTCTTTGTTTATTTTATCCGGAGTTTCAAGGACAGTCCCAGCCACCAACAGCTGGCAACAATACACCCTTTCTCCCACGGCTGGTAAGTTTAACTCCTTCTAATCCGTGGCGCTTCTTTAATATAGTACATAAATGTAATTCCAACCAGAGGACAACCGTCCCAATTGGGGAGTGGAGGGGGAAGATACAAAAATAGGTGTCCCAACCTTAGGGTTCAATTTTTTCCGATTCAATTCAATTCCTTCCTCTACAACACTCGGATTTAAGAAAAACCGCTTCTACTTGTAAGTTAACGTGGCGGCAGATGTGTATCTCTCTCTATAAAGTTAATGATTTTGTTTTATTCAGATCCTTGATGCGCTATGCATGGATTCATTGAGAAGTTTAGCGCTTCAGGGAATAATAAGCTTCCTCCAAGTTAAATTTGTAAACTTAATACTCACTGTTGCGATTGGTAAGTTTAGAATAAATGGATGGCGTCCAGATCACTCTTGCAGAAGATCCCTGCTAAACGACCGCGCTCCTGGTCTCTGTTGTTCCTTGCCCCCTTCCTTATGGATCCAATCTCCTCCGGTATTGGGGGTTTCCGAACGACAATCTGAGCCTTCGTTAGGGTCGTCTGGGGCTCCTATACCTAGGAGCCTCTTCTGATCGGTATCTAGATCTATTTACCGATCTATAGCCGTAAAGCAAGAGAAGTCCCCCTCAGAGGCATATGAAAGGGCTTCTCACCAGGACGCCATGCCACCGGAAGTCAATGTTTTATACATTATATTGAGAGAGTCAGTGTGACAGTGATTTGAGTGTTGGACTATGGCTCTGGAGATCAGGTTTCAATTCCCACTTGGCCATGAAAACCACTGGGTAACTTTGGGCAAGTTACATACTCTCAGCTTCAGGAGAAGGCAATGGCAAACCTCCTCTGAACAAGTCTTGCCAAGAAAACCCCATGGTAGGTTTGCCTTAGGGTCGCCATACATCAGAAACAACTTGAAGTCACACAACAATAAACATTATATTAATCTGGGTTCTACTATGGATGAACAATAAGGAATAAAGAAATTGTCTTTTTCCCATGGTGCATCTCTTTTGGCAAGAAGGAGTCAAACTAACTCATATTCCATGGGAAAAAACTAATGAGGGAAAGAACTAAAAATCTCCTGCTTTTTCAAGGGCTTTCCCAAACTCTACACCTTTTCAGTGTCTTGGAGAAGAATCTATGAGGGTTCTTTGGTGATGTAGAAGTCAATATGCTGTACTGAAATATCTAGACTATGGGGGGAAGCAGACTGGCGGCTCTGCGCCGCCCCGGGAAGGTGCGCCGTGGGACTGAGGCATCCTCATGCCTCAATCCTGCGGCGCACCATCGGCGCCCCAAGGAAGGAGCACTAAATAGCACTCCTTTTATACGTCACTGAAAGTGCACCCCAAAAGTGTGAGGTGCACTTTCAGCGACCCTTCCACTGCAGCGCGTCTGGACGCTGTGGTGGGAGGTTGTCTTCGGAGCACCAGCCATGCGGAGGGCCGGCGGCTCCAAGGACGACCTCGGGAGGAGGAAGGGGTGCCGAGCGTGTGGCTGCCCCTCCCCTTCCTTACGCCGAGGACGGCTTTTTAAGCCGTTTTTCTTTAAAGATGAATCCTACATTACAATAGGGTTATAGGTGACACAGGAGAACCAAACCTTCCCAAAGTTTGGTGTGATTACAAGGAGAAGAAGATTTGCATTTCATGACTTGCAAATTTTTTGCAAATCTTTCTTTCAGTTCTACTGCAAATTCAAATGAACAATCTCAGTTGCTGCTCCCTTTGCACCTAGTGACATTGGGAGCAGCAACTGACCACCTGGCTGAGCAGTGACTGGGGAGATTATTACACACAGCTTTTAAAGCAGTTTCTCTGGGAAGGAAGTGGCTTTGGCCATGCTGATTGCAGATGCCATCTCCCACCCATAATTGCCTTGTACTGCAGCTGCCCCTTTTAATGTGGGGGGGGAGCCCATGAATGAGCTGGCAACTGTGCAATACCACAGGTGTGAAAAGCCATTCCGGGGGAAGTTGAATAATTGCCAGTCATATGGCATCTGTATCACCTGCTCCCCCTTTCCCCTCTCCCCCTCATTATTTTTTTATTTTATTTTATTTCTCAGTTTTTCACACAATTCTGTAGCTTTGCAGCCTCAATTGATTTTTTTAAAAATCTTTTCTAAAGCTTAAATTGGGGCTGCAGAGCTTTGGAAT
The DNA here is from genome assembly GCA_026167975.1 of Phrynosoma blainvillii. Classification (NCBI taxonomy): domain Eukaryota; kingdom Metazoa; phylum Chordata; class Lepidosauria; order Squamata; family Phrynosomatidae; genus Phrynosoma; species Phrynosoma blainvillii. The sequence continues at coordinate 160,842,296 of JANUYF010000004.1, forward strand.
TGCACCAAAATAGTTGATTTTTTAAGAAATAAACCTTAAAGCAGGGGTAGGCAACCTTTCCCCTTTAAGGGCCGAGGGACTTCAGCTCTCAGAAGCCTCAGCCTGAGCTGCAGTCCCTCGGCCCTTAAAGGGGAAAGGTTGCCTACCCCTGTCTTAAAGGCATGCTGGGTAGGGCACAAGGGAGGGAGGGCAGGATTAAAGGAGAGGGCAGGAAAGAAGCACAATGGTGGCAGCAAACCCAGTCACACAAATGAAGAGAATGCATTGATGGCTGTTCTAGCATTGGTATGTTGCCATTTTCTTTTTCTTACATGATTGAAGCAAGAAAGAGGCTGGTGTGATAGTCTCCTGAGAAACATTTCACCTATGCTGTCCTTGCAGCAAAGACTGGCCTGGGTGAGAGAATTTTTTGGTCACTGCTTGACTGGCTGCTTGGTTGTTGCTCCCTTTGCACCCAATCACCCTAAGAGCAGCAACCAAGCAGCTGGCTGAGGAGCAACCGAGAAACCTCTCAGCCATGCTAAATCACTAAAGTGGAACTACCCTTCCAACAAAGGTCAGTGCAGGCAAGAGGCTGGTCACTGCTCAGCCAGCTGCTTAGTTGCTGCTCCCAAGGTGACCAGGTGCAAAGGGAGAAGCTTCTCCCTGGTGAGGAAGGATTCTCAATGCTTCTTTGTTGGGGTGAAGAGGGGCACAGCCAGTGTGTGTGTAGAAGGTTTTCAAAGACCACATGCTCTGGATTGGATACTGGCATGGATGGGGAAAGGGGGAGATTTTAACTATAGGAGGTGCTCCTAGGTGAAGGAGTCTTTCAAAGAATCAACCCCAGATACTTCTCCCTCTCCTTCCCCAGAGACATATCTTCCACACACCACTTCAGGTGTCTCCCCTCTCCCCCCCCCCCCCACACACATATACAAGCATTGTTTCTTCTGTTACTTCTCTCGCCTGTCCAACGAAAGAAAACAGGAGCAGCAGAGCTGTTCCAACCTGCCAACCAAGTCCCAGCAAAGCTCACAAAGCTCAAGCAAGATCCCAAATTTGAAAGCTTTTTGCTACTGCTTCTCCCCCATTGCCACATGCTCCAACTCCTTGCTCCAGTCAGTCTGTTCCAAAATGGTGCTGCTCTGAGCCATAGAAGTGATGTCCTGTGCTCAAGACTCACAAGAGTTTCCCAACCACTACCCCTGCCACCACTAGTGAAAGACATGGCTAAAGGAGTGAGCTCACATGGGCAGGCAAAGAGCAAGATACACACTACACAAAATGATCAGTGAGGCTGCATTATGGTTTTAAGAGACCCTGAAAGAAGTTTCATGCTACCCTCATCTCCACCATGGCTCTAAAGACTGCTGGTTCCCCTTGTCTTTCTTGCATACCAATACTTTTGACTGAAGTCCCTCCTGCCACCCCCTTTTCCTGCACTGCCCCCCCACAGATCTTTCCACCACCCTTTTGGGAGGATGTACTTTGGGAATCAGTAGGCTAGAGGAAAATCCCAGTTTTTCCCACCTTAGGTTTCATTGCATTCTTTGCTGTAGAAATGCTGCTGCAACCTGACACTGAAAATCTGTGTTCCTCCAACCCTCTTTCATGTTGTTACTGATGCTGCTAAAAAGAAAAAGAAGAAAAACCTTCCAGCTAGAAAGAGAATGAAGAAAAAGAGAACTTTAGTGGGCATAAAAAGAACTTCTTTACCTGAGGCTTTGTTAACTGAGATATGGTTGTATGTCAAACACCACTGCATGCCTATAATAGAATCCAAACATAAAATAATCAGAAAAACAAAAGCAAAGATAGAATGTTCAGAGAACAGGTGAAGAAAACATAACACTAGAATTCATAAGGCAAAATCCTAAGGCAAAAATATGTTTGGGCCATAATTTAAAACAGATTGGAAATCAGCTGTCCTGTACAACCACTGACTCAGCAGTTATTATTATTATTATTATTATTATTATTATCCCGCTTATTGAAAAAACAATCCAAGCGGCTTACATAAAAACCCATACAATATAGCCCCAAAAACCAACCCACCCCCCTTAAAACAGTATTAAACATCTCAATTAAAATAATAGAACCATAAAAACAATTCATATAACTATAACAAATAAAACACTTATAAACCAAACAGAACCCAGCCATTCCTCATCCATCAAAATGATGGGGCCACGAGAGCAAAAAGGTGTCGAGTAACCTAAGGGGCCGGGTAACCCAGAGGACTGGGAAGCCCAAGGCTGGGAAAATTAATCTGGAAAGGCCTGCCAGAAGAGATCCATCTTAACAGCCTTTTAGAAGCTGTCTAAAGATGTCAACTGATGGATCTCGTCCAGCAGGTCGTTCCAGAGTTTGGGAGCGACAGCAGAGAAAGCCCTCTGGGAGGTCGTCTCAAGCCTTGATTTCTGAGGCTGCAGCAAATTCCTCCCAGAGGACCGGAGAGCGCGGGGAGGATTGTATGGGAGGAGGTGGTCCCTGAAATAGCTTGGACCCAAGTCATTTAGGGCTTTAAAGGTAATAACCAACACCTTGTACTGTGCCCGGAAGCTAATAGGCAGCCAGTGGAGGGACCTCAAAACAGGAGTAATGTGGTCCCTCCTAGATGTTCCAGAAATGAGCCTGGCTGCCATGTTTTGGACCAACTGAAGCTTCCAAACTAAGCACAAGGGTAGCCCCATGTAGAGTGTGTTACAGAAGTCAAGGCGTGAGGTTACCAGCATGTGCACAACAGTCTCGAGATCCCTTACTTCCAGAAAAGGGCGCAGCTGGCGTATCAGCCGAAGCTGATAACAGGCGCTCCTGACCGTCGCATTTACCTGATTTGTCATCAGGAGTGACGAGTCAAGGAGCACCCCCAGACTGCGAACACAGTCACTGGAGGGGAGTGTGACCCCATCCAGGACTGGAGGTTGCAACTCGATTCTTGGTTTCGGGGCCGCTACCGTGAGCACCTCCGTCTTGTCTGGATTCAGTTTCAATCTGTTTTTCCTCATCCAGCCCATTACCGCTTGAAGACATTCATTGAGAGGAGAGATGCCATTGGAATTCGAGACCGATGAATGAGACACGGAGAAATAGATTTGGGTGTCATCAGCGTACTGATAACACCCAGCACCATAACTCTGTATTATCTCACCCAGCGGCTTCATATAGATGTTAAATAACATCGGGAATAGAATAGCCCCCTGAGGAACCCCACAAGTGAGTTCCCTCTTACAGGAGCTACAGTCCCTTAGCAGCACCCTCTGGGACCTGCCCGAGAGGAAGGACCGGAACCATTGAAGAGCAGTGCCCCCGATACCTAACCCCCTCAGGCGGTCCAAGAGGATGCCGTGATCTATTGTGTCGAAAGCCGCTGAGAGGTCTAGGAGCACCAACAGGGTCACACTACGCCTGTCAATGCTCAGACGCAGATCGTCGGTCAAGGCAACCATGGCAGTCTCAACCCCAAAGCCTGTCCTGAAGCCAGTACTTCCTACCATGGTCTTATCCTCAGATTTTCTTTATGGCTCAGAGCTTGAGTGGACTATTTCCTGGATCTTCATGGGTTCTTTACCCAACATATGAGATCAGTGGCAAGGATCAGCAGCATATTATAATGTATCGGGAGCAACAGGTTTAGCCTCAAAGTTTGGAGCCACTGGGTTAGCTGTCTCAATACAATGTGGATATATATGTGGATCAAACTGCTAGTGGTAAGTGTCTTTGGCTGAAAGATACTTCCACTATAGAGGCAGTCACCATGGGACTTATTAGAAGATCAATAAATGGAACAAACAATCTAAGAGACAGCCTCATCCTCTAGCAATGAAGTAGTCTTTGTCCCTCAGATGCAATGCTCCCTGATGGCTTTGAGTAGGGCTAAAAAAAATTTCTTCCATCACCAGCATTATAATTTTGCTGCCATCTAATTTATTCCAGTGCTCAAAGTCCTCTCCTGCTTTTGCTTAGGTATAAGCAAGGCAAATATTCAACGTGAGTATTTTGGTTACTAACATGTCACAGTACTAGCTAGCTTGAGGGTTGTGAATGTGGGAGGGAGGGGAGGATAGAAGGAGCTGCTGCCTTTAATGTGGAACTTCTTTTCCTAATTGTCTTCATCAGAACTGCTGACATTAGACATGTATATATGGAGACAATAAGAGCTGCTTTGGGGGATTTTTGTTTGTTTGTTTTTTGTTATCTGAATGGGATACTGTTTCTTTTGTGCCTAAAGGCAGCAAGTGTCAAGGGAGGCAGAATATAAAAGCTAGCCCAGGTCATACACAGGTAATCAAGGACTTCACCAAAGTTCAAGGGAAGCACAGTAGAAGATCTCAGTCATTCCAGAATTCATCACAATAACAGCAGTCATGATAACCAAAGCCAAATGGGCATTGCTCCCATTCCTGTTGCCATGCTATAAACGCAGGGGTAGGCAACCTTTCCCCTTTAAGGGCCGAGGGACTTCAGCTCCCAGAAGCCTCAGCCATGTTGGCCAATAGTCCCATGTTGGCCAATAGCTCCTGGGATTCTGGGAGTTGAAGTCCCTCGGCCCTTAAAGGGGAAAGGTGGCCTACCCCTGCTATAAAGGATGGAGGTGTCTCTTCCCTGTTCCTCAATTCTGATGTAGGTGGGTGTCCATTTTCCAGAAGATCCTCATCAGCAATGTCTTCTTACTTAGATTTGGGGAGGGAGACATCATCTGAAGTCTGAGGACTTTCTAGATCTGACTCCTCAGATTTCTTGGATTCCACAAGGTGAGTTATAACTCAGTACCAGTGAGGGGAAAGGAAAGTTGATGAGCCAGAAACATGCATTCCATCCACTTTAGATCCTGGCATGATACTGGTCTTACTGTCAAGAGAGCAAGAGATGAGGTCATCTGGGGTTAGATAACTGGAGACAATCAGAAGACATCCAGAGAGAGATTTAACAACAAAAACAACAAAAACAAGTGCTAGGATAGAGGATGGGGCAAGGCTATTGACAAAAGAGATTGGGAAATCTGGGTACAAAAGAGATTGGGAAATCACACAGAGATATGATAAGGGCAACTTTGACACACTGCCCTGTTCATTTTAGAAATTAAACCTGCTCAGTCCTATTTGTTGTCTGTTGCATTGCACTGAGGAGAAGCATTTTGTCTGAAATTATGCCAGGAGAGTGAATGAAAGGTTAATGCAGCAATTAAAAACAGTATGAATATTGCAGCATCAGTATAGTTCCCTATCCAGCAAATAGGTCTAATTCAGTCTAAGCTTGTTAAGTGGGAGACAGTAATGAGCTCAGCTAATTGTATCTATGCTAAATGAGTTAGCAGTCTGTACATAATCTGAAAATCATGTATAAATTTGCTGGCCTCCTAAATTGTAAGGAACAGAGGGGGTCAAAGTGGGGGAATCTAGGAATGGCTATTTCTATACAATGATGGGATCATAGGTCAGTTCCAGAGTAGTAACATACTCTGGAGAGGGATGTTCTAGTGGTAAATTCTAGGGATGGAAAGAATATTCAAAAATATTCAACAATTGTTGAAAAACATGTTTCTTGAGTATTGAGAAACCCTGATGAGAAGAATCTTGGACTGACAAAAATCTTAGCAGTTCAGGACTTATCTGTACAAACTTTGCACATGATAGTTTTGCAGAGAAAACACCATTATCTGTACAGGGAACAGCATTTTCAATATGAAAAATAATATTTCAACACAAAAAATATTAATTTCTGTGCAAACAATATGTTGTTTTCTGTGCAGAAAAAATGTAATTGCACATTCAGTCTGCATAAAATTTTAACATGGTTGATTTACATAGAAAACAGCATTTTGTTCACACAAAAGAACATTTTCTACACAGGAATTAATATTTATGTATTGAAATGTTAGTTTCCACACACAAAAATGCTGTTTTCCCAGCATAGAAAATGCTATTTTCTATGCAAATCAATCATACACAAAATTTACACAAAATAAATCCTCAATTACAGCTTTTTTTGGTGCAATAATTACTATTTCTACATTGAAATATTTTCTCTTCAGAAAATGCTGCTTGGTGTGCAGAAAATGCTGTTTTCTGTGCAAAAAAATAAATAAAAAATAGCAATTTTTCCACAGAATAAGTCCTATATCGCAAATAGCCTTCAAAAACTGTGTGGTTTTTGATGTCTTTCTCACAGTACGAAGAAAATTGCTTAAATTACTCATTGGTACTTTTGAGAAGAATTGCATACCTAGTATATTCCGTAATCTGTGGTCCCTGGTTCCTGGACAGCTAAAAGGAGTCTGAATCTGAGCATCGCTGTTTATATTCAGGATGCATAAACTGTTTGTTTAATCTAACAGTAATTATTGGCAAAAGGCAAGCCAATTGTAGTAGCTTCAGCAGGTTTCTTTCAGCTGCATGGCTTGGAAAGGGTAATCACAAACATAATTTCTGTCCTACAACTGGAGGCAATCAGAATCATTAGATCAACAAGCATTAGATCAACAACAGGATGCAGAACCATTTTCCCTTTTCATTTTCCATTTGTTTCCAAAAGGTCAAACAAGCATTAGATTCTGACACTTAGAAGGTAACTGGTAGAAGTTTCGAGTAGATATAGACATCTGCAAGAGGGATGAATTTCTCAGAGTCTGGAATTGCACTCCCAGTTGCTTTTTTATAGTGTGGTGGTGGTGGTGATGTTTTCAAGTTCTTCTCTCTTTTTTTGTCCATTTTACATCTGAAACTAACTAACTGTTCAGAATGGACAAAATAAAGTACTTTATGCAGTTAACACCTAAAACACAATACAAAAAATGTTGTAGCCAGTAGCTTAAATGATAACTTTTAAAGTATTGGACAAATCCATGGAAGAGAATAGATCTGTCAACATCTGCTGGAAGTCAAACTCAGCCAATTCTCCAAGATCTAGCAAATTCCTCACTTGCCTCGAAGACAATTTCTTTGTCCAAAGGTGGAAGAGGTAACAAGGGGATCAGCTACTTTAGATCTGACCCTACCCAACAGGGATGACCTGGTAAATGGGGTGCAAGTGGTGGGATCCTTAGGTGGGAGTGATCATGTTCTCCTGGAGTTTCTTATACAGTGGAAAGGAGAAGCTAGGCATAGTCAAACACTCATTCTATCTAGACTTTAGGAAAGCTGATTTCAACAAACTTAGGGAAATACTGGGAATGATCCCGTGGGCAGGAATACTAAAGGAGAAGGGAGTTCAGGATGGATGGGAGTTTCTCAAAAGGGAAATACTGAAGGCACAATCTCAAACTGTTCCAATGAAAAGGAAAAATGGGAGATGTCTCAAGAAACTGGGTTGGTTGACAAAACTTAAGGCCTAAGCAGACTGCCAGAAATAGTGCACATTAAATTGAGGCACTGCCCTGGCTCAGTGCTAGGGAATCATGGGAACTGTATTTTTTTTCTGGGACATTGAGCCTTCTCTGTCAGAGAGCTCTGGTGCGACAATAAATTACAGTTCCCATGATTCCCTAGCACTGAGCCAGGGCAGTGCCTCAATTTAATGTGCACTATTTCTGGCAGTCTGCTTAGGCCCTTAGTTTCAACTGAACTAAGGGCCTCGGCAGACGACTAATAGAGTCGTCTTCCGGGCAGGGAAGAGGAGGGGCAGCCGCACGAGCGGCGCCCCTTCCTCTCCCTGAGGTCACCCTCGGAGTCGCCGGCCCTCCGCACGGCCGGCGCTCCGGGGATGACCTCACGCCGCGGCGACCGGACGCGCCGCAGCGGAAAAGACAGCGAAAGTGCGCCCGCCGCTTTTAGTGTGCACTTTCACTGTCTTGAGGAAGGAGCGCTGATTTAGCGCTCCTTCCAGGGATGCCGCCGGTGCGCCGAGGTGCGGAGGCTGCGGCCCCGCGGCGCGCCGGCCCAGGGCGTCCTGGACGCCCTCGTCTGCTTCCCCCCAAAGTTTTAAATGGGAGAGGTATAAGAAATGGAAAAGGGGTGAAATCACTAAAGAGGAATTCAAACATAGAGCTAGCACATATAGGGGTAAGTCAGGAAAGCCAAAGCACAGAATGAGCTCAGGCTTGCTATAGGGGTTAAGGACAATAAAAAGGGCTTTTTTAGGTATGTCCATAGCAAAAGAAAGAAGAACGATATGGTAGGGCCATTGTGCAGAGAAGATGGAGAAATTCTAACAGGGGACAGAGAAAAGGCAAAAACTACTCAACACTTTCTTTGCCTCAGTCTTCTCACAAAAGAAAAAGGGTGTTCGACCTGAGGAAAATGCAGCAGAGGACACAATAGGGGAAATGCAGCACAAAATAAGTAAAGAGGAAGTACAGGAATACCTGGTTAACCGAAATGAATTTAAGGGGGGTTGCAGACTGCCAGAAATAGTGCAAATTGAGTCCACTTTAAGGGTTAGGGTTAGTGCTAGGGAATCATGGGAATTGTTTGTTTTTTTCTGAGACATTGAGTCTTCTCTGTCAGAGAGCTCTGGTGCCACAATAAACTACAGTTCTCATGATTCCCTAACCCTAACCCTAACCCTAAAAGTGGACTCAATTTGCACTATTTCTAGCAGTCTGCAAAGGCCCTAAGTCAGGGGTAGGCAACCTTTCCCCTTTAAGGGCCGAGGGACTTCAGCTCCCAGAAGCCTCAGCCATGTTGGCCAATAGTCTCATGTTGGCCAATAGCTCCTGGGATCCTGGGAGCTGAAGTCCCTCGGCCCTTAAAGGGGAAAGGTTGCCTACCCCTGCCCTAAGTCTCCAGGACCAGATGAACTACATCCAAGGATATTAAAAGAACTGGCAAATGTAATCTCAGAGCCACTGGCAATAATCTTTGAGAACTCCTGGAGAACAGAAGTCCCAGCAGACTGGAGGAGGGCAAACATTGTCCCCATCTTCAAAAAGGGGGAAAAAGAGGATTCCAAAAACTATCACCCAGTTAGTCTGACATCAATACCATGAAAGATTCTAGAACAGTTAATTAAACAGACTCTGAACATTTAGAAGGGGATGCCATAATCACTAAAAGTCAACATAGGATTCTCAAAAACAAGTCATGTCAGACTAATCTGATCTCTCTCTATATATAAAATTACCATCTTGCTAGATGAAGGGAATGAGGTAGACATAGCATATCTTGATTTCAGTAAGGCTTTTGACAAGGTTGTCAGGAATTTGTGAATGGGACTTAGAGTCATGAGTGGAAATGTACAGATTTATGGAGAATTTTTCCTGTAAGAAGGCACTGAGAGAAAAACAGGCTAGACATACACCAGGTGTCTTGCAGACATAAACATAGCACCAGAGGAGGATCAACAAGTTGGTGTTATGAGAAAAGAGAAGGAACAGATCAAAAACACATTACATCACGATGTTGACACATCACAGGTCACATGAGTCATGACACAGAAACCAGGGGTTGGACTAAGGGTCTGGGAAAGGAACACAACCAATCAGCAAAGAGAGTTACACCCAAATGGGTGGAAGCTTGGGGGGAGACAAAATCGTTTGTCTAACTCTGGGAGGTGTGCTGGGGGCTGCTGCTGGTTTTCTGGCTACTGCTGTGTGAGTGTTGCAGGGAACTGATTTTGTAAACAATATGGACTGTATATAGCTGAATGTAGAACTTATAGTTGTTGCAATAAAGCTGCATTTATTAGCATACAACTGGAGTGGTTTTATGACTGCTGAACAGCTGGAGAGCTGAGGCAGGAGCTTCATCAAGTTTCCAGATGGGAGGAAAAGTCTGGAGGACGTGCAGGAGAAGAGCCAGCTTTTCCTGTCAACTCTGCTGAATGGTAATTCATAACTGCAACTCACATCATCCACCTACTGACAAAGGTCCCCCATGATATTCTTGCAAACAAGATAGTAAAATGTGGGCTAGACAATACAACTGTTAGATGGATTAGTAACTGGTTTGCCCTCCTCCAGTCTGCTGGATCTTCTCCTGTTCTCCAGGAGTTCTCAAAGATTATTGTCAGTGGCTCTGAGATTACATCCTGGAGAGAAGTGACCAGTGGGGTGCCACAGGGTTCTGTCCTGGGCCCAGTGCTCTTCAACATCTTTATCAATGATTTGGATGAAGGAATAGTGGACATGCTTCTCAAATTTGCAGATGACACCAAATTAGGAGGAATAGCTAATACCTCAGAAGACAGGATGAAAATTCAAAATGATCTTAATAGATTAGAAAGCTGAGCCAAAGCTAACAAAATGAATTTCAACACAGAGAAATGTAAGGTACTGCACTTAGGGCAAAAAAATGAAATGCTTAGATATAAGATGGGGGACACCTGGCCTAACAAGACTACGTGTGAAAGGGATCTAGGAGTCCTAGTGGACCACAAGTTGAACATGAGTCAACAGTGTGATGCTACAACTAAAAAGGCCAATGCAATTTTAGGCTGCATTAGTAGAAGTATAGTATCTAGATCAAGGGAAGTAATAGTGCCACTGTATTCTGCTTTGGTCAGGCCCCACCTGGAATACTGTGTCCAGTTCTGGGCACCACAATTCAAAAAGGATTTTGAAAAACTGGAGCGTGTCCACAGGAGGGCGACTAAAATGGTGAAGAGTCTGGAAACCATACTCTACGAGGAACGACTTAGGGGACTGGGTATGTTTAGCCCAGAGAAGAGACGGTTAAGAGGGGATATGATAGCCCTGTTTAAATATTTGAAGGGATGACATATTGAGGAGGGTGCTAGCTTGTTTTCTGCTGCCCCAGAGAACAGGACCCGGAACAATGGATGCAAGCTCCAGGAAAAGAGATTCCATCTCAATATTAGGAGGAACTTCCTGACAGTGAGAGCTATTCGACAATGGAACATATTCCCTCAGAGTGTGGTGGAGTCTCCTTCTTTGCAGGTCTTTAAACAGAGGCTGGATGGCCATCTGTCGGGGATTCTTTGATTTTGAGTTCCTGCATGGCAGGGGTTTGGACTGAATGGCCCTTGTGGTCTCTTCCAACTCTATGATTCTATGATCTGTTAGTGATAATAGAGAGAAGGAACTGTCATTTCAGACTTCAGTCATAAGCAGACTTACTAGAGAGTAAGCCTCCACTTTATGTAATAGGACTTACCTACCCTGGAGTGCATGAGCAAAAGACATACTGCTCATTCTTTTCAATAGACATAAATCAAGTTCAACAGTGCATTCTGTATGGGTGTCTCCTTCACTGCAGTGTTTCTCAATCTCACCTGTGTTGCAACCTGGGTCCCATCATGATAGTAATAGCAAGAGCATTTACATTTCTATACCACTTAATAGTGAACTCAGCGACTTTCTTTGGTTCATGATAGAAACAAAGAGCTCAGATTTTTCATGTATAGTAGTTCTTTGTTTAGATGCATTCTATTATTATATTTATAATTTCTAGTACATTTTAAGAACATAAAAATTGTAGTAGTATCATTAGCAATAAACAGATGCTATCTCTCAGTCTAATATACATTGCAGTATTGCAAGGATAAAATCAGAACGATGTAGCAACTGTGTGTGCTACCTTGGAGAAAATGGAATACATAAAATAAATGTACAATAATCATGATAGCTAAAATTGCTAACTCTTTCCCCCAAAGACTTCCATTTCTTGGAAATGCACAGTCAAAGGACAATATTGCACTCATACCATGATTGCAACCCCCCTTCTTTTTAAGCAAGTGTGAGCCAGCTTTTTGAAGACAGTATGTTTTAAAACCAACCACTGGACTGTGACAACAGGTGATTTTCTTATGATGCATTCATTTGTATGCAGGTATGGCTCATGCATGTAAAATATGTACAGTCACCCCCTCCATTTTCACAGAATCGGAGTCCACATCCCTTGCCCGTTCTCAGGTGGCAAATGGAGGGGGACAAAATGGGGGGGGGGGCTGCAGCATGCAACCGCAGGTGCCCATGGGCACGTGTTGCCATTCAAGCCAATGGGGCTTGAATATTGACAATTTTCCATTTTTGTGGGGGGAGAGGTCTGGAACAGATTCCCCATGAAAATGGAGGGACAACTGTATTTTCTCAGAACATAATGATTGTCAAACTTGAGCAAATTCAAGAACTCTGTGTATCAATAAATCCAGTGAGTTGAACCAACAAGAAGTTTATTGAGAACACATAGTCAGAAATTCACCAGTCAGCGTTTAAGCCAGAACTGCCCCCTCCAAGCCTAACGATATCTTAAAAACCCCAAACCTTGGTGCCAAAACCAACACCCACCTCCAATTCCCATCGCTTTCCCTCCCATCAAGCCAGCCCCCCTTTTCCAAACCTTCTCACCAGTGCTATCTCTCTTCAGCATAGGCATTCCTCCCAACACCTCTCCTTCCAGTTACATCCAGACACCAACATCCCACAACTCACACATTCCAAAGGCCTAACTTTCTCAAAACTATCCTAGCCCGGTACCAATAGTCCCAACCCCCATACCAACTAACGTATTTGCTATGACTACTAACATACACAAAATCCTCTATCAACTACAACTATTAAAATACTAAAACATTTAACCCAACAACAATGAAAACCTGACAGAATCCATGCACGCAGGCATGGTTCTGACAATGATGCAAAACATTCTAATTCTGGGGATGGGTAGAGGAACTGAGTAGAGTGCTCGCTTTTTGTCATTCTATAAGTCGTGGTCTCACCCAATGTATCACAAATAACCCTAGTTTAGCAACCCTCTCCAGCTCTGAACTTTGCATTTATAATTTCAGTTCTGCAGATACTCTGAGAGGAGCTTAGGGATGTGGACCACTTGACATGTACTGTGACTTCTTGGTAACATTGAGTGCTTTTTCCTTCCCCCCCCCCTCCACTTACATTACCAGCCTAGGTTAGTACACCAGCTGTGACTTTCCTGACACTAAGAGTTCAATTAATGAAGGGTGATCTTTTCTCTACTAATCTCCTGATTTTAGGGTTACTGTAATGCATGAGTTGGTCTGGGCAAAAATTGTAGTTGGTTCAAGATATCTCCTAGGGTTCTGACTTAACCAGCCCACTGAAAGCATGTTTTGCCAACTTACTTCTGAGCCCAAGTCACAATGCTGTTTATGGTAATTAAAACCCCACACATTTTGGACCTCAGAAGGGACCCTAAGGACACTACTTATGCATTGTCTTGCTTGGATATTAAGGCCCCCTACTGAAGTCCTTCTCCACCTTCACCATCATCACAAATGGGGGTGAGGTGATGGCTAAAGAGAAAATTGTTAGGCACAAAGCAAACCCCTTTTCTTTCTTTTAGCTTTTAAAACTACTTTGATATGTGTTTTAATCTCTGTTTGTTGTACTGTGTGGTTTCCTTTCTTGTTTTATGTGTTTTTAGCCCTTTTTAGATTTGCTTTGGTTTTTTGTCTTATTGTATTTATTGTCTTTAATTTGTATTGCAAACTGCCTTGGGATATATATTATGAAAGCTGGTATATAAATATCTTAAATAAACCAACCAGTTGACCGGTAAATAAATAAAATTGTGGCCATGTGCCTAGCACCATTCTTGCTTCTGCAGTCAGGCAGCAATAAAACTGGAACATTTATTGGACTCTTGGCAAACACACTTTCATACATGGCTGGTAGTTTCAAGTGGATGGGTTACAATTTGTGCAGGCCTAGCCTAGTGCCATCTAAATAAAACAAAAAGGAGGGGGGGGTTCAACAGCAATGCAAAGTGGTGGCATTAATTGTGGTGTTTTTAAAAATATATATATGCAATTCACGGTCAGTAAGCCTATGAACAAAACCCATTCTCAGGAGGCAACTAGTGATATAAATCTTCACTCATTTCATTATTGCATGCAAGAACAAACAATTTCAAATGTTTCCTTCCCACTGGATGAGGTTATTACAAGGAATTTTGCACATTTTTCATTTCAGCAATTGTTTCTGGGGGGAAATGCACAAAATTTTAGAAAATTGCATTAAAATTTCCCCCAAAAGGTCCCCCCATAAAAAAAAAATCTATCTAGATTCTCAACACTTGTTTTGATGAATCAATGCATCCCTTCTCATCACAGAAGAGAAAAATTTTCCAGTATTCTTTACATTGCTATAGATAGATCCCTAGAGCTTCCAATTATTTTCTTTCTCAAATTATATGTAAATAAATGCATGCGACTAAGAATGTATAATTATTTTAAAAAAATCACTAATGTTTTTGTCAATGAGAAAAGAAGTACATTAAGAAAAATGCATTTAAAATTATACATCAGGAAAAATGTGAATCATCAGACAAAAATTTCTATGTAATGTGGGGTGAGATCACAACTAGCTATTGGATTCAAACAGGATGAGAATAGTGATGGGATTTTGAGAAATATGACAAAAAGGACAGTGAAAGCTTTCCACATCCTTCACTGCAATGAATCCCACTGTGAAAAGTATTCCAGGATACTCTGGGCTCAGCTGCAAATAATGTCACACCAGGAGAAACCTCTTCTCACTCCAGAAGGCAGCAGGGTCAAGCTTCCAAGGGTGAGGCAAACAAGCCAGGTAAACAGGATACTTATCTCTCAAATTTTAAAATTTGTAAAGTCTGGATGACACATGGATACAGACCAAAAGAGGAAGGCAGCTTAGCAGAGGCCTAGCTGTCACTGAGGATCACTGGATCATTTCAGCGAACAAATAGAGATGTTCAAGAGGCTGGAATCTGTGCCATACAGTAAGTAAATTAAAATTCCTGCACGTGGAAAATTAGCATGTCAAGGTAAAGGAAAAATGTTCAGTAAGGTGGGACATTCAGTCAGGGGAGCCTTTATCTGTGGTCTGAAGTGATATAACCCAGCCACAAATTTTCCACCTCAGTGACAACTAGACTAAAAGAGCAGGCAAGTCTTAGACCATTTAACTGAATTACATGCCTGCAGATGATTCAAGTGGGGCATGGCCAGCCAGAAATGAAGTTCAAAAGATTCCAATTATTTCTCGTGGGTCAGAAGCTGACTAATATGTGTTACTAAATACTAGACTAGGAAGTTCAAGCAAAATTTCTACAAATTAGGAGACTAGGGAATCCCCTCTTTCCTCCATCCCAACTAGCTACCAAAGGCACAGAGACTTTCAGGCCCATAGGTCAATGGCCCATAAACATCTTCTGCCGTTACCTCCAAGAGGTTATTTACATTTTAAATACTAGTTTACACAGTACTGAGCTTTGCAGTCAGTAATGCTATTGGACATATCTTGAGTTTTTTAGGCAGGGAAGCTGGTGCACTGAACAGAGCTGTGCTTTCCATACCTGAAAGCTAATGCCCTGGGGCTTGTCCCTGAATAGACATATCTAAAACTGAGCTATGCTTTGTAGGGAAATATCCAAATGTGTAGGAATTACAGATCTTGTGTTGGTCCCACCCTGACTCCTTTCTCCTTATCATCGCAAGAGTTATGTTCCCGAGACTTTGACAAATTGTAATTCTACTTCCCAACTGAAAAATATTTCCCACCCTGGTATTAGCATAACCGAGCTAAAATATATTTCCCAAACTAGCATTAGCATAACCCCATTTGGCCTTCAGCACATAGGGCCTTTGCAGACTGCTAGAAATAGTGCAAATTGAGTCCACTTTAAGGGTTAGGGTTAGTGCTAGGTCTGAGACATTGAGCCTTCTCTGTCAGAGAGCTCTGGTGCCACAATTAACTACACTTCCCATGATTCCCTAGCACTGAGGGGGGAAGCAGACGGCTAAAAGGGCTGTTTTGGGGGCAAGGAAGGGGAGGGGCAGCCACACGGTGGGCGCCCCAACCCCTTCCTGAAGGCATCGTCAGAGCGCCGGCCCCTCCACACGGCTGGCGCTCTGACGATGCCTTCCTGCCGCAGCGTTTGCACACGCTGCGGTGGAAGAGTTGCTGAAGGTGCGCCACCAGCCTTTTGCGGTGCACCTTCGGCAACTTGTGGAAGGAGCGCTATTTTAGCGCTCCTTCCAGGGGCAGTGAAGCTGCGCTGCGGGGCTGAGGTGTGCGGATTCCTCGGCCCCGCGGAGCAGCTTCCCGGGGTGGCCCACGTCCGCCCGTCTGCTTTCCCCCTGAGTAGGGGCAGTTAAAGTGGACTCAATTTGCACTATTTCTAGCAGTCTGCAAAGGCCCATAGTTTTCAATGGACTCTCTCAGGTTCTGGTGGGCTTAAAGGCTATTTGACTGTAGGTTAAGTTGCCATGAGGGAATGTTGGCTCAAGTGCTTGAGATGCTGACTCTGTTGATTGCAAGATTGACAGGTTGGCAGTTCAAGGCCCAGGTGCTGCATGATGGGGTGAGCTCCCATCACTAGTCCCAGCTTCTGCCAACCTAGCAATTCAAAAGCATGCAAATTCAAGTAGATGAATAGGTACCACTTCAGTAGGAAGGTAAACAGTGTTCTGTGCAATCATGCTGGCCACATGATCACAGAGTAGGCTCTGAGTAACGGAGATGAGCACTGCCCCTTACAGTTGGACACAACTGTAAACCTTGTCAATGGGGAATACCTTTACCTTTACCTTTACCCAGGGGTAGGCAACCTTTCCCCTTTAAGGGCCGAGGGACTTCAGCTCCCAGAAGCCTCAGCCA
This sequence comes from Phrynosoma blainvillii, assembly GCA_026167975.1. Classification (NCBI taxonomy): domain Eukaryota; kingdom Metazoa; phylum Chordata; class Lepidosauria; order Squamata; family Phrynosomatidae; genus Phrynosoma; species Phrynosoma blainvillii. The sequence goes on from JANUYF010000004.1 coordinate 160,858,791, forward strand.
TGTTGGCCAATAGTTCCATATTGGCCAATAGCTCCTGGGATTCTGGGAGCTGAAGTCCCTCGGCCCTTAAAGGGGAAAGGTTGCCTACCCCTGCCTTTACCTTTACCTTTACCTTTATGTTGCCACCTCTAATGAAGCAGGTCTTTATCTAGCAGAGAAGAATACTTCTGATAATACTGGGAAAATGTTGCAGGGAAGCAGGCAATGACATCAGTATCTTATCATGCACTCTTCTTTCTGCTATTTGAAGTAAAAGCATTTCATCATAGGTGTCTCTCATTCTTTCTCACTCTTTTATATACATGCTTCTATTCCCCCCCCCCATGCTGTTGCAAAGTGTCTGCTGTTCAGTCTACAGCAATAAACATGCCAGAGTAATTAATGTCTTTACAACTTATTACAATCCTCAGATAATTAATCACAAAAGCTAAACATGCAGTCTCACCCTCCTAATGTGTTAATGCTCTAATTATTATGCCTCAATTAAAAGGAATTCAGTGCTCCTTACATAGAAGTGCATGTTTAATAAGGGCACTTGAGTGCAGGGAGACTGAAGAGGAAGGAAGGAAGGAAAGGAGAGAGATGGAGGGAGGTGGGAGGCACAAGAGAGACCATCATTCTTAATGAGGTTTCATTTGTGGCTCTAGGCAAAAACCTGACAGCCCCTATCTTGAATCTCACACTTGGCTGCATGCAGAACTCTGAGCCATCTGTGGTGCCTTTGCGCTCTGTCTATTGCCAGGATATTTTTAGGAGTGGTAACGTATGTGAGTGAGGAAGGAGGAGTCTGTCAGAGATGAGCAGCAAAGTGCTAGTTCAGGTAGGGCTGGAATTCAAGGAGGTCATTGGTTTGTCCAAGTGGCCCTCCAATTGAAGCTTGGCTCCTATTAGGAAAGGCAAAATCAATGTTTTAATCTGTGTGGCTGACTCAATGTCACCACCTCTCATGGCCACAGATCCTGTATTCAGGTGTGAGTGCCAGTTTCAAACTTTGTGTTAAGCTTGTATGATTCTTTACCCTGGTTGACTTAACTGAAACAGGTGTGTCAGTGAGAGTTGTGCATCAGTATCACATTTCAGATTTCTCAGAAAGACTTGTCTCTTTAAAGGTAGGGTGAAAATAAATTAAGATATTTTTAAAAACCCAAGCAATCTTATTATTTCGTTAAGACAAACAAATGCATAACAGCACATGATTCCATAGACTAAAGTTAAATCATCTGGTCTCAAATGGCCTGCTTATGGAAGTGTAGCTAATGTGACATGTGTCATGGCCCTGGGCCAATGTTTGTTATCACTGTCAATACCTGGCCTGCCTGAACTGACATTTGCCATTTTTAAAAAAATACAGAAGTCATTACTTAAAGTCAAAAATAGTCTATGTGCCTGCCAGAGATTATTTCATAATCAATATTTCTGTAATACTTAATTGTTCTTCTACCTCTGTCATATTCAATGTTATATTGTCCAGATTTTAGCCAAACTGTGGTTATATATTTTTGTGTCTCTGCTAGACTGTCAGTATTGCCTACATTTGCACATCGTGTTAAGCTATTGCTTATATTAGCATCCCACCCCCATTTTGCTATAACTTGCCTTGTGGATAATCTAACAGCCCACTGCTTGTTTTCCTCATTTCTTTATTTGTCTCCTTCCTCATTTGTCAGCACTTGTTTCAGAATAGGCAACTGAAGAAACATACCACAGACATTCTATCATTCTGGGTTTGGGTGTAACATAGGCTATAGTTTAAATAAGCCAGAATTCAGAAACACAGAACAAACCATGGCTTCCAAATGCAGTTTGTAGCTAGCTAGCAAACCAATATTTGTTTTCAGGGATGAGTTTGGACACAACAACAAAGCAGAATTAAACAAGCCACAATGTAGTTTAGCATTATCTGTAAATAATGCTACTGTTAATGTGAAGTTGAAAGCTTTCACAGATGGCATCCATAGGTTTTTGTGGGTTTTTTTGAGCTGTGAGGCCGTGTTCTAGAAGAATGTATTCCTGATGTTTCACCTGCATCTGTGGCTGGTATCTTCAGATGCCAACCACAGATGCAGACGAAACATCAGGAATACATTCTTCTAGAACATGGCCTCACAGCCTGAAAACCCCACAAAAACCAATGCTACTGTTATCTTTGGTATCTGATATCACAAGTCCAACTCTGGCCCATTGCACTGTGGTAGTAAAGGCACCTGGCCTGTTTTCCTAGGTGAGTGGTTTGACCACAGACCTTTTCCAAAGGCCTTTTCCAAAGCTGAGACAAAGGGAAAAGTTCAGGCACTCTATACCTGATGGATCCTGGTGGGTTTGTGTCCATAACTGATGCATGTGGCTGGAGATGTAAACCCAGATGTTTTTCCTGAGGTGGAGGTTGCTCTAAATTAGGGCAAAGTTCTGCCCACAAAGGCAAAAGGCCATCTGGCAGCCAGGTGGGCATTCACTCTGACTTCTTCCACTGTTTCCCTGAGTTAGGAACCAAGGTAAGGCCCAAGGTAGGGCTTGTTAGGGACCCAGGCAAATCATCCCTAGGAAAGGACTTTATCAGGTGTCCCACATATTTTTGAGAGTTGGGATTGCTGTGGAATCTCAATCTTCTCCCTCCTCAAAGGGCTATGCCCAGAACTCACATTGTCCAAGAACTAAAAACATGACTTGTCTCTGGCACAATACATCTAAGAATGTGTACTTTTCCTGGCTTTATTGTCTGGCTCAGTCAGCTGTTTTGTTTCTGAAATCATGTACAGAATCTTGATCACAAGAGTCACAGTAAGAAAGGATTTGCTATTTATACAGACCATGTGAGTCAGCTAAACAATGCATTAGCTTTATGTACTTGGTGTGAAAAGAGTGTGAAGTGAAAGCTGGGAAGAGAAAAACAGCCATTTTTAGGAATCTAAAATGTGATGCAGTTCTATGATAAAAGCTCTATTAAGATCCTATGAGATCAGAGTTTTGCCCAACTTTACTTCACATTCATTAGGTCTTGGCTGGAGATGTATTTACATATGTCAGAGAGAGAGAAAATGAGAGACCGTGCTGTATAAATAATACAAACTATTGAATTTTGCATACTTTGCTGCACAATTTTCACTTCTCTGCAGAATTTATTCTCTGCCTGATGATCACTGGAAGAAGGAAGAAACTAGCCAGGTTTAGCTGTCTAGAGGCCTATGCTTACTAGATGCAGATCTGTATTTTATAATTCCTTTCTGTCAGCTACAAACAGACTCTCATTCTTCCTTCTAGAATCCCTTATAATGTTTCAGTCTCGTATACATCCTGTGTGGACTGTTCTGTTTAGCCAGGACTATGGTGTCTTGGATCAAAAAATATATCTCCCACATACAGTTCAACAAGATGCTGAAGCTCTGTGTTCCCACTAGAAATTTTATTTGCAACATACAATTGGAAAAGGTCACAAAGGGCATCTAGTCCAACCATCTCTCCTACAGGAACACACACTTAAACCACTCACAAGAGATGGCCATCCAACCTCTGTTTAAAGACTTCCAAAGATGTGCTTTTGAACAGTGACAACTGTATTCAGCAACCACACTGGCTTTTGAAATTTCAGCAGGGTCTCCCACCTTGTCTTTCATGCATTATTTTTTCAATTGTGTCAAATTACATGTTGAGAGAAATGTGTGCTCTCTCAGAGTCAAAGTATTCATTATGGCAAATTCACTGTTTGCCCTATTCTCCATCCCTCAATCAGAGTTCTCAAGAGATGTGTGCCTCAGCAGCCAAACTTGCAAATTCGGTAACCAATCAAAAGACAAGGCATGCTATATATAAGATGTGCATGGGAATCGTGTGCTGTGATGGACCGTATAGCTACACTGCAGAAATAAAGCAGTTTGACACTACTTTAACTGCCATGATTTGATCCAACAGAATCCTGGAATTTGTAATTTTGGAGGCACTAGAGTTCTCTGACAGACCAGGCTGAATACCTCACCAAACTTACAAATCCAGCATTCCACAGGATGGAGCCATGACAGTTAAAGTGGTGTTAAAGTGCTTTATTTCTGCAGTGTCTAAGAGCTGAGGCAGAAGTATTTCACCACATGGCAGAGCAGCTTTGGTCTAATCTGCACTGCAGAAATAATGCAGTTTGAAAATACTTTAACTGCCATAGTTCAATGATATGGAATTCTGGAGTTTGTAGTTTGTAGTTTTGTGAGATATTTAGCCTTTTTTGTCAGAGAGCTCTAGTGTCACAACAGACTACAAATCCCAGAATTCCATAGAATTGAGTCATGGCAGTTAAACTAGTGTCAAATTGCATTATATATACAATGCAGATTGTATATTATTATTATTATTATTATTATTATTATTATTATTATTATTTAACTGCCCTTGTGTTCACCCCAACTCATGGCAATCCTGTGGATGAGACATAGACCCCCTATCCTCCACTGCTCTGCTTAGGTCCTGCAAATTCCAGCCCATGATCTCCCTGATTGAGTCTGTCCACCCGGTGTGTGGTTTCCTTCTCTTTCTACTACCTTCTACCTTTCCTAGCATTATTATCTTTTCTAGTGAGCCATGCCTTCTCATGATGTGGCCAAAGTATGACAGCCTGTTTGATCATCTTGGTTTCCAAGGATATTTCAGACTTGATCTGTTCAAGGACCCATTTGTTTGTCTTTTTGGCTGTCCACAGTATCCTCAATACTTTTCTCCAGCACCAGATCTCAAATGAGTTGATACTCTTCTTATCACCTTTCTTCAGTGTCCAACTTTTGCATCTGTACATGGTGATGGGGGATATGATGGCTTAGACAATTCTGACTTTAGTGTTCATTTAGTGTATCATTACTCTTTAGGACAGGGGTAGGCAACCTTTCCCCTTTAAGGGCTGAGGGACTTCAGCTCCCAGAAGCCTCAGCCATGTTGGCCAATAGCTCCTGGGATTCTGGGAGCTGAAGTCTCTCGGCCCTTAAAGGGGAAAGGTTGCCTACCCCTGCTTTAAGATCTTGTCTAGCTCTTTTATCACTACCCTTCCCACTCCTAGGCTTCTTCCAATTTCTTGACTGTAGTCTCCATTCTGATCAATGTTTGATCCTAAGGACAGAATTCTTTAACTATTTTGATTTCCCCATTATATAGGTTGAATTTATGTGTTTCTCCTGTGGTCATTATTTTTGTCTTCAGAGCCTTTACAGACTGCCAGAAATAATGCAACTTGAGACCACTTTAACTGCCCTGGCTCAATGTTAGGGAATTGTGCGAATTGTAGTTTTTTCTGAGACATTGAGCCTTCTCTGTCAGAGAGCTCTGGTGTCACAATAAACTACAGTTCCCATGATTCCCTAGCACTGAGCTAGGGCAGTTAAAGTGGTCTCATGCTGCATTATTTCCGGCAGTCTGTAAAGGCTTATGTGTAGCATTAATCCTGCTTTTGCACATTCTTCTTTGACTTTCTTTCATGATTATTCCAAGTCTGTGGTACTTTCCACTATATATGGTGTCATCTGCATATCTTAGATTGTGGATATTCCTTCCTCCTATCTTCACTCCTCCTTGTTCTGAGTTTAAACCTGCACATCTTATGATATTTTCTGCATACAAGTTGAACACGTAGGGTGATAAAATGCAGCTTTGTACTACCTCTTTACTGATTGGGAACCATTCTGTTTCTCTGTATTCTGTTTTAACCATAGCCTCTTGTCATAAGTACAGATTTCTCCTCAGGACTATCAAATATAGTGGCACTCCTATGATCACTGTAAAGGCAAAACAAAAAACGAAAACATTAGAGTACTCTAATGGATAGGAATCAATGATGGCTTTTGGATCCTGTTGGGCTGCAAGTTGCAGCAGTGCTAGCCAGATTATTAATAATGAGGAATGCTGGGAGATGCAGTCTAACAACATCTGAAAGGCTTCATGAGCCACACCCATGTGCTAAACTTATGATCTAGGTTCATCTTCTAAGGAACTAGAAAAGAGTGCAAACTGAGATTCTCCAGAAGTTACATTCTCCCCATCCCAGCCATGTATTTTGACTTTTATGTACAGAATTACAGCATACACAATAACGTTTTAAGGGGGGAGGGAAAATGTTGTTTTACGTTGTATGCTAATTTTTATGCTGTAAACTGCCCGGATTGGACTACCAATGGGCGGTATAAAAATAAAATTTATTTTTAGTATTATTATTATTATACACATGGTCTTGGTCTCAGCACAAGTGACATACACAGTTTTAGGTTATAATACTAAATAAAAACTGTTGCCATGTAGGACATGTTAAACCAGAGCAGGAAAGGTGCTACAGATCTGACTGGGATGATAATAATGAGTGCAAATAAAAACTTGAGTACATTTTCTTTAAAAAAAAAAAAAACCTACACAGGGCAATCGGGCAGTTATATGCTTCATAGGCTATTTCTTCATTTTTAAGGTCACATGCCTTTATGCAATTCATGCTGCCACACAAACACACAGTTTGCGGCAAATGTCTGTACTGTTACTTTACTACAAGCCCTTACCTTCAGCTTGCTGCAGCATGCAGATTCTACACAGCAGAAGTGGGCAAAGTGCAGCTTGTGGGCCCCAGGTGACCCCCCCCCCAGAGCCCCAAGAGGGAAAAAATATTTGCTCCATAATGCTCTAAAATGCCCTCTAGGTGTGGAGCCTCCCTGCCACCCCCCCCCATTAAAAAAAACAAAACAATTTTTGTAATTTTTCCACCACAATTGGGGATTTGTCCCCAAATCCTCACCAAATGTCCACTGAGGGGCATGGGGAGCATTTCCATTATGCTTTGTAACACACACACACACATGACCAATTTAGGCCCAGGAGTCCTTTTTGGAAACCCAGACATATGAGAGGAAGATCACAAGTCAGATGGATAGATTCAATTTGCGAGGTCAGAGGCCTGAATCTTCAAAACCTAAGCAAAGTAGTGGAGGACAGGTGATGAGTGGGCTCAGATGTCTTAGGCCTACTATGATTTAAAGTGAATTGCTGATCAGGTTATATGACCATTGTTCCCACTTGAAACCAGTTCCAATCCTACTGTGCTCAGTTTCAATCGTGATGAAGCAAGATAAACACACACACACACACAAAAATCGCTGTTTCCTGACACTAGTTTTTTGGTGGTTCTTTTGAAAAGAATTGTGTTCAACAAGTAGGAATGACAGATCTGAATCACATCATTCTGGAGGGGAGAGACTAATGGCAGAGGGGTGTTTACCATCCTGACTCAGTTTTTGGGAAATTAGCCATTCCCCGTCCCTCTCAGCCCTGCCTTTGTGCTTGTGGTGTGACTTATGGGTGCATTATATATATATATGACAGGATATGTGATCCACTGTATTTGGAACTACTTGCAATTGCAGGCGGACTGCAACTCAGCAAAACAAGTAGTTGCAAAACCAATGGCTCGTATATCCTGTCAATTTATATATATATATATATATATAGAGAGAGAGAGAGAGAGAGAGAGAGTTCCCAAGCCAGACTGCTCAAAAGGGAAGTGGTGTGCTTGAGTAGCCTGGGTTGCTGAGGGGCGGAGGAAGGCTCAGTTGCTAAAGTTACCCCACTCAGTGCCTGGAATGGCTCCATCCTCACCGTGTTGCCGCTTGCATCACTGATGATGCACAGATAATTAACATGCATTTTGAAGTGGTGCAAACTAGTGAGAATGACAATTGTGCCAAAAATGAAGCGATTACAAGGGGATAATGAAAAGATCCGCTTCCATAGTGGGAACAACAGACCTTTTGGAATCGATTCACTGACATGGAGTGAAGGCAAATCTCAAACTGGTTTAAATGTAAGTGGGAATGATCCCTTAGAGATCTCTCATCCACAGAGTCAGCATGAGTCGAGGTTGACTCAAGGACAGTTAACAACAACAATTATTGTAAATAATTAAAGAAAGATAAAAGGATGAAAATTATAATTTCATTTCTGAGTGGTTGGGAAATACAGCTTATTTGATGATAGATTGATAGAGGATGTACAGAATTAGTTTGGTTTTTATTGTTAGGTGATTATTAATACTGTAAACTGATAGAGATTATCAAAAAGGAAAGCTTACTGCTGGACATAAAGAAAACAAAAATAATGACCACAGAGAATTTACATAAATTCAATCTAGATTACAAGGAAATTGAACTAGTCAAAGATTTCCCATACCTTGGATCAAAAATTGATCAGAATGGAGACAGCAGTTAAGAAATCAGAAGAAGACCAGGAATGGGAATGGAAGATGTGAAAGAACTAGATTAGATCCTAAAGTACAAAAATACAAACAGAGCACTAAAGGTAAAATTGTCCAAGCTATTATATTTCCCATCACCATTTATGGATGTGAGAGATGAATACTGAATTTACTCATTTGAGATGTGGTGCTGGAGAAGGTTGCTGAGGATACCATGGATGGCCAAAAAGAAAAACAAATGGGTTCTAGAACAGATGAAGCCTGAACTCTCCCTTGAAGACAAGATAATGAAACTGAGGTTGCTGTACATCACGAGAAGACATGACTTATTAGAAAAGACAATTATACTAGGAAAGATAGATGGCAGTAAGACTGCATGGCAAATGGCTAGACTTAAACATGGAGGTTATGGATCTTAACCTGCAAAATCTGGGGGAGGGCAAGGGGGTCTTGGAGATATCTCATTCACAGGGTCGCCGTGAGTTGAGGTCAACTCAAGGCAGTTAACAGCAAACAAAATTAATATTTACTAAAACTGTATTAAGGGATTTTCCATATGAAACATATATATGCTCTGTATCAGTATTGATCCTGATTACTAATAAGTATAGTTTACAGAAAGCAGGTTGATTTTTTTTTTTTATTGTATGAGAGAGGGGGGTATACATAAATTATGTACTTTGATACTATTGAGTGGAATGAAAGTCACTTTTATTTGCATTTCTTCTTTTTTTTCCTTTTCTTCTATTGGTAGTTCTTTGCTTTTGTGTTTCTTTTGCTTTGATTCTCTGTTTTTCATGTTTTTATGTAGTGTTCATATTCTATTTAATATAGCTGGAAATTTTAAAATAATTTTCTAATAAAAACCCAAATAGCCTTGGCCTGCAACAGACGAGCAGAAAAGAGCGACTTCCAGCCACTTCAGGGGTAGGACGTGCAGATGACACATGCGTCCAGAGTGTCCGGAAACTGCTCCGTGGCTGCCTAAGCTGGCCCAAAGCCAGTCAAAAAAAGAGTGCTGGGAAAGTGCTCTTGGCCAGTGGCCTATTTAGGGCCATGGCAACAGTCAGCTCCAGGACCACAGCATCTGGTTGCAGTGGTCCCATGCCAATCGGAGATCGATTGGGATTAGAGCCGCCTCTGGCCACTCCAAGCTGCCAGCCTGCTTCACCTCAACCTATCTTTCTTAGAGTCCCTGTTCTGGTAGCCCTAGCTCTGCTTTTATGGGCAAGGAAGCCTGGAACATGGTCTTTTCCCAAGGCTTCTTTTGCCACATTTGCTGAAGGACTTTCCTCAGATCCCTGCACCATCCTTGGGATAATTGAACTAATCTCTGGAAAGGACCCTGTTCTAGAGGTTTTTCCCCTACAGATTGAAGAATCTGACCCCTTTACCCACTTTCCTCTTTTGTATGTGGATGTCTCTTTGACATCCCAGTGGAAAAAAACTGCATCAGGGCCCCTCTCATTTTGCTCTGTCTTGTTCTTCCCTTCAGATGTGTCTGTAGGTTTTGCTTCTTGTAATCCAACATCTTTATTACAATTTGATCAGACAGAAACATCCCTATCTTGAAGAGGAAAGCAACAAGGATTGGAAACCAAAAAACACATGTCTAAACTCCTGTGTCTGGGTGTGTGAAGAACTTAGCTGCCCAAGTTGATCCACACATCCTTCTGGCAATGGTGACCCTGTACAAAAGCTAGCTATTATGGACTGCCTGTTCCTGGAGACAGACAGCAACCAGGATCTTTTCTTCCATTGCTCTTTTGATTCTCACTTGTCCTTCAAAACCTCTCAAAGGCTTTACAACCAAAGCTTGCTTAACTCAGACCCTGCTGGTATTTCCAGATCTGGAATTAGCCTATCTGTAAACACAATTTATAGAGTTTGCATATTCCTCACAGCCTAATCTATTATATGGATTTCTTTTGTTTTCCTTTGAATTTCTGCTTTATCCACCTTTTATGGATAGGAATGTGTGTTGCCTTTCAGCTTATTAATTCCACATTTGATATAATAAGATGTGTAATACAATTCCAATTTCAGATAAAGTTATTCCCCTCAAACTACTTGTTTCATGCATTTTGGAATCCTGTGTAATAGATAAATGCTGTAGATAATGTGTTTCCTTTATTGCAAAACATAAACAACCTCCTATATGTATATATCTCAAAATGTGTGCAAGGTTATTTATGAATCTAAAGAAGACACCTCAAAGAATCATAGAATCATAGAGTTGGAAGAGACTACAAGGGCCATCCAGTCCAACCCCCTGCCATGCAGAAACTCAAAATCAAACAATCCCTGACAGATGGCCATCCAGTGTCTGTTTGAAGACCTCCAAAGAAGGAGACTCCACCAGACTCCAAGGGAGTGTGTTCCAATGTTGAACAGGTCTCACTTACAGGAAGTTCCTCCTAATGTTGAGGTGGAATCTCTTTTCCTGTAGTCTGAATTGTTCTGGGTCCTGTTCTCTGGAGCAGCAGAAAACAATCTAGCTCCCTCCTCGATATGACATCCCTTCAAATATTTAATGAGGGCTATCATATCACCTCTTAACCATCTCTTTTCCAGGCTAAAAATACCCAGTTCCCTAAGTTGTTCCTCATAGGGCATGGTTTCCAGACCCTTCACCATTTTAGTTGTCCTCCTCTGGACATGCTCCAGTGCTTAAATCCCTCCACTGGCTGCCAATTAGTTTCCGGGCACAGTACAAGGTGTTGGTTTCGACCTTTAAAGCCCTACATGGCTTGGGTCCATCTTACCTTAGGGATCGCCTCTTCCCGTATGAGCCCCCCCGCGCCCTTCGGTCAGCTGGAAAGAATTTGCTCCAACAGCCGAAGTTCAAACAGACCTCTCAGAGGGCATTCTCTGTCACTGCCCCTAAATTATGGAACGGCCTTTAAGAAAGCAGCTAAGACGGATCTCTTCCGCAGGCCTTCCCAGAATAATCTCCTTATAGAGATGAATATATTGGATTCTCTCCTCCCAAATCTCTCTGCCGACGGTGGTATTTTATTATTATTGTTATCTGTTTATTTTTATATTAGTCTCATTTTGCTCTTAAAATTTTCAAGTTTAATCCTGTTTTAAGGGGTGTGGGAGGGGATGTGGGTGGAGGGAATGGGATATTGGATTGTCTTTTAACCATTGTATTTTTAACTGTTGTAAGCCGCCCCGATTGCGGTGCAGAGGGGCGGGTTATAAATAAAAATTTATTATTATATTATTATTATATTATTATTATTATTATTTCAACATCCTTTTTGTGGTGCCCAGAACTGGACACAGTATTCCAGGTGGGGCCTCACCAAAGCAGAATACAGTGGCACTATTACTTCCCTTGATCTAGAAACTGTATTTCTATTAACTTGTGGTTCAGCTTGTGGTCTACTAGGCCTCCTAGATCCTTTTCACACATAGTCTCGTTAACCCAGGTGTCCCCCATCTTATATCTATGCATTTCATTTTTATTTTTATTTTTTGCCCTAAGTGCAGTACCTTACATTTCTCCTTGTCATCAAATTACACATTTCTGCATGTAATTCTTTTCAAATTGAAGTAATTTGCTTCCAGCCACTACACTGCAGGGCAGTAGTCCCATTACAATTGGGATATACATCAGAACCCTGGATTCCATCTGGAATGGACTAAATCCTACATAGTCTGGTGGATTTCAGACCTGATCCCGTTGTAGCATGTGAGATGATCACTGTCTGAACAGAGGACATTCTGAGCCGACCATGCAAGCCCTGATAATCACAGCCTAAAACAACCTGAAAAGGTAAAAGTAAAGGTTTTCCTTGACATGAACTCTAGCCAAAACCAACTATAAGGGGCAGTGCTCATCTCTGTTACTAAGCTGAAGAGCCAACATTGTCCAAAGGCTACTCTAGTGGTCATGTGGCCAGCATGACTGCACAGAACACTGTTACCTTCCCATGAAAATGTACCTATTTATCTATTTGCATTTGTATGCTTTTGAACTGGTAAGTTGGCAGAAGCCCAGACTAGTGACAGGAGCTCACCCTCTCATGCAGCACTTGGGCATCAAATTGCCACATTTCCGATCTTATGATTGTCAGAATTGGTGTCTTAACCACTAAGCCACCGTGTTTCTATAAAAAACAGCCTGTAGATGTGTGTTATTATCATTTCAGCAGACTCTATTTTGTGGTAGTTTGAAAATCCCTTTTCTAAAATATCAGAATCAATAACCCCAAATTATTCAAAAGAGTGTGGCTTTCAAGCTATGGAGATGCAGGGATCCAGAGATCATATATATATATATATGAGGGGTGAGAACTCAATGATCTAGCTCAGGGGTAGGCAACCTTTCCCCTTTAAGGGCCGAGGGACTTCAGCTCCCAGAATCCCAGGAGCTATTGGCCAACATGGCACTATTGGCCAACATGGCTGAGGCTTCTGGGAGCTGAAGTCCCTCGGCCCTTAAAGGGGAAAGGTTGCCTACCCCTGATCTAGCTAGTTATTTCCAGATATTCTACATACACACCTAAAACCATTTCTGGAGCAAAGTTAGAAACAGCTGTGCACTTTTAAGTGATTTGTCTCCATTACTGAGGTACACTTCTCTCATTCAGAAGTGACCATACAACAAGCCTATTATTTGCTGATTCCTCCACCAAATTAATGTCTCAAGTCTGTACTCTTTTTTCCCCTCCCCACCAGAGTTGTCAATGGCTGAATATGCTTTACTGTCTTGGCTGTGTGTGCAAGACCAAAGAAAAGTTGCACTCTGATTAGAACTGCTGCACTCTCTAAGCTTCCAACTGAGCTGGGGTCTTACCTTTCATGTGCTTTTAGAAAACATTATAAGACAGCTGTTCTGCTCCCATGCCTAGGTGTCTTCAGTCAGATGCACCCTAGTTATCATACAGCTGGGCCTTGAATCTTGAACCCACAGTTATGATTCTGATGGCCTCATTTTCCTTTTTTCCACCCAGAATAAGAGGTTTAAATTATTTCCTTCCATCACAGAAATGTTCCATAAGACTTCATGCAGCACAGTGACAGCTGTGAAGCCCTCTCCAGTTACACTATTAATTTTATCCTTGTTTACCAGCATTAATTTTAATACCCTTCTTGGGGACTAGCATTCCACTACACCAGTTGGAGCAAAGTCCTGCGTCATTTGCCTTCTATAGGACTGTTAGGTAATTATTTTGTTTGTTGTCCCTTGGCACTATGGCACACATGTCTGTGCCTTGGCTAACTGTGTGTTTTGCTTGGGCCAAAGCTGAGAACTGGGTTCCACCACAGCTGTAGCTGCAGTAATAAAGAAAAATCTAGCCCAAGAATGTGAGATTCCTGTTGATTTATTTATTACTTGGTGACAGAACTTTGTTCTTTTTCCAGTCTGAGCAGCTTAACACCATTTTTCTAGTATATGAAACAAACAATTGATTCTGATAATAGAGGGCAAAGCCATTTCGGCCTAAGAAAACAGGGAAGGTTGGGAGAGAGGAAGGAAATACAAAATAGATAATGTGAATTATTTTTGTCTACCAATGAAATATTGTGTCTGGCCTATTAACCAGGACAGCCACTGCTTTCTACTCCTTCTCTTGTCATTTTTTGCCCATCTGGCTTTTTATGGAGATGTGAGTGATTTTTTTTAAAAAAGTCTGTTTGCTCACATGGTCCCAGAGTTCTTCAAATTTCATGTAGTTGTTGATTCACTGGCAACTGCTTGAATGGCATTTCAAAACAAAAGACAACTCGGACTGTTATTTTATGTCATTCTACCTAATTATAGGGATTATATATCCAGGATGATGTCAAAATGACAGCTGTCCAAGCACCTTTTGTTATTGTTGTTGTGTGCATTCAAGTTGTTTCCAATTTATAGGGACCCTAAGGTGAACCTATCATGGGCTTTTCTTGGCAAGAATTGCTTAGAGGAGGTTGTATCTTTGGCTTCCTTTGAGGCCGAAGGAGTGTAACTCATCCAAGGTCACCCAGTGGGTTTCCATCACTGAGCAGGGATTTGAACCCTGGTTTCTAGAGTCCTAGTACAACACCCAAATCACTGCATCAGGTTCCTCTCACCTAAGCACCTTTAGCCATGTAATGATGTCCCAAAGCCAGTCAGAATGAAGGCAATGCTAATTGCTTTCCCTCTAAATAGCTGAACACTTTTGCCTTTAATTACCTATCATAACAATTAATCACCAAAAGGGAAGCATATGCTCTCTAACTGTCCTAATTTGGCAGGGACAGTCCTGATTATTCCCCCGTCATCCTTTTTTTCAGCTACTTTTAAAAATTTCCAGTTTCTTTCACCTCGTCCTGCTTCCCCATTTTCTCCTCAGCTTACTTCAGTTGCTGGAAACTGAATTCAAAGTGCAAAAGTAGTTTGCACTCAGTTAACTCAGCAGGGGGGGGAGGGAGAGAAGTGGAATCTTGCCCTTCCCAGTAGGCTCAGGTAAAACCAAACTGCTGCAGCCTCTCCCTGCTTGTGTGTTCTTCCTCATTAATAACTTTTGCCATCTTGACCATGCTCTGATGTTGCTTGGCCATATGTGTTCTGGCTTTAATATCTGAAACATTGGAAGGTATAGAAACATGTTTGCCACTGATCAGAACTTTCACAAAAAGCATTTCCAGTTTGCACAAGTTTCACTTTTATCCCTTAGTAGGTAGAATTTAAACATTTGATATGGGAATCAAATGAATTTGATGTCAGTGCACTTAGATGCAAAATGCCACTTTACTGGTTCCCTCCCATTTCCCTGTAATTGTCTATCCCAACAGTAAACATGAGTGAATATGTTTGAGCAGTAGCTATTCTACAATATGTGTAGCAAAATCTATTGTAAAAACATTATACTTTTCTTAGAGTGCGCCTATATGTGTGCACAGAAAACTTTCTGATGAATTGTTTAGTGAACCCTCTAATTATGAAGTCAGTGCACAGCAGATTTCTGCAGCATACATTAAACAGTAATCAAAAAGGAGTGGAGATCATATGCCAATAGGTGACTGGAAAGAAGGCCCTCAAGCTATGATCCTTTGTGTTATAAATGTACAAGGATGTCTCTACATTCATCAGTAAAGCATTTAGAACAGTGGTTTCCAACCTTTGGTCCTCCAGATGTTTTGGACTTTAGCTCCCAGAATTTCTGATTGTTGGCCAAGTCGGCTGGGCCTTCTGGGATTTGAAATCTAAAAAACCTGGAAGACTAAAGTTTGGGCACCACTGATCTAGTCAGTATGCAGTATAACAAGCTTTTGAGTCATACAGAACTAATTTTAAACTAACACTTTTGCCAAGGAGCCATCTAAAAAGTCTTCTCATATTTCATTCAATAATGAAGCTACAAGAGTCAGGAAAGCGTCAGTGTATAGGATCAAGCATTACAACATTCTCCAGATGTCTCAAGACTACAACTCCAGTTGTCCCCATGGGCTATTCTGATCCTGGATGGTGGGAGCTGTAGTCCAACAGACTTGTAGGGCTCCAAGTTGGGAGGATGCTAAACTTCAGTGTTAGCCAATAAGTTCTTTGTAACAGGGAACCCTCTTTTTTTTTTTTTGTCTGCTATAAACTGATAGTACACTGATAGTACTGCTTGTATAACACACATACACACAGATACATATATAATGAACCTGTATTTTCAAACTTGCTGATAAAGGGCTAAATTCTATTGTTAGTTCTAGAAACCACAGTGTGTGACAATATGCATAGGTCTCCAAAGTGAATCCAGAAGGGTAGCAAGCAGGTGACATTTCAGGGAGGATCAGGAGGAGAAGCTATTCGTGGTGTGTGGGTTGGGCAAGAAAGGGGATGGTAGGCCTGATAAATGCTCTATAAGAACTTATGCACAAAAAGTACACTGTTTGTATTATGGTGAAAATAGTTCCTTAGATTAGTCAAACAGTGTCACATGAAAGAACAGTAAATAAATGGAATTTAGATACTTGTTGAATTGTTGTAGTGTGCTTTCATGTTGTTTCTGACTTATGACAACCCTAAGGCAAACTTATCACAGGGTTTTCTTAGCAAGATTTGTCTAGAGAGGGTTTGCCTTTGCCCTTTTCTGAGGCTGTGTGACTTGCCCAAGGTTACCCAGTGGGTTTCCATGGCTGAGCAGGGATTCAAATTCTAGTCTGGAGAGTCACAGTCCAACACTCAAACTACTACACCGCTGGCTCTAAGTGTTGAATTACCACTAGAGAACCGATTCAAAGGGTCTACTTCAGTTGGGATAGCAATTGGATTTGTGCCAATGGATGCAATTTGCACCCATCTGTTTTTCTAAAATTTGTATCTTGACTTTCCATAGTAATTCCCCGAAGTAGTTCATAGCTACTAATTAAAACAATTTACACAAATTAGCTCCTTTCCTCTTGCAAGGCTCATCCAAAACCATTTTCACCTGATAACTGCTTTCATCCCCAAGAGCCCTCAGCCCCACAAAAGATCCCTAAAAAATTGGTAGCAAATTGCAAGGATTGGTTTCTCCTCTAGTCAATTGTAAACACAAACATGGTCCCTGGTCATTATTCTTTCTTCTCAAAGCAGCTCCAAAAGTAATTAAGGGGCAGGGAGACGATGGGAGCAGAATAGTCCTCAAGCCAACACAGGCCTTTGGACTATGGCTGCTGGTTTTTAAAGGTTGCATCAACTGAACTTTGAAATATGTGGATAAGAAAGACAGAGGAATGCTTTGCTAGGTCAGATTGAAGTAAACTAGAGCCCCCAAACCATGTCTACATGGGCCAAATGAGAAAAAGCCACCACCCTCATGGTACCCTGTCTTCAGAACACAGGGCCAAAGCCCCAATTCTTGTGCAGATTGTCTCCATGACATGAGGCCAGTTGTGCACTGAATATCGCCCATCCCTCCCTTAAATTAGATCAAAAAGACTAACATTTTGCTCCAGAGCAATGGGGGCTGGCTGTTTAAATACGCATACTGCTGTGTCATTTGGTATTGCCACTGTTGGTGCATGTTGATCCCTCTTAGGTCACAAAAAGGTGCCTGGCCATGTGATCGACAATGGTTACCTCGATTTTGACCTCAGACTGAGTGAATCAGACTGGTGTCAGTGGCACCAGGCAGCACAGTGGGATGTGTGTGTAGAGTCCAAAGTGTGGAAGTACAGTTGATTCTTTGTATCCACAGGCCTGCCATCTGTGGACTGGAGCATCCTCAATGGTGGCACATGCATGCAGCTGCACCAGCATGGTTGCACACACATCACACCACCATTGAGAAGAACAGGACTTGAGGTCCCATGGTATTTGTCATCTGCAGAGGGGAGTGTCTCAAATGGAACCCCACAGATACCAAGGGCCGACCATAATATGGGAAATTCAGGGCAGCTTCAGGGACAGAATACCCCAGGAGTAGCCCAGAGTATTCTGGCTGATGTAGACCCACCCTAAGACTGGCTTTGATCCTCAAATACTGCTGAATTACAGTGTCCATCATTCCCATCTAGCATCACCAAGCATGTGTAATGTATATTTTAGGAATGATGACTTTCCTCTATTTGTTCCCATATCTGGCATTCCAGAGGTTCTGCTTGGAGATGGTGGTTTTGGAAAAATTCTAAAATTCTACAGTACTTCAATAGGCATTGTTGCCCGGTTATTAACAGCTAGCAAGGATGTATAAGGAAGCCAGCATGGTGTAGTAATTTGAGCATTGGACTATGACTCTGGAGACCAAGGTTCAAATTGCTGCTCGGCCAAGAAAACCCACTGGGAGACCTTGGGCAAATTGCATTCTCTCAGCCTCAGAGGGAGGCAAAAGGCAAACCCTCTCTGAACAAATATTGCCAAGAAAACCCTGTGATAGGTTTGCCTTGGGGTCACCATAAGTCAGAAATGACTTGAAGGCACACAGCAACAACAAAGGATGTATATACTATTTTAGGAATCCAACCGCAGAATTTAACTTCTTGTCCTTAATTAATAGTGAACTAGATCTGGGTCTTATGCTGCTGAGTTATTATAACAGGGTTAAGATCCTACTGGTTACAGTATTTTTCTATCAATATCCTCCCCCTGACACCATAGAAGGAATCTATTTAATCTCTCATTTACTGTGCTGAACTTTATACACAGACATATCCAATGTCAGCTTATTTGCATCAGAGGCATGCCTACTGCTGTCCATGGCACTACAATGCGAAAGAAGTTGGGTTGGGAAACTCAAGCTGTGCCAATAATACAAAAATCAGGTTGTACTTTCACAGGCAGGCTAACCCAGACCTTTTCACTGCCTGAGGCAGAGCAACAAAGGACATGCTCACCCCATCCAAGTCAAAGAGCACAATACCCAAAGTCAGCCAAATTACTTTGGCATATGAGGCACAATATCCCATAAGCACCTCTTCCAACCCTGGCAATAAAAATAAAACAATAAGAAATTAAACACTTAGCAATTGGCTGCCCATTCATGACACCCAAAATCAGATGGCTAAGGTGGAAATGTCAATCTACTCAATGGTAGGCCCAGCCCTGTTGCCAGAAAATAGTAGTGAAGCAATTTTCCTGTGTGCCAGTTCTATACAAATGGCACCCAGTTGTTGTTGTTTTTAAATAATATACCATTACTCAACTCCTAGGGCAGAATATAGCTGAGAGGTGTTGGGCCATGTTGAGATAAAATGAGATCCTGTTACTGCAGGTAGGAGATTTAATGTTAAAAAAAAGTGGTAGGTTGGGCTTGAGATACTTGGCTGGCGTCCTGTTTAATATTTATAAATTTATAAGCCGATTTACAATCTCATATTGAGATTCATAATTTATAGTAATTAAAGATCAAATGTGACCCCAAAACTACCTCTTATAATTCAATTCAATTTAATTTATTCGGTCTTTGACCAGTATATGATACAAAATTATATAAGATATATAAAATATAATGTGAGGTGTAATAATTATAATTTTTAAAATAATAATAATATGTACATATACAAATAATAATAATAATAATAATTAACATTAACATTAACATTAGCAAATTAATATACAGATTAATATACAGACTAAAAATAAATTATTTATAGAAATATTTGCCAAATCTATCTAAACAATAATGGGATATCCATTCGTCAATTGAGGTCGCAATTTACAAACAATATAACAAAATTTAGCCACTTTATGAGATACTATATGGTCTTTGTTATCTAACAGAAAACGTAAATAAAAAGAATCAGATTTACCTGGAAATTTGCTTAATAATGGGCTGATCAGTTGATAGCGAATATCCCTATAAAATTGACAGTAAAATAGAACATGCTCATTGGTCTCAACATCACCCGACCCACAATACCTCTTAAACTAAGCAGCACCCCAATCAAAGGATCTCCATAGTATTGCAGACTGGGGCTCTAGAAAATAATAACTGCAATGCTGTCCTGGTCATGGGGCACATTGAGAGAAGCATTTCTGGCAGGACCCTGTGAGGTTTTTCCAGCTGCTTGTCTCAATAAACCCTGTGACCAGGAGAGCACTGCAATCATCATTCCCCAGCTCTACCCTCTGTAGTGCTTTGGAAACCCTTATGTTGGTGTGTTGCCTAGATTAAAAGTTTGGAGAGGCAGAAGTAAAGTTGTGAACCTGTGCAAACTTATGAGAAAGTAAACCCCATTAAACATAGTGGGACTTAGATATGAGTAACACATGTGCAATCTTTTTCAAAGTACCTAAAACAAAATAGAAGTGGTTTTTTCAGGCTGTGTGGCCATGTTCTAGAAGAGTTTCTTTCTGACGTTTCGCCAGCATCTGTGGCTAGCATCTTCAGAGAAAACTGAATTGGAGGAGCATGGGTCGATATATACTGTGAGACCCTGGGTAGGGAGGAGTGGTTCCCAGGTGAACTGTGTGTTCTGTGTTGAATAGGTATTGTTCTGTTGTTAATGGCATAACTTCAGGGTATGCAATCAAGGATATTGTCTGCTATTCCCATGTAAACTGTGTATTGTTCTGTGTTGAATAGGTATGTTCTGTTGTTGATGGCATGGCTTCCAGGTAAGGATATGCAATCAGGGAGATTGTCGGCTATTGTCTGCTGGGAAATCCCCTGACCCTGGTTGCCTTTGCTGAGTGCTGAATCTCTTATTTTGTAGGACTGGTAGCCATATCTTGTTTACTTTAAGAGTTTCCTCTTTCCTGTTGAAGTTGTCCAAGTGTTTATGGATTTTGATGGCTTCCCTGTGCATTCTGACCTGGTAGTTGTTGGCATGGTCCAGAATTTCAGTGTTTTCAAACAGCATTTTATGCCCAGGATGGTTTATGATGTGTTCTGCTACTGCTGATTTTTCTGGCTGGCCCAGTCTACAGTGTCTCTCATGTTCCTTGATTCGTGTTTGGACACTGCGTTTGGTGGTCCCTATGTAGACTTGTCCGCAGCTGCATGGTATGCGGTAAACTCCTGCAGCTCTGAGAGGGTCTCCTGTCCTTCGCTGAGTGCAGCATTTGTTGGATTTTCTTGGTTGGTTTGTAAACCATTTGGAGGTTGTGTTTCCTCACTACTTTCCCAATTCTGTCTGTGACTCCTTTGATATATGGTAAAAATACCTTCCCTTTGGGTGGCTGCTTGTCTTCAGTCCTCTGGATTTTTCTGGGTCTGGCAGCCCTTCTGATGTCTGAGCTGGAGTAACCATTTGCCTGTAGAGCCCGGTCTAGGTGCTTCAATTCCTCTTCCAAGAAGTGGGGTTCACAGATGCGTTTTGCCCGGTCTACCAGTGTTTTTATTGTGCTTCTTTTTTGTCCTGGGTGATGGTTAGAGTTCTTGTGCAGGTATCTGTCTGTATGTGTGGATTTTCTGTATACTGTGTGTCCCAGACGTTGGTTTGGTTTGCGGATGACTAGGACATCTAGGAATGGCAGTGTTCCTTCCTTTTCTTTTTCCATAGTGAATTGGATGTTAGGGTGAATGTTGTTCAGGTGATTCAGGAACCCAACCAGATCTTCTTCTCCATGGCTCCAAACCAGAAGAAGTCCCATGAGCAAGGGACATGGATTTCAAGTCTGCAAAAATGGAGGGGCAACTGTATATGCAAACACAGGTATTCCAAAATCCCAAACACTTCTGGTCCTAAGCATTTTGGACAAAGGAGACCTGTATATTCAATGATAAATTGGGAAGGGATGGTTTTATTGATTAATTAGTTATACTTGTTACCAAAACAGCTGGGTCCCAGGAGAGCACCCACAAATAATATTTAACGGGGAAATAGCTCACTGAAATTGAAATAATCATCACACAGACACACACACTGTCCTTCTCCAAAGTAGACCAAATTGCTAGTGCCAAAGCACCTAATTTATACTCAAAATCATGTCCTAGGGCAGTATTCTCAGGATGAATGGATTATCTCATTGCTAAATGGTTTTCCCAAAAGAGAAGAATGGTTGGTGTCTGCAGTAAAGACTGAAAAATCAGTGTAAATATTCTCAGACAGAAAGAGTTTCATTGCCAGAAGGAAACTCCCTTTGTCTGGGATATGCCAGCAGTCTCCCACTCTAGTTCACTATCACCTCTCCATAGTCTAAGGCAGGGGTAGGCAACCTTTCCCCTTTAAGGGCCGAGGGACTTCAGCTCCCAGAAGCCTCAGCCATGTTGGCCAATAGTCCCATGTTGGCCAATAGCTCCTGGGATTCTGGGAACTGAAGTCCCTCGGCCCTTAAAGGGGAAAGGTTGCCTACCCCTGGTCTAGGGAATATGCTGATTCTGATCTTGAGAGATCCCATCATGGTGTGAATGCCTTGGGCTTCTCCCAGGCTGGGCTATCTGGATCAACCTGATATAGCTGGTTTCCTGTGTTGGGGAGCCCCTGTTTGGGCTACTTGCCTAAAACATCCCTTCTGATATTAAATTGATATCAGGATCACAGAGAGGTGATGGAGGTCTGGTTCTTGGGTTACACACTGAGTGAATTCTGCAGTCCAGTTGTATCCCTTTCCCTCTTGCTATAGCAATTTCAGTGAGCTTGTAAGAATTGGAAATATTTATTTACAACAAAAGTTAAACCTGAGTCTGTATCTTCTTTCAAAATGTAATAGCAATGAGAGAAGCCATCATCAAACAAAATCTGTTGCATTTGGCATACCACTGATGATGCATTTATTCATTTATTTTATATCCTCCTTTCTCATGGCACAGGACCCAAGACCTCCCCTTCCTATATCAATATATGAAGCTTAGAAATATGATCCACATGGGATTCTAAAAGCTGACCGAAAGGGATATGAGCTTTTTCCCAAAGTGATATAGGGCCTTTACAGACTGCCAGAAATAATGGAACTTGAGTCCATTTTAACTGCCTTGGCTCAGTGCTAGGGAATCATGGGAACTGTAGTTTATTGTGGCACCAGAACTCTCTGGCAGAGAAGGCTCAATGTCGCAGAAAAAAACTACAATTCCCATGATTCCCTAGCACTGAGCCAGTTAAAGTGGACTCAAGTTCCATTATTTCTGGCAGTCTGTAAAGGCCCATAGTAACTGGAATTGGTTTTTGGAGCCTTGGGTTATCATCAGTTAGTTCCAATTCAGTTGGAAGATATTCCATACATCTATCAATCTCACAGGGTGATGTCTATTCCATGCATACTGCCCTGAATTCCTTGGAGAAAAAGCATGATCCAGAATACGGTATGATCAATAGTCAAGGAAGACATGTCATTTTGCTACTGAAGGGATTCTATTTTATATTCTTTCCTGTATATTATTTCTAAAATAGAAAACCTTTATGTCTTTTCAACAGTTCTGCTGGCAGCTGCAAGAGCAATAAAGAGTCTTCCCACCCATTATACAACAATCAGCTACTAATCCTAGAACTTTGTCTTTACTTAACAGATAAAAAAGATGTTTCTTCAGTGGCTGGTACAAGAAGATGCCTGCTTGTTGGTTGGCTAGATCAGCTGGTCAGAAGATGGTGCAAAAACATACTTGCTCAACCACTTTTAATGGTTAGTGGCTGCTTGCTATTTATCCATCACTACCCTTCCCATGTTGTTGTTGTTAACTGCCTTCCCATCAATCTCAACTCATGGCGACCCTATGGATGAGACATCTCCAGGCACCCTGTCCTCTACTGCTCTGCCCAGCTCCTGCAAACTCATATTCATGGTCTCTTTAATAAAATCCATTCATCTAGCATGTGGCCTTCCTCTCTTCCTATTTCCCTCCACTTTTCCTAATATGATTGTCTTTTCCAACAATTCATGCCTTCTCATGATGTGTCCAAAGTATGACAGTCTAAGGACGTTATCACACGTGGTCCAGTTTCATTGTTAAAGAGATAATAAAGTGGAAATGAAGCATCCCGAAAAGAAAGCGAAAAAAGAGCTTAATTGTGCAAAAGCTTTTCACACGTAATTACAGTAATAATGGAATTAAGTTGAAAGCGAAAAAAAGACGTTTTTAACTTTCATACCTAAGTGAAAAGAACCCGTAAATGTATTGGAAATGGGTGTGTTTTGTGACCAGACTCCTCCTTTTTCCAGGGTGGGTCCTGCATTTCCCAGGAGGAAATGTCAGACTGTCCTACATTTGGGGTCATGTCCTCCTGCACAGGTCCTAACCCCCTTCCGTTGGGGTTAGGACCTCTCAAGAGAGCAGAGGAGGAGGAGGAGGAGGAGGAGGCTGGAAAGGCAAGGCAAGGCAAGGGATTGAGATGGCTCAGCCTCCCTTTTCTCTCTCTCCTTTCCTGGCATTGGAGGCTGTCAGCTGCTGGGAAGATGAGCAAGGAGGGTAGGATCACAGGCAGAGCTGGCAGGGAAGGAGGAGAAGGAAGAGGAGGAGGAGGAAAGGGAAGGAAAGGAAAGGAAAGGAAAGAAGGGAGGGAGGGAGGGAGGGAGGGAGGGCTGGGTGTTCCCTGGGGAGAGCCAGAGCCTTGGATGATGCCCAGGAGAGGGGGAAACTGGATGTAGCTCCCATGCCCACCCCATAAGCCTTTCCCCTTTGTAGGACCTGCAGGGCAGAACTTCATGGTGAGATGGAGCTCCAAGTTGCTACACAAGCACACCCCACACTTGCACCCACATCCACCCACAGCTACTGCGAGGGAAGCCTTCTTTCCCCTCCTTTTCCCTCCATCCCAAATGCCAAACTTCTCCTCCATCCCAAACTTGCCTTGCCTTGCCTTGCCTTGCCTTGCCTTGCCTTGCCTTGCCTTGCCTTCCCTTCCCTTCCCTTCCCTTCCCTTCCCTTCCCTGCATGGCAGGAGCCCGGAACTCTCCCTACCCTCCTCCTCCTCCTCTTGGCCTTCCTCCAGGTTTTAAAAGAGAATTGTCCGCGCGTATTTGCTTTTCACATTACAGTAAATGTGAAATTACTGTAATTTCGCAAATGCATTTCCTCTAAACTCCCGAAATTAAAAAGATCTCGGATAATACCAGTTTCTGTCCAATTTCTGACCAGTTTCTGTGTGACGTCGTGTGAAATCGTGAGGTGCAAATTCAGTTTTTGTTTGGGATTTGTGTGGATTAACCAACAGATTTCCCCCGTGTGATAACGTCCTAAGTCTTCTCATCTTGCCTTCTAAGGATATCTCTGGTTTCTCTGGTTTCATCTGTTCTAGGACCCATTTGTTTGTCCTTTTGGCTGCCCATGGAATTGTTCTGCATATAAGTTGAATAAGTAGGGTGATAGGATGCAGCCTTGTCTGACTCCTTTGTCAATTGGGAACCATTCTGTTTCTCCGTGTTCTGTTCTGACAGTAGCCTCTTGTCCTGAGTACAGATTCCTCATCAGGACTATCAGATGTGTTGGCACTCCCATGTCTTTAAGGGTGTTCCATAGCCTTTCATGATCTATGCAGTCAATGGATCCCTGGTGCCTCTTCCTTTCCTGAACCCTGCTTAGACCTCTGGGATTTCTCTCTCCATGTGTGGTTGGAGTCTATGTTGCAGTACTTTGAGCATAATTTTGATTGCATGGGAGATTAGTGCTATGGTTCCCATAGCTAGGGGGAAACAGCTAGCTCCCTGGACAATAGCCAGCAAGGAAAACAATAGGGCGAGTTTCTGTAGCTAGTTGGGAGGGCTACTCGACCTAACAGGAGGGCAGAATGCTTGATTTTTTGCACATTGAAAAATATCTCTTTCTGAATAACAGATATTAGAAAAATGCCTTTAAGTCCCTTGTATTTTTTACTTGATAGGAAAATCTTTTCTGATCAGGGGTCAGATATGTCATCTCTTCTGACAGGCCTTCCCGGAATAACTGCCTGGCCAAATGGAGGTGATCCACCGTTCCCACCCCTCCGACTGCCACGATATGTTTGCCAACTGGTTTTGTATTTTATGATTGAATTGATTTTAATTTTACAATAGTTTAATTTAGTTTTAAGAGGTGGGAGGGTTTGGGGGTGGGGATGGAGGGCATGGGATGTTGGAATGTTTTAACTGTTCTATTTTTTTAACTTGCTGTAAGCCACCCCGATTGCCAAGCAGAGGGGTGGGTTATAAATAAAACTTATTATTATTATTATTATTATTATTATTATTATTTCCTACTACAGTTCCATAAGTTTCATCTGTCGTCATCTCTGTGCAGTGATAAGATGCTATTTAAACCTAGGGATGCTGTTGCAAGAAATGAGGCTCTAGTCCCATGGAACTCAGATCCCCACTGCTTGGGGAAGGAGCAAAGGTGGGGAAGAAGACAGTGTTACAGGTGATGGTGACTCTTATTTAGGTGTGATTAAAATCTGGAGATTGACCACATGAGGGGGGCAATCAAGCTAGCTTCGCCTTCACTTGTTTGCCTTTATATATGGGGGGTAATGGGTCTAAGTATGGTGAAGCAAGGCAAATGCACTCCCTCTCCTCTTCTATTGCACCTGGATAGGGTTATGGTCCTGGTTTCCTCACTGACCCAGTTTTCAGCATTATGTGCCAACATACTTTAGCATTTCCAAGAACAGCAATACAGGATGATGTTCTACAGAACAGATTTGATTCTCAATGGCTGCAGTTATCAGTGGAAGGGACAGCATATTTAAACTCCATATTAATAATGTCCCTACATGCATCCCTAACAATATTATACAATAAAATGGCTGCCATGGGAAAAAATAAAGTGCTGCATTTAGAGATAGTTGTGATGAAGTCAGACATACCATGAAGTTCATAGTCCCCCAGCATGGATGGTCATACTACTTAGAAGTACAGTTGGCCCTCCGTTTTCATGGGGGCCCATTCCGGACCCCCTGCGAAAATGGAGATTCGCAAATATTCAAGCCCCATGGGCTTGAATGGGGGATGCATGTCCCATTGATTTAAATAAAGATCACCCCTCTGTGAATATGCAAAACTGCAGACTTGAATGGAGGGGCGACTGTAGTTTACTTTTTTTAGACTACAGATCCAATAATCCTCCACCCAGCATTAATAGTGAGAGATTCCAAGAACTGTTCAACACACACACACACACACACACACAAAGAGGAACTTTCCTAAGTTCCAATGCTAGCCATCTTAGGTAACATGGTCATCCCCCCTCCCCTCAGTATTTTGCTTATAAATCTTGGGAATCATATTCCTTAATTATAGCTCAGCAATGGCACAGGTTATTAGTTCTGGGTGATAAGTCCATTAATTCCCCCACATTAAAGCTTTATTGCAGTAGGATTTAACTCAATATCACTCCATTAGCTGCTAACTGGTGCCCTCATCCTAAATATCAGTGTCAGCGTATCTGCCAGCAATGCCAGAAAGAAGACTGTCCTGACTGATGTTGCAAAGCCATTGCTATTATCATATGATCCATGAAAAGATTGTAAATGTTTGATCTATTGAGACAAGCTGGGCTATACATTTTTTTAAAAAAAAAAATAGCATTAATTTAAATGATGCCTTACTTAAAATCTCCCCTCAGGGAAAACAGAGCTCACTCAAGCATTTACTTAGATTGTAAGAGCATATTAAGATTGCAAGCTCCTTGGGGCAGAGAGTTGTCTCTTTTGTATATTCTATAAAATGCCATAAGAATTGCTGTTTCTGTGTTTTATGACATGCATACAATAATGCACTCCCTTCTCTTTTTTTTTTTATGATGTCACTTAGGCATCAGAAGAGAAGAAGGGATATCTTAGAGGCATAAAATTCAGCAAGGCCCAAAGGTCCTCTCTAGGCTATAGAAAAGCAGTCTAGTTTTTTTGTTGTTGTTTTTTTAAGTATTTATGGTGCTTTATCCACAGCAACGTAATTAGCATTGGTCATTCATACACACAAAAGAATGGCACATTCAGCTTAGAGTATGGCAAAGTTAGTCATGCTGGATGGGGGATTCTGGGACCTGTAGTAAAAAACTAAATTATTTTCCCCAGTATTGATTCAGTTCGCATCTCTAACTTGTAGGCCCATTTTAGAGAAGAAATGAATGTGCTTTTCAATTCTGTGTTGCAAATATAAGTATCAAAATATTTTAATCACCGAATACACAAATATTTGCCAAAATATTTATATTTGGATTTTACAGGCTGTGTGATATGCAGTGTTAGGGAGGATCTAATTAGGGGAATTTATAGCTCAAATATTCAAGAGTGGGGTCCTAACAAAGCCCCACGAGACTGGGTACCGCTATATATACCAGAGGACTAAGGAATCCCACTATGGATGACGCTGAGGCAAGCTTCTCCAATTAAAGTCTAAATATTTATTAAAGGGGCAAAACTGCACACACACAAAATATGGCGCTCACACATGCTGCACACTTAGAAATATAGGAGTGAAAGCGGGAATAGCTTGAGATGGGCCAGACTAAGGAAGGTACTCACTTCTGAAGGCTTCTCCGGGATCCGCTGTGGATGTTGATGATAATGAAGATGATGATGCACGGCCACCAAAATGGGGGAAGGGATGGCTGAGAGAGCTAAGATCAGAGCACAGCCAAGCACGTGGAGCCTAAAATCTCAGGGTTTAAATAGGAAATTTCTACCTTCTGGCTATTGACTAAACGGCTTGGCTGAAGCCTGGACAAAGGCATTGACTGTCTTAGCTTTGTTAAACATAGGTGTGAGACCAGTCTAAATAATGCATTTGGTTTCGATGCAATCAAGGAAGGAAGGCTGGAGAAAGAGGGTGCAGTTAAACCTGATCGCTGCCCCATCAAAAGTGAGACTCTGGACAATGTGTCCCTTTTTGGTATAATGACTTTCTTCCCTTAAGCAACTCCCAAACCTGTCTGGTAGGCCCTCCTGATGCCTACCTGACTTGCCATCTAGAGGATTATGGCTGACATCCCACAGAAGTCAGTTCGGGGTCATAGAGGGAACTCCACATGTGCCCCAAAATTTTATTAATTTCATATATGCTAACATCAGTATGTTTGACAGTTGATATTGATTGTTGATACGTAGCTGTATTTAAACTGGACAACACTGCTAGCAGTTATACAGTAACAGCACTGGAAAAATCTAGGTGACCAATAACAACCCTCACACACAAATTGTATAGTTAATCCTAGCCATAACAGGACCACTGAATCAATGGTGACTTGGTAAGTCATGCTTGTTCCATTGGTTCAATTAGTTTCCTCTAGTTGGGGATTTTAATACGATTCAGGCCTCTGTAGTTATAGCAATAGCAAGTACATTTCTATACTGCTTATCAGTGCACTTAAGCACTCTCTAAGCAGTTTACAATGTGTAAGTGAATTGCCCCCAACAAGCCGGGTACTCATTTTAGCAACCTTGGAAGGATGCAAGGTTGAGGCGACCCTGAGCCTCTGTCTGGTATTGAACTCGTAACCTTATGTTTTGTGAGTGAGTGGCTGCAATACAGGCATTTAACCACTGCACCACCAGGGCTCCCTATGTGGCATTTTAAAGTATTCCATGTACTTTATGTACATTAGCTCAGAATGTTCACAACAGCTCTGAAAAACAGATTAATAAGCATATTCCCACCTTGCCTGTGGAAAAATGAATGCCTCAGTACAATGTATTCAAGGCAAAAGTGATACTGTATCTGAACTGGGCACACCAAACTTTGTACTTTATCTCTTTAACTACCATGAAACTGTGGCCTCAAGCAGATAGGCAGGTTGCTTGGAACGGCCTCTGGCTGCTTCAACTGCAAGCGAGCCTGAAGTAGCTCTACCAACAGGTGAAAACTGGGACACGTGTGGCCAAAAATATCAGTGTGTGGTAAAGAATGCAAAAGTTATCCATGAAGAAGAATAGACTAGCTAAGAGAGACTACAGCAGCTTGCTTTTGCCCGAGCCTACTGAGAAAGGCAGGATTCAGTCCTCTGTCTCCTGAGATACAAGCAGTGTTGTCCCCACCCTTGGTGTCACTCAGTGTGGGGGCTGGGACTT
This sequence comes from Phrynosoma blainvillii, assembly GCA_026167975.1. NCBI lineage: Eukaryota > Metazoa > Chordata > Lepidosauria > Squamata > Phrynosomatidae > Phrynosoma > Phrynosoma blainvillii. The sequence goes on from JANUYF010000004.1 coordinate 160,888,297, forward strand.
CCAAGCAGGGGATGGAGCTCTGGGTAGGGGCAGGGGTTTCTGTGGGCAACTGCACATTTGTTCCTTCTGCTGCTGCTGCAGGTGCTCTCCTCATGAGGACAGTGGTGCCATGGCAGCAAGGTCAGGAGGGCTGTGCTCAGCCTTTCCCTTCACTGCTGGATGTTCTTTAGGGATGTCATCAATGGGAAGGTCATATCCCACCTTGTTTGAAGGAAGCAGCAGTTAGGCCGCTCCTGAAAAGACCTTCCCTAGACCCCCTGGATATGAACAACTGTAGGCCAGTCTCCTTATTACCTTTTTTGAGCAAAGTGATTGAGAGGGCGGTAGCTCTTCAACTCCAAGCTGTCTTGGAAGAAACTGATTATCTAGATACATTTCAAACTGGCTTTAGGACAGGATTTGGGGTTGAGACTACCATGGTTGCCTTGGCTGATGACCTTCGTCTGAGCATCGACAGGGGTAGTGTGACCCTGTTGGTGCTATTGGACTTCTCAGCGGCTTTCGACACAATTGATCATAACATTCTCTTGGATCGCCTGAGAAGGCTAGGAATTGGATGCACTGCATTGCAGTGGTTCCGTTCCTTCCTTGCAGGCAGATCCCAGAGGGTGTTGCTTGGGGACAGTTGCTCCACAAAAAGGGAGCTTACTTGCAGCATCCCTCAAGGTGCCATTCTGTCCCCGATGCTGTTTAACATATATATGATGCCGCTGGGAGAGATCATCTGCAGACATGGGGTGAGGTGTTATCAGTATGCTGATGACACCCAGATCTATTTCTCCATGTCTTGGTCTTCAGCTTCTACTCCCAATGGCGTCTCTCCCCTCAGTGACTGTCTTAAGGCAGTAATGGACTGGATGAGGAAAAAGATTGAGACTGAATCCAGATAAAATGGAGGTACTCACATTAGCAGCCCCAAAACCAAGTATTGAGATACAACCTCCAGTCCTGGATGGGGTCACACTCTCCGTGAAGGACTGTGTTCGCAGTCTGGGGGTGCTCCTAGACCCGTTGCTCCAAATGACTAATCAGGTAAATGCGACGGTCAGGAGCTCCTGTTATCAGCTTTGACTGGAAGTAACGGACCTTGAAACTGTGGTACACTCACTGGTAACCTCTCGCCTTGATTTTTGTAATGCACTCTACATGGGGCTACCCGTGTGCTTGGTCCGGAAACTTCAACTAGTACAGAACATGACAGCCAGATTGGTTTTAGGTACAGCAAGGAGAGACCATATAACACCTGTACTAAAGTCTCTCCACTGGCTGCCTATTAGTTTCCAGGCCCAGTATAAGGTGTTGGTTATGACCCTTAAAGCCCTAAATGGCTTGGGTCTAACCTATCTTCAGGACTGCCTGCTCCCATACAATCCACCCCATGCACTTCGGTCCTCTGGGAGGAATTTGCTGCAGCTGATAAAAACAAGGCTGTCTGCAACCGCCCAGAGGGCCTTCTCAGCAACCACTCCCAGATTATGGAACAGCCTGCCAGATGAGATCCATCAGATTACGACTTTAAGCAGCTTTAAAAAAGCTGTCAAGACAGATCGCTTCTGGCAGGCCTTTCCTGATTAGATGTCCCAGCTTTAGGAGTTGCCCATCTCTTCCTCTCCCACCTTCGGTTAGAGTCACCACTGCTGTCTGTTACTGGCTGCTTTAAATGTTTTTAATATGTTTTAATGTATAACTTGTTTAATACTTTTTAAGGGGTGGGCGGGTTTTGGGATTCTTAGGTTTTTATGTAATATTGTAATATATTTGTTGGATTTTAATGTTGTAAGCCTCCCCAATTGCTTGGCAGAGGGACGAGATATAAATAAAAATTATTATTATTATTATTATTATTATTATTATTATTATTACTGCTGTGGTGTCATTCTCCTCAGGGGGAGAATGGTGCTGCAGCAGTCAGGTCAGGAGGGCCACGCTCATCCCTCTCCTTTGCTGCCATGGCATTGTTCTCCTCAGGGGGAGAGCGGGGCCACAGCAGTGGGGTTGGGAGGGCCATGCTCAGCCCTCTCCTTCACTGCTGAGGCATCATTCTCCTTATGAGGAGAGTGGCACCATGGAAGCAAGGTCATGAGAGGTGTGGAAGAGGCACCCTCTATAGTGGTCCTCACCCCAACTTGGGGAACACCCAACTAAAATAATAAATAAAATAAATAAAACTTTTATTTGTATCCCACTTTTCTACTATAATAGCAATCAGAGCGGCTTACATGTTAAAACAAAACAAACCAATACATAATAATAATACATGATCATATATCTTAATCCCCCCCTTAAAAAAGAATTAAACTTAGCACATTTTTAAAAATATAATCTGTTAAAATCTATTAATAGCAAATGGTCTATTGAGTAGAAAAGCAGCATAATACAAGTGTAAGGGGGTTTGTTTATAGCCGAGGAATTCTATTCAGGAAAGGCCTGCCGGAAGAGACTAGGTGTCTCCCTTCTTCTGGGGTGTCACCCAGTGCAGGTCGCACCACCACACCCCTTTAGTGATGCCACTGGATACAAGTACTCCTGGGAAACATGATATTCCTCATAAAACAGTGGGGTCAGGGGGCATTGTCCCTCTCCTGAAATGACACCCCTGTTTGTTACTGTAAGTTCTATATGGTCATTCAAACACTGAAAGGCTTTCAAATGTTAAATTAAACTCAATGCCTCACTTTGCCTGGCTGTATTATCTAACGGTATTGAAACCAACAGCCTGGTATCAGTTGGTAGTTTGTTTCTAAGACATCCTCTATGAACCATGAGGGGGCCATAGAAGTAGGAGTTAAAAAGAAAACTGCTCAAGGCAGCCTGTTCAGTTCCTGTCTCAAGAGTCAGTTAATAAGTTCTCATTAAGCCAAAACAAACATAATGGCCATTGTGACAAGAAACATAACATACAACTAGGAAGCAGTTGCCAGAGGTACTTATTTTTTTCAAGCCAATGTTATATATCTTCCACATGGACCATAGCTATTCTTGTGCACTGAAGACATACTCATTTTTTAAACCTCTGTTGGTGATAAGACAAACAGTTTTCTGATCTGTCATTCTGCCCTGTTTGGAAACCCCACCACCACCATCTCAAAGGTTGGGTTTTGCTCTTTAATCATTTTGCAGCCTAGTTTTAATAAACATGCTTATTTGGAAGGAGATCCTGCAGAGCTCAGTACTACTTACACCTCCTAGTAAGTATGCTTAGGATTGAAATTGCGCAGTCTAATCTTTTCCAGCTTTGCTTGGAAATAAGATGCACTGTGATAAGTGGGACTTTATAATAAGTATGCAAAATTACAGCCTTAATCTAAAGTGCATGTTTCTTCAAGGAAGTTTCCAAAACACAATTGTTGTTGTTGTTGCTGTCAGTCTCATTGTCAATGTCTTATACATTAGCATCCCACCTCTCCTGCAAATGGTCTTTTCTCCCACTTTCCCCTCTCAGTTTTAGGTTGAGAAAGACTGACAAGCCCAAGAGTTGTATCTAAATGTGGGGAAAAACCCACAGAAACATACAAGTGCTATGATTCCACTTTAACTGCCATGGTTCCATCCTGGATTCCTGGGATTTGCAATTTAGGGAGCTCATGCTGCCAACTTCTTTCTTTCAGTTATGTCTCAAAGGTGCTGTAAGATCTCTCTACATTCAAATTCTCAGAGAGGCATTTTACAGCCTCACCAAATTACAAACCCCATAGGATGTTACCCTGACAATTAAAGTGGAATTATACTGCTAGAATGTGTAGTGTGAAGTGACCATATAGCAGATACATTCATTTCAGTTTTCCATGATCTGTCACCCCCCAAATGGGTTGATCTACAATTCCCATTATCCCCTGACAGTCTGCAATAGTTGAACACTGTAGTCCAACATATCTGGAGGGCAACAGGTGAGAAAAGACTGACACTCCTTATCAAGGATCATGAGCTTTTTGCCCTCTAACACATTCTGAGCAATTGTGATGTTTTAAGTAACTTATTTCCCCGAAACTAGCCATAAACATGGAACAATGAGCAGAAAAATGGGAGAGAAGTAAGCCACCTATTCTGTGACATTAGAAGTGAAATATCATTGTTAGTTTTTGTGCTTTGTAAATCTCTAGATAATAAGTCTGCACTGTCAGAGTTAGCTTTAATAAAAGCAATGGAGGAATAATTGAAATGTCGCCAGCTGGTGTCCTCCACTGGACATAAATTAATCTTTCTTCATTGTCCTCAAAATGTACTCCAAGCAGTGAAATTCAACATTTGGTACAAAACAGAAAACTTAATCATGTATCTCATTGGGAATGCTAAGAGGCACTAGCCTAACCACCATGCTTGGGTATGCTGTAGCGTAGACCCCCAGCAAATCAGGACTACTGGTATTGTGTATAATTATTTTAGAATGTTGATCTTTGAACTCTGAGACAAGTACCTTTACAGTTTTGTACAGGGGAAAAAATGATAGCTATTCTCTTTCTGGCACTAGGAATTTTTTTTACAGTTTTTAGACTATGCATCAAAACTACCAGACACATTATATACTCAGGGTGGCTAGTGGGTCCAGTCTTATTGGGATGGTGAATCCATTCTAGGTTTCAGCACAATCTATAAAGGAGCTATTCAAACTACAAAAAAACTTTGTTGTGGTGTTTGCAGAAGAGTGTCAGGCAGAGGTTGTTTTTTTAAAGTCATTTGGCTTCTCATTCATTATACATGCCTCTCATAAGATATACTGCATTTATAGATGCTAACATGCTTTGAAGCCCACATTTAACAGTTGCATAACTTTATTGTACAGTACTTTACACATGTTACTCAGTATAGACCTTAAATTTGAAGGTAGAGATGCAGCCAAAAGGATTGTGCTAGTCCTGTGGCTAATAAAGAATCTATGTCTTTCTCCAAGATCAGAAATCTTCCTCTTCTCTCAGTTTCAGAGGGAAGGAGGAGAGGGGAACTACACTGCTTGAAGCCTTTAAGTATCATTTTCATCTTCTAGAAAACCAACCAACTTCGGAGGGATTTTCTTGTCGCAGGCTGGGTCCACACAGGCCAGAATAGTTCAGGAGCACACTGGAGTATTTTGGTCCCAGAGCTGCCCTGACATTCCCCCATTACCTGGGGCCTTCTATTGTAATGCCAGGCAGCTGTTCACATGTGTATACCACTGTGCCATTTGGCATCAGCAACACTGCAGCAAGTCACTCTCTCTAGGGTCAGAATGGGGCTTCAGATCAATTCAAATGCCCTCTTCTTTTTGTTACAATCTAGCCCATGTTGAAATTTTAAATTTTAAAATTTTAAAATTTATCTTGGCATTTGATAACTAACATTGCTTGGTTTTCTTATTATTTAGTTAATATCCATGTATTACATAAGTTGTTTTTAGCTGTAGCTACAATTTATCTTGATAATGCAGTGTTTACTATTCACAACCACCTAGTTATGTTGCATATGACAATCAGTACAGAAATATTTTTAAACAGATAAATAAAGCACACATACATAAAGAACATAAAGTAATGGAACATATCATTTGCCAAAATCAGAATAATAAAGAGATGCCTATAACTCTTTAGCAGACAATTTTGATTTGACATTTTTTAAAAATAAAATTCATGCTGAATATTCAAATGTATATGAATTCCAAACTGGAAATTCCACTTTCAAAATCTGAAAGGCAAAACGGGAAGTATTGAATATTTATGAAACATTGACTAATTTGGAGAAGGTGGTGTAATTTTAACTGTCACAGTCTTAAATCATCCTGGTAGTCCCAGGATTGAATGAATGAAATGAGTTTACATAAATATGAATCTACTTTAATTGGGACTAGCAATCAGTTTCAGATCATAGGGTGCAGAGATGAAGAAACTCTTGCCTCTGTGCCCATGAGTGCAGGAAGAAGGGAGGTATTTGAGGCAGCCAGACTTCAAAATATGGCAGCAAACATGGTGCAAATGTTACCCAGTCCAGCTCGCCCTCTCCCACTTTCTTGGCTCTGGTGCTCAAATTGATTTCCTTGTTGCATGGCTGTTTTGACCTATTTTTCTAGGCTGTGGATTAAACCGCTTCCCATAGGAAGCTCAATGCCCCAATACCTTAATAATAACTAGAGAACAGGAAGGGATTAGTCTCACCTCCAGCAATTTCTCTGCTATCTCTTCTGGAAGGCTTTATTTAGGACAGGAGCAAATCTTAAGGGATTTGCAATTGCAGCGGGCAGTAATGCCAACTGCTGCCATCTGATGTTGCAATCTTAACTGCTGTCTATATCTAATCAAATTATGGGAGACTTCCAACTTTTCCTTAGACACGTCTTATTGATTTTTCCTTTTAGTGATTAACTTTGACTTCCTCAGCTACTGAAAACCTGATCCTGGGAGACAAAACACTATTGGAGAGATTTGAAAAAGTAAATTCTTTGATAATATATTGGTGGCAGAGATGGCCCAAACCATACCTGAGGAACAGCAGGCAAATTATTCCTCCCCATCTCAAAATTAAAGCACTGTCTTGGTTATTCAGTGCATTTTGGCACCTAGGACAGAAAATCTCACACATGCCTCTCCCCTTTCCTAATAGTAAATAAATACAATCACCCCCCCCCAAAAAAAAACACCTATCCATTTGCTGTACTTTAATGATACCACATTATACATAATGGTAGAGCCAGCCATGCCTAGAAGTGGAACTCACAACTTTGAGATAGGATGGAACACCTAAGCGTATAGGTAGGGGTGTTACTAGAGAGGTCAGGGCCACAACATAAGACACCCTAAGGGGGTGTGTGACACCATTGCTTCCCAAACCACTGCCTTTTGGCAGAAATGGGCAATGGGGATTGCCTGTATCCCTTTAAGGTGCTGAAGAGATAGTGTGAGTGGGGTGACGCTTAGTGAAAAGAGAAATGAGTGGCCCCAGGTTTGCTTTTTTTAAATAAAATTTATTTTTTAAAAAAACTTATATATAAAAATTATTGAAAAAAGCTCACATCTTACCAAATTGTAACTATAACCACATGAAACAATGTATATGTAAATACATTTAGGCTGTACATATGGTATTGCAATTTAAAGATATAATTTTAGTTTTTCTAGTTGTTTATGTCACTATTGCCTTTACATTTAGTGATATAGAGGAATTGTGATTTATGAGTAACATTAGTACAAAAAACTTTACTAAGGATTATGTGCGGTTTGGGAGCAGGTCAATGGGGGTGGCATCATGAGTTAAGGGGAAACCAACCCTAGTGACGCCACTGCTCATAGGACAAACTAACATCTGTACCACTGGTTTAGCTAGTTAGAATGTGACAATGGGAGAAGGCCTCTTTGCAGAGGGAAAGGAAAGCCTAGATGTCTTCCTAGCCCTGAGAAGTTTTAGCTGCTATCGAGGAAAGTGAAAGAGGCTGTCAAGAAAGGGAGGTAAGAACTGGACATACTATGGAAGATGTTGAGAAAAGATAGATGAAAGGACAGGATGCAGGTGAGTGGGTCACTTGCCCCCCTCTCTCTCTCCTCAAGTGAAGTGATCCCACACTGCAATATGCAGTGCAATTAGTACACAATTGCACCGTCCATTAATTTTCCATTGATTTTTGATATTTTAATAATATTTTAGGATTGAAATGGAAATGACAAGAGCCTGAAAATTTCCTATCAAAATGCCTCTAAAAACCTCTTTCCAAAGAAATTGAAAAATATTGCTCATTGCTCATAAAATACTTTCATTTTCACTTGTTCCAGTATTTTTGAAAAATAACTTCATTGTGCCCTCATTAAAAGAAGAAGCCTCAGTACAGGTAACTATCTCACTTCTAACTCTTTCCTTCCAAACTCTGATCATTAGAAGCTGTTGCTTTGTGCTGGTGTGATAAGCCAACATTATATTGTGAGTGATCTAGATCTGAGCTCAGAAATGTTACTTCTTGGACAACTGTGGAAATGTGCCTCATTCTCTGTATGATGTTAAGAGCTTTGAAAACCCGTAGGGCTTTGCAAAATGTATTGCTTTAATGAGCACTAACCAAAGTGTCACCAATCTGAAAACCTTGTAGCAGACACATAGGTCTCATTCTCACTAAGATTTACATTGATTTGCTGATCACTTTAAATGTGCCTTGTCCCCATTTTAAACAGTTTCAGATGTGACTGTGATTGTTTGGTCTTGCTTTGAAGCAATGCAAAGACAGACCTGGGAATAGGGATTCATTCTGTGTTAGATGGGGTTACACTCCCCCTGAAAAACAGGTTTGCAGCTTGCGAGTACTCCTGGATTCAGCTCTGAGACTGGAGGCCCAGGTTTTAGCAGTAAAGTTAGTGCACCAGCTGTGCCCATTCCTTGAGAAGTCAGATCTGGCCACAGTGCTTTATGCCTTTGTTACATCCCATTTGGAGTACTGTAATGCATTCTACGTAGGGTTGCCATTGAAAAGTGCTCAGAAACTTCAGTTTGCCCAAAGAGCTGCAGTTAGATTGTTAACTGGAGCTGGCTACGGGAACATACAACTCCCTTGTTGCAAAAGCTCCATTACCAGTCCTTTCTGGACACAATTCAAAGTGCTGGTTTTGACCTATAACACCCTGTACAGCTTGGGTCCAATTTATTTGAAGGATTGTAGCTCCCTTAATGAGCCCATTGGAGCACTAAGATCATCCGGAGAGGCCCTTCTCTCTGTCCCACAACCTTCTCAGGCGCATTTGGTGGAATAAGGAAAAGGGCTGCTCCCAAGCTCTGGAACTCAGTGGCTGCTCCCAAGCTCTGGAACTCCCTCTCTAGCAAGACCAAGATGGCCCCATCCCTTCTTTCCTTTGAATGCCAGGTAAAAACATTTTTGTGCCATCAGGTTTTTTCAAACTGATGGGGGTTGGGCTTTTAAATGCTATGCAACTCAAATGTCAAGGATTATATTTAGTTTTTAATGCATTTAAATATTTTTAACTTTTCAAATTGTTTAAATTGTTTTTTAAACTTTATGTTTATACTTTGTAATGCTTTTGTAGTGTTTCTAACTTGTTCTGTTCTAAATTGGTTGGGAGCCACTTTGAGTCCCTATATCAGGAGAAAAGCAGGATATAAATAAATAAAATAATAATAGAATAAATAGTAACTGTGCAAGCAGTTTAGTAACAAAGGAAAATAATGCGTCCAATCTATTCCCATTCTTAATGTCTTTTCCTGGCCTTGAACTGCAAAGCTAATACAGAAAGGATCCAGCACAGGCACTATTACACTGGGCAGCTATTAATGTTTGACCATGATGCCAACAAGGACTTCAAATCTCATCTGCCTCACAGCTGAAGTCCAAATCACTCTGTCACACAATGGGTAAGCATTATTCATCTTTAAAGGTCCTACTCTTGAAACAATAGTGAACATGGAGACCGTTGTGTAGCCTGTGAATGAGGCTGCATGTTTGCAGCTTGTGTCTTATTTCCGACCTTGTATCTCATTTATAAAACAAGATCAGCAAACTGTGACCCACATGCACATGCACACAGACACAGTGCCTCTACTGTGACCCAGAATTCTCCACCTCTGCAAAAAAATTACATCACAGTTTGCTGCCAAAGTTTAGTCACAAACTGTATGCTATATTGACTATACTATTGACCACTAATTTGACCATAGTTAATGGGAAAGTCAATAGCTGTCAGAATCTGAGATTTTCTCCCATATGTAGATGGGTTTTGTTGGGTATTGTATTATAATAGCTACAAAAGAGCATATAATTGTTAGAGTTGAAGGGGAATGATGGGAGGCATAGTACTAATGAAATGTAGGAAATGCCAGTATAAAGGGATGCCTGGCCTTTGATGCTGAAACTTGCAGGTGTGTGTGTGGGAGAAACTTTCCCAGAGTATCTGGTGGAAAGCAGATAGTCATGGACAGACTGGTACGACATTGAGGGCTGGGTGGAACCAGCTGATGTGAGGAGAGAGGGTTGGTATGTTTTGATTAAACAAATTAAGGGAAAGCCTGCACATTGCAAGTGGTTGAGACACTGACTCTGTTGACTGCAAGATCAGCAGGTCGGCAGTTTGAGGCCCAGGTGCCATTTGATGGGGTGAGCTCCCATCACTAGTCCCAGCTTCTGCCAACCTAGCAGTTTAAAAACATGCAAATGCAAGTAGATAAATAGGTACCACTTCGGTGGGAAGGTAAACAGCATTCTGTGCAATCGTGCTGGCCACATGATCACAGATTAGGGGGGTTGCAGACTGTCAAAAATAGTGTGAATTCAGTCCACTTTTAGGGTTAGGGTTAAGGTTAGGGAATCATGGGAACTGAATTTTATTGTGGCACTAGAGTTCTCTGACAAAGAAGGTTCAATGTCTCAGAAAAATAACAATTCCCATGATTCCCTAGCACTAACCCTAACCCTAAAAGTGAACTGAATTCACACTATTTTTGACAGTCTGCAACCCCCCTTAGTCTCTGACAACGCTGGCTCTTTGACTTAGTAATGGAGATGAGCACCACCCCCTATGGTCAGACACAACTTCACAACCTTGTCAACAAGGAATACCTTTACCTTATTCTTAAGGTTATGCCTATGTATGTAGGTAATGGCACATCTGACTTCAGATCTTCTAGTTAACATTTTGGTATTTTCTGGAATAAAGTTGACAGTTTGCTACAAATACTTGTTCTCTGAACTACTGGGAAGTAAAAGCAGTCCTAGTCAATAGCATAATCAACATCATATTCAATAAGCAGTGTCATGGTAAAGTCAATGTAAGTGCTTTTGAGATTTAGATATATAAAGAGGGGGGGGAGGGAGGGAGCATTCTGGCCTAAATCCTATTGGCTAGCTCCAGCTAGACCCCATTGGATCAACTGCCAAATGGTGAGGCAACACATACATAAATCTCACTGATTTAATACATATATATTCTAGTTAGGATGAAATAGGATTAAGGCCTAAATGTGTTCATCAGCAGGGGAAGGTTTGTTTGTTAAAATAAAATATTTATTTCCAAATACTAATTTATCAAATATGAGCAGGGGGATTTTATTATTAATGTTATTTTGTTTTGTTATTAATGGGTTATAAATATAAAGTACTAAATAAAATATAAATGGACAAGACATGTTATTTTGAGTTATTTCATGCATTTTAACATTTATATTTTGCTCTGCCCTTAGGCCCCACTCCTCCAGCATGCAGCCCCTAAAGCACTTGGCCATCATAAAAAAACGAACCTTAGCCCCAGCTTTTGTAAAAAACTGTTTCATTTAAAATATCATGAAGATGCATCTAGCTTCCCCTTACATATAACTAATAAACATCCTACCCACACACATACATTGAGTAACTGCCAGAAATCTAGTCCTCGTACCAACAGCCAGCAAGTTACTATTGGTCTCAATCTGCTGCTGTGCAAACTCTGCCAGGATCCCATGCTAGCTATCTTTTATATACCTGATGTAACCCCCAAACCACAAGGGTGAAGGCAGGACAAAAAAGGGGGCAGTTGAGGTCCTGCACTAACATAGGACCTTATCACATGGGGTCTGAAGCAGAGCTAATCCAAAGGGCATCCACAGCTAATACATATTATTCCCCCGTGTTTACACACGACGCTGCCCCAGAACACGGAGCTAATCCGTATTGTTCCCCCGTGTTTACACATGACGCTGCCCCAGAACACGGAGCTAATCCGTATTGTTCCCCTGTGTTTACACACGACGCTGCCCCAGAACTCGGCAGAATACGGAGCTAATCCGTAAGGAGTAGGGAGATTTTGACATTCGGTTTGTAGAGGAAGTACCTAGGGAGCCTTCGCATTCATTGCGAATTGGTGGGCAGGGCGAAAATCCCAGCGAGGGGAAGGGATTGCCTTGGCAAAAGGCAAACCGGATTGGAAAGAAGAGGAGGAGAGGAAGAGGGAAGAGGGAGGCGATCTCTCTCTCTCCATGGGCTGCCTTCCCTTCTCCAGTCCTCCAGCCCTCCTCCTCCTCCCCGGTTCCCATGGCTGCCTTTCCTCCCGGCTTTTTGTGACGGGAGAGAAGGGAGCCTTGGTATTAATTGCGAAATGGCCAAAAGGGCGATATTCCCTTCGTTTCGCTATGGAACCAAATTTATTCCTACTTCGGTTAGTCTTCGCTTTTTCTTTGCTTCGTGGCCAGCATTTGATAAGGCCCATAGAGGAGAGCTTACACAGCCTACACCTGATACTATAGTGTTTGTGTCCAGGATTTAGATGAAAAATAGGAAAACAGCTTTGAATTTGCATAATTTGCATACCTGCTCAACAGTGAGGAAAATCCTGCCTTGTCAAACAGGTTCATTTTGACAAGAAAATAAAAACTCATCAAAACCCAGTTCAGCCTTACTAAATAAAAGTTGAGGAAGAAGAAGAGGGGGGCAGCGGGGACACTGCTGAGCCCATCAATCACAATGTATTTGTTTCAATGAGCCTGGGGTTGTTTCCCAGATTTTCTTACTAGGAAGGTCAAGTGAGATCTGCTTCTAAATTCTTCTAGTTTTGGAGGAGTCTTGAGCTTTCCTGTTCCCCCTCTCTCTTTTTTTTTGGGGGGGGTGTTAATAAAAAGAATCAGCAGCAGCTCTGTTCTTTGAATGTCAGTATTATAAAAAGGGCTCCTCTGAACCATTCCTCCTCATGCTGCAACATCTGTCATCTCATCTTTATGTCAGGCAAATGTAATGCAAAATGCATCTCCAAATGAATATTACTGGTAGTTGAGAGCTTCTGTTTCTAATTCTAAAGAGAGGAGAGCACTTACGCAAGGCATTTTGTGCATGAGCTTTGTTTCATTTGCGCTGAGCCTCCATAAGGTGCCACAGCGGAGGTTGTTTCAAAATCCTGGGACTTAATCTCTCCTACTGCATATTTTATGAGGCTTGTATTTCTCTATGCCTGTAGGCCAGGTGGTATGTTAAGGCTTTCTGTTCTCCTTCCACTACCAGGTATGAGGAGCTGCATCAGCCCCTGTCCTGGAACTTGAGAACAGGAAGCAACCACAGAGCCATGAGGGTAAAGTCAGTCCTAGGCCTGCCAGTTGACCAGATGGAAAACTGGCTGCCCTGCTTGTCTTCTTGTCAAGACACAGCAGCAGCAGAGACTGAGATGATAGCAAACCTGGCTGTGGCATGGGCTTGTTTGGAATCAATGGTCCAGGATGAAGGAATATGGCTGTGAGATTCAAGTAATCTGGATGAAGACCAGGGTAAGGGGGCTACTGGCACTCTTGGGTGGGTGGGGGGGGGGGTCTGCATGGACTGCCAAAAAATACAAAAACAAACAAACAAACCAAACCCTAAACTTCAGATTGGTCAGAGAATCCACATCTGGTTTTGAAAAAACAGTGTTTTTTCCAATATATACATATATATATATATATATATATATGCTAAAACAGTGCAGAGCTATTTCAAAGGTGAAGTGCTGCTCCTGGAGAGACAATTCACTATTGGGGTAGTAAAAGGGGACTATGGTGAGCGTGGAAGGGCCAGGAGCCACAAAAACAATGTTGGAGTGGGACTGTACTTTGCCTGCCCTGAGTTAGATTTTGAAACAGGATTTTAAAACTTCCAATTTTTTTACTTTATTCCCCATCATCCCTACCTGCCAACATTGAGATATCATGGGAGCTGCAGCCCTAGGAAATCCAGAGAACCACTATTGGCTCAGTCAGACTCCTGACTAACACCAAAGAAGCTTCTCCCAGTTACCTAAAGAGCAGCCAAAAGGAGAAAGAAGACTTCGGGGGGAAGCAGACGGTGCAAAGGGCTGTTTTGGGGGCAAGGAAGCGGAGGGGCAGCTGCACAGTGGGCGCCCCAACCCCTTCCTGAAGGCATCGTCGGAGTGCCGGCCCCTCCGCACAGCCGGCGCTCAACGATGCCTTCCCACCGCAGCGTCCGCACGCGCTGCGGTGAAAGAGTCACCAAAGGTGCGCCGGCAGCCTTTTGCAGTGCACCTTCAGCAACTTGTGGAAGGAGCGCTATTTTAGCACTCCTTCCAGGGGCAGCAAAGCTGCGCCGCAGGGCCGAGGTGTGGGGATACCTCAGCCCCGCGGCGCAGCTTCCCAGGGCGGCCCAGGGCTGCCCGCCTGCTTCCCCACTCCTTTCTACCTTCTTTCTCCCTGAGGCCACAATAGGCTGGTCTCTGTCTGACCCCTGTGGGTAACAGGCTCAAAGCAACTAGTAATTCTGTTGTAGTAATAGTACCAAAGAAAACTATCCCAATAAAGTTGTATAAAATTATAGCAAATCTGTGAGTATCATCATATTAGACTTTGTACTAGTTGCTGGTAATCTTTGATCATGGCAGTGGCAAATAAGGACTGGGACTGGCTATTGCCTCTGCTGATCCTGACCAATAACATAAACCATATGCAAAGTATCAAGACTTCAAACTTCATCTGTACTCTTATTAGACACCTTCACTATTCTGATACTACTAGCATAGTCACAACCAAAGCACCATTTTGGTTGCATCCATTTGACATACATGACTAAGCACATGCATATTGCCTTGTAGGGACCACAGAGTCCTTAGGTGGTGTGCATTTTTGTTTTGTAATGAATGTAATGAATGAAAAAAACATAAGTGAAAGGGTTGGGTTGCTCATTTCATTCATTAGTAGCACAGAAACTGCCTCAGATCAGTTTGGCCCACACTACCTCCAGTAATACCAGCGAGCTGAGCTCAGAAAAGATACTTTTTTGAACTCCAAGAACCCTCTGGCAGGTATGGCCAGTGGACCACTTGGTTGAGAGGATCTTGGAGCCTGTACTCTAGAAAAAAAACTACTGGTTGAGATCTTGCATTGGGAGATATATGTGTATCATGTAGCTATGCCTCTGAGGCTGCATCTCCCTAAAACTCACTTTGTAAGCAGCACAGCCCCCCACCTCAACATGGTTATTTCTGTGTTGTCAGAGAGTAGGAGGCACAGTAGGGATGCATCTGGCTATTGTCATTTAGCTGGACACACTGCGATAGACATCTGCAGAGACCTCCAGGGGTCCTTGAGAGCACTCTGCAAGTGAGGTCCTTGCAGTGTGTCCAGCTATAAGAAAATAGCTAGAAGCACCTATGTTCAGCCTCCTGCTATCTCACAACACAGAAATGTGAGGAGGGGCTACATTACTTACAAGGTAAGTTGGGGAGGACTTGGTCATTGCACAATGACCATAAAAGTGAATTGTGATGGCATAAGTCAATGGCTTGCACCATTGTAATTTGCTAAAAGGATGAGAGCCAATTGTTTGAAGCTCTGCAGTTATCAGTTGCTGGGGAGCATCAGTTGAACATTAATGGAAGGGTATATTCCACTCATGTCCTGGTTGTGAGTTTCCCATAGCCATCTGATTGGTCACTGTGGAAACAAAATAGATATGTGGTGTCATTGATAGATTATTTTCTTATCCCTAACAAAAAGTATGTCTCAACATGTCTCAACACATTGCAAGAGTTTTTGCATATTTTAAAATCATTTCTACATTTCAGAACCATTTGAAATATTTCATTTTCACAAAATGAACAAAAAATTTTGCTCAGAATACACAGTTGTGTTTTCAAAAATATGTTGCCTTTGTGCAAAATACAATGTTTTTGTTAAAATATTTCTTTGCAAATCAGTTTTTCCTATAAAATGCATGTGAAAAATCATCCTAAAATACTCCAGTTTTCTTGTAATCTTGTCAAGATGGGAGAAAACTTGATATTTTTCATTCTTGTGTATGATAAATGAAGGCTGCCATCCCAGAAAAAGAATGGTAGTCTAGAGAGGCCTTTCGTCTGATTCTCCTTATCTACTTATTATTTTTCAATGCAAGTCTGCAAGGTTGGCAAGAGAACTCCCATTCTCCTTACAGTGAACTTTTCAAGACCCACTGTTGGTTTATTCCCCCTCCTTCATGTCAGAAGGATTTCTGTTTGCTGCAAATGCTCTCCAGTTATGGGCAACGGCATCTTTTGAAAATCCTGCTTTTTTAGTAGAGTGCTAGTTATGTCAGTGCTACAGTCCCAGTCTCAGACCTACTTTAAAAAGAGCTGTTCTTTAATGTATAACTCATAGCACCCTTGTTGTATTTAATGTTCATCCTGGGATTATTTTATATTTAAAAAATCTTGTCCCCTTGCTTTTATTCAATCATTTGATAGTAATCCAAAGCCCCTATGGCAAGGCTGAATAATCTTCTCTCATTTTAATCATCAGAAATCAACCATATCCTCAGCAGGTTCAAGCTTGTCTATTTCTTTTAGTTTGTAGATATTTCAGCAGTGCTGGTTTGGGCTGGCTGAAGATCAGATGTGATACTTTCTTCAAAAGGAAAACATATTTATATAATGTGCATTAAAAAAAGAAACAAATACTCCTGCAGATGCCTGCTGAATCAAATGACTAAGCAAATCATTTTTTCCTGTTATCATATATATATATTAAAGGTCTCTTGCATAAAAATGAACAGTGAGTTAATCCCACATGTATGTGTTAAATCTTCATCCCTAAAACAGGAAAAGAATGTTCAACACAGAATTAAAGAGCCCTTTTGAAAAATTAAATCTGATCCGCTTTCTATGAATTTTCATTGGCACTAGCAAGACAAAGTTTACAGTAGAGAGGATTAAGCTTTTGAACTCAGTCTTTGCTATCAATGCAGACACAGTGAATCAAACAGGACTGGAACAGTGTGGATGATTATCTTGTCTGACTGTGGGGTATAAGCCAAGATTCACCATACGCATTCACAGTCAGGGTGCCATAACTCCCTACATCCTCATATTTGGGAACTACCAAGAGAGGTTGGGAACTACCAAGAGAGTGTACTCAGAGGATGGAATAAGTTGCTTTTGGAGACTGCAATTCCAATGTATTCTGAGGAAATTCTGGGAGTTGTAGGACGTTACCACACTTGCAGCAAGAGAGAGGTGAGAAAGCTGGTCGGAATCATTTGGGAACCATTTTGGGCTCATGCCGGAATGTGCCCGGCAAGCGGAAAACATTACCACACTAGAATGGAATCAGTGAGGAATGTGAGATGCCGGAATGGTTCCGCTCCGGGGGCCCGGATCTCCTGTCCACACACAAGTTGAAAGATCCCTACCGCAACCCCCCGAATTCTGGGCTACAAAGCCATCCCTAATAATGATTTCCCCCCCCCAACCCCTGAAGAGAGGAACATTGTTTACCCGTTCCGTTTGTTGCCCGCTCCAGGAAGTACACGTCATAAGATGCTTCCTCAAATCCTTGGGGAATACCGCGAGGAACCATGAGCCATAAAACGAGGAAATGCGGCATGACAAGGATCTCGTGTTCATACCTATGCCGAGATCAGCGTCATTCCGGCATAGTGCCGACCGCTCGAGTGTATTCCTTAAAACTCTCGGAATTCAAAAGGACTGAAATGAGGCTGAAATGACGCCGAAATGAGGTAGGGAAGGGCGGGGTTTGCTGCGACGTCATGTGAACACACGGAAAAAAAGTCTGAAATGAGGCTGAAACGAGGCTGAAACGAGGCTGAAATGACGCTGCTTTAGGGCCAGTGTGGTAACGTCCGTAGTCCCAAAGAGTAACTTTTCCAACCTCTCAGTGCAAGTATATAGCAGGTTTTGTCAAGAGACATATGCCTGATCATAAACAATAATACATACATCACTGTTAATGCGAGATAAGTGGTATTTTTTGTATATTCTTTAATTTAAAATTTACCAAATGTTACAAATGTTTGGGATGGCATGTAGAAAGAATGATTTTTAAAACCTACCAATTGCCTACAGTGGCCCCTGAAATTGATAGATTCATTCATCCAATGCTCTGAGGGCTTATATCTTAAGAGTTTGGGTTTGATTCTCTGTATATTCAGCTGGGTTGGCACTGAATTGTTGCTATTTTTCCCTTAGAAACTTCTCATATTTTATCCTGTATGGCAAACAGGTACAAATACTGTGTTCTCCAGCTGTTGTTGTTGCATGCCTTCAAGTCATTTCCATCTTATGGCAATTCTAAAGGGACTCTATCACAGGGGCTATGTACTCATCTAAGGTCACCCATTGGATTTCCATAGCTGAGTGGGGAATGTAACCCTGATCTCCAGCATCCTAGTCCAATGCTCAACCCACTACACCACACTGGCTCTCAAGAACAGCTGTACTTAACGAATTTGGCATATGCAGATGTTTGATAATTTCATTTCAGTTTGCTTATGAAGAAGTTGCTAAAATTCACAAATTTCTTCATGGGACAGGATGAACTTTAAGTTTAGGAAATCTGAATATGTGAAAAAATGGTCAGATAATTCCAGCTTTACCTTAATGCAAGTACTGGTTACCCAGGTTCAGAGGTTATGTGCTGCTCTGGTACTTAGGGTTAGTTCTGAACACTTTCAAGGGTTTCCCATTGAATTAATTTGCATTAATTTGGGGGACTCACAAAAAGAGTACCTCAAGTTCAAAGGGAGGCAACAACTATACAGAAACACTGGTAAGCATCTCATTAATGTAACTCTCACCCCCACCAAAAAGTAACTTTGAAAAATGTTTGAATTGTAACTGCCAGCATCCCTAGGTAGTCAAAAAAAAGTTAGATTTAGGGTAAATGAAGCCAAACCACAATTCCAAGGGAGCAATGTGATAATATTATAAGCTGCAATGTTTCCCAAATGGGAACCCTGACCAAGAAAACCCATAAATACTGAGCAGTTCTGGACTAAGCTGAGGGAAGGTTGCTCATCAAGAAGCAGAACAGGTGTATAAGAACCTTTGGAGTTTATAAATTCTTTCATGTGAACATGGCATCAACTGAGTGAAGGGGGAAATTGGCATGAAATTGACATTCACCTGAACTTTCAAAAGAAAACCTATCTTAAGATAGTGGACTTGATCTATACCATAAAACATTAATGTCTGAACCAGTTCTGAGTTATAGGCATTAATATGCAAATAGTGACTTCTCATTTTAGCATCTCAAGGTCATTTTGGATGCAATCAGCAAAATGCAAATGCACTCTCAGGAAGAGAAATGTCACACACGTACATGTATGCACACACAGAGAGCCCAAGAGGAACCTTACCTTCTGCAGCAACTTGCAATGGCTAAGGCACAGGAGTCAATAACTCAGCAAGTCAGCAATCAGGAGAGAGTTATGGACCCTTTTGGAAACATAGCATGCAGGAAATGGATAGCCTGATGCCATTGGATATGGAATTAATTTCTAGCTCATCATAAAAAAAGTGCAGGACAGGCATTGCTTACTAATGCATTTATAAACTTTTTAACTTCCAAAAGGAATGCAGCTGAGGGAAGAAAGGAGTCTTGTTTTAAAATGCCATGCAGGGGGAAGGTAGGTGATTACACTGAGTGGGAAAAGCACCTCATAATGAGAGCTTGGAATGTGATTCAAAAAGACCAAACATTATTTTTAAAAGCCAGTAGTGGGTTAGTGGTGTGTGCTGTTTTATGAGTAACACATTACTGTCATGCTAATTTTCATGCTGTTGTTTTTGAAAATAACCTCCACAGTCTTCAAAATTATCCTTAATAATAATGACCAGAATTCTGTTGTGTACCACATTATGAGTTGCACTTTTCCCAGGGTTGTGCAGCAACTGCCAAGGGAAGGCAGACAAACTCTGAGCAGCCTACCTCTCCAGAAGCTTCCTTTTTTCATAGCTGCTGTGGCTGGGTTGTTTTAATTCTGGTTGTTGCCACCTATAGCAGTGTGGTTGTGCCAATGTAACACACCAACAGGATTCTGGCCAATGTTCCTGTATTACTTCAATATTAAATTGTGGTAAACATTGCAGACCCTCTAGCCTTTGGGGGTCAATGGAACCTACCTGTGTCTCCATAATGATCCACACCCAGGGCCAACACAGTTACTGTGGATTCATAAGTATTAGCTAGTACAGATACGTTAGACGCTCCACCACCCCCTTCTCAGGGTCCTTCCCTTCATGCTTCTCTGTCTTTTGAAGAGGCTCCCTGAAAGTGGTCACAGGCCAGGGAAAGGTGAATTGATTGCCAATTGTCCCAGGGACTCTCCCATTATTATCTTCTCAGCTTTCTCAGTGGGGGTAAGTGGGAATGGGGAATTCTGGGCAAACCTCTCCACTTCTCTCTGGCTCATCCATCGTAAGTCAGATGAACTGGTCTACTGCTTCTGGGGTGTTTGAATGGGGCTAGTGTCCTGAGGCTCTTGGGATTCTATGTTTTTTGCTGCTGCTGCTGCTGCTGCTGCCGCCACTCCCACTGTAATCCTCTTCCTCTCTCTTTCTATACTTCCAAACTTCATCCTGTCAATCTCGCCTCAAATTTTGCTGCTGGACTTGCTGTCCCTTCACTGCCTCTCATATCCTCCCATTCTGTCCTTCTCACTTGTCCTCAATTCTCACCTATCCTCAAACATCTCATGTCCCTGTCACTCCATCTGACCTTTTGTCTCTCATAGAATCATAGAGTTGGAAGAGGAATCAAGGGCCATCCAGTCCAACCCCTGCCATGCAGAAAGACACAATCAAAACACTCCAGACAAATGACCATCCAACCTCTGTTTAAAAACCTCCAAAGGAGACCCCACTACATTGCAAGACAGTGTATTCCATGGTTGAACAGCTCTTACCATCAGGAAGTTATTCCTAATGTTGAGGTGGAATCTATTTTCCTGTAGTTTGAATCAATTGCTCTGGGTCCTGTTTTTTGAAGCAGCAGAAAACAAGCTTGCTCCATCCTCAATATGACACCCCTTCAAATATTTAAACAGGGCTATCATATCTTTGTTGAAATCAGCTCTCCTAAAGTCCAGAATGAGTGTTTGACTATGCCTAGCTTCTTCTTTCCACTGTATAAGAAACTCCAGGAGAACATGATCACTCTCACTTAAGGATCCCACCACTTGCACCCCACAGAGTTAGTCTGTGGGAACCTGTATTACAAGGATATCAGGAAGCTATGAAATACTGATATTCTGCAAATCCGTATCACAAGGATGTGTACTTTGTTCTTAAAATCATGGTGGGCCAAGATCTTATATCAGGGGTAGGCAACCTTTCCCCTTTAAGGGCCGAGGGACTTCAGCTCCCAGAAGCCTCAGCCATGTTGGCCAATAGTCCCATGTTGGCCAATAGCTCCTGGGATTCTGGGACCTGAAGTCCCTCGGCCCTTAAAGGGGAAAGGTTGCCTACCCCTGTCTTATATCATCAGACGTACTGATAGTTCAGTTCAGTTCATCTTTATTATGGTCATAGACCAACACAGCATCATCAGACATAACTATGATGACAGAACTTTATCATCATACTTTATGTCTAATGATCATAGTTACGTCTGATGATTCCAATCCTGCTCCCAAAAACCCTAGCTTTTCAACCTGGCAACACCCCAACTGAAGAGTTTCTGAGGCCATACAGATGAGGTGCTGGGAATTGATTCTGCAGTGCTCTTCCTGTTGTGGGGCATGTCAAGAACAGACAGCTGGAGAGATACCTCAGGATCCTACTGTAACTATTTCTCTCAACATGACCTGCAACTGGAAGTTTGCTGCAGAAGTAATTTCCTCACAATCTAATCTGCAGTGCCTCAGAAACCCTTCAGTTGGGGCACTGCAGGCTAAAAAGTTGGGGTTTGGGGGTCACTGATGAATGTAAACATGAATCCCCAGCAGTTATAAAATTGTAAGTTCAGCTTACAGTCTCATAACTACTGAGCAGGATGACAGCTGGTTCTTTCTAGCACTGGTGTTTATAGAAATAAAAATGGAAATATCTGGGAAAGTATTGCTTTTCTTATGTATAGTTCAGAACAATAATTTCATGCAGAAGCTCACATCTAACAATTCTTCTTCTGAATTTTTTAAAAAAAGGTTTATTTATTCATTTTAGCTGACAAATGGAGCCACAATATGTTTTTTCCCCTCTTACAATAATGGCTGGTGGCTTCCATGTCAAGAGTGTGACAAATCCAGTCTGGATTTTATTCATCTTTTCTGATCACCTCTAATACAAATAAAAATGGTGCAGTGCCTCCCTCCAGATCTCCAGAGAAACCTAAAATGAGGAGATGCAGCCCTCCAGACTCCTAAGTGTACTTACCCCTGCATTAAAGAAGGTATCCAAGGTGAGGAATTCTATCCTCAAATATCCTAATATCCAGCACCTTGGATAACATCTTTAACATCTGGAATAAAACCCAGAACAGATTTACCACTTCTCTGATGTGTTAGCTACTGGCTGCCACTAATCTCTTCTTCTGTAGTCTGGGAACAACATGCAATTACAGCTGAATGTTCTTTCCAATGGGGAAGAGGGAATCAAGCTCCCTGTGTTCCTCTTACTGATGGACAGGGTAGATTGGTCTCCTCCTTGCTTTCATGTTATTTCAGGGCACAGGGGACTCCAGTTTCCTAGTGGCCCTAGTTGATGGCACAAGGCAGTATGTGCCCTCCTTTTGCTCTCCAACCCCATAGCTTTCTTCCTGAAGGCAAACTTCATTTGCTTCTTCCCCTCTTTTTTTAATTTTTCTGCTTCTACAAACTGGACAGGGCTGGCCCAAGGTGTTTCACTACCAGAAGATGGTCAGCACACGCACATGCACACACTCATACTCCCCATACAAAAGCAACACTGAACCTGAGGTTGAATTTTATATCAGCACTAGTGATGGGACAGTATCCTCGACCACAATTGATGGTACCTGGCTAAATTGTGACATACCAGAAAAAGCATGTAGCACACATACTTCTGTCATCTAAGACAGATGAATAACTGTGGCATTCAAGAGTACTGACCAGGCTACAGGAATCTGCTTCTGTTGCCATTAACAGGTGGTGGCTTCCATGCCAGTGAAGCAGTAAACTTCCTCCCTATTTTAGTCTGAACTTTTAAGGAATTATCCAATGTGCCAAACCCTGAGCCAAAGTAGTTCCAGCACCTTGGTCAATTCTTTTAAAGTTCATTCTATTGTTCAGAGTAGATTCACCGCCCCACTGACTTGGAAGGTATGAGCTACCACTGTCTATTCCTCTCTCCACCCCACAGAAAATGCAGAAAATGTCAGATTGAGTTTGATCTGTGACATCTACAGCTAAAGACTCTTGAAGAGCAGAGCTTGAAAGAGTCCCAGCCTGTAGACCCAGAAATTCACTAGTAGACAGTTACTTAGAGTGGGGCCAAATACAGCAAGGTGGTCACCTCAAACAGGCAGATATTGGAAAGTGGAAACAAGGTGCTAGAAGAGACAACTGCATGTTATGCAGGCCAGCTTGCCCTGTGCCTCCTCAGTTGATCTTCTGCCTCCAGGTGTGGTGGATGATGTTCTTCCCTTACCAGTGTTGAAGAATTATTCAATTGCCATTCAGTTGGCTTTTGTAGATGGAATGGGATGGGGGTTTCATCTTCACTCAGGTGGCCAGACATCCTGGGCCTGCCCTGCTCAGAGTGCCTATATAGCTACACTGCATGCCTCACTATATTACAGGATGCTGCACATGCTTTGATTCCACAAAGATGCATTGCAGCAGCAGATTATAGTACTAAATATGGTGTACATTTTCTGTTTTTAGGGGCACAGGACTCCCATGAAAGTGACGAAAACACAAATAAAAAACATATTTTTTTTAACCTGATAGAACACCTTTCTAGGAATTTCTAGGTCCTTCAGTGCAACTTCTGGTGGATGTTGACCATAGAGTAGCACTGGAGGACCTAGAGATTTCTAAAGAGAATATATTAATCAAATTTGTAAATAATCAAATCTGCAAAAGTCAAAGCCACAAATGTGGAGGGTTGACTGTAGATTGATGAGATTTCCCTCTCTTTTTTTAAGAGCAAGTTTTCAGCTCTCATAACTGTATGTCAAAGTATGTGGACAATGTATATATAAATCTCAAAAGGGACCAGCATAGGATCAGGGTGGATGGACAGCTGAACATTTCTAGTGGTTAGAGATGGAATTCTAGGTGCTTGCATGTTTCCTTGCCCCTCATGCCTAGTACAACAAGAATGAATTATGTAAAACAGTGCAAATTGCAGAATAAATTATGTAAAATAAGACAAATTAGGCTGTTTTCTCAATATGTATAATTTATATAAACTGCAGAATTCACCTTTCAGTGGCACAGAATTTTAACTGTTGTTGTGCTGTTGTTTTGTTGTCGTTAATGTGGCATATGCAGAGCCCTGATTCTAGCGCTTACTTTTCAAGCCTCTCTGTCTTTGAAGAGTGCTGTGATGAGGGCCCATTTTCCTTTTTTAATCTATTGTCAGCAGAAAGCACTTTCTCCGTTTAGCTGATACGAACTCCATCATACATTATCTCCCTATCATCCTCCTGAAAATCTATATTTCCCCAAAACCAATGCAGCTGAAAGTATCTTGCCGACTGTTCACTGCTACATTTTACTCCTTGTTTTCTTTATGGGGAATCTCAAAGATTTATAGGCAGAGTGATGAATTATAGAAAAGCATACACAAACATGTTTTACAGGCCTGTGTGCTGAGTACTGAAGACCCATGGACATCTGGAGGAATTATCTGCTGGAAATTAACACAGTTTGTCTTTTGCTTGATAGACTCTGGTGGCTGAAATGAATTGTGGGAAGAAGCCATTTAATGGCTGTTTGCTCTTGTTTGTTAAGCAAAAGCCCTTGACTCTATGCAATGGTAAGATGACTGTGAGGTAGGTGGACTGGGCAGATCTTTCTTGTGTGCTTTGAATTTGAAACAATGGGCAACAAAAACAGTGTTTTTTCCATTTCAGGAAAAATCATAATAATATTCTGCATATGTTAGCTGAGGGAGGGATATAGGATAGAGACAACACAACTGTTTAGCTACTATTATCATATCTATTTGCACTATTCCTGGCAGTCTGAAAAGGCCCTAATATTCCTATATAAAGGTTCCTAGGACTGGATGTAAGGATGAGTCCAAAAAGCAGTGAAGGATAGCAGGTACTCTTCAAATAACTGAGATCTTGCATCAAAAAATGTATGTTTGATGTGTAAGCTCACCATTTGTCCTGCTCTCACACTGCACCAGCAGGGTGAGTGCCAGAATTTCAGAAGCTGAAGAAACAAGTAGTATTCAATAACAAACAGTCTGGAGCCAGAAACTGTAATTCCAAGCAAAGTTTACATGTAATGAGATAACAGAGTCAAGAAGCAGCCCAGGGTTATAAATCCTGTAGCCAGATCTCACAGTAGATGCAGGCTGAAAGAAAACCAAGTTTTTTTTCCAGCAACTGAAAGGGGGCAGGCCCTTGACTTCTAAAGCCTGATGATTCAGCCCCACCCAATTTGCAGACAGTATTTCAAGAGGGTGTTTCCATGCTGCATGTGCATAATCTCTCACTTCACCTGTTGGGGATGGATTGGGTTTGTGCCAGATGCTGAAGCCTTCACTTTTCCCAAGGACTTGGAACTATCTGTCCTACCCTCTCCTCCTGTGGAGCACTCAGTGGCTGTCAGGCTGAACTAGAGGAGGGCATGACTGCAGTAGGTCTGTTTTGTTTTCTGAACCCGAACTCGGGGAGGGGGCATGCCACCATTAATCCTTTGCCTGTGCTGTTTGGAGGCTTCTCTTGGTGATTTTATTTGGTTTGGGGCCATGTGCCCTCTCTGAGCACATGGTATAAGGGTGTGGGGCTTCTGCTGAGTCACTGACTTGGCTGGGAGTACAGTTAGGAGATCCTAGCTCTATATAGTTGCTGCTTCAGTCTCTGGGGCTCAGCAAACAGGAAGAGGAAAGCAGGCATTTTTGTGGGTTTTATGAGAGACTCTGAGGGGAAAGCATGGACAGATGTGCTGCTACATATATACAGTTACAAACATAGATGGTGATGAAGTTATTGCAGTGATCAGCAGTATCTATGCCATCTTTCTTTCTTTCTTTCTTTCTTTCTTTCTTTCTTTCTTTCTTTCTTTCTTTTTGCCAGAGGAGCTAACTACATAGCAAATGCAAGCTGATTTCTCTGTTGGAAGAGAAGGAACACCACTTTGAGGCTCATGTATCTGCACAAAGCATGAAGATCTTCTGGAAAGTGAAGCAGAGTCTCATGGAAGACCAAGAAATGTGGGGGTGCCTCTAGGGAGGATGACAGTTCCCAAATACAGGAGGGAGATACTTGGAGCAATGTGAAATGTGTCACACAGAAGCAGAATTATTAAGCACCATATTTCAGATTTGGAACTACAGTCAGCCCTTCATATCCACTTATTCTTTATCCATGAATATTCATGGTTTGAAAATATTCCAAAATATATAAATTCTGAAAAGCAAACCTTGATTTTGCCATTTTATATAAGGGTCACCATTTCACTATCCATTGTATTTAATGGGACTTATGGCATCCATGGGTGGTCTTGGAACCAAAACTCAGTGGATACCAAGGGCCCACTGTACAGAATCAATTTTCAAGCTCCCTTCTTAATCAACAATTATAAGGCACAGGGACAAGAATCTCACAACTCTGAA
This sequence comes from Phrynosoma blainvillii, assembly GCA_026167975.1. NCBI lineage: Eukaryota > Metazoa > Chordata > Lepidosauria > Squamata > Phrynosomatidae > Phrynosoma > Phrynosoma blainvillii. The sequence goes on from JANUYF010000004.1 coordinate 160,914,723, forward strand.
GGCAAGGAGATGAACTTGGAGGATTCTATATATGGAAAGCCTACTTTCAATTCCCAGAAGAAGAAGAGCTATGTGGTAGAAGTAGGTGATTGTGAGGAACAGAAGTACTGGTGCATAGGCTTGATAGGATGTATCAGCAGGTGTGCTGTCTCCCAGGTGGTGATGATCCATGATGTAACAGAGGCTGACAAGACTCAGCAAACCTACTGACCATTACCCCTTCCTTCTAAGCCACATTGGGAAAATGAGGTAATGGGGCATAACCTGTTGTAAGCTATAGGGTATAGCATATATGGTAAGATGTAAGAAAGAAGGTTAAATGTATTAGCATGTATGTATGTATTATTATGAACCTAGTGATACCTTAAGTCTGGGCAAAAATGACTCCTCAAATGTAAATGAGATAAGGAAAGAGAACACTGGTGCTTCTAACAGAGTACTGTGAAATGTGACTGAGAATAACTTCCTAGTAGATGTGACTAAGAATAACTCTCCTTGCAGATACTCTGGCTCAGGCAATTAGGATGGCATGCTGCCAAAGACTCCTACTGTACCACTGATGGGGTGATGACTAAGATCTCTATATTGACTGGCTATCATAAAGGTGGGAACTATCAGCATCTTTGTTTTGATTTATATGGGTTGGACAACTGATAGCCTGGGTGAGGCTATGTTCAAAGAGATTAACCCTTGAATGCCTGTGTGTTCACAGATACTTGTTTAGTCATGCATAGCCCCCAACAGATGAGATTGTTTTCCTTGATGGATAGATGATTATGGATATGGTACAAGGAACAGAATTCTGTACAAGTTAAAAGTCTTTTATGAAACATCTGTATAATGCCGCAACAGACACTAAGGAAAATATGAGAGAACATCATGATGATCATGATGATGATGGTGATGATGGTGATGATGAATATATGGCTAAGCAATATTCTTTAAGAGGGTAATGCTTCTATATGTATTAACTACTAAAAAGCCTATTAAAGAGATGATGAGAGATGTAGATTCAGTCCTTATGAAAGTGTAACATCTTAATGGCCATATGATGTAATGAAATGAAATGCATATGGCTTACTTGGGGTGTGATGTTATGTTATGTTATGTTATGTTATGTTATGTTATGTTATGTTATGTTATGTTATGCAAGCTCATCACCTGGACAGTAACATTTCTGTGTTTCGCCCTAAGAGAAATGTATGTTTGTACATTTGTGCATGCATAACATAAACAGCCTAAAAGATTACCAAAGAGCCTGCTCATTATCCCATGTAAATATCCTGAGATCCCATGCTTAAGAATGCTTAAGTGGAGTGCTGGTATTAACTTTGCCTGTCTGATTTTAACCACTATCATGAATTGCACATTCAGGTGACCAGAAGGTGACAATAGAACCCCAGATAAAACCCAGATTTGCTGACAAATGGCAAAGACCCTCAATCCCTCATTCTAAAGAAATAGGGATGGGGAACCATGCCTGTTTCAAGGAAGAAGTACCATTTCAGATTTTAGTGGAGGCAACAAGATTATCTTAATTTGTGTCTCGGTGTGTGTGTTCAAAATTATTTGTGGGTGGAGGAACAGTGCAGCTCTGATCATTTATTGTGATTATTTACAGTGCAATATAACATGACTATTCAAATATTTAGATATGGATTATTCAGATTATGTACATGGCAATTCAGATGTATATCTCAATGAATTTAACAAACACGCCCCACACAAAATGAGTATAGTATTGCAGACTTATATGTCATATTAACTATAGCAGGTCCACAACAGTCAAAACAATCAATCCTTTTCATAGGCAATGGGATTTGTGCCTTCACTGAGCATAGTTAGGACATAAGCTCAGTCAATTGTTTAAAGTAAAACCAGTGAGTCAGTAAAGAGCATGGAAAACATAGTCTGAAATTCAGGGAAATGATGTCTTCACCATCTCAAAATCACCCCTCAATAGAAACAACTGCCCTTCTCTGCATACGTTCCACCTAAATGAAGTTAGAAAGTCCAAGGTTATTGAAACGCACCGGTAGGAAGGTCTATTTTCCTAATAGCAGGATTTTCCTTCCTTGAGCTGTACATCTTAGATCAGAAGCAGAGGCAATGGAGGAAAAGAATTGTGCCCCTATAATTTGAAAGTAGGACCATGTAAATTCAACATGCAAATTTCCCCAAAGCAACACTTCACTAAAGAAAAAACAACTATTCAAGCAGCACTGAATTAAAGTATATCATTCTCCCCTCTGCAACCACCTGCTATCTGGGGTCCATTTTTCCTGGCAGCTATTTCTATCTGGATTAGTCTCCTGGGTGATCCCATTCAATGAGAGATCATATAAAGCAACAGTGAAAAACTATTTTGAAGGGGTAAACCCACTACTTCCCTACTCAGCCCTGTGGCCCAAATTATATCAGAGATGACAATTAATGGGAAATATCTTATATACCTTCTTAATTCAGAAGCAAGAAGAAGAGGAGAGGGGGTCTATAAGGAGAGGACAGAGCTGCCTCCTCCACAGGTTGGATTTTGGCCTGGTGGCCAGACTAGACCCACATACTAGAGATCCCCAGAACATATGAAATCCATTGGAAAAGAAGCTGATTTAAATGCAAAAACAAATGTTCTATGACAAAAAGTCCTCAAAAGCTGTCAGAGAAAGAACACTTTCTAGGCAGGGTTGAAAATTATGTCATAAAAAGTGCCCAGATTCAGTCAAGTTTCTGTCCTGGCTTCAGTGCTTCTATTTTAGCTTGTGTGAATCCAGTTCCCAAGTCAGACATCAAAAGAAACTGATTTAAACAAACCAAGACAGAAATACTGAGGCCAGTCATGTTATTAGAGAAAGGGAGGGCAAGGAGCATGAAGGTATATGACTCACTCTCAGGTGAATAAACCCAAGATCTAGCAGATTAATTTTGAGTAAGATTTTAATGCATGGAAATTTTTGGACATCTCATGCCAAAGATCGAAATAGTGTGATGGTTATTTTTGTCTCAGAGCTTGCAAATACTATCTTTTAGACCACAGTTCCCTGAATCTCTCAACTGTAATCTCAAAAAGTAACTTTTCTAAACTTTGAACTATCTTCCTCCCAAGAACAATCATACAAGACCTGCTGTTATTGCTGCAACCTGTCATCTTTATTCCAGAATTGTCACTGTTGGATATGTGCAGAACTTCAGAAACTTAAAGGTAAATGCCATGGAATGTCAAACCATGTGCTAATATGCTTAGCCAAAGCACTGTCTATTGATCCTGATAGTCTGGAATTGCACTTCAAAAGGCCTAGGTGACATTTCCAAGGGGAGACAAGATACTTTCAAGTCAATTAGAGGCATCAGAGGATTCGTGCAAGTGGGACATGTTCACCTTAAAGGAATGTCAATAGAGGATAGAAAATGAATTAAGCACTTATTATATGCAGGGGAACAAATCCCTTAATGGCCCAGATCATCAGAGAGGACACCTAAGGTCTCCAGAAGCATACTGGGAACATCTAGAACAGGAAGATTTGTCACTGATGACAGTGTTACTGATGAAATTGATACATGCTTCTCCTGCAGTGCAGTGTTGTGCTGTCTCGTCCACAGGAACCAATGCACTATCCTGGAGTGTGAGGCAACTCAGATCAATGCTACTTTTGAACATAGGGATGTTGGAGCACAGATATGGCTCTAGTGTAAACCATGGCAGGTGCATCTGTTCTGGAAGCTCTTTCCTTCCATCTGGCATGCATGGCTAGGGTTTGTCTGTGAGTGGCAGGGTCTATCTGTAATCTATGTTGTTCACATGCTTGAGAGAATTTACATCTCTTCTTACTTCATTCACTTGTAGTTCTTAAGTTCCATGTCACCAAGGCAATTAATCTACTCCAGGTTTTAGTCCAAAGTTAAAGGAGCTATCCAAAGTATTTAACCTATTTGGGAGAGGGGACTGCTTAGTTTGAACTAAAACATGAAGCAGATTAACTACTTCATTGACATGGATGCTAACAGATACCACTGACTTTATCCCAACCAGTTGAGCTACAATTTAGGGCACAAATTAAGCCTTGAAAGAAGAAGAACTGTTGAAGGAAGAATCTCTGAATAAAGGAGGCCATGTTGATGATGATAAGATGTTTTTGAGGGCAGAAATCTTTCATGGATCTCCCCAAATTGTCCACCTTTTGGGGGGAAACAGCCATAATTGGCAAGAAGGGACAAAAGTGGAAATATAGGGCTGGAGCAGATGAGTGAAAAAGAGTGGCCCAAGTCCACTCTGGCTGCAAGTGGATCAGGTCTGCACCAACCACACGGCCTTTTCTGAAAGTGGGCTGTGGCCACTGGCCCCAACCCATGGCACCAGGATCCAGATTATCTCAGCTCCTTTTCGCTTCAGTCGAAAGGACAAGAGGGCAGCATCAGAGCTGCTTCAGGCCATGTTGGAAGCATATGTCATTTGAACACCACACCTCCAAAATGACTGGAAGCCACTTCTTTTGGCCTGTCTATTCCAGGCCCCATTCTCTGAGCCATCTGGATTCTAGCTTTATCTCTCTCCCAACATTGCAGGCTATGTATAAGGAACATGGTGGAATGTCAAAGCACAGTCCCTGGAGACAGACACATGGCAAGGCCACAGTTATTCACCGTGTAGTAGAAGAGAAATTGGGAATTCTAGGGAAATGTAACTTTTCCAGGATGTTGCCAATGGAAAACATGTCAGTCCAAGCACAATAAGAAAACTGGGGTGAGTCGGGAGAGTCTAACCACAACATTTCACATTCCTTGGAACACAATGGCCCATTGTGGACACCATTTTGATGGCCAAAACTGATGCTATGTCACTTGTGGGCCTTGTCTGCACTGGCCAGGATACTCCAGGGGCAGCCTATGGTTATCCTGGCCCCACAGCTGCCCCATTTTCCCCATATTAGTTTGGCCTACATCCCCAGGCCATGGCAGCTGTCTGCATGGGCATACCACTGGGCTGCCTGATGCATCTGCTACTGCCACTGCCTCCACCACCATAGGTTGCTCACTTCTGAGGTCAGAATGAGGCACCCAGTGATAGTCACATGGCCCTAGATAGGTGACCTGTGCTGGCAGCAGACACATCGGGCGACCCGGCAGGACACCCATGCAGAAAGTTACCATGGTGTAGGGACAGAGGGCTCTAGATCTTCCTTGAAGATCCAGAGGAACAGGCAATGGGCTTTTGTTTTTTTATTCCATTGTAACCTTATTATGCCCTGGTTCTGGTGCAGGACATGTCAAACATCATCCGGACTGCCTGAATCAGAACCAGGGCTTGGACCATGCATCATCATCCAAACAGGATGACACCATAATGAAGGGAGCAGGAAACATGCCATTTGGCTCATGCAGACAAGGCCCTGACCAGTCTTTGGAGTGATTTAAACCAGGGTATCCCTCCGCCATTTCAGGGTGGGATGCCCCTGCAACAGCATTTTAAATCTTAAATAGATGAGTGAATATTTGCTGTGATGCCACACTAGGCCACCAAAGGGCTACATATAGCCCACAGGCTACAAGATTCCCACCCCTGTTCCAATTTTTTTTTTAACCCTGCTATACCTGTTGATACAATAAAGCATGGTGTTGTGTACTTCTGGGTAGTGTTTAGAGGAAATGTCAAATACTTACTTCTAGCTGTATTTACTTACTGAATCCATTTACTGTTTTTTTTCTTGCCACTGTAGAGCTCTTTTCCTTTAGTGCATTACTTATAATAGAATCATTTCACGAGGAATGCAAGCTACATTTCTTCATCACTCAAGAGAATTTAGGGCTGAGAGAAGGAAATGTATGGGCATATTATTCTTATAGGACTATTTAGCAATAATTTCTGAAACGCCACAACAGCAAAAAGCATTCAGAATGAGGGAGGGAGGGAGGGGGACAGTAAACACTGTACTGAACAAACAGGTAGGTGGAACCAGGTGTGCAGTAAAAGATTCATGATTTTTGTGATATCACAAAAGAGGATTGCTTATTTTTGTGAGAGAGTATGAAAGCAGATTATGAGATGACATCAATCAGACTTGTTAACTAGAATCCATGGGGGTGGAAAGACCCAGAATCAACAAAGTAGAGAAACAGTACACATGGACTAGGATGCACACATACAGAATGAAAAGAAGCATGACTTGGACCACAACTGTCAGGATTTCCCAGCTAGCAACACCTGTGTCCAATGTTATAATCCAAAAAATTATTCCAGGCTCTGGAAGTGGACAGATGGAATTGTTTTATTCTGAGTGTGGCTACTGGTTCATCTAGTGCACTACCTTCCCCTGTTATTGGCAGTGGGTCTTCAAAGTATTAGGGACAGCTATTCCATGTCCTTGCTAGCCATGATCCTTTCAACTGGAGGTACCACTGACCCATGACCTGGCAGCTTCACGGCTATACCATTTGGGCCAACACTGAGCTATAAGAGTTCTCTTTGTTTTGGTGTGGCCCTGACAATAGCCCCATGTAATATTATTTCCATATTGCTGACAGGGGGCTGTTACCCAAAGAATGGGGGGGGGGGTTGGGGGCTGCCAGCTGCCAGTGATACGTCAAATGTTGGGGAAATTAGTTTAGGTAAACACCAATATGTAGTACTAACTGGGAGGATTCTAGATCTTGGGTTAATTAAGAGGTTTTTATTTATTTAGAAAACATGCAGAGTGCAATCATAAACACACAAGATAGCAGTTCACACAAACATAGCATATAAAAGTGAACCAAAATGGAAATAAGGAAAGGGGATAGTGACATTTTGGGGATTGCAGTTGAGTTACAATTACCTGTCTTATGAGGAGATTGTGGGAAGCTGGAGTGGCTCAGACTGGGAGGTCCAAGGGCAAAACAGAACATTCAGAGTGTGGGTATATGTGCCAGCTGTGTGCTCAGAGGTTTGGTTTTGAAACCATATTTATACCTTAAAATTAGCCCTAAGTGATGGGCTAGCTAACCAAGCAAGACAGGCTGAATGACTTGTCCCAGGAATTGACAATGGAATTCTGGACTGCTTGATGGTTTTAACTTTAGTGTTATAAAAACAGTGATTGGATCAGGATATCCCTGAGATAATGGATGGAGAAGTTAGGCTGGAGGCATAACAGGGGGTAGGCTTACTGCTTTAGGTACTAAGAGATCCTTTTTTGAGAGGAAATGCAGGTTACTTGGGAAAAGGAAGGAGCACTTTAGATTTGATTATTTTGTTTACCTGAATGTACCTAGGGGAAAAATTATCCTTTTTTTTCTGGAAACCTGACCTAGTGTTCCTGACAGTCATCAGTCTCTCAAAAACATGCTCTCCAGAGATGAGATATAAAAATATGACAGTGTGGGATATGCCAGAGTGCTTAACCCCTGCATACCTCCTTTTCTACCACCAAGTGCCAGAAGTGGCTGACTGGAGTAAATGTCTGCCAGAGGCCCTAAGTGTACAGAGCGGATTATATGGGAGGAGGTGACCCTCCAGGTAACCTGGACCCAAACCATGTAGGACTTTAAAGGTAATAACCAACACATTGCCCAGAAATTAATTGGCAGCCGGAGGAGTGATTTTAATATTGTTGTAATGTGATCACTCCTGGATGTCCCAGTAATCAATCTGGCTGCCTTGTTTTGAATTAACTGATGCTTTTGAAGTTGGTACAGAGGTAGCCCAATGTACAGCATACTGTAGAAGTCCAACCTTGAGGTTACCAGCACATGCACTACCGTCTTTAGACATTGTAAACAATGTATTTTAAATAATGTATCTCAATGTATCAATATATCATAAGTTTCAGCCACCTTATGTACAGGATTTTTCTCTACATCCAGAAAAAAAATGTCTCAGAGAAAAGTAGTCTGAACAAATATTGATCAGTGTAGATGTTTTCTACAAATATAGAAGGCTAACATAAACATGAAGCAAACATCCGAACCTCATATGAACATGAGTTTTGTGCATTGTTTCTGTACCCACAAACAGATCAGTGAGCACAAGGAATGTTTATACCCTGCAATGCATAATAAGAACATACTCTAGAAAGCACTCATTGGATATTGTGCCCCCCCCCCGTCTCTCTCTCTCAGCCAAGAACAATGTTAAATGCTCACTTTTTACTTACACAAATAGGCTACAGTTTGCAATTGCTTGCATCCTACAGAAGTCTAGGACGTAGTTTGGTGAGGCAGTAGACCTCTCTGGGAGAGAAATTCAAGCACTTCTTGATCTGATCAAAGCAACCTTGACCCACTGCTAATGTTGAATCATGTCTTAACATTCCAAGTCAGCCATTCTGTATACTGAGACAGCATAAAGCTAGTTGTATTTTTCTTTTCCTGGTACCAGTCCTACCTCCTTTTTCTGCTGTTCTTTAATGACTCAAACCAGATGGGGCTCATTCCCACTTACATTTAAACCAGCTTGCGATTTGCCTTCGCTCCGTGTCAGTGAATCAGTTCCAAAAGGTCCATTGTTCCCACTATGAAAGCAGATCTTTTCATCATTCCCTTGTAATTGCTTCTTTTTTGAAATGGTTGTCATTCCCACCAGATTGCACCACTTCAAAATGCATGTCAATCATCTGTGCATCATCGGTGACACAAGGGGCAACACGGTGAGGACAGGGCCATTCCAGGTGGCGACTTTAGCAACTGAGCCTTCCTCTGCCCCTCAGCATCCCAGGCTTCTCAAGCACACCATTTCCCCTTTGAGCAGCCTGGTTTGGGAACTATATTAAAAAAAATTGACAGGATATGCAATCCATTGGTTTTGCAACTACTTGCCTCACTGAGCTGCAGTCACCCATAATTGCAGGTAGTTGCAAATACAATGGATCACATATTCTCTCTCTCTCTCTCTCTCTATATATATATATATATAGAGAGAGAGAGAGAGAGAGGAGAGAGAGAGAATGTGTCCATAGGTCACACCACAAACAGAAAGGCAGCGCTGAAGGGGGGGGGAGAATGGCTGAGTTCCTAAAAACTGAGGAGGGGTGTTTTCCCCTCTGCCATTAGTCCCTCCCCTTCAGAATGATGCAATTCAGATCCGTTGTTCCCACTTGTTGAACACTCTTTGGAATAAATTCTTTTCAAAAGAATCACCAAAAAAAAACTTGTGTCAGGAAACAGCAGTTCTTTTGTGTTTGCCTCGCTTCATTGTGATTGAAACTGAGCACAGTAGGATCGGAACCAGTTTCAAGTGGGAACGACGGTCATATAACCCGATCAGCAATTCACTTTAAATCATAGTGAGAACGAGGCCTTAGTTACAGCCAGATGTGTTTTACTGAGTGTGCAAATCACAAGATTCCTCTTCCACATATTCTGATAATGCAGTGTTTCTCCAGTCACACATCACCTGCTCAGATACTACCACTGCCTTCTGCCCCACCTTCCCCATTCTGTAACTCTTTGCCGTGATTTTCCTGCTCCTCTTCTGTGCTGGAGTCCCACTGAGAGAAGGGAGGAGAAAAAGATCTGCCTTCAGGCCCTAAGGAAATCAACCAGGAGTTGTTCTTTCAACTAAGCTGAAAAAGGGAAGCCTGCATATATATATATACACACACACACACACACCTGAAGGCTGCTTATGGAATAAATTATTCCTCTGATGAAAACCATGTAGTCAGAGAGCCTAGAATCCCTTTGGGGGTTGATAAGGTGGAAGCTTTCATTAGAGTATATGTGTTTTAAGTATATATGTCTCTGCAGAGATTGGTGAGACTCTATAGGGCCTCCATTCTACAAACAAAAAGATGTGACACTATTAATCAATGAGTAATAGTGAAAGATCTGAGATGTTAAGCATATCTATGTCCCTGTCTTAAAATGGTTTAATGGCCATCCACTAAATCCAGAAAACCCTGGGAATAGTAGTACTGTGAAGAGAACAATGTCAAATAGTGAATTATTTGCAGTCTCATTGAACAACAGTTCACATAATTGTTTAGAGGAAGCCATGAAAGTTAAAGTTGCATAAAATGGATTCCTATTTGTAGTGCAGAAATCATTCTTGGACTGCTGAAAATACAGTCATTTTTGGTTGGGAAGCTTCTGCAAAAGAAGAAAGAAAGAAAGAAAGAAAGAAAGAAAGAAAGAAAGAAAGAGTAATAGATAGGAAATAAAGCAAAAATTGTATGTGTGAGGAACCCAAAATACATTATTATTTTTAAAAAATAAACCCAAATACCAATGTTAGCTGTATCTGAACTATCCTGTCCCTATGGAAGATCTGGTTTGTAGCTTGGGGTGTGCTTAGACTCACACCACTTCTATAAAACCAGATTGCTGTGGTGGCCAGGCATGCCTTTACCCAACTTCAGCTGGTGTGCCAGCTGTGTCCTTTCTTGAAGAAGGCAGATCTGGCCACAATGGTTCATGCTATAATCCCCCCTCTATTAGACTACTATAATGCAGTCTACATGGGGCTGCCCTTTAAAAGCATTTGGAAGCTACAGCTAGTGAGGCTTCCCAGTACCCACATGGCCAGGAGGAGGAAGGGCCTGCCTGCATAAATATCCATCTTCTTAACCCAAAACAATGACAACAACATCTTGACAAAATGCAGGCCTGTGAATAACGTAAGTCAGATGATTTAGGGGAAGGAAGGAGCAAGTAGCAGCTTTGATTGTATTATTGTCTGGATTGTCCACCAGTGGTGGTCCCACACCAGTGGACACCTGGTGTGTGGGGGGGGGCAGATTTCTGGGGGGGAAGGACTTTCAGAACTGGACTTCCAGTGTGGGGACGTCCTGGTTCCGGGACAAGGGGAACACCTGTGTGGCCCAGAGGGGCACCCATGTAGGCCAAAACAGTGCCCACAGGGCCCCTATAGGCACCCGCATGGGACCAAGCAGCACCCACATAGCCTGTACAGTGTGTGTGTGGGCCGGAGAAGTGCCTGCATGGGCCAAAACAGGACTTGCATGGGTTGAAACAGTACCCACATGGCCCCGAGGGGCACCCGCACAGCTCCAAGGAGCACCTGTGCAGCACCTAGAGTGCCCGTGCGAGTGCAAGGAGTGCCCATGGGGGCAGGAAGCCAATCGGGTGTCACCTCCCCTTCTGGGGTGTCACCCCAGGATGCTATTGTTGTCCACATGTCTTGGGTCTCACTCCTTTCTCCTGGGAACCTGATCTAGTGTTCCTAAAGGTCATTGTGATCTCTCAAGAACATGCTTTCTCCATTTGGAAATATGAAATATGGAAACACTTTCAAAGGTTGCAACAAATATTTTGTGAATTTTGGTTGGCTCAATAAAGATACTTTGCTATATAGCCAACATCTCTGGATATGTTTTATGATCAACTGTAATCTTGAGGCCCTTATCGTATATTGCACTGCTGAGCCAAGTACCTCCCATCCAGTACGTGTGCATTTGATTTTTATGGCCTAAATGTAAAATTTTGCATTTGTCTTTATTGAATTTCATTTTATTAATTTCTGCCCAATTTTCTAGTTTATCAAGGATCCCAGAAGGATACAGTTAATCACTATTTGTCTATCTATCTGATTAACAAACAGAAGTGAAAAATATGTTATGAACAAACAGTTCTGGCTTCTGCCTTCTTTATTTCATAAAGATCAAACTGAGTTCTATACAAAGTGGCAGTTTAGATCACTATTTCCCACAGTCTTGAGTGGATGACTGCATTATCCTCCAAGATGAGGCTATATGGTGTTAGGGTCTTACATTTTTAAATCCAGAAATTTATTTACCCACACACATGAACATGTGTAGGCCTTTTCCTGTACAATCTGCCCTGTACACTCAGTTCCTCCATAATAATAATAATAATAATAATAATAATAATAATAATAAAATTTATTTGTATACCGCCCAATGGTTTCCCAATCCAGGCGGTTAACAGCATAAAATACAATACAAAATATATCCCTCCCACCCTTAAAACAGTATTAAACAATTACAGAATAAAATCAATATATCAATTACAATTAAAATCAATTCAATTATAATAACCCGATGCGGTGTTTTGATTTTTCACGGTGAGGGAGCCAGGTACCGCATAGTGTCCGAGACATAGGGACAACCCGAGACCGGCTATCTAATCTGGAAAGGCCTGCCGGAAGAGATCTGCCTTGACAGCTTTTTAAAAACTGTCCAAAGACGTTAACTGACGGATCTCGTCCGGCAGGTCGTTCCAGAGTCTGAGGGTGAATACAGTAAAGGCCCTCTGGGAGGTTGCAGATAACCTTGCCCTTTATGGCTCTAAAAATTTCCTCCTAGAGGAACGGAGTGCGCAGGGGGGATTATACAGGAGGAGGTGGTCTCTGATATAACTTGGACCCAAGCCATTTAGGGCTTTAAAGGTAATAACCAACACCTTGTACTGGGCCCGGAAGCGAATAGGCAGCTAATGGAGGGACCTCAAAACCAGAGTGATGTGGTCCCTCCTAGATGTTCCAGAAACAAGCCTGGCTGCCATATTTTGAACTAATTGTAGCTTCCGAACCTGGCACAAGGGTAGCCCCATGTAGAGCGCATTACAGAAGTCGAGGCGGGAGGTTACCATTGCGTGCACAACAGTCTCGAGATCCCTTTCTTCCAGAAAAGGGCGCAGCTGGCGTATCAGCCGAAGCTGATAACAGGCGCTCTTGACCGTCGCATTAACCTGATTTGTCATCAGGAGCGACGAGTCAAGAAGCACCCCCAGACTGCGAACACAGTCACTGGAGGAGAGTGTGACCCCATCCAGGACTGGAGGTTGCAACCCAATTCTTGGTTTCGGGGCCGCTACCATGAGCACCTCCGTCTTGTCTGGATTCAACTTCAATTTGTTTTTCCTCATCCAGCCCATTACCGCCTGAAGACATTCATTGAGAGAGGAGATGCCATTGGAATTTGCGGCCAACGAACGAGACATGGAGAAATAGATTTGAGTGTCATCAGCATATTGATAACACCCAGCACCATAACTCCATATAATCTCACCCAGCAGCTTCATATAGATGTTAAATAATGTCGGGGACAAAATAGCACCCTGAGGGACCCCACAAGTGAGTTCCCTCTTACTGGAGCTACAGTCCCCGAGCAGCACCCTCTGGGACCTACCTGAGAGGAAGGACTGGAACCACTGCAAAGCAGTGCCTCCGATACCTAACTCCCTCAGGCGGCCCAAGAGGATGTCGTGATCTATTGTATCAAAAGCCGCTGAGAGGTCTAGGAGCACCAACAGGGTCACACTACCCCTGTCAATGCTCAGACGCAGATCGTCGGTCAAGGCAACCAAGGCAATCCAGGAAATGTTTGCTCCACCCAGCCAGGACTAGACTACCAACTATTTCCCAGAGGTCATTTTCATCTGCTGCCCCCAGACTGTGGAATGACCTGCCCGAAAAGATATGACAGTTGAAAATACTAACTGCATTTAAAACACCATTAAAGACATATCTCTTCTGGCAAACATATCCAGTCAATTTTAAATCATGACTTTTTAATCTATATGTGAACGCTTATGAGTGTATTTTAATTATTTTATAGTATTGTATTTTAACTGTGGGTTTATGTATTTTAATTGTGTTTTAATGTGCTGTATCCTGCCTCAAGGAGAGGCAGGGAAGAAATAAAATGTATTATTATTCTCATCCTCATTAATAATAATAATAATGATGATAATAATAATAATAATAATAATAATAATAATAATAATACGATTTATTTCTATACCGCCCCTCTGGCGAACCAATCGAGGCGGTGCACAACAGAAAATTACAACAAATGAAACAATATAATACAGCAAATTAAACAATATCAACTACAATATATAAACAAATTAAACAAATTAAACAATATACATTACAGAATTATAAGCAAAAAATCGAACAGAATCAATAACAATCAAATCAATAACAATAATAAAAATATACAATTTTAAAATGCATAATAGGGCCCAGTAGTAACAGTAATAAAATATACAATTTTAAAATACATAATAGGGCCCAGGCGGTCCCGTAATAGGCACCGCACCTCCGGAGCCGGGTAGAAGGGTGTTGGCCCTACAGGGCTGATGGCAAGTCTCTCCCCCACGCCGGCTGGCAAGAAAGGCTCTTATGCTGAGAAAGGCTCAATAGGGGCCAATTTCAAGGCCCAGTTGGTCTTGCCTACCTCCGGTACTCCGCGCCGCCGGCAAGCTGGTGTTTGGGGGGGGGGGTTGGGGCACAATCCTCTCCTCCGCCGCGCTGGTGCTCCAGCCAGCGCGCGCGGGGGTGTGGCGGCTCTCAGGGCTACAGCTGGTCTCCCTGGCAGATGGTAAGTCCACGCCCTTAAGGGGCTCCTTCGCCCGCTGCAATGTGCTGGTGGAGGGTGGTATCTGGCAGCCTTTTAAAGCTGCTGGTGCTCCAGCCAGCGCGCACGGGGGTGTGGCGGCTCTCAGGGCTACAGCTGGTCTCCCTGGCAGATGGTAAGTCCACGCCCTTAAGGGGCTCCTTCGCCCGCTGCAATGTGCATTATTATTATTATTATTATTATTACTATTATTACAACTTCACAAAAACCTCAGTCATCATAGGATTTGGGGAGGTGACATGTTAAATAGTTCTGCTTTAGGTATGAAGAATCATAGAATCTTATTGTGGCACCAGAGCTCTCTGACAGAGAAGGCTCAATGTCTCGGAAAAAATACAATTCCCATGATTCCCTAGCACTGAGTCAGGGCAGTTAAAGTGGACTCATTTTGCACTATTTCTAGCAGTCTGCAAAGGCCCTTAGAATCAGATGCTGTGAGGAGCAACTGTAAAGGGGCTCCAAATAATTTTGGCTACTATTGCTCAGGTTTTTGAAAACTGCTTTATACAGATGCCCCTTTCCACAACTGATCACTTGGTAGACAAACACACACACATACCCGTTTATCCAGAGGTTGGCAATATACGCTGCCTCTCATCCCAGGAGGATGTGATTTCCCCCCTCCCACTGCTTTCCCTCCTGTATAGCAATGAGTCCTGGTGACCTGATGTAGAAGATCAATTTCTCAAAGTAGCTCCTCTAACTCAAAAACCCAATAACAAGGTTAATACAACCTGCCTCTGAAGAATGCTGAGTTGCCTTCTAAGGGGAAGATGAAAGCTAGGGAAATAAAAGACAAGAGCTTTCATGGCAGTGGCTCAAGTGGTTAAGATGCTGACTTGATTGCAAGATTGGCAGGTTGGACGTTCAAGACCTGGGTGCTGCATGATGGGGTGAGCTCCTGTTACTAGTCCCAGCTTCTGGCAACCTAGCAGTTCAAAAGCATACAAATGCAAGGAGATAAATAAGTACCACTTTGGTGGGGAGGTAAACAGCATTCTGTTCAATCATGCTGGCCACATGATCACAGAGTAGTCTCTGATAACGCTGGCTCTTTGGCTTAGTAACGGAGATGAGCACTGCCCCCTATAGTCAGACATGACTTGACAACCTTGTCAACAGGGAATACCTTTATCTTTACCTTTACTTTCATGGCTATTAGAACTATCCCGGGAGGAAGGAAGGAAGGAAGGAAGGAAGGAAGGAAGGAAGGAAGGAAGGAAGGAAGGAAGGCCTAGTTTACAGTTATGGTTCTTTAGGTTGGAAGTGGTTTTCCACACCTTGTGGTGTAAAGCTAACTCCAGCACCCAAATAGGCCCAAATCAAACAAATGTCTTTGTGGGGTTCTTCCCCCTCTTCTTATAAAATAATGTCCTCTTTAATATTTTTCAGAGAAGCCTTTGGCTATATTTTCCACAGAGAGAGGGGGTGGCTTCTATTTATTCATTGTATCCCTGAAGGTTGCTTGTACAACAAATTCTGATGTCAACACTTCAGATGTTGCTGGACTGCAATCCCCATCAGCCCTACCAACATTGGTGAGAGAAGGCAGGACTTCCAGCCCATCAACATCTGGAGGGCCACACATGCCACAACCCTGACCTGAAGCCTAAACACAGATATTGGCCAGAACAATGTGGGAACACTACACCATCAGTGGAACTTTTTTCCATGGTCTTTTCTCTCCTTCCAGACCTTGGCCTCTATGACCCTTTTCTTTCTGTTTAGAGTAGTGCAGTTCAGTGTTCTCCAGGTTACAGAATGTGGGTGACCAGCAATCTTTTCCCCAGTGTACAAAGACTGGCATTATATTCAGAGGCATCACTAAAGCAAAGCAGCTTCATTTATATACTGCTTCATACCATGCTATGCAGTGTCTAAGCAGTTTACAACTGTAAGCTCATTGCCCCCCAACAGCTGGGTACTCATTTTAGCAACCTCAGAATGATGCATGCCTGAGTCAAGCCTAAACCCTGGCTAGTATTGAACTCGCAACCTTGTGGTTTATGAGTTTATGAGTGAGTGGCTGCATTTAACCACTGCACACACCCCCATTGACCTTCTTCCATACCACACCATACAGAATCCTTAGTAAATGGGGGGAGGGGGGTTGTACTAATATTACTCAAAAATCATATGTGACTGAATGTAATGGTAATAGTTGTGACATAAACAACTTGCAAAAATTAAAATTATACCTTTAAATTACAGTATCATATGCACAGCCTAAATGTATTTACATATACAGTTTCATGTGGTTAAAGTGAAAATTTGGTAAAATGTGATGTTTTTAAATAAATTTTAAAAAGAATACATTTTTAAAAAATTAAAAATGATTTTAATTTTTTTTAAAAAAAATTAAATTAAAAAAAAAGAAAAAGAAAATCTCCTCCCACTTGGCCTCACCCCATTCACCCCATTTCTTCAGCATTTTAAAGGGATATAGTAGAGTGCCACAGCCCATTTCTGAAAAAAAAAAAAAAAGCAAATGTTTGAGGAGAAATGGTGTCAAACACACCCCTTAGGGTGTCATCTTGTGCAGCCCACACCCCCTGCACCCCCCCTCAATGATGCCATGGTCTATATTTCTGTCCATTGATTTCTTTCTCACAGACCAACACCAGTCCGTAAACCAGCAGTTTGACTAGCACTAGTGACATTAACAGTGACATTGTGCAGCAACAAAATTCCAGCTATTATTTTTACAATGATATGTAGAGAAAACTGATGTATTCTGCATGTCAATGTCTGAGATGATGCACAACATGAGGACCATTGGGGAAGTTATTTCAAGCCAGAGGGAAAGTGTTTATACTGGCACAGAACTATTCTCTCTCCACTATCCTCCACCAAGTTTACAAGTAATGACAATTATGAGCCTGTGGGGATTTGTCCCTGCCTGGACCACCTCTAGTTTCTAAAGAGCCAAAACAGTCATCAATGCTCTCTCTTTTCCAAAGTGGGTCATCAAACTTGATATCACTGAGGCAAGTGTTATCGGTCCCCTACTTCCCCAAACAATGTCCACTAAGGCCTGGGTTGGTAAACCTGTTATTGGGCTGTCCATCTTCAGGATGCAGATGGGCATAAAAACTAGTGGGAGAGGGGAAATTTTGATGCAGAAAAACACAGACTTAAAAGGAATGGATTTTATCTCGGCTCCTCTATGTTGTGTTGATGGCATACTCTCCCACATTTCCCAAGAAAAATAGGAACACTTATGCAAATATGAAAGATGTGTGGCCAAGCAACAGGAGGGCATGGCCAAGGATGTGACTTGCTAACCCAAGAGCTTTGAAGTGTTTTTATTTGTGTGGGAGGGGGTCTCAGTTCTTGTAGAACAACCCCTTTTGAGCCATATTTTAATTTCAGATTCCTACACAGGCAGGATATTGGATTGGCTGATCCTTGACTTCCATTCAAACTCTATAATTCTAGGATCCTATAGATTCACATAATGGCATTACCTGATTCATGCCTGGCTTCCCTATGAAGCCTTATGTGGTCACCATGAGTCAACAGCAGTCTCTCAGCTTGACCTACATCACAAGATTGTTATTAGGATAAAAGTGGGGACGGGGGGGGGGGGGGGAAATAACATTCACCACCATCAGCTCCAGAAAATAAATGGAATCAAATTGTTAAAATATATATAGCTGGGGGGAAATGTGACTGTGATAAAGAAATTGATACATGTCCAACAGCCTTTGAGGAAATCACATTTAGGCTACAATCCCATACACATTTACTGGATAGTAAGAACTTAGGGGGGAAGCAGACGGTGCAAAGCGCCGTTTTCGGGGCAAGGAAGGGGAGGGGCAGCCACACGGTGGGCACCCCAACCCCTTCCCCAAAACATCCTCGGAGCAGCTGGCCCTCCGCATGGCCGGTGCTCTGAGGATGACCTCCTGCTGCAGCGTCCGTAGACGCTGCAGCGGACGAGTCTCCGAAGGTGCACCAGCAGCCTATTTTAGCACTCCTTTCAGGGGCGGCAAAGCTGCACCGCGGGGCCAAGGTGTGCAGATACCTCGGCCCTGCAGTGCAGCTTGCTGGGGCGGCCTCGTGCCACCCGTCTGCTTCCCCCCTTACTGGGGCTTATTTTTGAGTAGATATATGCATGATTACATTGTAAATTTAAATGGAATATCACTTTTGTAGGGGCAAATTTCCTACTCCCTCTCACACACTCCTTCCTTCCTTCTTTCCTCCCCCTCCCCAACAAAAACATGTGCACTCCTTCCTCCGTCTCTCACACACAGATACACAAGCACACACATTTGCCCACTTCTCTCTGGCCTGAAACACATGTTCCAAACATGGTCTTAAGCCACACTGAGGCTGAGGCATCTGCAAAGACCCGGGCCAAGAAGGAGCGGACAGAATCCATTCCTTCTGGCAGCCTGGTTCAGGACTCCAGCAGTGGCCTGGATTGGGACTGGGCACATGCACTTGCCGCAGTCCTGGCATAAATGGTACATGCACACATGCTCTTCCCTGACTATCTTTTTCACACAGAGATACACATAAACACATTCTCCCTACTTCCCCTACCACTCAAACATACTCAAACCCCCACAACCCCCACAATCATCTCACTTGGTTCTCCATCCTCACCCTTAGCACAACATCAGGAGGGTGAGGGTGAAGCCAAGCTAGGAAAGATCCAGACTCATCTCCCCTTGGCACTCTTCCAGTGTTGCATGGGGATATGAAGGAGGACCCCATCCCTGCTGCCAAAAACTTTGTTCTCCCTACAAGACACCATCATTTTTGAAAAAGCATGGTAGTGGAGGGAAAATAGATTAAACTATTTGTTCTTCCTTTAGCACATCTCTAGTATAGCACAGAAACGTTTCAGCTTTGCCACCCAGAATACACCAGAGCTCAGAAGTAACAAGTTACAAAAAACAGTTACCTGTAGCTATTTTTTAAAAAAAAAAAAATAACTAGAGTATAATGACACCACATTTCAAACATAACATGTGTAAAAGCATGCTTACTTTATTAGTGTAACAAGTTATTGCTTCTAGTTCCTTTCAAACATTAGTTTTTAAGCACATTTTTATAGGCATTTTTGGCAGGAATTTTTCAAGCTTTATGCCATTCTCTTATCAATTATCTTCCCCCACCAAAAAAAGTGATAGAATGCAGCAAGACATAATTAAGCAGCACAATTAAGGTTTTCAATTGTTCATTTTCCCTCTAATAATAAATAACGGCAATTTAAAACATTGCAATGCATAATGGAAGAAATTACATTCAGAAACTAACTTTCCAAGGTCTATGTTATTTTTTTAATGGGACAAATTGATTAGAAGGGGCAATCACATCATCTACCACCTCTGCTTCAAGTTTTCATGTTCCCTATGATCACAGCTGTAATCCTTACAGGAAACACAGAGAAAATGAAATTTTCTCAGCAGCACTACCATTTTATGGGTTATATCTAGACACATGTAGAGATCAGCTGCTTACATTTTTGTACTATCCTTGGAGGAGTGGCTTGGAGAATACTATGATGAGTATCTGCTTTTCAAAATTCACCACTATGCTACAGGAGTTTGGAACTGATGGTTTCAGCTTACAGCCCAAGGTCAGCTTACATAAGCACTTCTCCATTGGGAATGTATGGCCCATCCATCTTGGCTACACTTAATGAATGGTCAGTTTGATTTAAATGAATGAGTGGGTTCCCTGACAAGAAAAAAAAATCAGCAGGAAAAATACGAATTTACTGCTTTTATATCTACTATTGTGACCTTCTAGTAATAACCAACAGTGCATAGTAAATTAGGTTTGCAGCTTGCTTGCATTGTGTGTTTGCAGCATGTAAGGACTAGCTCTGAGATGTCTTCTTTCTGAAGAGGCACATCTCAGGACTGATTTTCACAGTTCCCTCCCAATGAAGTAGCAGGTCTGTTTCAGGCAGAGCTTGCTTTTTGGAAAGCTTACTTTTTTAGACTGTGGCCAAGACCCTGTAGAAATCCTTTGTTACACTATGGTCAGAGATTTTGTTAGTATACTTAGTAAATGGCTGGGAAGTACATTGGCAGAGCATAAACAAGATCAAACAGAATCTAAGCCAAAGATTCCCAGAATTCCCCAAACTAGCTTGGTTGGTGACTGGGGATTAGATGATTTGCAGCCTGAAAAAGTAACCTTCCTAAGCTATGGTTTCTGAGCACCCTTTGCTTGTTCTGGAAGTGCAAAATCCACCACCAGCAGACAGAACAACTGGAGAGATTATCAGAAAGTTTGAACAATATTTAGCAGAAAGGAGCTGCCACAGAATAGTCCCAAAATATCCCTGGTATTGGCTATGACAACTGAGTCTGCAGGAAAATGTCGCACTGAATCCTCACTTAAGGAGCCCGTGTGACATAGTGGTTTGAGTGTTGGATTAAAACTCTGGAGATAAGGGTCCAATTCTCCACTCAGTCGTGAAACCCATTGGGTGAACTTGGGTAAGTCACATGCTTTCAGCCTCAGTGGAAGGCAATGGCAAACCTCCTCTGAACAAATCTTCCCAAGAAAACCTCATGATGGGGTCACCATAAGTCAGAAACGACTTGAAGGCACACAACAATATCCTCACTCTGACATGAATCATCCAAGTTCTTCACCAGCCAGCGAGCCAGCCACACTCTGTTCCAGGATACTGTAGCCTATAAGAGGGTCAAACAAGCTAATTCATACCTGCAACCTCATTTTTGACTCCTCCCTTCTTTTTCAACTGGTTATCAATTCTCCAAATCTCCAAGAACATGTTCAGCCTTCACTGGACTGTTGTCTGGAGGAGCATCTTTCGTCCTTTTGGCTATTAAAATACCTGTGATGCTCTTTATATTTCAAGCTTCACCTGAGCATTCCAAAATGTCTTGGTTTTTTCCTCAAGACTAGAAATTGGCTCCAACTCTGTTGGCATTCAATCACTTGACTTCACATGTGGGTAGGATTAGACCTGTAATAAAATGTTGCTTAATTTCTCATGGAAAAGGGGTTGATTAGGGTCAAATTGATCACTTTCCCCCAAGTCCAGCTATGGTTCCAGATATTTCACACTGCATAGGAAAGAAATGCTAGACAGTGGAGATTATCATACGTAGAAAAAGGATGTGAGAGAAACGAGATACTCCCATCCTTATCACACAATTGCATGAAAATTATCACACAACATCCTGTGACATCGCACTAATCCCATCCTTCTCCTGTCAATGAAGTGGAATGGTCTGTCATTTTTCATTAATGATAGTTCCCTGTTAATGAAAAGTGACAGGACCAATCCACTTCATTGAAGGGAGAAGGACAGGATGAGCACAAAGTTGCAGGATGTTGTGTGATAATCTTCATGCAATCATGTAATTTGCACAGGAGCATCCCACTTCTCTCCCATCCTTTTTCTCTGTGTGATAATCTCCAGTGACTATCTTGTAAACCACACCTAGTCTGGTAAGGGAAAGCCCAGAATCCAATGGAGATTGTGTCTATACAATGCAGTTATAGTTGTCTGATCATTAGTCATGGCTCCATCCTATGTCATCCTAACATTTTTAATTTTGTGAGATCTTTACAATTCTCTGCTAAAGAGTTCTAGTGCTGCACTTCGTGGGACAGTGGTAGTGCTCTCTAGCAGAGAATTCTAAATACCTGAATAAATTACAGATCCCAGGTAACTGTACAATGGGACCCATGACAGTTAAAGTGGAATAATCCTTAGTGCTATAACAAGGGCTTCCAATATCCTGAGGAAATTTCTGAAGACCTTTTTTTCAAACTGAAAGCAAAGGTCTACATGCTGCTGTAACTGTCTGAATTCACAGATGCAGTTTCATCACTTTACTGCTTAAACCCAGACTTAGAAAACTAGCTGTTTAGTGGCCAGAGAGTGCAGCCTTTTACCTTTATTTGTTTTGTTCATTTATACTATTTATTTATTCATTTTGTAGTATTTTTGTTGTTTTTTCCTCTCCCAATCTACTATTGATGGTCATTTCTATTACCCTCTTAAGCTTATTCTGTCCTTCCTCTCTGCAGTTGGGTGGTTACATGATACCAGCATATTAAAATGCAATGGGCCCTTCCTATATGTGGGGGATCTATTCCAGACTTCTCCCCCTCCCCCCACGTATAAGAAAAAATTATATGGCGAAATCTTATTGTTATTTATGACAGTGCTTTCCCGTGTGGTGCACACACCATTTTGTCCTACCGAGCTTATCATACACATAAGGTCAAATCAGCATAAAGCAAGCCCATGTATGGCACGGGCACCCTGTACTTGAAATGTAGTATGATTCTTTTACCTTAAAGATGAACTGGCATGTCCTCACCTTCCTGCTTTTTAAATTCCAGGGTTCTTTTTTTAAAAGAAGAAATCTAGACATTCTCTACAGATTATGCTAATGTATAGTTTCATAAGCAGTTTGACCGTCACAATGCTGTCGCTCAGCCTATTTCTGTCCTTTGTTGGGGATAGGCTCACAGTAAACATTTGCCATGGGAATGGAAAATAAAAAACAGTCCAGTTTTTTCAGTTGGCTACTATCCTCTGGCATCCACCTCTGCTCTATGTTCTTCTCTTCCTTTATTTGTTGTAAACCACAGCCATCATCCTGTGACTTGTCAGTGTCAATCTAATTTTGCTGTAGCAAAAGTCTATTAATCTCATTTCACATCTTTGTGAAGTGAGAACATTGGCATTTTTTTAAAAAAAAAAGTGATATTTCAGCATCATAGAATTTTTACAGGTGTTCAGTGCACTCTGTCAGAGTATTATAGTCCTCCTCTCTGAATTATCTGTTGTCACCTATGGGCTGATAGGCAGGCTGATCTTATGTAGAATTTGTCCTCTCTTGTCTTCAGTTTTGAATTGAGTTGTTCCATGACCCATGGAAGCCTGTCTAGATGAGACTGTTACATCCCAGTTTGTTTATAACATCCTGAAAGATAACTAGAGGTTTTCACCTTCAAAAACGGCAATAACATAGAATGCCTGTATTTTCCCTCTCTGTTTATTCCGCAGCTGAAAAGGCAACAAGAAGATGACTATGACTTGGGAAATTACTGGAGGAGAAAACGTCTCTTTGTCTTCCCCTCTTTCATTCCAATCCCAGGCTCTTTTGGGGTAGGAAACAAAAAACAAAAAACTGGAGGGGGGAGAGATAACTGGATGCACAGTGTGAATTTTAAGCTGAAGTTAAACTGATTCATTCCTTTATTCTCACATACACTTGAATCTAAGAAATTGATGCCACCATTTATGCTTAGGTGACAAAATTTTCCCTGTCCTGTAAACCCAAATGTGATTGAAAGAAGCACCAAAATGGCACCAAGAGTTTAAAAACAGAATTGCATGGGTGAAAGATGTGTGCTTGCTGGGGGGAAAAGTGGTTATCTCTCAACTCTTGACAAGCCTCATGTATAAGAACTTGTGAGTTGTCAATTATTAAATGCAGCCAATTAATAAGTAACATGAGATGCCAGCTACAAGGGGATACCATAAAGTAATAATTATCACCTTGAAGTTATTATGGTGTATTGATGAAATTTTGTCAATGTCATCATTGGTCCCTAAGTGCATGATGTTGAGAAAATCAGCTCTTTGTGTCCTTTATTTTTGTTACAGGTTGTGCCAGAATTGACTAAAGTGTAAGATGGATAAGATTGAGGCTTGCAGCATGACAGAGTTCCTGCATTTGAAGGGTAATAGTGCCCGGCAAATTCATGATGAGATGATGGTAGTTTATGGAAATGATTGCCCATCTTATGACACTATTGTGAGGTGGAAAATGAATTTCCAAACTGGTCACATGTCCCTCACAGACAAGCAAAGACCTGGAAGACCATCATTGATGGACGATGTGGCCATATAGAAGAAAGTGGAGTGTTTAATGATCATGAATCAAACTGGTCTCAGTTATGGTAGCATGTTGGAACAGGATGAAGAGGGTTTTTTTGTTGTCTGCTAGCCATGGATGAATCTTGGATCTATCAGTATGATCCAGAGACCAAAACCATGAGCATGGAGTGGAAGCATGCAGATTCCCCTCCCTGCAAAAAAGCAAAGGTGCAAGTCAGCAGAGAAGGTCATGCTCTCAGTTTTTGGGGACTCTTGTGGAGTCATTCTCACAGATTATCTTGCAAAGGGACAAATCATCACTGGCACAAACTACAGCAATCTTCTGGACACGTTGTGAGATGCTCTGAAAAAGAAATGCTGCAGTTTGCTTTCCAGAGGCATTTATCTCATAGCTGACAATGCACCAGCTCACTTATCTCAAGTTGCAGTTAACAGAGCAAGGGCATGTGGTTTGAGATTTTGCAGCATCCACCTTATTCTCCCAACCTCACACCAAGTGACTTTTTCTTGTTCCCAGAAATGGAAGATCCATTGCAGGGTCACTGATTTGACAACATAAATGATGTCATGCATGAAATGGAAGAGTGGTTTAAGGCACAATCTGCAGACTTCTACAATAACAGTATTCAGAGGGTCTAGAAACATTGGGGGAAATGTGTAAATCTGGATAATGACTATGTAGAGAAAAATTAACAACTACAAATCAAAACAAACTTTCTGTCAAACTTTTTTAAAGGTGATAATTAAAACTTTATGATATCCCCTGTATCTAAAATACCATCTACTGGTAAACACATCTGCATGTCAACTAAGATATAATCATCAAATATATGAGACTCAAGCATCAGATGTCAAATGAAGATATCAAAGATCTTGTGAATATTCAGCATATATTCAAATTCTTCTAGTGTACTTGTCCTTAAAATCTGCAGAAAAGAACTGGATGAGGGAAGCAAATGGATTTTTTTCAGTCCACCACCTCTATATATTTAAAAAGCGCACTGCATTTTTTTTCTTTCTAATTCAGATCTGGCAAATGTCATTCATGCCTTCTGAATCTTGAAGCTAAACTATTAGAACACTTCACAGAGCCCTTCTGACAAAAATTCAGAAACTGCAACTTTTGATGAATTCATTGGCAATTTTGGAACTGGAAATACTCCCTTCAAACATATCTTGCATCTCATGAGAGACTTAAAAGGATGAACTAAGAAATCACCGGTGTGGTGACAGTATTTTACTTTTGGTAGTTGCTCAATAGTTGCTCAGTGGTGACATGCTTAAACAGTGTGCCCAACAGGGTAAGCCTCAGGTTCTGAGGTGTGGATGTAGCCTTATGTGCTTTTTACCCCTTCATCTTCAGATGCAGTAAGGAAATTAAGCAGCAGCCCATAAAACTGGGAAGCTGCAAGGAACCTCTGGATTAGCTAGCTGATATGCCTGGCCATTTATCCCCTCACTCTCCCACCAGGAGCCCTTGTGGTGCAGTGGTTTGCTATGAACCATGGATAGAGCTGTACTATGGCCACAACATTGTTGTGACCAGGGCTCCAAGGTTGACTCAGCCTTCCATCCTTTTGTAGGTCAGTAAAATGAGTACCCAGCTTGTTGGAGGCCATTGGCTTACAGATTGTAAACCACTCAGAGAGTGCTGAGTTCACTATTAAGAGGTATAGAAATGTAAATGCTATTGCTATTGTCTGCTGAAAAAAAGAGTACCTGTTCTTAACTGCACTTTAGAATCTACCTTTCAGTGCAAATCTTTGACCTCAAAGCCTTTGAATTACAGAAAACACATACATGTACCCAGCCTTGAGTCTTGAGGAGAGGCAGGAAAGAAATAAAATTGTTGTTGTTGTTGTTGCTGTTGTTTGATTGAGATTCTGTTTCTCAATTTGCCTGTTTTCTCCAGCACAGCTCTGAAAGTCATGAGAGACTGATAATCAGTGTGAATGTCCTGGATAACCTCTTAATTGGGCTGAGTTCTACTGGATATGGTAGTTTCATGTCAATACTCTATGGAATAGCTGCTGGCAGTAATGAAGCCTGTTTGTAGCGATTGGTAGGGTGGTCCTAATGTCAGAGGTGGGAGTGGGTTGCCAGGAGGCCTTCTGGCTGAGCTGCTTTCTTAAAGAAAGCTAAACTGCCTAGGATAGGAGACTCAGGGGAAGCAGACGGTGCAAAGCGCCATTTTCAGGACAAGGAAGGGGAGGGGCAGCCACACGGTGGGCGCCCCAACCCCTTCCCCAAAACGTCCTCGGAGCAGCTGGCCCTCTGCACGGCTGGCGCACTGAGGATGACCTCCCACTGCAGCGTCCATACATGCTGCAGCGGAAGAGTCGCCTAAGGTGTGCCGGCAGCCTTTTGAGGCGCACCTTCGGCGACTTGTGGAAGGAGCGCTATTTTAGCGCTCCTTCCAGGGGCAGCAAAGCTGCACCGTGGGGCAGGGGTGTGTGGATACCTCGGCCCCATAGCGCAGCTTCCTGGGGCAGCCCCGTGCCGCCCGTCTGCTTCCCCCTTCACTTCCTTTGCAGACTGCCAGAAATAGTGCAAATTGAGTCCACTTTAAGGGTTAGCGTTAGTGCTAGGAAATCATGGGAACTATATTTTATTGTGGCACCAGAGCTCTCTGACAGAGAAGGCTCAATGTCTCAGAAAAAAAAACAATTCCCATGATTCCCTATCACTAACCCTAACCCTTAAAGTGGACTCAATTTGCACTATTTCTGGCAATCTGCAAAGTCTCTTTTCTACTCAGTAGAAAAGCAGCAGTCAGAGGCATGAGAAGGCAGAGATTCAGGTGAAACCATAAAGCCTAGGAAAGGTGGACTAAGGGTCAATGCAGACTAGCCTAAAGGGCCGGCCTGGGGGTGGAGTTGGGGCAGAGTGAGCACACACTGGTCACCCCAACTCTGCCCCGACGCCACCGTCAAGGCTCCCCATTGGTGTGGCGTGCACAAACGCTGTGCCCAAAGAGCACCAAAGAGCCACACTGGTGGCTCTAAGGGTAGCTTTTTGCGACCCCAAAAAGTAGCGGCAGTTGCTAGCTCTTTTTGGAGCGTCAAAAAGGAGGATTGGGGCCGTGGCGTGTGGTTGCTGCAGCCCTGATCTGGCACTCCCAGAGGCGGCACAGAGCCACCACTTGTTCTCTTAGGGCCGTCTTTATCGGCTCTAAGAGAACAAGCGGTGCAGTGGAATTAAGAGGCAAGTGGAGGCCAGGAAGAGGTTTTGTAGTGGATGGGGAAACTAGAGATAAACAGCTGATGTGCTAAAGCAGCCAAGAGCTAGAAAGCTGGTGTTCACAGATACGTTTGGAAAATACCAACATCCAAGTAAACCTTTGTCTACAATCCGCTGAGTTTTGCTTATTGTGCCCTTGTGCCAGTGTTTGTGTGTGTGTGTGGCTTTAAGAGAGTTTTATTTGCCTTAAGACATCAAAACAAGGGAAAGAAACATTTACAAAAGTAAGTAAATGATTAAAAATGAAATTCAGCAGCCAAAAGAGGCTGGCAGCTGCTTTGAAGGGAGGAGCAACCATTCCCCCTAGATAACAAAGAGGCATTAACTTGCAAGGTAGATTTGCACCTTCTGGCTGCAGTTTCACAGTAAGCATAGCACAAATAAGCATCAAAGACCAAACCTACCCAGAGTAGGGTGCTTATCCCCCTGTAGAGGAAAGAAATTACCAATTAGCTAAAGGCTGTATGGTCAGTGACGGGACTAGTATTTGCTGCAGGAAACCTCTGCTTGCTGACAATATAGTGTACATGGAGATGAATTATTTATTCAGACATAATAATTAAATCAGGGTGATTTGGGGTGTTTTAGTAATGTAATGAGAGACATAGGACTGAGCTGCACATTACATTCAATGTGGGATACTACTGAAAATGGTGTCCCTGTGCGTTCCCCTATAATATTTAGCCATGCTTATCCATGTTGCAATGCCATTACATTGTGCCTGTCCCTCACTCTACATTATTGGTTGCTATTGCATACAGGCTGTACCAATTTGGCAGGGACCATCCCAAATAATCCCCTGTCATCCCACTATTTCAGCTGCTTTTAAACAGTCTCAGGGGCTATGCAGACAGGCAAAAAAGGGTGCTTTGAGGGTGACTTGTAGGCATGGCCTTTAGATGACACATGCCTAAAATTCTCCAGGAAAGGCCCTCTAGCCGTCGTATGCTGAGAAAAGCCACTCCAAAAAGGAACCGCTTTTTTCTGCTCCTTCAGTGAAGATGCGCACCTTCACATGTGTGTATGTATGCAGCGACACTGATGCACTAGAAAACAGCTGTATAAATACACTGTCACACATGTGATGGAAATTGACTTGGTGATCCAGAGCATGCACCCTATGATGCAAGCTTTAATTTAAAGTGCCCTATGCTTCCAGATGTGGATGCACTGGCGCAGGTAAGCTTGAATATTAGAACCCTACCCCTAATTGTAATCCTATGCATGTGCCCTCACAACTGTCCTCTGTTATGACAATAAATGCATTCTGTTGGATGTACTCTTGCTGTCAGCATGCACAGCAGTTTGCATGATAGAGGCTTTCATGACTTCTTCTGTGCAGGTGTGCAGGTGTGCATAAGATCTGCACACCATTTCCTGGCATGATGAGGGTGGGGGCTCCTGGAGTAATGTTTGTCCGTGTGTCCTGTTGACCTTGTCACTTGCATGACCACCAGCTGCATGCATCAAATCTATCACACAAACCTCTCTTGCATGTACCTCTCCCCTCCCCGCTAATCTGTGTGGGACATGTTTTGTGGAGGATGATGGAGTGTCTTTTCAGTTGACAAACCCATTCCTTCACCACAAGGGTGGCACAATCAGATAGTGGCACCTGTCTTCTGCACCCACTCCTTGGGGGGAAGCGGAGGTCAGCAAATCCTTCCATGACATATGGATGCACAGGGATCCCAAATTTCATTCACTTTTGTACAGAAAAATGACATACTGTATACCACCCTATAACAGGTCCTGTGCAGGTGCACAGGGATGCCAAACTTCAGTCACCTTTGTACACAGAGAGTGACAGACTGTATACTAGCCTATGACAGGTCCTGTGCAGATGCACAGGGATGCTTTCCTGCACATATGTGCAGGTGTGGAGAGATGTTCCTGCATACGTACACATGTAATTGAGAACAAACAAACAGAATTAAAGCAGCCACTGCCGGCCCATGTGGTTGCTCCATCGCCCTTTGCGGCATCCTTGGGGCTCGCAGTGCAGTTGCTGGGGCTTCAATGCAGCCTTGGGAAAGCTGCATTGACTCCCTTGAGTGTGGTTGCTCTGTCCCCATTTAGGGCAAGATCAGGGCAGGAAATGCGGTTGCTGTAGCTTAGGGAAAAGGCAACTTCAGGTCATCTTTTCCTGCCCGTCTGCATAGCCCCTCAGTTTCTCTTTCTTCTTCCCACTTTCTCCCTTTGCCCCAGCTTCCTTCAGTTGCAGTAAACAGAGTTCAAATTGGAGAAGTAGTTTGGACTCAATTCACTCAGGAATTGAGAAAGGAAAGGGGGCCGGAACCTTGCCCTTCCCAGTAGGCTCAGGCGAAAGCAAACTGCTGCAGCCTCTCCAAACTTGTGTGTTGCTCCTCAATAATTTTTGCCATGTTGAACTCCACACTGATGTTGCCTGACCACATGTATCCTGGTTTTCATCTGTGAAATGTAGGAAGGTATGTTCTTGATGAGGTCAGGAAAATGGTCAGCTGATTATATTAAGACATAAATAAGTATGGCAAAAGTCCTGTGTTGAAGCAGTATTTCTCAAGCATTAGTTCTCTAGATGTTTGGAACTTAAACTTCCAGAGTTCTTGACCATTGGCCATACTGGCTGGGATTTCTGGAAGTCTAAGACATGAGGAGATCCAAATTCTGACAATATGTAGTTCTGTAGCAATGGACTTTATTATTCACATGACTTCATTATTCTTGTTTCTTGTCTCTTGTTCAGGAAGCTCAGACCAAACAGTGTTATGTGAGATAGTTCTAGGCTGAATTAGCGCCTTAGCAATACTTAGGTTCAAGTGGGGACCTTCATCACCAAATGTCCTTTTTGCTTGTTCCAGCAGAAATAAGACAGGTATCTTCCTGCTGGCTTTCCTTGTGACATCTGACATACAAAGCATCTCACAAGAGCCTACACAATTGGGTGAATTTCCCTATATTCCTACAGCATGCTATGAACCGTGGATAGAGCTGGAAGACAGAAGTGTCCTAGATTGCCTCTCTATCATCCTATATTCCTTTCAAGGATCCTGGGAGTGTTACCTAGCTGCCAAGGTATAGCACTCTCCTTTCTGTCCTGTGCCCCATTGTCTTGGACATAACATGTTTGCACTAAACATTGATGTATACAATTGGACTTCCCTATCCACGAATTCCTTATTCGTGGATTCAACCATGAATAAGGTTGAAAATATTTTTAAAATATATAAATTCCAAAAAGCAAACCTTGATTTTGCCATTTGACATAAGAGACACTATTTTATTACACCACTGTCCTCAATGGGACATGAGCATCCACAGATTTTGGTATCCATGGGGAGGGGGGGGGGTCTTGGAACCAAACCAAAGTGGACCAAGGATCCATGTATGTATTTATTTATTGCATGTCTGTGCTCCCTTTTTTCCAGAAATGGATGCAAAGTGGCTCACAAATAAAACCATTTTAATATTTTACAATATTTTTTAAAAAATAATTAAAATCAGCACAGGCAAAGTCCCTATTCCCTGATCGGCCTTATGACTGATCAAGAGCACCTCTGTCTTGTCTGGATTTAAGTTTCAATTTGTTCACCTTCATCCAGTTCATTACTGAAAGCAGACATTGGCTCAGTACAGAGACAGCTTCCTCGGAATCAGATGGAACGGAGAGATAGTGTTGGGTGTCAAGGCCTACTGGTGATACTACACCCTCAAACCTATAAGCATATGATGAGTGGAGCTGGAACATCCTCAATTGGCACCTCATGTTTATTGGGATGCCTTTTTGCTTATTTCTTTTATCCATTTATATCCCATTTTCCCCACTGATGTCAGCAGAAAGGGTGGCTGACATAAAAGGAGTGCATACATAAAAGCAGTTGTACACACATAAGGTATTCTGGCCTATCAGGGCTTTTGCATGTACAGCTTTATACCTATAGCTGCCCCACCTCAACATATGGAAGTCCTACATACAGTCAGCAGAGGACAGTCCTGCCTCCTCCCAGCATTTAATGTACAGATGTGGAGAGATATATGAAAAGCACTATAGCTTCTGTACCATTTAACCATCAGGGCCTGCCCTAGGGCAATGGTGTGTTGCATGCTATCACAGTGATCATTATCATTATAATAATTCATTAGTTAGCACAGTTATCATGCTATTATGTTATTATAGTAGCACATTATTATGTGTTGCATGCTGTTGAGCCAATTGAAAGTGGAGCATGTCAGTGTAGTCACAGGGACTCAGGCTTAGAATTTTGTTTCAAGGTGGTGGTGGTGGTTGTTATGTGCCATCAAGTTAATTGTGACTTATGGTGACCCTATCATAGGGTTATCTTGCAAGATTTATTCATAAGAGATTGGCTATTGTCTTCCATTTATTTTGAGAAAGTGTCCCTTACTAGAAGTCACACAGTGGGTTTCTAGGGCTGAGCAAGAAATCCTGAAGTCCTGGTCCAACACAAGTCCAGGACCACACAGGCTCTTTAACTACCAGATCCAAATCTTGGACTATCTGGAGTCAAAATAAAAGAGGAACATGCTGTTCCTGTCTCCTCTGAGTAACTATAACCTGTCCTTCTGATGCACCAGACCTTTCTTTCATTAAATAAAGCACAGAATTTTTTTGAGAGGGAATTTGAATTCAAGGGCTGGCTGCCTACTTTTAAAATGCCTGCTGCTTGCCTTTATTGCTTGGGAGTTTCTCCTTTCTCTCTGCTTCTCTTTTCAGTACATCCACAAAGGGTTACATATGGAAAGAGCTGAGAAAACTCTTAGCCAAATAAGGGTCATCAGGAAGGAAAGTTTCCTGGGGCACATAAAAGGCCTTTGGCTCATGTGTGATTAGTTAAGTGGAAGAAAAATATAAAATACCCTCTTTCTCTGTTTTCTCCACTTTTTTGGCAGAGATGACATCAAAAAGATGATACAAATCATCTTTGATTTACTGAGGCACATAATCTGGCTCACAGAGGTAAAAAACTTCTGTACCAAATCTAACACAATTATTCAGAGACATAACTGTGTTACTCTGGAGTATCACCATGCAATGGGATCTTATAGCTAGATCTTATAGCAAGATCCCTTTGCATGATAACACAATCATGCTAAGATTTCTTCTTGCTTCAGACAGAGGAAGCACTTCTCACTCAATCTTTGAGAACTCCTGGAGAACAGGAGAAGTCCCAGCAGACTTGAGGAAGGCAAATGTTGTCCCCATCTTCAAAAAGGGAAAAAAGAGGATCCCAACAATTATCATCCAGTTAGTTATGGTCCAGGAAGGATTCTGGAGCAGATCATTAAACAGAGAGTCTGTGAACATCTGGAAGGTAATTCCACAATCACAAAAAGTCAACATGGGTTCCAGAGAAATGAGTCATGCCAGACAAATCTGATCTCTCTCTCTCTTTTTTTTTTTTTTTTTTTTTGACAAAATTACCAGCTTGGTAAATGAAGGGAATGTGGTGGATATAGTATATCTTGATTTCAGTAAGGCCTTTGACAAGGTTCCCCATGACATTCTTGCAAACAAGCTGGTAAAATGTGGGCTAGACAAAGTAACTGTTACATGGATTTGTAATTGGTTGACTGGTCAAACGCAAAGGGTGCTCAGCAATGGCTCCTTTTCAACCTGGAAAGAAGTAAACAGTGGGGTGCCACAGGACTCTGTCCTGGGCCCAGTGCTATTCAACATCTTTATCAATGACTTGATGACAGTATTGGGGGCATAATTATCAAATTTGCAGATGACACCAAATTAGGAGGAGTAGCTAATACCCCAGAAGACAGGATCAAAATTCAAAATGACTTGAACAAACTAAAAAGCTGGGCCAAAGCTAACAAAATGAAATTCAACACGGAGAAATGTAAGGTACTGCACTTAGGGTGGAAAAACAAAAAGCACAGATATACGATGGGAGACACCTGGCTGAATGAGACTATGCGTGAAAGGGATCTAGGAGTCCAGGTAGACCACAAGTTGAACATGAGTCAACAGTACGATGCAGCAGCTAAAAAGGCCAATGCAATTTTAAGCTGCATCAATAGAAGTATAGTATCTAGATGAAGAGAAGTAATAGTGCCACTCTATTATGCTTTGGTCAGGCCTCACCTGGAATACTGTGTACAGTTCTGGGCACCACAATTCAAAAAGGATGTGGAGAAACTGGAGCGTGTCCAAAGGAGGGCAACTAAAATGGGGAAGGGTCTGGAAACCAAGCCCTATGAGGAACGACTTAGGGAACTAGGGATGTTTAGCCTGGAGAAGAGAAGGTTAAGAGGTGATATGATAGGCGTGTTTAAATATTTGAAGGGATGTCATATTGAGGAGGGAACAAGCTTGTTTTCTGCTGCTCCAGAGACTAGGACCCGGAACAATGGGTGCAAGCTCCAGGAAAAGAGATTCCACCTCAACATTAGGAGGAACTTCCTGACAGTAAGGGCTGTTCGACAGTGGAACACACTCCCTCTGAGTGTGGTGGAGTCTCTTTCCTTGGAGGTCTTTAAACAGAGGCTGGTTGGCCATCTGTCAGGGATGCTTTGATTGGGAGTTCTTGCATGGCAGGGGGTTGGACTGGATGGCCCTTGTGGTCTCTTCCAACTATATGATTCTATGATTCTATGACTCCAGTCCTGATGCATCCATCTAATAGCATTCTCTTCAGCCCCTTTACACATTAGAGCTGCCATGGGAGAGGGAACAAAGAGGAGGTAGCAGATTTTGTTTGTTTTTCACATGGGTTTTGTTTGTATCCTCCTGAACAAGTCAGTGAGAATTTCTGAGTCCCTCTGCTTTCATCTTTATTGATCTGTGGACAATTTGAGTTTCTCAGCAGTATCTGCCCATTGCCAGTTGCATTACAGCTCAATTTGAACAACATTATTCACTCAAAGAAAAAAAATATTAGATATTTCTCAATAAATTTCTAGGCAAGAAGATTTTGGCACATATTATCTAAAATTGTGGTGCACAAAATGATGACACCAGGGATTGAGTGGGGTCCAATAATAAGGTAGTACTGATAATGGATGCATTATAGAGGAATGTGGGGATTAAAAGAAAACAAAACATTCTAATGGAGGAACCAGGAGAGTCTTTGCCCAGAGCTGAGACAAATTATCATTTCAGCAGCAGCCCTGGAGGAACTTCAACCCTCTCTACTTGTTGTCTACTCTGATCAGCATTCGCTTCAAAATAGTAGAATAAATATATCTGCTATGTTTTATGTAAAATGTTTACTTATTCTTCTACTAAAAAGCTCCGCAGACCAGCTTATGGATCAATACATACAAGAGAGAGTTTGTCTTTAGACTTACCATTTAAAAAGGCATGATGCAGAAGGGAAAACAGATGGGAAATGAAAAGGAAAAAAGCCCCTCTTACTATCAAAATAGCCAACTGAGTGGGGAGAGGGAGGCATTTGACCTTCCAGATGTTGTTGATCTGCATTGGGCCCTTTAGGTAAGGGCTTTCACAAGGTCCTCCATGATATTCTGGCAAACAAGCTAATAAAATGTAGACTAGACAATGCAACTGTTAGGTGGATTTGTAATTGGTTGACCAGCCAAACCCAAAGATGGCTCAGCTATGGCTCATCTTCCTCTTAGACAGAAATGATTAGTGGGGTGCCGCAGGGTTCTATCCTGGGCCCAGTGTTATTCAACATCTTTATGACTGGGATGAAGGAATAGACTGCAGGCGTATCAAATTTGCAGATGGTACCAAATTAAGAGAAGTCGCTTGTACCCCCAAAGAACAGGATCAAAATTAAAAATGTCCTTATTAGAAAGCTGGGTCCAATATTAACAAAATGAATTTCCACAGGGAGAAATGTAAGGTACTCCACTTAGGCAGAAAAAAAATGAAATGCATAGATATAGGATAGGGACCACCTGGCTTACAAAAAGGATGTTGACAAATTAGAGCATGTTCAGAGGAGAGTGACCAAATTGGTGAAGAGTCTAGAAACCATAAAACTCCAGATGAAAAGAAACCATGCCTTATGAGGAAAGACAACTGGGTATGTTTGGTCTGGAGAAGATATGGTTAAGAGGTGATATGATAGGCCTGTTTAAGTATTTGAAGGGGTGTCATATTGAGGAGGGAGCTAGCTTGTTTTCTGCTGCTCCAGAGACTAGAACATTGAACAATGGATGCAAGCTGCAGGAAAAGAGATTCCAGCTCAACATTAGGAGGAACTTCTTGACAGTAAGAGCTGTTCAACAGTGGAACATGCTCCCTTGGAGTGTATTCCTGCATGGCAGAAGAGGGTTGGACTGGATGGCCCTCTTCCAACTCTATGATTCTATGAAATAAAAAATATCTAGTCTAACAAAATGAGGAAAATAGACACACACATACATACATACATGGCAGTGGTCTCAGTCTGAAATTCCCCCCAGACTGGATAAAACTCCAGATGAAAATAACAACTAGTCTTTTCCCAATTTTAATGCTTCAGAGCCTTTTCAGGCTTCAAAGCTGGGCTTCCATTCACCAACTTCTCAGGGGACATGATAAGCATGGGTGAGATTTCCTGAAATAGTTGATGATGCAAGAAGAGGGAAATGACCCTCCATTGCCTCAGGAAATACATTGTATTACTTGTATTCCAGTCTTTCAGCATAATATAAAAAGGGAAGCACAGCTATGGAAACTCATAGGGTAGCCTTGGCCAAGTCACATACTCTCATCCTCAGAGGAAGGAAAGGCAAACTCCACTGAACAAATCTTGTCAAGAAAACCCTGGGATAGGGTCACCTTAGAGTCACCATAATTCAGAAATGACTAGAAGGCACACAACAATAAGCAAATTTCACTAGTTCTGCTAAAGAAGGAATAGCAAACTTGCAGTGACTGGATCAATAACTTTATTGTGGTAAACAAGTTGTCAGGCAAATAAATGGTTTAGGATCAGTGGAGATTCTTAATAGGGCACTAAAAAGAAAACACTACCTACTGCCACAATTTGTGATGTCAAGAATGGATTTCAGCTATTATTATTATTATTATTATTATTAAAGTTTATTTCTAAAGCGCTGTCAATGTACACAGCACTGTACAAAGATATAATCAAAGCATAAAATAGAAATAAAAACCTGCCAAAGGCGTACAATCTAAAATTACAAAACAATAGGTAAAATAAAATAAAGTTAATTAAAAGCAGGGAACAATTAAAACAAACAATTAAACAGCAACATCCACTGTCAGCCCAAATAACAGAAAGAATAAATGTATATTAGACAGTGCCTGGGAATGCCTCCCTGAACAGGGTGGTCTTTAACTCGGATTTAAAAGTAGAGAAAGAAGTAATGACCCGTGTTTGAGGGGGAAGAAGGTTCCAGGAGTGAGAGGCAGCAAGCGAGAAGGGGCGAATCCGAGATGAAGCAGTGGAGATCCTAGGTTGGGACAGCAGGCCTTGAGTACTAGAACAGAGGGTACAGGTGGGAATGTAATGAGAGAGAAGTTCAGATAGGTAAAGAGGGTCTAGCCCATGCAGGGCTTTGAAAGTTAGCAACCGAAGGTTATATTGGATACAGAAGGGAAAGGGGAGCCAGTGAAGAGAAGATAGCAAAGGGGAAACAGGGTCAAAGTGGCAAGGGGAAGTAATGATGTGAGCGTCTGAATGTTGGACAGAAATTAAAGGGCAAAGATGAGAGAGGGGAAGCCCAGCTAGAAGGAGATTACAGTAGTCTAATCGGGAAACTGCCAAAGCGTGGACCAGAGTCTTGGCATTGGAGGCTGAAAGAAAAGGACAAATTTTGGCAATATTATAAAGGAAGAATCTGCAGGCTTTGGCTGTGGCCTGAATATGGGGAATAAAAGACAGAGAGGAGTTGAAAATGAAACCGAGACTGTGGGCTTCCTGGACCGGATGAATAGAGGTATTGTCGACAAAAACAGAGAAAGAGGATTGAAGGGAGGACTTAGGTGGAAAGACATGAAGCTCCATCTTGGACATGTTGAGCTTCAAACGCCGATGACACATCCACAGAGAGACAGCTGTGAGACATGAAGAAACTTGCTGTTCAAACTCTAAAGAGAGATCAGGGGTGGAAAGATACAGTTGAGTGTCATCGGCGTACAGATGATAGGAAAAACCAAAAGAACTGATAAGTTTTCCTAAAGACTAGGTGTAAAGAGAGAATAGTAGGGGACCCAAAACAGAGCCCTGGGGAACTCCAACAGATAAGGGAATGAGGGAAGAAGTCTGACCATCCATGACCACTGCAAAAGATCTATCTGACAGGTAAGACTTAAACAAGTCGAGAACAGAGTTCGACAACCTGATGTCAGAAAGTATATCAACTAAAAGACAGTGATCTACAGTGTCAAATGCCGCAGATAAATCGAGGAGAATGAGCACAGAATAAAGGCCATTTGCCTTGGCCAGTAAAAGATCAT
Organism: Phrynosoma blainvillii; assembly: GCA_026167975.1. NCBI lineage: Eukaryota > Metazoa > Chordata > Lepidosauria > Squamata > Phrynosomatidae > Phrynosoma > Phrynosoma blainvillii. Next base: position 160,952,521 of record JANUYF010000004.1, read on the forward strand.
TGGAGATCTTTGTGAGGGCCGGACTGAAAGGGATTGAGGATGGAGTTGGCTTCGAGAAACTCAAGACAGCGTGAATAAATGACCCATTCCAAAACCTTAGAAAGAAAAGGGAGAAGAGAGATTGGATGATAGCTGGACAAAGAGGAGGGGTCAAGCGAAGATTTTTTCAAGATAGGGGACACAAGAGTATGTTTAAAGTCTGAGGGAAAAGAGCCTGTAGAAAGAGCGAGGTTAAATATAGAAAGAAGCGAAGGAAGGAAGGAAGGAAGGAAGGAAGGAAGGAAGGAAGGAAGGAAGGAAGGAAGGAAGGAAGGAAGGAAGGAAGGGGCTATAGAGATTAGGAGATGAGGGGGAATTGGATCAAGAGAACAAGTTGCAGGTCTTGAAGAGTACAGCAGGGCAGAGAGTTCATCCAAGGAAACAGGCGGAAACAGAGAATTGATTAGTTGAAGGTTCCAGAAGATTAGTGGAGGAAGACAAGTTAGGAGGAACTATTTCAGATCTGATAGTAGTGATCTTAGTAATAAAGTAGTTAGCAAAGTCGGTAGGGGAAAATAATGAAGAAACACGGGGAGAGGGAGGTTTTAGCAAGGTGTTGAAGCAGGAACACAAATGCTGCGGGCACCTCTCATTGGTTCAGATCAATGATTTAAAATAGTTCTGTTTTGCCATAGACAAGGCGTGTGTGAAGGATAAAAGAACGAATTTATAATGAATAAAATCAGCCCATTCCCTAGACATTTTCCAAAGACGTTCGGCCACTCGAGAGCAGGACCAAAGGAACCTAACTATGGGAGTAAGCCAGGGCTGAGACCTGTTCATAGAGGAGGACATGCAAACAGATACAGGGGCAAAGCTGTTGAGAGTTGAAGAAAGAGTGGAGTCAGCGGAGTCCCCAAAAGATAAAGAAGAGAGGGAAGAATCTAAAGACTGACTGAAAAGGTCACAGTTAATAGACTGAAGATCGCGAAAATAGTGTTGAGCAGTATAACGAGGAGGTGGGATAGAGGTAAAAGTAAAAGAAATTAAATGATGATCAGATAATGGAAAATCAGATGCCAAGTAGTCAGAAATGACACACTTGGCAGCAAGAACTAAATAAAGGCAGTGACCAAGAGAATAGGTTGAAGAGTTGGAATGAGATTGAAGATTGAAAGAAGCTAGAAGGGAGCTGAAGCAAGACGTTGGAGGATTATTGGGGTCGTCCAGGTGGATGTTAAAGTCACCTAAGATCAATGTGGGTACTGCATCCAATAGAAAAACTGTCAGCCAAGACTCAAAATCTGACAGGAATTGGGTAGCAGAACCAGGAGGGTGATAGATGATAGAAAAAAACATTCAACTGCTTGATGACTCTTAGGATACCATTCCATAGATACCACTGGGAAAGAATGCCAGTGGAGATCAGTCCTGCTCCTTCAGTTTTCTAATAGAAGCTGAACCAAATACTAGAAGGGCTTCCAGGAATTAAGATTGTGGCTAATGATAAAATATAGTTGAGAAGATGTAATTATACTGGACACCAGGATTAAGACCAGACCCAGAAAAAGTGAGGGCCATTATGGAGATAACCAGGATGCCACTGGATGTCAAAGGACCCCAGTGCCTCATTGGAATTGTCAATTGTTTTAGATTTTGTTTGTGCTTATCTAATTACTGTGAGTCATTGAAATTGCTAACACACAAAGATGCAGCCCAGCAATGGGAACAGACCAAACAGGAAGCATTTAAAAGAATTAAAGAAATCATTAGCAAAGCTCTAACACTGAAGAACTACACCTAGCTGAGCAACTGACACCACAGTGTGGTGCTTAAGAAGGAGGTCTTGGATGCAAATGCAACAACCCATAGCTTTTGCTACCAGAGCATGACAGAAACAGAACAGAACAGAAACAGGTAGTCCAGTAGTGTTTGGACTAAAGCAGTTCTGTCAGTATACAGCTGGACACAGAACAGATGTATCATCAGATCATGAACCGTTAGAAATTACAAAAATAATAAAGAAACCATGGCTGAGTTCTGCTAAGAGACAGTAGTGAGATTTCAAACCATTGCTGAGTTCTCCTAAGAACTGAAATACTGAGACTTCAGATCAATGATATGAACATAAAATGCTGCCCAGCAAGTCTAGTTGGCAGACACACTTCAGCATACCTTTCAGATGTGCACACAAATGGCTCTGGAGAACAAGTGATATGGGTCCATTAATATGATACAAGCAGTCCTGAGGCAATGCAACAGACTACAGAACAGGATGGCGTGCTACAAGCAATTAAACAAACCATCTGAGAAAACTGGTCACTATGCAGGTGTTGTCCCCTATTACTAAAGGAGGAGTGAACTATGCACACAGTTGAATATTATTTAATGGAGACAGAGTAGTGAGTCCAGCAGCACTGATCTGAGGCATTATGAACCAGGTCAATGCCCCACATCTGTGCACAGAATCTTGCCAAAAACAAGCACAGGAGTACATCTACTAGCCAGGCATAAATATCCACTTGGAACGGTTATGGAGCAGTGTATGAAAAGAATACAGTGACAAATCAAAAAAAGATACATTGAAACCTCATGTCATTTCTTCCCAGCACTGACAGAAGATAGAAGCCAACTTGTTTAATAGGAGCTATATGATCAGAATAAACTTTACTTTATTACTTCAATTTTGGGGAACTAGATTACCTTGAAGACATTCAGACAAGCACAGTCATCAGGAAGGTGAAAGTCAATCACAACATACCTGATGTTCTGATTTCAAGTGATGGCCTACAGTACATCTCAACCAGAAAAGAGGTTCTGGGGCAGGAAAAGGTGATATTAAGTTAATAATAATAATAATAATAATAATAATAATAATAATAATTTTTATTTATACCCCGCCCCTCTGCCCAACAATCAAGGCGGGTTACAGCATTAAAAGAAACAAAGTTAAAACATCCCCAATCCCCTAGTCCCAACCTCCCAACCCCTAAAATAGGATTAAACAAAGAAGAGTTAAAATACTTAAATGATAAAAGACTATAAAATAATAAACCCAGAGCAAATGAGCACACGCGATGGGGAAGAAAGTTAGCTGAAAAGTTCCTCTCCCAGGGCAGATATATTACGGGGATATTATTCTGGTAAGGCCTGCCAGAAGAGATCCGTCTTCACTGCCTTCTTAAAGGCAGTAAGCGTGGTAATAAGACGGATCTCGTCCGGCAGGCCATTCCATAGCCTGGGAGCGGTTGCGGAAAAGGTCCTCTGGGAGGTCTGAGACAGCCTAGTTTTTATTGGCTGTAACAGACTCTTCCCAGAGGACCAAAGGGCACGGGGGGGGGGGTCGTATGGGGAGAGGCGGTCCCTAAGATAAGATGGACCCAAGCCATGAAGGGCTTTAAAGGTCAAAAGTTTAAAGTTTAAAGTTGCCTTTTCCCTAAACCGCAGCAACTGCATTGCCTACCACAAGGATGCCCTAAATGGGGATGTAGCAATTGCACTAGGGGGCAGTAAATGTAGCTGTATTGAAGCCCCACCAACTGCACCACTGGCCCCAAGGACACCATGAAGAGAGACGGAGCAATTGCACGGGCCAGCAGTGGCTGCTTTAAAAAAAAAAAATCTTTCTCTCAGATGCATGCACATGTGCACAGGAACACATCCCTGCCCACCTATGCAACTGCACAGAACATGTCTGTCACTTTCTGTGTACAAAGGTGACTGAAATTCGGCATCCCTGCTCACCTGCACAGAACATGTCATAGGCTGGTATACAGTCTTTCACTCTCTGTGTACAAAAGTGACTGATGTTCAGCATCCCTGCGCACCTGCAATGAACATGTCATAGGATGGCATACAGTCTGTCATTTTGTCTGTACAAAGGTGACAAATTTTCAGCATCCCTGTGTACCTGTGCAGAACCTGTCATACACCCACAGATCATGCAAGGATTCACTGACCTTGACTTCCCCCAAGTAGTGGGTGCTGTAGACAGGTGCCACTGTCTGATTGTGCCACTCTTGGGGTAGAGGAACGAGTTTGCAACCAAAAAGCCACCTGGTGGTCATGAAAGGGACATGGTCAACAGGACACACAGACAAATGTTACTCCAGGAGCCCCCCCCCCCATCATCCCAGGAAGTGGTGTGCAGGTCTTATGCACACCTGCACACCTATACAGAAGAAGTCACAAAAGCCTCTTTCATGCAAATGACTGTGCATGCTGACAGTAAGTGTATATGTAACGGAATGCATTTATTGTCATAATAGAGAACAGTTGCTAGGGCACATGCATACGGTTACAATTTGGATTAGGGTTCTAATATTAAAGTGCACCTGCAGCGGTGCATCCACACCTGGAAGCATAGGGTGCTTTAAATTAAAGCTTGCATCATAGGGCACATGCTCTGCATCACTGACTGAATTTCTGCCTCATGTGTGGCAGAAAATATGGCCATTTTAAATCTCCAGTGCCCTTTTTCTGATGCACCGGTGTCGCTGAATACATGCACATGTGAAGGTGCACATCTTTCCAGAAGAAGTGGAAAAAAGCTGCTCCTTTTTGGAGTGGCTTTTCCCAGCATGTAGCACCTAGAGGGAGCTTTCCTGCTGGCTTTTAGGTGTGCATTGTCTAAATGTCATGCCTCCAGGTCAGCCTGAAAGCACCGCTTTTTGCCCATCTGTACAGCCCTTCTGTCTAAGCATTACGAAGAACTTCTTTATTATAAAAGTTGGTCAACAGTGGGATAGAGTGCCTCAGTGGGTGGTGGACTCTTCCTCCTTACATCTGTAAGGAATGCTCTAGTTGTATCTTTCTGCATTGTGGGGGGTTGGACTACATGGCCCTTGTGGTTCTTTCCAACTGCCTGATTCTATTATTCTAACAGAACTCAAAGCATTCTGCACTAAATAAGAATTTCAGCATAAGATTTCAGTCCCTGGGAACCCACAGAGCAACAGAAAGACTGAACTTGCAATGATCACAGCAAAAAAACAAAACAAAACAAAAACGTTTTTTGTTGAAGGTACACAATACTGGAGGGGAACCATACCTAGCTTTATTAAATCTTCACAATACAATATAATATAACCTTGCAAGGAATGTATTATTAGACCAACTATGATGGAACATAGAATTAAGACATTGGATGTTACCACACTGGCCCTAAAGCAGCGTCATTTCAGCCTCATTTCAGCCTCGTTTCAGCCTCATTTCAGACTTTTTTTCCGTGTGTTCACACGACGTCGCAGCAAACCCCGCCCTTCCCTACCTCATTTCAGTGTCATTTCAGCCTCATTTCAGTCCTTTTGAATTCCGAGAGTTTTAAGGAATACACTCGAGCGGTCGGCACTATGCCAGAATGATGCTGATCTCGGCATAGGTATGAACACGAGATCCTTGTCATGCCGCATTTCCTCTTTTTATGGCCCATGGTTCCTCGCAGTATTCCCCAAGGATTTGAGGAAGCATCTTATGACGTGTACTTCCTGTTTGGAGCGGGCAACAAACAGGACGGGTAAACAATGGTCCTCTCTTCTATTATTTTAAGGCAATCTAGAGCTTTCTATTGGGATTTGTGCCGCCGCGCGACCAGGGCTTGAGGGGGGGGGAATCATTATTATGGATGGCTTTGTAGCCCAGAATTCGGGGGGGGGGGAATATCTGTATATATAGTTGGGGGGGGCAGTGGAGGCGGTAATTTGGTTGGAAGAATTCCCCGTGGGTGATGGGTACATGGATATAATAGTGATAATATCAACAATAATAACAATAATAATAATAATAACAATAATAATAACAACAATAATAATAATAATTATCTTTCTTTTCTGATGTTTCTCTTTCCTCAGGTGTGGATACCTGGCTGCCAGCATCTCGGAGGCCGTGGTACCTGGTCGTGTGTGAGTAGTGTTATCTTGAATAAATGTGTTACATCTATTCCTTGGGCGCCCAGTTTGTATATATCAGGGGTAGGCAACCTTTCCCCTTTAAGGGCCGAGGGACTTCAGCTCCCAGAACCCCAAGAGCTACTGGCCAACATGGGGCTATTGGCCAACATGGCTGAGGCTTCTGGGAGCTGAAGTCCCTCGGCCCTTAAAGGGGAAAGGTTGCCTACCCCTAGTATATATAGTGGGGGGGGGGGCAGTGGAGGTGGTAATTTGGTTGGGAGAATACTGTGGGTGATGGGTAGATGGACATAATAGTGATAATAACAACAACAACAGAAACAATAATAATAACAGTAATACTTGCTGTTATTGTTGTTATTGTTGTTATTGTTATTTTTATTTATAACTCACACCTCTGCACAGCAATCGGGACAGCTTACATCATAACATAATCAATAACAACTAAGAGCAATTACCACCTCCCCCCATAAAATTTTTTAAACCAGACATGGTTTACAAAAAAATTAGAAATAGAAAGATAGATAGATGGATAGATAGATACATAGATAGATAGGTACATACAGGGATAGAGGGATGGAAAGGTGTGCATATATTATATATATATATATATATATACATACATATATATATATATACAATATATACATACATGTATGTATATATATATATATATATATATATATATATATATAAATACACGCATATATATATATATATATATATATATATTTGTTACATGCGCATTTTTCCATGTATCTATCTACTTTTACTATATATTTACATTTACATTCAATATATATCTACATATTACACCTGACATGCATGGGTGACTTATCAAAGCACCCCCGAAATGGGCTCTTCTTTTGTACGGTGGGGGAAAAGCAGTATGTCCATCCACTTCTGCCTCCTGCCATGCAGGAATGCCATTTCTATGCACCACCCCAAGGGGCCCTTTCTGACTGTGCTTCGATGTGCATTTCAGCGGAGATGGCTCCACAAATGGCATAGCACATGTTTCCCTGCTTGGGCGCCCGGTTGTGAGGGGAAGTTTTAACAATGTTTGTTTGGGCGGTTTTTTCTTTTGCATGCATTTCACAGCTCTTGGCCCTCGGCTAATAAGCGAGACATATCAGGTAGTGCCCTTCGCCGATTTGAAAAATGGTAATCGTTTCACCTTTTCCTCTGATCAATTGAACTTTTCCTCAGCTCCCTTTCTTTTTGGCCTGCCAGGGAATGCTCTGTCTTCTAATATCTTACAGTGTGTAAGAGAAGAGAGACACTATTGTTAATCTATTCTCGTGGTCCATTCCCTTCTAGTTCTAGTGATTTCCCTGCTTTCTCTTTCAGATACACTGCGTCCTAGATATCGAGATGCTGGTGCAAAGGAGTGAAAAGGGCGCGTTGAAGAGTCTATGTTTTCCCAACATCCCACCTCAGATAATTAAAGAAAGATGCCATGCAGTATTTTTAACAAAAAATATAGTATTTATTTTAACAATATGATTCCTGTTGTTTTTATTTATACACATTCATTACTAATGATTTTTAAAAGAAACAATGGGGAGAGAGGGATGGAGAAATTAATAAAAAATAAAAAACCTCTGACTGTTCTCACACACGGCAGAGAGGGGTGGGATGGAAAAATCAAATAAAAGTCACTCCTGAGGTGCAGACTGATGCACACGGAAATGGTTGACCCACATGTCCAGCTGGTCCACCTTTCTTTCCAGTTCTCCAATTCTTTTAAGAATCTCCCCCACAGTGTTTTCCAGACTGGCAAGGAGTTCTCGGACTGGAGTGTAGGGGGAAACAAGAAGAAAGAATACATTATTGTTTGTTTGCTAAATTGATGTGTTCGCATGTGGTATTATTTTCTTTTTAGAATGTCACATGAATACCTGGACGTTCATCAGCAACGTCTGGTGGCTCGGGTGGGTGATCCTCATCATCGGCTGGCTGTGGAACAGCCTGCTGCTCCACAGCCTGCCCCTCGGCAGGGTCTTCCTGGCCTTCCACCGGGGGGGGGACTGGGTCTCCCTACTCCCTCTTCCTCGTCCTCCTCTTTGTGGGGGGGTGTTCTGCCCTCCGGCCTATGTGGCGCTTGCTCCGGGGGCTCGTCTGCTCTTGCCTCGACTTGTCCTGGAAAAAAAGACATTATAGAACAGTGTAGATTAATTACGGCTGACTTATGGGCATTAACATTGCAGAGCTGGTTTTTTTGCCATAACTAAAGTTAGTACATGTAAACATAAATGCAAAGATTAGGTAAGTATAGGTTAACATTAACAGAAATAGTAATGTACAGATATACCCCCCCGCCATACGTGCTAATACATGTTGGACTGCAGTGGAGGGAATTACTTACTTTGTGGTCTCCTTGCAAGCCTGCCGCCGGGGCATCCTGCCTTTTCCCACAACTGCCGAAGCCGCCTATAGAAGGGGGGCCTTGCTTCTGGAGGAGGGTCCCCGTGGAACAAATTTCTAGATTTGTAAAAAGCGTTTCTTAACACTTTTACTTTTGACCTGACTTGGCCAATGGTTCGCTCGAATCCTCTTCTTGCCAGTCGTCTGGCCAGCCGCCTGTAGATGGAGTGATTTGGGTGTGTGCTTGACCCAATCAGCAGGGGGAGGTTGCGGCTAGCATCCATGAGGTCCAGAAGGGCCTCAACTTCCTCTGGCAGCCACATTCACCACCTGCTTGCCATCTCCATGGCTATCTCTATGGGCAATGTGCTTCCTGGACCAACAGGTGTTGCCACGACGGAAGCAGCATTTTCGCGCATGCGTAGACACCCCGACGCCTGGTTATTCTCCATTGCCCGCTGCACGTGGCGCTCAGTTTGTTTGTAGCAGCTTGGCTGGATACATACCTTGGCGCCATCATCATCATTGCGGTTGCCGCTTTTTCGGCTGGCTTTTTCATTTACTTCTCTTTAGAAACAGATGGAAATGGCTTCCTCTGGAAATGCTGGCGGATCCCAGAAAAAGCCAGGAAGGGGGGTCGCTTGGTCCCACAGGGAGCTCGCAGAGCTCATTCCTCTGTGGGGTGAGGAGAAAGTCCAGAGGGGCTTACTCCTTAAGCATCGCAATGCTGAAATTTATTTGGACATTTCTCAAAAGTTACAAGAAAAGGGGATCAACCGAACACTGGATGAAGTAAGAAATAAATGCAAACTACTTCGGGCAGACTTCAGGAGAGTATCTAACCACAACAACATAAGTGGAAATTCCCCAGTTTCCTGTCCTTTTTATGAGGAAATGGCGAGATTTTTAAGAAATGACAGGGATATTTTTCCAAAAAAATTATGCAAAAGCACTAAGGTTGTGAGGAGAGCTCTTGCGGAAGAACCACAGGAGGGGCCCTCCACGCAGGCAGCCCCAGAATCACCAGGGGAGGGAACGTCGGGCATGGGTAACGTTCAAGGTATTTTTTAAACCATGTGCTTGAGGGTTTTTTTGGGGGGAGGATGTTTGGTTAGAAGGGAGGGATTAATATTTTTCCCTGGGTTGCATTTAATCCATATGTATAGTGTGCTGTTGCACAGTATAACCCCCCCCCCCCAAAAGGAAATTTGAAATCTTTACTATGGAATTCTGGGTAATTTTTTTTAATGGCTGTAGAGTTTAGGGGGTGGGGGGTTAGGGTTATATGTGCACCCCTGAGAAAGCCCTGTGCACTCCTGCCTTGTTTCTTGGAGCTAGCCATGGGGAAACATCTAGAGAGGTATATATGTTTATATATATATGTGTATATATATATACATATATATATATATGTGTATATATACACATATATGTATGTATGCATGTATATATATATATATATATATATATATATATATGTATATATACATATATATGTGTATATATGTATGTAATATATATATATATATATATATATATATATATGTAGAGAGAGAGAGAGAGAAATATTGCTATACACATAGATATCCGTAGTGAGATAGATCTAGAGATCTTAACATGGATTATTTCACATGTATGCATTCTTCTCGGTGTCTTGTTAGTCACAGTACATGTACGAAGGTTACCCTCCAGAAGTGTGTGTATAATTATTGATAGATAGTTAGATATAAAGATTGTTTTAATTGAATGCCTGTGATCACCAATCTTGAGAGATCTGTAGCTGCAACCTTTTTTTCCTTTTTTTTTTTTTTTTTTTGTGTGTTCCCGTAGTTCCTCCAGAAGTCCCAGAGGAGGAGGGTGATGTGGTCCTCAACCTGGTGGCAGTTGAAAACCCACCTGAGCGGCCAGTGGAACAGCAGGTGAGCATGGAGAAGCAAGATCTTCCGGCATCCCCTGCGGGCAGTGACGGTAGTATGTTCTCTGCTGGTTGAAAGCATGGGAAGGGGAATGCTGCAGTGCATAAGCTCTGAAAGTAGCCCATACATTACTGCTAACCCTGTGTCTTTGCAACATTTTTGTTTTGGCTCCAGATACCACTATAAGTCAAGAAAGGCCCGTGATGGAGTCCACACGGATGCCTGTGGAGGAGACTCAGGCCACGTTCCCTCCTGGATCCATAGAAGAAGAACCATCGAGGACAGGTACACCCATCGTACATTCAACATTTGCCAAGCAATTAAAAATAACATTGTAAGTGTGTGTGTGTATGTTTTTGCACCAGAAGATAGGCATCTGTACATAGCACACTAAACATGCATGGGTAGGTATGTGCGAGTGTGTGAACATGCACATGTAGACACATACATACATACATACATACAAAAGCGGATATATAGATAATGATATGGTTCTATGTATAGACATGTACACACACACACAAATACGCACAAATAGAATTTCAAAGGGAGCGTACATTTGCTGGTATAAAAAGCAATCTCTAGAGCTTAACAACGTAAGATCTACTGTACAACTAGAACTAACCATCACGCATGCAAAGTTTTGATGGTTGGAAATTATTTTTGTTTTTGTTTTTCTGCAGCACCAGCACGTCACATCGTGCGCCGCCGCCGCAGGTCCGCACAGGAAATACCGGATAGGAGAGCCATGAGGGGGGAACTAATTGCGAGGACTCTGATAGAGGACTCCAGACGGGAGGGGCGTCTGAACCGTACGCTTGCAAGGCGCCAGCATTCGTCTCTCCTAAGGAACACCAGGAGAGATTCTGCCGCACTGGAGAGCCTTGCGCGCTCCTACCGCCGTGACCTAATGGCAGGTGCACGTCACCGGCAACGCATATACCGGTACATGGACGAAATAATCAATGTGTCCCGGGAAAGAACAGAGGCAGTCCGTTCTGTGGCCGAGGCCATCCAGATGCTTGCATCCAGCAGGGCAGCAACAGAAGCCCGGGAGGTCCTCGGGGGGGACACAAATCCTCTTTGAGGACTCTGGCGATGAGGGCCCAGCTCCATCTTGCCTGGTGACTTCCACGGAGCCTACCCAACCACCTCTTGAAGCCAGCCAAAGGGTCGCTGGCAAAAGGCAGATCAAGAAGAAAATATTTTACTCTCCTTCCTGAGGTTTTTTTTTCTCTAAAATATGGTTACTTAGTTTAGATGCTATGTTTATACTGTTCAGTGTTTCCTTTTTTATTTATTATTGCAGTAAGACAAACTAATAAGGGTTCATATGTTGGAGTTTGTGTATGTACATGTGTATAAGTTCATGTCTCTTCTGTGCCTGCACACATACCTATGCACAAGTACATATACAAAAACCAATACACTGTTTGTTTTTATATTGTTAATTGTAAATAAATCTATTTATCAAGACATTAGTGTGTTTTCATCAGTAGATTCATCTCTTTACCACCAGCAGTATAAATATATCTCCTTAGAAGTTACATCTAAATCTATATCTATCGATCTAAATCTATAAAGATATATATATATATATATGTATATATATATATATATATATATATATATATACATACATATATATATATGTACATATAGATTTATATAGATAAATGTAGATATTAAATATAATTTAAAACCCACAAATATGTGCTGATACATTTATATATGTAAACATATGTATATATATATATATATATATATATATATATATATATACGTGTGTGCGTGTACGTGTGTGTGCATGTCTTTCTCTAACTATCTCCATCCATATGTACATATACATACGTGGATGCATCTGTAGAACAGAAAAGCAAAGCTAGCAAATGTCACAATACAGTTGAACAGTATATTAAGAAAGGCAACCAATATAACAGTAAAGTAGTTTATTTTTTAACAGCACATATGTAGTTGAAAACAGCAAAGGTAAATATAGCACACAGTCCTTACTGTCGCTCTGCAATCATGGCCGCTATAGCTCCACGGACCCGCTCCCCCTCAGCTTGCCGTCTACGGTTTTCTCTCACCGATTGGCAATCCTGCGTCATCGGCGGGAGATGCAGTTCACCTGAGCGCTCCACAAAATGCAATGCATGACCCCTTGTTTCACAGATATTGTGAAGGACCACACATGCAGAGACAACAGTTGCAAAGTGCTCCTCCCCAACAGTTAGCCTAGCTCCTAGGCACCCCCATCTTCCCTTTAAGCGGCCGAAAGCTCGCTCCACAACACAGCAAGCCCTGCTAAGCGCAATGTTAAACGCCAATTGATTGGGCTGCAGAGCTCCAATGTAAGGCTTCATTAGCCATCGCCGCAAGGGGTACGCCCCATCCGCAATTATCAAGGGAGGCACCTGCACCCCCCTGATAGTGACCGTGGGATTTCCGGGGACAAAAGCACCCTCATCCATCACCTGGCACAGGGATGAATGCCGGAAGATGAATGCGTCGTGGTTACGGCCGGAGAAGCCAGCCTCGATGTCAAGGAATACACCATTTGCCAAGCTCAAGGCCTGCAGTACTATTGAGTACCCATATTTCCTGTTATAGTAGTCCTCGGCATTGGCTCTTGGAGGGTGTATAGGGATGTGTGATCCATCCAGCGCGCCGACACAGTGGGGGAAGCCCAGCTCTTCAAATCCATCCATGACCTGCAAGGTAAGAAAAAGGAGAAAAAGAGAAAAAGCCTTGAAGAGCAGGGTAAGAGCAACACAATGCTTAGGTGTCTGGTAAGTTCTCATAATTGTAGATGGTTTTCTCCATCCATAGCTACATACACACATATATACTGCTACAGAAGAAGCCCTCATTTCCGCTCTCCTTGTAGCTCCCTTTCAAAATTAATGCACCCCTCACACCAGCCCCTTCAGTAATCTGCTTATATATGTAGGCATGCATTTCTGCAAATCGCACATACAAGAGGTAATGTCACGTAGTCAAGGGAGGTAATAGCAAATTAAGGAATTGTCCAAAAGGAAGCCCGAAGCCATAACCCCCCCTTGTTATGTGGCACGGCAGGAGTACTTTTTCCAAACTAATACTGTTCAGTATTATTAGACAGCATAGATTAATTTAAATGAAGCAGAGGCCAAGAACACAAGAGAGGAACCTACCTGGCGATAGTTTCCTAGGCAGACTGTTCTTGGGAGAAGTACATCCACAATAGCCTGGATCACCTCAGTACAGATTTTTGCTGCTGTGGACACCCCAATCTGGAAGTGCTGTGCCACTCTCCTGTAATTGAGGGGGGCAGAAAGCCACCATATGGTGATTGCCACCCCCTCTTCCACGGAGATGGCCCTCCTCAGCAAGGTGTCCCTGGCCTGGATGTGAGGGCGCAGAGCCTCAGCTATCTCGTACAGTGTGGCCCTGGACATCCGGAAGTTCCGGATCCACATGTCTTCATCCCAAAGAGGGATCACCTCCTCTGCCCACCAGTTCCTCACAACCTGTGGCCTGACCCACCAACGGCGTGGCCGGGGAACACTGGCGGCATGGAAACCCTGGCCAACGCGGTGGCGGCGACCAAAAAACCTCCATAACAAGGCATGGGCTGTGAAGCCAATGATGCCACGCCGCCTCATAAAGCGACGGACGCCAGCCAGCACAGCCCTGCGCCTCCGCTCCTGTTGCCAATCCAACTTCTCCAGTTCCACATGCAACACAGAAAGCATCACTGCACCAAACCCCTCCATGGTCAGAGCGGCGGCACACGGAAGAAGAAATGGCGAGCAGACGGAAATGGCGAGCAGACGGAAATGACGACATGATGAGAAGGGGGAAGTGACGAAAATCTCATCCGACCGACTCGGCAAGCATTCCTGCTTCTGCGCATGTGCATACATCCTTGCCGGATCGAGGTAGGGATCTTTCAACTTGTGTGTGAACAGGAGATACGGGCCCCCAGAGCGGAACCATTCCGGCATCTCACATTCCTCACTGATTCCATTCTAGTGTGGTAATGTTTTCCGCTTGCCGGGCACATTCCGGCATGAGCCCAAAATGGTTCCCAAATGATTCCGACCAGCTTTCTCGCCGCTCTCTTGCGGCAAGTGTGATAACGTCCATTGTTGCCTATGAGAGACTTGTTGTTGCAACTGTGGGGTGTGGGCTGACAGTATCTGGAAGAAACTGAAAAGCCAACTAGGTTTGAAAATTCACACAGTATGACAAAGAAGCCAATACTGTTCAGCTCTCAACCTCAAACAAAATTCAGCATTCCCAAGTCAATAAGCCAAGGAAGCAAGAAATATCCAGTGTCGAAACAGTCCAGGGTCAAGAAAGCCATAAATCAGAGTCAGGTTTTCAGGGAGTGATAGTAGCTGAGTTGTTAAACAGCCCAGGGTTTGTAATCTGTGTGCCTTCAAGTTGTTTCCAACATATGGCAACTCTAAGGCAACCCTATCATGGGGGTTTCTTAGCAAACTTTGTTCAGAAGGCATTTGACTTTGTCTTTATCTGAGGCTGAGAGAGTTTGACTTGCCAAAAGTCATCCAGCAGGGGATTGGACTGGATGGCCTTGTGGTCTCTTCCATATCTATGATTATATGATTCAATCTGAAGCCAGGGCAGTGGCAATTAAGATGGAGGGAAGGCCTTTCATCTGCCTCCAAGCCTAGGCATGGTGGAGCTCTGCCTGTTTCTGCTTCTCTTCCTCCAAGGCCAGGGCATTGACAGTTGGGGTGGATGGAGGGCCTATCATTTGTTTCTGGGCATAGACATGGTGGCACTATGCCAGCCCCTTCTTCTCTCCCTCCAAGACCAGAATAGTGGCAGTTAAGATGGAAATGAAATGGTGAAACAGCGGCTAAATTCTTCACAGTGGGCTTTGAGTTAAGCAAGGACAGGACTGTAGCCTGGATGAAGGAAGAACTGTTCCTTCTTTATCCAAGCAATATAATGCAAATCAATACTGACTAGGGCTTCTAGGAGTTAAAGTTTAAATTATCTGGAGGACCAAAGATGCCCTGTTCCTTCATTTCTGCTGCATTATTTCCTCTGTGAATGGGAAAATATCATTTTGAGGAGGGTATTTTAGTTCCTTTGTCCCCACTCCAAATTTTGCCACATTGTCACCAACGCGATACTATTCAATAGCTGCCTTTTCTGACATGGTCCAATCTATTGAAAAAAGATACTAGCTGGAAAATGTGTGGCCTAAAGCCCATACCCTTAATGAGAACTTTTGAAACTATGTCAGATTTTTTTATATTTCTAAGTAGACTGAGTTCTGATTAATAGCCGAAGATTAATACTAATTACAAAGTAAGAAAATAGTAGATTTAAAATCACAAGTCATATCTCAGCCAATAAGAAATTATATACTTAAAGCCAAATGAAATTCATTGTGATGCCCAAATAATATGAATTAGAGTTTGTAAAGCAGGTTGTTGAGAATTTCATTTGATAAGTGCATTTCTTTTCTGTCAGATAATACACCAAAGAACTGAAACATAACATTACGTGATATGAATTCAGTATGCACCCTACATCATCCTCCTTTATATATAGAATATAATTTCTTTCTGATAGCTAACAGATATCTATCTGTTATTTGGCGTTAGGGGGTGCCATATTTACCGTTTTTTTCTGAAGATGTATTTTTTTAAATACTTTATTAAGTTGATATTATAAAAACATGTAACACCAAAAAATGAAAACTAATACATACAAACATATAACAATATACATACTTAATGTAACACATCTTTACATTAAGACATCACACAAAATACCACACATTAAACCTTCTGAGCTTTGTTTTGACATTTCTATTAATAACATTATCCAAATGCTTTTAAGTGGTTAAATCTCAATTAAATCCCCACTTTTCTAACCGAATAACTAAAGTGAATTTTTATATGAACCTTCTGAATTACTCTATATTTTATAATACATTAACAACACATTAAATTAAAAAGTTAGACAATAATCTTCTTGTCTAGTGCTTTTTGCAGAAAGTTTATCAACAATCTCAAGACTTCTTTATGTTCTTCCCAGGAATGTTCTCTCAGAAAACAGGTAAGTTTATCTATCTCTACACATTCTATTCATTCACCTGACCATTCATCTATATTCGGATAGTCTATACTTTTCCATTTACATGCATATGTAATCCAAACTGTTACAGTCATACAAAATAAAAGTTTCCCATACTATATTTATTTTCTAATATCTCATTATTAACCATACTTAATAAATAAAGTTTAGGATCCATAATAAAATTACAATTTAATGTCTTCTTAACTAAACTGTGCATTTCCTGCCAATATTTTTTTGCTTTTCTACAGCTCCACCACATGTATTTTTTGCCCCATTTGAGAAGGATCTGAGGGGTTTCTGGGGAGGTTGGACAAATTCTGAGTCACAAACAAGACAAGTTGGAGTTCTTAATTGTTCCATTACAACAAGTTGTTGCTGCTGCTGCTTCAAGTTGTTTCCAACATATGGCAACCCTAAGCCAACCCTATCATGGGGATTTCTTGGCAAGATTTGTTGATGTCAGAACCCAAAAGGATTTTGGTTCTGTCATTATGGATGAAGTTGGGAAATGTATATCTAAAGTCTGTATTGGTTGTGTGATGATACATAGATAGATAGATAGATAGATAGAGTTATATGTATTAGGCAAGTTTGAATTTTCGCACTGTTTCAAAGAACAGTTGGGAGGAGTTTTACTGCAGTTGTCAGGCAGAAATCAAAAGGCTGCATAGCAGTTACCAGGCAGAAATCAAAAAGTTATAGTACAGTTACCAGGCAGAAATCAAAACTCAGGGACTTCCGGCGTGAGGGTGTGGAGAGAGGTTGGGTTGAGAAGTTCTCTCTTCCCAACCACATCTAAAGTGAGGATTGTGATGGGAAAATAAAATGAATCCCATCAATTTTCACCCTCCTGAGAAGAAGGGTGACAAGGGGCTCACTGGGGGTCCGTAATAGTTCCGTTGACGAGGTCTAGCTATTTGCAGAGCTCGTTCAGGTGAAGCTATAGGAGCGAAGAGCCGCCCAACCCGCTGATGCAGCTGTGCAAGTTAGAAGAAGAAACGCCCCACGTTCTAACAGTAAGCTTAAACAAAGGAAGAATTTTTTTTTGAAGACAGCAGTCGGAGCTTATATCTTACTTTGGGCTCTAAAGAGAGAATTGTCACATACTAAATTAGAGAATTGTACCACCTGAATTGTTGTCCTCCTTGGATCAGCGAGTTTGGGGTGCAGCAAGACGCGGAGGAGTTATAAGAAGCGCGAAGAGAATCCCGGTGCGCGGAGGGAGACAATAAAGCGCAGAGAGATCCCCAAGAGGAAGGCAGGTCTCGGCTCGTAGAGGGAAGCGGCAGGACGCAGAGAGATCCTCGGATAGGGGGCAATCTCTGATTGGACATAAAGCATTCAGGCGAAAAGTGAACCCTCTTTCATGAGAGAGTTTCATGAGAGTTACAACTGTAGCAAGCAAGAAAGATTTACGAAAGTGAGAGAAAATCCCGGCGCAAAGGGGGCGTGCAGGAGACCACCCATTCATATTGGTAAGAGAGATAAAGACTTTAGAAGCAGAGGGTGGAAGCGCGAGAGAGAGAGGACAACAGGGAAGCGAGAGTGAAAGAGGGGGGAAAAATAAAGCCGCAAAAATGAAACAGTGGAAACTACAGTGACATTAAGTAGAAGAGGTAAAATAAGACAAGGTGAAGACACGAGGAGTCAAGAAAAAACATAAAGTGATAGTGAATATAGGGACATAGAAGAGATAAAGTAACAAATATATACTTATTTATGGAAAATAAAAAGGGTGGAGAAGGAAAAAGAGAACAACTAAAGAACAGAATAAGAAAAGAAAAAAGGATATATATATATATATATAAGAAAGGAGTTTCTCATGAAAGGATTATAGGTACAGACATAAAAGATAAAGAAAGACAAAAGATAAATGAAGACAATCTGTAAGACTGATTGAACCTCACCTCACCAATCAAGATATGGTTTTGCAGATTTAAAGTAATAAAAGCAAGATATTAGAAGATACAGAAGAAAGATCGATTGGTGATATTCTAGTAGTGGATGTTTTTCCTTTCTTTGTTTGTGTTAATTTAGGGATGAATGGATTGAATATTTGATGCAAAATTAATTTACAGATAATAATAATAATAATTGATGTAAAATTGATTTAAATATATCAATATATATATATAGATAACAAAATATATTTTCATTTTTATATATTCCTGATAAATAATCAAGGTGCATAAGTATAAAAGGAGATAATAAGGGGATATTAAGATACTTTGGAGATTTGCATTTTTATGTTTATCTGCTCCTGAGAAGCAAATAAGGTGTATCAATCTAAAGGGTACATTTACGTTCAAAGGGGATATTTATGGTATAGATATTACATGATTATTAGAAAACCAGAAATCTAGGTATTTAGAAATAGTAGAAATTTAAAATTGGGTTAGCTACCATGAGAATTAATTCGGTTTAACTGTATAAGAATTTGGGAGCAAAGATCATTAGTTATATATATTATATAATTGTGTGTTGATTATTATTTAAAACCAGTAGTTCAACTAAAATGTAATAAGTGTAATATAAAGAGATAAAGGTGATCTTGTTACACCATAACAACAGTAGATCAGGGATTGCTAGAATTAAGGCTTATATAAAAGTCTAATAGAATCAATACTGGGATTGACCTTGACGTGATTTACTATATAGGGTGATTTACAATATGGTGATAAAGAGTACTTTATATATATATATGTATAACAGTGAATCTAACAATTTTGACATACAGTTAATTATCGGTATTTATATATTTTTCTATTAGCATTTATAGTTGCAGTTGATTGTCTTTTCAAACAAAGACAAAATAAACATAAGAAGGGATTATTTGAAATCAAGGTCACTACAATCCAGATAAAAGAAAAGAGGAATTGGATGATTAATAAGAAGGAAAAAAGAAATAAAGGGAGAAATAATAGAGAAAAGGAGAAAGAGATAAAGGAGAAAAGAAAGAAAGGAAAAGAAAAAGAGGAAGAAAGAAGAAAACAAATAAATAAAACAACGATTTAGGAAGATGGCAACAGGAAATAAAGGTCTAACTCAAGCTCAAATACAGGTAATTATGCCAAGAAGGGGCTCTACGGATGAGACCATTAGAATAACAGATCAAACATCGATTTTACTTGAAGAGATCAAGAAGATGAGAAGTGAAATGAGGGAAATAAGGCAAGAACTTAAAGATGATCTGAAAGAGACAAGGAATGAACTGAGAGGAGAAATAAAGGAGACAAGGACAGAGATCAGGAGAGATGTGAAAAAAGAGCTTGATCATTTTACGAATAAAATTGAGAAAATAACAGCAGACCTTTCACCTGAAGGAATACAGTCATGGGGGTGGGGAGGTTCCCCCATCTAACTCAAACTAATCAGAAAATATCCCAGAGAGTGACCAAAATCTGAAGTCACATACTCCAGAAGTCTTCTCTTTCATTGGAACCTCTTAAACATGAGCCTCTAGGAAGTGTTGTTTTTCTTTTCCTAGTTCAGGGGTGGGGAAAGTATAGCCAATATGCCTAACCTCATTTTGAGCCCACCCCCAGAAGATATCCAAAGTCTCCATAACCCAGAGAATGTCCAGGGAAAGTGACAAAGAACCTCAGTGTACCTGTGGCAAAATACGGAGAGAGACTAGAGCATTGGTAAATACCCACCAGGGGAGCAAACACCCATCTGTATCTGGAACATTTTAAAATAAATCACAGACATCATATTCATTAGGCAGAAGCCATTTCAAAAAAATTGTGTGTGATGTTAGCACTTGACAAGACGACAATACTTATCCCTGAAGAAGAGAAAGAAAATGAGACCAGGAAGGGGCCCTTAAATGCAAAACATCTTAAAGTAATTGTGACTGCTGTTGCCTATTGCCCATCAAATAATAATAATAATCTAATAAAATTTATTTCTATCCCGCCCCTCTGAGATCAATTGGGGTGGCTAACAAAGTTTAAAAGTACAGTACATCCCAGCCCTCTCCCCACCCCAAACACAGCCACATACCAATTATCATTCCCCTTTTTAGGAATCCAAATAGATAGCAGAGTCTGAGTGAGAAGTGTTCACTCAGTAAGGAGATTATTGAATTTGCTTTAAAGCTCCCATTTTTGAAAGGCCTCTAGATAAGCACGGCTAGGACCCGGGCTGCAGATGGGTTGCACTTGCCTAACCATGGACCTTTGCAGACTGCCAGAAATAGTGCAAATTGAATCCACTTTAAGGGTTAGGGTTAGGGTTAGGGAATCATGGGAACTGTAGTTTATTGTGGTACCAGAGCTCTCTGACAGAGAAGGCTCAATGTCTCAGAAAAAAAACAATTCCCATGACTCCCTAGCACTAACCCTAACCCTTAAAGTGGACTGAATTTGCACTATTCCTGAGTGTGATAACACCCACTTTTAAATGTAAATATGACTTTATCCCATCACTTTAAAATAAATGCAATAATCTCCTAAAACTGTAATGTGTGGCACAATGACATATGGGTAGCCTTATGATGATGCTGCAAGAAAGGTGGGTGAATGGAACAGTTGGAGCTGGCAATAGAAGCAGTGAAAGTCACAGGAGGAATAAGCACAGGGGGTAAAAGGCAGGAACTGGCACATATGCAGTACCAGCATAAATAAATAAATAAATAAATAAATATTAGAATGATGTTTCACCCACATTCATCAGTCAACTTAGAACAACCAGGAAATATTTATAGGGTGTGTTGGCAAAATAGGCATTAAAGGTTTTCTGCCAAATAAAGGGAAGAAGGTAAAAGATACAGCAATACTTGTGACAACTAATCCATTTTTGCAATATTTGTCAGCAATTCTTCATCACTTTTTGCATCCATTTACATTGCCCATCAATTCTGACTACAGCCTGTTGTCCTGAATTCAGGTTACGCATCAAGACAATCAGGTGAAGTGGCACATCCATTCCTCTAAGAGCAAGCCATAGCTTTTCATGATCTATGGAGTCAAATGCTTTGCTGCAGTTGATAAAACACATGCTGATTTTCTTCTGGAATTCCCTGGTGTGTTCCATTATCCATCATATGTTTGCAATGTGGGGCCTCCTTTTTTCCTGAAACCTGCTTGCACCTCTGGGATCTCCCACCCCACATTCTGAGTCTATGCAGCAGAATTTTGAGCATTGTTTTGCTAGTATGAGAAATCTGTGCAATGTTCTTGTAATTACTGCAATATTCTATGTCTCCTTTTTTGTGGATAGGAATGTATATTGATTGCTTCTAATCTATGGGCCACTATTTTGTTTTCCATATTTAGGGGCATATTTTAGTTATAACTTATCTTGATTCTGTCAGTGTGGATTGTAGCAGTTCGGTTGGTAATGTCATCTGTTCCTGGTGATTTATTCCACCTAATTGCTTTGAGAGCTGCTATCACTGCTTTCCAAAATCTAGGGTCCATCTTCAAAAGTTTATTTTTCCTATTTGTGATTCATTGCTTTACCTTTTTTATATAACTGTCCTGTGTATTGTTTCCATTTTAAAAATTCAACATAGTTGTGTATTATGTTCCTTTCCTGATCACAGAGCATCCCTGTCCTTGGTTTACATTTCCCTTTGATTTTTTTTTTAATCTTGTGGAACAAGTCTGTTGTTCTTCCTTTTTTGATGTCAGTTTCTATTTTGCTGCATTGGTTGTTGTAGTAATTCTCTTTGTTCTTGCACACTAATCTTTGAATACTTGCATTCATGGTTCTGATTTTTCCCCATGTCTCCCTTTACTTTGCTTCTCATTTTTTCTTAACTGCTTGAAGCATTTGGTCTGACATTCATTGTTTCTTCTCTTTCTTTTGGCCACCAGTATCATCTATCTGCATTCCTCAAAAACTATGCCTCTGAGTTATTAAATCTATTTCTCACACTTTCTTTGAACTCTGTTAGGATGTTCTTCAGGTCATATTTCATATCATACACAAAGCAGGCTTAGATTCAGGGGCAGGAGGGATGAAGATAGGAGGAGGAAACATTAGCAACCTAAGATACAAAGATGACACCATACTACTAAAAGAAAACAACTAAGAACTGGAATAATTGCTAAAGAAAGTCAAAGAAAAAAGTGCTAAGGTAGATCTAATGCTGAATATTAAGAAAACATAAATAATGACCATAGAAGAACTACAAGAATTCATCCTAAATAGAAATAGTCAAAGGATTACCATACATAAACATAAATCAGAATAGAGAATTGCCATACATAAACATAACTCAGAATAGGGTCAAACATAAATCAGAATAGAGACTACAGGCAAGAAATCAGAAGAAGACTATGCAGCCATGATCCTAAAGTGCAAAGACATTACATTGACTACTTAAGTCAGGATCATCCAAACCATTGTATTCCCCATCACTATGTATCGATGTGAGAGCTGGACAGTAAAGAAATCAGAAAGAAAATGAACTAATATAGGATATGGTGCTGGAGAACAATGCCACGGATGGCCAAAAAGACAAATAAATGGATCTTAGAATAGATCAAGCTCAAAATCTCCCTGGAAGCTAGATGACTAAATTGAGGTTGTCATACTTTTGGACACACCATGAGAAGGAAAGACATTAGAAAAGGCAATGATGCTAGGAAAAGTGGAAGGCAACAGAAAGAGAGGAAGACTCCAAGCCAGATGGCTAGACTCAATCAGGAAGACCATGGGCTTGAGCTTGAAGAATTTGAGCAAAGAGGGAGAGGATAGGGTTTTTTGGAGATGTCTCATCCACAGGGTTGTCTTGAGTTGAGGTCAACTGGATGGCATCTAACAACAAACATTACCCATTTCTTGCTGTTGTTGTTAACTGCCTTCGCCTCGGTCCCGACCCATGGCAACACTATGGATGAGACATCTCCAGGCCTCCCTGTCCACTACTGCTCTGCCCAGCTCCTGCAAACTCATATTCATGATCTCTTTAATAAAGTCCATCCATCTAGCATGTGGCCTTCCTCTCTTTCTACCTCCCTCTACCTTTCCTAACATTATTGTCTTTTCCAACAATTCATGCCTTCTCATGATGTGTCCAAAGTACAACAGTCTAAGTCTTGTCATCTTGACTCCTAGGGATATCTCTGGCTTGATCTGTTCTAGGACCCATTTGTTTTTCCTTTTGACTGTTCATGGAATCCTCAGCACTCTTCTCCAGCACCACATCTCAAATGAATTGATTTTCCTCCTGTCTTCTTTCTTGACCGTCCCAGCTCTCACATCCATACATGATAATAGGGAATATGATAGCTTGTATGATTCTGACTTTTGTGCTGAGTTGTATGTCTTTGCATTTTAGGATCTTTCCTAGTTCTTTCATAGCAGCCCTCCCCATTTGTAATCTTCTGATTTCCTGGCTGCAGTCCCTGTTCCTATCATTGATTGATCCCAGATATGAGAACTCTTTTACTATTTCTAATTCCTCATTGTCTAGTTTGAATGTGTGTAAGTTCTCTGTGGTCATTATTTTTGTTTTCTTTATGTTCAACAGTAAGCCTGCCTTTGCACTTTCTTCTTTGCTCTTCCTTAGTAGTTTTCCATGTCTGTGAGGTTTTCTGCTAGTATTATGGTGTCATCTGCATATCTCAGATTTTTTAATATTTCTTCCTTCTATTTTCACTTCTCCCTCTTCCATGTTCAAGCCTGCTTCCCTTACAATATGTTCTGCATATAAGTTGAACAGGTAGGCTGATAGGATGCAAACTTGTCTGAATCCTTTGCCAATTGGGAACCATTCTGTTTCTCTATGTTCTGTTCTGACAGTAGCATCTTGTCAGGAGTACAGATTCCTCATTAGGACTATTAGATGTGTTGGCACTCCCATTTCTTTAAGGGCGTTCCATAGCCTTTTATGATCTATGTCGTCAAAGGCTTTGCTATAGTCTATAAAGCACATGCTCATTTTCTTTTGGAACTCCCTGCTATGTTCCATTAGGCATGTTATATTTGCAATGTGATCCCTGCTTGGACCTCTAGGATTTCTCTCTCCATGTCTGGTTGGAGTCTATGTTGCAGTATTGTGAGCATAATTTTGCTTGCATACGAGATTAGTGCTATGGTTCTATAGTTGCTGCAGTCTCTTGTGTCTCCTTTTTTGTGGATGGGGATATATATTGATTGCTTCCAATCTGTTGGCTATCGTTTTGTTTTCCATATCTGCTGACATATGTTGGTTAGCACTAGAGTTGACTCTGTCAGTGTGGATTGCAACAGTTCTATTGGTATATCATCTGTTCCTGGACTCTTGTTTTTTGCCATTTCTTTTATTGCAACTTCCATCTCAGTTTTTAGAATTTGGGGTTCATCTTCATGGTTCTTTGCTCCATGCACCCTTCATTTTGTCATCTCTTTTGTATAATTCTTCTGTGTATTAGTAATATGTACATGTAGCTCGTGTCAAAAATGATTTATAACTTTTTGATGCCTGTCAAAGAATGATTGATCGATGACCTGTCAAAATGGATTGATTGATGACCTGTCAAAATGGGTGTGTTCCTCCCCCAGAAGTGCTAAGGCACTCCTTCCCTCCCTCCCCCTGGACTACCCCCCCTTGAGACCATGTGACCCCTCCAAGACCATGCCTCACCACTCCCTGACCAATGGGAGCTGCTTTTGGCCCCCCTCTGAACCACTTGTTCAAAACTGGCCAATCGGGCTAGATTACCCATGTGTTCCAATTGGCCCTTGATGTCCCGTGGCCCCTGACCAATGGTTTGGGTCCCACGAGTATCACGTGGGCCAAGCCAGCCAACCAGAAGACTGGCTACAGAAAGCTGTATCCTGTAGAGAGAAGCCTCCATTTTATGAATGCCCAGACACATTCTGCGGAGGCAACATGGAGGCACTGAGCACCCCTCAGAGGTTGGCAGGTTCTTCTACTACCAAGAGAATAAAACCCACAAAGATAACTTCCTGGCCAAATTATAGTGGGCTTGTGGGATTTACTAATCCTTCCATACCACTGAATATTCAACCTAAAAAGGAATCTAAAGAGCCTGAAAAGGCAGGCCCAACACACCTGAGTATGGATTTCATTGATGAGGCCTCAGGCTCGAGTGTGATTGTGGCTGCAGTTTAATTTGAATTTTTATTGATTAAAAACAACATAAAAGACATACTACATATCACACAATTCTAAACACACACATTTCTAACATATAAACTAACATACATTTAACCATTATCACAATACTTACTGTACATCCATTTCTATAATAAACAAATAATCTAACTACTCCTTCCCTGGTTCTTTAACAGTGAGTAACTGATTCATAAACCAAGCTTAAATCGTCTTTACATTTTTTACATATATATCTAGCTCTTGCTGTTAATTCAGTTAACTCGTTGAATTGACTCTTTTTAACCACCAATTGAATCATTCTAACTTTATAATATCCCATTACTTCCTATATTTAATCAGATAAGTCATTATTTATCTTTAAATTTGCTGTTGCTTTGCTGTTTCCACTCCATCTTACTTTTATATATTCCTCAATTGGAGCCTATTCTTTTCCCACTTTATCTATGTCTTTATAACTGATTAACGCTGTTAGTCTATCCATTTCCTTCATTTCCATTAATTTCATTAGCCAATAATCCACAGTAGGTACTTTTTCTTTTTTCCATTTCTGTGCTATTAAAAGCCTTGCTGCCATGAACATATAAAGAAGAGTTCTCCAGTACTTTTTCTTTATTGGCTGACTTAGCTTATTTGTCATGTTTAGTAAATACAACTCTGGACATAACTCGAATTTGATTTTCAACATTTCTTGTATAAATAAATGAATCTTTTTCCAGTATTTTTTCATTATGGAACCATATATCTAGCCATGAACCTATAATATATTCCTTTTGCAGCATTTGTTTGTTTTGACATTGTAGATTTTTGCTATTTTCACTGGTGTCAAATACCATCTTTGTTCCATTTTCCACCGATTTTCTTTCAAATCCTGTGATTGGGTAAATTTCTCCGTGGTTTTTTTTTTTTTTCCTAGCATTCTCCCAACTTTCTAACTCTATAGTTTTTCAGTTGCCCATTTTATCATATTTTAAGATATCTTTTCAGTTGCTTGTTCTCTGTCTAATAATATTTTGTACAGTATACTTATTCTTTTTCCCCATGGCTGTATCAACCTGTCAAAATCTGATGGTTCTTCTTCGAATTCCTGTAATTTAAAGTCCATTTTATATCTTTCTCTCAGCTGCATATATAGTAGCCAGTGTATTCTGGGTTCTAATTGTTCCAATTCTTTCATTGTTTTAAGTTCGTATCTTTGTCCATCAGGTTTTTTTTTAAATATATCCCTATATCTCAACCACAATTTCACTGCTGTCCATTTTGCAAAAAACACTTCATGTGGAGATATCCATAATGGTATTTTTCTATAAGTTATCTTTTTGATTTCGTTCCATGCACTCAATAAGGATCTTATTATTAAATGATGTTTGAATTCCTTGTGTACCAATGTTTTATTGTACCATAAGTAGCCATGCCATCCAAGTCGATTACTGAAGCCCTCTACATTTAATAATTCTGTCTTCTTTAGTTGGGCCTGATCCATCAACCAATCCAGAGCATTGGCTCTATGGTATATTTCCATATCTGTTACACCCCTCCCCCCATCACTTTTGTGTCTTGTCATTGTTTTCCAGTTTACTCTTGCTCTTTTGGCCTTCCATATGAACTCTTTTAGATCTTTATTCCATTCTTTAAATATTCTCTTGTTATTAATGATTGGAATGTATTGAAACAAAAAATTCATTTTTGGAAGAATCATCATTTTTATTGCTTCTACTCTCCCTGTTAATGTGAGATTAAGTTTATTCCACTTTGTCAAATTAGCTTTTATTTCCTTCCATTTAATTTTGTAGTTGTTTTCAAACAGATCGACATTCCTTTTAGTGAGCCATATTCCAAGATATTTGACTTTATTTTTGATTAAGCAGTTTGTTATCTCTTCCAAGATGTTCTCTTCTTTCTTGGACAAGTTTTTAGTTAATATCACTATCTTTTTATACTTAATTTTAAATCCACTTAACTTGCCAAACTCTTCTAATATTTGACAGACATCTATAATTTGTTGTTTGGGGTCCTCCAGAATGAAAACCAAATTGTCTGCAAATGCTTGCAACTTATATGCCATTCCTTTTATCTTCATTCTTCTTACTTTCCCCTCTTGTCTTATTCTATTCAGCAATATTTCTAAAATGGTTATGAATAACTGTGGCGATAAAGGGCAGCCTTGTTTTGTTCCTTTAGCAATGTTAAAGGTTTCCGTGTTATTTCCATTTATTATTAAATAGGCTGTTTGTTCCTTGTAGATTTCTTTAATCCAACTGCAAAATTTTTCTCCCATTTCCATTTTCTCTAATATTGTCATAATAAAATTCTAGTTAACATTATCAAAGGCTTTTTCAGCATCTGCAAAGATCATTGCCAATTTTTTATCATTATTTTTATCATAATATTCAATAGTATTTATAATTGTTCTAATGTTATCTTTTATTTGTCTTGTTGGCAAAAACCCTGCTTGGACTTCATGGATTATATAAATTAGAACTTTTTTCAATCTATCAGACAGAATCAATGCCATAATCTTGTAGTCTATATTTAATAAAGATATTGGCCTATAGTTTCCAATTTCCTTTTCATCTTTCCCCTCTTTTGGTATACAATGTTAGCTTTCTTCCATGTATCAGGGATTCCTTCTTTGTTAATATTATTCAAGGTTTTCAGTAGGGGTGTTTTTAATTCCTCCTCAAATATTTTATAATACATTGTGGTAAATCCATCTGGCCCAGGAACTTTATCTTCTTTTAATTTAGCAATCGCCTCCGTTATTTCTTACTCTATAAAGTCTGCATTCAATATTCTCTATTGATCCTGCGTTATTTTCTTGATCTCCTGTTTTCCTATATAATTCAGTATATCGTCCATTTCAATACTTTCCGCTTTATATAATTTCATATAGTAATCTTTGAATGCTCTTTGAATTTCCTCTTGTATATCCAATATTTGTCCCCTATTTTTATATTCGTAATCAGTCTTTTTTCCTTCTCTTTCCTTAATCTATATGCCATCCTTCTTCCGATCTTATTAGCAGACTCAAATTGCCTTTGTTTAATGAATTTCATTTTCCTTGCTACTTCATCAGTCAATGTCTTATCCAGTTGTTTTTGTATCCACCTCAAATGTTTGTTCTTTTTATCACTTGTAGGGTCTTTAGTGATTTCTAGTTCGACTTTACTGATATCTGTCGCTAACCTTTTCAATTCCTTATCTTGTAACCTTTTCATTTCTGCTCCTCTTTATATTAGTAAGCCTCGTATCACAGCTTTACTGGCATCCCATGTTATTTTTGCTTTAATTGAATCTGATGTATTTTCCACAAAGTATTGTTTTAGCATCTTTTTTACTTTAATTACAAAGTCCTTGTCATCTACAAGTAATCATTCATCTTCCAGGAAATTTTTTAATTCCTTTCTCCATCTTTAACATGATTGGATTATGATCTGATATAGTTCTTGTTAGCATTTCTATATCCTTAGTCCTGAGTGTTAGTTCAGGAAAGACCAGATATTTCTGTCTAAATTTGCCTGCGATTTGGCTTTAAAGGACAAACGGGTAAGGAAGTGGCCACTGCTTTTAACATTATTTTTAGCCAAAATGGAAGAAAGCCTTACAAATTACAAATGGATCATGGCTGTGAATTTCTAAACAAATCTGTAAGTAGGCCTATTAAAACATCATGGGGTTCACCATTTTGTCACCAATAATGAAGAAAAAACATACAGTGGTAATCACACACCACAGATTCTGTGTCTTGCACTTCTCTGGGCTGAAACACAGTACTGCAGACATTTTTTCTTAAAAATTTATTGATGATTTTAGGAAAAAGAGGGTGGTCGGGAGGGTATCTGTAGGAGTCAAAAAAGTCACCAGTCTTTTCTTCTGTTAAGTAGATGGCCAACCAATGTTCTCCAGGGAGATTGTGAGGGTGAGCGTTGATGACTAGACAGACAAGTCTTTGTATCAGTTTCTCTCTAGGGAGCATGTCACATGGGAAGACTCCATTGAATAGCTTTTGAGTATAAAGATTTGAAGAAAGCTTGCTGGTTAATTGCACGCTGTCCATCTTACATATAATCATACAGGACATTTCTCCTGTGATTTATCTTGTATCACATTGTCAAAAACACCATATACAATCATATGCACAGTAGTGGGTAGAGGTCTGGCAAACTGGAATTCAGCCCTCAAGTTTCCAGTTTTGATCAACGAATAGTGATCTCCACCTTCTTGGTCTCAAGTAAGATCAAATGCAAAAAGCATAAAACCTCTCACATATTCCTCATGGCTGATTAAAAGAGATCTGTCTTTCATATGCTTGCCTGCTGTCTGCACCAAATTCATGTATTTCCTAACACAGTTTCCATCTTCAAAATTCAGTTGAAAGCTGTTTTGTAGAGATCTGCTCCACAGAGTATTTGGCATTGCAAGTCAGCAGAACTTCTGCATGACCCAGCCAGACCCCCAGTGACACTCTCACCTTCTTCACAAAAAGAGATGCTGATAAAATTTGCAATTTGTAATTGCTGTCTGTGTCATCAGTCATTAAGCAGAAAACATCTTTGTTGCATGTAAGTTTAATTTTTACGTCCACCCCTTTTAGCAGCAGTTTCTCCTGGAAAAAATGGATCTGTCCCAACAGATCTAGTTTTCTACTTCCACTTGTCAGGTTTGCTCTTTTAATATAGCCAATATTATTCCCATCCATATCTGCTGATTCATGTTCTCCAGCGGTATCTTTATAAAACAACCCTGTAGAGAATTGCGTTGCTAGAGTGTCTTCACTGTAGTTCAGCATGGATTCTATGAAAGCCCTGTATGGGTAGCAGTTGTTGCTCTGACTGATGAGCCAATCCCCCAAAGTCACATCCAGCTGGCTAAAAATGGAGGCTATAGGATAATTCACCAATCCAACTTCAGCATCTTGGGGAATGTTTGTATTATCCTCCCTAGTAAGCTTACAGGTAAGATATAAGAGCGTATTATTGAGCTCCATATAATCTTCACCATTTCCTGCAATGAAAAAATCTAGTGGTGCAGATTCTGTCAGAGCAGTCAAGGGGGCACCTCAATATACAAACTTTTCTCAATACTCATCTGTGTAGGCCCAATAGTAAATAGATCTAATTCAGATTTACTGTATTCTTCAGAACTGCTGTGGATAAAAGCCATGGTATTAGTTTAAAATAAATCTCTCTTAGACCGTGTCAGAGGCTGCCTCCTCCTCTTCCTTACAGCTTTCTGGTTCTGAGTTTTCTTTCTTCTCATACCTTTTCTTTTAAGGGCTCAAGGAGGGCCTATTAACCTCACCTGTGATGCTGTTCTTTTTTGGCGATGCCTCCTTTGAATATACATCAGGCCTGAGCCTTCTTGTGGAGTTGTGGGGATTCATTTTATTTATAACCACATGAGTAACTGCACCAGCCACATCAGCAATATTATGCACAGTGGTTTTAACATGAGGTTTAATTGATGTTCAGGACTCTTTTCAAAAGTGGAACAGCTTTTCTGAAAAGGCTTCTGAAAATCCCACCAAGCCCTGATCCATATATTACAGGAGTGCCATGGTACTCTGGAAGACCATTACCAACCTGGACCCTGTAATAATCCCTATAAAGGGTCACTATATGTTTTCAAGATCACTATTTTTAAAGCTTCATTATTCTCCTGGGGCGGAAGTATAGTTTCACAAGTTTCTTACCTGAGAGAAATGGCACTTTTTTGTGTCAGGGATGATGGGAGTTGTAGCTCTTCACCTCTGGCTCTAACTCACCACCTTGTTATGCAGCAGAGCTGACCAGCTTTGATCAGTGGTTGATGCTTCTTTCCCAAGCAGCAGAGTTTCAGAGAATAGGCTGAAGACCCTGACAAACTTTCCAAGCCTTCTCACTCTTCTTCCTGAGATGTCTCCAAACTTCTCCAGGATTCTTCTGGCTCTTGTATCTTCCCTCAAGACACCAGACAACTCAGTAGTCTTATATAAAAGATCTACTTTATTCTACTATATACATAAATACTATATGCCCTACAAAACACAATCTCTACACTTCACAATATCTCCAAAACTACTCCACACTACACCACAATGTACATTAGCAAACATTGCAATTTATAGCAATTGTTAGTCACCACCCACCAGTCAGTTTCCACCCAGTGGGTGTGTACATACATCTCGATTGGTCCACATAGATCATCCCATACCTAAGACCAACCCAAGTGTTTCATCACTTTACCTTGACCACTTAATGAGTCTCAGGTGTTTGCAATCTATCACAGGTGTTCTCAATATACCTTCTATAACTTTGTCCTTGGCTCTCAAGGCTTCTTAATTATATTATCTTTTTCACCTGTGTATCTTCCTGATTGCTCCTGCTTAGTCACTTTGACATTCACATACATATTTTTATTTCTATTACTGTATATCCCATGTTGCTTTTTCCTTAACAATCCCCTCCGAAATAAAATATTGTATGTGTCTTACAATGTCATTCCAACCATTTGTGTCAGTCTTTCATGTTTTTCCGCCGTCAATGCTTTTGTGAACAAATCTGCTATGTTGTGTTGTGTTTCTATATATCTCAATTCTATTTTACCCTTCTGAACCATGTCTCGCACATTTTGATATCTTACTCCAACATATTTTGTTCTGTTCTTCAAACTTTCAGTTTCAGCCATTGCTATGCATGACTGTGAATCTTCCAGAATTTCTACTGGTATCTTGTAACTTTCATTTAAATCATTCAATAACTGCTCAACCCACTGTACCTCATTTACTATCTCATTTAAAGCTGCGAATTCTGCTTCCTTCATACTTATCGCTACATTTGTTTGTTTCCTACTTCTCCAGACTATTGGACTTTCACTGTACTTGATTATTATTCCTGTAACTGACTTCTTGTCTCCTAATTCTGATGCAAAAGAACTGTCTACATAACAATCTAAATCTGAACTACTGTTTCTAATTATCAATTTCTTGTCTAAAGTTCCTTTCAAATATCTTAATAAGTGTTTTACTGCTGTCCAGTCTTCAATTTTTGGATCATTAACCCTTCTGGACAATACATTTACAGCATATGAAATGTCTGGTCTGGTGTGGCAAGATATGAATTGTAAAGATCCTATTATGCTCCTGAATAAAGTCTTGTCTTCAAAATCTCTAGATGTTTTTTCAGATACAAAACCAATTGTCATTGGAGTTCTTACTATTTTAGCATTTTGTAATCCACACTTTTCAATCAAATTTTCAATTTTCTTTCTCTGGCTTAACAAACAATGTCCTTCTTCTGTCCATTCAACACCAATACCTAAATAAGACGTCAATAAACCTAAATCCTTCAAAACAAACTTTTTAGACAATTCTCTTTTTACTGATTCAATATCCTGTTTTGACTTTGCTGCCACGCATAAATCGTCTACATAAATCACTAACACTATGTCTCCTTTTGTATAGACACAAGCATCTGCAATGCTCCTTTTGTATCCTAGTTTAGCTAACTCTTCATTAATGCACAAATTCCATGCTCTGGCACTTTGTTTTAATCCATACAATGCTTTTTTCAATTTATAAACTTTCTGACTACCATTTTCTTCAAAACCTTGTGGCTGCTCCATAAATATCTCTTCATCTAAACTAGCATTTAAGTAGGCTGTTTCAAAATCAAAATGTTCTACAACTAAATTCCTTTTTGCTGCTACAGCCAGAACCATTCTCAGACTTTCTGGCTTTGCAGTTGGAGAATATGTCTTATCATAGTTCTCATACTGCTGTTGTGCAAAACCCTTAGCTACTAACCTAGCTTTATACTTAATACTTCCATCTGGCATTTCTTTCTTTTTGTACACCCACTTACAACCAATTACTTTCTTGTTTTTGGGTCTATCAACTATTTCAAAAACATCTTTATTTACCAGACAACCAAACTCATCATCCATTGCATCAATCCATCTTTCCTGTTCTTCTCTAGACAAACTTTCCAACTCTTCAAAACTTTCAAGCTCTTCCACTGCTAAACAAGCTCTTGCATTTGTCACAACAAACCTATCTGGTGGCTTCCTAACTCTGTGACTACGTCTGGGAATAAACTCTGCTGATCTGCCTCTTTCATCCTCACTTTCTGTGCTGGGAGTTATAGTTCTATGGCTAAATCTCTTGTCCTCAGTCATTCTAGTAGTAATGGGTCTAGATTGTCTCATTATCAGAAGAACTATCACTGCTGCTAGTGGATGCTTCTGTCTTAACTGAAACCCTTCCGTTTCCTGAAGTTGGTTCAGTTTGTGTTTCTGGCTCATTTGAATTTCCTAACCTCAAGAAAACTTCCTTATTGGCATGCAATTTGTCCCAACCGGCATGTCTCTCGAAATTTGCAGACCTGGAATACTGCACTTCTCTTCCACCTAAATGAAACTTATAGCTATTTCCTGAATACCCCAAAAACCTAAGTCTTTTACTTTTGGGTTCTCCCTTTTTCCTGAAACAAGCTGGTATGAAAACATGAGCAAATTGTCCAAAGACTCTCAAATATTTGTAATTTGGCACTCTCCCATACAATACCCTGTAGGGAATGTCTTCAATTTCAGAATGATACAGTCTGTTACTAATATGTACTGCTGTCAAAGTTGCTTCCGCCCAGAAACTATCTTTTACCTCTGCATCTGCCATCAAACAAGCAGTTATTCTTTTTATATCTTGTATTTTTTTCTCCGCTAAACCATCTTCGTTAGGACAAGCGGGATTAGTAGTTTCATGCCTTATTCCCACCTTTTGAAACCAATTAAACAATTGATTACTTAGAAACTCTCCTCCCCGGTCAGTAACAATGGTGCCTACTCTAATATCAAATTGTCTTTCCACCATTCTCACCCATGCTTTTAAACTTTGCCCAGCATCAGATTTGTTTTTCAATATTCTTACAAAAGCAAACCTTGTATACCTATCAACAATTACTAGGAAATACTTGCTTCCCCCTAAAGATAAACAATTAGCTTGGGCAACATCTGCATGTACAAACTGAAATGGTCTTTGGGCAATTCTTTTGGTTTTCTTGGCTACTGGAAAAGCTCTGACCTTTACCTGATTACATACAGTACAATCTAAGTGATTTTTGCATTCAGCAACTTTTAAATCTGGACACATACTGATTAACTTCTTTAAACATTTGAAACTAGCATGGCCAAATTTCCTGTGTAGTTCATGTATGCAGTCTTTATGAATTGGACTATTGTCTATGTTATTAGCATTTTCAACCCTGTAGCAATCAATATTGTCCTCCAAATAATAAAGCTTATCTTTTTTCAAGCCTATGCCTCGCAATTCCCCATTCAATTTTATCTTACACATGTCCTTTTCAAATATAACTGTGTAATCTCTGTCTGTTAACCTGCTCACTGATAACAAATTATTTTCTAACTCCTTTACATGTAACACATCATTAAAGTTTTCCTTTAGCCCTGGAATTAAAACTGTACCCATTTGATTTACAGTACTGAGCTCTTTCCCATCAGCTAAAACTACAGTATTTACATTAGCTGATTTTCTATTACTTATCAAATTAATATTGTTACACATTGAAGATGATGCTCCTGAGTCAATTAACCATTTACAATTAGTATTTTGTTTTTCCTTAATCATGGTTGCAACCCCCTTTTTATCACGACTGTCCTTCAAAAATGGAGGTTTGGACTGCTTTTGATACTGCCGCGGCTGCCATCTGCTCTCTCCTTGCTTGCTTCTCTCAGCAGCAAATTGTTTACAATGTCTCTGTAGATGACCAGTCTTTTTACAATAAAAACACCTCCGTTGCTCCCTTGTAGAAGCTGCTTCTTCCTGCTTTCGTAGATCAGGTGTCGTTTGTTGTTTTGGCACAGTCCTCAAACTTGCTGAGTCATTCTGCTCACACTTTCTTCTCAAATTTTCCTCCAATATTTTTGCAACAATTAAGTCTCTGTTCAGCTCAGCTTCTGGCAAATTTTGCAAGCTATTTGTTATGTTGTCCCAAGAAGAGTCTAGCGATTCTAATAAAATGTAACACTGCTGCTCTTTGCTAATTTCCACTCCTCTCAGTTCAGCTTGCACAAATAAATCTTGCATTGTTTTTAAGTGTTCTATCACACACTGTCCTTTCGTCATCTTTTGTCTGTAAATTCTTTTAGACCAAAGCATTTTTGTAAACGCAGTTGAAGGTGTGTGTAATCTCTGCAAAGTATCCCACACATCCTTGGCGGACACTTTATCTCTTACGTCGTTAATCAAGTCTTCTTCTAGCATGAGATAAAGACATGCTTTTGCTTTAGCGTCTCTTTCTCGAATGGCTGCATCAGCATCAGCTGCCAGCACTGTTTCAACTGGCAACCACAGAGACTCCTTTATGAGTAGAGATTGGGCATATATTTTCCAGGTAGAGTAGTTATTTCTATTTAATTTACTAAACTTTAGTATCTCCATCTTAATTTGTGCAGTGACTCAATTTGACACAGTCCTTCTGAGTATGCACAGCAGACAAAATACAAAATGATTTACTCACAAGGCTCCACAAAACTTTCTTCCACACTCTGGAATTTTCAGCTTCTGTGGATGCTGGTTGCTCTAGTATCTGGGCCCATAACCCTTGTCAGGGATGATGGGAGTTGTAGCTCTTCACCTCTGGCTCTAACTCACCACCTTGTTATGCAGCAGAGCTGACCAGCTTTGATCAGTGGTTGATGCTTCTTTCCCAAGCAGCAGAGTTTCAGAGAATAGGCTGAAGACCCTGACAAACTTTCCAAGCCTTCTCACTCTTCTTCCTGAGATGTCTCCAAACTTCTCCAGGATTCTTCTGGCTCTTGTATCTTCCCTCAAGACACCAGACAACTCAGTAGTCTTATATAAAAGATCTACTTTATTCTACTATATACATAAATACTATATGCCCTACAAAACACAATCTCTACACTTCACAATATCTCCAAAACTACTCCACAC
The DNA here is from genome assembly GCA_026167975.1 of Phrynosoma blainvillii. Taxonomy (NCBI): domain Eukaryota; kingdom Metazoa; phylum Chordata; class Lepidosauria; order Squamata; family Phrynosomatidae; genus Phrynosoma; species Phrynosoma blainvillii. Next base: position 160,988,812 of record JANUYF010000004.1, read on the forward strand.
TACACCACAATGTACATTAGCAAACATTGCAATTTATAGCCATTGTTAGTCACCACCCACCAGTCAGTTTCCACCCAGTGGGTGTGTACATACATCTTGATTGGTCCACATAGATCATCCCATACCTAAGACCAACCCAAGTGTTTCATCACTTTACCTTGACCACTTAATGAGTCTCAGGTGTTTGCAATCTATCACAGGTGTTCTCAATATACCTTCTATAACTTTGTCCTTGGCTCTCAAGGCTTCTTAATTATATTATCTTTTTCACCTGTGTATCTTCCTGATTGCTCCTGCTTAGTCACTTTGACATTCACATACATATTTTTATTTCTATTACTGTATATCCCATGTTGCTTTTTCCTTAACATTTTGTTCAGATCCAACTTCATCTCAATGGTGATGGTGTCAGTGTGATTCTTACTTACAGGGATGTAGTGAGGATTGTTGTAAACAATATTGACACATTCATTGATCTGCCCCTGTATAGGTACGCAGCCCAACAGAGGAACATAGAAGTCACTATCTGATACTCCACTATATCAGTGTAAACATATAAGGTGCTGAAACCCACTGTGATGTCTGCTTTGAAAGGAGGAATTTTGGCATGATGGTTGGAAAGCAATCCTAACATGTGAGCTAGTCTCCAGCCAGCCTGGATTGTGTGTGGCCCATTTGTTTTAAACTTAACCTTTCCAGTCACACGGTCATAGTGCAGAATCACTTCAGGGGGGTCAGGGCATGTTGTTATCACGTTGTTCATGATTTCCAGCAGTTCAGGGAGATCGGAATAATACCTCCGTTGCATAGTTAAGGGCCAATTCTTGTCCTCATTTGCAATTTTGAAATGTGTATTAGTAATGATATTATTCGAAGTGTTTGGGTACTGTATCTCTGCAAGACCTACTTCCCACTCTTCTGGAAGGTCCAGGGTTTTTGCTAAAGAGACACTAAAGATTGAAATTGTATTCTGTGGAAAATGGATGTGCTGCTGTTACTAGGTAGTATGATATAAAAGCCACCATCCCCCATTTTCCCAAACTTCTACACAGGTTCACCAACTTCAGATGCATGCACCCAACTGTTGAATTTGCTAGGCCAGCCTAACCATTTCACTGTGTTGTTTTCTCTTACCCCGGCCTTTACTGTCTAGAATTTTTTCAACCCTGTACACTTGATCCTCTTTCACATTCACCTTTTGTAACTCTTCAGGATAAAAGCTTCCAACAACAGCCTCCCCGTGATAATCTTTCAGCAGGAAAACAGGTCTCTTTGCAGTTCTGAAGACCTGGTCAACAATAAATACTTCTGTTGTGGAATTCTGTTCATAACCCTTGGTAAATATGCCCTTGCTTTTAGAAATCCTCACGTGGGGCCTGAACAGACTACCAGAAATAATCCAGCTTGAGACCACTTTAACTGCCCTGGCTCAGTGCTAGGGAATCATGGGAACTGTAGTTTATTGTGGCAACAGAGCTCTCTGACAGAGAAGGCTCAATGTTTCAGAAAAAAGCTACAATTTCCATGATTCCCTAGCATTGAGCCAGTACAGTCGAAGTGATCACAAGCTGGATTATTTCTAGCAGTCTGTTCAGGCCTATGGTCTCCTTTTCTGAGTAGTGGAAGCTCCTTTTTTGTTTTGACAGGGCCCCCACAGTTTTTCCCAAACTGCTAGGGCATTAGAATCATTGACTTCTGCAGGCCTAGCTTTGATTGTTCAGTGAAAACTTTGATTATAACTTTTTAGAAACAGAGGAAGCACATCAATATAGGTAAAGATATTTTTAGCTGTGAAATACCTCCACATTTTTGTTTTTAAAGTTCTATTAAATTGTTCCACACCCCCAGCCTTGGCCTCATTATTGGTGACAAAATGGTGAACCCCATGCTGTTTTAATAGGCCTACTCACATATTTTTTTAGAAATTCTCTGCCACAATCCATTTGTAATTTGTAAGGCTTTCTTCCATTTTGGCTAAAAATAGTGTTAAAGCAGTGGCCACTTCCTTACCCATTTTGTCCTTTAAAGCCAAAGCCCAGGCAAATTTGGACAGAATATCTATTGCTGTTAAAATGTACTTTTAGCCTCTGTTATACTTAGGAAACTTCTGCATATCAACTAGATCAGCCTGCCATTGAGAATCCAAATTAGATACAACAGTCTTGTTTCTTTAAAAAAAAAAATGCATTTTGAAGGGTCTGTGTAGTGTATAGGCATCTTGGCCAGAAAGCCATTGGGAAATCTCCTCTCTCTTAAGATTTTTGCTCAGTATTTTGACTTCCTGAAGTATGGGGTTCACACCCCAAAGCTCCCAGTCTTCCCCAGAGAATAATATATACTGCTCAGAATTTTTTCATGCCCTGCCGTTTTCCCCACTAATGTAAGTATGAACACACACATGTAAAACAAACAACTTTTTATTGGTGTAAAGATTAGAAACATATCTATACCTTAGAAATGGGGGAAACATTTATATGCTGTCTGCATTCTTGCCAGGTAGGTTCTCAGCACGGTCTTCCTGCAGGTCTTCATCCTAAGTCAATGAAAAAGAAATAACAAACACTTTATTCTTTTTCTTTTAAAAATAATACACTCATCTCTCAAATGATAACCAATCCACTAATATTTTTTAGATTACATGAACTTACCATTGCACTATGGTAGCCTATATCCATGCTCTCATTCAGAGGTTCTACTTCAATTGAAGGCAGTGGTGGGTCATGATCTCCCTCTTCCATCACCTCTTCCATCTGAGTGGCAGGTTTCAAAAGGCCTGTACCATCCAACTCATCTGGGCTCTGTGGAGTGTCTGGCACTTCATTCTTCTCTCTCTTCTGGAGAATGGCGTTTAAACTGCAGCCACAATCACACTCGAGCTCTGAGGCCTCGTCAATGAAATCCATACTCAGGTGTGTTGGGCCTGCCTTTTCAGGTTCTTTAGATTCCTTTTTAGGTTGAATATTCAGTGGTATGGGAGAATTAGTAAATCCCACAAGCCCATTATAATTTGGCCAGGAAGTTATCTTTGTGGGTTTTATTCTCTTGGTAGTAGTAGAACCTGCCAACTTCTGAGGAGTGCTCAGTGCCTCCATGTTGCCTCCGCAGAATGTGCCTGGGCATGCATAAAATGGAGGCTTCTCTCTATGGAATACAGCTTTCTGCAGCCAGTCTTCCAATTGGCTGGCTTGGCCCAGTGATACTCATGGGACCCAAACCATTGGTCAGGGGCCACAGGACATCAAGGGCCAATTGGAACACATGGGTAATCTAGCCCGATTGGCCAGTTTTGAACAAGTGGTTCAGAGGGGGGGCAAAAGCAGCTCCCATTGGTCAGGGAGTGGTGAGGCATGGTCTTGGAGGGGTCACATGGCCTCAAGGGGAGGCTAGGCCAGGGGAGGGAGGGGGGAGGAAGGGGTCACATGACACAGATGTCCTGCCTTAGCACTTCTGGGGGAGGGACATGCCCATCATTTTGACAGGTCATCAATCAGTCCATTATGGCAGGTCATTGTTCATTCTTAAGCGGTCATCAATCATTCTTTGACAGGCATCAAAAAGTTATAAATCGTTTTTGACAGGAGCTACACATACATACTACTCGTATTGCATCCAACCTCTTTTTATTCTTTCCTGGTCTTGAATTATGTTATTTTTATTGCCGTATAGTGTCCCAGTCCATGGTTTGGACTTTCCCTTGATTTCTTGAATCTTGTGGAAGAAGTCTCTCATTTTCCCTTTTTGTTGTTGTCTTCTATTTCTCTACATTATTCGTTGTAGTAATTTTCCTTATCTTTGCTCACTAGCCATTGTGTATTGTTGTGTTCATGTTTCTTAGTTTATTCCTATCTCCTTTTGGGATGAAGCCTTATTCCCACCTCTCCTTGATGCTTCAGATGGGGTGCTGTATGAAGTCTTTTTCCCACTTCTCCTTGCTGCCTCAGATGGGAGAAGGGTATTGGATTAAGTCTTTTTCCCACCTCTCCTTGCTGCTTCAGATGGGAGGAGGGGGTTGGATGAAGTCTTTTTTCCACCTCTCCTTGCAGCTTCTTGCAACATTACCCATACATTACCCATACTTTCCCCAAACCCTAAATTACCTTCACTTACCCTCAGTAGAAACACCAGCTAGCCAAACTGTAATATCATTCCTGGTTTGTTTTTTTAAATGAACCCTGATGGAGTGGGATGATGCATGTGGCTAATGCTGGAAGTGGACAAAAAGCAGCAGGAGTGGTGGAGAAGAGATGGTGTCAAATGAACTCCACTAACAGCAAGCAAATAAGGCTCAAAGGTATTCACACAATCAAAATAGGGAAAAGAGGATTATATTATTGAAAATGCTAATTTTTACTTGAAATTAGACAATGTTTAACACAACTCTAACAAGGAAAGAATACAGGGAACAAGTGAAGGATCATTTTTTTAAAAAAATGTAAAATGAATGCCTTCTGTATCTTTACCCATTTCTTCTTTCTACATCCCTTGCTTTCTCTAAATTGCTTCAGAATCACAACCAGGCTTAAAAATCTTATTTCCCTTTAGCCCAATGAGAAGGCATAGAGAAATTAACACAAGCACTTAAGAGGCTGTCAGCTTTCAAGATGCTTTGGTAGTCTGATCTTTAGCCCTCCCTCAAACCCATACATAATTTAACAAAAAGAAATGCATAAAATGAGACAGAACAATAGCTAGAAGGAAGAAATATTGTATACACACACACACACACACATATGCACACATACAGTTTCTCAAACCTTGGCCCATTAGTTTTGTTTCTTATTTCGGATGTGGCATTAATCATGCTAATATTTTAGAGCCCAGCTTCACACTTTAGTCATTACTTTAATCAAAGCCATCAGTGTAGGAAAGAACACGCTACCAGGTGGGAATAGTAGCTGTCGCTCGCTGTTAATTACTTTGCATTTTACAGCAATCAGCAGCAGGGGCTGAGATCATAATAAATTCATGACTTATGGGCCCATAAAATCATTACTGTAGGAAAATATGTTTTATCAGGGATTCATTGGCCCACTGCTCAGAGAGAGATTTCTGGAAGGAAATGACACCCATGAAATTAAACCGATTCTTGCAGTCAGCAGAAATGCAAATGTTGGTACAAACAGAGTCAGGCTGGGTTTGTGCATAAGGGAATTGGGCAGGGGTGCGTGGATGAAGCAAAAACCTGAACAACCAGGAACAGTGAGAAGATGTGACTGAAAACCAAGACACACAAAGACCAGGCACAGGGGCAGGTCAAAGAAAAAGGATGCAGTGAAGAGAAGGAAAAAGTGATGCATTGATGGAAGGGGGAGAAAAAACCCACATCTGTAATGTGAGACAGAAGAACTCCAAGGAAGAAAATTGAGGCAGGATGTTTTTAGAATAGTACAACTAGTTGCTCCTTGTGCAAACTGTCCATTTGTTGTTGTTGTTCCTGGGATAACTCTACAAATTCCAGTTTGAATCAGAAATATCTGACTGTGGAGTTGCTCATCAGTGACCCTTGAAATCACAGGACAACTTTCCTATGTAGCCCCCACCCCAATCTCCAGAGCAAGTTTCAGGTTTTAAAACTACATGTCTATGTAGACTAAACCTGTGTGTCAATTTGTATGTGTCTCTTCAAACTTCATACACTTGTAAAAAGCATTTTATTGATCTGATTATGGAGTCAAGTGTGTGTGTGTTGTGTGCCTTCAACCCTGGTTAAGTCACTTGGTTATGGCTGTTTAATTTGAAAGTATTTCACACTGACTGCAATTTAATGAAAAATATGATGATAACAATTTTAATAATTCAAAGATAAATTTATATTAAGAAAGCACCTGAAGAATGTAATAAGCATCTTTAATTCAGAAATGCTACCTAGGGATATATTTCCCCAATATATTTCTGAACAGATTTTCTGGGGTAGAATTGTTCCTAAATGCAGTTTGAGATAAACAGAGCAAATGAGTCATCTATACAGATACAATCATGTGATTACTTTAAAATGGTCTATCTAGGAGTGCACTGGATATGGCAGTGAGCCTGAGCTAAGGCTACAGGTAAAAAGTTCTAAGATTTTGCCCACTAACTCACCAGGTTTTCCAAGAGAGGGGCTGTACAGATGGGCATAAAAAGGTGACGTGAAGCTGCCTTTTCCCGAAGCTGCAGCAACCACACCGTTGGCCCCCAAGGACACTGTAAAGGGAGACAGAGCAACTGAATGGGCCAGCAGCAGCTGCTTTAATTTTGTTTCATTCTCTCAGATGCATACAAAATCCCTGCACACCTGTGCACCTGCGCAGAACACGTCATAGGGTGGTATACAGTCTGTCACTCTCTGTGTACAAAGGTGACTGAAGTTTGGCATCCCTGTGCACCTGCACAGAACATGTCAGAGTGGCATACAGTCTGTCATTTTGTCTGTACAAAGGTGACTGATGTTCAGTGCACCTGCGCAGGCCCTGTCATACACCCACATATCATACAAGGATTTGCTGACCTCGGCTTCCCTCAAGGAGTGGGTGCTGTAGACAGGTGCCACTGTCTGATTGTGCCACCCTTGGGGTGGAGGAATGAGTTTGTCAACCCAAATGACACCTACTCCATCATTCTCCACAAAACATGTCCCACACAGATCAGGGTGGAGGGAGAGGTACATACAAGGGAGGTTTGTGTGGACATACTTGATACATGCTGCTGGTGGTCATGCAAGGGACATGGTCAACAGGACACACAAACATTACTCCAGGAGCCCCCCCCCATCATGCCAGGAAGTGGTGTGCAAGTCTTATGTACACCTGCAAACCTGCACAGAATAGGTCACAAAAGCCTCTTTCATGCAAACTACTGTGCATTATGACAGCAAACCTACATGCGACGGAATGCACTTATTGCCGTAATATAGAACAGTTACTAGGGTGCATGCGTAGGGTTAAAGTTCTGATAGTAAAGCACATCTGCAGTGGTGCATCCACACCTGGGAGCATAGGGCACTTTAAATTAAAGCCTGTATCATAGGACGCATGCTCTGGACTTAATTTCCACCGCATGTGTGGTGGTGCATTTATATGGCCATTTTAAATCTCTGGCACTCTTTTTCTGACACACTGGTGTCACTGCATACATACACACATGCAGTGCATCTTTCTGGAAGAAGCAGGAAAAAGCTGATCCTTTTTGGAGCAGCTTTTCCTGGCATAGAGAGCCTAGAGAGTGCTTTCCTGCCGGCTTTTAGGTGTGTGCTGTCTAAACGCCACATCTCCTAGTCAGCAGCTCTTTTGCCCATCTGTACAGCCTCAGAAATGTGGATGAATTTGTCCACATTGGTTTCTCCCAGTTTGTAATTTTTCCAAGTTCAGTACATTCTGAACTCTAAAAATTATTTAAGTTTGCTAGAAAATTTGTATTTGTATTAATAGACATTTGTATTTTCTACACACATATGCCTAACCTATACATTTTACAGCAATTTCTCTACTATAATAGCTTTCAACTATTGTTCTTATTAATATATACATTTTTGTACACATTTTATATTTATGAATGGAGACATCTGTTACAAAATTTTGAGAGGTGCAAGGTTGTTGTTTTTTAAATAGTCATACTTTAAATTCAAAAGTACAACTTTTGGTAGTTTCACACATTAAAATGTAAATCAAATCAGTTTCTCTCTCAGTCTTACTGGAAAGTGGTTGGAAGCTCTGTCTGTATGGAAAGAGAGATAGAGACAAAAGTAAAGGTAAAGATATATCTTTAAGAAGCTATTTTTTGACTGCAGTTTCCAGAATTCCCCATCTAACACAGCCAGCATTCAGCTGAGTATTCTTGGAGCCATGGTCCAAAAAAGTGCTTTTTTCCAAGCTCTAATAGCTATCTTACCATGATAGTTGAATCCTCATAATAGCTTACCTCATAATGGTAGTCAGAGGCAGCAGCTGCTTAGGAAACTGACTTTCTCAAGCAGTGACAGATGGAGAAGAAGGATTAGGAGTGGCAGGCAAGACAGGCATCCTTCAGCACTCTGGAAGCAATGCGGAGGTCAGTGGAGCAGACTCAGGTGATTGCCCCTTAATAGAGGCTAGTAATGGAGCCACACAGCTCACATTTCATACAGCCTTCCCTTATTAACTTGAGTAGCAATGGCCAAATAATAAATAATTGCTAGAATAAGTGCAATGGAGAATAGTTAACTTAGGAGAATCAGTCTTGTTTTTCAAACAACATTGCGATTGCGTGCCCCGGATCAAAAGTTTCTCTGTCCCTTAATAACTTATATAAACCTTTGCATGATCTCCTCTATAACATTAAAATTAAGATTAAGGGCTAGTGATGTCAGTCATAATAGTGAAAAATTGTTATATGGTTATGTAATTTTTACCTTTTGCCATGTGCTTACATCACTTTAACTATGCCTAGCGATGATGTAAAAACTGTCATATTTGTGGGGCTCTCTCTCACCAGAACTCCAGGGTGTCCCACCTTTCCAGTTCTTCTTCAAATCCCTCAGTGTTTCCCATAAAGTTTAATTTTTATCCCTCTCCCCAGATGAAACCAAGTACATGTAATTGTTTGCTTACATTCACCTCTGGTTACCTTTTCCACTCATCCCAAGTTAGGCAATAGATATAGGCAGGGGTAGGCAACCTTTCCCCTTTAAGGGCCGAGGGACTTCAGCTCCCAGAATCCCAGCAGCTATTGGCCAACATGGGACTATTGGCCAACATGGCTGAGGCTTCTGGGAGCTGAAGTCCCTCGGCCCTTAAAGGGGAAAGGTTGCCTACCCCTGGATATAGGTATAGAACAGTCTATTAAAGAAGGAGAAGCTGGAATCTTACCAATCTTACCAAGGAAAAAAGGGGGTCATTTCAATAGGTGGTAGAAGCTTAGTTCATTTAAGGTAGCTCCAAGGAGTCTCATCCCAATGAGGCAGAACAAGAGAACCCTCACACAGAGAACCCTCATAGAACCTTCACAGATCCTGTCTTGAAAAATGAATCTTGCCACCATTAGATACATACAAGTATTCTGGTTCCATCTAGACTAGGTTGTTGAAACATGTATTTGTGGGTGTCATTAAAGATTAAATATTAAGGTGGGACAAAACACAGCTACCTATAGGGCCAACTGACCAGCAACAGTGGTTGCCATTGCATATCTGATGGTGATGGTGGTTGCCTATATTGCTGCAAATGGTTAGGAACCAGATTATTTGAAATCTCTCCTGATCCCATATAAATCACTCCAGATCTTAAAATGAGCCATTGGCAGGGACAGGTTAGGGTTGTTGTTTTTTTAGTTGTATTCCCATGTCTGCTTGAATACCTCCCCAAACCTATATATTTGGCCCCTTTGTGTTTAAACAGGATTTTAAGGCTGGGAACCTGCTGGTGCACCATGTTAATGGCTTTCCTTTTTCTGGGATCATGCCACAGGAGCAAGAAAAGGCAGAAGAAACGTGCTGGTTCCAAGCAGCCTATTTCTCCAGTGAGGGACTTGCTTCACAGCTATTGTGCCTGTGGCTTTCTCCTCTTGCTGCCCCTGCCTACACTGGTGTTTGATTGCCAGGCGAAAAACAGGACAGGACACCTGTACCTTTACACAGTGGTGTGGAAGAGTACATTTCTGCTGGTGGAGCCTGCATAACAAGTAATACTTGCTGAAATTCCCTTATCTACACAACTGCTATAGGTAGAGGAGCTTTGTCTTGTTTTGAACCTGGCAAGCCAAATTCCAGCTATTGTTTCAGCCTTCTTTTAGTGAAAAATCTATTGGACTAGAATGGTGCAAGTCTTTCTAATGTTGCTTCTTTTAATTTGTGTTATAATTTAAATTTGGTTTTACAGTACTCAATGCAGGATACCTCAAGAAGACTTTTCTAATAAAAGGAAGCATACAAATACTATAAATATTATAACTAAAGAAATAAAACCATTGGCTGCTCAGAAGCCCTTTGCTTGTACAATGAATACCTCATCAGGTTAGGGGTGCTTCATTGTTCTGTTCTCAACCAATGTTCAACACTTAGCTCCAGAACAAGGGAAAGTGTCTTTTATTTTTATTTTTTATTATTTGCTTATGTTTATCAATTGTACATAAATGACAACAATTAATATTTAAAATCAAGTGAATCCCTCCCCCTTGGCTAACCCAGATGTCTTTAGATACCTCTTCGAGATATTTTGTTTGTTTGTTTGTTTTAGTAGTACTAAATAGGAGGATACCTTCAGAAGTGTCCTGAAAGGGTTAACTGTCAAGTCGTCTTTCCAGATGAGAATATTAGTAAAAATAAGGATGGCTGGCCTGGTTTTTGTGTCTCTTCCAATTACACTGTGCAAACACAGGACATTATTTAGTGTTATTTAAGCATGAAATTATAACAGATCATTTGAAAAATAACCATAGAAGAAGATGCTAAAAATAATTTGGCATCCCTGGTTCTAGCTGCTTATTAAAGTCTGTTGAGTTTAGATGGAGCTGATTTGTAAAGGACATCAAAAGCTGCTGTCTGGAGAACTCTGAGGGGTAGCAGAAGAGAAGCTGCTCATTCAGGTCTGAACAGGGGAGTTCCAGATGGCTTTTGAATTAGTCTCCAAGGACTGACCCACACAGGTATAGACCTCTCTTGACCACCATACATTCAATGAACAGGCCATTACATGTACAACAATCCAGACAAAATGTTTATATTGTTTCCCAGCATCTCAGAAACCAATGGTCCATCTCTGTGTCAGGTACCTGTTCTCTGTGCATAGTTCACACATATGGAGAAGTTACTTGACTGATGCACAGACTTGTAAGCCCAGCTCTGATTGTTGGGAATTCTCTAGGCTCATTGGAGACAGAAGCTGAGATACTACATTGCCTGGCACTGCACAGTCAGAAGGAACAGCTTCTGTCTCCAGTGTAAGGCTGCTCAAGAGGAGTCAGGAAAAGCCTGGGCACACCCCTCACAGCCCATCAGTGGTCAGGGATATAGAATTGCACTCCACAGCCAATCCTCACCTGCACCTTTTAAAAAGAGGCATTGGATCTCTCTTCCTACAAGGTTCACAAACATACATATGCAGGTTACACCTACATATATGCCCAAAAGAATTCTAGCCAAAGAAGGCTGGAAAGAATGATTTCCCCCGTGTTTATCTGGCCTTGCCTTAGCTGCTAATTGTTCATGGTCTTCCTTCTCCAAACTCTCAGGAAAAATTAACCACTGAAGGAGACTAAGCAATAATTAGCAAAATGACAGAAAATGGCAGCCAGCAGTCTTATGGTGTCCTCAACATCATGTGCTATTACCCTTAGTTCATTTCATTAAATTCAAATCCACATTACTGGAGTTCAGTCTTAGATGTGTCAACTAAAAAATGTGTCCTATTGACTTTAATAGGGCTTACTTCCTAATAAAGTGGCTAAGTGTAGGTAATGAGTCAAAAAGTCCCCAATTCAAATTTAATCTCTGCCACCAACTAGCTTAGTGTCCTTAAAGAAGCCACTGGCTCTCAGCTTCACCCTTCCACCTCTGTGGCATAAAATGGGGCTATCAATTCCAACCCACTATTCTAGGATGTTCTAAATATGATTGAGATTACAGATGTAGAACTCTTAGAAAGTGTTGTATAAAATTATACATACTGTATAGCCAGCACAGTATAATTGTTTGAGTATTGACTAAGACTCTGGGGACCAGGGTTTGAATCACTGCTCAGCCATAAAAATCCATTGAGTGATTGTGGGTGAGTTACATTCTCTTAGCTAGGGGTAGGCAACCTTTCCTCTTTAAGGGCCGAGGGACTTCAGCTCCCAGAATCCCAGGAGCTATTGGCCAACATGGGACTATTGGCCAACATGGCTGAGGCTTTGGGGAGCTGAAGTTCCTCGGCCCTTAAAGGGAAAAGGTTGCCTACCCCTGCTCTTAGCCCTCAAGGGGAGGTAAAGACAAATGCCCTCTGAACAAACAATGCCAAGAAAAGCCCTTGATAGATTCATCTTAGGTTTACCATATGTTGGAAATGACTTGAAGGTACACAACTACTACTACTGCTGCTGCTGCTGTAGATTTATCAAACATTTCTGGAACACTGGGAATTCTTTACTTGATGTAGAACTCTTTGGAAGAAACTATAACATATTTTTTGTTCTCTAAAAATAATTTAAAACTTTATGAATTCCAGGAGAGATATTATGAGCAATACTGAAGATAAAGGGACATCATTCTTTTGCTTTTCCACTACTGCCCATTCAGGTACTCCCCCTCATGTTTGCCCAGTGCTTGCCACCTCTGCCTTCTCCTCCACAATCCTGTTGGCCTCTGCTAGTCCAAGGTTCATAAAGTCAGGGCTTCATACTGGGACTTTTTGATTACCACAATGATTATATCTGCTGCCCCCTCTCTGTCACCATCTTTGTGCCCCCTGAGCTTACCTGCAATCCTTAGTTTGTTTTTCTGTATTTAGCAGTAGGTTGCAATATATTGTTCCTACATCCTATGTACACACACATATATAATACACATCTCATATGGATACTTTTAGTCTGTTCTTAAAGCAATGACAATGGCAACTCTCAAGATGACCACCTGTATATCAGAATTTCCCACTATATCACTGCCTGTTAACTCCCATATATTGGGGCTTCTTACAGGGGAGCCTCCAACTCTACTCACATAGATTTTCCATGTGATGCAGAATCCTGTGTGTGCAGCTTCGAGTCTCTCCACCATTGGAGGTCTCACTGTAACCAGAGCTGGCTTCCTGTGGAAGACTTTCAGCCCCAAACTCTATCAAGAATGTAGGAGGGGAGGGGAGGGGAGGGGAGGGGAGGGGAGAGGCAGATAAGTGTGCCCTTGCTCTCCTTCCTTTAAGTGATGGGCTAACATATGAAGGGGTTAGGATGATTAATATTTATTTATTATTCTTTATTAAAATATTTGCTGTTTATATTAACTGCCCTTAAGTTGAGCCAGACTCATAGTGACCCTGTGGATGTGACATCTCCAAGACCCCCATCCTCCACTACTTGGCTTAGGTCTTGTAGATTCATGCCCATGACCTCCCATCTGGAATGTGGCCTGCCTCTCTTTCTACTACCTTCAACCTTTCCTAGTATTATTGTCTTTTCTAATGAATCATGCCTTCTCATGATGTGGCAAAGTATGATAGCATCAGTTTGGTCATCTTGATTTCCAGAGAGAGTTCAGTCTTGAACTGTTCAAAGCCCCATTTATTAGTCTTTTTGGCCACCCATAGTATCCTCAGCAGTCTTCTCCAGTAAAGGTAAAGGTATTCCCTTTTGAAAAGGCTGCTAAGTCATGTCCAACCATAGGGGGCAGTGCTCATCTCCATTACTAAGCTGAAGAGTTAGTGTTTGTCAAGGACAACTCTGTGATCATGACTGCACAGAATGTTGTTACCTTCCCACCAAAGTGGTACCCATTCATCTACTTGCACGTTTACATGCTTTCGAACTGCTAGGTTGGCAGAAACTGGAACTAGTGATGGGAGCTCACTCTGTCAAGTGGTGCTTGGGCTTTGAACTGCTGACCTCCAAATTTTGCAATTGTTAGTCAGAATTTTAACCACCCCCATAGTCTTCTCCAGTACCACATCTCAAATGAGTTGATTTTTTTCCCCTCTTTCTTCACTGTCCAGCTTTCACATCCATGTATGGTGATGGGGAATACAATGGATTGGATGATACTAACTTTAGTGGTCAGTTTTATTCTTTTGGATCTTGTCTAGTTGTTTCATAGCTGCCCTTCCCATTCCTGGTCTTCTTATTTCTTGACTGCAGTCTGTTCTGATCAATGTTTGATCCAAGATACAAGAAATCAAGAGATCTCAAGGCAGCTTACAAATAACATTAAAACAGGTTAAACAAGTTAAAAACAGTAAGATAATATAATGAACTAAAAACATATGAAACAATAAGCAAAAACATATTTTAAAAATTTAGACATTTTTAAAACTATATATAACTGTCTTTGTCCTGAATTCATGAGGCCCAATGGCTCTGGTAAACAGCCAAGTTTTAACTTGATACCTAAATGACATGAGTGTTGCGCCAGTTGGGAGAGCATGCCACAGCTGGGATGCCACAGGCAGCCCTGCTGAGAAGGAATTTCAGTAAGTGTCTTGTATCATGCAGAGATCAGAAAATTAGTTCCTACTGAAATATCTTCCTCTTTGTAACTAGTACTCCTATCCTTGTGTGCCTCTTTTCACCATCTACTTAGCTGAGACAAATGTGCAAACTATTTAGGGGGCAGAGGAAAGTCTAAAATGATCATTTAATTAAAGAGTATGGCTAATAACAGTGAGACAACCAAATAATCACAAATATTGAGGGTTATATATCTAAGGGCAGGATGCCTGCAGGATTACTGGCCAATAGGGGGTTTTTTTTGGGGGGGGGGTTCCAGGTGAGTGACAAATCTGATGCCATTTCAGCTTGCTATGAAAGAATCAGAGTAATGAAGATTTCAAAATAATTCTGCTAATTCAGCACAGATGAATACTCTGTCCCATATAAGATGCTATCATTCAGAGAATGGCAACAAACTAGAAAGTGTTCCAAAAGGATAGTATTAATGGTTTAAATGATCCAGAAGACAAACTTTGGATTTGGACAAAAGTGTCAACCACAAGGTGTAAACCACTTAAAAATCATGGCCTAATTCCCATTGTTAATCCCCACTACAATAGAACCATTTAATCAGCTCAATTGACCTGAATGCTGAGTCACCATCCAACAATTAATTGAATGAGTCTACTCTAGTTTAAGGTTTTTACTAACAAGATTGTAGGCTTTATCTGATTCTTGAGGAGAATGTCAGATGTGGAGAGAATAATTGCATGAAAAAAGAAGCAGTTTACATTTAACATTAGACATCTTGAATAAAATGGGACGATGGAGGGGTGATCTGTCTAATCTCTAAATGTGTATTTCTTGGAGCTTGGAACATACTCTTCAAAAGTAATTTACTCCTGTAAATTGTAGTATTCATATTTCTTTTGTGGTTGAAAAGTTGTTGCTGCCAGTTCATTCCTTGTTATTAAGAAGTAAACCATGCAAAATATACATACTAAGAGTACAAAAAAAAACCCCAAAAACTATGAGAGAGGGGGGAGAGAAGAGGGGGAAAGTATTATTTAAAAATGACTGCACTCCATAGCCCTAAAAATTCCAGTTATGCAGAAGGCTTTTGGACAACTAGAAGGATCATCACTTCCAGCTGCAGCAGAGAGGTGAACGGAGGCGGAAGTTAGAGCTTCACCCCACCTCATCAATTTTCCCAGATTATTTCTGCATTTCCAAGACCATAACCTAATTGAATTAAATTTAGGTCTGAAGAGAAAAAAACTTTAGGTGAAGATTAAATGAATACATCTTACAAGAAGAGAAATTTGTAGAAAGACTGAAAAAAGAAATAGACCTTTTCTTACAAGAAAATAAAACAGAAGGAATGCCAATGAACATAATTTGGGATACCTTTAAATCAATGATTAGAGGATTATTAATTAAAAGATCTATTGAAATAAATAGAGTCAAAACAGAGAAATAAAAAAAACAATTTAAAGAAAAAGAAATAGAAATAGATAAATCTCCAACAAATAAAAAAATCAAAAAGAAATAAAAATATTGCAAAATTAACTACAAGAGCAAGTGACAGAAGAATTGGCAGACAAATTAGAAAGATTAAAACAAATATTTTGAACAGGGAAATAAAACAAGTAAATGATTGGTGAAAAAAACTGAAAAAGGAAAAAGAGGAAACTAGTTACAAAAACAACAATAAAAGGAAAGAAAACCACAAACCAAAAAGACATAATAAACCATTTTTATCAGACATATTCAAACTTATTCAAAAGAAAAAAAGACAAATAACTACCAAGAAAAAAATGAAAAAATACTTGGACAAAAAGAATATCCCAAAGATAAATATGGAGCAAAAAGACGCTCTGGAAACACCAATTATGAAAATGGAAATAATACAAGCTATACAAAGCTTAAAAGATTGCAAAGCTCCAGGTCCAGATGGCTACATGCCAATCTTTTATAGGACATTTAAAAAAGAATTGATAAATCCACTATTTGAATTATTAAATAGAATACATCTAGATGGGAAACCCAAATCATGGGAGATGGCAGAAATTGTCCTAATACCAAAGGCAGAGAAAAATATTTTGGAAGTAGGAAATTACAGGCCTATTTCATTGTTGAACATCGGCTAGAAGGTATTGGCATCAATTATGGCAAGCAGATTACAAAAAAATTGTGGGAAATATCACTCAAGAAGATCAAAATTGTTTCATCACAGAGAGACAATCCAGATGTAATATAAGAACAATTCTTAATCTATTGGAATATTATGATTTAAATATAGACAAGAAGTTATTAATTTTTATCGATGCTGAAAAGACATTCAACAACATGAAATGGGATTTTATGTTAGAAACCTTTAAAAAGATAATAGTGGGGGTTTGGGGAAAATATAAAGCAGATATATAATTTACAAAAAAGCTTTTCTTACAATAAATGGGGGGAAAACACCTGATTTCCTGATTAGTAGGGGGATGAGACAGGGATGTCCCTTGTCACTGATATTATTTATTTTGGTATTAGAAATTCTTTTGAATGCGATAAGAGAAAATAAAAAGATTAGAGGTACAAGGGTTAAGGGACAAGAAACAAAACTTAAAGCCTTTGCTGATGTTTTAGTTATCATTTTACAAAATCCTGAGGAGAGTATTGAAATACTGATAAAGGAAGTAACAACCTATGGAAAATTGGCAGGATTTAAACTAAATAAAGACAAGACTTGGCTATTAACGAAAAACATAAATAAAAATGAAGGGAAAATTATGGAAGCAAAAAATGGTTGTAAAATAAAAAACAAAATTAAATATGTGGGAATTTGGCTGACCAATAAAAATATAGATCTATTTGAAAATAACTATGGCTTCTTGTTGAAAGAGATACAAAAAGAACTTAAAAAATGGAATAGACTAAATTTATCTTTATCAGCAGAATAGCAGCAATTTAAATGAATGTTCTCCCTAAGTTTATGTTTTTCATAATCAAAATATCTTTGAAAAGTGGAATAATGAATTGGGGAAAAAATTATTTGGAATGGTAAAAAAGCGAGAATCAAATGGAATATACTGATAGATACAATGGAAAGAGGAGGAATGGCATTACCTGATCTATATCTGTGCCATAATGCAGCATGTTTTTTGTGTGTTCAAGATTGGCTAAATGTGAAAGCTTCAAAGACATAAACTATAGAACATAATTTATGCTATAGAAAGCATGCATATGCCTGGTATGACAGATCGAAAGTAAACAAATAGTTCAATAACCATATATTTTAAAGACATTTTTAAAGAATTGGCTAGATATTAAAACAAAATTTTATACAAAAATTTCACTGGGGGTGTCCCCACAAGAGCCTTTTTTTGGAAGATGGGGAAAAGATCAAAATTGAATTACATACACAGAAATTGTAGATTACAATAAAGAAGGTAAAATTGACATCAGAACAAGAGAAGAAATAGAGAAAAAAGGTTAAAACTGCAATGGATGAGTTATTAGCAAATAAAAAAGAGATTTAAATAAGATTATAAGACAATAGCTTTTGAGGAAGAAGAAAATGAAATATACAAAATAATTAGGGCAGCAGAGAAAAACGAAATTAACAAAATTTGTAGAATACTACTAAAAACAGTTTTAGAGTCAGAGGAGATAAAAGACTACATGATAAAGTGGGATCAAGAATTAGCTCATAATATAGAACTTGTAAAATGGGGAAAAGTGAGGAAGAAAACAAAAAAATTACTGTATCGCAATACTTAAAAGAAAATTATTTAAAGATTTCAAATAGATGGTATTATATGCCTTTACTATTAAGTAAAATAAATGGACAAAATAGTAACAAATGTAGGAGATGCCAAAAGGAAGTGGGATCACTTCTACATATGTGGTGGGGATGTTCAAAAATAAAAAAAGTTTGGTTAAAGATTCATAGAACAAATAAAAAATGTTAAGATTAGAATATGAGTTTGCACCTGAATTGTACTTATTAAATATAACATTTATATTAGGAAGTGAAGGAGAAAGGAAAATCTGGAGGATTATAATATATCTACTCACAGCAGCAAGAATTTTAATAGCAAAAAACTGGAAAAAAGAACCACCACCAGAAATAGAAGAATGAAAAAATAAAATATATGAAATGAAAGAAATGGGTAGATTAACTGTGATAATAAATAAAAAATATATGGTTAAATGGGGGAAAGATTGGAAAATAGTGATATATGTAATAGAAACAAATTAGACAAATAAGAAAACAAAGAAAGAAAAGGAAAAAATCATCACTACTGAAGTGAGAGGCCATGGGTACAAATATGGAGAGGTGAATATAGATACTAGTATAGTTGTATATAAATATATAAAGAATTTAGATGTAATGTTAATATATGTATATACTTAAGATAATACAGAATGAGTAAATGAAACTCTAGAGATTAATAGAAGTAGAGTTTAACAAAGGAGCCCTAAATTGGAAATATGGTCTTTTTTCATGATGTAACGATAAAGGATTTATAGAATTGCTTACAGTTATAAAGAAGGATGTACATATATTATATGGGAAAATAAGTAAAACAAAAATAAGACCTAATAAAAAGAGGGAAGATAATAAAGAGATTCAATTGAAGAAAAGACATAATCCAGAGTGACTGAACTATGGAAGTCAAGAAGAAGAAAGAAGCGAAGGGGGAAAAGAAAAAAAACAAGAGGAATCAAAGAAGAAAATTACATACTATAAATGGGTATAGAATGATATCTATAATAAAATATATATTTTTATAAGTAATGATAAATAAAATAATATTTAAAAAAAGAAGGATCATCACTAATACAAAGCAATGCAGCAACATGAAATCTAGGAGTCTTAGTAAACCACAAGTTGAACACGAGTCAACACTGTATGTTGAGAAATCTTGTAGCACCTTTAAGTTAACACTATGATGTGGCAGCTTAAAAAGCCAATGTGATTCTAAGCTGCATCAATAGAAATATTGTGTCTCGATCAAGGGAAGTAATAGTACCACTCTAGTCTGCATTGATCAGGCCTCACCTGGAATATTTTGTCCAGTTCTGGGCACCACAATTCAAATAGGATGTTGACAAGATGGAGCATGTCCAGAGGAGGGCAACCAAAATGATGAAAGGTCTGGAAACCATGGCCTATGAGGAAAGACTTAGGGAGCTGGGTATGTTTAGCCTGGAGAAGAGACGGTTAAGAAATGGTAATATGATAGCCCTGTTTAAATATTTGAAGGGATGTCATATTGAGGATAAAGCAAACTTGTTTTCTGCTGCTCCAGAGAATAGAACATGGAGCAATGGATTGAAATTAAAGGAAAAGTGATTCCACCTCAGCATTAGGAAGAATTTCCTGACAGCAAGAGCTGTTTGACAGTGGCACCATCTCCCTCCAAGTGTGGTGGAGTCTCCTTCTTTGGATGTTTTTAAACAGGCCATCTGTTGGAGTTGCTTTGATTGTGTCTTCCTGCATGACAGGGAGTTGGAGTGGATTCTATCTCTATGATTCTATGATTCTATAAAATTGTTTCAATTGTGTATCTTATTATTGTTGCTGTTATGTGCCTTCAAGTTAACTCCAAATTACGGCAAGCCTATTAGAGGGTTTTCTCAGCAAGATGTATTCAGAGAAGTTTCGCCAGTTGTTTTACTCTTAGGCTGAGAAATTCGGACTCAACTAAGCTCACTAGTGGGTTCCCATGGCTAAACATGGATCCAAGCCCCTTGTCTCTCAGACTCCTAGAGCAACACTCAAACCACTATGTTTTTGAAAATCCCTTTCAAAATCCCTTTCAGATCTTCCTTGCTAGAAGGGCAAAGTAGGCTATATTTTAAGAAATCCTGCTGTCAACCTCCCTCAGTAGCAATATATTTTTCTTGCTAAGCTGTCCACCAAAACTCAAATTCCCTCTAAGCCATAAGGGTTCTATATCACCACTGCAGCATGAGGATCAGATAATGCTGCTAGTTTTCTTTCCTCATTGTCGGTGCATGGTAAGTTGTATGGGGGGGGGGGGGTCTCTAAATCTAATTGATGTAATTGTTGAACAGAAAGTTGGCCAAAATGCACTTCATTTAAGAGCTGTTTCTAAATTCTGACTTCTTTTATTAGGATTCCATTACGCCCAACTCGAATATGCATGCTATTTTGGTCATGTAATTTCTGTATTAACAACAAAAGCAACAAAAGGCACTTATCAATGTTGGTGTTATCAAGTTTTTCCTAAAGTCGCTCTCAATTGATTAAATCAAAAACAGCTGAAAGATCCACAAAAGCTGTGAAAAGCCTCTTTGTGAGTCCTGTTAATAGAGTTTGTAATAACAAGGTGCAGAATAAAACATTTTTCCCTTGGTGAACTCCCCTTACAAAAGCCTGTCTTGCTCTTCATTAATGGAGATGGTAGCATGTACAGAGTTTTGATGCCACATTTAAGAGGCTTATTGGTCTATAATTACCTGCATCATCTTTATGCCCCTCTTTATTAATAAGTGAAGTCCAGCACTTTCACAGTAGCCCTGGACTCTGCCAGCAATTGCTGTTGCTTCTTCCACACACACTTTTTTCACAGAATGGAAAGCAGTGATGCAGCATTTTGTTCCACTTCATGAACCAGCCACATCTTGTGACAGTGAATGCTCTACATTAAAAGGTGCCTCAAGGTACTTTGATTTCCTGCTGGTGGCACAAAGAGGAAAGTTGGTGGTATGCTGCTGTGGTTACATTTGAATTGGGCTTACTAGAATGAGAAAGTGGGTTAGAACCCCATATTCTTGTTAGGGAGGAAGTCTTTCTAAAAGAAGGTTGGGAGTTAACCTGTGTTTTAGAAGGTTCGAGGAGCATTCCTAGTTCTACAGCTAAACCTATCTATGCCTACTCTGAGGATTTTGGTATGATGAGAGTAAAACCACTCCCCTTTGCTGCCCTGAATGCTCTCATACACATGAAACCTGGCATAGTCCGACGATATCTCCTAAAACTCTGATGCTCATTACTAGCTGTTTCCAGTGTGGTACATGGTAAGTGACATCTCTAGCAGGATTTACTATGATTCATCATGAATACAGTTCATCGTAACTGCTTCAGCAGGGCGATTTCAATGCTGCCAATTCAGTGCAGCTGGTTTAGCACCATCAGTTGATCATGACTGTGTCAATGTGGCCAATTATGTGCAGCTGTTTAAGCACTGATCGGAGTAGATGATTCAGTGCTGCTCTTTCAGCATGACAATTTAAACAAGCAGTGTTTCAATGCTGCTCTATCACCATGACCATTTCAATACAGGCATCGGAGTGGATGGAGATGATCAGATGAAATGGGATGTGTGGGGAAAGTGATTAGATGAAACGGGGTGAGTGGGGAAGATGATCAGATGAAAGTGGGTGAGTGAATAAAGTGATCAGATGAAAGGGGTGACTGGGGAAAGCAAGTCTTTCTAAAACATAAAGATAACCACTGCAAGTCAACTTTTTCCTTCCTCTCTTAGGAGATTATCACACTGGCTTTCTTTTCCAGATCTGGGCATGGGCTGAGACTGGGCTGGGGCCATGTCTTATCACACAGCTTCATGCCCATATTGGACGCATCCTGTACAGATCGGGACTTCTCCTGTGCTTAGCTAAAAATTGGCCTTTTCCACTCTTAGCAAATTAATGGGAGACGTGGCAATTGGGAACAGGAAACCTCCAATCTGGGCACGGAGCTGTGAGCTAACATATGGTCCCAGCCCAGTCTCAGCCCCTGCCCAGAACAGGACAAAAGCAGTACAATAATCTCCCAACTTGGAGCATTGAATAGTCCGCTGTGATTGTGAGCTTAAGGATAGAGCAGCACTGAAACAACTACTTGTTTAAATTGCTGTGCTGACAGGACAGTATTGAATCACCTGCTCTGATTGGTGCTGAAACAGCCACAGCATTGAAAGAACAGCATCAGTTTGTCCATTGTGCTCTGTCAGCCATGCTGAAATAACCATGATCAACTTTTGAATTGGTATTGCTGAAATGCCTGCACTGAAGCAGCCACATTCATTCAGCTACAATGAACTATCCCATTCTGTCTCTAGCCACTAACTACAGTGAATACCTCAGCACATGAACAGAGAAGGTATGCATTTTCTGCCTGTTTGCACACACCTGACGTGGAATGCATAACCTGTCTTTAATTCAGAGCTTCATGTGAGCCCTTTTCAGATATTTACCTGAACAGGTGTGGGCTGGAAGGAAAAGACTGTGTGTGTTGGCTTTGCCCTCTATGATTCCATGGCCACCTCCTGAAGATATACTTTACTGCTCTGAATAGGAAAACCTGTTGTGTAGCTGGGGAGCCTGCTTTATGAGGGTCCCTCGGCAGCTAAGCATTCAACTTGTGTTCAAGTCAGCACAAGCAAAACACTCCTTCAGAAGGTGCCACTCAACAGAGCAAATTTGGAGAAATCTGACATGTAAAACTGTACATTTAGGTTATGATGTTGGGAGGCTGTGTAAGAATGGTTGCCTGGTAACAGATTCTGAACAAAGTAAATATTGCATTGGAATTCCTAGGCCAGAGCTAAATCAGGTCATTTGATTGACTTATAACTCTACCTAGCTTCATTTTTTCATTTAGACTTGTCGTGGAAGGTGACAGTTGTCAACTGGTAGCTGAAAGAGAGTCCATTCAGCTGTAGAATTGGTGGGGAAGGGTTTGGTTACATCACAATAGCTAGAAAAAAAGGAAAGATGTTGAGGGTAAAATGCTGGGGTGAGTTTAGAGTACTTGGGTTGAGGGGCGAAAGTTCTTGTGAACAAGTTTCTTAGTGGTTCAGAGTCTACCTGGCATGCTATTATTGAGCAATGATAGCATAAGTCCAATATATCATTGGGCTACTCACATTTTTGGTCATTGTGTAAATCAGACTCTACCAACCCCAATGATCAAACTCACCCCCATTCAAAGTCCCACTATTTAGCTATAGCAAGTCCTTTCCCCAACATGGCCATTTAGGCTGAATCAACACAAGTGAAATAATCCATCCTTACCTGAATCTCATTCCTGTTGGAATACACAATGTTTCTCTCCTTCCAGGGTGAAAACACTTTTTTTCAATGCCTGAGGTCTTTAAGGCAATTTTAGAAACCTCTAGTTGACAGTTTACTGTTTGGGGGAAGAACCAGTTTTTTAAACTGTGTGGCTTGATCCCCAAATTGGGATCACAGTGGAATTGGGGGTGGGAGGTGGGGATGGTGGGACCAGATTGATGGATGGCTATCAGGGTCAGGTGGTCACCTGATCATTTCCACCACATAAAGATACCTCCCTTGTTTATATCAGTATCTGGAAAAGGTGGCGTTGCCTTTCCTTTTCTTTTTGAGTGTTTGTATGCACACATTCACAGATCGGCATCTCACCTCCCGCTTCTCTACCAACTTCACCGCACACATTTGCAGGGGAGGGGAGAGGGGTAGGTTGGTGAATGGTGATCAACTGGTGGGTGGGTAACACAGACTCACCAGAAATGTGTCTCCCAGTCAAATGGGCAGGAGACTACGCCTGTATACAGCCCTCATGTAGCTTAAGCTAGTGAAGAAAGGGGAAAGCAGCAGAAACATATCCAGTTATGTACCTATAGTTGGGTGTACAGCAATGGCACTATCCTTCAGGACCTCTGGGGCACCCCTAGGAAGTTCCACTGGATGGCTATCACTGTCTGTCCAGCTATAGGAACACATTGAGCTATAGGATGCTTCTCCACTGCTCTATTGAACATAACGATAAGATTCCATAACACTATGACTCCACTAAAGTCTAGAAAAGACAGTCAAGAGATTATCACACATGGCTTTTAAACCTCAATTCCCATGAAAAGGAAGTGGCATTAGTGATGCTGATCTCATGACGCCACCTCCAACCAATAGCTGCTCCAACCTCCAGCCATCCCTTTTCATTCATGAGGGAAACCTGTGAATGAAATGTTAATCATGCAATGCCCCAGGTGCAGAAAACCATCCCTGGGGCATTTGTGCAGTTGGCAGTTGTGTGGTGTCACTATCCCCTCCTTCCCCCTCCCCCTTGTTATGGTTTTATTTCCCCCCCCCCAAAAAAAATTGCACTATTTCAGAGCTCTGCAGCTTTGAAATTTAAAAAAAAACTTTTTAAAAGGTTGAATTGGGGCTGCAGAGCTCTGGAATTGCACAAAAAAGTTGATTAAAAAAAATCACGTATGCTGGGTAAGACACAAGGGAGAGAGGGCAGAGTTCAGGGAAAGGACAGGAAGGAAGCATGATGAAGGCAGCAGCCCCATCATGCAAATGAAAGTCAATGTGGTAGTGGCTGTAATCAAATTGGTATGCTGCAGTTTTAATTTTTTGCCATGACTTCAGTGATAAAGTGGCTGATGTGGTAATCTTCTCAGCCATCATGAGAGCCTAGAGCTGCTTAACATGTGTGAGGTGAGCCTTCCCCAATACAGTACCCAGCAGATGTGTGAGACCACAGGACCCATTAAGCTGGAGCTGAAATCTTCAGACTGAACTCAGTTCCAGTAACATATTCAATTGTTTCTCCTTCTCTAGTTCTCTTCGTTCTTCCTTTACGAGCTTGCCATGATTGTTAATATTATAAGTAACCCTAAGCTGCCAGACACTGTGCCCAGTTGGTTTTCTCTTTATGATCTTGGAAAGCTATAAATATTTTTTTTCTTTCTTCAGGGTGAGAGTATGTCTGACCAGAAAATATATGAAGCAGTATGACAAGCTAGTAATAAAAGAATTGCAGTTTAAATGTCAGCTAAAACAATCTTTGGTCTTTCTTGCTCTCGTTTTTAATTTGCAAAGCTCTCTGAACTACTGGAGTGAGCTGTTCGCCTGTTTGAAGTTCATCCAGAAAATCCTTTTTCAAAATATTTGCTGAAGCACGGCAATGCAGGAGTCAGAGGGGATTAAAATGCCCCTGTGCCTCCCATCCCCCAGTGAGTCCTTCTCTCTCAAACATTTTGGTAAATGCGATAGATCGGGTTCTTTACATCATGAAGCATCAGTGCAAGGACATAAAATAACATTCACTCACCATGAAAGATTTGGCCTCACTCCTCTATTATTGAAATGCCTCATTTGACATTTTGACTGTTTCAATTAGTGAACAAAGGATGCTTCAGTTAATCCAAAAGACAGACGGGCAAAAGCAACCCAATCTTTTCCCACTCAGTTCTTGGCAGCTACAGAATGCAAAGAATGCCTCACCAGGGGATACCAGTCTCTTGCTGTCATATCCAGTATAGGAGCAGACAGATCTTGTCCTTTTTTGTTTCTCACTGTGTCTCATTTTTTCTTTTTTGTCTCCTCCCTTTTCTGTTATCAGTTATAAATCTATATTAAAATTTGTATGCTTTTTGTTTTTATTTTTAAAAATACACATTTTGTCCATATTCTTGCCTAATATACACCTTTCCTGTAAGTAGTTATTTAATGTTATGTTTGTGCTTGTGTGTTTCACTAATAGACATATTTGTGTGTTGATTTGCCTTTGTATGAACACTTTGGATACCCATGTGGTGGCAGGCCAAATGTTTTGACCAGCTTCACTAAGTACATTTATATTTATAGATTTATTTAATCTTTTAGGTCATTGCCTCTGTTGTGAGACAGCAGTACCCATTCCTAGGTAAAGATGTCTTCAGTCCATAACACCCTGCAGAAATAATCCAATTTGAGACCGCTTTAACTGCCCTGGCTCAGTGCTAGGGAATCATGGGAGTTGTAATTTATTGTGGCACCAGAGCTCTCTGAGAGAGAAGGCTAAATGTCTCACAAAACTACAGTTCCTAGAATTCCCTCACATTGAGCAAGGGCAGTTAAAGTGGTCTCAAACTGGATTATTTCTACAGGGTGTTTTGGACCTTCATCCTGGTCATTCATGGTTTATTAATGACCAGACACTACAGTTTCTTGGAAACTAGAGCTCACAAAAAATATGCAAATTCTAGGCTGCTGATTGGAGCAGGTTGTCAGGACTAAGGGAACTCTCACTCCAAGACTCAGACAAGCAGTCCTCAGTTGAATAATGAAATACTTTTATTACAGAAGTCATTACAGACAGAGGTTGTTAGCATTACGTCTTGGTTAGAACTGGGGATATCAGACACATCAAAGACATTTGAAAATTAATAACTCCTCCCATCAGGTTGGTTCACTTTAATACCCCATTCCCAAAACAACCACCTGATGTTCCCCCATCACCCCACACACACACACACACACTTTCTTCCATCACAACTAGTATGTTTCTAATGGTCAACCTGTTGAGAAGTGGCACCTGGCAGAGGGGAAAAAACCTCCTACACATACTCTAGACTGATCTCATCCTTCTAGGCTATACTAAGAGTTTAACCCTTACAACACCCACTAGCCAATTCTATATATAAACATATAAACATAAACAGCATATAAACCCCACCTATATACATATATTCTACAAACAACCTAAACCATATTACAAACATATAAACCACATGGCAGAGTCCTTAGATTCTGACAGAATTCTGCAGAAAACATGTTTTCACTTTAGGGGTTTATCTGAGTGACCTTTAAGGGATTCCCTTACAGCCAGTGCCTCTAACTACAAAGAGATTCCTTCCATTTCTAATTTTTGGTGCTTCAGCTGAGGAGCTATTTATTTTGTATTTATTTCACTGTCAGTATGGGTGTCTCTTATGGAAATCTGACAAAAGACTTTTGATAGCTAGTAGGTTTCTAGTAATGTATGTTTAGTGGTAGATAGGATGGTGCAAAAGCACAGATGTGATTAGCAGGGATCATCCTTGTTTCTTGCCTGCATAAGATACAGGAATGTCCAGATGTAGCAGGAAGTCAGTCTCCTGAAGCTGAGAATCATAGAATTATAGAATCATAGATTTTGAAGAGACCACAAGGGCCATCCAGTCCAACCCCCTGCCATAAGGAAATCACAAATGGCCATCCAGCCTCTGTTTAAAGACCTCCAAGGAAGGAGGCTCCACCACCCTCTGAGGGAGTGTTAAATAGCTCTTACTGTCTAGAAGTTCCCCCTAATGTTGAGGTGGAATCTCTTTTCCTGCAGTTTGCATCCATTGTTTGATATTCTAGTTTCTGGAGCAGCAGAAAACAAGCTTGCTCCAGCCTCAATGTGACACCTCTTCAAATACTTAAACAGGGCTGTCATATCACCTCTTAACCATCTCTTCTCCAGGCTAAACATACCCAGCTCCCTAAGTCTTTCCTCATAGGACATGGTTTCCAGACCCTTCACCATTTTGATTGCTCTCCTCTGGACATGCTCTAATTTGTCAATATCATTTTTAAATTGTGGTGCCCAGAACTGGACACAGTATTCCAGGTGGAGCCTGACCAAAGCAGACTAGAGTGGCACTATTATTTCCCTTGAACTAGACTCTGTACTTCTATTGATGCCACCTAAAATTGCATTGGCTTTTTTAGCTGACACATCACACTGTTGACTCATGTTCAGCTTGTGGTTTACTAGGCTCCTAGATCCTTTTCACATGTAGTCTCGTTAAGCCAGATGTCCCCTTTCCTATATATATGCATTTCATTTTTCTGCCCTAAGTGCAATACCTCACATTTCGCTGTATTGAAATTCATTTTGTTAGCTTAGGCCCAGCTTTCTAATCTATTAAGGTCTTCTTGAATATCTTGTCCTTCTGGGGTATTAGCTACTCCTCCTAATTTGGTATCATCTGCAAATTTGGTAAGCATGCCTTCTATTCCTTCATCCAAGTCATTGATAAAGATGTTGAATAGCACTGGGCCCAGGACAGAACCCTGTGGCACCCCCCTAGTCACTTCTCTCCAGGATGAAGAGGACCCATTGTTGAACACTCTTTGGGTTTGGCTGGTCAACCAATTACAAATCCACCTAACAGTCACATTATCTAGCCCACATTTTACCAGCTTGTAAAGGGGGACTTTGTCAAAGGCCTTACTGAAATCGAGATACGCTATATCTACAGCATTCCCTTTGTCTACCCAGCTAGTAATTTTATCAAAAAAGGAGATGCTGGGACTACTCCTGTTCTCCAGGAATTCTCAAAAATTATTGCTAATGGTACTGAGATTACATTTGCCAGTTCCTTTAATATCTTGGATGTAGTTCATCTGGTCCTGGATACTTAAATTTTGGAGATAGATGCCCTTGTTCTCTGCTGGAAATTCTATGGCACTATGGGTTCACCTAGAGATCTGATGAGGATATGTTTGGAGGGTTAATGCTGTGAGCCCTCATCTTATGCTCAGCCTATACAAAGTGGTAAATAAACCTCATGTTAAAGATATGCCATGAATCTGACTGAGGAAACTGAATCTAGGTAAATGTTGCATATGGGCAATAATAATACCAGTTTTGAAATATATGTGTTGTTTTCCAGCACCATTCAAAGTGCTGTTTTAAAAGTGTTAATGTAAATTACTTGACAACAGTAAGTAATAAGTTGAGATCCCTGGAATTGTCACATTAGTGTCACAAGCTTTTGTCTCTGGATGCTGCTGAAAACATGAATAAAGAGCCATGGCAAATTAATTTCCATCTTTTCTAGCATCTTTAAGTGCTAATCTCCTGTCTATCTCCTAATGGTTCCATGGAGTCCTGATGCCCTCTACCCTCTGAAGCTTGGGGGGAGGAGCAAAGGGGAGGTTTCTGTAAAGCTCTTATGGACTTGGACGGATTCATTTCAGATTAGTTCAACCACAACAAAATGAATTGGGCTGTCAAATTCCATAAACCCAGTGTTTGAAGTCTTTCTCTCCTCATCCCCATTTTTGAACCCCACTGAGCACTACTAAAGCAAGGTCATCATCTCCACATCAAGAATCATCTTTTGAGCTCAACATATGTCATTTTTAACATTACATCATCTTTGCCACAAGCTGCCCACATGTATTGTGAAACAATTGTGTTAATGTGCTTTGTGTGGCCTGCTTGTTATTAACTGTGCTCTAGAAAATAAAGACACAAAGACATTTCCATTTCAAAGCAGTAACAGAGTAAGACCTTAAGGTATCCCCTGCTGAAGCCTTTTGTTTTGTACTTGTTTGTGTCCTGCCCATCTAGCTGTTGTGCATTCATTGTCATTCATACCCCAACATGTACAGTCCTTTCGGAATATTTTCAGTGTTGATGATGTGCTGGCTCCATTTTAAAAGGTGCAACGGGTTTCTAGCAAAACAATAAATAAAATATTTTTAATGGCCCCACTGAATGGTTGTCCAAGGACACCAGCTCCTACAGCTACCTTCTTACCTCCTCTTTATTAGCTTTGCAGTGAGAAATCGAATGCATCTAAGTGATCACTTGACAGAACCCTTAGAATAGCAAAACCCTGGCCTCCCACTAAGAGGGTCAGAAAAAGAATGGGAAAAATATGGTATATTAATGTAAACTACAGAAGATCATGAAGCACATTCTCCCACCCCTACTTCAACATTGCTGGGTCTTTGCATTAGGATTAATTTACCACATCACAAGATTGCTGTTGTATCAAAATTCATATTATTCCTCTCTGTTCACTCAGAGCTTATATATAATTTATTAATATAACACTAACTATTTTCAGTGTCTTGAAAGAGTTGGTGAGAAAATGGGAGAGTATAGAATTATAGAGTTGGATGAGATCACAAGGGCCATCCTGTCCAACCCCCCTTCTGCCATACAGGAGTACACAATGAAAGCACCCCAACAGATGGCCATCCAGCCTCTGTTTAAAAGCCTCCAAAGAAGGAGACTCTACCACTCTCCAAGTGATGGAGAATAGCTCTTACTGCCAGAAAGCTCTTCCTAGTGTTTAGGTGGAATCTCTGTTCCTGTAGTTTGAATCCATTGCCCCAGGTCCTATTCTCTACAGCAGCAGAAAACAAGCTTACTCTATCCACAGCATGACACCTCTTCAAATATTTAAATATGGCTATCATGTCATCTCTTTGCCTTCTCTTGTCCAGGCTAAACATACCCAGTTCCCTAAGCTGCTCCTTATAGGACATGGTTTCCAGATCTTTTACCATTTGGGTCAACCATCACTGGACACATTCCAGCTTATCAATATCTTTCTTGAATTGTGGTAACCTTAACTGGACACAGTATTCCAGGTGAAGTCTGACCAAAGCAAATAGAGTGGTACTATTACTTCCTTCTATCTAGACCAGGGGTAGGCAACCTAAGGCCCGGGGGCTGGATGCGGCCCCCCGAGGCCTTTGGACCGGCCCCAGGCCGGTCCTGCCACCACCGCCGCCCGCCATGATGATATTGATTATTGTTGTTATTACTTGTTCTTGGAGTTTTCTTGGCAAAATCTCCACAGGGGTTTTGCCATGGCTTTTCTGGGGCTGAGAGAGTGTGCATGCATATTTTTTAATTTTTTAATTTTTAAAAAATATATATTTATTTATTTATTTATTTATTTTTGGTGCTTCGGCCCCCCAATTGTCTGAGGGACAGCAACCCGGCCTCCAGCTCAAAAAGTTTGCCTACCCCTGATCTAGACACTAACCTCCTATTGTTATAGACTAGAATTGTATTGACTTTTTTAGCTGCTGCATCACACTCTTCACTCATGTTCAGCTTGTGGTCTACCAAGACTCTTAGATCCCTTTCACACATACTGTTGTCATGCAAGGTGTCACCCATCCAATATCTGTGCATTTCATTTTTTCTGCCAATGTAGTACCTTTCTCCATGTTGAAATTTATTTTGTTAGTTCTAACTCAACTTTCTAATATGTTGAGGTCATTTTGATTCTGTCTTCTGGGGAGCTAGCCCTCCTATTTTAGTGTCATCTAAATTTGATAAGCATGCCCTCTATTCCATCCAAGTAACTGATTAAAAGGTTGAGTAGACTGGGCTCAGGACAGAACCCTGTGACAGCCCATTGGTCACTTCTCTCCAAGATGAAGAGGAGTCATTGCTGAGCACCCTTTGGGTTCAGCTGGTGAACCAATTAATATTCAGCCTAACAGCTGCATTGTCTAGCTCACATTTTACTACCTTTTTTTTACCATGATATCATGGGGGACCTTATCAAAGGCCTTACTGAAATCATGATATGCTAATTGCACAACATTCCCTTCATCTTTCAAGCTTGTAACTCTGTCAAAAAAAGAGATAAGATTAGTCTGGCATGATTTGTTTTTGAAAAACCCATGGTTAGTAATCAAAGCATTCTTTTCCAAGTGCTTACAGATTGTCTGTTTCATGATCTGCTCTCTTCTGATATTGATGTCAGGTTGACTGGGCATAATTGTTTGGATCCTCTCCCCCCCCCCCTTTTTTTTTTTTTAAAGATGGGGACATTTGTCCTCCTCCAGTCTGCTGGGACTTCTCCTATTCTCCAGGAATTCTCAAAAATCTTGCAAGTAGCTCAGAGACTACTTCTGCCTGTTCTTTCAATCTTCTTAGATGTAGATCCTGGAGACTTAAATTCATTTAGAGTCACCAGGTATTATTATGAGAGCAAGTGTGCTGCAATGGTCTGAATGTTAGATTATGATTTTGGAGATTAGGGTTCAATCCCCCCATTGGCCACAGAAACTCAGTGAGTGACCTTGGGTGAGTCACGCACTCTCAGCCACAAAAATCCTTGTGATAGGTTTGCCTTAGGGTTACCACAAGTCAGAAACAATTTGAATGCACACAATAACAGCAAGCCAACATTTATTATGTGCTTCATTACCTTTATGGCATCATCTGCTCTATTTTTCTCAGGTTGAGCACTGTTTTCCTTTTGGGATAAAACCAAGACAAAGAAGATGTTGAAAAAGTTCTGCCTTTTCTGTCCCCTGGTAGCATTTCTCCACCTTCTCTTCTAGTGTAGATGCATTTAAGATCATGGATCATTTCCCCAATCTGCTTATTTAAGTTTTTTTTTCTCTCTCTCCCAATGTTGGGTTCCTGCCCTTTCTTCCTATCTGCTTTCTTCACTGTCCAGTTCTCACATCCATACATGGTGATGGGGAATACAGGGACATGGATTATTCTAATTTAAGTGCTCTGTAAGAATCAATTTTATTAGATTAATGAAAGATCAGGGGAGATGCAAACAATGAATCAAGGTATGTCTCAAGTAATAAATAAATTAAGTGAAAGCTTAAAAAATGAGTTAAAAGATATAAGGAACTCCTTGTCCCAGATTTTATTGGATATGCAGCAAGTTAAAGTGATGAACCTTAAAACTGGAGGAATCAACTGCAGCATCAGCTTCCAATTGGGAGAAAGATTTCAACCGGACGGCTTTGACTGAACTTTTAAGAGAGAGAGCACTGAGATTCAGAAGAATGAAGAGCAGCAACATGAGGATATATATGGAAGAATGACTGAAGCCTTAGCAGACCTCCTGGGAAGAGATAAAGATGAGATAAGGCAAGATTTGGATAAGATTTGGGTTGCAAAACAATGATCCAAAACATACTGCAGAAATAATCCAGTTTGAGTCTGCTTTAATTGCCCTGTCTGAGACAACAGACTAAGGATTATATCTTGCAAGTTTTGCAGTCCCAGAAGAGTATGATAATTGATGGTAAACAGATCTTGGTGTGCAGAGATCTTCCAGCCAGGGGCATCACTAGGGGAGTGGAGGTGCAAACCACACTAAATGACATCCTAACGCGGGGTGACACCACTGCTCCCCAAGAATCTGCCTTTTGGCAGAAACGGGCTGTGGAGTTTGCCTGTGTCCCTTTAAAACACTGAAGAGATGGTATAAGTGGGGCAAGGCTCAGTGAGAGAAGAAAGGAGAGGCTCCAGGATTTTGTTATTGTTGTTTTTAATTTTAAAAAAATTAAAATTAAAATATTATTTTAAAATTTTCTTTAAAAACACCACATCTTATCAAAATTTCACTTTAACCACATGAAAGTATGTACACGTAAATACATTTAAGATGGGCATATGATATTGTAATTTAAAGGTATAATTTTAATTTTGCTAGTTGTTTTATGTCAGAACTATTACTATTGCTTTCAATAATATATGGGGGAAAGGTGAATATATATAAGTGGCATGGATTATTCTATTCAACGTTCTTCTGGCTGAGGATGCATTTTTACAGTTCTCCTGCTGGAACGGGCTAGGGACTGTCAGAGCATGGAATGGGAACTCGATGAGGATTATACCATGTGATAAAATATGTTCCGTTCCATTCTCATCACATACTCATTACGTTACAAGAACACAGGGCAATAACCTTGTCACATTCTGTCAGTTTATATATATATAATTCATTGTATATAACATCAGAGCTGGCATACATAAACATTTGTATCAACAAGGAAGATAAAACAAAATAATTTGATTTTGTGGGAAATTTACCAAAGTTTTAGATGTGGAACGAGTGACTCAAATTAATGTGATTAAGCAAGTGTAAAATGTGTTGTAAATGGATTAATATTAGGGATGATATAAAATGGATGATGATTGTATTTATGTTGTTCTTTAAATATTTTTGTTTTAATAAATCTGACAATAAAGATATTTTTTAAAAAAGAAAATACCTGTAGGCCTTGCTGCTGTTAGTCACTGTACTTTCATTTTTGTTTTCATTTTCATTTTAATTTGATGGCTGGTTCTCTGGAACAGAGTGTTCTTTCTGGGAAACAAAGTCAGTGTCATGGACACAGGCTAGGAAGAAGATGGCTTTCTCAGTTTTAAATGCATTCTCCAAGCAAACAGATTTCATCAACTTTAAGGAAGAAACCATGAAAGGCTTTCAGTGGCTAACATTTGACTCATGCTGAAAAGTGGAAGGATTCAATCAAATGTGAAATAAGATTAATCCCACAATAAAGCCAACATGCCATGCAAGCACACACATCCATGCATCACCATTCTATCATTCCCACACAATATAGATTGAAACTAAGACAGCAATAGGGTGGGCAACTGTGGCCCTCCAGATGTTGCTGGATTGCAACTGGTATGAGCTCTAGCCAGAATAAATATTGGTGAGAAATTATGGGGTGGGATGTCCAAAAATATCTCAAGAGCCACAGTTGTCCATCCCTGTACTATTGCTTCTGTCAGACCTTGAGAGGAATCACCACTAGTGCACTCCACATTTCCACTGGATGTGAAAGAGGTGTGCTTCAAAGTGTAGCAAATATTTTTATTTCTTGGGAAACAACCTAACTTGTACAATTCCTGATAAAGAGTGCACAGAGTATGGTCTGGAATTAGGGATGGATATGCATTACATAAAAATGTAACAATAAAGTGTAAACAATATACTTATTTTGATTCATTTTTAAAAGTGAAAAAATGTGTTGGATGTTTCATTTATTGAAATGTTCCTTAAGGTACCTCTTAACACAATTGGGGAACAGACAAACTCATATAGAAATGTCTGCGCTGCACCACGGTCTATAATACCCCAATGCTCTCAAAGTATTGCAAAGTATTGCAATGAGCAAACAGAATAGCCTTAGATTTTGCTATTCCCTGGTATACTATAGCAAATGAAGCAGTCCAGTTCAACTCACCATGTGCTTGAAGAATTTTGCAATCTGTATTATGCTGTACAGAGATTGCCTAACTCTACTAAAAATCAGAGCTGGAACTGTACACTGTTACAGAGCAGAACTTCAGTAAATGCTTACTGTTTTGTTGCTGCACTGAGGTAGGATTTTTTTCCCCAAATGTTAAGTACATAGGAGCCCTGCTGGTCAATCAAAGGCCAAAGAAAAGCCAACATTAACAGAGTGACACACTCCTATTCCTTTTCCCATTGTATGATATTCAAAGACATATTGCTTTTGATCCTAGAAGCAATATGTAGGCCAGGGGTAGGCAACCTGTCCCCTTTAAGGGCCGAGGGACTTCAGCTCCCAGAATCCCAGGAGCTATTGGCCAACATGGGACTATTAGCCAACATGGCTGAGGCTTCTGGGAGCTGAAGTCCCTCGGCCCTTAAAGGGGAAAGGTTGCCTACCCCTGATGTAGGCATTGTGATTTGTAGCCATTGACAGCCATGTGACATATAGATTGATCTAATTCTCCTTTAAAGTCATGCAGACTGATAGCCATAATAATATCTTATGGAAGTGTATTCCATAGTTTGTCATGTGAACAACTGTAATCATCATCATCATCATCATCTCCTCCTCCTCCTCCTCCATGGGCTATGATGTCTGGGGGATTCTGGGAGTCCAAAACTTTTTCAAGCTCTGCTCTTTTACTCAAGAGACAAACCCAGTCACATGTAGTCAGCAAGCCTATTAGTTAAGTTGGCCTAACATTAGTATAAGGTGATAGTTGTAAGTTCAAGCTTGCTCAACCATAAATAATACTAAATTATTGCTCCCACTATACCGGGCACCCAGTGAATGCTCAAGAAAGAAAGATAACAGGTTAAATGATAAAGAAACAACATAGCTGACAGGCAATGAGAGGGGTGGGGAATCAATCAGATGGAAAGAACCCACTGTGGTGAAGAAAAGCAAGTTGCTAGAGAGAAACAGAAACCGGAATGTAGCCAGTCAAGGAGACAGAATGCTGTATTTTCCCAGCCAGCTGCAGTGCTCTGCAGGACATGCTGTTTTCTTTTGAGAGAAGCTGATTCTTCTTTAAAAGATGAGCAGCATTCTCTCTTTCGGCGTTTGCCTGCTGCTCCTCCATATTTGGCCTGTATATTTGTTTACCATCAAACAGAACAAATAGGTTTGTGCTCAACCTGTTGTTTGTGGAAGAAGGGGAGTACATTCTAGAATGTGCTTTGAATAATCTTCGAGTTTTCTTCGAAAATGGTCCTTTTAATTTTAGCTAAATCATCTGACTCTGTCCACGCAGAATGCCATTGATACTACATGAGCATTTAACTACATAGCATGTTTTTATTACAGTAGTTGTTTCCTGTTGTATTGGGGGGGATTTATTTTCTTCAGGGTCTGTTAATGAATATAGCATCATGTTATCATCAGAGTACTGATTTGAAGGGACTATCTGCAATTCCATCAGCTTCCCCCCCCCCCAAAAAAAACACCATGTAGACCCAGGATGAGGCATATGAACTGAATTTACCACAGGACAAGCCCTACTTTCTTGTACCTGTTCCTCACATACTGTTCATGTCTTGTGCCTGATATTCTCTTCTGTTAAGGAAACAGAGAGATTTTCATCATACCAGTTTAATGTTAATATTAATATTAGATTTTCTAGATCCACGGTTCCCATATTTTTATATGCCCTCCCCTAATCTGCTGCCCCCAACTGTATTGGTCTATAGTTCCCATTTTCTCCAGCTAGCAGGGTCAATGGCCTTGTTGTCAGGGGACAATTGGGTTGTAGTTTGAAATCATACCTAGTTGCAAAATGCTGCTTCAGGAACATCCCATAGGTCTCTAAAGAATAAATCTGGTAAGAGAAGAATAATGTACTCTGTGGTCTAGAGATGGGAATTGTGCAGCTCGTGACCTGCATGTGATTGTCAAAAGCATTTTTCCATCCACCCCATCCCCCAGGCATCAGAGTAAAATCATTTCCAATTTTTGGGAAAGAAAGAAAGAAAGAAAATTGTACCACTAAAGAGTTTGTTACAATATGCAGATATACTGCATTTTCACTGTGTTGTTCCCATCTTTGCCTAGAGCTTATTGCATGACATTGTGGTTCTCCCAGTGCTGTACAGGGCTGTACCACTCTTGTGTAATTGGAAATAAATTATTTTCCCACTTGAAATATTCCATTAATTATCTCCTGCCCCACTGCTTTCGGTATAAATTTCTCATTCTGCTTCATTACAATACGGGGAACATAGTGAGCATGGTGTGAGCATGGTTTCATTGCTCCTTTCTTGGAGATTCCCTGAGGATTTCCAGCAAGGAAATTCCAGAGTACTTCTGGTGGCTGGGCTGAGAAGACACTGGAATTCCCAAGAGAACTGCTGTATGCTTGTTCTCAATTCTCTGGCATTTTAAACATTATTTTAAGTTATTTTTAGATAAAGGGAGTAACAGATAAGTTTAATTCCAGAGTAATCCTATTAAGGACTAATCCCAAGAGAAACCACAGGCTTCAGGAAAAGTTTGAAGAGTAAATATGAGTAAAGAGTAAATATACAAGAGTTTAAAGAATAATACAAATAATAATACAAAAACAGAAGCCAACAAGTGATGGCCTGCAGGAAAAAGCATAGAAAACATTGTGCCAGTGTTGTGGTGTGTGTTCATCTTTGCAACTCAGGCAGAGAATGGAGGTGCTTCTGCAATAGTGTAACTGCACAGTTTTGTAATCAAGCAATTACAGCTTGGCTGGTTGTTTTAAAAAAAAAAACACCAATTATGGAGCAGGAGGTGGAACAAAAGGGGTCATGTGAATTGTATTGTACTTCACATGCAAGAAAACAAACACAAAGCATGAATGCAATGATGGTGTGAAAATGTGCATTACCATTCTACTACCTTTCTGAGCAGAGGAGAAGTTCAGACAACCAGAAACCTGAAACAACAAAAAGTAATCTTACAGTCACTTCCAGTTTCATTTTGAGGGACAGGAGAGTCCTGAAGCTTCAAAAATAGCCCAAGTCCATCTGCTTGTACATGTTTTACTCAGACACAATAGGCAAGTATGCTATTTCTTGTCACTCCATGCCCAGTGTTATTCAGATAGTACATGAACAAGTGTGTACAAACAGTAAGCTAAGCCAACCACAAGGGTTGGGCAAGGAATGAGGTCTCTCACATGGGAATAAAATCATCATCATCATCATCATCCCCACCTCTTCCTACAGTCAGTCCTCTTTTTTTAACCATGGATTCAACCCTCCACAGCTTGAAAATATTCAAAAAACATATAAATTCCAAAACACAAACCTTGATCTTGCCATTTTATATAAGGGACACCATTTTCCTATGTCAGTGTATACAACCAGACTTGACTATCCACGGATTTGGTATCATGGGATGGTGGCGGTTCTAAAACCAAAACCAAATAAATACCAAGGACCCACTGTACATAATCAGTTAAAAGAGCATAACATCAGTTAAAAGAGCACACTATCATAAATACAAAACAAGACTGTCTCCAAAAATTCCAAAAAGCCATTTAGTAGGGATAAGAGAAGTTGTGAAAAAAGGACTACTTATAAAAGTTTAATTAAATGGGAGGATAATAAGGCTAAATGTAAGTCTCAGGAGTTGCTCAGAGAGGGATATGATTTCCACTGGTATTGATATAAGCAATTACTAGAAAGATTTAAGGTAAACAGGAAACTTTTGGGATTTCAGAGAGAAAAAGCTAGGTTTAAATTGAAATTGTGTACTGATGATGAGCATTTGATTCCAAAAATGCATAAGATGTTATTGAAAACATAAATGGAAGAGGAACAGGTGAAGGATTGTATGGTTAAATGGGCCTAGAATTTGGGATATAATTTTGAATTGGAACATTGGAGGGGGGAAATATGGGTTATTGATTTAAAAGATTTGTCATTTTATATAGTGGGCCCTTGGTATCCGCTGGGGTTTGGTACCAGGACCCCCTGTGGATACCAAAAACTGTGAATGCTCAAGTTCCATTAAATACAATGGCATAGTGAAATGGTGTCCTTTAATTAAAATAGCAAAAACAAAGTTTGCTTTTTGGAATTTATATTTTTTAAAATATTTTCAAGCCATGGATGGTTGAATCTGCGGACAAAGAATCCATGGATATGGCAGTCTGACTGTAATATGAAAGAAGTTTTTATATGATGTATCGATGGTATTTGACACCAGCAGGATTATTTAAAATGTATAAAAGTCTTAATTTTGGAAATGTGGGGTACATGAAGGTACTTTCTATCACATGTGGGGGCCCTGTGATAAAGCAAAAAGTTATTGGAAACAAATACAAAATTAATGCAATCTGTTTTAAAATGAAGAATTTATTTAAGACCATAGTAGTTTTTGCTGGGTCTGTCAATGGAGAAATTCAAAGGCATAAATTATCAAGCGATGTTAAGTTGGTTGAGATAGATAACCTGGGTTGTTTTTTTTTAAGATTTTGGAACACAAAACAGTGCCGGAGTAGTGTGCATGCGTGCATGACGCAGAGTGCTATTTTGTGTTCCAAAATGGCGCCCGGAGTCATGCGTATGCGCACGATGGCAAGCACATGCGCACAACTCCCGGCGCCATTTTGGAACACAAAATGGAGCCCAGCATCACATGCACATGCACACTAGTCGGGTGCCATTTTGTGTCCCAAAATGATGCCCGGAGTCGTGCGCATGTGTGCAAGATGCCGGGTGCATGCGCACGACTCCAGGTGCCATTTTGATTAGTGCACGCATGCACACGCCGCAAATTTTTTTTTCTTCGGCCCTCTGAAAATCTGGGGGACAGCAAACCAGCCCCCAGCTGAAAAAGTGTGGGGACCCCTGGTATACACTATGGGGGTCATTCACACTTACTTTTTTGAACAAAGAGATTCGCATTTCCACACCGATTCAGAACCAATTCAGAATCAGTTCAATGTTCCTACTACATTTACCATGATCAAATCTCTCCATGCCATTTTAACCCTGTTGCCATTCATCATATCAATTCAAAATGGAGGTGCCTCCATTTCCAGGAATGATGCAGCGTGATCCGAATCAATTCAGTGGTCACACTACCAAAGATGTGGATTGTTGCAGATCTCTAAAAAAGAACTGCTAAATGCACCAGTTTAAGTGGGCTTTTCAGTCGTCGTCGCCCCCCCCGGCCCCAAACTACACCAAGTGCAGTCAGGACAAGTGTGAACTTCATGGAAATAAACCAGTTCCACACCAGTTTATTTCCATAGTCTGAATGGATCCAAAAGCTGTTGAAGTCCAGGCACTCCAGGGAAGGCTTTTTTAGAAGCAGCCATACCACTGCTTCTTTTAAACAAGATGGAAAACCTTCCTCCTTGA
This sequence comes from Phrynosoma blainvillii, assembly GCA_026167975.1. NCBI lineage: Eukaryota > Metazoa > Chordata > Lepidosauria > Squamata > Phrynosomatidae > Phrynosoma > Phrynosoma blainvillii. Next base: position 161,028,780 of record JANUYF010000004.1, read on the forward strand.
GAGATGCTTTAATAATATGCTGCAAGAGGCAGCTGAGATCTAACTGCATATCCTCCCAGGGCAAACAGCCAAGAAGAAAAGTGATCGAGAGGACAGGTTGTCCACCTTATTCATCCTGGCAGCTTGTCCCCATCACCAACTGAAACTGACCCAGTGTAATCCTACTTACAGAGTTGTTGGACACTTCATTGACAGCTTCTGCAGTCATGACAGCATCTAAGCTGGCTCTTATCCAAGAGATTTTATCTGTGAAATGATCATTAAAAGCATCACAGTGAACTGAGGAAGGTTCTAGAATTGGATTCAGGGGTTACAACATGTTACACAGAAGGCCAATTTTAGATAATAAAATACAGGTGAATATAATCTGGTGACTTCAGCTGCCTGTTAATTGGAGCCCTTAGAACTTCTTGAATACTGAACAGTTATGGCCACTGCATTATGAAAAGGACACTGAGATGAACTGGACCATCTCCAATGAAGAGCGTCCTAGATGTTGAAGGACCTGAAAACCAAAATCAGTGAGGAACAGTTGAAATAAATAGGACGGTTTTCTCCAAAAGGCATATTATAACTCTTTCAAATAAAAATAAATGACAGTAGCTGTCTCTGAATATCTGAAAGACTGCTGTGCAGAAAAGAAAACAGAATTGTTCTTTGTTGCTTCAGAGGGCAGAGTTAGAATCAATGGGTGGAAACTATAGGGAAGATTTCAGTTATAGGAAACTTCCCCAATGTGAGAGCTTGTTGTGACGTGTTCTGTTTTGCTGCAATACCCTTAGTAATGTGCTTCACTGGAGCGGAATTTGGATAGCCATCTGTTAGAGAATCTATAGTTGCATTCTGTATTGCAATTTCTGCATTGAGCAGGGGATTCAACTAGCTAACTTCCAATAAACCCTCCAACTGGGGGATTCTATGAAAGTGGGTCCCTGTGAGAGCCATGGGATGAGTTCATATACTCATGAACTGAGAATACTGTGGTGTACAATGGGAGGAACAGGCACAAACCTCCCATGACACACAGCTTAATATATGATATCAATGGTACACTTATTATGAGAGAAGTCATCCCTCTTCCTCAAAAATGCAGCAAAGCAATTGCATAATTCAGACTGGCAGATACACTTACCCACATTGTATATGTGTATCAGTTTTATACATACAGAATAAGGGCCCCACTGACTACTACTTGTTATAGCTGTATATTGCCTTTGGTATTGGAGGCACCAGGGAGCACACCAGATTTTCCAAAAGAAAGTTTTTCTGTGCTTTTTAGACTATAGCAAAGCCTTTAACTGCATAGATCATGAAAGGCTATTGAATGCCCTTAAAAACATGGGAGTGCCAACACATGTGATAGTCCTGATGAGGAAGCTGCACTCATGACAAAAGACTACTGTCAGAACAGAATATGGAGAAACAGAATGGTTCCCGATTGGCAAAGGAGTCAGACAAGGCTGTATTCTCTCACCCTCTCTGTTCAACTTGTATGCAGAACATATTATAAGAAAAGTAGGCTTGGACACAGAAGGGGGAGGAGTGAAACTAGGAGGAAGGGATATCAACAATCTAAGATATGCTGATGACATCATAATACTAGCGGAAAACCTCACAGACCTGGAACACCTACTAGGGAAGATCAAAGAAGAAAGTGCAAAGACAGGCTTAATATTGATCATTAAAAAAACAAAAATAATGACCACCAAGGACCTTCACAAATCCAGCCTAGACAAGGAAGAAATAGAAATAGTAAAATAATTCTCATACCTTAAGCATTGACAGGAATAATTCTCATACTTCAAACATTGACAGGAATGGGGACTGCAGTCAGGAAATCAGTAGAAGATTAAGAATGGGAAGGGCAGTTATGAAAGAACTAGAGAAAATTCTAAAATGCAAAGATATGCAACTCAGCACAAAAGTTAGAATCATACAAGCCATTGTATTCCCTATTATCATGAATGAATGTGAGAGTTGGACAGTTAAGAAAGATAATAGGAAGAAAATCAATTCATTTGAGATGTAGTGCAGGAGGAAAGTGCAGAGGATCCCATGGACAGCCAAAAAGACATACAAATGGGTCCTGGTGCAGATCAAGCCAGAAATCTCCCTGGAAGCCAAGATGACAAAACTGAGGCTATTGTACTTGGCCACATCAAGAGAATGTACAACTCATTGGAAAAAATAATAATGCTAGGAAAGGTGGAGGGAAGTAGAAAGAGGGGAAGGCTGCATGCTAGATGGGTTGACTCTATTAGGGAGGTCACGGATGTAACTTTGCAGGAACTAAGCAGAGCCGTGGAGGATGGATTCTTGGCGATGTCTCATCCACAGGGTTGCCATGTGTCAAACTCAACTCAAGGACAGCTAACAACAAATTGGAGGCTTTTTTTTCTTGCTACTAGATGCTAATGATCATAAGGAGGATGGTATTATTACACTCATGCCATGCCTGTGGGTCTCCCATACACATATAGTCATCCACTATAGTAACAGAAAGCTGGACTAGATAGGTATTTGGTCTGATCCAGCATGGTTCTTGTGTTAGTTTAAACACCACTCCCGCCTGGTCTGAAATGATGTGGGAACCTCATCTCACAGTGATGGGATAAGGTGCTCTCCCTGCTTGAACTATGGGCTTGTGAAGACACACCCAACTAAAAGTGGTGGCAAATATGGGTGTGCAATGCCAGTACCCTGGTGAGATCAAACTCTTATACCCAAAAAGGCTCCAAAGCTGAATGTAAAGTCCAAAAGGGGAAAATTTATTTTAAAGAACAAAAGAAAAAGATTTTTCCTCCCCAGCTCTAACAGGCTTAAAATAAAAGGTACTTTACAGTTTAGGTTTCAGCAATCTTCAGTGTTGTCATCTCTCTGGGTTTGATCTTGGATTGATCTCCTACTCAATGAAGCTGGTGCAGGGTCTTTCAACTTCTGATGCTCTTTACTTCTTTGTTGTTAATATTTACTTTAATTACCGGTAACTGCTTTTGGTAACTAATCTAGCTAAATGATAACTAAATTGGCTAATGGTAAATAAGTTGGCTAAATGGTAAATAAGTTGGCTAAATGGTGTAAGAAATGCCCTTTCTCTCTGTCTGAGCCTGTTTGCCACCAAACAGATAAAGTCAAGCCTGCCTAAGAAAAACTAAAATCCCAAGCTGAAGCAGAGCTTGCTGGGAAGGGGCAAACCAAAAACTAGAAAAATGCAGGGGTAGGCAACCTTTCCCCTTTGTGTTCAAATCTTTATTTATTATTAAGAAAATGTTAAAATAGACACTACAACATAAATCCTACAGAGTTCAAACAGACAAACAGACAAACATACAAATAATTACAAATACACAAATTACAAGTACAAATACATGGACAATATATATATATATATATATATATATATATATATATATATAAAACCTTCCTTGATCAAAGCACAGGATTATCTTGTCTTTCTATACTTTCTTTTAGACCTCCCAGGCATATTATTAACCTAACTTCAAGGAATGAATGATTAGTGTATAGCCCTTTTTCCAGATCAAACAGTACAATCAGATGTCTTATACCTTAAACCTAAATCATATTTGTTTGACCCATTATATTATCACAAGATTTTTTATATGATTATCCAAACATCAATGTCTGAAATAACATAAAGTCTTATTTATGGATATACAGTAAGTATTCGCTATGAACCAAAATTAATAAAGCTTTGGAAAGAGTCCATTCAGTTAATGATTATATACTGTAATTAATTGTAATTAAAGATTATATCAATAATTGAGTATAGATTTACGCCTCATATAATCAGTTTACCCACTCTTTACATATTTAAATCATTCCTAAATCTCTAATCTTTTAAAAAAATTGTCAGGACTTTAGATCTTTTGTCTTCATATTCATACCACAATTTCCACTCTAAATGAAATTTTGTTATAGATTTATTTTGACCAAGCCAACTCAACTTTTCTAGTTCATAAATTTGATACATTTTGTATCTCCATTCATCCACGTTTGGGATCTCTCTCTTTTTCCAATAACTTGCAAGCAACATTCTGGCTGCGGTAACCATTAGATAAAGTAGTCTTCCACCTTTTTTCCCGATTTCATTCTTCGTAATGTTGAGTAGGTACATTTTCGGATCCAAACCTGTGTTCAAATTTAATATGATCGTAATTTCCTTATTTATAAGTTTCCAATATTTTTGAACTACTTCACACTTCCACCATAAATGAAAGTAGAAGCCTGTCTTTCTTCCACATTTCCAACAAACCGGGTTATACCCCTTATAAATTTTTGACAAACGATATGGAGTTAGGTACCACCTACTCATAACTTTGAAAGCGTTCTCTCTCTGATCCGAATTGAAGAACATTTTTTTCACTTTTTTAAACCCATTAGTCCAATCTTCCAGATCTATATTTTGTTTTAAGTCCTTAGCCCATTTTACCATGTAGTTTTTAACTGTGTTTACTTCAGTTTCCCAATTCCTAATCACATTATAATATTTTGATATACTTTTTAGATCTTCACCAAATAGTACTTTTTCAAAGCTCTTTTCTGCAGCTCCTATCCTATTCAATTTTTTGTCCGATTTAAATTGATCAAGCAATTGCCTATATGGGAACCAACTAATGTTCCAACCCAACTCCCTTAATTCTTCCTGTGATTTAAATCGACACTCAGAGTTCTCATAGTCGATTAGGTCTTCATATCTTAGCCACTTTGAATCCTTATAGACCATTTTCATTAAAACCGCTTCAGCAGGGGAGGCCCAGAGAGGAATTTTAGAACACCATTTAGTTTTATATTTTAGCCAAACTCTCAGACAAGCCCTTCATATGTCGTGATTTCTAAAATTTGCATCTCCTTTAAATTTATCGTAAAAAATATATGAATGAAATCCGTAAATTAGATCTGCTCCTTCTAATTCAAGTATTCGAGGATTTTTAAGCAACAGCCATTCCTTTAACCAATCGAGAACCGAGGCGTCATAATACCAAATACAATTTGGGAAGGCTAAGCCTCCTCGTTCTACTGTATCATACAAATCTAAGGCCTGAATTCTATGTTTTTTATTTCTCCAAATAAAATTCAGCAGCTCTCTATTCCAATTTTTAAGAACTTTTTCATTTTCAATTATAGGGATGTTTTGAAAATAATAGATTACTTTTGGGAGTATGGACATCTTAACTACCGCCATTCTCCCCGTCCAGGAAAGATTTAATTGATCCCATTTCTTCATTTTTTCTTTGATTTCTTGCCAAATTTTTTGGTAATTATTTTTAAATAAATCTGAATTTTTGGTAGTTAGCCAAACACCTAAATATTTTGTCTTTTTTTCCCAATTAAACCCCGTCAGTTCCTTTAACCTCTCAATTTCACTATTACTGATATTCATCGTCATCAACACAGACTTATTTATATTTATTTTGTATCCTGAGACTAAACCAAAATCCTGTAAATAAATCATAAGTTTCTGCACACAATTTAATGGATCAGAAATCGTTAAAACCAAATCGTCGGCATAAGCTCAGAGTTTATAATTTTGCTTTCCCAGTTTAATTCCAGTGATGTCTTTGCTGTTTCTTAATTGACAAAGCAATATCTCCAATACCAAAATAAATAATAAAGGGGCAAGAGGGCACCCCTGTCTTACGCCCTTTTGAATTTCAAATTTAGATGTTTTATCTCCGTTAATTAAAATATAAGCGTCTTGTTCGGAATAAATATTTTTGACCCATTTTACAAATATTTCTCCAGCATCTATTTTTTGAAGAACCCCAATCATGAAATACCAGTTAACATTGTCAAAGGCTTTTTCCGCATCCAGAAAGATCAGAGCCAATTTTTCCTGTATATTTTTTTGATGAAAGTCAATTATATTTAATAAATTTCTAAAATTTTGTTTTGAACCTCTGGATGGGAGAAAGCCATTTTGGTCTTCATGAATCCAATTACCTAGCACCTTTTTCAATCGGTTTGCTAATATAGAAGTCAAAAGTTTGTAATCAGTGTTTAGTAAAGAAATTGGTCTATAACTATTGGGGTCGAATTTGTCCTTATCTTGTTTTAGTATCAAAGAGATATTAGCGGACTTCCATGATTGGGGAATCGAGCCTTCCCGAATACTATTTATTGTTTCCAAAAGTGGTGGAGTTAATTCAGCCACAAACGCTTTATAGTATTCATTGGAGAAGCCATCTGGCCCAGGAGCCTTAGAAGTTTTAGAGGAGCCAATTGCCTTTTCCAATTCAGTTTGTGAAATCGGCTGATTAAGTAGATCCCGTTGCTCTTTAGATATTTTAAAAAATGACATATTATTCAGGTAATTCTCTATCATGGATTCCTGTACGGGATCAGCTTTATATATACCACTGAAAAATTCCTGAAAAACTTTCTTTATCTGCGCCTGTGTAGTCAATATCTCATTACCTTTCCTAATTTGCATAATGATTCTCTTTGCCCTTTCTTTTCTAATTTTATAGGCCAATAATCTTCCGGGTTTATTTCCAAATTCATAATATTTCTGTTTTAAATATCTAATTTTTCTTTCTATCTGTTCCACTGTTAATATAGATAGCCGCTTTTGTATCTCTTTAATTTTTCTTTGTATATCCTCAGAATTTGGGTCCTTCTTCAATTTTTGTTCATTTTCTTCTAACTCCGAGGTGAGCTTTTCCTCATATTCTCTCCTTTTCCTTTTCCATTCAGCACCTTTCTGAATTAGAATTCCTCTAATTACGGCTTTATGTGCGTCCCAAACCGTATGTATTGGGACGCCTTTATCCAAATTCTCCTGAAAGAACAAATTTATCTGCTTTTTAATTGAATCCTTTATTTCCTCGTTTTTTAGGATATTAATATTTAATTTCCAATTAAACCTAATCTGTCCAATTTTCATTTCAAATAATATCAGATTGTGATCAGACCATATCTTTGGATTTATTTTAAATTTAGTTACCATGTTCAATAAATGTCTGGACATCCAGGCCATGTCTAATCTAGAGTAGGACTTATGACGATTTGAGTAAAAGGTAAAATCTTTTTCCTTGCCTTTTTTAACTCTAAAGACGTCTTTCATATTTGTCAATTCAATCAAATTGAAAAATTCCTTTGGCAGTCGGCCCTGATTCAACTTAATTTTTTGCTCAGATTTCCTATCAATCAAAGGGTCAACAACCCCATTGAAATCCCCCAACATTATTATATTTTCATGATCTAAATCCAACACTTTATCTTTTAACCTTTTATAGAATCTATTTTTATTTTCAAGGGGTCCATATAGCCCTATTAACAGGTATTGTTTACCTTCAACCATGATTTCAACCATTAAATAATATCCTTCAGGGTCAGAAAAAATCAATTTTGGATCAAAAATAGAATTTACATATAATGTTACTCCTCTTTTCTTAAAAGAACAAGCGGCTGTAAATTCCAAACCTAGTTTCGGGTTTCTCAAATATTTAACGTCCTTATTTTTAATCCTGCACTCCTGAAGGCAGCAAATGTCTAATTTTAGTTTCTGAAGGTAATGGAAAATCTTTTTCCGTTTTTGTGGGGTATTTAACCCTTGTACATTTAAGGAGAAAATTTTAAGATATTTTGAATGCTCCATGTCCTAATCTGATATATAAATTTGCTTACACTGAGAAGACAAAAAACAAAGCCAGTTATAGACAGTTATAAGTTACAGACCCCGCAAACCTCAATTATCAAAATACTCCTCAAGCTCAGATGGGGATAAGGTAGCCAACGAATATCTCTCTGCTCTACACCGATCAAGATCCGCGGAACATAGGGCTTCAATTACAGTTGTTTCTTTAATAATTTCCTCCTCCTCTCCCTCATCCTCTTCCTCCTCATCATCATCTTCGTCAACTATATCATCAACAAAATCATCTTCCTCATATAGTCGATTGTCACGGTTTTCATAATCTCTTCCCAGTAACTCCTCCTGAGGTTCGTGTCTCCGTGGCCTCCGCACGACCGCTCCTTCCATCTCCCGCTCTTTTCCTTTGCGGCTCCTTTTACTCACTTTCTCCTCCTCATCATCACCTTTATTTGGGGATTTCAGATCTTTCTGGTCTTTCCTCTTAGTCTCGTATTTCCTTTGCCGGTCTGCCATCTTTCTCATAAAATCCGAGGCTTGTTCCGGGGATGTAATTCTTATTCTTTTTTTTCCCCACCAAAAAGTCAATCCTTCGGGAAATTCCCATCTATATGTAATTTTCTCTCTTCTCAGAAAGGATGTTATTGAGGAATAATTACGCCGTTTTCTTAAAAAGCGACCTGAGACGTCTTTCATTATTTTTATATTCTCACCCTCAATCTGGAATGCGTCCTTATTATGTTTCATTAAGAAAGTGTCTCTAGTTTGCCTTTTTACAAAATTAATAACTATATCCCTCGGTAATCCCCTCTGCTTGGCCATAACGGAATTAACACGAAAAATCGTGTCTATCTCATGCAAAAGTTGTTGATCTGATTTTCCTAAGAATTCGGCCAGCTTTGTCGTCAACCTCTCTGATAGATTTTCATTTTTAACTTCAGTTAGCCCCCGGATTTTAATGGCTTTGTCTCTAATTTTCTGCTCGATTAAGGCCAATTCATCCAGATCTGCCTCTCTGTTATTTTCCATTTCTATCAATTGCCGTTCCGACCTTTCATTTGTATGTTCCAAAATCTCGACTCTCTTTCTTATGTTTTGCATTTCGCTTATAATTACATCTACTTTTTGATTAATCTCCTTCAAGTCCACCCGAATCTCCTGACGGACTTCTTTTTTAAAATCCAAAAATTGTCCTGCGAATTTTTTGGACATGGTGTCAATCTTCTCTAGAATTAAATAACTCAAATCTGTGGTCTTGGGTTTCTCATTTGAAAGGCGTCTTTGCGACTGAGATGCCATTTTTTGTGCCTGCAGTCTAGTTGTCATTATATTAAACAACAGATATGAGCCAAGGACGAATTATCCCCAATGTATCTCAAGGACAACTTACCAGTCAACAAACCCAGGTGTTCAATAAGGCACGTGAAGACAGGTGCTCAGTAAGGCAAAAACCACATAATATTGGTCTCAGTCAATAACTCAAAAGTCCGGAGTAGTTCAAAATTCAAAAAGGAAGAAAATAATCAGTAGTGGGTGACAACAGTCAGTATCAAAAAAAGGAAAAATTTAATACAGTTCTATTAATAGCAATAGCAAAGGAGCTCTCTTTCTACAGCCCAGTCTCACTTTCTCTCCGCTCCTTTCGTTCCTTTCACTCTCAAGACAAATCTAATGCCGAACTCTTCCTCTTTCAAAACTCCTAAGATCTTTAAACTCTCTTTGGCTCTCTCATTATATCCAAGAAGTTACTACCTTTCAGGTCTCTTTCTTAGTCCCAGCGATGATCATTACCATAATGAAGATCTTAAAAAACTTGCCTTTTTTTTAATAAAAAATTGGCGACTCCCCTGAGGCAAAGCCAAAAACTTGCTGTGGAGCCGTGGATTGCTCTCGAGTCCTCTTAGCTCCGGGCTGGCAGTCGCGGCAAAGAAATCTTGCCGAAACGCCGACTCCAAACCTATGAGGACCTCCTTCGATCCCCCTCCGAACTCCCCCTCCAGGGGTGCAAAATTTAGGACCCGTTCTGCTCTCGCAAGGGTCCAAAAATCTCCACAGAAGAAGACAGGTTGGAGAGATCATCCAACACACGTCCTGGCGGGGAGCCGTAACCAACCGGAAGTCGGCAACCTTTCCCCTTTAAGGGCCGAGGGACTTCAGCTCCCAGAAGCCTCAGCCATGTTGGCCAACAGTCCCATGATGGCCAATAGCTCCTGGGAACAGTCCAGGCTGGACATCACAGGGCTCCTAGTGAGTTTTAAGTGTCATGAAGATATTTGGGAAATGCTGTTGTGAAGAAAGTGCTGAAAAACTGGTCCCCAGTCCTCCCCTCAAAACGACAACCATTCTAAAAGTATTTATTTATTTATTTATTTATTTATTTACTGTATTTATATCACCACCCTCTTCAACCAGAAAGGCTCTCAGAGCGGCTCACAGATAATTAATTAGACATTTCCCTGCCCTCAGGCTTACAATGTAAAAATGACATGCCACACTGCAGCGTTAATGAAGTTTGACACTGCTTTAACTGTCATGACTCCATCATTGTATTTGTTTGAGAACAAGTCCCATTCAACTCAGTCAGGCTTACTTTCAAGTAAAGATTCCTGGAACGGAGCTGTTAGAATTTTAAGCCTCTTTATGTCACATCCTCCCTCCATTACTGTATGAGTTATTTAAGATAAAAGTGAAAAGTGCAGATTTGCTGATTATTTCTTAGGGTTAAGCTTGCCCCAGCTGCACTCTAAATGCTGCAACTTCTTCTTTTAAGGAGTCTGGCAGTGATATTTGCCTATTAAGCATTTCTGGCTTCAGAGGGCATTATTGATTTTTTCCACTTTTATAGCTGGCGGTATTTATTCCTATTTGCTTTCTTGCTGCTTCATTCTAGTTAGGAAAACAACGGCCACAACTAAACAACAGAAGCAAGCGCAGGCAAAGAAAACTGATGAGTCATGTTTTTTTAGCTGATCAGAAGGATGAAAGTAAGCTGCAGCAGCTGAGATGGAATAAAATACTTCAGGTTATTTCAGTAGTTTCTTCTCAAGTTGAAACATGGTTAAAGGCTTCCTGAAAAACCTGGAAATGTCCAAATAAGCATACATATACAAGAACTTTTTCCACTTGGTGTGCAATCCATTGCTAAGACCTTGACTACCAAGCAGAAGACACATAAAACAGAGGTACAGTCCAGGATCTAAACAAATTTCCTGTATGCGTCCTCTGGGCCATTCCATCTATTGGGCAAATAATACTAATGCATTTGACAACAACTATTAAGGAAGCTCCTTTATGGCCAGCAACCGTAGCACACATTTAATCCTCCCATTGGCATTTGTGAGTTCTAAATTAATAAAGGAAATCTAAGCAAAATCAAAGGGTTTCTCTTATTCATGCCATCTGTAAAGTGAACAGCCAATAAAGTAAATAAATAAATAACCCCTACAGTTGAAGATATCTTACAACTAATGGACACTCAGGATGGAAAGCTTAAAACATTAGAATCATAGGATCATAGAGTTGGGAGAGACCTCAAGGGCCATTCAATCCAACCCCATATGCCATGCAGGAACTCTCAATCAAAGCATCCCCGACAGATAGGCATCCAGCTTCTGTTTAAAGACCTCCAAGGAAGGAGACTCCACCACTCTCTGAGGGTGTTCCACTGTTAAACAGCTCTTACTGTCTAGAAGTTCCCCCTAATGTTGAGGTGGAATCTCTTTTCCTGCAGCTTGCATCCATTGTTCGATATTCTAGTCTCTGGAGCAGCAGAAAACAAGCTTGCTCCAGCTTCAATGTAACACCCCTTCAAATACTAAAACAGGGCTATCATATCACCTCTTAACCATCTCTTCTCCAGGCTAAACATACCCAGCTCCCTAAGTCTTTCCTCATAAGACTTGGTCTCCAGACCCTTCACCATTTTGGTCTCTCTCCTCTGAACACTCTCTAATTTATCAACATCTTTTTTGAATTGTAGCACCCAGAACTGGACACAGTATTCTAAAGCAGAATACAGTGGCGCTATTACTTCCTTTGATCTAGACACTATACTTCTGTTGATCCAGCCTAAAATCGCATTGGTCTTTTTTAGCTGCCGCATAACACTGTTGACTCATGTTCAACTTGTAGTTTACTAGGACTCCTAGATCCCTTTTATACATAATCTCATTAAGCCAGGTGTCCCCCATCTTATATCTTATATGTATGCATTTCATTTTTCCACCCTAAGTGCAGTACCTTACATTTCTCTGTGTTAAAATTCATTTTGTTAGCTTTGGCCCAGCTTTCTAATCTATTAAGGTCTTCTTGAATTACCTGTCCTCTGGAGTATTAGCTACTCCTCCTAATTTGGTGTCAACTGCAAATTTGATAAGCTGCCTTCTATTCCTTCATCCAATTCATTGATAAAGATGTTGAATAGCACCGTTGGTCGCTTCTCTCTAGGATGAAGAGGAGCCATTCCTGAGCACCCTTTGAGTTCGACCAGTCAACCAATTACAAATGCACCTAGCAGTCACATTGTCTAGCCCACATTTTACCAGCTTGTCTGCAAGAATATCATGGGGGAACTTGTCAAGGGCTTCACTGAAATCGAGATATGCTATATCTACAGCATTCTCTTTGTCTCTTTGTCTACCAAGCTGGTAATTTTATCAAAAAAGGAGATCAGATTAGTTTCACCTGACTTGTTTCTCAGAAACCCATATTGACTTTTTGTGGTAATGGCATTGCTTTCTAAATGTTCACCAACTCTCTGTTTAATGATCTGCTCTAGAATCTTTCCTGTATTGATGTCAGACTAACTGGACGATAATTGTTGGGATTCTTTTTTTTCCCCTTTTTGAAGATGGGGACAACATTTGCCCTCCTCCAGTCTGCTGGGACTTCTCCTGTTCTCCAAGAGTTCTCAAAAATTATTGCAAATGACTCTGAAATTACATTTGCCAGTTCCTTTAATAATCTTGGATGTAGTTCATCTGGTCCTGGAGACTTAAATTCATTCAGATTAACCAGGTATTCATGTACTTCCTCTTTACTTATTCCATGCAACATTTTTGCAGTTGTGTCCTCTGCTCCATTTTCCTCAGTTTGAGCACCCTTTTCCTTTTCTGAGAAGATTGAGGCAAAGAAGATATTGAGTAGTTCTGCCTTGTCTCTGTACCCTATTAGCATTTTGCCATCTTCTCCATATAGTGGCCCTATCATTTGCTTTTTCTTCCTTTTGCTACGGACATACCCAAAAAAAGCACTTTTACTGTTGTTAACCTCTCTAGCAAGGCAGAGTTTCTGTGCTTTTGCTTTTCTTACTTTCCCCTTATATGTACCAGCTATTTGCTTGAATTCCTCCTTGGTTATTTCTCCCCTTTTCCATTTCTTATACATGTCCCTTTTAAAATTAAGTTCAGTTGAAAGTTCCTTAGTCATCCATCCCAGTTTCTTGAGACACCTCCTATTTTTCCTCTTTGTTAGAACAGTTTGAAATTGTGCCTTCAGTATCTCCCTTTTGAGGAACTCTCATCCATCCTGAATTTACTATTATTGACTATGGGATGACCCCCAGTATTTCCTTAAGTTTACTGAAATCAGCATTCCTAAAGTCTAGAATACATGTCCGACTATGCCTGGCATCTCCTTTCCACTGTATAACAAACTCCAAGGGAACATCTCTCCCACCTAAGGATCCCAGTTTCTGCAGTCTCTTGTGGGCCGTTGCAGACCGGCCTAAAGGGTGGCCTGGGCGTGGAGTTGGGGTGGGGCAGCAGCATGCCGGCCACCCCAACTCCATCCCGATGCCGTCCTGATGCCACGTGCCCGTTTGCATGGTGTAGACACGCTGCACCAAAAGGGCACAGAAGAACTGCAGCACTGGCTCTTAGGGCGATCTTTTGCCACCCCTAAAAGAGCAGCATTTTGGAGGCTCTTTGGGGGGCAGCAAAAGGGAGGATCAGGACCACAGCATGAGGTTGCTACAGCCCCGATCTGCTGCTAGCAGAGGCAACCCAGAGCCACCCAAAACAGACCATCTTTAAAGGCCCTTGTGTCTCCCTTTTTGATGGAATTTTTCTTGAGATTTGTTAGAAAGCTCAGGAAAATAGAAAAGATTGATTTAATCTCACCAGCAAAGTGAAAAGCAGAAAGTGCATGAGTAGGAAAAAACAAACTAGGCCACTCTAATTCTCTCAGCCCCCATGTGTCTTCTAATAAAGAACTAAGACAAAGTCCTTAGAGTAATAAAAAAGGCAAATTTACTTACAAAATCATGTGCATATTCATACACAGGTGCAGCTTCATGTTGCAAAGAAAATGAGGTACAAAAAGTAGTCTACATGCTTGCAAAGAAAGTTTCTTATCAGCATGCTAGAAAGCAATGCTGCTCCAGTCAAAGGACAAAAGAGAAGGAGGAAGGTAATGGCGATCCCTCCAGAGACAAAGAAGACTGTACTCTTAGAGAAGGAGGAAATGGGGGAGGGGGTCATAAAACAATAAACTATCATAAACATGTATCTATATTCCTAGTAAGACTCAGCATGCATGAGTTGCAGAATCCCCAATAATTTTTGTGGATGGGGATATATATTGATCACTTCTAATCTGTTGGCCATCATTTTATTTGCCATATTTGTTGACATATGTTGGTTAGCATGGTTGACATGTTTGGTTCCTGGTGATTTGTTTTTCACTATTTCTCTTATTGCAGTTTCCACCCCACTTTTTAGAATATGAGGTTCATCTTCGTATGGCTCTTCATTCCATATGTCTTTCCTTTTGTCATCTCTTTGGTATAATTCTCCTGTGTATTGCATCCAACATCTTTTTATTTAGGAGCTCACAAAACAAAAAACTAATTAAGAATGCATAACATACACAAAAATCACATCATAGGAAAAGAAATAGTAGAAACTAGGGAAATAAATGAATTTAAAGCAATGATTTTGTGAAATGACACATTAAGCCTTATCCTATCATATCATATCTTATACCTTAATTCAGGGGTCGGCATACCTTTTGGGGGTGGGGCCATTTTCGCTGTCCCCCGATTGTCGGTGGGCCGAAGGGGGGGAAATGGCGCCGGAAGTGCGCGTGTGCACGTGCTCATGCACGCATGCACACTACTCCCGCCGTCATGCGTGCGCGAGTGCGGGGTGCCATTTTTCATTCCAAAATGGCACCCGCACTCGCGCACACATGCGCATGATGGCGGGAGGCATTTCGGAATGCAAAACGGTGCTGCACATCATGAGCGCATGCGTGTGCGAGCATGGGTGCCATTTTGGAACACAAAATGGCACCCTGCATCGCACGCGTGTACCAATGGCAGCGGCACGCGCACCCGCAGCGGTGCCAACAGCAACAGGACTGGCCATGGGCTGGTTACAAGGCCTTGACAGGCCGGGTTCGGCCCGTGGGCCTTAGTTTGCTGACCGCTGCCCTAATTCATAAGTAATTAATGAAAAGATTGAAACTCAGACAACTTTTACTATTAAAGCAAGTGTTACAGGAGTAACTTTGGCCATGGCACTCAGTGGACCCATACTCTCCATTGATATTGGGGAAGATTTTGGTTGCCTTTATTCATTCTTTAATGGAGTAAGAGTCATCTTGCTCCTGGTAGTGACTAATAGATTGAAATCAGTTTCTTCAGCATCAGCCCACTCACATCTGTAGATCTTGTTTCTCATTTTGAATCCTTTGGGATATGATAGCCATTTCTTGTTTGCCCTTATGAAAACCATCTGAGAGACATGTGCAGGTGTGAGCCTGCTTCTCAGATTTTGTTACCAAATTTCCAACCTCAGAAAATAGCCTTACTGAAAATACACTAGTGGCAGGACATAAAAGGTGCCATATTGCAACTTTAGACAAGGATGGCTGCACAGTCAACTTTTATTCCCAGTAGGAATGGGAACTTGTTTTTGGTTGGACAAAATGTAGTGGTAGAATTTCTCTGATATAAGATTCTAATTCTTGCCTCACTCCATTGAGAGCCAAATGTTCTGATGAACTTTTTGGTGTATTTTGCTTATTGTGGGCAGGCCTGTTGGTACCAGCTGTGCTGAGTACATTATGTGTTGAAACATGGAACCAACAGGTGTAACACTATGCATGGTATCTTTAGAACAGGTCTTAGAACAGCTGGTCTTACTGCCTAGGTGTACTGAGGTGTTTCCACTCCCGGCAATGCTATGGGTGGCTGTACTGTGATTCTGATCTGAGTGTGGCTGTTGTACTTTCTTACTTCGTTTTTTGTACAACTGCACTCTATGCTTAAGAATGTAATCCTCAACTTCCTTGAAGTCTATGTCCATTGTTTTCCCCTCTTGAAGCCTTTCTAGGGTGCTATCTTGATAAATTGGTTCAAAGAGGCTCACTGCATGGTATTTCAGGTCCTGATGGATTGCACGTTTATGTTTCTTGGCATTATCTCAAGAGCTGGCAAAACCCATGCAATAGAAGCATCATCACTACTAAGAATGGTAGTGCATTCTTTGAATATAACCAATATGTGGACCAAGTCTTGCATTATGGACCACTGCATTGGCTGAACATTCAACTTTGTCGAGACTCATTCATGTGTATACTGTATCACTGCCGTCTTTTGCTCTAAGAAGCACTCCAACATGTTCACAGTGCTGTAGGAACATCCACAAGAAATTTGTGCTCTGGAAGACCATTCTTTCTCTGCAACAGATGGATGGCTTCTGTTGGAGCAGATGAGCTTCTGAAGTGGGAACAGATTTGCTGAGCCACATCTATTACTTCCTGGACAACAGCATTGTTCTTATCTTGGAGTGCATTCCGAATGATAAGATTTATGCAGTGTGCAGTGCATGGCACATAACCCACAGCCTTCTGATGAATATATTTCATATAGTTGGCTGCATTGTCTGTAGCCAAGCATCCTAATTTGATTTGCATAGGTGTAAGCCACTTGTCAGTGATAGCCTGCAGATTTTCAGAAATGTTTGAAGCTGTATGTGAAAGTTGCCTCATCAGGGTGTTCTCACTGTTACTTGAAACCCAGTGAGCAGTGACACCTAGGTATGATTTGTTCTGATTGCTGGTCCAGCAGTCTCTGGTAAAGAGTGCAGCACCACCAACAGCTAGGCACAATTCTTTGCTAATACATTTGGAAACATCTTCCTCTAGTTTTGGAAAAGCAGTGTTGCAAAGAAAATGCCATGTGCGTACTTCATATCTAGGGCACATCTCATGGAACAACAGGTGAAATTCTTCATGCTCAATCAATGAAAAAGGCAACATCAGAAATAAAATGAAATGTGCAACTGCATTATTACCTCTAATTGATTTGATGCTTTTTGGAGGACAATTTTGAGACAAGGCAATGGACTCCTGGATGGACAATTGCTTGCACGCAGACAGTATTACTTCTCCAAATTCACTGAGATGCTGTCCCCCTCCTATGGTTGGAATGGTGGATATGTAACTTTTTGCAGAGAGGCTTTTGGAGGAGAAAGTAATTTGTTCTTGGTTAGGGGAGACATCAGTGGGTACCTATGTTGCAGATGTTTTATCATGGAAGTTGTCCCAGTCCTTCTGCACCCACCTGGCTTTCCAATCATCAGGTTTTTTAAAAAAAAAATATCCTGTATAATTTCTGACATCTTTGCCTGATGAAGAAACCAGTGAAGCTTCAAAAACTTGCAGCATGAATTTTCTGCATTTTGGTTGGCCTATAAAGTTATCACTATTTTGTGGAATTTGGATGTGATTATACTTTAGTGCATGGCCAACATAGCTACTCCTGGATATCTTTTCTGGTTAACCTTGAGAAAGTCTATTTCTCATAATCAAATAATCTACACAGGGTGGTTGTGGGGATGCAGTGAGGGAGGGCCTTATATCCCACTTTGAGCTCTTTGAAGAAAGAATGAGAGAAAGAAATGAGATAAAGAATGGGATAAAGTAGGCTTCTATTTTATAGTGAGGTTGACTGCAACTCACTTGGGGGGGAGGTGGGAAATTATCCTGCCCAAACCCAAATTTTTAGATGTTCAAAACTCTATAAATTTGTAAATTATGATTTAAAAAAAGGAAATCTTGGGGAAGGCTCTGAAACAAACATTTAACAAAATCAAAGCATATGTCTCCAAATTCCATCATTTCCTCCTCTTCTGTTTGATTTTTTAACACCTTTGCCTGATGAAGAAGCAGTGAAGCTTCAAAAACTTGCATGAAGTATTTTGTGCATTTTGGTTGGCCCAAGAAAACTATCACTGTTCTGTGGATTTTGAATATTACTGTACTTTGCTGTATGGCCAATGCAGCTACCCCTGGATATAAATTCTAGACAAATTACTCTAATTGTCATGGATAAGAGATTAAGGGCTAATCCATTGGCAGTCATGGCACCATGAGAAATCTATTATTTGATCTTTGGTCTCTCAGTTGTAACTTAATATTCAAAGGTTAAAAATGGAGAAAAAGTAGTGAAGACAGTCTGGACTCTACATTGACTTACAAGAATGCAATAACATCCAAAGTCCACAAAACAATTATACCTTTATTGGGCAAAAAAAAGCACAAAATATTGTAAGTTATGGAATGCACTGAAAGACATGGGTGTGCCACACTACATCTGATAGTCTTGATGAGAAATCTGTACCAAGGACAAGAGGCCATGCCACCAGGGGTGGGTTGGATATGAGAATCTTAATCACAGACCTGCATTTTGTCAAGATTTAGCTGTTTTCGTTTCAGGTGTTATGGAGGGAAATAAAATTTAAGTTCCATTAGCAAAACAAAAATATTATTCTCTTGAGATCCAAGTTGCCTCCTTCCTTTATACCTTAAAAGGATGGGGGCAGATTGGAACTCAAGAGGAGCATTGTTGTATTTTGCTAATGAATAAATCTTAAATTTTATTACTCCCACAAGGCCAGAAGGAGGAAGGGCCTGCCAGCATTAATTTCCCTCCATAACACCTAAAATGGGGGGGGGAAACAAACCCAGGAACAGATGATATTCCAGTTGAACTGCTGCAATCCACATTGACAGAATCAACTGTAGTGCTCACCAAATTTGTCAAGAGATATGAAAAACAAGAGGCCACTGTCAGAAAAGAACATGAAGAAACAGAAATTCATTCCTTCCTTTACTGGGGAAAAAGAGAGAAAATGAGAGAGAATGAGAGAGAGCAGCATTTAATGGGATTTAATGGGTCTGCTATGGTTAGGGCTAACCAATAAGTTCTTGCCACTTTCTACAGAGGCCAAATTTTAGACATTAAAGGTAGGGCGGATTAGAATGAACAACTGCTCTGTACAATTCACTTTAAAATCTTACATGTGTTGGCATAATAGGGTTTGCAAATAAAATGTGCCCCCCCCATCATTATTTGCTATGGTTTTTTTTTGTCCCCTGTTCACAGTGGAATCTAGGGCTCTTCCCACCAAACCAGATTGCATGGCAGTCTGTGATCTGATGAGAAAAGCATTGGTTTTTATCTATTCAACACAACCATGCTTGCAAATAATAATAATAATAATTTGTTCATATTTCCTGCCTCTCCCTGTGGATTGAAGCGGGATTACATCATTAAAAATATACAACAATATACAAAATATAATCAATAAAATACAACATTATTAAAAATTCAGTAAAATAGCCAATCAGCATCAACAATAAAAATAACCATAAAACATCCAAAAGCCAAGCAATCAGTTTAGAGTAATACTTATTTAACTTAGGGGACTACTAAAGAAGGTCAGGTGGATAGGCCCACCGGAAGAGCGCCGTCTTAAGTGCCT
Source organism: Phrynosoma blainvillii (assembly GCA_026167975.1). NCBI lineage: Eukaryota > Metazoa > Chordata > Lepidosauria > Squamata > Phrynosomatidae > Phrynosoma > Phrynosoma blainvillii. Next base: position 161,048,163 of record JANUYF010000004.1, read on the forward strand.
TCTTAAAGGCATCTAGAGTAGTGATAAGGCAGATATGTACTAAACTTTTAGGGATGCAGTTATTATGTATCCCTGCAGGGGAAAGGGGTTGGACTAGATTGTCCTTATGGGTCCCTCCCAATCTAAGATTCTATGAAAATAAACTCTGAAAGGGGCCAGGGTGCTCAATCCACCCCATAGGGCTACAAACCCTGAGAAAACCTGGCTTCCTGGCCTGCTGCTTCATTTACAATCAGTGGGGACATCCCAGATCTCATCTGAAGAGAGAGAGGGAGGGAGGGAGAACATTTTTTAAAAAAAAAAAAAATAGTTGATAACCCTGAGAGGTGCCTGCAAACACCCGTCCCTCTCAGCCAACTCCAACAAGATGACCACCATACTAGAGTTTGTCAGTAGAGATTGTGAGGCCTGGGGAAAAAAAACTTAGGAAGAAATACTGTATGTAAAATGGGTAAGTCATACAGAGGAAGGTGCTAGCTTGTTTTCTGCTGCTCCAGAGACTAGGACCCAGAACAATGGATGCAAGCTCCAGGAAAAAAGATTCCACCTCAACATTAGGAGGAACCTCCTGACAGTGAGAGCTGTTTGATAGTGGAACACACTTCTTAGGAGAATGGTGGAGCCTCCTTCTTTGGGGGTCTTTAAACAGAGGCTGGATGACCATCTGTTGGAGATGCTTTGATTTTGAGTTCCTGCATGGCAGAATGGGGTTGGACTGGATGACCCTTGTGGTCTCTTCCAACTCTATGATTCTATGATTCTAAATTATTAGAGTTGACACTTACCAATGAAGAGAAGCACTGGATATTGCTCTGCCTCTGTTGTCTGCGTTTCTCCCAGTTGTGCTGTGTGCATTCAGCTCCAAGTAATTTACTTCTAGTGAGCTAACTGAACTTCATTTCTATGGTTTAATTGTTATCAACAGAAGATCACTGCAGACCAGAATCTGAGCAGCTGAAGGAAGTTGTAAAACTATTCCCTGCTAAATTCTTCTTCTCATTTGTTTTTCAAAGCAAAGGTGTGAAGTGAGCAATCATGGGAGAAGGTGCCTTGTCTCCTTTCATCCTGTTGCTTTGTTATGATCATAAATGATGATGGTTCTGCTCCTTGTCAAGGGGATAATACTTGATTTTGTTTCATTTAAGGAAAGCCTCCTTAAATGTTAAAGCTACAATTTATTTATTTAACCCATGATTGGTTTGCTTTTGGGCAAGGAGAGTTCAGAATGTCCCGGAGGCTGAGAGAGTGTGACCTACCCAAGGTCACTTCATGGATTTACATGGCTGAGCTGGGCTTAGAACTCTAGCCTCCCACTCCACCATAGAAACTAACTGGATGAGTCCCATTTTTAAAAAAACTGTCAATCATATGATGCGCATCTACACATCTGCTGTCACTATTTCCAGTCACTAGCCTCATGGTCTGCTGGCAAGGGTCATGGATCCTGTCCCCATAGCTATTTTGCAAGCAATGTTAACATACTTGCAATCCACTTTCCTCATCTCCCTCTGGATGAGGAATACCTGTCTGCACAGACTTGATGCTTTGGGGGCAGCCTTGGATGTGGATGAGGATGAGGATGAGGATGATGTGAATGTTGACAGCCAGAGAAGGAGGCCACATGCCCTCAATAATGATGCTGCTGCGCACAATTTCATTTCCTTCTGTGGGTGAGGCTACTAGTTTTAACAGCGCTATGCAGTGCTTTTATGAACCTATGCCCAGGAGGTAGTGGGTTTATCCCAAATCAAAGGAAATTTGGGATGCTTTTGCCATTACTGTGTGGTCCAATGATATGTGGAAACAGCAGTACCACATATGATCGTGGAAGAACTGTGCCCAGATCTTACAAGACAGGATGCCTGTCTATGCCGGGCCATTTCAGTGGAGAAGCGGATTGCTATTGTTGTGTGGATGCTGGCACACAAAGGCTCCTATGCAACTGCTGCTACAGAATTTGGTTTTGGGAAGTCCACAGCCTGCAAAGCTTTTTATTGCCATGGAGTTGGTGCTACTGTGGAAGACTGTGTACCTTGGAGACCATAGAAAGGTGTGCATTTGTAGCTGATTGTAATTACTTTGTATCAACATCTGTAGATTTGTGTTTGTATCTTTGTGTTATTTTGCAACTGTTGGCTTTGCTGTGCACACTACTTATTGTGACTTGTACATTTCTAATATCCCTACAGGTGATGGTTGGCTTTGAGGTGATGGGATTTCCACAGGTGATCAGAGCTGAGGACGGCTGCCACTGTCAAATCATTGCTCCAGTGCATCAGGGTGGACAGTTCATCAACAGGAAAAATAGATACTCCATGCTCTTGCAGGGTACATAGGACCACACTGGGCTATTTATAGACCTTGTCACTGGATGGGCAGGCAGCAATCATGATTCTTTTGTCTTTTGTCATTCTCCCATTCATGATACATTGAGGGCAGGTGTCTATGTTCCAGGGTACCCCACAGTGACAAACTTTGGATGACAAGTAGGACCACTATTGGTGGCTGATGCTGCCTATCCCATTAAGCCCTGGGTCATGACACTGTTCAAGGGTGTTTTGCATCCTTGCCAGGCAGTATACAACAAACATCTCAATAAGGTGAGAAATGTGGTTGAGAGAGCATTTGACTGTCTTAAGGCATGGTGGCGATGCCTGACAGCCCCCTTGGAGGTGGCAGATCAAAATGTGAACTCTGTCATTGCCACATGTGTGATATTACACAATTTTTGACGTTGTCACACGGGGCCCAATCCAAACAAAATCCACATGAAATCCTGAACGATACCGGATTATTGGCCCGTGTTTTCACACGACGTCGCACAGAACCCCGACAGAACCCCAACAGAAAGTGGAAAGATCCGAGATCTTTTGAATTTCGGTTTCTTCAATAAATGCAATTGTGCAATGAGGGTGATTCCGCATTTAACACAAATGTGATCGCCAAATAAGTATTGGGGAGCATTTCCCCATCATTACCCATGGTTCCCGCGAGCATTCCTCTATCTGCGCATGTGAAAGAGGCTCATTCCTCTATCTGCGCATGTGCAAGAGACTCATTTCTACTACATTTACGGGATATTTTCGCTTGTGTGTGGACATTCTTTGCACTTGCTGTAAATTCGCAATTAAGGTAAAGACGTTTGCGGAAACAAGTTTATTTTCGGTTTATTTTCGTAATGCCTCATTTCCACTTTTATTTTCGCTTTCTGGCCCACGTGTGATAACGTCCATAGTTGAGTCTGAAGGTGAGGTACTGACATGCCGCCCTCCTCAACTTGCAGTCTACAGAATGGATACTGCCAACACAGTCTTCCTTAGTGAGACCCAGGAAACAAAGGAGGGTGAAGCTACAAGAGAAGCATGTATTGAATTCTTCTGCCACCAGCAGCAGCAATGAGCCCCAGTTCCTTAGGTGTCTCACTACACCTCACAATTTCCCTGGCCATAATAAATGAATTGTTCACAATAATTGCAGTTCTGTGTTTATTTTCCCCTGTGGTCACTTTTAGCCACGGGTTGGTGTAGTGTGGGTGGGTGCTATGGTGGTAACATTGGCATCAACAGTGTAACCTTGCTTTTACAATGCATCAAAAAACGCACATGTTTGGTAGGCACTGAAAGTGTATAGCTCAAAATGTTTTATTTAAATATAGCAGGCTCCACTTTTGCAGCCTCTTTTGGGAAAACAAAACTGTGCATGCAGTCTACTGACTCCCCGTGCCCATTGTTCTACTATAGTTTTTGTGGGTTTTTCGGGCTGTGTGGCCATGTTCTAGAAGAGTTTCTTTCAGAAAGAAACTCTTCTAGAACATGGCCACACAGCCCGAAAACCCCACAAAAAAACTATGGATGCCAGCCATGAAAGCCTACGACTTCACATTGTTCTACTGCTTCCTGACCAATGAAAATATTCCATAAATTCCCAGTCCATCCATGGAACCAAGCCTTGAAAAGTTTTACATTGTTTCAAGATACCTGCCTGTTAAGCAGACACTGATAACGTATTGATTAGAATGATTATTTTAAGCAATTTCCAAAATGAATTGGTGAGAAATAACAGTGACCCAATGAATAATTCGTAAGTTGGGAATCATAGTGGTACAGAAGCTCCCCTACATAATAAATTACTGGTGGACACATGAGACACACCTTCTTCTGGACAGTATCGCCAAGCAGCATAGTGCTGTCAGGAGGTTGATGCAGTCCTCCAACAAGAAGAACATAAATTTTTATCAGGTTGCCTCCTGTGACCTGGGCCTTAAAGGTTATGATTGGTTGACTGCTCAGTGCTGAACCAAGTTTTCAAACCTTAAAGGTACATTCTATTGGGCCATGGAAATATTTGATGGGGATCTGCTGCCTGCAAAAAAAGCCTTTTTTCTTCCAGTGGATGAAGGCACTCTGGAATGCTGCAGTTTTTGTGTTGACCATGTGATGATGTCCACGTGTATAGCCTTCTTTGTGGTTGTATGAAAAATGTGTTTGCAATGAATAGGTTGGAGGCTTCACAAAAATCTATCAGATGCTCACCTGCATCATTTCTTTTGCCTAATCCAAATCTATTTACTGGTTGTTTTTTTAATCTTCTTTGCTTCCAACTTTTGCGTTCCAATCTCCAATGATCAGCTTGACATCCTGTGTTGGTGAGTTGTCAATTTCTTCCTGTACTCTTTCATATAATCTTTCAATTTCTTCCTGTTCTGCCTCTGTGGTTGGTGCATATACTTGAATTATGGTGATATTCATAGGTTTCCTATGGAGGCTTATTGAAATGATTCAGTCTGATTTTGCATTGTATCCTCTGACTGTTTTTGCAACATCTTTTCTTAGTATAAAAGCCACTCATTTTCGTCTTGTCTTTTCATTGCCTGAGTAGAACACTGTGTGGTTGTCTGATTCAAAGTGGCCCATTTTCACTATTTCTAGCTTCCCTTGGCTCATACTTCTCACATTCCATGTCCCTATTTCATGTGTGGTGCTGCTTGTGATGGGGTTTGTCTTTCTGTGAGTGTTTCCTGCTTGCTTCTTCATTTTTAATGCCCTTAGCTGCTCTTGCAAGTGTGTTTTCCTTTAGTTTCTATCTATCTCTGTTAGTGCTCTTGTCCTGCCTGTGTGACTCTTTTGATATCTCCTCATTAGGTTTTCTAGGTGGAGGGTTACACAAGGAGGAGCACCTACACCTCCCTGTGTGCAGTGCTGACAAATGTTAACTATGATGTCACTGCTGTTCTTCACTTTAGTGACACCTACCACTACTATTGCTGCCCAGTAGTTTTTTCACTATGCCATTCTCCCTCCCCCCATTATTGTTGAATTGATCATTTCTCTGCCCTTCTCTTCCCTCCTCCCTCCTTTTCCATTCTCTCCCCATGTCCTTTCTTTATTTTAGTCTCTCATCTGTCTTCAGACCTTGTTTGATTTGCTTTGCCTGTTCTCTCTGTGTTCTCCTGTCCTCCCTCTGGAAGTCAGGGGGGGATGAGATGGTCTGTGCTGGGGCTGAGATGGACTCACGTGGCTGGCTTTTCTCTTCCTTTTCCCCCCAGCTGTTTCTCCTCTCCTCTCTCTGGAAGGTGGGGGGGCTGAGATGTACTCACGTGGCTAGGAGAGGATTAGATAGAGTCTTTTTTCCTACCTCTCCTTGCTGCTTCAGATGGGAAGAGGGGATTGGATGAAATCTTTTGTCCACCTCTCCTTGCTGCTTCAGATGGGAAGAGGGGATTGGATGAAGTCATTTTCCCACCTCTCCTTGCTGCTTCAGATGGATAGAGGGGGTTGGATGAAGTCTTTTGCCCACCTCTCCTTGCTCCTTCATGTGGTCTAGGATAAAGTTCAGCTGACTAGAGGAATACTGCGTCAGTTTATCAGCAGTCTTTTCCACTATGCTTTGATCTTGCTTTCTATTAATCATGGCAAGTTGCTCAGCTGGGGTCAGTGTAACCCTTTGTCTGGCCATGATGGTCACTGAGGAAGAGAATATACAATTGAAAAATTATGAGTAGAGCAGCATTACTCATGACATAGAAAAGCCAAATGCTCCCCAGGAAAACTAGGTGAGATGTGTTAGGCATGGCACACTAACACCCATCCCAAAATTCCTCTAGTAGAACCTCCAGGCATATGTACCAACCATTCCTTCCTGTGGACAGGGATGTTCCAGGTTCATGTGGGTTCTCATCACTGGGGCCAGCAGCAGGTTCCTCTATCTGTGGCACTTCCTCCTGAGACTCTTCAACCTGGGTGGCCTCGTCATCTTCTTCCATGGGAGTAATTGTGAGCAGAATTGATTCCTCTTCCACTCCTAGAAAATCTGCAGAAAGGAGTGGTAGATGTGGGGCAAGAACCATTTTTGGTTGCAAAATAAAGCATCTCAATATTGGCATTTTGATGGAGATTAAAGACTCAAAGAAGCCTTAATATGAGTGTATGCAGAAAGAAGATGCAAATATTCTTTATTGTAGTAGAAGTGAATAAATTTGCAGCGCAACACATTCCCAAACAGCAGCAAGCAAAGAAGACTCTATCACAGTAAATGGGCACCTTAAAAAACAAGCATTGCATTGGCAGCCTTTTCTTTATCCCTGTTCAAAAACTAACTGAAACATATATTAGAAAAATAAAGCACACACACACCCCCAGCATCATCATTTATCTGACCAATCGAACATGTTCTCACTTCCAAAAAATTTTAAACTTACATTATGAGAACAGCTCTTCAGAGCCCTCTGTAGACTGTTGAAGCTGTTGCGCTACCATGCAGGGTTCCTGTTGAGTAGTCCCTCCCAAGACTATCACTACTTCCATTGCTGATGTTACCCTTTGGCATCAACACTTGCATCTCCAGCAAAAATCTCCTTCAGCTCTTGAAAGAAGGGCATGGTTATTGCTCCACTCCCGCTTCTGAAAGCAATCTGGTTAGTGATCTTAAATTTTACACTTCATAGCCTCGGCTTTGGTCCTACACTCCAAGCCAGTTCTATCATGCTCTCTCTCCCTCATCTTGATGGCGATTTGAACATAAATATCTATATTGTGGTGGCTATGGTTGAGCTGCACTTGGACCAGCTCCTGGCCCCAAAGAGCTATGAAATCTATTGTCTCCTCCCTTTCCCAAGCAATCCCTCTCCCACCTTTTTTTTTGAGAAGTCTGCCATGGCTAATCGAAGGGTAGAGGGGGGAAAGCCAGCAGATTTAAAGGGGTCCACAATGCTATGGATGATGCAACTGCATGTGAGGCTTTTTAAAAATGGTGCTGTGCCAAGGGTAGAGGAGTGGACACAAAGGACACAAAGGTAGGAGGGCACAGGTGGGCTCCAGTAACCTTTGGCCAGCTGGGAAAGCCCTCCCTTCCCTATGACTTATGCCAGGGATGACTTCCAAATTCTTATACTTTGAATATTTTGTGGTACTTAGAGATTTATAGTATTTTCCACCATCATTTGTTATTTTTCCTTTTCTCCCATTATATCAGTAGGTATATCCAGAGCATGTAAAAATTAGTTTTTTGACTGCAGTTTTCAGTACGTCATTCTAGGAGTTGTAGCCTAGAGAATAAAATAACTTTCCAGGCTCTGCTTCATGTTTGTGAAGATTTACTTCAGGAGTAAATTTCCAGTTCCTTACTAGGTCAGACCTTGGAGATGAGGTAGAGTGTGCCAGGTAATTCTTTAGGATTATTTCTTATCTTTGCAAATTATGAAGAAGAATTGTTGCCACAACTACCTAAGCCAATGTATACTTCCACAAGACCACAGCCAAAGGGTATGAACTGCAAACTGATGAAACAGGCTCACACTCCCTCCCCACTCACAGACCCCAGCCATGTCCAAGAGGCCCTTAGTTCTGACTTTCCTTTCTTACAACTCTTTCATCTACCATTAATTAAATACACAGTAAGGCCCATCAATCCAGTTTTCCTGAGTCTCCCAACCGAAGGACATTCCATTTCCACAAGGAGAACAAGATCACTAGAGCCAATTAGCTAGTCATGCCACAGGGTGGTGCTGCATGCCAGAATCTTGAATTGCCCTTGTATATCTGGGGTGAAGAGATTGGTCAAATAATAATAATAATAATAATAATAATAATAATAATACTTTTTATTTGATATCCCGCCCCTCTGAGAACAATCGGGGCGGCTTACAAAAGAAAATCATAGTACAACATTTAAGAACTATTTCCCCCCTCCCACCCCTTAAAAAATTATTAAATCCAAACACTGTAAAACAGGAGTAGGCAACCTTTCTCCTTTAAGGGCTGAGGGACTTCAGCTCCCAGAAGCCTCAGCCATGTTGGCCAATAGTCCCATGTTGGCCAATAGCTCCTGGGATTCTGGGAGCTGAAGTCCCTCGGCCCTTAAAGAGGAAAGGTTGCCTACCCCTGCTTTAAAACATACCATATAAAAGAGGATATGTATCTCTATAAAACATCAGAAACAGTAATACAGGAAGGTGCTGGCATCAGAGTATAGAATCTCAACTCTCAAGAAGGTCAGAGGGGAGGACACATCTCCAGAGTATTCTAAGGCCTTGAGCCTTTTTAAAGCTGTCAAGTGATGTCAATTGACGGATCTCCTCCGGCAGGCCATTCCATAGTTTGGGGGCGACAACAGAAAAGGCCCTCTGGGAGGTAGTCACCAGCCTCGTTTTATGAGGCTGTAACAAATTCCTCCCAGAGGACCGGAGGGTACGGGGAGGATTATACGGGAGGAGGCGGTCCTTAAGTAGGTATTGGATACCTCCTTATGCATTCCTAAAGGAGCATTTATGCTGGCTAGCCAGGGAGTTATTCAGATGATGAAAACAATTCCAGAAGAATGTGGGTTGAATCTTTATTGTTCACATACATTTCGAATGCACCCAAGTATGTTGGGTGGGGCTGCAAAACAAAAACAAAAACACTTAACGCTGAATAATCAATGTCAGGGTTTTCCCTGAGTGTTCATATGAATAACAGATGCAGATAGACCTGGGATAAACTGGGATAAAATTCTGGTGTCTTGAATGTGTTTCGAATACGTCTGCATCATCGACAACATCTTTATTCACAGTACTGACATGAGTGAGTGATAGAACTCATAGAGATGTGATTCCAATTAAAAAAAAAATAGTGTGAACTGAAAAACCGGAATGCATGAGTGAGATTATTCTCCAGTCACTCTAAAAAAATGTCTGTATAACCTCCAGGTATTATGCCAGTATAAGCCACCAACAGGATTATGGCCAAAATGCCCAGATTACTTGTAGTGCAATAACATGCCCAAACAGGTACAGTGTGATGAACTATAATTTATCCTCCTTGATCCTTTGCAACAAAGTCACAAAGGAAAATTAAGTATGAGGGTTTTCCCTTTAACTAGCACACTTCTACACTTAAGAGCTTTCAGTGGGTGCAGGATTTCTGCCCCAGCACAGAAAGGTTGAATTGCCAAAATGCTGCTTCAGTTTCAGGTAGAAATAATGCATCCTCCTTTGTACTTAACCACATTATAAAGGCCTCAGTGTGGAGGCTACAGCAATATCCAGGCCAACTGTACACCATGATTGTCTTTCTAGTATTTGTTTATTTTAACCATGTATACTTACTTAATCAAAATACAATGAACAATTAAAACAGAAAACATGAAAAACAAGATAAAAGCAACATAAAATCACTAAGCATAGATAAGGCTGATCAGATTAGATTAAAAGAGCAAAAAGATCCAAATGACTGTGAAACAGGGATGCCCTAAGATATTTTGTTATCTGAAGCAGAACAACAATTGCAGTGATCTAACTCCACTAACCCAAGTCTAGATGCACAGTACCCAGAGGCAGCCAGGTGACAGAAAATGTTGCAAGCATTCTCTTCATCCCTCACAGCGAAAATATAATAATAACAAAGTAAATAACATTTTTCTTTACAGTCTCTGTGCCTTCCAGGAATGTGCCTGTGTCTGTGCTGAGCCTTCCATGGAAAGTGACTGACCTGAGTAGCTTTAGTGGGAAGCCCACACTGCACTTTCTAACATACATGCACCAGGATGCTAAAGCTACTGTCCCTCAGTTCCTTTTCATGCACTCTCAGAGGAGCATTGCTAGGATAATTCTCCATCACTTCTATTGCTGCTGAGTTGAATTAACATCTTAAATTCTCTTTAGATTCCTTCTCCAGCTTGCTCACTTAATGTAGCAGTAGTTCCTTTAAAATATTGTTACAATAATTGTTTTAAAATTGAATGGTTTATGCAAGGCATTGGAAATCTGATATAATACCAATAACACAGGAATGGGAAGCCAAATTAAATGAATTGGCAACTATGGACAGACTTTCCATGTACATAGCAGGAAAATCAATCCAACATTATGAAAGGAAATGGGTGAAAAGTACATAATCATTGGAACTAGGACATACTTAAATATTGTGCAAAAAACAATACACACACACACACACACACACACACACACATAGAATACATAGAAAATACTTTACGATCAACAGAATTGAAGTAATGGTTTCAAATAAAATTTTATTTACCCCGGATGAATAAAAATCTTAGTGAAAGTTATATAGAAGTAAGTAAAATCCTAAATATTTATGCATATGTATGCTACATTACCAAGTTTAATGAGTTGCTATTTTTTGTTCACTCCTTTATAGTTTGGTAATGCAATTTGATAAACCAATAAAAATGATAATTAAAAAAATAATTGTTTTAATATTTTAAAAAATCCTTTTGTGGGTCTCCTGCCATGGCCCTAGATGTAGAAGCCCAACTGCCATGGATCCGAAATGAGAACCTCATGTAGGCACCTGAAAAGTTATGTCTGCACCTACAACAATTTGCAGTTCAAAAGGGCCAGGCTTAGGAGCTGCAAAGCAGGACATTCACACCTAGCAGATTTCTGAGTACCAGCCAGAATGTGTCCAGTTGAAGATGAGATAACATTAACATCCTATCTCCTCTCCTTGGAAATTGTCTACTTCAAAGAGTAGTAATCCGGAATTCCTTGATATACAATAGCAACTCTTCACCTCAGGCTATGTTTAAGGGTGTAAATGTGTTATTTTTAAGATGAGCAGAGCAATAAATCTTTGCTGAAGCCGCTGTGAGCAGCATCTCTCCCTCCTTTCGTCTCACCACTTAGGAATGCAGCCTGCAGCATTCAGCTTGAATTCCAGACCAGAGGCAGAAGTTAGCTCTCAAGAAGCACATTTTATTTCTTTAGTTGCAGTAAGTATTTACAAAGGAAATTAGTCCATCAGCAGAAAGAAAACAAAGGAATCTCTAAAAACTAACCAGTTAACCAGCATAAGAAAAAGAATACAGCTCCACCCCCCAAGCTGAGGGCTCAATTGATTTGTGGACATTTGTAAACAGCCTCAAAGTCCAGCCTCTTCTCGTGACTCATAGTCATGTGGGTAATGGTTCTCACAATCCCTGATGATCTAATTTGTTTTTCCTCTTGCCTTCTGTGTTCCCAGAAACAATGACCTTGGCTGTGTTTCTCTAAGTTGTTTTTGTACTACACCTGCAAGCAAAAACTTTCCCACATCTGTACATTTCCACTCTGCCTACATATCCCCAAAATCTCAGGCACATTGGGTCTGGTTATATTTTATGGTGATACTGAGCCACTGTGAACTCTGACTTGGGTCCCGGCTCTTCCCATTGTCATTTTCCCTTTCATAATGGTTGAGTCTATCCATCTTCATTCATCGTTGGAGCAACCTCCGTCAGGTAATTATCACTATTAGAAAGCCTTCTGTTCCCTATCCAAGCTAACTACTTTATTCCTGAGTTCTTGTGTATATGAGTGAATGCTAGAGTGTCTTTGTATGTTTGAATCCCCAAATAAATCACAAGTTCATTGGAAAGTTTTGTCTCTATCAGTCTGTTCCCTAGCCACTTCCATAAACATAGGATAAAAGATCATAGAATCATAGAGTTGGAAGAGACCACAAGGGCCATCCAGTCCAACCCCCTGCCATGCAGGAACTCCCAATCAAAGTATCCCTGACAGATGGCCATCCAGCCTCTGTTTAAAGACCTCCAAGGAAGGAGACTCCACTACTCTCCGAGGGAGTGTGTTCCACTGTCGAACCTCCCTTGCTGTCAGGAAGTTCCCCCTAATGTTGAGGTGGAATCTCTTTTCCTGGAGCTTACATCCATTGTTTCAGGTCCTAGTCTCTGGAGCAGCAGAAAACAAGCTTGTTCCCTCCTCAATATGATCCCATTGGAGACTTGGACTTTAGTAATTCCCCAGGTTCAAGTTCTTCTTACAATATATTTTTGACTAGATCTATGTACGTCTCCTGCCCTTCTTGTATTATTTTTAAAAAGTTCTTCTGACATGGAGGTAAAATTGGGGAGGGGGACATGAACATGAGTACCAAATGGTTCCAGACCAAAATTACAGCAGGGCTTCCACTTATTCAATTTGGTCACCTTAGTGGATGACCTGCACCGGGAACTAGACAAGGGGAGTGTGTCCCTGTTGCTTTTGCTGGACCTCTCAGTGGCTTTCAATACCATTGACCATGGTATCCTTCTGAATCACCTCTCTGGGATGGGTACTTGAAGATACTGTTTTACTGTGGCCCCCTTCCTTCCTGGAGGGGCACTCTCAGAAGGTGATGGTGGTGGAATCCTGTTTGACACCTTGGTCATTGACCTGTGGGGTCCCTCAGGGCTCAGGGTCCTATGCTATTTAACATCTACATGAAACCACTGGGAGAGGTTGTCCATAGTTTTGGAGTAAGGTGTCACTTGTACACTGATGATACCCAGCTCTACCACTCCTTTCCACCTAATTCCAATGAACTTGTTCATATCCTAAACCAGCGTCTGGCAGCTGTAATGGACTGTATGAGGAATTACAAATCTAGACAAGACAGAGGTCCTCCTGGTCATTTGAAAGAACAGGGATTCAGCCTGTGTTAGTTGGAGTTACACTCCCCCTGAAAACTCAGGTTCATAGTTTGGGGGTACATAGTTTGGGGGTACTTCTGGATTCAATACTGAACCTGGAAGCCCAGGTATCAGTGGTGACCAGGAGTGCTTTTGTACAGCTAGAGCTGTACAAGATTCAATATTTTGTACAGCTAGAGCTTGGACTGCCTGAGGAGGTTAGGTATCGGGGGGACTGCTTTGCATTGGTTCCAGTCCTTCCTCTCGGGTCGGTCCCAGAGGGTGCTGCTCGGGGACTGTAGCTCCAGTAAGAGAGACCTCACTTGTGGGGTCCCTCAGGGAGCTATTTTGTCCCCGATATTATTTAACATCTACATGAAGCCGCTGGATGAGATAATACGGAGTTATGGGGCTGGGTGCTATCAGTATGCTGATGACACCCAAATCTATTTCTCCGTGTCTCGTTTGTTGGCCTCAAATTCCAATGGCATCTCCTCTCTCAATGAATGTCTTCAGTCGGTAATGGGCTGGATGAGGAAAAACAGATTGAGGCTGAATCCAGACAAGACGGAGGTGCTCACGGTAGCAGCCCTGAAACCAAGAATCGGGTTGCAACCTCCAGTCCTGGATGGGGTCACACTCTCCTCCAGTGACTGTGTTCGCAGTCTGGGGGTGCTCCTAGACTCGTCGCTCCTGATGACAAATCAGGTAAATGCGACGGTCAGGAGCGCTTGTTATCAGCTTCGGCTGATACGCCAGCTGCGCCCTTTTCTGGAAGTAAGGGATCTCGAGACCGTTGTGCACGCGTTGATAACCTCACGCCTCGACTTCTGTAATGCACTCTACATGGGGCTACCCTTGTGCCTGGTTCAGAAACTACAACTGGTACAGAACATGGCGGCCAGGCTTGTTGTGGGTACATCTCGGAGGGACCACATTACTCCGGTTCTGAGGTCCCTCCCCTGGCTGCCTATTAGTTTCCGGACCCAGTACAAGGTGTTGGTTATTACCTTTAAAGCCCTAAATGGCTTGGGTCCAAGCTATCTCAGGGACCGCCTACTCCCATATAATCCTCCACATGCTCTTCAGTCCTCCGGGAGGAATTTGCTGCAGCCTCAGAAATCGAGGGTTGCGGCTACCTCCCGGAGGGCTTTTTCAGTTGTCGCCCCCAGGCTCTGGAACAGCCTGCCGGACGAGATCCGTCTATTAACATCTTTGGATAGCTTTAAAAAGGCTATTAAGACAGATCTCTTCCGGCAGGCCTTTCCAGACTAGCTATCCCCACCCCGGACATAAACAGCCGCGCTAATGATGCTCCTACGTGGCCCCATCGGTAGATGGAGGGGATCATTTAGTTAGGCTTTAGTTATTCTGTGTAGGATTTTAAATTTTAATCATGTTGATTTTAAATTTGTCTGATTTAATATTGTTTTAAGGGGGGGGGTCTTTTGTATTATATGTTTTATTTGGATTATGTTTTAAACTTGTAAGCTGCCCTGATTGGGTCCCCATTGGGCGGGGTATAAATAAATTTTATTATTATTATTATTAGAGCCTGTGCGCCAACTGCAACCATTCCTGGAAACATCAGATCTGGCCAAGGCGGTACATGCCTTGGTTACATCCCATTTGGATTACTGTAATACACTCTACATGAGGTTGCCTTTGAAATGTGCTCAGAAACTTCAGCAGGCTCACAGAGATTCAGCCAGGCTGTAAACTGGAGTAGGCTACAAGAAGCATACAACTCCTTTGTTGCAACAGCTCTATTGTCTGCCAGTCCATTTCCAGGCACAATTCAAAGTGCTGGTCTTGACCTATAAAACCCTATATGGCTTGGGTCCAAGTTATTTGAAAGACTGTATCTCCTTTTAAATGCTGCATGATGGGGTGAGCTCCTGTCACTAGCCTCAGCTTCTGCCAGCCTAGTAGTTCGAAAGCATGCAAATGCAAGTAGATAAATCGGTACCACTTCAAATGGAAGGTAAACAGCGTTTTGTGCAATCATGCCAACCACATGATCACAGAGTAGTCTCTGGCAGCGCTGGCTCTTTGGCTTAGAAATGAGATGAGCACTGCCCTGGACACAACTTAACAACCCTGTCAATGGGGAATACCTTTACCTTTACCTTTCTCCCTTCATGAGCCCACTAGAGGGTTGAGATCTTCCAGAGAGGCTCTTCTCTCTATCTCACCACCTTCTCAGGCATTTTTGGTGGGAACAAGAGAGAGGCCTTCTGGGTGGCTGCTCCCAAGCTCTTGAACTCCCTCCCAAGAGAAACCAGGATGGCTCTGTCTTTGCTTTCTTTTTGATATAAATGTTTTTATGCCACCAGGCTTTCACATATTGACATGGGTGCTGTTTTGTTTTTGTTTTAAAGAGTTTTAAATTTTAATAATGTAATATTTTAATCATTTAAATTGTTTAATTGTTTTTTAACTTTGTATTTTTAATACTGTTTTAATTTAGACTGTTTTAAATTTTGTTAGCTGCCTTGAGTCCCTGTACCAGGAGGAAGACAGGAATTATTATTATTATTATTATTATTTATTAAATACTAGAGCAAAACACATCTTTGTCTGTGCTGGCCATGCCCTTCTTCTCTGTGGACCCTAGCATGATGCGTCTCATACTTCTAACTCAAACAAATCCCTTTCAGATGATCTTCAGTCCAAATCAACCCGTAAAAGAATGGCTTGAGATACAAATACTGCCCTGAAAAAAGAAAGATGAGAGACAAGAAGTCAAGAGACAACCGCATTTTCTGCACATGAATTAATAGTTCTATGCTGAATTATTGCTATTTTTTGTGCAGAAAAACCAGCAGAAAATGCTGGTTTTTGTATAATGCAAATAACGTGCAAAATTTGAACATAATCAGTCCTGAACTGCAAAGATACTCATCAGTCCAGAAGTTTTCTCATCAATGTTTCTCAACATGTGAAAAATATGGGTTTAGGCAATTTTTTCAATATTTTCTAATATTTTTTCCATCCCTAGGAGGATGGCAGGCACAGACACAAAGGACAGCCTGCCAGTATGACCACCACTGAACCTACAGTGTTACAGTTGATCTCAATGCGGTCTGTTCAATCAGTACTGATTTTGCCTTCAGCCATTTCTGTTTCAATCACCCCATCATTACCAGTCTTTGATCCAAGCACAGCTCTGTCAGCCCCAATATTCAGTGTCTTAGTCAGTGCTTACATTGTTAAAACAGACAACCTGTCAATACAAGAGGTGCCTCTTAAGGAACCCTCTGGGACAGATACTGCCTTGAACCCAAAGATCTGACTGAAAATATTATTTGTGCAGGATCAGAGCTTGAAAGTAAAATTAAGCAATTACTTGCCAACATTACTTGCCAATTTACCATCATCTTCTTTCACCATCTATTTGTTGCCAGCCATTTTTTAAAAACACCACACTTCTTCTATTCATAGTACTCTTGGTTATCATCACTGACATATTTTGACTCAATGGGATTTTTGATCTGATAAGAATTTTCCTTTTTGAATTGAAGATACTAACAATGACAGAGTCATCATGACCAATACTAGGAAGATTCTCCCTACTCTGTGGTTTCGTACCACAGCTGATACTGCCAGGAAGCAACAAAGAAAGAACTTCTAAATACTCACTTTTCATTCTCATCACATGCCTCATCAACATTGATTATTCAAACAGTATTGCTCTAGAAGCCACTCCCATGGGTGGCAGAGCATCACTGTTGTCTTTCTAGGGTTCCTTTGAAAGAAGCATCAAACAGTCTCATTGGTCCCTCATCCTTCAGAATTGACCCTGTTGCTCTCTTTGATCACTTCTGCCATTGTGATGGTGATTACTCAATCATCTACATCAGGGGTAGGCAACCTTTCCCCTTTAAGGGACGAGGGACTTCAGCTCCCAGAATCCCAGGAGCTATTGGCCAACATGGGACTATTGGCCAACATGGCTGAGGCTTCTGGGAGCTGAAGTCCCTCGGGCCTTAAAGGGGAAAGGTTGCCTACCCCTGATCTACATCTTTGATGGTCTCACAATGTAGTGTTCCCCTGGACTTCTCATGCCACAAGCAGAAAGAAATAATGTGCCTCCATCCTCAATGACACTCATAACAATGTCTTGGCATGCTTAGATGATGATGGTAACTCTGATTTGTCACTATCTGATTTCCATCTCTGTTTACTTCATGGCCTCTCCATGGAGTAAGGGATAACACACCGCTTTCTCCTACAGAGGATATTTATCCATATGCTGAGTTTATATTACATATAGCAAAATCCCTTTGCTTGAAAATTAAGGTTCAGGCTTCTCCTATTTTCATCCCTGTTTTTTAACAGGTTGATAAAAAAAATTATTCTAGTAATGGCTCCTCTTTTATCACCTTTACTAAACTTGGTCAAGCAGTTATGGAAAAAATCTCCTCCAAACCTTCAACTGTCTAATAAGCAAGTGTTTGGCCTCATTTCTCCAATACACTTGCCTGCATCCCCAAGTTGAACAGACTGAAATGCATCCATCAAGGTTGGATGAGTAGTTAGCATCTGTTCCCAGCCCATACTCACTATGGAGTATGCAAGCAGTTTCACCTCATATAACGTTTTTGTACATGTTCATCATTTACAAAATGATTTTGTATTCATTTAATCTCCAATGTGCACATTTTACTCATTTCTGTATTCAGAGAACTGAATCACAAAATTTGGGAGGAGGGAATGCAATTATTAAAGGATAACTTGTGATCCACTTGGCATAGTGACATGGAAAGTGCAAATTTAATGAGTTCCTACTGAGCTGCAAGCTGAACAAAATTCTCCATCTTTCTTAGATCTGTTCAGACACACTTGAAGATAGGGGGTACTTTAGGTAAGATAATACCACTGTATGGGTTTCACATATACACTGAAGTTCTGCAGTGTGTTTCAGATACCTCTGCCTTCAGGAATTGCAGATATTAACTGGGAACCCCTCAGACAATATGCAAAAGCAAATGCTGTCCTGTTTTGGTTGGACTCCTCATCCTTGTTAAAACCATAGCTAGCTTGCACAAGAGTTTACAAATATATTTTCCTCAGATGGAAGATAAATCAGATAAAATCAGAGGGGTGGTTGCTTGATGATCAGTTTACCTAGCAATAGAAGTACAATATCACATCTGATACTAAAGCTGCCAGATTAATACAAGATTACTAAGTAGTACTGTCTTTCTCTCTATTGGTTTGAGGAAAGCTGCTAATTTTATTGTTGTTAGAGGAAGCTCAATTTGTACTTTGTTTTTTATATCATTGTAAGGCAAAGCCTGGCTCAGGTGCAACTATTCATGCATTGTTGGGATGGGGGAGGGGGGACACCCCGAATAGATAAATAAATGATAGCTCCATAACAACTGTTGGCTCCAGTTCCAGACAGGAAAGATCTTATTGTCAGTCCAACTTATCCTTCTTCCTTCAGGATGACACAAGTTGGCTGATGGTTTTAAAGCCTGCAATAAAAAGAAAATCTAAGGCCTATAAACAAACAGGGAAAGGTGGATCTCTGACTTTGGCAGAGGCACAGCTTGCACAGTAATGAAATTTCAAGACAGGAGTTAAATCAGTTTGTACAGCAGCAGCTTACTATGGTTGGGATTTCACTCATGAGGTAAAGGCTGACACTGGAACAAGCAAGTTTTGAGGCCTACCAGTTATACATAATGATCAGAGCACTGTTCTGCATCCCACAAGATTGCAGCAGACTCAAACAAAATCCAGTTTTAAACCCAGATTTGGAGGATCTGGCTCTGTTGAACAATATTTCAGAACATTTTAGAATTTAAGACCAATCCAATATGGATTCATTAAGCCTTTTGAGTTCTCTAGGACCTAATGCATGATCACATCCAGAGATCTCAGTCACTGTTGTTACATTCACCTCATTCTGCCTCCTCTCTGGGTGTAGCCACACTACAGAATTAAAGCAGTTTGGCGCCACTTTAACAGCCTTGACTCTATTGTACAGAATTTTAGGATTTTAGGTTTGGTGAGGCACCAAAACTAATAGACCAGCCAGAATACCTCACCAAACTAAAAATTGCAGGATTCTGTAGAGTCATGGAAGTTAAAGTGGTGCAAAACTGCTTTAATTCTACAGTGTGGCTTCACCTTTTCTGTACCATTTCACAGATTAATATAAGGCCATTCTTATGGATCAGGAGCAAGAGGAAAACTGGAAAAGTCTGGCAACCCATTACCATGATCAGTGGTCAGCTAACACACAATGTAAAATCATTTGGATAGAAGTAACTAAACATGCATGCAAGCATATGATCCCAGGTGACAAAAATGTTATGACAAGCCATATACCTCAAAAAAACTGAAATATATATAATATGCACTATGCATCCCTTTTAGTGTATGCATGTATGTATGTCGATAAAAAAACTTTAAAAACAAATTGAAAACACTCCTTAAAATAATGTAAAACCAGATACTTAAAACAGGCAAAGAATTTTCAAGGATCAAAGGCCATCTTAGCACCATTTTAGCTGAATGTCAGAATCTCAGAAGGGATGAAGCCAGCTCAACTTCCTTTGGCCATGAGTTCCATAGTGTGGTGCTAGTACAGAGAAAGTCCTATCACATGTACACAGCAACCTAGCCTGTTGAGAGCTTTTGATGGATGAGGATCTCAGGATCTCAGGATCTCAAATTTGGGGTCAGTTCATATGGGAGGAGGTGATCTTTTAGATATCCTGGCTCCAAGCCATTTAGGATTTTATATGTCAAAAACAGCAACTTGAATTAAGCATGGAAGCCAATGCAATTCTTGTAAGACTGCAGTTATATGGTTTCTAATACATACACCTAGCAATAGTCTAGCTGCTGCATTTTGCACTAGTTGCACCTTCTGAACATTTTTCAAGGGCAGTTGCATGTAGAGCATATTAAGATAGTCTAACTGAGTGGTAATTAAGGCATGAAGCACTGTTGCCAGAACTGCCCTTCCCAGGAAAGGATGTAGCTGGTGCACCAACCAAAACTGCACTAAGGCATTTTTGGCCACCACAGCCACCTGGCCTTTCAGGAGCAACACTGGGTCCAAAAGGACCCCTAAACTACAAACCTGGGGCCTGTACAGACTGCCAGAAATAATGCAACTTGAGTCCACTTTAAGTGCCTTGGCTCAGTGCTAGGGAATCATGGGAATTGTAGTTTTTTCTGAGACATTGAGCCTTCTCTGTCAGAGAGCTCTGGTGCCACAATAAAATACAGTTCCCATGATTCCTTAGCACTGAGCCAGGACAGTTAAAGTGGTCTCAAGATGGATTATTTCTGGCAGTCCGTATAGGCCCTCTATCTTTTAAAGCAATTGCAAACTCATATGAATAGGATATGATTCCAACACCAGGACAGCTTTCCTAGTGATCAACAGCACTCCCATATTTTCTGAATTGAGCTTCAGTTCATTTATTATTATTTTTTATTATCTGTTTATTTACACTCATCCAATCCTTCACCACATCGAGACAGTAATAAAGGTCTTCTATAGCCTTCTTGGCATCAGTTGTAAAAGAGAGAGAGAGAGAGTTGGGTATCATCAACATACTGATGACACCCAACCCCAAAGCTCTGGATGACCTCCCCCTCAGCCGCTGCTCATAATTATTAAAAAGCATAGGGAGTAGTACTGAGCCCTATTGCATCCACACAGGCTAATGGCCCAGATACTGAGCAACAGTCCCCTAGTACCAGCTTCTGGAAATATTCAACCAAAAAGGACTGGAAACACTGTAGCACAGTGCTTCTAAGTCCTATATCAACCAAACAGCCCAAAAAGATGCCATGATCATCGGTACTGAAGACCACTGAGAGGTCCATCAGAACCAAGAAGGACACATACCCCTGGTGTAGATCATCTACCAAGATGGCCAAAGCTGTTTCTTTTCCATGACCAGATCTGAACCATGAATCTAATAGATCTAGTTAACCCATTTCATCCAAGAAAGCTTAAGCAGTGCTGTCAGCATGTACTCTAAGACCTTATTTAACAAAGGGAGACTGGGAACTGACTGATAATTATCTAAGGTCTCTTCAGCAACAATTTTACAATTACATCTTTTATCTGGGTTGGAATGCAGTCCTCTTTCAAAGAAGTATTTACAATCTCCACAACCTCCTCTGGCAGCTTTAATAAGCCAGAATGAGCATGGGTTTATCATACAAGTGGTTAACCTCACATCTCTCAGGTAACTTGTCCACATTATCATTTTGAAAAACTGAAACTCATCCATCAAAACTAGATAAGTGCATGCCTCAGTTACTTCCACAGATTCTACCTTCAATGTTAAGTCAAAGTCAGAACAAATCTAAACAACATTTTCTGCGAATTCACTACATCACATCTCTGAGGGCTCTTTCTCAGCACTCTGAGGTCTAGGATTTAATAGCTCTTTAATTATCTGAAATTACTGTACTGGATGAAATCAGGCTAATCCAATAGAAAAAGTGAAAAACAGCTTCTCTGCTGCTCTCACTGCTGTGGAGATCTAACCCACTGCCTCATCAAATTCATCCCAAGTCTTTCTCTATTGTCTCTCTAGTTGTCTACCAAAATGCTTCATTGCTCCAAGCTCCTCAGAAAACTAAGGAGCTTGTGCTCTGCACTCAAGTAAAGGATGATTATTAGTAACTGTGTCAGTCACCCAAGTCATCTCCCTATTCCACACATCCACTAGGACATCAACAGAATTCCCAGAATATAATGGGTCCCCCACACTGCAGAGGTTTGAAGTTCTAGTATATCTATATCCTATCAGATAGTGATCCATCTGTGAAAATGGGATTATTTCAACCACCATGCATCTGCAGGTTACCTCCATTCTGACCAGCAAAAACCAGATCAAAAGGTGGCTAAATTTTGATTGGGACAGACTCATGTTTGCCATGAAAGGCCATGAAATCCTGAGCTGATCCCAATGAGAGGGCCTCAATATGGATGTTAAAATCATCCAACACAATACGTTTGGGGGAGATCCTCTCCAGCAGTTCAGGCAGGAAAACAATTGGGCAGTGGGGTGGACAGTAGACCAACAGAAATCTAATTCTGTGTCATTGCCCTATTACTAAGTTTTGACGAGTAACTTCAACAAGGGGATGAACTCATGTTAGATCACTGTGACTCCAATTCCTAGTCTGTCAAATCTTGACAGCTACAGTATTACTCTTAATTTTTATAGGTGAAGAGAACTAAGGCACCACAATAAATTACTTATCCAAAATTAGTCAATGAGGCCCATTAGAAATTGACTGGGGAAATTCAAAGCCCACCACTAGTGTGGAAGTATGTGTATACACACACAGAGAGAGAGAATCTATATGTATATATATCTAGGCCACTCAGAGAGATTTAACTATATAGTCCTATACATGTTTACTGAGATATAGGTCTTATAGACTTCACAAGGGCTTATTCCTTGGTACCACCGAGGTGTAGAAAATCTAGCTTAAATTTGGTGTGCCCATAGCAAAAGATACCACCGATAATCTCAGGCTGCCTGATGATGACGATGATGATGAAGATGCAGGAGATGGTGCTGGGAACTCCAGTTTGAGTCCTCAGATTTTGGCCTGTGGAGTTCCACATGGTTCTGTTGTGTCCCCCATGCTATTTAAAATATAGTGCTGGAAGACGTTCACCAGTTTTGGTATTTAGTGTTCTCAGTATGCCGATGACATCCAGTTCTGTATCTCTTTTCCATCTAGAACCAAGAAAGTCTTTTGATTCTAAGCCAGTGTCAGACAGCAGTAAGAGACTAGATGAAAGTGGACAACCTGAACTTCAGTCCAGGTAAAACAAGGATATTTTTAGTCAAGTCAAAAGGCAGATATGGGAGCTCTGAGAATTCTGAGAAAAAGAGCCTGTCCAAATTCTTTGAGGGAATCTCTTGTCTCCAGCCCACACCTTCACAGGCATATTTGCAGCGGGTGGAGGGGGGGAGGCTTCCTTGGTATCTGTTCTCAGGTTCTGGAACTCTCTTGGGACTGGATTATCTCCCTTTTTGCTTCTCTTGGCACATGGAGACTTCTTCATTTCAACAGACTTTGGAGAATTTACTGTTTTGCAGGGAAAGGCTTTATTTGTCTGCTGTGCTATTTTTATTTTTTTACTTTTCATTGTTTTAAATTATTATTAATTCTATTGATAGTTTTAACTGAATTTCCCCCCATAAAATGACCAAGTATGCTTTCATCCGTGTGTGTGTGTGTGTGTGTGTGTGTGTGTTTAATCTGTAAACCACCTTGGGTCTCAACTCCAGGAAGGAACAGGGTAACCAGACATCCTCTTTTTCTGGGACATGTCCTACATTTCAGCCTTCTGTCCAGGAGGAATTTCAAAATGTTCTCCTTTTTGAACATGACTAAGAAGCATGAATTTACATTTCTATGAGTGTTTTTAGCTTTTATTTTGCCATGTCCTCCAGTTTTCTTGAATCTCCTCCTTTTTGTGGTTCCTTGTCCTCCTTTGCAGTTCAGACATCTGGTCACCCTGAGGAAGAATGGATATAACAAACAGATACAACCATAGAGTGCAATACTATTTTGATAGGGGTTGTGAAGTTGTATTTAACAGACAAAATCTGGGGGGGAAAATTATGTTGTAACAGAAACAAATTTTTCATCACAGAGCAAACCAAGGTGTAGAAGGAGTAGAATGTGAAGCTGCAGGAATTTTGTTGCCTCTTCACTAATTTCATTCAAATAATGAATTTGGGAGGATATAATTTCCATTAGAAATTTAAGTATTTAGTTTTGCTGGCATATTTAAAGGCAGCAACTGTAAACAAAGAATTTTGCATGTTTATATTACATGTCCAACATTTGACAATTTCCCTGTGCAGAATTGATGTGCAAATCCTACTTATCTCATACAACCCAAATATGGAGAATCACAAAAAGTCTCTAGCTCATTATACATCTCCAGACTAATCATATTAGATAACGACTGGAAGCTAGTGACCCTTGGGCATGCATGTTTGTGTATGTGCATGCATGCATGCATCCTGTGTGGAATGTGATGTGCAGTATTCCTGAGAGTAAGAGGAGAATCCTGATTCTACAGCAGTGCCTCAGAATCTCAAAGCTGCTGCGCATGGTTTTCTGACATCTTTTTTTTCTTCAAAGTGTTCAGTCTGCTCCCCTATGCTAAATTCTGCCTTCTCCAGTACTACTCAATCACCAGGATTTAGTTTCTCTGTAACTCTCTGTATGTAGATGAGTCTTGACCTGGAAGATTAATTTTGACCTTATGGTGTAACATTTGACCTCCAAAAAGGCTAGCTTAGTGCTATTTTAAAACTCCTTCTCATGTGTTTAGTTTCATGCACATCAGGGCTCATTTGCTGGATCCTACGCTGCATCTTCATAGGACTCTGCTGATATGCCTTAATTCCAACCTTTAAAATTCATTGCTTGCCATGAAAAGTCAAGCTCAGCTCCCACCCTGCATACTTTTGTCATGGTCATTTGACTATCAGTCTGTGGAGCTCTGTCTCACAGAGCATAATTTTACGCAATCTCATTCTATGGAGATTAAAGGAGTACAAAATGAAATATTTCCCTAATCTTGCCCTCTATGTACCATGATCTTCTTATGCATCTTCCATTTCGTGGAACCACATGGGGTGCTTTTCTTCACAGGTGATTTTTAGCTCCCACCTTTAATCACAGTTCCCTCCCCACATAGTCTGAAAAGATCACACTAATGCTGCAGTCAAGATACAGAGAGCAGCTCTTGGGCACTGCTCCTCACCCAAGAACTTGTCAAAGTGATTTATACCACTTTAACATGTGTCTACTGTATTCTAATCATTTGCTTTATTAAGCTTCATTTATGAAATAAGAATACATAGGTCAGCAGCTTATGAGTGTGATTGGAAATGATCTTCCATGACCAGGTGAGGTACTTCTATAGGAAGGGGCAGGGGAGTGGATATGTCTTTTTAATCATTTCCTAATATTACATATCAGGTTTGCCCCCATGGGTGTAAGTACTACTCACTGAATGATAGAAGAGGTTTGTTGTTGTTGTTGTTGTTTTAAAGCTGCACAGAAATTCTTACTTTTCCTTACTTTCTCTATAACCCACGGTACAATAAAGAAACCTTGTTGGCCTTTTCTGGAAGCCCAATGCACATGCCAGTGGAGTGGTGGTAGAATCCATCAGAAGGGCAAATAGAGATTTGGTTGTCAATAGCATGACCATGTAGCCCCTAAAACCTTCAGATATTTGGGAAATACAAAGAATAGCAAAGTAGCAGTGAGTGTAGAATGAGGCCCAATGAAAGAAGTGGAGGAAACCTTCAAAACTTGTGGACCTCCAGAGGTTGTTGGACTACAACAGGGGTAGGCAACCTTTCCCCTTTAAGGGCCGAGGGACTTCAGCTCCCAGAAGCCTCAGCTATGTTGGCCAATAGTTCCATGTTGGCCAATAGCTCCTGGGATTCTGGGAGTTGAAGTCCCTTGGCCCTTAAAGGGGAAAGGTTGCCTACCCCTGGACTACAACTTCTGTCATCTGACTTGACTGATAAAGTCCAGCTCCTGTAATCTTCAACTCTTTGCTCATACTGGCTAGGAATTATGGGAGTTGAAGCGAAATGTATAGGAGCCCTGGTGGTGCAGTGGTACTGCAACACAACGTTGTGAGTCAATACCAGGGCTGCAGGGTTGACTCAGCCTTCCATCATTTTGTAAGTCAGTAAAATGAGTACCCAACTTGTTGGGGGCAATTGGCTGACAGATTGTAAACTGTTTAGAGAGTGCTGAGTACACTATTAAGTGGTATAGAAATGTAAATGCTATTGCTATTGCTATTGCTATAAAACCACAGTTACATTTATGTTTATTCTACCACACCAGCTAATTTGTCTGTTGTGTGTATATCCCCAAATTCTCTGTCAGCCCAAGAATAAGAATACCATATGTTGTCAGAAGATGTTACTTCAGGACCATTTGAAAATCCCAAATGTTGAGTATGGTTCTTTAAGACAGCTGGTATTATTTATTACAGTCATTATTATCTTCTCAGAACCAAAAGGATAGCTGTGTGTGTGTGTTTGTGCATGTTATGTGAAATCTGAAAGGCTGTGCTTGCAGATTGCAATAAGGATGGTAATGAAGCATAAAAATGTCTGCTTTGAGCAGAACCCCCTCTCCTCACAATTTCCTGTTCATTTTAATCTTCTCCCCATCTGTAACTGACCACCCTACCCACACAATTATTTATATTTTTAATTAATGGGAAATTTAAACCTCCATTAGATGGTGAGATTCAATAATGAGTCACCAAAGTACTAGGCACCAGCAGAAATATTTCATTCCTCTGTCCTTTGCAAAAGTTGTAAAATGAGAACACATGATTGAACAAATAAAACTTTTGGATTTAGAGGATTGGGAATGGAGAAAAAGTGAACACTGGTGGAACCTAACATCTGCTGCCTCCATAAAAATCCTACAAGAAAACATCCTCTTTTCTTCTCATTCCCCTCCTCTTCCATATTGATGCACAACCAAGAATCAAACTAATAAAGATGTCATAAAAGATTAAGTACACTTCACAAACTGCTTCCGTTCCACTTCACCGATGTAGTGAACTAATGGGAGGTCCTGAATTACTGGCTGAGACCTATGAGAGACTAGATATGTGCTAACAAGTTGAAGATTAACCCAGGCAAGACATACATATTCTTAGTTAACACATGTGGAGTAAGATACATGGCTTGTTTAAGCACAGTAGCACAAGTCTTGAAAAATCACATCCACAGTTTAGTCGTATTCCTGGATCAAGTTTTGTTTCTGGTCAGATGAATGACAGGTGATGTACCTGCTTTACTGTTTTTTGTAAAATAGAGATCTTGCCACTGACATCATGTTTTTTCACATTCTGACCAGATGCATTCACTAAAAGGGCTGGACTTGCAGAATGTCTGAAAACTTTTGCTGGTACCAAGTGCAGCATGCACCATTTTGACCACAGTCCTTTTTCCTAATCATGTTATCTTAAGATTGTACTATCCTCATTAACTCTCCAAGTCCATTTCAAATAACCCAGCTGTTGGGGGGCAATGAGCTTATAATTGTATACCACTTAGACACTGTATGAAGCGGTATATAAATGAAGCTGCTTTGCTTTTTGCTTTGCTTTAAAATAACGGTTTCTAGCCATTAAAAATATTTTTTAACAAAATGACTACAGTATTGGGAGGTTCAAAAGTGGGCATCAGAGATTGAATCCAGGCATATGGTCAAGATTATGAACATCACCCACCCCATGTTTTCTTCCCTAAATAGTAGACAACTGACATTTAAACTGTAAGTATTTTCCACAACTTTGTTGTTGTCAGCTGCCTTCAAGCTAACTTCAACTTATTAAAAGCCACCTCCAAAAAGATTGCAGAATCAGGTGCTCAGTGACCTTACTACAGAAGTTAGCAACATCACATCAGGATTTAATTGCTCAGTCTAAAACAAGGGAAGAAGTGGGAATATGTATGGGATAATTTACTCCCTAAAATATCCCTCAACTAGACTATATTGGCTAAGGACAGTAAAGTGTCATTCTCCAGATGTTGTTGAGGTGCAGCACCCAGCATCCCTCGCTGTTGATTATACTGCCTAGAACTGGTATTTTCTGTTGTTCAATATATTCATTTATTAGATTTTCTTTCCCTTCTATGTTTGCATCTTTCATATATAATTGTTCATAATATTTCTCAAATTCTTTTTTAATCTTGTCTTGATCTGTGATGTAGTCTCCATTTTGCCATAATTCAGTTATTAATTTCTTCTCTCTTTCTTGTTTCAGTTTATGGGCTAATAATTCCCTGCTTTGTTTCCATATTCGAATTCTTTTTGTTTAATACTTTGAAGTTTTATTTGTATTTCTTTAATATTAAGTAAGAAAAATTCAATGCATGGATAAAAGCTATATATAAAGAACAAATAGCACAAATTTTGATAAACGAAGAAAAAAACATATTAAGATCGAAAGAGGAACTCGCCAAGACTGCCCAATGTCACCGTTTTTGTTCATACTGTTATTGGAAATATTTTTTTAAAATAATTTTATTGATTAAAAAAAACACTATTCGCAAACATACAATCACACAATATCAATTGCAAATTGTACATTTCTAAAAGAATCAATCAAGTAATATCCAAAAAACAAAGAGAATTAGTCTAACATATAAAGCCTAGTATAGTTATGTAATTACACTGTCTTCAATTTAACCTTTGACATTTTGTATTCTAAAATAAATGAACAAGCATTTGTTATTTTTCTCTACTTGTGTTATATCAGATCAAATTTCGTCGTTCATAATTCTCCCCTAAAATCCCACATTCATATCTACGTTAACCCACTGCTTTGCCTAAACCTACATCATCCATACCCTTCTCTTTCTTCCTCACCCAGTCCATACCCTCTTCATCCATAATTCCTTTCCACCTTCCCACTTCTTATCTTCCTTTCACACTCTCTCTCTCCTTCTTCCTACATACTCATACCTTCTTCGACTTACCAAAACCTTTCTATCTTCCTTACTTCCACATTTACACTCTCAAATTCATCCTTTCCTTACAAAATTAAACTTCCTTCCTTTCCAAACTGGATTGATACGTGTAATTGATCTTACCTCCTTATCTCTTTAACAGCAAACATAATTTTATATTCCTGTTATATCTATGTTAATCTCGGAGTAATTTTTAAATAGTTAAACTGCAGCTCATGCTTGTGGGCTCCATATGTGTATATACTTATTTGTAAGCTTTGAATCAAATATTTTTGTAGGCCTATTTTGGTATTACATTATTTTTATTTACAAAGTATGTATTTGTCTCTATACCTTTACCTTAATCTATTGGTAATGTTAGTTCTCTCGTTACCTAAGACTTCCTCTGGAACCTTGTTTCTCTACCGAATACTATCTAGCCCTCATCTTTAGGTTGTTACACCTAATTTATAAATTATCTTGATATCCAACCACTGCTATAATCCCCCATTGGCTTTCCAAATAGTTCAAAATTGGGGACCATTCATTATATAAGTTGTCTAGGGTTTTTCCTCTTAGATAATGTGTTAGCATATCCATCTCCAATATATCATATAGTTTAAATATCCATTCTTTTAAATTCGGAATCTCTCTTTTTTTCCATTTTTGAAGTAATACTATTTGCGCGGTAGTTACTAATTAAATAAAAGTTTACCTACTTCCTTATCTAATTCTTTATTCCAAATATTTAATAGATATATTTCTGGGCATAGTGGAACCTTTTTCCCCAAAATTCTATTTATGATCTTACTAACTGCCTTCCAATATTTCTGGACTACAGAACAAGTCCATAAACAATGATATAATGTACCAGGATCTGTTTGACATTTCCAACACATATTGTTTTTTGTTTTGTATATCTTGGCTATCCTTACTGGAGTTAGATACCACCGATAAAATATTTTATAGTAGTTTTCCTTCAAGCTTTGAGAGGCCGTATATTTTAATGATTTAGTCCAAGCAAATTCCCATTGGTCCAGATTAATTGTATGTCCCACGTTTCTAGCCCACATTATCATATTATCTTTTATAATCTCTTCTTCTAGATCCCATTTTAAAAGGAGTTTGTAGAATTTCCCTATCCATTTTTTATTCTCTCCTATCCAAATTTTATCTATTTCATTATACTTTGAGTCGAATCCTAAAGTTTTTAGATCCTGATTAAATCGTTCGTTTAGTTGCCTATGTTTAAACCAGTCTATGGTATACCCTTCTTCTTTTAATTCAGTTTGTGTTTTTATTTTATATTTGCCTCTTTCATTTTCAATAAATTCCCATATGTTATCCAATTGTTTGTGTGGCTCATCTCTCATCGGTGAATGGCCTCATGTGGTGAAAACCACATTGGGAATTTAGGGAGGATTCTTAATTTATATTTGTTCCAAATTTGTAGGAGTGGTCTTCTAATACAGTTATTATTAAAATCTTTGTTAACTTTTATTTTCTCATAGCCTAAATATGCATGCCACCCGTAGCACATACCATCTCCCTCTAATTCTAGAATTCCTTCATTTTCCAATAGAATCCAGTCCTTGATCCAAGTGAGGCAACACACTTCAAAATATAAGTTTAGGTTGGGTAAGCCTAATCCTCCTCTTTCTTTTACCTCTTGTAAGTATTTTAGCCAAATTCTGGGTCTTTTATTTTGCCATATAAATCTGTTTATGTCTCTTTGCCACAATTTGAAACAGTTCTTACTAGTAATTATAGGGATCATCTGAAATAGAAATAAAAGTTTAGGCAAGATTGACATTTTTATCACGGCGATTCTGCCCATCAAGGACAATTGCTTGTTGTTCCAATAATTTAACTTTCTTTTTATTCCTTTCCATATTTTATTATAATTGTTATTGAAAAGATCTGATGTTTTATTTGTAAGTGTTTTACCTAAGTATTTAACTTCTTTTTTATGTTTCATCCCTGTAATTTCTTCTAGTTTCTGCATGTCGTCTTTACCCATATTTTTAGTTATAATTGCTGATTTCTCTCTATTCATTTTACAACCTGATACTTCTTCAAATTTCTCTATAATCTCTATTAATTTGGGTGCACTCGTATTGGGATTTTCTAAAAATATAACCAAATCGTCAGCAAAGGCTCTTACCTTAAACCTATGTCTCTTAATTTTCACTCCCTGAATCACTGTCTCATTACTAAAAAAAAAAAAAAAGGGAAATATTAACAACAAAAATAAGAGAAGATGACAATATCAGAGGAGTTAAAATAAAATCAACACAACTTAAAGTATGATTTGATTTTTATCCTAGATGATCCAAAAGAAAGTCTAAATCAGTTAATTATGACAATAACAGATTTTGGAAGATATTCAGGATTTAAAATTAACAAAGATAAAACAACCATACTAACAAAGAACATTACATCAGAAGAAGAAGAAGAAATGAAAACTATATCTGGGTTCAATGTTAAAAGCAAAGTGCAATACTTGGGAATTACATTAACGAAAAGAAATATTGATCTTTATCAGAATAACTATGATTAGATGTGGAACAATATAAAAAAAAGATATGGAAAGATGGTTGAAATTATGGATATCATTGTCAGGAAAGGCAGCAATTATTAAAATGAACACCATACTTAGGTTCATGTTTTTGTTCCAAATGTTACCTATAATAACTAATGAGAAATGTTTATATATTTGGCAAAAAGAATTATCCAAATTCCTCTGAGGAGGAAAAAAACCTAGAACCAAGTGGAAGATTTTAACTGAAGAAAAAATAAGAGGTGGTATGGCATTACCTAATCTTAAAATCTATTATTATGCCTGTTGTATAACATGGTTAGAGAACTGGATAAAATTAGATGACAACAAATTACTAGAATTAGAAGGTAGCAATATAAGGTTTGGCTTCCATGCATATCTATGGTACAGCAAGATCTCTGTCAATAAGGACTTCAATTATCATATATTT
Source organism: Phrynosoma blainvillii (assembly GCA_026167975.1). Taxonomy (NCBI): domain Eukaryota; kingdom Metazoa; phylum Chordata; class Lepidosauria; order Squamata; family Phrynosomatidae; genus Phrynosoma; species Phrynosoma blainvillii. The sequence continues at coordinate 161,079,565 of JANUYF010000004.1, forward strand.
AGAAAACCACTATTAACAGTATGGAATAAAATCAAAAAACAATTTTATAAGAAATTGCCAATGTGGTTATCGATGCAAGAAGCTTTATACTGTAGAACAAAAAATGAAAATGAAGAGTGGTTAACATATAAAGATACAGTGGATATAAAACAACAAAATCAATATCAGTTTAGAACAATTGAAGTTTTACAACAGAAAGGGCTAAAAATCAACTGGTTCTTATACAATCAACTTAAATGTAAATTTAGAGAAGATGAAAAGCAAATAGGATTAGAAAAAGATTACAATGAATTGGACAAAATTATATATAAAGAAGAAGATAAACATATAGCAAAATATTATAAACTTTTAAAACAAAGAGATCTTGAATCAGAAACAGTTAAAAGTAACATGATAAAATGGGTGTTAGACATAGGAGAGCCAATTGAAATGGAATGATGGGAGAAATCTTGGAAAGCGACAAATACATTTACATTATGCCAAAATCTCAAAGAAAATTATCTAAAAATGTACCACCAATGGTATATGACACCAGCAAAGCTTCACCGAATTTACAGGACTGGCAACACTAAGTGTTGGAAATGTCAACAACCAGAAGCAAATTTCATCCATATGTGGTGGAATTGTCAAGAAGCTAGGAAATATTGGAACATGATTGCGACAATGATAGAAAAGATGTTATCAATAAAAATAACATGCGACCCGAAACTTTTTCTATTAAACATGAGAGCCAATCTAGAAGTATCAACTAAAAATATCGATATTAAGAAACTTCTGTACATGATTACAATGGTAAGAATTGCATATGCACAAAAGTGGAAACAAAAAAGTATACCCACAGAAGAAGATTGGTATTTTAAATTATTAGACGTAGTTTCTATGGATAAACTTACTGTAAAGTTAAGAGACAATAAAAACTCAGACGACACCTGGGAAGAACTTGAAAGGTTAGGAAAGATAAAAGGATGGAAGATGACATGAAAATATGATCTATATATAAATATGGTTATAATGAAATCAAGATGTTAGGTAAAGCTGAGTGTTATAGTGAAATTAAGATGTTAGATAAAACTGAGTGTAGTAGAAACTTATAGGGAAGGAAACAGAAAAAGAAATTCAAGAAACTAAATACTAGAAGATCTGATTTATAATATTTTTGATAATCTATTAGTTATGTATGGGAACGTAAGGATGAAATATATTTTAGAATGTATGTTGGGTAATGGGTGGTGGGTTGATGATGTATGTTTATATTTGGTTGTTTAGTTTTAGTTTAGTTTTAGAATGTGTGTGTAAAGGTATGTGTATAAATGCTTTTATATATGTTATTGCTTGTATTTGTAATTTCTAATAAAGTAAAAAAAATAATAATAATATAATATACTGCCTAGAACTGATAGAAGGTGCAGTCCAACAACATGTGAAGAGCCACACCTTCCTCACTCCTTGCTTGAGGCAAAAAAGGGCAATATCAGCCCTTAAATTTAATCTGGTATCATACTGAAAAGCAGTAATTGTTTTACTATGTCACAATGCACTTTAGGTGTGTTTGAGGAACTGTTTGTTAGCTGCCTTGATTGCCTGACAGGCAAAAGGTGGGATACAAGAATAAAGTTACTTACTTACTTACTTAGCAAAATGGTACAATATGCTCTTTGTGGTCAATGTAAATTTCCGCTGGATAACATATGCTACAGACATGATTTATAGAAGCTGCTCAAGCATTTAACTCCAGCTTCTTCGATGGCATGATGCCCAAATTGAATTATTTGTGTAAAGGCATGAGGAGTCACTCCTTAGTTATAGATGAGGTTATTTCTGCAAGCCATATGCATGTGGCTTCTTTTTATCTATTTGCGTGGGCAACTCTGTTGATATTCATTGTCAGTAGGAAATCTCAGCAGAAAGATTCTTAGAATTTTCCCCTCATTACCTTGGCTCTTTTTGCCTTGAGTCATATATTTAAAAAAGCAAGAGAGAGAGTGTGATGTACTTGAGTCTTGGAAGAAGCATAGAACAGACATCATGTTAATACAGCACAAACAATTGAGTAAATTTGTGTTCTGTCATTTGTTTCATCACCACACCACATCCATTTTCTTTGATCAACAGTAGTCCTCTGGCAGTAGAGTTGACATCCAATGGATATATCATTATGCAAGGAATTTTAGCTTTATGTATCAAGCAGAGTATTCCAGGAGCAGCCCACACTATTCTGACCCAGGAGCTGCCCTGATGTGCCCTTATTACCTGGGCATTCCAGTTGCAATGGCAGGAGACTGTTTGCACACACATCCCACTCTATCACCCAGGTGCTTAACTGGCTGGAAATTGTCCAGACTGTCACACCAGAACTGGGTTTTGGGCTGTGCATCATCTGAACTCCTTGCCAAGAGGATGGGGAGTGGGGGATGTTTTATTTATCACATGCAGACAGGGCCCCAGCTTTACTGCTGGTTCTGTTCCATTGTCAGGAGCTGTTGCTACAGTTAAGCTGTCCTGGCCATTTGGCATTGTGGACATTTGTCTATTAATGGAAAGGGAGCAAAACATTGCAGCTGTCATCTTCCTCCTGTAAATGAGTGGGGAACCTCTTCCAGCCTAAGGGTTGAAATCAGTGTCAGAAGTTCTCAGGGGCTGCACTCCAGTGTGAGGTGAGGCCAAAAGCCAAGAGGTAGGTGGGGCAACACACAACCCATAAATTTAGCATGATGTTCTTACTGACAGGGCTCAAGTCTTAAAAGATCTGTTTTAACTTTGTGAAATGAAGAAAATTGTACAAAATCCTGGAAATGTTCAAATGATGCTGTTAAGTAGATGATGTAGTTATTTGTGGAAGTCCAGGAGAATGACTGGAACTCTAGGAGGACCAAATTTGACTGAGGTTCTTCATTCCTGTTGTATTAGCTGGAAAAATTGAGAAAATTAGTTCTTCAGCAACAGGGCTCCAACCACAGCTCACCATGGCTGGCCTTACCACTAGGCAACATAAGAAATTGTCTCAGGTTGCAAACCCTGAAGGGAAACAGTGCCAGTCTTACCCCATGGCAGGTCATCCTAAACTTCCTGAATATTCTGCTCTCTTGGAATGTACAATGGTAGGTAGGACAAAATCTGCCCTGAACCCCTGAAATTATCTTTATTGTCCTTAAGTGGGATGGATGGTCCTATCTGATTGGAAAAGTTCAAGTAATCTTCAGCTGCCAGTCTAGCTGGCTTCTGTGCATGAGGGTGCCATTTTGTCCTTTGTCTCAGGTAGCATTATCTCTTGGGCCAGCCTTTTCACCCTCTCCCCATTGATTTCAAACATATTTTAGCCATTCTTCCAAAGTGAGGACAACAGCTGAGCAGGAGAATCCTAAACTTCTAATAGTGCCTGCTCTTCCTCTTTCAAGCATCTTCCAAAGAATAAGGGGAATCCAATGCTTCTCAGAGGTCTGACTCTGTTTTTTTGTTGTAAACTGCCCTCAAGTCAATCTCAACTCATGGCAAACCTATGGATGAGACATCTCCAAGACCCTCTGTCCTCCACTGCTCTTCTTAAATCCTGCAACCCTTTAATACCCGGGACCTCCTTAATAGAGTCCATCCATTTGGCATGTGGCCTTCCTCTCTTCCTACTTCTCTCCACTTTCCCCAGCATTATTGTTTTTTCCAAAGACTCCTCTCTTCTCATGATGTGTCCAGGGTATGACAGTCTCAGTTTGGTCATCTTGGCTTCCAGGGAGGTTTCTGGCTTGATCTGCTCTAGGACCCATTTCTTTGTCCTTTTGGCTGTCTATGGGATCCTCAGCACTCTTCTCCAGCACCACATCTCAAATGAATTAATTTTCTTGCTGTTATCTTTCTTAACTGCCCAGCTCCCACATCCATACATGGTAACAGGGAATACAATGGCTTATATGATTCTAACTTTGTTCTGAGTTGTATATCTTTGCATTTTAGAATCTCCTCTAGTTCTTTCATAGCCACACTCCCCATTCTTAATCTTCTGATTTCTTCACTGCAGTCCCCATTTCTATCAATGTTTGATCCCAGGTATGGGAATTCTTTTACTATTTCTATTTCTACATTGTCTAGGTTAAACATGTGAAGGTCCTCAGTGGTCATTATTTTTGTTTTCTTTATGTTCAACATTAAGCCTGTCTTTGCACTTTCTTCTTTGGTATTCCTTAGTAGGTGTTCCAGATCTGTGAGGTTTTCTGTTAGTATTATGTTGTCATCTGCATATCTTAGATTGTTGATATTCCTTCCTCCTGTTTTCACTACTCCTTCTTCTGTGTCCAAGCCTGCTTTTCTTATAATATGTTCTGCATACAAGTTGAACAGATAGGGTGAAAGGATACAGCCTTGTCTGACTCCTTTGCCAATTGGGAACCATTCTGTTTCTCTGTGCTCTCTTCTGACAGAAGCCTCTTGTCCTGAGTACAGAGTCCTCATCAGGACTATCAGATGTTCTGGTACTCCCATGTCTTTAAGGGTGTCCCATAGCCTTTCATGGTCTATACAGTCAAAAACTTTGCTATAGACTATAAAACACATGCTGATTTTCTTTTGGAATTCCCTGGTGCGCTCCATTAGCCATCTTATGTTTGCAATGTGATCCCTAGTGCTGAGTCTGGCACCCAGCTCCATTTATCTAACCTCTGTCCCAGCCCATCACTAATCCTAAGCAAAGTGGGGAAAGATCCTTACTTGGAATTGTGTGCATGAAGCTTGCTGCTGTATGCAATGATCAGAGCAGTAATTCAACATTGGACTTGACGACAGGAATGCAATGAGAAATCTTTAACACCTCCCAAATGGCACTTGCAAAGAAACACCCACAGAACACCACAGTAACTCTTGCCCAGAGGTGAGCTCCAAAAATCCAACATGTACCAATTATCAGCCTTTTATTCTATTTCTTTCTGGAGTCATGTAATCTGGGCCTCCCACATCCTGAGAACCATTGCTTGTTTCAGGTTATCTCTGGGCTGGTGCTGGTAAAAGAGGGGTGACATCTGGCTGAGCACAACTCTCTCCCTCCTGCACACCTCCTATTGTGAGTAAAATAGCATGCAGGAGGAAGGGGTGCTCTGGGCACCTTCCATCCCTCCTGCATGCCATTTTACTCCCAAGTAAACCAGCATGCCGGTTTACACAAATGGTGCCTGGCAGGGAAGGAAGGGGATGTGCCCATTTGGCTCCACACCCTGCAAGCCCTGTCCCTCACACTAGGTGACATCCATTGCAGGAATGCCCATTGACTGGTACCTGACCCACTACCTGTAATTCCCTGGAGCTTCCAGGAAAGAAAGGAATAGTTGTAGACAATGGAGACAAATATGGCGCCATAGGGGAAGCAGAGGTCTCTGCTTGTTCTTAGATCAGATACCTTAAGGAATGCTGATCTAGTGAACAGAGAGATCCTCAGTTATAGAACTGAAATCTGAAACCCAAATTTCCAAACAGGAAAGTTCTGGGAAATGGACAAGCATTTAAACCTGGCACAGGCTTTTTATTTAAAGACTAATGATGTAAAATCAAAAGACTTATAGAATCCAATCAAAGTACTGCAGACACATTACAAAATGGCAGTCCGTGTTACTCACAGATAAGCTGAATGAGCCTTGATCTAACCTTACTGTCCTAGAACTAGGAAATCATGGGATATGCAGTTTATCAATATTCTCAACAAATAAATTGTTTTGATCATTTCATCTATGAGTCTTGGGGTATTTTGAAACATCAGCTTTACTTTGAAAAGGCAATTAAAAGGTGGCCGTGCAGCTTGCAAGGAATGTTGGACCATGACTTTATGGCTGGAATTTCATTTCCATACCTATTTTTTAAATGCAATGCAATAATGTGTAATAGGCATGCACACTGCAATCAACACAACACTTGCATCATGACTGTTTTCTCATTATGATATAGATAGCATAATGGTTAATTCATGTTGTAGAGACAGATGAGACTACTAATGTATATTTCCTATTAATTCAATATGACCAGATTTATTTCCCAAATGTCATAAGGGTAATCTAAATTCTGGATTAAATTCAGGTTAATCTATAGGTCTTCTCAGAGGCTTTTAGAAGTGGTCACATGATATAGTCATTGGAAGAGAGAAGACTCCCAGACTTCAGCCATTAATGCAGCCTTAACAGCATAAACTAGTTGTCCTTTCCTGCTCTACATTCCTATTAGTTACCAGAGATAACAGATATGGCCAGGAAGATGCCCAACACATGCTCTCATTGCTTTGTGGGAGGTATCGTAAAGTAAAAATTAACACCTGGAAGCTATTATGGTATATTGATGAAATTTTGTCAGTGTCATCATTAGTCCCTATGTGCATGATGTTGAGAAAATCAGCTCATTGTGTTCTTTATTTTTGTCACAGGTTTTGCCAGAAGTGACTAAAGTGTAAAATGGAAAAGTATGAGGGGGTATTGTAAAGTAATAATTATCACCTGGAAGTTATTATGGTATACTGATGAAGTTTTGTCAGTGTCATCATCACCAAGTGACTGTTTCTTTTCCCAAAAATTAAAAATCCATTGCAGGGTTGCTGATTTGACAACACAGATTATGTCATTCATGAAGTGCAAGAGTGGTTTAAGGTGCAATCTGCAAACTTCTACAATAATAGTATTCGGAGAGGGTGAAATGTGTAAATCTGGACGGTGACTGCATAGAGATAAATTAACAACTACAAATCAAAACAAATTTTCTGTCAATTTTTTTAAAAAGTTATAATTAAAGCTTTACGATACTCCCTAGTAGAGTGGTCTGAAACACACAGTCCCTTGCGTACAACTATGGCATCAACTCCAGAACATAAAATCTACAGCCAACTAGGAAGACCTACCTTCAACCTAGACCCATTCTGAACTAGTTAATGGCTCCAGTTCATCTAGAATTTGGTCTGAAATGGATGCTTTTTGCCAAACCTCTAGAACAAGAGAGTAAATATAGCACAAACAGCATTTCCTCATTCTTGGTATTAACAAATGCTTTATAAATATTTCAACCCCCAGTGCAGAACACTACTAAACCCAGCTGCTGTCCCAGACAACTGCCATCATACAGAAGCACAATCATCCAAAAACAGTTTATTAAATGGAGCTTTTCCCAGTTTAGTCACAAACCAGAGGGGATGGGAGGACATGATGCATATCTAAGGGTTTAAAGGAAACCGATTTGGGGAAAACACAAATGATTGCAAATAAGGGGAAACAAAGCCAGTATCTGTGGCATCCCCAACTGGCAGTCATACCTTGGAGAGACATATTTGCCTCTTTTTGCTCACAGAACAAAAACTATCCTTAAAGATGAGAGTGGAAGCTAGATTCACGAAGCCCTAGAGAACGGTAACACAGCTGCTTGATCCACTGTTTATAAATGCACTGGAGTCCCCAAAACCATCACCTTCTCTCTAAAGAAAGAATTCAGTTGATGTGGTGGTTTAGCACCAAAAATGCCTGTCATTCAAGAAGTAAAAGGAGATCTCTGTATGTACATGCTGAGTTGTATAAAGCTTAGAGATAGGAAAGATATGTTTGGTGTGCCAACCAAGACAGGAAATACCAGTTTGTTTGTTTTTAATCAATTCCACTGAAGACTTCTCATTGTAGAAAAGGCATACTATTTGCGTGTGTATCCTCTATTAAAAGCTGTAAGCAAACAATAAAAATAATATGAGAATATTGATATCATCCCTCACAGCTGTGTTCATAATATGAGAATATTGATATCATCCCTCACAGCTGTGTTCATTGGCCACTGTTGCATTAGGTTACTGAACTGAGATGGAGTGTTACCTGGCCAACAAAGGAGATCATCACATTCAATATAAAGTGACTTATCCCCGACAGTATACAGTCATATTCGCGGGTACTCTCACATGCAGCTGAGGCTGGGTGACTGCAACCCACATGCAGCCCAGACTCCAGCTGCGCTTAGCCAGACGTTTTTCAAAAACAGCAAGCTCACATTTTTGAAAAACATCTGGCTAAGTGCATCTGGGGTCCAGGCTACATGTGGGTTGCAGTCACCCAGCCTCAGCTACATGTGATAGCACCTCCTATTAAAACTAAACGTGACTGTATCCCATCTGGGATAAGTCACTTTATATTGAATGTGATAATCTCCTTAGGTGGCTCATTTGGTATTATCTGTTTATTCCACAAGCTCTAAGTGACAGCACTTTTTCTAAGTGTCAATGGTAACCCACACCCATGCATACAAACATACAAATACTTCAGGCATTGTTATGCCTGCTTCTTTCTCATCCATAACATAGTGAGGAAGCTGAAAATTAGAAGCGGTTTTTAAAAATCCAGAGCACTTTTAATTAACCTCCTTCTTCTCACCACCCAAAATACATGAGTAGCACTTTGGAATCCTTACCATGCTTTACATGCAGATCATACAAACATAACCCTTGATCCACTAATCTTTGTGGGCTGCTAAAAACAACTGGAAATATGTATATCCCTGGATAGATGGCCCAACCAGATGATGACCTTAGATTCATGCCTGTGATTTTATACTGAATTGTATTTTACTTGTACAGTATTGGGGATTATTTAGAACAACAACAACAACAACAACAACTTTGTACCTGCCTAGGAGAGTTATACTAAAGACTGCCTTCTCTATCTATTAGGTATATAGATAAAAGTGGAGTGCAAAGCCCTATTTATTTATTTACTTATTTATTTCCTATCTTTCCCTCAATATGGGACCCAAGGCAGCTTAAAATAGAAGTTAAAACAAAATAGAACTAAAACAGTATATAATAACAACAGACAGTTCAGCTGCAAACACAATGGTGACAGAGAAGTACAATTTCTTCGTTGCCACTATAACCTTCCAGTGAGCTCCAGACAATATCCAGTCAAATCTAGTTATAATTTGCATTAAAGGCACTTCAAAAGGACTCTAATTAGTGCTGCAATGCAAAAAGGCATATGCTTGCAAATTCAGATAGCTGGTCATAGGCCTCTCATCCTGGATCAGAATGATTATTTAGAAGCAAGTTTTACTAACCTAAATAAGTAACTTTGGATTAGACTACACAAAGAGTACATCAAGTGGTAAAACTCATTTTTGATTGTATCACTTCAAAAAGCAGGTGTGGGAATGATGTGACTCCATGCTTCCTTGCATGTATTTATTTATTTACAGATAATGACTCTCTGCACTTAGGACGTTATCACACGGGGGCAAATCTGCTGGTTAATCCACACAAAACCCAAACAGAAACTGGATTAGTGCCCCGTGTTTTCACACGACGTCGCACAGAAACTGGACAGAAAGTGGACAGAAACTGGTGTTAATGGAGATCTTTTGAAATTCAGTTGTTTGGAGGAAATGCAAATGCGTAATTAAGGTAATTTCGCATTTACTGTAATGTGATAGCCAAATGCGCATTTGGAAGCATTTCCCCTTAATTTCCCATGGTTCACCCCACTTCGTCCTCCGTTTCCAGGATCGGCCCAAGGAAAGGCAGAGGCTGACAGCTTTTCTTGGGCCGATCCTGGAAACGGAGGACGAAGCGGGGCCATCCTCCACTTCCAGGATCGGCCCAAGGAAAGCTGTCAGCCTCTGCCTTTCCTTGGGCCGATCCTGTCCTCCGTTTCCAGGATCGGCCCAAGGAAAGGCAGAGGCTGACAGCTTTCCTTGGGCCGATCCTGGAAATGGAGGACGAAGCGGGGCCATCCTCCGCTTCCAGGATCAGCCCAAGGAAAGCTGTCAGCCTCTGCCTTTCCATGGGCCGATCCTGGCATTCCACTATTTGCGCATGTGCTAGAAGCTTATTTCTAGTTCGTTTACAGGATTTTCTCACTTGTGTGTGAACTTCAAATGAGGTTTCAGTGGGAGCTTACTTTAATTGCGCAATTAAGGTAATTACATGTGAAAGCCATTTGAGGAATCAAGGTTTATTTTCGGTTTATTTTCGGGATTTGTCATTTCCAGTTTATTATCGCTTTGTGGTCCACGTGTGATAACGTCCTTAGAAAACTAGCTATCAGAGAAAAGGGTTCTCTAGGTTTTACCCTTCACTCTGGTTTTCTGTGTGCAGAAAAATCTTTCAAATATTCACATTTTATTTTATTTATTGTATATATTTATATACCACTTTCCTCCTATATTTGACACAAAGTGGCACACACCTAAACTTAACTTCACTATTAAGTGATACAGTTTGCCAAATGATCTGCTATCTCAGCTGTACAAAGTCTCTGCCAGGTGAGCAGGAATGTGTCCAAAAATACTTCTATAGCTGTAGCATATCTGTATCTTGGGCAAATGATGGAAACAAACTTCATTTCATGTATTACAATGCTCTCAAACAAGGACAAGCCAATATTTATGCATTTTACATTTAATTTCTAATTCAGAAAAGCTTTACTAAGCAGATAGGCAAGCAAGCAATACAATTCTTTGCATTGCCTGCAATAGCCTTCCCCAACCAGATAACCCCCAGATGTGTTGTACAGTGGGAATTGTGAGTCTGGCACATCTGGAAGGTGGCAGCTTGGGGAAGCCGGGTGGTACAGTAGCACCATGGTTAAATGCCGGTACTGCAGCCACAAGGTTGTGAGTTCGATCCCAGGGGCTCCAAGGTCCACTCAGCCTTGCATCCTTCTGTAGGTCACTAAAATAAGTACCCAGCTTGTTGGGGGCAATTAATTTACACATTGTACACTGCTTAGGAGTGCTTAAGTGCACTGATAAGTGGTATAGAAATATATTTGATATTGCCATATTGCTATTGCTATTTAGAGATTAGAGTAAAATATAAGAATTTAGGAAATTGGAATCTATTCTTCTTTTAGGGATCACACTCCATGAAAGTGTGACAGCAATCTTTGTACTCTTACAAGAAAAGATAAAGCACCTGTTGAATTGTTTTATTTTTCGTTATGTTCAGCTGCACTATGTCCTCTAATTATTCTCCAACAGTCTCCTTTTAAACCTGAAGGTTTAAATGAAAGCTGCGGCAGATATTAGTAAATCCACACATATACAGATACAAATTCCTCCTGTGGGAAGTAACATGAAGCTTAACTAGAGAGCAACACATGGGGCAAGCTCCAGCTAGCCTGAATGTTTATTTTCAACAGTGCTTTTTGCATAATAAAAAAGCTAAGGCATACCTTTCAGCCTCTGCCCATACAAATTATGTGGCACGCTGCTGTCCTATGCCTTTTTTGTTGTAACTTTGCTACATGCCTATGATTAGTGAGCTTGTCTCCTTTGTTGTTGTTGTTGTTGTTGTTGTTGTTGTTGTTGTTCAGTGCTTCTTTTCCATGGGAGGGGGATTTGAATTCTAAGCTTGTGTCTGTCACTATTTCATTTTAAAAACTATGTTGAGGGGGAGGTTTCATATCATAGAGTTGGAAGAGACCACAAGGGCCATCCAGTCCAACCCCCTGACATGAAGGAACTCAAAATCAAACCATCCCCAACAGATGGCCAGCCAGCCTCTGTTTAAAGACCTTTAAAGAAGGAGACTCCACCACACTCCAAGGGAGTGTATTCCACAGTCCAACAGCTCTCACTGTCAGGAAGTTCCTCCTAAGGTTGAGGTGGAATCTTTTTTCCTGTAGTTTGCATCTATTATTCAAAGTCACATTGAAATCACATTGTTAAAAAAGCTTGCTCCATTCTCAATATGACATCCCTTGAAATATTTAAACAGGGCTATCATATCACCTCTTAGCCATCTCTTCTCCAGGCTAAACATATCCAGTTCCCTAAGTAGTTCCTCATAGCGCTTGGTTTCCAGACCCTTCACCATTTGAATCGCCCTCCTCTGGACACGCTCCAGTTTCTCCACATCCTTTTTGAACTGTGATGCCAGAACTGGACATAATATTCCAGGTGAGGCCTGACCAAAGCAGAATACAGTGGCACTATTACTTCCCTTGACCTAGATACTATACTTCTATTAAGTCTAAAATTGTATTGGCCTTTTTAGCTGCCACATCACACTGTTGACTCATGTTCAACCTGTGGTCTACTAGAACTCCTAGATCCCTTTCACACGTAGTCTTGCTAAGCCAAGTGTCCCCCATCTTATATCTATGCATTTCATTTTTTTTTATTTTTTTTATTTTGCCCTAAGTGCAGTACCTTACATTTCTCTGTGTTGAAATTCATTTTGTTAGCTTTCAAATATAAACAAGCAGAATACAAAGAGCCGGAGCAAATAAAAAACTCTGACCATTAGATGCCGGGCTGTCATTTAGGAATTGTGGGTCTGAGTATCCACGCAGCTGTGGAATAAATGGCTGACCCTGAACCAGCCACTGCCAGCCTGACATATCTCATACGGTTTGCTGTAGTATATGCTGCTTTCAGCTCAATGGATGAAAGACTGGGTTTTGAAATCAACCTCCTATCTCAGCCACACATTTTTTTCCCATTGTTCAGTGGGTCTACAAAATGGATGAAATTGACCCACTGTGAGGAGGAAAGTGGAAGGGAAAGCTTCTTTGTGTTACTAAAGCAACACAGAGATAAATCCTAGTATTAGTAAGATACCCCTTTTGCATGGAAAACTCAGGAAGGTAAGATAGCATTGCCCAGCCACTGGTACATATGAATGACATTCCTTTAATCTCCTGCACTGTGAGAACAGGTGGCATAAGGAAAGGACAATTTCCTTCTGCGGTCTTACTTGATCTGTGGCTGTGAAGAACCACTTGTGAAAATAAAACTTATATTTGATGGGCATTCTAGGCATTTTGTGCCCTATTGCTCCTGCAAACTCACAGCATAGCATAACCACTTTGATTCAGCCTTTGAACACAGACAAAAAGTCTGCAGGCCCTGTTGCCATTCCTCTTTACTGTTGTCCTTTGCACCACAGCTGTAAACCAAATTGTTTCAAACACATGGCTGTCACAGCACAGACAAACCTTCAAGACGCTGTCCATCTGTTTGGGTGCTGAATGTTAATCTCTCCCTGACTACAGAAAGTCATATTAAATGCCATCGCCTTAGACAGTCATCTGTTCTGCTCTAGCTGTTGCAATAGTAACATTGCCACCTTGAGGCCTCATGCTGAACTGGGAGGAGGGAAATGTTCAAGAGCGGCAGAAACTTTCTTTCCAGCCCATACTGTATAGAAGTCATATGCAATCAATAGACTTGGCATCACATTTGCCTAATGAGGATTAGTTGATCCTCAGCACCTTTTAATCACTATTTACACTCTTGTGACAGGTTCAGTATAGTTACCACTTCCCTGCATCCTATACTTTCAAGAAGTGATATTTTATTTTATTTATAATAGTTATTGGCTAAGTTTCAAAAAAAAAACCCAAAAAAGATTAAAAATGCAATTAAACCCAAAACCAATATAAAATGGGGTAGTCATCTAAAGACACTTCAGTTTTGCAAAGGGTCTTACACAAAGAGACTGATATGCAAAGCAATATTGTAGCACCTCTTGAGAGAAAGAAGGTTGAAGCATAAGCTTTCTTATACTGAGAGTGCATCTTACACTGTAGAAATAATGCAATTTGACAGCACTTTAAGTGCTGTAGCTCCATCCTGGGAATCCTGGGATTTGCAGTTTTACAAAGATTTTAGCCTTTTCTGTCAAAGTGTGCTGGTGCCTCACAAAACTCCAGGATTCTGTAGAATGGAGTCTTGGCAGATAAAGTGGTGTCAAGCTGCATTATTTCTACAGTGTAGATGTACCCTGAGTCTACTAGCAGACTCAATCTATGAAACCTTATGCTAGAACTTTCTCTCAGTCACAGAGGTGCTACACTATCCCTTTGCATGCTGATCCAGACTAACATGTCTATGTCTGAATTCTACCACCAAGAAACTGAGTCATTGTCATCTCTATTCCATTGTAAGTAAAATACTCCAATAGGCTAGGGTTTTGAAAAAGTCCTCAGAGAGTCAGCAAGGCCTGATCTACCTACTAGAAAAGTTGTGGGGTTTTAGATGTGGGAAATGACAAGAGATGGGCTGAAAACATGGTAGTTTTCATGCCAGCCATACCCATTGCTGGTCACACTCAGCTTCTCCCGTGTGGTTCCAATGGTCTAGCTTGTTCAGAGTAGGGTGGGAATTAGTACTAAAGTCAGACTCATTTTTTAAAAAAGTATTTCAAACACTGGAAGTGCCTGTTGCAGATGAAATGATATAATTAGATGTTATTAGACTGCTACATAAGCTTTTTCATCATTGGCTGATGGGATATGGAATCCATCAAGTTGTAGTCCCTAGGGGTCTAGGGGGCATTTTTGTGTTGCAAAACCCATGGAGTAACCCCCCAAAAAATTAAATTTAAATTTAAAACCCCTAAAGTGTCCAGAGGTCAATTTATATCTCTCAAAAATAGATTTTATTTCATTTACTTTCTGTTAAACAGTACAGGGAGGCCTTTCCCTTTCACATGTAGTTGCATTAAGCCAGGTGTCCCCCATCTTATATCTATGCATTTCATTATTATTATTTTGCCCTAAGTGTAGTACCTTATATTTCTCTGTGTTGAAATTCATTTTGTTAGCTTTGGCTCAGCTTTCTAATCTATTAAAGTCATTTTGAATTTTCATCCTTGTCCTCTGGGGTATTAGCTATTCCTTCTAATATGGTATCATCTGCAAATTTGAGAAGCATGCCCCCTATTCTTTCATCCAAGTCATTGATAAAGATGTTGAATAGCACTGGGCCCAGGAAAGAACCCTGTGGCATCCCACAATACCGGATGCAAATGTCTGTAGGACTTGGGCAAGTCCAATTCAGCAGTTACATCATTAATAAGTCTCTTTACAGTAAAAGGTCCAGCAAATTTGGGTCCCAGCTTTTTGGCTGGCTGTTGGGTCTTTAGATGTTTGGTAGACAGGTGGACTTTGCTCTCAGGAGTTAAGTCCCATTCCTTGCTGTGCTTGTGCTCAGCAAACTTTTTGTATTCCCATTCAGCTCCATCCAAAGCAGTCACTATCTGAGGCCTAGCCTCTTTTATTTTTGTAATCCACTGTCTCAGTGGCACAGGGTCCATAGGCTCTACAGTTAATGAGGGCAGTGTCTTTGATTCATGCCCATAGACTATTTAAAAAGGGGAATGCCCTGTACTCTGATTAATCACCCCATTAAAAGCAACCTCTACATGTAGCAATAAATCAAACCATCTTATAAGTAACTGCTGTAACGCCTTAAATATTGCTTCAGAGTTAAATTTGCTCTCTCCGTTTGTACATCCGAATGGGGGTGATGAGAGGTACTCAGCACAAGTTCAACCCTCAGCTATTGCTGCAATAACTTCCAAAATTGGGAGGTGAATTGGCTGCCTCGATCACTCACAATTCTAGAAGGTAAACCATGGAGCCGGTATACATGGGAGATGAATAGATCAGCTAATTTGTTTGCAGTTGGCAAGCCTTTGCAACCTGCAAAATGCACCTGTTTGGAGAATAGATCTGCTACCACCCAAATAGTGTTTCTTCCATGGCTATCGAGTAAATTGGGGATGAAGCCCATTGCTATGTGTTTCCAGGGGCTACCAAGGGTGGGCAAAGGATGCAATAGTCCTCGGGGTTTTCCTCCAACCAATTTGGCTCTGGCACTCACTGGACACCCATTTACATATGTTTAAACATCTTGTCTGATCTTGTGCCAGGTTCTCAGGAAACCCCAGTGACCCACTGCTTTGGTGTCATGACACAATTGAAGAACTTCTAGTCTCAGTTCCTCAGGAACATAGATTCTGTCCCCTTTATACCATACCCCCCCTTCGGATATCAGAATATTTGGGTGCTCTTTAAGCCACTGGTCCTTCATAGCTGCCTTGATAAACCTTTGGTGGATTGGGTCCAGGGTTGAGATCTTACCCATTCTCTCCCCATGGGACTGGCTTTGGGTATTTACAGCTTGACCCAATTCTGGTAGGGTGAACACTGTCTCTATAGGGGCTTGTCTCCTACTGTCATGCTGTGGGAGCCTCGATAAGGCATCAGCTAAAACATTTTGCTTCCCTGAAAAGAATTTCAACTTGAATTTGAACTGGTAGAAGAATTTGGCCCACTTGCTTTACTTGGGGCTTAACTTTCTCAGGGTCTAGAAAGCCTCTGGATTACGATGGTCTGTCCAGACCTTGAAAGGGTGCGATGCGCCTTCCAAAAACTGGTGCCAAGTTTGCAAAGCCCACTTTACAGCAAAAGCCTCCCACTCCCATGTAGGCTAGACCAGTTCTGCCCCTTGAAAATTTTTAGATAGAAAGGCACAGGGCCTGAAGGTTCCCTTTTTGTCTTTCTGCAGTAACATGGCTCCCAAAGCAAAATCACTGGCATCAACTTGCACAATAAAGGGCAAATCTGGATCTGGGTGTTTCAAAATTGGTTCAGTGCTGAACAGGTGTTTTAGGTTTTGGAATGCTTCCTGACATTCAGGAGTCTATCATATTTTAGCATAGGGCTTTGGCTTGAAGCCCTTCTCATAGAGTTTCTGTTTTGGGTGGCTTTTTGATTTCAACAAGTCTGTTATAGGAAGGGCTATCTTGGTGAAATCAGGGATGAATTGCTTGTAAAAAATTGCAAATCCCAAAAATCTTTGTACCTGTTTTTTGAGTCTTAGGCAGGTCCCAGTCTAACACTGTTTGAAGTTTGACAGGGTCCATCTCTATTCCCTTTTGGATATTCTGCACCCCAAAAAGTACAGTTTGTCTGTGTGGAAACTGCATTTAGACAATTTGACATATAACTGATTGTCCAGGAGATGTTTCAACACTTCCCATATGAATTGAACATGTGAGTCTAGGTCTTGGGAGTAAATTAAAACATTGTCTAAATATACCAACACCCCATCAAACAACAAATTGTGCATTAGTTTGTTGACCAGTCTCATGAACACCTGTAACAATTAAATGGTGGCTGATACCAAGGCAGCGATCCTTCATATGAGAAAAGGTGTGCTACAACAAGTATATACCTATTTTCATCTTTGAAATGTTTCCAGGAGGAGTTTTCTGGACCTTGTTGGACCTCCCATGATAGTCATGAATGGTCGAACATGATAATCTTTAATAGGTTCCCAAATCCATCCAAAGATTGCATGGGGGGGTGGAATCCCACACTATTTTAACTTAATATAGTTAATTTCTAACACTGTAAACCCACTTCCTAGGATTTCTCCTCTTGACTTGTGTTGTTCTTGTAGTTGTAGTTGTGTCCCTTGAAGTTATTTATGATAAGGCAACCCCCTCTGAACAAATCTATCATGGGGCTTTCTTTGCAAGATGTGTTCAAAGGGGGGCAAGATGTGTGCATTTACCTCCCTCTGAGGTTGAGAGAGGGTGACTTGCCCAAGGTTTACTGCAATATAAATGAGATTCAGGCAGGTGCTCCTCAATTATTGAATTTTTCTGGGTCTTCTCTATGTCTCTTCTTCATCTTCTGTCATCTTTTTTAAAATATTTTATTTATAACCTTTATAACATACAAATAAAACATAGCTAATGGTATTATTTATATACTAGTCATTTCTAGTAATTAGTTGTATTTGTGAGAATGAAAACCTTCTATATTCATAATAGTTGAGAATCAATTACTTCCTTTTAACTCTTAACTTTGTTATTTTCTTTTTACCTTACGTAGTATTTAAATCACACTATCAACAGGAATCATTACTTTTTCAAGAAGTTTTTTGTGGATCTGCTTCTTACAAAGTTACCGTAAAGTCACTCAAAGTTACTCTTACAGAGTTACTAAGATTTCAAAAGAAAAGTATAATAATCAAAGAGAAAGTTATTAAAAAACCAAACCATATGCTTATATCGAGTTTACAGTCTTCTTGTAAATGTTCACTCCCCATTCATTGCAAGACACTGTATAATCAAGCCATGCCAATCTTTTCTCCAATATTTTATCACTGGTATCCAATCTTTTTCTACTTCCTTTAATGACTTATTATTTAGTCTGCATGTAAGTTTATCTAGTTCAATCATATCCAATAATTTTATTAGCCACTTTTCAAATGATGGTATTGTTATCCCTTTCCAATATTTAGCTAAGAGAATGCATGCAGATGTTCTTTGTCATCTTTTAAAGATTTACATTAATTTTTCAATTTGTGCATTATCAGATATGGATCAGTGACATAATAAAAAAGCTGCAACAACATGTGGATATTGACCAATCACCAAGAATTTCTCAGGGCAGGTCTAAAACTTTTGTAGTGCAATTTTTATAAAATGATGTATCGCTGTTATTTAACCCTGGAGAGAATTTCCAAAATGTATAAAGGTTTTGCAAATTTGTGTTGAAATGTCAGAAGAAAGAAGAAACTGTTTTTCAGATGTGATGGACTTGTGAAAGAGCAAAAAACATTTGGGCACAGATCTATGCAGGGATAGAGGATATTCTTAAAAGCAAATTTAAGCTGGAACCCGAAATAAATGTTATTAGAATTTTTAGATGAACAGCTGATGAAGACACATGGCAGACTACTGCAATATATGACAACAGCAACCAGAATGATCTACGCACAAAGATGGCAAGAGAAAACAACTTCTTTTAGATAAGACTGGTTAAAACTGTATGACTTTGAAGAAATTGATGTTACACTTTGGGGTGAAGCAGACAGCTGGGAAGGAGTGGCCGCTCTGGCTACTCTGGCCACAATTGGGCTGGGACTATGGCAACTACATGGCCCACTCTCAAAGTAGTCTGCCTCCTGCAGTCCCAAGTTCAAAATGGCTCCTTTTTGTTCTGGTCCAAAGGACCAGAGCGCAGCATTAGAGCAGTTTCCAGCCACTTTGGGGTCATGCGTTGTAAACATCATGGCCCAAACTGACCAAAAACCACTTCTTTTGGCCCATGTGTCATGGACTTTTGTTAATTCATAAGAAAACTTTGGATCACTTTAATAAAGAATGAAAGATGTTAAGTGGATTATATGAAAAATAAAGGAGGTTCCACTATAATTTTAGGTTTTTAGAAAGATATATAAGTAGAGTTTTTATTTTAGTTTTATCTTTTTATATAGCTTGATGATATAACTATATGCTTTTGTAGGTTGTTTATGCAATTAAATAGATTTCTTTTTAATAAATTTAGGGGAGTTAGATCAGTAACTTGAAAGAACCGCAGTCAGGTATGCTGGAAGCCATTGTTTCCCTATTTTGTGAGGTTTTTTTATTTATTGTTATTATATTGTTTAGGGGGAGTTTGTGTGTGTTTTGGGGGTTTTGTTATACCAATTTATAGCTATTTTAGATTTTTTTGTTTTTCCCTGTATGTATTTCCCTGTATGTTTTTTTATGATATAAAAATAGTGTATATTTGTAAGTTTATTTTAGTCTTTTAATAAATAGAAAAAAGAATATTACAACGTTCTTGTCGTCAGCTAACAAAGATAATGTGCTTGAAGCTTCCTATCATACAGTTGGTCCTCTGTATCCACATATTCAAGCATCCATGGTTTGAAAATATTCAAAAAATATATAAATTTCAAAAAGCAAACCTTGATTTTACCATTTTATATAAAGGACATCATTTTACAAACCATGTATTTAATGGGACTTGAGTATCCACAGATTTTGTTATTGATGGCGCATCCTGGAACCAACCCCAGTGGATGGCAAGGGCTCACTGTAATAGTTGCATTGCTAGGTGTGGTAAGAATCACACTATAGCTAATTTCTCCCTGTGTAAAAGATTTGTATGCTTGGAAAAGACTATATGATGAAAATCAACAGTATCACTCTTTATAATAGGTAAAAGTAAAGGTATTCCCTGTTGACAAGGTTGTCAAGTCGTGTCCAACTGTAGGAGGTGGTGCTCATCTCCATTACTAAGCCAAAGAACCAGCGTTGTCAGAGACTACTCTGTGATCATGTGGCCAGCATGACTGCACAGAACGCTCTTTACCTTCCCACTGAGAAGTGGTACCTATTTATCTACTTGCATTTGCATGCTGTTGAACTACTAAGTTGGCAGAAGCTGGGACTAGTGATGGAAGCTCACCCCATCATACAGCACCCGGGCCTTGAACTGCCAACCAGCATAACTTGCAATACACAGAGTCAGCGTCTTAACCACATGAGTCACTGCAATATCTTAAAGAAATCAGAATGAGTCTGATGAGAAAACAGTAATAGAATTTTCAAAAGTAAATTATTTGCTATTCAAGTTGATGAAAGCACAGATGTTGTTTATTTCACTGTTTTGCTTGTTATTGCAAGGTATTTTAAAGGCAATGAAGTTGAATAAAACCTTTTGCTTCATTTTGTCAACCTCTATCAGAGCAAACAAGAGATGAGGATATATTTAATGCTATTGATTGTTATTTCAAAGAGAAGTACATTAATTGGTTTAATTGTTACAGGTTATGCCCTGATGGGGACATTTCTGTGTCATTTCTGTGCTCCAATCTTCACAGCCATGTCATGAAGGCAGCCCCCATTATGACATGGAGTCACTGCTGCATCCACAGGCAAAGCCTAAGCACATTCCTGGTGAATTATGTCGTTCTTGCTGAAACTGTTAAACTGGTCAAATTCCATAAATTCAAAGATTTTCAAATGACTGTTTGAAGAGATTATGAATCTTCATTCTACCTTTCTCCTTCATACAGAAATAAAGTGGCTCTCATGGTAAATTTCTTACCCAGCTATTTGAACTTAGGGGGGTTGCAGACTGCCAGAAATAGTGCAAATTGAGTCCACTTTTAGGGTTAGGGAATCATGGGAACTGTATTTTATTGTGGCACCAGAGCTCTCTGACAGAGAAGGCTCAATGTCTCAGAAAAAAAAATAATTACCATTATTCCCTAGCACTAACCCTAACCCTAAAAGTGGACTCAATTTGCACTATTTCTGGAAGTCCACAACCCCCCTTAGACATGAAACCCAGGGTTTTTGTTGTTGTTGTTGTTGTTGTTGTTGTTTGAAGACCATCCTTTCCAACTTGCTTCCAGGTTACATGACTGTGATTGGCTTCAGGCTCTTGCATACATATCAGATATTTTTCTACAAATAAACAATCTAAGTTTAGCACTTCAGAATAGTTTGATAACCATCTTTGAAATCTCAGACAAAATTGAATCTTTAAATATGATTTTTGGAGGTTCTGTACTGAAAAATGCCAACCTGAGGTATTTGAAAAATTACACAATTTCCTATCTAAGAACAAGCTACAGCTTTCCCAGGAAATGCTTCTCAAAACCTGGAGAAAAGATGAAATGATCTGCAAATCCCTTTGTAGAAGAATTCTTCCAAAAGTATTTCTCAAAAGAATACTTCCAAAAGTATTTCTCAAAAGATTATTTTAGCTCTTTCAAGTTATTTTGTTGTTCATTTCCTATAGGAAATTGTATAATTCTTCAAATACCTCAGGTTGGCATTTTTCAATACAGGACATCCAAAAATCAAAGTTAAAATTTAGATTCAATTTTATCTGAAACTTCAAAGATGGTTATCAAACTATTCTGAATACTTCTCAAAACCTGGAGAAGAGAAGAACTGATCTGCAAATCCCTTTGTAGAAGAATTCTTCCAAGCTGCCAAATTAACAATCAAGGAAAAAGAGCAGTTCAACTGGTACTATTTTAAAAGCTAAATTCAAAGAAAAATCCCTTATTAATTTTTGGGCAGACATCAGCAGAGTACATGAACAGCTTTCTGACAAGGCACTTAAGTTTCTGATGCCGTTTACAAATACAGAGCTGGTGGAAAGGGCTTTCTCTTCTTATAACTTTATAAAAATAAATACTGTAGTAAGCTGAATGCAGTTACAGATTTAAAACTGTATCTTAAATCAGTTGAACCTGATTTCAAAACAAGTGCAAGGAACATCCTAATACTTATCCCCTGGTACTGCTTGCTTGGCAGGAGGAAGAAGAGTTTGATGACCTCCTATGAGGAGAGGCCACATTAATGGTTGCCTTGGTGTTTCCCACCAAGACCTAGGCTGCATCTGCACTGCAGAAATAATCTGTTTTGATACCACTTTAAATGCCATGGCTCAATGCTATGGAATTCTGGGAACTGTAATTTGTTGTGACACCAGAGCTCCAGCATTGTGCCATGGCAGTTAAAGTGATGTCAAAATGGATTATTTCGGCAGTGCAGATGCAGCCCATGAGTGCTGAGGAGCAGAGCTGAGGTTATATAAGGCTCTACTGGCTCTCACCCTCTAGCCTTTTGAAATTTTCCAGTGAGCAGGCAAGTAAGATCCAATTCCAAAGGCTTTTCAGAGTGTAATAAATAAATACTATTTCCAAGGAACAATTTCAGCATAGGCTTGACGGGGATGGAATTTCTCTCCTCTAGCAGAGAAAACTGGCCAGGTCTCCTGGGCTTCACAGTGCTGATACTTACAAGCTGAGAGAACAGAATTCACTCAACTATCCCCTACAGCTTCTTCTCTTTGGAGAAGAAAATTGATCATGGATGATGGGCAAGTTGTCATCCAAAGAAATTTGTCTGCCATTACAAATTTTCTCATCAAAAAAATTCTTTGATCAGCTCTCCAGAAAACACAATGAAATACCATCCTGTACTGAAATTAAATACTAGCTATAATGAAATAACTTTGTGATTTACATTTTTCCCCTATGCCACAAATCACATAATGTTAGTATCTTCTCTCCTGCAGAGGATCCTATCTAGCTATAATAGAAAATGTCCCTCATTCAGAAACAAACAGAAGATAACTGTCTTTTCCTCTATCCAGTTTTTGAAGCAGATCACAATTCTTTACCCCCAACTGTCTGTGCTGATAAGCTGAACAGCCCTTTCTTCAAAGAACTTCACTCATGTACACATTGTATGTGGATAAATTCTCTCTCTCTTCCTCTCTTATTCAAAGTCTAGCTTTTGTAGCATCTCAGATGTCTCAAAACCTGTGCTTATACAAATGTAATTGCATCAGCCCTATGCATAGCGAATCAGAGGTTTAAAAAGTGACTTTCAGAGTGCAACTCCTAGAATCCCAGCACGGACACTGTGTGTTGTAGTCCCAAATGTATTTTTTCCAGTTCTGTAGAGAATGAAGGAATCATAGAATCATAGAGTTGGAAGGGGTCACAAGGGCCATCCAGTCCAACCCCCTAACATACAGGAACTCTCAATCAAAGCATCCCTAACAGATGGCCACCCAGCCTCTGTTTAAAGACCTCCAAGGAAGGAGACTCCACCACTCTCCAAGGAAGTATGTTCCACTATCATCCTGTCAGGAAATCCCTCATAATGTTGAGGTGGAATCTCTTTTCCTGTAGCTTTCATCCATTGCTCCACATCCTGTTCTCTGGAGAAGCAGAAAACAAGCTAGCGCCCTCTTCAATATGACACCCCTTCAAATACTTAAACTGGGCTATCATATCACCCTTTAACCATCCCTTCTCCAGGCTAAACATACCCAGTTTAAATCATTCCTCATAGGGCATGGTTTCCAAACCCTTCACCATTTTATTCACCCTCCTCTGGACACACTCCAGTTTCTCAACATCCTTTTTGAATTGTGATGCCCAAAGTATTCCAGGTGGGGCCTGACCAAAGCAGAATACAGTGGCACTATAACTTCCCTTGATCTAGACACTATACTTCTGTTGATGCAACCTAAAATCACATTGGCCTTTTTTAGCTGCTGCATAACACTGTTGACTCATGTTCAACTTGTGGTTTACTAGGACTCCTAGATCCCTTTCATACATAATCTCATTAAGCCAGGTGTCCCCCATCTTATATCTATGCATTTCATTTTTTCCACCCTAAGTGCAGTACCTTACATTTCTCTGTGTTAAAATTCATTTTGTTAGCTTTGGCCCAGCTTTATAATCTATTAAGGTCTTCTTGAATTTCCTGTCCTCTGGAGTATTAGCTACTTCTCCTAATTTGGTGTGAGCTGCAAATTTGAAAAGCTGCCTTCTATTCCTTCATCCAAGTCATTGATAAAGATATTGAATAGCACTGGGCCCAGGCCAGAACCCTGTGGCCCCCCACTGTCACTTCTCTCCAGGATGAAGAGAAGCCATTGTTCAGCATCCTTTGAGTTCGGTCGGTCAACGAATTACAAATGCACCTAACAGTCACATTATCTAGCCCACATTTTATCAGCTTGTCTGCAAGAATATCATGGGGGAGCTTGCCAAAGGCCTTACTGAAATCGAGATATGCTATATCAACAGCATTCTCTTTGTCTACCAAGCTGGTAATTTTATCAAAAAAGGAGATCAGATTAGTCTCGTCTGACTTATTTCTCAGAAACCCGTGTTAACTTTTTGTGGTAATGGCATTACTTTCTAAATGTTCACACACTCTCTGTTTAATTATCTTCTCTAGAATCTTTCCTGGTCTTGATGTCAGACTAACTGGATGATAAGTGTTGGGATCCTCTTTTTTCTCTTTTTGAAGATGGGGACGTTTGCCCTCATCCAGTCTGCTGGTACTTCTCCTGTTCTCCAGGAGTTTTCAAAGATTATTGCCAATGGCTCCAATATTACATTTGCCAAATCTTTTAATACCTTTGGATGTAGTTCATCTGGTCTTGGAGACTTATATTCATTTAGATTAAACAGGAATTCCTGTACTACCTCTTTACTTATTCTATGCTGCATTTCCCCTATTCTGTTCCATTTTTCTCAGGTTGAGCACCATTTTCCTTTTTGAGAAGACAGAGGCAAAGAAGGTGTTGAGTAGTTCTACCTTTTCTCTGTCCCCTGTTAGCATTTTGCCACCTTCTCAGTGCAGTGGCCCTATCATTTCTTTCTTCTTTCTTTTGCTACGGACATACCCAAAAAAGCCTCCCTTTTTTGTTCTTAACCTCTCTAGCAAGCCTGAGTTCATTCTGTGCTTTAGCTTGTCTGACTTTACCCCTACACGTGCTAGCTATTTGTTTGAATTCCTCTTTGGTGATTTCCCCTTTTTTCCCATTTCTTATACATGTTCAGTTTAAAACTCAGTTGTAACTCCCTTAATCATCCATCCTGGCTTCTTGAGACACCTCCCATTCTTCCTCCTCATTGGAACTGTTTTAAATTGTGCCTTCAATATCTCCCTTTTAAGAAACTCCCATCCGTCCTGAACTCCCTTCTCTTTTAGTATTCCTGACCATGGGACCACTCTCAGTATTTCCCTAAGTTTACTGAAATCAGCTCTCCTAAAGTTTAGAATGCATATCTGACTATGCCTGGCTTCTCCTTTCCACTGTATAACAAACTCCAGGAGAACATGATCACACCCACCTAAAGATCCCACCATGTGCCCCTCACTGACCAGGTCCTCCCTGTTGGTTAGGATCAGGTCTAAAATAGTGGATCGTCTTGTTGCCTCTTCCACCTTTTGGACAATGATATTGTCTTTGAGGCAAGTGAGGAATTATCTAGACCTTAAAGTTTTGGCTACGTTTGATTTCCAACAAATATCTGGATAGTTGAAGTCACCCATCACTACTACATTTCTCCTTTCTGAGTGTGTGGTCATCTGTTCTAGAAAGGCATCATCCAATTCCTCCGTCTGACTTAGGAGTCTGTGGTAGATTCCCACAATAACATCCCTGTTGTTTCCCACCCCTTTAATTTTGATCCAGATGCTCTCCACCTGGCTTCCAGGATTGACATTCTGGACTTCTTCACTGGTGTAAATATCCCTGACATATAATGCTATTCCTCCTTCTTTCCTTTTTTGCCTATTTCTCTTTAAAAGTTTATACCCCTCTATTACTACATTCCAATCATGAAATTCATCCCACCAGGTTTCAGTGATACCTATTATATCAAATTTGCTTTGTGGTGCTAGGAGTTCAAGTTCATCTTGCTTATTTCCCATGCTCTGGGCATTAGTGTAAAGACATCTAATACCACGTGTCCCTCCTACTTTCTGCTTGTGCAAATTTTTTTGCCTTCCACTGTTGACTATTTTCTCTAGCCCTTTTACCTTCCAAAATACTGTCTCCCTCCCCCACATAACTATAAAGCCCTCTGGATCAAATTTTTGAGAAAGGAAAGATTGGGATCAGAACAAATAGCTGCACTCCCCCTCCTTCCACCCCATCCTCCATGTGTTCAGTAGGCATACCAGAGGGAAAGTACCCCAATCTTCTTAAATTGGATTCTACACCAAAGCACCACCAGGGATCGTGCAGTAAAGAGAGCCTAGGAACATTTACTCCTGTAGTGAGGAAGTTGTAAAGAACTTGCTTGAATGTTCCATTTTCATCAACTCTTAAATCAGTACAGACCTATTGGTCTTTCCATAGAATGGATCATACTTGCAACGTATCACAAAAGTGCATAAGGGCTACATTATTCAAAACTCATCCTTCCTTCACAGCATATTAATCAGAAGGATAATGCCCATGGGGGTGGTGCAAATGGCACATTACATCCTGGGTCTCTGCGTGCTTTATGAGATTTATACCTAGTATATCCATCCTGTGTCAGACAATCATCATTTACAGATGCTGGCAAGATTTCACACTGTGCTACACAGAAAGATATTTTCAGGCAAATCATTCTCTCTCAAAAGCATCAAGGACTGGAAAAAATAAAAAAGTATCAACTGGATAAGCCTCCTCCCCCACCATCATTGACTGCCTCCACTCACCAGAACAAGGGCCATCCAAAGAGCCTCTTAGATCTCCTGTACCATATCCATGCTTTTAACAACCAAATGCACACACCCAATCAATTGAATTGTGCAACCCATGGGCCATGTGAACCCCTTTGTGAACTGGTCAGGCTCTTTGATCCAGCATTAATCCTCCAGACCCTGGCACGCGCACACACACACACACACAAACAAACTTGGTTCAGAATATTATCTTTTGCCTAAAAAGCACATTTAAATGTTTTTGTTTTGCTTTTTTTTAAATCATTGCAGGGTCATTACATGCTGTTTCTGATGATTTCTCCCCTTGAAACATCCAAGTTCTGCTCAAATGGCTGGAGAAGTCACAGGTTGACACCTCTGGTCACCCAAAATAGAAGCTACAACAATGCCCTGCAGTGCCTAAGAATAGCCAAAAATCAAGCAGAGCAGTTCTCTGGGCACTGGAACATGTCCACCCCTATAGTGGACAGAAATTGACAAAAGGGGAGTCCTTAATGTTTTTCAGATATTTACAACAACTTCAGAGTGATCAAAGTATTTAATTTGTATTATCTCAATAATCCTCACAACAATGCTCCCAGACACATTTGCAATAGCACCTTCCACATATTCCTGACTCCAACTAGTGCGCATGCTGGGGAGATCTGAAGTGGAAACTTCTCAGTTCACATGCTTAGTGGCTAGCCTACATATTTTTTACATTGCCCTTTTCATGAACACTCCCCCAGGAGTATTGCTGCCATTCACATTGGCAGCCACAAGACAGAGGAGCCTTCTAGTGAAATCAGTAAATGTATTTTTAGCAAACACACAGAGGTTTGTCATCATCGTACATCATAGATACCTCCCCAGGCATTTGGGATTTGCCTTTCATTTCATATTTTTCTCATTACTTCATCTTCTTTTC
This sequence comes from Phrynosoma blainvillii, assembly GCA_026167975.1. Lineage (NCBI taxonomy): Eukaryota > Metazoa > Chordata > Lepidosauria > Squamata > Phrynosomatidae > Phrynosoma > Phrynosoma blainvillii. Next base: position 161,107,038 of record JANUYF010000004.1, read on the forward strand.
CCTCTGCAGCTCTCCACCATTTCCTTGTTAGCTTCACCAAGATATGGTCTTATCCCTGGAGCTTTGTTTCTTTTTCATCAGTGTCACACTTTTCATGATTTCATCAAAGGTCAGTTCCTCAGTTAAGGACTGGACGCTTTCAAATGTCAGGTTGTCTTCATGGGATGTCATTATCATTATGCTGACAATTCACTAGTTCATTAGATTTTTTTTTTCATCTACTCAAATTGTGTTTCTTGTTAGTAAGAAGGTTGCAGTTATCCTCCCCGGGGATTATTTTTTCTTAGAGCAAAACTTTTCTTATAGTAACTGATTTCTGCCTACTCCATATGGACAATGTCACTGCTCTCTCCATTCTGTTTTGACATTAACGTAACATTTCTTTTACTATTTCAATATCAATGAATCTAGAAAGGTCTCACATTCACCTGGCTACTGATCCCTGTTTGCATGATGGAGGAACAGCCACACAACCCAAACAGATCTAGGACATTTTAATGCCTGAGGCACAGGACATGATGATATTTGCCCTCCATTCCATATACAAAAGCAAACTGGACTGGTAACTAAATCTTATTTCAATGCTGTTTATAGGATGGGAAGTTCTTCCACACCTGGGTGCAGAAAACTAGTTTGGGAGTGCAGGAAGGCTTGAAAAGTACAGGGAGGATTTTCTCCCCCACCCCCAAACATTGTGGCAGCTGCCTCATTTTGCACAAGGCAAATTGACTTCATGCAAGACAGAGATGGAGAGTGTGTGTGTGTGTGTTTATACATGGTCAGACAACAGTTTGCCCATTGCCATCTGCACATACTCTAAAAAAAGAAGGGTATTTCAATTACTCATTGAACCAAAGGGTTTGCTAGCCTTCTGTAGTATGTTCCTTAAATGTAAAGTGCAAGTAGTCAAACAAGCAGGAAAGGAAGATGCGGGGTTGAGTGACCTAATCTACACAGACCAAAGTTTAATACCACCCTGGCCAGAAAGTGGGTAAATTCTTCTCACTGCTCCTCCTCCTATATATATTACATCAGCAGATAGGTCTCTACATGAAAATGTTAGAGGGGTTCTCGTCCCTACCATGAAACATTTTGTCTACAGATCAAGCAACCCATGATAACCAACATGACCCTCTGTTACTGGTAATAGCAGTATGATTATGTGCTGGTAATGATTAAGAGCTGGTAATAGCACTTAATCATTCTAAAACATGCCTCTTATGTTATCTCAGCAATTCTTTTATATCCAAAGCATATGCACAGATCTTGTTTCAGTAATCCTTGTAATAGTGTTTTAAGAAAGGATAGTGATATTAGTCCTGTATTGGAACTGATGTGGGGAAATTCTTCCTCATCTAACCCACCTAGAGTATTTGTGGTAGCAATGAAATTTGAACCCAGAGTGCCTCCAAACACCCAACCACTATGCTATGCCATCTCTCACCATTTTTAGAGAATGGTGGTTTTTTGTTTTTTGTTGTTTTTTTAAGTTTTCCTCATATCTAAACTATTCTTTTCTTTAACAACTGAGAGCATTACCAGTAACCAACCACAAGCTAGTAAGTCATATACAGGTGTCCTTGGTATCTGTGGGGGATCCGTTCTGGATCCCCCCCCCCCTTGGATACCAAATTCATAGATGCTCATGTTCTGTTGTCCCCAGTGGCAGCACAATCATGCTGTCATTGGGGACAATGGAACTTCAGCGGTGGCACTTGCATGTGGCTACACTGCCATTAGGGACATCCCACATTGTCCCCAGTGGTGGTGCATGCACACTGTCGTGTCACCATAGAGACAATGAATCCCATTGTCTCTCATGGTGGCATGGTTGTGTGCATGCCTTGTCACTGGGAACAATGTGGGCTGTCCCTAATGGCAGCATGGCCACGTGCACACCCCACCATTGGGGACAACGCAGGCTTGCTGTCCACAGATGGTTGAATGTGCAGATTGCAAGTCCATGGATACCAAGGGCCAAATGTATTCAGTAGAGACACTAGGGATGCTGGTGTCCATGTCATGCAAATGCTTAAAAAACATTTTTAACAATTTCTAACACGTAGTTTTCCTTTTTTTTTTATTTTTCTTTTTTTTTACTTTTACACAGAAAAATATCCTCTTTTTAAATGAGAGATGGGATTACCAGCAACAGAGGGTTTAGTAAGTTTCTTTCTTTCCCTCGGCCCATCCACTTCTGCTGGCCCACATGACACAAAAATCAACAATCACAATTCATGTGAGAGCAAGAACTGTACTAGTAGCCCCCAACTAAATATTTACTTCACCTGTCACCTAGAACCATCCTGATAGCATTAAGTTTTGGTCTGACTGAGAGTTGTCTTTACTATGGCCAAGATTTCCTGTTCTTGTTTTTCCCATTTCTGACATGACACCTGACATCAGAATGCAGTGTTTGCATTCAACTGAGGCTGTCTCCATACCAAAAGCCATGGCAAATGAACCTAAGCATTAGGTCAGCACTGGATTGACTCTTCAACAACATGAATGTTTCACATGTTGTTAATCTAATGTTAATCTAAGACTGCAATTTTGCTTGTGTCCAGTAACTTTCTGCAGTTCTGATGTCATGGTCCTATCCCTTCTAGGGGAAAGATTTAGATTTACTGGGACTCATAGCCATTTGTTGGGAGGTGAGGATCCAAAGAGCTCTTTGTGTCTGTCTTATCTTGGGAGAAAGAAACTGAGGTCCATCATAGACTGGGAACACGTTTGGGGATTCAGGGCTCTGCCAGTAGCTGACAGAAAGTTGCTGCTGGCTAGATTTGGGGTCAAGGATGAGGTTGCTGAATTCTAACATAAGGCAATCTGAGAGTGCATCTTTCTTCTAAACCAGGGGTAGGCAACCTTTCCCCTTTAAGGGCCGAGGGACCTCAGCTCCCAGAATCCCAGGAGCTATTGGCCAACATGGGACTATTGGCCAACATGGCTGAGGCTTCTGGGAACTGAAGTCCCTCGGCCCTTAAAGGGGAAAGGTTGCCTACCCCTGTTCTAAATGGCAGAGTGGACTGTAGAGGGCTCCTAGGATTTTCCATCATCTGAGCAAACTGAGGCTTTCTATTTAAAGGGTTGTGTTTTGTTTATGTTTTGTTTATGTTTTTGTTTTTTTACTGCCACAAAAAAGCACACACCTTAAAGGAAGGACAAGGAGTGATGGATCTGCTTGCTGTCTTTGGCTGAAAAATGGCCTTGAGGCACTCACAGGAGCTCAGCTCAAAGGCATAGGAAAGGAGCCAACAACTACAAATTACTAATCAATGGTAGGTAACAACAATAAAAACTTAATAATGAAGAGCCCATCAGATCTCTCTTTTAATAATTGGCTTTGACAAAAGTGTTGCAGAAGAAGTGTCAGGGCTTGAGTTAAGGGCTCGAAGGCATTAACAACATACAATAACCGGAGCGTCTATGTGTGCTTTTAGAAGGGAAAAGGGAAAGGCCGCAATTAACTAACCATGTACTCTTAATTACAGTTTGTAGATCACCTGCCTTAGCTACCCTCTGCTTGGGGATCAGCTTTGGACTTTGATAGATTAACAACCCTCTATCCCTAAGAGCTATCACAGATCTTGCAATGCACTAAGTCAGGCATAGAGAAAGTGCAGCCTGAGGATAACAAGCAGACCTCCCTCTCCATTGTTTGTGAAGCCCAAAGCCCCTCCAACTGCTCCAATTTAAAAAAAATGTTTTTAAAAAGTTGATTTTTGGCTGACTTCCAACTTTTATAAAGGCCTCTTCTCAAACTAAACTGCCTGAGACAAGGAGGCATGATAAAATTCCCCATCCCAATGACTGCTAGGGGCTTTTTTGGTGTCAAAGGTTTTCAAAAATGTAATCAGGAGTACAGTAGAGATGCTGTCCTCCCAGCTCCTGGCACTTGCCCACTTCTACCTTAAGCCTCAATCGTACTAGAAGGATCAACCTGAACCTCATTTGTAGAACTTGAGATGGATCCTGTGTGGTATAGTGTTTTGAGCATTGAACTATGACTCCAGAGATCAAGATTTGATTCCTCAATTAGGCATGGAAACCCACTGGGAGACCATTTCAGCCTTGGAAAACCTGTGGTTCCTGTCCCAAGCTGTCTTCCCTCTGCGCTTGGCTGTATACCACACAGTAGTTGCAGAGGAATATAGATGAATTTTTCCCTACAACAATGTGAGCTATGCCTCTTGTCATCTAATAATAATAATAATAATAATAATAATAAGTTTTATTTTTAACCCGCCCCTCTGCAGCGCAATCGGGGCGGCTTACAGCAATTAAAATACAATAATTAAAAGACAATCCAATATCCCAATCCCTCCACCCACATCCCTCCCATACCCCTTAAAACAGAATTAAACTTGAGAATATATTAAAACAAATAACTATATAACTATATAACAATAAAAAGTAAAAACAACAAAACAGCAAAAGGCTTGAGGAGGAGAGTTCAGTATTCATTCTCTGAGGAGGGTTATTCCGGGAAGGCCTGCCAGAAGAGATCCGTCTTAACTGCTTTCTTAAAAGCAGTAAGTGTTGTAATAAGACGGATCTCGTCCGACAGGCCATTCCATAATTTAGGGGCAATGGCGGAAAATGCCCTCTGCGAAGTCTGTGTCGACTTTGACTTCGGTTGTTGCAGTAGGTTCTTTCCAGCTGACCAAAGGGCACGGGGGGGGGGCTCATATGGGGAGAGGCGGTCCCTGAGATAAGTTGGACCCAAGCCATGTAGGGCTTTAAAGGTCAAAACCAACACCTTGTACTGCGCCCGGAAACTAATTGGCAGCCAGTGGAGGGATTTCAGCACTGGTGTAATATGCTCCCTCCTGGATGTTCCGGTGATTAATCTGGCTGCCATATTTTGCACCAACTGAAGTTTCCGAGTTAGGCACAAGGGTAGCCCCATGTAGAGTGCGTTGCAGTAATCTAGACGTGAGGTTACCAGTGCGTGCACAACGGTTTCCAGGTCTTTCTTATCCAGGTATGGGCGCAGCTGGCGTATCAGCCAAAGCTGATGACAGGCACTCCTGACTGTCGCATTCACCTGACTAGTCATGTGAAGCGACGAGTCAAGAAGTACCCCCAGACTGCGCACACAGTCCTTGGAGGAGAGTGTGACCCCATCCAGGACTGGGGGCTGTAATCCCGGGCCCGGCTTCGGACCAGTAACCGTGAGCACCTCCGTTTTGTCTGGATTCAACTTCAATTTGTTTTTCCTCATCCAATCCATTACCGCTCCGAGGCAGTCATTGAGAGGAGAGATGCCGTCAGAGGTCTGAGACGATGATTTGGTCATGGAGAAATAAATCTGGGTGTCGTCAGCGTACTGAAGACACCGCGCTCCATGCCTCCAAATGATCTCTCCCAGCGGTTTCATATAAATGTTAAATAACATCGGAGACAGGATGGCGCCCTGAGGGACGCCACAATTAAGCTCTATTTTAGAAGAGCAACTGTCCCCGAGCCTCACTCTCTGGGATCTGCCAGAGAGGAAGGAATGGAACCACTGCAAAGCAGTGCCTCCAATTCCTAGCTCTCTCAGCCAATCCAAGAGAATGGCATGATCTATAGTGTCAAAGGCCGCTGAGAGGTCCAAGAGCACCAGCAGGGTCACACTACCCCTGTCGGTGCTCAAGCGGAGGTCATCGGTCAGAGCAACCAAGGCAGTCTCAACCCCAAATCCTGTCCTGAAGCCAGTTTGAAATGGATCGAGATAATCGGTTTCATCCAAGATAGCTTGGAGCTGGGAGGCAACTGACCTCTCGATCACCTTGCTTAAAAATGGCAGCAAGGAGACTGGTCTATAGTTGTTTCTGTCCAGGGGATCCAGGGAAGGCTTTTTTAAGAGTGGCCTAACTGCCGCCTCTTTTAAGCAAGATGGTATACTGCCTTCCCTGAGGGACGCATGATTGTGTCTCGGAGGAACACCCTCAACGCGTCCCCACCCTGGATGACCAGCCATGATGGACAAGGATCGAGAGGGCAAGTTGTCTTCCTCATCCTACCAAGCAACTTGTCCACGTCCTCGGTACTCACAAATTGGAATTGATCCAGTAAAATGCCATCAACAGAGTTACTGGACGCCTCGTCCACAGATCCTGCCAAAATATTGGTGTCCAAGTCGGCTCTTATCCGAGAGATTTTATCTGCAAAGTGGATATTAAATGCCTCACAGCAGGCTGTCGTTGTGTTAAGTAGAGGGTTTGGCGCAGGAGATATCCGTGTCAAATCCCCCACCACCCTAAACAGCTCTGCCGGGCTAGACTCTGCAGACGCAATACGTGCAGAACAGAAAGATTTATGTGCTGCATGTAACGCCTCCCTATAGGAGTCAAGATGCTTCCTAAGGCGAGTTCTGTCGGATAAGAGACGAGTCTTTCGCCATTCGCACTCTAGTCGTTGTCCAACCTGCTTCATCCTTCTGAGATCTTCTGTATACCATGGTTTACGATTCGAAGCGGGTTGGAAAGGACGCTTGGGAGCGATCGTGTCGATAGCCTTGGTAAGATCGGTGTTCCACGTATTAACCAAAGCTTCGGCAGAATCACCGGCATTACTCACCATTAAACCCTCTAAGGCTTTCTGGAAACCAATTGGATCCATTAGCTTTCGAGGGCGGACCATTCTAATCGGTCCACCACCCCCGGGAGGGCGAACAATAGCCTTTAGTTCCACCTTGATCAGAAAGTGATCCGTCCATGACAATGCGGAGGTTTTTATGACCTCCACCCACGGATGTTCCTGCTCCGTACTAAAGACCGCATCGAGGGTATGACCAGCACAATGCGTGGGCCCGTTGACCAGCTGGGATAGGCCCATGTTTGTCATGGAATCCATGAGCTCCCGAGCCGCGCCGGTTAAATCCTGTAAACTGGTTTCGAGTGGGATGTTGAAGTTGCCCAGAACTAGGAGTCTGGGCGACTCCAACAGCAACTCAGAAACCAGGGTGGTCAGCTCGGTTAGGGAGTCTGTTAAGCAACGGGGTGGCCGGTATACCAACAGAATCCCCAAACTATCCCTGGTCTTCAGGCTAAGGTACATACACTCGATGTGCGCCATTTTCCGGATAGGCTTTCTGATCAAGGTCAAGGTGTTCTTATGGACCAAGGCTATGCCGCCCCCCCGCCCACTTTCTCTCACCTGCTCACAAACTGAGTACCCAGCCGGGAGAGCTTGCGCCCATGTTACAGAGCTAGCATCCCCCAGCCAGATCTCAGTAAAACAAGCCAGGTCGGCCATCTCATCCACTAACAGATCATGGATTATATGGGTCTTATTCTTGACCGACCTGGCATTGCAGAGGAGCAGGTTGAGGGTCAGTGGAATGGTGAGTTTGCTCTCCAACTCATCATGGGAAACAGAAACAACTGAAGAAAGGATAGATATAAGACATCGATCCCTTCTTCTTTTGCAACATTTGTTGAGACTGTTGCCGCCATATCTTCCCCGCCCCCATACAACCTGTATATCTGTCCCCAGCTTCAGTCAGCGTGCAATGCAAAAAACAATGAGAACCCACTAATATATGACCCCCGGTTTATACAAACAAATCCTCTCAGCTCCCACAGTTAGCTCGGCTCAAGCTGGCTTGATGGGTCTCTGAGGGCCACAGGATGGGGCCAAAACAATCCTTCACACCCCCTAACGCCGCTGTAGAGTTACTGGGGAGAAAGGTGGGCTCTGGCGGGATTTAGGTCCTGTCCTAGCTGTAAAGACACGCCCCCAGTGCCGCCCGTGCTCTGGAGTGGAAAGGAGCCAGGTGTTCAAGGCCCAACCATGTCCTTTTCTCTGGCGGAACCTATAACCACCACCGCCGCTGGAGCCGTGTCCTCCTCCTCAGGGCCTCCTGGCCCGTCGCTTCCAGCCGGTTTAGGGGCTGGAGCGCAGCTGATGGTAAGCGCTGGAGGGCGGGGGGAAAAGAGGGAGCCGCCACCGCCGCCTCTGCCTCCTCCTCAGGGCCTCCTGGCCCGTCGCTTCCAGCCGGTTTAGGGGCTGGAGCGCAGCTGATGGTAAGCGCTGGAGGGCAGGGGGAAAAGAGGGAGCCGCCGCCGCCGCCTCTGCCTCCTCCTCTAGTATTAAAGACCAAGAGGACCTTGATCTAGAATCACTAACTCTACAAAAGACCTCCCCTGATGGAAAGGAAAACTGGCTTGCTGATACAGATCAACACAGCAGCCTGCATTTGGGACTTTCCCTGCAGTGCCATGAACACGGGGATCATCTTAAGGAGCACCTGTATTTTAATGTTTAACCCTGACCACTGAATGTAACGTGGCTATTTGCCATACTAAATGAAATCTTACGATCCTAGCAACATACCTTTGTTGTTGTTATGTGCCTCCAAGTCATTTTTGCCTTACAACAACCCCAAAATGAACCTTTCATGCGATTTTCTTGGCAAGGTTTGTTCAGAGAGGGTTTGCCTTTACCTTCCTCTAAGGCTGAGGGAGTGTGACTTGCCCATGGTCACCTGGTGGGTTTTGATGGCTGACCAAGGATTCAAACCCTGCTTTCCAGAGTCCCAGGCCAACACTCAAACCACTATACAACGCTGGTTCCTCAACATACCTCCAAGCTAGAGATATTCTTCAAAAGAAGATAATCACTTTTGTGCCTTTTGTTCAACCACTACTAGAAACAAAATATTAAATGAGATGGACCTTCATCCTAATCCAACACATCTTTTCTTCCAGTTCTGAATTGAGGATTCTGTTCACTAATGCAGACACTGTCCCTACCCAAAGGCCTAGTTTTCATGAGATGGTATGCCCAGACAGGTGTGCCTTTAGGGTTGCCCACCACAGCTTCATATACATTCCACAGTGAAAATTAGACTTAAGCCAATGTGGTTTAATATTCCAAAAATTGAGACTCAGATTGGGCAAACCTGAAATCACAACCCAATCAGGCTGGGAGTAGATGATATTGAAATTGTGTGGTTCACAATGAAAGCAAAAATGCAAGGTTTCATTCTGCTGCATCACATGGTGATTCCAAATCTATGGGGTAGGGTAACTGCTCCCCATGTTTATCCACCAGTGATGTAGATTCCTGATGGGGAAACTGGAGTAGAGACCAGTATAATATAGTAGTATAGAAACTGGAGTATAGACCAGTGTAGTATAGTATAGTGTAGACCAGTATAGATTTGGGATGATTCGATGTTGCAGTGGAGATGGAGGAAGAGATACAGGGTTGCTCTTTTGAATGGCCACCATACAACTCCCATAACATCCCATTCCAACCTCAAGCAGGAAACACATTTGGGAAACACGGGCCAGTAACTTTCTCTCAATCCCTGCCTCATAACATTTTTATGAGAATAACATGTGAGAACACCATACAAGTTATCCTGAGCAATCTGGCAAGTTGGTGGGACAGACATTTCCACAAAAACTGGCAAAAGGTTACTGGCCCAAGGGCCATGGGGGAAATTCCCTGGCCACATTTATTTATTGGTGGCATTTTTATCTTATGCTAGCTGAGTCTGCAACATCTTTTGCAGCATTTATTATACAGACAAAAATCCTATTACACAGCAGAGTCAAGGGATCATGGTCCAGCCTTTAGGCAAACACAATCCTATTACAAGACAGATCTTGATTCCAGCCTTTATTTACAGAAATCATTATTGTAAGCAATCCCCAGGGAAATCATGACACCAAGTGCTGCAGACTGAATTCCTCCATGTACTAGGGAAGAGTCCAAGACACGTCTCATTCAGATCTCATAATGCAAACAGCTGAGTTCTCTGTTGTGTGTATTTAAAGAAAACCAGAGAGAGGAAAGATATATTGTTAGCAAGAAAAATGTAACCAGCAGAACTAACTGAACATAGGGCAATTTCACTTACCCCTGGAACCAAGTTAAGTCTTGCCACCAAGTTTTCCCCTGAACAATGGTGGGGAAATCCTATCCCACCACTCCATTCCTTTTTAAAAATTCTGGTTGATGATCTAAACATCTCCTACATTGCTATGATTATTCTAAGAATTCCTTCTCTAGCGTTCCATGGATGGATTTTTCTTCTCTATGCCACCCGGATTGGATTACCAATGGGCGGGGTATAAATAAATTTTATTATTATTATTATTATTATTATTATTATTATTATTATTATTATTCTCTATCCAGAATTGTGCTGCTGTTACTTACCCCATTTGTAATTCAGACTATGTGAGGCCCTCCTGAATCTTCACACTGCCTTCTTTTCCATTCCCATATCTAGCAGGGACAGCAGGCCTTTCTTTGGCTTACCACCATCATCATGACTTTCATCTATTAATATATGTATATCTATTGATATATATATAGCTCACTATTATCCATATACTTTATTTGTATCATCAATAGCCACCTGCATGCTAATTGCTTCCTTAAACTTTATTTATGCATTGGGTTTATATCCTGCCTTTCTTCCAAAATTGGGCTCAAAGTGGCTAAATCACTCTGAACCTTCTTTTCCTTCCTGCCTTTGAGCTTGGAACACTCTACAGATACTTAACAAGAATAGTCTTTCTCTGTTCCTTAAAATCCCACAACAAAATATATTTCCCCTATTTTCTACTGCAACTAAACCTAAATAAGTATGTGGTAGACACAGGGTGCAAGTGAATGGAGAAACTTATCAGCTTCTCAGCCTTACTCCTTTGGTTAATAAAATTTGTTGTTGTTAACTGCCCTCAAGTCAATCACTCATGGTGACCCTATGGATGAGACATCTCCAGACCCTCTGTCCTCCACTGCTCTGCTTAATTCCTGCAACCCCTTAATACCCATGACCTCCTTAATAGAGTCCATCCATCTGGCATGTGGTCTTCCTCTCTTCCTATTTCCCTCTACCTTCCCCAGCATTATTATTTTTTCCAAAGAGTCCTCCCTTCTCATGATGTGTCTGAAGTACAACAGCCTCAGTTTGGTCATCTTGGCTTCCAGGGAGTTTTCTGACTTGATCTGCCCTAAGACCCACTTGTTTGTCCTTTTGGCTGTCCATGGGATCCTCAGCACTCTTCTCCAGCACCACATCTCAGATGCATTGATTTTCCTCCTATCTTCTTTCTTGACTGTCCAGCTCTCACATCCATTCATGGTAATAAGGAATATGATGGCTTGTATTATCTAACTTTTGTGCTGAATTGTTTGCCTTTTAGGCTCTTTTCTAGTTCTTTCATAGCCACCCTTCCCATTCTGTCTTCTGATTTCCTGACTGCAGCCCCCATTTCTATCAATGTTTGATCCCAGGTATGGAAATTCTTTTACTATTTCTATTTCTTCATTGTCTAGGTTGAACTTATGATGGTCCTCAGTGGTCATTATTTTTGTTTTCTTTACGTTCAGCATTAGTCCTGCCTTTGCACTTTCTTCTTTATCTTCCTTAGTAGGTGTTTCAGGTCTGTGAGATTTTCTGCTAGTATTATGTTGTCATCTGCATAGCTTAGATTGTTGATATTCTAATTTAATTAATAAAATTAGAAGTAGGAAATCCATTATTAACCAAAAGCTACCATTCCAAATGTGTAGCCTCCCTCAACTCTCACCTGGTAGGAGCCATTCCATCAGCTGCTACAAGGAGGGAATTCTAGCTCCTCCAACCCACCCCTCTTTTCACTGAATGGATTCCATTCCACCTGATCATTATAACTACTATTTAACTATAAGAACTAGTCCCCAGGTTTGCTTGTTTTTCCCTTTCTTCTCCTTCCATTTTTTCCTTTTTATGTTGCACTTTGTTTTGCAGATAAGGAGTGCTTGTTATGTTTATATAAGCTACTTCAGGAGCAGTTTTCATCTGAAGAGCAGGGCAAATATGCTTAAAATAAATGCATTCTTCTTGTTATTGTTATTTTTCACACAATCAGGTAGGGGAGCGAGATGAATAAGTTGTTGCTTAGATTTAGTCTTTCAACTCTCAATCCAGGAAGCATTACAACAGGTCATCAACTCAGCCAAAAAGTCTAGTGGTTAGTAAAGCAGAGGTTAAGAATCAGGAACAGAACAGTCTGGATCAGCTAAAATTGCCATACAGTGAGAAGTTATTGGCAGTTAGTAAAAAGTTGTTAATGGAAGAATTGATCCTGCCTGTGTTAGTGAAAGCAGAATTATTATTGCAATAATTTGTAAAACACTGATGCCTAATACCTTGTATGAAGTATGCTTAAGATTTCTCAAGGTTCGTGGTTAGACAGTCAATGAAAATATATAACCAACCTTGACCTGTGTAAATAATACATTGCTGCAGTGCCTGATTCTGCATAATGAAAAGGCACACACACTGATCCCTACACTACAACAGTATCAGACAAAGAAAGGGACAGCATATCTCAGTAATTATTGGTCCTGTGACATTTCACAGTTAAGTTGATCCTAGAGAATGGGGAAGAATATACAGTGGCAAGCCAGTCAGCTAACCAAGATATATACTAGGCACAAGTTAGGCCTGATGGATGCCTAACAGCTAGATTATTCTGTGTTTTCAGTTAGACATCTAAGCCAGATCTTTGTTCCTTTCAGTTGCAATAAAGTGCAGTAATGGAAAGATCAGAGAGAATATGTAAAATAATTATTAAAATCCCTGTCTTTGTGTACTTTAAAGATAACTGACCTGAGCATGTGGTGTAACTTTTTGTTGAGAAAAAAAAATTATAGGGAAGGTTTCATAAATATCTAGCAAATCTCTTGACCCAGTTTACTGCAGAATGTACCTGTGGATGTAAGCTCACAGAGGTAGGAAAGCTGGTTTATAGCAAAAAAAATCTCACACCCAACACGATGTCACCAGAAGAGAAAACAATCCTAAATTAAGCAGATCAGTAGTTCATCTAGCCCAGAATTGTCTACTCTAAATTTTCGCAGCTTGGCCCACATATTTTGTACTACAGTTCTTATTAGCCCAATAAGCATAGTCAAGGATGATAGGAGTTGTAGTCCATCCCTGTCCAAGTGGCCATTACTCTTTAGGGTTTCAGACAGAGGCTTCGCTCACTCTTGGTAACTTCAATGCTTTTAACTGGAGAAGCTGTGGAACTGAACCTAGGAATTTAAACATAGAAACCATGTGCTCTTCTATTAATCACACCCCCTTCTCATGAAGGCCATTAGGACCTATGGATATTTAGCAAGTGTTGTCTTTAAAATGTACAGGGAAATATTTTCAAAGTTTCCAAAATATAGGTGCTCTATTTCTATGGAAAGCCCAAGCTTTATAACAGCAGCTGTTAGAAACAGCTGCCTCTCTGTGGTAGGCACAGCAACACCAAATAGCATAATGACACCTTTCTCTTAAGCATTCCAGGATCAGAGGAAATCCTTAAGATGTAAGTCCTCAGACTTTTCATAATAAGCAGTGCACATTTTTTTAAAAAAAATTGAAAATAGTTTATTGATTAAAAACAAAACCAGAACAAACATACAGTTTATGTTTAAACATAAGACATTGTGCAAACACTATCAAATTTTACCTAAGCCAATACCTCTTGAAGTCATATTATAATAGGCATGTTAATAACTTGATAGTATTCTACACATAAAAAAAGAAAAGTTAAAAAAGAAGACAAACTTCCATCTATTGGTTTGTCCAATACAAAATAGCCCGTTAAATTAACTTCCTCAAGTGATCAAAAGAAAATTTTATACATCGTTCAGTATGTCAAGTACTCTGTATTAACTATGACACTTCACGTCTTGTTCTCTGTGCTTATCATAAAAGCATTATTATCTGATATGATTCAAGAAGAAACAAAGGAGAACAAAAAAAAAACTACAATTCATTTGATATCCCATTTGACAAACAATCTATCTCTACAGTAAGGTGAAATATTAAACTTAAGCCCATCTTGCCTAAAGACCGAGGAGCGATAAAAATAACAGAGTCTTATGCTCATTTCCAAAGTCCTTTTTGTTTAAGAAAGTTAATCACCACTTCCCATTCAGAGTCAATCTTCTCGTAACTGGACCCTCTAATTAAACAGGTGAGTTTATCCATATCCGTAAAGTCTGTCATTTTAAATATCCACTCCTGGAGAGTTGGAACCTGTTCCGATTTCCATTTAGCAGCGTATAACATCCTAGCGGCCGAAAGAGAATAGAATATTATTTTCCCATACTTCTTTTCCAAGTTTCCATCGTTACAAATTCCTAGCAAGAATAATTGGGGTTCAAAATTTAGTTTATAATTCAACATTTCACTTAAGGAATGTCTTATCATCAACCAAAAACCAGTAGCTTTTCTACACTCCCACCATAAATGAAAGAACGTGCCACTCTTTTCTTTACATTTCCAGCAGGAGTCCGGATATGCTTTATTCACTTTGGAGAGTTGTACCGGCGTCAGGTACCAACGATAAAACATTTTTAAAAAGTTTTCTTTTATATTAGAATTTAACGTGTATTTTATTCTTCTCTTCCAACATTGCTCCCACTGGTCCAAGTCTATAGCATGGCCAAAATTTTGGGCCCATTTGATCATGTTAGGTTTTATTAACTCAGATTCAAACTCTATATTTTGTAATAACCTATAAAATTTGGATATTTTGTGTTTATCAGTTGACCATATTATGTCTTCAAAATGGGTATCCAGTATCCCAATTGTTCTTGTTTTCCTATCTTGCGTAAAACGTTCTTTAATTTGCATATATGAAAACCAATTGCAATTGTATCCTTCTAGATTTAAATCTTTTTGCGATTTTATTTCCAAATTTCCTCTTTCTCTAATGATCAAATCATTATAAGTTAGCCAATTTTCTTTATTAAATTTATTTTCCTTCGAGACTACCTCTGCCACTGCTGTCCATCTAGGAAGAATATCCTGCCAATTTTGTTTGATTTTATGCCAGACTCTCAACAGCGATCTACGTAAATAATGGTCATTGAAATTTTTATGATACTTGATTTTCTCATAAAATAGATATCCGTGCCAACCATAAACATTGTCAAATCCTTCCAAATTCAAATTCCTCTCATCATCTAATTTAAACCAATCTATAAGCCAAAATAGGGAGCACGCGTAATAGTAATTTTTAAAATTTGGTAAGCCTAGGCCTCCCCTTTCGACAGAGTCTTGTAAAAAATTAAATTTTATTCTTGGTTTTTTTCCTTGCCATATAAATTTAGATATATCTTGGTTCCATTTATTAAAGAGTTTGTCATTTAAAATAATTGGGATGTTCTGAAACAAAAACATAAGTTTAGATAGCACGTACATTTTCACAGTTGTTATCCTGCCGAGCCATGACATATTAACTTTAGACCATTTCTTTAAATCTTCTTTTATTTCTGTCCAATTCTTCTCATAATTATTTTTAAACAAGTCTCCATTTTTAGATGTAAAGTTTATTCCTAAATATTTAACGATTTTAGATTCTTGGAAATTAGATAGTTCAATTATTTTCTTATTTTCTTCTAATGATAAATTCATTAATAACATGTTTGTTTTTGCTTTATTTATTTTAAGTCCTGATGCGTTTCCAAAATTATTCATCACCTTAAGAAGGGCATCTATGTCTCCACATGGATTAGAGAGGGATGCCATCAGGTCGTCTGCGAAGGCTTTCACTTTAAATTCTTGTGTCTTTTTTATTTTGATGCCATGGATATCCCTATTTGTTCGAATACTATTCATTAATATTTCAAAATTTAAGATAAACAATAAGGGAGATAAAGGGCAACCTTGTCAAACCCCTTTTTGAATCTTAAAAGGTGGGGTAGATTCACCATTTACTATTATTTTGGCTTCTTGTTCCTGATAGATGGAGCAAATCCAATGATTCATATTAATTCCTAAGTCCAAAAGTCCCAGCAATTTTTGCATGAAAGCCCAATTGAGATTATCGAAGGCTTTCTCGATATCAAAGAAAATCAAAGCCAATTTATCATTTATATTTTTATTATGATATTCTATCAGATTAATTAAATGCCGAGTATTATCTTTTATCATTCATCCCGGTAAAAATCCTGCCTGGTCATTGTGTATCCAAGAGGGCAACCATTTTTTTAATCTATTAGACAATATTGAAGCAAAAATTTTATAGTCGCAATTTAACAAGGAAATTGGCCTATAGTTTTTAGGGTCCGATTTGTCTTTCTTTTCTTTGGGTATAAGAACGATATTTGCTTGTTTCCATGAATCAGGGATAAAACCATCTAAGATAGCATTCATTGTTTGTAGTAAAGGGATAGCCAATTGATCTCTACATTTTTTATAATAGTCAGCGATAAGATCATCTGGTCCTGGCGATTTGCCCGATTTCATGTTTTTAATAGCCGCGTACACTTCCTGCAATTCTATTTTTTTATTTAAATCCTTTTTATATTCGTCCGGGATTTTATTTATGGGGTAGTTTTCCAAATATTTTCTAGCACGTTCTGTCTTATCTTGTTTTTCTCCATATAAATTTTTAAAGAAATTAAAGAGAATTCTTTTCAAATGTGTTTGTGATGTAAAGTTTTGTTTCCCTTCTTTCAATTCCACTATTACCCTTTTTTCTTGTTCTTTCCTTAATGACGAAGCCAAAATTTTCAGGACACTGCACCAGAAGATGCCTTGATGTCACGCGCTATGCGTAATGGTGTGTGGCATCACAACGTCCTCGGCATGGGGTTGGTGCGCCCAGCGTGTGGCTGCCCCTCCCCATCCCTGCCCCCAGGCCAGCCCTTTGAGCCGCTCTGTAGAGATCCTATGAATTGGTAGGGCAGCTATGAAAGAATTAGAAAAGATCCTAAAATATAAAGATAGACAACTGAGCATGAAAGCTAGAATCGTACAAGCCATTGTTTTCCCTATTACCATGTACGATTGCAAGAAATGGACAGTGAGGAAAGCAGATAGGAGGAAAATCAATTCATTTGAGACGTGGTGCTGGAGAAGAGTGCTGAGGATACCATGGACAGCCAAAAGACAAAGAAATGGGTCCTAGAATAGATCAAGCCTGAAATCTCCCCGGAAGCCATGATGACAACGTTGAGGTTGTCGTACTTTGGTCATGAAAAGGAATGACTCACTGGAAATGACTACTGGGAAAGTTGGAGGGATGTAGAAAGAGAAGAAGACTACATACTAGATGGAGGGATATTAAGGAGCTCAAAGGCATGAATTTACAGGAACTAAGCAGAGCAGTGGAAGATAGGGGGGGTCATTCACACTTGCATTTAAATCAGTTTCTGTGCCACTTAGACTCAGAACCACAGAATCAATGTGATCCGAAGTGAAGTTCACACTGTCAGAAAAGAATTCTTCCATGACCCAATGCATTTGTGTCTATTTAACATGATTCCTATTCACACCAGTTTTGCACTGCTACAAAAAGGATTCTCAATATTGGATGCGATCAATACATCCCAGTTCTTTTTTTTTTTAATGTCAATCAAATAATGCACATCTACATGTTTCTGGTGATGTAAGCACACATTTTTCCAGTGACACAAGCAGTCATAGGTGTGCCCTCTTGCATCAACTGTTAGTATTTCCAGTCACTTTGCCTCGTGATCTGCCAGCAAGGGTCATGGATCCTGTGTCCATAGCCGTTTTGCAATCAATGCTGACATATTTGCAATCCACTTTCCTCATCTGTCTCTGGATGAGGAATGCCTGTCATAGATGCTTTAGGGGCACTCATGGATGTGGATGTGGATGATGTGAGTGTTGAAAGTCAGAGAAGGAAGCAACGTGCCCACTATAATAAGATGATGTCATGCACAATCGCTATGCAGCACTCTTATGAACCTATGCCCAGGAGATGATGGGTTTACCCCAAATCAAAGGAAATTTGGGATGTTTTTGCCACTACTGTGTGGTGCAATAAGAAGTGGAAGGAGCAGTTCTTCATGTCACAAAAAAAAATTCTGTATAATTGTGGAAGAACTGTGTGCACATATTATAACACAGGACACTCATCTATACCAGGCCATTTTGATGGAGAAATGGGTAGCCATTGCTCTGTGGTTGCTGACAAACCAAGGTTCCTATTCAACTGTTGCTACAGAGTTTGATGTTGGGAAGTCCACAGCCTGCAATGCTTTTCTCCAAGTGGTTATTGCCATAGAGTTGGTGCTGCTGCAGAAGACAGTGTATCTTGGAGATATAGAAAGGTGTGCATTTGTAGCTGATGTCTTTGTATTTTGTTGTGTTTGCATTTGTAACTAATGTCTTTGCATTGCTTTGTATCTGCATTTGTAGCTTTGTGTTTGTATCTTTCTGTTACTTTGTACCTGTTTGCTTTGCTTTGCACATTACTTATTGCCACTTCTATATTTCTAATGTCCCTACAGGTGATGGCTGGCTTTGAGGTGATGGGATTTCTGCAGCTTATCAGAGCTGTGGATGGCTGCTACTGTGAAATCATTGCTGCAGTGCACCAGGGTGGACAGTTGATCAACAGGAAAAATAGATACTCCATGATCCTGCAGGGAACATGTGACCATTCTGGGCATTTTATTGACCGGTTATGCAGGTTCAAATCATGCCTCTTTCGTATTTCGTTACTCTGGCATTTATGATGCATTGAGGGCAGGTGTCTATGTTCCCAGGAACCCCACAGGGACAATATTTGGGCAACAAGTAGGACCACTATTGGTGGCTGATACTGCCTATCCTATTAAGCCATGGGTCATGGCACCGTTCAAAGGTGTCCTGCGTCCTCACCAGGCAGTGTTCAACAAGCATCTCAAGGTTAGAAATGTGGTTGAGAGGGCACTTGGACACCTGAAGGCATGGTGGAGATGCCTCACTACTCCCTTAAAGTGGCAGAGAAAAATGTGAGCTCTGTCATTGCTGCATGCATGATATTACACAATATAGTTGAGTCTGATGGTGAAGTGTTGACATACCACCCTCCTCAACCTGCAGCCTACACAGTGGATATTGCCAACACAGTGTTCCTCACTGAGGACCAGGAAATGAAGGAGGGTGAAGCTACAAGGGGAAGCATTTATTGAGTTCTTTTGCTGCCAGCAGTGATAATGAGTCTCGGTTCAAAAGGCACCTCCTAACACCTTGTCATTTCCCTGGCTATAATACACAGGTAGTTCTCAATAATTGATGTTCTGTGATCATTTTCCCCTCTGGGCAATTTGGCTTATAGCCATGGGTGGGTGGACTTTGGGTGGCTGTTATGGACATTGGTTACCTTATCCCGAACACTCAACCTTCCTTCCATGTTTACTAGCAATCCTGATGGGCAATGGCGCTGCAGGATATAGCATCCTCATGAAAGGCCACATTCTCTCAGCCTCAGATGAAGTTATGTGTGCAGTCATCAGCCTATGCAGATGTGAGGAGTGAATGGATTTTGTTTTAGTGGCACTAATGGACTAAATAAGAATATGAGCAAAAGAAGATGGAGAACCGCAATGCATAATATGGGAGGTTCCTGGCAAGCGAAGTGAGGATCCTAAAACTGCTGATATGGCCTTGGCATATCCTAGGAAGAACAGGATACTGCTGCCTGTGTTGTCTATGGAGGAACAAATAACAGAATTTTGGACAAAGATTGATAAGATTTGGAATGTTTTCTACAATAACAGAAAAAAACCCAGAAAGGACTGGTTTTGGGAGTTGGTGGGCAGAGGCCAAAAGGACAGTGGTTGCCCAATGCGATGTAAAGACTTTAAAAGATGAAAATTTTCCAACCAGCAGTGTGCTCCTGATCCATGGTAACAGGACTCCCACGGCCTCCATGAAGATCGCCTGATCAATGTCTTCAATGACGTGCCACTTGGTATGAATGGGTGTGTGACTGAGAGCTCTTGATACATAAAATTATTGTCTTATTTGTTATGTCTTAATAAATGTTACATGCATAGTGTCTAAACCCAGATCTGGTTTCCCAATTGTCTTTGTTGAAAATCCTATAGTCTAGGGTGGCTAAATTTCTCTCTAGATCAAAAGAACAACAGAAAACCTCAGTTCATGACACAGAAACCCTTTGTAGCCCTGTCCCATGTAACCCACCTTCATCTCTCCCCATTTGCTGCACTCTAGAAGCCTATCTCTTCTCTCCCCATTGCATCTCCCCCAAAGGTCACACTCTCTCAGCCCAACCTGAAGTTATGTGCAACACAGTTGAGTATGGCCGAGAAGTGTTAAACAGTATCGAATAACAAATTGGCTAAGCAGCTGGCTATCCAAAAGGCACTATGTATGTGGCACATTATTGCGAAAATGGGCAAATCAGTCTCTGCAAAGGCACACTGCAGCTTTGTGCAATTTTCTCCACCTCCCCATCCTTGGCATTAGTAGCTTACACAAAGCCTCTCTCACACACCCACACAAGCCCATGGTAGTGATTTGCCCATGCCATTTAAACATAGCCTGATCCGCTTCTGCAGCTTGTTTTGGGAAAATAGAAGCATGCATGCAATTTATTGACTCCCCATGGCCACTGTACTCCTGCTTCCTGGCCAATGAACATATTCTAAAAATTCCCCATCCCTCCATGGTGCCAAGCCTTGAAATGTTTTACAAGGTATCACAATACCTGCCTGTTATTCAGACACTGACAGTGCATTGGTCAAAATTACTTTTTTCAACAATTTTGAATATGCATCAATAATAAATAATCATGACCCAGTGAATGCTCCATCAGTTGGGAATCATGGCAGCTTGGCGGGTTCCCTATAAAATTGAATATCGAAGGAACATTAATTTACATCAATGTGCCTCCCGTTCTCTTGGCTAGAAAGGGTATGCTCAGTCGGCTATGCAGTGCTGCACCAAGTTTAAGACCCTAAAGGCTACATTTTTTAGGACCATGGAAACTTTCCATGGAGACCCGCCAACCAGCCTCCCTTTCTGCACAGGCTGAAAGACCTCTGGGTCGCAGTGGGGAGGCTATCATGGAAAGAACACCTGTAGGTAGGTGACAACTTTTTTTATAGGTCACAGGGCAGTAAGGGATAAAGCTCACTCAATACTTTAATTTTTTCATTACTATTTCAAGGTGCAACGCACAGAAGGAGAGTGGAGGAAAGTTCCTCACCCTCCACTGATGAGGAAGAAGGATTCCCAGAGAGGCAGCCTGTTTCTCCACAAGGTTAGGGTAATGCCCTCAAAAAAACACATGAGATGAGTTCCTTTTAAATTATACACACACACACACACACACACACACACACATATATATATATATATAGGTAAAGGTACATAAAGGTAAATATGTGTGTTTCTATTTTATAGATATATGTATGTATTTCTGTGTGTGTTTGCATTTATGTGTGATTGTGATTGTGTGTGTGCATATGCATGTGTGTGTAAGTGACAGGACCTGCTCACACAAAAACCCAGGCTCCAGGAGACAACACACACACATGTGCACGCACACAAACACACATATATACATATATATGCACAAACACTCAAGCATGTGTGTGCATGTATTCCTGCCTGAGGGCCCATACCTGTCTGTATATGGATATGGATATCGATAGATAGGTAGTCATGCAGTCAATGAAGAATATATGTGTGTACATATACACATAGACATGTATATGCATAGGTATATAAATATATACATAGATACATATAAATATTAGCATGGGTGTGTTTATATATGTATCTGTGCATTTACATGTGTGTGTGTATTTGTGCATACGTGTGTGCAAGATATGTATGAAGAAGTTTGAATGCACACATGCTGTTGCTATAATGCATATTCAACACGTATGTATATATTAAAATGTGCATATTTATATACAAATGCATATATATCAGGGGTAGGCAACCTTTCCCCTTTAAGGGCCGAGGGACTTCATCTCCCAGAATCCCAGGAGCTATTGGCCAACATGGGACTATTGGCCAACATGGCTGAGGCTTCTGGGAGCTGAAGTTCCTCGGCCCTTAAAGGGGAAAGGTTGCCTACCCCTGATATATATGTACACATACACACATATATCCATATATGTGCATGTGTGTTTATATATAAATATTCATTTAAATGTTTCCTTTCCTTCCCCCCACAGTACCAGGAGGACCAACCCAGACCTGTTGCTGGACCGTTCCCAGTTCTCCATCCCCCACCAAACCCTAATGCTTCACCTCCAGGAATCTGTAAGTGTGCTGCTATGGACAAAAATAATATTGTTTTGGAGGACCAAGACACCTTCTCCATTACTTGTCATACCTTTCATAATGTATCTTTCTTTTTTCTGTGCTATAGGGAACCAAGTTCTGGAAAGGCTAGAATGGCTGGAGAAGAGCATGTCAGCAGTTCCCCAGCACCCACTGAACCCAGGTGCTCCATCTCCAGGCGTCTGTAAGTGTACAGCTAAAAACACAAATAATATTGTTTTGGAGGATGGTTACAGATCATACCTTTCATGATGTTTCTTTTTTTTCCTGTGCTTCAGGGAACCAAGTTTTGGAAAGACTTAAATGGCTGGAGCACTGGAAGGCAGCCGTGGGGGAGGCCCAGCACCACGGCCATTGATTTTTTTGCCGTTTTCTTTTCTTTCTTGTACTGTTAGAAATATTTTTTATATGTGTGTGTGCTAAGAACATATTTTAATACAAAAAATATTTTACGTATGTTTAAAAAATATACCAAAAATGTACCAAAAAATTAACATTTTGTATTAAAAAAATTCAAAGCAAAATATGTTGTATGTGATTTTTATTATGCACACACATGTACTGCCCCCACCCACCCCGCTGGTCAGGTAGCTAAGACCAATTATGACCATGTCAGGCTTCTTGATCTTCCTTACAGGTCTGGTAAAGGAATTCCCAGCAGGACAAGAGGGCAGCGGCTGTGCTACAGCTGCAACATTAGTTTGAGTTTGTGATGGACCAACATCAAAATATGAATTGGAGGACTGAGCTATAGAGCCAATAGTCGAGGCTGCAACCACAGAAGTCACTGATTGAGGAAGATTGATGCTAGAAGCACTTTGAAATCCACTGGCGGAGGCCCCATCATTGAGGGTGTGCTGGGCAGTTACTTTTCTCCTCTTCACCACCTGTGCCCTCCCCTACATGTTCCATTCTTTGTCATCACAAAGGTTGTGAGGTCCCTCATGACATGTGTTTGGTCCTTTAAAACATTTAGGAGCTCATCAAATTCACTTCTACTTTCTGCCAAAAAAATATCTCTACTTTGTTTGTCTTTTCCCCTACTTTGGAGAGCTCGTTCCCTAAATTGAAGATCCCTATCTTCCCTTACCACCTCTATTGCTCCTTCATATGTTCCAGAAGAAGGTTCAGCTGCCTAGACAAATGCTTCATCCTTTTTTCTGCAGTCTGCGCAACTGTGCTCTGATCATGCCTTCCTTTAATCATAGCAAATCACTCAGCTGGGATCAGTGTAGCCCTTTGTATAGCCATGATAGTCACTGAGGAGAAGAATAGGTAATTGACAAATGATGAGAACAGCAGTGTTACACATGACATGGCAGAGCAATATGGCCATGTTCCCTAGTAAATCTCAATAAGATGTACTACACATGGGACACTACCACCCATTCCAAATTCCACAGAACATCCTGGGGTATGTACCAACCATTTGCTCCTGTGGGCAGTGGAGGACAGGATGTCTTGGCGATGTCTCATCCACAGGGTCACCATACATCAGGCTCAACTTGAGGGCAGTTAACAAAAACAACAACAGTATTGTGCACAACATGCCCTGGAATATGTCTGTTCTCCATACAACTATTTGAGCCAAGCCATGTAGTGGCAAAAGCAGAAATAAAAGCAGTATTAGGAACCATGTGCCAGCAATATTCATGATGATCCCTGTCACTGCCTGATTAAATCCCTTGTGAACCCATAGGATGGTGATAGAATATAGAACATGCACTTTACTGTAATGGTTCTAATAGTGCATGTTTGATAGCACTATTTGCACTTAAATTCTCCCAGATAAATTCATGAATTATCCTAGAACTATCAATGCTAACCATAAAATGAAGCTTGAGGCTTGAACAGATTTTAATCAGGATCACATGTATTGAAACAAACTAGTTTGTTCTGAGCCATTTTGAAATAATGGCAGGGGAAGGATTAGGTTCACAGGTCACAAAATGAGAGGGAAAGAAAGGATGAAGTTGGGTTTCCTCCTGCTCTCTCTTTCTCCATTCTGGCTCCTCTCTGTTTCCATTCTCTCTTCTTCACCCTTCCTTCCTGGCACTTGGAATAGTACTTCAAGACTAGTCCAAGAGTAATGGAGTGACAAAGAAGGAGGAGAGATATGGAGGGGGGGAATAGACAAAGGAGTAGGCGGGGGGGGGGGCGAGATGAAGCCAAAAGCCAGATGAAACCAATAGCTCCAACTGCCTGATGAAGATGTTCAGGGAATCATGGATAAAGAAATGAAAACTAGATTCCCACAGAGCCATTGGAAGGTTTGGAACTGGCTCGTGTGTGTCTGTTCGATTGTGTAATGTTTGTGTTGGTTTGGGGACAGCCTATTTATGGGGCATTTTCCCATGACATCAAAAGGATCGAGCAGCAGGAGACACTGCACAGAGTAGATAGTAATAGAAGAATAAAATGGCCTGATATAAAGCAGCTTCCTACCTTTCTCTGTATGAATTGGTTCCATCTATAGACAGCCAATGTAAGGGCATCATCAGCACAGTTTGCCATAGCAAGAATCCAAGCCACAGCAAGCAAAGATAGGAAGTCTACCAGGAATGTGAAGGATCCTGACTAAGCTCAGTCCTCTCCTTCGCCTCAGCGAAGCTGGGAGTGGTATACTTGGCCTCCTCATCCTGCAGTGAGAGGAGGGGCTGACTGGGTGTCACCACTCATCTGAGGTGCCACCTGATATGGGCTCCCACACTCACACACACACCTGCCTAGTGATGCCACTGATATCAATCAGCATGGAGACAGAAGTCAAGAAATTAGAAGACTAGGAATAGGAAAGGCAGCTATAAAACAGCTGGGAAAGATAATAAAGCATAAAGTGAGGATCGCCCAAGCTATTGTATTCCCCATCACCATGTATGGATATGATAAGTGGACAGTGAAGAAACTCAATAAAAGGAAAACCAACTCATTTGAGATGTGGTACTGGAGAAGAGTGTTGAGAATACCACAGACTGCCAAGAAGACAAATAAATGGCTTCTAGAACAGATCAAGGCTAAACATTCCCTGGAAGCTAGACTGGCTAAATTCAGCCTGTCATACTTTGTCCACATCATGAGAAGGCATGAGCCATTGGAAAAGATAATGATGCTAGGAAAGATAGAGAGCAGTAGAAAGAGAGGAAGACCATATGCCAGATGATTAGACTCAGTCAAAGAGGTCACAGGCCTGAACCTGCAGGACCTGAGCAGAGCAGTGGAAGAAAGGGGGTTGTGATGCAACCACCTTCCTCTGCCTTGAGGTTACCTTTTACCTCTTACCTATAGAAGGCCCCTCCTCACTGACACCTGCCCAGTGTCCACCCTTTATACACTTTCCCTAAATGTATAAGGGCTAATATTCCAAGTGTCTTCCTCTTATAAGTTTAACATCTTAGGTAGCGTGTTTGTCTGTGCCTATATGGTCTAGAATTCACTCAGGCAAAGGCTTCTGTTATAACAAATAAACATTGACTTTATTGAGTAACATTTTGCAAGAATGTAGCTTAGGTTGAATAGTTCAAATGTGGTATGGTTATACTGATATAGCAGTTGCAGGCATTTCACAGTTTCCACTTTACAATCTCCAATGCACTTTCTCTCTCAATCAGTATCCTTCTCTCAACTCAATTCCCTTCAACTCCCTTCAACTCCTTTCAGCTTTCTTAAACTCCCACTCAAGTCCAACTGAACTCACAGTAATGGAGTGACAAAGAAGAAGGAGAGATATGGAGAGAACAGACAAAGGACTAGGCATGATAGGGGGAGATGAAGCCAATAGCCAGATGAAACCAATAACTCCAATTGCTGGATGAAGATGTTCAGGGAATCATGGGCAGGGAAATGAAAACTGGATTGTTGTAAGAAGAAATGAATTGAGAAATTAACTATCATCTGTAAGTATGATAATGTAAATAGATGAACTATTATTAATTTTTAATATGTTGTTGTGAAATATATTATATAGCTATGTAAATCTGGTAAGTATATTAATAAGGTAAATGTTTGGGAATAAATGTATAATGTTTTGTATAAAAATTCAAGCTGCTAGCTCTCATTGATCTTTATAAAGACCAATTAGAGGGCCTCCACAGAGCAATGACCTCAAAGGAGGAAGGTATGTGATAGAGTCACTGGGCAGACACCCATAAATTAATTTTCATTAATTTAGATGTAAATAACATACCTAAATTTAAAATAATTTCATGTGGGAATCCTATCCTACAGAATAGGATTACTAAGGCATCAGCAATAGAGGTAGTTTCCATGTTGCTTAATGCCACTGCTTCTGGAAACCTGGATCCACCAAGGTAAGAAGATACTTATTACCCCTTCTTGTAGCTGTTGGTAAGGGACCCACAAAGTCAATGCCTACATATCTGAATGGTTCATCTATTACAAACATAGGGCAAAACTCATCCTTAGTCTTGTCCCTACCTGTTTCCATTCTCTGATATGTATCACAGTTTTACAAAAATGACATGTGCTGCCCCTTCTTTAGACAGTAAATTTTTTGTGATACCCATTGGTTAGTTCTCTTTATTCTCAAGTGACCTCCAAATGTATTTACATGTGTCATAATCATAGAATCAAAGAATCATAGAATCTGTATATTTTAGAGGTACTATTAACTGCCAATATTGTTCTATCTGGGTGTTGTGTTTGCACATCAAGGATTCCCTGTACAATTTGTCCTGCATCACCTGGTATCTGACAGGATTTTCTCTTGTTAGTTCTGGAAGCTTTGTCTTAGCCATAATGACTAATGCTTTCAAACTTTCATCAAGCCATTGCTCATTACTAAATTCAGATGAATCTTGTTCACTAGGTACACACATTTTAATTAAATATTTTTTTCTCAATATCTAGTATAATAGGTACACTTGTAGTATTAATTAAGGTAGAATTTCCTTCAGCAAATGTTTCCTCCCTTTCTACCTCGGATACTGGAATTTGTTCTAGCTGCTTCTGGTGATGGGTAGTTACACAGGTGTATTTTACATGTCTGGCAAGATCATTTCCAATTAGACATGGAGTCAGGATAGCTGAATAAACAGCCACCTTCCATTGTCCTGGCCAGTCTTTATATCTAATATCAACTTGGGCTACTGGAAACAAAAATGCAGGGCCACCCAAGCCTTTCAGAATAGCTTGTTTTTGGGATTTATTAAATGAGATTTCACTATACAAACATTGGAACTTCTATCATAGGGGGGTTGCAGACTGCCAGAAATAGTGCAAATTGAGTCCACTTTTAGGGTTAAGGTTAGGGTTAGAGAATCATGGGAACTGTATTTTATTGTGGCACCAGAGCTCTCTGACAGAGAAAGCTCAATGTCTCAGGAAAAAAACCAATTCCCATGATTCCCTAGCACTAACCCTGACCCTAAAAGCGGACTCAATTTGCACTATTTCTGGCAGTCTGCAACCCCCCTTAGTCCCCAGATCTATTGATCTTGGATCTGCAGCTTTTCCCCATGCTCTGTTTTCAATCCTGTAACTAGTGTTACAAACATGCAAAGCTTAGCTTGCTGAGGCAACTGTGTTTCTTTTGCCTCTCCAGAGGGTTATTTCCTTTGCAACCTGCCTGCCTGCTTCAGATCTGAGGGTGGAGTTCCACTCCTGTGGCTGAATTTCCCTCACACAGTAGCCTGGTTTGGCCAGTGGTTTGTGGTTTTGTGTGTGTGTTTTGGTTTTGGTTTATCTTTGGCAATTTGTTCTGGACAGCAAAACTGCATAAGTCCCCAATATCCACAATACAGTTGCTCATCTGTTCTCGTGGACTTGAAGTCTGTGGTTTTGCATATTCATGGAGGGAAGACCTCTGTTAAAATCAATGGAGCATGGCCCCATAGGCTCACCCCTGCATGCCCCCACAGGGGTGTGACCCATTCAAGCCTATGGGGCTTGAATATTGGCGAATATTGGTGAATCTCCAAACAGAGGGCTGATTGTAAGAACAAATCTTATTATCCAGGTTCACCCTAACTTGTTGATCCTCTTTGGCCAATACTTCTTTCCTTTCAGAAGCCTTTGTTTTCTCATACTGCCATGGCTTGAAATTCTTCCTCTCAAATGCCTTGTCTTTTGAAATCTGCCAATTCTTATACACTTTCCTATCATTAAAATGAGGTTTTGCACCTTGTGTTATAGCTTTCCTGCCACTTTCACCCCTCATGGTTACTAAACTATCCATCAGCTCGGCTGCTTCTGCTACAGTCCTTGGTCTTTCATCTTGAATCAACCATCTATACTTTTTGAGATAATATATTATAAAAGTGTTCCAGGTCAATCAACTGCTCTAGTTCATTTT
Organism: Phrynosoma blainvillii; assembly: GCA_026167975.1. Classification (NCBI taxonomy): domain Eukaryota; kingdom Metazoa; phylum Chordata; class Lepidosauria; order Squamata; family Phrynosomatidae; genus Phrynosoma; species Phrynosoma blainvillii. Next base: position 161,135,411 of record JANUYF010000004.1, read on the forward strand.
CATATTTACTTTGGAACCACCAATCCAACTACTTAATAAGTGATCAAGCGTACAGCCTAACTGAGCGTAGGTCTCCTCAAGTTTCTTCCTTAAATTACAAAACTCTTCTATGATGTTCAGGTGTTAAACCAAACCTCTGTGTGACACTCTCTTTGTATAAATCATAATTATTCAATTCCTCTATCCTCATTTCTGCATAGATTTCTGACAAACCAGCACAAATTTGCAATCTTAAATGCCTCATTCTTTCCTCAGGTTTAGCCCCTAACTCCATAAAAGCTTTCTCAAAACTGGTAAAAAGGGAGTCTATGTTGTCTCCCTTATAGAATTTGGGAAACCTTTTCAGGTCAGTTTGAGAACTTTATCTTGAGTGGGTAAGTTTTTAAATTCTTTTTAAAAACACTTGGGGGGAGTGTGACTGTGACTCAGCGGGTGGGGCTTTGTTGAGTGGCATTTGCAAGTCAATAGGGGGTGGGCTAGGCAGTTAGCTCTATACAACTGCTGCCAGAGGTCAGTTTCAGGTCAGTTTCGGCCAGGACAGGGGAAGGAGGAGGAGGAGGCTCTCCAGGCCAGTTTCTAAAAGAGAGGAGAAAGAGAAAGAGCTTTCCAGGCAATTTCTGCCAGGAAAGGAGACAGAGAAGAAGGCCAGTTCCTGCTAGGAAAGAGGAGAAAGCAGTTTCCAGACAGCCATCTTGAGTGGGTAAGTTTTTAAATTCTTTTTAAAAACACTTGGGGGGAGTGTGACTGTGACTCAGCGGGTGGGGCTTTGTTGAGTGGCATTTGCAAGTCAATAGGGGGTGGGCTAGGCAGTTAGCTCTATACAACTGCTGCCAGAGGTCAGTTTCAGGTCAGTTTCGGCCAGGACAGGGGAAGGAGGAGGAGGAGGCTCTCCAGGCCAGTTTCTAAAAGAGAGGAGAAAGAGAAAGAGCTTTCCAGGCAATTTCTGCCAGGAAAGGAGACAGAGAAGAAGGCCAGTTCCTGCTAGGAAAGAGGAGAAAGCAGTTTCCAGATAGCCATCTTGAGTGGGTAAGTTTTTAAATTCTTTTTAAAAACACTTGGGGGGAGTGTGACTGTGACTCAGCGGGTGGGGCTTTGTTGAGTGGCATTTGCAAGTCAATAGGGGGTGGGCTAGACAGTTAGCTCTATACAACTGCTGCCAGAGGCCAGTTTCAGGTCAGTTTCGGCCAGGACAGGGGAAGGAGGAGGAGGAGGCTCTCCAGGCCAGTTTCTAACAGAAAGGAGAAAGAGACTTTCTAGGCAGTTCTGCCAGGAAAGGAGACAGAGAAGAAGGCCAGTTCCTGCTAGGAAAGAGGAGAAAGCAGTTTCCAGACAGCCATCTTGAGTGGGTAAGTTTTTAAATTCTTTTTAAAAACACTTGGGGGGAGTGTGACTGTGACTCAGCGGGTGGGGCTTTGTTGAGTGGCATTTGCAAGTCAATAGGGGGTGGGCTAGGCAGTTAGCTCTATACAACTGCTGCCAGAGGTCAGTTTCAGGTCAGTTTCGGCCAGGACAGGGGAAGGAATCTTATAACCAGCAGACTTAAATACTGTTAGCAAGGGATTTTCCTTGTGGAGGAAAGCCGTAGTCCTCTTTCAGGTACTAATTAAGACTTAGTATGGACACTGAAGGAACTGCTGCCGTCACCTGCAATACCTGTGGGATGTTTGTATTCTTACCTACAGATGTGGGAAACTACACATGCTCCAAGTGCAAGTATCGATTTCAAGCACTTACTCTTAGCAAGGAGGACGCAGAAGAGCAGCATGGACAGATTTCAGAGACAGAGCAGGGGACCCTGGCAGTTCCACCACAGGGAACAGTCGCTGCTAAGCCTCGCAGGAGGCGTGTGGTCGTGGTGGGGGACTCCTTGCTGAGGGGGACAGAAGCAGTGATTTGTGGGCCTGACAAGATGTCTCGGGAGGTGTGTTGTCTTCCTGGGGCAAAGATCAGAGATGTGACAGAGAGGCTGACAAGACTGGTGAGGCCTACTGACCAATACCCCTTCCTTTTGGTCCACGTGGGAACGAACGACGCAGCAAGACACAGCCTTCGGAACATCAAAAGGGATTACGAGGCTCTAGGAAAGAAGCTGAAAGAAATGAAGGCACAGATTGTCATCTCGTCTCTTCTGCCAGTTCAAGGGCATGGTCCAGGAAGAGAGAGGAAGATAGCAGATGTCAACAATTGGCTCCGCAGATGGTGTCGTCGAGAACGATTTGGATTCTTGGATCATGGGCTGCGGTTCCATGAGGGTGGACTCCTGGCAAGGGATGGGCTGCATCTCACACCAGTTGGAAGAAATGTTTTTGCCAACAGTCTCAAGAATTTGATCAGGAGGGCTTTAAACTGAACTGTGTGGGGAAGGGAGACAACGTCCTGGAAGACAAAAGGACTGGAGAAAATAGTCAAACTGTCATAGAGGAAACAAGGCAAACAGTACAGGGACCCAACAGTGGGAGGCAAAAAAACGTGCACAGGTAGCAAGTAAAGGGGACACATGGTCTTAGATGTCTCTACACCAATGCACAGAGCATGGGAAATAAGCAAGATGAACTTGAACTCCTAGCACAAGAAAGCAAATATGATATAATAGGCATCACTGAAACCTGGTGGGATGAGTCTCATGACTGGAATGTAGAAATAAAGGGGTATAACCTTTTCAAGAGAAACAGGACAAACAGGAAAGGAGGAGGAATAGCATTATATGTCAGGGATATTTACACCAGTGAAGAAATCCAGGACATCAATCCTGGAAGCCAAGTGGAGAGCATCTGGATAAAAATTAAAGGGGAAGGAAACAACAGGGATGTTAGTGTGGGAGTCTACTACAGACCCCCAACTCAAGCAGAAGAATTGGATGAAGCCTTTCTAGAACAGATGACCACACACTCAGAAAGGAGAAATATAGTAGTGATGGGGGACTTCAACTATCCGGATATTTGCTGGAAGTCAAACTCGGCAAAATCCTCAAGGTCTAGCAAATTCCTCACTTGCCTTGAAGACAATTTCATTGTTCAAAAGGTGGAAGAGGCAACGAGGGAGTCAGCTATTTTGGATCTGATCCTAACTAACAGGGAAGACCTAGTTAATGGGGTGCAAGTTGTTGGATCCTTAGGCGGGAGTGATCATGTCCTCCTGGAGTTTATTATACAGTGGAAAGGAGAAGTCAGGCATAGTCAGACACGCATTCTAGACTTTAGGAAAGCTAATTTTACTAAACTTAGAGAAATACTGAGGGTGATCCCATGGACAGGAATACTAAAAGAGAAGGGAGTTCAGAAGGATGGAAGTTTCTCAAAAGGGAGATACTGAAGGCACAATTTCAAACCGTGCCAACGAGGAGGAAGAATGGGAGGTGTCTCAAGAAACCAGGATGGATGACTAAGGAACTTGCAACTGAACTATGTTTTAAATGGAACATGTATAAGAAATGGAAAAATGGGGAAATCACCAAAGAGGAATTCAAACAAATAGCTAGCACGTGTAGGGGTAAAGTCAGAAAAGCTAAAGCGCAGAATGAAATCAGGCTTGCTAGAGAGGTTAAGAACAATAAAAAGGGCTTTTGGGGGTATGTCAGCAGCAAAAGGAAAAAGAAGGAAATGGTAGGGCCACTGTGTGGAGAAGATGGCAAAAAGTTAACAGGGGACAGAGAAAAGGCAGAATTACTCAACACCTTCTTTGCTTCAGTCTTCTCAGAAAAGGCAAAGGGTGCTCAACTTGAGGATAATGGAGCAGAGGACAGAATAGGAGAATTTCAGCACAGAATAAGTAAAGAGATAGTAGAGAAACATCTGGTTAATCTAAATGAATATAAGTCTCCAGGACCAGATGAATTACATCCAAGGGTATTAAAAGAACTGGCAAATGTAATATCGGAACCATTGGCAATAATCTTTGAGAATTCCTGGAAAACAGGAGAGGTCCCAGCAGACTGGAGGAGGGCAAATGTTGTCCCCATCTTCAAAAAGGGGAAAAAAGAGGATCCCAACAATTATCGTCCAGTTAGTCTGACATCAATACCCGGAAAGATTCTGGAGCAGATCATTAAACAGAGAGTCTGTGAACATCTGGAAGATAATTTCATAATCACAAAAAGTCAACATGGGTTTCAGAGAAACAGGTCATGACAGACAAATCTGATCTCTTTTTTTGATAAAATTACCAGCTTGGTAGATGAAGGGAATGCTATGGATATAGTATATCTTGATTTCAGTAAGGCCTTTGACAAGGTTCCCCATGACATTCTTGCAAGCAAGTTGGTAAAATGTGGGCTAGACAAAGTAACTGTTACATGGATTTGTAATTGGTTGACTGATCGAACCCAAAGGGTGCTCAACAATGGCTCCTTTTCAACTTGGAAAGAAGTGACCAGTGGGGTGCCACAGGGCTCTGTCCTGGGCCCAGTGCTATTCAATATCTTTATTAATGACTTGGATGACGGTATTGGGGGCATAGTTATCAAATTTGCAGACGACACCAAATTAGGAGGAGTAGCTAATACCCCAGAGGACAGGATCAAAATGCAAAATGACTTGAACAGACTAGAAACTTGGGCCAAAGCTAACAAAATGAAATTCAACACGGAGAAATGTAAGGTACTGCACTTAGGGCGGAAAAACGAAAAGCACAGATATATGATGGGGGACACCTGGCTGAATGAGACTACGTGTGAAAGGGATCTAGGAATCCAGGTGGACCACAAGTTGAACATGAGTCAACAGTGTGATGCAGCAGCTAAAAAGGCCAATGCAATTTTAGCCTGCATCAGTAAAAGTACGGTGTCTAGATCAAGAGAAGTAATAGTGCCACTCTATTCTGCTTTGGTCAGGCCTCACCTGGAATACTGTGTCCAGTTCTGGGCACCACAATTCAAAAAGGATGTGGAGAAACTGGAGCGTGTCCAAAGGAGGGCAACTAAAATGGTGAAGGGTCTGGAAACCAAGCCCTATGAGGAACGACTTAGGGAGCTGGGGATGTTTAGCCTGGAGAAGAGAAGGCTGAGAGGTGATATGATAGCCGTATTTAAATATTTGAAGGGATGTCATATCGAGGAGGGAACAAGCTTGTTTTCTGCTGCTCCAGAGGCTAGGACCCGAAACAATGGATGCAAGCTGCAAGAAAAGAGATTCCACCTCAACATTAGGAGGAACTTTCTGACAGTAAGGGCGGTTCGAGAGTGGAACACACTCCCTCGGAGAGTAGTGGAGTCTCCTTCCTTGGAGGTCTTTAAGCAGAGGCTGGATGGCCATCTGTCAGGGATGCTTTGATTGGGAGTTCCTGCATGGCAGGGGGTTGGACTCGATGGCCCTTGTGGTCTCTTCCAACTCTATGATTCTATGATTCTATGATTCTATGTACTTCTATTTCAGTTCTTGTACAAGCCACTAATATGTCCATGTACCTCATCCTTAATTGATATTCCATTTCCGTCTCCCTTCTCTCATGCCCAAGTCTAGCTAATTCAATCCTTTCTTTTATCCTTCATACTTCCACACTATCAGGGGATTCAGGTATGGTGGTGTTTAAAGTCACCATTATTTCTTCACTCACTTATTGGACTCTCCAAAGTAGTTTTTACTTTCTTAGGAGGGATATTGGCAGTATTTCCTTATGTTTATCCAAAAGTTTAACCTGAGGAAACACTTTATTTTGGTATACAAATCACTGCTTTTCTTGTATTTCTACTAAATTCTTTACTAGATAAGTGATTCCCTATTTTACCTCAAACTTTTACCTCAGAAATCACTTTATTTGTACTAATTTCCTTATTGCTTTGGTGATTTCCTACTTTAACTCCAATGTTTACCTCAAAAATCACCTATTAATAGCCTGCTAGTTTTCTTTTTCCGCCTTTAGGAGAGAGGGTTACCATGTATCCTCTTTCAGTAAATATCTTATCCCAATAACAAGGTATTTTATTTCAGTCACAAGATATGTTATTTCAGTCCCCTACTATACCATCAACTTTTACTTTAGGGATTGTTCCTAAACACCACTGCAACTCGCTTAAACTCCCACTCAACTTCAGCTGAATTCACAGTCACTCACTCCTGCCATTTATATCTACTCCTTCCTCTGCAGCCCCTCCCTCACAGTCAACCTTAAACTGTGATTGGCTATCAGAAAACCAAATCTGCCCAGTGACTCCATCACAGGGGTCTTGGAGATGTCTCACCCACAGAGTCATCACAAATCAAGGTTGACTCAAGGGGAGTTAACAACAATTCCATCTCCAGGTGTTCACAGAAATTCATATTTTATTCCAGAAAACTCCATCTGGAATGAACACCTTCTGTGAAAAGATATGTAAACATTACACCCACAAAGGATAATGACAAAGCTGTGTTAGCCTCACTGACATCTCTGGAATTTTGGTGTGTGTAGGTCCCCTCTATGGCCCCAGATGGAGTCTGTGTTATGGTAGCCATTATCACAAAGTGTTGGGTCACATCCACACAAAACCATGTTAACACATCAAACAGATTAGTTTGGGAGCTGCAAACAGGGAACTCCACACTTCTAGAACCAGGAGACAGGAGATTTACAAGCAGGATGATCTGCCAGACAAGCAAGATAAGGCTAATTTACAGCCCCTTTCTTTCCACGGACATTGCCAGACCAAGTATCCCTTTACAATAAAAATTTGGCCTTTTTGATGTGAGTCAGGGCCAATGCAGACTGGCACAAAGGGCCAGCCTGGGGTGGAGTTGAGGTAGGGCATCTGCATGCCAGCCACCCCGACTCCACCCCTACGCCATCCTGATGCCATGCACCCGTCCGCATGGCGCATGGTATCAGGATGCCCTCCTGGTGCAATGTGCACACACGCTGCGCCAAAAGGGCACAAAAGAGCCACAGTGCCCACTCTAAGGTCCTTTTGTTGCCCTCAAAAGGAACAGCTTTTTTCTGCTCTTTTGGGGGAGGCAAAAAGGATGATTGGGGCTGTGGCGTGTGGACTCTGCGGCCCTGATCCACTGCTCCCAGGAGTGGCTCTGTGCCGCTATTTTGGGCCGTCTGCATCAGCCCTCAGATACCTTGCCTTTAAGCTACAAAAGATCTCCATAATCCATTGTTAGGTGAGCTAGATGGAATGCATGGGGACACTCTGTCAGTGTGAATTCTAATTAGTTCTGATACACCCGTTCCTCACCGCTTGCCATGACGGATTGTATCTCACATCATCCACATCTTGATTGAACCAAAACCCAACCTTGTCTTGTGTAAGTATCTCCATTAGCTGAGCCTCAAGCTATCCCATGCTAACCCCTGATTTTCTTTAGTCCTGGAATATAATAATAATAATAATAATAATAATAATAATAATAATAATTTTTATTTATATTTCCCGCCTCTCTCTACGGATCGAAGCGGGATAACAGTTGATATAAAAATACAAAACATAGGATATATAAAAACCAAAACACAATATCCCCCCCCACATAAAACCCCATAATCCCTCTGCTAAAACCAATACCCTATCCAGCGAACCGGTTATCATCATCTTCACACACCCTGGAGGTCGTATTAGTGAAGCAATTAGTTTTTACAGATTAGGAAGGTCAGGTGGGTAAGCCTGCCGGAAGAGCTCCGTCTTAAGTGCCTTCTTAAAGGCTTCTAGTGTATTAATAAGACAGATCTCCTCCGGCAGGCTATTCCAAAGCTTAGGAGCTGCCGCTGTGAATGATCTCTGGGAAGTTACCTTTAGTCTAGTATTATGATATTCCAATAAGTACTTCCCTGATGTTCTGAGAGTGCGGGGCGGATTATATAGGGAGAGGCGTTCGTTCAAATAACTCGGACCCAAGCCATGTAGGGCTTTAAAGGTAGCGACCAACACTTTGTATTGTGCTCAGAAACTAATCGGCAGCCAGTGAAGAGCTTTCAACACAGGTGTAATATGGTCCGCCCTAGTTGTACCGGCGACCAACCTGGCTGCCGCATTTTGAACCAATTGAAGTTTCCGGACTTGGTACAAAGGTTGCCCCAAGTAGAGCGCGTTACAGAAGTCCAAACGAGAGATTACCAGGGCAAGTACTACTGCTTCAAGGTCCTTATGGTCCAGGTAGGGGGGCAGTTGGCGAATCAACAGAAGTTGATTCCAAGCACTCCTGGCCACCGCATTCACCTGGAATGACAACTGTAGAGATGAGTCCAGGAGTACTCCCGAACTGTGCACTTTGTCCTTCAGGGGAAGTGTGACCCCATCAAGGACCGGTTGACAAAGTTCCCTTCCTGGACCAGGGGTACCTATGGCAAGTACCTCTGTTTTCTCTGGATTCAGCCTGAGTTTGTTTTCCCTCATCCAGCCCATTACTGACCCAAGGCAGGCATCCAGAGGAGAGATGCCACCCTTAGTCACCGCAGCAGTGGGAGACATAGAGAAATACAGTTGGGTGTCATCAGCATATTGATAACCCCGTGCCCCATATCTCCGGATGATCTCTCCCAGTGGCTTCATGTAAATGTTAAACAGCATGGGAGACAGTATAGTGCCCTGCGGGATGCCAGATGTCAGCTCCCTCTTAGAGGAGCAACTGTTGCCCAGCTTCACCATCTGGGATCTACCCGAGAGGTAGGACTGGAGCCACTGGAGCGCAGTGCCCCCAATACCTAACTCCCTCAGTCGTCCCAGAAGGATACCATGGTCTATGGCAGGGGTAGGCAACCTTTCCCCTTTAAGGGCTGAGGGACTTCAGCTCCCAGAATTCCAGGAGCTATTGGCCAACATGGGACTATTGGCCAACATGGCTGAGGCTTCTGGGAACTGAAGTCCCTCGGCCCTTAAAGGGGAAAGGTTGCCTACCCCTGGTCTATGGTATCGAATGCTGCTGAGATGTCCAAGAGGACCAACAGGGTCACACTTCCCCTGTCGATACCCAGATGGAGATCATCGACTAAGGCGACCATGGCAGTCTCAACCCCGTATCCCGCCCTGAAGCCAGTTTGAAATGGGTCCAGATAATTGGTTTCTTCCAAGACTGCCTGGAGCTGGAAGGCAACCGCCCTCTCGATCACTTTGCCCAAAAACGGTAATAAAGAGACCGGTCTATAATTACATCTCATCAGGGGATCAAGGGAGGAGTTTTTCAAGAGCGGTTTCACTATTGCTAGTTTTAAGCTCGCTGGAAATTTACCCTCCCTGAAGGATGCATTAATTATGAGCTGTAATAGTAATTTTACAGCATCTCCTCCCTGAGCGGTCAGCCATGATGGGCAAGGATCAAGAGGGCAAGTTGTCCTCCTTACACATCCAAGAAGCTTGTCCACTTCATTGGTATTTACAAACTTGAATTTATCCAGTTTAATACAGTCCACAGAGTCCTTGGACATCCCTCTTTTTGGTTCCATTATAATGCCCGCATCCAGATCGGCCCTTAGCTGAGAGATTTTATCTGCAAAAAAGTCATTAAATGCGTCACAGCATGCTTTAGTTGATTCCAGTAATGGGTTCAGGGCGGGAGCCAATTGAGTTAATTCTTTAACCACCCTGAACAGCTCTGCTGGACGAGACTTTGCAGATGCAATACATGCAGCATAGAAAGCATTCTTGGCTGCATCTATTGCCACTTGATAGGAATCTAACATGTTCCTATGACGTGTCTTGTCAGCTAAACGTCGATGTTTCCACCAGCGGCGCTCTAGTCGTTGCACAGCCTGCTTCATTAAATGAAGGTTTTCTGTAAACCATGGTTTTTTATTAGAAGCAGGCTGGAAAGGACGCTCGGGAGCGATAATGTCTATCGCCCTGGTGAGATCGTTATTCCAGGTATTTACCAGGGTTTCGACAGAATCGCCATAAAACCCTCTAGGGCTTCCTGGAACCTTTTGGGTTCCATCAGCCTTTGAGGGCTGACCATTTTAATAGGCCCTCCACCCCCGAGGGGGATATGGGAAATGGCTCTTAGTCCAACTTTGATCAGATAGTGATCCGTCCACAACAGAGCAGAAGTTTGAATTACTTCTGCCCATGGATGATCCTCATCCGTACTAAAGACCACATCGAGTGTATTACCAGCACAATGTGTTGGACCTGAAACTAGTTGGGACAGGCCCATGGCTGTCATGGATGCCATGAACTCCCAAGTGTGTGAATGAAAGTATTTGCTGGGTGATTCTGTCTCTGTGGTTCCCTTTGATCTCTTTTCCTTTGGTATACAGGTGGGAGCGATCTCAATTGGGCAATTGTAGCTAGCCCACATAAATAATTTCCCAGAGTGTTTTTGGCTACAGCTGCATATTAATGTCTAACCATGTCATCTTGGTTCTTACCATGGCTGCCTTCTTGTCACTCATGCTGGCTAGTCTGGGCCGCAAATGCAAACTGCATTGCCTTTTATGTTGCTGCCTGTTCACTGATGCACGTTCAGTGTCTTGGAGAGACCTGTGTAAGATGAATAGTAAGGTGGAGTGGTAGTGAAATAAACAATGGGTTTGTGAGTGATACAAGGAGAAAATGTTATTTACAAAATGGCTACCTGCTAAAATGATTAATATTAAAAAGCTTATGGATCAAAGAAAAATATTTAACCATGAAAAAGGAAATAAGAGCTGAAATAAAATATCAATGCACAGCTATTCATGTACTCTGGAACTAAGAAGTCCCCTCCCGAACAATGATTGTACTAAAATCATTTATATAAATAATTGAAGACAGGGTTCCTCTGCACAGTATGCTTTGTTCTGTTGAAGTAGCTTTAATGCTAGCTCTTCAAGTGCTGAACCTGTTTTGAGGATGGTTCAGCACATTAGATAGCTTCTTTAAAGTGGATCACATTGGATAGTTTCTTTAAAACCCAGACTGGATTCATTTGTCTGTCTGACATTGAAGCCACCAAAGTTTTTCTAAGAGCTAACAATTCTTTACCAGCTAAGTCACTTTTTTTTTTCTCAGACCGCTGTAAAGTTCACCAAGTTATTTGCTGTCCTAATTTTCATGCAGATTTTACTCAATGCATGGAGTCTTTTAAAAGTTTGGTGTTCTCCAGTTTTATGAGAAAATTTCACATGGCACAAAATAAATAAATACAATGGTACCCTACAAAAATCTTGCAGAAAACTTTGCATTGCCAAAAAGTTTCAACAGTTTTCTGATGCCCATAGCTCCCAGACTAGTGGAAGATTAGACTATGAAGTTGATGTTTTTGGCCCTGGATTACTTAGATGGCAGAAACTGCCAAATTTTGATGGCTGCAATGCCCTTTGTAGTGGGATGTTCTTGAAGCATGTTCAGAAACTCCAGCAAGTACAAAAGCAGTGACCCAGCTCTTGACAAGGTTGCATCACCAAAGGCATAGTGCACCAATGCTTTAGCATGTCAATCTTTTTGTTATTGGTTTTATGTTTTGTTCAGAGTTCTGACTTTAATTAATAGTATCCTAAATGGTTTGGGCCCTTTGCAACCTCATGGCCTTCTCCTCCTTACTGCAGACTGGAAATTTCTAATGAGCACTTCTTATATTTCATTTTATACTTTAAGTACTGCTATCCAATTACAGAATAAGAGAGGCAGAAGAGGACTAAAATATAAAAATGTATGTAGTTTCTTTTACAGCAATGGTTCACCAGATGCTGTTGAATGAAATACCCATCAGCCCTAACCACTGTACTGGCTGGAGCAGATGGAAGTTGGAGTACATTGACAGATAGACAGCACCACAGGTTTCCTAGATCTGCTGTGCGTGATACATACATTGGACCCCCAATATTTCCTGTGGAATTTATTCCAAATGTATTTTTACTCTGTGGTATAATATAACAGGAGCCAGCATGGTTTGAGTGTTGGACTAAGGCACTGGGAGACTAGGGTTCGAATTCTGGCTCGGCCATTTAAACCCACGGGATGACCTTGGACAAGTCACAGTTTCTCAGCCGTAGAGGATGGCACTGGCAAGCCCCCTCTGAAGAAACTTGCCAAGAAAACCCCATGACAGGGTCACCATAAGCTGGAAATGACTTGAAGGCACACAACGACAAATCAGATAACATAGCCCTGAACCAGTAATTTTCATTATCTGTCACCAAGATCCACCCTGACAGCACTGTTTGTGACATCACACTTGACATAAGAATGTTCTTGCACTCAGCTAAAGCAGTCTCCATACCAAACCAGTGGCCAATAATCTCTTCAACTAGTTACCCTCAGATTGACTTTCCAGATATACTGATGTTTGATTTCATATCCTCAAAGACTAAAGGAGAGTTTAGTATCATTTGAAAGCCTGCTTGCAGTATTGAAAAGAAACACAATATACCAGTTGATTCAGTAAAAGGTGCAAACTCCCTTTTGGGAGAAACCTTCTCCAGATTCTTTGTCATGAATGGATCATTCCTTGGTGGGATTTAGGCTGTGGATGAATTAAAAGATGATCTGTCCCAGGAGGCTGTGAGATCTGAATGGTTTTCTGATGGCTCTTGGGGATCTTGCTGACATGCTGGCAAGCAATTCCTCCAAGTCCTACTTCACCTCCAGAATGGGGAAATAGCATTGATGACTGCCACAATTACTTCTGAGCACAACTCAATGAGGCTTTTCAGGGAGCTGGAAGCAATGTAATTAGTGGAACAACAAGCAGGGGGGTGTTGGCAAAAAACTTGGAGCACAACCAGAGATGGGTTACATCCTATTTGAAAGTGAAGAAATCCCTCTTCTCCACTACCACAGAATGGGGATGGAATTAATGTTTAAAGATTCTGTCAAAAATAAAATGAAAACTGAGCTTGTCAAGTGTTGGGAAATCCTGACAAGGGAAATCCTGATCAGTCCTTTTTCACACACCCACACACCTAGTGTTAGAATAGTGCCTAAGTTTCATACCCACTTGAGACCATTTCCCTGCTCCTTCCCTGCCACAGAGTCATGTAGCAGCTGTGAGAAGATGGAGGTCAGATGGAGATTGTCCAACGATGTTCTGATAGCTAGCACATCATTATTATGTCATCCTCTGGGACCTCAGAAGGACCACCACCGACATCTTGGAGGATGCATATGTTGTTGTGCAACAGCTATCAGAACATAGCTAAACAATCCTCAGGCTGTCCTCTGCCTTCCCTTGACCACTATATGGGGTGTCAAGAAAATATGACTTGATGGAGAAAGAGATTTTCTCTTCCCTTCCCCCAAACTGCACAATGTTTGCAGTGGGAAGAAAACTAAATAAATTATTCATTCTCCCCTGCAGGAACTTTAAGAAGAATCACATCCCTACTACTGGATTTGCACAACATCATCCAAGAGTGCTTTAAATACTAGAAGACCTATTACATTCTGGCCCATGAGAAGAAAAGGTAGGGGAAAGGCATTAGGGGAAAATATTGAGCTATAGGATGTAATTTAAGGGCTTCTCTTTGACATCAGGGAGGCTGCTTTTTTCAAAAGTGGTGAATCAGAAGCCAAAGGAGAATTCAGTGATGGGGGTACATGAAACAGCAAAGACAACAGAAAATATAAGGATGAGTTTGTCAGGTTACTCTCTAGTGGAGTGAGGGTGCACGCATCTGCATGCATGGAATCAGCAGCAAAGAATTGTATTTTTGAATGCTGATTTAACCAGAGGAATGTTCTCCTGAAATTCTAGAGGGTTCTTATTGATTTGGCATTTTCCTGACATTTCCCTGTAAATGTCAGATATAATATATGTGATGTATATCTTCTAACATAGTGGTTCCTTATCATCTTTCCACCTTGGGGCTCCCTTCTAAATTTACATCCCATTATAGGACTTGGGTATGAAGAATTTTATTTGGTATAATATAGCATAACATATAGCCATATTTATTTTCAGTGATATAATACAGAAAAGTGTCTCTGGGCATGTGCTGATTGCCTAACCACCAGAGAGTTCAGCATTTTCACACACACACACACACACACACAATTATGAAGAACAACTTCCATGCAGGCCTCAACCCTAGCTCTAGGTAGCTCTTGCTTTAAAAAAGTACAGCCACCATCTTCCCAGCCAAAATGCCCAGCCAAAATACAAGTTATACATTTCACATTTCTTGCTAAAGATAAATTTATTCCAGTACTTTTGTGAAGTAATCTCAAATGATATTAATTCATGTTTAGTGTGTCTTTTCCTCACAGCTGATCAACTGCAATCTATCCTCCACCTCTTACAAATAAAACAACTGGGCAAGATATTTCAGGGCAGGTAGTGTGGCTTCCATATAGGCCTGAACTCTATGTGTTGTTGTTGTCATCCTTGCTTTGTGCCATCAAATCTTTTCTGACAAATGGCAGTCCTAACGGCAATCCTAAAGCAACCCTAAAGTAATCCTAAAACAAACCTATCTTGTTTTTTCTTGGCAATATTTGTTGGGGGGGAGGGTTGCCTTTGCCTTCTCCTGAGTCTGAAAGAGTGTGACTTGCCCAAGACCACTCAGTTGGTTTCCATGGTTGAGCAGGGATTAGAACCCTGGTCTCCAAAGTCATATTTTAACACTTAAACCACTACACCACACTGGCTCCCATTTATCTCTCATTTTTAAGCACATGCAGGCCACACTTCCCTAGCCAGCATCCCCTATCCCATTGCTTACCACATGCAATGTTTTTGGCAAGGATGCGCTAAAGTGAAGCCCTTAAATCTCCAAAGCAGTGGCGTCTGAGCCTGAGGTGTCATCTAGTGAGGGGAGTAGGGCTTTGGGGGGACAGGACCAAAAAGGCACACCCTCACCTTCCTGCTGTGCACTGCTTTACCCGTGAGTAAAGCAGTGCGGAGCAGGAAGGTGGGGTGCTGGGCCCCCTCCCTCCCTGCTGCATGCCACAGCATGGGTTAGGGAGGTAGAGGACTGCTCAGCTGGGTGTCACCCCTCTTCTGGTGTGTCAACCAGTGCAGTCTGCGCCCCCCGTGGCCCCTAGTGATGCCATTGCCCCAAAATGAGTCCTTGAAACCTCTCTCTGCAAGCCCCAGACCCTGGGGAGGGGGATTTCAGGTGATTTCTCATCCTCCACCCACCCCCAGGTGATTCATACCCATTGCAAAATGGCTGCAAATCAAAACCTCAAGTGAACATGGCTCATGTCCTGTTTCAGTTTTGGCTCATTGGGGGGGCAATTTGGGGGTGGGTTCTGGCAAGTTTTTAAGATATGTTTCACAGCATGCTTGAGCCACAGATGGGATTAGAGCAAAAAAAGTAACAAGATTTGTTTAAAGAAAAGAATGTACAGGGTCTTATGGCATTGGTTTCCCAGTGTGGCCACCCTAAAAAGCTAGTTTTATGAAGTATATATAATGGTATGTTGAAGCCATCCATAAGTGAAGGAGAATGGGATGGTGCTCTAGAATCCAAGCTCTGCTGGGTACATTTATCCAGCTTGCTTTCTGGGAAGATTTTTAAACTAAGCATCTCTGTAAACAAAAACTATTTTAAATGGAAATCTGAGCTTAATAAAAAGAAATGTGTTCAAGCATATATTTAGGCAGCATTCATATGCATATTTATTTGGAAGGGAGAAGTCCCATTGAACCCAGTTTCCTTACTTTTAATTAAATATGTATGGAACCTGGTTAAAACTGAATTGTCACACAGCATTAAAGTTTGGTTTTCAGTGCAATAGAGCAAGCCACATGGGGAAACACATGACCTCTGTGGCTAAGCATTATAAATCACTCAGTAAGTAAGGTATCATATTCCTAACTGTAGGCTTCTTACCAGCAACTCATCAGAGATGATGGAATCCTGGAGAAAACAGAGATCTTACTGAATCCCTCTGCATAATTTTGTGCTTCTGTCTGAGCTCTAAATTGTTCTTAGTTCTCAGATCTTGAATATTTATAATTTTACCAGGTGAGCAGTGAACCACATCTAATGTACTTTCCTTCTCATTGAGTAAATGAGATTTTGCACAATAAGTAACAGGCTTTGTTCTGCAAAGTTTGGGATATTTTTACTGTCCAATTCTAGGACTGTTAATTCAGAAATAAGCTGGGGAGAGGTCTTTACTATACAGTCTCCCCTCCATTCTCACAGGCTTCGCAGTTTTGAATATTCTCACAGGGACAACCTCCATTAAAATCAATGGGCCATGCCCCTGCGACGTGCGTGTGCCCATGGGGGCATGCCCCAATCAGCAAGTCTCTGTTTTCATTGAGGGGGGTCTGGAATGGATCCCTCATGAAAACTGAGGGCCAACTGTACCTCAGTGTTAGAGAGCGAGTGCTTGGCATGCAAAATGTCAGAGTCATTATTATAAATGTTATTATCTCACCTTCCTTCCAAAACTGGGAATCAAAGCAACTTGTTTAAAAAACAATACAGCTAAAAACATACAAAAAAGTAACACTAAAGTGGAATTGAACTACTAAATATTAAAATTATTTAAAACTCCACTTAAAAAGATAAAAATATCATTGAAAGAAAAAAAAGTTCCTGACATTTTTATTTAAAAGGATTAGGATCAAATGATGAGAATGACTTATCTCTGTCTCAGACTGAGCAGAGATGCAGCAAGTCAGAACCAAGAACACCAGGCTGGATGGGCAGCTTCCTACATTCTTTGCTCAGTAGAATTCAGCTTCCAAACAAATACTGCTAAAGGATTATGGAAGCTGCAGTATAAAAAGTCTCACCATAGGATTTTCAATGTAAAATGCATTTAAGAGTGATTTATTGCTAGAAGCCAAGATAACTAAATTGTTGTACTTTTGATGTAACATGTGACAACATAGCTTAATGGAATACATGATGATAATGTTCAATAAAGTGTAATGCTGTAATGGGAAGGATTAATTCAATCAAGGAAGCCACAGCCCTGAGTCTGCAATATTTGAGCACGATTGTTGATAACAGAGCTACTTGGAGGTCTCTCATTTATTGTTCTTAACTGCTGTTAAATCCACTTCAACTTATGATGACCCTATGAATGAGAGGCCTCCAAGTTGCTCTATCATCAACTGCCCTGCTCAGATCTTGCAGATTCAAAGTCATGGCTTCTTTGATTGAGTCTATTGATTGAGTTGAGGTGGAATCTCTTTTCTTGCAGCTTGCATCCATTGTTTCGGGTCCTAGTCTCTGGAGCAGCAGAAAACAAGCTTGTTCCCTCCTCAATATGACATCCCTTCAAATATTTAAACATGGCTATCATATCACCTCTTAACCTTCTCTTCTCCAGGCTAAACATTCCCAGCTCCCTAAGTCGTTCCTCATAGTTTCCAGACCCTTCACCATTTTAGTTGCCCTCCTTTAGACACGCTCGTTTCTCCACATCCTTTTTGAATTGTGGTGCCCAGAACTGGACACAGTATTCCAGGTGAGGCCTGACCAAAGCAGAATAGAGTGACACTATTACTTCTCTTGATCTAGACACTATACTTCTACTGATGCAGCCTAAAATTGCATTGGCCTTTTTAGCTGCTGCATCGCACTGTTGACTCATGTTCAACTTATGGTCCACCTGGATTCCTAGATCCCTTTCACACGTAGTCTCATTCAGCCAGGTATCCCCCATTGTATACCTGTACTTTTCATTTTTCTGCCCTAAGTGCAGTACCTTACATTTCTTCGCGTTCAATTTCATTTTGTTAGCTTTGGCCCAGCTTTCTAGTCTTTTCAAGTCATTTTGAATTTTGATCCTGTCCTCTGGGGTATTAGCTACTCCTCCTAATTTGGTGTCATCTGCAAATTTGATAACTATGCCCTCAATACCGTCATCCAAGTCATTAATAAAGATATTGAATAGCACTGGGCCCAGGACAGGCCCTGTGGCACTTCTTTCCAGGTTGAAAAGGAGCCATTGTTGAGCACCCTTTGGGTTCGCCCAGTCAACCAATTACAAATCCATGTATCAGTTACTTTGTCTGGCCCACATTTTACCAGCTTGTTTGCAAGAATGTCATGGGGAACCTTGTCAAAGGCCTTACTGAAATCAAGATATAATATATCCACAGCATTCCCTTCATCTACCAAGCTGGTAATGTTATCAAAAAAAGAGATCAGATTTGTCTGACATGACCTGTTTCTCTGAAACCCATGTTGACTTTTTGTGTTTATGAAATTATCTTCCAGATGTTCACAATTAGATGATGTATGCCCCCAAACTATGCAGGAGCTGCACCAGGGCTGCACCAGGGCTGCCTAAGGAGACCCAAACCCAGCAACAAAAGGAGCCGATTTTATCTGCTCCTTGCCACGGTCTGTTCAGGACTGTGGCAGAGGCTGGCCTTGGGACCATGGCATCTAGTCAACATGGTCCCACAGTGATCAGGATGGGAGTGGCCTCCTTTTGCCCCATCTACTCAAGGCTTGTATTGTCTTTTCTAGTGAGTTGTGTCTTCTCATGCTATGGCCAAAGTACAACAATCTCAGTTTAGTCATCTTGGCTTCTAGGGACAGTTCAGGCTTTATTTGGTCTAGGACCCATTTATTTGTCTTTTTAGTAGTCCATGATATTCACAGAACTCTTCTCTAGTACCACATCTCAAATGAGTTTATTCTCTTCCTAACCACTTTCTTCACTGTCCAGCCTTCACAGCCATACATAGGACCTAAGCAGACTGCCAGAAATAGTGCACATTAAATTGAGGCACTGCCCTGGCTCAGTGCTAGGGAATCATGGGAATTGTATTTTTTTTTCTGAGACACTGAACCTTCTCTGTCAGAGAGCTCTGGTGCCACAATAAATTACAGTTCCCATGACTCCCTAGCACTGAGCCAGGGCAGTGCCTCAATTTAATGTGCACTATTTCTGGCAGTCTGCTTAGGCCCATAGATAAGGGAAATACGATGGCATGTACAATCCTAACTTTAGAATTCAATGATATATCTTATCACTTGAGGATCTTGTCTCATTCCTTTATAGATGCCCTTCCAAGTCCTAATCTTCTTCTAATTTCTTGATTGCCATCGCCATCTTGATTGCCAACCTAAGGTATAGAAAATCTTGTACTATTTCAGTGTCTTCATTGTCTAAAATTATGTAAGTAATCTGTGGTTATTATTTTTGTTTTCTTAGGTCCAGCTGCAAACCTGCCTTTGCACTTTCATCCTTGATTTTCTTCAGTAGTTATTCCAAGTATTTGCTATTTTCTTCTAGTAATATGGTGTCATCTGTATATCTTAAATTGTTCCTTCCTCCAATTTTCATACCTCCTCTCTCCAAGTCTAATCTTGCTTTACATATGACATCTTTGGCATACAAATTAAACCAATAGAGTGAAAAAATGCAGCCTTTCTTGACCCCCATGCCAATTGGAAACCATTCCATTTCTCCGTATTTTGTCCTCACAGTAGCCTCTTGTTCTGAGTACAGGTTGAACATGAGAACAATCACAAGGTTGTCAGATCAATCCCAGCCACTGGCTCAGGGTTGACTCAGCCTTTCATCCTTCCAAGGTCACTAAAATGAGTACCCAGCTTGTTGGGGGCAATTACCTTCAGTTGCAAACTGCTTAGAGACTGCTTAATAATAATAATAATACAATTTATTTATATCCCGCACCTCTGCAAAGCTATTGGGGCGAGTTACAGCATTAAAATTAAGCATAAGCTTACAATACAATACAATAAAATCACAATCCCAAATCCCAAACCCACCCACCCCTTATAAAATTATTAAACAATCATAAATTAAAACAATTTTTAAAATAAATCACAGAAAGCAAAGCAGCTTTATTTATATACCGCTTCATATCACACTATGGGATGTCTAAGCGGTTTACAACTATGAGCTGATTGCCCCCCAACAAGCTGGGTACTCATTTTAGCGACCTCGGAAGGATGCAGGCCTGAGTCGAGCCTCAGCCCTGGCTGGTATTGAACTCGCAACCTTGTGGTCTATGAGTGAGTGGCTGCAGTATAGGCATTTAACCACTGAGCCACCAGGGCTGTACAAGCAGGCTACAGGAATAAACAACAACAACAACGGCTGCAGCAGGGAGTAGTAGACAAGAGGATAGGCTAACTCCTGGGACTGGGAAATCTAGTCAGGAAAGGCCTGCCAGAAGAGGTTCGTCTTGACAGCCCTTTTAAAGCTGTCTAAGGTTGAAATATGATGGATCTTGTCTGGCAGGTTGTTCCATAGTCTGGGAGCGGTCGTCAAGAAGGCCCTCTGAGAGGTTGCAGACAGCCTTGTTTTTATCGGCTGCAGCAGGTTCCTCCTAGAGGACTGAAGTGTGCGGGGCAGATTGTATGGGGGGAGGTGGTCTCGAAGATAGGTTGGACCCAAACCATTTAGGGCTTTATAGGTAATGACCAACACCTTGTACTGTGCCCAGAAACTAATAGGCAGCCAGTGAAGAGACTTTAATACTGGTGTTATATGGTCTCTTTTAGATGAACCTGAGACCAACCTGGCTGCCATATTCTGTACTAATTGGAGTTTCCGGACGAAGCACGAGGTTAGCCCAATGTAGAGCGCATTGCAGAAATCAAGATGAGAGGTTACCAGCGCATGTACCACAGTTCCAAGGTCCTTAATTTCCAGGAAAGGGTGCAGCTGCTGTATCAGCCAGAGCTGATAATGTGCACTCCTGGCTGTCACATTCATCTGATTAGTCATCTGAAGTGACAAATCCAGGATCACCCCCAAGCTGCGAACACAGTCCTTAGCGGAGGACTGGAGGTTGTATCCCAATACATATTTTCGGGGCCACTACTGTAAGTACCTCCATTTTGTCTGGATTCCATCTCAATCTTCCTCATCCAGTCTATTACAGCCTTAAGACAGTCATTGAGAGGAGAGGCGCCATCTGAAGTCGAGGCTGAAGACCGAGATGGAGAAATATATCTGGGTGTCATCAGCATACTGATAACACCCTGCCCCATGTCTCCAGATGATCACTCCCAGTGGCTTCATATACATATTAAATAACATCAGGGACAGGATGGTGCCTTGAGGGATGCTGCACTTAAGCTCCTCCCTAGCAGAGCTACTGTCCCCGAGCAAGATCCGCCAGGAATGGAACCACTGCAATGCAGCGCCTCTGATTCCTAACCCTCTCAGGTGATCCAAGAGGATGTGATCTATTGTGTCAAAGACTGCTGAGAGGTCGAAGAGCACCAGCAGGGTCACACTACCCCTGTCGATGCTCAGACGAATGTCATCAGTCAAGTCAACTATGGCAGTCTCAACCCCAAATCCAGTCCTAAAGCCCGTTTGAAATGGATCTAGATAATCGGTTTCATCCAAGACAGCTTGGAGTTGAACAGCCACTGCCCTCTCAATCACTTTGCTCAAAAAAGGTAGTAATGAGACTGTCCTATAGCTATTCAAATCTAGGGGGGCCAGGGAAGTTTTTTTCAGAAGCAGCCTAACCACTGCTTCCTTTAAACAAGATGGAACATGACCCTCCCTGAGGGATGCATTGATGATGTTCGTAAGGAACACCCTCAAGGCATCCCCCCCCCCGGACAGACAGCCATGATGGGCAAGGATCAAGAGGGCAGGTAGTTTTCCTCACACTACCAAGGACCTTGTCCACATCATCGGTAGTCACAGATTGGAACTGATCCAGTATAATTTCATTAACGATGTTGCTAGACACCTCATCTGTTGATTCTGTATCAATACTGGCATCTATGTTGGCTCTTATCTGAGAGATTTTATCTGCAAAGAAGTTGTTAAACGCATCACAGCAGGCTGTTGTCAGGTTAAGTAGTGGGTTCTGCGTGGGTGGGATCCGCATCAGCTCCCCTACCACCCTAAACAGCTCCTCTGGACAGGACTCTGCAGATGCAATACGTGCAGAGAAGAAAGATCTCTGCGCTGCACGTATTGCCTCTCAATAGGAATGAAGAAAGTTCCTATGACAAGTCTTGTCAGATAAGAGTCGAGTTTTCCGCCAGGTGTGCTCTAGTCATTGTCCAATCCACTTCATCCTCCAAAGCTATTCTGTATACCAAGGTTTACGATTAGAAGCAGGTTGAAAAGGACGCTTGGGAGCGATTGTGTCGATAGCCTTGGCAAGATCAGTGTTCCAGTTATTGACCAGAGCTTCAACAGAATCACCGGCATTACCAGTCATTAAACCCTCTTAGGCTTTCTGGAATCCAACTGGTTCCATTAGCCTTCGAGGGCAGACAAATCTAATAGGTCCACCACCCCCAGGGGGGTGGACAGTGGCACTTAGTTCTACCTTGACCAGGAAATGATCTGTCCATGACAATGCAGAGGTTTTGATAACCTCCACCCACGGATATTCCCATTCCATATTAAGACCGCATTGAAAGTATGACCTGCATAATGAGTAGGCCCAATGACCAATTGGGATAGGCCCATGTTTGCCATGAATTCCATGAACTCCCAAGCTGTGCCTGTAAGATTAGGCAAACTGGTCTTCAGAGGAATGTTGAAGTCATCCAAGACTAAAAGTCTGGGTGACTCTAGCAGCAACTCTGAGACCTGCTAAGTCAGCTCGATTAGGGAGTCTGCTAGACAATAGGGTGGTCGGTATACTAGCAGAATCCTCAAACTATCCCTGATCCGCAGGCTTAGGTACATACACTCAAAGTGGACTGTGTTCCGGACAGGTATCCTGGTCAAGATCAAGTTGTTCTTATGAACCAGAGCCACTCTACCCCGATCCCGCCCACTTCCCCTTACCTGCTTACTAACGGAGTACCCAGCTGGGAGGGCCTGCATCCACGTTATAGCGTTATCCTCTCCGTAAAGCAAGCCAGGTCGGCATCCTCATCTGGAGGAGATCATAAATAATGTGGGTCTTATTCTTAACCAACCTGGCATTGCAAAGGAGTAGAGTAAGGTTCTGTGGAATGACTGGTGTGCTCTCCAAACCATTCCAAGAAACAGAGTGACCTGAAGGTGAGATAGCTTCCAAACATCAATCCCACCTTCTTTTGTAATATCGCCTCACTCTATTCCTACCATACCTCCTTTTCCCCACACAACTTTGATTTTCTTAGTGTGGTATGAAATGATATCTAAATGAAGCTGCTATTGCTATTGCAATCAGATGTTGTAACACACACATTTCTTTAAGAGCGATCCATAGTTTTTTCATTATCTACACAATCAAAGGCTTTGTTATAACCTACAAAGCATAGAGTGATTTTCTTCTGGAAATTTTTGGTGTGCTCCATTGTCTAAAATATGTTTGCAATATAATCCCTAGTATCCCTTCCTTTCTTGAACCCAGCTTAGACATGGCCAGACATGGCATTTCTTGCTGTATATACAGTCAAAATCTTTATTGTAGAATTTTGAACAGTACTTTGGTTGCATGGTAAATTAATTAAATTAAATTAATGCAATATTCCTGTAGTCACTGCAATCCCTGGTGTCCCCTTTCTTGGGGAGTGGAACGTATATTGAGTGTTTCCAATCTGTGAGTCTTTGTTTCATTTTCCATATTTGTTGGGAAAAAATAGTTAAAACTAGAATAGATTCGTGTCTCTGTTGATTGAAGTAGCTCTCTTTGTATGACAACTGTTAGTGGTGATTTATTTCTCCCAAGTGCTTCCACTTCATTTTGTAAAACTGGAGATTTATCTTCATGCAGTTCTTCTTCAAATAAATATGTCATCCTTTCATCTCTTTTATTCAGTTCTGTGCATTGTTTCCATCATCATTTTGATGATGATTTTTGGTTGTGTATTATGTTCCTCTTCAAATCATAGAGCATCCCCCGCTTGATTTAAATTTCTCTTTGATTTTTCAGATCTTGTGGAAGAGGTTTCTTGGTCTTCCTTCTTGGTTGTCATCTTCTATTTCTCTGCAATTATTGTTATAGTAGTTCTTTGCTATTTGTCAGCTAATCTTTATCTGTTTGGAAGTACCTCTCATCACCTTCTGGATGTCTGAGCTCCAAACTCATGATCAACAATATAGTCCAAACAGACAGATTAAGCATCAACAGATTAAGCACCTCCGCATTGTCATGGACAGATCATTTCCTGGTAGAACTAAGAGCCACTGTTAAGTCTTGGAATCTCAGGAGTTTTTATTTGGGAGAATCATTGGGCTCACTATTATTCCTTTTGGATGTTCTATTAAAATTGACATAGTTGTACATATATTGTTTTTGTGTGGCTTCAAGTCATTTCTGACTTATGGTGACCCTAAAATGAACCTATCACAAGGTTTTCTTGGTAAAATTTATTTGGAGAGAATTTTGTCTTTGAGGGTGAGTGAGCGTGACTTGCCCAAGATCACCCAGTGATTTCCCATGACCAAATGGGGATTCCATCCCTCGTCTCCAGACTCAAACCACTTCACCATTCTGGCTCTCTTATATATACACTCCTCTTCAGGAAGAACATAGATATTTATCACTTATACAGATAACTTATCATTTACATTGCTTGTAAGGCATCACATATCTTACATCTTCATCATTTATAAAGGGTGTCATATAGGCTTGCATTTATAAGGAATTACCATTAAAAGGGGTGAAACAGATGGACAAAATAAAGTGGCTTCCAGCTGCTTTGAAGGTGGAGTATATTTTGATGTACACCTCTAAAGCGTGTGGAAACTGAAATAAAGCCACACTCTGGGGCTGAAAACCAGAGCAAAAAGAAGCTGGAATACTCTGGCTTAGCTTGGAAAATGCACATATTCGCACCTGCATATCAACAGCCTGATTCCAGCATGGGGCTGTAGTAAAGCAGAGAAAGGAAAGTGTGACAACTTCAATGGGTGTAATTACAACATACACAAAACAGACAGTCCAACAGAGTAGCATGGGGTGAAGGAGGCATGTATGGGGGCTTCCATGATTGTGCTTTGCCAGTGTATCACTTGCACACTGATGCATCAATGCCCTATATTGGCAGAGCATCACACATGTGACTGTGTGGCCAATCAAAGGGGCAGCCATGCAGTGGGATGGCATTTGGGAAGACATGGGTGGTACTTAGAAGTTGGAGGCAGTGTGTTTGTGTTACAGTGTGCATTCATGGTACTGAGGCAACAAAAAAAAAAATCACCCAGCCACGTGACTTGATGCCATGCCATGCAGTATTCAGGCAGCCTTGGGAGTGGGCCTTGTGGACAGTGGGGTTTCAACCTGCTTTTAAAAAAGCATGATTGAGCCACTTTTTCCTGCTCATTTACTCCAGCCCTTATATACATCATACAAAATCCATATAGACTTGCATTTATTAGGAATATTTTGTATCATCTACTTTATCTCTAATAGGCATTTCTATATTTAATTCATAGAGGAACTTAAATGTCTATGGATGAAATACACAAACATTGTAATAATTGCAGCATCTAATTGCAGCATATGTTATATGTATAACAAGTATTTGTCTATTCTAGATAAGAATTACATCATTGTTATATCTCATTTCATTGAAGATTAATTAGGAAGTTCTCTTATCCTCTTTCCTACCAGCATTCTATGGGTATCTCTCAGCCAGCAACAGAATTATTAGCATCAGAGCTGACAATGACAGCTATGTCCATCCTTGGCTGCTGTTGTAAACAGACTGACTCTCGTCTCTTAAGAGCTGGCTTTTATACTATAATCAGCCTCTATCTTTCCAATCAGAGATAGAGTTCATTAGACCTCAGTAACATGAACAAAGATTCTTCCATCTAATCAGTGATGAGATCTTACTGACACTTTTTTGGGGCCACTCAGTGACCCACCACTTTTGTGCTTCATTATCCACTTTGTCTCACTGACTGCCATCAGATTACATCAGCCATTAGATATAAGTAACACTTTTGTTACATTGCAGTATGAAAGGTTGATTTGTTTGTTTCATTATACAGTGGTCATTTATTTACACTTTGTGTCTCAGACTATTTTGTCCTTATCACTTTGTTTTACATTCAATGGTTTCATGCCCCAAACTAGCTGGTATTTTCTAATATTACACTGTCAAATGCACAAACAACCTACTTTATGCTCGAGGCTGACTCACTGATTTCTGTAATATTCAGGCCTCAGGGGCTTGCATTTGGCAAAATATATACAAAATTAGCATTCAGGCTGTCACGACCTGGTCAAATACCCAAAATATTTTCATTAGCAGGAGATATATAATCTGCTACTCCCAATGGACCTGCCTGTTCCCTCTGAATTCAGCTGTGATCCTATGGTAACTGGGTTGGAAATGGATTTTTACAACAATGGTGTATTGTTATGAGCTATGCCTTTGTAATCTGATGTATCTATTGTGGCTCTACAAAAGGGCTGTTCCTGGTAGAGATGAACAAGCTAAAAATGTTTTATGTCAATATAGCTACATATACTTTTAGATGTAGGGGTTGCTATAGAGACTGTCCTGGTAAAGTCCTACAGTTTAAAATGTACTAGAATACCAGTGCTCTTAGGTTGCATAAAGGTGCTATTCAATTGTAAATCCATGTTTCTTATTTGTTTGAATACCCAGTTAGTAAACAGGCTTTTTCAGAAAATGTATGTATTT
Source organism: Phrynosoma blainvillii (assembly GCA_026167975.1). Lineage (NCBI taxonomy): Eukaryota > Metazoa > Chordata > Lepidosauria > Squamata > Phrynosomatidae > Phrynosoma > Phrynosoma blainvillii. The sequence continues at coordinate 161,161,754 of JANUYF010000004.1, forward strand.
CAGAATTGAAATGTTCATTTAGCACAATTCACCCTGTCCTGCCAGAATGTCCTCCTTCTAAGGCTGCATAAGAAAACAATTGTCCATTCTGTTATTAGCATTCACAAGGCTATTCAGAAAGGCAAAATCTTAAGGGATGATGGTGACACAAATAAGAGCTGAATAGTCAATCAAGCCAGCTTTTCATCTTGTACTCTTGTGTAGGCAGTAAATTCAATAGTCCAGCCACCATCAATATAAAAAACAGTCCTCGTCACATTTTTGTCCCCAATGCACACCTTAACAGTTTCAACACTTGTGTGGTGTGCAATTAGTGATTGTAGTAAGAATGTTTGGCAAAGGTGTTAAAGAAATCTCACATGGTTGCATCAGCTTAGTGAGGAGCTTTCAACTGGCTAGAACACTCCTGTGCATATAAAGTAGACACCTTCAGGAGCTCACAAATAATTCTAACATTCACCATGAAAAGGAGAACACAGCTTCGTTCAACCCAAGAAGAAGCTTCCAACACCATGGTCTATAACTATCCATATAACCTGCATCTAGATTAAATATGAAGTGGAAGATACCAAAGTCTTTGCAATGGTCCCAGGACATCATGGCTTAAATAAGAAGCCCACCATGGATCAATGTCATGTTCCCAGACTTGTGCAGTTAAGCCACTGAAGAAATAGTGGATTAGACTGTCAGCAGGAGTAACAGAAGAATCCAATCTCCATTAAGTCACTTTATTTCATATTCAGTGCACCATAGGATCAAAATATAAAACCTTTCTGTGGTGAGCCACAGAATTGCCTATATGCTTATTAATCATCATGTTTCATTAGATACCTACACAAAGGCATTTACAATCAAGTGGAGATCACAAGAGGGAGACACAAATGTGCAAATATATGAGGAGAGTAGGGCTGTCAGTTGATGGATCATTGTCCTTTTTATGAATTGATTAATTGTAAATAAATCTTCACATCAACAAATCCCCAGTGCAAGTGCTTCCTTGAGATACTGAAATAAATGTAAAACACCTTGCAATTTCACAAATAATAATAATAATAATAATAATAATATGATTTATTTATATACCGCCCCTCTGGATAACCAATCGAGGCGGTGTACAACAGTAATACTTCAGTACAGTACAACAATAATACAATAATACATTGCAAAAATAATAACAATAACAACAATAATACCTCAATACATTACAGTAAAGTAAACAACAGTAGTACAATAATACATTACACCGTTAAAATCCCATCTCTTCTACCTACCCCCACCCCCAAAAGTGTCCCATAATCTCTCTTATCATTAAACCGGCTCAGTAGCAGAGCTGACCCTACAGCTACACAGAATGAGGCAGGTTCCTCAGGGAATAGATGCTGTGGGACATGGAATGGATAAAGCTGTATCTGTAGAGGATATTTTCATGACTAGGATAAAGAAAATATTTGGGGATATTTGGGAAATGGTTAAAAAATGATAAGAACACTGGACTGACAAGAATCTTTGCAGTTCAGGAATTTTCTTTTCACAGAAAATTATACTATACTATAATATTATATTATACTATAATATTTCTGCATTGGAAATATCAATTTATGTGCACAATATGTGGTTTCTTGTGTAGAAAATGCTGTTTACTGTGCAAAAATACCTTATGCAAATATTTGCTGATTAAATCACTAGCTACAGAATTTTCTGTTCAGAATATGGATTTCCTGCACAAAAATACTACTTTCTGGAAGGGGGGGGGAGTATCTGCAAATTTTGAATAGAAGAAGTCCCAAAATGTAAACAGTCTTTAAAAAATGAATTGAAGACTTTATCACAGCAGGAAGAACATGGGAATAAACCTGCTAAGATTATTCATTGGTTCCTTCAAGAATGAAATTAGCAAAGATTGTATTCCTAGTCCTACCATCAGTGTTGAAGTAATTTTCAGCTGTCAGTCTGGTCAGTATTTGTACACAGAACTGGGCACCAAGGGAAAGGAGTCATTTTTCCTTAGTTTCAAGCAGCAAAATGTTTGGGCTAACCTGGTTGTCAGAAGGAAATGCAATCCCTGTTTCAGTAATGCAGTCTACCCCACACAAATAGATATCCCTTTATATTTCTGTTCTGGCCTTGCTGATAGGCAAAACAATCATCTATCTAAGGAACAGCACATGCTGACTTTTGAAAAAATACTGTAAAGGTGGCAATAACTTTCTTTTAATTCTTACCTATATTTTTATTTCTTGCACTATGACTAGAGATGTTACATTAAAAATATCAACTGACCCATTTTTCCTTCTCTGTTGCACACCCTGTACAGATTCAACTGTTTCACGTGGCATCACAGATTAACAATGCAATGTGCAGAAAGATTTCATTTTTCTTGCAATGTGACACCAAATATTAATGGCAGAAATAGAACAAATGTCCAGTACAGAACATTAGTGCAGGTGAGAGAATATAAAATAAGAAAAATGTGAGAGCTTCATTACAAGTTAATTTTGGATTTGGAGTATAGTTCAGTCTTTGAGCCCATTTATACAATGAACCATCTGCAGTCTGCTTTTCTGGCATGTGTTACATATGCTAGAAATGCTGATGTGAACTAAGTGTGTATAGTACATCCATATTTTATTTAGAAATCTGAAAGCAATGTTTATAGCTTAGAATTATATAGAAGTGAGATAAATTTTCTTGAACCATATGGGCCCCCTTCCAGCACTTTGGTTCTATAATATGTATCCCCAAATAGATCTCACATATGGTACAAGACTTCTCAACATTTCCTGGATGGAGCAGTATGGAGGAAGCTTCTGTATCACCAGCACATCATGACTATGAGACCTTAGAAAGGCTTGATTTTGTCTGCAGTATTTTACTATATTTTGTTACTTATACTTGTTAGCCACTTTTCGAAACATTTTTCCATAGACACTTTTTATTCTTGTTTATGGTTCCAGGGGGGGTGTTTTGCTTTGTTTTGGATTTTTTGCTGTTGTTGTTGTATGCTCAGCATTTTAGGTTTTGACCCTACTTCCACCTACAGGTTACTGCCAGAAACAATTTTCTTTGCGGAATTCATTTATCTTTTGAAATTTTGCAAATAGTGTCCTAGTACAACAATAATTTAAATTTACAAATTTATAAATTAGGAAGAAATGTATAACAGTAAGAACTATTTGACTGTGCAATGTGCTGCCTCAAAAATGGTGGACTCTCCATCTTTGAGGACTTTAAACAGAGGTTGGATGGCCATCTCTCAGAAGTGTTTTCGCTGTGTATGCCTGCATGTCAGAAAGTTGGTCTTGATGGCCCCTGTGGTTTCTTGCAATGCTGTGATTCTGTTGTTCTAACAATGGGTGAGTTTGGTTGACACACACTCTCAGCCCCAGAAAAGCTTCTGATAGGGTCACCTTAGAGTTGCCATAAGTTAGAAACAACTTCACAACGTGCCCCCAAACTAGCGGGTACTCTAGTTTAATCAACAAATTGTTGATTAAATAAAGGCATTTTTCCTTCAATTGTCTCAGTTCATAAAAGGTGTAATAGAATATTTGAAAATAAGCCAACTGGATGGAAAGCAGAGAAGTCGGAGGCATCAGAGAAGTAGTTCAGTTTCTGTCAGTACCAATCTGCTCTGTTCCAAGGACTCAGACAATAGTCTTGGTGAAAGAACAAAAACACTTTATTGCAGACCAAGGACAATAGTGATAGCCAGCGTTTATGTTGGTACTAACCTTTCCTACCCTTCTGTCACTATATATAGACTGGAGTCACCTAGCCTTGCCTGTTTGCAATGTAACATTGTGACTTCTGCCTGGTAACTGCATTGTAACCATTTGATTTCTGCGGTAACTGTACTACAACCTTTTGTTTTATGCCTGGCAACTGTAATGCAGTCTTTTGATTTCTGCCCAGCAACTTCAGTAAAACTCCTCCCAACTGCTCTTTGAAAACGGTGCCAAAATTCAAACTCGCCTAATACATATAACACTATACACACACACACCACAACCAATACAGACTTTGTATATACATTTTCCAACTTCATCCATAATGACAGAACCAAAACAGAACAAAGTAATGTATGAATAACAAAATCAGAGTTGTTTTAAGAACAAAAATGAATGAAATAATGTGGTGGTGAGGAATCATCCATATTCTTGGTCTATATTTAGTTCCTGGAAAAAGCTTGTGCTAGATGAGCGTAGAAATGCACGCCCATGCCCTCAGTAACAAGAGTGGAGACATTTTCATCCTTCAAACAATTTGGACTACAATTATTATTATTATTATTATTATTATGAGTGTATATATACATTACAAGTCTTACATGCTTATATATCTATTTATCATCCAGCTTTATACACTTTTAGCTAAAAAAGCATTAAAGAAAAAAGAAAAAAATTAATATACTTATATTGCTTAACCATTACTATTGTCTTCTTCAGTATATTTTAATTTTTATCTTTTAACTATTTAAACTTCCATTGATAACATCTGTATTGTGTGATTGCTTCTTGAAAGTTAATTTCACTTCTGCTTGAAATTATAAACACTGTTAACATCAGTATTTCTATTGCTTTCTTAGAGTTTCCAATCCTATCATCCTTATTGTAACAATTATTATTTGACTTCTATTTCCATCTGTTTTTACAATATTTAACCACTGTGTCCCTTGCCCTTCTCATCTCTTCTTCCGACTATCTATCAGGTTTGTTAAGCAGCCCATTTCCACCATGTCCTGCAGTTTTAATAACCATTCCTCTATAGTAGAGAGAATGTCCGTTTTCCATTTTTGAGCCAAGAGTGGTCTTCCCATGGATATCATATACAGGGTTCTTTTCCAGTGTTGAGTTTCCACTTTCATTGGCAATTTGTTTGTCATATTTAAGAATCATGTCATATATTTCTGGAATCATGTCATATTCTATTTCCAACATTTTACTTATCTCTAGATGAATACAATTCCAGAATTTCTTTATTTTTGGGCATTTCCACCACACATGATACCATGTGCCCACTGCAGATTGGCATTTCCAACAGATATTTTTCATCCCTTTATAGATTTTGGTGATCTTTGCAGGTGTAAAATACCACCTGAATTCCATCTTCAGGTAGTTCTCATGTAGATTTTGACTGTGACTTGTGAATTTTAGAGTTCTTTTTCTTGAATTTTGCCAGCTATCTAAACTGATTTCTCTACCCAGATCTTTTGCCCACTGAAGTATTGAGTCTTTTATTACTTCTTGCTCTAATTTCTTTTGCAGTAATAATTTGTAGAATTTTGATGTTAATTTCTGATTTTCTTTTAGTAGTAAATTGTCTAATTCATTTTTTTCCGTTTCAAAGTTCTCTTGCATCAGGTCTATTTTAAATCTCTCTGAAAGTTGATGATAAAGGAACCAATGTTTCTGTATCTCTATCAATTCTATTTCTTCTGCAGGCTTAAGAGTGTAGATATTTTGGTTATTTTAAACTATGATACCCTCATGTCTTAGCCATCTAGTTATTTGAGTCCTGTTAAAAAAGGCTTCATGTGATGAGATCCAACTGGTGATTTTCTTGTAAAATATATGTTTTGTTTTGATCCAGTTTGCTAGAACAGCTCTACAAATAAAATGATGGTCAAAGTCTCTGTTAATTTTGTTTTTCCCATACCAAAGATATGCATGCCATCCACAGTGAATATTAAATCCCTCCAGATTAAGCAATTTTGTATTTTGTAGGTTCACCCAGTCCTTTATCCAAATCAAACAGTTAGCCTGAAAGTAAAGTTGTTGGTCAGGGAGATTACATCCTCCATTTATGTTAGTGTATGTTAATGTCTTCCACCTTACAGTTTTTTCCTGTCCCACAGAAATTTCCTTAATTCCCTATTCCAATTCTCAAATATTTTGTTCTTAATGATAATCAGAATGTTAGCAAATAGATAATTGAGTTTTGGGAGAACTGACATTTTAATTGCCATTTTTCTACCAGATTAGGATAATTTCAATCTGGACCATTTTTCTAAATCTTGCTAGATTTTTTTCCATGTGACAGTGTAATTGTTCTCAAAAAGTTTGGTGTTTCTCTTTTTTATCCAAATTCCTAAGTATTTAGTCTTTTTTACGATCTTACAATTTGTTCTTTTTTGTAGTTCGATTTCTTCCATTGATGATGTGTTCTTTGTAATAATCACCGACTTTGGGGTATTTATTTTAAATCCAGCTGTTTTGCCAAAGTTATTAATTGTATACATGACTTTATGTATATTTTTAATTGGATCCTCTAAAAAGATAACAAGGTCATCCGCATAAGCTTTAAGCTTGTACTCGAATTTCTGAATCTTTACACCTGTTATTTCTGAGTTTTCTCTTATTTTGTTGTAATAAATGAATGAGTTCCAAGCTGACGGTATGGTCCCAAATTGGAGAACATGGCTGTGTGCAATGCATTGATGTGGGAAGGATTTGGACATTGAAAGCGAGAAATTAAAAGGAATGTTGAGTTGGCCAGAGCAGATGGAATTTGCAAAATTTGTACAAACAAGGTGTGCTGGACACTCTGAGCTGCATCAACTGATAAGAACTTGGTGTGATGGTTCAGGATGTTTTAATATCAACAAGATAAGACACTGGTATGTTTTGAAACTTTGGAAACCAAGGAAAAACATGTTTTCATCAAAAGAAAGATGAACAAGGTATAAAAGAAGTGGTCTACCAGCTCACTTTGTTGGCACCTACCCGGGCAAGGTGTCATCCCAGCTCTTTGGAGATGAACTGATCCATCATCCAGTGAAGAGTCCATGTTTTGTGAGTCTGTTGTATGAATGTGGGTGTGTGTGAAAGAGCTCTTGATACTTAAAATGAATGTCTTATTTCTTGTTTCTTATTTCTTATTGTTTAATCCGCATGTCTTAATAAATGTTACATGCATAGTGTCTAAACCCAGATCCGGTTTCCCATGTGTCTATATTCAAAATCCTACAGTCTAGGGTAGCTAAATTTCTCTCTGGATCAAAAGAACAACAGAGAACCTCGGTTCATGACATTGTTGCTGAGTTCTTCCAAGACAGTTATAAACAGTAGGGATGAGAGGTGGCCACCCTGTCTAGTTCCTTTTTGAATACTGAACTGCTTGGTCTGCTCTCCACTAGATATAAGCTGTGCGGCTTAATCTTTATATATGTTCCGTATCCAACCTTGATATCTGTCACCTACTCCCAGTTTACCCAGAGTTTGTATCATATAGTCCCAATTAAGGTTGTTGAATGCTTTATGTGCATCTACAAAAGCATTCCAATTTATTTATTTTTTGTTTTTTTCAAAATATTCAGTCAAGTCCAGCATGACTCTTATGTTTTCTTTTAATTGTCTAGCAGGCAAAAATCTAGTTTGATCTTCCTTAATTTGTTTTATTAGCATTGGTTTTAAGCATTCTGACAAAAGAAAAGAAAAAAATGTAATCCAAATTAAGCAAGGAAATTGGTGTATAGTTGTCTGGTTTACTGTTGTCTTTATCCTCTTAAGGGATTAAAGTTATGTCTGCCATTTTCCATGAATTTGGAATACCATCTGATAATATGGCATTAAAGGTGTCTTTTAAAGGTTGTACTAAGATTTCTTCTAACTTTTTGTAATATCCAGGAATAAAGCCGTCTGGGCCAGGTGTTTGGTAAGTTTAAGATTTCTAATTGCCTTTATTGTTTCTTCATCCGTAAATTCTGCGTTAAAATTATTTAGATTGTCTTCAGATATCTTATCCCATTTTTGCTTTGGAACGGCTATTGTTAACATATATTTTCGTTATCTTGAAAGTCCTTTTTGTATAGCTTAGAGTAATATTGCAAAAATTTAGATTTGATCTTTTCTTGTGTTGTTACAACTTCAATGTCATGTTGATTTTTTTCTATTAAGTTCTTTCTTCTATTATGTTTCAGTTTGAGCACCAGCCATTTTCCTGTTTTATTTGTGACTTCAAAGTCCCTTTGTCTGGCCTTCTTTAGATTTTTTTTTTCTATTTGTCTTGCTAATCCTGTTTTTAATTGGTTTTGCAGCAACTTCAATTGATTTTTTAAGTTTTTTGAGGTTGGATTTTGCATTAACTCAGCTCCTTTTAGTTGTATCTCTTCTTCAATTTTTCCTTGTACCATCGCTCTTTCTTTTTTCTGATAAGCTCCTCTTTGTATGAGAAGGCCACATGTGAACACCCTGCTGGCATCCCAAACTGTTTTCATTTTTGTTTCAGAACTGATAATATCTTGAAAAAATTGTTTGAGTTGATGTTTCATCATCTCCAAGGAATCTTCATCTGCTAAAAGATTTTCATTTAATCTCCAATTATACTGAGTTCTATCCATTTTTAATTCTAAATATATTGGATTATGGTCAGATTCTGTTTTGGAGAGTATATACATATTTTCTATTTTGTCAAAAGAGTGTTTGTTACCAAAAACATGTCTATATGGGAGACAGAATTTTATTGATTAGAATGGGATGTGAATCCTGGTGTTTGTCTATATAATTTTGTCCATATATCCTCTAAATCAAATTGTTCACATAAACTAAAAAAGGATTTAGGTAGTTTCCCTTGATTTTTTTTTCTAAAGGATTTTCTGTCTTTTAGTGGTTCCACAGCCCAATTCCAGTCACCTGCCATTAGAATATTAGTAATGTTTTGTTTCTCAATTTCTTTTTTTTTTTTAAGGGTTTTGTAAAAAGAAGGTTTATTGTTGATTGGGGCATATATTCCTATTACCAGAATGTCAATATTTTGAATTTTCTCTTCAACCCCTATATAATGGCCTTCTCCATCTTTAAAGCATTCCTTAGCTGTGAATTTATTTTGTATACACCACCCTTTTTCCTTTCATTGTTTGAACTGAAGGTTTGTCCCAATTTCCAGTTTTGATTTATCAGGGATATAGTCTGTATGATCCTGGATCTATTAAATATTTATCTGGTTTCAGAATCAGTACTATCAATGAATGATCCCATGATGGTGAGATCCTTTCTCCATTTAAAATTGTATTATATAATACCGCCAATTTAGGTATTAATATCTATATAATAGCTCCCATTCTGGTTTTCTTCATTGTCTCCACAGATATATTTTCTATATTATGAGTTTCAAAATTCTCTTGTGAATTTGGTTTTTGTAAATGAAGATAGGTTTTGTGTGAAGGATGTTGTTTAGATTCTCTTTTCCAATTTAAAACTATTTGCTTGAGTTCTTTTTTTGGCTCTTGGACATCTGACAACTTCTAACCAGTATTGTGTCTCCGTTACAACACACAATTTTGCATTTTCTCTCTTTATTTATACTTTAATTAATATTTCTGTATTTCAATTCTTCAAAATCACTGTCCCATATATTTAGGCTGTTTTAATTTGCTTTTATTTTGCAAATCTTAACATCTACTTAGCGTAACAACCATCCGGCTCGCAGTGCCAAATAAGAAAATGCTGTTTATTTTTCTTTCTGCTCTTTAAAGCTCAAGTTAAGTTTAGTTAAACAGTTTCATTCTATTCTCCACCCATTCCAATTTATTTATTTATAATTACTTTGTTCCATTTAGAAGAAATTATTTGGCTTATTTTGCTTAGCTTTCAGGAGAAAATTATCTTATCTGCTCACACCATCACTCATGACCCCAATTTCCAGTTTCTTAGATATTTTGCATCTTTTTTAAAAAAACTTAGTTTCTTGTAAAGATATCAAAATGTGTTGTTTTTTTCTAAATAATGAAAGGTGTGTCTTCTTTTATGTATTGCATTAAGCCCTTTAATATTCCAGGAGCATATTTTAATTTTCATTACAAAATTTAAAATATATTACAATAAATCACAGTTGTCCTCTTCTTCAGTATCTACCTTATTATCTGATTGTAGGTCTTCTTCTTTTCCTGATTCTCTTCCTATTTCTGAGTCTGTTCTTTTCATTTCATCATCCGAGCCTTCTATTCTTACCCTTGCTCCTGCCTTGTTTAATTTCACAGTTTTTCCTTTGACTTTTGATCTTGTTTCCATGCTATCTTGTTTTTTTCCCTTTTTGTTTGGCTTTTTTCCATCCATCTTTTTGAATTTCTTCTTCTCTATACTCTTCTTGCAGCTTTTTGCTGAAACTATCTACTTTTTCTTTGGAGTTTATTTTGTACCTCTTTTGTTTATAAGTAAAGATGATGCCTTTTAAACTGTCCCATGTGTAGTTTATTTTGTGTTCAGATAATAATTGAGTAAATGTCCTGTATTCTTGTCTCCTTTTTAATATTGTCATCAGGATGTCTTTGAAGATGCCTATTGTAGTTCCATCGATTATGAGTTTATCTTCATAAACTTTCTGAAGAATTTCTTCTCTGGTTTGTGTCTTTGTTAGACAATTTACTATATCCCTTGGGAGTTGTCTCTCTTTGGCCAATTGAGAGTTTATTCTAAAGATTTTATCAACATCATTATTTAGATCATTTTCAGTTATCCCAGCATACCTTCAAGATGTGGAATCACAGTTTTATATAAATTTTTGTGTGGTACTTCTGGAATTCCCCTGAACCTGAGACATTTTTCCTGATATCTTAGTTCCTGCATTAAAGCAATATTCTCTTCCACTTTTTGTTTGCCTAAGATAATTTTTGCTCTTCCCTCTAAGTTTGTAGTCCTTGTTTTTAGCATGATCACTTCTCCTTTCAAGATTGTAATTTCACTAGTAATTGAGTCTAATTTCTTTTCAAATTTTTCAAGTCCTTTGTTAAGATTGTCATTAGTTTCTTTACAGATGTCTTGCAATTCCTGTCTGATTTCCGTCATAATATTACACATTTCTTCCATTTGTTTTATGGGTATATCCATTGATCCTCTTCTGTTCGCTGTGTTTATTTGTGCTTTTGCTTGTTGTGGTTTATTATAAGTAGTCATATTTTCTTCTCTCACTCTTATTTTAACAAAACCATCAATTAGGCTCAGTTATTACACAATTATTAAACACAGTTATTTAACAATTTAAAATTAAAGAATAATGAAAAATGTAAAATTAAAAATTGTCTTATAATTGACAATGTTCGGAAGCAGTTCTTCAACTAAACATTCACCAAACCTCAAAGCTAAACAAAGAGTCTGATCTTATTATTATTATTATTTCTATTATTTCTGCTATACAGTTGTGTGATGTCACTGTTTAGACTCATACAAAGTAATTCTTATATTTTGAGTGACCAGAATATAGTTTACACACCTATTATGTCAACTATTTATACATTTCTAACTTGATAGTACATTTTCCACAATTTGACAGTAAACAACAGCAATCAACTCAATTATCTATTGTTACTCAGCTATCCAAGTAAATTGTATAATACTTTGTATTTCTTCCTAAAGTATATTAGTTAATTTTTAGATTGATTACTTAATACAGTTAATTATCATCAATGGTTAAGTTCTTAAAAATTACTGGTTGATATACAGTCATTTATTGTTACCTCTTCAGGCAGACCATCACTGATTAATTAACTGCTTAGCCTTACAGAAAAAGCAAGGGAAAGGGGGGGGGGGGGAGAGAGAAAAGATAAACTTCAGCATCAACCTCAAGAAATTATTAATCAAAATAAAGGGGGAGAAAATCCTCTTAAAGTTTCCAGATTTTCCGAGGCACTACCACAATGGAGTTTTTGAAGAGAACCCATTATATTCCTTCTGGTTATCTGCCTCCATTCTGTCCTGTGATCTCAGCTGTTTTCTTCTTATTAATTATGTCCCAGCTGTGCTAGTATCCTCTAGCATCCAGTAGAGTTAATGATTTAAATCACCATCCAGGTGTTGAAAGAGAGGGAAAGCAAATGAACAGACAAAAAAAGTTTGATTTCTTCACCACTATTAAAGTCCTACATTGTTTTTTGTTTTTTCTACTCTTTAGCTCTTCTATTTTTTTTTTACAGGCATCAGACAGGTCTCTGAGATGTTATGGGAGTCTTTCAAAGAGTTCAAAATTAAGATTGCTATCTCCACATTTTTCCCAAGTCTTTTTATGAGATAATAGGTATAATTTAAAAAAAAATAGTAGTATTGTACTTCACGCCCTGACTAAAGTTAAGAAACAGAAGTTCTTCACACACTCAAATCAAATGTTTCCATATCTTTGTATCTTCCAAGAAAAAAAAGATTTATGCCCTTTCCAGAAAAACTTTCCAGAGTGACCTATTGAGCCAGCCCAGTTGCTCTTTGGTTCTTTCTGTACTCTCCCGAACCCTGAAGAAGATTAACAAACCTCCTTCAGTCCCCAAGTTTTCAGGCCCCTTCTCTGGAGTCTGAGTTGCGGCCACTGGGAGCTCCTCCACCACACGAATTTGGACTACAATTCTAACTTTTTTTAATCACTGGCTTTCCTGACTGTTAATTCTAGGAGTCAAGGCCAACATCTGGAGGGCTACAGTTTTGTCATCTCAGCTCAGCAAGATGTGCATTCTGCTAAGAATTCAAATGAGCATTAGCATCCACAGCCAATTGACCAAGTCAGCATATACACAGTGAGGCCTAACACTCTATCAACTTATGCAACTATCTTGAAGGAAATGGGGGATAGAAACTCCATGTACACATACAGAAATATTGTTTGGGAAAACAAGACTACCTGAGACACTATGAGACCTTCCCAATGCTTGAGAATGGGGGGAGGGGGGAATAGAGAACTCTGCGGAAACAACAGACAAGGTTTCAGACTAACCTTGTGCCATTACCATTTCTATCTCAAGGCAGACCTCCAAAGCAATTCAACATATTGCTCCTCCCAGACCTTATACCAACAGAGGAATATAGATCTGGTGTTTTGTCCTTAATATAAAATTGAACTCTATTATATTTTAATTTTAATAGTTATTCCCTGCAGAAGGGGTGTCACAAGATCTTTACAGAAGAATAATTTCCCCCTCCAATTGAAAAATATTCAAGATGGGCAGTGATTCATGGTTTAGCCCTGGATCAATTGATCTTCCTAGTTGGAGATATTATTGGTGGCAGCTTTCGAAGATACAAAGTTATACTTCCAGCAAGGATAGAATACGGTGGTTGAGCCCTGGAGAAATTCCAAGAACAAGGCCCTCTTTTGCAGACAAGTGAGCTCCCCTTTCAAGGCCAAGGAGCAGAATGGCTCAGGGCATTCTCCTTTCCTAGGTCCCATTTGGTATGACTAAGGTTGAAGTCTCAGAGGGAGGGACACCAACCCATGCATCTTCACCTGCTCCACAGCCAGAATATAGAATCAGGATGGGTAGAAAAATACAGTGAACCTTTGAAAGGTTACAGGAATGAGATGTGCACCTTCTCAAGAAGGGCACTTACAGGAGCGTGGGGCCCCTAGTCACTGAAAGCCCTGGAGAATCTGCTCCAAGTGCACCATTGATAATCCAGCCTGAAGGATTAACACCCAGCCTTCAGAGTGGAAAAACATCTCTGGAGCTTAATATTTATTTCATGACCCATCAGAGAAGATCTGAGCCAATGCATCACTTCACTCAATGGCAAAAACAGATGTAAACAGCTGGAAGTTAGCTAATTACACTTTCTACATGCTCAGCCTTTTTCCAGTAATTGTTTTTTTCTTTATCACTGTGAAACTGCAGTTCTGTTCTCCTTGTAGCAGCAAAATGTAGGCATGCTTGCTTTTTTCTCAAGCATACTGATACATATTTGAAAATGCCTTGCCTGTTTACATCCATGCTAATCATAATACTTGGGATAATAGTTAGCATTTAAATAATGCTTAATAAATGTTTCAGCAGTCTTTACAATATTCCTGTATGTTAGACCAGAATTATTATTCCCAAATTCAAGGGCAGAGGTTAAAGAAGCATCATCTAATGTATTCATAGAGGAGGTAAAATGTGAAACAAGTTTTTAGCTACTACATTACACTAGTGGGCTATCATTATTGCAGTGACAAAGGTGAAGTGACAAAGTATGCAAGCAGCAGTAAGTAATTTCTTACCATGCTTCCCCCACACTGATAATAAATAAAAATAAAATAATGATTTATGCATAATATACAAATAAAACAACACCAGAAAGCAAGTCACTGCCACAAGGAATCTACTAACCACTGTTCTGACTACTAGGAGGAAAATTTGCTAATTTTGCAATAGGAAATACAGTCTCCAATCCTGCATGGAGTCACACTCTTCTCCAAGGACTGTGTTCGCAGTTTGGGGGTACTCCTTGATTCGTCGCTTCACATGACTAGTCAGGTGACTGAGGCGGTCAGGAGTGCCTATTATCAGCTTTGGCTGATACGCCAACTGTGCCCTTATCTGGATATGAGGGATTTGAAAACTGTGGTACATGCTTTGGTAACCTCACATCTGGATTACTGCAACGCACTCTACATGGGGCTACCCTTGTGCCTAACCTGGAAACTTCAACTGGTGCAAAACATGGCGGCCAGATTAATCACGGGAACATCTAGGAGGGAGCACATAATACCGGTGCTTATATCCCTCCACTGGCTGCCGATTAGTTTCCGGGCACAGTACAAGGTGTTGGTTTTGACCTTTAAAGCCCTACATGGCTTGGGTCCATCTTATCTTAGGGACCGCCTCTCCCCGTATGATCCCTCCACGCCCTTCGGTCCTCTGGGAGGAACCTGTTACAGCCAATAAAAACTAGGCTGGTGCAGACCTCCCAGAGGACCTTCTCTGTGACTGCTCCCAGACTGTGGAATGGCCTGCTGGACGAGATCCGTCTTATTACCACTCTTGCTGCTTTTAAAAAAGCAGTAAAGATGGATCTCTTCCGGCAGGCCTTCCCAGAATAACTTCCGCCTCGAGGGGAGATGAGTTCTTATTTTCATCCCTATGGTTGCCGATTTACTGTTATTGCTTTATTGTTTTATTGCATTGTGTATTTTAAGTCCTTAAAGTTTAATTCTGTTTTAAGGGGATGGGAGGGTTGGATTGTGGGATGAGGGAATGTTTTAATTCTGTTTGTTTTAATATACTGTAACCCACCCCGATTGCCATGCAGAGGGGTGGGCTATAAATAAAAAATTATTATTATTTATTAATAGGAAAAAAGCAAGGATATTGGCTACCATACATCAACTGTATCACCTTGGATAAGCAAGCTAATCCCAATCCATGTGGATATTAGACTGTAATGTAGCAGAAGAAACTGCTAGCTACTAAAAGGGGTGTTGCTTTATATTATTTATGAATGATGGGTGAGTTTTATTCTGAGTTTGAGTTGAAAATGTTGTCAGTCACACACACAGTGCAAATTTAAATGGGAAGGAAAGTTGAGTGCTAAAAGAAGGGAATCTTCACTCTGCCAGTGAAAATGTTCAAATATATTGCAGATTTGTACTGGAAACTACAAAGCTGTGGGTTTCATTGGCCTAATAAAGATGATATGAAAGGCCATGGAAGTCCAGAATCCCTTGTTTGTCATGAATGATATGCTGACCAGGGAAGCTACGATGCTTCCTTCACCAGCATATGTGGCACACTGGACAGCAGAATTCTCTTAGTGAGAATTCTCCTTTTGCAATGGTTTTTCTCAGAATGTGCAATGACTACTACATGGCACTCAGGCACACCTCTGATCTCCCTGCCCTGCCGCCAGACAGCCACCAATTGCTGGGGGGGGGGGGGCACCAGGAGAGATCCTTCACACTATTGCCTGGCTGTCAGCTCTCACTTCCTCTGTAAATACCATACACTGATAGAACTTTACACTCTGCCAGTGTCAAATAGGATTGCAACCTTTCTCTGAATCACTGATTTATTTATAGCAAGAAGTTCCAATTCTCTTTCAAGTGCTCTCAAAATGATGTACCATTACTGACACACTCGAAGAGTGTTAAAGCACTTTAAAAACAAAGACCAAAAAGGCAGGGAATACCCATTAAAATTCAAATATAATGCAATTCAATAAAAGCTAACACCACAGAGAACAAAAAAGAAGGTTTTTATTTGTAATGGAAACTTTACAGGAAAGGAACTATTTAGGTATCCACCAACAGGGCATTCCAAAGATAAGATACCACAACTGAAAAGACCCTGCTCTATTCCCCTGCATCCCTACTGTGAAAGAGCTACATCTGTTAAACTGGGATACATGAAGGAAGAGATGCTACCTAAACTAGAGGGAATTTTCAAATTATTTTCAAAACCTTGAGACCTACAACACAAGAAATTGATTATGTGATCATCACTGTGATCAAAGCAGTAGCAACGTCTGTACACAACAGAAACCACAACTAATTTCAGATTACAGTGATAAATTAAATACACAACTCTTATAACTTCCCATCAAGTGTATCATAAGAAGTTGGCCAACCTATTTGACAAATGTAATATTTGTTCCAGTAAACTGAACTTGGACTAGTCATACCCTAGGGTACTGCCTAGAAAGAAGTCAAATACTTCTCTGAACATTTCTGTATGGTCTAAAATAGCATGGATATGTTGTGTGAGACAGCTGCATAACCTCAAGTAAATAATATTTATGCTATTTGGTAGTTTGAATTTTCTAATACTCCACATCCTCAGGACTGGCAGATATGTCCTCTTTGTGGCAAGCCATGATTGACTATATTTAAGTGATTTCATTATGTTCCAGAAAATGAGCAGATACTGTCAGGAGAAAACACCAACAACTCTATACCATGGACATAGAAATAGGATTAAAGTATGATTAGGCTTAATTGAGAGGTAAGCTCTTTGCTTTCGATCATGGACAAACCAAAACATTTTGCTGTCTGAAGCAAAGTAGGACATAGCCCCACCAAACAAGGTCCATTTTGGCACATGAGATATAAAATCAACCCCTCCTCATCTATAGCTTGGAAAATATGATGACAACAAATTAGCGCCTCTTCCATGTTGTTCTTGTTGTTGTTGTAAATTACTGTCAAGTCAACTCCAACCTATAGTGACCCTATCATCCAAAATCCACAAAACAGTGATGCCTTTATTGGGCCAACCAAAATGCATATTATACATGCTGCAAACTTTTGAGGCTCCACTGGCTTTTTCATCAATCAAAGGTTTTTAAAATCATACAGGAGAAAGAAATAAAATGATGATGATGTTAGTCATAGGAATGCATTTTGTCGAGCTGTTGTGGTTGTTGTCTTCAGTTCAGATGGCATAGAAGGGTAGGCAGGCAGGCCCATCCTCCTTCTGCCCAGGAAATAAACTTTTAATTTTAATAGCAAGACAAAAATATACTGCCTTTAAGATCCAGTTTGTCTCAAATTCTTTGTGATGCCACAAGCCACTTTGTTAGAAAGAGAATACTGAATTTCTCAGGAAGTCTCCATGCTTTTGCATCAGGAAAACTTTTAAATTTTGTTAAGGTAAAACATGCCAACGCAGTCCCAATTTAAAAGAAAAAAATGCTTTACTTTTGTTGAAGGTAGAAACCTCAAGCAGTAAAGTCCCAGTCCATTATAGTGACATGGGCTGCATCTGCACTGCAGAACTGCAGTTTGGCACCACTTTAACTGTCATGGCTTTGGAATTCTGGGAACTGTAGTTTTGTGAAATGTTTTACCTTCCCTGTGCAGGAGCTCTGGTGCCACAACAAATTACAAATCCTAGGATTGCATAGGATGGAGTCATGGCTGTTAAAGATGTGTCAAACCAGATTATTTCTGCAGTGCAGATGCAGCCTTTGTGAATGAAAGATCTCCAACTTAGGGGGGTTGCAGACTGCCAGAAATAGTGTGAATTCAGTCCACTTTTAGGGTTAGGGTTAGTGCTAGGGAATCATGGGAACTGTTATTTTTCTGAGACATTGAGCCTTCTCTGTCAGACAACTCTGATGCCACAATAAAATACAGTTCCCATGGTTCCCTAACTCTAACCCTAACCCTAAAAGTGGACTGAATTCACACTATTTCTGGCAGTCTGCAACCCCCCATAGTCATCCTGTTATGTCTTGAAGATTAAGGGCTGTTACCAAAAGTAATCAGAAGGATGGGCGATAATGGCCCAGATGTCTCACCTGATGGGCCAGCTAATGATTTAATCCTCTCCCATTTCCCTTGAATATTGCCAGACCAGATTACCTCACCCAGGCAATCTCACACCTTTGCCTTGCAGCTAGTTTTAGCCCTTAAAACCCCCTGGATTTCTCCCCTCAGTGTCGCTAGAGTTCATGGGGAACCTGCGTCACTGTGTTCTCTGATCTAGTTACCAGCAACTCCATTCAACCTATGCTCTTGGAACAGTTGTGTCTCATGCCACTTCACCCAATTGGTTCCCGGAGAAAGCCTCATCTGTACTAAGTAACACCCATAGTTCTGCCTCAACATCTTTTCCAAGCTAACCCCTGATTTCCTGAGTCTTGAGTAAGTGTGTGTATGTATGTGAATTGCTGTGTGATTTTTTCCCCTTTAATAAATAATACTTTAATTGGAGAATTCTGTCTCTGCATCAATTGTTAGATCCCCCAACTCTTGGTATACACATGGGAGACAGTCTCACAGGGTCCTTGTAGCTGACCCCCTCTCAATTTGAGCTAAATAAAATTCCCCTTCATAGACTTTTGGCTACAGGGCCATGGCTTCTTTGATTGAGTCTATGCACCTGTAATTTGGTCTTCCTCTTTTTGTACTGTCTTCTACCTTACCAAGCATTATAGACTCTTTTAGTGAGTCATGTGTTCCCAAGAAACAAGTTTCAGTTTAGTCATCTTAACTTTGAGGGAATGTTCAGGCTTGATTTACTTTAGAATCCATTTATTGGTCTTTTTGGCACTCCATGGTACCCACAGAACTCTTCACGAGCATTGTCCAGCTTTCAGAACCATACATAGTATTCCACAATATATCTTCACACTTGAAGATCTTGTCTAGTTCCTTCATGATGACCTTTATTTATTATTTTATTTATTTCCAAGCTCTAGTCTTTTTCTGATTTCTTGACTACAGTCTACATTCTGATTTATAACTGAGGCAAGGTATGGAAGATCCAGAACTATCTCAATGTCTTCATAGTCTCCTTTAAAGTTATGTATATCATCTGTGGTCATTATTTCATGATGATACCCCAAATATCCTGCCTGATATGGGTGCATCACCCTGTCTAACAGTAGGGCTGGGCTAGGCTGACCAGATGGCATAGCCACAAAGGAGGACAAGGCACCTTGAAATGTAAGCCATTCAAGAAAAATGTAGGACATTTCAAAATAAAAGCTAAAAACACTAATATAAATATAAATTCATTTCATATGGTTTATTTAAAGCTATATTACATATACTGTATTTTATCATGTACTCAATCATATATTTCTTCACTAAAGTGCCTTGTTGGCTTGCAATATACTTACAGAACTCTGAGCAAGACAAATACTTAAAAATGTAGTTTACTAGCAACAAACCTTTAAAGTAATCTACATTTAATTTATTCCTTTCATTTGTCCATTGTATTGAAATTAAGGTGGGAATATATTCAGTGTTTGCATTGTGTCTGCTAGCAGCCCATTGCCTAACATCACATTTGCTGTCCTTTTCCCCTCTGAGGAACAAAGAGGCCCTGAGCTCTGAGGGCACATTTGTCTGCTGCTGCTCCTAGGAAAAAAGAACATTGGAAAGATCCATCCTTTCCTACTATTTGCAAAGTATATGATTATCATATAATGATATAAACTGGCTTACATGAGCCGACTTAAAATTAGAAGCAGGTGGCATCCTGATATTGTCAGACACATTTAGCCACCAAAATTGCCGCCTGGGTACAGCCTGGCTCCATCACCACTCAGATGTGCACTCAGGCGGCCATTTTTTCAAACCAGAAAACTCCCAGCTTCAAAAAGAGGTGCGAGGACACCCCTTCGAGCAGTGATGGAGCCGGGCTGCACCCAGACGGTGATTTTGGCGGCTAAATACATCTGATAATATCAAGATGCCACCCACTTCTAATTTTAAGCCAGCTTTTATATCATTATGTGATAATCTTTGTAGATAATTTTTTCAAAAGGAAACAGCAAACATGGAGGACATTTTGGAATTCCTCCAGACAGAAGGTTGAAAAATAGGACATGTCCTGGAAAAGGAGAGCATCTGGTCAGCCTCTTCTGGACCAACTCTGAGTTACTCATTTATTTGTCTTTTTTAAAAAAAACTGCCTAACTGGAGCCCTTCCTCCTTGCTTTTGACTTTCTTCATCAATTCCTTGACCATTTGCCCCAGTAGAACATGAAGCAAGGTAAGGACTTATTGCCTAGGGTGATACTGGCTGAATAAATCAGGGGAAGAGCCAAATTCAACAATTAATTGCTAGACTAGAGCATGTATTTCCACAAAGGGAACTCAGCCAGTTGTTCAGTGGGACCTTCTTCCAAGTAAACAAGATGCACAGGATCAGGCTGCCCAGCTGTTGATCAGAACACTGACTGACATCAGTGTTTCTGTTTTATCAGAAGAGAGCCCAGCAGCCAAAATCTGGCCTAGAACCAAGTTTATTTCAGCAAGAGCTGAATGTGAGATCTGTCTCAAGCCTTTATGCCTCGACAGAGCACTGGAAAAGAATTGCCATGGGGGGATCCTGTAAGCTGTTAAGAATAAACATTATAAGGGGGAAATAATTCTACAAGCATCACTATGTAACTCTGAAGGGTTCAGCAGCTGCATCTTCAAAAATAGGCATACACACACACTCACACACACACACACACCATATCACACATCACACACCTTTTTTTTCCAAGCAATTTTGTACATTTTGCCCTTATTATGCCTGGATGGGTGACAACTGCTTGGTGAGGAATTGGAGACTGGGGCAGGTTTACAGCTTAGCTGCCGAGAAGCACAGATGTTGCAGACTGTGTCATGCCAAGGTGCTAAAATGCACAAAAATGTTAGAGAGCATTAATTATCTTCCTACAGCTGTTCCTTAACCCTCTGCAACTGATTTTTTCAGTTACTGCCACAATAACAGTTGAGAAATAGAATTCAAGCAGAAGGCATAACAGCAAGGAAGAGACAAACTAAAGGTTAAAACAAGAAGAAAGGCGCCCTTTCAGAACCTTTTATTCTGGGGGTTTTGTTTTGTTTTTGTTTTTTTCCTGATGGACTTGTTGGCAACTGCATTTCAAATTCAAACCCCAGGAGGTATGTTGTTCATCCAAATGCTGGGGAATGATGAGCCCTAAAAACCTGGGTGTGATTTCTGAAAGATGGAGCCAAGGAGAATACCTTGATGTCTAGATGGCAGGGCATTGTTTCTAATTTCTGATAGCTGGGGCACATCCTTGTCCCCAACTGTGTTGGAATTAGAGCCACTCTTTGACTTTAAATCCCAAACACTTCTCCTTTATACTCCAAAAGTATCAATCCTTTCTAATTTATTTCTACAAACATTTATATCCTCCAATCAGTCCCAAAAAGAACATGTATAAACCAATAGACTTGCCTACCTACCACACAAAGACAAATAGATGCTCTGTCACCATACACAAACACACAATACAATATACAGTATTTAGTTTTAAAAGCTGATAAATGTAAAATCAGAGCCATTAAAACGAAATCAAAGCCATAACAGCAAAAGCAATCAGGGGAAAACAACTGGCAAAATAAAATTGTTTTTCAGGTCACTACAAGACCTGAAGAAAGTGATCAATGAAAACCTGATCCTGATTCATTTTCCCTTTTGTTTACAAAGGAGACATATTGCCTGAACAGAAATTTATGATCTCTCCTAGGGCCCAAGGGGTTCAATTTCCATAGACTTTGAAACTGAAGATCTGACAACCCTATTACCTTACCCTGTGTCTATTTCCTCATGTCAAAAGGTTCCCTGAGTTGTAGGGAGGTGTCAATAATAATTTCTCAAATACCTCATAGTTGTTCTAATGCTGCCCTTTGCTGTTATGCATCCTGGCATTGGTCTCCTTGGCCCACACACTTCCTTTTACTCTTAATGGCTCAGCTTACCCAAGTGGTGCTGTCACTGACATCATAACACTATAACTAAGCTGCTCTTTTGCTACTGCGGAAGCAAATCTTAAAATTGGAAAATCCTTGGCACAGTTTAGTTTAAACCTTAAGTATTAAAATGGGTTGGATTGATTTTCTGTCCATAGATTGAGCCCCACCAACACTCTCTCTTCTCCCAGTATGTGGAATTAGTATTTGAGTGAATATAAGCCCATGTTTATTTTATTCCATTTTTTATGTCAAAGTTGAAAAAATGCTTTGTTTCAGAATGTCCCTGTTTACCTGCATGTAATATTTCATTAATCACTTTCCTTATGACAAACATGGAAGTGGACTGGAGATTTATAACACATTCATCTTAATGATGCTCATCTTTCCACTGTAACTCTGTCCCACTAAATGGCCTTTTAGACATGCCTGAGAACCACATGCCGATAGATTTTTTTTAAAAAATGATGAACCTGCTCCTCACCATTTTCTCTAGTCTTTCTACTTCAATAAGATGTTCCCTTGTAAAAGCTCCTGCCTGGGCAAGAGCATAACCATGCTCTTGCGTGGCTGCTATTCATTTCAATGTAGTGTCCACAGAAGAAATCCCAATTAGGTTGTTCCCAGATTTTTAGGATCAGGCTTTGTGCAGTTCTCATGTCATTTCACATGCTGCATGGAAGATAACTTCTCAAGAGGCCTGCAGTATGAAACATATGCCCTCTACCCTGTTGTTGGATAGTGAGTCCCATCAGCCATAGCCAGAAAAGCCAATGGTAAGGAGTCATGGAAGGTACAGTCTAACAATGCCTGGAAGGGCATCCATTCCCACCCACCCCTTTAACAAGTGTGATCAAGGGCTCTTTCACATTAAGCAAATATAGCACCATGATTCCGCCTTAATTGATATGGCCAAATTCTGTGGTGTAGCTCTGCAGGAACTCCCTGGAGGGAATTCTAAATTTTCTTCCCTTAACTGCAAATCCCATGATTCCATAGGATGGAACCATGTAGCTAAAGAGGAATCATGGTGCTACATTTATATCATGTGAACAGTGCTGTCATTCAGCCAGTTCACACTGATTCACCCAAACTGGTTGTTAAAATGTGAAGCTTATAGCATTCTTAAATAATACAGCTCACCTCATCCAGTTTAAAGTTTAAATCAGGCGACATCTTGATATTATCAGAAGGAAGGTCCAGCCCCACTCACAGGGTCACTCCAGTGGCCATTTTCTTAAGCTGGAAAACTCCCGGCTTCAAAAAGAGGTGCGCTGAGCACCCCTGGGAGCAGGGATGGACCCAGGGTGGACCCAGGTGGCGATTTTGGTAGCTAAATCCTTCTGATAATATCAGAATGCTGCCTTATTTAAATTTTAAACCAGATCAGGTAAGCGGTATTATTTAAGAATGCGATAAGCTTCTGTGTCAGATTTGCAAACTGCTTGTTGTGGGGACAGAAAATGAAAGGTTTTGCTGTGCTGTCCCCTCTGACTGCCACACACTTTGAATCACATATACAATTCTCCAATGATGAATCACACAATTATTGAACATTTTTGGTTAACACATATACATTACAGTAATTTAAAAAAAAAAAGAACCAGTTGTTGATCATTTTGAATGACACCACTAACAGTGAAAAGCCCCAGGTCTCTTGGACTGGGCCTTATATAGTTCCCACTCATTTCAATATCGCCTATGTAAGAGAAAGAGACTTTTTCATGAGGGACTGATGAGACTGTTCAGATGGGGGGAGGGTCAGCATCTGTTCTGTATTTTTTTCCAATGTTCTTGGGAGGTAGAGTTCTGGACAGAATCAATGCAGAACTGTGTGGGTTAAAAGAGAAAATTTATAGATAGTTTATCTTTGCTGAAACTGTCAAGCATCCATGTAGATACATTTCTCTATACTAAGACCTAATTTTCCACCATTTTCCTTGATTTGCTGTTCCATCTTTCCCATTTTCTTGATTTAATGTCCAATTATTTCTTGTCCTGTTGCCAACAAAAAAGTATATTTCACAAACTCCTCTGTGCTTCTTCTTTTTTTTTTTTTTTTTTGGACACTGTTTTAAAGGCATGACTTAGAGGGTTTTAGTGGATGCCTAACAATGAATTTAGCATTTCTCACATCATTATGTCTAGAATCTGGTCTTTAGTAGCTGTATGTTAAAGTTTTAAGTGTATTTGTGGCTTCCAATACTTAGGCGATTGTGGGCAGTAAATAGAGTGATTAGAGACAAAGCTGGAAAAGGTAACTGTAATTTTCATAGTTTTGTAGAAAGGGCAATTTCATATGCTGCAGTTGTCTGTACTTAGCAGGGACCACACTATTTTTCTTACACACCCACCCACCTGGTAAACCCTACCTTCCCCATCCATACTGCATCTCTTGGGCAAAGCTTATAGATGTCCTTTATGACAGTACTACTTTGACAGTGCTACTTACTTCAATGTCTATATTTGGCTGTGAAAGTTAACAGGAGGAAAATCAACTCATTTTGAAATTAGCTTTTTTTACATGCCTGAAGGCTTCAAGACAATTTTTATAGATCCATTTTAGTTCCTGTTTGGGAGGAAGAACTGGCATTTTTTACGTTTGTTTGTTTGTTTGTTTGTTTGTTTGTTTGTTTGTTTGTTTTTCACTATGTGTCTTGCAGCCATGACTGGGATAGGAGCAAAATGGGAGAGGTATGGAAGAAGGGACATGCCAGGAGACTCTGGAGGCCAGGAAGAGTCAGCACCATTTTGTTCTCTGCACTGCAAAGCTTTGAATCTTTGAATATTTGCTAGGATGGGGGGGGGGGTGTCTCATGAAGCAAACAGTATAAATCAATCTCTTAGGAGTAAGCACTGTTTAACTAAGGGGGACTTACTTCCAAAAAGACCTGTATAAGTTTGGATCATATACCTTCAGTCCTATAACCACTTTCCTGAGAATAAGCCCCACTGAACTCAGTGGAACTTAACTTATGAGTACACAGACATGGGACTTTATCACACGGGGGAAATCCCATGCAGAAATGGAGGTTTAAATAGAAAAAAACACACAAAAGCAGGTAGATTTTCAGATGACATTACTGTTAAAGTGTGATTAACCCGAATGGAAAGTAGTCAAAAGCTGCTTCTTTTTACTTTCAGAAAATCCCAAAAGTAAAAAGGAGCAGCTTTTGACTACTTTCCGTTCAGGTTAACCACATTTTAACAGTGATGTGTGTGAAAATCAACCCGCTTTTGCAGATTTTCCCCAGCTTTTAAATCCTGTTTTTGCATGGGATTTCCCCCATATGATAAGGTCCCTTGGCTTGTGCTGTTAATTCTGTACATGCTTTTGGAAGGGGAGAGTGATGCCAGGATCCTGTTGGGGAGGAGGTAGCAGCACGGCTGGCAGGGAGACAGTGCTGTGAAGTGAGAGACAGTGCTGCAAAATGGATGAGCACACATGAACATCTGTGAGTATGTGCATGCACAGTGGGAAAACTGCAAATCAGTTTTTCTTTTGTTAGCCTTGTGGATATGCAAATATGTGCATACATGTTGGGGAAAGGAGGGGGGGAAGTAGTTTTTATTTCCATTATGATAAGGCCTAAAATAATTTGAAATAGCCAACGCGTGACCACAGTGGTTATACACACACACACACACACACACACACACACACACACTTCAACCAGCTTGGCATTGTGATGGGGGACTTGTGTGCCTTGTCTTCCCAATTTCAAGTTGAATTAAAAAGAAAACATGTGGTTTGGGAAGAGCCAGACTGGAACAACAATAATCCCAGTGTAGATTCACCTCACAAGGCATTGACTGCTGGTCCCTGAAGAGTTTTCAGGAACAAAAGGAGCATTGTAGCCAGTGGACACAAATATGGTACCTGTCCCTTGAACAGAGGGGGGGCGCTGGTACCCCAACATCACTGCTTTTAAGATAGTGTGAGTATCCCTTGTATACCCCTGATCAACAACTACATCTCAGCTTGAGGTCATTGCTAAGTTTATCAACTGATTTCCATGGAGGGGAATATATATTTCTATGCACTATACAGACACTATCCCACACAGAGATAGTATAATACTCTAGGAATACACACGCTACCATCTGAACAGGGCACACATATACCCTATGAGAAGTAAGGTTGATCTGGGATTGTTTTTTCCCCTGACTTTCTATCCTCCAGTTCTGATAATTGGTCAAATGAGAAAAATTCTGCTACATTCTTGCCTAATTAGGCTATAGAGATTTGATACAATGTATGCTGTGTACACTGTTATAAATTGTTTTACACTGTTTTTAGACTTTCCTAAATTGTTTTATACTGTTTTAAATACTTTTTATTGTTCTGCAGTCTATACTCCATCCTGTTAATTAATGATGAAGGAGACATGGGCAAAATGTGGCCCTCTAGATTTTGTTGGACTCCTATCAGTCCTAGTCAGTATAGCCAATGATGAAGTTAATGGAATTTGCAGTTCAAGAACATTGGAAGGACCACACATTATACATTACTATGGAGTAGTTTGAGCACATTTTTAAAAGAGGATAAATAGTGATACAGGTCATTCCCATAAATATGGTATCATTTTCATGAATATGTCATTGCTAAGAATACAAGAAGTCTCAAAAGTAAGCATGGCTTACATTCCCCAATAAATTATACCAGGGCCCTGAGGCCTTTGGACCGGCCCCAGGCTGGTCCTGCCGCCGCCACCCCCCGCCGCCCGCCATGATGATATTGATTATTGTTGTTATTACTTGTTCTTGGGGTTTTCTTGGCAAAATCTCCACAGGGGGTTTGCCATGGGTTTTCTGGGACTGAGAGAGTGTGCATGCATATTTTTTTAAATATTTTTTTAATTTTTAAAAAAATATTTTTATTTTTATTTATTTTTATTTTTATTTATTTATTTATGGTGCTTTGGGCCCCCAATTGTCTGAGGGACAGCAACCTGGCCCCCGGCTCAAAAAGGTTGCCTACCCCTGAATTATACTAACAAAATTGCATTTAAATATTGACGTCAGGTAAATTTACTATGTATGTATGTTCCTTATTAAGATCTGTTATGTAACCAAATGAAAAAATTTCAATGGATAAAAAAATGGCTTTGAGATAAGAAAACCTGAATTGGAGATTCAGTTGTGTACTAATAATGATCATTTGATTGCTGTACAAAAGGGGGATATAAACAATGGGTAGGGAGTGGGAAGTTAGTAGTTTTTTATGTTTAATTTAGTTTAATTTAAATAATTTGTACTGTTTGTTTAGTTATATATTTGTTTTAGATGTATATAAAATGTATTTGTGTTTTTATGTTTGTTTGTGTTAAACTCAGGTGGGAAATTTTGGAAAGTTCACATGCCAAATTTTTTTTAATTATTTTTATTTTGGTCCTAGGAAGCTGTTCTGGACTGCCAAAAATGAGGACTGAATTAGGTGTTTTAAAATGCTAGTTAAACAATCACCTCATTTATATCCCACCTTTCCCAAAAGTGGGATTCAGTGTGCAGAGGGAGTGGCCTGCAACCTATTTAAAAGGCAAAACACTATTCCTAGAGACCTCCAGAAGAAGCAATTTACAACTTTTTGTCAGAAAGGAGTGGGTCCAGAAGAATCTGGCATGGTCATGGACAGCAAATTAGCTTTGGAAGCCACTTGTGGCCAAAATGCCACAGATTGCTCACTCCGTCCTCCACCAAGAGAAGCTGATCCTATGACAAGTATCACTTCCCATCTTTTGTGTTCCTGATAAAGCATTAGCAAAGCATTCCCACTGAAATCTGAATCCTCCAGGAAGCTTCTCCCTTCTGCCCAGAAGTTATCTCATCTGCTCTCTTGAAGAGAAGAACAGTAGTTAACATGGACAGGTCTGTACTTCTGCATCGACTATCTTGTCATAACCAGGAGCTGTGAAATATACTCTCTGGCTTATGTGCTGGATGGCACTGTAATTTCATTCCCCTTTTGCAGGCAGACTGTAGAATAAAGCAGAAGAGCAATGGGATGATGAAGAAAGAAAAGGAAAAAGCAGAGGAGGGGTGAAAGAGTCTGACATGGAATTGATTGTGTAAACACTCAGAGTCAACAGCTGCTCCACATGTTTTCTAGGGTTTCAGTAGTTTGTTTTCAAAGTATTTTGGAGTTTCTTGGAAGCCTATCAGAGGTCCCTCACTGATGAGATCAGCCTACCCTTAAGTGCCAGCCTGCCCACCATTTGGAAATGATGCAGTTTGGTAACCTCCAGATGATGCTAGGCTGCAACCTGTCAGGGTTAGACTGATTGAGGCCGTAGTCCAACAATGTTTAGAGAGCCACACTTTCCCACTGCAGCCTTATATTCTTCTGTAAAAGTCCAAGGATTCTGTGGAAAAGCCCTCAAATGGTCCTTCATCAGACAAGCTTTTGTGAAAAGAGTTCCTCAAATTTCCAAATTCTGAAAATCACTATTCATTATAATGCCATACATGAGTATGGTAGGTTTACCAAGGTGAACAGCTGCACAAAACATTCCACAGGTAAAGCCATTTCATCACTGTGCCTCTCTTCTAGGAAAATCTATACCTGTTGAAATCTAAGCCTTTATATGGATGCTAAATGCACAGGACCCCAGCTCCCCATTATTCTACATGTTTTTAATTGGTGAATAATAGCCTTGTCAGCATTCTGCTCCAAAAAAAGACATCATGGTACTCCAAAACATATTGTTGCTGTGGTTCACATCCTAGCCAAAAAAGTTAATGCTTTGGGTGTTTATACCAGTTATCACAATATATATGCTCCTAAAGATTTATAATAATAATAATAATAATTTTTATTTATAACCCGCCTCTCTGTGTGGCAATCGGAGTGGGGAACAACCAGTGTAAAAACAGAACAAAGTTAAAAATCAAACCCTCATCTCATAATCCCACCCTCCCATCCCCTTAAAATAGAATTAAACAACAACAAGAATTAAAAATGCCACATTAATAAAAAGCAATTATAACCATATAATAACAAAAATAGAATGAGCGGTGTCAATTTAAAAACTCATCTCTCAGCTGAAAGTTGTTCCGGGAAGGCCTGCCAGAAGAGATCCGTCTTTACTGCTTTCTTAAAAGCAGCAAGGGTAGTAATAAGACGGATCTCATCCGGCAGGCCATTCCAAAGTCTGGGAGCGGCTGCGGAGAAGGCCCTCTGGGAGGTCTGGGACAGCCTAGTTCTAATCGGCTGTAACAGATTCCTCCCAGAGGACCGTAAAGCGCGGGGGGGATCATACGGGGAGAGGCGGTCCCTAAGATAAGATGGACCCAAGCCATGTAGGGCTTTAAAGGTCAAAACCAACACCTTGTACTGCGCCCGGAAACTAATCGGCAGCCAGTGGAGGGATTTAAGCACCGGTGTTATGTGCTCCCTCCGTGATGTTCCCGTAATTACCCTGGCTGCCATGTTCTGCACCAATTGTAGTTTCCGGGTTAGGCACAAGGGTAGCCCCATGTAGAGTGCGTTGCAGTAATCCAGACGTGAGGTTACCAGGGCGTGTACCACAGTTTCCAGATCCCTCATGTCCAGATAAGGGCGCAGTTGGCGTATCAGCCGAAGCTGATAACAGGCACTCCTGACTACCGCATTCACCTGACTAGTCATGTGAAGCGATGAGTCAAGGAGCACCCCCAAACTGCGAACACAGTCCTTAGAGGAGAGTGTGACTCCATCCAGGACTGGAGACTGTATTCCCAAATCTAGTTTTGGGCCTGTGACTGCGAGTACCTCCGTTTTGTCTGGATTCAACTTCAATCTGTTTTTCCTCATCCAACCCATTACCGCTCTGAGACAGTCATTAAGAGGTGAGACGCCATCTGAGGTCTGAGACGATGATCTTGCTCATTCTTTCCTCTTCTTGTTTTCAGCAGTACTTCTGTCCATCACCAACAAATTCAAACCTCCACCCAACCCATTTCCTAGCAGTTCCAAGACAGCAAGTCCATATTCATTTCTATTTTCAGATATACTCTAACTTCATTATAAGAAGTGGCTTGTTTTATTTAAGGTAGAGATGGGAATTTGGCAGGCCACAGGCCATGTTGTCCCAAGGCTGATTTTGTGATCCTTTGAGTCCTTCAATACAATAAAAACAACAAATCACAGCAGGTGTTTGTGATTCTCCACTAAAACAAGTTGTGCTTTCTTCAGCAAAGAAAAAAAAACCTAGATTATTTTTTTTAATATTGCAAGTGAACTTTTGGTCACTTCTGGTTTCATTTGGAGGAGTTCATGTGGCCCTCAGAGGGCTCTCTCTTCTTACAAACTACAGATGACTATTACAATATGTAAAAGCAGAAAAACCACTAAAAGTTTTAGTGGACTAGTAACCTTTTTGGGACATTCTCAAGGTTGTTCTAAGCCTTAGACCTTTTCTAAAAGTAGTAACAAAAGCACCTTAAATGGGCTTTTTGTATTCAAGGAAAGATGATTTGCTTCAGTCAATTGAAATTTAGAAATCAAGAAATGGGAAAATGTCCTAAATACAAAGACAAATGAGTGAAATCAAAAAGAAAGACACATTATTCCTTTTGCCACATCATTACAAAAGAACCAGACAGCAGACAAGAGAGAGAGATAGTCAAGTTTATTGGATTCCCCAAACAGGGATCTAGCGCTGAGAACTAAAGACGAGTTGATTAAAATCCAATTTCAAAGGTTATTAACTTTTGAATTAGAAACGTTGCTATGGCATGCTGGCTCCAGCAAGTTATTTTTGACCTGAGGCAAACATCTTGGGTGGCTAGGGACCAGGGTTTTGAAAGTATCTGATCAAAATGGAGAAATAGCCGGTAGGTCCAAACTCATTCTTACACCTTCCTTCCTTCAGATCTCCTAAGGGACAGTATGATGAAGAGAAGTTTACTTTTAGTGCATCTATTGCAAAGGAAATTGACCAGTAGTCACTTTCTACTTTGTATCTGCAATGCTGCAAAAGATACAATCTATAGTGAGTGGAAAGGAATTGCTTTTCACTTCCTGATAGTTGTCTTTTGTTTCTTTATCTTTTTCTTTTCTTCTACATGTGCCATTTTAACGTTAGCTTGCTAACATCTCTTTCAGTGTTGCCAGCAGAGGCTGGTCTATTATGGCAAGTGGGACACTGCCCACCCAAAGGGTCAGGCTACCCACTGCTTGCGTCCTTACTCATAACTAGTTTTTTGGGAATAAGATATTAGCTCTTGGCTTCCTCTCTAGTCAATCTCTCAATCTGGTTTTTGCATAACTCAGCAGGCAAGTCCTTCCCTATGATGACTCATGGACATGCAGCTCCCCTCTACCTTAAATGGATTGGAGAATCTTCAGGGACAAAGACACAGTGATGGGGAAGAAGCAATGGGGGCAAGAAGGAAAGATGGCTCAGCCAATGGTTTGTTGTGGAATAAGTTATTGTTGTGGACCAATCAGTTTGGACTGTTATAGACCAATCAGAGGAGCAGCAGTGGCCTCTGTTCCAGCCAATTAGTGTGCTTGCAGTTTGCTAGACTGCTACTGTTTTGCTTTTTATTTTGCCCTGATGTTGGCAAAAGTTCTTAAAGGACTCTTACCTTAATAGTACAGGAGTGTTTCATTAAGTTCCAACAACTTCACAATGAACCCAGCCCAAACTCAATGCATGCAACACACTGCCTCATTGAACTGAGACAGACCTCCCGACTGGTCAATTTTTCCATAAGGATCATCTAATTTGGTCTGTTACGTCCTTTCTATATGATCCTTGCTGTATCTCACTTTGTATTGGTAGAAAATACAGCTATATATATGTAATATCTATAGATAGAACCACACCACACTGAACACAGTCAGTCTCAACTGATCTCGGTTAGGGTCTAGTTAGTGCTTGGATGGAAGACCACCAGGAATCTCCAGTTAGTATGGGGTAAGAATCCTGCCTGAACTCCTAGAGAGCTACCAATACTGGACCAGAGGGATCAATAGTCTGACTCACAAGTTTCCCATCTGCTTACTATCGAATCATATATTAACAATATAAATTTAAAATGTATTTGAAACTGTCCCAAAAGAGAACAATCCTCTACGATCTCTGCAGTGCTCCCCGAATGTCCCAGAGGATGCCCTTGTTGTTCTGGGTCTGGCTACAGGGACACAGCCAGATGCTTCTGCAACTAAGGAGATTATTGCATTACCAATAAATAAAATTTACCTCTTCTGAGTTAAATTTGAATTCAGGGTGCAGCTGGGTATTACCGCATGGATCTTACACCATTTCCACCTCCCGACTGCATCTCTGCAAAAATCTGGTTAAAATCCGCCCTCAGCTGGCCAATTTGTAAAGTCAGGAAGCTCCCTACTTTGCAAAGAGGCCAGATGAGGATGGATTTTAGCCAGATTTTTGCAGGGCTGCAGGCGGCAGGTAGCAATGGTGGCAAAATCCATGTGGTAATACCCATCTGCATCCCAATTTTAATTTTAACTCAGAAGAGGTAAATCAAGTTTATTAGTAATGCAATAATCTCCTATATGACTGGGGGGGTCATTATGTGAGGGAGGAGAAGATTCCTCCTTCTGCAACAACCAAAAGTTCAGAATGCTGGCTTATCACTAATGGGATGCCACCTGACTATATACACCAGAGTTGGAATGTTACATTTCAAAAGGAACTGGTTGCATTATTCATTACTCATTAGTAGAGCTCTAGCAGCATCTGTAATTGATTTATTTGAATATCATGAGCTGTAGGGATTTTGACCCACTTTGAATAATACGTTTGAAGGAGTAACATTAGAAGAAGACAGGGTTCCAACATGCCTCAGGGCCTCTGTTGTAAGGTGTCTGTTGAAAAGGACTTCCCTAAATCCCTCTATAATGGATCAATACCAGCCAGCATCCAACATTCCATGTTGGGGCAAGGTATTAGAACATCTGGTTGCCTGCTAGCTCCACCTGGATGAAACAGATTATCCATTTTAGGTTTGATAATGGGACACAAACATGCCACAATCATAATGGGACACATGGATGATTTTTTCTAGTAATTGAACATGGGGGAACATGGTATCCTGCTAGGGGCATACACAGGTACAGGCCCACCTGATGCTGAAGCATGTCTCTTTTTAATGGATTGGAAGCTGATATCCCCTTCTACCCTCTACACAGACCAAAGCCCCTCTCCCAAATTTTTGCAAGGTAAGTCTGGCCATGGGGGCGGCTGCCTCGGCTATAATTCTGGGTTGTAGTTAACAGCTACCTGCAATATACTTTCACATACAGAATTACTGTCTTACACTAAGCCATACAGAATGCTGCCCTTTGAATCCCAGTTTATTAAAAGGATGGATATAAAGTTGTTTTACTATTTTCATTGTTAGAGGACCATGCCCACCCTTACAGTGATCACATTTTTTAGGATTAAAAATCACTAATTTTAAAAAAGACCACATGTCTCCTAACAATCAAGGGGGCAATTTTGCTATGTTTTGTGGATGTTAGACACAGGAGAAGTCTTTTTTCAACTAAGAAATAAACCAGAAGCCACTTTCTTTAGCTGCTCAATTTGATATACCAGAGATTACTGATATATTGTTGTTGTTGTTGTTGTTGTTGTTGCATCCCTCCAAGTTGCTTCTAGTGCATGGTCACCCTGCAGCAAACCCATCATGGGGTTTTCTTGGGTAGATTTCTTCAAAGAGGGGTTGACCTTGCCTTCCTCCCAGGCTGAAAGCATGTCACTTGCCCAGGGTCACCTAGGGGGTTTCCATGGCTGAGCAGGAATTTGAACCCTAGTCTCCAGAGTCATAGTACAATACTCAAACTGCTACCTCACAATGGCTCTCACCCCAAAACTGTACTGCACAGTATTCAAAGTGTAGCTCCATTGATTTGTATAGGAACATTATGATTATGGCAATTTTGTTTTCAGTTCCTTTCCTCATTATGAAAGGTGAGATGGCTCATGTTAATTTCCTCTCCATACCTATGTCCTACAACATGTTGCAGATAGCTAATGTTTTGGAAAGGTGCAGATGGCAAATTTCTAAATGGCAGCAGAGGTTAAAAGTGCGAGAGACACATGGACTGAAATATATGTTGAGTTGGGCCAAGTCTTCAAGCTACTCAAATCATTATTATGCAGGAACTGTGAAAATAGCCACCGTCCATCTGTTAATCAGCAGGTGTCCACATAGCATTTCAAAGTATCTCCTTCACTGGTAGCTCCTGAGAGAAATGGCATCTTTCTCTCAGCAACAGGCTCTTAGTTATTCGCTAGTGGCTGCTACATTAGCTAAGTATGTTTGCAGCAATGGGAGTCTCAGACCAGGACTTCTTGAAAACAAATTCCACCTGCTAGCCAATGACCAATCCAGCTTGCCAAAAACAAAAGTTGCTGGTCCATGCTCTGTCACACTTGGACACAATTGGTGCCAGAGGGCAGTACTCTAGAACCTAGCTCAACAATTGTCAGGTGATACAAAGGGCCCAGCCAGGTAAGAACCTGGCCCAACAAACCCTCAGATACTTCAGTCTGAACATTTTTTCACTTCAGTGAATCCTAAACTATATCCCACCTCCACATAAAGATGCTGTGAAGTGCTGAGTTTAAAAACACTTTCAGGTTTTTCAGGTTACAGAGCTTATTTTATCCAAGGCATGGAGAACATGCAACATTTCCTATCATCCCTCACAAATGGAGTGTGCTACCTTGGGATGATGGTAGAATTTGGAGGACCTCACATTTGCCACTCCTGCCTTAGAGAGAGAGAGAGAGAGAGAGAGAGACTTCAGGTCATCACTCAACTTATGGCTACCCCACTAATTTCACAGGGTTTTCTTAGGCAAGGAATACTCAGAGATAGTTTTCCCAGTTCCTTCCTCTGAAATATAGCCCACAGCACCTGGTATTTGTTGTCGGTGTCCCACCTAATTACTAACCCTTCTTAGCTTCCAAAATCAGGCTGAATCTGATGCCGTTAGGGTATTTTGGTCCTCCTGCCTTAGACATACCATATCTTGGTATTTATAGGCCACCAAAATACTCTAAAATGCTAGTTATCATATTCTCTTTTTTATAAATCTTATAATAAAGATCTGTATATAAAAGAATAACTATGAAGAAGAAGCTATAAGAAAATACAAGAAATAAGGTTGATGGTAAGTGCAAGGACTAGAAGAAGTGAGAAAGAGAAAGAAAGAAAGAAAGAAAGAAAGAAAGAAAGGGAGGGAGGGAGGGACAGCAGTAGTAGTAAGAAAGGAAAAGAAAGATAAGACAAAAAAAGAAAAAGAGGGGCAAAGTATGTGGAAGAAGGTCTAGAGGAAGTGGAAGAAGGTACAGAGGAAGTGAGAGGGTAAGAAGAAGTGAGAATGGAATAAAGGGGAAGGCATAGAGGAAGAAGTGAGGGGATAAAAGGAGATATAAATGAAAGGATGATAAAAAAGGAAGGAAGAGAAAGAATAAATAGGGTTAAGAAGACAGAGGAAAGAAAGGAAGGGCTGTGAGGAGAAAGTAGGAATGGAGACTAAAAGGAAGGACTGAGAGGGGAATTATGTTGAAGGAAAATGAAAGGATAGAAATCAGAGGTTTTAGAAATTTACAGTAGGTCAGAATCAAGAAGATGGGCAATATGTAAATATGTTATTTTCAGACAAGGAATAGAGGAACTTGAATAGACATGGAACAATGAAAGAGATGGTGTTAAAAAGGAAGATGTAACAATAAATGATGTAATAACAAGTCTAATGTAACAATGTGTGATGAATGTAAATACGAAATGGTTGAATAAAGATTTATGGGGGAAATACTCTAAAAATGTTTGTCCTCAGGCTCATACTTTATATTTTTAAGCATAATATTAAAGATTTTTAGATCTCTATGTAGAACAGAATGTTAAGGTGCACACTAATTATTATTTTTTATTAAATTTTATTATTTAAAAAAGAGGGGAAAAACTATACATACAAATATCGTATACATTCGTTGGTTATCATTATACAAATAAACATCGAAAAAATCTTCTAACAACAAAACATATGAATGTATAACTAATAACAAAGGCACAAACAAAACACAACACAACGTACATACAAAAATTATTAAAAACAGCTTCCTTGTTTGGTGTAACTTGCCTTTTAGCCTGATTCTAATGACTCCTAAAGTGTTGCTTAATTCTATCAATGCCAAACAGTTTGATACATTAACTACAACGTCGTAGCTTTATAAATATCTCTATTTTATATTATTAAGTTACTTTAATATTATCATACCTGTTCCAAATTATCTATTTACTGGGGGGGGGGGGGGGAGGGAAAGGAAAGGAAAGGAAAGGAAAAATTTTCCCTACAGTGCAAGTATTCAACCTGTCTTGGTTGTCAACCTGCCTTGGTTGTCAACGAATCAAACAAACCATTATATTACCCTGGTATCTTCATTCCTATTTGCTTAAAATACTTAATCATTATTTCCCAGTCTTTCTTAAACTTATCGTGACTTGACCCATGGATAAGACCTGTTAATCTGTCCATTTCCAAATATTCTATTATTATTTTTGTTCCAATCGTGCAGTAGTGGAATATTCTTCGTTTTCAATTTTGAAGCATAAAGTGACCTGGCGACTGAGAGAGAGTAGAACATTATTTTTCCATATTTTCTTTCAAGATCATCTGTTATCATCCCCAATAAGAAAATTTGGGGATCTAGTGTTAACTCAATTCCAAGAATACCATTTAAAGTAAGATGTATTTTAGACCAAAATTCCCTCGCTTTTTTACGCTGCCACCAAGGTGCACACTAATTATGGTGCCAGTTTTGTATATTAAAAACAGGACTACTGCAAAATCCATCTAAACATCTGGGGGTGGGGCAATGTAAGGTGCAGCATCAGCAAAAGAGAAAGAGAGAAAGGATCCCAAACTTTCTTAAATCTGCTCTTTTTGCCTATGACGGCTGCTTCCTGACTGTTGTCCTTTTTCCTGGTGGGATTACAAATATGAAGATTACCCAGCACTGGCAAGAAAAACAACTGAGTTGCAACAGTTTGGCATGAAGAGAGTAGAACATTAACTTCCAACCCACCACACATGGCTTCCAGTAGCTTCACATAACTGTATGGCTTCACATAACTGTATGGCTATACCATACAGTTAGCAGGACCTAAGTTGGAAAAAAATAACCTCTTCCACAAAATCCATGAAACTGAAGGAAATTTAACCAAGGGTAGGGATGCTCTACGATCATAAGAGGAGCATAATACACGACCAAGATGAAATAAAAAGACAATTGAAGCAATATACAGAAGAGTTATATTAAAAAGTTACAGGATGAATGACACATGGGAAGAAAAATCATACAAAGATGAACCCAAAATTTTGGAAAGTGAAATGAAAACAGTGCTGAAAGCAATTAAGAAGAATAAATCACCAAGAACAATGACATACCAATAAAACAGAGTAGTTGAGGACAGGGGGACTTGGAGGTGTCTCATCCATAGGATCTCCCTGAATCAAAGTCAACTTGAAGGCAGTTAACAACAACAACAATACGTTGGGCTGCCATCAAATCATCCCATCATCCCTACAAGGAAAGAGAATTTTGGACTCTTTTGGTGTGTTGGCTTACAGCTCCCAGCAGCCCTACCCAGCATGGTCAA
Organism: Phrynosoma blainvillii; assembly: GCA_026167975.1. Taxonomy (NCBI): domain Eukaryota; kingdom Metazoa; phylum Chordata; class Lepidosauria; order Squamata; family Phrynosomatidae; genus Phrynosoma; species Phrynosoma blainvillii. Next base: position 161,199,269 of record JANUYF010000004.1, read on the forward strand.
AGGAAAGGGACTGTGAGTATTAGGCCAAAACATTTGGAGGTCCAAAGGTTTCCCACCTTGATCTAATGTGACCCTCTTGACCAGCATAGTTGTGGCATTAGCAAGACTGAAGCCATTCCTGAGTATTTCCTCCATAACTGTAAAGGCAAAAAAAAAAAAAAAAAAAAAAAAGGAATCCAATAGCACCTTTAAGACTTATTGGGAAAAGGACATTTCCAGAATAATCTTCCATAATCTACCATCCACTGTTGAAGGACTGATGAAGCGTCATTTAGTCAACTAAAGATTATGTTAGAAATTTCTTTTTTTCCCACTTAACTCCAAGAGTGTTGCTAGATTCCTTTATTTTTTTTATCCAAAAGCAGACTCACATATCCATCTCTTTGAATACTAACATTGGCTAAGGCAGGTTTGGTGCTTCTAGAAGTGAACCAGGATTCATGAGGCTTCTGAGCACTTGCTAACCCTACCTCATTTTTCTCTAACAGCCAGTGAGATTATTTTAAAATTCTCAGTAGTAGCCAACAAAAAAACCCAAGCACCCATCCTTATATAGTTGCTCCATCTAAATAACTCAGGAAAGGATATGCTTTGTGACTACAGGTCAGACATGGTTCTTCTCAAAATGTAGAATTGGCTCGTGTCAGATGGCATAGAGCAGGAGTAGGCAACCTTTCCCCTTTAATGGCTGAGGGACTTCAGCTCCCAGAATCCCAGGAGCTATTGGCCAACATGGGACTATTGGCCAACATGGCTGAGGCTTCTGGGAGCTGAAGTCCCTCGGCCCTTAAAGGGGAAAGGTTGCCTACCCCTGGCATAGAGCTTAAAGAAAGATGACTTGTGGGCCTAGCAGACCCAAAGTTCCTACCACTTATATCTTTAGAACATTTGGCTTGAAAAAAGTCACTTTTTCTGGCTCTAACTATAATCACCTGAATCTAGAACATTAACTGCTTGGGCTACAAATCTTTCTCATCCTAGGAATCAAGTGATTCCAGATCACTATCTATTTTAAAACTCCAAGATCAGCTACATTCTGCCCCTTCATCCCTGGCAATCATGTTTTGCACCTGGGGACTAGCACAATTGTAAGCTCATTGATGAGTCCTCCCCTCCAATGAAAAGGGATGCCCTAACTCAGGGGTAGGCAACCTTTCCCCTTTAAGGGCCGAGGGACTTCAGCTCCCAGAAACCTCAGCCGTGTTGGCCAATTGTCCCATGTTGGCCAATAGCTCCTGGGATTCTGGGAGCTGAAGTCCCTCGGCCCTTAAAGGGGAAAGATTGCCTATCCCTGCCCTAACCAGTGGTGTCTCTAGGGCAGGGCCTCTCCTTTCTCCTCCCTCTGAGCTTCACCTCACTCCTATCATCTCTTAAAACATTTTAAAGGCAAGCAGATGAATGCCACAGCCCATTTCTGCCCAAGGGCAAGTGTTTGAGGAGGAATGGTGTCACCACCCCCCTTAGGGTGTCAACTAGTGTGGTCCACACCCCCTGAACCCCCCTAGTGATACCACTGGCCCTAACCATGCCTTGGGGACACAACAGCTAGGGGTCAGAGGCAGCAGCATATGATAAGTATTGCTAAAGTTGTTTTTTTCTGGCTCTAATCACAGTTTTAAAGCCACATGTAGTAATCTCTGAGGACATTAAAAAAAGAATCCACCAAGCCTTCACCAAGGCATGCCTGCAGTGAAAGAAAAGTTGAGTAACATCAGTACACATACTTATGAGCCTGTTTCTGAGAAACCACAGAAGATAGATGGGGAAAGATCAACAAAACCAGTGGGAGGTCACACACATCATTTGGGCTGCTCTCCTGCAATTACATTAGAAGGAAGGATCAGTCTTTCATTTCTAAAATATTAGGCCTTGCACAGATTGTCCTGGGCAATCATAGTAAGACCTAAGAGTTCGAAGAGCTTTGGAAGTAAAATAGTAGTTTTCAAACTGTTTTCCAAGGAACCATAGGGCTATGATCAGCAATGAAGGACAAGATTGCCTGATGTTGTGCTCTTCATTACCACTCTTTTCTTTACAGGAGCCCCTACAGGAAATATGCTGGATGTGTTCTACGGTACACTAGAAAAAGTTGAGATATATGATATTCAAAGGTTGCAGAGAAGAAATTGTGCATATACACAGGAATCCAAGAAAGACAACTTACAGTGACAACAATTAAAAGCCAGCTTCATAAGCCTCCTGTATCACTCTGCAGAGAGGTCACTAGTTAGCATTACTCTAATGTCAGAGCTTCAACAGAGTGCAAGAGGTATTCCAGGGGCAGCCCTGAGGAGTTCTGAGATCCACTGTGGGCCCAATATGTGCATAGGTTACATCAGTCCTGGCATTGCCATAGTTCCTCTCCCTCCCACTGAGAACAAGAAAACCTGGTTTTAAGAAAAGAGAAAAAATGAAAGAAAGAGAGAGAGAGCATGAGTTGCTTCTTCCTCCCTCCTGCCCTAATCTCTGGATCAAGAGTTTTCTCCCCACTTCTAACCTGCTGGTAATATTGCTCTGCCAATATTGCTACCCTAGACAACTTCACCAAAGAATAACCACACTGAGTTCGATAGGGCTTATTTCTGAGACAACACATATAGGATTCCACTATTCAAGACAGATGAAAACAAATGGCACAAAAATAACTATGGTAAGCTGTTTTTTAAAAAAAAAAAAAAAAAGTTAATAACTTAACTGAGAAGTGGTCCAAATCGAATTTATCATCTTTGAAAATATGACATCAATAAAAATGACAGTACTGCTGCAGCTAAATGTTTGATTTCAAACATTACCCTTGAAGACATTAGAATAAAAAAAACTGACAAAAATGATTTCTTGGTTTATATAGAGCAAAAAACAAAAAAACAAAACACAACCCCAAATTAAAATACATAATATTTCAAGGTGATAAAATAAGAAATGGTTCAATGTTACCTAATGGTAGACTTTTTTCTTCTTTAAATTGTTTAAGCTAGCAAGTGGAGCAGAAAATAAATTCTAATAAAATAAGTATCCAAGTAGAACCATCTTTCTACTTGATTGAACTACAAGCATTACTATTGTTAAACTAGGGGGCTATGTCCAACAGAAGCCTTATTTATTTGTTTGTTTACTCATTCATTCATTCATTCATTTAATATCCCATCTTTTTTTCCTTTACAGGGCTCAAGACTGTTTGCAAAACAAGTTTTAAAAAAAATTCAGGAAAACCAATCAGTTGTGAAGTCAGAAGACAATTAAAAACCAATTAAATAAACTATTACATTATAACTAAACATTGAATTCAGAACAGGTTTAAAACAGGTTTAAATCACAAAAGGAAAAAAGAAATACAGTACTGTGAAGTCAACTTACAAGTTTTTTGTGGGTTTTTTGGGCTGTGTGGCCATGTTCTAGAAGAGCATCTTTCTGACGTTTCACCAGCATTTGTGGCTGGCATCAGAGAATATGTCAGCCACAGATGCTGGCGAAACGTCAGAAAGATACTCTTCTAGAACATGGCCACACAGCCCAAAAAACCCACAAAAACTATAAATATAAACTACTACTCATTAAATGCAGAAGCCTGTCTAAATAGTAGGTCCTTGCTTAGTGGCAGAAAGAAAACAGAGAGGGGACCAGCCTAGCCTTTATGGAAAGGGTTCCATATAGCTGAGAGCAGCCACCAAGAAAGCCTCTCTCATATCCTTATCAAATTTGCTACTGATGATGGTAAAACTGAAGAAAAGCTCTCCCCTGAAGATGTCAAAACTTGGGCCGTCTCATACAGAGAGATATGTCCTCTTAGATGACCTGACCCCTAACCATGTATTGTTAACAACCTATTAAGAGTTTCAAATAAGAAAAATATTCTCTGTTTTCACTCTGTTGCTGGAACAGTCTCCCCCACTAGGAAAGGCAGAGATATTCATTCAGTTGACATTTTCGTACAGACCTGTCTAATGATGGACTTTCAAAACAAGTAATGAACTAGCAATCAAAATGTCCAAATAGAAATGCAAACAAAAAAGACTACATGTTTTGGAAAACGGTGCATAAACATGCATATGTTCATATTATTGAAAGGAACAGTCAAATGCATTATGTCAGGAAATCATAGAATCATAAAGTTGGAACATGAATTGGATAGCCCCAAAGGTCAGCCAGTCCAACCCCCTGCCATGTAAGAACTCACAATCAAAGCATCCCCAACAGATGGCCATCCAGCTTCTATTTAAAGACTTTCAAAGAAGGAGACTCCACCATTCTCCGAGGGAGTGTGTTCCACTGTCAAACAGCCCTTACTGTCAGAAAGTTCTTCCTAATGTTGAGGTGGAATCTCTTATCCTGTAGTTTGAATCCATTGTTCTGGGTCCTAGTCTCTCCAGCAGAAGAAAATAAGTTTGCTCCATCCTCAATATGACACCTCTTGTTGTGCATATATCTAGCAAAATTCTATAAAAGCTTTTAAAAGAAACCCCAGACAACTCAGACAAACCAAGCTTGTATTTGGAGAAAAAGGAGAAACCAAAACTGCACTCCATCACTCCATTGGTTTATATTCCTCTTCTCTACAGCCCTGATATTATAGGATAAAAGGGGGATTAAACATACTTTTAATAATTAAATAACAAAGTTAGGGCCTTTGCAGACTGCCAGAAATAGTGCACATTAAATTGAGGCACTGCCCTGGCTCAGTGCTAGGGAATCATGGGAACTGTAATTTATTGTGGCACCAGAGCTCTCTGACAGAGAAGGCTCAATGTCCCGGAAAAAAATACAATTCCCATGATTCCCTAGCACTGAGCCAGGGCAGTGCCTCAATTTAATGTGCACTATTTCTGGCAGTCTGCAAAGGCCCTTAGGGGGGAAGCAGACTGGCGGCTCTGCGCCACCCCGGGAAGGTGCGCCGCGGGACCGAGGCATCCTCATGCCTTGATCCCTCAGCGCACCGTCGGCGCCCCAAGAAAGGAGCACTAAAATAGCGCTCCTTTTATACGTCGCTGAAAATGCGCCCCAAAAGCGTGAGGTGCACTTTCGGTGACCCTTCCGCCGCAGCGTGTGCGGATGCTGCGGCGGGAGGTTGCCCACGGAGCGGCAGCCATGCGGAGGGCCGGCAGCTCCGAGGGCAACCTCGGGAGGAGGAAGGGGCACCAAGTGTGCGGCTGCCCCTCCTCTTCCCTGCCTCCAGGACGGCTTTTTAAGCCGTCTGCTGAGGCCCTTAGTCTACCAGTGTGATCATATGTGTATTAAGTCAGAAGTTCTAATGAGATCAATGAGACTACTCTCACATCAGTATGTATAGGACTGCAGCATAGGTCCACCTAATTCCCATGACTTTGATTACAATTATACTGTAAGATTTATAGGAGACTCAAAATATACTGCTTTAAATATTGAAAGCTTAATGTATTTGTTTCCAAAGAAAACCCTGCAAGGCAAACATTTAAAATAAAGGGAACTGGAAAATGTGAGTATAGAACAATGGGCTATGTTAAACATTGAGTATTGAAACATAAATTCTCCTGGCCTTCCATTGTGAGATGGAACAAGTTTTTAAAAAATGAGACAATGGGCTCAAGGACTGGACATTAATTTTGGACTGAACATTAATTTTGAAGTTGAGGCATATAGAAAGAAGTTGAACTTGGAGCGCATAGAGAGAAAGGTAGAACTCATTCTTTCCTTTCTTCATATTTGAAAAAGAACTTTGGAGAAAAATGAGTGCCACTTGGTTTGCCACTTCAGATGGGTGGAGAAGCACTGGTACAGAAAACCATAAAGGGTTTTTGTTGTTGCTAAGATAGCTGGTAGTTTTAATACACATAGAAGTGAAAACAAGAAACAAGCACTTCTAATACTCAGAGGGCCATGTGAAGCAGAACAAACATTTTGTTTTGACAACAGAATGCCAATTTATAAAATAATTTCATTATACAATTAATAATTTAAAATAATTTATGATAAATAAAAATAAATTCATTAAATAATAAAAGAAAAGAATAAAAATATTTTCCATTAGATTTTGATCCCATTTTACTTTCATTGACTAACAGTCTGCCAGGAATTTATTGAAAAATGGTCACCCTCTTAATTACCACCATGAACATCTTTTTTTTTAATTTTATTTTTATTGAACATGAACATCTTATATGCTAAATACTGAATATTAGGATATCTGTCTGGCATGAATGAATGAGAAAATAAATTACATGAATATGCAATTCTCACTAAATTGGCACATTTCACAGAGACAAGGAAAGGGAAATGGAGAAATATCTTCTTAAAGAAATTGCAACAATTTATTAATTTTCGAAAGAGTAAAACACATCCATCTGTTTATACCAACCATGTGTTTAACTCACTGAAATATGCCTTTTTATAATCTCTGTGCTTTTTCTTTTCTGTCTTGAATTTTCTTTTTAATAAACTTAATTTTTAAAAAGGAAAGGATGTTCATAACTCAAAGCCAACCTTAGGTATGTCTAAAATTACACTTTCATGGGGATGTAAACTTTCCAGGTTCTCTTACAATTAGGACTGACCCAAGAAATTTGGGTACTACTATTCCCCAGTCAGAGTACAAATTATTATGTTACCACAAGAACTGTTCCCTATCTTTATTAGGAGGGAAAATACAGTAATAACAAAATATGCAAATAACAATTTCCTGTCATAACATCTCAAATCTTTTGCCAGAGGCTGCCATTTCACTCTGCATAATCATAGGTTGGGTCTTTCTTCCATGCTATTCTCCATCCAGGGCAGGCATCTTTTGTCCAGCCTTTCACTTTTATGATATCCCTTTCTCTAGCTTTATGACTTATTTTTGAGATTACATCTCCCAAAATCTCACAGCCAGAATGGTCAGTAGCTGGGAGATTCTGGAATCTGTAGTTCAAAAAAGATGTGTAGTCTCAAATCTCTCTGACACCAGACACACACACCAAATCAGTGGCTTCCAGCACCAAAGATCTGGTCAATAGACCCCTATCTGCCACAATTTTCTTCTACCTGCTTTTCCCTCCTAACAGATGCAGATGCACCAGGCATCAGCCTAGGTTGCACTGTAGGAGGCTGTGAGTGTTTCCAGACCACACCAGAGAACTGTGCATGTATCTTTAATATTACATGGAATTAGAGAGCAAAACCAGATCTGAGTCACAACTGGAGTAGACTTATTTTACATGATTGAACATACTTAAAAACATACAAGGGAGTGTTGAAAAGTTCTCGACCTGACCACTTTCCCCAACAAGTGTAACTTTGGGGGGAAGCAGACGGGCAGCACGGGGCTGCCCCAGGAAGCTGCGGATTGGGGTTGAGGCATCCGCACTCCTCAGCCACCCTGCGCAGCGTCCCTGCTCCAGGAAAGAGCACTAAAATAGCGCTCCTTCCGCAACACGCCGAAGGTGTGCCACAAAAGGTGTCCGGCACACCTTCGGTGCCTCTTCCGCTGCAGCGTGTGCGGACGCTGCAGCGGAAGTGCATCGTCAGAGCGCCGGCTGTGTGAAGGGCCGGCCGCTCCGACGACGTTTTGGGGAAGAGGTTGGGGCGCCCAGTGTGAGGCTGCCCCTCCCCTTCCTGGCCTCGAAGATGGCGCTTTGCACCGTCTGCTTAGGCCCCTTGTCAGTGTGGCTTGAAAGAGTGTATTGTATTGTATCTGTGTTGTAAATTGCCAATTTGCAGGATCATAGCTCTAATTTCTGAATTTTTTCAGATCATTAGGAATATCATGTCAATAACACATGTGGAATTTTCAAGTGCTGAACTTTGGATCATCATGAAGTTCCTGTTCCTGCAAAAGAAAATTCCAAAGGAAACCCATGAGTGTATTGCTGCATCCTCACTGCAGAAATAATCCAGTTTGACATCACTTTAACTGCCATGGGTCAGTACTATGAAATTCTGGGAACTGTGGTTTGTTGTGACACCAGAGCTCTCTAACAAAGAAGGCTAAATGTCTCACAAAACTACAGTTCCCAGAATTCCACAGCATTGAGCCATGGCAGTTTAAGTGGTGTCAAACTGGATTATCTCTGCAGTACATTAGCTTATGATGCAAACACTGCATGACAAGTGTCCATCATACTCAACTGTGAATAACTGGTGTACCAACATTCAGTGTGGAGATTTTGAGACAGAAGAAGCAGCAAGGTCTGGGAGGCCTTCAACAGTGTCAACTCCTGAAATTGTTGAATACATCATGACCTGATTTTGGCAGATAGGCAAATCTCTGCTAAAACAATTGCTGAGACACTATAGATATCCCAAGAATACATTGAGTTTATAATTCACGAGCAGCTGGCTGTGCAGAAGCTGTTGGCCAAGTGGGTGTCTACATGTTTGAATGCTGACCAGAAAGGAAATTGAGTGGATACCCCCAAGTTGGTTTTGCAGTATATTGAGCAATCTAGTGATAATTTTTGGAACAACACTGTTGATGAAAATATGTTTCCATCACTATGATGCAGAGATCAAACAATTGTCCTTGCAGTAAAAGTTCTTTGGTTTGCCACAACCAAAGAAATTCAAGACTCAAAGGTTAGCAGAAAAGGTCATGACCACAGTTTTTTGAGATAAGGAAGGTATTTTGATGACTGTCTTCAGAAGGGCTAAATAGTTAATGTAGAATACTACTCTAATTTACTGTGCTGATTAAAGGAGGCATTGAAAGAAAAACAGTAGGGAAGCTGTGGAAAGGTGTTCTCTTTTTGCAGAACAATGCACCCAATCAAAGGCTGGCAAGACAATAGATGTTTTGAAGAATTTGGGTGCATAGACCAACCATCCTACTCAGCAGATCTTCCTCCATCTGTCTATTTCCTGTTTCCAAATCTTAAAAAGAGTTTGAAAGGAAGGAAATTTTTGAATGTTTCAGAAATGATAGCAGCAGCAGAGCAGTATTTTTTGTAACAGAGTATTTTTTTGGAAGGGTTAAAGAAACTTGAGAAATGATGTGCCAACTGCATCAAACTCTGAGGTGAATATGTGGAATAACATGTAAGTTTCATGGCTGTAGGTCATTCCCTTCTTGCTCAGGCTGAGAACTTTTCAGCAACCCCTCATATAAAGTTTTATGGATTCAACCAAATGTTATGTTTATACCCCACTTTTTCCTCAATACTGGGATTCATTAATTCAGTGACCTGCTCTAGTTGGGAATAACAATTAGATTTAACCCACTCAACAACACTAGGGGAAAGAGAAGAGACTGGAGAAACAATAGCAATCTTAAGTCATATTTCCCTAGGTAATGAAGACAAACTGCAAATTAAAGGGATTTTATAAAATGTTTTGCACTTACCTTGCATAATTGAAATGTTTTTCAAAGTAATTCAAATGAAGCCCTTGCCACAGCCTTGCAAAAGAGTCCACTATTATTCAGTCCATCTAACATTACAGGCGGAGGGTTGAGACCCCAGAGGCCTAAGGTGACACTATGAACCTTTCAACCAGGAGCCCACAGCTCCCAACTCATGTGCTCAAATACATCAGGACATTGCAACTAAGAACAAGGGGAATTTTTATTATTTCAGTCAATGGATTAAGTTACAAGTAACTCTGGGGTCTTTCCCACATGTATACCAAGGTAGTGAAACAAGGATTACAGAGGCAGAGCAGTCCTTTGAACTGTATTTTATTAAGGGGAAAACACATGCAAATACACATACACATACACACACACACACACAAGAGCTTAGAAATAAAGAAGTGAGCACTGGAATAGATTCAAAGGCTTCACTAACTGTGATAATTACCAAAGACATGGTCACTCTTGATGGTCTAATTGGATGGTTGGGCATGGGACTCGGCCGTAGGAGGCACACGGAGGAACGACAGTGAGTTGGAACTAGCGGAATTCAGACTGGCATGGAGTTAGACTGGAATCCAAACTAGCCCAGGGAACAAAGGAATTTGAGGATCTTATATAGCGCAAAACTAGCCTTGGGCAAAGACCAGGTATCCTACATCAAAAGGCCAAATTTTTCATGAAGAATGGTCACTTAAGACAGAGGCCCTTAATTTATTATTATTATTATGTGGACATGGTGGTTGTAAATGGGCAATCTTTGGCTTGGGGTGTCAAATATCCTGTTGATCTGGAAGTATTAGTTGCCCCTTTATTGTGACTCCCAAACTGCCTATGTGATCTGAATTTTGAGGGGGACATACACACCACAAAATTGGAAGACTTCCAGTATTTGTAACAACATCTTCAGTTCTTCCTGCTCACAGGGACAATTATTTTATTTAAATGATATGGTAATGCCCATTACAGATCTAAGCTGACATAAATACACTAAGAAATCAAATGAAAAATAGCTTGCTTTGACTCATTCACCATCTAGTCTGTCAACATAGCCTTCTTCCTGGTAATAAAGATGGTCCTCCCACACAAGTATAGATACCTGTAGGGGAACCATCAGACAGAACAAACATGAGTTCACTGCAAGTGGCAAAGCCAGAGCATTTTCAGATTTCAGGGACATTTCACAATTTGATAGTGCCAAGTGCACAAGATTCAGGGCAGGGGCATTCCGAGATGCTTTGTACCACCAAATTTAAAGTTACCTTGCTCCTGAGACATGACTGCAGAATAGCAGGGGGAAATGTATGTAGTTCTTTGTTTTCCCTCCCATATATTTGTTTTCACCAATATGCAGGGGGAGAGCCATACATAAGCGTGAATCCATGTACACATGCATAGTCATGCCTAGCATGAGTCTGGTAGACTTTGGCAGTACTTGTGCCATAAATTCTTCCTTCCCAACACTCACAGGGTTGCTCTGCCCAAGCATTCCTCTGAATATTTCTATCCCACTTTATTATGCATTCAGCATCCAAAGTATCTATAAACTTTTCCACTTCTTAAGCATCTAAGGTAGCTTGCAAAGAAAATCACAAGAAAGTTAAAACATTCTCTTTAAAAAAATGGGAATTTTAAAGTTCAAGTAAAAGAAAACAGTTTTTTTTTTTAAATCATCCATTAAATGGTCAGGACAATTAAATAATAATAGAGTTGGGAAGCTACTTTTCTAAAGCAATTTATTTTCTTTACAGTGCTTGTAAAGTAGCCAGTTGCCCTTGCAACACTGGGAAAGTAACTTGTCATGTCTCTTTTTGAAGTGCAGGTTGTTGTTGTTTTTTTAACTTTCTGTGTGCCAGTGAGAAATTTAGGGAGAAAATTCTGCCCAAATGCCTTTAAAATATCTTTAAAGCCTGAGGTTTGGAAAACAACTAGAAATTGTTATCTTTCCACCAATAAAGTAGCTTCACCCTTGCTATTTTACACAACTTATGCAATAGAAATTCATTTCAAATTTGTTATCCAAAAGTAAAAAGCTGTAGGTAACTATATTGACTGTAATTTGTAATTTGTTACTTCCTAGCTTTGGGTCAATGGGGGGTTGCAGACTGTCAGAAATAGTGTGAATTCAGTCCACTTTTAGGGTTAGGGTTAAGGTTAGGGAATCATGGGGACTGTATTTTATTGTGGCACTAGAGTTCTCTGACAAAGAAGGTTCAATGTCTCAGAAAAATAACAATTCCCATGATTCCCTAGCACTAACCCTAACCCTAAAAGTGGACTGAATTCACACTATTTTTGACAGTCTGCAACCCCCCAATATCTGAAGGAACAACAGAGTTGGTGATAAGCAAACATTTCTAAGGACAGTGTTTCACAAGGAGGCCCCTAAACTCAATTTTCTAATAGTGAAGCCTAGCCTATGGCTTCAGAAAAAGGACCTCTGAAGAACACCTTGAAGAATTTGGAGGTTCATATACGAGCAAATGGCTTTAACAGGAGAAAGAATTGAGACTCTATACTAGGGATGTAACTCTTCACTAATTTCATTCTCAAAGGATGAAACAAGTAATTTTAACAATTTTCTTCCTACTAAGATAAAGTCTCTGGAAAATGTTCAGTTTTTGAAAACTATTTGCAGTTCAAGACTTATGTTGTACAGTATTTTTGTGAAGAGGACAGCATTGACACAACTGTGGGGAAACGTTATTTTCTGTGCAGAAAATTCTGTATCCTATGCAGAACATGCTATTTCTATGCCAAAGAATGAGGTTTTTGCATAGAAGAAGTCATGGATTGCAAAGATTCTCCTCAGGTTTCCCCAAAAATAAAAATAAAAACTTTTTATTCCCTAAAGGCACCAGATCCCATCTGATCTTGGAAGCTAAGCAGGGTCAACCCTGGTTAGTATTTGGATGAGAGACTGCAAATGTATACCAGGTGCTGTAGGCTATATTTCAGAGGAAGAAGATGGCAAAATCACCTCTGAGTATTCCTTGCCTAAGAAAACCCTATGAAATTCATGGAGTCACCATAAGTTTCCAGGTAACATGAAGGCACATACATACACATATATTTTCAAATACTCCTTCCATCCCCAATCTATAAAGGATTTGATTTCTGCAGCTTCCAATCCCAGTAGAGATTTTTGCTTACTTCATAAGATGTGGTTGTAACTTTTCTAAGAGCTGCAGCAGGTAGATTTTACTCTTCCCTCTACTGCCACAACTCTACAAAAATCACAACCCCACACAGGATGTAGTCTGTGTTTGGTGACAGGAAAAAAGATCCCAGTGGGAGCTGTTTTCTTACTGATAACTGTAGGACAGGAGGTAGTTTTTGCAGCAGTAGAAGAAAAAGTAATAAAGGGTAGAAATTTCCCTCCTTTGTGGATCACTATGGTTTCAATAAAAATTGTGAGGAGGCAAATACTGTTGCAGAAAGAACAAAAAAAGACACTGACACATGTAGCATCCTGTGTTGTTAGGCCCAGACTAGCTCGATCCTTGCCTTGAGTATGATTCAGAAATTCACTCAGTAACTTGGATGAAAAAACATCCCAGATGCAATCACAGAATTGCACCCACTGCAAATATGCAGCTTTGCTGAATACACGTATTCCCAGATCTATTCTCTTCTGAGCATACACGCAAACACTCACTCCACTCTCATTCTGCCAGTGAAACAGGTCTGTTCTGCTTTCCTCTGCTAAAATATTGATTGGGGAATTTGAAAATTTGAAATGATTTAGGAGTCCCTGGATGAGAAATGTAATGTACTGTGCTAGCTGCATTATGAGCCATCCATCACCTGTCAGCAAGCAGCAAAAAAGTGACAGAATCAATACAAACGTGTCTGAAGATGGTTTTAACTCATTTCCCTTCCCCTCGGGCACAGATTGGAGAAGGCGAGGGAACTATAGTGCTAAATACAAAGCAAAGCAAACAGGACCCACTGTAAAGTTTTTGCCCTGTTCTGCTTTTGTACCCACAACACAAACTAGCTCTGCTCCCAGGAGAAGAGATTTTTCTCCACCATGGTAGAGTAAATCTGTGCATTCTGACTGTTACAGCACAGAAGAAAGCCAGAGGCATTCTCAGTTGAGGCAAGACAACTAAATCCTGCTAGACAAAAGAAATGAGTGATTCCTGAAATTATGGACTCCAACACCATATTTATAGGAAAACCATGCTGAATGTCCTTTCCTAGCAAGGATGAATCAGGAAGAAGCTAGCTAAGCAATGGTCCAGAGCTTAGATCAAGGCTCAAAGTTAGGGACAAGAGCAGGAAAAGAGCTCCTTCAGGACTTTGGACAAGTCCCAGGGGGGAAAAGAATGTAGTTCTGACAAAGATTGGGTGCTAAGATCATCTATCTGCCTGCTTGCCTGAGAGACCTGTAGCATAGCTATGGAGAACCTTGTTTTTTAATTAGTTATTTTGCTAATGAGCCACTTCTCCCTCCAGTAACATGCTGAAATGGGGGGACTGAAATAGTCACAGCTGTAATTCACTGTTTTTCAGTAGTAGAACAAGAAGAGATATCTGTCTGTTACTCATTAGGATTTGTGTCTGTGAGAGCAATGGAGATGAGGAGGAAGAACTGGCACATGGGTGCAGGCAATGAGAACAAGAGAGAGTATGAGAAACTAGGGAGGAAAGAGAGAAACCCCTAGTAGAAAGGGGTTGATGGCTATAATTAATCATTAATAAGCTTTGAAAATGTAAAGCTATTACATTTATGTTAAATTGCTATTTAAATTTCAGTTAAGTGACTGCACTAAAAGACTTTCAACACATACTTTAAGTTTCCATATTTGTGGTTTCCAATATGAAGTGAAATTATGATCACATAACAAAGGGGGGAAACCCTCCACACAGGTTATCTCATTGAAGATCTCAGTCTCTATGGATTCAGGATGCAGAACCAGGACATCTCTGGGCTGTCCTACTCCAGGGATGGATGGATTTCAGCACTGTAGAGTCCATGTTTGGTGGTTATTGTTGTTCTTGCTGGGAGTGGAAGGAGTCTGTGTGTGAGGCTTAGTAGAACACCAAGATGAGCCAATTTAAGCATGGTACAGAAATATACTGTATTAAATAATTCTGAGTCCAACTCTGACTCTTTGGATAAAAGAACTGAAGAGGACCTACAGTCCTTCCACACAAAACTTCAGTCCTAGGCATCCTGAACTTTCTTTATTTTGATAGTATAATTTGCAGGGGTAGAGCATCATTTTACTGATGCTATTGTTAAACCACTGGAAGCCAGATCTCCTTGTCAAACTATTCTAAATCATGTAGTGATCAGCTAGTACAGGGGTAGGCAACCTAAGGCCCGGGGGCCGGATGCAGCCCCCTGAGGGCATTAGACCAGCCCCAGGCCTGTCCTGCCACTGCCGCCACCGCCACCTCCCACCGCCCCCTGCCGCCGCCGCCGCCCGCCATGATGATATTGATTATTGTTGATATTACTTGTTCTTGGGGTTTTCTTGGCAAAATCTCCACAGGGGTTTTGCCATGGCTTTTCTGGGGCTGAGAAAGTGTGCATGCATATTTTTTTATTTTTTTATTTTTTTTATTTTTTTATTTATTTATTTATGGTGCTTCAGCCCCCCAATTGTCTGAGGGACAGCAACCCGGCCCCCGGCTCAAAAAGGTTGCCTACCCCTGAGCTAGTAGGTACTGATCACCTTTCTATCCATCCCTGAGCTCCCAGCCTTCCTGATTCCAACTGCCCCTCTCAATTCCAAGCTGCTGTTTCAAGTCTGAGTCATGATATCAGAGAAGAAGGGATCCTTTGGATCCCTTGCTTGATCTCTTTTCCCACTGATAATCATTCTCCTTGCTCCCTCCAACAATCTGTTTTCCCTCTCATTCACATCATAGCCCATGTTTGCTATTGTAGTTACAGTAGGGGGGCAATGACAGGCCTGACAACAGAACAGATGATTGAAGCCATGGCTCACATATCTCCCCAAAAATGGTAGATGTAAACATAAGGAACAAACTGCCAGCACAGAAGCTGACAATCTTGTTTACAGATTGGAAGATGGTCATCTGCATCAAGATAAGGTGCAGCTGCTAGGAGATTCCAGTGCAATTAAATCCAGTAGACAAACAGCAATAGTTGGGCTTTAAATGTGTATGGATGGTTCAGGTTCCAAACATAACCAATATGCAGAAAGAGAAGCACTGCAGTGTGGACAAAAAAAGGTTGAAGCTGAAAGGAGTAGGGATAACTGGAATAAAGGGTGGGCTGAGACCACAAGAAAGTGACCCACGGCAGGGCAAAGAGCAGCCAGAACTGCAATTATGACTTAAGGTAGTTGGTTGCACCAAATTTGAAAGAATCAACATGGTAAGTTGCTTTTCTAAAAATAGTTCAAAACTATTTAATGTAAAAAAACAATTAAAACCTACAAAATGACAGTGATTCAGTGACCATGCCTAGCCCAGGACTCCAGTTCATCTGCCATCACCTGGGCCTCAGAGGGACAGAAGAACTGCTGGACTTATTCCCTTTCCTCACTCCCATTCCCTTCTTTTGTGTCATGTCATTTTAGATTGCTAGCCTGAGGGCAGAGAACTTCTAATTATCTGTAAGCCACTCTGAGAGCCTTTATGGCTAAAGTCCGGGGTATAAATACAATAAATAAATAAATAAATAAATTCAAATAATCCCTCTATCTGGTATGAACATGGTGCAAAATCTACAGTAAAATTCATCACAAAAGTTAAACTTTAGCACTTACATGTATGCATACACACAGGGCGTTTTCACACGGGGCTTTAGGAGGACGCAATCCTACCTCCCTCCGGCCCCAGTCCGGCTCCTTTTCCAGTGTGTTCACACTCATGTCGCAGCAAACCCCGCCCCTTCCGGTGCCATCCCTGCGTCAGTCTGGCTCCTTGCTCCGTGTGTTCACACTCACGTTGCAGCAAGTCCGGCCTCACTCCGGCTGATCCAGCGCTAACTCCGGACATCCTCCAGCATCAGCCCCGGAAAGGTAATTCCTTTTTTTAAAAGGAATTAAGTTGCTGCCGCCGGAGCCATTCCGGAATGAGCGGCACGGTCGGCTCCAGGCGGCTTGAAAACGTAGTGTGAAAACATCCACAGAGACACACATAATTTCTCAACCAAAAACTGGGAGGGGGGTAAGTTTAAAAAAAATCTTAGCCTTACCCAGAAGAGTGAAAAGGTTAGGGATGGCAAGAATATTTGAAAATATTCAAAGATGATTTTAAAAATGGGTTTGTTGAGTACTGGGAAACCTTGACTAAGAGAATCCTAGATAAGCAAGAATCTTTTTAATTCAGGACTTACTCTGTGCAAAATGTATATGGGTTTTCTTTCCCACTAAAAATGCTATTTTCTGTGCAGACAACAAAGTTCCTGAACAGAAAACAGAATTTTCTGTGCAGAAAACAATGTTCTGTACAGAAAACAAGTATCCTGTAAAGAAAATGCTGGGTTTTTTGGGGGGGGGTTAAAATGCTGTTTTCTGCATAGAAATATATTTTTGTGCACAGAAAGTGCTGTTTTCTGTCCCCAAAACATAGAATAGAATGCATAGATTAAGTCCTGAACTGGAAATAGTGTTCAAAAACTGCACACCTTTTAAATGACTTTCTTGGGGTGAGGAGAAAAATGGTAACATTGTTCATTCATGTTTGTGAAAATGCAATTTATAAAGATTCACATCCCTAGAAAAGGCCTAGGGCTAAGTGAACCTCTCTGGGAAGTGAGTTCCACAAAGTGCACAGCACCACCTTGAAAGCTCTGCCCTGAGGCTAAGGAGATTATATAATTATATAAATTATAGAAAAGGGCACCCAGTAAGGAAGCATCAATTGACTATAGCAAAAAGGAAGAAGTGTATGAGAAGAGACAGCAGGGGTTCAGTAAACTGCAGAAAGTGAAGAAGAAAGACAGCCCTTCACATGTCAGCATGGTTCCAGCTTAGGACTAGCATACATCATCTTCCACCTAAACCAGATCAGCACAGCAAGAATACTCCAGGAGCAGCCCAGAGTATTCTGGCCCCAGAACTGCCCCAACATCCACCTATTACCTTGGGCACTCTGTTGCTTCACAATGAAGGGGTCCAGATCTTCTGGGAAGATCCAGAGCAAAAGATGAGGGTTTTTATTTTTATTTTTATTTTATTTTTTGTTTTTTTGAAATGTTATAAGAGTGGTATAGAGTGGGTTCAGAACTATGCAGTTCAGTGCAGAACTGGCCAGACTTCATCCAGACAGTTCTCACCAGGGGCTGGGCCCTGCATCATTCAGACTTATTGCTATAGGAAGGGAGTGAGGATGTTTCATTTGGCCCATGCAGACAGGGCCATAAAGGGATATGGTATAGACGATGTATAGATTCTGCCAATATGGCTGAAAGAACAGGCTGTGAGCAACCACACAAAAAGTTTACATGCAGACTCTCACACATGTATGCACGTAACAACACATGATCTCTCTCTGCCCAGTCTATAAAATATTTCTGGTACCACAGAGAACATTTCTTCTCAGGCATAGGAGAATTGGGACAGAATCCACATAATGCAAAGAATGGGAACTGAGCAAGAGCATGACTGCATTCTTGCCTCACTCCCACTGGGTGCAGCAGTGCATTTGCATCCACTGAGCCCACTCTTGTGCCACTCTTCTTTGCTTCAGTGGGTCAGGCACTCAAGAACTTCTCAGCAGTTTGGGGTATTTTCTGCTTCTTGAAGTGCATACAACTGTTGGAGAAATGCCCTCTCTCTACCTGAAGCTATCTATGAATAATAAATTCTGATACTAAATTAGAGATTAGATTCAACATGTTAAGTCACCCAGTCCATGCCCCCAGGGGAACAATTTGGGACATTTCCCTGCAGTATATCCTCCTGCGTTGTGTCCAGCCTAATATTTAAATGTCTCAGAGGATGAATAAGAGCTATGTGGGAGGCCATGAGCAAAACAGGGTCACTGGCTAACTGAATCTAACTATGAAATTTAAGAGTCTAATATATCAGCTTTACATCAGGGGCGTGTGTGTGCTCTTTTTCCCCAAGTTTTAAATAAAAAAAGAAGACAGGCTTCATGTTGTGTTACAGAGTAGAAGATTCAGGTATTACGTGATCACCCTCCAGTGGACAAAACTCTGTGAAACCATAGAGGAACAGTGACTCAGGTCAACCTCATAACTTGCTGTAGCAGTCCAAGGTTGCCCATCTGCAAGAGGCAGAGGTGGGTAACCTTTTTGGCATCAGGGGCAAGTCCTCCTTTCTCCCACCACCATCAGCTGGGTGATTTCAGAGGGACAGAGCATGTGCAAAAGAACCCCTCCCACTGTTGTCCCCAATTAGAGATAGCAGCAGAAATTCCTTAATGAAAGACTTGTTCTTCCATCTGGCATAGCATAAAGCATGTACAAGAATCTCTGTCATTCTCTCTAATCATTGATGGTAACAGTGGAGATTCTTCTTCTGGCTACCATCCATGGGTAGCTTTTGAGAGAGTATGTGAAATGGCGGTTTGGCCAGAACCTTCCATAGGCTAGATGGGAAACCTTCTGTCTGGAGTTACAAATGCACCTTTCGTGCCATAAAATATTAGGAAGTTTATGTGATGGGCTATACAATATAACAGTTATTGTAGAGGCATGATGATTTCAGCCAGATATAGTGAGACAACTCAGGAGAGGAGGCAGGCATGATTCAAGTCTGTTCAAGGTTGTTCCTGTGAGAAGAACCTAGCTGTAAGAGCAAAGAAGAGGTGGCATGGGCATGAGAGGGGCAAATGTGTTTATTCATTGCAATAAATGAGAACTGAGCCCACCAGGAATATTTACTTTAAACAATGTTAATGCTTGCTCTTTAGTTCTGACAATGAACATCTCTGGACCGGATCTATAGTTACTGAATAAAAGTTTGCTGAGCTTCAACTACTGAAGTCTGAGTTTCTGAATTTGTTTCCTGCTGGATTTGACACCAGATCACAGAAGGAATCTCAAGGGCCAACTAATCTAACCCTCTGCCTAGCAGGAATCCACAGATAAACCACCCCATCGAATCATACAACCCCTGCTTAAAAACCTCTAATGAACCACCTTTCAAGGGAGGCAATTCCACTTTCAGTTATTACCAGTTTAATCAGAATGTCCTTTCTTGTCATTTAAATCCACTGGAGCAGATGCATAATGCAATTACTTAAGACGAAACTAGGGTATCTAAAGAAGGGGGGGATTAATTATTATCACAAAGGTGGGCTAAAAGATCAAGTACAGTGGAAGGCACTTGGCTGGATAGGGAAGCAGAAGTTGTGTTGATCTACCCTGGGTAATAATCTCCCTGATTCATCAGTGAGAGAAAGAATTATTTTTACTAAGCCCCCCACAAAAAATAAAATTAAAAAATTGAGCTTCTGATCTGAGCTTTAACACTGAGTCAACATACCTAAGATGGCACCACAGCTCCTTACACCAAATAAAGTCAGGAGCCATTTATTTCTTGATGCTGGCTAATGCTAATCTGAAGCAAGCATTTCTCCTGTGCAGGCCTCTCTGAAATGAAAAGAAGCTGTGCTGCCTCCATTCATTTCAATGCCATTTGCGAAGGAGCCCCTCCCAGGGCATTACATGCCCCTGGACAGTTTCCAAATGAGGCAATAATACATTTTGAATCATGGCTCAGGGTATGGCTTGGTTTTGTGTGCATTGGAGGGGGGGGTAGCAATTTCAAGCTGATATCAAGCAACACACAGCCAACTACCTCAATGACCCACTTCCATATTGCAGCTGCCATCAATGATCAGAGTAAATCTCATTATCCTTTGATTTATCTGGCCTTTAATTCAGTAACTTAATACAATGGGAGAGTGGGAGAATCCAAGAGCCTGAAGCCTGCAGTGAATAGATAGTCTTTTCTTTCTTACTTAGCTGGTCCACTTTATTGTCCCTAATAAGTATTATAAATGGTTTCCAAATCCAGCAGCAATGGTCTATTTGCTGCCTAGCATAGCATGTAATCTTTTCTAGAGGTGGTATTGATCTTGTTAAAGTCTCCCGGCCATTCAAGTCCTTAAGCTTGCCTTCTTAGCAGCCACTTTCCCATGATAAAGTAGTGTGCTTTCTATACTGTGGGCAATGACCAATGAGCAGGTGACGATGATGCAAGGTGAAAGCAGGTGTAGTGGAGTATTGGAAAAGCTTGGCAGTTCCCTTGTGGAGAACATCTGTCAGACTCTGCCTCCCCAGTGTGATACTGTATGTGGTGAAACTGGCTTATCTTATAGGGTAGTTGTTTGTTTTGCAGTACACTGCATGCTTGAAATACAGTGGGGCCTCCTTATCTGCGGACTTGCCATCTGTGGATTTAAGCATCCATGGAAGAGGAAGAAGAGAAGGGAGAAAGAAAGAAAAAGTAAGTATGTATGCAAGTGGGAAACAGAAAACCCTACAAAAGTTTTTCAGATGTAAGTATCAGCATTCCTACCCACCATAGCCAACAGTGTGGAATGCCTGGAATTGAAATGACAGCTGGTGACTTTCATGTTAGTGGAGCAATGCACCCACTCTGGGTTTTAATGTGCATTTTAAAGGAGTTGTCCAGACTTCTGAACCCTCTTCTCAGCACACTGGATAACTCCTTTGAAGTTCAAACTAAGCCCCCAAGTGGACTCATTGCTCCACTGACATTGGTCCCACTAGGCACCACTGGTTGGAGTTCAGCCACATCTTCAGGGCTGCACAGTTCCCATCCCTGGCATAAGCAAAAGAGATGTGCAGAGAAAAACTCTCCATGCTGGAACAGAGTTTGAATGGAAACAAGCTAGGCTAAACCCATACAGATTAAGGTAAGAAGTTTCTTTGCTTCCTGCCTAGAAGCAGAGTTTGAAAACACTACATTTTGGATACATTTTTTTGTATCCAGTTTTTCTTTTTCCCCTGTCAGATATACATTCAACAGCCCTGTTATTGGACATATATACATTTTAGGATTCAAATCTACAAAGGCTCATCCCAAAATAGTCTGAAAAGTTGCCACAAGATTTTTGTTTTTGTTTTTACTACAGTTCTCAGAATTCGGTAGCCAACATAGCCAATAACTATGTTTCCTTGGGTATTCTGGGAATCAGAATAAAAATAGAATAAAAATAAATAAATGTTTTGCTGTCTCTGGTTGGATTGACCACTGATGGTTTTTTAGTCCTATGCCTTCCCTAAGCAGCAACTACCCCAAAGGTAGATCTGTGGAACCAACTGATGGATTTAATTCAAATCACAGCCACAAATTCAGTTTCCAAGAAAATTGGAGCCAGGCAACGACATTTCTCATTGTGCTAGAGGTGCCCTAGAGGAGACATTGGGGGGTTGCAGACTGCCAGAAATAGTGTGAATTCAGTCTACTTTTAGGGTTAGGGTTAGAGCTAGGGAACCATGGGAACTGTATTTTATTGTGGCATCAGAGTTGTCTGACAGAGAAGGCTCAATGTCTCAGAAAAATAACAGTTCCCATGATTCCCTAGCACTAACCCTAACCCTAAAAGTGGACTGAATTCACACTATTTCTGGCAGTCTGCAACCCCCCATTGTTGTCCCTGGTAATGCACACCTTTATCTTGATGCCTCTGGCAATAAGATTTTTATAGTTTCTGCAGTTTCAAAAACCTAGCAAATATTTTTGATCAAGACTTTTTGCTAGTGTGATACTGATTCCCCGTTCATTTCCATAAAATCATACAAACTGAAATCCACCTCACCACTCAGAGATTTCTTCTGCCATACTCCAACAAGCAGCAAGAGACACAACACACACACACACTTCTAAAAATGGCTTCACTAATGGTATTGTAATGAAGCCAATTTTCCTATCCATTTATATATCCAAAACTGTTTCCCTGGACTTTTATTTCCAGACAGAAAAAGCACATTCTGCCGGTTCTTCCATGTGGGGAGAATGAAATCTTCACTGAAGATAGAAAAAAATATGTTAGGGATCTTAATATAAATCTTCTTCCCTGGCCTGCTAGTTTTCTATGTGGAAGGGTTTTAAAAGCTTTTATTGGCAAAGCATTTCAATATGCAAAGTCACACCTGAATCAGTATGAGCCTAGATCACATTTAGCCTTTGAAGTCATGCTGAATGTTTAAACTGGAGCTCCCAAGGTTAAAGGTGGGGGGAGGAAGAGGCTAAGCATTTGTCCCTGGAATATTCCTGCTGCCCCCATTGTGTCAGTGTGTTGCCGGCAAGTCCATCTGTCACAGGGTCAGCTCCTGCTGGGGCATAAGGGCTGCTCTCTCAGCTTGTGGAGTATTTGTCTTCTTGGGCTGCAGAATTGAGACAGCTGGCAGGTTGATTTGTGGTCTTGCAAAGCAGGGGGGACTGTCTTTTGCTCAGAAGAAAAGAAAAGGGACATGGCAAAGAAAGGGGTTGCTGTACAAGAAAGAAAGGAAAGGATAGCACTGGCCTTCAGCAGTTGATTCAACTGGAGAAACTTTTAAAATAGCAGCCAGCAAGCCAGCCACAATGTTTTTTTCTCCAAAGTCACAGTTCCCTATCGTTTCTAGGGTCTAAGCTTAGCCACCTGTCCTATTTCTATTTCTCTTTCCCATTACTGTTACTGTTGTTGTTGTTGTTGTGCCTTCAAATCGTTTCTGACTTACGGCAACCCTAAGGCGAACCTATCATGGGGTTTTCTTGGCAAGTTCCTTCAGAAGGGATTTGCCATTGTCATCCTCTGAGGCTAAGAGAGTGTTGTTAAGCATGGCGTAGTGATTTGAGTGTTCGACTAGGACTCTGGAGACCAGGGTTTAAATCCCAGCTTGGCCACATAAACCCACTGTGTGTCCTTGGGCAAGTCACAGTCTCTCAGCCTCAGGGGAAGGCAATGGCAAATCCCCTCTGAAAAAAATCTTTCCAAGAAAACCCTATGATAGGGTCACCTTATGGTTGCCATAAGTCAAAAACAACTTGAAGGCACACAACAACAAGTACCGGTAGTTAAGTGTTGTGGAAGTGGCTATGTATCTTGGCTATGGTATTTACACACACATAAATGTCACAAGGTGTACACACCGCCATTTTACATACTGCAGCTTTAGTTTAAACTGTGGGATGTACAACATATTATAGACAATTATGGGTTTTAAAATTATGTTTAAACAATCCCCATAAAACACCAAAAAATACCTCATGTGCTTTGCATCCATATGACCAGATCCAGGCCACAATACCAGATTCATTCCAGTTGCCCAAATGCAAAATGCCAGCAAACATTTTATTCTATTCGTTTCCTATAATCCAGACAGCAAATAAGGTGTGATGATTTGCTTACTCACATCAGAAGTCAGCTCAGGGCAGGGAGCATGGCAGACTCAATGGGAATGAGGCAAAGAAGAGCCTTTAGCAATCCTCAGTCAGTGGGATGGTGAATCCACTCTGGGGTTTAGTCTGGACTTTATTTTTTATATAAAAAGTATTCAAATCTTTCTTTTATTTATTTATTAACATGTCTGCCTCACATATTAGTTTACAACCATAGAGCTGCCTTTTAAAATAATAATAAAGAGAACACAATATGAAATAATCTAACTTTTTAAATATTTTTATTTATAAAATACTATTCTTTGATAAAGTGATATAATCAAATGACATGCAATACAATTAGTAATAAAAAGTACAAACAAGATAAACATTAACTTTGTATCTTGCATCATTATTTCCACTTAAATTTAAACGGAAAAATCTAAGTTATTTCATCAAAATCCTATATGTACACTCCAACTTCCTATCTTGCTTTTGTTGAATATTAAGTCCAGTTTTAATCTTTCTAATGCTCTTCATTATTATCCGTATCTTATTCCAAAAAGAAAATGAAAACTCTTGTTTATTCTATCTCAGCCAATTATCAACTTCTGCAAATAAAACTTTCATCTGTCTCTTTTGTTATTTCCCAATTCAGTTATAATTCTTTATCCCACAATCATCAGCTCTGGTCTGGAATCTTTTCCTCTGATCATTCAAATATTGGGACACATTTATTTAATTGATATTGTCAAGACCTGTCCTCTTTCCTTTCCAGTAAATTAATACTGGATGCCAATCTTCTTCAAATATATGGAGAAACCAATTACAAACAATCTCTTCTTCATCCAAATGTTCTCTGAACTTCATCATCACTTTGGGAAATTTATTTGTATCTAGTAGATCCTTGTATTTTATCCAATCTTTGCCCAGGTCTTTCCACTGTCCAAAAAAAGGCTTCTTCTGGTGATACCTATCAGATTCTTCTATACTGTATATTCTTTTCTTTTTTGCATTTCCACAAATTTGAATAACACTTTCCAAATTACATAGTCCTCGAATTCTCTGTTAGCAGTGTTACCATACCAAATATAGGCATGCCATCTGAATCTAATGTTAAATACTTCCAATTGTAGTAACCTCTAATTTTTCAATGATATCCATTCTCAAAACCAAATCAGTGCGCTTGTGTCATAATATAATTGTAGATCTGGTAGTCCTACTTCTCCTCTGAGTTTCCTTTCTATTAATGTTTTCAATTTCATTCAGGTTTCTTCCTGTTCCAGATATATTTAGATATTTCCTTTTACCATTGCTTGGGTATCTTCTATATTTATTATTATCAGCAAGTCATTTCCAGCAATCCTTCCAAATAAAAATAGTTGAAGTTTTGACCATATCAGCATATTTCTTTTTATCTCCTACCAAATTTGTTTGTACTTTTTATCAAATAAATCCATATTTCTTTTGGTAATCCAGATTCCTAAATATTTCACTTCTTTCCATTTTAAATCCTGACTTCTCAGATAATTGTATTTCTTCTACCCTAGACAATTTTTTTATAATTTTTGTCTTATCTTAATTAAGCATAAATCCTGAATTGTCCCCAAATGATTTCAGAGTACATAAAAAATTTCTATACCATTTCATATGGTCTTCCAAGAAGATAACTAAGGACCTGCCTGGAGGCAGAGATGGGGTGGGGCAGCTGCACACTGGCCACCCCAACCCCATGCCAACACCGTCCTGATGCCCTGCACCGTTATGCATGGCATGTGGTGTCAGGACTACCTTCCGGCACAGAGTTTTGATGCGCTGCACTAGAAAGGGTGCCAAAGAGCCTCATGCCAGCTCTTAGGACGGCCTTTTGCCACCCCTGAAAAGAGCAGCATTTTGCCACTCTTTCAGAGGCGGCAAAAGGGAGGATCGGGGCCACAGCGTGGGGTTGCCATGGCCCCAATCCATGGCTAGCAGTGGTAGTCCAGAGCCGCCCGTCTGCATAGCCCCTAAATCATCTGCATAGGTTTTCAACTTGTCTTTGGCTCTTAGGGCCATTGCAGACTGGCCAAAAGGGCCAGCCTGTGGGTAGAGTTGGGGCGGGGCAGCCACACGACGGCCGCCCCAACCTCATCCTGATGCTGTCCTGAATCCATGCGGCCCTACACATGGTAAGCGGCATCAGGACACCTTTTCAGCACAGCGTGA
The DNA here is from genome assembly GCA_026167975.1 of Phrynosoma blainvillii. Taxonomy (NCBI): domain Eukaryota; kingdom Metazoa; phylum Chordata; class Lepidosauria; order Squamata; family Phrynosomatidae; genus Phrynosoma; species Phrynosoma blainvillii. The sequence goes on from JANUYF010000004.1 coordinate 161,225,054, forward strand.
GAAGAGGCACAGCGCCGGGTCTTAGGGCAGCCTTTTGCCCCCCCCTAAAAGGAGCGGCATTTTGCTGCTCTTTTAGGGGTGGCAAAAGGAAGGATTGGGGCCATGGCATCGGGTCACCATGGCCCTGATCCGCCACTCCCCTGGGCAGCTCTCTGCCACCCCAAATGGGCCATCTGCATCAGCCCTAGTCACTCTCTCTGAAGAAAACAGGGAACAGATTGGAAGAGCCCACACTTGGGAAAAGGGATTGTTTAATTTTGGAATATGAAAAGAAGATCAGGGATGGCCTTCATAGAAATCCATTTGTCTCCATGACTTCTGGCTTCTAAGCTTGAAACTAAACTCCTTTCCTAAGAAGCTGTTTAAAAAAAATGACAAACCCCACAGGATTTGCAAACCTCTCAGACAACAAACACAGAGATCTATGAGGACCTTGACTTTGTATCTGGACTATATATAGGAGTCATACAAGGTGATGAGCCCCAAATGCTGTTCTCAAAAAAGCCTCTGAATCTTGGATCACTCATTTAAAATCTGGAGCAGATCCTACTCCCCACTGACATGGGAACCACCAACCACCATTTCATCCCACCTCAGTCTAAAGCCCCTGAAATTTCTAAAGCCTCAGAGGAAAACAGGGAAGAGGAAGAACTGGGAGAGTTGATAGCAGAGCAATCAAGAACCAAACACAAAGGTGGGATGGGCAGGGCCCACAGAACCTGCTCACTAAAGGTCAATCTGAAGGAGTCAGATACCTTGGGATGGGAGAACTCCCATGTTATAGACATCCAGGGGTTACGGTAAGTTTAGGTAAAATGAGACAGAATTTAAGTCTGAATCTCAATTCTGCCATGATAAAGTATGACGAGTTATAAAGGGGGGAAATTCCTTATTTCTGAGTTAACATTTTGAAAGTTTGCTAAGCATTGTATAAACCATCTTCTTGTCATTTTAAACTGGATTTCATTTTACTTCCATATTGGATTTTAGTTATAAGCTTCTTTGAGAGCTAGAAAGCAAAATAAAAATGTGTGAAAGAAGAATGGAAAATGAAATGGATTCATCATTTGGTGATCCCTACATACATCTCCATCTCACTTTGCCAGCCCACTCTCCACCCCCACAGTATTTATCATAAGTGGATAATAATGTAGACCCCTTTTCACTGGATTGTAAGAATGATAACTAAATGAATGTACATGAAGGGTTTGAGGCACTTAGAGAAACACTTCTATGAATGTGAAGTATTGTTGCTGTATGAAGAAAGGCTCTTCGCTATCCCCCAGTCCTTCATCTGAGTGAGTCAGGCATGGAGAGTCCAATGTAGCCAAGGATGGTTTCTGAGTAAGACACTTTGAAAGTTCCAGATGGAAGACAAATGATAAAATCAAAGGTATGCCTCCCTCCCTCCCCATGCTTTACTATTCAGTTATTCCTGCTGTGTCTTGACTTTGAAAATAGGATTCTGCTTATTCTACTATCCCTCCTGTTCCCAATAGGGTTAGGGATCATCTTCCCAGCTTTCCCTTTTATAGTATTTCTGCAAAATGCTGCTCTAGAAAAGGAGTCTTCAGACACATCATGAGATGGCATGACTTATTGGGAAAAAACAATAATGCTAGGAATGATTGAGGGAAGTAAAAAGAGAGGAAGGCTGCATGCTAGATGGATGGACTCTATTAGGGAGGTCACGGGTATGGGTTTGCAGGAGCTAATCAGAGCAGTGGAGGACAGGAGGTCTTAGAGATGTCTCATCTACAGGTTCGCCATAGGTCAAGATTGACTCAAGGGCAGTTAACAACAACAACAAAAGGGAAGGAATCTTATTGCTAAGAATCAACTCAGAGGGTGGGAGTGGGGTGGAGAGTAGACTGACATGAGCCAAAAATTCATCCAAGAGAGCAAGATGGAAGGCATGTGAAAAACATGCAGTCTAGCTTCAAGGAGGGATGCCAGATGGAAACACGGAGATAAGCAACCACACCAGCAGCACAAATATAATGAGCAGAAGAAACAAGAACCTTGTTTAATTCTATTTGACTCTGTTTCACCTGGCACTTTTGCTCAGCCAAGTATAATTAACATTATTAATGTTGAGGCCACAGGGTCCTTGCCCAGGACTTTCACCTTCGGGAGGCATGGAGTACAGCTCTGATTAGGCTCATTTTCACAGAGAGGTTTCCTGAGAAGCAGAGCACTTCAACTGAACCATCTGGCAGGGACCTCTCCAAGTGAGGGGGAAGAGCGTCCATACCCTAGATGACAGCTAAGGACGAGAGAGTGAGGTCATTTTTACTGCTCTGTTAACAGATGAACTTCCCTGCTGCCTTTCATGCCATGCCATGTGTCATGGATGAATAACTATTCTGATGGGCCCCTTTAGGATACAACTGCCCACTATTTCAGACATTTTAATTGATTAATCATCTCCCTTTTAACTAATCAATAAATGTAAATACATTTTAGCATTCTATCAAAACCCCATTAGAGATGCCTTTGAAATACAACAGCAAGGTTAAGATAACTTCCAACTCAGTTACACCAACACTTGTCAGAAAGAACAGCCAATGTTAATATTTGCTGTTTAAAATTCTCTATTAAAGAAACACAAAATCCAAAATAGCCTCAGAAGTTAAACACATGTGCTCCACCAATTAAATGTGCCCCCCACATTGGCTAATCAATTATTGAAGCTTGAGTTGATAAATGTAGCAATTAAAAATTGAAGCCCTACTGTGGCCTACCAGTGAATGGAAGAAAGAAATAAGTCCTCTTCCCACATGCCTAGTGGTCTTTGGTTGTACACAAACCCTGGGAGACCATCTTTCAAAGGCAAAGCATCTTCCTTACACACTCTGCATCGATACATATAATTGCTCCATAGGATGAGGGCTTTGGGGACTCAGAGGCCCCTTTGAAAATCTGATGAAAGCTACAAAACAACACATACTCCCTGAAAAAATGCACTGCCCAGAAAAATCAATTTTCAGAATCACAGGAATAAAACTGTAGGTTTTGTACCCAAATCATGGATTCTTTGAAGCACAGGTTAAAAATCATAGTTTGAAAACCACATAACCCTTGAACCATAGGCTATGAACACCATCATTAACTGATTTGCACTCAGATGCAACAGGTATTTGTTCATTTGTACTTATGAATGGCAATACAGGGGGAAAAAATCTGCTCTATTGCCTTGAATTGGCCTACTTTGAACTATAGACTTATCATAATAATGCACAACATACTGAACATGTAATGCAACCTGGTAGATAACTTTGTTTTTGCAGACAGAGGGCATCACAAATACCTGCTGGGCTGTAGTATCCAGATGACATTCCCCATAAAACCCAAAGGTGACAATGGGGTTCATGGTTTCATCAAGAAAAGAAAGGAACTATAGCCATATTCAGGCACAGAGCTGGCAATGGTGCATGAGAATCTCAGGGAGTTATCATCCAAAACTAACTTCTCCAGTTATAGGACCCCAGTGACATGTACCCCTTCTCCCAACATCCATTTCCCATGAATAGGCAGCCTATGCCCTTAGCATCTGAGTAGGAGACTAAATTTTAGCAAACATATTTTTGCAGGCATTGAAAAGGGTACAGGAATGTGTGTAAGCGGCATGTGGGTAGAACACTTTGTCCAGGTTCCTGACTGCACAAAGTGTTCTACCCACATGCCGCTTACACACATTCCTGTACCCTTTTCAATGCCTGCAAAAAAACATGTTTGCTAAAATTTAGTCTCCTACTCAGGTGCTAAGGGCATAGGCTGGACATTCATGGGAAATAAATATTTTCCAAGAAACACTCCGTTTTTTCACAAAGAAGAAATTCAGTCAGCCACTGGGAAGTCGGAATCCCAGTGTCCTTGGCAGAGTAGTGTGCTTCTCCCAGGAGCTTCAATTAACTGTCTATCTTGTCTCGCAGAGGTTACTTTGCGCATTTTCACAAGCAGCTCCATTGGACTCATTTCATGGGCAGGAGCTTAATCCTCCCACATGCCTCAATATCATATCAATTACCAGTTCAATATTGAATTATCTCCATCAGGGTATTAAGCTAATGAGATGCACTGAAGGCTCCCACACAGGGAATACCAAAAGCAAAATACCCCATCCAAACTTTGCACTAGTTTGTTTTTCTATGTAATTAATCCCAATTAGTGTTTCTTTTCATTTTACACAACAACACTAACAGCATTTTCCTATCACTCTCTGAACAGTCTTTTAGCTTCAAGACAACTGAAGGGGATTGCTTATATATCTGCCTACCTATAGAGACACATGCAGACACTCACAAAGAAAAGGCCACATATCACGTCTGATAGGCAGGCAGAGGTAGACAAAATAGAAGTACAGTCCTTTCTTGTCGTTCTCCTTTAGCTTGACAATCTACTATCCTATGCACTACCCAGTTCATAACTTGGACAAAATAGCACATTTCTTCACAGAATTCCACAGAGGATATTAGCACTTTGCTAACAAGGATTCTATTTCTTGGTCACAATAAAATGTGACAGATTATTGACAGAATGGTCCAAATGCTGCATTATATACTTTGCATAAATTGAGGGGGAGGGTTGTCTGAAAGGGCATTTGTGTAGTGGGACAATCTGTTGCAAGTTTTTTTAAGGGGGGAAAAACCTGACCAGATGCAGAAGAGGGCAGGGTTTCTGTAACTTTAATAACTGTGTAGAAGTTGGGTGGGTGGGTGTATGTGTGTGTGTCTTCAAGATGCCAGTTGGCATCTGGCAACCCCATGAATTTCACAGCATTTCATTCCTGAAGGAATACTTAGAGGTGGTTTTGCCATTGCCTTCCTCTGTGTACAGAAGTCATATCTGCTGGAATGCTTTTGTACAGCCATTAATGATGTCCTCCTATACGTTGTATCAGCAGCATCTATTACTGTAGGCTGCATCAGAGAAAGATAAACGTGGCCAACCTACCAGCCCTGCTGAAAGCCTACTCACTTTCCCCATCTTCCTTCCTGGTCCCTCCTTTTTTCTTTTTTTCTTTTGTGCTGTCTCTTTGTAGACTGCAATCCTACAAGCAGGGACTATATTTTACTGACTGTAGATAGTCACCTCTGTGAGTCTCTTTGGCTGAGGAGTGGGATAAAAATACAGCCAGTCAATCAATATGATGTGTGAACAACCCCAGTCTGAACTGGAAATTATTTATTATTATTTATTTATTTATTTATTTATTTATACCCCGCCTTTTGCCATGGCAATCAAGCGGCTTCCAGCTAAAACAGATACAGACCCCAATAATAAGCATACCCCCCTTAAAAATACATTAAATACAGTCTCAATTAAAATCAATGTAAACATAGACAATTTAAAATAAAAAGCAAATTGCATCAATTAAAACAGTAGGCCCTCTGGGGCAAGCAAAAATAAAAGAGAGGAGACTGTTTAACGAGGAGAAATCAGGATTGGAGATGGTTTTATTCTGGATAGGCTTGCTGAAAGAGATCTGTCTTGATGGCTTTTTTAAAGCCATCTAAGGGCCTTTGCAGACTGCCAGAAATAGTGCAAATTGAGTCCACTTTAACTGCCCTGACTCAGTGCTGGGGAATCATGGGAACCGTAGTTTATTGTGGCACCAGAGCTCTCTGGCTGAGAAGGCTCAATGTCTCAGAAAAAAATACAATTCCGATTATTCCCTAGCACTGAGCCAGGACAGTTAAAGTGGACTCAGTTTGCACTATTTCTGGCAGTCTGCAAAGGCCCTAAGTTGGTTATCTGATGGATCTCTTCCGGCAAGGTGTTCCAGAGTCTGGGAGTGGTGGCAGAGAATGTCCTCTGGGAGGTCACCGTCAGTCTGGTTCTTACCAGTTGAAGAAGCTTCGTCCCAGAGGACCTCAGGGTGCAGGGCGGATTATATGGAAGGAGGTGATCCTTAAGGTAAGTTGGATCCAAGCCATGTAGGGCTTTAAAGGTCATTACCAATACTTTATACTGAGCTCAGAAACCGATAGGCAGCCAGTGGAGAGATCTTAATATCGGTGTGATATGATCCCTCCTAGATGTTCTGGTGATCAACCTGGCTGCCATGTTTTGTACTAATTGCAGTTTCTGAGTTAGGTATAAGGGTAGCCCCATGTAGAGTGTGTTACAGAAGTCGAGTCGTGAGGTTACCAGTGCGTGTACTACAGTTTCTAGGTACCTTACTTCCAGGAAAGGGCACAGCTGGCATATCAGCCGGAACTGATAGCAGGCGCTCCTGACTGTCGCATTCACCTCATTTATCATGTGAAGTGACGAGTCTAGGAGCAGCCCCAGACTACGAACACAGTCCTTAACAGAAAGTGTGACCCTGTCCAGGACTGGAGGTTGCAACCAATCCTTGGTTTGGGGGCCCCTACTGTAAGTACCTCCGTTTTGTCTGGATTCAGTTTGAGTCGTTTTTTCCTCATCCAGTCCATTACTGCTTCAAGACATTGATTGAGGGGAGAACTGCCATCTGCCATCATGACAGCTGACCAAGACATGGAGCAGAATATTTGGGTCTCATCAGCATATTGATAACACCCTGCTCCATGTCTCCTGATGATCTCTCCCAGCGGCTTCATATAAATATTGAACAACATCGGGGACAGGATGGCGCCCTGTGGAACGCCGCATTTTATCTCAGTTTTTGAGGAGCAGCTGTCCCCTCTGGAACCTGCCTGAGAGGAAAAAGTGGAACCACTGAAGAACAGTGCATCCTACTCCCAACTCTCTCAGGTGCTCCAAGAGGATGCCGTGATCTATTGTGTCGAAGGCTGCTGAGAGGTCCAAAAACACCAACTGGGTCATGCTTCCCCTGTTGGTGCTAAGGCGTAGGTCATCTACCAGAGTGACCATGGCTGTCTCAACCCCAATTAAGTGGAGATACATTGTCAAACATTTTCTAGAAATGTCCAGATCTGAGGTTCCATCCTCCCAGACTTACCTGGGCAGGGCAGGTGAAGCAGCAGGAGTGGTAAAACAGCACAATGGAGGCAACCAGCTACCTATACAACATAACCCCAAAAAATTGAGTATTGGGACAGCTGTCCTCTCTGACAGAGTCACCTTGGCTCCTTCCAGATATGCTGGACTACGACTCCCATCACTTCGAGGTAGCATGACCAAATAGACCAGGGGTAGGCAACCTTTCCCCTTTAAGGGCCGAGGGACTTCAGCTCCCAGAATCCCAGGAGCTATTGGCCAACATGGGACTATTGGCCAACATGGCTGAGGCTTCTGGGAGCTGAAGTCCCTTGGCCCTTAAAGGGGAAAGGTTGCCTATCCCTGAAATAGACTATATTCCAGAATACCTTGAGAGCACTGGGTTGGAGAGGGCCACTATCATTGCTTCCTTTTTACAATATAATTTTTCTTGCTCTAAGTTTTCTGCCTCTCCCTCTCCATTGTCCAGGATTCAGTGTTCTGTTTCAAACATTCAATCTGAACAATATACCATTAATCTCTCCCCTAGTTGTTTATTAGCAAAGAAATATGGGCATCTAATTCAAGCGTTTGAAAAAATTTGCTTGTAATCAGTGTGATCAGCTTGGAGTCTGCTCTAAGAGAAGGGTCATGAATGGCCTCAGCTTCCCACATGATGAACAATGTTTGCATGTATTTCAGAGTTCTTGTCCTTCTAACCCTTGGATAAGCAAATTGCTGGCTGAAGTGAAGTGTACAGAACCCAGCTGAATGGAGTGCAGTGGCCTTGATAACCAGCACGAACCAACGTGTATGTGTCAAGCTTTTTGTGCCAAAGGGCTATTTTCCTCTGACACAGCAAGAGAAGCATGTACTTTTATGGGGCAGAACCCATAATTTTACATTGCAGGGGACCATGGCCCAAGGGCATCATATTTCTGCTACAAAACAGCTCAAGTCAATCATGCTTTATTCTCCAAAGGACAACACTGAACACCTTGACAAAGGATAGATGTGCATAGACTGCAATAAGCTTTAAAATCATTACACAGATCAAGGACTAGATCACACCAAGCTCGTAAGATGCTACAATCCCATTAGTCTAGCAAACACAAACATACTGGGTTGGGAACAATCATTATTGCAACCTCTTAAAAAGTGTGATGGTGCTGTTTCTATCCAAGCCACTGTCTCCCACCCTACCCCTTCCCAGCATGCCTTTCAATCTGTATTTTTATTCAGTGCAATTTTGTGATCATGGCAATCCATTAGATAAAAGAAATAAAGAAAATAAATTAGGGGGAGGGAATAAAAACAGTCTACTTTGGAATAGTGAGGGGAAAGGAGAGGAAGGGGAGAGGAGCACACCCACTCGCACTATGTGACTGCCTGCATATCAGACTTGCTTCAAGAGGAGCTTATCATATTCTTGCAATAGTGTAAAAGAGTCCAATTGGGAGGCATTGATAGGTTTTGCCCATCAAAAATAAAGGAGCACACCAGCAGCAGATGGATTGCAGAGTAGCTATTGGAGAGACACAGAGGCATGTGATATGGTACAGCCACAAACACTCTAATACCACTTTTCAAGGCTGGTGTGATAAACTCACAAAACTGAATGTTAAAAGTATGAAAGTTAAGTTTTCTTAGTTTTGTCTTGGACATATCCATCTAACCGCCTTGTCTAACACCATGAGACTGGTCATGCTAGGTCTTCACAAACTGTCTCTAGCCAAGTATACATTTCCCTAACACAGTGCTACTAAAAGTGATGTTCCCTGAACTACAGCCAGTCCACAAGTTATTTCCTACTTCTAGGAAAGAAACAGCTGCAGCCAATGGACACAGATATGGTGCCATGGGGGGGGGGATGACAATTCTCCATATTACATAATCTGAGAAGCACTGCCCTGATGTCATCAGTAACATGGCTCCGGGCACTCTTCAAGAAGATGTTAGCATACACTACACCCCTCCCTCTGACTGGGGCTTCATATTTTCATATTTGATATCTAAGATCAGGCATGTTTTTAAGAGGTCACAATGACCTTTTGAATACTAGAAAGTTTCACACGGGAAAGGCACATTGGCCCAAATACATGTGGAAGACCTAGATAGTACTAAATTAGTGTGCTATTACTCAAACGCAAGCTTTTCACATATCTTCTCATAATAGGGGCTGAGTTCCACTGCAAAGCAATTAAAGACCATATTTCCTTCTCACTGTAGGTTATGTCCCTATTCACCCTTTCCTATCTGACCATACAGAGGTTGTTTCACATCCAATAAATGTTTTGTCACCCCAAAGTTAAAGCTATCAGTCATTCCAGAATCCTATTGTCAATTTCCTGGGAAGACCATCAGGTTTTGTTACACTTCAGGAAAACACCAAGTACCCCTTGAGGTCAGGAAATCAGATATAAATTTCAGCCCAAGACATAGCCTCCTTGAGAACACAGTTTGCATTCACAGTTTGTCCATGGACTATGTACACAGAGATTTTCTCTCTCATAGACTGTGTCTCCCTCAGGTGATGTCTAAGCCCTACTCCATCTTCCATGGAAACCCTTCTTCAGGAATGGTAATTATCACACCCTCTAACTTCTGATTCATCACTATCCAATCTTTCACATCTTTCTTTCTTCTAGCTCTGCATGATTCTTAAAGTTGCATTGGACTAGTGTGTTTGTGTGCATGTTTACACATTTCGGAATTAAATTATTTTTATTCATCAACACCAGAGTCTTTCTGCAATTAGTACTGGTATATATAGGTGTAAAAGATCCTTAAAGTTACCCAATCTCTCACAAGTCTCCTGCTGAGCAAAAAATTCCCCCAAATATCAAGGAGATGCTGTCACTGTTGGTAGGGACCCTAAGTCCCCCCACCTTTTGAGTAACAAAGGCAATAATAACCTTCTGCCAATGGTTATCCCCAGCACCTTTTAGACAATGGTATACTACATCTATATATTGAGCTCTATATTTCTCTCCTAACTATAACAGCTAAGAACTCTGTCTTCTAAGAACCTGACCAATGGGCTATAGAACCATGCAGAACATTCAGGTGGACATGGAGGGGGGGAGCTAACGTTGGCACCACTGTGCCTTGTAGGACACATTCTTTTTAAAATCCCATTATCACCTCTGATCAAACAGGTTGCAGGCTTTTTAATTCTGAAAAAAAAAATAACCAAAAACAGCAACCTGGAGAAAGTAAGAAATTGAGAGCTTTACATTTCCCAGGCAACAATTGCCCTATCTGGGTATGTGTAGATATAAAACAAGGCCCATCCAGACTGTGCAGTCCTCATAGCTGACTTCCCACAGTAGGCATGAGCATGTCCTCCATGGAAAGCGCCTTTCCCTCAAGACAGCTCTCCAGTTCCAAGATTGTATTCTAAAGCACCTGTGGAATGGGGAAAGGCAAAACCAATTAAGTACAAGAAGATCCACTTATGCAGTTTTCACATAATTGTTCTGGATGTTTTGAACATGTATTTCCTTCTTTCATGGAAACAATTTAATATCCAATCAGCAAACATTTTGAAATGAGCATCCAAGTATAATCCATCCACTAGCAAAGCTGCTATCAATCTATTTTGTTCAACATTTTTAAACAATGATCATAATCATGAAGAAGCTGTTCTCTTAAATCTTTAAGTTCATTACTGGGTAGATGCTGAATACTCTTCCCAGAGGGGAAAAACAGATGTGCAAAACTTGCTGGGTAGACTGAAAAAGAATTAATTATTTTAAATCTTGCACTCATTAACTTTGATTTTTCTTAGGCTGCTTTCAGAAGCAGTAGTATAAAGACCTGTTTGCCGATTTAGTTCATAAGCCTTTATTACACTTGCTGGGGATGGGGAGTCAATGGCCCATAACCAGAAAGTGTATATTTTAGCCTTCTAATTTCTGTAATGTCCTCTGATTTCCCAACTACACCAGGCTGCATACACTATTCACATAGCAGCATCTAACTGCTCCATTTCCCGCACTCTCTTACCATCTTCTATTTCTCTTATTCTACTGTCCTTGGCCATACCGAAGAGGACCTTTTCAACCAACTTTCCCTTCTTATGCCTTGTCTTCAGTTTGTCCACATTGCCTCACATCATAGTTCCATGTAAATGATAAAAAATGAGGAGAAACGATAATGCTCCAAAGCCCAGCTGAACAAAACCTGTGCAGGATGGATGATAACCCCCTAGAATTGCATCACCTTCCAGAACCTGCCCACCAGAAAATATAATAAAAATGCAAATAAGCTCAGTTGCTAGGCCCCTTGTTATGTTCATCATGGCTGATAATATGAAGAGCTGCTAAAAAGGTCCCCAATTATTGTCAAGGTCAATTACTGCTATCTCTCTCCTGGTGCAGGCCCTCAACCAGGGTGCCCCAGATGGTTGCTGTCTTAAAACCAGCTGATTTTTACTTGAGCAGCAATTATGATGGTTGGTTGTTGTAAAAGTATCCAATACTTTATCAGACTTTCACAGACCAAGGGGGTTGGATCAATTCACTAAATGTCCTGCGTTTGCTAGCTGGTGTTTCTTTATATTGTCTGATAGTTTCAAATGTAAATAGATTTGATATGAAAGAGCTGTGCCTAGGAACTCCCACTTTTTTTAAAAAAAGTTACTACTTACTCTGTGAGTGAGCATATATTCATGCATGTACAAATCAGTTCAGAACTGTACTGCTGAGAATAGGAATTAATCCTTCCCCAGTTAAAAACTGAAGATGCTAATCTTCACCCCATGGGGAAAATAGCAACTGTTAAATGTAATTTTGATAAAGAAAAGAAAAAACACCAAAAAAGGGGCCAGACTTCACTTTAACCCCCAGAAAAGTATCTGGTTTTATTTGAGAGGTCTACAGCATTTTTTAAAATAAAGAAGCAAGATGTCCTGAATATGGATTTTTACATGTCATGTTATGTTGCATCCTTAGACAATGTTTTTAATAAATGATCCCTACGCAATGAGTCTCCAACCACCAGCACTTTTGTTTTCTTCTTGTGGTTATTAGTTACCCTAGCAAGTTATTCTTCCTTGGCATAAGATATCTCTTGTTGCTGGTTTTCTGTTTGAACATGTTCACTGCTGCTATCTTTCTGAAGATGTAGGAAGCAATTGCTTAGTTGGAGAAGTTCTGAATCTCTTCTATATGGTCTGCTCCTGACAGTGACTTTCCTTTAGGATATTTCCTCACTGTTACAGGCCTCTTCATTTTCCCTGGCAGCTTCTTCCTGTTGGTTTTGTATGATCAAGTTTCCTTGCATACTATCCAGGAAGTTCTCCTGTTCTTTGATGCAGAAACACAACACATAGCTATCATGCACCTTTTCTTCCAAGGGAGCTACCAATTTGCACTTGCTTCAAGTGCAGTTGGTGATGTTTTCTGGTAGGAAGATAAACATTTTGCACATACATTGCAGCAGACAATTATGGATCCTCTGCCTCCATCTCTGCAGGTATTTTTCTCCTCTTGCTCCCTTCTCTACAGAGCTACATTGTCACTTGATTTCCCCCTATCCCTTGAAGTTTTGTTCCAAGGCACCTCTACCATTCCCATGAAGTTTGGCAGTACTGATCCAATTGCTAAAGGGCTGTCCCAGCATCTTCTCCAGGTTAGGCAGGTGCCTGAGTTCCCCAATGGTCTCCATAGTCACGCTGCTGGCAGGGTCCATACTGGTGGAAATTGCTCTTGCTTCTGCCTCCTCCTTCTCCTCCTCTACCACCACTGTTAGAATATAGATGGGTTATACAGTCAAAGGTGAAATGTAGAGATGTGTGTCTGTAATTTTCCTCATGGGAACAACATCTAGGCAAACAAAAAACAACCCAGTCCAGGTGGCCAGAGAGTCATAACATCAGAAGTTTCTAGCTGGGAAAGGCAGCCGAGTTCAGATAACAGTATTCAAAACATTGTTAGCCTGGGAAAGAAAACCACGTGGTGGATGATGGACAGCAAGGGGCTGGGTTAACAAACATCATACACATAACATCCAATCAACATAAGGTTAACACCCAGAAGGTGGAGAAAGGGCAGGGCTGAGAAATCCTTTGTCTAGAATTGTTTATATTTCATGTTTCTTCTTGATTGTGTGTGTGTTCACAATGGATCTAACTATGGAGTTAATTCTTGGACTATAATATGCTTATATTGCTTTTACAATGTAACTTCAGGATCTGGAAACATGGATCTGTAACTCTTTTGTTCAACCACATCAGCATGATGTGATCCTATGGTGGACTGCATTTTTCTTTGCTTATTTTTACCTTTTGAAACAATAAAGCTCTACTTTTAAAAGTTTGGTTTGGTGTTTTGTTTTTGTTTTTTTGTTCCCTGGCTCTGCTGGATTTTCAAGCACACCACACCTCTGAAATTCAACAACCACCATCTCTGCCACTGCTGACACTGAGTCAGTGTCAGAGTTGCTTGCTAGCCACTGCCTCCATCACTCTGTGCTGCTCCCCTCTGACATCAGTCAGGACCTGCACCAAAAACATTTTATTTAATACTTTCAGGGTAGCAGGCTCCAGTGGCATCATTGCACACACACCCCCGGGTGGCCAACACTGGATGACACCCCAGAAGAGGAGTGACACCCAATTGGGGCCTCCTGCTGCTGCACTCCTCCCAGCTTGCTGCAATAGTGGAGGCACCCTCCTCACAAGGAGACCTCCATTGCTTCAGCAAAGAGGGCTCAGTGTGCCCTTTTGGCTACCACCTCTCTCACATTCCCCCAAAGCAGCCCCCTTTGCACCAAGGGTGGGGATGCCACTGGCTGGCTCTTTGTGTTGTGCCACCTTTTTGCATCCAAGGCACTCCTTGTCCCACACTACAAATCCTTCTGCCTCCAGCTTTGTAGTCATTCCCCCCCCCCCTTCCTGCCTTCTCTCAAGAGTTTCATTGCTTCTCAGTTTTTCCTGTATTCCTCACAACTTTCTTCCATGGCAGGTCCATTGTTCCCATGAAGTTTAGCAGCACTGATCAGTCACTCTAGGTCTGTCCTCGTATTGCTTCTGTGCTAGGCAGGGACCTATGCTCCTTGACACTTGCCATTGCCACCCTGTATCTCTGCTGGCCTTGCTATATCTGCAGAGAGGGATTATTTGTGGACATGAAAGGGGGCAAGGGGGAGAGGTAGATGTAAAACTGTTGGCCCTGACTGTTGATTCTAGGAATTAGTCACCAATCTTCAGCTGCCACTGCCATACTCACCTAACCCTGAATTTTCTCTCCCTCCTTCTCTCTGCACTCCTCAGCACCTCACCACCACCATGAACTTCTTCCCCATTATAAATTCATGCTTCAACTAAAGGCTAAAGAACTCTTAGGAAAAGGCTGTGAAACCTATCAGTGTTGTTGAGATATTTAGATTCATATTTCCAAACCCTCTCAGTTTATGTCCAGCATACTCCAGATACAGCCAAGCAATCTCCATCTTCCTTGGGTCTGGGCACCATCAGAAATAACCGGAACAGTCATCAACAAGAATAATGCACATTTATCTCCCCAATCCACAAAGATTTTCATTCCAGCTGGAATTCCCCTCCCTCTCTGTCTTTTTCTTTCCCTCTCTCTTCTTTCCTTTTCTTTTCATCTTCAGTTTTGCCCCTTTTCTTCAAGCAATAAGCAGCTAATCTACATATGTTACCAGGGTTGGAACTTTTCTTTTCAGGCTCATCTTCTCATGGAGGTGTTTGCTCTACCACAGGTATGACAGTGAGATTGAGGCCATGGGCAAAGCACAAGTGGGCAGATTTCTTCAATGCTTCATTCATCCTTGCTTCATCAAGGTGATTCCTGCCTGACAAGTAGCAGAGTTCCCAAGGAGCCCTCCATGGTGGGCTGATAGATGGCACCAAGAAGGAAGAAGAACTGATGAATATTTATGGGCCATACACATTTTAGTAGAAAACAGAAGTCGAGATGATTAAGTGAATAAGTCCCATCATGAATTCAGATCACACTGGAAAATATGTAGAGAGTAAAAAGAACTGAGAAGATTTAGCCTTAGGGTTTTTCTCCATCTGAAAGAGAAAAAAAATCAGGTTAGCAAAGCTATCTCATGCCTTGAAAGACTTTTTTTGGACAAGGGGACAAAGTGTAATAAGCTAAATAACAAAATATCCAAATTAAGGGGGGGGGGGATTCCAGCTGGCAATGAAATGAAATGTAATGAAAATCCAAAGACCATGGCTGGTGGCAGCCCTGGGTAAATACAAGCAACTACCTATGGCATATGGATAGTTGATAGCCTATTGATTTAAGCTATGGAAATGGCAGACCTCTAAACTACCCAGGGCTGGTCCTAAGAAGTGCTGGTGGTCTGGACAGGGAGTGCTTTCATTCCTCTGTACCTGTATCCCTCTCAGCTTATAGATTATTTTTTAAAAAATAATAATTTATAGTGCTTGTTATTTGTATAATATTTGCAGTACTTAGTAATGTCATTTCAAAATGAAATCATGTTCCTCTGATTTTGTTCTATAATGAATGCGCTAATGAAAAGCAAGGAAGGGTGCATGGGGGTGGTTGTCATTCTGTAAATCAAAGAAGCTATAGTGTCGGAAAGAATAGAAATCTCATAGAAAATCTCCCACAAAAGAGCACACCTCAAAAGTATTTCAGTACTGAGGTCGTGCTGTCATCCCCCTGACTAAAATGTTCATGGTGGTCTTGGGAGAAAGTGTGATAATAATAGGTGGCTTCAGATTGCCCTCATACTGACTTGGTAAGTGTGTACTCTTGTCATAACCAAGAGGTAAAATGTATAACTATCCTAAATGGCCATACTCTAAAACACTTGGCCATAGATCTGACTGGAGGGAAGGAGACCTTGAACTTAATCCTAAATGGCATCCAAATTATAATATAATTATAATGAATTATTGAATAAACTGAAAAGAATGACCAAAGCATTATCAAGTGCAATTTATATATAGGAAGAAAATTGCCAAGGAAGTCTAACATAATCATATTTGACATCAAATGAAATCAGTAACACAAGGAGATCACTAAGGTATTCAAGTGGTTCAATCCTCTCCAAAATGCTTCCACAAAGAATATACATGCAGAAAAAATGATTTTGAGGATCATAGTGTTATAACAGTCATAAAATTAATACTAACAATAAAAATTTAAATACACCAGAAGTGGAAAACTAGCTAGAGAGGCAGTTGCACTGTTGATAACCAGGGGAATAGAAGACTACTAAAGGCACTAGATTCTGCTTAATCTTGGAAGCCAAGCAGGGTCAGCCCTGGTTAATATTGTACTTGGATAGAAGACTACAAATGAATAAAAGGTGCTTTTGGCTATATTTCAGAAGAAGGAAGTGGCAAATTACTTCTGAGTATTCCTTGTTTAAGAAAAACCCTATGAAATTACTGGGGTGGCCATAAGTCAATAGGCAATTTGATGGCACATACACACACACCAAGGGGGGAGGGATATAAGGGGATCAGAGAGAAGCTAAATTGATTATTTTTGTCTCTATTAACTGTAGAATATTAAGGGTAGACACCTATGCCTGAACAAATAGAGGGCAGAAGACATTTTAGATCTTATTTATCAGCAAAAACAAATGCTGACTATCTAGCAAAACATGGAACATGTTCCTAAGACTGGCTTCTGTACTAAAGGACTGGACATTGGTTAATTCCATGGCCATTTTTAAAAGGTGATTGAGGTTGCTAGCAGGTCTAAGAAATCAAAGACCAGTTAGCTTAACAATGGGCCATTGCAGGTAGGGTCAGCCTACAGGTAGAGTTGGGGTGGGACAGCTGCACACCAACCACCCCAACCCCACCCCGATGCTGTCCTGATGCTGCGCAGCCCTACGCATGCCACGTGGCGTCAAGATGCCCTTCTGGCAGAGCATTTCAACACACTACACCAAAAGGGCGTTGAAGAGCCGCGGTGCCGGCTCTTAGGGTGGCCTTTTGCTGCTCCTAAAAGGAGCAGCATTTTGCCACTCTTTTCAGGGGGCAAAAGGGAGGATCAGGGCCGCAGCGTGGGGTTGCCACGGCTCCAATATGCCAATCCCCAGGGTGGCTCTCTGCCACCCCAAACAGGACTTGTGCATTGGCCCAATGTCTGTTCCAGGAAAATGGGAGGAATGCATTATTAAAGACAAATTCACCAATGGATATAGAAGGGGATGTTTCATATGGTTCTTCAGCATGACTGGTGTAATAGAAAGTCATACATTGCTAAGCTTTTAGGGTTCTTTGAGATTGTCAGCAAGTATGTAGACAGGGGTAAAATGGTAGACATTGTTTACTTGGGACTCATTCCCACTTACATTTAACCTGGTTTGCGATTCATTTTTGCTCCGTGTTGGTGAATCAATTCCAGTCCATGAGTCATTCCCATTATGGAAGCAGGTCTTCTCTTTATTCACTTCTTTTTTGGCACGATTGTTGTTCCCACCAATTTGTGCTCCTTCAAAATGCCTGTCATTCATTTACGCATCATTGGTGACACAACCAGCAACACATTCAAGAAAACACAGGAGGTAGTCATAGGTGCCATGGCCAGAATCCCATCCTCACTAGTATCCCATCCTTCACTAGTTTTTGGGGAAATCCACCATTTCCGCCGCCCCCCCTCCTTTCCCAGGACCCGTTCTACATTCCAACTTTCTGTCCAGGAGGAATTCCAAAATGCCCTCAATTCTGAGCTTAACTAGGAAGCTTGCCCTCCAAGTCCTGCAAAGCTAGAAGGGCACCACTTCAACTCCTCATGTCCTTCAAGTCCTCTGGGATGCATCAGACATGGGTGTCATATGGAGGACTCTCCCCTGGGTGAGGTGCTGCCCTCCCTGCCTTGCAGGACTTGGAGGACATGGAGGGTTGAAGTGGTGATCTGCCAGCCTTGCAAACTTGGAAGACATAGTCAAGCTCAGAATGGAGGGTGTTTTGGAATTCCTCCTGGACAGAAGTTTGGAATGTAGGACAGGTCCTGGGAAATGAAAGGCAGGTAATGGTGGATTTCCCCAAAAACTGGTGAGGGATGTGCCAAACCTCTGCCACAGTAATCTCTCCCCTTCAGTTTGATGCAATTCAGGTCATTCGTTCAGACTTGCTGAACACACTTGCTAATTGCTTCTTTTCAAAAGAACCACCAAAAAACTAGTGTCAGGAAAGAGCGGTTCTTTTGCATTTGTCTTGCTTCATCATGATTGAAACCAAGTGCAGTCAGTTCGGAACCGGTTTCAATTGGGAACAACAGACATATAACCCAATCAGCAATTCGTTTTAAATCATAGTGGCAATGAGGCCTTGGACTTTCAAAGGATTTTAAACAAACTCTCACTAGAGGCTCCTAGCAAAAGTTCCAGTCATTAAATAAGAGAAGTCCTGTTATGAATATTGGTTAAAGAAAGGAAGTCATGAGTGCTTTGGGGAAGTATTGTTTTTTGTCTTCCTTACACCTCCAAGGATTGCTGGAGGGCAATGCTAGCTGGTGGTGTGGCCCTTCAATATAGAAGGAAATGCAAAGAGAGAGATATATTGGTTTGTGATAGTGTGGAATATCTGCATATGGAAGTCAAAGACGTCTCCCTGAGAAGGTGTCATATTGAGGAGGGAGCAAGCTTGTTTTCTGCTGCTCCAGGGACTAGGACCCGGAACAACGGATGCAAGCTACAGGAAAAGAGCTTCCACCTCAACATCAGGAGGAACTTCCTGACAGTGAGGGCGGTTCGACAGTGAAACACACTCCCTCAGAATGTGGTGGAGTCTCCTTCCTTGGAGGTCTTTAAGCAGAGGCTGAATGGCCATCTCTCAGGGATGCTTTGATTTTGAGTTCCTGCATGGTAGGGGGTGGACTGGATGGCCCTTGTGGTCTCTTCCAACTCTATGATTCTATGATTCTAAGAGAAAACAACTTTATTGTAACTTGATTGTAAACAACCTTGAACAATTAAATGGTGGAGAAAGAAAGAAATATAGTAATAAATATAGTATAGTAGATATAGTAAAGAAAGAAAATAATTGTTGTTCTGGACATTGGTATATACAGATACATTTTACTCTTTGATCCCTGCGCTCCCCCCGTGGCCCCATCAATTGCTGATGGATGGGGAGCGCAGTTGAGTCTAATCAGGGCATTTTTAAATTTTTACATTTTTATATTTTTATATTTTCATGTTTGTTTTATTTGTGTTGGAATGTTTATATTCCTGTTTTAATTATCTTGCCATTTAATACTGTTTTAAGGGGGTGGGTTGGGGTATGAATTTTGTTGTATGGGGTTTAAACTGATGTAAGCCGCTTAGATTGTCTTCATTTAAGGGGGATATAAATTTTATTTATTATTATTATTATTATTATTATTATTATTATTATTATTAGCAAAGTCTTCCCAGTGATAATCAAGAGCTTATGGAGAACAGCCACATTTTAAACCAAGATTCCAAATAAGCTTATCTGCCTAAATCCCACTGCTTTCTCTAATGCCATTCAGCCTTCCATGATATGGCCCAATCAAACCAAACCCAGCACCCTTAAGCTTAACAGGCATCAGGAGCCTGATGTGAAATTTCAGAATCTTTGCCTTTTTCTCAGAAATTTTAGAAAAAGGACTGAAACCAAACCAAAGGGCAAAACAAACCTATTTTCTGCTTGGCACACAGAGATATTTTACTAGACACTCCACTCTCATAATCATTAGGTTTCATTCTTTAGACCCCAACTAATACAGTAGTATACAATGTTGTTCTTCATTATTACTGTCAGGACCTACTCCCTGATCCACCAGGTGCTGCTACCCAACTCTTCCTCCAGACTGCCACCCTTCAATCTGTCTGGCATGATCTTTTATATCCCATGTATCCCACCCATTCATCCACCCATCTGAATCCCATGGTCTGGAGCTACACAAACCCACAAAAAACTATGGATGCCAGCTGTGAAAGCCTTCAACTTCATATAAGACAGCCACAATTTGATCATTTCATCTCCCAGGGAGAGATCAGGGTTGATCTTTTC
This sequence comes from Phrynosoma blainvillii, assembly GCA_026167975.1. Lineage (NCBI taxonomy): Eukaryota > Metazoa > Chordata > Lepidosauria > Squamata > Phrynosomatidae > Phrynosoma > Phrynosoma blainvillii. The sequence continues at coordinate 161,244,990 of JANUYF010000004.1, forward strand.
AAGGACCCATTTATTTGTCTTTTTGGCCATCCACAGTATCCTTAGCACTCTTCTCCAGTACCACATCTCAAATTAGAGATTTTTCTCTATCTGCTTTCTTCACTGTCTAGCTCCACATCAGTGGCATCATTAGGGGATGACACCCTAAGCAGGGGATGACACCACTGCTCTTCAGACATCTACCTTTGGGCAGAAACGGGCTGTGGCATTTGCCTATGTCCCTTTAAAACATTGAAGAGATGGTGTGAGTGGGGTGAGGCTCAGTGGGAGGAGATAAGAGAGGCCCCAGGTTTTTTTAAAAAAATAATTTAATTTTAATTTTAATTTTAAACCAAAAAAATTAAATATTATTTTTAAATTTTCATTAAAAGCATAACCCTTTACCAATTTTTCATTTCAACCACATGAAACTATGTATATGTAAATGCATTTAGGCTGTGCTTATAATACTGTAATTTAAAAGTATAGTTTTAATTTTGCTAGTTGTTTATGCCACAACTGTTGCCATTACATTCAGTGATATATGGGAATTACAATTTATGAGTAACATGAGTATCAAAAATATGACTAAGGGATCTGTATGGTGTGGTATAGGAGGAGGTCAATGAAGGGGAGGGCTGACATCATGAGTTAACACACCAGTGACACCTACCTCACTGCAGCACCTCATGGTAGCTTTCCACCATTACTGACAGGAGGGAGTGGCGTCTTCTTCAGAAATATCTGTAGGATTGGTTGCCCCTCCAAAGGCAGATAGTTTCACTGTAGCTTTAGGTAGTTGCTGATAGTGGTTGCTCACCTTGCTGGTAAACCTCAGATACAGAAAGAAAAGAAAGAGAGCCAACCACCCTTCAAAGCAGTTATTAATAACCATTTTATATAGGCATACAAGAGTTTCCAGCTTTGGAAGTAGGGAGTAGGATCCTTACTCCAAATTCCCAAAGCTGGAGACTTTTTCATCAATGGGCATACAGGTTTCTTCAGCTTTGAAAATGGGGAGCATGAATGAGCCTACACCCCACTTCTGAAGCTGCTGCAAGACCATAAGCTAAGCATGACTGTGGTTCAACAGACAAAAAAACTAATGCAAACCTAGACTATGCTGACAGAACTATAGTGTCCAAGGAAAGTAGAAGACCCACTGTATTCTGCTTTGGTCAGATGTTACCTAGAATGTTACGTCCAGTTCTGAACAGCACAATAGCTCTGAGCACCCATATTTCTCCCTTTAAGCCTCATCCCACCTTCTCCTTGCAATATTCCCATTTGTCCCTACAGTATTCCCCCATCACCAAAGTATTCCCATCCACCCACCCCCATTTCTCCTCACAAGAAGTCCACCATTTTACATACTAGGTACTGGAGCCTAATGTCAACCATGGTGCAGTCCATTGTCAGACAAATTGGTTTTTCCCATATATCTTTAGCAAAAAAAAGAGAGAGAGAGAGAGAGAGAGAGAGAGAGAGCAGGAAAATTATTCAATAAATAATAAGTACCATAGTAAGCTGAATGAAGTTCCAGATTTAAGACTGTATCTTATATCAGCGGAACCTGATTTCAAAAAACTGTGTGCCTCAAAACACACTCAAGGATTGCACTGAACATTTGTTGTGTGTAAAATATTTGTTGTTCATGTGTTTCATGTGCTATCTGCTCACTTTATTAGTCAATTGCTTTTTCATCCCATTATTGAGCTATTTATTCACAGTTATAACAGATAAATTTGAAATAACAGCAACTATATTAATTACAAACATTTTGCTAGCCTGAAGGGTACAGTTTATGGAAATGGGCTGACAAGGGGTACACAAGTGTGTGGGGGGGGGGAAGGTTGGGAACCATTGTTTTAAAAAAGAACCAAGATTTTTAAAAACAGCACAAATCAGACTTGCAGTTGGGACACATGTTTTCACCCATGGAAAGCTCAAGGGTTTTCTTTCACTGCTGATGTGCGGCCAACACAATGCTTTCACCTGCCTGAGTGAGCAGGCTAACTAAACAGACTGTGTTGGATATTAGAACTGTTCTCCTTCCAAGCTCTTCTCCTTCTGTGTTCCAGTTTCATGTTGCTGCCCAATAGCAAGTGTGATGAGCCAGACTGCACTTTAAATAGATATGCAAAGAAATTCAGAGTCTGATCAAAGTTTCCTCTGATTCTTGCCATCCAAAATGTAAAACAACAGTCCAGTGCATTCTTACTTGGACGTAAGCCTCACAGAAACCTGGGGTTGCCAACCAATCAAGAAAATAAAGTACTGGGCTGTACCTTTAACACAACAGTAATCCAGAAAAAAACAGTCCTTTCCTTACATTATTACCTACTAACTTTGTCAGGTCAAGATGCTGTTAAAGCAAGGATCATATTCTAATAAAAGTTGGTAACCCTTTGGCATATTCCAAAGTAACAAGGGCACAATTTTGGAATTCAAGGCAGATTGTAAGTTATCTACTGGTAGTTTAAATGTACCAAAGAACATATGGCACATAAGTGTATCACAGAAACACAGCATAACATGGGATTGTGCCTCCTGATATCTCTCTTGGTGCCTTCCAGGCTCTGTTCTGCACTTGGTTTTTTAAAATGGGGGGGGGGGGGAATTACAAATAGTTTAAACTGAGAATCTGGCCTGCTGCAGACTGAAGTAATAAAGTCTAATCTTTACGTTTGACACCACTTTAACTACCCTAGCTCAATGCTATGAAATTCCGGGAACTATTGTGGCACTGAACCATGGCAATTAAACGGGTGTCAAATTGGATTATTTCTGCAGTGCAGATGCAGACTGTGAGTGCTTTCCTGGGCTCCACATAAATTCTAGAGGTATATTTATAATGAAAAAGGCAGCTGGCTGGAGACCGTGTTTTGTTTTAAGCAAGTCCAGCCTTCCAGACTAAAGAGAGAAAGAGAGAAGATAATGATGGAGGGGTTATAGGGACCATTTTGCTAGACTAGAGAGAATGGGTTTGACTGTTGGATGGGGTTTGAAAAAATTGGACACCTCTTTCTTGGCTGCTGTTGTTATAGGGATGGGGAACAATTTTATTTTGCCACGGACTGCTTGCCACTGCTGGTGGCAGGGACTGAAGGACCAACAACTGTAACAGGAACAGTTTTAAGACAAAAATGAGGCAGGCTGCCCCTGTTTTCTAGTCTCCCTCTTCTTCTTTTCCTTCTCTCCTTTCCAAGCCAATGGGCTTTTAGAATTTTAGTTTTTTGTTTCAAATTTTAGTTTTTTGTTTCGCTTTCTGTGTATATATTTGTAAAAAAGTTAATTAAAAAAAGAAGAAGAAATGGGGCAGATCACTTTTCCAAAGTGTAGACTGAATGGTTGCAGAGGTTTTTCAAATGGTTTTGAAATTAGATCTAAGGCTACTTCTAGTTGTTAACCCTGGCTTACAACTAGGCAGTACAACCTGGCAGTTTGAAGGGCAGTCCAGTGAAGAGGGACAAAATATGTCCTTAGGCACAAATTCACAATAGAAGTCCAACTGGAATGTAAAAGCACATTTGTTTTTTGTTTTGTTTTGTTTTGTTTTGTTTTGTTTTAAAGAATTTTTATTGAACATATAAAAAGAATACAAAACATTGACACATACGCAGACTTACATTGGACATACACACCCAATTCCCCACCCCTACATACACCCTAAGTAACAAAAATAAAGAATTGAATTTTTTTCCCTTCTTCTGGCCTGTTAATAAATTTCTATCAACTCCTTTTGAACTATAACTTCTTTCTTATTACTTTCCTATTACCTATTCCTTAAAACTCCCTCTCATCACTTGTCTCACTTCTTTCTCCCCTCTTCCACATCTATCCCTTCTCTCTGATTACCTACTCCTACCCTACTCCTACTTTCATCTACAACAACTTCCTCTTCCCTTCCATGACATACTAAAACTTCCTATCATATTCGCTGTTACATTCCTCATTCAACTTATTAACAGCCACCCCAGATATTCAATCCTTAAAAACGTTCATTCTGGCACACATCCTAATACATTTCTAATACAGCTTCTATTCCTACTATCTTTGGTTATTACTTTATTTTCTAAGTTGTCTATATATAGTATAATTGTGACGCTCTAAACTTTACAGCAAATTATTATGTCATTAGCTTTTGTTTGTTTGTTAACTGCCTTTGCATCGATCTCAACCCATGGCGACCCTATGGATGAGACATTTCCAGGTCCCCCTGTCCTCTACTGCTCTGCCCAGCTCCTATAAACTCATATTCATGGTCCCTTTCATCAAGTCCATCCATCTAGCATGTGGCCTTCCTCTCTTTCTATATCCCTTCACCTTTCCTAACATTATTGTCTTTTCCAATGATTCATGGCTTCTCATGATGTGTCCAAAGTATGACAGTCTAAGTCTTGCCATCTTGGCTTCTATGGATATCTCTGGCTTGATCTGGTGTATGACCCATTTGTTTATTCTTTTGGCTGTCCATGGTATCCTCGGCACTCTTGTCCAGCACCACATTATCTCAAATGCGTTGATTTTCCTCCTATCTTCTTTCTTGACTATCCAGCTCTCACATCCATACATGGTAATAGGGAATACGATGGCTTGTATGATTCTAACTTTTGTGCTGCTCTTTGCATTTTAGGATCTTTTCTAGTTCTTTCATAGCCACCCTAACCATTCTTAATCTTCTCCTGATTTTCTGGCTGCAGTCCCCCTTCTGATCAATGTTTGATCCCAGATATGAGAATTCTTTTACTATTTCTATTTCCTCATTGTCTAGTTTAGATGTGTGTAAGTTCTCTGTGGTCATTATTTTTGTTTTCTTTATGTTCAGCACTGCCTTTGCACTTTCTTCTTTGATCTTCCTTAGTAGGTGTTCCAGGTCTGTGAGGTTTTCTGCTAGTATTATGGTGTCATCAGCATATCTCAGACTGTTGACATTTCTTCCTCCTATTTTCACTCCTCCCTCTTCCATGTCCAAGCCTGCTTTCCTTACAATATGTTCTGCATATAGGCTGAATAGGTAGGATGATAGGCCTTGTCTGACCCCTTTGCCAATTGGGAACCATTCTGTTTCTCCGTGTTCTGTTCTGATAAAAGCCTTTTGTCCTGAATATAGATTTCTCATTAGGACTATCAGATGTGTTGGCACTTTCATGTCTTTAAGTGCTTTCCATAGCCTTTCATGATCTATGCCAGGGGTAGGCAACCTTTCCCCTTTAAGGGCCAAGGGACTTCAGCTCCCAGAATCCCAGGAACTATTGGCCAACATGGCTGAGGCTTCTGGGAGCTGAAGTCCCTCGGCCCTTAAAGGGGAAAGGTTGCCTACCCCTGATCTATGCAGTCAAAGGCTTTGCTATCTATGATCTATTCTATGCAGTCAAAGGCTTTGCTATAGTCCAGGGGTAGGCAACCTTTCCCCTTTAAGGGCCAAGGGACTTCAGCTCCCAGAAGCCTCAGCCATGTTGGCCAATAGTCCCATGTTGGCCAATAGCTCCTGGGATTCTGGGAGCTGAAGTCCCTCGGCCCTTAAAGGGGAAAGGTTGCCTACCCCTGCTATAATCTATAAAGCAGGGGGCCGGCAACTTACCGGCCCAGGCAGACCCCTGCCGCCGCCGCACGCCGCCGCGCGTTTTGCTCTCCACGCAGCCGCGTGTGCCGTGACCGCCATTTTGATTTCCAAAAATGTACTCCTGCGCATGTGCAAACGCATCGCGGCAGCCATTTTGGAAATCAAAATGGCGGCCACAACATGTGCTGCAGCGGCTGCAGCCGCGCGCCCCAGTGGCAGCGGCAGTGGCGGCGGCGGCGGCGTGCGCATGAGCGCACGCGCCGCCATTCCCCCCCCCCCTCGGCCCAGCGGAGACCTGGACTTCAGGGGACCGGCCCAGGTCTCCAAAAGGTTGCCTACCCCTGCTATAAAGCACATGCTGATTTTCTTTTGGAACTCCCTGCTACACTTCATTAGCCATCATATATTTGCAATGTGCTCTTCCTTTCCTGAACTCTGCTTGGACCTCTGAGATGTCTTTAGTACGGATCAGGAACATCCGTGGGCTGAGGTAACCCAGGCTTCTTCCCTGTCATGGACGGACCACTTCCTGGTCAAAGTGGGATTGAAGGCTACTCCCTATATTCCTCTCGGGGGTGGAGGACCTATTAGAATGGTCCGCTCTTGAAGGCTGATGGAACCCAAAAGGTTCCAGGAAGCCTTAGAGGGTTTTAAGGTTGGGAATGACAGCAATTCTGTCGAAGCCTTGGTTGACACTTGGAATAACGATCTCACCAGGGCTATTGACATTATCGCTCCTGAGCATCCTTTTCAACCCGCTTCAAATAAAAAACCTTGGTATAAGGGACATCTTCGCCAAATGAAGCAGGCTGTACAACGACTGGAGTGCCACTGGCGGAAACATTGACATTTATCTGACAAGACACGTCATAGGATCATGTTGGATTCCTTTCGAGTGGCAATAGATGCAGCAAAGAATTCTTTCTGTGCTGCATGCATTTCATCTGCAAAGTCTCGTCCAGCAGAGCTGTTCAGAGTGGTTAAAAATTGACTCAGTTGGTTCCCACCCTGAACCCACTATTGGAACCAAATAAAAACTGCTGTGACGCTTTTAATGATTTCTTTGTAGATAAAATCTCTCAGATAAGGGTCAATCTGGATGTGGGCATTACAACAGAACCAATAAGAGAGATATCCAGAGACTCCGTGGTCTGTGTTAAACTGGATCATTTTGAGTTTGTCAATACCGATGAAGTGGACAAGCTTCTTGGATGTGTACAGAGGACAACTTGCCCTCTCTATCCTTGCCCATCATGGCTGACCACCCAGGGAGGGGATGCAGTGAAAATATTACTGCAACGAATAATTAATGCATCTTTCAGGGAGGGAAAATTCCCATCAGATTTAAAATCAGCGGTGGTTAAACCACTTTTGAAAAAACCCTCCCTTGATCCCCTGGTGAAAAATAACCATAGACCAGTCTCCCTTTAACCATGCTTGAGTAAAGTGATCGAGAGGGCAGTTGCCTTCCAACTCCAGGCTGTCTTGGAAGAAACCGATTATCTGGACCCATTTCAAGCCAGCTTCAGGATGGGATACGGAGATGAGACTGCCATGGTTGCCTTAGTCGATGATCTCCGTCTGGGCATTGACAGGGGAACTGTGACAATGCTGGTGCTATTGAACATCTCAGCGGCATTCGATACCATAGACCATGGTATCCTTCTGGAACACCTGAGGGAGGGAGGTATTGGGGGCACTGCGCTCCAATGGTTCCAGTCCTAACCTCTCGGGCAGATTCCAGATGGTGAGGCTGGGGGACAGTTGCTCTTCCAAGAGAGAGCTGATATCTGGCATCCCTCAGGGTGCTATTCTGTCCCCCATGCTGTTTAACATTTACATGAAGCCGCTGGGAGAGATCATCCGGAGATATGGGGCATGGTGTTATCAATATGCTGATGACACTCAACTCTATTTCTCTATGTCTCCGACTACTGCGGTGACTAAGGATGGCATCGCTCCTCTGGATGCCTACCTTCAGTCGGTAATGGACTGGATGAGGGAAAACAAACAAGCTGAATCCAGAGAAAATGGAGGTACTCGCGATAGGTACCCCTAGTCCAGGGAGGGAGATTTACCATCCTGTCCTGGACAGGATCACACTTCCTCTAAAGGACAAAGTGCACAGTTTAGGAGTACTCCTGGATTCATCCCTACAGTTGTCATCTCAAGTGGATGCGATGGCCAGGAGTGCATGGTACCAACTTCGGTTGATCCGCCAACTGCATCCCTACCTGGACTGGAAGGACCTTGAAGCAGTAGTACTTGCCCTGGTAATCTCCCATTTGGATTTCTGTAATGCGCTCTACATGGGGCTAACTTTGTACCAAGTTCGGAAGCTTCAACTTGTTCAAAACACGGCAGCCAGATTGGTCACCGGAACACCTAGGTCTGACCATATAAATCCTGTGTTGAAAGCTCTACATTGGCTGCCGATTAGCTTCTGGGCGCAGTACAAAATCTTGGTCATTACCTTTAAAGGCCTATATGGCTTGGGCCCGAGTTACTTGAAGGAACATCTCTCCCCACACAATCTGCCCCGCACTCTCAGAACAACTGGGAAGAACCTATTAGAACATCACAGGTCTAGGCTTAATATGACTTCCCAAAAATCATTTTCGGCTGTGGCTCCTAAGTTGTGGAACAGCCTGCCGGAGGAGATCCGTCTTATTACTACTCTAAAATCCTTCAAGAAGGCACTTAAGACGGAGCTCTTCCGGTGGGCCTATCCACCTGACCTCCCTAACAGGACTTAATGCATGATCTAACTGGCTTGGGAGTTGATGTTAAATGGGCTTTTTATTTATTTTTACTGTTATTGTATTTATTGATGTTATTGACATACTCCGGTTTTAATGCTGTAATCCCACCTCGATCCGAAGGGAGAGGCAGGAAATATAAATAAAATTGTATTATTATTTTATTATTATTATTTCTCTCTCCATGTGTGGTTGGAGTCTGTGTTGCAGTATTTTGAGTATAATTTGTTGGGACGCACGTGAACTGAATTCAACATGTGCAGAAGACTTACGCTAGAACAGATGCCAAAGATCAGTCTTCACTGTGAAGTTCTCTGCAAGCTGCAAATGCTACAAGGAAAAAACTCCCACACAAGCACAAGACTCTCCCTTGCCCCACAAAGAGGTTCTTTATTCTTCCATTACAGAATGTGTACAGACTAACAAAGTCCTCCACCAGTATCTCTATATACAACCACCCACAAATGAGTATCCAACTTATCCACTTATATACAGTATCCCCTCCTGCGATATTAGTCCAGCTCACTCCTGGGATGATATCCAGTTTCAGTCACCTGACTGATGTGATACAGCAAAATTGAAGATTTCTTACTCAACCCTCTGCCTAGTGTTACATCAACCCTCTGTGACCCAAGACTGAACAAATGTTGAGTCATCCTGGCTCCCAACTCTACAAAGGTAACTATCTCACTTTTGTCTCAGTTTCTTTGCCCCAGTCACATCTATGTCATTTTCTCTACAGAGTGAACTTTACTCTGACATAATTTTGCTTGCATGGGAGATTAGTGTTATGGTCCTATAATTGCTGCAGTCTATTGTGTCTCCTTTTTTGTGGATGGGGATGTATTGTTACCCAAAGTTCATTTTTCTGAATTTTGGTGTGTGCATGAATTCCACATGACCCCAGCTGTACACTGTAATGGACCCCAAGTGCCACCTAGACAATGACAGGCAGGTCATACCAAGGTCACTTGGAAGACTGGAGGGGGGACCCATCCCAAAGCCAAACAGATAGTGTGGGAGTTGCAAATGGACCATCATCACCTCCATAATCAGACGAATGGGTGATAAGTGCCTAGATGTCTCACCTGAAGGGCCAGCTAATGACTTAATCCTTTCCCATTCACCTTGAATACTGCCAGACCGGATTACCTCACCCATGCAATCTCACACCTTTGCCCTGCAGCTAGTTTTAGCCCTTAAAACCCCCTGGATTTCCCCCCTCAGTGTTGCTAGTTTGGAGTTCATGGAGACACTGCGTCACTGTGCTCTCTAGTCTAGCCCCGGGCTGCCCCCTCTTCCCTCAGCAACATTATTGTGAACCATGCTTCCCCTGGAAGCTTAATAATGGGGTATTGTGGAATGTTTTAATCATTTAATTATTATGATTTTATTCTGTTTTAATTGTTAATGGATTTTAATCATGTTATTTGTTTAATAATGTTTTAAGGGGGGGGAATTGTTCTTTATTGTAATTGTGTTTTATGTTGTAAACCGCCCTGATTGGGCAACCATTGGGCGGTATATAAATAAATGTTATTATTATTATTATTATTATTATTATTCTAGTTACTGGAACTTCCACTCAAACCCACACTCTCAGAACGGTTGTGTCTCACACCCCATCAGCCAATTGGATCCCAGAGAAAGCCTCATCTGTAGTAAGTATCTGCCTCAACATCTTTTCCAAGCTAACCCCTGATTTCCTGAGCTTTGAATGAGTGTGTGTGTGTGTTTGTGAATTGCTGTGTGATTTTCCCCTTTCATAAAGGGGATTTTTCAGAATTTGAAAATTCAATTCTCAGTTGGAGAATTCTGTCTCTGCATCAATTCTTAGATTCCCTTGGATTCTTGGTATACATGTGGGAGACGGTCTCGCAGAGTCCTTGTAGCTGACCCCCTCTCAATTTGAGCTAAACAAAATTCCCCTTCATAGACTTTTGGCTACAATTTGGTGGAGAATGCGGGCATTTAATTGGCTTTTCCCCCCGGAATAAAATTAATCTCCCCCAAAGTTTGAAAATTCCAAACTAATCACTTGGAAAATCCAGACTCCGGGTGTAGAGAGTACAAGGATTGAGAGAAGTTATTGTAGACACAGGGATAAATAGGTGTGTGTGATTGCAGTTCTTGTGTGACTGGCCATAAGGACAAAGGGCTATCTTGGGTTGGTTGATCCCATTTCATTCTTTGGTTGGACGGCTTGTCAGCTGGCTCAGCAACTCAGCAGCAAACATTCAATCACCCTTGGGTGTGTTGTCAGAGCAGATCCTGACACCCTACTTTTATCTTCTCTCTCATGGGTTGGGAGACAGAGGCAAGTCCCTTCCCATTCAAACCATAAACCAGGTCCATAATCCAAAAGCCACAGAAATGACCTTGGATGAGCAAAGGTAGGCAAAGGCGGAAAGATGTCTCTGCTGGAGGCTGTAAATCCAAGCGCAAGGCCGGGAGGCCACAAAGACAGGTATAGCAGAACCATAAGCCCTTTGGGTCGAGGTAGAGCTCACCTTGGATGAACAAAGATAGGCATTCTTGTCCAGAGTGCAAGTGCAAGTGCAAGGTTGAGAAGGAAGGAGGTGCTTCCGAGAAGAAGAAAAACTCAGGAGAGGGTCTAGCTAGGGACTCAAGTTCTGGTGTGTATTTTGGGACTACCAAGGGGGCGGCCTGAGGAGGACAGCAGCATCAGGGCTCTCTAGTGAAGGGATTGGGGTGAGGCCAATCAGATCCTCTGGCCGGGTCTAGCAAAGGTTACGACGAGGCACTTGCTGCAGAAGTGAGCTAATAACTCTTGTGAGCTGGGTGGTAGCGTCCTACCCCAAGCCAGAGTTTTTGCTAGCAGGAAGTGGTTCCCAATTGAGGCAAGTGGGGAAAAGGTTCCCAACCAGGAATTGTTAGAGGGAAAAGAGGTTCTCACTAGTAAAATGGAGGCATCAGCAGCAGCAGCCAGACTGCTTAAGGAGGAGCAGGCCCAGGACAGGCTCGAGAAATGGATACTCAGGAAGGGATCCAACCCATGGAAGTCTGGAGGTTTCCCTACCGAGGACCCATTTGCGACCCTCCTGGAGGTCTACAATGTCAAGATGGCGAGGAAAGGGTTCAAAGGTGTTTCCAAGGCAAAAAAAGGATAGGTGGGCCTCATGGGGCATTTGGATGTTAACCCACAAAGCCACAGAGGAGTACAGAAAGTTAAGATCAGATTCAGACATTCTAAAAAGGCAAATTGGCGATTTGGTCACACAAGGAAGAGAAAAAGTGACCGAAAATACTCTATTGGCACACACCACCAGTGACGCCAACCAGAGGGTGGAGAAAACAAAGAGAGAAAATGTAAGATTAAGGGAGCATGTATAAGAATTAGAAGCCAAATTAAGTCAGGCCAAACAAGCTGCGGACTTCCTTCTGGCCAAAAAGACAGAAGGGGCAGTATTGGCTGATCACACTGCCTGTGAAGCCCGCATTAGGGAATTAGAGGCCAAATTAGATTTAAGGTGTGCAATAGTGGTGACTGTACACCCGAAAATTCTAGAGTCCACCACACAAGGCAATGGCCTTCAGGACAATCCCATGACCAAAATTCCCCCTCCCTACAACCCTCAATGGAATCACCCCAAACAGAATGAACCCAACGAGGGAAGTATTCCAGGTTCCACTAGACCCAGTAAAAACCTGGAGCACAGTAGAAACTAAACAGACTGCAGAAGACAGTACCATTATCAAAACCCTACTGGAGACCATATACTGGACGCTGGCTGAGATTAAAGACATAGCAGATCAATTGGGCAATCTGAACTCCCAGATGGAAGTCAGGTGGATGTCCACCATAATTCTCTCACACCCGAAAACCAAGGGACAGGACTTAACTCAGGTTGCTAGGCTGTGCATAGATCCCAACTATTCAGGCCTTTTTGAGGTGGCAGCATCAAATTACGATTTAGCTAATTTAGAGCTGCACAAATGGGTAGCTAGGATGGTGCAAATCCTATCACCTGGGACCATCTTATGGGTAAGATATCAAAATAAAATCCAGCACCCTGATGAACCACCAGACACATGTTGCCTAGAAAAAGATGCTAGGCATCTTATCCGGAGCTATAGTGTTAAATAAAGATGGGAAGCCACTTCTAAACGACATTGAGGTCATCAGGGAAGTCTATCAGGGATTACACGAGACAGCTAAAAACTATCTAGGATCAGAGACTCTATGATTCCAAAACATGGATTGGCAGGGATTCATGCAGTATATCCAGGAAGCATCCCAAGTGTATTGGACTAGGGAAGTACAGAGGGAGAGGGCCAGAAAAATGTTATCTGCAACCGCTGGGAGAAGTTCCAAGGCAGGAGGCAAGAAGGGAGAGAAAGACAGAGACCCAATTCACACAGTTACATACTGTTACACTGACCCACACTCCAAACCTGTACCCAAAAAACGCAGAAGATTTGGAAGTAATAACCCCTTTCGGAGAGGACCTAAGAGCAACCCCCGAACCCCCCACCCCCAGAAAGCTCAGTGCCCTTAGACAATCTCTTCAAGAAATTCGAAACAACATCTGGAAGCAGCTCCCGAAGTTAGGATTCAGCAAGGAGCATTTAGATGGGAAGCTGAACGCAGAGTTGATGGACCTCCTAGACCAAGCCATAGGCAGGCGGCACAGAGGAGCACCCTCAGAGAGAGGCCTTCTCCAGTTCCCCCAATTCAGACCATTCTGGCTAGGGATGCCCAGGACCCCCTTGCTTGCAGAGAGTATGGGCAAACCCAAGGATCCCATGGGCTAAAATACCCACTGCCCGACAGAGAACCTGTCCGTGTAAAACAGGAGCCATCAAAGCTCCTCTGAACCTGGTTAATACAGCAGTCCCACAACAGAAGGCCCCAAATACCACTCCCAGCATAGCCCCTAAGACAGAGCCACCATGCCAGCAGATAGTGGCCACATTAACACCAGATATGTGGGGACGCTCCACCATACAGGCAAAAGTTAAATCAAAACCCAAACAAAAACCAGCACAGTTTCTAGTGGACTCCAGCACAGCATCAACACCCTTCACCCCAAATTGGCCATGTCGGGGAGCAAAACAACACACCACATGGAGCTGGTGAGGTACGGGAAAGGGAAGCACCAAGTGGCTATATGGAAGGAGATTCCATTACAGCTTGGCCCTATCCTAGACCTCATACAGGCATGTAAAAATCAGGGAGAAGATGACAGAATCCAAGGAGTAGGATACCTAAGAAAACACAGGCTGACCTTGGATTTGGCTAATGGCCTCCTTTGGCAACTGGAAGAAGGTCCCCTACAAATTTCAGCTATCCACCAATGTGCAGCCTTAAAAGCCCCAGTGCCGCTCTTTCCCATAACCATAGACCCCTGGGTGGCGGATTTTCCCGAGGTATGGATAAAGGACAAAATAGAGTGCAGGACTGTAAAGGGAGCTTGTGTCATAGAAGGAAAAGATCCCCACCACAGAAACAATACAGGTATCCCTGAGGCTGAAGAAGGAATTGCAAAAACGATTGAGGGATTGTTAAAATGGGACATTATTATTCTGATACCCTGGACATCGGCCTGCTTGACAACTCTTCTGGTAAAACCCTTTGTGTTTGGAACTCTGCACTTTGAAGCAGAGAACATGGGAGTGGAAATTTCAGGAGGGAAATGTAATATCTTAACTAAGAATCTTGTTAGGTTTCTGATGTATAATAAACTGTACTGACTTCTTCATACCATTGTTAAAAATTGTAAACTATATCTAGGTCGTGAAGCACAATGAATTTCATGTAAAGTTAAACCAAAGGTGGGAATGATATTGTTGGGCTACAGCTCCCACCTGGCCTTGCAAGCACAGCGAGTGATAAGGGATGCTGGGAGTTGCAATCTAACATCATATGGAGTGCCGCATTTCCATTCTAGATTAAATGCCAAATCCATCTACAAGCTTAATAAAGAGGCTGTCCAATTTTCCTTGTATGCACATACACATCGAGTCTAGCCACTGAGGTATACCTTGCCTTAACAAACTATTTTCTTAGCTTTATTTTTCAAATCACCAATAACATCTTCATTTTCTAATGATGTTGAGAAACTAAACTAAATCAACATAACCAACAAACAGTGCAAGACAATTTTTAACTGATGTATATTATGCATATGTGTCTATGTTCTTTACTATGCAGGATTCTGAAAACAAAATGTATTCTGCTTATTATATTTATTTCCCAAATTTTCCTCTAAAGAACTCTAAAGAGATATTTGTGCTTCTCCCCAGCCAACTTATCCTCTGAAGAACCCTGTGAAATAGGTTCAGCCAAGAGATAGTAACTAGCCTAAGATCACCCAATGAGCTTGATGGCTGATAAGGGATTTAAACCTGGGTCTCTTTCCTTAGTTATCTTACTTATCAAGTGCTTGTAAAGAAAACTGGTTTCATATAACGCTTCAGTTCTTGAACGCTGCCTTTGCTTGTCATAACTGTCAGTGATGATCTGTTCAGGAGACCTTTATAGCCTCTTCATATAGATGAGACATGCTAAAAATCAACTGTCCATTGCAGCAGGTAAGATGTGAAAGTGTTCAGAAGACAGATCAGCTGTTACAGTCTATTTCCCATGGATCTGGAATACCCATACAGTACAATGTTGATCTAACTGAAGGCTCCAAAGGTGCCAATTTAGATTTCAATGAGAAGGAAAGGAGGAAAACAATTCCAGCAAGGAGCTGGGCAAGATTCAGCAAGACCTCAGTGGGGTAAATTTGCAAAAAAGACGTAAATTTGAAAAGAATATACCTTATGGTGTTTTTTTTCCAATATACAGTTGCAACAATAACAATTAGTTAAGTATATTGTTTTGTAATAAATAAATAAATAAATAAATAAATTTTAAAATATTGTTTTATTGTTGTGTGTCTTTGTTTTTGACACCAACCCTGAGGTGACCCTATCATAGGGCTTCCTTGGCAAGATTTGTTTAGAGAGAGTTAGCCTTTGCCTTTCTCTGTGGCTAATAGACTGTGACTTGACCAAAGTCACCCAGTGGGTTTCCAAAGCCAAGCAGGGATTTGAGCCCTGATCTCCCGGACTCCTAGTCTAACACCATGCTGACTCTGATGTACCCACAGTTAAAATCCAACACTTAAACCACTACACCACACTGGCTCTAGTTAAGTATACAGCCCAGCCTTTGTGTTTGTCCACACACAACCATGCTGACTGAAAATAATGAAACAGTTCAATGCATCTCAGGGGCACCAGTTTGGAAAAGGCTGGCATTGGGCCATATCATAATTAACTAATAATCACTGAGAGAGCTGGTCAGGCATATACTTAATCCTGAACACACACACACAATGTAACCTGAGACTACTTTTGTTACCCTCTGTATTGTTGCCAGTAGTGCCTATTGGGCCAGTATCATATTTGATATATTAGAACACTAGTGTTCCAGAGCTTGGAGTGTGCAGCATGCTGGTGCACTAATACTGCACATCTAGCTACCAGAGACCTTTATTAAACGTGAGGCCAACAATGTGAGCCCCCTGATTGTAAGTGTATTTGCAAAAAAGACATCATGTTTACACTGTGTTTTTAGACTGTCGGATGGGTGGATGGATGGACGAATACACATATATCCCTTAGGTATCTTTTCAACTTATAAAGGAGGCATCACATCAGTGGCCAGCAGTGAGACAGTCAAGGGGAAGCATTTTAAGTTTTTAAATGTATGCCTGAGCCTGATTTCTAAGTAATATTCTGTGCTCTTCACTGAAGGGTCCATACCATGTACCCTTGGAAACCAATGTGCTTTCATTTGCTCCCTGCTTTCTGGTTTGTATATCTTTGAGTGTATGCCTATCAATATTTCTGGATAGAATGCAAGCTGAGATGTCTTTTAAAGCAAAGAGAGACACCTTGTGTTGGATGAAGAGATAGCCAGGGGTTTATCTGAATGGCTTTTTGAATGCTATAGTAGGGGCACTCTTTTCTTTCCATGCCTCTCCTTTTTAGCCTAAGTTTCTTTTTTCCTGGAATCTTTGAAATGATTGCTAAATTAAAACCCCACCTTGCCTTGTCAAGATATTATAGGAAAGCTTTCAGTTTTGTGCAGAACAAATCACTCAGATGTGATTCCCTTTGAATTCAGTGTACCTCTGAGTGTCAATGTACAGTGTATGACCACATGACACACCTTGCAAATTCTTTAAATCACTACTAAAAAAAACTCCTCTACAATTAATTGTAGTATTGTATCAGTAACCACAGAACAAATGGATTCATGAAAAGCACCCTCAATCATATGTAGAAGCCAGTACCATTGGCTGCCTCCGGATGCTGGAATAAAATTTCCATCATTTCTGACCATGCTAGCCAGAGCATGGTTGGAACTGGAGTCCAACAAACCAGGAGGATCACATGTTCATCACTCCTGATCTACTTAACTGAAAGGGACTCTCTAGGACAGGGGTAGGCAACCTTTTTGAGCCGGGGGCCAGGTTGCTGTCCCTCAGACAATTGGGGGGGGCGAAGCACCAAAAATAAATAAATAAAAAATAAAAAATAAAAAATAATTAAAAATTTTAAAAAAATATGCATGCACACTCTCTCAGCCCCAGAAAAGCCATGGCAAAACCCCTGTGGAGATTTTGCCAAGAAAACCCCAAGAACAAGTAATAACAACAATAATCAATATCATCATGGCGGGCGGCAGCGGCGGGGGGGCGGGGGCAGCGGTGGCAGTGGCAGGACCGGCCTGGGGCCGGTCCAAAGGCCTCAGGAGGCCGCATCCGGCCCCCGGGCCTTAGGTTGCCTACCCCTGCTCTAGGATCTCAAGTCAGAGTTAAGAATGTCCTTCCCCCAGATTTTTCTCAATAGTAAAATTATGCCACCTTGTACAACTGTTGAACAGTGACCAGATTGCGAGACCTCAACCTGCCACAAAATGCCTGTTTCATCTTTAGGTTTTCCCACTACCACTCTGTCATGTCATACCCCATTTTTACTAACCATCAAATAATGCATTGAGAGCCAGTACAGTGTAGTGGTTTGAATGTTGTGCATGGTGTAATGATTTGAGTGTTGGATTAAGACTCTGGAGATCAGGGTTTGAATCCAGGTTCTGCCATGTGAAATCACTGGGTGACCTTGGGCAAGTCACACACTCTCAGCCACAGAGGATGGCAATGGCACCACCACCCCTTTGAAGAAACATACCAGGGAAACTCCATGATAGATCACCATAAGTAACTTGAAGGCACACAATGACAGCAACAATTAGGACTCTGGGCAGGGGCATCACAAGGGATATGCAGGAGTAGCAACGTTGCTCCCCAAATATCTGCCTTTTAGCAGAAATGGGCTGTGGCGTTCATCTGCATCCCTTTAAAATGCTGAAGAGATGATGTGAGCGGGGTGAAGCTCGGGAGGAGAAAGGAGAGGCCCTAAGTTTTTTAAAAAAATAAATTATACTTTTTTATTTAAAAAATATTCTTTTAACTTTTTCTTTAAAAACATCACTTCTTACCAAATATTACTTTAACCACATGAAACTATGTACATGTAAATACATTTAGCTGTGCATATGATATTATAATTTAAAGACATAATGTTAATTTTACTAGTTGTTTGTGTCACAACTATTACCATTACATTCAATGATATATGGGAATTATGATACATGAGTAACATTAGTACACGAAACATTAGTCAGGATTCTGTGTGGTGTGGCATGGGAGGAGGTCAATGGGGGTGACTTAATGAGATACTGCACCAGGTGAGGCCAACCCTAATGATGCCACTGACTCCGGGAGACAAGGATTTGAATCTCTGCTTGGGCATGGAAACCTACTGGCTTGCCTTGAGTAAGTCATACTGTCAGGCTCAGAGGAAGGCAGTGGGAAACCCACTCTGAACAAATCTTGACACAAGAAAAACACCATGATAAGGGTCACCATAGCATCACCATAAGTCAGAAATAACTTAAAGGTAAATAACAACAACAAAATAACATATTAAAATCTGAACACTTATTTTGAGCCTTGTCAATGTAGTCATATTGTGGTTTTCTTTCCCAATTCCAAAGTCAAAAAGAGTAATCAATTAGTTGTGAGTCAAAACATCACAGGCACGAAAATAATAAAATATAATATGAAAAATATCTGAAGAGAAACCAGAGTATTAAAAATATAATCATCATCATCATTACCAGCAGCAGCACTAGCAGCATTAGCAGCATTTTTATAGCACAAGTGTCCAGTACTCAACGTCCCTCATCCATAGTAGGGCATCATTTGTTGCAAACATCCCTCTTACAGACCAAGTAGTTGCTTCTGCCTGGTTCTTCTATTACACTTGCAAACACCTCACATAACAGCCTTCTCTGCAAATGTTTCCACACCTAGGCAGAGTAGTGGTTCCACTGTGGGGTGCTCTGAATTTTAGACTGAACTTTGAAGGAGCTATCCAAGATGATGTACCCTAGGCCCCAAATAGGTTCAATGCCATGTAGAGTGGCTTTGAAGGTCAGACTAAAATCTGGAAATAATTCAACATAAAAATGAGCTTCCTCTGATTCAGACCTTCTCAGAGGTAACAAAAAAGAGGGAGAGATTTATAGTACTCGTCTGGGTGTTCCTCCAGCAATACTTCCACTGAGCAAAAATTCTGCCCTTAAGTGTACAGCATAGGAAGCACACATAAACAGAAGAATGTTTGTGAAGTCGTAGGCTTTCATGGCCAGCATCCATAGTTTTTGTGGGTTTTTCGGGCTCTGTGGCCATGTTCTAGAAGAGTTTCTTTCTGACATTTCGCCAGCATCTGTGGCTAGCATCTTCAGAGAAGAATGTTTGCTGGGTAGAGTCTTAGTTGGCATAGTTTTGCACTGCATGCTGGACGAAACTCATTTCAAAGCTCTCCAGGGGCCATTCACTGTTTTGTTAACTCTGAAAGAACCTCTGGGAAGGTCTGGGAATTGTCTTTAACTCCCTTTCCAGGACATCAGCTCAACTAGATAAATCTGATCCCAGCTAGGATCTCTAGAGAGAAGTAGGCAAAACTGGCTGTCCTCCTGGAGATGATCATTAGCTGTCCATAGGCTTGTGAAAGTCTTATGGCCAGCATTTATTTCATTCAGTGGGGAGAAATTAAGCAAGAGCAAGGGACCTGCTGCTAGCCCCCAAAACTCATTTCAGGCTACTCTCCATCTAACTAATCCATTTTCATACAAGAATTGATGACAATTTCAAGTTACAATGTACGCAACCATTTCTGCTTCTGCAGATAATTGGTGACAAAGAAATATCTGCAGGATGCAGGAGATTCTACCTTCCCCTTAATTAATCCCCAGATCTGAGTTCCAATTACTTCAGTGGACCTATTGATTCCAGTGCCTGTCCTGGGAGGACAGCAAAGGTTCCAGAGAGGGAGGGCACACAATGGTAGATATCTATCTGGAAGTTAAGTGTGGCAGTGGAAAATGCATGCAACAAGTTAGTGATTACCAAGATACAATCAAATGTGTGACTCAACACAAAGGGAGAAGGGAAGGCTTTCACAGTATTGCTTCGCACTCTTCAGGATTGCTTCTTCCAAGCTCACTGTAAAACCTCACATTTGTTCCTCTTCATATGACTGCCAGACTAAATTTCTGTTGTACTCACACAGATGCAGAGAGACAAACACACACAAGCAAACCTCGGCAGCCCTATTAGCACACCCGGAATACCCCATACTTTCATATTACCTATCTGGAGACAGCATATTCTTAAGAGGTCCTGATGACCTTTTGGAACACTAGCTGAAGCTCCCAGGAGAAAAGGAACAAAGACCTGGGGACATATGCACAATCCAGGTAATAATACAACCAATATTTAATGGGGGTACTAATCACTTCTTCCTCCCCACAAGTCTTCTGCATTTCCTCTTGGAGCAAGAGACAAAGACAATCTCATTTCACAGAAGTAGTAAGCCAACTCTTTCTGCCCACCCCTGCCATGTTTTCAGTCAACTTCCCTATCCATCCTGGGGTTGTCTTCATCCAACCACTGTTTTTGTCACCCTAAAGTTAAAGCCATCAATCAATTCAGAATCCTGTTGTCAATTCCTGGGAAAGAACATCAAAGACAGCCCATCCCCAGAGGTTAGTTTTCAGGTATAAATATTGCTCTCTATTTAACCCTGTCAAACGCTGCTATCCAGTTTCCATATTTCCATTTCAGTTAGCTCTGAATGCTGGGTCTGTTTGCATTGCTATCATGTGTGTGTCATTGCACTTTGCTTTTTTCTTAAATAAAACCATCTTAATTCACCCAAACCTGGGGTTTCCTCAGTTGTTACCAGTATACACAGATGCCAATGGTCCTAAAGGTTACCCAGCCTCTTGCAAGCTAATTTCCCATACATTTAAAGTAACACTGACATATTTGGTGGGACCCCCAGCCCCTCCCCCCTTCTTTCAGTAGCAGTCACCAGCTATCCATGCACCAGGACAGTAGCCCAAAGAAATGGTCTTGTCCTCAACTGACAAAAACAGTGCCTCCATGAAGAAAGTATTGTGTAAATGGATTGTTTGCCCTTCCAGATATTCCATTACACTGGAAGAAGAAATGTTCCTTTCCATTGTACTAACAGAAGAATTTCAGGTGTCCTGAAATTTTTGCTAAAATAACAACCAGAGCAACATAAATAAATAAATAAATATTAAAGTAATTGGGTAATTTAAAAAACTAGTCATCATTTAGAATGGTATGCATGTAATCACATGGGGTGTCTGTTCTCTATACCAGTGGTTCTCAAACTGGAGAGTGCAGGACCATCGGGGAGGCACGAGAATTGGTCATATTCTGTAAGCCTCAGAGGCTGCAGCACAGAGAAAAGGAAGTACAGGACCATCTGCTTAATTTAAATGAATTTAAGTCTCTGGGACCAGATGACCTACACCCAAGGGTATTAAAAGAACTGGCAAATGTAATCTCAGAGCCATTGGCAATAATCTTTGAGAACTCCTGGAGAACAGGAGAAGGAGGGAAAATGTTGTCCCCATCTTCAAAAAGTGAAAAAAAGAGGATCCCAACAATTATTGTCCAGTTAGTTTAACATCAAAACCAGGAGAGATTCTAGAGTAGATAATTAAACAGAGAGTCTGTGAACATTTAGAAGGCAATGCCATAATCACAAAAAAGTCAACATGAGTTTCTGAGAAACAAGTTGTGCCAGACTAATCTGATCTCCTTTTTTGATAAAATTACCAGCTTGGTAGATGAGGGGAACGCTGTAGATATAGCATATCTTGATTTCAGTAAGGCCTTTGACAAGGTCCCCATTATATTCTTGGGAACAAGCTAATAAAATGTGGGCTAGACAATGTTACTGTTAGGTGGATTTGTAATTGGTTGACGAGCCAAACCCAAAGGGTGCTCAGCAATGGCACCTCTTCATCCTGGAGAGAAGCAACCAGTGGAGTGCCATAGGATTCTGTCCTGGGTCCAGTGGTATTCAACATCTTTATCAATGACTTTCAATTATGAAAGAATAGAGGGCATGCTCATCAAATTTGCAGCTGACACCATATTAGGAGTAGCAGCTAATACCTCAGAAGAGAGGATCAAAATCCAAAATGACCTTAATAGATTAGAAAGCTGGGCCAAAGCTAACAAAATGAAATTCAACATGGAGAAATATAAGGTATTGCCTTAGGGCAGAAAAATGAAATGCATAGGGGACACCTGGCTTAACGAGACTATGCGTGAAAGGGATCTAGGAGTCCTAGTAGACCACAAATTGAACATGAGTCAACAATGTGAGGTGACAGCTAAAAAGGCCAATGCGATTTTAGGCTGCATCAATAGAAGTATAGTGTCTAGATCAAGGAAAGTAATAATGCCACTCTATTCTGCTTTGGTCAGTCCTCACCGAGAATACTGTGTCCAATTCTGGGCGCAATTCAAAAAGGATGTTGACAAAGGAGGGCAACTAAAATAGTGAAAGGTCCTATGCCCTATGAGGAGAGACTTAGGGAGCTGGGTATGTTTAGCCTGGAGAAGAGATGGTTAAAAGGTGATATGACAGTCCCGTTTAAATGTTTGAAGGGGCATCATATTGAAGATGGAGCAAGCTTGCTTTCTGCTGCTCCAAAGAATAGGACCCAGAACAATGGATGCAAGCTACAGGAAAAGAGATTCCACCTCAACATTAGGAGGAACTTCCTGACAGTAAGGGCTGTTTGAGAGTGGAACACATTCCCTCGGAGAGTGGTGGAGTCTCCTTCTTTGGCGGTCTTCAAACAGAGGCTGGACAGCTGTTTGTCGGGGATGTTTTGATTGAGAGTTCCTGCATGGCAGAGGATTGGACTGGATGGTCCTTGTGGCCTTCTATGAGTCTATGGTTCTAAGGGAGGTATGAGACTTGGAAGCCCTAATCCCTCCTCTTCCTATTCCCAAACTTTTTCTGTCCTGGAGGGCAAGAAAAGGGCAAGGTGCTTGGAGCCTCTGACTGAAGGAGGAAGAGAGCTATTTCCTTATAAAATGTTAAAATATGAATATACATGAATGTCTGAACAAAAATACAAACTTTAAATAAACAAAATATTTTTATTTATATATTGTGTTGAGCAGGGGGGACACGATGTCTGAATAGAGATGTAAAGGTGGTTGCAAGGATAAAAACTTGGAGAACCACTGCTCCATAGTGATTCTATATAGGTTATCTCATAACCTATGAGATAAAAATGTTACCATTGTCTTCCATCATGGAAGCCATCAAAATTTAAGTGAATGTGGCACATACAGTGATAGAGGAAGAAGCACATAGACATCCAGCATTTTCCTAGGAGGTTTCTCACCACTGCGTTAAAGAAACTTCAAATTCCTTGACTGATGTGTGGCATGTGTGTATATACACATACAGACATACCACCACCACCACACCTCACATCTACCCACTTCCTACATATATCTGCACCATTTATCCAAACTGAAGACTGATTTAAAGTTTCCTGTGTTCCTTGGCCTTGCAGAGAGTTAAATTCACATCCTTGGGGAATATAAAAAGGAAATAAGAAGTCTTTCTGGTAATAATCTTTCCTTTTATTAACAAATGAACTTCCACAGACCAACTTGATACATCTTTATTTTGTATTTTTTTTTTTACAAGTGCAAAAGTTCACAACTGAACACCACCAGTTGAACCTTGTCCAAAAGTACTCAGCAAACAAAAGGGGAAGAGGCAAATGTTCACCCCCTCACACTTTTGCTGATATCCTGTAGATAAAGAAATAAAAGAGAGAAGTGGCCTCTGATCTGTCAGAGAGGGAGAAATATTTTGGAGGGTTTTGATCGCTGCAGATAGGATAGGCAGTGTCACTGAATATTCTGCTATTGTTGATAGCCAGAGCCAGATGATGCTGGCATGGTGATGTGTTAAAGGGGAGGAGGAGTGTTGATTTTTTTCACCGTTTAAAAAACTGTGCAACTCTCAAAATCACACAAATAAAATAAATGTTTGCAAATGTGGACAGTTTGGATGTAACCCTTCAGTTTTTATGAATTTTATGATTATACCGTTTGAGATGCTTAACACAATTTAGCAATTTAGCAAAACTGTAGACCCCATCAAGTGGTCTAACTCGCACCTCTGCTGTAAAAATGGTTAAGACATCAAGTGAAGATTAAGTGAAGGCTCTGCAAATAAGTTACAAACTGTAACATCTCAACATTTTCTCAGTTCTTCCATCAGCTGATAGAGGTAGGCACATGTGGAAGGAGCAGAGGAAGTGAGATACTACTGCTACTACTGCTGCTACTACTACTGCTATGAGTGTTGTGGATGGGAAGCTCCACTGAAGGGTTTCAATGTCAAGAACGCTCAGCTTTGAATTAAACAAAACTTTATTTACCCAACTGGATTTCCAACTGGAATTAGGCAGCTACTCATGATTGAAGTGCTAGGACGAATATCTATAGTTTTATGTCAGGAGTATAAGCACTGTCAACTTTCATCTTCACTGAAAGTCAAAGCCACTTCTGAAACAGTCTCCTGGAAGCTGATGCTTCATGCAAAAAAAAGTCCAGACATTTTTTTTAAGCTACCCTATTTGATAGTAGTACCTCTATGAATTCTAAGCAGTGCCATGCATAGCACAACAGCTCAAGTACCTAATTGCTGTGTTTTGGTGAACTCTCAGGGCAGTCTGCATGCAACTTCAGAGTTAGACTGACTACACTCAGGGAATGATACCTCCTCCCTAAAAATTATTTCATGGAATGTAGGCAGTTGGATCTCGACATGCAAAGACAAAGGTTTTATTGATTACTTGAATAAGTTAGACATAATTTTCCCTCAAGAGATTTGACGCTGTGATCATATTTACATTAATATTTACTTTAATAGATTAGTATCTTATAGTCTCCCTGCCTCATGGGTCACCATGAGTCGAGATCAAGTAGAGGGCAGTTACCAAAGTGGTAAAGGTAGAGCTAGCCAGGGCCTATGTCTTCTGGACTCTTCTTCTCATGAAGCTAGGATAATACAGCTACCAAATGATGACTCTTTCATACTAGCCCTTGTCTTTGAATTATTGGCATCTAACTTGACATAACTTGTATTTAATGTTTATTTTGCTCCAATGGCATGTAAGGATTATGCTATGTCAACTTGGCTCAAGACTTAATGTTGTTACCCAGAACAGATGGTTAAATTCCCCTACGTCTTCCCTGTTATTGTGGGTGATTTTAATGTGAGGACAGAAACAGATCAGATGGATCTCTCTTCTCACTGCACCATCAAAAAGCAAGAAAGAAACAACTTAAAGCCAACTCATGAGACTCTAAAGATAATTCCATCAATTCTACAGGGATAGCCCTGCTTTTTTTTTTTTTAAGTTTATTTCTTCATTCTGAACGGCACTATTCCTAATGACATATGAGGAGAATTTACATTTGTTTCCTCCATATGGTCCAGTGTCATAGATTATATTTTCATCCATAAATACTTGAAAACATTAGGCTTTAACTTTAGAGTAAGAAAGTGTTCTGACAGTGACCATCTGCCCTTGGAATATTCTCTGGCTATACCAGTTTTGCTAAAGCTGGATTTGCAGCACTGCTCACCTTCTAGCTTAACTTTTGAGGCAAATACAATCAAGATTAAATGGTCCATTGAAAAAGGGAAGGCTTTTAACAGTCTCATCCAACTATACCACAGTATTAATTACATCAGCAAAATTGAAGTAGACCTGAGGATGGTATACTGGCTTATACAGGATTTGCACCTCTCTCCACAGGTTGGTACAAACACCAAAAAATACTCAAAAGTCCGTATCAATAGGTGGTTTGACAGAAAATGTGTCAGTCCTAGAAGGAAAATGCAAACAGTTTACTATGTAGTTGGCCCTCCACATTTACAGATTTGAGATCCATGGATTTGATTATTTACCGGTTTGCCACTGCTATTTAAACCCCCCCAAGCCTGAGGCCACCACATGCACATCCAGACAACAGCCTCAGGCCTCGGGATTTAAGAGCGGTAACACTAGCAATTGCCACGGCTGCCACCAGATGCCTCCCAAAGCTGGTTGCTCTGGGGCTATATGCTGTTGTATGCCCTTTTTAGCAGCCTGGTCTTTTTTAATAATAATAATACATTTTATTTTTAACCCACCCCTCTGCTAGGCAACCGGGCCGGTGTACAATACAAGAGTAAAACACATACAAGAGTAAAACACATCAATCAACTCAATTCCCTAACCCGCCCACCCCTTAAAAGTAAATTAAACTAATATGGTATTAAAATAACAGAATAAAACCAAGACATCATATAATTAAAACCATAAAACAGGCATTAAAAAAGGCAATGGCAGCTAGGGGAACAGGTAGACAAGTCCAGACTATCTTTGGGGTTGGGAGATTATTCCGGGAAGGCCTGCCGGAAGAGATCCATCTTTACTGCTTTTTTAAAGCAGTCAAGAGAGGTAATAAGACGGATCTCATCCGGCAGGCCATTCCATAATCTTGGAGCAGCGACAGAGGGCCCTCTGGGAGGTCTGTGACAGCCTAGTTGTCATAGGCTGTAGCAGATTTCTCCCAGAGGACCAAAGTGCACGGGGGGGGGGGGGGGTATCGTATGAGAAGAGGCAGTCCCAGAGATAAGTTGGACCCAAGCCATGTAGGGCTTTAAAGGTCAAAACCAACACCTTGTACTGTGCCCGGAAACTAATTGGCAGCCAGTGGAGAGACTTCAGCACTGGTGTAATGTGCTCTCTCCTAGATGTACCAGTGAGTAATCTGGCTGCCATATTTTGAACCAATTGAAGTTTCTGGGTTAAGCACAAGGGTAGCCCCATGTAGAATGTGTTACAGAAATCCAAACGTGAGGTTACCAGAGCATGTACCACAGTTTCAAGGTCCCTAATCTCCAGGAAAGGGCGCAGCTGGCATATCAGCCGAAGCTGACAACATGCACTCCTGACCATCGCATTCACCTGATTGGTCATGTGAAGCGACGAATCTAGGAGTACCCCCAGACTGCGAACACAGTCCTTGGAGGAGAGTGTGACTCCATCCAGGACTGGGAATTGTATTCCCAAGCCTCTTTTCGGGCCCATGAGTGTTAGTACCTCCGTTTTGTCTGGATTCAGTCTCAATCTCTTTTTCCTCATCCAATCCATTACCGCCTTAAGACAATCATTGAGAGGAGAGATGCCATCTGAAGTCTGGGCAGATGATCGGATCATGGAGAGGTATATCTGGGTGTCGTCAGCATACTGAAGACACCGTGCTCTATGCCTCTGAATGATCCCTCCCAGCGGCTTCATATAAATGTTAAATAGCATGGGGGACAGGATGGCACCCTGAGGGACGCCACAATTAAGCTCTATTTTAGAAGAGCAGCTGTCCCCGAGCCTCACCCTCTGGGATCTGCCCGAGAGAAAGGAACGGAACCACTGCAAAGCGGAGGTAGTCAGCCAGTGCAACCATGGCAGTCTCAACTCCATATCCTGTCCTAAAGCCGGTTTGAAATGGATTGAAATGGATTTTTACCTTCCTTCTCTCCCCAGCTAGGCAGGATGGTCTCTGTGTGCCTGAAGCCCAGATGAGGTTGCTGGATTGCTTTCTGATTACTTTTTTCCACATTCCCACTCCCCTCACCCAAGGTGGGGTGATTGCTCTCAATTGTTCTCCAGGAAGTCTGAGCAGCTGGAGTGGGAGACCATAGAAGCAAGCCATCAAAAAATAATTCAGCAGCCCCATCCTGGTTTCAGGCATTCAGAGGCCAGCTCGCCTAGCTGGAGAAGCCCTCACCAATGTCAAGAATACATTATGCTTATGTATGCAGAATAGGAAGATGACATTTGGTCCTGTATCTCCTGCAGCAAAACATTTTGGCCAGTCTAATTTGTTTGTATAATTTATTTATATACATCTTTTTTTTTCTTTTTTGTCTTGAAGGGCTCTGAAGAATTTTCACACCCACAGACACAAGTACACACATCCATACCTTAGTGGGAATGAAGTGTGGAACTATTTCTCTTCCTGGTGATGTGACAAAACTAGTCTGAAACATGAATGAGGAAAAACAAGCTGCAGGCATTTGACAGAGTTTCATGAAAGCCAGAAAAAAATGGTTGAAACAAAACAAAACCACCAAGGAAAACAACACCAGAGATATAGGGCATCAAAATAGAAGGCTCTCAATATATTTGGCCTTATATTTCTTTCAACAGGTTTTGTCAAAAGCTCAGATT
This sequence comes from Phrynosoma blainvillii, assembly GCA_026167975.1. Lineage (NCBI taxonomy): Eukaryota > Metazoa > Chordata > Lepidosauria > Squamata > Phrynosomatidae > Phrynosoma > Phrynosoma blainvillii. Next base: position 161,273,023 of record JANUYF010000004.1, read on the forward strand.
TACTCTGTTCTGCCCTGGTGATACTTTTTCAAAGCAAAGGCTTTCGTTCATGCAACATGGCTTTTCCTCTTCTCACCTGGTCTCCAACATCTGGAAACATGGTTTCTTCCCTGATGCTATAACCTAGTGGATTTCTTGTTCCTGAAAAAACAATATATATTTTAAAAATGTACTCTCTTAACAATGGATAAAAGTAGCATGGGAGTACTTTCTCCCCTCCTTCAAGTTCTTAGTGGTAGATCCCTTGACTTCCCCATGAAGCTGCTATACTGGGTGAGGTTTGTAGGGTGATAGGTGTTACAGGAAATGGAAAATTCCCAGTTCTAGGTGGAAAGGTGGGTTCTAAATGTTGGATATAGCAACTCTTGCATGCTGAGACTCCCTAGGACTTTAAGTGCATGTTTGTGGTAACTTCCTGTTTTTTTGAACATGCACTCTCACGTCTTTCGAGCACACCTTAGTCTCCAGTCTCTATTTTGTCTTCATGTGGTTAGCATGTTTCTTTTTAGACGCTGACAAACTTTTCTTCCAAATGCCTTTCTTTCAAGTAGCATGTAGAACTTCTATTTCTTTTATCTTTACCATAAAGCTGTGCCTGTGTATGAGCTATGTACAAGACAAGATCTATGAGTAAAACTATTTTATGTTACTTTATGTTACTTTAGATGAAGACACTGTCTCATCTTTTACTAAGCTGATACACATGTGTGGAGAATGGTTGGTTGGTCTCCTGTTTCTCCTGTTTCTCCTGCTTTGCTGCAAATGATCTGCTGTTGAAATTTACCAATATCCTAATACTAAATAAACAGAGTAATGAATTTTAAACAAATAATAATAATAATAATAACAACAACAACAACAACAACAACAACAACAACAACAACAGGCAAAACACCTTGCACACAAAGTACTTCTCGACACAACCCGTGTTGGCCATACATTTGTAATCCTTCAGAGACACAAAAGGTTATATTTACCCAGAGAGTGTTTGGAAAATGGGTTCCCATCTGTGTGAGGTAGATGAGGAAAAGAGGGAGGAGGAAGAAATGAAGACCTTGTCTCATCTATGGGAGGAAAAGAAGGTGGTGGAGCTCCTTTCTCCTGCAGAAAGAAAACCATACATTCCTGAGGAAATGAAACAACTGCCACCTTATTTCAGAAATTTGCTTTTGGAGTCCCTGTGATGGGCTCCTGACATATCTGCCCCCGTAAAAAACCCAAATCAACATCCAGGATACCAGTCAATATAAAATGAATGTGAGATATACAAGATTGATAAAGCTGTAGAAATGAGTTAATTAAAAACAAGTGACATCCGTGATTCTGCTAGAACTAGACTTTGGAGCACAAGCTAAGGGCACCACAGCCCAGGATGGGGACAGCCAACCAACAGGATCAAAAGCAGAGGCAGAGGATGAGGAATGGTGACAGCAACCAGGGTCAGGATCGGAACCCTGCATGGGCAGTTGTATACTAGAGTTGACACTTGTTGCTATACAACATCCTTCTGTCTTGTTCACTTTTGACATTTAGTTGGGCAGGTGGGAGGGCCTGACAGAAAGGCTTAAGCTGCACTTGTTGTTTGCATTTCCTCTGAGTGCCACTGGGCTCCCTGTGGGGTTACTAAGCATGCTCAATTCACATTAGGCTATTGGGAAGGGTGGGACTCAAGGTTTGTCCACTCCATTTAAAAAACCCCAACTTTTTGCACACCTTGAGCTTCTCTCGAGCAAGCAGATATTTCTCTTCTTGCTTATTAGTAACCACATTATGGCAACAATCCTAGAAACACTCAGAATGTGCATTCACTATTAAAAGGAATAACTTTTATATTCTAACCCCCCAGAGAAACCTAATTCCATGCTACATAAATCACCACAAAGTAGATACCAATATTAGTTTCATCAATATACTTGCAATTTTAAAAGTAACTCTTTACTTTCCTGTTATTTAAAGCTAACTAAAATAGATACTGCTCTATTACTTTAAATAAAAACACCTGAATCCTACAAGCTAGTGTCTTCTGGTTTGCCTCAACAACCCCAATAGAGAAAAAAACATTGCAAGAGTAGCACTTGAACCATGAAAAGTGAGCCTTTAATAACTGTTGGGGTTTGGTTCCAGGACTACATTTATCAGGATGTGATTATACTAATATGTGACTGGTGCTTAAAAACAACAACAGTACAGTTTTGTTTTTATTTGATCCCAGATAGCTAGGTGCTATGCAATATATTAAAAAGAAAACCAAGGTAGTGATGCTTCTCATGTGCTTTTCATCTAGTAACAGATATATGGAGGAAAGAAAAGATCAAGGAAAGCATGTTCGTGATAGTGAAAAAAATTAAACATTAACATCAAGGTGGGAAAGCAGAAGAAGAAAAAATATCCAAAGTAATAAATCCTCAAGAGTTACTTTTAAAATATTAAAGGAAAGCTGACAGCAGAAACAAGAGATGCTGTGTGTGTAGAGTTGAAAGAGCCAGGTTGGGGAAGCAAAAAGTCAAGGGAGAGCTAAGATGAAGGCACAGCAAGAGAAGGAGGCCAGTGGGAGAGGAGCATGTTTGCATATTCAGTTGATTCAAGTGGTCTGTCCATGCCTGAACAGTACCACTTTGCAGGATGCAGGATGAGCGGTGTGAATGCTCTTTTCCATAAAAAACCTTTCTGCACAACTAGAATGAGGATGCCAGGGAAAAGGGCTCAGGGAACCCTTTCCCTGAACATCCTCTTTTCCTCCATCCAAGCTGATTACTGGTTGACTCTTATTGTGTGTTTTTTCCAAACTTCCTTCCTTACTGCAGCCCAAATTGGTACAATCTGGAGAATCTTTACTACTTGTTACTGTTGAATGTATAAAGTAGTCCTTAGTCTTCTGTTCTGGAAGATCCAATAACTAATGCCAATATTGATTTTTTTAAAGAAGTATTTTCTATCATTTCCAACCTTCCTCTTACCCTTAGTATTCCATATTTTTCCCTTCTACCGCTCGACAAATCTAATCCAAGATTCTAATACTTCCATCTCCACTACCATACTGGCTTCCTAAAGCAGTAGAGAGATGTTGCAAAGAGCCCCATTCATTGTTTGCAGTCATCCTAAAATGGCTGATCCATAACAAGTGTTTCCAAATTATGTTCAAGGAAACCTGGAGTTCCTTGAATGTTGATCAAGGATTTCTCATGGAGAAGACCAGTAATGGCTCACCAAACATACCCCGAAGGAGGGTACCACTGAAGTATTGCATGGAGACAAGGTTTGACAAGTAACAATGCTACCTGTAATGCATTACTACTTCTTATAACAAAGGCATAACAACGTTCTTTTTATGAAATAACCAAATGACTGCTGAAGTCATTACATTTTTGTCAAATGGGTATAGCTTTATTCGTTACTTCAGAAAGGTTGTTCTTTCAAGCCACTCTGGGGGACTGTTGGCCATTTCTGTAATTTTAGGAGTTTTTTTTTAATTAACAGATACATAACGTATCATGAAAGCTAGCATGGTATAGTGGTCTGAGTTTTGGCCTAGGACTTGCTTTGGGCAAGTTACATTCTTTCTCAGCCTCAGAGGAAGGCAATGACAAATTCCTATGAACAAATCTTGCCAAGAAAACCCTGTGATAGGTTTACCTTTGAGTTGCTGTAAGTCAGAAATGATTTGAAGACACACAATTAAATAACATATCACACAAATAACATATCTTTTAAAATCTTCATGATTTAGCATTTAAAAATCAGAAGAATGCAAATTCCTGCAACACAAAACAGAAAATAGCTTTTTAAAGAAGATCCTTATTTACCTGGGAAATAGGAACAGTGGCGTTTAAGGGTGGAGCTGATACTTTCTTGGAAGGTTCTGAATCTTTATTTGGCTTGGATCGGAACCAACTGAACCAGCCAAAGCCAGAGGCCTGAAAAACAACAAAAGTTTGAGTGTGGAGGATTGTTGGGCACTTCTCTTTCTAAGGGAAGTGGTCAATGAGCATTGAAAGATGGCAGAAAAAACTGGAAGGCTTCAAAATCAGCATGATATTTGCCTGTTCTGTTTTGCAAGTAGGATAGAGGAGGACCAACATTCTTAAAAACTTTTAATATATAAGGTAAAAAGTAAGGACAAGACTGACATACACACAGGCTGGCATCCTATTAGTCACATACACATGTGTATGTTTTCTTTATGCCCGCCTATACCCTTTTCAGGTCACTGTGGAAGTTGGGCCTGCCTTCCTCCCTCTGCACTGCTCAAAGACTCCCCTTCCCCAGACTTACCGTACAGCTTCTGATGCACCCCCAATGGGCTATTCCATGCCTCATGGAGAGCAGGCAAGATCAGAGAAGCATCTGGCTATTCCCCTGTTGCCAGAATGGAAATGACTGCAGTAGCACTGAGACCTCCAGAGGACCCTGGAAGATCTAGTCCCACTAAGGAGATATAGCAGAGCCTTCTCCAATCCTCCCTGCTCCCCATGCAGCATGGAATAGCCATGAAAGGAGTCTTTAGAATCTCTGCATTATATCAGAGTGGTGGTATATGACCTAATCTTGTGCAGTTTTGCATTCAGAACTACTACACTACTCTGAGCCAAATAGGATTGCAGCCACTGTATGACAGGTGAGAATGGAGTCCTGGTTATAGATGATGGGAAATGAATTTCAACACATCTGGGGGCTCCTGGATGGGGAAGGCTGCTTTAAAATATGGGCCTCAGCACACTGCTCAGTCAGTTCAGCTACTCTTCTCAATAAGACACCTCACCTTGGTTTGATCTTGCTTTGCCTCTTCCTCTGGTGGCTTCTCTGATGAAACTCCCTCCTCTGTACCTTCTTCTGGGGACTGTGGGATATCCTCAGTAATGGATATAGTTGAACTCTCAGAGACAGATCGGGTCCGGGCATTTACTGTCTTCTGTTATGAGGCCAAAAAAAATGGTCATTCAAATGTCCTGGTAAATTAGGGAGGCAGCAGGGAGCAGGGCTACACAAACAATACATCAGGAGAAAATTATCTGTAGCCTAGACCCTAACTTAGCTTATACACTAACCTTATCCATAACATTAAAGATGGGCCAAAATCTTTCCTTACTTAGCTCCTCATCAGAACTATCCTATGGGCCAAATTAATATCTTTATCATTTCACAAGTGGAATGAATAAATCTGAGAGACAATGACTTGCCCAAGGCCACCAAGGAAATCTATGACAGCAAGGAGACCTAAGCCCAAGTATCCCACATCCCATTTCATCATGGAATTGTTACACTTTATGAATCTGTGTGCCATTTTGGAGACTGCACTGAACGACGTTTGTTAAACATTTAAAATAAAGACATAGATGTATGTTTTTTCAACATTCTGTTGACCACAAGGCCCTTTATTCTCCATTTTAGATAGATGTTTGTGAAGAAGGAACATATAGTCATAAGAACAGAAGAGGAATTCTGTTGGGACAGCAAGTCCAAAATGCTGCTTCCCACTGCCAACTGTCTGGGGGCAGCCCAAAAGCAAGAGATGATGGTAATTGCACCCTCCTGTTGTTCTTCCTTAGTGACTGGTATTCAGATATATGTTACTTCCAATAATGGGGTATATATAACCATGGTCACTAGGAGTCTTTCTTAACCTCATCCTCCAGGAATTTGTCTACCTGCCTTTTAAACCTGTACAAGTTGGTGGCTATCACAACATCTTCTGGTAGTGTATTCCATCGTACAACTATGCACTAAGTAAAGAACTATTTCCTTTTATCTGTCCTGAATCTCCCACCATCCAACTTCACTGGATCACATTCATTTCTAGTAGGAGTATAATTCCTACTTCTCCATCTATTCTCCATCTATTTTATAATTTTATAATGCAAAATGGCACAGTTAGTCTGAATTCCTTTTGTTTCATAATATATAGGGAAGAGACACTGCATCTCAGACCATCAATAATAACTTTGAACTTAGGGCAAATTGCATTCAGCAGGACAACAGCTCTCAGGAGCTCCAGCCAAACCATGCTGGTACGACAGACAACAACAGCCAGCATTGTGATGGTCTATGGCTGCTAAACTGAGATTTCGGGGAGGGATTGGGAGGAGGAATATCTCAGATCTCTCCTACATTCTTCTAATGCTTATGCCTCCCTTTTCCGTCTCCCTCCATCTCTCACCTGATGGTGCTCTAGAAAGTTCTTCTGATTTCCCAGGAAGTGGTATGTCCCAGAGGATTCCACAGTTTCTCCTGCAGATCAGATTAAAAGAGATTTTATTATTCCTATATATAACCCTAATGCCCTGAAAACGGTCTTTGTGTAACCAGAGCACCTAGGTTATCAAGCAAAAGTGCTGCTCCATAGACAGAAGCAGGCAGAAAAATTCTTCTGGGAAGTACTTGAGCTTGGAAATGTTAGTGTTTATGTTAATACATTGCCTTTATTTCAAAAATTAATTTGTTAATATTAATCATATCCATAGAAATTATAAAATTAGTTCATGATATTAACTGTTAATAATGCATTAGTAACACATGACATTTAAATTTAAACCATTCAATTAAGGTAGTAAAAATGGCACAAGCTATAGTCTTCTGTCCCTAGAGTAAAAATCATGCTGTAAATGTATTTTACATCTTCTATTTCTGTGCTTATTTTTACAGCAGGGCTATAAGAAAGAAACCAGACAAACTCTTCATATAATTTTATTTTCAGCACCTGCAAAAGTTGCACCCACTGGTCTGTATACATCTAGTTACCACTAAAACACAGAACCAGAGCCATTAAAAATGACAGCAATGATACAGATAAAGAAATAGCTGTGTTGCCTATTTTAATCTACTGTGGTGCTGCTAATTCTGTAAAGACAATTAATGTGGTTTTTCTTATGTAAATACAAGCCACAGGAACTGCAGCAGAGAGAAAGATGGATTTAACTCCCTCTCTCTATTTCACTCAAAAATCTGTTCATTTAAACTGCTGTTTACATCTCAAGGGAAGCCTACCCTGCTGTCTATAGAAGCTTCCCATGACATGTAAATAGCAACATGGGAGTTTTTCACATGATCCTTGTTCTGGCCGCGATTGCATTAATGAAGGGATGTTCATACATATTGGTTTGGGAGCAATCCCTACTGCACATTCTTCCATTAGCATGACCAGGTTAGTGCTGGCCCCTCATGCTCTCTTCTGCCCTCATCCTCAACCCAGCCTCTCTGCCCTATGCTCTAACCCGGGGTCGGCAAGATTTTCAGACCTGGGGCCGATCGCTGGTCCCCAGGTCTTCCACCGGGCCGGGGGGGGGGGGGGGAATGGCGGCACGCACGCTCGCTCACGCATGTGCAGTACTTCCGGAGTACTGTGCATGCGCAAGCAAGTCACAGCCGCCATTTTGGCAAACAAAATGGCGGCCACGACTCATTTGCACATGCGCAGTACTCGGCACATGCACAAACGAGTCGCAACTGCCATTTTGTTTTCCAAAATGGCAGCCACGGTTCGTTCACGCATGCGCAGGAATACTGCACATGCGCAAATGAGTCGCGGCTGCCATTTTGAAAAACAAAATGGCAGCTGCGCCCCGCACAGCGGCGGGGGCCGGTCCAGAGGCCTCGGGGGGCCACACTCGGCCCCCGGGCCATAGGTTGCCGACCCCTGCTCTAACCAGTATGTCTTGTGATTCTGTGGAGGGTTGTTGTTTTTTTAAAGCAAAGCAGCTTCATTTTTAAAATGTAACTGTGGTGTTATGTGTTTAAAAACAAGAAAAGAGAAGTTTTTAAAAAGTTATTCTGGAAAAGTGAAGGGGAGTGGGGATGGGGAGAGGAAGAGACACTCACACCACATGACCATGCAATCCCAGAACTGCAGTAGGAGCAAGTTACTGCACCTGAGGACTAGCACCATACCAGCGCTATGGGGATCTTATTGATGGGTTTTTCTGTCAATGGCTAATCATGATTAAAGTATAAGGCAGTGGTGAGAGGGAGACGGCATCCTATGATATGTTTGGCCAAAGGCACTATTTTCCAACTTGTATGGCAGTTTAAAAGCTGCGAGTGATGAGGTCCTTAGAGAGGATTTCCCCCCCTCTGGATTATAGCAGAGAAAGAAAGAAAAAATCCTCCAACCCACATATATGTGAGCTGAACATTCTTCCTTGTGGCTCCTATTTATATAACCAAAATTGTGTTCCTTGTGGCTCCTATTTATATAACCAATATTGCATGAATTCATGCCATGATTAGCTTGATCACAATCTGTGTCATGTTTCCTTTGGCCGTGTGTCTAATTCATTTTTAAAAACAAAGCAGAAGTTCACAAGGATTTTAAAAGTAATTCCTATGTAGACCCCACATTTCAGGCTGCTAAACACACTTTCTTTAGAGTATGTGCAATTGAATCCAGGTCATACTACACAATTATAGAACTATGATTCCTCTGTAACCACCATGGCTGTACTCTATGGAATCCTGAGTTTCTCAGCTTCTATGCCCCTCATTCCCCTTTTCCTGTATGCATTTTAATCACATCATCTGCTGCCTGCTGTTAATCACAACCTTCAAAAGCATCAATCATACACCAAAACATCCCAGCCTCCTCTCTCAAAGAATCTGCATCTTTTGTAACTATGAATTATGAAGTTCCTAGACCAACAAATGTTTCCATCAGTCTCCCCCTTTCTGCTGTTCTTTGGAAATTACAATCAGGGGAGGATGCACCCTCGTAAGAATCAATAAGTGTTTTTAATGCTTAAATTAAAAAAAGAGGCTATGTACATTTTGGATGTGAACATGCCTGTATTATCTTTTTTTTATCCCCTTCAGATAGGGATGGGAAACCTTTGCCTTCCAGATATTCTGGAGGTCAGTTGTCAGGGGCCCCAGCCAGCATGTCCAATGGTAAGAGATAATGGGGGTTGTAGTCCAAACCATGTTGCCAAAACATTTCTGACTCTGCCTGGGAAGACAGACAGAGGAAGACAGGCATGGATCAAGTGGAGAGTCATCTGAACAGGACATTGAAGCAAGTAGGTCTTGTTCCATCTCATCTCACTGAACTAATCAATGCTATCCATGAATGAGAATGTCACACACTCTTGGACAGGAGACCAGTATGAGCAGGAGAAAGGTCAGTTTTCCTTAATTAACTTATTTCCAGCAGCTGCAGTCCATCCTGGCTGGTCCTTTCACTGGCAGGTCCTTCCACTAGCCATATTGTTTGGAGAATTCTGGTAGGTTTAGCCAAAACAAATAATACTTGCAAGCTCTGGAGAAGCCATGCATGTTGCTTGTCTCACCACCACTAGAATCAAGGGATTAGTTTTAAATATTTCCCACCCTGAGACTAAATAAGCAAACATATACATACATCATCTTAGATAATCATAGCAGTCCTCTTTACCTGGTGGCTGGTGCAAAGATGAGGAGAGTTCATCTGGAAGTCCTCCTAGTGATGGAATGGAGACTTGGCCAATGCCTGGTGGATGTATCTCCAAACCAGCATCTGTTGTATCTGATAGATGTCCAGGTCTAGGATAGAGATATAGTTCCTGGTCCACCCCTGGTTCATGGCACTGCGCTGAGGCTCCTTGTGACAGAGGAGAAGATGTTTGGTGGTCCAGATCTGCCATGCATCCTTGACTTTGTGCAAACTCTGAATGGGGAGCCAGACCTAGATGACATAAGATTGGATGTGAAACATCTGTATTATTCCCAATTCAGGAATCAGGAACTGAGGCAGAGATCTAATTCAAGATAAAGCATTAAATGGATGAGCAATTAAGAGGAAGTGAAACAGCTCAGTCACCGAGGACAAGATTTTAAAAAGCAGAAGGTTCCAGGTGCAGTCTTTGGATCTTATAACAAAAGGATGAAGTAGTACATGCCAGGATAGTCCCTGATATGAGACATTAGACAGCTATCGCCAATCAGAACAGACAACATAGGGCTAGATGAACCAGTAATTTGACTACTTATAGAAAAGCTTCTGTGACTTTGGCGTTGATTTTAGACCCAAGCACCTAAGTCTGGCCCCACACTACCAACAGTCAAGCAGCCCAGTTCTTTACAGAAAAGTCAGCTCCATTTGGCTCAGTGACTTGCTTCCTGGTAAGAATTATGTGTAAACTAAATCCATAGGTAATTACTTTGCAGTACCATTACTCACAAAAATCATCCCATTTGGTAAGCAAGGACAGCAGACAGGGAGTGGAGACCTTACTGGGGTAGCTACTACTGAAAAACTCATTTCCATGTAATAACACACCATGAATGAATGTTGAAAATGATATATATATATATATATATATATATATATATATATATATACACTACAGTTCTCGGAATGCCACAATCAGCATGTCCACTAGCATTGCTGATTGGGAGATTCTGGGAGCTGTAGTCTAAAAAGTAATGTGCAAACTCTGCCTATCACTCAACATACAAGGAGATGCAGAGGAAGATCTTTAATGTGGATCTCAGGCTTTGGGTGAAAGTATATTTTAGATGTAAGCTGCTTTGATTGCCATGGTAAGGTGGGGTATAAAAATAAAATTATTATTATTATTATTATTATTATTATTATTATTATTATTATTTATATGGGGAGAGATGATCCTTCAAATACTATGGCTCCATGCAAATTAATACCAGCACTTTGTATTGGATCCAAATACAAACTAGGAGCCAGTGAATATGATGTAGTACTGGCATAATATCACTGTTAACACCCAGCTCAAGTCTCAAATATGCCAAATTAAATTTAAAAGGATAGTTTTATTCAATCTGATACACTTAAGAATGTTCTTGTCTGTTATACAGGCTATGGTTTGTTTGGTTATTTAATTCTTTTACCTGGTATTGTTCCACTGATTTCAGGAAACTCTGGTTGTGTGGATGTAGCACTGAGAAGATTTCCTTCCTCCTTAATCAGATGAGAGAGAAGAAAAGGAATAAGAAGAAGAAGAAAGAGATCCTGGAGACCCACCAGTCATGAAGGTTGGGAAAGTACCAGGAAGAGACAGGTCATAGAAACCATTGACAAATCCCTCTAATTTTGCCATTTGATTTTGCCATTTTTATATAAGGGACACCATTTTATTGTCCATCATATTTAATGGGACTTGAACATCCACAGATTTTGGTATCCACAGGAGGTCCTGAAACCAATTCCCAGTAGATACCAAGGGCTCACTGTATTAGTTTAGAATATATATACCACTTTTCTGCCTTCAAAATGACACCAAAAGTGGTGGACAAATATGACAAACTCTAACAGTGTTTACAAAGAAGTCCCTGAAGGTGAAACTGGGAAACAAATTGAGGAGAGGTGACAGGTAAAGTGCAGATTAACTGATCACCATGGCAGTAGAAGCATGTGCTTGCCTAAAACAGGGGTGATAGTCAAACATCACCATGGGGTAATGGAGACATATTTTCTCTGATGGTCTTGCAGAAGATGGCAATCATGAAGGGGGTGAAGGAGGAAGCAGGAAGTTGGGTTGTTGGCTTGGAAGCAGCTCTGAAGAGTTAAACTAGACCACCACACGGTGGAGGATTTCTTCACAGCTCATCTGGGCTCTAGAAACTTCGGGCCTCTGCAGATGGGCGGCTCTGAGCCACCCCAGGAAGCAGTGGATCGGGGCTGCGGCAACCCCCTTTCCTCCCTTTTGCTGCTTCCTCACCCTTTTTGGCACAGCGTGTCCGAACACTGCAACGGGAGGGCGTCCTGACACCGTGCGCCGTGCATAATGGCGTGCGGCATCAGGACAGTGTCAGCGTGGGGTTGGGGCGGCCAGCATGCAGCTGCCCCACCCCGACTCTACTCCAGGCCGGCCCTTAGTCAGGGAAGGACAGAAAGAAAGCCATATGCCATTAAATGTCATTCTCTCTGCTAGAGGTCTAAGCAGAAGATCTGAGCCAGGGACCCTGCAGACCCTACCAGGTGCTGCTCCAATCTCCCACATTGGGCATATACAGTAATTACAATAAAAATGAAGCAATACAACAACAACAAAAATATGGATGGATATGGCCAATCCTAGTACTGAACTGATCTGTGGCCTGGTTCTTGTGTTTTTATTTATATTATGTCTGAATGTGTGTGTGTGTGTGTGTGTGTACATATACACTGTACACCACACACACACATGCAATTTCATATTTATTTTTATTTCTTAAATTAGATGAGGATCCTGGTCCCTCTACCAGCACAGCAGAATGAAAAAGGCTCTGGATGCAGCAGTGATGTGGAAAAGAACAAAAAGGTGATGTGTTCCCATCAGATATACCTGTGAGGGAGGTGGGGTAGCCAGAAGGCTTCCTGAGCAAATCTCTGAGTACTATCCGGTTTGTAAAGGAGAATATAATCCTTCAGTTAACTTGGACCTGAGCCGACCTGAGCTTTTCATTCATGACAAGACTCTTATCTGACAAGACTCGTCATAGGAAATTTCTTCGTTCCTATCGAGAGACAATACGTGCAGTGAGGAAATCTTTTTCCTCTGCACGTACTGCGTCTGTGGAATCCCATCCAACAGAACTGTTTAGGGTGGTGAGGGAGCTGACACAGGTTCCCCCTGTGCAGAACCCTTTATTTAACCCGACAACAGCCTGTTGTGATGTTTTTAACAGCTATTTCGCAGATAAAATCTCTCAGATAAGAGCTGACTTGAATGCCGGGATTACAGCAGAATTGACTGATGAGGTGTCCAGTAAACCCGTTTTTGAGATTAAATTGGATCAGTTCGAGACGGTGAGTACTTGGACAAGATCCCTGCCCATCTTGGCTGGTTGTCCTGGGGGGCGATGCCTTGATAGCTTTTCTTAAAAAGGTCATCAATGCATCCCTTAGGGAAGGAATTGTTTCAACATGTTTAAAGGAAGCGGTTGTTAGACCACTCCTGTAGAAACCTTCCTTGGACCCCCTGGATCTGAAAAATTATAGAACAGTTTCTCATCTACCATTTTTGAGCAAGGTGATCGAGCAAGCTGTCGCCTTTCAACTTCAAGTGATCTTGGATGAAAACGATTTTCTAGATCCATTTCAAACCAGCTTCAGACTGGGATATGGGGTGGAGACTGCCATGGTCACTCTGGCAGATGACCTGCACCTGAGCACCGACAGGAGGAGCGTGACCCAGTTGGTGCTTTTGGACCTCTCAGCGGCTTTTGATACGATAGACCATGACATCCTCTTGGAACGCCTGAGAGAGTTAGGAATGGGAGGCACTGTACTTCAGTGGTTCTGTTCCTTCCTCTTGGGCAGATTCCAGAGAGTGTCGCTCAGGAACAGTTGCTCTTCAAAAACAAAGCTTAAATGTGGCATCCCTCAAGGTGCCATCCTGTCCCCGATGCTGTTTAATATCTATATGAAGCCGCTGGGGGGAGATCATCCGTAGACATGGGGCAAGGTGTTATCAATATGCTGATGACACCCAAATATATTTCTCCATGTCTCGGTCAGCAGCCATGACGACAGATGGCAGTTCTTCCCTCAATCAATGTCTCGAGGCGGAAATGGACTGGATGAGTTAAAACCAACTCAAGCTGAATCCAGATAAAACGGAGGTACTTACAGGAGGGGGCCCCAAACCAGGTATTGGGTCACAACCTCCAGTCCTGAACGGGGTCACGCTCTCTGCTAAGGACTGTGTTCACAGTTTGGGGGCGCTCCTAGACTCGTCGCTTCACATGACAGATCAGGTGAATCAGGTCAGGAGTGCCTGTTATCAGCTTCAGCTGATACACCAGCTGCGCCCCTTCCTAGAAGTAAGGGAACTAGAAATTGTGGTGCATGCGCTGGTAACCTCATGTCTCAACTTCTGCAATGCACTCTACATGGGACTACCCTTATACCTAGTCCGGAAACTACAAGTAGTACAAAACACAGCAGCCAGATTGATCACTGGGAAATCTAAGAGTGATCATATTACACCTGTTCTGAAATCTCTCCACTGGCTGCCTATTGGTTTCTGAGCACAGTATAAGGTGTTGGTGATGACCTTTAAAGCCCTACATGACTTGGGTCCAACTATCTAACGGATCGCCTTCTTCCATATAATCTGCCCCGCACCCTGAAGTCCTCTGGGAGGAATTTACTGCAACAGATAAAAACTAGATTAGCAGCAACCTCCCAGAGAACGTTTTCTGCCACCGCTCCCAGACTGTGGAACACCTTGCCGGAAGAGATCCATCAAATAACCAACTTGGATAGCTTTAAAAAGGCTATCAAGACGGATCTCTTCTGGCAGGCCTTCCCAGGATAGACTACTCCACTTGAACTGTGCTTCTCTTCGATATACATCTCTGTTATACACTCTTATTGGTGTCCCAGAGCGTATGTTGTTTTAATCTTTATGCTTTTATTATTGTATTTAGTTTTAAGGGGAGTACTGTATTACGGTTTTATGGCATGTATGTTTTTAATCTGTATTTGTACTTGTAAGCCGCATTGATTGCTAAGGCAAAAGGCGGGGTATAAGAATTATTATTATTATTATTATTATTATTATTATTCATGAAATTCATAATTAGTTTAAATTATTCAGATAGGATCCATACACACTGTCTAATCTCATGACGCACTCTGGTTATATATTCTGCCTCCCTTTGGCTTGATCTCCTACCTCCCAAATCAGTCCACCTTCATTCCTCTCCAGAATTCTCACCTTCCACTGCCGATGTCGGTCTCGAAGCTCCACAAGCCAATCTGGTTCCAAAGTCACATCTTGTTCAGGTCTCTCCAGGAGCCGTGGATCAGATAGTTTCAGTCGTTCTGCCAGCTGAACCATTAGAAAAGGGAGAAGAGACCGTCAATGGTTATCCCAAAGTGCAAGTTGTCACTGCTGTGGACAGTGAATAGAGGATTTTTTAAGACACATGGCAAGAGAAAATGTTTCAAATCAAACAAATAAGCATAGGATTATAGTAAAATAAATCATTCACCCCACAGATCTAATGGTGCTCTCGTGAGATTTCTAGGACAAGAATAATTCTGTTGACATCATGGAGGGGGGAAATGCCCAGACATTTCAGTTGCCATTCTAGATTACTGCAATCAGAACAGATGCTGAAAATTTTACTTTTGGGGACAATCTCAAACTCTCCCAGGCATGGGCATGCAGGTTAGGGAATTCTGGAAACTGTAGTCCGAAAGACATAACGCTTCCAAGTTCTGGAACATAACATGTGAAACTACTGTATGCTAAGCCTGATCTCTGTTCTGTCTAGCTCAGAATTTTCTATTCTCCCTGAATTCTATCTGAATTTTTCTATTCTACCTGGTAATGGCTCGCTAGAAAAGAAAGGTATTTTTCAGCCCTGATAGCCCTGATCTTTTCAGACAATGCCAGCAATTTAAGTGGGGAAAGTTTGCATCCAAAGAGTGGCATCACTGGATTTGGGGGGGGGGGGGTACGAACCACACCAGGTGACACCCCAGAGGAGGGTTTACACCTGTGGAGGTGGAGAAGCGAGCACACCCTTCATGGCTTCATCACCAGCCCAGCAGGGAGCCGAGGTAACAGTGAGGGAGGTGAAGGGACAAGTGTGCTGCATTCCAGGGAAATTAGAGATGCAGCTTCCTTGTCTTGAATAGGTTTGGTTTATTTATACCCTACCTTTTTCCTGAGGGCTGAAACGTGCCTTCTTATATGCCATTCCCCCACTGGATTTAGGAGAGAACCATTTCTAAACAGTCTCATTTTTGTGATAATTCATGCCTTTGCCAAAAAGGACAATGCAAGTGTCATCTGAAATATTTAAGACAGGGACTTCAAGTGTGAGAACTAGTTGTGCATTCAGTAGTTTCTCAAACAAAGAATCTTCACGCTGTAGGCTGAGTTTCAAAAAGCTGCCATTTTGGATTAACTTTCCAGAATCCCCCATCTAGCATGGACAGTGATCATACTGCTTGGTAGAAGCTGCAATCTCCAAATAGTAATCTTTCTACTTTCTGCCTGCAGGTTTAAAGGAATTTTCAATTTAGGATTCCAAGTGGCCCATGTCAGACAGGCCCAGCCTTCTATGGCAATATAGATGAACCTGTAAATTTATATTTTGGTCCTTTCTCCCCCAAATAATTTTGCCAGAATAAACAAGTATCACAGGGAAGCTCAGTGGAAAAGGGGGTAATAAGTTGTGGCTTTTCATTAGGGAGGAATCTCCTTTACCTCTAGCAACTAAAGAGTAGAGCATTTGCCTCATGTTCCTGGTTTAGGCCACTACCAATATTTAAACCCAAGCCCAGTGCCACTAAGCTAAGCGCAATGTGGTGTAGTGGTTTGAGCACTGGACTACAAATTTGGAAACAAGGGTTCAAATACCTGCTTGGCCATGGAAACCCATTAGGTGACCTTGGGCAAGTCACATTCTCTCAGCCACAAACTGTTCCAAATCTGCAAAGAACTTCCCAGATCAACATCATGAAACTATCAGGTAGAGCACATGAGATATAGAATTTTACCCGTTAACACTTCCAAAAAAATTCTTTTTTCTTTGTGCCACATAATTCTGTAAAACTTAAAATCCAAATCACTACTTTTCTGATTAATCGCAATGAAGTCCCTGAGCAAATGTTGACTAGATGTTTCATCTAATGGACCAGCTTAGGTGACTGCCTTTTTCTTTTATTTGCCACAGCTGCAGCACCCCTCACACTGATCTCCACCTTCATCTCAGATCTGTTTGGACATCTAGAGATCAACAAACCTGACACAATGGAAAAGAGCAAAAAAGCGTCATGCTTGTTAGAAGTAAGGCCTTAGAAGTAAGCAATCATGATATACCAAATTCTGGCTTATCTTCTGCAATTGGTGGTGCTTTCATTGTTGTTGTTGTTTTACAATAAATAACAACTCTTATTATTGATAACTGCATCCTATCCACATGGAAGTTTGCTCATAGGGTATATGTAAGGGCCCTTGCTTGAACTACATGGCATATTGAGTAAACACCCTTCGAAGGTGGTATTTTCATTGCAAGTCGAGGTTGAATGTGCATCTTTCAGGTGCGCACTAGCTGTGTATTCCTGCACTGCAGGTAATTGGATTAGATGGCCCTTGCAGTCCCCTCCAACACTAATATTCCATGAAAGGCTGTAAGAATGCAGAAGTGAATCTGCCTGACAGTACTACACCATTCACTGTACTACACCATGCACATTCTTACTGCCTGGGGGTCATTTTAATAAGCGAATATAATGACCTTTCCTATTACAAAAGCAGTGAGGCGGCAGTGTGCTCACTGTGGGAAGTTTACCCAAACAGCCCCCCAAATCCTGGAGGTGGTAGTGACTAGATTGAGGTGTCAGTCTCCCAGATTGCAGCCTGTTTATTATATCCAGTGGAGTTCAACAGAAGCCATGGAGAATCAAGTCCACAGCAACCCCTTCCTTATATCTACATGGCTGTGCTCACTAAACGGCTTCTCTGAATGGTGACACCTGTCACACCTTTGACAGCCCTCTCCAAATTCTGTTCAAGAAAAGCATTTCCTGGTACTCGCTGAAGCTGTTTTTCAAACTGAGGGGCTTGCAGCCATTTGTGTTAATACATATGTGAATCTATGAAACACAAATTAGGCAAATGTGATTATCATCAAATGAAACATTAGAGAGGAAATAGCAGCTTGGCTTATAACCAGCTCAGCTAATTTAAACCTCCATCACTTCTGTAATTTGTGTTATATTCTCCATCGATGGGGAAGTGGGGAGGCTGGAGTTCTTCTAAATGTTTATACAGCTGAATCTCTTGTTAAGAAAAGGCAGAAGCTCTCGGTTACGGTTTGACACAATCTCAATTATCTTTGACCAGGTAAACAAGCTAATACTCAAGGTTCTTCCTAGAAAATATGATTGGCTATTCTGACACCTGCCATGGGAAATTTGAGACTTTTATATATATATATATATCAACTCTATGTCAACCTGCTTTTGAAAAATATCAGGAAATTCAACTGGTTCAAAGTACTGGAGGATGCTAAAGGGAACTAGTAATTTGGAGTATATCCCTTTTGTTCTCAGACCTTGCCGTTCTAGCTAGAAACATCCATGAGTATAAACAAGTTTGTGCAAACATGAAATACTTGCATCCACAAATCCTTTCCTGGCTTGAGAAATGCAGGCATAAATCAGATATTTATTCAGATATATATCCAAGTCACGATCCAGGCTATTATATGCCACCACCAAACAGTAGCACAAAGAAAACTCATAACAGATATAAACTGCATCTGAAGAAGTGGGTTAATATCCACAGAAGCTAATGTAAAAACAGGTTAGTCTTAAAGGTGCTGCTACATTCCTTCTTCTTTTTTTCCTCTTCCTCCCTTCCTTCTTTTTATGTTGAAAGAGAGTAACATGGTACTTCTTTGAAAACAGAGAAACTAATACAGGAGAATTTCAGTATTCCCAAAATTACATAACAGTCTTGAAAGCTGATATACCGGTACTACAAAAGGGAATATTGGAGCTTATTGCTCGCCAAATAAGCCATTTTACCTTTTCCAGCTTCAGTCCTGGATCCAGGATACCCCCAAATGCTATCAGACATAGGTTGCGGCCAATTTAGCCGCGATGCAGCTGGCCAAATCCATCCCAGGTCGAAGCCTGGCTCGGCCGGCAATTTTTCGAAGTTGGGGAGCTTCCGACTTCAAAAATTGGCCAGCGCAGCAAGGCTTCAACCCAAGATGGATTCAGCCAGCTGCATCACAGCTAAATCGGCGGCAACATATGCCTGATAACATCCAGGGGTATCCCGGATCCAGGATTGAAGCCAGAAGAGGTAAGCTCCATTATTACAGTTGGCCTAAGAGGATCTGGGGGTAGCTAATTTCCTCCAGGAAAAGTCTGTCCATCTTGGGTATTCACTTTGCTTTTTCAATACATTGTCATTTCTGGTCTTGCCTCTTATCTTTCATTCCCCCCAGCCTCCCTTTCAGTGGGCTTTGCAAAATAGGTCTTTCCCACACACAACCCCCCCAAACATTTTAAGCATTGGAAGGAGAAGCAGATGCAGGTCCCATGCTGGGTGGATGTTGGTGTGTTTGCAAAATACCCCTTGCTCTGTTGGAAAGCACAGCTCTGCTGACAGCTGGGGAGGGGAGGAGTCCAAAGCGATCAGCCCAAAAGGAAGATGTGTTGGATTAAGAAGGGTGGGTTTCCTTAATGATGAGGAGTGAAACCAGAGCTAACCTTGCCAAGCCTCCCTTTCTCTTTCCCTGGACTCTTTCTTAGGACTTTATCACACTAATCTGTTGTTTCAAGGGGAGAGGGAGTGGGAAAGGAGAAGAATCATGCCTACTCATGCCATGTGACTGCCAGTATTGGAACTGTAGCAAAAGGGACCTATCATACCAGAGGCAGAGGTGGGAAGCAGTGATACTGGGAGCCATTGATGGGTTTTTCCATCAATGAAAAAGTATGATCCACTAATGATTTAAATGCAAAGCAGTAACAGGAGAGATGTGACCTCATGTGATAAGCACCTGCCAAAAATGCTATTATCTTGCTGTAATTGTGGATTACCAACTGGTGTGATAAACTCCTCCATCTACCAGATCATTCAGGAAGAGGGGTTATTCTATTCTCCTATGACTCCTTTGCCACCATATGAGTGGAGAACCCCTCCCCTCTCAACCAAAAGAAGCTTCCATCCTATATCATCTTTAGGATGTGAATGCTTTTCAACAAGGTGGAGGCATGTCAGTCAAGGATCATATGACCTTTCCTGGTACTGTACTGCTGCAGCTGTTATTTACAGCTTTTGAAAGAAACACCCAATGCCAGAGTCCACATTGAACAACATCTGTAGTTTGGCCATTGGTCATTTCCACTCTGACAGGATCTTTTACCTAGGCCAGCTTTTCGTTTGTGTCCTACACAGGAACCTGTTACTAGTGTCATCACGGAGGATGCAAACTGCACCAAGTGACACCTCAGAGGAGGTGTGACACCCCGCTTGGTCCCTCCTCTTGCTGCATGGGGGATGAAATGCTGTTGCTAGGACTGCCACATCTCTGCTGCTGTGGCTCTTGAGGGAGCCAAGGCAGCAGAGAAAGAAGGACAAGGATATGCCTCTCCCACCTTCCCTGCTCCTGCCTTCCCTGCTCTGGGCCCAGCAAACCAAGGCAATGGGGAAGGAGAAGCAAGTGCACACATGCATGCACACATGCATGGACCCTTCCCACCTTCCCCGGAGCTTTGGCTGGCTTCTCTCAGCTGGCCAAGGCACCAGGGAAAAAATCATAGAATTGTAGAGTTGGAAGAGACCTCAAGGGGCATCCAGTCCAACCCTTGCCATGCAGGAACTCACAATCAAAGCACCCCTGACAGATGGCCATCAGGGTGCTGTTTAAAAACCTCCAAAGAAGGAGACTCCACCACACTTCTAGGGAGTGTGTTCCACTGTCAAACAGCTCTTCCTGTCAGGCAGTTCCTCCTAATGTTGAGGTGGAATCTCTTTTCCTGTAGCTTGCATCCATTGTTCCAGGTCCTATTCTGCGGAGCAGCAGAAAACAAGCTTGCTGCATCCTCCATATGACATCCCTTCAAATATTTAAACAGAGCTATCATATCACCTCTTAATCTTCTCTTCTCCAGGCTAAACATACTCAGCTCCCTAAGTCTCTCCTTATAGGGCATGGTTTCCAATAAACCATAGTGGTAGCAAATGCAGCTCAGGTTAAAGGGTGAAATCCTAGTCATGTCTACTCAGAAATAAATCCCACTAAAAGAGGAGTGAGGACACGCATGCCCCTCCTGCCTTCCCCAGCACCATCACAATTTACAAAGTGGAAATTGTGGACAAACTCAATTAGAACCTAGGCTAAATAGTGGTAACAGTTACAGGTAGTTATACATCAACAACAGCAATGTTTCCCCAAAAAAATCTGTCAGATGTTCAGAACTACAAGTGTGCACTAGCAACAAACCAACAAGCACATACACTTTCCATAGCACAATGCAAAATATGTGAATAGACCTGTTGGGCCCATTTCCACTGCCTGTTTTCTCACAATTACATTATGAATGGACATCTGAGTCTCATTGCTCAATCCTTAGGGACTACTTAAATATATTTAACAGTTCAGTTTGAAGAGATGGAAGTGGCTTTCTGTTTAGCTTCACTCATCCATCACCAAAGACCCACCTTGATGACTTGTTCCAGGAGGACAGGGTACATATTCTGGTTCTGGGCAAGGAGTACCATTCCAACCCCTTCACAGTAATGTAAGGCCTGGGCAGTGAAACCATAGTCCACTAGGTAAGAGGCATAAATCAATTTGTACACCTGTAAAAAAAATTAGGATCTGTGGAATACATACATTCTACAGATGAGGAATAAGACATGTGTGAAAATTTCTTTAATAACACTTCCCAATAGACCTCCATGAAGTTGGGCTTCACAATTAACTATCTAACATTTGAAACAACAGTACTTTCAAAGAGGAATGAAAAAAGAAATCCCTAGTATATATTTGGGAACAATAATCCTGGCCTCTCCTTGTAGTGCAGATCACTTGGAACATGTATGACAAGGGTTTCTCAATATGCAAAAGTGATACATAAATGGTCACATATTGTTTGACTGATCTATTAACTCTCGGTGCAAGACCAAAGAATCAACCATAACTGAGAAAAATCCTGGGCGAGTCTTGATTTCCTTCTATTTCATCTCATATACCAAACTGGGAAATTTATCTTGAGAGAGCAGTGAGTTTGTAGCTACACTATAGAATAACATTGCTGTGTAGGTAGAAGTAACAGATTACAATAACCAGTGTTTATAGTAGGCCCTTGGTATCTGCTGGTTCCAGGACTCCCCGTGGGCACCAAAATCCATGGAAGCTCAAGTCCCATTAAATACAATGGCACAGTAAAATGGAGCTCCTTATATAAAATGGCAAAATCAAGGTTTGCTTTTTGGAATTTATAAAAAAAATAGAGTATTTTCAAGCTGTGGGTGCTTGAATCCGTGAATATGGAAGATGACTGTAAATGCAGATGACCATTTGCCATGATGTGTGTGTGTGCATTCATTTGGGAGCCAGTTTTTCCAAAATGTATGTTGGGCTGGACATAGTACAGTAACCTGAACACCATTTTTGAACCACTCCAAGTCCCTGAAGGCTCCAACATCAAGTAAAACAAAAATGAGCCACTGCCAAAACATGATGGTGCCCTCTTGCAGCAACACAATATGCTGCCAAAATATTTTGTGTTCCCTTCTTGTGCTTCAGACTATTACACTACAGAAGTATGAAATGACGAAGGGGACAGCCCTCCCTTGGAAAGAGGCAAAAACACTGTGACTGCAGTTGCCAGCAGCCAGCAAGAGCCAACTGGCTCTGGGGAAGGGCAAAAACATGGCCCTTGAGTGTTTCCACATCCTGAAAAGTGGCCCTTGGCACAGTTGCCCACATGTGTTATATGTGATGCAGTCATATATATATATATATATATATATATATATATGGTGTTGTTTTATTATTTAATTTACTGTTGCTGGTTTGTTTCTTTTAGCCCAAAGTAGTCTTGGTTGCTACAAGCTTGAGGAGGAGATCCATTGTAACCCATAAGACATGAGTGGGTAACTTGCAGAAGCCACACTTGTCTCCTTCCCACCAGACCTCAGAGAGCTGCACCTCTTTCCACAACTCTAATTTTGTTTTACTGAAAATGTCCCCTCACCCTCTGGGTATGGGGGACAATTTTATTGTGTTTTCTCACCTCCCATCACTCATGTCTTAGGCCCAGGAGGTGCCTTTCTCAGAACTGGAAGTGACCAGAAGGTCACAAGAGGTATGTTTCAGTCAAAGAAAAATGAAAAAAGCGGTGGGCATGGGGCAGCGTGGGGCCACAGTGGCACACCGTGTGTGTCCCACAGGCCAGATTTTGCCACAGCAAAATGGGTGTAGAATCTTTGGCAATGCAGATTACAATCCCCATGCCATGGTGGCTGTGGCTGATGAGAGCTGGAGTTTAATAAAATATAGAGGGCAAAGGTTCCCCTCCCCTCCACCCTTTTCTTAGGGCAAAAGGTAGCTCTGGGTGGTTATCTAGAGTAGAAAAATGGCTAGAAGGAAATGGACACACAACACTACACCTGTTGTCCATCCAGCCACTGTTGCTTCTGCATGGAACTGCAGCTTCCACGGCTGCTCTTTGACTTGAAAAGGTATGAAGCAAAAATTACACGTGACTGATCATCAGCTGTCATTTCAGCTTTTAAAATCCTGCCAAAAGCAACATTCTGCCAGACAAGGGGTTAGATTTACTCTGCCCTTGAAATATTCAGAACTAATATTTTATCATTTTCTGTTTACTGTGGGAGTGATGGAAGCAGAAAACCTCAAGGACCACTGAGAGCAAGCCAGAATTTCTAGAACCACTGCAATACTGGCACAAATGAGGCTTAGCCCAAGCATGGGTACAATGTATTCTCCTTGCAGTTTGGGGCTGGACCACAACATATTGCTCAGATGGTGGTCCCACATCTGTGTTGGGGGCCAAGACTTTTAAAAGTCAGTGAGCCTTTCCTTCCTTTATCTATTCTCCTGTTCCTCAGCCGCTGTTCCAGTGGTGTCACTTGAGGCAGGCTGCTTCACACTACTGTGTATAAAGGCTTGCCTCCATATAGTGAGGAAACTCCCTACGACAAAACTTGAGATTCCCTGTTCCAGAAAGGATTTACTAACACAGGCAATGCCACTGTACTGGGACTCAGGACATGCATTGCCTCTTAAACTGCCCATTTCACATAGGGGTTCCTCTTACCTGGAAAGAGAGAATGAAAGCTTTGGGGCACTGAAGCAACTGGCAGTACTCAAAGATCTCAGTCCTCTGGATACACTCTGTCCTTGCAAAGTGGGAGAATGGCTGACTGGGTGGGAAAAGACAAGAGACTGTTAGGGGTGGAACACAACTAAGAGTAAAAGCAACCAGAGTGGGGTAGCATTGAGGCTGAGGCTACCTTCCATCCCCTTCTGACTGTCCAAAGTCTTGAAAAATGAAACACAGCTGCCAGCACAGGAGCCAGAGTAAATGAGTTTCTAGTTCACCCTAACCACTACACCATATTGGCTCTGAGATGCTTTATGGTTAGCTGAGCCTTATCTACAGAAGATGAAGGTCAGGGCTAAAAACATCATGATTCCACAGAAGTTACTTTTAAGTAGTAGTTACGTGTCTTGCTTGAACATGCAAGAAGTGCTTGGCTCTGTAATACTAATAAGGAATGAACAACGTAAAGGTGAAATGAATCGTTAAAATCCTTTCCTTATTATACAGCCAGAGTGCCATTAGCATAAGTAGAACTGCTGGCTCCTTAAATTGGATTTTTAACCTTAGCAATGCCTCTTACAGTGAATGAATAAATTGTTTGTGGTTACCATGCATCACCTTAAAGGGAAGCTGACTTCAGTGGGGCATGAATGAATCCAGAAACACAAACTTGATCTCTTGCGCTGCTTTGTAGAATCACTCATTCATATGCCAGCTCAGGATGCAAAGCACTGCCCTCCTTCCTGAAAACTGAAACCAACTGACCCACAAAAATTCTCCTGACAATTTGCTATTTTTGATGATAAATATTCTCTAGCTTGATAAATATTTGATACTTAACATCAGCACTTCACATCTGATTTTACCAGTAGCACATCATACAAAAGTGTCTGGCAGATGATATGCAGTAGCATTTAGTATTTGACTGTAAATAATATGTAACAGTCAACTTGGGTACACTAGATATCAACATACAATATGCACTAACCAACCAATTTGACAGCATTTGACAGAAGGCATGAAATGGCTTTTTTTTTCTTTGCTTTTTTTTTACAAAATTGCATCTGGCTTGCAATTAAAAATAGTACGTTTCATATAAATTACATTCATTTACAGCCTGATCTTGTGCATATTCCTCACAACTAAATCCCACTAAATTCAATGGATTTACTTCCAGGGTTCACATTTTCATATCTCAATCTGAATTTCAAATTTTGCAGGATTGTTGGATCACAAGATTTCATTTGGACTCTTCTCCTAATCGAGTCAAAATTGCATAGGTCTAGTTAACAAATTTGGAATAATAAATCTAGGGGTCTGAGTTTAGAGTCAATTGCTCACTATTGAAACATCACCACCTAATGGTTTCAGTAGGACTGAAGGGAAGAATTTAACTGTCTACCACCCTTCAATATAATGTAGAACAACAATGAACTCACATGACCAGTTTGTGCACTTACAAGTTGGAGACCAATACCAGTTGGTATTTCTATGTTAGAGCCTAGTACTTCTATTTATCAATGTACATACTG
Organism: Phrynosoma blainvillii; assembly: GCA_026167975.1. Lineage (NCBI taxonomy): Eukaryota > Metazoa > Chordata > Lepidosauria > Squamata > Phrynosomatidae > Phrynosoma > Phrynosoma blainvillii. The sequence continues at coordinate 161,298,310 of JANUYF010000004.1, forward strand.
CATTTTAGCTTGGGGCAGAAGCTCAGAAAACAGAGCAAGTGTATGTTCCCAATGATAATTGGGTAATCATGCACTCTTTACTCTCTCCCTGCATTAAAAAGATTTGATTTGTAGTCCTTAAACAAAAGGTTTAAGGCAGCTTCTCTATACTTTTGCCTTATCATACAAAATGTCATAACAAAATGAGTCCTTCATTGCAAAAGAGCATAGCTGCCAATACTAGCACAAGGAACAGCTGTAGTTTAGTGTACGCACTGCCAGGGCCTTGAAGGACCATACACAATACATACACCATGCCCCCCATCCTGATTTTTTAAACATTATTATTATTTTCTTTTTTACTAAAAGCCTACACACACATTTTAGGCCGTAGGGTGGGTGATACTGCTATTTTTTGCCACTCCTGGGTTGCTTTTGTTTTAATCCTTTTAAAACCTCTTTAAAAATTTAAAAGTAAGGCTGGCCAATCAATAGCAAGGAGAAGCATGATGGGCACATTGAGATAGAAGAACCCCTTCTTCAGGAAGAGGCAGGGAGGCCTCCACCACAAAGATGTACCAAAGAGCCCACAGACACACCTCCAGCAAAGACAGAACTCTGGCTTATTAGAGATGTGCAGAGACAAAGGCATGATGAACCCTCCTTCCCTTTTGGCTTTGCCTTTCTTTTTGGCTGAGAATCAACATCCTGCTTCAGGGAAAAATGAACCAGGATGAGTCCCTGAAGAGGAAAGGTTATCCTCAGCACTATGCTAAGAAAAAAGGCAAAGGCTCTTTGTCTTTGTCTTCTTTGAGTCTCTACTAAGCCAGAATTTTCTGTGCCTTTGTGGTGGGAGGGCTCTTCTGTACATCGCTGTTGGGGAGGCTCAATATCTTTTCAATTTTTTTTTTAATTCTTCAGTGCTGTGCTACTGGAAAACTACTGTTTTTATGCCCTACTGTGGATAGCATCATTTGCTGACTGCTACACATATATTAAACTTTTGTCTGAACCACAAGAGCAGGCCAAAAAGAGATATTGGATGACACACGTAAGCCTACAGCCAACTCATAGCTCTCCTCAGCCACAACCTCATGAGTTGGGTTTAGGAAAGCATACCCCTATTCCTCCGTGTGGGGCTTGTACAATCTCAACACCCACCTCACCCCACTCCAAAAGTAATATTGGTGTGCATTACAGCACCATTATAATATCAAGGTAATATACATAAATTATCAGTTAAACGTATATCATACCCTTTCCTCTAGTTAGCTTAAGACAGTATATATGGGACATCCTGTTGGGATATAGCAACCTCGCATGCTGGTCTCTCTAGGAATGTGTTTTATGCATGTCTGTGGTTGTTTTGTCATCCACTCGTAACCCCTCCTCATTTCCTGTCTTTTAACTGAGCTCACTTCCCCTACTGGCCTAAGTTTAAAATCCTTCTTTACTCTGCTGTTCCCGCTCTTTTTTTTTCTTCTAACATGGCTGACCAGCAAGCATGCAGAGCTACTTATTCTCTCTCTTGTTTTTGCAACTGAAGATGAACCTGTATATTTTTATATACATGACCTTTTGTAAGTAAAGTTTATTTTATTATTCTACTCAAAAATGTCTGACTTGTTTTTATAGACACGTGGGTGTGGAGAATTTAGGTGGACCTAGTGTGTGTTCCTGCTCGCCATCTTCTGCAGTGCCTTACTCTGCTGAAGAGATTAAACAATCTTTTCTTCTTTCTTGATAATCTTAACCGGTGTCAAGAATATATTCCAACAGGTTATGGGGCCCAGGTGCGCTGAGCAGAAGGGAACAATTTAAAACTAGATTGTTCGGGTATTTTGCCTTTTGCTGTTTTTGGATGCTGCTGGTTTACTTAGCTGAGTAATTGATTGTTGCGGTTTTGTCCACTCTCCCTTAATAACCCGTGTCTACCAGAGAGAGTTTAAATTTTTGCTTTTGAGCAGTTGATGCTTTTTATTGATACTGTGTTTTGAGCTTTGATTTTTGGCTGACTATTTTTGCAAAGATGTCCCTACAATCTTCAAGACTAAAGCTCACCCCAGATAATTACTCTGAGTGGAAAACAAGGTTAGAAGTTTTTCTTCAAGCCCATGGGGTATTTCACTGTGTGGACTCTCAGATCCCAATTACAGAAAAAGAAAGATTAGTTTGGTTGAAAGAAGATGCAATTGCAAGACACATTGTGCAAGAATCTCTGTCTAGAGACTTAATTTGCTTAGTACATAATTGCAAGACTGTCAGAGAGATGCTTTTAAAACTTGAGGAAAATTTTGGAAAGAAGACCACTAAATCACTCTCTTTTATCATGAAAGATCTTATGAATCTTAGGTTGAATTCTAAACAACACTGTGAAAGACATATCTCCCATGTAACAGAACTGTTTGAAAAAATGACTCTTTGTGATTTTACACCTTGTGATAACCTTAAAATTGCCTATTTACTGGGAACATTGGGAAAAGAATTTGATGCCTTTTGTACAGTCATTAATGCTTTGCCAGAAATGGGATACAACCAAGTTTTAAGTAAATTGAGAGAGGAATGCATCACAGAAACAGGAAGTTACCACTATGAAAGCCAAGAAGCTTCTGCTTCACTTCACTATTTTGCAAATCCAGGGAGAAGAAGAACCATTCCTACTGGCCAATCAGAGGTTACCTGCTATAGATGTAATAAAAAGGGGCATATCTCAAGAAATTGCTTGCTTCCTAAGAATTCTTCAACCTATTCTCAAGCTGATTCTAGGACACAGAGACAGGATGACCATCTTCAAGCTGATTTTAGGAGACAAAGACAGGACAATTCCTCAAGGAAGGAAGAGAGAGGAAAGACCTTTTGCACAAAGGCACAAGCTTTGTCCACTGGCATTAACAGAGATAATTCAAATTTCTGGATTATCGATTCAGGCTGTACACAACATTCTACACACTGTGAGTCTTATTTTGATAAAATTGATAAAAATGTTAATGGACACATTGAGACTGCAGGAGATCAGCATTTGATTGTTGAAGGAAAAGGAGATTTTAAACTGCCTTTCAAGGTGCCTGGTAATAGAGTCATGGAAAATACTATCACAAATGCATTGTATGTTCCAAATTTGAGAGGAAATATGCTTAGTGTGTCAGTTTTAGACAAGAAGGGATTTGAAATCAACTTCAAAGATGGACAATGTACAGTTTCTAAAGACAATGTCATATATGCACAAGCATTTGAATATGATGGTTTATATGAAGTGAACCTTTCAGCTCCACAAGTGAATGCACTTCAAGGACACATGGATGAGGACAGCCTTGAGCTATGGCACAGACGCTTTGCCCATCGTGATACCAAAGCAGTTCTTCAATTACAAAAACAAAATTTAGCTACTGGGATCAAGATAAAGTCCCAAGGCTATGAAAACTCTGAAAGGTGCAGAGTTTGCATTGAACAAAAGGCAGTGAGTCCTTCCTTTAGAGCAAGTACTGAACAAAGAAGCTATCAAGTACTGGATTTAATCCATTCAGATATCTGTGGTCCATTTTCTCTTCCCTCAATGGGTGGAAACAGATATATACTAATATTCATGGATGATTTTTCGAAATACTGTGTCACCTACCTTCTAAAGCAAAAGAGTGAAGCTCAAGAGATGCTAAAGAAATATGTTGAAATGGTGACAACAAAATTTGAAAAAAGACCCAAAGCCATCCAAACGGACTGTGGGAGCGAGTATCTGTCAAAATATACTCAATCCTTCTTGGAAGAACGTGGAATTCAACACAGAAGAAGTGTCCCATACACACCGGCTCAGAATGGTTCAGCTGAAAGAAAGCTAAGATCTCTCTTGGAGATGACAAAGTGCATGTTAGCAGATGCAGGTCTTCCTAACCAGTTCTGGGGAGATGCCATCATGACAGCCACATACCTTCAGAATAGATTGCCAACCAAGGGCACTACACAGACACCTTTCCAGCTGTGGCATGGCAAAGTGCCAAACATGAAGCACATCAAGACTTTTGGAAGTCTTGCCTACTCCTACATACCCTCACAAAAGAGAGACAAGTTGGACGCCAGATCAGAACAAACTATTTTCATTGGATATGCGTCTGCATCAAAAGGATACAAAGTGATGAATTTAAAGACTGGAGAAGTGTTCATCAGGCATGTGGTTTACTTTGATGAACGAAGCAGAATAAACAAGAAAGGAACTATTCTTGAATCCTTAGATGACCAAGATGGTGCATTGGACTTCTCAAACGAGAAAGATGCAACATCAAGGTTCAACCCTCAGCCGATTGTTGTCCCTATCAGAAAAGATGCACAAGCAGACTCTACATCTTCAGAAGGGGATGCAGATGAAGCAGATGAGATGCCTGGACCGGAGAATGCTGCAGAGACAAGCAAGGTTCCAGAGCAAGATTCCAGATACTTACTGCGACCCAACAGAGGTAAACCACCTACCCGACTTTCTTATCTTACAAAGTTAGAATTGCCTAGAGAACCATCAAATATAGAAGAAATTGAAAGGATGCCTGCTGATGAAGCAGTTAAATGGAGAAAAGCTGCTGAAGAAGAAATAGAGGCACTACACAAAAATAGAACATGGACACTTACAGAACTCCCACCAGGAAAGAAAGCTATAGGATCCAGATGGGTGTTCAAACTAAAACAAGATGGAGAAGGAAAAATTGAACGCTACAAGGCAAGACTTGTTGCACAAGGCTTCTCACAAAAATATGGAGAAGACTTTGACGAGACCTTTTCACCAGTGGTAAAACATACTACTATAAGATTACTTCTTAGCCTAGCAGCTTCAAAACAGATGGACGTCAGACATGTTGATGTAAAGACAGCATTTCTACATGGAGTGATTACAGAAGACATTTTTATGAAACAGCCTCCAGGTTTTATAGACAAACAAAGACCACACCACGTTTGTAAGCTTCAGAAGGGGCTATATGGACTTAAACAGGCTGCCAGAGCTTGGAATGAAAAATTGGATGAGATGCTAAAACAGTTGGACTTTCAACAAGGAAAAGCAGACAAATGTCTATACACAAGAACCAAGGATGGACATTTAGCATATATTCTGACATATGTTGATGACCTAATCATAGCTACACAAAGAGATACAGACTACACTGAAATTGTGAATCACCTGAATAAAGAAGTTGAACTGAAGGAACTTGGAAATGCCATATACTACTTGGGGATTCAAATTCAAAGAGAACAAGATGGATCCTTCCTACTGAGTCAAAAACAAAAGATTGTTGATCTGTTAGAAACACTAGGACTTCAGGATGCACATCCTGTAGCAACGCCCATGGTGACAGATTTTATTAAGAACAATGAACAAGAAGAACCTCTAAAAGATAATGACTTGTACAGAACAGCAATAGGAAAACTACTGTACTTGACCACAAATACCAGACCAGATATAGCTGCTGCTGTTACAATTCTTTGTAGAAAGGTCAGTGCACCTACCCAAAAAGACTGGACTGCAGTAAAGAGAGTAGCAAGGTACTTAAAAGGAACTATGGATCTTCAGTTGAAGTTGCCAGCCAACAATAACCCGAGCCTTGTATGCTACACCGATGCAGACTGGGGCAATGATGTTAAAGATCGCCATTCTACCAGTGGATATCTATTTTTATATGGCAATGGACCTATTTCTTGGGCCAGTCGAAAACAAGAGATATTGGCCTTGTCCTCCACAGAGTCAGAATACATAGCTGCATCAGAAGCCTGTAGAGAGCTACAGTGGATTGATCAACTATTCCTCGATTTTGGAATTACTGAAAAGAAGCCAATTGAAGTCTTTGAAGACAACCAAAGCTGCATTAGACTTTCTCAAACAGAAAATATATCAGGACGAAGTAAACACATTGATATGAAGATTCATCATATGCGCGAGTTGATAAAGAAAGGCCTGATCAAGATGACCTATTGTCCAACCACTGAGATGACAGCTGATATCTTGACTAAACCGTTGCCGAGGGATGGTTTCCAGAGACTACGAGTCAAGTTGGGCCTGGGGTGCATGCTCGGTTGAGAAGGGGTGTTGGGATATAGCAACCTCGCATGCTGGTCTCTCTAGGAATGTGTTTTATGCATGTCTGTGGTTGTTTTGTCATCCACTCGTAACCCCTCCTCATTTCCTGTCTTTTAACTGAGCTCACTTCCCCTACTGGCCTAAGTTTAAAATCCTTCTTTACTCTGCTGTTCCCGCTCTTTTTTTTTCTTCTAACATGGCTGACCAGCAAGCATGCAGAGCTACTTATTCTCTCTCTTGTTTTTGCAACTGAAGATGAACCTGTATATTTTTATATACATGACCTTTTGTAAGTAAAGTTTATTTTATTATTCTACTCAAAAATGTCTGACTTGTTTTTATAGACACGTGGGTGTGGAGAATTTAGGTGGACCTAGTGTGTGTTCCTGCTCGCCATCTTCTGCAGTGCCTTACTCTGCTGAAGAGATTAAACAATCTTTTCTTCTTTCTTGATAATCTTAACCGGTGTCAAGAATATATTCCAACACATCCCCTCCTCATTTTACCCTCACAACCACCCTAAGAGGTAGATGAGGCAGAGAGAAAGGGACTGAGACAAAATTCCCCAATATGTTTTTACAATTCAGTGAAGACCTGAACAGGGATCTTCCAATCCAATACTGGAACCACTACACCTTGAATTAGGTTGGCTCATCCTTCCCTCAAGCAACCTTTAAATTTAGTTGGACCCATGGCTCCACTAACTTTCCACAGCTCCACTCACCTCTGGCTACTGCCCAGCAACACCATGCGGTCTGTTTTAACTCCGTAGTGGCCAAAAGGAACATTTGCCATCAGGTAACAGAAGTGAGCTGCTTCGATGAACCCTTTACCAGCTGGATAGATAAAAGTTATGCATGCATAAGGCTAAGACAGCCACTTGCAGGAAAGGAGAGGATTCACTGCAGGACCACAACATCTCACCACAATCTTCTCTGTAAAGTTAAAATGCATGCCAGACTTCTCAGCATTTAAATATGTGGACTCTTTTTCACTTAGAATTTTGCCATTTTCTGCATAGTTAAATGCAAGCATAAGACCATGAAACAGTCCTCACAGGAAGGAGAAGTAGAGGCCAAGACAGCAGAAGAAGCCCCAAGGTGGTCTTGTGCTGTGATTGGGATTTCTTCATTCCTTCAGCTTTTGCTAAGCAAAATTAATGCCTTTTGTAGAAGAAGAAAAGAAGCAGGATTGTTGAGTGGAGGAAGTGCTCCAGTTGGTGCCAACTTTGCTAGAAGCAGATAGGAGTCCAGAAAGCAGGGTGCTAGATTCAGAGTTCAGATTTTCATTATGCTCTTGCTCTTTCTGCTTAACCAATCTAACTCCTGCCACAGACATTATGAGTCAGCCTGCTTCAGAAGCCCCACAATCCAGATATGTTGGTCCAGCCGAGGAAGTGAGATGACACTTAATGAAACTTTTGAATGAGGACTAGGTTAGACTAACTAAAGCACAGGCTAATATCTGCCTGGGGTAGAAGGACTTGAATGGCTACTATCGCCCCAGTTCCTGCTGCCACCCTTTTGCAGAGGGACTCTCCCAAAGCACCTGGAATTTGGGCCTGGGCAGCTTTTTTGAGAGCTGCAGCAGCTTCTTTTTGTGCTCCAGAGCTGCTGCTCACCCTCCGTTTCACTCTGAGGACCTAGGCTTCTGCAGAAAGCCTGGCTACCACCTGTCTTAGGGCCTTTGCAGACTGCCAGAAATAGTGCAAATTGAGTCCACTTTAACTATCCTGGCTCAGTGCTAAGGAATCATGGGAACTGTAGTTTATTGTGGCACCAGAGCTCTCTGACAGAGAAGGCTCAATGTCCCAGAAAAAAATACATTTCTCATGATTCTTTAGCACTGAGCCCAGGTCAGTTAAAGTGACCTCAAGCTGCAATATTTCTGGCAGTCTGTAAAGGCCCTTACTCTAAGAGATTCACATGGAGTAAAAGAGAGAGGGGCAGCTGTTCAAAAAAGACTGGCCCACTCTTCTCCTACTACAGACTTTATCATGGGGTAGTTGGGGTAGGGCTGGTGGGGATCTCCAGAGCAACTCCATGTTGCTTCCTTACTCCCGTGATGCAACAGTGAGGGACACACCTAGTCGGAAATGTGAACAAACAATTTGTCACTTCATCTTTGCTGCCACCTGAGGCAGATAAGTGACTCTAATTGAGGAGTGGGTGTTTTGGTTAAAGGCAAATAGAAACCATAATGCAGTAAATTAGACTGGGACTATGCCACAGAGGGACTAGGAGACTTTAAGGCCCCTTCATATCACAGTCCCAGTTTGACTCGTCACCCAACTATCATCGCCTTGCTGCCTAACGTTTGCTTGTTTGTCTGTTTTTAAGAAAAAGTCATAGTCACCCACATGACAGACATCATATTTGGCCTGGCCTTGAGTTTTTCAGGCTGAAAAGTAGCTCTTATGTTAAGAGTACAGAATGGTTGCCAGTATTCTATGGTTGCTTAGTGGACAAAGAACTTTATCACATGGAGGAAATGCTGTGCAGAAAAAGGGGGTTAAAATTGGGAGAAAAAAACCACAAAAGCAGCTAGATTTTCACACAATGTCATTGTTAAACTGTTGTTAACCCGAATGGAAAGTAGTCAAAAGCCGCTTCTTTTTACTTTCGGAAAATCCTGAACGATGTGTATGAAAATCAACCTGCATTTGTGGGTTTTCCCCAGCTTTTCTGTACAGGATTTCCCCTGTGTGATAAAGTCCAAAGAATGGGAATGAGTGGAATTACAGGAGAAGAATAAAAGCCCTGCGAGTTAGAATAGAGGGCTGAAGAGCTACTGCCAACCCTCTGTTTCACTCTGAGGATCAAGTCTTCTGCAGAGCTTGTCTACTTTTTGCCTTGTTCTGAGGGATTCATATAGAGTGAAATTCTCTTCCTCGGGCAGCAGAAAATAAGAAGTGACAAATTGTTTTTCCCATCTGCAACAGCCAAGGGAAATAGCCACAGGAGAAAAGTGGTCATATTGCTCCCAGAGGAAAAGAGCTGGAGATAAGGGTGTAGTCCTCTTTCTCTCCATGAGTTATATTGCCTTTAAAAATCTCCTCACCCAATGTATCTCCCATGGTTACAATGGCCTTGGGATTCAACTCCTTGTCTCCTACTTGGTTGGACAGGATAACGGCCAGGTGGAGCCTCCAGTCACCCCATTTCTCATCCCCACAGCACTGTAGTAGAAGAAGGGAGGGTTGGAGAAAAATGGAAGTGTGAGATACAAAATGCATTAACTACTGTAATACTTTAAACTTCACCTCTTATGACAGGTGCAGGACTCAGAGGGGAAAAGGTCTTCAAATATGGGAAGAAATCAGACAGACATCTTCATATGATATTGGTTGACACTTCAATTGCCTTACTTAAGTTCACAAATTCAGCAGAACATGTTCAACAGAGTTCCCCTGAAGATCATAAGAAGCCTAAGGGCTCAAAAATACCTCTACAGGTATATTGACATCTCTGCTTCTATGTCATCATCCATCAGAACAACCACCACATGGAATGGCATCAACATCTTGTCATTAACCTTCTGCCTTGATGGACTTTCCTCAGCAGGCCTGGCACTACCACCAAAGAGGGTGGAAAGGACAGCAGATTCAGAATGATGCTGGAAGACCCTGTTGTCATGCACAGCTATTTTCCCCTCACACAAAGACAAATCAAGTAATGAAGCCTGCACATCATCAAGAAGAGAGAGATAAAAGAAGGTGCTACCAGAACAGAAAGCATCCCCTGCTGATCTCACTACCCATGCCCAGATTTTTTTTTCCACTTGGACTATGTCCAAATCAGAGAAACTGTATTCAGCCTAAGCAGCTCAGCCTTACATTCTGTTTTATGCATAGCAAGCAGCAGCAGATATAACAGATGCAAGAGGCCTTTGGCTCTCCACATTTTCTGGACTATAGTTCCTACAAGCCCTCAATTTTAATTGTCTTATACCCCCTGTAGGCCACACCCACATATCTTGGCTATCAAATTCCTCTGTATGTGGCTATACCTGTATACCTGTATGCGTGACTGGCAACCAGAAGACACATTCTTCAGGTTAATATAAAAATGAAAACAGAGGTGTTTGTGGGGGTGAGCTGTTTCACCTATTTTTGAGTTGTCTGAGTGAAATTTTCACAATATTATCTGAAAATCATACTGAATATTTAGAGAAACCTGGGGGAGTTGGAAGGCTTTAAGGAGCTGGCATGAGGCTGTTTGTGGCCCACAGGTAGACTTCATTTACTCCTACTGTAGCCCACATCGCCTAGAGTTGAAGTGCTAAACAATTCTAGCTTAAATGGGCTAGCCACCAGATCCCATTTTGATACAAGGCATACCAGATCTTTATTTTCATGAAGCATTGATAATAAAGAGAGACACAATGAGTGTGTAGACACCCATTTAGTCCCTTTTTATTATCAGTGTTTCATGCACTCCTTTGTACGGGAAATGAGATAGAGTCCCTAGAGTATATGAACAGCTTTCCTCTCATTGGCCCTGCCAGAAAGAATGAAGATGAGGTTAACAAGCATAATGCATTATGACCCAGAGCACCCTGTTCGCACTGGCATTCTCTGGGACTGGAACCTACCTAGGGTCAGCATAAGTTAGAAATGACTTGACCTTTAAAGCCCTAAATGGCATTGGTCCAACTTATCTTTGCAACCGCCTCTTCCCATATAATCCTCCCCGCACACTCCGGTCCTCTGGGAGGAATTTGGTACAGCCAATGAAAACCAGGCTCTCGACAATCTCCCAGAGGGCTTTTTCTGTCATCGCCCCCAAATTATGGAATGGCCTGCCGGATGAGATCCGTCAGTTGACAACTTTAAACGGTTTTTAAAAAGCTGTTAAGATGGATCTCTTCCAGCGGGCCTTCCCTGATTAGTTTCCCGGCCTCAGGAGTCCTTTTATCCCTCCTACATTTGGTTTAAATGCTGCCCCGCCTATTATTGTTTGTTTGATTATGGTTTGTTTTAATTATGTGTTTGAATCATTGTTTTAATGTAAAAATTGTTTAATTCTTTTTTAAGGGGTGGGGGGGCTGTGGGATTTGGATGGTATTTTAATATTGTATGGTGTTGTGAGCCGCCTTGATTGCGTGACAGAGGGGCGGGATATAAATAAATTATTATTATTATTATTATTATTATTATTACCACCACCATCCTTGAGACTGAGAGCCTGTGCCAAGGATACAGTCCCAGTCCAGGCAGACAAAGAAGGGAATGGAGAGGTGCAGGACAGGCAATTCAAGGACAAGTAGGTCAAATGAGGCTTCCAGACTGGCCAAATTTTTTATAGAAAGGAAGAGCCAGCTTTCTGCTCTTTCTGACCAGTCTGCTGAACTGCTGCACACAAGATCTGGCTTAAACCACAATATTAGTTAATGGATGAAATGATATAATGGTATTTTAGCATTTTATACAAATGTTACTCTTAATTACTTCAAGAGGTTTGGCTAGGAAGTGGTCCCCCTGTCTAAGATAGAAAAAAACGAACAGTCCCCTTCCCACAGGCCTGTTTTCAAGTATGACTTGCCCTTACTCACCGATCCATTGACTTAGTTCTGATTTTGTCCCTCACTCAGGCTTCACATCCTTCAGACATCCTTCCCTGCTCACAATACTAGACATCACCATGTTCTGACTCAGAGAAACAGAATTCCAGACTCCAGCCTTTAAATAATTGTGTCTGGGAATCTTTGTATGCAAAATGACAAGCTGATTCTCACATGCCATGAGTGTGGTGGGGGTTCTTTGAGGTGTGGACTAAGCTGACACCCCCCCCCATATGCCCTCCATTGACCAAATAATTTATGATGACATGGCCACCCTCAGCCCCAATATCATTTAGCCCCGGGACTTTGCTTTGTCCAGCCTGTCTCCTCCCTCCTAAAAGAGGAAAGTTGTGTGATGTGTGATGCCACCCTGACCCAGGCACTGGCTATAGGAATGTTCCTATAAGAACTATAGGACCCAGGCACTGGCTATAGGAATGTCAGGAAGAAGATAGCTTTGCTCTGGATTTCCCTGGCCAAGACTATGCTGCCAGCGAAGTGGGATAACGTTTCCAATGGCATGCTGTACGCCGCCTCGATTGCGCTGAAGAGAGGCAGCATAAAAATTATTATTATTATTATTATTATTATTATTATTATTATTATCATCATCATCATCATCAATGTGGATGGCCAGAACAGGCAATCTGTGCTAGCATGTATCGTACACCACAGAATAGCCCATATGCTTTTCCATGCCTTGCAATAACAATAATATCCAGAAGACTTACAGTCAAAGAGTCTGCTTCGTTCTAATAAGCCAAAGAGGGGGCAAAGCAAAGAGATGCCCTGGAAGAAAACAAAACTAGCCTCCCAATTTCCTAGAATAATGGAGACTAGGGTTCAATTCCCCACTCGGCCATGGAAACACACTGGGTGAGTCACATACTCCCAGCCCCAGAAAATGCTGCGATAGGTTCACCTTAGGGTCAGCATAAGTTAGAAATGACTTGAAGGCACACAACAACAACAAACAGAAGAATCTACCTTCATCAGGAACTATTGCTGGTTTCAGTAGGCTGCCAGGGCTCTTACACCAGAGATTCTAGCAAATAGGACAGGGACCAAAAACCTTATTATTTGTACCACCATGACGTCTGACCAAAGTTGCTGGCCTACTCTCTGCTGCTCATTGGAAAATCACCACTGCAGATACCCAGAGTTGCCAGTTCAGCTGATACAGAGGGCCAATAGGCTGGTACCTGATCGTATCAAGGGGCTTTTTCTGGTTTGGCTCCTTGGTTTAAGCTGCTCTCAGTCTGTCTATCCTTCTTGACTGCCTGCCAGCCTCCTCCAGGTCACCCCTGATAGCCTCAGTCACTGAACCAAAAGCTGTATCTGAATTCAGTACCTGAGATGCTTGGGGTACCCTTCCAGACATGAGTTGGAAAAGTGTCTGCAGAGGATCATTAAAGGCCAGTGTGCTGGTAAACCTATGATAAAACAGGGAAAAAACATCTTTAGTGGATATGAAAAGCAATGAAATACTGAGAACAAAGGACAGATCATGAAGGAGTGATAATTTCTGGCACTGGGTTCTACTCACCCACTCAGGACCCAGCTGTAGGTCCTCAGGTCCATCTTACTTGACAGAAAGAGAGCATGGCCCCACAGTTGGTTTCTCATGGCCCAATCCAGAGCTTCCTGCAAGCAAGCAAGCAAGCAAGCAAGCACAAATAAGAAACCATTTCCTAGCTTTCCATTCCTTGCCCACCACTCTCTTCTGTCCCATTCCACCATGAGGAAGAAAGAGAGCCCAGGACTGGTAATGGCAGACTTTGTTCTTAACCACCACCCCATTGAATTCCATTAACCATGTTCCACCTGAGGCATGGACAAAAATGATGGAAGAGATGGTTAAGAATAAGACTGGTAAAAAAGACTGACATTTCCATACCCTCTCCTTCACATGAAAAGGTGAAACTGCCTTAGACTGTCACACCACTCATCCAACTAGCCCACTATTGTCTATTCTGACAAAATACAAATAGCAACCCATGTTCTCAGGCAGATGTCTTTCCCAGCTCTGCAACCTGCAATATTTTCATAAAATATCAGAGTGCAAATTGGGACCTTCTGCATGCCAAGCATGGTCCTCCTGTCCAAACTGGACAGGGCCTTGACTAGTACAGTATCTAGTTGTATTTATGTAGTACTTTCAGCAAGTCTTACAAGCAACCCTTTAAAGTACAGCTCCGCCTAAATGTATTTAGCTCAGACTTCATCTGAGAAGAACATTCTAAATTCTAAATGCTGTAATTTTATGATAGTTCTCTCTCTCTCTCTCTCTCTCTCTATATATATATATATATATATAGCGCACACACTCATCTGATACTAGAGTGACTGTATTTATTTGTTTGTTTGTTTATGTGCATGCAAAAAGAGCACTGTGGAAGGTAAGATCCTTCAACTTACTTTTTTTCTGCCATAGTAGAGGAGTTGGGTGAACTTTTCCACTTTTTGCTGTGGTGTGCCAGCATCTGGAATGATCGCCCCTGTGAGAAGATCTGTGGCTCCATAGCCCTGCACTGGCCACTCTTCATTTGTCAGGTTGATCAGATTGGCCACTGGCTCTTGTCTTTTGTATCTCTCCCGGTGCTTGCAGTCTTGCATCAGCAGCTCAGCTATATCTGATCCTACCATAGACTATGGAGGCAACAGAGGAAATAGCACAGCAACTTATTGCATCTGAAATGTGGAAGAGTTTGCATATATCCTACACTGTGTGCAATCACTTGGTTAGAAACCAAACATTTCAAATATAGCCCAGCCTTAAATACATGTAGCTGGGAACAGCTTCTACTGAACTCAGTAAAGATTTACTTCTGAGTAGATATGCATACAACTGCATCTTTATTTTCTTAGTTAATACACAGTACCAATTCTCAGAAAAATGTTGCTTTCTTAATGGTTTCTATTGCAATTTATTTATTTGCACAATGTTTTAAGGGACTTGACTTGAAAAACAGGATCAGTCATGTGGACAGACATTTGGCTTCTCCTAAACCTGAATTCAAAGCAGCTCATAACAAGATAAAAAAAACAAGGACATACTCCCACTTTCTTCCTTTGTCTTCAACTTAACGGAGGCTGCATCCGCACTGCAGAAATAATCTAGTTTGACACTTTAACTGCCATGGCTCAATCCTATGGAATTCTGGGAACTGTAGTTTGTTGTGGCACCATAGCTCTCTGACAGAGAAGGCTAAATGTCTCACAAAACTACAATTCCCACACATGTCCCAGTTTTCATCTGTGAGATGTTGGAGGGTACGGTGTGTTTTTAATTAATTTAATTAATTTTAAAACTATGGCACCCAGGTATTAATTCAGGGCTAGATAAAGCATGGTTTGTGAGCTGTGTAAGTGCAATCCAGTGCAATCTCTATGCTACCCAACACCCCCATTCCTATTTTTTAACTTTTAAAAAAAATCTTCAATCCACCACAGAATGCAAAGGCAATTTCATAACGCTGTTGACTGAAGACTACTGAGGGAAGAACAAATACATTACCATTTATCCAAAATATTTAGGAAAAAATGGTTTAGTATAAGGATACAGAGATATAGGAGCCAATCCTCTGAGAAATTCTCCTGTGCAAAACTCTCCAACATGAATGGTGCTGGACAAGTGAATGTGTAGTATGGGCCCAGTCCATAGGGACAGGTCTGCGGAAGATTTCAGACCAGTTGCAAGAATGGAAAGGGATCAAAGTGAAGTCTATGCAAGGGAAATATTATGCCACAAGGGACCCAAAGCTCTCAATCTGCTATTTACAAAAATATACCCAGGAAGAGACACATACACCATTCTGTCGGCAAAGAAGGAGAAGGAGTTTCCAAAGCAAGGCAGAATCTCTGCCAAGGTTGGTTGCCAGGTTCCAGCCCAGGGCTGCTCTGCGTTGGCAAAAAGTCATCACATCCATCTTGTGCAGATCTTCTCTGGAAAGGAAGAAAATTAGACCATGGGCAGATGAATAATGCTTTGCACTCACCATCTATATGAGTAATGAGAACTTCCAGGGATAATGTTACTTTCTGGACAAGATAGCAGTGAGACCTAAGGGGTCTGTGTCAATAAAACAAATATTACAAGTATGCAAGCAAGATACAGTAAATGCAAGTACACAGCAATAAGCAGTGTGCATCAGATTCCCCAGAGAGCAATTTGTGCACCTCACCCCAGGCTATACCATAGTTTTCAGCTCACTCCAGCTAAAAAGCTTTTTTGTCACTCTCTCTCAATCACACACACACACACAAACTCTCCCCTCTCCTCCTCACCCCCCACCTCCCTCTCCTATCAAAACTGAAATTCCAAATTGCCTGTAATTATTTCTCAGCTTCTTCCATCCAACTGGATGACTGTCACCTGCTCTGATGGGTATTTCATTCCAAAAGTTGGAGAGCTGATCCCTAGCTATTAGGAGATCATTTCCTGCCATCAGCTCCCTTTGATGGAACTTCAGCCAACTGCCCTGCACTATTAGCCAGGAATCAGCTTTAAGAAGGGTCTTCTGTCTGCAACCATAACACTAACTCCCTGACACACCAGTAATCTCTCCAGGTTTGTGCAATGCAAAAGCAAACCATATGCAAACCCTGACTGCTTGTATAGGAACACCAAACAACCATGACACTCCATAAAATAGCAAAGAAATGTCTATATTTCTTTACCGTGCTTTTTTCCCTCTTCTACCTGAACTATTATGACCAATGATCTATTATGAACAATTATGCCGAAATGATCTTACACAGTTATCCTATTCAGCCTCCTTTGTTAAGAGGCCTGAATGGAAGACACTCTCCTTAGCTCAAAGTATTTTGGTACTAGAGACAGATAATCCAACTGCCACACTTCCACTGAATAACACGGGAAGATTTTTTGTTTTTGTTTTTCTGAGCAAGTCTCATCAAAATGGCAAACACAGTACAGGAGCACACTCTTGTGATTGTATGCAGTTACCATTCATTTCAATGGTGTTTCCTCATCAGAATTTCCTGGTGGATTGTGCCCCAGCATCGGATCCACCTGCCACCATCTACAATTCTGTCATCCTTCAGAACAACCAAAATCGGTTGTCTGGAGCAGATGCCTCAGTTTGCTTGATACCAAGCCTGCATTAAGGCTATGCTAAAAGATGACATCTTATCACTGTGTTTCTCCAGAGGTCCTGTACCTGATTAGAGGTCCTGGAAAGGCTCTCATTGCCTCTTGCTCAGCCGTGTCATGTAAGATTACCTAGGAAATAGGGAGGGATGTGGTGAGTGGGATCTTGATAATACTTGCTTGCACTTAGCATGAAGGCCAGAGTGATTGTAGGATATATGCAACTTGTTTTAGTCATCTGGAGTTGCAACCCCTTCTAACACCTTCTTGCACTGCTTGTGCTCTCTTCCATGGCACACTGTGCTTTGCATTATATAGGCTGGCCAGGAAGCAGGACAGCTTGGTAGATGGTTTGACCTGGGATATCTTAATGGGAATGAAGATGGGAAGGGCAACCATGAAAGAGTTAGACAAGAATCTAAAATGTAAAGATATACAGCAGACAAAGTCAGAATCATCCAAGCCATTATATTCCCCATCACCATGTACAGGTGAAAGAGCTGGACAATGAAGAAAGTCAATAGAAAGATAATCAACTCATTCAAAATGTGGTGCCCGAAAAGAGAGCTGAGGATACCATGGACAGCTAGAAAGACAAACAAGTGGGTTCTTGATCAAATCAAGCCTGAACTCTCTCTGGAAGTAAAGAGGATGAAACTGAGGCTATCATACTGTAGCCATATCTTGAGAAGACATGACTCACTAGAAAAGACAATAATGCTAGGAAAGGTAGAAGGTAGTAGAAAGAGAAGAAGGACACATGCCAGATGGATAGACTCAATCAGGGAGGTCACAGGCCTGAATTTGTAGGATCAAAGCAGAGAAGTGAAGATCAGGGGGTCTTGGAGATGTCACATCCACAAGGTCACCGTGATTTGGGGCCAACTTGAGGGCAGTTAAGAACAACAACAAAATTTTTCTTTTTTAAATATCTTTCTCTTAAACTTAAGGGGGATGCAGACGGCGCAAAGTGCTGTCTTGGAGCCAGAGAAGGGGAGAGGCAGCCGGACGCCGGGAATCCCAACCCCTTCTCAATGACATCATCGGAGCGCTCGCCATTGCACATGGCGAGCGCTCTGATGATGTCCTTCCGGCTCAGCATCCAGACATGCTGAGCCGGTAGTAGCATGGAAGAGGCGCCCCTTTTGGCTCCTCTGAAAGGAGCACTATTTTAGCGCTCCTTTTCAGAGGCGCCATAAGGGTGGATCGGGGCCGAGGCATGGGGCAGCCTTGGTCCCAATCTGTGGCTTCTCAGGGCGTCTCACACCCGCCCATCTGTAGAGGCCCTTAGTGAGTGGTAATTCCCCTTGTGTGCTCCTGGCAATCTAGTTAGGCTCTCCTTGCATAGACGAAGTAATAAAGAACTACGTATCTTTCTCTGTAGGAAGAAATTCTGGAAAGGCATCAGGAGAGGGGCTTGGACCTTGTGCCATTAAACCCACCAGATCAGTCTCCTAGGAGGGCAAGCCAGCCCCCAGGGCCAGAACAACTATATAATCATATTATCTGGCTTAATTGCATCAGTAAATCCATGCACAAATGTGATACATTTTCTAAATGTTCAAAGTACTCACACTTATTATTTCAATATCATAGCCACTGGCAATATCATTATGTCTATAGAACAGAGCCGAGCTTGAAAGATCCTGATTTGCTTAGGGCTGCTTTCTAAATGCATGGCAAAGGGCAGATTTGGGCTTTCTGCTAATAGTTTTTTCCCCCTTACCTACTACAGTAGCCATTTCATAGAGAGATTCCCGAATATGGTCTACAATACAGATTTTGTTTGTGCCTGCAGAATCCTGGCTTCTTTCTTTTCTAAGAGAATATTTCAAGTGCTTATGATGGTGCTGCATGCAAAAAAAAAAAACCCACCCACATTTGATGTTTCTGTCAAATGGTCAGAAATAAGAGGTTCTCTAGTGGATGTTTTCAAACAAACATGCCATCTGCTGACAAGCAATGAATGAAGATGCTAGCAGACATAAGAGACATTCCCAGCACTGTGGATAAAGGACCTCATATAACACAGCTCTTGACTGCCTGGGATCACAAGTAACAAATGAGAGTGGGAAGGCAGGGGAAAAAAGAATGAAACTAATAAATTGGGACAGAAAGAACAGCCAAGCAATGCCATTGTTCTGAATTCTTATGATTAGAATCAGAACTCAGAAGAGCTACATTTCTGGACTATAAATCACAGAATCCCCCATTTTGTGGTCATACTTCCTGCAGGGTTCTGGGAGTTGTAATCTAAAAAGTAATTTTCCAAAACTCTGGGAGATGATAGATAGATAGATAGATAGATAGATAGATAGATAGATAGATGGATAGATAGATATATAGATAGATCCCACTTCCAAAGGACAAGTTAATTGTTACCTCCAGGCTGTGTATTTCCACAAGGGCAGGCTGTCCCTCTGCTGGATAATTTGGACATCCTCGGATAAGCTGTCCCCCAGCTCCAAAGCACACAGGTACATGGGGGAGGAAAAACTTCTGGGGTGCCACAGGGTGCAGAGAAGCTAATGAGTCTTCTGCTAAATGACAAGCAAAGAGATCCTTTGTGACTAGTCAGTATCTTAAGCCAGGGTCATTCTTGGACTGGACAACAGAGTATAAGCATAAATTCCCCAAAGGTTATCTCCCAGAGGCAGTCAACAACAACTCAAGGGTCCAAGGGAAGCCAGCCAATGAAACAAAAATAGGTTCAAATGCAACTATAGTGAGCAAAACCAATCAGACTGCTTAATAAAAAAAAGAGTTTGGCTATGTGTAGACATTTACCGGGGGGGGGGGGCGGAAATGAATGTGCCACCCCTTTCCCAAAAGCACCTAAAAAGCTATGTGTAATGCAGGCACTCTGTAAGGAGGTAGGAACACGTGGCTGTCTCTTTCATACCATTCTTCCAACTCAAATTGAGGAGGAGGGTTTACATGAGTCAGATATTTCTGAGTATAGGCCTCCAAGTGTAGTAATTTTGAATCAGTGGTGGAAACCATGTGGCCCTCCAAGGGTTGCTGGACTGCAATTCTGAGCATTGCCAATGGTGAAGAATGCAGGGAGCATGCAGAGCCACAACAATCCCCATCCCTACCTTAGATATACAGTGATGGAGGCTGCCTTCATGCAAATGTGTGACTACTACTACTCCATAAAGTGCCTGAACTGAGCCTTTGCTTTATACAACCTTCTAAATGACACTTGGGGCCAAACTAAAGATGTAGCCATAGCTGCATGCATTTAAATGCAGAACCACTCAAAGATAAAAAGAATGGAAAGAGATGTAACTATAAAAGCCAAAAGTGTGTGTGAGTGAAACATGCAGTGAGGATTGCCTCCTGAGCAATGGTTTATCTTCCCTCATCTTCCTCATCCCAGAGGTTAATGGCTTTGAATACTTTACCTCCTTGAATTGGGCTCCAGTCCTTGGAGGGAGTTGCTTCATAGTTGTTGGAGGAATTACCGATGTACTGGCTAAGCTCATAGGTACTGGAGCTGAGCCCTGAGTCCTTATACTGTTGGAGGAGGTTTGGCTCCTCAACAAATGGAAGCTGTATGGGGAAAAGAAGGTGAGAACAGGAGGAATACATGAGAGAAGGAGTTGGTTTGAATCAAGGTAAAACAAAATGAATCACATATACTTCTGCATCTAAGCAAAAGTGGATATTCCCAGGGCACATCCATTTATTTGAGATAAATGGAGTTTCTTCCCCCAAGACTGTAAAGGACAGAATGGACACTTATGCATTATCAAAAAGGGGAAATGCATCACCAAAGATGGGTTTATGTTTGCATAAACTTTGCAAACACTAACATAGAAATAACTGTAATATAACTTCAATAGAAATGCACTGTAATTCACCATAGCAATAAGGATTGTGATCAGATGACCTGAGCATTATCTCAATCAGCTGCCTGGCTACAGGGGTGCAGGTCATCTGTTCATGGGCACATTCAAGTCCTTTCTTACAGGTTTTTAACTTGGATTGGCCATCCCCATCCCTTGAAACAGAGGATGGTGCCCTATAAAGTGGGACACATGGCCACCCCAACTAAGAGATGTTCAAGAGACAGCTGGACTAAGGGACAAAGAAAAGATACCCTGAACAAGTTGCAAAGGTGGTACCTCATGTGCTGGAATCTTGGCATTCTCCAGAAAATTCCCTTGGAAGTCATTTTGAATCTGGCTTGGTTGAAAAGGAGAACTGTAGTTGATCTCAGATGAGTCATTTTTCTTTGACCCATAACTGTCTTCATAGGAAACAAGCTGCTTAGATCTGGGGAAGAAAAAGTTTTGGATTATAGTCTGTTGGGCACATCCTCACAGAGATATTATCACAGAGGAGATGTACACGGGAAGTAGCATGAAATTTGATTTTGCACTCAATTGCATATTGCTTTACTTGCTAGAATTAGGAGTCTGCCCTAGGTATCCATTTCCTCATGAAATGTGTACCATAATCTGGACAGGACTAAGAGGCTTGCTCAAAAGCTTTCTCAGCACCAAAAAGGAGTAGTTCTAGTTTTGAGGACCCCTCATTCTTACCATAACTGGAGATAGCAGCAGTAGCACTCCAAAAGTAACTGAGAGCTCCCATTTTAATTTCCCATAATGACCCAAAAGGACAGAAAAACTTTAAGGCACTGAGGAATTTAAAAGCTGCCTGAGATGGAAGACCCCAGACAAGGACCCTGGTGGGGCCAGCCATGACATTGGCAGCTGCCCTAGAATGTCAGGTTCTGGTGTCTTACTATGTGATTTCCACTTACCCTTCCTGCCGCCACAACACATTTGCTGGAATTGATTTTATGATATTTTAAGTGTGTTAATTTGATTTTAATTCTACTGTAGTTTAATTTTAAGGGGTGGGAGGGCTAGGGTGTGGGTTTAAAGAATGTTTTAACTGTTGTCTTTTTAATTGGTTGTACGCCACCCCGACTGCCGAGCAGAGGGGCAGGTTATAAATATATTATTATTATTATTATTATTATTATTATTATTATTATTATTATTAATACTACAGCTCACTGGCTGCTGAAAATGTTCAAACAATGAATTTCAGTATTAAGACCAGGAAGACCAGGAACTCTCTACACATCTGATAAGGCCAAACCAAGATGACAATTAATTTCGACAATGAGGAATCTGTCCTGTGAATTTGCCGAGTGAAAAGGCTGGGACTTCCTCTTCCGAAGTAAGGAGCCATCAGAGGACTGAACCTTAGCCTTTCTAAATTAACAGGATCATATAATGATCTACCCATGGATTAAACTAAGGGGGAACTGCATGACTGCCATAATTCATGGAAAATGTAGAGCATGGTACTGGATGCAGATTTCACTTTCCTGAGAATTTAAAGGTTAATTTTCAGTTAATGAAACTGATGCCTACAAAGAGGTACTTGGAAATGCATAGGCAATGATATCACCTACCAGAAGCATTAGTGAACTAAATTTCCTAGTAGTCAAAGGGAGCCACTGTAGTGCCCCCCCCCCAGCTTCTTCCTATTCCCCTGACCCTGACTAGAAAAAGTACTGTAGATGCAATTACAGTGGGTGCTTGGTATCTGCTGTGGTTTGTTTCCAGGACCCCTGTAGATACCAAAATCTATGGATGCTCAAGTCTTATTATATAAAGTGGCATTGTAAAATTGTGTTCCTTATATAAAATGGCAAAATCAAGGGTTGCTTTTGGGGGTAGAGGAAAACAGGAATATTTTCAAGCTGAGGATGGTTAAATCCATGGATGCAGCATCTGTGGATACGAGGGGTTGGCTGTATGTAAAATAGGGGAATGGTAAGTGTTGTCAAAAACTGAACTTTTCAAGCTGCAGAATTTCAAATGTCACTGTTGTTCTGATTAGAACAGGCAGGACTGAGTTCTTATCCCATCCTACATGTTTCCTGATTGTGAGATACTATATCTGCAACAGAGGAACCCTGAAGAGTAAGCCAGTGGATGGGACCTCCAACCAAGGTAAAACAATTTTTTTCTTCTTAAATCTGAACTGGATTGGCCTGTTTTACCTCAACACCTATCAAAATGTTCCTGATGCAAAAACATGAAGACTCATTGAGGAACCCAATGTCCTCTGCCTACAAAGAGGCCTGTGACCTCATAGGAATGGAGGCATATTGGATTGCAAGAGAGGGGTCCTTGTTGAGAGGCAAATGGACTTTAAATTTCCTGGTCTTTGCAAATCCCCAATAGCCACATGGCCAGAAGGAGGAGGGGCCAGCCTGAAAAAGATACCCTCCACTTACCATCTTAACTAAGGACAGAAACATCAAAATGCAGGCATCTGACTAACATCTCCAATTTTTTCTCCTGTTTGGTTTGTAACATCTTGCCTGATGAAGAAGCCAGTGAAGCTTCAAAAGCTTGCAACAAGTATATTGTGCATTTTGGTTGGCCAATAAAGGTATCACTGTTTGGTGGATTTTTGTTTGTATTCACCACTAGTTTAGCTCTGATCCAGGGATGTCATTTTGTTGTTGTGTGCCTTCAAGTCATTTCTGACTTATGGCAACCCTAAGGTTAACCTATCATGGGTTTTTCTTGGCCAGATTTGTTCAGAGTAGGTTTGCCTTTGCCTTCCTCTGAGAATAAGAGTGTGTAACTTGCCCCTGTGTACTTACAGGGGGACCAAATGAGGGCAATGCTCCCCAATGATATTTTCCTTCAGTCCCCAAATTTATGACATTGAAGTAACTTAAAACTTCAATTGAGCTTTTAAAAATACAATTTAGGAACCAAACAAAAGTGACAGGCAAAGTTACCAAGGGAAAGTGAACACAGGGCCTCTGCAGACAGACACCATCCTGATGCCATGCGCCGTTATGCATGGCACATGGCATCAGGATGCCCTTCCAGTGCAGCATTCAAACACACTGTGCCAAAAAGGGCACTGAAGAGCCACACGCTCTTTTCGAGGCGGCAAAAGGGAGTTGCCGCGACCCCGATCCGCCACTTCCCAGGGCAGCCCAGAGCAACCCGTCTGCAGTCCCCCACAGCGAATATAATAAGGGTCTAGGTACAAATGGTTTTCAGTTTCTCACCCTCTGCAATTCTAGAAATTTGAGGACTGAAGGAACATTTCAATGGGGAGCAGAATTCTTATTGGGGGCAATAGCTTCATTTTGCCATTGTCCCCACAGCTAACTCCTGCTCTGATTTCTCATATATACAGAATGGGGTGCAAACTTTAGTCAGAGAGTTATCCAATAAGCTTACAATCCTATGCACATTTACCTGGAAATGTGTCCAGATACAAATCAGGTGGACATTTGAATAAACATAAAAAATATTTGACTGCATTAGTTGGTTAATTGAGGAGGGCAGATTTTAAATTCCAGGGCTTGAGCTACAGCATACTTCTGTATATTTTCATTCTGTGTTGTCACTGTTATAGTGAATGAAAATATACATTTTCAAGATGGATCCTAACAATAAGCAGTAACTTTTTTGCTCTAATTTTTTTTACAACAGTAGTGATCAGGTTTGGTACCAACAAGAGGGCAACCTGGTTTGATCTCCTGCACCCAGATGGGCACATGAAAGGTAGACTGGAAATGCATTCAATTTGGGACCTTATCACACGCGGGCCATAAAGCGATAAGAATGCGATAAAGGAATAAATCCTGAACTAAACCGAAAGAAACCCCACAATACGCAAATGGCTATCACACGCAATTACTTTCATTGCGCTTTTATCGCGCTTTTTAGAAAGCGCTCCCGGGAACCGTATCTGCCGTCCACACACAAGTGAAAAGATCCCGTACATGTACAAGCATTGGTGTTCTTGCACATGCACACTATGCTCGCCACGGCTGTTACTCACTCACCGCGGCTGTCACCCTTTCCCAGGTCGTCCTCGGTGCAGCCGGCCCTCCGCACGGCTGGCGCTCCGAGGAGGACCTCCCGCCGCAGCGTTCACCGAGGAGGTCCTCCTTGGAGCGCCGGCCGTGCGGAGGGCCGGCTGCATCGAGGACGATCTGGGAAAGGGTGACAGCCGTGGCGAGTGACAGCTCCGACGCAGGGCCGGCGCTCCAAGGGGGACCCTCGGAGCGTTGAATCGACGCAGGGCCGGCGCTCCAAGGAGGATCTCCTTGGAGCGCCGATCCGACGCAGGGCCGGCTCTCCAAGGGGGTCCTCCTTGAAGCGCCGGCCCTGCGTCGGATCGGCGCTCCAAGGAGGTCCTCCTTGGAGCGCCGGCCCTGCCTCGGCGCGGGGCTCCGAGGAGGTCCCCTTGGAGAGGCGGCGCTACGGGGAAATGCTCCCCAATACGTATTTGGCAATACATATTGGGTGACCATACTTACGGCAAAAGCGATATTAATCCTGTCACGCAATTGTACTTCCTGAAGAAACCGAAATTCAAAAGAACTCGGATCATGCTGCATTGTGTCGGGGTTCTGTCGGGGTTCTGTGCGACATCGTGTGTAAACACGGAAAAATAATACGTATTAGGTCGGGATTCCTTTTGCATCCTGTCAGGATTTGGCCCCGTGTGATAAGGTCCTTGGAAAATGCACTCAGTTTGGAAATGCACTCAAATTGAAAAAGCCTCCGGGACATGAAGTAAGAAAATACTATAGGCATACTGAAGGAAATATGAGGCTCCTGACCCACTGGATAGGCCATGAACCAATATCCATTAAACACATCAGATGCCAGATTAAAAAGACATCTCTAAGGCAAAGTTTGCAACCTCTAACCTATCAGACATAGTTGGGATGTAATTCCCATTAAACCTTACTGGTGGCTTTTCTGGCCAGGGCAAATGGAAGCTGCAGTCCAGTAACATTTTATGGTTTTCCCCCCCTCAAATTCTTACCTCATCGGTGTCAAATCATTATGTCCTACAAATCCACTGCTTGGATGGTAATCTCCGTAGTAACTTTGAATCCAGGAATTTGACCCTTTGCCCCAGGTATCTCTTTCTCTTGGGTCTACATACTCAGAGAGAATATAAAGAAACAGCTCTACTTCCAGGCATCAGTAACATTTACAAATGATGATATTACCACACAGACACCAACCAGGGCAAGCAACATCCATCTGAATAAAAGAGGCACACTATTTTCTGCATATGTGCACATACATGTTTTTACAACATATCTGTACTACACACACATTTACCTATATATATTTAGAATTGTCCTTAAGGAAAGCTTCCTGCTCCTTTCACTTTAACACAAAACAAAGTAGAAGGGTTACCAGGAACAAGTTTCTTTTTTCTTTTTCTAATGCTAATAAAGGTGTATTAGAAATTAGATTTCAAAAACAATGCAACAAATGGTGGGGGGGGGGGCTGAAGTGCTGTTACTGGGAAGATTTTCTAGTTACTTTTTGAAACTACTTTTCTAGGCCTTCTAGAGGCATTTTGTGCAGAAATTTTCAAATGTTAATACTAATCTCATCAATCCTAAAATATTTTTCCTAAAGGTAACAAAAAAGTAGTAAAGAAATTTTAAGCAACATAATGAGCCACTAAATTTTCTTCATAACATTAATAGTAAAAAGTCATTAATTACTTCTTGAAAGTTATTCTTTGAAACTCTGCTTTAACACAAGGTGAACAACTTATGCTCTTCCAGATACTGTTGAACCTCAGCTCCTATCAACCCCAACCAGCAAAGCCAATGTTAAGAAGTCAAGAGAGTTGCAGTTCAATAATGTCTGTAGAGTCATGCATACCTCTGCCTTACCAACAGTTCAATATGCAAAAATACAGCAGGAAAAGCATTTTCCCCCCCAATCTGGCCATAAATAACAGGAAAGTGTCACCTGACAAATCCCTTCATATTAGGCTGCTGTTAAAGGCAGAGGAGCAAAATTTCAGAATCAAATGCAGTCAGATTCCAAATATTCAAGATTATTCTATCTCTGTGGTATGTTTTAACAAGCATTTCATAAAGTGGGGTGGGGGGTTCCCCCGCTGTGAAATACCTCTTTCACTGTGCTGTGCTCGGGGATATCTTTGGCCACCTCCGTATGTATAATCTTCCACCAAGCTGCGATTCAGATCCTCATAACCTTGCCTGAAGTGTAAGTGGAAAGAGAGTGAGTAGAAATAAAGACAAAGGAATCTGCTTTGGAGATCTGTCTAAAATGTATCTATTTGCAATGATAAGGAAGCAAGAGGCAGGTTCATCAAACCATTCTAGCAATTGCTATTTGGGATAATAACTGACTGTAACAACCATTATTATTATTATTATTATAAAAATGACATATATCTCAACTTCTTGTTGTATGCCTTCAAGTCATTTCCAACTTATGGTGAACCAATCACAGGGTTTTCTGGAGCTGAGAGTATGTGACTCACACAAGGTTACAACACAGTGGGTGTCCATGGCCAAGCAGGGAATCAAACCCTGATCTCCAGAGTTATAATCCAATGCTCAAACCACTACATCACTTTTGCTCTTTAGAGCAAACCAGAATCTGGACAGGGGTCAAACTACACCAGAAAGGAAGACAACAGCAGGGTAAAGAGTGAAGGCAGGGAGAATGAGTGCAACCACAGAGCAGAGCCGACAGAGGAAATAAACAGGCTTGGTTCACACACAATATGTTTCCGTTATCTGAAGAGCGGGCAAAGTCCAGGGGGCTAATCCCTTACATTTAGATGAGAAAGCCCATATGGCCTAACTCCATCTAGGTGTCTTTCAGTTCCTTTGTTATTGTCGTGGCCCTTCAAGTCACTTCTGACTTACTGTAACCCTAAGGTAAACCTATCACAGAGTTTTCTTGTGGCAAGAGTTCTTCAGAGGTGGTGAATATTACTTTCTTGACACCAGTCTTACCTTGAACATGGCCAGTTGGCATAGCTGCTTTCATAATACTCCGCCCCAGAATTTGGTCTCATAAATGCTGGATGATATGTGGGGGGGTGGTATTCCACTTGGGCATCTGGCTGCAGCCCTGACCAGGGTTCATAGTGGTACGTCCACTCACTGTTGTGCCTCGAATAAGGAGGTGGAGGCCATGGGCCCCTCCTGTAGCCCTCAGTCCAGGCTGGATGGCTCCCTCGTGGCCAGGGTTGCTTCGGTGGTGGAACCCAAGGGTCCATCTGGGTTTTCCGTAGATGATTTTTCTTTATTTTTTTCTTAGTTCCAAAACTGTTCCAGATTCCTGAAAATATAAGAGAAACCACGGGTGACAAGCTGAAAGGAGAACGTCTTCAAAACAAGAGAGACAGACTCTCAGGATTTGTAGCCTTCGTGGTTGTAAAATTAAAGCATTGAGTCAACATTTGTAGAATGTAGAAGTCTCCCATGTAAATAGGAGGAAGACCTATTGGCATATCTTCCTGCCATTTCTTTGTGGACACCGATTAAGTTTCCTTTGGAAAGAGAGAGGACTGGAAACCTAGGTAGTGTGGGGTAACATATGTTCATTTAACAGTACAATCCTAGATATATGTACTCAGACAGGTAAGTAAGCACAGGACTGCAAGTTTAGGCAAGTTATGCAGCCACAGGGCACCCTAGTGCATTGGCGTGTTCTTCTAGCCTTAAAAAACTTATCCGTCCCCAAGAGCAGCATGCTATGTCAAGAGACCCAAACGTAGAACCTCCTTCCTATTTCTTGAGTCACCTTGTTTAGACTATTCCTTTTGGCTTGCTTCTAGGAAGGTGGGTTTGACACATACTGGGGTCTTGGAAAAGGCTTTGCTTCCCTCTCCCCAATATATCACCTGCTGCTGATGGTCTCCAATGGGGCTCAAGGCATTATGCTAACAGAAGAGCAGGAGTGCAAATAAATGCTCCTGCTCCCTGTGCTATTCCTGCTTCTTCTGCCACTTCACTTTTTGTCCCAATATTCCAAATTCTTCAAAGACTTGCCTGAAAGAAATGCACTAGCATTTAATGAAGTGGTGAAAATGCATGCAAATCTACTCTCTCTTTTTTAAAACTTTGAACATTTGACACTCTGGGCACATTTTTATATATTTGGTAGAACACAGACAGCTTTCATCATGATTGAACTCAACGTGTGTAATACACAATAGTGCTATTACTTTTAATAATGGTGATGATTATGGAACGGCCTGCCAGATGAGATCCATCAGATTACAAAGTTAAGCAGCTTTTAAAAAGCTGTGAAAACGGATCTCTTCCGGCAGGCCTTTCCTGATTAGCTTCTTAATTAGATCCTGGCCTCAGGAGTAGTGTCTCCTTACCTCTTTCTGCTCTTGCTTGCTCGCGGCTTGTATTTGTCTAATTGTTTTAATTAATTTACATTTTTTCTTGAGATTTATGTTAATTTTTAATATGTGGTTTACTACCTTTTTAATGGGGGGAGAGTAGGTCTGTATTTGCTGTAATTTTAACTGTTGTAAGCCGCCCAGATTGTTTTAACAGAGGGGCGGGGTATAAATAAATAAATAAATAAATAAATAATAATAATAATAATAATTATAGTGGAGGTGGTTGTGATGAAGAAGCACGTCTTCTAACTGCTCACTATACTTTCACTATACTACTTCAGTATCTTGTGCCTTTGTGCCATTGGGCAGAGGGAAAATGTGGTTTCCCCAAGTGGGAAATTTATGGCTGGAGTGAAATATAACATAACTGAAGGCTA
The DNA here is from genome assembly GCA_026167975.1 of Phrynosoma blainvillii. Classification (NCBI taxonomy): domain Eukaryota; kingdom Metazoa; phylum Chordata; class Lepidosauria; order Squamata; family Phrynosomatidae; genus Phrynosoma; species Phrynosoma blainvillii. The sequence goes on from JANUYF010000004.1 coordinate 161,327,612, forward strand.
CTGAATCATAACTGGCTCTTTTAACTTCTATACTGCCATTTTCAAAACACACATTTGGGTTTTCAAAACACACTTTTCCAAAAATTCCTCCCAAACCATGTTTTGAGATCATCAAAGTTCTTGGCTACATTTTTTAAAAAAATCACCCACACATTCCTCTGCCGTCTGCATCATTGCTGATCCAACAGGTACAATCCTAACATTTTGTGCTGACCAATGTTATAGGCCTAAATCCAGCTGTTAGTCCCAACCAGATGTACTGAATCAGAGGAACAAATGCAAGGGCTAAATTATCAATGGCTCCTCTCTAGTTGGGATTACCAACTGGATTTGTACCAGGAGATTCCACTTGTCTCTTCCAAAACTGTCTAGTGCCCAGATTTAATATCTGCATTGGCTTAAACCCATTTCAACCCACATCTTAGACCAGGCAAAATGACGACCACATTATCAGACACTTGGAAATAAATCCAAAATTAGCTGAGTAAATGGAGCAACAAAATTCCCATCCGCGTACATGCTCACTCACTCTCTCCTTGCATGCACAGACCTGCTTAAAAATGAAACCATCATCTTCTCTGTCCCTCCGGGCTCAGCTCTGCACATGCCCCAAAGGCACCTGTCAAAGTCCGCCTGCCACATCAGTGGATACCTGACTGCTTCTCAGCCCTCCTTGGGTCAGCGCTCCTGGCTTTTTTCCTGTGCCAAAGTCCCAGCCTGTGTCGTAACACTGACTGAACAGGGCAAAGGGCTCTTTGCCTGCCGGAGGACAAAATTACCTGTAGCTGTTTGCAAACAGGAGACTGGGTCCTTAACTAAACACATACACACCTGCAACACCCTCCTCCCCAAAAGAAAAATCTGAATCAAGACTTCCCGGTACGTTAAAAATTCAGGGACAGTCAAAACAAAAAGGTGTTGTCCTAAACAAAAACAAAACAAAAAAAATACAGTATGGCCAACAGAAAAGTCTAGGGAAAAGTAATGAAGAAGTAATATATAACAAAGTTTTATTATCTAAAATAGACAGTAAATGTAGAAACAATATACACTGTTTATCCGGATGCCAGAAAACTATTATTTCTACATTTACTGTAGATTTTCAGATAATACAATTTTCCTATATATTACTTCTTCATTACTTTTCCCTAGACCTTTCTGTTGGCCAAAAATGCAGGGACCCTAGGATGATGGGCTGTTGGTTTTTTAATGGTCGTGGGGGAGAACTGTTTGCACTGTTTTTCCCCACCACATCTTCAAATGTCTCTGCAACAATGAGGGATCCAAACTACTTTTCAAAATGTAGAGAGATCTTGTAGCACCTTTGAGACTAACTGACAGAAAGAAGTTGGCAGCATGAGCTTTCATAGACTTCAGTCTACTTCCTCAGATGCATTTGGACATCTGAGTCCAAAAGCATCTGAGTAAGTAGATTGAAGTCTACGAAAGTTCAAGCTGCCAACTTCTTTCTCCCAGTAAGTCTCAAAGGTGCTACAAGATCTCTCTACATACTGATTTTACAGACTAACGCAGCTATATATCTTTGAATTCTACTTTTCAAAATGATGAAGAGCGGCACAAAATTGTCCCGGAGTTGACAGGCTGCCTCTTCTCATAAAAGAACGTGCAGGTGAGGTTGTCATTTTCATCACAGCGTGGCATAGTGGTTTGAGTGTTGGACTCTGGAGAGCAGGGTTTGGTTTCCAGATCAACCATGTAAACCCACTGGGAGACCTTGGGCAAGTCACACTCTCTCAGCCTCAGAGGATGGCCATGACAAACCTGCTCTGAAGAAGCCTTCCAAGAAAACCTCATGATAGATTTGCCTTAAGTTGCCATAAGTTGGAAATGACTTGAAGTCACACAACGACAACAACAACAACATAATCCTGACCCAGCAGCCCTTAAAAGGGGTCCAAAATTAAGCACATCAAATCATAGAGGTAAGAGAAAGTGAAGGTGGAGAGCAGTGTAGCAGGGAGATCATGGCTGCAGTGATTCTCTATGAGTCAGAGGGAGATCTAGTTCACCACCCCTACTGGATAGGTCCAGCTGCCAGGGATGCTGGGATAACCTCCTCCTCTTAGGCTCCACTTTTCTCCTATTCTAAATTGGAAGAGAAGGGGAAGAAAACAGGTGAGTAAGGGAGGACATTTCTATATTTTCATTTTTGCTTGATGTTCGAGCACACAGTAGATTATAAAGGTTCTGAAAAGGAAATTCAGGCTAAGCAGGCAACCAATTCACTTTCCTTTCCTGGATTCAAACTGGAAGGTTTTCCAAGGCTGCATCCGCACTGCAGAAATAATCCACTTTGACACTGCTTTAACTGCCATGGCTCAATGCTATGGAATCCTGGGAACTGTACTTTTGTGAGATATTTAGCCTTCTCTGTTAAAGAGCTCTGGTGCCACAACAAACTACAGTTCCCAAGGCACTTTATAGAGCCATGGCACTTTAAAGTGGTGTCAAACTGGATTATTGCTGCAGTGCAAAACTTTACAGCAAAGTTTTTTTTTCTTACACTATTTCACCAAGATGTTGAAGAAACTTTAAATGCCTATCAGTTTTATGCATTGTATGTCAGCAAGCCAAATGAGAAGAGCTCCCCCAATGAGTCTACTTTTTTCTAAGAATGTAGTAAAGAAATGCTTTATTTCATGCATTTTACCTTTCCCCAACTTTCCTAATTTGGAAACCTCCCCCTTCCTATGCCCCTTGTTATCCCCCTGTTGTTGCTGTTGTTATTATTATTCTCTCTGTAGTCCTTTTAAAGGGTTACTTACACCGCCTAGCAATAACTGAAGGCCTTGGCTGAGGCTGCTGCATCCCATCTTGACAAACAAGCGCTGCATGCTCTTAATGAAGCATCATTAATTAGCCAAGCCTCCTCTCTGCCACGTCAGCTGCCCGGAACCTTCGAAGGGGGACTCTTGCTCCCGGACGGATCCATTAGCTGACGCACCGAGAGTGAGGGAAAAGCTCAATGGTATCGTTGGCACCGCCATGAGGGGAAGGTCACTTCAGGCAGATGGTCATCAGAAGGACTCTGTAATGCCTTTTAGAGGCCTGGGAAAGAGTCTGATGGAACCTGCCCTGCATCCTCACTGCAGAAATAATCCAGTTTGACCCCACTTTAACTGGCATGGGCCCCATGCTATGGAATCCTGGGATTTGTAGTTGGTTGTGATACCAAGCTCTCTTGAAAGAGAAGGCTACATGTCTCACAAAACTACACAGCCCAGTGTTCCATAGCATTGAGCCGTGTCAGTTAAAGTGGGGCCAAACTGCATTAATTCTGCAGTGCAGATGCAACCTCTGAGGAACCACAGTTAGAATCCCACCTTAGCCATGGAAACCCACTGGGTGACCTTGGGCGAGTCACACTCTCTCAGCCTCAGGGAAAGGCAACAGCAAATCTCCTCTGAACAAATCTAACCAAGAAAACCCTTCAGTGATACCTTTATTGGCCAACCAAAATGCACAATATACTTGTTGCAAGCTTTCAAAGCTCCATGGGCTCCTTCTTCATCAGGCAAGATGTTACAAACCAAACAGGAGAAAAACAATTGGAGATGTTAGTCAGATGCCTACATGTTGTTTCAGTCTTTAGTTAAGATGGTATACGGTGGGGAGGATATCTTTTGTAGGCAGGATCCTTCTCCTTCTGGCCCTGTGACTATTGGGAGATTGCAAAGTCCAGCAAATTTAAAATCTATTTTCATCTCAACAGGGACCCCTCTTTTGCAATCCAAAATGTCTCCATTCCAGTGAGGCCACAGGCCTCTTTATGGCAGAGAACATCAGGAATATCTTGGTGGATGTAGAGAGAAAACAGGCGAATTCAGTCCAAATTTAAGGGGAGGAAATGTTTTGCATGAGACAGGTTTGCCTTAGGGTCAACACAAGTCACTTGAAGGCACCCGACAAGACCTACAGCAGTGGTATGGTTTTGAAGGTTGAACCATACTCTCCTCAAAGCATGATAATAAATAGCTTTCAAAGTTGTGGTGGTGGTGAAAGTTTGTCAGAGTGTTAAAGATGCACACATTATCCAAGCCTCCTCCTTTTCCTTAGATGGGGCAATATATGCCTCCTAGAGTTCCTTTCCAAACTATACAGAGCAGTATTTCCATCCAGTATAAAGCAGTTCCTCATGTTTGTCACAACTAAGAAGCAAAGGCTTAGCAAACAATATTTGCTACCTGGATATAATGGGGTTTTTTTTCTCTTCAGGACAAATCTGCACCTATTTATTTCTATTTCAGATTTCTCGCTCATTGTCCCAGTACTAATACCTGTGCAATACTGCTTCTGTGTGTCCGATGCTTTTCACCTGTTAAATGTTTATGCCTCAATATCTTTGTACCCCAGAGGCTTTTTGTGTTTTTCCCTATAAGAAAGTAATATGATTACTCCTCTGGAACACAGGCTATAAAAGTAACATTTCAACTCGCTGGCCTTTCTCTCCCAGGTGGTTCTGCTCACCTTTGTAATACATTCACACTTGTTCTCATATGTGAGAAAAACAGCCTCCAGCTTTTGAAACAACAGCACAATTGTAAAATGCGGCTTCCATGTGAAGCCACGCATGAGATTAGGTAGGTCTCTTTATTAAGATATTGGCAACAAATGCTACTTCACAGCACTTTTTGACTTCTGACAGAGGTGGTTTCTGCCACAATCATAGAAGTTCAGCATGGGTTCTCAGCTAATCACTTTCTTGCTGTTTTTTGAGCATTTCATGCAAGACCAGAACAAAGATATAAACTTATATGGAATTTCCTCCTTAGACTCCTTAGAACTAGCACTGCCACCTGGTTAAAGAAATATTCTGATAAATCTAATGTGTCTGTACCAAATAACTGGGTTAATTTGCTTGGGTTGTATGTGAATAATGCAGCTGTGTTCAGATCATGAGAAAACTTCCTATGTTTTTCAATAATATATGTATGTGGCAGAGTACAAACTGCGCGGGGACCAGAGTTAAGACACGCTTAGAATAAACACTGAAATGTAATTTAATAATGATTAATGTTTGTTGTTGTTAACTGCCCTCAAGTCGTTCTCTACCCATGGCGACCCTATGGATGAGACATCTCCAAGATTCTCTGTCCTCCACTGCTCTGCTTAAATCCTGCAACCCTTTAATACCCGGGACCTCCTTAATAGAGTCCATCCATCTGGCATGTGGCCTTCCTCTCTTCCTACTTCCCTCCACCTTCCAGAGCATTATTGTTTTTCCCAAAGAGTCCTCTCTTCTCATAAGGTGTCCGAAGTATGACAGTCTTGTTTGGTCATTTTGGCTTCCAGGGAGGTTTCCAGTTTGATCTGTTCTAGGACCCACTTGTTTGTCCTTTTGGCTGTCCATGGGATCCTCAGCACTTTTCTCCAGCATCACATCTCAAATGAATTGATTTTCTTCCTATCATCTTTCCTAACTGTTGTTAGGAAGGATCCACTTAGGGCAGGGGTAGGCAACCTTTCCCCTTTAAGGGCCGAAGGACTTCAGCTCCCAGAATCCCAGGAGCTATTGGCCAACATGGGACTATTGGCCAACATGGCTGAGGCTTCTGGGATCTGAAGCCCCTCGACCCTTAAAGGGGAAAGGTTGCCTACCCCTGACTTAAGGGAATTATGCAAGAGTGAGGTCCTAACAACACCCCACAAGACTGGATTACCGTCATGTATACCAGAGTACTAAGAGATCCCACAATGGATGTCACTAAGACAGGCTTCTTCAATTAAGGTCTAAAATTTATTAAAAGGGGAAAACTGCACACAACTATGGCATGCACACACGCACTGCACACTAGAAGTTAAGGAGTGAAAACGGGAATAGATTGAGATGGGCCAGACTATGGGAGAAGGCTCTCCAGGATCCGCTGTGGATGTGAATGATGATAATGATGATGCACAGCCGCCGAAATGGGGGAAGGGATGGCCAAGGGAGCTATGATCAGAGCACAAACTGACGTGGAGCCAAGACGCACTCTAAGGATAGCACGTGGAGGTTGACCTAAACAATGTACTTGGGTCTTGACACAATCAAGGAGGGAGGATAGAAAGAAAGGCGCAGTTAAATCTAATCATTGCCCCATTAGGTGTAAGACTCAGGACAAGCGAGAACTATTGTTTTGGCCTTTAGGTGTGATGGTCTTTCCCCTTTAGCAACTCCCAAACCTGTCTGATAGGGAATTTTTCAGTTGTTTGGCAGGCCTTACTTCCTATGCCTACCTGACTTGCCATCTTGAAGCTTATGGCTGACATCCCATAGAAGTCAGTTCGGGGTCATAGAGGGAATTCCACATGTCCAAAATTTTATTAAAATTATTTATGTTAACACTGTCCAGCTCTCACATCCATCCATGGTAATAGGGAATATAATGGCTTGTATGATTCTAACTTTTCTGCTGAGTTGTATATCTTTACATTTTAGAATCTTTTCTAGTTCTTTCATAGCCACCCTCCTCATTCTTAGTCTTCTTCTGATTTCCTAATTGAAGTCCCCATTTCTATCAATGTTTGATCCCAGGTATGGCAATTCTTTTACTATTTCTATTTCTTCATTGTCTAGGCTGAACTTGTGAAGGTCCTTGGTGGTCATTATTTTTGTTTTCTTGATGTTCAACATTAAGCCTGCCTTTGCATTTTCTTCCTTGATCTTCATTAGTAATTGTTCCAGGTCTCTGAGGTTTTCTGCTAGTATTATGGTGTCATCTACATATCTTAAATTATTGATATTCCTTCCTCCTATTTTAACTCCTCCTTCTTCTGCTTTTCTTATAATATGTTCTGCATACAAGTTGAACAGATAGGCTGAAAGGATGCAGGCTTGTCTGACTCCTTTGCCAATTGGGAACCATTCTGTTTCTCTGTGTTCTATTCTGACAGTAGCTTCTTGTCCTGAGTACAAATTCCTCATCAGGACAAAGGCTTTGCTATAGTCTAGAAAGCACATGCTGATTTTCTTTTGGAATTCCTTGGTGCACTCCATTAGCCATCCTATGTTTGCAATGTGGTCCCTAATGCCTATTCCTTTCCTGAACCCCGCTTGGACCTCTGGGATCTCTCTTTCCATGTATGGTTGAAGTCTATGTTGCAGAATTTTGAGCATGATTTTGCTTGCGTGGGAGATCAGTGCTATGATCCTATAGTTGCTGTAGTCTCTTGTGTCTCTCTTTTTGTTTATAGGGATGTATATTGACCGCTTCCAATCTGTTGGAAATCATTTTGTTTTCCATATCTGTTGACATATGTTGGTTAGCACTAGAGCTGACTCTGTCACTGTGGTTTGTAGAAGTTCAATTGGAATAGTCTGTTCCTGGTGATTTGTTTTTCACTATTCCCTTATTGCATTTTCCACTTCATTTTTTAGAATTTGGGGTTCATCTTCATATGGCTCTTCATTCCATGTGTCCTTCATTTTGTCATCTCTATTGTATAATTCTTCTGTGTATTGCATCCAACATCTTTTTATTCCTTCCTGGTCTTAAATTATGTTATTTTTATTGTCATAGAGCGTCCCAGTCCTTGGTTTGAATTTTCCTTTGATTTCCCGGATCTTGTGAAATAGATCTCTTGTTCTTCCCTTTTTGTGGTTGTCTTCTATTTCTCTGCACTGGTCGTTGTAGTAATTGACTACAATTACAATTACAATTAGTAATGATTAATGTAGGTTCAACTTATTTTATCTGTTTCAAACCCATTATTTTACTAAAAGTTTTTTACCCATTTCAAAAAAGGAGAAATATATAAATGGATAGTGTCTTTAGAGTTAGCATTTACCTTTTCTATAGAATCATAGACTTGGAAGAGGACACAAGGGCCATCCAGTCCAACCCCCTGCCATGCAGGAACTCTTAATGAAAGCATTCCCGACAGATGGCCATCCAGCCTCTGTTTAAAGACCTCCAAAGAAGGAGACTCCACCATTCTCCAAGGGAGTGTGTTCCACTGCTGAATAGCTCTCACTTGTCAGAAAGTCCCTCCTAATGTTGAGGTGGAATCTCTTTTCCTGTAGCTTGCATCTGTTGCTCCAGGTCCTCTTCTCTGGAGCAGCAGAAAACCAGCTTGCTCCATCTTCAATATGACATCCCTTCAAATATTTAAAGAGGGCTATCATATCCCCTCTTAACCATCTTTTCTCCAGGCTAAACATACCCAGTTCCCTAAGGCATTCCTCATAGGGCATTCACCATTTTAGTCACCCTCCTCTGGACACGCTTCAGTTTTTCAACATCCTTTTTGAATTGTGGTGCCCAGAACTAGACACAGTATTCCAGGTGAGGCCTGACCAAAACAGAATAGAGTGGCACTATTACTTCCCTTGATCTAGATACCATACTTCTATTGATGCAGCCTAGAATTGCATTGGCTTATTTAGCTGCCACATCACATTGTTGACTCATGTTCAACTTGTGGTCTACAGGACTCCTAGATCCATTTCACACGTAGTCTTGTTAAGCCAGGTGTGTCCCCCATCCTATATCTACACATTTCATTTTCCCATCCTAAGTGCAGTACCTTACATTTCTCCGTGTTGAAATTCATTTTGTTAGCTTTGGCCCAGCTTTCTACTTTCTACAAAGGTCATTTTGAATTTTCATCCTGTCCTCTGGGGTATTAGCTACTCCTCCTAATTTGGTGTCATCTGCCAATTTGATAGGCATGTCCTTTTTTCTTTCATCATTGAAAATCATTGATAAAGATGTTGAATAGCACTGGGCCAGGACAGAAACCTATGGCACCCCACTGGTCACTTCTCTCCAAGGAGGAGGCCTTAGCGAAGAAACTGCAGGTTTTTGTCAAGGTGGAGTGCTATAGCTGGGAGAGAGAAAGCTTATGGAAGTCAGAAAGCTTATGGAGCACTCTAGAGGCATCTTTAGGGCACAGGCACTAGCCACACTACAAACCTAATGGGGGAGCAGCAAGTATTAGGAACATTAGAGCTGTGAACTTCCATCTTTATGTTTAGATTGCATATGTGAGTAAATACCATATTTAAAAATACTATAAACTTGTTGCTGGTTGTTGCTGTTAACAGCCCTTCAGTTGACCCTGACTCATGGCAACTCTGTGGATGAGACACCTCCAAGACCCTCTTTCTTTCACTGCTCTGCTTCGGTCCTGGAAACTCAAGCCCATGACCTCCTTGATTGAGTCTATTCATCTGACATGCGGTCTTCCTCTCTTTCTACCACCCTCTACCTTTCCTAGCATCATTTTCTTTTTTAGTGAGTCATGCCTTCTCATGATGTGGCCAAAGTAAGGCAGCCTCAACTTTATCATCTTGGCTTCCAAGGAGATGTTAGGCTCAATCTATTCAAGGACCCACTTGTTTGTCCTTTTGGCTGTCCATGGGATCCTCAGCACCCTCAAATGAGTTGGTTTTCTTTCTGTCTGCTTTCATTACTGTCCAGCTCTCACATCCATACATGGTGATGGGGAATACAATAGCTTGGACAATCATAATTTTAGTGCCCAATTGTATATCTTTACTCTTTAGAATCTTGTGTAGTTCTTTCATAGCTGTCTAGGTTGAATTTCTTCTTTCTTCTGTGGTCATTATTTTTGTTTTCGTTACATTCAGCATTAAGCCTACCTTTGCACTTTCATCTTTGACCTTCCCCTTATTGTTCCAAATCTATGTTTTCCACTAGTTTTATAGTATCGTCCGCATGTTAGATTGTTTATGTTCCTTCACCTTATCTTCACTCCTCCTTCTTCTGAATCTAAGCCTTCTTTCTGCTAATTTTATATATTTATGACATTATGATATGATATATTTTATCACCCTATTTACTCAACCATTAACCTACTGTGACTTTATTCCAAAGAAACAAAACCCTGGATAAAATGTTATGGCACTGGAGTTTAACAGTTGGAGTGCAACTGTGAGTATTAATGGGCAGGGCACTTTTCCAGTTTTACAACTAGGGTTTGATGTCATCGGTGAAGAGGAAGCAGCCATAGATCCAAGTAATGTTGTTCAAACCTGTAAGACCAACATTCAGGAACAATGATTCCACTTAGTAGTGTCATGTACACCTTTCCAGACATTTTCATGAAGCTTGGCTCTGCTATTCTCTCAAAAAAGTAAATACTGAATTTATAGTAGAGTCTAGGCTTTGTTTTGATGCCAACTGAAGGGGCTCAAGACAGGTCTCATCTTTCTAATGGAGAGGTGGGCAACTGGTGGTTTCCCTAGAGATGTTGCTGGACACCAATATGGCCAAAATAGGTAACAATCATAGAGGTCGCAGTCCAACATTAGAAGAGCTACAGGTTCTCCACTCCTGACCTAATTATCTTTTTAAAAGTTAAAAGGGGGGGGGGAGATTAGCTGTATACATCAGGGGTAGGCAATCTTTCCCCTTTAAGGGCCGAGGGACTTCAGCTCCCAGAAGCCTCAGCTATGTTGGCCAATAGTCCCATGTTGGCCAATAGCTCCTGCGATTCTGGGAGCTGAAGTCCCTCGGCCTTAAAGGGGAAAGGTTGCCTACCCCTGGTATACATGATGCAGAGATTGGAATGAGGTGCTAGAATGGGAAGTATCATACTTCAGGCATGGGTGGCTTGTTGACTGACCCAGTGTTTCTGTGTTTTCCTTATCCACATTTTGTGGGAAGGCAATCTCCTGGTTCAATCAGGAAGCCTCCATTGGCTTCAGACTTTGAGCTAGTCAATTCATTTTGCAATGGGTTGCAGCAAAAAAGGATTTCCCCATAAGTAGAAAATGAGTACAGCAGGCTGGACTAGACAGCAGCTATAGTAGCTTCATTTATATACCACTTCATACAGTCTCTAAGCGGTTTACAACTGTAAGCTAATTGCCCCCAACAAGCTTGGGTACTCATTTTAGCCACCTCGAAAGGATGCAAGCCTGAGCCAAGCCTGAGCCCTGGCTGGTATTGAACTCACAACCTTGTGGTTTGTGAGTGAGTGGCTGCAGTACAGGCATTTAACCAGTACACCATCAGGGCTCTTCTTCCAGATGGCTTAGACTAGATTGCCTTCTTCTAGATGGATTAGACTAATGATTCCCAAAGTGGGCAGTATTGTCTCTCCTGGGGGTGATGAAAAGATCCGGGAGGGGGGTGAGGGAAAAGAAGGTAGGAGGGGAGCCTTCAGTCAAAGTATTGGTGTGCAAGAAAGACAAGGGATGCCAGCGGCCTTTAGGACCATGGTGGGGATGGGGAGTTAGAGCATGTGGTACCAGGACAAAAGTGGTGACAAAAAGGAGCTTTCACATTTGGGACCCTGCTTAAGCTTTGTAAACTTTGCTGGCAGGACTTGGCTGGCAGGCTGAAGCTGTGCTGCTACTCCTGCTTTCATTTGTTGGAAAATCTGAGAGAAGAGATAGCAGAAGAAACAATGGGTTTTTTTGGGGGGGGGCAAATTGAAGCTGTGTGGGGAAAGCACGCCTCTGGGGAGGATGGAGAGGAGTATCTGGGGTCTATTCTTAGAAAAGCCCTTTGCCTCTCTCGGATTGAGAGTTCTGCCTCGCCAGGGAAAAAAGTGAGAAGCCTGCTGCACCCCTCTCTGTCCTGGCAACAGATTGAGAGTCCTTCCTCACCAAGGAGAAGCTTCTCCCTTTGCCACTGGTCAACTTGAGAGCAGCAACTGAGCAGCTGGTCAAGCAGTGACTGGGAAGCCTCACCCATGTTGGCCTTTTCTGCAAGGCCAGAAAAGCTTCTCAGTCGCTGCTCAACCACCTGTTCAGTTGCTACTCCCTTTGCACCCAGTCACCCTGGGAGCAGCAACCCAACAGCTAGCCAGCCAACTAGCCAGCCTTTTTTTTCTATAAGGCTGGTGTGGGTGAAAGGGAGGAGCAGACCTGGGCTGCTGCTGCTGCAGCCTTACATGAGGCGAAGGCAAAGGTGGAGACAAGTTGGGTGCAATTTAGACGCCACTGGCCGGCAGGCTGCTGCACAAACAGTAGACCTAATATCCAGAAACAGGTGCTGGGGGGGGGTCACCAAAGAGGAAAGGGAGTGATAGTGCAAAAAATTTGGAGACGACTGGACTAGACTTTTAATTGCAGGAATGTAATTTATTTCTCAAGAGTCAGCAGCACTCCCACACGCAGCCTTAAGATTCCTCCGTCCCATTCTGCTGCATGGGTAACTCAGGCCAGGAGCTTCAGCTGGTGTCAAGGGGAGGAACTTTGACAACTTCATGCCAGTTGAGCATCCCACTTCTATGCATATAGAAGTTCCATAGTGCTTCTGCAGAGAAGTTCACAGTATCCCCAGAGACAATTTCATTCTTTCCTCTGAATCTTTAATGAAAAGGCACACCAGCTAATTGACAGAACAGAAAACAAAGCATTTTCTATCTATTCTACTGAGGGCTCTGTAATTAAAAAGGTTCCTTTGGTCTGCAAAGTAGACCAGGACACTCCAACATCCATAATTCAGGAGGATACATTATTTACAGGATTTCTTTAAAATTTAAGCTTGGTTTAAAATAAGAATAAAATGTTTTTTATCCATGCACAGCTTGATGGCTATTGGTGAAAAAAGGCTAGATTCTTGGCATCTTAAGAAAACCGGGGGGGGGGGTCCCTTTCCCAGAGAAACATGATTATAGCAGTTATATAATCAGTGGTGCTGAATATACTAACAGAATTTCAGAGCTGAAAATCCTAATTTTTAAAACACACACACACACAAAGTTTCTAGATCTCAGAATTGCAGAGGAGAGCTTCAAACAATGGCCCAGAAATCAGAAAAGGACTAAGTGAAATGGAACAGGATGGGAATGAAGCCGTTTTCTAAACCGGGGTGAGCAACACACAACCCCCCCAGCTGTTGTCAGACTACAACTTCCAACATCCCTCACTACTGACTACACCAAGGTTTATAAGAATTGCAGTCTAACAGTATCTGAAGGACCATAATCGGCAATCCCTGTTATCAAAGCTTCTGGACTTTCTCTCTCAATTTTCCTGAATATGTTGGGTACAGGAGGGGTAGGGGGCTGCAGTATGGACCATTTTAAATGCCATGACCCCCTGGCAACCTGCACTGGCACATATTTAACAAAAACACACATTACTATGATTTTTCTCCTCCACAATTTGTGACTTTTTTTGAAGTTTTGGGACTTTGTGTAGAGATTGTTACAATAACTGATTTAATATAAAAAACACTCTTTTTGTGGGTCCTGCCATGGCCTGGAGGAGCCCAACCTCCATGAATTCAAGGTGAGCACATCACGTTGGCACCTGAAGGGTCACATCTGCACTTACAATTTGTAAATCAAAAGGGCTAGGCCTAGGAGCTAGAAAGCAGAACATTTGCACCTAGGAGATTTATGGGCACCAGTCAGGATGTGTCCGACTGAAGATGAGATAACATTAACATCCCATCTCCTTACTTTGGAAATTGTCTACTTCAAAGAGTAGTAATCCAAAATCCTTTGATATACAATAGAAATGCTTCACTTCAGGCTAGGTTTAAGGTTATAAAAGATCCCCAAAATCTCAGGCACATTGAGTTTGGTTAGATTTCGTGGTGATACTGCGCCACTGTGAACTCTGACTTGGATCCTAGCTCTTTCCGTTGTCCTTTCCCTTTCATAACAGTTGATTCTATTCATCTTCATTCATCATTGGATGTATTTATCACCATTTGAAAGCCTTCTGTTCTCTCACCAAGCTAACTACTTTATTCCTGAGTTCTTGCGTGTATACATGTATGTTAGGGTGTCTTTGTATGTTTGAATCCCCAAATAAATGACAGTTCATTGTAAAGCTTTGTCTCTATCAGTCTATTCCCTAGCTACCTCCGTAAACACAGGATAAAAGATCCCATTGAAGACTTGGAGCTTAGTAATTCCCCAGGTTCAAGTCCTTCTTACAAGATCATAGATTATCTTGTGATCTATCATGTTGTGAGATGTTTTGGAGATATTTCCAGGTGATTCTCCACTACTACTACCATTTGAAATGTTGTGGTGCAGAGGCTTAGAGAAACTTGATGGGCTGCAGTGGTCCCCACACTTTTTCAGCTGGGGGCCAGTTCGCTGTCCCCCAGATCTTCAGAGGGCTGAAGAAAAAAAATTGCGGCCAGAGGTGCATGCGCGCATGCGCACGCACACTACTCAGGCGCCATTTTGTGTTCCAATATGGCACCCGGAGTCGTGCGCATGCGCCCGGCGTCGCTCAACATTTTGTGTTCAAAAATGGCGTCCAGAGTCATGTGCATGTGGCCGGCATCACGCGCGCATGCGCACAACTCCGGAAACCATTTTGGAACACAAAATGGCACCCGAGTAGTACGCATGCGCGCGCGCGATGTGTTCCAAAATGGCGTCCGGCATCGTGTGCATGCGCCCAGCGTCGCGCGTGCATGCGCACTACTCCGGCACCGTTTTGTGTTCCAACATGGTGCCCCGCATCGCACGTGCGTGGCGGCGGCGGCGGCGGCGGCAGCAGGACCGGCTGCGGGCCTGTTGAAAGGCCTCGACAGGCCGGGTTCGGGCTATAGAAAGGGGATTGGGAGGTGGGAGGGACATGAGACCTACCTGGTCTCCCATCTCTGGCTTATAGTAATGAAAAGAAAAACATGTAACTAGGCGACCCAAGAAAGGCTCTAAATATTCATGCTATCAGAAAACAAAAACACATTTAAAACCAGAAAGAACCAAGTCCTGCAACTGAAACAAAGTACATAAACAATGATATGCAAATGTGCTAATTTTTGTATTTCTATGACACAATGTATCTATCTTGCAACGGCTGGAGGCAGGCATCATTTACATCATTACATGTTTGCATAATTTATCTCTTCTTCTCCTTGCCACAGAAATGCACTAAAGAATTTGACCCCAAATCTATAAATGCAATTAGTGTGTAACACCACCCCAGGGGGTGTGAGCAGGATTGAGAACAGTGGATATACCAATTGGAATCATAAGTGCCTAGGTTTACATTTGTATCCTCATGTGCCATGCAAGAATACAAAATCAAAGCACCCCCCACAATGGCCACCCAACCTCTGTTTAAAACCTTCCAAAGAAGGAGACACCACTACCTTCCAAGGAAGTATCTTCCACTGTCGAACAGCCTTATGCCAACACATATGTGGAACAAGAGAGTAACAAAAGCAGCAGCTAAGGTAGAAGAAACAGCCAGAAGGTCACTTTGGCAGATGACTGAGCCTTGGTCTGCTACTCCTCTTCCCTCCTCAAAAATTTACAAAACTGGGTACTGAAAAAGGTGATATAGCCAGTCCTGCTGTACTATTGTTCAGATATTTACCTTCCAAAAGAACAAAATGGCTTACATATGATCTTCAGTACAAGCAGTTTATAGGCCCAGCCTACTTAGCTTCAATGGCAGAAATGCTACCTGTTCATCCCATTCTTTAGATCCTACATATCCTACTATGCAGTCCTGAACATATATGCACCATACAGCATTGCCACTGCATCAACCATAGGAAAATTGGGGTGGGGTAAGGCTAGAGAAAGATCAAACAAGTACATAAAAATCACTAGTATTGGATTCTGGCTATTTGGTGGAAGCTACAACAGTGCCAGAAATTTACTGTTCTGATTGAGTGCTTCTGTGATCCAAAAATGCCCGCCACTCAGTCATTTCGCTTTTTGGTAGTGGACCTCTTTCTCCTCAGCAGAATGTTCAGTAATGGAGAACAATGGCAGGTTCCCATGAAAAACAGTCTTAAGTAATGGAGATGACAACCTTGCCTGTAGATTTACGTTGGGTCACATGGGCAAAAGCTTCATTTACCTAAAAAAAAGATGAAAAGAGTTTTGCACAAATGCAGGTATACATATACTTCCTCTGTGACACCCAAGCATAAATTATGCAAGAATTACACAAACAGATCGTATTTGCAAAGGTGGACTGCAAAATATTAATACAATGGGTCCAGTTTGGGTAACATGTTTGCTAAATAGCTTTTAATATCAGTTGTACTTTCAAGCCCTTTTAATTTTATACAAAATAGCAATCCGGGTATAAATGGACTCCTGACCCATTAGGCTAGGGAAGCCAAAGGCCATCATAACTTTTTGTGCCGCCATGTGAAAGAGTCTTATCCATATACACCAACTAAATGGGCCTAAGACTTCTTCAAATATGGGTGTCAAGAAAATAGAGTTGTGCAAGGTCAGAAGCAAGTCCTCTCACAAGAGCATTTACAGTGACTGAACTAAACTGAATAGAATCCAGTTAAAATGTTTGTTTGTTTTTGCTGAAGGAAAAGGGTTCCCGTAATTAAAGACAATGACTAGGAAGGACACTGAGACATTTACCCAAATGAAAGGTGGGTGAAATGTTTGAACTTCTTTAATGAGATAGTTACAGGAATTGGAATGTTAATCAGAAACCATTACGATGGATCACTAGGCAAATTACGGACTGCTTCTGTTATTTTCAGTGACAGACAGCACAAGAATGTGCTGCCAAAGGAACCTCTTAGAATGCATCTTCTATCTAGAGTGATGCCCAAGCTTAATGTTATTCCATTATAACCTTCTCTTCCTCCAAGGTGACGTGAAAGATATTTGTTGTGTGTTGCACCATCCACATCTTTTCTCTATATATCAACCCCATGAAATCAGTTGAGAGACAGAGACAGGCCCAAACTCACCCAGTGAGCTTCATGGCTGAACAGAGATTGAAACTCAGGCCTTGCAGCCAATGTCCAGCAATTTACCTTCTGCACCAAGTATATTTCCAAGATTTTAGATTTTTTTCACCTGACATAACTCAACCGTACAAGCCTACATTTGAGGCACTATAGATCAGAGTCCAATAGTCTAATTTAGACATGTGGGGCAGGGGTAGTTCTTTTGTTCTTGCCATTGATAAAAATAAGAATGCTTTCCTGATTTACCATAAATCATCTGGTAATCCACCAAGAAATCCCAGTTTACCTTCTGCCTATCACTAAACTATATCCCACTGGCTCTCTTAAGCAAGGAAGTATCCCAAATAAGGCAGACATACAACATCTCAAGAGAGTTGGCTCCCAATGCTAACTTTGGACTTCCTTTTGGTCAGATAACCAGGGAACAAATAAAAGACAAAATGAAAAGCTGATTGATTATGAAACATCTGCATTTTAGCAGACATCTTAATTACTGAATGTAATTCAAAGCAATCAGTAAAAGTGCACAGTATAGATTGCTAGGGACTATACCATGGAAAGAAGTCACATATTTAATTATTCCTCTCTCAGATTCTTGTTTATGCAAGTCCAATATATTAGAAAAAAGGCCAAACTTGACATTCTTGACATGCTAGGTCTCCATTAATATTATCATTACTATTTATTATTACAATTATTATGGTTGTTAAATTTATTTAAATCTCACCTCTGTAACATTAAATATAGGAGACCAAGTCACTACCAGTAGCTGCTATTCAGAGTGTAACAGTTTTAAAGGGATTGCACCATGTGTTCTTTCAGAATGTTTGAATTCATTTGGAGACATTTCTAGTGAAATACATTCTGCCTCTGGAAGACAAAAGAGCTCCTATTAAACCAGATGTTTCCTAAACTTTGTATCCTTACCTCCTCCAGTTTGAACACTGCTCCTACATGAGGTTTGATTCTTCCCTCCTGGCAGTGCAAAACAGCAGATGAGAGTGCTGAGGAAAAGACTGGGAAATCTTGGTCCCGATAGCGGCCCCAGTACAGTCCCAGAGCAGAGATATTTTTCAGAAGCAGCAGATTGGCTGGAATGGAAGGGATGGTTCCTCCAGCAAAACCAACCACCACGATTCTGCCTTCCCAAGCCAGGCTAAAAACATAGCAGTAAGAAGAATTAGTACTCAATACTAGGAGCAAAGGCCTAGGTACCAAGAAGATTAATATTTTGATAACATTTGCAACATGGGAAGCATTTGCCACTTGAGAGAGATTATTACAGTAAGCAGTAAACTGTTGAATGGAAAGACATCCATGTGATGTTCTGAGAACAGTCTAGGAAGAAGTGGGGTAGATCTGGATCAGAAGGCTCCTGAATTCCAGAATATACTGCTACAGAAGTTGTTGCTAGTTAGTAGATTTTCTTAAAATGTAAAGAGAAACATAAAAAGAAAGGATGAAGATAATGAACATTTTTCTAAGGGGCCATAGGAATTATCTTGCCCTACATTATACAACAGCATGTTGCATATGCAACCAAAGATCCTGGCTTCAAGAAAATCTCACCATGGTCTGTTTTCAAAAAGAGATCTTGCTCTCCTTTTTTGTGTATGCTAATTTATAATCTGTGAACTAGCTTGTATACATTTCAGATTTGAAAACAAATTTATGTTAAGCGATAGAATAGGCATTAATCCACAACAAATTAATGCCACAATACTTATGTGAACATTTTAAAGGTATGAAAGGATTTTAAGCAACTCTTTGCATGAAACACAGTGAAAGATCAATTTAAATCCACAGGTATTTCCTCAACCACCAGCTGAGCTAACATAAACTACAGGAGAAATTAAATACCATGTCCATTTTAATCTCCCCCCCAAAAAAAAACCCCTACCCATAAAGAACCATTTTATGAAACCAAAAGTTGATATACATTGTTCTGGAAATGCTAACTGTACCTATTGAACATGGTATTTAAGTGATCCTGCACATTTTGTTCGTACGGATCAATAAAGTTCGCTATTTTCAACAGACTGAGGCAGCTGGCATTAGCTATCTGTAAAATAGGGATACTAACAATCTCATGACACAAAGTTGGAAATCAAAGAACACAGAACAGCTATGGCACAGAAACTTTAGACACAGAGCAGATGATCAGTCTCAATATTGTTGATGTGTGTTCTCCTGCCCCTTATGTGTTGTATTTTCATCTTCCTATATCTTATCATTATGGCACATATGGTATCAGTTCTTATGTGTGTATTTAAAGCCTAACATGGGAGCTTCAAAACTTGTAAATTTATTCATTTATTTATTTATTTTTATTACAAAGATCTATATCCTGCCTTTCTCCCACAATGAGATATTGTTTATACACTCCTTTTAACTTTGACACTTACATTATTCAGCTCTCATATGCAACATAACTCCCCAAAAATCCAGGAACCTTGGTTGATTTAAGATATAAACTTGTCTCAATCCATTTAAGGGGGGGGGGGAACCCTTCCAGGTGAAGTGGATCTAAGTCATAGCCGACCTGTGCAGTGCCTCCTTGAAGATGTCCCCACCAATGGTGTCAATAACCACATCGACTCCTTTATTCGCTGTTAGCTTCTTCACTTCTTCTCTCACACTGGTCTCACTGTAATTCACACTCTGGAAAGCCCCTCTCTGGAGAGCCAGGTGACATTTCCTGTCACTTCCTGCTGCTGCTATCACCTGCAACCAGAGAGAAACACATTCACACTGTACACTCTTCCACCTACAGATAAGGGAAAGGGAAGAAGGCAGTCTTCCTCCTGTTACCGTCCCTTAATTTTTTTTTTCTCTGGAGGCTTGGGGAAACCCTCCAGAGCACTGTGGAATTCAGGGAACTGCAGGAGGACCTGGTGAAAATCACCTTCCTCTTTCTGCCAGAGGGAGCCACCAGGTCCCTTTTATGAAAAGAATAACTTCCATTAATAAAAGGGCAGCTCTAAATCAACCCAGCAAGCAATACAAACTTAACTATAATGTTTATCTCTTGCTTGCCTATTGATTGCCTATTTATCCTTTTAATTCAGGGGTAGGCAACCTTTTTGAGCCAGGGGCCGGGTTGCTGTCCCTCAGACAATTGGGGGGCCGAAGCACCATAAATAAATAAATTAAAATTAAAATTAAAAATTAAAAAATATGAATGCACGCTCTCTCAGCCCCAGAAAAGCCATGGCAAAACCCCTGTGGAGATTTTGCCAAGAAAACCCCAAGAACAAGTAATAACAACAATAATCAATATCATCATGGCGGGCGGCGGTGGCAGTGGCAGGACCAGCCTGGGGCCAGTCCAAAGGCCTCGGGGGGGCGCATCCAGCCCCCGGGCCTTAGGTTGCCTACCCCTCCTTTAATTAATAATGCTGCCAAGGTCATTTTCTTTAACCAGGAGAGCTGAACATGTTTTTTTCCCTGCAAGTAAATTTTCAGGATCCCTGCTGTTCCTGATGAGCACCTGTGGTTCACCCCATTTGATACATGTGGAAGAGGGTATACCTTTGCCTTGAGAACATGAGTGGCAACATCCACAACTGCAAGTCCTGTGGCACCAGCTGCTGCTGTCACCAAAACAGTCTCCCTGCAGCAATGAGAATGAGCATCATGAAGCTTGGGAATGAGAAATCTATACAGATACAGAAGTGCATTCAAGATATACCCCTTACTGTCACTGTAGCTTAACATAGAAGTCTAGGTACTGGTCATTTGAGCCTGGCATTGTAGCTCCTTGGAGAAGCAGCAAGACTAGCACTAGCAGCAAGGACTGCAGTTATCCTTGTTTGGTCTTGTTTCGCCAATGGAAACCTATTGGGTGACCTTGGACAAGTCACACACTCTCAGCCCCAGAAAACTCCATGATAGGGTTACCTTAGGGCTGCCATAAGTCAGATATGACTTGAAGGCACACAACAACTGTTAATTTCAGTTTTGCTCTGTGTGTATTAAACTTTGATATTTTCATTGTAATACTGAGGTTATGTATTTTTTGTGTTGTTTTTCTTTCATTTGAATTTATTGGTGGTTTCCTCAAACATGAGATTTCTTGACAAGCAATGCCTATTGTAAGCAATTATGAGTACAGCTTGCTGTTGAAAAGCAGCATAAAAATTAACTTATTAACACCTCGCTCAGCAAATGAGAAGTAGCTAAGTAGAAGCCAAGAACTGAGACAGCAAAGACTTTCAAAGGCATCTCAAGATGCAGGAAGCTGAGAAAGCTGGATGGGAGAGAAGTACTGGATGTCTTCTTCCATCTTATTTTTTCTCTCTGCTGATTTGCTATCTCTGCAATAAATCTCCCCACTTTTCTTCTCAGCCCAACCAGAGGGCCATTTAGAGGGAGGTAAACTAAACAGAGACAAACCACTGATAGATAAAAGCAGCCAGTGGTGCTGCAATCTCTTCCATTGTTCCCTGCTTGCCTTTAAGAAAATCAGCCTAATTTTCAACAATCATTGCCTGGCCTAAACATGAATATGCAGATTTATGTATCTAGACATCTGGTTATCTTTAGGTTGCCCACATGATAATACAGCGTAGATAAAGAAACTGAAACCATAGCTATATATCTTCAATTCCTTCAAAACTCTTAGGTGGAGTTCACTTACATGTAAATATGACCCTGAGAACCAAATTTGGTACCAGCACAGCTCCTGCATTCAAAACCTGAGCCACAGATTTAGTTCAGCCCTTTGTAATAATATCCAGTATCATTGCTAACCCTCTCTCCTGACATGCCCCTTTTTTTGTTCCCCTGACAGCCAGGGGAGGATGTGCTGAGATCATTATATAAACAAAAGAGTCTAGGTGTAAAGAAACAGAGGTAGGGCATCAGCAGCCACATAATCAGGCAGCTCTTAAATGTTCCGCTAGCGCCCTCTGCTTCTTAACACCTCTTCCAATCCTATTAAAAGAAGGGGGGGAATGCATCCTTTAAAAGCTATTGCTATTAAATTAAGCTGCACAAAGCATTTGGCAAGAGGATATCTAGCAAAATAGTGTTTACAAGCAATTGCTCTCCAAACCTCCAGCTCAGTCCTGAGCTCTCTAAGGGCACATCTACACTGGCCACTTAATCTGGAACCAGTATGGAGCATTATGCCCTGAAACAACTGCAATGGTAAACCACACATATTTGGCCAAATCTGGTACTTATCACTGTACACATGGGCCAGCTCATCCAACATGCAACAGCCCCACTGGCCTGTCCCTGGTGCCACTGCCACCACTGCAGCCTCGCTGGCCAAACAGTTCCCCATGAGAGCCTGGTGGCCGCCCTTGCTTCTGCTGAAGTCAGAATAGAGTGCTCCACCATGTGATCAACAAGGAGGGGGCCACTCTACCCCCGCTTCATTGATTGTATAGGCACCCCATACTGACCTCAGCAAAAGCAACAGCAACAACCAGGCTCACAGGGAGCTCCTGTCTGCGAGGCAGTGGCAGTGCCAGTGGCAGCTCTGAAAACAGGCCAACCCATTTCTGTGTGCTGCTCAGTGAGAGGAAAGGGGAACGCACAGCTCTTGACTTGTGGACAATGGATAGAGCCGAATAGGACCCAATCTAGCTGTCATCGAGGCAAAAGAACCCAAGGTCACTCTGGGGGCTTGGGGAAACACTGCCTTTTCTCCAACTTTGCTTTGTTCCGAGTAATCAGGTTAAGGGCCAAAACCCATGGTATCTCCCTGAAAGTAGCCATATGCCATAAGGACTGCCAGCACCGGCTTCAAGGCAAGAAACTCATTGACCAAAACACTGTAGAGGTTGATGGAACCTTATAATGTGTGTGATTTGCATAGACAGATGCTAATAATGTGTAGTTTCAGATTATGTAACTGTTCAATTTCTTCAAAAGTATAAAATTTACACTTAATCAAAACTTTCTTCCTGCCCAGAGAAAACTGCAAATTCCACAAATGCACCTCAAAACTTTTATTTTCAGATTAAAAACAAACACAGATCAACATCATTCATAGTTTTTCACAAAATATATGTCCATCCAGCTCAAGAACAAGCACACAGCAACTGCAAAGAAGTGAACTAATCTAAATCATCTTTTCCCCCTCAAGTCTCAAGCCAGCCATGGATTGCAACAGGCTACAGAATTTAATTTGGCCAATCATAATAAACCTTAATTGTGTTAATCTGAGTGCTTTACTCACCCTGGCTGTGTCTGCGCTCTGTGTTCAAGGGCCAAGATGGCTGTCCCATAGGAGACTGGCAGTGCTGCAGCATCTTCATAAGGAATTTTCTGTGGGATGGCCCAGAGCAACTTTGCAAAAGAAGTAAAAAAGAAATCATCATTTCAAGGGAGAGAGATTTATAAAGACTTTACCAGTCCTTAGTTTAAAATAAAAAGAAAGGAAGAAGTGCATTTTATTTTAAGGAAGAACCACTTTTTAAAATGCCATCAAGAATTGGGAGGTTATCAACTCACATTTCTGATCATTTTCAGCAGTAAGGAACTCTGAGGAATTACAGCCACACCCCTATGAACTCTTCATAAATTTACAGGACAAAGTTATAGCAGAAACATTCCTACGTGACAAGAGTTTGTATCCAAATACATGTTCATGTGGACACACATAATAACTGAAAAAATGATAAGAGATGCAGCCAGAATCAGTACCTGGAAAGATAAAGGCACTTTTTCCATCATAGCAAGTAGATGATTAACTAACTTCTGCCAAGAGATTTGGGATGTTGCAACCCACAGCCTGCCTTAATTGCTGTTGCTGTGGAAGTGTCTGGGATGCCCACCGTGAAAGAGCATTGTGCCTCACCAAAGATCACAACAGACTCAGCAAGGCCCAGTGTAGCTACAACTGACACTCTGCAAACCACACTTTGCTTAAGAACATGCATTCCTCCCACCTTCATGTGTCTTAGCCAGCAGATTTTAGATAGTCAAGGTTAACGCTAAGCAGGGTTCCCATCAGGATTTGAAACAAGGCTGCCATTCAATTAAAAGTAATTATGTTGCAATTCTACACAAATTTGTATTTATTTTGTTTATATTCTGCCCCTCATAAATATCTCAACATGAATAATATTAAAATAACCAGCTATAAAATAAAAAAACAAACATATATAAAGCCTAACAAACTATCAGCAAGGAATCAGCAGAAAGATGAACTGCTTCTGCAACTATCCACTCACAAATGCCCAGCTAAATAGATGAGCCTTAGTCTGGTGTTGAAATGTCAATAGTCAGTGTCAGACATCCTCTCGGAGGAAAGCATTCCAGAATGGGAGTAACATCATGGAGACAGTCTTATAGCACCACCTAATGTACTCTCCTTCCACCCCAGTTTAATTACAGGGAGCAACGGCAGGTTGGTACAAGGAGAGGTGTTCATTCAGATACCTTAATCCCACCATCATTTATGCTTTTGTAGTTCAGCAGTGTTTCACAGCATTACCATTATTCCAGGGCCCCTCCAGGGCTCCTCCACTGTGCTACCCAAAGCCCGGGACTGAGAAAGCCCAACCACCATTTCGCCAAAGAGCATTGAATGGAGCACCATGGTCACCCTCTCCCTCACTGCCCTCCTCCTTTCCTTGAGCCGAGTATGATGACAGCGGCTGTTCAGAGCAAAGAAAGAGCTGCTTCTAGGAAGATCCCCAGAACTGCAGATGACTGGTCAGCTTTGGTCATGGCAGATACAACGACGACAGCAGCAGAGGTGATGGAGTGGTTTTACTTATAGGGAGGGGAGCAGAGCAAAGGCCATCAAGGCAGGGAATCAGCCTTGCTTGTCTCAAGAACCCCAGGAATCTTCCACAGCTGATCAGCCACAGTTAAAGTCATGGTGGTAGTGGTGGGGACATCACAATGGAGGGGCATCCCCAATACAGAGGGGGAGGAGAGTAAGAGCTGCTCCCAAGTGCTGCTTCCAGAGGCTAGTCTGGCATCACCAAGGCAGGAAGTCAGCCTCCTGACTGGAGTAAGGAGGGCCAGGCTGGGACCACCAAAGCTGAGAGGAGTAGAGTGTAAAAAGGAGGGCCAGTACAGTCACATCACCAGAAGCAGCAAGCAAGCAGCAAGCAGCAAGCAGCAGCCATACACATGATGGCTGAGGAAACAGCACCAGCAGCACTGATGTGTAACCTGTACTCAGAAAAAGAGGCTACTGTCAGGACAGAATATGGAGAAATGGAGTGGTTTTCAATTGGCAAAGGGTCAGGCAAGGCTGCATTTTATAACCCTATCTGTTTAACTTGTATGCCAAAATATCAGCAGGATTAGATATGGAGGAGGAGGTGTGAAAATTGGGAGAAGAAACATCAATAATCTAAGAACTGCAGATGATACCACACTAACAGAAAATACCAAAGAATTGGAAGGATTATTGAAGAAAGTGCAAAGCCATGTTGACAGTTGAACATAAAAAAACCAAAAATAACTACAATTTATTTGCATAACTTTAAAGTAAACAATGGAATACATCGAAACAGTTCAAGATTTTTTTCATGCCATGGCTCAATCATTAATCAGAATGGAGACTGCAGTCATGAAATCAGAATAAGATTAGGACTTGGAAAGGTAGCTATGAAGGAACTAGACAAGATACTGAAATCTAAAGCTAAATCACTGAATACTAAGATTAGGAGGTACAAGCCATCACATTTCCCATTTTTGTGTATGGCTATGAAAGCTGGACCATAAAGAAAGCTGATAAGAAGGTAAATCAACTCATTTGAAATCTGGTGCTGGAGAAGAGTTTGACAGATACAGTGGATTGCTAAAAAGACAAATAAATGGGCCCTACAGCAAATCAAGCCTGAATTCTCCCAAGAAGCCTAGGTGACTAAACTGAGATTACTGTACGTTGGTCATATGAGAAGACAGAATTCACTAGAAAATGCTTGGCAAGGTGGAGGGCAATAGGAAGAGAGGAAGATTGCACTCAAGATGGGTACACTAAATCAGGGAAGACATGGCAATGAGTCAGCAGGACCTGAATAGGACCACTCATGATAGGGTAACTTGAAGATGTTTCTTTCATGAGTTTGCCATGGGTTGAGGTCAGCAAATGACAAGGGTCAACATCAATTCAGGAACTAGACAGAGAACAACCAAGGCAGCTCTTTCAGAATTGGTGCTATATGCTCTCTGAGAGGTGCATTTCGCACCAGCTGCAGTTTCTGGTTTCATTTCAAGGGAAGTACCATGTAAATCACATTACAATAATCCAAATGAGTGAAGCAAATAGCAAACAAAAGTCCAAACAAAAGGGCTAAGAAGGCAAATATATCAGCCTGCATTAACAGAACTAGTTTCCAACTCAAGGGAACTAATAGTCTCACTATATTCTGCACTAGTTAGGCTCATCCAGAGTATTGCATTTGGTTCTGGGCACATCCTTTTAGGAAGGATAGTTAGGGCAGGTTCAGAGAAGGGCAACAAGGATGATAACAGGTATGGAGAACAAAACATATCAGGAAAATTGAGGGAGTTGAGCTTGTTCATCCTGGTGAAAAGAAGACTGAAGGGGTGAGATGACTGCACTCTTCAAATATCTCAAGAGCTCTCACACAGAGAGGGGTGCAGGTTTGTTCTCTGCTGCCCCATAGGGCTGGACCAGGTCTAACGGTTTTAAATTATTGGACAGTAAATTTCAATTGAACATTAGAAGGAACTTTTTGACAGTAAGAAGTTGCACAGTGGAACCAATTACCTATGCAATTACAACACTATGACTGCATCCACACTGCAAAAATAATCCATCATCTGATGGTAGAACGAATAAGTGTACTTGATTATATATGCATGATACTGGGATTCAGCCAGATCTCAGGGTTTAATAATAATAGTTATAGTATATTTATGTATAGTGTTGCAATCATGTACCTTTAAGAGGATGTACTGCATGAAAATTTTACCTGAAAACCTTAATTAGGAGTTTGTATAAAAGCTCCTGCAGAAACAGCTTACAGTACAGAATGTGTTGACTTGTTCCAGGAGTGAGTGAGGTAAGCTTGTAATGTTAAGAAATGACAAATATTTTTTCTTCCTTAAAAGATAAGATGTATCTCATGCTGTTATTTCCATATATTTAGAATGATTTAAATGACTATTGAAAACTGCATCCTGAATTTTGAATCTTGGAGTTTATTGCAACCTGAGATGTATGATTTATGTCAACAAGACTCGTATGTTGATGTGGCTAAAAGAACTCTGGAAGTAGTTGTCTTTCTACCTTGCTACCTGAATTACTACCTGAAAGATTGACATTTACTTGTAATTCATCTTTGAGATAACAACCTCACTTTGCTATCTGAAAGATTTTCACTTATTTGCAATTCATCAAGAAGAATACAACCTTATTATGAAAATATCACTTATCAATTGTGAAATCTATTTCACCAGCCTCCATTTACTGCAGCAGAGGCCTTGACTTTCATTGACTAATAATGTTGTACTTAGTAATTTGTACCTAGTATTTTGTATGAGTTATTGATGGTTTTCACTGTTAGCCACATAGTGTTACTGTAAAATATAATTTTAGTATTATGTTGGATGGCTTCATTTGTTGGGATATATAGTACCTTGGTGTAACCCGCCCCGACTGCCGCGCAGAGGGGCGGGCTATAAATAAAAATTTATTATTATTATTATTATTATTATTATTATTATTATTATTGAGTTTCTCCCTTTTAGTTTTGGCATTTGTTTGTGAAACCTTCCTGTTGTAGTTATTCCGAAATAATCCAGGTTGACACCACTTTAACTACCATGGCTTAATGCTATGGAATTCTGGGAATTGTAGCTTTGTGAGACATTTAGCCTTCTCTTCAAGACATCTCTGGAGCCACAACAAACTATAATTCCCAGACTACCATAGCACTGAGCCATGGCAGAAGTGGTGTCAACCTGGATTATTTCTGCAGTGCAGATGCAGCCTATGATTCCCCTTGAAATGCCAAGGTTGCATTCTATGGAATCCTGGGACTGGCATTTAGAATTTTCTTCCAGAGAGCTCTTCTGTCTAACTAAACAATAAAACCCAAGATTTCACAGGAGGCAGCATGGCACTTAAAGTTTGAATCAGTGCTATAATTTTGTAGTGTGAATGGGCCACAGTAAAAGACCCTCTCTATCAAGAGAGAGAGAGAGAGAATGGAGGAGGTAGGTAGGAATATTTCCAGTAAGATGGTACCTACAGTCCTTATTTTTGTACATAGATTTATCAGTTTGTTTTCTTTTAATCTGAAGGCAGACTAATAAACCAAGACTGTCTTTTTACTGTATTAAAAGTATTAATTACCCAGAGACATGTTGCAACCCTAAAGAGCAACACCCGGGGGGTGGGGGTGTCTAACCTACCTTTGAATCTGCAATATACTCTTCTGCCAAAGCTTTGGTACTGGTCACACCAATGACACGATCCCCCTGTCCAAAAGATATCATTAGATAGCCATGAAGGTGAGACAAAGTTATGCCCAGTGTTCCTGACATTGCAATAACATATTCATATGGAAAGGTTTTAAAGTATCTTTACATTGAAAGACACAACTCTGATTGGAGCACCTATGCAGCTCATGGTCCAATTCCCATACATATCAGTATGAAGTCTGGGAATATGGAGCAATGTTTTTTAAAATTATTTTTGGATGACACCTCCCAGAATCCCCTGCTTGGAAAATCTGTGAGTTGTTATCCAAAAAGTAATTTTTCCCAGGGGGGTGGGGGATAACATAATTGGAGCAACTAGCACAATCCAGGAAAGCAACAAAACACGCAACACTAACTGATACTTCTTTCTTGTGGGATCTCTTATGTCCATTTTTCTTTTAAGGCCATTAGGAAGAATGAGGCCATTAACTCAGGTTGCAGATGCAGGAAACAGGAAGTAATAGTGAGGTGTTGGAAAGCAGGGTTGTGTGCATGGCACTTGGTCTACTATGCATTCCCAAATATATCCTGCTGCCCTGAGGTACCATGGAAGATGCTACCTGGTTGGTAACGTTAGTCAAATGCCAACCACTGCTGCTTTTTCTTGCTAGCTACTTTTTCTTTCTTTCCTATCTCAATTCACAGACCAGCAAAGTTTGGCAGACTAATGAGCGTCTGTATAGACATTTTCCTCCCTCTGTAACCCTACCATTTGCCGGGCATTACAAAATCCACTTTTACGCCTCAGCTGCAATGCATTCCTCTCACCTCCTTCACATTGGTGACACCTATGCCAGTCTCCATCACATTTCCTGCAAATTCCATTCCTGAAACATAGAACACAAGAATTTGCCACAACCACAGAGACTGCCTGCTGCTTCTGAATGGACACCAAACACTGTTCTATAGACTGAAAATACAGGTTACATATATATGGTAGGCAACTGAGGCCAAACAGTTCCTCCCCAGCTGTATATCAGTATTACAAATACACACAGTGTATCACTCACTCACAACACACTTTAAAAGAAATCAGTGCTGAGAAGTGGCCAGTAGGTGTCACTGCAGGCACAAAAAAGAGAAAACAGCACTGCTTGTTAGTGACTGCATGCTTTTAAAAAAAAATCTTATTGATGAAATTTTACTCATTTTAAATATTATCAGATGGAGCAGCCATCCCACAGTTGCAGGTGTCGTACACGTATGAATGATATCTACACACAACCCTTGAATTTTCCAGCAAATGGGTCTCTGTGATAGCAGTCCTGAGAAACAGCATCACTACCTATGATACAGCAGAGGTAGGTAGAAGACCATCATACATGACAGCCAGCAGCAAGCGAATGGCAAGAGATAGTTCTGCGGTGGGCAACATCTGCAGGCCTGGGGACCATGCTTTTATCCTTGGGATCTTCTAGGGGCTGCACAGGCTAACAAGAAATGCCATCCATGAGAGGCAGGGGTCCTGGAAGCAAACCCCAGTGGATACCAAGGGCTCACTATATATTGAAAAGGTTTTCACTCACCTGGGGTGAATGGAAGGGAAGGCTTCTCTTGGTAGAGACCCTGGCAAGCCAGTATATCAGCAAAATTTACTCCACAGCAACGGACACGAATTCTGACCTGCAAAAAGAAACTATCACAACTCCTCACACAAAACAGCCTTAGTAACAAAAGCCCTATTTAAGTAACATAAAGCAAGCCACTCAACAGCATTCCCTTTCAAATAGCAGCCACAATGGACCCAATCCAGTTCAGGACTGTGACACAGCACAGAGGAAGAATGGTTACTCCTTTCCCCTCACCATTTTTTCTGATGAACCAGTGCCCTCTGCCCAAAATAAGGAATTGCCCACTGTGCCATTTACTGTAATGGAGGGAGCAAGAAGATGGAAGGAATCACATCTTTCATCTGGTCTTTTGTCCCTCCTTAAGCAATGAGACACCGGCCAGTATCCTGGCTGTCATTAAGTTGCTTAAATTACTCCTGTAAATGACTACTGTATATACTCAACTATAAATCGACCTCATGGGCATAAATCAAGGGTACGTTTTGGGGGCAAAACAATGAATTTTAATATGACCTGTGGATAAGACAAGGGTAAAACTTAATGGCATGTAACAAAGCATCTACAGGATGAAGCAAAGGAAAACAATGCCATAGAAATCACAAAATTTAGTGGTTACTAAAGGCTGGATGGAGAGAGAATAAAGGGAGGGTCAGTGTTTCCAGGACAGATTGCACTCTTGCCTTTCACAAGCAGATGGTTACTTTTTAATGAGTTACAATACAGAACCTACATTGACCCATGGATAAGTTGACTCAGGTTTTGGGGGTCAATTTTTGACTCAAATTTCTAGATTTATACATGAGTATATACAGTAAATGTTCATCTGCTAAGGGTGTGTAAGAAGTATTTACAGATAAGCAGAGGGGAAAGTACTATAGCCCCAGAGAAGTCCTCTATCTGTATGCTATTTATGTGAAACAGGTGATTCATAACAAGAAGCAAGGTAGACTACTAATTTCTGTTGTTGTTTTTAAGGCTTGCTCAATCTCACTAAAATATGCAGGACCATATTTTCTAATGACCAAAACTCATTGACTCTTAACGTCGTAAACCCCAATAAAAGATATCATAGCCTCCATAAGAAGCTTGTTTAGCTATTTGGACTTATCACAGCTAAAATGTGACTGAAATTTTAGCCAATTGAAATCCACACTTGAAGTGGCAATAGCCACTGTCTTGGCATACAATTTTTCATAGAGCATAAATAGCCCACACAGAAGAGCCAGACTGAGATTACAGTGTTGAGGAGGGGGCTTTAATTTTCTGCTCCAGTCACATACCCTGTAGTAACACACACACACACACACACACACCTATTGCCTCTCCTGCAATTGTAGGAGAACTCTGGGAGGGAGGCAGTTCTTATCAGAATCCTGACTAAGACAAGGGTTAAAGACCTCCTAAACTCCACACCAATCTATTTTAATCTATCTGGCACTTCCCTGGCATCAACTGTTAATGTCCAAAACAATTATGCATATAAGGCTGTCATGCTAAAACATGGTAAGTAGTAAATACAGGAAAATCATAATACACCACCAGTGCAGACAAATATTATTTACATCAGGGGTAGGCAACCTTTCCCCTTTAAGGGCCGAGGGACTTCAGCTCCCAGAAGCCTCAGCCATGTTGGCCAATAGTCCCATGTTGGCCAATAGCTCCTGGGATTCTGGGAGCTGAAGTCCCTCGGCCCTTAAAGGGGAAAGGTTGCCTACCCCTGATTTACATTCAAGAAATATTTACAGATCTATGCAGCAACTGTTGTAAAGGCAACAAATATTATGCAGTCTGATCTTCCTAGACATGTTTATTCTGAAATAAATGATGTTGATTGGGTTATTTTACTGACTATTATAATGTTGTTATTTTGTGTATTTTATTGATGGTATTCTGTATACTGTTGTACATTTTATTGATGTAATCCCGCCTCGATCTGCAGGGAGAGGCAGGAAATATAAATAAAATTATTATTATTATTATTATTCTAATCAATAGGATTATTTCCAAATAAGTGTGCCTAGGAATGGAGCCTTGGTGAAAAAGTTTCCATTGCATTTTCCATTGTATCCTAATAGGTTTGCAAGCTGTCTTTTTTGTTAAAATGTGCTCTTGTCCCTTTAACAGCAGGCAGTAGCATAAGACACAGAATGTCAGATCCTCCAGATATTTTATAATATAGCTCCATTACATCTCCATTATAATCTATCTCTATCATAACAGGTCAGGCTCAAAAATTCCCCCATCCCCATGAAGTAGCAGTAACAAGCACCTGTTATTTTCTATAGAAGATGCAATCAAAGCTGTTTGCTCATTCTTTCTTTTGACCACTGGGCAATTCTGTATCATAATGATTCAAGTAATGAACTATCTTGGATGTTTCTTACAACCAGTTTACTAAGCTAAACACTCCTCTTTTTACCTTCACTTTCCCACATTCAGTCTCCAGCAGAGCTAATGGGCAATTAATCTTGTTGATAGCAGATGACCTATGTGAATTTTCTGTAAGATATGGCCATTATCTAATTAAAAATTGCTTCTTTTATGCTTGTTTCTTTATCACCCGTTTCTCACAAAGACACATACAAAAATGCTCATTATTCATTCACCTTGTGCTGTATGATTTTTCAGCCAAATGTTATCTTTTCATACAGCTAATATTATAGCAGCAATTAACAACTATAATGCTATTTCAGCTGTTCAAGGTACAAGCGCTGATACAAATAACTTACTGTGCCCTTGGGAAGAACCAGTTTTTAATCAGTTTCAGACAAAAAAAGTTCACAACAGCAGATATAAAGTAACCTAGGTGTCAGAACTATGCCTGCGTGCATATGTTCTGCCAGGTTATGGTTGGTTAGGTAGTGTGGTGGGGATGATGGTTGGGATAGTGATGGGTTTAGGCTGGTAGTTAATAGTATAGGCTTTCGGCATAACGGGCTGTGAGTTGCTTGGGGGGGATGGGAGGTGATGAGGCTGAGGTTGTTTTGGGAAAATGGGCCTCCTGGGATGCATGGCTAGTGGGAGGAGGTTGGTACTGCTGGGAGTCAGCTAGGTCTGGGATAGGAGGGGTGTATTACTGATAAGGTGGGGGCTGGTAGGATGGTATAATGGCTAGCTGTGCGAATTGTAGGTGGGTGCTAATTTTCACACCATGAAAGGAGTGGGTGGAACAATTAGTTAGTGGGGTTTAATTAGGTGTTTGCTGGAAGGGGGTTAGTTCTGGCTTAAATGTAGTCTGGTGGATTTCTGTCTTTGTGTTCTTCAATAAACTCTTAATTGCAACAATTGAATGGTTTACTGGCTACACAGAGAGCTGAGTCTGCTCAGAACTGACAGTAAGCCAGAACTCCTTTGGGTATCTGGGGGAGATGGAACTCCATTTGAGCCCGGACGAACCTATACTCCTGCCCGAGGAGAAGGAAGGGCCAAAGGCAGAGCAGCCCGAGGAGATGGCCAAGCAACCTGGCTTGGGAGCCCATCCTAAGAGTACAGTGGCAGCTCCGGGGGATACCCCAGCACGCCCAACCAAGGATGTGTTGTTCCAGCCAAAGGCTCTCTCCAAAGAAAGAGAATGAGAGCGGCGTTGGGCAGGGCGAGTGTCTGCCTGGGATGTAGGGGTGGCTGACCCTGTAGAAGCGCCAGCGGACTCCAGGGAGAACCTAGAAGAAGAGATGGTTTAAGTGTGCGGAGAAGTGCATAAAATGCAGGGACTGCTCAACGAGGTAATCCAAAGTTTTAGGGATTTGATGACCAGTCCCCTGACCAAACTTCTGAACTCTAAGGCATATTCGGACACTGATTTCAGTCCCTGATGCAGGGCCATCAGGTGGGTTCGGGCCCGCTCCACCCTGAGGGGGTCCTCAAACCTCGAATGTAGGGCCACTATGAACACCTGCAGATTCTGCAGCTCAGCCGCTCCACTATCATACAGCTGCACCACCCAGTCCGCAGCTGCCCCCTCCAGATGCGCTGTTACACACCGCACCTTAGCAGCCTCACTTGAGAAGGAGTGCCCCACTCATACATGTGTCCAGCCACTTGGGACAAAAAATAGAGCAACAGCTGGGGTCTCCCATCAAATTTTACCACCAGTTTCCTGGCTACTGGGTCCTGGAACCTCATCACTGGGGGGTTCAATTGAGGTGGCGGCACCCTCGCTGGCTCAGCCTGCACCAGTTGCTGTCTTGGGATGTCCCCTCTCAGTCCTCTCACCTTAGGAGCCCAAACAACAGTACTATTCTTAAAACCATATCAAACAATGCAGATGTTTAGCTCATCTTAAGCCAAAGAGAGATAATGAAAGAGAAAGAGAGATTTACTTAAAACTGCAAGGAAAAACCAACCACTCTGTTCTTGCTCAACTGAAAAACACTTTCCTACTTTGTGAAATTCAGTAGCATTTAGTAGCGTGAGCTTAGTGTTTTCAGTTTTGGACTGTAACTCTAGAGACCACGTTAATTCCCAGCTTGTCCATGAAACCCACTGGGTGACCCGGAGCAAGTCACATGCTTCCACTGTCAGAGGAAGACAATGGAAACCCTCTTCTGAACCAATCTTACCAAGAAAATCCCATGATATGTTCACCTTGGGGTCACCATTAGTAAGAAACAACTGGAAGGAACAAACAACAACATTTAGTAGTGGTTCACCTAGAGCCCTATTTTAATTTTCCCTTGTCAAATATAAGCAGAATAATGACCTATATTTGTTGGATTGATCCTTCAAACTTCCCAGATACAGGGTCATTTTGGTCAGAGGCCTCTATGGCAATGAATAGAAATGATGTGTGCATATGGAAATACCTTTCCTTCTTACCCAGTCCCTCTAGCTACATCACAATTCACTGGTTGGCTGCAAAATAAGCCACATACAGTGGCCCCTGTATCTGCTGGGGTTTGGTTCCTGGACCCCCAGTGGAAACCAAAATCCGTGGATGGCATAATATAATGGCTTATATGAAATGGCAAAATCAAGGATTTTTTGGATCTTTTTAAAAAATTCAAACCATGGATGGTTGAATACGTGGATGAAGAATCTGTGGATATAGAGGACTGACTATATTTACCATTGATTCACACATTAATCTACATACAGATTCAGAACAGACCAGGGCGTAGTACTGACTACAGAGTAAATAGCTTGAATGCATACTTTTAAAAGCCAGGTCATGTATTACCTTCGCCACATGGTAAATCAACATTGATGTTAGTCAATTCCTTTTCACCTAGGTTAAAAAAGAATTAACCTCAGAGGAAGGAGGCAAGGAAATCTTTGTATAGATAAGAATATTAGCTCATTCCTTCAGACTATTGGTGCTTCACAAGTGATTAGTAACTGTGGTGTGCTAGAAACTATTTGTGTGAGCTAGTAAATTCTTTGGCCTCTTTGTAAGGCTATGGCAAATGGGCCTACTATCACAAACACATTATCATAGATTACTGTCCTTTGGGAAATTACAAGCCAATCATATTATTTACTGTCACTTAAGAGAGCTAGCTTATACAGGCAGTTCCTGGGAATACAAATCCATTAATTAATTTCACCATCTGGTTATGCATTCAAAAAGCTGTGTGTTAAAAGGGAGTAAAGAAAAGCAGGAAAACCCTGGACTCTCAGTGCAGCTGTTCTCGACCTCTGATCCTCAAAATATTTTGGACTTTGGACCTCAACCAGCATGGTCAGTAGTCAGGGATTTTAGGAGGTGGCAATGAGAACATCTCAGGATTGGAGATTGAGAGCCACAGCTCTAAGCAAAGGTGGATGGGATCCAGATTTCTCTGAAAAGGCAGTACCTGGGAATGACCTGCACTCCTCCTAGTAAATAAAGGTTTTTTTCAGCATTACAATGCTAAAAGCTACAAAGCCTGGAAGTCACTTCGATAGCCTCATTTACACAATTCTCTTGATTTAAACATGATTTCAATTTTCAAATGCCTCACATTTTGTCATTCTTTTACCTCATGTGGTTGCAGTGAAGTAGATGGGATGTCATGAACAACCAAGGGCTTAGTCAGCTCCATGCAAAGCGCTGCTCTATAGGTCCTTTGGGGCTGCAGGAGAACACTGCTGCTCAGAGCCAGGGGTCTCTGCAGGCCTTGGCCAAAAGGATCCCACCTGCAATAGAGGAGTTACCGTAAGTCATGCATGCTGACTGGCTTCTCTTCAATCCACCATAATAAAGAACCTTACCTTCCATTAGTCCAACATTTGCTGTGCAAATATATCCATGCTTTCTTGCTGGGC
Organism: Phrynosoma blainvillii; assembly: GCA_026167975.1. Taxonomy (NCBI): domain Eukaryota; kingdom Metazoa; phylum Chordata; class Lepidosauria; order Squamata; family Phrynosomatidae; genus Phrynosoma; species Phrynosoma blainvillii. The sequence continues at coordinate 161,363,478 of JANUYF010000004.1, forward strand.
AAACAGATTAACATAGATATACTGTAATGCCAACTCTAACCTAGTCATGATTAGGAGAGTCCTTCCTCCCACTTCAACAATTTGGATTCTCTCTACTAGCACTCACCCTAGTTTGATTTGGCCCATATTTGCCACAAGCTCAAAGGTACCTATACTCACTCAGTGAAGATGTAATGCTGTCCATATGAAAGGCTGATCAGAGAAAGGACAATGGGATTTTGTGTAGCTGGGAAGTGACCAAATCTAGATCACACACATAGAAGCTAGACCAGTGATTCCCAAACTTTGGCCCTCCAGGTGTTTTGGACTTCAGCTCCCAGAAGCCCCAGCCAACTTAGCCAACAGTCAGAAATTCTGGGAGATGAAGTCCAAAATATCTGGCAGACCAAAGTTTGGGGATCACTGAAGACCAATCATAACTGCAGGAAACATTTCAAAAATCTGGAGTTTAATCCAACAAAAGATCCAATTTATATTTATAAATACAAATAAGGGTGTTTCCATTTGGAAACATGAACAAATCCTAACACTAATGCCCTAATCTAATGGATTTTCTCTTGAAAGAAAAAGGACAAAAGCAGCAGTGGGAGTATACCTAAGGGTTACAATATGATAACATCTGGAGAGTAAGACTGGGAAACTGTACAATGAATACAGGGTCATTTTGAGGCACCCCAAGATATTACCAAAGATTACCATACATCCTCCTTTTCTCAAACATGTCCTTTTTTTCAAAGCTAAAATTTCTGTCCAAGGGGCTTTTTAAAATGTCTGGGTTATCTTACACACACAAACTCAGAAGCAAGTAGCCCTTGTAAATCTAAATATTGTGAATCTATGGGACAAAATAAATCACAATATAGAGAACATTCTAACAATAGGGATGGCCAAAAAACAAACAAACAAAAGAACAAAAAACTCTTCAGTCAGAGGATAAGAAGAAAAAGAGGCCCTGGGTGAAAGGAGCTTCTTTATCGGAGGATTTGTTAACTAAAGTACTGTATGCCTATAAACAGGGCCTTTGCAGACTGCCAGAAATAGTGCAAATTGAGTCCACTTTAAGGGTTAGGGTTAGGGAATCATGGGAACTGTATTTTATTGTGGCACCAGAGCTCTCTGACAGAGAAGACTCAATGTCTCAGAAAAAAACAATTCCCATGATTCCCTAGCACTAACCCTAACCTTTAAAGTGGATTCAATTTGCACTATTTCTGGCAGTCTGCAAAGGCGAGCTTATTTCTACATTGAAATCCACTCAGAAAGATTTTACTAACATGATTCAGGGGCTCACAAGATATATGGGAAGGCCAGATTTATGTTTTTAAACCAATAGACAAAACTTCCACAGCATCTGAACTAAGGACAACAACTACAACATCTTGACCAAATGCAGAGCTATGAATAACATTGTCAATTTTTTTCTTTTTCTTTCTCCTGCATCATTTTTAACACCTTTGCCGATGAAGAAGCCAGTGGAGCTTTGGAAGCCTGAAACATATAAAATATGCATTTTGGTTGGCCCATTAAAGGTATCACTGTTTTGTGGATTTTGGATCATACTGTACTGAATGAAACTAGTCTCTCACCAGGGCCTGAGGGAGGGGGGTGGTGAAAATCCTATGGGTCATGATTGCTTTTCCTCTTTTAGTAGCAAATTATCTAAGGGGAAGTGAAGTTATGTTGCAACAAAAAAGAAATAGGGAAGTGGCATCACTGGGTAGCCTGAGAATGGAGAAGCCCTCCTAGACTAAAGAAAGAGAACTTAAAACCAGACTGGGAAAGTACAGGCCATTCATTGTAAGAGCAAAATGCAAACACTGGAACTGAGGAGTCTAGACTGGGCCAATGCAAGAAACCAAGAAGTTAAAATGGACTTGGGTGGGATCAATTGTCAGACTAACTGGCAATAAGCAACCTTGTAAAGAAGGACCTATTGTTTAAGAGAGAGCCTCTAAGAAATTAATGGAGGGGGGAGAAGAATATAAGAAACCCACCAAAATATTGTTTTGGGTAAGAAGTCATGATAGTAAAGAACAAGAGACAGGAGCAAGGCAAGGCGTCTTGTGCCACTTAGAACTGTGAAGACAAAAGATGACTGCCGGAAATAGTGCAAATTGAGTCCACTTTAACTGCCCTGACTCGGTGCTAGGGAATCATGGGAACTGTAGTTTATTGTGGCACCAGAGCTCTCTGACAGAGAAGGTTCAATGTCTCAGAAAAAAAATACAGTTCCCATGATTCCCTAGCACTGAGCCAGGGCAGTTAAAGTGGACTCAATTTGCACTATTTCTAGAAGTCTTCTTGGCACTTGTAAGGACAAAGTAAGAAAAGCTGTCCTCACTGAAATGCTCCTTCTGCTACGCTAAAGGACAGAAGCTCTGCCTGCTGTTCTGCTTTACATCTAGTTTCTCTAAGTGGGGTGGAGGTAGAATCACAGAGTTGGAAGAGATCCCAAGGGCCATCCAGTCCAACCCTCTTCTGCCATGCAGGAACTCCCAATCAAAGAAGCCTGACACATGGCCACCCACTCTCTGCTTAAAAACCTCCAAAGAAGGAAACTCCACCACTCTCCAAGGCAACATATTCCACTGTCAAACAGCTCTTACTGTCAGGAAGTTCCAATGTTTACGTGGAATCTCTGTAGTTTGCATCCATTACTCCGGGTCCTAATTTCTGAAGCAGCAGAAAACCAGCTTACTCCATCCTCAATGTGACAAGCCTTCAAATATTTTATACAAGGCTATAGTATCACCTCTTAACCTTCTCTTCTCCAGGCTAAACATACCCAGCTCCCTTAGTCTCTCCTCATAGGGCATGATTTTCAGACCCTTCGCCATTTTGGTTGCCCTCCTCTGGACATGCTGGTTGCACAGAGACTTAACAATGTCTGGGAAAGGATGAGAAGACCATGGCAAGTTCACAAGAGAGGGAGAAAGAAAGAGAGGATAAAGTAGAAAAGCAGGGGTGGGATGACAACAAGCTCTTGAGACCTCTGGAGATGCCAATAAAGTTTAAGCTACAACCCTCTACAGCAGTGCTTCCCAAACTTTGGTCCTCCGGGAGTTTTGGACTCCAGCTCCCAAAAGCTACAGTCAACTTGGCCAACAGTCAGGAATTCTGGGAGATGAAGTCCCAAACATCCAAAGGACCAATATTTGGGGATCAGACTTGCCTGTGGGGAAAATCGCACTGCTGAGGTTACTGCTTTGGATGCAGGGTGACCAGATATTCTCCTTTTCCAGGACATGTCCTACATTTCAACCTGCTGTCCAGGAGGAATGCCAAAATGTCCTCCATTTTGAGCATGACTAGGAAGCCCATTGAGTAGCATTACCTTTGCTGCTCCCCTTTGAGAAAAAATCTATTTGGCAGCCTGCCCTTGCTGCAAAAAACATAGGATGGATAGAGCAGGATAATAAAATATTTGTTGCTGTTGTGTGCCTTCAAGTTGTTTCTGACTCTTGGTGACCCTAAGGCAAACCTATTGTGGGGTTTTCGTGGCAAGGTTTGTTCAGAGGGGGTTTGCCTTTGCCTGCTTCTGAGGCTGAGAGAGTGTGACTTGCCCAAGGTCACCCAGTAGGTTTCCATAGCCAAGGTGGGATTCAAACAGTGGTTCCATGGCCAAACCGGGATTTGAATCCTCCATAGCCCAACGCTCAAACTGCAACACCATCTTGGCTTTAATAAAATATAATAAAATATAAATAATAAAAGGATAATAAAATACAGTATTTACAAGATGGCTGTAAATAAATCGTAGGGAACGAATTTATATGAGGGTTGTAGAGAGATCTTGTACCCCTTTTGAGACTAACTGAGGGAAAGAAGTTGGCAGCATGAGCTTTTCTAGACTTCAGTCTACTTCCTCAGATGCATATATGAGGGCCGTGCGCTTTCACGTGGCAATGGCCTACATTTTTCTTGAAGGTCCTACATTTTTTTTTTCTGTGCCCAATTGTCCTCTCTGGCGGGATCAATGGGGGGTATGTACTGAAACAAATGACAGTACTTACCCATAGAGAAACTGTACTTGCTCATGGAGAATCATTGGAGAATACTTGCCCATAGGGAAGCATTGGAGATGTTACCTATGTTTCCCTATAGGCAAGTATTCCCCAATCGTAGGGCAAGTATTTTGCAATGTTTCCCTATGGGCAAGTATGGCTTCCCTATGGGCAAGTACTGTCATTTGTTTTCGGAGATCCTTCAACAGGGCTGAGAAAGGAAAACTCCCTTTTTCTTGGGCCTGGTTCCCATGGCAGACCCTCAGAGCCTAAGGCCTCCATTTTGGAAGGAAGAAGGCTGAGGACAGAGAGGAAAATGGAAGAAAGAGGACAGAAGGTGACCAGGTCTGTGACTTCTCACACTGCAAAGGAAGATCAGTCATCTCAAAATGGAGGACCTTCAAGGAAACATGGAGGGCATGGTCCAATAAAAGCTCAAAGCACTCCTACAGAACCATAAAATCCCTACTTCTTAAGTCATGCTCAAAGTGGAAAACCAACCTGCGCCACAAAAGGGAGGACAGCCAAGGAAACATGGGCGGACATGGCAACATTATTATTATTATTATTATTATTATTATTATTTATACCCCGCTCTTCAGCCACAAGGCTATCAGAGCGGCTTACAAATGGTTATTCAGACATTTCCTTGCCCTCAGGCTTACAATCATAAACCCCAAAAGCACCTATAGAAGCATTAACCCATGCTTCTTAGCCCTGCTCAAAATGGAGGACCATTTTGGAAGTCCTCCTGGACAGAAAGAAGGCTGGAATGGAGGTAGGTTTTGGAAAAGGAGGACGTGCCTGGTCAGAGGGAAGACTTGGAGGGGCGTCCTCCATTTATGTCCAGGAGGACTTCCAAAACAGTCCTCCATTTTGAGCAGCAGGGCTAAGAAGTTGAGTTGATGCTACTATGGGTGCTTTGGGGGTTTTATGGGCATTTACAGACTGCCAGAAATAATGCAGCTTGAGGCCACTTTAACTGTCCTGGCTCAGTGCTAAGGAATCATGGGAACTGTATTTTTTTCTGGGACATTGAGCTTTCTATGTTAGAGAGCTCTGGTGCCACAATAAACTACAGTTCCCATGATTCCTTAGCACTGAGCCAGGACAGTTAAAGCGGCCTCAAGCTGCATTATTTCTGGCAGTCTGTAAATGCCCTATGTTGCCATGGCCCTCCATGTTTCCTTGGGTGGCGGTCCTCCATGGCGGCGAGGGCCTTGTATCTGGCGACTCTGAGGCAGAAGGAAGCGGGGAAAGAGAGAAAAGCTGAGGGATGAAGGCGAGGGAGGCCGGCCTCCATCCAAGGTCCCACCTGCAGCTCTCCCTCAGCCGGAGGAGGCTCCTGCCAGCCAGGCACCAGCGCCGCCACAGCCCCAAAGGCCCCGCCATGACACCTCTGAGGAGAAACTCCAAGAAAAAGGAGAAGGAGGCGCTTCTCCCTCCCACCCGCCGCCATTATGGACCGCCCACGAGAGCCCTTCCACAGTGGGGCATCTTCCCTCAGAGAGCGGTGGAGCCTCCTTCTTTGGAGGTCTTTGAACAGAGGCTGGGTGGCCCTCTGTCACAGGCAAGGAAGGGGTGCTTTGACTCTGTAGTCCTCCATGGCAAAATAGGGTTGGACTGAATGGCCTTTTGGGGACGGGGGAATGACCCTTCCAGTTCTAGGATTCATCAGGTTTGCGGGAATAGTACTTTGGAAGTCCAGGGTTTGATTCCTCGTTTGGTCATGAAACCCCTCTGGGTGACCCTTGGGCAAGTCACACTCTCTCAGCCTCAGGGGAAGGCAATGGCAAACCTCCTCTGAAGAAACTCACTTGGAGACCTTGGGCAAGGCACACCGTCTCAGCCTCAGGGGATGGAAATGGCCAACCTCCTCTGAAGAAACTCACTTGAAGACCTTGGGCAAGTCACACTCTCTCATCCTCAGAAGAAGGCAATGGCAAACCTCATCTGAAGAAATTCCTTTGGAGACCTTGGGCAAATCACACTCTCTCAGCCTCATGAGAAGGCAATGGCAAACCTCATCTGAATAAACTCCTTTGGAGACCTTGGGCAAGTCACACTCTCTCAGCCTCAATGGAAGGCAATAGCCAACCTCCTCTGAGGAAACTCACTTGGAGACCTTGGGCAAGTCACACTCTCTCAGCCTCAATGGAAGGCAATAGCCAACCTCCTCTGAGGAAACTCACTTGGAGACCTTGGGCAAGTCACACTCTCTCAGCCTCAGGGGAAGGCAATGGCCAACCTCCTCTGAAGAAACTCACTTGTAGACCTTGGAAGGCAATGGCAGACCTCCTCTGAAGAGACTCACATGAAACCCACTGGGAGACCTTGGACAAGTCACGCTCTCTCAGCTTCAGGGGAAGGCAATGGCAAACCTCTGAAGAAACTCACTTGGCCATGACACCCACTGGGGAAACCTTGGGCAAGTTATGCTTTCTCAGCCTCAGGGGATGGCAATGGCAAACTCCCTCTGAACAAACCTTGCCAAGAAAACCCCATGATAGCTTTGCTTTAGGGTCACTATAAGTCAGAAACGACTTGAAGGCACACAACGGCAACAACAACAATTCCTGAGGACCTGGCCCCAATCGCTGCCATTTCCCTGCAACTCCTTGACCCTCTTTTAAACAAATAGGGGAAATCCTACTTAGGGGATCTCCTGCCTCATCCCAGTTGCCAGCCTCCCAGAAAGAGGCATTTGCAGCCACTAGAGGGGACAAAAGGAGCAAGCAAAGGGATCTTGTAGCACCCTTGAGACAGCCTGCCAGAAATAATCCAGCTTGAGACCACTTTAACTGCCCTGGCTCAGTGCTAGGGAATCATGGGAACTGTAGTTTATTGTGGCACCAGAGCTCTCTGACAGAGAAGGCTCAATGCCTCAGAAAAAACAACAATTCCCTTGATTCCCTAGCATTGAGCCAGGACGGTTAGAGTGGTCTCAAGATGGATTATTTCTGGCAGTCGGTACAGGCCCTGAGTCAGAAGATTTTGAGCTCATTCCCACTACAAAATAATCCAGTCTGGAAACCGGGTTATTTTGTGATCAAATCTCTCCGGGGCCGTTTACTCCCCCTTTACTCCCCTTTGTCGTTCACACTTGAGGAGAGAGAGGAAGAATGGCTGCCATGGAGAGAAAAGGGAGGAGGAGGAAGAAAGAAAAGGCAAACTCCTCCTGAACAAACCTTGCCAAGAAAATCCCACAACAGACTTGAAGGCACACAACAACAACAATAATAGAAGAGGAGTGCTGGCATGGCAGGAAGGATTGGACCCCGGTGGCTCCTCCTCTGCCTCCTCCAGTTGGGCTGCCCTCCAGTGTGTCCTTCACCTCACCGTCCATGGCAGTGGCACTTCGTCTCCCTCTCCTCTTCCTTGCCCTGACCCACCCTCAGCTGCGTCAACTGGGGAGCCGACCGAAGCGCTCCCCAAAGGCAAGAGCTCCTGGGCACTCCTCTGCCTCCTCATCCCCTCTGGCTGAGAGAGTGTGACTTGCCCAGGGTCACCCAGTGGGTTTCCATGGTTGAGTTGGAAAATACAAAGGAAGGAAGAGAAGGCAAAGCCGCGCTCCAAGGACTCTGGTGAGGCTCCCGGCTTGCCTTGGCTCTCTCTCCAAGGAGAAAAGCCTCTCAACTCTCTGCATGCCAAGGGGAGGAAGGGACTGCCCTGCCTGCCAGCCTTGGCTGAGCCCAAAATGGCACCAGAGCACCAGGGCTGGCTGAGAGCCCCCCAATGTGAATCCGACCCATTGTTCCCACTTGTTGAACACAGTTCAGATTCAGGTCTTTTCCAAAGAACCGCCCAAAAACTAGTGTCAGGAAAGAGTGGTTCTTTTGTGTTTATCACTTCATTGCGATTGAAACCAAACACAGTAGGATCGGAACAGGTTTCAAGTGGGAATGACGGTCATATAACTCAATCAGCAATCCGCTTCAAATCCTAGTGGGAATGAGCCCTGTGTAAATACTCCCTACAGAATGTGGGTTGATTCTGTGTTGTTCACATGAATTTCGGATGCATCTGATTAACCCACAAAAGCCAGGATAATCAATCTCGAGTTTTGTTTTTGTTTTTTTGTTTTCCTGAAAAATTCACATGATGGGCTGTGTGAATGATTGATATAGATAAACCCAGGATAAAACTCTGCATGCCTTGAATATGTTTGAAATACATTCACATCATCAACTCCATCTAATCGCAGTGATGACACAAGAGAGCAACAGAACTCGGAGAGATGCACAGAGATGCAGTTCCAAAAAAAAAATAGGGTGAACAACAAATCTGGAATGCGTGAGTGAGATTGTTCACATAGTTGTGTTGCAAAACAAAGCATGTAGATACCCCTCAAAGAGAGAAGTTGGAAGCATGAATTTTGGTAGACTTGAGCCTCCTTCCTCAGATGCATGAGGTGGAGGGGAAAGTCCAGAAGTAGAGCTTTGCTCTTGAACAAATGTTCAGTTCAAGAAGGGCCCTACAGTCTATCTCTGGACACTCCCCTCCACCTCATGCATCTGGAGAAGGAGGCTCAAATCTAGGAATGCTCATGCCACCAACTTCTCTCTTCCAGTTAGGGCCTTTGCAGACTGCCAGAAATAGTGCAAATTGAGTCCACTTAAGGGTTAGTGCTAGGGAATCGTGGGAATTTTTTTCTGAGACATTGAGCCTTCTCTGTCAGAGAGCTCTGGTGCCACAATAAACTACAGTTCCCATGATTCCCTAACCCTAAAAGTGGACTCAATTTGCACTATTTCTGGCAGTCTGCAAAGGCCCTTAGTCTCAAAAGTGCTACAAGATCTTTTTGCACACTGATTTTCCAGACTAACATGGCTCTGTCTTTGAATTACAAAAGAAGAATACCAGAAAGGGTTTTGCACATCCCTTCAACTTATGCTCAAGAAAAAGAGTGTGCATGTATATCAAGATCAGGGGTAGGCAACCTTTCCCCTTTAAGGGCCGAGGGACTTCAGCTCCCAGAATCCCAGGAGCTATTGGCCAACATGGGACTATTGGCCAACATGGCTGAGGCTTCTGGGAGCTGAAGTCCCTCGGCCCTTAAAGGGGAAAAGTTGCCTACCCCTGGTCAAGATTATCACACAGGGTAAAAGGTGTTACCATCATTCTTGTGTGAACAGGGGAAAGATTTTCACAACAGCATCCTATTGTTCTTGTAACATCCTAAATGGCCATTCAACTGGAATAACCTATTAATGATAAAAAAAAACGTGAATGGCTTGGTGATCACAATTCATTTGCGCTATTGCAAAATGTGTGAAAAGCAATTATGATTCAATAGCGATATACAGTTGCCCCTCCATTTTCACAAGGGATCCATTCCGGACCCCACCCCACCCCGCGAAAACGGAAAACTCACAAATATTCAAGCCCTATAGGCTTGAATGGGGGCTCGCACCACAGGCACCCACCCCATTATCCCCCTCCATTGGACTTGAAGTCTGCGAAAATGCAAGGGCAACTGTATAGACAATTCGTCAATCCATCCAGGTATTCCCCCAGAGTGCAGTTCGGCAGAAATGCTTCCTGTGTCACACAGGAAGATTAAATGAGCAGCAAGTGGTTAACCAGTTTCCATCCCACACACACATACACAATTCCATGTCTTCTGAGGGTCCTGAACTCCATCAGATGAAAGGTTGGGTGAGTTATTTCTGTTGCTAAGATCTCTCGAGAGCGATAAACAAACACAAATGGCTGCCAACGTGTGGAAATTAAATGCGCTATTTGCTGCTCGTGAATCGTTATTGCAACTTGTGCGTGAAAGTAAGTGTTCCAATATTGCGATTGTATCATTCTTGCTAAATAACGACAGAATAACACTACAAAACTGGTAATAGCCCTGTGTGATAATCTTCTATGTGTGCATGTATAACAGCTTTCTCTTGGCAGGTTGTCCTTTGCAGTTCTGAGTTTGATTTGGGTCCTTCCCTGTAGTGTGGTTAGCACAAACTTTGATTTCATAAGCAGCAGCTGCTCAGAGATTAGCTCTGAAATTTTTTTAAAGTAATTTGTTGTGTGCCTTATTGAAGCTCCCAGTATTTTGCCCTCTTGCTGTTAAAACTTCTCTATATTATTTCTAACTAATGGTTTCAAATCTGAGTCTGGTACTGTAAAACCAGCAAAGAGTACTGTGGTATATTGCAGGCCATCATATGCATCAGAGGAAGTAGACTTTAATCTACGAAAGCTCATTCTACCGACTTGATCTCTCTACATACTGATTCTACAGACTAACATGGCTATATCTTTGAATTCAATAACAAAGTATTTTCCTCAGGATCTTTGTCAGAGTGGAAGTTGAGATAGTAATGGCGTACAACAGGATAAACCCAGACAAAGACATACTATAAATCTGGGATGGGGATCCTTTGCCCCTACATATGTTTTGACCTGCAAGGCCATATGTAAAAAATTCTGCAGGTTACTAGCTAAAATATCTGGAAAGCCAAAGGGCTTTTGCAGACTGCTAGAAATAGTGCAAATTGAGTCCACTTTAAGGGTTAGAGTTAGGGTTAGGGAATCATGGGAAGTGTATTTTATTGTGGCACTAGAGCTCTCTGACAGAGAAGGCTCAATGTCTCAGGGGAAAAAAACCAATTCCCATGATTCCCTAGCATTAACCCAAACCCTAAAAGTGGACTCAATTTGCACTATTTCTGGCAGTCTGCAGAGGCCCAAAGTTTCCCCACCTCTGTCATAAATGCACATATGAAATGTTCTTGAGTAAACATGCCAACCTTTCACAGTCGAAAACTAGGACACATGTGGTCAAGCAGTATCAGCATGTGGTCCAGATGGCAAAAGTTATAAATGAGGAGGATTGCACTAGCTGAGAGGGGCTGCAGCAATTTGCTGCTTTTTTTTTCCTGACCACACTTGGAGGGCAAACATCCTCCCTGCTTCACTCCTCTGGGCAAGTTCAGTGCAAAGTACTGTTACACTTTGAACTCAGTTATCAGCAATTGAAGCTGAGGATGAAAAAGGAGAGGAGGAGTGGTTGAAAGAAACTGGGACATTTTTAAAGCAGCTGAAAAGTGGGACAGAATTAATCAGGACTGTTCCTGTCAAACTGGCACAATTGGAGGGTACACCTTATGGTGGTTTAGGGCAGAGGTAGGCAACCTTTCCCCTTTAAGGGCCGAGGGACTTCAGCTCCCAGAAGCCTCAGCCATGTTGGCCAATAGTCCCATGTTGGCCAATAGCTCCTGAGATTCTGGGAGCTGAAGTCCCTCGGCCCTTAAAGGGGAAAGGTTGCCTACCCCTGGTATAGGGGATTAAGACTATCTTGGCCCATACAGGAGAGGAGATAATCTCTAAGATCTCAGAGGTAGACATTTCTTCTGGATTCATCACAAATCCTTTTAAAGCAGGGGTGGGCAAAGGATAGCTTTCCAACTGGTATGGGACTGCAAGTCCAAACATTCGCCTATGCTAGCTAGAGCTGATAGGGATTACCGTCCAACAATATTTGAAGGGTTACTCTTTACCTAGCACTGTTTTAATTGGAGATGCCAAGGCTCTTCTCTATGCAATGTGTGTGTTCTAAATCTCTGTTTGATATTGCAGAGAAGCTGAGTAATCTGAATTGATGAAGCTCCTTTGCTCCAAGTGGTCATTGAATTGTCTCTTCACAGTAATGTTATGTTCCTCTATTGGAGAAGAATTAAAATAAAGTTAGCTGAAAATGCCCATATGCTTGGAAGTTAACAGGTTGTACACATAAGTGTCTTGAAAGTGAAACTCACCTGTGAATCTATTTCAGAATTGTCTGAAAAGCAACAAAATAACTTAATGAGCATAACATTCTTTAGTATGTTTATGCCCTCTTGACAACATCAGATAATTCGTCGTCATGTTTTTAAAAAGGTTACTTTGGTCTTTGTAGAGTCTACAATGTAGACAGCATGACAGTTGTTACTTTGGTGAAAAGAGTAAACTGAGCACTTACTGCATGGCCAGGAATTGTTACATTCCTGGAAACTGTGGGAAACAACACCTTCTATAACCCCCATACGAATCTAATAGACTAAGAAGTGCCATTCTTCTTCGTTTGTGGTGTCTCTTCTCTAAAATCACCTTGGATGGCATATTGTCTGGCTGCTTCCCAAAAACACTGGGCAAAATCTAATTATTTTGCCTGTAAAAACTGGCTGAATGGTAGATACTTGTATACTCTTTCATCACTCTCCTGACCCTTCCCAAAAGGCAAAATAAATTCTTCCATCTTTGCAATGACCCTGTGAAGTAGACACAGGGGCCTTTCACACTACACAATAGTTGAGCTATATTCCACTTTAAGGTCCTTGGCAACATCCTGTGGCATCCTGGAATTTGCAGTTTAGGGAGGGGCATTTACAATTCTCACCCATAGAGCCCTTCCAGTGTGTCACCAAACTACACAATCCAGGATTCCATAGGATGTTGCTATGGTAGTTAAAGTGGAATATAATACTATAATTGTGTGGTGTGAAACAACCCATGGTGACTGGCTCGAGCTCATTCAGGGTTTCTCACTGAATGGGGATGTCAATCCAACCTGTATATTTCAGCCTAAATCCAAGACTGCCCACTCTATCACACCAGTTCTTCTTCCTGGTCCATTGTAATTATTTGTGGATATGACATTTTGCATTAAAGACAATGAATATATCATGAATATAAAGTTTTCTTTATGACAGTAATTTAAAATAGAGAGCCAGAATGGTATACTGGTTTGAGTATTGGACTAGGACCCTGGGAGACCAGGTTTGAATTTCCATTCAGCCACGGAAACCCACTGGAGGACCTTGGGCAAGAAACACTTTCTCAGCCTCAGAAAAAGGCAAAGGCAAAGCCCCTTTCAATAAATTTTGTCAAGAAAATCTTGTGGCCTTAGAGTCACTATATAGACTGGAAACAACTTGTTGGCACACAACAACAACAACAACAACAATTTAAAATAAGTTTGCTATTATTTTGGCTGCATTACATTAACATTATTTATTCCTATGACCTTTCTATTCTTACCTTTCTGCTGTTGCGCATATTGAAATACTAGTCACAGTGTACATTTGACGTTGTTAATTGCTATGGAAGACTCCCATATGCCTCCCATGTGTAGATCCAAGCCTCCTCCTCCTCTCTGGGGCTATATGTGAAGATTCCTCATGCACAAGTAATTGGAAGAAGAGGTGGGGTGCACACATATAGATCTCTCACAACAGGTAGGGGCTACGTATAGCATTCCCATGTATATGCTTAGGTGAAGGCTTGTAGAAGAGCTTTCAGTTTACCTAAAGAAATCCTTCCTGCATGCACAGCTGCAGTTGTGGGAAGACAGATGGTGAAGAGTGTTTTTAAAAAAAGTGAAGAAAATAAAGGAGGAAGATTGTACAAGGCCACAAATAAGGGAGACACAAACAATAGTTTCTTTCACATTCAATAGTAATTTGTAATCTTACAATTAATCGTATACAACCACACAGGAAACTGGGCTTCAATAAGGCCCACCTGGTGAGATAACACAGCCATTTGGTGAAGGAAATTTCATCATTCCCAACCATACGACATTGCTAGGTGGTCCCAAGAGTTTATTAAATTTCACTTCCCTGCATAGCTGCATCTGGGAGTACAGAAGCCCTAGTCCTACTAAGTACAGCTGTGGCACAATGGGTACACAGGAGACCTCAGGAGAATTGTTACCTTGCAGAGGTTCCTGTGTCAGGAATATTTTCCATCCATGGGTGTTTGGGTTATATCTGTATGTCCTTGGAAGTCTTGAGGGGATGGAAGTGAGAACGGGGAACCTTTTGCTACAGGGGCAACTAACTGGTTGGAATCCGACTTCTAGTAGTGTCAGCCAATATGGCCAGTAGGATATGATGAGTAGGGACAGGGTGTCACAAGAGAACGGCGGCATACACCAGGTGACACCCTAAGTGAGGGTAACACCACTGCTCCCAGACATCTCCCTTTTGGCAGAAATGAGCTGCAGCATTCACCATTGTCCCTTTAAAACACTGGAGCTAAGCGGAAGAGATGGTATGAGTGGGTGAGACTCAGTGGAAGGAGAAAGGAGAGGCATCAGGTGTTTTGTTTTTTTAAAAATAATTTTAATTTTTTAAAAAATTTTAAAAACATCACATCTTACCAAATTTTCACTTAAACCACATGAATCTATGTACATGTAGATACTTGTATACTATGCATATAATATTGTAACTATGGGCCTTTGCAGACTGCTAGAAATAGTGCAAATTGAGTCCACTTTAGCTGCCCTGGCTCAGTGCTAGGGAATCATGGGAATTGCATGTTTTTCTGAGACATTGAGCCTTCTCTGTCAGAGAGCTCTGGTGCCACAATAAACTACAGTTCCCATGATTCCCTAGCACTCAGTCAGGGCAGTTAAAGTGGACTCAATTTGCACTATTTCTGGCAGTCTGCAAAGGCCATTAAAGGTACAATTTAAATTTTGATAGTTGTTTATGTCACAACTATTGCCATTACATTTAGTGATATATGGGAATTACAATTTATGAGTAACCTTAGTGCAAAATTCTGTGTGGTGTTGTATGAGATAAGGTCAGTGTGTGTGTGGGGTGTGTGTGTGTGATACCATGAGTTACTGCACTGGATGACGCCAACCCTAGTGACATCACTGAATAGGGATGATGGGAGTTTTAACCCACTGTATGTGGGGAGCACTAGCTTATAGAAAACTGCCCAAACTGGAACATCTTGCCTCTTTGTCTGTTCCACATCCCCTTCTTGCCTCTGGTTGTGATACTCTTTTACTGCTGCCTGACCCTGACCTTTATTTCCATGTCTACCCCTAGTACCAGACCTTGTAGCCTTTGTTCTTACTGGTCATCAAACACTATTATTAAATTGACAATAATTATCCTATCTGCATTTTCAGCAACCCACGTGAAGTGGCACTATGGAATTCCTTCCATGAGAAAACACTTTAGGCTTGCTCTCTTATATTGCCTTTTTCCCCCCTAAGGAAACTGGCTAAAACTTTCTGATTATATAAAGCCTTTGACCGCTCACATTTCACAACATTACACTTGCAATCAAATGATCACTTACACAGATGGGTCAAGGTCAGCCAGGAATCAAAATTCCTGGCTCCTGATCTGTATATTTGGTGATAATGATTTTTATTAATTTCCTTTTCCTGATCTGTATAGTTTAGTCCACAGAATGGAAGTGGAAGTGACACTATTGTCCCCCTTGGTTCCAGCATGACTGTTTCACACTAGGGAGGAAAACTAATTTCCAGCCTGCACATAATTTCAAATCAGCCCCCAATCTTTAAGAGGGCAATAATTATAACCTTATAATGGCTACATAACCTCCTTTGAGATTTTTCTGCATGACCACCTACCTTTCTTCCTCCCTGCCTGATGTCTTCTTCACTTACCAGTATCCCTTGCTGCTTGCCTGTTCTCTTTGCTGCCTGACTCAGGGGTTATTCATACTGTGAAAATAATCCAGGATGAATCCAGGTTGAATCTCTGTTGTTCACACGCATCCTGAATGCACCCAATTAAGTTTGGGAGGGCTGCCAAAAAATCCACTTAATCCGGGATAATCGATATTTGGTTTTTTCCCCTGAGTTTTTAAAAATGATCGGCATCATCGGTAGTGTGAATAACCAATGCGAATAGATCCAAATAGATAAAATGCTGCATACCTTGAACGTATTCCAAATGCATTGACATTGTCAATTCCATCTTTATTCAAATGCTTGCATGTGTGAGCAACCGATCTTACAGAGATGTGCATCGATGCAGTTCCACAGTGTGTTAAACAAAGCCAGAAAGTGTGAGTGAGATGATTTGCATCGTCACGCTAAAAAAAAAAATGAAGTCTGAATGACCCCTAGATTTTTTTTCTTCCATCTTCCCTATGGACAGAGCCCACAGAACCATAACAATGGGAAAATATTCAAAATGACAACTGCTTCCAAAGAGCATTGGCGGCAATGAATTGGCAGGCGCTGTGCTGAGACAAACCAGGGCAGGACCAGACTCTGCTCCCACACTGATCCCTCTCATGGGTCTTCCAGCACTTGATCACATCCCAGTCCCGCTTTTTGTCACGACTTGAACACACTCCACAATTGGTAACCAATATCCCAGAGCTGAGAAGGTACCACATACAAAATGTCAAATGTTACTTCAGTCTGTTGTAGTAAAACTGGGAAGGGGAGAGGAGAGAGAAGCCCATGAAACCTTAAAAGATAGTTGTGTGCCATGAGCTACCAGAGGTTTATATGTGTGTTGCTCTTTATCAAAATTCAGTTGTGTAGTGTGGAGGACCTGACCTCTAAAGTTAGGTAGGGAGGAGGCATAGGACCTTTTTTCCCAAGTGTTTGGAGAGTAAGCTGGGAAGGGCAAACAGCTATGAGCTTCAAAGCCACACTGCAGCCTCTTTTGTGAGGTAGAAATAGAAATTCAATGTTAGAAAATATATCCTGCAGACAGTTGGCAAGAGATAAAGGTGGAGAGCTGCAGCTAAAGCGGTGACTCGACTTTTAAAATATTTAACCCTCTCTACCACCAAGGGTGTTGCACATTGGACTCTATTCCAGTTCAAAGAAGTTATTTGTTTTCGCTTGGATATGGAAGGTTTTGGCGTCCTGATCTTTAAGTCATGCTGTGTCTGCAAATGTCTTGTTGAATGAGTAATATTTGTGACTGACTTCTTAGCAGATTAATGAGTTGAAGGGTTCCAGAAACGGCTCTTCTCTTCCCTGACCTCTCTAGAGACTAATCTTCTGATAGTCTAAAGAACCAAAGACAGCAGCCTATGGGCCAGTTCACACTTGTATCCTGATTAGCTGAAAAATACAGCACTGTGTATCACAGTATCTTGCATCTTTGAAGGAAAGAACTGCAAAGCAAACAGCACAGACTGAAGGTGATATGCAAATGCATCACTATCAAAAGTATGGATGGACATGTGCCAGTCCCATCAAATATTTACCCATCCTTATTTGTGCATATAGCTTATGAGAATAATGGCTCATAAAATTATAGCATTGGAAGAGACCACATGGACCATTTAGTCCAACCCGCTGTCATGCAAGAATATATAACTAAAGCATGTCTGAGAGATGGCCACCCAACATCTGTTTAAAGTTGTCCAAAGAGGGAGAGTTCACCATCTTCTGTGGCAGTCTCTTCCATTGCTGAACAATTCTTACTGTCAGGAAGTTCTTCCTAATATTTAGGTGCAATTTCTTTTCTTGAAGATTGAATCCATTGGTTTGTGTTCTAGTCTCTGGAATAGCAGAAAGGCTTACTCCATCTTCTACATGACACCCCTCTAGATATTTAAGAATAGCTATCCCACAAATTGGGATACCTACAAATTGAATTCAATGGGAAATTAATTTAGCTCAATAATTTAGCAGTGAGAGGGCCAGGGTAACTTTAGCCAGGACTTTCAGCCTATGTATAACAGTGTTGGAAGGTTTTTGTATTCTCTTTCCTCCTCTGTAGATAGATAGGGATTTCCTGTATGCAAACTCCTCTCTCTCTCTCTCTCTCTCTCTCTCTCTTACACACACACAAACACACACACCATGTGACTTAGTGAAGTCGTAGGCTTTCATGGCCGGCATCCATAGTTTTTTGTGGGTTTTTCGGGCTGTGTGGCCATGTTCTAGAAGAGTTTCTTTCTGATCTTTTCTCAGCATCTGTGGCTGGCATCTTCAGAGAAATGCTGAAGATGCTGGTGAAACATCAGAAAGAAAGTCTTCTAGAACATGGCCACACAGCCCAAAAACCCCACAAAAAACCATGTGACTTAGGTCACTCCCCCTATGGGAATAACAGACATTCTCTCTAAAGATTTTCAACAACTCCATGTGTTCTGTTTTCCTCCTCTCTCACCTTTCTTTGGAAAGATGGTGAGATAAAGATTACTCTTCTACCTGAACTATTCACTAGCTAGATTAGGCTATAGCTTCTATGAAATATAGATTAAAGCCATTAGTAAATTTTTGTTTGAACTTCAAGCTACCTGTGTGGTTTTTTTGGAGTCAGTCTCAGTCCGTAGGAAAGCATAGTTAGACAAGAGCACATTTCTGCTACTCTGCTCTTTTAAAGCTAGACCCTAACAGGCTTAACTTTGACATTTTTATTATTTAAATATTTTTGTTTCTTTACCAAAGTCTGAAGCCTTGGGAAACTTAAATTACACTACAAACAGTTCCAAAAAACTAGAACTCCAGTGTGCTAAGTACAACTCAGTTTTATTATCTGGACAACAAGAAAGATGTCAACATTTACACGAAGCCCTCTCACACACACAAAGATACACACGGACTAAGATATAAAATGTAGTAGTGGATAGCAAATTAAAGGATTGCAATAGACAATGCTTACCAGTTCCAAAAACCAAGATCCAATCTGAGGGAAGGCTGGGAGTTGAATGGGAATCAGTCTGCTTGCTATGTAGTACAGACAGCAGTACTGAGGGGTCAAGTCTGAAGCTGTCAGAGTTTCTGCCTTATTCCAAACTGGACCAAAAATGGAAGTACTCAGTCAGGAGTATTTATGGGCCAAACCTGTCTTGAGGCAGTTGGAGTTGATTTTCCAGGAATCCCAGAAACAATGCGATTCCTATCTGGTTGATGGTTTTAACTTCAGAGTTACAAAAGGAATGTTTTTGGTTGATGGCAGTGATATTGATTTAATCAAGTAATAATAATAATAATAATAATAATAATATTTATTTCTATCCCGCCCCTCTACTGAAGCAATCGGGGCGGCTTACATCAATAAAATATCACAATATACTCTACCCTCCCCTTAAAACAATATTAAACATAGTAAGATTTAAAACAATTAAACCAAACAATTAAACAAATTTAACAATTTACAACAATAAACTATAAAAACAGTCTAACAGGCAGCCCGCAAACAATAAATAATGGGGCTGAATGTGGCAATGGGTAGGGGGAAAGAGTAACTCACTCCTTGTATTTAAACAGGTCTGGATAACCCCAGGGATAGGATGTGATGTGGGAAAATACCATGCAGGCTAGCAGAAAAATCGGCTTAATGCTTAGGCTGACAAACCTCTTTGTCTTTAACGTTCAAGAGAAAATGCACATAGCAGGGGTTGGGAAGCAGCAATATTCACAGCCGTTACATTACATGTGTCCTTTACACATGTTCTCAGGTCTATGTGACCAGACAGCAGAAGTTCACTTAAAGGTCACCATGACCTTTCAGGTTCATACCTTTTGGCCTCTATGTAACTGCTATTATAACAAAATATAACAACATATTTGTACCTCAAAATAATGTGGGTATGCAGGGTGTGTTAGCATCCTATCCTCTGGGATATTAGCTCTCCTCCCCACCACCACCAATTTGGTATCATCTGCAAGTTTGATAAGCATGCTTTCTATTCCATCATCTAAGTAATTTATAAAGATATTAAAAAACACTGGGCCTAGGACAGAAACTTTGTCACTTCTCTCCAGGATAAAGAACAACCATAAATGAGCTCTCTCTGCATTTAGTCTGTCAACCAATTACAGATCTGGTGAAGGACTTTTGATGGATACAATACATGCATTAAGCATTACAATAGTTGCCTGTCATAGCTACTTACAGCAATGATATCAGCTGAATGTAACAAATGAATAAAAATGTTACATTCACAATGTATTCCAAGCAATCCTTTGGCCATTGACATTTCACATTCTGGGGATGGTTTCACTTTAACCTATCCATGTTCTTTTCTCCATGTGTTTCCTTCAAGAGCTGGATGAGTGCTGACAGAACAGAGGCACTTTTCATTGTGGCAACCAGCATATGTTCCTAGGTACCCTTGTCAAATTTTGACATCTTTCTTCAGATTTTTGTATTTACCCAGTCCTTTTTGCATGTACTAGCAGATTTTATTATGTTGCTTTTATTGCTTTGCTACTTTTCATTTCTTTCTGTCTTCAGTTTTATTGCCCAGCTGTGTATTTCATATGACTGTCTTGTGCTATTTTCTTCTTCTGTATTGATTCTTTTTCTATTAATGTTGGTGACAGCCCTGAGAAACCATGGCTGACAGGTGACATTTTTATTTCTTAATTTACAACAGTGTAATAAACAAATGAAATGTTTTACGGTAGATTTTATCATAATCCAATATGTATTGGTGCAAACACTCAGTGATGAAACGGGGAATACAGTTTGATGGACTTGAAACAGCTGGGTCACTTAACTGCTTTGAGGTGGCTATAAAATGGAATATCAAGCCATGGAACGTTAAAAACCTATGAAAAGAGTAATGGGTGGTACTTGCCTTGTGTTGATGCTGAGCGTGATTTCATTCATAATTAGCAGTTGTGTGATATAGCAGGAGTGAATTAGACAACCGTGAAACAAACACTTATGAAAACTGTTAGTGTTAATCCAGACCTTTGTATTTCTGCTGAAGTAAGACCTGGCCGTGTCTCCTAAAAGATACAGAGCACCCCTTATTTTATACCAGGGATGAGAATTATACAACCCTCCATATATTGTTGGTGTGCAGCTCACAGCATTAGTCACAACTGGCTATGCTGACTTGAGCTGGTGGGACTTGCAATCCAGCAACATTTGGAGAAGCATATGATTCCCACCCATGCCTTGTAACGTCACTTCAATCTGAAAGTCTGCCAGATATTGGGATGTGAAGTAACTAAAAAAGGATGAAGAGGTCAGAAAACACTGAGAATATTTTTACTCGATTTAACCCACAGATTACAAAATATCATCTTCAGAAAATTGAAGGAGGCCTCCGACAATCCCTAATCATTACTAAATTACACACTGTTGACCCAATTCTGGTGCAAACTATTCTGATGACCTATGGTCAATTTAGCACCAAACCTGCAGTATACTACCCCTAAACTAAAACCTCACCTTTTCATCTGAATGTTTTCATCCGGAGTTCCTGCATGGCAGGGGGTTGGACTGGATGGCCCTTGTGGTCTCTTCCAACTCTATGATTCTATGATTCTATGATTCTATGAACGAGACAACTTATATGTTCTTTGTTATTCTTTGTTATTCTAACTGGGTATTTTGGATTCATATAGCTAATTTGGATATTTTAAAAGATTGGGTTTAACTGGAGGTTTTTTTTTTTTGGGGTTTTTTTTTGTTTTTTTTTTGTTTTTTGTTTTTTGTTTTTGCTTTGAATGGTCATATCAAGCACAGCTTTGGGAAGGTTTCTTGATTTGTAATGGTGTTTGCAATGTAGCAGAGGTAGTTGGTCTTCAGGAATTAGAAGTTCAATTCCTGGTCTTCAGAAAGCTCTTTTGTTGTGTGACTTCATGAAATTTTTGACATGGTCACCCTTGGCAAGATTTCTTCAAGAGGATTTGAAATTGCCATCCTTTGACGCTGAGAGAATGTGACTTGCCTAAGATCACTCACTGGGTTTCCATGGCTGAGTGGGGATTTGAACCCTGGTCTCCCAGAGCCTTAGTCCAACACTCAAACCATTGCACCACACTGGCTATTTTCAAGAAAAAACAATAATTTGACAAGCTGCAGCCAACCAAACTCTGCCTTAGGCATGTGGAACTATCTGTGCTGGGTTGTTGTTGTTGTTTTTTAAAATTAAACTCAAATATACTATATTTTAAATAACTAGTGTAAATTTTCAGCATTAAAAAAAATGTCTACATCTGGCTTACTTCTGCCATGTTCTGTTTCAGCCTGGGTCTTCTTTTACCCACCCCATCCTATCTCGCTTTACTTGCCATAAGCCAGGACTGGAATCTCTTCCAAATGATGCACTTTGGATTGCAAGCTTCTTGAAAGAGAGACTCTTTTTGCTGACATTACCTCTCCAAAATATCAAATCCAATATAGTGATGGCACAGAGTAATAAGTACAGTATAGTCTTTACAGTGGGCTGCTGCCTCAATGCTGGGCTTATAAGAGTTCCTTGTGAATTTGGGTGACTAAAATGTTGGATATGTGAACAGGACTGTTTTTGCTTCTTATATGCAAAGAATTTCAGGCATGTGTCTTACATGGCTATAAATGGAAGCTGCCTCAATGAATCGCCCATTCCATTACAGGCAGTCTGGACCTCCCAGGTTAGAAGAACAGCTGAGAATTGAAGAATGAAATCCTGGTGTCTTTTAGTTTTTAAAGCATCTTCTTACCAAATACACATGCAGTTCCCTTTCCCAGGTCAGCCCTTTTAAAATATTTGTCTTTGTTTACATATTTCCCAAAAATAATAACAATAATTGCCAGCACTATGATCTTTCACTGTCAATAATATACACAGAGCAGTTTCCTGGAAACCAAGCATCCTATCTTGGTTTATAGCACAATAATCAGCCCTGCAATTTTTCACAAGAAAGTACTACCTTTGGCAATATGTACTGTTCAGGTTCAGGTGCGAGTCAAAACTAGACACAAAATGTTTCTTCTCTAAACCCAAATCTGTAAGGCACGATAGGGTTTCAAAACACCCAACCAGAGACCCTGAAAGTAGAATCCAGCTTGTTACTCTCTGCACAGGGAGAGTTTGCCACGTGATTTGGGCTAATACTTTGGTGCACTTTTGGGTCCACCACAGTGGAAGGCTAAAGGGTGCTATTACAGAGTCTAGTTTAGCAGAATTCAGAGACACAGCTGTATTGGTCTAGGATATCAGTATGCAAAAGGAACTTGTAGCACCTTTGAGACTAAATGTGGGGGGTTGCAGACTTCCAGAAATAGTGCAAATTGAGTCCACTTTAAGGGTTAGGGTTAGGGAATCATGGGAACTGTATTTTATTGTGGCACCAGAGCTCTCTGACAGAGAAGGCTCAATGTCTTGGGGGGGGGGGGAAACAATCCCCATGATTCCCTAGCACTAACCCTAACCCTTAAAGTGGACTCAATTTCCATTATTTCTGGCAGTCGGCAACCCCCCTGTGCCACTTTTATGCATCTTCAGAGTGCATGGAAAAGATAAATGCTGATATTTTGGACAGTTCCCAAATAATCATGTTTACCAATTTCAAGGTGGTGAAATTTAGTAGGCTACCTCTGAACACACAGTAAGAAAAACCCACAATGCAGGTCTATGTAGCAATATACTGTGTAGCATGCTTCATGCCAGATTTGACCACATAGAATATCATCTAAATTAAGTCTAATCTTTTGATTTTGTAATAAATTACCACAGTATTTATCATTACTAGTTCAAGTGATGTTGATATTATACATGGGGCTTCTGTGCTACCTAAAAAAATAAAATAAAAATCCCTCACATAGGTCTTCAAAGCAAAAATGGTGCTGGATGGGAGGAGAATTTAAGGCAAACAAGAAAAAAAAATGGATCAAGTTACACTTAAATTGGATTATAAAATGTTTGGCTATACTGAAAGGATCTGATTACAGTACTCCCTAGACACAAGAAGGAAGAGAAGGAGGGACAGTAAGTGATACAGAGGGGATGGGGTCTGAATTCAGGGGCATTTGCCTTCAGACCTTTACAAGCATAATCAATTGTTACCTTTTCTTGTCAGGAAAGGATGGGTAGTCAATGGATCATTAAGGAGCTCACTGTATTATATAATCATGAGTTCTTTAGAATCATAGAATTATAGAGTTGGAAGAGACCACAAGGGCCATCCAGTCCAACCCCCTGCCATGCAGGAACTCCCAATTAAAGCATCCCTGACAGATAGCCATCCAGCCTCTGCTTAAAGACCTCCAAGGAAAGAGACTCCACCACACTCTAAAACAGTAATTATTCAAATGATTAAATGCCATTGGAAAACAGTACTGTAATGTCCAATAGTCTTTGTATCTCCTTATTATTACTTTGGCTGAGGCTACCCAGAGGATCACATACTTCCCTATAAGTTTGCTGAGTCTCTGAGGTCTTTGGGAGAGGCCCTTCTCTCAGTTTCATCACCTTCAAAGCCATGTCTGATGGGGACATAAGAGTGGTTTTTCTCTGTGACACCTTCCAGGCTGCCCTTCTAAGAGAAATTAAACTACAAATTAGACTTCCTTATTGTCCTTCCATTGGCAGGCAAATAATTTTTAATCCAGGAGTCTTCAGGGAACTGGCTTTTTTTTTTTAATAAAAGAGTTTTAATACTGAAATAATATTAATTTAATTTAATTCAATTATAGAAGTATTCATTGACATAGAGTACAGAAAGAGGGAAGGAGGGAAAGAGAAGAGTGCATGGACACAAATCTTGTTGAGGCAACACAAGGCCTAAGCAGACTGCCAGAAATAGTGCCCATTAAATTGAGGCACTGCCCTGGCTCAGTGCTAGGGAATCATGGGAACTGTAATTTATTGTGGCACCAGAGCTCTCTGACAGAGAAGGCTCAATGTCCCAGAAAAAAATACAATTCCCATGACTCCCTAGCACTGAGCCAGGGCAGTGCCTCAATTTAATGTGCACTATTTCTGGCAGTCTGCTTAGGCCCACAGACAATGTTTTGGCTACATGTGAACCTGTACTTCAAGCTGGAGGGGGGGGGGAGATTCCAGGGGTGGCGTACTTTTTTTAGTGTGTGCACTAATATATACTAGAGCCGTGGTTCTCAAATTATGGTCTTCTGGGTGTTTTGGACTTCCCATCCCAGAATCCTCAACTAGCTTGACCAGCGTTCTGGAATTATGGGAAATGACATCCAAAACATCAGGAAGATCAAAGTTTGAGAACTACTGTACTAGAGTGTGCCAAAGCACTGCTACTAAAGTAGTATTCTGAAGACTGGTACCATTCTATGTGCCACCAGTCTCTACAGCAAGTTTCCAAGAAATGCTAATATTATAATATTATGCCTGGCACCAGAGAGATACTGGTCCAGACAGATAGGTTGAGAAGCATTATATACAAGAGCATTATATTACTTTTTCACACTCATTCATGTAGCTCTTGTCCCTTCACATTTATTTGACTGCAAGTCTCCTCAGACCCAGCCAACATGATTAATAGTGAGGGATCATCCGATTTGCACTCCCCAAATATCTGGAGGACCACATGCTATTCCACATATTCACCCTGAAGCCTTACACATTTGGCACATTGTTTCACATGTTTCTTTAACCCTTCCAAAAAAAATTTCTAATGGCTGGTCACTGAAGCACTCTATTTCTCTATTTATTTTTACCCAAATGCTCTCAGCTGGTCTACTGTAATCACTCTCATGTTTTTTTGTACAACTGAATTTGTCTTTAATACATAATGCTACTCCCCCTCCTTTTCTACCACATCTATTCTTTTTGAATAGGTTGTACCCTTTAATTGTAATATTCCAACCATGGGAATAATCCCCCCAGGTCTCTGTTGTGCCTATAAAGGTATATTTGCCTTCTTCCATTGGGACTTCAAGCTCATCTTGTATGTTTCCCAAACTCTGTGTGCATTGCTATACAGACATTTGAAGCTTTGTTTGGTCTGATCCTATTAATTTACTGTCAGTTTTTCTGCGGATCCCATTCTCTCCCTCAGTATCTCCTCTACAATTCACATCCTTGTGCTCAGAGCCTGCTTTGTACTAATGTTTGAGCTATCAGCTCCAACTCTTCAATGATTTAGTTTAAAGCCCTCCTGATCAGATTTGCCATGCTACTACCAAAGACATTCTTCCCAGTCTTTGTGAGGTACAGCCCATCTGTAGCCAGTAGTCCCTTGTCTAAAAAGTTAAGACTGTGGTCCCAGAAGCCAAACCACTCCCATCTGCACCATCTACATAGCCAGTCATTCACTTTTAAAATCTTTTTGTGCAGTCCTCTATCCTTCACTGGCAGGACTGATGTGAACGCCACCCATACCTCTCAAACCCCTTCAGCTTCATATCCAAGGCATCAGAGTCAGAGGTAATCTGCTCAAAAGGGTTCTTGGCTGTGTTGTTGGTACCCACATGATTAAGGAGAAAGGGATACTGATCTATGTTCTTTATGAATTTTGGTAAGCTGTCAGTGACATCCTGGATGTCTGCGCCAGGAAGACAGCCCACTTCCTTATTAATCTTGTCACACTGGCACGCAAATGCTGCTAGATCCCTGAGCAATGAATCCCCAACCACCAGCACCTTTCTTTTCCTCTTCTTGTGGTTGGTGGTTACTTTGACTCCTTCCTTGGCATGTGGTATCCCTTGTTGCTGGTTTCCTGTTTGAGCATCTTCACTGCTGCTATCCTTCTGTAGATGTAGGAAGCAATTGCTTAGTTGGAGAGGTTCTGAATCCCTTCTCTGACAATGGTGTTTCCTCAGTGTTTTTCTTACCTCTTCATTTTTCTTGACAGATTCTTCCTGTTGATTTTGTATGATCAATTCTCCTTGTATTCTATCCAGGAATTCCTCCTGTTCTCTGATGCATCAAAGAGACGCAACATGTAACTGCAGTGCACTGACCTTCAATTGCAATGATGTCTAGGAGGAACATCTGTGTTCAAGCTGTAGTGGCAGCAACAGATTTGGTGGAAGAGAAAGACTCGTGCTGTAGCCTGGCTGTTTAAATTCTTTGTTCAAGGTTTGTAGCCTCTTACCTGCTGTCAAAAACATGGCATTGCCCAGCAAAAAAGTTGTCACATCAGTTACAAACAGTTATTCCAGTAGTTACCAAACATTATGAGTAAACTGCCTAAGGCTCCAATAACATTCTTCACATATAAGGTCTGACTCTTGAGGCTGCTTCCACAACCTGTGTGTTAACTATGTCTTCCATCATCCCCACCCAGTACCTCACATTGGCTAGTAGTTATGGGAATTGTTGTTTCAAACACCTGCACAATGCCATGATATGATGGGCCACTCTAGGATCTTTAAAATAACTATAGTTTATCAACTACATAGCAACCAACCACGTTGATTTGGCAAGGCAGGACAGTTCTGAAAATATAATCCTGTATAATTGGTGTCCTGGCAAGCGCCCAAGCCTCTGTGGCAGAAATAAGAGGCTTTTCAAAATTCAGTTCATCCTCTCTTTTGAGAGCAGCTCAGTATAGCCTGTATCCTTCCTTCAACTCTTGCCTCTTCCTCTGTTTTAATAAGAGCTGTCCCATCAAGTTCAAGACTTTTTCCTGAAGTCATCTCTAAGCTCTTCCATATAGCTGCTCCTGAGAGAAGCAGCTGGCATGGAAGAAGCAGAAAGGCTGCCACTACCAGATGATCGCTTTTACCAAGTTGTAATAAGGTTGCTGTTAACACTGTGGGTACACCTACACTGTAGAAATAATGCAGTTTGATACCACTTTAACCATCATGGCTCCATCCTACAGGAGCCAGGGATTTGAGGTTTAGGAGGCACCAGCATTCTTTGGCAGAAATGGCTAAAGACCTTGCAGAATTACAGCTTCCCAGGATTCCATAGGATGTTGCTACAACACTTAAAGTGATGTCAAACAGAATTATTTCTACAGTGTAGATGAACCCTGAGTTAACTGATTAGCTAAGCTTAATGCACCTGTTTAATATTGGTTGTCCTTTTCCCACTGGAAATTCAATCTGAAATTTTAAATCCATGCTCACAGCATATAATTTCAAATTATTATACCAGTTCAATCTCCACACCTGTTTTCCGAAACTGGGGTCAGGAAGAGGAAAATGCAAAACATATAGTAATGAGATGCTTGGCTTGAAGATGTTGACATTTGGGATAAGAATTAATATGTTCATGTTAAGAACACGATTCTTAGCTTCAAATTCAAACCACAGCTTGACTCTTGCATGCATTTTGAAAGGAGCCAAGGAAACTGTGGTACACAGAGTAATATTTTATCTCTTATGAGCTTCATGAGAGCACAACCAAGATCAATATGTTAACATCATCAGTTTTTGTTTGAAATCAAACAAAAGTCTCCTTAGTTCCTGTATCCTGGGGTGGGTGGGAAGCGATACCAAATATATTGCACCCATATGTTGCCTTGTATTGATCTGTAGGGTTCGCATCAGGAGTTGGCATG
Source organism: Phrynosoma blainvillii (assembly GCA_026167975.1). Classification (NCBI taxonomy): domain Eukaryota; kingdom Metazoa; phylum Chordata; class Lepidosauria; order Squamata; family Phrynosomatidae; genus Phrynosoma; species Phrynosoma blainvillii. The sequence continues at coordinate 161,391,426 of JANUYF010000004.1, forward strand.
CTTGGATACCCACAAAGACTCATAACCTGCTGAGTGGGGGCACTGCCAAGAGACTTGTTCACTCATCCCTTTTTTGGTTCAAAATTGGCAAAGAACTGTAGCAAGGAACAGAAGCACCAGATGTTGCTTGATCCCTCATCCACCATCCCCCTGGTAAAGAAACAGGCAAGCAGCTGTGGTGAGGAAGAGCAGAGCAGCAAGAAGAAGGTGAGCATTGGTCTCTTCAGCCCTCCAGAACCAGTACCAGCCCAATACTCCCTGTTCTGGCAGCAACATCTCCAAAACCCCTTTAGGTGGAGGTTTTATATACTGAACTTGGGAGTTCCACATAAAAAAATAGACTTTCCGCCACAGAGCTACAGCCTCCATCCCAGTTCAGTTCTTGTTAGGTTTTTGAACACTGGTTTTTTTTTGTTTTTGTTTTTTTTTTACTATATTTATGATCAAGTATAGTAACATCAAGATCACAATGAGAACAAATAGATGGATGTATACGTAGGAAAAACCCAAAGAGGATTTTTTTAAATTAAAAAAATGGAGGGCTTTTAAAATTCTTCACCTCTTGTTTGTGTCTATGGGGTGGGGAACTGGCAGGAAGGGGAACTGTTGAAATTCCTTGGGAAGACTGGAGCCTTTGGAGTGCCACCACTAAGAATGTGTATGACTATGTGTTGGTAAATCATAATTCACTAAAGCAGGTGTACATGATACAAAGTTGTATCTGTAGAGTTTTTCTATATATTACAAGATGGCATTTCTTTATTTGGAAAAAAGTGTGCAGTTATCAGGAAGCTACAGTCAATCCTGGTTCTCTGCTGGTTGGTTGGCTGAAATAATTTTTATCCTGTTATTCAAGCAAGAAAGACTCCCACCATGGCTTTCAAGAAACAGTGCTTGGGCAGTTCCTGCCCTTGGGTTTACTACCTAAAAGACATGAGACCCAAGGAAGAGATAGGACTGGGAAAAACAAATAATAAAGATGATGTGGTTGAATTCAGCTGCTCTGATGAACAGGAGCATATCTATTCTGGAGGTGATTGTACTGGGATGTGTATTGTGTTCTTCGTATGTGCTGTCTTATTCTTTGCTAACCTCTTCCATATCTCTACTCTTTGGCTGTTTCTTCTCTATTTTTGCTTTGATCATGACTCCTCCTTCTACCTTCTCAAGTCAAGAAAGATTGTTTCCCACTGGTGGCAAAGATGGGGTATTCCTCTTTTCTAGTACCCACGTTCATGACTATTTAAAACCACGGTCAGTCTATTGATCCTCTATGATAAACATCTTCCCAAGTACATGTTTGCTTCTTTCACACATTTTTAAAACTGTACCCTGGGGCCACAAAGAAGCACTTCTTATATCAGTGCAAAAACAGAAGATGGAGATATATATGAGATAAGGAACAACAAATCTTTTGGGGGCATGACAGTTTGCAGGTAGGATGCTGCCTCCTTGTCTAGCACTCATCACGTCAGATTTGGAAATCAGAGGCAATTCCAGCTGAAGCCTTTTAACCATAGTCCATAATCCTCTTGTCTTGGAAACTCAAGTGATTCAGGAGGACAAAATCCATGCTAACTGCTGATACAAATTTATAAGAAACACTGCCTCTCCTCACTCTGGATAGCTTGTTAGTGAGGGGATACTGTGACAGCCTCCTCCTACAGCAATACCATATAACAACTGCCCTTCAGCTCAAACCAGAGCTGGGAAATAGGTGGCCCTCTAGACATTGCTGGAGAACCAGTATGACATAGTGGTTTGAGAGCTGGACTATGACTCTCGAGACCAGGGTTCAAATGCCCACTCTGCCATGGAAAACCACTTGGTGATCTTGGACAAGTCATAATTTCTCACCCTCAGAGGAAGGCAATGGCAAACCCCTCTGAACAAATCTTGCCAAGAAAACCTTGTGATAGGTTCATCTTAGGGCTGTCCTAAGTTGGAAATGATTTGAAGGCACACCATGGCAACAACTAAACATTGCTGAAAGTCCACTCTCAGCTTTCATCAACACTGACTACGGGGGGTTGCAGACTGCCAGAAATAGTGCAAACTGAGTCCAAATAGTGCAAATTGAGGTTAGGGTTAGTGCTAGGGAATCATGGGAATTGTTGTTTTTTTCTGAGACATTGAGCCTTCTCTGTCAGAGAGCTCTGGTGCCACAATAAAATACAGTCCCCATGATTCCCTAACCCTAACCCTTAAAGTGGACTCAATTTGCACTATTTCTGGCAGTCTGCAACCCCCCTCCATTGGCTAGCATTACTGTGATGTGTGGTCTAACTACAACCAGAGGGCTGCATGATTCCTACCCTGGCTTAAAATCTCCAACTAAAAATTAAGAGTGCAAGCTTGCATAAGCAATGTTTATCACTATCCTTCTTTCCAAAGGAGGAAGAAGTAGAAGTTTCAATGGTACGAGGACTGGCATACGCTCAATATGTCAGGACTTTTTTTTTTTTTTTTTAAAAAAGGTTGAAACTACAGAGAGATAACAGGTGAATGAGAGAGGCATTGTGAAGGCATGAGGTGAGTCAAGAATGAGGAGAGAGGTGTAATAGGAAGTGCAAAGAGCAAGAGACCTAGGTACAAGTTGAGACAAAGTGCAAAGGAAGGAGGTGAAGTTTGTAAATTTGTCCTTAATTTCCTCTTCATTTTCTCCTGTGAATCAGATAGCAGCCACTTTTCAGGGCTTCCTGTGATTTTAATGGATCTGTTCCTTTTTGACATCAGAAGTGTTCTGATGAGACTACAGTATGATTAGAAGTGCCTCTGCATGACAAAAGGTCGTTGCTGTTGTTGCTGCAATTATTTTCCACATCAGGAATATACATGGAGACTTTGTGTAGTTCCTATAGTGCTATTAATCCCACAACCCTGTTAGGAAGTTTTGCAGAGAGGCAGTAATGGTCCAAGGTCAGAGTTTATATTCCATGACTGAACAAAGATATGGACTTCAGTTTCTCTATTCCAAGTCCAGCACTATTAACCACCATGGTGTAGTGGTTTGGGTGCTGGCCCATGATTCTGGATACCAGGGTCTGAATCTCTACTTGACTGGGGAAACCCACTGGGTCACTACAAGTCCCGCAACAGCAAACCCCTTCTGAACAAAATTCTGCCAAGAAAACCCAGTGATAGGTTTGCCTTAGGGTCACAGTAAGTCAGAAATGACTGGAAGGTGCACAACAGTTACAGCCCCTCTACTGCATATTCCACAAAGCACAAACAGAAAAAAGCAGTAAAGACTTTTGCTGGTTGCTTATTCCAATTGTCAGTTCCTGCTTTTTTGTAGGCCACAAGAAAATGATCTGAACAAATCAGGCAACTGGGTGGATCAGACAAATTCAAATTTGACTTCTCAGCCCTTGAGAGGCACAGAGTAACCTTCTATTATATGTGTTGGATTCTCTCTGGAAACTTTGGCATTTCCACAAAGCGTGGCTGAATACACTGCAGGGTGGGAAGAAAGCAGGAGTTTGGGAGAGCTGAGGATGTAGCTCCCTCCTAGAATAAAAAATAATATTGGAAAAGATGAGACCTCATGCTTCTAAAATGCCTCTTTGAGATCAATATACAGCCAGCCTCATTCAAAAATTAAATCTAGATAAAAGATTTCTCAGATTTCAGCAACTGTATTCCTGAATATCTTCTCTTCTTTCTTTTTTCCTAGGATACAGTTTGGCATCTGTGTTGTGGTGTGAAGACTTTATTGTTTTCAGATACAAATGTTTCATGTAGCCTTGGCCAAATAATATCCCAGGTGAGAATGTTATATTGGCTCTTTCTTGATACCACACTATTCTTTTATCCTCGCAAGTAGTGACTTGTCAAGAAAGAATACTCACACTCCTGTGCACACTTGTCTATGAAAAGTGTATAGGAGTGGGCCATAACGCAGTGACATTATGCACACTTACTGCATCACGTTAACAAAGCCAATTTAGTAACAGTCTGAATTGCATTCCAATAAACTTTCAAAGGATCAGGCATAAGCACCGCAGGAATGAGATGGGATTACTTTACAACAACATTGCCACTGAGTCTGTAAAAATGGATCTGTTATACATCTGCATTATAACCAGATGACTGGTGTGGACTAAGATCAGTTGTGCCATGGGATCTGATGCTCATCTGAAGAGCAAAAAGGTTTTTTTGCTTATGGTTTTAGTATAAGGGAGCCTCTGAAACCAAAGCATTGGAAGCCTAGCTATTGAGGTACAGCCAGATAGGAGGTCTTAGAATTAAAACAATTTTACTCATTTGTGAACAGTTTCTGTAACTAACATTGCACTGCACAATGAATATGTGTGATTTTATTAAGTATATATTTTAATTATAGATGTGCATGCATTTTCAAGTTCTTTGTTTGTTTGTATTTTGAGGGGGAGTAACTGAAATATGAGATTCCAGTAGGAGAAAAACTAGAAATTGTGCAGAGAGTGAGATCCTTGAAATGGTAGATGGTGCCTATGGATGGGGCAGCCTAAATTCTCCCACATCCTAAATTGTAAGTTCCTTTATGAGAGTAAACCTATAGATCCTGTACTTGGCAGAGAAACAGAATAGATTAGAGGTAGAAGTGTATATATTTAAGATGGTAGCCAGGGATAGGCAACCTTTTTGAGCCGGGGGCCGGGTTGCTGTCCCTCAGACAATTGGGGGCCGAAGCACCAAAAATAAATAAATAAATAAATAAATAAATAAAAATTAAAATTAAAAAAAATTAAAAAATTAAAAAAATTAAAAAATATATATGCATGCACACTCTCTCAGCCCCAGGAAAGCCATGGCAAAACCCCTGTGGAGATTTTGCCAAGAAAATCCCAAGAACAAGTAATAACAACAATAATCAATATCATCATGGCGGGTGGCGGCGGCGGCGGTGACAGGACTGGCCTGGGGCCGGTCCAAAGGCCTCGGGGGGGGCGCATCTGGCCCCCAGGCCTTAGGTTGCCTACCTCTGGTGGTAGACCTTAACACCCTAAAGGCACTGAATCCCATCTGGTCTTGGAAGCGAAGCAGGATCAGCCCTGATTAGTACTTGGATGGGAGACCACCAAGGAATACCAGGTGCTGTAGGCTAGATTTGAGAAAGAACTGCCACACCACCTCTGAATATTCCTTGGCTTAAAAAAACTCAATGAACAATTCATGGAATCACCATAGGTCAGCAAGTGACTTGAGGGAACATAAAACAAACTAGTATTTTTCCCCATGTGTATTTTTCCCCCCTTAGCAATCTGTGAAATCTAATCTCCTAAACATCAAGATAACATCTGTCAGAGTCTGGCAAGTATTTGACTGTCATGTCTATACTGGTGTTGGTACACAGACTTAGAAATACTGAACGTCAAATACAAAATGCCACTGGTTGTCAAAAATCAAATGTTATTCAACATAGATATATTACATGTTGTGATCTATCAGTCATCAAGTATCAAGCATCAAATTGTGCAGTGCAATTCTATGCCTGTTGATCAGACATCAATCCAAGTGAGCACAATGGTCCTGATTCCCAAGTTAAGTGTGAATAGGATTACTGCCTTAGAGTTTTTGATCTAGCACAGTTTCATTTGCAGCAAAATAATAATAATAATAATAATAATAATCAACCTGAATAAGAGAATTTGGGGGAGAATTAATGGAAGAAAATTATTTTCCCCTGGAAACAGCAGTAGTAGTGAGAAATAATTTACAGACCATTCACAATTTATTTTCATAATGTTTCTTGAAAGTGTGAGCAAGGCTGAAAAGCAACACATATGAATGCCATTTTTCCTCTGTCCTTCCTCCTACATAACAATATATTGCCCTCCCTATATCCATGTATACAAACAGCTATGCATCCCTGCTGTCTTGTATTTAATCTCTGGGATGCATTGGAATTATTATAAACCATATCGGGAGCACATTTGGGCTCAAAATGGGGATCACTGTTTAATTAATCACCTAACAGTGTCATTAGGTAAAGTGGATTACCTCCACTTCTACAGGCACCTTATCAAAGTATGTGAAAAGGGACATAAGAGTTCATCCTAATGGATAGGACAAGACATAAATCAAAACAGAATAATAAAATAACAAGATGTTTGCTTTTTGTCCTGATTTGGCCCACACGTGAACCTTGAATATACAGTATATTATATGAACTGAACAGATAGGATTGGATTATGTGGTGCCAAATGATCTATTTCTTCCTTAGTGGAAGAGATCAGTGTAAGAAAAACTGGATTGGTGCTCAGTTGACTATTGGACTATTGCCCACAGTTGCAGGTTGGACCTAGACTTTGTTATTTAAGGGAGCCTCTCAGCCTTGCCTTCTAAATAATTGGGCCAGACCTGGGTTCAAATAGATAGATCTTCTGCTGTCAGATGTAGTTTGGCTCTTAGCCTGCTCTTCACAAACAACAGATAATCTAGGGAATATAGTAAAAGAGTTCCCGTACCTTGGATCAAACATCTGTCAGGAAGGAGACTGCAGTCAAGAAATCAGAAGACTTTTTAAAACTACATTTATTTAAAAAACAAAGTAGCTAAAACCAACAAACATCAAACAAAAGACAAATTTACAACTAAAACCCATAACAAACGTAACATTTAAAACAAATTTACATACAACTCAACTGACAAAAACTTCCTAGCCTCTAAATTCCAGGTCTTAATGTCCTAATTTCAAATCTCCTACCTTTTAATCATTCAAAATAATGAACTAGGAAGTCTATCGTCCTCTATTTCATCTCCTTTTCTCAGCAACCTTCTTTAACCTATACAAAAATATAGACATTTAAATGTGACTATATAATTAATCAAGTTGGTATGAATTTCTCCCAACTTCTCTCTCTCAGTATTATATCCATATATATAATGATTTGTCCAATTACTATCTAGCTAGATTTTGTTTCTGTTGCTATGACCCCTTTGGACCTTAAATAGTCCATCACCTCCACCCAATCCTTATTAAATTTTTCCATCGGTCTATCTCAGGGGTAGGCAACCTTTCCCCTTTAAGGGCCGAGGGACTTCAGCTCCCAGAATCCCAGGAGCTATTGGCCAACATGGGACTATTGGCCAACATGGCTGAGGCTTCTGGGAGCTGAAGTCCCTCGGCCCTTAAAGGGGAAAGGTTGCCTACCCCTGGACTAAATAGAGATACAGTGGCTCAAGTGGTTAAGATGCTGTTGATTGCACGATCATCAGGTTAGCATTTCAAGGCCCAAGTGCTGCATGATGGGGTGAGTTCCCATCACTAGTCCCAGTTTCTGCCAATCTAGCAGTTCAAAAGCATGCAAATGCAAGGAGATAAATAGGTACCACTTTGGTGGGAAGGTCAACAGCATCCTATGCAATCATGCTGACCACATGATCACAAAGTAGTCTCTGACAATGCTGGCTGTTCAGCTTTGTAACGGAGATGAGCACCGCCTCCTATGGTCGAACACAACTTGACAACTTTGTCAATGGAGAATACCTTTACCTTTTAAATACTAAATAAAGAAATCAGAGGACTAGCAATGGGAAGGGCAGCTATGAAAGAGCTAGAAACAATCTGAATGAGCGAAGATATACAATTGAGTGCTAAAGTTAGATTCATCCAAGCCATTGTATTCCCCATCACTATGTACAGATGTGAGAGTTGGACAGTAAAGAAAGCAGACAAAGAAAATCAATGCATTTGAGATAATGTGGTGCTGGAGAAGAGTGTGGAGGATCCTGTGGACAGCCAAAAGGACAAACAAATGGGTCTTAGAGCAGATCAAACCAGAAATATCCCTGGAGGCCAAGATGACAAAACTTAGACTGTCATACTTTGGACACATCATGAGAAGGCATGATTTTTTGTTGTTATCCACCCTTGAGTCGATCTTGACTCATGGCAACCCTGTGGATGAGACATCTCCAAGGACCCCTATCCTCCACTACTCTTCCCAGTTTCATACCCATGACCTCCTTCATAGAGTCCATCCATCTGGCATGTGGCCTTCCTCTCTTCCTCTCCCCCTCCACCTTCCCCAGCATTATGGTCTTTTCCAAAGAGTCCTCCCTTCTCATGATATGTCCGAAGTAGGATAGCTTCAGTTTGGTCATCTTGGCTTCCAGAGAGGTTTCGGGTTTGATCTGCTCTAGGACAGATTTATTTGTCCTTTTGGCTGTCCATGGGATCCTTAGCACTCTTCTCCAGCACCACATTATCTCAAATGAACTGATTTTCTTCCTCTCATCTTCCTTAACTGTCCAGCTCTCACATCCATACATGGGAATAGGGAATACAATGGCTTGTATGATTCTGACTTTTGTGCTGAGTTATATGTCTTTGCAGTTTAGGATCTTTTCTAGTTCTTTCATAGCCATTTTCCCCATTCTTAGTCTTCTGATTTCCTGACTGCAAACCCCATTTCTATCAATGTTTGATCACATGTATGGGAATTCTTTTACTATTTCTATTTCTTCATTGTCTAGGTTGAACTTGTGAAGGTCCTTAATAATTATTATTTTTGTTTTCTTTATGTTAAACATTAAACCTGCCTTTGCACTTTCTTCTTTGATCTTCCTTAGTAGGTGTTCCAGGTCTGTGAGGTTTTCTGCCAGTATTATGGTATCATCTGCATATTTTAGATTGTTGATATCCCTTCCTCCTATTTTCACTCCTCCTCCTTCTGTGTCCAAGCCTGCTTTTCTTATATGTTCTGCATACAAGTTGAACAGATGGGGAGAAAGGATACAGCCTTGTTTGACTCCTTTGCCAATTGGGAACCATTCTGTTTCTCTGTATTCTGTTCTGACAGAAGCCTCTTGTCCTGAATACAGATTCCTCATCAGGACTATCAGATGTGTTGGCACTCCCATGTCTTTAAGAGCCTTTCATAGCTCACCATACTGGTCCCTATAGTTATGCCCCCAAGGACAATATACTTGTTGCAAGCTTTCGAAGCTCCACTGGCTTCTTCATCAGGCAAGATGTTACAAACCAAACAGGAGAAAAAGCAATTGGAGATGTTACTCAGATGTCTACATATTGTTTCAGTCTTTAGTTAAGATGGTATAAGGTGGGGAGGATATCTTTTGTAGGCAGGATCCTCCTCCTCCTGGCCCTGTGGCTATAGGGAGATTGGCAAAGTCCAGAAAATTTAAAAACCAATTGCATCTCAACAGGGACCCCTCTTTTAAATGGCCAACACAGCTATACCCCTAAATGACTTATTTGAAGCTATTACTAACTTGGCCGTGAGATGTCGCATTAAACTGGGCTTCAATGGCTCCAGCTGGGAATCGAACCCGGCTCGCCAGAGCCTCAGCGCAGCACTCAAACCACTCCGCCACGTGGGCAGCAGCGAGGACGCGTTTGAAAAAGACCTCAGTTACCTCGGGGCTGACCAGAGCTAAGGAAGCCGCCTCTAATAGTGTGTGTGACTGGTCCTTATTTGCATGCAGCCAATCAGCGGCGGGAAGCGACTCCCGGACAGAGATTGCACAGAGAGAAAGAGAGAGGCCGTGAGGGGCGTGCGCGCATCGATGGGCGATTGAGGACGCCTGTCCCTCTGTCCGTCCTTGCCTACTCTCGGCCATCCATTGCTCCCGCCTATCTCCCGGGGATACTGAGGGAGCAGCCGAGGAGGAGGACCGGCAGAGGCAGGGAGGGCGGCGGCGGCGGCGGCGGAGGAGGTGGTGGTCGGGGCTCCCTTGCCGTCCGCCTCGGCATGGCCTGAGAAGGAAGGAAGGAAGGGGGCGTGGGCCTCGGGAGCCGCCAGCCATGGAGCCCGGCGAAGGGGGCGAGCCCTGCTGCCTGGAGCGCCTCAAGAACTCGTTGCCGGGTCCAGCCGAGCTGCTTGGGGCTGCCAGCACTCTGGAGCGGATCCTGAGGGAGTCGGTGTGCCAGCTGCAGGGATGGCTCCGCGTCTATGGTAAAGGGGGGAGAGGGTGGGGTTCTGTTCTGCATCCGCACTGGAGGAGTAAAGCGGTTTCATAGCGGTTTAGACTCCTGGCGAGGGCATTCTGGGAAGGGGAGTGTGTTGTGGCCCCAGAGCGGAGCAGAGCTCCGCTCTGGGGCCACAACACACTCCCCTTCCCAGAATGCCCTCGCCTGTAGCTTATCCCGCTATGAAATCGCGTTATCCCCGCAGTGCGGATGCAAGGGGACACCTTGACCTCCCTCCTTCCCTCTCTCCCAGTTGTAAAATCCTCCCATCTCTTGCCTTTTTAGCATCTACAGTAGGAAGGAAATCCTCCCATCTTCTTGCAGATGCCATCCTCGAGGCTGATGTTAAGAGACACACTAATCCTTTTTCAGAATTCAAAGATATATAGCTGTAGAATCACTATGAGAGAGAGAGAGAGAGAGACCTTTGAGACTCGCTGGAAGAAAGAAATTGGCAGCATGAGCTTTGGCAGGCTTCAGTCCACTTCCTCAGATGCTTTTGGTGGAGTGGAGGTCAGGCACAGACATATATATGTATATATGTATATGTACGTATGTATATATGTCTGTCCCTGGCTTCCACTCCACCAAATGCATCTGAGGAAGTAGACAGAAGTCTGAAAGCTATATATGTTTGTCCCCGGCTTCCACTCCACCAAATGCATCTGAGGAAGTAGACAGAAGTCTGTGAAAGCTATATATGTTTGTCCCCGGCTTCCACTCCACCAAATGCATCTGAGGAAGTAGACAGAAGTCTGTGAAAGCTATATATGTTTGTCCCCGGCTTCCACTCCACCAAATGCATCTGAGGAAGTAGACTGAAGTCTGCAAAAGCTGTATATGTTTGTCCTTGGCTTCCCCTCCACCAAATGCATCTGAGGAAGTAGACTGAAGTCTATGAAAGCTATATATGTCTGTTCCCAGCTTCCACTCCACCAAATGCATCTGAGGAAGTAGACTGAAGTCTGCAAAAGCTGTATATGTTTGTCCTTGGCTTCCCCTCCACCAAATGCATCTGAGGAAGTAGACTGAAGTCTATGAAAGCTATATATGTCTGTTCCCAGCTTCCACTCCACCAAATGCATCTGAGGAAGTAGACTGAAGTCTGCAAAAGCTGTATATGTTTGTCCTTGGCTTCCCCTCCACCAAATGCATCTGAGGAAGTAGACTGACGTCTATGAAAGCTATATATGTCTGTCCCCAGCTTCCACTCCACCAAATGCTTCTGAGGAAGTAGACTGAAGTCTATGAAAGCTATATATTTCTGTCTCTGGCTTCTACTCCACGAAATGCATCTGAGGAAGTAGACTGAAGTCTGCGAAAGCTCCTGCTGCCAATTTCTTTCTTTCAGTTAGTCTCAAAGGTGCTGCAAGACCTTTTTCAAAGTGTTCCCTTGATGCTTTCCTATCTACTCTGTTGAGCAGAAATAGTTCTGCTTCCAGAAAAACTGGGATGAGAAGGAGGAGGAAGAAGAATGGGAAAGCAACGATTTAGTTTTGTTTTTGTACAGAAATGGTCAGATAACGCACGGTGCCCAGAATAAATAGGGACAGTATAGTGAAAATACCAACAAACAGTAAGCTGTCAAAATGTCTAGCTTTATAATTCCTTACTTAGGGGGGTTGCAGACTGTCAAAAATAGTGTGAATTCAGTCCACTTTTAGGGTTAGGGTTAAGGTTAGGGAATCATGGGAACTGAATTTTATTGTGGCACTAGAGTTCTCTGACAAAGAAGGTTCAATGTCTCAGAAAAATAACAATTCCCATGACTCCCTAGCACTAACCCTAACCCTAAAAGTGAACTGAATTCACACTATTTTTGACAGTCTGCAACCCCCCTTAGTTTAAGAATGCAATACCAGTTCATAAAATGACACATGGCAGTAAATAAAATAAAATAAACTAGGAAGAGACCTTTGCTTTTGGGGGGAGGCACTGCATTCTGTGGGTCTCATTTTCTCAAAGTCACCTTTCATAATAATCCTCTTGTGAGACCCAACTCTCTGACTGCTTCCAGTTTATTGGTCCTCCTCTGCTGTTGTCGATTCCAGACTTTCTTTCTTTCTTTCTTTCTCTCTCTCTTTCTTTCCTTCTCCTGTTTTTCTTCCCAGTTTCAGCTCCTCTTTTGGTCCAGGGTTGCCTCTGTTAATTGCCTTTCATTCATCTCTGTTGAAGGGAAATGTTGTTGGAACCATGGTCTTTCTATAGTGGTTCTGTACTGTGCTTTGTGAACCCAAGTCCTGACTTTCTGTCTTGGATGATGGTCAAGTGTCTTTGTTCACTGATGATGACAAGCTTTGGTTTAGGTCCTAAACATATTGCAGAAATAATCCAGTCTGAGACTGCTTTAATTCTGAGAACTGTAATTTTGTCAGACATTTAGGGGGGTTGCAGACTGCCAGAAATAGTGCAAATTGAGTCCACTTTTAGGGTTAGGCTTAGGCTTAGGGAATAATGGGAAGTGTATTTTATTGTGGCACCAGAGCTCTCTGGCAGAGAAGGCTCAATGTCTCAGGAAAAAAACAATCCCCATGATTCCCTAGCACTAACCCTAACCCTAAAAGTGGACTCAATTTGCACTATTTCTGGCAGTCTGCAACCCCCCTTAGTCACCTTCTCTGTCAGAGAGAGCTCTGGTGGTACCACAAACTACAATTCCCAAGATTCCCTAGCACTGACGCAGGGCTGTTAAAGCTGTCTCAAACTGGATGATTTCTGCATTGTGTTTTGGACCTGTGTGAAGTGTCTTTGTTCACTCATATAATTCAAAGATACAGCCGTGTTAGTCTGTAGCATCAGTACGTAGAGAGATCTTGTAGCACCTTTGAGACTCACTGAAGGAGAGGAATTGGCAGCATGAGCTTTCTTAGGCTTCGGTCTACTTCCTCAGAAGTAGACTGAATTCTACTAAAGCTCATGCTGCCAACTTCTTTCTTTCAGCTAATCTCAAGTGTGCTACAAGATCTCTCTATTTGTTTACTGATGGCAAACTTTGGTTTGGAACTGAGGGTCCAAAACACACTGGAGAAATAATCCAGTTTGAGACCGCTTTAACTGCCCTGGGTCAATGCTAGGGAATTATTCTCGGAACTGTAGTTTTGTGGGACATTTAGCCTTCTCTGTCAGAGAGCTCTGGTGTCACAATAAGATACAATTCCCAGGATTTCCCTAACACTGAGCCAAAGCAGTCTCAAAGTGGGTTATCTCTGCAGTGTGTTTTGGACCAAGGAGGAATTTCCTGTCCCTGTTCTTTTCCAAACCATTTTGATGATGCTGGATTTATTTCTGCCTTGGTGTCCCTGAAAGATCCCCTTTTTGCAGGTGCATTTTTGGAGTATAATCTCCATCCTGGAACATGGACTAAGCATCCAAGGGTTAAGAGACACTCCCTCAGTGCTAGGCTGCTCTTTACCAAACAAAATGTAAAAACAAAGTCACTTGTTATGGTGTGTGTGTGTGTGTGTGTGATATCCACCTCCTGGCACAGCTTCTTCCTCGCTTCCTCCCCACCCATTAAAAAGAGCAGCTCTGTTCAGTTCAGAATCATGTTAATAGGGGGAAAAAAGCCTGAAAGATTAGGTTTCAAAATGTTCTATTGTTTACAGCTCTATTGTCCACTCTCTGGATTGCTTTTCCAGCACATCGGGCATCAGGTTGAAATACTGATGAATGGGCAAAAATGTGTTCATGCTTAGGTTTGCTCTCAACTTTGGGAAATTGCAACCACAGATGAATTCTTCATGGGAAAAGACTTGTAACTAATATCTGTTTGACTGTACATTTCTCTTCAAGGAGGGCTTACTCCCAGGTATATGTTGAGAGGATTGTAGTCAAAAAGTGCTTCATTATTTTTAGTTCTGTAGGTCTTAAAACCTAAGATCCATTGATTCTATGGGTTTATTCCAGTTGGGACTAATAGTAGAATTTAGGCTTCATTGTGCAGTAAAAAAATGTGGGCTGAGAAGGTATGCTGCCCTGTGATTACTCTCACCTTTGCTAAAGTGTCAAGAACTTCAGGACTGTCAATGTGTTGTCGTCTTTTGTGCTGATCTTGAGTAAGTCAGCTGCACCCCAGCATCTAGCAAATGGGAAGATGTATCCTTCTCTGCTCTGCATTTAAGTCTTTTGTGTTTGTGAGGGGACAAGGACAGGCACAGTATGAGTAAAGCCCCCATTTTCTTTGCTTTCCAGCTGGATTTGGAATAGCTGTTAATGAGTTGCCAGAAACCCAGAAGATACGGATGTTGTTCATCTTGTGGTTTTGTACTTACTGACTTGCACTCAACTGGCATCCTTATTTATAGTAAAGGTTGATGAGAGCTTGGAAAAAGGATGTCAAATTCTTTAGTGATCTGGCTGATGTACAAGACTCACTGTTATTTCCTATTTCTTTCTCAAACCCTCCCTGGTATGTAAGCTCCTAAAATAAATCTGTATCAGCCTTGCCTATTCATAGGCTCAGTTATTTTTTCTTCTTCTCACAGTGTGTTCTTTTTTATAGAAAAATATCATGACTCAGTCTTGAAACCAGTAATTCTAAGATAACAAATAAGGTTTTGGTAAGTCTCCTTTTTTCTTATTTTGTTCTACACCACCACATACTGTGTAGTGCTTTGCCTCACTCAGAAGAAGCAATAACCTATTGTTTTCCTTGTCAATTAAGTAGTTTGCTAATACAGGTCATTGCTGTGCACTTAAATGTTGCTGGGCTTCCAGGCACACTTGTAACTTAAGCATGGGCAGTTGTTGCCAAGTCAGCCTTTGACAAAGGAAGGTGAAATGGGTAAGTTGTTAACTTTTATTAGACTAGCTTCTATTCTTATAAGAGATAGTGTGCTAATACTATTTATGTGGCTAGGCACACTACTATGAATTCATTTGCAAAATCCCCACCACTACAACATGTTAAATATATTTACAGTGGCGCCTCCACATTCGCTGGGGTTAGGGGCACAGAACCCCTGTAAAAGTGGAAAAACTGCAAATAAAAAAAAGCTAGCTTTTTTGGTCAATGACCGAATAAACTTTTACATACATGCTAGCTTTTTTTTTTTACCTGAGAGATTACCTCTCTAAGAATCTCCTAAGTCCTCCAGGGCAACTGTCTGGTCAGCATCTGCTGGAAGGTGACCATAGAATTGAACTGGAGGACCTCCAAATGCCGAGAAAACTGTTCTCTTTAAGAATCTGTAGATCCTCCAGCATGACTTTTGGCAGAAGTTGACCGCAGAGTTCCACTGGAGGACCTGCAGATTCCTAGAGAGAACATATTAGTCAAGTCTATGAATGATCAAATCCTCAAAAGTCAAAGCCGCAAATGTGGAGGGCCGACTGTACTTCCGTGGGAATCGATGACCCCAGCTATTTGTAAAAGGAAGTTAAAGGACTGCAATCAGTAGCGTCAGTTGTTAGACCCACTGGTCTGTGAGACAACACTTAGGTTCTGCTCTAGCTCAGCTTTCTTGTATTTGGAAGGTTCCCAGTAGGGGAACATTTTGAAATAAAGTTGCTGTTACCAAAAATGATTAAGAGATAGGACAAGGTTTGTTGTCTTGTCAAAGCTTAGATATCTGCATTATCTGATGACTGGGAGCAAGCATTGCTTTCATTTTCGTAGTCTTCCTGGTTGTAGCTATGGATATCTCTATTTCGTACAAAAATTGATTGGTGCCATTGACTGTTTCTCTGGAAAGAAATGGCAGGTGAGAATTCCAAAGGGGTTACTGCAAGGGCAGTGTATTTTTGTGCTGTGGATGCAGTTGTCTGTTGACCCCCTCTTTCACAGTTCATTGACATGATGGATGCCTTACCTAGCAATATATATTGCCCTAGAAGAGTGCTCACTGGACCAGAAGTCCAGTACAGACTGTTCTAGTATATGTGAATGAATCATATGAAGAAAGAATCAGGAGCTGCTCATGTTTAGAGGAGAAACTATCAAGTGAAGTTTCCCACTTAAAGCTTGCAGACATACCAGAGATGGTTGCATTTCTTGTCATGATATCATGGTGTTGGGGCTGAAGATAGAATTGTAACTTCTCCCCTCTCCTCCAAGACCAGTAGTGCTCAGAAAGATACTGCATATCCTTACCCCTTGTGTTACCACTGGTAGAGATTCCCTATCTCATACCAGATACCATAGTAAACACTATGTGTACATGGGCTGTCATTTCCCACTTGTCCTTTCTGATATGGGTGGAAGCACCCTTGCTTTGAGCAGGATTGTGTGTCAGGCAGTGTTCTAATTATTCTTGAGGAAATGTTTATGTCATTTCCTTTGGGAATCTACATAGAGATCCTTCCTGCTTTCTACTTTCTGATTCCTACTTTCCTAAGAAATACATAACCAAATAATTTGTAAATGTAGGATTGCATGAAGCTGTCTCCTATAACGTATAGCAGTAAAAATCTACATAGTGAGCACTACAAAGTCATAGAGTAAAACACTGGTGAAGTTACAGGTTTCTTGTTCAGGCATATATTGCTGCTGTAAACAGAAACCTTAAAATGTTGCTGATGCACTTCTATTACTTGCAAACCCTGTTGACTAAAAATGTATAAAAAATAGAGCGATTTTGATTTTTCAAGCATAATTGGGCAACAGAAGTGATTTTGTGTCCCTGAAATGACAAATAATTATTTCTGCTTTGCATCAAAATAAAACAGCAGACATTGCTGTTTCCACTTTCAGTGGAAATACACTTTTCAGTAAAAAAAAGTGTCTTTTCCAGGATCCTCTTCTATTTAAGTGGTAGTTGGACTGAACTAAATATATTTTCAATATGTTTTAATCCAATCTTTGTCTTGCAGTGACCTGGATATGTTCTTCTATGTTTAATCAAATCAAAACAATGTTGTGCTAGTACAAAAGTCAATGTAGTTTTCAGCATGTTGTTATGTTGTAGATATTTATAGCACTAAGGAGGTTTTTGTAACTAACAAAGAAGAATGTTAGTTTAGCAAAGGGTAATAGGGTTGGGTCATCTGGTGTTGTGGGCTGCGTTGCTCAGTAAACATTGGTATTGTCTTTATACCAGTTATTGCTATAAATGACTCTTGAAGGAAAGACAATCATGCATGAGAAGAATTAAATTCCACTCTTTGGGGATGGCAGTCAGGGGAGCTATTGATATAATAGTCACCCACAGCTTAGTGTTCTCTTTTGTCTATACAGATGCAGGATTGCATTGTGCACTTTCCAGTTGTGTAAACTGAATGGCACTTAGCTCAAAGGTGCATTAGAGCAAAGAATTCAAAAATATAGCCATGTTAGTCTGTAGAATCAGTATGTAGAAAGATCTTGTAGCACCTTTGAGACTAACTGAAAGAAAAAAGTTGGCAATGTGAGCTTTCGTGGACTTCAGTTTACTTCCTCCTATGCTTTTGGTGGAGTGAAAGCCAGGGACAGACATATATATATATATGACCTTGGTGTGTGATAATGTCAATTCAAATTCAAAATCCTTTGGGTATGGAAATGAAGTAGCAAGCCCAGTTTTAATGATGGTCGTTTGTAGACAAAGTGTGTACTGCTTTTAGCAATAGAAGGGAAGACCGACCACCCTCAGGTATATTTTCAGTGTTTAAACAACTTCTGTAATGACTGTGATGAAGGTTTTTACTGCCGAGAGTGATGTCTTCTCTATTTAAAACATTTTTAAAAATATGTAATGTGTGTCGGCTTCTGAGATTAAGTTGTGCTAAAAACCAGGAGATGCTTTGTTAATCCCATATGGGTGCAAGTCTGGATAGAAATTAAATAAATATTTATAATGGGCATCCATTAACATATTCTTTGTATGGCACATCTGGAAACACAAAATTGGATGATGTTAGTAAATCCATGGCCTTATAATACAGTTTCTATTAGATGGTTCTCTGTTTCAGCGTTTAATATCTGGATAGTATGATGTAATACAGTTGCGAACAAGTAGCTCTCATTCTGTTGTCATGTCAGTTCAGTAAAATAATACAAATGGTTCAAAAGGGTGACAGGGCTCCAAGGTCCATTCAGCCTTCCATTCTCTCGTAGGTTGGTAAAATGAGTACCCAGCTTGTTGGGGGCAATAAGCTTACACATTGTAAACTGCTTAGGGAGTGCTAGTTCACTGGTAAGCAGTATAGAAATGTATTTGCTATTGCTGTATGAAAAATCTGCCCTCCTGCCCTAAGATTGATGGTGAATCAAAAACAGCACACAAGTCATCGACTCCAGCCCACTGATCCAGCTTGTGGCAATTTCTCATTTCTTCGATAAAGGGGAAGTCCACAGTGAACCCAGTGTCAGGAAGGGGAGGCTCTTCACAATTACGGCTGGGTCATGTTAGGATGCGATTATGGACGCCCTTCTCACCATGGTCAGATGTTAGGCAAAGCCCCCTATAGTTGCTTAAATTTCTATCAGCTAGTAGCCCTTAGTATTTAAAGCACAGGTGTTGTTTTTTTTTTGAAAACTTAGTAATGGTTTAGACTCCTGAAGCCAGGAAAGCAAATGTTTGCTAACTATATTTGCTTAAAAACACCCTTCCTCCTGCTTTGAGAATTGTGGCTGGGGCTGGATTTCACTCAGTTCCTTCTTATTGCTGTTCTTTGCTTGTACCACTAAGTATAGAAGTAATTAGTCTTGTGTCTTTAAGAGGATGAACTTCAAGAGAACATGCAAGTAACATTAACCTTAATCCATATAAGACACGGCAGCTAAAGTTTAGCTTTAACATTGAATTTTTACTTGTCCCTCTGTGTTACGTGCTGAAAGCTCACCATTATATTGGGTTAAATAATATGACTGACTTTTAAAGTTTCTGTGAAGGAGCTTTCTATTGTTTTGTTCCAACTTTTTTCTGTGATCTAATTTGCTATTTGCTAAGAGGGAGGAAAATGGGATTATGACCCAGTGACATACTTTTGATACCAGGAGGCTCTTTCATATGGTATAATTAAGATTCAATATGAATTAGCTGAAATTTCATTGTCCTTTAAAAAAAACACTTATGGTTGATTAATCACAAGGCCATTGGGATTCATTTTTTCAAATTCTTTCTAAGCAATTTTTGGAAAAGGTTGAAATGACATTTCTTCTTTTTTTTATTCATAGGTAAGAAACTCTGTATTAAGGACAATGGTTTTAATCCAGTTGTTAGGCCCAACTAGAGAAGTTCATTGAATTTATTGCAGAATAATAAATCAATAATAGTGTTGTTGTTGTTGTTTTAAATGCAGGATGCTAAATTGCTGACTGGTATTAAATCTACCCCTTGCTTATTTCACTGCAGTCTCATTTCCAGTTTGGGTTCCAATAGATAGTAGAAAAAGTCTAAAAGAAGAGACTATTAGGCATTAAGCTGTGTGTGGAGCAGGTGGGGGGCTCAGGTCTGTGCCTTGCTTTTGCTTTAACAATTGAACTTCTCCTTTTGCCCTGTTTTCTACATAATTGGGGCAGACTTGGGTTCCTTCTTATTGCTGTTCTTTGCTTGTGCCACTAAGTATAGTATAATGGATCTTCTGCTGTCACATGTACTTTGTGTCCTACTCTTCACAAACAACAGATAATCTAGGGAAGTACCTCATTACAGGACAGCCAGCATGGTGTAGTGGTTTGAGCATTGGATACCAACTCTGAAGACCAAGATCCGCATTCCCGCTCAGCCATGGAAACCCACTGGGTGACCTTGGATAAATCTCACTCTCCCAGAGGAAGGCAAAGGCAACCCCCGTCTGAACAAATCTTGCCAAGAAAACCCATGATAGGTTCACCTTAGTGTCGCCATAAGTTAGAAACAACTGCGCACGACAGTAACAACCTCATTACAGGGATGCGGGAGGACTGCCATCCTTCTTGTCAGCCAGAACTCAGGATTGCCCAGTTCTCCCCCAATACCCACAAATCTGTCACAGATTTAATAAGTATGTTCCACACACACATGTGTCTGAAGGCATGTGTGCTTTACAACACACACATTTAAGGGAGGTTTTGACTTTGGCAGTAGCATGTCTTAGGGACTTTGTCCAAGTAACTCTCGCATGCATTAGTAGTATTCTTCAAGGGAATCTCATTTAACACACAGAAAGACATTGCTCACTGCTCACATTACAGTATGTGAATTATAATAAATTAGCTAATATGAACAATCTAATCCATATCAAATATATAATGCAGAGAACTAAATACATTAAAGATCCACACAACATATTTTAATACGGAGAAATTAGTTTCAAGAAGACCCTTGTGGTTTAAAGCAGGGGCTGTGTGTCTTAGAAAATAGGCCATGGTCATGCATAGCTGAAATAGGCTGGAGCTATAATACTTGTGCTAGGCAAGTTAAGTACTGTGCTCCTGGGAAAAAGAGGAGGGGGAAGAGAAAAGAGGGGATAATTTGTAAAGGAATTTTGGAGTGGTTTGTCTAGACTGAAGAGGAGTCCAGCAGCTGCTTCCTGTACAAGTTCACAATGTCAAAAGGGGTTCATAGAAAATAGGGACGATGAAGCTAATATATGCTCACAATTTCCACTGCCTTATACACTACCTGGGTCCTCCTTGTTTCCAGTTTGTTATGCTCAGGTGTTGGAGACCTCCTCATTACGTTCTGTATTATGGCAAACCTGTAAAAGAATTTGGTGAACCCAAAGGAAGCATGTGGCTGGCACAGGAAACCAGGAGAACCACAAAATGGGTTCTGGCCATGATCTTTTTGACTGGATTATGAGGGAGAGACTGCATCGAGCAGCTGGGCTTCTGAGCAAAGCTGGATGAAACAAAGAATAACATCTTTTTAAATATACAGATACACTCTGATAAAAATGTGGATAAAAGAGATTGAGGTTGCCCTCTGTGGGGAATGAAAGAAGACAGCAGATTCTCCAAGCTTTCTTTCCTGGGACGCCATTGAATCCTTCCCAAAGACCTAGGTGGAGTGCATGAGTATTTTTAACTGCCTTGTGGAAGGAAGCAAGGCACTTTACATGTGTTTAGGGGGAACTAGATGACAAGGTTCTCTGGCAAAATCCCAGATTCTTCAGTTGAGTAATCTTCAGCTAGTGGCTTAATCTGAGTGATTCAGTTAGAGCTGTTGATGGGAGCAGGTCTAGCACTTGCTTGATGACGGAACAAAATGCCAAAAGCAGCCAAACACTGTCCAACTGAAGGCTGTGTTTTTAATTAAATTTTGAGGTGCAGCACAGTCAAAGTAGTTGGCAACTATCCAGAAGCTGGAAAAGCAGAAAAAGAAATGTGAGACTGGTTGGCATCTGTGAATAACATATATAAAAGAGGATGCTGGCATACTGTCTGAAGAGGAAAATACATTAGTCCTTATAAAGGAAGGTCTTGTGCTCTTTTATTTTTAGTCCTAACAGGTTCTTGCTCAAATGCTACACCTGTGAGATGTAGTAGGAGGAGTGGGACTTTACCAGCTGTGGAACGAAATGCACTGGTACTATATGACCCTGAAGCCTAAATACTCTAAAGACACTAGATCCCATCTGATCTTGGAAGCTAAAGAATACTTAGAAGCTAGTAAATACTTGGGTGGGAGACTGCCCACAAATACCTGGTCCTATAGGCTACATTTCAGAGGAAGGAACTGACAAAACCACCTCTGGATACTTCTTGTCTAAGAAAACCCTATGAAATTCATGGGGTCACCATAAGTCAGCAGGTGACTTGAAGGCACACGCACACATATGTACTACAGTAGGATCAGTTGGACTATAATCCCATTCTTTCCTACCTGAAGCTTTATTGCATTGTTTACTGCAGACACACTGCTGCAATCTGACAACAAAGGTCTGTGGTTCTCCAGTCCTCCTTCACCATCCTCCCCATGCTGCCAGTGCTAAAAAGCTTTCAGCTAGACAGAGGACTGAAAGAAAAAAGGGGCTGGGCAAGCATGAAAGAACTTTGTAAAAAGGAACTTCTTTGTCAGAAAGGCTTTGTTGACTGAAATATGCCTGAAATATTGGGCAGGATATCGTTGAGGCCATAGTGGTGGCTGCAGCCTGGCAACAGCTGGCTTTCCTGTGGCTTATCTCCTGTATGCCTATAACCTTTGTGTTTTGGTGGTGGAGCATCTTATGTTTAATCACACCATGAAATCTTGGATAAAAGTTCAACAGTTTTCTCCCAGTTCACCAGGGAATGGTTAAAATAATGCCCCCAGAACAAATTAAGAAACAGTATTTTGTAGCTTAATGCAGCATTTGGGAATGGTACCCCCAGCCAGTGCCGTTGCTGGAGTTATGAAATGTATAGACATAGAAGGAAGCAGAGATAACTTGGTGCCATCCAGACAGCATGGCCAATAGTCAGTGATTATGGGAGATGTAGTTCTGGAGAGCATCCGAATTCTTACCAGGAGCCCTGGTGATACAGTGGTTAAATGCCTGTACTGTAGCCACTCACAAAACCACAAGGTTGTGAGCTCAATGCTAGCCAGGGACTCCAGGGTCGACTCAGCCTTGCACCTTTCTGTAGGTCACTAAAATGGGTACTCAGCTTGTTGGGAGCAATTCACTTACACCAGGGGTAGGCAACCTTTCCCCTTTAAGGGCTGAGGGACTTCAGCTCCCAGAATCCCAGGAGCTATTGGCCAACATGGGACTATTGGCCAACATGGCTGAGGCTTCTGGGAGCTGAAGTCCCTCGGCCCTTAAAGGGGAAAGGTTCCCTACCCCTGACTTACACATTGTAAACTGCTTAGGGAGTGCTTAAGTGCACTGATAAGCAGTATAGAAATGTACTTGCTATTGCTATTGATACCACTGGAAGTGCTTAATGTAATTGTAAAGCTCATCTTGCTTGCAGGCAGAGAGGTGATATATTTTTCATTCTTATTTGCATTTAGCCAGGTTAGACAACCAAATATTTCAGACTGTTGATCTCATACCTCTCAAACATTGGCTGTGCTGTCTGGAATCTATACAGTTATTCTCTGTCACATTTGGGAGGCACCACAGGTTGCTTATTCTCTTTTAGTAAGTGGGGGTGAAAGCAAAAGTGGTAACACCAGTAACCAGTATAAAGCATTCTGTGTAAGTGGTCGATTTGTGATATTGGGCAATATTTCACAATACTTGTTCCTTCAAAAAGCAAAGAGTAACTCTCACAATTTATATAATAAGGTGAGCATGGTGCAGATTATAAAGCACATACTGCTCTAAATGCTATACAGATTACTATAATTACAAGTTTGTAGCATAATGAAGTTGAAACATAGTTTCTTGAATAAAGTCCCATTATTTATTATTTTGTTAAGTACTACACTGTCAAAAAAGGTTAGCGTTCCTACACCAGGACGACTAATTTGGACACATTATTTAGATGGAATGTTTGTGGCTGAGTGCCTTTTTTAAAAAACAAAACCAAACCCTGGGCTTTATTCAGTTGGCACTGGCAGATACTCAGCTAATACTCATTCAGCGTACTGTGGGAAAATGGCATTTTGTTGAGCAAATGTTTTGATGGAAATTTGCATAAGAATACATGTGCCCCTCCAAGCTTCTGCCTTCATTACTGATGGAAGAGCTTTGATCTCTCTCTCTGTGTATGTGTGTGAATATATATATATGTGTGTGTGTGTGTGTGTGTATATATATATATATATATATATATGTATATACACAACTTGATTGAAGATGCCTAGACACATTGTCTAAGGAGGAGACATACATTAGTTATTTCAGCATTGCAGTGTATGAATGGAGGCTTAGCTTGCCCGCTACATTAGAAAAGAACTGAAATGACAGTGAAATACAATGGCTGGTTGCGGGAAAAGAGATATTTTACACAGAGCAATGCAAAACAAGGTGCATTGATTAATCTCTTTTGCACTAAATAATCAAAATATTTTATTTACTTATTTCTAAAACTATTGCCTCATCCTTCAGTGGTTGATTTGAATTTCAAGGGCATTTCACAAAGGAATTAATAGTTCCAAATATTACAAAACAATGATGGGAAGAGCTGGGGAAGCTTGGTTGGTGCCGGCTCACCACAGCTCAAGGAATGCTGTAAAGGGGAGCCTACATGGGAGAAAAGATGGAAGACCGAGGCTTGTGACAGATGGAGAAAGATGACCTAGAGACAGGGAAAGATGGATATGACAGTCAATGGGGTGTGTGTGTGAGAGAGAATAGGGTTTGGGGAAGCTGTGAGTGATTAAATTGTTTAGGGGTTAATATCTGATTTAAATGGGTTTTAATAAACATCTACTTTTTTGTTCTTTTTTCCAGTTGTGTCTGGCTGGTCCTGTTTGATAGAGTTTGGTCATGCTCACCATAGTGAACCCACTGAACAACACAGTCACTGGTCCATATAGGGCAGGGACAGGCAACCTTTTTGAGACCTGGGCCGGTCTCCTGTCGCCCAGGTCTCGGCTGGGCCGAGGGGGGGGATGGCAGCGTGTGCGCTCATGCACGCGCGCGCACCCTCCTCCTCCGCGTGTGACCCCCCTGCGCACGCGGCTGCCGCCATAGCGCGCGCGGCCACAACCACCACAGCGCATGTCACGGCCGCCATTTTGAAAGTCCAAATCGCGGCCGTGACGCGTTTGCGCATGCGCAAGAGTACTGTGCATGCGCAAACGCGTCGCGACCGCTGACGGCAGCGAGCGGCGGCGGCAACCTATGGCCTGGGCCGGTAAGTCCGGGGCCCTGGGCCTTAACTGGCTCCCGGGCCATAGGTTGCCGGTCCCTGATATAGGGATTACCTTCGATTCCAATTACCAGTTCAAGGGATGGATCATGAAGGGAAATAGGGCAATGTGAGCGACAGGAGCTCAAGGGTTTGGACTGCGGAGCCAGCCTGGAGAAGGGATTGGTCAAAAAAACAAAACAGAAGAATGCAACAGCAGCCCAGGATAAAAACTCCAATAAATAAAAATGCATAGCAGCATGAAGCATTAAAATGTTGATAATCAGTAAAAGATTAGGAAAATAGAAGGAAATTACTTAGTGCCAAAACAACAGCAAAGTTACCACCAGGCAGGCCTCCTGGGGGGGAATGTTCCACAAGTAAGATGGATGCCATGCTGACAAGGCAATCCCCCCCAGGTTGTCACCCACTTTACTTCCAATGGCAGGGGTAGCCAGAGAAGAAGTTCATATCTTGGACCATGGGTGAATAGGAACAGGCAGAGGTGGTTCACCTGTGCCTTTGGTCATTTAAGGCTTTAATGCCTTGAACTGAGCCTGAAAACAAACAAGGATGACACAGTTTTAGAAGAGCTATGCTGAGATCCCACTTTCTAGTCCCTGTTGGCATTCTGAATTTCTAGAATATTTCCAAAGGCAACTTCATGTAGTAGAGGGTCTTGCAGTAGCTTGGCTCACAGAAGCAGCATTTACACAGTGGGCATTAAAAGAAAAAGTTCTTAAAGTCTTTTGCATGCACTTGCTCAATAATCCTTTCAGCATAATTCCCAGATTCTTTACGAACAACAAGCCAAGAATTCCTGGTTATTGATGATGGTTCTAATGGCAAGAGGAGTCAAATAGGAGTGTTTGGACTGCATCTGTGCCTACAGATGATAAGCTAGGGCTCTCCAGAATCCTGGGTTATTGTTTATTGTGAACATAACCATATTTCATTGATCCCATTAAAAAAACCTTTAAATATTATCTCTTTATTGGTGAAAGAACGAGTGAGAGTAGTGACTTGACCAACACGAGTAAATGTCTGAAATGAGGACTTTTCAAATCATGCTCCGATTCCATGGCTGCATTCGCACTGTGCAAATAATCCAGTTTGACATTACTTTAACCTCCATGCTGCAGTGCTTGGAATTCTGGGAATTGTAGTTTTGTGATGCATTTACGGTAGTCGCCTCTGTCAGAGAACTCTAGTGTCACAACAAACTACAGCTTCCAGAATTCCATAATTTTCAGCCATAGCAGTTAAAGTGGTGTCAAACAATTATTTATGCAGAGTGGATGCAGCCTATGTTACAGCAGCTCTTCATTATTTTTATTCTGTGCATATACAGGTAAATTCTGCTACATCATTTCCTTTGAAGGAATAATTAACATGTGCACAGCACAATTAAGTATTTTGTAGTTGTAAAAAGGTCCTAATCTTGGAAATCTGGTGTTCATTTCCTCTCTTTGATTTTATTTTTTTTTCATTAGTGAACGTTTCCATGTGATGGTGTATGAAGCATCTGACCATGATCGACTTCCGTCTAAACTTTGCACAATTGATAAACATAACTTTGTCATTTTGATGGAACTGTGGGTTGGCTTGATTACTCTTTGGTTCCTATTTCTGTATGGCGCAGTATATAGTACCTTTAATTGCTACAACTTGGAAAATTGCTACAGCCTGCTTGGGAAGCTTCTTCATTTTGATTTTAGCATATGTTTGGCTTGTTCTGTTTTCAGTATGTCTGGCAGGATTAGTGAAAAGTACTGATTAGTGAAAATTTGGATGTGATAGTTGCAGATCTGTATTTTTAATCACAGAATTGCCTGGATAGCGTAGAAAGAGGTGGTTGGAGTCTGGACATTTTTGCTTACAGCAAAGGAGATGTAAAAGGAAACAGAACAGCACTACTGGCTCCCAGCTCCCACACACCCCAATACAGTTTTCTTTTATCCAGGAATTGTGTTCATCTGAGTTAAAAGTACTTGGAGAAGGGCTAAAGGGGAGTACATAGCAGATATGCACAGGGTTTATTGTGCTTCACCCAGCTACCCCTTTTGCTGGGGCAAAAGGAAACAGCTATACTTCCCCCCTATATTGTGATTAAACATGCAGTTGCACCAGCCACAAACTATTATTTCTGATTCAACCAAAATGGAGAAAATAAAGTGATCCTGTGCTGGGAAGGGATGTTTCATTGAGTGCTGAACAGCTATTAATGTGTTTTTTTCTCTCCAGAAAATGGACAATCTGGATCAAGCCTCTGACACTTCATCTTTATAGATGACCTAATAATTAGTCAGTGCTAGTAGTAACTGGTGTCTTTGTTCCGGTAGAGTAATGACACTGAGTGATCAGAGTTTACCATTTGGCTACGTGAGCACTTCTCAAGGAGCTTGTTTCTTCCAAAAACTGCTGTGAAAAGAGTCATTATTATTCCCATTTGAGGAAGCAGAGATTTAAATCTATTAGGGGAGGACAAAGTGTGGTCCTCTAGATGTTTTGGGAGTTCAGTGAGCTCTAGTTCTAGCATAACCAATAGTAAGGAGAGTTATGAGTTGCAGTCCAGTAACATTTGGGGAGCCACACTTAGTTCATCCCTGAAATACATTTAACAACCAAGGAGTTTATTACATGGGATGGATCCTGTGCAGAAACTGCATTTAAACTGGAAAAAACCCGCAAAAGCGGGTAGTTTTTCAGATGATGTTTGGGGTTAACCTGAACAGAAAGTAGAAAACCCCCACAAAACTGGGTTGTTTTTCAGACAATGTTAGCGTTAATGAGAATTAACACGACATTAACCCGATTGGAAACAAGATAAAACCTGCTCCTTTCTACTTCTGGAAAATTCCAAATGTAGGCGGGTTTTGTTTGCTTTTTGTTCGGGTTGATGTCACATTAACTTCATTGTGTGTGAAAAACTACCAGCTTTTGTGGAGTTTTTTCCGGTTTTTAAATCCCGTTTCTGCACGGGATTTTTGCAGTTTGTCCCCATGTGTTAACTCTCAAGAAAGGTTGCATTCACCAGCCAGGTCAGAGATGTGAAGATTTGGTGGGGTATGTGTTAAAAATGTTTTCCCCCACTTCTCCCCTCCTCAAGCTTTTTTGTCCTAAAAAAATTGGGAAAAATGGATTATGAGAATACAAATATTTCAGAATGTTAGCTAAATGTTTGAAAGTGCTCTGTTTTAAAATTATAATTTACGATTGTTTTTAGACTACTTTAAAATGTTTCTAATAGGTATTTTAATGTTTTATCTTCATATTTTTTAAAAATTGTTTTTATTTGTCCATTGCCTGGAGAGCCCTTGTGAGCTTGGAGGTGATATAGAAATATCTTAAATAAGTAAGTAAAATGTTTAATACAGGGAATTTGGTTTTTTTTGCTCCCCAAAATTATTTCTAAAGAATATGCAACAGGAAGACTTTAATGTAAAACTATGTACAGTATCACATTGTTGCAATTCCTGGCTTGGTTTCCTTTTCTCAGTTCTTTATATGGGATTGAGTATTCTGTGTCTGCTTGGTACTATGGAGGACTAGAAGAAACAAAACAAATTTTCTCTGTCGTGCTATTGCTGATGCTTTTTCTGCTTGTTTTTTTTTGTTTGTTTTGTTTTCTTTTGTTTCTTGTAAAAAACAAAGTTCCTTTATAGTTCAGGTGTTCTTTGTAGCTCAAACCCTTGTCACTCTATTTGTAATTTAAAAAGTTAAAAAAGTAAATTCATTTGTAATAATTATCTGCATAAACTGTACTTTTGCTATTCCAAATATGATAATCTCATGCCAAACCAAATGAAACATAATATATTTTAGGTTCCTAAAATAACAAAGTGACTTTCAATCTGTTAAAGTTGATAGCATTGCATCCCCCCCCATTTCCCCAACATTTTTAAAAAAATCAACAGATTCAACATTTTCAGAAATTTTACATCCCTAAAGAAAAAAGGCGAAAGAGAAAATAAAATACAATCATGCATCCTGGCAGCTAACATGCAAACCTATTTTTTTGACCAATGTTAAAAGCAGACATTATTTTGAAAAGCGATGTTTCACAATTCCTTAGGCTTTTGCTTATTCCTACTACTCCATAAACAGTGTTTTTAAATGGTCCCTTTGGGCAAATAGCAACATCTATATGCATGTTTTCTAGTGGGAGAACAGTACAGGGAAGGCATTAAACTCTTCCCATGTCACATTCCCGAATCCCAGTGAATCCCCCATAGTGATACAGATGATGGGGAAAAGATGGCATTTGAAAGAGATCATATGCTTAAAATTGTATCTGAATTTAGATGTGAGCTCTGTAGGCATTTCCTACTCCCAGGGTAAAGTGCAGCTAATTTGTTCTCCTTCCCCATAATACACAGAAAAGGAATGTTTAATGAGAGAATACTCTGCTAAATTTTAGTCTTGGATGTGTTTTCCCATCTCTGTTACATTGATGTTTTGTTTAATATTTTTCTCTTTACTGCATGTAAGAGAGTGGAGTGGAAATACCCTTGGGCAGAGATTATGCTGGCAGAGGTACTTCTTATTTGCCTGGCATCTTTTCGTAAGCATTTGAAAACTCGTGCCTGTAGGTGGCATGTTCAGATTGAATTTAGTTTGCCAAGGAGAGTCACTGACAAGAGTTTATTTCATTTGGTGGTATTTGGTGGCATCCCTTTACGATGTCAGGGCTGAACAAGACAAACGGAAACTGGTTAAGAGGAAAGTGAAGATTTAATAAAATGGCAGATTTCTCAGAATGGCTCTGCATTTTGAAGTAACCCTGGTTTCTTTGGTCACTTAAATAAAATACAGTATACAGCAATTCATGGTTCCAGCTGGATGTCAGTACATGTTTTTGTGTGCCTTCAAGTCATTCCTGACCTAAGTGAACCTAAAGCAACCTGACAAAGAATTTTCTTGGCAAGGTTTGTTCAGATGTGTTTTTTGCCTTTGCCTTCCTCGGAGGCTGAGAAAGTGTGATTTGCCCAAGGTCACACAGTGGGTTTCCATGGCTGAGCACAGATTTGAACCGTGGTCTCCAGAGTGACCACACTACACTATTATGGCACTGTTACTACATTTTTACTAGCATGCTACATCTGCCTCTTGAGGAATCCTGGGATTTGCAGTTTAGGGAAAGGCACTTTGAATTCTCAACCAGAGAGTTCTTAGGCCTGACTTAACTACAAACCCCAGAGTTGTGCTGACCGAATGGTCGTAATAAACAAATAATAATAATAATAACCCCAGAGTGCCACAAGAGGTAGCCGTAGCAGTAAAAGTGGAATAATAGCGCTACAAGAGTGTAGTGCGGTATTTGGTCCGGCTCTCAAACAACACTACACCGTACTGGCTCTCATTTCAGTATATATTCAGCTGCTTTTAAAAAGCTTCTCTCAAAGAACTGCATCTGGGGATCACAAATATACGCTCATCCCTCCCTGTTCGCCAACTTGGAGTCCGCGGTCTCAGCCCTTCGTGGACTGACAAGAAGGAGGGATAAAATGGTGCATGTGTGCAGGAACATGCAGCCATTGAAAACGAGAGGCCCCCAATATTTGCAATTTTTCCGATTTGCCGGAGGGGGGGATCCAGAAAGAATCCCCGCAAATCGGAAGGAATGACTGTTTTTCCTTCTCAAGATGTTTGTTTGGATAGAAATCCTCATATACATGGTAATTGTTTATGTGTGTGTGTGAATTTTCAGTAAAAGAGAAGACTGGGATGTCCACATGCTGCCTAGCAACTTGCCACTAAATCAGGACAGGATGCTAATGGGAACTAACCATGCAGTGAAAAGATTTCACATAGTAACTCCTTACTTGAAGGGTCTTCTGTGTAAAGTTAGAAGCTTGTCTAGTTTTCCATATGTGCAAAGTGGTAATTGTGGATTTATTGGCGATATGTCTGGAAAATATTGCAGAAATTGTAGAGTTTTCCCTATAGTTAGTATGGTGTTGTAGTTTGAGCAATGGACTGCAGCTCTGGAGGCCAGGATCCGAATACCCACTTGGCCATGGAAACCCACTGGGTGACCTTGAGCAAGTCACACACTCTCATCCTCAGAGGAAGGCAATGGCAAACCCTCTCTGGAACAGTCTTGCCCTGTGATAGGGTTGCCTTAGGGTCACCCTAAGTTGGAAATGATTTGAAGGCACACAGTGAGATTTTTGTAAATATATACAAAATGAATTGTAACAGCTTAACAGTGCTTACATTTCATGTGGCAGGTTGCAGTTGCTATGAGCATCTTCAAAGAAACATTGCAGTTTCCCAGTCATGTGTTATATATGGCTTGGGTCCAGGCTATTTGAAGGACCGTATCTCCCTGTACAAGCCCACCAGAGTATTGAGATCATCCAGAGAGACCCTTCTCTCTGTCCCACCACCCTCTCAGGTGTGTTTGGTGGGAACAAAAGAGAGGGCCTTCTCAGTGGCTGCTCCCAAGCTCTGGAAATCCTTCCCTAGGAAGGCCAGGATGGCTCCATCTCTGCTGTCCTTTCAGCAGCAGGTAAAGACATTTTTATGCCGCTAGGCTTTCGTATGACATGGATACTGTTTTGTTTTTGTTTTTGTTTTAAAGAGTTTTGAACTTTATTTAATGTCATATTTTAAATTGTTTTTTAAACTTTGTATTTTTAATGTTTTAAATATTTTAAATTGGACTATTTTGGATTTGTTAGCCACCTTGAGTCCCTGGTGGGATATAAACAAACAAACAACAACAACAACAATAACGTGAGCATGCATTTATCTTTTTGAAGAGAAATCATAGACTTGCAAACATTATATTCCACATGGAATTGAAATGCACTTTCCAACTCTATGCATATTTACAAAATATCCACTGCTAGAGGTCTTGTATTGTGTTACCTTCTATGTTATCCCCATGTAATACTGAAAAAAAAAAAAAAAAACCGAGAGCTTGGGATCTTTCACCTCCCAGTGTCTACTGAACTATGTTTACAAACATGTAACAGCATATAATATGGTAGGGAGGTGTACTGACTTCATGTAGTACTCATACTAATTCCTTATAAGCTTTCGTTTAAGTTGATCCTGTTTAACACAGAAAGCCTCCTATCTGGGATTAATGTATTCAGATATGGCTTAAGTTGACTTTGGAGAAAGCCTTGTGACATGTGAATTTATTTTCCCACCTACCAGCTATTTGAAGCTTTTGTATTAGCACTGGTGGAAATAAATATGCAGTAAAGCATCACTGCTGATTTTTCCTTTGCTCCTATCCTTCTATCTGGGGACACTAAACACTGCCTAGGCCAGTGATGGCAAACCTTTTAGGGACCGAGTGACCAAACTAAAAGGCGTCCTGGCACCAGGTGCTACTTGGTGCTGGGGGGAGCAGGACTTCCAGGGAGGGACAAGACTACTGGGATGGGATTTCTCCCCCCCCCCCCCCCCCCCGGCCTTCAGCTGCCTCTATGGAGGCAGCTGAAAGCCCAAGAAGAGGAGGATCAGGTATGCGCTTGTTCCTCCTCCTCCCCCTGCCCCCTCCCTGGACTTTAGTTACCATTCCAGAGGCATCTGATGGCCCAGGACAGCTCTTCCCTGCCCTCGGCGTGCCAGGGGAAATAGCTTCGTGTGCCATGTCTGGCATACATGCCATAGGTTTGCCACCACGGACTTAGCCTTATGGTTGTCCACATTTGCCTTTGATTCACTTACTTTTAGATTAGACAGAAAATGAACTCAGTTTGCTGAGTTGTCTGAATAAGTTTTTCTAGTTTTATGCTTGGGGCAAACTCACACAACTATCTTCACTATGTTTCGTTGTTAGCTGTCCCTGACTCACGGTGACCCTGTGGATGAGACATTTCCAAAATGCCCTATCTTCTACTGCTCTGCTTAGGCCAGCAAATTCAGGCACATGACCTCCATATCCCTCTGGCATGTGTTCTTCTTTTCTTTCTACTACCTTCTGCTTTTCCTAGTACTGTCTTTTCTAATGAGTCATACCTTCTCATGATGTGGCTAAGGTAAGACAGTCTCAAATTGATCATCTTGGCTTCCAGGAAGATTTCAGGCTTAATCTGTTCAAGGACCCATTTGTTTGTCTTTTTGGCTATCTACAGTATCCTAGCACTCTTTTCCAGCACCACATCTCAAATGAAATGATCTTCTTATCTGCTTTTTTCACTGTCCATCACTCATATCTGTACATTCTAACTTTAGTGTGCAGTTTTATATATTTACACTTTAGGATCTTTTTTAGTTCTGTCATAGCTGCTCTTTCCATTCCTAATGTGCTTCTAAGTTCTTGACTGCAGTCTCCCTTCTGATCAGTGTTTGATCCAGGATATGGGAAATATTTTACTATTTTGATTTCCTCATTGTTTTGGTTGAATTTATGTAGATGCTCTATGGTAATTATTTTTGTTATGTTCAGCAGTAAGCCTGCATTTGCACTTTCTTCTTTGACCTTCCTTAAAAATTGTTCCAAGTCTGATGCTTTCTGCTAGTAGTATGATTGTTGATGTGCCTTCCTCCTATCTTTACTCCTTCTCCTTCTGAGTCTTAACCTTTTCTTCTTATGGTATTTTCTGCATGCAAGTTGAACAAATAGGGTGATAAAATGCAACCTAGCCTCACCTCTTTGCTAATTGGGAACAATTTTGTTTTTCCCTATTCTGTTCAAACAGAAGCCAATCTTGTCCTTAGCAGATTTCTCATCAGGGCTGTCAAATGTTGTGGCACTGCCATGTTTTTAAGAGCCATCCATAATATTTAATTATTTATGCAGTCAAAGGCTTTACTATAATCTATGAAGCAGAATTCTGCAATTCCTTGTTACACTCCATTAACCATCATATGTTTGTAATGTGGTCCATAGTATCTCTGCCTTTCCTAAATATTGCTGGCACCTCTGGGATGTCTTTCTCAATGTACGATTGAAGTCTATGCTGCAGAATTTTGGGCATAATTTTGTGTCTCCTTTTTTGTGGGTAGGGATGTATGTTGATAGTTTCCAGTCTGTTGGCCACTGTTTCGGTTTCCATATTTGTTGACGTATGTTAACACTAGAGCTGAATCTGTCTCTGGATTTTATCAGTTCAGTTGAAATATCATCTCTTCCTGGTGGTTTATTTTTTTCCAATTTCTCTTATTGCAGCTTCCAGATATGGATGGACTAGATATGGTCCTAGTACACCATAAGTTGAACATGAGTCTGTATCAAAGGAAGTATGGTGTCTAGATCGAGGGAGGTAATAGTGACATTCTATTCTGTTTGGTCAGTCCTCACCTGGAATATTGTGTCCAATTCTGGGCACCACAATTCAAAAAGGATGTTGAAAAACTGGAGCGTGTCCAGAGGAGGGCAACCAAAGTGGTAAAGGGCCTGGAAACCATGGCCTATGAAGAGGGACTTAAGGAACTGGGTATATTTAGCCTAGAGAAGAGAAGGTTAAGAGGTGACAAAGGGATGTCACGTTGAGGCTGGAACAAGCTTGTTTTCTGCAGCTTGAGGATATAGAGCAATGGATTCAAACTAGAGGAAAAGCTATTCCACCTAAACTTTAGGAGGAACCTCCTGACAGTAAGAGCTGTTTGACAGTGGAATACATTCCCTAGAAGTGTGGTGGAGTCTTCATTGGAAGGAGGCTGGATGGCCATCTGTCGGGGGAGCTTTGATTATATATTCCCACATAGCAAGGGTTTGGACTGGATGGCCCTTGAAGTCTCTTCCAACTCTATAATTTTATGACATCTTGCACAAGTTGTTATTGTTACTACTATTGGAATACAGGATATTTGACCAGCAAGAGTCAAGTTTTCATGCAACAGAATGTATATTCTCTGTGTGTATGTTTACACGAGACGCACTATCTTTCCTCCTGAGGATTTCTAAGGTACAATGTCGGCTGGTGTTGTTCAAAAGTGGAAGAATATGTTGCTGATCAGTTTGTGCCTGGCTGTAAGAAGTTCCAGCTATCTTGTACAACTTGAATAAGTGCATCTGATCAAGAGACCGTTTTTCTTTTATGTCACAGGACATTTTAAGAAGAGCTAAGAATGCATTTGCCTATGAGAAATGTGTAGCTTTTCAAATGAGCATTTTAAAACAACATTCTTACAGGTAGAAAAACCTGCAGTGATTCTACAGGATGATTTGAAAAGAACCGTGCAAAAACGAATAAGAACAGCTTTACTCTTTGCACCATTCTATTTGAATTGGCTGGCTGCTCTACAATGGAAGGAGGAAGGATCTTCAGGAAACTTGCCATCAATTCATTGACCTTGCATTGCTAACAGCCATTTAATCATACAGTCACCATAGCCTGTATCCATATTTATTTTGAGACTTTGACTGATAAGAACCTGCTTTGCTCTGACTTCACTGGGATAGATAATTTTGTTTTGTATTAACATGCAGCCAGCCATATTTGGAGAGAATATGTATCACTATTAATTATTTATATTTAAAACCAGTTCCTGAGTTCCAGGAAACTTGTTGCACTTATGCATATTGCTAGGGGATGAAGCAAATGGTATAAGAAAAACAATCCAGAGCAGAATCAGTCTTCAATGGCTTTCTTTGAGTTCTGTGAAACAAGGGAAGATGTTGTAATTGGCAATGCTAGAAGTGCCAGACTTGCTCCCTTTGCTCTGTAGAATTGGTGAAGGTAGAATGCAGACTTCTTTCCTCCTTGGTCCCTTATGTGTTTGGCTACTGCAAATAGCCTGAAGGGAGGAAAGGTCATTTAAATGGTCAGCTTTGGATTCCTGCTGTTTTCTCTACTTTGTTCCTCCAGCCCAGCTTTTTGCATTTTCTCTTGTTAGTGACTCAGCTGAACATTGACTGAATCATAATCATGTGAACTCATAGAGATTCCCCTTTATCCTGGGAGCCAGTATTTATCTGGAACACTTAGGAACTGGGGGTTTCCATCCATTTTTGTGCAGTATATGATTTCTGAAGTAATCTTGCAGTGTCAGTCCAGTTTTCTAGATTGGGGCTTTTACATGCATGTGACCACATGGCAAGCTGATGAGATGAGTGGCTTGATCTTTGCGCCTCCCGCCCCCCCTGCCCCCCCCCCCCCCCGCTTTCCAGGACTAAATGATGTTTGAGAACAGTAGTGATGTGCAATTGCTAAAAGTTTTATTGCAAAAGGTAAGATGTAGACATATGAGAGCCCAAGGGCAAAATAGAAAAAAACTGGGAGTATTGTTTTTTTCTGCTACTTGATTTTTTAAAAAAATAAATAAAAGCAAACTTAAAGCTTTAACATTTAGCCAGGTTTCAAAAGTTCCAGAAATTTTGTATGTCTAATAAGAGGGAAACTTAATGTTCATTTTTATTTAGAAGTAGTTGGACTAGCATTCCTCCGCTACTCTTAAAATGAACTGTCACATGCGCATACAGCTCAGGCCCTGGTTATTTTGAAGGACCTGAATGCTCCCTTGCAAACCTGTATGTGTTTTGAGATCTGATGGTGAGACCCTTCTTTCTGTCCCACCACCTCACAGGTGTAACTGGTGGGAAATACAGGAGAGGGCCTTCACAGTGGCTGCCCCCAGACTCTGGAACTATCTTTCTAGGGATGCTAGACTGGAACCCCTCTGCTGTCTTTACACTGGACAGGTGAAGACTTTTCTGTTTTGATAAGCCTCTGAAGACTGATTTCGCAAGGCCCATCCCATCTAAAAGATGTGCTGGATTTTCTATTTTTTATAAAATGTTTTATGTCTTTAACCGGCTTGATTTTTTTTTATACCGTAGTTTAATTACCATTTAGTTTTTATATTTTGTGAATTTTAACTATGTTTTTAAATCAGTTGTAAGCTGCCTTGAGTCCCAAACTGAGAAAGAAGTGGGATATCATTAGTATTATTAATATTAACATTATTTTTGAGGATCTGGGTTCAGACTTGAAGCCAAGTGGCAGTTTGGCTATTTGGGGTAAGCCAGGGGTAGGCAACCTAAGGCCTGGTTTCCTACCCTGAGGCCTTTGGACCGGCCGCCGCCACCACCGCCCGCCATGATGATATTGATTATTGTTGTTATTACTTGTTCTTGGGGTTTTCTTGGCAAAATCTCCACAGGGGTTTTGCCATGGCTTTTCTGGGGCTGAGAGAGTGTGCATGCATATTTTATTTATTTATTTATTTATTTATTTATTTATTTTTGGTGCTTCGGCCCCCCCAATTGTCTGAGGGACAGCAACCCAGCCCCCGGCTCAAAAAGGTTGCCTACCCCTGGTGTACATCATATATGCCAAGCTGAAAACCACAGCAGGGTTTTCCTGCCGAATGGGTAAATCCTGAAACCAATGGGGATAGGCCACGTTTGTCATGGATGCCATGAACGCCTGAGCTACAACTGGCTTCCAATGCAGATGGTTCTAGGCTGTCCTGCCACCACTGCCCAGTCTTTCAGCTGGCATTGTCGCTGCCGGCTGGCTCATAAGTCCCACAAAAGTTTTCCTAGCCACAAAAACTGATAGCAGTTTTGAAAAACAGTTTTAAAACAATTCATACAATTAATAAAAAGAGCACTTCCCTGTTGCGCACCCACTTCCCTATTGTCGCATGTGCCAAATTCAGTTAGGAGTGGACAAAACTGTGTTGCCTTCATGTTTAGGCAGAGTGCCTGGTCCTCATGCTCTCCACCCCTGAAATTGCTCCCCCAAAGGGAAAAACCCCTTTGGTGTCACCCCTTCAGTGGAGGATGCTTTGGTGGTGGTCCTGCCACCCAGACAGCCCCTTATATCCCCCTGTCAGGCAGGGGAGCAGTTGAAGACTGTCCTGAAGGCCCCATATGTGGAGTTTAGCCCCTAATCCTGAAGGTGAGGCATCAGGCTCTTCCCTCAACTGGCAGGTAGCTGCAGAGGTGTAAATGCTGCCTCCTGTGGGTATGCTGCTGTGCTGTACTATATGATTTAGTATAGGTAATCTCAGAGACATTGTGAAGGCTGCCTGTGTTGCCTTTGAGCTGTTCAACTCACCAGAGTCTTATCCCTTTCAAAACAGATTTGTTGTATTATGTGTTAGTTCACACAGTTTTCCCCTGTGTTGTATACCTAGCATCTTCAAAAGCTTGGCTCTGTTAAAAAATATAAAGGCCCAGTGCTTCTCGCTGTCTCTTGGAAGGTCTTAAGGAAGGCTGATGTGGGACTGTAGTAGTCTCAAAGTTCATTAACAGGCTGTGAAGTTGTCAGGACTGCTGGCTTGCAAGTTATAAAAAGCACTGCCTTCTCCTGCAGGATTAAGTGTACTGCTTTACACAGTATGTTTTCAGTGCTGTTGCACTCGCAGCCAAAAAAAGCCCCTGAACGAGATTCTGGTATTGGTAGCACAATGTGTGACTATGCCAAATGAGTATAGAGTTTGAGAAGGATCTCAGGTCAGAGGCATAAATTAAGGTTTGCAGCCTCCAGAGGGGATATAACAATAATTTGGAAGCTACTGGTAACTGTTTTGTAATTCATCTCTTATACATCAACAAGAGAGAGACAGTTTCATGATGGGCCTGAAAAACTTACACTTCTCTATTTTGTTCATTTAAAAACAATACATAGATATAATGGGGTATTGGTAAACTGAATGCTAATAGTCGTATACAATGCCGTTTTCACTCTTGTAGGCAGATTCCATCTGAAACCATCTTTTCCAAGCTCTTTTCCAAGTCAATCTTGGAAGCTAAGGAGGGTCAGCCCCGGTTAGTACTTGGATGAGAGACTGGCAATGAATACCAGGTGTTGTAGTTAAATTTCAGAGGAAGGAACTGGCAAAACTGAATATTCCTTCCTAAGAAAACCCTATGAAATTCATGGGGTCGCCTTAAATCAACAGGCAACTTGAAGGCACATACACATACAGAGAGAGAGAGAGAGAAGAGGGACTTTAGTTACTTCAGGTAGGAACTAAACTGTAAATTTAACATAAACATACATGAAGTGGTATATTGATTGAATCAAAAGGTGGTGCTATGACCTCATAACTCTCCTCAAATATTATACCTAGTCTATTTGTATTATTGTTCAAATATTTGAGATTCTAGATTCAACAACATGATATGTACAGCTTTACAAAAGATTTCTGATTCTGGGCTAAGAAATTTATGAGATTAGAACTCAGATATACAGCCAAAAGAAATGTCTTACATTTCCAACTAATTTCTTTTCTTTTCTTTTTTTTATTTTTCCAGATAGCAGTTAGATTCTGGACATTTTATGGAAAATCGCAGTCTGCTCTTCTGATCTTACACCAAGTGTTATAGTTCCCACCAGTCTCTTTATTGAAGGTTGTGGGTGGAAGCAGTTTTCAGCTGTGAATTGTGTATGGGTCTGCATGGAAGCTTTCAAGCTTTTAAGGTCCTTTTGTCTGAGAGCAAAAGTCCTTGTGCTTTTCAGTGTCTTTAGCAAAAGAGAATAGTAGCCAACAGAAGGGATGCCCTTACAAGTGCTTTGGGGACAAATGCAAGAAGTCATTAGATACAACAATTGGCTAGGATGTGCTTGCAATTCTAAATATTATCTTGAATGTCTGAGGACAGTCTAGACACTGAGGGGATATAGTTAACAAAAAAATCTACTTTTTTTGGTTGAATTAAGCTCAGCAAAATAAACATATTCAGGAAATTACTATTTGCCTCTGCTTTATTAGCCAAATAGGCGTCCTTTCTTGTTTGTTAAACTGGTACTAATGAGTAAATTTAGGGTGCAAGTGACATACTGATGAAAAGCCTAACTGTTTTTTTCTGAGAAAATGGGAGTTAATAAATTCCTGTCAGTACATTGCATTGCATCTAGTCCCCGGTAAGTTCTATCTCTTATTTGATTTGACTAAAGATTTTCTTGAAAGTCTTTATATTGTCAGTGAATGGATGCATGTTTAAGAATGCATCACAGATTGTGATATGAAAACTCAAAGCAGAAAATTGAAATGGTAATTCCTTAAGATTTATTCCTCCCTGTCAACTTCTTTTGTATCTCAAATTGTTGGAGCCCGTCACATTTCAGTTATGTAAGTTGACTATTAGTCTGAAATTAAACTGTGCATCATAACACAGTTTTAGCAAGAGCCAGTAGAGTAGTTTTCCTGTGCCTTTGGAATTCTAGGTTCGAGTCACCACAAAAATATAAAGCTCACTAGGTAACTGGAAAGAACCTCCCCCATTTGCTTGGTCTGCTTTGCAGGGTTTGTAGAGATAAAGCAGAAGAGCCATGAACTTTGCTTGAGGTCATTTGAAGAAAGGTGGGGTATAAATTTAATAAATAAATGTTAAAAGTCACTGAAAGCTCCTAAAAGTATGATATGAGAAATCTTAGAGTTTGAATGGGAATCTTCTTATCGAATGCTAAACTCTCTTCCCCTCTCTAGTTTGCAAGTGGCAGAAACTGTTGGCTGATAAATCTTGCTGTAATCCCAGACCCACACCCACACCCTGTCAAACATACAGAATATGCCTTCCTTGGTCATGTAAACCAAGAATTGCAGTGTACATAAACATGCATAATTATACTAAGCCATTAGTTACAGCAATCCTTGATGCTTCACAGCCTTTACATGAACTGTGATAATAGGTTTGGCTACAGGGAGGAGATTGTAGCTGAGTGCAATGACAAAGGGCCTTTACAGACTGCCAGAAATAATGCAGCTTGAGGCCACTCTAACTGTCCTGGCTCATTACTAGGGGATCATGGGAATTGTATTTTTTTTCTGAGACATTGAGCCTTC
Organism: Phrynosoma blainvillii; assembly: GCA_026167975.1. Classification (NCBI taxonomy): domain Eukaryota; kingdom Metazoa; phylum Chordata; class Lepidosauria; order Squamata; family Phrynosomatidae; genus Phrynosoma; species Phrynosoma blainvillii. The sequence goes on from JANUYF010000004.1 coordinate 161,431,676, forward strand.
TCTGTCAGAGAGCTGGTGCCACAATAAACTACAGTTCCCATGATTCCATAGCACTGAACCAGGACAGTTAAAGTGGTTCCAAGCTGCATTATTTCTGGCAGTCTGTAAAGGGCCAAAGTTAGGAGGGAGCAGTTCTGAAAGACCATTTCCAGGGCATGACTAAAAATTTAGTCTGTAATAGGATTTTGTGGGTTTTTCGGGCTGTGAGGCCGTGTTCTAGAAGAGTGTGTTCCTGATGTTTCGCCTGCATCTGTGTCTGACATTTTCAGAGAATGAAGATGCCAGCCACAGATGCAGGTGAAACATCAGGAATACACTCTTCAGAGAATGAAGATGCCAGCCACAGATGCAAGTGAAACATCAGGAATACACTCTTCAGAGAATGAAGATGCCAGTCACAGATGCAAGTGAAACATCAGGAATACACTCTTCAGAGAATGAAGATGCCAGCCACAGATGCAGGTGAAACATCAAGAATACACTCTTCAGAGAATGAAGATGCCAGCCACAGATGCATGCGAAACATCAGGAATACACTCTTCAGAGAATGAAGATGCCAGCCACAGATGCAAGTGAAACATCAGGAATACACTCTCCAGAGAATGAAGATGCCAGCCACAGATGCAAGTGAAACATCAGGAATACACTCTTCAGAGAATGAAGATGCCAGCCACAGATGCATGCGAAACATCAGGAATACACTCTTCAGAGAATGAAGATGCCAGCCACAGATGCAAGTGAAACATCAGGAATACACTCTCCAGAGAATGAAGATGCCAGCCACAGATGCATGCGAAACATCAGGAATACACTCTTCAGAGAATGAAGATGCCAGCCACAGATGCAAGTGAAACATCAGGAATACACTCTCCAGAGAATGAAGATGCCAGCCACAGATGCAAGTGAAACATCAGGAATACACTCTTCAGAGAATGAAGATGCCAGCCACAGATGCATGCGAAACATCAGGAATACACTCTTCAGAGAATGAAGATGCCAGCCACAGATGCAAGTGAAACATCAGGAATACACTCTCCAGAGAATGAAGATGCCAGCCACAGATGCAAGTGAAACATCAGGAATACACTCTTCAGAGAATGAAGATGCCAGCCACAGATGCAGGTGAAACATCAGGAATACACTCTTCACAGAATGAAGATGCCAGCCACAGATGCATGCAAAACGTCAGGAATACACTCTTCAGAGAATGAAGATGCCAGTCACAGATGCAAGTGAAACATCAGGAATACACTCTTCAGAGAATGAAGATGCCAGCCACAGATGCATGCGAAACGTCAGGAATACACTCTTCAGAGAATGAAGATGCCAGCCACAGATGCATGCGAAACGTCAGGAATACACTCTTCAGAGAATGAAGATGCCAGTCACAGATGCAAGTGAAACATCAGGAATACACTCTTCAGAGAATGAAGATGCCAGCCACAGATGCAAGTGAAACATCAGGAATACACTCTTCAGAGAATGAAGATGCCAGCCACAGATGCATGCGAAACGTCAGGAATACACTCTTCAGAGAATGAAGATGCCAGTCACAGATGCAAGTGAAACATCAGGAATACACTCTTCAGAGAATGAAGATGCCAGCCACAGATGCAGGCGAAACGTCAGGAATACACTCTTCAGAGAATGAAGATGCCAGCCACAGATGCAAGTGAAACATCAGGAATACACTCTTCAGAGAATGAAGATGCCAGCCACAGATGCATGCGAAACGTCAGGAATACACTCTTCAGAGAATGAAGATGCCAGTCACAGATGCAAGTGAAACATCAGGAATACACTCTTCAGAGAATGAAGATGCCAGCCACAGATGCATGCGAAACGTCAGGAATACACTCTTCAGAGAATGAAGATGCCAGCCACAGATGCATGCGAAACGTCAGGAATACACTCTTCAGAGAATGAAGATGCCAGCCACAGATGCATGCGAAACGTCAGGAATACACTCTTCAGAGAATGAAGATGCCAGTCACAGATGCAAGTGAAACGTCAGGAATACACTCTTCAGAGAATGAAGATGCCAGCCACAGATGCAGGTGAAACATCAGGAATACACTCTTCAGAGAATGAAGATGCCAGCCACAGATGCAAGTGAAACGTCAGGAATACACTCTTCAGAGAATGAAGATGCCAGCCACAGATGCAGGCGAAACATCAGGAATACACTCTTCAGAGAATGAAGATGCCAGCCACAGATGCATGCGAAACGTCAGGAATACACTCTTCAGAGAATGAAGATGCCAGCCACAGATGCAAGCGAAACGTCGGGAATACACTCTTCAGAGAATGAAGATGCCAGCCACAGATGCAGGTGAAACATCAGGAATACACTCTTCAGAGAATGAAGATGCCAGCCACAGATGCATGCGAAACGTCAGGAATACACTCTTCAGAGAATGAAGATGCCAGCCACAGATGCAAGTGAAACGTCAGGAATACACTCTTCAGAGAATGAAGATGCCAGCCACAGATGCAGGCGAAACATCAGGAATACACTCTTCAGAGAATGAAGATGCCAGCCACAGATGCATGCGAAACGTCAGGAATACACTCTTCAGAGAATGAAGATGCCAGCCACAGATGCAAGCGAAACGTCGGGAATACACTCTTCAGAGAATGAAGATGCCAGCCACAGATGCAGGTGAAACATCAGGAATACACTCTTCAGAGAATGAAGATGCCAGCCACAGATGCATGCGAAACGTCAGGAATACACTCTTCAGAGAATGAAGATGCCAGCCACAGATGCATGCGAAACGTCAGGAATACACTCTTCAGAGAATGAAGATGCCAGTCACAGATGCAAGTGAAACATCAGGAATACACTCTTCAGAGAATGAAGATGCCAGCCACAGATGCAGGTGAAACATCAGGAATACACTCTTCAGAGAATGAAGATGCCAGCCACAGATGCATGCGAAACGTCAGGAATACACTCTTCAGAGAATGAAGATGCCAGCCACAGATGCAAGCGAAACGTCGGGAATACACTCTTCAGAGAATGAAGATGCCAGCCATAGATGCAGGCGAAACATCGGGAATACACTCTTCTAGAACACGGCCTCACAGCCCAAAAAACCCACAAAAACCTATGGATGCTGGCTATGATAGCTTTTGACATCACATTAGTCTGTAATACCTTGCCCACCTATGTGAACATAAACTCTACTGCACTCAGACTACATCTGAGTAGAGATGAAATTGTGCTGTTAGGCTGCTGCCTAGTTTTACTTGTTACTTCCATGTTTGTTGCTACATGCCTTCAAGCTGATTCCAGTTTATGGTGACCCATCATAGGATTTTCTTGGATTTATATTGAGGATATTTGCCATTTCCTTCCGCTTCTGAGAGAGTGTGAGTTGCCCTAGTGGGCTTCCATGGCTGAATGTGGATTTGAATCCTCGTCTCTCAGAGTCTTGGTCCAACATTTGGACTACTACACCATTCTGACTCTCACTTCAGTACTTCTGATTTTAAAGATTGGAGGCAATCCCTTCTCTTCTAGCCAGATACTGAAAGCTCTGGTCTTCAGTGGTCGTTGGAGTAGATCTGTGTATCATCCGGTAAATGTCAATTCCATGACAGCAGGTTGAGTGATCTTAAGCATGGGAGCAATATACGTACTTCAGAACTATTCTTACACTCCCAGCTCTTCAGCACAGTGTGAAAACCATTGCAAGAGAGCACTAGATAAGCACTCCTTTTAGAATAGATGCTTTGCTCATTCTTTTCTATAACCTCTTGTCATAAAGAAACACGTTGTCCACATATATTCCCTCAATATATCATAATCCTTCTATTTTACATGCACTAGAGAAGCTGAAGAAGATATAATACGTATTACAAAACATTTATAGTTCTCACAGGACATAAATATGAAAGGCTTTAATTAGTAATGGCTGCTGTTCTTGTCAGTTTCCTGGAGCACGCTGACTGCTTTATAATTAGGCAATGAATGGTTTGATAGCCATGAGAGATAATTGGGTATTTGATTGCAAACTTCATTTAATTCTTCAGAGATTTATACAAACTGATATTGAGATTTTCCAGTAATGGGGTCAAACAGCTGAAAGTGAGAATTGGTAAAACTGCACATAGCCAGTGGACAAAGCAATAAGGGTTAATTAAAGCTAAACTGCAGGGAACAGAACCAAGTTCAAAACCAAAATCCTGCTAGAGAAGCAGGTAAGCCTAGTCATCCAAGCCCAAAATCAAAAGTCAAATAACATTGCAGATCTAACCTATCCAGTTCAGAACAGCAAGCTGACAAGGATATTCCAAAAGCAAAGTAAAAAGTCTGAAGTCAGGCAAAGGCAGATCAGTCACAGGAAGAGGATCTCAGGATCTGCCAGCCTTATTGTTAGCATTACTCTTGGCTGCTGTTGAGACTTAGATGCTTCTGCTGCTGCCAGAGACTTCACCAAAGCGTCAGCCTTTCAGTCACAGATTTCCTGCTGCTTACTTAAAGCAGAGCATGTCTGATGGTCACAAGCTGAGCCGTAGCTTTCATCTGGTGTTGTACTTATGGACTGGAAAGGGAGGAGGATAGATGAAAGATTAAGTTCAGCAACAGTTGAGTTCTAGCGTGATGGAGGTGTGCCTGGCTGCTGTCGTTCTAGGCATTGCTGGAAGGAGAGGCTCTTAGCAGCAGGTAGTCCCAGGTATGATGAAGGTAAATCTACAAGCACTCCCCATCTTTGAACCTGATCCTTTAGTCGTGGGATGAAGCATGGAGGCCTACCATGGCAGTACTTTTCTATGTGATGGTAGCAAAACAAAACTCTGGTAGTGGGATTGTGTCCTTCTGTGATGGCAGAAGCTATTGTGATGGTAGCACTGGAAGTGGTAGGGTTTCCAGAGACAGGCAGCCTTTTACTGAGGGGTGAAACTAAATATTTTAAACTAAATTAGTAGCGGAAGTTGACAGTGATAAAATATTTCTCAGCTATAACGGCAGTGACACTTTAGCTAACCTTTTTTAGTGCTGCACAGAAGGAAGCACTGGTAAACAAAGTCTGAATGTGGGATCTGGCCATAGTAGCACATGCCATAGTCACAGATTGTTCGGAATAGTGTACTCTCGCCCCTCTGTTTTTACAGGGGATCCGTTCCGGACCCCCATGAAAATGGAAACTCACCAATATTCAAGTCCCACTGGCTGGAATGGCCATGCATGACCCTGTGCATACACCATTTTGGCCAATGGGGCTTGCCCCTCCGTGAAGAACCAAGACCGTAAACTTCATGGCTGTGGAAATGGAGGAGCAAATGTAATCTGCTCATATGTGAGGCTTCCTAAAGGGAGCACAGAACAACCTAGTTGCAACTCCAGGTCACAATTCGAAGTGCTGGTGATGGCCTATAAAGCCAAATGGCTTGGATCCAGGCTATTTGAAGGCCCTTATCTCCCTTTGAGCCCATTGAAGTGCTAAGATCTTCAGGAGACACCCATCTCTCTGTCCCACCACCTTTCCAGGCTTGTTTGATGGGAACAAGGGAAAAGGCCTTCTTGATGGCTGCTTCCAGACTTAGGAATTCCCTCCCTAAGGAGACTAGGATGTGCCCCTCCTTGCTCTCCTTTCTCCAGCAAAACAAAACTTTTTTTATGCTGTTAGGCATTTCAAAATGAACTGTAGAGGGCTTTTAATGGTATGCTGTGCTGCTTTGTGTTTTGTATATAATCTTTTAATGTTTTTAACTTTATAAATATTTAATTTTCTTTTAATTAACTTTTGTATTTATACTTTTTGATGCTTTGATCTGTATTCTTTTTAAACATATTGTAAGCCACCTTGAGTTTCATTTGTTGGAGGGGGGCTGAATATAAAATAATAAAATAAATAAAAATAAATATTTTTACCAGGAAAGCCCTATGAAGAGACAATCCGAAATGAAGCAAGAGATAGTATTGGAAGATGAGACTCCCAGGTAGAAAGGAATGCAGCCAGCTACTGGAGAAGAGAGAAGACAAATACAAGTAGCACTGTGTCTAATGATGCAGCTGGACTGAAGCTGAAAGGACGTTCAAATGCTGATGCCAGGGTAGTTAAAGATGTGAAAGGAATTTCCAAAGCTGCAAAACAAGAACATGGAATATGACAAGCATGAATCAGGGAAAGGTAGATATTGTAAAATGAGAAATGGAACACATAAGTATATCTCTACTTGGTGTGAGCTAAAACGGTCAGGAATTATCTCATTTTCAATCAAATAATTATATATTATGTATTATATATTATAATTATTTACAAATTACTTTGGAAATGACAGTTGAAGAAGAATTTGGATGACATTAATAGTGAGGCAAGATGTAGCAAAAGCAGTTGGGATAAAATGTAAAGACTGACTGGTTAGTATAAATAAGACTTCAGGGGAAACTTCTCAAGATTTTGCTCCCATCTAGGAATATATTTCAAATTTATGCTCTCACTATGAAAGGTGAAGAAATCAAAAGACTCTATCCTGGTGTCCAGGAGACAATTGATTATACAGCCAAACAGGCAATTGGAACACACAAGCAGGAAAGAGAACTGAACCAAAAAATGTCAGACAGTAGTCCAAAACACACTGCAGAAATAATCCAGTTAAGACCACTTTAACTACCCTGGCTCAGTGCTGTGGAATCCTAGGAATTGTAGTTTGTTGTGACACCAGAGCTCTGACAGAGACGGTGAAATGTCTCACGAAATTACAGTTCCCAGGATTCCCTAGCATTGAGCCAGGAGACTTTAATAGGTCTCAAACTGGATTATTTCTGCAGTGTGTTTTGGACCAGTGTGGTCTAGGATCAAGAAATGAATCAGGACAGTGACTTATTGAATTCTCAGGTAGTTTGTTCAATGCTCTTAGTACACATTTCAGTCTCCAGGAACAGAGACGCCAGTAATTGAGTAGCCACTGGACTGTTAGACTGATTTCCCTCTCAAGCAAAGCGATACTGAAAATTTTACAAAAATTACTTTTGCTATACCTAGAGTGAGAAAAGCCAGATGTTCAGCCTTGGTTCAGAAAAGATAGAGGTACTAGAGATCATATTGCAAATATATGCTGGCTGTTGGAATAGATGAAAACCATCCTATCCTTTACAAATTATAGTAAAACTTTTGATTGTGTAGATCATGAGAAATTATGTTTTGCTCTAGAAGAAGTGGATGTGACACATTGTCTGATTGTCCTGATATATAATCTATATTCTGGACAAAAGGCCACTGTCAAGACAGCATCGAATTGAATGTTTTCCCTTTGCAAAGAGGGTCAGACAGGGCTAGATTTTATCACTCTATCTCTTTAATTTGTAGGCAGAACATATCAAACAAAAAGCAGGATTAGACTCAAAGGAATGAAAATTGTGGGAAGGAGCTTGAACAGCTTAAGACCAGATGATGCCATATTACTACTAGCAAATAGCAAAGACTTAGAATGCTTACAGACAAAAGTTTAGGAAAAAAAGTGCTAATGCAGGGCTACAATTCAATATTAAGAAAACAAAAATGGTAATCACGGATAATCTCTATAACTTGAAAATGGATGAGGAAGACACAGAAAGAAAGACTTTCTGTACCTCAGCTCAGTCATTAATCAAAATGGAGACTGTTGTCAAGAAGAAAACTAAGACGTGAAAAGGCAGCTATGAAGGAACTAGATTACACACCAAATATACAAAATTACACACTAAAGTCCACTCATTTGAAACGTGGCGCTGGCTGAGGGAGAATTCTGCAAATACCATGGATAGCTGAAAAGTCTAATGGCTGGATCTTAGAGCTAATGAAGCCTGTACTCTCACTAGAATGACTAAACTGAGCCTGTTCTGCTTTGGACATATGAGTCAATGTGACTCATTGGAAAAGAGAATAATGTTCAACAAATGGAAGGCAATAGGAAAAGAGAAAAAGTCAGTCAAGGAAGCCAAAGCCCAGATTTTGCAGTGGATGAACAGCGATGTTGATGATTGGAGCTCTTGGAAGGCTCGCATTCATAAGGTCTCTATAGGTTGAAGGCCACATGATCCCCATCCCTGTGTTAGGAGAAGTGTGACCCATTTAAGTGGCTAAACACTAATAATGTGCCATAACAGAAACTCTGGAAACTTATGAAATGACGAAATACAAAAATTTTGGGCAGTCTTCCAAGATTTTGTAAATCCTCTTATTTATGTAAACAAAACAGGTTTCTGTTCTTGAAAAAGTACTTTAAGCAATCATAAGTCTGAACATCTGGCATTTTCATCTTCTGTTGTAGCTAAAACCTTATAGCCTTTTGCTTCTACCATAAGCATAACTTGTAGAAGAAAACTTTATTTTCATGTGTGTTGAACATACTTCCAGGTTAGTGTGTCGCTTTCATTTAATTTTGCTCCATTTAATTTGGGAATCTGGAAGAAGAAATCTGGTAGTGATCTTTTAAAACTTTAAATGGTCTGGAGCCAAGAGAGTCAACATGGAGCAATTGGTTGTGAGTGTTAGACTAGGGCTCTGGAGAACAGGGCTTGAATCCCCACTTGGCCATGGAAACTCACTGGGTGTTGTTAGGCAATCACACTGTCTCAGCCTCAGAGGTGGCAAAGACAACCCCCTTCTGAAGAACTCTTGCCAAGAAAACCCTGTGATAGGGTTGCCTTACAGTCACTATAAGTTGAAAACTTGAAGGCACACAACATCAACATAGATAAATAGTGGTATCTAACTTCTAAGATCGGAGGTCTACATCTGACCCCCTGTTTAACTTCCAGCCTATTGGAACTGGGCTGATGATCACAAGGAGGGGGAAGTTAGGGCATGTCACTGCAGAACTTTTGAAACTGCAGAATTATTGTATCAGCTTTTGGAAATGAACCTGGAAGGTTACTTGACATTGCTGAGGTCAGTTTTTCATTTTTGACCCTGAGAAAGTGGGATTAAAAGACAGTAAAGTGTGCATGGCCATGCAGTAAGTGTACTCCTTCATCAACACCATGTAGATGACTGTGCCTATGAGAACTACTATGCCCACATGCATTCTACATTCTCCCATTTTATGTAGCACCATGAAGTCTTGAGAAAGTCCAGTAAAAACACTTTGAAATGAGTAGTCCTCAACTCATGGGGATCTATAGCATTCTTTTGTATTTGTAACTGTTTACATTTAATAATGGCCTCTTAAAAGACTGCAGATATTTGGAAATAGATGTATACAGAATGAATGAATGAATGGTGGTTGTTGTGTGCCTTCAAGTTGCTTCCAACTTATGGCAACCCTAAGGTGAACTTACCATGTTTTTTTTGGGGGGGGGGGCAAGATTTGTTCACAGAAGGTTTGCAATTGCCCTCCCCTGTGGCTGAGAGCATGTAACTTGACCAAGATCACCCATTGGGTTTTATGGCCAACCTGGGAATTGAACCCTGGTCTGCAGGGTCATAGTCGAACACTAAAACCATTATATCACACTGGCTCATGAATGAATGTAGAGGGAAAGACTTAAAAAAGTGGAAGCAACGACATTTTAGCACAGTGGTTTGCAAACTTTGGTCCTCCAGACCAAATATACTTCAGCTCCCAGAATTCCTGACTGTTGGGCAAGCTGGCTGGGGCTTCTGGGAGTTGAAGTTCAAAACACCTGGAGGACCAAAGTTTGGGAGTCATTGTAGCAGGTGGAACTGGGATTTGATTGGAGTGGAGGACTGAAATTGTTATGACTGGGAGGGATATTCACTGAGAAAGTTATATCTCTTGACATGGTGGGAAGAGAAGGCATGGAGATTTGTCAGGCACCTTGACAGCACAGCTTTGTTGATAGGAGTGCTACACATGGCTTTTCTGCTGCTTTCAAAGGAACCATGTGTGGAAGGTGTCAGTATGGCAAAATTTGTAAGCCACTTTGGGTACCAGTTCTGGGTTGAAGACATGGTGTAAATAAAGTAATGCTATGCAGGACAATACAAAATTTGAGAACTGTCAGGATAACATTGTGTGTGTGTGTGTGGGGGGCATGTAGCCTACTATGAACCCTGGGAGGAAGGGTGAGCTAAAAACATATTTTTAAAATGTTAAGTGAGTCAAAGAATGCTGAACTGTTGATCACATACTGATTGAAGTTATTGTAGCTTTGATTTGTGCTTTAATTTTAGTATATTAGATCCCTATTATTAAAATAGGGAAATCAAATATCACTAGCATTAGTGGAAAAGCAGTGGGATCTGCTAATCTGAGCGATGTTGACTTTATATTCTGTAGCATCCGTAGGTATGGTGGTATTTCTCAAACTGCTAATCTGGTTATGTGGTGGACTGTGCTGATGGTGTATATATGTTTCTAAATGAACTTTTGACTTCTAATAATTAACAAGAGTTAGTTAAATTGAATTAGTAGCATAAAGCAGGGATAGATAGATACCCTGTTGCCCTTTTAATTTGCTGGATTACAATTCCCATTGTCTATAGCCCTAAGCAGACTGCCAGAAATAGTGCACATTAAATTGAGGCACTGCCCTGGCTCAGTGCTAGGGAGTCATGGGAATGGCATTTTTTTCTGGGACATTGAGCCTTCTCTGTCAGAGAGCTCTGGTGCCACAATAAATTACAGTTCCCATGATTCCCTAGCACTGAGCCAGGGCAGTGCCTCAATTTAATGTGCACTATTCCTGGCAGTCTGCTTAGGCCCTATGTTGGCCAGGGAGGGCTACAGTTGTTCAGTTCCATTTACAGGCGTCCCTCCCGATTCATGGGGGATCTGTTCCAGATCGCCCCTCCTGTGAATTCAGAAAAATGCAAATATTCAAGTTGCCATTGGTTACAATGGCTGCACGCTCTTGCGCGGGTGCCATTTTATCCCTCCCTGCTTGCCGTCCATGAAGGACAAAGACCATAGACTCCAAGTCCACGAATGGCGAGGGATGAGTGTATAGCAATACTATTGAATAGATGTATTTTCGTAGTGTGAATAAGGGGCCTGTAGAATTGCTCCCTTTTCTCTTCCCTCTTCATTTTGTTACATTAATGTAGCTCAGTATGAAGTAACAGTACAGTGATCCCTTCACATTCGCTGGGGTTAGGGGTGAAAGACCCCTGTGAATGTGGGAAAATGGCAAATTAAAAAAAACAACACAAGGGTGGGATTAGGGGAGTGGGGATGTTTTAACCTTGTCTGTTTTAATGCTGTAACCCGCCTCGATTGTTGGGCAGAGGGGCGGGCTATAAATAATAATAATAATTATTATTATTATTATTATTTATTCATTTTACCTGAGAAAACATCTCTCTAGGCATCTCCAGGTCCCCCAGTGCAACTCTGTGGTCAACATCTGTCAGATGTTGATCCTAGAATCATGCTGAAAGACCTACAAATGCTTAGAGAAGTGTTTTCTCTAGGAACTGATAGGTTCTCCAGCACAACTCTCTGGTCAACGTCTGGCACAATTGTGCTGGAGGACATAGAGATTCATATGATTCAAAACCGCAAATAAATCCGCAAAAAGTCAAAGCTGCAAATGTGAAGGTGCCAACTGTATAACTTTCCTAAGATCCCTATGTGAAAAGCTTGGAGCTGCTGACAAACTAAAACACTTGAGAGGAGGGGGCATCTACATGCCATGCTTTTGGAAAGGATAACATTTGTAAAGGGGGAAAAAATTTAAACTTCTGCTTTGCTTTTGATATACAGTAAACAAAGTCTTAGGGCAAAGTGCAAGAGCTGCTGTCTAAATCAGAGATAATTAAACAGGAGGAGGAGGAGGAAGGGAACCATGCCTCTGAAATGGATGAATATAATAGGTTTTTCCTAACGTCTCATATGTTTGAAAACTCCAGTCTGTTAAGAGTGAGTCTATTAAACATAAACTCTTTGGTCTCAATTAGATAGCAGCAGCTTCTTTTAGGGGAGCTGTGCTATTTTTAGAATAGATTGGTACATTGTATAAGTTCTCTGCTATGTAATGGAGATATTTTGTATTTTAGGAGGTAATTCCTGATTGCCAGTTGCCAGTTTATCAGTATGGATGTGGCAATTCAAAGCTCCAACTACGTTTGAAGGTTGTGGTGGGTGAAGTTGAGAAATAGTGACTTGACACGCCTATTGTGCTTCATGGTTGAGTAGACATTTGAATATAAATCTTCCTAACCAAAGCAAACTCTCTATTCATTATATGTCACTATGGCCATGGCCCCACTAATCCATGGAGCACTGCATGCCATTTTATAGTCAGTGTATTCTTCCTGTTTATATATATATATATATATATATATATATATATATGGAAAATGTTTTGTAATTGGGTATAAGCCTTGGGCACTTCTTCAGCATTAATGAACTATTGAATAAGGCTCTTGCAAAAGCTCATCTTTTCTGTGCCTCAGTTATTGTTTGAGCCTGATGGAAAATGACTTCTTTCGTTGTGGCTAAGACCACTGAATAGGAACTTTGTTTATTCATCAACGACGTTCAGATACGACAAGCTGGGCAGTTATTTTGGAGGGATTTGTGTTAGGCTACAAAGTAAAAATTTCTGAACAAGCACAAGTTAGAGTAAAACAATCTCAAAACTCTCATGGCAAGTCTGATAATGTTTAAACAAAACAGAGCCCAGACTTGGGACATATAAAGAGACAACAGAATTGCTATGCATTTGCAACGCTCTATGCGGTGACTCTGTCGTACTTAGAGGAATGATATTTAGGCTGATTTATGAGCAACGTGGTTGCATGCGTGGTGCAAGGTTTTCTTGGAGAACTACTTGTATCTGTTCTTAATGTGAACAATTCATTTGTGAGGCATCTTAGGCTTGTTAAAGAGTCTGCCAATAAAATCTTTTGAGGTTATGGTTACACTGATATAACTACTTAGGCCATTTCTGCCCTCTTCTGGAGAATATCCCTTATCTTTTCTATTGAAATAATTCTGTCTTCAGGGGAAAGGAAGTATTTTGCAATATCTCCCATGATGCTGCTTTGAAGAATATTATGAGTGACAGGGAAATTCATCTTTCTCTCTTCCTTGTAGTTGAAGCAGTCTAGTGAAATAGGCAGTAGAAGCGGCCAGTCTGTTTTCTTCATTGCTCTGCATTTGTAACCTGGAGGAGGAAGGGAGACTGTTCAGCTGTGACAAATGAAAGAGAGAGTTACTTCTAGGCTACAAGACTGAGCCTGTGCCAAAGAAACAACAATACATTGGCCCTCTTTTTTTAAAAATTATTTGGTGCTAAAATATTTTTCCCCAAAAAATTTAATGCAAGTTTTACTGGACAAGCATGGATTTTTTTCTCCATCTGAATGCCACTCCTGTTTTTAATAAAATCTTTCCACCAGAGAGATATGTGAAATAGGTGGGCTGTAAATTCTGTATATAGGCCCTGACATTGTCAAGCACTTCTACATATATTGGTAGGATTACTGTAAGTATAGCTTTGTGGCCCCATCGCTTGTTGTTAAATTATCCTTTACTGTGTTCTCATTCAGTCCTTTCTTATTATATTTCCTGTGAAGTAGGTTTTACTTGTATACATCCTTTCCCTTCTTTGATTGTAATCATTCAATTGTGGTTTCTAATAAAGGTAGAACCTGCAAGGAAATGTCCTTTGCACAAGGTGAAGAATAATGAGCTTTCTTAATGTAGAATCTCCTTCACTGGAACAGAGATCTCTCCACTAAATGTGTTTATTGACAGCCATGAATTGTAAACTAGCAATGGCAGTCTGTTTAAAAAATATGTTCAGCATTTTTTCTTAAACCATGCTCAAACTGGTTACAGTTGCAGTCCATACTAGGCATCTATTTCTAAAGCAGATTTGTCGCTTTGTTTACTTGTTATGATCTCTCTGCTTTCTTTAGTTAAAATCCAGCAGATGCTTCAGTGATTGAAATAATGTACAGCTGGCTCAAATTCTTCCATGCTAGAGTTTCTAATTTAGAGGATAGGAGATGTGCTAAAAATGGTATTTCTAACTATCATCCTGAAAACTCTCTTCTCTCCTCTTGTCAATCTTGTTAAAATAACCAACAGTGCAGAAAACCTATAAAGATTTTGTTTCATTCACTTTAACCTAATTTAGAGTTTATGTTAACAGATTGGGTAGAATTTTAAAATATGAAGGTCAAACTATTCTCAGACAATGATGGTCCCATTTGGACACAAATGCTAAACCATGGCCCGGCATTACGAAAACAAGTTCCACCATATGGCCTGGCTGTGAGAAGGCATTTTGGAGGGGTTTGCTTCATTTTAAATTGATTGGAGCTTGTCATGACATCTGAACCCAGAGAAAACCTTAATTGTGGTTTATTGAAATAAACCAGGGGCAGGGATCATGTGGCCTTTAAGTCACGTGTGAGCAAACACGGATGAGGCAGGAACCAATTCTCATTCCCTGCCCCCTCTGGTTGGCTATCCTGTTACGCCAAAGTCCCCAGACCCCCTATAAAATAAAACAAATTAAAAATCCAGGTGATTTTTTATTTTTTATTTTTATTTTTGCCCTCTGAAACACACCAAATATTTTGCAGTGGTTTTCCTCTACTTCATCCCCCCCCCCCCCAGTAAATCTCTTAGAAGCTCAATAGGAAAAGAAAGAAAAAGATTTCATGTCCAGTTTTGATTTGGCCCATTTTGGCTAGTGGATGTTTTCATCCAAGCTACATGGAGAAGAGCTTGGAGGTGGGAGGCAAAACTACTGCATTCTGTAGCGGTCCTGAACCATTTGGTTTGCTTTGGGGGCTACATTTTAGGGGTTTGATGGGGCTTTGGGGGCCTCCAGGTCCTGTACTTTGAGGTCCCAAGGACTGCATGTGGCTGGTGGAGTGCACTTTGCTCCTTCCTGTTCCAGGTGGTGAGGAACCCAGGACAGCAGGTTCAGATGGTTGCTCAGCCATGGAAACCCATTGAAGTCAGTGGCAAACCTCCTCTGAATAAATCTTGCCAAGGAAAACCTATGACAGGGCTGCCATAAGTCATAATTACCTTGAAAGCTCATAATAACACGGGTCTGGATTTATTTTATTTTATTTTAAAAAATAACACATATGTGTAGTCAGGTTATCCTTTGAATGGAGATAATTCCTTAGCTAAACTGTCATGGGCTTCATTCGATTGCTGCCTGTCTGATAGACTTGGTGCGTTCTGGTTATTTCTCATTCTTAGTTTCCTTTTCATTAGTTGTTGAATCTTGTCCTAGATTTTACTACAACCTGGAGCCTAATGAATAAGAAAGTCTCTGACATTCCTTGGTGCCCCTGTAATAAGAACGAGAAATACCAGCAGTGGGTTTGCTAAAGTGTTATCCCATTGTAGAACTTCATAGAACTTCATTGAATAGTTTTCAGAAAATTGTTCATCTTCCCCATTTTCACTGTAGCTGAATTTTCAAATAAAACCTTCCTGGAACAGGTCTCAGAAAAGTACCCAGCTTCCCCATTCTTTAGTATCTTCCCCTGTTGTGTCTCTTCATTTGTTTAAACTGCTCCCCAGTAAATTTGGTTCTGCTTTCTTCCTTTCAAACTTCGTTTGGGTTTTTTGGTAAGATGGAATTGTACCTCTCATTATGGAACTTAACATTTTGAATATTTAAGTATTGGTAATAATAATAATAATAATAATAATAATAATAAAATTTATTTATAGCCCGCCCCTCTGCACGGCAATCGGGGCGGGGTACAACAATATTAAAACAGAACAAAGTTAAAACATTCCCTCATCCCATAATCCAACCCTCCCATCCCCTTAAAACAGGATTAAACAACAAATCAATTAAAATACAATATTAAATAAATTAAAACATCCAAATTAGAATAAGGAGTCAGAATAGCGAATTAGAGACTCCTCTCTCAGCTGCCAGTTATTCCGGGAAGGCCTGCCGAAAGAGATCCATCTTTACTGCTTTCTTAAAAGCAGCAAGAGTAGTAATAAGACGGAGCTCGTCCGGCAGGCCATTCCAAAGTCTGTAGCCTGTAACTGTGGTATGTATAAGCATTCATAATATGTCATTTTTTGTTAGTGATTCTCTCAGGAATTCTCCATTAAATACTGTTTTTGACTAGGAAGTTTGCAGTGCCACAGAGGAGCTTCAATTGCAATGAAGGAACATGGTGGCAGGGAGGAGGAGTTGTGTTCCTTTAATTTATTTATTCTGGAGGAAAAACAGACTTTATTATGAAATGAGGGAAGCAACAGTAGCAATCTCTCCTTCCCAATTTATAAAGTATCCTGTGTATAAGAAATGCCATGTAGGGTGAGAGTTATTAGAGAGGAGGGGAATGGGAACAGAACCATTCTTTTATTTAGAGAGATCAGAAGAACAAAATCTGAGAAGAATCCCTTTTGCAATTTTGTATTATGTATGTTGCAAATGTAGAGCAAGTCATAAACATTGCTAGTTTAAAAATATCTATATTACAGTGTTCCAAGGATAGATTATAAGGGACTGGATTGAAGATCAATATTGTTATTCTCTGTTCTGCTTTGGTCCGGCCTCACCTGGAATACTGTGTCCAGTTCTGGGCACCACAATTCAAAAAGGATGTGGAGAAACTGGAGCGTGTCCAAAGGAGGGCAACTAAAATGGTGAAGGGTCTGGAAAGCAAGCTCTATGAGGAACGACTTAGGGAGCTGTGGATGTTTAGCCTGGAGAAGAGAAGGCTGAGAGGTGATATGATAGCCGTGTTTAAATATTTGAAGGGATGTCACATTGAGGATGGAGCAAGCTTGTTTTCTGCTGCTCCAGAGACTCGGACCCGAAACAATGGATGCAAGCTGCAAGAAAAGAGATTCCACCTCAACATTAGGAGGAACTTCCTGACAGTAAGGGCGGTTCGACAGTGGAACACACTCCCTCGGAGAGTAGTGGAGTCTCCTTCCTTGGAGGTCTTTAAGCAGAGGCTGGATGGCCATCTGTCGGGGATGCTTTGATTGGGAGTTCCTGCATGGCAGGGGGTTGGACTGGATGGCCCTTGTGGTCTCTTCCAACTCTATGATTCTATGATTCTATGATTCTATAAACATATGTAGCTTCTCACCTCCCTATAATGAGTCAACAAAGGGTGGCTGAAGCATCAATATTAAATAATATTCCAAAAATACAAACTGTACTATATCAATAAAATAAAACCAAAAGAGGGAGTGTGAGAGAGCACAGAACAAAAGAGCAACAAGGAAAAATATTAGCAAAAACAAAATAAAATCTTGCTTGAATATTTTAGCTTATTATTATTAAATCAATCTGCATTGAAAATTAAGTCATACATGTATTTTTTCCAACATAAATTTTTCAAATTGTATTTTTAAGCACCACAACACCTTTTAGCAGACAAATAACTTTTGACAATACTAAACTTGGAATAGTTTTTTTTAAAAAAGTATGTAGCAGAGGTTTGTTGTTTGCTGCCCTCAAGTTGGTTCTGACCCATGGCGACCCTGTGGATGAGACATCTCCAAGAATCCCTAACTTCCGCTGCCTTGCCCAGATCCTGCAAGTCCTTCCTCATAACCCCCCTGATTGAGTCTATCCATCTGGCTTGTGGTCTTCTACCCTCTTCTACCTTTCCTAGCATCATCATTTTTTCCAGTGATCCATGCCTTCTCATTATGTGGCCAAAGTAAGGTAGTCTCAACTTGATCATCTTTGCTTCCAAGGAGAGCTCTGGTCTGACCTGTTCAAGAACCCATTTGTTTGTCTTCTTGACTGTCCATGGGATCCTAAGGACACTTCTGCAGCACCACATTTCGAATGAGTTTTTCATTCTGTCTGCTTCCTTCTCTGTCCAGCTTTCTCATCCATACATGGTAATTGGAATACAGTGACCTGAACGATTCTGATTTTAGTGCTCAGTTGTACGTCTTTGCTCTTCAGTATCTTTTCCAGTTCTTTCGTAGCTGCCCTTCCCATTCCTAGTCTTCTTCTTATTTCTTGATTGCAGTCTCTATTCTGATCCATGTTTGATCCTAGATATGGGAATTCTTTAACTATTTCAATTTCCTCGTTGTCTAGACTGAATGTGTGTATTTCTTCCTTTTTTATTAACTGATGATGATGATGATGATGATGATGATGATGATGATTACCAGAGGTTAGCTTTCATAAAAAAGAAAACTGGCATAAAAGAAGCAAAATATGACCCCCATAGAGGCATCCCAGGATATTCTGCAACATGGTAGAAAATGCTAGAATATGATCTTTGGATTTTGTGTGACTACTTGTGATCTGAAAACTGCTCCCCAGAAATGTTTGTGCCATTAGTAAGTGCCCCAGGTTGTGTCTAATTTGAAAAATATCTTGGCCTAGCCCTGACCCAGGCTCTTGTGATGATCTGCTTCAAATAGTCAACACTATCTTTGAATGCAATCAAACATGCATAAACCCTCGCCTCAAAGTGCTCATTTTGCTCTATAATGTGGGGCTCCATTACCTCAAGGACTACTGCTGCCCATACAATAGCAACAGGCCACTGAGATTGACTGAGTGCATGTCTACACTGCCAAAAAATCCTTATTCATTTTGTAGTCTCTGTAACCTGGATCCACATTTGTGACAATTTGCAGACATTGCAGGGCTATTCACTGAAAATCCAGTTTAAAAAGAACTGCCTTTTACTTTGCATTTGCCTGGAAAATCTGGATAATATGTGTAGCCAGTGTGCCAAGTCGATGTTGGAGTGGAGCCAGGGTGGGAGTGAGAGTTTTCTGAGGGTAAACCAGGCTGATGAAAGGGCAAGCCAGTAAGGAAGCGGTACTGTTTGAATTTCAGTGTTGATGGTTTGTAGTGTCCATTTTTCGGGGGAGTGGTGGGTGGCACATAACTGCAGATCACTATATCAACAGATCAGTATTTGCACGCCTTTGGTTATTAGGATGGTATGCATGACTGGGGAAGAAAAGGCAGAGCAGACATGGTTGTGTGGCCAAAAATACTAAGAAATATAGGACACATGGTCATAGGACTGCCTTTTTTACACCAGAACCAGTTCTCCTGTGCAAAATGTGTGGCAGGTTCTTCTGATCTTGTCATGGTGAGTGTGGTGTTAATGGGGCTGTTGTGGACCAGCAAAATGCACTGTCAGTATGGGTTTTCCCATCATGTAGACCAGGGGTAGGCAACCTTTCCCCTTTAAGGGCCGAGGGACTTCAGCTCCCAGAATCCCAGGAGCTTTTGGCCAACATGGGACCATTGGCCAACATGGCTGAGGCTTCTGGGAGCTGAAGTCCCTCGGCCCTTAAAGGGGAAAGGTTGCCTACCCCTGATGTAGACAGTCCCTGAGAAATAGTCAAAGGATAATACTGACAGAATGGTCTCTTTGTATGGCAGCCTTCTCCCTGTTACTATGTGGTGACAAATTGGTCATCCCTTAGTTGGTTGGTGGGAATATTTTTCTTTTCCTAAGCGATTGTTTAATTCATTCTCTGGACTTAGGTGATTTTATTTATATTCTGCTTTTCTTGCTATAGTAGGACTCAGGGTGGTGGCATTATGTTGTTTACCAATATGTTGAATGCGGAATAGTTTTTGTCCTTTTGGTGTTGTTTTTTTAAAGACGATATATTTCTGTCATATATATGACTTTTAATTAAGGTCTTATATATTGTATTTTTATTCCTTTTTCAGTTACCTTGAGACCCTTCTGGGTTCTGGAACTCATTAGTATGTTTAATATATTACACTAAACTATTTTCTCTCATAATTCTGAGAGAAAATGAATTTACTGTCAGATCTGTATTTAATTAGGAACCTTTTAAGAAAAATTTAAATGCAGTATTTTGACTTGCTAGCAAACCATTTAGTAATTAAGTGTGAGAGGAAGCAGATTCATTTACCAAAAAAATCCCACCAGCTTGTCAGGAAGAATTTTATTCCCCGATGGCTATTTAAAGGGTATCCATTGTTTTGGAACAAAGTTCATTGAGTGTGAACATTCAGCAGACTTCAGTGTTCTCTGACAGTAAATCTTATTATTGAAAAGTCTTGGATGTATGTTGAAATGTTTCTTAGAAACTACTGCAGCAGAAGCTAAATTGTAGTCATGTTGCTAAAATTTTGGAGATGAGAAATGGAAGAAGTCATTAGTCTGGAAAACTAAGCTTATTTAGAAGCACAGCAAAACTCCATTATGAATTTTAACAGATAACTCAAGTCATTGACCTTTAGAGTTATTATTGCTCTTTTCTCAAAATTTATCTAATGCTGGGCAAGGGGTGTGTAGGTCTTAAATGAGCTTACCATGCTTGGATTGCAGGGATCCCTGGAATTGTAGACTGCCTTTTCAGGAAAATGTGTTTTTATTTTATTTTATTTTATTGATATGCCTCTTTTCTCCCAACCTCTTATAACAAGATTGAAACAAGACACAACTAAAAAGCAATGGCTATCCTTTGAAGGCTTTGATAAAAGTTTTTTTTTTAAATCTAAAAAGAAGTTAGAACCCTTGGGTAAAAGTTAAAGGGGAGGGAAACAACAGTGAGTATTGTGGGAGTCTATGGATTCTCAAGCCAGACTGTGAAAACTTAGGTAATGTCTTCTTAGAAAAAAATGACCAAAAATTCAAAAAGGACAAATGTTATAGTAGTGGGAGACTTTACCCACCCTATTTGTTAGCAGGCAAACTTGGAATGCAAAAGTTGAAAGTAAAGAAGAATCAAAAACAGTAGGCAGATTTGGACTAGGCAAAAGGTGAGCATCTGATAGATTTTTGTGAAGCCAACAACCTTTTCATTGCAAACACATTTTTCATACAACCAGAGAAAAGAGTATACACATGGCTATCACCAGATGGCCAACACAAAAAACAAATAGATTACATAATTAGAAGTAAAAGATGGCGAAGCTCCATACTGGTGGCCAGGACCAGACCAGGTGCTGATTGTGGCACAGATCATGATCACAGATCATGAACTAAACACTAAAGAGTGTGCCCTTAAAGACATGGGAGTGCCAGCACATCTGATAGTCCTGATGAGGAATCTGTACTCGGGACAAGAGGCTTCTGTCAGAACAGAACACAGAGAAACAGAATGGTTCCCAATTGATAAAGGGGTCAGACAAGGCTGCATCCTGTCACCCTACTTATTCAATCTGTATGCAGAAATATTATAAGAAAAGCAGGCTTGGACACAGAAGAAGGAGGAGTGAAAATAGGAGGAAGGAATATCAATAATCTAAGATATGCAGATGACACCATAATACTAGCAGAAAACCTCACAGACCTGGAACAATTACTAAGAAAGATCAAGAAAGAAAGTGCAAAGGCAGGCTTAATGTTGAACATAAATAAAACAAAAATAATGACCACTGAAGACCTTGACAAGTTCAACTTAGACAATGAAGAAATATAAATAGGAAAAGAATTCCCATTCCTGGGATCAAACATTGATAGAAATGGGGACTTCAGTCAGGAAATCAGAAGAAGAATAAGAATGGGGAGGGTGGCTATGAAAGAACTAGAAAAGATCCTAAAATGCGAAGACATACAACTCAGCACAAAAGTTAGAATTGTACAAGCCATTGTATTCCCTATTACCATGTATGGATATGAGAGCTGGACAGTTAAGAAAAATGATAGGAAGAAAAACAATGCATTTGAGATGTAGTGCAGGAGGAGAGTGCAGAGGATCCCATGGACAGCCAAAAGGACAAACAAATGGGTCCCAGACTAGATCAAGCTGGAAACCTCCCTGGAAGCCATGATGACCAAACTGAGGATGTAGTACTTCAGACACATCATGAGAAGGAAGGACTCATTGGAAAATACATTAATGCTGGGAAAAGTGGAGGGAAATAGGAAGAGAGGAAGACCACATGCTAGATAGATGGGCTCTATGAAGGAGGCCACGGGTATTAAGGGGTTGCAGGAATTAAGCAGAGCAGTAGAGGACAGAGGGTCTTGGAGATGTCTCATCCATAGGGTGGCCATGAGTGGAGATTGACTTGAGGACAGTTAATAACAACAACAACAACATAGCATCAAAAAGATGGTGAAATGTTACTAGGGAACAGAAAGAGAGAGGAGCTATTCAGCACCTACTTTCCCTTTCTCTTCTTCCAAAATGAAAATGGTCCTTGCCTGATGAAAATAGAACAAGTGATAAAGTGGGGGGAATACAGCCCAGAATAGTTAGAGAGCTGGTACATGAATACCGCATTTTCCGGCGTATAAGACGACCCGCGTATAAGACGACCCCCCATTTTTCCAGTCAAAATATAGAGTTTTAGCACTTCTATCCTCATTATCCTTATATCCGGTGTATAAGACGACCCCCCCCCCACTTTAGCCACAGATTTTGCAGGTAAAAAAGTAGTCTTATACGCAGGAAAATAAGGTACATAGCTACTCTAAATGAATTCAAGTCTCTAAGGCCAGGTGAACTGCATCCAAGAGTAATAGAGGATGTTGTAGAGCCATTGTCAATAATCTTTTAGAAATTTTGGCAAACAGGAGAGAGGCAATAGACTGACAGAGGGCAAATGTTGACCTCATTTTCAAAATGGGGAAAAGGCGGGCACAGGCAACTGCCCACCAGTCACCTAGACATCAGTAGCAGGGAAGATTTGAGAACACACCATTAAACAGTATGTCCATGAGAGCTAAGAAAGGAATTCTGTGATTACTAAGAGGCAACATTCAAAAGCAGTACATTCCAGACTAATTGTATCTCCTTTTAAAAATAGATTTACAAGCTTAGTAGAATTGGAGGATGCTGTGGATATACTATATCTTAATTTTAGAAAGGCATTTGACAAGGTCCTCCATGATATTCTTGCAAACTTAGCTGGTTAATCATGGGCCAGACCGCTGATTGCCAAACTACTACTACTACTACTACTACTACTACTTTTCTTCTTCTTCGTTTATTTCTAAAGCGCTGTCAATGTACACAGCACTGTACAAAGAGACAATCAAGCATAAAATAGAATAAAAACCTGCCAAAGGCATACAATCTAAAATGCAAATAATAGGTAAAATAACAAAAGTCAATTAAAACAAAAAACAAATACAACAATTAATTAGCAACATCCACTGTCTACTCAAATGACAGAAAAGTAAATGTATATCAGACAGGGAATGTCTTCCTGAACAAGGTGGTCTTTAACTCGGATTTAAAAGTGGATAAAGAAGTAATGACCCGTGTTTGAGGGAAAAACTAATTTGAAATGTGGTGCTGGAGTGGAATTCTGTGGATTTAATGGACTGCCACAAAAACAAATAAATTGGTCTGAGAGCAAATCAAGCCTGAAAAATTCCTAGAGGTCAGAATTACTAAACTGAGGCTATCATACTTTGGAAATAACATGAAATGACATGACTCATTAACAAAGGCAGTAGGAAAAGAGGAAGCCCACATATTGGATGGATTAACTTAGGGGGGGTTGCAGACTGCCAGAAATAGTGCAAATTGAGTCCACTTTAAGGGTTAGGGTTAGTGCTAGGGAATCATGGGAATTGTTGTTGTTTTTCTGGGACATTGAGCCTTCTCTGTCAAGAGAGCTCTGGTGCCACAATAAAATACAGTTCCCATGATTCCCTAACCCTAACCCTAAAAGTGGACTCAATTTGCACTATTTCTGGCAGTCTGCAACCCCCCTCAGTTAAGGAAGCTACAGAGCCCTGTCATTTGAGAGATGATATGATAGCCATCTTTAAATATCGGAAGGGATATCAAGTAGGAGATGGAGCATGTTTCTTAATTAATTAATGTATATCAAGATGGGCTTATGACCATTTAAAACAAAGTATAACTAAAAAAATTAATAGAAAAGTTTTTTAAAAAAAAATTAAACCTCAGTGCTGTTTTTTAAAAAATTAAAGACAGTTTAAAAAATAAAAACAGTTTTTTAAAAAAAAACATTAAAAACAGAATCAAACACAAACAGCTTCATCTGCTGCAATGGGTTAAAATAGTTAAAAACCAAAGGCCTACCTAAATGAAAAGGTCTTCTCTCAAAGATGCCTGCTAAACCTCTTGGAGTTCTACCATTAGAGACCAGCTACTACGAAAGTTTATTTTCTGCTGTTCTGAAGGTCTTTAAACAGTTTGGATGGCCATTTCTCAGGAGTGCTTTACTTATGTTTTCCTGTATGGCAGAGTGCTGGATTAGATTGTCCTTGTGATCCTTTTCAATTCTATGATTCTGTCAACAGCAATCTCTGCCTCAAAATTATTACACATTTGCTCTGCGTGAATCCTTTCCTTTCTATAATCAGGTAACTTCTCATTAGTGATTGCCATATGTCAAGGCTTTGTCCTCTCAGTTTCTCTATAGCAGTAACATAATTAAATGCCATTGATTCAATAGTAGCCTGAAGGCATTATGTAGCTGTAGTGTTAATGGAGTAGTTAATTCATGTAATTGGGGAACTGTAGTGAAAATACATTATGCAACAAGTTGACTCCTGGCATTTTCTTCTGTTTCTTTGGTGTCTGTTCTGATAGGCTGGTGTTGGCCTCTTAATGTACATTTAAGGTACTTTAAGTGTAAAGTCAGCTATATCTATACACCCAAGTGCCCCTTTAGCACAAAAGCTATGAAATTTAACTATGAACCAAGAAATATAATTTGTCATGTTTTCACTAAATGGCTTCAGGCAGGTCATTGTATTTCAATGATAAAAATAATGACTTAACCTAACTATTGTATGACAGCCTTCCTCAGCCTGGTGCCCTCCATATCTCTTCAGTTGTAATTCCCATCACTGAAAGCTAATATATGTGAACTGTTTTGAAAACTCACAAACTAGATCTATGATGTTCTGCGACTGCATAATATATAAACCATGTTGTTGTTGTTGTGTGCCCTCAAGTCATTCCCAACTCATGGCAACCCTAAGGCTATCATGGGATTTTCTGGGGCTGAGAGTATGTGACTCACTCAAGCTCACCTAGTGGGTTTCCATGACTGAGCATGGAGTCAAACCCTAATCTCTAGAGTTGTAATCCAATGCTCAAACCACTACACCACACTGGCTGGCATATAAATTATACAAAAACTAAATCAGTTTCTCTGTGGTGATGGGGTTACCTAGAAGTATAGATATGACATGTTCATTATATACAGGTACAATGATCTGGGAACTAAGATTGCTTTACTCAATGGAAAAACATGGATCTGTCATTGAAATATATCGACAGATTCAAGCACAACCAGCCTGGAATCCTGCTGTGTCAGGGCCTCTTTAAATGAACTCACTGCAAAAACAGAATTTGTGTTATTTCCATATTGCCTCTGTTTTAAAGGCCATTTTCCTAAGGGCTTTCATATATTACTAATATACAACTACTAATATACTAGTATATAAGTTGCCATTATATACTACTATTACTACTATAGCAAGAATAGTGTATGCCTCGAAATGGAAGAGTAATGATCAACCCAAAATAGGAGACTGGCTAAATAAATTGGTTGACTGTATAATGTTTGACAAGATTACTTTGCTCTTGAGAGGTAAATCGGTGGACGATATAAGATCGGAGTGGGAGCCGCTGACAAAATTTCTAAATAATAGCGATTATAAAGGATTGACGACAAAATTATTTTGTTAGAGCAATGTATAAAATGTGATTGCTTTTTTGGGTTTGTCTTGATATTTTTTTATTGTACAGGAACAGAAAGATGATTATATATAATGAGCTAGATAGATAGGTGAATCTAAGCATCTCTTCGTTTCTCAAAATCGGCACCTGTAAGATTGCAGATAAGCATATAGATAGATAGTGAAGTAAGCAGATTGAGGTCGAGGTTGAAATTATTGTATTTTCTCACACTCACACTCAGGAAGGATTTTAGTTAGTTTTGGTTTGGGTGTGATTGATAGATTGATAGATATTATTGTTGAGTCAGTCAGGTGTATATATGTTTGTAAATGTAGTATATGTTTGTATAATGTCCATATATGTTTATATAGGTTTGTATTATTTTAATAATAAATTTAATAAAATATTAAAAAAAAAAAAAAATCACTGACTGTATAGATCAGGGGTAGGCAACCTTTTTGAGCCGGGGGCCGGGTTGCTCTCCCTCAGACAATTGGGGGGCGGAAGCACCATAAATAAATAAATACATAAATAAATAAATAAATAAATAAATAAATAAAATTTTAAACAATTAAAAAATATGCATGCACACTCTCTCAGCCCCAGAAAAGCCATGGCAAAACCCCTGTGGAGATTTTGCCAAGAAAACCCCAAGAACAAGTAATAACAACAATAATCAATATCATCATGGTGGGCGGCGGCGGCGGCAGGACCAGCCTGGGGCCGGTCCAGAGGCCTTGGGGGGCCGCATCCGGCCCCTGGGCCTTAGGTTGCCTACCCCTGGTGTAGATTATACATTTGTTTTTCTTTGACTTTTCAAAAGGCTACTGTAGGGTCCCGTACAGTGTTGAATTGGCCAGTTAAACATGGCCATACTGAATGGTAGTCAATACGATGAAATGCTAGCCGTGGGATGTTTATCTGAATACTTCAGCTATTAAACTACCTTACCCAGATGGCTTGAGAGGAGCCCCTCTTTATTTGTGAAATTTGTTTGAATCCCTAACCTTTAAGGGTGGCTGGTAGATCATCCCCATAGCCCATGGTGTTTTTCTAGAACAACAAGAATAAAAACTTCGGCTGAAAGAACAGGTTTCCAGACAGCAATGTTTGCAGGGCTTGTTGAAAAGTATACTAGGAAGCAAAAAACAATCAGACTTCTTATGCTTTTCTACTAGTATTTCAAGATCTGTCAAGGCTGCTTCAGATTTTTAAAAAAAGTTTGATAATAGCTTCACTGTAGCAACCCTATACAGTGTATGATACAGACAAATCTGCCACAATATATCTGCCAAATGGCCAGGTGCAGTCCTACATTTTATTTTTATGATACAGGCACTCAGAGTGAACCAAGTTGCAAATCACTTGCTTATCTCTCTTTAGCAGTGTGCACTTCATTACTTCTCCCTCACATTTATTTTCTTGTGTAATCTTTCAGGAAAGCAAATAAAATAGTATTTTAAAATTTTCTTGCAATACTAAAAAAAAATCCTACAGCAAGAAGGCAGAAAAAAGTAAACTGCTATCTGCAATTAAGGAACACCAAAGATAGTCCAACTGATTACAAAATTAAGAAGATATACGTGATCAGTGCCAAACTAAACATATGCTACTAATATAAATACTATATAATACAAATGGTCCAAAGCACAACTTAACAGAGCAGTTTATGGAAATCTGGTTAACTCCATTGTCTTTAACAAGTGTAGGAGCTTAAAACCAAGGTTCACCCAGTTCAGCATGCTGTTTCTAGGTTTCCCAGAATCTCAGCATGAAGATGATAGATGTCACACAAGCATTTGTCTTATAAGTGTAGTCACCTCTTCCTCTGGAGGTGAAAGTGCTTAATTATCTTATTTATTTATTTTTATCTTTTTTTTAAAAAAAAGCCTTCTAATTATTTATATGTTAGCTATATGTGGTGTTAATTTCATATGCTTATATGAAGTACATGCTATTTATCATTACCTTTCAACTCATAACCTTGATTGTTGCATTTATCTTAAAGTAGCATTTTTTTCCCTCTTTGTCTTTGGTATAAGACAAAAGAATGAAGAAAGGAATGATGAAAGGCAACTCCCCCCCCCCAAAAAAAAACCCTGTCTACTATTAACTTTGTATTAATTCACCATGAAAATATTTCATCATATATAATTGATAGGAATGATGTGTGTGTGTGTGTGTGGTTGTTTTTTTTTTTTTTTTTAAAGGGCTTTGTCTAGTCTCAAAAACAGTCATTTACAGTTCTCTTAGGAGTGTTGTTTCATCTCACTTACTGTTATTTGGCTGATTATTTAAAATTTCAAGTTCAGTTAAATGTGTTGGCAGCTTTCTGTGTCACTTCACATAGGATGGAGATAATGACTCCCATCGGTAGTTCTTCAAACTGTAGACATTTTTTTTAAATAATTCAGTATCCTAGATGGACATTTTGCTGTCATTTCCTTTGATGATAATGGAAATTATAACCAGTCTATCTATTAACCTCAAACCTTTGACATGCTGCCTCTCTCTAACACAGTAATTCCCAAAGTGTGTATTGGAGAAACTGTGGTATACTGTAAGAAAGATATTTACTAAAAAATTAAAAGATTTCTGTTTGCCTGAGGTACCTATCTGTTTGCAGTGTGTGACACATTGATCAGGTCTTGCTTTCTTCCATTCAGTTTGGTTCCACTCTATGTCTACTTTCAATTATGCCTTATATAGCAATATACCAACATGTCCTTTCCTAAAAGGAGATGACATAATGTGTCCTTCTGGGTCACTGGTTTGGGTTCGCATTCAGATTGGGAACATGCATTAACTTGCATTGTGGCATCTGCAGAAAACAGGACGAATTGTGGGCTTTGGGTACTTCTCACTCTCACTTGATATAAATCTAAACCTTTTCACTTAAAAAGGAAAATTGTGTTTCCGAAGTCCTGGTGAGAGGAGGGAGAGGAAAGATTTCCATGGCTATCAAATGGTTAGGAAACACTGTATGAACTCCTTTGTGGACTTTAACACTTTGATGTTAAAAATATATTTTTGCTTGGCTTCTGATTCATTCACATTTAATTGTCTATGTTATTTTTATAAAAGATTATTTTAGAATGAATATTTTTTGCAGTTCAAAGTCTGAGATAATAACTTGAATAAATGTACTGGAAAAATTGTAGCTACAGCTTATTTAAATGCAAATGATCAGAAAGGTAATAGTGGGTATATTTGTATAGTCAGAGGTTGTATGTGACCCTTGAATTCTCTCTGTTCTTAGTAGGAGTTGAAATTTAATTAAGGCTTCAGTAAGCAATTTTAGTTGAATTACTTGCACATTTAATAGCATTACTTACTGCACTGGGTTATCTTTCTTAGACTCTATCCAGAAAGATTAATAGAGAAAACATCCTTAACAAAAGGCAGCTTGATAGTTATCATAGCACAAATGCATGGAAAACACCAGGGTATAACATTAGATTTCAGTTATATAAGTGTAGAGACATTGGAGATAGGATAGGTCTTTCATCCTGACAGGCTGTAGCTGAAATACCAGCATGAAGGTACTTAAAAAAACCAACGTGAGGCAATACCACTGTTTCTAGATACTAGCATATATACTCGAGTATAAGTCGACCTCATGTATAAGTCAAGGGCAGGTTTTGGGGTCAAAATTGTGGATTTTGATATGCCCCGTGGATAAGTCGAGGGTACTCTCTGTTCCTGCTTCACCGGCTGTTTCAAAGGTCACTGGCTATGAAGGAAGACTGAGGTGAGTCAAACAAGAGACACAAACATACACACACACACATCGGCAGGGAGGACGGAAAGGCAAACAGGAGGCAAGGAATTAGTCTCTCTCTCTGTCTGTCTTTGTCTGTCTGTCCCAGCAGCTGACTACAAAGGAAGAGTGGGCACTTCTTTTAGGAGATTTCAAAGTAATATTACTGTATTGCCCCATATATAAGCCGGTCCAGGATTTTGGAGTCGATTTTGGGGCATAAATTTCTCAACTTACAGTTGAGTATATACAGTATATTTTTTTAACTTTATCTCTAAGTTCAGGCCACTGAGCTTGATACAGTGCTTTGGACAAAAAAAGGTTTTATGGCTGGGTCACTTTTGAGGAAAGGATCACAGGTGATGGGCACATCGAAAATGCCTCATCCTTCTGCTCTGAAATTTGTATTTACAACTCTGGATAGTATGTTGATTTGGCTCAAAGACTTCCAGTTAGTATTCCCTAATGTACAGGATGGTATTTGAACAGCTGTGTACGATGCTGATGGTGACATATACTTAGTGTCCTAGGTGTACATTTTGCTCTGTGTATGTTGAGCAGAAAAATTGGTGCCTGTCCCAAAGAACTTCAGTCTAAATGTAGCCTAATAAAGAGGACTAAAAAAAATAAAATAAATCTTAGGTTTCAAATTCCTAGGTGACATCACCTCATTCTCTTTAGTGTCAGCTCTGCATGCTTCTTTAAATTGCCTTTTCTCAGCTTTGGAAGTGGCTTGGGTTATTACTTTGACTGAGGGCAGGTATGGCACAGTGCTGAGACAGAGCTGTGAAGTAGGATGCCTGTGATTCAGATTTCTCCTCTGCCCTGAATTCACTAAGTGTCTCAGGCAGCAGTGTCATAGAAGCTGTTCAGAACACAAAATAAATGGCCACTTTCCAGTGTCGGCTTAAAATTCAGCTACATCAGAACAATTGACGGGTGACATTCAAACACTTTCTGTACACCTGAAATAACTGCACATTGTTCATTAAGAATGTTACTCAAAGACACAAGCATGGCCTCTAGGTAGGGCCTCGGCAGACGACTAATACAGTCGTCTTGGAGGCCAGGAAGAGGAGGAGCAGCTGTACGAGCGGCGCCCCTTCCTGTTCCCGAGGTTGCCCTCGGAGCAGCCGGCCCTCCGCACGGCCGGCGCTCCCAGGGCAACCTCCCGCCGCAGCGTCCGGACACGCTGCGGCGGAAAAGTCAGGGAAAGTGCGCCCTACGCGTTTAGGGTGCACTTCCCCTGATTTCTGAAAGGAGCGCTATTTTTGTGCTCCTTTCAGGGACGACGCCGGAGCGCCGCGGTGCGGAGGCTGCGGTCCCACGGCGCTCCGTCCCAGGGCGTCCCTGACGCCCTGGTGTGCTTCCCCCCGTAGTCTGCCTGGAAGCATACAGTGATGCCTGCTATGTTTGTTCTCTCTCTCTGTCACACACATGCACACAAAAGCCATTTATGTTAATCAGTACCTCTGTGAAGGTGTTTTGATGCATGAGTGCTAAAAAGTGCTGAGGGTTTGTTTGTTTTTTAAAAGTTATTTCCACTAAAGAAAGGGCAAGGATTATTTAAGTATTATACATGTGGAACTCCTGGGTCTTGAGCTTTCTGATGTTGGAGACCAGGAGATTTCCTCCTCCCAGTGTGCCATGTTTGTGCCCATTGACTATAGCTTGTTTTGTTCTTTCCTGGAAACTTGTTGCAGACAGGCAGCCAATAGCTCATGTACTACCACCAGTTCATGTGCCATCATTTTGAGTATACTGACATAAACAGTGCCCTTGTATTAACACAAGCTGGACTTTAAGTTCTCATACTTCAGCCTTTGAGTTTTCTACATTGTCCAAATGCCCAAACTTCTTGTGACCCAGCTCATTTTAATTAGATTTTTATGAACGTGGCTTTCCCTAATGTGCTGTGTAATCCTTTTTACCATTTAGCAGGATGACACATACAACCAGATAGGTGAATTTATCCTGGGTAGGTTGATCCTATATATATATATATATGTGTGTTCAGTTATTTTAGAAAGATCTATTTTACCACTGATGCCAACATGAGCTGAACAACATTCCTGTTAAGTGGATGAACATTTGGTTCAGTAACTACACATAATGTCAGACTGGAGGGAAGTCATGAACATATTTCCTGTGGACTCTGTTCTTAGCCCTGTGCATCCAAGGTTTTGATAAATGACTTGGGTGAGTTACTAGAGGAAGTTCTTATAAATACGTGGGGAGTGAGTAGGTGGATAACACCATGGAAATCAGAAGCAAGATTATCTTGGCAAGTTAGTATGCTTGACTGGAAAAAAAAAATACAACAAAATTTAGCAGAGAGAAAAAGAGAATTCTAAAACATTCACTGAAAACATTCAGTGGCCCAAGTATGGGATGGGGCGCTTGGTACATGTGGAAAGGACCTAGGTGTCCCAGGCAACAATAAGCTGAACGTGAGCTCTTAATATGATGTGGTTCTGTTCAACTACTTTAATCTTAGACTTCAGTAACATAAACATAATATCCAGGTCACAGACAATAAGAACTAATAGTTCTACTTGTAGCTTGTTTGGCTACATCTGGAGTGCAGTATCCACTTTTTAGTGCCACATTTTATAAAAGACAGTGGCAAACTGGCAAGGAGTGTGTCTAAAGGTGAGTGAGCAGGATGATGTAGAGAGTTTGGAAACCAGATATTGTGCAGAGCCATAAGAATGGCAGATTGTATTTAGTCTGGAGGAATAATGTTATTTATTTATTTGTTTGTTTGTTAAATTTAATCCCTGATTGGACTACCACTGGGTGGGGTATAAATAATAATAATAATAATTATTATTATTATTATTATTATTATTATTATTTAACTGAAAATAGTGTTCATATAGTACAGTGGGATCTTGTTATCCACTGGGGTTTGGTTCTAGGATCCCCCATGGATAACAAAATCCATGGATGCTCAAGTCCCATTAAATATAATGGCAGAGCAAAATGGTGTCTCTTATATAAAATGGAAAATCAAGGTTTGCTATTTGGAATTTATACTTTTTCTGAACATTTTCAAGCCATGGATGCTTGAATCCATGGATAAAAAAAATCTGTGGATAAGGAGGGCTGACTGTATTCACAATACACTGGGCCCTTGGTATCCACTGGAGTTTGCTTCCAGGACCCCTCCATGGATACCAGAATCCATGGATGCTCAGGTCTCGTTATATTGAATGGCATTGTAAAATGGTGCCCCTTGTGTAAAATGGCAAATTCCAAGTTTTTTTTCCTAATTTATATATATTTTAAAAATATTTCAAGCCATGGATGGTTGAATCCATGTATAAAGAATCCATGGATACAAAGGACCGACTGTACAATAGGTATTTTATATATAATACAGTGTGTACTTTTGGAACACCTCCCAGTTGTTCTTTTATTAGCAAGCAAAGGCAATATTTTTGGCAGCTAACT
Organism: Phrynosoma blainvillii; assembly: GCA_026167975.1. Taxonomy (NCBI): domain Eukaryota; kingdom Metazoa; phylum Chordata; class Lepidosauria; order Squamata; family Phrynosomatidae; genus Phrynosoma; species Phrynosoma blainvillii. Next base: position 161,464,389 of record JANUYF010000004.1, read on the forward strand.
GCTTACTGAGGCTTTTTGTTGGTTGGGTGATTGTTTTCTTTATTGTTTATAATTTGTATTTTCTTTATTGTTTATAATTTATTTGTATTTTAATATTTGAGCTTGGTTTTGGGCTAATTGTATTTTTTAAAATTCAGTCTTGCTGTAACCTGCCTTGAGTCTCACTTTTGGGAGAAAGGCAGAATATAAATCCAATAAGTAAATCCATTAAAGAATGAAAGCCAGACATGAGACTGGTCTTCACTGGAGGACTACTGTGCAAAAGATAGAACAGACCTGTTATTTATGTGCTGCATCCAGGAGGGTAGAAATTCCAGAGAAATAGCTTTTGTCTCCACATTAGAACATGTGTCCTCATGGTATGGGCAGTTTTACAAGAGAACAGACTGCTTGGGAGAGGAAGGGGAGAGCTCCCCTTTCCCAAAAGAGCTTAAACAATAGTTGGACAAGGGTACTGAAACTATACCCTGTCCTGTAGATTCTGGTGCACTGAGCAGAATGTTGGATGATAATCTGAAAAGACCTGGGAAGGCACCCACAAGTTAATATATAATAAGGGAATTATTTTAGCTCAATTAAAATATACCTTAGGCTGGGACAACATTCAACCTGGGATCTTAACCCTTTTTATGCTGGTTCCAAATCATGAAGAACTCCAGAGGCAATTTCAAATAGCTTTTGTAGTTTTATTAATAAAGAATCAACACATGCACATTCTCTCTCTCTCTCTCTGTCACTCAGATACACACACACATGAACTAATGAAATAAAGGTGGAAGAAAGGGAAGAGTGGAGGCCTTGCTAATGGTGATACTTTACTGATCCTGAAGCTTGGCTCCAGTTGATGGTCATCCGGAACAGAGGTGATTCAGTAGCTGCCGCGGCAAATGGGAATGCTGGCTTATTGAGGAATCTAGTAGAAGTTGGACAGAGTGCCTGTCCTGCTTCAGACTAGACCAACTTGCTATTGCCTAGGTCAGGGGTAGGCAACCTTTTTGAGCCGGGGGCCGGGTTGCTGTCCCTCAGACAATTGGGGGGCCGAAGCACCAAATAAATAAATAAATAAATAAATAAAAATATATGCATGCACACTCTCTCAGCCCCAGAAAAGCCATGGCAAAACCCCTGTGGAGATTTTGTCAAGAAAACCTCAAGAACAAGTAATAACAACAATAATCAATATCATGATGGCGGGCGGCAGCGGCGGGGGACAATGGGGGGCAGCAGCAGCAGGGGTGGCAGGACCGGCCTGGGGCTGGTCCATAGGCCTCGGGGGGGCATATCCGGCCCCTGGGCCTTAGGTTGCCTATCCCTGGCCTAGGTGGTGGAATGTATACTCAAAATCATATCCTGGAGCAGTACTCTCAGAATGAATGGATAACTCACTGCTAAATAGTTTTTCATGAGAAGATTGTTCTGGAGATTGAGGAAATGTTTGGATAATTGGCGTGAATATCTCAGACAAAGGGAAACTTCTACTACTAGAGAAATCCCCTTTGTCTGTATATGCACAGCCACCTTCTTCAGCCAGGATCCCATCATTGTCCTCCACAGACAAAGGGATTATGCTTGTGTCTTTGGGTGATCTCACTGTGGTGGGTGCCCTTGCTTCCTCCCTTGTTAGAGCCAACTGGATTTCCAAATATGGTATGGCAAGATTTCCGCATTGGGGTTGCCTTTCCAGGTCACCCACTCCATTTTCCCTTTTAATATTAAATTGATATCAAATATGAGGGGTGATCGGGGGCCTGACCTTGAGGTAACAGACCCCCTTTTCTGAATTTTCTTCTACCTGTTTAATTTCAGGTGTCCGCTTAATAACAGTTAGCTCAGAATACTGAACAGCAATCTTTCTGTTGTGAAACTACCTTCCTGTGCACAGTCTTTAATATGGTATTTTTAAATGAGACAAGTTTAATATATTTACATAGGAATTTGGCAGCAAAGAGGATGGAACCAGAACTGTAGAAACCAAACTTTAATTGTAAGGCATCGTTCTGGGGAGGGTGCATGATTCTTGGGTGCCATCATCTCATTTTTAGGTGACTAAGTGTCTATGACTTGTTCTGTCCTACGTTATTAGCATGCTGTTTTTTGGCTAGCCTACAGCCTACAGAAGGTTTCTGCTTACATAAAAAAATCCAGGCATCCTTCCTGTTCTCAAAGAATGTTCCCTTAGCTTCCATGTACCCATAGACTTCAATCATTCTAGAAGTGTCCAAATGTTCAGACACATTGCAAGCTGTTACATTAGCATACCACCAGTTTTATCATTATCTTTTAAAAGGATCAGCCCTCCCTTTCATTGCCCTCTTGGGCAGACTTTGCCTCCAGCAAGAGTTATAAATGTGTTCATAATTAGTGTTCTTACAGGTTCCTTACATTATGTCTCCACAACTTTTTCCAGTTAGCTAATGTTTTTCGTCTTTTCTTGTACAGTCCCACCTATAATAATTATTCTTGCTGCTAACATCATTCTTTATTTTTCACCCCACATTTTTTATGGTTTATGAAGGAATTTCTTTTCGCAGAACTGACATACAACACTGGTCTTCATTTTCTCTTTTTCGGATCATAAAAATAATGCAAAACAACCCCCAACACTAGTTATACATAACCGTTCACAAAACTGGTTGGTTGTGTTGGCTAAGAAATCAATCTTTCTTGAGTTAGTATATCCATTCTTTAACAGAAAACACTGGGATGTCAATTCCATATTGGAATAAAATTTTCACAGCTACTGTCAAGTGCCTGGTGGGAAGAATATACCTGCATGGAAAAAGTACCACCATGGCCAATACCTATTATTAAAATAATAAATAAAGAAGGGCCATATTTTCAACTGACCCTCACACAAGCTGAAACACAAACAAAAGGTCTCACTCTGTTTTTCTAAAAATAAACAGTTCTGCAGAACTTCTTCCAATACATTCTTCTGCTGTTCTCCTTCAGTAAGTTGTTCAGTTCTTTTCTTGCTTTGTCAAGGTACTAGGACCTACAAGAATGACCAAAATTTATTTTGCTAAAAGAGAAAGAGTGTCACAGGGCCATGACTCAGCTGAAGAAATTGTGATTAAGAGAGTAGGGTAGGAATGCCTTCGTGATCAAGAATTGTGTTAAAGTTAGATAGAAGGCTTCGAGGTTTGTTTTATGCTGCTTCTAATAACTCTATTGCATTGAGTATTTATTTCATGTATATGTGCTAAATGTGTGGTACCCTGAGAACGTTGTTAAAAGATGCAGTTGGAGACTGAATCAGCTTTGAACTGCTTATACGTATGATACCATTTATGTTTTCATGGAATGGTTTTGTCCCTTCGCCAGTTTTTCTCAATAGATTCTGAGAGCATGCTCACAGTGTGGGAGAGATTGTTGGAATTGCTCTTGTTTTTAATTTGGTTTTTCCCTAAAGAAATGTATGTAACACAGCCCTGGGCCTTCTCATGGATGATGGGAAGTTTAAAAAACATTAACATGTATGAATGAACTAAACTAAAATAAAATAAACTTAATATAAATAGTTGATGAACAGTGGTCACTTGGTGAAGAGCGAAGGTAAAGTAGTCCGTGTTTAAATAAGACAATATGAGACAGGAGTAGGTTGAGCAAAATTGCCTCAATGCCTTGCATATGTACTTAGAGTAAATACTTTTTTAGAAGCGCTTAGTGCTATTGCTTATTTTAACTGTATTTTGTGAAATGGTTATAGCTTTGCTTTTTTAAAGCTACAAAGACTGGCTTTATATGCATTTAAATAGGAGATCCTGCCACCTGTTCTGACATTTGGAGTTAGGTGGTCAGTCTAATAAGCAAGGTTTTTTTTCTTTACATATCCTAATTGCCTGTTTGTTTCACTGTTTTTTGGGGGGAAATAGTAAAATGAGTCCAATCTGCTGCTTCATTGCACAAACAGGAATGCAGTTGTCAGTGGTCCTTGAGGTTGTGCTGTTCAAAGCTTTTTAAAACCTTCTCAAGCAGTGCATAAGACTGCAATGAGGCTGGAAGGGGAGAAGGTCCCATTTGTGCAAGCTGAGATCAACTAGTGTGACAGTGAAATTAAATCCTTGGATGCAGTTGGTTAAATTTTGTTGATTAAAATGCAACTGGAGAAACATGTCAAGGTGGTGACAGAATAGTAGGTAACATTATAAAGGAAGTGAAGTTTCTTTCCTTGGGGTAGACACATTTTTTCTCTTGACTTGTTTATAAGTGCTCAACTGGATCAGTGTTGACAGTTCCAGGAAGTATATTTTGGTAGAGGGCATATTCTTAAAATAGCTGTCTCTTACTAGATTTTAACCTTAAAAGCTTTCATTTCCAAGGGGTCTTTATGAAGAATTTTGACATGGGCTGGGCTGACTGTTAGCAATGATGCATTCCATTTGTGCAAAAGATAAATACAGTTATTGCTGCAATTCAAGGCCAATCTTAAGCTGTGATTCACAGGAGCCACATGAGTAAGATAAACATTCTAGTGAGCAAGTTTTATGGGGAAAGGCTTACGGAGCTAGATATATTGACCTAGTTTTAATAGCAAATCAGAAAGGGGACAGGATTGCTTATCATTAGACTAACAACTGGAGAAGGCTCCTATACTTTTAATGATTGTGTAGAAGAGGAAATTGCAGCAGATGTTACTTGTCATGCAACAAGGCCACAAACAATGCCTGCTGAAATTCTCTCCACTGGCAGCCCTACCTTTCATATTCCTCTGGCAACAGTTTTAGCTTAAAGTTAAACATTAGAAACAGGAATCCATGGACCTGCTCAGTGGGTATGGTATGGGTATGCATAACATCCACTAGCTGAGCTACATCTTTTCCTCCATGCTCTTGGTAAATTAGAGGAGGTAAGAAACACCAGGAAGGTCTCCCACTCTCCCACCTTTGAAGGCCAGTAAAAATAAAAGAGACAAAAGAAATTCCACCTGTTTTTGGAGTCATCTCCTTCCATCAGAGGACTCAAGGTCTTATCTTGCTTTTATGGTTAAGAAACAGAAGAAGCAGCATCCCCCAACCTTACTATACAAATGAGAAAAATCTTGTTTTTGGAGGAAAAGTTTAGGAAGAAAAAGGGTTTCTGATGATGAGAAGAGACAGAGGCTTGCTAGTAAACCAAGGGAGTGTTACTGGAGTTCTCATTGGAAAACTCTCAAGGAAATTTGTCAGTGAAGTAACTGCTTAAAAGTGTAGAACCTTTTCGTTTAAAAAGCTTTTAAGAAAAACTTTTTTTAACTAATATTTTAGCTTTTTTATCCTGGTTCGGAAATGTGGAGGCTATGCAAAGTCTGTCAGTTTGGTGAATTGTGAGATCTCTTCGAATGGAATTTCATATATTTCTTGTCTACCTATCTTCCATTCTTGCCAAGCCAGTTCTTGATGCTGGAAACATTCGCTTAGCAATCTCATTCCATCAAATGCCATTTTACTATCAATAGTCCAAGGTGTCTAAGTGCATAGTCTCTTGATAGCCATTGAGTCTATAGCTGTGCTGCCAACATCTCCAGTATCACAGAGAACTTTGCAAAACATCAATCTACATGATATAATGGGGAAAGTAATTTCTGCCTTTCAAGGCCAATAATCAGGTATATTTATATATTGGAGTATGTGTGTGTGTGTGAGTGAGTGAACATGCCTCTTTCAAAGAGCACTGCTGGTTTTGAATTGAGTCCACAGATTTTGGCTAACCTTAGTAAATCAGCTATTATTTCTGATTGCTCTGCTCCTACTGTATCTGCCACATTTCCTGCCATATACTAAATTGTAATGCATATGGAAACACTTAAAAAGCTTGTGAAGAACAGCTTGAAATCTGAGAGGAACCCTCATCTCTTTTCAGGGAAAAAGTAGAGTTCAGTCCCTGGCCTTGCATGTTGTTTTGGATGCTAAGAGACTTCAAAACACAGTGTGAAGGTTTCTTGGAGCCAGCCAGGGGCATAGTACCAAGCAAAGTCCATCAGAGATGAGACAAAAATAGCCCCCAGTTGTGTACAAGAGCTTACCAACCAGTTACAGTTCTTAGACTCTATCAAGAGTCTCTTCTCATCATCAGCAGTCTAATATGTCAGGCCAAAGGAGTGTACAGTAGTGTGGTCAGTTTATGATGCAGGGTCCAAGGTTCTTGAGAAGCATGAGCCAGGAAATGAGCTGAAAGTGTGTCCCCCCCCCCCTTTCTAGAATGGTTGGTTGTCAGCAATGACCTCCGGAAGAATATTTATAGTCTGGTAGCCACCTGTACCTGTTGTCTGATTAATGAGCATTTCCTATTCAATGCTCTGAGCCTTACAGCCCTTCCCTTTCTCACCTATGTTGGGATGTAGTAGGTACTATTAAGTCTGTGTGCTTTGGCTGCTTGGGAATGTCACTGCCTGTCTCAAGCACTGGCATGTCCCCCTGTCCTTCTATTTCCCTGTCTGTGTCATAGTGTGAACCTGGGTCCTGGGTACTAGGCATGATACCCTGTCCTTCTATTTCAATGTCTGTGTCATAGTCTGAAGATGGGTCCTGGGAATGAGACCTGACAAGACCCTAGAGAAGGAAGGAAGATAGGGGTGGTAATCATATGAGGCCATCATGAGATGTGTTTCTGGACCAGGGGTAGGCAACCTTTCCCCTTTAAGGGCCAAGAGACTTCAGCTCCCAGAATCCCAGGAGCTATTGGCCAACATGGCTGAGGCTTCTGGGAGCTGAAGTCCCTCGGCCCTTAAAGGGGAAAGATTGCCTACCCCTGTTCTAGACCTTTGGTCTTGGAGCTTCGTTGCAAAAATAAGAAGAGTTGCATATGTGCGTGTGATGTAAGAAAACATACAGTTTGGGGTTATGTGATAACTGGGTGCTTTGTAATGACTGGAATAGTCCTAAATGTTTACAGGGCCTACTCACTCTTACATCACATTCTGTTCTCCATTATCTTGAGTTATTAATGATTCGATAGACAGTACTAAGTACTTCTGAGACTATTTTTGAGAATAAAAATAATTCTGAGCACCTAATATTATATTCAAATGTGTTTCAAATCTCAGAAACAGAATTAAAAAAAAAGAAACACCTTCTGGGAACAATTTTCTTGCTACTTTCTAACCAAGTCTTTTAGTAAATGAGGATTAGGTTTTTAAAAATCAGCTTTAAAACATTAATACTCTGGGGAAAATCTTGTTAAACCCTTAAGATTATTTGTAAAGGATTACTTTAGGGATTATTATTTTTTTTTAGTCAAAACAAATTCTGTTGGAAGCGTTAAAGTTTTAAGATAAACCTGAGTTTTCCTCCAACTCTCTTCTATTTCGTATTTAATTCCAGAACAATGTCTACTTGTCTATGCTTGGTTGTTGAAGGAGTATAGGAAAGTCTGTTTTAAAATTGTTGACCGTATGGTCTGGGCATTTCCTTGTTCAGTTCTTTGACACATTGTGGGGTTTTGGGTTTGTTTTTTTTGTTTTTTTTGTAAGTATGTCTTATACAAAATAAGAGAGTACAGCTTTAGGTGCTGCAGAAACAGGTAGGACATAGCTAAGTGATAGAACATATGTGTTTTACAGTTGAACATCCCAAGTTATGTCTGTAGAATTTCATGGTGAGGAATCTTCAGCTTTAGTTTACTTGATATCTAACTATTACTAAGCCAAAATAACTCTTTGGTGGATTTTTGTTTGAATAAGCGAAAATAATTTAAAATCAGCAACCTATAGAGTCCTGAAGGTCCACTGATGGAATGCATATTTTGGTTTAAATTTCACTGATTGGGCCTTATTTTGAGATTGCACAAGTATGACTTTATTCTCTACAATGCAAATTCACACAGCGAGTCTTCCCTGTACTATTTCCTATATCCCCCAAAAATCTTTTCCAAAGGATGGGAGGGGAGAAGCTGAATATTGTGCGTATGTGTGGGGTGATATGAGATTATAGTGTGAGGGGCAGATTGTCAGGAGAATAACATTATGTAGTGATCAAAGACATAGCAGTATTAGTCTGAAATATCAGTATGCAAAGGGATCTTGTAGCATTTTTAGGGATTAACTGAGAGAAAGAAGCTGAGAGAAAGAAGTGCTAGTTCACTCCATGAATCTGAAGTAAAAGACTTGGGTTGCATCCCCACTTGAAAAATAATATAGTTTGACACCACTTTATCTGCCATGGAAGCTATGGAATTCTGGGAATTGTAGTTTTGTGAGACACTTAGCCTTCTCTGTCAGAAATTTCTGGTGCCACAAAAAACTACAAATCCCAAAATTCCATAGCAGTGAGCCATGCCAGTTCAAGTGATGTCATATTGAATGAGTTCTGCATTGCAGATGCAGCCTAAGGCTGTGAAAGCTTATGCTACAACTTCTTTTAGCTAGTCTCAAAGGTGGTACAAGATCCCTTTGCATGTTGTGTAGCAATACAAGACTTCTCTGTCCTATTAGGTGATGCACTCATCCCAGAAAGGCACAAGCCATGCTTGACAGTTCCCCCAAACCTCAGGAGGGGCTTTGGAGAAGGTACAGAGAGATGCAGGAGGGAAGAGAGGGATGGAAAGGTCAGTTGCGTGAGATTGCCTTCCATTAATGTAGTGTTGGATTTGACCTTGTCTCTTGTGTTGTCATGCGTAACATTTTTCCTTTCCTGACTTTAACGGTGATATAATTGCACATACCTTCATGTTGTTTTTTTTATCTCTCATATAATTCCTCTTTGCTTCATGAACGCCTTCTGAGCATGCAGTAGGAAAAAGCATCAAGCAGAATAGAAGCATAGAAGCCAGAAGGTTATTGCTTGCATTAGTTCCCAGCTGTCCAATTAAATATGTAAACAGTGCTTGTCTGTTTAACATTTATATATTGATGTATGATACATATGTGCTTATGCCCATTTTTGGAAATGACATTAAAAGGGAATTTAAAGGACATTGGATCCCAAATTAATCATGTTCAAAGTGGAATTGCTGAAATCAGTCTGACTTAACTTAGGGCCTTTGCAGACTGCCAGAAATAGTGCAAATTGAGGCCACTTTAACTGCCCTGACTCAGTGCTAGGGAATCATGGGAACTGTAATAATAATAATAATAATAATAATAATAATAATAATAATAATAATTTTCATTTATAACCCACCCCTCTGCTCGGCAATCGGGGCGGCATACAACAGATTAAAATATAACAAGTTAAAACAGTTCCATACTCCCACCACTAACTCACTTACCCCTTAAAACAGAATTAAACTATCATGAAATTAAAATCAAAACAAATTCAATTAAAAACACCAAACCATCCTGACCAAATTACCTACATATCACAACGGTGGAAAAACTGGCAGTTCACATTCAATTCTTGCCGGGCAGCTATTCTGGAAAGGCCTGCCAGAAGAGATCCGTCTTTACTGCCTTTTTAAAGGCAGCAAGGGTAGTAATAAGACGGATCTCGTCCGGCAGGCAATTCCACAGTCTGGGAGCGGTCGCAGAAAAGACCCTCTGGGAGGTCTGCGAAAGCTTGGTCTTTATTGGTTGTAGCAGATTCTTCCCAGAGGACCGAAGTGCGCAGGGGGATCATACCGGGAGAGGCGGTCCCTAAGATAAGATGGACCCAAGCCATGTAGGGCTTTAAAGGTTAAAACCAACACCTTGTACTGTGCCCGGAAACTAACTGGCAGCCAGTGGAGGGATTTAAGCACTGGTGTTATGTGCTCCCTCCTAGATGTACCAGTAATTAACCTGGCTGCCATATTTTGCACCAATTGCAGTTTCCGGGTTAAGCACGAGGGTAGCCCCATGTAGAGTGCGTTACAGAAATCCAGATGTGAGGTTACCAGAGCATGTATCAGTAGTTTATTGTGGCACCAGAGCTCTCTGACAGAGAAGGCTCAGTGTCTCAGAAAGAAATACAATTCCCATGATTCCCTAGCACTGAGCCAGGGCAGTTAAAGTGGCCTCAAGCTGCACTGTTTCTGGCATGACTGACTTAACTCCCATTTCTTTTCAATAGATAGATCCTAAATATAACTAAATCTGGATCCAATGGCATAATTCAGATCATAGCCTTAAAAAAAAAATCCTTCTGGTTTACCAACTGCAAGCATGCGGCATATGGAATAACTATGTAGCTATAAATAGGAAAAAATAATTCAGAGTCAGGATTTTGGAACACAAGTATAATAAAATAGTTTTAGAATACAATTCAGCATTTAATCACACATGAGTATATGGAAATAGATCTCATACATACCCCGTCTTCCATATGTTCATCTCTCTGGATCCTAATTTTGACACTTAAAATTAGTTAACCTTTGTTTCATTTCAAATGCTTTTGAAGAAAATAAACACATTACTAGATAATTTTCAAGGATCCTTTAAAAAGAAAGGAGCTGTTGGATTTTTTTTGTTAAACCTTTATCCAGCCCATATTCCAAGGACCCTAGGGCAGGACGTCTGGTGGCTGGATTCATTCAGAGCTGTCTTGCACGAGGCCTGAGACACCCATATTTTATTTAGGGTAAGAATGGAAAAAATATGATTTTCTTCCAGCTGTTGTTGGGACTATAGCTCTCAGAATTCTTCACTGATTGCTATATAAGCTAGGAGTGCTAGAACTTGCAGTCTAACAGCATCTGGACAGTTGTATGATTCCCATTCCTCTGTTAGCTACCTATCTGAAGAGATAGTGGGGAAGTTATCTGACACCAATTGGGCTGGGCTCCGTCCAGGCAGAGCCAACAGGAGAAACTGACTAATGAACTTCCTAGAAGAGTGTTGTTGTTTTTAAATGGCGTGTTTGTGCACTGGATTGGATAAGCCTAACTTCACTGTTCCTGATAAACAGTGCACTCAACACATAATTAAAATACAAAGCTCATTTTTTGCAGGTCTGTTTAGATCATCAGGATGAGTTTTCCTAAAATTTTGGCCAACCTCTGACAACTGTGACCAAAGAAAGTCCACTCTTGCCTCTTACTCTGAAGTGAGGAAGAAGGCTATGTCATATCAAGCTGTCCTGAGTCCCAGTTTTTAGGGTAAAGGTTGAGTATAAATACAGGTGATGGTCATGCTGGTTGTTGTGATGATAGTAATAATATCAGCAGCACCATAATCACTCGTCTGGATAGAGTTTCTCTCCAGAGTTCACTGTGATATGAGAGCCTCTGCCCAATATCAATCAGAATGGTGTGCCTCTCTTAACATGCAAAAGAAGCACACCTGATGAACTTTCTGCCTACTACAGAAACTTAGGAAGTAGTTAAATCAAAGTCAGTGTTCACTATAAGCTCGTGAAAGCTTTTCCAAAGTGTTATTTGAAATGTGGCGCTGGAAAACAGTGCAGAGAATACTGTGGACAACCAAAAGACAAACAGATTAAGCCTGAAATTTCCCTGGAAGCCAAGATGACAAAACTGAGGCTGTTGTACTTTGGTCACATCATGAGAAGGCATACTCATTAGAAAAGACAATAAATGCTGGGAAAGTTACGGGGTAGTAGTAATTGTTGTTGTTATTGCTATTGTTATGACTATATTTATTTGTATCCTACTCTTTTCCCCCAGAACTGGACTCAGAAAGAGAGGGAGACCACACACCAGGTGGATAGACTTAACCGAGGGGGGGGGGGGCATGGGCCTAAGTTTACAGGACCTAAGCAGAGCAGAGAGGAGGATAGGAAGTGGAGGATATGATTTCGATGAAGGAATAGTCTAATTTGCAGATGATGCCAAATTAGGAAGGGTAGCTAAAACCCCAGAGGACAGGATCAAAATTCAAAATTACCTTAATAGATTAGAAATCTGCGCAAAGGCTAACAAAATGCATTTCAGCAGGGAGAAATGTACAATACTACACTTGGGCAGTAAAAATGAAATGCAGATAGGTTGGGTGACTCTTGGCATGACAGCAGTACATGTGAAAGGGATCTAGGAGTTCTAGTAGATTACAAGTTGAACATAAGTCAACAGTATGATGCAGCAGCTAAAAAAGCCAATGCATTCTAGGCTGCATCAATGGAAGTATAGTGTCTAGATCAAGGGAAGTAATAGTGCCGCTCTATTCTGCTTTGATCAGGCCTCACTGGAATACTGTGTCCAGTTCTGGGCACCACAGTTCAAAAAGGATGATGGGAAGCTGGAGCATGTCCAAAGGAGGGCGACTAAAATGGTGAAAGGTCTGAAAACCATGCCTTATGAGGAGAGACTTAGGGAGCTGGCTATGTTTAGCCTTGAGAAGAGAAGGTTAAGATGTGATATGATAGCCCCTGTTTAAACATTTGAAGGAATGTCATACTAAAGAGGGAGCAAGTTTGTTTTCTGCAGCTCTAGAGAATAGGATCTGGAGCAATGGATTCAAACTACAGGAAAAGAGATTCCACCTTGACGTTAGGAAGAACCGCCTGAGACCAAGAGCTGTTCAGCAGTGGAATATGTTACCTTGGAGCAGTAGCATCCCCACCTCTGGTGTCACCCGCTGTGGAAGAGCGTGGCTGCCAGGGGATGTGGCCAAAAGGCCACGCTCAACTCTTCTCCTTCCCTGCTGCCTGGAGCAGCCCAGGAGGAGAGGGGCAGGGAGGGGAAAAACTGGGCGGGGAGGGGGATGTCTAGGAGATGGGCCTGCCTTCCTCCTGTGAGTAAATAGCCCTTGTGGTCTCTTCCAGTTCTGTGAGGTCTTGGAGATGTCTCATCCGCATGCGTGCCATGAATCAGGGTCGACTCGAGGGCATTTAACAACAACAAAGTGGTGTTGTCCATGCAGCAAAATACAACAAAAGCCAAACCCACAAGCAGTAATAGGTTGGGGTTTTTTTTAGCAAACTCCAAAGCAAAATAAAAATAAAAATATGCAAGCTTTCGAAGCTTCATTGGCTTCTTCACCAGGCAAAGATGTTGAAAATCACACAGGAGTAAAATGGTGATGATATTAGATTCACAGGCCTGCATTCTGTCTGAGATGTTGTCTGAGATATTGTTACTGGGAGATTTTAGTGCAGACAGAGGCCACTCCACTTCTTGGCCATGGTTGGAAACAAAGAGCAATAAAAAAAGATAATAAAATTTCAATTCCCATTAGCAACAGAAATATAACTTCTCTTGAGATCCAGTTGTTCTGTCTTGTGTGAGAATATTTAATTTCTTAACTTTTCTGTTGAAAAACATCATTGGAAAACTATTGCAAAGAAGTGAAAAGTATGTAGAGCCACAAGAATATGTTGTTCACTTCACATGCCTCTGCCTATGAGACAGGTACCAGAGGAAACAATTTAATCTGTATGTAGACTGTGAAATTCAGGAATAGCATTGGTGGTTAAATACTGCTATTGACAATATTTGTGTGCGACTGTCGCATTCAAATACTGGGTAGACCTCTATATCAAAAGGGACGATGGAAGGACTGGGAAGAGAAATGAAGGAAATTAACAATAATACAGGATGGGAAGAAAGATAGAAGGAGTCTGCCAAGAATTTGAAGTCCTTTTTATTTACAAAAAAAAAAGTGTTTTGTGCAAAAAGTATGAGTTTTTCACCAAAAAGTCCTGAAAATAAGATTTTCCAAAAGTGCTTAGTAATGATCATGATCTTGGAAAGGACTTGAATCCCAGGGTGGGGGGGATTTACACCCTTAACCCAGAAACTACTGTAACCATGGGAAGAACAAGATTTTACCTTCCTCCACTCCTCCCTATTTATATGGAAGTATGACTGGTTAAATCCTGAATACCCTCCAGTCTAGTTTGGGTTTCTCTCTGTGTGTTTGTATTTAGAAGGAAAGAGTTTTGTTGCACCTTAAAGCATATTATATGTATTATGGCATAAGCTTCTGTGGGTATGTCTTTGGTAATTGAGAACCATTTCTACTTACAGATGGAGAGTCCATATTGACTGGCTATTTACTAATATTTTGCTAGGTCCAGGAAGCAGGAGTTACAATAATCAAAGCAGTTTTGTATGCTGTGATAGGATGTTATCTTGCTTTTGGGGAGTTTCCTCCCAAAAGCATCTTAGTTAAGATAAAGTCTCTTCCTCCCTTCCCTTCCCAGTTTCCTGTCCTGATGCCAGAAATTTTTCTTTATACGGTACTACTAATGATCTTATTTGGGGACACATGTCCCGGGCCATTGCAACATTTTCTTTAAAGAGTTGACACAGGGTTTCTGTGGTGCATTTTTGCCTTTAGTCAGTCATGTGGCCTGTCTGTGGGAATTACCAATGCATGCATACTAGAGAAGTGATGCACAGTTTGAAACTCTCCCAAACACATTGGCCAACTCCAATTCCAAGGCATCACACTGCATTTTGGGGTTGGTTAGGATTCCTGTGGGCTGCTCCCTCCTTGGGCAGGAGTGTGAAGATTGCCACGCTAGCCTCTAAAGGAAAGGCTGGAAAATGTGGCAAACTAGAGTCAACAGTTTATGCAATAGCCCTGAAGCTTGCTGAAAACCTCTCTTTATTTTCTAGAGTTGTATTTTTAAACAAAGTAGCAAAGGTTTTGTTCATCATTTAGACAAGATTACTGGTTTGTAGCATGGATATGTATATCTGTGTTTGATCTGCCTTTCTTAATGCTTTCTTAACGTTAAGAAAATGCTTAGTTTGCAGCTACTGAAAAACATCTATTATAAGTTTGCTTTTATAGTGGATCCTTGGTATCTGCTGGAGTTTGGTCTCAGGACCCGGGTGGATATCAAAATCCATGGATGCCCAAGTCCCATTATATACAATGGTGAAGTAAAATGGTGTTCCTTATATAAAATGACAAAATTAAGGTTTGTTTTATTTATTTATTTTTTATTTTCAAGTTGTGGATGTGGAATCTGTGGATATGCAGGTCTGACTATCATATTAACTATGCAAAAAAAAAAAAAAATACTGGGTTGTCATTTTTTCCTTTGTATTTCATATTGCAACAGTGTTTATGTTTCAGCAGTTATCATGGATCCATTACTTAGAAAAAAATCCGAATAATACAGCCATAAACAAATTCTAATATCTAAAAATTCCTTTTTTATGAACAGGATTAGTCATCAACTTTTCTTTTGTACTAGACAGAGATATGGTTTTAGCATAGAATAAGCAGCCATTCTCATTATACAGTATTTAGCACCCATACACTGTGCAATGAGTACAGTGAGTACCAGTTATATTACTTTTTCTTTTTAAAGAGCTTTCAAAAAGAACTAAAAGAGTTTCCCAGCAGTTCTGTCATTTGAATGCAGATATAGGGACATGGAACTGGGCTATTAAAAGTAGATTTTCCTGCCCCTTCCCTGTCAAGACACCCATTATAGCTCTCTAAAAATGCTCCACTGAGGGTCAGAGGACCCTGCTGAATTGGATGAATTGGGTTTGTTGAGTGGGAAGGATTCTCCAAAACTAGGCAGGAGACCTTCTGTAAGTGGAGCTCTTGTGCTATGGGAGGAAGATCCTGGATCCAACCCATTTTGTTCATCCACAGCTTGAAAATATTCCAAAGCAAATCTTGGTTTTGCCATTTTAGATATGGGACACCATTTTACTATGCTGTATATAATGGGGCTTGAACATCCACAGGTTTTGGTATCCACAGGGGCTCCTGGAACCAAATCCCAAGGACGCATTGTATTTATGCTTTTATAGATAATATTTCAGTTTTCTGTTGATTGATACTGTAAGCAGAGGGATACTATAACTTAGTATTCTGCTTTGTAGTTTCTGAACTGAGGCAACAGAGACATTGATAAAAATGTTATCTGTATAAAATATATTTTAGAGATTTTTGTACTGTAGGAACATGTATTTTCCTTATCTTCTTGAACGTCTATAATAACCTTTTTATAATAATAATAATTTATACCCTGCCCCTCTGAGATCAATCGGGGCGGGGTATAAATTATATTTAATGTAGTTATTATAGGTGAGAGTAGAAGCAGATGATGAATGCTTCTCTGGAGAGAAAAAGTTTGAATAATTTTCATATATTACTGTCCCCATACCTGGGTTGTATATCATTCTGCACCATTGTTTAAACATTTTCCCCAGACTATATTTTCCAGGATATTCTAAAAATGGCAATTTTATCTGTTAAAAGTCTTTTGAGCATAAAGAAACATCTCCATGCTTCTTTTTGGATACTGCTTTACAATCTTGTAATATTGTTAAGTAGGTAGTGACCTTTAATAAATCCCATTTGGCCAATTTAGTGTTAAGCTGACAACACTCCTGGAATGAATGTGTGTTTTGAGAGCTGACGTTTACTTTTCATTTCCATTTCATCTGATTAAAGCTGAAATTAATGATCAGCACAATTATAATAAATTGATACCACTTTAATGGCCAAGGCTCCTTCCTATGACATCTTGGGATTTGTAATATGTGGAGATAACTAATGATGGAAAGAATATTCAAGAACTGGGAAAGAGGCATCTCAAGTGTCGTAACCCCAGGAAGGAGAAGCCTTCTGAAGATTCTTCCTCCTTCTCTCCCTTCAATTCTTTAAACACACTTGAGGACTACACCTGCCCTCCCAACCCAGACCTTTTTCCTGTCCTCCCAACAAAGTCATGTAGTCTCCAGAGAACAGGACCCAGAACAGTGGATCCAAATTATAGGAAAGGAGATTCCACCTCAACATTAGGAGGAACTTCCTGACAGTAAGAGTTGTTTGACAGTGGAACACACTCCCTCGGAGAGTAGTAGAGTCTCCTTCTTTAAGCAGAGGCTGGATGGCCATCTGTTGGGGATGCTTTGATTGTCTGTTCCTGCATGGCAGGGGGTTCGACTGGATTGCCCTTGTGGTCTCTTCCAGCTTTATGATTCTATGATTCTAGCGGCTTGTGGGAGCAAGGAAGATCATTGCTCGCTCTTCTGATAGCTCATGCCATATGGTGACATCACCCTCTAGGATCTCTGGAGGACTCCTGGAAGTTCTGGAGGATGCCCACGTTGGGCACCAACTATAAGACTATAGCTGGCAATGATCTTCCTTGCTTGGCAGCCTCCTGCCCTCCCACTGGCCACTATATGGTCATGCCATAGGATGGGACGCAGCCAAGTGAGGATGACTGCTGCCTCTGTCCTTTTGCCATTGGCGCCAGCAACTAAGCTAATTTGGTGGACCCCACCCTACCCCACCAGCCATTACAATAGGCTTGTTGGGAAATGGGTTGCAGGGGACTGCCAAGTGAGGATCGCTGGCATTGCCTGTAGGAGAACATTGGCAGTCAGCAATCTTGCTCTTGCAACTGTCTTCACCTCAGTCCTGCTGGCCACTAAAATGGTCATGCGGTGGAGAGAGGGGGTAACTGAGCAAGGATGCTGGGTAAAGGGGAGGCAGTTGAGGAAGGAACATGGGTGCTACTTGTGTCAGAAGAACAGAGTCAGCTGTGGTGCATTCCTCACATGGCTGCTTCCCCTCCTGTTAGCCACTACAGTGGCTGTATGGCAAGGGGGTGGAATAGGAGGGGATTGCTTCTCCATGGGCCAAAATTTTCTCCCCTTGTGACAATGTCTTCAAATACTGCATTCTGTTGAAAAACATGCCTGCAGCGGAGGTGAAGGAATTGATTAAATTGTTGGTTCACCTTGTGGGAGTGAATAATGTAAAGATATATATCCTTAGGAGGTACCAATAATTTTTTCCTCTGAGCTACAGTATTAGATTTCTCTGACAGATAATTGTAAGTACATCATGAAACTATAGATCTCTGATTTCCACATGAGGCAGCTGTGGTAGTCAAAGTGGTATCAGAATGTGGTAATTGAGCAGTGTGGATTTCTTCCTGGACTCTGCAGCTTATATTGTATATAGAGGAGTCCTTTCCTTTGTATGTGCAGGAAAAACTTCATACCATGGAACGTACAGACATTTAGCAAGAAAATAATCAAATGAGGGGTCATTCTGACATTAATGTCTTGTATTTCAGTACAGAACTGAAGTCTGTATACACATGTTGAATGATAAATGTACTGTGTGATAAATCTGTGTGAACATGTTCAGAGTTTGTATATTCATAAAATTGTAATGCCTGAACATCCCTGTTTCCTCAGCCTTGACTCTAAACATGGCCTGTTTGTTGCCTTGAGAAGTTTCCTTCAGGGGAAAAAAGGTAGAAGAATAATTTATTTTTAGAAGGAATTTAATGTGGAAATACTTGGAGCATTTTGTTTGATCTTTTGCTTATAGTTATTCATCATTATTTCTTTAAGTTGAGCATGCTTCATAGAGTGTTTAGACGTGGAAATGGTATAATCGGAACATGTGTCCATAACAAGAGACACAAGATTTTGCTTGTTCAGTTTTCAGCTTCAGTTCTTGGTGTTTCAGACAAACCATCATGATCATTATACTGGCACAGGGGTTTTCCATTGTCAATATTGGGCTGCCTTTGGTGGGGGGGAAGAGGAAAATCAAAGGGATGTGCAGGTTCTATTACAGGTTTACACCTTCCTAAACCTGATAAGGCATTTCTATTTGTTACATGTGATTACTTGTTTGTCTTTGTGTCTGTATTTTACTCTCCCACCTCACCCCAGAATACTGTAATTACAAATTTCCTTAAATATTCCACAAACATACTTATTGCTTCGTTTTCTGAGTTAGCACATTCTTGCTTGCTTGATGTCCTCTAAACCATAAATGGTTCATTTAAATGGAAGAGCTGTATTTGCATCTGATACCTTCATTCCTAAAACTGTATTTGGTAGAGAGGCTCTATTCATAACAGATTTGCTCACTCAATGGAAAAAGCAGGGTGGGCTTCTGTGATCCTCTAAATGTTTTTGGATTGCAACTCTCATGATCCCTTCCCACAAACTGTACTGACTTCTGATACTGCTGTCTTGCAACATCTAAAGAGGCACAGTTATCCATTCCTAATGTAAAATGTCCTTAGGGAATGATGACACATTTTACATTTTTTTGAGGTTTCTTGTTAGGTATGCCTCCATGCTTTTGGTGGTGAAGAACAAATACTGGATATTAACTGTTTTAGCTTGGTAGGAATATACTTTTGCAATAGCAAGATTGACCTATCAGTAGTAAGAATGACCTAGGCTTTTTTGTGTCTGCCCTTCTACTTTCAAGTCCACAGCAGAAAAATATTTGGGGCAACCCAATACTGCCATGGTTGACAGATACATCCTGCTTGTGATTATTTGGGAATTGCTGTTCTCGAATTTGTCATATCCAAGGAATTAGATCCAGAAAAAGCTTTTGGCTTAGAAGTAGAAATCCCTGAAAGCAAGAGAGTTGGATAGACCTTGGATGTTTCCTTTTAATGTATTTGTAGCTTGCCCCATCCTGAAGGCTTGGACCTGGCACAGAAGTTAGACCTGGAACTGAACAATAGAAGAGTGCAAACCTGGAGGCCCAAAAAAGTAATAGCTACACAGCTGAATTTCAAGCTGAAGAATGAAGGCTAGAAAATGAAAAGTGCAGAAACACTGGTAGCATCCTTGTTGAGTTTAAGTGAAAAGCCCATGTCATAGAATCATAGAATCATAGAATCATAGAATCATAGAATCATAGAGTTGGAAGAGACCACAAGGGCCATCCAGTCCAACCCCCTGCCATGCAGGAACTCCCAATCAAAGCATCCCCGACAGATGGCCATCCAGCCTCTGCTTAAAGACCTCCAAGGAAGGAGACTCCACTACTCTCCGAGGGAGTGTGTTCCACTGTCGAACCGCCCTTACTGTCAGGAAGTTCCTCCTAATGTTGAGGTGGAATCTCTTTTCTTGCAGCTTGCATCCATTGTTTCGGGTCCTAGTCTCTGGAGCAGCAGAAAACAAGCTTGTTCCCTCCTCGATATGACATCCCTTCAAATATTTAAACACGGCTATCATATCACCTCTCAGCCTTCTCTTCTCCAGGCTAAACATCCCCAGCTCCCTAAGTCGTTCCTCATAGGGCTTGCTTTCCAGACCCTTCACCATTTTAGTTGCCCTCCTTTGGACACGCTCCAGTTTCTCCACATCCTTTTTGAATTGTGGTGCCCAGAACTGGACACAGTATTCCAGGTGAGGCCGGACCAAAGCAGAATATAGTGGCACTATTACTTCTCTTGATCTAGACACTATACTTCTACTGATGTAGCCTAAAATTGCATTGGCCTTTTTAGCTGCTGCATCGCACTGTTGACTCATGTTCAACTTGTGGTCCACCTGGATTCCTAGATCCCTTTCACACGTAGTCTCATTCAGCCAAGTGTCCCCCATCGTATATCTGTACTTTTCGTTTTTCCGCCCTAAGTGCAGTACCTTACATTTCTCTGTGTTGAATTTCATTTTGTTAGCTTTGGCCCAACTTTCTAGTCTGCTCAAGTCATTTTGAATTTTGATCCTGTCCTCTGGGGTATTAGCTACTCCTCCTAATTTGGTGTCATCTGCAAATTTGATAACTATGCCCCCAATACCGTCATCCAAGTCATTAATAAAGATATTGAATAGCACTGGGCCCAGGACAGAGCCCTGTGGCACCCCACTGGTCACTTCTTTCCAGGTTGAAAAGGAGCCATTGTTGAGCACCCTTTGTGTTCGACCAGATAACCAATTACAAATCCATGTAACAGTTACTTTGTCTAGCCCACATTTTACCAACTTGCTTGCAAGAATGTCATGGGGAACCTTGTCAAAGGCCTTACTGAAATCAAGATATACTATGTCCACAGCATTCCCTTCATCTACCAAGCTGGTAATTTTATCAAAAAAAGAGATCAGATTTGTCTGGCATGACCTGTTTCTCTGAAACCCATGTTGACTTTTTGTGATTATGAAATTATCTTCCAGATGTTCACAGACTCTCTGTTTAATGATCTGCTCCAGAATCTTTCCGGGTATTGATGTCAGACTAACTGGACGATAATTGTTGGGATCCTCTTTTTTCCCCTTTTTGAAGATGGGGACAACATTTGCCCTCCTCCAGTCCGCTGGGACCTCTCCTGTTTTCCAGGAATTCTCAAAGATTATTGCCAATGGTTCTGATATTACATTTGCCAGTTCTTTTAATACCCTTGGATGTAATTCATCTGGTCCTGGAGACTTATATTCATCTAGATTAACCAGATGTTTCTGTACTATCTCTTTACTTATTCTGTGATGAAATTCTCCTATTCTGTCCTCTGCTCCATTATCCTCGAGTTGAGCACCCTTTGCCTTTTCTGAGAAGACTGAAGCAAAGAAGGTGTTGAGTAATTCTGCCTTTTCTCTGTCCCCTGTTAACTTTTTGCCATCTTCTCCACACAGTGGCCCTACCATTTCCTTCTTTTTCCTTTTGCTACTGACATACCCCCAAAAGCCCTTTTTATTGTTCTTAACCGCTCCAGCAAGCCTGATTTCATTCTGCGCTTTAGCTTTTCTGACTTTAACCCTACACGTGCTAGCTATTTGTTTGAATTCCTCTTTTGTGATTTCCCCATTTTTCCATTTCTTATACATGTTCCGTTTAAAACATAGTTCAGTTGCAAGTTCCTTAGTCATCCATCCTGGTTTCTTGAGACACCTCCCATTCTTCCTCCTCATTGGCACGGTTTGAAATTGTGCCTTCAGTATCTCCCTTTTGAGAAACTCCCATCCGTCTTGAACTCCCTTCTCTTTTAGTATTCCTGTCCATGGGATCACCCTCAGTATTTCTCTAAGTTTAGTAAAATCAGCTTTCCTAAAGTGTAGAATGCGTGTCTGACTATGCCTGGCTTCTCCTTTCCACTGTATAATAAACTCCAGGAGGACATGATCACTCCCGCCTAAGGATCCAACCACTTGCACCCCATTAACTAGGTCTTCCCTGTTAGTTAGGATCAGATCCAAAATAGCTGACTCCCTCGTTGCCTCTTCCACCTTTTGAACAATGAAATTGTCTTCGAGGCAAGTGAGGAATTTGCTAGACCTCAAAGATTTTGCCGAGTTTGACTTCCAGCAAATATCCGGATAGTTGAAGTCACCCATCACTACTATATTTCTCCTTTCTGAGTGTGTGGTCATCTGTTCTAGAAAGGCATCATCCAGTTCTTCTGCCTGAGTCGGGGGTCTGTAGTAGACTCCCACAATAACATCCCTGTTGTTTCTTTCCCCTTTAATTTTTATCCAAATGCTCTCCACCTGGCTTCCAGGATTGTTGTCCTGGATTTCTTCACTGGTGTAAATATCCCTGACATATAATGCTATTCCTCCTCCTCTCCTGTTTGGCCTGTTTCTCTTGAAGAGGTTATACCCCTGTATTTTTACATTCCAATCATGAGACTCATCCCACCAGGTTTCAGTGATGCCTATTATATCATATTTGCTTTGTTGCGCTAGGAGTTCAAGTTCATCTTGCTTATTTCCCATGCTCTGTGCATTGGTGTAGAGACATCTAAGACCATATGTCTCCTTTACTTGCTGCCTTAGCACGTTTTTTTGCCTCCCACTTTTGGGTCCCTCTACTGTTTGCTTTGTTTCCTCTATGACAGTTTGACTATTTTTTCCAGTCCTTTTGTCTTCCAGGGTGCTGTCTCCCTTCCCCACATAACTCAGTTTAAAGCCCTCCTGATCAAATTCTTCAGACTGTTGGCAAAAACGTTTCTTCCAACTGGTGTGAGATGCAGCCCATCCCTTGCCAGGAGTCCACCCTCATGGAACCGCAGCCCATGATCCAAGAATCCAAATCGTTCTCGACGACACCATCTGCGGAGCCAATTGTTGACATCTGCTATCTTCCTCTCTCTTCCTGGACCGTGCCCTTCAGGAAGAGAGATGTATTCCAGGAAGATGGAGAAGAGGGGTATCTACATGTTTATGACTTTAAAAAATTCTTATGTATTTTTATTTGGAATTTTCAAGTATGATTACAGTCACCCCTCCTTTCTTGTGGACTTGAGATTTGTGGTTTTTAAAAGAGGCGACCTCCATTAAAATCAATGGGCCACGTCCACGGGAGCATGCCCCATTCAAGCCTATGATGCTTGAATATTTATGAGTCTCCATTATTATTTACTATTTAATAAATAATGTAAATGAGCCAGTGTGATGTAGTGGTTTGAGTGTTGGACTAGGACTCTGGTGACCAGGGTTTGAATCCTCACTAGGCTGTGGAAACCCACATGTGTCTTTGGGCAAGTCACACTCTCTCAGCCTCAGAGGAAGGCAAAGATAACCCCTTTCTGAAAAAATCTTGCCAAGAAAATTGCATAATAGGTTCACTTTAGAGATGTCATAAGTCAGAAGTGACTTGATGGCACAAACAAATAGTGTAAACAGCATATTAGTAAAATCACACGGGATCCAGTGAGATTTATGGCTTTTTAGTCAGAAAAAGCAGGGAAGAGATAGAAAAAAATAAGCCTTTTTGAAAAGAATTTCAGGAATGAGGTATGTGGAATCACTCTGTGGTCTACGGAAGAAAACAACTGCTGCTTGGAAGTGAGAAGGACCTTCCCTGCTCACAAACCCCCTCTTTTGTTTCTGGGAAAGATTGTTTAGCTCTCCGAAATGATTCGATAGCACATTCATATTGGTGGATTGTGGATCTTTCAGGAAAGCGCAGGAGAAAACCCGGTATCAAATATCCTGGGTTAAGTGATTTTGGGGTAGCGGGCCCCCCTGCAAAGTGCACCGAGTGCCTTCGGGGCCAGTGTGAATGCCAAGGAAATAACCTGATCTCACACCCTTAGCCGCAACAAGGGAGCCTTTAACAAGAGGGACTAGAGGACTGGGACTTAACTCTTTGAGGTTTTTACCTCCAACAAAGATAAAGATTAATTTGGACTACAATTTAAGTTTGGTTAAAACATTGATTCTGTTGAGTGCAAGATCGACAGGTTGGCAATTCAAGGCCCGGGTGCTGCATGATGGGGTGAGCTCCTGTCACTAGTCCCAGCTTCTGCCAACCTAGCAGTTTGAAAGCATGCAAATGCAAGTAGATAAATAGGTACCACTTTGGTGGGAAGGTAAACAGCGTTCTGTGCAGTCATACTGGCCACATGAACACAGAGTAGTCTCTGACAATGCTGGCTCTTTGGCTTAGTAACAGAGATGAGCACTGCCACCTATGGTTGGGCAAGATTTGACAACCTTGTCAATGGAGAATACCTTTACCTTTACCCTTTTGGCAAGTTTTACCTATACAGCACCTAAACGTCTTCCCAAATGTAACAGTACAGAGACTTGTACAGAAATTTAAAGTTCTCTTCCTAAGAAAGGGGCAGTTAGCCTCACACAGGACAGAAATAGCCTAGATCTCAACTGAAGTTACTTTTCTTCTGCTAATGGATTTGCTTATCTTTTATTGCTCTTTGTCCCCAGTCCCCTCATTGCCAAGAAGGAGAGAGGCCTCTGCCCCTATTGATATCCTTCCAGACCAGATAACTGACAACACAAATGACATCTGTGACAAAATGTAGGCCTGTGACTTGAATGCCACCATTTTTCTTCTCCTGTATGATTTTTAACATCCTTGCCTGATGAAGAAGCCAGTGAAGCTCTTAATACCTTCCAAATAGAGAATCTTAGGCTTTAAATTATGCTTCTGTGTTGCATAGATTATTTGATGGTTTTACCTATAGAAGCTGAAATAATACAGCTACAGAAAGAAGTGCCAAATTCAGCTCTGTTCTTTATAATGCTTGGCATGCCATTGTGTACAAATTGTTAATAAGAGTGCTTGAAGGGTCAGCAGTACAACCTTCTGATTTAAGGTTGTACCATCAGAATTTTGTGGATTAGAGCTTAGTTTAGTTGCAATGAATAAGATAAAACATGATCAACAGAAGCCTTTCCTGCTTAAGCCTAGTTGGTGTCCCAGTGGACTTTAACCCTCTTGACTTCATTTTTAGCCACTAACACAATAGTATGAAATACTTAACAATAAAATGTCTGAGCTAGCAATGACGCATGATTTCCCATGCATAGCCAGAAACTGATGTTCCCTACCATTCCTCGACATCATGATTTTGAACTCAGCAGCCATTCCAGTCTGCATGACTGATCACCTTGCCAGGACTTGCCAGGAATACAATGATGTCTTCTTGGCAACTCTTCAAAAATGATGCACCACACCCCACTGTGTTGCCATGTGAAGTCATCAGTATTTTCCCCCCTGTCTCTTTTCTACTTCCAACAATGAAATATTTTGGTTCTTTCTGACTAGTGGCATGGGTTTTTGAACATGTGTCTGGAATGTGTGCCTAAATTCAGTAATTCTGATTCAGCTCTGAGTTTTTTGTTTTGTTCTTTCTGATAGCTGGAGTATTTTCCTTATACACCCTTTTATATTGCCAGTAGTAGCTGCCACCATTCCTCCCTTCAGAAAGAAAAATCAGTTTTATGGATACTGAGTCTTGGTTCGTGTGCTACATTTTGTACTATGGTACAGATATGGTATATAAAATGCAACACAATACTTCAATTGCAAAGACTGTATTTGTGTGCAAATATGATTCCCCTGCTTTGTTTACATCAATAGGTAGCTTCATCCATATTCTTTCTCTATTATTCATATTCACATTTTAAAGACATTATCACTATTCTTTTCCTATTCTGTATTGATGGTAATCATCAGTGATACTGAGATGTTTATATATTTCCCCACATTTTCTTTTTTTTAATTATTTTTTTTATTTATAAAAAGACAAACAGATATACATTTATACACAAATTACATAATACATAATAAACATTACACATAACACACATACAAAACCCACAACATCACAGACCTACTAACATGCAAAATATACCAAACAATCTACTGACATTAAACATTAAACACTCATCATATATGATGCTTCATATGAATAATAAATAAACTTCCAGCATGAAAAAAACAAATAATTGCCTTCTTTATACAGAATTCATTGACACCCCTATCTTATCCATCTTTACAGCATTTCAACTTATTCTTTTTTGACATTCATTTACATCTTCATTTCAAAAAAAAAAAGCCCACTGTATAAATAGATGTTCATATATCTTAAAGCACCGCCAATCTTCTTCCACCTCCTCCTCTTCTTTCTCTCTCATTAATATTTCCCCACATTTTCAATGTACAGTGGGTATCTACTGGGGTTTGGTTCCAGGACACCCAACATCCTCCATGGATACAAAAATAAGTGGATGCTCAAGTCCCATTAAATACAATGGCATAGTAAAATGTTGCCGCTTGTATAAAATGGCAAAATCAAAGTTTGCTTTTTTAAATTTATATATATTTTAAAATATTTTCAAGCCATAGATGGTTGAATCTATGGATAAGGAATTTGTGGATACAGATGGCTAACTGTATGTTTGTTAGCACAGCTTTTAAAATGAATCTTGAGGAAAATTGAAGAGAAACTGGGAAACCTCTGGGTCAGATAGAATAATCTCCATAGAATGAGGGGGAAATTGTAAACACTGGGATTTGTGTTGGTCCTGGTGCTTTTAAATTTATTTGTGAGTGAACTGGAACTGGGCTGATGAGTGTGATGGACAACTTTGTTGAGGATATCAAATTGTTTAGCATTGGAGAAACAAAGTGACAAAGAAGAACTGCAAAAAGATCTCTTCAGATTGGGAAAATAGGCTTCAAAAAGGCAAATGCAGTTCAATGCAGGCAAATTTGAAGTGATGCCCATTGAGGCAAGTTCACTTAAGAAGTCTGAATTGGCGGGATCTGACTAGCAAAGGGATTGGAGCCTGTAGTGGCTGGCTCAGTGTAAACATTGACTGCTGTTACTGCTGTGAAAAGGGGATCATTTGTGTTGGGGATCATTCAGAAGGGAATGGAAAATAAAACTGCCAGTTTCATGATATGTAGAAATCCACGGTGTGCCCGCACTAACCATACTTGGAAGACTGTATACATGGGTTGGCAGCTTCCCTGCATCTGTGTTGGACCTTAGCTGGTACCATCTGCTGACCAGTAAATGGGTGAGAGTGCCACTAAAGCAGCAGGGAACACATGCAGGTTGCACATTACTCACTTGTGCTATATGTAATTCTGGTCACCACAAGTATTGTTTTGTTACGATAATGTATTGTAGAGCTAGAAAAGATTACCTGCCCTTTAAGAAAATCTTGCAATATTTGTGTGTTTTAGCTTAGGGGGGAAAAAGTGATGACAAAGAGATGAGCTAGAAGTACATGTTCTGCTGCAGTTGAGTACACTGTCATATGCTCTGTTCTCTAGGTTTGTAGTTCTAACTATGTTTTCCTGTACAGATCTGTTAGTAGCAGATCAGGACTGATTCTTCCCAATGTGTTTGGATAGTTGTCTCTACTACATCTTTCTCTAAACTGTTTTCCCACATTTTGCAGTCTGCAGGGCCTAATCCTCTCATCCCCTTGTAATCTCACCCTACCATTCTTTGATACCAGTGTATCTTCAACTCCCACTTTCTTATATTTCTTAAGTAGTTATTCCTTGTTTAGGTGCTGTCTACATTGTAAAATTAAGTCAAGATTTTATGTACCTTACAGTGGTTGGTTGTGATGTTAACTGTCTAGCTAGATACACATCAAGCAAATTGTGTTGAGGCTAGAATAGTTTATGCCATATCTCTGCTTGGTGGAGTCTTTTAGTGAGAAAGGATCCAAGCCTTTGGGATCAGGGGAAGATAAGGATTTAGTGAGCCCTGTAGCCCCAGTACATCCTGGAAGCCCAACTTCCTGGAGAGGAAAGCTTGTTTCCTCCCTTGAGCAAGGATACTGGATCCCCTCCTGGTTCACAAGAACAGAGGTTAAAGGAAGGAGTTGGCTTGCTGACTCCAAACCTGATCTTTGCTGTGAGCCTCTCTTCTTTGAACCAACTTGCAGACTGACAGGACTCGACTTTGACATACTGCATGCCTGACATTGGGCCTTTGCAGACTGCCAGAAATAGTGCAAATTGAGTCCACTTTAACTGCCCTGACTGAGTGCTAGGGAATCATGGGAACTGTAGTTTATTGTGGCACCAGAGCTCTCTGGCAGAGAAGGCTCAATGTCCCAGAAAAAAATACAATTCCCATGATTCCCTAGCACTGAGCCAGGGCATTTAAAGTGGACTCAATTTGTACTATTTCTGTCAGTCTGCAAAGGCCCTATGACTGGCTTCCCCTTTCCTGGACTGGGACTCAGTTGCTTGCCTAACTCTTTTAAACTGTAACTGTACAAAATATAACATGGGGTTTCACCTACCTAAAACAGGATAATATATTAAATTATGTATGTTATGGGGAATGTGGACTTGGACAAGTTTGTTTCCCCCACTCATAGTGCTAGGACCTGGAGCCATCAGCAGCTGTTTATGCATCCCATGGTTAAACTGTGGAAGTGTCAGTCACAATAGCTAGTGATGGCTGCCAGCTTAGACAATTTTTAAATGGAATTAAACAAATTACTGTTCTCTCTAGTACCAGAGATAACATACTCCTGTGTAACAAGACAGAATGATTCCGTTTTTGTTTTTGTTTAATTTACATCCCACCTTTCTCCCAGTATGAGACCTATGACCTGGTTGTAGGCTTCTCATAGATATCCGGTTTTCTATTTGGAGAACAGAATGCTATTAGCTGGACATTTGCTTTCATTCGCCATGGCTTTTCTGCTCTTACGTACAAGTCTTCAGATCTTCTCATAAACAAACATCATTAGCCTGCTCTGAATCTGCATCCTTGTCTCTAAACTCACCATCTGGCTTGGTGTTTCCTATCCACATGCTGGCTTCTTCGATATGTGCCTGCATGTGTACTGCTCACCATTATCAGTTGCCTTGTTTGTCCTCTTACACATTTTCTGGGTGTTGTCTTGTACCCTCTATCTCTAGCTTCCAATTTGCCATTTTTATCAATCAATCAATTCTTTATTACAGCCAATTGGCCAGCATTGTTACAAAATAAAAGTACAATTTTAAAACAGATCTTGATTGTACATAGTAAATTTCTCCAAAAATAAATTAGTGAATATAAACAAATCATATTTATGTAATAATAATAATAATGAAACAGGTCTTCCAAACACAATAGTGAATAGATTATTTTGGCTCCATAGATACCATAGTATAATATTATGCTTAAAATGCATTAATTCATATTAAATCATATGAAGAAAAAGAGTTATAAAACTGTTAAAACAGGAAGGTTTATAAACAGATAATTTGATAATGAGCTACGGCCGTACCTCTCTCACACTGTCGTTAATGATCAGGTTGTGATTTATCTTACTGCATTTGTTTTAGGAACTTTTTGCGATTTGTAATAGCAGCTGCAAAATTTTTTTGACAATCCCCACATAATCCGCCCCGCACACTTCGTTCGTCCGGAAATAATTTGTTAGAGGTCCCCAGGTCTCACCTGGTAAGGACCTCCCAGAGGGCTTTTTCCATCGTTGCCCCCTCTTCTTGGAACAAGCTTCCTATAGAGCTCCGCTCCTCTGTTTCTTTAGCCTCTTTTAAGAAAAATCTAAAAACACACCTATTTCAATTGGCTTTTTCATCCCAGTAACGGTATTTTTTTTTCTTCTCCATGTACCACTCTGTTGTTTTTGGATTGTTTTCTGTTTCTCCCTGTTATTCTGTGATTTAGTTGATTCCTGTTTTCTTCCTTGACCAGTTTCGTATTATATTGTATTGTATTGTATTATTGTATTATATTGGCCTTTTTAACTTTTGTAAGCCGCTTTGATCCTTTTTGGAAAGGCGGGGTAGAAATAAATTATTATTATTATTATTATTATTATATTTGCCATTAAAAAAAAATAGCCATTTTTAGGAGCTGCTCATGTAGCAATCATGGAAAGACATAGGAATGGTCTTTCCTAATTTGTAGTGAGCAAATGTATCTGTCACAGCTGACCTCTTGCCTCAAGGCATCTGCCAAAATCTGTCCTCTTAATAAGGTCAAAAGTATCCTTGGATTTGAGTTTTAGGAATTACTAATGCTGAGCAAAATAGAAAATGTAGGCACATGTGGCATGGAGGAAAGTCAGTTTCATTAAGTAGCAAAAGCCAAAGTGACTTCCTTGTCATACCACATGCTTTAGACCACATTGCCCAAGTGGCAGAAATGTAATGAAAAATCCAGTGACAGTGCTACAGAATAATTGAACTATTTTCATTTTGCACGTTGTGGTCAGAAATGAGAAACTGCTGATGTCAAATCCCAAGATCAAAACATTATAGGAGAAGAATAAGTTGTGCAGATAGGTATAACTAAATAGTTGCACAATTGATGCACTGTGGAAACAATTTGGAAAATATATTTGGTAAAAATAATAACTATTTGTCACATAACTGAGATGGGAAGTTAGGATTTATGCAACGTCAGTAGTAGATGCAGAGATTTTGAAAACTATGTTGGTTGTTGTTGTTTTTAAAAAAAGGTAATCTCTTCACCAAACTCCTTGTGAAATATCTATCTAGCCCTTATTGTAAGTGTTCAAGGAATGTATTTTGTGCCTCTCTCAACTCCCATGTACCAGCTAGACAAGATCCTGCAGTATAAAGATATATCAATGAATACTAAAGCTGGGATTGTCAATGCCATTTTATTTTCTATTTATTTGTATGGTTGTGAAAGCTGGACAGTGAAGAAAACTGATAGGAAGAAAATCAATTTATTTAAGTTGTGGCACTGAAATGTGCATACTGAACGCCCTGGAAGCTAAAATTATAAACCGAGGCTGAGATACTTTGGCCATGCTGCCTTGAGTCCCTTTTTGGGAGAAAGGCAGCATATAAATAAAAAATAAAATGTCACGAGAAGATATGACTCGCTAGAAAAGACAATAATACTTCATAATGTAGAAGGCAGTAGGAAAAGAGAAAGACCACATTCCAAATGGATAGCCTCCATCAGAGAAGTCACAGCCTTGAGTCTGTAAGACCTGAGCAGGCAGTGGATGATAGGATGATTTGGTGTTCTCTCATTCATAGGGTCGCCATAAGTTGAAGTTGGCTTGATGGCTAACAATAGATGAATAAAAAGTAGATGCACTGAAATAGTAATGCTCTCAGGATTCCCCCCACTCCACCCATTAAGTATGTACAGAAATTAGGCATGCAATTTCAAGGATTTTTTTTTCTTAAAAGATTTCTATTTTTAAACTCTAATAATATGAGTTTCTCTGGAGCCCTGGTGGCGCAGTGGTTAAATGCCTGTACTGCAGCCACTCACTCATAGACCACAAGGTTGCGAGTTCAATACTAGCCAGGGCTCAGGCCTGCATCCTTCCGAGGTCGCTAAAATGAGTACTCAGCTATTGGGGGGCAATGAGCTTACAGTTGTAAACCGCGTAGACATCCCATAGCGCGATATGAAGCGGTATATAAATGAAGGTGCTTTGCTTTCTGTAATATTATAAAACAACAATTAATTGTATTCCCAGTTTGGGGCCACATTGGCCACAATATCTGTCTTAAGATTTTGTTGGATAAAATACATTTTCATAAATAGCACAATTTATTTCAACAGGACTGTGGAGCATGCTTGATCAGTTTTTACTTGTGAACAGCACAAGCATGTATGAACAACTTGCAGCTATGCATATAGACCATGCTCCTGTATTGGAAGCCACACTTTTCTTTTTCAAAATGAAAAACTGTACCTGGCAGCTAAACATAGTTTGGAGGGTGTGCTTTAACATCCTTACTTTCTATATAGTGACATAGTAATGTTAGTCTGGAATATCAGTATGCAAAGGGTTCTTGTTGCACCTTTGAGACTGTGTAAAAGAAGTTGTAGCATGCGCTTTCATAGACTGGGTCTTCTTCCGCAGATGTATACTTTCTATATATACATCTGGAGATGACTCTACAGATGTTGCTTATGGACAGGAAGTTCAGTCTTCCCCTTCCTACTTGCAACCTACAATGTGTTTGATGTCAGATGTACAATGTCCTGTTAGCCTGCTGTGTCTGTCTTTTAATAGCACATGCTTGAAATGAAGGCTGCTTGCATTTGCAGACTTCTTCTGTTGGATTGGCTATGTGTGGAGGATGTGGTTGGTCATAACTATGGAGAGAACAGGAAGTCGGGAAGAGAGAAGGTCTGTTTGTAATTGTTATATGAGTGTAGCAGAATCTTTGCCTTCAGGCCTGCTTCATGCATAACATTTCTCCTGAAAAAGAGATGGGGAATCTCCAGCCCCAGGTCGTATTCAGCCAGCCAGCCTACATAATACAGTGTATGGGACCACAGGATGAGGCCTCTTCCCACCTCCCCAGAAGCTGCAGTCTCTCAGATGTAGAAGGAAAGCAACTGATAAGCTGCCTTGAAATTTGTTTTATGCTTCTTTTGTCTTACTTATTCAGACAGTACCCTGATCAGTGTGCAGCCCTTCTCTGGCTTGGTTGTGAGCTGTGTCCTGCCCTTTGACAGGATGGGATTTTCTCAGCTGCAAGAGGAAATGGTAGGAAGTGCTCTCTGCTCCCGCTCATCCCCGATGGACTTTCACACCTCTTTTCTCCATGGATTTATACTTGTATGGGTGGGTGCTGTAATAATTTAACACTATACTGATCAAACTCATTTGATGCATCAAGTATTTTTGATTAATCACCTATTATTTGACCTATAGTCTAATAGTTGAATATGTCATGAAGTGAAGAATTTCACTTTGAAGGTAGGAAGTCATCTTTCAACGCCTTAAAAACCCCTCATACAGTTGGCCCTCCATGTCCACGAATTCTGTATCCACAAATTCAAATATCCATGCTTGAAAATATTTTTTAAAAATAAATATTCCAAAAAGCCAACCTTGATTTTGCCATTGTAATTAATGGGCCTTGAACATCCATGGATTTTGGTATCCAAAGGGGGTCCTGGAACCAAACCTTAGCAGATACCAAGGAGCCTTGTAGTTTTTAAATTGCTGCTGCTGTTTGCTTTATTTATTTTAATTTCTTTTCTTTTTAATTCACTATAGTCTGACCCTGCTAATCTGGGTTAAAAGACACATTTTGCTCACATTTTGTTTCACGTTCTTAAAAGTTAATTATCTTTCTATAAATTAATTTTTCTTGTGAAGTTAACTGCTTTGATTTTGTAAGTACCATAGGGTCAAAGACATTGACAAGTAGTTTTTCTTTTCATTTGTATAGCAACTGTTGTTTTGCTATTGTAATCATTTTTAATTTGTAAGCCGCCTTGAGTCCCAGTCTTGGGGGAAAGCAGAGTATAAATAGAGGAGGAGGAAATGTGTCATCCTTACTTGACTAGTTTGTTTTAAGTTTGTCTCTTTTTGAGCATGTGGATAAGATATTCTGTCATACCATAAGGAGATATAAAATATATATATTTGTCTGAAGTAAAAGGTATTAATCATGTGTTAATTTGTGGGCAGAAATTAAATGTAAATGTGCAACTGTAGGACGAAAAACACCACCACCCTGTGTCTTCTACCTGGAGAAGGATTACTGTGATAAATGTTAAACTGGAAGTCTGCCAAGCAGTAGTTGAACTGCTGTTGTTACTTATTGTTATGAAAAGGTCTAGCTGTGTCAAGATCCTCCTTTTTCACACAGAAGTAGTGTTATCTTAAAGGAGAGAGTTTACATTTGCTTGGTTTGAGAACCTTCTGTTTAAATGTACTTGTCCATTATGGGTATGGAATGTCATAAAAGCTGAATAGACTTGTCTGGAGGGTAATGGCTGGAGGGAATATAAGAATAGGGACAGCACTTGGATGGGTGGAATCAGGCAGTCCTGGGCAGACTGTGAAGAAGAATGAATAGCAAGGGAGACAGGAGTGACTGGTGAGAGAAAGCCCGGTGGAGGAGGAGGAAGCCAACAGTTGAAAGAAAAATGAAGAAACAGACCAGAGGTTGAGGCAAAAGGCCAGTGAAGACAGACTTCAGGGAATTGTGGAAGCCAGGAGTGACAGTGAATTTCAGCAAGATAACAGTGCAATGAAAGAAAGAAAGCCACCTTCAATTCCATTTTAGGAGAAAGGTGGACTACTAAATGAATAAATCTTTTGTCTTTCCTCTTTTCCTTATTTCAAAATAAAGTGAAAAGAGAGGGAAAGCCCAAGACTAAGGGGGGGGGGGGTTGCAGACTCCAGAAATAGTGCAAATTGAGTCCACTTTTAGGGTTAGGGTTAGTGCTAGGGAATCATGGGAATTGGTTTTTTTCTGAGACATTGAGCCTTCTCTGTCAGAGAGCTCTGGTACCACAATAAAATACAGTTCCCATGATTCCCTAGCACTAACCCTAACCCTAAAAGTGGACTCAATTTGCACTATTTCTGGCAGTCTGCAACCCCCCCTATATTTAGTGTTTTTAAAAAAATAACCTTATTTGGTAGAACTTCATTTGAAAATTAATTAGTTAACTTGTCTAAGCAAAAAGTTATAGACATCATGATATGCTTTTTGATTGCTTTAATATACTGCAAACCACACTGAGAGAAAAATATTTCCAATAACTCTAGGTATTTATTTAAATGGAAATGTTGAAGTTAACATTAATGAGATCACTAAGAGAGCATAGGTCTTTTCTTTTCCTTGTATGTTGCATTGATTTAGTGCATTAGGCAATAAACAGGCATCCTTCAAATGCATTGAACTATAATTTCTGTATTTACTGGCCATTTTGGTTGTTCCTTTCCACAACTGTAGTGAGTTAGAGTGACCCATGAAAAACTAATTCTGAAATGCAATATTCATTAGAAAAGTCTTGAATTAATCTAATAACAAATGTCATATCAAGGTCAGAAAAAAGAGAGAATTGGACATAAAAGTTTTATTTCTTCTTTCAACAAACCAGTATATTGTTCTTGTATGACCAGATTGAGGTAAAGTCAAAGAAAGTAGAACATTAAGGATGTTTGGCTATGAGATAACAAGGAACAAAATAATAAAATTATGCTTGAACTAGACTTATCCCACCATCTGTCTCATTAAAGATACTCAACTGTTCTGCAATGTTTGTCTTCCTGGAAATCAGCATAGCTTCCTGACTTGGGCAGAAAATACTGAGATACATCTGTGACTGCTTACAAATTGATCCACTTGGTGAACAGGGTTTTTTCTAGTGCTAAATGTCAAAAGCATGCCTAGCAACTTTATTCTTTTTACACTTTTATTCAAAATTCCTTCATTTTGTATTTCAGTTCCTAAATTTGACAGTTTCTCAGATGACCTTAAATGTGGAAACCAGGGAGAGATATGTCTTAAAGGGCAACTCTCTTGCTTGTCTCAATTTGTCATAAAGTGATGACTGGAACATATCAGGCATGACTTCGCTGGACTCTAGAATCTAGATTGCTTCAAGAAGAAGCAAACTTGTAAATATTACAGCAGGAAACAGATATGAGTCAACAGACAAGAAATGTTAGGTAATTATTGAGCGTGTGAACAAAATTCAATATTTTGAAGTGTATATTCTGACAAATACCTCATTTGTAAATCTTTCGTATTGAGTGTACCCTTAATTGAATAGATGGGTGGCATTTTGAGATTTCAAGCTGGTACACTATATTCTTCTAGCAGTAAGACCAGATCTGCAGGGTTTCCCCCCCAAAAAATGTATTATTTAGATTTATACCCCACCTTTCAAAAACATTATCAGGGTGGCTTGTAATAAAATAATTAAAACAGCATAAAACAACTAACACATTTAAAATGAGCTTCAAAGGAAATTCTTTGAAAGTGATAATTAAGTAAAACAGAGCAATACATGTTAAAAAGCTCACGGAAATTTAAATTCTTTTTACTTGTATCTGGGAAGATTCCTCATTAATTTTCAGTAGACTTCATGGATCTGACACTACAATTCCAGCAGTATTGCTCTGCTAAACCTAAATTAATTTGGCCTTGGGGTGAATTTTTCTGCCCTTATGAATTCTTTACTAATATAGAAAAAGCAAGTGAATACAGTTTTGAAAGGTGCTTCTCCACATTTTGAGCCAGATAATCAACGGGAACAGTCATAACAAAAAGTCAGTACCTAGATTTAACATCAGGTGTCAACCTTGCTATGGTTTTTATCTTCTTACAACCTGAAAAGAGTAAAACAGTTTTAAAAACACTTTAAAACTGGTTAAGTAACCCTTGGTTCTATCTTTGTGGTCCCTGACTGATCTAATCTCATTATAGTCATTCCCATGCAAAAGCATATAGGTCTGCATCTCTCACTTAATCCCTTTACTATATTTTGCTTTCTGCATTAAGCAAAAGCTTGCACAAAGACAAAGAACTTGCCTGGTAAATAAGTGAATC
Organism: Phrynosoma blainvillii; assembly: GCA_026167975.1. NCBI lineage: Eukaryota > Metazoa > Chordata > Lepidosauria > Squamata > Phrynosomatidae > Phrynosoma > Phrynosoma blainvillii. The sequence goes on from JANUYF010000004.1 coordinate 161,500,468, forward strand.
TTCCAATCACTACACTATTCTTGGTTCCCATTTTCTTATGGACACTGGTTCTTAGCCACTGGCTTTCTCGTCTCCACTTAGTAGAACCTAGTTAGAAAGGGAATGTGTCCACATTCATCCTCTTCTGGTACAAAAACAATGACTTCATTCTTCTTACTGGAAACTGGCAACAGGTATTTATTTCCATTGTTATAAAATGTCTGGATAGCAATAGGGACACTGAGCCATACATCAGACAGCAAACACACTTGGGAACTGAAGATACAGGAGTCAGATTTCAATCATGATGATAAATACTTTGGCTACCAGTTTTGAAAGAATCCTAAACCATGGTTAAGACAAATCCTCTCTGAACAAATCTTGCCAAGAAAACCCTGTGAAAAGGTCACCATGGGTCCTAACTGACTTGAAGGCACAACAAAACCATGCTGAACTGTGAGCTGAAAATAGCATGAAGCCTAGAAGCTATTAAAGCAAATTGAAAACCACCAGTTCTTTTTCTAATATCAAGTTGAATCCTCTGTAGTTGAAAGTGATAAAAGCTATATCCGATTCACACATGTTTTGAGAGAAAATCTACTGGTTAGCAAGGCTGGAGATTTCAGGAATTTATCATGTCTACACTACAAGAGAACTACTCTCTCTCTCTCTAACTTTTTATTTTTATTTTTAAATAGGCTCTTGTGAGCTCCAATGAGCAGAGGAGGCTGCCTGCTGTATTTCCAAACAATTTATTGTTTTAGTTTGACTTCTTCCACCCTGCCTCAGCGAGAGATAGAATTGTTTGGCCACCTTTTTGCATCAGGTGTGACCATGAGTACTCAATCACAGTTGATGAGAATCCAATCAAAAATCCAAACAGTGATACCTTTATTGGGACAACCAAAATGCACAATATACATGTTGCAAGCTTTCAAAGCTTCACTGACTTCTTCAGGCAAGGAAAACTACTTCTGGTGGAAAACTCAACTCTTATCCGACAAGACTCATCATAGGAACTTTCTTTGTTCCTATTGAGAGGCAATATGTGCAGCGCAGAAATCTTTCTCCTCTGCATGTATTGCATCTGCAGAGTCCCGTCCAGCAGAGCTGTTTAGGGTGGTAAGGGAACTGACGCAGAGTCCACCTGTGCAGAACCCTTTACTTAACCCGACAACAGCCTGCTGTAACGCGTTTAACAACTTCTTTGCAGATAAAATCTCTGATAAGAGCTGACTTAGATGCCGGTATTGTAACAGAATCAATTGATGAGGTATCCAGCAACTCTGTTGATGAAATTATACTGGATCAGCTTCAATCTGTGAGTATTGATGACATGGACAAGCTCCTTGGTAGAGTGAGGGAAAACAACCTGCCCTCTTGATCCTTGCCCATCATGGCTGGCCATCCAGGGGGGAGATGCCTTGAGGATGTTCCTTAGGGACATTATTAATGTATCCCTTAGGGAAGGTTATATTCCATCCTATCTGAAGGAAACAGCGGTTAGACTGCTTCTGAAAAAAACTTCCCTGGACCCCCTGGGCATGAACAGCTATAGGCCAGTCTTTCTACCTTTCTTGAGCAAAGTGATTGTGAGGGTGGTTGCTCTTCAACTTCAAGCTGTCTTGGAAGAAACTGGCTATCTAGACCCATTTCAAACTGGCTTTAGGACAGGATAAGGAGTTGAGACTGCCATGGTTGCCTTGGCTGATGACCTTCATCTGGTCGACAGGGGTAGTGTGACCCTGCTGGTGCTTTTGGACCTCTCAGTGGCTTTTGATACAATAGATCATATCATCCTCCTGGATCACCTGAGAAGGCTAGGAATTGGAGACACTGCATTGCATCCTGTCCCCGATGCTGTTTAATATATATATGAAACCGCTGGGAAAGATCATTCAGAGACATGGGGTGCAATGTTATCAGTATGCTGATGACACCCAGATATACTTCTCCATGTCTCAGTCCTCAGCTTTGACTTCAGATGGCATCTCTCCTCTCAGTGACTGTCTTAAGACTGTAATGGACTGGATGAGAAAAAACAGATTGAGACTGAATCCAGATAAAACGGAGGTACTTACAGTGGTATTGAGATACAACCTCCAGTTCTGTATGGGGTCACACTCTCCTCTAAGGACTGTGTTCGCAGTCTGGGGGCGCTCCTGGATCTGTCGCTCCAGATGACAAATCAGGTAAATGTGACAGTTAGGAGTGCCTGTTATCAGCTTCGGCTGATACGCCAGCTGCGGCCTTTCCTGGAAGTTAAGGACCTCGAAACTGTGGTGCACACGCTGGTAACCTCCCGTCTTGATTTCTGTAATGCGCTCTACGTGGGGCTACCCTCGTGCTTGGTACGGAAACTCCAATTAGTACAGAATATGGCAGTCAGGCTGGTCTCAGGAACAACAAGAAGAGACCATATTATACCTGTTTTAAAATCACTTCACTGGCCGCCCATTAGTTTCTGAACACAGTACAAGGTGTTGGTTATTACCTTTAAAGCCCTAAATGGCTTGGGTCCAACCTATCTGCCTCTTTCCGTATAATCCTCCCCTCACACTCAGATTCTCTGGGAGGAATCTGCTGCAACCTATAAAAAGTAGGCTGTCGGCAACCTCCCAGAGGGCCTTTTCAGCAACCGTTCCCAGATTATGGAACGGCCTGCCAGACGAGATCCATCTTATTACCAGCTTAAACAGCTTTAAAAATCTCTTCCGGCAGGCATTTCCTGAATAGACATCCCGGCCCTAAGAGTTAATTCATCTTTCTCTCCCAAACTCTACCATGGTTATTGTTATTGTTGCTTGGTGTTCTTTGACTTATTTTAAGTATGTTTTAAATTCTTTTATCATTTAATTCTATTTTAAGGGGTGGGTGGGTTTGTGGGATTTCTATTGCATTTGTATTGTACTTTTAATGTTGTAAGCTGCTCCGGTTGCGTCCGCAGAGGGGTGGGATAAAAATAAATAGGTGGTGTTGAGGTAAAATTATTATTATTATTATTATTATTATGGTGTTACAAACCAATCAGGTGAAAAAAAATTGAAGATGATAGTCATAGGCCTGCATTTTGCTCTTTCTGTTCTTAGTTAAGATGGCATGGAGGAGCATATCTTCCGGGCTGGCCCCTTCTCCTTCTGGCCATATGGTAACTGGGAGATTTTCAAACTCCAGGAAATTTAACATCCATTGCATCTCAACAAAGACACTTCCTTTGCAACCCAACATGTCTCCATCTTTGTGAGGCCACAGGCACCATTGTAGGCAGGGGACACTGGATTTCTCATGAAGTCTCCATGCTTTTGCATCAGGAAAACTTTAGGTGTTGAGGTAAAATTTGGTTTCTAGTGGTAGATAGTTCTTTCCCTGAAATTTCACTGGACAAGTTCTAATGTTCCATGGTAGAGCTGAAGGGAGAATGTCAACTCTGTGAAAGTCTAAATCAGGGGTAGGCAACCTTTCCCCTTTAAGGGCCGAGGGATTTCACCTCCCAGAAGCCTCAGCCATGTTGGCCAATAGTCCTATGTTGGCCAATAGCTCCTGGGATTCTGGGAGCTGAAGTCCCTCGGCCCTTAAAGGGGAAAAGTTGCCTACCCCTGGTCTAAATAATGTTCTCTCTGTATGTGTTTGTGTGTATTCTGGTAAGCAAATTTTGAGATAATAGCTGATAACGTGATTATATGGCTATTTTGACAAAGAGATCCAGAGATGCTTCTGACCTCTGCACTATCCAGATCCAGGGTTCATGCCCATTTTTTTAGGCACTAGTCATTACTCAGCAGCACGATTTTTATTTTTTTGCAACTTGCTCATTGGTTCGAGTTCATCATCTTCTCAGAAATGATAATTGAACAGAATAAGATGCATTTGGCGTGCAAAACCCAAGTGAGTCTATTGATGAGCTTTTAACTGGTATTACCTGGCTAATATTATTTGGAGTTTGAAGTTTATCAGACACTTGAGTTATTGAGCTTGTCAATCAAGGATGCAGGTAGAGATGGTGATACTGATTCTGTAGTAGGTGATCAGACAACACATGGGAAAAATATGGAAAGAAAACCTTTTGTTGATGATCAATTATCCTAAACTAAGTAACATTTTTTACTGTCTTAGATGAAGATTGGCAGTTTATTGGATATTAAGTCAAGTTATAGTGGCGCAGTTTCATAGTACCATAAACTAGAGCTTCCCAAGTTATCTGATGTGGGAGGCTGGCAGTTATTTCTTCCAGTGTATTGGGGCCTGTGCGGTACTAGTAGCCAGTAGCTCATGGACCAGCACCAATTTATGGGAACTAAATTGGGGAACCACTACTTGGAGTAGCACTGGCAGAGACAATGTTGGATGACCCACACAGTTGTCATTGTCAGAATCTCTTTGGAGTGTCTTACAGCAACTCTAATATTAACACATTTTCATATTGATGTGATTATATCTGTAGAAGATGTCTTGTCTCAAACAATGTTTACGTAACTCATGATGTAAATGCTTGTAGTGTGTATGTAGCTAGAGATGAAATTAAGTTGCCTTTAAAAGATTGAGAACGTACACTTTTTTATTGTTCTTAGTTTGCTCCTTCAATCAATTGCACCAAGGCATCCATGGAAGTGCATCATCTCTTTGGGGAACTAAATTGTTAATCCCATCTAAATAAAACCCATTGAATTAATGGGAATTTAGCAAGTCAGCATTTATGTATGTAAGTTTGACTGGTGCTGCACCAATTGGACTAAGGCCAGCATAAACTCATATCAGTCGATTTAATAAGGTTGTTCTAAAAGAAAATGCATTAATATCTTTTTTCCCCTGCCAAGCTTGGTTTACAAAATCATGCTGATTATTTTTTGGTGCTGAGTAACCTAGACTAGACAACTGTGATGAAGACATTAATGAATCACTTCCAGAATACTTGGAAGCAAAATCTTTTCCAGCTATTCAAAGATAACACAAAGTGCCATTTTTTGTCTTTCTTCCTTATTTGATGTTTCTGATGCACCTCTTCCCCAATTGACTTCTGCATTTCCTAGCTACATTTTTTTACTTAAATAATTTGCCAACCAAACAGAAACTATTTTTAAAAATAACCTTGAAATATGTTCAGAATTAAAATCAAATTTCTTCTATTCTCCATCCTAATGTTTTCTTTTCAGTAAGAGTAAGAGGTGATCTCCAAGTAATGAAGTATTGCAAAAAAGCACACAGTCTTACTTAAAGATAGCTTATTTGAATAGCTTTTTTAGACAGACACTCATTTAGATTTAACAGTAGATGACAATATTAATTTCATCATAATTTTCAGCAATATCGAAGCACTGAAAATTCCTAGATTTTATCAGAATCATCCCGAAAAAATATTACAAGGCTTTAAAGTTAGAATTGCATAGAAGTTGTATGATTTAATAACACTTTTTGACTAGCAGTTTTCCTTGCCAGCTTGTACAAGTCCACTTGTAGAGAAGAGGTGAAAATTCTCTAAGGTGAGAACAGTTTAAGAAGCTAATCTTACACTCTTAAAGTGGTCTATTTACCTGTAATTTGAACAAAATCTGTTGCATCTTCATTTTGTATCAAAAGAAGCAATAATAGCAGGTGCTCCACCTGCCCAGGGCACTCTTTAGTCTGTTTCCTCCTTTGGCTATTAGTTACTTGGTAGAATTCAAGGTGAACCTCTCCCCTCCTTAAAGATGCCTGTCTCTTGTTTCTCACCTCTGAATTGCTTCCGTTAAAAAAGCTGTCATCTGTGATGGTTCACCCTAATATAAGGACACCTTCTTGCTTTGGCACCATGGATAGCTCCCTTTAAAAATCAAATGAAAACCCAGAGTGGATTCAGTGCTTCACTGATGCCTGAGCCACCAGCTGCCACTGATATGTGTACTTCAGTTTATTGTCAGAGCCAGGTAATTCAAGAAAATACCAGGGGACTAAAACACAGTCCCTAGCTATATACAGTAATGGTGTACTTTTCTGTTGTAAACTGTATTTTAGTGGAGAAGCTGTTCGAATGAGATTTTAAACCTCAGCTAACAAGCAATCTCTGTTCTGAGAATTATGGTTTTGTCTCTTATTGGTTGTTGTTGTTGTTGTTGTTGTTGTGTGCCTTCAAGTCATTTCTGACTTACGGTGACCCTAATGCTCACCTATCATGGACTTTTCTTGGCAGAATTTGCCTTTGCTTTCCTTTGTGGTAGAGAGAGTGTGACTTGCCCAAGGTCATCCAGTGGGTTTCTGTGGCTGAGCAAGACTTTGAACCTGGTTTCCAGAGTTACAGTCCTATACTGAAACTATTACGTAACACAGGCTCTCTTTACCTCCACCCCAATTTTTGCTTTTGCATAGAGCTATGAGAATCTTTTACCCTAGGCTTATAAATGAACCTTTTAAATGGCTCCTTGTTGATTGTTTTAAGTGAGAAGCATGTATCCTTTAAAACAATTTTCTTCTGAGAATACAAAGTACTCAAATCTATATGTGTGCACAAAGTTAGGTTAGTAAATACATAGAACCCCATGCAATGCTCTTTTGTCCTGTTCTATAATATTTGGTGCTTAGAGCAATCCATAGGATTGGTTGCTCCTTACCTCATGGAAAGGACCAGAGCTCAGTGGTGGAGCACATCTTTTGCTCATACAGAGTCCCAGGCTTGATTTTTAACACCTTCACCTGATGAAGAAGCCAATGGAAATTTAAAAGTTTGCATCATGCATTTTGTGCCTTTTGGCTGGCCAATCAAGATATTGCTGTTTAGTGGATTTGGGATGTTAAGATAATTATTGTGGTTGAGCTCTTCCACTCATAAACATCTTTGCATCCACTTTACAGGGTTTCACATATTATTCCCCCTTTGTTTGATATATTGGTTTTATTTAAACCTAACCCTATTTTATGTGAGTTGCTTTGATTGCGTTAGCAAAAGGCGGGATATAAAAATAAATTTATTATATTTATTATTATTATTATTATTATTATTATTATTATTAAAATTCCTTGGCTTCTCCACTTAAAATGGATCTCAGGTGGCAAGTGTGGAAAGCTCTGCTTTCCTGAAACCTTGGAGAGTAGATACAAACCGATTGTATCCTGGGCTTCATAGTGAGTCTGACACTGTATAATGCAAATGTGTTCACTTGCAAATGAGGAAGGTTTTGGTCATTTTTGTTAGAAAGATGAAGCTATTTTCTCTCTTTTTTTCATAGTAAAAAGAAGGTTGTAATCTAGAATCTAGAGACATAATGTGTGTGGTTTTTCTTGAAGAGAGCATCTTCGAAGTCCATGTCTAATTCTGCAGCTTTGCTGTGCAGCAGATAAAAAGACCATAGCTCAGTACTCTGTGGTTGCTTAGTCTTTTTTATCAGTCTGCCAAATTAGATAATTGTTTCAAATAACCAAAAGTCATTTTGAGTGTCATTACAGCAGAGTTTGCCAAGGGCCTGTCAGCATTTCCATTTTAAACTCCATATTTTGTGGGGTTTGCGAGCACATTGTTTCAATCTGGTCTGAAACTTGGCTTGTGTCTATTAGCAGATATGTTTTCTTTAGCAAATTTAATATAGTCAGCTGTTCCTGAAGTTGTCGTAGTGGTCTTTTTTTTTTAAACTTAACTGGATAGAAATATTGCTTTCCAGTCTACTGACTGCAGTTAGATTTATGAAAACAAAAACTCTGCTCACTTGAAAGGTATGCACATTTCCATGTTTCTTTTGCCACAAGTTATTGCCTCAAAACGGTCTGCTTCTTTGCTTTGGTCAGTGATTGACTAAACACCACTTACCACCCCTCTCTTTACTCCTCCTATGTGCATATTTTCCTTTCTTGTGTTTGCAGTACTATTCCTTCTGACTGTTGTTTCTCCTTCTTTCTTGCACTCCATTTCTGTGCATCTCTGGAAGGACTGCTGCATTGAGATCTATGCACTGGATTTGGCTTTACTTCTTTTCTGGATTTGGCTTTACTCCTGTTCTGGATTTGAAGATAGTTATAGTAACTGTAAATATATATATTGAATTGTTCAGGGACTGAAACATCTCTATCCAGTGTTGCCATGAAGCTCTCATCTTGATGCATCCTATTTTTAAAATCAAGATTCTTGTGGTTGTGACATTGCTTCTCCTTGATGTTGCTATGTAGAATTTAAAGGTACTTTCACATTCTATTTTTGATTCACAGTTTCTATATGAGAATCAGAAATACAATTGGCCAAGCACTTAATTTGTGGGACTTTATTTTCTTTTTCCTTTTGGCCACTTCCTGAAAGTGTGCTGCAGAGACCCGCAAACTGAAATTTTACTTTACGAGCTGCCTTTTAATCTGAAGATAGGCAAATCTTGTGTAGATGCAGACTCTTCTTCACAGTTGCACACAATTCATTGAAAATTGTGTGGTATTGGATGTGAATTATGCCTGTTAAGTAGTAAGTTTTCAGTAGCAAGGATGTCTGCTACTGTTGCCCAGAAGAAAGTAGCTCAGATGGGAATATCTTAGAAAGTGCACCAAAGTGTAGGGTAACTAAAAGAGGGGTGGGGGAAAATGAATGTGTTTAAAAAGCGTCCAAGTCCTTCTCCTGCACTCTTTCAGAGGTCTATGTCAGAGCAGGATGGTGACTCTGCAAAAGTAGGAGCTAGCTTGAAGGACTATCACTGGTACCACCATGTCAGAAGCAAGAGGATGTGCGAAGGAGCAGGTTCAGATTTAGGAAAGTTGCTTGGAGCTTACCGATGGCAGACTCATCCCCGACTTCTCTGGATGGTGACCAAAAGAACAGATGCATCCAAGACTGCTGAACAGCCTTTGAGGACACAGACTTTAATTGCTGATAGTCACCAGGAACATCCAGAAGCGAAGGCTGCCATGCCAGGAACTCGGCCATTTCGGGTTCCATTTTACAGGTCTTTATCAGAACCTGCACCACACTGGAGGGAGAGAGGTCCAAAGCCTCTTCTGCAGCCAGAATGTGGTGATCATGACAGTAATTTTACCCGTGGTTTCTTCTCTACAATCTCCAGCAGCTTTTCTAAGGCACTGAATCGGAAAGGGGAACAGAGTGCAGTGGTGACAAATGAGGGAATAGAGAATGATCGGATGGACTTGACTGCAGGTATACTTATTTTTCTTTTTATCCTGATAATATTTTGAGGTTGAGCTGAACTATTTCACTCACAGGAACTTAAATAGGTTAACAGGCTTGTTTCTTTCCACCAAAAGTCCCCCCCCCCCCGCTTTCCCACTGGTCACTTGATATAGCTGGTGGTATAAAGAGCCTGCCATCCAGTGCATCATTTGCAGCTAATTCCCCCCAAAATAAAAAAAATTCTCAATAATAGCTCAGCATTTCTAGCCAAATAAATTATTTCCTACTTTTAATTGCTTAAAGAACAGACTAATTTTTAAATCTCGCATTCTTGATCAGTGTCCTGATAATATGTACCGTATACATTTAGTTGTTTGAACTTAGGACTTTTATCTGGACATTATATTATGACAAGAATGAAAAGTATGTATATCTAAACCAGTGGGACTTAAACTTTGCTATGTTGATTTCTTGGGACCATACTACTTTGCTATTGCCGCTATATGGAGTGGCGTTAGTTGAAAGGTTTCTGCTACAATGCAGAAAAGCTATGTGGCTAATATTTTAATCTGGTTTTAATATTGACTTTTTATGTTTTGAAATGTAATCTTTTAAGTGTGTGCTTTTCACCTTCAGTTTTTAAACTGTAAAGAAAGATGTGTCTTCAGCATGAAGTGCAAAGCTCAAAGAATCAAACTCTTTACTGTTTCCTTGTGTTTTCATTGAAGTGTATTAGGACCTCAAAGTGTATTAGGACCAGTTTGTGGTCTCTGGACCATAACTGAGTTACTAGAGCCATCTGGTTCTTGCTAGTTCATTGATAAAGTACAGTAGACAGCCAATCCATCAGCTCATACATAGAAAACAATGTTCAGATTTGAACTGTGCCTGATAAGGGACCTGTCAGTTTGGAAGCTTGAAGTACTTTTCAACTGGATGGATTAAGTTTTAATATTCCTACCTATTCTCAGTTTTATTCGCTTTCCTCACATCCCACTCAGTGATCTTTTTATGCAAAAGCAGGAACTTGGTTAGAATTGATGGAGGTTTATTGCAGACACATAAAAACTGAATCCACAGATGAGACTCTGATAGCTCTTTGAGCAACAAGTACTGTATAGGAACGCAGTGTGTCAAAGGAGAACAGATGCCAGGCATTTGTAATGACATGATGACATTTAAAGGTTGCTCCTGGGAAGCTAATAAGTGCAGGGGAAAATAAAGCTGTCTTTAAATTGCAGCGTATCTTCTGAAAGGCTTTGGTATCATTTCGCCATTGCATACTAAGTTGTCAAGTAGAGGAAAGTTGCAAATGTTTGGCCACTTAGGATTGAGGTCAACAAATATCCTAATGCCAGATTCTAAGATTTCACATAAAACCTCTCCTTCGTGGACTTTTACAAAATTGTCATGGAGAGCAGGGAATTGCATGTTTTGGAATCTCTTGTCCCATTTAGATTCCCAGAAGATAATCTAATTTGGTCCAAACTACTGATTCAGCTGTGAAAAAAGCCTTTAAATTCTCTGTGTAAAGACTCTCCCAAATCTTTCTAATTATCACACTAAACAGTTGAAAACATCTGGAAGCTATTGACTCTGTTGCTGGATTGGCCCTCTGCAATCAAAAACCCTCTAATTATTATGAATGAGCTTCGCTGACGTGGGCATTTATAACCTCTTAATCACAGTCTAGTCTACTTTTGTAGTGGGTAACCCTATAATTACTAGAAACAAAACAGCAACTATTAGAACTAGATACTTTAGTTACACTTGAAAGTAGATATGAAACCATCCTTACTTTTTGTTGTTTGGGAACAACAAGGTCCTCTGCAAAGTATTGCACATATAGCTAGAAATTCTAAACTTTTCTGAATGTAGACAGAGCATAGATTTTTTAAAAGTATTATTGTTGTGTGCCTTCAAGTCATTTCTGACTGTGGTAACTCTAAAGCAAACCTATCACAGAATTTTCTGGGTAAGGTTTGTTCAGAGGAGATTTGCTACTGCCTTCCCCTGAGGCTGAGAACATGTGACTTGCCCAATGTCACCTAATGGGTTTCCATAGCCAAGTGCAATTTGAGCCTTGGTGTCCAGAGTCATAGTCCAACACTCAAACCACTACACCATGCTGGCTCTTTTATTTAATTAATATTAATTGCCATAATACACTAATTAGTATTCACTTATAAACATAAGATGGCATGAATAAAGATGGAGCAGTGTTAGTCTTGGACTGGCCCCTGATACCCTCCCATTAGAATTTTTTGGATTTTTTTTAAAAAATGGTTCATTTTAGTTAATCTGGTTTAACTTGAAAAACTTTCTTCAGTCACTAGACGGAAGACTTTTTTTGTAAGCAAAGTGTGGAAGATACAGTCAGACCTGGAATATTAATCTCTCCAGTGGGTCTTTAGGCAGTTTGTTGTCAGCCAGAAGCATGATAGGAAAAGCAACAGAGTGGGTACCACAGCAGTTTAGCTCAGTAAAATCCCAAACTCTTTGAAAACCAAACCAAGAGAAAGGATCTTGTTTCCTAGTGAGAGTGGAGTAAGCAAGTCAGCATAGGGAAAGGAAGAACAGGTAATGGAGTAGAGGCAGAAGATTAGGAGGAAGAGAGAGAGCACCAGGATAGTGGGGATAGAAGAAGAACCTAGATTGGCATGAAAAGAAGAAGAGTGCATGCATGGGTAAGGGAAGAGAAAGAGCACTTGGCTCCATAGAGAGCATGGCCTCAGGTGGATGGGGAGGGAGAAACAGGTGAGGAGGGAAAGTGCTGCAGTGTTTCTAAGCCATGCAATGCTGGGCATTTCTACTAGTTGGAAATAAAATATCTCTGTTTGGTGCATCTACATAGGGGCGTTGCAGACCGGCCTAAAGAGGCGGCCTGTGGGTGAAGTTAGGTTGGGGTAGCCACACGCTGGCCACCCCAACCCCAGCCCGATGCTGTCCTGATGCCATGCACCTGTACGCATGGCGTGTGGCGTCAGGACACCATCCCAGTGCAGAATGTAGACACCCTTTGCCAAAAGGGTGCGGAAGAGCCACAGCGCTGGCTCTTAAGGTGGCCTCTTGCTGCCCCTAAAAGGTGCAGCATTTTGCCGTTCTTTTAGGTGTGGCAAAAAGGAGGGTGGGGGCTGCAGCATGCGGTTGCTGCAGCCCTGATCCGCTGCTAGCAGGGGCAGCCCAGAGCCACCCATCTGCATAGCCCCATAGTCTTCTCAGCCTTGGCATAGAGATATCTGATAATATGGTCTATTCTACTCAAAACTTTCACAAGTCCTATTGAAATGAATGTGGAGAGACTCTTGGTGATACCCCAATGATTCACGACAATTCCATTCCATCAGTCTTACTTGCATTCTGAAGTGGTACAGCTAGAGCAGTGGAGATAGAAATTGCAATGTTTCAAAGGGATTAGAAAGATACTAATCATTGCTACCTTTCAGAGGGATCCTTCGCTCGTGAAGGGAGGCATTTTTGAAGTTATTTCTAAGAACGTCAGATCAGGAAGAAGCTTATTTCAGTAAACAAATGCTGAAACCACAATCCCTGAATGATGCTAAAGTAATCACGTCAATAGAAACAGGATGAGGAAATAGACAGGCAGGAGAAGCTTTGGTCTCTTATCTGCCTGTTTGGAACTTTCCACTTGCACTATTTTTGACTCTTTTAAGAAGCTTGGTGAAACCAGGATAAAGTTCCACAAGGCAGGTACTTTGCTTTTTTTAAACAAATACCGTACTTTGTTTAAGGTTGAATTCCAGGTAATCTTTTTCATTCTTTGACATTAGAATGTGATTCTGCAAGGCTGAAGAGAAACTGGCAAGCGAATGGGGCTGTATCGTGTAGCCATTCTCTTAGCTGTAACAGGGCCATTTCTCTATCAGTAGTGTGATGATGGCATTTCCTGGATAATGTTTTCCTCCTGCTGCTTCCTCAGGACAAAGGAAAAACAAAATCACATGTAATTTGACTGACTATAAAGTCAGCTAGGCCATTCCAGCAGTGTGTACTGTGGCTTGGCCTTAGGGGATGAGTGAAGTGCTGCTGGGGCAGTCTTGTTTTCCTGAGGTTCTATTTACAGATTTTTATAAAGCCAATGCACTATTTTTATACCAATCTGGCAACTGTACTCTCCACTAGTCACCACCTGCATATATTTCCAGGACAGAATTATCAAAAGTCAGCTCCTAATATCACTGCATTTCCCGTGTATGTAGAACAAGTTAAATGTATAATTTTGTTCTTTCCAAAATAAGGAGCTGTATAAAGACAAAAGCATTTGTACCCAAGACTTCTTTCCTAAAATTCAGTACACTGTTAAATATAGAACCAACACAGTGTTGTGATTTGAGTGTTGGACTAAGATTCTGGGAGCTCAGAGTTTGAATCCCTGCGCAGCCATGGAAACCCACTGGGTAACCTTGGGCAAGCCACACTTTCTCAGCCTCAGAGGAAGCAAAGGTAAACCCTGTCTAAACAAACCTTGCCAAGAAAATCCCTTGATAGATTCACATTAGGGTTGCTATAAGTCAGAAAGGACTTGAATGCACATCACCACAACAACATTGCTAAATGTTGATGTGTAAAATAATAATATGCCTCATTGTAACTGCAACCATTTTTTTTCCTGCTCAGTTTTTGAAAACCTTACTTTATTTATCTTACAACATATATGGGACTCAATGCTTTCTCTGTGTTTTCATAGATAGGACTCAAGCCTTATACACATAGCCTGAAGATAATTTTATACAATATTTTAAAATAATTTTGTGCATGAAACAAAGCCTTCGACTTCACATAGTTTGTGTACGTTGAGCAATCAGAAAGCAGCAATATTACTGTTTCAGCCACTCATGAAAAAAGCTTTGGTTTTTGGAATATTTTGGAATTCTGGATAAGAGAGACTCTAATAATAATATTCCAACACCACCCCACCTTTTTCCATTTGAGAGTCAAGGCAGCTTACAACATTTACATCATATCAAAATTAAAAATGTAATTAAACTGTCAAAAACAATAATACCAGTTAAAAACATATCCATTAGAAAGAGAACAACAAATATTCAATACAGCACATTATGCAAGTCCATCTTCAAAGGCCTGCCAGAACAAAACAAAAATAGTCTTGATATGTCTGCAGAAAGAGAGCAAGGATGTCACTCGTCTAGCTTTGCGAGGAAGAGAGATCCAGAGCCTAGGAGCAGCCATGGAGAAGGCAGTCTCTGGTGTTCCCACCAGATGTACCTTTGAGGGTGGTAGGACAGAAAGAAGGGCCTGTGCAGAAATCCTTGAAACACAGGTAGCCTATGGGAAAGCAGAGGTAGACATATGTGAAGTCGTAGGCTTTCATGGCCGGCATCCATGTTCTAGAAGAGTTTCTTTCTTACGTTTCGCCAACATCTGTGGCTGGCATCTTCAGAGAATGATGCCAGCCACAGATGCTGGTGAAATGTCAGAAAGAAACTCTTCTAGAACATGGCCACACAGCCCGAAAACCCCACAAAAAAACTATGTAGATATATGTGTTCCTAACATATTGGTGACACCACAGCCCAATTCTTAAGATGACTTTCCTGCCAACAATTCTATATGTGCCAAAGGCCACAGGATAAAGCAAAATTCCCTCTGCACCACTTTCTCAGACAATCCTTTTAGGAAGAAGGGGAAGCAGGCTAGTATCATGACTCCTAAGCCATGTCCTACCCAGTGACTCAAAAGGATGTCATGGCTGAGGGTATCAAAAGCCATTGAATGGTCAAGAGGAACCAGTAGGATCACACTTCTCTTAGCCATCCTCAAAAGTGACCAACAGCAATTTTGTCCTAAAACTGGGCCTGAAAATTGATTGGAATAGATGCAAATGATCAGTATCCTCTATTACTTCCTGATTTAAGTGTGCACCACTTAAAAGGTGCTCCAACACCTTTCTCAAGAATAGAAAGTGCATGGCATTTTTTCCAGATCACACTCCAGGCTTAGATTCTTCAAAATACATCTCATTATCCCCTCCAGGCCAGCAGTTATTATTTCTTCTCTGAGAAAAGTGTTAACTGTCTCGGACATCCATAATCCTAACCAAACCATGGTAGATTTCGACAGCCACGTTCTAGAGCAGCTCACAAACCTCTTTGTCATATACAGTAATGTGCAGCTTGTGGAAATACGTTACGATAAAATTTTTGTAACAAAATGTGCATATAACAATAATCTGTGTAATATTTGTTCATGGCTTGGGCTGTCAAACTTTATAGTATGTGGTTGAGCAAGTTTGGCCATCCCTGGTATGCCATCATTCACGTAACTTGTTCACATTCTCAAGCTGTACAAGTTGGAGGGGGAAACTACAGCGTTACTTTTTCCAGTGTCTGCTAAGTGAAGTTGTTTGCAGGCAGAATTCTGGATCTAATCACACAGTGTGCTTAAAATCAGACTGGTGTTGTCATGGTGCTGAGCTGAATGCATTTTCAAACTGTATTTTTGTGTGTGAGATTGTGCGTTTAATGTGTATGGAACACCTCCCCAATCTTGTGCTGGAATATAATTTTTCATCAATCACAGAGTTTATTGCCTATATTTAGAGTTGTAAATGTGGAAGCCTTTAAAAACTGAATTAAAAGTAATTTTATCACTTTACTGTAGTTTAGAGGTGACGTGTGGCTATTCATGAACCATGCTGAAAATAACAAAGTGTGAAGTGCATTTTAAAATAATTTTCAATTAAAGCTTCCAGCTGATCAAGGGAGGACTCCTGCTATGTTCCCAAATCTATTTTAGAATTAAATAATCACCAAATGGAAAAATGTGAAAGCATGGCTTTCTGGCGTTAATGAGTAAAAGCACTTAAAGAGTAGCAGTAAAATAACTAGCAGTTATTGATACCTCAAATACTTAAAGGTCTGTTGAGAAATCACACAATATCAACCCATGGTACCAAGTCTTTGCCAAAATTATATTTAGAAGACTTTGCTTTGAGCCTAGAGGCAGACAGAAGTAAATAGTACTATTTTGTCTATATACCTGTTACCCATTCTAAGTCATGGCAAACACAAATACTGTTGTTTCCGACTTATGGCAACCCTAAGGTGAACCTATCACACGGTTTTCTTGGCAGATTTCTTCAGAGAGGGTTTACCATTGCCATCCTCTGGGGCTGAGAGAGTGTGACTTGTCCAAGGTCACTTTATTTGTACTAGCCAAGAAGGCTTTCAGAGCCATAACAAATGGTGGGTGGGGGCTTGCTTACACATACACACGCGTACAAACACTTGTATGCCTGAATTACTAATTACCATTCCTTAATATTATAAAATACTTATTTGATCTTTGAAATTATGATTTCTGTGGAAACTAAATTCAAGTGTTGCTGTCAAATATATTCATGTAATGTTTATTTGTGTGTCTGTGCACATGCATACATACTCACTACATCTGCTTGTTAATTAGAAACAAATGAACAAAATGCCAACTGTTTATGAAAATGAATAGAAAAACTGTGTTTTAAATGTCATCTAATTACCTGTTCAAGTCAAAGTAACTTTCTAGATTTGAGAGGGAATGAGCTGACAGATGTTGAAGCTAATGGGAGTAAAATGGATTGCACACATTCACATGAAGGCATGGTGAGCATACACTGATAGCATGAACAGTGAACTTTTTACATTGTCCAGTCTCCCAATTGTATTATATGCCTCAGATCAGTGTTTGAATATGAAAATTATACTTGTGAATCAGACTTGTGATTTTGTAGCATAGTGGTTGTAATGTTCTGCCTCTTTGAGCATTTGCATAGACTTAGTGGTCTAGAGAAAATATTTGTTTTCCAAGTAGAGATTGAACTAGATCTAGATGGGGTGATTCATTGGCTGCAATCTTTTATCATATTTTATATCCCACCTAAGAGGTGTTAGGCTAAACTAAAACATAATGAATGATCCCTAGATCACCTTGTGAGTTTCAGGGTTGGGAACCCAGGTTTTATAGTTTAAGTCCAGCATTTTGTCTACCATACACACACTAGATCTTGTTTAAATTTTGCACTGGTATTATTTTAACTTCCTTTCTCTCTTTTGGCTCAACAGAATTCTGAAGCTTCTTAATTCCTTGGAAATTCCAAGTGGAATTTCAGTAGAAATTCCTTAGAACTGAATTCCATAAATGTTTACTTCCTGTCCTCAATTTCGTTTCTACTACCCAATTAGAGTTCATAAACAATTGTATATGTACTTTATTTTCTTCCTCATTTCCCAGTTCTTTGAGCAACAAATTGGGCTGGCAAATCCAATGATCAATCTTCTTTCTTCCAAATAATTTGTTAGAGTTGGGAATAGTCATATACTGAACAAGACTGCTGCAAGGATCTTTTTTGTGCAACTAGAAGAGTGAAATTCAAACCCCCCAAAAGAAAGCCTATTACACCTATCCCTTAATCTCTGGACGAAATTGCCTTTCCTTCACTCACCCCATCCAAAAGTGATGCTCAGTGAGCTCCCTTAAGCTTGCCTTCTGATTGGGACACATAATCTTTTAAGCCTTTTGTGAGTTTAATAATAATCGTTGCTTTGAGAATCTATTCTGCTTTATGTATTTTGCAAGTTGACAGATGAGGGCATTTAACAGATGAGAAAAAAGCAAAGTCCTTCGAGCTTCAGTTGAATGATGGCTGGGTAAGGGCCAATTTATTTGTCCATTTTTGAGCTGGATTAATCTACATGACATTTTTTTTACCTCTCCGTTTTTGTGCCTTCTTGAGAAATGGCCTTGAGTAGCTAAGACTGGCAATGACTCAACATGCCTTGAACACATCGGAGTAGTGTTAACACTGCAGAGAGGTGGTTTTCAAGGCTAGTTCTTCTTAATTTTCAGTCAGCACAAAACACAGCGATAGGGCAGGGAGTATCCACTTAGGACTCTAGGGAAAGAATCTTAGATAACGTCAAAATTATGAAGGTCATGTAGCAATTTACATATTGCAGAAATGTAGACTTGATTTGGCAGCCAGCCAGCCTCAAGGTGGCAGGTGTCCTTTCAGATGTTGCATGCAACAACAGCATAGCAGGAGCAGTGAGAAAGACAGGAGCCCATCCTTACTTTAACACTGGCATTTGGCTATGTGTGGATGCAGAAGCCTTTCTTGCTTCCATGTTGCTAGTATGCCTAGACTTGAAAGTTGTATAATGTAATACTTGTGTGCACAGATGAATAGGGAAGTGGTACTGACGAACATCTGCTTCATCCAACCACCACAGATGTGTATGGTCTAGTATTGTGTTTTTAACCATAGCCAGGATGCTTTTGAGGGCCTAAAAAGTAACTTTTGTCCCCTGCTAGGGGTTGCTTGCACCTGGCATCCTATTTTCAAATGTGAGACCACCCTTGGTAAATGTTTCCTTTCGTAGGGAGGCATTCTACCCACAAAATTGACAGGATGTCATCCATATTCACATAAACTGTTTTGTTATATATCAGAAAGCAGTGCAAATGGAGCAAAGCTGTAGGATTTTTGAATTGCCATTTGTATGTCTCATATCCAGTTTGTGTGATAATAAGGGGGGTATTGCACTATTGTTTAATGTAATGTGTGTTTTAATCTGTAAGCCACCCTGATTGCCTAGGCAAAAGGCGGGATATAAGAAACAAACAAATTATTGTGAAGTCGTAGGCTTTCATGGCAGGCATCCATAGGTTTTTTGGGGGGGTTGGGCTGTGTGGCCATGTTATAGAAGGAACTCTTCTAGAACATGGCCACACAGAAAAACCCACAAAAATATATTATTATTATTATTATTATTATTATTATTATTATTATTATATTATATAGGTTTCACCACTCTGTGTCTATCAAATAGTACAAATCAGTTTCACCACTTTGTGTCTACCAAACAGAACAGAACAGGCTCTGACCTATATAAGAGGTAAACATGGTTGATCTCCAGGCTCCTCTCTTATCAACCCAGTTTTAAGAGATCACTTTACCATTTTCCCTAGCTCAGGGCAGCTCATATAGGCTGCATACTCATCATGAGAGATGAGATGATCAAACTGGAAAAACTTTCATCTGCCACTGTCACCCAAAATTTATGCCCACACCATTTCCCATTCTCTACCAGTAGATAGAGTTTGTCCTCAAGAAAGAATATCCGACTCAGAGCCAAGAGGAACAGAACAGGCTGGGTTCCATTCAATATGCCTGGCATTTGCTACACAGGATAGTAGGCAACAGCCTCACTCTTAAGAGGGCTGAACTGGTGCATAACACTAAAGAGATCCTTTTTATGGTCACCGCTGCCTGAATCCTCTCTGCTTTCTCCAGTTCATTGTGCGGATTACCATTCTTACCTATTTTATCCTGTGTCATTTGACCTCACTACACTACATTATCATCACATTAGCCAGTCTTTGTCTATGCTCTTATCTTTCTGTCTTCTTATCCAGAGATGCTCTGCAGGAACATCACGAAACAACTTTTCACACACCCATATTTGGAGCATAGAGACCGCAAAGAAAGAGAGCAGTAGGTTTACCTGTAATTGAAGTTTTGCAAGTAGTCACCTGTGCATTCACATAACCCAACATGTGTCCCTGCACAAGTGAGTCCAGACTGCCTGATCGGTTGTCTAACTCATGTGAGGGTCTGCAGGAACTGGAAGAAGGCAAAAGCCACTTCCAGGAGCATGCATACTGGGGTGGGATGATGTTTTTTTCTCAAAAACCTCTCATCTGAAATCACATTAAAGGTAGTGTGAAGATACAGAATGCATATGAGTGAATGAACAGATGATTTACTGTAATAAGCGAGCAAACTTTCCCCAAATATCTACCAGGTGTGCTCTGATAAGGAGTTTTAGTATATGAATATATTATTTTAGTATTTTAGCATTTTATAGCGTGGTGTTTTAGTGTCCGTTTTTAATTATACATTGTTCCCTTATCATTCATGGACTTGCCGTTTGTATCACTCAGTCTTCCATGGACGGCAAGTGCTGAGGGACAAAGTGGTGTGTGTGCCCGCAGCGTGCATGCAAAGCCACATGCAAGAGCATGTGGCCATTATATCCTATGGGACTTCAATATTTGTGGTATTTCTGATTCACGGGGTGGTGGTCTGGAATGGATCCCCCACGAATCGGGAGGGACAAGTGTATATGTTTGATGTTCCACCCTTTGGTGGAAAGGGTGTTATAAGTAAATGTTGTTGTTATTGTTGTTATCATCTTATATTCTTGCTCAGAACCCTTGCTTTTTCTTATATCCTCAGGCATGAATATTCTTTTCTCCATCTTCTGAATTTGTTTCTACTGCTGCTGTGTTCATATTTTTACAAGACCAGGGACTTGAAGGGAGTCTGATACTAAGTGGAGATCAATTACTAGTGAGTTTAGCAGTTGGCAGTGCTGTATTGTAAGAGGCTTACAGGACTCAGCAGCATTCTGACTAATTGCTCCAATTTAAACTATTGTTGAAAGCTTTCTCACTTTTTTACTGAAGGGAACTAAGTAGGAATTGCTGCAGCTTTGACAAAGGAAAATTGCCTTGTGAAACTAACATGTTATTTGTTGTTTTGCCTCAATGTGTGTGTGAGTGTGCGTGCGTGCTGTTATAAATCCTGGTTTGAAGTTGGAGTATCTACATTGGCACTTCTCAGATGTAGTTTTAAAAGCCAGATTAAGACTCTGGGAATCTCTCTGGGTAAAGTAGTTCTCATTGCGAAGCTCCTTATATTAAGGTATGTGCCCCCTAAAAAACATATATTACTGCAGTATAAGTATGGCAGCCTTTCATATCTGTACAAACAAATTTATACAGTGCTTGCAATCTGGTATGCGTATAAGACTACTTTTTTACCTGCAAAATCTGTGGCTAAAGTGGGGGGGGGGTCGTCTTATACACCGGATATAAGGATAATGAGGATAGAGGTGCTAAAACTCTATATTTTGACTGGAAAAATGGGTGGGTCGTCTTATACGCGGGTCGTCTTATACGCCGGAAAATACGGTAGGTGTATTTGTCCCCTTTTCTTTTAGACACTGAGGCTATACAATTTTTCTTGGCTGAAATGCACTGGTCTGTTTTCAGTAACAAAATCCTAACATCTTAAGACGTTGGCTGCATCTGCACTGCAAATTTAATGCAATTTGACACCATTTCAAATGCCATGGACCAGTGCTGTAGAATTCTGGGATTTGTAGTTTTGTGAGATGTTTAGCCTTTTCTGTCAGAGAACTCTGGTGCCAAGATGGAGTCATGACAGTTAAAGTGGTGTCAAACTACATTATTTCTGGAGCACGGATGCATATCACAGTTTTTGGATGTTTCCAGCCCTTTTTCTTCTATAGGTGCAAGAACCTGGAAATGGAGCAGTCTGTCGAGTTTTTCCTCCCAATGTAGAGATACTACCTGCAGTTTTTTGTACTCTAGTATTTTCCATAGGTTATTCCCACTACCATAATCATGTACACGATAACTTCACATTCATAAATAAATAAAATAATATACTAGTGTTATTAATTAATTATTAGGAAAGGACTTTTAATGAAATGCTGTATTTTATGTTGTTCTAATGGGTTTTTATTGGGTTTTTAAAAATTTGTTCTAATTTATAATTATACATCCTTTGGTATGTTGTAATGCTGTGCACTTTTGTTTGTACCTGTTTTAGCTTTGTAAGCTGTGTTGAGTTCCAGGGCTGGCAAAAAGCTGGGATATAAATATAACAACCACAACCACAGCAATGATAGAAGAAATGGAAGAACATTAATGAATCTAACCATCGCTTTGATCCTTTCAATCATATTATGGATCTTATTCTGTTTTTATATCATTTTTTTTTTTTTTTAGTAAGCTAGAACATGAAAGACCCTCCTTCCTATCTGGCTCCTCCAACCAGGAGGATTCTACATACTTGTTGTATTTTGTTAATTTTTTGATGTGATATATCAGCTGGTCATTAAGTTAATGGATGTTACTCAGATTACCATCATGAACAATAATTGCCGTGTCACTTTGTAGTTCCAGATGGTAAAATTAATGCCTCTTCCAAGATCTTGCAACTAGCTCATCCATGTTGGTTCTTAATGTTCTTAATGTTCTCAGTGTTCCATTTCACTTTGAAAATCTGTGCTGATCTTAGAATCAAAGTGCCTTCTTTTATTGTCAAATCAATTGTCAAATTCATTATTATTCATTTTATGTCCTCATATGTCCTGGTTTGTGTTTGATGTAGTTACTACTAGATTCTAGTACATAAGCATATAAATTATATTCTCCCCACAGTTTAAAATACCCCAGTTCACTGTTGGAATTTAAGTGGAAATTGTAAATTTTGCAGCAATTTGGGATTGTATTGGGTGGGATAATTATCTCAGGTGTGAGGAATCTTTAGCCCTTTAGATATTGAACAATTCTCATATCCCTTACCACTGGCAGTGCTGGCTGCCAGTTATAGGAACTGGTCCTTTGGCATTTTGAGGTCTACAAATTCCCAACCCTTGCTCTGTATTTATTCTAGGTTCTGAACATTTTGTTCCCAGGTGTGTGTTTACAATATTTTTAATATTATTTCCAATTTATTGGTAAAAGCATTTATACCTTAACTGAATTTTAGACGTTTGCATATTTTTCCTGCTTCTTATGTCTTGGTTGTTTTTTTGGTGTTTTGTGTGTGTGTGTGTGTGTGTGTATTCCTGCCTCCAACTGTCTTGGATTCTTGCTTTATCCTACAAATGACTTCAAGTTAGCATTTGCAAAATAAACGTTATTGTCTGGATGACTACACAGTCAAATTTAATGTCACATACTTTGAGAAGGAGAATTTTACACATGAGGATCAAGAGAGAGGCTGAGTTTTCATAGAAGAATAAATCAGGATCCTGTTCACTCTTGGCTGCCACTTTCCTTCTAGCTTCACTATTGAACAAGCTTAGAAAATGTTGTTTACTGTGTCTTTTGAATGTTTAGTGCCACTTTCCCCCACCCTTTTGCCCTCCAGATGTTTGGGACTATAAACTTCTGAATTCCTAACTACTGGCCATGCTTGCTGAGGGAACAGGAGTTGGAAAGCACCAAGTTGGGGGAAAGTTTGTTTAGCATGCGTACCTATCATACTTATAGCTCGCATAGTAAGTAGTTGTATATCTTTAAAATTCAGATCCAGCCTTTTATTTTATGCTGCTTCATTTCAAATTTGCTTTACAAACACACCCTTCTTGATTGCTGGTCACACTTTCTGAATGAATTGGGAGTGGTATCTCATGCAAAACATATTAATGAATAGATTCATTAATAGATAGATTCATTAATAGATTTGAGAGGAAATTTTAGGTCTAGGCATCTTTTGTTGAGAGAAAAATGTATTATATACACAAGACTCTGGTAGAACTGAAATAAGTTTAAAATAAAAGTTTCAAATTAGATGAAAACCTGTGATATTTTCTGGAGGGGGGAATCCAAAGAAGAACAAAATATCTCAGCCCTAAGGACCTTCCCTGAAGCTCACAAGACCTGATATGGCAATTACGATTTTATCATAATTATTATAAAAGTGGTAGTATGGAACTAGTGAAGTGGAAGTACTTTGATCTAAAATATAAAACTATTGGAATACAGTTCCACAAAGCCACTGGGATACCCTTCATTTCTTACAAACAGATTTCACATAAGCTCACCTATTCACCCATTTATGAGTTCTAAAATCCATTTTGATAAAGACTGTGATTGAAGCATCCAAAGAGAAAGCTAGGGCTAACTTTGCAGTTTAAGAAAAGAGAAGGATGTGTTGCCATCTAGTGGAAAGAAAAGACCTTGATCCTTGAAGATAAGGAACTTTACAGATGTGGTTAATTCAAGTCACAGTCTTCAAAACAGAGTAACAAGCCATGTGGATGTAAATATCATATATTATGCAAATATGATTCATTGATCTAAAATAGTGATGGATCTTTTTGTAATTAGAAAAAGAAGCCAGTAACATTTTGATATAGTTCCTCAAAGTATGGTGAAAGTTGATGTATGATCTTTAAACCCTTGTGGATAGCTGCAAATTATCTTTTCAGTGTTTGATTTCAAATTGTGTTTTAATAGGATATAGGATAGTCCTGCA
This sequence comes from Phrynosoma blainvillii, assembly GCA_026167975.1. Classification (NCBI taxonomy): domain Eukaryota; kingdom Metazoa; phylum Chordata; class Lepidosauria; order Squamata; family Phrynosomatidae; genus Phrynosoma; species Phrynosoma blainvillii. Next base: position 161,524,611 of record JANUYF010000004.1, read on the forward strand.
TAGGTTGTTGGACTGCATCTGCCAGCAAGCCCAGCCAATATTGCTAATAGTGAGTAAAACTGGGATTAACAGTTCAGTAACATCTGGAAGGGCTGCACAGTTCCCATCCCAGATCTGGATGAAATTGTTTTGCATAGCACAGAAAGTATACAGTTGCATAGATGCTCTTAACCAACATGTTTAGGTTTCTACTATCATTTTTATCAAAATAAAAATCTTTTCTGTAAAAAATAAATATCAAAGTATGCCTCCCAAATACTCTGTATAGCAACCCGCATACCTTTTATATCCAAATACAATTTTTAAACCATAATACACAAACACCGTATGATCTGAACCAGGGGTAGGCAACCTTTTGGAGACCTGGGCTGGGCCAAGGGGGGGATGGCGCCGCGTGCGCGCGCGCGCGCATCCTCTGCCACCTTGTGCGCCCCCGCCGCCACCACAATGCGCGTGGCTGCCGACGCCGTGGTGCATGTCGTGGCCACCATTTTTATTTTCAAAATGGCGGCCGCGACGCGTTTGCGCATGTGCAGGAGTACTGCGCATGCGCAAACGAGTCGTGGCTGCCATTTTGGAGAACAAAATGGTGGCCCCCACCCCACTCGCGGCTGCCATTTTTATTTTCAAAATGGCGACCGCGACTCATTTGCGCATGCGCAGTACTCCTGCGCATGCACAAACACGTCGCAACTGCCATTTTGAAAATAAAAATGGCGGCCGCGGTGTGCGTGGCCGCACGGATGGGAAAACGTGCGGCGGCGGCGGCAGGGGTCTGCCTGGGCCAGTAAGTCCGGCGACCTGGGCCGGAACTGGCCCAGGGGCCGTAGGTTGCTGGCCCCTGATCTGAACACTTTTAAATTGTTAAGGCAGTACTAGAAAATATATGACAGATTCATTTTAGAGATAGAAAAAGGCAGTTATTTCCCTTTTAAAAAAATCAAATACACACACACACACACACACACACACTTCCATCTAAAATTGTATTTCTTTCTAAATCCTTCATAACTGCAGATTACTTAGGTGGACATGATGATAATAATGATCCCTCCTTTTTTCCAGTTTGAGACTCAAAACACCTTATTACAAATTAAAAAAAAAAAAACATTGTTAAAAATTGGCAAAATACAAAAGTTAAAAAGAGATTAAACAATAAAAAATCAAAACCAGATTAAAACATACACTATTAAATACATATTCATAGATCAGTACAACAATTAGGAAAATTCAGCACATTGTTTAAGTAGGGCGGGCCTTATACAACCAATCCTCAAATGCCTGTTGAAACAGAAAAGTCTTTGTGTGTGAAAATATCGGTAGGGTGCTAGTCTAAATTCTCTAGGAGAGGAGTGCCAGACCTTGGGGGCAGCCACTGAAAAGGCCTTCTCCTATGTTTTCACCAAAAGTACTATGAAAATGGTGGGGCAGAGGGATGGACCCCTCCCCTCCAACAGATCTCAAAGTAAGGGCAGGTTCATAAGGAAGACTACAGTTCCTTAAATCACAAGGACCTGAGCCATATGTAGTCAGGTTAATTTGTTGAATTTATTTTCATTGTAGATGCTATCAGGCATGAATGTCACTTTGTGCCGCCATGACCATATTCCACCACCACCAATCATATGCATGAACGAGATGTGTTTTCTGGTTAGGAGACAACATTTTCAAATGGAAGCTAAGCCAATACTCCACAGTGCTCCATGCTGGCTGGTCACCATCTTAGATCCACATCCAAATGTAGTGCAGTTGATGTTAGATGTTACTTTAGCAGACAATTACCATAGTGACCTGGCTCACTTTCCATTCAGATGCTTCAGCACTCACCAAGGAAACTGCTACTGTGTCAGGCAACAGAGAAAGCTGCAGTAGTGCCACACCTGTGATGGCAGCTGCCATAGTTGGTCAGGTGCCTGCTGGTGATGAGCCCCACTGAGCTCCTGGCAGATGCCAAACCATGCCAGGCCTGTTCCCTGCTGCCAAAGCACTTCCACTTAATGAGGATTGAAAGTATATGACTAGTTCAAAGGGCAGTAGCACATTGTAGAGCCCTGGTGGTGCAGTGGTTAAATGCCTGTACTGCAGCCACTCACTCATAGACCACAAGGTTGCGAGTTCAATACTAGCCAGGGCTCAGGCTAGACTCAGGCCTGCATGCTTCTGAGGTCGATAAAATGAGTACCCAGCTGTTGGGGGGCAATGAGCTTATAGTTGTAAACCACTTAGACATCCCATAGCGCGATATGAAGCGGTATATAAATGAAGCTGCTTTGCAGTAGTCTATCCAGGGAACGAGTGTGTTTTCTGGAAAAGAGAAAGTACTGCTACTGACTATTATGTGAGTGTCAAAGCCTTTGCATATAATCCAGTATTAAAACTGTAAGTATCTTGGAAGCTCAGCAGCTGAACAAACGTTGGCTCTCCTTGAGGCACAGGAGGAGAAAGTTACGGCTTAATGCTGTTGCTGAAATGTCTTTGGGGCTGTTGGGGTGTTTCAGAATCACTATTGTGGAACATGCCATGGAACTCAACTTTTAACTCAATGATTGCAGAGGCTAGGGAGGAGACTGAGCTAGAATCATCTTGAGGTTATGTTGTGCATATGATGGTCTTGGAGACTCAGGACTGGACTTCCAGAGCTCTGCCTATTTCCAGAGGGTTTGCATTTGCTTTCACTGTCTGCCTTTGTGGTAAGTGCTTTTGGTGTGGTATAGTTGAAGCAATAATCTCTCATCCATATCCTAAGTATCAGAGGAGTGTTCTTTAGAGCTACCCTGCAGTGTTTGGATGAATGATCTAACCCTTGATTTGAGAGAAGTGTCTGACATCCAGCCCAGTTTCATGTATCCTTAGCCATAATATGCAAACATTTCTCATTAAAATGAATGTCAAATATTCCACCAAGGTGCCTGCAATTAGGTCAATTATTTAGAAATATAACTTGATTTCACTATTCTAAACCACAAAGAGATCATCAGTGTTTGTTGTTGTAAGTTTGTTGTTGTTGTTGCCTTCAAGTCATTTCTGACCTTTAACAACTGTATGGCAAACCTGTCACATGGATTTCTTCACAAAATTTGTTCAGAGAGAGTCTGCCATTGCCTTCCTCTGAGGCTGAGAGAGAGTGACTTCCCCAAGGTCACCCAGTGACCTGTACATCAGTAAAAATAGGAGAGTCCCTGCCTTCAGGCTTACAATGGGGTTTTTAGGTTAATTTTTTTGCATTGGATAGTAAATTAAACCAAGAGCAACAATAAGCAAGGCAAGCCAACCAAAGTTGACCAGATCCTTGCAATGGTAGTATGTATTGCAATCATAAGTGAGAACTGTAATACTGGCAAAAGATCCCTCTGGTAAACAAAATTAACACATTATTAATATTGATTAGTAATACAAGGAGCTCTTACACCATGTCACTGTTAATGCAAGCTGTGTATGTGGTATACCCAGGAAGCTTTGCCCAGAGATCTTGCAGTCTCGATTAGTGATGCAAAATGAAAGAAAAGGTCAAAGGCTGCCAGGAGGAGAGATGTCAGATGGTGATGAAATGAGGAGTAATATGAATGTAGAATGGGTCAGGGAAGTTTAAATTAAATGTCTGTGCCTTAGGAGACAAGCAAGCATAACAAAAGGCATAAAAATGAAGGGCAGAGGAGAGAAATGAGCCTGTTGGGGATGAGGTCAACCAAAACTGTGTAATTGGAGTTGGGAGATTAGACAAGCATCTCTGAAGATGAGAATTTAAGAGTAAGAGTTAGATAGCTGCATGGTTTCTCTTCAGATTATATACATGCTTTGTGGGAAGGCAGTTATCTTCATTTCTAGCAATAGTATGGGCTGATGGGAGTTAATAGCTCCACAACATCTGGAGGAACACAGTTTTGTTCCCTTGTCTAACTCCTTGGAAGCAGTGTGGAGTATGGTAGGCCAGTGAAGGTACGTCAAACAACTGGTGACAAAGCCATTGCCATCCAAGAAGCTGAACTGCTAACATCTGGAGAAAGAAGATACAGTAGGAAGAGGTGGCCAACAAGGGGGAAAGGGGCTTAGTTCTTCACGCCTTCATATTTATCAGTGGTATCAGAGGGACTACCCTTAAATGTTTGTTTCTGTTGTTTGAATTTTCTGGTGCATTTTCCTAGAAACAGGCCAGCTATGGATACACACACACACATACACACACCCCGTGGTAGGGTTAACTGAATATCACACTGCTTTTGTTTGTTTGCTTGTTAAAATCCACATAGAAAGAAAGCAGTTCCTGGGGCACATGGGAAAAAAGCATTTATAGATCTGATTTTTAAAAAATTTCAGTGGCAGTCAAAACAGGTCTGCCATTTATTTATCTGTCTTATTTAACTTAAATCTCAGTGGTTTGCTTGTTAATTTGGTTTTAAAATCTGTAACCTACCATTTGACTTGAAGGGCTTAGAATGGTCCCAGCAGCTCAAAATAATCAGGATGATGAATAGAAGCCAAGAAAACAGTTATTCTTTTCAATTTTGAGGCGATTAATTGTTTCATCTATTTAAAAAAAAAACCTTATACTTGACAGTGTAGTATTTGCTTTTGAATCATTAACTTGCATTATCTACCAAATTGTATTTTATCCTTATATCCATATGGCTGCCGCTACAGATACTGCATTTCTCACATTAAAACAGCTTTTTGTTTAACAGACTGATATGTGATATCTGTTGAGGTAGTTTGCACAATGCAAGCTTTGGGGGGTTGTTTTGCAAATGTTTCAATAAATTAATGACATTGTAACATACTAAGTGTGAAAACCTGGCTACACATAAAAAGGATATAAGCTCCACTAAATTTAGTGGAACTTAGATCAGAGGTACAAAAGGGTGCTGTAGTAATCTGATAAATGCATTTCTATTTTATTTTATTTTTAGTACAGGAAAGAGCTGAATAACCTCTCCCACAAGAATCTATTGAGTGCAGTAACTAACCTGGTGAAATATTGTAACTGTGCCCTTTCTTTTTGTTCTAGATGTGAAAGGACCTCCAACCCACAGGCTCTCTTGTGGACAGTCCCCTGATTCAGAAACTATAATATGGGAGACCAAATACTCTATTCTGACTGACAGCCAGCTAGTGCTGCTCAACAGGGAGAAGGAGGTGAGAAACTAAGTTATATTAGGACAATTTTCCTTCCTTTATATACAATATTTGCCCCATTTCATGTTTCCTGTTGTATTATACACATAAGATGGGAAAGCCTTTTTGTTTATATAAAATGAAATCATTTTATAAAATGAATATTCTTTGTTGGGGTGTGGTTAATGGCCTCTGAAATTTCAGTTTCCAAGATTTTGCTTAAATACTTCATCCACATAGCACAGAGATTCTGAAATTTTCTAAACCCCTGCCCACTTTCAGAACTTAATCTTCTGAATCTTCTTGACCCAACCACCACCACCCATCTCTTTCAGCAGGCAAGCAGACATAGGGCCTTTGCAGACTGCTAGAAATAGTGCAAATTGAGTCCACTTTAACTGTCCTGGCTCAGTGCTAGGGAATCATGGGAACTGTATTTTTTTCTGGGACACTGAGCCTTCTCTGTCAGAGAGCTCTGGTGCCACAATAAACTACAGTTCCCATGATTTCCTAGCACTGAGTCAGGGCAGTTAAAGTGGACTCAATTTGCACTATTTCTAGCAGTCTGCAAAGGCCCATAATTCTTGTGCCTGTGGCCATGGGTACTCAGCCTGTGTGAAGATGCCAAAGCAGAAAGGATAAGAAGCTTTTTATAGTTTCTTCTCTCTGTAGGTTCCATTAGAGGCTGAAAATATTTTGAGGGCTACAGCTCTTAGAAACCTCAAACCAACATGGGTGCTGGGCCATTCAAGGAACTGTAGCCCCAAAAGTTAACTTTTCCAGGCTCTGGATTCCATGTTTAATATAACAGCTTAGCTGGCTACAAACACAAAACCTGTGATCATGAAATGCTTCTTTCTCTCTTGCCAGATCTTCTCTTTGCCTAGAACTTCCCAATTGCCTCCTTTCAACCGGCTTTGATCTTGCTCTCTAGTTTGACTGTAGGCGTCATCTTCAGTTCATGTGACATACCAGTAACTGTGTCTTTTGGGGGTTCACCAGTGTCACACATGAACTGTGTATGCAATTAAAACACCTCCAGTTCTGTCCTGAAAATTATAGACAGTTTCTTCTATAGAAACTCTGCTGTTACTGATATCACAAAGAAAATTTAGAGGTACTTTATAACATAATTTGAAAGCCTCAGGTCTGTTATTTGTAATGGGGATTTCAAATATCCCAGGTTTTAAATGAGGGAATAATTTCTAAACTAGGTGTCAAAGACAAGAGCTGTAGAAAATATTAGAGTTGCTTCATTTTTATAATTTTTTTTAAACAGTAGCCTATGGAATGGAATTAACTTGTCAGCAGATTAGCAGTCAGGAGTATTTTTTTAAAACACTCTATATACTTTAAAAATTTTAAAAAACCAAAAAAAAAACCACTGTATATACTCATGTATAAGTCTAGAAATTTTAATAAAAAAATTGACCACAAAAAACTGAGTCAGCTTATTCATGGGTCAATGTAAGTACTGAACAATTGGCCTTCAGTATCCGTTGGTGATCCATTCTGGACCCCCTCCCCCATGGATACCAATCCGCAGATATTCAAGTCCCACTGGCCCCCAATGGTGGTGCAGCCACCAGCCATTGGGGACAATGGGATCGAAGTCCTTCCTTCCTTCCTTCCTTCCTTCCTTCCTTCCTTCCTTCCTTCTCTCTGCCTCCCTCCCGCCCCAAGGCTTCTGCCCTGGGCTTGGCCCGTCAGCTGGAGGGAGCTAGCACCAGTGCCGGGGCTTCAGTCTTGAAGTGTTGGGCCGAGGGGCAGGGTGCTCTGAGATCCAAGCTCCAGGCCCAACGCTGGTTCCCACTGGCCTACGGGGCTCCAGCCTCCACCTCTGAACCACACTGAAGCCAAACCCAGGGCAGAAGCTTCTGAGGGGGAGAGAGGGTTTTGGTCCCATAGTCCCCAGTGGTGGCATGGCTGCATGGCCCTCTGGCATTGGGAACAGCACAGGTTTACCATCCACGAATGTTCAAATCAGCGGATGGCAAGTCTGTGGATACTGAAATCCCACTGTACTTTGATTCTTATAAAAAAAGGAACTATCTCCTGGTGAAAGACAAGAGCGTAATTATCCTGGAAGCACTGACTCCCACCCATTCTCTCATCAATCCAGCCTTTAGCATGAGCACAAACAGTTATGCCAGCCAGAATTGTCTACATTCTTTGGCATTATTTTCCTTTGCTTCATCCTTTAGATCCTTTGTTGCATGCCCCTAAGTTTTACCCTCAACTTATCCACGGGTCATATCAAAATCCACCATTTTGACCGCAAAACCTACCCTCGACTTATACATGAGGTCAACTTATAGTTGAGTATATATGATAGTCAAAACATGTAAACAGCAAAATTGACGTATATTGTCACAATTACATTGTATCTTGAAGAAACAACATTATTAAGTGTATTTTAGTTTTTAATGTTTCAAATTACAGTCACCCCTCCTTTTTCACGCACTTGGGAGTCCGTATCCCTCGCCCATTTGTGGGTGGCATAGGGAGGGGGACAAATGGGGGGCATGCCCACAGGCATGCACCTCCATTCAAGCCAATAAAGTTTGAATATGGGCGATTTTCTGTTTTTACAGGGGGGGTCTGGAACCGATCCCCTCTGAAAACAGAGGGACAACTGTACATTTTATTGTCATTGACATGGAAGCAGAAACATGGCAAAATCTAGGCAACAATTAAAAAGAAAACATGATACTTTCTGTCTGACTAATTTATAAAGCCATATTTTCCTGAGGAAATACTTGTGGGGACTTTGACTTTAAATTTATGAATAAAATAATGTTCACTATGAGAGGTGCTGCCAGCAGTGCAGCAGAGAGAAGATCTAATTCAAACATTCATTGCTTAAAGAGGTTTATTCTATGTTGGCCTTTTCTTTCTTAGTAGTGTTAAGCTGATCCCTGTTCAACATGCTGAAAAGTATGTGAAAGTATCTCATTAAAACCTGAAATATGGCCGATCTTTACTTTCCAAACAATTGAAAGAGATACTTTGTTGAATGAAAATGGTACATTTCAGATCCAGATCTAAGCCAGTTTGAAATGGATGTTACCTGGATGTCATTGTTTGACTAGCAGTCACTTTCACTTGGGGTTTGTTGAATGTCTGGCTAAAAAAAGGGAGGATTGTACCCCAACTCCTATGGAAGATGGTGTCATGTCAATGCTGACCTGAAAGCAATCTAAGGGGGGTTGCAGACTGCCAGAAATAGTGCAAATTGAGTCCACTTTTAGGGTTAGGGTTAGGGTTAGGGAATCATGGGAACTGTATTTTATTGTGGCACCAGAGCTCTCTGGCAGAGAAGGCTCAATGTCTCAGAAAAACTACAAGTCCCATGATTCCCTAGCACTAACCCTAACCCTAAAACTGGACTCAATTTGCACTATTTCTGGCAGTCTGCAACCCCCCTAAGTAACCTAAAGTCAGGTTCCTTAGGACAACTAGTCCTCAGATAAGTACCATAGGCAGTGCTGAATAAATTGCAAAATCGGATCTCACATTATGAGAGGTCTCTCATACAAGCTTTATATAATTGTTCTAATAACAGAATTTTTTGCTAATGTTATGGAACCTCTTAAATATGACCTAGGTTTGCCTTGCCCAGGTCCTGCAAGCCCTTGCCCATAACCCCCCAGATCGAGTCTATCCATCTGGTTTGTAGTCTTCCTCTCTTTCTTCTACCCTTTACCTTTCCTAGCATTATTGTTTTTTTCTAGTGTTCTGTGTCTTCTCATTATATGGCCAAAGTATGATAGTCTCAACTTGATCATCTTAGGGCCTTTACAGACTGCCAGAAATAATGCAACTTGAGTCCACTTTAAATGTCCTGGCTCAGTACTAGGGAATCATGGGAAATGAAGTTTTTTCTGAGACATTGAGCCTTCTCTATCAGAGAGCTCTGGTGCCACAATAAACTACAGTTCCCATGATTCCTAGCACTGAGCCAGGGCCGTCAAAGTGAACTCAAGTTGCATTATTTCTGGCAGTCTGTAAAGGCCCTTCGTTTCCAAGGCGAGCTCTGGCCCGATTTGTTCAAGAACCCATTTCTTTATCTTCTTGGCTGTCCATGGTATCCTAAGTACTCTTCTCCAGCACCACATTTCGAACGAGTTGATTTTCTTTGTCTTTGCTTCCTTCACTGTCCAGCTCTCACATCCGTACATGGTAATTAGGAATACAGTGGCCTGCAAGAATTTGACTTTAGTACTCAGTTATATGTCTTTGCTCTTCAGTATCTTTTCCAGTTCTTTCATAGCTGCCCTTCCCATTCCTAGTCTTCTTCTTATTTCTTGACAGTCTCCATTCTGGTCAATTTTGATCCTCTGTTGTTAACTGCCCTTGAGTTGATCTCAGTCCATGGTGACCATACCGATGAGACATCTCCAAGATCTTCTGTCCTCTACTGCTCTGCTTAAATCCTGCAAACCCATACCCATGACCTCCTTAATAGAGTCCATCCATCTGGTATGTGGCCTTCCTCTCTTCCTCTCCCCCTCCACCTTTCCCAGCATTATTGTTTTTTCCAATGAGTCCTCTCTTCTCATAATATGTCCGAAGTACGACAGACTCAGTTTGGTCATCTTGGCTTCCAACGAGGTTTCCAGCTTGATTTGCTCTAGGAACCATTTGTTTGTCTTTTTGGCTGTCCACAGGATCCTCAACACTCTTCTCCAGCACCACATTATCTCAAAGAAGTTGATTTTCTTCCTATCATCTTTCTTAACTGTCCAGGTCTCACATCCATACATGGTAATAGGGAATACGATGGCTTGTATGATTGTAACTTTTATTCTGAGTTGTATATCTTTGCATTTTAGAATCTTTTCTAGTTCTTTCATAGCCACTCTCCCCATTCTTAATCTTCTTCTGATTTCCTGACTGCAGTCCCCATTTCTATCAATATTTGATCCCAGGTATGGGAATTCTTTTAATATTTCTATTTCTTCATTATCTAGGTTGAACTTGTGAAGGTCCTCGGTGGTCATTATTGTTGTTTACTTTATGTTCAACATTAAGCCTGCCTTAGCACTTTTTTCTTTGATCTTCCTTATTAGGTGTTCCAGGTCTGTGAGGTTTTCTGCTAGTATTATGGTGTCATCTGCATATCTTAGATTGTTGATATTCCTTCCTCCTGTTTTCACTACTCCTTCTTCTGTGTCCAAGCCTGCTTTTCCTATAATATGTTCTGCATACAAGTTGAACAGATAGGGTGAAAGAATGCAGCTTTGTCTGACTCCTTTGCCAATTGGGAACTATTCTGTTTCTCCATATTCTGTTTTGACGGAAACCTCTTGTCCTGAGGACAGATTCTTCATCAGGACTATCAGATGTGTTGGCACTCCCATGTCTTTGAGGGCGTTCCATAGCTTTTCATGATCTATGCAGTCAAAGGTTTTGCTATAGTCTATAAAGCATATGCTGATTTTCTTTTGAAATTCCCTGGTGCGCTCCATTAGCCATCATATTTTTGCAGTGTGGTTCCTAGTGCCTCTTCCTTTCTTGAACCCCGCTTGGACTTCTGTTTGATCCTAGTTTGATCCTAGATATGGGAATTCTTTAGCTCTTTAACTATCCTAGATATGGGAATTCTTTAACTATTTCAATTTCCTTATTGTCTAGATTGAATTTATATATTTCTTCTGTGGTCAGGAGAGGGGATAAAGACTGGTAGAAGCAGGCAGAAAATATAGATGCTGTTGAAGAAAATATGGAACATGGAGTGGCTTTGAAGTAAAGTATTAGAGTAACCAAAATTAAGTCCCCCCCTTTTATTACTCCCCAAATTGGAGGCAATATATATTCATTTGATGGCTCTGTACAAGGGTTTCCTTTTCCACGCCAAAAGCATTACATTGATTGTTACAGGCAAATTGCTGGCTTAACTTTTCATTTTCTTACATGGATATTTGCACTCGAAAAATAAATCTGCACAATGTTAACTGGACTTTTTCATCTACTCGGTATTCATAACTGTATGTTGCTGAATGACTACAGTGCCTTCTAAGAAGTGAAATGAAGTTTTGATGGCTGCATGTGTTTCTATGTTGTTAAATGGAACAGCAGTTCAAAGGCTGTTTTGTAGTTCTTTTTGGGGGCACTTAGGAGAAGTTAACCACTTTGCAACAGCTGCTTGCTAAAGCTACAATTGAGAAGAGGTGGCTCTGACAACAATGGCTTAGAGCTTTTGCAAATGCTGTTAGTCTAATTATAAATTCATTGCATGTGCAGGAACAAAGGGGAAAGACACCCTGTTATAACTTCTTCACCAGGTTGACTCAGTGGAGGTGTACTGTTGCACAACTGGCAGGAGCTAAGTGTTTAACTCCAAGCAAGCATGTCTATCCTGTACCTCCTTAGCATGAATTCTGAGTGTGGCATGTTTTCAGAGGGCTAGGAGCCATGTTAGTCAGTTGCAGCCAAAACAGCAAATAGTCTTGTGACACTAAAGGCTAATTGATTTGTTGTAACATAAATGTTAAGAGACAGCATGGTGTAGTGGTTTGAGTGTTGGCCTATGACTCTAGCGGTGGCCAGGGTTTGAATCCCTGCTTGGCCATGGAAACCCACTGGGTGACCTTGGGCAAGCTATACTCTCTCAGCCTCAGAGGACGGTAATGGCAAACTCTCTCTGAAGAAGCTTGCCAAGAAAACTCCATGATAGTTTTGCCCTAGGATTGCCATAAGTCAGAAACAACTTGAAGACTCACACAGCACAACAAACATAAATGCTATTACGCTGTAGACCCATGTCATTAGATGTATAAAAGGTTATGCTACAGTGTTGGGCTTTAAGGTGCCTCAAGAGTCTTCGCTGTTTTGAAGAGTTATTTATTGACAAAAATATTGATATGGTCCTTCTGGTGCAATATGCAGTAGTATAATTGGCTATGCTTTGTGAGCTATGCAGGCTGTGCTTCGTGAGCAACCAGAACATCTATTACTTATCATAGCAATTATTGATTATAGATTATTGTAACCATTTTTAATTGTTATTGTGTTTCCTTAAGTGGTCTTGCATAATGTATTTTGCCCTTTGTAATTGTTGGACTCACGGGTGCCTGCATGAATTTTTCCAAGCTTGGATGTATCTATACCTAACTAACCAAATTTCTGGTAAAAATTGCAGCTGAACAGTGACATGTGGTTGCTGGTTTGTTGTGTTAGGATATGAATGGGATATATAGTCAAAGGTGAAATGTAAAGATGTGTGTGTGTCTGTAATTTTCCACTTGAGAACAGTTTCTGGACAAGGCACAAACAATATTTAGAGAAACAGGGTGAATCAACGCCAGGTGGTAACAGAGACATCAACAATGTACTTTCCCAGTGATAGAACTAATGGAACCAGACTTTGTTATGGTTAACAAAGAGATATCAAATACGTAAATAATTGTTAGCTTGGGAAAGTTACTCACGTGGTGGATGATGGACAACAAGAGGCTGGGTTAACATACATCATACTGTCATTATCCAATTAACATAAAGTTAACACCTAGAAGGTGGAATATGGGATGGGCTTAGAAAATCCTTTGTCTAAGAATTGTTTATTGTTCATGATGTGAGGGTGTGTGGCTGGATGCTGCAACAAGTTGGATCCTAATGCTTTTGGGATTGTTAAAGATGTAATCTTGTATGGCTGAACTGGACAAGTTCATCACAATGGATTTTACTTAGTTATCTTGTTTTTACTTTTTATATGCATTAATAAAGCTATGCTTTTGGACTTTACAATGTGTCTTCTTGACTGAGGAAGACAGGATGCTGGAGAAGAGAAGCTGAGCCAGTTGATGGCAAATCTACACAGTGGCTGTGGATCACAGCAGCCAGCTTGTCCTGCAGACTCTGCTGGGTGCCAAAAGGCATCACTACAACACTCACCATCCACACACCAACAAGGGTTATGGGGCCCAGTTATGGCTTTTCTGCCAGTTATGGCCTGTTTGCCAGTCTGTGGCTAGTTTTCCAGTTGTGGCTGTGTCTGCCAGCTAAGCCTGTTTTTGCCAGAAGAGTGGCTTGTCTGCCAGAGGTGGCTGGTCTGCCAGAGGACAAAGAGGACAAATGTCCAGGAGGACAAATGGGCCAGGAGTCCAGATCACAAATTTGCAGTGTGGCCAAGAGGCAAGTATTGCCTATCCACGACTTCAGCTGTGCCAGGACAAGGGAACCATGCTTCAGCGGTTGCTGGGAAAAGCAGAGGTGGCTTCAAATCTTCAGATGTAAGTAAAGTTTACTGCTAAGCTGTTTTTGCCGGATGGCAGAGTGCAGAACTCTTTAAAGACAGGTTGTCTGAGGACTCCACTCTTTAAACAGTAAGATACAGAAAAAAAAAATCAAAGGCTAAAAATGCTGAGATTACTGCGGGTTCAATGCAGTGAAATTTTGTTTTTGTTCAAGCTGCAAAAGACTCTGTTAAAGGCCATTTTGTTTGATATGAAAGCAGCTGGGGCTTGAGTCACAGAATACATGTTGCAATGTATGCAGTTTAAAATGCAGCATGATTGCTGGACACAGGCGGTTGCCTAAGCCAAGAGAACTCATTCTGTTACCCCTCTCTGAGTTACAGTTAAAAGTTTTGGGAGAGGATGTTTCTTCAGCCAAAGGTTTTGGGAACTGAAGAAAGAATGAATGATTTCTACACAACTTTGTCAGAAATGCTGTGGTCAAAGGACTTTAAAGTTCTTAGAGAAAAAATACAAAAATCCCTGGTGGGGGTGAAGTTTTACACAGCGGTCAATGCTGTGTGGAGCTGTAGCAGGTTTACAAATGCCTGAAGTTCAAAGGCTGCAACGGTGTTGCTAAATGCCAAAAGTTTTGCTGGAGGCCTGAGGTTCCAAAAGATGGGAATCTGTTAAGCCAAGCGGTTTGCTTGAAGAGGCCAGAAAATGCCAAAAGAAGCAGTTTGCTTGAAAAAGCCAGAAATGTAGGCTTGGGAGAAAGCCTGGGACAGCATCTTGAGGTCAAGATATGCGTCCTGAAAAAAAAGGCAGCTGATGCACGGAGTGCGAATCGATGTTTTTACTACAACAGAACAAGAGTTTTAAAAATGACAATGCAAGGATGTTTGCTACAATCAACAATCTATCTACAACCCAGAGACATTGAGAGAAACAGAGAAGCTACAAGCTGTTTTACAGAGCTGTGACTGTGACTCACACAGGTGAAACCTGAAGACAAGAGTCTATATATTCTGGGACATATGTTACAGTTTTGCTGAAAAATTAAGAAATCCTCCAATCTTAAAGATGTTTATCTAGCTGATGGAGGGGTAAGAGATGTTAAAAGAAATTGAAAAATGTCTACATGCCAAGTTTTAGTGAAAAAAACTTTGAAAATGTTTTATGTATACCTGTTTTACAAAAGGTGTTTAGTTGGTGTGCCACTGAGTTTTGTGGGGAAAAAAATATAAAATCACCCCGGCTGGGGAGGTATGTACAAAAGCTATAAAAAGGAAAAATATGTGTTTTATACAAAGTGAGACAAATGCTAAATGTGCAGGTGTGGAAAATGAATCATTGCATTCTGGTTATGCACATCAATATAAAATTCTAAAAAAAAACCATAAGATTTGATAGCTTGTTAAGCTGGTGAGATATAGATCCTAAATTTTTTTTTTGAAAAATGTTTTATTATACAAATGATTTGGGAGATGTTTGGTTTGCCACAGAGTAAAAAGTCAAGGTTTTTCCTGTGACAAAACCGGAGCAAGTGAATTACAAAAATAACCTGTTGAGGTTGCTGTTAAACAAAAGGGACAAATGTGTGTTACTGAGTGACAACAATTATTTTTTTAATGATTATAGATAGATTTTCCAGAGTTTTTATATGTCAGAGTTTTAAGACAGAGATGTGATACAATTGAAAGTTTTTAACAATGGATAAATATAAAAAAAAATTGATTACAAAGGGTCTTTGCTCACAGACCGGGGAAAAAAGAGAATTTTTGGCTCACAGTTTGAAAGACTGGCTGAGAAAAAAATCCAACATTGTTACACATGTTATGTGGGGATCCACTGAATTTAAAATATTTAACAGGTTTTAGACAATATACAAAGATATATGTGCTAGCATGTTTTAAAAGGAAAATTAAACCAAAGTGTCAAGATGGTGTTATAAAATATTCAAAAAATAACAGTTGGAGATTTCACCTTGATGGTGGGAAAAGTTTTAATGTTTTAAAAAAATAACAATTATAAAAACATTCAAGTTTTGACTGAGAGTTCCTGCATGGCAGGGGTTGGACTGGATGCACTTATGGTCTTTTCCAACTTTATGATTCTAAGTTGAAAAAAGATACATTCAAACAAGAGGTTTTACTAAAGATAAAACAGTTAAAGATCCAAGTGCCAGGAAATGGAGGGACACAAAACACACAAACACACAAAAGACAGATTTTTTTTAAAGTGAGAAAAACACTTTAGATCAGACAATACAGACAAGATCATTAAAAGGTAAAATGACAAAAATCAAAGGACACACAAGTCCAGAAATGATACATGTTATGTCAAAGAAAATTAATAGAGAGTGAAAACAACACACAAGTTTATTATACAAAGGACAAGAGTTTATACATAAGTGGCTGGTGAGCCAGAGAGTTTCAAAGAGAGTTTTAAGGAGTTTCAGACAGTGTTAAGGAGTTTCAGGGAGTTTCAGAGGTTTTAAAAGTTATAAAAGGTTTTTTCCTGTTGAGAGAGGGAGAATGATACACTGCAGTGCAGCAAAAAGTTTAAGTGTTTAAAATTGACAAAGAGATGTTTAAAATGTGGTTGATAGACCTAAAGACAAAAATCACAAGGTGAATGGATATACAAAATAAAAGATGCCTGATGGCAAATGAAAATACAAAGCTAGGTTAATAACAAAAGGATTTGTTCAACAAAGGTTTAAAAACATTGATAAAACAGTCTGAGGCTGAGAGCTTGTGACTAAAATAAGCTTTTAACAGTAAGGAGGGGCTAATAAGTTCAACATTTTGGTTTTGAGATTGCTTGTTTAAATGCTGATGTGTTAACACAAAGAGATGACAGCTTTGGTTGTTTAGATTCAAGAGATTTAAAAAATAATTTAAAAAGTTGTCTAGAGAGATGTGGTATCAAAAGGTTTTGATTTTTGAGATTTTATTTTTGAGGTTACTAGTCTGCTGATAAAATGTGTTTAGTGAGTCAACATAGAAAGAGTTTAAAAAGTGTGATTTACAAAGTGCAGAGGTGGTGACAAGTTTAAAGTCAATAGGTTTTGTTTAGAATAAAGTTATAAGAGGTTTTAAATATCCAAATACATAAAAAAAGGCTTTGTAAAGGTTTGATGTTTATAGTTAACAATAATAGATTATAATTTTGTTGTTATAGGTGTTTAAGAAAACAATTGTTTTAAGATAATAAATTAGACAACAATAGAACATTTAATAAGTTTTTTAAAAAAAAAATAGAGGCTTGTGATTTAAAATAGCCACATTAAAATAAGAGTGTTTTATAGATAGTTCATTTGCTTTAAAGTTATGTGATATGATGGTCAGTTTAAAGATTGTTGTTTAAATATAGACAAGCTTAAGTGTTGATAGATTAAAAATAAGGATATATAGTTATAAGTGTTGATAGAGTTTTAAGTGCTGATAAGACAAAAATATATAACATTAAATGAGATAAAATAGATTAAACAGTTGTTATAAGATTTACATTGTGATTTATCAGTTGTGATATATAGAGATTCACAGACATACATTTTTATGACAAAACCAAGGTGTTAAAAAATGTTAAAATATAGGTCAAGATATGTTAGAGTTTTGTAACAAAATGCTAGGGAGAGCTGGTTTAAAAATAAAATTGTGTGTCTAGAGTTTAAAGCCAAGACACAACACTATAGATATATTAACAAAGGGTTTTAGAGATAAAACAACATTTAACAATTATTATAACAGATTGAGATGTCATTTTAAATATATAAAATCAAACATTGTGCTTAGATGGTTTTAATAACAACAACAAAATAATTCTCACACATCTATACATTTCAGGAGGGGATTGTTAGGATATGAATGGGATATATAGTCAAAGGTGAAATGTAAAGGTGTGTGTGTGTCTGTAATTTTCCACTTGAGAACAGTTTCTGGACAAGGCACAAACAATATTTAGAGAAACAGGGTGAATCAACGCCAGGTGGTAACAGAGACATCAACAATGTACTTTCCCAGTGATAGAACTAATGGAACCAGACTTTGTTATGGTTAACAAAGAGATATCAAATACGTAAATAATTGTTAGCTTGGGAAAGTTACTCACGTGGTGGATGATGGACAACAAGAGGCTGGGTTAACATACATCATACTGTCATTATCCAATTAACATAAAGTTAACACCTAGAAGGTGGAATATGGGATGGGCTTAGAAAATCCTTTGTCTAAGAATTGTTTATTGTTCAAGATGTGAGGGTGTGTGGCTGGATGCTGCAACAAGTTGGATCCTAATGCTTTTGGGATTGTTAAAGATGTAATCTTGTATGGCTGAACTGGACAAGTTCATCACAATGGATTTTACTTAGTTATCTTGTTTTTACTTTTTATATGCATTAATAAAGCTATGCTTTTGGACTTTACAATGTGTCTTCTTGACTGAGGAAGACAGGATCTGGAGAAGAGAAGCTGAGCCAGTTGATGGCAAATCTACACAGTGGCTGTGGATCACAGCAGCCAGCTTGTCCTGCAGACTCTGCTGGGTGCCAAAAGGCATCACTACAACACTCATCATCCACACACCAACATGTTGGTGGTGGTTTGTAGTCTGCCCCCAAAAGGCCACAGGTATCTATTGTTGATGGGATACCCTCTCTCTCTCTCTCTCTCTGTATACTTTCCTGGATGGTGGAATAGAGGACATACTTATCAGATTTGCAGATGGCACAAATTAGAAGGGTTAAACAATACCTCAGAGGATAGGATCAAAATTCAAAATGACCTTAATAGATTAGAAAGCTGGGCCAAAACTAACAAAATAAATTTCAACAGGGAGAAATAGCAATAGCAGCTTCATTTATATACCGCTTCATACCACTCTAAGCATTCTCTAAGTGATTTACAAAATGTAAGAGAATTGCCCCCAACAAGCTGGGTACTCATTTTAGCGAAATTGGAAAGATGCAAGGCTGAGTCAACCCTGAGCCCCTGGGCTGGTATTGAACACACAACCTTATGGTTTGTGAGTGAATGGCTGCAGTACAGGCATTTAACCACTGCGCCAGTGGGGCTCCTTGTATGGTACTACACTTGGGGAGAAAAAGTGAAATGCGCAGATATAGGATGGGTGATACCTATGTCAGGGATGATGGGAGTTGTAGCTCTTCACCTCTTGCTCTAACTCACCACCTTGTTATGCAGCAGAGCTGACCAGCTTTGATCAGTGGTTGATGCTTCTTTCCCAAGCAGCAGAGTTTCAGAGAATAGGCTGAAGACCCTGACAAACTCTCCAAGCCTTCTCACTCTTCTTCCTGAGATGTCTCCAAACTTCTCCAGGATTCTTCTGGCTCTTGTATCTTCCCTCAAGACACCAGACAACTCAGTAGTCTTATATAAAAGATCTACTTTATTCTACTATATATAAATACTATATGCCCTACAAATCACAATCTCTACTCCACAATATGCATTGGCAAACATTGCACTTATAGCCATTGTTAGTCACCACCCACTAGTCAGTTTCCACCCAGTGGGCGTGTACATTCATTTTTATTGGTTTACATGGATCATCCCATACTTAAGACCAACCCAAGTATTTCATCATTTTACCTTGACTACTTAATGAATCTCAGGTGTTTGCAATCTATAACAGGTGTTTTCAATATACACTCTATAACTTTGTCCTTGGCTCTCAAGGCTTCCAAATTACATTATCCTTTTCACCTGTGTAGCTTCATGATTGCTCCTGCTTAATCACTGTGACTTTCACATACACATTTTATTTCTATTACTGTATATCCCATGTTGCATTTTCCTTAACAACCTAGTATATATGAAAGGGATCTGGGAGTCTTTGTAGACCACAAGCTGAACATGAGTCAAAAGTGCAATGCAGCAGCTAAAAAAGCCAATATGATAGGTTGCATCAATAGGAGTGTAGTGTCTAGAAAGAGGGAAGTAATAGTACATACCACTGTATTCTACTTTGGTCAGAACTCACCTGGAATACTGTGTCCAGTTCTGGGCACCACAATTCAAGAAGAATATTGACAAGCTGGAACATGCCCAGAGGTAGGCGACCAAAAAGTGAAAGATCTGGAAACCATGTGCTGTGAGGAGCAGCTTAGGGAGCTTGGTATGTTTAGCTTGGGGAAGAAAAATTTAAAAGGTGACACAGTAGCCATGTTTAAATGTTTGAAAGGATGTCCTATTCCAACTGAGCAAGTTTGTTTTCTGCTGCTCCAGAGAATAGGACCGAGAGCAATTGATTCAAACTACAGGAAAAATGATTCCACCTAAACTTTAGGAAGAACTTCCTGATGATAAGAGCTGTTCAACAGTAGAATATGCTGCCTCAGAGAGGGGTAGAATTTCTTTCTTTGGAGGTTTTTAAACAGAAGTTGGATGGCCATCTGTTGGGAGTGTTTTGACTGTGTGTTCCTGCATGGCAAGGGACTGAATTGGATGCCCTTGTGGTCTCTTCCAACTCTGTGATATTGTAATTCGTTCTAAAGGTTTGTGACCATTTCTCTTTTCCTTGATCAAACACGCAGTTGCTTCTAACAGAAAGCAGTCATGTGTGCTTATACAAAGATGAGGCATTATTATGTATGGTATGTGGCTTTGAGTTCTCTGTAATTATCAATGATTACAGTTTTGACTGAAAAGGTGTTCATCTCTCCTAGATACAGCAGAAGGGAAAGCACATTTTTGAATAGGCAAAATGCTGGGTATGATCACATTCAGAATATTTATCTGGAAGTTTCCTTAAAATCTGGGTCATATAATTATCTGAGGATTTGTTTCAGCTGCCATGCAAGAAGGATGTGAGTAATGTTATTCTGTGGAAAGAAATACTGAAAGGTGGGAGATCACTACATGTTGAAAGTGTGACTAGTATATGATGCTGGCTCCTGATAACAACTCAAGCACAACTGTGTGAATCTTTGCAGACAAGAGACCTCTTTATATTTGTGCAATTGTTCAGTTTTTTGTATGGGATTTTTGTTGTTGTTGTTGCAAGATGGCAACTTCTTTTGCCAAGATATTGCATTATCCCAGGGCTCAAGCAACAGTATCTTACTGGTGGGGGAAATGTTCTTAATGCCAACACTTCACCCCTCCTCCTGTTAGTTCTTGAGGCAGATGCAGTACTTCATGTATGTGATGTGGGTGAGTAGGTACATTAGGACTATCTTGAATAATGCAAGGATGAGGACTGTGCAGTCCAGATGTTGCTGGATTATAGTCTTGAACAGTAGATGGTGATGGACTATTGGAGTTGCAGTCAAATAGATGAGAGCGGGGGAGGCAAACATTCCTGCCACTGAGACAAACTGTACTACTCCTCCCTTCCTATCCTTTCCATTATGTAACATTAAAAAAAAACCCTGTTTGTAACTTGTCTACAGGCTAGACTTTATCATACTATGTCATTCAAGTGCAGGAGGGATGTACCTCTTTTGAAAGGAAGGAAGGGTCTGTATACTCCTCCATTTGTTACTTGGCATTAGATCTGTCAGTTTGCTACATCATCACTGTATGTTTTCTCAAAGAAACTCAGAGCAATGTTTATGCCCTGTGAGGTACCCCTAGGCTTCAGAGCAATGCAATATCCCAATACAGAACCCTGCTCTGCACTCTAACCATTGTACCATGTTGGCTGGTGGGGCTATCTCTAAGTACAGTGCTAAATATAAGATCTGAATACTTCTGGGCAGGCCTTTGTGGGGCATATAAAGTTTAACATTACATTCATAAACAGGAGACTGTAGAAGAAAAATAGAGTCTAGATCTGCTTTATTTTCCAAAAACTTGCAAACAACTTCTCACCTCTGTGCATAAAACACAAGAAATATAAGTGGGAATTAAAATACTATGCATAGATGGCTTGTGGGTTACATTTTAGGGAGTTAAATCTTCACTTATTTTATCCTTGCATTGAAGAACAAGTCAGCTGGAAAGTCTTCTTCCCACTGGATAAGATTATGAGAGGTTTTGAACATTTTGGATCATACCTTTCACACTCTAGGACATTTTTCACTCATTTGCACCAAAAACCTTGCTTTGATTGTGTATTCTTGCATGGCAGGGGGTTTGACTGGATTGGCCCTTAGGGTCTTCCAACTCTATAATTCTGTTATAAAGCCTGCTGCTATCAGATGGTATTTTCTCCCTTCCTTTCACTATACAATGACCAAGGACTCTGATCTTATCCTGTCCTTTCATTAAATAAAGCCAAAGGACAAAGTTATATCCCCTTCCCCATCACTCAGTTCTTGCCATCAACATACTACTGAAAGACTGCTCTCCAGTGGCATCACTAGGGTTGGCATCACCCGGTATAGTAACCCCCTCATTGTCCTCTCCCATGCCACACTCTACAGAATCCTTAGCAATGTTTTTGTACTGTTACCCATAAATTGTAATTCCTGTATATCACTGCATGTAATGGTAGTACGGTAGTTGCGACATAAAGGTAAAGGTATTCCCTGTTGACAAGGTTGTCAAGTCATGTCCAACCATAGAGGGTGGTGCTCATCTCCATTACTAAGCCGAAGAGCCAGTGTTGTCAAAGACTTCTCTGTGATCATGTGGCCAGCATGATTGCACAGAACGCTGTTTACCTTCTGACCAAAGTGGTACTTATTTCTCTACTTGCCTTTGCATGCTTTCAAACTGCTAGGTTGGCAGAAGCTGGGACCAGTGATGGGAGCTCACCCCATCATGCAGCACCCGGGCCTCGAACTACCACCCTGTCGATCTTGCAATCAACAGAGTCAGCGTCTTAACCACTTGAGCCACTGCATCCCTAGTTGTGACATAGCAAAATAAAAAATAAAACCTTTAAATTACAATATCACATACATAGTCTAAATGAATTTATGTGTACATAGTTTCGTGTGGTTAAAGTTAAAATTTGGTAAGATGTGATTTTTTAAAACAAAATTTAAAAGATTTTTTTTTAAAAAAATAATGAGGCCTCTCCTTTCTTCTCCCACTGGGCCTTCTCCCACTCACACCGTCTTTTCAGCATTTTAAAGGGACACAGGCAAATGCCATAGCGCATTTCTGCCAAAAGTTTGGGGAACAGTGGTGTCACCCCCCCTTAGGGTGCCCTCTGATGCGGTCCTCACCTCCTGCAGCCTCTCAGTAATGCCCCTGCTTGTCTCTTGTACTAAACAATTGGAAGATTGTTTGAGGCATAAAACTTCTTTAGGGTCATTAGAAGTGTACTGATTAATAGTAAATCGGTTGGTTAGCTGTAAGTCAGATGTGCCTTATGGGTTGCCAATTGCTTGTAGGAAAATAATAGTGGGATCTGGATTCTCTAAATCAGAGAAGTATTAACATCATAAAGATACATGGGGCAAATGCTTCATCTATATGATGCTTTAAAATCAAAGGAGTAAATTAATTCTTGTTTGTTCATATACCATCTTTTCCCCAGCACTGTGAATCAACGAAGCTAATAACTTTCAATTATGCATATACATTATTTCTCATACATGATTTTGGGATCAGCCAATGAACATTTTGGCTGTGGTTTATGACTATTATAGTACAACACATCTGGAGGTTGCTAAATTGGAGAAGACTGGCTTAGTGCAAGTGTCGTTGAATGTATGCATAGCCCTAGCTATAACTTGAATTATAGCCACTGTCTTTAGATTGTTCAGATGGAAACAGAAGTATCAGCTAAAATTCCAGGAGAAGGGAATGAATAATTGAAGTGTTTGAATTGAATTTTTACACTGGGCAATCAGAACTGCTTCGTCAGCAGGCTAGGGGCTTCTTGGAGAATGAAGTTTTACTTCTTGAAAGTGGAGGCTGAAGACTAAACACTGTTCTTTTTTGGCAGTAGAAAACTGATAGGTAAGATGTACAAGGAGGGATACCACATAATTTAACCCTGCTAATGCTTGTTTGACAGGGACGCGGTGGCTTAGCAGTCAAGACACTGACTCTGATGACTGCAAGTTTGGCAGTTTGAGGCCCAAGCATTGCGTGACAGAGTGAACGCCTGTCACTAGTCCCAGTTTCTACCAACCTAGCAATTTGAAAGCATGTAAAAGTGCAAGTAGATAAAATAGGTACCACTTCAGTGGGAAGGTAACAGTGTTCTGTGCAGTCATGCTGGCCATATGACCATGGAATCGTCTTTGACAATGCTGGCTCTTCAGCTTAGTAATAAGGATGAGTACCACCCCTACAGCAGGGGTAGGCAACCTTTCCCCTTTAAGGGCCGAGGGACTTCAGCTCCCAGAATCCCAGGAGCTATTGGCCAACATGGGACTATCGGCCAACATGGCTGAGGCTTCTGGGATCTGAAATCCCTTGGCCCTTAAAGGGGAAAGGTTGCCTACCCCTGCCCTACAGTCAGACTCAACTTGACAACCTTGTCAAAAGGGAAACTTTTACCTTTACTGCTTGTTTTAATTACCCTGTCTGTTTAACTTGTATGCTGAACATGTCATACATAAAACAGGATTAGACTCAGAGGAAAGAAGTATGAAAATTGGAGGAAGGAACATCAACAATTTAAGATATGCAGATGATACCATACCGCTAGCAGAATGTATCCAAGACTTGGAATGATTACTGAAAAAAGGAAGAAAGTGCAAAGGCAGGTTTACAGTTGAACAGACAATGAAGCTATTGAAATTGCTTAACATTTTCCATACCTTCATTCAGCCATTAATCAGAATGGAGACTACAATCAAGAAATCAGAAGTAGATTTTGGAAGGGCAGCTGTGAAGGAATTAGATACAATCCTGTAGTGTAAGGATATATCATTAACTAATAAGGTTAGGATTGTCAATGCCATCGTATTTCCAATTCCTACGTATAGTTGTAAAAGCTGGACAGTGAAAAAAGCTGATAGGAAGAAAATCAACTCATATGAAATGTGGTTGTGGAGAAGAGTTCTACAGATACCATGGACTGCTAAAAAGACAAATAAATAGGTCCTAGAGAAAATCAAGCCTGGATTCTCCATAGAAGCTATGATGATTAAACTGAGACTCTGGTACTTTGGGCATATCAAAGGAAAAGATAATGCTTAGTAAAAGCATCACTGGAAAAGATAATGCTTAGTAAAATAAAAGGCAGTAGGAAAAGAGAGAGACTGCATTCCATATGGGTAGACTTAATCAAGGAAGCCACGGCCCTGAGTCTGCAACACCTGCGCAGGGTCATTGATGATAGGGTGACTTAGACGTCTTTCAATCATGGAATTGCCATAAGTTGAAGTTCACTTGATGGCAATTAACCACAGCAACAACAACAACAAACTGCTGGTTTTGGATTCTGTATGCCAGTGAATACCAGGTATTCTAGGCTATATTTCATAGGAAGGAACTGGCAAAACCATTGTTGAGTATTCCTGGCCTAAGAAAATCCTATGAAATTCTTGGTGTTGCTATAAAACACACACACACACACACACACTAAATAATCTGATTTTATAGATCTGTGACCCAGTGTAATTTATTTTCTGTGTATCGTCATAAGTCAATGCCCAAATCTTCTTCCCACTTTTATATACAAGTCTTGTCTGATAGTGATGTGTGTTTGCTTATGGAAGGTTAGACCTGATGTGCTCCCACTCCCATATAGCCCTGAGTAACATCTCGGGGACTGCATGTAAGACATGGAGAACCAGCATGAAATGAATTATAATCTGGAAAAACTGGTGCATTTGTAAGAAGAAATGTGAGACACCAACACTAAATCAGCAAAGGCCACAATTTTGGGTGTCTGTGCATGATTGCATTACTGCAGTGTCACTGTTTTATTCGTTGAGACCAGAAAATACTTCTGAGACATTGTGTAAATTGGTTCAGAACTTAGTAGTAGAGATTGTGCTGGGCACCCACGAAGTCCCAGGTTTAATCTGTGTTAAATTCACTTACACATTAGGATGTTTGTACATGGCATCTACCAGCCTTTCTCATATTTGAATACATTCTGTTGGAACACTTCAGTTTCTAGAGAGTATTAGTAATAACACAAGTTTGATGTATCTTTTGCCTTTTTATAGTATAACCTGTGTAACTCAAATGCTTTCTTGTCCTAACCTGGTTATAAAAATTAGGTTGCAAATTGGTTCAGGTGTCCTCTAGCTGTTCTACTTCAGCAGTCTGCTCTCCAGGTAGGGCAATAGAAGGACTTATGGACAAGGAAACTTGCTATAGTTTCCAGCTACTTATGTTGAAAAAATAGAAAGAAAAGAAAATGGTAATGTGTCCATGTCTTTTCATTGTGCAGATGGTGGTAGAAGGAGGACAGGAGCAGGCAGCAGAGCCTACCAAAGGGCGTTGTCTGCGTCGTACTGTGAGCGTTCCTTCAGAGGGTCAATTTCCTGACTATCCGCCAGAGGGGGCTACTAAGCTTGGTAAGTTGTACCAGAACAAGAAGTTCTGCTTTCTCTAAAATAATATTCCATGCTCAAGAAATGGCATCTCACAGGTCTGTAATAATTTTGTCTGAACTGATAGTCTTTCAAGGGTATTCCCATGAAGGCTGTATAACAGTGGCATTGTCAAGGAATGTTGGACAGCTCAATAACTTTGAAGTAGTTGGGATTTATTTGAATTAGTGCAGTTTCTGTTTTGTTCCCAGCCAGGGGACGTTTTTTATAGCACTGGACAACTGTGTGCTTTTGAGGTTACTGAGCAACCCAGGAATTTATAGCCATTTATCCTAGCATGTCTCAATACTGCGGCATTGTTTTAAGGCTGTTTAAAGGGCTCCTACTGCTTGTTTGATCTGCTTAGTTATAATTTTATTTTCATATGAGTCTCCTAAATTCTTGACTTTTGCAAGGACTAGGCTGCAACATGTGCATAGATATTTGATTTTTCACTGTTTTGTCATAGGACTCCCCACTCAGTTTAATGTAGCAGCTTTTAAGATAGCCACTACAAAGCAAATTTGTGATGAAAGTATATTAGCAGAGGAAAAATGGTCCAGCAAAAATGGTGAAGGGAAAGGGGAGAGGTTTAAAAAATGTTGCAAGTGGTTAGAAGTTCCTTCCCCTTGTCTGATTTTAAGAGTCTCTTTTCCTCCATCTTGGTGCCCAAAGATCGGTACCTCGCTACTGAGGTTCTGTGTTCATGTGCTTTATATCAATTCTGCTGCTTTGCAGTCTGAGGTTCAACTTGACTTGATGGAAGCAGTTCATTCCCATGTTTGCTTTGTTGAATTGTAAATCAAGACTTGGGGTTTCATTTGTGCTACAATGCAAATATCTTTCACAACTGACCTCCAACTCAAGCCAACTATTTGTATTGGGAGGGGCGCAGTTGCCCCCACATTTGTCACATCTTTTCCCCCATTTTTAAAATAGCATTCATGGAATTTTGACTTCGGCAACAGTGTAGGTATGCACAGATGAATCACTGACATTTGTGCTAAAAAGTGTAGTACAAGCTTGTAAATGAATCAGTAAATTCCGCCTCCTCCCCTTCCTTACCTCACCACACTATCACTTCAAGTCTTTTTCTCCCCAGCCTTGTCCACCTCCAAAATGACAACATAAGGCAGATTAGAGACAAAGGAGCCTGAAGGAAAAAGTATAATCTTTTTTCACCAGTGCACACTTTTTGATACTACACTCAGCTGCCACCTACTAACTCATATATAGACCAGCCAGATGGATGAAGAAATAGACGTGCCTGCCTACCATTGTTTCTACAGCAGTTTGTCTCTTAGCATGTCATCTAACGGTCATTTCACCAGGTCCTTGCAATTTTTCATACACAGGTGTGCAGATGCCTCACCAGTATATCCTACCAACTATTTGTTATATCAATATCCATTGTTCCAATATCTGGTCCTGCGTTGCTGAAATGATATAAGTGAATGACTTGCTTTGATTAATCATTTAACAAAATTGACTTCCTGTTCGGAAAATTTCATAAGAGGTTGTTTGTACCTTTTCTTTAAAAAAACAAAACCTTTCCCAGACACTTTTTAATCAACAAGTTATGTTGCTAACAAACTGCAATTGTAAGTAGAAGTGTACTTGTATCTTAGTAATTAGCATTTTGCGTTACACTAATCAAGACAGTGTTTCTGAAGCACCTGCCTTGGATTCCCTTGACAAGGCACTCATCTCTGAGCATTTTCAAGAACACATTCTAGGCATTGTTAAGAGAAAGAAATGCCGTTTCAACTTTTAAAGGGAATGGGAGATGACAAGTGACACAAAAAATATGCCTTCAGTTTATCAAAGGATGTGTATTGTAAGACTGACAAATGAGATTGTCATTCAGCTCCTCACTACAGCAAGGAGGATTTTCATCTTTCTCAGAAGAGACACTGATGAAACCACTAGTGAAAACAATCCACCCTGAGCTCCTCCATACTGGAGAACTATAAGCTAGTCCCCAGTATCCCTTTTTTGGTAAGTTTTTGGAGTGTGTGGTGGCCTCTCAGTTCCAGGGATTCCTGGATGAGGTGGATTATCATGATCCATTTCAATTTGGCTTTGGGGCTGGCCATGGGACAAAGTTCTTTAGGTATAAAATGGTTTCAAGGGGTCCCATCCAGCTCAGGCGCAGAGGAGGAGAACCCTCATATTTGCCTTAGTGGATGAACTGTGCAGCGAACTAGACAGTTTGTCCCTGTTGGTTCTGCTTATCTTCTCAGTGGCTTTTGATATCATCGACCATAGGATCCTTCTGGGTGGCCTCTCTAGGATGGACTATGGGGCACTTTTCTACAGTGGTTCCAGATCTTGGAGGGGCAGACTCAGAATATGGTGCTGGGGGATGCCAGTTCAGTAACCTGGCTGTTGACCTGTGATCCTGTCCCTCCGGGCTCAGTTCTGTTCCTCATGTTTTTTATTACTGTATTTATATTAAGCCACCAGAAGAGGTCAATCTGAGTTTGGGGGTTCAGTGTCACCAGTATGCTAATGACCCCTGTTCTATCTCTCCTTTCCATCTGATTCCAAGGAAGCTATATCTGTGCTACACCAAGGTCTGCTATAAGTAATGGATTGGATGAAGGTGAACAAATTGAAACTTAATCCAGACAAGACAGAGGTTGGTTGGTCAAAAGGCAGATCAAGGACTAGCGCTGGATGGGGTTATGTCCTCCTGAAATGTCAGGTTTGCGGATTGGATGTACTCTTGGGCTCAGAACGGAGTCTTGGATGCTCAGGTTTTATCTGTCGCCAGGAGTGCAGCTGCACAGTTAAAACTAGTGCACCAGCTGTGCCTGTTTCTGGAAAAGACACATTTGGCTATGGCGACACATGCCTTGATTACACCACACTTGGATTACTGTAACACACTTTACATGGGGTTGTTTAGAAATTTCAGCAGATTAAAAATGCTGTGGCCAGTTTGTTGACTGGGGCTGGTTACAGGGCTCATGTGACACCCCTCACTCCCACCCTCATTGAGACAACTTGGCTGCCAGTTGGTTTCAGAGTGCTTGTTCTGACCATTAAAGCCTTAATGGCTTGGGTCAAAACTATTTGAAATATTGGCTCTCCCTGTGTGAGCCAGCATGAGCTTCAAGATCTGCCGGGGAGAGGTTTCTCTCATTCTTACCACCTTCACAGATGCATTTGATGAGGACACAGGAGAAAGCCTTCTCTGTGACTGTTCCCAGGTTGTGGAGCACCCTTCCACAGAAGGTCCAGTTGATCCCCTCCTTGCTCTTTTTCTTTCTGCAGGCGGAAAACTTTTTATTCAGGCAGGCCTCTGAGTTTTAAATTATATAGCAATAGTAGCTGTGAAGTGATATATATATATATATAAATCTTTTGCTAGTAATTATGTTTTAATTGTGTTTTAACTATTTTAACCATTGTTTTTAATATATTGTTCTTTAACTCTTTTCTAACTTGTGTAAAATAAGATTTTAATTTAATTTTCTTTTAAACTTTTGGAAGTCCCTTTGGATCCCATCCCAGGAGAAAGGCAAGGTATAAATTCAATAACTTAATAAAAATAAATAAATTCAAGTGTGTTTGACCATACCTCTTTTAATTAGCAAATAAGTTGACTTGAAATGAATGGATGGGATGCAGTGTTTGGACTCAACAGATGGTGCCCAAAACATACCAGGGACCATTTCTGTAGAAAGCTTCCATTCATAATGAATGTATGTTGATGACAGGGACCCTGGCTTGTCATCAATGAGAGGTAGGCTGGTGTATGTTGTTCACTTGCTCCCACTTGCAATAGGACCAGGAGTAGAATTAAGTGCCTCCCTCCAGTGTTGCTAGACTGGAATTTCATCAGTCCTACTCAGCAGAGAAAATGGTGAGGGTCTTTGGGATTTGGCATGTTGTAGGGGCCCTTCTACAATATTTGGAGGGCTATACATTACCCATCCCTGAACTAGGTATACAGTGGAGTTTCACCCTACAGTTTGTTTCTTGTGTTATCTGACAGTGGACAGCTTCATGTCTCTAGTTTGCTCCGTTCTAGCATGCCAGAGGAGATGCCAAGAACAAACCTGGATTCTTTAGCCTGTACTGTTGTTCATTTCTCTGTAAAAGGAGAGCGAACAAGGGATGTGTAATCCTAGCCCCCTACCCTAACCCTAACCCTAACCCTAACCCAATCTCCCCATGTTGTTAGGACAGTCTGAGGAACTGCAGCTGAAAAATTAAGCTGATTATAAAACTCCATGTCATCAGAAGTCCTGTCTTATCAGGCTTTTCAACTGTGTGGAACTCTGTAATCACATTCTAGAGTCAACTGAACACAGTTCCTGCTCCTTTCAGGCCTTTCCTGAAACACACAGAGATCAGGAATGGAGGGGCAAAGCTAGATTTTGCATCTCTTCTTACCTACACTTTTTGGGGGAGACAAATGAACACCTGAACAAGATTTTTCTGTGGTTTGTTGGAGCTTTAGCTTGCTCCTGCTCCAAGCAAGAGTGAGAGGTAACACAAGCATGATGTTCATTTGTGACAAGATAGAATTTCCACAGATCCCTGGCCTGTCATGTTGTGTAAATGTACATATAGAGTGCTACTGTATTTTAGCCCATAGATTTGAATGGCAATGCAATAACCATTCCCAGCAGGGAATGATTGTTTTCAAGGGGCAGGAAGTTTGGTCATTTTTAAAATCACCATTTTTTAAAAGTCGTGGGTCCCCAACCTTTTGTATAACCCACACCCCAGGAAATGTTGATTAATGTCCGCACCCCCTACAAAAGTGATATCCCATTTGAAGATGAAGAAGTCTGACTTTTGAACCACAAATTGAACCACATGCAATACTGCAAGTGAACAAATTGAACATTAAAAAATAAACTTTTAATTCAGTACATAAAATGCAAATCTAAATTTAGCAATTAGATTCTAATTTATTCAGAAAAAAATAAGTGATGACTTGTGACTTGACACTCAAGGACACAAGTCACTTTGTCACAACCCCTGAAATTCTATCTCACAATCCCTGGGGGTGTAGGCACCCCAGGTTGGAAAGCCCTGTTTAAAAGGGTGGTGCTTTTGTATGCATAACTGGGTATCAGTATGTCTTCTCGATAGATATTTATACCTGTATTTGCACACCTCCAATTAACTGCTTGGCTTAGCTTTAGCAATAGCTGAAGGCAGTCCTCCTATGGTAAAAAAGGAGGCAGAGGAGTGTCCTTGTCCACCTTGGAAATGCATATGTTTGCATGGTTGACAGACCGGGGTGGGGGGGATAAAGCGGAGCAGGCACAGATGTGTGGATAGAAATGATTTGGGAAACTAGCTTGTGTGACCTTGCAATTGAGAAGGTTTAGCCACTTAAGCTGACTTTGCAGCAGTTTGCCTCAGTATCATTATAACAGTTAGCTCTCTGTATCCACAAATTCTTTATCCATGGATTCAACCATCCACGGCTTGAAAATATTAAATATATATACGAGAGGGTATTGTAATAATTATCACTCAGAAGTTATTATGGTATATTGATGAAATTTTGTCAGTGTCATCATCACCAAGTGACTTTTTTCTTTTCCCAAAAATGAAAAATTCGTTGTAGGGTCGCTGATATGACAACACAGATGACATCATTCATGAAGTGGAAGGGTGGTTTAAGGTACAATTTGCAGACCTCTACAATAACGGTATTCGGAGGGCCAAGAAACGCTGAGAAAAAATGTAAATCTGGATGGTGACTACATAGGGATAAGTTAACAACTATATATCAAAACAAACTTTCTATCAAAATTTTTTAAAGATGATAATTAAAACTTTACGATGTCCCCTCGTATATAAATTCCAAAACACAAATCTTGATTTTGCCATTTTATATCAGAGACACCATTTTACTATGCCATTGTACTTAATGAGACTTGAGTATCCATGGATTCTCGCATCCATGGGAAGTCCTGGAACCAAAGCAGTGGATACCAAGGGCTCACTGTAATAGTGTAGACAATCTCATAGTTGCTGCAAATCTGGAAAACCTGGAGTCCACACAGATTTTATGGTATATGTAGATTTGCACTACTATAAAGGCAGCACTATGATAGTGCAGGGGTAGAAAGAGCAGAAGAAACTTCTGGAAGAGTATAATATATTTGATGAATGCCAAAATCTCACAGTTTTTTCCATTGGTTTTAGTTAGGTTTCAATTAGTTGTTTGGGAGAATCTCATTGCTTGAAGGGCATGCTTTCTAGTGAAGTACATACTTACCTGTCTCTCTTAAAAATTAGAATGGGAGATAATCTTGTGAAGGAGAGCACTGGACGTGACTGAAAAGAAAAGAGAGAGCAGATGGCAGCGAGCAACATGTGCTACCAGTGGTCCAGGCAACAGCTGCACACAAAATAGCTTTGGAATGGACACCAAATGCTGAAAAGTACAAGAGGATAGATAAAATAGCCAGGACAGAAATCCCAGTGCAGAGCTTATTCTGCCCCACACCCCAAATCTGTTCACACATGTGCATGCGCACACACAGACAGATAAAATCTAGGGTGTCTTCATAAACAAGCATTGTATTTTACGAAAAATTAAATTATTGATCAGAGATTGTATTCACCTTTGTTTTTGTGCAGCTGTTATTCATTATTTTAGCTACATTTTGAACATCAAGGGAAAGGATGTTCCCCACTCATGAGGAAATATTGTTGTTGTTTTTGTTATTTCTTATAGTGGGATTTATTTGCATTTATTGAAAGATATATGCTACTTGAATGTCTCTTGAAACAGAAAATATACCATAAAATAATCCAAATTTTTAACATTGTACGTTCTAGTTCAGTAATTTTTATATGAAGAGCCTGTGGTTTGAGTGTAGGACTACGACTCTGAAGACCAGGATTTGATTCCAAGCTAAGACATAAAACCTACTGGGTGACATTGAAGGCTTTCATGGCCAGCACCCATAGTTTCTTGTGGGTTTTTCAGGCTTGAGGCTGTGCTGAAGAAGAATTTATTCCTGATGTTTTGTCTGCATCTGTGGCTGACATCTTCAGAGAATGGTGGAATGGTGTGGGGTATATATACTGTGTGCCCCTGGTTGGAGTGATTTGCATGTGTTAATCTGTGTTTTGTTCTGTGGTTGAATGGCAAGGCCTCAGGGCAGGAGAATTTGCAAGGAGGATTAGTGAATAATTAGTGATCAATTGTCTGCTGGGAAACCCCCTGACCCTGAGCGAAATTTATTTACATGTGCCAAGTCTTGATTTTGGTATTTTTCAGGATTGGAAGCCGAACTTTGTTTACTTTCATGGTTTCTTTTTTCTTGTTGAAATTGTTCAGGTGTTTGTGGACTTCAGAGACTTCCCTGTGCATTCTGACCTGTTAATTGTTGGCATGGTCCCAAATTGGAATGTTTTCAAATAGCATTTTATGCCCAGGATGGTTTATAACATGTTCTGTGACTACTGAATTTTTCACTGGTCCAGTCTACAGTGTCTTACGTGTTCCTTGATTCGTGTTTGAACACTGCGTTTTGTGATCTGATCTCTTTTTTTGATAAAATTATCAGCTTGGTAGATGAAGGGAATGCTGTGGATATAGTATATCTTGATTTCAGTAAGGCCTTTGACAAGGTTCCCCATGACATTCTTACAAACAAACTGGTAAAATGTGGACTAGACAAAGTAACTGTTACATGGATTTGTAATTGGTTGAC
The DNA here is from genome assembly GCA_026167975.1 of Phrynosoma blainvillii. NCBI lineage: Eukaryota > Metazoa > Chordata > Lepidosauria > Squamata > Phrynosomatidae > Phrynosoma > Phrynosoma blainvillii. The sequence goes on from JANUYF010000004.1 coordinate 161,558,015, forward strand.
TGGCCAAACCCAAAGGATGCTCAACAATGGCTCCTTTTCAACCTGGAAAGAAGTGACCAGTGGGTGCCACAGGGCTTTGTCCTGGGCCCAGTGCTATTCGCTATATTCATTAATGACTTGGATGACAGTATTGGGGGCATAGTTATCAAATTTGCAAAGTAGCTAATACCCCAGAAGACTGGATCAAAATTCAAAATGACTTAAACAGACTAGAAAGCTGGGCCAGAGCAAACAAAATGAAATTCAACATGGAGAAATGAAAGGTATTGCACTTAGGGCAGAAAAACGAAAAGCACAGATATACGATGGGGGACACCTGGCTGAATGAGACTACGTGTGAAAGGGATCTAAGAGTCCAGGTAGACCACAAGTTGAACATGAGTCAACAGTGCGATGCAGCAGCTAAAAAGGCCAATGCAATTTTAGGATGCATCAACAGAAGTATAGTGTCTAGATCAAGAGAAGTAATAGTGCCACTCTATTCTGCTTTGGTCAGGCCTCACCTGGAATATTATGTCCAGTTCTGGGCACCACAATTCAAAAAGGATGTGGAGAAACTAGAGAGTGTCCAAAGGAGGGCAACTAAAATGGTGAAGGGTCTGGAAAGCAAGCCCTATGAGGAACGACTTAGGGAGCTGGGGATGTTTAGCCTGGAGAAGAGAAGGTTAAGAGGCGATATGATAGCCTTGTTTAAATATTTGAAGGGATGTCATATTGAGGAGGGAACAAGCTTGTTTTCTGCTACTCCAGAGACTAGGACCCGAAACAATGGATGTAAGCTCCAGGAAAAGAGATTCCACCTCAACATTAGGAGGAACTTCCTGACAGTAAGGGCTGTTCAACAGTGGAACACACTCCCTTGGAGTGTAGTGGAGTCTCCCTCCTTGGAGGTCTTTAAACAGAGGCTGGATGGCCACCGGTCGGGGATGCTTTGATTGGGAGTTCCTGCATGGCAGGGGGTTGGACTGGATGGTCCTTGTGGTCTCTTCCAACTCTATGATTCTATGATTCTATCCCTATGTAGACTTGTCCACAGCAGCACAGTATGCAGTAAACTCGTGGCTGTGAAAGGGTCTCTCCTATTCGCTGAGCACAGCATTTGTTCGATTTTCTTAGTTGGTTTGTAGATCATTTGGAGGTTGTATTTCCTCTTCAGTTTCCCTATTCTCTCTGTGACTCTTTTGATGTATGGTAAAAATACCTCCCCTTTGGGTGGTTGTTTGCGTTTTTCTGGTTCTGGTGGACATTCTGATGTCTGAGCTGGAGTAACCATTAGCCTGTGGAGCCCAGTGATTCAGTTCATCTTCCAGGAAGTGGGGTTCGCAGATCCTTTTTGCATGGTCTACCAGTATTTTTATTGTGCTTCTTTTTTGTCCTGGGTGATGATTGGACTTCTTGTGTAGGTATCTGTCCGTATGTGTAGGTTTTCTGTATGCCGTGTGGCCCAATCGTTGGTTCGGTTTGCAGATGACCAGGTCATCCAAGAATGGCAATGTTCCTTGACTACCAGTCCTGAAAAACACCAAAATCAAGACTCACCAAATGAACTTCTCCCAGGTCAGGGGGTTTCCCAGTAGACAATTGATCACTAATTATACACTAATCCTCCTCGCATATCTTTCCACCCTGAGGCCTTGCCATTTAACCACAGAACAAAATACAGGTTAATACATGTAAATCACCCCATCCAGGGGCACACAGTATATATACCCCCGACATCTCCATGCCACCATTTCCTGAAGATGCCAGCCACAGATGCAAGTGAAACATCAAGAATAAATTCTTCCAGAACATGGCCTCATGGCCTGAAAAACCCACAAGAAACTACTGGGTGACCTTGGGTGAGTCAAATTTTCTCAGCTTCCAGGGGAAGACAGTGTCAAACCTCCTCTAAACAAATCTTGCCCAGAAAAAACCCTTATAGCCTTATGGTTGTCATAAGTCAGAAACTACTTGAAAGCACACAACAACAATTGTTATACTAAAACAGTAACAACCGGTCTTTTGGGGAATCCACTTAGAAAGCATTTTTTTAAGGAATTTCCACTCACCTCAAGGTTTGTTTGTTATAATGACCAATATGTGAAACACTTCCAGTTCTTCGTTCCCCTTATTTCCATCAGGATCTTATCCATAAGTAGTCTTTCATGAGGCTCCCGCATGGAGTTCAAGCCCTGGAGTAAGAGCAGTTACCTTATAAAATCAGCCTTTCATATTAGGAGTTCAGTGCTTATATTTTTTGAAAATCCTTAGGGTATGTGTTTTATTTCCCAGAATTCATTAAAAGTGCAGTTGGCGGGATGGAAGCTGTTAAGGCAAACATCTCCCTAATCAGGGTGTCAGTTACTAAGAAATATTGTACTGTAGTGAATCCATAATTAGTAACAAGACAGCCTGTCTTGCCCCCTCTCTCTAATTGGAAAGAAGACAAACTAAGGTTCTGGGATTCCCTTGTGTTTTGGAAAGCTGTAATTGTTGCAAATGAGGGAGAACCAGGCCTAAAATTAGTCCTTGGGAAGCAAAATTAATGATTGTAGCCTGCTGGAGGAGTTTACCTTTTCTTCATCCTTGTATATGCCAGATTTCATTCTTGATTCATTGGGGATTAACAGCTTTTGCTAGAGGCAAGGGGAGTGGGAACACTGCAATGTGAATCTTCTGTTCAACATTTTCAAATATATTAAGATTTATTAACCCAGTCCATACCAGAGCTGAACATCCTACTCTCTGTGCTTTTTGATAGTGAATAATCTATGTTGTCTCACACTCTCCTTAAACATGGCATGCCGCATACCTTTCTTTCTTCTTTCTCTCTCTCTATGGCTTTGAGCTTTTGTATCTTTCTACCTGATGTTAGCAGAGTATGCTATAATTTTAGTGCTACCATGTCATGCCTACCTGTTTTCTTGTGATATGAATGGTTTTTAATGTGTTCACAAATCCATTGTCAACTTTTTCTACTCCAGACAGTAATTTTCTCCTCAAGTAATTCTGTGGCCAATATGGGGATAATTCTGGATATTTGTAACTGCATTCAGTGATACTTACGAGAGGCTTTCTTTCATTTATTTTGGGCTTATATTGCAGATTTTTCCAGTGAGTAATAAGGTATGTATTTGTGGCAGAGATAGTGGCATTTGGACGTTCACATTTCGGACAATCAATTGCTTAATGGTAAAATATTTGCTTGTGATTTGCTGAAGAATCTCTGCCAGGCAGGACCAATCCCATGAAGCCTGTTTAGAGCACAGGTTGGCAAAGTGCAACCTTCAGAAATGGTTTGACAGCAGCTCCAACCATTCCTCACCATTGCTTGTATTGGCTAGGGAAGATGGAAGCTTGCCTGCTCTAGCTTAGAACAGCATTATTCCAAACCGTGGTCTTAGAATCAGAGGGGGAAATGTAGCTGTGCAGAAAAAAACAATTTTGTGACCCATTTTCACCTTGTTACCTGATCCAAGAATATATTATTCCACAGGGAATAGATCTCAATTTCTGTCAATATCCTATAGGGATAAGCTGAACTCACTATATATATAGTACATATATAGCAGGAAACATCATGGGTAATAACTAAAAAGTCACAAAATAATGTGCATACATTAATCCAGAATGGTTGGAGACATGTTTAAGTTCTTTAAGGTTGTCAGATCTTTTGGGGGTGTGAGATCTTGAGATGTCACAGGAATATAATAATAAATAAAATTATTATTATTATTATTATTATTATTATTATTTGTGGGGAAAGATGTGGGAAGGATTGTTTCATGCTCTTGTTTTATCTTTACACATTCTGCTTCTAGTGTTTACAATGCACCATTTTACCAACAAGCTTTAAAATATTAAACTTCTATTTTCTGCCATCACTCCAGGAGTGCATATCCCACTTCTCAGAGTCCTTCTGTGTAAGAGAGAAGATAAACTGATCCATAAGGATGTGATGCTGCCACATCCAATCCATATAGTTTTGTCATTTGGTGACAAATCAGCTACATATTTGTTTGCTGAGCGCCAGAATCAGTGCAGCATCTTGGAGACAATGGGCAGCAACAGAGAAATACTGATTAATTAATTCTTCGGTTTTTGTTCCTTGTAATGTACATTTGATATTAGTTCATGTAAGCTGCTATTTGTTGGATGCATGATTGTACCAACAGAGCAAAGAGCATAAAAGACAACAGTAACTGGACAAGTGTCTAATAAAAATATAGACATTTCTGAACTGAACTGAAAGGTTTCATATACCTGGAGTAGTTGAAATTAAATTACTGTTCTTCATCCATTCCAGCAGATAGTAATATATTAGTTAACGTTCCAGATGGATGAGCCTGCAAAGCAATAGCTATACTATGTGGGTGCACTAGGATCCTGTGATCTTCAGCGGTGTGATGCAATTAAGTTTTAAATGACTGGTTGATAGAGGGATGAAAGTTCTCCTTGAATTAAATCAATCTTCTTTTATCTGAAGAGATACCAGCTGTGGACCTTGGTCATCTAAAGCATCTGCAATGCACCAGTTGTGTTATATCAACAGAAGGCATGTTTGGTGGCAGCAGCATTTGAATCGGTTTCATGCACAAAATTCTTAAATTGTAGACTGCTTTCCACATTGTTTCACATCAGTGATCTGTTCGGGAATTTAGGCAGAAACTGTAAGCCTGAGCTCTAACATTCATTATTTATGAGTAACCTTTCGGATTTCTTGTTAGCACAAGAAAGATAAACCCTAGCTTTGATTAACATGAACAGGATGCTAGGGTTGTCTTAGCCATTTAGCGCCAGGTTTTTCTTAGGCCAGCCAATTTTTTATGGAGATCTTGAATAAGTTACCAAAGCAAAGGATATCTTATTGTTTAAAACTATCCAATATGAGTGTGGTGCCACTTATGATTTAAAAAAAAGAAGAAGAACAGGTACTGATTTTTACAGGGGAAACAAATAAAAAGTAGATTGTTCTGAGAGTAATGCTATATTGATAATCCATTTTGGTTGGCCCAATAAAGGTATTGCTGTTTTGTGGATTTTGTATGTTATTGTACTATAAATTAATGGAATACACAACTCTTTATTGTAGTAAATATATCATGTAAAATCAATGTTGCATGGAAAAGTGAGTGCTCTTTCTGATAGAAAGATAGCTTAGAGATTTCTAAACTGAATCATTACAATTCTAAACCTCACATACATTAGTAACCTTGGGGAAATGGAAATAAGAGGGGAAACCCAGCAGTATATGTTGTTGTAAAGTATTTGAATATGCATAATATTTTTCTTCATCCACACTCTTTCATAAATTAGCTGTCCTATCAGGCACATTGCATTGGAGGAAAGCCAGTATGCTTACCAGGGAGATGTTATCTATGTTAAGAGTAACAAAGAGTCATGTGGCATCTTGAACACGTAAATCAATTATTACACAACTGAATAAATAAAATGGATTTCAAGAAGAGAGCAATTCAAAGATATAGCCATGTTAGTTTGTAGAATATGCATCTGAGGAAGTAGACTGAAGTCTACAAAAGCTCATGCTGCCAATTTCTTTCTTTTAGTTAGTCTCAAAGGTGTTACAAGATCTCTCTACAAGAAGAGAGCAGAATATCTAAGACCGTATTAAATAAATGGAGAACTCACTGTTAAGTCTCCCAATACATTTCAATACCCTTTAATACAGGGGTAGGCAACCTTTCCCCTTTAAGGGCCAAGGGACTTCAGCTCCCAGAATCCCAGGAGCTATTGGCCAACATGGGACAATTGGCCAACATGGCTGAGGCTTCTTTAATATATGACTTTAAAAGCAAAAGCTGTGGAGATATTTATGAAAATAAGGATCTTAAAATAAACTACTCACCCAAAATTTAAAACCTGTACATCTACAAAGCCTGATGTGGAGAAAATCTTCTGATTCAAAACCTGGAGTTGGGATGGGGCATCTTGTGATGTAGCCACATTTGATAATTACACTAGTCTCTCCACATTCGCTGGGGCTAGGGGCACAGGACCCCCATGAATGTGGAAAAACAACAAATAACAAATAACAAAAACACTATGTTTTTCACGTGAAAGAATACCTCTCTAGGAATCTCTAGGTCTTCCAGTGCAACTCTGGTCAACATCTGCCAGACATTGACCATAGAATTGCATTGGAGGCCCTTCAGTGCATCTTTTGGTTAAAGTTGACCATAGAGTTGTGCTGAAGGACCTAGATATTCCTAAAAAGAATATATTCATAAAATCCATGAATAATCAAATCCACAAAAGTCAAACCCTCAAATGTGGAGGGATGAGTGTACATTAAATTATTTAGGATGGTGATCGCAAAAACAGCTTGTGACAAGATTTAAAGAATCTGTTAACATTAAAATGGTAAATGGAAATTCAGTGAAAAGAAGTGTAAAGATACACATAGCCCCACCCCAAAACCCAATCCCAACTTCAATTATACACTAATGAAATATGAGCTGACAGTGACAGGCCAAAGAATCTGAGGTTATGTTTGATACCTTAAGATGGACTGTGGTGGCATTTACATCATTACAGTGTAAACTTATGTATAGTACTAAATTGTCAGATTTTAGCATCGGGGCCTTTGAAGTGCTAGAAATGTGCCTTTTTTGGTTCACAACTCCCACAATCTCCTGCAACATGGCCACTCTCATGCAGACTGTAAGCACTTTTGTATTTCTGCTGCTCCCACTGGAAGCCATAATAGAGAGATGGGAGACGCTACCAGCATCACTTATGCCATCAGCATAGCCTCTTGCTGCCTCGCAGGATCACCCAATTCCACCACCTCAGAAAGGTAATGCCATTGTTGAGTGATTTTTATATATAGTCCTATAAACAAAGTCTTAAGAACATGTACAGGTTGAAACATGTTGTATTTCTTTAGCAAACAGAAGATCATATTTTTAGCATCCTGATACATGACTCTTTTTTTCTTTTGTAGATTTCATTGGCTGCCTCCCAGTTTTTGCTCTTTTGTTTTAAATGAACGGAGCAAAGGCTCTTCATTAGTCCAGGATGTCTAGTAGTGAGTAACAGTATAAAAAGGTCCAAGAAGAGACGCTTTGTACAAGAACTCGGTATTAAAAGCATTGCCCTATTTTCTTTAATCTGTAGTTTAAAGGATTGTTCTAGATCCTTGCCACACCAATATACTGCATAGAGTCTCTCTGTGTGTGTGTGTGTTTATGTGTTTGACAAATCTGCACAGCAAAAATAAAACTTGCCTACAGTTCTAATGCCAAGTCTTGTCCTGAGGCAAATTTATCTGTTTAAATCATAAATCTCTGTAGAACAAGGATTAACTGGAGTGTGGACACATAATCTTAACTCTCAGTATATTGGGCACGTAATCCCTGCATTTTTATTCTTAGAAAAGCATTTACCATCCCACACTAAAGAAATCTCTTAAAAGGTTTTTGGGAAAATAAAAGTCATTTGAACAGGTGGCTGTTTTAGTTTGTGTTTATGTCTTAGAAAATGACTAACATTGTATTCGCTAATTATCTAGAAAGACTTTTTTCAGTTTCACTACCCAAAGATTCAGGAGTGAGACATCCCAAGATGACCACCTACTGCTCTACATTTTGGTGTTTTAACAGACATGTGTAAAATATATAACTTAATGTAGATTTATCAGGGTTTTTTTCATATTTTCTTCTTCAGTCTTCCCAGATGTGAAGTGCACTGTTTAGCTAACTTGTGCACTATTTAGCTAATTTGAGCTTCTGAGGACTGGAACTTTTAATTGTACAGGTCTGAAAGTGTTTAAATAGGACAACTCCAGAGAACAGGACTCAGAGCAATGGAGTCAAACTACAGGAAAAGAGATTCCACTTCAACATTAGGAAGAACTTCCAGATAGTAAGAGCTGTTCGACAGTGGAACACACTCTTCCCTCGAAGTGTGGTGGAGTCTCCTTCTTTGGAGGTCTTTAAGTAGAGGCTGGATGGCCATCTGTCCGAGGTGCTTTGATTCTGTGTTCCTGCATGGCAGGGGGCTGGATTCAGTGGCCCTTGTGGTCTCTTCCAGCTCTAGGATTCTATTATTCTAAGACCTAGAAACATCTACCTGCAACTGCTCAGTTGTGGATAGCTTCAGCTAGTCATTATATTTATTCTTTTATAAAGTAACTTTTGAAACAGGAGCAAAGAAAACAGACTACATAAAGGTGCTGAATTTTAGAGCCAGAGAGTATTTGTAAAATGACTGTCTTTTTAAAAAAAAGATATTTATCCAAGGATAGCCATGTTGGCCATACACCAAAATATAGCAAAATACAAAAAAACCAAAGTGTGCTGAGACCTTTATCAGGCCAACCAAAAGGCACAAAAATATTACAGAACCTTTGTTTTTGAAGTTCACATCATTATTTGATTTAATTTCCATGGATGGGCATTTTTTGCCCAGTAATGCACTGATTCATTGTGGCATCTTTATATACTCACTCTAAAATACATCCTGCAGTTATGCACAAGAGATTTCAAATTTAGTAATGTTATTTATGAAATTGGGAGTGTAGCTCAATTGTAGAGTGCAAAAAGAAGGTTCCATATTCATACTCTAGCATCTCCGTTCAAAAAGGACCTTGTGTTATTCTCTGTCTCACACAAACGCCTCTGGATAACATGTATGTTCTTAAAAAGTTAGTGAAGCAGTGTAATTTATATTGAATGTTGTGACTCTGAGGATGTTCTCTTTGAAAACATTAAAGCTTGAACAAGCCCTTTAATTACGAAACAGCTAAAATATGACATTGGAACTTGTTCCACAATGGTTAAAGCGTAGTCTTATAAACAGAACCCCTTTATCTTAGCAGAAGGTTTGTACTCTACTGGATGAAGGGAATTTCTTGTTATAGATTACATGAGGACAGGAAGAGAAAGAGGAAAGTCAACAGCTCAACTGGGTGATGACTTACTGAAATGAAAATAAAAAAAGAGGAAAGAAGAGAAAAAAGAAATGTGGTAGCATCAAGATGTACTGTTGTTGTTTTGCACGAGCTTTTGTAAATAGAAGCCTACATCTTTGGATGCAATACAGTGGTATGAAGGCCTCAGGTATAAAGCATATTTGTTGTAGGAGTGGGATAGAATGCATTAGGATCCAGAAATATCCAAATAATCTCGCTTGCCCTAAATTTCCAAAGGGCTGTGTAAGGTGATACAGGTGTTCCAGATATTTGCAGTGGTCAATTAGTGTTGATTTGTGAAAGCAATAAATCTGGTTACCAAAAGTTCACTTTCCATGGGTTCAAAACTCTCTTTGAGAAGATCCCCTTTGTTATATGTGCAGTAGCAAGGATGCTTGCATTAATGTATATAGAGCGTCATGAAGCCATTGTCTTTGCTCAGTCCATTGCTAATGGATTGGAATTTGTGGCTATAATTCATTTCTGCCATTTTGGGAAAAATGAGTTATTGAAAATCCCCTCTTCCATTCACGGAAGTGTCCATGAGTTGAATTCCACGCAGGATGCTTTCCCACCAATGGGTATGAACTCAGGATTCCAGCCATCTTCTTGACTTGAGCAATATAGCTTAATATGCATTTCAGGACTGCAGTGGGGATTTAGAGGGATAACTGACTTCTTTAGAGAAAAGGCAGAGTACGTTATTCTGAGGAGGGGGGGAATCCCACCACACCAATTACTTTGGTGCCAGTTGGGAGGCTCTTTTTTCCCCCCAGTGACAAACAATGGCATCAGCTGTAGGATTGTTATATTCTCTCTACATAAGAAAATTAAAAAATACAGCAGTCCAGTTTCTGCACAAAACAGACAACTGAAAATGTTATGACGATGAAAAGTATCTCTATTCATTATTAATAAGAATGATAAATAATATTTCTAGCAATCATAAAGATTTCTGTAGAATACATCCTGAATATTCAGGGCATTTCGCAAACGTTATGCCAGTAGTCCCCTAATTGGCACAGCATGCCAGCAAGTTATTAAGAGTAAGCTAAGATGCTTTCACAGCACTGCATTTACCCTCATGCATAGGCAGCTCAAACACTGGGAAAGAATTAGATCTGCTGTTTTCCCTGATTTAGGCTGAAATATGTTGTAGAAAGAAGGTACTACTTCACTGCTATAGAGAAAGACAGCATTATGCTTGGACAGCTGCTAGATCACAGCACTAACACTCTTTGACTCTGGCACTCTTAAGCAGCACCTGGACCGAACTGTCATTTCAATTGCCCATCATTCCCCGTGGCATGGCATAATTCTGGGGACACGGTGAGGAATTAAGATGGTCACCACCAGCCAGCCACTTGGCACTACACAGCAATAGGCTAATGCAGATGCCAAGTAAGCCCTTCAAGGCCCATGAACGACGGAAAGGGCCCATCAGGAGGGCACTGGCCTGGAGCCAGCTCTGAAGAAGTGCACTGAATTAATGGAAATGTTAAATATCTGTGTTCTGTGGTGAGACTGAGTTTTTTCTTTCAAAACAGTAATTGTTTTCTGTAAAATATCAAGTGGTGTAGCTACAGATTTTATGTATTTATAAAGGCTGATAATTTACAGCAGCCACACTGGAATCTTTCCAATCCATCAGAATAAGTGGCAGCCCCTCTTCTCTGGAGCATGTAATAACAAACACCCCAGGTTTGATGACTTCCATCCTTGAGATAGCAGGAGCGGTTATTGGCATTTGTAGCTGGCCATTAGTTGTTGGAATGCAGTCTAAATGCCAGGCACGGCCAATTAGGCTTGGTGACTGATAGCAGTACCTGGAGTGATATGAAACCAAGGTATAGTGAATCTGTCAAGGGCTGTCAGTAAACCATAGCCCTGCCAAGTTTTGCCTTCTTAGCGTGCTTGGAAGATGGTGTGAATTTAGGCAGAGCATTGCCCTCCTCTCACAGAAGTTATTTATAAATGATATCCAGGGTATTAGATTTACTGGGTGGCCTTAGGTAAGATATTTTATTTCTCAGCCTAACCTAGATGACAAGGTGGTTGTAAGGATCAAACTGTCACCTGGAGTAAGGAGTCAAGAAGAAGAGAGGATAGTAACAAAACATGCCCACAAGACTGGGTGGATTGTGCATTATTGCCAGGAAGTAGACAGAAATGGGAAGGAGCCATGGTAGGAATTTGGCTTACTGTGACATCTGTTTGTGCTGAAGCTTTGTACCCTGGCAGTCCTAAAGGGAAAAAGATGGCAACAATGCAGGAGGGGAAGATGTGGCTGAATTTCACATGCTGCCATTAGAAAGCAACTGGTTTTGGTTTCTGGGGTTTCTGCAGATTTCTGATACGCTGAGATACTGCCCGTTTCTGATATACTTGGTATTTCAGGCATTTAATCCATTTGCAAATGTATATGTTAACATTTTTACCAAATAGTTGCTTTTGTTTTCCATGTATGCTTAATGAGTCTAAATATCAGTTCCATGATCCTAAACAGGAATACTGAGATAGCACTCTCATGAGCTGTGTCTATACTTGTTGTTGTTGGCAATTGTTATTTTACAGCGAGCCTACCACGTTTGCGGATTTGACTTTTGCGGATCTGATTATTCATGGATTTGATTAATATGTTTTTGCTAGGAAACTCTAGGTTCTCAAATGTGACTCTATAGTCAACTTCCACCTAAAGCCATACTGTAAAACCTAGAGATTCCTAGAGAGAACAATTCTCTAGGCATTTATAAGTCCTCCAGCACAATTTCATGGTCAATCTCTGGCAGACGTTGACCAGAGAATTGCCCTGGAGGACCTAGAGATTCCTAGAGAGGTGTTCTCTCAGGTAAAAAAAAAGTAGTTTGTTTTTTATTTGCGTTTTTCCCACTTTCACAGGAGTTCTGTGCCCCCCACTCCAGTGTATGTGAAGGGTCCACTGTATATGTTTGGTAGTTTTATTGGCTTCTAATTTTATGCTTCATGCTGCTGGTTGAGTACTTTATGGAGGGGTTTTGTTTTAGAAAAACAGTTTGATAAAAGCTGACAAGCTAGAAAGAGCAGAGGAGTGCATGAAGCACTTAATTGTCCTGCATGGTTGCTTCTGTTTTTAGTGCACCCAGACCACTATGGAAGATTAACCTACATTCTGGAGGAGTATGGCTTGGTGACTGATCACTCGGACCTAGAGCACTGCATTGATTCTGTGGGACAGGTTTGCACTGATGCAAAATTATCTTGTCTAAAGAAAGCTCTAGGGCAGAAATGGGCCGCATCCACACTGCAGAAATAATCTGGTTTGACAGCACTTTAACTGCCATGGCTCAATGCGATGGGATTCTGGGAACTGTTGTTTATTGTGGCCCCAGAAAGCTCTGAAGAAGCACTGAATTAATGGAAATGCTAAATATCTGTAAACTACAATTCACAGAATCTCATAGCATTGAGTCATGGCAGTTAAGGTGCTGTCAAACCCGATTATTTCTGTAGTGTGGGTGCAGCCATTGTTATGGTGCTCATTATATAAATTGCCTACTCACGGAAATGATTCACAAGAATATGTTACATTTGCTGATCTTATTTATTTACTTATTATTGTATCCTTCATCCATATCCATACTTGGGTGCTGTGCAAATTGTACAAACTGTACAAACAACCCATACCTGAGTGCTGTACAAATTGCATTAAGAATGCAATCCTAACTCACCTAAATGGCTGACAGTCCACTGAGTTGACACTAGGCTTGCTACTAGGTGTTGAATCTAAACTAGGTGTTGAATCTAAACACCTCCCTGCCTAGGAATGTTGGAAGTTACTTAGGAATTTGGTGTCCCTTGCTTAACTTTGTTGGCTGGGGAGGCTTTCATTGGCATAACTCAGCTTCCCATTCACTCCACCCCTTGATCTCTGCTGGCAGATCACTCTGCCACTTGATCTCTGAGATCACCATGCAAAAGGGGGAATGGAGGAATAATGACTCTTTTCCCCCAACTTTGCCCCCCACCCATGCGTTAGACTTCAACTTCCAGAAGCCCAAACCCAGCTTGTCCAGTAGTCAGGAATTCTGGAGGACCAAAGTTTGGGAACTACAGAATGAGATGGCACAAGGTGCTTCCGCCTGTTTGTAAACTATTGCAGTTGCCATATATTTGAGACAGTATTGCATTGTAAATCGGTAAAATAATTAATAACAGTCATACCTCCAAATATGACATGAAGACAGAAAACAAATCACCAAATACAATAAAACAGGCAAGTCAGCTAATCTTCAAACTTGTTTAAATGCAGGCAGGTGGAATACAGGAAAAATATATGATGCTGTCGTTTATTTTTTTTAAGTAGAAAGTGACCACTGTGCCCATACACACATTTTGTGTATTAGTATCTGAGAGAGTGTGAATGTAAACAATAAATATTTTTACTGTGCAAACTCTGGGAGTTCGTGAAGTCGTAGGCTTTCATGGCTGGCATCCATAGTTTTTTGTGGGTTTTTCGGGCTGTGTGACCATGTTCTAGAAGAGTTTCTTTCTGACGTTTTGCCAGCATCTGAAGATGCCAACCACAGATGCTGGCGAAACGTCAGAAAGAAACTCTTCTAGAACATGGCCACACAGCCCCAAAAAACCCACAAAAAAACTCTGGGAGTTTTATTTTTTGCATCTCCCTTTTGACCATTCAGTTAGTACTCTATGTTTGCCTCAGTATAATGTATGAAATGGCTCCCAAACACCCTAAGGGCTTTATTTTTCTTTTGAGGCAGAGCGTCACTTGTCATTTATGTCTTAGACACAGTAGGCCTTGGGGATACTATCAGTAGTTCTTGTCACAGCCACAGTGGACTCCCTGGAAGCAAGCTGGGTTTTTATCCTATCTAAACCTTCCTTTCCTTTCATCCATCAAGCAGTTGCATATCTCCTGTCACTACATTATTCTTCTTTGCTATTTTGGAAAACATCTGTAAATAGCAGCCACTAGGCAGTTTGCATTGTTACCACTGTGACAGATATCTGTTTAAACAATGATACTATGCTATCTTTGCAAGAGAGCTTCGACATTCAGCTGTTTAGAGCAGAGCATTTTTTAAATGAAGAACTACCAGTAAATATGCTGCTCACAAATAGTCATTGCATTTTCTTTTCTCTGTGCCCCCCCCCCCCCATTTTCATGCTGGTCTTGAGTCAGCTTGCTCACTTTGCAGTGAGTGAAATAAAAGTGTGCAGCTTAAAATCCTAAAAGCACCAGATCCTGTCTGATATAGGAAGCTAAGCAGGGCCAGACCTAGTTAGTACTTAGATGAGATACCATCAACAAATACTAGATTACTTAGGCTATGTTTTAGAGCAGGGGTAGGCAACCTTTCCCCTTTAAGGGCCGAGGGACTTCAGCTCCCAGAAGCCTCAGCCATGTTAGCCAATAGTCCCATGTTGGCCAATAGCTCCTGGGATTCTGGGAGCTGAAGTCCCTCGGCCCTTAAAGGGGAAAGGTTGCCTACCCCTGTTTTAGAGGAAGGAACTGGCAAAACCACCTCTGGGTGTTCCTTGCCTAAGAAAACCCTGTGAAATTTATATGGTCACTATAAATTGACAGGCAGCTTAAAGAACCATAGGTACCGGTACATAGATTTTGTTTCCCCTCCTCACCCACCAGACCTGTCCCCTATCACTGCTGGAGTTTTAGAAAGCTGTTTCCATTAAGTAGATTGCTTTGGGAAGCTGCATTGGTATTTCAGGTATTCCCCTGTTCTTTGGATAAACAACATTTGAGATGATAAATGAAGGTCTCACCTTTTCAAATTGCTGGAAATTTGTTCCATTTAAACTGACAACACAGGTGAAACTGGAATTTAACTCATACTTGTCTGCAGACAGCAATGTCATTCTAGGAAAGTCTTGTTAATGTAAGCATGGGACATTGTGTCTCATTTTGCACTCCATTATAAAGAACCACATTTTTCAGACACATATATTTTAGAGTAGGTAGAATTATGCTGTGCCAAAGGGGAATTATGGGAAGTAGGTAGGCATTAGAATAGGTAGCATATATTGAAATCATGTTATAAGATGAGTTTCTTTCTGTAGGAAACTGTCCCTTTATTAGAACTGCTTCCATTCTGTGGGATTTTAAAAATAGTTTTGGGGAGCAAGGTGGGAATTCCTGAAATGCTCACATAATTAATTGGTGTACTGGATGTCACATCATTTAAATGACACAAGGAAAAGAGAATAGCTGTCAGGTTATATTGGCATATTCCTCATTGAGAAACACAAAATGGAGAAAGTATACCCTTTCAGTGGAACAATTTCTATTAATTGAAAAGTATATTGTTCCCAGTAACCATATTACATTCATTCCTTCTTCAAGTGGAGTTAACTCAAAGCCTTAGTGCTTGTAGGTTTTCCAAGATCAACTGCCTAATCTTACTTAAGTGATTGAGATCAACTGTCTAATCATACTTAAATGATTGAACGGTGGGAGAGACAGCCTGGTGTAGTGGTTTGAGCATTGAACTGTGACTCAATAGACCAAGGTTCAGTTCCCCACTCAGCCACAGAAACTCACTAGGTGACCTTGAGTGAGTCACACATTCTCAGCTCCAGAAAATCCCATAATACAATCAGACTCAAATGGTGAGGTCAAACCCTCAGGGGGGCATGAGACTTGGGGACTCTGATCCCTTCTCTTCTCCCCAAACTTTTTTATGTGTAAAATTTACACACACATTGAGTTGAATATTGAATTTATTTAAATAAAACTGTTATAATTTGAATGATATTATTTCCTTATAAAATGTTAAACTATGGATATACATGGATGTGCGAATGAACATGCACACACTAAATAAACAAAATATTTTTATTCATATACTACATTGAGTGCAAGGGAGTGTGATGTCCACATGTTGGGGGGGTTCCAAGTGTAAAAAGTCTGAGTATCACTGTCCTAATAGGTTTGCCTTAGGTTGGAAACCACTTGAATGGACACAACAACAACGAATGGTGGACAGGATGGTAGATTTGGGGTTTAATCCATTCTTTCTTCTTTAAGAAGTTGGTACAGTAAAAGACACTGTAAAAAGATTTGAGGCCAATTTGCCTGGCATTTCCGTATGTGAACTTCTGCCTCCCTTCTTCTCAGATTCTGGCCAAGTATGCTCTCCCTTACTCTGTTCTTACCTTCTTTTGATCATCTCTTCTTATTCTTTAGGATAACTGCTGTGGTAAGTAAGGTTCAGTGATGGGATGGAAATAACCATTATTTCTAATCTATACAGGAAACTTGGTTAGGAGTTGTTGGACTTTTCAGTACTGTTGTTGAAGGTAAAATGGTGTACTAGCTGCTTCAGGGGATTTCTTCAACACCTCACTGGACTACAAACCTTCGTTCAAACTCCCTATTTTATTTATTGATTCTTTTCTTTTTTGCACTGATATACTGCCTTTTTCCCAAAATGGGATCCAAGACAATAATTTTAAAAGATCCAATTAAAACATTAATTTACAAAAGTTACAAATAAATGCCGACCTTATGAACAACATGATTAAAACAGATAAAACGCTAAAAAAAAACACTTAAAACATATGAGGAGCCTGACCGTGGCATGGGTGTGCTTCCTGTTTCTCCCTCATATTTTTAAAAACATTTTTTTTAACATTTCACATTTTTTAATGAAAAGGCAAGCTGTTGATACTGCTTCTGGCAGGCTGTGCAAATTGAAGCTTCAGATTCACACCCCTGGGAAATAATGCTCATTCCTCCACTCTTCCATTCCTCCTCTATCCTCTCCTCCCCCAGACAAACCTGATGGTGTGCAGCTGCCACGCTGCCAGGTCTTTTTTTAAAAAAGAAATTCAGCTCAGCCACAACAGCTTGAGATAGTGACCAAGAGATAGTGTGCTCTTTGCAGACCATTACTGAGTAAATAGTAAAGCCCAGGCCCTAAAGAAATTACAGCCATGTATGCAGCCAAATTCAAAATCCGCAAAAGTGTTGTTACCTTTATTGGCCAACGGAAATGCACAAAATACATCCTACAAGCTTTCGAAGCTCCACTGGCTTCTTCATTAGGCAAAAGACGTATAGAAAATCATACAGGAGAAGAAAAATGACAATAGTAGAATCTTTTTATGGTCTGTTTGTTTTTTATTGCCCTTGTCCCTGGTCCCCACATGGCCAAGAAAAAGAGTGGGCTTTGCCAGCACTGAGAATAGCAGAACTACAACAGAAATAACATCTGATACAAAATGTAGGCCGTGACTCTACCATGATCACTTTTCTTCTCCTATATTATTCATTCAACATTTTTTCTTGTCTCATGAAGAAGCCAGTGGAGCTTCTAAGGCCTGTAGAATGTATTTTGCGCATTTTAATTGGCCAATAAAGGTATCACTGTTTTGTGGATTTTGTATTTTGCTGCATGACAAATATGACCAAACCTGAATATGTTTCCTAGCCATGTATGAAGTATCCCTCCAGAATTTTCATGGAGAAAGTAGGAACATGGGGAGGAATTTAAGCCAGAGGAGAATTTGTTGTTGTTAATCGCCCTTGAATCGATCTCAAACCATGGCGATCCTGTGGATGAGACATCTCCAAGAACCCCTGTCCTCCACTGCTCTTTTAGTTCCTGTAAACGCAAATCTATGACCTCTTTCATAGAGTCCATCCATCTTGTATGTGGCCTTCCTCTCTTTCTACTTCCCTCCATCTTTCCCAGCAATAGCAGGATAGAAAAGGACATAATGGCTACCCTACCTATGAAATGACAAATGGCTTAGGGGCAGAACCTCTAAAAAACTGCCTAATAAACCTGGCCATTGGCTGAGATAATTTTAGAGCCCTCTATATATGTTCACCACCAAAAATACTTCACTTGATGAAAATGCAAAATATAGCAGAATAGGTCTGTGGCAGAACAATAGTTAATACTTCATGATTTCTCTCCCAAAGAGACTAGCACCAATATTCTTATTCTGCTTAAAGCTTTAATTTTTTTTTTAACATGTGACCAAAGGCTTGACTTTGCTTCTTTGAATTTTTATGTCTTTTAATGTTTGATAGTACATTTTCCTGTGCTGTACAAAGTTCTTTGGGGGCCCTTGTTGAAGCTGAAAAGTGATGTGAAAATGCTTCTCCAAATAGCTCACATCTTCCAAATATCTGTGAATGTGACTGAGATGACCCATTTACTTCTACACACTACATAACTACCTCAGAAGACTTTGGTGCACTGCAATATTACTTTTCTGTGATTAAACTAAAATCTCCCTGCTATCAGCAAGATCACCTAGGGTGGAACAATTCTTGGGAACTCAAAAAGAATAAGCCACCATGGCACCAAATAATAGACTCTCATCTGCTATATTACACAATCCAGGTGGTAAGAGAAAGAGGAGGAAACAGGGTCAGAGAGAAAGGGCTTTGTGTTATCACCATAAAATGTGCATCTTGGTTCAGTCTCAAGGCATGAAATGCAGACTGGATTAGATTAGTCTCTAAGTCTAAGGTTGCATATGAATCTGGGGACAAAGAAGCAATGGCTGATGCCCATTTTTAACAACAACAAAGTTCATAGATCACCCAGATTTGTCTTCAGACTTGCCTAAAACACACAGGTTCCTGGGATGGTGCTCTTTCATATTCTGGGCACCAGTGGCATTGCACAAGGGCATTACCTCTGTTATACGGGGAGCTTTTGATGAAGGAGATGGAGCAGGACTTATTGTGGAGGGGTGCATTTCAGTTTTTGCATGCTTCCATTGAACAGCAAGGGCTATGGCACAGTTTTAAAATGTCAAAACAGCTTTGAAAAAGTCCGAGAGGTAGAGTAGATGATCTTTAAGGATCTCACCGCGAGGTATGACTGAGAAATGACCTGGCATACTTGAATCAAGCAGGAAAACATGGTTTGCTGTGGTGGGTTCTCTTTGTGGAGGACAAACCCGTTGCAGGGGAAATATCCAGATCTCTACACATGTTATAAATAAGCTGTCCCTTTTGTAGCTGGAAGCTGCCATCCAAAAAATGAACTTCTCCAGGCAATCCACTGGAAGTTCTTCAAGCAAGAGCTTAGTAGCCATCTCTTGGCCACACTCTAGCTCTGAATTCTTCCTCTATAGCAGTAGCTATTGTTTGGGTTTCCTTAGCCCATTTCCCAATCAAGTTAAGGGAGTTCACTCAGTGCAACTTAGCTTCAGATTTAGACATCCATTCCCGCCTTCATAGTGAAGCAGCTTTGGGAAGCAGAATAGGAGCTGTAACTCTGGTTTGTGAATTAGTACACCATTTCAAACTGTAGGGAAAGCATCAAGCAGGTTTTACTTCTGACATATTGAATTTTTTGGGGGGATGGGGGAGTAACTTTCAGTTTGGATTTGTTTGCCCGGTTAGCTTTGTACAAGCAGACACTTGGCATCCCAAGACTTGTCCCAAGGCTCTCTCTCTCTCATATTTCCCCAGCAAGCAGAAGCGGGATCATCAAAGCTGCTATTCCTACTTCAAGGCAGGGGAGGGGGGAGAATCTGAGGCCATGAGAGCTGTTGCATAATAAGCAAAAGGACAGAAGCTTATGACAAATGAATGGGGGGGGGGGGGAGGGAGGACACACATGCACAAAAACCCTCACAAGGGAATTAGAAAAGGAGACTCAGCCCAGGGAAGAAGTGTGCGTGTGTGCTATCCAGTGAATCGGAAGGAAGACTATAGGAATGTTGTCCAAGCTTTAAAGAGCGCAGAAGCTGCAAAGAGGATGGGATTCAGCATATGCTCATTTTGTTTTAGTTTGTCTGATCATATTTAACTGTAGTACTGGGCAAAGGATATTCTCGTCTTCGACCCTAAGTAATACCTTGTGCCTGTTCTTCTCTTCAGTTCTGGATGGGCAGGTAGGAATCAAAACTCTGGATTATTATTATTTTTTTAATGAGATTTTATTTGTTCTGTGTAGCGATGTCATGTCATGTCTTTAAAGCAATGCATCAGAAGCAAAAAGACTGGGAAATGTTTGTGTGTTGATAGTTCCCTCCTCCTATTTCTCTCAGTATCTAAAAAAGAGAAGCTTTTGTGATATGCATAGAAGTTAAATACTTTTTAAAAAGCAAGGAAGTGGGAGAATCCTACCAGATTGCCTCGGAGAGCTCCATCTTAAAACCTAAAAGCAAGCGGGGTTGGTAGTGAATGAGTTTGTGAGTTGTGTTTGCTCTGGTTATTTGTTGGGATTGTTTGTTTCCTAAGTTGCAGAGGAAGTGTGCAGCTATAGAAATAGTTCCCTGTTTCCTTTAGTTTCACATGGACCTTTTGGATATGGAGCTTGTCTTCCTGTTCATAAAGACTGGTATTCCTTGTTTTGGTGCCCAGTCCTTTCGTTCAGATGTGACGAGTCGTACTGGTGACTAAGGAAGGCATTGTGTGAAATGGATCATTGTGCGGCAGTTTGAAGCATGTTGCTTTTCCATTCGAGGAGCTCATGTTTTGGCTGCATGAAGCCTCCTCCTGCTCTCAATATGCACACACCCCTTTTGGGAGAGGAGGAGGAGGAGAAGTGCGTCCCTGTTAGTTTGCTTCTGTTCATATGCTGGGGATTCCAGCACACTCCTATGGAGTGGAAGAGAATGAGAGCAAGAGAAAGGGCAGCTATTGTTTAACTGCCCCAAGCCAAGGAACTGAAGAAAGAGGCTTGGCCCCACTTTTTGTGCCGGCTTTTCTGCATTCCAAACCATCGGAGGCAGAGGACATGAAAAGGAGAGGGGCCGGTGGAAGTGTGGCGCACTGAGGCTGGAGCTGGCATGCTGGCAGGACCATGACTGAGGCACTGGCAAGATCACAGCATGCAGGCTTCAGGTAAGATCTCTTTCAGCAAATACTGCCAGCTGTAGATATCAGGAAGGCTACGGCCCAAGGCGATGGCGGTGGTGGTGGTTCTGCGCCCGAAAAGTTATGTGACAACCTGGTTTCTTTTGTTCCATTTCTCGTTTCTAAAAATAAGTGCTTGACTCTGTTACCTGCCTTGAGTCAAGCAGCTGTTTCTCTTGATCTAGCAGTGTTTTCCTTGCGTTAAGGATGGGTGTGAGTATTTTTGGCTGCTTTTCAGCTTTTGCTGGTGGTGGTGGGGAGAGAGTTGAGGGACTTTTCTTATTACTGTGGAATCTTGGAGGAAAAGGCTTCTACACAAGGAAGATGCCCCCTGTGTTGTGTTAAATTGTGAACTTTAGGCTTCATAAACAAAGGAAGCCTCTGAAGAAAGTTACCGAGAAGCTTGTGTGTTTGCAACAACATGAACTGGTCCACCAGATTAGAACATGCCACCACAGTGGTTCCTAACCTTTTCTTTACCAGGGATCCCTTTTGAATATCTTTTGTTGCCACAGGCCCCCCTCCCTGCAAGACTTAACCCAAGATCTAAAAGCCTAATAATAATTAAAATAATAATAATAATAATAATAATAATGTGTAGTTGAAGGCTTTCAAGGTCAACATCCATAGCTTTTTGTGGGTTATTCCTGACGTTTCGCCAGCATTGTGACAGTTCTCTGAAGATGCCATCCACAGATAATGGCGAAATGTCAGGAATAAACTTTTCCATAACATGGCCACATAGCCCAAATAATAATAATAATAATAATAATAATAATAATAATAATAATAATAAACAATAACAATAATCAGAACACAGAACCATTAACAATTACAATTACACCAAACCAGTGATTCCCAAGGTTTGACCCTCCAAGTTTTGGGACTTCACCTCCCAGAAGCCCCAACCAGCTTGATCAACAGTCAGGAATTCTGGGACATGAGGTCCAAAGTTTGGAAACCATCATGTTAAACCTTCCCTTTGAGGCACCTGAGGAGGATGGAAAACTTTTCTCCTGCTTCTTCCCACCAGTTTGTGGCTAACTGAGCAAATTGAATGGCAACCTGGAGGCCCAGCTAGCCAGCCAGCCTTTGCCTTGGCTCCTGTTATGTGGCCACTCCACTGCAGGGAGGAAGTGGGCTGAGAAGCCTTCAATCCTTCAAGAAAGACATCATGGCCCTTGGGGGTCCATGGATCCCAGATTAAGAACCACCATGCTGTTTTATTTCCTTTGGATGTGTTGTCTGGCAGTAACTTTCCAAGATCAAGTGACACAGCACAGTTCTGTGCGTGCCTCTTCACCCATAAATCTTTCTAAGTTCAATAAGACTTTACTCCCAGGACAGTGAGCATGATTTATATAGCATTAAACTCCTTTGTACCTTTACTATACCTCTGCCTATAAGTTGAATGAGGGAGCTACAAGCAGGAAAAGGACAGTAGCAGTTTTGCCCCATAGCTTTTTAACTGAGAGTTTCTTAAAAGAAACTGGCACAAGTATTTTATTTATTTATTGGATTTATACCCAGCCTCTTGGGGTGGGACAAGTGTTTAATTGTTGCAAGCCATTTAAATAGAATTCCAGTGCAAAGTCTCATAGAGATTCAGATGTAGCGATAAAAAGCCAGCTTTTGTAGTGTGCAGTTGTGTTCAAAATATGTAGTTAGCTGTGGCGTGAGTAACTTGTAATGAGCATCAAATTGTATCCGGTGAAGGTCTCTGCTTTTTGTGAAAGTGGAGAAAATGAAATCTGTTTCAGCAATTTAAAAGGTTGTTAATAGAAACCTAAAAATGCAGTGTCTTTTAAAATAGTTGCCAAGGCCAGTAATTGGACAAAATACATTGTAGCACCCTACTGTCAAATATATTTTTCTTCATCTATTTTGAGCTAGAGAGAGAAAAAGAGAGCTCATCTCATTCCAGAAGTCTAGCACTAATTACAGTTTGGGAAAAGCAATAGCAATATGGCTTTTGAAACAGATGCTATTCTCTGAAACAAGTATCTATATTTCATGGCTTTAAAACGTGCAAATTAAATCTATTTTTTGCATTATATTTCTTGGCTATAACTACACTCATTTCTTAAAATCATTTGATCAGACAGTCATAACACCTCATGACAAATCATAACAAACATGACATAACATAACCCCTATAATATTACCACCACCACCCCAATAACATAATAAACATAACATAAAATACACATTAACTTCCTGTCTAACAGTTCTTGGTTTTACATTGTTTCTTAACTATCTATCTCTTCATGTTTATTTTTATGTTCTACTATACTTGCTGAAACTTTCATCTTCTGTCTTCTACCCTATGTTATCCCATCATATCATATATATATACTACTTCTAACATAAAATGATATCTTTTGTTTTGAAACCCCAGGATTGCAGCTTTGAATCAAATATATTTGTCAAAATGTTTGTATCCTTTCTTAAGTTCTCCAATGAACTTTTCTTTGTTAATCTGGTCAACTTGTCCATTTCAGCCACGTTGTAGATTTTCATCAACCAGTTTTCCTTTGTTGGTTACATTTCCTCTTTCCACTTCTGGACCTACATCAAAAAGTAAATTTAGGGGCTTTACAGACGACACTTTGCGCCGTCTTCAAGCCAAGGAAGGGGAGGGGCAGCCAGACGCTGGGCGCCCCATCTCCTTCCTGAGGATGTCATCGGAGAGCCAGCTCTTCCACAGGACGGGCGCTCCGATGACGTCCTTCTGGCTCAGCGTCCAGACATGCTGAGCCGAAAGAGATGCCTCCCAGGCAGTGAAAGGGAGGATCGGGGCCAAGGCATGGGGCAGCCTCGGCCCCAATCTACCACTTCCCAGGGCGGCCCATGGCCGCCCGTCTGCATCCCCCCATAGAGCTTGATGAGTATGTGATTTCTTCCCAATAGCATAAAAGTAAGGGAGTGCTGAGTGGAGAAAGCTATGCTATCCAAAGTTGGTCCTATATGGACCTCAATCCCCCCCAACATCCACACACCTTTATAGTGTCCCTAAATGATGCTTTCCAGTTATGATGGAGATGTGGCTGTTGTTAGGATTATTCAGGTGCTGTGTTCCTCTTGTTATAATCACTCAAGTACTATAGAGGCTTCATCTCCAAAGTCATCAGTGGCCTTATCCTCCTCCTATACTGGTCTCACTTCCCAATGTATTGTACTGAGTGGTGACTTTTGCCACTTTCAGTAGTCCAGTGCTCTGCCCATATACCAGGAACTTCTACTTGAAACAGCTACATGTCAAGTAGACAACTCCTGTCTTCCACATTTTTTGGGACTGTCATATCTCTAATCCATTATTATAGGCCATACTGGCTGATGGGTGGCGTAAGGCTGCATCCCATGGAGGGCAATAATTGTCCACGCTTGACCTACATGGTGCTGCCTTTCTTTCTTGGTTAAGATTCCTTATTAAAATCCACATTTCTACTGTAGACTTTTCCTAAAGCCCTTAATCCTCATCCTGTGTGAAGCCTATGTACATGCAACTGAATGCATATTCTTCACTTGTTTATACTCAGTTCTGTCTTCCTCGTCCACCATAACACATTTAGATTACATATTCTCTGGGACAGGCACCTTTATTGCTTTTTAAATCCAGTGTATATTGATACTGTATAAACAAAAACAATAGTAATACATCTCACCTCCATCTGACAGAAGTGTGTTCCTGTTAAACAGGTCCCACCATGTAGCTATGCCCATGTGAAGGGCAGTTGATTTATACTGTGTCTAAGCACAGCTGGGTGTTGTCGCTGGATCAGGTGATGACTTCTTCATTATAATTATTCATTTTCCTTGCATTTTCTAACTGCAGATGTATTGGTAGTAGGCTGAAGGGGACATCATCACATCCAATTGCTGCCCATAGACCAGAGGTGGATGCAGCACTCCTATTAGAACTACAGACTGGAAAGGAACAGTAAAATGTCTTAGTTGTCCCCTGCCTCCTTAATCACTCAGGGCATACATGAAACTATGCACCTTACAGTGTGATCTAGTCTGTGATCTAGAACAAATTGCCACATCTGAGCATAGACTGAGAAGATAGTCCTTTGCCCTACAGGGCTTACAGTTGGGAAACAGATGTGAGGGAACAGAGATAACTTTGTAAAAAGTGTGCTGTAAGTTCAGTTATGTGTGCATAAGAATAGTTATGGCAAGATATCGGGGTAAACATCTCAGTAATCAATATAATGGTCTTATAGGGTAGGTATATTGTTCTAGAACACGGCCTCACAAAACCCACAAAAACCTATGGATGCCAGCCATGAAAGCCTTATAAGATATAAGGCTTTCATGGCTGGCGTCCATAGGTTTTTGTGGGTTTTATGAGGCTGTGTTCTAGAACAATATATTCCTGATGTTTCACCTTCATCTGTGGCTGACATTTTCAGAGACAGATACTAGTAGTTCATGGTCCAAAACACACTGCAGAAATAATACAATTTGAGACCACTTTAACTGCCCTGGCTCAATGTTAGGCAATCCTGGGAATTGTAGTTTTGTGAGATATCTAGCCTTCTCTGTCAGAGAGCTCTGGTGCTACAACAATTCCTAGGATTTCCTAGCACTGTGCCAGTTAAAGTGATCTCAAACTGGAATATTTCTACAGTGTGTTTTGGACAATGGAGTAACTAGTATCTTTCTCTGAAGATGTCAGCCACAGATACTAGCAAAGCGTCAGGAATACATTCTTCACAGCCCCAAACCCCCACAAAAACCTATGGATGCCGGCCAGGAAAGTCTTCACGTTAACTAGTATCTATTTGCTTGAGATGATAGCTGAAGCAGGGTTTTAACAGCTGATAGCCACTATATCACACCAAGTCCTTGTAAATTCTTTTTATATATATAATTCTTTTTATTTTTGATGTCTGATGGTTCAGCTTGTCCCTTTGGTTAATTATGCTATCAAATGTCTTCTTTTTTGATATGGAACCTGCAGAAAGTAAAATATAATCCCTGAATCCAAAATGCTGTAAAATAAACAGGCTTATCACAAAATTTTCAGCTATAAATATAACTGTTTATCATCTGTATTTCCATGAGTCTGAAGTACTAACAGTTAGCCAGCATGGTCTAGTGATTTGAGTGTGGGAGTAGGATGTCAGGAGACCAGGGTTTGAATCTCAGCTCAGCTATTGGTGTCCTTGGGCAAATCATACTCTTTCTGCCTCAGAAGAAGGCAGTAGCAATCCTCTGAATATATCTTGCCCAGAAAACCCTGTGACAGGGTTGCCATAAACAGAGTCAACTTGAAGGCACACCATAACAGTGAAAGGAGTACTAGCCTGTGGTGAGGAGAATAGATGAAAGGATGGGATCAGATAGTGTTGAAGTAAGTGTAGTGAGTCAGAAAACCATTTTGTTTGTTCAATCAATTGCTGAGGGACTGTAGTTTGTGGATGAACTCCAATTCTGCTGTTTCTCTTTCCAACCTACCTTTGTAGCTCTTTTTCAAGGACTGCTGTTCTGAGGTCTGAGATGGAATGCCCAGAGAGATTGAAATGTTCAGCCACCAGTTTTTGTGTATTCCCATTCCTAATGTATGATTTATGTCCATTTATCCTCTGGCGCAGGGACTGGCCTGTTTGCCCAATGTAGGTTTGCATTGAGATACCTGTATGTGATTTGTAATAGACTCAAGTGCTGAGTTGTAATGATTTTGTATCCCAAAACAGGGCTGCTAAGAAACAAGAGGAAGGAATCAGCAAGTTCAGGGGAACTCCAATATTTGCAGAAGTAGACAAATATTTTTTTCATTTTAAAAATGTTGCTCTCCCCCCCCCCCCCAATCCTTTTAAGCATGCAGCATAGTTAGTAGCCCAGAATGTTTAATGTTGTTTGCAGGGAGTGGGACACAAGAAAGGTGCGTATGTGTATGTGTGTGTGTATAAGAGAGAGAGAACGAGAATGAGAGGACTCTTCCCCCTTTCCTCATGTGACAGCATATGTTCCTTGCCAATAGTTTTCAACCTAGTCATTCGATTTCCTGGCAAACGCTTTCTACCTTGGGCTATGTAAGCACAGTTCAGACTTTAAAAGCCTCCCTCACTACTAGGCGATATAATGGTGATCTCTGTTGTTTTGAACAACACATGGGTGGATTCTCTTCATAGTTTTAACAATGCTGCTCCTTCATTAGCCATGGGAGTTTCTGTAATGACATAAAGGCACTCCCTGTATTTCTGCTCTGCCACCGCCTCCTCCTGACCTTGTTTCTTGCTGAACAAGACGGGTTGAAAGAGTGATTTGGGGCACCTCCTCAGAAAGAAGTAATACTGATTCAGAGAATACAGTGAAATATTCCCCTTGTCTCGTTTACAATCCAGAGTTCAGGAAACACTCCTTTAAGATCCTCAGAAGCTGTGGATGAAATTGCTCAGCTGCTTCCTCTTTTTTGGCTGCTTTAAAACTGCCCACTTGCTGCTGCTTCCTTCAAACCGTCCTGGAACACTGTTCTCCAGTAATTTTCCTAGAGCAGTAACCCAAAGATAACTGTATTACTTGAGACCATACAGAAATACAGGGAGACAGTGTGGGGCAATGGGAGGAACATTTGGCTCACTACATAGCTCTCTTTCCAGATCATTAAAAGCACCTATGCAGGGAGAGAACATATGGTGCCATATCTCAGTTTCTCTTTCCCAGTAGTGCTCCTTGGCAGCTGAAAGCACTGAAAAGTCATCTGCTTCACCTTTAATCCCAAGCATTATTACTATGTATAAGAAAGTTTTTAGGTAAAAATCAGTAAGCGGATAGAACAAAATATTTGTCTTATTGTACTGTTCCCAACTGTCATAGTAAGAGGTGCAGTATATCTGATTTGACTGACTCAATCAAGGTGCATAACTGTCCCCAAGTGGCTTGTTAAGCTTATATTTCACATCTTCCACTGATGCAAACCTAACTGGTCTGCCAAGCATCTGCTCAGTATGAAGCTAAAGCCAACTGGCGTTCTCTGATGAGTACATCTATAGTGTACTACACAAATCAGCCAGTTCAGAAGCCAACCATGGTTATGCAAGAAAATGTGGTGCTTTCCCATCTCTGAGACCCTACCTTGGTCCTTGCACACATGTAGAAACTGAAGATGGGGGAAAATATTTTGTCTCA
Source organism: Phrynosoma blainvillii (assembly GCA_026167975.1). Taxonomy (NCBI): domain Eukaryota; kingdom Metazoa; phylum Chordata; class Lepidosauria; order Squamata; family Phrynosomatidae; genus Phrynosoma; species Phrynosoma blainvillii. The sequence continues at coordinate 161,585,914 of JANUYF010000004.1, forward strand.
GCCTTTATAGTGAGTTTGTGGTAGCATTCCATGGTCAGAAGTCCACATTGATTGACATTCTTTTGAAATGGCCAATGGGCTAATCAATAAAAGATTGATTGATTGACAGGAGAAATGATGGCTAGCTCTGACAGGGACATTTGTTGGCTGACATGGAAGTGGATTAATTTAATTCAAAGATATAGTCGTGTTATTCTGTAGAATATATATGAAGAGAGATCTTGTAGCACCTTTGAGACTAACTGAAAGAAGGAAGTTGGCAGCATGAGCTTTTGCAGATTTCAGTCTACTTCCTCAGATGCTAATGTTAGCAGGACACTTTGTTCAGGAGTAATTGCAGAAAGTGAGTGCTCTCCTAGCCCCATGCTATGATGCTGATACGTCATGGCTACTGAAGTCATTATGATGGATGGCATTAAGGCAGACAAGGCATTTGCTCATGGTTTTCTTTTTTGAGGAGCTGCTCTGCTTTAGTATACTAATAATGGCATAGCCCATATCTCACTGATCACTGTAGCTGGGCCAGTCCAGCAGAGCAAATGAGTAGCTTAGCATTTAGGTGGCTCCAACAAGCCTGTGCTTTCCTTACCATCTGAAAGGAGCAGGCAAGGACAAGAAGGATGGAGCAGTGTTGATGACTGACATCACCTGTTCCACCACAGTTAAGGCAGAGAGCACTTGGCTCATTTGGCAAGCTTAGCTTGTTATGGTTATTGTAACCAACACCAAAGGGGAGGGGAGAGGAGAGGAGAAGATCCTTTAAGGAGTTTTGTGGACATGTATTGAGGAGCTGGTGGGTTCTAGGGCAGGGGTAGGCAACCTTTTTGAGCCGGGGGCCGGGTTGCTGTCCCTCAGACAATTGGGGGGCCGAAGCACCAAAAATAAATAAATAAAAATAAAAATAAAATTTAAGAATTTTTTTAAAAATTTAAAAAATATGCATGCACACTCTCTCAGCCCCAGAAAAGCCATGGCAAAAGCCCTGTGGAGATTTTGCCAATAAAACCCCAAGAACAAGTAATAACAACAATAATCAATATCATCATGGCAGGCGGCGGCGGCAGGACTGGCCTGGGGCTGGTCCAAAGGCCTCAGGGGACCGCATCCGGCCCCCAGGCCTTAGGTTGCCTACCCCTGTTCTAGGGATTCCAGATGGTGCAGATGCAAGAATCATCATGTCAGTATGATACTGCAACAGTGGGGCCATGAAAAACATGGATTGTGATTTTCTTGTTGAGCTAAACCGTGTCACTAAATGGCAGATACATTTTTCTTTGTTTCTATGAGGGACAGAAATTTGCTGACTGTAGGGATGGAAATAAATTTAAGTATGAATTTTCACACCAATTTACCCAATTTGCCCTACTAAACGTGTAATCAGTTACTTAAAACCCTCAGAACCAATCCTTATCCTGAAGTTACAGATCTAACTTGCCAACTTGCTTACCTACAGTATATTGTTCTAACATGCCAACGGCTGTTCACCTTGGAGACCTGCTGCTGATATGAGTAGGGCCTTGGGCAAGATGTACTCCCTTCCCCCCAGATTTTCAAGCATCCTAAATCTGTAGGTGAACTGGAAAGGCCCCCCCACACACACACATTATAATTTACATTTTCCAGAAGTGTGTGCATAAATGTTCATGTTAGTTAAAAGTATTGACACAAATGCATTATATCGAGAGGAAATCACTTGTAAAAAATAAAGGGGGAAAGTGTATACAAAACAGATAGTTTAAGAGAAATGCATGTAAAAATGCATATGGATTTTTGTATAGTTTCATTCTTGCCCCTCTAAGAAAACTTTCTAACACATTTGGTAATAGGCAGAAACTAACTCACAGCTTGGAAAATGAGAAGGTGAGCAAAACCAACACAATCAGATTCACCTCATTCTTAACTTCATGTTCTTTCAAGCTCCCTACTTACAGGTTACCAGAGGAGTTGCACTTCTATTTGTATGCTGTACAGATTTCATGTTTTGTACAGATTTCATGTTCATGACACAGAAAGCCCAGTGGAGTATGGATTTCTAAATTTCTTGACATTGCTTTATATATAGTACGATGCATTTTGATCTCTCATTGCTCATCTTGTTACTGTGGAGTATGAGGAAGCAGACATTTCCAATACACTACATACACACTTCCCTCCAGCATCAATTAGCATCACACATTTTAATAAGAATCCTTTCAGTGGTGTCCCAGTATTGATTGCACATACTGCCATGATCGGAGTGATTGACTATAGTAAGGCTGCTCAATGAAGACCCTCTTGCACTGTTCTGAGTTGGTAGTATTAGCACTACTCAGGTTTTTGCATGCTTATCATCTCTCTCCATAGTTGAAAGGGCTACATTTGCATGCATTATGGATGATTGTATTATTAGATTGCTTTATAATGCTCATCCCCAAACTTTGGTGAAGCTTTGCTTTTCAGTAATGTGACTTCTAAATCCATACGGTAGCAAAAGCTGCTTAGCTTCCTAGATTTCAGTGCTGTAAGTGTATAGGTGACAGCACTCCCCTAACAGATGGGAAGGCAGAAGCATAGCCAATGATATATGAGATGGGCATATATAGTGCACACATTGTTCAGTCATATTTGGGGATAAGATGCCTCAACATTTATGTTCATGTTTTGGCACACACAAATTAGGTAATTTAAGGAGAGGTTATGAATTTTATTCCGTCACTTGTTCCAAATGATTTTTCCATGGTGCATGCAAAATATCAAGATCTTCTTTGCAAAGAAAGAGAGAATTATAAAGAATTATAAAGCCGCTTTGGCTTGCCTGCTATCCCAGCTCTTTATGATTGAGGAAAGGGCATTCACATTTCAGTTTTACATAATCTGTTTATAAGCAGAAGCATCTTCTGTCACATAATGTTCAAGTTGAGTATTTAGAGGACCAGACTTTTCAAAACATGACAAATATTTTTCTTGCTTTTTTTTCCTCTGAAAAATATTCATTTTATAATAATCAAACAAGGCACAAACTGAATAGCCTTCGCAAGTGTTTGAACAGAAGCCCAGCTTTAAAATCTGAATGAGGCTAATGCCTTTAATTCTGGTCCTGTTACAGATAAGTGAGGTTTCTTAAAATGGTTAATTTGCTAACCTTTTCTCAACAATAACTATACAAACAAAAAGATAAGAATTAACAGAAAGATAAAAAAGAATCAAGAATCATATGTTGAAGTTAAATAAATCATTGCTGGGAAAAGGTGTGTCTTTTAGGTTGTTGTTGTTGTTAACTGCTGCCAAATTGACTTCAACTTATGGTGATCCTATGAATGGGAGACCTCCAAGTTCCCCTATCATCAACTGACTTGCAGGCTCAGGACCGTGGCTTCCTTGATTGAAACTATCCATCTGGAATTCAGTCTTCCTTTTGTCGTACTGTCTTCTACTTTACTAAGCATTATACTGTAATATTTTCTAGTGAGTCATGTCTTCTCCTGCTATGGCCAAAGTACAACAATCTCAGTTTAGTCATCTTGGCTTCTAGAGAGAGGTCGGGTTTGATTCTGTCTAGGAACCATTTATTTGTCTTTTTAGCAGTCCACGGTATCCATAGAACTCTTCTCCAGCACCATATTTCAAATGAGTTGATTTTCTTCATTTCTTCACTGCCCAGATTTTACAACTATACATAGAAAATGGGAAGTACAGTAGCTTGGACAATCCTAACTTTAGTACTCAATGATATAGCTTTACACCTCAGGTTCTTGTCTAGTTCCTCCATAGGCACCCTTCCAGCTCTTAGTCTTCTTCTGATTTCTTGACTGAAGTCTCTATTCTGATTAATGCTTTAGCCAAGGTATGGAAAATCTTGAACTATTTCAATGTCTTCATTGTCTACTTTAAAGTTATGTATGTCATCTGTGGTCACCTACCCACCTGATCTCCCTAATTGAACATATGATCAGGACCTCCTGGGTGAAGGAAGATCATCACCACCCACGGCATAGAATTTGTAATTTGTAATTTTGTAATTTTTATTGTAATTTAAAAATTCAATTATATTAATTACACTGTTGTTTTTACTGTTTTTATCACTTTTATTTGCTGTGGTTTTATTGCTATGTTTTAGCCTTGCTGTATTTTTCTTTTTTTATCTTTGTGCTCCCACCTCGATCCGCAGGGAGAGGCTGGAAATTTAAATATATTGTTGTTGTTGTTGTTGTTTTCTTAATGTTCAACTGTAAACCTGCCTTTGCACTTTCTTCCTTTACTTTTTTCAATCATTGTTCCAAGTCTTTGTTACATTCTGCTAGTAGTATGGTGTCATATGCATATCTTACATTGTCAATGTGCCTTCCTCCAATTTTCTTCCTCTGAGTCTAATCCTGTTTTACATAATGTTATTTTTTGGCATACAAATTAAAACAGATAGAGTGATAAGATGCAGACTTGCCTGGCTGACCCCCTTGCCAGTTGGACACCATTTTGTTTCTCCATATTATGTCTTTACAGAAGCCACTTGTCCTGAGAACAAGTTATGCAACAGGGCAATCTAGATGTTGTGGCACACCCAGTAGCATCTCTAATGCTAGTGTCACCCAGTGCAGTGTTGGAAGAGGGCTCCAGCTGTCCAGCCTGGGCTGTGTGAGGAGGAGATGGCTGGACAAGTGAAGCATCGGGGAAGGCAGAAGGGTTGTACACGCATGCTCCTCTCCCCTTGTGCTTTGGCCAGCTGAGGTAAACTGGCCAAAGCACTGGGGGGGGGATGGGAGGGGTGTTCCTTCCCCATTCACTTGGTCCCAAGCACCAGGGTAGCAGGGAAGGTGAGAGGAGCATGCACTCCTCCCTCTGGCTCCTTGGCTCCCTTGAGAGCCGTGGCAGCAGAAAAGTGGTGGGGTCTGCACCCCCTGCCTTTGCAGCAGGAGGAGGGACCAACCAGATGTCATCCTTCCTCTGTGGTATCACTCAGTGTGGTCCATACCCCCCACACCCCTCTAGTGATGCCAATTTCTTTAAGAGCAATCCATAGTTTTTAGTGATCTATACCAGGGGTAGGCAAACTTTCCCCTTTAAGGGCCGAGGGACTTCAGCTCCCAGAATCCCAGGAGCTATTAGCCAACATGGGACTATTGGCCAACACGGCTGAGGCTTCTGGGAGCTGAAGTCCCTCGGCCCTTAAAAAGGGAAAGGTTGCCTACCCCTGATCTATACTGTCAAAGGCATTATTATAATCTATAAAGCACAGGCTGATGTTCCTTTTAAACTCTGTGGTGCGCTTCATTATCCAACATACATTTGCAGTATAGTGCCTCCTTTCCTGAACTCAGCTGGGACATTTGCCATTTCTTGCTCCATATATGATGGTAAAAATCTTTGTTGTAGAATTTTGAGTAGCACTTTACTTGCATGGGAAATTAATGCAATTGCTCCAATGGTTACTCCTATCCCTGGCATCCCCTTTCTTGGGGACTGGTATGTATATTGAGCCTTTCCAGTATACATACCAATCCCCAATGGGCCATTGTTTTGTTTTCCATTTTTTTCATATTTGTTGGCAGATTTGAGTTAGAAATAGATTCTGTTTCTGTAGTCTGAAGCAGCTCTATTGGTATGCCATCTGTTCCTGATGATTTGTTTCTCCCAAGTGCTCTTCATGCAGCTTCCACTTCATTTTTAAAAACTGGAGGTTTGTCTTAATATGGTTCTTCTTTGCATGAATCTGTCATCTTTTCATCTCTCTTATTTAGTTCTTCCTTATATTATTTCCAACTTCTTTTTATTTCTACTTGGTCATGTTCACTTGCTTGTCATAGACCATTCCCACTCTTGGTTTAAAGTTCCCTTTGATTTCTCAGATCTTGTGAAAGAGGTCTTTTGTTCTTCCTTTTCTGTTGTCATGTATGTCTCTGCATTGTTTGTTATAGTAGTTCTCCTTGTCCAGGTGCTGAAGTCATTGAACAGTTGCACCAGTTGATTTCCTGCTTCATTTCTTGATCTTAGCCTAAATTTTCATACATTTTTTTATTTTGTTCCTTTTCCTATTTTTGCATTCCAGTTGCCTATGATTAACAAGAAGCCCCATTTTGGTATGCAGGTAATTTCCTCCTGGACTCCAGCACAGTATCCTTCCATTTCTTCTTTTCCTTCTGCCTCTTTAGTTGGAGCACAAACTTGGATTATGATTATATTGATGAGTTTTCCCTGCAGTGTAATTGACATGATTAGGTCAGACTTTGCATTATATCCTTTGACTGCTTTTCTCACTATAAATGCCACTCCATATAGAGATTGATTGATCACAAAAACATCTTACTAAATGATGAAGTAAATACTGTTTGCTAAAATATGTACATCATTAATATTTTTCCTTCTTACTTAGCTCAGGTCAAACAGTAGTCATTTATTGTGTTGTAAGGCAGTCTTATAGATATAGCTATAAAAGATACTAGCCTGCAAAAAGTACTAGCACAACAACTTATGCATATTGGTGCGTGTCATTTCATAGCACATGTGAGGCAGGGGGGAGGACACATCTTCAATCACTTTACAAAAAGTTTTATATCTTCTTCCCTTGGAGCAAATCTTTCTTGTCTAAGGCAAACTGTCTTATAGCTATTTACATGCTTAGTGAAAGGATTGTTGCTTGCAGTATGTCTTTCCATGACTGCAGCTTCCAGGGAAAGGTTAAGATGGAGCTCTTCTCTTTGACATGCTAATATTCATTATGGAGTCTATGCTTTTCTATTGTATGGAGAAACATTTCATCATGCATGTCCCCACCAGCACTGTAACGGTACACTCCTAGCACAGTTTTATCACCTCAGTGAAAACCCAGATATAGTCTGATCTGTCAGAGAAGCTTAAAACACCTTGGGGCTTTGTGAATTTTGCTGGCTGTACATTCTAAGCATTCTTCTTCCATTCAGGTATATGTTACATTTGCTCTCTTTTCCTGTTTTCTTCTTTGAGGTAAAATAATAAATTAATATGTTAACCTTATCCACTGCCAGAATTGTAAAGGACTATGAAGCTTAACCCTTGTTCAAAACAAAAATGATGCGGAAGATCCCTAGCTGGATATCACAGTGTTTTGTTGGTGCTGCTGCTATTTGTTTGGTTTTGTTACTTTTAATAAAAGTAATCCTGCCTCTTTGAAATGGGATTTGGGGGCAGTGTTCAACAGTGGCTCCACTCTTTTTTGGAGGGACACATTCAGAAAGTAGTGCTGGGGATGTCTCTTCAACACCCTAGCTGTTGGCTTGTGGGGTCCTTCAAGGTTTGGTTTTGGTCCCATGCTGTTTTAACATATACATGACATCACTGGGAGACGCTGCCTGGGGTTTAGGGTCATGTGTCATTGGTATGTTCATAACACCCAGCTCTGTTTCACCTTTCCATCAAACATCAAGGAAGTTGTTCCTGAGTTAAACTGATGTCAGTCATCATGAATGGACCAGATGAGGGGCAAACAAAGTAAAGCAGGGGTAGGCAACCTTTCCCCTTTAAGGGCCGAGGGACTTCAGCTCCCAGAAGCCTCAGCCATGTTGGCCAATAGTCCCATGTTGGCCAATAGCTCCTAGGATTGTGGGAGCTGAAGTCCCTCGGCCCTTAAAGGGGAAAGGTTGCCTACCCCTGAAGTAAAGCTTAATCCAGACAAGACAGAAGCACTCTTGGTCAGTGGCAGGACAGTTCTGGAAACAAGAATTCAGCCCCATTTACTGGATGGAGGTATGGTCCTCCTGAGTATAGAGGTTCACACTTTGGATATACGTCTGGATTCAGCCCTGAGCCTGGAAGGCCAGATTTTGGTGTGGCCAGAGGTGCATTTGCACAGTAAGATGTCAGATTTTGCCACAATAAGATGTCCCATTTTGGTTACTGTAGCACTCTACATGAGGCTTCCTTTGGGAACTTTGGGCCTCGGCAGACGGCTAATTGAGCGGCGCCCCTTCCTCTTCCTGAGGTCACCCTCGGAGTCGCCGGCCCTCCGCATGGCCGGCGCTCTGGGGATGACCTCACGCCACGGCGACCGGACGCGCCGCGGCGTTTGAGTCAGGGAAAGTGCGCCCGCTGCTTTTAGGGCGCACTTTCCCTGACATCTAAAAGGAGCGCCAATTTGGTTCTCCTTTTAGAGTCGCCGGAGGAGCGCCGCGGTGCGGAGGCTGAGCTCCGCTGCCACTGGTCTGCAGAGTGGCCCTGGTCTGCAGAGGGGGTCTGCAGAGGGGGTTTAGCCCTGGTCTGCAGAGGGGGTTTAGCAGGTTTAAAATGCTTCAGCCAGGCTGCTGACCAGGTTTGGTTATAGGGGGCAGCTGGCTGTCTTGTGAAACAGCTGCATTGGCTCCTGGTCCAATTCTAAGTGGAATTCAGAGTGCAGATTATGACCTTTAAAGCCCTAAATAGCTGAAGTCTCATCTATTTGAAAGACTATAGGCCTTTGCAGATTGCCAGAAATAGTGCAAATTGAGTCCACTTTAAGGGTTAGGGTTAGTGCAAGGGAATAATGGGAATTGTTTTTTTTTCTGAGACATTGAGCCTTCTCTGTCAGAGAGATCTGGTGCCACAATAAAATACAGTTCCCATGATTCCCTAACCCTAACCCTTAAAGTGGACTCAATTTGCACTATTTCTAGCAGTCTGCAAAGGCCCTATATCATCCTTTGTGAGCCTGCCCTTATTCTAAAATCCAAAACATGCTGCAGAAATGATCAGTTTGAGACCACTTTAACTACCCTGGCTCAGTGCTAGGGACTCTTGAGAATTGGCCCCAAAGCTCTCTCACAGAGAAGGCTAAATGTCTCACAAAACTACAGTTCCCCGGATTCCCTATCACTGAGCCAAGGCAGTTAAAGTGGTCTCAAATTGGATTATTTCTGCAGTATGTTTTGTACCTGTGATATGAATACTCAACTTGTGGCCTTCTTCCCTCCTTGGCTTGAAAGGCTGTTTTGGGCTCTTGCGGAAACTGTTCAAAAAGACATTTAGACACTGTCCCCAAGCACTTGTAGTGTTGCTGTTCAGTCATTTTTGTAAGATAATATGCCATGGTTAGTGGGTTCTTCTGTTAAGTCTCCTATTAAATGCTCTGGTGAGAGTGAGAGACTTCCTTCTAATTAAATATACAATCTTTGTCTCAAAATCTGTGGCCTTTGTTAATAAGCAAACTACTTTTATTGTTAGTAATAAAACTTGTGCTTCTTTAAGAGAAAATCAATTGCCTTTGAAATTGATCCAGTTCACTTACTGAAAAGCAAAGAAAACTCTCTCTCCCACTTTAAAATCCTTCAAATAATTGAAAAAAGAATCAGATGTTTCGGTTCTCAGTCCATTATTAGCTCTCAGTCCATTATTAGTCCAAAGAGACCAACACTTGGTTTATTTTATTTGTTTTATTTGAAAGATTTATATCCCGCCTTTCTTCCACAATGGTATTCAAGGTGGGTTTGGTTGATCATCAAGTAGTCCAATTCAGTCAAGATTTTCAGTTTGCAGAACTTTTAATCTACTTTTGGACTGATACCAACAGTGTCATGCATTCAGTCATTTCTGTCCTGAATGAAGAGAAATCTATTAGGACAGTACTGTCCAGCATCTCAGGAAGACTCTGGACAAAGAAATATTATTTCTGTCGTCTCCACTGTCAGAGGTATTTCGTCTCATCCAGAGAACCTCTAACTAAGCTTTAGTTCTGCTGTGGCATTCCCAGTTCAGCACTGTCCCTCTATTCTTATTAACTCTAGAGCTGGAGATGATGCTTTATGAAAATTTCAGCCTCATACACAAATGTTATGGGCTGCAGGATGTTGAAGTAATTGGAAGTTTTCCTCTGCTGGGAATTGATGCCGTCTCCCCCTGCCCTGCTATTTGCTAGCTTTAATCTAATTCTTTGCTTTGCTGATCCTCATTTTTGGTTGTTGTTTTTTAATTCCCTGCTATTAAATTGGTCTGCTTTGCTTCTCCTACCTATTTTGCTGCCAAAAAGCAATCTTTAATTGGGGCTGATGACAGTATAGCATCCAGTGAAAGGGATTTGTCCCCTCCACACACACAGACACACACACTGTTGATGTAGATTTGCTTTAAAATCGTAAAAAAAGGGGTCCTGTTCCTTTAAAAAGAGCAGTGTTTTTTCTCTTAGAGCATGAGCTCTGGTCCCTGAGGACAAAGACCTTTTTGATTTGTGAGGCCCAGGCATTCCTCATTTGTCAGGGATCATCCTTTCTTTTCATTTGTACAGACTTGTGAAATGACCCTTTAGGTCATATTATATATATATATATATATATATATATATATATATAAAAAATCCATCCGCCCCTCAACCTCCGTGTTGCAAGGGGACAGATTAAGCCTCCGTTGCACAGCTGCAAAGCAAGCACACGCTCCCTAGATAGGGCCGACTTGTTGTGTTCCCCTCTTTTGTCAACTAAACAGACTCTTTTGGTAGCTATGGCTTCTTTGGTTCTTCCTAACCGGACTGATTTCTCCTGACCTCAGGTCTTTGTCCTCCCCAAAGGGTGAGAGGGGCCCCTATTAACTGAGGAGGCTGAGGTTGGGCTGGGCTCGCGTCAGCTGCTGCGTCTCATTCTGATGAAGAGGAGCTGTTCTAATATCCTTAATGCTGCTGTTGGCAGTCGGAAACAGATTCCATTATTGTCGATCAATGCAGCCGCCATGCGGGCGGGAGGGAGGGAAAGCAGCGAGAGGAGGGGCTCTTCCTATTCACAGATTGATCAACCTGCCATTGCATGAGCAAATGCCTTGTAAGAGAGTCTGGGATGCTATTGTAATAATAGCTGGAGCAGGAAAGGGACTGGTGGCAGTGCCGTTCTCCCTGGTTCTGAACAGGGCTTTAAATGCTCTTTCACCTTTCTTTGGAAGACCGGGAAACAAAGCTACTGAGATTTTATTTGACTTCTGCTGCTCTTCCTCACCCCCTACCCAAAAGAGAGAGGCACATGTTACACTTTATTGTGTTGTGTGGCTTTTCTGTTCTTCCTGCGTGGGGACCAGTTTCTTTTGTCTTACTGTGCCTCTGCATTTTCACGTGCTATTTTGACAATTTATGCTACAAATTGCCACTGCTACGAGATTATTTTTGCTCTTCCTCCTGGAGCTAAGAAACTGGCACCAGATCTTCTCTCTTGCTCCAACCCATGCACTCTTCCTCCATGAGATCTGTCAGCTAAGGGAGGTTAGGAGTCAGGCCAAGTTGCCCTCCAGTTTTTCCATTTCATTTTGTTCAGTTCCACGAATAACTTAAGTACTGGACCCCCAGGACCATCTGCACTTTCCTACCCTCCCTTCCCTGATTCGTTCAGCCATTGTCTCCTGTATGGAAAAGTTTTCTGGCTGGAGAATGAGTCTCCTCTCTCCTGGAGATTCGGCCGAGTGGCTGGATAGCAACACAGAAGATGAGCGAAGCCTTCTGTCATTTCTTGGTACGGTAGGCTTGGAGTACTTCTTTCAAACTTGCTGTTGGGAGAGACTTGTTGAGATGGCTTGTGTTTCATTGAGAAACAGTTAAAGGAGTACATTTAGATGTATTGTGTTTTGAAACATAACATGGTGTCATGATAAAATGGTTCTATTTAGCAGACAAGAGTTGAAGTGATAGGCATGTTGGTGACAGATGTGTAACATTGGTGTCAGAACTGTATACTTTAACTATTTGATCACTCTGTTTAGTGTGTTGCTGTCCATATATGCTAGCCTGCTGAAATATAACTTGAATTCAGTCAGCTGAGAAAGTCTGTTTTTAGCTGATGTGTGATATAAGATACATGTCATATTTTGCTGCCTAAACATTTCATTGTAAAGTTCCAGTTACATGGACGGTACTATATTATTGTATAAAAGCCCCATTGTCATCATCATCATCATCATCACTGAATTCCCAGAGATGCTATTAGAATATGACTCATTCTACTTCTCAAATATGTCATACACCTTAAATCCAGAAGTGGAACTAGCATACAGAGTAAAGAATTAGGTGGCAGGTAATAGTTTACAGCCTTTTTGTTAAATTTTAAGCCAATTTAAAAGTGGATGAATCATTCACTACAGTCAGCCCTCCTTATCCACGGACTTTTTATCCATGGATTCAAGCATCCATGGCTTGACAATATTTTCTAAAAATATAAATTCAAAGAAACAAACCTTGATTTTGACATTTTATATAAAGGACACCATTTTACTCTGCCATTGTATTTAATGGGATTTGAGCATCCATGGATTTTGGTATCCACAGGGAGTTCTGAAAACAAACCCCAGCAGATACTAAGGGCCCACTCTGTGTGTGTGTGTGTGTACATACACACACACACACACACACACACACTGTGAAATGTACAAACAACTTAGATCAGAGTACTCTCCATCTATTGCACCAATCTTATTTCATCAGTGGCCCACCAGATGCTTTTGGTTGTATACAAACAGATTCTGATTATTGCCTTCTCATTTGGCCTGCATTTAGCTATCATGACTAATAACCATGGGCCATCCTGTAGTCTGTCATGAGATAAACTAACTCTTAAAACACACACACACACACACACACACACACCAGAACTTCCTTCTGTACCTAGCATTTTGTCTTTTTTGTATATATGTTTGTGATTTCTATCACGTTTGGCTTCAGCCAACAAGTAAGTCTTGCAGATTGAATGTACTCCTGAAAACCATGTCAGAAATAGTCTTATGGATACTGAGCATTAACCTAGGAGTAGCCACAGGATGATTAAAAACTATGAAAATACAAGAAAGGTTGAGAAAATTTCATTTATTGTGCACCTCTTTGAGAGATTGCTCTCATTTTCAAACTTTTTACTCAAACACCTTTTTCTTCAGGAAAAAAAATGAATTTGAGTTTATGACTCATGGACCATAGAAAAGTCTGCAGGTTGCCTAGTTGTTTACTCCAGTTACAGATCATATTGTGTTGTTGTGTGCTTTCAAGTAGTTTCTGACTTATGGTCACCCCAAGGAGAACCTATCACAGGGGTTTCTTAGCAAGATTTGTTTAGAGATCTGGGAATACAGTCTCCAGTCCTGGACGGGGTCACACTCTCCATAAAGGACTGTGTTCGCAGCTTGGGGGTGCTCCTTGATTCATCGCTTCACATGACTAGTCAGGTGAATGCGGTGGTCAGGAGTGCCTGTTATCAGCTTCGGCTGATACGCCAACTGCGCCCTTATCTGGACATGAGGGATCTGGAAACTGTGGTACACGCCCTGGTAACCTCGCGATTAGATTACTGCAATGCGCTCTACATGGGGCTACCCTTGTGCCTAACCCGGAAACTACAATTGGTGCAAAACATGGCAGCCAGAGTAATTACCGGAACATCAAGGAGGGAGCACATTACACCTGTGCTTAAATCCCTCCACTGGCTGCCAGTCAGTTTCCGGGCACAGTACAAGGTGTTGGTTTTGACCTTTAAAGCCCTACATGGCTTGGGCCCATCCTATCTGAAGGACCGCCTCGTCCCGTATGATCCCCCCCGCGCCCTTCGATCCTCTGGGAGGAATCTGTTACAGCCAATAAAAACCAGGCTGTCTCAGACCTCCCAGAGGACCTTTTCTGCGACCGCTCCCAGACTCTGGAATGGCCTGCCGGAAGAGATCCGTCATATTACCACCCTCGCTGCTTTTAAGAAAGCAGTGAAGACGGATCTCTTTCGGCAGGCCTTCCCGGAATAATTCTCCGGCTTGCAGGAACAGCTCCATTGCCCCCTCCCTCATGCCGCCATCATCATGTTATTTATTATTGTATTTACAGGTTTATTTTATTTTGGAGCATGTTGTTTTAATTTATAATTAGTTTAATATTGTTTTAAGGGGTGGGAGGGATAGATGGGGATTTTGATTGTTTTAACTTGTGTATTTTAAATGCTGTAACCCGCCCCGATTGCTCCGCAGAGGGGCGGGCTATAAATAAAAATTATTATTATTATTATTATTAGAGGAGGTTTGCCTCTAACTTTCTCTGAGGTTGAGAGCGTGTGACTTGGCCAAGGTCACTCAGTGGGTTTCCTTGGCCAAGTGGGGATTCAGACCCTGGTCTCCAGAGCCATAGTCTAACACTGTAACCACTCCACCACACTGTCTCTCTGTTATAGTACATACTACATTTGTATTAAGTTGTTGTTATTGGTGTTTTATCTGTATCCTTCCTTCCTCCCCGAATTGTCACTCAAGGTAGCTTACAGTTTAAAAGAGCAATACAGCCAAAAAGAAACAAAAAGTGAACATTAAAAAAAAGAATTAAACTAGTCACAATATTAAAACATTTCAAATCTCTAGTTAAAAGAATAAAATGATATTTAAAAGATTAAAAAGCTGTAAAAAAAAAAAGTACAGTTGAAAACAATTTAGCACCCCTTAGCTCATTCTTTAAAAACTTTCTGTATTAAAAGCCATCTATTTTAGAGCACGGACACTTAAAGAAGTTTTTCTATAGGTCAGCATATTTGACACTCCACAATGAAAAGTCTTGAAACTTCAAACTGGAAAGCAGGTGTCTAGCAGCTATTACAATTCCATTTTTTAAAAAACAGAAGGTTATGTCTTGTTCGTTTATTATTTGTTTATCCAGTTCTTCCTCCAAGAACGTCTAGGAATCATATATTATTTTTTCACCATTTCATCCTGGCAGCAGCCCTGTAAGGTCAGTTACGCTGAGAGTGAATTTTGGTGTTGCTCTCTGTTCATGCAATCCAGGAAGATGAGCAGTAGATTAGTTCAGAAGGCCCCAGTGTCAGTACCTACTAGTCCCAGTTAAATGGATAATGGGCATCAGGGCTAAGAAAGTCTTTCTCTTAAAGGTAGAATTCAAAGATATAGCCATGTTAGTCTATAGAATCAGTGTGTAGAGAGATCTTGTAGCACCTCTGAGACTAACTGAAATAAAGAAGTTGGCAGCAGGAGCTTTCACGGACTTCAGTCTGCTTCCTCAGATGATCTGATCTAGTAGACTGAAGTCTATGAAAATTCATGCTGCCAACTTCTTTCTTTCAGTTAGTCTCAAAGGTGCTACAAGATCTCGCTTTTCCCTAAAGTTATGGAGAGATGGGGCTGGTCAGGTAGAGACTACTGAACTACAAGGACCAATAGTCCTGCTCAGCATAAGGCTGTGTGAGAGAGAAAGGGAGACAGAGGTTTTAAGAAGCCTATGTACATCAGTGCTATGTTGCACTGACAGGAGTAGGGTAGGAAAGGTCTCCACACCCCTTCAACTTTACTTTTCCTTCACTTCGTTTGTAGTGCACAAAAGAGTCATCCTAGGCAAAAAGTGGTTCTCCTGCTCTTCACACAGCACAGAAGAAAGGGAAGCATCATCTTATTGCCTAGAGGCTTTGCAAGACCAAGCTGTTTTTCAGCTTGTTCTCATTAATGAAGTCATGGAAGCAAGGGAAGACACTCAGAGAAGTCAGGTACCTAGTCCATGAGGTTAGGGCACGCATTTCAGTTCAGTCTTAACAGAAGTTTCAGATTCTTTTCCTGACATCTCCAGTTAAAGAATTTTAGGTCGCAGGGCAGGGAAAGATAGGCATTCCCAGTCAGAAAATAATGCACCAGTGGGTTGACCTTTCATAAGGTAGTTTCTTATATTTATATAAATAACTTAGTCCAGTGAACACAGTATCTGAGAGAGAATATAAACTGGGGTCTTCCCAGTCCCAGGATTGGTAATCCCAATTCCCATGCTAACAAATAGATTAATATATTCACTATCAACTCAGTGCTATCAATGGTAGTGTTGTTAATGCTGACAGCTTTCCTTTATGACTCTTCTGAAATGCTGCTTGGTGTCTAAAGTCTTGCAGGATTGTTGTGTGCATTCATTGTGTGGCTTAAATGTGTGTTTGGTAATTATGCATATATATTCTTCAAAAGATGTGTGATTGCTTCCTCTTTAAATACGTAAGCTGTTCTGGAAGAATCATGCCTTGCCCTTTCTGTCAGAGAATGTAAAGAATGTAATTTAGGGTTGTTGCTTTTGGTTTTGTTGTGTGCCTTTCAATCCTTTCCAACCTATGGCAACCCTAAGGCAAACCTATCATGGGTTTTTCTTGGCAAGTTTATACAGCCACCATGGTGTAGTAGTTAGACAGGGGTAGGCAACCTTTCCCCTTTAAGGGCCGAGGACTTCAGCTCCCAGAATCCCAGGAGCTATTGGCCAACATGGGACTATTGGCCAACATGGCTGAGGCTTCTGGGAGCTGAAGTCCCTCAGTCCTTAAAGGGGAAAGGTTGCCTACCCCTGAGTTAGAGCATTGGACTATGACTCTGACATCCAGGGTTTGAATCCCTGCTCAGCCATGGAAATCCACTGGACCACCTCAGAAGTCACAGTCTCTCAGCCTTAGAGAACAACATGGCAAATCTGCTATTAATGAATGTTGCCAAGAAAACCCCTAAAGCCTTAGGATTCCCATAATTTGGAAACAACTTGAAGGTATACAATAACAAAGTTTATGCAAGGTGTTGATTTGTAACTGCAGTGCCATTTTGCTCCTCTGCTTCTCCTGCCATAAATGATTTGCTTGGCTTTTTATAGGGATGTATGCAGCAAAAATGAGGCTAGCTAAGCTGACAATATGTTAATTAAGGAGCAACACAGTGCCGTCAATGAATGAGTAGAGGGATGTAAGTGTTCTTGGGAAAGAAAAGTAACTCACAGTGGGTTGTATCTAGTGGCATCTGGCTGCCCATGGAACAAATACAACTGATGGAATAGATTCCTCTTTTATCCCTGCAGTTCTGGGCACACTTCCCATATTGGGATTAGAAGAAGGGGATGTCCTATCATGCCAGAAGAAGTCCGCTCGTGCAATTTTAGATGTAGTCCTCATCTCTACAGCACAATACAAATGTCCAGTTCAAGATATATTGACCTGGGAGAGATAGTAGTGGAGTTCTCTAGCAGGGCAATCAAATTGGCAAGGCTGAACAATATCTGGTCATACACCACTTACCCATATAAACGCTGTAACAGAGAATGAAAAGTTTAGTCATATTTGTAAAACACAGAAAAGTAGCTTTATTTACAAATACTAGTGCGTAGTCAAACATGTGGTCTAGTGGAAGAAAGGGAGAGGAGAAAAATGGCTGCAGGTTAGAGTGATATAGGAAAAGAGTGGGTGTGATAAAATAAGCAAATAGGAAGTCATCATAATGAAAACTTGCAATTAGTCAGTATAGGCATGCAGGGGTTGCTAAATCTTAATATTAAAACACATTGCTAAACTACGTGTGAGCTGATTTTCTCCCTCCCCTCTCCTCCTTTGAAACAGCAACTGTGAGAAGGAAAGGTCTGCTCCTTGCATTTGAACATACAACTGCAATTAGTATTAACTAAAGTATAGGGCAAGGAGAAAAACCAGGATCCCTACTAAATACCCTGAGCTGGTTCAGACTCCAAAGTATTGCAATGGAGTGAGCCCTGGTTCATACGCTTCCCTCCTCTCTGGCATATTTGCAAGAATTCAAATCCTTTTGCCTCCATTCTTCATTGACAGTGCTTTGTCGGTTTGTCCAAAGACAATGAATTATTTAATATCATTAAACTGTGGTTAAATATGGTTCATCTGTGAAAGAATACCCAGCTTCATACCTGTTTCAAGAAATTACAGTTGAGATGAACCACAGTTTAGGATTTGGAAATATTGGACGCAAAAGCTTCTGATTTCCATATCACTGAAGTGAGGAAAGAGGGAGAATGCTGGAACCTAGGTTTGGGTCCATCATATAAAACCATAGTTTATTATGACATCCAAACTGGCCCAGCTTGAAGACGGCTTATTTTGCTAACTACATTAACAATAACAGATATGAATATAATTGGTAATCACAGTTTATTGAAAATAAAAATGAATGATTTCAAGTTATTTTTTTCTGGCTATACCAGGAGTTGCCTTGAGTGTAAGTGAATGAGCAAGCCTGAGACTAGTCTAGGCTTTTTACTGTAGCATTGCTTTCAAATATGGGCCAGTATGGACTTTTGAATATTTTATATAAGCTTGAATGACATTCTGCAACCATCCCAGATGAATAAATGGTAACAGCATAGCAAGCAGTGGTGTTACACTAAAAGCCCAGCAAAAAGTGTCCCAATGAACTGTGGTCCAAAGGATATGGACCTTGGCTTTGATAGAAAAGCTCACAAATTGATTTGAAAAAAACTGATCATTAAATATTTCTTTTTGTCTATTTGACAACATTTTACTACTTTTGTTAGTCTAATATATATATGTCTCTACCTCCTTCCTATTAATTTTTCAGAGAAAATCAAATCTGTTGAATTATGTATAAATGAAATCTGTGGGTGGGCAGGGTATTACATACATTGGACCAATGCATCTATGACTTTATCATTTATTTAAATGTGTTTGTCTAGCTCTTAATTCTGTATTACAAATCAACACATCTAACCAGAATGGACTATCACTTATTAAAAGTTTCTAAAGAAGACAACAAAAGAAGATACCCAGATAAATATAAACCTACATTTAGAAATGTATAATTAGGTCTTGTCCTTTGTGATGATTTTGTACTTCAAAATACCATTAACTCTGGTCGATGAGGGCCAAGGCACAGCTCTGTAGAATATCATTGGCAGAAGAGTTCCACCCATTAAGCTGAAATGTGGTTGGCATATATTTTGCATTACAGTAACTGGATTTCATAAGTGTGTGTGTATGTGTGCATGCCTGCCTTCAAGTCACTTGTTGACATCTGGTGACCCCATGAATTTCATGGGATTTTCTTAAGTAAGGAATATGCAGAAGTGGTTTTGCCAGTTCCTGCCTCTGAAATATAGCCTGTGGCACCTGGTATTCATTGGTATTCTCATCTAAGTACTTAACCAGGGCTGACCCTGGTATTTTAGGGTAAAAATAAAGCAAATTTCAACACTATATGTAAGGGAGGAGCAAAACAACACCTCTGTATTGGATTCTACACCTTTTAATTTCTAGAAATGCTTACCTTGTATTGTCGGTTTTTTCCTCTTTTTGTACCCTTGCTTCATACTGTTAGTTGCCACGGACAAGAAAATACGTGACATAGGCTGCATCTGTACTGCAGAAATAATCCAATTTGCCACCACTTTAACTGCCATGGCTGCTGGGAAAATGGCTGCTGGGAATTGTAGTTTGTTGCCTCACCAGAGCTTTCTTGACAGAGAAGGCTAAATGTCTCACAAAATTACACATCCAAGAATTGCATAGCATTGAGCTATGGCAGTTAAAATGGTATCAAACTGGATTATTTCTGCAATGCAGATGCAGCCATAATGTTTGCTGTGTGGGGTAACTGTTGCTATAAGGAACCACTTGCAATAAGGGAATGTTACAAAAGGGCAGCAAATAAATAACTAAGGGCCTTTGCAGACTGCCAGAAATAGTGCAAATTGAGCCCACTTTTAGGGTTAGGGTTAGGGTATCATGGGAACTGTATTTTATTGTGGCACCAGAACTCTCTGACAGAGAAGGCTCAATGTCTCAGAAAAAACAAAAAAACAATTCCCATGATTCCCTAGCACTAATCCTAACCCTAAAAGTGGACTCAATTTGCACTATTTCTGGCAGTCTGCAAAGGCCCTGTATTAGTGTTGTACTTTTACTGCCATAGAGGCATTTGTATGATTTGCTGACTTAGGGGCCAGCCCCTAAAGAAAACCTTAGCTGGCTTTGGGTATTATGCACTGAGCAGAGCTTATGGTAGTGTGAGATGTTGTTTGCTGACCCATTTGTGCGCTAGCAACATGTCTTGGGTCAGCCCTCTTTTAGGGATGATTCAAAGAGGTTTACTATCCTTGACCTATAATTATACTTAGGACACTGAGTCTTTTGGATTGTACCCTAGCACAGAAATAACATAATAAAGTACTGCCGGTAGGAAATGACTCTTTGCTGTATGAATTATAATTTGCTTTCAAATAACCAGCATCATAAAATAAAAGTAGAAGTTGTATTTCTGAGGTGTCATCTTCCTTGCCAGGAAAGGAATATAAGGAAAACTAAAGCTCAGAATCCGTCAAGATTAGCTGGACAAGCAAGGAGCAGCAAAAATGGCTTTTTCAGATAAATTTGAGGCAAGAGAATGACCAAGAAGATGGTGGGGCAGTTATTCAACAAGGATGGTAAAATGCTAATAAGTTACAGTGAAAAGGCAGAACAATACTTGTTTTGTCTCAGTTTCCACCCAAAATGAGAACTGTGTGCTTCAGTGCAACAGCAGAGACCTTAGAAAGGGATTGGATTGCAAATTGAGATTGATAGATGAGAACACTGTCAGATCCATAACTGATTAGAAAACTATGCTCAAAATTTTATCATCAGTGGCTGCACTTCAAACTGAAAGAAGATCTTGAGTGGAGTTCCTCGGGGTTCTGCTCTAGGGCCATTACTCTTCAGCATTTTTATCAATGACTTTGATGACAGGGTGGAGGAAAATCCTTTTTCCAGTTTGCAGATGACACAAAATTGGGAGGGATGGCTAACACATTGGAAGATAGAAACAGAATGGAAAAGGACCTGGATAAACTAGAAAGTTGGGCAGAAATTAATAAAATGAAATTCGGTAGAATCAAATGCAACATTCTACATTCAGGTCACAGAAACCAAATGCACAGGCATAGGATGGGAAAATACATGGCTCAGCCGTACTACATGTGAAAAGGACCTTGGGATTATCGTTGATCATAAATTGAACTTGATCCAGTACTATGAGGCCACAGCAAAGAAGGCGAATACTGTTTCCTCCTATTCCAGCACTATGTTGCTGACTGACTCCCACATCCTGAAGCAGCCTTTAAAGTACTCTGAAACATCAAGGTCTAGTCACAGATCTCCAATTGTCACAGGAATAGGAGACCTGCATTGATATATAGTTTCCAAGTTGAGTGTAGTTAACAGTCCCACTATATTCTGTGCTGATCAGGCCTCATCTGGAGTACTGTGTTTAGTTCTGGGTGCCACATTTTAAGAATAGTGTATAGACACGTTGGTGCAGGTATGGAGAAAGGTATTGAGAATTAAACGTGAGGAAAAATAGAACAACCTGAGTATGTTAAGCTTGTTGAAAAGAAGACTAAGGCATGACATGATTGCATTCTTTAAATACCTAAACTGCTTTCACAGAGAGGAGGGAGCAGGCCTATTCTCTATAGCCCCAGAAGCTAGGACCAGGTCTAATGGCTTGCAGTTAAAGGAGTAGATTTCAGTTGAACATTAGAAGAAACATCTTGACAGTATGAGCCGTTTGGCAGTGGAACCAATTGCCTCTTCTTTGCACATCTTCAAAAAGAGGCTGGGCAGCTACCAGCTGGGGATGCTTTGGTTGGAGATCTTGCATTGAGCCACGGTTTTTAAATTATTGTTGTGTTGTATGTTGTAGTTTTAACTTGGACTGATTTAAGGAGGGGAGGGTATCTGACTTGTTTGGACTATGTAATATTTTATTGTTGTTAGCCGCCCCAATTAATCTCAAAGGGGCGGGATATAAATAAATATTGTTGTTGTTGTTGTTGAGCCAGGGATTGGACTTGATGACCTTTGAGGCCCCATCCAGCTCTATGATTTGGTTCTCTTGAATAAGACTCTCTTATTTGCAGGAGTTATAAAAATACTAGTACCTTTAAAAATATTTTACATGTGTGTTTTATACTTTTTTTATCTGATGTAGGTTTTAGGATGGATGCTCTTTCAGGCCTTAATAACTGGCCTGACAATTAAGTGGTATTTTTTTTTAATCTGGCAGATAGGAAAATAAAACATCTGAAAAGACACTTGAGGGCAAAACTGAACGCGACAATTGGAGATCTGTGACTAGACCTTGATGTTTCAGAGTACTTTAAAGGCTGCTTCAAGGTGTGGGAGTCAGCAACATAGTGCTGGTACACTTTTTTTCCTTGTGGGTTAAATTGCAGACCTAGTTTGCATTAGAAAAATGGAAAGGGGTAGAAGGCTTAACCTCTCCCACCCATCCCATGAGCATTATGTGCCCAATTGGATTAGTGGAGGATGGTTTTGCACTTGTAGCTGCTGTTGAGCCAAGGTGGGGGTATAGGAGGAGGGAGCCTGGATTTTCCCAGTGGATCCCCATCTACCAGTGTCCTGGGGTATGTGAAAAGTGTTGTCATTTTCTTCAACTGAAATACATTGAACCTTGTTGCGCACTACTATACTTACAGAAAATACAAGGACCATAACCTATCCACACCTCTTACAAATATAAATGAATGAAGTGATTCTGTTTTCTGGTAGATCTTTGCTTAGGATCAGGAAAGTGATGGCATGATTAGCTTGTGATCAGAGTAGAAGGTGTTTTTGGATGACATCTTCCACAATCCCCAGCAGGTTGGGGGACAGTCAGAGTTGTAGTCCAGAAAAGGAACGTTTCCAAGATCTCTTTCTGATAACCCTTGTTAATTTTAAGAACTGAATGAAACTGAGGGCCAATGCAGACCAGTATTTTAGGCCAGTCTGGGGGTGGAGTTGGGGTAGGGCGACTACACTCTGGCTGCCCCAACTCTGCCCCGGCTCCGCCCGACACCACACACCCATCTCCACAGCATGCGGCGTCAGGCGCCCTCTTGGCGCAGTGTTCGCACATGCTGCACCAAAAGGGTGCAAAAGAGCCGTGGCATTTTGCCACTCTTTTGGGGGCGGCAAAAAGGAGGATCGGGACTGCGCCATGTGGTTGCCGCGGCCCCAATCGACCACTCCCAGGGGCAGCCCAGAGCCACCCCAAAACGGGCCGGCTGCATCAGCTCTGAGTCTTCATGTTGGAATGGCTTTAAGTGTTTTTATATTCTGAAGCAGTGGCTCCAAAACTTTGGTCCTCCAGATGTTTTAGACTTCAACTTCTCAATTTCTGACTCTTGCCCAAACCAGCTAGGGCTTCTGGGAGTTGAAGTCCTAAAACATCTTAAAGACCAAAGTTTGGGAACCACTGCTCTAAAAGAAAACCCAAAGTTTCCATCCCTCTTGACACTCCACTAGAACTCCTGGCTCCTGTAGCTTGCTAGGCTCTAAGAGGAGCCCCTTCTCTTGCCCACTTCTGCAACCACACCATCAAGCCATTCCCCACTTATATCCTTTGTTTTGCTGTTCTCTCCAACCTGCAACTCTGATCCTTAGTGTTCTCTGATCCTGTTCTCCCTCCCCCAAACAGTGATACCTTTATTGGCCAACCAAACTGCACAATATACTTGTTGCAAGCTTTCGAAGCTCCACTGGCTTCTTCATCAGGCAAGATGTTACAAACCAAACAAGAGAAAAACAATTGGAGATGTTAGTCCCATGCCTGCATTTGGATGTTTCTGTCCTTAGTTAAGATGGTAAGTGGAGGGTATCTCTTTCAGGCTGGCCTCTCCTCCTTCTGGCCATGTGGCTATTGGGAGATTTGCAAAGACCAGGAAATTTAAAGTCCATTTGCATCTCAACAAGGACTCC
Source organism: Phrynosoma blainvillii (assembly GCA_026167975.1). NCBI lineage: Eukaryota > Metazoa > Chordata > Lepidosauria > Squamata > Phrynosomatidae > Phrynosoma > Phrynosoma blainvillii. Next base: position 161,609,343 of record JANUYF010000004.1, read on the forward strand.
TCTCTTGCAATCCAATATGCTTCCATTCCTATGAAGTCACAGGCCTCTTTGTAGGCACAGGACAAAGTCTTAATCCCCATGTCTTATCACCATTGATACCTTACTGGACTTAACAGTGCCTCTGATAGCCATAGTGGTCTTAAAAAAGAAAAAAAGATAGAAGCTCCATAATCAAAATACTTATTTGCAGAATTCATATTCTTGCTAGCTAGATATTTGATTGATGAGGGTCAATATTGTATCACTTGGTGACTGGACTTCAAAAGGGCTACATTTAATTTTCATATTTTATGGTTGCCTTGCTGGAAACTATTGTATAATATGTAAAATATTGTAACACTTTGATTTCAAGAAGGCTTTAAACTACTGCAGCTAACATGTAAAAGAAAATCTCTCTAATTCAAGTTTCACCTCAACCATAAACTTCTTGGGTGATTTTAGTTAAGCTGCGCTCTCTCATTCTTTATGCTATTATTTTAATCAGATCCTAATATGTATGTTATAAAAAGGGGGTTGTTTAATTTGTCGATGAAGGCTTCGACATTTTGTGAAAAATTACTTCAACTTGTTTCAGTGTATTGATCTTACTTAATGGCTAAACAGAACATTTTGCAAACATGCTATTATGTTTGCAAACATGCATGTCCACATCAGAAGCATGTTTGTAATCATGTGTATGTATGTGCCCCTGTGTTTGTGCACTGGTGAGGAGGTGCACTGTCATTCAGTTTTTAGAGAGAGAAGAGAAGGTTTTAGGTTTCTGTTGACTTGTACAGAGGGTGTGATCTGTACAGCTCAGCCTTGGCCCTCATGAGTGACTCATGCAGTGAATTGTAGTAATTTAATATTTTAAGATGGAGAGGTGCATTGATTTTTACAGCAGGTGAAAATAATGCAGAAGCACTATGTAGCACACATGGGGAGAAGAGGGCAGCAATCTAATTTTGGCCTGGTCGCAACAGTATAGATTTTCCACCCTACTCAGCAGAAAAGCCGTTTTAAGGGCACAGAAGCAGCATCTGCAGCTGCAGTCTTTGAAGTATGGCTGTGTACAGTTGAAAGTACCTAAGAAAGCTAATTGCTGATTTCTCATTTTGCCATGCCTGCTCCGTCAGTTCACATCTTGAAGTTTTATCTCATCTTTATCCGGAAATGCTTTCCTTCTCTTTTTAATGTGCGTGGAAGGTTTTTCTGAAATCTAAAGCTCACAGGCAACCCAAAGGGTTTGTCTCAAGGTCATGTATTTTGGGTAGGTGGGAGGTGTCTGTGCAAGTGTGTCCTTCTGGCTTAGTTTAAACCAGCATCTTTTTGCAGATATTGTCAATCCATGGTTGACGATTGTATGAGGATGCAGACTACTAATTCTTCATGTGTGACGCTGCAAAATCCAGCAGACTGTGCTAAATTACTAGAGATGCTTTGATGATGGCGAGCAGTTTTCCCCCAGTGAGCATGTAGCAGGACCAGCCAAGCCTCACTGCAATACTTCATTATGGCTCCTGCACCGGAGTGAAGGCATGTATTTTGGCCCTTTCGCTTCCAAAGACATCCTACCTTTTGTTTTATCTGTTTTTCTTTTCTAAGAAAGAAAATTACACAATGCATTACCTGCAAGAAGGGTGGCCTTTTTGTTTCTTTCCTTCTTTTTCTGCAAAAGATGAAGGCATCGACTTAGGATGAAATCAAGAACCTCTGCAAAGGATTTTGAGAAACTTCAATAACAGGAATCCTGAAACAAAGAAATAACAAACTGCCCATGAGTTGTTGGAGGCCGGGTAGAGTGGGGAGATAACTATCTTCAGTTAATCACTGGTTTATGCTTATAGGTAGTTGCAAGTCGAGGAACTCTGTGGCTGACTTTTTCTTCTCTCCTCCCCCCCCCCCCAATAGATCTGCTTCCTCACAGTTTAAACCAGATGTCTTTCTTGTTCCTTGTTGTGATCCTTCTTTGGTCTTCTAGGCAAGTAATTTTGGAAGCTCTCCTAAATGTTACCTTTTACTCCCTTTTTGCAGTTTGGTGGATAGTCTGAAAGTTAATGTTCACATTTAAAGGAAAAGGAAAGTCTCTTCCAACGCAGAATTGCTTAACAGACTTGGGGGGTTGTTTTCGTCTCCCATCTCTCATCATGTTAAATTTCGTTTCCTTCAAGACTTTTTTGGTACACTGTGCAGCCGAACAATTAAAATCAGAATCTGTTATCCAAAAGCATCACAGGAAAACGTTGCAGAAGGATTTGTTTGAGACTTGTCGTGGTTATTTTCTGATGAAGAGAACCTTCTCTGGAACCAGATGATTGTCCATCTTCTTTGATGCCATGGATCAGAATGAAAAGGGAAATATTCTGTAACTGAGCCATTGGGTGTCTGTTAATAGCCTGAAAGTAACTGATGAAGAGGATGTGCGTTTGGAACGATTGATTGAATAGCTGCAGTCTTCTCTCATGCATTTCCTCCTTGCTGTCTGCAGGCTGTAGTGAGGGGAGGGGGAAGAGTCAGAGAAAATCAGCTTTTTCTTAAGTGGAAGTAGCACGGATCCCAAGAGCCAGGGGGCCAGGAATGGAAGTTTAAACGGCATCGGTTTCCTTAAAGGAGAACTGTGGGAGTAAAAAATGCCAGCCTCTGGAGTCATAGTTTACTGCCTTCTTTTTCAGTCCAGAAGATAACAATGGACTTTTTCTTAGGATGTGTTTTTTTCCTATTCTGTGTGGAGTACCGCTCAGTTAAACTGGATTTCTTTAAGCTTAGGCTTTTGAACTGGAAATGGGCAGCAGTTGTGATAAAGGTACCTCTATGTGTTGTTATTTTTCTGTATGAAATTTGTACATACAGGGTTAAAATGAGGAAGGAACCTGTCCTCTATGTCAGGTAAAACTAATAGTCATAGATTATGTCACACTATTGGAATGAAGAGAAAATGACCTATTTTTTAAATCAGCTAAGATGTTTTTATGTGTGTGGATGTGTGTGAATTATATGATGGCTGTATATTACAATCCAAAGCATGCATAATGAAGTAAATACAGTTTAACTCAGCTGAGCCTCCGTATGAATAAGGTTGCATTATGTTTGTGCTGTTATCAGTTAAAACCATATTATCTGCATGCAACTGAACTTCGACCTTTATTAAACTGTATTCAGTGTGATATCTGTTAGGAGCTTCCCCCTTTCACAGATGGCATTTTGATAGAGTTAACTCTCTTGATGCCTGGCTGAAAGCAGGGTACTTTCATGCTGTCGGTGGAGTTGTAACTTTGCCAAGTATGTGTTCTGTAAAGCAAAGTTCTGAATTGCCTGAAATTTAGAGGCGGGGTTCAGTTCTTGCTTTCCAAGTAAATGTAAAGTTTTCACAACCTGTAAATGGTGAGAAATGTGCTAGTGCTTTGGGAATATAGTCTTTCATTTCCTCACCTATTTCTTTTCTTCTATCAGAGGTCCCAGCAGAGAGGTCTCCTCGCAGACGGAGTATCTCAGGGACAAGCACATCAGACAAAACCAACTCCATGGATGCATCAAACACATCTCCATTCAAAGTACCGGTACGTTATCAGATAAATATTTATCTTTTAGTGAACTCAAAATTGATTCTTGGCTTTTTGATGTTTGACCCAAAGTCATAAATGTCTTCATATTGTATGATAAGGTTGTCTGCGGCCTGATTTCAGTACTGCCACAATCCATTTGATGACATCACATTAACCGAGTAGATAGTTAAACTCTTTACTCAAGACAACCACAAAATTAGGTCAGATTACACATCCCTGCTTCTGTTCATCTTTGGGTAGAGTCTCTTCTTTAATTCTTACATCATCTGTGCATGGGAGAGGGGGATGCACAAGGAGCCCTTTTTTGGCTGGAAAGGAAAATGCACACAGATTCTACCAACTTTAAAAAGCAGGCTTGCCAGAAGACCGTGTACAGTACTCATTTATAATACACTGGGAATGGGGTACTCAGTGTTACAGTCAGTTTGTGTGAAAGGTAATAGCAAATAATGATCTTCACAGACGGTTAAAAAAAATAATATCAAATTATATGTTGTTTCATGGACATGGAATATTATAATTGTAGCCTTGCATACAGGCCTTCAGTTTGCTTTAGTGAGCTCTGATTGGTTGTAAATTCTTTGAGTTTGGTCACCATAATCTTAAGAGCCTGGATGTTCTTTCTAGAGCAGGGATAGGCAACCTTTCCCCTTTAAGGGCCGAGGGACTTCAGCTCCCAGAATCCCAGGAGCTATTGGCCAACATGGGACTATTGGCCAACATGGCTGAGGCTTCTGGGAGCTGAAGTCCCTCGGCCCTTAAAGGGGAAAGGTTGCCTACCCCTGTTTTAGAGTTTTGTATGTAATTGGTGGACCAACAGCAGAGACCTTTTTCAAATTTATGTTGCTTTCCTATTACACTGAGAAAAGGGATTCAGTTACAGCACAAATCAAGTTAAAGCTGAAGTGCTTTTTAAACCAAGTGGGCCACTTCTTTAAAAAAAAAACAAACACCATTCAGTTACAATTTTCTTGGCTGTTGTTCTATGATCCACTTAATGGCCTGTAATAAACTGGAGAAAGAACCTTTTGTTCACATAATCTGGGCATTTTTCTATTAAATTAGCATTTTCTCTCATCTTACTTTTCCAACTTGTATTTGTTCTCCCTTCTCTTTCTTCAGTATGTTCTAAATACTGAGAATAGCAGTTTATAGCTAACCATAGTTATAGGTTTATTTATATTCTTGATTATTTGAACTTAAAATGCTGACGTTTTGAAATGTAATACATCCCTGTCACAAATTTTTCTTGTCTCCACTGTTTCAATGTTTGTTTAATGTAAGGTGATTCGGCATTTACTAAAGACCTTTGGCATTATTGTGTAGACCCATGATGGAAACATGTGGCCCACCAGATGTTGTTAGTCTTCGGTTCCTTGAATTCATTGCCATTGACTTTGCTTGGTAGGCTGATCGGAGTTACAGTCTGACATCATCTGGAGGGTCAAATGTTCCTCAATGTTTGAGCATTTTATTATTAAAAATTGTATGTTGAAGTGGGCAGCAGTTCATCACAAATAGATGAACATCTTCAGGTTTAGCTAATCCACAGTGTAGCATTGTTGAGGGGTGATTTTGGGGGGTGAGGGCTGGCTCTTAATCTCTGATGACTAGTGGCTCTTATGATGACCAAGGCACAGGTCTTTTGTTTCATCTCCTGAGAATTCACACTAAGGAAGTACAACTCTTATCCCTTATTCATCTTTCATAAACCCTCTCATAACCAATTCATTCTGAGATTAGTTCTGTACAGTTAATAACAATAATAATTTCTTGAGGAACAGAAAAATATATATTCCCTAATTCCTGTTACCCAAGGCCATTTTATTTTGAGGAGGTCAGTCATTATGCTCTCGCAAGATAATCCAGTTTCACCATTTGAGGCTTATTATTATGTCCAAATGCAATTCTTGTCTCTCAACCAGTTTCTTTAGGATTAAATATAAAATAAAGTAGAAGTAATCTGAAGAAATTTATTCCCAGTTCCTTCAAGGGAAGTAACAGAATAACAAACTGTAATAAACTGGACTATAACCTCCTCTTGCCCTCACTTCCTGGTGAAGCATGAGATCATCTTCAGGAACAGATTGGCAGTCTCAAAAATAAAGCCTTCAGAAATATGTTATATCCAGGGTGTGTGCTGCTGGTGGTTTATATTATTTTTTAAAAATCTTCACAGACAAGCTATTTTAACAACTCACTTCTGAATAGAACATTCACATCGAGGACATTTTCCATTTTTGTCCATCTGGGCCCTAAACAGTGACATCTATACAGCAGAAGCTACTCAACTGTACAACTGTTAATGCGCCTTTGTCCAGCGCTTGGAAATTTGATTTACAGTTGGAGGATGTACTGCAAGTGAATGCTTTTTTTTTTTTTTTTTTTTACAAGATGTTTATCAAATAGCTATCTGGCCATGGGGTACTGTGGGAACCACACATATTTTAAGACTCTCAAAGCTAGAATTCTATTTTATCCTACCAATTAAATAATCATCTCTCTGGGTGTGTGTGTCAAAATAAGTCAACTTGTATGAATATCCTCAGATCCTCAGGTTGGTTTGTACCCCTTGCCACCTTTGATTATATGAAATAAATGATCAGCTTGTACTCAGAAGCTGAGCATATGTGTTGTTTGTGGAGTATCTCTAGTACACATCCCAGCATCTCCGGGTCAGGCTAGAAAGGAAACCTGTCCAAAATTCTCATTAAAGCTCTTAAGAATAAATGCTTCTAGTCACAGTATAGCAGACAATACTAAGATGGATGAATGAATTAACTGACTTGGTGTGAAGCTGTATCCTATTTTTAAAAGATTCTCCCCAACCTTCCCTGTTAGTGAATTTCAGGTGCTCAGAATTTACTGGCAGGAGTCTGGAAAATTGTAGAAATAAAAGTGAGACAGAAGTGGAGTGGGCTGAAAGACAGAGGATGGAAAAGTAGTAGTTATGGTGCAGCAAATTAAAAAAAGAAGTTGGGATATCTAAAGGAAATTGGTCTGCCTAAAAGAAAATATATAGAGCCCCAATAGAAAGACTTGAAATTGAAATTTATAATTATACTGAGTAATTTTTTTTAAATTCTAAAGAAGGTATCTTGTCTGCCTTTTAGCTCTTTAAAGCACACTGAGTGAAATAAAAGATTAAGATGAGAGCCAGCATGGCATAGTGGTTTGAGTATTAAACTACAGAGACTATCGCATAAGCAAGTTAAACTGGCTTACTTGATCCAGCTTAAAATTTAAAATGGGCGGCATCTTGATTTTACCACAAGGATTTAGCCACCAAAATTGCCACCAGGGTGCAGCCCGGGTGCATTGCCATTCCCAGGGGCACGCAGCACGACGTTTTTCAAAGCCGGGAGTTTTCTGGCTTAAGGAAATGGCTGCCAGAGCGCCCCTGGGAGTGGCAATGGACCCAGGCTGCACCTGGGTGGTGATTTTGGTGGCTAAATCCTTGTGATAAAATCAGGATGCCACCCATTTTAAATTTTAAATCAGCTCCGGTAAGCCGGTTTAATTGCTTACGTGATAAGCTTCTACAACTCTGGAGACTAGAGTTTCAATCCCAAAACGGCCACAAAATCCACTGGCAAACTTCCCCTGAACAAATATTGCCAAGAAACCCCCATGATAGGTTCTGCTTAGGATCACCATAAGCTGGAAACTACTTGAAGGCACTCAACAACAAGAATTGATAAAATTACATGATTGCTTAGCATTGTCCCATGCTAGAATCAGTTAGATCCATGACTCTCTCTAGCGCTGGGGTATTTTTGAAAACATTCTTTATCAAGATTTTTGAAGAAAGTTATACTTTTTCCCTACCAGAAGGAAACAATTTAAATCTGAGAGAACATTTTTTTAAATAGCAAGTTACTAACTGTTTATGTATTACTATATTTACCACTAAAACACAGCCACTAAACATGGGCAGCCACTGTCAAGGGTGGCCCCCCAACCTAATTGAGAAATGGATTTAAGCTGCACCAGTGCCTCTCCAGATGATCTCTGTGAATGGGATGGGTGTGTTGAGAGATTCATGTAAGCAGAGCCATTCTCTTAGATTGCAATCACAACTTTATAATGAATGCAGAAGCCTCTGGGTACAAATTTGTGCTGATTCTCCCCAGGCAATCCTGATATCAATCACTCAGCCCACTTAGGAAACAATTCTCTATATGAAATTGGCAGGAAATGAGCAAAGAAGATTTGGTGGAAGGAACTGCAGGGTGCTTCACACTTGGAAGCCACACTTAAGGTCTTGGGGACAGCATTTGGCTCCCAGGTTGCATGTTACATACTGTTAGTTTTGAACATTGGACCTTATCACATGGGGGAAATCCTGTGCAGAAATGGGATTTAAAAGGTGGGGGAAACCCACAAAAGCAGGTAGATTTTCACACACATTGCTGTTAAATTATGCTTAACCCGGATGTAAGGTAGTCAAAAGCCGCTACTTTTCACTTTTGGGATTTTCCGAAAGTAAAAGAAGTGGCTTTTGACTACTTTCCGTTTGGGTTAAGCACACTTTAACAGCGATGTTGTCTGACAATCTACCTGCTTTTGTGGGGGTTTTTCCATTTAAAACCCCATTTCTGCATGGGATTTCCCCTGTGTGATAAAGGCCATTGTTTCCCAAACTTTGGTCCTCCAGATGTTTTGGATCTCAGCTCCCAGAAATCTGGATCATTGGTCAAACTGGCTAGGGCTTCTGGGAGTCCAAAATATCTGGAGGACCAAAGTTTGGGAAACACTGATTTAGAGGAAGACTGGGGTTTGGCTGCAACTACATAAAGTTGTTAGCCAAGGGGTGATAATTGGTATGTCATGGATGGAGGGCACAAATTGAGGGATAGTTTTCAAAGCTTTTTGGTATAGCCACGTGTTAGTCCAATATGGCAACTTATCTGACCAAGGGACAGAGACTTAAAAGATCAGATAAGGCTCTTAGTCCTTAGTTTATTTCTTGGCTTATGGAGAAGGTAGGAACAGTTCCCGATGGAAAGTGTCTCATGCCAGTACTGTACAGTTATTCCATCTTTTTCTCCCAAACAGATTTTCTGTAGTTGGGAAAAATGTAGAATTTATTTATGTATTTATTTCATTTGTATGCCGCCTTTCTCCCAGGAGGGGCCCAAGGCAGCTCACAGGTAATTTAAAAAAAAAAAATCAATAAAATTCAAAACAGTTAAAATCATCTACAAACAATATAAAATCACATAAAAATATAAAAAGTTAAAAGCATAACTAAAACCCACCCAGGTATTAGAAGCAGTGTCAGAAGGTAGTAGAAGCGGTAAAAGGAAGGGATGGTTATGAGAACAGGATGATGATTTGTGAAATCCTGTCTGAGTCAGTGAATGAGGCAAGGCAATGGTGCGATGAAAGCTTGGGCTGAATGTGCCTTGGGTTATGGCAGTGCGGGCAGCCAAACAGATATTTCTTGCAAATCATTTGCCTTTGAAAATCTTCCATGGAGATAAGGAATTATAGTGGCAGGGGGTTGTGAGTCTCTGAGCATGTTTCCCTTCTTCTGGTGGGAAGTACTTGCATACTCCCTCCACATGCACATACTTTTTTTGCTCATATGCTGAAAAGCGTAGGGGTTCGAACGTATACCTTTTTGGGACATCTTCATTCCGTATTGTACATTTGCCAGATTGTATCCAGGGAATGGCCAGTCCTCACTTGTGAGAGCAACTACCACGGTCCAATGGGCCATAGCATTAGGAAATCTTTTCTGACACGAAGCCTAAATTCTGCTTTGTGATGCCAAAGCTACTAATTTGTTTCAGCTTTATATCTTCACGTTAGTTTGATTTCATGCTTTTCAGATATATGCCAAGGCAGAGTTTATCATAGCCTTCTTTTTTTCAGATCATAGCTTTACCAAGCGGAAATCAACCCCCACAAATGAATCTTTCCAGCTATTGAATTATTTGTGAAGCTGCTCCCTGTATTTGCTTCAGCTCACTGACCTTGAATATCTGCACTGCATGGGGGCTGTTATACATGAAATCTGGTTATTGTTGTATGGAGTAATATTTTTAAAAAACCTCCCCACCTTCTGTGCAACATGCCTCTCCCTATGTGAGGAAAAAGTGTTACTGTACTCTAATTTTCACTATTCACAGGGTGCTGCAGAGGTATGCCTATGAATTACCTTGCTCATGTGTCCTCCTAACTTCCCTGATATGTGTGATTTTCATATTTTTCTTTGTTGAACTCATTTTTAGACATTGTAAGACAGCATCTTAGGAAAATCTGACTTTATTTTTTACATGCTTGCTAGCTAAAATAACTTAGCTATACAGGTAAGGCAAAAACTGCCATGGTCAACAGAGCCACAAGCAAAGGATCAAGAGAATGAATGACTGTGAAAAGTAGCCAAGCTCCAGAAACATTGCTGTATTGTCCTGGAGCAGGAGCTCGAGAAGAGCCAGAGACACATTTTCCAAGATTTGGAACCCAGGACCCATTCTCCAAGATCTGGCGGCGGCAAAAACAAGCTTTGTTTTTGGTCATCTCAATGGCAGGCTTGTTGGCTTTTGTTTGCTTGTTTCTTTAAAAAGGAGTATTTGTCCTGTTATTCAGATGATGTCCTCAATGTGGAATTCCCCACCATTTGGAAGGCTTCTCACTAACCTGTCCCATGGAAATAGGCAATAGCAAAATAGAATGGAAAGGAAGAGGAAGAGTAAAACAAGACATTGGGGATGCTGAAATTAATACAGTAAACCTCCAAATACATTTAAGATCAGAGCTGACAGTTTTTAGCAACAGGCTCAATCAAACTTAATGTTCTACCAGAAATCTGCAATTCATACTGACATATTGGGGCAACAACTGGGGCCACAATTGACAAGGAGGACCAATAATAATCTCCCTGGCTTCCTGGTAAAGCAACTTTTGTTGTTATTATTTGTTTGCTAGCTACACAAAGAGCAACTTAACTTCCTTGTCCATTTATAGCATATTGAAAGCATAAAAGTAGTATAGAAGTGCAACATTAAATTGCTACATTTTGCACTTCTTTTGTAAACCTATTTTTTCTAATGATACCATAATGTGTAACCATATATTATAATATAATATATTTTGTAACTGGAACCAGGGCTCACCCTTGCAATCATTGTTCAGTGGCAGGGACCCACTCTTCCTTGTCACAGTGTGCTAAGCAGTTTCCTCTTTCCACCTGCAAGTCGGGTAAACTATGTATCTCTGAGCATATGCAGAATACTCCTAGCTCTTATATTAGTCATAGCTAGCTCCCAGACATATCATGCTGGGGGATAGCCTTGGTAGCACCTTACTTGAATACAGAATCATTGGTTGATAGTCCAGCTGGTACTCTTCATCCTCAGCAATGACAGTACAACAGGAGTAATCCCAGATCCAAATATCCAAATATTTCAAGCGACGAACAATACTACACTCGAGTAAGAAAAATTTGTGGCTGAATCTTCCACACATCAAGCATCTGCTTCTCTTATGTTTCCTTAATTTTTTTTAAACCAGGTTATGACAATTACAGTTATTACCTCTGTTTACAGAACGTGTGTGACCTCTCTCTCTCTCTTTTGTGTATAGATGAAAATATGGTGGAACATTTGATTCTTAGCTATAATACCTGAATTCTGTGGGTTGACATATTATCTTACAGTGTAGGGCCTATATGATTTTTATGTACCATATTTTCCGGCGTATAAGACGAGTTTTTAACCCAGGAAAATCTGGGTTAAAGTCGGGGGTCGTCTTATACACCAGGTAGAAGGAGGAGGAGGAGGACAGAGGTGGGGGCGGGAAGAAGCCTTGGGAAAGAAGAGGACAAGGAGGACAGAGGTGGGGGCAGGAAGAAACCTTGGGAGAAGAGGAGGATGAGAGGAACCCTAAGGCGATCCTCTCCTGGGGTTTTCTTGGCAAGATTGGTTCAGAGGAGGTTTGCCATTGCCTTCCCCTGCGGCTGAGAGTGTGTGACTTGTCCAAGTTCACCCAGTGGGTTTCATGGCAGAGTGGGAATCAAACCCAGGTCTCCAGAGTGGTAGTCTAACACTCAAACCACTACACCAGGGGTAGGCAACCGTTCCCCTTTAAGGGCTGAGGGGCTTCAGCTCCCAGAATCCCAGGAGCTATTGGCCAACATGGGACTATTGGCCAACATGGCTGAGGCTTCTGGGAGCTGAAGTCCCTCGGCCCTTAAAGGGGAAAGGTTGCCTACCCCTGCACTACACCATGCTGGTTCTTATTCCTATGTACTACCTATGAAACAATTGCAGACTTTTTTGTTGTTCTTGTGGGTCTTCAAGTCCTTTCCGACTTATGGCAACCCTAAGGCAACCTTATCATGGGGTTTTCTTGGCATGTTTCTTCAAGTGGGGGTTGCCATTACCATCCTCTGAGGATGAGAGTGTGTGACATGCCCAGGGTCACTTACTTGGCTGCACATTGTACATACCCTAGAAGGCATCACCTAGTAGTATATTGGCAGTCCTTCCCGCCCAACACTTCCTCATTTCCCCCCAAACATCTCATAGCTGGGAGATGGAAATAATTTTTAAAGCAGCATTTAAATCTGGACTATTTTTTTAAAAAGTAAGGTCCAAAACACACTGCAGATATAAATGCTAGGGAACATGGAAGCTGTAGTTTGTTGTGTTTATAAGTGACAGTTTTCCTGCTAAGTACCTGCATGTCATAAGCATTTGAATTAAAATTACCATATTGAAATCAAATCTGATGTTTTTTTTAATTTTTATTTGGTGTGCGTTGGAAGAGGGGTAGTCTTATACAGCGAATATATCCCAGGCTCTACATTTTAACACTGGAAAAGTTGGGGGTCATCTTATATGCCCAGTTGTCTTATATGCCGGAAAATATGGTACATTTCATAGCTGAAAAGAGGGATCCATACAGCCAAGCAACATTAGAGTATGGTAAAAAAGGGCTGGCCAGGCGAGAAGAGGGCAAGAGTTCTTAATAAAGACTGACACGGAGAACTATTGTTTTAAGCAAATAAACCTTGTCATTTATATATTGGGCTTAGGAAAACTTTTTAAAAATACCCTGATCAATAAATACATTATACTGTGTGTGCGTGCAGCATGATTAGCAATAAATGCATTATATAATACATCATTGTAAAATCAAAATACCTTTATCACTGCCAGCTCAAAATCACAGCTTTCTCTCAGATCCATGGTCACTGCATGAGCTCTCTCTCTGCCCAGGGCATGATCAGATCAAATCCCAGCTTTCCCATAACATTCATAGGGTCACTTTTTGCTACTCATAGCCCCTCAGCCTCACCTAATTTACAGGGATGTTGCTACAATAAAAATGGGGACCGGGTGCAGAAAAATAATGTCAAATACTTTTTCAGCTCCAAGAAATAAATAGAAGGAAATACCAATGACCTTTTCCAGAGTCTTACCAAGGCTACAGTCTTGCATGCATTTACCTAGGAGTAAGTCTTGCTGAACTAACTGGACCCCAGTTTTCAGTAGATACACTCTGACTGCATTGTTAATCTAAATAGAAAATCCTCTGCCGAAAATTCTCTCAAACAACAACAATAACAACAGCAAAAACCAGGCAACCAGTAAATCCCATCTGATGCTGGATCTCTACAAGTTACATTTTATTTCCCATGGCACTGTGAAACCCTGTGCACAAATACATACAAGATAAGTAAGGCAAAGCGAAAGGTGTTGTGGAAAAGAAATCCAGTAAAACTAAACCTTAAAATATAAGGTTTATATGCAGATCTCAAAAACAAACAGATCTACAGACAGAATACACATAGGGAGAATTAGTTTTTGTTTTTTTTAAAAAAAATCCTTCTCTACAATATTTATCCTATTTTATGGGAATGAGGCAGAAATCCAATAAAAGGGAAAATTTATGTCTCTGTGAGAGAGATTGGCAAAGAGCTTGTTGGCTGCACAGTTCTAAGTGAGCTGTAATTTGAAGGAAAAGCCTCCCTTTCCTTACCTAAATAAGCAGTATCCACACTGTAGAGAGAATGCAGTTTGACTCCACTTTAAATGCCATGGCTCCATCCTACAGAATCCTAGGATTTGTAGTTTTGTGAGGCACCAGCACTCTTTGGCAGAGAAAGCTAAAGACTTTGGGGGGAAGCAGACGGGTGGCACGGGGCCGCTCCAGGAAGCTGCGCCGCGGGGCCAAGGTATCCGCACACCTCGGCCCTGCGGCGCAGCTTCGCTGCCCCTGGAAGGAGCGCTAAAATAGCGCTCCTTCCACAAATCGCCGAAGGTGTGCCGCAAAAGGCTGCCGGCTCACCTTTGGCAGCTTTTCCGCTGCAGCGCGTGCGGACGCTGCAGCAGAAAAGCATCCTCGGAGCGCCGGCTGTGCGGAGGGCCGGCTGCTCCGAGGACATTTTCGGGAAGGGGTTGGGGCGCCCAGCGTGTGGCTGCCCCTCCCCTTCCTTGCTCTGAAGGCAGCGCTTTGCGCCGTCTGCTTAGCCCCTTTGTAATCCCAAGATTCCTTAGCACTTAAAGTGGTGTCAAACTGTGTTGTTTCTACCGTGTAGATGCACTGAGGTCAATATCACACTAGACTGTTATAGCGCTATTCCACGTATCAGTTAATGGCAGCCTCTGTGGTTTGTAGTTTTGTGAGGCCCAAGGGCTTTCTGGTTGAAATTTCTAAATGCCCCTCCCTGAACTGCAGATCCCAGGATTCCACAGGAGGCAGCCATAGAGGTTAAAGTGGAATCACAGTGCTATAATAGTGTAGTGTGATATTCAGTCCTGAGTCACACAGGCTGTTGAAGCAAACCTTTCTCCCATTCCTCTTGTTATTGCTTGACCCTACTGAAAAAGGCAAAACTCCAGTCCATCTTGCAGAAGTTAATTCAATGCAAAGTAACTGAAGAAGCATTGGAGTTTGCAGCAGAAGGAGGGGTAATTCTGGGTTCTTTAAGACAGAGCAGAGAAACAAGGAATACAAAGGACTAGCCATGCCCTGGCCAATCCATGGCTATTATAGGGCATGTGTGTGTTGGGCTTTCTGAACTTTTAAATTTAAATATTTTAAATTCAATATTTAAATTTAAATTTTAGGTTCTCCTGTATTATGCTTCTATATTATGAAGCAGGGTGACCATCGGAGTCTTTATTCAATTGCAAAAGTATTTATTAAAAGTGCTTTAACCTTCCTCTGCATAAAAATGCATTCCTTTTTTTATTAGATTTTTTAAAAATGAAGTTTGGAATGGAACATTGTTATATTTTCCTTGTTTTGCTCTTTGTGTCCTCCTCAAATATATGCAAACTCTCTTTTCTCTCTGCCTGCTGTGCACTGATGAAATCATTTCATGGAGTGATTTACAGTACCTTCTATTAATTTCTTTGTCATTTTAGAGCTAAGTTGCTATATATTTTTATGTGTTTATAATTCATATCATTTTGTTCAAATATGCTGTCATACAGGTATACCTGGTGAGTTTTGATCTATTTTTATTTGCCTTATCAGCTAATATTGTTGGATGCCTTTAGCCCCCCCCCCCCCCCCCCCCGTAGTTTTGTAGACTCCCTCAAAGTTGCCAGTGAGCATATTTCTTTTACTTTTATGTTTGTTCCTGCAATGAAACAGGATAAAGGTCTGTGCTTGTAATTCTTATCCTTGGAAGCAAGTTCTCACCTTACAACTTTGGGCCCTTGGTATCTGCTGGGGTTTGGTTCCACCCCCCATGGATAGCAAAATCTGTGGGTGCTCAAGTCTCATTAAGTACAACGGCATAGTAAAATGGTGTCCATTATATAAAATGGAAAAATCAAGGTTTGCTTTTGGGGAGATCTCTCTCTCTCTCTCTCTCTCTCTCTATATATATATATATATATAGAGAGAGAGAGAGAGAGAGATTTGCAAATCATGGATCATGTAATCTATGGATGAAGAATCCATGGATACAAAGGGCCGACTGTATTCTACTCTCCAGTACCATTTTCTTGCACTATGACGACTAGTTTCTCTCTCTCCCTGCCCTACTCTATATCTATAGGGAACCCAATATGGTGGCCATAAGTCCTACTGTGCCAACAAAATCAGGCTGGGGTTATGCTGTTTGCTTTGTTTTTTGTTTTCCCCAGTTGTGCAAGGGAATGGGATAATTTCTCCATTCATTTGCATAGGAGAAGCTACCATGTTGGAAAAATAGTTGGAGGTGGAAGACAAGGCCATCCTCTTCCGCTAAGCACCCTAGGAGGAACAAGGTCTTTGCTGGGAGGAGGCTTCTCCCACCGGCTTTTCAACAGGTAGTTTCTCCCCTGTTGTGCAAATGAATGAAGAAGTTACTCCACCGGCAATGAGGTGGAGAAAAAAAGAGGATTTGGAAGAGACAGCAAAATGGCAGAAGGGGCAAGCCATAGAGGGAGGATGTAAAACCAAGGCATGTGTGTAGAGTTGGTGGAAGGTTAACCAGATAGGAAGGAGGGAGGACAGCCAAAGATGGGGAGAGAAAGATGAGGAGAGTGAGGAAGGGAATGAGAGGGAAGAAGAACTTAGGGTGCTTAGCTGGAGAGAGGGAAGGGGTGCTGAGAGAAGCAAGAAGGGTGTGAGGGAAAAGGAGAGAAAGGAAAATCCAGAGGGGATAGGAGCCCAAGGGGAGCAGGATGCTCCAAGAGATGGGAGCCAGGGAGTGAGAAGAGGAATCAGAGACATTAAGGGGAGCAGGGCAGGAGGGGAGCAGAGAGAAAGAAAGAGAGAAACAAGAGACAGAGAGGGAATGTACATGTACGTACCAGCACAGAAGAGGAGTGGGTCGGGTCTGTCCAATATTGGCATACCTACAAAAAAGTGAATTTGTGCCACTGCCCAGAATACTCAATAACATCTCAAATTGGAAACCTCTGATACCAGTATATAATTTCCATTTGCTTACTCCACCGTGGCATCTTCCACAAACCATTCATACGTTTTACTTATCCAGCATGCTCTGCAGCTAAATACTTTTCTCCTGTTTTAGCACCTTTAATCTTTTTTGGTACTGTCGTTTTCTTGTTGCTGGGATCGTGTGTGTGGGATACAGTGTTTTTGTGCAAAATGTTTTTGTGGAGAACAGTATTAGTGCAAAAAGTAGCATTTTGTGGGGGAACACCTTTGCAGATTTTTTTTACAAGAAAGACCCCAAATGCTTTTACTATTCTAAACCCCTAGATTTTCCTATAGAAATGTTTTACAAGGGACTCATTTCTAGAATTTCATGAATTTCTAGATATTGCTACATCCCACCTCTCCTCATCCTTGGCTTGTGGTAATAGGATATGAACTATGACAACATCTGGGAGTCCACCATTCACCACCTGAATTAATACTTTCATCTTTTAAGAATAATTTCCCCAGAGCTGGACATTTCGCAGCCCACCTTTGCTTTCATTAGAAATCAGTTTGAAAATTACACCAAGAGGGAGACCCCATCCATTAAACAGAGTGAATTCCAGTACTTGCTTGCTTCTTCCCTCTCTAGTTCCCCCCCCCCTTGTATCTCTTTGTGTCAATGGAAGGCAATGTATTTGTCTCTGTTAGATTATAAGCCTGCTGGTGGAGACTATAGGAATACAGAAAATTTACCTTAGACATTTTAAAGATGCTTTATAAGTACAGTGCTGTTGCTACTGCTACCACTACTACTAATATTTCAGTAGTACCAGTGGTGCCTGAGTTTGTGTCATTGGTTCAAACTCAGCTTGTACTGAAACATTTCTTAGTGCCCAACAATTCCTTCTCCTGTCTCCCATCCACATATTAAGATCTTTCTTCTCCTCCTGTTTGCGTAAACAAGGAGCCCTTTCTATCTTCCAAGACCACAGTGTGAGATTTACCAACCTTATTGGTGCAAACCTGGTCTATGACCCCCAAGTCTTTTTTCACATTATTTACTAGCCTATCTGTGATGTACGAAGCCTTCAACCTTCACATCAGGCAGTCATCACTGATACATTTCTCTTTGTTCCTAGTATGAGCATATCGCCAACTCCTCCTACCTGTATAAAAAAAAAACTGTTCCTAAATTTAGAATAATAAAAGCAATTATTGATTGATTGATTGTAAAATGCTGTTTTTAAGCAGCATGTGCATAGCACCTGCTTCGCATGAATTCAGGTTGACAGTGAACGTAGAGAACATGCAGGGAATTTTTCAGTACAGTTCTGTGCTTGTTTACTTAATAAGTTCCACTGGGTTCCATTTGACTTTATCCCGGGTAGGAGAAGAGTGCTGAGGATACTGTGGATAGCCAAAAAGGCAAACAAATGAGTCCTTGAACAGATCAAAGCAGATCCCTCCCATCCATCCATCCCTCAAAGCCAAGATGATGAAACTAAGGCTGTCATACTTTGGCCACATCATAAGAAGGCATCACTCATCAAAAAGCCATTAATGCTTGGAAAGGTGGAGGAGAGTAGAAAGAGAGGAAAACTGGACACCAGATGGCTAGACTCGATTAGTGAGGTCGTGGGCATGAATCTGGAGGACTTAAGCAGAGCAGTGGAGGATAGCAGGTCTTGGAGATATCTCAGCCACAGGATCACTATGAGTTGGGGCTGATTCAAGGGCAGTTAACAAGAACAAGAGCAACAACAAAGTGTATACAGTATACAGTAGTGGAGCTCATTACAGTCCCCATCATTCAAGTTGATTTTATTTACTTATTACTAAAAATTACATTACAAAGCTATGAATCAAATCCAGATGCCTGTTTTAGAGAATATTGTCTTCATTTTCAGTACTTGAGACATCTTCTACAAGACTTGTGTTGTTGTGTGCCTTCAAGTCATTTGTGACTTATGGCAACCCTAAGGTGAAGCTATCATGGGTTTTCTGGAGCTGAGAGTGTGTCACTCACCAAAGGTCCCCCAGCCATTTTCCATGACTAATCAGGGAATCAAACCCTGATCTCCAAAATCCTAGCCCTACCTACACTCAAACCACTAACCCACGCTGGCTCTCTAAAAGATTAATTGAAACTTATTCATTGGAATAAAAAGCAGGGTGGTACAATGGCCAAGACTTTACAAAGCAAGAAGTCCCCAGCTCATATTTTGCATCTGCTGTGAATTTTGCTTCCCTCCTCTGCAATGTGGGAATAATCACACTGACTTACATTGCAGAGTTCTACTGAGAATTACAAGGTAATGTATGTGAAATGCTTCAAATACTTTGAAGCACTATATTAATGCTAAGATAATTAGGTCTGTTATTATTCCTTACTGTCACCTTGTTCATGCAAACTCCTTTGTACTTTGACCTTCCCTTATATAAATATCTTTATTATTCTAGTTGAGTTCCAACACTGGCCCCAAGAGAGAGCCTAAGGCATATATTGATTATCTGCCTTTTAATGGCACTTTTCAAAAGCTCCACTAAAATGTCTGTAAACAGGGCTGTTTTTTTATGCTGTGCATGGCTACAAATCTGCTGCTTTTAACAAAGTGCTATCTCTTCTTCAGGGATCTTCATTCCAATACTGTCATTCCTTGCCATTCTTACTCTTCAGTTTTTTCCCAATAGCATTTCATCATTTCCATATCCCTTTATTAATTGTATTGGCTAAAGTGATGCCTCACTTAACTTGCCAGTTCTCCAAATCATGGTGCACTATATCTTCTCAAGTTTATTTAAATCTTTGTATTTGTAGGGGAGTTAATATTTAAATTAATTAAGATATTTAATTTAGTTAATTTCTTCATTTTTACCTCATTTTTTTCACTTCAGGTGCCCTTAAGGTAACGTACAACAATAACCTGGTATTGAAGCAGGATAGTCTTTTAATAAAATGAAATAAAACACTTAAAACAAACAGCAATAGCTGGGATTTGAAATCACTATTTCAGTTTATGATCAGTTAAAGGTGAAGCTTTTGCTTGCTTCACCTATGTAAAATAAATTGCAAATGGTCATCTGCTGGAATTAGGTATTAGGATTGCTCAAGTTTATGGAATCTGTAAACAGAACTCCAGCTATAAGCAACAAATAATTAAATTAGTGAAATCCTCCTTGCTCTGCTAATCTTTTCCCCCAACAACTGTAAACACAATTTTTGAGCCTACAAAGCTGTCAGTAGTGCCAGTCTAGCCCAAGACTGTGTGTGTAATACTGTCAGCAAGTTTTAGGGTGTCTTCTGTTGCCGCACATTCATGTTCATATGTTTATATGGCTTGTGTCACTATAGATACTAGACTGAAGGAATATTTGTCAGAGGTGTGATAAATGATCTGGAGTATCTTAATTTTATGTCACAAAAATTCTGTGGCTATGTGTCTAGGGAATGTTGATAACAGTGATGAGCTAGATATAGGTAAATTTAGGAGCAGTAAAAGAGACGACAAAGGACATAAGTGGTCATAACTACCTACCTTTGAGGAAGCACATATGTAATTCTGGACAGGGCATAATCCTTGTTACTGGCAGTACAGTACAGTAGCCTTCTATACTACTTATTCCAGAATTAAATAGTTTATTGAGACAAGGTATTAGAGCAACATCGGAAACTACTACCATCCACAACTTGTATGTGTCCAGACTACTGACATATTTAAGCCCCACTTCCGCATTTTTTCAGGGGGAAGAATTATTTCAGCCCAGTGAAATACATATATATATATATATATATAAATATATTTACTATTCCCTTACTTGAGTACAAGTGTGATGTTCTCTCCCCATCCACCTCAACTAGTAATTTGAAAGCTGTAGGGCATGCTCAGCAATTTAAAGTTTTGAGTGTTGTGACTCGATTTTGCTTGGTATAGAAAACACTTGTTGGCTATGATGTGCATACCCTTCACTTTAGACCAGGAGTACACATTCAGTGGCTTTGGAGAAGTAAATTAGGCCAAGGACATTTTAGAAAAAAAAATTAATAGAGAAGGCAGAAATCTAAAAATGATAGATTCTGATGGAGTGAGTTCTAGGCTATATTTCTCTTGTTGCATTTCTAATTGAATGAGAGGGTGGGCTTTTTTTTTAGAGTAGACACTTGCCCACACTGTGACCCACGATCCCAATGGCACTCTGAAAAACAAGAAGTCTCACTTCTCCCAAGCATACAGCTCTGTGCCTGGATTATGCTATTCTGCAGAGACACCTGCATGATAAAATGCTCCCCTCAGACATTCCTACATATACAAAACCAGTGTGTCTTGAAAAGGCTAGGTTAAAACCTGTCTCTCAGACATGCTAATCTTCTCAGAGAAGGGATTTTTGGTAATACAAGAGCATGCCATCATGCAAGTCCAAACTGAATCTGGAAATCTAGACGCCAGATTTCGAGTTCACCTGCTGTTTGTTAGATTGAAATTGTAGTATTCATGGCTTCAGTCTCTTTCTCTCTCTGGAGTGAAGAGCAGTTGTTGGTTAGAGATTAGAATTATCCACAATCTTCATCCGCTACCCACTTTTTACTAGGATTGCATTCTTTAATTAGCAATCAAGCAACTAAAATGTTAGCTGCTTAATGAGCGAGGGCTAGTTTTTCTTAGTGGAGGTCAAAGTTGGAGGGGTGCTATTTTGGTCCTGTACAAAATTATAACAAGAATTAAAAGAAGAATTGAAGAGGGCTTCCTGGCGGTAAGTGAGTATTTATGTTGAACTGTAACTTTTCCCACATTTCATTTAGTATCTCAAAAACTCACCTGTGCAGAGATTTGGTAAAATATACATTTATTTCAATGAAATCAATACATTTTGACAAGAGGGAGATACAGTGGCCCTTGGTATCCACTCAAGTGTGGTTCCAGGACCCTCTGTGGATACAAGCATTTGTGGATGCTGGAGTCCCATTATGTACAATGCTGATGTAAAATTGTATCCCTTATCAATTGGAAAAAACAAAGTTTCCTTTTTTGGAGAGGAAAAATTCTGGAATATTTTCACGCCATGGATGGTTGATTCTGTGGATACAGAATCTGTGGATATGGAGAGCTGACTGTATATTTCATCATATTGCTCCCACCCTAGCATTCTTTGAGTTAGTGTCACATAGAGCTTATGCTTCTGTGTTTGTCTTGCAGTTCCCCACATATTCATAGCTTTCTTCCCATTTCATTAAAAGGCTTATATTAATTTGTGGATGATTTATGGAGTTGCTGGGCCTTCTTAGTGACACGAACCTCTTGGGTTTTTTTGTGTTTTTTTGTGTTGTTGTTTTTTTGTTTTTTTTTTATTATTCTTCCATGGTAACTTTAGAGCAGTGGCTCATTGCAATGGGGATGCAGTGGCTCAAGTGATTAAGACACTGACTCTGTTGATTGCAAGATCGGCAAGTTGGCAGTTCGAGGCCCGGGTGCTGCATGATGGAGTGAGCTCCCATCACTGATCCCAGCTTCTGCCAACCTAGCAGTTCAAAAGCATGCAAATGCAAGTAGATAAATAGGTACCACTTTGGTGGGAAGGTAAACAGTGTTCTGTGCAATCGTGCTGGCCGCATGATCACAGAGTAGTCTGACAACGCTGGATCCTCGGCTTAGTAACGGAGATGAGCACTACCCCTGCGGTCAGACCTGACTTGACAACCTTGTCAACAGGGAATTACTTTAACTTTAACTTTAGAGCACCATCTGTTTTGTCCTAATTCAGTTGGATGCTTTAGACTAATGCTCAGAGAAAAGGAGCTGTGTGTAGCCCAGATACCTTTGTCTTATGTCTGAGTAAGGTCATTGTATTTTGTCAGGGAAGGGGGATTGGCAGATAAATTTGCTATGGATTGTCTCCTCCCTTCACCTTCACTTTAAACTGACCTCAAATATGTTACAGCTCCCATAATCCCATACCTAACATAGCCATTGGCCACACTGCCTTGGGTATCCTAAAAGCTGTAAGCCCTCTCCCCAAATAATCTTTCAGACAGCGGTGGCTGGTGGTTGCATGCCAATATGCTTTTATTTTGACTTAAAATAACCTCCCTGGGTCCTGTTTAAAATAACATTGTGTCACAAAGGAAATATCCCGTTCTTGATAATGAAGCTGACCATTATCTAGTGACTGGTTAGAAGCTACTTTAAAAGAAATAATAATGATAAATTACATTGTTTCTGCTTTCCATTTTAGGGCTTCTTCAGTAAACGGCTTAAAGGTTCAATCAAAAGAACAAAGAGCCAATCAAAGTTGGACAGGAACACCAGCTTCCGTCTTCCATCTCTTCGGCCTGCTGATGAGAGGTAAGAGTTTTCATGGAGAACAAAGAAGAGTACTCATTTCCACTTCAAGATATTTGACATGCTATATAAATCTTTGTATGAGCAGGCATTTCATAAGAAACCACGAAGAAGTTGCATTGCAACTCAGTTTACTTTTGCTTTGCTGTCAGAATGCTAAGACATAGATTACAATTTACCAACCACTTGCAGTATTACAGCCACTTTGACAAGACATTGAAATCTATTTGATACTTTCCCTTACCCACTTGTGCCAATGGCATGAATAGCATGTCCCAATCAATACCATATAAGTGTGCCAGAACAGCTTCCAAGAAGTGCAGCTGTGTTAGTTTGTAGCAAAAACATCAGAGCTTTATGGCACCTTAGATAAACTGATTTATTATGACATGAGTTTTTGTTTCATGTGTGGACTCTGTTTCATACACATTTCAAGTGTCACAGGTGTTACTGTCTACAAAGAGCTGAAAAATTCCAAGGGATTGACCATTGATGAAATAAGAAATCCTACAGTTACACAAATCCCATGCATCTGAGGAAGTAGGCTGGTCTACCAAAGCTCATGCTACCAACTTCTTTCATTCAGTTAGTCTCAAAGGTACTGCAAGATCCTTTGGCATACTAATTTTCCAGTCTTTGAATTCTTACACAAACCCTGTGTGATTAAACCTTCATTAAAGAGGGCTTGTCTTCCAAAATCGGTGCAGATCCCTTGCTCAGTTATAGTCGTGCTTGCTTCCAGTTCAGGTAGCTGTTCATCCCATGAGGAGAAGACTCAGTCAGGTAAAGTGCTTTCTTTCTTGTGGTCTACTCTTAAGTTGATTTGAGATGAACAGGCTCCAAGGCTTGGCAGCTTTCTTAAGTTTTACAGTGTTGTTGCATTTTTATTTTCATTCTTTTCATTAGAGACTGTTTGCTATTGTCATGGTGTGCTTCCTTAATCAATAACACAATCTTCTTTGTTTAGAGCACAGCAGAATAAAATCATGGTGACAGGAAAGCTTTACAAACATCTAACTGTCTTGTTTAATCTGTGATTTATGGAAAGCCTGTCCTGTAGGTGTGGGTTTCTAATGGGTGACATTGCTAATCAATATAATATCCCATACACTGCAGTAACAGAAGGAGTCTTATGAACCACTCTTGTGGTGGGGCTTATTCTGCACTATAAAGCTCATGAATTTGTTTAGATCAGAATGTTGGGTCCTAACAGTGAAAACATTTGAAAAGTCTGGTGATAACTTTATTTTGGGGGGCAGAAGGGGGTTCATTCAGCAAGGAAGAGATCCAGTTCTAGTATAATAGGAAGCTTGTGACAAAGTACCATGACACTGAGGGGTCTCCTAAAGATACTCTGTTTGCTTTGGGTGTTGATGCTACTTTACAGACCAACATTATCCATATGGTTGTCAATTTTCACAAAGCATGATGGTATTCTTCTTTAGCACCCCCCCCCCACACACACACACACGTATATATATACAAACACAAGTACTGTAATTGGAAAGTGTTGGTGAGATTCCTCCTCCAGACTGGAAGATAGACCAATGGATGAACTTCAGCTCCCATCCTTTTGCTCCCGAGGAATGGCAGCAAAGGCAAGTTGTTTTGCTTTTGTTTTTTCTTTCTTTTCCCCAGTAGTAAATTAATCATTGGAGAAAGTAGTTTGAGCTCAGAGGACTTTCTCCAAACCTGATCCCTCCCCACAATGGTTATGGTGGAAACCGGTAGAACTCTGAGCCCTCCTTTTGTTTGGGAAACAGCCACTGGAAGAGAGACTCAGGGCCTTTACAGACTGCCAGAAATAATGAAGCTTGAGTCCACTTTAACAACTGGCCTGGCTCAGTGCTAGGGAATCATGGGAATTGTATTTTTTTCTGGGACATTGAGCCTTCTCTGTCAGAGAGCTCTGGTACCACATAGACAACTCATAGAATCATAGAGTTGGAAGAGACCACAATAAACTACTGTTCCCATGATTCCTTAGCATTGAGCCAGGACAGTTAAAGTGGCCTCAAGCTGCATTATTTCTGGCAGTTTGTAAAGGCCCTAAGTCTTTCCTCCTCTGTCATTGCTTCAAAATCAGAACAAGGGCTTGCTGTCCCTTTGTCTATAGGAAGGATTGGCAATATGTGTCCCTCTAGATCAGTGGTTCTCAACCTTTCTAATGCCGTGACCCCGCAATACAGTTCCTCATGTTGTGGTGACCCCAAACCAAAAAAAAAAAATTTGGTGGCTACTTCAAAACTGTAATTTTGCTACAGTTATGATTCGGAATGTAAATACCTCTCCGCCTCCTAGGCTTCTGTCCTCCGGCGCTTGCTGCGTCCGCCCACTGATGACGTCAGCAAGCGCCGGACACACGTAATACGCTGCTATGGACTGTGGAGCTTCCCCCGCCCCTTAGGCCCCGGACGGATGATGCGCAACTTCTCAGCAGCTAAAGCCATCGGAAATATGTATTTTCCGATGGCTTTAGGCGACCCCTGTGTTTTGGTCGTTCGACCCCCGCCGGGGTCACGACCCACTGGTTGAGAACCGCTGCTCTAGATGTTACTGGATTGCAGCTCTCATCAGGCCTAGCACATAGCAAATAGTGATGGGTGGTGAGAGTTGTAATTCTACAACTCTTTAGTGCCTCCTTATTCTACATAATGCGTCTGAAATTAGAAGAAGGGGCTGGCAAGAAGATTCTGTGGAAGCTGCTACTATGATTAAAAAGCACACAGTTAAGTCAGTGGCCTACTCAATCATCCCATTTGGTTCCTTTTAATGGCAGAACAGGGAGTCAACAGTTCCCCTCTATGCTTAGGCTTCATGCCTGCACATTATTTTCTGCTGCTGGGCATATTTCCTGGCAGCATTATGGCGGTATGGATGTGGAGCTGCATTCTTGGAATTTGGGGATGATATGGGATCCTTGGCCTTCTGTTTCGTTTTCGTTTTTTTTCCCCTTTCTTATACATTCCTCACATTTGGAGCAAATTTCACTTTACAAAGTATAAACAACAAAAGGCAGCGTCGATCTAGTTGTCTTCACAGCCGCAGAAGAGAAAACTTCCGCTGCCAGTGGATCTTCTCACTGGAGTAATGGGGTGGATGGGTTTTGAACTGTTTTACAATACCTGCACAGCTTTCTCAAGCTTAGTCTTTAGTGCAGTGCTTAAAATAAACTTGTTACCCATTCTTGTTTAATTCAGAAGCACTTCAGAACAATAGGCAAGAGAGAAATTTGACCAGACGCTTTTGCATTGCAGTCCGACTTTGGCAGAAGAACCTGGTTACCTAAACCTCAGTCAGGAAACATCAGCAAGAGCTCTTTTTATTTATTTCCCTAAGGAATGCATACCCCACCCTGCCAAAGAATTTTCCTATGCACCTTCCCACACCCCATATCTTTAGAGTTACTACTCTCCCAGCTGCTAACACACCTCTGCTACAGCTACTGCAATGTAGCACTTGCTTGTGCCCATATGAAATAAAATTGAGTTCCAGCAAATGGACGATGCTGGAAATCTAGTTTAGGTCTCAAGATATTTTCAGAGTCCCTACCCTGTCAGCTCCCTACCTTATCCTTTATCACATGCACAACCCAATAAGAGAACTGGGGATCTTGCTTTTTATGTGAATGGTTCATTATGCACTTTATTACCCACAATAAGGAGAGTGTGGGAATTGACTTTGAAGCCCCAGACCGGCTCTTGATAGCAATTCAGGTAGAATCTGAATATTCATCTCATGTCTGAACAGGTTATATACATCCGTGTTTAACATTATGCAAATTAATATGCTTGTTTTGCATTATCCAGCTAAATTTCAGGCATTATCCTAAACTGATTGCAAATGTTTGCAGTATTGGGGTTGGTTTTTGTTCTGTTTTGTTTTTTGTTTTTTTAAAGAATGGAGGATTATAATGGTAAATGGGGACAGAATACGAGTAAAGAAAGGAACAGGCATTGCTGTTTTTGTTACAGGAGGGATTGGGATGCTGAGTGGAGACTATGGGGGGTTGCAGACTGCCAGAACTATTGCAAATTGAGTCCACTTTTAGGGTTAGGGTTAATGCTAGGGAATCATGGGAATTGTTATTTTTCTGAGACATTGAGCCTTCTCTGTCAGAGAGCTCTGGTGCCACAATAAAATACAGTTCCCATGATTCCCTAATCCTAACCCTAACCCTTAAAGTGGACTCAATTTGCACTATTTCTGGCAGTCTGCAACCCCCCTATGAGAGGCAAAGCAGATAGTGCTTTGTGTTCTTTAGCTGTTAATGGCACACCAAAGGGAGATGGACTGTTAATCTTATTGAATAGTAAAAAATTGGCAAGACCAAGACATTTGTTCAGTATTTTTTTTGTCAAAATATAGTGATGTATTATCATATAATGTAGTTAATGATAGTAACTCTATTTCAAATGACATTTGACACCTTTAGGCACATTCCAGCTCTAGCAGATGTTCATCACAATTATGCAAAGTGTTGGAACTGGAGAAGTTGGATGACTTTTTAAGTTATTTTCAGTGTTGCTTGAGCCTTATAAAACTCATTAGTGCTTGGGGGGGAAATAATAAAAGGGTACTAGTATAATAATGTGAGTGGCCCACTACAAATAGCTTAATCCTATGAGACAATCTGGCCATTTAAATCCATGTTTTTGGTAGTGTAACAGCTGGTGGCGGAACTCACTGAGCTTTTCTCCTAGCAGCAAGCAGGAAGGTTTTAGCTCATAGATATGAGTAACATGATAGAAAGGAGCTTTTGCAGAAGTCATTAGGGTTGGAGTTCTGACGTAAGGAATGCACGTTCCTTTCCAGAACATCTTGTTTAACCTAATGCCTTTATCGTGTTTAATATTAAATCATGTATCTGTGACTCCTTCTAAATCTCCATTTTAATGTTAAAAACAGTTTGTCTTCCATCTCCATAGTTTTATGACTTTTATGGGGTTTTTTAAAAAAAAAAATTCAGTGAAGTTTTACACAGCCTTTAAAGGATGAAACTCATACCTTTGCAGTGGTTTGCCAGATGTTTCATTCTGCTAGATTTTGTCTCTTTTCTCTTGTCAGACATTCTCACTGGTGGGCATCACCATATAAAGCTACGGTTATTTGAGCCTCCATAACTGTTCATAACAAAGTGTGGTTATCTGGGTGCTTATATTTAAAAGCCTTGGGTATTTCGCATCAATGGTCTTTTAAAATCTTTAATAACTTTTTTTAAAAAATAGGGCTCACTGGGGATAGAAAAGTATATGCTGATGGTTTTATGCAAGCTGTGGTACAAGTAGAGATGTGAAGGCCTTGAAAGCAAAAAGGAAATTCTGCGAAAAAACAACAAAACACCTTGGGTTTTCTCTCAACCCCCTCCCCGAAGGCTTTATTTTTTGTAAAAATTAGAGAAAAAAGGATTATGCAATAAGTTACTTTAGAAGGGTGAATAAAATATTTAAGACAAGATAGGCACAGGTTTATTCATCCACATTATTTCTAAAAATTATGTAGCGGCTAGAATTTTATGTAAGACAATGCACAGTGTCTCACATCACTGCAGTTCCTGATCTTGTTTTCCTTTTCTCTGTTATTTTTATGAGAATGAATTCTTTATGCTTCTTTATCAGTATGCAGGACTAGATGAAAGACAAAATAGTATTCTTATGCGGTTGATTGTCCGCTCAGTTTTTATTATTTGTTTTTGCTAGCTGAGTGGGACGAGTACCAGATGCCAACAAGTACCAAGTGCTGTCGGCTATATTTCAGAGGAAGGAACTGGTAAAGACACCGCTGAGTATTCCTTGCCTAAGAAAGCCCTATGAAATTGTAGGGTCACCATAGGTGATTTGAAGGCAAACACACACACACAGCTTGCCCACCCCAAAAAAACTTACCAAAAGCCTATCCGCACTGCAGAAGTAATCCAATTTGACACCGCTAACTGCCATGGGTCAATGCTATGGAATCTTGGGTTTTGTAGTTTCTTGGGGCACCAGAGCTCTCTGACAGAGAAGGCTAATATCTCACAGAACTACAGTTCCCAGAATTCCATAGCATTGAGCCATGGCAATTAAAGTGGTATCAAACTGGATCCTTATAGTTCAGGTGTTCCTTGCTGTTTGGGACATTTTACCATCATTTGTAACAAAAATTAAAATTTGAAATAATACTAAACTAAATCTTTTCACTATTTTCTGAATAAACATACTATTTATATAGTAAACGTCATCCTTTTGTGCCATGATACTTTTATGACTTTCAATCCGTAAAGCATGCTAATACTGCATTTTTCAATTTTTCCAGAACTTTCCAGGGGGGAAAAGTCATTTTTTCTGGGGGGGACGGACATAAAAATGGTGGTGGTGGGATTCCCCATGGCTTCAAAATTTCTGGAAGTTTTACCACTGTAAGTAAGAGAGTAGTGCAGGGAAGTAATAAAAAACTTGAGGTTTTTGCCATTCCCTTTCTTATAAGCAGAGCCCTTTGACTCCATATTAAACAAGGATTTGGGATAGTTTGAAGTGTAATTTGTATTACTGTCTTTTTATCCATTTTCAGAACCACCAAGCTATCATAGAAACAATGAGGACTGATAATATTGATGGGTAAAAGCAGGACAGTTCTATTTAGATAGAGACGTAGATTTGTGAAGTCCTTATCTCACAGTATCGACAACTACTCCAGCTTTTCCACTTGTAGCAGTAAACCAGTATTCTTAACACCACTCCTGTGTTATCCATCCGCATCAAGTCTGGTCTGCAGCTGTTTGTCTTGAGAACAATCTGCTGCTCAGGTTTCAAAGTGCTGTGCTAGTTGCTTGAGAAAGCGTCCTCTCTTTGGAAATAAATTGATGGGCATTTGTGGAAATGGCTTGCAACCTGGGAAGCTCCTCTTGCTGAAGAGACTGAATGTTTAATGAAGTCTTGGCGGCATTAATAGTCTGATCTCCTTTTAATGCACCCATCAGACCAATTCCTTAGCTGCTTCTGCTCCGTATACTGTTGTTGAAACAAAACTCTTTTTACTTTTGTGTCTCAGTGTCTGGCAGTAAAATGGAATATGCTGATCATTTGTATTATATATCTACTGCTATGTTGGTCTCAGGAATCAGAAGACTATATATACATCTCATATCTTTCCAGATGTTCACCATCCATTGACAGATTTAAGTATTCTAGGTACAATTCATCTTACTATTCAAGAAGCCTCAATGTTTATGTACAAGATAACTCTCCTTGCTTTGTTTTCTTTCCTACAAGCCTCAGCTTAAATACCATATTAAAAATCACAAAATATTCTTCATGATTTCTTTAACACATTGGAATGACTTTGTTTCAGGGAGACTGTTCCATAAATTAATACTCTCTATACTTAATGTTGTTGTTGTGTGCCATCAAATCATTTCCAAGCATATTTTGTGATTTTTAATATGGCTACCCTAAGGTGAACAAACCTATTGTGGGGTTTTCATGGCAAGTGTCTTCATAGGGGGTTTGCCATTGCCATACTCTGAGGCTGAGAGAGTGTGACTTATCCAGTATCACCCAGTGGGTTTCTATGGCCCAACAGGGATTGGAACCCTGGTCTCCAGAGTCATAGTCCAGTGCTCAAACCACTATAGGATCTACTTAAGACTTACCATGCTAGCAATTTTCTATCTAAACTTGTTAATTATTTATTTCATAATGCCCAGTTGGCAACGTTTCTAGTACCAAGAGTCAGTTTTAACTTTCTTTTTCTTCACGAAGAAACCATCTATTAGATGGATCTTTTAAGAAACAAACAAAAATCCATATTCTACAAATTGCTCACATATATTCTAATTTACTTGCTGGACATATTTGTATTCCAGTCATACAATGTGGATTTCCTGGACAGAGAAAGTAGATTTACTGAGTGTAAACATTTTCAATTTTAATTTTCCAGAAAACTAAAGTGCAAAATAATTGAATTTCCATACTCCATGCACTCTCGACCTTGGTTTCTGTCCAAAGCAAATGGGGAGGGGGGAGCCATGCTAGTCTGTTGCAACAAAAACAAGGGTCTTGTGGCACTTTAAGGACTAACAGGTTTTATTTGACAAAAGGTTTTGCGGACTGCAGACCATTTCATCAATTGCTGGGAAGTTTGCTTCGCCTGGCAGATCATTATATACATGGTCAGGTGAGGATGTGAATGGGTAGGGATGTAGCAATAGCAAGTACATTTCTATACCACTTATCAGTGCACTTAAACACTCCCTAGGCAGTTTACAATATGCAAGTTTACAATATGCAAGCCAGTTGCCTCCAACAAGCTGGGTACTCATTTTAGCAACCTTTAGGAAGGATGCAAGGCTGAATCACCCCTGAGCCCCTGGCTGGTATTGAACTCACAACCTTGTTGTTTGTGAGTGAGTAGACTAAGGGCCTTTGCAGACTGCTAGAAATAGTGCAAATTGAGTCCACGGTTAGGGTTAGGGCATCATGGGAACTGTATTTTATTGTGGCACCAGAGCTCTCTGACAGAGAAGGCTCAATGTCTCAAAAAAACAACAACAATTCCCATGATTCCCTAGCACTAACCCTAACCCTTAAAGTGGACTCAATTTGCACTATTTCTGGCAGTCTGCAAAGGCCCTAAGTAAGAAGTGGGGTTTTCAGCAGGGCTAATCCAGACCATTTGTCAGGAACCAGCAAGCATGCTAATCCACACAGTCCAGTGGTTTGTTCAGCAATACAGTACATCCAAACAGAGATTCTTGGCTTGCCTGATAGTGGTTTTACTTCTAGTTTACTCAGGCAAAGAGCAGGACCGCAGGAAAGAGGCTTGTACCACTGTGCTGTAGAGGACTGCCATTGTACACTGATGCTGGTGTCATTTTTGGACCCTGTACCATGCTGTGATTGGATGACTGAGGGATGCAGTGGTCAGTAGTGATTTGGTAGCCGAAGACTGTTTGATACAAGCTCACAGAGGAGATGTGTGCTTCTTTCCTTTATAAAAACTTTGTTTTTGTTTTTGACTTGGAGTAAGCAGCTGTTCCCTGCTATTTGCGTATCACAAACACTTTCCTATGCAGTTTCCAGTGTCTTAGAAATCCCTCTGCTATTCCAAGTGCCTCTCTGTAGAGTCTACTGTAAATTATGCTCCCAGTATGCCATTAAGTCGGATGCTACCTGACATGCTTCAGCTTGTGCCTTGGGTGCGTTTTGAATTGTCTTCTGTTTGGTGAAGGATTTTTCTGAGATGCCCAAGGTTATTTATGGCCCAGCGTATTGAATTGGTCACAGTATTTTTTCCTGTGTTGGTTGTTGTCATATGCATTATTTTTATCATTTCAGCACGTGTGCACTCTATGCACACTATTAAGAATGTTAAAATATGAAAAAAGTCTCCTGAGCTTTAATAGCGCAGAATAATTAACCCACAATAAAGGAGAGCTCCCATAATAACAAATGTAGTTAGTAGAATTCAAAGAGATAGCCGTGTTAGTCTGTAGAATCAGTATGTAGAGAGATCTTGTACATCTTTGAGACTAACTGAAAGAAAGAAATTGGCAGCATGAGCTTTTGTAGACTTCAGCCTACTTCCTCAGATGCATTTAGTATAGTAGATGTAGCTAGTATTTACTAACTGCGTTTACAACATTTTGTTTGTAAATGTTTGGGGCCAGAGACTGCCTCCCCCCGCCCCCCACCAAACCCATAATCCTTCCCCTTAGTTTTGCTTGTCACAGAGGGGGAGAGGGGATGAGGGTTGAGACAGGTTGCATATGTTGTCAGTAGTTGCAGTTAAAGCTTTGTGGACAGCTGGGAGGGTTTTGCCCTCTTGGGATTTACTGCCACGTGGGAATCCTCCTGATTTAGTAAAAATCATTTTATGGCATTATCAGACAGCTGCAAAGTGTCAGAGGATTCTCTTCCTGCATCTCAAGAATGGCCTCTTCTGCGCTCCTGGGTATCAAGTAGCCATGGCTTTGGGGTTTGTGGTGAAGCGGTACCGCTGTGCACATGCCAGTTCCTTCTACTTTAGGTGGGTCTCTTCTTTCAAAATTCTTGCACTACAGAGAATAGTGTCAAGCCAGCTTAACAAAGACAGCAATTCTTGCAGGCTTTTCTCTTTCTGTTGCTTGCCTCATTTGAAATCCTAGTTTACAGAAGACAATAAGATTGAAGAGGTTTGATGTGATGCTATTTGAGTAGAAAAGATAGGCATCTGCTGGTGCTTTGTCTCACACCGGAATTTGCTTTCCATTCAGCATATGCTATTGCTCACCTTAGTGTGTGCATGTACACACAAGGGAGAATGTTGCTTTTTTATTTAATGTGTACTTCTTCCATTCTGCCTTAAAGACAGACTTCCAGGTAGTAGCTGTCCTTAAAATTGTCTAAAGAAATATAATGTGTGGGTTATGATACTACTTGGCTGTATCAGAGAATACCTATGAATAAGAATCTTTCAGCATGAACATAGTATGTTCAATACAAATGAGCATATTCCTGTTCTGGCACTACATTTTTCTATATCTTTCAGTATATGTGTGATACCTGATATTATTAAAATATATTTCATCTTTCTGAGAGAGTGTCAGAATTTCACTCTGGAGTTTGCGAGTGTTTGCTGCAAAGCTGGTGTAGATGCTGGAATTCTTACTTTTATTTTGTCTTTGGAAACAACAACCATGTGGAGCAGCTCCGAGTATGTTTTTGGTTCTGCTGTCAGGCTTGGCTAGCTGCTTTCCTAAACAAAAGTTGTACTTTTGAGGAATTCCGTACCTTTACAAATATTTTCTTGTCAGGAGATCTGTTCTGTCCTTGCTGATACTTGAGTTCGATTACACAGAAGCATTCCCGTAACATGTCACACATTTCCAGGCATGCAGGGTGGGGGATCCCAGCCTATGAAATACCCTCCATAAATAGTTGCAACATGATAGGGAGAACCCATCTCTTTAACAGAAGCTAGGTCTTAAAGTCTAATACTGAAAGGCTTGCCCGGTGTCTCTGTTTAATGGGTAGTAACCTGTGTCAAGTGTGCACAATAAGGACATCTGCAATGAAACATTGCAGTTATAAACAGTGAATTTTAGGTCTTTAACTATAACTTTGTTTTTAAATTAAGTATGCCTCTCTCAAGCACCCAGATTGAAAATGAATAGGATTCAGGTTTACGTTAATAACATAGTCCGAACAGATTTCACATATCTAAAATGTCTTTTTCATTGAAAGGTGTTTTTCAAGCAGAAAGTCAGAAAAGTTCTGCATCCCAGTCTCTTGTTTTTGCCAGACGGGCCTTTATGAGTCCCAATTTGCAGATTCATAAACTGAGAATGGAAAGATAAATTTGCCCATGGATTAACAAATTCATAAACCAAGCTGAGATTTGAATCTAATTGTGTCATATTTTCTGCCTGCTAAATTATACTTACCAAGGATACACCAAGATATGTTATGAGACATAAGACTATAACCACATATCTAATAAGAGAGCAGCTAACAGAACAGTCTTTAGCATTTTTAATTAGATTATTAAATCCAAGGAGAACCTACCTGTGGGAACTAATGCAGCCTATCATTAACTTCCTCTGATTCTTCTTATAATAAATGGTGAATGAACTAGATTGTGTTTTTTTTGTTGGTACTGTGCTAGTACCTATGTCGTATTTGCTTCTGAGCAGTTTCCAACCCTTATGAATTATTTTTAAGAGCAAATTGCCCACCCCACACAGTAATGGCAGTAAATTGAAACATGCACTTTGGAGTCTGGCTTTTAAATAGGTCAAAAGCAGCAGGAGAGCTTCAGAAGCAGAGAGCAATTTGATTTTTAACCCTTCCTCATCCCTGTTCTTGAATTGCTGGCTTAGGCTTTTGGGGTAACTAAAAAAAAGGTATATTTTCAAATGAAGACCTTCCTGAAACAGAGCAGTGACACTCCACGGTGTGTGCAAGACAGGAAACATCCATTCTGGAAAAGTGAGACCTGTGATGTTGGCTACATTGATATCTGGTAAGCCAATTTGCTAGGTGAAACACTCAACCACAATGCAGAAATGTGGAGGACGAGCATGTTCACCCTTATCTGTAGGGATTTTGTAGCTGGCTGCATGGTTGTGGAGTGGATCATGGCCTCTGCTAATGTCAAATGCCTGGGTTTCCAGTACTGGGCACTTGTCCATTCTGCAGTTGTACATCTTTATGGTGCTGGCTGCTCTGCCCTTTGCTGCTGTTTCTGGGTGCTGAAATATAAGGCCAGGAATACCTCCCTCACCATCCCACCATGGCAATGGGATTCTACTTCTGGGTTAAACGCTCAGGTTAAGAGTCTAAACCTATTCTCTGCCTCACTTTCTGGTACCTCCTTGACACCACCTTATTGCACTGGCAAATTGCTAGATTTGCTTCTGTTAAGGAAGGAAACGTATTATGCTTTATTTGGGGTACCAAAGAGAAGGTTAATTGTCCAGGTTAAATGTAATTGAAATAGGGATTTGGGTGGTTAGTGGAGCTGTTGAGAAGAAGCAGCTTTGTGCAAACGTCTTAACACACACACAACCCAGCAGCTTCTCTGCCACCCTTTAGGTGCCTGCCTGATCTTCCTGTTTACCGTAATCCTGCTTCCCTGTGATTAACTGCCATCTTCACTGAGACACTAAGCGCCACTCATTTTTCCAATACCTTCCCCTCTAATACGGGAAAGGCTCTTTTAATCTACCATCATTGCTGGTCATTAGAAAACAAGTGGAGTGGCTTTGAGTTATTATGTCTGCGCTCAAAGCTAGAGGGGTTGGGCAAATTGCCTCCTTGTTAATTGCAGCACAATTGCAGATAAGTTCTCTGTTTTGTGGTACAATGGAATCATTACTTTTTTCTAGAAAGGCGGCTCTTTTCATATAACCATTAATGTATGACGTTGAAGAGCTTGCTGACTAATAGACCACTTCCAGTTCCAGTTTTGGGAGAAAAGTGGTGTACAAGTACATTTAATAACAACACCAGCAACAGCACTTACGACAAACTCTTTCTGTTCTGCCCATGTGGCAAAAAGCTGAAGAATATTGGACTGGCAGTTGTGGTAACAGAAGAGTACCGTCTTCTCATCTGTAAATGGGTATGTATGTGAGAGAGTGGCTGTTAATACAATAAGTCAAATGTTGCTCAGTTTAAACCTTAGGGTAGGACCAATATAGAAGCAAAAAGTTGGTTTCCGGACCCAGTCTTTTTGAGTGGATATCCAGTTTCTGGAGCCATGACTGCACTTCCAGCCTTGTTGTGTTCCCTAGTTTTATTGATTCTCTCTACCCCTACTTCATTGTTGGTTTCTTGTTCCTGTGAATTCCTATTTTGCAGAATACATTCTATGTAGGAGTATCTCCTCATTCTTCCTGTTCATAGCTGATTAAGATGATGATCTTGGCCCTGTAAAGTCTCTTTTGCTTGTCCAATCTTAGTGATCTGGTTTCCATTTAGAGCCACTTGACTAGCTTGCCCTTCTTCATTGCTTTCCAACTCTGTCTCTCAATCTGGAATTCTTATCTTGCCATCATGCCCTAAACACCTCATATCCCCTTCTTTCACTGGCATCTTACATAATGTGACATAAATATTAATGTGACATAATGTGACAGAAATAGGATCTATGGGGCTTTGCCACTTCAGGGTGCCAGTAGAGGCTTGCAGAATTGAGTCATCCACCATATGTATGAATACTTTGTACAGAAGAAACAAGCGTGGCATATGTAAAACCTAGACAAGACCCTTTCTTTGACACTAAGTTTTTTTGGGTGCTGGGAATGTAGTCTGTGAAGAAGCATTCAGTCTTCTAAGATCCCACCTGCAATCAAAGAGCTAGAAGTATCTTTGACTGTACTTGCCTGTTAGCTGGACCCACTTAACACTAACAGAGGCCTGCAAAATTGAGGGCCTTAGAAATATTTTTTTAAAATAAATGGATGGTGGTTTCATAGAAAATTGATATTCTAAATCCAAACATGACCTCAGATTTTCTCCATCACATACAGTTTTTTTTTACAACTTGCTTCGACATTTCTGTGTTGCAACATTGACTTGAATGAAATGCTCTTGTGAAAAATTATTCTGCAAAGAACAAGAAAGGGGTTAAAGCAGGGGTTGGCAACCTACGGCCCGCGGGTCAGGTGCAGCCTGCGGAGGCCTCGGGACCAGCCCATGGCTGGTCCCACCATCGCCGCCGCCACCCTGTGCGCGCCAGCGTGCCGCCCTGCATGTGCGGGCGCCATTTGGGCGTCCAAAATGGTGCCCACGCTTGCGCACGCATGCACGTGGGTGTGGGTGCCATTTTGGAAGGCCCCACGGTGGCTGTGACGTGCGAATTCTCACGGTGCAGCCACCGTGAGGCGTTCCCTGGGCCTTGGGAAGGCCCCAGCACACGTGCGCCGGCCAAATTCGCCTGGCGCAGGCACTCTGGGGCCTTCCCTGGGCCCTGGCAAGGCGTCAGCACGCGCGCAGGCCCTCGGGGGCCTTCCCTGGGCCTTGCATGTGCGTGAGCATGGGCGCCATTTTGTAAGGCCCCGCGGTGGCTGCACTGTGCGAATTTGCACAGCGCAGCCACCGTGGGGCCTTCCCTGGACCTTGGGAAGCCTCCAGCGTGCGTGCGCCAGGCGAATTCTCCTGGCATGCGCATGATGGCAGGCGGCGTGCACATGCGTGGGGGGGTAAGCGTGCACGCGCCCAGCCCCCGCGCCATCCCCCCCCTCCCTGGCCACCTGGCAACAAAGGTTGCCGACCCCTGGATTAAAGTCTTCTAATAGAATTTGAAAAGACTTTAACTCACTGTTATGAAACACAACAATCCATTCAAAACACTAAAAGAAATAACACTTGGAACATCAGCATCCATACTTAATCAAAGCTGAGTCACAACCGAATTGATTAAAAAAAATTAATTTGTGAAAGAACTGTATATGGTATGACATTTTTATTGTGTGTCTTTTTTTTCCCTTCAAATTCAGCACCCAAAAATACAGTAAAATAGCTACAATACTGAAAAAAGTTTTTTATCGCAGGCCTATGTTATGTAGGAACACATTAAGTCGAATGCAAAGTTTTTAATTTTATGCTTACTTGAGACCACTTCCCAAACAAGTTCCATCATGTGGGAGATCCTAATTCACATGATGGGTCATTTGTCTGCAATAGTAAATCACAAACACAAGCTACTACAGTGCAATTTTCTTTCTCATTTTTCTTTTTCTTTCTTTTTTGTGTATATTCTTTCTTACTTTCCTAACAGTATAACACAACAATTCCATAACAACACTTCCACAATAAATATATTAGTCTACTACCCAAACAAAGGACATGAACTTAACAAACAGACCAATAAACTAACTAACATAAGTATTTACAAATGCCTTTTAAAATTACAACTGCCTCCCTTTCTGATATCAATTATCTCTGAATTGATCTTTACATCTCAGTTTGTGTATTTTTAAATGAAACGCTACACACTTGAACTTAATATTTAATGCATCCTACTATTCACTTTTCTTCTCTTATCTGTCTTAATTTATTGCTTATCCCTGAGGGTTTTGGCTTTCTGTTACATATGTTTCTAACAAATTCCCAGTCTTTTTCTGTTTTCTTGTCTCTTTTATTTTAATAATCTTGTTAATTTGGATTAGGTCAGTTATTTTTAATAACCATTCTTCCAGTCTCCCACATGTTATTCTTGTATAGAAGAGTTTTTTCTTGACTTTTTTCTATTTCCTCCTCTATTATATTTCACAGATATAATTCTGTTTTCAGCTACCATTTCTTTTTCAGTATTTCTTGCATTTTTACATGTATTGTATTCCAATATATTTTAGCCTCTTCGCATAACCACCAGATGTGATAGAAAGAGGCAACATTTATTGAGCCAGCATTTATTGGAGGTTCCGTTGCATATCCTCGATAATTTTCCTGGTGTCAAGTGCCATCTATAAAACATCTTATAAATTTTTTCTCTCAGATCGGCACTTGATGTAAATCCTATCCCTCTCATCCAAGCTGTTTCCCATTGTTCTAGCTGTATAGTGTGCCTGATGTTCTGTGCCCACTTATTCATACGTTCTTTAACTATCTCTTCTTCCAGTTCTAGTTCTAGTTCTTGTCTTCTGTAAACTGCCATGGAATGGGTCAGAAGTGGAAACAAACCTTTCTGGTGATGGCTGGTTCAAATGGGATATTACTTAATATGAAGTAGGCCTTAGTATGCTCTACAACATGATGCTTACCTGAAAGACCACTATCGTCCTCACAGACCCATTTAGTCTCTGAAGTCACCTGGACTTTTCTGGTGGTGCCACATTCTCCTGAGGTCAACTTCACAGTTGTTCAGAACAGGACAGTGAGTGTGATGCCAGCCACTGTGTGGAATATCTTCTGCATCTACCCCAATATTAGGCATGTCCAATAATTCTTTTTAAAATACGTGTGTTGAAGATGTGCCTAGCTTTGCTAACCCTCTCCAAGTGCAGTTCAGCCTACCTTGTATTTTACTCTTAAGGACAGTGCAGATGTTGTGTATTGAATTTATGTGTTGTTTTATATTGTTTGTTTTACCAGTGTTGTACCCCACTTTGAAATCTTTATTCATAAGCGACTTAAAAATACTGTTAGAATATTAAATAAATAATGTAGTGAGTTCGTCTCTGTTGGCAAGGTAAAGCATCATATTAGAATGCACATGAGCTAGATGTAAAACATGTATACTTCTTTCCATATGCAAAAGCAATCCATCTTGATCGTGACCAAATGAACTTATTCACACCTTTCATAAGCAACTTAAAAATACTGTTAGAATACTAAATAAATAATGTAGCGAGTTCGTATCTGTTGGGAAAGTAAAGCATCAGAGTAAGAGGCACATGAGCTAGATGTAAAACATGTATACTTCTTTCCATATGCAAAAGCAACCCATCTTGATCTTGACCAAATAAAGTCATTCACGCCTTGGTGGAGGTGACAATATTGGAAAACAATATCCTGTGTTACTGATGTCTACATAGGATGCCAAACAGATGTTAGCAGAGAATTGAGCTTGCTTGGCAGGATGCTATAAGTACCAGCAATGGGGCAATCAGGATTGTATGGAAAGGCAAAAATAAATAGGACTTTTCTGATGCGCCACTCTTTGCTGTGTTTGGTTCCCACAAGACTGCTCAAAAGCTGATACGATTCTTCCTGCTCTCCCTCAGATCTATGTCTGGCGAAGGGAAAGGAGGGATGGGGTGGGAGGGGACTTCGTTCCTCTCCTCTGAAAGGTCACCTTTGCTGTGTTTGCATAGAGTGCTCCCTGAGCTCTGCTGGCTGCTGCTTCTCCCTGCTGTCTTCCACCTCTAATCTCCTTATAGATGCAGTGCCATGGTAACAGGCCCAGGGCTGACGGAGCTGGGCACATACCAGGAGCC
Organism: Phrynosoma blainvillii; assembly: GCA_026167975.1. Lineage (NCBI taxonomy): Eukaryota > Metazoa > Chordata > Lepidosauria > Squamata > Phrynosomatidae > Phrynosoma > Phrynosoma blainvillii. The sequence goes on from JANUYF010000004.1 coordinate 161,649,461, forward strand.
TTGTTTGTGTCACCTGAGGGACAGGATGCAGAATGTGAGAGATGAGGAAAAGGAAAAGGATGGTGACTTAGCCTGCCAGGCAGAGTGTTTTGCCTCCTGCCCGGTTGGCTGCCTTGGACGCTCATCTGTGCAGCTGTATATAACAGGAGGAGTTGCAACTTGTCTGCTTCTTGAGGTGGCCATTGCTGCCTTTGCACTAAGGAAAGTCATCTTCTGTGGTGTAGCCAAAGAGAAGGAGGAGGTGTAGGGGAACCAGGTCCAGGACACATGGAACCGCTATGATTTGGGGCTGCACGGTCAGGTGGCTGTACAATTGCTTCATGTAGGTGTGCGGGCATTTTCAGGACTAGTTATTTACATGTGGAGAATTAATGCTAACAGGTTGTGTTGTTAAAAACTTGTATATTGCAGTAATATGTCCATCTCCGTCGGCAGCAAGCCTGAGATAGAAAGAGATGCATGTTCTTGGCCTTCAGTCCCCAATATTTGCTATCTTATGTAAGATTCTAGCGTTGGCCAGAAAGAGGATGTCTTAGCAATACGTGGACTGGAGATGTTCAAAACAGAGGTTGTGTTTCAGATACGCTTGTGGAATTAACACTGGTGGTGAAATATATATGGTCGAAGTTTTAGATTTACAATGATACTGGCAGCTCTTTGAATGAAGCAGATCACAGTCAAAATATCTGCTAAGGTTGTGGTACTGCAAGTGAGAACTTCTTGTTTTTTCTTTGCAAAGGCATCTCATAATTCCTCCCCGTTCCCCTGCTTTATACAGTACTACACTTTGTGTAAGTTAAACTATCAGAAGTTTTTTCTCTTTAAGGATTTTTAAATCAAAATTGTTGAACTGGGCTAGAATAAAATAAATCAACTTCTTCTAGATGCTTACATATTTTCTCTTAAAATGTGACTCTTTTCTCTTAAATGTTAAATAAGCAAATCTGAAGGCCTTGAGGGTAATGATGTAGGTCTGTTTCGTCTTCAGCTGCCCCAGCTCCTCTGTTTGTTTGTTTGTGTGCATGCCTTCAAATTGTCTGTTGATCTTTGGAAACCTCATGAATGTCATAGGGCTTTCTTAGGAAATACTCAGAGATGGTTTTGCCAGTTCCTTCCTCTGGAATATAGACTACAGCACCTGATATTCATTGCTCGTCTCCCATCCAAGCATTACCCAGGTTGATCCTGCTTAGCTTCCAAGATCAGACAGCATCTCATGCCTTTAGGGTATACATGGAGATATCCAGAAATTAACCAGGCAAGAGCTTATCTTTATGAGAAAAGAGTAGCATGCCTGTTCGAAAGTACAGGAGCAGTGGCAGAAAAAAGTAGCAGTTTGGGGAGGATGTGAAGAATACTTGCAGAAGGATTCCTGCTTCTTGGTTATTTTTAGTGAAATGAATAATGTTAGAAATTCACAAAACTGGGTAATCACGGATTGAACCCCAATACAGTACTAAGAAATGATCAACTCTGTTATTGTCTCCCATATAGCAAGAGGGTACACTTTTGTAAACATAGTTTATTTGAATTATCATTTTTTAAAAATAAGGCAACAGGACCATCAAATAATGTCATACAGGCAGACTGTTAAAATTCAGAAATGTAGACGCCTGGGGCACCTTAAAGTCTTTGACGTTTCTATCTAGGGGAGCATTACAAATGTTCCTGTATCTGCAGTCTCAATTCTCTGTGTGTATTTTTATTTATTAACATCATTTGTCTTGATATAGCAATACATACTCTCTATGTATTGATATAGCAATACTGTGGGTGGCTGTTCTTGCTGTTCTTGTTGTTTTCTGCCATCCAGTCTGCATCATTTTATGGCAACCCTATGAATGAGAGACCTCCAAGAGCCCTGGTCATCAAAAGCTCTGCTTTTAAGTCTTATAAGTGTTCCAAAGGTGCGGGATATAAATAAATTTTATTTATTATTATTATTATTATTATTATTATTAACCCAGGGCGATGGCTTCCTGGATTTAGTCAAGCTATCTAATATGTGGACTTTTTCTTTTCCTACTGCCTTCCACTTTTCTTTGCATTATCATCTTTTCCAATTACTCTTGTTATTTTAAGAGCCAATGTGGTGTAGTGGTTTGAGTGTTGGACTAAGACTCTGGGCGTTGTTGTTGTTGTTGTTGTTGTTGTTGTGTACCTTTAAATTATTTCTGACTTACATTGACCGTAAAGTGAACCGATCATGAGGTTTTCTTGGCAAGATTTGTTCAGAGGTGTGTTGCCTTTGCCTTCCTCTGAGGCTGAGAGCGTGTGACATGCCCAAGGTCACCCAATGGGTTTCCATGGCTGAGTGGGAATTTAAACCCAGGTCTCCAGGGTCAGTCCAACGCACAAATCACTATACCATGATGGCTCGCAAGGGTTTTAACCCCTGCTTGGAAAACCACTGGGTGACCTTGAAGAAGTCACATTCTCTCAGCCTCAGGGGGAAGCAATGGCAAAACCCCTCTGGACAAATCATGCCAAGGAAAGGCCATGATAGGTTACTTGTAGGGTTTCCATAAGTCAGAAGCTATTTGAAAGCTCACATAGCAACAATCTTTTGTGATGCGTCCAAATATGATAGACAGCCTCCATTTAGTCATTTTGGCTTCTACTGAGAGTTCAGGCCTTATTTGCTCTTGCAACATTTTTGTTTTTGGTCTTTTTGTCAATCCATCGTATTTGTAGACCTCTTTTCCAGCACCATATTTCAAATGAGTTGATCCTGTCAGCGTTTGCTATCCTGTTTTTATGGTCATACATAAAAGTGTGAAATACTTTGGCCAGTATGATTCTAACTTTTTTTTAATTCAAGGATATATCTTTAGACTTGCGAATCCTATCTAGTTCTTTTCCTGGGTGCTCTTCCAAGTACTGTTTTCTTTTGATACATTTTTCACTTTGATTTATGACAAAGCCAGGGTCTTTACAGGTCTTTTAGATCTTTTCAGTTGTCAGGTAGTGTTGATGTTTGAAAGCAATAAATCTGCTTACCAAAAGTCATTTCCTTGGGTGAGAAGGTTCCTCTTATTTATTACAGTAGCAAGGAGTCTTGTATTAATGTATGTAGTGTACCACGAAGCCATTGTCTTTCTTCATAGCTCTGCTAAGGGATTGGAATTTGTGTATATAATTCACTTTAGCAGTTTCTCTTTCTAGTCTTCCTGTATCACCTTACCCAGCCCTTTTTAAAATTTAAGGCAAGGATCGTGATTTGCAACTTTCTGGATCGTGTTACATTCCGTCCCACTCCCACAACTGTATAAATATGTTTTATGACTGGTACCGCTCAGTACTGCATCCAAAGAAGTGGGTTTATATCCATGAATGCACGTGCAAAAATAAAAACCAATATTATTTATAGCCTGCCCAATCACAAGGAATCCGGGTGGGTTACAGCAATTCATCTTGAAGGTGCTACCACATTTCTTCTTTTTCTCTCTCTCATTTCCTTCCTCCTTTTTATGTTTCTCTTTAGCCAAAAGTGCCTTGTAACCAGATTAGATTGCTTTGTGAGCTAGCCTAGTATTGCCTCTGTTCCCTTCCAGACATTGCTGGGCTACCATGCTGCATCCCCATCAGCCCTTCTTACCAAGATGGCCATTTATTAGGGATGATGGAAGTAGACATTCATCAACAGGGAGGACAAGAAGATCCCCACCCTGGTCTATTTTAATGGGCACCTGCTCTCCAGGTCATCAGCTATTTCCTTCTTCCAAAACCTACTGGGTGATTGGAGCAAGTCACACTCTCTCAGCCTCAGAGGAGGACAAAGGCAAACCCCCTCTAAACAAATCTTGCCAAGATAAACCCGTGATACTTTAAGGTTGCCATAAGTCTGAAGCACTCAACAACAGCAGCCCTTTTAAAATGAAGATGGCGGAGATTGATCATAAGACCTTTTAAATGCAAAATGTGTGCTCCTCGATTCACTTGTTTGTTTTGGATACTGCGGGGATAATTGATGGAGTCACTGCTAATGCAGAGGGTGGTTCTGGAATATTCTAAGTGCTTTTGCAGGAGACGAGGTCTGCTACTCTGATGAAGGTTTTCATGCTGTTCACCTATGCAGCTAATGTAATATGGTTCTCAAAGGCTGTTTGACATTTACAGGACAGCTGTGATGATGCCACATAGGTGGCATTTATCTTGCAGCAGCATAACCCATAGTTAGCTTAACGGCTTTGTTTTTGCTGCCGCCTCTAGGAAAAAAAAATCTGAAAACATGTTTATGAAATAATAAGACATGCTTGAAACATCTATTCCAATTGTTTAAGTTTGTCTAGATCCCATGTCCTCATGGGTGAGTGCATGCATACTCTAGAGATGGAAAGAATTCTCACAGAATTTCTTCGTCTTTGAAAAAAAAAATGAACCATCTGCCATACAGTTGATGGCCTCCATGAGATTTCTCACTCCCTGTGTGAGAGTGAGACAACACTCCTATATTTTTCTTTAGTGTTTCAGAAATTTATGCAAGATTTTCTTTGCAAAGGTAGTCTCTTTTCCCTTTGTGAAGGAAGGCATAAATCAGGGGTCCTCAAACTACGGCCTGTAGGCCGGATTCGGCCTGCCGAGGCCTTTTATCCGGCCCCCGGTTCATCACCCGCCAAGCCCCACTCCCAGTCGCAGGGCAGGACGGGAAGAGAAAGGCCGCAACGCGAGCGAGCGCGTGACTCTGGCTGCCATTTTGTTTGGGAACCACCATCTTAGGAGGAGGGAGGCGAAGTGGCGGCTGAGGGAAGAAGGGAGGAAGGAAAGAAGGAAGAGAAGAGAAGGAGGCAGGCGGCCGACCCAGCCTCAGCCGAGGTGAGCAGCGAGAGAAGGGGAAGGGGAAGCGGCCTTCTCCATCCCTCGCTGAGGGGAACCAGCGCCCTGAGGAGGTGGGCGGTTTGTAGGCCGTTCCTACCGCTGTTGCTGTTGCGCTGCCGCCGCCGGGCCCGCCTGGTGGTTTTTTTGTTTTGTTTTGTTTTGTTTGCCATCTGGGGCTGAGAGAGTGTGGCCTGACCAGGTAATCCAGTGTCTTCGAGTCATTTCTAACTTATGGTGACCCCTATCATGGGGGTTTGCTTGGCAAGTTTCTCCATAGGAGGGGTTCCATTACCATTTGAGGCTGAGGGAGTGTGGCCTGACCAGGGTAATCCAGTGCCTTCGAGTCATTTCCGGCTTATTTTGACCCTATCATGGGGGTTTTCTCGGCAAGTTTCTTCAGAGGAGAGTTGCCATGGTTATCCTCTGAGGCTGAGAGAGTGTGACCTGCCCAGGGTAGTCCAGTGCCTTGGAGTTATTTCTAACTTATGGCGACCCCTATCATGGGGGTTTTCTTGACAAGTTTCTTCAGAGGAAAGTTGCCATGGTTATCCTCTGAGGCTGAGAGAGTGTGACTTGCCCAGGGTAAATCCAGTGCCTCGGAGTCATTTCTAACCTATGGCGACCCCTATCATGGGGGTTTGCTTGGCAAGTTTCTCCAGAGGAGGGTTTCCATTACCATCTGGGGCTGAGAGATTATGACCTGCCCAGGGTAATCCAGTGCTTTGGAGTCATTTCTAATTTATGGTGACTCCTATCATGGGGGTTTGCTTGGCAAGTTTCTTCAGAGGAGAGTTGCCATGGTTATCCTCTGAGGCTGAGAGGGTGTGACTTGCTCAAGGTCTTTTTTTTTTTTTCCTCCAGCCCTTCAATGGTCTGAGGGACGGCAAAGCGGTCCCCGGCTCAAAAAGTTTGAGGATCCCTTGCATAAAGACACACACACACCAAACACAGAAGGACAGGCTTACTGATCAAAGAAACCATCCAGTGCTGCTAATTCTTAAAAAAAGTCCATGCAGCAAGTCAGCCACAGTCATAGTTTGTACGAAAAGTATTCTTATGATAATTCTCAGCAAGAATTCACGACCAAGCTCTCACTCTCTCATATGCAAGGAAAAAAATACTGTGTATACGATTTGGTTTTGTTCTATCATTAAGCAATCAAGAGCAAGCTGCACGATTTTAGAGATTTCAGTAACTTGGCAGTAGCCCTAGTAAATCTTAATTTAGTAGAAACACCCTGCTTTAACCACTGCTAACATCTCTGCTGATGACTGAGTCAATTCCAGCAAAAGGGGTTGTAATCTGGAAGGCAAACACGATATAGAAAGAACTGAACCTGCAACTCACTCCTGATTAATCAGGGGAAGCAAGCTGTACTTGGAAATACAGTGCCTCCTTACGGAAAAGGTGGGCAACTATCAAAGGGTAGATATTTGCCTCCAGGAGACTTTGGAAGGCTGCTCCCAAATTTTTACCTTGTTTTGGCAGGGTGCCTGGGCCATTTTAGGCCTAGGAGAGGTCCTTTTTTACAACAGGGAGTAACCCAGAAGTCACCTCCTGTTCAAAAGCTTTCTCTGGGAGCCCCAAATGGTGAAATGCCCTGCATGCCCCCTAGACTGCATTTGGGAGCAACCATCTCTCAGTTTGCTTCCCTGTCAAAGGGTCAAACCTAGGAGTTTATCACACAGGGGCAAGCTACAAAAATCTTGTGCAGAAAAATAATTTAAAAACCGGAAAAAACCTGCAAAAACAGGTAGTTTTCACACATGACGGAGTTAATGTGATATTAATCCATATGGAAAGTACACAAAACCCACCTCTTTTTACTTTTCGGATTTTCCAAAAGTAAAAAGGAACAGGTTTTGTCTAGTCTCCGTTTGGGTTAATGTCGCGTTAATTTTCATTAACACTAACATCGTCTGAAAAAACAACCTGGGTTTTTTCCAGTTTAAATCCAGTTTCTGCATGGGATCCGTCCCGTGTGATGAACTCCCTAGAATTGAATTAAAAGACGAACTAAGTCCTAAATAATTGTGGTAATAGCAGCTAAGTTGGATCCATGGGATTAATTCTTTTATTGGTTTTGTTTTGAATATATCTATGTAGCCATGTAGGCCAGTACTAGGATCATCCTTCTTCTAATTTGTTTTTGAATGGTTTTTGTTTGTTTGTGTTTCATTTGAATGTCACCATTCTCCCAGAATGGGACCCAAGGCAGCTCACAAAAAGAATGAATTAAAACCTAACAATAAATTTTTTAAAAACAGTTAAAATCATTGCTATTGTGGTGATTGCTATGCTTTTTATTGCTGATGGATCATATATTTATTTTTTAGCTTTATATCCTTACTTTCTTCCAGGATAGGATTATTATTGACACATTGAATTTATTTTTATATAGAATACAATTTCTAAAAGATGATCCAAGGAACAGAAAAGAATGGGTGGAAGCTTAAAATCTGGGTATCAGCTCAAATGGAGGAAGTCCTTGTTTGATGGCACCATCCAGCAGACATAGTACACAGGAATGACTAAGGAGCTGAACAGACCAGCACTTTAGGCCGGCCTGGGGGCAAAGTGGGGGTGTGGGGACCGCACACCAGCTACCCCAACTCTGCCCTCATGCCGGCTTCATGTCGTGCGTCCTACTGCATAGCAGGAGGCGTCAGGGCACTCACTCCCTTGGTGCAGCGTCTACACACACTGCGCCAAAGGAGTGCAGAAAAGCCATGATGGCAAAGGTGGCTTTTTGCCACTCTAAAAAGGAGCGGCATTTGCCAGCTCTTTTTAGAGCAGCAAAGCACTGGATCAGGGCGTTTTGGTTGCTGCAGCCCCTATCCGACGAGCAAAGGGTTGGCTTGCCACTGCCCCTTTCAGGTGAGCTGTCTGCTATGACCTAAGAAAGCAATACCATCAGTGGGGGGTACAGGGGGTTCAGACTGCACTGGGTGACATCCAGTCTCCCCCACCCCTCCTTGCCGCTACCGAGTTTTCATCGGAGGAGAACTGGGCCACGGGAAGGAGCCAGACCGAGCACCCATGCCCTCCACACCCCCTTGCCATGGCAAGTGGAAGGGGTAGGGCTTCTGCAAGGAGGTGTGGGGAGGCTGGCTTCAGCTTTGCCAAGTGCATGAGCACCCCTCTGCCCTTCCTTGCTGCGGCTTGATTTTCCTCTGAGGAAAACCAGGTCACGGCAAGGGGGGTCTCACCCCTCTCTGGGGTGTCATCTACTGCGGTCCACCCACCCCACCCACCCCCATTGATGCTACTGCTGTCTTAGGTTATAACAGACTTAGGCCATAGTGGGGGGTGCACACCACTGTAAGAAAGTTCCAGCCCATTGTAAGGAATTATAAGGAAGAATAAAATTAATAACATAGTGTGACAGACAGTGTTGGGCTTTGATGAGAGAGATCTGAGTTCCCACTGAGATTTCTACTTATGTTATTAAGTGATCTTGAGACAGTGAGTACTTCTGAGCCAATCCTAACTTGTAAAACTTTTGTGATGATAAAAGCAGAGAGTGAGACCCCCCTGTGTATATTACTCTGGGGTTCTAGGAGGCAGGTCTGGGTTTGATGGATAACTACTTAAATCAGATGAATAAGTAAAAGACATGTATATATATTGAGGTGGCAGATGGGGAGGAGAAATCCTAAATATGCAGTATATAAAATATACATGGATAAACTCCACCTCAACATTAGGAGGAAATTCCTGACAGTGGGAGCTGTTCGACAGTGGAACACACTCCCTCGGAGATTGTTGGAGTCTCCTTCTTTAAGCAGAGGCTGGATGGCCATCTGTTGGGGATGCTTTGATTGGGAGTTCCTGCATGGCAGGGGGTTGGACTGGATGACCCTTGGGGTCTCTTCCAACTCTATGATTCTATGAAACTACGGTACATGCAAATTCTAGGAGAAAGGGCAGGGTGTCAGAAACAATGTTACTAACAGAATTTTGGGTCCTCTGGAACAGATAGAGAGATGTCCTTACATGTATTCATTTTGTTTAGGATTACAAAGCCAGTTAGGAGTATGTAATGCCAACAAACAAATATTTCTATCTTTCTAGAGCTGCTGGAGCTGCCAAATCTTGTCTGGTATTGGACACGGTATCTTATTTCCAAGATCAACATTGAGAGTGAAACAAATTACAAAAAATAGTTTTCGTTTTTTTGTTTTGTTTTTGTTTTTGTTTTAAAAACCACCTTCTTGTTTTCCTGGTGTCTTATTTCCACTTCCTTCTGCCTTTGCCCAGGTCCCGTGGCTTACCAAAGCTGAAAGAGTCTCGTTCTCATGAATCCTTGCTGAGTCCAGGCAGTGCAGTGGAGACGCTAGATCTTGGGACAGAAGAAAGAGTCTTTGTCAAGCCACTTCATAGTAGTATACTTGGACAAGATTTCTGCTTTGAGGTAAAAACAATCTAACAAACCCACAGAGGCATCCCTTTCCTCCAAAAAGAAAGAAAGTAGGATGTGAGGGAAATACATAGATTGCTTAACTGAACCTACTTCTTTATCTTACTCTTTGAGGATTTCATAATTGCGCAAGCAAGTTAGTTGCTTTGGTTTTACCATGGGAAGGTTGTGGACTATCTGAAAATCAGATGATTCTAAAGTCCTTGGGGCTACCAACATCAATCGTTCAGCAAAAAGAAATCTTTGTCGTTGTTGTGCTGTGCCAACTGAATGATACAATGAATGTTTGAGAACGTGATCTAGGGAAGATGCAATCTCTTACTGGCCCATTTTAATTGGTATCATGAGTCATGTTGGACCAGTGGTAGGTGACATGTTCATTTCTAAGGACCACGTTTGCACCAGATAAAGTAGTGTTTGCTTCTTTTGGTTGCATCAGTCACAATGAGTGATGGGGAAATTTTTTGCACGCCTCAAGCTCTTGTTTCCTCCCTCACTCCCTTCCCTTGGTGACCAGAGTTGGGAGAGAGAAAAAGGGCCTTGCTCCAGCAGTGTTCAGAACTGAATAAAGTGCTTGTTTTCATGCCTCCCTCCATTTTATGGTTGTTATTATGGAACAGGAGCAGGCCCAAATATGAAAGTGGAAGAGGACTGTCCCCCTTAGCTGCTCTCCCTCAATGCATACAGCCCCTAAATTGTTCAGCTTAGGCAAGATGGACAACTGTGGCTGTCCATGTGTTTTTTACCTGCAAGTAGACAACCGGCCACCCAAAAAGTTGTGCCTGACCCTGATTTCTGTTACAGTTATTTTAATTTATTTGTCACTTGTCATTCATCTGTCATTTTAAGGTATGTTTTAAACTATGATTGTTTAATTGTATTTTAAGGGGGGTGGGCTGTTAGGAAACGGGATTGTATGTTTTATCATGTAAGTCGCCCCGGTTGTGTTGCACAGAGAGGCGGGATGCAAATAAATGTTGTTATTGTTGTTGTTATAGTCCCATCAACCCTTGCCAAAATAACCAGTTGTGGGGGATTATGGGAGTTGTAGTCCAGAAACACCCAGGCTGTTAACCCCCCCTCTCAAAACACAAAACGCACACACACACACAGTAGGCGAATTTGAGCATGCATGACTCTTGAGCATGCTTAGTACTTTCTGTTGTTAAAATGTCACTTGGCTCAACAGCATATGTTTACATCTTGGTTTCTTTGCTTTCTTTTTTTAAGGTTAAAAGATTATTTCAAGTGTCTTTCACCACTGAGTTCAGTACTTAGGCACTAACATTTATTGTACTTTAAACAAAAATAGTGGGGGGGGAAACCATTAAGTAAAAAGCAGGAAGCACTGAAGCAGCATGCCACTCCGGTGAGATTGGTAAATGTTGGCAATATGGTGGTAGAAAATGGAGCTGAGGAGAGGAAGACAGTCAGCTGCCTCTGGAAACATTAAATAAAAGTATCCCACCTAACTTCCATAATCTGGTAGAATTCAGATATAGCCGTGTTAATCTGTAGAATCAGTATGTAGAGAGATTTTGTAGCAGCTTTGAGACTAACTGAAAGAAATAATTTGGCAGCAGGAGCTTTGGTAGACTTCAGTTTACTTCTTCAGATGCATTTGAGGAATGCACCAAATGCATCTGAGGAAGTAGACTGAAGTCTGCCAAAGCTCATGCTGCCAATTTCTTTCTTTCAGCTAGTCTCAAAGGTGTTACAAAATCTTTTTCCATAATCTGGGGCTTTCTTTCTAAAGAGTCAATGCAAAACTGGCCCATAGTCAACTTTCACCATCTGGAAGTTCTTTGGTATAAACAGAACCCTCACCTCCCCTTCAAAAAAAGCCACCCCCCCCCAAAAAAAAACAACAACAACAAACCTGTTTTATATTTCTCCCCAGAAACTAAAAGATTTGTTCTTGCTTGCCTGAGAGGTTGCTCTGGCAACTTTGTTTCTTACAAGGAAACACTCAAGAAATATTATGACATACTTTTTATATTTGTATTCCATTATGTGGAAACATGTTCTGCTTTGCTTTTGAGATGGAACATATTTAGCTCAGTTGAGAAACCTTGTATATTTTATTTGCTGCATAAAGTGACTCTTGAAGACAGAAAAGAATGTCACAGGCATTGTTATTGATATAACAATTTAATCATCAGAGTCCTTTAGGTTTGATGTTTAAAATTTTAGAACAATAAAGATCCTGTATCGTATGATAAGGGAACAACAACCATGTTTGTCTAATCTTTAGGAAACTTTAAAGCAGCCAAGCGAAGAAAGAAGATAGTCCTAGTCTCCACACAGTAGATAATTCAGCAAACTTTTATTGGTCACATCACATGGTTTTTCTATGACATATTTATCACAACACTCAATCCAGCCTTGGATTCTCAAGATTTCCAGCATTTTCCCTTTGTTTTCCTCACTACTTTCTACACTCTTTTAATATTAGACTTTTTTTCCAGACATTTCTTTTCATTTTCTGTTGCATTAATGTTATCTAGGTGGGTACTTAAGTTATATTGCACTATTCTGTTGTAATATAAACATTGTGCACACATAGTTTACAGCTAAATACAAGTTCAGCTGTATTTTCCTATGAATGTATAACAATCAAATATGCCCACCAGAAAGGAAATATAAATATAGCTGTAGATGAAATAGGATTAATTTTACAGCAGCAGCGGCGGCGGCTTCTAGGAACTAATGTCAAAGTAATGAAAATCATACATACAAGCAATAAACAGCATCCATTTTTTTCAAATGTTCCACATTCCTGTTTACTGTCTTATAGGCAGATGTATTAGATTAATTTTGTCTTTTGAGACAAAATGTCAAAACTATTAAAGCCATTCTCTGAGAGCTGGAGGATTAGAATCACACTATTTAATGGCAATTAAGATTTTAGCTGCATATAATAGATTCTGACTAGACTGTAATGCTCTTGATGCATCCAGTTTTTCAAATATCTTAAGATAATATTCAGTGGGTTAGGCTTCTGTTATTCTGAAATGTCTTTGCCATTTAATAATTGAATTGCATCTCTAATACAAAATTTAATGTCTTGAGAATGTCAGCATTCTGTGTTTTTCTAAACATGATTCTAGTTACTTTTACCTCTGGAGAAAAACTTTAAGCTTTTCAAGTGAGATCTCCACAGTTTGTGGGGAGGAAACATACATAGCTTTCAGTTCCTTTTACTCTCCTACTCTTTGATGATCATTGATAATGTATGTGAAATTAATGTTTATTTGAGTGACACACATGCACACATGTATGTTCAAAATTAGTTTGCTTAATTTAGCATTGGCATGATTCTTGGATTGTTTGTAAGGTATTTAAGGTGTTTATTGGCAAGGCATCCTGGTATGCAAATTGCTACCTCAGTCATGAGCTTGGCTGATCCTAAATATTCTTAATATATTTTAGGTAACCTATTCCAGTGGCAGTAAATGCTTCAGCTGTTCTTCTGCTGCCGAAAGAGACAAGTGGATGGAAAACCTGCGTAGGGCAATCCAACCTAACAAGGTACCATATATGGTGTTGCTTTAGGAAAGCATCCAGTGGTAAAATGCACCCTGCATAATTGTATTCATCTTCCCCAAGCAACATGCCCATTTAATTGGGTTCATAGCAACCTTCTAGCTGCCCCAAGAGGAGAATGGCTCAATAATGACAAATTGCATCCTGCTGAAATTTATACTAAAGTGTAATAGATTAAGTCTTTAACACACTGTCTTCTGTCACCCTTGTTAATGATTCTCTTCTCCAGGAGACTTTGTCATTGTCTGTTTTATTGAAAAAGTCCCTGGGTTTAGCAGCCAAGACCTTTTTCTATTGCAAAACAACCCAAAGACATATGCTAACAATTCTGAATGTTTATGTTTCCATTTTAAAAGAAAGGTTATCCAGAGTCATATTGAGAATCACTTTCTAGAATGATGGCTCTTTTTGCCAGTCCCAGTGTTATAATTTTATTAATGGTGCGTTTTACTATCTGCTCTACAGAGCTATTTAAATCCAGCTTCCAGCTGTGGTTTAGGACAAAAATTGCCTTGATTTCCCAAATAGACAACCTGTGCTGGGGAGAAACAAAAGAAGTGTGATTCCATTCCTACCACTTGTGTAGCCCAGGAGTGGGAGTACTGTGTATGTGTGGTGGCACTACTTCTGCCTCTCAGAACAGCTCTAGAAGATAGCAGTGGTTCCTCCCTGTGAGCATTCTGCCATGTTCATCTTTGTCTGTTGTCTTTATTTAACATCTGGATGGTGCCAGGTGGAGTTGTTCTAGGATCTTAACCATGGTGTCATCAGTATGCTAATTATCAGCTAGCCAACCTGAACATTTTGAACTAAACTTAATCATAAAAAGGCACAGATACAGATTTTGTGTAGAGGGCCAAACGTGTGCAAATGTATGGCCATATACAGATAAAAACACGTCTGGTTTTGAAATGGTCACCTTCTACCTTAAGTATCAGGCCCATGACTTGAGAGTATCCTTAGATTTACCAGTGTTTTTAATTGATGAAGTAATTGCCATGCCCAAGAATGAATCCTTTTGGCTTCACTTTATAAAAACTAATGACCAGTCTGTTGTCATATGTCCAATACATTGTGCCAATGTGGAGCTACCATTGAAGGCAGTTTAGCAACTTCTACTAGTTCAATATGATGCATCCCAACTCTTAGTTGAGGAAGACTTCAGGATACATATAACATTGCTCTTAGGTTTTTTATCAGTTGAGTTCAAGGTACTAGTTTGATCTATAAAATCATAAAAGTTTGTGATACCTCATAGTCTTAATTCATATACTCCCATATAGCCTTTACTCATGGTGTACATAGTGAGGTTTCCCCCAGCTAAAGATAGAATATTTCAGTGATGACTCTTAAGGAAAATAAATGAGGCTCAGTCTGTTGTGTTTAGGCAATTTGTACCAACTTGTTGTTCCACCAGCCCTAGTGTAAAAAGAGTGTTTGCATGTAACAACAATGATGATAACAGTTCTGAGCTGCATAAAACAAAGATGCTACATGAGAAATGTTTCACCCTTTCAAGGGCCCTGACCTTACCATTTTCTCTCCAGGATAACTGCCGGCGAGCTGAGAATGTATTGCGTCTTTGGATCATTGAAGCCAAAGACTTGGCCCCCAAGAAGAAATATTTCTGTGAATTGTGCCTGGACGATACTTTATTTGCCCGCACCACAAGTAAAACAAAAGCCGACAATATTTTCTGGGGTGAGCACTTTGAGTTCTCTGGCCTTCCACCCATCCACAGCATCACTGTCCACATCTACAAGGACATTGAAAAGAAAAAGAAAAAGGACAAGAATAACTATGTTGGACTGGTCAACATTCCCGTAGCCAGTGTGACTGGGCGACAATTTGTGGAGAAGTGGTACCCCATCAGCACACCTACCCCCAGTAAAGGGAAGGCTGGAGGGCCATCCATTCGGATCAAATCTCGATACCAGACCATCACCATCCTCCCCATGGAGCAATACAAAGAGTTTGCTGAATTTATTACCAACAATTACACTGTGTTGTGCTCTGTTCTGGAGCCAGTAATCAGTGTCAGGAACAAAGAGGAGATGGCCTGTGCTTTGGTGCACATTCTTCAGAGCACTGGCAGAGCAAAGGTAAGAACAGACAGACCTTCTGCCCTTGAATTACTCCTGATTTTGAGTGCTGTTGAGAGATGGAAGAGGTTGGAATCAAGAATTTTTTGTCAGCATATTAAAAGTGAAACAGTTGTCTGTTTACCAGTGCTTTAGAAATGAAAGTAATTTAAAAATAAGGGTAAGTATTTTAGAATCATGAAATTGCCTGTCTTTAAAGAAAGAGACAATAAAGGTATCAGCTTTGATAAATTATTAAATATAAATACATATTTTAATTTTATGTTAGTATCCTGCTTTCCTCCATCATGGAACTCAAGGTGGGAAGCACAGGATTCCCAGACAGTCTCCTTTCTAGCCACTGAACCAGATATAAACTTCAGTAAGGTTGCTATAATCAGCCATTTCTTTATCATTGTTTCAGTCGACTTCATTTTTCTCCAGTCAGATGAGAAGTACAGGAAACATTACTTTTTCTGATCCATTCTGATTCATCGCTAGTGCTGCTTCTGTAGCATTATCCTCAGATAATCTGGAGAAACAACCTTGGAGGGGAGGTGTTCTCAGGGGTTATTGTTACAAAATTGTACTAGCATATTGCTGCTATGTCTTCCTAATTTTTAAAGATTTGAATAAGCACAGAGGCTTATGGTTTAGTTTTCATAGAGATGCAAAAGTTCCAGAAATTTTGGAGGCATGGAAAAATATTTTTTTCTTGGTAGGATTGGTTAAAAATTGAGCATCCACAAACTTTGTTATCCATGAGGGTGTCTTGGAACCAAACCCAATCCAATAACAAGAGGCCACTATATTTATAACTTATTAAAAAGGATTGAAATAGGGAAGAAAATCAATATTAGTAAAACAAAGATTATCATTTTGTCTTCTTCAGTTCTCGGTTGTGTTATGCAGCCATAAAGCACTCATTGCATAAAAAGCACAGAAAATGAAATCACAATCAGGAATTAAAATGATGTGAGATCCTGTAAACAGTCTTGCATAACAGTCTATGTGCTACATAATTTTTAGAAAAAATGTGGGATTGGTAAATATGTCTTACATATTTATTCATCATTCTATAAGAAAATATTCCTTCTCTAGTTTGTTTATTTCCCATTTGGGGAAAGGGAAGTATTCAAAAAAAAGGAAGAATATCCCCCCCCCCCCAGTTTTGGGCCTTTGTATCTCTATTCTTTTTACAAGGACACCAGTGTGCAGATGACACTCACCTCCTTCTAGTCTAACTATAAGTAAGTTGTTTCAATACTAAACCAGTGTCCATTATCAGTAATGCCCTGGATGAGCGCAAACAAATTGGAGAAGTCGGAGGAGCTGCTGGTCATTTCGAACGCAGAACAGCAAACAGAGATTCAGTTTGTGCTGGATAGAATTACACTCTCCTTGAAATCTCAGGTGGATACCTTTGGATCGTTTTTTTGTTTTTTGTTTTGTTTTTTGTTTTGTTTTGTTTTGTTTGTTTGTTTTTTGGTGTCCAGGAGTTTTTTTGGTGTCCAGGAGTAAAGCTAGTGTACCAGGTACATCTGTTTCTGGAGATGTCAGATCTCACAACAGTAGCACATCCCCTTATCGTTTATTTAATAGCCTGCCTTTCTCCAGAATGGGACACAAAATGGCTTACAACATGAATTTAAACAAGGTAAATGAATTAAAAAATAGTTATAGAATTTTTAAACCTACATACTATAAAACCTATTAAAATCTAAAATAATTTCAAACCATGGCAATGATTATAAAATTGCAGCACATACTCCATTAAGGACCTTTCCACAAAGTCATTTGGATCTAATCTGCACTGCAGAAATAATTCAGTTTTACACCGCTTTAACCGTCATAGCTCAGTGCTGTGGAATCCTGGGATTTGTAGTTTGTTGTGACACCAGAGCTCTCTGACAGAGATTGTGAGATATCTCACAAAACTACTAATCCCAGAATTACATAGCATTGAGCCACAGCAGTTAAAGCAGTGTTAAACTATTATTTCTGCAGTGCAGATTAGAGCTGAGTCACCAAATGCCTGTTCAATAAAAAAGTCTTTACCTGCCAATGGAAGGACAGCAGGGAAAGGCCAGCCTAGTCTCCCTTGGGAGCAGCCATTGAGAAGGCTCTCTCCCATGTCCTCACCAAATGTGATGGTGGGGGGACCAAACAAAAGCTTTCCCCTGAGCATCTTAAAATGTATGCAGGCTTATATAAGGAGATACAACCTTTCAGTCATTTAGGACCTAAGGTATATTGGACAGCACTTTGAATTGTGCCTGGAAGTGAGCCAGTGACCAGTGAAATTGTTTGGGTTATATGCTTCTCAGTCATCCCATTTGGATTCTGTAATGCACTCTATGGGGATGCAGTGGCTCAAGTGGTTAAGATGCTGACTCTGTTGATTGCAAGATCGGCAGGGTGGCAGTTCGAGGCCCAGGTGCTGCATGATGGGGTGAGCTCCCATCACTAGTCCCAGCTTCTGCCAACCTAGCAGTTTGAAAGCATACAAATACAAGTAAATAAATAGGTACCACTTTGGTGGGAAGGTAAACAGTGTTCTGTGCAATCATGCTGGCCACATGATCACAGAGTAGTCTCTGACAACGCTGGCTCTTCGGCTTAGTAACGGAGATGAGCATCGTCCCCTATGGTCGGACACAACTTGACACCTTTGCCCACTTTTGATTCTTGATAGATATCAACTGGAGATATTATTACCAGATTTTTATTTCTGCCTTCCCCCAAGATGCTTATGGCAGAGCATTCAAGGACATCCCATCTTATTCTCACAAGTAGTTTGTGACAGAAGGTTAGGGTGGCAGTGATATGCCTAAGTATTCATAACTAAATGGATATTTTAATCCAGGCCTCCATAATGTAAGACATTCAGGCAAATCTAGCTCTGAAAAGGAGATATGCTCTGGCAACACACACACAACTGTATCTCTAGCTTCTGCATCCTGGCAGGGAATGTCTGAAGCTAAAGTGTAACTGTATTTGGCTGGAACTTGATTGAAGAGCTCCACAGAACTGGTAATGCTGTACAGTTAGATTTCTTAACTCTGTGCAATACTGTTGTCACATTTGGACAAAGACAGTTTCGCTTAACCTTCCCCATCAATGTAGAGATGGTAGGAGCATGGCTGGAGTGTATGTGTGTCACCATCTCCCCTCCAAAATTAGAGTTGCCAAATATCTAAACAGAGCTACTATCAGGTATAATTTTCTCAGATGTGACCTATTAGTAACTCTGGGTTACAAAGGATAATTTAGATGTGGACTGTGTGGGCCATGTTTGCCCCAGAAAATAAGAGTGAGCAATGGGTGAGAAACTGGACTAGCTACCATTGATGGTTGAGTATTCAGGCTTCTTCAATTGACACAGCTCATCAATTGCCTGCCCATCCTGGATTAAGTAATCTGTATAACATGCAGGATTGTGTGCTCCTACTCTGAATAACAAGAAGACTGGGGGTGTTCTTTGAGCAATCTAAGAACTGTAGACATTAAATACATTAAACATAGGAAGTCTGTGTTGTGTATTAAAAATAAGGGAGAAAGAATAATCTCATAAAAAGTTTGTTATCAAATAAAAAATAGGATGAAGCTGTAGCCAACTCATATAAAAAGTATTAAATGTCAGGTGCCCATTCAGTTGAATGTGCCTCAGTCCCTAAATCCCTCACTTTCTCTTGCAGCAGGCACTGCAGCTCACACAATCCAGCCTTGTGGCTTTTTTGCTGAGTAGAGCAGTTAGTTCTTTTATCCTTCCCATCTGGGTATATCCTAACAGTTTTCCTGCCTAGCACAGCACAATTTGTCATTGTCTAAAACATCTTCTTCCTGTCTAACTTTTCTCCTTTAGGATTTCTTGACCGATCTAGTGATGTCTGAGGTTGATCGCTGTGGGGAGCATGATGTGTTGATCTTCAGGGAGAATACACTGGCCACCAAAGCCATTGAGGAATACCTCAAGCTGGTGGGACAGAAATATTTACAAGATGCACTTGGTACATAAATGGCAACTTAATTCTTATTTTGATTTGCTTTTGCAGAATTAAAGGCTATACGTACACAGTAGGTCACAACCTTCTTGTCTGATTTACAGTTAGTAACCAGTACTATCTACCATATATACTATAAGTCAGTTTCATGGATAAGTCGAGGGCAGGTTTGGGGACCAAAATTATGGAATTGGCTATGACATATGCATAAATTGAGGGTAAAATTACAAACGATGTAAAGGATGGAGCAAATAAAACAGCAACTGTGGAGCGAAGAGTCGTGAAGCTGCCTCTTCCAAAGACAGATTGGTACTGTGGCAAATACAAGCCATGGCCCCACTCCTCTTTGACGCCAGACAAAAAAGGAGCAGCAAAGATCTGCTCCTTTTTCGGCTAGCAAAAAGTTGGCTTTTCCCATCCTGCCACGGCCCCATGATGGCTTCATGTCAGGTAAATGCCACGCCACCAGAACTTTATGAAGCCGCCCATTTCTGGGCAGCCGGGCAGCTTCAGGACGTGGAGAAGATAGTACTTCATCAAAGAGAGAAGTTCTGAGAAAGACAAGGAGAGGTGGGAAAAGAAAGTGAAGAGGAGAGGTAGAGGGAGAAGGCTCTTGGTCAGTCAGTGGCCAAAGAGAGTGAAGCGTCCTGGTAACAGTTGTCCTCCAGCCCAGGAGGAGAAGAAGAGGAGACAGGGACCATGCCTTCCAGGAAACTGGGCAATGCATGGTAACAGCATCCTCCTCTGCACCGTCCAACTACATTGAGACATACACCTGTGGGCAGGTAGTATAGCCAATGCATTTGTTCCAGGTAAAGCTGCCCCACTTCACCCCACCTTGACTCCTATGGAAATGAGCACTGACCCATGGATAAGTTGACTCAGGATTTCTGGGTAAATTTTTAGACTAAAATTTCTCCACTTATAGTTAAATATCCCACAATAGGTTAATCTTATGGTCACAATAAGTCAGAAAGGCATGCAACAATGGTATTATGTGAGTGTGTGCAGTTTTATTCTCTTCGTTGCATCTATATTAGGGATATTTTTGCTTTCCCCAGAGAAAATTTGTATTTCAGCCTGTTTTAACAAGCTGTTTTAGCAAAAACGTTAAGGGGATTGAGATAACTATTCCGTTTTTACTTCCAGTTTATAAGAGCAAAAGTATTTTAACCTTCATCCTTGTTATTTTATTCTCCTTTGAACTATTCTTTTATTTCTGGTTTTCTAAACACATGGGACTACTCTAGAACCAGGGTATATGCACTCTTCAGATAATGGAGTGGTGGGACATCTATGCCCTCTCTTAATTTGCCTCTCTGTTGCCTCAGTCCTATTCCACTCCTTGTCCCCCAGCCCCTATATCCTGATATTGCACAAAACGTCAGAATATAAAGTTCCATGTGTTACCCCCGAATGTGCTATTATATGAACTGGCTAAAATGCAATGGTATGCAAATATAAGACTACCATGGAGCCTCCTAACTAGCAGCTCTAAGCAAAGAGATATCATGGATGGAGTGGTAAAGCCTGTTAAAATTACACAAGGGACTACGCAATTTTTTATATAATTTCTGCTGAAAGTTAATAATTAAATGACAAGCAAAATTGAGGCTTGGGGAAGAAACTGCTATGTCATATGCCAATTTCCCCCCCATTTGTATTGTACCACAGCTTGTTATCTGCTCTGTGCTTTTCCTTGAATGCTCCTTTTGAACATTTACAGGATCCTTCTGCCTGTACTTATTCCAGTAATGCTCCCAGTTGTTCTCTTTCTTGTCCTCAAAATGCTCCTCTGTTTCTTTAATTGCCCAATTTCAGATGCTGGCAGCAAAGTGCTCTGTTGAACAGAAGCAATTTCAAACAGTAGTGCAAGTAAACATTTTGTTTCTTTTGGCTGCTCACAATGCCTTTGCTTGTGTTTCAAATACTAGTTTTTATTACTTGACCCAGGCCAGGGATACATCTGTGGAGAATCTGAGATTAAAGCAGCTCTGGACTCAAGGGGACACTAGTACTTCTATTTTCCATACCTGCAGCAGCATTCCTTGTTTTTCCCTCTTGGGAAACTACCTTGAATAAGGCTCAGCCTGTCTCCTTTAGGAGTAGTACTGTATAATGAATACATTTAGTTTAGAGATTTTGTTTATCTTGTTTTATTTAGAAGATTTTGAAGTTGTCTTTCAAAGTTTTTCAAAAAGATTCCCCCCTAGGTGGCATAAATAAAACATAAGGCTGAGACCAGATAAAAAGGTGTTGTTACATTTCTGTACTGACTAATAAAGCTGCCTGGGTGGTTCACAAAATAAAGCGTGAAAGTAGTAAGAGAATGCCTGGCCCTCCAGATTGCAGGTCCCATCAACCCTAGTCAGCAGAACCAGTGGTGCAGGATGATGGCAGTTGCAGTGTGGAGGACTACACACTGCCCGTTCCTGTCTAAACACTATAAAATTAATGTCTGACCTAAAACCATAATTATGAAATGAGAACAGCATTTTAAAAATTTAAAAGAGAAAAACAGCTGCTGAAAAATAAATGTCGCAGTAATGAAGGTATCTCAGAGGGGTAAATATTGCTTTTTAAAAGATCATTGTACTATGGACCAAGCAAGGAACTTATGTTTGCCCCCAGGCTTGAGATGCTTTTAGTAAAGCAGTAGCTCAGTTGTCATTTTTGGCACACACACCAGTCAAAAATAATCCACCTCTTGTACTACATAAGCAAAAAACTTGGAATTCTACACTTTTGAAAATCAGAAATGTGTATAGTTAAGATTAAATTTGCACAGCAGATATTTTGGGGCAGAATTTGCATTTTTGTCAAGCTGTAGCGGAATTTCATAGGGAATTAGTGTGTGAAAACAGAAAAACACATGAGATAACATATGCTGAAAGAAGGATCCCACCCCACTCCCAGTTACTGAAATCTCCACTTGTATACCTTCTGTTCCTTAGTTCTAGAAAAGATATTTCTGATTTTCTTCTTCGTGGTCTCTGTGAATCACACAAATAGGTTTTAACCTGCGCATGCACAGCAACTTCGGAAACTTCTGGCAGAACTTTAGTTGTTACTTTTTGGCGGTAACTCCGCCCATCCCTATAAAGTCCCCTAGCGGTCCCGCTCTTTCTCAGTTCCTTTCGTCCGCCGCGTTAGCAGCTTCGAAGGAGCTTCTGGCTATTAGCATTCGCTTACTCTAGATTTAACGGCTTTTCTGACCCCGGCTTGCTCATCGACAATCCCCTTGCTTATCCTCTTTGCTGTTTGGTTGCTGTTTCTTGACTCGGACTGTTTGACCTTGGCTTGGATCACGTCTTGGATTCATCATGTCGGCTAGATCTTTCGAGCAATGTGAGTGTTGCATTAACAAGATCCCTATTTCTGACCCTCATTCCCTCTGCTTGCTCTGTTTGGGAGAGGCGCATAATACTCAGTCCTGCTCACTCTGTAAGTCTATGACATTGCAGGCTTTGAGAAACAGAGATAAAAGGCTGAAGGCAGCCCTCTACGAGCAGGCATTAAGACCTGCCTCAACCCCGACTCCAGGGGTTTCTGCTGGTAAAGTGGGCTCTAAGACCAGCCCTAGGAAGAAGTCCTCCAAATCTGATGGAGATGGAGAAAGGAGCTTCTTAAAGGATTGTCTAACCTCCGTCCACCTTGTAGATGCCCACCCTGCCTGGAGCCTCGAGACTGTCTTAGCCGGCCTCTATTCGAAACCATTCAAACCAATGGCTACCACAGACTTATGTTTGTTGACCTGGAAGACTGAGCTCCTGATCGCTGTCACCTCAGCCTGACGGGCTAGTGAACTCTGCGCACTTCGTGTGGACCAACCGTTTCTTCGTTTTCACAAAGATAAAGTGGTGCTTCGCCCAGACATTACCTTTTTACCTAAGATTGTCTCAGCTTTTCACCTTAACCAAGACATTGTCCTACCCACTTTGGCACCGAACCCTACCACTGACGAAGAGCGTCGCCTACACCTCCTCGACGTCCGTCAAGCTCTGGCCTTTTATGTAGACAGAACGTCGAGCTCGAGGCAGACTGATCGCTTATTTGTCTGCTATTCTGAATTCAAAAAGGGTCTGCCAGTTTCTTTTCAAAGATTCTTGAAGTGGGTGACCAGCACCATCCACCTCTGTTATGAACTCTTAGGAAAGGACCCTCCTACCAGGGTTCGCGCCCATTCTACGAGAGCGATGGCTGCGTCCTCAGCCTTCCTTTCTGGTGTCCCGTTAGAGGACAAGTGTAAAGCTGCAGTTTGGTCACAACCTCTGACTTTCATTAAACATTATCGTATGGACTCGAGGGCCAAACGGGATGCAGCCTTTGGGAGGGCGGTACTATTGTCTGCTTTACATTAAGGTGATATATGCTTATGTGTTGACATTATTGGAACAATACACTGGTGTTTGTTCTTTATACAGTTGTGTTTATTGTCCACTTTAGTACATGACACTCCGTCCTCCATGGACCCAAGCTTGCTAGTCGTACCCATTTGTGTGATTCGCAGAGACCACAAAGAAGAAGGACAGGTTGCCTACCTGTAACAGTATTTCTTCGAGTGGTCATCTGCAAATTCACACAAATCCCTCCCATCCTCCCCTCAGTCGTGTCCTGTTCATTGTTTAACTCCTGCTGTCGCAGCTTGCGGCGAATGTTCCGGAACTAAAAGCGGGACCGCTAGGGGACTTTATAGGGATGGGCGGAGTTACCACCAAAAAGTAACAACTAAAGTTCTGCCTAGTGGTTCCAGAAGTTTCCGAAGTTGCTGCGCATGCGCAGATTAAAACCCATTTGTGTGAATTCGCAGATGACCACTCGAAGAAATACTGTTACAGGTAGGCAACCTGTCCTTCTCCTGAAACACTGAGATCTAGAAATTTGCTTGGGTTCTTAGCACACCCACAAGAGTTTTTGGTACAGAACAGAATAATTGCACAGTACTGCTCTGGGAATGAACAAATATAAAAGCTGTATCTCTGGCGGTGTCTCTCCAAGGGACATGGGAAAATATCACCCTTTCAAAGATAAGCTGATTGCCAGAGAATGACAAAAATTATTCTCTACCCTACTTGTAAGTAGAACATTTTATAACTAGCTGCCTTATGAATCGGAGAAGTGGAGTGAAGCTTTTACTTTCTTTGTGGAAATTAGTTGGATGAAACTGACATTCTTGTGTTAATATGCTTCAGTCTAGTGATGGAGAGTGATCAGTTTACATCATTTGCTACTGAGGAATTGTTACTGTTCAGGAATGCAAAAGTTATATAACATCAGGCCAATAAAGTATTCCACTGATTGCCTTTCTCTTGTCATCCCATTGCTAGGTGAATTTATCAAGGCACTTTATGAATCAGATGAGAACTGTGAGGTTGATCCCAGCAAAAGTTCACCTAGTGAACTGGCCGATCACCAGGCCAATCTCAAAATGTGTTGCGAGCTAGCCTTTTGCAAGATCATCAACTCCTACTGGTGAGTGCAAGACAAGAAGAAGAGTGTTACTCAAAACAGTTGGTTCCTTATAGAGATTTCTGCCATAAAGGATCAGCAAGAAGTGGTGGACCTGGAATGTAATGTTGCAATAAGTAATAGGATTCCATGCACACAGCGTAGCTGCACTAGGACCAGTGAAAGGAATGAAGCCTATCAGAGGAAGGGTTTTAGTGATTTGTTCCTCATGTCAGTCATCAACACCAGGCAGCTTAACTGATTTAAACTGGCTTTTAGAGGTCAAGTGGAACTCTAACTGTGGAAATGAAAGGTTTGATCTATATTTGATGGTTTCAATCTGTTTCCTTATAGCTGAGCTGAGTCCTGTGGATTTTCCCCCCACTTTGCAGGAAGAAGCAAGATTATTTTTCTGTACTATAGTGAGTGCAGAACAAAAAGGTTAGCTCCATGCCTATTCTTTCATTCAGTAAGGTGAGCCTTGTTAGTTCATAGAATCATAGAGTTGGAAGAGACCCCAAGGGCCATCCAGTCCAACCCTATTCTGCCATGCAGGAAATCACAGTCAAAGCATCCCCAACAGATGGCCATCCAGCCTTTGTTTAAACCAGGGGTTATACCAGGAGTGAGCAGAACACAGCCCACATGAATCAGGGGAGGAGTGCTACCCCTTTTTACACACCCCACCCTTTTCAGTGACAGAGTGGTGTTTTTAAAGACTAACATTTTATTCTTTAGGGTGCATAAGGAGCAGAAGTTGGGAGATTTTTACTTCTGCTGCTATGTTTCACAAGTTGAGCCAGTGGCTTTCAGGTTCTGGTAATAGGAGTTTGTGCCCTTTACCAATTGGAGGTGCCTGGTCCTGAGATATACACAAAGCCTTACATACCTCTTTGTCCCACACTAACCAAGCATAACTTAAAGCAGAAGGTAGGATGGGCTTAGACAATATTTAATAGCTTTCATATAGTGCTGCAGAACAAGTGAGAGCTGTAGTGGCAAGAAAATAGACTAAAATAATGTGGCACCACCAGCCCCAAGTTTCCTTTATTTCCTCTCATAGTGAATTGCTTTTTTGCCTAGTCTCATCAAAAGGCAAACAATATAATGTGATGTTGCCATTATGTTTTGTTCCACCCTCCAGTAATAAATGCAAGGATTTTCATGGATAGGTGGATATGAACCTGTATTATCATACTCAAAGATTTCCCTTGTTTTAAAGTTGGGGGGTTCTTAGTAGATGAGGTGGAGTTACAATCTTCCCTGCCACAGGGAAAAGGATATTTGAATTCCCCCAAATATCAGACCAAACCAATTGTAGCAAGAAGAGTAGTTTTTTTTGTGCAGGAAGAGTGTTGTTGTTGTTATATTGATGCACTAAATGATGGAGCTATGTGTGAGAGAAAAAATGAGTGACATTGAATTTCAACTAAAGCTTGGCAGTAGTGAGTTGCATTGTAAATCACAGCTGGTTCTTGTTGCCAGTAACCCCCTCCTACAGTTTTGCAACACAAGCAGGAAAATCCAGAAACGTTTCCTTTCTTTTTGGAAACAGGGTTTTGGCTGTTGTTAATTGCAGGAGTCCACTCCACCCTAACACTTGTCCTCACTTGTCTTGTTTTCTTTCTCTCAACCAAAATCCAAGCCATATGAGACAGAGAAGTTTTTAGTTCAAAGCTAACAGCACTTCCAGAACCCCAAATGGTGTAATTTTTGAGATATAGCATCACAACACTCTTGCCCTCTAGTTCTCAGGCACTGTAGTTCTAGAGCACTACTGAAAATTATGCATTAGTGTTTCTAGGAAGCTTCCAAGAATAATATTAAACTTCTGAGGAAACCATGAACATTCTGCACAGTTCAGCTTTGACTGAAAGAAAGCAAAACAGCAGAGACCAGTTTGGGAAGGGGAGGAATAAGAGAGTGGCCAGCTGCAGCCCCCATTGGGTTCCAGGGGGAGAAAGCCTTTTGAATGTCACAATTTAGAAATATTTGCAATAGCATATTAAACATGTGCAATGCAATAAGTCACATAACTGAAACTAATAACAGGAACAGCCTTTAGGGTTTTTTTTTTTATTATTTCCATCAATGCCCTAGCCTGTCTCTTTAAAAGTGACCGGTATTAAGCCCAGAAATAATTTCACCTGTTTTTTCTGTTGTGGGGTTATTGCTGGTTCAGCTTCATGTTTGTCTGGTGCTTTGTTGATTTTCAGTGTCTTTCCTCGGGAGCTGAAAGAGGTATTTGCATCATGGAAACAGCAGTGCCTCAACAGGGGGAAGCAGGATATCAGCGAACGCCTGATCAGTGCCTCGCTTTTTCTCCGTTTCCTCTGTCCAGCCATCATGTCTCCAAGTCTCTTCAACCTCATGCAAGAATACCCTGATGACCGTACCTCTCGAACTTTGACACTAATTGCAAAGGTTATCCAGAACTTGGCAAACTTCACAAGGTAAGTGACATAGGAACAGCAAAGTGTAATTAAGGAAAATCTGGATTATTATCATGGTGAGGTGTAGCTTCGCAAATGAGTTTCTCCACTTGTCATCTTATTTTTGTCAAAGTATATGAAAGTCTGGTGTGAAGTGCCATACTTAAAAAATGTACCTTCTTAAAGGATAGCTTTTTTTGCTTCAACTAATTATGGTAAAAAAAAATGTTATCAGGCATAATTAAAAGGCATGGAAAAGTAAATAGTTTTTCTTTTCAAACTGTTGCTGTCATAGTAACTACTTTGAGATCAACTATATCTGTATCCTTATTATTTGAAAGTAACTTTCTAAGCTTTGGGCACAAGGTAGATCAGGTCTACTGATTGATCTCTTGGTGATATATACACTCGTTTCTTGCCATCCGCAGTCCTGCCATTCGCGTCCCTCGCTCCTTCACGGATGGCAAGCTGTGAGATACAAAATGGTCACACGCCATGCTGCACACAAGAGCACACCCCATTGGATTCAGTAGGGCTCCAATATTGGTGATTTTCCCAATTCGCAGGGGGGGAGCGGAACAGATCCCCGCAAATTGGGAGGGACGACTGTAGTTGATCAGTAAGGTCTCCAGCTCCCAGTTGTTTAATAATATGAATATTTAGGTCTAAATTTGGCTGTTATAGTAATTTAGATGCAGATTTGTATTTGCATATGCTGATTATCCCAATGTATGTGTGGCTCATGGAGTATGGGGTACAAGTGAATTCTCTGTGTGAGCATATTGTTTCTGACTCCAATCAGTGGCCCTTGGAGTTCTTGTAGAAACAAACGTGTCCCCATAAGCCTGAAGTCTCCCATCCTCTGCATTACTGCAGTATGATTCCCCTCTCATGCTTGAACTCACACATAATTGAGTGAGTACAGTTTGGGGATACCCAGTCTCACATTCTGAAGACAGTTATGTCAGCATACTCAACATGCATGGACTTTGGGGAGAAGGGATCATGGGGGGGGGGGGGGCAGTGCAGACCACACCACAGCAAATGGAGCTAAAAATCCCTTTGCCACTATGGCTTGATATGTCTCAACATCTGATTATGACAACCCCAGTGATTTGGGCAGTGGAAGTCCAGAACATTTGGAACCTTCAAACACTCAGTACAAAAGGAATAGATAGTTCTTTTCTAGGAAGCACCTTTCTGATTTTTGAATAAAAGTGTAGTTTGTCAGTTTGTAAAGAATTCACACCATTATTTTATGAAGCAAAGAACGCAAAGAGGAATGTCCTCCTTCCTTTTGTAAAGGTTTGTATTATTGATCTACCATATTTTATGTGTATTGGAAGATTAGGTACTTTAATTTCATTAACTCACTTATGAATTTTACTATTTCAGCTGTTGGGTTGTGAACTGTTAATTTTGCTTTTGGTAGACCAAACTACATCTGATGTTAAATATAACTTAGCATCTACTGGGTATGGTTGTTCTTGTATTTTTTAAAATAAAAATTGCATTGACTTCAAAGGGGCTGATAAAAAAGGATCAAGAACAACCACGAGGAAGGAATTCAACTATTTCCCTCCTGTTACGATACTGAGGAAAATTCCTTTCTGAAACTTATATTTGCTTTGCAGGCAAAAAGAAGATAAAATTGTCACCAACAGAATTTCTTCTTAATTTAAACACTAGCTTCAGAAGAGGGATTTTTCTGCAGGATTGCAACAAGAAAAAAGGGGTTAAATTCCCTCTTTTGTGCCTCCTCTGATCCCAATAAATAGCACATTAACACAGTCCTACTGATGCAATTTGCACTTTTATTTTCTTAAAATTGCACTTTACATGCAAAGGAGCCTTTATTATCATGTTTAGCTTTGCACTGAATTGCCACTGTACAGACTGAGCAAAAGTACATCAGTGCATTTTCTTTTAAGATATTTGTATATAACAACAACAACAACAACTTTATTTTTGTATCCCGCCTTTCTGGCATGACAGTCAAGGCGGCTTACATGGAGTAAAATTGGATTTAAATAAAAATAGCTTACAATTAGAACAATAATGTAGAGAGATAGGAGAGACTGCTTGCCCATTAAATTATTTCTCTTCTGTCTATATTGGCTGATAAAAAGATATCTGAAGGCTGTGAAAACCTACAAAGTCTGTTGGGCTGAAAACATTATTGAGGGAGAAACACATACATAATTAGGTTCTATCATGTTAGCTTCAGTCTGTTCAAAACTTATTGCCTTTAGCCACTACCTGGAAGGAGGTATAAGTACAGAACGTGTCATTTGGTTACAGAAATGGCAGCTGTGATCATTGTAGAAAGTTGAAAACCTGCCACCCATCCCCAGAAAAGGAACTTAGTTACTCAAATTTTGACACACTCTCTTTTTTTTTTTTGTCTCCCTCTCTCTTTTTCTCTTTCTCTTTCTCTTCCTCTTACTCTCTTCCTCTTTTTCCCTCCCCAAAATGAAGATTTGGGAACAAAGAAGAATACATTACATTTATGAATGACTTTCTAGAGCACGAATGGGGAGGCATGAAACGGTTTTTGGTAGAAATTTCTAATGCGGACACAATCTCCAATACGCCAGGATTTGAAGGCTACATAGATCTGGGAAGGGAGATTGCTGTCTTGCATTCTTTGCTGTGGGAAGTTGTATGTCAGCTGGACAAGGTAATGGGATATGGAGACTGGGGAGTGCTAGCTGGATTGCTGACAGTATCCTAATAACAATAAACTTTATTGTATAGAATAACAATGTGGTGTAGTGGTTTGAGCATTGGACTACGCCTGTGGAGACCAGGGTTCAAATTCTCACTCAGCCATGGAAATCCATTGGGTAACTTTAGACAGGTCACATTCTCTTGGCCTCAGAGGGAGGCAAAGGTAAACCCCCCTCTTGCCAAGAAAACCCTGTGATAGGATCGCCATAAGTCAGAAAGGACATGAAGGCACACAACAACAATTCAGAGAGTGCCAGAAAAGTCCTTCATGAGAAATTACTGAAGTTAACCTTTCTCTCTCTCTTTCTTTTTTTAAAAGAGTACTTGACCTTCAAGTCTATTTGCATTCCTGGTCGGACTTTAGGTCAGAGCCTCCTGATCTGAATTGGTCAGCAGTATCACTACGGAGGCTTACTCAAATGGGTGCTGACCATTATCCAGTTTGGCCTTCAGTTAATCTACATATACATATATTTCCTTCCCTTCACAAATTCTGTTTGAAGCAGCTTCTGGTATCCTTTCCTTCCTTTGAATTTTATAAATTACATTTTAAAACAATTTTGGTTGTCACTTTCTAATTTTAGTTTTGATTCCCTCCTGCTCCTAAGAATTCGTTCTCCAAGGGCTTTGAGCAACTAAGCCTGTGTGATCCTCTACAACATCATGCTCAGTGCTGCAGAAAGAAAGGAGGAGAGATGAGAAGGGGGTGCATGAGGCATAACTAAGAGATTAGGAAACATTATGTCTGCATAGGGCCCGATGCATACAGCAAAGAAAGAAATGATGTTAATCTTTGTACATGATTATGCTGCTTTCTGAGGCAAATTCCATCTCCCTTCTAAGTTTTTAAACCCTAGGTTAATGTCTAAAACTATATGTAATTAAACCATTTTGGCCAGATTTTCCTTTTGATGGGACAGATAGTCAATTCTTCTGATGATGGTGGGAATCATAGTTATTACTGTGTGTTTGAGAAAATGAAAATTCACTGGTAATTGAATGTCCTGTTGGTATAAATATTATGTGC
This sequence comes from Phrynosoma blainvillii, assembly GCA_026167975.1. NCBI lineage: Eukaryota > Metazoa > Chordata > Lepidosauria > Squamata > Phrynosomatidae > Phrynosoma > Phrynosoma blainvillii. The sequence goes on from JANUYF010000004.1 coordinate 161,679,967, forward strand.
AAGAACATCATCCCTGTATATTTTGCCTTTGTAAAATAGTAGAGTTCCATATCTTACCTACCTTTTCCCACCCTCTATGCTCCCTTGTTTTATGCTCATAGTACCCAGCTATAAATAAGCTATCTCTCCAAGGTCACTGGAATGGCTGGCTGCCTTGACATAACTGTGCTTCCCACTGATTTAGCTGCATGAAGCTACTTAAAGCTGAAGATTTGTTTCAATTGCTCATGAAAAAAGTGGGCTGACAGTTTGTGAGAGCTGCTCTTTCAGTCAGAATGGCATAAATGTAAACTTGAAGAGAGGTAAAAGGCCAGCTTGAACACTGGATACTGTGATTCTGGAGATCAGGGTCCAGCCATGTAAACCCATTGGGTGACCTTGGGCAAGTCACACTCTCTCAGCCTCAGAGGATGGTCAATGGCAAACCTCCTCTGAAGAAACTTACTGAGAAAACCCCATGATAGTTTCGCCTTAGGGTTGCCAAAGGTCGGAAATGACTTGAAGGCACAGAAGAACAACAAAATCCCACAACACATTTGTGTTTTCCTTTCTGATGGAGTGGGCTAAAACTTTACAGGCTAAAAGTAAAGCAGAAGGTAGACACATTTTTTGCTTCTTTTTTCTTCATAGTCATCAATGGTTATGAGACCATATTGGTGGAAATCACTTAGGATTCAACAAAGGAAGTGCTTGAACTGATTTCTATTAGCTTACTTCTTTTTTAAAGCCAAAAGAGCAGCATAGTGGCCATTCGCAACAGCCCATTAAGAAGCAAAAGCTGATTTAAATAGATGACCTTCACACTTATATGCTGCATTTCCCCATGCTTTCTTTGAGTGCTCTCACAAACCCCCTGAATGCCAGCATGCATTTCCCTGACCAAAATACCCTCTCTCTCTTTGAAGGAGGGACCTAGAAATTCCCTTGCAATGGAATGACTCTGGAGTTACCGGATCCCATTTGCATTTGTAGTGATTGTACTCTTTCCCATCTTTTGAACTTAGTTTGCTTTGCATGACACGTTTGCATTGGAATGGCATTAGTTTGGTTTTTATTGAGCATGACCTTTTTATTTTGGGGGGTCAGTTTTTAATTTCTCTTTCCTTTTCTTTCCTCAATGTCTGCTGCACCCTGTTTCGTCTCCTCCATTCGTCTGGTCGCCGTGGTCCTGCTGCTCCATAACAATGCATTGTGGTGCTGCCACATACACCCACACATACAAATGCCCGCCTTTCCTTCCAAACTCCACTCTGTTCATCATTGTTATTGTTGCTTTTTTATTTTTTAAAAAAAAACCTCACTGAAATTCAAATGCAAACAAAAAACCTGAAATGGTGGATTCCACGGTGCTTATTGTCGAATCAGGGTGAAAATTCCTTCCTACAGGCAACAGTAGAAAAACTGGGACCCTTGCCACGCATCCTCACAGACATTGCGAAGGCTACAACAAACCCTACACCAATTCAGCAGCAGTTGAGACGTCTGGCAGATCACAACTCGAGTCCCAATGTCAGCCTCTCATCAGGGCTGCAAAAAATATTTGAGGACCCTGCTGACAGGTACGCTCTGCCTGAATATCCCTAGGGCTCTTTCGTGCTAGAATAGACCTGCTCATCTTGAGGTTGATCAGTCATCTCAGGAAACAGTACCACTAGTAGTTGGGCCAACTGGCTCTTGTTACAAGCGCCTTTGCTTATAACCAGAGTTTTAAGATGTGAATACATCTCATGCTCAGATTGATCTTCTAGGCCACAACCGTCTGCTCTGACTTGCAAGCAACTTTCCAAGGCATATGTCTCTTCTGGCTCTGCTATGTGAGAACTGGAGATTTCATAGATGGGAATCACCTACATGGAGAGCTTGTGTTCTGTTGACCTGAAGTAGAGCGTCACACCTCAAATCAGACGCTGGACTATTGTTTTTAGAAAGAGTATCATTGAAAAATAGGGCACTCTCACATACAGACTGAAGTGGTGCGCTCCAAAATTGTGCCATCTCAGTTTGCTAGTTCTTTATAAATCAGTTCTTTGACACTGTTATTGCTGTTTAATGTTTATACAAAAACAATCGTGTGGTAGGGGAGAGTGTGGTAATTGCATATCTTGTAATCAGACTGTATTGCCTAGTAAAGTTCTTGGCAAACCTGGCATCTCAAAGATTGGATCACCGATATTAATAGTCTCTGACACAAATAATGCTTAAGTATGTTTGCAGCACTTCACAGTCATTATCTCAGTAATACTTGCAATGGATCTACAAGGTGAACCACTCATATTGCCCTTTAGAATAAGGAGTATTTTAGATCATAAATTAGACTTCCAAGTGCTATGCTTTATTAATTCTAATCATACAGTAGTTCGCATCCCAGAACAATGACAAAGGGCACTCTGCTACATCTTTTCAGGATTCTTTGATGCAAAATGGTAAATAGCTAATTGTCTATGTCATATAAGAATTGCCTTTTATCAATCATGTGAGCAAGCTATACCATGTAAAGCAAGCTAGAGCTTTTGCTTTAGGCTACAAATGATAATATAGATAAGTTTGGGTAGGCCATATCCATTTTTGTGGCTGGGGTTTATATCTCTTAACACATTTTACATCTTTTATCCATACCATAAATATTAGAAAGCAAAATGGGGCTATGCTTTCCCCTATCACTATCTTTTCACACATTCTTATAGGTGAATCTGCCATTGTGAATTTGCTCTAGTGTTTCTGAAATAAAAGTGGTGGATTGTGATGACGATAATAAATTAATGCCAGGCTGTTGTCAGTTCACTTTTAGTACCTAATGGTAGTGAGAGACAGTTATTGAAATGAATTCTTTGTTTCACTTAGGAGTCTTCACTGTATTTCAGAATGTAGCCTTGTAAAACATCTGTCTCCATTTCCTTTTTATTTGCAAGTCATCTACGGTGCATTAAGGATCTGTTTCCTCAGCTTAATGTACTGCGTGACAATAAAGCGTTAACTGTAGAATCTGACATACACTTCATTTTCATGCTCTGATATGAATATCATCAAGAAACCCCCTTTGGTTTCTCAGACAACAATGGAGTGTCTGAGAAAAATAAACTGAACATAGCTCAAATTTGAACAGTTTTACTATTGCTTAAACTGGTAGCCTATGTTATATATTTTTCTTTTAAGTGCTGAATAGAAAATAGAGGGAGGTTACCTGCATTGTTGTAGATATCAGCCTCTAATATAGTAATTTAAAATTAATACCATTTCTATCTTGCAGTGAGTTGAAGTTGAAGTCTCCATCCCAAGAAAATGAGAGTTATTTCAAAGGCAAGTTGCTGTTGATCCAGCAGGCGTCATCACGGAGTGTGACTTATTCAGACAAGGGAGATGAGACTAACCTACCCAATGTCCGAAGCGTATCACTGATGGATCTTCAGGATCCCAATGTCACACAGTGTGATCCTGGATCCATGATGCACGATGCTCCTGTACGTTTATCTGGTAGCCAGCTTTCAGTCATCCAGGTGGCAAACATCAAGCAGCTTCACAATACACCACAGAGTGCTCCCCAGGTTAGGCGCCCTTTGCACTCAGCAGTAAACCAGCAGGGCAGTTTGCAGCCCCTTTCCTTCCAGAATCCTGTTTACCATCTCAACAACCCTCCTCAGCCAATGCCAAAGGTGTCCATGGACTCCAGTTTGGAGAATCTGAGTGTCACCAGTTCCCGAAGCCAGAACAGTGAAGACCTTAAGCTCAGTGGACCGAGCAACAGCAGCATGGAGGACTTCACCAAACGCAGCACACAAAGTGAAGACTTTTCCCGTAGGGGCACAGTGCTGGACAAACACATGCCCATCGCTTTACCTCGCCAGAATAGTACTGGGCAAACCCAAATCCGCAAAATGGACCAAGCAGGGTTGGGTGCGAGGGTGAAAGCACCCCAGTCCCTTCCTCACAGTGCTTCTCTTCGAAGCACGGGGAGCATGTCTGTAGCTTCTGCCACAATGGCAGCAGAGCCCCTTCAAAATGGAAATCGGTCCAGGCAGCAGTCATCCTCCTCCCGGGAGAGCCCAGTTCCCAAAGTGCGGGCCATCCAGCGGCAGCAAACCCAGCAGGTAGGACAGTCAACTCTCCTTGTGTGTCTGTTATGTGTAGCAAGAGAAGCAGGAAACTCTTTGCATTGGACAACCTAAACCCAGACAGGTTCTGTAAGAAGCACAGTGGACAGGGATATATGATCCTCCTCTAGATAGGGCTTGGACTATCTATATCTTCCATAGTGTGCATCTGCCAGAATGGTTCTGTCTTATGTCTTGTGGGATATATACTAATTAAGATCAGCTTCCCCTAGCAAAGGAAGAGAAGCAGTTTGGTGATCCACACTTGAAATTTTGGTGGTTCTGTTTTGTTAAAAGTGTTCAAAATGCATGTGAGTGTGTTTGTGTGTAAGAGAGGGAGGGAGGACTACACAGAGGGAGAAAAGCAACACGTACAATGAGAGAAGCGAGGAAGCTTTTACTCAAAAAATCAAGTAAGGTAAAGTCCCTCAGACCTGGGAGAAAGAGGGATGGTGATAAAAAACCTTACAGGGTTGTAAGCAGTATGTTGTAGGTAAAGAAGGCTGAATGCTTGAATGCAGTGTGTAAATATGAATCATTATTATCTCTTGCAAGTTTCAATAATTCTACATATTGTGGGGGTTATACTATCAGGCTTTCTTGGCATTTTTGCCAAAAAGTAATGCCACATAGATACAAATGAATGCTGGTGTGCCTTGTGTGTTGACTATTGGCAAATATTTAGGATATCATGCTTGGTACTGGCCATTTGAAATGGTGTGTGGAGTACAGCAACAGAATATAAATGTGCTTTTCCAGAAGCCAACAACTGTTTTTCTAACGCATGGATCTTGTAGAGCTGCCATGCGTGTGCACATGTGCATGCTTATAGGCAGTGCTTGCTGATGAAATGCCCTTTGTTATTACGAACACCCACTGGAGTTGCACTAGTCTCCTTAGGGGGGGTGTTCCTGGAAATGCTGGAAAATAAACAAGTGCTTACTTGAAGTCAGTAGAACAGCAGCGAGAACTATGCAACCACGCTATTGTTTGTGTGGGTCGGTAGGGGTCTTTTAGCAGTATCTTCTGATTGTCATTGATGCTTCTCTGTGACTTACATGTGAGAAGCACATAAAAGCAGAGCCATATACCTCCTTTCTGTAACTTGGTAATCTTAATGCAAGGTTTTATTTCTGTAGTATCCCTGCTGCTCAGAAATGACAGGTGCTTGTTTCCAGTGTTTGTGGTAATAATAATAATAATAATAATAATAATAATAATAATAATAATAATAATTTATTTATTTCTATCCCGCCCCTCTGCAGTGCAATCGAGGCGGCTTACAGTTTAAAATTCCATAATTCAATATGTGTATCAATACCCTAACCCACCCACCCCTTAAAATAGTATTAAACCAAAAAGGATTAAAATATACAGGTTAAAATACAATATATCAACATATCTTAACAGTCGCAGCAGCAAAATTCCATTCAGTTCAGTTCGGTGGCGGGATCAAGGGGAAGAAGAATAGCTGAAGTCATGGGGCTGGGATAACTATTCAGGAAAGGCCTGCCGGAAAAGATCCGGCAGTGTCAAGTGTTACCTCTTTTTGGGTGCCTCCATCGCATAGAGTCTCATGGATGTAGTCAGTATGGTCAAGTCACATGCTCTCAGCCTCAGGGGAAGGCGATGGCAAACGTCCCGAAGGAACTTGCTCAGAAAACCCCAGGGTAGGGTTGCTTTAGGGTCGCCATAAGTCATAAATGACCTGAAGGTACACAATACCTACACACACAATGTTGCAAACCCTGCAGGATGACTTGCAAATCCAAGCTAAGAATGGTACTGTGTTCTCAAAGGGACTCCTTTTCCAGAACAGCACTGTTAGTTTTTACTCCATTTCTAATCCATCTGTTGCTTACTCCTTGGGTGTCAAAGCTTTTAGCCTACTGGATGCCAGCAGTCTTCATGGCTAAGAACTGTTTCCACAAATACCATTACATATTTTTAATTGCAAATTATGCCATGGAATTCTCACTCCTCTCCCCCGCCGTGCCAAATTCTGGTGAGTTTCTTTGTGGGCATTGAAGGTTTTCAGATTCCCTGTTCCTTATTAATTGCCTTTTGTTTTCAAGAACAAAAGGGAGCCTTTAACTGGCCTTCTAGAAATCCATTTGTGTGCTGTATTTCTGTTGAGTAAATTGATAAAGAGCAAGTGTAGAGAGCTGCAATAGTACATTTATTAGAACCAACTACAAACGCCAAAACAAGAAGCTTTTGAGATGCACATAACCCTGTGAAGGTAGATATTAAACAAAAAAGAGGGAATGGGGGAGAAAAAAGGTATTGCTGATAAAAAAAAAACACAACAAACAACATGTTGGAAGCTCTGCCTGTAGTATGCAACAGCCCAAAAAAGGTGAGCCAGGAAACTTTGCTGACTGTGGCAGGAATTCTCTTGTGAACATCCCCCATAACACTTTCAGGGTTGGCCTTTGTGCAGTGGACATAACAGTGATGTAAGCCCAGTTGTTGTTGTGCAAGCAGGTACACTTTGTGACTCAGCTTGGGTTTCCCATCGCTCTTCGCCGACTTTCTCCAATAACTTTCTTTAACTAACCACACAAGAGACTTTGCAGCTGTAGGGGCAAGTGTCTGTTCCAAACTAGGGTTGTGCCATTCAGTCTACAGAACAGATATGTACCCTTCCTTGGAAATTCCATTGATGCTAGATTGGAAGCTAGAAATCAAGATATAGACTTATATCTTGATCTGCAATTTTCTAACACTCTGTGTGCAGCTCCCATTTAGCATTGCACAACAGGATAGGGTGAATGTCCCAGAATTTGTTGAGTTATATGTTTGGTCTTGCGGTGTTGCCACTCACAGAAAAGATAATGTAGTGTAACAGCATTGTAACTCTGCTAATGGAAATTTAATTTACTCAGCAAGCAAACAGAATTTCAGTCTAATTCACTTAGGGACAAAACAGACCGCCCCAAAGATGTGGCGTCATGCTGCCCATGAAAAAGCCAGGTGGGCACTGGAGCAACCGCACGCCGCGGCCCCATTGGCTTTTTTCTGATGCTGCTGCTTTGCGGTGCTCCTGCAGCATATAAATACCACACCGCCAAAATATTGCAAAGCTGCCCGCTGTGTGGTCGGGCGGACAACGTGATGCCAGTTTGGGGGCAGCATCATTCAGACACTGCCTCCAAGCCAGCGCAAAGGGGCTGTCTGCTTCGCCACATAGTTGTTGCTGACTGCAAAAAGCCACAGGCTGCATCCGGAGCTTAGAATTGCCAGTTATGTAGTTACCTGTATTAGTTACTTTGAGAAAACATATCCAGATGTAGCTGTGTTTGGCCATATAGCAAAGTACAGTAACATCCAAAATCCACAAAACATTGATACCTTTATGGGACAAAACAAAATAGACAATATATATGGTGCAGGCTTCTTCTTCATCAGTCAAAGATGTTAAAAATCATACAGGAGGGAAAAAATGATGATGTTAGTCATAGGCCTACATTTTGTCAAGATGTTGTGGTTGTTGTCCTTGGTTAAGATGGGCTGGGTTATTCACAGAAGCAGGGCCCGCTTTGTACCTTTCCTTGGATTCTTAAAGTTTATTTCCAAATATTTTTTAGAAATAAATAAAGATTCTTAAAGTTTAGACAATAAAATGTAAATTTCATTAGCAACACAGCAAGATACTTCCTTTGAGATCCAGCTTGTCTCCGGCTTTGTGAGGCTACAAGTCACTTTGTTAGGCATCTTTTCTCCTCCTCTTGTATGAGTTTTAACACATTTGGCTGATGAAGAAGCTAGTGGACAAAAGCTTGCAACATGTATATTCTGCATTTTTGTTGGCCCAATGAAGATATCACTGTTTTGTCGATTTTGGATGTTATTGTACTTACTTAGTTTGAGGGCAGTGAAGGGATTGGGAAACCATTGGGCGGTATACAAATAAATAAATATTATTATTATTATTATTATTATTATTATTATTATTATTATTAACAAATAAGAGTGTAGTTACTTTTTGATGTAATGAGTAACAGTAAAATGTATATTGTTCTGTTACCAATCCTAAGATTTGTTTTTTCATTCAAAAAAGAAATGGAAAGTAGGAGAAAAGCCCAAGCAGTGGACCAAGTTACTTTATTAACATTGCAGCAATTAATGGCAATGGGATAGTTTTCAAAAACTGTAATAGAAACAAATTACTTTTTAAATAGTATGCTGCACCAAAGCAAGAAACATGGGACAAAAAAAAAATACTTTTTATCCTTTTGAAAGTATAGAAGACAGAAGTTATGGGACATCCCTTCCTAGGCACAGAAGAAAAATAAAGAAAGCCATGGAAGTCCTTATGTTTGCAAAGCTAGAGATAAAATGTAGGTGGCATCCTCAATTTTTTTTTAAAAAAAAAACTTATTTCGTCACTTAGCACATGAGACTGGATTGCTACAGAGAAATCAGTTCATAAATGCGTCATGTATTAGCAAATATCGCTGTAGCCATGAAAATTGGAAAATGCTCATGCTGTCTTCGGCAGCACATATACAAAAATTGGAAAGTACTTATTTGTAAAAGCAGTTGGGAGATTCCCAAGAGAAGTTTACAAGCACCTTGAGGATCACATGCATCCGGTGCAGCTTAAAAGGTTGATCAGATTGCTTAAATGAGTTTTTTGGGGGTGAGGAGGGGTTCTTGGAGATTGGTTTCTGTTGATAGAAACTGAACGCAGGACAGGATAGAGTTTAATTTGTTTTATCAAAACAATTTGTTCGCCCTGACACAACATTTTAAACTGGTTTTTACATTGTCTTTGCTGTTTTCTCCATCTTCTTTGTCTGTTCTCTGACTTCAGAGTTAGACTGAGGACAAAGTAGTTTTTAAAGACTAATCCCAGTCCATTCCCTCTTTAACACAACTGTCCCTACAAACAGAGCTGAGCTGGAAGTGAAATCCTAGATCAGCCCTCCTTGTGGTCCCTTCCTCTAACATTTTTTTAATGCAGCAAATGTTCACCTGCCTTATATGTTCAGCCATCACTTTTTAAGAGCCATACACCGCTTTTAAAAGGAATTCAAACCTACTCCAGGGATGATGGTTTTCTAGAAGGGAGGAGTTACAGCACAGATGCTGGTTATCAGACACCGTCACGATCAGCTTTTCTCAGTGCAAGTAACCTCAGGGTTTCCATACTTAAAACATGTGGAACTGGTTTTCCAGAGTTCATCTTGGGATAGGAAAATACATACAGTAATTTTTCATAATGTAAGGGTGCCTCTAACCCTGCCCCACCATTCTAAAAAATGTTATGTCTACTGTTATAGCTAGAGTAGTTGTCTGTTTCCTCCTGGCATTTTATCCTCCTCAGAGCAGTCACAGCACCCAACATCTGAAACAACCCATATGAACTGTGGCATTTTCATCTTTTCTGGACATCCCAGCTCCTCTTGGTCCAAGACATCTCTCTTCTTTATGCGCCATTCCCTGCAGGAGTGAGGAACACAGTCTCTAACTGTAGCCAGTGTTGGCACTGTGTGTAAAGTTGTAATTGTTAATTAATAAATAATTTAATATTTTCCAGTTGCTGTTACTGTAATGCCATCCTGAGATGCTTGGATATAGGAAGGGATATAAATACTTTAATAAGTAAATAAATGATAGCACACTATCAGACATAATGTTGGGTGTAAGCTTTTCACCACTTGCTTGTGTGGGTGTTTGGGGTTGTTTTGGGGTATTTTTGCAAAAACAAAGTTGTTGTTGTTTACAATGGTCCTAGTCAATAGTTCCTTGGACCCGAAACAGACGGGCAGATGGGGCCACCTTCTGACCACTCCAGGGGTGTGGCATTTCTGTCTAGACACGTCCAGGTCTAGGAGAAAGTCTTGAGGAAAGATTAAAATCTAGGGCTGAACTGCTCCAAAATGATTACGTATTATTGTAGGAGCAGGAGCTGGAGCAAACAAGGGCTATTTAACAATCCATTTTGAAGTTTAAATTTATTTGAGATCCAAACCATATGCCATCTTAACAAAAACTTGCTTTGTAAATAAATATTTATTTTTATAAATAAACATGATCTGAGGACTTTTATTTAGTTGCACACAACTTTTTGCACAGCAAAGGATGGCAAAATGGTAAGACATCAAGTAGTTCAAAAAGTTAAATAAGTGTATTTATCCTGAATGCAACACCCAAATACTGATCCCCACACTCATTTCTTCTCTATAGGTTCTATAGAGACAAAATTATTTTATTTCAGTGGTCCTTTTGGAATTATACAAGTACCTTACCTGCTGAGTTTGCAAGACCTAAGCAGGGCTGTTAAAAATAGGGTTTCTTTGGAGGTTTCACATTTAGTTTAAGTCTTGGAGGCCACCATAAGTTAAAACCAACTTGATGGCACATCAACTGCAAATGTAGCTTAAAGAGCAGGTTTAGCAAGCAGCATGTTCTGCTATAATGATATGGTGCTTGATCAGGGCCACCACTAAAGAAGATTTAAGAGTGGTCAAGATAAGAAAAAAACACCATTGATGTGAAAGATTTATTTGTTTTTCATGGATGCAAGCATTTTACAGATAAGAAAGCCCATCATATACTTTACTGCAATGAACTCTGCAACTATGGAAGTGCACACTTGAAAGTTGCCATCTCTCTTGTGCATGTGTACAAACGGCCCATGCCAAAATGGGTCAAAGATGTGGTTAAAAGAATAGCAGGCTCTTCACCACCATCCTCTGTCTCTCACAGCTAGGCTGAGATGTGTGAAGACAGAAATGCATTAGGTTCTCACAGCAAAACCTATGATTTCATATTTTTTATACACTGTAATGCCATGCTTGGGTAAATAGTCATGGGATCTCTAACTATAAAGTAACACTTTCATGCCCAGTTTCAAGCTGTGCTATGGCATTGTGTGCACAGTGTGTGTAACCAGGACATTTCCAGCTGATACCAAGGGCTGCTCAATATGTTCCCAAACAATGGAGATGAACTATTCAAAATTAAGTAATAACCATGCATACACCTATTAACTGATTTAACAAAAATACGTACTATTATTGGCACTTTTCTCAGTGATATGCATGTGGGAAGCAACTACTTAATTAGCCTCCTTTGTGTTCCTGTTACTAGAGTGGGAGGAGACAATGCTATGTTGTGCTGCTGCTGACATGGTGACCATTGGGGTGAGCCAATGGATGGGATTTTTCTTCCTCTGACAAACAGTGATGGAATTATTTTATTTCTTTCACGTTATGGTTTCAGATTCAGTCACCTGTGGACTCTGCCACAATGTCACCTGTGGAAAGGACAGCTGCCTGGGTCCTAAACAATGGACAGTATGAAGAAGAGGAGGAAGATGCTGAGCAGAACCAAGATGAAGCCAAGCATGCAGAAAAGGTAAAGACCACCATCTACTCTAGATCCTAGCCGCAGTTGCAAAAAATTACCATGAGAGATCATCTACACTTTCAAAGTGAGATATCATCAGTATGCTCAAGATACCCATCTCTGCTTCTCAGTTACTACATATATGTACTCATGTATAACTCTAGATGGCGTCTCTCCTCTCAATGACTGTTTTAGAGCAGTAATGGATTGGATGAGGAAAAACAGATTGAAGTTGAATCCAGACAAAACGGAGGTACTCACGGTTACAGGCCCGAAACCGGATTTGGGATTACAGTCCCCAGTCCTGGATGGGGTCACACTCTCCTCCAAGGACTGTGTCCGCAATTTGGGGGTACTCCTTGACTCCTCGCTTCACATGACTAGTCACGTGAGTGCGACAGTCAGGAGTGCCTGTTATCAGCTTTGGCTGATACGCCAACTGCGCCCTTATCTGGAGAGGAAGGACCTGGAAACTGTGGTGTATGCTCTGGTAACCTCATGTCTGGATTACTGCAATGCACTCTACATGGGGCTACCCTTGTGCCTAACCCAGAAACTTCAATTGGTACAAAATATGGCAGCCAGATTAATTACTGGAACATCTAGGAGGGAGCACATAACACCGGTGCTTAAATCCCTCCACTGGCTGCCAATCAGTTTCCGGGCACGGTACAAGGTGTTGGTTTTGACCTTTAAAGCCCTACATGGCTTGGGTCCAGCTTATCTTAGGGACCGCCTCTCCCCGTATGATCCCCCCCGCACCCTTCGGCCAACTGGGAGGAATCTGCTTCTACAGCCAAAGACAAAACTTACTCAGACCTCCCAGAAGGCATTCTCCGTCATTGCCCCTAAACTTTGGAATGGCCTGCTGGACGAGATCCGTCTCATTACGACACTTGCTGCTTTCAAGAAAGCAGTAAAGACGGATCTCTTCCGGCAGGCCTTCCCGGAATAGTGCCCTCAGAGAGAGGAGTATATTTGGATTCTATTCTCCCCCACTCTCTCTGCCGAATATGGCACTATGGTTACTCTTGTTTATTACTGTTTTTTTAACTGTTATACTTGTTATTTTTAATTTTCTCAAGTTTAATTCAGTTTTAAGGGGTGTGGGAGGCGGTTGTAGGGAGATGGTATGTTTTAACTGTTGTATTTTAATCTGTTGTAAGCCGCCCCGATTGTTGTGCCTTAACTCTTACTTTAAAAAAAAATTGAAAAGTTAAACACAAAGACCTAAACATATACAATCACCAAAACAAACAATAAAACATACATGGACAATGTTCCTTTCCCCTCTACCCCCTCCCACCTTAAAAAAAATAACAAAACACTTCATGCACATTCTTTAATTGGTTTCCTAAATAACATTATTTCTCCTCCTTTAATCTTATATTTGCCTCTTTTAATACTGTATATACTCATGTATAAGTCTAGACTTGAGTCGACTTATCCATGGGTCAATGTAAGTAATGTACTTTAAATCATACACACATACACAGATCCACCCCCTAGTGAAAGAAAAAAAGTTTAATTTGCCCTGCACTTGGCCCCCTTCTACTCTCTCATCCAACCAGCCTTTTGTATGAACACAAATAGTTATGCCTGCTGGGATTTTGTAAGTTCTTTGGTATTGTTTCCCTTTGCTTCATCCTTTACATCCTTCATTACATGCCCCTAAGTTTTACCCTCGACTTATCCATGGGTCATATCAAAATCCATAATTTTGACTTACAGTCGAGTATATACGGTAAGTATTCATCACAATACTGCCTTTTAACTTAACTATTCACCATCATACTGCCATAATAATGCCTTTTATTAACATATTTATACTTTTGAGTGGGGGGGGGGGGAAGAATAAGGAAAAAAAGAATACCAATTGCTTAACTCAAATCCAATAACACTAAATCTCCTTTTAATTGTGTAACATATTCTTTAAATGGTTTCCTGTTATCTGTAGAAGCCTCTATTTGCTTTCCTCTCACCAAACTGGTTAATTTATCTAATTGAGCCACTTGCATCAGTTTTTCAAGCCACTCCAAGCATATAGGGATTTTGTTGGTTTTCCACTTTCTTGCAAGAACCAGTCTTGCTTCCATTACTAAATAACTTATTAGGTTTCTATATTTCCAATCCTTTTTATCTTTTAGATTTACCATATTCAGAAGATAGAATTCTGGTCTTATTTTTTTCCTACTCTTTTATTAATTTTAAACCAGTATTTCTTTATTCTTCTATACTTCCACCATAGGTGAAAGAATGTTTCCACTTGTTCTCTACATTTCCAACATATTTTAGACCTATTTTATCATTTTAGCCAATTTATTTGGGGTTGCATACCGATTATACATCATTTTATAGAAATTCTCGTTGAGGTTATAAGAACATGAACATTTTAATCCCTTATTCCAAATATCCTCCCATTGTTTCTCATATATAGAGAGAAAGAGAGAGAGAGAGTCCTAAATTTATCACCCATCTTACTATACATTGCTTATTTTGTTTTTCCTCGGTACTGAATCTTAACAATAATTTACATATTTTACCAATCAGATGAATATTGTCAAAACACAATAATTTTTCAAATTTTGATATTTCTCCCTCGTATTGGTCTTTTTACAAAGATCTTCCTGTATTCTTTCTCTTAATTGACAGTATCTTAACCGTTGTATATTGATTTCCTCTTTCTCTAATTCTTGCCTTTCTTTAACTCTTGACACTCCTAATTTTTTTCCAGTGGGTCTCTATATGTCAATCAATTATTATTTCTTAACTCCGGCTTACAAAAAGCCTCTTGCAATGTTAACCAAAAGCAGCAAAGCAGCTTATTTATATACCGCTTCATATCACGCTATGGGATGTCCAAGCGGTTTACAACTGTGAGCTGATTGCCCCCCAACAATCTGGGTACTCATTTTAGCGACCTCGGAAGGACGCAGGCCTGAGTCGAGCCTCAGCCCTGGCTGGTATTGAACTCGCAACCTTGTGGTCTATGAGTGAGTGGCTGCAGTACAGGCATTTAACCACTGCGCCACCAGGGCTGTTGTCTTTAATATCATTTTCCATTGCTTCATCCTTTACATCCTTTGTTATATGCCCCTATGTTTTACGTTCAACTTATATATCAAAATTCATAATTTTGGCCTCAAAACCTTCCCTCAATTTATACATGAACTCGACTTATACACAAGTATATATGGTACTAATCATCTGAATACTGCTGACCTTGCTCTCCTTCATTGTCTGGAAGCTGTAGCTAGGTAGAAGAAGGCTAGCAGATAGTGGAACCTGAATCTGGACAAGTCATGAGTGTGTTAAGCACTATTCTGGGGGAGGACTATAGATTCCTTGCTGTTAATTCATTGAGTTGCTTTTCTTGCATGCTGCTTTGCTCTCCAGAAAGGTAACAAAAATGATTTACTTTATTTGTTACCTTCTTCCCTTTCCTCTTCAGTATGAGCAGGAAATAACAAAACTCAAGGATCGCCTGAAGGTATCAAGTCGTCGGCTGGAGGAGTATGAGCAGCGTCTCCTGGTACAAGAGCAGCAAATGCAAAAGCTCTTGATGGAGTACAAGGCAAGGCTGGAAGATAGTGAGGAACGTCTGCGAAGGCAGCAGGAAGAGAAGGATAGCCAGATGAAGAGCATCATCAGCAGGTAAGGGGGAGGATGCTGTCAGGGAAAGGAGAGAGGAACAAGATAGCTTGATTTTTCATCTGAACACATGGGCAGCTCTTGTGAAATGTAACCATAGTTTGCTGATGGGAGAATTCTGTTAACTTGCTCAGAGGAGGCTGAGGCAGAAGATAATAAATCATACGGCAAAGGACCATGCAAAGAATCAGTAGGAACCAGAACGGACCAAGGAGCTTGGGGACTTTGTTCTCATTGCCCGTTAGCTAGACAATTCCTCCTCAAGAAAACGGGGACTATAATTCAAATGCTATTCCATTGTCTTCAGTTTTTGTGGATGAACTCTTGCTGTGGAGTGTAGGTATTTGTCTTTGGTTTCTTTCAAGCAGATGTTGGAAAAATTTAGAGCTTCTCCTGTTAAGCTTGATGGTCAAGGAACAGAATGGAGTACTTCTGTGTTTTGTCTTTAGATAGTTGCTGGACTCCTCTTTGTTTTTGTGGGTAGCCCCAAAGACACTTTGGTTTCTTTCTTTTGTCCTTTGCCTGTATGCCAGGTTAATGGCTGTGGAAGAGGAATTGAAGAAGGACCATGCAGAGATGCAGGCAGTCATTGACACTAAGCAGAAAATAATTGATGCACAGGTAAGGAGCAAAGTGTTTTGGCTTACAGGTACTGCAACTGCAAGTCCTCATTGTGTTCTGTGATTAAGTCACTTAAGCAATAATTGGAGTCTGCCTGAGGCAGTATCTCAGTGATGAAATGGCATGAGTTATTTTCTTCAAGACAGGATTGCTGTTGCCCTACACAATCTGGAGCAAATAGAGTCAAAGCAGGTACCCACTGCCCGACACACCAAAGTATCATGGGGTCAGAGCTAAATGCTGAGCTGCTGCTGTATATTGTGCTCTCATAGGGAGACAAAGCTTTGGATCGTGACCTCATTGGCTCTGGCTTGCCATGACACCCATTCCAAGATTCTCCTTCTATAGCACCTGCCTTGGCTGGCATAGAAGGGGAAGCAGAAACACATGCAGGCACACCTTTCTTTTTTGCTTTCAGGAGTTGAGGCTTTGCCTGGGCTTCCTTTGCCTCCCTATTTGAGTGTTCTCATTTATCCAGCCAGAAGGAAAGAGGATTAAAGATGTACATGAAGTAATCACTTTGATCTCTTCCTATGAGCTCTGCCTCTGAGACACTGTTAGTGGGGGAATGCCCCTTGCCCTCTGAGAATAGAATTATCTCCTATTTTAGCATTTCTCATTGCTGGGTAATCTCTTTCAAAGAGCCTTTAGCAGCAGCCACATTCCCCTGGCTTTACCAAGCATCAAAGGGCCAGAGCATGGGGTTTGGCCACCAGCTGTTTTTCATAGATGCTCCCTGATTTCATCTCACTTTAAATCTAACCATAAGTGCCTGGCTTTAACTCAGACTCATGAGTAACTGCCCTCATGTGGCAAGTGTATCTCTCCAGGTGATCTTCAGAAATAGGGCTTTGCTTCCCCCCCCCCCCCCGATGTTGCAGCAGGTATAGGACAGGAGGAAGAATAATTCCCAAAAACTTACTGGCTAGGCTGATTGCAACTACGAAACAGCTTGGTCTCAGCAATCCAGCAACACAGTGGTATTTAAGGGTAGTATCTAAATGATGCCAAATCTCCCAACTCCATTGAAGCCATAGAAACATGCTGTTGGGTTTGGAGCTCTGACACAACTTCCAGGGTCTTAAACATTCATGAGTTGTCTTCCAAGTGGAGGCTGGGCAGGGAGAGAAGTAAGAATACACCAAAGCTGCCTGGCAGTCAAGAACCTGGCTGAAGGCCCTCGATGTGGGGGAGGCCTAGAGCAATGCAAACTGGAAGGGCCCAAAAGCATCCCTACTGCCTTTCTAAGAGCACGATGCCTGTACTTTATCCCATCCAGTTGCTCTGGAACAGTGTGCTATGACTAGTGAAATCAGAAAGAGCAGCAGAGAGTTTGCTTTTCTCATCCTGCGTTCAGGGTGTCTTCTCCCCGTGTTTTTCCCTTGGCAATCTCTGTTCTTTAGTTAGTCGTCTGTCGTTGCTTGTTTGGGGGAGGGGGAAGTTTAGTGTCATTGTACCCCTACCCCACCCTATCCCATAAATGAGTGGAGCTTCACTGTGCGCAGAGCTTCCATTTGTAATTGCAAGTGACATCACCGCTGTGTTAAATTACAGGTCTTAAATGGGGATGAGATAATTCAAGCAGGCAAGTACACCCAATCAATTCTCTAGCTGAGCACCCCCCTGCCCTGGCCTGGCACACTCTCCTCCCCCTACACATTCCAGCTCCTGCCACTCCCTGAACCTTGTGGAGATGCTGTTTGAAACATCCTTGGATTGCTCTGCGCTTGCATTTTGAGTTGGGCAATGTCATCAGGGCTCCCACTTCTTTAACCCCCAAGTTCGCACCTTCTGGATTAATTCTTCTACTTTTAAATTTCTGTTGTCATATATAGAATTACAACAAAAGCCAAA
This sequence comes from Phrynosoma blainvillii, assembly GCA_026167975.1. Classification (NCBI taxonomy): domain Eukaryota; kingdom Metazoa; phylum Chordata; class Lepidosauria; order Squamata; family Phrynosomatidae; genus Phrynosoma; species Phrynosoma blainvillii. Next base: position 161,697,540 of record JANUYF010000004.1, read on the forward strand.
GCAGTGGCACATGGTCATGTTTGTACAGTAACAAAAGCCGACTCAGCATTAAAAGGAGATCCACAGCATTATCTCTGTGGCAAAGAAAGCTTTTCAGCTGGATCTCACAGTGTTTCCAGCTGTACTCTTGAGCCTGTAGTGAAAGCACATTGTGCTGGGAGTGTTTTCCTCAATATGATTTGAAACTAATATATAAAAACAGCATGAACTATTACAGTAAATGGTCAGGGGACATCCCATCATCCCCAGATTATTCCCAAATGAGGCCTTGAGCCTATACACCTTCCCATTTCTGTTAATGTTTAGGGTTCTTCAACTGGAGAATAAAATGGATCTTAATATAATCACACATGCACACACTTCCAATGTGTGTTCCTCCATTCTAGATTCCAGCTTAACCTGTAGTGCTTATCATTCTCAGTAGGTATTGCAAACTTCTGCTTTGCGGATTTTAAAATAATTGTTGTATGAGACAGATGTTTTTGAGAAAGTTCTCCTCTCTGCCAAAACTTCGTCAGTTCAAAACAGAACTTAAAAATAAAGCTCATCTGTCATCCTTTGGCATGGCAAATAGGAAAGTAGAGAAATTGCACCCTCTCCCCAAAAAAAGTATCACTCTTTGTTGTAATCACATGTGCCTTAAGCAGTAAATGAGTGTCTTCACAGATGTATCCCATCTATGTATGAATCAAAGCAAGAAACAGTCCATGACCAAGACCTTCTTTGGATGTTCCAAAGCAACAGAAAGTGAGGAACTAAGAAGGACTGATGTTTCCTTTTATATTGTTCCAAGCTTTGACCATAGTGGAAAAATGTGTATCTCCCCCTTTGTAGTAAACCTAGATGTATAGGGAGACAAAATAGAAACGCTTCCTTCTCGGAGATGTACAAAGCAGCTCAAACTTTGCACCAGGGTACACCAGTGTTCAGAGGGAGAGGCGGGGGAAAGCACATTAGCTAAGCGTGAGCCCCAGTTCCCACCCCACCAAGAAGACACCTTCCTCCTGCATAGTTGGAGCAGTGGGCTGCTCCCCATATTGCCCAGGTGTACAGTAGGTGGTGCATACTTATCCAGGAAGCTCCCAGCACCTCCTCCCCATTTGAGCTGCCATATATAATACGTTCTGCATTTCTGAAAATGGCAACAAACGGATGCTTCTCTTTATGGTAGTTGAGGAACACAAGGGGGGAAAGGGTAGACATAAACACTGATTGCTGAATTGTTTACAGTTTTTTTCCAGTGCCCTCCCCCCCCTCCAACCTATCATAAGGGGAAGCACCCCACTTGTTGCCATTTTCAGAAATTCAGAACTCATCATGGCAGCTGCAACGGGGAGGAGGTGATGGAAGCTTCCTGAATAAGTATATAGTGTCTAGGTCAGGGGTAGGCAACCTTTCCCCTTTAAGGGCCGAGGGATTTCAGCTCCCAGAATCCCAGGAGCTATTGGCCAACATGGGACTATTGGCCAACATGGCTGAGGCTTCTGGGAGCTGAAGTCCCTCGGCCCTTAAAGGGGAAAGGTTGCCTACCCCTGGTCTAGGTGTCCTGCTGAAAACCTCACTCCCTGGCTGGCAGAGTGCTCTTGGTGATGGTGGAGCAGCTGCTGCTATACAACCTCTCTTCCATTCCACAGTGCTTGGACACGACCCCTTCAACCCCTTGGTGAGGTGGTGCAGCAACAGTGCATTTGACTGTCTTTCCCTTCCAAGGGAAATGACTTTGTTCTTCCATATGTGTGCCCTCTGTCTGTTCTTTCTCCTCTCATTTGCACTGTGCCATGCAGAGCCATTGCATGCTGTGTCTTTGCTCCTGAGGTAGGAATGCTGTCACACAGCTTTGGTTTGGGGGTAAAATTTCCACTTATCTTGACACCACTGCCATTTTTTTGTTGTAAAGTAAGGTTGAACCAAAGCAGGCCCCTGTGCCTCTTTGATTTGGTTCCCTCTCGTACAGTGCCAATGGTTTACTACATGTCTTCTGTTCACGTTTAGCCATCCATTGTTCCGAAAGCGCCCCCCCCCCCCCGGTTTCTGAATCAAAAACAGAAAGGCCTTTTTGATTCTGTGGAGTCCTGGAGTAACTGAGCTGGAATGGGTCTAAGGAGCCAGGTGCCCTGTTTGTTTTTTGTGTCTTGTCAGTGTCATCATCCCCCTCACCAGTCACACAAATGTTCCACTTCTCTCCTCTTGCTCCTTCCCATCACTCATAACTCCTTATTTCCAATTTCTGGCTGCTTCCTCACTTCACCTCACCCCATGTTGCTGCTGCATCCTCACATGCTGGCATCTATTTGCAATTATAATTTTCAGTGTACCAGGGCCTACTGCAAGCCCTCTCCTGGAGGGTGTCTCTAGAGGTCCCACCCTGTACACTCTAGAAGGAATCCATTCTTTCATATCCTTCTGCTGCCCTTTTCTGTTTTCCTGTGAACAAAACTAACACTTACATCTCTAGTAAGTTCCCTGCTAGCTTATGCCATATTCCTCCATGATTCACCAGTAAATTAATCCAGGCTAATTGGCAGCTTCCACAGAGAACAGATGCTGGACAGCAGAAAGAGGCAGGCTCATCCCTTCCTGCTGCAGAACATGGGCCAGGCTGGACCATCGTAGAAACAGCACTTCGAAAATCGGTGGTCCCCTTTGAACACAGGTGATGAGGTTGTGAAGCCAATGCTGCAGTGAAGCAAGACTACTCTGATCTCATTCTCTGTGTCTTCTTGCAGGAAAAACGGATCCTCTCTCTGGATTCAGCCAACACACGGTTGATGAGTGCCCTAACGCAAGTGAAGGAACACTACAGCATGCAGGCTCGGAACGGCATCTCCCCTACCAACCCCACCAAGCTTTCCATCACGGAGAACGGTGAATTTAAAAACAGCAGCTGCTAACACCAACTTCCCCCACCAACAACATTTCCAGCTCCTCATTTCTCCCACCAAATTCCCTTGTGCAGCTTCAAAGCAGGATGCTTCAGGGAAAAGAGGAGGACTTGGCTCCAGGAGCTGGATCCTCCCATGGAATTTTAGACGTGGGCATCTCCCAGTTAGCCACCACCACCAGGCATAGGCACACATGGACATGCACATGAATGTGTAGCCTCCCTTTCAAAGTTGCAACTGATAGTGGGGGACCACCCTCCCAGGGTTTATGTTGCTGGCATCTGAGACCCCCTCTCAAGTGCATGGAGCATAGCTTGGATTGGGTCCATCTAGGGCAGAAAGCTGAGCAGGGGTGACAGTGGATGCTAAATCTTGAGTGGTGGAGAGGGTTGCTGGGAAGAGAGAGGTAAATGAAATGCTCTAAATAAGAAGCTTGAGAAGATAGTCCTCTTCATACCATTGGTGGTAACATTCAGCAGGGCCCCATCAGGACTGTATCCATGTATGAGTATGCAGTAGTAGAACATTTGGAGGTGCACCACTCTTGCAAATGCTACCATTCTTGCATCTCTATTTTCCAGACTTTCTGGGATCCTCTTGGCTTTAACATGGAATACTCTGTGAACGTTTGAGGGAATATATGCTTTCCCTTCCCCTGTCCTCAAAATTCTGATAAAGCAAGGGATGGCATGTGCATAAATTTCTGGCATCTTTCTTAGGAGAAGTCCCAAGGCATTCACACAAGCTGTCTGCATATTAGCAAAGGCAATTCTTTCTCTCCAGCACTACAAGGTCCACAAATATGAAAAGCTGTTTTTATTTATTTATTTTTTTACTTTTGCAGAATTTTTAATTTTTTAGTGATGTAATATATAAAGTGCAACTCCCCAAATGAACAAAACCCTTCTGTTATCCTAGTTTATTAATAATCTGCATTAAAGCAGTATTTGTGATTATACCCTTTCATTAGGTTAGTTTTCATTCCAAAAAAATCATGAAGAGCCATGCTTACACATTAATGAACTTTCCTGCATAATTCCTAAGGTAGTGTTACTTCTTGTTGTGCTTCTCATTCTTTTAACAATAATAATCTTGACAGTTGTTCTTTATTGTAATTCACAATATATAAAATATGTATCACCTTCATTTCACAACATTCTAAATGTTCTAAACATACATATAAAACATACATACAATACATACATTCTAAAACATGCGTATAATACTTAACATACACCATACCTTTCTTACGTTATTATTATTATTATCATGCTCATCAATATATTGAACAATCAGTGCTATCTTATCATTAATTTACTTCCCATTCACTTATTTTCATTTGAAACTCAATTTTGTCTTGTTTTTAACTCTAGATGTCCCTTCTTATCCACACTTGCTTATCTCACCTCATTCTTAACTTTCTATCACATCCCATCCTATCCTTTCACACTCTTATCTCCCATCTCTACTTCTTTCTTTCTACCTTACCTTCATATCTCTCACTTTTATCGTTCCTCCCTTTCCCCCTTCCCATTCTCTTTACTGTACCTTTCTTCATCCTTCTATCCATACTCAAACCTTCTATCACTTACCAAACTTTCTCTTATATTCTCTTCCTTCCACAGCTAGTCTTCCTCCCTTGACTCCTCTGGTTTTCAAGAAAAAGAAGACTTCCATAACTTCCTTATTTTCCATATTTCTTATTGATTAAACCCAAACTCATATATTCTCTATAGACCACTCCTTTTAAAACTTTTTAAAAACTCCTTCCTCTCTTCTTCCCAAAAAAGAAAAAAAAATGATAAAGGAGGTATAGTAAACAAATCCTATTTAATGTTACCCTTATTTAATTTATGTTGGGACCCCTATCACTGCTATTTCCCCTCACTCATTTTCCAAAAAGTCTATTACCAATCTCCATTCTTTATTTATTTCATCTATTGGATTATTCTTTAATAATTGTGTCAATTTATCCGTTTCTGTTGCCTCGTACACTTTGTATAACCACTCATCTTCCTCTGGCATATCTTTGCTTTTCCATATACTAATTAAGAAGTTTCCAACTGATTTTTTGTGTTTCTTTTAAACACTTTTTCTTGCATCATTAGAGGGCCAGATTAGATTTTTCAATGGCAAAGCCAAGTCACCACAAAACAGGTGCAAGTAAAGGTGTAATTAGAAGCTGCTAGAATGATAACTTGGATTTAAAGCACTCCCTCTTTCCATCCCCACCTTCAGCTAGTAAATATTTTACTCACTTCGGAATGTGATAAGCCAGTCCCTGCTATATTTGAGGACCCAATAGCTGAGTCTGGTGAGAGGTGTCCTGGACCTGTGTCTTGAGTGAGCTTCCAGATGCCATGTGGAGTGGGAAAGGGCACACTGGAAACAGAAGCAGTACCAGGATGGTGAACCCCGCTCACTGCTTTACTCCTGCAACTCCCGTCCCCATTGAATTTGTCCTGCTACAGTTCTGGACCGGTATTTGCTATATTGCACAGGAATGGCAGGGAAAGGGGTTGGAATAAAGTCCTGTCAGGAAAAGCATTAAAACATCCCACATTTTTTCTGCACAATGTCCCCACTCCACCTCCTGTAGCTGCTTTCGGGAGACCCGATTCCCAGACGTGAGTCTGCTACCACATATCTAATCTAACCTGAAGAGAACTTGTGATACAAACAAAAGGTTATTCCATTATTTCCTGTGATAGATTTTGCATCCCCTTCCAGTAGTACCTTGTGATTTTCCACACCCACCAAATATGTAAAAATTAAACCTCATTTGCTTCATGCTTTCCACATCTACTAGTGGCAAGAATATATATTCTCTTGTTTCCTCATTAGTCCTGCTGGAAGAGAATCTTACACGATTTTCTCCTTTTATTGCCACATTCACTTGTACTACTGTCCTGCTTTGCAAATGTCACTTCAGTATTCCTCTGAAATTCTTAGTTCGCAGATCCTTTCCCCATAATCGTTAGCTTGGGTTAACACAAATTTCTGGAGATTTAAAAGTAACAACAGTCCAATCAGATTCATTATGTCAACATTATTTGCCTTCTTACACAGCAAAATAAAGAAGACTGGTCTTGTATTTTATCCCATTTCATTGTGCATCAAATGCCTTTTCCCAATATGGAAATGTTAAAACCTTGTCAGCTTTGCATTTTCCCATTAACAAGACTGCAGTCTTCTAGCTATAGAATATATATATATATATATATATATATGTATGTAAATCAAAATTTAAATTTAAAAAAATTATGTTCTGAAACCTTTGCTCTGATATGATTTAGTTCTTTAAGTAAGATCTTGTTGATCCCTGGGTTAACAAATGTTCTCCATTTTCAATCATTGCCATACATACCAGTCAAAATTGCTGCAGGGTAGTATTTGGTGATATTTAGGACTTCCAAATTTCCTCTTAATGCCTTCTGCTGCAATGTCTTCTTCTTTACCCTTCAAGGCATTATTCTCCCAAATGAAGCAGTGTATTAATAACTAAATGAAATCCTTAACTTCAGGTCTGGTATTCATACACCATGGTAAGGTAAATGCAGGCAATAAATTAATTCTTTGGCATCACAATTCTATCCAGTCATGAGATGGTTTGTTTAAACCCAGGAGGAGGAAGGTGGTTCTCCAGATCTTCATAGGCTGCGAGTCCCAGAAGCCCTAACCAGTGAAACCAGTGGCAAGGGATGAAGCAAGTTGCAGTCTAGTAATACCTGCATGGTGCACATTCTGTGCCCTTGGTTTAGACTGTGTATTTCAGTCTTGACATCAGTGGATCAGCCTGGGACTAACAACCTGCTCCTTAGGAGGGGCAACTCTTACCCTTCAGTTGCACTTTAAAGGGAATCTCCTATCCTGGATATATTCATTACATGGTGGCAGCAGGTTAGAGGGACCACACAAGTCCTCTTTTCTTTCCCATGTTCCACGTTTTCCTGAAGCTCCTACTTGGAAGTAAAATATATTTGGGAGCACTAGTGGCATCCATAAAGGGAAAGGGATCTATGTATCTCAGTCAGCATGGCATCTCCAAGTGAGGGAGGAGGGTTGAATGCCAGAAACGCATGCCTCTTTGTGGCTTCCAGCCACTTTTCGCCCTGAGAAAGAGTGGTGGGCTTCCATAACTGCAATGCTGTGCAGCTCTGTGATAATCCTGGTCATAATTCTACTATCCCCTCCCTAAAACCACTTTGATTTTGGTGTAGAGAAATTTCTGTCCTTTCATTAGCTTATCTCCCACAAGAGAAAGCAGATGTAGGACAAGGGTATGTGTGTGTGTTGAGACCTTAGAATTCTACCTGTACAATAGATCTGCTGTCTCCAGAGCCTTAATAAGAATGTTATCTTAACAGACCTTTTTTTTTTTTTTTTTTTTTTTTTGCATTGCTAGCTTTGAATAATTTATTTCAATATGGTTTACCATTTAACACAGTACCTTTTTTCCTGCCACACACTCCTTTTCCCCCTTGTATTTTTATGCCAGTAGTACTGGACTCTTGGGGTCTTCAGGATCCACTTCTGCATTTCATTGTCTGGGTTTGTTCTAAAGAAGATTTATTTTTGTTCTGTGAATATTTTTGGACAGTTTCTTGTATATGTACAGATATAGATACATTTGAGGTCTTTTATTGATATTCCTACAAAGAATTACAAAATAAAATTTAACTTTAAAAAAGTTTGGACTCAAGCTTCTTGTGCGCATTAATAAGCATTTAAGCAATGAGAGAACTCAATTTGGAAGTGGCTGGAAATCTCTTTCTTGCAATGTTCCAGAACTCAGCTTTTCATCTGAAATGATGTATAATGAAATAGAGCACCAAGCCATTGAGAAGACCATGGACGCTTATGCCCTCATTGTCAAGTTCTTGCTTTGAATACTTGGTTTCAGGGGCAGATTCAATACTTTGATACTGGGATAGATCCTAGAAGAAGCAGACCAAAATGAACAGTTTTAACCATTTTGTTCATGAAAGCCTGGAAAACAAATGATCATGTTTAAACTGCTGGTGCTGTGGAATGGATGGATGGTTGTTGGATGGTTAGTTGGTTGGTTTCATTCTTCCCTTTACACAGAAACTTCCAAATCAGGAGATATCCTCTCCTCTCATCTATTCCTAAACTAGGAGACTCATCTTCAAAGCCACTAATTGCTTGTATTTCTTGCTAATTTTGACATTGCATACTCCAAGCTGTCTTGTCCTCCCCAGCCAGACAAACACATGACTGCAGTTATTCACTGCAATGGAGTCAAGAAGCTTGGGGCATCATTCAAAGAAAATGGACCTGAATGGTAAAGGTGCACAACCTGAATCCTAGTACAGTCTGATCCTTTTTACATAGTGTGGAGAAGGGATGCCAATTGGATTTTGCCTTGGGCATCAGTGGATCTTGATCCAGCCCTGCTAAGGATATGCTCATAACTAGGGTATGACAGCCAAACAACATCAACTCATGTTTTCCTGGAGGAAACTCATATCAGCTTGACTTCCAGCATGACTTGGATGTAAAAATTGCTTTGATTGACCTAGTGGATGGTATGTGCTGAAAGATACATGCTTCTTCATCTCTCAGTGGTTTACAGTATTATTGACAATGTCTTCCTACTTTACTGCATTATGCATATGAGACAGGGAGCAGAAATGGCTTGTTGATCCATATAGGCAAAGCAACACCATCCTAGCTGCCTAAATTAGCTTTCCAAAAACTTCCTTACAATGGCATCAGTATATTCATATATCTGTTTCCACAATTTTTTAAATCTGGTGTCCAAGGAACTCCAAATATAGTGGCAAGGAGTGCCTATTCTAGTTTACATCAAATGTGGATTCAAAGGATTGCCTTTCTATTGCTGCATGGTCCAGACAGATCCTCCCAGATCTTTGCTTTGTACTTGTGATATGGGTACTTGTCTCAGTATTCCTTTTCTGGGCAATGAATGGGCTCTTCCTGCCAAGCACACTCCTTGAAGCCATCTATTCTCCCCTTTGTTTCACCTACCATTCATTTTGCTACCATCTGCCCAAAAAACCACTCTGATTGGCAGGTGCTGGGTTTGAATTATTTTGCTCTTCCCAAGCAAAGGAAGGTAGGTGTCAAAAGATGGTGGATGCTACTGCTCTATTCGGTGACCAGTCACTTATGAGTTGTTGCAAGAATCTATCCTGTCTTTCACATTTAATGTTTCTAATAATCACTGGGTGGAGTCATTTGGAGATCTGACCAGCCAACTTAAATAAATAACTTAAAACAAATACCATCAATAGCCAACAATCAATATCGAGGAGGGAACAAGCTTGTTTTCTGCTGCTCCAGAGACTAGGACCCGAAACAATGGATGCAAGCTGCAAGAAAAGAGATTCCACCTCAACATTAGGAGGAACTTCCTGACAGTAAGGGCGGTTCGAGAGTGGAACACACTCCCTTGGAGAGTAGTGGAGTCTCCTTCCTTGGAGGTCTTTAAGCAGAGGCTGGATGGCCATCTGTCAGGGATGCTTTGATTGTGATTTCCTGCATGGCAGGGGGTTGGACTGGATGGCCCTTGTGGTCTCTTCCAACTCTATGATTCTATGATTCTAATAGCAACCCAACAAGGCAATGCATCACAATAAACAGCATCGCAACTAAGATGTAAAGGGTAGTTAAAATCCCACATAAGACCACTGAAATCATTAAAAGAGTTGGATCAAAAAAAAAAACATTATGAAGTTGGAGGCTTTTACAGCCAGCATCCATGGTTTTTTGTGGGTTTTTCGGGCTGTGTGGCCATGTTCTAGAAGAGTTTATTCCTGACGTTTCGCCAGCATCTATGGCTGGCATCTTCAGAGAAATGTCAGGAATAAACTCTTCTAGAACACGACCACATAGCCTGAAAAACCCAGAAATAAAATATTTTCTACCAGTATCAAAATGAAAGTAAAGACAAACATATTTTTGTCTGAAGATTTTAATAATTTTAATTAATTCTTCTTAATACGTTTTTATAGAACCATTTGAGAGACAATGGGAGGACACAAAATATCAATAAAGGCAGCTTCCAAGAGAACTCTTCCACCTCCTCGTCTGCTAACTTCAAATTATATCTAATTTAATAGCAAAAATAATGCTTGTGAAGTGTTGTTGTTTTTTGTTCTAGAAAAATCTGATTCATTACTGCTGAATGAAGATCAATCAGTGATTTGAAATATCCCAAGGTCCATGGACCGCAAAAAGACAAAGAAGGGGGTCCCAGAGCAGATCAAGCCAGAAACCTCCCTGGAAGCCAAGATGACCAAACTGAGACTGTCATACTTTGGACATATCATGACAAGAGGGGACTCTTTGGAAAAGAGAATAATGCTGGGAAAGGTGGAGAGAAGAGGGAAGAAGGAAGAGGAAGGCCACATGCCAGATGGATGGACTCTATTAAGGAGGTAATGGGTATGGGTTTGTAGTATTTAAGCAGAGCAGTGGAGGACAGAGGGTCTTGGAGATGCCTCATCCATAGGGTCGCCATGGGTTAAGATCGACTTGAGGGCAGTTAACAACAACAAAAAGGGAACCAGTGTGAAAAAAGCAGGATATTTTTGATTTGTACTATTAGTTCAGAAACAGCAAGTGACCAAATGGCCCCAAAAAAAAATAGTATTGCCCATGCCTCTTAACCCTCTTTAAGAGATAGTGTACATAGAATGGCAATTTTTTAGCTTGAAGGATTAATACGCAAAGATGGAAGGCAGGGAAGAAAAAATAACACAGAGGGAATTTAAACAAGTGTTGCATATAGAAGACAGCCAGTGTGGTGTAATTGTTTCTATTGCACTACGACTCTGGGGGCTCATTCACACTTGCAAAAAACCTGGGGTTTGAGTCGCGTTGATCCAGGGACGCAGAATCAATTTGAAACAGAAAGAAGTTCACACTACATTTTCCATTATCGAATGCTTCCATGTCCAAACACTTACTTTTGCACCCCAACAACATGGATTCTCAATCTTGGACATGTTTGATCCATCCTGGGTCTTTTTTTTTTTTTTTAATGTCAATCATAAGATATGCATGGGCATGTTTCCAGTGACGCAGGCACTCAGAGGTGTGGCTGCGCATATCAGCTGTCGCTATGTCAGTGGGCCTCTCCATATGTATGTATTCGTAAGTGTGTGTGTGTGTGTGTGTGTGTAAGATACACACACTCCTCCTCCTCCTCCCCACTTTCCCTCCTTGCCTGGGAATGGGCTGCTAGAAGCAGGGTTTTTATTTCTATGGGAGCAACAGTTGATCCATTCAGAAACACAAACACACACCTTCCTCCCCACTTTCCCTAGTCCAGCATGCATGCATACACACACACACACAAACTTTCTCTTCCCTCCTGCCTTAGCCCCTTTTACGTTTGGTTTCCCCCCCTTCAACTGACTCTTCAACTCCCAATCCCAGCCATGCATCCCATGGGAGAATCCCCCATGACACCCACGGATCCATGCACATCCCAGGGGAGAATCCCCTATGAAACCCTCGGATCTATACATCCCAGGGGAAAATCCCCTGTGACATCCACGGATCCATGCATCCCAGGGGATAATCCCTTATGACAGGGGTAGGCAACCTTTCCCCTTTAAGGGCCGAGGGACTTCAGCTCCCAGAATCCCAGGAGCTATTGGCTAACATGGGACTATTGGCCAACATGGCTGAGGCTTCTGGGAGCTGAAGTCTCTCAGCCCTTAAAGGGGAAAGGTTGCCTACCCCTGCCTTATGACACGCATGGAGCCATGCATCCCAGAGGAGAATTCCTGCCACGACATCTGTGACTCTCTCCTGTGAACCCACGCAAATGCAACAGTTTGCAGAAACTGTCAACAAAATTTTAAAAAAACACCACATCGCACCATGCTCCCCTGACAGCCCCAAGGCGGCACTAAGAGGGGGGAAATGGTGGTTTGCAAAGACCTGCGGTGGGATGGGTACTTCTCTTCTGCCCACCCTCTGCCCATTGTCCCTCCCTACTGAATGGGATTGAATAGGATCAGAAACTTGTTCACATTTGTTCACAGCTGTTGCAAACCAGTTCTTTTCAAAAGAACCTCTAAATTTCCTGTTTCCAAAAGAATCAATTCTTTTGCACTTGCACCAATTCATCCTGATTCAGACCAAACACAGTTGGGTCTGAAATCAATTCAAGTGTGAATGAGGCACATATAAACCAGTTTAAGCCGATCTGCAAACTGGTTTAAATCATAGTTTGAATGAGGTCTGGGAGTCTGAGATTTGAATGCCCACTCAGCCAGGGAAACCCACTGGGTGACCCTGGGCAAGTCACACTCTCTCAGACTCCGAGAAAGGCAGTGACAAATCCGCCTCTGAAGAAATCTTGCCATGACAAACCCAAGAGAGGGTTGCCTTAGAGTCACCATAGGTCTGAAACAACTGGAGGGTACACAAGAGAGAGAAGTACAGTATCACCCACAATCCACAAGACAGTGATACCTTTATTGGACTAACCAAAATGCACATTATACGTATTCAAAGCTTTGAAAGCTCCAGTGGCTTCTTCATCAGGCGAAGGGGTTAAAAATCATACAGGAGGGGGAAAAGTGGACAGTGTTAGTCATACCCCTGCATTTGGTGATGTTGTTGTGGTTGTTGTCCTCATTCAAATGGCATGGGAGGGTATTCATGCAGGTGGGCCCCTCCTCATTTTGGCCATGTGGCTACTGAGAGATTGAGTCTGGGGAAAAACTTTAAATTTCATTAGCAAGACAGAAAGCTACTGCCTTGGGGATCCAGTTTGTCTCTTCTTTGTGAGGCTACAAGTTCATCTGTTAAGAAGAGAAACTCAGTTTCTCAGGAAGCCTCCATGCTTTGCACCAGGATGTTTTGAGGGGAGAAATGAGTGAAACCATCCTACACAGACAAACAAAAAGAGGAATGTACCAGAATTCCAGAAAATTTGGAAAAGATTCAATCCTAGGACCAAGTTAGACATACCGTTGAGAATCTTGAATGCCCATGGCTTAACTGACTGAGAGTGGGGATCCAAGTCAGGACTGCCTTCGCTTTTTCGTTAGGAAAATCTCTCCACCTGCCTCCAAGTTTTGTTCGGGTTGGAAGATTTGTGACTTTCCAAATGATTTTTGGACTCTAACTTCCATCAGCCCAAGCCAAACAGACCAGTGGCCATGAAGAAGGGGAGATGGACTCCATCAGCACCTCTGGAAGGCATCAGATTCCCAATCCCCATGCTTTTTGGCCAGACGGGATGCATACGGAGGAGTTTTCCATTAGCCTAAACAGTAGGTTCTGGAGACAAGGGATACATTCTCTCTACGATTTTTGTCTGGTAAAACTCCTCACCTGCAGCTACTGGTTGCAGATGGAGGGAAGAAAGGTGCCTTCGCCTCTCATTGTGTTTGATACTTATCTTTCCCAGGCTAGTTCCCTCCTCTCCTCAACTTTTAGGGTGTTTCGAAACAGTTTGGCTGCATAGTGTGTGTGTGTGTGTGTGTGTATGTACGTAGGTACATACATATATATATATATATATATATATATATATATATACACACACATACATATACACACACACAAATATATATGAAATAGAGAGATTAGGTGCCACCCAGTGGGAACCTAGAGAAATGCCATTTTACCTTTTTACATTAAAACTAAAATTACAGGTAGAAAGGAAATGTACTGTTCAGTTTCTATGTTTTTTTAAAAAAGTGAGAACACATACAATTGGGGCCCAACAAAATCTGTTTTCAGAAGAGAAGAGAGTTCTTGGAAATTTTATACCTCTTGAGGGATTTGTCTCTAATGGGAGAACTTGTGTGTAAATTCTTTTTATAAGAAATTTGGCCACCAGAGATAACAGCAGCATTTCAAAGGCATCACAAGTAATCTCCCCACCGTTAAGATGGTGGTGGTAGGTGTGTGCCTTGAAGTCATTTCCGACTCATGGCAGCCCTAAGGTCATGGGAGTTTTCTGAGGCTGAGAGTGAGTGACTCAATCAAGGTCACCCAGTAGGTTTCCATGCCTGAATGGAGAATCATACCTCAATCTCCAGAGTCCTAGTCCAACACTCAAACCACTACACCACACTGGCTCTTTAACATGATGGTTGCTGGAATGACGTTCCCATTAAAAGGATCATTTTTGAAATATTGGAAGAGGGACTTGCCATCAACCAGGTTTCCTCCCTCTTGTCTTCTTGGAAGTTGACCAGGTGACATCAGGGCTAAGGCTCTGGAATAGCAGCAGAATCAGGATATCCAGAATCGGGAATCAGGAGTATCTCGCTTTGCTCCTGCTATTGTTCATTGGCGACCCAGTTCAGAAGGAAGGTCTCTGGAGGAAAGCCTGTGGCCAGCACACTTTTCACCTGACACATTCAGAAGAGAAACATTCAAAGAATTGCGTTTAGACAAAAATTAAACTTTCCAGCTAGATATGCATAGGCCTCATTCCCACTTACAAATAAATCAGTTTGCGATCCAAATCGATGGATCAGTTCAACAGCGGAGCATGGTTCACACTACATTTGCCTCGATCGCATTTTCTTATTGTAAAATAACCCACTTGTCGTTCACGTTTACTAATGAATCAATTCAAAATGGATTCTCTTCAGCGGGTCACTGACCGTGGATAGGAAATCGATTTCGATCTGCATCTCGTTCACACTTGCAGCGAATTGGTTTATTGCAAAAGATGCAGAAAAAATGAGTGTCAAACTGGTAATTGCTGCTATGGAAGTATCACATTTGAGCCACAATAAATATATGTCATATATTTTGTCACAAATATGTGACAAAAATAATGCTAGACCACCTCATAGAAGACACTCTCCTGAAGACAAAGGTATATTATTGGAGATAACTGAAACCTTAATTTGGAATAGAAATCCCAGTTCTTAAGAGTTCAAGCAAAGGCTTTTGTTAAACAGTGTTTTCCAAAAACAATGGGTTTGATTGGGGAGAATTCTTTTGAATCTCAGAATTCACAGTCATGATTGTATGGGGCAGCCCAGAGTTTGTTTTACAATGTAGGAGGCTATAAAATTTATTTTTTCTCAAGGCTGCTCATTCAGCTCTCCTTCAAACTTTCATGGAAAGAAAGGACTGGGACTCAGTAACCCTTGTACCTTTTTTCCTTTGTAGAAGCTGAAATCAGGTTTGTGTGTTGGAGTAGGACTCCGGAAGCCCCGGGTTCAAATCCCCACACAGCCATGGAAACCCACTGGGTGACCCTGGAGCAAGTCACACTCTCTCAGCCTCAGAGAAAGGCAAAGGCAACCTCTCCCAAACAAATCTTGCCAAGAAAACTCTGCCTTAGGGTCATCATAAGTTGGATACAACTTGCAGGCACACAGGAAGTCTAGAATTGTCTAGTAACATTATTAGAAGGTCTTCATTATTTATTTCCTTTCCTTCACAAAACTTTCTATGGCTCAGAAATGTTAGGCCTGTGAGATGTAGAGTCAACAGGAAAGATCAGGGCTCTGGTTCAGAGAAGTAGAGTTTCTGCCTGGTATAGTAATAATATATTGGATAGACAGGACACCAGAGGTCTGGGTTAAAAGGGATTTCAAAGAGAGATGTTCCAAGACTCCTTGGCCAGTGCAGAAACTTTTCCAAGTGGTGGGTTCTGGCAATGGTCTTGTTTGGCTCCTCTCAATCCCATCCTATGGCTTCTTTTTTTCCAAACGTTACAGAAATCTGAAGTGTTTCATATATTTATAGTGTCTTTTTTTCTTTCCCTATAGTTCACATGTTCTTAATTTTACAAATTGACAAATGAAACCTGTGTAAACCAATGTTTGCAATTGCCTACTATCAGTGGTTTCTTTGCTTGTGTCTCACCTCATTCAAGAGGAACGCCTGAATCAGAGAAATGTTGCTTGTGCCAGAAGAGGAAAAGTCAACTTTCAGAATCAGATACATGGCATCTGTATTGAGCAAGAACCAACACAAAGGCAAGGATTAAATACTACATAAAGTGGCACACTGTTGTTTTCCTTCAGCCCTTCTTCCAGCAGTTGGCAGAAGGTGGGTGTTTGTCCCTCATGCTTTATGTTCCTCCTCTAAGGGTGCATTTCTTGCAAATTGGGTTTACGTTGTCCACATACATTTACATTCCAGTGTGGAGCTAAAATATAGAAAGGGGTCTATTTCAATAAAGAAATTGTTCCAAATACCTGGCTTTGCAGAATTCCCACCCAAGATACTACTTGCAACGTTGCTTCCTGCTTCAATGATATCACCAAATCCAAAAGCGGCTCCGCTTCCGATGCCTAGCAAGGAAAGAGATTGAACAAATTGGAGGAAGCATGACTGCAAAGGGAAAATGTACTACGTCTTGGTTTAATTAATATGTGTTCCCAGTACTAATCACACTTGGGTAGATATAAAACTTTTCCTAATATGCTTCACAGTCGGTCTATAATCTTTATTCACCCCCACGCAGTGAAGGGTGTAGCTTCTCAAAATCATCTGGCTGTTTTTTATTAGAAACAGAATACCAGATTAGAGAGCCCCTTGTTCTGATCCATTTGCCTTCTTAAAACTGCCTGTGATATTGTGCCCATCATGCAGATGAGAAGGTTGAGACTGAGTGTAAAAGTCCCTTGACTAGAGTTATTTCACCACAGTGTGGGTGCAGAAAGAGATCTAGACTGAGGACAAGCTATCTGCAGGACTTCTCCACTCTTTTATGCAGCCAGTACAGCAAAGCACCCCATTCCCCAAACCGCTGGAGTATATAAACACAATTTGCCCTCCAAATGCTGCTGGACTATAACCCTCTTCTGCCTTAGCCAGTATGGATTGTAACTCCCATCATCTCATACTGTTGGCTAGGCTAGGGCAGATGGAACCTGCAATCCACCAACACCTGAAGAGCCACAAGGTGCCTACTCTTACTTTACATGGTGACGGAGGCAGGCATTTTCAAAGATCAGCAAAGGCTCTGTCCACACCATCCTTCATCACCTGGTTGCCAACTAGAAGGCCATGCTGCTGGGGAGTGGGAGTTGTAGTTTAACACAACAGAGCCACCACTGCTTCAATGAAAGCAAATTAGTTCTGCTATGGCAAATTCCAAAAATTGATCCTTCAGGCTGGCAAATAAGTTAAGGGAGGAAGGGGAGGGAGCCAATTTAAGATCTTACCTAATATTTTGAAAACCTCTATACATGAAACGACTTTGGTTAGCAAAACATATGATACATTATTTTTGATAATAGTTTAATGTGAAAGGAAAGGAAAGGGAAAACAGGAAGAGGTAGGAGAAAAAGTTCAGAGAGGGAACAAGGAAGAAAAGAAAAGGGGGAAGGAAACGGAAGGAATGCACCATCCTCCCAATGCATTCCTCTGGGATGCACCATCCTCCCAATACTGATGATACAAAAATCTTTTAAAATGTCCAGTTAGACAGAAGACAAGAAAAGGAGATGGGGCTGGGCATTTTACATCCTGTAAAATGACTTTGTAAACAGGAGCTTCTTTGTCAGAGGCTCAAAACACACTGCAGAAATAATCCAGTTTGAGACCACTTTAACTGCCCTGGCTGAATGCTAGGGAATTCTGGGAACTAGTTTTGTGAGGCATTGAGCCTTCTCTGTCTGAGAACTCTGGGGCCACAATAAACTACAATTCTTAGGATTCCCTAGCACTGATCCAGGTTAAAGCAGTCTCAAACTGGATTATGTCTGCAGTGTGTTCTGGACCAGTGGCTTTCTTAACTGAGTTTCCCTCCTCAGCATACCAAGACCTGCAATTGGCTGGCTTTATCCAGATTTGGTAAGAGTCCACTGCATAACCAACGGTCAGGGATGGTGGGAAATGCAGTCCAACAATATCTGAAGGACCTTGAACATGCATGGAAATATCACATTACAAGTAATTACATTTCTGGGCCAATGAAGTCGTAATTGAGTTATATTTCAAAACTAACACAATAAGCCTTTTTGTCTCTGAAGCAGTGAGCTGGGCAACACGTAATGTGATGAGTAACTTTTCAGCACTGTAGTGAGTAATGAGTTACTGCTCAGACATGATAATGAGTAACTTTTTAAACGTAGCTTTCCAAGCTCTTGTCCCTGATTTGTTCTAGCCTAATGGCCAACCCAACATTTCTCAAGACTCTGGAGAAGGTAGGACTTCCTCTCAGCTGTTAAACTGGTGCCAATGTCCACAACATCACAAGAAAAGGGAATCCAAGGTCTGCTTTCAAATGCTGCATTAGGCTAGGCTGATACTGGATGGAGGGGGAAGCAGGTTGAAGGATGGCTATCCTCTCATTCTAGGAGGCCATGGTTTTCACCCTCCATCTACATTTTGTACATAAATGTGCCACACCTGGCATGCTACATCTCCTTGACACCTCTTGGCATCCGGTAATGAAGGAATGGCCCAGGAGACTGAGTTGGAACCCTTTCAACCCAGTGGCACCTACATGTGAGTAGACAAGTGCAGGATTGTGCATCAACCATTTTTAAAACCACAACAGAAAAGAAGAGCAAAGTCAACACAGCTATCATCAATTAAAGCTTTAAGCGAAACCTCACAAAGAATAAGGCGAAAAGGGCTTTGAAAAAACAGCACCCACTGTCCTGCATTCAGACTCCCTGCAAGTAGAAGTCCGGAGGGAAACTACTTCCCAGAGAACCCACCTCAGCCATACCTGCCAGACACAGCAAAAGAGCCAGCATCCCACAACGAAGCATTGTCTCCCAGTCTTCTTGCTGCTCATTCCATAAGATGGATGAGAAGAAGGGTGGATCTTGGGTTCAAATAAGACAGGAGTAATTTGACTAAAGATGTCCCACCCACAGGTTCTCTTTGACAGTGCCAATCCTAGACTCATGCCTTGCATCTGTCATTAGTTGGGCAGGCTGAGGATGTGGACAGCATCCTTGGAAAGGTGAGAGCCACCACATGCAGCCTGGATCCTTGCCCTCTTTCCAGTCTCTAGTGAAATAACTGTATGAATTAGTACTCGGTTTGTGCTTCTCTTCCCTTTTTTTTGTTTCAGCAGTTTTCAAAAATTTCTTCATAGTACTTACAACATAGTATAATATACAGTCACCCCTCCTTTTTCGTGGGAGATCCATTCCAAACCCCATACAAAAAAGGAAAAACGCAAATATTCAAGCCCTATTGGCTTGAATGGAGGTGCATGTCCGTGGGGGCGAGGAGGCGTGTGCCACAGGCATGTACTCCATTTTGTGTCCCTCCATTCGTCCCTCGCGGATAAGCAAGGGTCGCAGTCTTCAAGTCTGCAGAAAAGGAGGGATAACCGCAGTACTTTTTTGCATTTAAATAAGAATGGTGTCCTACTGGATCCAGGCACAGCCAAATCAACACAGGGTTTAGAAACTAAGGGCCTTTGCAGACTGCTAGAAATAGTGCAAATTGAGTCCACTTTAACTGCCCTGGCTCAGTGCTAGGGAATCATGGGAACTGTATTTTTTTCTGAGACATTGAGCCTTCTCTGTCAGAGAGCTCTGGTACCACAATAAACTACAGTTCCCACGATTCCTTAGCACTGACCCAGGACAGTAAAAGTGGACTCAATTTGCACTATTTCTGGCAGTCTGCAAAGGCCCTAATTAATAATTGTGTAATGTTCATGTAAAGTGCCATGTAAAATAATAATAAATAATAACCACAACAACAACCAGGTAACACCAGCATATGTTACCTACCAGGGTTCTAGCAACAATCTTCAGGTAAGTCATCCTAGACAGAATCCCCGCATGCCTGCAAAGAAAACCAAATGCCATTGTCAGGGAGGTTTTTATATGGAGTGTGTGTGTCTATTTCGGTTTTTAACTTGTGCATTTTTAAGGTAATTTTGTACTGTTTTAATGAGATTATTTTAATTTCCTGGCACAATAAAAATATTTAAATTCTTATTGTTAACTGTTTAACCAGTTTTATCTGTGAGCCACATTGGGTCCTCCTCTGGGAGAAAGGTGGCATACAAAATAAATCAATAAATATTGATAAGCACACCATCTGCCCTTTCAATACATTGAATATATTTTTCTAATTCACAGATTAACTCTATTGTAAAATCAGAACACGCTGACATTTCCCAGATCTTGAACAGGAAATTTGCCAGAATCTTCCAGCTATTAGATATATTATTAGCTAAGAGATTCTGCAGGTTATAGACCTGAAAAAGAATAACTTTTCCAAGCTGAGATACAGGAGTTGGAGGTAACACACTGCAATTAACAGTTACCTGTGATTAGTTACTTTGGAGATCGCAAAACTACAGAGAAAAAGAAACATTGCTGTACTGTTGTAAAAAGTAATGGCTTGTAATTACTTCCCCCCAAAATTACTCTGCAGGACCATTTTCATAGGGGCCTCTCAAGTTCTATGCCATTTTTTTTTATCAACCTAAGTGTTTTTTTCTCTCAGCCTAAAAGCCAAGGGTTTTTTCCTCAAAAAAAAAAAGGAACAGAAAGTCATGAGAAAATAATGGGTAGTCAACAAATAACTTACGTTACTTGTTTTAATCACTGTGGTGAATAACAGCAAGGGGTGCTACTTGCACACTGTAAGAAGTCATGAAACAATTTGCTTTTTAAAATAATAATTTTCCAAGCTGCGCACTGAAATTTCCCAAACCTTTCAGGGCAGCAGGGCAGGAGGAATGGCAATTGTTTTTCCTTTTCTTCCAAATTTGTTTCAAAATATACAACAAAACAACCCAACAACACCCAAAACCTATGTCCCTTCCCTTGAGATCTCACCTAAAACCAATCCTGCCCTCTGATGCATCATGGCCCAGATCTTGGAAGGCTTTGGATGCAGTATTGACACTAGTGCCTACCATGTCCTCCCCTTTCCAATGGAGGAAGGATATCCATGGAAAGTCCTAAGGGTCCAGAAGAAAGAAAGGGACATCCCCTTGAAGGCTGGATCTTTGTTTAGAATATATATTATTCCAGAGCCAGGGGATTGCAGCCTTATCAGAAATAGTTCCTAATATATCCTAAACTTGTCCTCTGATACATCCAGTTAGCCTTGTAGGGTGGTTTGCAAAACCTGACACATTTAGCTCTTTCTTGCATCTCTGAACAGAAATCCATAGCAGCCAAACTGATTTGTCAGACCAAACAGGAAGAGGATGTCCGCCCCCCCTCACCTGCGGCAAATAAAACCCTAAAAAGGCCTGCTGTATTTGTTATGGAAAATAGGTTCCTGTTCTAATCTACTGTCCTTTCATGAGTGGAAACAGATTGTTAAACATAGCTTTATTTTCTTTTTGTTCATACATAGAAAATAATCAAAGGATGTTGCAGGAAAAGCCAAAGCCAAACACTGCCCCTGGAGCTCCAATTTGCATTGGTAAACTTAGCAACTATGGAAAGCAAAAAGGGGATAAAGTGAGAATTTCCATGGTTCATGGTGGCGGGGAGGCTACCTCAAAGGGGGAACATCTGTGAGTTGTGGACAAGAACATATTCAAAGCAAGCTGTCTGCTTCTATCAGCTGGGCCCCAGTTTGGCTCCAGGTGCCCACCTCCAAAGTGGGCGAGGGCACAATAGTAAACCCTGAGGCTTCATCTGCTCCATTCAAATGAAATGAGACAACCAGGCAAGTCTGGGGCCTCTGCTCAGGGTTGTTTTTCTGGAAAAACTTTTGTTGATTTGTCAAAAAGGGATTGGCATTGTTGTGACGATATCAAATGGAAGTCTCCGTGATGGGACCCTGCAATGCATCTTGGTGCAGAAGAAAACAAAACAAAGCATCATGGCACTGTAAACTCATGGCGATGTGTAGTGGGCAAAATAGGAACAGAGACCCTTGGAATATCCAGGAAAGTAGAGTTTATTTTTACGTCAACGGACTCTCAGACAGGTTGACTTGAGAGCCCCTGCCTCAGCTAATCAATATCCTTATATACCATCTTACACAGCTAGTTAATAATTACATTAACATATGCATAATTCAACATTTTCATTGGTTACAAGATATAGCAGGGGTCGGCATACCTTTTGGAGGTGGGCCTGGTTCCGCTGTCCCCCAATCGTCGGCAGGCCGAAGGGGGGGGGGAATGGCGCTGGAGGTGTGCGCACATGTGCACGCACACACGCATACACACTACTCCAGCCGTCGTGCGCATGCGTGCGCAAGCACGGGGTGCCATTTTGCGTTCCAAAATGACGCCCACACTCACACACACATGTGCACAATGGGGGGCGCCATTTTGGAATGCAAAACGGCGTCGTGCGTCACGAGTGCATGCACACGACGCTGGTGCCATTTTACATTCCAAAATGGTGCCCGCTGTTATGCGCACGCATGTGCGCACACCTCCAGTGCCATCCCCCCCCCTTCGGCCTGCCGACGATTGGGGGACAGCGGAACCAGGCCCACCTCCAAAAGGTATGCCGACCCCTGCTATATCTTGTAACCAATGAAAATGTTGAATTATGCATATGTGTGAGCGCGGGAGCCATTTTGGAACGCAAAATGGTGCCCCACGTCGTACACACGCGGCGGCGACAACGGGCACGGCAGTGGCGGCAGGACCGGCCACAGGCCGGTTACAAGGCCTCGATGGGCCAGATTCACCCCACGGGCTGTAGTTTGCCGATCACTGAGATATAGTTTCAATCTCCACCTCTGCTGATTACATATGACACTTCTACTTGCCATGTGTGAACTATTTTGGCATTACTCATCAACACCTGGACTCACTAATTGGGTCCTATCTCCTTAGTTTAATTACTTTACTTCCAGTCCAAACCATCAGTCTTACTAATTGACATCAAGAAACATTCTTTTCCCTATCTCTGAGCTTTATAGTTTCTTTTACATTATTTCATCCCCTACAGATGAATTTTTATACATCCACTCCACACTCAAGAGATTGAATGTCTAGGAAGGAAAAGAAACTTGCCAAGCTTTTCCGGTCCACTGATTAAATAGCAGAGTGAAGCAAATGCTTCAAGCAGCAGAGGCTGGGCAACTTCACTGGTAGCCTCTTCTTGGACTCCACCACTTTTTCCCTCTGTTGGAAGCAGTTGTGTGTATGCTACACAGCTGGTCCTCCTCAAGCCTAAAGTAATCCACTGCTGTTGAAGGTTTGGTGGAGGATATTATTCCATCGCAGGCACTGATCTAAGTTTCGACTGCCAGTCTAACCAGCTTCTGCTTGTGGACTGAGGAAGGGGTGTCATGTTGTCTTTGCCTTGGGCAGGAAAATGTCTTGGAGCAGCCAGGTAAATTTTAAAAAAGTTTTATTCCCCAGGATGTTTTTTAAAAAAATTTTAAAAGCCTTTCATTAACACTTCCTTAAAAGTGATTATAAGAGTGAGAGCGATTTACAAGGGAGTGACAGGTACCAGAAACCTGGGATGGGTCCTTTGGTAAAACAGAGACAGATGGGACATGCACACACAAGTGTCACCAACCTAAATTGCCCAGAAAGTTGCCCTGCTTGAGCACTGTTGTCTTCAGGCACTGGTTCACCCTTCAGTCATCAGCAAAGCTATTGCTGAGAGATGCAAAGCCAAGCCAAAGTTAATGCTAGCAAGGTCCCAGGACAGGAGCAGCAGGTTAATGAGTTTCAAGGAGGGCACCTCCAAAATGACTAAGAAGGGAGACACAGATGATGCCAAGGTGAACCGTGATGTTTAAGGGAGGTAAGTCCTTGGATAAGCATCCAAGAGGTCTTTCACACGTTGTTGTTTTTTAGTAGGATGATGCAAATAACCTCACTCACGCATTCCAGGTTTTTTATTCACACTATGGAACTGCATCAATGTGCATTTCTGTAAGTTCAGTTGCTCACACATGTGGGTGTTTGAATAAAGATGGAGTCAATGATGCAAATGCATTCAGAACATTCACCACATTCAAGGGCATGCAATATTTTATCCCAGGTCTATTCGAGTCCATTTGCATCGGTTAGTCACACTACCGGCTTTGTGGATCTTTTCAAAAAACTCAGGGATTATCCTGGATTAAGTGGTTGTTTTTTGTTTTCTTTTTGGCAGCCCCTTTAAAAATAATAATAATAATAATCAGGTCTGAAGTCGTAGGCTTTCATGGCTGGCATCCATAGTTTTTTGTGGGTTTTTCGGGCTGTGTGGCCATGTTCTAGAAGAGTTTCTTTCTGACGTTTCGCCAGCATCTGTGGCCGGCATCTTCAGAGAATGCTGGAATGGAAGAGAGTGGGTGTGTATATATATGTACTATATACTGTGAGATGCTGGGTAGGGAGGAGTGATTCCCATGTAAACTGTGTATTCTGTTGTTGATTGTGTGTTGTTCTGTGTTGATGGCAGGGCCTCAGGATATGCAAACGAGGATTATTGTCTGGTAATTGGTCTTCATTATCTGCTGGGAACGCCCCTGACCCTGGGTGGTTTCTTATCTGCGTTTGCTGAGTGCTGATTTTCCTGTTTTGCAGGACCGGTAGCCAAACTTTTTTTACTTTTAGGGTTTCTTCTTTCCTGTTGAAGTTGTCCAAGTGTTTGTGGATTTTGATGGCTTCCCTGTGCATTCTGACCTGATAGTTGTTGGCATGGTCCAGAATTTCAGTGTTTTCAAACAGCATTTTATGCCCAGGATGGTTTATAACATGTTCTGCTACTGCTGATTTTTCTGGCTGACCCAGTCTAAAGTGTCTCTCATGTTCTTTGATTTGTGTTTGGACGCTGCTTTTGGTGGTCCCTATGTAGACTTGTCCGCAGCTGCATGGTATGTGGTAAACTCCTGCGGCTGTGAGAGGGTCTCTCCTGTCCTTCGCTGAGCGCAGCATTTGTTGGATTTTCTTGGTTGGTTTGTAAACCATTTGGAGGTTGTGTTTCCTCACCACTTTTCCTATTCTGTCTGTGACTCCTTTGATGTATGGTAAAAAGATCTTCATTCCTCTGGGTTTTTCTGGGTCTGGCAGCCCTTCTGATGTCTGAGCTGGTATAACCATTCGCCTGTAGAGCCCAGTCTGTAGAGCCCAGCCTTAATCAGGTCCATTTGGGATGCGTGTCAATAATGGCTATTCAAACTGGTTTCATCCTGGATTATTTTCAAAGTGCGAATAACCTCTAAGTACTTTGTCACATGGGGGAAATCCCGTGCAGAAATGGGGTTTTAAATAGAAAAACCCTCACAAAAGCAGGTAGATTTTCACCCACATTGCTGTTAAAGTGTGCTTAACCCGAACGGAAAGTAGTCAAAAGCCGCTTCTTTTTGCTTTTGAAAAATCCCGAAAGTAAAAAGGAGCGGCTTTTGACTACTTTTGTTTGGGTTAAGCACACTTTAACACCAATTTGGGTGAAAATCTATCTGCTTTTGTGGGTTTTCCCCACCTTTTAAATCCTGTTTCTGCATGGGATTTCCCCCGTGTTATAAGATCCCAAGTCATGTTTATCCTTGGAGCTCAAAAGCAGAGGACCAAGCAGCACCTTATGGAGCATAGCAGTCTGGATGACTCAGGGTGCAGCGTGGTCACGTTTTTAAAATTATTTTTTACTCAGAGCTTCTTATAATTGTGGGGTTCTCTCCACTAGATGCAGGCTGCCAATGGGTGATTTGCCCATTAGAATATCAATATTTACTATGGGCCTATTCAACTTTGATTGTGAGTTCCTGCATGGCAGGGGGTTGGACTGGATGACCCTTGGGATCTCTTCCAACTCTGAGTCTGTGATTTGATTGAAACCATCTTCTGAGCTTGGAATTAACTTGCTACAAAAAGCTGTGGTTAACCCCCCCTGCCCAATGAAATTATAACCTTAACAATAGGCAACTTCACTGTGGTGTAACTTTAACTATTTACTTACTTTTATATCTTCCGAGTGCAGCATCACTAAACAGTGGGGCAAGAATACCATGAGGTTCAGGTACTGCCTGGTGCTGCTGTTTTATGGGTGTTGAATTGACAATAGGAGGAGAATGTGTTTTGTACCACATGCCAACAGTGTGTAGCGTTCAGATTTTTATAAAATAAAACATGAAAGAGTTGGTTTTTTAAAAAAAGCCTATCGTGGGGGTTTCTTGGTAAAAATGTGTTCAGAGGAGGTTTGCCATTGCCTTCCCCTGAGTCCGAGAGAGTGTGACTTGCCCAAGGTCAATCAGTGGGTTTCATGGCCTTGAGTTTGCCTTAGTGTTGCCATAAGTTGGAAATGAAGGCACACAACAGCAACAAAAGCAGTAAAAAACTGGGAAAGGGGGAGTTTGGAATTGTTTCAAAAATAACTTTCCAAGCTCTGTTTAAAATCCAGACTGTTTTTTACAGCAAAAATAATGTCCAGTTTAATCTTTTTCCCCTCATTCCACTGGATGGAGCCAGAGAACTTATTATTATTGTATTGAGCATGCATCCTCTCTCTTTATTTGGAAGATGTTTCTAAGGTATGGAGCTCATCGAATCATACAGATAGTGAGCCCACTCTCTTCTGTTCCTCTATCGAACGGCTCTCGCTGTCACAAAGTTCCTCCTAATGTGTAGTCTGGAATCTCTTTTCTTGTAATTTGTAAAACCCACCGATCCCAGTCCTACCTTCTGGGCACAGCAGAAAACAACTTGTTCCATCTTCTATATTACAACCCCTCTCATGTTCAAAAACGGCTATTGTATCACCTCTTAATTTTCTTTTCTCCAGGTTAAATATATCCAGCTTCTTCAGACAGTCCTCAAAACTTGGTTTATACACTTTTGTTCCTACTCTCTGCTGATGATGATGGTTAGGTTTTTGGCTGGCGGGCATTTTTTCTTTTTCTTTTTGCATGATCACTCATTCATTACTGGTTTGTTGTATGGAATCCAAATGTCTTTCAGCTGGAAAGAATATTCATTTTCCCAACACTGAAAAGATAACATTTTATTATTGGGAAGGTTACAATTACTCTTCTATGAACAGCTGTGCTATTATGGTGAATGGTACATAGTGTATGGCAGAGGTAGGTAACCTTTCCCTTTTAAGGGCCGAGGGACTTCAGCTCCCAGAAGCCTCAGCCATGTTGGCCAATAGTCCCATGTTGGCCAATAGCTCCTGGGATTCTGGGAGCTGAAGTCCCTCGGCCCTTAAAGGGGAAAGGTTGCCTACCCCTGGTGTATGGAATGCACATGAGTTGTGGGCATTTATTGGACAGTGTTTGTGCCATTATTATTAGTATAGCTCATGGACTGAGAAGGATTTACATGTACATTTCACCCCGAAATAGTGATAGGGGTACACCCTTTCCCCCTACCCATCCATGGTTACAACACATCACCCATTCATGGTCACTGTTGAAGCGATGCAACATCAACATGGGAGCCTCATAATGATCAAGATCCAGAAATGATCCAGACCAGGGGTAGGCAACCTTTCCCCTTTAAGGGCCGATGGACTGTTACTGGTGAGTATCTAGGCAATTTCAAGTCAGAAATATAGGTAATGAAAGATGCTGCCCTTTCAAAAACTATTCAATTTCAAGTTGGTGCACAAGATGTGAAACCAAGAAACTTAGCTGGCTAAATGACAAAATTAAAAGAAATGTCTTGATCACTCTAGCAAACAGTCAGGTACTCTTATTTCCTTTAGCAGAGGTTTCCCCCACCAAAACCTGATATTGAAAAGCATACTGCTGGCTACAAGCCACTGATAGGGTAATTCTCTGAAATTATCTAAGATTGTGGCCATCTCTAAATCTTGTGGCAATGAATTACTTAAATTAATTATGTATTATTTAACCAAATATGAATCTATTGCCTGTTAACTTCATTGTATCACCAACAGAGAAAAAATTTGTAAAGAAACAGAAAACATGCAGACGTTTCCTATCTAGGTTCACAGTATTTCCTGGATTGCCTGTAAATAAACCAGGGGTAGGCAACCTTTCCCCTTTAAGGGCCGAGGGACTTCAGCTCCCAGAATCCCAGGAGCTATTGGCCAACATGGGACTATTGGCCAACATGGCTGAGGCTTCTGGGAGCTGAAGTCCCTCGGCCCTTAAAGGGGAAAGGTTGCCTATCCCTGTGTTAGGTAGTGAAGGGGTTCTAGGTCTTTTAATGTTGTTTTCTTGGTGACCTCCCACTGAAGCACTATGTCCCACAAACAACAATATATGGTTACCCTATATCCAATAAATAAATTATCTTATTGGGCTTTACAGTCTAGGCAACTGATATTCTTAAATTTTGTGAAACCACAGATCAAACTAAAATGAATACAAATTTTTGAACAAACTTGGTGCACTAAAAGCTCTGAACACCACACCTCTCGACAGTATTTTGACTTTCCCAGGGAATTTCTTGAAGCAAGCTCAGCTTCATTAAATGAAGTTCTCTGCTAAAAATAGTTTAGCTCGCTGCTGCTCTGAGTTCACAGTATGAAAAGTGAGCCAAAAATGGTGATTGTTTGACAGTACAAAAAAAAAACTGCAGTGAAATGTTAAGTGGCTGGTTCTATCTTAAAATTGTGAAGCAGCACTGAGCCGTGCTGTCCCACTTAGTTATTTGCAGGGCTGTATCCCCAGAGGAGTGTATGAGAAGATAATGTGCTCAGCTCCTTGACAAAGGACGGGGCCTTGGGGATCAGAATGCAAAAAGAAATCCTGCATCCTGGTCCTGGATTAACAGATAGGCTGTATACATTATAGCAGGGTTAAGCAACCCATTACTTTCCCCCACTGACCCCTCTCATTGTCTTCAAGATTTCACAGATGAAAATAAGGACACGGGTGGTCAAGAAATATCAGAGTGTGGTGTAGCAAGGCAATAAGAGGGCAAGAATTAAGGAGGAAGAACACATTGGCAGAAAATCATTTTAAATATAAAAACCATGGCATTAATGTACTGAATTTAGGTGAACTGGGGGACCCAAATCCACAAATACATTGTAATACAACAAATACAGATACTCTGTGTGCCTGGTTGCATGAAGCATACTTAACAATAAGTATTATAAAATACATTAGTGTAAAAGCAAAAGTGCCCATCATACTCAACTGTGAAGAAGCGGTGTGCCTGCTTTCAATGTGGAGATTGTTTTAAAATAATTTTTATTATTCAATCCAATCAACATACAAATAATCATCATACAAGCACACAACCATAAACATACACTTTCTCAGTTTTACATTTTCTTCTCTTCTCTCATCTTCTTTCTTCTTCTTAAGGTCCTCCAACCTTTCTCTCCTTCCATTTCCAGTCTTCTCCTCTTTCTTCTTCTTCCCTTCCCTTTACTCCTCTCTTTCATCTCTCCAACTTATCTACCTACTCTCTCCTTCAATCAACCTACTCATACCCTCATCTACATTCTTTACTCTCTTTCCTTACTTTCTCACTTCACTTTCTATCCTTTTTCACTCGTAACTTCCTCACCTCCGAGTCCTTTTTATTCTTTGCACTATTCTGTGTCCTTCTTATTAATCTCTATTAAAAGGGGAAATGGAAAAAGAGAATATAAGGTTAAGGAATATAAGGTTACAGTAGATTGACATAGGGAACAAATGAGCACTATAATGGATTCAAGAGACAGAATAGAAGTGATTTGGTAAAAGAAGTTATAGGCAGAAAGAATAGTAGTAAAGAGGACTAACAGACCAGTCTCCTTGCTGCCCTTCTTAAGCAAGGTGATCGAGAGGGCAGTTGCTTCCCAACTCCAAGCTGTCTTGGATGAAACCGATTATCTTGATCCATTTCAAACCGGCTTTAGGACAGGATATGGAGTTGAGACTGCCATGGTTGCTCTGGCTGATGACCTTTGCTTGGGTATCGACAGGGGTAGTGTGACCCTGTTGGTGTTGTTGGACCTCTCAGTGGCCTTTGATACTATAGACCACTCCATCCTCTTGGATCGCCTGAGAGAGTTAGGAATTGGAGGCACTGCTCTGCAGTGGTTCTGTTCCTTCCTCTCGGGCAGATCCAAAAGGGTGAGGCTTGGGGACAGTTGTTCTTCCAGAATAGAACTTAATTGTGGCGTCCCTCAGGGCGCCATCCTGTCCCTGATGCTATTCAATATCTATATGAAGCCGCTGGAAGAGATCATTCGGAGGCATGGAGCACAGTGTTTTCAGTATGCTGATGACACCCAGATATACCTCTCCATGACCCAATCGTCTGCCCAGACCTCAGATGGCATCTCTCCTCTCAATGATTGTCTTAAGGCGGTAATGGATTGGATGAGGAAAAACAGATTGAGACTGAATCCGGACAAAACGGAGGTACTTACAGTGACGGGCCCGAAACCATGCTTGGGAATACATCCTCCAGTCCTGGATGGAGTCACACTCTCCTCCAAGGACTGTGTTCGCAGTCTGGGGGTACTCTTAGATTTGTCGCTTCACATGACTTGTCAGGTGAATGCGGCAGTCAGGAGCGCCTGTTATCAGCTTCGGCTGATACGCCAGCTGTGCCCTTTCCTGGAGACTAGAGACCTGGAAACTGTGGTGCATGCTCTGGTAACCTCACGTTTAGATTTCTGCAACGCACTCTACATGGGGCTACCCTTGTGCCTAAACCAGAAACTTCAGCTGGTTCAAAATATGGCAGCCAGGCTGCTCACTGGTGTATCAAGAAGAGAGCACATCACACCAGTGTTGAAATCTCTCCACTGGCTACCAATTAGTTTCCGGGCACAGTACAAGGTGTTGGTTTTGACCTTTAAAGCCCTACATGGCTTGGGTCCATCTTATCTTAGGGACCGCCTCTCCCCGTATGATCCCCTCCACACACTTTGGTCCTCTGGGAGGAACCTGCTACAGCCTATTAAGACCAGGCTTTTGCAGACCTCCCAGAGGGCCTTTTCTGCGACCGCTCCCAAATTATGAAATGGCCTGCCGGGCGAGATCCGTCTTATTACCACTCTTACTGCCTTTAAAAAGGCAGTAAAGACGGATCTCTTCTGGCAGACCTTCCCATAATAACTTCCCAGCTCTTCTTTTAGATGGTCTGGCTTGTCAATCCGCTCTCCTTCCCCTAGCCACTATTGTTTTTTTGTTTTGTTTTTATTCTATGATTTTATTATTGATGCTGTTTTTAATATTATTCTAGTTTAATCTATTTTTAAGGGGTGGGAGGGTTAGGGAGAGTGTTGGGTAATGTATTTTATTCTTGCATTGTTTAATCTGTTGTATGCCGCCCCGGTTGCTTCACAGAGGGGCGGGTTAGAAATAAAAATTATTATTATTATTATTATTATTATTATTACAGTGTGGAGATTTTGAAATTGAAGTTACAGGAAGGTCTGGAAGGCCTTCAATAATGAAGTTTATTGCATTAGGCTATAACGTGGCTTACCTGAGCCAGCTTAAAATTAGAAGCGGGCGGCATCCTGATATTATCAGACGCATTTAGCTGCCGAAATCACCACCTGGGTGCAGCCTGGATCCATTGCCACTCCGAGGGGTGCTCCAGCAGCCATTTTATCAAGCTGGAAAACTCCTGGCTTCGAAAAGAGGCGTGAGGAGCACCCCTTGGATCAGCAATGGAGCCGGACTACACCCAGGTGGCGATTTCAGTGGCTAAATGCGTCTGATACTATCAAGATGCAGCCCACTTCTAATTTTAAGCTGGCTCAGCTAAGCCGCATTATAACCTAATGTAATAGTCTCCAGCGTCAGCTCCTAAAATTGTTCGTGACATGATTTTGGCAGACTGGAGAATCTCAACTAAAAGAAATGCTGAGACATGAGAGGTATCTCAGGAGTGCATTGGGTTTATAATTCATGAGTAGCAATAACATCCAGGGCCCAGAGGATGCTAGATATTGCCTCACCACTCCCTTGTTCAGCCAGAGGCTGGAGAAGTTATTTTGCAGTGAGGAAAAGCTTTGTTAAAGTTACAGAAACCCCATCTTTTATTCAGGTCTAGCCCTCTCATGAGGCAAGGAGAAACTCAAGTGATGAATGAGAAAGTGAAGTTAATTTCACCTCCTCCAGATACACACTGCTATTCCCATTGCCGCCTCCACAGCACCAGGGTAGCTCTTTGATGCGCCAGCTTTCCCAATGTCTTGGTCAAAGGGACTGTCGGAGAAAGCCAACTTGCTCATATTGGATTGCAAAAGAGGGGTCCTTGTTGAGATGCAAATGGACTTTAAATTTCTTGGTCTTTGCAAATCACCCAATAGCCACAAAGACAGAAGGAGAAGGGGCCAGCCTGCAAAAGATACCCTCCACTTACCATCTTAACTAAGGACAGAAACATCCAAATGCAGGCATCTGACTAACCTCTCCAATTCTTTCTCCTGTTTGGTTTGGAACATCTAGCATGATGAAGAAGCCAGTGGAGCTTCAAAGGCTTGCAACAAGTATATTGTGCATTTTGGTTGGCCAATAAAGATATCACTGTTTGGTGGATTTTTGTTGGAATTTGCTAAATGGCCAACACAGCTGCCCCTGCATGTTAGCTGCTCTCCTGTTAGAGACATCACCTACAGTGCCCCACTGAGGAAAGAGGACCTTTCTGAGCAAGACACTGAGGACATTACCACACCAGGGTGCTCTAGCCCTGAGCCCACACAATTTCCTTAACGTGAGTACAATGCTAGCAATAACCCTATGAAAAAATTATTTCTGCATTACCTTTTAATAGCAGGAATGTGGCAAATATTCCTGGTCTCAGTTTTCTGCACAATATACATTACCCCAGCCTCCACTCCCCTTTTTTTTCCTACTTTGTGCATTCATTTCTTTTTCCCCTTCTGAAAACTTGCAATGAGGAGAGGTTACCATTGCGTGTACCACTGTTTCTAGATCACCCGGCTCCAGGACGAATCAGCCAAAGCTGATGACAGGTGATCCTGACAGTTGCATCCACCTGAGCGGTCAGGTGAAGCGGTGAATCTAGGAGCGCCCCCAGACTGCAGACAGAGTCCTTCAGGGGAAGTGTGACCCCATCCAGAACTGGCTGACATATCTCCATTCCCGGGTTGGATGAGTACCAACATTGTGCGAAAAGAGGAGGAATTACATGTTGTAATCCTACTCCAATTCCATCATTAGCACCTTGAGCAGTAATGTTTTTTGAAGGAGGCAGAGGTGGCAGTAGCATGGAGAACTGCCAAGGCGGAAGCAGGGAGGGTCAATGGCAACAAGAACGGATGTAGCAGGACAGGTTGGTGTGGGACCCCAACTATGGACATTCAGCCTTTACCTTGCCTTTAGTTTTATCTGGTTATTATATCAAAGGGATAGGTAAACTCACACAATCCCATGCTGGCAAGGAGTTCTTCTTCCCATATTCATACTTTTCTCAATCTCATCTACTGAGATCATTGACATTTGTTTCTGTAGCTTTTTATTTTCTTGAATCAGCTCTTTATCAGAAGGCACCTTGCTCAATCCTTCTTCTTTCTTGATAGAATCTAAAATCTTTTGTAAACTTTTTTGCTACTTTTTCTTTAAATTTGCATTAAAAAAAAAAAAAGAAATCTCTCATAAAAGTTTTAATTGCATCCCATGCTATTTTAAGGTCAGTCTATTTCTTTATATTCTTTCCAAATAACTTTTAAAATTGAAATAGTTTTATTAAAGTTTCTAATACATGCGAAAAGAACACAGAACATTCTTATATATTTACGGGTGACATCTTTACATACTTACAAACAAGAGATATTCATCTTTCTGGCACTCACTCACCCCCA
Source organism: Phrynosoma blainvillii (assembly GCA_026167975.1). Taxonomy (NCBI): domain Eukaryota; kingdom Metazoa; phylum Chordata; class Lepidosauria; order Squamata; family Phrynosomatidae; genus Phrynosoma; species Phrynosoma blainvillii. The sequence goes on from JANUYF010000004.1 coordinate 161,731,006, forward strand.
TTTCCCACTTTAAAAGAATACACACAGACATACTAACAAAAAAATAACAATGTAAGATATTCCTACTTCTCTCCAAATGTACCTTCCTATACTACTAAATACCCTTAATATTTTTGGTATGAATTTCTCCGGTTTAATAATATAAACTGAATAAACTGACTACTAAATAAACTGATGTTATACTTAGATATCATTATTAAACTTCATTAACACCATTATAAATTTCAATACCTTCATTATTTGACATTACTTTCTACTAATAGGATTATAAAGTGTTTGTTTCACCCTCTATATCCCAAATCCATAAATCAATACCTCTCCTTGGTACTCCTTTGGAAATCTGTCCCCAGATTTCTAAGAAAGTCTTTATTGGTTTTGGTTTAATTAAATGGATTAATTTTTCCATTTCCATCATTTCCATTAATGTTCCTAACCATTCTCTGTAATTTGGCATACTGTTTATTTTCCAGTATCTCACATACACTACTCTAGCCGCTGCTACTATATAGCTAATTAAATTACCCTGTTTCTTTCTCTTTATGTCTTCTTTATTTACCATATTTAACAGAAATGCTTCTCATTTCAAAATCAAATTAAATCCTAGAATCCTTTGTGCTAATTTTACACCAAAACTTCTTAGCTTTTTTACAACTCCACCATGTGAAAAAAAATAATCAATTTGTTTTTTATACTTCCAGCACTTATTACTAACCCCTTTATACATTTTATACATTTTTGCCAATTTTCCTGGAGCAATATATCATTTACATTAGCCAAAGGCAACCCTCTCTGAACAAATTTTGCCAAGAAAACCATTTTGCCTTGGGGTTGCCATAAGTCAGAAACAACATGAAGGCACACAACAATAACAGCCATTTATTTTGTACAAATTTTCTTTTAAGGTTATATGAGCATGTGAATTTTGATTCCCGTATCCACATATTTCCCATTGACTCATTTGAATGTTAATGGCCCTATCCTGTCTTTTGTATCAAATCTAAGTAGTAAGTTGTATATTTTACTTATCAAATTATTATTGTCTGAATATAGTAAGTTTTCAAATTCTCTTTTCACCCTCATATTGAAACGAAGCAGACCGCCCCGAAGGGTGAGCACCACAGCAACTGCATGCCACGGCTCCACTCTGACTTTTTTCCAGTGCAAAAAGAAGAGGGAAAATGCCACTCCTTTTTGCCCTGGAAAAAACAAACTTTTCCGCTGCCACCACCACTTTTCAGCACTCCTGTGGTGTGCTATGTCTAAATGCCATGCTGCCAGAGTGCCGAAAAGCTGCCCGCCTTGTGATTGTGGGCAGCATTATGTCGGCTTGGGGGTGGCGTCAGAGCATGCAGCGTCTAAACATCTCACTCAGATGCCGCCCCCAAGCCAGCGCAAAGGGGCAGTCTGCTTCGCATCATTGCCAATTTTTCAATTTTTTCTAAACCTTTTTGTTAATTGATAGTATGACAACTGCTATAATTTAGTTCCTTCTCTCTTTAATTCCTGGCTGTCCTTAAATTCCAAACTCCAGCTTCTTTTCTCAGTATATCCCTATAAATTAACCATTTCCTTTTCTCAGTTCAGACTTGCAGAAAGCTTCTTGAGCGGAGTGCCAGCCTGGAATTTTAGGGCAGAGCCTGTCTTGATACCTATTCCAAACTCTTAAGGACTTTGCAGACTGCCAGAAATAGTGCAAATTGAGTCCACTTTAACTGCCCTGATGCAGTGCTAGGGAATCATGGGAACTGTAGTTTATTGTGGCACCAGAGCTCTCTGACAGAGAAGGCTCAATGTCTCAGAAAAAAAAATACAATTCCCATGATTCCCTAGGACTGAGCCAGGACAGTTAAAGTGGACTCAATTTGCACTATTTCTAGCAGTCTGCAAAGGCCTTTAGTAGGGATTTTCTTATTATGTGATTTTTTTTCTGTGTTAATTTTGGTTTTCCCATACCCTAAATACCTATGCCACCCTACTATTAATTCATTACCTTCCAAATCTAGATCCCTTTTATTTCCTAATCCAATCCATTATTTCAACCATGTTAAATAGATTGCTTCAAAGTAGATTTTAAATTTGGTATCCCTAATCCTCCCCTCCTTTTTGCATCATGTAAAACCTTTCATTTAATCCCAAGAATGAGCCTAAAGGAACTATATACCACTCAAAAGAAGGAGATCCCAGTCATGAGAAAAATAGTTAAAAGAATAGAAAAGAATAAAAGGAAAAAAGAAAGAAAATAAAGTGCTCAGTGTGAAGTCGTAGGCTTTCATGGCCGGCATCCATAGTTTTTTTGTGGGTTTTTTCGGGCTGTGTGGCCATGTTCTAGAAGAGTTTCTTTCTGACGTTTCGCTGGCATCTTCAGAGAATACTGGAATGGAAGGGAATGGGTCTATATATACTGTGAGACCCTGGGTAGGGAGGAGTGGTTCCCAGGTGAACTGTGTGTTGTTCTGTGTTGAATAGGTATTGTTCTGTGTTAATGGCAAGCTTCAGGATATGCAATCCAGGATACTGTCTGCTATTCCTATGTAAACTGTGTCTTGTTCTGTGTTTGAATAGGTGTTGTTCTGTGTTAATGGCATGGCTTCCAGGTGAGGATATGCAATCAAGGAGATTGTCTGCTGGGGAAGCCCCTAACCCTGTTTGGTTTTCCCTTTGCATTTGCTGAGTACAGATTTTCTTATTTTGTAGGACTGGTAGCCATATCTTGTTTACTTTGAGGGTTTCTTCTTTCCTGTTGAAGTTGTCTGAGTGTTTGTGGATTTCGATGGCTTCCCTGTGCATTCTGACCTGGTAGTTGTTGGCATGGTCCAGGATTTCAGTGTTTTCAAACAGCATTTTGTGCTCAGGATGGTTTATGATGTGTTCTGCTACTGCTGATTTTTCTGGCTGGCCCAGTCTGCAGTGTCTCTCATGTTCCTTGATTCGTGTTTGGATACTGCGTTTGGTGGTCCCTATGTAGACTTGTCCGCAGCTGCATGGTATGCGGTAAACTCCTGCGGCTGTGAGAGGGTCTCTCCTGTCCTTGGCTGAGCGCAGCATTTGTTGAATTTTCTTGGTTGGTTTGTAAACCATTTGGAGGTTGTGTTTCCTCACTACTTTCCCTATTCTGTCAGTGACTCCTTTGATATATGGTAAAAATACCTTCCCTTTGGGTGGCTGCTTGTCTTCAGTCCTCTGGGTTTTTCTGGGTCTGGCAGCTCTTCTGAAGTCTGAGCTGGAGTAACCATTTGCCTGTAGAGCCTTGTAACCTGTAGATTAACAAACCATTAGATTTTTATGGTAGATTCCACTCAATTCCCAGTCTCCAGAGATTTCCTTTGTGGATTGGCTAAATTGTTAATGAGTCCAAGTTAGAAAGAATGTATTTTTAAAGGAAACATTGTAACATTTCTGAGATGAAGTTTCTTGAGATCCGAAATAATTCAATATACAGTTGTCCCTCCCAGTTTGCGGACTTCAAGTCCACGGTCCTGCCCTTTATGGGAGGGACAAGAGGGGAGGGATATAATGGCGGCCTGCCCCTGCATGCACCATTATTTTCAATTGGGCTCAAATATTTGCAAGCTGCCATTTTCGCAAAGGAGTCTGGAATGGATCCCCCACAAATTGGGAAGGACTACTGTACTTGCACTTTCCACTTTCCCCATTCACACTCTGAGGACAGCTCTCTGACACTGCACTGTCCGGGGTTTCTCATCCAGAGCTACTGAGCAAGAAATAAGGCATGCAGGAGTAACTCACAAGAAACTGTGATCTTCAGGTCCCATAGGACCAGGGACCCCCTTAAATTGGAGCAAGTGTTTTTTAAGCCTCCAAAGCTATCGAGAGAGGTCAAAAAGATTGGAGCTCCACTATGATCCTGTCTTTGCTCATGCCATCCCGAACTGGAAGTCTCACAAAATCTCAAATTAGGCATTTCTTAGCTTCAGTAAGATGTTGCCTAACACTGTATGTGTGGATAGTGTCATTATATTGTTTACTTACTAGATGACACTAGTAAGAAGTGTCCTGGTGGCCTTGAGAACTTCCTGTTACTATTTCGCTCTTGTTTAACAGATAAAATGGTGTGTTCCCTAAGCCTTCTATAGGAGTAAATATCAGACAAGCTGCAACACGAGATCATGTAATGAGAGCTTTCTTTTGTTTATAAAATGTTGCAGTGTTGATGGATTGTGTCTTGGATTTCCACAAGAGGCTCTTTCGTTTAGTTTATTACTTGGCAACTGCACAACTGGCAATTCAGGACACAGTTTGGACATTCGTGGCCCCAAATAGTCTAGGACAAGTAATTATCACAAGAACGGGGATGATCCAGTGCGCCTGGTACCCACCACTTTCTTAATTCCACACATATTTAGTGTACATATTAGCTGTAGCATCTTTATAAGTAACAACTAGGAATGGGTGTAACCCCTGCATTATGGAGCTAAAAACTGATGCTGATAGAAGTTGAAACTGTATGTTTTTATGTATGTTGATATATGAAGACAGAAGCTCCTCCTTCCCCACATTGACAGTATCTGGGACAGGAATTAAGTGGCCAGTTGCAAAGCAGGACAGGGTTCCTATGCAGAATTTTCAAATTTAGTTTGAAAATGAATGAACATAAAGACTTGCTTAAGGTTTCACTTAGTCTTAGCACTCTCCTGTGTCTTATCTAGAATTCTTATTGAGCCTGTTTGGAACAAATGCATGCATGCACATATGCACACAAAAAGTGTGTGTGTGAGAGAGAGAGAGATTAACAAACAGAACTTAATCAGAAACAGAAATCAAAAGCAAATTTTAGCTTCTGCCCTTCTTCAATTTCCAAAGATGAAACTGCACTGTATAGTAAATGGCAATTTAGAACAATGTGGGCTTATTGCATGGAGCCCTTTCCTGCTGTAATTCCATGGCATGCAAAAATCAGGATGACATTCTTGCCTGCAGTGCCTTCGGTCCCAGTCCAGAATTAGACAGGGTGACCAGATGTCCTACCCACATAGGAGGACAAGGCACCATAAAATGTGGGGCAGTCAAGAAAAATATGGGACATTACAAAATAAAAGCTAAAAATACTAATATAAATATAAATTAATGCTTCATAGTCATAAAAAGGTAAAGGTATTCCCCATTGACGAGGTTGTCAAGTCAAGTCCGACAGTAGGGAGCGGTGCTCATCTCCATTACTAAGCCAAAGAGCTAGTGTTGTCAGAGACTACTCTGTGATCATATGGCCAGCTTGACTGCACAGAACGCTGTTTACCTCCCCACCAAAGTGGTACCTGTTTATCTACTTGCATTTGTATGCTTTTGAACTGCTAGGTTGGCAGAAGCTGGGACTAGTGACAGGAGTAAACCCCATCATGCAGCGCCCGGGCCTCAAACTGACAACCTCCCGATCTTACAATCAACAGAGTCAGCATCTTAACCACTTGAGCCACTGCATCCCTTACTTCACAGTCATCATCATGCTCAAAATGGAGGACATTTTGGAATTCCTCCTGGACAGAAGGCAAAATGTAGGACATGTCCCTGAAAAGGAGGACACCTGGTGTTTATTAGTGCCCAAACCTCATTGCACTTCATTTCCTGGCTTCATTGTTTCTGCTCTCCTTCCTTTCCCCTTCATTCCCAGGAAAAGCTATATGGCTGCTTGTGAACAGAGGGCAGGGGGGGAGCTCTGGAAGGGGGATGGATCTCCAAACAAAATTGGCAGGAAAAGTCTATTGAAGTTTCTCTCTGCAAGTCATACATGACAGCAGTGCTAAAAGAGGTCATTAATGGACTTTTCATGTGAGTAAAAACACCTAAGGTCCCCCACAGTTCAACCACACAACAGCGACAACATCATTGAATGCACGGTTATCATGTTCTGATGCCACTTTTATGACCATGTATAATAAGGGTCTGTGTTATTATCAGCATTTTTAGGGGATGATGGTATAATCCTCTACGTTGAGGCCATGCGGTGGTTAATATTTTTAGTCTATAAATCCAAATATTCTAATACCATCCTCCACTCAAAATGCAGATAATATATATAATAATACAGATAACGACGCAGCTCAGTTTCATCTTTGGCTATTGAAGAAAGCAGAAGTCAAAGTGTTTTGCTCTTGATACATATTTGTAAGTTCTGTTTGTCAATTAATTAATTAATGTGCAGTGATTAATTTCTTGGATCCAGGACAAACTTGAGAGAAATGCTATTCATTTGTTTTTTAATACACACACACACACAAGAGAGAGCAAGAGAGAGCAAGGGTAGTGGTGCAATGGTTTGAACGTTGGTCTAGGACTCTGGACCCAATGCGTGGCCTTGGGCAAGTCATACTCTCTCAGCCTCAGAGGAAGGCAAAGACAACACCCCCATGAACAAATCTTGCCAAGAAAACCCCATGATAGGTACGGTCACTTTAGGGCAAGTTGGAAATGACTCAAAGGCACACAACAATAACAATATATATAAAATCCATGGCACATGCCAACATACACTTTGCACAGGGCTTGGCTGGCTGTGAGGACTCTGGTACCTTTGGGCAACGGCAACTTATGCAAAAGCGAGAAAGACTGCATTTGCCAAAAGCTCCTCCCTCTTAACAATGAGTATGTATAGCTGACATTTATATTTATTGAAAAGTGATGAATATTTTCCAAATTTAGAATGAGGTATATATTTTTCTTTAAGCAAAGGTTTTTAATTAGACTTCCATGTTTTGAATGCATTAGCACTTTGTCACTGAAGTGGTCACACTCCCATAGTGATATTTTTTGGTGTTAAATATAATTTAAGCTGTCCCTAGAAGAGCCAAGTATGATTTCAAGAATCCTAGGAAGTGCTCTGTTACAGAAATATTTTTGATGGATTTTAAATTTGAAGTAACTTCTTTGGTCTCCCTATGATATGCGTAATTTTTTTTAAAAAAATGGGACTATTTAACAGAGGACTGGTTTTGCTTCCATGAGTTCTGTGAGAGAAGATCCTATGCTGATTGGGAGTAATTATATGTAGATGTAATGTAAACAAAGTTGGTGCAACATAAAAGAACAAAGGATGGGACTATGGGGAACTGAATATTTGAGCAAAATGCAATGAGTGGAATATTATTGTGCTCATTTTTAAATCTGTTAACACTTGTGTATGAAAACTATGTACATTTTATTTTTTGCAATACTGTAGTTAAAAGCAATGAATAAATTAAATTTTACACATATCACTCATTTTACACTGTTGTTAGCCAAGTGTCTTCAAGTCATTTCTGACCTTATGGCAACTCTAAGGTGAACCTATCATGGAGTTTTCAAGGCAAGATTTGTTCAGTTGGGTTTTTCCATTACCTTCCTCTGAGGGCTGGGAAAGTGGATGACCTATGCAGGGAACTGGGCAGCGGGAATGTGTCCCTGTTGGTTCTTCTGGACCTCTCAGCAGCTTTCAATACCATCGACCATGGTATCCTTTTGAGTCGCCTGTCTGGGATGGGGCTTGGAGGGACTGTTCTACAGTGGCTCCGTTCTTTCTTGGAGGGACATTCCCAGAAGGTGGTGCTGGGGGATTCCTGTTCGACTCCTTGGCCATTGACCTGTGGGGTCCTTTAGAGCTCAGTCTCCTATGCTTTTTAACGTCTACACGAAAACGCTGGGAAAAGTTGTCCAGATTTTTAGAGTAAGGTGTCACCAGTCTGCTGATGATACCCAGCTCTATCCCTCCTTTCCACCTAATTCCAAGGAAGCTGTTTCTGTCCTAAACCAGTGTCTGGCTGCTGTAATGGACTGGATGAAGGCTAACAAATTGAGGCTTAATCTAGACAAGACAGAGGTGCTCCTGGTCAGTTGAAAGACAAATCTGGGAATAGGGGTTCAGCCTGTGTTAGATGAGTTTACACTCCCCCTGAAAACTCAGGTTTGTAAGCAAAGCAGCTTCATTTATATACTGCTTCATATCATGCTATGGGATGTCTAAGCGGTTTACAATTGTAAGCTCATTGCCCCCCAACAGTTGGGTACTCATTTTAGCGACCTCGGAAGGATGCAGGCCTGAATCTACCCTGAGCCCTGGCTAGTACTGAACTCGCAACCTTGTGGTCTATGAGTGAGTGGCTGCAGTACAGGCATTTAACCACTGCACCACCAGTAGTTTGGGGATACTTCTGGATTCAGCACTGAGCCTAGAAACCCAGGTATCAGCGGTGACCAAGAGTGCTTTTGCACAGCTAAAACTCGTGCTCCAACTGCACCTGTTCCTGGAGAAGTCAGATCTGGTCATGGTGGTACATGCCTTGGTTACATCCCGTTTGGATTACTGTAATGCACTCTATGTGGGTCTGCCTTTGAAAAATGCTCAGAAACTTCAACTGGTCCAAAGAGCTGTAGCCAGGCTGTTAAATGGAGCTGGCTACAGGGAGCATACAACCCCTTATTGCAACAGCTCCACGGGCTGCCAGTCCATTTCTGGACACAATTCAAAGTGCTGGTTTTGACCTATACGGCTTGGGTCCAGGCTATTTGAAGGACCGTGTCTCCCTGTACGAGCCCCCTAGAGTATTGAGATCATCCGGAGAGGCCCTTCTCTCTGTCCCACCACCATCTCAGGTGTGTTTTGTGGGAACAAAAGAGAGGGCCTTCTCAGTGGCTGCTCCCTAGCTCTGGAAATCCTTCCCTAGGGAGGCCAGGATGGCTCCATCCCTGCTGTCCTTCCGGCGGGAGGTAAAAACATTCTTGTGCCAGTAGGCCTTTGCAAACTGATAAGGGCTAGGAATGTTGTGTTAATGAAATTTTAAGGTTTGTATTTTTAACATATTCTATTTTAACTTTTATAATGGTTTAATTGGTTTTTTTTAAAATTATATGTATACATTTTAATGTTGTATTGTTTTAAATTGTATTGTTTTAAATCTGCTCTTCGCTGCCTTGAGTCCCTTTATTGGGAGAAAAGCAGGATATTAAAAAAAAAATTTTTATTTTTTTTAAAAGTGTGACTTGCCCAAAATCACCTAGTGGGTTTTCATGACTGTGCAGGGATTTGTACCTTGGTTTCTCACAGTCTTAGTTCAATCCTCAAACCACTACACCACACTGTCTCTTTTCCTTCATACATATCACCCAAAAAACAGGCAAGCATCCAAGATTTAAACATACATATTTTACAGTGGAGATGACAAACTTGTGACTGGTAGGGTCTACTTTGTTTTTAATTATATACTATTGCACCGCTCTGAACACATTAAGTCTTGTCTGATTTTTGAAGCTAACTCAGACCGGGCCTAGTTAAGACTTGGAAGGAGGATTTCCAGAGAATACCTGAGATCTTCAGGTAAAGGTAGGAAAGAATCCTCCCTGAAATCCTTCAAACGGTTTGCTGTCAGTCAGAACTGACAATATTGGGCTGGTTGGATGAATTATCTGACTCACTATAAGGCAGCCTTTTGTGTTCCTAACTAGACTCTCAAGATCCACCAACTGAACTAACAATTATGAGCCCAGAAATTTGTTTTGCATACTCCTGCATACAACCACACTCTTGGTTACCCCAAATACTCTTCATTCCAGAAGCATCATGGAAGGAGTCAACAAGGAGTGGGAGAAGGAAAAGTCATTTTATTGGGGCTATTGTCAAGACGCAGAATTCACTGCCAATCTACTGCAAGCCACCTAGGAATTTACCAGTAGGCTGAGATGTACCTTTCATCCACTTCTGACTTAGGACAAGATTGGAGTGAGCAGATGTCAATACACAAACAAGGACAAGGCACCGCAAAATGTAGGGCATTCAAGAAAAATGTAGGACATGACAAAACAAAAGCTCAAAGCACTCAATATATAAATATAAATTCATTCTTCTTAGTCATGCTCAAAATGAAGGACATTTTGTAATTCCTCCTGGACAGAAGGCTAAAATGTAGGACGTGACCTGGAAAAGGAGGACCTCTGGCCACCCTGAGCAGGATTCACTGGTGGATGCTGGATAGTAGAGAATGCAGTGAAATTGGGATGGATGACTCTCTACCCATTACCCAATGAAGCCCTCATGCACTCACAAAACAGTGCATCACTCAAACTAGCTCTGGAAGGCTGGGAAACTCCTACAGTTTTGAGGAAATGTGGAATGGAAAGCAATTTCCCTTGTGCTAGCAACCAAAAGTGGGGGCAGAACTGGATTTAGTCCTTACACAGAAGTCCTATAGACACATTTGTGGTTGTGATGTGCCTTCAAGGCACTTCGACTAAGGGAGCTGCTACCCTAGCATTTTCTGGAAAAGACTTCTTTAGTAGCAACATTGAGTCCCATTGAGTCCAGTGGGGCTAACCTTTCAGTAAACTTGTACAGGATTGCCCCATTAATGTATAGGAATTTATCTTGGGTGTTTAAAGAGGAAAAATAGTGAGGATAGCATTGTCTGGGGGTGACTGGAAATGTCGTCCAACGCATCTGCTGGGGACCAAATAGTTTTTATAATAATGTAAGTCTAATTTGCAAGCAGTTGCCCATATACTGATATCAATTCATACTACACATTTTCGGAATAAAGCTACAGTTTATCGAGATTTCATGAATAAACTGATAACTAATTTTAGTTTTTCCTCCCAATATCCAGGAATGATAGTTTTAGGAGGAAGAGGGGTGTTGTATCTATTAATGTATTTTATTACCTCTAGCACTTTCTTTCTGAATGGTTGTATATATGGATAAGACTCAAAATATGAATAAACCTTCCCTAAATGTTTGACATCTGCAGCATCTGTTGTCAGGATTATTATATTAAATAAAAATAAATAAATAGCCAGGTATGATATGCATAAATTGAATCTATGGAATCTAAATGGAATCTTATGGAAGTTTTATTTAATACTGGCAGATAAAAATATTTGCTGAATTTTTAAATAGCCAATCATTCTCTATAGAAATACTTATCTTCTCATTTAAATGCAAATCTGAAAGTATCTTTCTCCATAAATATCATTTGCCTAGCTTGCCTTTTGATCTGACTGGCAAATTTTTCTGTCTCAATTACATTACAAAAGACTTTATATTTCTGTAAGATTGTTATGGGAACATCCTGATATCTAATCTGTACTCGGGACAAGAGGTGGCCATCAGAACTGAATACAGAGAAACAGAATGGTTTCCAATTGACAATAGGTTCAGACAAGGCTGCATACTATCACCCTGTTTATTCAGCCTGTATGCAGAAAATATCGTACACAGAATAGATATAGACCAGGGGTAGGCAACCTTTCCCCTTTAAGGGCCGAGGGACTTCAGCTCCCAGAATCCCAGGAGCTATTGGCCAACATGGGACTATTGGCCAACATGGCTGAGGCTTCTGGGAGCTGAAGTCCCTCGGCCCTTAAAGGGGAAAGGTTGCCTACCTCTGATATAGACTCAGAGGCAGCAAGAGTGAATACTGGAGGAAGGAACATTAACAACCTAAGATATGCAGATGGCACAATACTACTAGCAGAAACCAACAAAGACCTGAAGTAATTGCTGAAGAAGTTCATGGAGGAAATTACTATGGAAGATCTACAAGAATTCATCTTAGATAATGAAAGCATTTAAATAGTCAAAGCGTTCCCATACCTTTGATCAAACATTGATCGGAATGGCGACTACAGTCAAGAAGTAAGAAGAAGACTGGGATTAGTAAGGGCAGCTGTGATAGAACTGGACAAGGTCATAAAATGTAAGGACATAACTTTGAACACACTAAAGTGAGGATAGTTCAAGCCATTGTATTCCCCATCACCATGTACAGATGTAAGGACAGGACAGTGAAATAAGCCGATAGAAAGAAAAACAACTCATTTGAGATGTGGTGCTGGGAGAAGATTGCTGAGGATACTGTGGACAACCTAGAAGACAAACAAGTAGGTTCTAAAACAGATCAGGCCTGAACTATCCCTGGAAGCTAGGATGACTAAACTGAGCCTGTCATACTTTGGCCATGGGGGAAAATGAATCATTAGAAAAAGTAATGATCATGTTTGATACTGAAGTGGAGCACCTGGCTGTACCCAGGTGGCCAGGCACCCCATTTCTGCATCAATGTTTGATACTAAGGTGGAGCACCTGGCTGTACCCAGGTGGCCAGGTACCTCATTTCTGCATCAAATATGGCAACTGGGTGACCTCTCAGTTGGATTGACAGCCTGCAAGGTAAGGAGCATGGGGAGCGGGGACTGTCTGTGCAAAACCAGGGATGTTTTTGTTGGTGTGTAGATGATGAGTATTGTAGTGATGTATTTTGGCACCCAGCAGAGTCTTCAGGACAAGCTGGCTGCTGTGATCCACAGCCACTGTGTAGATTTGCCATCAACTGGCTCAGCTTCTCTTCTCCAGGCAATCCTGTCTTCCTTAGTCAAGAAGACACATTGTAAAGTCCAAAAGCATAGCTTTATTAATGCATATAAAAAGTAAAAATAAGATAACTAAGTAAAATCCATTGTGATGAACTTGTCCAGTTCAGCCATACAAGATTATATCTTTAACAATCCCAAAAGCATTAAGATCTAACTTGTTGCAGCATCCAGCCACACACGCTCACATCTTGAACAATAAAAAATTCTTAGACAAAGGATTTTCTAAGCCCATCCCATACTCCACCTTCTAGGTGTTAACTTTATGTTAATTGGATAATGACAGTATGATGTATGTTAACCCAGCCTCTTGTTGTCCATCATCCACCATGTGAGTAACTTTCCCAAGCCTAACGATGTTTACGTATTTGATATCTCTTTGTTATCCATAACAAAGTCTGGTTCCATTACTTCTATCTCTGGGAAAGTACATTGTTGATGTCTCTGTTACCACCTGGCGTTGATTCACCCTGTTTCTCTAAATATTGTTTGTGCCTTGTCCAGAAACTGTTCTCAAGTGGAAAATTACAGACACACACACATCTTTACATTTCACCTTTGACTATATATCCCATTCATATCCTATCAGTTTTACCCTAGGATAAAGGCTCTTTACCTTGGGGTCAGACCAGATCCTCCAGATCCATGTCTAGACTGTGTCATATAAACTGGATGACATGAGGCTAGTGGGGGAGACACCAGGCTTTTTGGTCTGTGTGGACAAACCCTTGGAAATATTATCTGCTACCTTGTGGTATGGAATTACTATTGTGCCATCGATTTCTACATTGTCCTAATTCATACTGATACCAACAGTCATAGCTGGTGATTTGATGTCCATGGGACAGGGACTCTCAGGTTTTAGGCCAGACTCTAATGGAGTCATCCAACCTACTGACTCTATTTTGGGGAAGGGTTCAGCCCAATGGATTGCTCAGCCCCATGTTAGATACTTTAAAGTTCAGAACCCAGAGAGGATTCACCACATCACTGGTACTGGAGCCACCAGGCTCTGGTTGGAAAGAAACCAAAAGATCAGAGTAGTTCATTGTAAAATGTTGAGGTAAAAGGTGATGGCTCAAAGTCTAGTTTGTATTTCGCCTATGCTAAACGTCAAGTATAATGTTTCTGTTGTTCATGAAGAACATTCTGTCCTTGTTTATTTATCTTAAAACCGTAATAAATTAACTAGTGGAATTTTAACGTCACCTTGTTCTGGGTTAATTGTTCTGGCAGGAAGAACCAGTCCTCTATTACTGCTAATTTTGAAGTACAATAATATTGTTTGTTATAACATTTGGTAATCCAGCCTCCTCCAGTGCAGGAATGTCAGAGACAGAGGGAGACAAAGATGCTGAAGGCAGGACTTGACATAAAAACTAGGAAGAACTGTGCTGTATAAGATCTATCTTATATCTATCTAGTTCAGCATTCTGTGCACTATGTGACCAATCATTTGCCTATAGGAAGTACAATAGCCGGACGAGGGTGCAACTGGAGTTGCAACTTGCATCTCATGCTCTCTGACAACTGATACATGGAAATATATTGCCTCTGATACTGGAGGTGACATAAAGCCATCCTCACCAGAAGCCATTGATTCCTCCATACTCTGTGAATGTATCCAGTTCCCTTTTAAGGCTATTCAAGTTGGCACTCATTGCACCTTTCCCACATCTTCAATATCCTTTTTTGTGACCAGAATTGTGCACATTATTCCACCATGGATTTGTATAAAGTAATATGATTTATTTTCAGTTCCTTTTCTTGTAGAGCAGTAGTTCAGTGACCAGACATCAGATTTTTTTTTTGGAAGGGTTAAAGAAACTTGAGGAATAATGTGCCAAGTGTATTGAACATAATAATAATAATAATAATAATAATAATAATAATAATAATAAATTTTTATTTGTAGCCCGCCCCTCTGCAGAGCAATCGGGGCGGGGGACAACAGCATTTAAAACAAACAACGTTAAAACATTCCCTCTCCCCATAATCCCTTCCTCCCCCCGCCCCATCCCCTTAAAATAAGATTAAACCATATACTAATTAAAATACTATATTAATTAAATTAATAAATTAAAACAAATTTAACAAAGGAGTCAGACAAATGGGGCCCCTATGGGCCGACAGTTATTCCGGGAAGGCCTGCCGAAAGAGATCCGTCTTTACTGCTTTCTTGAAAGCAGCAAGAGTGGTGATAAGACGGATCTCGTCCGGCAGGCCATTCCAAAGTCTGGGAGCGGTTGCAGAGAAGGCCCTCTGGGAGGTCTGAGACAGCCTAGTTTTTATTGGTTGTAACAGATTCCTCCCAGAGGACCGCAGGGCGCGGGGGGATCATATGGGGAGAGGCGGTCCCTAAGATAAGATGGACCCAAGCCATGTAGGGCTTTAAAGGTCAAAACCAACACCTTGTATTGCGCCCGGAAACTAATTGGCAGCCAGTGGAGGGATTTAAACACTGGTGTTATGTGCTCCCTCCTAGATGTTCCAGTAATTAATCTGGCTGCCATATTTTGGACTAATTGCAGTTTCCGGGTTAGGCACAAGGGTAGCCCCATGTAGAGTGCATTGCAGTAATCCAGACGTGAGGTTACCAGGGCATGTACCACAGCTTCCAGATCCCTTCTATCCAGATAAGGGCGCAGCTGGCGTATCAGCCAAAGCTGATAGCAGGTGCTCCTGACCACCGCATTCACCTGACTAGTCATGTGAAGCGATGAATCTAGAAGCACCCCCAGACTGCGAACACAGTCCTTAGAGGAGAGTGTGACTCCATCCAGGACTGGAGACTGTATTCCCAAATCTGGTTTCAGGCCTGTGACTGCAAGTACCTCCGTTTTGTCTGGATTCAACTTCAATCTGTTTTTCCTCATCCAACCCATTACCGCTCTAAGACAGTCATCAAGAGGAGAGACGCCATCTGAAGTCTGAGTCGATGATCTGGTCATGGAGAGGTATATCTGGGTGTCATCAGCGTACTGAAGACACCGAGCTCCATGCCTCCGAATGATCTCCCCCAGCGGCTTCATGTAGATATTAAATAGCATCGGGGATAGGATGGCGCCCTGTGGGATGCCACAATTAAGCTCAATTTTGGATGAGCAACTGTCCCCGAGCCTCACCCTCTGGGATCTACCCGAGAGGAAGGAACGGAACCACTGCAGAGCCGTGTCTCCGATTCCTAACTCCCTCAGGCGATCTAAGAGGATGGCATGATCTATGGTGTCAAAGGCCGCTGAGAGATCCAAGAGCACCAACAGGGTCACACTACCCCTGTCGATACTCAGGCGGAGGTCATCGGTCAGAGCAACCATGGCAGTCTCCACTCCAAATCCTGTCCTGAAGCCGGTTTGAAATGGGTCGAGATAATCGGTTTCATCCAAGACTGCTTGGAGTTGGGAAGCAACTGCCCTCTCAATCACCTTGCTCAAAAAGGGGAGCAAGGAGACTGGTCTATAGTTGTTTCTGTCCAGGGGATCCAGGGAAGGCTTTTTCAGGAGTGGCTTAACTGCCGCCTCCTTCAGACAAGATGGCAATTTACCCTCCCTGAATGACGCGTTGATTGTGTCCCGAAGGAACACCCTCAACGCGTTCCCCCCCCCCGGACGACCAGCCAAGATGGGCAAGGATCGAGGGGGCAAGTCATCTTTCTCATACTTCCAAGCAGCTTGTCCACGTCATCGGTACTCACAGATTGCAATTGATCCAATAAAATGCCATCAACGGAGTTCCTGGATACCTCGTCTGCGGATTCTGCCAAAACAATGGCGTCTAAGTCGGCTCTTATCCGAGAGATTTTATCTGCAAAGTGAATATTAAAGGCCTCACAGCAGGCTGCCGTTGGGTTAAGTAGGGGGTTCGGCGCAGGAGGAACCTTCGTCAACTCCCCCACCACTTTAAACAGCTCTGCTGGGCGAGACTCTGCAGACACAATGCGTGCAGAACAGAAGGATTTCTGCGCTGCACGCAAAGCCTCCCTATAGGAATCAAGATGTTTCCTAAGGCGAGTTCTGTCGGATGAGAGACGAGTCTTCCGCCATTCGCACTCTAGTCGTTGTCCAGCTCGCTTCATCCTCCTAAGCTCCTCGGTATACCAGGGCTTACGATTAGAAGCGGGCTGGAAAGGACGCTTGGGAGCGATTGTGTCAATAGCCCTGGTGAGATCGGTGTTCCAAGTGTCCACCAGGGCTTCAACAGAATCACCAGCGTTACCAACCATTAGACCCTCTAAGGCTTTCTGGAAACCAATTGGTTCCATTAGCCTTCGAGGGCGGACCGTTCTAATGGGTTCACCACCCCCGGGAGGGTGGATAATAGCCTTTAGTTCTGCCTTGATCAGAAAATGATCCATCCATGACAGGGCGGAGGTATTTTTGATCTCCGCTCATGGATATTCCTGCTCCGTACTAAAGACCGCATCGAGGGATGACCAGCACAATGCATGGGCCCGTTAACCAATTGGGATAGGCCCATGTTGGTCATGGTCTCCATGAACTCCCGAGCTGCGCCGGTTAGATCTTGCAAACTGGTTTCGAGTGGGATGTTGAAATCGCCCAGAACCAAAAGTCTGGGCGATTCCAGCAGCAACTCAGAAACATGGGGGTGAATATGCGGAATAGCATGTAAGTTTCATTGCTCTAAGTCATTCCCTTCTTGATTGGGCTTTAGTACCCCCTTACAGATGAAGAAATGAGGGGTGGTGGGCAATTTGGAGTTGTAGGGAAGATCTGAGTTAATAAAAAATATGTGCATACAAGATCAAGATGAGTAGTTGGAGAAAGCTGGTGCCAAATGTGAGGAGAATGTTGACTATTTGGGCACTGTGTTAGCACACCCTGCTGTATTTTGGGATCCCCATATTTCATATCTCATATCTGGAAACAACATGTTCCTGAAAGATTGGTTACCTTTCAGGAACACTAGGGCAGATTCCCAGAGGAAAAGGAGCGTGATCAAATCTAAGTGGGTGTAACTAACTGTTCCTTCCTTCCTCCATGTCATCTGCATTTCTTCTTGCACCTTGAGACAAAGGATCCCTTTGCAACCAAAGCAGTAAGCCAACCTCACTACCTACCCCCTGTTGTGAAGCTGCTATTGTTGTATTCACAGCCAAACTTCCCTGTCCATCCATCCTGGGGATGTCCTGATCCAAACATGTTTTTTGTCACACCAAAGTCAAAGCCATCAACCAGACTGAAATCTCATTGTTGATTCCTGGGAAAGAACATCCAGCCTTTGTCACCTGACAAAAAACACACTGCTTGGGGCTAGGTTTTAGGTATGAGTCTCAGAAGCCTAGCACATACAGCCAGCATAATCTCTGCTCTCTGTGTATGTTTTGTGCCACCCTCAAACATCCCAGTCTGAGCCACTCCAGCCTTCTGTGGTCTACGCATCAAACAGGTTGTTGTTGTTGCTGTTCTATGTCATCTGGGAGAGAGACACCAGGCCCAGCACCATCGGCCTAGGATAAGAAGAAGAGCCCTCCCTCCATTCCATCCGATGTCATCTGGGGGAGAGGCAACAGGCCTAGCACCATCAGGCCTAGACTATCTTTTAAAACTTACCTTTTAAGGGGCGGGTGGGTTTCTGGATTTTTTTTAGGTTCTGTTTACATTGTATTAACATATCTTTATGTAAATTTAATGTTGTAAGCCGCCCCGATTGCTCTGCAGAGGGGCGGGATATAAATAAATATTATTATTATTATTATTATTATTATTTATTTTCATCCTGCCTTCCTCTCACACAGGGACTCAAGGTGGCTAATTATCACCTCCCTGCAAATCCCTCAACTCCGCTATCCCATGTCTGTCTTTCAATTTCAGTTAGCTCTGAATACTGTGTCTGTGTGGATTGCTATTGTGTATTTTTCTAAATGAAACCTTCATAGATCATCCAAGCCTAGAGTCCTCCTCAGTTATTACTGGTATATACAGATGCAAACGGTCCTAAAGGTTACCTAGCCTCTTGCAAAAGCTAATTTCCACAACAGTTAAAGTGAAGCTGACAGTTGATGGAGACCACCTAGAGCATGGCAGCACCTTGTAACCCCTATGCACCAACCATAGAATCAGCCCTAGCAGCCTAAGATCTCGCCATGCTTGATGTGTATCTGTGGGTGAGAGAGAGCTTGTTGAAAACATGACAGATAGCTTGTATGTGATGGAACACCAGGCTCCTGGTGAAAACCCTAAAACTTTCATAGCCTAGAAAAAGTTATTGGCCATCCAAGCAGGCAAGGTACAGTACGTGCAAGCAAGAGGCATGTATGATTTTGATGACTATGAATTTAAGACACTTCTTTATGGAGGTCTTAATTCTCAAACAAAGGTGGCATTGGTCCTGATTGGTCCCGCTTTAGCATCATGGCGAGGCTTGCTGGAAAAAACTAAGGAGTGTTTCAAATCATCTTGGGGAGTCAGGAGTCCTTAGATGTGTTGCAAAGGCACAATGGAAGAATGCAGATTCCAAGTCTTGGAAGCCTGTTCAACTGGTCACCTACAGCAATCATGCCCCCCATCCCAGTACAAAAAGTCAGAAAGTCAGATACCCTGAGGTAACTGGGTGGGGGGAGAGATGAGAGGAAAGGAAATGGAAATTGGAGGTACCAACGTAATGGGCCACTCTGGAGCACTGTCTGTAATCACGATACTCCTTCTGCCACAATGTCATGGCAAGGAAATGGTCAGTTTAATAGAGCACCTGCAGATAGAGCCCCATAGGGAGGGTACGATCCCAAAATCATTTTCAGCAAGAGGAACCACATTTGGGAGTGTCTGTGACAAGCTGGTGCAGACATGTTCCAGTTCAACCTGCATCCCACTATGGAGTTGATAGATATAGTCCTAAAGTACCAAAGGGATCAGGAAAGGGATGGCCAGCCAGTGGATTCCATCCTGTCCAAAACAGACCTCAGACCCAGGCTATTCATATTAGGCAAATCTCTTGTGGACACTAGAGTTGCTCAAAATGTCCTCCATCTGGATTTGGCTGCACAGGTAGGGAGGTTGGCTTTCGGGCATAATAACTGCTTTGACAAAAATGAATGCTATGTTGAATGATCCGGTATATACAGGCCAGATCCCTGCTTTGAGTTGCCCAGTGATTTTTGGCTGCTGTTATTTGAGTTAATAAAATTCCTCCAACTGAATATTAATTGTGTGTGCCCCCTTGAAACCCTTGCATTTTGGGTAATACATTTTCAGTGTAGTTTAAAATAAATTTGCTCAATCTTTTAATCAATATGTCTGTAAAAAAAAAAAAGTCTTGATTTGGGAGAACGATAGGTCAGTAAATGTTTGTACCACCTGGCTTAAGTATTGACCTGGACATTTTCTTGTCCCTGCCATTTTGGATGATGGGCTTTTCTATGATAGAAGATAGGGGACTATCTAAGGGTTGAGTGATGGAAGATAAAAGGAACAAGGATGAAGTTCCACATTGGGAATGAGTCAATAAAGAAGTTTTCCTTAACTACCTCTTGGAGACTGTCGGCTATATTGTTGTCATTCCACTATGTCACTCGCTTTATTTCACATGAGCATTTTTATCAATATTGTTATAGGTCAGTGGGCTGCTTAAATATTTTTCACCACTCAGGTTGCATTTTGTTGCATTTGGCAAGTGAAAACTGTACTGCTTTCCCATATTAAAGCATTTAATGGCAGCCAGCTCATCAAAGGCCCTAGTCTCTTGAGCATCTATCCATTCTGTTTCCTTGTCACATGCCTCACTTGAGAGCATTACTTTAAATCATGAGTAGCCAGTTGTCTAATAAGAGTAGGGCAAGAGGCAGGAGGGGAACCAGTGGAAGAATAAAATTCATTCAGAATGAAGATGTCTTTAAAAATGCCTTTTTGAATCCAGTGGTGCTAAAAACTAATGGCTGAGAGATACTGGAGCTAAAGATAAAAACAGAGAGACCTTTGTCTGCCTATGAACAACTTAAAAAGCATCTCAAACAGCAGAAGTACATGAATGTTTCCAGGGTAATACAAAAATGTCTGTTGTAGAATCTGTCTTTGAACATGTTTTCTTGTGGCTAGGACATTTATGATTCTAAATAATACTCTATTTACTCCCTCTATGATTCTTTAGAATCATAGAGGGGGTAAATAGAGTATTATTTTTTTAAAAGAACACCTCATAATAAGATGGTAGTTGTTGACGTTGTTCTTGTTTTGTGCCCACAAGTTGTTTCTGACTTATGGTGACCCTAAAGCGATCCTATCATGGGGTTTTCTTGGCAAGATTTATTCAGAGTGGCTTGGCCATTGCCACCCTCTGAGGCTGAGAGTGTGTGACTTGCCCAAGGTCACTCAGTAGGTTTTCAGGCAGAGCAGAGATTTGAACCCTGGTCTCCAGAGTCATAGTCCAATGCTCAAACCACTACATCACAGTGGTAGACAGGCTCACAATTGAGCCGAAGTCTTGATTATTAGTATGCTTTGGGTTAGGACAGGGTAAAATGGTGAGCGAATGTAGGAAATTGAAAATATATTCCTGCTAAGGTACTGTAGTGCTTAATTTTTCCATCCCCTTAGAAACGTTCTCTCTTTTCCTACAGGTTAGAGCACTGATGATTAGCTTTGAAAATATAGCTTATGGTATGTTACTAAACTTTGTAGACCAGTCAAAGACTTTTAAATCTCTCACAGTGTTCATATTCTAGCATTCAATGATTTACGCTGCGATAAGAGCAGATTCTCCTAGACCTCTTAGTGGCTTTTGACTCCACTTGAACATGGGTTGAGAGTGCACAGAACAGTTTTGCAATAGCTCCACTTTTTTTACCTGAATGATTCTTCCCAGAATGTGCAACAATGGGATTTCAGCTTGGTCCCTTGGTATTTATGTTTTGGAGTTATTGATCCTGGTCTTCTCATGTGCTGATCTATGTTGAGTGGGACACTCATGCCTTTTTGCTGGCAACATGGATATACATCCATATCCATATGGCATGTCTTATAAGACTGTAAAAATAGCACAGGATTAATGGCAGTCTTCAATCCTTAGATATTTTCCTCCCACACTATTAACTGGGAGAAAACACCTTTGTGTCGCTCTGAAATACAATATAATTAAGTACTATCTAGTGTTCCATCATGTCAGGACAGAGACATACTTGGTTCAGACTATGGAGTTTATCACACGGAGGGAAATTGGTAGTTTAAATGGTGATTAACCTGTCAAAATTGCACAATTGAGATTAAAATGCGATTAAAACACGATTAACAATTTCATACACAAGAGTCATTATCCCGGGAAAAACCAGGGAGTAACCAGGTAATAAACAGCAAAAAATCATTCACGGGAAAATCCCCTGAATGATTATTTGCTGTTTATTGCCCAGTTATTCATGGGATAATGGCACTTTAATTGCTTTTCATTGCAACATTGTATGAAAACCAGTAGCACAATTGTGCAATTTTCCCGGGATATTCCGCTTTGAACGCAACGTCGTGTGAACATGTTAATTGCAAATGCACGATTTTGACGGGTTAATCACTGTTTATACTTCCAATTGTCCCCCGTGTGATAAACTCCTAGGAAAAAAATATTTAAAATTGTGTGCTGAATAGAAGATAGTATGGAACAATGTACCAAAAAAGTAAAAGAAAAAAATGACAGAGGAAACATTGAAGCGCTGGGGGTGAAGACTTTTGCCAGAGATTGTCTGGTTCTAATTAATTAAACCACTCAACTATCTCATTATAGACATCTGTAATTCTGTTGTCAGCATAACCTGGAAACTGACTGGTTATAGCAATTACAAAGCAGCCCTTCCTGATGGAAAGCTTAGGCTTCATTTTACTATATCGTTTAGGATTTGAAACTGATTTCCAGCATTTAAAAGTGCAACTTCTTTTAATTTAATATAATCATCACCAATGAATGAATGAACAGGTGTGGGTGTCCGTCCGTCCCCCCCCCCCCCCAAATATCTGGTTAATCACTGCCTGAGACTGGAAAAGTATGTGAGAACAGATGGCAAGGATTTCAGCAAAATGACAGATGCATTCATATCAGAGAGCTTGGAAGATAAATCTCTAGAATTCTTGCGACAGACACAATCATCACTTTGTTTACTCAAATGGGGGGTACTTACTCTGCCTAAATGGCAAGAGCTGTTGTCTTTGGGATCTTGCTTCCCTTCATAGTTAAAAAATCCTATTACGTGCGATTATAGTAGTTCCTTATCTACAAGGTACATACCTTCTCAGATGCACTCTCTGCAGCCTTCATTAAATCATGGTAACTGCACTTCTCAACACGCATTTGTCCGAGAGCTCACAGTTGTTTTTCTGCAGAGCATTCTTCACAGAAATAACACAGGGCTGATCCGTCTGTCATGCCTTCTAGGCAAAACTGCCCTCATAGCTGCCATATGAAAAGTTGTTTAGACATGCACTTGATGCCGTGGAGCAGGGGTAGGCAACCTTTCCCCTTTAAGGGCCGAGGGACTTCAGCTCCCAGAATCCCAGGAGCTATTGGCCAACATGGGACTATTATAGGCCAACATGGCTGAGGCTTCTGGGAGCTGAAGTCCCTCGGCCCTTAAAGGGGAAAGGTTGCCTACCCCTGTCGTGGAGCAAACTGAGAGATAATACGCACATGCACATCTATCACTCAAAGTTATCAGAGATCAAGTATCTGTGATAGGACATTAATATTAAACCATAATTCACCACCCCACATGCTCATGTGCTTCAACTACCACATTTTTGGAAGAGAATACAACATGTAACTAGTTAGATCAGGGGTAGGCAACCTTTCCCCTTTAAGGGCCGAGGGACTTCAGCTCCCAGAAGCCTCAGCCATGTTGGCCAAAAGTCCCATGTTGGCCAATAGCTCCTGGAATTCTGGGAACTGAAGTCCCTCAGCCCTTAAAGGGGAAAGGTTGCCTACCCCTGAGTTAGATTAATAAGAAAAGCAATGGCTTATAGCTGGAATTCATGAAGTGTCTAGTTTATTAGCCCTTCCCTAGTGTCTGAATTATGTCTGTCTCCCCAAACTGCACAGGTTATCCATCTGAAGTTACAATTACACATACATGCAGCCACAAGGTTGTGAGTTTGATCCCAGGGCTCCAAGGTTGACTCAGCCTTCCATCCTTTTGTAGGTCAGTAAAATGAGTTGGGGGCAATTGGCTTACATATTGTAAACTCCTTAGAGAGTGCTGAGTTCATCGACTATACAAGCAGTATAGAAATGTAAATGCTATTGCTATGGCTATACATAGGTATTTCATAATCAAGTGGTGCAATCTGGCAGAGCTGAATTTGAAATATTGGATTTTTAATGATATCTTTCCTGGGGGGGGGGGGAAGGCTTGGGAAGAGATAAAAAGAGAACGACAAGAAAATCAATAGACAAACATTGAACAAGTGTCAAGGAGAACCCAATTATTTGTGTGATTTGCTTTGCACAATGGCTATTATTTGAACACTTTTTCTTCACCTTCCTAGACACTTTTTCCGCTCGGGCTAGCTATGTACACACCCACCCATGTTGCTGAATGTGTGAACTGTTAGTAAATCCTGAGGAATAGCCATTGTGCAAAGCAATCCTGTGCAGGTCTACTTAATGTTCATTGGGGTTCAATCCCACATTTGATGTGCATTGGGCTGAAGAATGTTTATGCTGTCGCAAGTGCAACACAGCCTAGGACAGGGTAGGCAACCTTTCCCCTTTAAGGGCCGAGAGACTTCAGCTCCCAGAATCCCAGGAGCTATTGGCCAACATGGGACTATTGGCCAACATGGCTGAGGCTTCTGGGAGCTGAAGTCCCTCGACCCTTAAAGGGGAAAGGTTGCCTACCCCTGACCTAGGACAATTCAAGGGCTGTTGTTTATACAAAGGCCCTGTTTCCCATTTTCTTTGAGGCAAGGTGAGGTGAAACAAAAAGGACTGTCTGGTGCTTGATCTGTAGTAACTCATTCACACATGCAAGTCATCACTTGATGTTCCAGCTATCAACTGACACATATAGTAGAGTGCTGTAGCTCAGTGTTGGAGCGCATGCTTTGCCTGTAGAACTTGTCCCGAGCTCAGTATTGGATGTCCAAGTTGAAATTTCCTTTACGTATGTGATGTTGCAGGGATGCAGTGGCTCAAGTGGTTAAGATACTGACTCTGTTGATTGCAAGATCGGCAGGTTGGCAGTTCGAGGCCCAGGTACTGCATGATGGGGTGAGCTCCCGTCACTAGTTCCAGCTTCTGCTAACCTAGCAGTTCGAAAGCATACAAATGCAAGGAGATAAATAGGTACCACTTTGGTGGGAAGGTAAACAGTGTTCTGTGCAATCATGCTGGCCCCATGATCACAGAGAAGTCTCTGACAACGCTGGCTCTTTGGCTTAGTAAAAGAGATGAGCACCGCTCCATATGGTTGGACATGACTTGACAACCTTGTCAGCCGGGAATACCTTTACCTTTACCTTCATGTGAACTGCAGATGTCAGTAGAAGAATCAATGGGACTTGTTTCCAGCAACACTGAACACTTTGAAGCATGCTGATTCAAACTGGAGGCAAAGGGAAACCCCTTCTGAACAAATCTTGCCAAGAAAACTCTGTCATAGGTTAATTTTAGGGTCGCCGTAAGTCAGAAACGAGTCGAAGGCACACAACAACAGATTAAGTAATGTCATTAAGTAGATAATGACAATGATAAATTTTATTTCTCTCCCGCCTCTCTGCAAGGCAGTGTACAGCATGTTAAAATACCAAACACAATTAAAAACACATAAAAATACAGCTAAAATATTATAGTATAAAAGCATTAAAATACACTCATAAGAGTTCATATACAAATTAAAAAGTCATGATTTAAAACTGACTGGATAGGCCTGTTGGAAGAGATATGCCTTTGACACTGTTTTAAATGCAGTCAGTGTTTTCAACTTTTAAATCTCTTCTGGCAGGTCATTCAATAGAGATCAAGTTATTAAACAAATTACATATATAAGAGAGGGTTGTCATAAGCCTAAACTGACGTGATGACAATGGTTTAAACAGAGAATATATTAACTTTTATTTGGACATTATTTCTTATAGCACTGATTCCAAGTCTTTTGAAGCCCTTCCAAAACTACACCATCCATAAATTGAGAGATAAGCAAACAAGAGGTAATCTCAAAGTTTGAATGCTCAAGCAAATCTTTTTGGGGAAAACAAAAAGATGAGGGGAACTGTTAGCAAAACCAAATGTTATTAATGGTCTCCGTTAAAGTTATTTTTGAAAACCATGTTTCAAATTATATATTATGGGACACATGTTTCTATTATGTATTTTTTTTTTTAAAAAAAGCCTTCAGTCAAGTTATTTTTAAACTTATTTACTGATAAACGTTTAAAGAAAAAATTATAATGTTATTGGAGAGATTTTTCTATATGTAGTATGTACATGTATTTTACATTGCCTTCAGAACAGAGATACTGGAAAAGGTGCCATATTTTAAAAATTAAATTGTTTCTTCACATAAAATGCACGCGCATCCTTATTTTATGAGTTTTTCTGCCAATAGTGAAAGGACAAGATTTATAGTGCCAATATTAAAAACGCTGCAGCAGTTTGCATTAATATAGCCAGGCTGTTTTGTTGCAGCATAAAAAGCAAGAAAAAAGGAAAGGGGGATGTTATATGTGAAACCTGTAGTGAAACTATATATTAATACCTGTTGTTTTCAAACATTTTTATCCCCCAACAGCAAAATAAATAAATTTTTAAAAATGTTCCAAAACAGAAAAATAAATAAATATTCAAAGGAATATGGGAAAGAGAAATAGTTGGACTGAGACATATTAATATGTCTGACCTTTAAGTCCTGTCCCTACTGGGACATACACAACTGTGAAATAAATAAAAATCAAAGGAATATTGGAAAGAGAAATAGTTGGACTGGGACATATTAATTCCAATACATTAGCAGAGATATGAACAGATAAAAAAATGGTTTTGTGGCATGTTACATATAGCAGTTTTATACGCATATATTCATATACAGGTGTTTTCATCCTTTTCACTGGTTTTAAGTATGTTGTTTTATTTAAACGTATATTTCAGTAATATTTAATTATTATTATTATTTTTTAAAACTTTTGTAATCAGTGTTTTAGGGTTTTTTTATTAAAAAAATAGTGTAAGCCGCCTTGAATCCCATTTTGGGAGAAAAATCCCTTAAACAAACAAATAAATAATGTATTTATTTATAAATCAATAAATAAAAAATTAAACAAATCCCTCAAATAAATAAATAAACAAACTCATTCATGAATGTGTTTTTAGGTTACACCTCAATTAACCCCTGACCAATGTTCTCCCACCAGAGGAGGAGGAGGAGAAGGGACTGAAAAGAAAACAGGGCAGTAGTCCTAAAACTTTGAGGACTTGAAGTGGTGTTTACACACAAGTGTGAAATAAGCTTTTCCCTTCCCCTCCCTTCCTCCCGCCCCTTTCCAAGGAAAGCTGCCAATCAGGCGCCTCGCGCGCGCAGAGTGGCCGTTAGGTCCGTTAAGCGGCTCAGCGTGGGAGGGGGGGGAGCGTGGGAGGGAGAAAGGGCGGCGGAGGCGGAGGCGTCGTCCAATCAGAATCCTCCTCTCTTTGCCGTGCGGTCGGCAAGCCGCCGCTTGTTCCCTTCCATGAAGAGTGGCGGCGTCTCCTCCTTTGCCAATGCGCCTGCGCGGTTCCCCTTTTCCCATCAAGCTGAATCCCAGGCGCGAGGCGTTGTGTGTGCGCATGCGCCCGCGTTGCCCGTCTTTCCCCTCCCATTTTGTGAGCGTCTCTCAGTGTGTGAAGATCCCTCCTCCTCCTCCTCCTCCTCGAAGGCTGAGAGGTGCTGAATGAGAGCGGAGGCGGCGGAGGCGGCGTGAGGGGCTCAAAGCCTTGCAGGAGCCCGTTTCTCCGCGGCGTTTTGCCTCCCTTTCTCTCCTCTCCGGTCGACAGGTGAGTAGTGGCGGCGCAGTGGCCGCCTTGGCCGTCCCCTCCAGGCCCTTGGGGCCGAGGGGCTCGTCCTTCCTTCCTTCCTCCCCCGCTTTCCTTCGCCTCTTCTCCTCCGCCCCTCGGTTTCAGGCCGTCCAGTGGCCCCCCACCCTTTTGCCCAGAGAGCTAAGCCCTGAGGGGACCCCAAACGCCCCCCCTTCTTCCTCCTCCTCCCTGGCCTCCCTTGAATTGTATGTGACCGGCATGAAGTGCACTTGGGTTCTTCCAACAATTGCAAAAACACTTCTTCAGCCGTTGCAAAGACTGCTCATTTCACCTGGATATAGCCGACCGCATCCTGACAGTAAGTACCTCACCTGGGAGTAAGTACTGCATCCTGTGGGGGGACATACTGAAAATAATAATAACAACAGCAACAACAACAACAACAATTTATTTATACCCCGGCCCTCTGTCAACAATCGGGGCGGCTGACAGTACTGGCCCATGGGGAAACCATGCTTGCCCATAGAGAATCATTGGGGAATCCTTGCCCATGGAGAATCATTGCAGAATACTTGCCCATAGAGAATCATTGCAGAATACTTGCCCATAGAGAATCATTGCAGAATCCTTGCCCATAGGGAATCGTTGGGGAATCCTTGCCCATAGAGAATCATTGCAGAATCCTTGCCCATAGAGAATCATTGCAGAATACTTGCCCATAGAGAATCATTGCAGAATACTTGCCCATAGAGAATCATTGCAGAATCCTTGCCCATAGGGAATCGTTGGGGAATCCTTGCCCATAGAGAATCATTGCAGAATCCTTGCCCATAGAGAATGATTGGAGAATACTTGCCCATAGAAAATCATTGCAGAATATTTGCCCATAGAGAATCATTGGAGAATACTTGCCCATAGAGTATCATTGGAGAATACTTGCCCATAGAGTATCATTGGAGAATACTTGCCCATAGAGTATCATTGGAGAATACTTGCCCATAGAGAATCATTACAGAATACTTGCCCATAGAAAATCATTGCAGAATCTTTGCCCATAGAGAGTCATTGCAGAATCCTTGCCCATAGGGAATCGTTGGGGAATCCTTGCCCATAGAGAATCATTGCAGAATCCTTGCCCATAGAGAATCATTGCAGAATACTTGCCCATAGAAAATCATTGCAGAATATTTGCCCATAGAGAATCATTGGAGAATACTTGCCCATAGAGTATCATTGGAGAATACTTGCCCATAGAGTATCATTGGAGAATACTTGCCCATAGAGAATCATTACAGAATACTTGCCCATAGAGAATCATTGCAGAATCTTTGCCCATAGAGAATCATTGCAGAATCCTTGCCCATAGAGAATCATTGCAGAATACTTGCCCATAGAAAATCATTGCAGAATATTTGCCCATAGAGAATCATTGGAGAATACTTGCCCATACAGAATCATTGGGGAATCCTTGCCCATAGAGAATCATTGCAGAATCCTTGCCCATAGGGAATCGTTGGGGAATCCTTGCCCATAGAGAATCGTTGCGGAATACTTGCCCATAGAGAATCGTTGCAGAATATTTGCCCATAGAGAATCATTGGAGAATACTTGCCCATAGAGTATCATTGGAGAATACTTGCCCATAGAGTATCATTGGAGAATACTTGCCCATAGAGTATCATTGGAGAATACTTGCCCATAGAGAATCATTACAGAATACTTGCCCATAGAAAATCATTGCAGAATCTTTGCCCATAGAGAATCATTGCAGAATCCTTGCCCATAGGGAATCGTTGGGGAATCCTTGCCCATAGAGAATCATTGCAGAATACTTGCCCATAGAAAATCATTGCAGAATATTTGCCCATAGAGAATCATTGGAGAATACTTGCCCATAGAGTATCATTGGAGAATACTTGCCCATAGAGTATCATTGGAGAATACTTGCCCATAGAGAATACTTGCCCATAGAGTATCATTGGAGAATACTTGCCCATAGAGTATCATTGGAGAATACTTGCCCATAGAGTATCATTGGAGAATACTTGCCCATAGAGTATCATTGGAGAATACTTGCCCATAGAGAATCATTACAGAATACTTGCCCATAGAAAATCATTGCAGAATCTTTGCCCATAGAGAATCATTGCAGAATCCTTGCCCATAGAAAATCATTGCAGAATACTTGCCCATAGAGAATCATTACAGAATACTTGCCCATAGAAAATCATTGCAGAATCTTTGCCCATAGAGAATCATTGCAGAATCCTTGCCCATAGGGAATCGTTGGGGAATCCTTGCCCATAGAGAATCATTGCAGAATACTTGCCCATAGAAAATCATTGCAGAATATTTGCCCATAGAGAATCATTGGAGAATACTTGCCCATAGAGTATCATTGGAGAATACTTGCCCATAGAGTATCATTGGAGAATACTTGCCCATAGAGAATCATTGCAGAATCCTTGCCCATAGGGAATCATGTATAGATTCCTTCTTTGGTGTTGAATATTTTAGCAACCCAGCCTCTATATTTTCTATCGGTCTCCCTATGGGCAAGTACTGTCATTTGTTTTAGTATGTCCCTCCTGTGAGTACCTCACTTCCATATGCAAAGGTAGAATTCAAAGACACAGCTGTGTTAGTTTGTAGAATCGGTACACAGAGAGCAACAGTGTCCCCCCTTTGAGACTCACTGAGAGAACCAAAATCCATCAGTGATACCTTTCTTGGCCAACCAAAATGCACAGTACACCTGTCGCAAGCTTTCAAAGCTCCGTGGGCTTCTTCATCAGGCAAGAAAGAAAGAAAGTTGGCAGCAGGAGCTTTCCTAGGCTTCAATCTGCTTCTTTAGATGCATTTAAATCTACATGCATTTAGTCTAGGAAAGCTTATGCTGCCAACTTCTTTCTTTTGATGAGTCTTGAAGGTGCTACAACTGTATGCAAAGGTGAAATGGTCACACACACAAAAACCTGAAGTGGTTTCTGTCTTCATTTGTGAGACACACCTACTCCTCCTCTTGTTACCTCTTGCCATAGGTGTCTTTTTGGCTTTGCTTTCTTCTTTGCCAGATGAACCGTGACACAGCCTAAGTCCTTACCAGGTGTGTGCATACTTATCCATCCACCTGGCTGGGTAGTCTGTTGTCTAACAAAGTAGCCTGTTGTCTGACACACACACACACCTGGGTAGCTTGAGGCTAAGAAAGCCTATGTCGCTATGAATTCATTAGTCTTTTTAGTTGCCAGAGCACTGTTTGTGTTTATGGCTACAGATCAGTATGGCTGCATCTGTGCAATTGTCCCTCTTATTGCTCTGTTTTGGGATAAATGGACTCCCAGAACAGAGCATTCTTTGGTTTTTCATATTTCACTTTTATGAATACCCACACATGCTGGGTATTCATATTTGTGGCTCTGACTTTCATGGATTTGATTGATTTGAGGTTTTGATTAACATGTTCTCTCTAGGAATCTCTAAGTCCTCTAGCACAACTCTGCTAGAAATTGACTCTAGAGTTGTACTGGAGCACTTAGATGTTCCTAGAGAAAACACTTCTCTAGGCATTTGTAGGCCTTCCAGCATGATGAATGTCATCATTCATGGTGAACACCTAGCAGATGTTGATCACTGATTTCCAGTGGAAGACCTGGAGATTCCTAGAGAGGTGTTCTCTCAGGTAAAAAGAATAATGTTGTTTTTTAAATTTGTGGTTTTTCCACATTCACGGGGACCCTTCACCCCTAACCCCAGCAAACGTGGAGGGACCACTGTAGTTCACTCCCCCTTTCCTTATTGCTTTGACACTTCCAGCTTCCATGAAGCTGTGTCTTTCAACTACAGGATAACTGTTGGGTTAGCAACAACTCTTATTACCCCCTCCCCCAAGAAAGGTATTTATTAGGTAGACTAGCAGTTAGTTTAATTTCTAAAGATGGTTAAGTTTACTCCTGCTCAGTTTGTACTTCCTCCAAGTGTTTCTTTTGCCACTAGTTTGGCAGCTATAATGGGGCAGATGGTACCCCTCCCCCAGAGGCAGGATGTACTGAAGAGACCCATGATTGTTGATATCTAATACACAGCTTTATCTGCATTGTAGCCACAGAAAACTAGTAAAAAGAAGTCAGTTTGTGTTTTACCATATACATTTTTGCTGGTGCAATGGAGTTTTGAGCTGATATTTTTCATAAAGAATCATAAGGGCATTCTCCACAGTAGCTTCCTATGATCTTGATCTGGTGTCTTAGCACACTGTGGGAGATGCAAGAAAGAACAGTAAGAAAAACAATCTGTTGAACACAATTTGGAGTCTTCTGCCCCTGAAGGAATGACTCCATGTAATTTTGATTTGATTCCCTCACTTTACCATTTAGATTTTCAGAGAATGGTAGAGGCAAGATGAACATGTGGTCAAGTTCATCTGAACTCAAGCAGGTAAATTCTAAAAAAAGGCATTGTACAATATGTTCCTTCAGCAACAAAACCATGTCCTGCCAAAAAGCTTAACAAGGTCTGTTTTTTATCACCATGACCAAATTGTCAAAGGAACAAGATGGTAATAGAGGGCTAATTTTTGCAAAGAAGTTCTGTTCTGCTTTTTGCTTATGACAAGTGGGCTGACTGGTTGTATTGGCAGTATGAAAATGAGCACAAGAGAATTCTTCCACGCTCAAACACAGGTCAAATAAGTACCATTGGGCTTTTTATCCACCTACCCTCACTATTGTCCAGGGCAGAGTTGAATAACTAAAGGGGAGTGCTGATGGAAATGAATGTGCTGAATAAATTGACAGGAGTTACTCTGCAGGCTCAAGATTAGTCCACTATACTTCTATCTTTGGCACATTGAGCAGTAGAGGAGGAGAAGGAGACTCCTCCTTAGGCATGCAGTACCAATGCAT
Source organism: Phrynosoma blainvillii (assembly GCA_026167975.1). Lineage (NCBI taxonomy): Eukaryota > Metazoa > Chordata > Lepidosauria > Squamata > Phrynosomatidae > Phrynosoma > Phrynosoma blainvillii. The sequence continues at coordinate 161,763,189 of JANUYF010000004.1, forward strand.
TGGACTGATAAAAGACTGAATTTCCTTCCCACAACTGCTCAGTGTACTTTTATGTACAGTGATGATTTTTAACTGTTAACCTTCAACTCAGTTAAATATTCCAAAATATGGGGAAATATTAGTGACCAAATGCAGAACTATAGCATAGCAGTTATTGTATATTGAGGTGGGCAGAGTGCTGACTGCATGTGCCCGTGGGACTCGTAAATGCTATGTATGTGAGTTGCCAAAAGCCCCTCAAAGCCCCAGATTCCCCAATTTTTTTAAAGATGGAGTGAGTTTGGGGCGACTTTTTGCCTCAAACCACCCCAAATCTTCCAAAACCACTTTAAAAGGCAACAATTAGCCCCCTTGAACTCTCTTGCCTCCCCAAAACAGAATAAAAAAGAAAGAAATTGGCCAGAATGTGAATGGAAGTGACATCACGGCAGGTGCACTGAAATATGGTGCTGTGGCCCTCCAAGTGGGTGCATGAAAGAAAAAATGGCCCCTTCTGTGTTTGCAGTTGATTCATTTGCAAACAGTGTGACCCAGTGCAATCACAAAGACTGCTCTATATTAATTATTGCAGAATACTGAGTACGTATATAGTCTTTTTTCAGTACCTTTTAACCCTTTAACTTTTCCATACTTGATAATTATGTTTATGAATAGTGGAAGACAGTGTAATAATCTTGTTTAAACATGCAAAAATGCTTGTGACTGTACTCACTGTCTCAGTATGGGTTGAGAAACAGTGGAAGTACACTAGTTGGGTGCAGCATGTCTGTGATTGGGATGATTGTGACCTATTAACCAAGTGTACAGATATATATAGGGAATGATGATGAAAATTTCTCCCTGGAGAAGTTAATTGGGGAAAACACAGTGCATATTTGCATAGACGTCTTTGGGATTCTGTTAGGATGCACTTGATTTTGTGATTGGGATTTGAGATCATGAGATACAGGCAGAATTTCCCAGGGGTTGGGAAATCATGGGCCTCTGTGTTGTGTATACTACGACTGTCCCTTACCATGGGACATGCTGGTTAGACTTTTAGAAGGTGAAGTCCAAAACATCTGAAGGACCAAATGTTCATCATCCTAGTATAGAGCATTCTAGTTATGTTGCAGGAACTGACAAACACTTGAAAGAGAAGAATATAGTACATACATGTCTCTCAGTATAGCTCTGAAATGCTTGTGTAGAAATGTTTGGCCTACTGTGGATAGTGTAAATACAGCCAGCCCTCCTTATCCATGGATTCAACTATCCACAGCTTTAAAATATTTTTTACAAATGTAAATCCCCAAAAGCAAACCTTGATTTTGCCATTTTATGTAAAGGATATCATTTTACTACACCATTGCATTTTATGGGACTTGAGCATCCACAGATTTTGGTATCCATGATGAAGAGGGCTGGAATCAAACTACCACCCACACCCATCTGTACACTGTTTTCTCCCTGGGCTGGGGGAATATAAACCAGATTGGTGGGAGAGAGCTTACCATTTGTGGGCATTACCCCTTTGGGGGATCCACTTTGGGAAGGAGGGTCTGCTCCCTTGATTCTTAGAAAGGAGGAGGGCTTCCCACATTTTAACACCTGCTTGCTGAAATAGAGTTGTTAACTAAAAAGGATAGTATTGTTTACTGCTCATGTGTTTTCAAAAAGAGTGGGGAGATGGTGGGGCACATTGAGCAGCCATTCCAGTGGTACATGGCAGAAGAAGATACGGCAAAAGAGGACAATTATGTTACTTTGAAAAAGAGTATTGGTTGTCCCTAGAATAGGGTACTGGTTGTCCCCAGACTGTCCTCTGGTTCAAATAGTCCAGATAGCCATACCAGCAGTCCCCTTGTGTTGAAAATGCTGCTGGTGAATGTCAGGTCAGTGACTGTCAAAAAACAACTGCTTGATCCCGGATGAACATGCTGACCTGTCTTGTATCAGAGGCCTCGTTGGATGAATCTGGGGGATTTGTCCACAAGGATACTCTGTGGAGCAGCAAACAAGATCTGGGATGATGGGAGTGGAGTCACAGTGGCCTTTCATAATTCTGTTTCCATTACCAGATGCCCTGCCCACCATTCTGTTGGGTTTTCATGAATGTATCTGAAGATGATTGCCTGGGGCAGAATAGGTCTTTTGTTGATGTATCACTCACTACTCAACAGTCTACCTTCCTGTATTAGCTGGGGTAGTCCTGGAGTTGGTGCTGGAGTTACTTTGGTTTGTAGTGCTGGAGGACCAGCATCCATGTATAAGCTGCCCTATCAGAAATGGTTCAGGGCCTCATAGCTGCCATGACAAGCATGAGTCTCTCTCGTGGGTCCCATTTAAGCTGCTGGGCATACTATGGACTTGGTTTTCTTCATTGGAGGGAATAATGATAATCTTAATGTGGATTAATTTCTATACAGTTCTGTTGTCATAGACAGATCGTTACTTGGTCACTGGGACCCAGAACTCCTTCAAGGATAGGGAACCAGTCAAGAAGGTTTGCCATGAGAGGCAGGTAGGTTTTCTGATGGCTTCGGGGGACTTTTTTTGTTGCTCCGGCAGGCAATTCTGTTGAAAATATGAGTGACCTCTGTAATGATTCTGGGTATCCTTTCTCATAAGAGTGAATTAAATGAGCTCCCCAGTTTTGTAGGAAGCTGATGGCAATGAAATGAGCAAGATTAGAGTGATGTTGGCAGAAAGCTTAAGAGTGTGTCTGAGTAGAGTCTGTTTCTCTATGTGCCTCCATGACAGTGCAGGCAGCAAAAATGTTTTTTCTTTGTCACTCTTGCTTCTAGAAAGAGCCATCCAGTGGAGCTGTTCAAGAGGTTAGGGTGTACCTTGGCCCACAAGAGCAGAATCTAGATCATTCAACAGCCTGATGTGAACAGTTTGCTAAGCACTTTGAAGTTGAAATCACTTGGATCATCTCTGATCATCTCTGATCTGGATGCTATAGTTAATTCTAGTGGATGTAACCTTGGGTCCTACTTTCCCAGTGTTAATGGTTACTTCTCAGCTTATAGTGCCCAAGGATGTGGGCAAAATCCTTGGAGATGCAAGAGTCACCATGTGTGTGCTAGATCTTTACCCTTCCTGGCTTATTAAAGTGATAGCCTAAGGAGGACTGGTTAATAGGAAGGCCTAATGCCTCCTTCCAGCAAGCCAGGGGTCTAACATCCTTAAATGAAACAATTTTAAGATGCTTGTTTTAAAAAGGACTCCTTGAGTCCCACACCGATGTCCAGTACTCCCTTTCAGGACAAGTTACCAGAACATATGGTGACTTCTTGATTCCCAGGTTCTTGGATGAGATGTAATTATTTAAACCTTTTCCAGCCTGGCTTCAGGCACAGTATGGGACAGAATGTGTCTGGTTTGGTTTACTGCATAATCTTCACCAAGAACTAAATGGGGGAGTGTGTCCCTCTTGGTTATGATGGCTTTTGATACCATCAGCCATGGTATCCTTCTGAGCTGTCTTGCTCAAGGTACTTGGGGACACTTGTACAGTATTCTCATTCATTTCTAAAAGGATGAACCCAGAAGGTTGTGCTGGGGGAACTCTTGTTCAGCTTCTTGGCCTGGGGTGTCCCACCTGGTTCAGTTTTGTCCCCCATGTGATTTAACACAGACATGAAACTACAGTGCGCCTGCACCATACACAGGCTCGCCATATGCGGTTATGATCTTCTGCGGACAGCAAGTCTGGGCGTCTAAAATGGTGTGTGTGCAGCAGACGTGTGCATGGGGCTGAGCGTGGAGGCACACTCATAGAAAAACACGGGACTTGGGGTCCTGCATTTTATTCGATACACATGGAGATCCGGAACAGATCCCCCGCGTATACAAAGGGCCCACTGTACTGGGAGAGAGTATCTGGTGATTGGAGATTAATGCCATCAGTATCCTGATGACACCCAACGCTCTCTCTCCTTTCGAGTTTAATTCTGTTTACAATTTAATACTGTTTTATTCATAGTTTTTGTATGTTTTTAGGCACACATGTTTTTATTTTTAATGCTATTTTGTAGGCCACTTTGGTCCCAGCCCTGAGCAACAATTGAGGCATAAATTAATTAATAGGATGGAAAGGGTTTCAGGGAAACCATTGTGTGTAGTTTTTTTTAAAAAAATTCTCTCAAATGTTCTGGTGGATTGATTTAATTAAAGAAGCTACAGCTCAAGAGTTTGCAACACCTGAGCAGAGCAGTTGATGACCAGAGCCCATGGAGGTCTTATTCATAGACTCATTGTAAATTGAAGTTGAATTGATGGCAAATAACAGCAAATGCTTCGCAGCATAAGACAAGCACATAGGTCCCTTCTCTGATGAGAGCTAAACTGTGACAGTTTGAATCAGGATTACAGGGTGCTGTTCTGTGGGGAAAAGGTTAAGTGACATAGCTGTAATCTTTGCTTTTTAATGTTTTGTTTGAGCCTACCTATCTACTTGAGGTTTGCTTCTGAGAGATGTCTTTGAATAGATGTCTGTGTTGTGTCAGACTATTCTCATCAGAAACATGTGAGGACTGGATTTCCTCACATATTTTCCTTTTCATTAAGTGAAAGGTTACGATTCTAAGAAAAGTGAGACACTCTTTGTCTTAATTTCAAAACGGTCAAGTTGCTGTGGGATTACAAAAAGATGTGTAAAGGGTGCAATTTTTTAAGGGTGCAGTTTTATTTTCTAACTTGTTTTATTTGTTTTCTATTGAAATAATTAGTTTGGCATTTTATTCAATTTCATTGTAAGTCTGGTCAGTAATGCAAATTGAAGCTGTTTAAATTTTGCTTTTTGTGCTGCATATTCAGAGGAGCAGTAGTGCATGTTGCACATTACTGACTCAATTTCTGCTACTAAAAATCAGTAGGGCTTCTACAGTCTGTTACTTCAAATGGGAAGCAGTTAACTTGACCTTCTTGCAGTCATTACACATAGCTTTTGTAGCTTGTTAAGATTTCTATATGAGGCTGCTCTGAAGTATACAAATGAAGCATCAGGAGATATTCTTCATTAGCATCTATAATTCATTCTGTCTAGCTCCCTGCTGATGATTGCTGGAACACGTATCTAAGGAGAAGCTGGGATTCAACCATTCAGATGAATAATCATATTGTCACAAGCAGCAAGACCAGTTGTCTCAGTTAAGCCAGCTTTTTCTCTGAAGAAATAAAAACAGAAGAATCTGGAGAGAAATGTTTGTACTTGTGCATGGACATGTTTATGTGGAAGGTTGCCTTTCTGTGTGAAGGAAGCGGAAGAAGGGCTGTCGTAGAACTAGGCAAGAGGATACTGAGCAAAGTGGTTTCTGTGGAGACAGCAGTACAGGCTGTGTGAAATGAACTAGTGCTGGTGCAGGGGCATGTCCCTTTTCACCCCATTTTTAATTTTCCCCCCCTCACTTGTAAGTATTGATGTCACCAAAACATGAAATTAATGTGTGGAATCCTGTTATCCTTTTCATCCAGTAAACTTTTCTATTTAATAAATAATTAAATAATTAATAATTGAAAGGGAGATTAGTTCAAAGCTAATTTGCATAACCTGTGAGGTCAGCATGACTAAGCAGCCAGACTCCACCATCTCCTCCTTGCTGTTGTAAGCACCAAACTGTGTCCACTGAACAGGCATTTTTGTTTTTTCCCCATCTCTTTTGCTGCCTGAGCTGCTTTCTCTGTGTGTGATTCCATGTTGATCTAAGAGCATGTAATTACATCCAGTCAGAGATGTATCATGACACATAATGCCACAATGCACAGAATTAAAAAGAATATCATATTATGCAGGCCATGCTTTGAAGGTGTACTTTCATGAGTGCACATATGCAAACATTTCAAGGTACTTCAAAATCTTGTAATAACAGAACATTTTAAACACTTGATTCAGAATTTGATGAGCAAATTATGCATGTTAAAAGGGTCAGTTTACCCACTATTCATTTGTTATAAGCAACATACAGTGGTTTCTCTTTGCAATTGATAATGCTCATGTCTGTTTCATGTTGTGAGAGCTGCCCAGTCTTCATTATTACAGCTGTCCCTAACACAGAGAAGACGTACATGTGTGACTCTGGAGAGTCCCTTATCTTCCTACTACCACATGTCATTCCCCTGGATGAGTCTCTTTGACTTTCTCTTGATCAGTGATTCTCAGTCTTTTTACCCCTGTGCCCCCCTTTACATCTACATGCAGATGATGCATTCCCCCATTGACATAATATATGAATAAAATATTGTGTTTCTTCAGTGTGTATATTTTTGTTCATACATTTGTTTATATTTATATTTTAACATTGTATAACGACACATAGGAATTTCTTCAGCGTTAATTATACTTTTTGTGAAACCTTTTTGTGAAGTAATTTTCATTATATTGTACTTCTTTTTTGCACTCCATGTAGTTGTACAGGCTGTAGCTTGTTCTCACCTCTGCCATAACTTGTGGAACAATAATTTTTGTCTTTTTTTTTTGTTGCTCTGATTAAAAACTATTTCATTTTCAAAACAAATACTGTTAGCTTTATAATAACACTTTTAGGGGGGAAGCAGACGGCGCAAAGCGCTGTCTTCAGGGCAAGGAAGGGGAGGGGCAGCCGCATGCTGGGCGCCCCAACCCCTTCCAGAAGACATCGTCGGAGCGCCGGAACCTCCGCACGGCTGGCGCTCCGAGGATGCCTATCTGCCGCAGCGTCCTTCGGCAATTTGTGGAAGGAACGCTATTTTAGCGCTCCTTTCTGGGACGGCGAAGCTGCGCTGCGGGGCCGAGGAATGCGGATGCCTCGGCCCCGATCCGCAGCTTCCCGGGCGGCCCCATGCCGCCCATCTGCTTCCCCCCTTACAGTGACTGAACAAGAAACACTTTTTCCCACCTTGGCACCACAACACCTCCATTTTGCTCCCAGGCCCCTACTGCAATACCCCCTTCATGTCTGCCACTGGTCTACAGACCTTCCCCCCTGTGCTTCCTAGGACAGCAACTGAAGGAGAGTTGATTTGTTCTAGGGCCCATTTATTTGTCTTTTTAGCTGTGCACGGTATCCATAGAACTCTTCTCCAGCACCATATTTCAGATGAGTTGATTTTCTTGCTATCAGCTTTCATCACTGTTCAGCTTTCACAGTCATGTATAGAAATGAGGAATACGATGGCATGAACAATCTTAACTTTAGTATTCAATGATTATCTTGACACTTCAGGATCTTGTCTAGTTCCTTCATAGCTCCCTTTCCTAGTCCTAATTTCTGGTTTTTTGACTGCTGTCTCCATTCTGATTAATTACTCAGCCAAGGTATGGAAAATCTTTAATTATTTAAATGTCTTCATTGTCTACTTTAAAGTTATGTAAATCATCTGTGGACATTGTTTTTGTTTTCTAAATATCCAGTTGTAAACCTGTCTTTGCACTCTGTTCCTTGATTTTCTTCAGTTATCTTTCCAAGCCTTTACTATTTTCTTCTAGGACCATAGTGCCATCTGCATATCTTAATTGTTGATGCTCCTTCCTCCAATTTTTATACCTCCATGCTCTGAGTTGAATTTTGTTTTATGTATGATATGTTCAGCATACAAGTTAAACAGCCCACAAGTTAAAGGTAGGGTGATAAAATGCAATCTTGTCTGACCCACTTGCCAACTGAAAACCATTGTTTCTCCATATTTTGTCCTGTTGGTAGCCTCTTGTCCTAAAGTAAATTTTACACATCAGGACAATCAAATGTTGTGGTACACTGATTTCCCGAAGAGCAATCCAAAAATTTTAATGATCTACACAATTAAAGGCTATAATCTATAAAACACTGACTTTCTTTTTGAAATTTAGTGTGTTCCACTATCTAACATATGTTTGCAATATAATTCCTAGTTCCTCTTCCCTTCCAGAATCCAACTTGCAGTTTTGGGATTTCTCACTCCATATATGGTAGGAGCCTTTGCTGCAGAATTTTAAGCATTACTTTGCTTGCATGGGAAATTAATGTAGTAGTTCTGTGGTTACTGCAATCACTTGTGTCCCCTTTCTTGGGAATTGGAATGTATATTAAATGTTTCCAATCTGTGGGCCATTCTTTGGTTTTCCATATTTGTTGGGAGATTTTAGTTAGAACTAGAGTAGATTCAGTCTCTGTAACGTAAATCAGCTCTGTTAGTATGCCATCTATTCCTGATGATTTATTTCTCTTAAGTGCTCTGAGTGCAGTTTCCACTTCTCTTTCTGAAACTGGAGGTTTGCCTTCAAATAGTTCTTCAATGAATCTGTCACCCTTTCATCTCTTTTATATAGTTTTTCCCCATGTATTGTTTCCATTTCCTTTTTATTTGTACTTGGTTATGTAATGTATTTCCCTGATGAACAAGAGGTCCTGTTTTAGTGTATGATCAGTTTCCTACTAGTCTCCAAGCATATAATCATCTTCTGCCTCTGTAGTTGGAGCATAAACTCAGATTAAGGTTATATTAAAATGTTTTCCTTGAGGTCTTATTGTCATGGTCAGTCAGACTTTGCATTATATCCTTTGACTGCTTTTGCTACACCTCTCCTCACTGTTAATGCCACCCCATTACTTTTTAGATTTTCATTTTTATTGAGTAAAACACTATATAATTATCTGACACAAAATGTCCTATTCCTGTCTATTTTAGCTTGCTTGCCCCAAGTATTGCAATATTTATATGTTCCAGTTCTTGTTTCACTATGTCTAGCTTCCCCCAAGTTATGCTTCTGACATTCTTCTGTTCCTGTAATATGTCTTGTGCAGCTTTGGACTTTCCTTTCTGAGCACATCAGTAGCTGAACGTCCTTTTGGTTTGAGTTCAATTGTATCATTAGCCACAGCACTACACATACTTGTCATCTGCTCTTCCCCAGTCGCTCGTTGAGTGCCTTTCGACCTGGGAGTCTCATCTTCAGACACTGTTTCTTCTTTTATTTTGGATTATCTCATCATAGGGTTTTCATAGTAAAACATCTTCAAAAGGAGGTTTACTTGTGCCTTTGCTACTAACAAATGTTAGCTATGGTGCCACTGCCATTGTGATATCTTCTCCACTACTGCTGTAGCCCAGTAGCTGCCAACAGTACTGTTGCCATCAGCATAGCCTCTTGCCTCACAGGAACACACAATCCCACCATGAGGGAAAGGTAGTGCCATTGGTGAGACTTCTCTAATTGCAAGTAACCTGTTGCAGAATTTTTGTTTGCTATGTTGTATATGTTGTGTATGGTTGTGCATGTGAGTAACCACATTGTTAAAATGTATATCAACTTGTTAGACAGTATTCTACATTGGACTGGGCTAAAAGCTGGACACTAGTAGCTTGAATAGGGGAAGGCAAGTTGCCTAGAACATCTCTGTGCTTCTACCATGATGTAGGACTTTTGACCACTTAGAAAAGGGTCTCTCTCACAATGAAAGACAATCATTCATGCTATTTTTAAAGTAATAGAAGATCATAAAATGGCAACACGGCACAAGAATAGGCTTTATTGATTTATCTGCCTCTAATTTTTTATACAGTAAGCATCCTTGTATCCTTTATTTTATATTCTTCCTAAAATACATATGGTAAACCTGATTGTCTGTCTCCTGGAAGACCCATACATACTAGTTCAGGTTTTCTTCTCAAACCAATTTATCTGTATTTAGATTCTTTATTATTTGCTTTTATATTGTCTTTTAAATCATACATTAAAGATAGTGGCTATTTTATCCAGCTTATAGAAGGGCTATAGGTAAAGATTCCCCCTTTAACAATTTTCTCTAGTCATGTCTGACTGTATGGAACAGTGCTCATCTCCATTACTAAGCCAAGGGAGCCAGCATTCTCAAACAAGACTCTGTGGTCATGTGGCCAGCATGACTGCATGGAGGCCTGTTACCCTCCCACCAAAGTGGTACCTATTTATCTATGTGCACTTTTACATGCTTTTGAACTACTAGGTTGGCAGAAGCTAGGAGTAGTAATAAGAGCTCACTCTGTCACGTAGCACTTGGGTCTTGAGCTATTGACCTTGCGATTGTCAGAGTCAGCATCTTCACTGCTGGGCCACCACATCCCTTATAGAAGGGATACACCTTGATAAATCTCCCCTGGAAAGAAAGACATAAAACTGTTTCCACTAGTTCTCTACAGTGTCAAACAGATGTAATGCAATCATTTTCATAAAATGAACTGAGAAAGGTAAATAAAGACCAAAAAGGATAGTGATTTGGTGCTGTCTGTAGTCAGTTTGAGTCACAGGTGCTTTAGCTCCCAATTTTAGGAGAAAGGAAGGATATAAATCAAATGAAAATAATACCTAATCTTTTATAAAAGTCTTCCTTTCACATAGTATTTAGAAATGATTTTGGGGTCATAAACATGTAAATGCCTTGTTTTAAGTATTTTATGCATCATTCTAAAAGAAAACACTCCATAATCCATTTTTGGGAGGGGTCAGGAAAAAAAGGAAAACCTTTTTAGGGTGAATTTTTCTTGACCTTTTTTCATGAACTGCCATCACCCTGTCTTGTGTGAGAGAGGTATCTTGGCATAAAACAATGTCTGCATTTTTCTGCAATAGTACATTTACTTCCCCTGAAAAGCCAGTGTGATGTAGTGGTTTGAACATTTTACTATGACTGAAGACCAAGGTTCAAATCCTTGTTCAACCATGGGAATCCACTGCATGACCTTGGGCAAATCACACTCCCCCAACCTCAGAGGAAGACAAAGGCAACCCCCCTTTGAACAAATGCCAAGAAAATCCCATTATAGGTTTGCCTTAGGGTTGCCATGAGTCAGAAATTGCTTGAAGGCAGGCAAGTCTGTCTTGTAATCAACCATTGCCACCAATTACCGTAGTTAGTTCTTTTCTACCACCCAACCCTAACCTTGATAGTTCCCAAATAATTTCTCTTTTTGATAGAGTAGCAAGACTTTAGGTCTGGAATGGACAACCAGTAACTGCAAGCCATAGCAATAATAACCTTTTAAAGACTTTTACTCTAAGGTGAAACAATAAAACACAAGTTTTCCTTTGTTAATAGTTCACAATTATGTTCCAAAATGTTTCCAAAATAGTTGTTGCAGGTTATAGCAACTCTCATTAAGAAATAGGGAAAACAAAGAATGAACAAATTTCTTGAAGTTTATCTAGTCATAGCCACTAAGGAATACAGATTTTATGCATCTTCAGTTGTCTACCTCTCAGATTTCAGGTAAGCAGTTCTTTGCAGAGGGTTATTGGAAGCTGTTCTCCCACAGACCAAGACTCACACTCAGACTATTTTTCTGCTTCTGATTCCTTTCTTTGATTTTTTTCTTGTTGGCCTTCTGGGCTGTGACTTCTTTTTTCTCCACTTCTCCTTCAGCTCTAGTTGTAATTCCAGCCCTCTTTCCACTGGTTCTGTTCAGCTTTCCCTTCCAACTTTCTTCAGCTCTCACATCAACGCACTACTAGGCCTGGCTTATGTATATGTCCAATTTTGCTTTCACTTTCTGTTCACTACAACCACCTTTTATTTCTGAAGAAATTAAATATAGTCACTTGAACATTAGCACCATAAAATCAATATCTCTAAACTTGAGTCTCTGCAGCTATTGGCTTCATTTGGTTCAGACCTTAATGCAAATGAAAGTGACTCTTCATGTACACCAGGGGTCGGCAAACTACGGCCCACGGGCTGCACCCAGCCCGCCGGCCCCTGCCGCCACGCGCTCCTGCATCTGTGCGCGTTGCGACTGGCATTTTGTTTGCCAAAATGGCGGCCGCGACTCGTTTGCGCATGCGCAGGAGTACTGCGCATGTGCAAACGAGTCGCGGCTGCCATTTTGGCAAACAAAATGGCAGCCGTGACGTGTGCAGAAGCGCGGCGGCGGCAGCGTGCACACACATGAGCACGTGTGTGCGCGCCACCCCCCCCCCGGCCCGCCAGAAGACCTGGGGACCAGTGACCGGCCCCAGGTAAGCTAACGTTGCCAACCCCTGATGTACACAAAGGAATTTGTGGAACAATGTACTTAGAGGGTGGCACGCAGAAACTCCCTAGTAACAATGAAGAAGAAAGGAATTATCCTGAAAACCTTGTGATGAATTTGCAGAGGAGCTTGCAATATCATACTAGTATTAAATGCAGGATACTTTGAATTATAGCTGTTCCCCCTCTTTTTAACTGCTAGTTTTTGGACATTCTGCTGTTTCATCAGATCTAAATTATAGCCATGTACCACACTTTTGACCCTTTGTCTGCTCTTTTGACCCTCTGTTCACTCAGCGTGCTGTTTTTTCCCCTCTCAGTCAGCTTAGTGCCATCTAATGTTCAGTCTTGCATTTGCAAGCTAAAAGAAGACGATTCTATTTTTCAACTGATTGCATGTTTGGACAGTCCTCCAATTCTTAATCCATCAGATAAGCAGGATTTTTTTTCTTCCCTGTATTCTTTTTAGTCTTTTTATTTATATTTGTTTCCTGTTCAGACTGGCTGAATCATTGTTTTTAACAATGATAAATTGTATCAATATTAAAAATTAAAATATTATGTAGAAAACACCCTTTCCTCCTCCTCTTCCTTGCTGTCTACAGAAGACTGAGAAAGGAGAAAAAGAAAAAATCAGGAGAAAGGAGGACTGTGGGGAATAGCCCCTTTCCCTTCTGCCCCCTCCTTTCACTGAAAAAGACACAGAAAGGGGAAGGGGAGTGAAAGGGATTTTTTGCATGGATATCTTCATTTCAGTATCAAGCAGAGAAAACTTAATCATAACAGCAAATCTTCTCTTGCCTGAGAAATAAGGGGATGTGTGCATGCACACAGTCACTTGGAATTCATGCAGCCTTCCCTCTCCTTCCCTGAAGACTTTGGGAAGAGCTAGACCTGGCCAGATCATCAGATGTACAGTTGCTCAGCTTTCCTATTCAGAAGAGGTAAACTTCCATCATGCTAGGTTCTTGTGAGAGAAGGGGGTGGAAATAGGGGGAGGCTGTGTGATTGCGAAGAACTAGGAGGTGCTGCTCCTGTGATTTCACATGATTGCGTATGTGATATGGAGGGCCACACATTCACCTGTCCCTCACAGCCAGCAAGAGGTTGGCTAGAAAGTGTGGCCAAAATGTGATTAAGAGAATGAGGGGACAGTGTAACCACTGTGGGAGAGGAACAAAAGTAACAAGGGAACACAGGATGGCAAAACACATTCTGCAGAAAAGTGGCTGCATTCAGAACAAATGTGAACTGTTGTTTTTATTGCACAAAAGAAAAGATGCTACTGGTGATGCAAGACCCACAGGCACTGTTACCAGTAGTTTGCATGTTTCCATACATCATATAAACAGAGAATTTAAATGCAGGGACACCTGAATATTATCGTGCATCACCTATTTGAATTTGTCCAGAATAGCACTCAGCTATTCCTTCTTTTGTATTAAAATGAAAAGTAGGACTCTAGATGTTTCATGCTGATGCTTCACCTTAAGATCTGATGGAGATATTGATGCACTTTGGCATTTATTGGTGCTTCATCTTCCATCAGCATTATGCTTGTATATGTCACATACACCTCAAAACTTTGCTTTTGAAGAATTACTTAAGAATCACACTTTTTAAGAATGTTTGCTTCTCTCATATTGCAAGGAAAACTCTTTTAAATTGCGTTTCTCCCTTTGAAATAGATCTTTAGTCAAGATATTCCTTTTCTATTAATATTTATAGATACACACACACATACACCCTTTCATGTGAAAGTATTTGAAGTGTCTAGCAATAGAAACCACCATATGAAAACATTGAATTACTGCTATAAGCACAGCAGGACAATAAAGCTATCAATCACTATTGAAGACAAACAGGAAACAACTTGATCAGCAACGTCTGTGTGTTTCATTAGCTTTACTATTCTTGGTACTGGTACAGTCGTACATTTAGCCCTCTATATCCACAGATTCTTTATCCACTGATTCAGCCATCCACAGTTTGAAAACACTTTTTTAAAAACTCCAAAAAGCAAATCTTGATTTTGCCATTTTATGTGAAAGACATCATTTTACTACACGATTGTATGTAATGGGACTTGAGCATCCACAGATTTTGGCATTGGCATGGGTTTCTGAGACCAAACCCAGCCAATACCAAGGGCCTGTTGTACTTGGTAGATATTTTTTTTTGCCAGGCAGTGATGTTGTGTGTGGACAGGCAATCTAAGAGATGAAGACTTGTATGCTGTGTTGATGTAATTATGTGAACTCTGGGAGATGAATACAAGGGCAGGAGTTCATTATTGAATTCAGTAATTCAGGTTGGTGAGAACAAAAAACCCCAGCAAACTGCAGATGTTTTAAATGCTAGTGCAATCATGAAGGATGTGAGTATGAGTTTGTTTGTTTAGCATTAGAAACCAGTCCTGGTAATTGTAGCATGATTTGGCTAATGAGATTCTAACATACACGTTTTGTTTCTTCTGAGGCCTTGGTATTGGACATGAGTAAATTAACTCATAGTCTGAAGCCTTATGTGAAAGGAAAAAATGTATGATGTCAATGATTTTTTTAAATTCTCCACTTGTTATGGTAAGCTCTTTCAGTCATCTTAGGGCAATTGCTGTTTCTTGGTTGTTTGAACATCTCCTGGATATATCTGCTGGTCAAAGCATAACATCTTTCTGCTTTCTAAGAACTGGTTTAAGTAAGTATTAATCTGCTACCCTTTAAAATCCTAAATCTACTGTCAAGAGCAGTGGTTCCCAACCTTCTCTATGCTCCACACCCCTAGGAAATGTTTGAATCATAGAATCATAGAGTTGGAAGAGACCACAAGGGCCATCCAGTCCAACCCCCATTTGATTAATGTTTGCACCTCCTACAAAAGTAATATCACATTGGAAGATTAAGAAGTTTAATTTCTGATCTTTCAATTTTTGAACCACCAATGGAACCACATACACTACTGTGCGTGAACAAATTGAACTTTTAAAAGAATAATCTTTTAACAGAAATGCATAAGATGCAAATCTAAATTGAGCAATTAGATTCTAATTTATTCATAAAAAATTGAGTCATGACTTGTCATTCAAGGACACAGGACACTCTTTGTCATACCCCCTGAAATTCCATCTTGCACCTCCTGGGAGGGGGGATACAGACACCCCACATTGAGAACCCCGATCTAGAGGGAATCTTTTTTAATTGTTATGTCTTACTGCACACTTATATTGTATCCATTCACTTCAGGGCCCATTTTCATCAAATAATAATTAAAATAGTAGGGAAAATTCAAATCCCGAATGTATTTGAGAAGAATTTGACTCCCATCTGTTGAATGAAATAATACTTACTGACTTTGAAAAATCTTGAAGCAGTTTTAGTATATCATAAAACTGTAGTAGTTAAAGACCAGTGGAGGAGACATTTGAAATCATAGTAACCAGATATCAGATTAAGTAGTTAGTTTTAACTGTGATAGAAGAAAAGCTAAATATTGTATAAATTTTGAGATAAATATAGTATCGAATCTCTTAGAGGGGAATCTGCAAGAGCTGCTTGTTTACAGTGGAAGCAGGGGTGGGCAGGAATAAAGAGGAATGGCAAGCAAAAAGGGTGGGAACCTGTTCTGGTCACAGTCAGCCTGCGGGGCTTAGGAAGTGGCAGCGTAAATAACTTTTTCTTTTAAGAATCTTCTATTTTTGAACATCTTTAAAATTTTCATGCTCTCTGACATACTCCTTCAGGTACTTGAAGTTAAATCCCACAGAGAGGCTGTACCCATGTCATGTTTATATTATTCATATTCACATGAATAAGAACCTATATCTTCTAGCAATAGTAGTATACAATAAGAAGCAACAATTGTACCAAAAATATATGAAATTTACCTTGCAATTCAGACAAAAATGTCACAACTTAACGCAGCCATCTTTATTTGACTGGGTAAATTCCTGTTTCTCTGTTTCTACTCCAAAATAAAAACAAACCAAAACAAAGGTTTTTATTAAGTGAATGAACAATGCTTGAAAAAGCCAGCAATCTTTTTACTTAGGCAACACAACAGGGGAAAGATTATCAGATCTGTATGCTTAGATGATTGTGCTAGCAACAACATTTGCTTCTGGAAACAGCTTTTTTCTGTTTTGTATTTTTGAAAACAGCTCAGTCTTGTGGTGCCCTAAAAGCTAGCACATATATTATGGTGTAAGTAATTATGGAATGCAGGCTGTTTCAGCATATGCTTATATCATAATAGCATTTTTATGAATGTCATGGAAAAGTAGCATATTGACCTAGTACACTTTTTAGCTTTGAAAGGCAAGAGTGCTTTCCATTTGTAATAGTTTCAAATTTGTCAAGGTGATGACATTGTGCCCGGTCATCATTATTGAAACAACTAACATCTGAAAGGTTATGTAAGAGCATTATAGTCAGAAATGGACTAATTCTTTTTCTCCAGCCAAAAGATTCATTAATCGATCAAATGAAAATCTAGTCATTGAAGATTTACAGTGAAATTTAATTCATGTTGCTGAAGTGATTCAGAATCTCCAGCTTTATGAGGGAGTAAGTCACACTGTTTGTTGTTTGTTGTGGTTAACTGCCCTTGAGTTGATCTCGACCCATGGCAACCCTATGGATGAGACATCTCAAAGACTCCCTGTCCTCCACCGTTCTGCTTAAATCCTGCAACCCCTTAAAACCCGTGACCTCCTTAATAGAGTCCATCCATCTGGCATATGGCCTTCCTCTCTTTCTACTTCCCTCCACCTTTCCCAGCATTATGGTCTTTTCTGATGAGTCTTCTCTTCTCATGATGTGTCTGAAGTAAGACAGCCTCAGTTTGGTCATCTTGGCTTACAGGAAGGTTTCTGGCTTGATCTGCTCTAGGGCCAATTTGTTTGTCTTTTTGGCTGTCCACAGGATCCTCAACACTCTTCTCCAGCACCACATTATCTCAAATGTGTTGATTTTCTTCCTGTCATCTTTCTTAATTGTCCAGCTCTCACATCCATACATGGTAATAGGGAATACAATGGCTTGTATGATTTTAACTTTTGTGCTGAGTTGTATATCTTTGCATTTTAGAATCTTTTCTGATTGTTTCATAGCCACTCTCCCCATTCTTAATCTTCTGATTTCCTGACTTCAGTCTCCATTTCTATCAATGTTTGATTCCAGGTTGAACTTGTGAAGGTCCCTGGTGGTCATTATTTTTGTTTTCTTTATGTTAAACATTAAATCTGCCTTTGCACTTTCATCTTTGATCTTCCTTAGTAGGTGTTCCAGGTCTGTGAGGTTTTCTGCTAGTATTATGGGGTCATCTGCATATCTTAGATTGTTGCTATCCCTTCCTCCTATTTTCACTCCTCCTTCTTCTGTGTCCAAGCCTGCTTTTCTTACAATATGTTCTTCATACAAGTTGAACAGAGAGGGTGAGAGGATGCAGCCCTGTCTGACTCCTTTGCCAATTGGGAACCATTCTGTTTCTCTGTGCTCTCTTCTGACAGAAGCCTCTTGTCCTGAGTACAGATTCCTCATCAGGACTATCAGATGTGTTGGCACTCCCATGTCTTTAAGGGTGTCCCATAGCCTTTCACGATCTATGCACTCAAAGGCTTTGCTATAGTCTATAAAGCACATGCTGATTTTCTTTTGGAATTCCCTGGTGCACTCCATTAGCCATCATATGTTTTCAGTGTGGTCCCTCATGCCTCTTCCTTTCCTGAACCCTGGTTAGACCTCTGATATATCTTTCTCCATGTATGGTTGGAGTCTATGTTGCAGAATATTGAGCATAATTTTACTTGCATGGAGGATCAGTGCTATGGTCCAGGCTGAATTCAAGATGCTGGTGGTTACATTCAAAGCCCTAAATGGCTTAGAACTTTGACACTTGAAGGAATGCCACTCCCAGTACAGTATATGCTTGCCTGGGGATTGAGGTATGAAGCCCCCCCATTCCACAGCGAGAGCAATATATGCTGAGAGAAGACAGGTGATATAGCTTTGTACTTGTGAGTAACAAATGGAGAATTACATCCCAATATGTATCAAAAATAGTTAGAAAGCAAGTAATTAAAGCAAAAAGTAAAATAAATGCAAATGGGGAGAGAGAAGAAGCTAGAATTTCCTGTATGAGAGAGCTTGTGCAAAAGAGAGATATGTTGACTGTGTAAAGACTGTAACATAATACTGGGCGATTCAAAAAGAATAGCAAGTAAAGTTGTTCTCATTTGGTTTTGCACCATTCTTTTTGAATTACCTGGTACAATAATGCTGTAATACTCTATATGCAGTTATGCAGTTATAGTAGGTGAGATGGTTGGGATTGAAATTGGTATGCATATTTAATGGACAGTGTTCCCATTGTGTGTCTAATGCTTCCTCATTTCTTTTGTGTGTGCACATGTATTTCCTGTGTGTGCATACATGTGATCCAAACCAAAGATTCTGTTCAGAGAGAAAGTCATTCTGTGTATGTGTAGAATGGTTTTTGATTACCTCTACTTCAGTCTGTGGGCTCCCCAGCACCTCTGGGTTGACGTGGATTCTTCCCAGAGACCATATCCAATGCCACCCATGCAAAGAATCATTAGTTGCAGTCATTTACTGCATATTTTTGCTTCTCAGTCTATTACTATTTGTTTTCAAACAGGCTGTGTCTAAATGTGATGGTTCCTCAAACAATTAGTTAGTGATAGATTTCTCCTCTGAACTGTCTGTGTGATCTCTCCTTTTAAAGTTACCTAAGCTAGCAAGCAGTCTGGCCTAATTATACATCATCTATCGTATTGTGATCATCTCAGAAAAAGACACAGATCAGTCGTACATAATTATGGCTCTTATATTAGAAAATAGATCTGTTTCCTTTTTTTTCCCTTGAAAAAGTACAGTTTTAATTTTAATGTTCTTTTGCTAAAAATGCTCTCCTCACCTCCCTAGATATGGTTGGAGGCAATTCTGTCACACACATCCTGGGCCTTATAACAAGGAAATAAACCAAGAGTGAACTTCTGGTTTATTTACTAGGTTAAATAAGTCTTCTAAAAATGTCAAATTGCACCCCTCAGAAAATTTTTAGCAAAAGAAATTGTGGGGGGGGGGAGGGCAATCTCCCAGGTTCTCAATTGGTTGCTCACTCCTGCTCTAAACAGACCATGTGTTCATAGTCCAGAACTGTGGGGTTTACAATTTATTCATGTGAACTTCAGAGCTTGGGAAACTTACCTTTTGGACTGTAGCTCTTAAGAGTCCCTGTAGCTCTACCATTGCCATTGGCTAAGTTCCTTGCATGTTTCTAAGTTTTGATGTGCTTATATAAATGAACAAACTTTGCATTCCAATACTGATATGACTCCTTCTGCAACAATAATTTTCCCTCATCCTTATGCCAGCAGGAGAAAGAAATCAAGAGCATTTTTCAACTGTGGGTGAAATGGGAGGAAAATAATTCTTGTCATTTGGAACTATTCTTCTTTGTGGTCTCTGTCAATCACATAACTGTGATATTCCTGTGCAGAGCATATTCAGAACCTTCTAGAATAGCTAGGCAGATTTTTGGTGGTAGTTGTCCATCCCTAGTTGTGTCTCGGGTTTCCCCACTTATTCACCTCAGTTCCTTTTTGTCCGCTGCGTGAGCACCATCTAAGGAACCTTGCTAGTGTTTTTCGTTCTCTTACTGGTTTGACTTGGCATGTTTATGGATTTTCTCTGGCTTGTGTGTATCCTAAATCAGTTTTTAATTAAAAATATTAGTCCATAAAGCAAATGATTGCTGCTTATAGTCTGTGGGTCTATCTAACATGTGACAGACACACATTAAAAACACAGCTTTGTGAAATATAATGTATGTTTGCAAATAAAATTCTGCACAGTACTCAATGCTAAAAATGTGTACTGTACAAAGAACTGATGTTGGCCACTATATTCATAACAATGCACACGTATTTAAAGCACTAACCTGCTTCTTTAGACAGAAATTCAAGATGTCACTGAAATGCTGTCTTGCTCCCAAAGAATCAGAGGAATACATGTAGCCACTTGCCATTAAAGTAAATATCAAAAATGCCTTAGAGAAGCTTGTTAGCACTTGAGATACTGTACACATACCATTTCAAGTTGCATGTTGAAACTTGTTACACTTGCATTGGATTAATTTGAACAGCAATTTATATCTTGTCATGGCTTTCATATAACAACTTATCTTTACATGTAAAAAGTATACATGGAAAAGGAATGCATAAATATTTAATGTTTGAAATTGGCATATTTGGACAACACTTGCAAGAATGATAATAGCATGTGTCACTAACTGAGCAGAAGAGATTGTGTAATAAATAAACTGTGGTTAGTGAGCCACCATAAATGGTTGCATATTTATATGGCCTGGTGTACAAATGATGTTTCAGCAGTAGTGATTTATTGGGTGATAGTGGTTGTACCCTGGCCTTCTCTTTTTCTTCCTCAGAGACTTTCAAGTCACTACTGCTTTTTGGCTCTGGGACTCAGACGTATGGGTCTTGCATCTCCACAAAACCATACATGAAACCTTGTAGATCTTAGCAAAGGAATCCTGCCCTACACATCTAGCATAAATGCTTAGGCACTCCAAAGTTTACTCCCTAACTTCTTTCTTCTGCAAGAATAGCTGTGTAGAAATACTTCTCCATTGAAAGATTGGAATCAAGTAACTTTTTGAGTAGTGTTTCTGTTTTCTTTTCTTTCTTAATTTGTCTCTGGTTTTTAATTTTCATTGGTCTTCTCTGGTTCAGTATTATAGACATTGCATGAATTGTATATAGCCTCTAAGGGCCTCTTAAAGTGGTACATGTCCTGTGGATGAAAAGTTGTGTCTACTGATGGCCATTTCAAGTACTTCTATTGCTTCTGTGAGGAGCACAAAGCATGATCATGCATAATCTTTTATCAATTCAACCACAAAACTTAATTCTATCTTCCCAGACAGTTCCCCCAGTTTTGACTGTGGAACTCCTGGTGCTGGATCACTTTAAATTTAGGCAGAAATACACAGATCCCTATACAAAAAGTATATTTCCTGCACAACCTCCCCCCAGTGAATTAGTGTATTTTGTGCAAAAATATGTGCTTGGGTGTGTTGGAAACAGAATTACTGTTCCAAAATATGTTTTATATACAGAAAAAAAAACATGTATTGTTGCACAAATGATTCCCCCCCCCCCCCAGTGAAGTCTTAAAAGTGTGGAAAATTAAGCAGCTATTCTCCGTTGCCTTGACATGGTCTCTGTAGTGTCAAGACAATCTTTTTTCATTGAGAATTTGAATATTAATGAATAATCCTCACATTCCTGCCTAGGAGCTTCCAATCTTTTGCTCTTTCTTTGTTTCTTTCTTTTGATCTCTGTTGTTTTTTTACTACTGTTCCCTGTGAATATGACAAGTGATATGCTATTGGGGATTCAGCATGCCTTGCACTTATGATCTTGAAGTTACTTGCCTGCTGTTTTACCTGAGTTTAAAAAAAAAAAGCAGCAGCAAAATGTGGTTTTGAAAAAGAGTGTCTGTTGTGTTGTTATGTGGTTCCTCCTCCCCATTCTAGCTGTCTAATCATGTTCTTGGTGTAACCTGGCTCAATTTGTATTCTCTGTATAATGGGTTGCTGAAGCAAAGAAAAATGTTGAGTCAACGTATAAATCAAATGACCTCCTGCCCAACCTTCTGTGTTATAATCATGATTTTGAAATGACTTGTCTCTTGAAATTTCTCTGCTTATTTTGATGGCTGGCTATACTTGATGTGGTTCTTGTTCCTCTTACAGGTCTCCACCTGCAGTAGACTACCCAGCCCTCTGGCCTCACAGCCGCCCCTGCATTTTTTATCTCTTTGTCATAGACAATTTGAAATGTGCTGCAGGGTCAGCTTCTGTTTCTCTCACTACTCCATAAGCAGATTTCATCTTCTCTTCCCTAGCTTGTTTTACCAAAATCTCCTTCCTGACCATAATTAGGATCAAAATATTTTTAGTGGACTGCAACCTTAGGAAATTTGTACAGATAAGATGGATTTTGTGCCCTATTTCTGAAAACAGTCCCTTTGTGTGCACAATGAGACAAGGTATCGGGAAAACAGTTGAAAGAAATAATTGGTGAGTGTAAGGAGTTGCTGCATCAGGAAGCAGTTTAGCATGACTGAAGGTGCTTTAAAGCTCAGTCAAAGTAATACAAAATATGTTGATTAAATTCTGTAGTGTGCTAGTGTATATTGCATAATATGACTTGCCAATAATGAACAATTGTTTTGTGAAGGAATTGAAATTATTTTACCAACATGTTTGAAAAATGGTTTCTGAACATTCCTGATGTTTGTTGCCAATAATGGGCATTTCAAAACATGTCTTGAATTTATCATGTCTCTCTGAACTTATTGTGTTGAGATAAATAATGTAGTTGGCTTTCAGTGATTATATACTGCTGTTGTGAAAGGGCTCATTGTTCTTTTGGAGACAATAATTCATTATCTAATCCTAGATAATAGTTTTGTTGTCCTTTAAAAATTACGATTTTCAAACTCTTTACTGAGAGATAAATGCAGCTTTGTAAGTTAATGGCTCAGGATACAGTTGTTGCTAACTCCTTTTTGGTCACTTAAATATTTCGCCTACTTGTTCCTACCCCCAGTATTTTCTTTTGATGTTGAAACTTGAGGGGAAGTGTTGACAGAGTTGATCTCCACTAATCTTAATCCCAGCACAGTGGGAGGCTGCACACAGCAGTTGCTGGAATCGTGAAGCTATGGGAAAGCAGCAGTTGCAGAGATACCTGTGCACTTCATCTCAGGCTGCACACAAAGTTTTGATGTCACATTTCCCCCCCCCCCCCCACACACACAAAGGACCAATAGATTTTAAAGCAGGAGTGAGACAGAACCATAAGTGCAGTTTTGTGTTGTGCTCACTAATCCTAACACTGTCATGTTTATGGTTAGTTCTGTATTACTCAGTGTTATGTGTGGTTCACCTTTTTGTTGCCCACTTTCTAGGTGCAACACTTCTGATCACAAAGAGTTTAGTAAAATAAAATCCAAAATCTGTAAAAGACTGATAGCTTTATTGGCTAACCAAAATGCACAAAATACATCATGCACATTTTCAAAGTTCCATTCATCAGGCAAAAGATGTTTAAAAAATCATTCAAGAGATGAAAAGTGATGATGGTAGAATCCCAGGCCTACATTTTGTATCAGATGTTGTTTCTGTTGTAGTTCAGTTAGTTTGGAGGGATCTCAGTACAGATCATGACTTCCTTTATAAAACTTTGATCTGAAATGCATTTGCAATTACTGCAGGAGTAGAAAATATTACTTACAAAGAGGCATAATGAGTTTGAGGTTTGTCTTTTGTGTAAGAGGTACTAGATTTACTCTCATGCATATAGAAAAAGAATCTGGGAGGTTTAAAAGGCTGATCCTTGAGAGGAATTGGGGAAAACTTGAAAAGAGCAGAAGGATGGAAAGGATTTTCTTTTGGGAACTGAATGCTGTAACTCCGATTTTGATATTGGATGCTTACTAATGTAGTAATTGGTATTCTCTTCTGGGGACTTTTTTTTTAAAACAAATTTTGACTTTGGATTACTGTCCATGGCAACATGTTCAGGTGTACTTGTGTTGGCTATGTAGCGAAATAAGGTAGAGAGGGGGACGGTAGCAGTTATGAAGCAGTGGGGTACCGATGTCCCTCCCATTCGCGGACTTGAGGTCCATGGTCTTGCTCTTCGTGGGGAGGGACAACAACTATACCTAAAATGGCCATGCGCACCTGTGCGTGGCCCTACACATGGATCCCCCACGAATTGGGAGGGGCAACTGTACATTATTGGAGTATTGATATAAATCGGGGTAGGCAACCTTTCCCCTTTAAGGACCGAGGGACTTCAGCTCCCAGAAGCCTCAGCCATGTTGGCCAATAGTCCCATGTTGGCCAATAGCTCCTGGGATTCTGGGAGCTGAAGTCCCTCGGCCCTGAAAGGGGAAAGGTTGCCTACCCCTGATATAAATGAAAGCAGCATTTGAGATCAGAGAACTCGTGTATTGGCAAATCTTCATCTAAATAAAGAGCGATTTACAGTAAAGAAGCAAAAATGTTGTTCTGAATACAACAGTATATAATTAGAATGTCAATGTTACTGCGTTCAGTAACAAATGCAGATCCATTTTTTTGTCGTTGAATTTTATTACTGCTTTTGCCCTGGCTTACGAATCATATGCAATAATGCAATGTAGGAAATTGTGTCTAAATTTAGCAACAGTGTAGATTTGAACATACTCATAGTATGTAAGGGGGGTTGCAGACTGCCAGAAATAGTGCAAATTGAGTCCACTTTTAGGGTTAGGATTAGGGAATCATGGGAACTGTATTTTATTGTGGCACCAGAGCTCTCTGACAGAGACGGCTCAATGTCTCAGAAAAAAAACAATTCCCATGATTCCCTAGCATTAACCCTAACCCTAAAAGTGGACTCAATTTGCACTATTTCTGGCAGTCTGCAACCCCCCTAAGTTTGTTTTTTTATCTTGTTATGAGAGCTGACATCACTTCTTAATGTGCATGTTTGTATGTATCTACATATGTATGGAGAGACAGAATGAGATGAGCTTGTGTTTTGGAAGATAGGGTTAATTGGCTGAGTTGTTTAGAAGTTGTCTTGTGTGTTTTTATGTCTTTTAGGCAACGTATTCTCCTTGAGCATGTGACCAATGGGGGAGGGGTTCAGTTAAGAGGAAGTGTGCCATTGACATGATTGGAAGTGGAACTAGCAGTCACTAGCACTACATAGTCTCTGGAGAGACAAAATATTGAGTGAGATTGTGGTTTGTTTGTTTTTTTGGTTAAGGTTGATTGTTTGGCTAAGTTGTTTGGAGGCCTGCTTATGTATTTTGGTGTATGTGGTCTCCTTGAGTACATAGTTTAAGGGGGCAGGGCTTTTGCTGAATCACTGACTTGCTCTTTGTAGCTGCTGTCTTTATTTCTAGAGCTTGGCTAACAGGAGGAGGAAAATAGGTATCTTATGTGGAACTTTTATGAGGAAGGAAGGGCTGGAGGACTGTACTACTGCCTATATAGAATGACTGAAGATGGGAGGTGAGAGAGTGGTTGTAGTGACCTTCAGCATCTATGTCTTGTTCCCTTTATTACTGCATCATATGGTGGACTGTATCTGTAGGAAGTGGAAGCTGGTTGCTCTGCCTAAGAAAAAGTGCTTGATGGAAACTGACCACTGTTGTTTGCACTGGCTGTTGCTCATTAAGTGAGGATTGGGAAGGGTCAGGCTAGGAGACACTACCTAGCTACTAACCAAGGTGGTTATATGGAAAGAGCAGAGCAGATTCTCCTGGAAGCGTGACAAATGACAGATGCTTGTGTTTGAGAATCATTCCCTTCCCTAGCAGAGCCAGACTATGGAAGAATGTGCCCCATAGGAGCAGAACTATGAAGAATCATGCTGTGTGTTTGCACAGCTACATAACTGAATCCAAGCTCTCCAGTTAATCAGCAGTTACAAGGCATAGAACAGGGAGAACAGCCTTACTATTCAGAGAACATGGAAGTGACCTTGGAGGTTTTGTGTATGGAAAGTTCCTGCCAGTTCCCAGAAGAAGAGACCTATGCTGGTGGTCAATGATTCCATGCTTAGGGGAACAGAGGAAGTTGTTGGGGAACTGATATTACAAAAGACTATGAAGCTGTAAGTCAGGGGTAGGCAACCTAAGGCCCGGGGGCCGGATGCGGCCCCCTGAGGCCTTTGGACCGGCCCAGTCCAGTCCTGACACCGCCACCGCCGCAACTGCCGCCCACCATGATGATATTGATTATTGTTGTTATTACTTGTTCTTGGGGTTTTCTTGGCAAAATCTCCACGGGGGTTTGCCATGGCTTTTCTGGGGCTGAGAGAGTGTGCATGCATATATTTTTATATTTTTAATTTTTTAAAAAATTTTATTTTTATTTATTTATTTATTTTTGGTGCTTTGGCCCCCCGATTGTCTGAGGCACAGCAAACTGGCCCCTGGCTCAAAAAGGTTGCCTACCCCTGCTGTAAGTAGTTAAAGGACCTTGGGGCATAGGTTGTAAATTTCATCACTCCTTCCTATGAAGAGGGAGAAGAATACTGGAAATGAACAACGGACATTGAAGATGGTGACATCAAAAGATTTGGCTTCTTGAACCATAGTCTATGTTTTCACGTCTGACTGGAGATGATTTGTACCTCAGTGGTTGATGAGAAGGTATTTCCTGATCGAGAGAGAGGACAGTATTCCAAGGAGAAGATATCCACCAAATACCAGGCACAGTACACCCAAGATTTGGCTTTTTGGAACAGGGCATGCACTTTCATGAAGAAGGACTTTGGGCAAGAGATGGGTTGCCTCAGAGGTTGGTAAGAACGTATTTGCTAAGGGTCTCACAAAACTATCCAGCAGGGCTTTAAACTGAGTTACGAAGGGAGAAAGTTTTCCACAGTGCAGGGGAAACCAAATGCTGGGGACAATAGAATCAGTGATAGAGGGGAAATAGAACCAATAGTACAAAAAACCACTAATGGACAGGAAAAAAATAAGGAAGCAGCAGGAGATAATGCCCTTAGATACCTTTACATAGAGCATGGGAAATAAGATGAACTTGAACTCTTAATGCAGGAAGGCACATATGATGCAGTGAGCACCAGTGAAACCTGGTGAGATGAGTCTCATGATTAGAATGTAGTAATAGAGCGGTGTAACCTATTCCATAGAAATAGACCAAACAGGAAAATAGAAGAAATAGCATTTTGTGTCAAGTATTGTATACAGCTGTGAGGAGCTCTATGACTTAAAGCATGAAAAACAAATTGAGGGCATTTGGTAAGAATTAAGGGGAAGAGAAACAAGAGTGACATAATTTTATAGTCTACTATAGACCCTCAAGCCAGACTGAAGACTAGGGTAATGTCCTTCTAGAACAAAAGACCAAACATCTAAATAGGAGATAGATAGTAATAAAAGGAGATTTCAGCATCCTGATATTTGTTGGAAGTTAACATCTGCAAAAATGTAAGTTTCATCAAATTTCTAACTTTTCAGATAATTTTCTTGTCCAGCAGTTTCAGGAGGCAACAGGGGGAATCAGCTATTTTGGATTGGATTCTACCTGGAAAGGAAGGACAGGTCAACAGAGTGGAAGTAGTGGAATCCTTGGGTGGGAATGGCTGTGTTTTCTTGGTGTTTGTCATGTAGGGGAATATGGAAATCACATTTAGTCTTGTCATGCACTTTGGACTTAAAGAAAGCTGATTTCAGTAAGCAGTGGATTCAAATTACAAGAAAAGATTCCATCCAAAAATTAGGAAGAACATTTTGATAGTAAGAACTGTTTGATAGTGGAATAGACAGCCTTAGAGGGTGATGGAATCCCCTTCTTTGAAGGTCTTTGAATAGAGATTGGATGGCCATCTCTTTGGAGTGCTTTGATTTTATTCCTGTATGGCAAGGGGTTGAACTAGAATGTCCCTGCAGTCCTTTCCAACTCTGATTTTCTGTTCCAGCTTGCACTTCCAGATGATGAAAATATCAGTGCTTGGTTATTGAATCTTTAGAACAGGGGTAGGCAACCGTTTTGAGCCGGGGGCCAGATTGCTGTCCCTCAGACAATTGGGGGGCTGAAGCACAATAAATAAATAAATAAAAATAATTTTTAAAAAATATAAAAAAATAAAACAAAAAAAATATGCATGCACACTCTCTCAGCCCCAGAAAAGTCATGGCAAAACCCCTGTGGAGATTTTGCCAAGAAAACCCCAAGAACAAGTAATAACAACAATAATCAATATCATCGTGGCGGTGGCAGCAGCAGGACTGGCCTGGGGCCAGTCCAAAGGCCTTGGGGGGCCGCATCCGGCCCCCAAGGCCTTAGGTTGCCTACCCCTGCTTTAGAATCATGATATGGAAGAGACCCAGGGACTGTCTAGTCCAGGGATAGGCAACCTAAGGCCTTGGGGGGGGGGGTGGATGCGGCCCCCTGAGGCCTTTGGACCGGCCCCAGGCTGGTCCTGCCGCTGCTGCCCCCCGCCACCCCTGCTGCCCGTCATGATAATATTGATTATTGTTGTTATTACTTGTTCTTGGGGTTTTCTTGGCAAAATCTCCACAGGGGGGTTCCATGGCTTTTCTGGGGCTGAGAGAGTGTGCATGCATATTTTTTAAATTTTTAAAAAATTTTTTAAGAATTATTTATTTATTTATTTATTTATTTTTGGCGCTTCGGCCCCCCAATTGTCTGAGGGACAGTAACCCGGCCCCCGGCTCAAAAAGTTTGCCTACCCTTTGGTCTAGTCCAACCCCCTACCATGCAGGAGTTCACAAGTAAAACACTCCTTTTTTTTTTTTTTTACTCTTCTTTGTGAAGATCTCCAAAGGAGGATAGTGAACCGCCCTCTGAGGCAGCCCATTCAACTGTTAAATAGCTCTTACAGTGAAGAAATTCTTATGTATAGGTGGAATCTCTTTTCTTGCAATTTGTATCTGTTGGATACAACAGGCTAGTGGCCAACTATAGTGGCAGCTGCTGGCATTGGCACATAACAAGATGCCATCAGGCTGCAAAAATACTGCAAAAGTATAACTTGGGGGGTTGCAGACTGCCAGAAATAGTGCAAATTGAGTCCACTTTTAGGGTTAGGGTTAGTGCTAGGGAATCATGGGAATTGTTTTTTTCTCTGAGACGTTGAGCCTTCTCTGTCAGAGAGCTCTAGTGCCACAATAAAATACAGTTCCCATGATTCCCTAACCCTTAAAGTGGACTCAATTTGCACTATTTCTGGCAGTCTGCAACCCCCCTTAGTATAGCTCAGTGTTACTCTATTGTCTCTTTGACCTGAAACAGACTGGCCAAAAGGACTGTGCTGGGATTGCGCTAGTGCCATTTGTGTCAGGACCAGGCGACCACACGGGCCTGGGCCTGATCCGGGCCGCCACTGTGGTCCTGAACTGGGTTACCAGAAGGAGCGGATTGGCCCAGTTCTTCTCGTTTGGTGCGAGGTGGGCATGGCTTCAGGCCACATTTGGGGCATGCGTCATATAAACAGCACACCCCCAACACAGCCTGAAACTGCTGTTTGTTTCGGGTTCTTATCTATTTACATTATTTTACAAAATAGATGTTTTATAAAAGGGTTTTTTTAGGGGGGTTGCAAACACAATAAAATAAGAGAATACAGAATATTAAAATACAGCTCATGTATAAATATATCTGTAAATTTATATAATGCAAACAATGGAGAGGCTACTTTTATAATGATCTAAATCAGGGGTAGGCAACCTTTTTGAGCCGGGAGCCGGGTTGCTGCCCCTTAGACAATTGAGGGGGGCGAAGCTGCAAAAATAAATAAATAAATAAATAGGAGGCTATTGACTCCATAGAAAAAGGGTCCATGGGAAGGTACCAATTCCACTGGCTATCGTGTACCTTCCCTCATTGGACAAAATTGTGAAGAGGTCCTGGACCACTCCTGCAACTGTGCCCTCCTCTTCCAGGAGGATTAAAAACCTTTATAGAATTGCACCCTCTGATCCATCTTGGCTGTTCGAGCACCCTCGATCTCAAGGACGCTTATTTCCACATCAGCATTCGAAGAGATCACAGGAGGTTCCTCGCTGTTGCTGTCGGGACCAACTTGTATCAGTACAGGGTCCTTCTGTTCGGCCTCTCCACGGCACCGAAAGTCTTGACCAAATGCAGAGGTAGGCAACCTTTTTGAGCCGGGGACCGGGTTGCTGTCCCTCAGACAATTGGGGGGCCGAAGTACCAAAAATAACTAACTAACTAAATTAAAATTAAAATTAAAAAAAAAAAATAAAAAATTAAAAAAAAATGCATGCACACTCTCTCAGCCCCAGAAAAGCCATGGCAAAACTCCTGTGGAGATTTTGCCAAGAAAACCCCAAGAACAAGTAATAACAACAATAATCTATATCATCATGGCAGGTGGCGGTAGGACCGGCCTGGGGCCGGTCCAAAGGCCTCGGGGGGCCGCATCCAGCCCCCCCGGGCCTTAGGTTGCCTACCCCTGACCAAATGCATGGCTCCGGTGGTGTCTTAACTGCACCAGCAAGGGGACATGGTCTTCCCTTACCTGGACAACTGGCTGTTCACGGCACCAACCCAGCACAAAACACAGCGGGACATCCAGTTCACTCTCTCTCTCTCCTGGACCCTCAGGCTCCAGGTCAACAGGGAGAAATCACATCTGACCCCAGCCAAACAAGTCAAATTCATTGGAGCAGTACTCGATTCCGAGGTGTCCAAAACCTTCCTTCCACAAGACAGGTTTCAAACTCTTTGCATGGCTATCAAAAGCTGCTTTGCCTACAGATGCATCAGAGCCCACACAGTGCAAGTGGCACTGGGACATTTAGCCTCAACCACTTTTGTAACACCATAGGCAAGACTCTGCCTCAGGCCGGTACATTCCTGGTTCCTATCTGTATTCAGTCCCATGTGCGACTCCCCTTCCAAATGGCTATTCCCCTTCCAAACGGTACCGAGACCTGTAGCCAGATCGTTGGGTTGGTGGCTCAAACCCAACAATATCTGTACTGGGATGCCCTTCTTGTCAACCCGTCCCAAGATCAACTTGACTACAGACGCGTCCCTGGAGGGATGGGGAGCACACACACAGGATCTGACTGTCAAGGGCGAATGGTCCCCATCGGAGAAGGAGCTCCACATCAATGCCCTCGAAATGTTGGCTGTGGAAAAGGCCCTCCAGGCATTCCAGACTGTGCTGTCGGGCAAGGTAGTGCTCCTCCTGACGGACAACACCACCGTCATGTTTTACCTGAACAAGCAAGGAAGCATGAGGTCCCAGACACTTTTGCAGATCACAATTCGCATCTGGAATTGGTGCATCAACAACAAGATACTACTGCAGTTGGTGCACCTGCCAGGAGAGGACAATGACCTGGCAGACAGACTCAGCAGGTCTTCCAATCCTGGCCACAAGTGGCGTCTCCAACCGGGGCAGACTAGAGGGCGACCTATTTGCAGCTTGAGAGAACATGCATTGTACAGAGTTCTGTTCTCAGGTTCCTGCTCCGGAGTCACAAGATGTCTTCCAGTTCGAGTGGTCTGGGAGGATGTTTTACACCTTTCCCTCGTTCCCACTCATCACAAAGGTCATTGCCAAAATGAGGACAGATGGGACAGATGCGATCCTTATCACTCCATGGTGGCCAAGATGGCTGTGGTTTGCTCCTCTGCTTCATCTTGCTCAGGAGGAATACTGCCGCCTCGTGTTCCACCCCGACCTCCTCTCGATGCACAATGGCCGGATTCGCCACCCGGACATGACTCGCTTCCCTTAGTGCCGTAGAGAATCCATCCATAACAACATTACCTACCTTGGTACTGACGGTGATTTGGGCTGCACAGAAGCCCTCCACCAGGAAATCCTATACTCTCAGATGGAACAAGTTCATGGACTTTTTGTCAGCAAGGAACCTACCTCCATCCCATGCCTTGGTACGGACTGTCCTGGAATTTCTGATGTCTCTAGTCAACTCAGGGTTGTGCTTTAACTCTGTCAAGTGCTACCTGTCTGCCATCTGCTTGCATTACTAGCTCGAAGGCAGACCCTTCCTCTTCATGGACCCTTTGGTAAAGAGATTTCTCAAGGGACTTAATAACCTTCATCCTCCATCCTTGGTACCGACCCCAGCATGGAATCGAGACTTGGCACTTTCCTACCTTTCCACCAAGCCATTTGAATCTTTAGCCACACGGACTTAAGATTGCTGACCTGGAAGACAGCTTTCTTAGTGGCCATCTCCTCTGCCCGCCGAGCGGGCGAACTGTATGCTTTATGGGTGGACCAACCCTACCTTCGCTTTCATAAGGACAAGGTGGGCCTCCATACCAACATCATGTTTTTGTCTAAGGTGGTGTCGACCTTCCATATTAACCATGACATTGTGCTACCCAGCCTGGCCCCGAACTCGACTACTGATACCAAATGTAGACTGCACACCTTAGATGTTCGGAGAGCACTGGCATTCTGTCTTGAAAGGACCTCAAGTTTGAGGCACTGTGAGAGACTATTTGTATGCTACTCAGAGGCCAAGAAGGGTCTGCCAGTTACACCCCAGAGATTTTCTAAATGAGTGTCATCAACTATTCACCTTTGTTATGAGCTGACAGTTACAATCCCTCCGGGCCGGGTGCACGTGCACTCAACTAGGGCAGTAGCTACATCCTCTGCCTTTTTGACTGGGGTGCCTTTAGAGCAGGGGTCGGCAACATCTGTTGCCGGGGGGGGGGAATGGCCCCATTTTGGAAGGCTGCAGCGCATGTACACCGGGCGAATTCGCCCGGAGCAGGTGTGCTGGGGTCTTGCCAGGGCCCAGGGAAGGCTGCAGCGTGCTTGCTCTGGGTGAATTCACCCGGCGCATGTGCGCTGCGGCCTTGCCAGGGCCCAGGGAAGGTTGCAGCGCGCCTGCTCTGGGCGAATTTACCTGGTGCACGCACGCTGCGGCTTGCGCTCGCGCGCATGCGTGTGCAAGTGCGTGCACCATTTTGGATGACAAAATGGCGCTCGTGCGAGGGGCAGCGGCGGCAGTGGGAGCGGCCATGGGCCGTTCCCAAGGCCTCTGCGGGCTGCACCCGGGCTGCGGGCCGTAGGTTGCCGACCCCTACTTTAGAGGATGTTTGCCAGGTTGCTGTCTGGTCCCAGCCAATGACTTTTATTAAGCACTATAGGCTGGACACGAGAGCCAGGCAAGAAGCCTCTTTTGGGAGGGCAGTGCTGCTTTCTGGTTTGCACTAATTATGTTTGCACTGTTTATTGCATGCTGAATCCAAGCAAATGACACCAAAATCCAACTAAGGTTTACAGTTTACAGTTTATTATTGTTAATAAATCTCATTTTGTTTCAAATTACAAGATTGGTGTCTAGACACTCCCTCCTCCACAGATCAAAGCTTGTCGGTCTAACCCATTTGTGTGATTCGCAGACGCCACTAAGGAGGAGGATGGGTTACTTACCTGTAAAGGTATTTCTTCGAATGGGCATCAGTGAATTCACACAAATCTCGCCCATCCTCCCCTCAGTCGTGTCCTGCTCATTACTAAAATTCCTGCTGTCGCTGCTTAGCGGCATATGTTTTGGAACTGAAGAAAGAGCGGGAACGCCAGGGGCTTTATAGGGATGGACAGAGCTACTGCCAAAAAGTTTCAATTGAAGATTTGTCCAGTGATACTAGAACTTGCCAAGCTAGCTGCACAGGAGCAGATATAACCCATTTGTGTGAATTCGCAGATGACCACTCGAAGAAATACCGTTACAGGTAAGCAACCTGTCCATATTCACAGTGATGCAAAAGTCTCTTAACTACATTTCCCCAATCAAGAAAGCCCAACTTCATTCTTGCAACCCTAGTTTTCAAGCCTTTCCTCTGCTTTCATTAGTTTTTAAAGTACAGGTTGCTTTTCCCTTATCCAAAATGCTTGAGACTAGAAGTGCTTTGCATTCTGGCTTTTTAAAGTTTATTTTGGAATATCTGTATTTGCTTATATGTGCATAATGAGATATCTTGGAGATGGGACTGAAGTCTAATCCCAAAATTCATTTATGTTTCTTATACACCTTATATACATAGCCTAAAGGTAATTTTATACAATATGTTTAATAATTTTGTGCATGAAGCAGTTTGTGTAGAATGAATCATCAGAAAGCAAAGGTTTTACTATATCAGCCACCCATCAAAAAAGTTTTGGTTTTTGGAATATTTTGGACTTTGGAATTCTGGGTAAGGTAGGCTAAACCTATATTATTCTTTCAGCAGATGTTCAGCGATATTTCTGTTCTTGAGAATAACCATTTAGGATTAATAGCAATAAGCTATATTGCTTCTGAATTATGACTTATCAGGAGCAAGCAAATGTGCTAGTGTATATCTCTTTATAATTCCTATTTGGCTCCTCTTGCCAATGGGAGGAGGTTAAAAAGTGTGTACTTCAGCAGGTCTGGGGGCCAATTCACTCCCCACTTAGAGCTGCTGGAAGTTGCACCCCAGCTGCAAATGGGTCTGTCTTCCCCCATTTTTTAAAATTCGAAATGACTGGAAGTCCACTTTAATTTGCATGCGTGTGCGCGCACACAGACATTTTCACTGAAAAATATATTTTGTTCCTTAAGTCCAAGCCCACCTACCTTGACTTATAGATATCTCCCTTCCAGGAGTATAGTTCTTATTTTGCAGTAGTTGTTAGCATATCCTACACCCTCCTCACTGGATATGGGTTTCATAATTAATATCTAGTAATAGGCATGTTTTGAGAGGTCATGGGAGAGACCCAGATAAGACTAAAATAAATGCCTAATAAGTTTGCTGAGAGCTCTTTGCCTGTCCCAGGCTCTTCACATTGCTTCTCGCAATGGAGACAAAGGGCGACCCATTGCAAAGCAGTCAAAGACAATACCCTTCATTTCACTTCACACTGTGTTCCTGTTCACCTTTCCTGTGCAACTATCCAGGGATTGTCTCAATTAAAAACAAAACGTTTTATCATTCTGGAGTTAAAGCCATCAGCCATTCTAGATTCCTTTACTCAGCTCCATGGGAAAATCATCAAAGCCTTTGTTGCACCATGTGGTATGAAATAGGATATAAATATCCACTCCAGTTCTAGGCATGGTGTGCACAGAGGGTCCCTCTCACACTCTCTGTGCAGACCTCAGATTCTCTCTGAACCGCTCTCCGTTTTCCATGGATCTGTCTTCATGACTGGTAATTATTGCCCTCCTCAACGCCTGACTCTTCTGTATCGAACTTTCTACATCTCTCTTTCTGATAGGCTTGTATAGTTCTTAAGATTAAATTAATTTTTGTATGTTTGTGTGCACCTTTGCACATTTCTAAATAAAATGTTTATTTACTGAAAATGGAGTGCTGGTATCCAAAGAGATCACCAAAGTTACCCTCCTCTCACAGGCCTCCTTATGAGTTATAGGGCCTTTACAGACTGCCAGAAATAATGCAGTTTATTGTGGCACCAAAGCTCCTTGAGAGAGAAGGCTCAGTGTCTCAGAAAAAAACTACAATTCCCATGATTCCCTAGCATTGGGTCAGGGCAGTTAAAGTGGTCTCAAGCTGCATTATTTCTGGCAGTCTGTAAAGGCCGATAGTTTCCCCAGAAATTGAAGGAGACACTGACACTGCTGGTGGGGCCCACCTAATGCACCCCCCACCATTTAGTGTTACACCTTTTAGTGCTAGGTTCAAGCCAGGATTCCCAACTTAATGTTTTTCTAACTACATTGGAACAATAAACCAGGTTCGCATTTGCTTCCCTAACATCAACTTGGAGTAATAACACATGAACCAACCCAGATATATAATTTGTGCTTGTTAGGAGAACAAGATGTTAGGGCCCAAATCTATTTGTTAATCCCAAGTAGAATAGACATGTTGAATTAGATGTCAGATGGTAAGCAAGGATTTGTAGAAATCCAGTTGATTTAGTGGGTCTACCATATTTGGGTCTTAGCACAAGGATTTATGCCAGGGTTCTTGATATGGTTCTAATGCTAAATGAAAGTCTTGTGCATGGGCATAGGTTGCCAGGTTCACCTAGCTGCTCCCCATGGCAGGAGGAACTAAGGATGAATTAAGCAGTATATACCAGTGCACTTGTTAATGTATTGTGTGCGCTGTATTTTTATAATTAATGTTAGGTTTTTAAATTATTATATATTTTTGAAATTAATGGTGCTTTAATATAATTGCTTGTTTAACTATCTTTTAACCTTTTTTAAACTTCAGGTTTTTAGCTCTTATCTAGTTTTAATCTTGTTGTTAACTGCCATGGGTCCCATGTTGGGAGAAAGGTAGAATATAAATAAAATACATTTTTAAATTTCCTGGGAAGCCAGAATTCTTACTTATCATTATATCCAGCCTGGTGTATTGTATTTGAATAGAATTTTCCTTGCTTTATTTCTAATATCATAGTTACATAACTACAAAAACTGAAACTGTTTTGGTTGACAGAGTTCAAATCTTTTCTTGTTGGGTAACTGAAAATAGAAATGTATGTGATTGATCATTTTGAGTGGTTCAGTTTTGTTTTGAAATTGCGCAGGTCATTGATAAAACTTTGACTAAATTCAGCGCGGGTTTTATTTGCAAATGCATTTGACCAAGTTAATTCAGTGGAGCAGAAGTAGTGGCTTAATAAGTCCCATTCATTTTATTGGGTCCACTCTAGTTAGGATGAGCATTGGATTTAGCTCAATACATTTAAATAAAACTGTGTGTATTTTATAAATTTACAGATCCTTCTTCAATACACACCTTTTAATTTGAGTTATCATATCAGCGCATACCTCCTGTCTTAGGGGGTTTGCTTTTTGTTTTTGTCTTTGTTTATTGCCAATTGCAGCATTAACCAAAAATAAATTAATTGAAAAATAAATTGCAGTAGAAATTAACTGAAATTCTGAGATACTTTCCTTTTGTATCTTAACTTGTTATGACTTCGTTGATTTTGGTGTAGATGCCATATAACAGCAGCACCATTGTATACAGCTGTATGAAAAAAGATGCACTGTAAAGAAAAAATATAAATGTATAATGAATAAAATGCTTCCTCTTCCTAAAAGCAAGTGAACTATACAGTGGGCACTTGTTATCCATGGGCTTGTCATCTGTGGATTTGAGCTTCCGTGGACGGTAAGCCCTGTTATTTTTAATGGAGGTACGTGCACCGCCATAGTAAGCAACAGGATTTGAAGTTCCACATTTTTTGTTATCCACGGTGGGGGGATATCCAGAACATATCCCCCATAGATACGAAGTGACGACCGTACTATAGAATAAATAGAAGGTTATGGGCTGCATCTTTGTCTAACCATATGTTTATATTGAGAAGTGTTTACTGTTTCTAGTTAAAAAGTGGCTAAACTCTGATGCTGGATGGAATCCAATTGTGTTAGTCATACTTTTTCTCTATTAATAAAATGTTAATTGTAAAATATTAATGTATCTTTTAAAAATTGACTGATTTTGTTGTTCTGCTTTGTGACACAAGGTTGAGAAACCAATTTTTAATAGAAATTTTTGAGATCAGTCTGTGTTACTTTTCTTGAGATAACCCCTTTAAGGGCTGAGGGACTTCAGCTCCCAGAATCCCAGACTATTGGCCAACATGGCTGAGGCGTCTGGGAGCTGAAGTCCCTTGGCCCTTAAAGGGGACAGTTTGCCTACCCCTGAGATAGAGGATGCCCTATCAGGGTTGTGCTTTTTCTTCCCTTTATAGGGTGCTTTACAAGCTGAAATTGCACTTACTTTGTGAAAAATCACTGGTGTTATTACTGATATTTCAAGCATGTTTTTACTTCAGTTTTTAACTTAACTTTGAGCCAAGGGGATCAGTGGTTAGTTTTAACTGGATTATCCTGGGAAACATCTGCCCCCTACCCTGATATTCCATTGCAAAAACACCACAGTTCCCAGTTTGGACATAATAACAAACTGGATAGTTATATAAGCAAATATTTCTAAATGTGTACAACTTCTGGGGGAGTAGATGGGAGGGGGAACAGACCCCTGTGTAATGTTAAAGGATAGTGTGATGTGCTATGCAACCAGGCCATTATATATTAACACATATTAAAAACTCAGGAAGAGAATTTTAAAAGATAAGGACCCTGAAATCTAGGAGTTAACTTCTGCTTTTAGGATGAAAAAAACAAAAACAAAACACCCCTCCCAAATTTAATGGACCTGTTGTGATTGTTGAGCAGATTGGAATTAAACAGCAAACACAGAAATATTCTAACGCCTTGTTTCCATCTTGTATACATGACTGCACAATTTGTTGTTGTGTGTCTTAAAGTCATAATTTGTTGTTGTTGTGTGCCTTAAGGTCATTTCCAACTTATGACAATCCTAAGGTGACCCTATTACGGGGTTTTCTTGACAAGATTTATTCAGAGAGTATTTACCCTTGCCTTCCTCTGAGGCTGAGAAAGTGTGACTTGCCTAAGGTTACCCAGTGGGTTCCCATGTCCAAGCGGGGATTCAAACTCTTGTCTGCAGTCATGTTCCAACACTCAAATTGCTACACCATGTTGGCTTCCTCAAGTCACACTACACATCCATTCAAAGGTCACATAATTTTAATAAAAACATTGGTCATTAATGTGAAGTTGTAGGCTTTCATGGCCGGCATCCATAGTTTTTTTGTGGGTTTTTCGGGCTGTGTGGCCATGTTCTAGAAGAGTTTCTTTCTGACGTTTCGCCAGCATCTGTGGCTGGCATCTTCAGAGAAAAGTTCCAGTTTTTCATTCCATTCCAGTTTTCTCTGAAGATGCCAGCCACAGATGCTGGCGAAACGTCAAAAAGAAACTCTTCTAGAACATGGCCACACAGCCCAAAAAACCCACAAAAAACTATTGGTCATTAAGTTGGTTATTCTGGGATCAAAAAGTTAGCAGGGAAGTTACCAATGAAGTAAGGAATAAGCATGGTTCATATTAACAAGGAGTTTATAGTACCCAAAGATTGACATTTGTAATGCTATAAAGACAATACATTTGGGGTTTTTGTTTTATTTTTACAGATTTGAGAATCTGATGAAAGCTATGGACTTGCTCTCCAGAAAGATGAACTTAGGGCCTTTACAGACTGCCAGAAATAATGCAACTTGAGGCCACTTTAACTGTCCTGGCTCTGTGCTAAGGAATCATGGGAACTGTAGTTTTTTCTGAGACATTGAACCTTCTCTATCAGAGAGCTCTGGTGCCACAATAAAATACAGTTCCCATGATTCCTTAGCACTGAGCCAGGACAGTTAAAGTGGCCTCAAGCTGCATTATTTCTGGCAGTCTGTAAAGGCCCTTAGGCCCAAAATAGATGGGCCAAAAGGTGCATCTTCAAGCTGCTTCAGGGGCGCAACATGCACATGAGACATGGCCAGAAGCCATTGTGAGGCTGCTAGCAAAAGGAGCAGTGAACATTTGGGACTGTGGTGGCGGCGGACTGCTTTCAGAGTGTGCCATCTGGTGACCACAGTCCCCAGCCAATTGTGGCTGGAGTGGCCAGAAGCTGTTCCAAGCCACCAGTCTGCTTTGGCCTTTAGACACAAAATTCAAAGTAACGGGGGGAAAAACTTGTTCAAGGCCCCTTAAAAACCCATGTCAGAATCCTTAGGGAACC
Organism: Phrynosoma blainvillii; assembly: GCA_026167975.1. NCBI lineage: Eukaryota > Metazoa > Chordata > Lepidosauria > Squamata > Phrynosomatidae > Phrynosoma > Phrynosoma blainvillii. Next base: position 161,802,359 of record JANUYF010000004.1, read on the forward strand.
AAGGAGCATGTGTTTAAAAACCTTATAAGTTGAGAATTTTAGCATAACCTTTTGAAGGCTAGATCTCCCGTTTTCACAGATTCAGCCTCTTTGCACTCATCCTTTCCTTTAGTTCATCTTCACTGGGCCTACTCTTCTGCAGCTTGGGGGAGCCAAGAGAGATGAGCTATATATTTCAAGTGAATTGTGGTTCTTTTTTCTAATATGATGTTACAGCTGTTGTTTTTTGCATATGTATATGGATTCCTCTTGGTTTATAGAGCGCTTGTGGCTCTCTCCCTCTCTCTCTTCCCACACACTAATATAAAATAAATGCATCAAACATAAAGTAATAATCAAACAAAAATCTCCTGTAAACTAAACGAGAACACAACATTAGCAATTAAAAACTTGGCAGAAAAAAAGACTGCTTCATTTTTAGCAAGATGGAATGTATTTCAGAACCAGGCCTCCTTTCTAGATTTTTTGCTAGATCCCCTCATTACAGTATGCCCCCCTCCCAAATCTTTGCAGACATTTCTGTGGTCGTAAGAGTATGTGGCATTGCTAGGAATTCACCATCTACTGGATTTGATTGGATGACTAGTTATGTATATATTTGATGCTGATGGAAGGAAGATGGAGAAAAAAGTCTGAAGTCAGTAACACTAGTTTCAGTTTGGTTTACTATCCTGATTTGTTGCTGAGATGGTAACTATAGCTTTTCATTGGACAAAACAGAATATTCTGTTTGCATATTTTCTCTTTGGTCTGCACTGAGAAGGGAACGTTCCTGGGCAAAAGGCTCAAACACATAGTATCTCAATAGCCAAAACATCTCTATGTATCAAATACCTGATTAAAAATAAACACAGAAATCATCATCATCATCATTGTAAAAAAGGCCCAACTGAAACTTGTGGAGAACCTGTTCTCAGCACAAGGTGGCACTAATGCAACATCTAGTGGAAAGCACAGAATTTTTTTTTAATCTGAATTTATCAAAAGGTTGAATTTCTCCTTTTAAGGTGGTATCTAAATAATCAGCACAAGTAAGCATCTTTACATAAATGCTTCCATGTATAAACAGGCTCCATTTTGCTACATGATTAGTAATAGTCAAGCTTCTATCTGTCTTGCTTGTGTTTATTTCTATATTCACTTTTAAAAGATACGTTCGAACAGTTTATAAATTGTTTTCTTGTGACCCCCTTTTTATCTGGTTCATTTGTGCAAGGAGGAAGAGCCACCTGAGTTTGGTGGCTGCTCTACAGTCAGTTAGGTTGCTTTGATGATCATGTATCTCTGGACTAAAGTTCTGTCTCCATCTCCTCTTTTCTGATTCACCCTCATCCTTCCCTTCTCCTTGTGTACCCTAAGGCTCCTCACTCCCTTCTTTTCCTGCAGTTGTGGCAACAAGATGAGGAAATAGAGACTCAGCTAGTGTACAGCAACATACAAAATTTTCTGGGAGGAAGTGGGGAGAAGATGATGGCTCAAAATTCACCCCACAGTTTGAAAATAAATGTTACAAGTATAATTTACATGTAGGCTTACTGTAGCTGAATGTAGAACCAGCCTATATTGGGCCTTTACAGGGGGGAAGCAGACGAGAGCTTCCCAGACGCCGCCAGACGGAGCGCCGCTGGACCGCAGCCTCCGCACCGCAGCGCTCCTGCGGTGTCCCTAAAAGGAGCTCCAAATTGGCGCTCCTTTTAGAAGTCAGGGAAAGTGCGCCCTAAACGCGTAGGGCGCACTTTCCCTGACTTTTCCGCTGCAGCGCATGCGGTCGCTGCGGCGGGAGGTTGTCCCCAGAGCGCCGGCCATGCGGAGGGCCGGCGGCTCCGAGGACGACCTCGGGAAGAGGAAGGGGCGCCGAGCGTGCGGCTGCCCCTCCTCTTCCCTGCCTCGGAGACGGCTCAATAAGCCGTCTGCTGAGGCCCACAGACTGCCAGAAATAGTGCAGCTTGAGTCCACTTTAACTGTCCTGGCTCAGTGCTAGGAAATCATGAGAACTGTATTTTATTGTGGCTCCAGAGCTCTCTGACAGAGAAGGCTCAGTGTCCCAGAAAAAAAAATACAATTCCCATGATTCCCTAGCACTGAGCCAGGACAGTTAAAGTGGCCTCAAGTTGCACTATTTCTGGCAGTCTGTAAAGGCTCATTGTTGTTATTGGTGGTCACATTTGAGAGTCTGATGATTTTCTGTTGGATTATGCGTGGAGCAAACTCAAACCTGATCAGGGTGACCAGACATCCTCTTTTTCCAGGACATAATGTACATTTCAACCTTCCTTCCAGGAGGAATTTTAAAATGTCCCTCCATTCTGAGCACGACTAAGAAACATTAATTTACATTTATATGAGCATTTTCATCTTTTATTTGGTAAAGTCCTATATTTTTCTTGAATGCCCTACATTTCGCAGTGTCTTGACCTGCCTTGTGGTTAGGACATCTGGTCACCCTGAACCCAGTAGGATCTGATTCTTTTATTGAAATTGTGGTGCTTTTCTTACTATGGAAAGTTATTCTTTTGCTATGTATTTTAGAGAAATGTTTTAAAAATGCAAGTATACTGAAAAGGTAGTTTATGAAAACTCTTTATTTTGTGATTACTTGGAGTTTGCTTTGCAGTGTTTAATGTTTGCAAAAAAAAAAATTTAAACATGTTTTATACCCTTGTATATATATTCATATTTATTCACTTAAAATGTTATTAATTGAAATAAAAACTTAAAACCATGGGCATTTAATGCAATGAATTTTTTTTTACAATCTGTATTGTAATAAATTGATTCTGTGTTATTAAGGAACATGTCAAAATCCAAATATATACTTTCGTATCCAGCTGTGGTAGGACTGGGACTTTCTTTCTTTCCTTCCTTCCTCCTCCTGCTGCAGCCCTCCTTGGTACCAAAACTATGTTCCAAATCTATGGAAGCAGATTTTTAGAGTTCACAGAAGCTTCAGGGAAAAAAGAGGGAACAGGATTACTGATTCTGGTGGAATTGGTGTGATTTAGCACAAGTACACCACTGGAATCTGGCAAATGTATTTCTCTTAGAAATTTCAAATTTTCTGGCTGGTAATATGACCAAGGCATTGGCTAAACATGCATGAACTATAGCAAGTAGCAAGTACATTTTTATACAGCTTATCAGTGAACTAGCATTCCCTAAGCAGTTTACAATGTGTAAGCCAATTGCCTCCAACAAGCTGGGCACTCACTTTATCAACCTACGAAAGGCTGGAGGGCTGAATGAACCCTGGAACCCTGCCTGATATCAAACTCACAACCTTGTGGCAGAAATACTGGCATTTAACCACTGCACCACCTCAACTATTGATCTTCAAACATTTTGCTATTTTAAATGTTTCATCTCTGTGTCCTTGTTTTCATAGCAACCCCCCCCTTCTTCTCTCATTCATTTCCATAGGCTAGTTTGTAGATGCCCCTTTTGGAGATAGGAGTCCAGCTGGAACAGGAGCAGGGTTAGCTTATATTATAGGTTCCACCCCTAAAGGAAGGCATGGTTGGCTGACTGGAGCCCAGAATATGAGCGCTTGCTTTTTATACCCAGAGGACTAATGATTCTCTTATTACACTCAAAGTTAAGCTTTCAGGTCATCAAAGTTGATTAATTCCAATTTATTCATGCATACTTTTTCCCTGATACTTTATTTCCAAAGAGGTAGCTGGATTATACTGGGATATTACAATGTCTTTCTGTATAATGTGACATTTTAATTCCAGTGTATTTTGCTTTAGGTTATTCTGTAATCCTAAACATTGCCAAGATTCTGTTCTATGTTATGAGGGTTTGGATGATTTATGGAACCCTGATTTTTCATTTTCTTTTAGGAGTTATGAATCTTTTAAGATGAATTAATAAAGACTACTGCTACAAATGTAGGGCAGAAGACTAATGGTGTGGGCAGTATGGACCTAACGAACGGGCATCCCAGCAGTGTAAATATTGCAGCTACTGCTTCAGAGGTAAGGAGTCAGTAATGAGTCTCTTAGTCAGCTTTTTAAAATTCAGGAAGATAATCCAGATATAATAAAGAACAATGCATCTTGAAAGAAAAATACTGCACTTTAAAAATGTTATAGAATATAGTAAGTTCTTGGGCTGTGATGGGATATTTTGAGTAAGGTTGATTTTATAAACATGCTGAATTTATATTTTTCGTACGTTCAGCTTCAACTGAAAGTGCCATTGTTTCTTGCCTGCGCCACTGCAGCTGTTATTGGCCAACAGAAAGATATTTGAAGAAAAGCTGATTGATTTAATGATACAATACTACTCTTTTAAGACTAGCAGTGTCAATAGTTGCTCAAGAAATCACCAAAGTAGTTAAGATTTTCTTCCATACAAACAAGCAGGACTTTCAAACCGACCTGGATTCAGAAATCTTTGGGACTCTTCTCTTCCTCTGAGAGATGTCTGATGGGAGCATGAGAGAGGGCTTTCTTGTGACAATTTCCAGGCTGTGGAATTACCAGTCAAGGCAGGCTAGGCTAGCCTTCTTTCTCACCAACAGACAAAACAGCAATAATTCATGCAGGTTTTCGGCAACTAATTGGTGGTTGCAGAAAAGTTTTTACAATATAGGTGGGGGTTTTCTTTATGGCACGTTTCAGGTTGTATTTTTACAAACAATTTAAATCAGTTAATACAATAAGATATTGCAGTAATTGCAATATATACATATAGATAGACTAGTAAAAATATTGGTGAGTTGCTTTGCAAAGTTGTTCTAATTATCAGGTGAAATATCCTTTTTTTGCACACTATAAATTTCTTTTATGATCAAATAGCTTCTGTGGAGTCCAGTACAAGTTTTTGTTTCCCTTCCCACAAATATATTGTTTATAGTTGTTGAAAGATTGAACTTAAAAAATCTCAGAGACAGCCTTGTTGTCAGAATATCAATATGCAAAGGGAACTTGTAGCACCTTTGAGACTAATTGAGAGAAAGCATAAACCTTAGACTAGGTCTGAGGAAGTAGATCTAGTCTACAAAAGTTTATATAGTTGGTCCTTGGTATCTGCTGGGGTTTGGTTCCAGGACATACACACACATCCCATGGATATCAAATCTGTGGGGGCTCAGGTCTCTTTCTGTTTTGAATGCCTGTTTTGAATGCCTGTTTTGAATGCCTGTTTTGTTTGTTGATGGAAGGCTATCAAGGAAGGGGTTATTCTGGTCTCCCTGGGCAGGGAGTTCCAGAGTCCAGGGGCAGCCATGGAAAAGGTCCTCTCTTGTGTCCCCACCAACCATGCTTTTGATGGTTGTGGGATGGAGAGAAGAGCCTCCCCTGAGGATCTCAGAGCCTGGACTGGCTCATAGAGGGAGATATGGTCTGCAAAATAGCCTGAACCTGAACCATATAGGGCTTTAGAGATCATCACCAGCACTTTGAATTGTGCCTGGAAACAAACTGGCAGCCAGTGGAGCTGTTTCAATAGGGGTGTTATGTGATCTGTGTAACCAGCTCCTGTTAGCAGCCTGGCTGCAGCTCTTTGAACCAGCTGAAATTTCCGAACACTCTTCAAAGGCATCTCCAAGTAGAGCGCATTACAGGTTAATCCAAACGGATGTAACCAAGGCATGTATCACTGAGGCCAGATCCAGCATCTCAAGGAACAGGTGCAGTTGATGCACAAGTTTTAAATGTGCAAAAGCACTTCTGCTCGCTGCAGAGACCTGGGCCTCCAGGTTCAAAGCTGAGGCCAGGAGTACCCCCAAACTACGAACCTGCATCTTCAGGGGGAGTGTGACCCCATCTAACACAGCTTGGATCCCTATTCCCTGATTGACCAGGTGCACCTCTGTCTTATCTGGATGAAGTTTCAACTTGTTTGTCCTCATCCAGTCCATTACTGATGACAGACACTGGTTTAGGACCAGGACATCCTCCTTGGATTGAGACGGAAAGGAGTAGTAGAGTTGAGTGTCATCTGCATATTGATGACACCGCACCCCAAAAGTCCGGACGACCTCTCCCAGTAGCTTCATGTAAATGTTAAATAGCATAGGGAACAACACAGAACCTTGAGGGACCCCATAGGCCAATGGGCAAGGGGTCGAGCAGAAGTCCCCCAGCACCACCATCTGGGTTCGCCCCTCCAGGAAGGAATGGAGCCACTGTAAAACAGTACCTCCAAGGCCCATCCCAGAGAGGCGGCCCAGAAGGATATCATGGTTGATGGTATTGAAAGCCGCTGAGAGGTCCAACAGAACCAACAGGGACACACTCTCCCTGACCAGTTCCCTGCATACATCATCCACCAAGGCTGTCTCTGTTCCATAACGAGGCCTGAAACCAGATTGAAATAATCCGTTTCATCCAGAAACCCCTGGAGTTAGGAAGCCACCACACATTCCAAAACCTTGCCCAAAAATGGTAGGTTGGATACTGGCCGATAATTAATTATTATTGTGGGATTCAGGGATGGCTTTTTTAACACAACCGGTATAGTGAAATGGTGTCCCATATATAAAATAGCAAAATCGAGGTTTGCTTTATGAAATTTTATTTTTAAAAAATATTTTAAAGCCGTGGATGGTTGAATCTGTGGATAAAGGATCCGTGGCCTTGAAGGGCCAACTTTTGCTCAGTTTCAAAGGTGCTTCAAGCTCCTTTTGCATATTAACAGATCTCAGTTGGTGATGGTTGAATCTGTTCTTTTCCAAGCATTACATTAGCACCTTCCCCTGTATCAAATATATGCCCAGTCACACTGTTCATGAAGTAGCTCTTTGGGTGCAAGCAGTGGGCTCTAGTCATTTGCAGCACAATTTTGTTGTTGTTGTTGTTAACTGCCTTTCATGATCTCGACCCATTGTGACCTTGCTGATGAGTCATCTCCAGGCCCCCCTGTTCTCTATTGCTCTGCTCAGCTCCTGCAAACTCATATTCGTGGTCTCTTTAAAAAAAATCCATCCATCTGGCATGTGACCTTCCTCTCTGTCTACTTCCCTCCACCTTTCCTAACATTATTTCCCCCCCCCCAACAATTCATGCCTTCTCATGATGTGTCCAAAGTATGACAGTCTAAATTTTGTCATCTTGGCTTCTAGGGATATTTCTGGCTTGATCTGCTCTAGGACCCATTTGTTTGTCTTTTTGGCTGTCCATGGGATCCTCAGCCCTCTTCTCCAGCACCACATCGCAAATGCGTTGATTTTCCTCCTATCTTCTTTCTTAACTGTCCAGCTCTCACATCCATACATGGTAATAGGGAATATAATGGCTTGTATGATTCTGACTTCTGTGCTGAGTTGTACATCTTTGCATTTTAGGATCTTTTCTAGTGCTTTCATAGCCACCCTCCCCATTCTTAATCTTCTTCTGATTTCCTGGCTGCAATCCCTGTTGCAATCAATGTTTGATTCCAGATATGAGAACTCTTTTATTATTTCTGTTTCCTCATTGTCTGGTTTGAATGTGTGTAAGTTCTCTGTGGTCATTATTTTTGTTTTCTTTATGTTCAGCAGTAAGCCTGCCTTTGCACGTTCCTCTTTGTTCTTCCATAGTAGGTGTTCCAGGTCTGTGAGGTTTCCGCTATCTCAGATAATTGATATTTCTTCCTCCTATTTTCACTCATCCCTCTTCCGTGTCCAAGCCTATTTTCCTTGCATTATGTTCTGAATATAAGTTGAACAAGTAGGGTGATAGGATGATAGGTCTGACCCCTTTGCCAATTGGGAACCATTCTTTTTCTTCATGTTCTGTTCTGACAGTAGCCTCGTGTCCTGAGTACAGATTCCTCATCAGGACTATCAGTTGTGTTGGCACTCCCATGTCTTTAAGGGTGTTCCATAGCCTTTCATAATCTATACAGTCAACAGCTTTGCTATAGTCTATACAGCACATGCTGATTGTCTTTTGGAACTCCCTGCTGCACTCGTTTAGCCATCATATAGTTGCAATGTGATCCCTAGTGCCTGTTCCTTTCCTGAACCCTGCTTGGACCTCTGGGATTTCTGTATCCATATATGGTTGGAGTCTATGCTGTAGAATTTTGAGCATAATTTTGCCTGCATGGGAGATTAGTGCTATGGTTCTATAGTTGCTGCAGTCTCATTGTGTCTCCCTTTTTGTGGATGGGGATGTGTATTGATCACTTCCAGTCTGTTGGCCATTGTTTTGTTTTCCGTATCTATTGACATATTTGGTTAGCACTAGAATTGACTCTTGACAATGTAGATTGCAATAGTTCTATTGGAATATCATCTATTCCTGGAGACTTATTTTTTTGCCATTTCTTTTATTGCAGCTTCCACCTCAGTTTTTAGAATCTGGGGTTTATTTTCAAAAGGCTCTTCGTTCCATGCGTCCATCATGTTGTCATCTCTTTTATATAACTCTTCTGTGTATTGCCTCCAACATCTTTTTATTCCTTCCTGGTCTTGAGTTGTTATTTTTATTGTCATAGAGAGTTCCAGTCCTTGGTTTGAACTTTCCTTTGGTTTCTCAAATCTTATGGAATAGGTCTCTTGTTCTTCCCTTTTTGTTGTTGTCTTCTGTTTCTCTGCATTGGTCGTTGTAGTAATTTTCCTTATCTTTGTGCACTAGCCGTTATACTGTTTCGTTCATGATTTTTAGTTTATTCCTATCTCCTTTTTGTTTTGTTTCTCTTCTTTCCTTTATTACTTGTAGTGTTTCATTTGTTCTTCATGGTTTCTTCACTTTCCTTTTGTCTGTTGGAAGTATCTTTATGCATTCCTCTTTTATTATGTCCCCGGCTTCAGACCAAAGCTCTTCCAGTTCATGATCTATTATACTTAGTATTGCAGATCTGTTCCTTTTATTGTCAAGGAATTCTGTGGAAATGTTGTTTAAATTGTATTTTGATATGATGAATGGTTTTGTTCTCTTCTTGAGTTTTACTTTTATTTTTGAAATGAATAGTTCATGGTCTGTGCCACAATCAGCACCTGGTCTGGTCTTGGCCAACAGTATGGAACTTCACCATCTTTTACTTCCAATTATGTAATCTATTTGTGTTGGCTATCTGGTGATGTCCATGTGTATAACCTTTTCTCTGGTTGTATGAAAAATGTGTTTGCAATGAATAGGTTGTTGGCTTCACAAAAATCTATCAGACGCTCACCTGCTTCATTTCTTTTGGCTAATCCATATCTGCCTACTGTTTTTGATTCTTCTTTGCTTCCAACTTTTGCATTCCAATCTCCAGTAATCAGCTTGACATCCTGTGTTGGTGTGTTGTCAATTTCTTCCTGTACTCCTTCATAAAATCTATCAATTTCTGCATATACCGTATTTTCCGGCATATAAGACGACCCGGTGTATAAGATGACCCCCCAACTTTTCCAGTTAAAATATAGAGTTTAAGACGACCTCCCTTTCCAACACACATCAAATAAAAATCAGATTTGATTTCAATATGGTAAATTTAATTCAAATGCTTATGACATGCAGAAAAACTGTCACTTATAAACACAACAAACTACAGCTCCCACGTTCCCTAACATTAATTTCTGCAGTGTATTTTGGACCTTACTTTTTCAAAAATAGTCCTGATTTACCATAAATGCTGCTTTAAAAATTATTTCCATCTCCCAGCTATGAGATGGTTGGGGGGAAAAGAGAAAGTGTTGTGGGGAAGGACTGCCAATATACTAGGTGATGCATTCTGGGGTATGTACAATTTGGAGCCAAGTAAGTGACCCTGGCCATGTCACACACTCTCAGCCTCAGAGGATGGTAATGGTAACCCTCATTTGAAGAAACATGCCAAGAAAACCCCATGATAAGGTTAAAAGTCACCATTTTGACCATTAAAACGTCTTCCATTTTGAGCACGGCTAAGAAGCATGGAATTACATTCATATTAGTGTTTTTAGCTTTCTCTACCTTTTTTTCTTGTATGTCCTACATTTTTTGTAGTGACTTGTCCTCCTTTGCATTGAAGACATTTGGTCACCCTGTCTGAGTATCAGAGTATGACTCTAGAAACCAGGGTTTGAATCCTGGCTCAGCCATGGAATCCCCCTGGGTGACCTTGGGCAAGTCACACTCTCTCAGACTCAGGAGATGGCAATGGCAATCTCCCCTCTGAAGAAACCTTGCCAAGCAAACACTGTGAGCCTTAGGTTTGCTGTAAGTCGGAAATGACTCAAAGGCATACAACAACAACAACAATCTTAGATGTCACACTCTCTCAGCCCAAGAGATGGCAAAGGCAAACCCTGTCTGAAAAAACACATAGGAAAGAAATGATAGGTTCATGATAGGTTTGCCTTAGTGTCATCATCAGTTGGAAACTTGAAGATGCACAACAACAAAAACAGTCTTGAAAGTTACACTGTCTCAACCTGAGGGAAAAGCAAAGGCAAACCCTTTCTGAACAAACCTTGTGAAGGAAACCCCAGGATAACTTCATCTTTGAGTTGCCAAAAGTCAGGAAGGACTTGAAGGCATACAACAACAGTCTTGAAAGTCACACTGTCTCAGCCTCAGGGAAAAGCAAAGGCAAACCCTTTCTGAACAAACCTTGTGAAGGAAACCCCAGGATAACTTCATCTTTGAGTTGCCAAAAGTCAGGAAGGACTTGAAGGCAGACAACAGTCTTGAAAGTCACACTATCTCAGCCTCAGGGAAAAGCAAAGGCAAATCCTCTGTCCTGATGCAGACTATTTCAAATAATCATTACATCAGGAGTTTGATCCTTGCACAGTTATTGCTCCCAAAGGAAATCTGGCCAATTAAATGCACACCCACACCTACTAGGAGGAAGACATTTTCTCAAGAAAATTAAACATTAAAAAGGTGCTTATAGAATGCTCTGTAGAGATTGGAAGCACAGAAAAAGGGGAAATGGAAGAAGGAAAATACTAAATACCTCCTCTTCAGGCTCCTCCTTCTCTCTCTCCGAGGCTTTTTTCCCAGCCTCAGAGCAGTCTTCCTGCTCCTCCTCCTCCTTCTCTCCCATTGGGCTCCTTCTTTCCCCCCTCCCTCCTCTGTGGGAGGAGTTTTTCTCAACCTCCTCCATTTTATGCTCGCCGTATAAGACGACCCCCAGCTTTAACTCCAGCTTTTCCTGCTTAGAAAGTCGTCTTATACGAAGGAAAATACGGTACTTGAATTATGGTGATATTCATAGGTTTCCTATGGAGCCTTATTGAGATGATTCAGTCTGATTTTGCATTGTATCCTTTGACTGCTTTTGCAACATCTTTTCTTAGTCTGAAAGCCACCCCGTTTCTTCTTGTCTTTTCATTTCCTGAGTAGAACACTGTATGGTTGTCTGATTCAAAGTGGCCCATTCCTGTCCATTTTAACTCACTCACCCCCAGTAATGCTATGTTCATGTGTTCCATTTTCATTTTCACGATGTCTAGCTTCCCTTGGCTCATGCTCCTCACATTCCATGTCCCTATTTTATGTGTGGTGTTGCTTCTGATGGGGTTTGTCTTTCTGAGTGTGTTTGCTGCTTGCTTTGTCATTTTTTACTGCCCTTAGATGTTCTTGCAAGTATGTTTTCCTTTAGTTTATATCTGTCTTTCTGTTAGTGCTCTTGTCCTGCCTGTGTAACACTTTTGATGCCTCATCATAGGGTTTTCTAGGTGGGGTTTACACAAGGAGGACCACCTACACCTCCCTGTGCACAGTGTTAACAAGTGTTAGCTATGATGTTACTGCTATTCTTTCACTTTAGTGACACCCACTGCTGCTCACTAGTTGTCTCCTATGTCATCCTTCCTCCTCCTGTTATTGTTGAATTGGCCGTCTCCCTACCTTTCCCCACTTTTTTCCTTCCCCCCTCATGTCCTTCTTTATTTTAGTCTTTTTACAGTCTCCTTAACTTTTTAAGGAGACAATTTTTAACTTTTTTAACTCCTTAAATAGACAGTTTTACAGTCTCCTTAACTTTAAGGTTGCATATAAAACTTGATGATGTCTAGTGTGACAGTTTTAGTATGAATAAAGGAACATAAGGCCCACAGGGATATGGAGGGCAAGAGATTGCTAGGGTTATTCTCTCCAACACCACCTTTCAAATCATTATGGGATGGATGGATGGAAAGAGCAATGGCTTCATCCGTGACCTGGGGCATTCAGAAGTAGTGTGGTCCAAAGGGGCAGTGGGGCTGAATAGAACTGACAGTGGCCTGATGCAAAACCTGGAGTAGCATCAGATAAGTCAAAAGGTGAGTGAAGGTTCCATTAACTCTTCCTCAACCATTCCAGAATTTTGAGGGAGAAATGCAGCAGCGCAGTTTATCTCTCAAGTGTAGGACTTGACACAACAGGATACCTAGTGTGCAGAGGGCAGTCATGGAGTCAGTCTCCATCACCATCTCTTCTATCTGAAAAGAAAAAAGAAAAAATGGAAAAAGTGTCACGCACCCACACAAAGCAGGTCTAATCAGAAACACAGAAAGGACGACAGAATTAGATCCAAGTCCTGATGTGGCTACAGGCAAAGAGGAAAAGTTCCCAAAATCCTTGCTTATCGGTAAGCTCAGCCTCAGGCCACCCCACTCCCCAAAAGATATACTCTGAACAGGGTCTGATGTCACTGATGGTGAAGAAGGAAAGCATTCAGAGGAGCAGGGGGAAAAGACCCCATTCCTCCAAGGCAGTGTCTTTGTGCTTAACTCTACAAACTTCAGTTAAATGGTGAAACACACACATCAGAGCAACCAGCCACTGACTAAGCATAAACTGGTCAAACTGACATTTCTTCAGAGTACACTCAAACCTATTTTCACCCTTTTTGTCAACATCTTTGGTAACGTAAACCTTTAGTACAGCCCAGCGAAAACCAAACTGGTTCACAAATTAAATCCCTGTTACCAAAGCCATAGCACCTTAAAAAGTCCTGCCAGTAAGACCTACCAGAGCCTGTTTTATATTTTACAGTCATCCCAATAGAGGGAATAGGAAGCCCCTAGGGATTAATGCAAAAAGAGGATAGATGCATCTCTGCAGAAGAATCAAGACGCCCCCAGCCACAACATTCATGGGTCTCTGCCATTTTCTTTTTCTCTAGTGTGGAATGGGGAACTTCTTCCTAAGTCCTTTCCATATAGGAAAGGAAAGTCCTCCGCTATCTCTGATCATTTAAGATGATGGCTGTATGTTCTTCAGACTCACGGCTTTGAAGCTGGATTGGTAAAAATCAATTACTATAAAAGTCAGATTTTAAAATTTAAATTTTATTTTTCAAAACACAGATCATATTTCTATTTTTTTCTTAAAATAATGAATAAAAAACCCAGTTTACATTAAAAATGTCCTTACTAATAGTCATTGCACAATTTCTGATTGTATTCTAGCAGATCACCTTGGACTATGAAGGTTTGGGCAGGACGTGAAGGAATTTTTGGCGCAGGTGATATTCTCACCAATTCTTCCAGTGAAGGGTAGGGGACTACAGAGGGACAGGCAATTACAAAAAGTGAATGACTGGCTATGTAGATGGTGTAGATGGGAGAGGTTTGGGTTTTGGGACCATGGTTTTCACTTTTAGACAGAGGACTACTGTCTACAGATGAGCTGTACCTCGCAAAGACACAGAAGAATGTTTTTGGTAGCATGAGAAGTCAGATCAAGAACTAAATCCTTCAGGGGTAGGAGATGGCAAGCTCTAAACACAAGGATATGAAATTTAAGAGGAGAAACTGAGGGAGAGAATGGGATCCACAGTAAAACTGGCAATAATAGTATGTCAAGGGATCTTGTGAGAGCTTTGAGTCTAACTGTACAAAAGAAATGGTACCATAAGCTTTAGTAGACTTGGTCTACTTCCACATATGTTAATAGATGAGAACAAACAAGGCTTTAGATGTCTACACACACAGTTTGGGAAACAAACACATAAAGTCCTTGAGCAGAAAAGTAAAAATATGACTTACAGCTATAACAAGTGGGATGACTCACATGATTGAAAGCTAACAAATGAAGGATATAACCCCATGATGGCAACCTATGGCACGTGTGCCAGAGATGGCACACGAAGCCATTTTCCCTGGCATGCAGAGGGTGAGGAGGAAGAGGGGTGTGCCTGTTCCTTCTTCTTCCTGGCCATCCCAGGCCTTCAGCTGCCTCTCCGGAGGCAGCTGAAAGCCGGAGACAGCTTGAGGGGGGGAGGAGGAGGAACAGGCGCTCTGGAGAGGTAGCTGAAGGCTCAGGAGGGTGGAGGGAAGAAGTCCTGCCCCGGAGGGCAGAAGTCCCGCCCCTGGCACCACGTAACACCCAGTGCCGGAAAGACTTTTAGTTTGGGCACTCAGCCCCTAAAAGGTTTGCCATCACTGATATAACCTATCCAAAAAGAATAGAAACAGTATTTAAAGGAGGGGAATACATAAATCCATGAGATTGATCAGAGTGATAAGAAATAAATGGAGAAAGAAAGAAAAGCGACATTGTGGCAGGAGTATGTTACATGCCACCAAAACAAAAAGAGTTGATAGATAATGCTATTCAGAAATAAATTTCATAAATCCCCAAGATGCATTAATTACTAGCTATGGGGGATTTGAATTACCACAATATCTGCTGGAAGACTAACTGCTAAGCATAGACCAGGGGTAGGCAACCTTTCCCCTTTAAGGGCCGAGGGACTTCATCTCCCAGAATCCCAGGAGCTATTGGCCAACATGGGACTATTGGCCAACATGGCTGAGGCTTCTGGGAGCTGAAGTCCCTCGGCCCTTAAAGGGTAAAGGTTGCCTACCCCTGAGCTAGAGGTAGAAACAAGGGGATTGGCAATCTGGATTTGATCTTAAGCAATTGGACAGAGCTGGTCACTGAAATCAAAGTGCTTTGGGGGAAGTGACCATGTAATGCTACAATTCATAATTTTGAAACAGGACAAAGAACAGTATAGTCAAACATACAACAGATTTCAAGAAAGCTGATTTTAACAAGCTCTTGCGAAATACTGGGGAGAATCCCTTGACTAGAATCCTAAAGGATTCCGGCCTCAGAGGGAGTGAAGGGCAGGCCAGCTCCATCAGGCCCAGCCAGGAAAAGTAGAAGGCCCTCCCTCCATCCGTCATCATCTGGCCTCAGAGGGAGAGAAGGGCAGGCCACCTCCTTCAGGCCTAGCTACAGTAAGAAGAAGAACCCTCCCTCCTGTCCATCTGCCATGGTCCAGGCCTCAGAGGGAGAGAAGATCTGCTGGACTTACTCCCCTTCCCCACTGCCATTCCCTTCTCCTTTTGTGTCTTGTCTTTTTAGATGATGATGATGATGATGATAATAATAATAACTTGTTGATGTACTTCTGAACCCTTTGCCATCATTTTGGAGAAACAGGTGAAGTGCCAGAGAACTAGAGAAGAGCAAACATCATCCCTTTCTTCAAAAACTGTAAAAAAGAAGATCCAGGGAACTAACGACTAGTCAGCTGGCTGCAATACCAGCAAAGATATTAGAGTGGTTTATAAAGGAGTCTATTTACAAGTATCCAGATCAGGTGCAAAGTGTGGTCACATCTGCAACTGCTTTTTGTGTCCCCCAACAGTTGCAGATGATACGAAATGGAGTGGTAGCTAATAGGAACAGACTTTAAAGGGATCTTGATAAACTAGAAAATTTGGCTGAAACTAATAGAATCAAATTCAACAGAGACAAATGCAAAATTCTACATTTGGACAACAAAAATTCAGTAAATGTGCATTTATAGGATGAGGGATACTTGGCCTAACAACAGTACATGTAAAAAGGACCTTGACATTATTGTTGATCCATAAATTGAACATGAGCCAGCAGTGTGATGCTGCAGCAAGAAAGGCAAATGCTGTCTTGGTTTATAGTAATAGCATCAGGGAAGTAGTGGTCCTATTATATTCTGCTGTAGTCAGGCCTCACCTGGAGTACTGTGTTCAGTCCTGGGCACTTCGTTTTAGGAGGGAGGTGGGCTCTCCTTCTCTGGCCATTTTCAGAAAGAAGCTAGATAGCCAACTGCTGGGATGCTCTAGATGGATTTCCTGCATTGAGAGGTTAGACTCAGCCTGTGGGGCCCCTTCCTACTCTGTGATTCTATGAATATATTAACAAACAGTTCATAGAGATGGGAGATAACCTGATCAGTTCTGTTTTGCTAGAGGTGTACTTAAAGTGTACATGCTCCTGCACAATACACTCTTTTTAATCCCTGGCCTTTATCTAAGTACAAAGAGAGATAATCTGAGGGAACAGAATATATGTGAACAAGAAAGAGGAGGCTGGATATAAATACTGGATCTAATTTTTTATGTACTGAAAATTGACCTGAAAACAATTGTAAATAAACCCTTGGTGTGTACTTACCTTCTAATGAATGTGGTATAGTGGTTTGCGTGTTGGACTAGGACTCCAGGAGAATAGGGCTGAAATCCTGACTCAGCTGTGAAGACTGACTGGGTGACTTTAGGCATGTTACACACACTTGCAACCTAAGCCAATAGCAAACCTCCACTGAATGAACTTTGTTAAGAAAGCCTTGCCATAGGATGCCATAAGTCAGAGTTTTCTTGAAGGCACACAGTAGAAACAAGAACAACATCTTCTAAGGAAGTATACATCTCTGACTACATATTAAGGGTATGTTAATAATGTACTTCTACTAAAATTGTCACTGGTAATTTTAACTGTGATTTAAATCATTAAAATCTAATCTGATTTTATTTATACCAAATCAATCTTATTTTAACATTGTGTTTTTAGTAGCTATCATCTTAAGTTCATAGAGTCTGTAAACTGGGAATGCTATTTGTTGATATACATCCCTCCCCTAGTTATATATATTTCATGAAAGTGACATTTGTGACCCATTCCCTCATTCCTGACAAAGATTAATTATTTATTCCATAAGTCTCAAAGTAGGGATTTCCCTACCAAAGAAGACTGATGTCTCAGAAGAGTATTCTTATTTTATGTCTGTTTCATAACCCTTGAATCAGACCCTACCATCTACTGTTCGCTGTTTTTTCTGTATAGCATGAAGATGTTCATGCAAAGGACATGTTCTTTTGGTCAAATATGTGTTCATCTTTCAACTTGGTACTAAAAGGACTTCTTTCCTTTTTAACAGAAGAGTAGCAGCTCAGAGTCATTAAGTGACAAGGGTTCTGCTGAATTGAAGAAAAGCTTTGATGCAGTAGTATTTGACATTCTCAAGGTTACACCTGAAGAATATGCAGTAAGTCAATAACAAGTAAATCTTTTGTTAATTTCGTATTGACTCTCTCTTACCGTTACACTGTCTGTCTAATCTTCCAAGGTCTGTCACATTGAAAGTTTGATTTCTGTTATTTACTGAGGAGATAAGCCTTTTTTTCCTAGACTGGATCCACACTGCAGAAATAATCCAGGTTGACACTGTATCATAATCATTGTTGTTGTTAATACTCTTCTTTTTTATTTTTCTTTATATCTCACTTTTGCCTCAAACCCAACTGAAACCAGACTGAAGTGGATCAAGATAATCCACCTCATCCAGGAATCCCTGGAGTTGAGAAGCTACCACACACTCTAGTACCTTGCCCAAAAGCTTTAATTGCCATGGCTCAGTGCTATGGAATCATCGGATTTGTAGTTTGTTGTGGCACCAGAGCTCTCTGACAGAGAAAGCTAAATGTCTCTCACAAAACTACAATTCCCAGAATTCCATAACATTGAGCCCTGGCAGTTAAAGAGGTGTCAACTGGATTATTTCTCCACTGCAGATGCTGCCCTAGTCTGGCAAGTTCCAGCTTTTGAAGATGTAAGGATTTTTTCCCTTCAGGTCAACAGGAAAGATGTGTTGGATATATTACATTAAATAAGGATGTTCAGAAAGAATGGGCAACTGGCAGGTCTTGAGGCTATCTTGGCAACCTTCAGGGTCTTGAAGGACCACATCTCTTTTATTTTTTGCCCCTTCCAAACCCAAATCTTTGATCTTAAATTTTCTTCACTCCATGTTTGACAACAGTGTCCCTAAATCATCTGGGGAAGCAATATCAACCATTTCAGGACTTTTCTACACATTTTTGTACAGCTGTACAGGGGTTTTCCCCAAAACAGGAAGTGTGAGTAATTTGGGATGAATAACATTTTTGGGAGGTCCCAAAATTTGGGGGGCACTGCAGCTGTTGGAGGTACATGTGACCCACAGACTGCATTTTGCCCAGTTGTGGGATGTACTCTGCTATATAGGAATCCCCTGTATTCTGACTCTCAGTGGACTTCAAATTCACCAACTCTAGCCAGCATAGCCATTGATGAGAGATCATTGGCTGCAGCCCATTAGTAACCGGAGGGCCATCTGTTTCTTTCCAGCATGATCAGATATTATCAGCCTTAGCTCATGAGGAAAGAGAACCAAAACAGAGCTGTAGAGATGTGGCTTTCTCTTTGTATCTCTGCATGCTATTGTAACACTTACATTCTCCTTTTCGAGGAGGACAATCATAAAAGAGTGCCTTTTGCCATACACATTTTTCCAGTGCGACAAAAGACATGCTTTTAAAATTGTCTTTCTCAGGAAGAGAATGGAAGTGCTTCAGTGGCATGCAGAGAGGCATGGAGAAAGCAGCTACTCTCCAACTCTGGTTTGACTTTCTTTTCTGATGCAGTAAAGGCTCTTAGTTGGTTATGGACAATAGAATACAGTTGTTGTTGCTACTGCTGCTGCTGTTGTGTGCCTCCAAGTCATTTTTTATTTATAGCGATCCTATGACGATTCTATCATGGGGTTTTCTTGGCAAGTTTTTTCAGAGGGGGTTTGCCATTGCCATCCTCTGAAACTGAGAGAATGTGACTTGCCCAAGGTCACCAAGTGGGTTTTTATACTCGAGTGGGGATTCAGATGCCGAGCTTAAGAGTCATAGTCCAACTCTCAAGCCACTACACCACACTGGCTCTCAGAGAATACAGTAACAATATTTATTTCTCTTCCTTTTGTAGCATAACTTCAAAGAATGGTTTGAGTTTTGTTTGCAGTTTGATTTTAAATTCAAATTTAAGTTTATACTTGTTCCCTACCCCTATACATGAGATTCCAGCCATCTGTGGAACCATAGGATTCAGTGTGGGGGGCTCTAATGAGAGGGTGAAATGGTGGGGGGGGGGGAAGAATGGCCAGATATTTCTGCTCAAATCACTTCTGTACCAGATCTTCACTCTTGAACTAGTTTCTTCCATGCCTATTCTATGCTATTCATAGGATTATTTGACCATTAGGAATGAATTTTAGATTGTGACAGAACCTCTATCCAAACTGGCCCAACAGTTCCAACCCTAGGGCTTCTGTTATTTGCCTTGTTCTTTTACTTTCAGCATCCCTTCCTGGATTTGGTTCTAAGGCCCCAGGGCTAGAGTGGTTTCTGTGTGCTAAAGTATGAGCAGTTCTACCTTTAAGTTCTAAAATGAAAATAGTCAAAGACAGTTGTAGAAAACAAAATCAATAAAGATTTGTTATATAACAGGTAAGTTAAGCAGAAACTTCCTGTACTCTTTCACATTCCCAGCTCCCCAAACTCTGTTCAGATCTTATCAATTCCAAACTTTCTAACTGGCCTTCACACTTAGGCCCTCTTCCATCGTTTTCTGAAGGCTGTGGTTGATTGTCTCTAACCAGACTTGTTCAAATTCTCCACACCAGGAATTTCAGTTGGGAATATATGGGGTAAGAAAGCACTGTTGTGCCAATCTGGATACAAGCCATTGTGTACCAGGTGTCAGAATAAACCATTCTGATTCCTATCACTCCAAATGAAGTTTGTCCTGTTCATTTTTGTATATCACTTGTTTTGTTGTATGCATAGTATTATGCTTGTCTCCTTGCTTGGATGACAATTGAGCAGAATACCTCTGGTTTCCCAGAATTGATTTTATAGTACTTACTAGCTTAGGGGTTTTTCAAGCTACCTCCTATGATTCCAGAGAATTTGCATGATCCTCGCTTTTCAGTGGTTTATGACTAAAACATAGGACATAAACCAGGAAGAATCATATTTATAATTTTGACTATGTGTATCTGTTGCAAGAGCGGGCCTTGATCCCCTTCACATGGCTCTATTTGTTAAAAAACTGCTTTTGCCGATCAGGGATAATGCTATGAGTATGATATTTCTATTTAGTGTTTTCCCATAACATGTAAAGTGAATGCTCAAAGAAGGGTGTTACTCCAGAGAAGTTGAATAGTGAAGCTGCCTGGTAACCTGTAACAAATTGAACTTTATTTTCTTAGTTTAGAATCTCCTGATCTTAAACAAATGAATGCCTGCGAGTAATAGACATATCTAGCACTGTCCCATTTACTTATGAGCATTGGTAGTTGTTTCTTCTCTTGATTATGCCAAATGCCTGCAGCTCTATATGAGGGGGTTTCATACTTTAATCATCTTTAAAAAAATGTGTCAGGAAGTTTGTTTTGATTTGAAGTTGTTAACTTATCTCTACGTAGTCCCCATCCAGATTTACACATTCTTCTTCGTGGTCTCTGCGAATCACACAAATGGGTTTTATCTGCGCATGCGCAGCAACTTCAGAAACTTGTGGAATCGCTAGGCAGAACTTTAATTGCAACTTTTTGGCGGTAGCTCCACCCATCCCTATAAAGTCCCCCAGCGGTCCCGCTCTTCCCCAGTTCCTTTTGTCCGCCGCGTTAGCAGCTTCGAAGGAGCTTCTGTTGGATTCGCTTGTGACTTCGGCCTATTGACTCGTGCTTGACCTTTGCTATTCTTACGACTGCTCTGCTGGATTGTCCTCAAAAACATCTGTTTGCTCATTGATTGACCCGGATTGACCCTGACTTCGATACTTGGTTTGAGAGTTGGATTTGGAGATGTCGTCCCTCACTTTCAAACAGTGTGAGAAATGTGGAAGGAAGATTCCTGCCTCCGACTCCCATTCCTCTTATGCCTGGGTGAAGGCCATAATCCGCAATCATCTGGCTTATGCAGGTCCATGACCTCCCAGGCCCTTCGGAATAGGGACAAGAGGCTCAAGGTAGCTCTTTACGAGCAGGCTCTTTGTCCCGCTTCAGCCCCAGTGGCTGGACCTTCAATTCCCGTGAAGGCTCCGGCAAAGACCAAATTGAGTCCCAGGAAGAAAACATCCAAGTCGGATGGAGACTCTGGGAAGGATCGGGAAAGGCCTAAGAGAGCTCAATCTGAGCTTGGTTGTTCTCCCGAGGGCCACTGGGCCAAGAAAGCATAGAAAAGGAGGCATTCTTCCTATAGGGAGAAGTCCAGAGATTCCTCCTCGAAGAAGGCTCATCCCTCCACTTCTGAGGATTCGAAGCCTAAAGATTCGGTTTCGTCGTCTGTACAGCCTCTTCCACCTCCGACCTCTAGATCTTCATCCCCAGTCGTGGGGCCGTCCTCTGCGGTACTGAAGCCTTCTGTTCCTCAAAGCGCGGCCACCACAGTACCAACACTTCTTTACATTGAGCCCCAGCCCATCCTCGATACCGAGTCCGAGGGGGAACTACATGATGATGTCCCTATCCTGACTCTTCAAGCTTCTTTGCTGCAGCCTGATCAGGTTTGAGATTGGTCTTCTGGCTCTATCACACACTGGGATCAAGGGGCTCTAGGATCTGAGGCGGATGGCACTGTTCTGGTAGTGGAAGATGAGCGTTACCTGTTGCCGGTTGACCCTCAGACCCTCCAATCTATTGCCATGACACCGCACGCGACTGCCGCTCGAGCCCGAGCTCATACATCAGCCTCCTCTGAGCCGCCTACAGCTCCACCAAGGTGCCAGTTTCTACACATGAGGCCTTTACCGGACTCTCCTCAAGAATCCTGATCTCAGTCCATGTGTCCTCAATCCCGAGGATCCCATCACTGCGTTTCCTCTCACCACTCAGTGTCGTCTCAATCCACGTCTCCAGGTTCTGATCATCAGTCTGTGATGTCGATTTAACACATGGGAAATGCGCTGGACATTGAAGTGGCGAGATCTGATGATCCGACGCTGTGGACTCTATTGAGAGACGAGTTCATGGGAAGGTCCCAACCCCTCCGGCCCTGGGGTTCCTACCATCCCTCCAAAAGATTGCTCAGTGCTCCTGGTCTACTTCTGCCATCATCCCATCCACTTCACGGAAAATTGAAAATCTGTACTGCATCGCTCCGGCTCAGACATCTTGGCTTTTTGAGCATCCCAAACCCAATTCGGCTGTCGTGGAAGGTGCTCAAATTCTATCCACCCCAAAGACCTCCACTTCACCAGTTGATAGAGACAGTAAAAAGATTGGTCTCGCCAAGAAGTTTTATGCCTCGGCAGTGCTTGACATGAAGGTGGCGAATTATGCTGCCCCTTTTGGATGATCTACCAGAAGACAAGAGACCCCTGGCATTGGCCCTCCAAGCAGAAGCCCACTCAATCGGTGGTTAGCAGATCATCTCAGCTCGTCATTCGGCTGACTGCGCAGCCAAGATGATCTTTGGTTTTGTGGCTTTGAGGAGATATGCATGGCTCAGGTCTTCGGATCTGACACACACCCCCCCCCCCATGCGAAGAACATGATTGAAGATATGCCGTTTGATGACTCCGGCCTGTTCAACAAGAACACGGATGAACGTCTGAATTTTCGATACCGAATGAAGACAGCAGCACGCAAACATGGTATGCCCTCCTCCTCTCAGTCACATCGCTGCCGCTTCGGAGGTCAACGCCCCTGGTATCCTGCTCAGCAGCACAGGCCTTATTTCCACCAAGAGAGGCAACCTGAGCAGCCCAGGCAGAGGCACCAATCCCAGTCGTCCTCTTCCTCTGATCATCGTCCACCCATCCAACCACGGTACCGCATGGGTACCGCAAGAAGGAAGCGGAACACCCCAAAAAGTCCCTATGAAGTGCTGCTGCGCACTTTGTCCCCAAGCCCTTCGGAGATAGGTTGAGGCCCTTTTCTGACACATGGTCTCTAATAGCATTGGACTCGTGGGTCGTTGATATCGTGTATCATGGCTATGCCCTTGAGTTCACTGAGCTCCCTGTTACTGGAGCCTTTATCTCCACCCCCCTCCAACACCCTACTCAACGAAGTGCGCACTTTATTGGCCAAAGGCACTATAGAACCCGTGGATCCTGTTAACCTCCATTTTGTTTTTTCTCATGCTACTTCATGGTACCGAAGAAGGACTCGGTGCTCTGCCCTATCTTAGATCTTTGTTCCTGAACTAGTGTATGGACTACAGGCAATTCTGTATGGTAACTCTTGCATCTATTCTACCATTGTTGCAGGAGGACCACTGGAGGGCGACCCTCGATCTCAAGGATGCTTATTTTCACATCGGGATTCGGGAGGACCACAGGAAGTTCCTAGCCTTCGCTGTAGACCGCCAGTTGTTCCAGTACAGAGTGTTACCTTTCAGTCTCTCCACGGCACCAAGGGTGTTCATGAAGTGCATGGCGCCCATCATAGCCTATCTTTATCAGCAGGCCATATCAGTCATACCTCGACGATTGGCTCCTGGTCGCTCCGTCTCAGGATCATCTTGTCCAAGACATCAACTTCACTGTGTCTCTTCTCCAGTCGTTGGGCCTCATGATCAACTTTGAGAAGTCCAACCTCACTCTGATGAAGAGAATCAGATTCATCGGGGCCATTCTGGACTCAGAGATCTTGATGGCTTATCTTCCTATGGACCGGTTCCTAGCTTTGAAAGAGGCAGTGAAGGATTGTCTACAACACAGGCACGTCAGAGCTCATTCTGTCTAGGTGGCCTTGGGCTACATGGCCTCCACAACCTACGTAACACCTTGGGCCTGTCTACATCTCAGACCTCTGCAGGCCTGGTTTCTGCCGGTGTCGGATCCTACACGTGATCTTCCATCCCGGTCGCTCACGGTACCAAGGGCGGTGTCTCAGCCCCTGCGTTGGTGACTTGATCCCAACAATGTTTGTAAAGGCATGTCATTCCTACCTCCACAGCCCCAGATATCCCTGACGACGGACGCGTCGATGGAGGGATGGGGGGGCCACGTCCTCGACCTTACTATCAAGCACCATTGGCTTCCACAAGAGCGGCAGCTCCATATCAACGAGCTTCAAATGCTGGCTGTGGAGAAGGCCCTGCGAGCTTTCGAACCCCTGCTTTGGTGGTTCTTCTATCAACAGACAACACCATGGTCATGTATTACATCAACAAGCAAGGAGGTACGAGGTCCTTGTCGCTTCTCGAAATCACACTGCGGATTTGGAACTGGTGCATCCCAAGGGGCATCACCCTTCAGGCAATTCATCTTCCTGGAGAGGAGAATGAGCTGGCGGATCAACTTAGCAGGTCCTCGAGCTCATGCCATGAGTGGCGTCTCCATCCTGAGACAGTTGCCTATCTATTCCGGACGTGGGGAGAGCCCGAGATCGACCTCTTTCCCTTCCCTCTGAACAGTCAGTCCCGCCAGTTCTGCTCCAGATTCAAGTCCCCGGGATTTCAAGGGGATGCGTTCCTGTTCCAGTGGTCCAGGAAACTGGTTTACAGCTCCCCCCCATTCCCTCTCATCACAAGGGTGGTTGCCAAGATCAAAACAGACCTTTCCAATGCCATTCTTGTCACTCCTTGGTGGCTGAGGCAACCATGGTTCACTCTACTCTTGAACCTATCCAGGAAGAGGTTTCTCTGTCTCGAACCTCGTCTCGATCTTTTCTTTCTCCATGACAGCCAAGTACACTACCCAGACATAGAGAACTTACCACTGGTGGCTTGGAGGATCCAGCTCTAGAAAATCGTCCACTCTCTGTCAGAACAATTATCCAAGCTTCTCTCAAGTCCTCTACACAAAAGTCTTATGCTTTGAAATGGGCAAAGTTTGCGGCTTTCCTAAATAGCAGGAACCTTCACCTGTCCTGTGCCTCGGTACAGAACATTCTGGAGTTCCTCATGACTTTGGTTGACTCTGTGCTGGGGCTGCAATCTGCCAATCTGCTAAGTGCTACTTGTCAGCCATCTGTTCCCATTATCAATTTCAAGACAGACCCTCTTTTTTTAAAGAACCCTTGGTAAAAAGCTTCCTCAAGGGTTTGGCTAACCTACACCCTCCCGCATCGGTACCTCTGGTAGCGTGGAGAATTCAACCTTAAGCTCACTCCAGCCTATCTACAGATGGTAATTGAAGCAGCCCAGAAGCCTTCTACCACAAGGTCCTACTATTACAAGTGCAAGAAGTTCAGGGACTTCCTTTCATCCAGAGGGATTCCTCCATCCCGTGTCTCGGTACCGATGGTACTTGAGTTTCTTCTTTCCCTCTCTGAATCAGGACGTTGCCTTGCTTCTATTAAATGCTACCTCTCTGCTATTTGTTCTCATTACCAGCTGGATGGCAAACTGTCTTTCTTCTCTGTCCCCTTGGTCAAGAGATTTCTTAAAGGACTCAACAACCTACACCCACCATCCTCGGTACTAACGCCGGCTTGGAGCCTGGACTTGGTACTGTCTTACCTCTCTACAAAACCTTTTGAGCCTATGGCTACTACTGGCATCACAATCTGGTTTGGATTCGAGGCTGTGGTTGCCCTCTCTGTACAGAAGCCAGCTACATCAAACCTTTGGTTGGGACCATGATTGTTCCCTCTGTATTGAGGTGCACTACTGGCTAGCACTCCCCCTGAGTTGGGACCATAGCGTTTCCCTCTGTACTAAGGATCACTACTCTGTCCAATTCAGAGACATGCTAGTCCCTCCCTTGGAGGCCCATTGCAGCTCCTACAATTCATCCCTCGGGGGGCTGCTATTAATCACTCATTCAGCCTTCGGGCTCTGGTCACCTTGGCACACACTCGGTGGGACTCGAGGCTGTGATTACTGCTTCTATACCGAAATCTACAATTTCATGCTTCATTCTGCCACTCATTTCATTCAAATTCGACCCAGGTTTAAAGTTGTTCCCTCGATGCCAAGGGATGGCAGAGTCAGCCGGATATTCACAATCGACTTTGTTTCCATGTCAAGACTTGGTACCAGGGCTATCTTATATAGCTGTTTTCTAAAATGTGGTGCTCCCTCCTTACTGAAGTGGGCACCACCATTTCCATGTTACATTCTTGTGATAATGTGCTTTGTCTCTGTTCACCAGAGCACCCTCGATACCAACGGTCCTCCACTCTCCACAGGACTGGAGGATCAGATTCAACAATTGGTTGCTTTTCTATACCTAGGGACACTACCATTATACACTTGTTACCACCACGGTTGGAATCGTCTTCTTTCCCCCCTTCAGAGACTTGGATACCATCACTCATCCTCTAACACCAACAATATTCTTGTATCACCCACTGATACAGATATATTCTGGGATGTGCTTTGTCTCCACATAACTGGGACCAATGCCATCGCTTCCTTTAGACTACCAATGATTACGCTTCCATCCTGAGGGCCATTAACGTTCCAGGCTGGCTACAAATGATACTGGGGTGATCATACCCCCTTTTATTCCCAGTCTGACATTAATGCTTTCATTCCTCCCCATTGGTGGCTTTCAGAATGTACTTGTTCCCTCTGTCTCAAAAGAGGATTTTCACTTCCCCTGTACAAGTGTCAGTGAAAGTAATTGGTGTCTTCTTCAAAAGGCCACTACATAAGACAAACATTACAAGCCTTCGCTCCATACACACACCCCTTCCAAGGGGTTCTTATCGGTGTCACACCTATGAAATATGTGACAGGCTATTTACTGTTGGGTCTCTAGCTGGGATGAGCTCATCTCCTATACTGACCATCGATTACAGTGCAATCTCCTTCGGCCCCATTTCAGTCAAAAACTGTGTCAGTTCTTTCCCAGGAAAGCCCTCTGGCGACATCCCTGCAATCCGACCCTCCATTTCACAAATTTGTCCACCCCTGTGGACACTTCATGATCTTAGGACATGCACGCTTGTCCCATCCCTCCAGGCTGACTGATGTCATAACGTCTGGTTCTTCCAAGCCTCTGGTCTCACGGCGTCTTTTGGTGAGGTGGTGATAATTCAGATCTCCATCTACAATCCTGCCAAGGCTAACTATGCACTTTGCAGATGTCCTGGGACTTCTCTCTCTTTACAGAGAAGCTTGTGCTCCCCCAGTTTTAGTGCTCTATCAAAGTGCACTTCACGCTTCATCACGCACCCCAAATCTATACGATAAAGGGTTTCGCACATGTCTAGGAGCTGGGCTTGTGGCTTTAACGTCTATTCCAGCTCCTGTGCCTTAAAAGTCTTCTCTCATGAACCACTCATGACAAATTAACACCATATTGATCCTTATATATATCGTCACTGACCACTTCTCACTGTTCCTGCCAAGTCATTTTATCCTTGGTAC
Source organism: Phrynosoma blainvillii (assembly GCA_026167975.1). Lineage (NCBI taxonomy): Eukaryota > Metazoa > Chordata > Lepidosauria > Squamata > Phrynosomatidae > Phrynosoma > Phrynosoma blainvillii. The sequence continues at coordinate 161,829,600 of JANUYF010000004.1, forward strand.
AACTTCTCCAGGACATCACTGGATGGAATAACATTCCCACAGAGATCTCTTTATAGGTACAGTGTGAAATCCCTTTACGTGTATAATGCTATGACTAATCTTCTAGTCATTACACCAACTACTATTGTTTTTTTGGGACTTTCACCAAGAACTACATGTTTCATGCTGATAGCCTGAAACATTAACTTACACACAGCATGTCTTGTGGGTCATAACAATTGAATATCATGTTATTTCACTCTCACTGTTGTTAGTGTCTTTGCTGTGACTAGATGAGGTTCTATTCCTCCTCTTTGATGTCTACCAATATTCTAGAAGCTGTTATTGCAGCTTCCTCAGTTCAATACCATCAGGCTCTCCCTATATAAGACAATATCCAGATATCCTACTGCCCACTTTATGGTGCAGTCAGTTGTTTCTGCCATTTTTGCTGGTGTTGCCCAACCATCTCATTGCTGGGCACACATGGCCTATTTCACATTTATGTGAATGTTTAGCCCTAGATTGTTTAGTGTTCTAGGCATTATCTGTCGATGCCATAATCTTCAAACGATAGATTAGAGGCTTATCAGGTCACTGCCCCTTTTCATCTTGAAAGATTCCCCTTGACACATCTTTAATTTTGAGGGTTTGCCAAACCCTCTTTTTCCTGTTTACCAATGTCATGTCCTGGACAGCCTCGCATTGTTGCAAGTCTCTTGCCTTCGCATTGGTTTCCATTCATCTCCTATATCAGACAGAGTCTGTATACCTTCCTTCTTGTTGCACTTGTCCACTTGTAGTAGTGAACTACTTTCACTACCTACTGGATAGCTTTGCCATTATTTCCATTGTTAGCAAACCTGTGCTGTTTAGGTCAGAGATTCTCCCTTGACCTTAGCCATACATCTGCCTTATTATTACAGACCATCTAGGTCTATCAACAGACTGTGCAATGTATGGGTTAGCTGGCAAGCCTAATTTCCCTGCCACTGGGCATGTCTTACCTGCTTCCATTATGTCTCATTATTATAATCTCAACTTGTCTTATAGGGTCATGATTTTAGCGGGACTGTTCGTCCCTATATTTACATGCCTAGGGCTCAGATTCACAAATAGTGACTTTGTTTTGAGGCAGTGTACCGTTTTATGTGGCATGGCACTCCCTCCTCCATTGACTTTAGCTTGCTAGTCTGATTAACCCATTTGTGTGATTCGCAGAGACCACGAAGAAGAAGGACAGGTTGCTTACCTGTAACAGTATTTCTTCGAGTGGTCATCTGCGAATTCACACAAATCCCGCCCATCCTCCCCTCAAGTTGTGCCCTGCCTCTTCTTCAGTCCTGGGCTGCTGTTTTGCTGATTTGGCGTCCATGGAACTGAGGGTTTAGGCGGGAAGCCGGCCAATAAGGCAGTTGGAGAGTGGGCGGGGCTACCGCCAAAACGCTTCTAAAAGCTCTAAGAAGGTTCTGAAGTTTGCTGCGCAGGTGCAGAATAACCCATTTGTGTGAATTCGCAGAGAACACGAAGAGGAAGTACATTGATACCTGACTTGAAGGTTTAGTTATTATTTATTTGAGATCATTACGGGTTCTACTTGAATTCAGACTTGACTCTTATGCAACTCTTACTGTTTATCCCATTTACAGACTAAAATTTGTTGACTGTTGAATTACATTCACTCCTTCATGCACTTGAATGCAATGCATAGGTGCCTAATTTACTTTGGCTGATATTTGTGCCAATAAACATTCTTGTTTGCACCTGCAAGTCTTGTGTCAGGACACTCCCTCCTCCATTGACTTTAGCTTGCTAGTCTGAATAACCCATTTGTGTGATTCACAGAGACCATGAAGAAGGAGGACAGGTTACTTACCTGTAACAGTATTTCTTCGAGTGGTCATCTGCGAATTCACACAAATCCCGCCCAACCTCCCCTCAGTCGTGTCCTGCTCTATTTGATAACCTTGCTGTCGCTCTTTAGCGGCGTACTTGGAACTGAGAAGCAAACGGGAACACGGGGCCTATATAGAGGTGGGCGGAACTACCGCCCAAAAGTTGCAATCCAACTTCTGCCTAGTGATTCCAGAAGGTTCCGAACTAGCTGCACATGCACAGATAAAACCCATTTGTGTGAATTCGCAGATGACCACTCGAAGAAATACCGTTACAGGTAAGTAACCTGTCCGTCTGATGTGCAGTCTTCCTCTCTTTCTACTGTCCTCTACCTTCACTAGTATTACTATATTGTCTAATGAGTCATGATATGACTAAAGGACAGCAGCCTCAGTTTCGTCACCTTGGCTTCCAGGGAATATTTAGGCTTGATTTGATCAAGGACCCATTTGTTTGTCTTTTTGGCTGTCCATGGTATCCTTAGCACTTTTCTCCACCACCACATCTCAAATGAGTATTTTCTTTCTGCTTAGAATCAATATTGTCTTCTGTACAATCCTGTTTAAGTTGTAGATCCCTCATTTCATATTGGACAGGTTGGAGTGAAACAATGTAAAATTCAGGAGCTAAGAGCAAAAATTGGTTTGGGAAAAGCAAAGACTCTTAGCTGAGGAGACATACAAAGCTTTTAGTTATTGTTTATTTAGGTGGTAAGGCTAGTGAGAGAGCAAGTGTGCTATAGTTGTTTGAGCGTTAGACTATGACTCGAGACTATGATTCAAATCCCTGCTTGGTCATGGAAACCCACTGGGTGAGCTTGTGCAAGTTATATTTTTTCAGCCTCAGAGCAAGGCAAAAGCAAACCCTTCTGAACAAATTTGCCCAGAAAACCCTCTGGGCTTAGGGTTGCCATAATTCAGAAACAACTTGAAAGTATGCAGCAAACAATAGGTTTGTGGAGACAAGTAAAATGAGAACAGGAAACCTATGGCCTTGTCTACACTGGTGAAAAACACTGCACTAACCCAAAAGCCAGTGTTGGCAGTCTTCACGACATATGGTTACTTTCTGGGAGGATCCATTTTTTTTTGTCCTTAATCTGACTTTGCTCCAAAGTAAGCAAAGCCAAGGAAAACCCTGGGGTTCCCAGGAAACTCTAGAGTGTGTCTGGTTCTTTTGGCTGTGTGGACAGCTGGACTGGACTTGGTTCAGTTGATCCCATTGTCTACATGCCAAGAGCCATGTCATTCCCCCTTACCAGGCACTAAGCAGTGTAGGTAAGGGGATGGATCCCCTTCAGAACTTACCCTGCTGCTTCCTCACCAGCCAAGCAGCTCCCTGGCCAGTGTGCCAACACTTCTGCTGTGGTCAGAATGGGACACCCATTTGATCAACAGGGAGAGGGTAGAACAAACCCCCTAGATCACATAGCTGGACATCTCCAGGAGGTGTCCAGCCATGTGATCTAGGAGGGTGAGTGAAATCACTGACTGTGACATCTCCAGGAGGTGCTCAGCCATGTGATCTAGGAGGGGAGATTGCTCTACCCCCTCCTTGTTGATTGCACAGGCATCCTGTTTTGGCCTCAACAGAAGCACTGGTATGCCTAGTTGGCCTTACACAGAGTAAGGAAGAGATGCAACAGCAGTTCCAAAAACAAGCCAGGCCAGCGAACAATATCTGGACAATGGCACACCATCACACTGGATTGAGCTCAGTATGTGTGGCTGCCATCATCATTGATCTGGGGCCAGTCTGGAGCATAATGCTTCATACTGGCCACTAGATGACGTGACTGGTATAGATGAATCCTCTGTATGAGTATGTAGCTCTTTTGAATTCTCAGCACCTAAGTCTCTGCTACTGGGGTAGGAAATGAATTTTATTGTCTGATATATTTCCTCTCTTGTGCTGCGGTGGCAACTGAAATGATATATTATGGGGACATAGAACCTGGGGAGGGCATGGCCATCATTCTGATTAGGGCTGCGATTGTATGTCAGACATTTGACTTTGACTCTGACTTTATTTTTCTTCTCTCTAGCTTCGACCCCAATGGCCAATGTATATTAGTAATAAAAAATTACTATATTAAAATGGTAGCACAAGGCATTTCACCACCACCATGTAATTCAGGCTACTTAGACTGATAGGACATAACATCTATTTGATTAAAATTTCTGAACAAGAAAATTTTCCTAAATTCCTATGAAATTAAATACACAAACTAGGCACTTAATGTTATAAGTGCATTTTTCTAGTTTTTAAACAGTAAAAAGTCCAGTATTGAAGAACATATTTCACAGAAGCACAATTCCTAATTTTTCCAAAACTTTTTCTTTAAGGGCCAGATAACGCTAATGGATATTCCTGTATTTAAAGCTATTCAACCAGAGGTAAGTGTTTTGAATTTACATAAAGTAGGAGACAGGCTTCCTTTTGATGTCAGGCTATACATATATTTTGGAACTAAAAATGTGAACATTTGTGTATGCACAAAGAATTTGTTTTCTGTTTTTCCTGAATTTTACACAGTTAGTTTTAGAACAGATAGCTTTAGGACTTTGATTTATCATTAATTATATTGTTGACTCTTAGTATATCAAAAGGTGACTTGAAGGCACATGCACACACACATATCAGTAAGAATTAAATCTATTTTTGCTGTTGAGATTCTCTTGGCAGCTGGACAGAGAATACTAGAAATGTGAAGTTTTTATATTTTTCCTGTGTTTGAATATGGAGGGGAAAAATTCATAAGTCAAGTGCAGATATTTTGTGATAACAAAACAAGACAGAAAACAATGTTGTCAAGGCCTTAGAGGTCCTAGCTAGCTGTAATTTGTCATTGGTCTGTAGCCTTCTGTGCTTGTCATAAATCTTGGAGTAGGTAGGAGTATTCAATACCAAGAGCTGGACAAGCAATTCTTTCAGACTCTATGGTGCTGGCCTGCTATGTACCTACATTATGCAAAGCTCTGGATCTGAAGATCATTGTCCTCAGATCAGAAATAATTGTGGTTGAGAACAAAATGTCAGGCCTTAGACGTGTATACTGAGTCAGTTTTTGTATTTCCTAAACATGTAATTCAACAGAAAACATTATTTTGCTGTGCACATGTGTTTAATTTTAAAGTGGTTCTCTTCTACTTAAAGTAAAAAAAGAAAAATATACCCAAGTGGTCAAAGTAAATAACTTTAGTTTTGGAAGTTCCCATTTTTATAAAGCTGTTCCTTCATTAATACATTTCTGTTTAATCATGCAATGTCAGTTTTTTAGCCAGTATCCTTAAAAGATGGCTTTCATCTGCTGTGAAATAAGCAGTTGGTTAACACAACAAATCCAATCTTGATCGGACTTATTTATTTATTATCTCTGAATATGTCCTTAAATTACCTCATATTGAGGATTTGCAGTGTTTGTGGTATACTTAATTCTCTGTGTACTTTTTAAACACAAAATTCTTCCAAAGCAAATGAACCTCTTCCAAAAAGAATTTCTAATAGGAGTTAGCACTGTATCTCTGTATGGTAAATATTACTTTCATGCTAGTACAGGAGGATTTTTGTAAGAACCTAGTAAATAGCAAATGTATTGAGGAGATTGTTTATAAAATCTCAAATGTTCTTTTAATTTAAGTTAATAGATGTTGTCACTTTAAAATGTAGTCCAACGTAGTAGTATTAGCTTACAATTACTGTATTGTATTACAATTAATTGTGTAATAATTTGTTTTTAAAATAGAAATTTCACATAAAATCAGCACTATTTATCTACCTTACTTTAAAGAAACTGTCCTTAAAGAAGGAATGTACCGGTATATTGATAGCTTCCAATCTGTTGGCCATCATTTTGTTTTCCATATCTATTGACATATGTTGGTTAGCACTAAATTTGATGTGGATTGCAGCAGTTCAATTGGAATATCATCTGTTCCTGGTGATTTGTTTTTCACTATTTCTCTTATTGCTGTTTCCACTTCACTTTTTAGGATTTAGGATTTATCTTCATATGGCTCTTCATTCCATGTGTCCTTCATTTTGTCATCTCTTTTGTATAATTCTTCTGTGTATTGTATCCAGCATCTTTTTTTATTCCACCCTGATCTTGAATTATGTTATTTTTATTGTCATAGATGGTCCCAGTCCTTGGTTTGAATCTTCCTTTGATTCCTTTTATTTATAATTTACATTTATTGTTTCATAATAAACATTTTATTTCACTGTTAGGGTTGTTGTTGTTGTTTTTTTTGTCTGTTTTAATGGCAGAACATCATTTATAATAGGCCAGTTGATCTGGAAATTATTGATAGCTATATGTCTAAACATAGAGTGACAATAAAATATAAAATTTAGATGCAACTGAGTATATGGAGGTATGGTTATCCATTATATCCAGCAGTGTGTGTTAGATCAATTTTCAAAGTATACTTTAAACCAGTGATGGCAAACCATTTAGAGACCGAGTACCCAAACAGCAACCCTAAACCCACTTATTTATCGCAGAGTGCACATCCCTCTGGCTTTCTAGTAACGAACTCTGGCAAACTTTGTGCTGGGGTGATGGTACATGTACCCACATGTGTGCCACAGGTTAGCCACCACTGCTTTAGACTAACGTATCCTATAAAACAGAGATTTATATATAATAGTCCCAACCAGAATAGAATCACTGAATCAGTGTGGAGTTTGAATAGTTAGGTAAGTTCCATTGCTTCAGTGGCTCCGTTCCGCTTGGGACTAGCAGTTAGATTTAGGCCCTAACATTTTTTGTCTCTTTTCTTGCATCTCTCATGTTTTACTAAGATTATATACATCATAGAGAATTTTGTTTTATCTGTCATTGTTCTGAAATGGGCAGTTCATAAGAAGACAGCAGGTGTCCTAAGCAGATTTTCTAGTGCACAGTAGATGGGAGTAAAAAGACACATTTTGGATCACAACTGTTACCAGTGTCTGAAGCTCTTGTCATGTCTTCTTACTTGCTTGTCTTGGCTTCCTCATCCTTTCTGAGCCCCTTCATAATTTCCATATATGAAATAGGTTTCCAGTTTAGTTTATTAAGAAACTATAATAGGGAGAAAACATAGTTGGTACAGTTTATATGTAAAGGAAAACCACACCTTGATCAATCTGTATAGCTGGAGAAGGTAAATAAAGTAAAGGTTCAAGTTCAAATAGCCAGATTATGGTTTGCCATCATGTGTGATTCAAACTAATGATAATGTTTTCTTACTAGCCTGTGTTATCTAGTCATAATAGACCACCTTGGTCATTTCTGCAATTTATAAACTGAGAAAATAAATGAACAGTACTAAAGTGCATGGTTAGGAGAGTCTTTCAAAAACAAGGAAATGCAAAACTGAGCCATTTATGTTCAATTCTTTACCATCATTTCACCAAAACACGAATAAAAATATTAGAGATTAGAACTCAAAGAGAATTATGCAGAATGCCGTTGTACTCCTCCAAGTCTAACATTCTTAAAAATACTGCTTATGGTTCTTAAAGACTGACTCAGAGCCTATAGAAATCTGAATAGAAGGAACAGTCCGAATCTGCAATCGTAGCTCTTAAATCCAGCCTCATTTGTAACCTCTAGGCAAAATATAATTTTATGTTTGGCATGGTGTTCTGCTTCACTGATAAAAGGAAAAACCCTTATCGTTTTGCAATCCGTGTAAACTATTACATTGATCTAAAATTACCTAGGAACTCTCAAGCTGTGGTTGGAATAAAAAGGAGAAATACAGTTCTGCACCAAATGCAGTTGCCTTTACGAGAAGATTCAACCATGTAAGTTTCTATTTTACATATTTTGTTCCAGCTGTATATCTAAAAGCATTTTATTTGCATGGTGTTTTTTTTTTTAATGATGCCACCTCTTTCTGTTGTGAAATGTTGCTGTGATTTTGTCACATAGCTTTTAAAATCTCCTCCCTCTCTATCTAAATATGATGCTAAGTTGTGTTGTTATTGTTATCAGTCTTATTAGATATGCCATAATTACTTATAAACTCTTTCATATTGTGTATTGGATATGGATGCATTGTCAGAAAATAGGTTGGATCCATCTGTCTGTAGAGAGTGTACTATTTAAGTAGCCCTATCAGAATTATATTGAAGTAGTGATCTGTTGTTTTTTTTAAAACAGATACCTCATAAGTTGTGCCCCTGCCTGTTGCAGCTGTGCTTGAGTGGTCTGAAACATAAACTGTTTTGTCATATATCAGAAAGCAGTGCAAATGGAGCAAAGTTGTAGGATTTTTAAATTGCCATTTGTATGTCTCATATTCAGTTTATGTGATAATAAGCAGACTTATACCCATGTTGATCCCTTTAGAACTATTTAATATTCACCAGGGAATTCAAACTGGCATTTGAATTCTTGGTACCCAAATCATTGGTTAAAGTAGATTTTTTGTTGCTGTTGTTGTTGTGCCTTCAAGTGGTTTCTGACTTAATGGTGACCCTAAGGGATTTTTTTGGGGGGGGGAGATTTGTTCAGAGGAGGTTTGGCATTGCCTTCCCTTCAGTCCGAGCCAGGAATTGAACCCTGTTTTCCAGAGTCGCAGTCCAACACTGAAACCAGTATGCCACAAATGTATGTTATTAATAAGGGGAAATGAAGCCAAAAACAAACAATCCACCCTATTAATCTCCTTGCAATCTGACAACTCAGAAATAGGAAACAGAATGAGAAAGGCAAAAAGCCCATGATACAAATTTGGAAAATTCTTTCTCAGCTCTGCTGTAAAGCCAGTAACTACCAACAGCTCCAATAAAGCCAGTGGAAACAAAAACTAAAGAACACTATAAAACAGATGAAAGAATGATATTCATTCAAGGAAGACCATTTGAAGATGAACCTACCGTTTTAGAAAGTGAACTGGAACCTACAGTCATGGCACTTGGGAGAAATAAATTACCAGGAACAGATGGCACCAACAGAGTTGCTTCAAGATACAGGTACAGAATCTACTCTGGATCCAACTAAAATTTGTCAACAAATATGGAAAAGAAAAGAATGGCCCACAGATTGGAAACATTCAATATACATTCCAATCCCCAAGAAAGGGGACAATAGAGATTGCAGTAACTACAGGCTGATCACATTAATCTCCCATGCAAGCAAAGTGATGCTCAAAATTCTTCAACACTCTTACCATATATGGAGCAAAAAATGCCAGATGTCCAAGATGGATTCAGGAAAGGAAGAGGCATTAGCAATCACATGCAAACATATGTTGGATAATGAAGCACACAAAAGAATTTGAAAAGAAAATCAGTCTGTGCTTTATAGCTTAAAACCTTTGACTGTGTAGGTCATGAAAAACTTTGGATTGTTCTTAAACAAATGGATGTGCCACAAAATTTGATGGTGCTGATGTATAATCTGTACTCAGGACAACAGGCAAGGGTGCATTTTATCACACTGTTTAACTTGTACACTGAATGTGTCATATGTAAATCAGTATTAGACTTGGAAGAAGGAGGTGTGAATATTAGACAAAGGAACATCAACAATTTAAGATATGAAGATGACCTCATCCTAATAATAGAAAATAGCAAAGACTTGGAAAGATTACTGAAGGAAGTCAAGGAAGAAAGTACAAAGGCAAGTGTACAAAATAAGGACCACAGATGATTTGTATAACTTCAAAGTACGGTGTGTTATGAAGATATTGAAATAGTTAAAGTTTTCCCATACCTTGGCTCAATCGTTAATCAGAATGGAGACTGCAGTTAAGAAATCAGGAGAAGACTAGGAGTTGGAAAGGCAACCATGAAGGAAAGTGTCAAGATATCATTGGACAGTAAAGTTAGAATTGTACATGCCATCATATTTTCCTTTTCTATACATGATTGTGAAAGCTGGACAGTGAAAAAAGCTTATAGCAAGAAAATAAACTCATTTAAAATGTGCTGGAGAAGAGTTCTGTAGATACTGTGGACTGCTAAAAAGACAAATCTAAAGAGGCACATGCGCAAATCAAGTGTGAACTCTCCCTAGAAGTCGAAATGACTAAACTGAGAGTGTTGTACTTTGATCATATCATGGTATGACTTACTAGTAAAGGCAGTGATGCTTGGTAAGATAGAAGGAAATAGGAAAAAAATGAAGACTGCCTTTTGTATTGGTAGACTCACAACTTATGGGACCCTTTTCTATGGAAGATTTGTTCAGAGAAGGTTTGCCATTGCTTTCCCCTGACGCTGAGAGTGTGTAACTTGCCCGAGGTCACCCAGTTGGTTTCATGGGCAAGTGAAGAATTGAATTTGCTTAGTGCGATATAAATCATCTTCCAATTTTCCTTTACTCTTCAAGAAAATACTTGTAACTCATATTCACACTTGTCAGGTATTGGAATAGTAAATGGCTTGCAGATGCTTGTTAGCAAAAGTATTCTGAGTTTTAGAAGTGGCAAGGGTATTGTAGTAGATTCAGTCTCTCAGGAGGATTCCAGCATTTCCACAAGTAATTATATTTTTACCTCTGTGGATGTTGTACTAAAATAAATAAGGAACATATGAACTCTAATGTTGGGGAGTCAGGTGATGCAAAATATAATTTGTACATGTTTCACATTTCAACCCACATTCCTAAAGAAAAAGCTATACAGTACTTGGTTTTTTTTAGACAGCGAGACTGTATTTTTGATTGGGAACTACAGCTGTAGTGTTATCCTTGCTGTTTCTGAAAGACTTTTTAAAAAAAGAATCTGTGTATATATACTGAATATATGTTTTAACTGTCCTTTGGTAATAGTGAGAAGTGACTATGAAAACATGTTCATAGCTTTTAACAGAGCAAAATTGAGAAATGAGACATTTATAAACTGCCTTGGAATAAAGAACACCATCTCAGAATAAATAATAGCTTGGAGGATTGTTGCAATATTTAAGCTCACAATAAGTACTAACATAGCTTAACTAAAATACTGTCAAAGGACTTTTGTTATATGACTTAAGTTCAAATTGTGTGCCAGATCATGTCTGCTCATATCTGAGCTTTTGACAAGTTTCTTGGCATATTTTGTGAGGATGCAAGACAAGCTTTGCTTGGTGACTGCTCCTAGGCCCTGGAATGGCCCCCTCCTTGCTGTCCTGCCATTGGCAGGGAAATAATTTTTATTGTGACAGGCTTTTGAGAACTGTTTTTAAAGAAAGAGCTTTAAAAAATACAGCATTGCCTTTATGTTATACTTTTAAAAACATTTGTTGTTAACTGCCCTCAAGTTGATCTAGACCAGGGGTCGGCAACCTACGGCCCGCGGGCTGCACCCGGCCCGTAGACTCTCACCGACCGGCCGCCGCCACTCGTGTCACGGCCGCCGTTTTGGCAAACAAAATGGCGCCCACGACACCCATGGAGGAGACAGCAGCAGCAGTGGTGCAGGCAGCGGTGGTGGTGGCCGTGCGCATGAGCACGCGCACCGCCATTCCCCCCCCCGCCCCCGGCCCGCTGGAAGACCTGGGGACCAGCGACTGGCTCCAGGTAAGGTAACGTTGCCAACACCTGATCTAGACTCATGGCGACCCTGTGGATGAGACAACTCCAAGACCCTCTGTCCTCCACTGCTCTGCTTAAATCCTGCAATCCCTTAATACCCATGACCTCCTTAATAGAGTCCATCCATCTGGCATGTGGCCTTCCTCTCTTCCTACTTCCCAAGACCTTTCCCAGCATTATTGTTGTCCCCTCATCTCATGATATGTCCAAAGCGTAACAGTCTCAGTTTGGTCATCTTGGCTTCCAAGGAGGTTTCCGGTTTGATCTGCTCTAGGACCCACTCGTTTGTCCTTTTGGCTGTCCATGGGATACTCAGCACTCTGCTTTTCATTATATTAAATTTATTAAATAATATAGTTAATGCATTACATTGTAGAGAGGATTTGTGTTTATCAAATCCTTTTTAATTATATATTTTAAATAGTTTTAAATATTATCAACAGTTTGCTTATGTTTTAATGTTAACATTTTGATTATTTTTTTTATTATTATTTAACACAACACAGCTAAAACAATCCAAAGGTTAACATTAAAACAAATCTTTTGATTTGTAAGAATGGCAAGTTACGCAGGACAACCAAAATCACGACCTTACATAGACAAATGGTTCCCACTCATTGACTTTATAAACAAAAACAGAAACAAGAGGAGACAACCTCCATCTCATCTGAACCTTTGGTCAGACATTCTGAACTAGATTAACACAAAGACAGCACTGGATTTTAAAATAACCACTTACATTGAACAGAACCCAAGTAGGAAACCCGCAATACAATTCAAAGTTGTGAGATGAATTGTTTTATTTTACATTATTGTTTTGATATGTTTTGTACATAGTTGTTTACTTATAATATTTTTTTTAAAATGTCTAAAATATATAAAAACATATTTTGATTTGTAAGATGCATTGAGCCTTGGTTTTGAGGGGAAAAGATATAATATAAATAAAGATAATAAATTAGTAGTAGTTGTAGTATTTGCTGTTAAAAGTTCTTCTAGAGCATCTATCATCATAATCAGGAATTAGTTTAATTCACAGATAACACTAAGCCAGAATTTGTTTAGCCAAATTATATTTTGTTTGAATGTCTGAACCACTGGCAGTCAAACCAGGTTGTAATTTTTGCAACAACATCAATCAAATCATAGTTTGAATTCAGTTTACTTTACCCATTATTTCTACATCCCAAATCCTGCGTTTATTCCTGGATTGTTTCTGTGCTCCACCCCAACCCTCGTTCTAATCAAAAGAGACACATGGCACCTTAGCTTCACCTTCTTTCCCCCCCCCCCCCCACTCATCCTTTCCATTCCCTCTGCCAACAGTCTTTCCCCCCTTACATCCTGAATAAAAGTCTTCAACTCCAGATGCCAAATCACGTGTACACAATGAAATACCCATCCCAGAGAAGGTAAAATAGGGGTGTAAGAAAAACATACAGGCAACAATTTCACAAGCAAAATACTCCAGCCTCCCACAATGCGTATACAGTCAGCCCTCTATATCTACAGATTTTTCATCCACTGATTCAAGCGTCCATGGCTTGAAAATATTTTTAAAATATATATATAATTTCCAAAAAGCAACGCTTGATTTTGCCATTTTCTGTAATGGATGCCATTTTATTATGCAACTGTATTTAATGGGACTTGAGCATCCAGAGATTTTGGTATCCATAGGGGGTCCTGGAACCAAACCTCAGCGGATATCAAGGGCCCACTCTATCCCAGTTGTGAAAAGTGATTGGAGAACATCCACTGATGATTCAAATCAGAAAACACGTCTCAAGATATTGAAATATAGGTTTTGTTTCAAAATCCATGTTACCTTTCGGTACTTTATCTTTATATTCTTTTCAGGCTTATCTATGTCTTAGCCCAACATTCTCTTATTAACCACCACTCTCTATTGTCTCTATTGGTTTATCCTGCAATAATTCAGTAAGAATATCCATATTCATCATTTCTTTAAGTTTTATTAACCATTCTTCTATCGATGGTAATTGTTCTTTCTTCCAATATCTGGCATAGATGATTTTAGCTGAAGAAAGCATATATAATATCACTCTTCTGAACTTCTTTTCTTCTTTAGTGTCTAATTTAAAGGTCATATTTAACAGAAAGAATTCTGGATCAAATGGTTTCATCACCTGTAATACTTCTGACATTATTACATGAATCTTTCCCCAGTATTTCCTTGCTATTTTACATTTCCACCACATGTGAAAGAGTGAGCCAAAATTAAGATGTTGTAAAGACTCTTTAGATCATAAAAGGCAGGGACATTATGGGACCAGACTTTGTCAGCTTAAAATACACTCCGTTTGCTAAGTAACATCAAGTACAGCCACGTTGCAACAAATAAATTTCACAAGCACACAGGCAATCCTTCCCACAAAACACCCATAAATACACCCTACAACATCCATAAAAATCCACAAAGCAAAAATACAGACTCTCTCATACATAGAAACCACAAAGAGATCTTAACTGACACATAGGCAACCTTGGCCGGTAAATAAAACTTCCACACCCCCAAATACACAGGGAAAACAGTGTTTACTGCTCTAGAGCATTTGGGATACCACCAGGTTACTGGCAGAGAGGTGGAGAGAAAACAAATCAGGTATTGGCTGGAGAAGCTATGAGTATTTTGTTGTGCTCCAGGACGACTGACTGTGGCTTGTTCATGTGTGAATAAAGTACTGTCTCCTGAATGAAATACAGTTCTGAATCTTAATTTTGATAAAACCATGCCAGTATGCAAGAATTCTGGAATCCATAGAATCAGAGTAGGTCCCTAAAAGGTGTTGGAAGTACAAGAGCTTACTTCCCGAATACATTAGAAGTACTTAGTTCTTGTTGACATCAGCATGAATTGATGTATTAATGACTAAATGTTTCACATTGATTTCAGCAAGATCTAAGCATGGCTAAATTATTCTGGTTCCAAGTTTGTGAACAAAATCAGAACACGTGAAGACTGTGAGTTGGATGCATTCTTCATAGAAGAATGAAAGGAAGATCACAACCTAGAATTATCCCTGAAAATTCTTCTAATCATTCCTTCCTTAGAGAAAAGTACATTCATTTAGATTCAGTTACAACTAGCACATTGGAAGAAATTTCAGTTATCCGAGGTACTTGCTCCTTGTGGAGCATAACATCCCAGTCTTAAAACATTTGTACCCATGTATCTATGTGCAGTGCCACCAGAAAAGCCCAGGAAATGTTTTGATTTTTAAAATGTATTTTGATGATATGCAATTAAATCAAATAAAATTCAATGATTTATTTACTTTGTTTATTAAAATATTTATTTCATTTATTAAAATATTCATGTCACACCCTGCCTCATAAGATCCAGTGTACATAGGATCCTATCTACAAAAATAGATCCCATGTACAAATAAAGTTAACATAAGTCAGCTTAAAACAATTTAACATTTTAAATTGAAAATAATACATTTAAAGTATTTAAAAGCATATAAAGATGTTTTAAAGTGAGCCTGTACAGATTTCACTTGTCCTCAGGACAAAACTAGTCTTGGCCCCTGTTGGGTCTCCAGCGAGAAAGGCATTCCACAACCAGGGTGCCTCTCTGATATGCTCCCATAAGGTATTGCTGTCACTGATTCGATACAGTAGAGTTTCTACCTCAGACCTCAGTCATTAGGCAGGCATATAAAGGAAGAGATACTTCTTCATCCATCCAGGTCCCAAATTGTTTAGGGTCTGATATGTTATCACAGGCCCCTTGAATACAGATCAAAAGTGTATAGGCAGTGAATGTAATTTCTTTAAAACCAGTATTAGATGATTTCTATATGGTGTTCTGATCACCAGTCTAACTGCGTGTTTTGCATTAGCTACAGCTTTCAGTTCATCTTCAAGGGTAGCCTTGTGTAGTGCATATTGCTATAGTCTAATTGAGAAGTTACCTGTGTGTGAGCTATTTATTATCTCTGTTTAGGAAAAGTCACAACTTAAAAGATCAGTTAAAGTTAGTCCCAGTCCAGACAGAGATTGGTCTATGGCAGGGGTAGGCAACCTAAGGCCTGGGGGCCGGATGTGGCCCCCCGAGGCCTGGGGGCCGGCCCCAGGCTGGTCCTGCCGCCGCCGCCCGCCATGATGATATTGATTATTGTTGTTATTACTTGTTCTTGGGGTTTTCTTGGCAAAATTTCCACAGGGGTTTTGCCATGGCTTTTCTGGGGCTGAGAGAGTATGCATGTATATTTTTTACATTTTTTACATTTTTTAAATATTTATTTATTTATTTATTTATTTATTTATTTTTGTTCCCCCCCCCCCCCCCCCCGAATTGTCTGAGGGACAGCAACCCGGCCCCCGGCTCAAAAAGGTTGCCTACCCCTGGTCTATGGGTATTTCCAATTTATGTACCTTTTTCCCTTTGGGGAGTACAGTCCCATACAGCATGCAGATTGCTTCTCTAGGTCTCGAACCAGTGGTGTCCCTGCACCAGGTGTCACCTGGGAGTGCTTCGGGGAGGGGGGCTTTCTTTGCACCCTTCCACCCTCCCACACTGTACCCACGCTCCCCGTACACTCTCCCTTATGCCATCCCAGAGGATGCAGCATGGGGGAGTGTACGGGGGGATGTGGGAGCAGCCCGGGAGGGTGAGAAGCGTGCGCAGGGGGCGGGTGTATGTGGGGGGCACAGGCAGGTGGGAACATGCACAGGGGGGTGGGAGCGCATGCAAAGACAGTGCTGGGGGAGGGTCTGACCAGGTGTCACCCCCCCTTCTGGGGTATCGCCCAGTGCGGGCTGCACCACCACACTGCTTAGTGATGCCACTGTCTTGAACCACCGATCCACAGAACCTCCATATAATCTGGGATCAGCTTAAGTTTATTGGTCCTTACCCATTACAAGTATCAAGGCATGGCTCCAGCACCTACATAGCCCTAACTGACGATGATGTCATGGAGATGTAGTGCTGAGTGTCACTAGCCTACTGGTAGCATCTAACCCCAAATTCCTAATGACTTCACAGAGTGACTTCATATAGATACTTAAACAGCTTGGAGAATAGGATGAACCACAGAGTATCTTGCTGCTTAATAATCATGGAGCAGAACAAGAATTTCCCAGTGTAACATAGGAGCAGAATTAATTTACCAGGATTTGCTGTATAAAGAAGTGCAATAAGTGCAGATTTGAACCACATTTATTGGTCATACTTTAAGATTCTAGAAGAAGAAATGGCAGAGTATAATTTCCCATTAGATATTCAAGTTGTATTATTTGGTGTACTGTGGTCTGTTGCGCTGTCATGCATCCGCTGATTGGTGATTAAGTTTTAACTGGGGGAAAATCAGACCCACTATCAAGTAAAAGATTGGTTATGATTATAATTTATACATGCTAATATTAAATAAGAGGAGGGAGACAAACTGATAACAGATGTGTTCAACAGTAGAGTTTGTTTATAATTAAGTGGAATTCTGAATTACAAGATATTGCTCTGGTTCATTATCTCCTTGGAGTGATTTGATATTTTTTTAAATTGTTACAGTATTTATTGGTACTGAAATTTGTATTTAATATTGAGTAGCTATGTATCACAGTGTGATATAAATTACTTCAGATATGTTAATTGTTTTAGCTATGTTGTTATTTTACACTTTATAAATTTAGTAATTTCACAGTGCACTTAATTTTGTAGAATATATAAATATTATCCAAATTTGGAATCTATTGAAGTATTCATAGTAGTAAAAATGTGCATGTTTCATATAATTAATTAGACTGCTAAATATGTTTTCTAAAAAATATTTATAATATGAAAACATTGGGTAATAACTTCAACATCTCCCACTTTCTTTCTTGGCCTTTTCTATGTGTCATTTCATATCTTTTTGTTTTTAGGTAAGTTTTTGGGTTGTTAGAGAGATTCTTCACGCACAGACATTAAAAATAAGAGCTGAAGTTCTAAGCCACTATATTAAAACTGCTAAGGTAAGAAGGGTTTTTTGGGGGACCCATCAAGGCTCAACATTCAGATCCAAGTTAGAAATGCAGCAAATAAATATTTGGCTTCATTTATGTAGGAAAAGGAGAATGATTGGCTTGATCAGATATAGTCAACAACTAGTAGTTAGAATACTGAAGCAATACTCAAAGCAAATAATACTGATTTTTTTCACAGAAGAATAATTAAAAAGTAACTCTGATATTGTTAATAATTGTCTTGTTACTTCTATTGATACTAATACTGGGATCTTAAATATATTTGGAATCTTAAATAAATTCCACTGAAATTAATTGGATTTCTAAGTGAATGTTTGGAGTTGAGAAGTGTACAATTTTCTGTGGACTTTGTTTTTGAATAGGACATTGCAAAATGAAGGCAACCTAGAGGACTCTAAAGGCCTAAGCAGACTGCCAGAAATAGTGCACATTAAATTGAGGCACTGCCCTGGCTCAGTGCTAGGGAATCACATTATTGTATTTTTTTCTGAGACACTGAACCTTCTCTGTCAGAGAGCTCTGGTGCCACAATAAATTACAGTTCCCTAGATTCCCTAGCACTGAGCCAGGGCAGTGCCTCAATTTAATGTGCACTATTTCTGGCAGTCTGCTTAGGCCCTAAGTTACCTTCTACTTTCAATGTTTTTTCTTCTTCTTTTTTTACACTGTTTTGTTTATAGAAATGTGTTTCTGCCCCTCCTAAGAGGCAGCTCTAGCTTTAATAGTTATGTTGTTGACACGAAGTTATAGTTGTGTTGAACTATTAACAAGAAAAGGTCTTGCAAGACACATAAGATCTTTACTATGGTTAGTAGATCAGGGAAGCCTCTTCTTCTTCGTGGCCTCTGTGAATCACACAAATGGGTTTTATCTGCGCCTGCACAGCTGGAACCCATGTGTGTGAATTCGCAGATGGCTACTCGAAGAAATACAGTTACAGGTAAGCAACCTGCCCTTATGTTTCTCCTCCATCTTTCCTTCCCTTTCTCTCTGAGATCCTTCTCTGTGCTATATTTTCAACATTGGCCACTGTTAACATTAATGCAGATGCATTACATTAAGTAACATTAAAATGAGTACAAGGAAGGAATATTATGCTGATATTAACCATGGTTAAGGTATTGATCAGTGGTATGCTTGTTTGTGACCTTGATTTGGGGCAAAGGGTTGAACTGATATACAGTCAGCCCTCCCTATCCACGGATTCTGCATCCAGGGATTCAGCCATCCACAGCTTGAAAATATTCCAATAATAATAGTACTAATAGAGCAGACTTTGATTTTGCTACTCTATATAGCATTTTACTATGTTCTTGTGGGACTTGAGCATCCAGGGATTTTGGTAACCACACAGGGGTGGGCAAGGTCCTGGAACCAAACCCCAGTGGATACCAAGGTCCCACTGTAGCTACTTGTGAGTCAAGTGGAAGATGATTTCTCACATTTTCCTTTCTCTCTCTGCCACCTGTCACAATCAGCCTAAAATGTTCCCTAAAGTGCCAAGTCTGTGCTGCGTGAAATAGGCTGTGGTGTGGGAGGCTGAAAGGTAGGGCTAGAGAGAGGCCTTTTCTGCTGCACTCAAAGAGTGTGCTTCTTTGTTTTGCGTGAGCTCTCCCTTCCCACTCAGTCTCCCATATCACAGTCTACTCTACCCAACAGGGTCAGTGACTCTCAAGAGAAAATTTTAAGTGGGCTCTTGGGAATGGCAGGGAGGGGAGAGCATGAAAAAGACAGCTTCTGCCTGTCTCCTTATCTGGGAAGATATCTGGATCCAATTGTAAGAAATTTGTGACCAACACAGCCACAAAGCTTTGCCCTTCCTTAGAATCCTAATGATTTGTAAAGCTTTAATTCTCTGAACAAATAGTTGCACCTGGTAGTGTTCCCCCCCCCCCCCCCCGTAGTGTTGTAAAATAGATTAATACTCATAATTTAAATTGTGGTAAACACATTGCAAGATATTGAACTTTGTTTTATTCTTGTCCTCAGAAACTCTATGAGTTAAATAATCTGCATGCTCTTATGGCTGTGGTATCTGGGTTACAAAGTGCCCCCATCTTCAGGTTGACTAAAACATGGGCGGTAAGTGAACTACACAGACAATGAGCCATTGTATTTCTTTTCTTAACTACAAATAGCTCTTGGAAATTGTGAGAAAAGTGGCAGCAGTGGTGAGGATGGTTGTGCAGGTTGTGAATGAAATCTTGCTCCTATCTTCCACCACTAGTGGTCTCTCTTATACAAAGACATTGTACACAAAAGTACACAAAGTGAGGGCAAGCAAGGAGGCAGCACTAAGTATGAAAAAGGAGAGGACAAAAATCTGGTGCTGAAGGAGATCAGTTTAATGAGTGTTTGCACATAGTTGATTCATTTTGGAGTGAAATGCTTCTTTTTCACAAGCTCAGATGTTTGAGAAACTTAACACCAAGCATTTTCCTTGCTATCTTGTGATTTAAAAAAAACATAAAACTCTTGAACAATTTAATAAAGATCTTTTTATAAGTAATTTTTAAATCCATTTCATTCAACACTAGTTTTTTCCTCTTTTTCTCAAAAAAAGCAACATGCCTGAATATAATTGCTTGTCCTAAGTTATTTAGTTTTGGCCAGGCCAGGAAAAATCAAACCACTAAAATATTTGCTGAGTGAAAGAGCCATAAGAGTGTGAAATCAAAACAGGTTGGTTCAAACAATGATTTAAAGGTTTATCTGTAGCCTTGGTGAATTGAACCCAACAATTTTTGTGGCATTGCTCAAGTTAAATGACAGGGCAGCTGTGGTTCACAAACCCACCGGTGGGAGGCAGACTTCAAGGATTCATCAGCATGTGGAAGTGGACAACATCAGACTTGTGGGTATTAAACACCCTCAGTCAAGGCTACAGGATCAAGTTTATTCAGACTCTCCCAGATTCGTAGCTTTGCCTGAGTCCATGAAGCTGCTCAAGCACCAGCTCCTCCTGGAGGCCATAAATCATCTAGCCCATATTAGGGCAATAGAGGGAATCTTATGTTTGCAGAGATTCAATGGCTGCTATTCTCTAGAAGAATGGGACATGGCAGGCAATTGAAACTTCAGAAGAGTGAACAGGAAATACTGCTTCAGAATGGAGACACTGAGGAACATTCTCCTAGTGATTTAACCAGGCAACATCGTGATCTCACTCAATTTGATAGAAGCTTATTTGCAGATCCTGATGTGCCCAGCACATTGCAAGATTTTCCACTTTGTCTGTGTGGGAACGTATTTCCAGTACAAGGCATTTTCCTTTGGCCTAACATCAGAACCCAAAGTCTTCACCAAGGTCATGGTGGTGCTGATAGTGACCTGAAGGAGAGATCACATCCATGTCTATCCCTATTTGGATGACCTGCTGGTGTGCTCAGCATCTCATCACAGGAGATTCGTTGTCTGGGAGCATTAATCAACACAACTTCAGAATCAGTGAGGCTCATGAGAGAGAGGATCCAAAACATCAGAAGAACTATTGTGCAAGTCAAGACATCCAGATGTACAAATCCTCTGATGCAGGAAAATGTTCAGGGTTTCATAATCGCCAGCATGTGGGTGAGGTCACATACCAGGTCCCTGCAGTGGCTACTTCTTCCTCACTAGGTGCCCATCGTCTCCAAGAGCAATGTCAAGATCCAGTTTTTCAGGTAGATTGGAAAGATTTTATTTCTTCTAATAAATTTAAGATTAAATTGGCCCTCCCTATCCATAGATTCTTTATCCACCTATTCAACCATCCATGGCTAGAAAATGTTTTTTAAAAAAAACATAAATTCCAATTGATTTTGCTATTTTTTTTTTATAAGGGACACCTTTTTATTACACAACTGTATTTAGTGGGATTTGAACAGCCACAGAATTTGGTATCTGCAGGGGTCCCAGGACCAAACCCCAGCAGATACTAAAGTCCCACTGTAATTCCCAGAGATTAACACTAAAAATAATTAAAATTACTTAAATAAAATGTTTAAGCATTACAAGTGTGAAATTCCAACTATAAAACTCTTATATTTTATCACATATATGTCTACAGGTGATAATGGCAGAGGCACAGAACCTAGTGACCATCTCTGTAATTTGTTTATCCAAATCATCAAGCAGAAGTAAGAAATAAATATTTCCTATCTACCTGAAAATTTTTGTAAAATTGGGAAGATTAAATTAGAATGGATGCCTTGATAAAATGGACAGTATAATAAGACATTGACTAGAGTTTCTGTGCCTACATTTGTACAAGTACAAGTATCTTTATCATACAGAGTTCTTAAAAATTTGCCCTCCAATACAGCTGATGGAAGCACATTAAGTACGTTAAGATGTGCCGCAGTGAAGATATATGAATTTAGGAGAAACAAAAGATGCTCCCTTATCAACCAAAACTGGAATTCTTCTAACTTGGCACCAGTGATTTTTGCAGTTCTGTACCCCATATATGCTGCCGCTGAACTGATTTGGCCCTCTGAAATCCCACCTGTGAGAATCCACATAAGGTTAATTTTTCATTTAGCATTTGTTTCTAAGACAAGTAATAAAGAGTCCACTAAAGTCAGCGGGCCCAGTCCACATGGTAGAAATATAAGTTTCAGCCAGTAGTTACTCATTAGAATCCAGGCCCAAGCCTTAATAGAGATTAGGCCCGCCTCCAGTTGAAGGGTTGCATTAGAATCACAGCATGGAAGGTAAAAATACTTTTTATAAATTTGGTTTGAATGACCCCAAATATAATGTATAAGCACATCTTTGAGCACATATAATATAATGGAGATAACCTTGGCTACAATGACTTGTATTGCAGCAGGGATAAATTGTCCTCCCTTGGTATAAAATAGTCTACATAATGTTAATAAACTCCTTTGTGCATTGGCTACTTCCAATTCTGTCTTCATTTCCCATGAGCCCAAAGAATGAAACAGTAATCCTAAATATTTGAAGCTGGTAACCTGCTTAATAAGTACATCATTTATTTGCCATTTGTGTCTGATTTCCCCGCCCCCCCCCGAAAATCATAAACTTTATTTATTGTAGTTAACAGTTATAGCATCCTTGTGATAGTATATAGTCAATTCTTTTAATCTTCTTAGACTAGTGGGTGGAAGAATTGCTTGAGGGGTGGGGGGGCATGAGACTTGGACACCCTGATTCCCCCCTGCCTCCATTTCCCAAACCTTTTTCTGTCCTGAAGGGGAAGATAAAGGGAGGCACATGGAGCCTCTGCCTGACGGAGGAGGAGGAGAGTTATTTCCTTATAAGAAGTTAAAATATGGATATACGTGAATGTATGAACAAAAATATGCACTCTAAACCAGGGGTCAGCAAGGTTTACTTACTTGGGGCCGGTCTCTGGTCCCCAGGCTGAGGGGGGGAGAATAGCGATACGCGCACTCATGCGTGCGCATGCACCCACCGCCACCAACCCCGCCGCGTGCGCTGCTGCCATTTTGTTTGCCAAAATGGCAGCCGTGACTCATTTGCGTATGCACAGTACTCCTGTGCATGCGTAAACGAGTCGCTGCCATTTTATTTTCCAAAATGGCGGCTGTGGCTCGTTCGCGCATGCACAGCAGTACTGCGCATGCGTAAACAAGTTTGCGGCCGCCATTTTGGAAAACAAAATGGCGGCCACGCGGGACGGCAGCGGGGGCCGGTCGGCCGGGTTCAGCGGGCCGGGTGTGGCCCATGGGCCGTAGGTTGCCCTGCTCTAAACAAACCAAATATTTTAAATCATATATTATGTCAAGTGAACAGAGACAGCATCCAGATGTAGATGTAAAGGGAATCACTGCCTTAGACCAATCTCCGTATAGGATAGCAATGCAGCAGCGTCCACGTAAAGAAAAATTGATATTGCAACTGAGGAGAATGAAATGATTTACCCTTTAAGGATTTAAGCAATGGATTAATATAGAAATTAAAAAGTAATAAGGCCAAAGCACAACCCTGCTTAACACTTCTGGATGTGGGAATTATATTGGTAAGATAGCCTAAATTGTTGCATCTTACTCTAAGGGATGTGTTTTCATACAGGCCATGAATAAAAATAAGGACATCAAAAGACATATGGCCACCATCACTTCTGTCCTTTCTCCATTAAAGGGCAGCAAAATCTTGCCTCACTCACGTGTTCTCAGGTTCATCAAAAGCATATCACCCTTAGCTCCTCCAACTTACTGCATGGAGCTTCACATGGTACTGAAGGCTCTGTCTGTACCTCCATTTGAACTCATAAAGGAGACATTGTTGAAGTATCCCACCTGCAAGCTTGCTGAGATCGCCCAGAGTGTCAGAATTGGAGGTCCTGTATGCATCTAACAAGCTGTGTGTGATGAGACTGGACTCAGTCCTCTTAAGGTTACACCTGTCCATCATCCCAAAGGTAAATTCGTTCCACAGGTACCAGGAGGTCATATCCTGTCCTCATGTCCCAAGCTGTCCAGGCCTTTGAAAAGCTTCTGGCACACTTTGGATGTTCGCCGGACCATCAAGACATACCTCAAGAGATCTAGTAACATCCATCGCACAGGCTTCCTCTTCATAACCTTTAGCCAATGTTCTCTTGGGAAGAAGATTTCCACATCCACCTTGAGTAGATGGATCAGGGAGTGCATTGGTGCCTGTTGTAGAGCCATGGGATAGCCTCTACTGGAACCTGTGTTAGTACATTCTACAAGGAAGGCATCTACATTGACCAGCTTTGCCACCAATGCATCGTTAGCTGAGATCTGTAGGGTAGCTACCTGGAAGTCTCCATCTGCCTTTGTCAGGCACTACAAATTAGACCTGTTTGCCTCAGCTGAGAGAGCATTTGCCAGGTGGATGCTTCAGCAAATAGTGGAACAACATTTTTTCAAGCACTAGCTTTCCTACCCAACTAGATGAGCTTTGGTACATTCCACAGATAGGATGTTCCCTCTCCACAGGGAAGGGAACTGTTTGTACTCACCTGTGATTCAGTCATTTCCTGTGGAAGAGAGGATAAACATCCTCCCTACCCTGGGTCCAGGGCTGATGTTTGGATCAGTGCATGTACATAGTTTGTTTCTGGTCAAGAGCAGAGTGTAGGGCACTTCCCTCTGGTTTGTCACATGCCTTTTTAGAACATCCCTTTTCCTTGAGTTCTGCTGCATATCCCTGGTTGCCGTCTTCTTTCCTTCCTTTCAGTTTTTGTTCTCCTGTTAAATAATGAACTGTAATTTACAAAGAAGAAAATGTATTTTGTTTTTTCTCCTGAACATCAAACTGTCAAATAACTGGCCTTGTGGGAGGGCTGGTCCCACCTACAGGGCCCTCTTGAAAGGCTTCCACATTCCTGTGTACAAAGAAAGGGAGGGGGGGTTCAGATGTCCGACCCCTCTCCTAGGATTTTGCTTCTTGTTTGTTTGCTTAGAATTTTGCTGTTGTAAAGTATTTCACAGAACTTTGTAGGGTTTTGTTGACTAGAGACAGTTAATCAGATTATGAAGCTGATTCTAGTTTATACAGAAGTGGGTTCATAGGTGCCACAGACTGCTGTCATGTTTGGTGCATCAGAATTTGGCAATTGAGGTTTTAATATTGTGTCCAAATATCTTCATGAAATATACCTATATATAATTAATAAGTTTTGTGTTTTGTAATCTTGGTAATCTAGGTTATTGCATTTATCCAATTTTGAAGTCTTATTAGGATGATTTGTAACAAAAGATTTAGGGAGCTGCGGGTTTCTTTATAACTTTGTTTTATTGCTGTGCAAAGAAAGGGAGATGGCTTAAACTGATATAATTTATACTCTGTGTGATATAAATATAATTAAAGCCTTGTTTCACTCAAAATATATCTATATGGATGACTGTTCATCTTGACTTCTGTCAAAATTTCTGATCTGAAAGAACAGATGCGTATTTTGTCAGAAAATGAATGCTCTAAATAGTTTTTCTTCATATCTGCCTATCTTGGTCCACTGTTAAATAGACTCCTAGTGAGTCCCTCATTGCTACTTCTGTTGATGGTCATTCAACCATTCTTTAATTTGGCATCCTTCTATAAACATGATTCATTTATAGTCCTGAGTGAAACTCACTGAAATTTCAATAACTGACTGTCTCATTTGTGACATGAAATTATTTTTAAGAGTGTATGTGTTTCTGTGTCTTACCCACATATAGAGTCTACTCAGCATGTGTCTTGCTACAGCAGTTTATACTTTCAGCATGGCTGGAAACTAATATTATTGGTACCTGTACTTGGAATCCGAGGGTTGGAAGGGACCTTAGAAGTAATCTAGTAGACTAGTGCCAGTGGGGGAAATAAACAAATGCTTTATATTAGAAAAGTTAAGAATTATTATTTTAATAATTGATATGTCATTTTATTAGTATTTATTAATACATATTGTTGCATTATTTTTACTCTTATTAGATAATAGAAAGATAATCTGTGCTAATCTTCTCATTACCACATTGATTACCGTTGATCACATTAATCAATTTGGACTTTTTAATATTCCTTTTTGTAATAAAAATACTAATTTGTTGAACAAAGATATAGCTGTCACAGTAACAATTTCCTGATTCTTTTTCCTCCAAAAAGTTATTGAGTCGAAAGGACAAAACTACTTTTGAAAAGTTGGAATATGTGATGAGTAAAGAAGATAATTATAAAAGACTTAGAGACTATATTAGCAGCTTGAAGATGACTCCTTGTATTCCTTATTTAGGTAAGATGAACACCTTATCTTTGTAGTTATACAAATAATAATAATGCCTTTATGATGCATGTGTACAAGAGAAACATTAAAACATTAAGAGATTAATTTAAATCTCATTTTCTCAAGAAAATTAATGTTTTCTCAAAATATCTTTCTTTTTAACAAGAGTATCTTCTAATGTAAAACGTTATGTTCTTCAGAATGCAGTCTATTTGATAGTTTCATCTTCCATATCATTAGTTAGTTAGTCAAAATTCCTGAAAAGTTAACTATGCTCTTTATAGAACTGTTATATGGCATACAACAAGGTGCCATTTTATCCCCAATGTTTTTGTAACCTCTAGTTGAAACCATTGGGGGAGATCATCTTGAGACATGGGACAGGGTGCTAATGACACCCAAATGTATTTCTCCATGCCCCCCAAAACAACCTCAGCTAAGGATAGTGTGTCTCCTTTGAATGAATGCCTGGAGGAGATAATGGGGTGGATGAAGAAAAATAAATTGAAACTGAATCTAATCAAGATAGAGTTACTTACTATTAAGGGTTCAAATCTGGGTTTGGAGGTGTATCAGCCAGTTCTGGATGGGGTTACACTTCCTTTGAAAGACTGCATTCATAGCTTGTGAGTGCTCCTGGATCTATTTCTTCAAATGTCAGCTCAGATCGATGCAATGGTCAGAAGTACTTAATATCAGCTTTGGTTGATATGCCAGCAGCAACCCTTCCTAGAACTGGAAGATCTAAAGATGGTAGTGCACATGCTGATAACCTAAAGGTTGGACCTTTTCAGTGTGCTGTACATTGGGCTACCTCTGTGTCAAGTTCAGAAATTTCAGTTTGTTAAAAACACAGCAACTACATTGATTGTTGGCACATCTAAGAGTGAGCATATCACAGCAATATTAAAGTCACTCCACTGACTGCCAGTTAATTTCCGGGCAAAGTACAAAATGTTAGTTATTACCTTTAAAGCCCTATGTAGTTTGGGTCCAGTTATCTATGGGTTTGTTTTCTTCCATATAATCTGCCCCCATACACTCAGGTCCTCTGGGTGCATTTACTTCAACGCCACTGGCAGCTGTCACCTTTTTATTAGGCACCCCTAAACTCTGGAAGAATGCCCTTCCGGGAGAGATTTGACAGCTAAACATGTCTGAATTTAAAATGCTATTAAAGACCTATCTCTTCCAACAGGCCTGCCAAGTCAATTTTAAACTTATGAATTTTACATTGGTATATTTTTAATTTTATGTTTGGATGATTTTAATGTGTCCTATGTTTTTGTGTTTATGTGATGGAATATGTTTAAATATTTTATTTGTTTTAATGTATGTTGAACCCCGCCTCAAGCCTTGGGGAGAGGTGGGTAAGAAACAAACAAATAAATAATAAGTATTTGATTTAATTTTACTTTATTTAAAAGAAATGGTAGAACAGAAAAAAATTTTGTGGAAACAATTTTTTTCAAAATATGGAAGAACATTTAGAAAAACAGTTACAGGAAAGATACAAGATAGATGTGAAACTTGGAGGTTTTGAGTTTAATAAAACTGATTTTGAAAGCATTACATTTGAAAAAGATAAGCACAAAATTGCTAAATTCTATGAATTACTACAGAAATGATACCAGAGACAATAAATATTTGATGATAAAATGAGTGCAGAACATACAACACCTTGTAAATCTAGAGAATAGAGGAAATTGTGGAAAAAATATATAAAATGCTGTACAGATCTTACACCAGTGAAGTTAGCTAAAATGTATAGGGGGAAAAAACTATTGGTAATGTCAAAACACCCCATTTTATTCCATGTGTGGTGGTCATGTCCAAAGGTTGGGGGGAGCGGATCTGGTCTGAAATTCATAACAATGATATCTAAGATTTTGGAAATTAGAATTCATGTGCAACCAGAAATGCATCTCCTTAATATGTTACATATGATTGATGAAAAGGTAGAAAAGAAACATTCAAAAAATATTTTATATATGGTCACAAGCAGCAAGACTTGTGTATGCACAACAATGGGAATTTTTTTATACACCAACAATAGATGACTGGCTTATCATGCTGTATGACATGATCAATCCAGACAAGGTAACAGCACTGATTCAGGGTGAATCAATGACTAGACATGACAAAGATTGGAAAAATTTGATCATAGAATCATAGAGTTGGAAGAGACCATAAGGGCCATCTAGTCCAACCCCTGGTTTAAAACCATCTGGCCCTGGTTTAAAAACCTCCAAAGAAGGAGACTCCACCACACTCCAAGGAAGTGTGTTCCACTTTCGAACAGCTCTTACTGTCAGGAAGTTCCTCCTAATGTTGAGGTAGAATCTCTTCTCCTGTAGCTTGCATCCATTGTTCTATTCTCTGGAGCAGCAGAAAACAAGCTTGCTCCCTCCTCAATATGACATCCCTTCAAATATTTAAACAGGGCTATCTATTACCTCTTAACCATCTGTTCTCCAGGCTAAACATATCCAGCTCCCTGCAATCCAATCAACGTGGATTGCAGCAGTTCAACTGGAATATCGTCTGTTCAGGGTGATTTGTTTTTCACTATTTCTTTTATGGCTTCCAGACCCTTCACCATTTTGCTCTCCCTCTGAACACACTCCAGCTTGGCCAGATATCTTTCTGGAAAGAATGACAGAGTCACTAAGCGGTATTAAGCTTGGAAGATTAGAGTGGCCTTCTTCTCTAGGTTTATAACTTATTCTTTGTATTTATATTAAGCTGTTATTGCTAAGCACTATATACTGTGGTCAATAGAGGTTATACCTAGAAAAACAATTTCATTGATGTATCCCTTTAGATTCTATATATTTCACTGATATTTAGCTATGGTAAAATGTGGGTTTATTTGTGCTAAAATGCTGGTATCTCTTAGAGTAACAGGACTGTAAACAATTATCTGTTAGTTAGGACTAATAATTGGATTTTGGCCAAGGTGACTGACTGAAAAGAACAGTTTTAAATTAATTAAAGTCTCGTGTTGCTGCAATAGAACTGTTTCCAGAAAACTTTAAAATATTATAGTTTTGCATGCTTATAAGGATCGGTTTAGGAAATTGTACAGTCTGTTAGTCACTTGCATGAGTTTCGTGTCATCTTTAGCATACTGTTCAATCTATTTCAAAAGACAAGGATAGATTACAGACTTGAAGTTCTCAGTATTGAGCTCAGTGTAAATAACAGAGTACTTCAGGCAGTGCTCTTCAGCAGATCTTCTGTGCAGGAGGTGGTGATTGCTGACAGCTTTGCTTAAAAAAAAAAAAAAAACTAGTTAAAGCCCCTAAAAATGTTGTATAGCACTGTCAAAATAATGAAGAAACAAAATCGGCATTCATCCTGTTCCTTGAAATATTTTGCTACTTCTGCTGATTTCTAGAAGTAAGGTTTAACGAGGGGAGAACACCCAAGTTTTAAAAAATGCAGCTCAGATACATTTTGGCCTTTTCAGTAACCTGTAACCATTCAGCCTTCAAAACTTCAGATTAATAGGCTGTGATCCCCAGACCTCTCTACCGCCCAGCGCCTTGTTGTCTGCTGTACTGCTGTGGAGGGAATTAGCAGCCCCTGCAAGTGTTTCCTTAACATAAAGATATTAAATCTGTAAGAATCGCTTTCTAGTCACACAAAATGTTTATTGACTTGTTAACCATAACAAAGAAAGCAAACACTTGTTACAGGAGCCAGTTCCTCCAAGGACAAATTATCTTCTAGCCTTTTAAGCTTAGTATCAATTACAATATTTAAAATGTTGACAACAGTTACAGTGATAGGAGTACTGTTTCCATTTAAACATACTTTCAAAAGTGTTCCATCAGATCTGCTGGAGAACTCTTCCCAAAATAGGGTGGAACAATTGCCTGAAATTCCTTGTAAAAATTATCATACAAAAACATTTCTGCAATAATCTCAACATTTATTCAACCACATAGACAAAACCCCTAGTCACAAGGTATTTCTTGGAAAAGACCTATCATCATAGAGAGCATAACATTGACTCTTTCTAGAAAAAAAGCTTTCTTATACTCAGGTATACTTAGATGTAAAGCACTTAGATATAAAGTATTTCATTACTATGGAGAAGATTTAATCTTAAAAGGACAAGAGCAGTTGAAAAGGGTCCGCATCTTAGTCAGTGGTTTTCAACAAATAACAAATTCAGTATGATCTGGTTATTTTTATGGTGGAAAGAGCAATTGTTAAAAGATCCTGTAGGCTTAGCATGTGGGGGAAAAACTAGCAGTCCATGTATGTATCCAATTAGTATTTAATTCTTCGGATTGACAGATTTTTGCGTGTTTAAATTGTCCAGATGTTAGACTTCTAGGAAAGCTGACAAGCAAGACAGTTGCAGCTCTATGTGAACATAATTACTCACAAATGGAATCATTCCCCACCATGCTGTCCAGCAGCCTTACTAACTACACTGATTGACTTGGCTTTTGTGCTGGTATTGGAGAAAGCCAGGACAGTGATCATGGGGGACTCCTTCATGCTGAAGCCATTTCTCATGAGCTTGCTTGGGACTTCATGGGCTTCCCAGGAATAAAGGAACTGTCATGGGTAGGCCTTTTATGGGAAAAGTTTGCCACGGCCCTGGGACAATCAGGCCGTCAGTGGCTTCTGGCTTCTCCTTTCTGCCCATTTGTTTCACCCCAAAGGGATACAGCCAAGTGGATCTAGAGCAGGGGTCCTCAAACCTTCTGAGCCGGGGGCCGGTTCGCCGTCCCTCAGACCATTGGAGGGCTGAAGTTAAAAAAAAAAAGGACAAATTCCTATGTACACTGCACATATCATATTTTGAAGTAAAAAAACAAAACGGGAACAAATACAATATTTAAATTGAATAACAAGTAAAGTTAGATCAGCAAATTTACTGGTATTTCAATGGGAACTATGGGCCTGCTTCTGGCTAATTAGATGGTCAACGAATCCCTGCTCAACCAGGGAAACCCATTGCCTGACCTTGAGCAAGTCTCACCCTCTCAGCCTCAGAAGATGGCAAAGGCGAAATCCCTTCTGAACACATCTTGGGGAAACATTCGTACAGCTCAGAGATCACAACAGTGTGAACCGGGGCTTACACACTAGACAACATACATACAACGTCATATGCTAACATGAATCCCTGCTCAGCCAGGGAAATCAACTGCCTGACCTTGAGCAGGTCACACCCTCTCAGCCTCAGAGGATAACCATAGCAATTCTCCTCTAAAGAAACTTGCCAAGAAATGACTCCAAGGCACTGGATTACCCTGGTCAGGCCACACTCTCTCAGCCCCAGATGGTAATGGAAACCCTCCTCTGGAGAAACTTGCCAAGCAAACCCTCATGATAGGGTCAAAATAAGCCGGAAAT
This sequence comes from Phrynosoma blainvillii, assembly GCA_026167975.1. NCBI lineage: Eukaryota > Metazoa > Chordata > Lepidosauria > Squamata > Phrynosomatidae > Phrynosoma > Phrynosoma blainvillii. The sequence goes on from JANUYF010000004.1 coordinate 161,861,060, forward strand.
GACTCGAAAGCACTGGATTACCTGGTCAGGCCACACTCTCTCAGCCTCTGATGGCAAAAAAACCAAAAAACACCAGGTGGACCCGGCAGCAGCGCAGCAGCAACAGCGGCAGGAGCGGCCTACAAATCGCCCACCTCCTCAGGGCGCTGGTTCCCCTCAGCGAGGGACGGAGAGGGCCGCTTCCCCTTCCTCTTCTCCCGCTGCTCACCTCAGCTGAGGCTGGGTCGACCGCCTGCCCTCTTTCCTTCCTTCATTCTTCCCTCAGCTGCCGCTTCACCTCCCTACTTCTAAGATGGTGGTTCCAAAACAAAATGGCAGCCGGAGTCGTGCACTCGCTTGCATTGCGGCCTTTCTCTTCCCGTCCTACCGTGACTGGGGGCGGGGCTTGCCAGGTGACGAGCAACAGTGCAGCAGGACTGGGCCGCAGGCCGGATAAAAGGCCTCGGTGGGCCGGATCTGGCCCACGGGCCATAGTTTGAGGACCCCTGATCTAGAGTGTGGTGATCCTTCTTTACACAGAGGAGAAATGCTTGCTCCTCTTCAGAAGAAAATGCTACAGCCACTTTTAAAGAAACTCACTCTGGACCTCATGGTTCTTGACAACTACCACCTTTTGTTTGAGGGGAGGACCTTGAGACAATTGCAGTAGCATTTTTGAATGATGCCAATTTTTCCAGACCAATTTTAGTCTGAATTCAGGCCTGGCTTTGAGACTTGCTTGATTTCTGATACCATTGGACATATAATTCTGGACCATCTCAGAGAATTAAAGCACTGTCCTTCAGTGGCTGCATCTACAAGGCCACTTGCAGAGAATGGCATGGACAGACTGTTTCTTGTCTCTTGGCAATTGTGTTATAGGATACTGCAAAGTACCATATTATCCCCAATGCTATTTTACACCTCTATCATGATAGCAGTTGTGAAAGCTCCAGATTTTGTTCAACTGTGACTCCTGGCAGCTCTAGTTATCATAGCCAGTGATGAGGAATTCTGGGAATTGCAGTTCAGCAGTATCTAGAACAGGGGTAGGCAACCTTTTTGAGCCGGGGGCCGGGACAATTGGGGGGCCGGAGCACCAAAAATAAATAAATTAAAATTAAAATAAAAAATATTTTAAAATATGCATGCACACTCTCTCAGCCCCAGAAAAGCCTTGGCAAAACCCCTGTGGAGATTTTGCCAAGAAAACCCCAAGAACAAGTAATAACAATAATCAATATCATCATGGCGGGCGGAGGTGACGGCAGGACCGGCCTGGGGCCCGTCCAAAGGCCTCGGGGGGCCGCATCCACCCCCCAGGCCTTAGGTTGCCTTCCCCTGATCTAGAAGGCCACACAATATCCACTCCTGGTTTATATGGAGGCAGTGGGGATGGTCATCAGGAGATATGGAGCAAAAAGTCATTAGTACGCAAATGATCCCAGCTTTATTTCTCTGTCACTGGTCATGGACCAGTATCAAGATGCAGTGTGGAGCCCAATTAGTGATAGTACCTTTTCTGAGTCCTGGCAAAACTTGAGCCGATGTGGGTAAAAGATTCTCATGTTCAGGGTAAAAGTAAGCTTGGGGTAGTAATTTGAAAAACCAAATGCTGCCTAGAGACACTTCTGTATCCATCTTTATAGCTGCAAGGCCCAGAAGATATCAGTGCCTTGGAATACCTTTTAACAGCTTTGGGTGGTACACTACTTATGGTTATTCTTGAACTGAAACCATCTTGCCACAGTGATCTAGATGTTGGGAATCATGAGGTTAGACTATTACAATGTGCTGTATGTGTGGCTACCTTAAACATAGTTCAGAAGATGCATCTAGTGCAAAATGCTAGTCTTCTGATTGGCACAATCTACTGGCAGCCTATAATACATCTGGCTGAATGAATTGTACTGGCTGCTTATTCGATAACTGGCAAGAGGTTTTGTTGTTAGTCTATCAAGCCTGATTACCTGCTCTATCAGCTTCTGCCTTATGGACTCATTTCTTCCCTGTGACCATCTGGAGAAGCCCTCTTGGTAGTGCCACATGCTTCTGTGTTTTTTCTGCAGTCAGTCACAGGGAGACTAGCTTGGTGGCACCACACACAGAATATTCTTCTCTCTAACCTTACACATGTGTGAACAGTTCTTATTTTTAGTCTTATATTCATCTAAAAGATTTGCAAATAGTTCTTATTTTTAGACATATCTATTGCTGAAAGCCTGTACTGTACTTTGTTATAAAGACAATTTTTATGTCTCTGGTAAAATGTCATTTATAAACAGTCTTTCCTCTGCAGTGGAAGTTGCTGTGCATGAAAGTTAACTTACAACATCACCAACCAATGCATACCCTGTTGTCTTTACAAGTGACACTTTGACCCTTCAGCTTTTACACTTCATCTTTTTTTGTCAGTCTAGGAAAAATGTTGAAATACTTTCCAGACTATGGGACAATAACATGAAATTTAGAAGTTAGAATGCACTAATTAGGACCTATACACAACTGAACATTTGAAGTCTGAGCTAAATTGCAATACCTTGTATATTGAAAGTACTTTTTTGTAGGTATTATATCTCCCTAATTAGTGTAGTCTTGAATATTTGAGTTTTTACAACACATATAACATCAGTGTGTGTATTGGTAAAATACACAAATCCTTTTCTCTAGTGCCTGAATGAATTAGTCATGAGAACAGTTGGAACCAACATGGTTTATTTCCATCAAACACATTTAGTATAGTGTAATGGGTTAAGAACATTAAATTCACTGAAAAGTCCCTAGATCAATGTAGACGTTTACTCAGTGCATGACTTTTTATCTGTTGGGCTCTGTAGAATGAGGCTAATATTACTATCCTGCCTCACATTGTGCAGAGTTTAGATTATTACTATAAGAATGAACATAATGGCATGATTGAGCAGTGGTAGAATGATGACCTGGGACCCAGTTACTGATAGTTTCAGCATGTCTTTGTGTTCATTCTTATGAAAAGTAAGTTTATGAGCTCTGTACTGTTGTAATGAATTACCAGACATCTGTGAAGGAAGTTGAGAATTTAGGAACAATGCTCTAGAAAGATTAATAATATCCTTGTACAGCATTTGTATCTAGGGCAGGGTGGGCAAAGTTTGGATTTTTAGGTGTTGTCAGATTGCAACTCGTCCATAACCAGCATATGCAATGGTGACAACACTTGTGACCCAGCAGCCTCTAAAGAGATACACTTTGCCCACCATTAATTTAAGGTTAAGGTTTATGAGTATGCCCCTCATCCCTACAAATACAGAGTGTATGCATCTTGTAAAAGCTGTACCATATACCTCTACTGTGCTGAAATAATAATGTTTTATTTGACACAAAAAATATGCTTGCAAAACCAGAGCTTCCCTCCAGTTTTTTGTCTTGCATGATTCATTGTGTGTTTGTATCTCAAAAAAAGATTTCCACTGGAAATCATTTTTGAAATAAAAACTTAAATAGTATTAAATCTATGAAAGCAAATGATTTGCACACATAACACACAGCAACATCATCTCATACTGCAATTCAACAATTATTAATTCATAATTTTCTTTTAGTCTACCCAATGTGATTGTTTCAGTTTCTTCCAATAAACCCCATATATTTTGTATGAACAGAGATTTATTTAAATTGTAGCTCCAGCTTACTTTACGAGTTGATAGTACTTGTATAATCAACATATCCAATACTGCAATAAGAAATGTTTAAAAGAATACTTTGTAAGGGCTTGCTTGTAAAGAAATTTGCAAAACAACTTGAAATGTAGCATTTGTGTGAAACTCATGGACAGTTTTTTAAATGTTTTGAATGTCTCAGTCAATGGGTCTGATCATCATCTGAACTGCTTTTAGTGAGTATGATCCGCCTCTGTACTCGGCCCAGAAAATCCCATCCTGGTGCTTGCTTCTGTAATGTCCTCCTCTGTACCATACTCCATTGAGATTGGAATGAGCACAGGCATTGTACCACCAGCCTCCTTTATGAAAATGAGCACAGTTTCCTGTAGGAAGAAACAAACAAAATAAGTGAAACTTTGTAGCATACACACAAAGTGTATCTTAATTGCTTTTTCAGACAGTAGAAAGTTAAGATTGCATGAGGTCATGGTAGCTGTTTTTTTCTCCTTTAGTGAAGTGAGGCATCATTGAGCAGGAACCCTTCCCCATTTTGGAGTCAGTGGTATTGACTGAGACCATCACTGTTTCAAAGAACTAAACCCCTTGGATGTCATCAGCCCCTTGGATGGCACCTTCCAGCAGAACTAAAGTTGCTTCCAAATGGCATGAACAAGATCCATGAAATGCTTGGAAGGACCTTCACCATGTGATGGCTGGATGTTGCTGCTCTGTTTCTGTTTGAGAAACGATACCTTATTGTATGCTACTGCAGAACAGAATATTTTTCTTTACACCCTCAGGAAATTAGCTGTTCTTGCAGATGTTCTCAAGTCCCATTAGAGCATGCTCCTTTTTTCAGCATCCACACTTGAAATATTTTCTAAGGAATGCAGTACTAGTTCATCTTCCAACTATATAGTCTCCCCTTATGAAAGGGTCATAGGCTTTTAGTGTGTATGTGATATGGATTTCTGTGCAAAGAACCTGTATACATTTGTGGAATGGAGTAATTTTGCATTTCTTAGAAAATGTTTAAAGTGATAGATAGATAGCAAATATTCTACACTGTTCAGGGCAGCAAAGCATCCTGTTCCATTTGGGAATGCACTGTATTCAACTATCAGTTTCAGAATTAGCCTGTGCCTGAAGAACCTGTGTCTCATTCTGCTGGAGGTTGTTACTTCTAGTATGTGACAGTAATGAATATCCGCAGGTAGTTAACTAAAGAATATCCGCAGGTAGTTAACTTCACCTTCATCCAGCATTACCTGATTGATCCTCTTACGTCAGTCAAAGGTTCTTGGGGACAGTTCCACTAGGTTACATTGAAAGGAAACAGGCCATTCAGGTTGGAAGGCAAGGCTGTCATTACCCTCCTTTCTTATTTCCCATAAGAAAAACTGAACTTTGGACATTGGCTTCTTGGTAGGAGGAATGGCACATTCCCCTAACTATTCCAGTTCTCAAACATTTGAGGCTTTAAACAAATATTAGATAAATACATGTAGAGAAAAGCTTTCAATGGCTAATCATGATTGTTATAAGTTATTCCTAGTAACTGAGATAAATGTTGTATGAATACTTATTGCTGGGATATACAAGCAGGATGATACATTTGCACTCATATTTCCCCACTTTTTGGCTTCCCATAAGCATATTGATAGCTGCTGTAAAACAAAATGGTGGACTCAGTAGACCTTTGCTCCAGCATGGCTGTCATGTTCTCTTATCAGAAGATAAGATAAAGAGCTTTTGAATTTGTTAGCCCTTTTGTCCCACTGGCTCCTAGTGAGGAATAGTTTGTTTCCTGGAGCAGTGTGTGGGAGCAGTTGTATATGTTTAATGGTAGTGTGGCCAATCGTGATAATTTTATACCCTAATCTTTCAAAAAATTCCTCATTCCTCACTTTTCTCTACATTTTTCTTCTTCATAATGAAGACTTGTACCCGCTTCTTCGATTGTGATTAAGTTTTTAATAGGACAGATTTCAATTTTTGAAATGCTCGTAAAACATCTCCACTCAAGAGTGGGAACTCTACTGGAAGAAAGAGTGATTTGCCTTCAGGAATCCTTTCTGCTGAAGAGAGGAAACAATCATATTCATGTGTATGTTCAAGTCTTCTTATGTTAATGAGGTTTGATAGCTAAAAAGATTGTTCATCTTGAAACAGTCAACAGTCATTTTAACACACATTATTTCTATATTGGTTGGTTAGAAATGTTTTAACAAAACTCTGCACATGCATCTTCCAACAGGAAAGTCTAGCATAGGATGGCTGTGTATACATACCTTTTTAATTCCCAAAACCTTGTATCCCATTTCTAAGAGAAAGAATGATAAGCCAGGTATTCACACAAGCTCCTCATTGCATGTTGCATTGTACAAGTGAGGAAGGAGCCACATGTATGCAAGTTCTCCTGTCATCCATGTTTTATGTTGACAACTAACTGTCTTGAGTGTGTGGGAGCAGTTGTATATGTTTAATGGTAGTGTGGCCAATCGTGATAATTTTATACCCTAATCTTTCAAAAAATTAAATTTCTAACAGTTGTGAAGAGTATATACTTTTGTACAAGTCAACCTCATGTATGTGTCAAGGGAAGGTTTTAGGGCCAAAATCGTGGATTTTAATATGACCTGTGGATAAGTAGAGGGTAAAATTTAGGGGCATGTAACAAAGGATGTAAAGGGGGAAGCACCACTTCCTTCCCTCCTCCTCTCTCTCTGGACCTTTCTTGACCACCCAACACCACTTCCCTAGTGCTGGAGGAGAAGGTTTTAACATTGGATTGAAAAGAGAAGGAACTGGAAGGAAATGAGGTATTTGTTTGATGGGGAGAGAAGGTTAAAAAGGGAAGGAAATGGAGGGAAACAAGGTGCTTGATGGGCAGAGAGATACGAAGGAGGAGGAGGATGGGGAGAGGAGGTTTTAACATCGGATTGAGAAGGAAGGGAATCACCTCTTTCACTCAACACACACACACACACACACACACACACACACACACACTCCTGCCAGGGCAGCTCTTTCAGAAATCACTGCCAAGTGGGTATCAGGCAGTGCTTCTTTTAGGACCTTTCTAAGCAGTATTAGTGTATTGACCTGTATATAAATTGACCCAGGATTATAGGATCAATTTTGGGGTATAAAGTTTTCAACTTATAGTCGAGTATATACAGTATATTGTTTAGTACAATGTTAAATAATAGGAACTTGTGCAGTCTTTTTGAAAGTCCAAATAATTCACTAAATCTGAACAGAGTGAAGTCCACAACAGTGACTTTGCTATATAATTCTATGTGGTACAGTGTTTGCATGTGATATTCTTCCATGACAGGCAAAGACTTTAAAGCTTAGTATTTATCTGCTATGTTATGTGCTAAGTATTATACATGATTTTATTACTGCTCAAAATAACATGCCAGTGTTACATGTTCAAACAAAATGGGTATTTTTTTCCAAAGTTATCTAAATCCTTTAGTGCTTGAACACTCAATTTTTACTTAAAAAGTTAGATAGTGGGGATACAACCTGTGGTATTTCATACCTGTGTACATATCTCTGTCTCTGTCTAGTGTTGTAAATTGCTTCCCATTGTGCCATATCATGGAGTCACCAGCATTCCCTTGATAAGTTCCTAGACGCAATCGATAAAATTCGCTTTCTGGTTCTAGTCGGAAACTACTATATTCTGCATAGACTTTCTTATTACTCCAGTCTTCTAGTTCTATCAGAAGTCTGTAATTGTCCTGATTTGAAATCAAATAAATATTTTCCAATCCCAGCCAGTATTCTCCAGCAACATTTCCAAATCCTTTCTGTTGAAAAAAACAACATAGCTCTCATTAGAATGCCTTGCATTTCATGGTTAGAAAACTTTATAATAAAAATGCTACAGAAATATTTTGGTACTTTTAAACTTTGATAATTTGTAGGGAGGGCAGTTGATAGTTCACAAGGCATGCATTCATTTTTCCTTCATCACCTGTATTGCTCACCCCCTGCCTTTCTGTCATTTATTATATACATCTTTGCTCTGCCTCTTATATTATTGGTTGGAGGGGATGAAGAAACTCAGAGCACAAATGATATTAAGGTTCAAGATTATTTTTACTGATTGTTATGAGATTCAGGTGGTTAACATGGGCTGCCATTTATAGCTGCTTTTATATTTTTTGTCTTGACTTGTAATTTCCTCAGGATACTTGTGCAGAGAAATTTCCCTCACCCCTACATCCAGTAGGGATTAGATGTGTTCATTCAGTACACCCATATCCTGCAAACAGTATATGGCCTTGGTTACATTCACTTCAACCCCTTGCCTATACGTACAGAATATAGTAATAAAATGAATACCAGTACAAGTTATTCTGAAGAAACCAAGGTTTATCGTATGAATGCAGAAATTGTGCTTACCACATTGCACGTTTTTTCCTAAGCTGTTTCTCCTTTTCTTCTAGTTATTTTTGGTTTTGTGTTGTTATGGCAACAATTATTATTTATTTGTAAGGCTTCCTTCATTTGCTTAATGGAGTAAAAAACATTCAATTCAAAAGGTGCTCTAATTAATATGACAGCATTTTAAAAATATACAGTGGGCCCTTGGTATCCCCTGGGGTTTGGTTCCAGGACCCCTTATGGATATCAAAATCAGTGGATACTCAAGTCCTATTAATTACAATGACATAGTAAAATGATGTTCCTTATTTTAAAAATGGCAAAATCAATGTTTGCTTTTGGGGATTTTTTTTTTTTTAAAAATTCAAGCCGTGGATGGTTGAATCTGTGAATAAAGAATCCATGGATACAGAGGGCTGACTGTATATATGTATGCACACGTGTGCCTGTGCGCACACACACGTATTTATAAAAATTGCAGGTGTCCAGGTCAATAGTTCTGTAGTGAAAAACAAGCATTATTTTTAAGAAATGAAAACATACACTCAGAAATAAGTCCTACTGTGTAACTTTTAATTGCTGTCAATCCTATTTATCTGTATAGCATTTACAGTAAAGTGCTTAATGTAAACTTACGATAAGATTCTGCTTGAACAATTATAATCTTCCATACAGTTGGCCCTCCATATCAATGGATTTTTACCCATGGATTCAATCATCCATGGCCTGGAAATATTTCAAAAATATATAAATTCCAAAAAGCAAACCTTGATTTAACTATTTTATATAAGGACACCATTTTATTACTCATTGTTTTTAATGGGAGGTGAGCATCCATGGATTTTGGTATCCATTGGGGGCGTGAGTGGGTCTTGGAACCAAATCCCAGCGGATACCAAGGGTCTCTTGTACTGACAAAACAAAGAAGAAGGAAGAAATCAGTTTAAACTGTTCAATATCAGTGCATTGCTTTTATTAAAACATTACTTTCACAAAAGTAAAGTATCACTGTAAATGTTGATGGCTTCAATATAAAAGTGTTGATTTTGGCACAAAAAAGTATTTGTAGACATGCCTTTAAATTATTTTTACAAGTCATTTTAGTCTTATACAGTCAATCCTCTGTATCAGCAGGGGTTCCGTTCTGGACCCACCATGGATACTAAAAAGCATGGGACCTCAAGTCCAATTATTGCTGCATTCACACTCTGCCATTGACGGTAATGGGGTGGGACCATCCACAGATGCTCCAATCCACAGATGGCTAGCCTGCCGATAAAGAGGGCTGACTGTACTAATTATACAATATATACACTATATTGTAATTTTCCCTCCTCATGCATATATTTTTCAAAACAAAGTTACCTTATAATTGTCCCAGTTTGTGAAGAAGTTCACAGAACCATCTATTCTTTTTTGAATAACTGTCCACCCCCCAGGATCAAGGCTGTTCTCACACCATAACTGCATTGGTCCATGACTGTTTTCAGGTTTAATCATATAAATTCCACTGCTAGAATATCCAGCTTGTTTGGCTTGTTGGCAGTCTTTAAATGGGCCTGTTGAAAACATTTTGATATTAAAATAAACATACATATACATGCCCTGGAATTTTTTGATCATACATATTGATGGTTTAATATTTCTTTCATTTTGTTAAATTAACAAATGTAAAGATGATTAGATATAAGATACTGTTGTCCTTTATCTTGTGAACAGTTTAAGTATGGCTCATTTTTACTAATATTAGAACAGAAACCCTTAACAGTTGAGGCTCACATTTTTTTAAAAAAATTGTCTAAACCATTATGTTTTCCTAATTGACGTGAATCTCATTGATCAGTCCCATTGAGAGTAGACCCATTAAATCAATTGTTAAAGGGTGGGTAAATCAACCTATAGTTAAACACTTTGTCTCAATGGGTCTGCTCTAGTAGAGGCTGTTAGTAAGTTTCAGGCCGTTGTTTCCTTCCTGGGTCTAGAGTGGAGAGGAAGCACATAATAAAAGTCATTATAGCGTGCTATAACATGTTTAGCCTGGAGAAGAGAAAGTTAAGAGGTGACACGACAGCTGTGTTTAAATATTTGAAAGGATATCATATTGAAGAAGGAGCAAACTTGTTTTCTGCTGCTCCAGAGACTAGGACACAGAGCAGTGTATTCAAACTACAGAAAAAGATTCCGCCTAAACATTAGGAAGAACTTCTTAATGGTAAGAGCTGTTCGCCAGTGGAATATGCTGCTTTGGAGTGTGCTAGAGTTTCCTCCTTAGGAGATTTTTAAAAAGGCAGGATGACCATCCATCAGCAGTGCTTTGTGTATTCCTGCATGGCAGGGAATTGGACTGGATGGCCTTTGTAGTGTCTTCCAACTCTATGATTCTGTGATTCTATTGGCTAGCCAGTGTAATCCAATCTAGTTTATACAGTCAACCCTTTGTATCCACAGATTCTTTATCCACGGATTCAACCATCCACAGCTTGAAAATCTTTTTTAAAAATATAAATTCCAAACCTTGATTTTGCTATTTTGTGTAAGGGAAACCATTTTACTGTGTCATTGTATTTAATGGAACTTGAGCATCCATGGATTTTGATCTCTATGGGGAGCCCTGGTGGAACCAAGGCCCAGCAGAGATCAGGGGCCCACTGTACTGAAATAGACTGTCTGATTTTAATTCACATATTTCTTTACCACTTTTCAACAGAAAATATCTTTACAAAACCATTTGTAAAATAACATACACACACTCCATCTAGAAACAATTAGTATTCAATAAGATCAACTCTATAAAAATAAACTTAATAAGACGCTGCGCCGGGAGAACGTCTTGACAGCGTGCGCTGTGATGACGTCCTCAGGAAGGGGTTGGGGCGCCCGGTGTGTGGCTGCCCCTCCCCTTCCCTGCCTCCAAGATGGCGCAAAGTGCCGTCTGTAGAGGCCCTTAGTCTACCAATATTGTGGCTTCCCTGTTTTTACTGCCTTCCATTCTTCCAAACATTGTCTTTTTATATCAATCCTGTCATCTCAAGATATATCCAAAATTCAACAGCCTCAGTTTAGTCATCTTGGCTTTTAGGGAGAGTTCAGGCTTGATTTGCTCTAGAGCTTTGTTGGGAAACCTGTGGCATGTGTGCCCTTTGGCATGTGAAGCCATCTCTGAGGGCACGTGGTGGCCACAGCAGGTAGGGACGGGGTGCATGCATGTGTGCACGCTTGGCGGGGATCCTTGTCGTGACTCGGTTTGCCTGGAGAGAACTGGGCTGCAGCAAGGAGGGGTGAGGAGGTGCATGTGGCCAGCCCGGCTCCTTGCCATGGCCCAGTTCTCCCATGGAAAACCAAGCCAGGACAAGGAGGGACTATGCACAGGCCTTCTGGGCAGAAGTTTTTCTCCTTCCAGCTGGAAGACCCACCCCCTGCTGTACTATAGGATTCTGGGAACTATAGTTTTGTAAGGTGTAATGTAGCCATCCATGTTGTTGTGTGCCTACAAGTCATTTTGAACTTACGGCAACCTTAAGGCGAATCTATAATGGGGTTTTCTTGGCAAGTTTCTTCAGAGGCGGTTTTCCATTGTCTTCCCCTGAAGCTGAGAGAGTGCAACTTGCTCAAGGTCTCCCAGTGGTTTTCATGGCCAAGTGAGTTTATTCAGAGGAGATTTGCCATTGCCTTCTTCTGAGGCTGAGAGAGTGTGACTGACCCAAGGTCTCCCAGTGGATTTCATGGCCGAGCTTGGATTCGAGCCCTGGTCTCCAAAGTCGCATGCTCAAACCGCTGGCTCTCTTTGTTCTTGTTATTGTGCTGTGCCTTGTGTTCTTTATTATGCTTGTTATTGTTGTGTGCCTCCAAGTCGTTTTGAACATATGGGCCTAGAGCACCCTTCCTCACTTCCGAGTGCCAGTTCTTAGCAATTCTAAGGTGAAACTATCATGGGGCAAGCTTCATCAGAGGGGGATTTCTATTGCCATCCTCTGAGGCTGAGAGAGCACGACTTGTGTGTGTGTGGTGCCTTCAGGTCATTTCCGACTTATAGTGACCCTAAGGTGAAACTATCATGGAGTTTTCTTGGCACGTTTCATGGGGGGGGGTTTGCTATTGCTAGCCTGAGGCTGAGAGAGTGTGCCTTGGGCTTTCCCCCCAGAAGTCCTGCACCTGGTGACACCCGGTGTGGGAATGCCACTGAGTTTGTGCACTCGGTCTCTAAAAGGTTCGCCATCACTGCTTTAGAACCACTCATTTGTCTTTTTGGTAGTCCATAGTATCCATAAATCTCTTTTCCGATTACTACATTTCAGATCAGTTTATTTTCTTCCTATCAGCTTTCATCACTGACCAGCTTTCACAACTATACATAGAACTGGAAATCCTATGGTTTGGATGATTCTAACTTTGGTATTAAATGATACATCTTTACACTTGCGGAACTTACCAAAATCCTTCATGGTTGCCTTTCCAAATATTAGTCTTCCTCTGATTTCTTGACTAGTCTCCATTTTAATTAGTAAATGAACCATTAACTATTTCAGTGTCTTTGGCCTGAAACACATGGGTCAAAAGAAGCAGCTTCTGGCCAGTTGGAGGCGTGCTGTTTATATGACGCACACCTCCAACACGACCAGAAGCCATGCTGAGGCCAAGCTCCAGTTCTTTAGACCATAGCAAAAAGGAGCCAGGATAATCTGGCTCCTGGTGGTGCGGGTTGGGGCCAGCAACCATGGCCTGCTTTGGGAGCAGGCCGTGCAGTCAGCATGAACCCAATCTGCTTGTGGCAGGAGTGGCCTTGGGCCACTCCTTCCCACCCATCAGGTCTGAGGGCTTCTTACCCACTTGAAAGTTATGGAAATCATTTGTGATAATTACTTTTGTTTTCTTAATATTTAGCTATAATCCTGCTGTGGCATTTTCTTAACTTTCACCAGCAGTCTTTACAAGTCTTTACTAAATTCTGCTGATAATAGGGTGTCATTTGCATATCTTAAATTATTGATGCCTGCCTCCATTTCTCATGCCTGCTTCTTCTGTCTAATCCTCCTTTCAAATAATATGTTCTGCATATAAATCTGCCATATCATATAGGGTGATAAATGCAGGCTTGTCTGGCTCTCTTCACAATGGGAAAACATTGTGTTTCTCCTTATTGTGTCCTGATGATGATGTCTTGTCCAAAGTATAGGTTATAGTACAATCAGATTCTGTGGTACAGCCATTTCTTTAAAAGTGGACCATAGTTTTGTAGGGCAATTTAAGTTTCCTAAGGCTTCAGCCTTTGTTAAGGAAACAAAAATATTGAAATATCAAGAATATCAAAGCCAAGCCTATTAGAGTCCAGCTTTAAATCAGCAGAGTAGCAGGAAATGTGTCCTTGTCTAACTATACTTCCTTAAGAAGTGATACAGACTCAAAAACACCACAAGTAGCTTGAAGTTCAAATAAAAGTTTACTAATGGCTTTAATCTACAGTATATATACAAATATAGGATGGCTAATGGAGCACACCAGGGAATGCCAAAAGAAAATCAGTATGTGCTTTATAGACTACAGCAAAGCGTTTACTGCATGAAAGGCTATGTTTACTGCATAGATTATGAAAGGCTATGGAATGCCCTTAAAGACATGGGAGTGCCAACACTTCTGATAGTCCTAATGAGGAATTGGTACTCAGAACAATAGGCTTCTGTCAGAACAGAACATGGAGAAACAGAATGGTTCCCAGTTGGCAAAGGAGTCAGACAAGGCTGCATCCTTTCACCTCACCTATTCAACTTATATGCAGAACATATTGTAAGGAAAGCAGGCTTGGATATGGAAGAGGGAGGAGTGAAAATAGGAGGGAGAAAATATCAACAGTCTGAGATATGCTGACACCATAATACTAGCAGAAAACCTCACAGACTTGAAACAACTACTAAGGAATATCAAAGAAGAAAGTGCAAAGGCAGGGTTACTGTTGAACAAAAGGAAACAAAAATAATGACCACAGAGAACTTTCACACATTCAAACTAGACAACAGGGAAATAGAAATAGTAAAAGATTTCTCATATCTGGGATCAAACATTGATTGGAATGGAGACTGCAGCCAGGAAATCAGAAATAGATTAAGAATGGGGAGGGTGGCTGTGAAAGAACTAGAAAAGATCCTAAAAGGCAAAGAAGTACAGCTCGGCACAGAAGTCAGAATCATACAAGCCATTGTATTCCCTATTACCATGTATGGATGTGAGAGCTGGACAGTCAAGAAAGAAGATAGCAAAATTAATTCATTTGAGATGTGATGCTGGAGAAGAGTGCTGAGGATCCCATGGACAGCCAAAGGGACAAACAAATGGGTCCTAGAGCAGATCAAGCTAGAAATATCTCTAGAAGCCAAGATGACAAAACTTATAGACTGTCATACTTTGGACACATCATGAGACGGCATGAATCATTGAGAAAGACAATAATGTTCAGAAAGATGGAGGGAAGTAGAAAGAGAGGAGTGCAACATGCTAGATGGATGGCTGTATTAAAGAGACTACGAATATGAGTTTGCAGGAGCTGGGCAGAGCAGTAGAGGACAGGGGGGGCTTTAGATTCTCCTTCATAGGGTCGCCATGGGTCGAGAGCGATGCAAAGGCAGTTAAAAACAACAACAAATATATACATAGAGGCAATATCCTAATGTAGCTAGATCTAGAAATCTAGAATACATGTAATCTAGAATATGCCACACAAAGTCTTGTATCACATGGCTGTCTGATCAGACCAATAATGGCTATTTAATGGAGAGAATTCATAACCATCACATCTGATCCCCTTTTCAATTGGAAATGCCATATGGTGAACCCGGGACTTGCTATATCAGGAATGGGCAGAAGGAAGATCTGGATCTCCTGTTAGATCTTTGTGATTTTCAGCAGATTGCAAATATTTCTGATACCCAGTTTAGCAGCAGCAGTGAAGTTATTTCCAATCCACCCTAAAATGACAATGTTGAAATTTTTAACTAGGGGTGTTCTAGGCTTTTCCTAAGGAGACAGACTAAGGGCCTTTGCAGACTGCCAGAAATAGTGCAAATTGAGTCCACTTTAAATTGAGGCACTGCCCTGGCTCAGTGCTAGAGAATTATGGGAACTGTATTTTATTGTGGCACCAGAGCTCTCTGACAGAGAAGGCTCAATGTCTTAGAAAAAAATACAATTCCCATGATTCCCTAGCACTGAGCCAGGGCAGTGCCTCAATTTAAAGTGGACTCAATTTGCACTATTTCTGGCAGTCTGCAAAGGCCCTAAATATGCCAGACAGTTAATTGAAAACCACAATATAGAATCTTTGTAGGGAAATGGAATGTGATAACAGGAGCAAGGTTCTTTTCTTATTCTGTGTTTTGTTTTCATATTCACCAGTTAGATGTTTTCAGATGGTCTTAAAATGTTCAAATAACATTCTAGAAATGCAGTAAATGCCTTACCTTCATTGATCAGCATTAATGGTGGGATTCTGAAAGGGCTTTTTGTAGGAGAAGTAGCTGGATCAGGGGGTGGCCTCACATCTCTGTCTCTAGGATATCCTGGATCTCTCTGAATTTCATTACTTCCCAGAAGACCTGGAGTGTAATGTGGGCTATTAGGAATATGATGCGGTACCACAGGAACTAAAGGTGGAGAACTGTGTGTGTCCTGTCGTGAAAATATCCGCAAACATTGTTCTTCCAGCAATGAGATGGTAACTGACTGATTATTTACAAGATCAGTTAGTGCTGCATATTTCACTTCAAGCTCTCTATATCTTGATGTCATCTTCAGCATTTCAGTTGTGACATTGAGGATTTTGTTTTCCAGCTGGGAAAGCTCAAGTGAGTTGTCCCTTTTGCGGATTATCTCATGGAGGAGTTGCATATATAGCTGGGTAACACGGGAATTCATGTTGCGGCTCTCTTTTCTCAGCAGTTTTACTTCATTTACTATATTCCCATCCACATCTACTACTAGCTGCAAGAGATCAATCTCGCGCTTTTGTTTGGATAATACATCCTTCAGATTCTCAATGTCCATTCTAGTAATTTCATCTTTTTTGTTTTCTGGGCCTCTAGTATTGACACAAATTGGTCCAGTTATTTTTTGTTCAGGGACAATAAATGTGTAGCCACACTTTTTCCCTTCTCCTTCTCCTTCTCCTTCTATAGAACGTGGGTATCTTCTAGGGGAACTTTTATTGAAATTAGACTGTTCTGTATAGCATCCATTTGTTAATAATAGTAGTAACAGTAAATTCAAAGTCCATGAGAATGTCTTCATTTTCAAGTGATCTAAAATGAGGATAAATAAATAAATAGTGTTCGAATGATAACAGTCCTTACATAAAACTCTCAAAATTCACCTATCATCAGTGACTGAAAGTTTTAAGATTTTGGTAGTATAAATGTATTATTCCCTCCCTTTAGGTTAGTCACACAAGTAGAGACAAAAGTGTGACAGATTAATCAGAGCTTAGAAAAGTATGTTTCAAAGATACTTAAGGCCCATTCAGACTGGTAATTTGTATAGCACAGTTTAATGGTGGTTCTAAATATGATGGTTGCTTCCCTGTCCAAATGTTCTCTTGACTTAAAAGTTGCACATTTTTGTTCATTTGTGGGCATGTTGCTTATGACATTAGCTGTACATGTGTCCAGCTTATTTGCAGCTCTCAGATGTTTTCCCAGATTTTCACAATCCTCATATGGTCTCTTCCTGCTGATTTCCCAGGGCCTCCTTAATTTTAAAATTTTTATTTTTTTTTTCTCCAGAGTTACAGTGCTATAATGATAAACTATAATGATGTTGAGACCCAATGTAGTATAGTGTTTTGAGTGTTGGACTATCATTCTGGAGATCAGTGTTCAAATATCTGCTCAGCAATGGAGACCCACTGGGGAGCGTGAGAAAGTCTTAATCTCAGAGGAAGGTAACTGCCCCCCCCCCCCAAAAAAAAAAACTATGAAAAGTTCAGGTGAGGGTTGCCATAAGTCAGAAACAACTTTAAGGCAACAATGACAAAAACAACAATACAACTGATGATGACAATGTTAATGTTATTCTTGCATGTCTTTGGAGGAAGATCACACTAAACCCTTAGACAAGCTCCTCCAGTGCCTCATTTCACATGGAATGAGAGGGTTGTTCTTGTTTCAAGGAGAAAAACATACAAATAGAACCATTAACATGTTACCACTTCAGTGCAAAAACTCTTAATACCTTAGTACAAAAAGAGTAGACTCATGTTTTGAAAGATTAACCTCCGATACACACACAGTGGTTGATCCGACCTGACAATTTAAGCAGAGGAAAGTTTTGCATGATGTTTCACACCTTTTACAATCTTGCAGTTTTAACACAAGTTGAAATTTAGTAGTGGAGTGGGGTTTTGTTCATTCCATTAAGCTTCTTGATAGATTTTTTAAAAAAATTAGTTATATTCTGTAATGTGAAGGTTACGAGTGAAGAAAGTTGTAGGGTTGTTTTTTTTACTAATACATTCATCCCTCCACGTTCACTGGTGTTAAGGGCACAGAACCCCTGTGAATGTGGAAAAACTGCAAATAACAAAAACACTATGTTTTTGCGTGAGAGAACACCTCTCTAGGAATCTCCAGGTTCTCCAGTGCAATTCTGTGGTCAGCATCTGCCAGACATTGACTATAGAAATGCGCTGGAGGAGCTACAGATACCTAGTAGAGTGTTCTCTCTAGGAATGTCTAGGTTCTTCAGTGTGGCTTTTGCTTAAAGTTGACCATAGAGTTGCACTGGAGGACTTAGATATTCCTAGAGAAAACATATTAATAAAATCCGTTAATAATCAGATCCTCAAAAGTCAAAGCTGCAAATGTGGAGGGATGAATATATACTTAGTATTGTTTGTGTTTTCTCATCTTACCTCTATACAAAATGACTCCCAATAAAAGGTGTAGTTTCTGATTCTGGAATGGCAGGTGGCATGCAATTTAAACTGGCAATTCCAGTCATACTGTGCCATACAAATCAGGTTTGTAAATAGTAATTTGCCTAGTCACTTTGTAGCAAATACATATTATTTCTAGGAAACCATGAGCTTTTTCATCCTTCACAATGTTAGCACTGTGGCTCTACTTCAACAGCCAGGGCAACATCCTGTGCACTCCTAGGATTTGCAATTTAGGGAGTAGTATTTAGAATTGTTAGCCACAGAGCCCCTCTAATGCCTCACCTGATTACAATTTCCAGGGTTTCGTAAGATGCAGCCATGCCAATTAAAGTACAATATAGCAATATAATTGTGTGGTGTGAAAGGGTCTCATATGCTAGGTTTCTCAGACCACAGCTGAGGCCCCCTTTCTGTGTGCTCCCTATAGTGTGAAAACTACTTCAGCATGGTGCAATTTCATGCTGTGGCGCCAAGTGTATGAATAACTTAACCATATATATGAGATGATTCCATAGGACAGGGGTAGGCAACTTTTCCCCTTTAAGGGCCGAGGGACTTCAGCTCCCAGAATCCCAGGAGCTATTGGCCAACATGGGACTGTTGGCCAACATGGCTGAGGCTTCTGGGAGCTGAAGTCCCTCGGCCCTTAAAGGGGAAAGGTTGCCTTCCCCTGCCATAGGATGTCAGTCTCATCCATTTTGCTTCTTACCACTTTTGCATGGGATGCCATTACGGGGAAGTGGTCCATACACTGTAGGGAGTATGGGTATGTTAGAGTTGCTGAGTAATATAGGTGTAGGATATAAACTGGCATATATGGGGTAATATCTGTGAGATAATTTTTATGGAGCTTTTTGTAAAGTTGCAACGGCTACCCAAATTTCAGTTAGCTGCCTAAGCACAAAGCATCCACCTCAGCCTTATTTCATCTCTATTGCTTAAATACCAAGGACACATGGGTCAATTTTATACTTCTCTGTTGCTTTCAGACATCAACCCTGATACAACATTTAATATTGACAGATTCTGTAAAGCTGCAGTTAAAATTCACCAGGCAATGACCTCCGTAACAGACTAGTACCAATCTTGTCTTGCTATACTGCTGCTGTGTAATCTGAAAGGATATTTTAAATACTGTTTTTAACCTGTGTTTTTATAGCAATAACAAGTACATTTCTATACCGTTTGTCATGAACTAGCACTAGTAACGTGTAAGCCAATTGCCCCCAACAAGCTGGGTACTCATTTTACCAACCTACAAAAGGATAGACGGTTGAATGGGCTTTGGAGCCCTTCTCTAGGATCGAACTTACAATGTTGTGGCTGAAGTACCACCATTTAACCATTGTGCCACCTTCTTTTATTCTGTATCCCCTTTTTATCTGTGCTGGTCTATGACTCTGTAATATTCTTTTCTATTCAGAGCATGCCTTGCTGCATGACATCTACTGTGCAGGCAGACTTACCTACAATGCTTGGCAATAGGAAAGGAAACAGTTACAAATTTAATTTTTTATGAATTAAAGCTAATAGAATTGTAAATTTTGAAATACGTTCTAATGATTGAGCAATATTACTTTGTACATATTTATTTTGAAATTGAATACTAGTAGCATTTGAGTTAATAAACGAATTCTCATTGATTTGCACCTATTTTTTCTTTGTTTCTCTAAGTAGTACTGAATAAACAAGAACAATTTTAGTAGAAAAAAACTTTTCCTGGTAGAAACATTTCAGTAGGAAAATGTACACTTTGGAAGAAAATTCTTCAGATTGTGACTTTTTCTGTCTAACTGAAACACATTGCTTTGCTTTATTTCAAAATATGTTTCTGTTTTAATTGCTTTCTATTCTTCTTAGAATAAAAACTAAGATAGATCTGTTTAGATATCACAGACTGTAGCAGCTTGCAGCTCTCTTCAGTATATATTATATTCAAAGTGCTGTGTATATAAACTTAAAGCTTTTATGCTTGAAAAATTAATCAATATGCCAAATAGTATAATTTTAGTGATGTATGATTGTAGTACTGTGAATATACTATATACTATAATTTAGTATAATTTTATATGCTGACCAAGATTAGTATTGCATATATTTCAGGGATTTTTTTTCAAAATGTCTAGTCTGCCCTACTAAAAAAAAAAAAAAGTTCAGAGGAATTATTTTCCCCAAGCTTTCAAAATATCCAAATTTTTTACCTCTCAACTGCTACCCCAGCTCTGCTATTTGTATTCCTAGAGAAAGAAACCAGCCATGTATTATGTACGCATGTGCACACTCACTCACTTTAATCTTCTACAGTTTAAATGGATATTGATGCTTCATATCCTGGAGAAAGCGAAAGAACATGCGGAACCTCACTGCATTTTCTTATACTGGAGAAAGTGTACTACATTTTCTACAATAAAGTGAGAAATGGAAGTGGCAAGGTGGCAGTAATGCTGTGGGGTGGAATAAAGCACAGCAAGTATGCAAGAACATTTTGTCATAGCTTGCTTAATGAAAAATTGATTGGCTAACTGATTTGTCAGTGGTTGTGTAATAACAGTGCTCTGTACATTCCCACTCTTGCTTCCCAGTCCCATTTTAGCTTCCTATCTAGTTGTCTTTTTGAAGTTGGCAGTTTGGGAGTGTGTGGCATATATCTTAACTATACCACAACTAACTACTATAGTGTATGCTATGTGGAGTTCATTGAAAACTGTTTGGAAGCAGCATCTTGTTCAAAATGGAAGAGATAGGATATTGACTGGAGCTAGACAGCAGGGTCATGTTACTATAATGCTAAAACAGCTGCACTGGTTTGTTGTTTGATTCCAGGCACAATTCAAAGCAGGACCAGGATGTCTGAAGGACTACCTCCCATAAGAGCCACATCTTAAAATCATCTCCAGAGGCCCTCCTCCTGTTCCAAATTCATGTTTTGGTATAAAGGAAATGGGCTTTTTGTTTGGAAAAGCCTTCATTAATGCTTGACTTTCTCCCAAGGGGAGGGTATCATATTTTACTTCTGTTTTCTTAACTGTATCATGTGCTGTTTGGTTATTGGGTTTTATTGTAATTTATGGTGAGAATCCTTGGACTTTTATAGGGAAAGAGGAGTTACACATTATTAAAGAGTTACACATTATTTAAAAAATAACCAATCGTTTTCACCTCTAAAGTTTTCAATACGTTTGCAAATAACAAATGCATGTTGCTACAATTAAGGAGTAAACACAAACAGCAATTTGGCTTCACATGAAGTGATCTGCTACTGATAGTTTAAATGGCATGTTTGCAAAATACAGAGAGTGAAATGGTTGCATGAAATGACTGTACTACTATTTTCTGGAATGATGTCAGTCTGGGTTTTCCCCAAGCATTTAATGAAGATTTTTAACAATGTGCAGACAGATTATTCTATCAGTTCAAATGATCAACACTCAAAAGGTATACTTGACAACATTTTCACATTGTGCAGAATCTTGAACTTGGGATTAGCTGTTCTTTGAGCTTGCATATTTTGTATCGTAGATTGAATTCTGCCTGGACAGTACACTTATATGTGGAGAAGAATGGTACACAGCTAACTATAACCCTTTGCATGAGAGCTTTGAGTAATGACCCTCCCCATAGTCATTTTGCTTGTGTACATTTGGATTCATTCATTCAAAGTCCTCCATGATATTTAAAGTGGTAGAACAATGGAACCTCTGCAGGAACCAAGGGGGGTTGCAGACTGCCAGAAATAGTGCACATTGAGTCCACTTTTAGGGTTAGGGTTAGTGCTAGGGAATCATGGGAGTTGGGGTTTTTTCTGAGACATTGAGCCTTCTCTGTCAGAGAGCTCTGGTGCCACAATAAAATACAGTTCCCATGATTCCCTAGCACTAACCCTAACCCTAAAAGTGGGCTCAATTTGTACTATTTCTGGCAGTCTGCAACCCCCCCAAATTTGGATATGAAGTCTGAATCCAACATAGCTAGTTTCTATGAAAACAGACCAAGAGTGAGTGAGATGGTAGGTCAGAAGGGTCAATTATATACCTCTTACAATTTGAGTTTCTTGCCATTCTGTTTACATTTACTCTCAAATATAGTTTTTCTTCCAGTGCTTAGATAGCAAAAGTTTAATTGGCCTTTCAAACATATATCACCTTTAGCTCCTACCTCAGCAGTTGGGGGGAGGGATATCAAATGTCATGGGCATCCTGGCATGCAGTTTAATTAATGCTTTCAGCTTAGATTGT
Source organism: Phrynosoma blainvillii (assembly GCA_026167975.1). Lineage (NCBI taxonomy): Eukaryota > Metazoa > Chordata > Lepidosauria > Squamata > Phrynosomatidae > Phrynosoma > Phrynosoma blainvillii. The sequence continues at coordinate 161,883,235 of JANUYF010000004.1, forward strand.
CTTGAAGACTATAGATTTCTGTGACAGTGCTACCATAATAGAGATGTTCCCTACTAAGTATATAGAAAAGAATTTCTTGGCTTTTTCCAGACTAAGAACAAGTTTCAAGCATAAATCAGCTTTCATTACAACTACTTACTTCTTACAAATAAATGCTACTCAACAGGTTATGTCACCATTTTAGTTCCACATACCATTAATAGACATGTAGATGAAATACTTGAGGTTTTAGCTCAAGCAAAGACACTTGGGTGTGAATGCACAGTAGCCCCTCCCAATTCGTAGGTGATCCGTTCCAGACCCTTCTGCAAAAATGATGACTCACAGATATTCAAGTTCCTTAGGAAATAATGATGCGCATGCCACATTTTGTTTATAGCCACTTGTCCCTCCCGCAAAGAGCGAGACCTCATATTCCAAGTCCACAGAAAAGGAGGGACAATGTATTTGGTCTTTTCCATGGCCTTAGACTTCTATAATTCCAGAAGAAAAGGATTCCCTAAATGTTCTATTTAAAGGGAACCAATTTGCCAGTATGAAAATTTCTAGTATTTCTTATTCAAGTTTATTCCCCTTTTTGTTTTATGTACAGTATTGTGTATAAAATTGTACAAGTATCTTGTAAAATGTGGAGAATCCATTGGTTTCCTACATAGGGACAGAACAGACCGGCTCTAAAAGCTGGCTTCCTGGCGGCTTGGGGGTGTGTGGTGTTTAGACACCACATCCCCCCAAGACGTCTTGAAGCCGCCTGGCTGCCAGAGGTGGGCGACTTCATGATGCTCCAGTGGCGCAGTGTTTACGTGCTGCACACCGCCAGAGTGCCATGAAGCTGCCATGGGACCACACCAGCACAGGAAAAGCCAGCTTTTTGCTGGCTGAAAAAGGAGCATTTGCCATTCCTTTTTCATCTGGCTTCAAGATTGATTGGGGCTGCAGCATGTGTTTGCCACGGCCCCAATCCATCTTCGGAAGGGGTGGCTTCAAGCCGCCCCTTCTGCCTGTCTGTTTCACCCCTTAACGATCTTACCAGTGTAGGTAGGTCTGTTCTTTACAACATTTTTTGAACTTTAGTGTTAGTATGGAAACAAAGGAATCAATAGTGTATTTATATTTATCACTTATCTCAATGTGTACTGATACATTGGAACTCTGAGAAAAACAAAACTTGTGGCAATTTTATTTTCTGGACCCATTCTTCAATCTGTTTTATTCAATTTTGATTTTTCTTTTATTTCCTACTACAGTTATTATGGCTGACATTTAATTAGCAGCAAACAGTATTTTTAAAAAGCAAAGCCAGCTTATGTGTACTGATACAAAGCAAGAGAAACATCAAGATTAATTAATTTTATACAATTATGTCTTATGTAAAATGTACATGGCAAAATGAGTTTGCAAGATAGTAGCATTTTGGTGTGTTAGGTGCAGATATTCAGGTGCAGTGTGACTGTTTCTATTTCTCATTCCTTTATACACCACTGAATTTGGCACATTTCCTGGATATGTTAAAAAACAAATGCCTCAGTTCTTGCCAAAATGTTATAATTCAAATATTCTGTAAGTGATACATGTTTAAGGACAGAACCTATACAGTCTGATACAGTGACTTATTTAGAGTAGGGACTATTTTTGATAGTATATTATCACATTGTGTTAGCCATATCTGTTTTGAACTCAAATGTTATAGTAAACTGAATGTTTTATTTTATTTTCACTATTTAATCAAATCATGAAAATTCATCCATTGTTAAGTGTATTAATCTTATCTGAAAATAGGTTCATTAAATGGTGATGATCTCTTCACTTTAAGGACTATTATCAGAACTTTAACTTTATTTTCATTTACTTCTTGCTGTTTACTCACTGAGAAACCAATCCAAAAAGTTTATGCACCAGCAAGCAGTATAAAAACTGATAACAACATGAAGAATATATTTTATTTAAAAATGCTTTCAGTTGGGGGATTTAAAAAAAAAACGAAACAAAACTAGGCACTGTTATTTTGGCGTGATAGACCAGCGCTGTTGTATTAAAATTCATCTTTATACTATTAGTTTTTCAATAAGATAGCTTATTAATTCCCTCTATTGATTTTAAGCCACTTGGAGCAAAAGTGATTCGTGTTATAGAACACCTTGAACTCATTGCTCACAATTCATGGCTATATCCAATTACATTTAGAAACAGAGCTCATTGGTAGCTGATGTACTAAATCCCAGAATTTAGAAAAGCACTTCATATAAACGCCACAGCGCTGGAGTGCCTTGAATCCACCCACGTCTATGTGGCCGTCCGACTCCCGGGAAACTTCAGGGTGGCGTGGGAGCATACAGCATATAAACGCTAAAGACAGTGGCTTTAAAGGGCCATCTGTTCCAGCCCATAGTTAGGTTCTAGTTGAAATTTAAGTTTTTAGAAAAATGCAGGCTGCTAAAATGCTAATTTTTGCACTGATTATCTACTTCGTTTTGTTGTGGTCATTCTGTTACAGTACATGCTGCTGAAATGAACTGGGCTTTTTCCCAACATAATGGCAGCTGTCCAGCAAATTAGTACCACAAATGCAAACATAACTCTTCCATTGTCAGCCATGAAATACCCTGCACTTGGAATTCTTTATCTCTCACAGATTGCATTGAAACAGTCATCTGAATTGCACAGCAAATGTGAAAGCTGGGGAGAACATTTGGTATAAATAAATACAAGTAATTTAAAAAAAACTAATGTTGAAAGTGTAGTTTTCCAAACTACCAAAAGACTCTTTCTATAATCATATGGTAGACTAGCACCATTAAAGAATGTATTATTTAAAACTTTCTTTGGGGCCATTATTAAAAGACTAAAAATGTGAACTTTCAGTACCACATAAGATTTTAATGACGTTAAGTACAACCATTCAAAAATTTCTTGATAGCAATTTATACAAGTACTCTTGTCTTAATTTCTTGCTGTCGCTGAGTACTTGCTAAATATCGGTGAGCATAAACCCAGAGCTTAGAAACATTTTGCTATGCAAACATTTTTTAAATAAAAAATTTGGGCTACTGTCCACTGCATGCATTAGTCTTACATTCTGTAGCATTGACATAACAGGGAGTCAGGGACAGTTTTAGGAGCCAGCTATTTCACTCAAGCTGTGTCATGTGTAAACAGTATTATGTAAGTGTCTGCTCCACTTTAACATGTAACTACGTTGTTGCTGGTTCTGTGCCAGTTAAAGATTTCAAAGAAAACCTCCCGTGTTTGTAGTCAGACATTGCTCTTTATGGTGTAGAGTGAGGTTCACAACATTTCAGTGATCTTGGACTGAAAGCATTCAAAGCAAATGCTTTTAACTCAGGTTCAGTAATCCTCCTTCCTGAAAGCTAATTTAGAAGTATTCCTCAGACAGCAGACAGCATTCTTTAGAGCAATTGTGTCATACAACAGTTAGATCTGCTCTACAGACAAGAGTGTTAAATTTCAGTGGAAAATCTAAACCTAAATATATGTCTGTGAAGCATCATGTTTAGTGAATAAGTGCCCCTTATCAAAACTACTTGTGTGAATGGTAGAAATGGTTCACTGCTAATAAAGAAAAGTCAAGTGAATGCTTTAACTGGAGATTGTCATTGTAATACATAGTTAAGAAGAAACCTAAGACAGTATCTCGAGGGTACTGACTTAATAATTTCATTTCTTTTCTTACATTTAATCTAACATTTTGGTTCTAAGGAACTCTGAAGATCTTTTTTATCCCATGGAAGCTGTAGCACTTAGGATTGCTTTCTATGATCAGCCTCAGAGACTCATTTTTTCCTCTATATCAGATTGAAAGTAGGGAAGGAAGACTGAATTTTTCTGTACGCATGAATCTGTTTATTTGGTGGTAGTATTGCACATAACTTTCTGTAAAGGGGGACCATGAAAATTAGTTGGGTGCTATAATATAAACATCTAAATCATCTTTGTACTGTATATACTCATGTATGTCTAGAAATGTTAGTCAGAAAATTGACCCGAAAAACCAGAGTCGATTTAACCACGGGTCAATGTAAGTACTGTACTTTAACTCTTACTTTAAAATGGAACCATTCACCGATGAAAGGCAAGAATGTAATCTCTCCTGGAAACACACACACACTCATCCATCTATTGCTGGAATGTTGTAAGTTCTTTGGCACCATTTTCCTTTGCTTCATCCTTTAAATCATTTATATGCCCCTAAGTTTTACCATCAACTTATCCACAGGTCATATCAAAACCCCCAATTTTGCCCCCAAACCTGCCCTCGAGGTCGACTGATAGTCAAATATATACAGTACATATTTATTTCAAGAGCACACAGAATATAACAGAAATTTCAGCTGCAGAAAAGTTGCCTGCAGATTAAAAACAAAGATAATGTATAAACACCAACCTTGCAATACTTTTTCTTGTGAATCAGAGTAAAAATCCAAAGGCTTGTTCTTTGTATATCCTTGTCTCGTACAGTTAGCTGGTAATTTCTATAGTTCTAGAGAGAGCTACTATTTTGTCATGCCATATGTTAGATCCAAGTATGTATCACTCCATTTAATTTAATAAGAGAACTGTTTATCAAAATCATTTTCTTCTACTGCAGAAATGACGAAGATGTTTTAAAGCTGCTTTGTCTTTGCTTTGCACTTGCATACTGAAATGTACTAACCAGCAACAGCCGACCTTGCTCCCATATACAGCACACTTGGGTGTGTTTCTTAAACAAACGCATGCCTAGACTTAAAACAGTCAGCCCATATATGATGTCACTGAATAAGTGAAGGGGGGAACCCTCTGAAGGATTTCCTATCCACAACCTTTGGAGAAGGGACAAAATTGAGGGGAGGGAGGGAGGGAGGAGTGCAAGAACTACAGTATGAACAAGGAGAAATTGTTTGCTAGTTAAGGGAAAGCAGCAGAAGGGGAAACAATTAATAAAAAGAATTCAGGCAGTTACACAACATTGTCTTGTGCTGTCTGCAGATGTCTTTTAAGTTAGTACAGCAGTAAGCTTTGTAAAGGAAAGGAAATTTTTTGGGCTGATATATTCAATTTGTTTTTTCCAGACATGAAAGAAAAAGTGTGTGTGAACCATTTATAGTAGTGAAGAATGCAAACTAAATGTCACATTCAATTCTTTCATATCCATTTAATGAAAAACAGTTTATACTTAAACAATAATAAAGAAACTTAGAAGTAGTAAGACAGTGTTAAATGTTTTATGTTAAACAGTCATAGAAATGTGTGAATTGGAAAGTAGAAGATAGTTGTTTAGTTTCATAACAAAAAGAATACTTAACAACCGAATTGATTTTTAAAACAGTAAAAGATGAAGTTTTTACAGACAAAAATAAATTTATTCCTATCTGGTTCAATAGGTTATTCTAGGTTGTTGTTGTTGTTATTTTCCATCACATTAGCTTGCCTTATGGTGACCCTTTGAATGAAAGACCTGCAAGATACCCAGTTGTTGACAGCTTTGCTCAGGTCTTCCAAATTCTGTGCTGTGGATTCCATTGTTGAATCTATCCACCAGCGATACAGTCTTTCCCTCTGCCTACTGCTCCCATAACTCTGGCCATTTAACCATGCTAGCTAGCATTTATGGGAGCTGTACAAAACATTTGAATGGCAGAAGATGTTTTGGAGCACAGCTCCTAAGGGTTTATAGATTTGACATTTAAATTTTAAGACAGAATTTGTCCATTATTCAAATGCTTTTAATCTGTTGAATTGTAAATATTTTTAAAGTATATATTCTGCTCCTGAGTGTAAAACTTTACTGTTGTGACATGACACAATTTAAAAACTCAGCTTTTTCTAGTTGACGTTCCTGTGTTGAGCAAGGACTGGACTCAATGCAGTGGTCTATGGGGCCCCTTCCAACTCTATGATTCTAAAATCATACGTAGATTATATTCTATACATACACAGGATATATTAACAAACTCCAATCCATTAACAGATGTTAAACAAAAACAGTGGCATCCTGGCACACTACATGTGTTGTAATACTGGACACTCTTAGCCAGTTGACATATCTCCTTTCTGGTTCCCAGGCTGCACACACCACATTCCAAAATTCTCTCCATCATTCATATGGTCATCCACCCACCTGGCCTTAGACATCATCTTACTCTCAATGACTTTGTCTCTCAATGACTATAATTAAAACTGAATTTGTCACCTCATCACCATACCCACAAGTTTTGCATTTCTATGCATATTTCATACAGTCTGATTATAAAGAGCCTTCCTGGGCACCAGTTCATTCCATACATCTAAGGAAAGAGACCAAGTCTACGAAAGATTATGCTATAACTTTCACACAGTTAGATTCAAAAGGTGCTGCAAGATCCCTTTGCATGCTGATATTCCAGACAAACATGGCTATGTCTCTGAATTCTATATTCATACAGTTTCAGTTTTCTTTATTTTGTTCTCTAAATGAAGACATATTTTTGTGATCTTCTATTGTTCAGGTATTTATCTCTCGGATTTAACATACATTGACTCGGCATACCCATCAACAGGAAGTATTCTGGAAAACGAGCAGAGATCAAACCTAATGAATAATATACTTAGAATAATATCAGATTTACAACAGTCTTGTGAATATGGTAAGTTATGTATGTATTTATAATATAGGCTTGTGAGCAGCAACTGGATTATGTTTTTTGTCTAGCATAAACATTTTGTCATACAGATTGTCCTCTTTAATTAAGAGGGGGGCAGAGGTACCAAAATAAATACAGTGGACCCTCAGTATCCACAGATTTGCCATCCGCGGACAGCAAACCACCCACTGTCCCCAATGGTGGCACATGCAAGCGGCCATGCCACCATTAGGGACAACAGGACACAAGGTGAGGTCCCTAATGGCAGCATGGCCGTATGCACAGGCTGCCATTGGGGACTATAGGACTTGAGGTCCTGTGGATTTTTGTATTTGTGTGTGTGTGTGTGTGTGTGTGTGGAATGGATCCCCTGCAGATACTGAGGTCCCACTGTAAATGAATAAATCCTTGCACAAACAAGGGCACTCTGGGCTCCTCAACCCTTCTGTTATACTGGAAGCCATTTTTAAAGTGAGAGGCTTTGCAAATACATGTTCAGATACAGGGGTGCAAACATACCTTCTACTCCAAGGGTAGGCAACCTTTCCCCTTTAAGGGCCGAGGGACTTCAGCTCCCAGAAGCCTCAGCCATGTTGGCCAATAGTCCCATGTTGGCCAATAGCTCCTGGGATTCTGGGAGCTGAAGTCCCTCGGCCCTTAAAGGGGAAAGGTTGCCTACCCCTGTTCTACTCAGACTAAAAATAAGAAATTTCACCCATTGTTCCCAAGGTTTCTCAAAGTAGTTCTTGGTGATGTCTGCCATTACTTATACGTATAAGCTTATATGTAGATTAGTTAATCTCTTTTAAAATGTAGCACCCTGAATAAGAAATTTCTGCGAAATCATAATAATGTCCACAATACATTTTCTCAAGCTTTTAAAAATGCATCACTGTAGCTCAGGAGTAGGCAGCCTTTCCCCTTTAAGGGCCGAGGGACTTCACCTCCCAGAAGCCTCAGCCATGTTGGCCAATAGTCCCATGTTGGCCAATAGCTCCTGGGATTCTGGGAGCTGAAGTCCCTCGGCCCTTAAAGGGGACAGGTTGCCTACCCCTGCTGTAACTGATACGGTTTGAAATGTAGAAATGATGGCCTCTTTATCTTTTCTTTTTGCAACTGGCACTAAACTGGTGGCACAGAAACTAGTTATATTAATACTGTATTATTTAGAAGATGGCATCAGAATTAAGTTTCAGGAAGGGTTGATGCTTTTGACATCTTTGATATTTCCAAAAGGAAAATGAAATCAATAGTCTTGTAGTACCAGAAAAGCAAGACTTGCTGAAGTCTGTGCTTTCCCACTTTAGTAAATGCATAGTGTTACTCTCAGTTGACAGGGTACATGCACAATTATAGAGGGAAAAGCTCAACAGCGGGGTCACATTTCACAAATGTGAAATGCAAAAACTATAATTTTGGTTGTTGTTTTTTGTTATTGTTAACTGCCCCTGAGTCGATTTGGCCCAACAGCGACTCTGTGGATGAGACACATCCAAGACTCCCTGTCCTCTACTGCTCTTCTTTATACCATTTTGTATATAGTATGTTCTGCATATTTCTGCTTTAATCTACTATTTTCCATGTTTGTCTTCATTCTTTTGGAGGTTGATGTAAAGTATTGACGGGACTGAAAGATAGTGGCCAATAGTTAGTGTCATATTCTTGTTTGTGTACTACATCATGTCTGTGTGGTGTGAGAGAGGGAAGTTTAACCGTTTTGTTCTTTCAAGCATTGGTTCTAATTCTTTGCACACAAGCAATTCATCTGTGCACACATTGTCTTGATAGTAATCCTCAATAACAGTTTCCAATGTGCCCTGCTAATCTGAGGCACTAGAGACTGAAGTTGCTAATATTCACATTAAGAAACTGCTGCCAAATAGAATTGGAGAGGCAGCAAGTATGTGTACACTTATAGCTGCTCTGTACATTTTCTTGTGTTCAAGGATAATATAATATAAATGTAGTGCCATTGCTGCCCCCTCCCTACCCCAGTTACTGCCATTTAGATTAGTCTGGACTGCAGATCTGTCAGAAATCCACTTTTGGCTTAGCTGTTAGCCAAGTGCCTGTTTATGTGGGAAAGGGACAAAATAAGATTATAGTACCATAATTGTTCTGATTAATGATCATCTTAAAAGATAGAGTGGAACCCTAATAAACTATACCAAATAATATATGTTGCTTGTTATCGTAGATATTCCAGTGTTGCCTCATGTTCAAAAGTACCTGAATTCTGTTCAGTATATAGAAGAGCTTCAAAAGTTTGTAGAAGATGACAATTATAAGTAAGTATAAAATTTGTTGTTGTTGTATACCTTCCAAGTCATTTCTGATTTATGGCAACTCTAAGGCAAACCTATCATGTTTTTTCTTGGTAAGATTTGTTCAGAGGGGGGTTGTATTTACCCTCCTCTGAGGCTGAGAGAATGTGACTTGTCCATGGTCACCCAGTGGATTTCCATGGTGAAGCAGAGTCAAACCCTGGTCTCTGGAGTCATAGTCATAGTCCAGTGCTCAAATGACTACACCACACTGCTCTCAAGTAAATCTGCTTCAAAGTAAAGAAAAGTGTATAACTTGTTTGCAGATTGTTTTGATTGCTTTGCTTGAAAAATTATCCATAAGGATGTTAATCAGTTCGTAGTTGCCTATAGAACTGTGTCCCCACAATGCTACCTGTTGTCTCTCTGTAATGGTTCCCTTCTTTAGCAGAACATGGCCAGCTGATAACTTCTCCACAGAACTCTGTGGAGGAGAGAGTGGCAGCAATGACAGGCACAAGTTCAGAAATAAATTCCATCCTGTGTGTTTCCCCCTGGTAAAATGGAGAACAAAGATTGTGCCCACGAAGATCTGTAAAACCCATGGAGTTCCTGGAGGCTATTGTAATCTAGTGCAGGGGTAGGCAACCTTTTTGAGCCGGGGGCCGGGTTGCTGTCCCTCAGACAATTTAGGGGGGGCGAAGCACCAAAAATAAATAAATAAATAAATAAATAAATAAATAAATAAATATTAAAATACAAAATTAAAAAAAAATACAAAATTTAAAAAAAAATGCATGCACACTCTCTCAGCCCCAGAAAAGCCATGGCAAAACCCTTGTGGAGAATTTGCCAAGAAAACCCCAAGAACAAGTAATAAGAACAATAATCAATATCATCATGGTGGGGGGGGGGCGGCGGCGGCAGGATCGGCCTGGGGCCGGTCCAAAGGCTTCGGAAGGCTGCATCCGGCCCCCGGGCCTTAGGTTGCCTACCCCTGAACTAGTGGGAAGGGAGGGGGCTCAGACAAAGCCATCAGTTGTTTGCAAGCTTAATGAACATTAAGCTGGATTGGCACTTCCTTTTCTAAGTATATCTTTATATAATCGTACGTATATGTAAGGGGCAAAATGAATGTTCAAACCAATGGTTAATAGATGCTTCGGCGAGTTTCTGCCTTTTGGATTATTACGAGAGAACCATTTTTTAAGTGATATGATTTCTAGGGACTTAATTTAGAGAGTCTTACAAAAATATGTTAAAGGGGGGGAATATACCTTCTACATTAATAAGGATATGGAACTTGACATGAATGTTGGGATTTTTTTGTAAAAGGGAAAAAAAGACAAAAAGGGCAAAATCTTTTTTTTTTAATGGAGGGATGTCTCTCCATTAAGTTGTGTGTGCAGGTTCGAATTATGCCTACGGTGCTCAAATCTGTGGATTTAACTGAAAACCAAGGGTGAGATTTAAGGGGATAGAGTGGAGGAAGTAGGATTTATTTATTTTGTTTTAAGATTTCAATATGAACTCTCTTGAATTGGCACTGTCTTAGTTTGCAGAAAATCATAATTAAAATAAAGTGAGTAGTTTTATGGAATTATTTGGGGAAAATAAGAAAAACAAAAGGATGACTTAAATATATGTTGCTGTAGTTACTACTACTACTTCTACTACTATATTCATTTATAAGGTGCCTTTCTCGCAGTAATGGGACTCAAGGCAACTAACAACATTTTAAAACAGTACAGATTAAAAACACTACAAAAGTTAAATGGAAGTATAAAATCTACAGTTAAATAATCATACATTAAAACGATTAAAAATACTACAATGCATTAAAATAATAAAAATAAAAACTATATACAGACTCTTAAAAAAAAAAACCTTTAAAACCAGCATCACACAGCAATAAGAGCCCAACCTCCACACCTCCACAGGTTGTAAAGGCCTGGCAGCACAAAAATGTTTTAACCTGCTGCCAGAAGGAGAGCAAGGATGGGGCCAGACTGGCCTCTCTAGAGAGAGAGAGTTCCAAAGTCTAGGAGCAGCCACTGAGAAGGCCCTCTCCCTTGTCACCAAACAAGCCTGAGAAGGTGGTGGGACAGAGAGAAGGGACTCTCCTGATGACCTCAGTGCTCTAGTGAGCTCATAAATGGAGATACTGGGGGGGAGCAGACGACTGCTTCCGGGACGCCGCCGGACGGAGCGCCGGCGGAGCGGAGCCTCTGCACCGCGGCGCTTCTGCGGCGTCCCTAAAAGGAGCTCCAAATTGGCGCTCCTTTTAGATGTCAGGGAAAGTGCGCCCTAAAAGCGGCGGGCGCACTTTCCCTGACTCTTCCGCCACAGCGCGTCCGGTCGCTGCGGCGGGAGGTTACCCTGGAAGCGCCGGCTGTGCAGAGGGCCGGCAGCTCCCAGGGCGACCTCAGGAAGAGGAAGGAGCGCCGCTCGTGCGGTGGCTCCTCCTCTTCCGGGCCTCCAAGATGGCTCAATAAGCCGTCTGCCGAGGCCCACTGTCCTTCAGATAGTCTGGACCCAAGCTCTATAGGCCTTTGAAAGTCAAAAACAGAACTTTGAATTGTTCCCGGAAACAGACCAGCAGCCAGTAGAGCTGTTGCAACAAGGAAGTTGTGTGCTCCCTGTAGCCAGCCCCAGTTAACAATCTGGCTATGGCTTTTAAAGCCAGCTGAATTTTCTGAGCACTTTTCAAAGGCAACCCCTCATAGTGCGCATTACAGTAATCCAAATGGGATGTACCAAGGCATATATAACCATGGCCAGATCTGACTTCTCAGGAACAGGCTGATTTGTCACACCAGCTTTAACTGTGCAGAGACACTCTTGGTCACTGCCAAAATCTGTGTCTCAAGGCTCAGCACTGAATCCAGGAGTGCCCCTATACTGCGAACTTGCATTTATGAGAGATATTAATATTAGAGTGGGATACGTAGAGAAGGGGGAAAGGAAAGGAAATGGAATAAATTAGAGGAGTAACCTCTTTTACTATTGTAAAAGGTATCATTTAAGCTGGTGTTAAGACAGAGGATGGTTAAATGAGAGTACAAAGAGGACAATTTCTTTAGTTTAATTAATGTAGGTATAGGTAAGAGGCAAAATTATATGGTTTTGAGTAACATAGACTAGTAGATGAATAATGACAATAATTAGCCCTAGATTATTAAGAAAATTTATTAATAATTCTTAAGGAATTTATAGAAATGTTAGTATTTATTTAGGATTATGTGAAATTTGAGTATAACCATTAACAATTATACTTTATAGAAAGGCGGTTGATGATTATTGTATAACAGAAACATTGAGGTTTTTAAATTTTATTTTAGAGTAACCTAGACAATGAAGAAATAGAAACTGTAAAAAAATTCTCATACCTGGGATCAAACATTGGTAGAAATGGGGACTGTAATCAAAATACCAGAAGAAGATTAAGAATGGAACTAGAAAGAACTAGAATGGAACTATGAAAGAACTAGAAAAGATTCTAAAATGCAAAGATATACAACTCTGAACAAAAAATTTACAATTGTACAAGCCATTGTATTCCCTATTACCATGTATGGATGTGAGAGTTGGACAATCAAAAAAGAAGATAGGAGGAAAATCAATGCATTTGAGATAATGGGGTGCTGGAGAAGAGCGTTGAGGATTCCGTGGACAGCCAAAAAGACAAACAAATGGTTCCTAGAGCAGATCAAGCTGGGAACTTCCCTGGAAGCCAAGATGACCAAACTGAGGGGGGAAGCAGACGATGGCGTCGGGGACGCCGCGGGACGGAGAGCTGGCGGAGCGGAGCCTCTGCACCGCGGCGCTCCTGCGGCGTCCCTAAAAGGAGCTCCAAATTGGCGCTCCTTTTAGATGTCAGGGAAAGTGCGCCCTAAAAGCGGCGGGCGCACTTTCCCTGACTCTTCCGCCGCAGCGCGTCCGGTCGCTGCGGCGGGAGGTTACCCCGGAAGCGCCGGCCGTGCGGAGGGCCGGCAGCTCCCAGGGCGACCTCAGGAAGAGGAAGGAGCGCCGCTCGTGCGGTGGCTCCTCCTCTTCTGGGTCTCCAAGACGGCTCAATAAGCCGTCTGCCGAGGCCCTGAGACTGTCGTACTTCAGACACATCATGAGAAGACTCATTAGAAAAGACCATAATGCTAGGAAAGGTGGAGGGAAGTAGGAACTCTGTTATGGAGGTCATGGGTATGGGTTTGCAGGATTTAAGCAGAACAGTGGAGGACAGGGGTCTTGGAGATGTCACATCCATAGAGTCACCATGAGTCGAGATCGATTCAAGGGCCGTTAACAACAACAACATGGTTTTATAACCACTGTGGAGAAGAGTGGAAGTCACTTTTATCTTTTTTTATCTTTTTCTTTTTTCCTTGATGTTTCTATTTTTTATTTTTCTGTCCTTTCTATTCTGATTTTAAATTATTTTAATAATTTTTAAAATTATTTTTAATATTTTTAATGTAATGGCTCCCTTCTTTGTAATAGTCACCAGTAAAAATCACTTGGTTTTTTTTTTATTATTATTATTGTTCTGTGTCTTCAAGTTGATGGCAGCTTATGATGACCCTGTCCTAGGATTTTCTTGGCAAGATTTATTCAGAGGAAGTTTGCCATTGCCTTTCTCTAAGGTTGAGAAAGTGTTACTTGCCCATGGTTAGTCAGTACATTTCCGTAGCTGAGCCAGGATTCAGATTCTGGTCTCCCAGAGACCTAGTCCATCAGTCAAAACACTATGCCATGTTGGCGCTATAAATCAATACTGATTCTTGTTATGGTTGCAACTTGTATTACTATAGCACACAACTGTTACTTTTGAGCAGTGATATGACGGCTGCCATTGCATGTTGTCCCTTTAATTTAATGCAGAGTGGAAAGGTATTCCCAAAGAATCACAACAGCGATGTGAAATCTGGGCACATGCCAATTCAGTTTCTGAGCAGCTAGTATGCTTTCCTTTTTTAAAAAAGAATAATGAATGTCTATTTCAGTTTTGCAGTTGAGTCAAAATTTGAGTTTGTGTATGAATTTTAGGTTCAGGTTGTTAGCGGTGTGAGACAAAAATGTACATTCAGAAGTGCCATTTTGTTAATGATGATACAAAACTTAAGCATTGAGTAAGTTTACTTAATTTGTAATCCATGTATTGTTATTTTAACAGAGAGCGGGAATCCTCTACTAGATTTTTAATCAAAAATTCTGCTTTTAAAAACTGAAGCAGAGTTTCATATCATAAGTCAATACTTTTGTTACAAATATCATCAGTGAACTCCTCGAAGTGTTAATTGTTTGAAACAGAAATATTGTTAGCATATTTTGAGTATATAAGGGCAAAAGTAATTTGATCTATCCTTGGATGCCTGTGCAAAGCACAAAAAAATTAATAAATCTATACCTGTTCTCAAAAATATACTTTCTGTTGCTCTCAGTCTACTCTGTGTTATTGGCAAACTTTTGTTTTGTTTATACTTTTTTCTAAATACAGGCTTTCATTGAAGATAGAACCTGGTACTAGTACTCCACGTTCTGCTGTATCTCGTGAAGATTTAGTAGGTAAATGTTTTTAAGATATAATGAAGTTTGAACATTTTAACATCTCTTTAACACCTCTTTAACAACTCCACAGAACATTCACAGATAGTTTTGAAGGCCATTTTAAATTAAGAAAGATGGTAGCAAGATTTTCCCCCAAAATTCTGTCAATATATCATTTTAGTTAATCAATGAAATTTTTATTCCTTACAATTAAATTTCAAAAATGAACTAAAAATAATATATTGACAGATTTATTTAGTTTTGATCTTGCAATTCTTCTTCTTAAAAGCCTTTAAACTATCTGTGAATGTTCTGTGGCCCTCATACATACCTTTATCTTTTGTTAGTTGAATACAGCTTAAGGGCCTGAACAGACTGCCAGAAATAATGCAGCTTGAGACCACTTTAATTGCCCTGGCTCAGTGCTAGGGAATCATGGGAACTGTAGTTTATTGTGGCACCAGAGCTCTCTGACAGAGAAGGCTCAATGTCTCAGAAAAATCCCATGATTCCCTAGCATTGAGCCAGAACAGTTAAAGTGGTCTCAAGTAGCATTATTTCTGGCATTCTGTTCAGGCCCTAAGTCAGGGGTAGGCAACCTTTCCCCTTTAAGGGCCGAGGGACTTCAGCTCCCAGAAGCCTCAGCCATGTTGGCCAATAGTCCTATGTTGGCCAATAGCTCTTGGGATTCTGGGAGCTGAAGTCCTTCGGCCCTTAAAGGGGAAAGGTTGCCTACCCCTGCCCTAAGTCTTCACCATTGTCATGATGATTGTGTTGATTCAATTATGTTTATCTAAAGAAAGAAAACAATGTACTGGATTGGGAAGAAAGAACTTCAGTTGTCTGTTTTCATGATAAGAATAAAATTTCAAATTGATATTTAGAAATGTGGGCTGATACTGGCATCCTGTTTAGTATTTATGATGTCATAAGCCTGCCTTAGAAACTGGATAGCTTCACCAATCAAAAGAGTTCTGAGATGCTTGAGAGGAGGAGGACACTGGACAGTGATGGGTCCCTGCCACTACTTTTTGCACTACACCTCAATGGCAGGAAAGTGTTGGCTGTTCATCACCCCATGCTCCCAATGTCTTGGAATTTCTTCAGTTGGTGTGGCTTCCTGGCTGCTAAGGCGGGTTTTAAGGGGTTGAATTCAGAGATGTAGCTATGATAATAGAGTTGATGATGCAGGATCTTGACCAATATAGCTGCAAAGTGAAACATTTGTAATCACCAAAAATAACACAGTTACAATAATTGTTATTTCAGCATCTCAAAAATTACAGTGGACCCTTCACCTTTACTGGGATCACCTTCACAGAACTCCCGTGAAAGTGGGAAAACTCATATAAAAACTCAGGTTTTTTTTACCTGAGAGAAAACCTCTCTAGGAATCTCTAGGTCCTCCAGTGCAACTCTGTGGTGAACATCAGCCAGAACCTGACCGTAGAATCACACTGAAGGACCTAAAAATGCCTAGAGGTGTTTCTCTAGGAATCTCAAGGTCCTCCAACATGATTCTGTGGTCAACTTCCATCAGAGTCATGCTGGAGGACCTAGAGCAGGGGTAGGCAACCTTTCCCCTTTAAGGGCCGAGGGACTTCAGCTCCCAGAAGCCTCAGCCATGTTGGCCAATAGTCCTATGTTGGCCAATAGCTCCAGGGATTCTGGGAGCTGAAGTCCTTCGGCCCTTAAAGGGGAAAGGTTGCCTACCCCTGACCTAGAGATTCCTAGAGAGAACATGTCAATTAAATCTGAATAATAAGATCTGCAAAAGTCAAAGCCACAAATGCAGATAAGGAGTCAGTTGACACGTCTAGAGTTAAGGAGACAGGTGTGCTTCACAGAAGTCATCTCAAAATTTATTTTGAATCTTTGTAAGTCTCTTTATTTCAATATGATTCATTCTGTAGATGTGTGTGAGGGCTACATTAGGTCCAGACTTAGTAATATTTAGATCAGTTGAAGACACAAAGTAACACTCAAACATTAGTGATGACTCACAGTCTGCCTATTATACAGCAAAAAGGAAGGCAAAAATCATACTTTGTCTCTAATATTGTGTCCTCAATATACTGTGCAACAGATTTTATCTACGTGGTGAGGAGCTTGTTGGAATCAAGCCCAGAAGAACCAGGAATGGAACTCTCAGTTACTTGTTGTTACAAATTCATCTTCCTAGGTGTCTCAGTGGGTTTTGATACATTGATCATGTTATTTTAACTGGAAATAAACCCGCCAAATGGGAGTAGGAAGCACTGCATTATAATATACAGGGGCAGTTCCAGAAAGTGATATTGTGCGTTCCTGTTCAGCCCTATGGCTACTAAGTTGTGGGATAGCACAGAGTTCTATCCTTTGCCTCATTCTGTTTAATATCTACATGAAGTTCCTGGGTGAAGTTATGAGTTCTGGGATTAGGTGCTACCACTATGTAGATGATGCTCAGCATTAATTCTCCTTGTTTTAGTCAGCTAGGGCTAGCAGGGGCTAGTCCAGTGGAAGTTGCCATAGGGACAGAACAGACAGGCAGGAAAAAGCAGCCCAAACCTGCTTTTTCTTAAAGCGGCTTGACACTCCACTGTCTGTATGGCCTGCTCCCAAGGCAGGCCGAATACCCACGGGAAGTTGGCACAGCACAGCATCAAGCTACAATGCTGGGTTATTTTTTGTTTTTGTTGCCTCCCCACCATTCATGTGCAGCATCGCACAAACACACTGCCTGCAACCTCCAATTACTCCCACATCCACCCAGATGCCATTCCATTGGATGGTTGCTCCTTTGATGAGTCACACAGTTGCACATGTGCTGCTCTGCTGGTACAGGGCACCAGTGCATCAGTGTGTGAGTGATACATTGGCAGAGCACAATCATGGAGGGCCCCCCCCCATATATCCCATCTTTCATTTCTTTGCTTTGCTGCTTTATATGCAGGCACGAAGATACCCATTTTCCAAACTAAGCTGGAGTATCCTGGCTTCTTTTTGCTCTGGTTTTTAGCCCCAGAACGCAGCTTCACTTTGGTTTCCATGTGTTTTGGAAGCTTGCGTCATATAAACGCCCCACCTTCAAAGTTACTGGAAGCCACTTTATTTTGCCAGTCTGTTTCACCCCATAGATGTAATTATAAATATTTGTTGTGCTCAGTTGGAACATGCTTTTCCCCTTTTATTTTTCAGGCCCTGAAGTCGGAGTTTCTCCACAAAATGTACGAAAAAATGCAGCAGCTGAAGGAGCATTATTGCCACCAACTCCTCCATCCCCCCGGAATCTGATGCCACACGGGCATAGAAAATGTCACAGTTTAGGATACAAGTCAGCATTTCCTTTAAATTTTAGCTTAGACACAGTGTGTTAGCATCCAGATCCTATCTGTTTAATCTCACAAAACCTCAGAGTAGTAACATGATGTTTGGTATCTTCTTTGCCATTTGATTTTTAGCGGTCAGTTAATATAAGTTTGCTTAAATGTTTCCTGTCACATATGTAACTTTTAAAAATAAAGAATTTTTGTCGTAGATAAGCTAATGTCAATGTATGTAGGAGGAAAATGTTACTAGTTCAGTAAAACATGACAATATTGAATCTTTTAAATTGAAATTGCATAGAAAATGCTTTCTCTATAGCTGAACTCCACTAGTTTTGAGTCATTAAACTGGATGTAGCCCATTACCAGCCATGTATGAAAGACTGCCAGGGCTCAGTAAGTCTCATGTTCTTGCTATCTTCCTGGGGTTGTGAAAGCAGAGTGTCTGTCAAGCAACTATCAGGTTATAATACATAATCTGGTGGGTTACATTAGTTCTTGTGGGTCCCAATTTCTGCAAGCTTGTCCTGCAGCATTATGCTACTATTTGAAGGATGTCTTTAACGTCTCATGAACTAGAATCATGGAGTTGGGAAAGACTGGTAAAGACTACAAAGGCCATCCAGTCCAGCCTGCTGCCATGCAGGAGTACACAGTCAAAGCACTCCCGACAGATGGCCATCCAGCCTCTGTTTCAAAACCTCCAAAAAAGGAGACTCCACCACACTCCAAGACAGCATATTCCACTGTTGAATAGCTCTTACTGTCAGAAAATTCTTCCTAATGTTGAGGTGGAATCTTATTTCCTGTAAAATTGAATGTGTTGCTCCGGGTCATAAATGAAGATTTAAATTAGAGTTTCATTAATGTTCACACAGTAACCCATGAAGAAAAACCATATTAGAAATTTTATAAGTACAGAGGAAACTAACTCATACTTTATGAAGTTTGGTCCTGAGTCATGTTGATATTGATTGGTACCTGTGCCAGAAAGCAAAAACAGATACTGTTTGCTTCCATCCATTTGTACAGATAAGGCACTCCCTGGTGAAAGCACTACGCATGTATGTAGTCATTTAAAGCTGAGTTCTTGTGCAGTAGTTCAAAATGCACAAAGTGAATCCACCCTTCAATAATCCTTATCTTGTATATTTACCAAGCTAGTTGTGACGATTGTATATCTAGGTGCTAGAAAGATAGTTTAACTAGGTGCTGGAAAGTGACGAATACTGTATTATAATTGTTACTGTGTTATATTTTGATGCCACAAAACAATGATGTGATTATTATTTGCATCTTTTGCTCTTTTTCCAGTTTTATTCATAAAATGAACACAGCAGAGTTTAAAAGTGCAACATTCCCAAATGCAGGACCAAGACACCTCTTGGATGACAGTGTCATGGAACCACATGCCCCATCGCGGGGGCAAGCAGAAAGCTCTACTCTTTCTAGTGGAATTTCAATAGGTGAGATTTTCAATTTATTGAACCAGGGAAAAAGATTTCTAGGTACATATCCAAAAATATACAGGTATATCTGTATGTATTTCTGGATATAAATCTTTATATTTCTCTTTTTGAAAAGTAGAAACCATGAGGATAAGTAATGAGGAAAATAAAAACCTAGTAATTGTGACATATGGTTTATCTTCTATAATTGCATGCTGCCTTTCTTCCAGAGAGCCCCTAAACAGTATAGAGGGATCTGCTCTTATGGACACTGAGAATGGCACATTGAGGAAGACAGTTTTTCAGACAATCATTAACCAAGTTTAAACCTCCTTCAGCAAGATGCCTCCAGGTCATAGCCTAGGTTATTTATTGTGTCAGATTTCATTATCCTTTAATTTTACATGCAAAATACTTACTTGGCTTAAGATGTTAAAAAATTGCATTTGAAAGTGGAGATTCTGACTACTTTGAGAGACACTACCAACTTGTATTGATTGCAGTAATTTAAAATGATTTAGGAGAAATGCTTTGATCTGCTCAAAACTGTCCAGAATTGATTCCAAAATAATTTACTACTCTTGTTCAGGCCACATTTGCTTAATTTACTGCATTTTTTCCCCTCTCTCTTCCTCTCCCTGCCCCCATGGCCTTTTATTCCCCCCCCCCCCATCCACTGTGCACCTGTTTTCTATTTATCAGCTCTCCAAAGGTGTTCTGCTCTCTTAAATAACTTTACTCCTTGTTGTATGATCCCTATGTTTTTTAAAGTCACCTTGAGAAAAGGCAGGAGTAGAAGAAGGATGCCCTCCTGTCTTTGAAATCCTTCTGTCTTTTTTTTTTTTTTTTTTTTTTTTTGTCAAAGCCTTTTGCTTAATACTTTAGTTCCCACCCTCTGCTGAAATAAAGCTTTAGTATATAGAGCTGTCATGGAAGCATGTTTTTCTCCTTTTGCTCTGCATCTTCCTACCATTTTCTTTTCTCATCATTATCTGCTCATCAGCAGATAATGCAGTACAAAGCCAGTTCTGATTCAGAATTAAATGTGTTTTATTTTAAAACATTGGAGAAACAATAAGGTCTTTACTTGCAACCAGAAAAACCAGAATCCTGGGAGAGCACTGCACAGCACTACTATGAAAAGATTTGCAAAAGAAGGTGTGCTGTTGGACTCCAGGCATGTCCACAGAAGCCAAATATGTCAGTCTCCTCACATTTCCACAGTGGGGAGACCAGACAATGCATGACCCAACCCCTAGTTTTGGTGCGTGATTGTCGCTAATGAGTCTAATGCACTCTGAAGTCAGAATGTGGTGGCCAGCCTGGGTGCCTCATTCTGACCTCAACGTGTGTGACCATTGTCAACAGCAACTGTGCTGACAGCCCTGTGCAAACAGCCAGCTGGTGTCACAGTGGAAGACCTTTGCAGCAGAGGAGCATTGAGGCAGCTTCAGGTCCAGGATATACCAGGCTGCCCCTAGGGTATCCTGCATGTGGTTTTGCACCCTCAGCACATGAGAAAGAAGTCTTGGACTTTGTTCATCTGTGCTTCACTTGCACGCAGGAATAATATGTTCAAGATCAGTGTGTGCTTGGCACTTGATACTAAGTTATTTGATTTCATAGAAGGCCCTTAAAAACTTTCCAAAAATGTTTCCTTGAGAGTTTACATCATTCAAAAAGGAAGCATGGCACAATCTTGCATTTATAGACAAATTCAGAAGTTGTATCTTAATAATCAGAAATAACCGTGAATATTTAAAATTCATCTTGAGCATAGTGTTGTTTTTAAAAATCGTATAGTGGAGTAAGAATTTACAGATGTGCCATTTTCTGTAATATTGAAGTAAATTCCTAGTAGAGGTGCTTAAATCAAATAAGAGTTGTAAGCCAACTTGAATATTTACATTCCAAGCAATATAATTAATTAAAACTTGAGAAGCTGAACACCCTTCTTCAGAATAATTTTTCTTCCTTGACCGTGTTATTTGTCATGCATGTCAGAAGTCTTTTTAGCTTTACTAATATTAGATGTTTATTCTGGCAAAACTGCAGAGTTCTTTAATCAAACAGATTAGAAGTATATTTAGTGTTTGATATACCTGATATATATCATGAATATTGAGCTTTTTTTTTAGCTTTATAAAAGCTTAGATACTGTGATGGCATCTATCTTGATTGCATGTTATTTAAAAAAAACTTCACAAAGCTTTCTTTTCTCTAAGATGTTTAAATTAAATATAGGACAGCATAAAGAGGGACACATTTTAAACAAAATTCATATGACCATTATATCTGTAGTGGAAATGTTTAAAATGTGACAGAACTATATTGTAATCATTTCATCAAGAAGCTTCCTTTTAAAAATGTTGGCTTCTGGTGGAATTTAATGTTTTGAATATTTGAGGATTACCGCATAAATTTTAAATGCAAACATTCTTGCCGCTTCGTTCACACACATTCCAACAGTCTGTTGTCCACAGAGTATGACATTGAGTAACAAGGATTAGTACAAAATCTTTCTTATATTTCATGTGGTAAGAATGCCTTTCAGTTCTGAGTTCTAATACCTCACAGTGGGGAAAGGTCGGTGTGTGTATGTATACTTCTGCAAGGTACTGTATTTCTGCAATGACCAGTTTCCAGGGTTGTCTTTGAAGTCAGGGTATTCAGGCAAAGCAGGCTAGGAAGATTGCTTGGATTTTCCAAACCAGCCTTTGCAGAACACCTCACTTTTAGGACCCACCCAGAAGCCAGGCATTGCAAAAAGAGGCTGCTTGGGAGCTGTGATGGTAGTGGCTAATTTTTTCTACCTTTGCCTGTCATCCCTACTGGCTATTCCACTGTCATTCCACCACTATAGTGCAGCTGCAGGATTAGGATCTAGGTGTATACACCACATCCCACCCAAGGTTTCTAAGCTTAGGTTTTTCTTAATTACTACATTTTAATCTTTAAAACTTTATATCTTGAGGTATTCATCTAATATTAGAATCTCAAATCCTGTACTGTCAATAGTCAAGTGGGCTACTTCAAAAAATTAATGGCTCCTTTGGAGAAGCACAGGATTTATGAGATTCCAATTTTCTCCTCTTGAATAGGATTAAGAAGCATTCTCTACTTTAAGAAAGCTAATTGCAATAAACTTAAGAAAATACTGATCAGAAGGGCTTTGAGGGAAGCTAATTCATAATTAATGGGAGTTTCTTAAAAGATAAGTTACTGAAGGCACATTTGCAAACCTTTCCAGTGAGACAGAAAAGCAGTAGGTATCACGAGAAACCAGGATGGATATATAAAGAATTTCCCCATGAACTGAGATTTTAAAAGACATACACAAGAAATGGAAGAATGGGGAAATCACTAAGGAAAAATATGACTAGCCAGTGTTGGTGAGGAGAAAGTCAGAAAAGCTAAAGTTCAGAATAAGTTCAGGCTTGTTAGAAATGTTAAAAATAGTAAAATGGCTGGTTGGCTAAGTTGGCATCAAGAGGAATAGCAAGAAAATGATAGGACAGCTGTGTAGAGAAGATGGAGAAATGCTAATGAGACAGAGAGAAAGCAGAATTGCTCAACACCTTCTTTGCCTTAGTCTTCTCCCAAGAGGACAACAATGCTCAACTTCAAGCAGATAAGTAAATAAAGGGACTGCAGACTAGTGTAGCTACTCTTAAGTGAATCCAGGACTCCAGGACCAGATGAACTGCATCCAAGGGTACTAAAAGAACTTGTCGAAAGAGCCTCTTTCAATAATGTTTTAGAATTCTTGGAGAACAGGTGAGGTCCCAGCAAACTGGAGGAGGGTGACTGTTGTCCCCATCTTCAAAAAGGGAAAAAAGAGGACCTGAGCAACTACCCACCAGTCAGATTGACATCAGTACTAAGGAAAATTGTAGAACAGAAAACAGTTTGTGAGAGTTTAGAAAAGAATGCTGTGATTACTAAGCAAGCTTTGGTTTCTCAGAAAGAAGACATGCCCCACTAATCCTATCTTTTTTTAAAAATAGAATTAACAAACTTGATAAGGTGTGGATGTGGTATGGTTTCATTAAGGTTTTTGTCAAGGTCCCCCATGATACTATTTTCGCACAAGCTAGTAAAATGTACACTAAACAATGCTACTATTAGGTGGAATTTTAACTGGCTGATACACAGAATTTAAGAAGTACTTAATGGTTCCTCTTTATCATGGAGAGAAATAATTAGTGAGATGTGTCAGGGTTCTATCCTGGGTCCAGTGCTATTCAACGGCTTTCTGAATGACTTGGATGATGGAATAGAAGGCACACTTATCAGATGTGCAGGTGGCACTGAATTAAAAGGGGCAGCTAATACCCCAGAGGACAGAATCAGGGAAGGGCAACCAAGATTTAGAAACCAAGCCTTATGAGGAACATCTTAGGGAGACTGAGTGATGAAATTATAGGCATCTTGCAATAGAGTGCCTTGGAAAATGGTGGACTCTTCTTCGTTGGAATTCTTTTAAAGAGAGATTGGATAGCCACCAATCAAGAGTACTTTAGCTGTGTGTTCTGGTAGTTGGACTAGATGGCCCTTGTGTCCCCCCCAATTCCTTAAAAGATAGATATTGATATCAGTGAAAATGTTAGTCATATGCTATTCAGTCAGTTGCAAGATCACAGGGTTTCTTTTTCCCAGTTCTTGGGTCTTCATTTCATTATATTTGAAAATTTTAACCCATTTACCCATGGATAAATTCTGATCTACAGTTTTGTAAAGGGACATTTGCACAAGTGAGTTTGGGGTGTGGGACATTCTGTCATAATTGAGAGCCAGCATGGTATGGTAGTTTGAATATTGGATTACCAACCTTGGAGACCAGCATTCAAATCCCGACTCAGCCATGAAAATCCACTGGGTAACCTTGGACAAGTCATACTCTATCACCCTCAGAGGAAGGCAAAGGCAAACATACTCTGAACAAATTTTGTCAAGAAAACCCCACAGTAAGTTCACCTTCGGGTCGCCATAATAGCAGAAACAACTTGAAGGCACACAACAACAATTGTCATAATTGACAAAGGAGGCATACAGTAAAAAAGTTCTTTAATTAAATTGCATTTGTTTGTTTTAGGTAGCAGTGATGGCTCTGAGCTCAGTGAAGAGACTTCGTGGCCAGCATTTGAAAGGTGAGAGAAGCCCCACTCTAGCTTCATTTTATTAATATTTCAGGGCTGTTTCACATATGATAGTTTTACTTTGCACATAGGAGATAAAGGTACAAAATATGTAAGGAACATATACAAGTACACATCCAATAGTGGTTGCTTTTTGATGTGCAACGTGGCATATGGCTCTTTTTCCTGCATGTGTACAAAAGAATAACACGTGAAGCTGCTTTAACTATATTATGCACAATAATTACTGGTTCATTTCCAGCATTTTTAGAATCCAGATTTCTAGTAGAATTTCTTCAAGGCAATATATTTCAGTTGTATAACATCACAAGACTATGTTTTGACTCAGTTATCTTACATGTGAATAACTGGTCATGCTAGTTGTCATCAGCTTATTGCACTAAGCAGTGATGAAAAAAATGCAGCTCCCATTCCTTCGCCAGGACAAAACAACTATCACTGTTCTCTGTGCCTTTGTGGATGTACCGTATTTTCCGGCATATAAGACGACCCACGTATAAGACGACCCCCCCATTTTTCCAGTCAAAACATAGAGTTTTAGCACCTCTATACTCATTATCCTTATATCCGGCGTATAAGACGACCCCCCCCACTTTAGCCACAGATTTTGCAGGTGAAAAAGTAGTCTTATACGCAGGAAAATAAGGCACATGCAAAGCTCTTTCATGACCAAAAATTTTTATTTGCATATTGTCAACATAGTTCAGACCTCAGTTTCAAAAAAAACAGTGAATTCTTATGTGGATGTCACAGGATCAGGATGTTAACAACTGAAACTTCCAAGACAAAGAAGGTCTTAAACTGGAGACCACTTCTTATACCACTGTAGCAGCTTGTAAGTGAAGGGAACCTAGTGGGCTGATCTAAGCTGCATTTGAGTGCCACTTTTGCAGATAGTCAGAAGAGTGACACCGCATTTTCCAGCACAGCAAAGAGCAGGCAATGCAAGGAGCTGTTAGAATCCTATAAAGCTCTCATGGCTCCTCAGGGTGGGCAGCTTATTGTCCTGGTGTAGATTGAGATACTCAAAGACTGCTGTCTCTCTGCACTGATATGTCTTCATAGTGATTTTCTGCATGCAGCAATTGAGGTGAATTAGGAAGTATGAATAAAAGATGGTTGTTGTATTAGATCATCATGCTTGTGGCCTCCCCGTTGCTCATATTTGAATATTCAATCAACTGCATATTGTTATGCAGGACATTAAGGGACTGCTTGATCTTGTTCTAAAAGTAAGACTGAAGTTAGCCTGCCATTCCAGTACATTATAAAGCAAAGCAGCTTCATTTATATACTGCTTCATATCGTGCTATGGGATGTCTAAGCGGTTTACAACTGTAAGCTCATTGCCCTTCAACAGTTGGGTACTCATTTTAGCGACCTCGGAAGGATGCAGGCCTGAGTCTAGCCTGAGCCCTGGCTAGTAAAATAGTTTTCACATAAGAAGACCCAGTAAAGACAGGCCAAGTAGGGATTGCTAAGATGAAAACACTTCTTGTCAAATGTGATTTTTCACAGAATGCCATGATCTATTTCACTCGTTGCAAAATCATGTTATGTTTATGATGAAGATACAGTCCTTATATTACAGTGAGCCCTTGGTATCCACTGGGGTTTGGTTCCAGGACCCCGCATGGATACCAAAATCCATGGATGCTCAAGTCCCATTGAATACAATGACATAGTAAAGTGGTGCTCCTTATATAAAATGGCAAAATCAAGATTTGCTTTTTGGAATTTATATTTTTTTAATATTTTCAAACCGTGGGTGGTTGAATCTGTGGGTGAAGAATCCATGGATATAGCGAGCCGACTGTATAGAGTTTTTAAGCTCATCAGTGTTTTGTATACGTCATTACCATAGGTGCACTAATTAGCATGTTAGCTAGGAGTAATTGATAACATCTGTTTAGGTGATGAGAGAGCACCTTTGTGTTTTGTTATCTTGTGCTTATTATACTCAGTGCAACACTTTCACAGCAAGGGGGCTATTACCACATGCCTGCTGAGGGTCTAGCAAAATAACAAGATGATGGAGAGGGGTTATCTTATTTCACTGCTAATTCAGATGTCTAGCAGACTCCAGCAGGAGTTCAGAGAATCAGTGCACATTTGACCTCTGAGATTGGAAATTTTAGTATTAAGAAAATTCAGAATGCTTAATTGCTTCTCTAGTTGTGTAAACTTTTTTTATTTACTGAAAATCAATACATTTTTTTTAAAACATCCAACACAAATAAATAATTATATTACGTCGCCTTATGGATAAATCTTTCTGGATTTATGTGATTTGCCAGCCAATGTTCTAATGTAATAGTGCACTGTTCTAATGCAAGTAGCCTTTCCCTATTCACAACATACATGTTCAAAAAAGATCCAATTATGAGCAGGATTTTTTCATGAAGCACCAATAACAAACTTGATATCCATCGGATACTGTTGTCCTACTGTAGAGCACAATTCTTGTTTTACAATTTGCACAATTCTCACAAGTAGGAGACTTAGTATTGCCTTCTTCTCCACACGCTATTTTCACTCCCACATAAACTGAGCGAGTGCCTGGTGAACAGGAAAAGGAATGTGACATTCTTCTTAGTTGCTAGGGGGCAGGTGGGTTTTTTTTAAGAAGATCAGAGGGAGACCAGAGGAAAAAGGAATGAGATAGCTATTGGTACTGCGCCCAAGCTGTCAATTTCACAAAGATAATCAGTAGCCCACTGTAGCAATTGCACAATTCTCACTGTAGAGCCAGGCCAGACCAGGTTATCACTTCAGGGTAGAAGAGCTTCTCTCCTTAATCACATTTGAACCTTGAAGTTGCCAAAATGGCTTTAGAAGAACTTGGGAGAAAAATAATCCCATCATCACAGTTACCAAGCAGTGCTACAATTATCAATGAAGAGATATTAAAGGCTATGTTAAAAGAAGTATATATGGCACTGTTGGAAGACATGGCTTCTGGCCTTACCAAAAGGAAAATGATGCATTATGCTGTTTTTAAAGAACTTGTTAAGCTTGTAAGTCCTGTAGTAAAGCTTGTAATGTTTCTAGGATTGTAGGGAAATGGCAAAACAGCTTCGTGTTCAAATTTGGCATATTGTTACCAAAGGAAGGCTGGATCCTGTAATTGTTGCATCAGAAGGTGTTGATACAAATACAGAATGAAAACTTTGAAATACAGTGGGCCCTTGATATCTGCTGGGGTTTGGTTCCAGGACCCCTCATGAATACCAAAATCTGTGCATGCTCAAGTCTCATTAAATACAATGGCATAAAATAGTAAAATAAAGGTTCATTTTTAGAATTTTAATATATATATATATATATATATATATATATATAAGCAGATGGTTGAATCTGTGAATAAAGAATCTGTGGATATGGAGGTTATACAAGCATCCCTCCTGATTCGTGGGGGATCCGTTCCATGCCCCCCCCCACGAATCTGGAGAAACACAAATATTGAAGTCCCCATTGGTTACAATGAGAGTGCTCCTGTGTGCAGTGCTTGTACGTGCCTTGGGCGCGTGCACCATTTTGTCCCTCCCACTTGCCATCCTCAAATGAGTGAGACCACAGACTCCCAAGTCCATGAACGGGGAGGGATGCCTGTAATCACCCTTGAGTCGATCCATCCATCTAGCATGTGACCTTCCTCTCTTTCTACTTCCCTTCACCTTTCGTAGCATTGTTTTTTCCAGTGAGTCCTCCCTTCTCATGATGTATCCAAAGTACAACAGCCTAAGTTTGGCATCTTGGATTCTATGAAGATTTTTGGCTTGTCTGCTTTAGGACCCATTTTTTTCTCTTTCCAGCTGTCCATGGGATCCTTTAGTTCTTTCATGGTTGCCTTCCCCATTCTTAATCTTCTGATTTCCTGACTGCAGTCCCCATTCCCATCAATGTTTGATCCCAGATATGAGAACTCTTTTACTATTTCTGTTTCTTTGTCTCGTTTGAATTTGTGTAGATTCTCTGTGGTCATTATTTTTGTTTTCTTTATGTTCAACAGTAAGCCTGTCTTTGCACTTTCTTCCTTGATCTTCCTTAGTAGGTGTTCCAGGTCTGTCAGGTTTTCTGCTAGTATTATGGTGTCTTCTGCATATCTTAGATTGTTGATATTCCTTCCTCCTATTTTCATTCCTCCTCCTTCTGTATCCAAGCCCATATAAATTGAACAGGTAGGGTGATAAGATACAGCCTTGTCTGACCCCTTTGCCAATTGGGAACCATTCTGTTTCTCCATGTTCTTGTTCTGAGTACAGATTCCTTATCAGGACTATCAGATGTAATGGTCCTATAGTTGCTGCAGTCTTTTGTGTCTCTTTTTTGTGGATGGGGATGTATATTGATAGTTTCCAATCTGTTGGCCATTGTTTTGTTTTCCATATGTTTTGACATATGTTAGTTAGCACTATAGTTGACTCTGTCAGTGCAGCAGTTCAATTGAAATATCATCTGTTCCTGGTGATGGCTAATGGAGTGCACCAAATAATTCCAAAAAGGAATCAGCATGTGTTTCATAGACTACAGCAAACCATTTGATTGTACAGCTCACGAAAAGCTATGGAATACACTCAAAGACATGGGAGTGCCACTACATCTGATAGTCCTGATGAGGAATCTATACCAAGGACAGGAGGCCACCATCAGAACAGAATTCGGAGAAACATAGTGGTTCCCAATAGGCAAAGAGTCAGGCAAGGCTGCATTGCCCTACTTGCATAACTTATATGCTGAAAGCATCATAAGAAAAGCAGAATTAGAATCAGAAAAAAGAGACATTAGTATAGGAGGAAGCAACATTAACAACCTAAGATTTGCGGACGACACCATAATATTAGCAGAAGACATTTGGGAATTGGAACAGTTAATAAGGAAGGTCAAAGATGAAAGTGCAAAGGCAGCTCTGATGCTGAACATAAAGAAAACAAAAATAATGACCACATAAGAAATACACAAGTTCAATCTTGACAACAAGGAAATTGAAATAGTTAAAGAATTCCCATATCTAGGAACATTAACCAGAATGGAGACTGCAGTCAAGAAATAAGAAGAAGACTAGGAATGGGAAGAGCAGCTATGAAAGAACTGGAAAAGGTACTGAAGACCAAAGATGTTCAACTGAGCACTAAAGTCAGAATTGTTCAGGCATTGTATACCCCATTACCATGTATGGATGCGAGAGTTGGACAGTGAAGGAAGCAGACAGAAAGAAAATCAACTCATTTGAAATGTGGTGCTGGAGAAGAGTACTACTTAGGATCCCATGGACAGCCAAGAAGACAAACAAATTGATTCTTGAACAGATCAGACCAGGGCTCTCCTTGGAAGCAAAGATGATCAAGTTGAGGCTATCATACTTTGGCCACATAATGAGAAGGCATGGAACACTAGAAAATAATAATGCTAGGAAAGGTAGAGGGTAGAAGAAAGAGAGAAAGACCACAAACCAGATAGATAAGACTCGATTGGGGGGTTATGGGGAAGGGCTTTCAGGATCTAGGCAAGGCAGTGGAAGACAGGGATTCTTGGAGATGTCTCATCCACAGGGTTGCCATGAGTCAGAACCAACTCAAGGGCAGCAAACAACAACAAAAGGTTTTCAAGTTGATAGCATGTGTAACTGAATTGAACACTCTCAAAGGATAGCAGCAGGAATGCAATTCTGTTTTCTTTCACATAGCAAGTAGTGTTGTTATTCCATAAGACATTTTTTCAAGCTCTTAAGGGGAACAGTGGCTTCCTCCATCCTAATCCTGAGACTTGCCTTATACATTCTATTTGGTGGATTTATTTGCTCACTTGAAGGGCTTTTCTGTGTCAAAGCTTTGTTAGCTCAGTTTTAAGGCAATAGGAAGTTTGTCTTTAGCAGTGTCATGTAGCCAAATCTACCCAAAATAAGCTGTGGCACCATATTTACCAGCGTGATCACAGGATGGATCATGCAGTAGAGGCATACCTTCAAAGAAAAAGTGTTTCATCATCATTCAGAGAAATTATTACTCTGTTTACAAATAGGCAAAAGCATGAAGAGGTGTTTTTTCTTCTGGTTTGAAGTAGCAGCTGAAGTTAATTGTATGGGCCAAAGAACAAGTCATACATTTGTACACTGAAAACTTTTGATTCTAAAATTGAATGACATGAATTTGCATGGCAGTCACAAACTTCAGATACAGGATGTCTGTTGAAATTATTTCATGGCTTCCACATTACAGGTAGACAGTAACAATTACCAACCAACACCTCTCACCAGGTTATAAGATTCCTTTCGATTAAGTGTGCCACTAAAAATGAAACAGTTGCATAAACCAGTGGCTGTATGTAGTTTCAGTAACAGAAATTTTCTTATCTTTTTGTGCTGTGTTGCCTTTATTCTTCTGTCTGTAACATTATCTAGCTAAGGGCTTGAGACATTTTCTTGCTGATCTTAAGAAACATGTGCTTCTTTACACTGCAATATGTTTCTTCCAGGCAAGAATAGGTAGGATGAAAGAACTCCTTTAAACATGGTTAATCTGCTTACTCAGAAGCAGACCACAGAATTTGCAATTGATGCTTCATATTTATTTAGCACTAAGAAAACAGCAGTGTTTCATTGTAAATTATGTGAAGCCTATGTGAAGCTGATATAATTATGGCTAGTTCCTCATGCAGACTTTGCACCATGCATAGTATTAAAAATTATAAAAAGGGCATAGATCCTTTTATCCAAAATCAGTACTCTTTCAAGTAGTTGACTATGCTAGGACCCCATTCAAACACAAATATTAACAAGGGCACATAAATTTTGTTCCTTTACCCCAAGCTTGTTAAACATTTGGTGATTTTTTAAAAAACAAATATCATATGCTGTCAAACTGCCATGCACCAAAATTATATTCAAATGAAATATATGTATCTGATTTATGTTTACCATTTGAAACACTCTTACTGTCTCATAGGAAATTGTACTTCTCTTTGCAAACTCCTGACTACTTTGAAAAGTGTAATTGCTGTAGTTGTAATTGTTGTAAAAGAGGTAATTGCTGGAGAATTAATATAAACTTAGCATCTTCTTTTGCTATTTATTAAAAATAATGCATCCTGTGATCAAAGAAAGTGTCTAAAAAATTATATGATCATAAAATCAGATCTATCAATGCCCTCAAAATTTATCCTGAATAAGCATATTTTTTCCTTGAAAGAGCGGTGAAAAGGGGCTTCTATACCCTATATTGCTTTCTAAAAAATGTAGCAAGGGCTTGATGCAGTAGATTTGGCAACATAAATTAAATTAGCATTTTTAGCTTCTCAAGCCATTCACTGGGATGCCAATACAAATATTCCAGTGCTGTGTGTCCTCATATTAGGAACATGTGTTCAAATAAGAAAAAGATTTTTCTTAATGAAATATGCTGTTGCTCACAGAAAGAGATGTAGTTGGTGTTTGGGGGAAAAGGAAGCATATTATTACAGTTTTCAAACAAATGATGATGGATATAAATTCAAAATATGTAATGCATACAATTTATAATGGAATCCAACAGGAACAGATTATATCATTCTCTTGGTCCGGTGACAAGAATGGCACGAAATGGCTATCGAGGCCACATGAAGGGCAGCAGGTACTAACCCCTCATGTTTGGGGTCAGACTTTTTCTTCTGGTGTTGGTAACTGGCCTGATATTGAAGTGGATGTGATCTGACACACCTGGTGTTCCTAATTGCCTTGCCAAATCATGTTGGTGAACTTTCCCTTGGCAAAATAGATCTTCCCTCTCTTGGGACTTAATCATCTCTTTACAGGCTGTGGCTGGCTTCTCCTCTGCAAATCCAGTTTCTTAAAGTAATGCACCGTTACCCAGAGAAGCATAAGTGTGCTTTCTAAAAAGATGTTGGAAGTAATCATAGTAGTAAGAATAGTGCCAGAATCTAAGTCCATATGTTCAAAATACTTTCTTTATACTTAAAAATACTTTTGCATTTTTTAAAATTCAGAGCCATATAAATGGCAAGACTTTGCTAATTATTGGCTTAACCCATTTTGAATGGCATTTTATATAAAACTGCTTGGAAGCTTCCATACACATGAACCTCACCCTCTAATGTATTGTTGTCCCAGGAAACCTAGTTTGACCAACTGTTTTTAAAAAGTGTAATCTGTAATAATGTTAGTTGTTCAATTCCTTGTCAAAATTTGTGGATCCTTGACAGGAGGCTTGGCTTGTCAGATCACTGAACTTACACTTGACATACAATTGAAAGGTGAATGGAAGAATTTTTCCAAGACATTTCATAAAACTTGCCCCTTCAGACTGTCTCTGGAGAGTTGATGGCTGTTCCCACATAAGCTGCTTGGCATACAATAACATAAACATTTGTGTCAGTCAGATATTTCCTGTTGTTAAAAGCTCACTTGTTAGAACACAAGCTGCATTAAAACAACTTCAGTTTACTGCTCTGGGTCAGGCATTCTGCTTTCCTGCTGCTTCTGTTGCTGCCTTCAAAATATCTTGTTATGGTAATATGCATGTACTGGACACCTGCTTTTTTCCAGTTTCAGTAACTCAGATAAGTTGAACAAATCCAGTCTTTGAACTATATCTGAAAAAAACACAAGAATAATTTAAAATTTGTGTGTTTGAGTGTGCCAACATTTCACAAACTGAAACATAAATAATAGCAACTTAGTTGTTGGTATATTTTGTATTTTCCCATTCTTTATTTATACTTCTTTATAGTTCTGCAGAGTCTGAAGATCTAGCTGTTCATTTGTATCCAGGAGCTGTTACAATTCAAGGTGTTCTCAGACGGAAGACTTTGCTGAAAGAAGGGAAAAAACCTACTGTAAGTGATTGTGTTTGTCATTTGATTCATTTCATTTTTCAAAAACTTTTTTTAATGGAACAGCATTGACTCTTTCATTATTTCATTCACCAGAATTATTTAATCCAAGAATTAAAAGTTTACATGGAAAATCAGTTCTGAAAAGGTGGGGTATGAATAAGATAAAAATGATGACAATATAGGTTGCAGCCAATTCAAATGATACCTGCAACCTCACTATGGGTACAACTAAAAATTCTTTGAATTGGCAGAAGTACCACACCCAAGCCATAGTAGTTAGCCTAATGACATGAAGACACTCCATTTATGACAATGACTGATGGAGTCATGGAGTCTTCAGAGCTAGGAACTAGTGCCTTCCAGATGCTTTGGACCAGGGGTAGGCAACCTTTCCCCTTTACGGGCCGAGGGACTTCAGCTCCCAGAAGCCTCAGCCATGTTGGCCAATAGTCCCATGTTGGCCAATAGTCCCATGTTGGCCAATAGCTCTTGGGGTTCTGGGAGCTGAAGTCCTTCGGCCCTTAAAGGGGAAAAGTTGCCTACCCCTGCTTTGGACTATAGCTTCCATAAACCCTAGTCCAAATGGCCAGTGGTTAGAGATTATGTGAAATGTTTTCTAGCAGGTGCCAGGTTGTCTGCCTCTGCATCAAGCTAATCATGTGATAGTCATGTATTGCATGTTACAAGTCATGTAAGAAACCACTACCATGGAGAATGTTTAGCAGTCTTTATTGACTCCACTCTCATCTGCAGAAAACGGAAGGTAGTAACAAGATATTGTTATTTTGGTTGCTTTGTTGATGAAAGACAAAAAATGGTTGCATTTCAGACAGGTTGTAACCAGTTTTCATGAGACTTTGAAACAATGGAGGGACTAAAAAAAAATTACACCTAAATTTGCTCTAAATTTGGATGATGAGTATCTAGATAGTCTAGTGATGCCATTTTATTAATTTGGAAAGTAGTCTGGGAACAACTGGTTGTTCCTTGGCCTAGGCCATTCCAAAGGAATTCAGAAGTAATTCTTGCCCCTAGGCCAGCTTGATGTGATTAGAAAAGGGGTGGAGAATGTGTCACCATCTAGATGGTGCTGAATTGCAGTCCTATCAGCCATAATCAGTGCATCTGTTGTTGAGGAATAAAGAGAGGTGCAGTCCAACAGTATCTGGAAAATGAAGCCACAGGATCACCATCGCCATATTGGAAGATGATGGGCAGTTAAAGTAAACTATACTATAGCTCAGGGGTAGGCAACCTTTCCCCTTTAAGGGCCGAGGGACTTCAGCTCCCAGAAGCCTCAGCCATGTTGGCCAATAGTCCCATGATGGCCAATAGCTCCTGGGATTCTGGGAGCTGAAGTCCCTCGGCCCTTAAAGGGGAAAGGTTGCCTACCCCTGCTATAGCTGGACATACTAGCTTGTACATACATTCACAAATAGTGGTGTCAGTGCAAGGGTGCTAGTGTGAAAAGTTCCCTTCTTTGGGGAAAACTTTTTTTTTTCTTCATGAACCTGGTGCCTACATCATATTGTGCTTTCTGTTTTCTTGGGATTTGTTAGTTCCCAGGGCAAGAAAACCAGGCACCCACCATGGTGCTGGGGTCGCATGCTTCTCAGAAGCATGAATTACTTCTGAGAAGCAAGAGGCTATGCTGATAGAAGCAGTGCTGCTGGTAGGCTCTTCCAGGTCAGGCAGGCTTTTACTGAAGAGTCAGATTAAAGATGCCAAACGGCTACTGGGCAGAAGCAGTAGTGGAGGGTGACATTGGTGGAGGACCTCTCAGAGACAACAACAGTGAAACCATGGCTAATACCTGTTAGAACTGCACAGATAAACGCAATGGTAAACCACTCCTGAAGCCTTCTACCTTAAAAATCATATGATGAGACAGTCCAAAATGAAACGAGACGTAGCTCCAGAAGATGAGACTCCCAGGTCAGAAGGCACTCAACGAGCTACTGAGGAAGGGCAGAGGACAAGTACAAGTAGCACTGTATCTAACAATATAGCTGGACTTAAGCTGACTAGTTGACGTACTCAGAAGTGAAAGGAAAATCCAAACTGCACATCACATATTATAGAAGCATGGAGTGTAAGAACCATGAATTGGGGAGACTAGACATTGTAAAACAAGAAGTGGAATGTGTATGAACATTGCAATATTTAAAGGCAAGTTGAAGTGAACAGGAATGGGACATTTTGAGTCAGATAATTACACAGTGTTTTACTCAGGTAATGAAAATCTAAGAAATGTGGCGGGGCAATAATAGTGAGGAGAGATGTAACAAATGCAGAGTCTGACTGAATAATATCAATAAGACTTCAGGAAAAACCATCCATATAATCATAATCCAAGTGTATATTTTAACTAGAAGAAAAAGAAACTCAAAGATTCTATGCTGGGATGCAGGAGGAAATTGATCACACACCAAAACAAGACATGTTGCGTAACCATAGGCAATTAGAACACAAAAGTAGAAAATAGAGTAGAACCGAACATTGTAGGAGAATTTAGCATAGCATCAAGAAACTCAGCAGGAAAGCAACTGCTTGAATTTTGTTAAGCCAGGAGCTTGTTCATAGCAAATACATTCTTCAGGCAACCACTACTTAACTGGACGCAGAAGATGGAGAAACTCCATTCTCTTCAAAAACAAGACCAGGAGCAGATTGTGGCAGGGATAATGAATTGCTAATATCAAAATTATATAAAGCTAATAACACTAAACCAACCATTATGCTGAAATACAACATGAAAAACATTGCTGTAGAATTTAAACATAATGTTAAAAAATGTTTTGCACTATTAACCTAATTGATTGGGAACCAGAAAACCTCTGGACTGAAGCCAGAGACATTCTCAAGGGAAGAATACTAAAAGACAATATTTCTAGCAAAAAAAGAAAGAAAAGCCCCACTGGATGACAGATGAAACTCGTCAAACAGAACAGACAAGAAGCAAAAGTAAAAGGTGACAGAAATAGGGTCTGAACCCTGAACATAGCTATTCAATGATTTGTGCATAGGGACAAAGATAACTACTATAATAATCAATACAGAGAAATAGAACATGACAACAAAAAAGGAAGAACAAGCAACCTCTTCCACAAGATCTGAGATATCAAAAGAATTTAAACCAAGAGTGGGGATGCTGTATGGCCAGCCAGTGGAAACAATACACTGAAGAACAATATAAAATAGATGAAAGGATGACAGATTCATTCAGGGAAGAACCATTTGAAGATGAACCCACAATTTTAGAAAATGAAGTAGAAGCTGCATTCAAAACATTTGGGAGAAATAAATCAACAGTAACAGATGGCAAACCAATGGAGCTGCTTCAAGCTATAGAGGCAAAATCTACTCTAGTTCTAACTAAAATCTGTCAACTAATATGAAAAACAAAAGAATGGCCCACAGATTGGAAACATCCAATAGACTTTCCAGTCCACAAGAAAAGAGACACCAAGGGTTGCAGAAATAAACTACCATTCCATTAATCTCCCAAGCATGCAAAGTGATGCTCAAAATTCTACGACAAACGCTTTTACCATATATGGAATGAGAATTGCCAGGTGTCTAATCTCAGTTCAGAAAAGGAAGAGGCATGACACATTGCAAACACATATTGGATAATGGCGTTGACCAAAGACTTTCAGAAGAAAATCAGCCTCTTGCTTTGTAGGTTATAGCAAAGCCTGTGATTGTATAGATTATGAAAAACTATGGTACACTCTTAAAGAAATGGGTGTACCACATTTGATTATCCTAGTACATAACCTGTACAGAGGACAAGAGGCTACTGTAAGAACAGAATATGGAGAAATAGAATGGTTTCCAGTTGGCAAGGGGGTTCAGACAAAAGTGCATTTTGTCATCCTATCTCTTTATCTTGTATGCTTAATGTATTGTACCTAAAGCTGGATTAGACATGGAGGAAAGAGGTGTGAAAATTGGAGGAACGATTTAAGATAGGCAGATGACACTATACTACTAACAGAAAATAGCAGAAACTTGGATCGATTACTGAAGAAAGTCCAGGAACAAAGTGCAAAGGCAGGTAATATTTTCCTTACCTTGGCTCAGTTATTAATCAAAATGGGGACTGCAGTCAGAAAATCAGAAGATTTAAGACTTGAAAGGGCAGCTATGAATGAACTAGACAAAATCTTAAAGTGCCAAGATGTATAATTGAATACTAAAGTTAGGATTGTTCATACCATCATATTTCACATTTCTATGTATGGGTGTCAAAGCTGGACAATAAAGAAAGCTGATAGGAAGAAAACCAACTCATTTAAGATGTGGTGCTGGAGTAGAGTTCTGTGCATACCCAGGACTGCTGAAAAGACAAATGGGTCCTAGAACAAATCAAGCCAGATGTCCTGGAAAGTGGCCAGCAGCTGATAGCAACAGCTTTAGTTACTAGATAGTGGGTTGCAACCAAGACACAGAATTTGAGACAAGTCAAATCCAAAGTATACAAAGCAAAGTCCTTAGAGCATACCAAAGAGCTCAGAAGTCCAAAGAGCCATGTTCATCAGTCAATCCAGTGGTCAGGTTCCAGAGAGCAGCAAAGTCAGGCAAAGGTCCAAAGATTCAATCCAAAGAAACAGGCAAACAAGGATTCCACAGTGAGAGTGCTTTCCACCAAGAATGTCAGTTAACCTCTGACAAAGGTTCTGGCATTTATCTCTAGTACTTCCTAGTGTAGGTGCTTCCTGATTACTTGGCATTTCTCATAAAGGCTCCTAGAATGATGCAGCCCTACCCCTTCTATCTTTGCTGGCTGTAAGAAGATACAGGTACGTTGGCCACCTCCTCTTCCTCACTGCCCAAGTTGGCAGGAGAGTCTGCTACCTGGGTGCCGGGCTCCTGACTTCCTCTTTGGCATCAGCTTCCATTGACACAAACAATGAGGAAGTGGGACTAGGCTCAGGGTCAGGTTCAGGTTCCTCCCTCTTTGTCTTCTCTTCCAAGTCCTCAGCTGGACATGCCTCTAGGCTAGGCATGAGACCAGAACTCACCCTAGAGGCCGAGATAACTAAATTGAGAGTCTTGTACTTTGGACATATCATGAGAAGACAGGACTCACTAGAAAAGACAATAATGCTTGATAAGATAGAAGACAGTAGGAAAAGAGGAAGACCAAATTCCAAATGGTAGCATTCAAAGATATGGCTGTGTTAGTCTGTAGAATCACTATGTAGAGAGAGAGAGAGATCTTGTAGCACCTTTGAGACTAACTGAAAGAAAAAAGTTGGCAGCATGAGCTTCCGTAGACTTCAGTCTACTTCCTCAGATGTTCAGATGCCATACTATGTCATCAATGCCCATCAGCACTCTACATTGAGCAAACAGGCCAGTCCCTGTGCCAGAGGATAAATGGAATAAATCATACATTAGGAATGGGAATACAGAAAAACTGGTGGCTGAACATTTCAGTCTCCCTGGGCATTCCATCTCAGACCTCAGAACAACGGTCCTTGAACAAATGAACTACAAAGGTAGGTTGGAAAGAGAAACAGCAGAATTGGAATTCATCCATAAACTGCAGTCAACTGATTGAACAGGGACAATGGCTTCTCCTGGCTCACCACACACATTTCAACACTATCTGACCCCATCCTCATGGAGGCATCCTACACTCATCTATTCTCCCCATTTACAGGCTGGTTTCCAAGACCAAACTGGTTTTGCCACCTCATTTCCATACCCAATGGCTATGTCTTTGTCCCCAAATAATCAACATTAAAACTAGACTTGCT
The DNA here is from genome assembly GCA_026167975.1 of Phrynosoma blainvillii. NCBI lineage: Eukaryota > Metazoa > Chordata > Lepidosauria > Squamata > Phrynosomatidae > Phrynosoma > Phrynosoma blainvillii. The sequence continues at coordinate 161,922,175 of JANUYF010000004.1, forward strand.
ATTTCATTTGCATACACAAAGAATTTTGAATTTGAATTGACATTCTCACATACCAAGGGCATATATATGTCTGTCCCTGGCTTCCACTCCACCAAATCTTCTGAGGAAGTAGGCTGAAGTCTACAAAACCTTATGCTGCCAACTTCTTTATTTCAGTTAGTCTCAAAGGTGCTACAAGAGCTCTCTCTACATACAAATTCCAGATTATTAGACTCAATCAAGGAAGGCACAGCCCAGAGTGTGCAAGACCTGAGCAGGGCTGTTAATGATAGGCTGTCTTGGAGGTCTCTCATTCATAGGGTCACCATAAGTTGACCCTATGAAGTCTCTCATTCATAGGGTCACCAACAACCAGGATTTTCTGATGATTTATAGATTGTTCGCATTTATTGCTTCTAGAGGTTCTCCATTTCAATTTTTGATTTGAAACTTGGCACTACTACTTGTATGACAACCAAAGCCACTCCATCAAAATTTGAAATGCCTGGTGCAGTGTCCTCATTAGTATGACTTGCAAAAAGCAGCATGCAAACATTTTCATTTATCATTATAGCATCTGTATATCCAAATTCACAAGTTCATGAGTCCTATATTCCAACCAATAATAAATGGATGAAGCTCTGTTAAAAGCAAACATTTGGGAAAATGATTGTGATAGAAGGGATTAGCTAATCAATTTTTCAGATTACTTGAGATGTGGGTAGGGCAAACATTAAAATGACTATGAATGGGCCTCTGGGAGGTATTAATCTGATTGCTCCTCTGCAGGTAGCATCTTGGACAAAATACTGGGCAGCTCTCTGTGGAACCCAGCTTTTCTATTATGCTGCAAAGTCTTTGAAGGCAACAGAGAGAAAACATGTATGTATTATATTATATTACATCTTCCATTAGCATGGCTTTATCCATAGGTACAGTCTAATTCAAACAGGTTTTCTGGAAATTAATGCTCAAAATGTCTTTGGAATACTCCTTCTCCCGCCACTGTTTGGCTACCTTGATCCTTTCCAGGACAGTGCTCTGCCTTTTCTCCCTTGGCAATAAGATGAACATTTTCATTTTTCTTCTTTCATCAGGAGTATTGTATGTTCTAAACCCAACTCTTTTGCTGCTTTTGTTTTCTAAATGTTCTGCCTGTTTTCCCCCCTTTCTATCCTAGTCTCCCCTTTGAGACTTTCTGCTGTCCAACTGTGTAGTAATAATCTTGGAAAGCAATTTCTAATCAGTAATCTTCCTACTGTAAGATCCCAATCTATACAGCTGTGTAAGTAGCCTTGTGAGTTCAGCTGGCTCAGTCTTGCAAACAAAAAGTGCACACCAAAGCACAATATAGATTGTAGATATTACACAGAATAAAAGTAGTCTTGTTAGACCCTCATGGCTTGTAGTCAGCAGTGGTACATTGCATTAGCACTTTGAATCTTTCTGGGCTTTAATACAGGAACACAAAGATGGTTTAAGAAAATTTAAGTCCAAACTGATCTCCAGTGAGTACCGTATATTATTTTTTTCTGACTTCCAGGGGTCAATTACTTTTATTTGGAGCAGAACCTTGAGTCACCATGACTAATTTTTTTCAAATAGTTTCAAACTGAGAAGGTTATCTGTACCACCAAGCACTATAGTAGATGTATAAATGTTTTTTGTCCTCTGTCTTCACTCATTCAGAATTCAGTTTGTTATATTCATATTCCTTAAACTATAATACTTTTTCCAAATCCAGAATGATATTTTGTGTTTGGGGTGGAAAGTCTCCTTTCTTTCAATCAAAATATATATGAAAAACACAACATGATACACATTAAGTGTTTTTGTTTAATACGTTACCATCACTGTGGCAAACATATCTTCTGTGTAAAGTATGGACCACTTTTAAGTTCTGCTTCGAATTAGCAGCTAAAGAGAGTGCTATAATGAAATTACTTTTCATGAGCGGACCACAGTGAGCAAAAACAAATATTAATATTCACACAGGCTAAACATGTTGATATGACACTTGATGATGTAAATAGATCTGCTATAATTGGGATTAAAATTGAATTTAGGCTGCAGTCACTGTGATAGAAATACTAAGAAAGCATATGTAAATTGCCACAGTAAGGGTGGAAATTTATTTATGATTTACTGAATTCTAAAAGCTTATATCTCAACTGTTTCCCTGAAAGGGAATTCAAGGTTGCAAACAGATAAAATCAGCAATTTTTAAGGCACCCTTAAACAGCATAGAATGTAAGAATAACAGTTAACCTTAGGGGGGGAAAATACCTTCAGGGGCTGTTGAACATTTCTATTTTTATTTTTTACTAAAATATTTCTATCTCCATCCCTTGTTGTGGGCTTTCAGGGCAGCATACAAATAAAATGATGTAAATTATGTAAAATGATTTCAGATTAAAACAATGAAGTAATTTAAACAGGTTAAAAACATATTAATCAAGGCAGCAAGTTAAGACAACTTAAATGGCTGCAGCAGATTAAAACCGTGTACCTGTGCATTTAAAAGTAAATTAAACTTTTAACCAAACGGCTTTTTAAAGAGCCATGGTTTCAGATACTGCCTAGAATTGTACATTATTGGGATCTGATTAATCACAATGAGCATAGCATTTTGCAAAACATGACCAACCAACCCCCCCCCCCAAAATAAAAGAAAAATGCTGTAGACCTTGTGGATCCCTACCTAACTTCCTGAGTATGGTTGCCTAAAGTAATGGCTCAAATGATAACTGGAGAATGTTGGGAGGACCATGTGAAGGAAGGCAATCCTTAAGGTTGTGAGTCCCAAGCTCTTTTAACTCTTTAAAGGTTTACATAATTACTTTGAACTCTTAGTTAAAATAGACATACTTTGGTGAAAACTTCCAACTTCTCTCCAGGTCCTGAAATTACTACACAGAATATCAGTAGATTCTTGGGAGAGCTGTGGTGCAGCAAGAAGAGGAACAATAAGGTGGCCCAAATCCTCTTAGACCACATTTTCAGGGAGCACAGGGAGGCTAGTTGAAGTGGAAATTGGTGAAAGTTGTACCTCTGTGCTAACAAGAGAGTCACATAACTCTTCTCAGGGACACTCTTGACAATGGATTCATTGAAAAATGAATGTCAAATAGCTCCTCCCCCCATTTCTTTGCATTGTAACAGCATAATGGCAAAAAAACCCTACTTTTTTCAAGGGGGAGTAGTATTTAATGCATTTCCTGCTGAAATTTTTTAACATTCTTTTAATTCTGTGTTGTTGGGGTTTTCTTATCCCTCCCAGTTCAAGTCTACACCAAGTAAGAATGTGTCAGTGGTGGGGTGGATGGTCATGATGGCTGATGATCCAGAGCATCCAGATCTCTTCCTACTCACAGATTCTGAGAAAGGTCAGTGACATCAACACTAGTGGTCTTGTTGTAGAGGAGGGCTGTTACTTCTGGAAGTAATTGAATCTGAGGACAACATTGACATTATTAAAATGGTTTTTAAATTAGCTATCTGGATATTTAGAAATATATTGACGTTATTTATAAAAAGTATACCTGGTATTTTAGTCCAAAGGGACTCCAGTGTGCTTTGGATTAGGCATACAAATGGTAAAAGCATAGAATAAAATATTGTAAAATCAGAAACAGACATATGAAACAAATTAAAAAGAGAGCTGTTCCCAAATACTTGTGTGACTTTTCCAGTCTATTTTCCAGGGCCTGCTGGAGCTACTATTTTTTAAATTACATTTTGAAATGTTTTATTTGAAGCATTTCTTCAAGATAGCACTGTAGCTGAAAAGAATTTCAGCCGTTAACTGTTAAAACCATTAATGGGTATTTATTTATATATTGAGAAGTCTCTAACATTTCATGGAATTGCCTTCTTTCAAAACAATCTGTTTCCAATTTCCCATGCTATTGGGAAGAAGCAAGGGGAATACAGACTACAAGCAGTTTGAGACTAAGTTTTCTTCACCCACCATGTTAGTGATTTTGGCATTACCCTTCCCTACTTTTAGTGACAGGTCTTCCTACCCATAATATCAGAATGTGCAGAGTTCAGCTGGTCTAGAATATTTCATCAGTTTAAGAATTGCTAGCTATATGCCAGGACAGTGCTTCTCAGAATAGTCTTGCCTGCTCAGAAGATAGCTCTTCTCTTTGTGAATGAATCATTTACAATTGTTTAGAAAGGTCACAGAGCAATACACCAGGGTGGAGAACCTCAGTGGATCAAGGTCAGTTTTTCTCTACAGGTTACATACACACACACACTCACTCACTCCACTGCCTAGCACCGTCAAAATTTGGCAGCATGGGTAAGGCCTAAAATAGCTTTGGAGTGGCATGTAGAATGCAAGCTGTGTGTTCTTAAACAACCTGTGTCTATTAAAAATGTCCATATGGGAGCTGTGTACTGTAATACAGTTGTCCCTCCCCTGTTCGCGCACTTGAGGTCTGGGGTCTTACTCTCCGCAGGGAGGTACAACTGCCATACTTAAAATGGCCATGCGCGCCTGTGTGCGGCTTCATGCATGCGCCACAGGCGCGCACGCCATTAGTTTTAATGGGGCTCAAATATTAGCGAACTGCCATTTTCACGGAGGGATCTGGAATGGATCCCCCGCGAATTGGGAGAAGCAACTATACATCCAAAGGATAACTTCTTAATGGCAAGCTTAGAGCTTGTCTTAATTATGTCTGAACTGCATTTATGATTCTATTCATATATAAAATTTGTGGAAAATTTAGGAAACTCATACAAATTTCAAGCTGGTAACAGAATGAATGCAATGCTGTGGTTCAAGCATCTGAGTGCTGCCTGCCAAAGCAACAGACAACAGGTAAGAGGAACATGAACAATAAGCTATTTGGCAACTAGCAGTGAGAACTGAGTATTAAGAAAGTCCTCCCAGTAGTGAGCAGTTTTACATTGAATAATCAGTTGTTCTATTCACTTTCCTAGGATAGGATAGAATGCTTTTTTCCCAAATGTGTAAGTTTATAACTTAGAATAATCAGTATGTGTTAGTATATGCAAAAATGTGCCATTTGTATGTGTCCATAATGTATATTTTCAGTGCATGAGGTATCAAAATAATGTGGAAGATTGCATACCATTTTCACACATAAGCCATGAAATAACCAGCTACAGTTATGTGCATTAGGGGAGATTTAAAAAACCCAGATCTGGTCCTGTGGCTTCCATCAAGGTTGTGAAAGGGAACATAAGAATTCCACCAACAAATTAGTACTTTCCAAGGAGAATGAAATAGAATTCCATAGTTTTAACTATAAATTTATTCATATTTTATCTGTCAAATATTGCATAATTATTACATGACACAATTTAGCCAGTTTTTCAGATAATTGCCTCTATGAAACTAACTTCTCCTTCCCCTCATGTCCCTCTTCCCCTATATCTATACTCTGATCCTCATACTGAATATAGATTTGTACAATTCTACAAATTGCCTTCAGATTTGGCTATACTCTTCTATATTTTATTCCCTCAAATGTGTTTCACTCATATGATAACCATAACCTACCTATCATGAAAAAATGTTGTGGGATATACTTTTCCATAAACATATATTTTTCCATAAACATGAGGTTTTGTTTTTGTTTTTGTTTTGCCAGAAGAAAATCTCTCCATCCTCATTCTTTCTCATACATATCCAGACTCAAAGGAACGGATTGTAACCCATGGTATCATAATAGAATGCATAACACCTGTTTTTGTGTCCTAGTGTAAAATTTAAATGCCATGTATAGCCCGTTCTGAAGCTCTACATTAAAAACCTACGGAGTAATGATTCTAGATTTAGAGGAAGTTCCAAAAATTGACAGACCTAAAGAGACAACAGGCATTTTCATGAACACTTTGCCTAGACCTGCTCCCACCCCAGTTCCCAGATAACTCCCCCCAATAGTTTTACATGGTTTTAAATTGCTGTTAAGAGGAACAGCCACCCAGTGCTACCTTCTGGAAATGGTCATCCAAAGAGGGATGAAACCACTATAAAACAGTACATCCAACTCTGACAGTCAACTCAGGAAGTCATGTTCAGTAATACCAAAAGCTGCTAAGAGGTCAAGAGAACCAACAGGGCCATAATGCTTTGTTTCTGTCTCCCTCTTCCTTCCTCCTTACCTCTGTTTTCAGAGATTATTCCACAGGGTGCTTAGGTAGTTTCTGTGTTAAAACTAGGCCTCAGCCTAGATGAAAACAGATTTAGAAAGTCAGCTTCATCCAAGCATGTTGATTATCCAGTTGATCATCCAGTTGATCAGCAACCAACTCATCCAGTCACTTTGCCCAAGATGGAGATATTAACATGGAACTTGGTTTTCAGCTGTGTGGTTCTTGGAAGTCTCAGCTCCATATGTTCCACACTTTTCTTCTTTTACACACCAAATAAAGGAGATCAGCACCATCTGTTTGTATTTTTAAAGTATTCCGGTAACTGATTTGTTTAAAGCAGGGATAGGCAACCTTTCCCCTTTAAAGGCCAAGGGACTTCAGCTCCCAGAAGCCTCAGCCATGTTGGCCAATAGTCCCATGTTGGCCAATAGCTCCTGGGATTCTGGGAGCTGAAGTCCCTCGGCCCTTAAAGGGGAAAGGTTGCCTACCCCTGGTCTAAACCGTGATTAGGGAGGACAGGCTAGAACCAAACTAGATTCTAGAATTGGGTAGTTCTAAAGCCACGCTTCAAACTAGCCACAGTTTCCCAAGTTTGAATCTGACAGCCTTTAAGTTCAAGACTTCTCTTGGTTTGTTCACATAGCCATAAAACCACATTAAACTCAGGGCACAAAGGCTGAATATCTAACGGTCCTACAAAACCATTGTATGTATGTTTAGGTTCCTGCCAACTTGATGACCTTTGAGTGACAAGCTTCTTCAGCACCTGAACCAAGTTAACATGACTGAGGAGTTTGAGAAGGAAGGTCCTGGTGAAAGCATACCAGCTATACTTCTGGGCCAGAACAAAGATGCTAAACAGAGTTTCAAAACTCAGAAGTACAGAACAGTAACAACAACTACAAAAAAGCACTAATAATTCAGGGGATGGAAATGTAACATGAACTGCCATGGACTGCTACTTAATATTCTCTGAACTGATCTGTGGAAACCACTGCCTTAAAGAATGCAAGGAAAACCAACATGAAACACCAAATAGTATGTGTGTGAATCCTCTGGCGGTGCTGTGGTGGTTAGGTTAAATAGATTGTAGTTAGTTTGCATTTGTGTTAGCTTTTAATTTAAAAAGCACAGCTTTCTTTGCAGTTTTTCTTGTTGTAGAAAAAGGATTGTGTCAAGGGCAGGTTTGCAAGGATGTAGCATGTGTGTTCTTGAAGAATGTGCAGATGGTACCTGCATCCCTCAATCTGTATCAACTTTTGTTGGTCTCAGATAATTGGGAGCGCAATTTAGTATGTTTAGGCTTAGAATGTAAGACCTGTAATATATGCAAGTTTTTTCTCTTTTCACAAAGCACTGAATTTGCAGAACTTGATTTTGTTTCCTGAAAGTGGCACAACAGTTGAATATTTAAGCATCACACCCTCCTTTTCTTGTCTGATGAAAACAATCTACATGATTTTGTAAAGCCAGCTTTGGGAAGTATCTGTGGATCAGAACTGAGCCTTTCTTCTTCAGTATATTTAAAACAGGCCACACTTGTAATTCCACAATCAGATCTCTCTCCCTCTCCTCTAAAGTTCTTCCATGAGTTATTTAGCCCTTTGTTTGGGAAGGGAAGGATTGCCACTAATGACGCTGATATTACATCTGTCTTCTTACAAATGGAGAAGTATTTGTTATTTGAAATTAGGAGTTTGATTTACCTTTATCTATAAACATTCCAAAAGTCAGCTTGCTGTAAAATAAGCATTCACTGTCAGTCTCAAAGTACAAATCCCAGATAATCAGGAAAATAATAGTAACATGACACAAGAAAAAGCATAAATGGGATAAAAATAGAATAGGATAGATTAATCTTTACATGGAAATACTTGCATTACATGTGCTTTCTTTTCAAAGTCTTTTTGACCATATTCATGAAGAATATCTGGTACACAGAAGAGTTTTCTTTTGTCATTTTTTTATGTGTGCTTGTCTGGAAATGCTTTGAAATTTGCTTTGAAACTTTCATGGTAAGGCCTTCAGAAGTTGAGCCTTAGCATGAAATGTAAACAAGGCAAGTATAGGAAAGATGCCTACAGCAAGCCAATCCAGTTTATAAAGGAAGAATCTTATACAAGTTACTTATATTTACACTGTATACTAACTTTATTCAGAGATGTGTAATTTTTTTAAAAAAACTGATCCAGATTTACTGATTCATGTTTCCGAAGTCCACATTTTCTCAACAACTTTGTTCCTCCTGGTGGGATAGAGCAGAGACTGGCGGATGTGCAGAGGATACAGTAAAGCTGGCATAAAAGGTGCCCCCAAACTGCAGTGAAAAATTATTTTAAAGCCACAAAATGTTTAAATTCCAATCCTTTTTTCCTATAAGAAAAGTTGTTTAAATAGCTTTAATTTGTCCTATTCTGTATTACTGAGGAATGAATGCTCAATTCTGATCTTGCAGAAATTTGCTTCAAAAGCTTCAAAAAGGGAAACTTGCTTGTTCTGAGTCACTTTTAGTATGCTTCTTCCACAATACCCCGAAACCTCTTCATAGCCATCAGTATTACTGTACAAAGTTTGCACAACTTATTTTCCAGTTTTTAAAATTACTGTGTGTGTCTTTTCAAAGTCAGTTTTTTAAAGAAAAAACACTATATGTGTGTGTGCTTCTTCCTCCTTTTTTTAGTTTTGTGGTAGGTAACCCTGTGGAATTTTTTTTTTATATATATATATACGTAGAAAAAGAGAGAAAACACTAGTGTAGATACAAGTTTGTCACATTTGGCTGTAATGTTTTTATTTGTGGAAAGATGCAACTGGGAACCAATGATGCTGATCTTGCTAAAAAATAGTTCACATGACTTTTTTTTCCTCACGTGGAAACTGCTTTAGGTTTTGACAAGTGGCACTGTGGAACTTGATGAATTTTCTAATTCTCTGTCCAGGTCATTGTATACCACATTCTTCTTCATTAATTACAACTTTATTCTACAACATAATTCACCTCTGTCTACCCAGTCTTTCGTAATATGCACAAAATTAGTCCATCATATCAAAATCTCACTTTAAAGAAAAAGTTTCAGTAAAGACAACACTAAATATTCCAATGAATTAACTCAAAAGTCAGATTAATGGTTGACTTATTTTCCCTCCATACAGCCTTTTTGTATGTCCTTTGGGTAAGTTTCAAAAGCAGGCTGAGCAAGTTGTCATGACTGCCTTCAATTGTGTTTTTTATTCAGAGACAAATGCACTATATTCACAGGAGGCTATTAATTAAAAATGAAAAACCTAATCTTGTTTGTTGGATTAACAGAGGGTTGCAACAATTTCAGGGGTTTTGGCTAATTAACTTCAATTCATTTTTATGTTTTATCCCACATTAATTTAGGTTAACTTAGGGGTGAAGCAGACAGCCATTAAAGAGCGATTGGGCCAGGACCGCAACAAAGCAGGCTGATGCCATAGTCCCAAGCCACATGGGCCAGGAGTCAATCCAAATCAACTCCCTTTTGAGCCAGCGTTTAGCCTCCTAGCACAGCCTCAGCGCAGCTTCCAGATGCTTTGGGGGCATGCGTCATTTAAATGCCATGTGCATTTGGCCCTGCATTTCGGGCCTTAGGCCATCACACCAGTATCAGATAATTCCCCTTTTTCATATGTGTGCGTCGTGGTTCATTTTTCAAGGCTAAGATTCTTAAATTATTTTACATATACCAATGTCTCTTTCCCAAGAGTTTGAGATTTAAAAATAGGCTTAGTTTATAAGTATATCTTTATATATCTTGTGAAAGAACATTAGGTTGTTTATTTTGATAGGATTACTTCAAAACAAGATTCACATCTTAAAATTGCTAGTCCGGTCTACGTTTGAACAAAGCTTTGCGTTTACTGGCGCTAGTATCAATTAGAATTCGAGTTTTTAACACCAACAGGCATTCTGACTTAAATCTATTTGGCACAGAAGAATTGAGAATATAGTGGGCTCTACTTTTTATTATATCTTAAAACACTGGTGGCTCACTATATAGAGATAGTTGTTTAATGGTATATTATCTGATTCCACCTAAGCCCAGTCAAGCAGTGTTTAATATGAATGCTAGTTTTAATGCAGTGATCTGCACAGTTGAAATGCATAATCTGAGTCATGTGCTTGAATTCTGTGAATACAAAGCAAAACAATATGGGAACACTTTGTGCTACTGTGATTCAGTGTGCATTTTGAGCCAGAATATATTTTCAGTCAACACATAAATAAGATGATTTGAAATATCCTATGATTCTCATAATCCTTAATTTCAAAAGCAAACTGTTTTTTATTTTAAAAAATCCAACACAAGTAGAAAAATATAGAATACCTTCCTCTTGTAACAATTTTCCCTTTAACATATTCCTGTCCTACCTTTTCACCATACATACCTTGATTGATGATCCTCTGTAACATGGCTTGGATTAGGGCTGATTTCACAAAATCTATATATTTTCTTCATTTTCCATACAACAGATTGTTAGAAACATTTGTTTTGCTCAATGATATGCAACTTTTATCCTCAGTCATTTGTTCTTACTGTGTTGATTTTTGATTTGCCAATGGGATGTAGGATTAGTAATACCATTAGGCTGTTTTCATGTCATCTCTCAACCAAAGCAGTAAAGCAAGTGATGAAAGTGCAACTAAGGTCCAGAACACACTGCAGAAATCATCCAGTTTGAGACCACTTTAACTGCCCTGCTCAGTTTTAGGAGATCCTGGGAACTGAAGTTTATTGTGGCACCAGAGCTCTTTGACAGAGAAGGCTCAATGCCTCACAAAACTACAGTTCCCAGAATTCCCTAGCATTGACCCAGGGCAGTTAAAGCAGTCTCAAACTGGATTATTTCTGCAGTCTGTTTTGGGCCTAAAAATCACTTGACACATAATTTTTCTGATCTAAGCATAGAGGGGGAAATCTGCACTGCAAAAACATGTTTTGATTTGTGCATGCTTTCCTAAGTAGAGATTATTACAACTCCAAAAGAAGGTTATATATTTTCCTAGGTAGAGATTATACCCCCAGAAAGATATTGCATACATTTCTTGTGTAAATTACACTTAAAACAAAAATTCTTATTTGTGAATGTTGTTCCTAGATGCACATCACTACCAGATACAAAGAACAGTGTAAAAGAATGCTGTTTGATTAAGTGCAACTCATAGTTTACTTCCGAATTTTGAAGCACATTCCTGTATGAGTGTATAAATTCCTCATACACAGATCTTTTTCCCAATAAGCTAAGTCACAAGATTATCTTCCTATGGCTCTTCCAGTTGCATCTTTTCCCTCATCTTTTTGTACATATCCTTTTTTCATCCCTAAACATAATTAATCCTGATCTTCTTTCCCCAGTGTACTATGAAAGTGGAAAGATACTAAGACTGGCACTAAATAACCAGCTTTCTTTTCACTGAAAAATCAAACTTTCCAGAGCCGTGTGCTCCAGATTCCTCCATTGTCCCATTAAAAATGGCTTGTGTCTAAGATTAAAAGCTGTTGTTAAAAATATAAGCAAACATGATAAGTTCCTTCAAAGGTGAATACCATTGCCTGCCCATTATAAGCCGATGGGCATGTTATATCTGTATAAGATTTTTGTCAGTGCCTTAATAACCTGTCTGAAGACCAAGGGGGCAGTTCACTAAGTACTGTTACTATGCATTCCCCCATTCATGCAAAATGGGTTTTCACAGGAGACACACACAGTCCCCAGTTAAATGCATGGAATTTGTACAGCCAGCAGAGTAGCTCAGTCCTCATCTCCCTTTTGTTCTGAAATTCACAATTACTTTTTTATAAAGTGGCTCTATAGATCTTCCTGTTTAATTGGCAGAAGTTTCAATTCATTCCACTCTTTAATTTTTTAAAGCAAATATTTATAGTAGATTTGTAGTCCGGGTAGGTAAGTTGGTGTGTGTGATGCATAGCAGGATTGTGCCTCAAGACTGTTTCGAATGTCTCATGGGAGCTGAGTATTCACCCAGTGAATGTCTGTAGTGAATGTCTGAGGAAGTCCTCTAGTTCATTTAAAATATTCACCAAAATAATTTCTGGATATATTTTTTTCTTGCCAATCTGGGTTTTCAGGCTAGTAAAAAACAGTTTCTTAAAATTAATTAGTTCATATAGGTAGATACGAGACTGTCTTCTTACGAATCTCAATGTTTCAAATGCCACTTATCATACTAATGACCTAATGTTTTAAAAAGGATCAAGTCATGTCTGAAACCTGAAATCTAATAGCTGCAGATTAAAAAAAAAATCTTCCATGTTTCAACATTTGCATAATTTATTTTTCTATGGAGGGTAATTGCCAAATTGCATTCATGAGGAAACCAGAACTATATTCTTTCTGTTTGGAATATTCTTACTCATTTGTACAGAAGGTATTTCCTTTTAGAAACTTGTTTCTTCACTATGGACATCTGTTTAGAAAAAAAAGTCCTTCCTAAAACATGTTAAGTAGCTCATTATTTTTCTTTAGACTTAGATTCTGGCAAACAAAATTGAAGTAGAATAGAACTCAACATTTCTAAATAACATAGCCTCCAGACCATTTAGTTATATTTCTTTATTCCTATGGGATTGTTAAGCAGGATATATTTTAAAAAATAAAGAATAATTCAGTTGCAACTATGATAAGAGCACGCAAGCTATTCATAGCTACAGATTGTGAAGGCAAAAGATTCTCATCTAAAGGTGGATATTACAAAGATGGACTTTCTTCAGCAAAGAGTTTGGTCTAGGCATTATTGAGTAACCTAGAAGCAAAGAATTTATTTAAGTTAGATTCTGCAGTGAAGAAATCAAATTGCAAATGGATCTTTTTGCTCACTCTAGAGCTACTCATAAGCCTGCTACTAGTTGATCAGTGGAAGGTATAGAGAGGGTTTAGTGTACTCTTGTCTTTTTTATCATTCAGTGGTAAAAAAGAAATTCATACAGCCATTCAAATAATATTTCAATTTATGTGCATACAAAGTTTACATTCTGTTAAACACAAGCTATTTTTAATGTATTTCCTACTCCATTGACTGAAGCACCATTGATGAGAGTTGAATGCACTGTGACCTCTATGAGTGATGTGCAGTTTGGCTGTTTCATGTCCTTTTTTGCCTTCTGATTTTTAATACTTTACTGTGTGTGTGTGTGTTTGAATTGTGTGTTTGCATAAGCTATTTCCACATGGCTTAAAGTACGAACTTAAAAATAGAATTTTCCTACTGAAATAAATTACTTAAAATCTGGACTGTGTACATTGTCATTTTGCATAATCACATTTGTATTGAAGGAGGTCTCAGGTGTGGAGCCAGCTTTCTTTAAATGGAGTGATAGCTTGGACCAACTAGAATTTGGCTGTTGTAATCAGATTTTTAGCAGCGTGGAAGACAATATGGAAATATATCATTGCCAGTAATGGAAAAAAGAAGATATTCTCCTTTATTTTGCTGTATCCTGAGAGTAGGAGTATTTAACCGTATAGCTGAAAAATATATAAAATGGTTTGAGCATTGGACTATGACTCAGGAGAGTAGGGTTCGAATCCCTGCTCGGCCTGAAAATCCACCAGGTGACCTTGGACAAGTCACACTGTCAGCCTCAGAGGATGGCTATGGTAAACCTGCTCCGAAGAAACTTGCCAAGAAAACCCTGTCACAGGCTCGCTGTAAGTCGGAAACAACTTGAAGGCAAAACAACACACACACTAGGTAAGATAAGCAATAGGAAAACCTGGCACCATTGTACTATACGTACCATTCACTTCTGTATTACACCATTTTGCAGAAGAGTTATATAGTCACTTGCTGAGAAATGCATATTAAAACTTTGTCAGGTTATGAGTCTAAAATTCCTTTTCCTCTTTGTTATTTCTTGAGGGGGCTGTACACTTCAAGGCTTAATGATCGTTTTGTTGGGTCTGAGGAGAAGTTCTTTTAAGGCAGAGCTTTCATTATTTCTAAATTAGGAACAAATATGTTTCTTAACCATTTAATATTGTTAAAACGTAATATGGAAAATTTGTTTTGAGGGCTATTTTTTTCCAAGGACTTCTTTTCCCTCACAAAACTTTTCACTGGTACTTACCACAACAGAATTGCTTATCAGATAGTCTGACAAGACGTATCCCAAAGTATATGCACAGCTTCTGTATTTGCAGACATACCGTGTCTGGGGCACATCTAGGGCACCACAGGTCAAGTGATGTCGATTTGGGGGCTCTGTAATTCTTGGCTGAAATGTATATTCTTAGAAAATCTTAAAGGATTCCCCACACACACACACACACCTATCTGGCTTTCCTCCACATGATAGCCTTATTTAAATTTGGCATGCTGTTCTGCTTTGTACAATAGATCTATCACTTGTATATCCCATTCCTACCAAGAAGCTCAAGGCAATTTAATGGACTTAGCTAATACTATTCTAATACATTGTGAAGCCCCTTCAGGTTGAGCGATCATGATTTTCCAAAGTTTTTATATTGTTTTGGTTTGGTTTTTGCTAAATTGGGATTTGAACCCAGATTTCCTTGGTCCAAACCCAACATTTCTCCCACAGCAATAAATTACATTCTCATGACATTGAGTTCATCAGTATTTTCCTATGTACCAAGCATGTATAATAGACTTGTGATATACTGGGTTTAAAGCAAACAACACCATTACCATGTGGATATTTGTATCACCAGTTCTCAAATTTTGTATTAGCATATGCCACAAGAACATTAAATAAGCCTTGAAAAAAAGTAATCTGTTTAACACATCTTTTACTCCATTCCTTTGGATGAGGAACATGCAGCATTAAGCCACTATCCCTCTGCCAGCCATCTCTTTGCAAAGGAAGGGAAACCTTTTGGAAAACATCTATACCTGTGCTGTTGCTATAAATGAGCAACATTACTATGAATCCTCTATGTCAGGCTGTATTGATGACATGATCGATGTGCTGTACATAAGGGTTGGTGATTCTGTGCCCAGCCATCACTTTATGTTTTATAGGAGGCTTATAAGACAAAGATAAAATTGTTGGCGCTGAGTTAACAAGGACCTATAAGGCCATTATTTTGGGAAGCAGGAATCATGACATTTGGAAATGCAGGGATGGAGCAAATGTAGTAGGCAGAAGACACAAACCTGAAATATTAAGCAGGCAGAACCAGTCTTTTACATCCCTATCTGGTCTGTGCAAATGCCTTGAGGGTAGGTGGGTGCATGGAGCATTGGAGTCACCATAGTGTCTGTCGTATATTGGGCAATTGTGTGGCTCAGCACTAAAGAAAGCAGAGCAAAGAAAACAAGTTTCCAGTGGCTCCTAACCATGTCATCTCATATAGGCTATTTACAGAAGCCTCTTGGATGATGCTCGCTCCTGTTCTTTGTACCCTTGAAACCAAAGAAATGGAAGAAATTGTTTCAGCAGTGAAAGGAGACATAGTGTGTGAGAAGAGAAGGTTAAGTGGTAGTGACATTGAAATAGTAATCCAAGAAGAGACAAATTCCTTCTTAGAAGAACTGGATCTGGAACTGGAAGAGGGCTTACATTTGGGATAGTGGTATGGTTAGTGGCTCTGTTTCATCGCTTTTCTCAGCTTTTAAACAAGTAACACCTCAGAACATGCCATCTAAATTAAATATTTGCTATTTGGATTGTCTTTTGTTTTGTTGTGTCTCCTTCAGTGTTCCTCTCTGCTTCACTTTATTATTATTTTTTTTCTTCCTTCCTCATTCAAAGACTAGTTTCACTTTTAACTTGATCAGAGTTCAGACTCGAGGCATTTTGTATAAACTTAGGACATAATTGGAGAAACTTTTAAATAACAAACATCTTAGAGACTATCACTTTAATCAGATCTTAATTAGATATTTACTATTTGAACTGAACTCTGTTTTGTTTTTATTCTTAGCTGCTTTCAACTTGGTTTCAGTTTTAAAGTCTCTTCTTGCAATCTTGCAATACACAGATACTTTATATAAACTGCTTAGAGATTGTCACTATAACTGGATATCTTTTTTTACCTCTGCTTTATCTGGGAGCTTAGTTCTGCAGTTTGGCTTAGTTGGATTTCAGAAGTGTTTAATATGGTGCTCAGACATGATAGGAAAAGTATATCCACCCCGCCAATTCCTCCCACACCTTTATTTATTAATAAATTTCTATATGAATTGTTGGCTTTGCCTTCTGATTTTCAACTAGAATTTGAGATAAGCTATCGAGTTTCCAGTGCCTGGGACCACTGCACCGCTCCTTACCTTGCTGGCTGTCAATCCGACTGAGAAGCCCCCCCGGGTCTCTGACACAGAAACTGGGCAGGCCCCTGGATGGACCCACATTCCCTCGGAATGTGGATTTGGGGGAATATGCATTTCTAAAGTTTATTCTACTGCTAAAACTATATTCTGTAAATAGAAGCAGAATAAACTTTAGAAATGCAAACTCCCACAAACTGATATTCAGAATGTCCACAAAAGTCTAAAATTGAATACTTGAAAATAATGGCCAGTTTAAGAGTCAAATATATTAAGATTTAATAATGAGAGTGTAATGAAGACCTTGAACCTGGGGAATTACTAAAGTCTAAGTCTTCTATGGGATCTTTTATCCTATGTTTACAGAAGTGGCTACAGAATAGACTGATATAGACAAAGCTTTCCAATGAACTGTGATTTATTTGGGGATTCAAACATACAAAGACACCCTACCGTACACGTATACACACAAGAACTCAGGAATAAAGTAGTTAGCTTGGATAGAAAACAAGGCTTTCTGGTGGTGATAAGCTCCTTGGTAGAGTGAGGAGGAGGAGAGTGAGGAGGACGACCTGCCTTCTCGATCCTTGCCCATCTTGGCTGGTCGTCCGGGGGGGACTCCTTTGCTTTTGATGGTTCAGGGTACACAAACTTTGTTTCATGCTCAAAATTATTTTAATTATTTCAGGGAAGGCACTGTTCCATCTTGCTTAAAGGAAGCGGCGGTTAAACCCCTCCTGAAAAAGCCTTCCCTGGACCCCCCTGGACAGGAATAACTATAGACCAGTCTCCTTGCTGCCCTTTCTAAGCAAGGTGATCGAGAGGGCGGTTGCTTCCCAACTCCAAGCTGTCTTGGATGAAACCGATTATCTCGATCCATTTCAAACTGGCTTTAGGACAGGATATGGAGTTGAGACTGCCATGGTTGCTCTGGCTGATGACCTCCACTTGGGTATCGACAGGGGTAGTGTGACCCTGTTGGTGCTCTTGGACCTCTCAGCGGCCTTTGACACAATAGATCATTCCATCCTCTTGGATTGCCTGAGAGAGTTAGGAATCAGAGGCACTGCTTTGCAGTGATTCTGTTCCTTCCTCTCGGGCAGATCCCAGAGGGTGAGGCTCGGGGACAGTTACTCTTCTAAAATAGAGCTTAATTGTGGCATCCCTCAGGGCGCCATCCTGTCCCCGATGCTATTCAACATGTATATGAAGATGCTGGGAGAGATCATTCGGAGACATGGAGCACGGTGTCTTCAGTATGCTGACGACACCCAGATATACCTCTCCATGACCCGGTTGTCTGCTCAGACTTCAGATGGTGTCTCTCCTCTCAATGATTGTCTTAAGCTGGTAATGGATTGGATGAGGAAAAACAGATTGAGACTGAATCCAGACAAAACGGAGGCACTAACAGTCATGGGCCCGAAACCTGGCTTGGGAATACAACTCCCAATCCTGGATGGAGTCACACTCTCCTCCAAGGACTGTGTTCGCAGTCTGGGGGTACTCCTAGATTTGTCACTTCACATGATCAATCAAGTGAATGCGACAGTCAGGAGTGCCTGTTATCAGCTTCGACTGATATGCCAACTGTGCCCTTTCCTGGAGATTAGGGGCCTTGAAACTGTGGCACATGCTCTGGTAACCTCACGTTTAGATTTCTGTAACGCACTCTACATGGGGCTACCCTTGTGCTTAATCCGGAAACTCCAATTGGTTCAAAACATGGCAGCCAGATTACTTACTGGCACATCTAGGAGAGAGCATATTACACCTGTGCTGAAATCTCTCCACTGGCTGCCGATTAGTTTCTGGGCACAGTACAAGGTGTTGGTTTTGACCTTTAAAGCCCTACATGGCTTGGGTCCAACTTATCTCCGGGACCGTCTCTTCCCGTACGATTCCCCCCCCCCCCCCCCCGCGCTTAGGTCCTCTGGGAGGAATCTGCTACACCCTATGAAAACTAGGCTGTTGCAGACCTCCCAGAGGGCCTTCTCTGTCGCTGCCCCAAAATTATGGAATGGCCTGCCGGATGAGATCCGTCTTATTACCACTCTTGACTGCTTTAAAATGCAGTAAAGACAGATCTCTTCCGGCAGGCTTTCCCGGAATAATCTTCCAGCCCCAAAGATGGTTTGGACTTGCTTACCCGTTCCCCTAGCCACCACTGCCTTTATGCTTGGTTTTTGTTTTAATTATATTAAAGATCTTAATCTTTAATGGTGGCGCAGTGGTTAAATGCCTGTACTGCAGCCACTCACTCATAGACCACAAGGTTGCGAGTTCAATACTAGCCAGGGCTCAGGCTAGACTCAGGCCTGCATCCTTCCGAGGTCGCTAAAATGAGTACCCAGCTGTTGGGGGGCAATGAGCTTACAGTTGTAAACCACTTAGACATCCCATAGTGTGATATGAAGCTGCTTTGCTTTATATGTTGTTGGTTTTATTCGGCTATTTTAATACTGCTCTAGTTTAATTTATTTTAAAGGGGTGGGTGGGTTAGGGGAATCAATGCTGATTGGTGTGTTTTATTCATGTATTGTTTTAATCTGTTGTACGCCGCCCCGGTTACCTAGCAGAGGGGTGGGTTAAAAATAAATTATAATTATTATTATTATTATTATTATTATTATTATTATTATTACCTGAAGGAGGCTGCTCCAACAATGAATGAAGATGATAGACACAACAGTTATGAAAGAAAAAGACAATGGACAGAGCCAGGACTCTAGTCAGAAATCACAGTGGTGCAGTGTCACCATGAAATCTAGCCAGACCCTAATGTGCCTGAGATTTTGGGGAGCATTTATACCCTTAAACCTAGCCTGAGGCAAAGAGTTGCTATTGTATATCAAAGGAATTCCGATTGCTATGCTTTGAAGTAGACAATTTCCAAGGAGATGAGATAGAATGTTAACCTTATCTCATCTTCAGTTGGACACATCCTGGCTGGCACTCATAATTCCTCTAGGTGTGAATATCCTGCTTTGCAGCCCCTAAGCCTGGCCTTTTTGATCTACAAATTGTTGTAAATGCAGATGTGACCTTTTCAGGTCCCTACGTGATGTGTACACTTTGAGTTCATGGCAATAAAGGCTCCTCCCAGCCCAGAGCCATGACAGGGACCCATAGAAGGGGTCTTTATATCAAATCATCCATCTTAACAAGAGGGATATTAAGATTGGCAAGATGATCCCAGGCAGGTGTATCGGGCTGTAAACATGTCAGTGCCTTAAAAGAGCCTTAAGACAAAAACTACTGTGCTGAAGAACTGGAGCTGCAAAAACAAACTTTGGTCTGAGGAGAAGAAACTGGAGAACTGGGGGAAATGATGGGGCTGGAATTTTGGCAGGCAAGATGGGGAAGAGTGGAAGGTGATAGTAAGGGGTTGCTTTTTATATCTATTGATTAGTTTATAAATGTCCATGATCAAGAGGAAAATATTAACAAGCTAGGAATTAAGGATGTTCAGAAAAGCCTAAAGTTGAAGACTTGAAGACAATGTGCCCTTGAAACAAAGGATGGGGCTGCTCTCATTTGCTTCAACTCTTTCTTAAGAACATCTTATACTACAATTTAAACAACATGTCAAACCAGGGCAGCTCTGGACACAATCATGTCAGTTCTTCCACCTTCTGTGGTTTTTAACATCTCTGCCTGATGAAGAAGCCTGTGAAGCTTTGAATGCTTGAATGGTATACAGTTGCCCCTCCGTTTTCACAGACTTCAAATCCACGTCTCTTGCATATATACGAGGGACAGAGGGAAACTAAATGGGGTGCACACTGCCATTCAAGCCTATAGGGTTTGAATACTGGTGAATTTCCATTTTCATGGGGGGAGGGGTCAGGAACGGAGGGCCAACTGTATTTTACAACTTTAATTGGTCAAATAAAGTTATCAGCATGATATTATTGGGGTTTTGCAAAAAGATTCTACATGGTCAACATGGCGACCCCATAACAGCTCATTGCTGAATACAGGCTGAGTTTCCCTTATCCAGAATTATGAAATCTGAAATTTTCCAAATAAAAACAAAACAAAACCCCAAACTTTTTTCAAAGGTGCCTGATGCAGTGAAACCTTTGCTTTTTGATGATTCAGGGTACACAAACTTTGTTTCATGCACAAAATTATTTTAAAATATTGTGTAAATTTACCTTCAGGCTATGTATATGAGGTGTATATGAAACAAATAAATGTGTTTAGACTTGGGTCCCATCTCCAAGATATCTCATTATGTATGTATATGCAAATACAGGTATTCCAAAATCCAAAAAAATATCCAAAATTCAAAACACTTCTCATCCCAATCATTTTTGATAAGGGAAATTCAACCTGTAATTACATAATGTTTTTGCAGTTGAAAGATGATTCACATGATCACCTATTGTATTGTTCTTATGATCTTAAACTGCAAAAATAAGATGTGTAGTGTAGTGGTTTGAGCATTGCACTAGGACTTTGGAGATGAGGGTTCGATTCCCCACTCAAGCATAAAAACCCACTTGGTGATCTTAGGCAAGTCACATTCTCTCAGCCTCAGAGGATAGCAATGGCAGATCCCCTCTGAAGAATCTTGCCAAGAAAATAATATGACAGGTTAGCTTTAGGGTCAGCATAAGTCAAAAATGACTTGGAAGCACACAGCAACAACAGTGAGAGAGATGCACATATACAAAACACATCTCTCTGCAGAATTAATATTGTGAAATTAATGAAAAATTAATTAGTTAGAGTTAAAAGTTGGTCTGTAGTGGTGGGATTGTGTGCTCCTGTGGGGTAAGAGGCTATCTTGACAGTAGCACTGTCGGTAGTAGGGTCTCTCATGTCAAACTGGCTTTTGCTTCTGGGCAGCAGTAGTAGTACTGGTGACACTGGTGATGGATCTCTCAGAGAAAATAGAAGTGGCACCATAACAAACGCTTGTTAGTACTGGGCAGGGACACACGTAAACCTCCTTTTGAAGATATTTTACCATGAAAACCCTATGATGAGGCAATACAAAGTGAAGCAATAGATAGTGCCAGATCAGAAGGCACTCAACAAGGTACTGGAGAAGAGTAGGGGACAACTAGC
Source organism: Phrynosoma blainvillii (assembly GCA_026167975.1). Lineage (NCBI taxonomy): Eukaryota > Metazoa > Chordata > Lepidosauria > Squamata > Phrynosomatidae > Phrynosoma > Phrynosoma blainvillii. The sequence goes on from JANUYF010000004.1 coordinate 161,943,644, forward strand.
GCTGCATCTAATGGACAAAACTGGACTCACACTGAAAAGATATTTAGCTCCTGCAATGCTGAGAGGTGGAAAGAAAATCCAAATTTCTACAGTTTAGGAAAATGGAATAGGAGCAGCATGAATCAGAGGAAGCTAGGCATTCTGAAACAAGAAATGGAATGTATAAATGTTGCAATACATGGGGTGAGAGAGGTGAATGGAACATTTTATTATCAATGCCACCCCATCTAATAAGAAAATCTAATAAGAAATGGGGTGGCATTGATAATAAGGAGCGATCAAAGAGAAATTGAAATCAAGAGTGGGGTTGCTGTATGACCCGCAGGGGAACACATTACATAAGCAAGAAGAAATAAAGAGATGATGGAAACAGTATGTTGAAGAACAATATAGAAGAGATGAAAAAAAAATGACAGATTAATTCAAGGAAAACCCATTTGAAGGTGGATGCACAACTTTAGAAAGTGAAGTGGAAGCTGCACACTAAAGCATATGGGAAGAATAAATCACCAGGAACAGATGGTGTACCAGTAGAGCTGCTTCAAGCTACGGACACAAAATCTACTTAAATTCTAACTAAAATCTGCTTACAAATATGGAAAAGAAAACAATGGCACCAAGATTGGTACTGCTCAATATACACTCCATTCCCCCCAAAAAGGGACACCACAGATTACAGTAACCACCAGACCACTGCATGAATATCCATACAAATAAAGTGAGGCTCAAACTTTACAACAAAGGGGGGATGCAGACCAGCACTTTAGGCTGGCCTGGGGGTGGAGTTGGAGCAGGGTGACTGCACACCGGCCGCCCTGACACAGCCCTGTCAGGGCGCCCTCTTGGCACAGTGCGCAGACATGCTGCGCCAAAGGGGCACAAAAGAGCCATGACGGCGGCTCTAAGGGCGGCTTTTTGCTGCCCCCAAAAGGAGCAGCATTTGCCCACTCTTTTGGGGGCAGCAAAAGGAAGATTGGGGCCGCAGCGTGTGGTTGCCGCGGCCCCAATCCACCGCTCCAGGGGCCCAGAGTCTGATATAATATAGACAGTGAGAAATGCCAGATATCTAAGCTGGGTTCAGGAAAGGAAGTGGCACTAGGGATCATATTGTAAACATAACATTGAATAATGGAATGGACCAAAGCACTGCAAAAGGAAATCAGCCTCCTTAGAAAACACAATAATGCTTGGTAAGGGGGAATTCAGTAGGAAAAGATAAAGACAATGTTAAATGTGGATAGATTCAGTCAAGGAAGCTACAACCCTGAATTTGCAAAAAACATGAGCAGGGCTTGATAACAGGATGACTTGGAGGTCTATTATTATTATTATTATTATTATTATTATTATTATTATGTTGCTATTGTGTGTCTTCAAGATGCAAAGCTATCATAGGATTTTCTTGGCAAAATTTCATAGAATCATAGAGTTGGAAGAGACCCTAAGGGCCATCCAGTGCAACCTCCTGCCATACAGGAAAACACAATCAAAGCACCCCAACAGATGGCTTTCCAGCCTCAGTTTAAAAACTTCAAAAGAAGGAGACCCCACCACACTCTGAGGGAGTCTGTTCCACTGTCTAACTTCTCTTACTGTCAAAAAGGTCTTCCTAGTGTTTTGGTGGAATCTCGTTTCCTGTAGTTTGCATCCATTGCTCCCTATCCACACTCCAGCTTCTCAACATCCTTTTTGAATTGTGGTGCCCAGAACTGGACACAGTATTCCAGGTGAGACCTAGCATGCAATACCACCCCAACAGAAAGGTGTAGTGTGAAGGTGGGGCATTCATGCATGTGCTTAAAATATCTAATCAGCCTAACATATGCTTCATGTAGTCACCTTGAAGTAGGTTCCCCCCCCCTTTTTTTTTTTTTTAAATTTTTTTTATTTTTTGAGAACTGCCGCCTGCTGAACCCGAGTAATTTGCAAAAACAAGCAGCTGAAGAGCAGGGAGCTTCCATAGCTGCAAGGCAGAGACCTGATCTTCGGCTGACCTGACCAAGATTTGTAAACCCCCAAGTATTGCTTTTTATCCCATGTTTGTTCAGGACAGGGATGCAGTGGCTTAGCGGTTAAAATGCTGACTCTGATAATCGCAAGTTTGGCAGTTCAAGACCCAAGTGCCATGTGACGGAGTGCCATCCTAGCAGTTCAAAAGCATTTAAAAGTACAAGTAGATAAATAGGTACCACTTTGGTGGGAAGGTAACAGCGTTTTATGCAGTCATGCTGGTCTTTGACAACGCTGGCTTCCTCAGCTTAGTAACAGAGATGAGCTACAGTCGGACAAAACTAGACAATCTTGCCATGGGGAAACCTTTACCTTTACTTTTTTTTTCAGGACAGGCCCATGAGTGTAGAGTGGAAATCCTCTGACTTGCAGAAGGAGACACTGATGCTTAAACTGTATTTCTAAATGCTCAAATTAAACTTTTAAGATGTTGCAATGCTAGAAATTTCATTCTGGGTAACAGAATTCTTATTTGTGGGGGCAATGCTCTCATCTGCCCCTCCTGTTGTTACTCCCCAGTCATACCAACACTGCACACTCTGTTCAGTTCCTATTCCATATAACAGTCAAGAAGAGCTAGAAGAGTGATTTATGAGTTCATGGATGAGCCACAACATCTTCCTATGAGCTGCCAGCTCATCCCAATGCCATTACAGTCAAATCTGTAGCCCGTCAGTATAATGCAATGGCCACATCATGTTTTGGATAACAAATGGGCCACCTGTTTCCAGCAGTGTTCTTCTCATTCCTTTGACATGTTCCTTTTGGTCAATAAGGGCTAGTTAATAGCCATGTGCTATGTTTGTCTACAGTAGGACCCACCAATGCCATTCCAACACCACAACATCCTGGATTGAACTGTGATATATCAACAGGACAACAGGATGATAATGAAGTGGCCCAGTAGTAGTTGTGCTGCGTTTATCTACTACTCTAGTTATTCCCACAATTTGACCTATTTACTAAACCCACTACCAGCTGGCACCCTCCAGGTGTGTTGAACTTTATTCCCAGTATCTGGGGATTGTTGAGTTATAGTCCAACATGTCTGGAGGGCCCCAGGTTGTAGTGCACTAAATAAAAACATGTCATATGGATTTTTGATGCCAGCTTAAAGTGCTCAGCACAAAAGGAGAAAGATTCATGGTAGTAACTGAGGCTTTAGGTCTTGAGCTGGGAATCAGCAAAACTATTTGTGAATAAATACATCCACCACTGAAGTTAGCTGTGCATGTCTGTTACCCATTATTAAAGCAAGCTTGCTGCTATGGTATCCAGTAAACAGTTCCTAAACAATGCCTTGCTTAAATCAACGTCTTAATGCTGCTGTTCTTCTGTTTGTCCTGAAGTGTACAAGAACTGTCAGAAGAAAATAGGTTGCTGGCTACAAGTTTAGGAACCTAAAGAAGCATCTTCATACATTAATGCATGTCAGTAGATCTCTGTTGGCTTTTACAGACAACAATTAAGATACTTGGAGACACTATGAGCGACAATAATTTCCTACCATGTGCATGGTCATCTCTTTATTTTAGTTTAAGTTATTGAATATTAAAAACAAGATTAAGTAAAAAATAGTTTGAAGTCAGTGGTTTAATGGATCTAAGCAAACAATCAGAGATAATGACAGAGTCAAGGGACACAATACATAACAAAGTAAAGAGGCTGTTCAAAATTTCAGGAGTTCTGGGTATGCCTGTGACTTGTTATTGGGAGGGGTATGAAAGATTGATATTAATCAGTATTATTATTTGTTGTAACCCGCCTCAATCCGCAGGGAGAGGTGGGCTATAAATATAAATAAAATGTGTTGTTGTTGTTTTGTTGTTGTTATCCCTGCATGAGCAAGCATTGAAATGTGGCTGATGACTGCCCAGGTGCTGATGCATACAATAAAAGCAAATCTCATCAAAATGTCCCAAAAATGATATTTTCAGATACAGTAATGTATAATTTATCTTTAAATTAGTGCTATGTCTCATCCACACTGGTAGCACTGATTGAAAGGTGATCTATTCTTTCCCAAATTTAGCCATTTCCATTCTTACATCTGCCATAATGTAGATAATCAGGTCCTTAAATAGAAAGTTACAACTGGTGTCAGCAAACATGTAGAACAAGACTAGCTGTGGATTCAAAGTGATCTCTTTCTTCCCCAAAGCAAAAGCTACTGCTCATCTCCTCCCAATATGCATACAAGTAGCAGAGCTGGCAGTAGCTGCCTGTGCCAAATGTAAAATCAGAGGCGAACCCAGGTTTGTTCACATGGGATTTAAGAAGTGGGTCCTAGCTATACATTTTCTGCTTCCTAAAGAGACTCCTGTTTCTCTCCAAGCTTTGCTAGTTAAGTTGAGTTCCTGAGACCATACAAGATAGTCTTTCCTCTTTCATTGAACAACATTCAGTGCTGCTTAAGTACACACCTAATTTGACATTGGCCTTGTACAAGTCACAAGATCTTGGCAAGCTTTCTTTAAAACAAGGATGTGAATCTTCTTGCATCCTGAGGGTCAAGTTACATTTCAGATTAAGTTCTCAAGACACATTCTGGAGATGAGTGAAGTCAAAGGTAAAAAAAGAAGGACCAAAATATCAGTGTTGAAGTTCCTACTGCTCGTGACTAAGCCTTAGAAGAAACGTTTCAGTCTTTTAGAGATGAGAGAGGTGGGAATCATTACAGAAAAGAGAAACAACTGAAGAATGGATTTAGGGGGAAAGGGCTTAACGGGAGAGATGGGATGACAGAAATCCCTAAGACTGGCGATAGATGTATTTTCCAGAGCTCAGTCAGTAATGCAACAGAGCCACTATTGCACATGATTGTGTGCCTTCAGTTTCACTGATCTCATTATCATCTCTGCTCAAACAGATTTCACAGCTTTGTGTAATGCTATACCGCTCTACTAAACCTGTTTGACCAGAGTGTGACAAAATCAAGAAAGAGGTTATCAACAAAATAGAAAGGATCAAAAGTGATCCGTGAAAGGGAACATATCAATTAGGATTTTTTAAAAACAAAAACAAAAACCCAGCTATTAACAATTCAGATTCTAATAAAGTAAAATAAAATACCCTCGTTAATATTTCAGTTGTTGACTAATAGAAATGTATACTTCTGAACTGATATCTTATATACTGTGCAGGTAGTACACAATGCAGGAGGCACCTTCTTGTCACTGGAGGGACCCCGGCAGTTCAACATCTGAGAGAAAAGAACAGCTATCACTTTCCATGATCTCCAGGAAGTACACTATCATACATTAGAGACTGGTGAGGGAACATGTGTTCTGTTCTCCCAACTGTGGGATGGCAGCTGGATGCATGTTGCAAAACCAGCCATTATATGTCAAGGAAGGTTCACTCTTGCAGGAGAATATTGCACAAGGAGGTACGAAACGCCACCTTCCAGAACATCCTAAAAATGACATGCGCTGGGACAACCCCAAAATTTGCCAGCCTATGTTACCAACAGAATTCTGGCTTCAGTGTGCAGTTCAGTCATAATGTATACGCTGACTCTGTCTTCTAGTATATAAAGTTCTTGATTGAATTATTATCCCTAGTGTTGGCCCAGGGATTTCTATCCCCCAAAGGAGAATTCGGCTGCTCCCTCATCTCTTGGTATTTGACAGCCCAGCTCCCCCAGTCCCAGGCAAGAATGCAGACCTGTAGACTGCTGCTCCTGGAAGGATAGCATACCTGCTTATGAGGTAGGTTTGCTAATCACCAGATGTGGAAGGCTGTGGCCAGTGTTCACTTTATGCCTTTCATTTCCTTATATTTTTTGTTACCTTTATATCCCATCTTTCCTCCAAAGAAGTCACTGTGGCATACATGGGACCTCCGCAGACACCCACACATTGTCCTCATAGCAATCACATGAGGTAAGTTAGAAGGAGAAAGAGAACGAATGGCCCAGTGCCACCTAATGAGTTTTATCAGGCACCACCTAATGAAATTCACCTAATGAATTTCATTATCCAGTGAGGACTGGAATGTGGATTTCCCAAGTTCCATTGCAATATTATAAGCTCTACAGAATATAGGAAGACAACAAAATAAAATCAAATGTGCGTACTATGGAAAAGAATGGCGCCATGGCCCTGGGTTGAAAAAAAGGCATGGCTCCAAAGCTGAAATAGACATGGCTAGTTCTGTGGAGCATGGTATATTGTAGTTCTTTCCATATGTGGCTGTTTCAGATCTGAACATTACCATTTTTTATGAAATGCACAGACATAGAAGCTGGAACCAAATTCTGAAATGTCTTCCGTTGAATTTATTGTGTGCCTAAATCAGAAGTATGAGGGTCTTTTGAAGGTGGGGAGAAAGGAACCTAACCAAACCTCAGGATTCTTCTCTGGCTGAGCTAGGATTGAACAGTGCCAGCTGCTTTTTCTTTTCCATCTAAAACCTTTCCGCTGACAGGTTCTATTTTAGATGGAAATAATTTTGTTTTAAAAGTGCTGATGTCACTTGTGATTTTTAAACCTGCAGTCCACACTCCTAATAAAAAAAGGAGAGAGAGAGAAATGTGGAATTAGAGAGGCTTCATAGCAGGAAAGCCTTGTGAATACAGTTTAAAGAAGATCTGTTGGTACTAAAGGCAAATTGAAGCATAACATAGCATAGTGTGAGGGCTGAGTACAATTATGTTTATGTTTATTTTATGCTGCTTTTCAGACAAAGCCCCTTCTCACAGAACAGGCCCAAGAAATTTTGCTGCCTGACACAAAGGACAAGGTGGCACCACCACACATAGCAGCTAACACAGAGAAGCCAGTTAGATTAGTACTGTAGTTCAAACTCCCACTAGTGCTTCTCATTGAATTGAGTCCTTTGCCAAAGCTGAGGAAGCAGGTTTACTCAAGTTCAGCTGTGAGTAAAGGCTCCTACTGTATTTGAGAAAACAGAAGAAGGGCTTCCACTCCTTTCATCAGCATCTCTAAACTCACAAGAGGACCGGACCAAAGCCCCACCATTCCCAGCATCATCTTTCTTGTCATGCCTACCCGGAGGCCTCTGGAAGCCCACGGATAGGGCTCAAAGGCACTCACTCCCATTGTTGCTCCCTCCTGTAGTTGGCAATAAGGGCTTTTACTGAATTTGAACCCTGTTACGCCACAGACTAACTCTCTTTCACTCCTAGTCGACTTTTGATATCAATTTTATAATTACAAGGGATGTTTTAGGCAGGTAGTCAAAAGGGCATCCCAGTGCAAGAAAACTAGCCATGCCATATAACCATATTTGGAGATCCTGCTGGCTCAGCATGGAGGAAGCCAGGGCACTTGGCCAGAATAGTTCAATTAAGATCAGAATCTGCATAACCCCTTCACTGATAGGAGTGATGGTGGATGACAACCCATGGGCTTACACATGAACAGAAGTCCAAGATTACCTCCCTCTAGGAGTGAGACACCTTTGCCAATGGACATTCATGGTGGTTGTCTAGCCATTTATAGACTTCAAGTTCTATTCTTCCCTCCTGGGAACTTCACTGTAATCCCAAAATTGCCCTGGGGTACATTTTGGCCTAACAAAGTGTCTGTGAAAACACCACCAATTTGGTCTCGGTTGAGGTCAGACATACACCCTGTCAGTATCTCCCTTGACTCCTCAGCATTTGCTGGCAGCTGCTGAGCCATTTCAGTTCACAGAATATCCCCCATGGGAACCTCTGATTCTGAAATCAGATACAATATTGCCCTTTGCAATAAAAAATCTCTATCATCTTTTATATTGCTAGTTCTTGTATGTATGTGTGTGAGAGTTTGTTTTGTGGGAAAGTTGATTTCCCCTTTTGCTTTTATAAATATAAATAAAACTACATTTGGAATTTGCATCCTGGAGTTCAGTTCTTGGAACTGTTATATGTAGGTCTGACCCTGGCTTGTTATTTACTTGAAACCCTCTTGCAGCCTTCATATGAGCTAATTAAATCCCCCTATTAAATATTAACTGTGGGTGTCCTCTCGGGACCCTTGCATTTTGGGTAACAACCCACAAGTGTAATTAATCCTAGCCATAGACATTGTTAATATAGTAGCATCTAGAAGGTGTATCACCAGGGATTTGTTCCTTTTCAATGGCGTCTTAGGTAGCAGCTAAGATGCCACATAATAAGATTGCCATATTTTTGTGGCAGTGGCTGTTCTGCTCTGTTTGGGCTTAAGGTTCACAAAGGAAGCAGGAATGGATGTATCTCCTCTGAGTGGATATCATGGGTGTGTCTACGCTGACCAAAAAAACCCCAGCATCACCTTTCATTTTTGGGGTCTGCAGTGATCCCACTAAGGCCACACAGACACAGACATAGCAAGGTGACACCAGCATAACTGCCCATACATTTCCCATGGCAAATGTGCTTCCATCCCACTTCCCAGCATGCATCCACCTATCAGCCAATAGCCCTTATTGTTTGGCTGCCAGTCTATTGGATCCACTCTGATTGAATGCTTCCCTATCCAATTTCCTTTCCCCCTTTGCTGCCCCAGTGATGGGGGGGATTTTAAAATGTACACATATATAAGATACAAAAAGGGGGGGAAAGGTGTATTTTATTTATCTTTTGCATCTAGCCATGAGATCAGTGGTGAGAGTCAGACCAGGCTACCACTTCCCTCTCCCCCCTCTGAGAGTTGTGTTAATTTTCCCTATTTTTACTCCTCTCCCCTCTAATCATCCCTTTCACCCAATCAGTGTTGTCTCATCTTTGTATTCACTTCAGTGAATGGAGTGTGCCCATCCTTTCTTCCCCACAATCCTCCCCCATCTTTATCTCACTCACTTACATGGAGATCTCATGCACTCCCTACCCCCCCCCCACAATTCCTCCATACATATATTGCAGATCTGTGCATGAGCAAGTGAGTGAATGATTGAGGGGAGGATCAAACTCCTCTACCTGTCCATTGGATTTCAATACTAATTTTGAAGGAAGAAATGACTCTTGACCAGCATGGAAGCCTACCCTGGAGTAGGAGGGACAAAATATTCTGCCACCTCCTCTGCCACCATGCTTATTTTTTTTATTTTTATTTTTATTTTGTTATTGTTTGCCTTCAAGATATTTCTGACTTATGACAATTGTAAGGCAAATCTATCATGGGTTTATTTCAGGAGGAGTTGCCCTTCCCTTCCTCTGAAGCTGAGAAAATGATTCTTCAGACAGTTTTAAAAACCAGTAGCCAACTACCTAGCAAGCTGTATTTCCATACTGGTTGAGGAGGCATGGATTTCCCTCCCTGCACAGCCAGGATAGATATTTAGGCTACTTCCTTTTAGGAGGCTAGTAAAACTCCTGCAGGCTATGAACATTTGCAAATTTATTTACAAGGTCCTAAGACCAAGGTAACGGAGAACCTCCTCAAAGTTCAAATCAATTTGCTCTCTGTGTTTGGCAGAGCAACCCAGTCTCCATGCAGGACTGTGTTCCAACATGAAGTCACTCTTTTGCCTTCTGTTCCAAGTAAACGGCTACGATTTGTTTTGTGTGTTATGTGTGTGTGTGTGTTTGTGGTTTTGATTCCTGCTTGGAGTCATCCACAAAATGGTTAAACTCAACTGATTCCAGTATTTTCTCTTTGCTGTTTCAAGGAGAAAGAACAGTGCCTCCACTGGGGAGTCCCTGGCCTTCCCCTGTCTGAAAGCCTAGGGCCAGCTTCCAAGAACATTAAATTCCAGCTGCCTTTTCCACTCAAAGCCTGGTTAGTTCAGTATCCCTCTCACTTCTTTTTCTCTGGGCCTTTAAAGTAGAAGACACTCCAGCCAAAATATTCGTCATGTTTCCAAACCTCCCTGCTGTGTGATTTATATACCAAGCGTGCTGAGGGAAAGATTCCAGAGTCCTGTGTTGAGTGTGAACTAACTTACCAGCAGATGTGCATCTATGTGTGTTAGTGTGGCACAATCAGCCCTGTCTGAGCACAACCTGAGGCATCTCCACTGGCTGCACTGTAGAGGCAAATGGCCTGGGTTCAAATGAAGGTGGCACTGTTTAAAAGTTTGTAGATCAGACATCAAGACATGTGTGATGGTGGTGCAGATATAATCTGAGGTTTCCATCATGAGTCTCTAGTAGATATGAGGTTCCTTACTTGATAGCAGTATTACACACCTCACACTTGCCTCTGGAAAGCCCAGGAGTAGTACTACCTGAGTTTGGTGGAAAGAGCACTGGAAATTGAAGATGCTTAAATAACATTAGCACAAATGTATATAGAGAGTGTTAAGCAAATGTATTCTTGCATAATTCCAGAAGGTCCCCAGAGAGTAACTTGGACAGTCCCTTTCCTATGATCACACCCCCATTTCAAATAAAGGCAGTTAGAATTTTTTTTAGCATTTATGTTCCCCCCTCTTCCATTTTTTCTCTCCCAGCCTCTTTAAGCTGTTGTTTCTTTTCCATGTTGGTGATGATGATTGTTCTATCTCTGTTTGTCTGGATACATGCTCATGAAAGACTAGAAAAGTTACTCTACACACAGAATTTACCAATGGTTAGCTACATTTGTAAGCTGACGTCTAAAATAACAACATTTGCCTAAGCTCTGATATAACTACACACAAGTGTCTGTGTGTATGGACCTTATCAAACGCTGGCCACGAAGCGAAAAGTAACAGAAAAGTAACCGAAGTGAGAATAAATTCAGTTCTATACCGAAACGAACTGAATTTCGCCCTGGCGGCCATAGCGCAATGAATACGAAGGCTCCAAAGGGGATTTAGCGATCAGGCGCCGCGGGATGCGGTTCACATGGGAAGAAGGAAAACACACACACACACACATTTTCTTCTCTCTCTCTCTCTCCCTTCCCGCCACCCCAAAAGCCAGCGTCGCAGAAGGCGCTTCTGTGGATGGCAAGGATGGGATGAAGGAGTCGGGAGGAAAGGCAGCCAAGGGGACCGAGGAGGAGGAGGAGGGCTGGAGGACTGGAGGAGGGAAGGGGTGTTGGTGGGGAAAAATGCGAGAGAGATGGAGAGAGAGAGATCGCCTCCCTCTTCCCTCTTCCCTCCTCTCCTTCTCCTCCTCTTTCTCAATCCGGTTTGCCTTTCGCCAATCCCTTCCCCTCACCGGGATTTTCTGCTTGGGAGAGCTCTCCCTGCTTCCCCGCCCCGCCCACCATTGCGCAATGAATACGAAGGCTCCGCTTGTACTTCCCCAACAAACCGAATGTCAAAATCTCCCTACTCGCTACGGATTAGCTTCGGGTTCTGTGGAGTTTCGGGGCAGCGTCGTGTGTACACGCGGGGAAACAATACAGATTAGCTCCGTGTTCTAGGGCAGCGTCGTGTGTAAACACGGGGAAATAATATGTATTAGCTGCAGGTACCCTTTGGATTAGCTCTGCTCTAGACCCCATGTGATAAGGTCCTATGAGTACAATTTGGCTCCAATTGCTTATCCACAGATGGGGAGAGGAATGAGTATCAGTGGAATCCTCTATGGCCCTTATGTACTACGTACCGCTGTAACTACAATGCTACATAGCGGATTCTAGCCAGACACCCTCCCCCATTAAAAAAAAAATGACTTACTGGTAAGCAGCTGATGGGATTGATGGTGGGTCCATTCACTTGCTGATCAAGAAGTGGTTGCCTGATGTTCCCCCACCCCCCTCCTGTGAGCAATCTCTGGCACAAAAGGCAAAAAAGAGCCCCTGTTGCAAATCATCCCTCACACTAGCAATTGCCTGCATGATGGGGAGAGGGAACATCAGGCAGCCACTTCTTGATCGACAGGAGAATGGACCCCCATCTATCTCAGTAGTTGTGTATCAGTAAGTGGGCTTTGGGGGACTTTCACAGTTCCTACAGAAGGAACCTACAGAAGGTTAATAGAATCATAGAATTGCAAGAGACCACAAGGACCATCCACTCCAACCCCCTGCCATACAGGAACTCAAAATCAAAGCATCTCCAACAGATGTTCATCCAGCCTCTGTTTAAAGACCTCCAAAGAAGGAGACCCCACCACACTCTGAGGGAAGAGTATGTTCTACTGTCAAACAGTTCTCACTGTCAGGAGGTTCCTCCTAATATTAAGGTGGAATCTCTTCCTGTAGCTTGCATCTGTTGTTCTGGGTCCGGTCCTCTGGAGCAGCAGAAAACCAGCTTGCTCCCTCCTCAATATGACATCCCTTCAAATATTTAAAGAGGGCTATCATATCACCTCTTAACCGTCTCTTCTCTAGGCTAAACGTACCCAATTCCAGACCCTTCACCATTTTAGTCGCCCTCCTCTGGACACGCTCCAGTTTCTCAACATCCTTTTTGAATTGTGGTGCCCAGAACTAGACACAGTATTCCAGGTGAGGCCTGACCAAAGCAGAATACAGTGGCACTATTACTTCCCTTGATCTAGCTACTATGCTTCTATTGGTTCCTGCAGAATGTGCAAGTTACACATTCATAACTGCCTAATAGGATTCAGGTTTATGTGTTTGCATGTGTCCTTGGCCTAAGAATTACTCTATTTGGCTTCAACTGTCTCTAGCTATCTATTTATCTCACATCTCACCTAGAGGTGACACTTTCCCCAGGGTTTAGTAAGTATTTATCTTAAAATACAAAGATTCACCCACCTGGCAATGAACAATTAGCTCCCACTTCTGAAATTACAACCAACCCTCCTGGGTTTTTATTCAGCAGGACCAGCAATGAACATGTAAACATAATGACAGCCACACCACACAGTAAAAGAGAAGCCAAAAACAAGTGGCAAAGGAAAGATTTGCTAACCACCTGCTTTCCCAACTTCCAGATGAAACAACTAATGTTGTTTGGTGGCTTAACCAATACATCAAGAAAGCAATGTTCTGATTTAATTAAATTTCTTCTGTTTGCAAAACTAGATTGGTTTATTAAACAATGATAAAACTAAAAGTTATTTTAAAGAAAACCATTCATTTAAAAAGCTTCCGTTTCTATCTTTATCTTCCCCTGAAACAAAGCATGTTCAAAATCCTTTGGAAAATGTAGATTCCAGCTGGTTCTGTTTGTTTGCCCATCTCATTGTATTAGAGATGGAAAAAAGTCAATTCTGCATGTTTTGGTCATACTGGCTGGTAACTTTAGGAGACAGAGAGAGAGGAAGAGAAAGAAAGAAAGAAAGAAAGAAAGAAAGAAAGAAAGAAAGAAAGAAAGAAAGTCAGGAGAGAAATGGTCTTTAAAATGGCTGGTATGTTTCAGAAAATCTATACAGTCAGCCCTCCGTATCCACAGATATTTTTTTTTAGCCATGGATTCAACCATCCACAGCTTGAAAATATTTTAAAATATATACATGCCAAAAAGCAAAGTTCTATTTTGCCATTTTATATAAGGGACACCATTTTACTATGCCATTTTATTTAATAGGACTTGAACATCCACAGATTTTGTAGCACGTTTGAGACTAACTGAAAGAAAGAAGTTGGCAGCATGAGCTTTTGTAGACTAAAGTCTACTTCCTCAGATGCTTTAGTCTACAAAAGCTCATGCTGCCAACTTCTTTCTTTCAGTTAGTCTCAAATGTGCTATAAGATCTCACGCTCCATACGGACTCTGGAGACACAGCTATATCTTTAAATTCATCCACAATTTTGATCTCCATGGGTGACAGGGGGGCTTCTGGAACCAATCTCCAGCAGATACCAAGGACCCACTGTACTTCTTTCAACAGGAGCAAACCATACTGTCTCGTCCTGATTTGGAAAGGACACTCCCAATTAAACCTCTGTTGTCCCATTTTATTTGGATGCTTTTTACTATGTCCCACTTTCTCATCCTCTCACTTCCCCCTCCGTCTTGTCCTCAAATTACTTTAGCTGATGCAAACTGAGTTCAACTTGCAATGTGGGGGAGATGAAGAGGATAGGAAGTGCTAGAGTAACACTCTCAGAAGACTCAAGCAAAATCAAACTGCTGCAGTCCCTCCCATCTTGTCTGTTCTCCCTCATTTGCCATCTTGAGCACATTGTGCTATGTTCTCATCTGTGAAATGTTGGATGGCATGGGTAAACTGATAATGAACATGAACTCTAGAAGATGACTGAACTCAGGACATCCTGCAGATGTTTATAGCTTCTACCATACCATGTATGCTAGCATTGTCCCCCTTTCACTTTGTGCACTGACTGATAAATGAGATTGACGGACAAGAAATGATACAAACCTGACAGTCTGGTGATTAAGTGGCTTTGTTGATTCCTAAGGGGTTAGTAGGCTGCATTGTTGCTCCTGAAAATATTTATCGTTGTGCACACTGTCTGAAATCCATGGGCAAAATTCTTACAGCCCAGATCCCTTTATACAGCATTATACACAAATGGTCCAGTTCAAGAGCCTTTGGCTGCTGGCTCTCTTCTCTTCTCCTCCTCCTCCTCTTGCTTTTCATCTTTGCTCCCCAAGGGCTCCTTTCCTTTTTTATTCCAGCAATGACTTATGTAAGTAACCAAAGAGGAAATTAATAACAGGCTGAAGCTGGCTTCATTCCATAATTTTCATTACTTGAGAGTGTGTGAGCTGAACAGAAATATTTTTGCTGCTACCAAATGTTGATGTACTTTTCCAAATCTGCATTTAATCGCTCTAACACAGGAGCCATGTTCTGTGTTGGAGAAATTAGTGCAACTGATAAGGAATATTACATAATGAAGTTTGGACGCTTTAATCAGTAGATTAGTCAACTAAAGTATTAGAGGACTGACATATGGGAAGTCTAATGCATATTTTTGCATCCAGTTTTAGTTCTGGTTGGTTGCTATAATAATAATAATAATAATAATAATAATAATCATAATAATTAACATTTATTTGGTGCTGTGGGGGCATTTATTTATATGTTAGTCTATTGTATTTCTATCCCACCTTTCCTCCTTTAAGCTCAAAGCAGCATGCAGGGTTTTCTCCTCTCTGCTTTCCATGAAGGGACTCAGAGATGGTTTACTCTTCCTCCCTTTTCCCATTTATGCAGTCAGACTATGAATGGGAGAGAGGGTGAGACAGTGACCCAAGCTCAGTCTCAGTCCAGCACTGTGACCTCTTTCAAATGAATGATCATAGTACATAACTTACAACAATCCTGTAATCTAGGCCATCATTATCACTATATTGGAAAAGGGAAGTTGAGGCTCACAGAATGACTTTGAGTCTAATTGCATTAAAAACAAACCCAGCAGGCAAACGGGGAGAAGCATGTTTAGTCAAAGCACTTTTATTCTCTTCCAGTCATAAAAACATGTGAGATGGTTGTAAAAGTGTCCCTTTTGCTAAGATGGAAAAATACAGAAAGATAAACATGCTTCTTTGTTTCCCTGCCAGGTTTGTTTTTAATGTGGTAAGACTCTTAATGTAGAGCCTCTCCTTCAGTTAATGACAAGAACAAGATTTGAACTGGAGCCTTTCCAATGTGCACCTTTATTTCATGCCAACTGAAGTTAATCCAGGTTGTACCTGGGATTTTATCACACAAGGCTGTTCTCCCCTAAAATAGCATTGTTTTCAAATATGCTGTGCAAGTGGGATTGCTCTCTTCCCTATTGCACTTTAGGGAACCTTTCCGGCATTGCAACCTTCATTTGTGTTAACAGCTTCTCACAAACAGCATTTGCGATTGCCCATCCACTGTTTCCTCCAAAACATTATCCCCACCTCTTTTCCTAGTTTGACACACATGTGTGCACACACACAGGTGCCCCCTCACAGAAATATAAAATGGAATGTAAAGTCTTACATTTAAAAGGCCCTTTTTCCCTCATGGTGGGGGGCAGCTTTCTGATTCAAGATAGTCTTGATTAATCCAGCAGATAAAATCCAGCAGTTAAAGTAGCAATGAATCTGCCAGCAATTAGTCAAATCTGAAGTTTAGCAACAAGAGCAGCAGAACAGGGGTAATGAAATAAATGCTTTATAAACTGTTCACTTACAATTCCAAACCATGTGTGTGTATGAAAGAGAGAGAAACTCCAGAACTAGTTGACTCAGCTGCAAAAAGAGGCAGGAGAGCAGTGAGCAAAGTTTTCTCTTCTTGGCTTCTCTGACAAGCCCCAGTTGGGGAGGGGGTGTTCAATTGCCAACGGAGGTGGGGGGAAGTTTAAAGGTTTCTCAGTAAATTGAAAGGAAATCAAATGGAAATGTCCACCCCTTCTCCTTCTCCCCAATCACTGGTAAGCAAATGGCACCTAAGACACACCTAAAAACCCATCCACTGGCCACCCCCTGTCGACCAAAATCAGCACTGAAGCAGAACTTAATCATCACATTGCAAATGGTAGCACAGCAATAGTGGGAAAGAAGGTCATTAACGGAGTTTTTGCATTAATGAAAAGGTACATTTTCCATTTGGTCTCCCACCTGGAAAACAACAGAAAAGGGCTGACGTTGTATGATTAGCCCAGCCAAAGATGTAATTATCCTGCTCCAATTGTGATTTACTGCCTTGTGTGATAAAATTCCCCATGTACCCAGGTCTTATACCTAATACTCCTAAAGAGATATACCAAGAATTTTATGTTCCCATCCACTCCTCTTTTTAACTTCAGGAACCTTGCCTGCAGGGAGTCTTCTCCCTCTCTTTTTTTTTTAACTCGGGAATTTTAGGCACAGACCTTTCACCATCTCTCATTTTCCCATCTTTTTCCTGTCTCAGGAGTCTTAGCAGCAGTGCATCAGAGAGACCTCTCCTGTTTTCGACCCCTTCTGGAACATTATGTCCAGATGAGTTATGGTTGACCTATCTCTTTCCCCCCCCCCTCTCCTAAAATGTTCCCTCTTTGACGAGATCAGATACTCAAATTTGGATGATAACCAAAATCAATGAAAAAATGCGAAGCCTCTGCTGCAGTTTCCCATGCACTCCATTTTTTTGCTTCTGAGAAGACCCTTTTGAAAATTTGACTTTGCTGCCTGAAACTTGGCACAGAAATTTGGGTGACAATCAAAAGCACTATCAGATTTTGAGGCATCTACCTTGATTTCCTGGTGAGTTATGGCTGAGTTTCCTATTTGTTGCCTGAGTATTCCTTGACACCTAAGAAAATCCTGTGAAATTCAGGAGGTCACCATAAGTTGACAGACAACTTGAAGAAGGCAAATACACATACAAAGAGCCTCCTCCTCCTTCAGTTTAGAACTTTTCTCCTTGGAACTGGTGGGCACTTCAGGTCAGATTAAACCCCAAACCAACTGTCAAATTATGAGCCCTAAGTGTGGAGACAGTATCTCAAGGAAAATGTCCAATGTGGGTTGATACACAAGTGACCAGGTATGAAAGGGTCACTGGCAGCCATAATGACACAGCACTTTCCACCAGGTGCTGTGTCATAGGAAGTGACATCGGCTGATGGTCACAAGGTGCTGGAAAGCACCAAAAAGGCTGCAAAACTGCCAAGTCACCATGGATGAGTGACAGGTGTCCAGAGGAAGAGGCAGGGCCAGAATGCCACATGGAGACCTGGGTATATAAGGGAGTTGCTTCTGGACACATTTGTGGGTTGACGAAGGTCGCTGTTGGATGGTTGGATGGTTTTTGTTGTTGCTGTGGATTGTGTATATAACCTTGTACATAGAGGAACCAAGATTAAAGCCTCATCTAAGAGACGCTTAATTGCGGCATCCCTCAAGGTGCCATCCTGTCCCCAATGTTGTTCAATACATATATGAAGCTGCTGGGTGTTATCAGTATGCTGATGACACCCAAATATATTTCTCCATGTCTCAGTCGTCGGCTATGACTTCAGATGGCGTCTCTCCTCTTAATGATTGTCTTAAGGCAGTAATGGGCTGGATGAGGAAAAACAGATTGAGATGGAATCCAGATAAAATGGAGGTGCTAACAGTAGAAGCCCTGAAACTAGGTATTGGGATACAACCTCCAGTCCTGGACAGGGTCATGCTCTCCACTAAGGACTGTGTTCGCAATTTGGGGGTGCTCCTGGATCCGTCGCTCCAGATGACTAATCAGGTAAATGTGACAGTCAGGAGCGCCTATTATCAGATTCAGCTGATATGCCAGCTGCGCCCTTTCCTGGAAGTAAGGGATCTTGAAACTGTGGTGCACATGCTGGTAACCTCCCATCTTGACTTCTGTAATGCGCTCTACATGGGGCTACCCTCGTGCTTAGTCTGGAAACTCCAACTAGTACAGAACATGGCAGCCAGGCTGGTCTCCAGTACATCTAGGAGAGACCATATAACACCGATCCTAAAATCACTGCACCGGCTGCCAATTAGTTTCCAGGCTCAGTACAAGGTGTCTACATGGCTTGGGTCCAACCTATCTTCGGGACTGCCTCCTTCCATATAACGCGCCCCGTGTATTCTGGTCCTCTGGGAGGAACCTGCTTCAGCCTATTAAAACTAGGATGTCTGCAACCTCTCAGAGGAAACTTTTTAGCAACCGCTCCCAGATTATAGAACGGCCTGCCATCGTATTACCAATCTAAACAGCTTTAAAAAAGCTGTGCAGACGGATCTTTTCCAGCAGACCTTTCCTGATTAGTCTTCCCAGCCTAAGGAGCGAGTTCAGCCCTTCCCCTATTCCCTGACACACCTGCTACTGGTTATCTGCTCTGCCACTATGATCTTTGTTAGTTGTTCAATTGTTTGTTGTTTGTTGTTTTAATTTTATGACGTTTAATACTGTTTTAAGGGGTGGGTGGGTTCTGGGACTGTATATTTGTGATGTTTTACTATTGTAAGCCACCCTGATTGCATCTGCAGAGGGGCGGGATATAATAATAATAATAATAATAATAATAATAGAGTCTCTTTACTCTTTCTGGAAGGGGAGAGGTGCTCCTTCAGCTCACAAGCTACTGCCTGCATCTGAGAAGGTGGTGACACTGGTGCTGCACGTTGACGTGGACCATCACGCACTGCATAACCATACTAACAAGGGTTATGGGCTCAGTATGCACCAGTGGATCTGCCTAGATGATTGTGTGAGTAGCTCTGTGTGTGCAGTTCTCCAAAAGAGTAGTTTTTGCTGTTTACGTGTCGGAAGTCAGAGAGTTAAGAAGCCAAGCTGCTTGCCTTGCTTCTTATCTCCAGCAGATAGTGAGAGCTGGGAAGGCTGCCAGCATGGATTTTGTAAAGTTCCCAAGGCTGAATGATCAGAACTATTCCCAGTGGGCAGTGCATGCCGAGGCAATCCTAGTGAAGGAAGGGCTCTGGGATGTTATTGAAGAAGGGCCGTCAGTGAAAAATGCTGAGCCTGATAGAAAAGCCAGAGCAACCATAAATCTGTCCTTGGATCCAGATCAATTAGACCACATCAGAGATAAGAAGTCTGCACAGGAGGTCTGGTTTTCATTGAAAAACATGCACCAGTAAGACTCTGCCCTTTCCAAAATGCTTTGGAGCAAAAGGGTGTATGCCTGTAAAATGCAGAAAGGACAGTCCCCAGAGGAGCATCTGGCCACCATGAAGCATCTCTTCTTGGAGGTAGAATCCAGAGGAATAAACCTCCCAAAAGAACAAAAAGCATACATCCTGCTGGACAGTTTATCTAGTCACTTTGATCACATACTGTACAGCCTGCAGGGGGTGCCAGAGAGTCAGCTCACAATGGACTTGGTGTCGACACATGTCTTGGAGGAATGCCAGAGACAGCATTTTGAGAATGACATTCAGAAACAGCAACTTGCAGAGCCGAGATTAAACACACCGCCAGAGGCAGTTCAAAAGACTGAGAGTGCAGCTGTCTGCAAACTTAGAAGATGTTTTAATTGTGATCAGCCAGGTCATCTCAAAAGGAACTGCATGAAGCCATCCACTGCCAAAAGGAAGGAACAACACTGGTCTCCTGGGAACAGGAAGGGAGTTGTTTCGGCAGTGAAGGACAATGGCTGACAAGCCCATCTCACTGTTGCAGCTAGGCATCTGTAGATGATCTATGGCAGTGCAACTCACCACTTGGTGAACCAGAGATCCTTGCTGAAGGACAGGAAGCCCTCCTGTATTGACTCAGTGGGCTTGGCTGATGTGGGTTCAAGCCAAATAAGGGACATGGGTTTGGCATGCATTTCCCAGAGTTTGGCAAAGACTTTGAAAATGTGCTGTGTGCTCCCCAGTTACAAAATTGTCTGGTCAGTGTGTCCTCACTGACTATAGATAGGTATGCCATCCACTTTGAGGGGGATGACTGTGTTATCACAAAAGGGGGGCAGGTTTGTGCAAAAGCCCGTAAGCACAACAGGTTGTACTACCTCAACACCCATGCAAAGTGTGCCACAGTTGGCAACATGCCATTCCACTCGAATTGTGCACACTACCTCCATAGGGTGTTGGAACACATGAGTTTTACAAGTTTAGAGAAACTGAGATGTGTGTGCCCTGGGTTAAAATTGGATGATTGTAAGAACCACTTGGAATGCTCTGTGTGCAGTAAGATAAAGCTAAGGGCACCACCCAGAGGCCATTCCAAGTGGTGCATGCAGATTTGGCTGGGCTTTTTGTCAAATCAGTAGGCAATGGTAGGTATCTGATGGTGATTGTGGACAGACACACCAGATACACTTATGCCTACACGCTAAAGGAGAAGAATGAGGCTGCTGCCACATTTAAGAACTGGGTGGAAATGGTTGAAAGGGAATTTGAGTACAGAGTTGGTACTTTGGTGACAGACTGTGGGGGCGAGTTCTTATTTGCAAGCTTGGGCAATTGATTAAAGCAGAAGGGCATCCTCCATAATACCACCAACCCAGCCACCCCACAGGAAGACTGTTTGGCAGAGAGAAAAATTGGGGTGCTAAAGCAGATCAAGGACTATATGTTGCTTGATGCAGGGGCCCCAGAGCGTCTTTGGCAGGAGGCAATCCTGATTGCCTCCCACCACATCACCAACTGGGTGTGGAATTCTGCAGTCAGCAAACACCCTACTTCATGCTGTATGGGAGGCCAGCCAGCCTTAGCTATCTAAGGGTGTTTGGGCAGCATGCCAACATTTTGGTTCCCCAGGCTTTCAGGAAGAAAGGTGACCCCAAGTGGTGCAGATTGATGTTTGTGGGGTACCAGGGGAACAGTTACAGGTTTTACCTGGGAAGTGGTTGCATCCTGTTGTCCAGGAGTGCAAATTTCGAGAAACGCTCCAGGTGGGAAAAGATCCGTACAAACCACGAAGTGTTTGTTAGATTGGGACAACAGGGAGGCAGTACTAGAACTGGAAGGGTGGAATCAGCAGAGGCTACACCAGAAAGCCAGCCTAGCACCTCCAGCAAGCCCACAGGTACACAGACCTCACCCATCACTACACGAAAGTTTGAGACACCATCATCCACAGAGATAGGGGTACAGACAAGTAGTGACAGTGAGGATGATAGGAGACAAACCAAGGTAACCATACCCAGGAGGACTCAGAGAGTCAGGAGGCCACCTGAGCATCTTGTGGTACAGAATGCCAGGGTGTGTTCAGTAGCAGCTCAGGAGCCAGAAAGCTATCAGGAGTTTCTTACCTATCTTAGGGAGGAACAGAAGTAGTGGTTTGAGGCCGTGAACAGTGAGTTCTCATCTCTGGTGAATAGGAAGGTGTTTGAGGTAGTGGACAGGTCAGGTGACCGGAAGGTCATATGCTGCAAGTGGCTTTTTAAGAAGAAAGAGATGCCAGATGGGACCCACAAGTATAATGCCTGACTGGTAGCCAGGGGTTTCTCTCAGCAGCACTTTGAAAGTTTTGATAAAACTCTCCCCAACAGCGAAGCCATGGAAAAGATAGAGAGGCTGGTGGAGAAGTGTGGCCTGGAGAATGCAAAGATGGTGAAGAGCCCAATAACTGCAGGATTTGCAAGCAGTGAGTGTGACAAGATTTTTAAGCACCCAGATCTGTACAGGTTTGTGATTGGCAGTCTAATGTTTGTAGCCAACAACACCAGGCCTGATATCTCATTCACTGTAGGTGTTCTGAGCAGGAGGGTAAGCAGTCCAAAGGTGGAGGACTGGACAGCAGTCAAGAGGTTGCTCAGATACGTAAAGGGCAGCAAGGAAAGGAAGCTGGTGCTGCAGGGATCTGAAACCCAGCTGGAGTGCTTTGTGGATAGCTCCTTTGCCTCAGAGCTACATGATAGGAAGTCGGTGACTGGCTTGCTTATCAAGTATGCAGACAGCCCAGTAGTGTGGATGAGTAGGAAACAGAACTGTGTGGCACTGAGCACTTCAGAAGCAGAGTTTGCTCCGCTTTCAGAGATGGCAGGAGAAGTGCAGTGGGTGAGGCAGCTGTTGGTGGACCTAGGTGAGGAGTGCACAGGCCCAACAGTTGTGCATGAGGTTTCACAGGCTTGAATTGCCATGTCAGAGGCTGAAAACCTCAGGAACAGGACAAAATACATAGGGGTCTGGTATCAGAACATGAGAAAGTTAGTCCAGAACGGTGTTCTGTGTCTGTCTTACATTAGTTCAGAGGACAATGTGGCATCCTCATGAAAGCCCTCCAGGTAGAGAGACATGAGTGAATGTCAGTGCAGTTGGGCATGGTACCGGGAGCAGAAGCTGAAAGTCCGAGGTCCTGAGAGGATGAAAGATCTAGCCTGAGGACATGAGCAGAGTGGCGGAAGATCTGGGCCAGAGTGCGGAAGCACTGAAGAAGATAAGTGCCTGGAGTGATGGACAGGTTTCCTGGGAGTGTGTCTATATCAACGAAGGTGCTTCTGGGGGAAACAGAATGATGTTCTGTGTCTGGGACTCATGGGTCAGGTAGACAGTGCAGCAGATGGGATACCAGGGCACTGGACACAAGATGTCAGGCCGGTGGGATATGGCACAAGGAAACTCCATGAGAAACAAACCAAGCTTTGTGCACACATTGGACATTTTGGAGGGGATTGTGGAGACAGTGTCTCAAGGAAAATGTCCAATGTAGGTTGATACACAAGTGACCAGACATGAAAGGGTCACTGGCAGCCATAATGACACAGCACTTTCCACCAGGTGCTGTGTCATAGGAAGTGACATCGGCTGATGGACACAAGGTGCTGGAAAGCACTGAAAAGGCTGCAAAACTGCCAAGTCACCATGGATGAGTGACAGGTGTCCAGAGGAAGAGGCAGGGCCAGAAGGCCACATGAAGCCCTGGATATATAAGGGAGTTGCCTCCGGACACAGTTATGGGTTGACGTGGGTTGTTGTTGGATGGTTGGATGGTTGTCATTGTTGCTGTGGATTGTATATATAACCTTGTACATAGAGGAACCGAGATTAAAGCCTCATCTGAGATTTGTCTGTCTGTAGGGTCTCTTTACTCTTTCTGGAAGGGGAGAGGTGCTCCTTCAGCTCACAAGCTACTGCCTGAATCTGAGAAAGTGGTGACACTAGTGCTGCACGTTGACGTGGACCATCACACACTGCGTAACCACGCTCAGTACAATGTCCAGATGAGTTATGGATGCTACAGGCAGACCAACAGAAACACTCTTTTATTTTTATAGATACAGTAGTGCTCTTCCACTACTCCCATTTGTTTCAACACGACTAGCAAAGTTTTCAGGCAGATGATTGTGCTGGGGGATTCTGGGACTTGTATTAAAAAACAACAACCCTGCTTCTGGTGGATACATCTTGTTCCCATCTGCTGAAAAGATGTGCTATAAAAATATTTCATTCTCTGAACATGCTTAATGAATGCCAGCCATTTTCCTTGCCATAAACTCTCTTAGAGTGTTAAATGCCTTTGCTTTCTTTTCCATTCCCTGCGAGTTCAAGCAAGCACAACACATTGCCAGTTATTTTTCTCCTTATGTTCATAAGATTGTCTAAGAATAAAGGAGAATTACTTGATACAAGATCATGATTCACTGGGTGTGAGTCAGTATGAGTCCTATCAGGTTTGTAAATAAATGCGGTCTGGATTTTGAGAGGAGTAATATCTTCTCTCATAGTCTCTTCCTTTGTTTGCTTTTGACTATAACTCAACTCACCCATCAAGATCTATGGCAGAGAACATTTCCTTGTTTTTCCTCAATTGCCTCTATATAGAGTGGGTAAGGATTTCCTCCCATTTTACAATTATGCATAATTCTTATCTTAGCATTTTGGGTGTCTTCTTATGCACTTCATAATCTCACAAGGACACCCAAAGACTTTTTGCTTCCTGAAGGGACATGATGACCCATCACCACCAAGCCAGCATTTCCTGTACAGAAAGCAACTGGGCTGGGGACAGGGCTACCCAGGGAAGGGGACAACTGCATAAATTTGCCATGAGTACTTCCCAAAGCAAACCCACCTCCCCCTGCAACTGTGGGCACCATTGGCCCCTGCCTCATCTCAACCATGGTGCTCACCAGATCTCCCCTCATGCATGGATCCTCATAGGTAGGGTTGTTATAATTCTCTTCTACAAAATTGGGACAAAGTGTAGGAAATAATGTAGGACAAAATATAGAACGTTCAAGAAAAATTGAGGACATGACTAACCAAAAACCAGCAAAAGCATGGGAAAGGTGGTGGTCCCCCCGACACCCCTGTGAGTCCACCAGGGCCTCCAGTGATCCAGCCTAGCCTGGCCTGCCTGCCTGTCTGCCTGCCTGGTGGGACAAAAGCATGGGGAATGAGACAGGTGGCAGCAGCAGCCTTCCACAGCCACCCCTGGCCTCCAAGACCACCAGGCCACCCCAGCCAGGCCTGCCTGCCTGCTTGTCTGGCTACCCGCCCACACTAGCAAAAGCGTGCAGAAGGAGGCGGGTGGCGGCAGCAGCTTCCTGCTGCCACCCCAGCCCCCAAGACCAACAGGCCACCCACAGGCACCCTAGCCAGGCTTGCCTGTCTCCTGCCGCCCACCTGCACCACCTCAGCCAGTGGGCTGGGCATCCGGCTCTCTCTGGGCCTCCTCCAGGGGTGGCCCCTCTTCCTCCTCTTCCTTCAACCAACCAGGGCATATTTTGTCAATCTCCAGTCAGACTGGAGATTGACAAAATGTGGCCTGGAAAAAAGGAATCCGGGATTGGAGGGTCTAAAATGCCCAGCCAAGCTGGGACATTTTTTTAGACCCTTCAATCTGGGATTGTCCCACTTTTCTGGGACATATGGCAACCCTACTCATAGGTAGTGGCCTCTGCCCCATAAACCCTCTGGATGGTTATGATCAGCAGTTGAAATTTTGTTTCACAACTGTGGTTTTTTGTAGACTTCAGAACTCATTTTTATGACATTTGAAGGGAGCAGGCTAAGTGCATGATAAGCTGTGTGGCTTCCTACAATGGCAAGGAGCCTAGTGCTTCCATCTCCCCACCATCTGTCACCTGAAGCATTTGCCCCCTTCTGCCTTCAGCAGATGATGATGTTCTCAAACAGGCATTTTCTGCTGTGGTTGTTGGCTGGTTTACTCCATTCAAAGGAAATAGAAAATGTTTTTAATTGTGGCAATATTGGAATTAACTGGAGTCGGAAAGTAGGTAAAGTATCCAACACTATTTTAAATGTATATGTATATGTATATTGTAAGTGTATATGTTGTTTTGGTTTGTTTTATCTCATTTTGTACTTTCTTGCTTTGGGCATTTGGGTGGAACACACTTGATTGTGCACACACACAAAGCAGCTTTGGACCTGGGACACTTGTACATCTCAGGGTTTCCACTGGAATTTTCATTGGGGTCACCACAATCCATAGAATGCAGTTTTAAAAACTTGGTGGAGGATAGCTAATGGACCAGAGTAAGTGCTTTTCTTTTCTTTTTATTTGCCACATCTATGGGGGACATAAAAGAGAGTTGTGAAAAACCCAGCAGCCATACCTGGTAGTTGTAGAAGGCAGAAAGACACCTGTTACTTCTGTACTACCTGGTGCGGCTGAGTGACAATAACCAACCCTCTCCCATGCTTTCCCCTTTCCTCCATTTCTTGTATAACTTGCTTTCAGAACAAGGAGAGATATGACACTTAGGGGGGAAATCATGGTTCAATAACTCATTGAGTAAAAATGCATTCTCATAATTGAATTCTTATGTTTTGAACAATGATCTGGAAAAGCTGATTTTTAAAATATTTTCTT
This sequence comes from Phrynosoma blainvillii, assembly GCA_026167975.1. Lineage (NCBI taxonomy): Eukaryota > Metazoa > Chordata > Lepidosauria > Squamata > Phrynosomatidae > Phrynosoma > Phrynosoma blainvillii. Next base: position 161,969,619 of record JANUYF010000004.1, read on the forward strand.
CCATGAGTTGCTCATTTGTTTTGTTCTTTATCTGACCTTTAAAAGCCTCTGTCTTGATTGTGATAGTTTGTCTGTGTTTAGGGGTGTTTCACAAAGTTCCCCCCCTAGATTGGCATTGGAGATATTCTTGATCACTATCTCACCCAAAATATAGTGTTTCCTGATCACTTCTATGGACTATAGGTAAATAACCAACTTGAATCAGTGGGAGATCACAGTTCATGTTGCTCCCTGAATCCTGTTTTTGCTGTGTCAGGCAGGAACAGAGTCACCCTTTCTAGACAAAGGTGATGTCTTTCTGTAGCACAAGCTTTATAAGATAAATCTGGTCCATACTTACTCATGTCTCTTCCGATGATGTCATATATTTGCAAAGGGAAGGGGGTTGGCCTGCTGCCCAAGAAAACATGTTAGCAACTAGAGCATTTGGCTGGCTATTGCTGAAGGTAGAAGCTCCAGACCAAACTTCTAAGACAGCCTCCTCTAATCTTGTTGTTGTTCCACTTCTGACTGATGGCAACCCTAACTATGGCAAACCTGCCACAGGAATTTCATAGCAAGATTTGTTCAGAGGGGGTTTGCTATTACCTTCCTTTAACCTATGGACTAATGTAATGGCCTACAGCTCTCATCTTCCTAATGGGCATGTTAGGTAGGGATTATGGGTTTTATACTCTAACACACCTTGAGGATGTACTAGGTTGGGAAGGCTATTGAAAGATTTTATGTTTCATCAATATATATATATATATATATATACACACATACACATCAAGGGTGGGGAGGCAAGGCAGACAGACAAAAACTACAAGAGTTCATGCATTGCTCAGAAAAAGTGACATTCTAATGGTAAAATAAGAGGGGGGGGTTGTGTAGACTTCCTGCTACACAAAATATGCAATATCCTTGCCCTAGGCACTGCATATCAAGAAAAGGTACATCTTAGGACCATTCATTTCTTCTTCTGTGTGTATGTGTCTTTCAAGTTGCATGTTCTTATGACAACTCTATGGATTTCATAGAGTTTTCATAGGCAAGGAATACTCAGAGATGGTTTTGCCAGTTCCTTCTTCTAAAATATAGTATTTCTGCTTAGCAAGATAAAAATTGTCCTCATGCCTCCAAGGATCCTTGTGACAAACTGATAATTAACTGAAGTGTGTGTGTGTGGGGGGGGTTTGATCATGACTTGATATTAACTGAAGATTGTGATCTCTGAAAATCCAGAGTACAGTTGGCCCTCCACATTTGTGGTTTTGACTTTTGTAGATTTGATTATTTGTTATTTTGATTAATATGTTCTCTCTAGGAATCTCCAAGTCCTGCACAACTTTGCCAGTAGCTGACCACAGAGTTGTTAGCCCTGCCCATACCTAAACCTACCCCTCCTCTTTAATGTCAGAGTTAAGCCCTCTATGATCCTAATGTGGAAGCCACTATTTTCAGAAGAGAAGCTCATGTAGGCTAGCTTAGGAGTCACCAAGAGGAATTGTTTCCCAGACATTTCAGAGGAGGTGACAAACGCCAGAACAGCACCAACAAAGGGATGGCATCTAGGATGGTGAAAAAGTAAACAACTCCATCCAGCTTGCACATTAAGGAGCTTATTTCACAGTTAATTAAATCGCCTTAAATCTGATCTGGTTTAAATTTTAAATCGGGTGGCATCCAGACCCTATCGCAAGGGTTTTGCCATCTAAATCTCTGACCAAGGCCATCCCAGAGGCACTCCCAGCTTCAAAAAGAGCCACGTGAGCAGCCCTGGGAGTGAGGTTGGACCTGGGCTGCATTTGGGTGGTGATTTCGGCGCAGAACCATTGCGATAGGGTCTGGATGCCACCCAATTTAAAATTTAAACCAGATCAGGTAAGGCGATTTAGGACCTGTACAGACTGGCCACAAGGGCCAGCCTAGGGGTGGAGCTGGGGCGGTGTGACCACATGCCAGCTGCCCTGACTCCAACCCGATACCGCCATCACACCATGCACCCCAGCACATGGCACATGGCGTCAGGGTGCTCCCTTGGAACAGCTTGTAGACACGCTGCGGCAAAGGAGCACAGAAGAGCCATGGCGGTAGCGGTAAGGGCGGCTTTTTGCCACTCCAAAAAGGAGCAGCATTTGCCAGTTCTTTTAGGAGTAGCAAAGAGCCGGATTGGGGCTGCGGTGTGTGGTTGCCACGGCCCCGATCTGGTGTTCCTGGGGCAGCACGGAGCCGTCCCTTAGGGGCCGACTGTATGGCCCCTTAATTAACTGTGCAATAAGCTCCTAAATCATCCTGCTGCCGAAATACTCACATTCACACCCCCATGTTACATATTTGGAAGACCCAACTTCAAAGTGTCATGTATGCACATCAAAGATTTAGAACATTTGGGCACATCAATCCCCTGGTTTTTGCCCCAGGGCACAAATTTCCTTTAAATATGAGAACCTTTGTTTGCCAGCTCAGTCTTGCAGCAGGCAAAAATGCTGTCAGTCTGTTCTGACCCAGATCCTCAAATGGCTATCCCAACCCTCGCTGTCCAGTGGGAGCCTTGGAGTCCTCCATTTCCCCCAGGATCCTCAGCAACTGGAGCTGTGATTCATGCAGGTAGTAACTCTGCTTTAGCCTAATTCTATCTCAATCTAATATTTTTATTTCTCGTGTGTGTGTGTGTTGCTTTCCCCTTTTAAATAAAATGTATTTCATGGAGGATGTGCCTCTGGAGCTTCTTTTTGCTTCTACCCTCTGTATACACAGGGATAGTCCCTAGGCTGCGTAACCCAGCCAGTAATTTGAGCTAATATTTAATTCCTCTAAGTTGAATTATCTTCAGAGATGGAACTTGTCTTGGTTACAGAGTTGTGCTGGAGAACCTAGAAGTTCCTAGAGAAAACACTTCTCTGGCTATTTATGTCTGCCTTGCCTTTATGGATTTTTAGTTGTATAACTGCTGTTGTTTGTTGTAAAATTGTTTGTTGTTTATTGTTGTTTTAATTCTTGTTGTTTAATACTGTTTTAAGGAGTGGGTCGGTTTTGGGGGATTGTACATTGTGGGGCGGGATATTATTATTATTATTATTATTATTATTATTATTATTATTTATTTGTAGGTCCTCCAGCATGATTCTGTGATCAACCTCAGGCAGATGTTGACCATAGAGTTGCACTGCAGGATCTGGGGATTCCTAGAGAGAGATGTTCTCTCAGGGAAAAAGAATAGTGTTGTTTTTTTCTTTGTGGTTTTTCCACATTTACAGTGGTCCTTTACCCCTAACTTCAGCAAATGTGGAGGAACCGCTGTATTTTCATTTATGACAAGTCTTTTCAAGAATGCCATTCCACTGTGTAATGGAGCAATGTCATAATACTCCTGGTCCATGCACTGGATGATTTCAGCATGGCACATTAATTTTCCAAGGCCTACTTCCTCTTGGCCATTACAGGACCCCTTGTATTTCTAAGCCATATAGTTCAACATATCGGGAGGATACCACGAGAATGCTGTATTATAATCTTCACATTCACTACAGAATCTATGGTCTATCTCCAAAGGAAGTGTGGGCAATTTGTCTTCTTATTAACGAATCCCTAAGTACGCTCTGAGTTAAAATAAAGTAGATTTTAGTTAAGAAAAGGAAAGTGCATCTTGTCACATTAGGCTGTAAGAAATAGCAACTTCCCAAGAATATCATGTGTATTCGATGGCTTGCTTGTGGTAGCAAATGTTTTTTGTGACTGTCCCTTCCCACTGTTTTGGATTTATATTACTGTGTGCTTGAACTCCCAAAGGACCACAGCTGCTCCTGCTAACCCTGAACCCAAACTGCCCATCCCCTCAGCCTGGCTTCTTTCAGTCCTGCATTTGAAGGGAAATTATATGCCTTTCTGATTCTGAGACTGAACTGCCACCTCTGGTTCTCAGATGGAAGAAGGAGACGGCTTCCTTTGGTATTCAGGCTTAAAAGTTTGGAAGTTAATACCAGGGCTGCATGCTTCCAATATGGAAAAGAGAAATTAGATGGCTGTAGTACATTAGGTGTTTCATTAATTTACTGTTTTAGTTTATATTTATTAATAGTAAATTGAGATATTTATAATGTAATAGCCCAGCATTCCCTGTACTCCTTGCCCTCTGTGCTCCAGTCCCCTTGGGCACGGCTCTTGCTTGTGCCATCTTTATGGGTGAATGCTCTATGCGTGTGAGATTGTCTGCGTGCCCACTACTTTGGTTCTATGGACTCTTCTTAATTTTAAAAAGAAAGTTGTCAGCATCTCAGTCTCTTCCCCATACTGACTTGAGAGCAGAACTTACCCGGGCAAGGAAGCCTTGGTAAGCACTCACCAGCTCTAACACCTTCACCCCAGAACCCACAGGCAAATAGGAAATTAAATAGATTATCACCCACAGGTTCTTTTGCTCAGAAATACATATACTCCTTCTATACATGGATACTCTGCTTAGCTATCTCAGCTAATGTCTCTCAGTAGATCTATTCCAGGGGTTGGCAACCTACGGCCCCAGGGCCGGTTCCGGCCCAGGATGCCGGACTTACTGGCCCAGGCGGGCCCCTGCTGCCGCCGCCGCCGCGGTGCCTCCGCCGCCCGTTTTCATTGGCACGCGGCCGCGTGCGCCTCAGCCGGCATTTTGTTCACCAAAATGGCGGCCGCAACACGTTTGCGCATGTGCATGATTTGCACATGCGCAAACACGTCACGGCCAGCATTTTGGTGAACAAAATGCCGGCCGCAAAAGCAAGCGGTGGCGGCTGCGGAGGTGGTGGCAGCGGCGGCGGCAGCGGCGGCTGCGGAGGCGGCGGCTGTGGAGGCAGAGGCGGCTGTGGAGGCGGCGGCAGCGGCGGCTGCGGAGGCGGCGGCTGTGGAGGCGGAGGCGGCTGTGGAGGCGGTGGCTGCGGCGGCTGCGGCAGGGGTCCGCCTGGGCCGGTAAGTCCGGGGACCCTCGGTGGCGATGGGCTTCCAAGAGGCCCGTCGCCACTGAGGGAAGCCTCCCCGCGCGCACCCTCAGTGGCGATGGGCTTCCAGGAGGCCCATCGCCACCGAGGGAAGCCTCCTGGGGGGACCCTTGGTCGCGACGGGCTTCCAGGAGGCCCGTCGCTGCCAAGGGAAGCGTCCCCACGCACACCCTCCACCGACGCGTGCGACCCCCCGTACATGCGGCCGCCGCCACGCCATGCACAGCGGTGGCATGTGCGGGGTTTGCGCGCGTCAGTGGAGGGTGCGCATGCGCTCGTGAGTGCGCGTGCGCCCAGCCATTCCCCCCCCCCCCCCCTTGGCCCAGCCGAGACCTGGGCTACAGGAGACCGGCCCAGGTCTCCAAAAGGTTGCCAGTCCCTGATCTATTCTCATTGTATTTGTTTCATCCTTTCATAAAGCAATTTGTTCTAGCCCAGAGCAACAGCAGCAAACTGATGGTCTGCTGCGCTACAACTTCCATCATCCCCAGTTAACACAGCCAGAGGCTTCTCTAGACCTAAGAGCATGAACTCCACAAATGAACAATGAAGCAACTTTATTCCCTCTTGACCCCTGCTGCCAAAAAACCTTTATTCAATTACCATGATATGAAAGAATGAGGGGGGGAAATCCATCTCCCTCTCACTCTTTCCATGTGGTCTTCTTTCCACACTAGTCATAAGAAGAATGATCACTACAGTCAGAGGAGATAATTATATGCTGGATGAAATTAAGGATGGGGAAGAAATGAGTTTTGTTCACATTTTAATGTAAACTCACCACATTTTGCATTTTCAGGCCAACGTCTGAACTGATGCTCCGTTACCCTAGGAGATTCAGCATATAAGCAAACAAACAAAAGAGTAAAGTTTCCAGGCTCCTGAGTACCAGCAATACTCTGCCAAGCAAAAGGCTTGGCCTAAAGTTGTGTGTCATCTTCATCCTTCAGATAATACCTCTGCAGCCCATACAGGAAAATAAAAAATTATGACAAAAGAAGATGAGAGTGATGGACAGCAGCAGTCCAATCTGTTCACTTTGCTGTTTTTTAACTGCCTGGTGTAATGGAGCAATGTTTTTTTAAAAAGTCCCCCCCCCCCATATTATTAATAGAAACAAAAATTGGAAGGACAAGAGAAAGTGTCCATGGATGCATTGGTGTCCATGGGCAACATTTTGCAAAATGGGGAGCTAGCTGGACACATTTTACTGACATGGGTACACACACAGATAACAACAGACCAAACAACCTGATCCCTTTGCTGTAAGTCTGGTCTGTTGAAACTACGGAGCTTATCACTCCACTAAAATAAAGCATCTTACCTCTCCCAAATTGAATTTTAATTCTGGCTGCATTCAGATACTATTGCAGGGATTTTGCTGCCAAAACCACTGCCCAAATCCATCCCAGGTCCATCCCAGGTCCCAGGGGCACTCAGCATACCTCTTTTAGAAATCTGGAGTTTTCTGACTTAAGAAAATGGCCACTGGAGCGCTCCTGGGACCAGGGCTAGACCCAGGGATGTATTCTGCCGGTGGTTTCAGTGTCAAAATCCTTGTGATCGTATCTGCAATCCAAATTAAAATTCAATTTGGGAAAGGTAAGATGCTTTATTTAGTGGAGCAATAAGCTCCTACTTCCCTGCCATTACTTTCACATTAAAAAGCCACTCTATAATTCTTCTCCAAACGATATAAGTCTGCTAGCTTCCAGCAGGAAAATGGTGGAGATTTATTACTTTTTCCTTGAAAAACCATAGATTTTCCTGGGACGCTTAAGCCCAACCTGAGAAATGGCTCCCACTTTTTTTTTTAAATCCTCCTTGTATCTTCTGTTTCCTGTAGTTCTGTAAGATCAGAAGCGTTGTCATCTTCTAAATAACAGTTGCTAATCTTGTCTGGCCTTCTGTTTGCACAGTGGCTAACCAAATGCCACTGTTGGGAAACCCACAGGCAGAGAATGAGTAAAGAGCTCCGTCCTGCCATTGTCACACAGTAGACATGTTCCTGGGCATTCCCCCTTTCACAGAAAACTTAGTATCAGAGCCAGATAGGTTCCAACAAAATACACATTAAAACAACAACAGTGCAACAGTGGAAAAAGCAAACTTTTTATTCAAAACTAACAATTCTTTCTGAACTGCTTTACTTGCCTATTTGTGCGAGGCTGGGAGTGGGACCAGGTGGCCTTTCCAATGCTATGATTCTATGCATCTATGATTCCATGTGAAAAGAAATAACCAGATTAGATAGACCTGACATAAGTTTTTTTTGTTTTGACCCTTCTAGAGACTATTTGAAGGCTTCTGCTCAAATGAATCCAGGAATTACTTTTTCCTTCATCAGCTCCCACTTTTTTATTGTTACCATTTTGGTGGCCAGACATATAGATCCATGGTGTTTTGCTTTTTTAACATGCTAGGGACAGATGGGTGAGGCAGGCCTTATCTGCATGGGCCAGAAAAGGTCCCCCCATCATTCTGGTGGGATCCTGTTCAGACAACACATGGCCCAAAACCCAGTTCTGGTGTGAAAAGTCTGGACAATGTCCAGCATGTTCAGCACCAGAACCAGGATATAAGACACTTAACACAAATTTTAAAAACTTACAAGAGTTTTCCATCCCCAAGCCAGAGTGGCTGTCTGCATGAGGTCAGAATAAGACACTCAGCCCTAAGATTGTTGCTGGATGCCTTGTTCTGCCCTCAGAAGTGACTGATCCTCAGTGGCAGCAGATGCACCAGCAGTTCTATTGGATACCCATGCAGACAACTATCCTGGTGTGGGAACAAATGACCAGAGGTTTATTCAGATGGTGAAAATAATCTAAGATGAATTCAGATTGAATCACTGTTGTTTACACACATCCTGAATGCACCTGATTCAGTTTGGGGGATGGGGCTGCCAAAAAAATCCACTTAATCCAGGATAATCAATATCGAGTTTTGTCCCAAGCTTTTTGAAAAGATCTGCATCATTGGTAGTGTGAAAAACCGATGCGAATAGACCTGAATAGAACAGGGATAAAATGCTACATACCAAAAAAGGGGTTCCAAATGCATTCGCATCATTGACTCCATCTTTATTCGAATACTTGCACGTGGGAGCAACTGAACTTGCAGAGACGAACATCAATGTGGTTCCACAGTGTGAATAACAAACCTAGAATGTGTGAGTGAAATGATTTGCATCATCACATTAAAAAAAAGACATCTGAATGACCCCCAGATAATGGAGGAGAAAGTCTGGCAGCTCCAGAATCAAGCTACTCCCATGAATATCCGGCTGCAGTCTTATCTGCTCTCCTCTTTCCTCTCTATTTTACAGTTCATGCATGCGCACTATAAGTGCTTCTACAGGTAGCTGCTATTCACCTTGCCTGCTGTATGCAAGCAGACACGTCAATGATAGGATCAACTGGAACAGAATCCCATTCCTTCCCAGCTCAAGCTTTAGTTATTAAATTGCTTACTACAGAAATGCTGCTGCAACTTGACACTAAAAACCGGTATTTCACCAGCCTTCTTTCACCGTTCTCCCAATGGTGCTGCTGCTAAAAACAATTCAGAGTTTTGGAATCTATACAGAGATTGAGGAGGAAAAGGGAAGACTGAACAGGTGTAAAAAAGACTGTCAAAAGGAATTTCACCATCAGAGACTTTGCTAACTTGAGACGTGCCTATAGTTGTTTGCCCGTTCATGAATTTGTTTAATCTCTTTAAAACAGGGGTGAGCAAAGTGTGGGCTGCAGACTGTGAGGCTCCCAGGGCTGGTTTAGTGGGTCTCATGGGTAGCGGTAAAAATATATATATATTATTTTTCAAGAAATATTTATGCCCTAAAATGCTCCCTAGGAGGTATGAGGGATATTTTTGCCACACACATGCACTAAGGCCATTCCAAGCCCAGAAAAGGCCTTTTTAAAAAATAGAACTAAACTTCTGGTCACTTCCTGTTTTCTAAAATGTCCCAGAGGGGGCTAAAAATGTAGTGAAAATGCTCACCACAGCCCTACTACTGGAGGGCATTGGGTGACATTTCGAGGACAAAAATCTGGAGGGGGTTGTAGTGGGTGTAGGGGGCACAGTCCCCTAAGGTTTTCCAAGGAGGTAATGCAGCTCCTTTGTTACCCAAATTTCTGGGGTCCAGGTAGGACACCCATAAATAAATATGTCTTAGGGGAATTTAATATTAGCTCACATGAAAGTCATAGTATGGCCAGGCTCACAGTAGCTTGGGATAGCAACCCAATTGTATACCAGGTCCAAATTACACTGAACTCTAGGGGCAAATCCAAATAGGTTTTGTATTTTTATTAGAGGAAATAATCGGCATACACAGGCACACACACACTCATGCAAACACACAAGAGCTAGGGATGCAAAAGGTGAGAGAATTGGAATAGTTTTAAGGCCTTGCTAATGGTGATACGTTACCGATATGGATCCTGATTCCAATCAATGGGAGTCCAAAATGGAGAAAACTCAATAGCCACTGTGGCAAGGGGGGTTAGCTGACATGTTGAGGAGCCTAGTCTAGCCAAACTGACAGAGTGCCTGCCTGCTGTAAACAACACTGAAGAGTGGCTGTTTTACTAGCTGTATATATATATATACATCCAGAATTGTGTCTTGGGGGCAGAAACCAAGGCTTGAAAGGATTAGAAGTTCTATGAAATGGTTTCCCTGAAGGAAAATAATACATTGGACTAGAAGCAGATAGTCAGGTATTGTTGTGAATGCACTAGACAAAGGGATTTGCCAGTGCTTCTCTGTCCTAGGTAATCACAGGCAATCATCTCCTTTGGCCATGATCTTCTCACTGCCTTCTGCAGACAAAAGGGATTATGCTGGGGCCTTAAGGAATCCCATCATTGTGGGTGCCTTCTAGACCCTGGCTAGCCCTAACCAGTTTTTCCATGTGTGAGAAGGTCAGGCATCCACAGCAGGGTCATGCCTAGGTTACCCCTCAGCTTCTGTTTTAATATTAATTTTGATATAAAATATGAGGGGCAATCGTAGGCCTGGTTCCAGAGTAACACCCTAGCCTTCCATAGTTGCCCACCCCTGCTTTAAAGCTACCCAAGGGATCATTACAACTTGTGGTAACCAATTCCCCAATTTAATTTTGTGCTCAGGTTGACCAGATATCATAACTGCAAAGGAGGCCAAGGCATGGCCAAATGTAGGATATTCACAAAAATGTAGGACATGACACAATAAAAGCTAAAAACACTCATATAAATATAAATCCATGCTTCTTAGTCAGGTTCAAAATAGAAGACATTTTGGAATTCCTCTGGGACAGAAGGCTGAAATATATGACATTCCTGGAAACAAGGATGTCTCATTTGGTCTGGTCACCCTGCTTGCACTGTGTGAAGAGTTACTTTACTTTATCTGTCCTGAATCTCCTTCATTTGGCTTCATTAGATTATCCTAGTTTTTAATGTTTTGAGTGAGTAGGGTGGCCCTGTGGATGATTTGTGGAGGTTCCGTAATTATCACCATAGTTGTTAATGTGTTGATGTTCTTAAGAGGAAATTCCCACATGGCACTCTTGTGACATAACTTTGGCAAGAGCATCCTGTTTTCACCTCTCTACCAGAACTGGGGAAGTTAATATTTGTACTAGAAACCCAGAATCCTCTTGGTCGAACTGGATGAAGGATTCTGGGATTTGTCCCTAGATTGAGCAAAGATGGTGAATGAAAAGATGGGGTTGGCAAACACACATACTGGCTTAAAATGATTTCCATTTTGCACTCCTGGTTTAGGAACAAAAACAACTGCTATATTTATTTAAAGAAGTAGAAGCCATGGCCCCACCTCCATCCCTGGAGTCCTTCCTCTGTTCATAGATCTTGGAAGAAATCCATCTTTCCTTTCCAGCAAGGATTTTATTCAAAGCAGTGCTACTTCCTTTGCATGCCAGATCATTCTCCTGGCTACGTCTTTGTCTCACATGCCAGCAGCAGCAACATTGGCTTGGGCTGCTGCTCCTGTTTTGCCCCTGGGACCTCGACACCAGAGGCCAGTTTGATTTGAGTGCAATTACTGCATTGATTCAGTGGTGTACATGAGCTTTGGGGGCCTCCGTTTATTAAGTTATGTTAATTGCTAGGATAGTTTTTATGTTTTTATGTTGTTGTTTTTTGGCAAGGAAAAGAGTGAGATTCCTGCTTTTTGGCTTGACCCCATTCATGAGCACATGAGCTACAGCAATCTTTGTATCTGTCCTGGATACAGAGCTGGGTTCCAGGTCTCTAATCATTGTTTCTTGCAGATCTGTATCCTCTTTCTTTTCACTCTCTGCTTCTTTCAAAAAAGGCATAGCCAGCTGGCATTCTTCCAGAAAGAAACTTATCTCCTCCCTCAGGGTTCCAGCCTGCAAGGTTTTAATCACAATAGTCATTTTTTAAAAGAATGCTCACCACTACCCTTGTAAGGAAAAGAAACAATGTACTTTCATGTTTATTTCATGTGCATTTTAATGTACAGCTCTCTCATCATATGTATCTGGATGTGGCCGCATCTGTGCCCACAGAGAATGACCTCACTGATTTCCAAGGTCTTCATGGTGTCCATCTAGCCCAGTAGTTCCCAAACTTTTTTTGGCAGCCACCCCCTTTCTTCTTGTGCAACAACCCTAACACACACACATTCCATGCTAATTTGCTGATATTAGGTATACTGTTCTACTGCAAATTTAAAACAACTAATTTTGGTCTCCCAGTCACCTTGGAAGCAGCAACTGAGTAGCTGGTCAGCCTTACGGTAATGGCTTAGAGGTTTCTCAGTTGCAACTCAATTGGCTGCTTGGTCACTGCTCCCTTTGCACCTGACTACCCTCAGAGCAGCGACCAAGCAGTCACTGCTCAGCCAGCTGCTTGGTTGCTGTTCCCAAGGTGAGCAGGTGCAAAGGGAGAGGTTTCTCCCTAGTGAAGAAGGACTCTCAATCCCTCTTTGTTGGAGCACAGCCAGTATGTGTATAGTCAATTTACAAAGGCCACATGCTCTGGACTGGAGACTGGTGTGGACAGGGAAAGGGAGATATTTTAACTACAAGAGCTGCTCCAAGGCAAAGGACTCTTTCCAAGAATCAGCCCTGGATATTCCTCCCTCTCCTACCCCAGAGACATATCTTCCCCACAAAGCTTCAAGTGTTCCCTCCCCACACACAAACATTGCTTCTTCTGCTTCCTCTTTCTGAGCCTATCCAATGAAAGAAAGCAGGAGCAGCAGTGCAGCTCCAATATGCCAGCCAAGTCCCAGCAAAGCTCACAAAGCCTAAGCAGGGTCCCAAATATGAAAGCTCCTTTTTGCCACCACTTCTCCACTGCCACATGCTCTAACTCCTTGCTCCAGTCAGTCAGTCTGCCCCAAATTGGTGCCACTCCAAGCCACAAAAATGATGCCTTGCACCCAAGCCTTGCAAGAGTTTCTTGCCATTACTAGTAAAATATGCAACTAAGGAAATATGCAACTAACAAAGTCCTGATATCGTGGCAAGACACATCATGATTAGAGAGGATTTATCCTAGGAATAGCCAGGGAATAACCAGCAACAAATCATTCATGGGATTTCCCCATTAATGATTTGTTGCTAGTTATTCCCTGGTTATTCCCAGGATAAGTCCTCTCAAACTGCAATGTCATCTTATCTTAGGGACCGCCTCTCCCCGTATGATCACCCCCCCCCCCGCGCCCTTCGGTCCTCTGGGAGGAATCTGTTACAGCCAATAAAAACTAGGCTGGCGCAGACCTCCCAGAGGGCCTTTTCTGCGACTGCTCCCGGACTGTGGAATGGCCTGTTGGGGGAGATCCATCATATTACTCTTGCTGCTTTTAAGAAAGCAGTAAAGACGGATCTCTTCTGGCAGGCCTTCCCGGAATAACTTTCCGGCTTGAGGGGATGGCTCTATTGCCCCTTTCCCATGCTCACCCTACTACCGTGTTATTGTTTTATTGTTGTATTGTTTATTGCATTTTATCATGGAGCACTATGTTTTAATTCTTATTTAGTTTAATTCTGTTTTAAGGGGTGGGAGGGTTGGATATGGAATAGGAATGTTTTTAAGCTGTATATTTTATAATGCTGTAACTTGCCTCGATTGCTCCGCAGAGGGGCGGGCTATAAATAAAAATTTATTATTATTATTATTTATTATCTGAAAATCTTTGCTGTGATCTCTGCACTTTGATGGGAAAATGTCTTTTAAATCTCATCTTTCCCCTGCTTTCCCCCTGTGTGATAAAGTCCTAAGAGAGTAAGCTCATGTGGCAAGGTGAAGAACGGGAGACACCACCACATGAAGTGTGGTTTTGTGGTGGTTTTAAGGGACCCTGAAAAGAGGTTTCAGGCAACTCTCATTTCCACCATGGTCTTAAAGATTGTTGGTTTCCTTTGTCTTTCTTGCTCATCTTTCTTGCTCATTAACTGAAGGCCTCCTGCCTCCCCCTTTTTCCCTCACCACCTCCTTGGATCTTTCCACTGCCCCCCTCCAGGGCACTTTGGGAACTACCACCCACTTTGGGAACTATTGATCTAGACCAGGGGTAGGCAACCTTTCCCCTTTAAGGGCCAGGGGACTTCAGCTCCCAGAAGCCTCAGCCATGTTGGCCAATAGTCCCATGTTGGCCAATAGTTCCTGGGATTCTGGGAGCTGAAGTCCCTCGGCCCTTAAAGGGGAAAGGTTGCCTACCCCTGATCTAGACTATGAGGTCTTTCTTACTACTCATTCCCAATGTCCCATTTAGAGCAGAGGCTGAGATGTTTCCGGGACCTAGAGGGAAGATTTTAATCCCTAAAACTAGTCATGAGTGGTACCAGGCCTGGAAATGCCAAACAAAAAAAGGGGAAGATAAAAATGGTGCAAGTGATGGTGACCAGGACTCCATTTTGGTTTTAACTTTGAGGTCTTGAGAGGATCAGCTGGGGGGGGGGCTATATTTCTTCCCATGCAAAATGGCTGCTCTTAGAAGGTGCTCTTAGAAGGCTGCTCTTAGAAGGTCCCATGCAAAATGGCTGCTCTTAGAAGGTGCTTAGAAGGTGCTTAGAAGGTTCTTCCCATGCAAAATGGCTGCTCTTAGAAGATGCTCTTAGAAGGAGCAGAAAACATTTTTCTCCTAATTTGAATGCATGTAAGGGTTGTCTCAGAGGGTCTGTGGAAGTGGCTGTAAAAATGGCTCCATGGCCTTGCCTTCCACAAGGGGATTGGACTAGGCAGAAGTAGGCAACCTGTGGTCCTGAAGATGTTGTTGTACTGAGGTTCTCATCTGTCCTGCCAGCATAGACAGTAGTGAGAGGATGACATAAGTTGCTAGTCAACAACATCTGAAGAGCCACAGAATACATGAATGCAAGATCTGATTATGATCTAAACAGAAATACACAATGCCTGTTACAGAACAGATGTTTATCATATTTTAGCAATTTGCCATTTAAAACTCAAGAAAATCAATAAATAATGAACTACAGCATTATAGAATTTAAAATTCTAAAACTCTTTCCCTGGACCATCATATTTTGGGTAATTTTCTATACACTTGTCCCTCCGCATTTTTGGCTTTGACTTTTGCGGATTTGATTATTCACAGATTTTATTAATATATTCTCTCTAGGAATATCTAGATCCTCAGCACAACTCTATGGTCAACTTTTAACAAAGGTCACACTGAAGGACCTAGAGATTCCTAAAAATAAGACTCCACTAAGCATTTGTAGCTCCTCCAGCACAACTCTATGGTCAACTTTGACCAAAAGTCGCACTGAAGGACCTAGAAATTCCTATAGAGAACACTCCACTAGACATTTGTAGCTCCTCCAATGCAATTCTTTGGTCAATGTCTGGTAGATGTTGACCACGGAGTTGCACTGGAGGACCTAGTGATTCATAAAGAGGTGTTCTCTCAGGAAAACATAGTGTTTCTGTTATTTGTGTTTTTTCCACATTCACGGGGGCCCTGTGCTCCTAACCCCAGCAAATGTGTTGTACAGTGTACAGTGTTTAAGACTTGTATTGCACAGTTGTAAAACTTTGACAAAAAATTTTAAATGTTGTGAAAGATACCTATCAGCATTATATGGCTAAAAAACCCACAAACCCACATTTACACAGAATATGACCTTCCCCTCATTTATTTTTACAGTGGATGGATTTCTTTCTTTCTAAGATTATTATAGCTGGAACAGGTGAGGAGCACATGAATAAAATCTTTGTCAGAGAATCACAACTGCACACTCTATCTTGCTTAGAGTGCCAACCCATCCAATCTGCCAAAGAGATAACATTTAAGCTTGCTTGGGTAAACATTATTCTCATCTTGATATTTGGCAAATGTATCAGATACTTTGGAAGTGACAAATAAAGAGGAATGAAAGAGGCCTAAAAAGTAGTAGACTGATAAGTCTTAATCCCAACTATTTGAGATTGCATCTCTATATCCTTGAATATGTGCATTTAAGATTAGTTTAGTTCCATCATATCCTTGAGCTAAAAGAAAATAAGTAAAAATTCCAAATCAATGGCTAACTGCTGCAGTTTTTGCTTCTGTGCGTTTGGGCCCAGGTCCTTCAATACCAAGAAAATAAGTTCATAAACCTGCTTAAAAATACCTTTTAGCCCCCAAAGCAGAGCCAATTTAAGGGCTTCAGCTTTGATAGCCTTTACACTGAGTTCCACACAAATTAATCTTAATTTGGTAGATACAAGAATCACTGGTAGATACAAGAACCCTTAATCTTAATTTGGTAGATACAAGAACCCTTCATTAAAAAAATTATTTTGGATTTTAAAAAATTAGTCTATACTAGCCGTGGCCTAAAAAGGAACCCCATATAACAGTTTTGGGATAACTTAAACCCTGCACAGTTCTAAAATGGTCTGAATCAGCTTTGCCCGTCTTGTGTGATAGACTGTAATATAGTCATCCTAGCACAAATTCAGTATAAATTCTGCCCTGAAACTATGGAACACATTACACAAGTCATAATTGGCCAAATTTTCCATCAATGCAATGGCTCTACTCCGTTTGGAGCTGATAATTGCATTCAGACTCGAGACAGCTAGGAACTGATTTCAACCTTGTGCTACAGGAAAGGAGCACAGTAAGGGAAATTGCCTCCTAAAACCAGTCTTCGCAGTGGGTAGATGTTATTCCTTATTACAGGAAAATACCTAATGCAGTTTGTTAAAAAAAAATCTCCTTCTCATGAGCCAAATTCTTTTGCCATGCCATCACAGGCAAACTTTACATCGATGACAGACTTTTCCATAATTAAAAGCAGCTGGCAGGAAAAAAGAAAAAAACATTTTCTGTCTTTTTCTTTTTCTTTCTTTTTTACAATGGTCTAAGTTCCTCTGTGATGTCTAATAAAGACCTGGCATTGCAAAAACTGCCCCTTCTTTGTTTATGCAATGGAAGGACAATGGCAAAAAGTGGGAATACTTGTTTTATACATTACAGCTTTGGGTGATGGCGGTGGTTTTTTAACAGTCCAGCTAGCATCTTTTTAGTCAATTATGATAGCCTCTTTTAGACTTAGGGCATTGTAACTGCTTTGTATTCTCACTTGCAATTGTGATGTTATTGCCACATTGCAAATGACCCTGAAGTCTACCTTAAAGGCCAGTCAGCCATCGTGAGTGACAGAGGACCTTATCACACGGGGTCTAAAGCAGACAGAACCCCGTCCCATCCCCGTCCCATTGCGGTTTTTTTTCCCGTGTGTTCACATGACGTCACACAGAACCACGTCCCATTCCCGTCCCATTGCGGTTCCTTTTCCCGTGTGTTCACACGACATTGCAGAGAACTCCGTCCCATCCCCGTCCCAATGCGGCATCATCCCCGTTCTTTTGAATGCCGGTTTCCTGGGGAATTACATTTGCGCGACCAGAATGATACCGCAATAATGCTGCTTTCGTTCATTGCGGAATGATGCTAGTTGCATCTGATAGCAATTTCCATCTTGTGGGGTCTATACCGGTATAGTTCCGGATTGATTCCATACCGCTTTCTTGCCGCTTTGAGACCCACGTGTGATAACGTCCAGAGTTTTGTATTGCTGGCAAATGAGTTGTGTCAGGATGGCAGGAGGAAGCTGCAGCACCTCATTCATCAGGTGATAGAGCATAGCCATGATATCATGACTATAGTTGACCCTCCACATTTGCAGCTTTGACTTTTGTGGAATTGATTATTTGTAGTTTTGATTAATACGTTCTCTCTAGGAATCTCTCTAGGTCCTCCAGCACAACTCTGCCAGAAGTTGACCACAGAGTCGTGCTGGAGAACCTAGAGGTTCCTAGAGAAAACACCTATGATCAACTTCTGGCATATGTTGACCACAGAGTTGCATGAAGATTCCTAGAGGTGTTCTCTTTGGTAAAAAAAACAGTGTTTTTTTAATTCGGGTTTTTTCCACATCCACGGTGATCTTTCACCCCTAGCCCCAGCGAATGTGGAAGGACCACTGTGAATGTTTGATGCAGGATTAAAGCCTCAATTTTTTCTGTTGGCAAAATTAAGATACTTGTCCATGCTAAAGGATTAAAATAATAAAATAAAATAAAACTTTTATTTGTATCCGTTTTTCCTACTATAATAGCAATCAAAGCGGCTTATGTGTTAAAACAAACCAATACAATACATAATAACAATACATGATAATATATCTTAACTTGCCCTTGAGAAAGAATTAAATTTAGCACAGTTAAAAATATAATCTGTTAAAATCTATTAATAGCATAATACAAATGTGAGGGGTTTGTTTATAGCCAAGGAGAATTACAGAAAATGTAGCAGGTGGGACTCTTACTTCAAGGTATTTCCGATTTAACATTGTTGTTGTTGTCACCTCCAACTTATGGCAGCCCTAAGGTGACCCTATAACATGCGACTTTCAAAATCTATCTCAAAGTCTGGTGTCCTTCCAATGGAAATTAAGTGATGGAACCCAACATCCTGGGAGAGCAGAAGGGGATGCAGGTTTAGACCCACTGTTTGTGAGGCAGAGTGAAGTTCAGGGTTGTAAAAGAGATTTCTGTAGTGATAAGAAGCAGATTAAAGTGGCTAGATGACTGAAGTAAGACTGGGGGCAAGGACTGCCATTGCAGTAGGCAGGGGTGCCATTTTCCTGTTATGCCTTAGTCAGCAAAATACCTGGGGCTGGCTGTGATGGGATATCAGGAGCTGGCCTTGTTATAAAAGTAGATGGGTTCAGAAGAAATTGCAGCTAAGCAAAGAAGAGGAGTAACTTCTCATACACTTGTTTTCAATACCATTGACCATGATATCCTTCTGGGTCAAGTCTTTGGGATAGGGTCTGGGGGCAATATTTTATTATGGCTCCAGTTTTTCTGGGAAAGTGGTGCTGAGGGACACCTGTTCAACACCCTGGTCACTAGTTTGTGCTGTCCTCAAGGGTCTATTCAGACCCCCCCCCCCCATGCTGTTCAATATTGACTTGGGAGAAGTCATCCAGAGTTTTGGAGTTCAGTGTCACCAGTATGCGGATGACACTCAGCTCTACTTTTCCTTTCCATCTGACTCCAAGGAAGATTTTTCTGTACTAAATCAGTGCCTGCTGTCAGTAATAGACTGGATTAGGGTGAACAAATTGAAATTTAATCCAGACAAATCAGAGGTGCTCCTGGTCAGTCATAAGGCAGATCAGGGAACAGAGATTCAGCTGAGTTGGATGGAGTTACACTTCCCCTGAAAGACCAGGTTCACGGCTTGGGTGTTTGCTTGGATTCAGATCTGAGCCTGGATGCCCAGGTTTCGGTTGTGGCCAGGAGTGCATTTGCACAGTTAAAACTAGTGCACCTGCTGCACTTGTTCCTCAGAAGTTGGATCTGGCTACGGTGACGGATGTCTTGATTACATCCCATTTGGCCTCCTGTAATGCACTCTACATGGGCTGCCTTTGAAAATTGTTTGGAAATTTCACTGAGTCCAAACACAGTGCCCAGGCTGTTGGCTAGGGCTGGATACAGGGATCATAGAATCATAGAGTTGGAAAAGACCTCAAGGGGCATCCAGCCCACTTCTGCCATGCAGGAACTCACAATCAAAGCACCCCCGACAGATGGACATCCAGCCTCTGTTTAAAGACCTCCAAAGGAAGAGACTCTGTCACAATCATGCAACTCTGCTGCTGAAACAGCCTCACTGGCTGGCTACCAGTCCATTTCTGAGTAGAAATGGTTTAACTATGCTGTGTTTTTAACTGTTATGTTTTAATATTAGTATTATTTAATTATTATTTTTTTAAATTGTAATTAATGTTTTAGTTTAGGATAGAAATCCAATAAATAAATAAATGGGAAACAGGAGGTAGGAGCACTGAGGAGTTGTTGATCAAAGGCAAGGATGGAGTTGGAGGGGGAGATAATGATGGTGACTACATGGTCTTGCCAACTCACTTCTCTCTCCTTGAGGCCACATGGAAGGAACCCCTGAATGAACCAAAGTGACACCTTCATCCTCGGTGCCTTCAAGAGTCTATCAACAGCAAAATCCAGTAAATCCTGGAAGGCAACTACTTGTCCGCCCCTGCAATAAGTGCCATTGGTCCATCAGAAACTGGCCACCAAGTGGTTGCATTATACTTCTACTTTGGGGCCAAACTTTGTTTTGAAAGTAAAGGCTTTCTTCCAGTCTCTCCTTATTAACCTGAACAATGAAGGCAAAGGATCAAAGCTTTCTAACCTCTTTGGAGAAAAGAGTCGGAGAGATAGGTAAGGAGACCTTTTTGTTAAGGAAGATTGATATTAGTAGGGAAGAATGAGTGGGGAAAGGAAGTGTATTAGTATTAGTAATGTCTAATTATTTTTAAAGATATAGTTTGTGTGGTTTGTACTGTATGGTAATATATGGTTT
Organism: Phrynosoma blainvillii; assembly: GCA_026167975.1. NCBI lineage: Eukaryota > Metazoa > Chordata > Lepidosauria > Squamata > Phrynosomatidae > Phrynosoma > Phrynosoma blainvillii. The sequence continues at coordinate 161,989,463 of JANUYF010000004.1, forward strand.
TGTTTCTTTTATCCTTTTTGTTCTTTCTGCTTTTTTTGGTTTTCGTGATTTTTGCTTGTAGTTTGTTGCATGTATAGTTGTTATTATCATTTTGTTCAATAAAATTTATTTCCAAAAAAAAAAAAAAAGCTTTCTAACCTCTTCATCATCAGAAGTCCCCACACCTTCATTTTTACCTTTGAAAAAGTCAATCACCAAGTATTGTTAATCTTGTCTTATCTAGCCTGGCCCTTTGCTTTCTAAATATCCTACTATGCAGTAGGCAGGAAAATTGACTGTATAAAGCCACTCAGTGTTCTCAGTTATTTTTCTCTTTGTAGTTTTGTAAGAGCCTAAACATCTCCTGGGCAAAAACTGGGTTTTCCACCTTTTTACCTTAAGGGAAACATTTTTTATAGACTGGAAACACTGGCAGCTGGGAGAGAAACTGATGTGATAACATCATTTTAATTAAGAGCAGAAACAAAGGAGATGAGATTGTTGGTTTGGGTTTGGGAGGGGGTCGTTCAAGACAGCCGGCTATGGCACAATCCTCTAAAAATTCAATTAAAAAAAACAACCCAGGGGGAAATTGGCCAGATTAAACACAAGCCTTCGATATTTATCCTGGATGCCAAGATCTGGTAACAGATTAACCCTTGTACAACGTCACACAGTCTTGTCACTGCCTTCCAGTTAGGCTTGCCAGCATAGTAGAAAAACAACTTGGATAATTCATTGCAGCAATGGCAGATGGGACAAAGGAAAGATGCTACATGCGCACACATCTGTGACAATTGTGTGTACATCGCTGGAGTCTTTGGATTTTTCATCTCTACTCCGAGAGAGAGAGAGAGAGAGAAGCAGTTATGTCCCTGGCTCTCAGAGAGCTGCACATAAAACTTCAAAAAGACTTCTGGCAACATGTAGAAAAGCTGGGCTGGGCTGGGGGTTGTTTGGATGCTTTTCCATGGGAGAAGAAGACCTATTTATAGGAAGATGTACTGCATGCTATGGAGAAGGACTTCCTTCCTCTTTACGTGCTAACTTTGGCTGCATCCGTACTGCAGAAATTATCCGGTTTGACACCATTGTAATGGCCATGGGTCAATGCTATGAAATTCTGGGAATGGCAGTTTGTTGGGGCACCTCTGGTGCCCCAACAAATTACCATTCCCAGAATTTCATAGCATTGACCCACGGCCATTACAATGGTGTCAGAACAGATGATTTCTGCAGTACGGATGCAGCCAAAGTCAACATTAAGACCGTCATCCTGTCTCATAGGGGAAAGCATTCAAACATGTGTGTGTCCCCCCCCCCGACGTAGGATATAAAACAGTTCAGGAAAAGCTTCCCCTCTTAATGGATTTGTGCCTATAAACTGGCCCTAATGCAGCCTTCTCCTCCCCTCCTGAATAGGGACTGTGAAGGCTTTCTCTTGAGGGGCTTCTTATTTCCTGTGTAGCTTTCTGTTGCTACGCAGCACATGAAATCCCTCCTCCACCCCATAAAATTTATAGTTCTCAAGCAAGCGGACCCTTCTGCTTCTCCCTCCCTCCTTCCAGCCTCACATCTGTACTGAGTTTTTGATCTGCCAGGATTCCCCAGTTGCTCCATCCATCAGAAAGAAACACGAAAAAGCAACCTGAGATCACTTGTGGTTTCTATGATTCCCCCCTCCTTGTTGTTCTTGCTTCCCTTCCCTTCTCTCTTTTTCCTCCACATTGCTTTCCAGCTGTAATTCATTCTCTCTCAAAGCCACATCTGTGTGTTGGGAGCAAAGAGAAAAGGTAGTGGCAGTAGAAATGAAGTCAGCCACTCTTTTCCCAGGTCAATAGTAAAAAAGGCTGCAGGTGGAAAGCCAACAGAGCTGTAACTTCTCAAGGGAGCACCTCTCCATCCCTCTTGCCATGTAAACACAAGACCCTACAGTTGTGCAACATAAAGACTTCTTACTTTGGGGGCTTGAGCGGAAGTCTTCTCAAAAGTGAGAATGGGAGTTTTCTAGGGATGTAGAGAACAGCTAGGAGAAACTAGCTGATCAAAGATTATTTCAGAAGATATGCCTGTCCTGTTGCAAGTGGCAGCATGGCTCCAGTATTGTAGTAGAGTCATCTTGCTGTGTTTCTCTGTCACACTTTGTTTTGTTATTGTGTGCCTTCAAGTCATCTCCAACTTAGGGCTAACTGATCATTGGGTTTTCTTGGCAAGATTTGTTCAGAGGAGGTTAGCCATTACCATCCTCTGAGGCTGAGAGCATGTGAGTATGAACTTCATCACATGGGGAGAATCTATAGTTTATCCCATACAATTCCTGAAAAAAATGTGTAATTACGCGCAACGATTTCACACGATGTTGCACAAAACACGTCATTAAAGTGGTCAGAAAGTGGTGTTATCCCTCATTCGTGCAATTAAACACTATTTTCGCTTTAGAATAAAAAAAAACAAAACAAAACACAATAAGTAAATAAATCTGGTCTTCTCCAAAACTACTATTGGGGTGGTGGGTGATGGGGGTGGGTGGGAAGGGACTAATTTTGAATTTTATTGTGTTCTATGTATTTTTATCGCTGGAATCCTCTCGGATTCCTTGTGAGTGGGTGGACTATAAATAAATAAATTATTATTATTATTATTATTATTAGGATGGTTTATATGTGCTTTATTATCTCTTTAAAGAGGGAACTGGCCCCTGTGTGATAAAGTCCTATGTCACCCAGTGGGTTTCATGGCCAAGCGGGAATTGAACCCTGGTCTCCAGTGTTGTAGTCCAACATCAAACCACTATGACATGCTGGCTCACTACAGTATATGTAACCGAAGTAAATGTGTATGCCTTCAAGTTGCCTGTCAGCTTTCAGTAACCCCATGAATATCTACCAGCAAGCAATAGATTGGCACCCTCCCTGTTCTCTTTCTGCAGACAGATGAATGAATACCTTTCTGTTTCGATGGATCTTTGAGAGATGATTGTAGAAAGCCCATCATGCCTAAGCAATGTGCTAGATTTTTTGTTTGTTTGTTCAGTTTGTGTGCTTATGTGTTTTAATGGTGTCTAATTTAATTTGTTTTAATTTTTTGATGGCTGAATCACTTTTTAACTTTTGTATTTTGTAACTTAAAAAAAAAATCTGTTACAACTTCTCTTGAGTTCCAGGCTGGGGAGAAGGTGGGATGATGATGATGATGATGATTGATGATTGTGATACCAATATCCTTTGTCCTGGGGCCTACACAGTCATCTTGTCTGCCACAGATACCATATTCTATTATCTGAAGAGTAGTAACAGCAACACACAACTGTTAAACCATCTTGTTGGGAAGCGGGTGCATTATATCCTATTCTTGGATCCAATGTTGCTGGAGGACAGCAGTGGGGAATGTGTGTGGTCCTCCATGTATTTTTGGAAAGGACCCCAAAGGCTGTCTTGTCTCAGTCCCAGTGCAGGAATTCACTGCTAAATCACTCTTGAGAGCTGGCAAGCTCTGCTTCAAAACATCCAGTGAACCTCCAATGAAAGAGAATACACCACCTTCCAAGATGGTCCATCATAGATATTATAGTTTAGAAACATCTGGGGAGAAGCAGACGGCTAAAAGGGCCGTTTTGGGGGCAAGGAAGGGGAGGGGCAGCCGCACGGTGGGCGCCCCAACCCCTTCCCGAAGGCATTGTCGGAGCGCCGGCCCCTCTGCACGGCCGGAGCGCCGATGATGTCTTCCCGCCGCAGCGTTCGCATACGCTGCGGTGGAAGAGTCGCCGAAGGTGTGCTGCCAGCCTTTTGTGGTGCACCTTCGGCAACTTGTGGAAGGAGCACTATTTTAGCACTCCTTCCAGGGGCGGCAAAGCTACGCCGAGGGGCCGAGGTGTGAGGATACCTCGGTCCCGTGGCGCAGCTTCCTGGGGCGGCCCACGGCTGCCAGTCTGCTTCCCCCCATCTGGAGGGTTACATGTAAAATGAGAGACCCGCTGGTTTATCCTTTTGTCTGCCATCTTCCTCATCAGTTTGCTTGTCCTCAGCAACTTCCTTCAGTTACTGGTACAGAGAAGATCTTACTCCCCTTTCCATTTCATTTCTGTTTGTTGGTATTCTTGCAAGGAGAACATCTCACCCAGCCCTGGAGCATCAGAAGCTTTAAGTTATACTTCAGAATAATTTCTTATTTTATGATGTTCTGATATCTACTGTGGAAAAGCAAAGCTCCTGGGAACTTTAGCTTTAGGAAGAGGGAAAAAAACAACTTTTTTCCTCCCCGATACTGGAAAAAATGTCAGCAGAGTTTGTGAGAAAACATTCATTGTTCAAGGCTCTGTCAGTGGCTACCTCCCCCACTATGCCTCACCCTTGTTTATCATCTCCAAATGTGTATCTTTATAGCCCTCACATAACCGCTCATCATAGCGCATGCTTTTTGGACATACAGTCAGCCCTTCTTATCCACAGAGTCTTTATCCATGGATTTGACCGTCCATGGCTTGAAAATATTTTTTAAAATAAAATTCCAAAATCCTTGATTTTGTCATTTTTATATAGGAGACACCATGTTACTATGCCAGTGTGTTGAATGGGACTTGAGCATCCATGGGTTTTGGTATCCATGGGGGTCCTGGAACCAAACTTCAGAGGATATCAAGGGCCCACTGTAATTCCAGTTATAAAAAGGACTGTTTTAAAATGTGTGTCTGTGTGTGTATATGCATGCATGCATGCACATACACACACACTTCTCTCCCTCTTAGGAAGAGGGCAAGCATTTCTGCCCGTTCGTGTGCTTTGGGAGATTATAACATGTACAGAATCACGCAGGAAAATGTTATCTGACTTTCCATGAAGGATTATGTGAGATAAATCCCACTGACATTACTTTTACATGGCATGATTTATGGCATGATTTTAAGATCAAATATTCTCCCCTTTTCTGCTTGCTTTTTTTCCCAACATCATGCCTAACAAAAGGACCTGGGAATCTTGAAAGGTTGCATAAGTTTTTGTGCTTTTTCCCCCTTTGTATTAATTACGGTATTACGATAAAATGGATTTTGAAATTTGTCTTATGCAAAGATAGTTAAGGTTGGGGTTTTTTACATTCAAATAAATGATCCTCTTTGTATGCTCTGTCTGTGTGTGTATGCACATATGGGCCTTCAAGTCGCCTGCCGGCTTATGGCAAGCACATGAATTTCCTAGGTTTTTCTTAGACAAGGAATACTCAGAGGTGGTTTTGGCAATTCTTTCCTCTGGAATATACACCTGAAATAATGGCTCCATCTGGTGGCTTGAGAGGCAATGGCAGCAGAACATTTCCATCTGTATTTCCTTAGGTTTTTGCACATGAGCTGAGAAATGAGAACAGCGAGATACACAGGTTCTACCATCCTGGTCATATTTATGCACGTATTTCCCTCACATGCACACAAATTGAGACACTTAGGCATCTAACTCCATTTACATGGAAGTATGGATAGGGATGATGCACACTGGTGATATGGACAGAGGTGACGAACATTCAAATGTATATCTTGAGACATGAATCACTGTACTTCACTGTTCGTGATAATTTTCCAGGGAGAAGTTCACATCTTCTGTTTCCACATCATTTTGCAGTCTCTCTCTGTGTTAAAAACTGCATTGACATTTATACTAATTTCATATACATATCTTTTGTACAAGCATTTGCCACTCATATATGCCTGGTTGTATGCTGCTTTCTGTAATTATACTATTTTTGGTGCTATTTGCCCTGGTGTACACATTACTAGATACAAGTTTTGCTACATTACAAAATTGAAGGAAGTTTAAAAACCAAAGGGTAAGTGTGTGCAAAGTGTTGTTGTTAACTGTCATCAAGACGACTTCAACTCATGGCAATCCTATGAATGAGAGACTTCCAAACCATCCTATCAACCACTGTCCTCTTCAGACTCAGGACAATGGTTTCATTGACTGAATCTATACATCTGGAATGTGGTCTTCCTCTTTCCCTATGGCTTTGTGTCTTACCAAGCATTAATGTCTTTTATATCGAGTCACTTCTCTTGAGATGGCCAAAACACAACAGCCTCAGTTTAGTCATCTTGGCTTCTAGGGAGAGTTCAGGCTTGGTTTGATCTAGAACCCATGTATTTGTCTTTTTAGCAATCCATTGTATCCGCAGCTCCTCTCTAGCCACACATCTCAAATGAGCTGATTTTCTTCCTATCAGCTTTCTTCATTAGCCAGCTTTCACAACCATACATAGAAATGGGAAATATGATGGCATGGATAAGCCTAACTTTAGCATTTAATTATATGTCTTTAGATTTAAGGATCTAGTCTAGATCCTTCATAGCTGCCCTTTCATACCCTAGTCTTCTGATTTCTTGGCTGCAGTTTCCATTCTGATTAACTGAGCCAAAGTTTTTTTGTGGGTTTTTTTTCGGGCTGTGTGGCCATGTTCTGAAAGAGTTTCTTTCTGATGTTTCGCCAGCATCTGTGGCTAGCATCTTCAGAGAAAAAGAGAACTGAGCCAAAGTATGGAAAATCTTGAACTATTTTTCAATGTGTTTATTGTATACTTTACAGCTATGTAAATAATCACTAGTCATTATTTTTGTTTTCTTAATGTTCAACCATAAACCTGTATTTGCACTTTCTTCCTTATATTTCTTCAGTAATCATTACAAGCCTTTGGTATTTTCTGCTAGTAGTATGTTCGTCAACATATCTACAAATTTTTGATGTTCCTTCCTCTAATTTTCATGTCTCCTTCCCCAAAGTCTAATCCAGCTTTATGTATGATACATTCAGCATACAAAAAACAGACAGGGTGATAAAATGCATTCTTACCTGAACACCCTTGTCAATTGGAAACCATTCAGTTTCTCTGTATTCTATCCTAACAGTAGCCTCTTGTCCTGAATGCCAGTTATTTATCAGGACAATCACCTGTTATGGCAACCCATTTCTTTAAGAGTGATCCATGTACTTTTAATGTTGTAAGCCACCCCGATTGCGTCCACAGAGGGGCAGGATAAAAATTATTATTGTTGTTGTTTTTCATGATCTACAAAATCAAAGGCTTTGCTATAATCTATAAAGCACTGACTGATTCTCTTCTGAAATTCTTTGGTGCAGTCCATTTTCCAATGTATTTTGCAATATGATCCCTAGTGCCTCTTCCTTTCCTGTGCAAATACAGTTAGCTCATTTTAAACTGTGAACCAAACTAATTTCTCCCCGTCTCAGTTCACATGAGAATGTGCTTTCCTCTAAAAGCACTATCATATTGCTCTACTGTGTGTTCCTTCAAGCCAAATACACATCTGAATGTACACCTAGGGACTTGTTTTGCCCAGGCTTCATGTGTCTAGGAAGTGAGATACACCCTTAGGAATATCTACTACTACAGTTACTTCTTAGTGATGCCAGGCTATCAATCTGTTGACTATATGTGTGAGTGCCAGAGCCTGAGGAGTTACTTTGAAAAGTGATTAGTTAAACTTCAAATTCAAAGATTCCCCCCTAGTGGTTGTCTTTTTAGCTACAATTTTTAGAAAGTAGCTTTTTGCTTTGTACCCTGTTAGTTGCTAGTTGCTTTTTTAGCTAGAATGTTCATCACATTCAACAGAGCCAGAATTTCCATTTAAATACATTAAAGCTAAAGTTCTTACAAGTAAAAATTTCAGCAACGTCAGCCTGAATGTTATTTGGGTTGTTTTCTTCTGTCAAGTTTACTTGATTTGGATGGAAAATGGCACAACCTACACATGCACTTATCTATATAGCCAGTCAACACATTATGTGCTTTAATTTAATTTAATCTTTCTGTGACATTAGAAAATTAAACCACAATCCTAGGCTGATTTCCATTATGAATAAGTCTCACTGAGGTCAGTGGGGCTTTGTTTGTTGTTAATTGCCCTCAAGTGGATCTCGATTCATGGCAACTCTGTGGATGAGACATCTCCAAGACTCTCTGTCCTCTACTGCTTTGCTTAATTCCTGCAACCCCTTAATACCCATGGCCTCCTTAATAGAGTCCATCCATCTAGCATGTGGCCTTCCTCTCTTCCTATTTCCCTCTATCTTCCCCAGCATTATTGTTTTTTCCAAAGAGTCCTCTCTTCTCATGATGTGTCCAAAGTACAACAGTCTCAGCTTGGTCATCTTGGCTTCCAGGGAGGTTTCCGGTATGATCTGCTCTAAGACCCACTTGTTTGTCCTTTTGGCTATGGGATCCTTAGCACTCTTTTTCAGCACCTCAAATGAATTGATTTTCTTCCTATCATCTTTGTCTAGCTCTCATATCCATACATGGCAATAGGGAATATGATGGCTTGTAGGATTCTAACTTTTGTGCTGAATTGTATATCTTTGCATTTTAGGATCTTTTCTAGTGCTTTCATAGCTACTCTCCCAATTCTTAGTCTTCTTCTGATTTCCTGACTGAAGTCCCCATTTCTATCTATGTTTGATCCCAGGTATAGGAATTCTTTTACTATTTCTCTCTCTTCATTGTCTAGGTTGAACTTGTGAAGGTCCTCGGTGGTCATTATTTTTCTTTTCTTTTTGTTCAACATTAATCCTGCCTTTGCACTTCCCTCTTTGATCTTCCTTAGTAGGTGTTCCAGGTTTGTGAGGTTTTTTGCTAGTATTATGGTGTCATCTGCATATCTTAAATTGTTGATATTACTTCCTCCTCTTTTCACTCCTCCTTCTTCTGTGTCCAAGCCTGATTTTCTTATAATATGTTCTGCATACAAGTTGAACAGATAGCACGAAAGGATACAGCCTTATCTGCCAATTGGGAACCATTCTGTTTCTCCAGGTCCCTTGTGAAAGTAGCCTCTTGTCCTGAATATAGGACTAGCAGATGTATTGGCACTCACATGTCTTTAAGGGGGTTCCATAGTCTTTCATGATCTATGCAGTCAAAGGCTTTGCTATAGTCTATAAAGCACATGCTGATTTTCTTTTGGAATTCCTTGGTGCACTCCATTAGCCATCATATGTTTCCAATGTGGTCCCCCGTGCCTCTTCCTTTCCTGAACTCACTTGGACCTCTGGAATCTCTCTTTCTATGTATGGTTGGAGTCTATGTTGCAGAATTTTGAGCACAATTTTGCTGGCATGGGAGATCAGTGCTATGGTCCTATAAGTTGCTGCAGTCTTTTGTATCTCCTTTTTTGTGGATGGGGATGTATATTGACCACTTCCAATCTGTTGGCAATCATTTTGTTTTCCATATCTGTTGACATATGTTGGTTAGCACTAGAGTTGACTCTGTCAATTTGGACTGTTGGAATATCATCTCTTCCAAGTGATTTGCTAACAACGCATAGTATCTAAAGCTGGCATATTTATTATTGTGGTAGGAAAAGTACTTTGCATGGAGACAAAGAGTGATGGCTATTAAAATTTATTATTTTGTGGTGGGGATGATGTCTAGTATTTAATTATTGCTTGTTGTTATTTGCTGTCAAATTGACTTCAGCTTATGGTGACCCTATGAATCAGAGATTCAAGAGTGCTGCTCATCCACTGCCCTGCTCAGGTTTTGCCAACTCAGAACTGTGGCTTCCTTGATTTAATCAATCCATCTACAGAACATCTTTTTTTCCTACTGCCATCCACTTTTTGGGGAGCATTATTTTCTTTTCCAGTGAGTCACATCATCACATGATATGCCTAAAGTACGGCAGCTACAGTTTATTGTCTTGGGTTCTAGTGAGAGTTCACATTTGATTTGCTTTCAGATCCATTCATTTGTCTATTTAGTAGTCCATGGTATCCGCAGAAATCTTCTCCAACACCACATTTCAAATTGATTTTCTTCCTGTTGAAATCCACATCTACAAAATAATTTGTCCTTGCCTCGATCTAACCCCTGCTTGTACACACAACATTCCTCTGGTTTTGAAGTGACAGCACTTCTTTTAGATGCCTTAGGGCTTGAATGCTTTATAGAAACCTTTTTACGTCACTGTTTTTGGGAAACACCAGATTTTAGAAATGTGCGCCTTGTGCCCCAGTTGAGGATCAGGGTGGAACCAGGAGGATGTGGTGGCAGGAGTATGGGGCCAAGTTGGTGAGTCCAGGTGGTCACTTGATCATTTCCACCACAGAAGGTTACCTTCCTTGTTTGCATCCATGCTCAGCAAACCTGACGTCTCTATATTTGTTTTAAGTTAAGTCCCTAGTGTCACTACTGCATAAGAGCAGGGTGAGTTTAAATCAGGGGTAGGCAACCTGTCCCCTTTAAGGGCCGAGGGACTTCAGGGACTATTGGCCAACATGGCTGAGGCTTCTGGGAGCTGAAGTCCCTCGGCCCTTAAAGGGGAAAGGTTGCCTACCCCTGGTTTAAATGCTGACCTGGGAAGGTGCTCACATGCAAAGTGTAGTGCACCTTCCCAGGTCAGCATTTAAACTCATCCTGCTCTTATGCAGTAGTGACACTAAGGAGGTGTGGTGCTATGGCTGCACCAGTTGACACCGCAGAAGAGGGGTGACATCTAATTGAGCCCTCCTCCCATGAAGTGCTGCCTAGAGAGAATGAAAGAGAAAGAGGGCAGCTGAAGCCTAGCCTGCAACCTGCACCCACCACCCGCCTGTCCACCCACCCATCCATCCTCCAGCCCTTGGCCAGCGCCAGGCTGCCAATGGCCTTGCTCCCTATCCCACCCCTGCAACTCGGCTGAAGTGGCTCCACGGGCGAAGGAGCCGTATGATTCCTGCCAATCAATGATATATGTGCACTATAATGTACATAATATATATACTGTTAAATCATACATGTAGCCTAGATTCTGATTTACCTTCACCGTGACCTGGTGAAGGGGGTGGTGTGTGTTTTTAAGTTAGGGAAACAAACTTTATAATTTATAAATGATTTCCTCAAGACTGCGCAGTGGTTTTATAGCAGAGACTGGAAGAAAGGTATTAATATTAATTATGTTAATTACATTTTTGTATGAAACTAAAACAAAACAAAATACATTTGCCCTGCAAAATAAATAAATAAATAAATAAAGTTTTGAGAGAATGATATAGGGGATAGAGGTGAGGAGCATGAACAAGAAGTCCACAGCTCACTGCCTGATGATACCGCATATGCCCATGAAAAGCAAACTGTACAGAGGATATGTATAGAAAGAAAACAAAAAGGGAGATGAGAGAGTGGATAGTGGGATTTCAGAGAGTGAGATGGGAGGAAGAGATGGAGAAATATCAAAGAAAGGTGGGGGGTGGGGGGAAAGAACAGGTATCTTTAAAATGGAAAAAAGCTCCTAAGCAGAAGACAGAAGAGAAGAATGGAAGAAACAATGAACCAGAGATTGATATGATGCATCAAATATTGCCAAAAATATAGGAAAAGAAGAAGACTTTGAAAGAGGTAAGAAGATCATGAGGCACAAGGAAGAACTGGAGAAGAAAGGGAGGAAGAGAGAGTTTCAAAGAGGGTCAGAGGGAAAAGTATGAGGATTCATATAATTGGACATAATTTTGTAGTTAATATAGTTCCTGTTCAACAATTTAGGAAGTAATTAATAAAGAGGTGGCATCTAATGCCAATGAAGTTTGAAATATTTTCTGCAGGTTCCATTGGTTATTGCTGTGTTGAGATGCTACTTCCATATGCAGCCATATGACCACTTCATTTTTGGAAATTTGTATTTAAGGAAAGTGGCACAATTACATCACATATTACTTCTGTGTCCCCAGAATCAGATTTACTATCTTTGCTCTTCAGTGCCAATGAACATCTTTCCTTAAGCATTTAACTGCTTACTTATGCTTGGCAACATGCCTAGAGGTTCTCTATAATTGTAATGGTTCAAAATGAATGATTACTATTTTGTTGGAAATACGGGAATTGAAATATTATATTAATGGAGACATTAACTAAAGTTTAATAACAATAACAAAATAACAAGGTCACGAAGGCCATGAGTTTTATGTAGTATGGTGTCAATTTATTAGTTAACTCTAACATGAATGCTGATTTTTGCTCTCTGCCTTCTTATGATTTTTGGAGGGATACCTTAGGATAATGCTTGTAATTTGGTCTTCATCGATCTCTTATTTTGTGTATGCCTTTGTGTAACTATTATGAGCTGTTAAGTTTATTATTTTCTGTGTAATTTGCAAACCTAAAATACTAGATAAATGAATAAATAGAAAGGAAAAAAAACAGGAAATTAATTTCTGGCTAGAAACAGAGAATACTAAAGTCAGACAAATATGCTCAACTTGGAAGTTATATAAATAATTTTATTCATTTCTTTCAAAATAAATAGAGTCGCCCTGCCTTTTTCACATGGGATCCGTTCTGGACCCCACACACAAAAAAAAGGAAAAACGCAAATATTCATATTGGCTTGAATGGAGGCGTGTGTCCCCATTTTGTGCCCCTCTGTCCCTCGCGGATAAGCGAGGATTGCAGACTTCAAGTCCGCAAAAACGGAGGGACAACTGTATTGCTTTGACTATTACTACATTTTCACCTTCACTCCAGTGAGCATTTTTGATGTAGTAATCTAGTAAGCTAAATTTAAACACCAAGTTTGAATTAATGTAATAGTATCCTTTTCAATGTAAATGTGATTAACATAAGGTTTTAGCTCCTTTGTGTAAACCTAAAATGACATTTTTTCACTGACTTTCCTATCTCTGGTCCATAAGACATGTAGCACTATAATGCAAGCCTCCTAGATCCAAATCCAGCTTGTTATGCAAGGGCTACACTGGCCATATAGAAAAATACCTCAAAGCAATGCTCTGCTTTTCTGGTTCATCAAAATATGTGTAGGACAGCAAGACCTGTGAGCAAGGAGCCATTTTTTAAAAAGCTGAAATCCTACCAAAGATCTTACTGATGGAGACGAGCGAAGCAACCCCTTGTAAACGGATGATCAGCAAAACAGATAAAGAGATTTCCAGCTCATACTTATGAGAGGCACAATCCATATGTGGAACTCTATAAAATCTATACATCTGATTCTTATGGAGGAAAGATATTGAGTTTTGACCCCGTTCCCAGTAAATCTTTTTAAACTATAGGCTAGAAAGACTTAAATCTATTCCTTCCTTGTTTTGTTGTTGCTGAAAAAGAAACAGAAGTGATGAAAGAGCAGGAGAATGGACTCCTCCCGGAAGAAGGAGCAGGAGGGGACTGAGGAAAATGGCCTTTAAAACATGTTTCTTTTTATCTCCCCTTCATCCACTGGTTTTTGCTTCATCTAAACTTGCCAGCTGGAGTGATCTGGACATATTAACTTTTGATGTGTTTTTAATTATTCCCTCTGCCCCCCCCCACCCCAGCTTTTTTTCCCTTTTAAACACTGACACAACCAGGCTCAGCTTTGGATATTGACAGATTTCAGAACTGGTGGTTGTTCCAACCATTGGGAAATTGACCTAAACCTAATGCACATCTGGATTCCATGAAAATCATCACCAGTTTTTCTACTTGTAATTGCTTAGACCTGGAAGGAATTTCTGTGGTTTCTCCCTCACCCTCATCCCCCCCCCCCCAAAAAAAACCCCACTTCCTCTCCTATCAAGGAAAACAGAACTTCATCTCTTCTCATCCATACATTTCAGCTGGGCTGTGCTCTGGTCAGGTGGTTATTGTTCAATCTGAAATGATTATCTAGGAATATCTGGTGACATTTCAGCTGGCCAGGCAAGTATGGGGGGGATCTGTACTAAGCTGAGAAGGAACTTTGTGGTTAAGGGACCACTTGGGGGGTATGGTGATACGAATTTTCCTGTTGCATTGCCAGGCAGGTGTTTGAGTGCTTCCAGAGAGATGAGAGAGAGAGAATGTATGTGAGAGATTTGGGGTGAGGGGATAGATTGCTAGAAAACATGAAATCACTTATCTCTTTTGCCAGATCTGCTGTGCTAAAAGCTAAAAAGTACTCCCAGTGTGAGATGGAGAGGTATTTGCTCTCAACTTCCATTTGCTGGTGGAACACAAATCCATGATACTTGAGAGTGAACTTCGGTTCCATCCAGTTAACATACAGCACATCTTGGGAGCTGAGCATGTGAAACACAAAGTTTCTAGATTAAAGAACTAAAATTTGTTACACAATTACAGACCATATGTAAGAAAAGCCCCCAAAGCCATGTAGAGAAACAATAGAAATTAGATATTTTTGTCTTATTAATAAGCTAATATTACATGTTTTTTGCATCCTTAGGAGGAAAAGCTGGCTGCTCTGCTTGCAACATGGGAGGCATCAACCTCTGGTCTTTTCAGCATCCTTGGAGTTGAATGGCTGTCTGTCTGTTACTTCATTCACCTTCACAATTATCACATAGATTATGCCATTGAAGCCCTTTACTTGTTCTCTAATAGATAACCATTTTACCATTCACTCTATCACACATCTCGATCTGCATCACAATCCAGGTCAACTGGATCATCTATATGGACTCTGAAAAGTTAGTACGCATGACGGGAGTTATTTGCTGAATTCCAAAAGATTGTGAGCAATGCCCTCATTTGTGATCTCAAAATCCTATACGGATATCTATTACATCCTGCATTTTGTGGTGTAGAGTATTGTCTATTCATAAAGCCTTTTTGCATGTGAATGCATCCTCTAATAATTAAACTTCACAGAATAGACAGTTGGCACACTACGTCACACCAAAATGACCATATATTACTAATTGATGATGAATTGACCCTGGCACAAGTTTTAATTTGGTAGCCAAGAAACAGATATCCTAATATGAATTTAAATTAAAGTGTTCCATTTGCATTTTTTTTGAAGTAATTCCAAATTGTTACACACAATCATCATCAAAGTGCTTCTAGAAAACATGGCATAAATTATATGACTTGATTTCTCAAGAGAAATGTTGCTAGAAGATAACTATCTGAAAGATAAATGAATGCCCAACCATGAGCAGTAAAGAAACTACAGAAAAAGGCTGGATATACATCAACATGACTTTTTGATTCCACAAAAATTAGTTATTGCTTGCTTTCAGAGGCAAACATTTAAATTGATTAGGTTCTTTGGCAAAGACTTGAAAAGGCTAAACTAAAACAATCCCATTCATGATTTCATATAGCAAACTCGACTTCTTCATTTCTGTGGGTAATTAAGGCTTTATAGTAAGGCAACATATGAGCATAGGGAACGACAACAAAATTTAACTGTTTAGATGTGGCAGCTACACAGACTGTAGAGATACAAAACATATAAAATCACTCATAATTCAACTCATTTTGAGTTACTAAAATATTTTAATTATGTGGATCAACATTAGGGCTCATTCAGTAATTACACACATAGCACATTTGATTTATAAACAGGCTAATTCTATTTTTTTTGGAAGCACTACTATACCTTACACCAAGGGTGGACAAAGAATAACCTATAGACTACATTCAACCCTCAAGGTTAAGAAAGAAAGAAAGAGACCAAGAAAGAAAGAAAGAAAGAAAGAGAGAGAAAGAAAGAAAGAAAGAAAGAATTTGTTTTGCCTCCAAATGCCCTTTACGAGTTATGGGGACAGTTTTGCCACATTTTTGTCTCCCTAGGTAATTTTAGGGCCATGGCAGGGCTTTTAAAAACAGATTGAAAACCAGAAGTGACTGGATGGCATTTTAGTGCATGAAAAAGTGTTAATAATAATAATAATAATAATAATAATAATAATAATAAAATTTATTTATACCCTGCCCTTTTGAGGTCAATCGGGGCGGCTTACAACGTTAAAAACCAATACATCAAATGCTCTTTGTGACCATGGTACCATTGCCTCAATTACCATTGTTCCTGTAAATGGTAAAGGTAAAGGCATTCCCCGTTGACAAGGTTGTCAAGTTGTGTTGATTTTTTTTATCAGGAGGGGCAGCCTTCCATGGTCTCCTTGGTGTCCCTGACGTTGTCACCACTGCATTGCACAAACAAATGATTGGCACAGTCCAGGAACTACCCCGCAGAATAGCACTGGGAAAAACTTTTAAATACAGACATCGGCTAGCATCTTGTTAATTAGTTACATCATAAACTAGACTTACAAACTCGTTTGTCATTGTTGTGTGCCTTCAAGTCCTTTCTGACTCAGGGTGACCCTAAGGCAATTCTATCACGGGGTTTTCTATACTTGTTTCCTATTCACATTTGTGATCATGATACCATTGCCACAATTGTACCATTGTTCCTATAAATGGTAAAGGTAAAGGTATTCCCCATTGACAAGGTTATCAAGTCGTGTCCGACCGTAGGGGGTGGTGCTCATCTCCATTACTAAGCCGAAGAGCCAGCGTTGTCAGAGACTACTCTGTGATCATGGGGCCAGCATGATTGCACGAAACACTGTTTACTTTCCCACTGAAGTGGTGCCTATTTATCTACCGTACTTGCATTTACATGATTTTGAACTGTTAGATTGGTAGAAGCTGGGACTAGTGATGCAGCACCTACGCCTTGAAGTGCCAACCTGCCAATCTTGCAATCAACAGTGGCAGTGTCTTAACCACTTGAGCCACTGCATCTGAAACCCACCTTAATATCCATCGAGCCATATGCTGGCAAGCAGAGTGCTGAAGGATGATAACAATAGCAATAGCTATTATATTTCTATACCACTTTATAGTGCTAAGCACTCTCTCAGCGGTGTACAATATGTTAGCCAATTGCCCCGAGCAAGCCGGGTACTCATTTACTGACCTACAAAAGGATGGAAGGCTGAGTAAACTTGGAGCCCTGTGGGTTCAAACTCACAACATTGTGGCTGCAGTACCGGCATTTACCTATTGTGCCACCAGGACCCCTTGTATATGCATCCAGCCCCTCCTTCCCACTGGACCACGATGCACTAAGTAGTTGCAACAGGTGTCCCTGCTTCTGTTCCTTGCACTGCAGCTCATTGGTGGGAAGGGATTAGAGGTATCATCCTTTAGTGCCCCAGTCCCCAGCACCACAGGAGCGCATCCCTCAGTGTGGCTGGGTTTTAAGGTTGGTTTTGAGCAGGGGTAGGCAACCTTTCCCCTTTAAGGGCCGAGGGACTTCAGCTCCCAGAAGCCTCAGCCATGTTGGCCAATAGTCCCATGTTGGCCAATAGCTCCTGGGATTCTGGGAGCTGAAGTCCCTCGGCCCTTAAAGGGGAAAGGTTGCCTACCCCTGGTTTTGAGGGTTGGATTAGGAGACAGAACATAGTCACAACATTGGACTCATTCACACTAAAGAAATAAACCGGTTTGGAATCGGTTTATTTCCATGGTGTTCACACTCACCCTGACTGCAATTGGTGCAATTTGAGAGGGGGGGTGAGCAAAAATCCCACTTAAACCAGTGCATTTGGCACCATACCCCTTAGTGGTTCTTTTAAAAGAACCGTAACAATCTGCATCTCTGATAGTGAGAATAAACTATCGGATTGATTCGGATTGTGCTGCCACCATTCCAAAAATGGAGGCGCCTCCATTTTGATCCGAAATGGTGGTAAATCAAAACAGCGACCGGGTTTAAATGCCACAGAGAGTTAAAACATAGTGGGGACACCAAACCAATTCTGAATTATTCTAAATCGGTTCTGAACTTGTGTGGAGATGCAAATCTCTCTGTTCAAAAGGTGTAAATGACCCCATTGTGTGTATGTGTCTGATTCAAGAGCTCAGCCATAGCTTTTCCCTGTAACAAGAAACAAAGTTGTGCAGGAATATATGGACAGCTCAAGGTGTGGACAACCGGAAGGTGACAGCATAGCTAGAGCGAGATGTTGTGTTTCCATTCTCCCACTTCACATTATTCTTCATTGTTTGATTCAGTACCCAAGTAGGATCTCTTTATACAAATCTGCATTTTAACATTTTAAAAATTATTATTTTATTAAAATTACAATACATATAGTGTAATACAATAACAAGTAATAAAATAAAAGCTTCCTTAAATTTCATTCACCCTCCCTTCTCCAATCATACACTTGTACAAAACACTTCCCGGTCAATCTTCTTTAAAAATTACCTCTATTTATCTATTTTCATTAATGTTAATCATATCTTCCACCAGTCATTTATCCAAAATCTCACCTGATTTGACTGTGGTTTAAATTTCCTATTGGCTGCTGACACATGCAACTGACAAATGCTTTCCATACGGCCTCAATTTTTTTGTTTTGTTTTTCCTCTCTTTAACCTTACTTGGTATGTTAATTTTTCAGGAAAAGCTATGACTCATATTCTATTTAACCAATTCTGTATCAAAAGGTTCTCCAATTTTTTCATAGTTTGACTATCTCTATTCTTCCAGTGCAGACCAAAAATAATATAAGGTCTTTATTTGGTAAATTCTAATTTTTATTTTCTAATAAAGAAAGAACACATAATGCCTCTCTGAAGTGGGCCTTTTCTCCTATTATACCAATTTTACATTAGAAATCTTCATATTACATTAAAATCATTAATAGATGATGCTAAAATATCTTCATATTGATGTAGTAAAGTTTATGGGAAAGTCCTAAATCAGCAAGAAGAAAAGTGAGATACGTATTAGCATCAGTTTCCTATAGTGGCAAAGTGCTGCAAACTGTAATGGACAATGGAATGTAACAAACTCCAGTGAGATATGAAAAACCTTCTGCTTCAGGGGTTGGAACAAAGAGAATTACAAAAAATACATTTATTTTTACAAATTCCAAGCTGGTCACATCTAATTGCAACTGTTAAAACATTTTAATATCCTCTTGTCCTCCATAGGACAGAGATCACCCTCCAGATACCAAGCAGCCTGTTTTTCTCAAATTAGGGATCATGGAAGCCAATGTGGAAGGTGGCTTGGAAAATCACAACCACAGCTGATTTTTGGGTAACTGTGCCAACAGTCCCACAGCCCATACAAGTCAATCATTCAAGAAATGGGGGGATCAAAGGCAAGTGAGAGCAGTTCTTCCCATCACCACCGTTTTCTGCTTTTTCCCCTCACTGCTGCTGCATGCCATCACAATCTTCTGCCTTCTCCTCCTCCTGTGAAACTATGCTGACGGAGAATACAGAATCTTGCCCACATGCTATGTTTCCTTTATTAATACTTGGAAGAATAAAACACCTTCACTTGTTTCTAATGGTTAAAGTAGCTAAACAGGTCTTAGGACAGGAGGCATTGCATTTTTTTAAAGCCTAGAGACCAACCAGAGATAGGATGGTAGTAAAAAGATGCATCTTTTCATCTATTTGTTTAATTTATATCCCAAACCTTATCCTAATATGGGACATAAGTTGCTGATGCAGACTGCCAGAAATAGTGCACATTAAATTGAGGCACTGCCCTGGCTCAGTGCTAGGGAATCATGGGAATTGTATTTTTTTTGGGGACATTGAGTCTTCTCTGTCAGAGAGCTCTGGGGCCACAATAAATTACAGTTCCCATGATTCCCTAGCACTGAGCCAGGGCAGTGCCTCAATTTAATGTGCACTATTTCTGGCAGTCTGCAAAGGCCCAAGGTGGCCCACAATATAAACTGATTGAAACTGAATCCAGACAAAATGGAGGTACTGACAGTCACAGGCCTAAAACCAGATCTGGGAATACAGTCTCTGGTCCTGGATGGAGTCACACTCTCCTCCAAGGACTGTGTTCGCAGTTTGGGGGTGGTCCTTGATTCGTCGCTCCACATGACTTGTCAGGTGAATGCGGCGGTTAGGAGTACCTGTTATCAGCTTCAGCTGATACGCCAACTACTCGCTTATGTGGATATGAAGGATCTGGAAACTGTAGTACATGCTCTGGTAACCTCACGTTTGGATTACTGCAATGCACTCTACAGGGGGCTACCCTTGTGCCTAACCTGGAAACTGCAACTGGTACAAAACATGGCAGCCAGGCTAATTACGGGAACATCTAGGAGAGAGCACATAACTCCTGTGCTTAAATCCCTCCACTGGCTGCTGATTAGTTTCGGGGCACAGTACAAGGTGTTGGTGTTAACCTTTAAAGCCCTACATGGCTCGGGTCCATCTTATCTCAGGGACCGCCTCTCCTCATATGACCCCCCCACTCCGGTTCTCTGGGAGGAACCTGCTGCAGCCTATGAAGACCAGGCTCTCTCAGACCTCCCAGAGGGCCTTCTCTGCGACCGCTCCCAGACTATGGAATGGCCTGCCAGACGAGATCCATCTTATCACCACCCTTGCTGCTTTTAAGAAAGCAGTAAAGACGGACCTCTTCTGGCAGGCCTTCCCAGAATAACTTCCCGGCAACGAAATGGAGGTTTATTACCTCCCTTTTAACCTTACTTTAACATGCCCTTAAACTGCCATTGAACTTAAATTCAATCTGTTTTATTTGTATTGTGTTTTGATTCATTTTAATTCTATTTGAGTTTAATTCAGTTTTAAGGGGTGGGAGGGTTAGGGTGTGGGATCTAGGAATGTTTTAACTGTTCTTGTTTTAACAATGTTGTACGCCGCCCTGATTGCCGAGCAGAGGGGCAGGTTATAAATAAAAATTTATTATTATTATTATTATTATTATTATTATTATTATTTAAAGCAAAATACAGTTACAACAGTGGCTGATACAAAAGTATAAAAGGCCACAGTTGTGATTAAACAGAAATTCCCTAGCACCACCTTCTGAATTTGTCCTTCTAATGCATTTCACTTTGTTGTGTTTTGTTGTATCTATACCCTGCCCTGTTCTTGACTTAGAACTCCAAGTGGCTTACAAAAAGACTAAAACAACAAAAAACTTCTTGAACGTCTAAATCCACACCAGCAGCAACCTGGAAGAAGATAGATAACCAGTTAATTTTTCATATAAATTTATGTTGGAAGATCTTTGCATTCTTCTCCCCCCCACCTTAGATAGGGATTCCTGCTTGCAAACTCCTCTCTCTCTCTCTCTCTCATTCAAACTGACCATCTCTGTCTTTGAGATTAAGGGGGAATACAGACCGGCCAAAAGGGCCAGCCTAGAGGTGGAGCCAGGGCATGGCAACCGCCGCCGGCTACCCCAACTCTGCCCCAATGCCGCCATCACGCCGTGTGCCCCATCGCACAGCGGGCAGCATCAGGGCACTCCCTTGGTGCAGCGTTCAGACACACTGAGCCAAAGGAGCTCAGAAAGTAGCCGCTGCAGGGGCAAGGGCAGCCTTTTGCCACTGTATAACGGTGCGGTATTTGCCAGCTCTATTTAGAGCAGCAAAATGCCAGATTGGGGCTGCAGCGTGCGGTTGCCATGACCCCGATCTGGCAAGGAAAGGTCTGGCAGGAGACCACCCCTTAGGAGCTGTCTGTGCAGCCCTTGTCTTTCTATCAAAATTTTCATCTGAGCTGTTTCATCTTCCTGCTCCCTCAACTTTGTTTGGAAAGATGGTGAGATAAATATTTCTCTCTACCTGAACTATTCACTAGTTAGATTAGGATTTAGCCTTTTATGTAATTATAGATTAAAGCCATGTTTTTACACTACAAGCTATGGAGATTATCGCATCAGGTTAAAAGTGGTTTACGTGAGCCAGCTTAAAATTAGAAGCGGGCGGTATCCTGATATTATCACACACATTTAGCCACCGAAATTGCCACCCGGGTATATCCCAGCTCCATCGCTGCTCCAAGGGGCGTTCCTCATGCCTCTTTTCAAAGCCGGGAGTTTTCTGTCTTGAAAAAATGGCCGCTGGAGTGCCCCTTGGAGCAGCAATGGAGACAGGCTGCAGCTGGGCAGTGATTTCGGCGTCTAAATATGTGTGATAGTATCAGCATCCTGTCTGCTTCTAATTTTAAACTGGCTCAGGAAAACCACTTTTAAACCTGATGCGATAATCTCCTATGTGTGTGTTGTTTTTTGAGTCACTATCGGTTCTTTAGGGAAGCATAATTAGGCAAAGTCACATTTCTGCTGTTCTGCTAATGAAAGCCAGACTCTAACAGGTTTAGCTTTCATATCTGTGTATATATATATATATATATATCCTTTGAAAAGGTTGAAGCCCTGGGAAACTTAAATTACTGCACAATTTATGTCTTTCTAAAAAGCAAAAAGATTCATACCTTAGGGTCCTTTCACACTACATAACTGCATCACACACTACGTAACACACTACATAACACAATGATTCCACTTTAACTGCTGTGGCAATATTATGTGAAATCCTGGGATCTGTACTTTGGTGAAATGCCAGAAAATTCCCTGGAAGAGAATTCAAAATGCCCCCCAAACTAAAAACAAAACAAAACAAAACTAGGATTCCACAAGATGGAACCATGGCAATTAAAGTGGAATCATAACTCTAAAATTGTGTAATGGGAAAGGTCCTCCAGTCATTTACAAAAACAAGTAAAGATTCTTGTATCTTCATTTATTCATACATATGATGCTGAAGTAATAGATATGCACATACGATTTCTTCGTGGATCTTACAATATTTTAAACTCCCATTTGGAAAGAGTGGGTTATATTTGGAAAACTCAGGGGCAAAACAGACCTTCCCAAAGGAGCGGATCCTTGCTGCCCCTTTGAGTGCTGGATCAGGGCCATGGCAACCATATGCCATAGCCCCGATCTGGCATTTTTCCAGCTCAAAAAGAAGTGGCAAAATGCTTCTCGTTTTGGAGGCAGAAAAAAGCCAACCTTTTTGCTGCCGCCATGGTTCTTCTGTGCTCCTGCAGCATGTGGTGTCTAATCGCCGTGCGGCAGGAGCATCACAATACTGCCCACTGTCTGGTTGAGTGGCGTGACGCCAGCTTGGAGGTGGCGTTGGGGTGTGCATCGTCCAAACACCACTCCCCCACACCACCCCCAAGCCGGCGCTTACTGTTGGTCTGTTCAGCCCCTCAAATTGTAATCCATTGAAATTCTCTTTAACTGCCACAAAAAAATCACAGTGCAATTTAATATTACTCAAAGCGAGTTATATTCCTTAGCAGGACAAATACATTTATTTTTACAGCTTCCAAGTTGGCCACATATAATTGCAACTGTAGAAACATTTTAATATCCTCTGATTTTGGCCACAAATATATTTGCTGAAATCTTGAAGTCAATTACAGTTGTTCCTCCGCTTTCGCAGACTTGAAATTCGTGGCCCTTGCTTATCTGTGAGGGATGAACAGAGGGGAACAAAATAGGGGGTGCGCCCATGCTGCATGCTCACTCGCCCCCACAGACATACGCCTCTATTAAAGCCAATAGGGCTTGAATATTTGCGGTTTTCCTTTTTCATGGGGGTGGGGGGTGGGGGTGGGGGTCCAGAACGGATCCCCCACAAAAAAGAAGGTACGATTGTATATTATCTGCACAATGATCCCTTGTTTTATTAATCCTTTTATGTTTTCACTCAGGTCAGTTTTGAAGCCCAAACCCTTTCTTCCTTGAGGTTCATTCTTTCCAACTCTTATCCTGTGTAACCTCTTAGAGTTTTCTTCTCCTCCCATATTTTGGCAATACAGTACCCATTTTGCTATCCATTTCTTGTGTTCTGTTACTGTTATTCTCCTTCTCAACATTTTGTTTAGTAGTTCTGTATATCATTATCATCTCTTGTCCTCTAAGACCATACAATCTTTTTTCTTTTATTTTATGTGAGGGTTAATTGTAGGAAGTAACAATTGATATTAACATTTTGGCTCTGACTGCCATAGAAAAGTCTCTGCTTCCAATAAACCAGATAAATGTGGCTTCTAAAAATAGTAAAAACAAACAAACACATTGGATCAGATTAGTCTGTGGGAAACCTTACAGATAAAGAGATGCTTTCTATGGCACTCTGGAACCAAACTATGTTGATTTTATAGTCAGAATCCTAGTGAGTCAAACTGCTTTTATAGCAGACCGTAGCACATATGTTTTGACATTTTTGCCACTCATGTAATGTGACATCCAGAACCTCAATGAGTATATGGAAGTCATATATTCCAAAATATGGATCATCATCATCATATGTGCAGTGGCAAGCAGCACCATTTTTGCAATTGCGGTGCTGACAAGGCTTTCCACTCCATCAGCATTCAGTACTGTCTTGTCCTAAGGATTTATACTTATATATTAATATTTATATATTAAGTATGGAAACTATGGCCCAAAGTGTACACAATGCTATCAAAGTTTGGAAAGATTACATTTTGTAAAGTACAAATTCTCCTAATCTCCCAGCCAACATGTTCAAGCTCTACACTAAATGCAAGTAGCATCAACTGCAGAACTTATCAATCTCATAGAACAGTACCAGCAGGCATAAAGGGTGAACTCAGTCCTTTATTCCACTTCTGTGGTCCTTGGCAGCTAACAAAGATTTCCTCTCAAAGCAAATGCTAGGTTGGGGGAAGTTTATGTTTTGTTTTTGCAGTAAGGGAGGAAAAGATGACACCTTCACTCCACACCTGCTCTGATTCCGATAATGGTCAGTGACTATCACAACTGCTGCTATGTTCAACCACACTTTCTTCTTGTTGTTGTGAGTCTTCAAGTCGTTTCTGAGCTTTGGCAACCCTAAGGCGAACCTGTCATGGATTTGAGGATTTGTTTTGTAAGATTTGTCCAGAGGAGGTTTGCCATTGCTTTCCCCTGAGGTTGAGAGCGTGTGACTTGCCCAAGATCATCCAGTGGGTTTATCGCTGAGTGGGGAATCAAATCCTGGTCTCCAAAGTCATTGTCCAATTCTCAAACTACTATGCCAAACTGACCAACTCAACTACACAACTATGCATTTAATATAGTCCCTAGTTGGCCCCGAGAGGTAACTGCTTGATCTCCTTCTAAGCTCCTGTTTCTTCCCATTAACAAGTGAGCAGCTGCATCGTGGATCAAAGAAAAATTTCCTGTTGGTTTTTTTTTAAGCAGCCACATATAGAACATGTTTCAATAATTTAAGCCTGCATTTTTTCCGAGGTGTGATCAACGAGGCTTTTTGCCATAATTTTGTTTGGTGATAAACTGATCTATTTGTTTGGCCATGTCAAGTCTGAAGGTTTGTTTGTTTTTCATTCTCATGTCGTCAGATGGTAAAGGATGCAGATTCGTAACCTGGCATGAGTTATGCTTAGTTTATAGCCATATGGCTGATTTTGTCCATAGTAATGTATATCCTGTTCAGGTTCATGTGGAACCAGTTGTGATGCAATAGAAAAAGGGTTGGTGTATTTTTTTTACATGTTTTACCAAACAAACACACATAAGAGTCCAATTTCAGTAAGATGTTGGTTGCTTCTCAGTCCTTATCAATGGCTCAGAGGCTTGGACTGTATCCCAGGACTATGCTCCATTACACAAGAAACCTTCAGATAAAGAAAGGAAATATATGGATAGGAACAATTAACTTTGAAAAGCAATAAGCATCAGAGTGATGGAAATCAATCCAGGCACCTTGAAGAATATATAAACCTCTGGATGGATATTTACAACTGGTTGCATGTCCTCTAAAGGACTGTGTATGCAGTTTGATACTCTACTGGACTTAGGAATTTATTGCACATCATTTAAATTGACTTACCCCAGTCGCGTTTAATTCTGAAGCCAGATTCTATTGAACGCACTGGGAGCCAGGCAAGTGCAACCCAGATGCATCCTGGACCCCAGCTGCACTTAGCAGGCATCTTTTCAAAACTAGGAGTCTGCCAATTTTGAAAAGATGCCAGCTAAGCATGGCTGGGGTCTGGGATGCAGCGGGTTGCACTTGCCTGACTCCCAGTGCATTCAATAGCATCTGGCTTCAGAATTAAACGCGACTGGGGTAAGTCGATTTAAATGACATGCAATAGACTCCTTATTGTTAAGTGAAAGTGATCAAATAATGCATCAATCCATCTTAATTCAACAAAGTGAATAATCTCAGGCATAAGTATTCATGACCACCAATTCACCTCTCCATTTCTAATAGTCAATACTAACCAATTAGTTTTCTAGGCTCTGTCTATGATGTTTTGTAGTCGGAGTGACATTTCTGTGAACAGAACTGTAAAGAAGGAACATGCCCTAATGTACTGCAAATGGTTATTGTCACAGTTTCTAGAATAAATTGCAACAATTGTCCACTCAGATAGAAGCAGTGATGAGGGGTTCTTTTGTACATTCTGGCAAACAATTGTGCTGACAACCACTATAGAAAAATTAATAATTGCAGTAGTGCAGTCTTCTCCAAGCTGATGCCATCACACATATTGCATCAGTATCAGTGTCACCAGTATTCAGGGATAATGAAACTTGTCACTCAAAGTGTCAGAAGGGCTACAGGTTGGTAAAGGCTGTTGAAGTTTTCATTAAGTGATGTGCATTATATTTAGTCAGCACTCCACGTTTGTGGCCTTGACTTTTGCAGGTTTGACTATTCATGGGTCCAAAACACACTGCAGAAATAATCCAGCTTGACAGCACTTTAACTGCCATGGCTCAATGCAGAGAGAAGACAGAGAAGGCTAAATGTCTCACAAAACTACAGTTCCCAGAATTTCTTAGTATTGAGCCATGGTAGTCAACGTGGTGTCAGATTGGATTATTTCAACAGTGTGGGTGTAGTCCGTGATAATGCACACTACACACTCTCTTAAATTTGTTAAGCATACAGATTTTTTTTACACCAAAGTAAGCACATGCATCTCAGTCTAAGGAGATTATCGCATACCTTAAATAAGACTCCTTACCTCTCCTGAATTTAACTCTAATTCGCACTGCAGCCATGTTTTATCTCATGACTTTTTCAGCAGAATCCGACTTCAGAGTAGATCCCCGTTCCAATGCAAATTGGGAAATGCGCTCCGGCACCACCAGAGTGCATTTCCCAGTTTTCATTGGAACGGGGATCTACTCTGAAGTTGAATTCTACTGCAAAAGCTGTGTGATAAAACACGGCTGCAGCGCGAATTAGAGTTAAATTCAGGAGAGGTAAGGAGTATTATTTAAGGTATGAGATAATCTCCTTAGCTAAGACCACTGCACAAGGTTTAAAATGAGAGAGACTCTATTGCTGTCAATGGAATTTCCTCTCCACGTTTTATCCCTGTGCACAACAAAAGGTTTTATTTTTAGGTTTTAAAATGGTTGTGAGAGATATCTAATCCTTCCCCTGTTCCCTTGTACACTGGTTGTGATATGAATTGGGGCTGCTTGCTAACTGAGGCATATTGTACTTGTCTACAATAAAGGAGGAAATAGAGAGAAGGAAGGGAAAGAAGAGAAAGAAGAAAAAAAGAAAGGGATATTTAAGTGCATGGTATTTGATATAGAATTTAGTTTAGCCATCAGTTGCACAGCTGTAGACTTATCCTAGTCAGCAATTATTTCCCCTCTCCTACTTATATTGAATATATAATTGGTACAATTATTGGAATTAAACAATGCTCTAAGAGGATTGGATTGGATTCAGGTTTGGCTACCTTGGAAACAATTCAGGCATTGTATCTGCTGGTGAATATAGCTGCCTACATAGGGTGGGTAAGAGAAAGCAAATGCTACTGATAGAATATGTTCACACTGCCCATTAATAGCAGTTTGATACCACATTAACTGTTACAGCTTCATCCTACACAATCCTGGGAGCTGGAATTAGTGATACAATTGGAATTTTCTGCTAGACTGCTAGACTGGAACAAAAACTGGAGGAAACCAGCAGTGTTACTACAAAGCTGCCTGCTGAAAGAAAATGATATTGAAGCAATAGATTGATAAGGCAGTACTAGTAGGCAAGGAATACTCAGAAGTGGTTTTTCAGAGTTGTACAGTTGTCCCTTCCAATTTGTAAGGGATCCGTTCCGGACCCTCCCATGAATCAGAAATATTGCAAATATTCAAGTCCCCATTCTTTTTAATGGTTGCATGCTCCTGTGCATGGCCTCGCTTGTGCGCCACAGGCACACGCACACCATTTTGGCCTTCACCACTTGCCATCCACGAAGGAGCGAGACTGCGGACTCCAAGTCCGTGAACGGGGAGGGATGACTGTATTTCAGAGGAAGGAACTGGCAAAACCGCTTCTGAGTATTCCTTGCCTAAGAAAACCCTATGAAATGTATGGGGTTGCCATAAGTTGGCAGGCAACTTGAAGGCAGGCATACAGAGAAAGAGAGAGAGTATTTCAGAAACCATTTTTCATTCAAGGCAAAGGCGAACAACCAAGTATTTTAGAGTAGTAAGGAGCATGATGTGATAGATAGAGCTTTCCCTATCTTTGGTCCTTTTTTCTGCCCAGCTCCCATTTTTTGGTTTTGAACTTGCTATTAAAACCTCTTTGATCAAAGGTTAAGAGCGGAGAAGAAAGATATCCATATATCTCAGTGAACAAAGTAGATGGAACAGAAACTTTGGTACCAAAGGGAGAAATCACATGGAAAGAATAGGGATTGGTTCCTACTACCATGAAAAAGGGGAGCAGTCTGAAGTGTTTCAGTAAATGTTTTATTCAAAACTTTTTAAAAATGTACATGTGAACGGTCAGGTAAGCCTTGGATATCTCAGCAAAAAACATTTTGAACCTTCCAGAAACCACTTGAAAGCTTTTCCAAAATGCATCCAGGGATTTTTTTTTCTTTCTGTCACCAGCCTCCAGTTTATTTAGGATTTTCATTTTGGTGGCCAAGCTTATAGATTTATCTTTTTAAATATATATATATATATATATATATATATATATATACTGGGTGTAGCTGATGAGACAGACTGATTTGCTATCCCGTTTTCGTTTGCTGTTCATGCATGCTCAGTAAATGATTTTGAAGACACTGTATACCTTTCCTGTTTTAGAGAGAGAGAGAGAGAGAGAGAGAGAGACAGTTAAAATAGAATCCACTAGAGCAGAATCCCAGTCTTTCCCAGTCCAAGCTTTATTACACCATTTGCTGTAGAAATACTGCTGTGATCTGATGCTGAATGTATTTATACATCCTCCTTCACCATTCTCCCAATGTCAATGCAACTAGTCAGAGGATGAGAAAGAAAAGGGGGCTAGGAAGGCATAAAAAGACTTTACAAAAAGGAGCTTCTTCGTTAGAGACTTTGACTACATTCACACTGCAGAAGTAATCCAGTTTGATGCCACTTTAACTGCCATGGCTCAATGCTATAGAATTCTGGGAAGTGTAGTTTGTTGTGGCACTACAGCCCTGCTCTGCTAAACCAGGTTGGAGGCACAATGAAAGTGGAAAAACCACAAATAAAAAACACTGGTTTGTTTTTTTAACCTGAGAGAACACTTCTCTAGGAATCTCTATATTCTCCAGTACAACTCTATAGTCAACATTAGCTAGAATATGACCATAGAATCACACTGGAGGACTCTAAAGTGCCTAGAAAAATGTTTTTTCTAAGAATTTCTAGGTTCTAGCATAAAACTCTATGGTCTACTTCCAGCAGAGTCACACTGGAGGACCTAAGAGATTATCACATGGAAGCTTACCATTCTTAAAATGTGGCGAGATCATCCCTAAAAGCACAAGGGTGTGATTGCTAATCACGCTTGTCTCTCATGATGAAATCATCATGGAGCCGTCCCATCATTAAAGCATTTGCAGAGCCGCCATTTCTCTGCATAATGGGAATTTCTCTGCTTGTGTGATTCCAAGACTTCTGAACCCTGTTTCTTGGACTGACCTTGCTACTGATACCCCTTTGGATTTGACACCTTGATTGATTGATTGATTGATTGGCAAGGAAGGAACTGGCAAAATTGGAAGACAAGTATTATTTGCCTAACAAAACCCTATGAATTGTATTGGCTCACTATAAGTCAACAGGTTTGATGGCATACATGCATACACACATATGTACTACAGGAGAATGCCTCACCAGATGCAATGCCTAGCATGAATGGTTGCAACTGATGCAGCTAGTGAGTGCATTTTGTTGTCTCTCCAGTTGGCAAAAATATTTTTTTCTCCTGACTCTGTTTTGTCATATTACTTGGTTATCTGCATTTTACCCAAATTCTGGGTTCCTTTACCCAGTCTGCTTGTGTGTCAGTTTCCTTATTAATCAGCTGATCAAGAACTAGTTTGTCAAGAACCTCTGTGACACGACAAGGGCATGCTGAGTTGAAAAGGTATACAGTTGGCCCTCTGTCTTCACAGGGGATCCATTCTGGATCCCTCAGTGAAAATAGAAATTCGTGCATATTCACGCCCCATAGGCTTGAATGGAGGTGTGGGGGAGTGTGGGCGCGCACTGCGTGTGTGTGTGTGCCCCATTGTATGCCCCTCCATTTGTTCCTTGTGCATAAGTGAGGGACGTGGATCTGAAGTCCGCAAAAATGGAGGGGCTACTGTATATTGCCTTCAATGATGGCCTTATGATGACCCCATGATTTTTTAAAATAGGGGTTTCTTTCCCCCAATCTCCCCTCATATTTAACATCAGATCAATATCGAAAGGGACGCTGGGGTGAGTGACCTAGGAATGACCCCACTGCAGAAGCTTGGCCACTTTACACTTGGAAAACTGGTTAGTGCTAGCAAGGGAGCAAGGAAGGCACCCGCCATCCCAAGGCACCAACATAATCTCTTTTGTCTTTAGAGGGTATCAATGGGATCATGGTCGAAGGAAGTGACTGCATGTGCATACATAGGACAGAAACGTTCTAGCAAAGAATGCAAATCCCTTTGTCTGAGGTCGTTATACCAATCACCTGAACATTTACAACAGCACCTGACCATTCTTTTTCTCCTGGAAAACCATTTAGCAAGAATCTAATCCTTTTATTCCTTGATTTCTGCCCCAAAGACAAGGTTTTGGGTATAAATATTAGTGCTTAAGCAACAGTTCCTTTGTCTAGTTTACAAGCAGACAGGGATGCTGTCGGTTTGACTAGACTCCTCAATATGCCCGCCACCCAACTTGCTGTGGTGGCTATTGAGCCCTCTGTGTTCCGGATTCCCATCAATTCGAACCATGCTCCACGGTTGGTAATGTCTCACCATTAGCAAGGCCTCCACTATTCCTCTTCTCCTACCTTTTTTTCTTAGTTCTTGTGTGTGCGCACGAGTGTGTGTGTGTGTGTGTGTGTTGTAGGTGTGTTGATCATTCCCTTAATAAATATACAAAAACACATTTGGATTTGCCTCTGGAGTTCTGTGTGATTTGGAACTGGAATAAACAGGGTTGGTCCCAAGGCTGATGTTGCTTCGGACAAAATAGTATTTTACTTGTGCTATTTAAATTCCCCTAAAACATATTAATTTGTGGGTGCCCTCCTGGGACCCTAGCAATTTGGGTAATACTTAGACAAGGAGGTGGTTTTGCCAGTTGCTTCCCCTGAGGTATACCCTACAGCACCTGGTATTCATTGGTGATCTCCTATCCAAGTACTAACCAGTGCTAATCCTGGTAGCTTCCAAAATCAGACAAGACCTGGTGTCTTTAGGGTATTTAGGACCTTCCCTTAAATAGCAGGAATTTGGAGGCCAGGCAAACTCTATTTTTTGCAGCTATTTCTATCCTACCTTTCTATTCTACCTACAAATCCTTTCAAGGCAGCTAAAGACAATATGAACATATCACGATTCAAGATTCTCCTGTCAGATATAGCAGTTAACCAATATTCAGGTTTTAATAGTTAAAACGCTGCAAACCTTTATTCATTAATTGTAGGTGCACCTGACATCTCCATAGGATGACTGATACAGATGCCTTCTTTGTTTGCCTCCCAACAAACAGACATGTCTAGATTTCTGAAATCTTTTTCGCACTTTGTTCCCAGTTCATTTTTAAGAGGCATCGTACTGAAAACATTAGTATTCATGCTAGTTGCATTATTTTTATTTTAATCTCTTCTTAACTGAAAATTTGAAGAGTAAAAGTTAAAGTTATTATGGTTACAAACCTCTCTGAGCATATTATGTGCACAAAAGGGACATACAAATAAACTTGAAACAAGACAATTTATTATTTATTTCATTTCTATGCCCTCTTTCTCCCAAAAAGGGACCTAGGGCGGCTCACAATAAAGAATAATAGATGACAACTCTTCACTATAAGCCACTCATGCACCTCTGATTTCCTTCTGTTGATGTTGATGTTCATGTCATTCCAAAACACTATGAATGCCAGCCTCTCTGCATGCAGTTAAACTTCCTTCTTGCACAGAATGTGTACTTTTAGCTTGTTGTAGATTTTATTACATCCTTTAGAAAGCAGCATGTTCAGACTAGCCCACATAGCTCAATATTTGTTTAAATAGGAGGGTTCTATTTTTGCATCATAAAGTGAATTAGAACTATATCCTTCAAGGAACTGACATAACCACACATCACTGTATTTTTTTTCAATTTTTAAGAGAACCTGAACAGGAAAAGGGGGAAAAAGTAAGTATCCAACTACAGTGGACCTTTGGTATCCACTGGACTTTGGTTCTAGGACCTTCCTGGATATCAAAATCTGTGAATGCTCAAGTCCCATTAATTACAATGGCATAGTAAATGGTGTCCCTTATACTGTATAAAATGGCAAAATCAAGCTTTGCTTTTTGGAATTTATATTTTTTTTAGTATTTTCAAGCTGTGAATACAGAGGGTTGACTGTAATATTTAACTTGTCGGAGAAGGCTTTACACCATGGGTTTACTCAGAACCGCCAGTGTCTTCAATGTGTCTAACCAACACTGAAGCTTTATGGATCTCCGTGCCACAAGTTATGGTGATAACCACCATGGCATGGCTTTAGAAATGAATTAATTGTTTATTTCTTACTCATGATAGCTAAACTGGACCTCATTTTTTGCTATTGTTGTATGCCTTGAAGTTGTTTCCAACTGATAGCACTCTCTAAGGCAGGGGTAGGCAACTTTTCCTCTTTAAGGGCTGAGGGACTTCAGCTCCCAGAAGCCTCAGTCATGTTGGTCAATAGTCCCATGTTGGCCAATAGCTCCTGGGATTCTGGGAGCTGAAGTCCCTCGGCCCTTAAAGGGGAAAGGTTGCCTACCCCTGCCCTATTACCATGGATGGATGTGAGAGCTGGACAGTTAAGAAAGATGATAGGAGGAAAATCAAAGCATTTGAGATAATGTGGTGCTGGAGAAGAGAGCTGAGGATCCCATGGACAGCCAAAAGGAGAAACAAATGGGTCCTACGGCAGATCAAGCCAGAGATATCCCTAGAAGCCAAGACGACAAGACTTAGACCAGGGGTAGGCAACCTTTCCCCTTTAAGGGCCGAGGGACTTCAGCTCCCAGAATCCCAGGAGCTATTGGCCAACATGGGACTATTGGCCAACATGGCTGAGGCTTCTGGGAGCTGAAGTCCCTCAGCCCTTAAAGGGGAAAGGTTGCCTACCCCTGACTTAGACTGTCGTACTTTGAACACATCATGAGAAGGCATGAATCATTGGAAAAGACAATAATGCTAGGAAAGGTGGTGGGAAGTAGAAAGAGAGGAAGGCCACATGCTAGATGGATGGACTTTATTAAAGAGACCAGGAATATGAGTTTGCAGGAGCTGGGCAGAGCAGTAGAGGACAGAGGCCCCTGGAGATGTCTCATCCATAGGTCGCTATGAGTTAAGATTGATGGGAAAGCAGTTAACAGCAGCAAAAGGCGAACCTATCATGTGTTTTTCCTGGCAAGATTTGTTCAAACGGTGTTTGCCATTGCCTTCTTCTGAGGCTGAGAGAGTGTGACTTGCCAAAGTTCACTCTGGGTTTCCATGATCAAGCAGGGATTTGAACCCTGGTCTCCAGAGTCAAACATCATACTCCACTATACTCGAACCTCAGTTTATAGTGGGACTATTCCTCTAAGTGTTGGCTGGGGGAGGAGAGAAAGGCAGCCACCACAAGGGAAGGCCACCATCCATCTGCTCTTGCTTGTTGGCTTCCAGAGCCAGGGGACTATCTGCGGTCCAATGTCATACTACACAGTTGCAGTGCTTCCCAAGCTTTGGGCCTCCAGATGTTTTGGACTTCAGCTCCCAGAATTCCTGACTGTTGGCCAATTTGTCTGGGCCTTCTGGGAGTTGAAGTCCAAAACATTTGGAGAACCAAAGTTTGGGAATCATTGCACTATGGTTCCATTTTGACTGCCATGGGTGCCTCCTATGGAATCCTGGGATTTGCAGTTTAAGGGAGGGGCATTTAGAATTCTCAGCCAGGGAGTTCTAAGGCCTCATTGAACTACAAATCCCAGAATCCCAGAGAAAGCAGCCAAAGTGGGGTAATAACAGTGTAGTGTGTGATATTCTAGATTACTGCACTACATTCTTATAGTGCTGCTGTTCCACTTTAACTGCTCTGGCTGCCTACTGTTGCATTCTGGGAGGGCCATTTAGAATTCTCAGCCAGAGAGCTCTTAGGCCTCACTGAACTACAAACCCCAGAATCCCACAAGAGGCAGCCAGGGCAGTCAAAGTGGAATAGCAGCACTTAAGAGTGTAGCACTGTAATGCGGATTGTCCCCAGACTGAACACTGACCTCGCTTGACTTCGGATTAAACCGAGCCACTTTTCTTATGAGAAGTACTATAAAAACAGCGCCACTTTTTTATGGCCTACAACTCCCAGAACCCCTCGCCATTAGCCATCCTAGCTGAGGCTTCTGGGAGTTGAAGTCCAACAACATCAGGCAACAGCCCTCCCAACCAGTCAGGGGAGAGAGTTAAAAGTCGTCACAAGGCCCCGCCCCCTTGGCCCCGTGTACGTCTATGGGCGGGCACAACAGGCATGTCTTCCTATTGGCTGAGAAACGAGGAAGGAACGCAGAGGAACCGTGCGACGACGGCTTTCTATTGGCTGGTGAAGGCTACGCCGCGGCGGCTTCTTTAAGGGCGACGTCTCTTTTACTCTTTCCCTCATAAGCGCCAGGCGAAGGTTGGCCGCGGGGGAGGCGTGGTCTTTTTGGGGCGCTCCCATTGGCCGGCGCGGGGGTGAGGCGGGCGGTACCACTTTCGCTCTGGAGGGGAGAGCGCCTCAGAGAGAGGGACGGTTGGGAGCGGCTAACGGTGGCCGCCGGCCCCAAAAGTGGGCATGGCGCCTGGGAGCCTCTGGGCCGACGACGGGTGAGTGGAGGAGGAAGGCGACGGAGGAGGGTTACCTCACGAACAGGCTCCGCCTCAGGCTGGGTCCGCACTGCAGGCATAACCCGGTTTGAGAGCGCTTTAACTGCCTTGTCACCATGCGGGGGAATTCTGGGAATGGTAGTTTGTTTTTACCTAAGAGAACACCTCTCTAGGAACCTCTAGGTCCCCCAGT
Source organism: Phrynosoma blainvillii (assembly GCA_026167975.1). Classification (NCBI taxonomy): domain Eukaryota; kingdom Metazoa; phylum Chordata; class Lepidosauria; order Squamata; family Phrynosomatidae; genus Phrynosoma; species Phrynosoma blainvillii. Next base: position 162,024,546 of record JANUYF010000004.1, read on the forward strand.
GCTACTCTGTGGCCAACATCTGCCAGACATTGACCATAGAGTTGTGCCGGAGGAGCCAGAAATGCCTAGTGGAGTGTTCTCTCTAGGAATCTCTAGGCCCTTCAGTGCATCTTTTGGTTAAAGTTGACCATAGAGTTATGCTGGAGGACCTAGATATTCCTAGAGAGAACATATTCATAAAATCCGTGAATAATCAAATCCTCAAAAGTCAAAGCCGCAAATGTAGAGGGACGAGTGTACTATGTTCTGAACATTGTAATCCTGTAGAGTTCTTGTGGAAGGGTATCTGGGATTGGATTATATATTTCATCAGTGAGCTGCTGTCAGTGTGTCTTGGAGGAAATCATTTTAAAAAAGGAATCATCAAGTGAAATGGCATCCACGACTAGAACGCATCGTTATAGTTACTAGTGTTCATCCAAATAACGGCTTTGATCCCCAGGACAGAGCTACTGTAGTTAGGAGTGATGCTAAGAAAAGCTTCTGCAGTCAGCCTTCTGTATCCATAGATTTTTTATCAAGCATCCACAGCTTGAAAATGTTTTAATTTTATATATATATATATATATATATATGAATTGATATATATGAATTGATTTATATATATATATATATATATATATGAATTGATATATATATATATATATATATATGAATATATATATATATATATATATATACACACACACACACACATTGTGAAGTCGAAGGCTTTCACAGCCAGCATCCATAAGTTTTTGTGGGTTTTTCGGACTATGAGGACATGTTCTAGAAGAACGTTCGACTTCACAATGTATTATATATACCTCACAGCCTGAAAACCCCACAAAAACCTATATATACATTCCCAAAAGCAAGCCTTGATTTTGCCTTCTTATATAAGGGACACAATTTTTCTATGCCATTGCACTTAATGGGGCTTGAGCATCCACAGATTTTGGTATCCATGGCGGGTCCTGGAACCAAACTCTAGAGGATAACAAAGGCCCACTGTACTGGTAAAATAGAGCTATGTAGAGCATGGAATTGCAAGTATGTATTAATCACATCCACAGTAAACAAGGTATATAACTCAGAGTGCAATTTCCCATCTTTTATGTATAGCAGAAATGGCAGCCCCCTCCCCTTTCAAGGCATTTTCCCTTAGCAGGAATAAGTTAGCTATCCATCTGCTAGTAATGGGCAGACCAAAACCAGACACCTACACTCTGAATAACTGTCTCTCATGATCTAAGACTCCTACACCTTTTCTCTGTTAATAGTCACAAGAGGGAAATCTCAAGTGTGGGATGGGGATCTTAAGGTAAGTAGCACCCAGTGTTGTTCTTTGCCTCTCCTTTTCTATACACACAGGAGTATTTATACCCTGCTTTTCAAAAAGGCTCTCAGAGTGGCTTACAAATGGTTAATTAGACAGTTCCCTGCCCACATGCTTACAATCTAAAAAGACATGACACAAAAGGAGAAGGGAATGGCAGTGGGGAAGGGGATCAAGTCCAGCAGATCTTCTCTCCCTCTGAGGCCTGGACCAAGGCAGATGGACTGGAGGGAGGGCACTTCTTCTTTCTCTGGCTAGGCCTGAAGGAGCTGGCCTGCCACTCTCTTCCTCTGAGACCAGATGATGGTAGATGGAGGGAGGACCTTTTCGTCCTTTGGCTAGGTTCTTCACATACAAGCATGGTTAGAAAAGAACTGATGGTACATTACACCTGTGCATCAGACCGGGAACAGACTGGTGAGGACTGAGAAGGTGGGTGGCTATCCATCTGTTTGTCCTCCTCCTGACAAGAGGGCAGAAAAAGCAATGAAACTGACAGTTTTCTTGTCTTTGTCCTTCATTTTTTATTTTCACTTTCTCTCCCTCCCTGAGGCACCACTGTGCAGGCACAACTTTTAGCTAGGAAAACAAAGAAGCCTCTTGGCTTAGGAAGCGAAGCGGGAGGCTGATGACAACCAAGTGATTAAAAAAAACACCCAACCAATGCAAGCCGAGGTGCTGTACAAGCATCTGTTGTTTTGAAAAAGGCGGGAAAGACAGCACATGCACAGTTTTGCTGTTTCAGTGCATCCACAGGTACATCCATTCGTTCACACGCACTCACCTAGAACACAAAAATCTGCACACTGTATCCCTTCCATTCACCACATTATGTCTGCTTTAACATTTTGCAATAAGACAGAGGATTTTAAAAGTACTATAGCAATTCAGTCCAAATTTTCGAAAAACCACCTCTGGCACTGCTTAGAAGGATTTCTCATGTGGTTTAAATCTCCATACAGAAGTACTGGAGAACACTGAAGTGTATCCCTATCCTTGCTCTTGGTTTATTTTCACTGGCTAGAAGTGCTGGACAGATTGTTTTGTTGATAGTGAACGTTTCAACAGCAGTTGGAATGCCTTGGAAAAGTAGGGCTGAAAAAGAAACGTAATGTATTAATGTCTACATTCTGAGAAGTGTGGTGCAAAGGCACAAGTGACATCTTCCACTATTATTCTTCACCCATGATCTTCAAGCTTTCATCATATCCTGCATATTTATGTGGTGTTCCTTCTCCTACTTCTCTACCTGCTTTAACTATATTATTTCTATTGTGCCTGTCTACCCATTATGAAAGTGGATCATTTTGCTGTAATTTTAGAGCACATACTAACTGAACATTTTGCACTAAATGCTTAGTCTTAATTGCATTGAATGAATATGAATTTCTTCCCATAAATTTTCATACATGGCACAAATCTTGCAATGTTAGGAGCTGCCAATACTGTATTAGATCATTCAGTCTGGAAATTAGATTAGAGATGGACAGAAGAGACCATGCTATGCAATATTTTTGCTTTGTATTACATTCTGATATTTTGACAGATTGGTTTTTGTTTGTTGTTGCAGTACATTGAAAGAGGGAATTGCATCGCATCTTAAACTTAGGGGTTGTGAATTCCACAATTCAGGAAGGACCTGGTAATGCTCCTGCTTTGGCTAGAATATACATCTTGTATGACCATCCTGGCGCATAGTAAAATATTGCAGCATTCAGATCTTTTTAGAGTGATATGCTAAACTGAATATTTCTTTATTTAGAGTGAAAATACATTATAAAATACACTTAGGAGCTCTGTAGAGAATATTATTTGTGTAGTGGTATTCAACTCTGAGAAGTCCAGCTATTTCATTTTCCTACATCAAAACAGAAGTCCTTTGACTCACAGTCTTGTGTCTCACAGTTTTGACAAGGACAGTGGTGTCCCTGTGGTTGGTGTCACCCAGTGCAGGAGGCAGTAGCAGGGGGACTGACATGGTCTCCAGATGGCTGTTTGGGCTCTGGCATGGCTGCAACCGTGCCCAGAGGGCTGTTTGGGCTCTGCATGACAGCACTGGCCCCCCCCAACAGCCTCTACTGCTTGAACGGACAGTGCTACGGCCTCCAGAGGGCTGTTTGGGGTCCGGAGTGGTGGCTGGGCAAGCAAGAAAAGGACCCAATGCCCTTTCTCGCTGGCCCAGCAGCTGCACCAGTCCCACCGGATATACACCTGGGGTGTCACTCGATGCAGTCTGCATCCCTCACACCCCCCTAGTGATGCCACTGGACAAGGAGTGCCTTTTATGTCCCATTTTCCCTCAATTATTGGCCACATAAAAATGTAATAATTAGGTACGCTGTGTAATTGACTAACATGACACTTAACAAAATAAGTAGATGTGGAAGTAGATGTTGGATACTGCTGTGCTGTCCTTAAAGAAAGAGGATGATATAAGTACAATTCAATAACTTTCAAAGTGTTGTATGGATCAATCTAAATTTTGTTATGAAGGGAGAAAACAGTAAGAAAAGAGCAAATACAACATGTATGTTAATAGAAAACACTGCAATTGAGAATTAGACAGATCTGGATGGTATAAACAAGTACCATCACATCCCTGCACAATCTGTTTTGCAATTTGCTATGTCTGAAAAAAGGTATTGTGTAGGGAAGCTGAGTAACTTTTATTTAGATGTATATCCTGTGCAGTTTTTAATTCTTATTTTTCATTCCTTCCTACCTTCTCTTCTTTTGGATACCACAAAATAGTGGTTCCATTCCTGGTGAGCGAAGGACACTAATCTGTAACCCCTGAAACTAACAGATGGAGGTCTGTCCTTGGTCCTGGAAAGAACTGAGCTAATCAGTAGTTCCATGCAGTGAGGCCAAGAGGCTTCCTTGAACCCTGGAGCTTATGTTCTAGCTCAAAAGACTACATGGCTTCTTAAAGCCTTTTTTTGAAAAGACACTTGGGGCGTTTTCTAACTCTTTCTGTGTAAAGTACATTGTGGCCCAGAAAAATTGATTTTCACACTTTACATACATGTTAGACACAAATGATTTCCTATCAAATGTGCAAATTTCAACCTGAAAAGTCAAACTCCCATTGTACTTATCCAGCATAGCCAATAGTGAGGAATTATGGGAGTTGCCATCCAAAATCTGGACAACCACATATTGCCCACCTCTGGACTAAAGAATGATTACCAATCTGATTCCAACTCTGTGTCTCTTGTACAAGGAAGTTAGATACTGCAAACCAGCAACTTCCATTTAACAGGGAGCTCTGATTGTGCTGAAATTGTGCAATTCAGTTGTGTTTTGTTATTCTGTAGGAATTCCAAAAGATGCAGTACCAACTATGGATCCACTGGAGTGAATATAATGAATGAAATCTATAAAGTATCATACTACTTCTCATCCTGCTTTGTGAGAGACTGTCTGTAACCTTTGGAAAGGACAAGTTAGAAGAGGATTAATTGTCATCATGAAGTTAAAACAACGTGTGGTGCTTCTGGCCATTCTCCTTGTCATCTTCATTTTCACCAAGGTTTTTCTCATAGACAACTTGGATACGTCGGCAGCTAACCGTGAGGATCAGCGTGCCTTTCACCGTATGATGGCAAGCCTGCGGGTGGAACTGGATCCCCGACTTGACCATACCTTGCAATCTCCCTGGGAGATTGCAGCCCAGTGGGTGGTGCCACGTGAAGTATATCCAGAGGAGACCCCAGAATTGGGGGCAGTGATGCATGCCATGGCTACAAAAAAGATAGTAAAAGCAGATGTGGGGTACAAAGGCACCCAGCTGAAGGCATTGCTCATACTAGAAGGGGGACAGAAAGTAGTCTTCAAACCTAAGAGGTAAAGTGCTTCAGTAATTAAATCTGATTATTGTTTTGTGCTTATAATCTTAATGACTTGCATGAGGGTTTCTCAAATCCCAGAAGTCCTTGACCATGATTCCCCAACTAGGAAATTGGCAGCTGCTTACACACTATTTCATCATACTGTAAAAAGCATGGGAAAAGAGATCCTTGATATGACCATGCCAGTGTAACCTTTCCTACTGTGACCTTTCATGTACATCAGTCACGGTTCTGTTTGTGAAATCAGCCTTGAAACACGAGTGTCCTTTTCCTTCTTCTAAGTGAAAATCAACTCTTATTGACCTAGGCTGCATCCACATTGCAGAAATAATCCAGATTAACATCACTTTAACGGCTGTGGCTCAACGTTACAGAATTCTGGGATTTGTAGTTTTGTGAGACATTTAGCCTTTTCTGTCAGAGATCTCTGGTGCCACAAAAACTATAAATCCCAGGATTCCATAGCCCTTGAGAAGTTGAAAGGACTATATTGTTGATTCATTGGCTGTTGCTAACGCTTGGAAACGAAATTGCATGTGTGGCTATGAAATAATTTAAAAGGAAAATGACGGGGTGGGGGGAAATGCTTAAAATTTCATTCTTTATTGATTGATTATCTCGTGGTAATACAGAAATGCTATCTGGTTAGATTTTGCTTCTGTATCTTGAAGGGATCTAGTGCAATGCTCTCAGCTTTATCTCTTGTCACACTTTTTAGGTATGCCAGAGACTATGTAGTAGAAGGAGAGCCATATGCTGGGTATGACAGACACAATGCAGAGGTGGCAGCATTCCATCTGGACAGGTACATAAATACTGAATTAAAATCCACTTCTCTTGGAGATGGGAAGTAGGATTATGAATTATTTCTTCAAGCATGTATGGTCATTTTTTACTGAATTTACTAAAATTGTGAGGAAATCAGTGGCAGGAGGGAATGGACACCAATATCAATCAGCCTTTATTCCAGCCAACAGGCCATTAGGCAAAAAAACACATATAAAACATATAAAACCTTAAAAACATTAAATATACAATTTACAAAGTGAGCTTACTTAAATTTACAAAGTAGACATTCGATACATATAATCCTTTAAGGAATGGACACATCATTCTCCAGTGCCTGTTTCACCAGTGCCACATAACTACTTCACATGGTATGGCTGTGTGGAATTCTAGATGGGTTTTAGGAGCATTTGCAGTTGTGGCAATAGTGCCATGATTATAAATGTGAATACAAAATTGCAGGTCTAGCTTATGACATTGCAACTGTTTAACTGGATGCCAGTCATATTGACCTTTAATTTTATTCATATTACTGGAATGAGAGACAATACTATATCCTTAGTACTCACGTTTCTAAATGCTGATTTCAAGAAATTTCTCTTGGGTAGGATCAAATTACTGCAACTGATGCATTTCTACTTTCAGCTGCATTTCTTATTTGCCATAAGTAAGTTAAAATTGCTTCAAGTGACCAGGCATGGGATCTGAGAGGAGAAGTTACTAACACTGTTCTATTTAAACAAGGCAGACTAGGTAAAAATGTAGACCAGCCACTTTTGTAGACCTGTTTATAAAACTGTACTGGAGCAGTAAGCTCACATTCTGGGGAAGCATGATACAACCATTTTGCTGAAGCTATTTTGGTTTGGTCCTGGTGATTACTTGGAATGAAGACTGCTGATGGGAGCTGAAGTCACTCTCTTGAGTACCATGATGAACAAAAGGTAGCATATAAATGTGTTAAATAATATTTGTTATCCTGTATTTTGTTTTGTAAGCACCCAGATGAGCAGCAAATAATCCTAAAATGTGGTAAATCTTTGTTTTCTTTCTTTTGAACTGTATTTTTCAAACATGAAGTTAAAGTATCACTTACTCGTAGAAAAAACTGAGCTAAAGATGTGTGGAGAGAGAAATCAACTCCATGTCTGACTTTAACAGCTGGACAGTTAGTTTTGGATTAGACTGTTGGTTAAACCTTGTTTTGATGGTGAACTCCCATCTTATCCATGTAATGGATACCCTGTATGATCCTGCATTTGCAATTTAGGAAGTTCTGAAGCAGTGAACATTATTTAAAAGTTGTCAGTCTGCTCTAAAGTTCTAAATTCCTGGCACTTTTGTCTCAGATATTTAAGAGTGTAGGTTATTCTGTACTGCATGTACACATGGTTTATTTCCTTCTTTTCTTTGTCCCCCATGCAGGATCTTAGGTTTCCGACGAGCCCCCCTGGTGGTTGGCAGATTTGTTAATCTTCGTACAGAGATCAAACCTGTTGCCACAGAACAGCTGCTCAGTACCTTTCTTACATTAGGTAGGTGGCAAAGCAAATTTCACGAAGACCACTAAGATAAACTTTACTGTAACTTGAAAGGGGTTTGCAAATATTGATCCTACTGCCTGGTGAGCCACTTACCGTATATATTCACGTACAAGTCAACCTCATATAAGTCGAGGGAAGGTTTTAGGGCCAAAATCATGGATTTTGATATGACCTGTGGATAAGTCGAGGGTAAAACCTAGGGGCATGTAACAAAGGCTCTAAAGGGGAACACACCATTTCCGTCCCTCTTTCTCCTTCTCTGAACCTCTCTAGACCACCTAGCACCACTTCCCTAGTGGAGGAGGAGGTTTTAACATCAGATTTGAGAAGGGAAGGGATGGGAAATGGGGTGTTCGATGGGCAGAAAAGTTTTAACATCGGATTTGGGAGGAAAGGAAGTGAAGTTAAATGGGTGTTTGGTGGGTAGAGAGATCTGAAGGAGGAGGAGGACGGGGAGAGAAGGCTTTAACATTGTATTGAGAAGGGAATCACCTCTTTCATACACACCAACACGCACCCACACACACACACACTCCTGCCTGGGCAGCTCTTTCAGAAATCACTGCTGAGGCATAAGTGGTGGTGCTTCTTTCAGGACCTTTCTATGCAGTATTACTGTATTGACCCATACATAAATCGACACAAGATTTTAGGGTCAATTTTGGGCATAATTTTTTTGACTTATAGTTGAATATATATGGTATGCCCAGTGTGGTGTAATATTCATAGAATTATAGAACTGGAAGGAGCCCAGTAGGCCATGGAATCCAACCCCTGCTTTAATGCAGGAACTCCAGTTAAAGCATTCGCAGCAGGTAGCTGCTTGAAGACATCCAGAGAAAGGGACCCCACTACTTCTCTAGGCAATTGATTCAAATTGCTGAACTAGTCTTACCTTCAAGAATTCCCTTCTAATATTCCTTTGCGATCTACCCCAGTTGCCCATATTGTAGAGCTTGGACGTATACAGTGTCATTGCTCAGTCTCTTTTCCTCATATGAATTCAATCTCCCTCTTCTATTTTCTGTGCTAATCTGGATGTAGTGTTATGTCTGCCATGGTATTAGCACTAAGAATGGAAAAGATTTTACTAGAGTTCCAATATCAGGCTATAGATTCTGGTCTGAGACTAACACCATGATTACCATTAGGGAAGATGGACATAAGAATGGTGGTTTACAGTACACTACACACTGCAGTACTGTCTCCCTCCTTGTTTCACAGATTGCTGTATACAAAGGAGTCTTATCTGATACAGAGGGAATCTTCTGTTGAGAAGCAGTTTTACTTCTTTTTCTGTTAACTGGGACCAACAGTATAGCAAGCCTGTGCCCAAATTCTTCAGTAAGAATTTCAATAGATTATTTTGAAGTAGTAAGTCATGTCTAAAACAATACATTTACAAGTAGAACATGTTCTGTAATATGTACTAGAAGGCTTTCAAACTGTGAGGTCCCTGGCTTTGTATATGAATATGTCTGCAAAATACATTTGTTTGCATACTTGAACCATACAGAGCCCCTGCATTCAGTTAGGTTCTACTTTATCAGGAACAGAAGGGTGTTGTTTGGAAATATGGTCAGCTTATATATATATATATATAAGGAGCCATCATGGCATAGTGTTTAAACATTGGACTATGACTCTGGAGACCAAGGTTCGAATCCCCACTCGGCAGTGGGAACCCACTAAGTGACCTTGGGCAAGTCATACACTCTCAGCTTCAGAAAACTCTGTGATCGGTTCACCTTAGGGTTGCCATAAGTCAAAAAACTATTTGAAGGCACACAGCACCAATATAGCACATGTTCATGTCCTATGTACTTTCCCTTTCCTTTATTTTTCCTTTTTTTCTTTTATTTTTAACCATAAATTATGCCATTTATTTCCATATATCCCATTAATTTTTGTTTGGTTTGTTGTCATTGTGTACATAAGTTGTTTCTGACTTATGGTGACCCCAAGGCAAACTTATCATGGGGTTTTCTTAGCAAGGTTTATTCAGAGGGGGTTGCCCTTTGCCTTCCTCTGTGGCTGAGAGAATGTGACTTGACCAAGGTCACCCAGTAGATTTCCATGGCTCTTCTATATGCTTTACTCCCTAACATAGGAGAATAAACTTGAAGCCTTAAACCTGTAGGTTGGACATTTTCTCACCTAGAAAAATTCTGAATTGTCTCCCAACATTAGAACCTTTAAAAAAATAATACTAGCTTCAGATTGACATTGAATGCCTTCCCCCCTCCCCCCTTGCTTCCAAGGTAATAACACTTGCTTCTATGGGAAGTGCTACTATTGCCGGGAAACAGAACCAGCCTGTGCTGAGGGTGATATCATGGAGGGATCAGTCACGCTGTGGTTGCCAGATGTTTGGCCTCTTCAGAAGCATCGGCACCCATGGGGCAGGACGTACAGGGAAGGCAAACTGGCAAGGTATGGAGTCCATCAGAGTATTTATTTCTTTGCTATTTCTGTTGGTCAATTCAGACAATGGGCTGTATTTACAAAGGATTGCTTGGAGGCAAGGATGTAAAAGATTTCAAGAGACAGTGAGAAATAAAAGTCTATTTAGTTCCCCTAACCATTGCCTTTTCCAAACTAAGAACTAAAGTCTAGAACTGAAGACTGGAGACAAGCTTTTTCCGAGCTTTAGTAAAGAGCAAGACTTCCAACAAACCTGGGGGCAGTAGTGGTGTCATGTTGGCTTTAGCCTGTTCTAGGTGCATGGGTACAGTATAATGCAGTATGTAGAGTTTGGGATGTATTTCATTTAAAAGATCTGATCCCATTTTTAAAGGAATAGAAAAATGAATTTCTACTAGTGAAGTAAACTGGGTTTGTAAGAGAGCACAATGCTATTATATGTTAGGAATGGACAGCTGTCTTGTAAATGCTCTACTTTTATCTATCCCATTCTGCAATAATCTGCTATTTTTATTTATTATACAGTTGGCCCTCCATTTTGGTGGGGGCTCCGTTCTGGACTTCCCTGCAGATAGTAAAAAGCATGAGACCTCAAGTCGCATTACTGTCAATGAATGCACAACGTGTGCACAACCACTTTGGTGCAGCCACCATTGACAGTGTGCCACTATTGACAATTATGAAGCCATCAGCAGATGCTCCAATTCATGGATGGCTAGCCCACCAGTATGGACGGATGACACACATTTTGGAAGTATTTTAACAAGCCTTTTCACAGCTGGAACATTTTGGAAATGCAAAATCCTGTTGTTATCTAAGTTTAGATCCACACATCACTCCACAAAGTGTAGACTTTGCAACAACCAAATTCCTTTCTTTAATCAGCCCTGATGATTGTTAGCTTTTTTCAGATATCATGATTTATTATCATCATCATCATCATCATCCTGTCTTTCTCATGATATAGGGACTCAAGGTGGCTACCAACAAATTTAAAACTGTACAAAACAACAACAACAACCAAAAGCATCAATATGTAAATATAAAGTTTAAAAATCAATTAAACAATTAGGGTCCAAAACACACTGCAGAAATAATCCAGTTTGAGACCGCTTTAACTGCCCTGGCTCAATGCTAGGGAATCCTGGGGACTGTAGTTTGTTGTGGCAACAGAGCTCTCTGTCAAAGAAGGCTAAATGTCTCACAAACTACAGTTCCCAGAATTCCCTAATATTCAGCTAGGGCAGTTAAAGCGGTCTCAAACTGAATTATTTCTGCGGTGTGTTTTGGACCTAAGTTAATAACATTACACATTTAAAATATTATAATTTATTAAACTATATACAAGCCTTAACATCTGAATTGCACAGCATGAAAAAGCCCAACCTTTATCAGTTTGAAAAAGCCTGATGGCACAAATGTTTTTATCTCCTGCTGAAAGGAGAGCAGGGATGGGGCATCCTGGCCTCTGCAGGGAGGGAGTTCTAGAGCCTGGGAGCAGCCACTAAGAAGGCCCTCTCTCTTGTTCCTTTCAGATGAGCCTGAGAAGGTGGTGGGACAGAGAGAGGGGCCTCTCTGGATGATCTTAGTGCTCTAATGAGCTCATAAAGGGAGATATGGTCCTAATCGACCCAATCTGTATAAGGCTTGATAAGTAAAAACCAGCACTTTGAATTGTGCCTGGAAACAGACCAGCAGCCAGTGGAGCTGTGGCAACAAGGGAGTTGTTTGCTCCCTGTAGCCAGCTTCAGTTAACAACCTAGATGCAGCTATTTGGGCAAACTGAAATTTGTGAGCACTTTTCAAAGGCAGCTTCATGTAGAGTGCATTCCAGTAATCCAAACGGGATGTAACTAAGGGCCTTTGCAGACTGCTAGAAATAGTGCAAATTGAGTCCACTTTAACGGCCCTGGCTCAGTGCTAGGGAATCATGGGAACTGTATTTTTTTCTGAGACATTGAGCCTTCTCTGTCAGAGAGCTCTGGTGCCATAATAAACTACAGTTCCCATGATTCCCTAGCACTGAGTCAGGGCAGTTAAAGTGGACTCAATTTGCACTATTTCTGGCAGTCTGCAAAGGCCCTAAGACATTTACCACTGTGGCCAGATCCCACTTTTCCAAGAATGGGTGCAGAGCATGCACTAGTTGTAACTATGCCAAAACAGCTCAGTCAGAATCCAGGAGTATCCCCAAACTGTGAACTTGTGTTTTCTGAGGGAGTGTAAGTCCATCTAATACAGGCTGAATCTCTGTTCTTTCTGTCTTTCTGCTGGCCAGGAGCACCTCTGTCTTGTCTGGATTAAGCTTCAGTTTGTTTACCCTCATCCAGTCCATTACAGCTGCCAGACACTTGTTTAGCCTAGAAGCAGCTTCCTTGGAATTAGGTGGAAAGGAATGATAGAGCTGGGTATCATCAGCAAACTGATGGTGTCTGACTCCAGAACTCTGGAGACCCTCTCCCAGTGGTTTCATGTAGATGTTTAAAAGCATAAGGCATATGACTCAACCCTGGGGGACCCCACAGGCCAATGGCCAAGGAATCCCCCAACAGCACCCTCTGCAAGCAGCCCTCCAAGAAAATACAGAACCACTATAGAACAGTACCTCCAAGCCCCATCCCAGAGAACCAACTCAGAAGGATACTATTGTGGATGGTATTGAAAGCTGCTGAGAAGTCCAGCAGAACCAACAGGGACACACTCCCCCATCCTGTTCCCTGCGTAGGTCATCCACCAAGGCAACCAAAGCTGTTTCTGTCTCATAACCAGGTCAGAAAGCAGACTGCCGTGGATCTTGATAATCTATCTCATTCAGAAACCTCTGGTGTTGGTTGGATCTACTGTACATGTGAAGGTAGCCCTTTTGTTCAGGATACAGGGTTTCTGGTTGATTCTTCCCCATTATAATGTCCAAATGTATGTTCAATCACATTTTTCCTGCCATTTTTTTCCCCCTCACTATCACCATCACTTATAAAAGCACAGCCTAACATTGAACTCAGAATACAGGCTGAATATCCCTTATCTGAAATGCTTGGGACCAGAAGTGTTTTGGATTTTGGAGTTTTTAGGGTTTTAGAATAGATATATTCATGCATTGTAAATACTGAAGCTCTGGGATTACCCCATAGCCATTGCCCCCATCCTGGTGCTTCCTCTGATTCCCCAAGGCCAAAATGAATGAATGCCTGGAGAAGAAGGTGTCCGTCTCCTGCAAGCAGTAGCTTATGTCCACCATTGTGTCTGGGGCCATTGCATCCAACTACTGTTGCTCCTCCACCACGACTTCCCAGCCAGAGTGAGGTCTACAGCAGTAGCTGCTGACCTTGCCTTGGAAGAGAGCCCCCTCCCCCTCCCCCTCCCCCCCCAAGCGCTCTCCTCTCTTTCCCTCTCCACTGCCAGATCCCAGTCAGTGCCTTTCCTACCTAAATCTTTGGTGGATGGGGACCTAGGAATTGTAGCCAACTCTGATAGCGGCAAGAGTACTCTCTCCTGCCCTTCCTCCTCAAAAGCACATTGAGACACCTAATGCCTGCAGGATGAATGAGTAGCTCTAGGAAGTGCCCTCAGCTGTTGTCTTCACCCAGGAGCTCCACTATTGCATTTGGAATGGACGCACACATAGGAGTAACTGAGGAGAGGAGATTTGCCATGCAACGTGATATGATAGTGTTAAGTTGAAAGCTAACTAGAACTGACAACTCTGCTTTCTCCTGCTCTAGGGATTCACCTAGTAGATCTTGAACTAATCTGGCTTAACTATTTCCATAGATAAGCCTAGTAACCAACATATCACAAAAGGAACAAATCTGAATATGGCAGCTCAGAGTCTGTGTCAGTCTCAATATCTTCTAAAGAAATATAGGTTTGTTCTCCAAACCTTTGGTGATGCATAGTCGTGCTGTAAATAAATCTTAAAGATAATTGGAGCTTTGGCATAGACTCTGTATCTCTTTCCAGGTGGGAATATGATGAGAGCTACTGTGATGCTATAAAGAAGACCTCACCATATGACTCAGGCCCACGGCTCCTTGACATTATAGATACGGCTATCTTTGATTATTTGATTGGGAATGCTGACCGACATCATTATGAAAGTTTTCAGGATGATGAAGGAGCCAGTATGCTTATTCTTCTTGACAATGCCAAAAGGTAGGCCCTTCGACTTAGTAACGGAGATGGGCACCGCCCCCTATGGTTGGACATGACTTGACAAACTTGTCAATGGGGAATACCTTTACCTTTTTAGGAGATAAGTTAACACCTGTCACATTCTCTAAAAGTTTGAGATTATTGTTTATCTTCATTACCAGGGTATTATGGGGTCTCCCAATGATTTTATGCTTTTTGTCATTGAATCAAGCCATAGAACTGAAATTCTGTAAGCAGAATTAGCAGCCTTCTGATTGACTGCAACTAGTTTGTGCGTTAGTTGAAATCACAGGGATGATTTATATATTGTACATTCCTACTTAGCTTTGTGGCATAGGTAGAATTTTCCAGAGAACTCAAGTGATTTGTATCAATTTGTTTTTCAGTTTTGGCAACCCTTCCCTGGATGAGAGAAGTATTCTTGCACCTCTTTATCAATGTTGCATGTGAGTAAAGGAAAAAGAAGCTAGTAATCTTATGATCTTACAAATCTTAGAAGAGAGATTGGTAGTAATTAACAGCCAACAGTCCAGAGAGTGTATATATCTGACCATTAAGCCAGTGCTGTTCAGAGCATGAGATAATGGTTAGGATTACTAAATCTAAACTGAATGTCATGCTGATTCTGGAAAAACTTTTGAGATCCCAACTACAAGTAAAATGTATCATATCAAAAGTAGCCACTCCTCTGAGCCCCTAGAATAACTAGCTGAAAAAAGAGATAAGACAAGCATAAATAATGTGTGGAGAAAAACAAATAGCAACTCTTTATGTTCTCCTCCAGCTTTTTCTGTCTCTAAGGGAACTTTCAGAGTTTTCATTGGTCAGCCCCACTTACATGTCACCAGGGTCCAGATTTGTGTGTGAGCTGTCTACATTACATGAGACTAAACTTCTGATGAAGGAAGTAAGGAACTAAGTTTAGAGACTAGGAAAAGACCAAGAGCATAAGAAATACAACAAAAAGAACCTGGGCTCACAGCTTGGAAATGTTTCTGGACTGCTGTTTCCACAGTCTCCTACCGTTGGCTTTGTTGACTAGACCTGATGGAAGTTATAGGTGAAAAGCATTTGGAGGTCCCTTGATTTTAGAAGGATGCAGGATTTTCCTTAGCTGGGGAAAAAAAAAATCAAATACCTAATTAGCAAAGTCAAAATCTAGATACCCATGCAATTATGCACTTATTTTTATAGCCACATGTTAACTCTGCCTGTATAAGAGTAGCCAAACTAAACATTGGGTAATCTTCTGAACATCTGTAAGTGCAGAATTTAGCATTCAGGCTGCAGTTGATACCAACCTACCCACTGAGCGCAGGAAAGTTCTGAGTATACCCATGTAGGTTTGTAAATCTGTGGATTTTAGGACTAATGTAACATTGTGACTAAGAACTGTAAACTGGGCAGTCCCTTCAAGTGTCACCTTTGCCTCTAAAATTCTAGTTACTCTTACCTTCTGCACCTCTCTCAGTGCAGTAAGAATTAGTAGGATAATGTCCATGAAAATCTAGCTTTTTCATATATACAGTTGCCCCTCCATTCTCACGGACTTGAAGTCTGTGGTTTTGCATATTCACAGAGGAGTGACCTCCATTAAAATCACCCATTCAAGGCTATGGGGCTTGAATATTGCTGAATCTCCATTTTCACGGGGGTGTCCAGTGCGAAAATGGCGGGCTGACTACTACCCTTGGTAGATAGCTCCTTCTTCAAATAATGTATTTTTCTGTGGTCTTCTTCCCAGTTGTCATCTATATCTCATCACTGAGGGCAGTCTGGCCTCACCATTATGGATTCATTCCAACTGCCAGTTTCTATCATGGAGTCTGTAAACCAAAGTTTTCCTAATCTAAAGTCTTTGTTCACAACAGATGGTCAGCCTTTAGGCTTGAGACAATTTTTCCTTGCTTCTGGTAGTCCAAAATATGCAAAGAACATGGTCACATTCATGTTCTTCTGATAGGCTTCACATAGGCAACCAATTGATCACAGTGCAAACAGACAATTGGACTTTAGTCTTTTCCACTGATGCTCTTCATAGGAGGTTGTTGTTTAAAAATGGTTCCTCACTTGTAGTCTGGATTCCTTTGTGACTCAGCATAGCTACACTACAATCGACCATTCGCAGACACACACCCCGGACTTGCCATAGAGCCACTGTAGCCCCCTTTCCCACTACCATTCCATACTTGGTAGACAGCATGGAGAAGTGCTTGGCAGTGTCTCCATAGTGAGATGCAAAATGATATCGTCTGCTGAGGTCCAACAGATGGTATAACCATTTCACATCTGGCTGCAGGGACATTGCAAGACACATTACAACTCATTCCTGGAATGGTCATTGCAGATTTGTAGCAGCTCTGTGGTAAGTCTGGGAGGAAGGTTTGTTTGTTGTGTGGGAGGAAGGGAATGCCAACCTCCACAATGACTGTAAAAAGACATATGCAGATGTAAGGGTGACTTACACTTATGGATGCCACAAACAGGATGCCAGCCATAGTATGTTAACTACACAGAATACTCTTTATATGCTAGGAATTATACAAGTCTAATTAGAATGAGATAATAGCTTCTTTAATATTTTCCAGTCTTAATTGCTGTGGAAGTACAGAGAAGGACTCTGGTTTCCAGTAGATTCTATGATTCCTGTTTTTTTCCATATACAGCTGGCCGTCCATTTTTGTGGGGGATCCGTTCTGGAACCCCCCAGCCCCCCGTGAAAACAGAGATTCGGGAATATTCAAACCCCATAGGCTTGAATGAAGTCGACCCTCCGTGAATATGCAAATCCACAGACTTTAAGTCTGCAAGAAAGGAGGGGCAACTGTAGTTTCAAATTGTTATGGTCGGCCAATATGTCCTCTAATTTGTTGCTTAACCCACTGCTTTTCTCATGTCTCTACACAATCCTTGTTAAGAAAAAATCAACATAGTCAAAAAATGGATGCATAGAACTTGGAACAAAACTATGGATTTAAATATTTCGTTTTTATATAGATTATATATGTTTATCTTAGTAAGGACATTTTTTATTATTGATTTCCCTGTGAGGTTAGGCAAGGATGAGAAAGAGAGTGGGCTAGGGACTTCATGGCTGAATCCAGATTTCATCACTTAAGTCAGGGGTAGGCAGCCTAAGGCCTCGGGGGGGGGGGCGGATGCGCCCCCCCCGAGGCCTTTGGACCGGCCCCAGGCTGGTCTTGCCGCCGCCCCCGCCCCCCCGCCATGATGATATTGATTATTGTTGTTATTACTTGTTCTTAGGGTTTTCTTGGCAAAATCTCCACAGGGGTTTTGCCATAGCTTTTCTGGGGCTGAGAGAGTGTGCATGTATATTTTTTAAAAAAAAAATTGGGGAAAAATATTTATTTATTTCTTTATTTATGGTACTTCGGCCCCCCAATTGTCTGAGAGACAGCAACCCGGCCCCCGGCTCAAAAAGGTTGCCTACCCCTGACTTAAGTCCACAATATTATTCACATCTTTCTTTGATGTTTGTGTGTGTGGCAAAATATGAACACACCTGCCCATCATTTTGTTTGGTACTAAAAGAATTGGTATCATGTGATGAGCCTGTGTGAACAGTTCCAAAAAAGGCTGACTCTGTCCCCCAGTCTGATCTCCGCATTGCATTCTTAGGTTTGTTACACACTCTTCCTTTTCTTTTGCAGTATCCGAGTCTCTACTTGGAATAGGCTTAACTACTTGAAGAATGGAGTGTTGAAATCTGCCTTAAAAACTGCCATGTCACACGACCCTCTCTCTCCTGTTCTATCTGCCCCTCACATGGATGCTCTGGACCAACGACTCCTAAACATCTTGGCTACAGTAAAGCAGTGTACAGACCAGTTTGGGCCAGATATTGTGCAAGTGGAAGATAGAATGACACTTTCCCATTTGTAGCTTTAACAGATGTTGGTTGGATTCTTTAAAAGAATAAGAACAAATAATAGAAAAACAGCACAATTGGCTCTGCATGGCTATGGAGAGGATGAACTGGAATACCAGATTTGCTGCATTCACGAAGAAAGTATCAGAGGTTTGAAAGCTCTGCTGAAGACAAGGAAGTTGCCCTCAGGTAGCCCTAGATTGTTTTTTTGGATGTCCATTGCTGGCAGTGGATGTTGCACTGAGAATTCTCCTGGGATGCATTGAGAAGAAATGGAGCATTAATAAATACTGGTTCTAGAAAAGAGCCGTAGTCCCCTCAACTCTTCCAAATATATTAACGATTTAGTACAGTTCAGGTTTGTAAAAGATAGGCTGTCAAGGCATCCATACTGGCTACCTAAAAAATAGAGCAGCAGGGCAAATATGACTGCTGAAAAGATCTCTTGGTGTCTTTCCTGACACATATTTGAAGCATTTTTGTTTGGAATTTTCTCAAGAGCCCTATGAAGGAGCCTACAATTGCCAGTGATCAGCTCAATTCTAACATATGAAAGCGAGAGACTGTTTAGGTTGCTATTGAAATCTGTAACCCATTGACAAGGCTGAATGGATTCGGATTTACACGATGCTGCGGACCCAATCAATCATGACGTTTGGAGACTACTAAGCAATCCTATTCTGTGCTCCCACATATGAGGTTTTTGCTGCCTTGATGAATAATACTCTATTAATGCCTACCGTAATCTTTTTTTTTTAATTGATGCAGATACAACTGAACCAAATCATTCTTCTAAAAAGTGGTGAGGATCAAGCTGATTCAATATATCTTCTCATTTCTGACAGCTTTTCATGAGACAAATGGGGTTGCTTGCTGAATTTTGCAGAATGGGAAATGTTTTAATTAATATGTCACATCTCTTGTGAGGTAGCCACAGATACCATGGTAGGTGGTTCACTTGAGGTATTCAGTCATTTTTCAAGGCTGAGCTGAACCTACAAACTTTCTCAGCAGACTTTAAAGGTGGTGTATTTTTCTCCTTTTAAACACAAGTTGTAATCCAGTGGTTTCATGACCATTAGCCTGGAAATGTAGCTTGTATATGTAGCTTCAGGACATGTTAGGTGTCTTTTTTTCTGATAGTCCTGAAAATGAAACAATTCCCCCTCTGCCATATTAAGGGAAATCTGTGGAACCTTATTTCTGTGTGTCTATTTGACATGTAGCGTCCAGCTTGTATTGCCAGAAAACTTGGTCCATGGATCTTTTGTAATTGATTAATGTTCCTGAAATTAGTACGTGGGTTGCCAGTTAAGGAGAATTTATAGACCAAGCTGGAAAAGATGAATCTTCATCAGATATGGGGTGTAGAGCACACAGATACAAGAAGCAAGATAAGGCTTTTAAAATTTTCTCTTCCAGTAATTCTCCCTGATCTGGAGCAGTTTGAGACAGTTATCCAAGTTACAAGTTGGCCTAACCAATAGTGATGACAAACCATATCTATAGCAAGCTGTCTGCTTGAACAAAAAACAATTCATTAATTTGTTGATTTCAGGTAGGCATCTTGAATTACAATTACATCAGTTCATTGGAATATAATATGAAAGCATTGGGTCAGGTGCTAAGGTACGTAAGATACTTTGAACATATCAAAAGCATACCATCACAATCTTGTCTTCGGAAATTGAGTAGATGCTATTGTTGATGGAAACATCTTGCAGCTTTGTTGAGATTCTCAGAATATCCCCATATTCCCTTTATCCTTATGCAATCAGGCAGCTGCATGCCATTATGAAACAACTTGATCCAAGGTAGTTAAGAGTTGCTTATTTCTGTGCTATATATAATGGACACAGAAGTAGTTTTGAAGCTCTGGAATATTTGAAAGAGGTAACTCTTATCTGAACTGGTAAAGAGGCTGGAAGAAACTGGATAAGCTTCAGTTTTGGTATTTAATGAACTGGAACTGTCACTTAATTGAAAAAAAAACACAAGAAACTAACTTATTAAGAAGATAACTTATTTGTGTGGCAGCTGAAGCAGAATACTTGAGAATTATGCCTTTTCTTGGAGCTGCCAGAGGGTTGCCCTTTAAATAGAAGCTATTGAGAGAAGAGAAAATGCAGTGTAATCTCAACTGTGTTACATGTTTCTCTAGGGTCGGACTCTGAATAAATAAGTATTATGTGAATAAAGATTTTAATTTAAAAAAAGAGTGGGTTGATTCTTTCCCAGATTGTGCAAAGGAATTCTCTAGCATGGATTGTATTCCCAGTGCAAGGCAGGGGCCATTGAGCTCGAAGTCCATTCCACTTTTCTTCTCTGCATTTGCCCAGTGCTCATTTTCTCCTCTTTCAACCTAGTTTGTTCCCTCCCACCAGTATGGTGCTTCTGTCTTTAGGTTTTTATTTCTTTTCCTTCTTGATTTTTCCTGTCTCTGAGAATATTTAGTGCAGGGAAGTTGTGTGTGTATGTGTATATTCTGCCTTTTATTTACCAATTTTTAAAATCTCGTATTCTGTAGTGTACCAGAGCTTACTGAAGAGCATAAAGTAAATTAATATTTAGAGTGATGAGGAAGAGATCTCAAATCCAGGTGAGACAGTAATAGTTTCATCTCACTCACACACACACATCCCATATCTGCAGTAGCAAAGATGGGTGACCAAATGCATTCTGAGAGCTGTTACTGTTGGAGTCCAAGCCCTCTAGTGTGGACTAACCAACTCCACCCTCAGAGGGTGCTGCATTTGTTCAAAATAGATTACAAGCATTTTACTTCTACTGGGAAGACTATTTGGGGCTGCTGAGCCATGATCTAGTTGATTTTTTTTTGGGAAACAGGGTGAAGAATATTGCAGCAGAGGAGATAGAGCTAGGTCATCATGAAGCAAGTATAACTCAGACACAGTTTGTTGGTGCTTAAAGAATACAGTAGTCCCTCCACATTTGCTGCTTTTGACTTTTGCAGATTTGATTATTCGCAGATTTCATATGTTCTCTCTAGGAATCTCTAGATCCTCCGGCGTGACTGCTGGGAGTTGACCATGGAGTCATGCAGGAGGACCTAGAGATTCCTAGAGAAAACACTTCTCTCTAGGCATTTGTAGGTCCTCCAGTGCAAACTTCCACCTGATATTGACCATAGAGTTGCACTGGAATACATAGAGGTTCCTAGAGAGGTGAAAAATAGTTTTTTATTTGCAGTTTTCCCACTTTCATAGGGGTCCTGCGAATGTGGAGGGTCCACTGTACCGAGTGAAACCTAGTAAGGAGAAATCTCGCTTGCTTTTTAAACAAAATTATTGGGCTGCAATGTCTATGCTCACCAGGAGAGGGAAACGCTCATAGGAGTGTATTTCTTTGGAATTACATAGCTTTGATAAGCATTGCTGTTCTGAGTTTTAAAAAGGAGAATTTGATCCAGGCAAATAGTTAAAGAAGCAGGTGAGAAATCTCCTTTTTTTGGGGGGGGGGGTCTTCTTTCCTCAGCTTGATATGACACCAAAATATATCCATTCAGGCTCCTAAGCAAAAGCGTCATTGGTGTCGTAAATCACATTTATTAGACTTTAGTGAATGTGTTATAGACATGTAGAATACCTTTGCTTAATGATTAGAGGAATCCACTGATGATTTTTAATTTGTTAAAAGGGACAGAGAGAAATTGTAAGCAAGTTTCTCAAGTTAAGCTTTATGAAGGTGCTGATGCATGTTTCCCAAAATCTAAGGCTATGTTAGACAAAATGGAAGGAGTGTAATGGGTTTTAGTCCTGCTATTGAGATACCTACTCTTGTTTTTGCTGGTTACTAATGACTTGATAATTGCTACGACTGTGTCTTATGCTGTCTGCAAAACAGAGGCCCCCTGAGTCAATCCGAACTGCTGCTGAAACTGCTTCTGGAATCAACACCTGCTAATAGGCAAGTCTCAGAGGTTTTATTCTCTTCCAAAGCTGGCTGTGGAGGACCTGAGGTTTGTGAGATGCTTCATTTTCCCACGAAATGTTGCTGTTTGTTGTGGCATGCCTTCAAGTTGTTTCGGACTTATGGCGACCCTAAGGCAATGGATGGGATTTACTTGACAAGGTTTTGTTTTTTTCAGAGGGGGTTTGCCATTGCCATTCTCTAAGGCTTGAGAGTGTGTGACTTGCCAAAGGTCACCTAGTGCGTTTATATGGCTGGGCCAGAATTTGAACCTGGCCTTTAGTCCAAGTATACAACTTTGTATAAAGCGCTTAACAATGGCTTCACTAGGATTGGCATCACCCAGAATCACCCCCCCCCCCCACACACACATATTAATCTCTCCCATACCACACCATACAGAATCCTTAGTAATGTTTTTATACTAATATTACTCATAAAATGTAATTCCCATGTATGTTAATGGTTGTGACATAAACAACGGGTAAAATTAAAACTATACCTTTAAATTATAATACCATATGCACAGCCTAAATGTAGTTACATGTCCATAGTTTCATGAGGTTAAAGTGAAAATCTGGTAAGATTTGATGTTTTTAAGGTAATTTTAAAAGAATTAAAAATACATTTTATTTTTTATTATTTTAAATTTAAAAATTAAATTATTACTTTTTAAACTTGGGGCCTCTCCTTTCTCCTCCCATTCACACAATCACTTCAGTGTTTTAAGGGGTGCAGACAAAGTCCACAACCCATTTCTGCCCAAACGCAGGTGTTTAGAGAGCAGTGGTGCCATCCCTCCCTTAGGATGTCACCTGGTGCAGTATGCACTCTGCACACTCCCTTGGTCACTTCTCTGGTGGTTAGACTGCTGTTTTAGCTTTAAGGGTCTCTGCTGTGTCTTCATTGTATGCAAAACAAGAGCATCTCTTACATGAATCCAGGATCTTATGAACAATGAGGATTTGAGCTGTAGAACATTATTGTGAGAGTTGGTTAGGTTTTATAAAGCATATTATTTAGTGGTGGGTATGCTTCAGGATGGAGGTTTTGTTTTTTCTTATTTTTGCAGCTTGATATATTGCTGTAACCACAGAAGCTCACAAAGCTGTGTGATTGAAACGTAGAGTTATGGATTCATATTCTTGTGGAAACTGGGCTATGATGAATTTTAAAGGGACTTCGTTTTGCAGGCTGAAAGGTTTAATATTTTGTTTCTCACAGTGAAAAAGAATGCTGTATGATCTGTCTGCAGAAGAAGAAGAAGAGCAGCTAACTTTGTCACGTTCAATGCTGTGGATATAGCATATCTTGATTTCAGTAAGGCCTTTGACAAAGTCCCCCATGATATTCTTGCAAACAAGCTGGTAAAATGTGGGCTAGACAATGTAACTGTTAGGTGGATTTGCAATTGGTTGGCTGACCAAACCCAAAGGATGCTCAACAATGGCTCCTCTTCATCCTGGAAAGAAGTGACCAGTGGGGTGCCACAGGGCTCTGTCCTGGGCCCAGTGCTATTCAGCATCTTTATCAACAACTTGGATGAAAGACTAGGGGGCATGCTTCTCAAATTTGCAGATGACACCAAATTAGGAGGAGTAGCTAATACTATAGAGGGCAGGATCAAAATTCAAAATGACCTTAATAGATTAGAAAGCTGGGCCAAAGCTAACAAAATTAATTTCATCACAGAGAAATGTAAGGTCTACACTTAGGGCAAAAAAATAAAAAAATAAAATAAAATGCATAGATATAGGATGGGGGGACACCTGGCTTAACAAGATTATATGTGAGAGGGATCTAGGAGTCCTAGTAGACCACAAGTTGAACATGAGTCAGTGTGATGCCGCAGTTAAAAAAGCCAATGCGATTCTAGGCTGCATCAATAGAAGTATAGCGTCTAGATCAAGAGAAGTAATAGTGCCGCTCTATTCTGCTTTGATCAGGCCTCACTGGAATACTGTGTCCAGTTCCAGGCACCACAATTCAAAAAGGATGTTGACAAGCTGGAGGGCGACTAAAATGGTGAAGGGTCTGGAAACCATGTCCTATGAGAAGAGACTTAGGGAACTGAGTATGTTTAGCCTGGAGAAAGCCCTGTTTAAATATTTGAAGGGGTGTCACATTGAGAATGGAGCAAGCTTGTTTTCTGGTGCTCCAGAGAACAGGATCCGGAGCAACAGATGCAAGCTACAGGAAAAGAGATTCCACCTCAACATAAGGAGGAATTTCCTGACAGTAAGGATTGTTTGACAGTGGAGCACACTCCCTCGGAGAGTAGTGGAGTCTCCTTCTTTGGAGGTCTTTAAACAGAGGCTGGATGGCCATCTTTCGGGGATGCTTTGCTTGTGAGTTCCTGCATGGCAGAATGGGGTTGGACTGGATGGCCCTTGTGGTCTCTTCCAACTCTATGATTCTATGATTTCTTTTGCTGTTACTTTTTGTGGACTGGAGATCACAGCAATATGCCTTCTTTCTATGCTATTGTTAATTTGTGAGAAGGAGCAGAATCAGCACTGGCATGCAAGGAGACATGGGGATGCTGGCATGGGAAGTGTTGGGGCTTCATCTGGAAATCTGACTCTGTCATTGGGATCCTGCTATGTAAGCTACTCTGGGTTCTGTATGTTCAGAGCCCACTTTGAACACACAAGAGAATAGGGAAATATTATTCCATTAGTCTGCAGCATGGAGAGAGAAGGGAAACGGGATGATTCTGTTTGTTCTTCTGTGATTCCAGTTTCAGTTTTTGAAATGTTTCCTTCCTGAACTGCTGTAGGAACTTTGTAACTTTGAGAACTCACTCCTGAACTTGTTTTTCCCTTTTTGTTGCTATCCATCCTTTTTTCCTTTTGTGTTCTGCCTTTGGGATATTAAGTCAGCAAGAAAGCACTGACCCTTTAAAAACTGATCTGTAATACTCTGGAAGCCCTTCTACCTGATGAGGTGGGTAAATATGATTTAATCAGATAATAATAATAATAATAATAATAATAATAAATTTTATTTATAACCCGCCTCTCTGCATCGCAATCGAGGCAGGGAACAGCAATAATAAAAACATACATTTTAAAACATTCCTTATCCCAAATCCAACCCTCCCACCCCTTAAAACTAAATTAAACTATTAAAAAAAATAGAATTCAATAAACAGAACAATAAACAAACATATAGTAGCAGCATCAGGGAGGGGCAGATAAAACCATCCCTTCGAGCCAGAGTGTTATTCCGGGATGGCCTGAAATAAATAATATAAGCTGCAAGATGCTTATGTTATAAATACTAAGAGCTTGTACTTCTGGATTCAGAGCTGGAAACAATTTGGGGTATTTCCCTATGACCTGGGTTCTCACTTGTAAGCATGGACAAGAAGGACCCATACTGTACTTAGAAACTACTCATGGAAATTTTGGAAGGGGTTGTTGTTAACTGCCCTCGAGTCAGTTCTTACTCATGGCAACCCTGTGGATGAGACATCTCCAAGAATCCCTATCCTGCCTTGCCCAGATCCAGCAAGCCCTTGCCCATAAACCCTCCTGATCAAGTCTATCCATCTGGTTTGTGGTCTTCCTCTCTTTCTTCTACCTTCTACCTTCCCTAGCATTAGTGTTTTTCCTAATGATCCGTGCCTTCTCATGATGTGTCCAAAGTACGACAGTCTCAATTTGATCATCTTTGCTTCCAAGGAGAGCTCTGGTCTGATCTGTTCAAGAACCCATTTGTTTGTCTTCTTGCTATCCATAGTATCCTAAGTACTCTTCTCCAGCACCATATTTTGAATGAGTTAATTTTCTTTCTGTTTGCTTCCTTCACTGTCCAGCTCTCGTATCTGTACATAGTAATTGGGAATACAGTGGCCTGAATGATTCTGACTTTAGTGCTCAGTTGTATGTCTTTGCTCTTCAGTATCTTTTCCAATTCTTTCATAGCTGCCCTTCCCATTCCTAGTCTTCTTCTTATATCTTGACTGCAGTCTCCATTCTGGTCAATGTTTGATCCTAGATATGGGAGTTCTTTAACTATTTCAATTTCCTCATTGTCTAGACTGAATTTGTGTATTTCTTCTGTGGTCATTATTTTTGTTTTCTTTATGTTCAGCATCAGACCTGCCTTTGCACTTTCATTTTTGACCTAATATTAATGCTAATATGGTGTCGTCCGCATATCTTAGTTTGTTAATGTTGTTTCCTCCTTTCTTATCTCCTCCTTTTTCTGATTCTAATTCTGCTTTTCTTATGATGTTTTCAGCATATAGGTTATGCAAGTAGGGTGATAGGATACAGCCTTGTCTGACCCCTTTGCCTACTGGGAAGTACTGTTTCCCCAAATTCTGTTCTGACAGTGGCCTTGGTACAGATTCTTCATCAGGACTATCAGATGTAGTGGCACCTCCATGTCTTTGAGTGCATTCCATAGCTTTTCGTGATCTGTATAATCAAATGTTTTTCTGTAATCTATGAAACACACACTGATTCTTTTTTGGAATTCTTTGGCGTGCTCCATTAGCCATCATATGTTTGCAATGTGGTCCCTAGTGCCCCTTCCTTTTCTGAATCCTGCTTGCACCTCTGAGATCTCTCTCTCCATGTATGGTTGGAGTTTACAGCAGAATTTTGGCATTATTTTGCTTGCATGTGAAATTAGTGCTATTGTCCTATAGTTGCTGCAGTCTTTTGTATCAGTTAGCACTAAAGTTGCATCTGTCTCCGTTCATAAATCCTCATTTAACTGTCCCATAGTGGTCTGTCTAGAAACAGAGTGATCTGTGTCAACCAGGAGTGAGGCAGATCTACTGGCTGCAAACTGACCTTCATATGACCATGTAAATGACAGGATGCAAATTGAAGCATCTTCCAGAATCTGAATTTTGATACTTTCTCCAAAAGTACTTTCTCCAGGCAAACAGTGACTTCTAAAAGGAAAGCAATAGGTTTGATGAGATAATCCAACAAATAAATACGTTGCTTCTGCATAGACTACCGGTACCTATTTGCTGACTTTAAGAACTTTTTCCTGGTTATTTTAATTTCTACGCCTTCAGCCCTAATGTGGAAATAAGTCTGAGTAAATTCACCAAAAGAGTAAAGGTTTAGCTCTTAGTGTAATTGTGTACAGTTTTTCTGTAGTCGTGGAACCTACAAATTATTTTTAAATTCCTTGGATACCTCATGATTAGTTTCCAGATCTTTAGTCATCTTCTCAGATACTATAATCTTGCAGTGGATAAGTACTGATTCACTAATGCATCTATATGGGCCCAGGGAAAAAAAGATTATAGGACCAAGCAAAGCGTTATGCTTGTCTTTCTTGATACATGACCCCTTACTTCTTACAGGTGGATCTTGAGTGATGAAAGGTCAGCCTCTTTGGCTGCATCCATACTGGAAAAATAACCTGGTTTGGCACTTCTTTAACTGCCTTGGTTCAAGGCTATGGAATTCTGGGAACTGGAGTTTGTTGTGGGGCCCAGAGCGGAGCTGGGCCCCACAACAAACTCCAGTTCCCAGAATTCCATAGCCTTGAGCCAGAAAGACTTAAAGCGATGCCAAACCGGGTTATTTCTCCAGTGTGGATGCAGCCTTCATATCGTACTGACATCAGTGATTATTGTCTTAAAAGGAAACCTGAACAATGCCAGCACTACTACCCAGTCTGGACTCTCACAGAGTTCTTTACAGCTTGAAATGCTACATACAACATTAAATACACAAGGGAACTGTCAAATTAGCCATCTGTAAGCCGCTCTGAGAGCCTTGTTGGCTGAAGAACCAGGTATAAATACGAAATGTATAAGAAACAAATATATATTTTTTTAAAAGTATGACTAAAACTTCTACTGATTTTAATGCCTTAAAATGTGCTCTTTTGAGAGAACATTGCTGCCAAGAGTCTGTGTTAGATGGGTTTTATAAATTAGGTGACAATGTCTTGAACAATCATTTGTCGTGGTGGTGGTTGTGCGCCTTCAGTGGTGACCCAAAGGTGGATTTATCATGGGGTTTTCTTGGCACTTTTCTTCAGAGGAATGTTGGCCACTGCCTCCTTCTGAGGCTGAGAGAGTGTGACTTGCCCAAAGGTCACCCAGTGGGTTTAACATGGCTGAGCAGGGATTTGAACCCTGGTCTGCAGAGTCTAAAACACACTGCAGAAACAACCCAGTCTGAGACCTATTGAAGTGCCCTGGCTCAGTGCTAGGGGATCTTAGGAACTGTAGTTTATTGTGGCACCAGAGCTCTCTCTGATAGAGAAGGCCCAATGTCTCACAAACACTACAGTTCCCAGAATAATTCCCTAGCACTGAGCCAGGGCTGTTGAAGCGGCCTCAGACTGGGTTATGGCTGCTGTGTGTTTTGGACCTCAGTCTCAAGCCACTCAAAACTGAGGAGGGTTGCAGACTGCCAGAGATAGTGCAAACTGAGTCCACTTTAAGGGTTAGGGTTAGTGCTAGGGAATCATGGGAATTGTATTTTTTTCTGAGACATTGAGCCTTCTCTGTCAGAGAGCTCTGGCGCCACAATAAAATACAGCCCCCATGATTCCCTGACCCTTAAAGTGGACTCAATTTGCACTATTTCTGGCAGTCTGCAACCTCCCCTTAATTGAACAGAGGTTCTTCCCTCTGGAAAAACAAAGCTGACAGACACATGGGGGAGGGGGAGGCGCGAGGCGACCGTTGGGGAGCCGTTTAGAGGGCGGGGCCAGAACCAGGGGGCGGAGCCACAGCCGCCCCTGGAGGACCGGAGGCTGAGAGGATGGGCGAGGGCGCGAGAGAGACGTTCTGTCCCGCGTTCTGAACTCTGTGGTTAAGATGGCGGCGGCGGCGGCGGCGGCTGTGGAGCCTGAGGGGGCGAGTCCGTGAGGGCCTCTCCGGAGGACAAGGCAGCCCTGTGGGGAGCCGGGCTTCAGAAGCGGCATGTGAGGGAGAGCGGGAGGCCGAGGGCGCTGGCGAAGGCCCAGGACGAAGGCGGCGGGAGGAGGGGGAGGAGGAGGAGGAGAACGGGGATGGGCCAGCAGGTGGGCCGCGTCGGAGAGCCGGGAACCGCCGCGCTCCAGCAGCCGCCTCCGCCGCCTCCGCCTCAGCAGCAGTCCCAGCCCCAGCCGCCTCTGTCTCAGCCCCAGCGGCTTCGGGGGAGCAGCAACAGCGGAGGTAGGCCTTCCAGCCGGAGGCGAGAAGCGGCGGCTGCTGCTGCTGCTGCTACTGCCGCCCCCCGAGGCGCCGAGAGCGGCTTCAACGTCTTCACTCAGCACGGTGAGCGGGGGGAAGCAGGGCAGCCAGGGCGTGGGTGTGGCGGCGGAGGCGGAGGCGCCTGGCTGGGGCCTCTTCCTCCTCCTCCTCTTCCTCACGGTTTAAAGCGAGAGGATACGATCCGTGTCGGTTCAGACAAAGGTCTGCCTCGCCCAGCGCTCTGTCCCCGGTAGGAGGGAGGGCCTCATGGGTGCCCCAGGGAAGGCGAAGGCGAAGGCTCCTCTCGCTTGTGTTGGTTCCCCTTCCCAACGCCTCAGGTTTTGTGAGGATGATGAGGGGAATGGGGAGACGCCGGTTCCATGGAAAGACCCTAGAGCAATGGGGGCGGGGAACCACACACACACACACACACATTTTCTTCTGGACGAATTGATTTTGGGTGTGTCATAGGTGTGAAGTCCTTTTAAACCTGTGAACTACCTAGATGGGTGATGGCTCTGATGGGTCCCCGACTTCGACGGAATGGACCTCTCTGAGTCAGGGTGAAACAGTCAACTGCCTACAGCACCCGGTATTCCCAGTCGGTCTCCCATCCAAGCACCAACCAGGCCCGACCCTGCTTAGCTTCCGAGATCAGACGAGACTAGGGTGGATAGCCCTAGTCCCAGGATCAGTGAGGGCTCTTGCTTTTCCCAAACCAGACCCATCACATGGCCCTTATGGAACCTGGATGGAGTAGATGGGGCACACTTACTGTGCTGAGAGTCTTCCATTGTTGTTGTTGTTTTGTATTACAGGTGTATATCACGTTATAGGTGGCAGACCTGCATGAGCCAGCCCTGGCTCTGAGATCCTTAGGAAGGCTTTTCTCTCAGTCCCACCTCCATCACAAGCAGGCCAGTGGCGACACAGGAGAAGGCCTTTTCCATGGCTGCCCCTGGACTGAGGAACTCCCTTCCCAGGGAGGCCAGAGTTGGCCCCCTCTTTGTTGGCCTTTTGGCAGCAGGCTAAAACCTTCCTGTTCAGACAGACATTTAAAACAGAAAGTCTTTAAAGAACACCCTGGGGGGTGTTGTACTGTTTTAAAGTGTATGGTTTTTAAGTGCTTTTATCTTCAGTTGTGTTCTGTCTTTTAACAAGTGATCTGTTTTCGTAGTGTTATAGTTTAATTCTATTCTAATTCACTTTTGTATACTTTTAATTGTACTGTTTTGTTTTGTTTTTTAATTGTAAGCCACTTTGATTCCTAGTTTTTTTTGGGGGGGGAAGCAGGATACCATTAAAATAATAATAATAATAATAATAATAATAATAATAATAATGATGATGATGATGTCAGAGGTACATAACCTTTTTAGAGTGACCACTGTTGGTTTCGGTGATTATGAACCAAATACATTCCTTTGTTTGCATTTCGAATATATTTCACAGTCGGCCTGTAACTAATGTTATGACTCTTGCGTGTTCTCTTTGCCAAAACTCTGTTTACGAATGTGTATCTCAAGTGAAACTTGAAGTGGTACCTGGCCTATCTTATGACTGCCTCTCACTGCTGACCTGTCAGTCCTTGTCTTTTCTTTTTCTTGACAACTTCAAGTTATGTTGATATTTGACTAGGAGTCAGCATGGTGTAGTGGTTTGAGTGTTGGACTGTGACTCCAGAGACCAGGGTTCAGATCCCTATTCCTTGACCATGGAAATCTCCTGGGTGACCTTGGGCAAGTCACACACTCTGGGGCTCAGAAAACCTCGTGATAGATTTGCCTTAGGGTTGGTATAAGTTGGAAACAACTTGAAGGCACAGAACATCAATATTTGACTGTTACAGAATTCAGTGACTGAAACCTCTTGTCAAACTGCCCAGGAAGTTATTTTAGAGCTTGCTTTCCCATGGTTGTTATTCATAAGGGACCTTTTCTTCTAACTGTTTGCAGGCATTGTTACGCCTGCACAGCAATTCTTAAGTTAACAGACTGACTATGATCTTTGCTGGCAGGGATGAGGGCAGAGGAGAACTATATAGGTGCTGTCTTGGGAAAAAGTTATTATCTCTTCTAGGCTGTGGGTGAAGTACAGTGAGATTAAGAGCCACACTGGTCAGAAGCACTGAGATTAAATAAAGTATAGTTGGTTTCTTATTCCTGTTCTTTCTTAATCTCCTGACTTTATTTTGTACAGTTACAATTCTAATATTATGCAGTTTCTAGGACTCTTATTGCTGATGGTTGATCAGGTCTGTTGCTTTTTAAAAAGATTCTTGTGGGGAACCCAAGTAGGCAACCATAATCAGTTTTTAAATTGGTCCCTTTCATGAATTTGGAGTTGGCCAAAGAGTATTTTCAACTAGATCGCACAGGATAATTTTCTATCTTGAGTCTGATCATTTGAAATGCCTTGGAGGACCTTTACCATATGGCAATAATTTACTAAATTCAAGCTGTCTTTGATGCAAATTAATCTTTTGGATCTCTCCATTTAGATATTGTAGGTGGCCAGTAAATGCATAGCTCAAGGAAAGCTGTATGTACTTATTGCCAGTGTAAAGGTGCTGCTTCAGGCACCTTTCACAAGGTTTCCTATTTTACATCAGTGATTTTCAACCATTCCTATATGTAAAAAAATAATGACCTCATTCCATGTGGATTTGAATGCTGTGAAACTTTTGAGTACTGCACAGAATTCTGGGGCCTCTTATAGAGAATATGAGGCATTTTTATATAGTGTATTTCCAGATCTTTTCGGATTTGCTATGATTCCTTATTCCTGAGTCAAATGAGTAGATCACACCCAATAGACAGAATTGGACATTGTACTGTACATTGTAGAAGAACACATGAACGGATGGATGAATCTTTAAGGAACTCCTAAGTGTTTACTGTAGTTCCTCGTTGAGGAACCCTTTATAAGCTTATCAAGGCTTCAGGTTTATTTGGAACACAATTTGAAAATAAGGTCTCTTGTTCAGTGGGAAATGCAGCTCTTGAAAAATTGAGGAACTGGTTAATTTATAACCATGAAGACATGTTGCTAGGATACTTCCCTGTACTGCACTAAACAGATTATCTTAAATACTGTATCTCTCCATATGAGCCTGCTCATGTTTTGAAATCTTCTGGGGAGTTCCTTCTCATCACCCCCACTGGTACATCTCATGTGAACATGGGAGAAGGGCTTCTTGGTGGTTGCTCCCAGGCTCTGGAACTCCCTACCTGAAGAGGCTAACTGGCACCATCATTACCGTATTTTTCGGCATATAAGACGCTCCGGCATATAAGACGCACCCAATTTTAAAGGAGGAAAATCTAGAAAAAAAAGATTCTTAACCAAATACTGTAGTAAAATATTTTATATCAACTGTATAAAGTTAACAGCAGTTTAAGAACAATTTTAAGTTGTAAATGTAAATTTAAGCCAGCAGCAGGGCCAGGTATTGCACAGATTCCCTGCCCAACTTTCTTGCAAGTCTCCTGTCGCCTTATGGTGACTCCATGAATTTCTTAGGGATTTCTTAGGCAAGAAAGACTCGAGAAGTGGTTTTGCCAGTTCCTTCCTCTGAAATACAGCCTGCAGCACCTGGGATTCTTTGGCGGTCTCTCATCCAAGGACTATCCAGGGCTGACCCTGCTTAGATTCCAAGATCAGATGGACTGGTACCTTTGGAGTTTTTAGGCCATTGTCTTATGGAGTAATTTATGGCTTATTTTGACCCTACCATGAGGGTTTTCTTGTAAGATTTCTTCAAGGGGTTTTTTTTTGCCATTTCCATCCTCTGAGGCTGAGAGAGTGTGATTTGGCCAGAGTAATCCAGTGCCCTGGAGTAATTTTTGGCTCATTTTGACACTACCATGAGGGTTTTCTTGGCAGATTTCCTCAGAGGAGGGAGTTTGCCATTTCCACCCTCTGAGGCTGAGACAGTGTAACTTGGCCAGGGTACTAATCCAGTGCCTTGGAGTAATTTCTGGATCATTTGGATCCTACCATGAGCGTTTTCCTGGCAGATTTCTTCAGAGGAGGGAGTTTGCCATTTCCACCCTCTGAGGCTGAGACAGTGTAACTTGGCCAGGGTAATAATCCAGTGCCTTGGAGTAATTTCTGGATCATTTTGATCCTACCATGAGCGTTTTCCTGGCAGATTTCCTCAGAGGAGGGAGTTTGCAATTTGCACCCTCTGAGGCTGAGACAGTGTAACTTGGCCAGGGTACTAATCCAGTGCCTTGGAGTAATTTCTGGATCATTTGGATCCTACCATGAGCGTTTTCCTGGCAGATTTCCTCAGAGGAGGGAGTTTGCCATTTGCACCCTCTGAGGCTGAGACAGTGTAACTTGGCCAGGGTACTAATCCAGTGCCTTGGAGTAATTTCTGGATCATTTGGATCCTACCATGAGCGTTTTCCTGGCAGATTTCCTCAGAGGAGGGAGTTTGCAATTTGCACCCTCTGAGGCTGAGACAGTGTAACTTGGCCAGGGTACTAATCCAGTGCCTTGGAGTAATTTCTGGATCATTTGGATCCTACCATGAGCGTCTTCCTGGCAGATTTCTTCAGAGGAGGGAGTTTGCCATTTCCACCCTCTGAGGCTGAGACAGTGTAACTTGGCCAGGGTACTAATACAGTGCCTTGGAGTAATTTCTGGATCATTTGGATCCTACCATGAGGGTTTTCCTGGCAGATTTCCTCAGAGGAGGGAGTTTGCAATTTCCACCCTCTGAGGCTGAGACAGTGCAACTTGGCCAGGGTACTAATCCAGTGCCTTGGAGTAATTTCTGGATCATTTGGATCCTACCATGAGCGTTTTCCAGGCAGATTTCCTCAGAGGAGGGAGTTTGCCATTTGCACCCTCTGAGGCTGAGACAGTGTAACTTGGCCAGGGTACTAATCCAGTGCCTTGGAGTAATTTCTCGATCATTTGGATCCTACCATGAGCGTTTTCCTGGCAGATTTCTTCAGAGGAGGGAGTTTGCAATTTGCACCCTCTGAGGCTGAGACAGTGTAACTTGGCCAGGGTACTAATCCAGTGCCTTGGAGTAATTTCTGGATTATTTGGATCCTACCATGAGCGTTTTCCAGGCAGATTTCCTCAGAGGAGGGAGTTTGCCATTTGCACCCTCTGAGGCTGAGACAGTGTAACTTGGCCAGGGTACTAATCCAGTGCCTTGGAGTAATTTCTGGATCATTTGGATCCTACCATGAGCGTTTTCCTGGCAGATTTCTTCAGAGGAGGGAGTTTGCCATTTCCACCCTCTGAGGCTGAGACAGTGTAACTTGGCCAGGGTACTAATCCAGTGCCTTGGAGTAATTTCTGGATCATTTGGATCCTACCATGAGCGTTTTCCAGGCAGATTTCCTCAGAGGAGGGAGTTTGCCATTTGCACCCTCTGAGGCTGAGACAGTGTAACTTGGCCAGGGTACTAATCCAGTGCCTTGGAGTAATTTCTGGATCATTTGGATCCTACCATGAGCGTTTTCCTGGCAGATTTCCTCAGAGGAGGGAGTTTGCAATTTGCACCCTCTGAGGCTGAGACAGTGTAACTTGGCCAGGGTACTAATCCAGTGCCTTGGAGTAATTTCTGGATTATTTGGATCCTACCATGAGCGTTTTCCTGGCAGATTTCCTCAGAGGAGGGAGTTTGCAATTTGCACCCTCTGAGGCTGAGACAGTGTAACTTGGCCAGGGTACTAATCCAGTGCCTTGGAGTAATTTCTTTCCACCCCCGTCCTGGGTGCTCCAATGGACTCTTCCTGGGATGGGAGGATGTCCTCTCACCCCAGGAAGAGTCCATTGAAGCACCCAGGATGGGGGTGGAAAGAGGAGGAGCACATTCAACTAGCCAGGAAAAGAGGACTCTTTCCACCCCCGTCCTGGCTGCTCCAATGGGCTCTTCCTGGGATGGGAGGAGCCCACTGGAGCACCGAGGCTCAGGCTGAAATGAGGCCTACTTTTAGGCTAGGCCTTGGCAGTTTGCCCTCAGCTTTTATATTCACTTCATTAGGCGCAGCAACTTCCCCACCCTCGTTTTGGGGGAGAAAAAGTGCGTCTTATATGCCGAAAAATACGGTACTATTCTTTTGAAGGCAAGTGATGCCCTTTTTGTTTTGGCAAGCTTTTGAGTGCTGACTTCTCAGGGGGAAAAGGCCTCTCATATATTGTGGTGTTTGTTGTTTTATAATGGTTTGTACTAATTGCTTTTAATTTCATTGATATTTTAATTATAGTTTAAACTTTTGTACAATGTAATGTTTTTACCTGTACCTGTTCTAACCTTTGTAAGCCGCCTTGAGTCCCATTCTGAAAGGCAGGATAGAAATAAACATAATAATAAAGTTAACAGCACAGCCCAAGAGGCACAAGTAATAATGAACCCCTTTTATGAGTCTTAAGCATCCCATCAGGCAGAGATTCATATCTACTAATGCCAAATACACAAAGCAAAGGAGAAACCCATACATTGCAGCACCAGGATGGCTCTCTTCCCTTTTTTTTAATGCTTCATTAATTTTAATACATACAAATACATAACCAAATAATCAATATAGCAAAAGAAAAACATACATGTAGGTATATAAACCTACTAAACAACACTAAATTAAAATAATACTATATCACGCTAATAAGACACTAATCTGTTATAATAAACATTAACTAACTAAACACAGATTAACTAAAACACAAAAGAATTCTGACGACCTCCACTCAAACTGTAATGTTTGAGAGAAAGAAAACCAAATACCTTATTTTCCTGCGTATAAGACTACTTTTTTACCTGCAAAATCTGTGGCTAAAGTGGGGGGGGGGGGTCGTCTTATACGCCAGATATAAGGATAATGAAGATAGAGGTGCTAAAACTCTATATTTTGACTGGGGAAATGGGGGGGGGTCGTCTTATACATGGGTCGTCTTATACGCCGGAAAATACGGTAAGTACAAATATATTATTACTATACCATTACATATCCTACAGAATTCAACTAAGTATAATTACTAGTAATCATAACCACAAATCATGACATCATTAATTTCTTTTGGCTCAAAAAAATCCATAAACAGTTTCTAATCCTTCAGGGGGAAAAAATCAGTTGCTTTATCTTATACAGTCCAGTCAATCTAGCAACTTGAGCAAAGTCTGCAACCTTAATAACCCATCATTGGTACTTCTGTCCATTTACTGGTTTGTGCAGACAGTATTCTTGCAGCAGTTATCATATATTGAAGGAGTAATCCCTCAGTCTCTTTTTCTTTCTCTCTTATTTCTGCTGTCAGATTCCTCAAGTCCTCCTGTTCTTTTTTATTTCTGTGCCTCTGCATAAACACACGTCTCATGACTGCTTTACTGGCATCTTGCGTTGTTTTCAATTAGATCTCTGGAGTTGTATTCTCTATGAAATATTGCTTCATAATATACTTTGCTCTGTTCAAAAATTCCATATTTTTCAATAGGCGCTCATTTAATCGCCAGTTAAACTTTTTTTTATAGTCTTCCACTACTACAATTTTTTTTAAATTACCATATAAATCTTAAGCCAATAGCTTTTACCTTCTTACAAGTCTATCACATATGGGGGAAAAAGATCCTTCCTTATCCTGACAATCCCAAATTTATTTGAAACCTTCTTAGACACCAGCGTAGTTCTCTTGACAGAAATTCTGTTGACTGTACACACTCTCTTGAGTAAGAAATTCAAGACCTGCCATGGACAATAATATAAATTCTGGCCAAGCAGCCAAATGGAAGAGCTTGATAATTAGGGACTAAGATGATAAAACTGAGGCTGTCATACTTCGGACACATCATGAGAAGGCACAATTCACTGGAAAAAACATAATGCTATGAAAGGTGAGGGGAAGTAGAAAGAGAGGAAGGCCACATGCTAGATAGGTAGGCAATCTTTTTGAGCCGGGGGCTGGGTTGCTGTCCCTCAGACAATCGGGGGGCCGAAGCACCAAAAATAAATAAATAAATAAATAAATATTTTTTAAAAAAATAAAATATATATATGCATGCACACTTTCTCAGCCCCAGAAAAGCCATGGCAAAACCCCTGTGGACATTTTGCCAAGAAAAACCCAAGAACAAGTAATAACAACAATAATAAATATCATCATGGTGGGTGGCAGCGGCGGCGGCAGCAGGACCGGCCTGGGGCCAGTCCAAAGGCCTTGGGCCTTAGGTTGCCTACCCCTGTGCTAGATGGATGGACTCTATTAAGGAGGTCATGGGTATGAATTTGCAGGACCTGAGCAGAGCAGTGGAGGAGAGGGAGTCTTGGAGAAGTCTCATCCACAGGGTCGCCATGAGTCGAGATTGACTTGAGGGTGGTTCACAACAACAAATCACAGCTACGTATGCATAGCATTCTCCAGTGTCTTACTGTATGGAGACTTCAGAGTTTATTCCTGAATTCACACCAGGAATTTTGAGTTCATGTTCTATAGATGGGATTGAGGAAAAGTTTCCCACTTGTATTTTGATAGTCTGTTCAAAAACAGTTATGGGAGAAGCAGTGAGACAGAGACTAAAACCTGGTGCTACCTAGCAAAGTTGGCCTATGGGCCAAGTAGAAGAGAATGAAGGTAGATTGATCCTGTGGGTTGTTGTGGTAGAGCCAGAAGGTCTTGACCATCCAGAGTTCACTTCTTTCTCTACTGTCATTTGGTTCTTCCTTCCTGTACTCATGTCCAATTTCTCTTTGCTGACAAAGGCCTTTGTGCAGTATCTCTTTTTGTATGAAGAAAGTCCACATACCCTTCACCATCCAATTTTTTTTTCTGATTGTATGTAACATAATTCCCCCCCACACACACACACACTCCTCTCCTCACATTCCCAATTGGAAAGTTGAGGGAGTTAAACCCACACAGAACCCTCTGTGATTTGGAAATTTCCTGCCCTGTTGTAACATCCTGTATATCTTGAGTACAGAGTTGCTTAGTTAAAAATCTGATGATGTGGGGTGTCATTAACTTTGCAGTCCAGGTCATCCTATTCAGCAGATCTTATTGCTGCCTACAGACAGATCAAACCCCAATATGTCTCCCTGAAAATATGTTTGGGGTAAGACATGTATTTATTTATTTATTTATTTCATGAATAGGCTTTTATTTTCCTAACTCATCTTCATGACCTCAGACCTGGTATCATTTAAAAGCATAACAACTTAATTGCATGTATTGGTATATAGTTGTCTTATGGCCTTTACAGACTGCCAGAAATAATGCAGCTTGAGGCCACTTTAATTGTCCTGGCTCAGTGCTAAGGAATCATGGGGACTGTAGTTTATTGTGGCACCAGAGCTCTCTGACAGAGAAGGCTCAATGTCCCAGAAAAAAATACAATTCCCATGTTTCCCTAGCAATGAGCCAGGACAGTTAAAGTGGTCTCAAGCTGCATTATTTGTGGCAGTCTGTAAATGCCCTTAGTCTTTCTCAGAATATAATCTTGACCTTCAGTTCTTCTTTGTATGTGTTACATGTGGGCAGCTGGAGTACGGTGTTTATTCAGGGGTAGGCAACCTTTCCCCTTTAAGGGCCGAGGGACTTCAGCTCCCAGAATCCCAGGAGCTATTGGCCAACATGGCTGAGGCTTCTGGGAGCTGAAGTCCCTCGGCCCTTAAAGGGGAAAGGTTGCCTACCCCTGGATTTGTTCAGCAGAGTTATCTCCTACCTTTCTATTTTAATTTATCTTCAAAGTAGCTTACAACAGATTGTGATAGAATACATACATGCAATTCAGTAACCTGTCTTCTCCTTGCTGATGAATGGAACAAGGGAGTGCTTCCTTTTAGCTTTGCAGTCTCAGGGCAATTTTCAGTTAGAAGTGAGTCATTTCTGGCTGGTAAACTTGATAAGCAAGTTTCCTGCAACTGCTTACTTTTTGCACCCTGCCAACTGGACTTGATGCAAAGGTATCAGTAAAATGGTGTGGTCAATTTAATTGCTGTAAAATAGTTCTTCTTTAGTCAGTGATGACTTTGGAATTGCTCTTGGCCTTTCTTGTTATTCAGATAAGTATTTTCTTGGTGGCGTTCATATATGATGCTGTTGTCTTCTTCAGTTCAACACATACCTATAGACCAACATGAATTGTTTATTACCATTGAGAAGTGGTAATGATGTTGGGAAGACAGCATATGAATATGATAATATCTTCAATAAACCTGGGGGGGGGACGACTTTTTTTAATTATAATGTCTTGTTGCACCAAGAGGAATAACACCATGTGTAATGTGGCTTTGCAGGATCATCTTGGTGAGCCCATGAATTTATAGTACCAGAATCAGCTGAAAATTTTTCAACATACATGCAATAAACTCTTTCATTAGGTATTCATTAGTGCCATAGTATACTAATTTGAATAAAACCATAGCTGTTGTAATCTGTTGTTTTATCTTTAAAATGCAAAATAAAAACGTCCAAATTTTGTATGCATGAAAGTTGAAACCTTCCTTACATTGGGTTGCATTCTCTTGGATACCTACCAGTCAGTCCTTTACCACATTTGCTGTTTTTCTGCTCCTCGGTCTGCAGGCCTCAACCCCAAAGCCATCATTCCCAAATGTCCTCACAGCATTATGCATACATCTTCTTATACATTGGTTAAGTATCCAGTGGTCATGAGCTACTGTGTAATAATCAGCGTGTAGGGTGGAGTGCTTGGATGTTAAACTTTGCCTAGTGGTGTTCTGTATATGTTTTAGGATTGCTTTCCTTGGCATTTCATAGGAGATTGTGGATTAACTTTTCATGAAGTCAATCCTGGTGTGTTTATTAGGGAGGAACAGTGTGGTCTTAGGAAGCAATGATTAAATTGGAAAGTTCTACAAGAGCCTGTCAATGAACTGAGCTAAAACTGCTATCACTTTTATTTCATAATAGTTTTTAATCTCTCCTGTGTCTGACATCTATAACATGCAAAATAAAGGATGTGGTTAGGCAACAGCCTCTTGATGCCAATTTTTAATGTATCTAATTCCAGACAACCAATTTAGTAAAACTGAAACAAGTTACTGTATATACTTGTGTATAAGTCACCCTCGTGTGTAAGCTGAGGGTAGGTTTAAAGGCCAAAATTAATGGCTTTTGATATGACTTGTGTATAAGTTGAGAATAAAACTTTGGGGCTCAGAATGGGGGCTCCTCAGATCCATTCCATGGATAGGTGAAAGTGCCAGCAGTGTCTCAGGGGCCCAGCTGCCCTTGACCACCACCGTGGCCACCATTTTCCTACCCAAGCATTGGAAAAGCTCTCAAGGTATGAGCTTAGTCTGTCTTTGGAGTAGTCTGTAGAAAACCTGACCACCTTCACCCTCCCTGCCTCAGTGGGGAAGTGCCAAAGAGCCATGGCAGAGAGACCAGAGGGGATCAGTGATTTTTTTTTCCAGCTTCTCCTGACCTCATCTATTAATATCGCCATCCCAGAAGGGAAGCTCCAAAGAGCCGTGGTGGTGGATACAGCAGAGTGGATTGGGCTTTTTAAAGTTTCTCCCAGCACCCTCTTCGCCCTCCATCATGGTGGGGAATCCCCAAAAGAGCCACCAGAGAGAGAGAGAGAGCAGCCACTGTTTCTTTCAGGCTGTTCTTGCATGCATTAAGCTCTTGTACTCTTGGAGTCTGTGGTGAGAAAGTCTGAAAGAAGCACCCACCCCATCTGCTCTCCCTGCTATGGCAGGGAAGCCACAAGAAGCTGCCTCTGCCATCATTTTTTTTCAAGCAGGCATTACAAAAGCCCAGAAGCAGTGCTGCAGTAGAGTGAGGTACTACATTGACCCATGTGTGTAAGCTGACCTAGATTTGGGGTGTGTGTGACATATTTTTTTTACATATACATAAATGTATATGGTAAACATGAGGAACATAGTTCCAGGATAATATGAAACATTTTCTTATCACTGATCATAACATGCCACTACCAGCAGTGTGCTTCTAAATGTATATCTGTTTGTTTGTTTTTTAAAAAAGTAGAAAATGTACCCATAAGCATGCATCATTCTGAACCACAATTAACTATGCAATGATTAGTTACAACTCTTTATTGAGTGTACAATAAATGGGGACACTCTGTTTGTCTCTATCTTTGAAATAGGTCCAGACATAATTGTCTCATTCTACAGTGATGGGTCTGAGAGGAATGGAGTATATGAACTGCAACCCTTCTGATCTTGCTGGGTTGTGTGCAGGAGATAGGAAAGATGTAAGCTTCCAGGATGCTTGGCTTTTCCCATAGTAGGTATTTTACTTGAGTTTCAGTGTCCCCTCTTTTTTGATGCATTCACATCCTATTCCCCTTTTGGCTCTGCCATCAAACTCCAACAGTACTGCACAAGCAAATATGTGGACTGCTTAAGCTTTCTCACTGTTTGAGAGTCCATGCACACATTCCAGCTCAGTAATGGGTTATTAGCTTTATGGTTTTATTTTTGATTGATTCTCACGTGCTATAAAGGAACAGTTCTCTCTTTGTTAACTTCAACCAGAGAATTTTGATGGTAATTTGGGGTTGATTCTCCACATCTTTGTCCCAGCTATACAGAGGAGAAAATACAGGGAGTTGTTTGCATGTTACTGGAAACTGAAGTGAGGAATGTATTATAATAACTTCATTGGGACTAACAAAGTTTCCACTAACTCCACTGTTCCTCCGTTGGGGGCAAAAGAACTTCTCCCCCCTCTTACCTCCACCTTGCCTGAATGGGCTTTCCCTGCATTCCAGAAATGATTTTGGTAATATAAAGGTAAGTGTAGTAGAGAGGGCGGTTATCCCTTCCAATTCTCCTAGCTGCTGCACACTGTTGGAAACTGCCCCATTGGTCTTGTGAGTTCTAGTTTATCAGTGTAGGAATTGTGGTATTGCTCTAGAGACCTGTTGATTCGACATAATAATGAGCATTTGCATCTAGATGTATAAGCTGTCTGTTCCTCTGAGTAGCTTTTCCCAGTTTGGTGCCCTGCAATATTTAAGGCTGCAACTCTCACTATTGCAACTTTAGGTTTACATTTTTGAATGTGTTGTATAGAAGCCTGTAGTAGCCTAAGGTGAATTGACAATTCCTATAGTTGGCAATAGGGATAATGGTAATTGTAATCCAAAGCATCTATAGAGTTCATCAAGTTGGGGAAGGCTGCCAGATAGAGTCAGTTAGTAACATGTCATGGTTCAGATGCAGTGTTTTCTGCAAGTCTGTAATATTTGTTT
This sequence comes from Phrynosoma blainvillii, assembly GCA_026167975.1. Classification (NCBI taxonomy): domain Eukaryota; kingdom Metazoa; phylum Chordata; class Lepidosauria; order Squamata; family Phrynosomatidae; genus Phrynosoma; species Phrynosoma blainvillii. The sequence goes on from JANUYF010000004.1 coordinate 162,066,812, forward strand.
AGTTGATTTGTTTTCCTTGAGAAAATGAAAACTAGTTCCACATGATGTACGTCAGAATCATGTTACGACTGTAGGAACAGATTTGCAATATCACTTCAGAGATATCCTATCTCTGCTGATTGGCCCTTGAGCCTGGGAACATTTTAGCTAAAGCTAATAAGGGGGTTGGACTGGATGGCCCTTGTGGTCTCTTCCACCTCTATGATTCTGTGATTGTAATTCATGCCTTAGAGAGGAGAACTTAATAGAATGGGAGAAAACCTATTACGATGAATGAAATCCATGCTTTGTTCTTTCACCTAAAGAATTCTAATTATATTGGGCAGGAATCCAAATGTTGAATGCATTTTAAAAACCAGAAAATCATATGCCAAAGCAGAACTTCTCTCTTTCCTTATTGTCCTGGTCCACTTCTCTATTGCTTTCCCTTGCTTCTAGTGTCTTGATCCTCAACACCCAAGAATATGCAGTTAATTCATACACTTTTCTGCCTCCCTCAAAAATGGAACTTTCTGATAAATGTTTTGTCTTTTCTATTAGAGTAGGAATGTTCTGACAGGGCACATATTGCCAATTCATCAGTACTTCTGTTTAGTGTACATATTTCAAAGCAGAAACATTCAATTTGCTGTGGAATCCAGTGATGAATTTTCTTCAGCTGAAAGACAGTACTGAAGATCTTCCTCCCATTTCAGCCTAGAAGGAAAAGAGCCTGGATGACAAGACTTGCTAGGTTTAAAAGGGGGCTACTTTTGGATGTAACATTGAAGGGTATATGTTCCATTCAGTGACTACTGTTGAGCAAAAGTAGAAGGCCAGGTGACTTGTATTTCATACCACATCGGGACCAGCCACTCCAAATGTTATGTATTGCCAAACATTGTTGAATACTGATATTTCCTACACATGAAAGTCATCCTCAGGCTTAAGTGTACACAATCTATACTAGAAAACATAACCAGGGAGAGCCATGTTGGCCATACAATAAAATACAATAACATCGAAAACCCACAGCACAGTGATACCTTTATTGGGTTAACCAAAAATGTACATAATACATCATGCAAGCTTTTGAAGCTAAACTGACTACGGCAGGGGTAGGCAACCTTTCCCCTTTAAGGGCCGAGGGACTTCAGCTCCCAGAATCCCAGGAGCTATTGGCCAACATGGGACTATTGGCCAACATGGCTGAGGCTTCTGGGAGCTGAAGTCCCTCGGCCCTTAAAGGGGAAAGGTTGCCTACCCCTGGACTACGGTGTTAAAATTTTAAACTCCATTAGCAACAGAAATAATAAACTGAAGCTGATCCCACATTTATTTCACAATAATAGCATTTAATCTCTCCTGTATCTGACATCTACAACATGCAAACTAAAGAATGTGTTGTAGAGGTGGCCTTTAAAAGATTTTGAGGCAGCAGCTGCTTGATACCAATTTTTAATTTAACTAATTACAGATAGCTAACTTGATAAAATTGAAACAAGTTACTGTATATACTCAAGTATAAGTTGAGGGCAGGTTTTGGGGCTAGAATTATGGATTTTGATATGACCTCTGTAAAAGTCGAGGGTAAAATGAGTACCCAACTGTTGGGGCGCAATGAGCTTACAGTTGTAAACCGCTTAGACATCCCATAGCGCGATATGAAGCGGTATATAAATGAAGCTGCTTTGCTTTGCTAAAACTTTGGGACTCAGGACAGGGCTACCTGAGCCCATTCCATGGAAGATGAAAGCATCAGCAGTGCCTCAAGGGCCTAGTCTCCCTTGCAGCCGCCACCCTTTCCCTACTCAGGTATTGCAAAAGGCCACCGGGGAGAGTAGAGAGGGTTAATGCTTTTTTTAAGGTTCTTCATGGACAAACAGCTATCTTGAGATCCAGGCTGTTTCTTTCTTGTGGGGACAACACCTCAATGAGACCTCAATAACCCAGATAAGCCATAGCAGGGGAATTCAATGTTGACTGCCTTTTTTGGCCATGCAGTCACTGGGAGATTCTCAAAATCAAGGAAATTTAGTGTCCATTTGCAACTCAAAGAAGATACTTTCTTTGGAATCCAACATGTCTCCTTCCTTTTTGAAGCCACAGGCTTCTATGTAGGTAGAGAACACTGGATTTCTCAAGAAGCTTTCATGCTTTGCATCAGGAAAACTTTAGGTGGTGTAGAGGTAAAGCATGCTAGTCCAGTCCTAATATTAGAAAAAATTGCTTTACCTTTGTTGGAGGCAGAAGCCTCAAATAAGGTCCCAGTGTGCTGGCTCTCTCTTTAGGATTCTCCTATGACAGTTAAAATATGGTATCTTGAAATCCAAAAAACATTCAGAGGCCAGTACAGCTACCCATGAAAAATGCTTTGATTTTTGAAATATTTTAGATTTAAGAATTCCAGATAAGGGAGATTCAACCTGTACACGTTTTCTGTGACTGCCTTCATTCTGGTGTATTAATGATGATGATTGCTTATACGTACTGTGTACTTCATGCTTGTAAACTGCCCTGAAGATGAAATACATGGTGTTTGCTGAAAAGGAAGTCTCTAATCTAGTTGCTCCTACAGAAGCTGTTGCAGTAATGTTGAATATGCTTCCACATTTCCCTTCTAGATTGTTGGTTTGGCTCTTGCGCAAGAATCTAGTACAGCAAGAATAAAATCTTCTATGCCTTTCTTTGGAAGCTTTTCACAGTGGGTCAAGTAAAATGAATTTAATGGCAGGATTATCATTAACACCTCTCAAATTAAAAAAGGAATCAAGAGAGCAAGAAAAAAGAATAAAGAAATAAGAATAACAAAAAGACATAAAAATGACTTTCAATCTTTTCTTCAGAAGCTGTATCCTAATACATATTGAGCCAACTAAAAAAAAGACAAAAATACACTTCTTAGTATAATCTATCTATATTTCATTAGTACAAACAAAGTAAAAATTACCATATTAAACATTTGTCTTAGAAGAATTAATTGAAGGTTAGCTTTCTAGTATCTCTCAATTAATAACAGTTAATAATAACTAATCCCATTTAAACAAAACATTTCTCCACTCTTCAGAGTTCAGATAACAGGCTTCATCAATGACTGACTTCACTTTCCTAAAATTTAATATTTAAACTTGAAAATTAACCATTGGGTGCATTGTATAGCTCCAGTTTTCCCCATAATATAATCTCAATTTTAAAAAAGTTGTCTCAGTAAGACAAAATTATTATCTCTTTTTAAATCAGACAGTAACATATGTTTTTTAATTATCTTATTAAGATTAAGCAACAAGTCCATCTCATATCAGCACCATTTAAAATGTATTTAAACTATATTATACCTTAATCTTAACATGAAACCCTCCTCCCAAATTGATAAATATAAATTGAGGTAAAGCCCTCACAGTTAACAGTACATACATTTTAGGACAAGTTATCTAGAACTTTTTCCTCCCACCTGATCTCAGCCCCTCAATGATCAATAGCCAGTATTTTCCCCCAGTGTCATTGCTGACCTTTTTCATCAGAGCTTCACTATTCTCAGTCATAATTTTCATACTTCCAGAGTTCTCTGCCATAGTAACCTGATCTGTTCACTTGTTTACATGAACCTTCACCTGTTTACACGAATCCACCTGTTTACACAAACCTGTTTACGTGAACCTTCCTCTTCATCCCTCATCAGTTTTGTGCTGCCTTCAGCATCTCTAAGAACTTAACTTCAGTTTCCTATCTAATATCAGCACCACAAAATCATCTTCGTTCCTGTTCGTTTCCATCATATGGCAATATATATTGTAGTTACTCAGCATCCAAATCCTAGAACAATTGGCTCACCTCATCCACTCCACCCTTCTCAGATTGTTCAAAATATTCAGTGTTCATTTTGTATTTTAGTCTGTTCATCAAGGGCCTTTGGCCTGGTTTTTAGCAATTGTACTTATTTCTCTTATTTTCCTAGGCACTATTTGAAATTGACTGTGCTGGGCCCTGAGGAGCACCCTCCCTCTATTTTCTTCATATCCAGAACTGAAGTGCCTGGTAAACAAGAGCTAGCTTTATTTAAAAAAACAACCCCAAAAATTGCTCCAATTCAGTGCTCTCTGTTGTCAATGCAAATACAGTTTCTCCCAGTGTCTCCATTTTGTAATCCAAATTTAATAAATCCAAATTAAATAAATCCAGTATAACAGTAGATCTTTCAGATATTGCTGTTGCCAACCCATTGATCATTGCAAGTTTTGTTATTTACAGTTTTATTCAGAAGTGTCACTAGGGGAGTGCAGGGGTCCGGCCCCACACCGGGTGACATGGCGGCACTGGTCTCTTCATGAGGAGGCCACCAGCGACAGAGAGGGCTGAGCATGCCCTTTTGGTCACCCGCCAGTTAGCCCCCTTGCCTCCACTTGTTCTGGGTGACCAGGGATGGGGACACTACTGATTCCATTTAAACTTCTTTTGCCGGTAAAGAACACAACCAAAGTCAACCAAAAGTCTCTCCTACTAACGTTAAGTCTCTTCCTTACTTTTGAAAGAAGGCAACTTTTTGAGACAAAAAATATCACAATTGACTCCAAGATTTCTTTCATTCAAATGTTAAAAAAAAAAAATTGAAGACTAGATGTGAAATAAAGCAAGGAAAGATGTTTGGGCCAGTGTCAATTAAGATGCTGCCGGCCCTTTGGGCTTTGCAAATGGCAGTCTGGCATGATGATGAATCCTACCCCTACGCCCCAGTTTTGCTAACCGCTTTTTGTGGTTTCTATGGCAACTGCTGGGTAACGGGGCTCTGTGAGCAATCTCTTTCATCTACCCTTGATTTAGGAAGTTAAATTGCTAGCGGGACCTTACTTCTAATCAATTAAAAGCTGCTGTTGCTTGGAGCCCCGCAAAAAGGGAAAGTTTCAATCTGCCATCTTTCCTGGAAGTGTGACTTTTTCCTCAAAGTATGTACCTGTTTTTACTGCAGAAATAAACCTTGGGGTTTCCCCCCTACTCCTTGCTCACATTGATTTGCAAATTTGGACCAGTCTGCTAGACAGCGAATCTCACTCTAATTTCTGCATCACATCAGTAAACTATGATGGCTCTGACAATTCAGCAGTTTAAGCAGCTTCATTTATATACCGCTTCCTATCGCGCTATGGGATGTCTAAGCGGTTTACAACTGTAAGCTCATTGCCCCCCCAACAGTTGGGTACTCAACCTCCTGTAATTTCCTTCAAAAAGATCAGCTACAATTTCATGTTTGGACTGCTCTCATTCACCCATATTGCTAAGAATTCTGCTGTATTCCTGATCTCTTTCTGGGTCCTCTCATTTATCTTTTAACTCTTCAATAATCTTCTCTATCTGGTTTTATTTTCTTGGGCTAAGCACTTATCTGTTGCTTCTCCTGCTACTTCTTCCACTGTAGACAACCTTTTAGATAGCTTTGTTAGTGTTATGTTAATAGAGTTTTAGTGTCTTTCCAGGGTCCCTGTAATTTATTTTTAAACTGTGAGAGTAATTCCCTTAACACTGGATCCTCTGCTTCATCGTTTCTTTATCTCCCCTTTCCATTGTTTTAGTTGTTATGTGCCATGATAGCTTAGCCTTATTCATTATCAAGGTCCAGGCTTCGGGAGGGCGATACTAAATTTCAGAGGAGATTCAATTTTTGAATACCTTCTCATTCCAGGAGTTTGCTCCTGCTTTTTAAGTAGTTGTAATTTGTATTTAATGTTGCTTCAAGAGTATATATTGTAAGTTATATTTTATATAATTATTCCTTTTAGTTACACTGGAGTCTTGAAAACAATTGTTCAGTCCCATAAACTTTGTGTGCAGCTAATTCTCCCATATATCTTCTGAATTTCTCTGAAATAGCTGGTGGGTTTTGACCTTTGATTTAGTTAAGTTACATGTTGTAGGGTGGACACCTCCTTCAGGATGGATAAAAATGATTTATAATTGTTTTTAAAATTGGATTTTTAAAATTAAATTAAATCTATTTAAAGATATGTAGAGAGATCTTGTAGCACCTTTGAGACTAACTGAAAGAAAGAAGTGGCAGCATGAGCTTTTGTAGACTTGAGTGTATGAAAGCTCATGCTGCCAACTTCTTTCAGTTTGTCTCAAAGGTGCTGCAAGATCTTTCTACATACAGATTCTACAGACTAACATGGCTATATCTTTGAATTCTATCTAAAGATAGTTTTCTATTTAAGATATATTATGGTCCAAAGGTTGTTTATCATGAAATTTGAGTAATTTTTAATTAAGTAGCATGAGAATGTATATTAATGCAATGTTTAAAAATTTTGATAAATGAATCCATTAATCCATTCACAATGTCATACTCTTCCAGAGGTTTCTGTAAGATTATTGGGCAGTTTTTCTGTCTTGGAAATATTACAACAGATGCTTGGTTTATAGTTCTCAAAACTGTGAATTTGTGTCTGCAGAGATCACAATCCCATTCTTCTTTTGCAAATCTATGTACACAGAATCAACCCCTTACCTCTTAAGAGCTAAGTTTCAAAACATTCAATGAATAGACATGAATATAGAATACAGAAGCTAAAATGTAATTGTTTTAGCTAATTTAAACTATTTAAATTGTTATTAGTAAGGTGATGATTATTTTTTCTCTTTCCAATAGAGTACAGCAGAAAAGTTGTTCAAAAATGAATGATTAACTTATTAAATGGGAGATAGTTCACTTCAGATAATTTCATAATTATCTATCTGTGATGTGTTTCTAATAGTACAACCAAATCAGAATTTTTTATATAACTGTAAAAATAATATGAAAAGTTATTATTATAAAAATGAAACCTTCATCTGGTTGTAAATATTAAGATAATGGCAGCAAGAATGAGTCTTTGATAACTCTTGAGTTGTATAAAATATGTATTCTTCCAGTGAGGAAGAGTGCTCTGGGGAGGCGGGAATTCACATGATTAAATTGAGTCTTTCTGAGTAGTGATTTAAATCATGATTTAAATCAGATCCACCCAGCTTACCTTTACTTGCCCTGTCAGTGCCTTGATAAAGATCAACCAATTTGTAATACTGTTTTTAATCAGATTTTATTTAGTATTATTTGATATAGTTGGACTGTAATGCAAAATGGGATCTGAAACTGGAGAACTAGTGTATGCACTGCCTCCTGTGATGATCCAGGTTGAGGACATTTCAGAGATCACCAAAGGGTTGTTATAAACTTCCAGTCTGTACGTATATATTGATTAGAAGTGTCTATTTGGCCTAGTGGTTGTGAAATAGCTGAATTTTTAAAAAAATCTAGTGTCATTATGGTTTCTGAAGATAAATTCTGTTGAATAATTGGGCAGCTTACCTCATCACAATACACCTGCGGTTTCTTTTGGGCAGTCGTTAGTAATTAACCACAACACAGAGACTTGTTATATTAGCTGTGGTTTGATCTGCCACACAAATATGTATCTTGAAAGACACTATCCTAATTATAAATTATGATAATAGCTTTTAAAGCAACTAAATTGAAGCTTATATCAGGCTTGGCTTTGATTCTGGTTTCTTTTGAGTCCAACGATGTAGGAAATGCAGAACCCACAGTTTCCTTTCTAAGAATAAAGGTGGGATTTCAATGCCATCTCAGTTGGATTTTGGCCAGTTAACATTATGCTTGGCCTTTTCTTTCGGGCTGTGCACATTAAACAGATACCTTATTCTGAATTTACCTTAAATCAAGTTCATGCTGAACAACTCAATCCTAAATATATTTGGACTGCAACATTGCGCTGATGTGTTTTCTGTTGTTGTACTGATGTAACAATGAAACAGCCCATCTCAGTTCTTTTGTTGTTCCATTTCATAGCCATAAGCCAAATCATCATGTCTAAACTCTATGCAGGCACTTACCTGATAACCGTTACATATCCCTTTTCCAAGTCATCCCACGCTTCTACAAGTACTGTAGATCGTTGCTAACTGAATGTGCAGATCTGTATGCAGTTCTTCTGCTCAGAAACCCTTGAAAGGCTAGTATGAACACATCTTTATTGAACACAAAAAGATCTGGAATGCTGCTGGGTGTGCAGGGAGGTTGAAGGATGTGGAATGGCCATGTCCCAGTTTTCGCCTTACATGTAAGCAGGCATTCCTTTTTAGGGCTTTAATGATTTAGAGAAGTTGAAATCATAAGAAGTTGAAATCATACTATCATGAGATGGTAACCTGAAACCAGTTAGTGTCTTAGGCTGCATCCGCACTGCAGAAATAATCTAGTTTAACTGCCATGCCTTAATACTGTGGAATTCTGGGAATTTTAGTTTGGTGGGGCACCAGAGCTCTCTAACAGAAGGCTAAATATCTCATGAAACTACAGTTCTCAGAATTCCCTATCATTGACCCAGGGCAATTAAAGTGGTGTCTAACTGCGGTGCGGATGCAGCCTTAGAGGTTTACCTTTAGAAACCACTGTTAACAGAGTTTTCTGCAAGAAAAGCAAGATGAAAATGTTTCAGATAAGTAAATCTTACTTGATCTGCTATTAATCACTGTTTCTCATATGGGAAAATACTTGAGTAGGGAGAAAAGGTTGCATTCTTATCTTTACCTTTGCACATTAGTAGCTAGGATCCCAAAATATCCAAGACATCATCACTGAATATTAAAATGAAAAAACGATAGCTAAATGTATTTGTTTCTCAGGTCTTCAAATAGGTTTTGTTGGAATATTGGATTTTTCTCTCCGTATAAACAAATGGTTTTGTTAAACATGATGCTTTCCATATAACTTGACAGAGATACTTAAAATGAACATATGAGTAGGAAATAAAACTACAAAGTGTTTGAAGTACATCATGTTCAAATTCATTTAGAGCTTTACATGGAACTGTTTTATTGGAATATTTGTAATTTCATTTAAAAAAATATAGTCAAGATAATTATTCAGTGAATCACTGTTTATCAAAATCTTAATCCAAGCATATCTAGCAACAATACTTTTTATTTAATACCTCACTACTCTTTTTTACAGTAGAATTTGAGGAAGAATCCAAAGCATTATATTTTTATTTTTATTTATTACTTGTTTCATTACATCTTTTAAAAGTTGTTCTCATTGTTTTACAACAATAGTTAACCAATTAGCATAACAAACATAATGATTTTAATACATTTTGCTCTAATACAATGAATTCTTTAAAAATAATTGAGCATTATTTGACAAAATTTGATTGGCCAATCTCAAGTTTAGAGTATTTGCCTCCAGTTGAATGGCTGAGACCTACAAGTGTCTTATACCTCGATGATTTCTGTTGAGTTGCACCAGTGGCTCCCCCACAACTTAAAAAGTTTTTTTTTAAACTTTGAAGATATTAAAGGAAAGGAATAGCAGAGAGGGTGGCTGACCAGATACAAAAGACCAAATCTTTTCCCTTTAGCTACATAGAAGAAGGAATGTCAGCAGGTACAAACATTACCTTTCTATACTGATTTTAACATACCTGTATACAGAGCCAGTGTGGGATAGTGGTTTCAATGTTGGACTAGGACACTAGGAGACCAGCGTTTGAATCCACACTCAGCCATGGAAACCCACTGGGTGACCATGGGCAAGGCACACTCTTTTAGCCTCACAACAAGGCAATGGTTAAACCTCCTCTGAAGAAATCTTGCCAAGAAAACCCCATGATAGAATGGCCTTAGGGTTGCCATAATTTGGAAATGACTTGAAGGCACACAACAACATTAACATAGGAGAATCTTGTCCTCCGCTGAAGCTGGTTACTCTGGCTAAGTGAAGATTTAAAGGGTAAAGGTATTCCCCGTTGACAAGGTTGTCAAGTCATGTCCGACCATAGGGGGCGGTGCTCATCTCTATTACTAAGCCAAAGAGCTAGTGTTGTCAGAGACTACTCTGTGATCATGTGGCCAGTATCATTGCACAGAACACTGTTTACCTTCCCACTGAGAAGTGGTACCTATTTATCTACTTGCATTTGCTTACTTTCGAACTGCTAGGTTGGCAGAAGCTGGGACTAGTGATGGGAGCTCACCCCATCATGCAGCACCCGGGTCTTAAACTGCCAACCTGTCGATCTTGCAATCAACAGAGTCAGCGTCTTAACCACTTGAGCCACTGTGAAGATTTACATTTGAAAAAAAATCTAGAATAGTGTTATTTCTTGTTAAAGTTTATGAGAAATAACATGTGCTTTTAGATTGCAGGATTAAATGTCATTACATTGCTGAGGAAATACTCCATGTATGTGTGTTAACTGCCTTTGAGTTTTAACAGTCCTGTGGATGAGACATCTCCAAGCCCCCGTCCTCCACTGCTCTGCTTAAATCCTGTAAATTGAGTCTTGTGACCTCCCTGATTGAGTCTAACCATCTTCCTCTCTTTCTGCTGCCCTCTACCTTTCCTAGCATTACTGTATTTTCTAATGAGACATACCTTCTCATGATGTGGTCGAATAGGACAGCCTCAGTTTCATCATCTTGCCTTCCAGGGAGTATTCAGGCTTATTTGTCTGTCTTTTGACTGTCCATGGTATCCTCAACACTCTTCTCCAGCATCTCAAATGAATTTATTTTCTTTCTATCAGGTTTCTTCATTGTCCAGCTCTCACATCTGTACATGGTGATGGGGAATACAATGGCTTGGACAATTTGATTTTAGTGTTCTGTTGTATATCTTTATACTTCAGGATCTTGCTAGTTCTTTCATTGCTTCTCTTCCCATTGTAATCTTATTTCTTGACTGTAATCTCCATTCTTATTTATTTTTGATCCAAGGTACGGGAACTCTTTAAACTATTTTGCTTTCCTCATTATCTAGGTTGAATGTATGTAAATACCCTGTGGTCATCATTTTTGTTTTCCTTATGTTTAGCAGTAGGCTAACTAACTAACACTAGGCCGGCCTTTACACTTTCTTAGTAATTGTTCCAAAACTATTACGTTTTCTGGAATTATTAGTGCCTTGTTAAAAGAAAGCAGACAAACAGGTTGTCATCTGGTCTTTTAAATGTGTGCCATGTTGATATTAATAGTGCTCCATAATTTGAAAGAATACAAACAGTTCTGTCCACTAGTGAGAAAATAGTAGAGGTGACAATGGGATGCTGGCAGAAACATTGGTAGAAACCAGGGACCCATCCTCACATGTGTTTATTTTTCTGTTTTGTACAGGAGTATTTACCACATCTAACCCTTAGGTTAAATAAAACAAGAACCATGAAACTGACTAAGAAATTCATTAGAAAGGTACTGCACCCACTTATTTATATAACCTTCCTCCTACCTAACTAGATATGTTGCAGAAGGACACATGCTTCTCTGCATATATGAAAAGTCTACAAAAATAATGGCTGCCTGGTTGTAAAATAGATAACACCTTGGAAAGTAATTACTCCATGTTTTCCACCAGGGGATGCTGCATGCCATAACTGATTTACAGTTGTATCTCTTATACAAGGTCTGCAGAGCATATGAATACAAGATATACAATAATTTGTGGAGTTAGGGGCCATGGGGGCACTCCATCTTTAATGAGGCCACAACTATTTAGGTACAAAATATGGGAAGGCAAACACTGTGGATCATATGTCTTTTTTCTGTTGACGGGAGAGAAAATACGCACGCAATCCTTTGAATTGTAAATGACTTTAAAGGCTGTTTAATAGAAAAGGCCTTTGGCATATTTTGAAACAAGACTCTCTTTATTATTGCAAACAATACTGTGCTTGGTTAACTTTTTACTTTAGACAGATTGGTTTGTAACATAAATCTCCACAGAAATTTTAGAATGCAGATTACAAGCTAGATCTGTACAGTAACATGGGGCTGCATATTCTTACTTTTCCTTCCTTCTTTTCTTTTTTTTTGAGTTACCTCTGAGGAAACCTAAAATACAAGTACAGAATACAGTTTTAACTAAAAATAAAAAATGAGATGGTCTTTTATTCTGATTACCTGAATATTGAAAGCTTTCTGTTTTTACATTATTTTTGTACTGCTGTAAAGTTTTATTTACTGACAAGTAGCTATGACATATGCCAGCCTCTTTGTAAATCTTTGACTTATTCACTGTAGCATAAGAAACACAGGCATACCTCAGTTAACAAAGACTCTGTTAGTGAAGTTCTTTTAACAAATTCTTTTCCCACCTACCCAGACCTCCTTTTCCTCCTTGTCCTCTGTCTCATTAGATTTTTTTTAGCAATATCAGCATTGGGAGAATAGTGGAGGGAGCTGGAGAAACACAGATCTTCAGTGCCGGCTTAAGGCAGTGTGTCTGCAGCGAACAATGCAGTAAAGCTTGAGCTGGGAAAGAAGGGAATTCTACTCTAGCTGATGCTACTGTAGCATGTACACCAGTCTACAACAGGCAAGATAAACAGCAGCTGCCTTACTGAGCATGCGTGAACATCAGTACAGAGAGAAAAGGGGAAAACACATCAGCTTGCCTTAACAGCTATCCCCATCATGTTAAAAAAAGAAAAGAAAAAGGATAGGTGTAAATGTTTGGTCCCCAAAATAGAAAACATAAGAAAAGAAAAGGCTGGTGAAAGAAAAATCATCAAGTGGTCTCTAGAAGATTCAAAATGTTTTTGTTTACTTATGCAAGGCTGCTCTGATCAGTTTGTGTCATTTAACATGTATATATTGTTTATTTGGAATAAAATAGTGGCTGAAACATGTTGAATTGCTCTTCTTTTTTGTGGTGTAGGGACCTATCCCTATGGTTTTCATATTATTTCTCCCTCTGGTCAAAAAATTTCTGTTAAAAGACATTATGTTTAAGAACATATTAACTGAACATTGTTAACTGAGATATACCTATGCTTAAGAGACAAATGTTCAAGGAGTACAGCTGTAGGATTCAACTAAGAGGGAGAACCATATTATTATTTTGAGTGTGAGGTCGTAGGCTTTCATGGCCGGCATCCATAGTTTTTTGTGGATTTTTTGGGCTGTGTGGCCATGTTCTAGAAGAGTTTCTTTCTGATGTTTTGCCAGCATCTGTGGCTGGCATCCTCACAGAATGCTGGAATGGAAGAGAGTGGAGATATATATACCTGCTCTCTTCCATTCCAGCATTCTCTGAAGATGCCAGCCACAGATGCTGGCGAAACGTCAGAAAGAAACTCTTCTAGAACATGGCCACACAGCCCGAAAAACCCACAAAAAATATAATTTTGGGTTGCAACACAACAGCAATTTTACCTCTTCCTTTCCTGAACCCCGCTTGGACCTCTGGGATTTCATCCATCTTTCTTATTTATGTTCCATCTTTCTCTTAAACTGGCAGCTCCAGGCAGATTATTAAAAGGCAGAGAATAGAATAAAACAAACAGTTTAAATATATAAATTAACATTAAAATTGAAACGGTATTAAATAACAATCAGAACCAATTAAACCTTCCTTTAAAACAAATTAAAAAACAATATAGCACATTAAAACCTCCCCGTCCCCCTCCCCCCTTTTTTTTCCTAGTTAAAATCAGTTTCCAAAGTCTTGCTGGGAAAGAAAGATCTTACCTGCCTCTGAAAGAAAAATAAGAAGGTACCCTCTTAACTTCCCTAGGGAGAAAGCTCCAAAGTGTGGGGATAGCCGCAGAGAAGGCCTTCTCCCATGTTTCCACCAGCTGTGACTGTGAAGGAGGTGGGATAGAGAGAAGTGCCTCCCCCTGCATATCTTAATGCAGGGGTCGGTAACCTTTGTTGCCGGGGGGGGAAATGCTGTGGGGGCGCTTGCTTCCCCCTGGCCACGCTTGCGCGCGCGCATGCTTTCCCCCGTGACGTGCCCGCCATTTTGGAAGCCCCCCACATGGGGGGGCTTCCCTGGGCCTTTTAAAAGCCCCTCTGCACCCGTGGTGGGCGAATTCGCCCGCAACAGCGGCAAGGGGGCCTTTTCAAGGCTCAGGGAAGCGGCTGCGGCGGGCAAATTCGCCCACAGCAGCCACGGGGGGGGCTTCCCTGGGCCTTCTAAAGGCCCCTCCACACCCGCGGCAGGCGAATTCGCCCACAGCGGCATCAGGGGGGCCTTTCCAAGGCTCAGGGAAGCGGCTGCAGCAGGCGAATTTGCCCACAGCAGCCACGGGGGGGGCTTCCCTGGGCCTCCTAAAGGCCCCTCCGCACCCGTGGTGGGTGAATTTGCCCACAGCAGCGGCAGGGGGGCCTTCCAAAATGGTGCCCGTGTTGCGCGTGCGACGCGGACATCATTTTGGAAGGCCCCCCCACTGCGGCCGCCATTTTGTTTGCCAAAATGGCGTCCATGAGTCGTTTGCCCATGCGCAGGAGTACTGTGCATGGGCAAACGACTCACAGCAGCCATTTTGGCAAACAAAATGACGGCCGCGACACTCGCGGCAGGGGTTGGCGGGGGCCGGCTGGCGGGGGTCCGCGGGCCGGGTGCAGGCCACGGGCCGTAGGTTGCTGACCCCCTGTCTTAAAGCTTAGACAGGCTCATATGGGAAGATACAGTTCTTCAAATACCCTGGGCCTGAGCCATATAGGGCTTGATAGATCAAAACCAACACTTTGGTGTGTGCCCAGAAACAGATGGGCAACCAGTGGAGCTGTTGCAGCAAGGAAGATGTGTGCTCCTTGTAACCAGCACTCATTAGCACACTGGCTACAGCTCTTTGGGGGCCAGATTAAATTGCCAAACATTAATTATAGTCAGTCACATGTAGAGTACATTACAGAAGCACTGGCTTTAACTGTGCAGATGCACTTCTGGCCACCACAGACAACTACTGTGGTTGTCATGAAGTCCTGAGCAACTTCTGAAGAGGCAGTTTCAGCATGGATGCCAAACCACAAGCTGAAGGGACTCCAACACCAACCCTGAGACCATCTCAGCTAGCCCAGGAAGGGAGACTGTTGAGCAGCAGGGTGGGCAGTATGCCAACAAAATCTCTCATCTGCATCGGCTGCCCAATTTTAAATACACACACTCAAACTCTGCAGACTGTGGGATAGGGCACCTGGCCAGGGAGATGGAATCACAATAGACCACTGCAACTCCACCTCCCTCACTCCCAGGTTTCTCCTGGATAGAGAAACCTGGTGGGCAAAGATGAGAGAGATTAGCCCTGCTCCTAGCTTCATCCAGCCAGGTCCCTGTGATACAGGTCAGGTCAGCATGCTCATCCAAGATTGGTTCCTAAATGGCAGTTGTCTTTACATTCACCTCAATTCACATTGCGGAATAAGATTCCTCACAGAGCCTTATTCCATAGGCAAGGAAAAGAGAGAGGTGTTTGTTACTAGCTGGGTTGCGTTTCTACACACTGCAGGAAAGGAGGATATCGAGCAGCACTAAAATGTCTACAGAAACAACTTTTGTTTCAAGTCTGTAGAGAACATCCTTTAATTCCTTTCTACTAGAAACAGATCTGCATCTTATTGTAGCTTTTACAGAGGCTTTAATTCGCCTGGAAGCCAGAAAGGGTATGATGTCACTGGTTTTAAGAGGTGACTAACCTTTACATAGAAACCAAGTAAATTGTGCCTTTTTTGGTATTAATATTATATTGTCTTGTGTGATTTTCCCTTTCTAACTCAGCTCAGAATATATAGATAACTGAGTCTTAAGACTAAGCAACTCACAAAGACAGGTGTAATGGAGACAAATGTTAGTGAGCCCTCCTAGGACAAACAGCTGATGCTGTCCTGACCAATCCTTTATAGCATTCTGCTCATACCACTGCTGTGACAACAGGCTTAAAATGATGTAATAGCGTCCAAGTTCATCTCTGTGTGGGAGGAAGGCTCTTAAAATAAGTTGGCCTTGCTTGTAGCTCAGTATTAGTATAGATTATTTCTTCCATTTGGCTTGTGGAAGAAGGTGAAAGAAAGCTGATTCATGAGTGGTAGGCTCTGGGTTCAAGTCCACTTCTATTCACCTTGTTCTGGAGGAAAGCTTCATGGAATAGCTGTAGATTTACCAATAAAAACAATTGTGCTGTTTTTGCTAAGCATGCAATTTACTTCTTGATATGAATTTGAAAACTGGTTAGACAGGTATCCCAGTGGTTACAAAGACAGTGTTCAGGATTTTGCCTTGGAAAGGAAATGTAATTCTTCCGCCATACAAAGCTGAAATGCTCAAGAAGCGAAATACTTTGAAGGTGCTTTCGTCTATATGGTGAGGAATAGACTGTGCATTTATTTCAAATCTATAGGGCACTGTTTCACTCTAAACATGGCTATGACTCTGTAGTAGACAATTGTCTAAAACCATCAGCTATGAAAAAATGGCGTTAATAACAGTGGATCAAATAAATAAATAAATAAAATTTATTTATACCCCGCCCCTCTGTCAACCAATCGAGGCGGCTTACAACAAGATTATGTATTTGAATTACTGACACCTGATTATTCAGAAGTGTTTAGAATTACTATTATGCACAGATTTCTACAGCCCAGTACTAAACTTTAACTTTACCCTCACTTTTCCATTTGAAGATGTATGTTTGTTCCTAGCACTTAGCTTGAGGAGCTGCAGTAAAAGTTGAAATCATTTTTATTATCTATTTGCTTTGGAAGAAAGGGCTTTCTTTCTTGTTACCTTTATTATTGTGCTTTTCCTTTGAACTGCCACTCAAGAATTCATGATTTCCTTGGGAGACCAAAGGAGATTTTGTAGATGCTCAGTGGATGTCTCACTATTTCTGTATCTCCCCTTTTCTGCTGCCATCAGCACCCTTTAACTGAAGCAATATGAGTCCTTAGGCTTACTCCTGGCTCTGCCTTGAAAAAATGGTTTTATCGTATTTTGTTGCTTCTTACTGTAAACTGCTTTGGGATTATTATAGTAAAAATGGAGAACAGTTTAAAATATTCTTAAAACATAGACTATCAATACAATCCTTTTTTTTTTTTTTTTTTGTGGATTCAAAGGGGCAAGAAGCATTTTTTAAAAGAAAAAGCAGGACATGCAGTGGTTTTCTATTTGAGCTGTATTCTGAAGATAGTGTGTCTCATGTGAAAATGGAAGTGGACAAAAATTCCCATTATCTGGTTGTATCTTCTGAAATGACAGAGATACTTTTTTTGGTGTTTGCAGTTAGTCATAGTCACACACATTCCTGGCCCCCCTGTATGGCTACTTACAAAAGATGTTTTTCATTAGCCTTTGTGATTTCATTGCATGTCTTTTTGCCTAATTTCTGTTCTTATTCAGGAACTGACACATGAATGTAACTTTTATTATTAGAAGAGAATATTAAAAGTAGAAGAAGAAAGTGATAAAGTGAAGGATTCTGCTTTCCCTTCTTTTGCAGTCTGTAGATTTTCTATTACCTAGGTCAGTGATTCCCAAACTGGGCAGTATGCCATGCCACACACACACACACACAGGGCGATGGAAAGATCCAAAGACGTGTTGAGGAGAAAAGGGATCAGCAGGGGGGCTGTGGGAAGGGAAAGGGGGTGGCAAGGGTGCCTTCAGTCAGAATTTTGGTGCACAAGAAAGACAAGGAACCAGTGGCCTTAAGGGCCATGATGAGGATGAGGGCTGTATGAAACATCTTTTCAGAGTCTCTTAAAATCACTGCCCAGCCTTGCTGATCACTTTGTGTGGTGGTGCCTCCTGCTCTTCCCCTTCCCACATAAGCCCTTAGCAGCATCTTTTGCTAGTAGTGGCATCTTTTGCTAGTAGTGGAAATTCTCAAGAGGCTTGGCATTGCTTCTGTGGCTCTGAGCAGAACCATTTTGAGAGACTGATTGACTGGAAGAAGGAGTTAGAGTACATAGCAGAGAGGGAGAAGTGATAGCAAAAAGGAGCTTTCAAATTTGGGACACTGAGCTTTGTGAGCTTTGCCAGGACTTGGCTGGCAGGTTGGACCTGCTCTCTTTCATTGGACAGGCCGAAAGAAGAAATAACAGATGAAACAATGTTTGGTGGGGGACACTTGAAGCTATATGGGGAAGACATGTCTCTGGGGAAGGAGGGGGAAGAGTATTTGAGATCAATTTGGAAAGAGTCCTTTGCAGTGCAGCAGCTCCTGTAGTTAAAATCTCCCCTTTCCCCATCCATGCAAGTTTCCAGTCCAGAGCATGTGGCTTCTGTAAACCCCCTGTACACACACACTGGCTATGCCCCTCTCTGCCCCAATGAAGAAGGATTGAGAATCCTTCATCACTGAGGAAGGGAGCAGCAACTGAGCAGCCAGTCAGCAGTGACTGAGAAGCCTTTTGACAACACAAGCGAGAAGCTTCTCATTCACTGCTCAGCCAGCTGCTTGGTTGCTGCTCCCAAGGTGACTTGGTTCAAAGGAAGCAGTGACCGAGATTGGTTGTTTTGAATTTGCAGTAGAACAATAGACTTAATATCAGAAATACACATGGGAGGGGCATTAGATTTGTTGCTGACGTGGAGAGGGAGCGGTAGCCCAAAATGATTTGGGGACCACTGAGCTGGGACATATAGTAGCTATAGCATCATGGGTCTAAAGAGAGCCTCTTGTGTTTCACTGAGCCAGTTACAGTGCTGAAAAATCATTGAAGCAACACTACAGCTAGGGCTGAGGTTTAGTGTGTGCATCTTTGTGTTTATATAAACGTTCTCTTTTCCAGCCTGTTGAGAGGAGATACATTTTGCCTATGTGATGATATCCTTAATAGAAGATTACATCATTGTGAATGTGAATGATACATAATTTCTGGGAGTCTAGACCAATTAGAAATTCTTAATGCTTTTTTGTGACTTTGTCTCCTGTCGATTCGTTTTTTTTGAATTTGTCAAATTCACAGTTGAACATTTTAAGGATTCCTTCAAACTGAAGGAGAAGGAGGAAAGAGTATACTGAAGTTAGAAGCAAATAAGGTGGATAATATTCATTGGGTATTGTGGACAACCCTGCCAGTTTTTTTGGAACTTCGTGGCACTGTTTATGAATGGGGAGTGTATAATCTCTGCCAGAGAAACTGGTATCCCATGAGTAATGAAAAGAAGATAAAATTGGTGTTTTCCATTTTTGTTATCAGTGCCCACAATATTTTTTATACACAGAAAGCAAAAATTAATTGACTTGAAGCTAACTGAACCCAAAGAACTTCACTTCAGAGCTTTTTGGCTAATAAAAACATTGACTCCAATTGTCTGCTGATACTGGGAATAGTCCAAGCACTGTACCATTCATGAATTTGGATCCTGAGAAAGTTCAAACAAGTAGAAGTCTGGAACGTAACTGTTTACAGTGATTGGTTACAGTGTAGCCAGAATCTAATACCAGTCTTGTTGAATGCTTAGTCCAACTGTCATTAAAATATGATTCTGTGTGTAAAACCAAGCAGGTAATAACATACGTGTCAGCTGTTAGTTCCATACAAAAGACAAAATCCCACTTGGTTATTTGTGTCAACTTAAATACACCACTGAAGAAATAAATTCTTTGCGAGAAACTTTGAAGGAGACCTTAATTTGTGGATAATTCTGTACATCTTGGAATGTGAAAGGCTGAAAAGTTTGTACCATCATGGTGGTGTAGTTATGTATTAATGGGGAAAGATCCTGTTAATATGTATTGCTCAACTAAGCTGAAGAAAATCTTCCTTTCCTTCAAGCAGTTGTAATTTCCAACTATGGATGAGTAAGGTTTCATTGCTACATCCTGTCAGTTGAAGAAGCATTATGACATGGGTTTTGTTCTCTGCCTCTTAGCTACCAGAAAAGCTTCCCTCTTCCCAAAGTTTCCAGCTGCTGTAAAGAATGCTTTGCTCACTTTCTTCCCCTCCTACGCCAACAGTCTTGCCTTTCCTGTTGGCTCCCATTCTCCTTGGTAGAAATCACATATGCAAGGCATGCCATAACCCAGGGAGCAGCATTCTCCTTTGTGCTAAGCAGCTGAGTTGGCTTTCTCTTAGAAGCAGCATGATCGTTGGAACAGTTCTTCGGTCAAGTAGCTTTGGCAAAGAGAAGGATGAGCAGCTGAGTTCCTTTTGTGATGAAGCCTCTGAACCAGCTTTATCTGATTTGAGAGGTAAATTGTGTATTGGGTTTGAAATCTGGATTACCGTGTTACAGCCTGCTTCTCTTTGATTTTGTGCAGAGGTACAAAGCAGTCCATGAAAGTGTTTTGCAAGGAGTTTGAGGAAGCTTTTCAAGAAGAGAATGTAATGAGGCTCAGTCTGTTTAAGATTAAAACAAATTATGTGCCATGGCATCACAGCTGATAAGTAAATTGTTGATTGATTATGGGACTGATACACTGTACTAGGTAAATGGCTGTTTCATACTGCTGTGTTGTACAATGGGTTCTCTTATCACCATTTCATTTAGAGGTGGGAAGTCAAGGACTGACTGCAGCTCCCCTTATCCTTAACCATTGGCCATGCTGATAGGAAGGGGAAGCTAAGAATAGTTGAGAATCCAGAGATACTTTGCCCCACCATGACAAATATAGCAGTTAATACAATGAAGGTGAAATATGTAGAATGTGCTTAGACATTAACATACTGTCTTAACAGTCCAGTAATGCAAGGGAGCAGTTTACCCCACTGCCCATAAATGGGAAATTGTATGAACATTTCTGAAAATAATGAGCAACTTATATTTAAATGACAGCTTCCTGTGGCACCTTAACTAACAAAATTGTTATGGTGTATACTTCTGTGGACTTGTAGCCTACTTCGGATGCACAAAGTATTAATAGTTAACCTGAGTTACAAGTATATATAGTAGGACACATGGCTGGGACTGGAACTGTAGATATTAAAATCAAAAAGGAAATAAAAAGGCAGAAAGTACCTGCAGTGAGAATGAAAGTACTGTCAGGGCTTTCTGCATTTCTTCAGATTTCATTGTCCATAAATCCTACGTAGCTGTGCATACTGTTAATATACTGTGTATGTACTTAAAAACTATAGATACCACTTGATGCATTTGATCAAATACACAGTAGTGCACAAAATAAATAAATTATTAGGGGCCACAAGGGTCTGTTCTTGCTGCAACTTCAAAAACATTTGTTTTTCGGTATCAGGAGAGCACAGAGGAAGGGGAGGAGGATATTAAATTTTGGGCAGGATTGTATTAACTGCTATATTTGTCATGGAGAGATTTCTTCAAGAGTAATAATCTTTAAATATTAGTTCAGAATCTGAAATGTTAATCGGTATAAAATCTCATGTAACTTCCTACTGTAGCGTGTGCGAGAGCTTTCAAAGATGTGTAAAAACAGTAACTCTGATTACTTTGAGCAAGATGTGGGAAAAGATACTTCAAAAATATGTTTGGTGTTATGTAGCACTTTTGAACAATTTTAACAGGGAAGAGGAAGTGCTGGTGCAGAGTCCTCAGCAGTAGTACTATCAATATGGTTATACTTCTGTCACTCTTAACAGATCTGTATCAAATTCATATGCTCTCTTGCTACTTTGTAACCTGTTAATGCACAAAGGTTTAGATACAACAGCTCCAGAATCAATCACATAATTTGATTATATGAATCTAACAGCCTTGTTCCAAAAATAATAGGAAAAAAGTAACAACAGATACTTATATGCCTGCTTTATAATGGCTGCTTTCTTAGTCTCTGGAATATATATCTTATGAATGCATTGAGAATGCCTCCTGAAGTTCTGCATATTTTCCTCAAATTCATGATCATGATGCTGCATAGCTTTGGACTACATATGGCTTTACGTGGCTATCCCACATTATTTTTAAAACAGGCAACAGCAGATGATGTACAGCTGCTACAGTTTCCTCTGGTTTGGGGTTTACCTTTTAGTTATTGCTGAGCTGTGTGTGGCCAGGCAATAAGAATTTGACTACGGCTTGGTCTCTGTTCTGTGGGATGAAGGATGGCACTGTGCTTCCTCTTCCTTTCCTTTCCCTGCATTCATGCTTGTGCCCTTCTTCTTCCACAAAAGTTTTTGTCACAATAAATGTGTTTATATTTGAGGTATGTAAGACTGTTATTATGCTGCAACAATTAATATAACATGCTTCTTCTTCCAAATCTTCATGGTCATGATGCTGCACAAGTCCAGGGGAGATGAGAAGTAGTAGCTTAGTTTAGCAGCTGTTTGCTCAGCAGTCATGCCAAGAGGGTAAATAATCAGCAAGTGTCCTGATCTTCCAGAGTATTGGGTTGCCTTGCCTTGGTCTAGCATGCTTTTCTTAATGTTACACACATCTACATTGAATGTCTTTTATTACATTGTAGTTGGAAGTTTTAATAGTAATCATGATTTATCTATATATCAACTGGATCTAGATTTTTAGATTATGCTGCTTTTAGTGCAATCATTAACTGTTGCTCTTAAAAATCAGATTCTCTGTCTACTCTGCCTCAAGGTTATACGTGCCTTTGTTTACCTGGGAGTGGGCGATTGCAATAGGTCCTGGGCCATTTTCCTGCCTCAGGACCCTCCAGGAGCCACAAATACTGGGTCCTGTAGTTTTTTGTGGGTTTTTCGGGCTGTGTGGCCATGTTCTAGAAGAGTTTCTTTCTGACGTTTCGCCAGCATCTGTGGCTGGCATCTTCAGATTCTCTTCAGAAACTCTTCTAAAACATGGCCACACAGCCCACAAAAAACTATGGATACTGGCCATGAAAGCCTGCGACTTCACACTGGGTCCTGTGCTGGGAGAAAGGTGAGATACACCATTAAATAAATATAAATATACTGCCAGCAATGCCCCCCCCCCCCCAGTAAAACTGGAAATGGCCAGAAAGCCACTTCTGATTGTGAAAATCTGAAATAAATGACATTTCTATAGGCACATGTACATGATCTTGCCTAAAAGCATTATTGCTGTCTTGTAACATAAGGAGCTGATGGAATTCATCCTCCATATAAGAATTTTGCTTCATTTCCATCAACCTGATATTCTGCTCAATTAGCTTTTTGGTGTTTGCTTTGATTGTTCTCTATAATAACTTCCCAATGGGTTGTGTAACACATTAATGGGTGGAGGAATACTGTTTGTCATCGTTTTTTGTCAAGTGTTCTGACACCTTTTTCACTCTGCTGTTGTACTGATTGAGTTAATTAAGTACATTCTGCTATTATACTTAATAATTTGATTTCCATTTCAGGACTGAACTGTCATAGAATTTTAGAGGGTATGGACTCTAAACAGCTGTTGCTTTTCTTTTCCTTCAGAGGCACTGCACCGCCCCTATGGTTGTGACACTGAACCCCAGGCACTGAATGAAGCCATCAGATGGAGCTCTAAGGAGAATCTTCTTGGAGCCACTGAGAGCGACCCCAATCTTTTTGTTGCACTTTATGATTTTGTAGCAAGCGGTGACAACACACTCAGCATCACCAAAGGTAAGCAAGCCAAACTATGCCTTCTCTGTGTGTGTACATTTGTGTGTGCATGCACATACACACACACACACACACACACACACACACACATGTATGTATGTATGTATGTAGGTTGTTGAGAAGAAGCATCTTGTTTTGATGCTTGTGATGTTTTGTAAAGACAGCAGTAATACAACAGAGTTACAGCAGTGACTGATATACGCTTGCAAGGGAAAGATGGAGGGTTTGGAACATAAGGGATTATTCAGAGAAAAGAAAAGCCAAGAGGACTGGAAACATGGCAAAACTGTCCCTGTGTGGAGGAGGAATTTTTACTATCTTACCTTTTACCACTTTGAATAATTTGGAAAACTTGACTATCTCACTTACTCACCTGAACTCAAATTTTAGAGACTGATGGTTCAGTTTTATACATGCTTGATTGAAAGTAAATCCCACTGAGTTATATGGTCTCGGATAATGTGTAAGGTTACAGTCTTAGGGCTGAAACAGACTGGCACAATACGCCGGCTTCCTGGCACTCCAGCAGCATGCCATTCAGACAGCGCACGCCACCCGAGTGCCGGGAAGCCACATGGCTGACCGCACCTGGGCCAGCTTTCCTGCCCTGCAGCAGCACTGCATTTACACACCGCATGCCGCAGCAGTGCCAAGAAGCTGCCACTTGCCCGGAAATGCCAGTTTTTTTCCAGCTTTTTGCCGCTTCTTTTAGCGCTGGAAAAAAGCCAGAGGGGGACCACAGCATATGGTTGCTGTGGCTCCTACCCAGCTTTCTCAGGGGCAGTCTGTTTCGACCCTTAGTACCATTTCAGTTTTTAAAGTTGACAACAGTATGTTTCATCTACTTTAACTGTATTTTTTCAAAATTAGCATTTCATGTATATTCTTCTTTTCCTGAGATGGGCAAAGTCCGTTACTTAAGTTTTTTAATTCCCATCCAGACTGATTTCATTGTCAGATCCCATTTGCTTCCATGTGCCTTCAGGCATTACTTTGGGCCAGTGGATGTACAGCCTATCCGCCCCAATCTCAGGCTTTCCATACATGGATATAAGCATCTGAACGGCAAGCCCCATTACCCTTAATGGCCATTGAAAACCATTTTTTGCATATGTGTGAGGGGGCGGGGGCGGAATTGAACCCTGCATATACTAAGAGCTAACTGTACATAGATCTAGGCTGGCTTTGTTGGTTCCTTTCCCATCATCGTTAGAGAAAACCAGTAGCTGAGTCTTTTACTGGCTGGAAGCCTTGCCCAGAAGGAAAGAGTGATGGATACTCTCAGGTGTGTTTTTTGGCCTCAATCCATAAAACTACTTCTGCTCTTTCCTCAGAAAGTTAGTGCCTTATCCCCAATCTTCCTAGTATATGTGTGTGTTGATCATAGTTTTCTAGTCTTCTATACTCCTGTCAGTTTTGGTAGTAGACTGATGAGGCACTTAGAGTTCTGGTGATCTTGTCTAGAGAATACTGTTCTTTTGATTCTTTTAAATGTTACTGTAGCCTTTAATATTGCTAGATTGTAAGATATTTGATGGGAATCTATGGTGACCTGGGAGAGATTACTACAAGTATTCTTGAATAATTCAATTAGTTTTCCAGAGGGAGGTCCAAAAGTTGACTCCTCATTGTCTGCCTAAGTTCGTACAGAGAGTTTGATTGACATCCATCATGAGCCTCCCTTCTTGGGTCAGCATTAATGGGGGATGTAGGTGAAATCCTACTCAGTTTTGACAATCTTGGTTCTTAGTCTGATTTGGATGATGTAAACAAGCATCTGACTTGAGTCCCAGTAAGATTCAGAACACCATCAGCTCTTGTTACTTCACAGTAAATACAGTTTTACCTATTTGGATTTTTGTTATCTTTGCTTTAGGTGAGAAGCTACGTGTACTTGGTTACAACCAGAATGGTGAATGGAGTGAAGTACGCTCTAAGAATGGGCAGGGATGGGTGCCAAGTAACTATATCACCCCAGTGAACAGCCTGGAGAAGCATTCCTGGTATCATGGACCAGTATCACGCAGTGCAGCGGAATATCTGCTGAGCAGCCTCATAAATGGCAGCTTCCTAGTTCGAGAAAGTGAAAGTAGTCCAGGACAGCTGTCTATCTCGCTCAGGTACGAGGGACGTGTTTACCACTACAGGATCAATACCACAGCAGATGGCAAGGTAAATGCTTTTGGAAAATCTGTTTTGTAAGAGTAAAATGATTTTTTTAACTTTAATGTCTGTAGTTAACAACATCAATAATACCAGAGAGGTGTATGGACCAAAAGGGAATCCTGAAAAGGCAAACAACCATTACCCTTATGACTAAAGTTTCTATCCTGACCAAGAGCTAACCCTTAGTTGGCAGAATAGTTATTGAAGCCAAATTGTCAGTGACTAAAGTAGCTATTGGTCCAGACTTTAATTGATTGAGCACCGAGTTGATAGACTTCAGCTTCCCTCCATCTGTGCTGGGAGCAGAAGAAAAATGTGCATAGTTCAATGATAGACAGCACTAAATAGTGGGTTGGGGCATCCATGTGTGCACACAGATGTATCCACACCCACAATTAACCACCTCTTTCCCCTTGGTTCATCCATTTATCTATTTACGTTCTCATTCCTATTCTTTTTCTTTCTTCATATTTGTCACATAACTGTTCAAACACACAAGCAACACACAGTGGCTCTCCTTGTAAGCCTGCCAACCAGCTTCCCCCCCCCCCCCATCATGTTTGCTGAGATAAAAGGCAGTTACAGTGAGGCTCATGTAGGTTTAAGAGCACTGCTTTTACATAGCTTCCTCCCTGTACTTATCTGCCTGCTTACAGAAAAGTTCTGAAAAGAAACAGATAACGTAGATAGCTTGTTTTATATTTTTGATCCCAGTCAACAGCTCAAGCACCTCATAGTGGAGCCCTGCAACCATGTCTGCCAGAGTATATTCCACTATCTACATTTAGATGGTAAACTAGAAAGTAGAAGCAGATGATATCAGAAACTGAGATGTTTTACATGTACAGTAAAAATTCAGCATCAATAAAAATGGAAACAGCCACCCTCATAAGCTATTAATAATAGGGGAACTATTTTTCTTGTGGTTTTATGTTTGTTTTTGGTGGAGAAGCATGAGCAATAAAAATGGAACTGAAGTCAACAGTGGGGAAGGATGTTTGGGTTGCAATTCCCATAGAAGTGGTGGAGAAAAAAGGAAGGAAAAGAATTGGTGGCCTCGGTAGCAGCAACAAATACTGCATTTCTGATCTGAGGGGAAGGAGAAAAAATTGCAGTGATAACCACAGTACAAATAATAAAGATGTTGATCCCCAACGCTATGATTCTTACCACTGATAGAAGATAAACTGCAAAGAAATGGCCAGTGTAGTAGTGGCAAAAACCATGTTTCATATTGTGAGTAGCAAGGCAGGGGAAGAAACCACTGGTGCAAAGGCTACAGGTTGGATAAATGACCTTTGGAGGAGAGAAGCTTTAGCAGCAACTTCACAGCAGATCTTGAAACCCCATTGTTGTTTGTGGGGGCTGTAACTTGCCCATCAGTGGTGTAGTTGCTAGGAAAAGAAGTCTTCCATACACCTTATTGTACCCATGGGCTACCAGGTAACTGTTCCTACTATGTATGTATATGTCCCTTCAAATCACCTGTCAATTTATGGTGATCCCATGAATTTCATGTGTTTCCTTAGGCAAGGTGTACTTGGAGATGGTTTGACATTGCCTTTTTCTTCATGTAATGAAGATTATTAAATCAGTGGAGAGACTATGCATTTAGCATTTCCTCTGCTTCTTGTCCCAGCATTAGTATATCTTGATGAAATTCTTGGTGTTATAACATGTAGGCTTTTCAAATTTAATATTATAATTTGGAGTTGGTAGAGTTGCTTAAGCCATAGCTTGCTGGTGTAAATAAAACAGCAAGCTCTAAATGGATTAAAATGTAGAGTGTAGATTAAATCCCTTGCACGAAAGAAAAGAACGGTAGTAAAATATCTCTGTTGCCCACCCTTATTATACAGTAACAGAAGAGTAGGAATTTCTCTGAATATTAACTCTGTAATAGCATTAGATTATCTGGTAATATGTAACATACATGGCTAGAATATTATAAGAGTTGCTTACCTTAGAATAAACTCACTGGGACTTGCTTCTAAGGAAAAATGCATAGTGCTAGGTTACAGATGTTAACAGGAACAAAACAAGCTTTCTGAACCAACTCTTATTTATTAGTATCCCACTTCATCCCAGAAAATAATATGTACTTTAAAAATACTAACATAATAATAGTCTTTAATAATACAGGATTATTTCTTTAATGGCTTCTTAAAGATCAATAACAACTGATTCTGAACTTAAAGATTCATGGATTTTAGAAAATTGAAGACTTCAATAAATTAAGAGAAACTTTTCAACTTTTTTATTTTTGAAGATGGACAAGGCAGATGTTTAATTGTGGAAATCAACTTGAATGGTAAGATAATGCATTTAATGGGTATTTATGGCCCCAATAATGAGAAATCAGCGTGCTATGAAAATATATTAAGAAAGGTATCTGAACTAAACTTACAATATCAGATTTGCATGGACAATTGGAATAAGGTTGTTGATCCGAATAAAAAGAAATGTTCCTGTAAAAATATTAAGGAAGATCAAAGGAGACTACCTAGAACTTTAAAAAAATGTATAGAGTGTTTTGGATTAACAGACAGTTGGAGATATTTGCAGCCAAACTCTAGAGACTATACAGGTTGAGTCTCCCTCATTTGAAAAGCTTGGGACAAGAAGCGTTTTGAATTTGGGATTTTTTTTTTATTTTTTATTTTTTGGGTTTTGGTTATTTGCATATACGTACATAAGGAGATAGGACCCAAGTCTAAACACAAAATTCATTTATGCTTCATATATACCATATACATATGCCTTGAAGGTGATTTTATACAATATTTTAAATAACTTTTGTGTGTGCAACAAAGTTTGTGGACATTGAACCATCCGAAAGCAGTTAAAGTTATCACACTCTCAGCCACCCATGAAAAAAGTTTTGGCTTTGGAATATTTTATTTTTCAGAATTCCGGATGAAGGAGACTTAACCTGGACTTTTCCCCCAGAAAACCATAAAACTTTTTCTACAACAGATATGTTCTGGATTTTTAAGAATATGACTAACTTAACTTAGGAAAAAGTGTGGAGATCTTAACAAAAAACATTGAGCCCATAGTCCCACCACAGTGTGACTGAAAACAGAGAAAACACAGTTTAGATGGAGACTTGATGAATATTTATTTCTGAAGACAGCAATATTACAGCAATGTAAGCAAGAGTTGAGGAATTTTACGGAGCTGAACCTAAATAAGAGTACAGAATCTACAAAAGTTTGGTATACAAACAAAAGCTTATATGAGAAGACAATTAATAAAATATGGTTATATATTGAAAAAAGAAAGAGAAACTAAACAGTGAATTGATGGCAGAAATACAGAATTTGGAACTGCAGAAAAATGTTGATAAAGAAGAGAGTCAACAAAAAATATAGTTCTCTTTGCCTACAGTCCAAGAAATGAATGCCAAACTATAATCAAAAGAATTTTGAAATTGCAAATAAACCTGGGAAGTAGCTTTCCTATAAGTTTTAACAGAAAAGGGTAAAGAAAAATGTCACAGAGATCAGGAAGAGAGGTCAGTTTGTAATGGATAATTTCAAAATATTAAAAGCCTTCGAAGAACATTACAGAAAATTGTATGAGAGGGGAATGGGAACATTTTAGATATTTAGACTATTGAAATAAATTCCAATTGGACAAATTATGCTTGAACTAAAAGGAAGGCCTGAATGGCAATGTGAAAACTGTGGAACTTATTAAAGAAATTAAAAACATTAAATCTGGAAAAGTCCCAGGCCCAGATGAACTAACAGCATCATATTATAAGAAATTTCAAGATGAGCTACTTCAGCCATGAAAAATGGTTTGTGATCAGTTATTACAATAAGGGTGAATGCCAGTTTCTTGAGGAAACACCTGTATTACTGAGAGCCATAAAGAAAATACATCTGAGAAACTAATAAAGAATTATAGACCTATCTAACTACTAAATAATGGCTATAAGATATTAACTGATATCTTATAATCGTAAAGACACATTTGTCAGAATATCCATGATAATCAGATTTCTTTGATTTTTACCAAAAAGACAATTAAAGAATCATGTAAGAACTGTTCTCAATATTATTGAATTTTTGGAGCATCATAAGGACAAAAAGGTTGTTTTGATTTATTTATTTTAAGATGCAGAAAAAGCATCTGATAATCCTTCTTATAACTTTTTATTTCAAGTACTGGAGAGAATGGACTTTTTATTCATTGCCCAAATAGTATTTTCACCAGTCTACTCAGCCCAAAAAGGCCTAGATCAGGGGTAGGCAACCTTTCCCCTTTAAGGGCCGAGGGACTTCAACTCCCAGAATCCCAGGAGCTATTGGCCAACATGGGACTATTAGCCAACATGGCTGAGGCTTCTGGGAGCTGAAGTCCCTCGGCCCTTAAAAGGGAAAGGTTGCCTACCCCTGGCCTAGATCTTAGTAAATAGCAATGCAACGAGATTTATTGAAATACAAAAGGGGACCAGAGATGGATGCCCCTACCTCACCTTTACTGTTTATTTCTGCATTGGACACCCTATTGAGAGATATTAGACAAGATGACAGAATCGGTGGGGTGAGAGTAATAAAGGAACAGTAAAAGCTAAGTGTTTGTGTGGCTGATATGATAATGACACAAAACCCACTGGACTTAATGAAGGGTCTTTTGGGGGGAAATTAAGCTGTTTGGGTCATGCACTGGATTTAAAGCAAATTGTGACAAATGTTGCAGACTAAAGATATGACTTCAGAAGAGGTCAGTGAACTAACTGCTTTTTCAAATTTTGAAAAAGAAAAGGGGGATTAAATATTTGGGAGCGATAATCACAAAGAACAAAAGTTTATTATTTTAAAACAACTATGAAAAAGTCAGGAAAGAAATTAAAAGAGACTTGGAAAATGGGGAAAATTAAATGACTCTCTTTTGAAGAGAATTTAAGTAATAAAAGCAAATGTTTTGCCAAGACTTTTATTTCTCTTTCAAATGATCCCTATTAAAAGAAATGGAATACTGTTCATGTCATGGCATAAATAGATTTCTAGATGTGCCTGGCAGGCAAAGAAACCCAGAATAAAATTTAAAACACTGCACGATGCTAAGGAAAGGGGCAGTTTGGGAGTCCCTAATGTCAAATTTATTATGAGGCCTGTTTTGTATGGTTGAAAGAATGGATAATGCTTAAAGGTGGGAGACTCTTGGGACTTAAAAGCCATAGTTTAAGATTTGGTTGGCATGATTGTCTTTGGTATGTTAAAGATAAGGTACATGTGGAATTTAAAAATTGTATTAGAGAGGCTCTCCTATGTGTTTGTTGTAAATATAAACAGATACTTTTGCCTAAGATGATAATAGCTACCTCACCACAGAAAGGCTTTTTAAAAGGAAAGAATAGGTTAAAATTGGAAATGGTTGCTCTATGATTATTTTTTTTGTATTTTGAACAAGATACCTGAAAGAGACAGTTTTTTAAGGCAAGCAAAGACTTTAATTGGTTTGCTTATATGCACCTTAAGGACAGATTTAATCAAGAGAAGAGAAATGGAGCCCAATACTTCTGACCCTAGAGATGGAAGGTGAGCCTGTAAAAGAGTGCATGATAAGGTGGACCCAAAAGGTTTGGGTATAATGTCCATGCAAATGTTTGGGGGGAAATGTGGTCCAAAGTTTTTTAAAATTACTTTGTGCATTAACTTCATCTATATCATCTTATATAGGTCTGCTTTTAAATTAATGCATAAAGTATTTTTTTCAATCTTTGGACCACATTTTCCCCCATACAACCACATGGATGCTATACCCAAACATTTTTGGTTAATCTGATCCCATATAAGCTATCCAAAATGGCCAAAATGTTTCAAATCAGTGTTGGAGATGTCAAAGAGGGATCCTTATTTCACATGTGGTGGACTTGTAAGAAGGCGAAATGTTAATCGTCTAAGATTTATACATTAATCCAAAAAATTTAAGGCTAGATTTTGTGGGCATTGTGGATAAAGAACTAGAAATATGAATCACTTCTTCTATATACAGCAATGGCAGCAAGAATATTGTTTGCTCAAAATTAGAAATGGATTGAAGCAATAATGAGTTGTTAGGCTTGCTGAGTTAGCTCAAACGTCTTCTTAAGCATAAGCCAATTGGAACACTTTTTGAAAGACTGAAAATTGTTCATGGACTTTTTGAGCAATATGAAATCTAGCAGAATCTGTGACTATGGCTATTAGTAATTTTAGTAGGATTATTTAGTTGGATCTGTAATGGCGGAATGCTGTTTTTTCTTTTTCCTTTTTCGTTTCATTATAGTCAGGAATGGGGGTGGGGTCAGAACGCCACTGTGTATTAGTTGTATGTCTTTCCTTTGTCTTTTTTTCTTTCTCTCTCTTTCCGCTCCCTCCCCCCTTTATTTTTGACTTTTCTTTCTGCTCCCCATCTGGATTCTTGCCTTTGACTATATATTATTTTGATGGTAAATTGGATTGTTTTTGTTAATAATTAACCTAAAAACACTTTTCAGCTCATTCACATTGGTTTGTTCCTTGTGTGTGCATGTTGAATATTTTCAAACGTTGCTTTCATGATAAGAAAGAATGAGGAATCTGAAGGAAGTGAGAAGCAAGACATGAACAGCTACGTCAGGGATAGGCAACCTTTCTCCTTTAAGGGCCGAGGGACTTCAGCTCCCAGAATCCCAGGAGCTATTGGCCAACATGGGACTATTGGCCAACATGGCTGAGGCTTCTGGGAGCTGAAGTCCCTCGGCCCTTAAAGGGGAAAGGTTGCCTACCCCTGAGCTACGTTATACTGAAGAATTTACTGCCATACTGCAGGACTACTATGTTGGTCAGGCCCCCAGGTTATATGTACCCAAACGCTCAAGTATTCTCCCCTATTTGGTGATAATTTGAAAATACCTGTCCGATATCAAGGCATTTGAGTATTGCTTCTTTGGTAATCCAATTGAACATGGAGAAAATGCTGTACAGTAATTGCTGATTTTCAGTCTTGGATGTTAGAGATTTGTAGCAGTATTAATTCATTGAAACAACCTTATTTTAAGTTACCATTTTAAAAGATTTCACTTAACATTTTGAATATAGAGCAATATTTCACAAGAGGTTTATTCATTTGCTCTTAACTTCCATCTGTTCAGTTTTTAACATCAGGGACAAATACCCGTCACCCACCCACAGCCTTTCTGGTCCTCATGCTTTTTGTTGCCCAGCTTACACAGGCTCTTGGTTTAACAGGTGTATGTGACAGCTGAAAGCCGCTTCAACACATTGGCAGAGCTAGTTCACCATCACTCAACAGTAGCAGATGGCCTGGTGACAACCTTGCACTACCCAGCACCAAAGTGCAATAAACCCACCATCTATGGAGTATCTCCCATCCATGACAAGTGGGAGATGGAGCGAACAGACATCACCATGAAGCACAAACTTGGAGGAGGACAATATGGTGAGGTGTATGTTGGAGTATGGAAGAAATACAACCTCACGGTTGCTGTAAAAACACTCAAGGTATGTTTTGGTGTTCATAAGAAAATTCTACTTAACATGGTGTTGAGGAAATGTAACCGACTGATTGGAATAACTTTCAGTATGCTGTTGTATTTGGAAGGCATGCCACCTACTTGGTGCCATAAATTTTAGACAGTTGTGGCTACAAAAAAACAAAATAAAAACAAAATACTTGTAGATGTTTAGTAGTGGCAACTTGTAAAAGATATATCATTACAAACTGAGGTTCTTTATCTGAATACAGAAGATGTGAGATTCCTACTAAAATTTCCCGAAATTCTTTTGCATTCTGTATTTCAGTCGTTTTTTATTTCTGTGATATGTTACCCACCAAAAATGTTCTGCTTATATACACACCTGTAGACCTGGAAGTGTTTATCCCATAATGTAAAGCCTAACTTGTTTAAATTCACCAGGGCTTTATGTAAGCAGTAAGAATGCATCTGAACACTGCAGAGAGCTTTTCCTTCTCAGACTGAGATGTGTATTGCTGCCTGGAAGACAGAGGTATACCGTATTTTTCGGCATATAAGACGCACTTTTTCTTCCCCAAAACGAGGGTGGGGAAGTTGCTGCGCCTAATGAACCGAATATAAAAGCTGAGGGCAAACTGCCGAGGCCTAGGCTAAAAGTAGGCCTCATTTCAGCCTGAGCCTCGGTGCTGCAGTGGGCTCCTCCCATCCCAGGAAGAGCCCATTGGAGCAGCCAGGACGGGGGTGGAAAGAGTCCCCTTTTCCTGGGTAGTTGAATGTGCTCCTCCTCTTTCCACCCCCATCCTGGGTGCTTCAATGGACTCTTCCTGGGGTCAGAGGACATCCTCCCATCCCAGGAAGAGTCCATTGGAGCACCCAGGACGGGGGTGGAAAGAGTCCCCCCCTTGAAGAAATCTGCCAGGAAAACGCTCATGGTAGGATCCAAATGATCCAGAAATTACTCCAAGGCACTGGATTAGTACCCTGGCCAAGTTACACTGTCTCAGCCTCAGAGGGTGGAAATGGCAAACTCCCTCCTCTGAAGAAATCTGCCAGGAAAACCTCATGGTAGGATCCAAATGATCCAGAAATTACTCCAAGGCACTGGATTATTACCCTGGCCAAGTTACACTGTCTCAGCCTCAGAGGGTGGAAATGGCAAACTCCCTCCTCTGAAGAAATCTGCCAGGAAAACGCTCATGGTAGGATCCAAATGATCCAGAAATTACTCCAAGGCACTGGATTAGTACCCTGGCCAAGTTACACTGTCTCAGCCTCAGAAGGTGGAAATGGCAAACTCCCTCCTCTGAAGAAATCTGCCAGGAAAACGCTCATGGTAGGATCCAAATGATCCAGAAATTACTCCAAGGCACTGGATTAGTACCCTGGCCAAGTTACACTGTCTCAGCTTCAGAGGGTGGAAATGGCAAACTCCCTCCTCTGAAGAAATCTGCCAGGAAAACGCTCATGGTAGGATCCAAATGAGCCAGAAATTACTCCAAGGCACTGGATTTTTACCCTGGCCAAGTTACACTGTCTCAGCCTCAGAGGGTGGAAATGGCAAACTCCCTCCTCTGAAGAAATCTGCCAGGAAAACCCTCATGGTAGGATCCAAATGATCCAGAAATTACTCCAAGGCACTGGATTTTTACCCTGGCCAAGTTACACTGTCTCAGCCTCAGAGGGTGGAAATGGCAAACTCCCTCCTCTGAAGAAATCTGCCAGGAAAACGCTCATGGTAGGATCCAAATGATCCAGAAATTACTCCAAGGCACTGGATTAGTACCCTGGCCAAGTTACACTGTCTCAGCCTCAGAGGGTGCAAATGGCAAACTCCCTCCTCTGAAGAAATCTGCCAGGAAAACCTCATGGTAGGATCCAAATGATCCAGAAATTACTCCAAGGCACTGGATTATTACCCTGGCCAAGTTACACTGTCTCAGCCTCAGAGGGTGGAAATTGCAAACTCCCTCCTCTGAGGAAATCTGCCAGGAAAACGCTCATGGTAGGATCCAAATGATCCAGAAATTACTCCAAGGCACTGGATTAGTACCCTGGCCAAGTTACACTGTCTCAGCCTCAGAGGGTGGAAATTGCAAACTCCCTCCTCTGAGGAAATCTGCCAGGAAAACGCTCATGGTAGGATCCAAATGATCCAGAAATTACTCCAAGGCACTGGATTATTACCCTGGCCAAGTTACACTGTCTCAGCCTCAGAGGGTGGAAATTGCAAACTCCCTCCTCTGAGGAAATCTGCCAGGAAAACGCTCATGGTAGGATCCAAATGATCCAGAAATTACTCCAAGGCACTGGATTAGTACCCTGGCCAAGTTACACTGTCTCAGCCTCAGAGGGTGGAAATGGCAAACTCCCTCCTCTGAAGAAATCTTCCAGGAAAACCCTCATGGTAGGATCCAAATGAGCCAGAAATTACTCCAAGGCACTGGATTATTACCCTGGCCAAGTTACACTGTCTCAGCCTCAGAGGGTGGAAATGGCAAACTCCCTCCTCTGAAGAAATCTGCCAGGAAAACCTCATGGTAGGATCCAAATGATCCAGAAATTACTCCAAGGCACTGGATTATTACCCTGGCCAAGTTACACTGTCTCAGCCTCAGAGGGTGGAAATTGCAAACTCCCTCCTCTGAGGAAATCTGCCAGGAAAACGCTCATGGTAGGATCCAAATGATCCAGAAATTACTCCAAGGCACTGGATTAGTACCCTGGCCAAGTTACACTGTCTCAGCCTCAGAGGGTGGAAATGGCAAACTCCCTCCTCTGAAGAAATCTGCCAGGAAAACCTCATGGTAGGATCCAAATGATCCAGAAATTACTCCAAGGCACTGGATTAGTACCCTGGCCAAGTTACACTGTCTCAGCCTCAGAGGGTGGAAATTGCAAACTCCCTCCTCTGAGGAAATCTGCCAGGAAAACGCTCATGGTAGGATCCAAATGATCCAGAAATTACTCCAAGGCACTGGATTATTACCCTGGCCAAGTTACACTGTCTCAGCCTCAGAGGGTGGAAATTGCAAACTCCCTCCTCTGAGGAAATCTGCCAGGAAAACGCTCATGGTAGGATCCAAATGATCCAGAAATTACTCCAAGGCACTGGATTGGCCAAGTTACACTGTCTCAGCCTCAGAGGGTGGAAATGGCAAACTCCCTCCTCTGAAGAAATCTTCCAGGAAAACCCTCATGGTAGGATCCAAATGAGCCAGAAATTACTCCAAGGCACTGGATTATTACCCTGGCCAAGTTACACTGTCTCAGCCTCAGAGGGTGGAAATGGCAAACTCCCTCCTCTGAAGAAATCTGCCAGGAAAACCTCATGGTAGGATCCAAATGATCCAGAAATTACTCCAAGGCACTGGATTATTACCCTGGCCAAGTTACACTGTCTCAGCCTCAGAGGGTGGAAATGGCAAACTCCCTCCTCTGAAGAAATCTGCCAGGAAAACCTCATGGTAGGATCAAAATGAGCCAGAAATTACTCCATGGCACTGGATTAGTACCCTGGCCAAGTTACACTGTCTCAGCCTCAGAGGGTGGAAATGGCAAACTCACTCCTGTGAAGAAATCTGCCAGGAAAACCCTCATGGTAGGATCAAAATGAGCCAGAAATTACTCCAAGGCACTGGATTAGTACCCTGGCCAAGTTACACTGTCTCAGCCTCAGAGGGTGGAAATGGCAAACTCCCTCCTCTGAAGAAATCTGCCAGGAAAACCCTCATGGTAGGATCAAAATGAGCCAGAAATTACTCCAAGGCACTGGATTAGTACCCTGGCCAAGTTGCACTGTCTCAGCCTCAGAGGGTGGAAATGGCAAACTCCCTCCTCTGAAGAAATCTGCCAAGAAAACCCTCATGGTAGTGTCAAAATGAGCCAGAAATTACTCCAAGGCACTGGATTACTCTGGCCAAATCACACTCTCTCAGCCTCAGAGGATGGAAATGGCAACCCCCCCCCCTTGAAGAAATCTGCCAAGAAAACCCTCATGGTAGGGTCAAAATAAGCCATAAATTACTCCATAAGACAATGGCCTAAAAACTCCAAAGGTACCAGTCCATCTGATCTTGGAAGCTAAGCAGGGTCAGCCCTGGATAGTCCTTGGATGAGAGACCGCCAAAGAATCCCAGGTGCTGCAGGCTGTATTTCAGAGGAAGGAACTGGCAAAACCACTTCTCGAGTCTTCCTTGCCTAAGAAATCCCTAAGAAATTCATGGAGTCACCATAAGGCGACAGGAGACTTGCAAGAAAGTTGGGCAGGAATTTGTGCAATACCTGGCCCTGCTGCTGGCTTAAACTTACATTTACAACTTAAAATTGTTCTTAAACTGCTGTTAACTTTATAAAGTTGATATAAAATATTTTACTACAGTATTTGGTTAAGAATCTTTTTTTTCTAGATTTTCCTCCTTTAAAATTGGGTGCGTCTTATATGCCGGAGCGTCTTATATGCCGAAAAATACGGTAGATAGAATAGTAACAAGTCACTTACCATCTGCTTGAGTGGTACGTCCTAATGGGGCTTCTGGTTATGATATGTTAAATAGCTTTAAAATAAATATCTATCTTAAAAAAGAATCAGTTTTCAGAATATCCCAGATAAATTGTAAAACATAAGATGCCACCCATGTTTCATGTGGCCACTGGGTAAAAATTGTGATTACCCTGGCATATGACACTAAAAAGCAAATTATCAGTTCACTTCTTCCCTCCTGAAAACCATTGATGCATATTCTTCACCCATTTCAGGCTCTAATGATCTGTTTCTCATGCTTATTGTGAGTGATTGCAGTCAATTAAAGGGAACTTCCTTCCTAACTTTGAATACCAGTTGCTGGAGCAAAAATAGAATTATTACCTGTATGCTTGTGGGCTTCGTGGAAGTTTCTGGACAACCACTGTTGGAAAATAGGATACTGGACTAGATTGACCTTTAGATCAATTGGGCTGCACATTTCTTATGACAGTGATGATGAGGTTTGGAACCTAATTTTTCCTGCATATGCAGTAGCCTGTACTGGGAGGAAGGTGGGATAAGAATAATGATAACAACAACAGCCACCAACACCTCCTCCTCCTCTCTTTACATTGTTGGTGGTCAAGAAAGCTGGATATATACAGTGATCTGGTTCTTCCCCCCAGTCCTTTGTAATAAAGTGCTCAGATTGACTTTCTTAAGTCTGATAAATCAAAAGAGATGAAATAGCAAAATATGCTCCTTTGGATTAGTCTGGCAATTTTACTTTGCATTTCGAAATTACCCACATTACCCTAGTGGGTCAGGTTTGTGAAAAGTGGTCTGTGATCAAGAATTTTAATTATATATTTTCCTTTTTAACTGAGGAAAAAATGATAGTTCAGCATGCTTTGTTGTTGTTTTTATGTTATTTGCCATTAAGTCAGCTTTAACTTATAGGAGTCCAGCAAATGAAAGAGCCCTAAGAGCCCAATCATTAATATCCTTGCTTGGATGTTTCAAACTCAGGACCACTGCTTCCTTGATTGAATCAGCCTATCTGCTTTTTTTCTTCTTCTTACTACTTTCTACTTTACCAAGCATTATTGTTTTTTTCTAATTAGTAAGTCTCATGAGATGACCAAAGTACAATAGCCTCAGTTGAATCATTCTGGCTTCTAGTGAGAGTGCAGGCCTGATTTTTTTCTAGTACACCTTTATATGTCTATTTAGCACTCCATGACATCTGTGAAACTTTCCTCCAGCACCATACTTCAAAAGATTTGATTTTTTTTTCCTCGTCTGTGTTTTTCACTGTCCAGCTTTCACAAACACAGAAATCAGAATTGGTGTGGCATGGATGATTTAAACTTTGGTAATTAATGATAGCATTAAATATAATATATAATATGTATTGATAATGAAGCTACAGTTGTTTTGCTCAAATGCTGTTGGATACTACCCCCCCCCCCCCTCACTGTGATTATTAAAAGGATTGCTGTCTTATATTATTTTCAGGAAGACACTATGGAGGTGGAAGAGTTCTTGAAAGAAGCTTCTGTTATGAAGGAAATCAAACATCCAAATTTAGTGCAGTTATTGGGTGAGTGCTTTCCTAACCACAAAGATTTTCTATTGCTTTCTTTTTCAAAGTTATACTTGTGAACAATAACCCAGTTATATTTAGAATTGCACTCCGAGAACAGTTGGATGTGGATTTTAATTTTTACTTACTTTGAATACAGCGTAAGCACAATATATATAGTGTCATTATGCCTCCTTGATTTGCTCCTTGAGCATGATTGGCCACACATTGGATAGTGGATTGGATTCAGATTTAGGTGGGTGTATGTGGGCTGCCTAAAACAGACTTCCCCATTTGATTTTTCCCATGACAGCTCTTCCAACCCCTTGAAAAACCTGATGAAGGTCTGGGTAGCCAGTAGAATGGGGTGAGCTGTTATGCAGGCAAAGAGAGATTCCCAGAAATCAGGTAGAGGCACTTCCTTTGAATGGGACCCTGCAACCCATTTATACAGAGCCAGTGAACCCAAAGCAAAATGCCCACGGACTCAAATTATGTAGTTGCTTCCTGGGATTTATGTGAACCAATGAACCAAAGGCTAGTGGTTCCCCAGGATTGTGACACCCCCTATGCCCTAGACACCCTCTGTTTTAAAAATTAGGGAAACACCACAGACTTATAGGCTGTCATTCCCAGAGGAGCAGTTTACAATTGAATCCCCTGGATATTCCAAACCAGCCCAAAACCCGCAGAGAAATTGGGAAACACAAACAAGAAGGACACTTCTGCTCACTTCTGGTTGGTTTTTGGTGGAATGTGGCCTGGCACAGGGGTGGAAATTGTGCTTTGCCACTCTTGCCCATCCCTGCCATAAAGACTGAATGAAGCCATAGGGACGTCAGAAACTCTTTTATGCTGGGCCAGAAAAATTGTTTCCCTACTCTAGTGTTGTCTCTTATGACTGACGGAAGCTTTTTATGGCATTTGAAAAAAAATATTGGATTTAAAAATATGATTACAAAGAAAAGAAACAGAAGAATGAAAGATGGGGGGAAAGAAGGGAAAGTACATAGAATATAAATAAGGGCTAAGTATATAAACAGAGAGAGCCATTGTGGTGTAGGGGTTTTAATATTGGCCTATGACTGGAGACCGTGGTTCAAATCCCGGCTTGGCTATGAAAAACCTGCTGGATGACCTTGGGCAAGTCACATTCTCTCAGCCTCAGGGAATGGGAAAGGCAAACTCCCTCTGAAGAAACTTGCCAAGAAAACTCCATAGGGTCACCATAAGTTGGAAACGACTTGAAGGCACACAACAACAACAAATATAAACATAAGATGATCTTTCTAAAAGTACACTTTCTTGATGTTGACGTCTATAAAATACACATCCCTGTAGTCTTCTGACTGTTGAATAATAGATGGAAAATGTTTATCTTTCCAACCTTGGAGTATAAGTATTTTTGCACTGGTTAATTTGCACAGGGCAATCTACCACTTAACTTCATTAACTTCAGATTGAGTGCTTTCCAACAAACATTAATGAACTAGATGTCATATCTAGAAGTTTATAGATCTGTCATTAAAAGGGATATGAGGGAATGGGGATAAATAATATGGTGAAATAGTGCTATGGGGGAATAAAGAGAAATCAAAAAGGGAGGGGGTCGATAATCCGAATGGAATGCAAACGGGAACCAGATGAGCAATGGCCAGAGAGAGTGGCAGTTTATAGCTTTGTTTATTTCCTAAGGAAATACTTTGATGCCCAGCAAGACAACACCTTTCCTGTGATAGATGGATTGATACGGGAGACAGGGAAGTTGGAGGGAAAGCAGCACATTTAAAGATATCTTTGATGTGGTTGAAAGTGCGCAGACTGCGGGCTGGGGAAAGGAGGAGCTGGGAGGGAACCCTTAAAGACTGAATGGTTTTGGGGGGAATCAGATTTGACACTACCAAGTCTCTGGCAAACATCTGTCCAGAAATCTAAATAAAGCTTTAGTTAAACTACAGTATCATGCTGTCTTGGTTTCTGAGGTCTGCGTCCACTAAACATGACACTAGAGTTGTTGGTTTCAGTTTCATGCAGGATATAATTAATGTTTCCAACACAGCAGGGGGGGCTGAGACAAACAGCAGAGATAAAACAAAACAACAGAACATTAGGCAGACCATCAAAAAAAGAGGTTCAATGTAAGTTGATTCCAAAATAGCCCAAGGAGGAATATCTGAATTAGATCATATTTACCAATTATTTCTATGAATCAGCAGATATGCCTTATTATATAAACTGGATTTGGAAAATTAAAATCCACCTTCCTTTTGAGTGAAGAATGAAGTGGTAAAGTCCTCTATATAAATTTATTTAAAATGTATTGAATTTCTAAAAATATCCTTGAGGGATACCTTGACAAACATACAGTGAGATACTGTGAAGAACATAACTATCCATGGTAAAATGTTAATTTTGTTTGTATTAATCTTATTCTGGTTATTAATTTGAGTGATTGCTAGCTACATACAGAGATATTTCAGCAAGCAATTTAGACAAACTCACTTTAATCATTTGAGTAATATCCCCAGGAACTGGTATGCCCAAATACCTATTTGCTTCTGGACACCAGCAAAACTGCCAGTTGGCAAACAACCCAGAAAGAATATTAATCCCAATATATATAGCCTCAAATATAGACCAATTAACAGAATAGCAGAAAGAGGACCAAAATTATTAATTAGTATTATCAACTCGTTAAGGAAGATTCTGGTCTAGGAATAAACAACAAAAGATCATCAACATACTAAACTGCTTTATATCCATATTTTTCATGTATAAACCCAGAAATTGCTATATTTCGCCTAATTGCATATTCTAAAAATTCAGAACCTAGGTCAGATATAGGAGGAGAGAAAATACTTCTGTCGTGTTCTTCTCCCTGTATTAATCTTCCATATCTGCCTCAAGTTGAGTTTTATTGTTGTGACAATGAGAGCTAGGCCGTTGTAGTGGTTACTTCAGAAATGTGGCATGTTGCTTTCCAGATGGTACTGAACTGCAGCTCCCACCATCACTATACTTGTTAGGGCTGCTGGGATATTCAGTCCAACATTTGGAAGAGCACATGTTTCTTATCCCTGGGTACTGGTATACTCTATATAAATCAAGAAACCTCCAATTCAGATTTAATTTCTGCCAAATAGGAAAGCCACTGTTTCCTGTTAGCCATGCTTCTGTGCTATGAATATAATACTTACTTTTTTAAGGCAAGAAATGTTGTTCTTGTGTGAAGTGGTGATAATGTGCAAAATTGTCTGAATGTCCTGAAGTGCAAAATATAATAATAAAATAGTGGTCTACATCCAAGTTCTATACTGTTTTGATGATGATGATGATTGATGATGATGATGATGATGATGATAATTTTTTATTTATATCCCGCCTCTCTGCCAAGCAATCAAGGCAGCTTACAGCAATTCAAAACAACATAGAACTTTAAAATGCAATCACAAATCACACAACCCACCCACCCCTTAAAAAAGAATTAAACAATTTTAGCGTTAAAACAAAATAGCTAAAACATGATTAAAACAGTCCATAAACGATCAAAGGTAGTAGACGGGGCA
The DNA here is from genome assembly GCA_026167975.1 of Phrynosoma blainvillii. Classification (NCBI taxonomy): domain Eukaryota; kingdom Metazoa; phylum Chordata; class Lepidosauria; order Squamata; family Phrynosomatidae; genus Phrynosoma; species Phrynosoma blainvillii. The sequence continues at coordinate 162,109,312 of JANUYF010000004.1, forward strand.
GTAGTTATAATCACATAAGGAGGGATAAGGAGACTCCTGAGGCTGGGAAACTAGTCAGGGAAGGCCTGCCAGAAGAGATCTGTCTTAACAGCCTTTTTGAAGCTGCTTAAAGTTGTCAACTGACGGATCTCATCCGGCAAGCCATTCCATAATTTAGGAGCGATGACCGAAAAGGCCCTCTGGGAGATTGTCGACAGCCTAGTTTTCATTGGCTGTAATAGATTCCTCCAGAGGACCGGAGTGTGCAGGGGGGATTATATGGGAGGAGGTAGTCCCAAAGATAAGTTGGACCCAAGCCATTTAGGGCTTTAAAGGTCATAACCAACACCTTATACTGGGCCCGGAAACTGATAGGCAGCCAGTGAAGAAATTTTAACACAGGAGTTATGTGATCTCTTCGCGATGTACCTGAGACCACTCTGGCTGCCATATTTTGTACCAATTGAAGTTTCCGGACCAAGCATGAGGGTAGTCCCATGTAGAGCGCATTACAGAAATCTAGACGGGAGGTTACCAGCGCGTGTACAACAGTCTCAAGATCCCTTACTTCCAGGAAAGGGCGCAGCTGGCGTATCAGCCGAAGCTGATAATAGGCACTCTTGACCGTCGCATTCACCTGACTAGTCATCTGAAGCGACGAATCAAGGAGCACCCCCAGACTGCGAACACAGTCCTTCGTGGAGAGTGTGACCCCATCCAGGACTGGAGGTTGCAACCCAATCTTTGGTTTCAGGGCCGCTACCGTGAGCACTTCTGTTTTGTCTGGATTTAATCTCAATCCGTTTTTCCTCATCCAGCCCATTACTCCCTTAAGACAGTCATTGAGAGGAGAGACGCCATCGGAATTTGAGACCGACAATCGAGATATGGAGAAATAGATCTGGGTGTCATCAACATACTGATAACACCCAGCCCTATAACTCCAAATAATCTCACTCAGCGGCTTCATATAGATGTTGAACAACATCGGGGACAGAATGGTGCCTTGCGGGACGCCACAAGTAAGCTCCTTTTTGCTGGAGCAGCTGTCCCCGAGCAGCACCCTCTGGGATCTACCCGAGAGGAAGGAACGGAACCACTGTAGAGCAGTGCCTCCGATACCTAACCCCCTCAGGCAGTCCAAGAGGATGCTATGATCAATCGTATCAAAAGCCGCTGAGAGGTCTAAGAGCACCAACAAGGCCACACTACTCCTGTCAATGCTCAGACGCAGGTCGTCGGTCAAGGCAACCATGGCAGTCTCAACTCCAAATCCTGTCCTAAAGCCAGTTTGAAATGGGTCTAGATAATCGGTTTCATCCAAGACCACTTGGAGTTGAAGAGCAACTGCCCTCTCGATCATTTTGCTTAAGAATGGTAAAGTCGAGACCGGCCTATAGTTGTTCATGTCCAGGGGGTCCAGGGAAGGTTTTTTCAGAAGCGGCTTAACTGCCGCCTCCTTTAAACAAGATGAAACATAACCTTCCCTGAGGGATGCATTGATGATGTCCTTAAGAAACACCATCAAGGCATCCTCCCCCCCCCCCCCCGGGACGGCCAGCCATGAAGGTCAAGGATCCAGAGGGCAAGTCGTCTTCCTCACCCTACCAAAATTTTGATAAGTTTTATCCCATAAACAGTACAATAATTTATTTTCATGTAATTTGATTTAGCATAAAGTGTTGAACTTTTTGAAACCAGTGATCATAGAATTTATCATGAACAGTGCCCAATAGCAGGAGAGGGAAGGGCAGCCCAAAGGACCTTTTTTATTTTGCATTTTGATCCTGAGCTGGAGGCATTTCTTGACCACTTGTGTAGAGAAGCTTCTGTGAGCATCTTAACAGTTCCATTGTCTTGAGTGAAGAATTATTTGATGTTGGGCAAAGCTTCCATGCTTCTCTGTTTGCTAAGCTTAGAAACTCTTAAAACATTGTTCTCTTTTCATTTCCTTAGTTATTCTGATGTTGGACATCTTGGGCAGATCAGCAGTGCCTGTTTGGAAATTCTTCTCTGTGCCACTGGAGAGATGGGAAGAACGTTTCTTAAAAACAAGAGAGAGCGCTCACATATTTTCCCCACCTTCTTTTAATGACATGTTTTTGAGAATCTCTGCTTGGATTGCCTTCAAAAATTGTACTTTCAACAGGAATTAAATCTTAACAAACTGTTCCATTCTCCTGCCAGGTGTGTGCACTCTGGAGCCCCCCTTTTACATAGTGACAGAATACATGCCCTATGGGAACTTGCTGGATTACCTGCGTGAGTGCAATCGAGAGGAGGTGACCGCTGTTGTCCTTCTATATATGGCTACTCAGATATCTTCTGCTATGGAATACCTGGAGAAGAAGAACTTCATCCACAGGTCAGCAAATTACCTTGATTTTTGTAGTGTGGAAAAAAAATTTAACAGGAAAAAAGTGGCCAGTCTTGCTGTGGGGTTCTGGAAGTTGAAGTCCAGAAGTAACCTTTGATCTCTTTGTATTTATATATGTGTGTGTGGTGCATTGTATTATCCTGAAGGTAAACTCTTTGTGAGACAGGATTTGCTTACAGACATTTAAGAAGAGACTTTGAAAATTATTCCGTATTTGATAAAATCACAATGGAATTGCCTCATTGGCATAGCTTTCTGCCAGCTGAAGATAGATCTACAATGGGAGCTGGAGCCAGTTTTCACAAAAGTTGGGTTCTGGGCCCATGGACTAAGCTTCAGCATGCCTGCTTTAAAAAGCACACACAAAAAATGGAAAAAGGAAAGTGCAGATCTAGCACAACTCAAATTCTATACTATGGTTCTCCAATCCTGGCTTATGCTTTCAAAATAAGATACACAAATAATATTCAGTTGGTGCAAGTATCCTTTTCTTCAATGTGAGTGACAAGGGTATGGATAGATGAGAGCATAGTAGATATATTTAAACTACCTTACTAGATAAAGGTGGGCTGGTGAGTATGAGAGAGAGAGAATGATACTAGGCATCATAGCTATGTCCTTGAAGCACACTGTAGCATTGTTCAGCTACTGCTTGTCTCCAAAACCTATTTCCTGCAGCCAGAGACACTAAATCATGTGTATGTGTGCATCTAGTGGGACCCCAGTATGATCTCAATGCCACACAGTGGCCAGGTTTGCACATAACAAGAAGTGTGGCTTCTGTAGTATTCTCACTCGTCAGGGATGAATGTGCATGTTGGCTCCAGCTTTCTGGTCCTCCCTGCTTGCATCAGGAGCAGATAACAAACCATGGACCCTTTGTTTGTGTATGTAGCTCATGATGTCCAAGTACACCAACTCTCTAATGTATTGGTCTGTTGCTGTGTTGTATTGTCATGAGAAGTAACCTGTGGAACAAAGTCTCTGGTTTAGAATCATAGAATTGGAAGAGACCACAAAAGTCATCCAGTCCTTTCTTTCACTTCTGGAAGTAAAAATGTTCAGAAAATGGAAGCCAGCATAGTAGCTCATCCACAGTAAACTGGGGTTCTGAAAGATCAAAAATGCAATGAAATGGATTAAAGTAACCCATTTATCTGTAGAAAATCTGGAGATAAGAGACATTCAATTTCAAAAGTACTGGACTTCAACTCCCAGATGCCCCAGATAGCTTAACCAACAGGAATTCTGGGAGCTGAGGTCCAACACATTAGGAGGAACAAAGTTTGGGAGCCACTGATTTAGACAATAATTTTTCAAGTTCTGTACCATTCTTTTAAACATACTCAGTATTTGAATGGAGTGTGAGCAGCATACATGTTGATTGATGTGGAAAGAAGAAAAATGCAGCAGTTCAGTAGCAAAACTTAATCAAAGCTTTAAGGATCGCATTACAAATTGAGCCTTCCAGCCAACAAATAGATTTTGGGATCTGTACATGTCTAGAAAGTCCCAGGTTAGGGAAAGCAGTTAAAATTCCTCAAAAAACATTTTTGCAAGAGATACAGAAATTAAAGCGCTTGCCAACAAATTGGGATGATTTGACTTCTGCACGTAACTTCTATGAACATAAAAGAGGAAGTGAGCTAACAACTGATGTACTGAAATCTAAATTCCGGCTGATATAAGAGAGTTTAAGCTGGAGGGCCAGATTCTTTAAAGAATGCAACAGCAGCATCTCGTGGATAAGCAGTTAATTGCAGTTAAAGAAAAAATACTGTAGTAGCTATCAAAATGATCTGTATGAATTCATAACAAACATTTGAGATTATGGATATCAGACAGATGATTCACTCTGAATTTAACCAAATGAGACTGATGATAAAGCAGTCATTTTAATATATAAAGAACTTGAGTTTAGAATTGAAGACAGATAGTGAAAGAGGTGTTGAAAGATTTTAATCAGCCAATAAACCAGATAACTATGGAAGTGGAACAGACAAGTTATGAAGGAATTAATGCTGGGCTGTGGAATGCAGGTTTACCTATAGATATTACTGTTAGCAAGGTTGGAGAAATGGAGATTAATTTAGACAGCAAACAAAAAAGAGCTGATGTCTCTGCAAAGGAAGTTACAAGACCGGATGAGATGAAAAGACAGATAGATACTAAACATGGATAATTATGAATTGATTTCTCCAAAAGAAGGTCCTTTACCAAAGTAAAGAGATTTATGGTAGTATTAGTGAACGATATAGTGTTTATGTAAGGATAGCCTAAATGGCTTGGATTAAAATCAACAATGATTTATTTATTGTTTGTTTAATTATTGCACTTTTATCCCACCTTTTTCTCAAAATAGGATCCAAGGGGCTTTACTACTTATATAGATATTAATATGGGTTATAAGTAGAAATCTATCTGGCATGCTTTACAGGAGGTGGCATTAATAGATAATTATCACAAATAGTTGGGAGTCAATTCTGTACCTTGCCCCCATTTTTCTCCCAGTTAGGTTTGTTTGTATTGTAGAGTTATATGTTTTTTATATTGTGCTTTGTGTACTGGTCTTTCCTTATATATCATTTTATGCTATAAAATTGTATATCCAGTAAAAATTATTCTTAAAAAATCCAGTGACAAGTAACATAATAGTGATACACTGTGTTAAATAAAAATACAAACAAGCTACTCTGCTTTTATGTACACAATTTAGATTTTCAGGCTGTGCAATTGATAACAAAATTTATTAGGCCATTTCTATTCATGTTCCAATCTCTGTACTAATGCACTCAGTATACCTAGAAAAGACATCCCACAAATTTATCAAGATTTAGACATTCAGGGCGCATCTTGATGTCACTACCAATTGTCGTTCCGTGTTTGTTTTGCTTGTACAGGGATCTTGCAGCCCGTAACTGTTTGGTTGGAGAAAATCATGTGGTGAAAGTGGCTGACTTTGGATTAAGCAGATTGATGACTGGAGATACATACACTGCTCATGCTGGGGCAAAGTTCCCTATCAAATGGACAGCACCTGAGAGTCTGGCTTACAACACATTCTCAATCAAATCAGATGTTTGGGGTAAGACAAGAGAAACATTGGGCCTTTGTAGACTGCCAGAAATAGTGCAAATTGAGTCCACTTTAACTGCCCTGACTCAGTGCTAGGGAATCATGGGAACTGTAGTTTATTGTGGCATCAGAGCTCTCTGACAGAGAAGGCTCAATGTCTCAGAAAAAAATACAATTCCCATGATTCCCTAGCACTGAGTCAGGGCAGTTAAAGTGGACTCAATTTGCACTATTTCTAGCAGTCTGCAAAGGCTTATTCTTGTCCCTGTAGGTGTGTAAATCTGGGATGTAATGCAGTGTTGCCAATGCCTATATTTTCAGGGCTATCAGTAGTGTCCAAATAGCAGTTTATGGGCTAAAAATATATTTTACCTCAAAAACTGACCACCTCCCAAGCATTCAGATAGTTGATACATACAAACTAGAAGTACTTGATGGTAATGCTTTAATTAAGAGAATACAGAACCCAAAGAGCAATGCAACTTTGAATTATGTCTTGAATTTTTTAAACTTGATGGGCAAACTTCCTACCCTGTTTTAATGAAGATCTAGCCCCAGGGGCTAGGTAAAGTTACTGTCCCTACTGTGTGGCCTGACCACATCCCTTCTGCCCTGTTAGTAGATAAGTCTTCATATATTCCAGCTAAGTTAGGTTGCCATACCCAAAAAAGCAAACCAGCCAAAGTGTTCTTCAGCACTTAAGTTTTATAGCAATAGCAATAGCATTTACATTTTTATACCACTTATCAGTTAACTCAGCACTCTCTAAGCAGTTTATAATCTGTAAGCCTATTGTCCCCAACAAGCTGCATACTCTATTTTACTGACCTATGAAAAGATAGAAGACTGAGTCAAGCTTGGAGGCCTTGAGATCGAACTCACAACCTTGTGGCTGCAGTACTGGCATTTAATCATTGCTCCACCAGGCTCAGTTTTGTTTTCCTTTCTAACCAGTAGTCAAATAATATTGTACAGATGATAAAGAAAGATCAGGCTAAAATAAGATTGCTTAATTTGCAGCCTTTGGAGTCTTGTTATGGGAGATTGCCACCTATGGAATGTCACCCTATCCTGGCATTGACCTCTCTCAGGTTTATGATCTGCTGGAAAAGGGTTATCGAATGGAGCAGCCAGAAGGTTGTCCCCCAAAGGTCTATGAGCTCATGAGAGCATGTGAGTACTGCGTTTTTATTTTTACCTCTGGACACAAAATGCAAATTGTTGTATATACTTGACTATAAGTTGATCTTATGTATAAGTTGAGGGCAGGTTTTGGGGCCAAAGGTATGGATTTTGTCATGACCAGTGGACAGGTCGAGGGTAAAACTTGGAGGCTCTTTCAGTATGGGTATTTGTGCGCCCGGCAAGAGGACTCTATTGAGGCTTTTTGCTTCAGCATTTCAGTTTTCGCTTCAGCCTTCACTCCCCAGACAGTGGTGGCCAGCGCAGGCGGGAGAGGGACTCTGTTCAGTAGCAGTCAGTCACCTAAGACTCTTTCTGCTTGGCTCAAGAGAGGAAGAAACTCTCTTCCCACTGCATGGGGAAATCTGAAAGAGCTGTTGTCACATCACCCGTACTGAACCATAAATAAGTTGACCTGGGATTTTGGGGTCAATGTTTGGGCATAAATTTTTAGACTTATAGGCAAGTATATACAGTAGGTAGTAAGAGAAAATACAGTAGGAGCTGGAGGCCTTGCTATCCTAATGTATCAACTGGCATGTATTGTTTTACCTATATGTGTCAATAATCCTGGTAGGATGCAACCATTACTTTGTTCACAAACAATTTCTGGAGACCTGTTACTGCTTTATATATTCTGTAAAGAAAATAACAGAAGCAGCAGATTGAGTAGACCATAGACACTAATTTCTGTGCAGGGGCTTGCAGAAATACCCATGTTGCCAAATGCAGTGGATTGGATAAAATCAGGAAAAGCATAATTCAGTTCATGATCTCATCTGGATAGCGGGAAAGCTCCTAGAAGTCATGCTTCTGTTAAAAACATAAAATTGGATTAAAAGTTGCATGAGTGGAATGCTAGCCAAGGGAGCATTCCTATCCTGCATCATCACTGTAGCTCCCTGGGCCCTCCCAAAAGCCAGAAAGGAGAAGATGATGGAATAGTACCTGAGAATTGATACTGGATCTGCATTTTGGGTTAACAGATAGACAGGTTTATAGATTATGCTAAACCTAAGGTAGTAAAACCCTAAGAGGATCTCTCTAGACTGAGCAACAGAATGATAAAGAAGATTGACTGTAAGTAAGTGCAAAACAGTAATTGTTGTGTGCCTTCAAGTCATTTCTAGCTTATGGTGACCCTGAGATGAACCTATCATAGGATTTTCTTGGCAAGTTTTTTCAGAGGGGGTTTGCCATTGCCATCCTCTGAGGTTGAGGGAGCATCGTTTGCCCAAGGTCACCCAGGTTTACATGGCTGAACTGGGATTCGAATCCTGGTCTCCAGTCCTAGTCCATAACTCAAAGAAAATCATGCAGGGGGAAACCTTGACTTCACAAATATGCTGGTATGAATCTACACTGGCTATGATTTCACAAGAAAGGTCTTGGTGTCATAGCAGAAAGGACAGCAAAAACATTAGCTGTGTGTGGCACAATAGAGCAAAGTACAAATCCACTCTTTGAAATTATTAGGAAGGGATTGCAAATGTCAAGTACAATGTTAATTGCAAAATATACCGTTATCTTCAAAAGAAGAGCACTGGACTTACCACTCAATATAAAATCACATTGTAATTATGAAATATAATAAAAATAGTGAAGAGATAGCAGAATATAGAACAATAAATGTTAATAAAACATTTAAAATGTTTTTTAACGTTAAAGACAGAAAGCTTTTAAAGAACATCCTGGGGGTGGTGCGTTGTTTTAATGTGTATGGTTTTTAAATGTTATAATCTCTCTGATTGTACTCTGTTTCTAAATAAATGATATGTTTAATTTTGCAATAGTTTAATTCCATTTTATTTGTCACTTTTGGTAAGTTTTTATTGGATTTATGTAAGTTTTTAATGTAAATGTTTAGACTGTAAGCCCCTTTCGGTCCCAGTTTTGGGAGAAAAGCAGTTACAAATTAATATAATAAACAACAATAATAAATGAATTAATATAATCAAAACTGAAGCCAGTAGCCGATGAAAAAACAAAGCAGGAAACCAGTTGTACATAAGCAGAAGAGAATGTAATACAATTCATGTCAAAGGCCTCTTTGAAAGCTAGGCCTTAATTTGGCAACTAAAGGTCTTCAATCTTGACACTAGGAATTATTCCACAGAATTAGTGCCAAAACCAAAAGATCTCAGCCTGTTTAGAGTTTTGAAGCCCAGAATGAGATCTTAAATTGTGCCCAAAAATTAATAGATAAATTATGGAGATTAAATAGCACTGGAGTGATATATTCAGGGTATCCTACTTCAGATGATAGCCTATTGCCAGAATGCTGTACCAACAGAATATTCAGAAAACTTTCTGAGAATGGCTCCATATGGATCATGTTAATAGTAATCCAATCATCAAATTATTAAAGCATTAATGAGTGGCTAGATTATAACAACAGTATATTTGTTTGGGTGTAGTTGTGTTTAAAATGTTATATACAGTTCTGCTCTATCTCGGCCATCAAGATAGTTGGAAAAGAATAGATAAAATAGCAGAGAATTGAGATAATTTCCCTACGTGTTGAAGCTGAACCTCTTTTTCAGAAGAATGGTGGGGAAAATAATGAGTGAATCATTCCTACAGAAGAGAGGAGATTTTTTTTCTTCCTCTTGTTTCTTTCTAATAGAAATTGTGAAGCTGATGAACAGTAAATTCAGAGAAAATAGAACAACATACTTTGTGCATCATATAATTTATTGCCATAGTGCAGTAAATCCTGACCATTATCTTAACTAGCTTTAATACAGATTTAGACAAATTCAAGGAGGATGGGTAGCTTTTCCCCATGGGTCTAAATGAAAACTTCACCTTGATAAACAGACCTCTGAATACCAGATTCTGGGGACAGCAAAGGGAGAGAGGTTGCCTTCAGGCCCTGCTTTTGGTCTTCCTAAAGACCTCTGGCTGACTGGAGAAAGAATTCTGGACCAGACTGATGCTTGTTGGATATACTAACACAGTTTTTAACTGTGCTCCTTTCACTGTTCTAAGCCTTTGTGTTCTATAAAGAAGTGATAGATCATGACAAGGCTCTCAAGAACTTTGCAATTAAAAAGTAACAGTGAAAGTAGCTCTTCTTGTGTAACATGGACTGTGTGAATAGGGATAATGTTCCTGTACATTGCTGGAAAATGCATTTTGAATGTACACAGAGTTGATGGCATTATTTTCTCTTCTGCTTCTCTTATGTGGTAGGCTGGAAATGGAACCCTCTAGACAGGCCTTCATTTGCTGAGACTCATCAAGCCTTTGAAACCATGTTCCATGATTCCAGCATCTCTGAAGGTGAGAATACTTTTTGTTTCCTTACTTTCAGTGTTCTGTACTTATTTTTCTTCTTAAACAAAATACTAAAATGTATTACTCTTTTCCCTCTTGCGTTTCTAACAGTTGACAGTGCTTTTTGTGTCTCTTCAAATTGATTTCTACAGGAAATCTCCTTCAGGCCTAACACTCCACCATAACACACACAAGCAGATGGAAATCTGGGCCTGTACACTTGCCCCTTCTTTATTTTCCTTGTATGTGGCAGGAGAAACTTGGAAACATTGTTCATGTTTTATTACATTTGAATCTGGGAAACTCTGGCTTATTCAAACTTCATTTCACAAACCAAGACATTTAATTCTGTTATGACCTAACTCAGTATAATTTGAACAAACCTGTTTCCCATATTTGAGCATCAAGTTACAGAGTGTTCACAAGTATGATTGAAGCTGTTTAAACTTTATCCCTTCACATGTGAAGCAGAAGAAGGGGAGGGGACACTGTGTGAACTGAAGACTCATTCCTGGTTGCCCCCCACCCATCATCTCCCCCTTTTGCTTGTCAGCTGATCCATTGGCAATAGCAGGAAACCAGTGAAAATGTCTGTAGAGTGATGGGGCCATGTTGGTAGTGTAGAGACCAGTCTTCCTGCATTACAAGGTCACTTGGCTTCCATTCTGTGTGCTAAGAAATGGAAGCCCCTTTATCAGTGTAAAGGAAAGAAATATAGTGATTCAGAAAGTGGATACTTAGATCCTTCTGTAGCCCCAATGCCCTTGCTTCTACAGGGAGAACAAAGTCCTGGTCCTCCACCCAGCATTGTACAAGACCCAGGAGTGTGAGGAGCAGCATTTGTCCCACAGATATTCAGAATTTGTCACACATGTGCATATTCTCATTCTCTCTCACGCACATGCACACACATCAACTTTCCATTCTGTCTTGCTTCCTCCTATATACTCCTGTTGCACAAGACTTAGAAACATGAGTAGCCCAGACCAGACTGCACTCTTAAAATGTTCTCTTAATTTGTACCCCTTCTGATTTCTGTTTCTGTCAGAGAGGAGCAGTTTGCTTCTGTAAAGCCATACCATTTAACTTGTTGGTGTCTGTTGATGCCTCACTGAGGAAGTGTGCTCAGTTCTTGTTTCTTTCATACAATTGTGTTGCTGTTTTGGCATTTTGAGACACTTAAAGTTGATCCCTTTATATACTTGCTGAATCTCTCAGTGATGTTTCTTTTTCCCTTGTCCAGTGCCTCTCGTTAGCACCCAGATCTGCTTTCCTCTTCCCTTGCTGCTCTCTGTTCCAACTATTCCCCTGATGTTTCTTACAGAAGTGGCAGAAGAACTTGGAAGGACAGCATCTTCTTCATCCATAGTTCCATATTTGCCCCGATTACCCATGCTTCCTTCCAAGACCCGGACCTTGAAAAAACAAGCAGAAAACAAAGAGAATATTGAAGGAACCCAGGACGCTGTAGAGCATTCTCCTTCTAGCTCTGCACCAGGTATGTTATTGAACAAAAATGTGGAGCTATCTGAGTAATGCTTCTTCATAAACATGATGATGATTAAGTATTTATACCCCGCTCTTCAGCCAAAAGGCTATCAGAGCAGCTTACAAATGGTTAATTAGACATTTCCCTACCCTCAGGCTTACAATCTAAAAAACCCATGTTATCCAGTGTCCACATTCAGGACTCTATTTCCAAGAAAAGACTAACCATGAGCTAAATGCTCCACCTTCTTCTTTGGGGTGGGGTGGGTGGTTCTTTCATTGGGAACATCTGATGTTATACAAACTGGCAATGTTACTCATGCCACAGAACTTTTCTTTCCCTGCCCTGCTGGCCAGTGTGCTCTACAAGATCCCCTAGCCTTCTCTGCAGCAGATTTTAGGGTTGCATGAGAGGTTGTAGGGGGAAGTGGGGAGTCTGTTCCTCTTATATTGTCCATACCACTGGTAGACAGACATAGTTATTCTTTGTGGTCAAAGGAAATAAACTCGTACCTAATCAGTCACATATTGGACCATTCTAAGCATTCAAAGATGGTGAAGGAATAAAAAAAGAGAAAGCTTAAGGAGAATTAAGAATTGTAATTAAATTCATACTTGTAGTCCTGTTACAGGAGCAATCCTTTTGAACTTACTTTGTAATGGTGTCTGTCTCCTTGCCTGTTTGCCATGAAAAACAAAATGTCAAAAAAAAAAGGTTGGGTAAATCTGTGATCAGTACTCCATACACAATGACCATTAAATTTTTCAGAAAACAAGGATTAGCTTAGCCAACAGGATGGAGGTTGCAGCACGTGCATTTTGCCATTTACATCTCTATTGTAACAATGGGAAGTAGTTCTCAGGGATGGGGATCCCTTGGTCTGCCCACTTTTCTTTGTTCAGATAGAGACATGGTGCTCCGTGCCTTTCTCTATACAGGGAAGACTGAAATATGTGTTTTGTACAGATTGAGGAGAGAAGAAGAAAGATGGGAAGAGAACCTGCTATTTACCAGTCCTTGTCCCTCAATTGTTCCTGGATTACAATTCAGTCCCTGGGACCACAGATGTTTTCTAGCCCTTTATTAAATCAATTTCAAATCTGTAAAATAGCAAAAGTAATTTTTAAAAAATCTTTATACAAGTGAGCAAATAATAAGTTGGTTTACCTTTCCTCTTTAGAGAAATAATCTATAACTGAATAGAAGGCTTTAAGCAATCTAAATGCCTGTATGAGAAAGGTTGCATTAAGTTGTATTATTTTCACAGTCCTCACAAAATGTGTGAAATGAGTATACACCCTTCCATTCAGGTTAAGAAAAGAAGATAAAATGTAAATAGTGACTGTGCAGAAAGGGGCTGACTGCTCTGTTGAATACACTGAGATTGCCTGAGAACATACAGAACATTGGGCTGCAAACCTGAATAGAGTTGAAAGGTCCTCACATTGCAAAGGTTGAAATTTCTTTGACAATAAATTGACCCCAAAACCTGAATTTAAACACAGGTCGATGCAATATCTCTGTCTGCTGCTTTCATTGTAGTCTGTCCTGAGAGAACTTTTAAAAAGCAGCAACCCTCTCTGTTCTCCCCACCACTGCAGCAGCTCTTCTGTGCTTCTGAATCACTCTGGGTGGTTTTTCAGGGGCCGCCAGGGAGCTTGTGCTGCTGGGAGGCAGGTTGAGGGAGCAGATCATCAAAAAGAAAACTAGAAAACTCCTCCTGGAGAAGGAAGAAGGAAGTTGAAGCTTCCAAAAAGATCGTAGAGCTTGCCTCTGCGCACTTAATTGACCTGTGTATGAATTGATTCAGGTTTGGGGGTAAATTTATTGTAAAAAAAAAAAAATCAACTTATACACAAGTATATATGGTAGGAGCCTGCAGCTGTTGTTAAAATCTGTGGGAAATCAGAATTGTGTGTAGCTGCCCTCTGATAATGTGCAATAAGGTTATCAAGAGTAGACAAACTGCTTTGTTGAATTCTAGCTCCAGTCTTCCTAAGTACCTGACACCATAGTGGCAAGTATATATTCTCTCTCTTTCTCTAGGTTTTATTAGAAGCACACAACAGACCAGTGGATCCCCAGCACTACCTCGCAAGCAGAGAGACAAGTCACCCAGTGGCCTGCTAGAGGACACTAGAGAGACAACTTTTACTAGAGACAGGAAAGGTGGTTTCTTTAGCTCTTTCATGAAGAAGAAAAATGCACCCACGCCTCCAAAACGCAGCAGCTCATTCCGTGAGATGGAAAATCAGCCTCATAAGAAATATGAGTTGACAGGTAACTTTTCAGGAGCTGGTCCTTTGCAACATATTGATGGATTTTCTTTCACCTCCCAGCAGGATGGGAACCTTTGCTCATCCAAGTGCTATGTTGGGGGTTTTGCACAGCGGAACTTCTATGGTGGTGATGATGGTGGTGGTGGAGGCAGCACTAGTAGTGGTGGAAGCACGAGCACTGGTAGTGGATGGTCAGGCATCACAGGCTTCTTTACCCCACGGCTGATTAAAAAGACACTGGGTTTACGAGCTGGGAGGCCTGCAGGTGCTGAAGAAGCTTCAAAGCCTTTCCCCCGGTCTAACTCAACATCTTCAATGTCCTCAGGTCTTCCTGAGCAGGAGAGAATGGCGATGACCCTTCCCAGAAATTGCCACAGATCCAAAGTCCAGCTGGAAAGAACAGTGTCCACCTCCTCTCAGCCAGAGGAGAACACAAGCAAGCCCAGTGATCTACTGTCTAAAAGGTGTGAAGAAGTCCCTACTTTGACCAGAGACAGATCAAAAGCCAAACTTCTCTCAAGAGGTGCTACAGCTGCTCCTCTCAAGACCCCTTCTGTAGATGTGGCTATTTTGGAGAAGGATTGTCAGGGGTCAACAGCAACAGCAAGCCTGAAGAGCAAAGAGAAGAACAGTGGGACACGGCAAGGGTCAGTAGAAGGTGAAGAGAAGACAAGCTGGCCTTCTCCAGCCAAGGCTACAGCATTACTTCCGACCACTCACAACCATAAAGTGCCCGTCCTCATCTCTCCCACTCTAAAGCATACTCCAGCTGAGGTGCAGCTCATTGGCACAGACTCTCAGGGGAATCGGTTCAAGCTCTTATCTGAGCATCAAGTCACTGCTACTAGTGACAGGGACAGGCCCAGACGGATAAAACCAAAGTGTGCTCCTCCACCTCCACCAGTCATGAGGCTCCTACATCAGCCTCCTGCTTGCTCAGACACAACAGATGAATTGAATAACGGAGCACTGGTACAGCAGGGGCAGGAATCCAATGAGGGCAACAAAAAGACAGCAGTGGCACCTGCTGGTGGGAAAGCTGGAAGGCCCATTTTGCCTCCACCTCAAGTGCCTCTGTTATTATCCTCCTCCTCACCTGCCAAAATGGCCAACGGCACAGCAGGAGCCAAAGTAGCACTGAGAAAGACCAAACAGACAGCAGAGAGAATATCAGCTGACAAAATCAGCAAAGAGGCACTGTTAGAATGTGCAGACCTTCTCTCAAGTGCCATTGCAGAGCCCACTACAAACAGCCAGCTGGTGGACACAGGGCACCAGCTCCTAGATTATTGCTCAGGCTACGTGGACTGCATCCCCCAAACACGCAACAAATTTGCCTTCCGGGAAGCTGTGAGCAAACTGGAACTCAGCCTGCAGGAATTGCAGGTGTCCTCAACGGCTGCTAGTGTGCCTGGGGCGAGTCCTGTACTTAATAACTTATTGTCTTGTGTTCAAGAAATCAGTGATGTTGTCCAGAGGTAGCTACTGTCAAATAATCTGGTTAGGAGGGGAAAATGTACACAAAGTGGAGGGAGAAGGGTCAGGATGACTACTTCTGATATGTGTGTATGTGTGTTTTCTCCTCCATTAATGATTTTGAAAAGAGGACTGATACTTGAGTAAGTTTTATGTGAAGTACCTCAGATCACTGAGCTCTCATGTTTACAGGTTCATCTCAGTACATGGGGCGGATGGGAGGGTTCCAAACTTAATGGGGTCAGACGGTTGCAGCTAAGAAGGGCAGAAAGTTAAGAATTTGCTCTGGCCAGAAATATATCTGCATAAGGAGAGTTTGTTTTTTCCCTTTTGCTTCCAGGAAGTTGGAACATTGACAACAGGGCCTTTGTTTTGGAAGGACCTGCTGTGCTCTGTGATGCTACCCAACTGACCAGAATTATTGAAGGAGGGTCAAGGGTTCCTTTTCTGCACTACTGCATGCTTTGACTTCCTGAGATATTGTCAGAGGCTCCATTGAAACTGGAGTTGACAGACCATTTTTCCAAGAGGGAATAAATTAATGTTGCATTAAAACAACAGTTGGAATTTCAGGAAGTTATGCACTAGCCCACCTGGCAGAACTTCCACAGTGCATGTTGCTGCTGTAATCAGAGATGAAAAAACAAAAGATGAGCTGATGTATGAAACACATCCCTTGTTGTTATTGTCCTCACATCTTTTATCACCCACACGTTCACTCCCTCACAGTGTCTGCAGTGATAGTTGGGCAGATTTGCAATTGGATCTCACACAATCACAGCCTGCACTCAAACTGGCTACCATCACCATTTGGGTAGTGTAGCATAGGTGTCTAATCTGGAAATCACTTCAGTAGTTTGGGGCTGTAGCACAAACTAACCAGCATATGTCTAAAAGCTGTTAAATTCTGTTTTTGAACTTTGGTGCAACACTGGTTCCTTCTCTTTCAGTAAGCCTTAAGGTGCCACCCCTGGATCAAAGGCACTGCTGCTGCTGCTTTCTACATTCCTTTTTTATAATGCTGATCCAAATCCAGCTATACTTCTTGGGGGAACCTGAGACCATAGTGTCTACTGTTAGGATTAAAAAAAGGCTCCTGGCGGACCTCAGTGGTGACACTGACCATTCTTACTCAAATCTAGACATTTTGCTCTATTCAGAATTTCAGTACAGAGTTTAGTTTTCCAAGAAATGCCCTTAAATACTAGAGGGGAACAATACAGCAGAGTAGAAGTGTGCCCCCCTCCTTTGCACACTTGAAAGTTTGATAAAAGTCTAGCAAGTTCTGTAGTTCAGTCCAGGGCTGGGGTTTGGGGGTGGGTAGATGACAGTCTTCACTTGCTGGAGGTCTGTGTGCTCCCTCTTTTTCCATCAGGCAGATAGTTTTGCATGCCACAGATGCCCAGTTTGCAATTGCCCCTTTCTTTCTAAAGTGGGAGAATTGAGCACTCATGTGGAGCACTTGCAGTAACAAACTGAAGTGGGGGGGGGATACCCCCTATCATGCTGACCACTGTTGCCAGGTAAGTGTAGGAGGCATACCTTGGTTACCCATTCTGACTTCAGCTATTCATCCCACTCCCCTCAGGAAATTCCCAGCTTTGGACAGTGCCCACACATGATCTGCCTGTTTGATTTAATTTGTATAGTGTAAGTAAACTCTGCCGTATGCTGCTATTCATGAGACATCTCTTTTAAGAAACACAAAAACATGAAACCTCACCTTTGTCCAGTATAGTGTGTCAAAATCTTTCCCTCACGCAGCTGTATTTCTACCTTTTGCTATAGCTGAATTGGGTACACTAAAAGGATAAAAGCATTTTAGGTTTTTGTGAGGAATAATGTATATTGTGTGGGAAGGAAATGCTTGTTCTCCAAAAGCTACCAAAAAAACAAAAGGCTATATTGCTCCAAGCCAGGTGTATTTCCAAGATCTACTTGCTGGGGAGGAAAGGAGCTTTTGTCTGGGACCGGTATGCCCCTTTTGCTCCACACTCAAATATTCAGCCACGTTTATCAGTACCTTCTTAGCCTGCATTAGCAGCCTTGGTCAAATATTTTTCAGGGTCTGATGTGCTCTGCACCTTAAACTTGATGAAACTTAGCATTTTTTTTTTATTTAAAGTATTGCGATTTTTTTTAAAAAAATTATGTTGTGTGACTTATTTTTATATTGAGCCCCCGACAGTGGTGGATGGATGTACATTTGCCACTCTTTGGGGCTTTCTCTGTTTAAATAATGTTCTCCCAAAGTTTATGGGAGAGCGAGAATGTCATTAACTCTGACTAATTATTTGCTGCTCTCATAGGTGCATGATGTTGGGGGTGGGGTGGGGAATTAAAGGGACCAGATTGCTTCACAATCCAGGCTCACTGAATCAAAACTGGGCACGTGGAGGTTAAGGACCTGGCTACACATTATATGCATGAAATGAAAAGTGGGGAAACATATCTTGAATATTTCTCCCTCCATAGATTTCCTGCTTGTCTCTCCTGAGTGGTAAAGGATGTGGGGGAGAGGAGTGCAGGAGCAGTCAGCCACTAAGCTGGGACACATGTGCCTTGCAAGAGAAGGCTTCCCAGGGCAGGACTTGCTTTCCAGGGTTCCCATACACTCCATTCCTTCCACCCAGACTCCCCAGACAGTCATTCAGCATTCCCTGGTCACTGAGAGCATCCTTAGTCGCCATTGGGCTGTTTGGGGGTTTGTCTGTGTTAAAAAAAAACCTACTAAAAACTGTGGAAACTTCCCTCTTATGTGTGTTGTCATTGCCATTTTGATTCAGTAAGTAAGAACATTTATAGAATTGCGGTTGCTATTGGTGTATGTGTGAAAAAGGCAAGGAAGAAGGGTGGTCAGTGTGTCTTACCTCCCTGTGCACGATTATGGACTAGCCTTCTGTAGTTCAAAGATAATCTGCCACACAGCCATGCTCGGTTGTTTTGACACCTGCAGTCATCTTGTTGGATGCGGTGTTGCAGTCCAACAACATCTCATCTTGATCTCTGCGATGTTTCTTGGAATTAAATCAGTGGAAATTTACTTCTGGCTCATTCCAAACACAACAGCTATAGTTCAGTGTCCTTCCTCATAATTGAATAGAATGTTGCATTTTGAGAAGGCTTGACAGCGACGCGTAAGAAATGACTATCATTTTATACTGTATTCATTAAATTTATTAACAAAATTGTACAAAATTCAAAGGTTGCAAGAATGATGCCATTGTAACTAGAAGTCTGATAAAGTGATCCAATGTGGTCATAGTGGTCAGACATGTTCCTTTTTTCTTGGTTTGTTTTAAATATAGCTGCAGTCACCATACTGAGAGTGCCCTGCCCAAAATGAGCCACTTCTAATCTCCATTTTGTTCACCTTTTGCTGGCATTCCTTAATGGACCAGTGTGTTTTCAAAGCCACTGGATGTGAAGGAGCACTGGGAAAAAGAATGTACCTATGAATGGTCAGCACCCCAGAATGTTGGATGAGGGGTCACCATGGCCTTTACGTTTTGGTCTCACTTCTCAGCTGTCTTTTGTTCGAAAATTATCCATCACCACATTTAAATTTGTGAGGAAGCCACTGTATACTGAGCAATCTTGATTGTCTTTGGGGGCATCACAGTTGTCAGACTTCAGAGCTGTAGTAACTTCTCAAATGATTACTAATGTGTATCTAAGTGCTTAGAGCAGAATGGTTGGAATATTTGGGGTTTCATCCTATATGGACATGTTAAAAGTATAAACATAGGTTATTCTCAACAGAGCAGAATTTTATTCTTGGTATCTTTTAACCTCTGCAGTGGCAGTCAAGACCTCATAATGGGGGAATGTCATGTTTCCCGCATAACAGAGCAGTGAGGGGTATCATGTGGCCCTCCAGATATTACTGTATTGGCTGTACTAAGGCTGGTGTCCAACAATCTTTGGACACAGTCCTCATCCCTATTTTAGAGTATCTCATGATAGTAGTATTGTTACACCATTCCCTTTCTATAAATCCAGTGCAGAGCTCTAAGAGTACACAGCCTTCTATTTCAGCTAATTATCTTGGTCCTCCATAAACTATTATTTTAAATTATGTTGTGTTCCAGATTGCATTGATCCTCTTAAACACCAGTGCTCACAGAAGGGAAAAACTGCTCACTTCAGATAGTCAAGGTAGTTATTTCTTGAGATCTATAATATACAACACAGTGAAAGGAGATCTAGACCTTATCTAAACTATTTAGATTTTTAAAATTATGCTTGATACTAAGATTTTTCTCTCTCTCTCTCTCTGTCAGTATGTTGCTTTAGGGATCTGAGGGACAAGTCATTTTTGTGTCATTCTGTAACGGAGTTCAACGGCTGTTTTTTGTTTTTTATTTTTAAAGTGAAAATATGAGGCTTATTCTTGCTTTGATTTTTCAGAAATGAGCTGATCACAACCCTGAGGTTAGCTGCCACTGACTTTACTTCCAGACAGAAACATTTGGGGGCCCTATCTAATCTTTCTTTGTAATCCACACCAGCGCAATTCAAGCTGGAGAAAGAAAGACACACTTTTCCTCAAGTATTTTTCATGACTTGACTGTGTCTTCTTTCCCCACTTTATTTTATTTTATCTATTTTATTCCTGGTTCTTAGTAGCTACGTGGATTATAGTCTAATGCAGGGATGGTAAACCTTTTAGGGGCCGAGTGCCCAAACTAAAAGGCCTTCCAGCGCCGGATGTTACCCAGTGTCGTTGCCGGGACTTCCACCCTCTAGGCGTGGGACTTCTAGGACAGGACTTCTTCCCCTCCACCTTCCCAGGCCTTCAGCTGCCTCTCCAGGACAGCTGAGGGCCCGGGGGGGGGGGTGAGGGGGAAAGAAGAGGAACAGATGCACGCCTCTTTCTCCTCCTTTGTGCCATTCCTGGCAGAGACAGCAGAAGACCGGGGAGGGTCTGGAGGAAGAGGCACGCGCCTCTTCTTCCCCCATGCCGTTCCTGGCCTTCCACTGCCTCTGGAGAGGCAGCAGAAGACTGGGGTGGGTTGGGAAGGAGGAGGAACAGTTGTACACCTCTTCCTCCCTTCCCTCTGTGTGCCGGGAAAATGGCTTCACGTGGCATGTGTGCCATAGGCTCGCCATCACGGGTCTAATGGCTGAAATAGAGAGAGGTTGTGATACAGCATACATGGTAGCAACACCCTGCTGAAATCACAAGCCATGTATTTTAGAAATGGTGAGATCTTTGTAGATGCAGCAGTGACCAGGAACTCAATCCTTTTGTACTGTTTTGCTGGAAAATATCTAGGAAGAGAGGCTGCAGTGCTGTTATTGCTTGCATTTTCTGGGGTTATGGCACTGAGCTTTGCCACTTAAATTCCATGTACCCACAAGACGCAATGCAAGTCTGTGTTATTGGGAGGAAATTATAATTAGCAAGGAAAACAGACACTTGAGCAGAATCTGCTAGAGACCTCGGTCAACAGAAGATACCTGTGGACTTGGTAGAGAGCACAGTTGTATACCTTACGTTCAGGACTGGTGTTTAAAGGAGTACTTTGCCCAATGCCTCTTGTCTTAATAGCAAGTTTGTAGATAATGTACATCTTCACCAGGAAGGTGTCAATGTGCAGCAGCATGCTATTACATGTACACTCTGTCTGTGGACTGTTTTCATGAGCAGCAAACTCTTGATATTTCTAAAATCTACCATTTTTAGTAATGATGAAAGCACGAAGCTTGGAAATCATTCCAAACAAGTTATTACCTGGAAAACAGCATGTTTGTACAGTCTCTGAGGCTGGATGAATAGTGGCATCAGTTGTGTGAAGTCCTTGCTCCCTTATGCAAAATTTTCATTGAGTGTTTGCCAAAAAACAAAATAAAAAGTGGGGGAGTCCTTAATTGTCCCTTTATGTCAGGGGTAGGGAACCTATGGCCTGCGGGCCACACCTGGCCCGCGGGCCGCCATCCCCCCCCCCCCCCGGTCCCATGTGAGGTATGTTAATGTTGCCAGCCCCTGCTTTATGTTCTACCTATCTAAAGTGAAAAAGATACAGCCACAGTAACTGGGATTATTGTATACATACAGTAGAATACAAAGATTAAACATTTCCCCTGCACATACTAGGCTGGTGAGGGAGTACCTTTGAAAAACTCGGCATTTAAAACGTAGTTTTTTGGGGGAATGGAGTCAGCCTAGCCTTCCTGACAATCCCCCCCCCCTCTTTTTCTGATTTGTAATAATGTGTACTCTCTCTCTTCATGGCCTCAGTGGAACAATCCAAGAAATGCGTCCCATTTGATTTTTCTGAATTAGTATAATTAATGTAAACTGGTCCTAAGTAGTAATCAGGCACACTGACCAAAGCCACCTCTGATGGTTCCACCTTGGAGCATGATGCCCCAGGTAAAGTCCTCATAGTCCTTCATTGAGACAGGCATGAGAGGTGTCCCATGTGAGGTAAGTACCAGATATGAATTACCGCTTTCGGACCCTTGTTCCAAATTCAGTACTGCATGCAGTTGGCTCTGCACAGCTAAACCCAGTACAAGGGGGTAGTATAAAGTTTTAATTATCACCTTTAAAAAAAATTGACAGAAAATTTGTTTTTTGATTTGTAGTTGTTAACTTATCTCTACGTAGTCACCATCCAGATTAACACATTTTTCCCAGCACTTCTTGACCCTCCAAATACCTGATATTGTAGAAGTATGCAGATTGCACCTTATGAGGGTTTTCGTCACTTTTGTTACAAAAATAAAGGATGTAATGAGCTGATTTTCGCAACATTGTGCACTTAGGGACCAATGATGACACTGACAAAATTTCATAAATATACCATAATAACTTCCAGGTGATAATTATTTTACGATACCCCTCGGAAGGCAGTTTTGTGCAGAAAGTCTGCATCTTTCTTGATAGTAAAGGGAGTCCTCATTCGGCTTTTTGACACCTGCAAACGTCTACAAGGTCAGGTATTCAGAGGGTCACGAAACACGGGAAAATGTGTAAATCTGGATGGTGACTACATAGAGATGAGTTAACAACTACAAATCAAAAACTTTCTGTCAATTTTTTTTTAAAGGTGATAATTAAAACGTTATGATACCCCCTCGTAATGGTCATGAGATGAAAATAGGGCATTTCCTCATGTTCTTGAAGGGTAGCATATTAGAAACGCTTAATTTTTCTGTCATTGCCAAGGGTGAAAAGGCCCGGGAGTGTGTGATGCAAGTGGTGGGCATCCGGGGGAGTGGGGAGGGTACGGGGAAAGGGGGTTAAGGATTCGAATGAACCCAGCACACTTATTAGCAAATAGTTGAAGTCACTGAGGATAAATTTTGTTGAAACCGAAAACACACTTGATCACAGAAGAACCCACACTACCAGTGTTGTCAATTGTTACTTTGTTTTGTTTTTCATTTGTTATAATATATTTGGGGTTTGTTTTTTTTTTTCTAATTTAAATTCTCACTATTGCCTGACTGTGAACTGCAAACAGTGTTAACTTGATGTAAATAAGGGCCCTTAGAGGTGTTAACCTCTGGGTGTTGTTCCACAAAGATTTTTGCCAATTTGCATTTTGTTTTAAATAAAAGTTGCAATATTTTATTGGCAAATAGTTTGACGGATGCCTTTTTTTGTTAGAGTAACAAGGAAAAATCTAAAATTTAAACTTACCTCCCCCCCCCCCCCCATCATAATAAGTGAAGAGTGAATAGGGACTAACTGGCTCAGTAGTAGTATTGCAAGAAATGTAGCTATAAAGCTGGAATTGATGACAAATTGAAGTATGGGTGAGTAGCACATAAAGCCAGTACCGCTGTGTCTGGTCAGTCAAGCTATTCTGTTCAGAACTAAAGAAATAATACAGGTCGAGTCTCCCTTACCTGAAATGCTTAGGTGTTTTCAATTTTGGATTTTTTAAAAAAATATTTGCATATACATAATGAGATCTTTTGGACGGGACCAAAATCTAAACGTGAAATGCATTTGTGTTTCATATCTACTTTATACACATAGCTTAGAGGTAATTTTATACATAGTTTTTAATAATTTTGTGCATGAAACAAAGTTTGTGTCACATTGAACCATTGGAGAGCGAAAGTGCCACTATCTCAGACACACCCATGTGGGAGATTTGGAAGATTTCCGATTTTGGGATTCTGGATGAGGTATACTTAACCTGTAGTACAGTACAGTAGTTTTAAGGTAATTACATTTTGGATCTTGTAGTCTTGAAAAGTCACACATGTGAATTGGCCATCATGGCTTAGTTGTTATAAAATGGATCTTTAGTATTGGTCTAAGATCAATTCAAACACATGGAACTGTTCAGTTTGCTGATGCATCCAGGTACTAAATACTAAGCCTCCAGGCACATGCTCAGAGATTGCAATTGATCCTATCTAACAATCATGCTAAAAGCCAGAAGGCAAGGCTGGTCTAGTCTAATGAGTGAGCAAATGAACTATTGGCATGGTTAAAATATCATGCCAGTAGATGATGGCCACAGTCTCTCAGTACTAATCCTGTTTGTCATCTGAGTAGTAGTGCTTGCCTATCGTTTATTTATATAGCACCATTAAGCTTTAGAACTAAAACAACAAAAATCAGTGAGCCCTGCCAAAGGTGTGCAACTTAAAATATACCTATACGCACACATATGCAGAGGGAAGGAAGGAATAATAAAAATATGCAGCTATGCAATAAAACTGTAAAATTATCCAGATAAAATGCCAAAAAAAATACAATATAAAGCAAAGTTAACACATTTACACGAGATTAGAAAACAATATTAAATTCCAAAACGCTTTGGAAAACAAAGTTTTTAATTGAGATTTAAGAATACTGAGGGAAGGAGCAATCATCCAATGTTCAGGGAGGCAATTCCAAGAGTATGGAGCAGTAAGTGCAAAAAGGACGAAGCAGAGCCAAAGAAGAGGAAAAGACTGAGTGAGAAGCCTTGACTTCTTTGTGGCCTCTTAACTCCCACAAATGGAGTTATCCTGCATCTGTGCAGTGCATCATTCAGAACTTTCTGGTGTTACATAAGCGTTTTGGTGGTAATCCTGTCCACTTCCAGCAGCCTTACCAAGGGGACTTCCTGCTGAAACCACAGTCCACCACTGCAGCAGTATCAATAGGAATTGTGTTCTATCTTTGGTCTTGTCATAGTCTTCAGCCCCAGGAGTTACCAGGCTCTTTGGATGTGAGTTGCCTAGCATTGGTGGTCGAAGCCGTGCTTGTCCTCTGGGCTTCTTTTCTTGCTGACATCCTTCAAAAAGTGTGACTCCTGTGGCACTAAAATCCTGGGATGGGATGGACACTTGAAGTGTCTTGGTTATCTGGGTGAAGCTCATGTGGTTGCCCCTTGTGCCCACTTGAGCCTTTATGTCTCAAGTGAGATGAAACGGAGTTGTGTTTGAAGGCACTTCTGCATGAGCAGGCCCTCGGGCATCAAACCATCTCAGTCATCTGCTTCTGCTGGTCTGGAAGCTACAGAAAGTCTGCTTTCGTTCCTCTGTTCATCATGGAGCCAAATGCTTGTTTGTGGAATCCATCTCAATCCTATTAGAGCAGGGGTAGGCAACCTTTCCCCTTTAAGGGCCGAGGGACTTCAGCTCCCAGAAGCCTCAGCCATGTTGGCCAATAGTCCCATGTTAGCCAATAGCTCCTGGGAGCTGAAGTCCCTTGGCCCTTAAAGGGGAAAGGTTGCCTACCCCTGCATTAGAGGCTGCACAGGATAGTTCTGGCAGTAGGGTGAATCACAGGAGGTCAAAATGTAGTCAGTGACTCAACAGCAGAAATGTAAGAAGGAAAAGCACTCCGAAGAGAAAGACTGTAGCTATTCCTCAGTCTCAAAGCAATAGTCAAATCCTGACCACTTCACCAATGCTGGTGTCAAGGCCCCTGGAGCTGTTTCACAAGTGCAGCCGCCAACCCCGAAGCCGAGGATTCACAACATTCCCTTGCTGGGGTGGCAGCCGATCCACCTCCTGAGGAAAATGTTTCTGAAGGTGAGATCCTAGAGTCTTCTCCAGGCCTGAGGGTCACAGTCTCCACTTCTCATTGACTTTAAGTACAACTGCTTCCATGGAACTGGCAGTTTCCATGGGAAGGCCCCTATATAGGATTGCTGGGGATGAGCAGGGCTACTGACAAAATGCTTATTGAATGCTCTAGAACAGTGATTCCCAAACTCTGGTCCTCCAGGTGTTTGGGACTTTTAACTCCTAGAATCGTAGACCATTTACAAAGATGGCTGAAGTTTGGGAGCTGAAGTCCAAAACACCTGATGGACCTGAGTTTGGGAATCGCTGCTCTAAAAAGTTCCAAATGATGGATAACCCCATTTGTGTGAGTTCACCGATGATCACAGAGGAACTACAGTTACAGGTATGCAACCTGTCCTTCCTAGAACCCAGATCTCGAATAGGCTGGTAAAAAGAAAGGCTGAAAGATGGAGCGGTGGGTTGTGTAGGGCTTTGAAAGTTAAAACAAGAAGCTTATATGGAATCCTAAAAGGAAAGAGTAACCCATGAAGAGATATCAAAAGTGGGTTAATGATAAATGAGAGGCCAGAAAGATAATCTTAGCAGCAGAATGTTGAATGGAAACCAGGGGACTAAGCTGAGGTAATGGAAGACCAGCCAAAAGCAGATTACAATAATCAAGGCAGGAAATGACCAAGGCATGAACAAAGGTCTTGGCAGGGGAAACAGAAAGAAAAGATCTGATTTTGACAAAGTTATAAAGGAAAAACGTGGTATGCTACAGCCTCAATGAGAGGAGCAAAAGAGTAAAAAATAAAGTCAAGACTACGTACATCCTTCAGAAACCAAATGAGAACATTATTAACAGCAATAGAGAACGTATGTTGTAAAGAACCATTAAAACAAGATAAGCTACACTAAACACTTGCAAGCACTCTTATCAGATGCGTTCAGAGCTTTTTGTTTTGCATACTGCCAGACCTCTTTTCAAAAGGTATCCCCATGGGGTTATCTATCTCTCCCTCCCAAATTTCTGTTTGGCTATGTTAAAAATAAGTTCGCCTCCTCCAGAATGGATTCTTTTTTAAGTGTGCTATGTTTAATCTCAATTCTACCAAAGGAAGAATGCAGTCTATCGTATGTTGGTCACTTCTCTAGTCTGTGTGCAAAAGCTAATGGGCTTTGGTAGGCTTCCAGCTCACCTTAGGATTCCCGTTGGCTAATGGTTTTTGCATAGCACAAGTTTGGGGAGGATGGGCAATCAAATAATTTGATGATTTTATGGAGAGGAGTCTCCCTGGAAGGAGTGCTGGCTATCATCCTTGTGCCATACTGTTCTGCAATAACTTCAGGATAGCATAAATGCCCTTCTTCCAGTTATGCTTGCAGAGACCATGTGCAGTGAGGTAAACCTGGCAGCTTTCCTATGACAATGATGGGTCTTGAATCCAAATTTCTCATGACCCAAGGCCATCCACATCGCTACATTGGCAGAACTCTGATGAGACTGAATTTCTGCCAGTTTGCCAAGTTTTTGAGCCACGGAGTACTTAGTTTGCACTTGAGGTTTTCAGCTACAAACCCAGTGGCAGAGGTCCACAAGTCCACTGCCTGAGCAGCAGATCACTCTTCTGGATGTAGTATCACAATGCAAACTCCTTTTCGCAATGTGGACTAGGTTAGAGATATTTTTAACCTGCCAGTCAGAGACTACTGTGTGTTCCTCTCCCATTGTCACTTTAGCCTTGGCCACACACAGTTTATCATTTGGCAGGCAAGCCCAGACAGCAAATACCTTATCGTATTTTCTTTGGCTAGCAGTTGTACTTGGCAAACAAAGCAAATGCAAGTCTGTCATTAGTTCTGGCCAGTGTACAGACATTTAAAGGTACCTCTCTGTAGAATTCATTCACAATTTTCATGGAGATTGTTGAAGTCAAATGATTAGCTAAATGCAAGTTCTGCATGCTGTGAAATGCTGAAATGTGTCAAGTATCTTCAGACTTCAAAAAAAAAAAAAATCTCAGATGATGATCCCTGTTTTCCATAAAATGTATGGCACTGTTATCATGGCTCCCCTGGAAAAAGAATCCTAATTTGGATTAATAAGTGTATGTGTAATGGAAAGTGGGATTGCACCAACCACACCTGTGGTCTATACCACTTCCAGACCACTAGACATTGACACATAGGTTAATGTTTGTAATAGGGCATGTGGGTGGAAGTTTGAATAGTGTATACTTAATATTCTGCAACCAGCTGCACAGTTCAGAATGACAGACCTAATTCCTAAGGAATCTCTACAATAGTGGTTGAAAGTGTACAGTCCTCCAGATGTTGGAATGCAACTTGCAGCATGTCTCACTACTTAGAAAGCTTGCTAGGCTGTTGGAAACTGTAGTCCAACAAGTGGAGGGCCAAAATGATCCCACCTCTCCACTACACCCGTATCTGGTGCCTAAGAACTAAAGTACATTTGACCAAGACCAGCATTACCTCTTAGCCCAAAAAGCATGCTAGTCTGAATTCCAGTTTACCCTTTGTGTTCTGTACTACAAACAACTGGGTAACTGCCAAGTTTTAGTTTACAAAGATGTAGGCTTGCAATGTCATCAAACACTAGCTGGTGCAAACAGTTTGCATTTATCGTACTGACTGTATGTAGGCTTATTGCTCAACTTCAGTGCCAGGTTGGAAGTGCATCACACTGGATCCTGAACTTTTGGCTTTTGTCACTTAACTCTTCCGACATCATGGCCCTCTCTGTTTTAAAATCCTTGGTAGAAAATCAAGAACTGTGTGTGTCCATTCTTTGTGGAGTATCTATGTTCTGGGAGGCAGAGTGTGACCACAGTTCTCCAGCCCATAAATACGAAGCAGTATCCTTATGTCATTTGAATTGCCAAATCTTAAGTACTTTTTTAAGTCATAGAAAGGGTTGGTGCAATGCTTCTACAGTGACGGCAAGACACTTCCTTCATGCCTAATTTCTGTACAAGGGTACAGGAAGGGGAAGTAGCTTATTGTATTGTAAGCAAACATTCTAGTTCTTCCTTCAGTCATATTTTTTTAAAAAAAAAAAATCAAAGCAGGAAAACAGTCTCAATCTTGTACATAATGTGAAGAAGCTTTACTCCTTTTGCAGCTGGAGTGTTTCCCTGCAAGACACCCATTAAGGGTAAGTGTTCCAAAGGCATGATTTTCTTTTTCAGTAGCACCTTTCATGTAGACTACATGGCATTCCTTTATTTGCAGGAGCTCCGTTTGCCTGTAGCAATTTCTTCAAAATTCATCTTTCTCTCTCTGTTGTATCCCAGTAATGCCCACATAGTAGAGCAAGATAATATCCAGTCACAGTGCAACACATTTCACAATGTACTGGGTTTTTGTGCAACGAGAAACAGGATAGGTTGCATGTTGCAGTACCTGTGCAGTGAAATCCCACAGCATCAGGGTATGAAGTAGTTTATACGCTGGGAGACTGATTTGCAGCCTTGGGCTGAGAAGAGTTTCTCCTCCTTGGGTACAAACACCATCATCCTTGCAACCTCATCCAGCGCCTCTTCCGTGAATGCAAGGCCCCGGGCTAGAAAAGCATCCCGGGCACATAGCTTCACATGGCGGTACTCTAGGGGCAAGAAAGGTACTAGGAAGTCTATGAGGTTATCTTTTAGAAGGCCATTGTGGGTATAATCCTTATCTGGAAGAAAAAAAAACATAAAAAGATACAGAATTAATGTCTACAGCATTGTACCTATGTGGTTACATTTGCTTTCTTGGGTGGGTTGGTTATATATAGAGCACCATAAATGTACATAATGGTGTACACAGCTAAATCCTCTCTATTAGTGAGCATGGTGGAAGCACACCTGTGAGGCCTTGTTCCTCTGAATGTGAAACATTGTGGGTTCTCCTGAAAGAACCCACAGGACCTGGAAGCAGTTCTGTGCAACTCATCCTTGATTTCCTGGATGTCACCCCTGTTTTCTTCTACCATGATCCATTGGGGAGAGGGTTCACTGGAAGAGAGTGTGCAAATTTTAGGGTGTGAAAACAGAATGGCAGGAATGCTAAAGAACTAGAGACACAAACTTCTCTATTTCAACAGGTTTTTCAGTTTGTAAACTTACAGCTAACCTATATTCTGCTACTGGCACCTCAATTTCTACCCCTGGCCAATCAGATAGGCCAGAGTTATTACTAGAACTACATAGACAGGGTGCCCTCACTAAGGGAGATTGCAGACTGCCAGAAATAGTGCAAATTGAGTCCACTTTAAGGGTTAGGGTTACGGAATCATGGGAACTGTATTTTATTGTGGCACCAGAGCTCTCTGACAGAGAAGGCTCAATGTCTCAGAAACAAAACAATTCCCATGATTCCCTAGCACTAACCCTAACCCTAAAAGTGGACTCAATTTGCACTATTTCTGGAAGTCTGCAACCCCCATAAGATGCACACCTTACTGCAGTGAGGAGGTTTGAGTGTGTTGGGGAAGTGTGAGTAACACCATCAGAAAACTAGACTTTATGAAAAGGCTAGATTCCTATCAGGATCACTCAAAGTGGAGACAGCAGATGAAGACTAAGATGCATTTATCCCCATCACTGACAGCTCTAGTGATGAGGGCAACAGAAAACTCCTGCAGGGAAGTTACAAGGCAGCATCAGGTGGTGGTGACATTAGCAGAGGATCTCTGCCAATAATACAGTAACCATTAGATAGAGTAACCATTATACCCATGCACCAATCTTGCACTGACCTTTATACTATTGCACTGATCTCCCATGCAAACAAAGTGATGCTTAAGACTTTACCCTATATGGCGTGAGAAATGCCAGATGTCCAAGCTATGGCCAGGAAAGGAAGCTGTACTAGAGATCAAAATGCAACCATACATGGACCATGGCAAATATGTTTATAAGAAAATCAGCCTGCGCTTTATACCACAGCCTTTGATTGTGTAGATCACGAAAATCTATGGATTGCACTGTCCGGATGTATGATATATACTCTGGACAAGAGGTCACTGTTTGAACACACAATGGTTTTCTATTGGCAAAGGGGCCAGCCGAGGTTGCATTTCATCACCCTATCTGACTTTAATTTACCGGTATATGCAGACCTTACAATATGGATGGTTAAGAAGAAACAAAATGAGGAGAGAACATCAATCATTTCAGATATGCAAATGACATCACATTACTTGCCAAAAATAGTAAAGCCTTGCAATGACTACAGATAAAAGTGAAGGAAGAAGGTTTAAAAGCAGGGCCATAGTTGAATAATGAGAAAGCACAACAATGACCACAGATGATTTACCCACTTTAAACATGGATGATGAAGACATCAAAGATTTTTTACACCTTGGCTCAGTAATAAATCAAAATGGAGACTGCAGTCAAGAAATCAGAAGAAGACTAAGACTTGGAAAGGTAGCTATGAAGGAGCTAGAATCATCTACCCCATTGTACTTCTGATTTCTATGTATGAGTGTGAAAGCTGGACAGTGAAAAAAGCTGGCAGGAAGAACATCAATTACAGTCGCCTCTCCTTTCTCATGGACTTAAAAGTCCACGGATTTGCATATTCACGGAGGCGTGACCTCCGTGAAAATCAATGGGGTGCGCCCTCATAGGGGTGCACCTCATTCAAACCTATGGGGCTTGAATATTCCCGAATCTCTGTTTTGCAGGGGGGGGGGGTCTGGAACAGATTCCCCCATGAAAACGGAGAGCCAACCGTAATTTGAAATGTGGAAGACTGTCAAAAAGACCAATAAATAGATCTGAGACCAAATTAAGTCAAGAAGCCAGAATGAATAAACTGAGGCTATCGTACTTTGGAGATAACATGAAATAACACGACTCATTGGAAAATATGATAATGCTCAGTTAAAGTGGAAGGCAGTAGGAAAAGAGAAAGGTCAGTCTACGATGGATTGATTCACAGAGTTGCCCATTCCTCAATCACTGCAACCTGAAGCAGACTTGAGAGACTGTAACAACAACAAATCAATGTATGTGGCCTGATATAAAATAATACAAGCAGAAAAGAAATCCCTGTTCAGAATATATCCCAAAGCTAACAGTGGACATGCTGGCAGTAGGAGGAGGCAAACTGGGGAGGAGAAGAGAAGGAAGGAGAATAGCAGCACGAGATGGATATTAGCAAATACAATAAAGTTTGCTGTGAATTTAGAGTTGTTCCATGATAAACTATGTGCATGCAGTGGCTAGCTATTATGATTAAGGAGTAATAACACAAATGGCTATAGGAAATAAACTAAAGTGTTATTATAAGAACTCCATTAGAGATAGGAAATCTCTGTAATGGTAGTAAGATAGATTAAGCAGAGACAGGAGATGCCAGGACTAAACTAGTTTCACCTTTGTAGCAGTGAGATAATAGAGAGGTGGTAGAGATAAGTGGGGAGTGAGCCCTAAGAATATCAGCCAATATCTCTGAGATACTAGGACAGGTGGTAAATATGAGGAGGCTAGGTCACTGAAACATCATTCAACCCTATCAGTGCTGCTCTCTCTAAAACGCATTTAGCTCTTTAAATGCTGTGCATTGTTGCATTTCCAGCATTTCATACACAAGAATAACAAAGAGCCTTCTAACACCTTAAAGACTAACATATGTGTTGTGGCATAAATTGTATGGCACTGGAGTTCTCTTCATCAGATATTTGATGTGTAATCTTGGAAGAGATAGCCAGATGGGCCAAAGGAGTAAACAGAAAGGTCCAAGAGAAGTGAAATACAGAAAGTCTAGGCAATGATAATTATAATTATTATAATTATAATCATTGGTAGCATCCAGTTAGAGACATACATAGGTGTAAGTCACACTAAGCAAGCAGTTACCGATGTACAGCAGACATATTCTGCTGATAGTGGCAGAAGTGGGATTGTGCAAACAACATGTTCCTCTGTGCCTTTTCTTTGCAATGATTTCATGTCTATGTGTGATTGTGCGTTTTATATGATGCATTGCACATGTGCAATGGCACCTAGTCATTAACATGAGCTGTAATATTGCTATTCTGCTTGGAGCTTGTATAGAGCTCATGTAACATATGTCCATGTGCAGATATTTATATTCTGCTGAGAAGATGTTGGATTGCAGCCTATTTGTTTATTGTTAACTATTTTGCCATGCCAGGATATCTATACCATCAACAACTGCAGTAAGCCCTCCACATTTGCAGCTTTGACTTTTGTGGATTTGTTTATTTAAGGATTTGATTAATATGCAAATGGCTACAATTAATATCATTATAATTATCTGGACTTTCTGCATTTAATTCCCCTCAGGCATCATTGTTTATTGTCTTTTACACACCTACATACACACCCTTCAGCTCAGGGTAATACTTCATGTATTTGATGAAGTGGGCTGTAGAGTCCCATAAAGGCCAGTGTTATAGTAATTTTTCAGTAAGGTATCAATTTTAAAGTATGAGAAGACTATATGTTGCAACAGACTAACATGGCTAGCCCCTACATGGCTAGTAGACAGTTATAGGGTCATTTCACACACCATGTTGCCACAGAACATATGCTTGAAAGAAATCCTGTCCAATGATTCCCATGATTCCCTAACCCTAACCCTAATCCTTAAAGTAGACTCAATTTGCACTATTTCTAGCAGTCTGCAAAGGTTCTGAGTCATCATCTTCTGTGGACCACAGTTTCAAAATGTGTTTGGAAAAGAAGTCTTTTGATATAGGTTTAACAACCCAGTAAGCATGAAGGAATGAAAATCCTTCCTTTGCGTGAGAAGTGGCCCATTCAAAATTTCTGGAAATAAAGTGTTTCTGCTTCCAAAGAGGATTGCAGTGTGACCTACACTGGTAGGAAAAAGCACCTTCTCACCTGTAGCTTCCATCAGCACAGTCCGTAAATAGGGCTCTAGGAACTCCATGGTGATTTCTTCTCTGTCTCGGCCAGCTCGCCAGAAATCTAGGGCTACTTCATTGATGATATTTGCACCTGTGTTACTGGATGTGAAGGGGGGGGGGGGGGAATCAGCACCGTTTCATCAACAGAAGTCAATGATCCCATATCATCATTATGGAACCTGTTGTAAAATTGTCACTGTACTATGGAGCAAAGCTTCTAGATCAGGGGTAGGCAACCTTTCCCCTTTAAGGGCCGAGGGACTTCATCTCCCAGAATCCCAGGGGACTATTGGCCAACAAGGCTGAGGCTTCTGGGAGCTGAAGTCCCTCGGCCCTTAAAGAGGAAAGGTTGCCTACCCCTGTTCTAGATCAAGGATCACAGTTTTCTAGTTTGCCCTCAGAGAAGAAAGGGCAAGTGGAAGTGGTTGCACATTACTGGAGGGGTTGCAAGAGGGCTTAGCTTACAATCCCTCCCTAGAGACAGATGTGGTCGCCTTGGTGGATGACCTCCGCGGGGAACTGAACTTGGGGAGTGTGCTCCTGTTGGTTCTCCTGCATCTCTCAGTGGCTTTTGATACCATCAACCATAGTATCCTTCTGAGCCGCCTCTCTAGGGTGGGTTTTAGGGGCACTCTTATGCAGTGGTTCAGGGCTTTCTTGGAGGGGCAGACTCAGAAGGTGGTGTTGGGGGACTCCTGTTCGACTCCTTGGCCGCTGGCCTATGGAGTCCCACAGGGCTCTGTGTTGTCCCCCATGTTATTTAACATCTATATGAAACCTCTGGGAGAGGTCATCCAGAGTTTTGGGGTGAAGTCTCACCAGTATGCGGATGACACCCAGCTCTCTCTCTCCTTCCCATCTGATTCCAAAGAAGCTGTCTCTGTACTGAACCAGTGTCTGTTAGAAAATAATTAATGGACTGGATGAGGGCAAACAAATTGAAACTTAATCCAGACAAGACAAAGGTGCTCCTGGTCAGTCGTAAGGCAGATCAGGGAATAGTGACCTTGCCTGAGCTGGATGGGGTTACACTCCCCCTGAACTCTCAGGCTTGAAGCTTGGGTGTGCTCCTGGACTCAACTCTGAGCCTAGATGGTCTTTGGGTCCCTTCAGGGAGAAAGGTAGGATAGAAATAAATAAATAAAATAGTTTAATACACACCCTTTCGAAGGACTTGCAACTGCTTGCTTTTTCTAATTTTATTTTTTAAATTATCTGAAATTTCTCTTAAACTCAGTACAGGAACAGAAGACATGCCCTACTCCATGGTGTCTATGAGTCATTGTACCACCCTGAAGAACATGAGAACACTAGCAAAAAACAACACAGGGCTCAGGGTCACAGGAAGAGGACCAACTTGCAAAGTGTTATATGATACTAACACAATACCTAGCCTATTTCACATGGCTAAAGCATGGCATATAACATGTGGCAGTCCTTCCAGAACATTGTAGAGACTTGCATTAGAGACTGGGTAAACTGAGGCTGAGAAAATAATGACTTGCCCAAAGCAGACTAGTGTGTTACTGGCTCAGGTGAGATTTGAACCAATGATATCTTGCTGGCACCTTCAAATACTGCACCTAGTCAAATACTTCTCTAAGGGCTACAGCCAGGGCAATAGATTGTCACTGAAGCAGAGAGAACATAAGATAATGCCATGGTTCTATAATCAGGCCTAGAAGGTGGTGTGTTTATTTACCCCTGGGCAAAAATGAGTTGGGCAGCCCTGCTATCTGTACACCAATGGAAGTCCACTCCAGATATAGTTAGACAAGCTCCCATCATCCTGACCATTGACTGTCTTGGCTTGGCTGATGGCAGTTATAGCCCAATAAACCTTGGAGTGACAATATGGGAAGGACAGGAATCAGGTTCCTTTTCTTAAGCCCCCAGCGATATTCCTAAAAGGTGCTAGACTGGTGGCACTCACTCAAAGCACTCACAAAAGTCAGCCAACGAAAGCTAGCATGGATCCCACTAGTTTCAAAGGGCACATATGTGAGAAATGCTGAGACAGGCCAATTTGGTTTTTCATATCCAGGAACAAGTGACATGAGCACTTCCAATTTCACAGAAGGGAGGCAAGTATTTGAGTGAGGTTCAAATATGTAGTCTTGGAAGTATTCAAGAGCATATTTTGACTGGGATATGGGTCTTCTTCCCCCATTCTGAAATAAAGGGATATGTGCCTTTTCACTTGCATTCTCACCATCATTATTTTCTAACAGCATTCATCTATGGCATCATGCTGGTGAGCTGGCCAGGAGAAAGACCATTTTGAGGGACTGCCTTATCCAGTATGAAACAGAGGGAGCTGCTTCTGTTCCCTCGAAACAATATTTGTGAGTTCCAGTAAAAACTGTGTGCAGTCACATCATAAGAAAAGATCCTGCTCCCTCTAAAGCCGTAGGCATCTGCTCATGAGATCTATTGTTCACAAGAGAAATAATAGTAACATACATAACCATAGACGTCTTGTTGCCCCAGTTTGAACAGCTTTGCAATCCAACCTGAAGATGAGGTTAGCTCAGGAAATGGCAAGAAAGGCATGCTCCTTTCTAGAAAGGGGCATCACACATATATGATGACAGAGGTCTGGATACATCACTAAATTTTCCTTCACATACTTTTTTGCTGGCCACTCTCTCCAAAATGCACGGCCTTTCAATACTTCCTTTAGAAAGATAACTCTTATTTGAATCCCACCCCTTTATTCCTCACCTAAGGAATAAGAAGATAGACCGTCGATAATTCACCATATTAATGCTGTCATAATGATCCACATAGGGTTTTATGGCATCCAGGAGGCCAGCATGCAGTTTCTCTGCCTCATCAAAGATGAACAAGGACTGTTCACAGAGCTGCACTGTCTCACTGATCTCTTTGGCCAGCTGGACCTGAATGGACACAGGAAAACAGTCTGAGTTGTACAGCAGGACATTTATTTAATAGGTTTATATTCCATTTTGTGGGGTATAATCCTCACAAGGTGGTTTGCAACAACTAATAATGCAATGCTTTACAACAAAAGCTTTAACTCAAATCACCAAATTAAATAGCCAAGACCTAAACTGCGTTATTAATCCCAACTAGAGTAGACCCACTCAATCTATTGCTGAATGGTAGAGCCACATTTGTGTAAATTCTACCAATTCAAATAGGCCTACTCTTGCTGAGAAGATCAACTGGATTTATCTCTAAGGCTGTATCCACACTGCAGAAATAATCCAGTTTGATTTTGTCATGGCACAATGCTATGAGATTCTGGGAATTTTGGTTTTGTAAGACATTTAGCCTTCTCTGTCAGAGAGCTCTCGTGCCACAACAAACTGCAATTTCCAAGATTCTACAGCATTGGACGTTTTCACACGGGGCAAAAGGAGGACGCTAGCCGGCCTCCCGCCGGCCTCACTCCGGCTCCATTTCCCGTGTGTTCACACACGCGCGACGGCAAACCCCGCCCCTTCCGGTGTCATCCCTGCGGCCGGCCGGCTTTTCGCTCCGTGTGTTCAAACACACGGAGCCCTAAGTCCGGCCTCACTCCGGCAGCGGCAGGCTAATTCCTGGCTAACTCCGGCTTCAGGTAATTCCGGGTGGCAAAAGGAATTAGCCTGCCGCCGCTGGAGTCATTCCGGTGTCAGCGGCACGGGGTCCAGCCGGCTTTAGGGGAAGGGCTCCAGCCGGCTTTAGGGAGCCCCATGTGAAAACGTCCATTGAGCCATGACAGTTAAAGTGGTGTCAAACTGCATTATTTCTGCAGTGCGGATGCAGCCTAAAACACAAAAGGGAACATTAGACTTCTGCCAAAGTGTGATTTTACTGCAAAGTAAAATGTTATGAACAGAGGAACAAAGATGGGAATTCATGTCAACACCAGGAAATGCCAAAACATAAAAGCCGCACTAGGACCACAGCCTTCTATAGTTTACTTGCCATACCTGTTTTCTTCTTCCGAAAAATGTTTTCTCACCTTGTATATGTCCACGTATTTTGAATGAGGGAAGTGGAATAGGGAGATGAAGACTTTGACACAATCACTTTTCAGGCCATCCTGGTACAAATGCTCTGCTATCATCCGAGCCACAAAGTTCTTGCCTGTGCCAGTCCAGCCATGGAAGGAAAGAGTCAGTGCTTTCTCTGGCTCTGGTGTCTCCAGGAAGCCCTGGACAGCTTTCAGGACAACATGTTTCACCAGATGCTGTCCATGGAGTCGCCTGCTCAGATCCAGGTCCAAACCTAGTAGGTAGGGAAAAGGTGGGAGGAGGGGGAGGCAAAGAGATCCTTTTCATGTCATTTTGGGGTCGACAAAAAGTGCCCTTGCTAGAAATTCATTGCCTAAGATGAGGATTCTATTCTTCTTAACCCAGATAAAGATCCAGTAAGGTTAGAACTTGGAAAAAATAGTTTTCTGACCAGAATCCTCATGCCGATTGAAGTTTTTTATATATAATTTTATTGATTAAAATAAATTACTACAATAAAATCCATTCTTACATTCCATTCATCTCTTAACATAACATAACCATTCATCCATCTTCCATTTAATAATTCTTCCATCTTCCATACTTTCATACTTACTTACATACATAAACATAACATTCATACTACTTCCTTTGTCCATCCTCCACTGGTTCATTTCCACATTATGCTTAATTGCTTATCCTCTTTATAATAACATTTTATATTTTTGACCCCACTTCTTTAACAATTAAAGTTAAAAAAAAAAAACAAAAAAAAAAACCAGTTGTGGTTCTCCCCTCTCCTCTCCAAAAAAAGCTTTCCCAAATTTTCAATTAGATTGATATGGCGTAACCACCCAGTTGTTTTGCTAAAGCCAACATAGCCAAGGTGACAATATGAGACTAAAGAAGGCAGAAGGTCATGGGATGTGATTGTGCTTGGAGAACTAATTTGGCCACTGTCCCCTAACCTAAGGAGAAGGTTAGTGATAGGATACAGCTCAGTAAAGGATCCACATCAGTTTGTATGTGATATTTAAGAAGTGGAGGACTGAACCTTTGATCTGGAGCTTTCTGGCATCCTAGCTTCCCTGAGCTGGAGTATTTCATAGAATCATAGAATTATAGAGTTGGAAGAGACTACAAGGGCCATCCAGTACAACCCCCTGCCATGCAGGAACTCCCAATCAAAGCATCCCCGACAGATGGCCATCCAGCCTCTGTTTAAAAACCTCCAAGGAAGGAGACTCCACTACTCTCCAAGGGAGTGTGTTCCACTGACGAACAGCCCTTACTGTCAGGAAGTTCCTCCTAATATTTAGATGGAAACTCTTTTCCTGTAGTTTGAATCTGTTGTTGCGGGTCCTGTTCTTTGGGGTAGCAGAAAACAAGCTTGTTCCCTCCTCAATATGGCATCCCTTCAAATACTTAAACAGGGCTATCATATTACCTCTTAACCTTTGCTTCTCCAGGCTAAACATCCCCAGCTCCCTAAGTCGTTCCTCCTAGGGCTTGGTTTCCAGACCCTTCACCATTTTAGTTGCCCTCCTTTGGACACGCTCCAGTTTCTCCACGTCCTTTTTGAATTGTGGTGCCCAGAACTGGACTCAGTATTCCAGGTGAGGCCTGACAGGTGAAACATCACTGTCCATGATCATCAATGTCCAGTTTTCATAACTTTCAGACTTCTGGAGATGGGTCCAGCATTCAAGTGGTAATCTCACCTTTACAGAAACCTACTCTGTGCCTCATTAGTGGGTGAGATAGAACCTTTAAAACACTATCACAACTTTGCAAAAGCGCAAAGACTACCTATTATATTTTTTTCTGCCTCAGGCAGAACAAATACTGACACTCCCTTCCATGTTCCATCCAAGCCAAGGTACACAGTGGCTGAGATCCCATATCAAGCAGGTGGAACATAACATTTTGCCTGCACAGCTGGTCTTGGCAAGGGGAAGGGAGAGACGAATGCTCACAGGTGGATTGCAAATTCCTTTTCTTTTCCCTGGGAAACCAGAACAGCCACATTGTCATTGCTTGAATTATCTCCCCCTTCCCTTCTCTGCCCACAGTTAGGCACCAGCAGTGACCCACAGCTGCTAGAGACAGAGAGGTTTTAGAAAGGACACAAGGGGATAGAGAATAGCTCTGTGCTCTATCCAAAATCAGAGATACACACACATTACTAACAGAATTTCTCCCAGGATCCCAAAGCAGACAAGCTACTCTGTCACTTTCAGCAGAAAGTTTGACAAATACTTCCCTCTTTTCTCTTAGAAAAACAACAACAAAACAAGCAGAAAATTCTGCTGGCTACTTTATAACTATGAGGTGAAAAGTAATAAGGGTATATGTTATAGGATAAATTATATAGTTGCACATGAGATTTTTGGATTGTATTAAGGATATTTAACATAATTTTAAAAAATCAGGAGAATATGTTATACTAGGGACAGCTCGATTCAGTCGATAAGTGAAGGAAGTAACTTTGTGTTAGTTTTATTTTTATGTTTATGTATGTGATATTCTTTTATTTTATTTTTCTTTATCTTTTTCTTTATGTTTGTTGGATATTCGATTTCTATAGGCCTAAGCAGACTGCCTGAAATAGTGCACATTAAATTGAGGCACTGCCCTGGCTCAGTGCTAGGGAATCATGGGAATTGTATTTTTTTTCTGGGACACTGAGCCTTCTCTGTCAGAGAGCTCTGGTGCCACAATAAATTACAGTTCCCATGATTCCCTAGCACTGAGCCAGGACAGTGCCTCAATTTAATGTGCACTATTTCTGATAGTCTGCTTAGGCCCTATATGTCATTGTACAATGTTTTTAATTAATACAATTTATTTAAAAAAACCAAAAGAAAAAAACAAAACAATGCACCCTTCACAACTAAATAGCTAATACATTGCCATCTGAAAGGGAGAACTAGTATAAAGGGACAACTAGTATAGCATTGTGGTTTCGGCATTGGACAAGAACTCTGGAAACCAAGGTTTGAATCCCTATTTGGCTATGGAAAGCCACTGGGTGACGTTGGTCATACTCTCTCAGCCTCAGAAGAAGGCAAAAGCAAACTTCTCTGAACAAATTCTGCCAAGAAAAGCCCATGACAGGTTCACCTTAGGGTCAGAAATGACTTGCAAGTCATACAACAACTATATGTAAAGGGCCTCACAGATTGACCCAAATAAATAAGGCCAAGTTGTAGTTCCAACCCAATACCTCAAGTTCCAACTTTTTTTTATTGTAACCCCTAAAGTTACCCCTAAAGTAATTTTGGTTGGCAAAAGGGAAGAGGGAAAGTGCAGTATGGGGGAACTGATAACAGTCTGAATTTCCAAGGTAAGAAGAGAACTGGCTTTATGGACTTGATCATGTCATAGAAGAGTTCTGCGCCATAAGGGATGCAGTGGCAGTGAAAAAAGAAACATTTATTTCAAAGAAGAAAAACATTTTGGGGGGAAAACACCACACACAGCAGCATACAGAGTGTTACAGCCCTCTTAAGGTAATGACATGGAAGGGAGCAAAGAGGTGGGCTAATCCTTGAGGTCTTTACCTGTGATGTTATTGGTCACTCTGCAATCTCCTGTTGCACAGCATTTGCCAAAGCTGCAGTACCAGTTGGAGACCATCTCAGACACAATGGGCAAACTCCACCCTAGAAGAGAGGCGAGCCAAGAAAGAAGTGAACAATTCCTATGGCCATGGCACCAGAAGTTCATGCCCCCGGCTCTTCTCGTTCATCCTTAAAACAAACTCGCAGAATTAGTGACTAATATTTCCAGTTCACTCATGGTAGAACTGAGCCACCAACCTCTGAAGCAGCTCTGCTTCCCTTCCACTTGTGCTACCAAAGATGAACAGAGGATTTGCGGGGTGGAAAGATTTGTCTTCTCATCTCTTCCTAGAACTTGTTGTAAAAGCATGAACACAGGGATGGCCTATCTCTATCTGCACCCAAGGAACTGGTCTGTCTGTCTGTGGGGCCCTGTGCATCTTGGGTGCCATGCTCACGCTCAAGCAGAAAGCCTGAAGTAAAGCCCTTGGTAATGTAAGACTCTGACAGCTGCCAAGATCAGCTAGCTGGCCTCATTCCCCCATCCAGTAGCCCAGTATAATAATAATAATAATAATAATAATAATAATAATAATATGGTTTATTTATATACCGCCCCTCTGGCTAGCCAATCTAGGCGGTGAACAACAGTAGTACCTTAATACATTACAACAAATTAAAAAACAATAATACAATAATACATTACAGCAAGTTAAACAATATCCTTCCCTCCTCCCCAAACATCAATAATACAATAATACATTACAATAATACAATAATACATTACAGCAAGTTAAACAATATCCTTCCCTCCTCCCCGAACATCAAACAAATAACGACATTAAGATCCCAACCCTCATTCCTACCCCCCACCCCCAAAACAAATCAACAAACAAATAGGCAATTCCACCCATTGAGGGAAGCCCCTTGATAACTAAGACAGGGAAATCTATCAATATGTGGAGCCTCCGTCCCACCACCATCAGCAGCACAATGGTGTGCCACAGGGAAAAGTTCAGATTTATTTGTCACCCTCCACATCACCAGTAATTACAAACATTTTTTCTTATGCCTATAAGAAAAGTTTGTACTGCTATCCTTATATGGATCTCCCATGCTTTCTAAGCGGCTGAGGGGCTCTTTTCTCCCATTCAAACCTAACTTAGGATCATCCCTTAGAACATGTATAGCTTAGCTTCAAATGTAGTGGTAGGGCCAAACTCTCAACCTTTGTGAGATTTGATCAGAACCCTTTCTGAGGTCTTCAATTTCACAATGCCTAGTATTGCCTGGTCATCATGGGACCTGTCCTCTCAGGATGGTCTCCAAGCTGTCAAAAGCTTCTCCTCTACTACCAATGGCAAACAAAATGGAAAGTCCACAGATGTCACCAGAAGTAAAACAAAAACAACAACAATGCAGAGGAAAATATTATCCTGATGTGCTTTGAGCCCTTTGAATTATAGTAGCCCTTCTACTATATTTTAATTATATTGTTACTATGAATTATAGTAGCCCTTTTATAGTAGGGAAATGGACATAATAATTCAAACTATTGTTGCAAAGTCAAAATATGTTTCTACAGCCAAAATCATAACTCACATATACTATCAAACATATAATATCTTCTTACAAATGATGAAAAGCAATGGCACACACATCAAACATTAAATGTCAGATATACTCTGAACAGTAAAGTTTTCCATTTCAGTTGTTCTTACTCTTCACTCTCCTTTGATTTAATGAGGAAGGGATAATAAGCTAAGTTGATATATAAATTTGTATACTGGACTACCCATTTCTCTACAGAAGATATTATGAAGATTGGAATTTTGCTTGACAAGCGAATAAAAATACAAAACCCCAAGGCCACAAAACAAAGTTCAGACATATAATAAACACAGGAAAGACCAGAAAGTGTAAAAGTTCCTTCTTCTCGACCACTGGCAGTGTTGACTGAGGGATTCTGGGAGTTATCTTACAAAAAAGTAACTTTTCCAGATTCTGGCAGAAACACAACACATGATCCTGTGTGTTTACAATGAAACAAGTCTCACTCTGTTTAATGAGGCTTGCTGTCAGGGGAGTATTTAATAAGAGAGAATAATGGGACATTAATGGGGCTCCAAAGTAAAGCCACGAAGGATTACTCTGAAACAGATCTCAAGCATGGCCCTTGTTGCTCAATTACATTAAACAAAAGGTCTGTGTGCATAGACAGTGGATCTGCACTACTAGACTCTAAATTTTCGCTCACAAATGTCAACATGTGTACGTTGTACAGAGATTGTTGCTTGGTACATTTTACACAATTACTCACAAATACATCCGTTCATACGTGGCTTGCTGGAATGGTGTTCATCCATGATGCTGGGCATGTATTCACACCCTACATACACTCACTCAGATGTTTCTGAGAATCTCTGGAAGAGGAGGAAAAAGCCCTGGCTGACCCTTACCTTCCTGTTCCAGGATGACCTTGTTGCCTCCTTCTTCTTTCTCATCCTTCTTGTCTTCCTCCTCCAGCTGTGTTGCTGCCACCACCTCCTTCTCCTTCTCCTCTTCCTCGCATCCCTCCTGCCACATCCGACAGGCCAGGAAGTGCCAGTACCTCCTGGAGAGGGCCCTGACCGTGCCCACATGGCTCTGCAATTTCTCATAGTGCTCATGGCCCAGGAGGGCTGAGTCTGAGTCTTCTTCCCTGCGCTCCCAAGGCCTCTCTTGCCTGGCATGTCCTTGGGTGCTTGCCAAGGAAAAAGAGAGCCAAGCAGACAGCAGCAAAACTCTGCACACCATGACCAACTGTGCACACATGGGGG
The DNA here is from genome assembly GCA_026167975.1 of Phrynosoma blainvillii. Classification (NCBI taxonomy): domain Eukaryota; kingdom Metazoa; phylum Chordata; class Lepidosauria; order Squamata; family Phrynosomatidae; genus Phrynosoma; species Phrynosoma blainvillii. Next base: position 162,152,673 of record JANUYF010000004.1, read on the forward strand.
TGGGATGGGCGAGGAAGGAACAAAAAGAAACCAAAGTAACCTGCGAGCTTCCTGTGACAGCTTTGGTGCCAAAGCCAGCTCTGCAGTCACTTAAATTCCTCAGCTGCTTGCCGGGGAATGGTGACTTCACTTCCGATCAGTCTCCTATTGGCATTGCCTTGGCCGCTGCCTCTTTCTTCATCTCCCTCCTGCACACAGCACACACCGAAGGCAGTGGAGGCGGTGGTGCTTTTCTTTCTCTCTCTGCCCACAGCTTGTGAGGTTTAGCCGGAGAGGGTTGCGCACACAGTGTTGAAATCCATTTTGCACCAGGGTAGCCATGGAGACAGCTTCTTTTCCCTTTTCTCTTTTCTGAAACCAGATGTGGAGCCCTTGTTCGGCAGCATGTGCACACTTCTCTTGCTGACCAACAGATTTGGACAGCCCTGCAAAAACAAATTGACAACGTTGATCCAGGAAATTTTTTTGAACAATGGGGGGTTGCAGACTGCCAGAAATAGTGCAAATTGAGTCCACTTTTAGGGTTAGGGTTAGGGTTAGGGAATCATGGGAACTGTATTTTATTATGGCACCAGAGCTCTCTGACAGAGAAGGCTCAATGTCTCAGGAAAAAAAAAAATTCCCATGATTCCCTAGCACTAACCCTAACCCTAAAAGTGGACTCAATTTGCACTATTTCTGGCAGTCTGCAACCCCCCAATGTTAAGAAAGATTGGGACTTTATTCTAGACTTGCAGTCTCATTGGAGATATGATTCAGCTTTAGGTTTTGACTCATTAGACAACACAGTAATGCTAGGAAAGGTAAAGAGAGGAAGAAAGAAAGGAAGTCCACATGCTAGATGGATGGACTCAATCTGTTTTATGCTTGATTGTCTTTTTGTACAGCGCTGTGTACACTGACAGCGCTCTAGAAATAAAATAATAATAATAATAATAATAATAATAATAATAATAATAATAATAATCTGAGAAGTCATGGGCATGAATTTGCAAGACCTGAGCAGAGCAGGTCGAAGATAAGGGGTCTCGGAGGTGCCTCATCCACAGGGTCTCTATGAGTAATGGGTTGATTCGAGGGTAGTTAATGACATCAACAACAAAATTAATAGAGTTTGTATGTTGCAGAGATCGACTCAAGAATGGATAACAATAACAAAGTGTTGCAGAGACATACATATATTATCATATGTAAGGAAGTATAATAACAGTGGTATATGTCCGTCAGTTGTGGGGAGGGGAGTCAGTAGTGTATGTTTGTTTTTGTTTAGTAGTTTAGTTAAGTTTGTTTTGTTACCATTGTTCCTACATGTTTACTTCAGAGAAGTTTGTGTAAAATTTGTTTCTGGTTGTGTTTCATTTTAATTAAAAAAAAAGATTTGGAAAAATAATATCCTGCAGGGGAAAAAAGTAAACCAAAACAACAATGAAGCACATGAAAACATCTGTCACAGGGACTATTAAACTTAAGTGACCAGAAGAAATTTTCCTATTTTGGCTGCAGGCATGCAGTTACCAGTGAGCCAGCACAGTGCAGTGGCTGGACTAGGATGCTGGAAGAGCAGGATTTGAATTCTGGGTGAACTTGAGCAAATCACACTCTCTCAGCCTCAGAGGGAGGCAAAGGCAAACTCCCTCTGAACAAATCTTACCAAGAAACCCCCATGAGAGGCTCACCTTAGGGCCACCGTAAGCTGGAAACAACTTGAAGGCACACAACAATAACAACATACATTAACACTTCTAGAAGGCTGGGCAAGGCTGACTACTGTCATGTTAAGGGAATAAATGTACATAGGAAATCCCAAGGAAGAAATCCACTCTGCAACTACCAGGACTCAGGAAAAAGGAAGGTATCACTATGCTAGCTCAGAAGAGCTGGAGGGTGTTGGGGGTCAGCTAAGAAGGGTGTTGGGGTCATATATATATATATATATATATATATATATATATATATATATTCAACATTAACACAAGACAATACAGACATTGACATACTACCAACATCCAACAGAACAATATTATAAAACAATATCAAATATATACAATAACTTCTTCTTGTCTCTCTGGTTTCTCTTCATATTATTGCATTTTCTTTCTGCCCATTAAATATCTTATGTTGCTGCAGACCTCCCCAAGACTTAGCTCAAGATTTTTAAATAATAATAATAATAATAATAATAATAATAATAATAATAATAGAAGAAGAAGAAGAACACTAAACCATTAACAATTACACCATCTATTAAACCTTCACTCAAAGGCACCCAAGAAGGAGGGAAGACTTTGCTTCTTCCTAGAAGTTTGCAGCTGGAGTGGATTGAACGGGAATTCACAGGTCTAGCCAGCCAGCTTTTAACTTGGGTCCTGTCATGTAGCCACTCCAATGTGGGGAGGAGGGGGGCTGAGTATCCTTCCGTCTTTTGTAGACCTCCTGTGAGGGCATCGCAGAGGACCACAGGTTAAGAGCTACTGCCTTATGATACTGCCTTTACAATGCTCTTGGACATGAATCTGTTTCATCCTTTTATGACCTTTTCTACTGTCCACTGCCTATTACTGCTTCCTGACTGCAGTCAGGAAATCAGAAGAAGACTAAGAATGGGGAGAGTGGCTATGAAAGAACTAGAAAAGATTCTAAACTGCAAAGACATACAACTCAGCACAAAAGTTAGAATCATACAAGCCATCATATTCCCTATTACCATGGATGGATGTGAGAGCTGGGCAGTTAAGAAAGAAGATAAGAAGAAAATCAATGCATTTGAGATAATGTGGTGCTGGAGAAGAGTGCTGAGGATCCCATGGACAGCCAAAAGGACAAACAAATGGGTCCTAGAACAGATCAAACCAAAAACTTCCCTAGAAGCTAAGATGACCAAACTGATACTGTTGCACTTTGGACACATCATGAGAAGATTGATTAGAAAAGACCATAATGCTAGGGAAGGTGGAGGGAAGTAGGAAGAGAGGAAGGCCACATGCCAGATGGATGGACTCTATGAAGGAGGTCACTATGGGTATTAAGGGGTTGCAGGAATTAAGCAGAGCAGAGGAGGACAGGGGGTCTTGGAGATGTCTCATCCACAGGGCCACCATGACTCAAGATCAACTTGCGGGCATTTAACAACAACAACGGGGTTCCACAGGTCAGCTGTGTGGAATGTGAAAGATAGCTAATAACATTTGTTTTATAAAGAACAATTTTCCTAATTTTGCTCAGTGCATTTCACATGTATCAACCAGGATTCAACAAGATACTTCCTTGGCTGGAACTGTTTATGTTAGTGAGTATGGAGGGTGTAATCCCCAGCCCACATGTAGCTGGCTGTACACCACCAAAACCTGCTCTGCAGGACTGGGACGCTCTCCAGAAAGTTTTTTGGACGATATGGAGGTCTGCAGTGGGAGGGTAGAGGAAATTGGAAATTTCAGACGTAAGCCACAATCTCAATGATCATTATGGCAACTCTGCAAGAAGAATATTGCCAAAATCTCCATGTTATAGATTCACATTTTCTTTCATTAAAAATTGTCCTTTTTGGTTGCTTCACCTCTATTGTGAACGCTATTTGCAGCTCTGCTCTGATATTACAGCATGTTTGCTATATTATAGTTTCTCAAATCTAGGTAGGCTATTATGCAGTTTCCCAAAAATGTAAAATTTACTCTGATTTTGCATGAAAATTTAGATTTCAAATCTTTTAAAAATGCAGTGCATCTGCACGCAATTCAAAGGAACAATAAGGCCAATGAATGCAACTGAGCACTGAATTTGGGCTGCAAAGGAATCTGAAAAGGCAATTGAACTAAACTAACATTTTTTATGATCTGAGGTATATTTTGCATGGGATATTTTTGACAGGAAATGCAGATCAGCCATCAATAGAAAGTGACTGTAGTGATAAATGCTTGTCCATTTTCAAGTTTTAATGATTCTGAGGATTGAAGTACATCTGATGGTTTGGTTTGGTTGGGCTTTTTAAAAAGGGGGGGAGGAGATGTAACCAAGGGAGAGATCATCAAGAGTTTGCACTGTCCACCTATTTTAACTTATGGATGAGAAAGCTATTAATCCTTCCCTTCAGCACTGCAATTGTGTTTAGTTTCATCCTCCATTCTGAGACAAACTCCTATTTTCTGAAATAGCTCAACAGTGACCCCTGGTGTATCTGATATACTTAGGAACCTGGTAGGCAATCTATCTATCTATCTATCTATCTATCTATCTATCTATCTATCTATCTATCTATCTATCTTTGTCTTGCAATCTGCATCTGGAATGTTCTTTCTTTTGTACCAACTGAAACTAGCCAACATCTTTATCATTCAAGTTTAAGGTTGCAAAGGAGATGAACCCAACCATTATACACATTTCTGAATTAGAAGCTTATCATTTGGGGTTTTAAACCAAACCAAGCCTCCTGGGCTGCAGCTGAGCAGGGATTATCGCATGCTAAATTACTACCAAATTGCCAGCCACCATCAGCCCAGGTCCCAGCCGGGCTCAGCCGGTGCTTTTTAGAAATCAGAACGCTTTCTGGTTTCTAAAAAGTGCTGGCTGAGCCCGGCTGGGACCTAGGCTGATAGTGGCCAGCAATTCGGCAGCGATTTAGCATGTGATAATCCCTGCCTCCATTCTGCCTCCCAGCTATAGCCTGAAGGCTTGGTTCAGTTTAAAACTCCAAGCGATAAGCTCCTAACTAGAACATTGGCATCAGAAATGGATGCATGAGTGACATGCATTATGAGACAGGCCAATCTTCAGTTTCCACATGGGCTGGAAATTGGACGACAGAGGATGATACATCAGTATTTTGGTACATCACACTCTCACTCTCTCAGTTTTTCCCTCTCTCTGAAACAAGGACATATAACACTCTTGGACTACTCTGCATAGCTGGAAAAAAAATCTGTTGCTGTGTACCTTCAGCAACCCTACGGCAAAACTATCACAAGGTTTTCTTGGCAAGATTTGTTTGGGTCGAGGGTTGTCTTTGCCACTCTTTGAGGCTGTGAGAGTGTGACTTGTCTAAGGTCACCCAGTGGGATTCAAAGGCTAAGTGGGGATTTGAACCTTGGTCTCCAGAGTTGCAGTCTAATGCTCAAACCACTACACTATGCTGGCTCTTGAAGAAATCATATGCTCGACAATATGGAGATAACAACTATGTACTTGATTTGGAGAATATTTTTTTGAAAAAATTAGAAACAAACACCTTCCTCACTCAAAATAAGAGCTGGATTAGAAAAAGCACCTGCCTTAGTTGCTGGATGGACATGTTACACCTGAATCACAGTTTCCATACAATCTGTTAATAAAAATGTTTAAGACTGCAATCTTGCACACATTTAACTGGGAGTAAGGCCCACTGAGAAAGCCAGAGTGGTATAATGGTTGTCTTGGACTAGGACACTGGGAGACCAGGATTTGAATCCACACTGGACCATGGAAACCCACTGGGTGACCTTGGGCAAGTCACACTCTCTCAGCTGCAGAGGAAGGCAAAAGTGAACCTGCTCTGAAGAAATCTTGCCAAGAAAACTCAGTGATGGGTTTGCCTTAGGGTCGCTGTAAGTCAGAACTGACTTAAAAGCACAAAACCACAAGGCCCATTAAGCACAGTGGGAAATACTTCTGAGTAAACACACTACAATGGCACTGTTGCATGTTATTATGCCATCTTTGTCGAAGGAAGACACCCGGGAGATTTGAAAAGTAGCATGAACTATATTGCACCTTTGGATGGACTTAATAAAGATATCACACAAAACAGATATTGGTTTGGTTTGGTTTCATGCTCCAAACATATACTCCAGCAATTTTATTTAAATTGTAGATAGTGGTCTGAAAGGAGATCCTATACTTGATGAAGTAGACTTGTGTCATCGTACAGTGGGGTTTGTTTTTCTGAAGTGTTGAGTGCAAATTGAGGGGGGAAGCAGACGGGCGGCACAGGGCCGCCCCAGGAAGCTGCGCCGCGGGGCCGAGGTATCCGCACACCTCGGCCCCACGGCGCAGCTTCGCTGCCCCTGGAAGGAGCACTAAAATAGCTCTCCTTCCACAAATCGCCGAAGGTGCGCCACAAAAGGCTGCTGGCGCACCTTTGCCGATTCTTCCGCTGCAGCGTGTACGGACGCTGCAGCGGGAGGTCATCCTCGGAGCGCCGGCCGTGCGGAGGGCCGGCTGCTCCGAGGACGTTTTGGGGAAGGGGTTGGGGTGCCCAGCGTGTGGCTGCCCCTCCCCTTCCTTGCTCTGAAGACGGCGCTTTGCGCCATCTGCTTAGCCAATGAGTCCACTTTAAGGGTTAGGGTTAGGGAATCATGGGAATTGTTTGTTTTTTTCTGAGACATTGAGCCTTCTCTATCAGAGAGCTCTGGTGCCACAATAAAATACAGTTCCCATGATTCCCTAACCCTAACCCTTAAAGTGGACTCAATTTGCACTATTTCTAGCAGTCTGCAAAGGCTCATGTATTTGCATATAAGCAAACCAATTCAAGTCGATATCTATATATTTTAATTCCTCTCTTGTTTTGAGTCTAATTTCAGAACCTCCGCAGTCAATCAAATCTTTATATTTGTATCGTGTAGTCCCTTTATAAACAGTTTTCATCAAAACTGAGTCCACTGGCGAGGCCCATAATGGCACTTTTAAGCACCACTTTCTCTTGTACTTTAGCCATATTCGTAAACAGGACTTGCGAATATAATTATCCTTAAATTTTGCATCGACTTTATATTTATCATAAAATAGGTATGCATGAAAACCGTACATTAAATCCCCACCTTCCAAATCAAGAGTTCTTGGATCACTTAGCAGTAACCAGTCTCGCAGCCAATCCAGGACACATGCTTCGTAGTACCACAAGCAACTAGGAACACCTAGTCCTCCCCTTTTGGGAGAGTCATATAAGTCAATTGCCTTTACTCTATGCCTTTTATTTTGCCAGAGGAAATTTATTATACCCTTGTCCCACTTTCTTAAAGTTCTGTCATTTTCTATTATAGGGATATTTTGGAAATAATATATTAGTTTTGGAAGAATTGCCATCTTAACCAAGGCTACCCTTCCCATCCATGACAAGGTTAGCTGTTCCCATTTTTTCATATTCCCTTTAACCTCACTCCAGATTTTTTGGTAATTATTTTGAAAAAGATCCGCATTTTTGATACTAATCCAAATCCCCAAATATTTAGTTTTATTTTCAAATCTAAAGCCAGTTATTTCCCTTAATTTATCTGTCTCCGTCTTTGAAATGTTCATAACCATCATTATAGATTTATTACGGTTTACTTTGTATCCGGAGACTTTCCCAAAGTCATACAACAGATCCATAAGCGGCTGGATGCTTTCCACTGGATTGGCAATTGTTAAAACTAAATCGTCCGCATAGGCACGGAGTTTGTAAGATTGGTTTCCAAAAACTACCCCTTGGATTTTGTTTTCCCTCCTAATCTGGATGAGCATTACCTCTAGCGTTAAAATAAACAATAAAGGTGCCAGGGGACATCCTTGTCTTACTCCTTTCTGAATCTTAAACACCGGAGTCTTGTCCCCATTTATAATGATGGAAGCGTCCTGATCCGAATAGATTTTTTAAATCCAATTAATAAAAGTATCACCTGCATCAATTTTCCCTAATACCTCAATCATGAATGCCCAATTAACGTTGTCAAAGGCTTTTTCCGCGTCCAGGAAGATCAGTGCCAATTTTCTATGCAAATTTTTTTGGTGAAAGTCAATTATATTTAATAAATTTCTAAAAAAATTTTTTGTCCCCCTGGATGGAAGAAAGCCGTTCTGATCTTGATGAATCCAATTCCCTAATATGATTTTCAGTCGATCAGCCAAAATTGATGCCATTAATTTATAATCGGTATTTAGCAATGATATTGGTCTGTAATTATTAGGATCCAATCCATCTTTGTCTTGTTTTAATATTAATGAAATATTTGCGGAATTCCATGATTGAGGTATGTTTCCTTCCACAATAGCATTCATAGTGCTTAAAAGGGGTGAGACCAATTCACTTGCGAATAGTTTATAGTATTCATTAGGGTAGCCATCTGGACCTGGGGATTTAGAAGATTTCGATGATCTAATTGCTTGTTCAAGTTCTTTTACTGTAATTGGCCTATTAAGTGCCTCTTTTTGTTCCGTCGTAATTTTAAAAATATCTATATTCTTCAGATAATTCTTAATATCAATAATTTGGGTATTGTTGTCTTTATATAAATTCTCGAAGAAGTCCGTAAAAACTTTTTTAATCTGTGACTGCGTTGTCAATATCTCAGAGTCTTTTCTAATTTTTGTAATCGATCTTTTAGCTTTTTCTTTCCTAACCAAATAAGATAATAATCTTCCTGACTTGTTTCCAAATTCATAATATTTTTGTTTAATAAATCTTATTTTATTTTCAATTTGTTCCATGTTGAGAATTGATAATTGCTTTTGTATGAGCTTAATTTTGTCTTTAATTTCTGCCGAATTTGGGTCTATCTTTAATTTAATTTCCAGCTCATTTAAATCTTTGGTAAGACTTTCTTCTTTTTGTTGTCTTTGTCTTTTCCTTTCTACTGTTTTTTGAATTATCAATCCTCTTATCACTGCTTTATGAGCATCCCATATCGTTTGTATATTTACTTCATTATTCCAATTCTCCTTAAAATAATATTTTATATGCTTTTTAATTTCCTCACACACACCTTTGTCCTTTAATATATTTGTATTTAATCTCCAAACAAAATTTAATTGGTCAAATTTTAATTCCGTCATTATGGGGTTGTGATCTGACCATATTTTTGGTAGTATTTTAACTTTTGTTACTTTGTTTAGTAAGTGGTCAGAAATCCAAATCATGTCAATTCTGGAGTGTGTTTTATGACAATTTGAATAAAAAGTAAAATCTTTCTCTTTTCCCTTCTTTACCCTAAATATATCTCTCAATTGCAGCATGTCAGTCAGATTAAAAAATTCTCTTGGTAATTTCCCGAGGTTCTTCCTAATTGGCTTTATTGATGTTCTATCAAGTAACGGATCTATTATCCCGTTATAATCGCCAAGCATAATTAAATTTTCATATTGTGTGTCTAGTAATCTTTCCTTCAAACTTTTATAAAATTTACTTTTATTATCCAGAGGGCCATATATACCTACTAACAAAAAGGACTTATCCTCTATAGTGATTTCTACCATTAGAAAGAAACCTTCGGGGTCACTATAGACCATTTTAGGATCATAAATCGAATTTATATAAAAGGTAACCCCTCTCTTTTTGAACAAACTGGCAGCAGTAAATTCTATACCTAATTTTGGATTTCGTAGATACTTTATATCTTTCTTTTTAATTCTGCATTCCTGGAGACAATAAATATCTGATTTTAATTTCTGGAGATAATGAAAGATTTTTTTCCGTTTTTGTGGAGTGTTTAATCCTTGTACGTTTAAAGATATTATCTTAAGCTGCTTAGCATATGGCATATCTAGTATCTAATATCTAGTTTTCCAAGTATATCACCGAGAAGCTATTAACCGGGAAAGAAGAAGGGAACAATAAAAAGAAAAGGAAACTTACTTAATTATCAAAGTATTCCTCAATACCAATTGGGGAGGTAATTAGCAGTTGTCTGTTGCCCCCTTTATCGAACTCTTCCAAAGCTTGCCTGAAACTTTCAATTTCAGGCAAGTTTTTAGAGCTATCATCATCTACATCAATTTCCTCGTCTTCATCGTCATCATCATTACTATTTCCATCATCGTCGTCGTGTCCTTGAAAGTTGTATTGCAATTCAGACAAATCATAGACTAGTTCAGGTCTTATCCCAGAATCATGTTTTCCTTGCCAGTTGTCTTCGGAGTCCGCGGCTGCACCGGTATTCTCAAGAACATCGTCTTTGTCCTCCTCTCCCTGCCTTCCCTTTCCTTTATATTTATCCTGTTTCCTCACTTTCTCAGATGCTTGCTTTAAAAAATTAGCTGCTTGATCAGTATTAGCAATTTTAATTCTTTTCTTGCCCCACCAAAATGACAGACCTTCAGGGGTCTCCCATCGATACTGTACCCTCACCTTTCTCAGGAAAGCAGTTAGGGCCGTGTAGTTCCGTCGTTTCCTCAGTATTCTCCCCGGTACGTCTTTTAGAACTTTTAGGGTTTGTCCATCTATATTAAATGAGTCCTGATTATTTTTAATCATAAAGGCATCTCTGGTCTGTTTCTTGACAAAATTGACCACAATGTCCCTGGGTAAACCTTTTTGTTTTGCAACAACTGAGTTCACACGGAACAAAGTATCGATCTCTTCATGCATTTCCTGTGTAGATTTATTCATGAACTCTGCCATTTTCGGTACCAATCTCTCTGGCAGCTTTTCATTTCTATCTTCAGTCAGCCCCCGAATTTTAATCGCTTTTTCTCTAAGCTTTTGCTCCAAGATCGCCACATCGTCCATATCCTGCTCTCGAATATTTTCCATTTTTATTATCTGTCGTTCTGATCTTTCCACTGTATATTCTAGTGTCTCCACTCGCTTCTTCACCTTCTGCATCTCTCCTAACAACGCGTCTACTTTTTGATTTATTTCCCTTAAATCTGACCTGATCTCCTGACGGATCTCTTTTTTGAAATCAGTAAATTGGGAAGAAAACTTATCAGACAGCGAGTCTATCTTGTCCAATATTAGTTGACTCATGTCGATGTTTTTAGATTTCTCAGTGGAAAGTCTTCTTTGAGATTGAGAGGCCAGTTTCTGCGATTGCGACCTCGTCGTCATCTTAACCTTGAGATAATCAACTCACTTGCAGGTGTGGCGGATGATATATTTATTTGTCAAGGACAGAAGACAGAGTCACTTTGGATTACTGTTTTTCCAAGGGCACTTAAGCAGTCCAATCAGTCTAATATTAACTTCAGTTTCCAATCTATACTGTCTCAGTATTTTACTTTAGCTGTCATCATAAATCGTTATGTATAGGCTCCAAATTTTTTCTGAGTATAATCCTCTTCAAAAACACAGTTTAATTTTGTGCGAAGGAGATAAGATCTTCTCTCTGAAAAGAGTTCCCCGGTTCTACAATACACAACTCTTCCGCACTTGTACAATCAATTATTCCAGCAATGAAGATTATAAATCCACTATACCTTTTAAGTTCCACCCGTAGAAGCTGTGAAAGTCCAATATTTATAAGATCCAGCTTCAGGATATCCAGTCAACGCAGCGAGAAACTTCACCCACTTTCACTTCTATAAATTGTAATATTACACCACGTCAAATAAAGAACCCTGATTAGATATCTTCTTGTCTCAGGTCTCTTGAATTCTCTTCCCAAGCCAAAACTGTTGTCTTGAGTCTTAAAAAAAATCCTTTAAAATAAAATTGGCGGCTCCTCTGCGGCTCTGAAAAGAAACCGGTCTGCTGCGGGGACCGTGGTTTGCTCTCGTGTCGTTCTGATTACTCCGGGGATTTCTCCCCGTCCGAGTCAGTTTAGACTTGCTACGAGCCCCCTCTGAGCCCCCAAATCGTGGAGGGCAATTTCTGTACCTCTAAAGTTATATAAAGGTGCAGGGAACCCCGACAGCATAGGACGGGCACGGAGCATTAGCAATGCGCGTCCTGCCGAGGAGCCATGGCCAACCGGAAGTCCAGACCTGACAGTATAGACTAGAGAGTTCCCTGAGAGACAGTGTACTCTTCCAGCATAGTGGCTGGGGCCTCATACTGATAGGGACAAACACAATTCTCAATAGGGTGGGAGGCAGCTTTGTAAGTTCAAATGGAGAAGCCACACTTCATTGCTTCCATTTTACTGCCTTTGTTCCAGACAGCTTGGCTGTGAAAACTGCAGCCTTACTTTTAGTCTACACAGACATTTCTTGTCCAGCATCCTAGAGTAGAAATGCAGACGTTGTGTTATTTTACCATCTTTGCCTGATGAAGCCTGTGAGCTTCAAAAGCTACCATAACGTACCGTATTTTGCAGCTTTGGACTGGACTATTAAAGGTATTGCAACAAGATGGGTTTGGGACTCCTTCCCCACGTTCCATGTTTTCCTTTCCAAAAGGTGACTTTAGGTGGTGGTCTTTCATGAGAACATTAGGTTTGCTTGGCAGAATCGGCTCAATAGAAGGTTCCTTTAAATCCAGCAGTCTTGTTTCTAATAATAGCCAACCAGGTGCATCTGGAATTCTATAAACACAGCATAAGGGTAATGAAATAATTTGTTTAAAACACCCATTACTCAGGTGTACTGCTTCTAAACAGGGAGGCCCTTTTTGCCATTATGTTCGTCAACAAACCTACCTTCCACAGATTTGTCGCTCATCGCTTTACCAGTATTAACTTACAATGAAATTTCCTCGGGGCAAGGACATGCCTTTCCCATATGAGACTTGTCAAGATAACTCTATGTACATTTATTTGTATATACCCTGCTCTTTAGCCAAAAAGGCTCCCAGAGTGCCATATAATATAACCATCACTGCCCTCAGGGTTATAATGTAATGTAATGTAAATTTAAAACATGACACACAATGTAAAAAGAGATAGGGAGGGAAAATAACAGGCCATTTCCTTCTGTGATTTGGTCGTGTGGGGTCTATGTACATTTGTAGCATTATACAGTTCACTATGTACATACGATACTTTACAAGTCATCATCATGTTTTCTGGTGTGGGAGACCAGAAATCCTACCCCCACCAGTGTAGTGGTGACAGTCCCACATTTGTGCATATTATTATAAATTCGCTTCAGACTGGCATACTGATGGTTTGCAAACCAGCACCACTCTACAGACCAGCACTTTGAATTGAACAGCTGTAGCATACCTGTTGTGCATAAATCCAGCACTGATTATAGGATACACTTTAAAAGCATCCCCGTGACCTCAGATAGGCTGTTCATTTCACAAGAAATGAAGCAACAGGAGATAAGAGAGAATTCAGCAAAGACAGCAGAAAACTCAGGAAGAAAGAATTGTTCAAGTGGCTGTCTTGTGTGTGCAGAAGCCAGGAGCTTAGATCTGAATGTTCTTTGTCATTAGCTGCTTTTGAGTCAATCTCGATCCATGGTGACCCTGTGAATGAGATGTCTCCAAGCCCCCTTATCCTCTACCTCCCTGCTCAGGTCCTGCAGACTCAGGCCCATGGTCTCCCGGACTAGGTCTATCCATCTTGCATGCGGTCTTTCTCTCTTCCTACTTCCCTCCACCTTTCCCAGCATCATTGTCTTTTCCAATGAGTCATACCTTCTCATTATATGGCCATCTTGGCTTCCAGGGAGAGTTCTGGCTTGATCTGTTCTAGGACTCATTTGTTTGTCTTTTTAGCTGTCCATGGGATCCTCAGCAGTCTTCTCCAGCACCACATTATCTCAAATGAATTGATTTTCTTCCTATCTGCTATCTTCACTGTTCAGCTCTCACAGCCATACATGGTAACATGGAATACAATGGCTTGAACGATTCTAAGGAGATTACCCTTAACAGCTGGAAAGAAAAAGGCATTTTGGCAGATGTGCCTTCTCTTAACACTTCCAAGACACGCTATTAACTAATAAAGATAGAAATGACGGGTTTCTGACCATGCACAACCAAGCTCCAAACGCATAATCTGCTCACTTTCTAATGCAGGCCCTGCCACCTCACACCCTCTAGGTGTGTTGGATTACAATCCCATCATCCTGTCTGGGGATTATACAGGCTGTAATCTAACACATCTGAAGGGCATCAATTTGGGGAAGCCTCAGATAAAGCAATTCATACTGTTCTATGAGGCATCAGATTCAATGGCAAATGATTTGCAAATATTTTCAATGTCCTTTTAAATTTGCAAGTTAAAGGAGGTATACTAATTTGCACATCACCTGATGTATTCTGATGGTACAGACGATACTATAGTAAACACCAAGTAAAACCATGTCAAATAAAAGATTGGTACAAACAATGCAAGAGATGTAATTAGTAAAATCAGTCTTTGGAAAATTCCAGGTAGCAATGTCCTTTAGTAACCTTTCTGTAATTCTCCAGCATGAGACAAGGGAAAGTATGTCCTGACAAGAAGTGTTGATCTTATCGGGGAAGCTTCTAACAAACATTTGCTTCAAGTTGAGCTGTCAATTGGTTAGAAGATTTTTAGGTGCTGAATTGGTTTAAAAAACAACTGATTGAGTTGAAAAAAATATGCATTTTATCTCATTTGAAGAGCTTTTTAAAAAAATATATTAAAGAAGTGTGGCATAACTTACCATAAACCAAAAGCCAGCCCATCTTTAATTTGCTGTTAATTAGTCAACCGCTTTGGGTTCTTGCTATTATTGCAATTCTGTTATTAGTCTAAATGTGAGGCCTTTCCTGTTAGGGCTAATCTGGGTTGTTTGCCGATTGGCAGTTTCATTGGTATTCAAAAACAACAATTGGATATATGGGTTCCTTGGCATATTACTACAGTGATTAAATTGAAACTATCTATATTACTTGCTGAAAGAACGCCTGATATTTGAGGTGTAGTTAATATTTGTTATTTTTGCATGACTTTTTTTGCAAGTCATTTCTGACATATGGTCACCCTAAAATGAACCTATTATGGGGTGAGTGTGAAAGAGAAGGAAGCATGCTGGATTCTGACGTATTTTCATTCCAAACAGTATTGAAGCTCCTGTGACTATACAAGAACAGGAAAGTCTAGGGCTGTTCCAGCATTCAAGAAGGCTAGGATTGGGAACATCAGCTGTGAGAGAAATGGACAAGATCCTAAAGAGTAAAGGGATATAACTGAGCATGAAAGTGAGGATCATCCAAGCCACTATCAGGATGGAAGTTCCTCCTAATGTTGAGGTGGAATCTCTTTTCCCGTAGTTTGAATTATTGTTTCGGGTCCCTGAGCAGCAGAAAACAAGGAGGAAGCAGAAAACAAGAAGCTTGAAAGAGGCTGCTCCAACGATGAATGAAGATGGATAGACTCAACTGTTATGAAAAGGGAAAGGACAACAGAAAGAGCCGGGACTCTAGTCAGAGTTCACAGTGGCGTAGTGTCACCATGAAATCTAGCCAGACTCAATGTGCCTGAGATTTTAGGGATCATTTAAACCAGGGGTCAGCAACCTACGGCCCATGGGGCAGCCCCGGCCCCACGAGGCCTTTGGACCGGCCCCAGCCCGGTCTTGCCGCTGCCGCCGCCGCACATGTTGCGGCCACCATTTTGTTTTCCAAAATGGTGGCCACGACTCGTTCGCGCATGCACCGGAGTACTGCGCATGCGCAAACGAGTCACGGCCGCCATTTTGTTTTCCAAAATGGCAGCTGCGACTCGCTTGCGCATGCGCAGTACTTCCGGTGTATTGTGCATGCACGCGCGAGCGTGCGCGTGCGGCCCATTCCCCCCCCTCAGCCCGCGGAAGAGCTCCGGACCAGCAGACCGGCCCAAGGTAGGTAAAAGTTGCCTACCCCTGATTTAAACCCTTAAACCTAGTCTGAGGTGAAGAGTTGCTATTGTATATCAAAGGATTCCGGATTCCTACTCCTTGAAGTAAACAATTTCCTTGGAGAAGAGATGGGATGTTAATGTTATCTCATCTTCAGCCAGACACATCCCCTGGCACTCATAAATCTTCTAGGTGTGAATGTCTTGCATTTCAGCTCCTAGGCTTGGCCCTTTTGATCTGCAAATTGTTGTAAGTACATATGTGACCTTTCAGGTGCCTATGTAATGTGCTTGTCTTGGGTCTATGGTGATCAGAGCTTTTCCCAGTCTAGGGCCATGGCAGGGACCCAAAAGGGGTCTTTATATTAACAGTAACAATAGAAAGAGAGGAAGACCACATACCAGATGGAGTGACTTGATCAGGGAGGCTAGGGTCCTGGGCCTGCAGGACCTATGCAGAAAGACTGAGGACAGGGGCTCTTGGAGGTGTCTCATCCACAGGGATGACATGAATCGTCCGGGTGACCAGATGTCCTAACCACAAAGGAGTACAAGGCATTGCAAAATGTAGGACACACAATTATGCTATTCTAAATGTGATGCCATGCCTGTTGGAGCTAATACTTCATTTGGGTTGTTTGCCAATTGGCAGTTCCACTGATAATCAGAAACAGTTAGGTATTTGGACATCCTGGTTCCTTGGCATATTATTAGTGATTAAATTGAATCTATATTACTTGATGAAAGGCTACCTTGTAGGTGTATAGTGTAATGTGGATATTTTTGTATGTAATGTGCATAGTTGTAAAATATTTTTATCTTTTTAATGGTATTCTGTTTTTAAACAATTGATCTGTTTTAATTTTGCAAGAGTTTAATTCTATTTTAATTGTCACTTTTGTTAAGTTTTAAATTGTATTTGTAAGTTTTTAATTGTTAAGTTTGTAGACTGTCAACTGCTTTGGGTCCCAATTTTGAGGAGAAAAGTGGGATACAAATAAATAAATAAATAGGAAGGACATGACTAAATAAAAGCTAAAAACGCTCATATATAAATGTCAATCCATGCTCAAAGTGGAGGGACGCTTTGGAATTCCTTCTGGACAGAAGGCTGAAATGGAGGATTTGTGCTGGAAAAGGAGGAGGCCTGGTTGTCACAACCACAACCATCATCACCACATCTCCACGGAGAACCACTAGAAGTCCTTCTGGCCTCCTCCTCACAATGGGTGGCTCTGAGGCAGGAGAGCAGGACCATGGGTGTTGCAGTGGAGTATGAGGAGGAATGAGTGTTTACCTAGTACACTCTTCCCTCCACATCCAACACTTTTGGTTAAAGTTGACCATAGAGTTGTGCTGGAGGAACTATAAATGCCTAGTGAAGTGTTCTCTCTAGGAACCTCTAGGTCCTCCAGTGAAACTTTGGTTAAAGTTGACCATAGAGTTGTGCCGGAAGAGCTACAAATGCCTAGTGGAGTCTTCTCTCTAGGTCGTCCAGTGTGACATTTGGTTAAAGTTGACCATAGAGTTGTGCTGGAGGAGCTACAAATGCTTAGTGGAGTGTTCTCTCTAGCAACCTTTAGGTCCTTCAGTGCAACGTTTGGTTAAAGTTGACCATAGAGTTGTGCTAGAGGAACTACAAATGCCTAGTAGAGTGTTCTCTTTAGGAACTTCTAGGTCCTCCAGTACAACATTTGGTTAAAGTTGACCATAGATTTGTGCCAGAGGAGCTACAAATGCCTAGTAGAGTGTTCTCTCTAGGAATTTCTAGGTCCTCCAGTGCAACGTTTGGTTAAAGTTGACCATAGAGTTGTGCCGGAAGAGCTACAAATGTCTAGTGGAGTCTTCTCTCTAGGTCGTCCAGTGTGACATTTGGTTAAAGACCATAGAGTTGTGCTGGAGGAGCTACAAATGCTTAGTGGAGTGTTCTCTCTAGGAACCTCTAGGTCCTTCATTGTGACGTTTGACTAAAGTTGACTATAGAGTTGTGCTAGAGGAACTACAAATGCCTAGTAGAGTGTTCTCTCTAGGAATTTCTAGGTCCTCCAGTGCAACGTTTGGTTAAAGTTGACCATAGAGTTGTACCGGAGGAGCTACAAATGCCTAGTGGAGTCTTCTCTCTAGGTCCTCCAGAGAGACTTTGGTTAAAGTTGACCATAGAGCTGAACTGGAGGAGCTACAAATGCCTAGTGGAGTCTTCCCTCTAGGTCCTCCAGTGTGACGTTTGGTTACAGTTGACCATAGAGTTGCGCTGGAGGACCTAAATATTCCTAGAGAGGGCACATTGATAAAATCCGTGAATAATCAAAGCCGCAGATGATGAGGGACGAGCGTAGTTGGTGAGGCGGGCCTGGTTGCGGCCTCGTCCTCCTCCTCCCCTCAGACGAAGGCAGCGTGGCCTCCTCAGCCAATAAGGAGCCTTGGAGGCGGAGGTGGCGGCGGAGGCCTTTAGCGCCTGGGGTTCGGGTGGCCCTTCTTCCCTCCCTCTTTTTCCCTCAGGAGTGACGAAGGGAAGCCGCTAGGCGCCTCAGTCCTTCAGTCGAAGGCAAGACGGAGGCGGCCAGGAGCTGAGGAGAAGGGAAGGAGGCGTCGTTGCCGAGCCCCACATCCTCTCCTAACGGCCGGGAGGAAGAAGGTGAGGGCGGGACGGGGAGATAAACCATCCTCCCAGACTCCCAGGGCTGAGGAGAAGGAAAAGGGGACCCAGAGGCCATGCTGCCCGCTCCCCCACCGCCGTTTGCCCCTTCATGAGAGGCAGAGGCCCCTTTTTTGCGTATTTAACTCCTGAGGAATCTCTCTGGCTTTCTTTTTTTGGGGGTGTGTGGGGCTCTCTTCCCCCCTCAGAGCCTTGCTGTGGGGTTTTAAGGCGTTTTTAATTGTTAAAACCAGGTTTCCTTACACTCTCCACCGCCCACGCTTGATTGTGGGGACTCCAAAGGGTCATCTAGTCTGACCCCCGCCTTGGAAGGGTAAAACCGAAGGGTTTTGTTTGGGCGTGATGGCCCTTCTTCAGGCCTCTTATTTCCAATTCTAGCATTCCATGAGTTCAAATTTGCAGGAATAACTCAGTTTGAGACCGCTTTAGCTGCCCTGGCTCAGTGTTAGGGAATCCTGGGAATTGTAGTTTTATTGTGGCACCAGAACTCTCTGACAGAGAAGGCTCAATGTCTCACAAACGCTACACTTCCCAGAATGATTCCCTAGTATTGAGCCCAGGGCAGTTAAAGCGGCTTCAAACTGGGTTATTTCTCCAGTGTGTTTTGGACCTATAGTTCTGTGACTGGAGAGTGGTGTTTCCAATAGAGGAGGGAAAGTGGAGGAACTGGGCAAAGAGAAATCAAATGTGGCATTCCCTCTTGATGCTCCACAGTAGTGCTGTTGATGATGCGAAGGAACAGCACTTTTTAAACAATTTCCCTCATGTGACAAGGGCTGGCCCTATATTTGTTTGTGTGTCCACCAGCTACCATTCATTCTTTCCTGGAAACTCTCCCTGGACTGGCAGAGCTTGGGTCCACTTTGAGTAGCACTGCTATGCCATAAAAGAATTGGTTTTTTAAAGAATTAAAGAGCCTATGCTGGTAAAGAGTCTACAGTTTAGCTTCAGGGATAGGCAGCCTTTCCCCTTTAAGGGCCGAGGGACTTCAGCTCCCAGAAGCCTCAGCCATGTTGGCCAATAGTCCCATGTTGGCCAATAGCTCCTGGGATTCTGGGAGCTGAAGTCCCTCCGCCCTTAAAGGGGAAAGGTTGCCTACCCCTGTGGTAGATAATAGAGGGAAGGGAAATGTAAATGATAAATAGAGGGGGGAAATAAGAACAGACTCGTGGAATCAGAAAGACTTAAAACCACTTTATTATAGGTTTTTGTGTGTTTTTGGGCTGTGTGGCCATGTTCTAGAAGAGTTTCTTTCTGATGTTTCGCCAGCATCTGTGGCTGGCATCTTCAGAGAATGATGCCAGCCACAGATGCTGGTGAAACGTCAGAAAGAAACTCTTCTAGAACATGGCCACACAGCTCGAAAAACCCACAAAAAACTATGGATGCCGGTCATGAAAGCCTTCGACTTCACACTTTATTATAGTCTAAGCTTTTTACATTACAGCACTTCGTTGGATGCGTCAAAGTGTTACCATAGAGAAAATATGATGAGCAGTAGAGACAGATAGCAATAAAGTGCTATTTGTTGTTGATGGTGCCACTGAAGCTTTCATTTGTAAGTACAGTAAGCTGAGGACCGGTGGGGTGTAATGGTCTGAGCATGGGACTAGGATACTAGGGTTCGAATCCTGTCTCAGCTATGGAAACCCACTGGCTGACCCTGGGCAAGTCACACACTCAGCCTCAGGGGATGGCAATGGCAAACCCCTTCTGAAGAAACTTGCCAAGAGAGCCCTGTGATAAGTTTGCCTTAGGGTCACCACAAGTCTGAAAGACTTAGCAAGTTCCCACTGATTCAAGGGGTCTGCTGTAGCTGGGAAAAACTTGGATTTTTCACAACATGTTTTGCATTTTGTTGCCATTTGACCCCACTTAATCTTATCTTTCTTAGTGCAAGCCAAAGTGAGGAGATAACACTTCTTGCATCTACTGAAGTGGACTTTAGTCCAATAAATAACATTTATGCTGAATATGTGTTAAGTCTCTAAAGTGCCAGGAGAATCCATGGCAAATTTGGCTGCTAGAGCCGGCTTGAAACAATTAAGTAACAAGGGATGTTTTGTTATTGTACTTGAATTGCAATTCAGATTAAATGAGTTGGAAGGACTGAGGCAAAGGGTGCATCTGCACTGTAGAAAAAATGCAGTTTGACACCGTTTTAATTGTCATAACTCCATCCTACAGAATCTTGGGATTTGTAGTTTTGTGAGGCGCCAGCACATTTTGGCAGAGAAGGCAAATGGCCTTGTAAAACCACAAATCCCAGGATTCCATAAGATGGAGCCACAACACTTAAAAGTGATGTCAAACTGCATTACCTCTACTGTGTAGATGCACCCAAAGATATGGCTGAAGCTTTTATAGTAGTTTCTATCCTTGTTGAAAAAGGCAGGGAACTTAATGATTCATCTTGTAAAGGGAGTTGGGCTAAAATCTGACCAGAATGCTTACCTCATTTCCTCAGAAGGATCTGTGAGAAGTTCATTACGTAATTTCTGTGGCAACTTTTCTTTTTGTCCAGTAACAGTATATATTTTGAATGATTGTTTCCTAAGGTCAAGACTGGTTTTCCCATCTTACAAAACTCAAATCCCAGGGGCAGTGGAGTTGGAGACTTCTAGGATTCCTTCATTTTAGCTGCTTTCTGATTCTGAGGAGGTGGGCTTTGGATGGGCTTCTAGATGAAGCCTTTATGGTATACTCACTGTCCCATTTCATGAGTTTTACAGGAAATCCAGAGATCCTTGTTTCAAATTGAACCACTGCTGCATTTTCTCTTTTTGTTTTATTTTGCTTCACTTTTGTCTTACTAGAGAAAACTGGTTCAATAAAAGAACAACAGAATAACTGCTAAATTACTTTCCTTTGTGAACAGAATAGGTGTCCTCTCTTTGGAAACATCTTGGAGTTTTCTTCATGCCCATACATTCAGAATTTGAAAAGTGCTTGAAATAGTCTTATTCCTAAATCAGTAGTAGTGGAATAGCTGAAGGGTAGAGTGGGGACCAGGGACCTAAAATCCCTAAAGGCACCAGATCCTGTCTCATCTTGGAAGCTAAACTGGGTCAGCTCTGGTTAGTACTTGGATGGGGGACCACCAACGAATACCAAGGGCTGTAGTCTGTATTTCAGAGGAAGGAACTGGCAAAAACTGACTGAAGGCTTTTACAGACTCCCAGAAATAATGCAGCTTGAGTCCACTTTAACTGCCCTGGCCCAGTGCTGGGGAATAATGGGAACTGTAGTTTATTGTGGCACCAGAGCACTCTGATAGAGAAGGCTCAGCATCTCAAAAAAAAACAACCCTAAATTCCCATGATTCCCTAGCACTGAGCCAGGGCAGTTAAAGTGGATTCAAGCTGCATTATTTTTGGCAGTCTGTAAAGGCCCTGAGCCTTCCTTCCCCAAGAAAACCTGTGAAGAATTAATGGGGTTTCCATAAAGCAAGGAGAGCTAGCATGGCATAGTGGTTTGAATGTTGGACGATGACTCTGGAGACCGGGGTTCGATTCCCTGCTCGGCTGTGAAACCCACTGGGTGACATTGGGCAAGGCACATGCTCTCAGCCTCAAGGGAAGGCAATGGTAAACCTCCTCTGAACAAGTCTTGTCAAGAAAACCCCATGATAGAGTCGCCTTAGTGTCGCCATAAGTCAGAAATGACTTGAAGGCACGCAACAACAACAGTGTAAAACAACAAGCGACTTGAAGGCACATACACACACACACACACAGTGGGGATCATGAACTACCATACAGGGTCAAAGGAGACGAGCATCTTAATCATGGAGAACATGTGGGTTTTATGACTACAATTCTCATCATCCCCATCATTAGCTATTCTTACTAGGGCTGATGGGAGGTGCAGTCCAACAACTTCTGTGGACCACATTATTGATTTACATGTGTATTGGAGGCACCCCCAGTCTTTGGCTCATTTTTTATTGAGTAGGATTTTTTTGTGATTTAAAACAAACTATTTTTGTGATTTTAAAATAATACACTACCTTGTTTTAAAATAACCTTGTTTAAATAAAATTTGAATTTAAGCAAAATGTAATTGAGGCTTATACTGGTAGTTTAGAAAGTGTCTGAACTAAAAATAAGAAATATTTCTTTCTGTATGTAGTATCAACAGTAGTTTTTGAAAGGTACAACTGGTTCAGCTCTTAATTTTATCCTTATTTATGTTTGTTGTTGTGTGCCTTCAGTCATTTCTGACTTATGGCAATCCTGAGGCAACCCTATCACAGGGTTTTCTTTCCAAGATTTGTTGTATGTGTGTGTGGGGTTGTCTTCCTCTGAGGCTGAGACGAATGTGAATTGCCCAAGGTCTCCCAGTGAATTTCCATGACTGAGTAGGGGGTTGAACCTTGGTCTCCAGAGTCGTAGTCCAACATTCAAAACTCTACAACACACTTTATACATTTATACCCTACTTTTTCATCCAGTGAGCTGAAGGTGACATAGATTATATTTCCCCTCCCATGTATTATCTCAACAGTCTTGTAAGGTGGTTTAAGGTGAGTGAGAGAATTACTGTCCCAAGGACACCAAGTGAATTTCATGATTCAACAGAGGCAAGAACCATGGTTTACCAAGTCCTAGTCCAACACCCTAACCACCCTAGCCACTCATGATCAGAGGAGAGGCGTTCAGTCTCTTCCCACATGCCATTTTTGAAATCTAAATCATTCTCCGCTGCTATTAGCTCAGAAAGCAAAATTGTTTATGTGTGGTTCAGGTATGGATGGCCAATAACACCTTTGGATTTCTTGTACCATGTATGCTTTGGTTCTAAGAGTGGCTCATAATTGGGTATGCATAATTGTTGAATCCTAATGTGAGACAGAAGGCAGAAAAAAATACTGATTCTGACTCATATTGCTTTTTATATTTTGAATTCAAGATGTGAGGCATGAAAAAATCAGTTTGAGTACTACTGGTAAATGGTTTCCAAGTGAACTGTAAGAAGTACCGTAGAATGCACTGTTACTGCTCTTGACTTCTGTACATAAGGAGGCTTCTGTTGCTGGCTATACAGTACATCAGATGGACCGTTGTGCTGTCTTTGGGATCTATGGGGCTGTCCTCACTGCAGAAATAATCCAGTTTGACACCAAACTGGTCTCAGCTTGCTTTTCGACAGCAGGCCAAGCAAGACATTTTTATTTAAGCAAGTACAGTGGTACCTCTACTTACGAAATTAATTTGTTCCACAACCCATTTCGTAAGTAGAAAATTTCGTAAGTAGAGGTACATTTTGCATAGAAATGCCCTAATCCGTTCCAAGCCCATAGAATAGCCGAGGCTGCGGCTGGAAGGCTGCCTCCTTCCAGCCCCCTCCAGCTGCAGCCTCGGCTATTCTATGGGCTGATCCTGGAAGCGGAGGATTCCTCCACTTTCAGGATCAGCCCAAGAAATGGCTGTGGCTGATCCTGGAAGTGGAGGAATCCTCCGCTTCCAGAGTCAGCCCTAGGAATAGCCGAGGCTGCAGCTGGAAATTTTCGAGTTACAAAATGCTTCTAAAAAATATTGTCTCTACATACAAATATGTCTCTACAGCCATTCGTATGTAGAGACATATTCGTACGTAGAGACAATATTTTTTAGAAGAAGCGTTTCGTAATTCGAAAATATCGTAACTAGAGCCTTTCGTAAGTAGAGGTACCACTGTATTTAAAATATAAGCACGCCATAGTGGTTTTTATATTGAGTATGTGTATTGCTTTTTAACTTCCATTATATTTAAAATGTAATTTTATATTGTTTTTAGGTGATTTTAACTGTTTTAAAATTTTGTTGTAATGCTTTTATAATCTGTGAGCTGCCTTGAGTCCCTTCAGGGAGAAAGGGAGCATATAAATGAAATAAATAAATAAAACAAATCCTGGGAATCATAGTTTTGTGAGACATTTATCCTTCTCTGTCAGAGAGCTCTGGTGCCACAATAAACTACAATTCCCAGAATTCCATAGCACTGAGCCATGGCAGTTAAAGTGGTGTCAAACTGGATTATTTCTGTAGTGCGGATGCTGTTTTAGTGTGTAAATGGTCAGTGCAGCTGCTTGATTGCATCTGCAGGGCATGCAAGGAAGATGACCTTGATGAAACTAGAGGTAGGCAACATGGAATTACTATAGCATATAGTATTTTTATCCATGTAGACTTGCTGGGTGACCTTGGACAAGTCACATGCTCTCAGCCTCAGAGGATGGCAAAGGCAAGACCCTTCTGAAGAAACTTGCCATGAAAGCCCCACTATAGGTTCGCCTTAGCGTCACCATAAATCAGAAATTACTTGAAGGCACACAACAACAACAACATTTATATCTTGTATTCCTAAATTCTAGTTAGTTTTGATTAGAGTTTTTAAAATAGGATAGCTTCCTTTCTCCCTCGCCAAGCATTTTACTATGAAACATCTAAGCAAGTGAAAATGCTCAAAATACTCAAATGGTGCATTTAACACACAGGGATTTGTCTCTCAGGATTTCTTCAAGGGAATAATTGTAGAACTGTTCTTGAATAAGAATGGTCCAGAATTGGTGTAAAATGTCTACCCAATGGAATGTAGCATGGTAAAAATAAAATGCATCTCTTATTCAAGCTTGCAGTGAGCTCAGTAACCTGTCCTGAGTAAAAATTGCTTTGGAATAGGGTGGAAAGGAGGCTGACAATGGCAAACGTCCTTTGAAAAACCATGGCAAGAAAACCCCATGATGGGTTTGCCTTAGAGTTGCCATAAGTTGGAAACAACTTAAAGGCACACAGTAAGAAGAATGGAGAGGAACCTGATGAGTTTGTCTTTTGGTAGAAACAGGGAGCAAAAGCATACCTTGGTCTGATTATTCTCCCTAAACACTGAAATAGGTCAAATTCACATGCTGAAAGTGGCAAAATCTATTAATAAATCTTCCTTAGAAGTTTTGAAAGACCAAAAATAGTAGGACTCAGCATTTCCTGTGATTTTTTGCCCTGTGTTAATAATCACATCAGCTTGGGCAAGCCTTTTCAAAGAGAGGAGATTTAGAGTATGACTAGAATGATCTATGTTTTCAACGAATGCTATGATTTAAGACTTTTTCTGGTTTCACAGGTGACATCGGTCTCACGCTGTACCTTCAAAAAAATATTGGCTGAAACCATGAAGGCTAGATACTTACTCTTTTTAAAAAAAATGTTCCTAGCTATCCTGAATGAAAGTACAGTATAATACAGGATGGTTACTGCTTGGTTACCAAAAAGGTGAGGTGCTTTATACTAATCAGATTCTCTTCTCCCCCTTTTCAGTGTGTTAACCAGTTACAATGGTGGGTGAAGACGGTATATCTGTAAGGAATCGCCGTTCAGCGTATGGCACCCCTGAAGAGAAAAATGACTTACCAAGGAGACTTGCAGGAGACTGGTCATTTCCTAGCTCAAGCAACGGTGAGATCTCTTAACTCATAATTGCAAGACATAGAGTTGTCTGTTGGCTGGTTAAAGACATTTTAACTGATTGATCATTTGGTTTTATCAGATAATTACTAAATGTGTACATGAACAATACATGAATTCTTTTTTCTTTTTTTTTTTTAAACAAAACCTCAATAGGTACAGGCTCAGTTTAGGTATGCTATCAAACTGGGGTTTTTACTAATTATAGCTTAGAACCCATAACAGGCAAACTGTGTTTTAAAGCTGCTTTTGTTCACTGTCCTTATAGAATGGAATTGCATGAGTTTCCTCCTATATCCAGGAGGCAACACCTTCTGCAGATAGAATGGCAGCAGTAATAATTGGTTATCTACTGAGGCATGTATGACAGACCATTCTTGCTTATCCACAGCTTGTAGTGGGATGTATGAAAGGTGCCAGAAATATTAGAAGGGTAATTTCCTCTTATGTTTAGTAGAAAAGGAATACCTTTTCTAAAGCTGCATTCGCACTGCAGAAATAATCCAATTTGACACGACTTTAATTGCCATGGCTCAGTGCTATGGAATTCTGGGAATTGTAGTTTTGTGAGACATTTAGCCTTTTCTATCAGAAAGCACTGGTGCCACAACAAGTTCCAATTCCCAGAATTCCCTCCCTGGATAAATTTTTGTAGTAGGAAAATACGATATTTTTAAATACTCCCCAGTTGGTAGAATACTGTTTTGATTTATCTTTAAAAAATATTGTTGGAGTAATTGACTAAAACAGACTTCTGCAACTTGGTGATTTTTATAGGAATGATGGGCTACAACTCCCAACAGATAGTGTGTAGACTATGGCCATGTTGTGGGGAGGGGGTGGCCCAATTTGATGGGAGTTGGGTCCTAACACATTGGGGAAGTCTGGATTTGATTCAGAGCATTTGTCTTGGTCTGGCATTTGCCTGGGTTTGTGCATGCATTACCAGAGGGTGGCATATAGTATCACTGGGGTTGGGTTAGGGCCTGAGCTAATGCACAATTAAGAGCACTGTACTGGAGTTGTGTTTTACTGTTCCCTTGAAGGGCCTTGAAATGCCTTTGTCATTGACTCATATGGTCTTGGGTTTCAATCAAGTGACTAATCTGTCTTGAAGAGGAGAGCATGTGGGATCTTTGTCTTATAGTCTTAGAATTGCAAGATAGTGTAATTCTCTGAGGTGGAGGTTACTCTCGGTCATTCTTTAGTGTTGTAATTGCCAGTGCAATCTTGATGAATGATTGATTATTTCATGGTGTGGAGTGAAGTTGAGGCTTGGAAAGGTCATGTTAGTCACTCTTGGTAACCCCTGGCTACTTTGGGCTTTTCTCTCCTTTTGGATTATTTCCTCTTTCTTGCCATCTTCCCCCCCCCCCCCCCCCCCCCCCCAATTCAGCAACTTGCCATTACTACCACAGCAACTTGATGCATACTTTTGCTATTTTTATTCTATTTTTTCAGGTACAAGGCCTCCAAAGCAGCTTTCATAAGCAGTCTAATTAAAAATAATTAGTTCTGAAGTTGCCTTATAATGAGCCCGACTGTCTAGTCCAGTGCTGTTCACTGTGATAGGCAAAGATGACCAATCCAGAATCTTTGAATGGAAGTGCTCTACACTTGAGTTCTGCCCCTCCTCAAGTGTCTCTGTTCAATGTGCTTAGGTTTAAAATCCTTGGATGGAACTATAGGGTAAATAGAAGACTGATAGTTCTAGTTGCCATTTCTTTGTTGCTACAGATTGATGTCAGTGGGGGTTGGGGTGCATGTATCCACATGCGCACATGCAACATCTCACCTGTCGACTTGTGGTTTCCTCATGAATTTCATAGGAATTTCTTAGATAAGGAATACTCAGAGGTGGTTGTGCCAGTTCCTTCCTCTGAAATGTAGTCTACAGCATCTGGCATTTGTTGGTAGTCTTTCGTCTAAGTGCTGACCTGGACAGACCCTGCTTAGCTTCCAAGATCAAACTGGATCTGATGCCTTTAGGATATTTGGGCCCTTACATGGGAAGACAGTGAGTTTTAGACAGAGAAGAAAACATGAAGCTGCACTTTCCTCTTGTAAATCTTCCCAATTGTTCCTCTTCCCCATTTGATGCTGCAGTTATATGTCTGGGATTCCTGGGAGGAAAGGTGAGGAGGGCAGGCAGTAGAAATAGGAAAATGAGGCAGTTTTTTCCATTTGCCACTCATTTCTTTGTAATAGGAAAGAAGTAATGGGCTTTCAGCTTACATACTCATGCTGGGAGGAAGTGGGAAGGTTGCCATGGTGAGCAAGGTTGTGGACCCCTTTGTTTGTATCATTTTTGCTGATGGTGTACAGTTTCTCCATTTCTGCTGAAAAGCATGTTAAGAAACCTGGAGAATTTGGGAACTAATCATGCCTGCCTAGAGAGCCACAGATCAAATCTGGAGCTTGGAGTTGTAGTCCAGAAAGTGTAAGTGTAAAGATATAAATCTGAACACTAACATGAGGGCCATCCAAGCCATCATATTCCCCATCACCTCGTATAGATGTGACAGCTGGACAGTGAAGAAAGCCAATAGAAAAAATAAACTCATTTGAAATGTGGTGGTGGTGAAGAGTGCTGAGGATACTGCGGATGGCCAAGCAGACAAATGGGTTTCTAAAACAGATCAAGCCTGATATCCCCCTGGAAACCAGGATGATTAAACTGAGGTTGTTGTACTTTGTCATACTTTGAAAAGGCATTAATCATTACAAAAGACAATAATGCTAGGAAAGGCAGAGGGCAATAGAAAGAGAGGAAGACTGCATGCTAGGTGGATAGACTAAAATCAGAGAGGCCACAAGCCTGAGCCTGCAGGACCTCAGCAAGCAGTGGAGGACGGGGTCTTGGAGGGGTCTCATCCATGGGGTCATCATGAGTCATGGTCTACTCGAGGGCACAACAATAACAATGTCTAAATAGGCAGCTGGAGGTGCATGCATTTAGAGATATCTCTTGTATAGCACTGGAAAGCAGATTTATTGTTGGGCAAGGCTGGCATTTAAAAAGACTATGGTTACTTCTAGAAGTAGGAAGCAGAAATTTGTTTTAGAGTAATGATGTGTTAATTTCTCTTTGTACTATGGAGATCATTACCCAAGGCAGAATAGAAAAGTTTTGAAACAAAACTAAATTCTTCCAAAAGATTGCATGTCTGCAAGTCTTACCATAATAAGCAAACCTTAATTAGTTGATTAAGTGGAACAAAAGCTTCTACGGGAATGTCATCTCTGGGTGTTTCTCAAAAGGAGGTGATTAAATCATAGTTACATTCATGTTTTCCACCTACACTGATGAGATATCATCATTGATTTGCATAATCAGAGTTCATCACCAGGTTTCATTAAATATTGCTCATAGGGTGAAGAGAATACGCTATTTATCCACTCTGCATCCTTGGCAATCAGTGGGAAAAGGTGGATAACAGAAGATAGTTTTGAACTGAACATGTGAATTGTAGTTTAGTACAAGGTGCTGTAGGTTCTAAGCCTTTGCTTACAATTGATGCTAGCCACGGTTTGTTATCTTTGTTTTTAATGTAGGCCTAGGTAGTTAGTAGGAATTAATCTTAAGGAAATATCTGGAGAGAGCGAAAGAGTTCCTTCAAGTTTGTCTCCTGTCCTGTACCACTGCGTGCTGACAAACTTCTGAGCAGCTGGGTGGAGAAATGAAACTCAAAAGTGTCATCAAAACAAAGGCATTTCACTTTAGAAAAACTGCTCATTTAGAAAAACTGTTCTCCTCATGACCTATGAAACAGGCTGGTCTTCACAGACACATTTTGTTGTTGTAATTTGATTCCCAAGCAAGCTGGTCTTACTTGTTCTTTTTTTAAAAAATAAATATTTTGACTCTTCTAGCCAGGGATGTACATTTTTGTTGTTGTTGCGGTAGCAAAATACAGATTTTCTAGGAAGAGAGATAAAGATCAAAAGATACCAGTAAAAGGAGGGGTGGGTGTGTTCTTATGGGTATTCTCTGCTCTGTTTCTCTTATTTATTTATTTGTTGAATTTAACCCTTCTCAGCCTAAAAAAGCTCCCAGGAAGTCAAAACCCCAGTCATTAACAGCCCTGCTTTGGTCTTTCAAACTCAGGGCTGTGGCTTCCTGATCAATCCATCTGTAGTGAGGTATTCCTCTTTTTCTACTGTTTTCCACTTTGCTGGGCATTACCAACTTTTCCAGTGAGTCATGTTGTCTCAATGATGTGTCCAAAGTACAATAGCTTCAGTATAGTCCTTTTGGCTCTCACTGCAGGGAGGGCATCTTTCAGCAAGGCTGGTGCAGTGGCCCTTCTTCTTCCTCTTCCCCTGCTATGTTGCTTTCCCTCCTTGAAGTGCTTTATGGGAGGTACCCTAGGGCTCAGGCATGCCTAAAACAATGAGCTCTGATTTGGAAGCTTTTTTCAAATAGATCCTTACATGCTCACAGTTCTCTTTGTTCTGCTACTGCGCCATAGGTTCACTCTTCTGTTAAAGTCAGTGCCCCTCCACAATCAAACTGAATGATCATTTGTGGCTTCTGGTAGGGTAGTGGATGGGGCAACCCTAAGCAAGATATGGGAGGAGCTTTAGAAAAAAATATTATTCTGGGGAGAGATGTAAAGAGAAGTGGAAAGCCACTTCGAATGCACATTGTGATGTGAATGCACACCACTGAGAAGAACAAAATATTCAAAACATTTAAAAGTTCTGAGTGGCAAAAGAAATAGCTGGCTAAAAGATATAATGGATCTGGCTCCAGAGAGAGCAGTTGCTCTGCCATTTAACAAAGACAACATAGGAGGGTGGATTGCTTTTTCTCTACTCTTTGCCAGGGATAAAGCCACACCTCTTGTTGTGGATCACATCATCCACCACTACATTATTTCTGCCCAGTGTTTCAGGGAGAAAGGAGCCCCCCCCCCCCATCATCCTCTTATGCCCCCAGGTTTTAGGAATAGGACTGTATCTTTCAATTTCTACAGCTCTACTGCTGGTTTAGCTGGGCTGTGGAAGGCCTTGTCTTCATCCCAGGTCCTCTCTGTTAGCCATTGGATGATACCTAGCTATCTGAAGAGGGAAAAGGAGGTGGCAATGGTGATAGTTATACCTTTGTTAATAGCCTTCTTCTCTCAGCTTGTAGCTCGTAAGGTGCGCTTGAAAGCGCAGTTTAGCCATGAGGACGAAGTTGGGAAAGAAACAAAGGAAGAAGCAAGAAAGTAGTCTCCATCCTAGGAAATGTCTCCATCCTAGGAAAAAAGCAGCACACAAGCAACAGTGAAGAGGAACTGTTCCATGCCGTCTTTGGCCATGTGACATAGAGTCACCAAGGCCACGGTTATAGCAGACTTCCACTTTACTGCATTTTTCAATTGTGGTGTGCTCTGCTCTTGTGAGGAGACTGTTTCTTCCCATTTTGGAGGTGCAGAACTGTAACAAAGACAATTAACCAGTTCTATGGATGGGGTTTAATTTAAGCCCCTCCATATTCTGTTTGGTCTGTAACCCAGCACAGAGGATTATCACCATAATAATCTGTCTGGATTTTGTCTGTGTGGAGACTTGTGGCACCATAAACTTTGTCCCATAGATGTTGCAACTTATAGGCATGATTTATTTTTTTTAAAAATAAAGGTTATAAAGGTTCATCTCTCCAGTTTCAGCAGATTGTTCACTATATGATGAAATCACATGTATCTTGTAAGTTAAGCCTTGTGTAATAAAATCGG
The DNA here is from genome assembly GCA_026167975.1 of Phrynosoma blainvillii. Lineage (NCBI taxonomy): Eukaryota > Metazoa > Chordata > Lepidosauria > Squamata > Phrynosomatidae > Phrynosoma > Phrynosoma blainvillii. The sequence continues at coordinate 162,183,910 of JANUYF010000004.1, forward strand.
TTGTGTGTTATAAAATTCCTCCTCCTGGTTTAGTGATTCATATCTAATGAACCTTGATCAATATTAGTCAATCCAAGTGTGTCTGAATCTTGAGGCTTGCTCTTTTCCTTTTTCTCCAAGTTAGGTAATATGTTAGCTGCACCACCTTGTATTTCATCATTTCCCTCAGATTATTTATGTCCCATGTTAATATTTGCTGCAAGCTGATGCTACATAAATTAGTATTGAGTTGAGATGATAATTCTTAGCACCGACAAAATCTGCTTTTTCCAATTCTGAACTATGGAGATACAATGCAGAACTTCATTTTGCATGGCTTAGCTAGTCCAGTTGCTGGGGTAATTTTCTTCTCCTGTATTAAACTAGCAAAATGCAGATTTTCTAGGAAATCCTTTCTAAAAAAAATTACAACCATATTATTTTCCTGAATGAATATGATATGGCTAAATAACTTTTATGCGCAGTTTGACAAGTGTTACTAAGCATCTCTTTAGGCAGTTTCAGTTTTGCTGCAAGCATATCCATTGTGTGGTAAAGAATGTACCCACTACATCTCTTTATGCCCTGAATGATTTTACAGTGTTGGTGTGATAATTTTTTTTTCTTGCATTTTAAAATCTTATTTCAAAATAAAACACCATGGATTAGATCCAAAAGTGTTCTTTTACTCATGGAACTGCTTTTCCTCTCTTCCTGCAGCTCATCAAATCCTGCAAAATGTATTTTAGAGGATTAAGGCAGGGAAATACTCAAGCAGTTTTTGGTTCACACAGAGGACTAGGGTACGTCTGTTCGCAAATATTGGCTGTAAATATGCCAAAACATACAATTAAATGAATGGCTAGCGTTCTCCATTCAGAGATGTAGCTACACCTCCTAAAACCTACCTTTTTAGAAGCACAACCTTGCCTAACACACCCATTTCTGTATTGTTGGAGAGTGAGAGTGATAAATAGAGAGATATGTCCAGCTCTCTTCCTGCCTGTTGCAGCATGTCCAGCTATAGGAAGAGAGCTGGAAACATTTTTGTTGCTCTCTGACAACACAAAAATGGCTTCGATGGTAGGGCTCTGCTGCCAAAAAGGAGGTTGGTGGGGGACTTTTGGTCATTGCATGCACAGTGACCATAAAAGTGAATTGCAGTGATGTAATACTACCCTAAGGGCACCAGATCCTCTGATCCTGGAAACTAAGCAGGATCAGCCCTGTTATTATTTGGATGGGAGACCTCCAATGAATACCAGGTGCTGTGGGCTATATTTCAGAGGAGGGAACTGGGAAAACTATAAAATCAAGTCGACAGGCAACTTGAAGACATGTACACACAGACACACAGAAGGGAGATTTATAACATCATGATTACTGAAAAGGATGTCAGCTGTATGTTTAACATTGTTTAATTAGAATTAAAAACCAAAGGTGATTTCCAGTTCTCTTTAAGTGAGAGAGTTATGTAGTCTTAGCTCTGGTAAATATCACTGCCATACGGACACATATCCAGAGCTGTGTGTATGCTAAATAAAATAGATTAAATTTACATTTAGGAAATCTAAATTCTGTGCCAAGAGAAATATGAATCATGTAAAGAAAACATACATAAAGCAAATTTGCATTATCCTTTTCATTTTGCATAATTCACCATTAGATGCTCTTTTGCACAATTTATTCTGATTGTGGGTTTTGAAGATGGGCAGTGAGTGGTTCAGGCCATTTAAGCACCATCTCCTCTATGGAATATGTAAGTCCAAAACACGCTGTAGAAATAATCCAGTTCAAGACCGCTTTAACTGCCCTGACTCAGTTTTAGAGAATCCTGAAAATTATAGTTTATTGTGGCCCCAGAGCTCTCTGACAGAGAAGGCTCAATGACTCACAAACTACAGTTCCCAGATTTGTCTAGCATTGAGCCAGGACAATTAAAGCATTCTCGAACCGGATTATTTCTGCAGTGTGTTTTGGAGTGTAGTCTTAACACTATGCTGGGGGGGGGGGGGGGGGGAGGAGAGGGATCCCTAAGCCAGCTAGTTGAGAATCACTTGCTGAGTGCATGTAAGGAAAAGAGTAGTGTTCTTACATTTATAGAGCTAGAATTGTGTTAATACAGCTGTATTGTTGACACAAATGGGTGGCAAAAGCAGCAGAGAAGGCCAGTTGGCATGCAAGTGAACTTCTGGGCGGGGTGTTATCTTCAGGACTGGCCAAACACCGAGACCTTGAATAGGCTGAAGAAGTTGCAGATGAAGTAAACATTTCCAAGAGTTGATACATTATCATTTGTTCCTGTCATGACTCCCAAGGTTCTGTGAATGCATAAATCCTAAGAGCATTTAGTTAGAAGCTGGACTAACAGACTGATCAATGGACCTTGCTCTCTTTCCAAGCAGGGAACTCCTGGAGCAAATGGCTGGAACTTGTTCTTACATTAACTAAGTGCTGTGACAACAGTGAAATTTTATGCTTGAAAGGATTGAAGGAAGTAGCATGACAGCAGGTTGACTTTTTATACATGAAGAAAGTATAAAATTTAATTCTACAGATAGAACAAATGCCTCAAAAGTCAGCATAATTATATATGAGGGGGTATTGTAAAGTTTTAATTATCCCCTTTTTAAAAATTAACAGAAAGTTTGTTTTGATTTGTAGTTGTTATCTTATCTCTACGTAGTCACCATCCAGATTTACACATTTTTCCCAGCACTTCTTGACCCTCCAAATACCTGATATTGTAGAAGTCTACAGATTGCGCCTTATGAGGGTATCGTAAAATAATTATCACCCAGAAGTTATTATGGTATTTTGAGGGAATTTTGTCAGTGTCATCATTGGTCCCTAAGTGCATGATGTTGAGAAAATCAGCTCATTGTGTCTTTTATTTTTGTGACAGGTTGTGCCAGAAGTAACTAAAGTGTAAAATCCTCAAAAGGCACAATCTCCACATTAATGAATTTCTGATGGCCAAAATTAATGAATTTCTCATGACCAAGTCTCAGGCCTTATTCTCATATATATAGTATACCTGTGTCTTGATTGTAAGTATTGAGACTGTAAGAGGGATACTTACATATCTGAAGGTAGTTTCATATTAAAACACATAGTGAAAAGTATCTCAATATTATAATTAACATGCCATGGGAAGACCTAAGTTAGCTTAGAACACTGCTAGTGTCTAGTTTCATGTATAAGAAGAACTTTCTTTTGTCTTTATATAGCAGGGGTAGGCAACCTTTCCCCTTTAAGGGCTGAGAGACTTCAGCTCCCAGAAGCCTCAGCCATGTTGGCCAATAGTCCCATGTTGGCCAATAGCTCCTGCGATTCTGGGAGCTGAAGTCCCTCGGCCCTTAAAGGGGAAAGGTTGCCTACCCCTGCTATATAGGATTATTTCTTCAGGGAGCATTATACCTATATAATTGTCTACCTCAATTATGTATAATGTTACAACTTGCTTGTGAAGAGAGTCATTTGTCTGTGGTGAATGAGAACCCACTAGGCACAGAAGGCTTTTAAGTTGGAAGAAAGTTTGTTTCTCTTTGTTTTAGGTGTTGATGGCCTCAAGTATGACTGAGAAGATGGGTGACTAAACATTTCTGTGGGCTTGTAATTTTGTAGACTTCCTTTCAATACTGATTTTAAATTGTGTATGTATATACCTGCATAGATACATCTTTTAAATATGTGTGTGTATGCTCTTTTAAATACTTTTATCTCTGTCTATTCTTGTTCTTTTTTCATATGTTCACGTATATTAGATAGATATTAGATATGCTAAATACTGTATATGCATCTCTGCTTTGGAGATAATACAGTAATGATTTGTGTTTTCTTTAGGTCGAATTGATGTTGACCATACAATGAGAAGGATGCAACTTTTAGCAGAAGTGGAGGTAAACATTTTGAATATTAGTCAATAAAAATTGGAAGAAAGCATCCCCAGAAACATTATGCTTCTTTCCACTATATATACATACATTTATGGTTCTATGTTTAATATTAGCCTCTCACTTTATGAAGCCACTGCCCTATTTCTGACAACTTACAGTTGACTGTTTTCTTTTATCAAGAATTGAGTTTCCATTTGGGAGAAAGACAGGGGGAAAAGTCAAATCAGATCAAATAAATAAATAAATAGTATTTGATAGGATTCCAGCATCTATGAAATTGGAAATGCCAGGTCTGGGACTGCTGAAATGTTGCTTGAAATAAACAGGTGTTGATACTTGAAGGAAAGGATGTTAAAGTTGACTTGGATAGTTTTTCATATTGTGCAGTGCAGAAGTCTGTAAATGTTGATGCTTTGTTTTAGTTTTTAACCTGTTTAAAACTTCATAATGTTTAAAACTTCATAAATTTTAGCTAGCCTTGACAAGCAACTCAAACTTCTAAGTACCAGACCCTGACCTTTATCCAAGGATAGAACCCTTTTCTCCAACCTTGTTCAAATGAACAAAACTATGCACAAGGTCAGAGACCATCATGTTTCCTCCTCTCATTCAAGTTAGAATGAGGATTCATTGTCAGTGAAGCACAGAACTTCTATGGCTCTCCAGACATCTGCAAATGCCATGAGCCATAGTCCCTACCCTTGTCTTGAGCTTGGAGCTGAGAAAAGGGGTAGAAGAGATTGCCTCAGAGTTTGTTCTGTGGCTTGGAAATGCCTGAAGAACCTTGAAAACAAGATGGAAATACCAGAATGCCTCCCCCCCCCCCGCTTTCTTTCTCCAACTCAAGCCTAAGAGGATGAATGGAGTTTGTGTCTTTTGTGGTTTTGCTTTTAAGGTGTTTGGAGTATCTTGGAATCACAGGTAGTACTTCTCCCTAGCTCCAGATTTGGCTGTTCTTTTGTCTCTTGAGTGTTTTTCCCATGTTTCCCTCACAAATGATGCTCTAAATTGAGCTGGGACTCATAATGTTTGCTACAGAAGGATTGGATTATTACCACAACCAGCATGGTGACTGGAAATGACCAGAATCTTACACCCATCTAACATAGTGTTGAGCTGCTACTCTGGAGATCAGGGTTCAATTCCTTACTGGAGCATAAAAACCCACTGGTGACCTTGGACAAGTCACAAGGGTGACCTTGGCAAATTACAATGGATTGGCTGGATTAGGATTCCATGGATTAGCTCAGATTCAAGCCATGGTCTACCAGTTTACTAGACCAACTCTCAAACCACCACACTACGTTGGCTTTTGTCACTTATTGACCATTGATAATAACATTAATAATGATAATATTAATAACAATAAAGCCAGCTGGTTTGACCAGTATGTGAACAGCCTATACACCTTAAAACAAGCTTCAGAATCTTGACAGTCCACAGAGCTCCCACTAGTTAATGCCAGAAGGGTTCCTAGGAGACAGGAAGATTTTGGAAATCATTGAGGCAAATACATATTGTTGTTGCCAGAACTCAGCCTCAGTAAAAGAGAATGAACTGCAAACTGCCAAATGTCCCTTTTTGTATGGTGCTAAGAGTATATAAATAAGGCTCAAAATTGTGCAGCATAGACTCCTACCATATATGGAGTGAGAGATCTCAGAGGTACAAGTGGGTTTTAGGAAGAGTAGAGGTACTAAGGACCACATTGCAAACATACGATGGATAATGGAGTGCATAAGGGAATTTCAGAAGAAAATCAGCATTTGACTGCATATAGACCATGAAAAGCTATGGCTTGCTCTTAGAGGAATGGGTGTGCCACCACATCTGATAGTCCTGATGAGAAATCTGTACACTAACCCCTCCCAATTTGCAGGGGATCCATTCCGGACCCCCCAGCAAAAATGATGGCTTGAAAATATTTGAGCCCCATTGATAATAATAGCACATGCATGGGGTCGCACGCAGGTGCATGCCTCATTTTATCTCCTTCCGTTTGTTACCTGCAAACGGGCAAGGGGCACAGACTTCAAGTCCATAAAAATGGAGGGATGACTGTACTTTAGACAAGTGGTTACTGTTAGAACAGAATATGAAGAAACAGAATGGTTCTCAGTTGGCAAAAAAGTCAGGCAAGGATGCATCCTAGCACCCTATTTGTTCAACACGTATGCAGAAATTATCATACACAGAGCACGCTTACTCACAGGCAGGAGGAGTGGAGGATCAGAGGAAGAAACATTAATAACCTAAAATATGCAGAAAACACCATGCTACTAGCAGAAAACAGCAAAGACCTGAAATAATTACTAAAGAAAATCAAAGAGGAAAGTGCTAAGGTAGGCTTCATGCTGAATATTAAGAAAACAAAAACAATTACCATGGAAGGACTACATGAATTCATATTAGATAATGATAAAATAGAAATAGTCAAAGAGTTCTCTTTCCTTGGATTAAGCACTGATCAGAATGGAGACTTCAATCAAGAAATCAGAAGAAGACTAGGACTGGGAAGGGCAGCCATGAAAGAGCTAGACAAGATCCTAAAGTGCAGAGACATAACACTGAATACTGAAGTTAGGATTGCCCAAGCCATTGCGTTCCCCATCACCATATATAGATGATGATGATGATGATGATGATGATATTATTAATTTATATCCCGCCCTTTCCCCAAAACTGGGATTCAGAGCAGCTTACAAGATTAAAAACAATACTATTAAAAACATAGAAAAATGTTACATTAAAACAGAATTAAACTATTACTATATTAAAAGAGATTGCATAAGAATAAAATATAGTTTAAAAGATAAAGGTGTTTACTTTAAAAGAATACAACATCCAGCCTGTTCTTTAAAAACCTGCTTTAAACCTGCCTGTCTGAAGAAGGTCTTAGCCTGCCAGCAGAGAGCCATTCTGGCCTCCCTGGGAAGGGAGTTCCAGAGTGTAGGGGCAGCCACTATAACCAGCACTTTGAATTGTACCCGGAAATAAACTGTCAGCCAGTGGAGCTGTTTCAATAGGGATGTTGTGTGATCTCTATAACCTGCCTTGTTAACAGCCTGGCTGCAGCTCTATGGACCAGCTGAAGTTTCCGAATACTCTTCAAAGGCAGATCCAAGTAGAGCGTGTTACAGTAGTCCAAACAAGATGTAACCCCGTCATGTACCACCATGGCCATATCCAGCATCTCAAACTTTAAATGTGCAAAAGCACCCCTGGTAACTGCAGAGACCTGGGCCTCCAGGTTCAAAGCTGGGTCCAGACGTACCCTCAAACCGCGCACCTGCATCTTCGGGGGGAATGTAACCCATCTAACACAGGCTGAATCCCCATTCTCTGATCTGTCTTCAGACTGATCAAAAGCACCTCTGTCTTGTCCAGATTAAGTTACAGTTTGTTTGCCCTCATCCAGTCCATTACTGATGACAGGCACTGGTTTAGGACCAGGACAGTGTCCTTGGATTAAGGTGGAAAGGAGTAATAGAGTTGAGTATCATCTGCATATTGGTGACATCTCACTCCCAAACTCCAGACAACCTCTCCCAGTGGTTTCATGTATATGTTGAATAGCATAGGGGACAACACAGAACAGAGGGATCCCACAGGCCAATTGGCCAGGGGGTCAAGCAGGAGTTGTCAGTACAGTTTTGCCCCAAGCTGTGTAAAATAATCTCAGGTGCATGCAATGGGTTAAAGAGGAAATGCTGACTCAGAGGAAGCTGATGCAACTTGAGCATGGAGATGAGTCATAGCAGGTACAAACTGCACTGTCACTGTGGACACATGACAGGAAGCTGATGAAACACTAGCAGGGGGTTGGATCAAAATCCTAGCTGTATTTGTGTATATAAGGAGAAATGCTCCTGTGTACAGTGTGGTGGTGTGGATGTCAGTTGATGGCAGAGCATTATGTCAGCTGGTGTAAATATTGCTGTATCGTGCTTGTAAATACTTTGCTGCAACTAAGATTAAAAAGCCTTTTCAGAAGAACCCAGCAGTCATGAGTGACTTTCCAGACTTGGCAGTGGCATCTGTTTCCTAGCTGGCAGCCTTCAGCGTTTGGACTCAATTTTCCCTCTGTGCTAAGAGGAGTCATCTAGCACTACTTTCTGAGTTCATCTCTCTAGGAAGGAATGGAGCCACTGTAAAACAGTACCTACAAGTCCCATCCCAGAGAGGCAGCCCAGAATGATACCATGGTCGATGGTATCGAAAGCTGCTAAGATGTGAGAGCTATGCAATAAAGAAAGCATATAGAAAGAAAATCAATGCATTTGAGATACGAGGCTGGAGAAGAGTGCTGAAGATACTGTGAACAGCTAAAAAATACAAACAAATGGGTCTTTAAACAATTCATGCCCAAACACTCCTTGGAAGCCAGGATGACTAAGGGGGGTTGCAGACTGCCAGAAATAGTGTGAAATCAGTCCACTTTTAGGGTTAGTGCTAGGGAATCATGGGAACTGTTATTTTTCTGAGACATTGAGCCTTCTCTGTCAGACAACTCTGATGCCACAATAAAATACAGTTCCCATGGTTCCCTAACTCTAACCCTAACCCTAAAAGTGGACTGAATTCACACTATTTCTGGCAGTCTGCAACCCCCCTAAATTGAGGTTGTTGTACTTTGGACACACCATGAGAAAGAAAAGACTCATTAGAAAAGGCATTGATGCTAGGAAAATTGGAAAGCAGCAGAAAGAGAGGAAGATTGAAAGCCAAATGGCCAGACTCAATCAGGGAGACCATGTGCCTAAGCTTGCAGGACCTGTGGAGAGAGGTCCCATTAAATATAACAGTAAAATCCCATTAAATATAACAGTAAAGTAAAATGTTGTCCCTTATGGCAGGTTTGCTTTTGGGAATTTATATATTTTTTGAATATTTTCATGCAGTGGATGGTTCAATCTATTGACTGAACAACAGCATATCTCTGCCCTGCTTTCTCTTCCCATCCCTTCTTCTGGTTATAATTTTTGCCCTTTTGGCATCTGTCTATCTTGACTGAACTTTACTAACAGATCAAACAGCTCTAGGTCTAAAAAACCCCAAAACACTTCCCTTTTGTGAACATAACAAGCGAAACAGGGCAACCAGGAAACTTGAAGTTCCTGTTCTTGTAGAGTTGTCAGCAAAAATGTTAAATATTAACAAGCACAAGCTTCTGTTTTTGGAATAGCCGTGAAGTGTAGAATAACTTTTCTCTGCTGTACCTTCTCCCCACCTTGGTTGCCTAAATATAATACCATTCCCACCCCACTCCCAAATTTAGTGGGGGAAAGAACTTTGTCTTTAAAAAAAAGTCAAACTTTTTTTTGTTCATTTTTAATGGCACTCTTGTGGGGGGGGGGGGGACAAACAAGGCTCAGGATGGAAGGAAAAACGGGGGGAGAGCATTTCCCTCCAGAAATCTTTTTTTTTCCTAGAATTTTTTTTCTAGAAAATGAAAAAAATGAAAAAGATTGATTATGGAATATTTTCTTTTAGAATGATGAATAATATATTGAAGGAAGCATATTCATGCATTATTCCCCCAAACTTATTTCTAAAAGCTATGTAACAGGATTCTGATAATTGCAGTTTCTACTTTTGATTTACTTTTCTCCCTTTATTTTTTGGGAATTAGTACTGAATAACAACAGCAGCAGCAGCAATAGTAGTAGTAATTTTCTGTTTTACTAATCGTGTTTTTATTACTTTTTGCCTGCTTTCCTTTTAGCTCTATTTGTAACAAATTTTAAAATATTGAAAGACACGTTTAATTTGTAATTATAGTTTGAATAAACTGTATTTTTAATATATCAAGCATGATAACTTTATGCTGGACAAATTATACATAACACATTTTTCTAAAGTTACAAAGTGACTTTCATCTGCAGAGTGTGCTGATACCACATTTTTTCAGTTTTTTTGTTTCTTTGAGAGAGGAAAACAAGTTTTTCCCCCCGTGGTATCAACATTTCTTGAAATGTTAGATATCTAAACAAAAACAGTTCCAATCTTCTCCTTCCTTCCTTCCTTCCTTCCTTCCTTCCTTCCTTCCTTCCCTCTTTATTTCACACTTTAAACTGAGACTTGGGGTTAAGCATGACCTCTGGCTGCTCCAACCCCAGTCGCTCCCCTTTGGTGTGGGACCGTGACGACCAGATGCTATGGTCCCGAAGCCGCCTGCTGTGGTGGTCCTGAATGGGCTACCAGCAAGGAGCGCTTTTTAAAAGCTCCTTTTGCTGGTGGCCCCGGGCTGCCTTAGGTGGTTGCAGCGCAGCTTTGGCCTGATCCAGGGGTGTGCATCATCTGTTGGCACTTTTGTCCTGCTGTTTCTGGCCTTCTTCAAATTCAGAAGGTTCAGAAAGTTTGGTATTTGGCTAGTCAAAACTCCTAATGAGGCATTAATCAGTTTGTCATGTGAGGTATACCCATCTATTACTAACAAAGATGGGACAAAATTATGCTAATTATTGGGAGAAATCCATTGTTAATTTTACTGAGAGGAGACCCATAGCAGTCGATGAGAGATAAATTAGTTGAGATGAGTTGAAAATAAAGGAGTTGCTCTCATTATCTCACTTCTGATTTGACATTTATTCATGATATGATGTGGGGAAGTTAATCTAATTATTATTATTATTATTATTATTATTATTTATAAATAATTTATATCCCGCCCCTCTGCAGAGCAATCTTACAGCATTAAAATTAATGCTTACAGCATTAAAATTTCCATACAGATATATTAAACAGAACATAAAATCCCGAATCCCACCCGTCCTTTAAGAAGTAAGGATTCTTCTTATTCTAGGCCCGATGGTGCTGGGCCTAGCGTCTCTCCCTCAGATGACATTGGATGGTAATGGAGGGAGGGCTCTTAGCATTAGAATGGTGGTAGGATACCAGCAAGCAAATTAAGTGTAGTCATATTTAAGCTGTTTTCTCTTCTCTTGTTTCTCCACACTTGACCAGAAGCTGAAGCCAGCTTTTATGAAGGAATTTGACAATCACTTCACAGAATTTGTAAATGGCTTGGTTGCAAAGTCAGTGATGCTAGAGTCTTCACCATCCGCCTTCCCAACTGCTTGTACAGAGAAAGAGAGCTTGAAAACTAAGTAAGTGTTTCTCAATTTAGCTTACAACAGAGCTGATTTATTTTTACCTTGTAATATATATATATTTAAAATGCTTCAATCTTTCTTTTCACAGAGGATCAAGAGCACCTCCAGAACATGGAAAAGTTTTTATTGCTAGGAAGTCTCTCTTGGAGTGAGTATGTTCAGTGAGCTTGTTACTTCCATGCTGCCTTGTTCTACTGGATGGATGCAGTTAAAATATGCTAGTTTTAGTGATCTGTGATGCAGGAGAGTACGAAGTGGCTTATTTTACTTCCCTCTTCCCTGGAAATCAGCTTCCTTTTCTATCTAATTTCCCCATGGATGATCCAATGAAGTTTGAGCCACGTAGTAAAAAGGTTTCACAGGTAGGAAGCATATGGTCTAATGGAACACAAGATGCTGTGTTACACCCTGTCAGACTGTCTAGCCCTGCTATTGTTTGTTCCAGTGATGGGCAACTACATTGGGTCCATATTTGCCACCACATTCTCCCACCATTGCATTGTACTAGTTTTGATTTGGCTTTGTTTTTGTCACTTCTCATTTTGATTTAGTTGTACTTTCAGCCAACTTTCACCTGTAGAGGGGCTTATGGAGGAAAGTGAAGCCAACTGCTGCATTTAGATGTGTACTTATGGTGCTTTAGGTGATTTGGAGCAATTTTACCTGATTTTTTAAAAATGTGATTTGGGGGTTGTCTCAGAGGCTGCAAAAAGGGTTTAGGAATCACAGACTACACTGTCGTTGCCCTTGATCTACTCTTGATTGGCAGCAGTTCTTCTTAGGCAGCAGTTTTCCTCATCATCTGCTACCTGATCCTTTTGGTCTGATGATGGATACTCTACAGCTGAGTTAAGGTGCCTCTCATGATGTGTAGAATGCAGAAGGAGTTTAAAAGGCTACATATGCTCACCCATTCTCTCCTATTTTTCCTTATGGAGAAAAACAGTGAACACATGTTAGCAGGAACCAGATAAAATAGTCTTGGGCCCCAATCTGGCCTGTGGTCCATTTGCCTATCCTGTTCTTGTGCGAAGTGTCCCAATTATTTTATGGGTAAAATTCCAGCTGGGCTTCTCTCTAGTTCTGGAATTTTATTGGGAAATCATTGTAATTTTGTCCTTCACATTGGTAGCAGCATGTTTGTTTTGCAGCTGCTTTTGAGATAAATAACATTTTAGGGACATATCCGTGCTGTACTGACGCTCAAGGTCTGGAAGAGCATAAATATATGCCTTGTTCTTATTCTGTTAGATAGCAATGTTATTGGTTATGCTATTTGTTTCATTTGAAGTTCTTATCAAATTTCTATTAAAGATATGTTGGAATGACTGTTTTGCAGCCCTGTAGGATGCTGCCCAACATCTTTTGTTTGAAATGGAAACTTCCAGTATGCTTGGGTTTTCAAAGCATTGTTTGTCGCAAACCATTTACTGAGCAGGCTTCAGTAACTCATTAAAAATATTTTTATGGTGGTTTTGTTAATGATATAAAACACAGGATGTATTTTTGTTACAATATCAAACTTTACAATGGCAGTTTGCAATACATTTCTCAAGTACATATTTTGTGCCCCATGAAAGTGAGCCTCTGGCTTGGGAAAGTAGGTTTGGAAAGCTAATACTAGAGGGAGACAAAAAGAAACCTGTTTTAGCTCAGATGAGTGATCAGAGATAAAGCAGGGATTTCTGCTACTATAGAAAGGCACCATTTTGCTGGTGCAGAGAAGAGAGCTTGGCATGGTAGGTTTGGAAATTTATTCAAGAATGTTAAATGTTAGAAATTGGAATAATAATTAATTACTATCAACATTAATAATTGGAATTGTTTAATTAGCAAAGTTGCTATCACTTAATTCATTATTGAAAACACAAGGTTGGGGCACACCATAGGATTTACAGATAATGCCATGAGGGTTTGACTCTTGACTTAAAGGTACATTATTTTAATTGATTTCCTCAGAAGGATTCTTTTTTGCCCTTAAAGCTGTCTTCCTCCAACCCAGATTTTTTTTCTTTTCGCATAGAAAGTAAGACACTAATAGGATTGTTACCTGGGAATGGTGGGAGTCCAGTACATCTGGGAACTGTCAGGCTGAAAGAGACAGTCCTAAAGCATAGGGTCTCCTCTTATAAGTTCTGCCTTGTTGGTTAAAGGTTAATAAGGAGTCATTTTTTTCCAGTTAGAGGATACTGATCCACCACAAGTGCAGCAATAATGGTAGATGCAGTGATCAGTTAGTGAATAAAGGGTGGAGAATTCTTAATCAGAAATGTTTGAGAGCCTCTGAACATATGCAGAACATAGTTGTGCACAAATGAACCCTTCCTATCTTCCCACATCCCATCATGAAATGTGGTCTGCAAAGTTCAGTGGTAGAGCACATGCTTTGCAACCAGCAGCTAGGGATCCTAAATTTATTTGGTGCTTATGTTCAGTTGGGAGCAAGTAGGGTGTAGTGGTTTGAGTGTTGGACAGTTCTGGAGAGCAGGGTTCAAATCCCTGCTTGGCCATGAAAACCCGCTGAGTGATGTTGGGCAAGTCATACTTTCTCACCCTCAGAGGAAGGTAAAGGCAACCCCCCCCCGAAAATATTTTGCCAAGAAAAGCTGGTTATAGTTTACTCTAGGGTCATCATATGTCAAAAATGACTTGAAAGCACACAAGAAGAACAAGAATGTTTAGTTTAAATGCTCAGATATTTAATAAGTCAATTGTTCTCTTTACCCATCTTACTTTAACTGTAGTGTTAAAAAGGTTGGGGAAGAAGGAAGAAGAGGGAAAGGATAAAAAGTGGAATCTAGATTCCTTAACATTTTAGTGGTTCTGACTTACTTGAATTCTGATATTCAAAGGTTCCATTCCTACACCAACTAGGTAAATCTTGCAAAGCCAACATTGCCTAACATGGAGTGGGATGTCACTCTTGTACTTTTAGAAGAAAGAAAGCAGGGCACTGTGGCAAGATGTCTCTGTGAAACAAGATGCCCTTTCCCTCTGGAAACATATAGAAAAGCACTATGTTGGAATTGAATTTTCCTGGAAAATATGCATAGGAATTGTGCTCTGAAATAAAGTATTCCCATGCTGATTGGCGGGCAAAACCCCAAATGTTAGTGTGACCTTGGCTGACAGTGAATATCCTCCTGTGCAAACCTGCTAAAGACATTCATGCTGCTATAATGTCTGTAGTCACTGTAGGTCAAAGACTCGTAGCACTTTCTGTAAGACTATAATGATAAGGAATGTGTGGTGTGTGTTTCTATGTGTTTATGTGCACATGCACACATGCTTTTCTAAAATGTCCCAGTTTATATTTTTCTACTTTTCACTTTTCCCTCAGTGAACTCTTTGAAGTGGATCACATCCAGACCATCTATCACATGTTCATTGCCCTCCTTATCTTGTTCATTCTCAGCACACTTGTAGTTGACTTCATCGATGAAGGAAGGTAAGTGTCTTGAAAGATTAGCTGATTTCTTTTAAAACAATGGACATTTTCATACAGGAATTAGTGAAGCCACCATCCTACTCCTTGGAAACGTGTTGGCTGAAGTGACTGCTTTTCTGGTGAGCTGGATATTGCCTCTAACAGGCTGAGTAAAAGGGGTTTGACACAATCGCAGATGGAGGGGTGGGGAGTCAGGAGTCAGAAAACTTGTATCAGATGTGCTCACTGGGACCAATCTGTGACTTGGGACACCATTACAGCTACACATAGCACTTGTGTTTCCAGTTGCTATGCTAGTAGGAGTAAAGAATCATATATGCCCCATAGCTAAAGATTTTATGTGAGTATGTAGGTTTCTCTGCAATGATGTCCTGAAAGGGAAAAGCACTGTATAGATTGTATACTATGAGTGGGAAACCATACTGCACACAGAACAAATTTCTCTTTTCATGAGTGTTGCCTGGTCTTTATGCACTCTTAAATGAGTGCCAAAGCCTGCCAACCTCTATGCTGTTTGTCTTGTACCTAATTAAGAGAATGGTGTTTACTGAAAAGTAGTATTATGTGTCTGTCCTTGGCAATGCTGCCTTAAGAGGAGGCATTGCCAAAGACTCTTTGTGGAATGATGGTGAGCTAATTGTAAACCTGTTGTTTGTTTTCAGCTCCCATTGTGGGAGAAAGGCAGGATATAAATCCTGGAAATAAAATAAAATAAAAAATAGAATATCCCTAGCAAATATTGTATCAAAATAGCTGTATTGGTTTTATAGAACCAAAAACATAACCAGCGAGCGTTTCCAACTTTTTTGAATGTTTGTTTTTGTAAGTCCTTTTTAAGGAAGTTAACCATTCAGGAATTCTTTGCACTGTTTGTGTGTTCATGAAACAATCAAGTTTTATCTGAACTACCAAGCATTTCTTAGTATGTTCTTATGTTTCTTTGGATGCCCTTCTAGCCAGAAGGTAAGCCTGTGGCTGACAAGGACAGCATGCTATCACTTGCAGGTAGAGAAATATTTGCTAACATTTTTGCCCCTAACTCAAGTTTTAGTGGGGGTTCTGCCTATAAGTTTTCCTTCCTCTTCTTGAAAAGCTGAATTTCTCTGCACATTGCAATTCTGTGAATAGGCTCTTATGAAGTCCATAGGACTTACATTTGAGTAAATGTCTCCCAGGCTAAAGGTTTTCAGATGGTCATTCTTGCTGTGGTTCTGAGAGCTGAAGCTGAACAACATATGAGCACCTGCATGTTAAAAGCTACTGTGTTATAACTACACTTACATGGAAATACGTCCCATTCCATTCAGTGGAGCTTGCTTCTGAGGTGTTTGTGCTTTAAATCATGTATTAGTTCCCCCCCAAGCTACTAACAACCATTAGATTGCTTTTCATTTTGACCAATGAGATCCAGGTTTCTTGGTGGAGCAGTTCAGAAGATGCATAGCAGAACACCCAGGGACTATGGGTTATTTTTTGTAATATGGTGCAACAAACCCACAGTTGCCACAAGTATATACTTGCTTTCATGTTTTACAATATTATCTGTCTTAAAATGTATAAACTTTAAAGAGCAGTGTATGGAATAATAAATCCTCTTGATATAAGATTCAATATAGTAGTTGTTAAGGATTTCACCTGGGAAAATATATTTTAACCCAACTGTATGTGGCTTAACTTTTTTTCTTTTGCTTGAATTTCTTTGAAGGTTGGTGCTAGAATTTGATCTCCTGGTCTACTCTTTTGGCAAATTTTCAGTCGTCGCTCCTACTTGGCTTTACATGTTCCTGTCCACACTGCTTGTGCCTTATGGGCTCTTTCTTCAGTGGGCCAAGGGGTACCATGGTTCCTCCCACAAGACTATCCACTCCTTGTTCTTTGGGGTGCTCTTCATGGTATTCCAGACAATTTGTCTTGGACTGGTGCCAATGTACATTGCATTAGCCTATGAGCTACCACCAGCCTCTTGTTTCATAGTCATTCTTGAGCAGGTGGGTTGAGTACCTGAAAGATTGCTTAAGGGTGTGGGATATAAGGATTAGTATGTAATTAGTATGTAAAATATCAATATTACATTTAATATTGTTTTAAGGGGGGAGGGGATATGTTGTATCATATGTTTACTGTGGATTATATGTTTTAATTTTGTAAGCCGCCCTGATTGGACTACCACTGGGTGGGGTATAAATAAATTTTATTATTATTATTATTAATATTATTGCAACAGTAAATGCATGCCTTCAGAACATAATGCTACATAATGCAAAAAGAATAGATGAATACAGTGGGCCCTCAATATCAGCAGGCTTGTTTTAGGTGACCTTCTAAACCCTTCCTGCAGGTACGCCTGGTGATGAAAGCCCATTCTTACATAAGGGAAAATGTCCCTCGTATAGTCTCCTGTTCCCCTCAGAAGTCAAGTGAGTAATGTTTTTTAAAATTCTGTAGCTGTGTGAATAAAGGATTCCTTCTTTCTTGCTGTTTTGAAGGGAGGCTCTGCTGTCTAGAACCAGTTTAGGAATTTACTTCAGTTCAGACAAAATTACATGGACTTCTTGTCTTTCAAGAGTTTCATGGAACTTGTTCATCTCCAAAAGTCTATTGGAGTAAGAGTACAGTTAACAGTGACTATAAGAGAAGAATATAGATCTCATGGAAGTTTCAGTTACCTCATAATTAGTGAAGAGGAGAGCATGGTGTCATGGCAGGTTTTGTATCTGTGTCTTTTGATATGGCAAGATGTTCTGGAGGAAAGGGACTTCTAATAGGCTATTTGGGTAGTTTATGTTTTTAATTGTATTGTTTCTTAATATTGTGAAGCTGCTCTGACTTCCAGTTCTGGGAAAAGAGCAGGATACAAATCATCATCGTCACCATCATCAGCTTGGTCACTTTCAGATAAGGATAATTGAAAAAGAATAGGAAAAGCCACCTCGATTCACGAAGCTGTAGAAATTTCTGTTGTTAAATTCAGGCTGTAATAAACTGCTTGATATTTATTTATTTATTTCACTTATATTCTGCCTTTCTCCCTAAACAGAGAGATAGTAATAAAACATGGGATGGAAAGTCTGCCTTTTTTGTGTATGCGTGTGCTATGATGTAATGCTAATTGTTTTTCTTTCCGTTCTTCAGACTCTCTTCAAGTTCCTCAAGTTTCCCAGTATTTGTATTTCCTCTTTGCTCCCACCCTTATTTACAGAGATCACTATCCCAGGTAATGTCAACATGAAAAAAACTTTGCACGTGGCAACTTAATTTCCTCTTCCTCTTAAATATTTTATTTTACTGATGCATTTATTTGTACTGACACCAGTTTTCAACGAGGGTGCTGTCTTTACTGGACATGAAACCCTTGGAGGCATGGGTGGGAAACATGCACCCTTCAGTTGTTTGTTGGACTGTAGGTCCTATCAATCCCTCACCATTGGTGGTGGCTAATGCTGATAGGAATTGTCTAACATCTGAACCAACTCTGAAAAAAATATGAAGGACAGTATACCATTTAAAAATACAGGAGAGACTAGACTGGGAAAAAGTATGGAATAAAACATTAAAATATACAGTTTGTTATGATTTAAAAGAGAATTACTATAAAATGCAATATAGGTGGCATTTGACTCCTGATAAACTAGCCAGGATATATAAAGGATGTTCCAACAGGTGCTGGAAGTGTAAGAAAGAAATAGGAACGTATGGCCATATATGGAGGTACTGTAAAAAAGCAAAGAAATTCTGGCATCGTATTCACAAAACTGTGGAAGTGATCTTGCAGGCTCAATTTGCAGTGGACCCTAAATTATACCTGTTAAGCATGTGTGAAAATGAGAGCATGGAACGCAAATATGGGAAACTCCTATTTTATATTACTACATGTGCCAGATTAGTATATGCGGCTAAATGGAAAATAGGAGATTTCCCTTCAATAGAAGACTGGCTATACAAATTGATAGATGTAATTGAAATGGATAAATTAACTAATATGATAAGAGGTCATGACTGGGATCAGAATAGGAAAATCTGGGAACCATTATTTGACTACTTACATAAAAATGAGTTTAAGGACAATAAATAGGGAAAGTATCAAGAAGAATGGATTAAGGGAATAGGGAAAATATTGGAGACAGATAGGGAAAATATTGGAGACAATCATTACAGTGAAATAAACTATGGCTAAGTAAGAAGGAAAATACATTTTAGTTGACTTTTCCTTAATCATGGAAATAGAGAAAGAGTTAAAGTTGGAGAGAAAAGATAATGACTTGATAAGGGTTCAGGAAGTCGCAATTATGAAAGGAAAGATTGAATAGGTAATTAGATAAATAGTTATGTCTGAAAATGCTTGAATATGTATGCATGTTAATGTAGCGTGAAGTGATATGATGCGCTATGATGGTTGTATAAGTGGTATAAGGTGAGATATGTATATTTGTTTTGTTGATTTCGTCTTGTTTTGGGTCTATGAATGTTTTTTAAAGTTAATAAAGAATTAAACAAAATAAAAAAAATACAGGAGAGATGGAAAGAATAATCTTCATGTGAAAAAATAGGATCCTGTGGAAAATGAGACCATCAGGAGAATGCTGGTCCCCCTTCCTGATGTGCTAGCTTCCTATATGTAAGCACATTTTGCTGAGTTTGTTGCCCATGCTAGCTGGGGGATTCTGAGAGCTATAGCCAAAAGCACAAAAATGTTTTCCATGCTCTGCTTTTTTCCCCCCAGTAAGAACTCACTGAACTCACTCTAATGCTTTTCTGAAGTTCTCTGTAAGAGCTATTCACCTTTGTTTAGTAAAATAGTTTAGCTGTGGGTTTGGCAGACTTATGTGTGCTAGGTGCTTTTAAATAATGGATGAGAGCTACTAATTGTAGTTGTTCCAGTGTGGAATTGATGCAGTGGCTGCATCTACACTGCAGAAATATTGCAGTTTGACATTGCTTTAACTGTCATGGCTCAATGCTATGGAATTCTGGGATGTGTAGATATATTCTCTATCGAGAGCTCTGGTGCCGCAACAAACTACAAATCACAGGATTCCATAGCATTGAGCCATGGCTCTGCATTATAGATGTAGCCAATGCCCTTTGTGCCTCAGGTAAAACCAGTATGAACATGATAACTAAGGTCTGCCAGTTTCTGTAGCAACTTTGTCTGATGATATGAATAAATCTGACTACTTTGGTTTCAGCAATGTTCTGTCTTCATGTCCATGGTGATTGCTTAAAGTAAATGCATGCATACATGGCTTCAGAGATTGGTTTTAGATTTTATTTATTTATTTAATTCATTTATATCCTGCTTTTGTTCCAATAATGGGACTCAAGGCAGCTAGCAACATTTTAAACAATACAGATTAAAAACATTACAAAAGTTAAATCAAAGTATAAAATATACAACCCAAAATATGTGGACAGGAAGGGTACTTGGGAACACATCAAGGAATAAAGGGGAGTGCTGTTCGATATGTTGGTAAGAACCCATCCTTAACTTTCTATTTCATTAGGAAATGCAGACTGGGGTGTGTGGGTGAGGACTGCCTCTTTTAGCAACCCCCTTTTATCTTTTGTGTTTAGGCCATATGTTTGGGACTGTGTGACTCATTCAAATATTACCTTTCTGGTGTTTAAAAGGTCATCACAATCTCCAAAGCACATGCTGGCATCAGAGGTGCAACAAAAAAATATAGAAGTATCAAAAATGCATTGTCGGGAGATCAGGGTGCTTGCAATACAGATCCTTAAAAAACTTCAAAACCAGCACCACACAGCATTAAGAGACCAATCTCAACAGATTGTAAAGTCTGGCAGCACAATTTTTTTAAATTATCTATCACTGGAAGGAGAGCAAGGACAGGGCCAGCCTGGCCTCTCTGGGGAGGGAGTTCCAAAGTCTGGGAGCAGCCACCGAGAAGGCTCTCTCTCTTGTTCCCACCAAACGTGCTTGAGAAAGTGGTGGGACAGAGAGGAGAGCCTCTCCAAATGATCTTGAAACCCTACTGGTGCATACAGGGAGATACGGTCCTTCAAATAGTCTTGAGTCCAAGCTGTATACCAGCACGTTGAATTGTGCCCAGAAATGGACCATCAGCCAATGGAGCTGTTGCAAAAAGGGAGTTGTGTGCTCTCTGTAGCTAGCCCCAGTTAACAACCTGCCTGCAGCTCTCTGGGTCAGCTGAAGTATCTGAGCACTTTTCAAAGGCCTCCTCACATAGAGCACATTAAAGTAGTCTGAACAGGATGTGACCAAGGCATGTACAACCGTGGGCAGATCAGACTTTTCCAGGAATGGACACAGTTGGCGCACTAGCTTTAACTGTACAAAAGCACTCCTGGTCACTGCCCAAACCTTGGCCTCCAGGCTCAGTGCTGAATCCAGGATGTCCACATACAGTGAATCTTCATTTTCCGGGAGAGTGTAACTTCATCAGATCTCAAAGATATAGCTGTGTTAGTCTGTAGAATCAGTATGTAGAGAGATCTTGTAGCACCTTTGAGACTAACTGAAATAAAGATGTTGGCAGCATGAGCTTTCGTAGACGTCAGTCTACTTTCTCAGATGCATTTAGATGCATCAGATCTGTCTTTCGATCTTTGTCTTGTCTGGATTAAGCTTCTGTTTGCCCTCATTCAGTCCATCACAACTTCCAGGCACTGGTATAGCACAGGAACAGTTTTGTTGGAATTAGGTGGAAAGGAGTGATAGAGCGGGTATCATCAGCATACTGGTGACATCTGACCCCAAAACTCTAGACATCATCTCTCAGCAATTTCATATAGATGTTAAATAGCATAGGGGATAGGACTGATCCCTGAGGGCCAATGACTAGAGAGCCGAACAGGAATCCCCCAGCATCACCCTCTGAGAGTGTCCCTCCAGAAAAGAATGGAGCCAATGTAGAGCAGTACCTCCAAATCCCATCCCAGAGAGGTGTTACAGGATTTCTGTTTTATCAGATTATTATATATCTTCCAGAACCTTCTTTCATTTCCCTCAGTTTATATTTCCCAGAGTATTCTCAATTAATAATTCTTGTCATTCCACTTTTAAAGAAACATAAGTATAGCAAAAATAATAACAAATCTAGTTCAGAATGAAGTATGCAATTTGATCAAAGTCATGCAAGCAAACATATTTGCTTACTTTAAATATTTCAGTGATATATTGTTGCACTGGAATAGAATTTCAGTTGTAGTTGTTACAAAATATGACATACAACCGTTTTAAGGAGTGGTGGTGTTTCTACTTTCAGCAGACAGCAAGAAAGGTGCTGTATTGGATGTAATGCTTTGTTTCATTTTCTTCCCAGGACGCCCACAAGAAGATGGAGTTATGTAGCCACCAAGTTTGCACAGGTTAGTGATTATTTTTCCTGGAACAATAAATTACACACTGAAATGGCTGACTAAGAAACATGGCCAGAGGTTGCTTCTTCCTTGTTTATTCGGTCCTTGATTCCTTTTAGCCTTCTTATCTTTTCAGCAGAGAGGGCTTAGGTTACATCTGGCTGCTTTAGGCATTCAGTGAACGTAACTGAAGCCAGGATCTAAACAAAATGATTACTTTTTGTTGTAGTAGACACAATTTACCAAGTGTAATCCAGATCTCTGGATATTGTTAATGAGATTAATCTGTTGGCTTTCTCTTCCATTCCTTTTCTATACTGTCCCTTCTCCAGATACTTGGTTCCCTCTTCTATGCTTACTACATCTTTGTGCGACTCTGTATTCCTACATATCGGAGCTATAGTCGGGAGAACTTCAATGTACGAGGCCTGGTCCTTTGTATCTTCAACTCTATCCTTCCAGGTGAGTACTTCGCTGACTCTATTTTTTCTAAAACAATAAGATGAAGATGTGATAGATGGACTAATTGGCAAAAGTACAGAATGGTAAATAAGAATTAGAGTATCCTTTGTTCAGTTCTACCATGGCTTTTCTTCTCAAGCTGGTGCAGTTAACTACATTATCTGTATTTCTGAGGTTCAGTTTCATTTTCTTCTCCCTAGGTGTGTTGATTTTGTTTCTGGTCTTTTTCGCATTCCTTCATTGCTGGCTTAATGCTTTTGCTGAGATGTTGTGCTTTGCCGACAGAATGTTCTATAAGGTAAGCAATGTGTCAGGTTAGAATTTAACATAGGTTAGAATCTTGCTTAGACTTTACGCTCAGGTAAAAAATGTTGTGCAAGTGATTACACTTTTTGGGAGGTTGTGTAAGTGCAATCTCTAGCAACCATTTCAGAAGTGTATGCAAAGCCACCTGTCTCACTTGTGCTGGACTTGGAGCTGACTGTTGTGCAAATGGGTGAGCTTAAGGCTGTGGCACACATTTTGCAATCAGTTATGCATTTGTGGTATCGAGTATAACCATGCTAATATATGTGCTATGCTAAAAGTGTGTCAGATTTTGGCTACAGTCTTCATTTTTTTTCTGAAGTGCTTTCTTTTAAATTCATAGTACATTATAAGACTGAAGAAGCAGAGAAGGGACCACAATGTCAATTTTAATAAATTATTTCCCCCATAGCAAAAAAAAGGAAAAAAAAAAGATTTTCTTTCTTGTGGGTTTAGGTGTCCACTAACAACCAATTCAGAGACCAGGTAAAGTTCGCCTAAAGCAGAGATTCCCAAAGTGGCCGGTACCACCCCCTAGAAAGGGTGGAAAGATCCAGAGGGGTGGTAAGGTAGAAGGGGGTAGCAGGGGAGACTTCAGTCAGAGTATTGATGAAGACAAGTGGTGCCAGCAGCTTTTAGTATCATGGTGGGTATGGGGTGTTAGAGCATGTGGGAAGAAGCGGTGACAAAAAGGAGCTTTCACATTTGGGACACTTCTTAAGCTTTGTGAGCTTTGCCAGGACTTTGTTGGTAGCAGGTTGGAGCTCCACTGCTGTTCCTGCCGAAATAAGGGGTAGCAGAAGAAACTGTTTGTGTGTGTGTGTTGGGGGTGGGTGGGACTTCATGTTGTTTGGGGAAGACATGTTTCTGGGGAAGGAGGGGGAGGAGTATCTGGGGTCAATTATTTGAAAGAGTCCTTTGCATCTCTTACCTCTCTTGGATTGTGACTCCTTCCTTGACTGGGAGAGAAGTGGGAAGCCAGCTGTGAACCTCTCCAACCTGGTGAAAAAGGATTGGGAGTCCATCCTCACTGGAGAGAAGCTTCTCCCTTTGCACCTGGTCACCTTGGCAGCAGCAAAAAGAGCAGCTAATTGAGCAGCAACTAAGAAGCCTCTTGCTCATGCTGGGCTTTGCCACAAGACTGGTGTGGGTGAGAGGCTTCTCTTTTGCTGCTCAACTGGCTGCTTGGTTGCTGCTTTCTTTGTACCTGGTCACCCCAGGAGCAGCAACTGAGCAGCCAACCAGCCAGCCCTCCTTTTGCTGTAAAGGAAAAGGTCTGGGCTGCTGCTGCTGCTGTATTTGCACAGGAGAGGCTGATGTGATGGCGAGGGTGGTGGTGACAAGCTGCATATAGCTGAGGTAGATGCCACTGGCTGGCTGCTACACAAATAGTAGAGTTAATATCAAGAGATAAGCATTGGGGGCACTAGGGTTGTGACCAAAGAGGAAAGGGAGTGGTAGTCTGAAAAGGTTTGGGAACCACTGACCTAAAGTGAGGGAGTGCTTTAAAAAAAAAACCCCCAAAAAACCCCAATCTTCCAGTCACACTGCATGGTGTTCAGCAGTTTGCATCCTGTTAATTCATGTAGAAGAAGCAAGTGTAGAAAAATCCTAAGTGTTTCCCCTTCACATTGCTGGTAGAGACTGATACATTTTAATATTTCTGCTAATATACAAAACCTTAATGCATGTGGAGAGAAGAGACAATTTCGGTATTGCATTTGATCTGTCTCCCCTAACTAGAGTAAAACCAGCTAAATTTGATGGCCAGTCCCAGCTAAGGTATACATGTTGGATCAATGTGACATGCATTATGTTAACTTGCTAAGTCCTCTTAATTTCATTGGTTTTGTAGGGACTAATAGAGCTAGCCATTAGAAAACTAATCTTCTCTAATCCATACAAACAATCCATATTGTTTGATGGATGAGAGAACAGCATACATGTTTACTGGTGGATGTGGAAGGAATGAAGAGGAGTGATGCACATCAGCAATAACATATAACTGACAACTTAAGTGCTATTCTTTAGGATAGTTTTTCAGAATCTGGCAGTTTCGAGATGTTGTGGACTATGAATTCTGCATCACCAGCCAGCAATTCAGTTGTGGGGTTTGTAGTCCAAGGCTTCTTGGAACTGCTATATTGAGGAAGACAACTCAAACTACAAGCAAACTATAGCACAGGGGTAGGCAACCTTTCCCCTTTAAGGGCCGAGGGACTTCAGCTCCCAGAAGCCTCAGCCATGTTGGCCAATAGTCCCATGTTGGCCAATAGCTCCTGGGATTCTGGGAGCTGAAGTCCCTCGGCCCTTAAAGGGGAAAGGTTGCCTGCCCCTGCTATAGCAAATTGGACCACAGTGAGCGTATCAAGCAAAATAATGTATGCCATCTTCTCCTGGGATTGCCTTCAAAATGAACTACATTTCACCCCCTATATCCACAGATTCTTTATCTGCATATTCAAGCATCCATGGCTTGAAAATATTCAATATATATATATATATATATATATATTCCAAAAAGCAAAGCTTGATTTTGCCATTTTATGGCATATTAAGGACACCATTTTACTATGCCATTGTATTTATTGAGACTTGAGCATCCATAGATTT
Source organism: Phrynosoma blainvillii (assembly GCA_026167975.1). Classification (NCBI taxonomy): domain Eukaryota; kingdom Metazoa; phylum Chordata; class Lepidosauria; order Squamata; family Phrynosomatidae; genus Phrynosoma; species Phrynosoma blainvillii. Next base: position 162,209,073 of record JANUYF010000004.1, read on the forward strand.
TGGTATCCACAGAGGGTCCTGGAACTAAATCCTAGCGGATAGCAAGGGCCCACTGTAATAGGTAAAAGTAAAGGTAAAGATTTTCCCTTGACAAGATTGTCTAGTTGTGTCCAACCGTAGGGGGCGGTGCTTATCTCCATTGTTAAGCCAAAGAGTTAAAGACGACTGTGGCCAGCATGACTACATGGAGCACTGTTACCTTTCCACTGAAGTGGTACCGTTTTATCTACTTACACTTTTACATGCTTTTGAACTGCTAGGTTGGCATAAGCTGGGGCTAGTGATACCAGCTCACTCTGTCACGTGGCACTTGGGTCTCAAACTGCCAACATACCAACCTTGCAATTGTCAGAGTTGGCATCTTAACCACTGAGCCATTGTGTCCCTCCCCCTCCCCCCCCCACTGTAGTAATTCAACAAATAATGTAATAAGCAATCTACCAGGTTACAAAATTCCTCCACTAATAATACTGTAAACTGAATTTGGCTTTAGGATCCTCAAACTAAGCTTTTGGTGAACTACATTTTTTGTACTAATGCTTTAAGCCAGGGTAGGCAAACTGTCCCCTTTAAGGGCCGAGGGACTTCAGCTCCCAGAATCCCAGACTATTGGCCAACATCCCAGACTATTGGCCAACATGGCTGAGGCTTCTGGGAGCTGAAGTCCCTTGGTCCTTAAAGGGGACAGTTTGCCTACCCCTGCTTTAAGCTCTGTTTTTTAATATAATCTTTGTGCCCTTTTGTTTCTTTGGTTTAAACCAGGGGTAGGCAGCCTTTCCCCTTTAAGGGCCGAGGGACTTCAGCTCCCAGAAGCCTCAGCCATGTTGGCCAATAGTCCCATGTTGGCCAATAGCTCCTGGGATTCTGGGAGCTAAAGTCCCTCGGCCCTTAAAGGGGAAAGGTTGCCTACCCCTGGTTTAAACAAAAGGTAACTGCTTTGGGTCAATTACTATCAATTAGGAGGACCTTTTTTACAGCACTTTGCTAGTGCTTGTAAGTACTGGAGAGCTTGAATGTCCACATTCCAGATTGATACAAGGGCTGATTCTGGACCTGCCAGTTCCACTCTAGGCCATGAATAATTAGGTTCTGCAGTCTAGAACATAGCAATCAAAATTGCTTCTGAACCTCAGCTATCATTTATATTTTCATTTTATGGTTGTGTTTGGAAAGTTTCTTCCTACACAGAGCTACTTGTCATGTTTGAATTATCCCTAAGAACATTGGATATGCGTTGGAGACCTGGCTGCAAACATTGAGATATGGGTGACTTAGGGTGGTAGTGGTTGTTCTCTCATAACTTATTAGAAAAGTCAATAATGCTAGGAAAGGTGGGGGTCAACAGAAAGAGAGGAAGGCCACACACCAGATGGATAGACTCAGGGAGGCCATGAGCATGAATCAACAAGACTTAAGCAAAGCAGTGGAGGATGGGGGTCTTGGAGATGTCTCATACACAGGGTTGCCATGAGTTGGGGATGACTCAAGGGCAGTTAACAACAACAAAGTTGTTCTTGCAGCCAAAGCATCCTTGACACTGTGATCCTCAGTTCTGAATACTACTTCATAGATCTGTGCTCATTTGACACTCCACTTCTCCCTTGCAGGATTGGTGGAATTCTACATCATTTGCAAACTATTATCGAACCTGGAATGTAGTGGTGCACGACTGGTTGTATTACTATGCATACAGAGACTTTCTTTGGGTGAGCAATAATCTGTCAAAGGCCTGTCTTAATCATGTAAAATCTAGTTGGAAATGGTTCTCCAATGTAGTGGGAAGAGATTTCATGGTAACATTTCCTAGAGAGGAAGGTACAAAGACACAGAAGCATATACTGACAACTGTGCAATTATAGTAACAGACACTTTGGGATCACATGCTGTATATAACAGTTTTTATTGGGTATTCTCCAGTAGTTTCACTGGTGTTCTTTGTCTCTATGCCACCAACAGTTCTTTGGAAAAAAATTCAAGGCTGCTGCTATGCTGTCAGTCTTCACTGTTTCTGCTGCTGTACATGAGTATGTCCTGGGTGTCTGCTTTGGTTACTTCTATCCAGTCCTCTTCTTCCTCTTCATGTGCTTTGGAAGTAAGTAACAAATACAGTTTAAGCAGTAAGATTCAGTAAAATCTTGCTGAATATATTTTCATTTATATAATTGCTGTCAATGCTTAATGTGTGAAATATTAGGCGTAGGGGCTGAATCCTGCCTTCTATTCTCATTTATTGATTGGAAGCGCTGTCCTCCTGCCCTACAAAATTCCCTCAGATAACTTCCCTTTTTTTCCAAAGCCAGTGCTTTGGTTGGTGAAAAAGCTATCTTGGCCATATACTTTTGGTTGAGAGATCACTACAACTAGGGTAGGATATTGTGTCACCTATCTTTGCTCTAGAACATTATGAGAGGACAGGAAGGATAAGGCAATGCAGAGAGAGAACTGAAGTGGTTGCCTCCTGCTTCCCTTAATATCTTTCTGTACTACCACTAAAGCAGAGGTAGGCAACCTTTCCCCTTTAAGGGCCGAGGGACTTCAGCTCCCAGAATCCCAGGAGCTATTGGCCAACATGGGACTATTGGCCAACATGGCTGAGGCTTCTGGGAGCTGAAGTCCCTCGGCCCTTAAAGGGGAAAGGTTGCCTACCCCTGCACTAAAGCGTAGACAATTTCCCCCCCATATAAAATCCCATTTAATACATGGTCAGTATTCCTTTCCACATTAGTAACCTAATTTAATATAGTACAATGGAAGTGCTAATAAAGTGCTGCTGATTTTCTGACTGATACAAAGTAATATCTTCTTATGGTTTCACAATGTGCTTCTAATTTTTGAAGTTCTTCAGATGACTACTCTGGAGATTGCTGTTTCTCCTTTGTTGGTATTGGTATTACAGTCAGCCCTCCGTATCCACAGATTTTTTTTATCCACGGATTCAAGCATCCATGGTTTGAAAATATTTTTTAAAAATGTATAAATTCCAAAAAGCAAACTTTCAATTTGCCATTTTAATAACAGACACCATTTTGCTATGTCATTGTATTTAATGGGACTTGAGCATCCACAGATTTTGTTATCTATGGGGGGTCCTGGAACTAAACCCCAGTGGATACCAACGGCCCACTGTACTAGCATATGTGGTGGCAATTAAGCCTTTCTCTCTCATGTCTCCAGTTAATAATAATAATAATAATAATAATAATAATAATATTTTATTTGTAACCCACTCCTCTGCTCAGCAATCGGGGCGGCGTACAGCAAGGTTAAAAAACAGCAGGTAAAACATCTTTATCCCAGACCCTAACCCTCCCACCCCTTAAAACTGTATTAAACTGCATTGGAATTAAAATCAAATAACATAACATAAAATACAATAAAATCAATTTGGGTGACATGCTGTGGTGGGAAGAGGGGTAAATAGGAGATCGCAGGTAGTTGCAGCTAGTCTGCTCCCCCCCCCCCCCCCCCCCCGATAAGAGCAAGTGGCATCCACTGAATTTTCAGCCAGTGGAGAAAGAGATAATTCCAGGTGCTGCTCAGGTGAGGCAAGTGATCATATGTTAATTTGAATTATTCAGTATTCTGATCCCTGGCCCTTCCTTTTCAGGTTTTTTTTTCTTGTCTCATCCAGGAAAGGGCATAAGCAAAATCCTCTGTCTTTCTTTGACTAAATTTCTCTCGTTTATTTGAGTCCCATATCCTTCCTGCCAACCCCCCTCTGCTCCTGTTTCATCATGTCTCCTGCCAATCGATTCCAAGGCATCTATTCATTCCTCTTTACAGTGTCTAAAAAGAGGTGTGGGGTGTGCCTGCTTCTGAATCTCAAATTTCTCAATAAGTTTATCAAATACAGGTGTTTCTGGATGGAAAGCCTTCAGACAATCCATGAGCACATTAGCATATTTCAGTATCCTTCTCCACTCCTCATCTCATAGGTATCTTCATTTCTGCTATCCCAGTGCTCATTATCAGTTCAGATGTCTTCCCTCTGGGTTGGCTTTGGCTCCCTGGTTTTTTACCAAGGTGATCACCCCTATGGCCCACCTAATGTTCCACGGCATCAATATATTCCGTTATTTGGATGATAATCCTTTAAAAATGTCACACTCTGACAGGTTCTCTCTGACATCCTATCCATCCTCTACAATCACAGGTTTGTGATCAGCATCCACAAAAAGCCACCTTCTTGCAACTAAATTTTGGTACATCTAAGGCAGGGGTCGGCAACCTATGGCCTGCAGGCCGGGTCCAGCCCCCTGAGGCCTTTGGACCGACCGCCGCTGCGCATGTCGCGGACGCCATTTTGTTTTCCAAAATGGCGGCCGCGACTTGTTTGCATGTGCGCAGTACTCCCCCCCTCGGCCCACGGAAGACCTGGAGGCCAGCGGACTGGCTCCCAGGTAAGAAAAACTTGCCGACCCCTGATCTAAGGGCACTCATCGACATCAAGAAAGGTTGTATTGCTCCACCCCAGAGCAGATAGCAAAGATCAGGGAGGAGTCCCTCCTTGTGAAGATAAAGGTAGGAGGCCTGATGTCTCTTTCTCAGTTCCTAGGCCTCGTGGTCTCCTGCATTCATCTCACAACACTGATAAAATTCCACTCCCACCACTTTCAGTGGCTTCTATGCCCCATTCAGTCTCACGTAACAAAGAAACTTTGCACCAGGATATATCTTAACAGGGAAGTCAGACTGTCTCTTTGCTGGTGGACAAAATCTTTCAACTTCTCAAAGGGAGTTCCATTGCTGGACCTTCCCAGGGAAGTCCTCACCACAGATGCCAGCCTCCTGGGTTGGAGGGGGGTATTTCATGGCCTGATTAGCTCAGCAGGTCTGGAACAGATTAGAACTCTCCCACAGCAATTGGCTAGAACTGCAGGCCATCAAACTAGCACTTTTCACTTTCAACAGCAGGGGTAGGCAACCTTTTTGAGCCAGAGGCCGGGTTGCTGTCCCTCAGACAATTGGGGGGCCGAAGCACCTAAAATAAATAAATAAATAAATAAATAATTTTTTTAAAAAATTAAAAATTTAAAAAATATGCATGCACACTCTCTCAGCCCCAGAAAAGCCATGGCAAAACCCCTGTGGAGATTTTGCCAAGAAAACCCCAAGAACAAGTAATAACAACAATAATATCATCGTGGCAGGTGGTGGTGGCGGCAGGACCGGCCTGGGGCCGGTCCAAAGGCCTCAGGGGGCCGCATCCGGGCCTTAGGTTGCCTACTCCTGTTCAACAGGCTCTCAAAGGGATACACATCTTTGTCTGGGTGTACAACAAAACAGCCAATTCTTATCTAATTAAGCAAGGCAGTCTTTGCTCCTTATCCCTATTCAAGGAGGCTCACCATTTGCTCTCCTAGGCAGAGGAGAACCTCCTCTTGGTATCAGCCCAACACATACAGTGGTCCCTTAACACAAAACCAGATTTCCTCAAGCAGGCACACTGGATCCAAGGGAATGGGACTAAGACATGACTGTTCTCCACCAAATACAGTTGCATTTCAGTCATCTGCAGGTTGATCTATTCACCTTAGACACAAACCACAGGCTTCCCAGGTACTCCATCAGATTTCATTCCCAGGATGCCCTCCAAATGACTTGGCCTCCAAGTGTCCTATATATCTTTCCTCCAATACCGCTTATCTCCAGAGTGCTGAGGACAGTTCATCAGGAAAGAGCATCAGTTGTTCTCATAGTCCCTCATTGGCTCTACAGAGCTTGGTTCTCCCATCTACTAGCCCTGGCAACCCAGGACCCTCTTCTCCCTACGATCAAGCCCAACCTTCTCAGCCAAAGTCCAATTCTGCACGGAGATCCAGGCTGCCTGGCAACTGAAGGAGACTTTATGTGAGGGCTAGTTATTCACATAAGGTAATAAATGTACGTTTAGCCTCCAGGTGGAATTTCACCATTAGAATATATGAGACCACCTGGAATGCTTTCCTCAGATGGGCTTGCAGCCCATTTCTCCCCTCACAGCAGTGAAAAGGAAATCTTAGAATTTCTACAAGTGAATCTGAATGCTGGTCTGAAATGAAACCTACTCAGGCGTCAGACTGCAGCCTTAGCATCCATTTTATCAACCGGTCATGAGCATCCCCTCTCTTTTCACCCTTATATGAAGAGATTTTCATTCTAACCAAGGTAAAGGAGCCACCCAGCCCCACCCTCCAGTGGCAAGATTGTACTTCCCTTCTTTTGGGGATCTCCTTTTTTCCAGTTTTTTCTCAGCTTTGCCAAAAAACTGAAGAGCAGAAGCTAGGGATCAGGATGTTGAATTGCTCAAATTGCCTCATCTGGTCAGCATCTGGAATTAACCCTGTGCTGGATGGCTCCTTCTTCTTGGCTAGAATGGACCTTCATAGTAAGTTCTCCAATGTGGGAGAGTGTAAAGATCTTGCAATCTGTAGCTAGTTGAAAAACCTTAACCTTGTTTCAGTCTGAAGGGTAAAAAGTGGGTGAGAAAATGATAGCAAAAGAATGCAGCCTCTTATAATGATGGAAATCTACCAGTTGTGGAACAAAGAGAATACTAATGGCATCCTGAACTGATGCATTTTGAATATGCTTTATCTCCCTTCTTCAGTGGTTTTCAACTTCATTCTCCATGACCGTCGGAAAGGTGCAATCTGGAATGTGATCATGTGGACTTTACTTTTCCTTGGCCAAGGCATCATTATTTGTCTCTACAGCCAGGAGTGGTATGCCCATCAGTATTGCCCTTTGAAAAATGTGAGTAACCTTCCTGTAATAATAAGGAGAGCAAATTGAGCTGCTGTTCAACACTAAGCATTTGAAACCAGAATTTAAATACCACATTTGATAACTTACTGTAATTTTTTAAAAAGTGCATTCTAATTTTGCAGCTTGAAAATCTTAAGTGTAATGTAGAGTTTCTAGCCAAACATTTCATGAGTGCACTTTTTGATGGAAGAACGTGTAGAAGCTGGGCTTGACACACAGTGGGAGAGTGAAAACCTGGGAAATTTGGATTTTAGCATACAGTGGCATCCTGTCCCAAACTTTTTCAAATGTTGCAGTTTTTAAAAATAAAGAACTTGAGCCTTACCAAAACTTTATTCTCTCTGAGTCATTAGTGAAGGTTAGGTATAGGTAAGGTTTCTTTCTAATAAAAATAGTTGACCTGGCAGGAAATTATATTAGGAGAACTGTAGAGGATGAAGAATAAGTGTTCAGATTATTAGTGGTTGAGGATTACTGAGAAACATGCTTCTTTTTGTTAGGCATGGTCCAAAATACACTGCAGAAATAATCCAGTTTGAGACTGCTTTAACTGCCCTGGCTCAATGCTAGGGAATTCTGGGAACTGTAGTTCTGTGAGACATTTAGCATTCTCTGTCAGAGAGCTCTGATGCCACCATAAAATACAATTCCCAGGGTTCTCTAGCACTGAGCCAGGGCAGTTAAAGCAGTGTCAAACTAGATTATTTCTGCAGTGTATTTTGGACCCATGTCTGGTGAATGTCTGTGTGCATGTGTATATCATATCCATGAGCCTTCCACCTCACACTCATAAACTTGTATGGGAAATTATCTGTGTTGTGACTCAAAGGAATCTACACATTTCCTCCCCATATTTGTGCACACACACATTTGCAGGGATAGGATCTTGGGCTCATATTCTTATAGGTCAGGAGTGGGAAACATCCACCACCACCTTGAAGGCCTGTACCTCCTCTCACTTCTCCAAAAAGAAAAGAAAAGAAAGAAAAGAAAAAGCCCTTGGTTCCTCTAGGAGAGGGGTACACTTTTGCAGTTTTCTCCTAAAAGTTTTATTCTTCTTGTGTCTTTTTAGCCCACTTTCCTGGACTATGTGAAACCACGTTCTTGGGCTTGCCAAATTAAGATCTGAAGTCTTCTGGGCTCAAGGCTACAAGATGTTCTTAGAAGCAAGCAAACGTCTGGAACTCTTTAGTTATGGCAAATAATGGCATTTTGTCACTCAAGGCAGCTAGGGCTGCTTGATGCTCATTAGGTGGTTCACATTCTCTAAGCAGCTCCAACCTGAGCCATTTCCATGCTGGTCATGAAGCCTGCTGAAAGATTAGTGAAGGAATTCGCAGGGAAGATTTTTTGACTACTGCAAATGCTGGTCTGTATATTACTATCTTCTCTTTTACTCTCCCAAAAGGACAGTATTGTTTGATCTGAGGTAGTCTTGCTCATCTGAATATAACATTCCTTCAGAATCGCCAGTTGAAATAGGACATCCACACAGTATTCATATGCATTTTTGTCTTGTTGCTTCAGTATGATTATACAATAGAGTTGGGAGTCCAGCCACTTGCCTTCCCTGCAGCACATGCAACTGACTTTTAGAGAAAGGAATAGCTTTCTGTTATTTGGACTGTGCCAGGGAAGAGGTAAGGAATGGTTGGAGATAGTCTTGAAATTCTGTTTTCTAAGTAGCAACATAGGTGAGACTTTGATTGATTCATCTTGCTGAACAGCCAGGTCCCTGGCCATTTGTTAGTGCATTTGAGGGCCTCTGGATGGAGCAGAAGCAATAAATGTTTTCATTCCTTTCTTCAGGAATAGCCATAGTATGTGCATATCATTCTGGTTGATCCATCCATAATTTTTTATTTGGACTGCAACAGATATTTGTAGAAAGGTTTCATTGGATTACGATGAATGGAATCAGTCAACTTCCAAGACTGAATATTCAGAAGGATGTTTCTGTCTTTATGTATGATGCATTGTGAGAGGTGTGTTTGAGTTTTCCTTTGCTGTTTGTATGTTTTATTTTTTTCATTTTGAATTATAGTAACAACAACAACAACAATAAAAATCTTCAATGGTTGAATGTATCCTTTAGGGACTTCCTGTGGATGCTTCCTCTCTTAATTATATTGGCAGAAAGGACTGCCATGTTTATCCATCTTTTAACTTTTGGTCTGGTAAAATGGACAATATATTAAATACTAACATTGAAATGTAACTTGAAATTACAGACCTGCTGCATTGTGAGTAGCTTTTATTCTCTGTGCTGCCAGGGATAGCTGGTAATATTGTGTGCTACATTACAATACAGACAGTGTTCTCAAAAATTATTTGTATATTGAGCCATTTTCTGTAATAAAAGTGAGTCCTTTCAATACCCTAAAAATTGGACTGTTCACATTTAACAGACCATGTATGTTCAGAATTTCTCTGGGCACCTACTACCTATAACAGAAAGCCAAAGCAGATGTGTTGATGTTATTGATAGAATCTGAGATAGTTACATTTTTGGACTGTAGCTCCAAGATTTAGGAAGCTATTGTCCAAAGGTATAACTTCAAAACTCTGCATTGCATTTTAATAATAAATTGCAGTCAGCGATCCCCCTGATAAGAGGAGAAGAGGGGTTTTCACTTTCCCCCACTGTGGTCCCATTGAAGAGATCCTGAACTGCTAGTTGCATTAAAAATGATGTTCCCACTAGTGTGATTTTTGGGTGAAATAGTGTTACATCCTCCCTTCCTCCCCCCCTTACATTGATGATGATGAATCATTTTCTGCAATGATTTAGAATGTGTTATGACTGAACATAACAAATAAGAAAATACATCAGTTTGATCCTGTTGCTCTAATTAAAATGTCAGTTTGCTACCTAAGAACAAACAGCATTAAAATATGTCTGGAGGTGAGTGGCAGCTTAGATCTCAGTAAGAAGTGAAGGTACCATTGTGAATAACAGTATCATTATATTGGTGGTTGGCAACTAGGGTCTGTAGAGCCCATTTAACCTTTAGATGAATGTCCGCTGGCCAGCCATTTCAGCAAAACATGGCCTTGTAGCCAGTCTGGGGCCTTTCTTTCAGTTATCCCAAAAGCCATTTCAGGCGTATTTCAGAACAAGAAAAGTCAGAAAAACAGAAAACTAGCATGTGGATGATGGGTGTTCTCTGTGTATTTGAACTATTGCCCTTTGCATGGTGCACTTTAAATTCTAGGTGCTGACATTTTTTCCCTCATGTCTGATTGCAACACACTGACTTATAGTGCAGGAAAGAAATGATAAATGTGCTGATATCTGCAGGGAAGAAGTGATAAGTGTGTTTTAATTACTATTGTGATATGATCCAAGAGCAGAGCAACAAACTGGGACTTCAAGAAAGAAGCAGTTTGGTGACACTGAAAGGGCAACCGAGACAAGATTTCTTTCAAGACACACACACACACACACACACACACCCTGGAATTTCAAACTGCTTTGATCCTTTGTATTTTATAAAGAAAAGATGGCAATTTGAAGTACATTTAAACTGTTTAAAATTCAAAGACTTATTACAGATTAGACCATGAGAAAATGGTCTGTTTTCCATTTTAGAGATAAATATTTAAATATTTCTTGCCTAAGAAAACCTTGTGAAATCCATGGGGTCATCATAGGTCACGAGGCAACTTGAAGGCACATACATACACATTTTAAAATTGAATCTGATTCTTCCTCCAGATTAACATTTTTAAAAAATCAATGACAGAAGAGTGTACAGTCAGTCCTCCATATCCACACATTTTTTATCCACGGATTCAAGCATCCATGGATTGAAAATGTTCCAAAAAATATAAATTCCCAAAAGTAAAGCTTGATTTTGCCATTGTATATAATGGACATCATTTTACTATGGCATTGTATTTGGGACTTGAGCATCTACAGATTTTGGTATACACAGGGACCCTGGAGCCAAACATCGGCAGATACCAAGGACCCATTGTAGTATACATGTAATGTTTTGTAGTATTTTATGGGAGACCCAGCATGGTGTAGTGGCCTGAGCATTGGACAATGACTTTGGCAACCAGGGTTCAAATCCTCACATGGTTATGAAAATCCACTAGCTGACCTCGAGTAAGTCACATTTTCTCAGCCTCAGAGGAAAGCAAAGGTGAACCCCCTCTGAACAGATTTTGTGAAGAAAACCCCATGATAGTTTATCTTAGGGTCATCATAAATTTAAGTTGGAAATTATTTGAAGGGACACAAGAACAAGTCTTTTAAATCAGTAAACTGTTAAAAACAAATCTTAACATTATTCTAATAATAATAATAATAATAATAATAATTTTTATTTATAGCCCGCCCCTCTGCTCGGCAATCGGGGCGGGTTACAGCATTTTAAAACATACAAAGTTAAAAACATTCCCTCATCCCGGAATCCCCCACCCATCCCCTAAAACAAGATTAAACTATAGAGAAATTCTAAAATATTCTAAAGAGCACCAATTTTTCCAGTTCCAAGTAGGATCAATCAAACTCCAGCATATATTTAAAAATGTCATTGGTAGCAATCAGCAGCATATCAATAGGGCCAAATATACCTCCCTAAGGAGTACTGAAGATAAGAGAGATGAGTAACGTAAGTCCAGAGTGGTGGCTGTGCAAACAGTCAAACATGTTGATGGTCCACTTTGCAGAATGGCGGATGAGAAAAGCTCTGGCTTGCAAAATTCCATCCTTTGAAAGGGTCTCTGCTCTCAGACTGCTTATTGAATGGGGCCTTGAGTATTGTTTCACTCTTGAGATTTAATATTTCTCTGACCTTCTCTGTTTCTTATGTATTGTTAAATTTCTGTATTCGAGCCTCAAACAGATTGGCCAGTTATCTGAAATCTGTACTCGAAATGTTACTGAAGAACTTCTTATAATTTTTAAAGATGCAGAACCATGCCACTGGCTCTCTAAGGAAGACATATAATCAAACGTACCTCAAGGGTTGTAGGTTTTAAATTTTATATTATCAATATGAAATGAAACCAAGGAAACCCCTGCTGATATAATGACCAGACACTTGCTTTAAGAAAGCACCTAGCTATGCTTATGAACTGTGTTAAACAAAGTGAAATCAGTTGGTTCCTTAATTCCTTTCCTTTTGATATTGTACAGTTTTAAATTATGGGAATACCACAACGTATATAATCTGGTTTGCCTTTTTTGGCTAAGCCATATGTTTCCAGGTTTATTTGACTAATATGGGTGTCATTAATCAGTGCAAATTGGTTACTTTATGAATAATTGAGTAGTGGGAGATTGAAAACACAGATTGAATAGTATGAACATTATCTGGAGTATGTCCAGAGTAAAATGCAGTGATTCTACCAATCCTCCCCATTAACAAAAAAATACACCAAAACAGTATCCAGCTTTGGAAAAGGATGAGAAGTGACCTTTGGCTATCTGAACTTTGGCCAGCACCTTGTAATCTGATAAAACACACAGTTTAACAAATACTTCTTTAAAGACTGTTTCTCTGTAGTTGCAGATTCTTCATAAAGATGTGATCCTTAACTAGAAATGCCCTTTAACCATGAGTAGAATAATAGGGTTCTCTTCCTTGAACACTACAAACAGCATACTTACAACTTTGTAGAATTGCTAAACCAGTGTTAACATGGTGAAATCATCCATTCCATACTCGTTTTGCTTCTGTGAACTTGTTGTCTATGAAGGTTTGGTACATTTTCATAATATGGTCTTGTATACATCCAAATAACTTTCATATATTGTTCCCTTTGCTTCTGATTTTTTTAAAAAAATAACCACCTGAACGTCTGGCTTTAGAATAAAATTTGATAATTTAGCGAATACATCCAGTTTTTGTTTGTTTGTTTGTTTGTTTTGTTTTGTTTTGTTTGTAACTACTTGTATTTTGGGGGTGGGGGGACATGAATATACTAATTAACAAACATGTCCTTTGTTTTTGAATTTCTGAATGTAAGCTGCCAATGGCAGGAGATAAACTTTTAATATATCTGTGCCAAAAATATACACAGTTCAAGCACCTGCAAGGCATCCTATTAAACTGCTTCATAGGGCTGCTGAAACCATTCAGAAAATAATGGGGGCTGTGACTTATCTTTGGCTTGTATAGAGAAAGAGAAAAATTTGCAAGGATGCCAATGAAAGGAAATAATTAAGCGAGAAATGGCATTGGAACGGGAGCACTGAACTTGCAGGATCTGCAAAACACTGCAAGAAGGAAGGCATAGTTGGTCATGGAAGGTTGACAATTATGGGGATCCCTTAAATAATTCTATAATGTATTGAATTGTATGTTGTGACTTGTTCTGTTATGTTCAAAGATTTATATGATCCATACTGTACTATAGAAAGTGAAATATATTTTGCTATCTCTGAAATGTCTTTGCATTCATTCCTGCCCTGGACCACATTCAGTCTTCAAATGGGCTCTTTATGTGGTGTTCTCTACATAATCCACTGTTCATGCCACTAAATGTGTCAATGTGAGGCACTCCTGTTCAGTGAGCCAGGCCTTCCTCTAGGATACACCATTCCAGGTTTGCACTGTCAGTAGGCATTTCATATATACTGAGCATGTACTAGGCTTTCACCCCACCCCACCCTACCCCCCGGATCACAAAATAAGGCTAAAATCATAATAAAACATGTAAAACTTAAAACCCTCACAAATAGAAACTGGAATAATTATAAGTCAGTTTTTTTTTAAAAAAAAATTAATTTCATACAAAAACACGCAAACACAAAAAACACCTTTAAAATTATTACCACATAAAATACCTATCAAACACGAACGTGAACATCTATAGACACGACATACTAAAATTGTTATATAATTTCTTCTTTGTGGTCTCTGCGAATCACACAAATGGGTTTTTCTGCGCATGCGCAGCAGCAACCCATTTGCAGGTGACCGCTCGAAGAAATATTGTTACAGGTAAGCAACCTGTCCATCTTCACATATAAGTCAGAAAATAAATCCTAATCTAACAAGGACATCGGGTTTGAATTCTGACAAACATTAAATTGAAGATCAATTTCAAATTTAAGGAAGCTTATCAGAGTGCTTTCTGTGCATACTCCCTGTTGATGTACTTGGTGGCAGCAGCATAAATATCTATCCCACTGAAATGATACTCCTTTGGGGCACTATGGGGCATTTAAATGGAAGGAAGGCCAAAATCTGTGGGGCCTGTGTAGGTTGAGCACCAGCAGTTGTCCAAAGGTGCTAAATACTGAGGCTGCGCCTAGAAAAGATGAATCCTGTATGTCCTAGTTCCAGTACAGGTATGCCTGACTTAATGAAGTAGACGTGTTCTTGGGCATTATTTCTTTAGCAGAACATTTGATACCAAATAACTTGGGGAAAATAGGGACAGATTCCAGATCTGTTCAACATGTTTCAGGGAATATTTTATTCAAAACTAACAATACGCACACATGTGAAATGAAACCATCAGTTCAGGTAAGCCTTGCATAACATTTTTAACCTTCTAGAGACCATTTCAAGCTACAACCAATTCTGGAGAATAATTCATCTCTCACACGCTCCAATGGACAAGCCTTTATTTACAGACAGCCTCCAAATCTTAAAACAACTATTCACTAACAACAGGACACATAATATGGATAGTAATACAGGGATAAGACACTGCTACAAACCCAGATGCCAACTCTGTCCTCACATCTATTCCTCCAATGTGATGTATGCCATCCTATGTCAGCAATGCCGACATTCAACAAATGAGACACAGTCTCTATGCAAAAGAATTAGTGGACACAAATCTGACATTAGAAATGGCAACACCCAAAAACCAGCTGAATTACATTTTCACCTCATCCAACTCTTTGAAAATTTATGGCAAGGGACACGATTCTCTCCTATTCCCACAACAGTATAAATATACTTTACACCAGGGGCACCGTGGTATAGTGGTTTAAGCATTAGATTATGAGAGAGACCAGGATTTGATTCCCTGCTTGGGCATGGGAACCCGGTGGGTGATCTTGGGCAAGTCACACATTCTCAGCCCCAGAAAACCCAACGATAGGTTTGCGTTAGGGTCACCATAAGTCAGAATCAACTTGAAGGCACAACAACACTTGAGGCCTTAATACCAGTCTGTACTGCATCCAAAGAAGTGGGTTTATATCCATGAAAGCTCATGCTAAAATAAAAATGAGTTACTCTTAAAAGGTACTGCCACACACCTTTTTTCCTTCCCCTCCTTCTTTTAATGAAGTATGAAGCAATACACACCAAGAACTCATTTACACAGTTCAGATATGGCTGGACCAGTTTACATCTTCAGCCTTAGGTAAAGCACTTTTTTAGTGAATCAAAGTGGTAAACCAGAAGTGGGACTAGGACTTAATTAATTCAATCGATCCATGTATTGTGATCAATACATCATATGTATGAAAATCAGCATATGTTTTGTAGACTATAGCAAAGCCTTTGAGTGCATAGATCATGAAAGGCTATGGAACACCCTGAAAGACATGGGAGTGCCAACACATTTGATTGTCCTTATGAGGAATCTGTACTCGGGACAAGAGGTTTCTGTCAGAACAGAATATGGAGAAACAGAATGGTTCCCAATTGGCAAAGGAATCAGACAAGGCTGCATCCTTTCAGCCTATCTGTTCAACTTGTATGCAGAACATATTATAAGAAAAGCAGGCTTGGACACAGAAGAAGGAGTGAAAATAGGAGGAAGGAATATCAAACAGTCGAGAAATTCAGATGACACTATAATACTAGCAGAAAACCTCACAGACCTGGAACACCTACTGGGGAAGATCAAAGAAGAAAGTGCAAAGGCAGGCTTAATATTGAACATAAAACAAAAATAATGATCACTGAGGACCTTCACAAGTTCAACCTAGATAATGAAGAAACAAATAGTAAAAGAATTCTCATATTGGGATCAAACATTGATAGAAATGGGGACCACAGTCAGGAAATCAGAAGAAGACTAAGAATGAGGAGGGTGGCTACGAAAGAACTAGAAAAGATCCTAAAATGCAAAGATATACAACCCAGCACAAAAGTCAGAATCATACAAGCCATCATATTCCCTGTTACCATGTATGGATGTGAGAGCTGGACAGTGAAGAAAGAGGATAGGATGAAAATCAATGTATTTGAGATAATGTGGTGCTGGAGAAGAGGGCTGAGGATCCCATGGACAGCCAAAAGGACCAACAAATGGGTCCTAGAGCAGATCAATCTGGAAACTTCCCTGGAAGCCAAGATGACCAAACTGAGACTGTTGCACTTTGGACACATCATGAGAAGGGAGACTCATTGGAAAAGACATAAATGCTGGGGAAGGTAGAGGGACATAGGAAGAGAGGAAGGCCACATGTCAGATGGATGGACTCTATTAAGGAGGTCACAAGTATTAAGGAATTGCAGGAATCAAGCAGAGCAGTGGAGGACAGAGAGTCTTGGAGATGCCTCATCCACAGAGCTGCCATGAATCGAGATCCACTCGAGAGCAGTTAACAACAACCAATGTATTGTGTATCTATAATTGCTCTCCCTGGCCCTGGCAATTTGTTTGTGGCCATTCCGCGTATTCACTTCCATTTGAAACCCTGTGATGAAGAAAGCTGGAGTGTTCCGCCAGAACACATTTAAAATACATCATAGGCTGATATTATCTGATGGAGCCAGAGATTGCTAATCCTATTTTTTTAAAGGTTTGTGGGAATGCCAATTAAAAAACAACACCAATAGCATCCATCAGCATCACAAGATAGGCATCTTCAGAAAGACCACTGGCATGTGGCAGACGGTCAGTCGGTCCTCTGTATCCATAGATTTCTTATCCACAGATTCAACCATTCACAGCTTGAAAATATTGAAATATATATATAAATTTTTAAAAAGCAAGTCTTGATTTTGCCATTTTATATTAAAGGCCACCATTTTACTAAGCCATTGTATTGACTGGGACGTTAGCATCCATGGATTTTGGTGTCTATGGAGAGGGGGTGTCTTGGTGCAAACCCCAGCAGATACCAAGGGCCCACTGTATGTCAAAGCCCCCCCCCTTCCAGAATTTTAGGTTTGTTGTTGGAAAAAGAGTCCATGGATCTGCAAGCCATCCTTAGTTTCTATGGCTTAGGGGGCTGTGAACAGGGGCCCTTTCACACAGCACAACCATAGCATTAGGATGGCATTTCAGGGTTAAGATCTCCCCACCAACATAAAAGTCCTCAGCAGGGCAGATACAATGGGTGTGGGAGGGGGAGTTGAGGAGGCTAAAGTCCCAGCAACCCACCACTCAGTTAAGGAATATCCCCACATCACAAACACAAATGAGGGGAGGGGGAGAAATGTAACAGAATTACATTATTTATTAATTAAGTAGTGCTTGGAGTGTTGGACTATGACTCTGGAGACCAGGTTTCAAATCCCTGCTCAGCCATGGATACCCACAGGGTGACCTTAGGCAAGTCACACTCTCTCAGCTTCAGGGGACGGGCAATGGCAAACCCCCACTGAAGAAACCTTGCCCAGAAAACCCCATGAGAGGTTGGCCTTAGGGTCGCCATAAGCCGGAAATGAGTTGAAGGCACCCAACAACCGCAAACAAGGCTTTGTACTACAACTCCCACCACCCTCCGCGCCTTAGCGCAGGCGTAGCGGTCCCGACGGGGAGGACCGAAGGACCCCAGAGCGTCGTGAGTAAGGTGGCTGCGTCAGTGCCTGACAAAGAGACATTGAGGCAGGCTGCTCCTGTGAGAGAGTTTGAGAGTTTGACATCGGTTGGGGGGGGGGGGTTAGAAGCGAGGCTGAGGAAGAAAAAGGGGGCGGGGTCAGGCCGCGCGGGGGCAGAGGGAGCGAGGAGGAGGAGGAGGAGGAGAGGCCAGCCCGGTTACCATGGCAACAGATGCAGCCAGGAAGCGCCCAGGAGGATGTAAACACAGAGAAACGCGAAGGAAGCAACGGCCCCAAAGAGCCAAAGGGTCCCCTTGTGACTGGACAACACTGAGATAGTGGTTGGGGCCTCTCTAGCTAGCCCTGCGGCTCAGGTTTCTGGAACCATAGGCTCTTAGAGTTGGAAGGGACCCCCAAGGGTCATCCAGCCTAACCCCAAAGCACTCTTGGGACAGAGAGATGGCCGTCCAAAAGCCTCTGTTTAAAAGCCTCTAAAGGAAGGAGACGCCACCAGTCTTACCATCAAGATGGTGGGATCCAGGGAGGGATTTTTCAACAGTGGTCCCAAACACACGGCAGAAATAACTCAGTTTGAGACCTCTTTAACTGCCCTGGCTCAATGCTAGGGGATCATTCTGGGAAGTGTAGTTTTAGGAGACATTTAGACCTTCTCTGTCAGAGAGAGCTCTGGTGCCACAATAAACTACACTTCCCAGAATGATCCCCTAGCATTGAGCCAGGGCAGTTAAAGCAGTCTCAAACTGGGTTATCTCTGCAGTGTGTTTTGAACCAACGTCATAAAACTGCTTCCTTCAGGCAAGGTGAAACTCCGCCTTGTTTTAGCAGACAAAGAGCCTTGGGAGTTTATCATACAGGGGAAATTGGAAGTTTAAACGGGTCAGAACCCGTGGTTATCCAGCGTATTAGGCACAATTGCGCAAATGGTTTTCAGATGACACTGCGCGCAGACCTCTTAGAATCCAAACAGAAAGTGACATGAATCAGGGAATAGTCATTTTCGGGAAAATACCGTATTTTCATTTCCATTTCATTCATGAATTCACTTTCTTTCAAATTCAATTTCTTTAAAAATCCCGTAAAGGGGACAACCTTCCCTCCTGCTAGCTCAGACCAGGAGGCAAGCATTGAGTCCCACTCTGGGAGAAAAAGATTGAGGTGTATGAGCAGCCAAATGCAAAAAGCAAGAGAAGGTGCACTCCAAGGATAAGGGAGGTGAAGCATACGGAGGGGGGAGTAAGGAAGGAAGAGTGACTGGCAAGAGTAGATACCATTCATTCATTCATTCATTCTCCTCTTTCTCTCTCTGCCCTTGTCATGGTCTATGTGAAAATAATTTGCATATTTGCTTGCTTTTGCGGGATGCACCCGCTTTAATCATTACTGGGATGAAGGCACATTTGGTTCTGTCATGTGAAAACCATTCCTGCATTTGCGTGCAAGTGGAGCTTAATCTTGATTTCTGCGTGGGATAACAGCACTTTGCATGTGAAAACCATTTGCGCAATTGTGAGTTAATAATGGGTTCTTAACATTTTAACCTTCCAATTTTTCCCCATGTAATAAACTCCCTGGTGGTGGAGTGGTTAAATGCCAGTACCGCAGCCACAAAGTTGTGAGTTTGATCCCAGGGCTCCATGGTCCACTCAGCTTTGCATCCTTCCATAGGTCGGTAAAATGAGTACCCAGCTTGTTGGGGACAATGAACCTACACATTGTAAACTGATTAGAGCAGGGGTCGGCAACCTTGGATGCCAAAATGGAACCCGCGTTCACGCGCGCATGCGCACAGCAGCAGGTGCCATTTTGGAAGGTCCCATGGCGGCTATGCCGTGCGAATTCGCATGGTGCAGCCACCGTTGGGCCTTGGGAAGGCCCCACCATGCCTGCGCTGCCGCCGTGGGGCCTTCAAAAATGGTGCCTGCCCGACACGGCACACCATTTTGGTAAGCCCGCCAGCACCATGCGCATGTGCACGGTGCCGTTGAGCCTTCCAAAATGCCACCCATGCGCACACGCATGCGCATGGCAGCAGTCGTCGTGTGCATGTGCACGCAGGGGCAAGTGTGCACGCAAGCGCGCATGCGCCCTCCAGCCCCCGCACCATTTCCCCCCCCCGTCCCGGCACACCGGCAACAAAGGTTGCCGACCCCTGGCTTAGAGAGTGCTAGTTCACTGATAAGTGGTATAGAAATGTAAATGGTATTGCTATTGCTATACATTGACCACTTCCTCTCCCTACTTAGCTACTCACCTTCTAGCTTTTTAAATAATGAGCCAGGAAGGGTTTAATACACATGTGTCAGTCCACACCTCTACCAAGAATCCTGTGCACCTCAGTCTGTACAAATTTAAAACTACCCAATATTTTTGGACAAGCAGGTGCCAAAGTTACATCCACTGGACCTGTATCAATTATAGCATCCAAAGAAGGAGACTCTACCACTCTCTGAGGAGTTTTCAGAAACTTCCTGCTCCTTAGGGGTGAGTGGGTGGAAGGGTAAGGTCCCCGTGTGGGGATGGGGTCCTGCAAATAGAGGAATACTTTGACTGCATAAGTGATTCATAGAATCCTAGAGATGACCCAAGGGTTATCCAGTCCAACCCCTTGCCATGCAGGAATACTGTATGAAAGCACTACCGATAGGTGGCCATCCAGCCTCTGTTTAAATACTTCCAAAAGAGGAGACTCCACCACTCTCCAAGAGAGTGTGTTCCACTTTCAAACAATTCTTATTGTCAGAAAGTTCCTCCTAATGTTGAGGTGGAATCTCTTTTCCTGTAGCTTGCATCTATTGCTTTGTGTCTTATTCTCTGGAGTAGCAGAAAACAAGCTTGCTCCAGCCTCAATACAACACTCCTTCAAATACTTAAACAGAATTATTATATCACCTTTTAACCATCTCTTCTCCAGGCTAAACATACCCAGCTCCCTAAATCTCTCCTCATAGGGCATGGGTTCCAGACCCTTCACCATTTTGGTTGCCCTCATCTGAACACACTCCAGATTCCTGGCAGTTCACATTTTTCCTTTTTTTCCCTTTTTCTTTTGAAAGGGACATTTGGGTGGATAGAGATCCAGGACACTGAAGTATTCTTTAGCTTTCTTCAGCTGCATTGATGATCTGAGCGGCATTTTAAACCTTCTGTTGGGATGAAAATATAGAAGTTTTTGTGCTCTATCAGAGGTGAGCAATGCAAAGCCTTCTAATTTTATTGGACTAGAACTCTTATCATTCCCCATTATTATTAGATAACTCTAATGGGAACGAAACCCCTATCACCCCCCATTACTATGTTAGATAGCTCTAATAGGAATTGCAGTGTAATATCATCCAGAGGGTCACAGAATGTCTGTCCCTGGCTCACCCAGTGCTGTTCATCAAGATTAATATAAAGTAGCTAATGATTAGGATAAGTACTTAATAAATAATGCATCTAGAGGACTTGCGTGTAGGGAGCCCTTTGCAAACTACATATCATGTAGAGCTCATGGGTTCTAACCATGCTGGCTGGGTCTGCAGTAACCAACATTCCTTTTCAATTCTCTTCAGTTAAACTCTTCTACTCCTATCTGTCCCCTGTTTAGTCTACTTCTTCAGATGCTTATGCTGGATTGAAGAAGTAGATTAAAGTCTACGAAAGCTCATGCTACAATCCTCTTTTTTCCCCAGTCTCAAAGGTGCTACAAAATCAATATACATATTAATTCTACAGACTAACACAGCTGTATCTTTAAATTCTGCATCTATTCTAGAGGATGTGAAGTGGTCCATTCTTTCAACATTAAGTATTTATCTATGCAGGGAAAAGCAGTCCCAATAGAGACACTAGCCTTCATGTCCTGCTGTAAGAGTGGTCCCTGCTTACAAAAGAAATTTTGAAAAGGCTCCTAGTCTCCAATGAAGTACAGACTTCTGAGTGGGAGTGGGCTAGTTGTGGACCTCCAGATGTTGTTTTATTTAACTTCTCATCATCTATTGGCTACTCTGAGCAGGTAGAGCTGATGGATATTGCAAACTATTAACATCTGGAGCAGGGGTAGGCAACCTTTCCCCTTTAAGGGCCGAGGGACTTCAGCTCCCAGAAGCCTCAGCCACGTTGACCAATAGTCCCATGTTGGCCAATAGCTCCTGGGATTCTGGGAGCTGAAGTCCCTTGGCCCTTAAAGGGGAAAGGTTGCCTACCCCTGATCTGGAGGATTGTGATTTGCCCACCCTAGCTTTGCAAAAAAATCTACAGCAATTATTAGCCTATGTGTTTACAAGCTTTTGATTTCTTATGTACCCAGCCAGTTATGTCAGCCAGCCTAATAGCCCAAGATAAACTACTACAGTAAAGCTATTCCTATTGGACTGCATGGGGTGGGGAAGGAGGAGCGAATCCAGGGAATGGAGACCTTGCTGTTTCTGGCCAATGCCTGATGATAGCCTCCAGGGACAGGCTACGCGTTCCACAGGTCACACAACTAATGTCTGCAGACTACGTTAGGCCTATGGACTGAAGGCTATCCTCCCATGTGTTAGACTGTTCTTCCTCATCTGAGTAAAAGGCTAAGTGATTATTTACAAGTTTGCATTGAAAATGTTGAATCAACGGGAATTGCCTATGTGTTGTCTCATCATCATTCAGCAGTTAATTGAATGGGTCCACTCTAGCTGAAAATAACCATCATAATGCAAACTTCTGAGTGTATGATGAAATGGGCTGCAGTTCACCAAATGTTATAACACATTAAGGTGTTATTAGTGTAACATCCCTTCAGGCTGACACAGGTTCAAAACACATTGCAGAAATAATCCAGTTTCAGACTGATTGAACTGCCCTGGCTCAGTGCTAGGGAATTCTGGGAATTGTAGTCTGTTGTGGCCCCAGAACTCTGACAGAGAAGGCTAACTACATTTCCCAGAATTCCTTAGCATAGCAGTCCCAGATTGGATTGTTTTTGCAGTGTGTTTTGGACTTCTGATTTGCGGGAACGCTACTTTAGGGTTTTCTTAGCAAAATCTATTCAGAGGAGATTTGTCATTTCTTTAAGGCTAAAAGACTGTGATTTTCCCAAAGGTCACCCAGTGGATTTCCATGACCAAACAGGGATTCATCTAGGTCTCCTGGAATCCCACTCCAACACTCAGACCATTACATCATGTTAGCTGTTAGTATTTCAATCACCCATTGGACGACATCGGGCATGTTACCGTCTCTCAGCCTTAGAGAAAGGCAATGTTAAGCCTCCTCTGAATAAATCTTGCCAAGAAAATACTAGGATAGAATAGTCAAAAGTTGGATTTGACTCAAAGGCACATTAAAACAACAGTAGTAACAAGTATATATTAGTCTTCAAGGTTCTATAAAACAGTTAGGTTTTGTTGATTCAGCACATTACAATTGCCGAAGGTTGTTAAAACTGTACACTGTATGCTTCCCCTATGCTAATATAACTTTGTAAATAATGTCTTTGGAACTGGATCATGCTATCGATTGCAGTCATATGATCTGTTTATGTGACTAATGTTCTATCTTCCTTCTAGATAGTTTGATGCTGAAAACATCTCTGAATCAGTAATCAACCCATCCAAACCCAATATTTCAGCATGCCTATTAGCAAGGAACTGACTCCAGTGCCGCCCTCTTTGCCAAAACAAGAGGACCGAAAGACCAATGAGAGCTCTACTACAGTACTTGTCAGCAAGGACAATACCAGTAAGTTTCACAGGAGGTTGTTTGATTCTATATGGCTAAAGCCAGAAACTGCATCTTTTTTTATTTTGGTGATTGCCCTGTCTGCAGAGTTCTGGATTCCTCATGCTGTATCTTTGTAGGGAAGAAGTGGGTTCAGTCCGATTTATACACATTTGTGTCACAACAAGCTATACAGAAGGTTCTATCAGAAAATAGGAGAATAAAAGACCTCTCAAGAGTATAGCAAAGAAAATTGTGGCATACGCTATTTCAATAAAAGTATTTCCAAATCAGTTGCCAGACATAAGCTATGGAAATACTTTCTTAAAATCCCAGCAGGCTGATTTTCAAATTGTTCATCAGTGAAGGTGACACAGATATGTTTGGCTATTTAGAAAAATAAAAGCTCCTTTTACATATCCTAAGAATTTGCCTCTCTTTTTTTTTTACACCAGATTCATTGGATGTTTTCAATCCTTTCTGCTTTTGTTCTGCTTGGGTCAGAAACCCAAGAAGATTGGTTGGATCTTAATCCTTCATTTCTATTGTTCATGATTTCCTCTATCCTGGTTGCTGCTTTCATTTCTTTGCTCACTTGCCCAGGCATATTTTAATAGGAAGAATCCCTTCCTATATGGCTCCTTATAGTTTAAAGCAGTTTTCAAAGAGTCAGCCATTTCACTCTGTTTTTGTATGCTAAAATCTCTTTTCACAAAGGGATAGCATAGATTGTAGCAATTATACGTGGGGCTTTATCACATTACAAAAGTAAGCTGAGTTGGAGCAGCAGAGAAGTGGCTTTCTCCACATGCCCTCAAAGCACTTCTATTCTCCTTCTAGAGGGAGATGGTTGTAAAAGGGTGCCTTTTGCCAAACGGATTTCCCCAGTGTGACAAAAGTCTCTCTCAGGAAGAGAATAGAAGCGCTGTTCCTGAGAAAAGTCTCTACAATGTTCTCCCTCAGGAAGTGAACGGAAGCGTTTTGATGGCATTGCGGAGAGGTAAGCAGAAAGCCTCTTCTCTGCCACTCTGACTAATAGTAATGCAATAAGGCTTTAGAATGGATGAAGCAGTAACAACAAAGGGGGTAAGCAGACGGCCGCCCTGGGAAGCTGCACCGTGGGAACCGAGGCATCCCCATGCCTCAATGATGTGGCGCACCTTCGCCGCCCCTGAAAGAAGCGCTAATTAGCGCTCCTTTCACAAGTCAGCGAAAGTGCGCCACAAAAGGCTGTGGCGCACTTTTGCTGACTTTTCCACCGCAGCGCGTGTAAAGGCTGTGGTGGGAGGTCCTCCTCAGAGCGCCGGCCGTGCGGAGGGCTGGCTGCTCGGAGGACAACCTCGGGAGGGGGAGGGGGCGCCGAGCATGCGGCTGCCCCTCCCCTTCCCTGCGCCCAAGACGGCCTTTTAAGCCCTCTGCTTAGGCCCAAAGTCAGTTTATTGTGTTTTAACAAACAACCATTGCCCACAAAAATATAACAAGAAAAGAAAATCTAAACAAATTAAATTACTGACAGTCAACCTTCAAGGGTCAGTCAACCTTTCAATGGGGCGGCCATTTTCGATACCTTTTGTAAACTTTTTAGTGCGTGATTGTAGAGCCTTAACAAGAAATTTGGATGTTCTAAAAGATACAGATTTCTTAACATCAGAAAACAGAAAACAAATCTTCACAAGCGATGAACTTCTCTTGAACAATTTTAAAGGAGGATAAATATACAGTCATCCCCCCCCCATTCACGGACGTGGAGTCCGTGGTTTCATTCTTTGCGGGACGGCAAGCGGGGAGGGATAAAATGGTGGAGTGTGCCCGCACATGTCTCCACATGCACGTCATTATTTTCTGTGGGGCTCAAATATTGCTGATTTTCCATTTTCATGTGTGTGTGTGTGTGTGTGTGTGTGTGTCTGGAACGGATCCCTCACAAATTGGGAGGGGCTACTGTAGTTCTTTCTAAGGTAATTATAAACAGGACATTCAAGCAGCACATGAGTTAAATCTTTTATTGAGACAGAATTGCAGCCACATACTCTGTCTTTCATAGGAACCTTCTTATGCCGCCCCATTGAAACTGCAAATGGGAGAACATTTAATCTTGCATGTGTAAAGGCTGCCTTCATTTTAGTATTAGGTAGATTCATCAGATATCTTGGAAGGGATAGATACAGTGGAGTAAAAAAAGCCCATAAAAAGTATTGGATTGGCAGGACTTAATCTCAGTCATCTGAGATTGCATCTCAGTATCCTTAAATCTTTGGAGCATTAATACTTTGGCTCTATCATAGCCTTGAGTCAGAAGAATGGAGACAGAAGGTCCCAGATACATGGCAATCAATCATGTATTTCCATGGATTTGGGCTCATCTCTTCAAAGAACATCAAAAAAGCCTCTGATACCTGCTTAAAAAATATTTTTAACCAAAGGAGCAGGACTAGCCAGAGAACTTTAGCTTTGATCAGGGGTAGGCAACCTTTCCCCTTTAAGGGCCAAGGGACTTCAGCTCCCAGAATCCCAGGAGGTATTGGCCAACATGGGACTATTGGCCAACATGGCTGAGGCTTCTGGGAGCTGAAGTCCCTCGGCCCTTAAAGGGGAAAGGTTGCCTACCCCTGGCTTTGATGGTCATTACACCTAGTTCTGCATGGAGAAATGCCAATTTTATAAAAATGGAAACTGCTAAACTCCTATGCAAAAAATTATTTTGTGCTCTTTCGAATAGTTCCAAGTTGGCCAGGGCCCACAGTGGTGCTCCATATAACAACTTTGGCAGAACCCTGATCTTAAAGAGTTCTAAAATAGGCTGGTCCATGTTGGCCCATTTTGTGTGATAGAATCATAACAGTCCATTAAGGTTCTTTCAGCTAACAAAGTGCTAGATTTGACCTGTGAAAACCAATTAATTACCAGTCCAGTTAAAGACAACACCCAGATATTTAAAGGAAAAAACTTACTCTAATTTATTCCCAACAAGTAACTAATTATACATTTTCTTGAATTTGATGAATCAGTAAAGAGATTGGAAGAGCGGAAAGGATAGGTGGTATTCAAAAAGAAAGAAAGAAAGAAAGAAAGAAAGAAAGAAAGAAAAATAAAACTGCAGTCTCTCCTTTTCTCTTTTGCTCTCTGATCTCTTATTCCCTGTTAGCTCCCCACCACCCCTCTCTAATTTAACCAAAAGTTTTCTTGGCATTATATTAGTTGATCTTTGAGGAAAATGTATACATTATGAGCTTCACAAGATGTATCTCACATCTGGGTCTTAGCAAGATCCAAGTACCTATTTAAAACTTGAGTACATACACAAACGTGACCACACACAGATGCATATATATATATATATATATACACACACACACACACACACACACACACACATACACAATTGTGGATTATGCAGATGGATATATTTTTTTAAATTGTTCATGCTGATATTTTACTTTAGCAATGCTACAAGCAATAAGGGGCTTTGGGTAACATTTCTGGGAGGCCTGTTGATCATGGAATAGAGAAGGCATTCTTTTTGGTGCATCAACATAAAGGTCATAACCCAAATCCTGTTGTTTAATACTGGCTATAATAGTCTGGTTGAGTTAATTACTGAATCAACACATATTTACATTCCCGTTTCAGTAGGTCTACTCTAGTCAGAACTAACAATAGGATTTAGGTCAATGAGAAAAAATACACAATTGTATGTTTTAATGTTCAGCAAAGTATATCTGCACTATCAAAACAGTAACACTTGCTGTCTGTATTTCTTCCCTATTCTTTTCTAGAGCCCCTTGAACTAAAAGGCAGACGCTATGTGGTAAACCATTCAAAGCTGCTTCCCACATCTTTACCACGTGATTTCATCCCAGAAGAGATCTTTGTTGCTCTGACCTCTGCAGCAAATCCTGTCCCATGCCCCTCTTTTTTAAGACCTCCCAAGAAAACAAAAAGTATGAAAGACTTTCAGGTGTGTCAGTTCCTTTCCAGTCAATATAGATTTTTTTTTCAGCATAATAGCTTTCACAAAATTCACTGATTAGATGTCTGCTAGTAATTTTGACTTATGCCAGTTATAACTACACTTCATTCTAGGACAATATATTGTAAGAGACAATGTTGTCTGAAATATGGAGTTATAAGAAACACATTAGGCTCAAAGGTTTAATGAAAGTTAGAAGGGACAAGAGATTCCAGCAAAAAAGTCAGGAAAGATGGTTGAAAATGGTAATGTTGGAGGCACATGTTATGGCAAACTTGGTGAAGCTAAGTAGATCTGAGTCAGAGTCTGTGGCTAAATAGGAGACCACAAAGGAACTCTGATTGTGGCCTTCTGTTTCCTGTTGGAGTAGTGGTCAAGGTGCATTCTTAGCTGAGGTTAGGCATATAGAATAAAAAATGAATCATAGTGAGTATAGGAAATAGAGGTTTTCAAACAAGAGATGTCTTAGGCCATAGTGTGATTAATGCAACTAATGCTAGATTCTCTTCCTAGCATTCCCAGTTAAAACAACTGTGCTAACAAGACTAGAAAAGACCCTGCCTTAGATCTAAAATTGCTGTTGCCTAAATAGCAAAGGGGTCAGGCAAGGCTGCATCCTATCACCCTACTTGTTTAACTTATATGCTGAAAACA
Organism: Phrynosoma blainvillii; assembly: GCA_026167975.1. Taxonomy (NCBI): domain Eukaryota; kingdom Metazoa; phylum Chordata; class Lepidosauria; order Squamata; family Phrynosomatidae; genus Phrynosoma; species Phrynosoma blainvillii. The sequence continues at coordinate 162,236,838 of JANUYF010000004.1, forward strand.
TCATAACAAAAGCAGAATTAGAATCAGAAAAAGGAGGAGTTAAAGATAGGAGGAAGCAACATTAACAACCTAAGATATGTGGATGACACCATAATATTAGCAGAAGACGTTTAGGAATTGGAACAGTTAATAAGAAAGGTCGAAGATGAAAGTGCAAAGGCAGGTCTGATGCTGAACATAAAGAAAACAAAAATAATGACCACAGAAGAAATACACAAATTCAGTCTAGACAATGAAGAAATTGAAATAGTTAAAGAATTCCAATATCTAGGATCAAACACTGACCAGAATGGAGACTGCGGTCAAGAAACAAGAAGAAGACTAGGAATGGGAAGGGCAGCTATGAAAGAACTGGAAAAAGTACTGAAGAGCAAAGACATACAACTGAGCACTAAAATCAGAATCGTTCAGGCCATTATATTCCCAATTACCATGTACGGATGTGAGAGCTGGACAGTGAAGGAAGCAGACAGAAAGAAAAGCAACTCATTTGAAATGTGGTGCTGGAGAAGAGGACTTAGGATCCCATGGACAGCCAAAAAGACAAACAAATGGGTTCTTGAACAGATCAGACCAGAGCTCTCCTTGGAAGCAAAGATGATCAGGATGAGACTATCGTACGTTGGCCACATAACGAGAAGGCATGGATCACTAGAAAAAACACTAATGCTAGGAAAGGTAGAGGGTAGAACAAAAAGAGGAAGATCACAAACCAGATGGATAGACTCAATCAAGGGGGTTATGGGGGAAGGTCTTGCAGGATCTGGGCAAAGCAGTAGAAGATAGGGATTCTTGGAGATGGCTCATCCATAGGGTCGCCATGAGTCGGAACCAAATTGACGGCAGCTAACAACAACAAATAGTACATTTGGTGGGCAAATTCAATGATCTTTAGTTTACGCTGTGTTGGCTAGTGTTCATGTGCCACTGTACATCTCCAGCAATGATTTAAAACTCTTAGGTAGATCCTGTTCAACCAACTTGGAATCAGATATCATCTACATTTTAATTTTTAAGATCTCTCTCTTAAGTTCTGGCACAAAGTAACTGAGGATATATATTTCCAAATTAATTTCTGATTGTAGTAAGATACATCTTTCTGAAAAAAAGATTCCCATTTAGTCTTGATAGCAACTGAATGCTTCTTCCAATTTCCCTAACAATGTATGCAAGTTATTTAGTGCTCCTATTTGGTCATTGCCACCAATGGCACTACTTTTCCATGGTGGTGGGATTGTGTTCTTCTGTGAGGCAAGAGGCTATGCTGATGGCAACAGTACTGCTGATAGAGACTCCCATGTCAAACAGGATTTTGCTGTGACTGACTAAATGTGCCAAACAGTTACTGGGCAGGAGCAGGAGTGGAGGGATGATACAAACAGAGGATCTCTCAGAGACAGCAACAGTGGTATTGTAACTAATGCTTCTTAGTACTGTGTAGAGGAAGACATCTTCTTTTGAAGATCTTTTACAATGAAAACCTTATGATGAGATAAGCCAAAATGAATCAAGAGATAGTGTCAGAAGATGAGACTCCCATGTCAGAAGGCACTTAAATGAGCTATTGACGTGGAACAAAGGATGAGTAACACTATGGCTAATGATGCAACTGGACTCAAGCTGAAGGGACATTCAGCTGTTGAGGAGCTGAAAGGTGAAAGGAAAGTTTGAGCCTACTCAACACATATTATAGGGACATGAAATGTAAGAAGCATGAATCAGGGGAATCTAGTAAAACAAGAAATAGAATGTCTAAACATTGCAATACTTTGAGTAATTGAGCAAAAATGGATAGGAATGGAACATTTTGAGTTAGATAATTACTCAGGAAATGAAAATCTAACAAGAAATAGGGTGACATTTATAGTGAGAGATGTAGCAAAAGCAGTAAAATGATATAATGCAAAGTCTGATGGAATAATAAAACTTCAAGGAAAACTCATCGATATAATTTATTTGCTTTGGATGTTTTAGGAAGTGTGCATAGCAACTGGAATGCAAAAATAGGCAGCATAACAGTATTGTAGGAAAAATATCAACTACTTCTGGAAAACGTGAATTGATGTTTTCTGCTTGTTTTTTAGGGTTGCATCCGCACTGCTGATGGAGTTTGGCAACATCCTATTCGCAGAAACAAATTTCGATACCTGATACAGCATCCCATCTGTCTGACAGGAGCAGGAAGGTAAAAGTATGGAAATAATAGAGCCCTCAGTTGAAGCTACTAGTATCTCACACATCTCCTTACAGTGTGCCTTCAACTGAGGGATTTAAGGCTTAAAAGAACCAATGCTAACATTGCAATTCTAGGGTCCCAGTTATAAGGTGAAAGAGAATCTTGTTAGGCGTTGATAAACAGAGGCGTATAGTTCACATATTAGGTGTAATGGTACATATAGACAGGAATAGCTTGGCTATTGTTTAGAGGAGTGGTTCTCAAACTTTGGTTCTCCTGGTATTTTGGACTTCACCTCCCACAAGGTCTAACCACTATGACCCTTGGTCAGGGGATCTGGTAGTTAAAGTCCAAAACCACCAAAAGGTTAAAGGCTGAGAATCCCCACCCTAGAGCAAGACCTGTATTCCTGCCTATCTCTCATACACCGCATGTATGTTCCACAGAGGGAAAAACACCCCATCACTAGAAGTTGCATATGTACTGCATTACAGGGTGGAATTACCCTATTTTATATCTGAATTGCATTTACATTACATTTGGGAGAACACTTAGCCACTACTTTGTAAAGATATGAGTTGTTTGATTTAAAAAGCAAACTTATTCCACTTTGCTCCATTTTAATAAATGCACACCCTTCCTTTGTTCAGTTGTTTCTCTTGATACATAAAATTACTTGTAAACCCTTGAGTGTTTGAGGCCTTTAACTCGTGTGTTTCCCACTTAAGAAGACAAATTAGAAAATGTCTGCCAGGCAAATGATTTTGAGACAGAGACTAATGAATTTATTATTAATTAATTGATTATATTATCTATGAGCCAAGGTGGTTCATAGATAAAATCAATTAAAAAGTTTACAATAAAATTTTTAAAACAACTAAAATAATCTTGCTAAAACAATATAAAATTGCAATTAAGCATACAAAACTAAAAAAAAAGTGCAAATAGAATACACACCCCATATAAAAGTCTCCCTGACAAAGATTATATTAAAAGCCTGCTTGAATAAAAACATCTTTGCCTTCTGTGAAAGGAAAGTCGGGAGGGGGCCAGCCTAACCTCCCGTGGGAGACTTTAGGGGGGAAGCACACGAGTGCTTCCAGGACGCCGCGGGACGGTGCGCCGCGGGACCGCGGCATCCGCACCGCGGCGCACCGTCGGCGCCTCTGAAAGGAGCGCTAAATCAGCGCTCCTTTCAGATGTCAGTGAAAGTGCGCCCCAAAAGCGTAGAGCTCACTTTCACTGACTCTTCTGCCGCAGCGTGTCCAGACGCTGCGGCGGGAGGTTGCCCTCGGCGCGCCGCCCGTGCGGAGGGCCGGCAGCTCCGAGGGCAACCTCGGGAGGAGGAAGGGGCGCGGAGTGTGCGGCTGCCCCTCCTCTTCCCTGCCTCGGAGACAACCCTATTAGTCGTCTGCCGAGGCCCACAGTCTCATGTCCCCACCAGGTGAGCCTGTGATGGTGCTGGGACCAAGAGAAAGCTAACATATTCCCTTATTGTATGAATGTCAAACTTAATTTGGATCACCAGCTTAAACCAGGATCCAGCAACTTGCGAGTCTCCAGCTATTATTGGATGGTAACGTCTTCGCCAACATAGCCAATGGTAGTGGCTCCTGAGTGTTGCTGTCCAATAACAGCAGGAAGACTGTCTTGCCTACTCTTAGCTAATGCTTGATTCCAAATGAGAGGGATAGTGGGACAGTGAAACATGTAAATGGCTCTAATGTACCTTCTCAACTGAATTACTGTTTTTCTTGTGTTTATTAAGGGATGTCTCTTTTCTGTATGATATTGTTGAAAAAGAAGCAAAGAATCCCCCCCCAACTCCTGAAGCTAAGCCTTTGAAGCGAGATGACCGTACCATTAAACCTGTGAGTTTAGTGTATCTACGTCAAAGCACTAATAACCATGAACACAGGAATAGGTTTTTATGATTTCTTTCAGAACACTGATAGCTAAGATGAAGATTGAATTGAGCATTAAGCATATGTTAGGGCAGGAGTAGGCAACCTTTCCCCTTTAATGGCTGAGGGACTTCAGCTCCCAGAAGCCTCAGCCATGTTGGCCAATAGTCCCATGTTGGCCAATAGCTCCTGAGATTCTGGAGCTGAAGTCCCTCAGCCCTTAAAGGAAAGGTTGCCTACCCCTGTGTTAGGGACTGTATAGGGAATACAATGGCTTGTATGATTCTGACTTATGTCTTTGCATTTTAGCATATTTTCTAGTTCTTTCATAGCCGCCCTCCCCATTCTTAGTCTTCTTCTGATTTCCTGACTGCAGTCCCCATTCCTATCAAAATTTGATCCCAGATATGAGAACTCTTTTACTATTTCTATTTCCTCATTGTCTAGTTTGAACATGTGTAAGTTCTCTGTGGTCATTATTTTTGTTTTCTTTATATTCAACAGTAAGCCTGCCTTTGCACTTTCTTCTTTGATCTTCCTTAGTAATTGTTCGAGATCTGTGAGGTTTTCTGCTAGTATTATGGTGTCATCAGCATATCTCAGATTGTTGATATTTCTTTTGTGTCCAAGCCTTCTTTCCTTACAATATGTTATGCATGTAAGTTGAACAGATATGGTGATAGGATGTAGCCTTGTCTGACCCCTTTGCCAATTGGGAACCATTCTGTATCTCCGTGTTCTTTTCTGACAGTAGCCTCTTGTCCTGAGTACAGATTCCTCATCAGGACTATCAGATGTATTGGCACTCCCATATCTTTAAGGGCGTTCCATAGCCTTTCATGATCTATGCAATCAAAGGCTTTGCTATAGTCTATAAAGCACATGCTGATTTTCTTTTGGAACTCCCTGCTGCGTTCCATTATCCATTGTATATATGCAATGTGAAAAATAGGAAAAAGAATAAGACTTCCCACATATTCTTTAATTGTTATCTTGCTTAATAACCCTATTGCCCTGTTATAATTGTTATCCTTATTTGATCTACCGCATATACTCGAATATAAGTCAACCTCATGTATAAGTCGAGAGCAAGTTTTGGTTCCAAAAGTATGCTTTGAGGTTACCACCACATGCAGTTTAGGTCCTCCAATTCTAGGAAAAGGTGCAGTTGGTGTATCAGCTGAAGCTGATAACAGGTTGTTAACAAGTTGTTATCAGCTGATAACACATTGTAGACACTACCAAGATCACAACACCATTGTTTTATTGCTGTTGTATGCTGTTTTACGGTCTGTGCCTGAATAAGCCTGTGAAGTTTCAAAAGCTATCATTATGTATCTTATGTCTTTTGGTTGATACAATAGAAATACAGTATTACCACAGGATGGATTTTGGATCTTGGGTGTTTCCTCCCCCCCTAAACTGTGGTTATCTAAAGCAGGCCATGGTTTGAAGGAAGGTTGCTTTGTGAACTTGGTTAAGTATAAATCTGTTCTTAATAGAATGTTGTTGGGAAATTTTAGATCTCCAAATGTTTTGGCTTACAACTACCATGTCATTGACCATGCTCACTGGAGTTTCTGGGAGTTAAAGTCAAAAACATCTGGAGGACAGTTCTTCGGCTTCTCCACCCTCTTTCTTCATAAGGTGGGAAGCATGCAAATCTGATTAGTATTTCCCTGCACCTGCTTTTGGGATTGAGCCAGCTCAGAAAAATAAACAGTGATTTTATTTGCATGTTTGGGGATTTTAGCTATGCGAGAAGCCATAGTAGCATTATGCAAGGCATGTATTTAAATACAAACAAACAAATACAAACAGATTATTTGGGAATAGTGCATTCTTTATGCTTACTCCATTCTAATACCTTCTGAAACCTGAGCTTTCTGTTCTCTTTCTAGTTACCAAATGTAGCAGATACTCTTGTGCCAGAGGAATTTCATATTGTAAAAAACAGAGGTGTCCTGGGCTTGGAGTATTATGATGAGTGAGTGCTATTGTACCTGTACTGTAAGTGGGATAAAGAGGGAAGAGCAAAAGCATCTGCATCTAGGCATCTAAGCAGAAAATGTATTTTAAAAATCAGACTAACCTAGAATTGCTAAATTCCATGAACTGAAAATGCATTTTGCCACATAAATTGACTCCCTTATGGACTTCTTCATTGAACATTAAATTTCCAAAAGAAAAACGGGGAAAAAGAATGCAAACAAGAGCAGTGAACATGTGAAACTTTGGATAAGATTTAAGCTTTCAGTTAGCAGAGACCAAAAATCTGTGAGAGGGTTGGATTTTACTTGCAGACTGTCAGTTAGGTGTCCCTGATCGAGCAATTTTTGCTCAGCCAGTCTCACTTTTGATATTAGAATGAGGCTGGCAGGGGAAGATGAGTTTGAGTGACACACTCTAGTGAGATGAGACATAGGAGGGTTTGTTTCTCTTACCCATATTTTTTTTTCAATGTTAAAATTATTCTATATGGACCTAAGGAAATGAAAGTAGCTGTCCTTAGTTCTGCTTTGGATTCTCAATTTGGCTAACATTTCTGGAGAAAAGTGTTAGGATTAATGCCAGCACTGTGTGAGTTGTATGGTAAAATACAATTCTTTTTATTGCTTCTTTTTTTCCTAAGACTGTTTACACACTAGATGTTTAATGTGGAATTACATGCTTGTTATAGATCATTCCTATACTTCATGGATGAGAATCATGCAACCCTCCAGTTGCTGCACTGCAACTTCTATCATGTTGCACCATTAGCTATGCTGGCTAGGGTTGCTTGGAGTTCAGGAATATCTGGAGATCTATATAAGCCACATCCCTGCTGTAATCAGTAGTATGTAATAGAAATGCTCACATTTCTTTGTCTAATGTATTTTCAAAATTGTACAATTAGAAATAAATGGTTGAATTCTGCTGTCTAGAGATGTTAAGCAATGTAATATTTAAATCTATTCCAGTAAATACACAACTCTACTTGAAGATGAAGAAAACAGGTTACGGGTTTTTCCCTCCATGTGAGTAACATTGAATTAAGATGCTTTTGTGTTATATGCTAAAAAGTATACCTTTCACCGTATAACTCTTACTATCCCCTATTGTTATCCACATTGACTGGTAATTGGTTCAAATATCGAAAGTCTCTCCCTTGCTATAGAAATTATTTTCATATGCCTCCTTTTCTCCTGCTTTAGGAAACCATCTGGGAGGCTGGAAGTCCTCCAGTTGATAAAGGTGATGGACACCATGTTAGAAAAGGCTGGAACAGATAATAAGGATGTTGGAGTGACAGGGCTTTCACAGGTAATTATTCCTCCTATTCTTAGTAACAATCTCATTATCTCCAGCATGGACATTTCTAGCTAAAATGTGCTTACTATTGAATTGGCTATAGTAGATGAAAATTAGCAGTTTATGGCAAGGCGTTCCTATGCATATTATCAGATTGAAGTGGGGAGGAGGAACAGAATTAAGGGAGAAGAAATATTGTACAGGATTTTTTTTATTGCAAAGATAATGGGTGAGGGGCTGTTGGGTGATTATGTCAATCCAATGATGTACAGATAGTGACAGAAACCACTCCATCAGCCGACCAAAGAAACCACTCCATCAGCCGACCAAATTTCCTCTCCTCATGTAATCTTTCTGCACCCCTGAGCAAGACTTTCTCCCCTCCCTTTTGATAGATGGAGGAACAGATTTTATTGACAGGGGAAGGGTAACACATTGTACTGTTTAGTATGGCACAGATAATTAGTGATACTGTTAGATAAGAACATGGGTCATAATGTTTTCTGATGTAATAGCTTCCCATTCCCTCCCCCCACCCTTTCTTGCTAATTTAATGTTCTGAATAGCTGTTCTTAAATCTCTTGCAGTTTATGTTGTAGCATTAGAAACTTGCTGACAGGGTCAACACCTTATTCCTTCCAGATCGGGCATTTTTGAATTATTCTCCTTTTGCATTACCCTCCTAAAATCTTGAGAACCTTTCGCCCCCAAGGTTTATGTTCATATTAAAAATAACAGCTCAAGCTAAATATTCTTTGAATATTAGAGTCAGCTCTTTGGGATGCTCAGAAGTATTAATTCATTAGTTCATTTCATATTTCACGTGAAACTACTATTGGAAAATAAAGTACAGACTCTTCTAGAAGAAATTTCAATAGCAAACCAGTTAGAGTAAATATAGTCTTAAAACTTCATTCAAAATGTGAATCTCTCACAAGTGGTTCAAATTCATTATTTTCTTTTTCCTATAATATCCAAAAGCAATCACCTTTTCCTGCTTAGTTTTTAAAAGGTCATTTTTTTCATGCACCTTCCCTAAGATGCATAATATCCTGGAAGTGCTGAAGGTGGAACAGAACATCTACAACATAGTGTTTCATGAAATAATCCGACAAGTCAGTGTGGAGTGTGCAGAACGAGGGGAGCTTCTTTCCAAACTCAGGTCAGCATCTTAAAATTACTTAGAGAAAAATGGGCTAAATTAGTGTTTTGGACACATGACAGGATGAATGTTTGTGTAACTACATATAAGTACAAAAAAAAAAATGCTGAATGTGAAAGTCTTCTTGAAAGTCTTGCCAAAAAATATTATTACCTAGTCACTGGTCCACATGGTAATAATTATAATGAAGCAGTATTTTTTGTAACAACCTTCGTATAGACAACCAGAGCGTGGCTTATGCACCAATCCTTGTAATCAAATTTTCCACACATGGTTCACTGTTTGCTGGTTTTCTTATGTGCTACCCTGCCATATAAGTAACAGTGGGGATTAAAGTATGGCTCATTTTGTTGATTAGTGCCAACATATGTTAGGTCTTCCTGAAAATTCTGAGTTGGTAAAAAATTGTCTCCCAGCATATTTTGCCCAGTGTGGAAATATGGCTTAATTATTCTTGATATCTCACTGTAACCAAGTTGGACTCCTTATGGTTTGCCTGGTCAGGTAAAAGATCTTTTCAGGGATTATTATGTCTTAGCATTTCAGCTTTTGTTTTTGTTGTTAATTACGATTGTTGGTTTACATAGAGTGATCTTATGAATGGGAGATCTCCAAGACACCATGTTATTTAAAGCCCTGCCTCTTGGCACTTTCTTAATTTGATATCAGTAGAATGATATGTACATGAGATGACTTAATTCAAACTTCTGTAATATGAGCTTTTGGTTAGAATGGCTCCAAAGAAAAGTGACAAAAAAGTGGCAATCACTTTAGAAGTGATCACTTTAACTCTGCTGAAACCTTTCTTCAGAAATTAGAATTTAGAATCAACACATTGATTTTACATGGGACTAATTGACTCTGCTCTGAAAAAAGCTAGTAATAGTGTTCCCATGGGAAAGATTGCAGTGTGTCCCTGCAATGCTTCTCTCACTTTCCGGTCACTTAAGAGTGGGCTGCATCCAGAAATGTGTGGCCATGTGGGCAAGCAGGTAGGATTCTCTTAGGACGTTATCACACAGGAGAAATCTGTTGGTTAATCCACACAAATCCCAAACAAAAACTGAATTTGCACCTCACGATTTCACACGACGTCGCACAGAAACTGGTCAGAAACTGGACAGAAACTGGTATTATCCGAGATCTTTTTAATTTCGGGAGTTTAGAGGAAATGCATTTGTGAAATTACAGTAATTTCGCATTTACTGTAATGTGAAAAGCAAATACGCACAGACAATTCTCTTTTAAAACCTGAAGGAGGGCCAAGAGGAGGAGGAGGAGGGGCTTCCAGGGAGGGAGAGTCCCGGGCTCCTTCTCAATACCAGGGAAGGGAAGGGAAGGGAAGGGAAGGCAGCCCAGGAAAAAAAAGTTTGGGATGGAGGAGAAGTTTGACATTTGGGATAGAGGGGAAAGAAGGCTTCCCTCGCAGCAGCTGTGGGTGCAAGTGTGGGGTTTGCTTGTGGAGCAACTTGGAAATCCATCTCACCATGAAGTTCTGCCCTGCAGGTCCTACAAAGGGGAAAGGCTTATGGGGGGGCATGGGAGCTACCTCCAGTTTCCCCTATCAATCCCTCCCTTGCCTTGCCTTGCCTTGCCTTGCCTTTCCAGCCTCCTCCTCCTCCTCCTCTGCTCTCTTGAGAGGTCCTAACCCCAACGGAAGGGGGTTAGGACCTGTGCAGGAGGACATGACCCCAAATGGAGAACAGTCTGACATTTCCTCCTGGGAAATGCAGGACCCACCCTGGAAAAAGAAGGAGTCTGGTCATGAAACACACCCATTTCCAGTACAGGTACGGGTTCTTTTCACTTGTGTATGAAAGTTAAAAACGTCTTTTTTTCGCTTTTAACTTAATTCCATTATTACTGTAATTACGTGTGAAAAACTTTTGTGTAATTAATCTCTTTTTTCGCTTTCTTTTCGGGATGCTTCACTTCCACTTTATTATCTCTTTAACAACGAAACTGGCCCGCGTGTGATAATGTCCTTAGGGTCTTTTTTTCTCCCATCTGTTCCTGAGGAATTTCAGTAGGTTGTTTAGGCTGCAACTAAAAAGAGAGCAAGTGGGATTCTTCAAAAATAGTGCTTGTCCAGTATTAACTAGCCATCATTTATTCTGCTATTTTGTAGTTAGTTACTAAGTAAAGAACCTTATGGGATGGTGTTGACAATTGTTAGTACCTTTACACTCCTTGTAGCCATATAATTCCAAGCATTATTATATCAAGGGCTGACATATCTATCATGACAGATAAATTAATTTTAGTTTGTAGTATAGTTTTATGTTGAGCATTTTGTATGTATTACATTATTAAATTTGTATGTCCAAAGGTTTGGTCTGTTTTAGTTATTTACCACCTATATTAAGAAAGCATTCTTCCTTTAAACAACTGCCTTGAAAATTTATTTTGTTCTTCTTCTGATATTCTCTCTCTTCCAGACAAAGATATGTTGAGTTGCTGGAACGGATTCCCAGACAGATGAAGAATCTATACAAAGAAATGATGGCACAGAGGGTGATGGACAAACACATCACAGATGAGTTATTCAATTTCAAGGAGGCGATAGGACAGTTGACAAGGTCTCTGTCTTGACTGATGTTTTTGTTCAACTACGAATAAAAGGTGTGATTGTACAAAGCAGTTGATTGTGTTTCTATTTTCAACTGCAGGGAGTTGAATGCTATTCGAGAACATGACCACAGAGCAACTTTTGAAGCTGAAAAAGCCTATGAGGAGCTGGCAAAGGCCATATGTGATTCTGAGATGAATGCAAAGTGAGTTCCAGATTAGGATGGAGGGTAGAATTGTTAAAGCAACATAAAACTTTAGCTGGAGAAACATTTCTTCTTTGCCCTCATCGTTGCTAGATAGCTTCATAAAATGTTTTACATTTTTCAGTTTGGATTCGGGGTGAACTTTGTGAAATTGCAGGTAGTATACAATATCTCCTCTGGTCCAAGAAACATAAAGGCTTGAGGAATATTTCCGATTTTTATGAGAAAAAAGAAATTGATATAACAATTGCTGTTACAGATATAGTTCCTACCAGGCTTAAGCATATTTAAAACCAAGCTTTTAACTTTGCCATAAAATATCCCCACTCACTGAAAATCCTTGACACCCCTCCCCCACTTGGCATGGTGCTCCTGGTGGACATGGTGGAGAAAGTTCCACAGAGTCTTATGTCAAAGTGACCCACTTCTTCTATTGCAACCCATTCACAGGATGGCACAGAGGAACAATCCACTACAATTGGGTTTTCCCCATGTGCCAACCTATCTGCAGCAGTCCACGTTGTTCTCAGTGGGCAGCAGGTCAGTTTCATAGTCCTTCCTCATTGCTTTTTAAAGCTGATCATAGATTGCAATCCCATGACTTTTTACTACATTTACCACATGTTACATTCAACATATGAAAAGAAGTCAGGCATTGATTTGATAATTTTGAAGGCATTTGTGATTTACCAGTATCTGAGGAAAGCTGAAAATCTTTGCCTTGAAGCCATACTAAGATGGAAGCAACTGCTGTTAGGCTTTGATCTCTTGATATCCCTGGTATTCTTGCTTCTCAGTTGTTGATGCTAATTAGCTAAGTGAGATGGCCAAGTGATCAAAGCCACTGAGCAACAACAGTCTCTTCTGTCTCAGACCATAATGTCATGGCAAATACTTACAACATTTCCTTTAGTGTCAGCTGTATTTCAACTACGTAGCACTTCAGATTTCACAATGGTCAGAGCTTGACTATTTTTCATGTGATGAATATGCTGAGTAACCAGGCCCTTAAGTGATTCACTGTGTTACGATTGTGTCCTATTGTGTCCATGGCTTGAAAAAAAAAAAGTTTGCTTGTCCACATTTCTGGTTAATAATCTGGTTTTGAAAGGAATGGGTCACAACCTTACCTTCCCAACTGCCTGTTTTGGATATTATCAAGGAAATGATATCATCTTAGGCAAATGTTGGAGTGTCCTTTAATACCTCATTACTCATTACTCTTTTAGCCTTTTGGATGAATATCGTCAACTTTATGAATTGCAAAGGGCAAGACTTGAGGCTCAGATTCAACAGTTAACACAAGAAAAAGAGCTATGGAGCAATGCTACATACGATTTGGCCCTCAAGGTAGCTGCTGAAAGAGGCACAGAGCACTCTTGCTGTTTGATAGTTATGTTGGCAAATTCACGAGCACTTTTATTGCCTGTTTTGTTTTTTCATTTAATAATTTGTCACTTTACATAACTTTTTTAATGTGTAAAATTAGTAGCAAATAGGTTTATCCTCAAACAACCTGTGTAGAGTACAAATTATTTTAATTTATGAATTGGAACAAAGTGTGGACATATTACATTACATCCTATTCAAGCTGAACAAAGAAATAACACTTACATTTCTCCCTAAAATTGCTGATTTCTCTCAATGCAACGTCTAGAAGTAAATTGTTACTACTTTAAGCCAAAGAACAAAGGGCCTTTCCAAACAATGTTCTTATTGTTTGGATCCCCCTCAAGAAATATACACTCACTACATTTTCACCCTTCATGTAGCTTCACCTTTAAGTGGACAGTTGGAGGAAATCACATTTTTCTAGCAATAAATTGGAAGTCCACCCACTCACCCCACTGCCAGCAGTGGAAGAAGGCATCTACATATGGGTTAAGTCTTCCCACTCTAGGAAACCTCCATCTACTGCTGGGGGGGGGGACCCAACCTTTCCAACAAGTAATGAGCATTCCATTTTTTGTTTCTGGGAATGCAGAATTTTCACATAGTTATCTCTCCATTGCTCTTGGGAGAGCAAAGTGTCCTGTGGTTATGCAGGTTTCTTGGCCAGCTGTTTTTAGTGCCAGTGTCATCTTTGGTGATGACCAATGTGTGATGCTGTTCTTTCCCACTTTGTAAACAGACCATATAAGAAGAGTCACAAGAGGGAAGGGTACATGAAGGATCACAGTAGAGCAAGGCAAAGGACAACAAGAAGCACAGTTAGAACCTTCAGTTAGAACCAGAGATTTTTAACTGGTGCCTTTGATAAGCCTACCATTAGACTTTTGGGGAATAGATGATTCTGCCTGTTTTTGTTTCCCGCATTTCAAGTTTTTTCCAGTCACAAATGGATTCAGTCCCATTTCTGCATCAGTTTGTGAACTTTAAAAGAAACAACTAAACAGATGAAAATAGCCATCTCTTTCAGGTTCAGATTTCTCTTGATATGTACCACCTTATGCAGTTTTTCTAATACACATATTTATATCAGAATAATACCAGCATAACATCAACATAATTTAATTAGGTGTTGCAAATATGACAATCCTCAGCAGAGTGCTCAGGATCTACTATCTACCTTTAAGCAAAGGTAATTGTTTTACTTTATATGGTTCATTATGGAGATCTTGAGAGAATGCAGTTATCAAACATATTCAGTGAAGTTAATGTGGCACCTGACATTGCTTGCAACTGTTCCCAGGTTAGAGGAAGTAACCCCTTCTGTGTGAGATGGGAGGATAAGCTTGAAAACAATAGGGCAACCATTTCTGGTTATAATTATGTAAGAACAACATCTTTGGGTGCGTGAGTGGGGCAGAGGTACACTGGATAACAAAGTATTCCTTACCTGTGGGCTCGGCACCAGAAAAACCTTAAAAAATGCTACCTGATAGCAACAGATGTACAAAACTAATTGCAGAAGAAGGGTGATTGCTCAAGAACTTCAGGCAACAGATTGAAAAGAAAGAAGTGAGAATTCTGGAGGTTTATAGCTAGGATTCACAAATGAGATCAGCCACATGAACAATTGTGGCCCAAAACAGACAGGCCAAAAGAAGTGGCTTCCAGCTGCTTTGAGAGAGTGGCATTTAGATGACGCACACTCCCAAAGCAGCCTGAAGCCACCAGAAAAAGGAGCAGGAAAAATGCGCTTCTGCCAGCGGCTTGCTCCTATGGGGTCATCTGTTTTGCCCCATAGATAAAGAATCAAGAGGAGGAGGAGGGGGAAAAAGGACAAAGTAAGTGGTGAACCCCAAGAAAACCCCTCTGAAAATCCAGTCTGTTCCAAGTTAAAAGAGGAGGGAAAGCAACTATAATTCAACATGTTAGGTAAGCCGTGATGTTGCTATAACATTGAAGAGAAAATTGATGTTAAAATGAATTTTTTAAAAAAATATATAAATGTATAAATAACCTGCGGTAGAAGAATTTGACACACCAACTTAGATTAGTTAAAAGCAACACAAAATATATGATTTTCATAAAAAAATGACATGGTATTATTCTGCATGCAAATCAGACACCTGTTCAACATTAATCAAGGTCTTTCTTCAGACTGTCGAAAAGTAGATAAATGCAAAGTATAATATGAAGAATGATGATCAAAATATTAACAGATGTATTTCATATTTATAATTGCAAAATAAAAGGGGAGTAATGTGTTAAATATACTAATCTTTATCATTAATTAGATTTTGCTTCATGTATTTTCTCTTCAGGTTTGTTGTTGTAGTCTTTTCTGTTTGTTTATTTTGTTCATGTCTTTGTATTGGGAAAATGAAATAATTTTATTTTAAAAGTAGAATCTCTTTGCCTTGAGGCACTGGTGCTGCATCTGCACTGCAGAAATAATGCAGTTTGACACCACGCTAATTGCCATGGCTCAATGCTATTGAATCCTGGGAATTTTAGGTTTTTTGTGGAACCAAACAGAGAAGGCAAAATGTCTCACAAAACTACACTTCCAAGGATTCCATAGCATTGAGCCATGGCAGTTAAAGTGGTGTCAAACTGCATTATTTCTGCAGTGCAGACAGTCTCTGGGAGAAGTTTTTTTTTTTTAAAAAAGAAAGATCAAACCTTAATCAAACCTTGCATCTCTAACTTCATTAAGCTGCAATCTTACAATTATCTTCCTGAGTTTATCTTGCTAGATTTTTGAGCAAACGCTTTGCCACATCTTATCTGTCCCTTTAATGTTCTTTTAATATGCCTTTTTAGGTGATTGAAAAGAATAAGCTGATCTTGGCTCGCAGAATGTATGGCAGTGAAAAAGCTTGGCTTAAAGCCATGAGGCACTTCATAATTCTTATGGAATCACAGGTAGCTATTACTTAAGAAACCTATTTTGGGTAACAGGAGAGTGTGGTATAATCTGTGATGAATCAGATATTGTTTGTTCCAGGAAGGCTGTATGTGTCCTGTATGTCCTAGCCCTTCTTTTAGATCAAGATCCAAACCAGCAAATTCATAATTGTGTTGGCAGGTTTATTTGTGGTTACAGAAACATTAGACCCATGATGTCTTATACAACACTGCAAATCTTTGAGTGAAGTGATTTGAGGATTCTTGTACATGGGTCATGTATGCTCTTGCATAAGATCAGTTTTAGATCTGATGTTACTTTTCTAGCACAGAAAATCTGAGTCATCACAGCATACTTTCTAAAAGGGGAAGAACATGTTTAGATCTCAGAGTTTTTCCTAATGGTGTCTGGTCTGCCTTGCCCCCTTTTTAAAGCACTGGTATACATGACACCCAATAGAGCTACAGAATAATGGGCTTCTACTATCCACTTCATGTGGAAACTGCTGTGTTTATATTCCCCAGTTCTACTCAATTTAAGTTCATTGTAGTGAGTGAGAGATATAGCGTAAGTTTCATGTTCAAAGTCAATTATCTGAAATCTAGAATATTTGAATTAGACAAGCAGCCTGCCAACATCATTCAAGTTTGGCCATTCCAGTGACGTTGTACCGGGTTTTTACCGTTTCTGTAGAAATTTTGTTAGCCAATTTTGTGTTAACATCTCTGAAGCTTGAAATTTTGGTGACAATCTCACCAGATCAGGTATTTGTACAAGATTCTCTGTGTGTATTTTGTAGAAGATTATGTGTGTATATTTTAACTATGTGTGGCTTTATAGAAACTATTTTAATAAGCAAATATTTTAGTTTATTTTTAAGTAATTTATTTTCTGTTTTATCTATTTATATTTAACATTTTAAACTGTTGTATAACAGTTGGGGTGCTAGCAGGTTGAGGGGTGATAAATATATACTTCAAATAAATAAGAAAGCTGCTAAACAGACTGTGTGTGTGTGTGTGTGTGTGTGTGTACACTGTTCAATACAATGTAGATATTAATGTCTCAGATATGCATCCCATCTTCCAATTGTCATTCTAGGGATAGATCTATATTAGTAAATGCAGTGTGCTATTTTTGCTTGAATACTTCATACATAGCTTCAGACTATGTTGGGCTCTTCCTCATGGATGTAGGTAAACACAGTATTTTCTCATGATAGCCTGCTCTTTCCTCTGCAAGATCAATTTTTGTCTAGAGCATGCTGCCTCAGAGTGTGGTGGAGTTTCCTTCTTTGGATGTGTTTAAACAGAGGCTGGATGGCCATCTATCAGGAGTGCTGTGTTTTTTGTGTATTCCTGCATGGCAGGGGGTTGGAATGGCCCTTGTGGTTTCTTTCAACTCTATGTCTTTGCTCATATATTGTTAGAGAAGTAGTGGCGGGGGGGGGGGGGGGGGGGATAAAGAAAATTCAGTCCATCTCAAGAAATAGTCAGAATTTCTAAAAAGCCGAGACTTATGGCAGACAGCAGTGCATCTGTTAAGAACAACCCACTATATCCAGTTAACTTTGCAGCAATGAGATCTTGGTGGTAAACACTGTGGAATTATGAAGAACTTAATTTGCTCATCAATTTAAGCATCCACTACAGAGAGGTTTTTTTAATGATTATTTTGATACTCATGACATCCAATCTAATCTTGGTATGGCTTTCTCTTCATTTTTTCCTTCTGATATACTTAGGATGCCACTGATCTTACAACTCTACAACAACTGACACAGGAGTTTCGGGAGCTCTTGAGCCAAATTGGCATACAAGTGCAGCAAACTGAAGAAACTAGCAGGGAGAGGGCAAGAAGTATTCAGAATGGTTTGAATGGGTGGCTCAATTACTTCAACAATCACATTCTGTGAGTCTTGAAGAGTGACCATTTACCATTGAGTAGTTCTATAATACTTACCAGTCACATGAGAATTATGACAGTCCTTTGAGTTTTAATGTGGAATAATAATACTTAGGTCTTATCCCTAATGTCTTACCCTGAGCTCCAAATTAAGGCTGATGTCACACACCCCTGATCTAAAACATCAATCCTAAATTATTTTTTAATTTTATTTTTGTTTTGGATAACATACTCATCAGTCGGGACTGCCAGAGTAGTTTAAAATAGTTCTCTGGGAACTAAAGGTGAAAAGAGACACTGGCTGGAAGTGTTTATGAGATTGTAAGGTGGATTTACAACATGAGAAAGTTTGCAATTCATGTTTACAATTCTTGCAGCATTGTAATGACTGCAAAATAGAATTAGAGAAATTTTCAAATGATAGCTTTATCACTTGTAAATTTCTCTAATTTTGTTTTAAAACCATCCACGTTGGGAGATACATCTTATGCTAGCAAATTTTGTAGTTTAACTGCTGTGTGAAGAGGTACTTCCTTTCATCTGTCCTGAGTCACCACCTCCATTAGTCTTCAGTGGATGACCTAGGGTTCAAATACTATGAGAAAGAGGGATAACAATCCCCTGTCTCCACACCATGCATAATTTTATACTGCTCAGTCTTGTCTTTTATTGCTTGCTTTTATCTTTTTCTTTTCTCTTTCTTTCTTTCTTTGTAAATTAGAAAGGCCCATATTTTATAACCTGCCTTGAAAGGGAAATTGCTCCAGCTGCCTGATCATTTGGGCTGCACTTTTGTGTATCTTTTCCAGTTCTACAATATCCATTTTTATTGTAGTCCTAGAATAGACGTATATAAAGGAATTATGATGGCTGAAGTATTTTTTAAAAATTCCTTTCCTGAAGATTGTCAAAATGTCTTAAACTTCTGCAGAAGCAGAATTTATTGAAACCAACACTCTTGCAACAGGTAGCAAACCTACCAACCCTACATGAAATTCCCTGAGAATCTTTGAACCCACATAGCTTCACAGCTAAACAATTCACAGTGCCAAACTCACCTTGTCTTGTTCTCCCTAAATTCAAGCAATAAAGCTGGCTCTGAACTGTCTCTTTGCCCTCTGTCTACTAGTTCTATTTCCAAATACCTAAGGCCATGATCAAGTAATATTAAGGTGGTTGTTGTTGTTTTTTGTCAAATCCCTGTTTCTCTCCCAGAAAAAAAAGATTAAAACAAATAAGATAGTGCCAGGATTGGTTAACCCTGTCATGTTTTAATGTTTGAAATATGTATTTTGTGTTTGCATTTCTTTTATTGGCAGTAGAATCACAGGCCTGTGATGGATAGGCACACTTGATTTGCTGTAGTTATGATATGTTACATTAATAGTTGTGTTAGTGTCACAGTATAACATGTGGCTGTGTAATTATGTATTGTTTGATCATATATGCCATATATATGGCATATGGACAGGTTGATTTTTGTTCATAGTAGCTAAAGCCAAGCTGATTAATATGGAAATGCTAAGATGGGCTATCTCTGAAGGAAAGAGGAGACAGTTGGAATGTCAGATGTATATGGGTGGGATTTTTCTGTGAAGCTTTTATCAACTAGCTGTCCATTAGCTGAGGTGGGAAACACTGACAAAACTGAAAGAGACTTTATGTTATGGGGACATAAATCTCAGCTTTAACCCACCAAATTTATGGTGAGAGTTACACTTCTGTATGTTTTGAATGTGGTATGCGGGGGTAGAAACCCAGTTCTGTCTAAGACATTTTCCTGGTAACATCTCTGCAACTTTAGAAATAAAGTCTTGCTGTTTAACTTAGGGCCAATGCAGATGGCCCATAAGGGGCGGCTCTGTGCCGCCCCTGGGAGCGGTAGATCAGGGCTGCAGGAACCACACACCACAGCCCCGATACACCTTTTTGCTGCCCCCCAAAGAGCGGCCAAATGTGCTCCTTTTTGGGGTGGCAAAAAGCCGCCCTTAGAGCCACCACTGCGGCTCTTTTGCGCCCCTTTGGCGCAGTGTGTATGCATGCTGTGCCAACGGGGCACCCTGATGCCACATGCTATGCAGTTGGGTCCGCAACATCGGGGCGGAGTCGGGGCAGAGTTGGGGTGGCCGGCGTGCAGTCGCCCTGCCCCAACTCCAACCCCAGGCCAGCCTGCATCCACCCCTTACAGAGGATTGATTTACTGAGTTGGGGGAAAGTTCACCCAGTTCTTGATAGATAGCTCAAGTCCCCAATAATGTGCTCCTAGAAATGAGGAGACACCCATGCCATAACCCAGTAGGTTCCCCTGAAAAATCTAGCAAAATTCTGTCAGCCTGTTGGAAATGGGTGGTATGCTTTCTGAAGCATAACATAATTCCTGATAATAGTACCTTTGATTAAAGGGGTTCGTGGGGTTTGCAAAATTTTTGTAAGTTTGTTATGTAGTCTCTCAAGTAAGATGTTTATACAGAATGAGTTTATTGACTATTTATTGTATTTTTTACAATGCAATTTCCTCCTTCCCTCCTTGACATTTTAGTGGAAAAGCAAATTACACTTTGGCAAAGGGAGCCTCTTTGCTGGATCAAATCCTTGTGGATCTCAAAGTCTGGGAAAAGGTAAAAGGCTTCTGCACCAATGACAATGAACAATATTATGCAATATTTATTTGTGTGCCTTTGCTTTATGTGGACCACATTCTTTATATTGGATGATTTACTGATTTCTGTAGATTTAAGCTTATCTACACATTCCAATGAATCTGGACTGCAGGTGGTTTCTCTATTTCAAGTGAAATGGTCAGCATTTCCAATTCAGAGCTCTGCCATTTGGATAAGCATCAGCTCTAAGAATTTTCACCAAAGTGCTGATGCCTATTATAGCTTACCTGAGTCAGCAACAGTGTACCTGTTTCCTTATTTGGATAGCATCTTAGTAAAAGCAAAAGGGCAGGATAAAGTGATGCATCCCAAGAAGTTGAATTTTGTTTGGAGAGTCATGGATTCTTAATAAATTACAAAAAGAATCTCCTGAATCTGATGAACATTATAACTCATTTAGGAGCTCAGATAAACATAGAAAAAAGTTTCAATCAATCAATAGTTGTATTGTGGTCAATTGAATGAACATATTCCAAAATTCATATACATACATAAAATACATACATACTACGAGCATTAGTAAATATATATACACTTACAGACATTACTAAAATATAAATATAGATGTAAATATAAGTCATATGGACTATAAAATATAAAACATGAAATAAAAAAGCATACACATATAATAAAAACCTAAACATTTACTAAAACCTTATTTTCACTGATTTTAACTGCAGCAACACAGAATTTTGCTATCTTGGTCAACACTACAGTTTGTTTGTTTCAGATACTGACTGAGGAATTGGCACTGTATGGAGGGGATACCCTTTTAGTGAGACAAGAGCCCCTCAGAACAGCTGCCAAACTACAAAAACAGTGGGTGGACTTGGGATTTGCTGTGCTTGGCCGCCACAAAGATCTCCATGACAAGATGCCTTCTGACTTGAAGATGCTGGAGGAAATCAACAAAAAATCCAGCACACTCTGTGAACAGTATCGCAGAAGGATTGGTGCAGAGAATGGTGAGAAATGGTTGGGTGTGCCCTGAAGGACTTCCTTGGATAGAAAAAGAGTCCAGCAGAACTAATGAAAAAGCTTTGCCTGATAAGATTTATTAAGTATGCAGTTCTAAGTATTTTGGAAGCAAGGTCCAGTGTATGTATAGAGTAAAAGCAAATGGTAAAGCCTTTTCTGGAGCACTTTTGTAAACAAGTTAGAATTAGAGGTCACATTTGGCTCAACTGGGACCTCCCATTCCCCCAAAATGAATAATCAAATGATCAAAACAGGATAGGATGGGAAAATACAATTGGCTAGTATGTGCTAGTGTTTTAAAAAAAATGCTCCTAAATTTTCACTGCCATTGATGGAACAAACCTAAGTAAACCATGGATTAGAACTTTTAGAAGTATGTTCTCTCTAAAGTCAAATGTTTTCTTCACATGCACAATAGTGAATAAAAAAGGTATAATTTTACATACAACACAATTGACTTGTGCTGTGCTTTAGATCAAACTGATTGTTAAAAGAATTTATCTGGTAGGAACCCCATCCTAATACTTAGGCTAAGGAGCTGTCAATGAGGTGAAGTGGCCCTCAACTCTGGCCCCCAGGTGTCACCAGAAGACAAAACCAAGGCTGGGTATCTAAGTCTTCCTGAAGTATTAATGGTGGGGCATTGGCCAAAAATCTATTGGCCCTCAGATCTAGCCTCAGATGTCAACAGAAGGTGAAATCAAGGCTGGGTATCTAAAGGATGCCATATCTTCCCGAAGTATTAATGATTGGTCAAAAACCTATTGCTTGCTTTTCATAGTGGCCTTTCAAGAAAACTAGTTCTTGAAAAGTACTGGTATGTGTCATTTCATTTTAATGCTTCATATTTTGTTAGTGATTGTAGTAAATGGCAGCAATACTAATCTGTACCTTACTGCAATATTTAAAATCTCTGAATCTGCCTGTTGCTGGATACACAGTATGTTTACCCTGTCCTTAATGTGTTATTTGCCAGCTGTCTGTTTTGCTAACATCATTTTTTGTTTTATATTTTTTGTGTTCTTTAGGGTCTGCCAGGATTTTAACAAGTTTAGTACATGGTTTGGAGGACTGGACTTTTAAGCTACTAGCTGGCAAGCAGAAGTGTGGATTCCATGAAGCTGATTGGATCAAATTTTTCCATAATGTTTCTGAATGGCTGGCCCAGATTGAAGATCTGTTAAAATTTATTGGTACTAGTGACACACCAGAGGAACGAAAGTTTAGAACATTTAAGGCTACACCGTAAGAGCAGATCTTTCTTAAAACTGTTTGTTTCTTACTGTCTGGAGAGCTTTCTTTTATCTGGGTTATTTTTTTTTAGTAGAAATCTTCAGGTAACAGTCTTTCCCTTCTGAATCCTCAATTGAAATCTCATGTGTGTGTCAACATATTTGAACAGATGCTAAATAATAGTTTTTAAAAGAATGCTGAAGTCCAGAAACATTTGTCATCTACAGAAAAGCAAGCAAAGAGTCTTCAGTTCCCACTGTGAACAGCAAGAAGGTTTACCAGAGCTCTCCCTTTGTGCATCTCAGCTGGTAGTTGAGAGAATCTCCATTACTGAACATGCTGGGTTAAAGTTAAAGCTCTGCCTGTGTCATAGCTTTACTGTACATGTGTAGCAGAGTGAGGTGCTGGAATACACTGCACTACTGCTGCAATGAGATTACAGGTTTTAGTGCTCTGCTTCTTTGAAAATGCCTCACAAAGGAGTTTATCACATGGGGGGCAATCTGCAAAAATCCCATGCAGAAATGGGATTTAAAAACCAGAAAACCCCCACAAAAGTGGGTAGTTTTTCACACACAGCGGGGTTAATGTGACATTAACCTGAACAGAAAGTAGACAAAACCCACTCCTTTTTACTTTCGGAATTTTCCAAAAGTAAAAAGGAGCAGGGTTTGTCTAGTTTCTGTTCAGGTTAATATTGCATGAATTCTCATTAACACTAATGTTGTCTGAAAAACAACCTGCTTTTGTGGGTTTTTTTTATTTTCTGTTTGGGTTAACCCCGAACATTGTCTGAAAAACTACTTGCTTTTGCAAGTTTTTCTCCCCAGTTTAAATCCAGTTTCTGCATGGGATCCGTCCTGTGTGATAAACTCCATTGAGAAATCCAGCACAACGGGGAAATGGGTAGGCTAGAATTACCATATATACTCAACTATAAGTCGACCTCATATATAAGTTGAGGGCAGGAATTGGGGTCAAAATTATGAATTTTGATATGACTCATGAATAAGTAAAACGTAGGGGCATGTAATGAAGGATGTAAATGATGAAGCAAAGGAAAATAATGTGAAAGAACTTTAAAAATTTCAGCAGGCATAACTATTTGTACTCATACTGAAGGCTGGAAGGATGAGATACTAGAAGGGGGTCAGTGCTTCCAGTACAGATTAAACTCTTGCCTTTTGCTAGGGGATGGTTCACACAGTCACCCCTCTGTTTTTGTGGACTTGAAGTCCACAGTCTCAATTATTCATGGAGGGGTGAGTCCCATTCAAGCTTGAATATATGCGAGTTTCCATTTTTGCGGGGGGGGGGAAGGTCTGGAACGGATCTCCCACGAAAACAGAGGGCAAGCTGTGTGTTAACTCATATATATATATGAGTTAAAGTACAATACTTACATTGACCCATGGATTAAGTCGACTTGGGTTTTTTGGGTCAGTTTTTTAACCTAAATTTCTAGACTTATACATGAGTATATACTCTTCTGTGTGCTTTAGTTTTCTGTTTATAAGATTGTCCATTTTTATACGATGATGCTCTCAAAACTGGCACCATCTACTATAGACTAAAATATTAAAGTCCCATAATGCATAGTAATGTGAGGGCTCTCTTTTGGGTAATACTAACAATAGGGAGATAAGGGCTCAGAAAGGGGTTTGTGTCAAGATTGAGAGTGTGAGAAATCAGTTGAAGGGGATTGTTGAGGGTTAGGCAAGAATCAGCCACCTATCCCTATATTAATGTATTAGTGAAGTGGTTTATTGCTGAAATTAGTTATTATTTTTACTGTGAAGAATTTACAGTGCAGTTTTGTCAAGAAGCACATAGGCCATTTAAGTTTCACTATTGTCCTTAGATGAGATACAAGCACCCTATGTATTTTCCTCCATGAATGGGAAAGCCATTTCAGAGGGTCCATTTCTGAGAAGATGGATGACAGGACAAAAGATCTAAGCAGCCCTTCTTTCCACCACTCTTTTGCTCTTAAAGACAGACCCTGAAGGAAGAAACAGAACCAAGTATGAGTGCAATGTCTAGTTTGTGCCTTAGAGAGTATTCTTACAGGTCTATCACTTAGCCAGTGTGAGGAACTGTTTGCGTTGACCAGAATCTGTGGATTCTCTTAGCCCATTTCAGTCATGGTTTTATAACAAGGATGGGCAACTATGATGTGGACAGAGCCATTTTTTCATCTCTATTCCTTCTCAGTGGAACATAGTGATGTGTATGGGACATTCTGAAAGTCATCTGGTATCACTTCCAGTTTTGCTTTTGCCTCCAAATTGACTATTATATTAAGGTGGTTTGAGGGAATGTAAGGGCCAAATATGACCACTGTACAGTCATATTTTTAGCAGCTTTGTTGTGGTTTAGTTGATTTGCGGATTACTTTTTGCTTTTTTTATTGATGAGGCTCAGGGGCTTTGGGGTGCCCTGAAGGGCTTGGGCTCTGCAAAACTGGGGTTGGAGTTTCCCTACCCCTGTTTTAGAAAGTGGGAGTCATTGATCTAGAAACACAGGGCTTACCTTTGATTTGTTGACTGCTTCTCTTAAGGGTACCACCAGAAGAATTGTTCAGAAAGATTCAACAGTGGATACTGACAACAACCAATGGTTCTGAAAAAGAAATTATTCAGCTCACACAAGAAGTATGTATGCTCATATTCCACATGTTCCATTAGCAGGACATGCTTGTTGCTTAATTAAGATTGGAGGCAGTACTTCAGTCTTTAACATCTTTTTGGATGTTCTGTTGTTTCCTTTTCCCTATATTGGGAAAGATTGAAATGATCTGGTCACAGTTAACACAGCTATAGGGCAGAAGTATCCTATCTTACTGAAAGCTGAATGGCAAGGCTAGTATGCTGCAATTTAGGAAGGACTGGTAAGGGTAATCTGGGAGGCAAAATTAATGGTTAATCTACCTAGCAATCAGTACTGTTTAACAATGGCACTCTCCTGTATTTTTCTTTCAAAAGAAAATCTAAAAATAATGAGCAGTGGGAGGGTTGGAATTAGAACCAAGAAAAAAATAGAGAGGTTATTTTTTTCAAATTCAATGGAAAACAGGAAGAAAATAGTTTTCCCAGGATGGTAGTGGGAAATACTACTGTCTTGGAGAAAACCATTCCCACTTCTATCCTGGGAAAAAACATTTTCTATTTAAATATTTTGTGAAATCATAGAATCATAGAGTTGGTAGGGCCCCCATAGGCCAATGAGTCCAACTCCCAGTTCAGTGCAGGAAATCCAGCTAGACATCCAGAGAAAAGATACACCACCACCTCTCTAGGTAATTGGCTCCATTGTTGAGCCACTTTTACTGTCAAGAAGTTCCTTCTAATGCCAAATCAAAATCTACCTTCTTGTAACTTAAAACCATTAGACCCAGTCCTACCCTCTGGGTAGCAGACAACTAAGGGGGGATGCAGACCAGGGCGTCGGGGACGCCCTGGTCCGGAGCGCCGCGGGACCGCAGCCTCCGCACCGCGGCGCTCCTGCGGCGACCCTAAAAGGAGCTCCAAATTGGCGCTCCTTTTAGAAGACAGGGAAAGTGCGCCCTAAACGCGTAGGGCGCACTTTCCCTGTCTTTTCCGCTGCAGCGCGTGCGGTTGCTGCGGCGGGAGGTTGCCCCGGAAGCGCCGGCCGTGAGGAGGGCCGGCAGCTCCCAGGGCGACCTCAGGAAGAGGAAGGAGCGCCGCTCGTGCGGTGGCTCCTCCTCTTCCAGGTCTCGCAGATGACTCTTTTAGTCATCTGCCGAGGCCCAAACCTGCACCACCCTCTTTTGGAGACAAAGGGCTTTCTTGAAGGTAGCAGCAGCATCCTTTTGATTTGTTTAAAAAACCTTAAACTGGTTGTACAGTTGATTCCAGGCAGGATCAAAGTTTAGACATTTGTTCCTTTCTGGACAACTCCCAGAATCTCTTAGCTAGCATGATGGCCATGCTGGCTGGGGAGCCTGGCAGTTGTAGTCCAAAAATAGTTTTTTGCAAGCTTTGGGCAGCAATCCCCACAAATTGCCACTTTAAATAATGCTGAATAGCCACCTTCAGAGTAAGAACAGATATACTGTCCCACAGCAAGTCTTGGGCCAAGATCCTATACACTTTTAGCATAGTGGAAATATACACCAGTGTAATATGCTGGACCCAACAGCTGTATACCTGAATGTGCAGTGGACACCATGGCTTTGAGCTCACACATTGAGCAGTCAGTTAGCTCTCTACCCACCTGAGTAAAGGTGTATGTGAAAGAAGGTTGTCTATGTGCCTGCAAAATTATTGGTTGCATTGGGATGGCATTTAAGCAACCCCTGAGAAAGTGCAATCACTTGTGTATTGATTTTTATGATACTGTAGTGTCCCAAAAGAATTCCAGCCATAGACTCTCTTCTGTTTTCTTCCCCAAAAAGGAACCACAAAAAGATTCTGTGTTCACACTACCTGACAATGGAGCTGGATAAAAAGGAGAAACATTTCTGACTGATGGCTACCAACACACACAAACACACACACACCTTTTACTATCCTGCTCAAGTGCTAGATGTTAATATTTGCTTTTTCATATTTCAAGCCCATTTCATGGAGCATTTACTCAAGTTTCCAGTGACCAACAGCCTGTCATGTCTTTCTATCCTGCATGGACTTGTGCCAAAATTAAAGAGGGAACATGCTGAGTGTCTGGGTTTACATGTGCTAAAGCTGAGTGTCACACCTATTTCTTGAAGAAGACTGTATATTGTCAACAGTTTTAAGGCTTAGTCCAATTGCTATGTTATGATTCACAAGTAAATATAACCAGATCTATGACAAGCTACAACGTAGGTGCCATGTGGACATGTAAGGGGGAAAGGAGAAGGGAAAAGAGAGTGGGGGACAGAATTAGGTAGTTGCCTAAAGGTTTAAAAATCTATAATAATAAATTGGATTTAATTGCAAGTTGGGAAGATCGTCCTAATGTGAACCTGAAGGCCACTGTTTTAAGGGAAGGAGTCCCACTTTTTTCTTTCTAGATGATGAATTCAAGATGGGGCCATGATTTTATTCTGTCTTGTCATGATCCTTACAGTTAGGTCATGTGCATATTTACTCAGAAATAAGGAGTAAATCAATGGAATTTGATTCTCCATATGTTTATCTTGGATTATTGTCCGAGCAATCATGTAGTTTCTTGAGAGATCTTGAATTTCCCTTGCTTTATGTTTTCTGCAGCTAAATGACCTCCACAATATTCTGAGCAAGTGGATGGTGAGCCTGCTGAATCACATGGTGCCAGAGTTCACTTCTTATAATACTCTCCCCTTGACTGAGGCAGAAACTACAAGACAGGCAGAACAGAAGATGCTAAACATCTTCAATTTAGAAATAGAAGCTACGAGTCTGGCTGCAAAGTTGAGCAAATTTTCGTGTTATATGGTCAGGTATTGCTGAATTTTCTGAACATCATTTGCATTATAAGATCCAGAATCCTGTTGGTTAGTCCCAGCTAGAATAGAGCCATTGAATCAACATTTGATTAAAGGCCATTGATTAATGAGTCTACTCTTGTGGGGACTAACTCGATTGTTCTCAGAGGGGTGAGGTACAAATTATTATTATTATTATTATTATTATTATTAAGGCCAAGATCATCTAATCAGGCTTGGGAAAAGCTTATGATTAAATAACCATGTAACTATGGCCTTGAGGAACCATGGGAAGTGGTTTGATTTGCTACATCTTGTAATATCTAGGTCTCAGCTTCCCATAGAGTAAGTACAACAGATTACCTGCCCTGGAACCTTAATTGACACATTGAATAGAGCAAAAGCTTTTACAGACTGCAATATCTTAAATAATAAAATGAATTGATGAAGTGGGCTATAGCCCACAAATGCTCATGCTATAATACAGTTGTTCCTCCACATTTTCAGGTTAAGCATTCACCAATTTGATTATTGACTGATTACTGTATTTGTCCCTGCCACAAAAAAAGGTTCTCTCTAGGCATCTGCAGGTCCTCCACTGTGACTCAGTGGTTGACTATGGTGGAAGTTGACCTGAGAGTCGGGCTGGAGGACCTACAGCTACTTAGAAAAAGCCCTGGTAGTGCAGTGGTTAAATGCCTGTACTGCAGCAACTCACTCACAAACCACAAGGTTGCGAGTCCAATACTAGCCAGGGCTCTGGCTCGACTCAGGTTTGCATCCTTCGGAAATGGCTAAAATGAGTACCCAGCTTGTTGGGGGCAATTAGCTTACAGTTGTAAACTGCTTAGAGACTGCAGAGTATGGTATGAAGCGGTATATAAATGAATAAAAAAATGTTCTCTTAGGTTAAAAAAACAGTGAGCATATATTTGCTGTTTTTCCACTTACTGTGCCCCCATCCCCCATGAAAATGGAGGGTCAACTGAATACATATTAGTTCTAAATGTTTCACAAGACTCTTTCTTGATTATGCTACCACAGACTAATGTGGCTATACCTTTGGAAACTCTATAGTATATGGTCGTAGTGATAGTATCTACCTCACAGGGCTGCTAGAGGATTAATTCTATAGACCTCTTATGTAAACTTTGTCAGGACTGGATGACTTTTTCTGGCCTTTATTTTAGTTCATAAGCTCCAAAGGTTTCTTGTTGATACTGGGTGCCTGATGTAGATAACAGAAACCATGTTTCAATCCTGTTTCTATTATGACATTCCTGTGGTGAAATTTCTGTGATGTTATCAGCTGATGTGAGGCAAGCAACACTCATTTATCTCCAGTCTTCTATCTGCAAAATGGAGATCATAAGCTTGATAAGGTTACAAGGGTCACAACACAGTGATATAGCAAAACGTTTCAAATACACTGTGTGAAGTTTTTTCCCTATATCCTCTATAGGAATCATGGAATCATAGAATCGTAGAGTTGGAAGAGACAACAAGGGCCATCTAGTCCAACCCCTGCCATGTAGAAACTCACAATCAAAGCAATCCCGACAGATGGCCATCCAGCCTCTGTTTAAAGACCTCCAAAGAAGGAGACTCCACCACTCTCTGAGGGCGTGCCTTCCACTGTCAAACAGCTCTTACTGTCGGAAGTTCCTCCTAATATTTAGATGGAAACTCTTTTCCTGTAGCTTCCATCCATTGTTCTGGGTCCTATTCTCTGGAGCAGCAGAATACAAGCTTGCTCCATCTTCAGTATGACATCCCTTCAAATACTTAAACAGGGATATCATATCATCTGTTAACCTTCTCATCTCCAGGCTAAATATATCCAGCTCCCTAAGTCACTCCTCATAAGGCATGATTTTCAGACCCTTCACCATTTTGGTTGCCTTCCTCTGGACACACTTCAGCCTGTCAACATCCTTTTTGAATTGTGGTGCCCAGAACTGGACACAGTATTCTTGGTGAAGCCTGACCAAAGCAGAGTAGAGTGGCACTATTACTTCCTTTGATCTAGACACTATATTTCTATTGAGGCAGCCTAGAATTACATTGGCCTTTTTAGCTGCCACATTATACTGTTAACTCATGTTCAACTTGGGGTCTCCTAGGACTGCTAGATCCCTTTCACATATAGTCTTGTAAAGGCAGTTGTCCCCCATCCTATATCTATGCATTTCATTTTTTTCTGCCTAAGTGCAGTACTTTACATTTCTCCCTACTGAAATTCATGTTGTTACTTTTGGCCCAGCCTTCTAATCTATTAAGGTCATTATGAATTTTGTTCCTGTCCTCTGGGGTATTAGCTACCTCTCCTAATTTGGTGTCATCTGCACATTTGATAAGCATGCCCTCTATTCTTTCATCCAAGTCATTGATAAAGATGTTGAATAGCACTGGGCCCAGGACAGAACCCTGTGGCACTCCACTGATCACTTCTCTCCAGGATGAAGAGGAGCCATTGCTGAGCACCCTTTGGGTTCAGTGGGTCAACAAATTACTAATCCGCCTAACAGTTGCATTGTCTAGCCTACATTTTACTAGCTTGTTTGCAAGAATATAATGGGGGACCTTGTCAAAGGCCTTACTGAAATCAAGATATGCTATATCTACAGTCCACAACTATCAGGTTACTCTCTTCTGGGCTGCAAGCAATATCTTGTCAAATTCATCTTCTCAAGGGGAGGGGAAACTACTTTGTTTTCCTAGCCTAGTACACCCTAGTGCTGGAATTGCAGAGATTCTGTGAAACACAACAGATTTCTCTCTTCTTTTTTAAAAATGTGATTTTTATTTATCTGTCCTTTGTCCTTTGAATCCTTTTCCATATGTTCTCTTGAATGGATTATGAGTGCCTTTGTGGTGACAGCTGCATTGCCCTGGTAAATTTCAGAAGTGGAAATTCTCTCTTCCCCAATTGTATATTTTTCACCCGGGTAAGTTGATTTTTTTCCTGTCTGTCCCAAATTAATTCAGTCTTCGACAGATCCTGAAAGATTCTGCTGACATTCTGTTCTGAATTGATGCATCTGCAAGATAATTTTCTCACACATGTTGGAAGTTAGGATGGTATTCCATTTCCCTATGGATAGAATAGCTTCTGTTAGGAGAATAGAGAACTTACTTGTTCCTCACTCATAACAGTTTTGGGAATAAAATTACATCATCTCTTCTATTTCTCACTGGCTGTGAGAATGTATTGTCTTGTCCTACCAGTGCTTGGCAAAGGCTCCTCATACAAGTGTCACTGCCCTTAGCAGGACAGCTACCACTACAACAATCAGGGATAATCTTTCTGTGGAAGGTGGCTGCTTGCACATTTTTGCTGAGATACATGTTTTTGCCTCAGCAGATGCTGCCTTTGGTGGACTATAACTGCTTAGGTAAGTCAGATAAATTGCTTAGGGCTTACTGAGTGCCGATTCAGATGGCCCGTTTGGGGCGGCACAGAGCCGCCCCGGGGAGCGGCAGATCAGGGCTGTGGCAACCCCACACTGCAGCCCTGATCCTTCTTTTTGCTGCCCCCAAAAGAGCAGCTCTTCTGCGTCCTTTTGGTTCAGCGTGTGTACACGTTGTGCCAGGAGGGTATCCTGAAACCACATGCCATGTGGATGGGCGTGCAGCGTCAGGACAGCATTGGGGTTGAGTTGGGGCAGCTGGCGTACGGCTGCCCCGCCCCAACCCCAACCCCAGGCCAGCCCTTTAGGCTGGTCTTCAAAGCCCCTAAGTGAAGTTCACAGTAGTAGCCATGAATGATACTATTTTGTTTCATCACCCAAGTATCTGATTGGCTTGGTTTTGGTTTGATTGCCCAGAGTTTCTAGTTTGCAGTTTGTAGAAATAGTAGTAGTTTTCTGAGACTAGCCCTGACCCAGGCCTTTTCCATGTAGTTATGTCATTGTGAGGCAGCAAGTATTGATAAATTGAAATAAATTATGGGAAAGCTGACAAAACCAAATGAGAAATATGCTTGTCCAGTAGAATAATGCCTATTTTCAACAAAGACTTGTTTACAAAAGGAAGGATCTTTTTCCATAGCCAGAAGGATTATTATTGGTAGATAATAATCAGTTTGTATTGCACACTAAGCAGTTTGTATTGCACCACAAAATAGTCAACACATATGTTATGTCAATAATATTTATGCAGCTCATGTTGCCCCAATTTCTAATGTGGCCAATGAAATAAAATTAAAAAGTCTTGTCTGCAGATACTTAGTAAACTCACCATAGAGGTAAGATGAGAAACAACAAAAATATCTTGGCTTGTAGAAAGTACAGCTTTGCTGACCTGTAGTTCTCTTGCATTTTGCAATTGTAGTTGTATCAGGTGAATATGGCAGATAGAACCAGAAGAGATTTAATGTGACTTGATACACTGTTATAGGTTGAGTGACATTATCTGTTTCCTCAGCTGTTGCAAGGAGATGGTTGCATCAATAACACGCAAGAAAAGGGCTGCTTTTGAACCAGATGCAGACGAGGAGCTGCAACAGTTAGAGAAGATCAAAGTATGTAAGACCTAATGCACCTTTCCTTTTTAAAAAATCTGTTTTAAAAGATCAATCTTACATCTTAATTGAAATATAATAACAAAAAGCTGTTATATGTATTAGTTTACAAAAGATATTTAGCACTTATAGAATCATTTGAAAAGTGCCAGACACTGGAAAAAATATTATTGACCATTTCCCAAGAAGACAAACACTATTCACTTAAATAACAAAACTCTTCTGGCATCTTAGACTAAAATTTTCTTTGGTATTAGCTTTAATGAACTGCAGTCTACCTCATCAGATGCATTAGACAAAGTGGGTTACAATTAATGGAAGCTTATACCTTGTCAAACCTTTTAGTATTTATGATGCCTTAAGATCCTTTTTTTAAAAAAAAGATATATTTTAATTCACATACAGTAGAAATGTTTAACCTAACAAAGCATAAAACGATAATAAATGTATAAGGGAATATATGTGTCTTCGAGATTACTAGCTTGTGATTATAATTAAATCTTGTTCCTATTCCTTCTAAACTACATACTTATATTAATAATAACTACTCCAACATCACACTTCTGCTTAATAATACTTACATTTCAAACCCCAAAACTACAACATTATTCTGATTCTTCATGAATTCTACAACATTCACGAGATGGCTGGAGGAACAATCCACTACTACTGGGTTTTCCTCGTGCCAACTAGGTCTGCAGGAGTTCTTTATTCTTTTTCAGTTACGGTACCTTCCGTTGAACTCCTGCCCTCCTCAACCAGTTTTATTTATCCTGCATACAGAGCAGTCACATTTTTGCCTCCTCAGCAAAACACCTTTAAAATTAGTTAGATAGTCAGGGAAACAAAGAAGCAATGGATAAAAATAGAGATGATGAAGGAAGGAAAGAGAAAGAAGCTGGAAGTAAGAACAATGCTTTAACAAGCAAACGTGAAAAGGTTTCTAAGGAACAAGGAGCCATGAAGAAACTTTCCCAGATGGCTGCCACTCAGTGAGCCTCTGAGGAACTAAACTCTGATGATTTAAAGATAATTTTTGTGACGACTAGCAAAAGTGACTCTGAGGATATAATTCTACTAGCTCTCCAGAGAGCGGCTGCGAACAACATAAAAATGCCTCAAAATTGGCTGGAAAGCAAGCCGAGGCTAAAAGGAAAGAAAAGGACTGTGTTACCTTGCAGGTACTTGAGAAATCAGCCATTATTCTGGAGAGGCAAGGGGAAACAGCCCCAAAGTTGCAAATGGCTGCTTGTGGCTGCCATTTTGCCAATTGCGGTTCTATTAGAAAGGGAGGAGCTGCCTCTGAACAGAGCGTCTCTTCTGGAGCATGCACAGTGGAATTGGCCTCTGAAACAGCTGTTAATAAGCGCACGGGCGCAAAGGAAAAAGCTGTAGTACCAACGCAACCTTGCACAACTCCGTAAGAGAGGCGACCCCTAGGGAAAAAGCTTCTTCACATATAGGTTCGAAGTCTCCATCTAAGCAGAATGAAGTGTCTGATGGAAAGGGAAGCTGCTCTCACTTATCAAATTTTATGGAGGAGTCAAATATAACCAACAAAAAAAAAAATTCTACAGTTCTTTAATTGGTGTATGAAGGTATGCCTCAATTAACAAGGTAGGATGTGGACATAGAGGACAAAGAGGAATCCACTAACATCAACCATTAGAAAAATAAGTGAAGAATTAAATTTACTTTTATAAAATCAGCAAGGACAATAGACAACTAAGGCTCAAACGAAACAGATTACTCAAAAAGGAATTAGTTCTCAAAATGAGTTAATGGAAGAGTGATGGTTCAGTTTCAAAAATTTCATTCAGGATAAGGAGAAACAGAACATACTTGAGAATACAACAAATAGAAAGAGGAAATTAAACGATGATGAGGCAATGCTACCACATAAGTGCATGAAGAAGTCCAAACATTTACATGATGATGATATGGACTTAGACCAAAGTTCACAGCATGAGGAAATAATAGATATGACTGACTCCTGAGGAGGACATGACTGACTCCTGAGGTAAAGATAATGATGATGAATTAGATTCAGACAGATTGTTTGATTGTACTTTTTTTCTTTTTTTTATTGTAACAAAAATATATTACATAGCTTTAAAGACACATTAATACAATATCCAGCTATAACAACATAAATCAAAAAGGTATGCTTCAAACAAATTATTGGTTAGACTGTTCTTATTATCGCTAAACTGACATATCTAGTTAATATGTTGTTGCATTATTTGTCAATTAAATTTCAACTTCTAAATTATTACTAAATTCCTTAATTATCCCATTTGATCACCGCTTAAGTCTCTAATCCCAGTATGTACTCTACTGCAGTTTGTGACAGATTGTATTATATTCCCCATCTTTTTTCACAATAAATGTATAGAGGCTTCCACTTTGTGTTTGTCTCATTTTTTAGTTTCCCATCTGCTATTTCTTCTCTCTTATCTACTTCTGCTATTTCCATTAATCTGTATAACCAACTGACAATAGAAGGTATCTCATCTGTTTTCCATTTATTGGCAATTTGAATTCGTGCTACAGTGGTCATAAACAAAAGAAGCTTCCATGAGTCATTTTTTTCTTGTTCTTCTATCATTTGGCACATATTAAGTAGATATATCTGTGGTGTGCAATCGAAGGTAATATTTAATATTTTGCAGGAGATTTTATGCACATCTTCCCCCAAAAATTTTATTTTAGGGCACGTCCACCACATATGCATCCATGATCCATAATCATTGTGACATTTCCAACAGGTGAATTTGTTATTTTTGTACATCTTAGCAAGTCTTGATGGTGTGAGGTACCACCTCGTCTCCATTTTAAAAAAGTTTTAACAATTAATTGCTGGTTAATTTATGTGTGGTGTGTCTAGCTTTTATCCAACTTTCTATCGAGATTTCTTTTCCAAAGAAATCTTTTCCAAAAGACCAGTGTATCATGCGGTCTTTTACTATGTCTTCCTCAAGCTTCCTTTCTATTAGAATGCTATATATGTTAGCTATCTGGTTTGGTATTTCCTTTAGAACAATATTATCTAGTTCATTGCTAGCTAAATAAATCCCATGTTGTTTCATGTCCTTTTTAAAGATATCCTGAATCTGGTGGTATTGAAACCAAGTAAATCCTGAGTCCTTTTTTTTTTTTTTTTGGATATCACTAAGATTGTTTAATTCAACGATCCCCGTTCTTTTATTTGTTGATGTTATACCTTCGTATCTCAACCATTCCTTTGGATATCTGAATCTATTTAGCAGGGCTTCTTGTGGTGAGAGCCAACTGGGCAAACCACGGTAAAAAAATTCCTTTATTTTTCCCCAAATTCTTAGTAGTGCTTTCCTTAATATATGGTGGCTAAAACCCCGATGTACCTTGGCTTTGTCATACCATAAGTATGCGTGCCATCCATATCTTAAGTCATGTCCCTCCAGAGCAAGTCTGTTGTTTTTAATCTGCATCCAGTCTTGGATCCATATTAAGGCACATGCCTGAAAATACAGTTCCAGGTCAGGAAAGTCACATCCTCCGTTCTTTCTTTTTTGTACAACTTTTAAACATCTTCATAAATGGGTTATAAGGATTCTAGGATTAGAATTGGAGCCACACTTGGAATGATGACTTACAAGGTCGCTTTTCTGATTGCCATAACATCAGCGAGGAGGATATCAGAATTGTATGCATTATCCATAAACTCAAATTACTGTAGAATTGAAAAAGACAGAGTAGTGTTAACACTGAATCCAACATTTTTGCCAAAATGTCCAAATCGTTGCATGATACCAGAGGTGTTATATCTTCCAAACTTTTGTCCTAATCCACAACAGGAGATGGAATACCTTGGACATTAGAAGAACTATAAAAGTGTATATAAATAGAACAAGATCTTTTAGAAAAGCAGAATCATTATTTGTTTCTTACAATCCTAGGAATATAGGTCAAAAAGCCTCTAAAATAGTTATTGGGAGATGGATTCAAAGTGTGTATTTTCCTTTGCTGTGACTGGGATAAAAAACCAAGACCAGGTCATTGGTTATTTAAATATTTATCAATCTTGTCAGTTGAAACTTTTTAAAATAAAGACGAAAAATATTTATAAAATAGTTTCTTTATTTTTTTCTTTATCTGTGGATACTGTCTTACCTTCCTGAATCTTGAAAATCCCTTTCTTTTCTCTGTTCTTCCTTAATTTGTAAACCAGCCATCTCCCTGGTTTATTGGCACTTTCAAAATATTTTTGCTTCCATATTTCATTTTTTCTCAGTTTCAGAAACTGTGTTCATTGTAAGCTGTTTTTTGCAGTAATTTGATCTCATTCATCAATTCCTTTTTCCATGGACTCTTTTTTAGTTCATTCTCTATATTTTTAATCTTGTCCAGTATTTTTTTGAGTTCTTTCCAATTTCTTTTTGTGTGTGTGCATTCTTCTGTATAAAAAAGCCTCTCTCAAACGTTTTGCTAGCACC
Organism: Phrynosoma blainvillii; assembly: GCA_026167975.1. NCBI lineage: Eukaryota > Metazoa > Chordata > Lepidosauria > Squamata > Phrynosomatidae > Phrynosoma > Phrynosoma blainvillii. The sequence continues at coordinate 162,273,625 of JANUYF010000004.1, forward strand.
CCAAACCGTTCTACCCTTTTTACTTTTACTTTTCTACCCTTTTTACTTTTCCTTAGTCTCAAAAAAAGTATTTTAAAATCTTTGCTTTCTTTCCATTTTCATCTTGCAATAGATTTCATTTAATCTCAAATTAAAAGATTTTCTTCTTCTCTCATTGGTGTTGCATTCCGCTCCTGAACTATGTTAAGAAATTTTGTCAGAAGTATTTTTTTTCTTTTCCGTTTCTATTATTACTGTTTCCCTTTCCATCATGATAATGCTCTAGATCAGTGATTCCTAATCTTTGATCCACCAGGTGTTTTGTACTTCAGCTCCCAGAAACCTCAGCCATCTTTGCCAATGGTCTGGGATTCTGGGAGCCAAAGTCCAAAAGACCAGAGTTTGGGAATCACTGCTCTAGATCTTTCCCATATTTCTCAAGAAAATCTCTAGTTTTCTGTTTGGTATTTAAAACAAATTTTTGTTTAAATCGAAAGGCCACTCCTTCCAAACTGAATTCCATGACACTTCAGTTTAGTTGTTAAGAAGTTATATTCCTTTCTTTTTAAAACAATTCTTGCAGCTGTATCTTTAAAAATCTCGATAACTTTCCCATCCAGACTAATCTATTAGTCTGATGTGATTGTAGTATCTCATCTCTTACTTCTCACAAAATGATTATTATACCTGTGAGCAATTTCCTCTCTCTTACACCTCAAGAATCCAATCTGAAGGCTTTATCCACTGCATACTTAAATTCTTCTTTTTTCTCTTCCCAATAAGTCTGACAAGGCATCCACATCCTTCCATTAATGTCCATTTTGTTGTTCTTATATACCTCTGAATCTTAAGGCCCTTGCTCTTCCTCTTAATTCAAGAAGGGCCACTGCATCCAGAACCCATTCTTTTCTTGCAGTCATTGTTTCAGTAAATTCTTCTAATTTCATAGTCCTGTTTTCTAAGGAAGTCAGCTTTTCATCCATCTTTTGCATATCCATTGAAATCTGAGCTAAAGATTATATCCTTCAGTTCCAGTTTCAGACATTCTCTTATTTTGTCTTTCAAGTCTTTCTTGAATGCTCTTCTCATATCAGTATTCCTCTGACACATCTCTCCTCTCATTATAGCCATCTCCTCTTTCATCTGCTTTCATCTAATTTCCTCTAAAATCTGTTGATTCCTTTCATTCATCTTAATTGGTTGATCTACTGAAGTTGTTCTTGGTCCCTGTGCAAATGGAGGCTGTCCAGTCTTTGATCTCAGCCTTGAAGCCATTTTTCACAGCTTTCATACTGTTTAAAAAGGCAGTTTCTTTTCCAATGTAATTACTTATCTTGACCATACAATCACTCGTAGTTTCTTTTTCTCCAGCAGATACATTTGCATTTATTCTCTTTCACCCAGAACCAAATCTCATTTTCTTTTCAGCTCCCGAGATGTGATAATGATGTTTTGTCTATGGAACAGATAAACAGCGTTTGGTTCTCATGTCACCCCTTAAATTAACCTCTTAGACTCAGTCCTATTATTTAAAAAATATCAAAGCCTTACATTTTAAAATAACTTCTTCACTTTCCTCAGGCAAATTCTTGGATTTTAAATTGCAAAATCTCTCCTGCAACTGTAATTATGTTTATAGTCCTTTTCATCTTTTCTTCTCAAATCCTAATTACTTTAATAGAAGTTTCTTTAATGGAGATAAATTGTTCTTATTCACTAAGGCTTAAGGCTTCACAATGTTGATGTTAGTTAAGAAAGCTGAATGCATGACACCTTTGTCCCTCTCAGTGGCTGGATGCGGCACAGATCAATGGACTCCGGTCTATTCCATTGTGTCCTTGAATAGATGACAATAATTTATGTTACTCTAATCACTGGAATTGGGCAACAGACTCCTCTGAGCTTCCTGTACCCAGAAGCAATTTGCCCTGGTTTAAATATTCCAAACTGGTACGCATCAAATTCAGTGCTCTACTTGAGCTCTTCGGGAGAAAACAGTATGAACAATATATTACTTTTCTTTACCTTTTAGTGACTGATTGCTTTTCCTTTATATTTGCAGACAGAATGCCTAGATTGGATTGAAACCTGTAATCTTCTTCTGTCTGGAATGAAGACTTCTCCCACTACCTTAATCAGTCAAGAAGAACTTATCAACCTTTTTGGGTTAGAGGTACTGAAAGAATGATCTTTTAATGAAAACACTAGAAAGAGTTCTGCTTTATATTTCACTTTTTTAGTTACTTGAATGTTATTTTACATTAATACAATGGATAATATGTATTATTATTTGGTTTGAGGGAGACATTGATTTCATCTTTTAAAATTCAAGGATAAGCCCATTTCCCCCTCTACAGTGGGATTTCCTCAGAAATTAGCACCTGAGCAACCAGATTTGCAAACTGAATTTGTGTACATGCTCCAGTGACCAATCAAAAAACAAAGGACACTTAAGTGCAAGATAAGTAAGTGGACAAAACTGGCTGATCTGACAAATGGACATCTTTGAGAGAGCATTTCTAAAAATGTGCTAAACCTCTTATCTGGGTTAACTCTAGATGACACATTTATCACATTTTTGTGGAAGCTTTCCTGCAACAGAGAAAGACATCTATTTGCTATAGCGTGTGATTTTCCCCTTACCTATGTGGATTTAATATGGGCTTAATGGGAAGTCTGACTGCTGAGGCACATATCTCTGATGGATTTCCACTGTGGGACAGAAAATAGTTTAATTGTGGAAAGTACTAATTCTTCTTAATGCTTCTGTAACACAATATCTATATAAAACAAAGCTTGTTACTGACGGTCAGTTGACACAGTAGTGGATATGGAAGCAGATTTTATGCTCATAACCATGTCTTCTATTCATCATATCCCCAAAGGAGTGAATGAGAACCATGGGAGAACACCACTGATGTGGGATGCCTCTGGCTTCTAATGACCTAGCTACTGACCATTGCTTATCTATTCTGAATTCTGTTTTGTTTGGTCATACTAGAATGTTGCCCAGTGTTGGGAACTTCTATGGATTACATTCAGTATCACCATTACCACTGTGTTTGCAACAGAGCTTTTGAACCACTGGAAGTCTATATCAGTGGTTCTCAAACTGTGGGGTATGACCCATTGGGGGAGCATGAGACTTCTTCAAGGGGGTGTGAGACTTGGAGGCCCTGATCCTTCCTCCTCCTCCACTTCCCAAACCTTTTCTGTCCTGAAGAGAAAGGCAAGGAAGGTGCTTGGAGCCTCTGCCTGCACTATTTCCTTAAAAAATATTAACTATAAATATCCAATAAATATTAACTATGAATGTGTAAACAAAAATATGCACACTAAATATGCACATCAGGAGCTCTGGTAGTGCAGTGGTTAAATGCCTGTACTGCAGCCACTCACTCACAAACCACAAGGTTGCGAGTTCAATACCAGCCAGGGCTCAGGCTCAACTCAGGCTTGCATCCTTCTGAGATCACTAAAATGAGTACCCAGCTTGTTGGAGGCAACTGGCTTACAGTTTTAAAGCACTTAAGAGACTGCATAGCATGGTATGAAGCTATATATAAATGAAGCTGCTATTGCTGTTGCTAAAGAAACAAAATATTTTTATTCTTATACTATGTTGAGCAGAGGAGGGGGTATGACGTCTGCATGTAGATGTAAAGGGTGCCATGAGGGTAATAATTCTGAGAACCACTAGGCCTGTGATGACGAACCTATGGCATGTGTGCCAGAGATGGCACGCAAAGCCCTTTTCTCCGGCACGCGGAGGGTAGGGAGAAGGAAGAAGAGGTGCACACCTGTTCCTTCTCCTTCCTGGCTATCCAAGGCCTTCAGCTGGCTCTCTGGTGCAGGGGGAGGAGGAGGAAGAGGTATTTGCTTGTTCCTCCTCCTTCCAGACCACCCCCCGGGCGGGGGGAATAAATCCCCCTCTGGAATTCCCTTCCGGAGGGCAGAAGTCCTGCTCCTGACACCAGGAAGCACCCGGTGCCAGAAGGCCTTTTAGTTTGGGTACTTGGCCCCTAAAAGGTTTGCCATCACTGCACTAGGCTATATGAAGAGAAGGAAAAGGAGGCAGTTTTTGCTGATACTCTGTCTTCTCTATAGGCCCTGAAAATCTGTACCAGAAGAGATTCCCCTATAGAGCAAAGGGAGGGGCCTGATGGAAAACAAAATAATTTTTTTCTCATCTGACCCTTTTTTTACTAGAGGTCTATAGGAATCAAAATACTTTTTGTTCAACATTGGATACAAGCCTGTATGTATATTTAGTACTTTGTGCATACAAAGTTGCAAAGGGCTTCATTGAATTGACCTCATAATTTGTCCATTCAGTAGCTCTGTGAGGCAGTGAGTTGCCTAGGCCCACTCACTCAGTGAGTTGCCTAGGCTCACTCATTGTTTTATATACATTACTATTTCCTGGCCATATATACCAGATCCCGATGCATAGAGAATTGATACTTAGTACTGAAACAATTCAAATTTCAACCAATACTCCAGAAAACCTAATGGTCTCATGTACATTTCTTTGATAGCTAGTTTGTTTAATTTTAATCTCATCCAAAAAAGATCCCAGGGAACAGCTTCTGTATATAACTAAAGTGAATACTTGACAATTATCCACATAGATTCCCTAATCATGACACAGTAAGTTGGTCAGAGGAGCAAATCAGCCAGCATCCCCTCTCAGGGAGTTTTAGGGGGGTTGCAGACTGCCAGAAATAGTGCAAATTGAGTCCACTTTTAGGGTTAGGATTAGTGCTAGGGAATCATGGGAATTGTTTTTTTTCTGAGACATTGAGCCTTCTCTGTCAGAGAGCTCTGGTGCCACAATAAAATACAGTTCCCATGATTCCCTAACCCTAACCCTTAAAGTGGACTCAATTTGCACTATTTCTGGCAGTCTGCAACCCCCCTTACTTAATTTTAATGTTGTTGATGGTATGTTTTTAAAAAAGAGAGATTTCTAAAAGTGGAGTTGAGCTAAATCTCTGAGGGAGAATTTTTGTGACCAGCTTTTTTATGTCCACTGCAGGCAGTTCAGTTAAAACGACAGTTGCCACCAAGGCCAAAATCTTACCTGGAGAGTTCCTCCCACGTTGAAAGAGAACAGACTCCAAAGGAAGACAAGAAAGATAAAGAAGCTGGTTCTAAGAAAGAAATGGAAAAGCCGGAAGCGCTGGAATCAGAGGTGAGCTTTCCCATTGGAAAATGGATAGAGCTATCTTCCTTTTTAACCAAGGCTGTGTGTATACCATGTAATTGTTGTATGCGTATGCAGTATTTGGTATCTTACACACAATTTGATATCCTCAGATATAGTATTTTTATAAATGGAAGAAATATTTGTGGCCCACATGACTGGGAAGAAGAGATTTAGGTTATATAGACATTTGCAGACAAAGACTCACAACACAGTGGAATTTGAGGAAAGGCTTCCAGTGGATTAGATTTGGGGCAGTTGATAGAACCAGCAATGATGTGGGCTGTTCTGTTGCTGATAACAGCACACGGAGGATCTACTTCTATCCAATGACACTGGGAATGAGAGGGTAATAAAGTAACTATATTGCCAGTGCTAGGGATGTATGAACATTTAATTGTTGTGTAATTTGGTTTCCCTTTCTGTTAATAACATGCCTTGCTATGTGCTGGTCTATGACCATAATAAAGATGAACTAGCAGACCTAGCCTTGCTATTCTGATCATGCTTGCTGATCCAACTTTGCCATGATCACCTACCACTCACAGAATGGTGTTCTGTATTGTTATCACATTTGTAAAAAAATTGATATTACTTTAGATTCTAGTCACTAAACTTAAAAGCAGTTGCTTGCTGCATATTTTGAATTCATCTAGTGCCAAAAATAGGCAGCGCTATGGATTTATACACTGCTGTATATTCCTTGCTATGTATTCACAAGAGAGAAGAGGCTCCTTTCTTCAGTTTTCCATGCAGATTCCTATTGTTCAGAAAGCAGTCCTTATCTCTAGAGTACAAAGTCTACAGATTTAATGCCACTTTAAATGTTATAGTTTCTCCACAAAGAACCTCAGGAACTTTGATTTGGCTTAGCATTGAGAATTCTCTTGGAGTTGAGGTTATTTATACCTGTAAAGCAACTAAGCCCAGAGTCCTCAAACTCTTGAAGTCACCTATAGTTGCTCCTTTTTTTCAGCAGCAGATAATCCTTCCTAGAGTTTTAGTATTTCAGATTCCCTTCCAAGGTGTGTGTGAACACCTTACCCAAGATGTGTACACCACATGTACTCCACAAAGGAGAATATAGGCCTTGTGTGGAACATGAAAATGGGTAAAGATTGTGTTATTACTCATTACATTGTAGCATACATAATTGGAGCTCCTTTAGTGAAACATTGTGCTGTCCACTCCTACCTTTTTCCTTGCAGGGGACACCCTCTGTGCCCAGCACCAGCATTGCTGACCAAGCTGAAAGCGCTGAGATCATTCACCCAGTCAGATACATTGGTGATGATGCTAATGTATACACCAGGTCTCTCAATGTGGAAGAAATCACAGTCTCGGGGGTATGTACTTAGAAATATTCTCTAAACAGAGCCATGTGACCTTATTTTAGGACAAGGTGAGATTTTGTGGGTTGATATTGGGTTTCTTCAGGGGCATCAGAGAGGAGGATGGGCAACTAGATCTGAGCCATGGGGCTCAATCCCATTGAATTAAATGGGAATTGTGCAAGTACAAAGGGTTACTGTTGTGCAGCCTAGTTCATTTCAATTAGCTTTATATAGAGGATAACTTTACAAACAATAGTAAGAGTAGTGCCAATTCAGTTTTTTTCAGCCTCAGACATCAACATGTATAGGGCAGACCAACTATATAAGAACATAACAGAAATCATATCAGAGGTCTAGCTGATCTGTTCATTTAGTAGCCAACCCCATGTCTGTGAGAAGCCTGTCAGCAGGACATGAGTGCAAGAGCACCAGTAACTAATATACAGAAGCATCCTGCCTGAGTTTGGAATATATATCCATATTAACTAATAATAATTGATATCCTTGTCTACCATGAACCTATCCAGTTCTCCATTAAAGCCATCCAAATCAGTGGCTGTCACTACATCTTATGGTAGCAAAGTCCACAGTTTAATTAGAGTCTGTATGAAGAACTGTGTTTTATCTGTCCTGCATATCCCATTATGTCACTTCAGTCAATGACCAAGGGTTCTAGCATTAAGTTCTCCTTGTCCGCTTTATCCATATTATTCATAATTTTATACACTTCTCTCATGTCTAGTATTCCTTATTTTTTCTTGCTTTGTTGTTGGTAAATGCCCTTGAATTGATCCCGATTCATGTGGATGAAACATTTCCAAGACCCCCTGTTCCCTACTGCTCTGTGCAGGTTTTGTAAATTCATGCCTGTGAACTCTCTGATTGAGTCCATCCATCTAATGTGTGGCTTTCCTCTCTTTCTTCTGCCCTCTGTCTTGCCTAGCATTATTGTCTTTTCTCATGAGTTATTCTTTCTCATGATGTGGCCAAAGTATGACAGCCTCAATTTGGTTATTCTCTGGGTTGGTGAGAGAAGGAATCCACACAACTAGGGTTATAGTCCCTTCTCTTCAAGGACCCATTTGTTTTTCCTTCTGGCTGTCCACAGTATCATCAGCACTTGTCTCCAGAACACATCCCAAATGCATTGATTTTCTTCTTATCCACTTTCTTCACTGTCTGGCTCTCACATCTGTACATGATGATGGGGGATTCAATGCTTAAATGTTATAAACTTACCTTTTCGAGGAATTAGCCCAGACTCATAATAGTTTGGATTGTGCCTTGTTGCATCTTTTCTAGCTCTACAGTGTTCCTTTTTACGTACAATAACCGGAACTGTACACAGTATTCCATGTGGGGTCATACCATAAATTTGTATAAGTGCAATATAATATGGCCTGTTTTCATTTTGATTAGTAATTATACCCAATATAGAATTAGCCTTTCTCTGTAGTGGTCAACAACACATCCTAAGTTGCTTTATCTCCTCTTGCTACCCAGGCTAGACAAGGGTCATATGATGCCAGGAAGATATTGGCTATCCCCTTTCTGACTCCACCCCGGTTCCTCTCTTGCCTTCAGCTGGGTTAGGCCACCTCTTGCTTTCTTTTCCTTGGAGACCCTTCTAATATTACAGCCATTTCTGCCACTTTCCCCCTCTAATTCTTCTTCTTTCCCTTAAAAAAGCCCCATTTCATTACACTCTTTTACTTTCCTTCACACACATTCCCCCTTCTTTCCTCCCATTGCTCCTCCCTGCCTCAGGCAAACATGGGCAATGTTTCTGCCAAATTCCCATGAAAGCCAGCCTCTAAATCACAGTGGACAGGGGAAAAACATTCCAAGCCGTCAGGCCTTGCTGCACGCTCCGTACTGTGTCCTGCAGAAGCTGTTAAGAGCCATGTGATTATCCCACCTTTGCAGCCAACCACGCTTCTTTTGGGACAATTTCTTTTACTCAAATTTTTCAAAGCTAAGGTTTCCTCAAAGGAAGCTCTGTTTTCCCTCTTACTTTCCCAATCTTCTTCACATTGAATAGGCCAACCCCTTTCAGGAGAGGAAGATCATCAATCATTAGGAAGCTCTACAGCCTTTCTCCTAAGGCGATGGATATGCTTAAAATACCTCTTGTCCACTCCCTGATTTTGGCTCTTATCTTGGATGCTATTGCTTTCAAAGAGGGAGACGCCTCTTTTAGGGACCCTAATGAGAAGAGAGTGGACACAGCACTTGAAGGTGCACTTGATGCTTCTAGCTCTCTATCAGAGCCACTTCCACAACCTCAGTGATTTCTGGGTGGCTATGCTCTGGATTGAGGACCTGCTAAATGACCAGCCATAGAGGCAAAGACATTCCATCATTCCCTCCTCAAGATATACAAAGCACTTGCCTTTGTGGTGGACTCCACTACGGATTCTCTTTTGTCCTCTTTCAAGGCCATAGTGAACTCAGTATTAGCACAGAGATCAATTTGGTTAAAACATTGGAGAATGATTCCTCTTCCAGACAAAATCTAGCCATGGTTCTCTATGTAAGTGCACTCTTTGTTGGTGAAGAGGCATTAAAAGTCATTATGGTTAAGACCAAGGATAAAAAGGCCATGATTTCTGTCCAGAGGAAGGATGACCGACATCAGGATGAGCACCTGGTTCACTCCTTTTGGCCTTTTCACTTTTCCAGGCCCAGGGATTTTTGCAATCTCAGACCCACATGATCCAGATCCCACTTCCAGCCCAGAATACAAGGAAACCAGCCCTACTCGTCCAATCAAGGAAGTCTCCCCCCCCAAAAAAACCCCCAGTAGAACAAATTTCTAACCATCCATTTTGGCCAGGGGGAAGGCTAACCCAGTTACTCCTGACAGGTGGCCATGAAAGCTATCCAACAGCTCCTCCACATCAAAGCAGTAGATCAGGTGTCTCAGGTTGAAAATTTCCTGGTGTCCAACTGGGGAGGAGATTTTCACTCCATTCTGGACCTCAGATATGTAAACAGATACATCACATACAAAACTTTTGGGATGGAGTCACTCCAAACTATTCAGGAAGTCATCCATTGGGGAAGTTTCTCTTCTCATTTGATCTTATGGATGCCAGTCTTGATGTCCTCATCCAGCCTGCCCACAGGAATTCCCTTCCAATTATTCAGTTCAAATGGTAACAATCACCATTCCAATTCAAGGCCATTCCCTTGAATTGGAATTTGTCCCCAGGAGCTTTACCAAACTCATGAGATCAATAGTTACCTTCCTGAGACTCTAAGTATTCATGTTTAACCCTACTTAGACAATCTGCTTCTGCACTCCCTGTCCCTTCACATGGCCAAACAGGATCTCTCTGCCACCCTTCATTGTCTCATCTCCCATGGGTTCCTGGTCAATCACAAAAAGAGCATCCTATCTAAATCCAGACAGATCATTCTCCTGAGGGTTTACAAAGACATTCAAGCATGCCTAATTCCTCTCTCCCCAGAAACGGTGCATATCACAAAAATTGCAAAGGCCATTAGATTGTTCTATTCCTTAGACATCATGTCCCTTTGCTCACCTGCTTAGGTCTCTTGATATCTATAGTCCCCTGGGTCAGGTATCATTCCAGACCTCTCCCATGGCTCTTTTTCCCCTTCCAGGGCCACATTGTCCTCAATCATCATATTTTGATCACTCTCCTTCAGACGTCTGGCCCTCAGAAACAGCCCTTGGCATTTACCTCCTGCACCCCAGGCACCAGCTTCTGATGCTTTCCAGAATGGGAAGAAGGACTGTTTACTGCTGCAGAGGGAAATCTATTTATTTATTTATTTATTGGATTTATATCCCACCTTCCTCCCAAAATGGGATTGATTTGCAGCTTCAGGCCTTTGCCCTGACTGATCCCACCACCACAGATAAAGCAGCAAAACACCACACCAGTGGACGAGGAGGAAGAGGAGGTATAGCTGAAGCTGGAGACTCAGTAACTCAACTGTTCTTGCCTCTGCTTCCTGGTGCCACAGCTACTCCTTGTCTGCACCAGATGTGATGTTGGCCATGAGCCACAGCTTGCAGGAGATGTGCGCCTCCTCCAGACACTTACTCATGTTGCCCTCAGGGAGCTGGAGATATCATCAATGTCATTGCTGTCTGGGCAGGGGCAATGGCTGCAAGGCATTTCTTGCTCATTCTGCAGCTGCCAGGTGGCTGGGTATGCTCACAGGCAGTGGCATCACTAGGGGATGCGGTGGTGTAGATCCACACCGGGTGACATTCCAGAGAGGGGTGTCACCCAGTGAGATAATACACCTGGGGGGAGTGGGTGGCTGCCTTCTGGGTCCCACGTGGCAATGGCCACACAGGACTTGGAAGGCCAGGTGGGCTGCTGAGAGGGCCAAGCATACCCCCATCTTGCTGCCACAGTGCCATTCTATGCGCCATGGCAGTGAGGTGGGGGGAGTGCCCTTTTGGCCCTGCCTCTGGAAGCCCCACCTCCCCATACTGAGTGACACCCCAGGCAGAGGTGCCACTGTTTGCAGGGAGAGAGGGCAGGAGAAAGCAGCACCACTGCCACCATCAGAGTTGGCTGCAATTGATTGGTTTCCATCTGCAGAAGACTTGGGTAGGAATGGCACTGGGATCCAGTGGTGAAAGGGGAGAGAGAGGAATGGGAGACTGTTTTTTTTGGCCCAAGGCTAGAGACTGTCATCAGCAGCCACTGCTGCTGCATCTCATGTAGATCTCAATTCAGCTGGGTGCTGGTGAAGGAGGAGAAGCAGCAGCAGCCACCACTGCTGCCACCACTTGTGCAGTTGGGTTAGAAATTCAGCTGTGCCATCTCCTTCCTTCCCTCTTGCTCTTTTCCTCTCCTCTCCCTGGAGGTGGGGGAGCCCAAGGATGTGCACCTTGTGGCTGAGGCTTATAGACATCTTCGCCGTTGCCCTGTCATGTTAACACTCAAAAAGTTAAGGATTTTGGAGCATTTTAGATTTCAGAATTTCAGTTAAGGGAAACTTTAACCTGTATCATACTTAAATTCCTTTTTGTGTCCATAAATGCCCTTTTTATTCTAGCGGGAGTTATATGCCAGCCAGTGGACCAATGAATTCTCAAAAAAGGAATTTGAGATGCTGGCTTCACTGGAAATTCTGGAAGAGCGGCTTTTGTGAGTAGTAGACATATTATTCATTGCAATTCAAGATAACTAGGAGGATTGGCTGAACTGGGAATGGAGACTGGGTTTTGGTAGGTTGTAATACAGGGCCAGCCTGCAGACTGTATGCAGCCCTTCAGAGTAATTTAAAGTACTGAGAAAATCAAAGTAAAATGTTGGTGGGACTGCTTTCTGCATGTTTTTCTTTTATGTGAAAAGTAGATTTAGTCCCTCCAGTTTTTCATATGCAAATGGGAAAACCTTGGTTCAAGATTTGTACACTTGTTTAGTTTGACTCTATGGCAGTTACCATAATTCCTTGGTCTGGCTTACCTGCTTTTTGTTTAGAGGTTTCAGTGTCCCCCTGCCCTGGCTTTGCTTCTTTCAGAGAGGCTGAAAAGCGGGCACAGCAAGCTGAGGAAAAATCTGAAGTACTTCATGAGGAGTTGGAAGAAGCTCTGACAAAAATCCATGATCTGGAGGGTGAAGAACAAAGCCTGAAGGGAGAAGAGGAACCAGAGCCCAAACTAGGTATGGCTAAGGACTCCAGATAAGACACTGGCAATGGTTTAAAATGCAGCTGTGTACATTAGGCACACATGTAATTTAAAATATTAGGCATGAATGTGACAAACAGGGTTGTATATGAGGGCGGGATAAATATTGTATATACAAACTGGAACATCAGGGTGAAATTCTAATCTAACAGACTAGGTTTTTTTATGTATAGAAAGAACATTTTGGAGGAGGTGGTAGAACATTCAACATTTCCTCTGTCCACGTGCAGTCTGAAATAGACTTTGAATATTCAATTAAGTATGCTTATGTCCACCGAAATAAGTGGGTGTCTTAGTAGGCCTGGTGCCTGTTGTAGGTTATATAAGAAAAATTTGGTATTCATATATTAAGCGCAGCAGCAGTAGTGTATGCTCCAACAGTATATATCTGAGCTTCTGGTAAATAAACAGGAGTCATAAGTAAGGTAAAAAATAGACTTATAGTTACAAAGTATTCATCTAGGTTCTATTAAAATAAGCAATCAGTAGAGAAAACTGTACTTAATACAAGGATCCCTAGAGCTGATCCTCATGCATGAAAGAAAGAAAGAAAAACATTCTCAGAGGAACCGTCTTGGAGGATGGTGGGGAGAGAGAGGACTCAGAACAAAGAGTTGTAAAACTCTTAACCTTTAATAGAGTGGGAGGAGATAGGAAGTGACCTCTTCTTAGTCACACTGATCAAATGACCATAGAGATAATCAGTGTAGCTATAAGGAAGGCACTCCCCTCTTTTTTCAAACTGTGTAGACACAAGCATTGATACTATACTCCAACAGTGCCAACTGAGATTTCTCAAGTACTGTATATCTGGGAAATGTGAACATATTTGCAAATGTATGTATCATGCAGATACATTTGTTGCAGAAGTGGTATGTGGCCTTGACTCTCTGTCAGAGTTGCCCTTGGAGTTAAACCCTAGATATATCACTGAGGAATATATGACATTTCCCTAATATAGATTTTGAACCAAGCTTTCCCATTGCCAGGCCCAGTATTCTGTTCATTTGGTCCTTGCTGGCTCCCATATTAGCTGGATGCTGAAAACTAGATCCTTAGTGATTCTGTGTGTTTCTCATTGCAGAAGTCCCTTCTAAGAGAAAGTCTGATAGATCTTTACTGCCTGGTTCTACTAAAACAAGCACACCCCGTGTTAAGAAATCCACTAAACCTAAACGCTGAAGAGGATGATCACAAGCAAACCTTTGGCTCTTATGCATAGTACAGTATGTGGGTTGCAAACCTCTGGACTTCAAAGACTACCTAGCAAGTTCTGTATCAGTAAATACATGGACAAGAATTTACTGAACATTCTGGGCCTGTTTCCTGAGTCTTATTTATTTAGAAAATACTCAAGGTCCAGATTGGGGGATGTCCTGGCATATCAGTGCATTCACCTGGAAGTTGGATTTAATGGGAAGTTTGGGGCTTATTGTTTTCCTTTGTATGCTCAGATTCCCTGGAAGAGATTTTGGGGTGTCTTCTACTAAGAGAGCTTTCATCTAAGGCAGTTATTTAGAATTATGTCTTTACATTCCTTAATTGTCTGGCATATACAGAAAACTTGGGCAGGAGGATCAGTTTGCATTGGGTGGGTGAAGCCCACAAAACCTCTCTCATCCTCCACATCTCTCTGTGGTCCAAAATACACTGCAGAAATGACCCAGTTTGAGATCGCTTTACCTACCCTGACTGAATGCTAGAGAATCCTGGGAATTGTAGTTTATTGTGGCCCCAGAGCTCTCTGACAGAGAAGGCTAAATGTCTCACAAAACTACACTTCCCAGGATTCCCTAGCATTGAGCCAGGGCAGGTAAAGCGTCTCAAACTGGATTATTTCTGCAGTGTGTTTTGGACCTCAGTGAAGAAAATAAAGCCCGTTTGCTGTTGTAAAGATTACAGGTTTTCACTGTGATACTGATGAAGAGAAACATAACCTGTACACTAAAATAGTTGAAGAAAAAAGAAATAATGTTCAAATGATGAGCAATGTTGTGAGAATATTGGCAAGTCTCAGTTTTTGCAGGGGGGGTCCGAAATGGATCCCTTGCAAAAACGGAGGGCCGACTGTAGTTATGTTACTGAAATAATAGTATAGCAAAGTGTATTCTGTAACAAATTTTCCTTAGAAACTTTCCATATGGGTGCAGAAGCACACCACTTGGTCCTTTTACCATGCCAACTCAGTGATCTAAGAATGCTTTCAGACACTAGTTTTCTCCATCCATTGCTGTACTTTGGCAGATGATTGCTACTTTAACCTTTGAACCCAGAGGACCTCCCCAAAGCCATAGCTATTGTCACTCCATATGTTGATCACGGTTAGTCCAAACACATTTGCAGGACCAGAAGAGAAAACACAGCAGAAACCATTGAACATAACCTTCAATGGTAACTCCATTGTGAATTATGAATTATTTTGTTTCACCCCTGGGATACTGTGGCATGTGCCTACTGCTTTTCAAAATATAGTAAAATACAAACAGAAGCAGACTCAGGTGAGAGGTGTGCCCCCAGTGTGGCCTGCTCTGGCATGGATTTAGCTTACAAGTGACAGGAAAGTTTGACATTTTTCCAGTTGGCTCAAATTCAACTTTCACCTTTGTAATTGGTCTTGTGCAAATCTCTGCTGTTCTGGATCCTCAGATGACTGTTTCTTCCAGAGACTCCTGGGAGAAGTCATGACAGCCCAACCTTTGGTACAGCTGAACCAAGTGTCCTGAAATGCCAGCATAAAGGGCCCTGCTGAGGAGTATTTGAGAATTTTTGTAAATTAAATTGCTGTAACAAAGGCTGATGGGAAATTAACTATAAGAGCTCATCCCAACCTTTGATTATTCTCTTTGGCTTCTAAAGATGAATGTAGCAAAACCGCCACAAGATGGCCAAAGATGTCCCTTGAAAGTGGGATTGGTGCAGCATGTGTCTGGCAAAATGTCCCATTCATATTGCAATGCCTGTGTGTAGCAAGCTCATTGACTATTTTCATGTTATATAAGAGTATGACATTTTCTACCTACTTATAGGTACCTATGTCTTAACAATGGAGAGGAAAATGTAATACTGGAAAAAACCTTAAACATGTAGCACTATTCCTATACATTCTGTCACAGCCTTGCAAGCTCTCTCACGCAGGTTTTCAGCTATGTGATGTGTTTCCTCTTTTCAGTACAAAGGTATGACTGTCTTGAAGAAAACACTTGTCCTACTAGTTGTGACAACGGTTTCATCTTTAGAATATTTTGAAAACAACACAGGTTTGTCAACCATCTATTTTGCAAATTTAGTAGACTATCATTTATTACCAGGTTCAAAAAATGTAAGTTTGCTTTGTCACCCAAAGGCTCCAGAGGTGATACTTAAGGACAAACTTAATACAGTAAAATAAGTTCACATTTTAAAAATGTGATTACAAAAACTGAGATTGCTGTTAAAACAGAACAGCAAACAGAGAGTTCTACAATCTTAAAATACCTCACAAGGCCTGGTTAAATATAAGAATGTTCACCTGCTACTGAAAATACATCAGGTTGGTATATATAAGGTTAATTTTTATACTTTATTCTGTGTTCAGTATGACACCACATTTGCAATTTTGAGTTCAGAAGTTCTTATATCAGTTTATTTGGTTGGGATCAGCACAAGAATGTGTATGGAGCTGGAAGAGAAATAGGTAAGGAAACAAGTTTTAGTGATGGAGTTTTCTTGTTACAGATCACAAGGAATAATGTATGATTATTCAGCCCCTACTGCTCTCTATTTCCTTTGCAATTACTAGAGATTGCCAGCTTGTTTTCCTCTTGTCTGCAAAATCAGGTGGACTAGAAGTGTACCCATAACTAGAAAATGAAACAGTTTTGGAACATGCTGACTGAGCTGCCAGCTGGTATTGAATGGAGCCACCCAGGCACATTCCTTGACCCTTTGCTGAAGGAGTTGGTCCAGCTGGTGTATGTCCTTTGTTGGCATTAATGACAGACAGAGCTACTCCCTGAGCTAATTATCAATTTAAATAAACAGACTGAAAAGAGCATTCACAGCAAGTTCCCAAACTTCATTTGTGCTGTGCGGATGGATCAGCCAGTTTAGGTAGGATGCATCATAGCCAAACCCAAGATACTGTGTGGGTGTTGGGCAATAGCCTAATTCACTTCTTATTGCTTTTGTGGCTCCACCATTCATCATCACTACTTGTGCTCATCTTCATATCATGCACTGTGTCTGTATTGAAAGGGATGAAGAATTTAATGAGTTGATAATAAGAACAGTAAGAGGGCTAGTTAAAATCACTTCCTGAGGACCCATGCATTGTTGTCTAGCTCTTTCTTCAAGATATAAAGAAAAGCATGCATGGTTCTCCTTTATCATTTTATCATCCCAGCAACCTTATAAAGCAGGTGGGGCTGAGGGAGTGAATTCGAACCCAGCTCACAATATTTAAAACCAACTTGTGTTCACTATACTATATTGGGCTTTAGACCTAAACTAAAGATTTTTAAAAGACGTATACAGACCACCAAGCTACTTGCCAAACATGTACAAGATAGACCACTGAGACTGGCCATACTTCCTATTAAAAAGGAGGAAAAACTGGAGTGCAACCAATGAAATCCATAAAAGGTGGGGGGGGGGACTTAGGATACTGAAAAGTTGATCTTCCATTTGCTCAAAAGACCATCTTCTTAACATCTTGAAGTGGTAGAATTCAGAGACGTATTAGTCTGGAAAATCAGTAAGGGATCTTGTAGCACCTTGAGATTAACTGAAAGGAAGAAGATGATAGCATGAGTTTTCATAAACTTCAGCCCACTTCCTCAGATGCATGAACTGGAGTGGGGATCTATAGGACTGTCTCTGAACTCCCCAGCTCATACATCTGCAGAAGTCTACGAAAGCTCATGCTACTAGCTTCCTTCTTTCAGTAAGGGCCTCGGCTGACGGCTTATTGAGCCGTCTCCGAGGCAAGGAAGAGGAGGGGCAGCCGCACGCGCGGCGCCCCTTCCTCTTCCCGAGGTCGTCCTCGGAGCCGCCGGCCCTCCGCACGGTCGGCGCTCCGGGGACAACCTCCTGCCGCAGTGACCGCACGCGCTGCGGCGGAAAAGTCAGTGAAAGTGCGTCCGACGCTTTTAGGGCGCACTTTCACTGACTTCTGAAAGGAGCGCTATTTTTGCGCTCCTTTCAGAGGCGCCGACGGTGTGCCGCGGTGTGACTGCTCCAGTCCCGCGGCGCACCGTCGCAGGGCGTCTTGGACACCCTCGTCTGCTTCCCCCCGAAGTCTCAGAGGTGCAACAAGATCCCTTTACACACTGTTCAACATCCTCAAATATCTTTTCTCTCTCTTGTAATCCCCATTACATACAGCTTGATTTGGTGCTTGCCAATATGTAGAGGAGCCCTTGACCTCCTGAAGACCAAGTGTTTTAAGGTTTAAGCAAGAGATTTAACTGTAGGAGACAAAAAGATGTCATGGATTCAGTTACGTCACCAGGAGACACGGCTTGAAATGGGAATTCTTCAGATTTTTGCTGAATCCCTATAGCATGGGTGAATCCTTGTCCTTTGGAACCTCTGGGTGGTTGGTAGTATCTGAAGAAGGATTGCAGCCTATGGATTTTGAGCTCACCACTGATGCAAGATTCAGAACATCAACAGGTAATGGTAAAATAAAAGTGGAAGGCTTCTCTCCAGTCAAGTTTTGCAACAGGTGAAGGTAACGGAGTGGGATTGCAGCCGGTGTGTGGGACAGTATCTCAGCTGCCATCTTCAGGGATTCAGAGGCAGCCTTTTCTCCTTCAGCAGCTATCACCTAAAATGCAAGGCCATTTAAGGATATTTCGTTGTTTCCACAACAGAGCTTTTCAGTGTTACTGACACCTTGTTTTTCCTCAGCTGGAAGCGGAATCAAAACAGATTCTGCTCTTTCTACAATGTTTAGTTTGAAGCCCCTTTCTCGAAAAGCCCTTCACAAAATTCACTGTGCACATCTTGGCTCTTTGGTTTAGCTTCTCACCCAGTTTGACACTACTTTAACTGTCACGGCCCATTGGTATGGAATCCTGGGATTTGTAGTTTGTTGTGGCACCAGAGTGCTCTGATAGAGAAGGCTAAACATCTCACAAAGCTACAGTTCCCGGAATTCCATAGCACTGAGCCATGGTAGTTAAAGTGGTATCAAACTGGGTTACTTCTGCAGGGAGGATGCAGCTAATGGCCTCTGGATTTTTTTGTAAAAAACAAATGGACAAATGATAGCCATGCTCAGGGGTAGTACTAGAAGTAAACTTTGGGGGGTTGCAGACTGTCAAAAATAGTGTGAATTCAGTCCACTTTTAGGGTTAGGGTTAAGGTTAGGGAATCATGGGAACTGAATTTTAATGTGGCACTAGAGTTCTCTGACAAAGAAGGTTCAATGTCTCAGAAAAATAACAATTCCCATGATTCCCTAGCACTAACCCTAACCCTAAAAGTGGACTGAATTCACACTATTTTTGACAGTCTGCAACCCCCCTCTGTCACATTTCTGCTATACAGAATGCTTACCAAGATGTTTAATTTTCAGGTTCAGCTCCAAAAAGCCATTTGGTTTGTGACACACACATACAGACATTTGTCTTTTTCATCTCACATGACCAATTCTATCTAAGCAGTGGGTAATCTGAAAGTATGTTCTCACAGGGTATAAACTACTTCTGTCTTGTATATAAACTGACCTCTGGAATTAATAGTCATTTGGCCTGAAGGAAACTGGGAAGAAAACCCTTTTGAAAAACAACCCTCAGCAGGGCATGTTGTTGGCTTACCCTCACGGTGGCCTGCCTCTGGGCTTCTGCTTGTGCAGTCAGTGACTCCCGAAGCTCAACCGGCAGCTGGATGTCTTTACTGAAATAAAAACGGACAGCCTTAGGGCTGGAGCTGCTGTCTCAAATCAAAAACAGTCCTTCAGTTTAGGAACAGACTTTCAGCTATAGCAGAAAGGGAACAGATGCTGTCTACGGAGATTATCACACTGTTATAACGCGTCTTACCTGAGCTGGCTTAAAATTAGAAGCGGGCGGCATCCTGATACTATCACACACATTTAGCCACCGAAATTGCCGGCCGTCTGCAGCCCAGCTCCATCACTGCTCCAAGGAGCGCTCCTTGCACCTCTTTTTGAAGCCAGGGGTTTTGCGGCTTGAAAAACTGGCCCCTGGAGTGCCCCTCAGAGTGGCGATGGAGCCGGGCTGCAGCCGGGAGGCAATTTTAGCGGCTAAATGTGTGTGATAGTATCAGGATGCCACCCGCTTCTAATTTTAAGCCGGCTCAGGTAAGCCGGGTTATAACTGAGTGCAATGCTCTCCTCCATGGCTGATTGGCTTTGTAACAGAAAATTTGGGATATTGATATAGGTGCTTTTCCATTGTTTCTCCCTACTCATTCCTTAGCAATACAGTGGTCTATACACTGCCTTTGTTCACTGCTTTGTTCTGTCTTATTTTGCCACAGGGGAGAGGCAGTTCTAAGTGACTGCTGGAGTTTCCAAAAGTTGCTTTAAATAGCTGCTAGTTGCATTTTGTGGTAGAATATAGGTAAATATACTTGACATGGTTAATGAATGGGCACGGCTCTTCTTGAATGTGCATTTGTGGCAGCAACAAGAGAAAATGGGGTGAGATCACCTGGCAGTCCCTGAAAATCAGTTTCTTTTCTTAGCTATTAGAAAGGTACCCCATGGCACCATACAGCTGGAATTAGGATTATCAATGGTGACATGGTAAGGGTGGAGAGAACTGTACAACCTCAGATACTCGTAATGCATTTTCAAGGCAAATTTCAGTCACTGTTGCTTCTCATCAAGAAAGAAGGACTTGCTGCAAGAATGAAAACACTGTAGTAGCCAATAAGACATCAAAGACTATAAAATGTGCAAAAAAGTAAAACATTAATAGAGAAATTAATACAAGTCCACGCTCACAGAAACAGGACCAACCAAGATTAATTGTATGTTGCTTGGTAAAAAATTATAAATAGTACTAACCAAATCTAACAATAAATAATGAAAGATTGTGAAAGGCTAAATAGGATAAGGGATTGTGGGGTTGTAGTCTAAAACATCTGGAGGAGCACATTTTCCTATCCCTGGGCTAAAATATTTAAACTCTTATGTCACTTTGCTACCTGCCCCCCCCCCCCCAATAGACCACACAGTCCATACTTCAGATGTGTCCCTGTGACTGGCATCACCCGGTGTGTGTGTGGGGCAGTGTGGGGTACACTACCCTGCTGCCCTTCCTCCCCCCAATGCCTCACTTGGTGCCCATCCAGTGCCCACTGCTTGGGGGGCAATGCTACAGCCCCCAACTGCCATCGAAATCTCACCCAGCTGCTGGGCAAGTGAGAAAGGGATGTGATGCCCTTTTTTTATTCACCCAGCTGTTGTGCCAGAACCACCGGACTTACACCCGGGTGTGGTCCACCCCTCCATGCCCCTTACTGACACCGCAGCCATACCCACATTTCTGTGCGCTCCACCTTGATCCCCCATTGACAGGTGATGGCATCCACAGCCACCTGCAAAAAAAGGGTGGTTTGTTAAGAGTAGTGGCCTTAAATGGTGGTCCATATAAAAAAAATAAATCCCAAAATGTTTATTAAGAAATGCTTAAATTGAGATTAACATTTCCTGGACTGCCTTAGTGCAGGCAAACTCCATTTAGATTATTGTTATTATTATATTTATTTAGATCCCACTTTTCACCCAAAATTGGGAAACAAAGTGGCTTACAAATTAAAAAAATAATACTATTAAAAACATACAAAAGTGGGCATTAAATAGAATTAAACCAGTATACAACCCATCTTCCCCAATTTTAAGCACTTTTAAGCATCTACCGACGGCAAGCCCTATTGTCGCTAATGGCTGCGCGCCACATGCCACCATTGAAAACCACAGAAGGTCCCACAGTTTTTTTTCATCTACAGGGCCTCTTCGGATGATCTTAAAACCCTAATGGGTTCATGCAGAGAGATATGGTTCTCCAAGTAGCTGGACCCAAGCTGTATAGGACTTTATATGTAATATAGGTAATTGATGGGTGTGGAGCATGTTGACACAGATGTTTGCTGGCTCATAGACAATGGGGAAAGAAAGCCTTTGGCAGACTTCAGTCTCATAGGTTTAGGAAAGTCGAAGCCTGTGTTTACCATGGGCAGATATATATTCTAGTGTAACCCAGATGAGGAAAATAAAGGGAAAAGTAAGCAGCCCTAGATGATAGAGAAGGACACAGAAATGCTGTGCTTGCCGTGTATGTTTTTAAAAGAGAACAAAACGTAATGCAGTCGAATTTTGTGAGAGCTACTAACTCCAGAGCCAGAAATTGTTCTGTAGATTTCAAGGCAGAGGTGGAAAAAAAATATAAGGCTTGCAGGATATACTTAAGTAAAATTCTA
The DNA here is from genome assembly GCA_026167975.1 of Phrynosoma blainvillii. Lineage (NCBI taxonomy): Eukaryota > Metazoa > Chordata > Lepidosauria > Squamata > Phrynosomatidae > Phrynosoma > Phrynosoma blainvillii. The sequence goes on from JANUYF010000004.1 coordinate 162,295,259, forward strand.
AAGTCTAGCTTTCAGAGCTACCTTAAAGTAATGTCGCAAGTAGGCAGACACATGCTAGGAATTAAGGAACAGGGTGCCTCTGAGCACATGCTCTAGTTCAAGACCTTGGGATTATTACAACAACCAGATCCACAAGTTCTTTCACACAAAGCTCCACTCTTGGATTTTGACAAGTGCTCCATCTCAGCAACTAACCTTTGTGGGCTTTTAGTTGCTGATGTGGTTAAAGGAAAGGGAATCAGAAACCCTTGCTAATCACCAAGGTCACCCCTGTTTTAAGTATGTAGAGAGATCTGTTTTAAGTATGTACAGAGATCTTATATTATTATTATTATTATTATTATTATTAAAGTTTATTTCTAAAGTGCTGTCAATGTACACAGCGCTGTACAAAGAGATAATCAAAGCATTAAAATAAATAAAAACCTGCCAAATGCGTACAATCTAAAAATACAAAAACAGTAGGTAAAATAAAAATTAATTAAAAGCAGGGAGCAATTAAAAACAATTAAACAAGAAGATCCACTGTTTGCCCAAATAACTGGAGCCTACGAAAGCTCCTGCTGCCAATTTCTTTCTTTCAGTGAGTCTCAAAGGTGCTACAAGATCTCTCTACATACTGATTCTACAGACTAACATGGCTATATCTTTGAATCCTGTTTTAAGTGTGGCCTAGAAGATAAACATTCACTAGGTGTGGATCATCCTATCAAAATGAGAGGCGATCCTGATGAAGATCTGAAATTTAGATAGTTGGAGAGAGCAAGAAACTAGAAGTGAGAAAGATGTGCTTGAGAAGCTGAGACCAGACGTAGGAATTACATATTTATTTACTACATAGCAGCTATTTGATTGGTTCTATTTATACCCAATTATACTTTTCCTCCACTGAGCTCAAAATGGTATACATGCCTCCCTTCCCCCCCACTTTATCATCACAACAAGGGCTAGGTTGAGAGAAAGCGATTGATGCAGGGTCATCCAGTGAGTTTCCTGGGCCCATGGTGTCTTGAGTGCTGAAAAATGGTTTTACAGTGCAATGGTGAACCTCACAGAAAAGCTCTGCGCGTCATCATAAGTCATTGCAAACTGCTCTCCCTGTGAGAAATCGCTAACTCTCGCTGCACCTGCAGCTCTGTGAGGATTTGCACCTGCATCTTTCAAGGCCCAGTCTAGTTCTCTCATCACTAGGCATGAGCTTGCTCTCTTCTCTCTTGTTGAGAGAAAAACAAGATCTGTGTGAACTAGGGAAGAAAGAGCAGTGAAAGTTGTGTGTATACACCACTTCTTCCCTTTGCTGGAGAGAGGTGAGTACAAGGGATAATGAAGAGCACTTCATTTCCACTTTCAGCCTCTTCTGCACAGCTCAGCCTCAAAGGTTTTAAATCTTAAGGAAAGGATAAATTGGTGACCTAGCACTCATCTCTCTCCTCCTGGCTTTTTGGGGTACAAGGAACATCATTCCCTGTTCCCTCTTAGAAGCATGTTGTCAAGAGCTTTGGGTTCAAATAAATGATTTGAGGGCTCCCTTCCAACTCAGTGATTCTTGACTGAAAGAGTTAGGTATGCTAGATTATCTGAAGCAAAAGGAAGGGTCTTGGCAGAATGACTGTCTCTCTCTCGTGAAGATGACTTTCAATAAGTATAGAAAAATTCTGTGAGTTGGGCTGTGTAAAACTACACTGTTTTAGTGCTATTATTCCACTTTAACTTCTATGGCTGCTTTGTGTGGAATTCTGGGGTGTGTAGTTTAGTGAGGTCAAAGAGCTCTCTGGCTGAGAGTTCTAAATGCTCTTCCCTAAACTGCAAATCCCAAGATTCCATATTGCCATGGCAGCTAAAGTAGAATAACAGCACCCTAACAATACTCTTCTGGAAGGAGAAACTAACTTTACTGCCTCCCCACGTTGCCAGCTGTGGAACTGAGCATTTGCAGAAATGTTAATCCAAACAGTACAATTGGCCTATTTCTGATGTACTGACCAATCTACCCAGCTTCGTGAGTTATATCTCCTTCTTTTGTGTAGCCATCTGGACGTTGTTTTTACTGCTGTCGCTTTTGTAATAACCCTTCTTTATGATCTAACTGGGATGACTCTTCTTAAAGGATGTATTTTACATTGCCTAGGGCACCTTATAAGTAAAAATAGTTTGTTGTCGTCGTATGCCTTCAAGTTCTTTCCGACTTATGATGACCCTAAGGCAAAACTATAATGGGGGTTTCTTGGCATGTTTTATTCAGAGGTTTGCCATTGTCTTCCCCTGAGGCTGAGAGCATGTGACTTGTCCAAGGTCACCCAGTGGGTTTCATGGCTGAGCTGGGAATCAAACCCTAGTCTCCAGAGCTGTAGTTCAATGTTCAAACCATTATGCTATAAGAAGACTAATGGAGCTAGCATGGCTTGAGCGTTGGACTAGGACTCTGGAAAACAGGGTTCAATTCCCAGCTTGGCCATAAAACCCACTGGGTGGTCTTGGGCAGATCACATGCTCTCAGCCTCAGGGGAAAAGCAATCGCAAGCATCCTCTGAATTAATCTTGTCAAGAAAACCCCATTATAGTTTTGCCTTAGTGTTGCCATAAGTCGGAAATGACTCGAAGGCACATAACAACAACAATGATCTTCCCATTTAGTCAAGTGAGTGGCTCAACAGAACTTTTCCCCCTCCCACAAAACAGTGGAAGATGCTGTCCAATTAACAGTATCTTCAGGTCAGACAAAGAAATTATTATTGTGCATGCACAACACAACTCACAGGATTTTCTATCACACGGTGGACACCAGCTCTTAAGGGTTATGTCAGACATAACTATCAAAGACAAAAAGGAACCTTCATGTTCAGCCAGGGTTGTGAGTAGCTTTGGTCACTTTGCTTTTAAAACTACCTTGATTGATGGACGTTGTTGTTGTTAACATTAGCAGGTGACTATGGAAGGTTGCAGACTACCAGAAATAGTGCAAATTGAATCCACTTTTAGGGTTAGGGAATCATGGGAACTGTATTTTATTGTGGCACCAGATCTCTCTGACAGAGAAGGCTCAATGTCTCAGAAAAAAACAAAACAATTCCCATGATTCCCTAGCACTAACCCTAACCCTAAAAGTGGACTCAATTTGCACTATTTCTGACAGTCTGCAAAGGCCCTATGTTTAGAATCATAGTTGGAAGGGGTTCCATAGACCATCAAATCCAACCCCCACTTTGGTACAGGAACTACAGTTACAGCATCCTCAGCAGTTTTGTCTCATGATATGAAGAGAACTACCGGTTGATTTCTTTGAGCTGGCTTTAAAGGCCCAGATGTTTCTTGGTCTGATTTAACAAGGCAGTTCTTACGAGTTTCTGGACTGTGAAACCACTTGTAGAAAAAAAAGAAATATACAATGGAAAGGCAGTAACGCCTTGCCAGTGTCCTTTCACTGGTTACAATACATTAGCCATTGCTACTTCTAGGGGTCAGTGGGAAGTCCTGTCATTCGGTGCAATGGACTTTCCTGCCACAGCAAGCTGTAGTAATATTCCAAACCTACCCACCTTTATCTCCTGGCTGATGCCCTTCCTTTCCATCAGGATGTCTGTGAGGGACCGATGTGCCAACAAACGCTTTGCAATGGTCTGTACTAGCAGCTGGACTGCATTAGAGAGATTGGCTAGTGTGGTCACAAGGAGTGTGGCATTCTCCATACGATAATAGCAGACGGTATCTATTGCTAGACTCACCATGTCCTTGGTTATGACCTAGGGCAAGCAGAAGTTATAGCAGGTGATCAGCCAACATAATAGGTGGAGAAGGAGCGAGCTAGTCATTCTGTCTATGGAGAAACAGCAGGAAATCTGGTGTTGGCTGTGGATTGGGCTGGGCAACTTCACATATTAATACAAGAGAGACAGGACAGACAAATAGAGTATATTCTGACAGGATACATCAGGGGACCCAGATGTTGTAGGACTTTGGTCTCCAGAAGCCCCAACCAGCATGGCTAATGGTGAGGAATTCCTTGGAGCAGTAGCCAACCATTCTTAATAGCTGTACAATATTAAAAGCAATTCATATATGTTATATAAACAGACCTGTAAAGCAGGTTAGTATTGTTGTTGTTATGTGTTTCCAATTTATAGCGACCCTATTCTAGGCTTTTCTTGGCAAGATTTATTCAGTGGAGGTTTGCTATTGCCTTCCTTTAGGATGAGATTGCGACTAACCCAAGGTCACCCAGTGGGGTTTCATGACTGAGTGGGGATTTGAACCCTGATCTCCATGAGTCGAAGTCCAACACACAAACTACTACACCACATTGGCTCCTATACCACACTTTATTCCTATTATCTCCATAATAATTGGGCAGTGGGGTGAGGCTAAGACACTGTAGATTGTGTAAAACTATGTAAGCGAGCTTGTATCTGAAGTGAGATTCAACTGCATACGTTTAGTTCCTAGGAATTAAGAATCTCAGATTACGTTTTGTCTATACTATAGAAGCGTATTTGCTTGACAACTGCATCTAATTTCCAGATAACATGTGTAGTTGCCTCCTGCCAATGGCTTCAGAGAGAGACAAATGTGGGAAGACACAGCTGGATATGTTTACCTCATAGAAAGGGATCTCTAAGGTTTTAATGCGAAGGTCTATTTTCTGGTAGGTGTCCAGACAAGGAAGGAGGAAGAACAAGCCTGTTAGGTAAAAGAAAATATCAACATTTGTACACTGGATTCTGTAAAGAAAAGTCAAATTTCTGAGAGTCAAACAATACACAGTATACTCAGCCTGTATCATGCAACTTCATATCCCCCTTTTCGCTTCTAGTGTAAGCATATGCAACACCACTTATAGTTTCCTACTTTTCTCAGTTCATGAGATACATCCAGAGACTTTTGAAGTGGTTGGCGGCCATTAATTGGATGTATAGCATACTAAACTAGGATGGAAAATGGTGCATGGCAAAATGTCATTTCTCATTCAGTTCTTGTTCCTGTTTCTTATGGAAAGGAAATTGTATTGACAGAGTAATTTGTCCAGGGTTAATTAATGATATCATAAGCACAACTGTCATGTGAATAGGACACCTCCCATGTTTCCGGGATAGTTTTACAAATTTGAGGAAAACATCCCCACTCCTAGCTTTCCTAACTGTTTTCACCTTTTGGATATTTGAAGAAAAATGTATTGACAAATTGGTAGAAGACTCAGCAGTCAGCATCCCAGGGGTGCATTCCCTATTAAATGAATATATGTAAAATGTCACATCAAATGTTTTAGAAAAGAGGTATGGGGCATATTGTAGCAATGGAAAGACCTTGTCATTTCTGAAATATGTGAAACAGCCATATTGTTTTGTTTATTAACCTGTATTTCTCTGTACTGGGAAGAAAATGAAACAAAGAGGGGGTGATTGTTTCACACAGTTCCCACTATGTAGCCTTTGTACAACATCCAGAGGAGAATGACTTCTCCCCCTCCCCCAGCACCAATCCACTTAAAATGTCATAGTTGTGTGTGTGCATGTATGTTTGCCTTCAAGTTGCTGTATAGACCATCATATTTACAGCTAACCTGAAGCTGCGGCAAGACAAATGGTTATTCTGTACTTACCAGGTCCTTTCGGCCTTCCCCGAAGAATACGTCCAAATCGAAACAAAATGGCTCGCTCATACTCTCGTACAATCTGACATAGAAATGTGGAGACAAATTATTTGTGAAATTGTGAATATGAATATTATAGTAGTAGTTTCAGGACCAGCCCAATATACTTTTCTGCTTGGGGCAAAGAACAGGATGACACCCTTCTCCTGTTCCATATATAAACCCCTAATGTAGTGGCAATTGGATGGTGCTTCAATACTGGTAATGGGACAGTACTTTTCATCACACATGATGGCAGGAGACTGGGTTAGAAGGAATACAGGAGACCATATGACACACACCTACCTCTTCTACCATTTCTCACTCTTCTTCAGAGTTAGTAGCCTAAGGCAGCTTGCCTTACTCTTCCTAATGATAGGAATAGCCTATTTGCTTTGTAAAATTGAGCAGTGTGTAGAAGAAACATGCCCCTTCCCAGGGAGTACACATAGTTTAGTGCAAATAGAGTCCAATATTTGTACATCAGTAGACCCTGCTTTCATCAAGGTGGACACTACTTATGCACTTGTATATTTGTGTAAGACCTGGTTCATGAGACATACACCTGAAAGAGAGAGAGTTCCTTTGCTTTATTGCAGGGGTGAGAATTGGTAGGTGTCCAGATGTTGTTGAACTGGGCTCCTAGTATCCCTCACCATTTGCTATGCTGGCTAAGACTGCTAGGAATTGCAGTACAACAACATTTGTTGGGCTACATGTTTCTTGTCCTTTGCTCTACTGAATGGGTCCAGGAGCAGATTAAGCCAAAGATCTCCCTGGAAGCCAAGATGACAAAACTGAGGCTGTCGTACTTCGGGCACATCATAAGGAGGGAGAACTCACTAGAAAAAACAATAATGCTAGGAAAGGTGAGGGAAGTAAAAAGAGAGGGAGGCCACATGCCAGATGGATGGACTCTATTAAGGGGAACATGGGTATGAGTTTACAGGACCTAAGCAGAGCAGTGGAGGACAGGGAGTCTTGGAGATGTCTCATCCACAGGGTCGCCATGGGTTGAGATCGACTCGAAAGCAGTTAACAACAACAAATCTAGAATTTAAAGTGGGCTCTTGGCATCCATTGGGGTTTGGTTCCAGGACCCTCAGTGGATACAAAAATCCATGGATGCTCAAGTTGCATTAAATACAATAATTGGCATAGTAAAATGGTGTCCCTTATATAAAATGGCAAAATCAAAGTTTGCTGTTAAGATTTTATATTTTTTTGAATATTTTCAAGCCATGGATGATTGAATCCACAGATACGGAGGACAAACTATATGGGATGATGCATGAAATACTGACATCACCAAATCATGGAGTTTGTACATGCTTCTCTGTAAGACTAACAATAGTCTTACCTTCATGCAGAACCAGATGGAGAAGGGGAATGTGACCATTATGAAAAGGAGTGAAAGGATGACAAGAAGCCACTCACATACTCCTAGGCCTGCAGACTTTACACCTAAAGAAAAAGAGCAGAGGATTCCAGGATTATACGGGGCTCTTTCCCACAGTTTTAAACTTGAATTTCTGGAAAAACAAAACAAAACATCAAACCCAAATGGTTACTGCCCAAAGGGGAAAAGAAGAAGAGTATTTTGGAAATAAAAAAAGAAGTGAGATAAAGTGTTTTAATTTCAAGATTTCATAGGTCAGAACAGGGATGTGTGATTCTTTTAATAGTCCTGTTTGCAAATCAACTGTTCCCTGAGTTACACTTCATTACAATTGTAGTATGCATTGCTAGGGGCTCATCTCTACCACTCTGCTACATACCTTTATTCTGTGGTGATATTTCCTATCCTTCCACCATAGGTGCAGTCCATGTCATAAATACATTATAGAGTACAATAGCTATTTCTGCCCTGTTCAGGAGATACTACACTATACAAGGAGAATGTGATGCTGACATTGATTATGATTCTTTGTAAAACAAACAGCAGAAGAACCGGAGGAGAATAGTTTATTAGATCTCTCACCTGCAGGATCTCTCCATAAATGTCCACCACAAGTGAACTCGAAATGGGAGCACTAAGCCTAAATTTGGATGCATGGGAAAGCTATAAGAGGGGCACTCCAGAGATGCTCAGCAGGCATAGGAGAATTTAAACATCCTTTGTCCCCAGATTTGTGTAAGTGCATTTTGCTTACCCGGACTTGGTTCCACCCTTGAAAACTAAACAACATGCTATCGGGAAGCAAGGTCCCTGCTAAATGCATCTCTCCTGCTTTATCTCTCTGCACTCATAGTATTGTCTCTAGCACTGCTCCATTTAACTGACTTTCATTAGCAGGAAGAAAGTAGGTAGACTGAATGAGATGATGAGGGCATCATGTTCTCTTTAACTAGGTATCAGCCAGGAGACATAGGGAAGAAGATGCAAGCTGTTCTTTGTACTGGCAACAATCACACATTCCTCATGAGATGTAGCCCAGACCTTACTGGAGCACTCTATCTTCCAAGTCTAACAAACTAAGTACTCCTTGCCAGTGAAGTCTGTGCCCCTTCCAAAAGTTTACTTATTATTCCACCATTGAGCCCACTTGTCTTCTTACCTTCCTCCATCTTCTCACTTTCAAGTAGGGCCATCACTTCTGCTTCTTCCTCCAGTGATACCACATCATCCACATCTACCACAGTGGAAGTATGGACTTGGTTGTCCCATTCAAGGGTGCTCTTGGTCTCCTTCTTTCCTTTCCTCTGACCGGACTTCTGCCTGTCTTTGCTAGTTTTCCGGCTGTGATCCATTTTCTCTTTTTTGCCATTTGGAATTGATGGCTCTCTGTTTCTCCCATGGGGCTCCCTAGAAGAGCTCCGAGGCTTCTTTTCTGCCTTCATTTTGTAAGCTAGTGCTAAAGAAAATAGCTCTATGTCAGAATGGGGGAGGTTGTGCTGTCTAGCAATTTAAGCTGTTCAAAAGGGAGGGCGAGAAGGAGTGACAAGCTGTCACAACCTAAGAGGAGAGTCTACACTGAGCTATACAGACAGCAGTCATTAATTTTAGAGGAGGAGGTCTGTTAATAAAATGTCTCCCTGCAAAACAACAATAATCCTCAGTGCTGATGCATCTTAAATACTAATGGAGTGTAGCATTTGCTTTCACAAATTTAATTTTCATTCATTAAGAAATTAATTCATTACTTCTCATTTGTGATCAACCTTTCAGTTTCCCTTCTTTACAGTTAGTCTGGCAGCTGCAGATTGTGTGGAATCAGCTTCTTTCAACATAGCAGATCAGTTAAAAAGCTTATTTTCCTCAAAATATAATCGCACTAAGCCTGCCTTTTATTTAATTCAGAAAACTAATATTTGATATGAGAAATCCTAGTTCTAAAATAAGTAGCTAAATGGAAAAGTTTGGGAGCCATGGTTGCTCCCTTGCTCTTGGGAGTAAGATCTCCTTTCCTCCTTGGAGAATCAAGAGAGAACCATGAGACTGAGGGCTGATTGACACTTACATTTACACCGGTTTGCAAATCGTATTGACACCGCGTCGTGGAATCGATCGAGGCCGATGCGTAGTTTCCACTAAGAAAGCGAATTTTTTCCTTATCCCAAGTCGTTCCCACTAGTGCCTTTGTGTTCCAGCTTTACGCAGCAGGAGGGAGAGGAGGACAGGGTGCCTGGGGTCAAAGAAAGCACAAAGAACTGGCAGGGCATAAGGGGAACGCCTATGTGCCGCCGGGAGAATAGTTGGGGCCAGAAGAGGCCAGGCTACTTGGTGTGGCCTCCCCGAATGCCTGCCGGGAGCCTTGGAGCACAGGTGGAGCCAAAGAGCCTGCAGGAGCCGAGAGGTGAGGCCGAAGGTAAAGCAAGGTACTGGGGAGGCAGCTGAGGCTGACAGCCGTGGAAAAAGGGTGGCCAGGGAAGGCTCGGCGGCACAAGAAGTTGCAGCCAAAGCAGAGAGGTGGGCAAAATAACGGGCCCAGAGAAGAGGTGGGCAATGAGAAGGAGGGGATGAACCCACGATGTCCCTGCCTTCCAGGAAGGAGCGCACAGGCAATGGAGGCCGAGCAGCTGAGTGGCCGCTCCAGTGCGATGCGGATCAGATCCGTCATTCACACTTGTTGAACACGCATCTGAATCGATTCTTTTCAAAAGAACCGCCAAAAAACTAGTCTTTGAAAAGAGCGCTTTTGTTTGCATTTGTCTTGCTTCAAAGCAAGTCAGAACGATTGTAGTCGCACCTGAAACCCTTCCCAGTGGGGACAAGGCATATTTAAAGCGATCAGCAAATCAATGTAAATCATAGTGGGAATGAGCCCTGGATTTCCACAAGGGCTGTATCCCAGCTCCACTGCATAGTATCCTTGCTCTGGTCTGATCTCTCTATTGCCACACACCCTTTTAAAATCCAAACTGAAATCAGCTTGGAAAGCTACACAAGACTCCCATTCCATAGTCACATCAGTGCAAAGGGGGGTTTCTATTATGTGCACGTGTTTGCTGTATCGATTTATGTCCGCTCGCACAACTGCAGGAGTTGTTGCTGTTTTTTTACTCTGGCCATGCCTGTGCATATTTGCACACTCACTTAATCAAATAGCATTTCTCTGTCCTCCCATCATTCTTATTGCCCAGCTGCTTTTCTATAACGTGAAGTCAATAGAGCAGGGGAGGTGAAATGGTGACGTGAATGTGTGTAATAGTATGCATGCAAACACCAAATTCCTCCCTCCCCCCCAAAAAAAGGAAATGGTAAAACTACCTTTTCCAGATGGCAATACAAACAAGGAAGCCACTCTTCTGTGGCAGGAATGGTCAGATGGCCAAAGTGACCACTCACCAACCTAGCCTTGCCCTCCCCACTCCCCCACCCCTGATTCTATTGCAATCCCAATTTAAGGGTCAAACCAGACATTTAAAAAAATCTGGTTCTTCCCCCAAACAGCGGAACAAACCAGAGGGTTTTTTAAAAAATTGCCTTAAGTCCCGTAGGCATCGAAAAGAAATGTTTTCCCGTCTGAATGAGAGGAACATCATGTGTTCCAACAGGACTAGGACAGAGGTATGGACATATTTAACCTGTGTAGATTCACCTGAGCAACAGAAAAAAGCAATACCTGCAATGCTAAGAGTATTTGTTGAGGTCAGGAGGAAGATCTACATTGGTTGAGCTATCAAAGAAGTTTAGTAACCTGAGGAGGTCCATCTGCTGTGTGCTCCTCCTGATACAAATACCCCTCCAACAGTTGAGGTAGACCTCTTTTTACATTACCCTGAGGAGTAAAACGAAGCTAATTTGTTCTCTCTCTTTATTAATATATATATGAAGTGTGACACAAAGCGTATAAACACATAAACTAGATTCAGGCCAGTACATTTTTAGGTTTCTTTTTCATCAGAATACTACATGCCATTGGCACCTGGTATAAAATGCACAACCACGGTCAATATGAATTATATCTTAAATATTGAAAAAAGACATAATCATACTATTTGGAACACATTACTTCCAGGCTATGATGAACAGCATCATTCAAGCCTTCTTTCCCCCCAAAAAAGACAAATATGTGGAGCAGGAACATACGAAAAGTTTTTATAGGTCTCAGAAAAAAATATGTTTGGACAGATTCCATCTCTCTTCCACTGCTATTAGAGATTATGGAGATTGCCTGGCTATAATCAAAACAGAGCATACCCATGTCTCTTTTCTTCCATAATGTTGATTTACCTAAAACATGCAGCGCACTGCATTTGGCATATCAATAGGAGACAATAAAGGTGATCTGAGATGTATGTACCTGCAGTGCAATTGTGTCATATGACTTTTAGTTTACTGGACATTATGGGGCAAAGAAGCTGGTGGTGCTGTTTCTTTCAGTTCCAGAAATTGCATTCGGGTGTATACTAGGCAGAGGGAGTGATAAGTAGCCTCTTCTGCAGTATGTACACTAAGCACATACGACTCTAGGCAAATTATAACCAGTTCCATAAATTACTTTATGGAACTGATGGAATTGATTGCTAGAGACCCAGTACTACAGATGCCACAAGAGCAACCTGAGTCCGACCTCTTTATCTCACCATTAACACAGCAGAGAAGAAACCAAAAGCCTTGTTGTACTAGCTGTCATCATGCATCTTGTGACTCAAAGACAGTGCAGCACTTTGTGGCTCTGGGTGTGCCACTTTCACTCTGTGAGTGCGTGTGGAGATTTCTGTGGACAGTTCTCTGTAAAAATACTGGTACCAATTTGAAGGGTGGTATGGCAATTTTTGTTAATGTAATGCCCCCAAAACAGTTCAAATGCATCAACTTTTGAATGTGTTGCCATATTTCTATGTGTGTGTGTGTATACATATGCATATATATGTATATATATTTGTTGTTGTTAACTGCCTCTGCGTCAGCTCGACCCACGGTGACCCTATGGATGAGATATCTCCAGCCTCCCCCCTCTATTGCTCTGCCCAATTCCTGCAAACTCATATTCGTGGTCTCTTTAATAAAGTCCATCCATCTAGCATGGGGCCTTCCTCTCTTTCTGTTTCCCTCCACCTTTCCCAGCTTTATTGTCTTTTCCAACAATTCATGCCTTCTCATGATGTGTCCAAAGTACCACAGTCTGTCTTGTCATCTTGGCTTCTAGGGATATCTCTGGCTTGATCTGCTGTAGGACCCATTTGTTTATCCTTTTGGCTGTCCATGGGATCCTCAGCACTCTTCTCCAGCACCACATTATCTCAAATGCTTTGATTTTCCTCCTATCTTCTTTCTTGACTGTCCAGCTCTCACATCCATACATGGTAATAGGGAATACAATGGCTTGTATGAGATATATAGTATTAGACTCTTTCAAATTGATATACAGTTGCTCCTCCACTTTCGCAGACTTGGATCCACATCCCTCGCCTATCCGCAGGTGGCTAATAGAGGGGCACAAAAGGTGGCGCGTGCCCGTGGGCGCATGCTTCCATTCAAGCCTATGGGGTTTGAATATACACGATTTTCCATTCTCGTGAGAGGGCCCCCCGGAATGGGTCCCCCCCGAGAATGGAGGGTTGCCTGTATATAGCAGGGGTAGGCAACCTTTCCCCTTTAAGGGCCGAGGGACTCCAGAAGCCTCAGCCATGTTGGCCAATAGTCCCATGTTGGCCAATAGCTCCTGGAATTCTGGGAGCTGAAGTCCCTCGGCCCTTAAAGGGGAAAGGTTGCCTACCCCTGCTATATAGTATTAGACTTTTTCAGATTAATCTTGAGGGTAGTACTTACCCTTAAATACAGGTGGCTGAGGAGAAAGGAATGGACTGAAGGAAGTGATAAACTGTGTGCGCATTTTCACCCTTGAATTCCTTTGTAATTAAAAATATTTGCCACTCCAGACAGCTGTAAGCACAAATGACTTCTCTTTTAACTCCCTTTTCTAGCTGTCTAAAAAGGCTAAGAAAGGCTCTGATTAATATCTTGCTGCATTTGGGGAAATGGTGACTAAACAAGTCTTGTCGCAAACCATTAATTTCATGGTTATAGCCAGAGCTCAAATGTAGCTTACCAAAGCACAGACTTACTTATTTACATTCCAATATGGTTACTGAAGACAATGACGAACTTCCTCTGAACAAATCTTGCCTAGAAAACCCTGTGATAGTTCACTGTAAGTTGGAAACGATTTCAAGACACACAACAACAATGGCTATTGTTATTTGCCATCAGACTGGCCTATCTTATGGTGACCCTATGAATGAGAGCACTCCAGGAGTCCTCGTCATCCACAGCCCTACTCAGGTCTTGCAAACTCAGGGCTGAGGCTTCCTATTGAGTCTATCTCTAATGTTTATTAAGGGTAGAGAGATCTTGTAGCACCTTTGAGACTAACTGAAAGAAAGAAGTTGGTAGCATAGGCATTCGTAGACGTTAATCTACTTCCTCAGATGCTTTTGGTGGAGTGGGAAGCCAGGGACAGACACATATATGCCATTGGTATCACACACAGGCCTTTAGGAATGACATCCCGTTGCTTGCATTTGTTGAGAAAGTTTCTTGAAGAGGCTGATGGAGGGGTTATTAGAATCATAGAGTTGGAAGTGACCACAAAGGCCATCCAGTCCAACCTCCTGCCATGCAGGAACTCAAAATCAAAGCATCCCCAACAGATGGCCATCCAGCCTCTGTTTAAAGACCTCCAAAGAAGGAGACTCCACCACTCTCTGAGGGAGTTTGTTCCACTGTTGGACAGCTCTGTCAGGAAGTTCCCCCTAATGTTGAGGTGGAATCTCTTTTCCTGTAGTTTGAATCTGTTGTTGCGGGTCCTGTTCTCTGGGGCAGCAGAAAACAAGCTTGTTCCCTCCTCAAGATGACATCCCTTCAAATATTTAAACAGGGCTATCATGTCCCCTCTTAACTGTCTCTTCTCCAGGCTAAACATACCCAGTTCCCTTCCTCGTAGGGCATGGTTTCCAGACCCTTCACCATTTTAGTCGCCCTCCTCTGGACACGCTCCAGTTTTTCAACATCCTTTTTGAATTGTGGTGCCCAAAACTGGACACAGTATTCCAGGTGAGGCCTGACCAAAGCAGAATACAGTGGCACTATTACTTCCCTTGATCTAGATACTATACTTCTATTAATGCAGCCTAAAATTGCATTGGCCTTTTTAGGTGCTGCATCACACTGTTGACTCATGTTCAACTTGTGGTCTACAGGACTCCTAGATCCATTTCACACGTAGTCATATTAAGCCAGGTTTCCCCCATCTTATATCTATGCATTTCATTTTTTTTTTTTTTTTTGCCCTAAGTGCAGTACCTTACATTTCTCTGTGTTGAAATTCATTCTGTTAGCTTTGGCCCAGCTTTCTAATCTATTAAGGTCATTTTAAATTTTGATCCTTCTCTCTGCAGTATTAGCTGCTCCTCCTAATTTGGTGTCATCTGCAAATCTGAGAAGCATGCCCCCTATTCTTTCATCCAAGTCATTGATAAAGATGTTGAATAGTAGTAGTGGTACTAATGTGGTATTAATGGTAGTGATGAATTAATGGTAGTGATGAATCTTGCAGGGAATGCCTCCCTTATTGTGATGTCGTAGCTTGTTTACAAACTTTGTGATTAGTCAAGGTCAATGTATTTATATTCATATAAATATATTTAATCTCTGCTGCCTCAGAGAGTCAAACTAGGTCCAATAGCTTTACGTTACAGGAGGGCAGATTTCAACTGAACATTAGAAGGAACTTCTTGATGGCGAGAGCAGTTTGGCAGTGGAACCAACTGCTTAGAGAAGTGATGGAGTCCCTTTCTCTGGATGTCTTTGGAAAGAAGCTGGTAGTGATTTAACCAGCTAGAAGCTGTCAGTTGTATTATGCATCATTTCACACAAGAAAGCATTTGAAAAACTAGTCTTTGGGACTATATCTCCCTAATGGAAATAAACATTAGCCAGAGGCCATCAATTTAGCATGAGGTAGTGGTTTGATGTAATGTGGGACAGCCGAAAAAACCCCACACCAAACAAATGGGTCCTAGAGCAGTTCAACCTAGACAATGAAGAAATAGAAATAATAAAAGAATTCCCATACCTGGGATCAAATGATAGCAATGGGGACTGTAGTCAGGAAATCAGAAGAAGACTAAGAATGAGGAGGGTGGCTATGAAAGAACTAGAAAAGATCCTAAACTGCAAAGACATACAACTCAGCACAAAAGTTAGAATCATACAAGCCATTGTATTCCTTATTTCTATGTATGGAAGTGAGAGCTGGACAGTTAAAGAAGATAGGAGGGAAATCAATTCCTTTGAGATAATGTGGTGCTGGAGAAGAGTGCTGAGGATCCCATGGACAGCCAAAAGGACAAACAAATGGGTCCTAGAGCAGATCAAGCCAGATATCCTTAGAAGCCAAGATGACAAGACTTGGGACTGTCTTAGTTTGGACACATCATGAGAAGGCATGAATTGTTGGGAAAGACAATAAAATTAGGAAAGGTGGAGGGAAGTAGAAAGAGAGGAAGGTCCCATGCTAGATGGATGGACTCTATTAAAGTAGAGACCACGAATATGAGTTTGCAGGAGCTGGGCAGAGCAGTAGAGGACCTTTAGGGGGTCTGGAGATGTCTCATCCATAGGGTTGCCATGCGTGTAACATATAAACATAATAAATAATGGGTGGAGAGCAACTGGAGGGCAGTTAACAACAAAGTGGTTTGAATGTTGGACTAGGACTCTGGAAGACCAGGGACTGAGCCATCATGTCACCCTTTCTCAACCTCAGAGGAACCCTTTTCACCAGGAAAACCACAAGATTTGCCTTAGGCTTGCCATAACTTGGAAGGGACTTGAAAGACCCACAGCATCAACCTGAAGCAGCCTCTAATAAGCCCCTCCCCCTCTTTAAGTCTGTAACGGTCCCCGCGCGGGAGGGAGCGCGTGAAGCCCCGCTGCTCTGCGCCTGCGCGGCTGGTCTTGCGCTCTGATTGGTGGGCGAGCGAGAGCGCGTGAAGGTCTTTCCTCTTTCGGAGGGCAGCGGCGTCTTTGGTCCCAGTCGGACCTTAGAGAAGAGAAGAGGCGAGAAGCCGAGGCTGGAAGAGCGGGCAGGGAAGGTTTAGCGAAGGGGTGTTGGGTCCCTTCTCCTCCGCCCCGCTCTCTTTTCAGGCTCTCTTTTCAATTACAGTACTTTGGGAAAGGTTGGCTCATAAGGTTGGCATCCGCACTGTAGAAATAACCCGCTTTGACGCCGCTTTTAACTAACTGCCCGTGGCTCCGCGCTGTGGAATTCTGGGATTTGTAGTATGTTGAGGCACCAGAGCTCAGCTGCAAAAAAAACAAAAACAAAAATTGTAGGACGTTACCAAACGAAAGTTAAAAACACTAATGTTTTACTTAACTATTAATAAATAACTTTATAAATAAATATACTAGTTAATAGACAAAGCAAAGGAGTAATTTAAATGTCATTTAAACTACATTTAAGGAGTAATTTAAATGTAGTAATTATATCAATCAATTAATCAGACAAATCAATAGACTAATCAGTAATTTAAATGTAGTAATTTAAACTCCATTTAAGGAGTAATTTAAATGTAATTATATCAATTTATTAATATATTAATTAACTAATAAATAAATTAATAGACAAATCAGTAATTGAAATGAAGTAATTTAAACCACATTTAAGGAGTAATTTAAATGTAATTATATCAGTCAATTAATTAATATATTAATTGTTATATTAATTATTTGAATATAATTAATATGTTTATATTTATAGTATATTTAAGTATAAACATGAATGTTTTACTCATTAATATATTTATAATATATAACATAAGTATATATATGTAATATATAATAATATATTTATTATAATAATTATAGATTGATTTTAAATGGTTTATTTGCAGCTGTATAGCATTTACCAGGGGTAGGCAACCTTTCCCCTTTAAGGGCCGAGGGACTTCAGCTCCCAGAAGCCTCAGCCATGTTGGCCAATAGTCCCATGTTGGCCAATAGCTCCTGGGATTCTGGGAGCTGAAGTCCCTCGGCCCTTAAAGGGGAAAGGTTGCCTACCCCTGGCATATACTGTGAGAGAGCCAGTGTGGGGTGTAATGGTTTGAGCCTTAGACTTGGACTTTGGAGACCAGGCTTTGAATCCCAGCTTGGACATGGAAACCCACTGGCACACTCTCTCAGCTTCAAAGGGAGGCAAAGACAACCCCTCCTCCCAAAGAAACTTGTCAAAAAAGATGATTTGCCTTAGGGCAGGGGCAGGCAAACTGTCTCCTTTAAGGGCCGAGGGACTTCAGCTCCCAGAATCCCAGACTATTGGCCAACATGGCTGAGGCTTCTGGGAGCTGAAGTCCAAAATCCCTAAGAGGGCCGAGTTTGCCTGCCCCTGCCTTAGGGTCTCCATAAGTCAGAAATGACTTGGAGGCACACAACAGCAACCGCACTCAAAAATATATTTTTTCCATAACCAAATCTACATTTAAATTACTCATTTGATTTGTCTATTGTGCTGAAATTAGACAACCCCCTTTTCAACATTTGCATTTTGTCCTCAAGCAGCCCATTCATTGCCTAACGTGTTTGCTGTCCTTTTTTCCCTCAGAGAAACAAACAATGGGCCCTGAGCTCTGGGTGCGAGTCTTGGCTGCTGTTGCTGCTGGGAAAGAAGAATTTTAGAAGGATTTAGCCTATCCCCCTGTTTGTAATGAGGAGAGGCTGCCAACTGGACAAATTTCTCAAAGGGGAACAGCAAACATGGTGTTAATCAATGCACTGCTTTGTCATGCTTAAAATGGAGGACATTTGGGGATTCTTCTTGGACAGAAGGTTGAAGTGTAGGGCAGGTCCTGGAAAAGGAGGACTTCTGGTCACCCTGATTGTGGTTGAATGCACTTCTTTCTTTTTGGGGCTTAAGCATGGCCCTATCTATG
Source organism: Phrynosoma blainvillii (assembly GCA_026167975.1). Taxonomy (NCBI): domain Eukaryota; kingdom Metazoa; phylum Chordata; class Lepidosauria; order Squamata; family Phrynosomatidae; genus Phrynosoma; species Phrynosoma blainvillii. Next base: position 162,313,263 of record JANUYF010000004.1, read on the forward strand.
CCTGCTGTCTTGTAAGTGAGCCTTGCTGTTGTGTTTAATAGGCCTTTTTCATAGGGCAGGGATTAGAAGATTTCAGCTTTCCTGTTGGTTTCAGTCTGTTGGAGTTGTGCCGTCCTCCAGATGTTGTTGCATTGCAACTCCCTGTAGATTGAGTAGCCAGTGGTGAGAGATACTGTGAGTTGAAAACATTCAGGGTAGCCGTGTTGGTCATATAGCAAAAGTACAAGAACACCCAGAACCCACTAAAAACAGTACCTTTATTAAACCAACCAAAATGCACAAAACATATAATGCAAGCTTTCAAAGCTCCACAGGCTTCTTCATCAGGCAAAGGTATTAAAAATCACAGAGGAGAAATTTAAAAAAAAAAGGACAATGTTAGTCACAGTTCTACATTATTTCAAGATGTTGATGTTGTTGTTGTTGTCCTCAGTTAAGATGGTGTTCATGCAGACAGTCCACTCCTGGCTATGTGGGTTCTGGGAGACAAAATATATATATATGGTACAATCCAGGAAATAAAATTTAAACTCCATTAGCAATGGAAAAAGATACAGTCATCCCTCCACGTTTGTGGCTTTGACTTTTGCAGGTTTGATTATTCACGGATTTGATTAATATGTTCTCTCTAGGAATCTAGGTCCTCCAGGATGACTAGAAGTCACGCTGAAGGACCTAGAGATTCTTAGCAATAAGACTTTAGGCATGTGCGGACATTTGCAATTTCTGGCAGATGTTGACCATAGATTTGCACTGGAAGACCCAGAGATTCCTAGAGAGAACACTTTACTAGGCATTTGTGGGTCCTCCAGCACAGATGTTGACCATAGAATTATGCTGGAGGACCTAGAGATTCTTAGAGAGGTGTGTTCTCAGGTTTTTTAAAAAGTATTTTTAAATTTGCATTTTTCCCACTTTCCCAGGGGTCCGCCCCCCAACGCCAGCAAATGTGGAGGGCTTACTACTTCCTCTGAGATCTAATTGCTTCTGTCTTTTGTGAGGTTACCAGCCCCTTGTTAGGCAGAAAACCTCAATAAACCCCCATGCCATTGCATTAGGTGCTGTGTAGATAAAACACACCCAGTGCAGTCCCAGTTTTAAAAAAAATCTGGAAAGATCAGATGCATGAGACCTACCACTCCTTCCCCAAAGGTGATGAATTTGCAGCAATGTAATCACAAAAGATAACCTTTACACATTTCTGTTCATTTACCTTCTCTTCCCTAAGCTCAACCACCTATGGGATAGTGAAACAGTAAATTACAGAATCATGTTTTATAGTTCCTGAATCTTGATACTGCCACAGTGGTGCTTAAATGCATATATGCACACATTCCAGCCAAAGGTAATAGCTGCTTTCATTGGGGAAATTATGAATACCTGCTTTTCTGTGAAAGAGAACTTTAAAGTGCTTAGTTTTGGCTTAGTTTATGGCAACAATATTTATAGTATTGCTTTTTAGGAATCTTTGATGCTGCAATTTATCATTGCTGAGGAAGATGTATAAGAAAGGGAATAATTTTTATTTATTTGCATTCTGTACTTAATCTGTTGAAGAGATGGTGCTTTTCTGAATTTGGAACCAATGTGGTTTACAAGTTTGAAGTTTGTTCTTCTGAGGACACTGTACCCTTTAACAAATACAAATAGTCCCTTGTCAGATTATCACCCACACAATATTTGGGTGCTTCCCAACTTCAAGCAGTCTTGGATGAAACCGATTATCTTGACCCATTTCAAACCGGCTTTAGGACAGGATATGGAGTGGAGACTGCCATGGTTGCTCTGACCGATGACCTCCGCCTGAGTATCGACAGGGGTAGTGTGACCTTGTTGGTGCTCTTGGATCTCTCAGCAGCCTTTGACACCATAGACCATGCCATCCTCTTAGATCGCCTGAGGGAGTTAGGAATTGGAGGCACTGCTCTGCACTGGTTCTGTTCCTTCCTCTCGGACAGATCTCAGAGGGTGAGGCTTGGGGACAGTTGCTCATCCAAAATTGAGCTTAATTGTGGCGTCCCTCAGGGTGCCATCCTGTCCCCAATGCTATTTAATATTTACATGAAGCCGCTTGGTGAGATCATTCGGAGGCATGGAGCTCGGTGTCTTCAGTACGCTGATGACACCCAGATATATCTCTCCATGACCAGATCATCGACTCAGACTTCAGATGGCGCCTCTCCTCTTGATGACTGTCTTAGAGCGGTAATGGGTTGGATGAGGAAAAACAGATTGAAGTTGAATCCAGACAAAACGGAGGTACTTGCAGTCACGGGCCCGAAACCAGATCTGGGAATACAGTCTCCAGTCCTGGACGGGGTCACACTCTCCGTAAAGGACTGTATTCGCAGTCTGGGGGTTCTCCTTGACTCATCGCTTCACATGACTAGTCAGGTGAATGCGGTGGTCAGGAGCGCCTGTTATCAGCTTCGGCTGATACGCCAGCTGCGCCCTTATCTGGATAGTAAGGATCTGGAAGCTGTGGTACACGCCCTGGTAACCTCACGTCTGGATTTCTGCAATGCACTCTACATGGGGCTACCCTTGTGCCTAACCCGGAAACTTCAACTGGTACAGAATATGGCAGCCAGGCTAATTACGGGAACATCTAAGAGGGAGCACATAACACCTGTGCTTAAATCCCTCCACTGGCTGCCAATTAGTTCCGGGCGCAGTACAAGGTGTTGGTTTTGACCTTTAAAGCCCTACATGGCTTGGGCCCATCTTATCTTAGGGACCGCCTCTCCCCATATGATCCCCCCCGCACCCTGCGGTCCTCTGGGAGGAATCTGTTACAGCCAATAAAAACTAGGCTGTCCCAGACCTCCCAGAGGGCCTTCTCTGCAACCGCTCCCAGACTTTGGAATGGCCTGCCGGATGAGATCCGTCTTACTACCACTCTTGCTGCTTTCAAGAAAGCAGTAAAGACGGATCTCTTTCGGCAGGCCTTCCCGGAATAATGGTCGGCCCTTAAAGGGGTCCCCATTTGTCTGTCTCCTCGGAAAATCTTGTTTTTAATTTATTGATTTAACTAAAATTGTATTTTAATTATTCTTCGGTTTAATTCTATTTTAAGGGGATGGGGAGGGGGGAGGTAGGGGTTATGGGGAGAGGGAATGTTTTAACGTTGTTCTGTTTTAACTATTGCTGTCCCCCGCCCCGATTGCCTAGCAGAGGGGCGGGCTACAAATAAAAAATTTATTATTATTTATTATTATTTTTCTCTGCCTTTTTATGTTCCCTAGGGTAAACATGTCAGATCAAGAACAGCTGATGGACTCCTTGAAGAAGCAAGTAAGGTCACTGCTGATACCAGCCAAGGAAGGCCTCACCCCTTTCCAGTTAGAACAAGACTATAGGTCTCTGATTGGAAAACAGCTTCCTTTTCGTGCCCTGGGTTACCATTCTCTTATGGAACTTCTGAAGGATATGCCTGATGTTGTTAAAATATGCCCTGTACGGAATGGTGATGTTCTTCTTAAAGGTAAGTGTGAGAGAATGTCTGAAGAGTTATTTTTGGCAAACACACAGTGACCATAGAGTGGGAGTTACAACAAAGAATTGAATGTGGACAGACCATTGTCCATTGAATTTGGGGGAAAAGGTTTTCCATTCTAAATATGGCCTGTGGTTTGATGCAAGATGTCACTGGCTCTCTGAGCATAAGTAGTGCAAGACTTCGGGGGGTTGCAGACTGCCAGAAATAGTGCAAATTGAGTCCACTTTTAGGTTTAGGGTATCATGGGGACTGTAGTTTATTGTGGCACCAGAGCTCTCTGACAGAGAAGGCTCAATGTCCCAGAAAAAAAAACATTTCCCATGATTCCCTAGCACTAACCCTAACCCTAAAAGTGGACTCAATTTGCACTATTTCTGGCAGTCTGCAACCCGCCTTCCTTTCCAGTGCAGTGTGATTTGTTAGCACTCCCATTGGTTAAATATGAACCAGTTTTTAGATGTGGGATAGTGAAATCTGTAAGCAAAGGGCATTTAATGTAATATTTTGTAGCTTTTAAATTTTTGCTTTACTACCTGGAGTATGAAAACTAAGATACTTTCATAATAAAACAAATGTGAGTTTTGTACACATGTTATGCGAAATCTGACTTAATGTGGATATAGTACATTTTTCTGTCATACATGAAACATTGTGTCTGTATAATAATAACAGCCAGTCTTCCATCAGAAAGCAAGCCAAGCTATGTAATAGTATTGAGGACTGTGGGTATTTTGTTTTACATGTTATTTATTTATTTGAAGCATATATATCCTGCTTCTCACTCATGAAAGACTTTCAGAGTAGCTGGCTTACAGAGATCTGCCATAAGATGTTCTTTGATCTCATTTCAGACGTGAAACAAATGGAAGGGTGTTGGGAGTTCTTTACATACTACAGTAACTGATATTGAAATGGAAGGAGGCGCTTGCAGTCTGGACAGTTAGGTACAGTCTGCTCGAAGAAGGAAATCTTTGTGTTAGCTTTGTCTTTTCATTGGTGTCATTCTTAAAGGGCTGACAAAAAGTAACAGGTAATAGGAGAAAGTGAACACTGACAGCATGCAGCTCTTGCCATTATGGGCTTTTGTCTTTTAGCTATTGCAGATAAGTACACCAAGGAGATCGCAAGCTTGGTTGCTAAACAGAAGAGTAAACCTAAGCCCTGCTTTTCCAGACAATCCAGGTTGAATTTATCTTTTCTTTCCACACGTCGAACTGGACTACCTCAGCACCCCCAGGTTTCTCTAAATTTGCCTCGGAGGGGACGGCTTCCTCCCACTCTGCCAGCTATTATAAAAAGTGAACTGAAGGAGCTGCTGAGCGCTTCTCCTGTCCTGCTGTCAGATTTTGACAAAGCTTTCTTCCAGCGCTTTGGACGGACATTTCAATTCGTTCGTTATGGGTTCTTCTCCATGTCTGAAGTGCTGAATGCAGCTTCAGATATCATCACAATTGTTCAAACAAGGACAGGGTCCCTATTGACGCTAAAAGATAGTCTACCCAAGAAAGAGACAGAAAAGCTACCCAACGGTAAAATAGAGTATTCTTAAATGGAGGATGGGTACAGGGGAGGGGATTCATGGTTGTTTAGCATAATTGAGTTTCATTTGCTTTACTTCCTAAGTCTGTGTACCTGATCAGAGCTGTATGTTCTTCCTCATCAGTTAAAAGCTAAAGCTCTAGCTTCCCAAACTATAGGTCAGCACCTCTTGGTAGTCGTATTCCACTACAGGGCAGGAGGTCTCTTGAAGAATCATCTGTTTTCTTATGAAGAACAGTAGTGGGCGATGGTGGATTAAATTCTCTGGAAACATGATCTGCCTCCCCCTCTCTCTTAGACAATAAGATGTTCAGCCAGGTGTAGTTAGAGAAAGGAGCTTCTTTGCTTCAGATTGAAGTGGTACTTGCAGCAGCTGATTGGGCCTTGTTGCCAAACAAGAGAGTTGTAGTGCTAATGTGAGGAAAAAGGATCTACAGTCGTTCCTCCGGATTCGATGACTTCCCGTTCACAGTTTTGAATTTCCATGGACAGGAAGCCAGGAGGGTCAACATGGTCCACATGTGGCAGCGTACCGCCATTATTTTCAGTGGGGCTTGAATATTTGTGGTTTTCCATTTGGGGTGGTGGTGGTCCGGAACAGATCCCCTGCAAATTGAGAGGGGTGACTGTATTTGTATTAAAATAATTCATTCTATTACAGAGGATCTTGTGCACATTGTTGGTTGCACACCTTATTGCAGTGTACAGTTTGCACACACTTTCCAGCAAGATGATAGATATAAGTAGTTTCCAGCAGCTGGAGTAAAGGGATGACACAATTTTCCAGGATTAAAATTTGAGCCGTAATTCTATATGCATTTATCTTTGCATAAACCCTGTTGAAGTAAGTAGGGCATATAGTGAGTAGGCATACATATGATTACTAAAAATCTGTTAAAGGTAGTGTTGTTGCTAAATTATGTTCATATGATCAGATGCTTTTATGGAATTTTTTAGAATTCTTTATTTCCCCCCTGAAATGTAGAAAAAAACATGCTAATGTTCATATTGAGAAAGACTGACATAAGCTAGCTTTCTCTTCCTGAGGTGTGATTTTATTTCTCACTTGGAAACAAAATGCTGATTTTTGTTCTAAGCCGCATGCAGTTTAGTTGATGACAGAGTTCTCTAGAGATAAAATGAGAGGCTCTGGCATTATACTCAGCTGTTGGCCTATATCAAGAGCCTGCTTCTCAGGAGAAAGTGCATAATAATGAATGTGAGACTTTCAGTGTTGCCTCACTAGGGAAATAGACAATCATAGCTACTGAAGTCATGGCTGAAATCTTTCTTTTGAATTCATTACGGTGAAGCAGTAATTCAACCTGATCAGAGGAAGCAGACTTTGCCTACTACTGTGCTATCACCTGTAGTGAATACAACATCTCTGGTACCTGGCCTATCTATGAATGACCAAAGTGAGACTCCAAAGGAGGAATCTGATATTTCTCTACCACAATTGAAAATGGAAACCCCACTGGTGAAATCTGGAGAGAGAGTAAACCAAGTAAGTATTGCACTACAAGTGGCTAAACTATGGGAAAATTGCAGGGATATTATATGTTAAAGAGCTTGAGAAAGCATAAGGATAGATTTCATGGTGTTGATTTTCTTAGTCTTACTCGCTTTATGTGGAATGGTGCTATATAAGGATTAAATTCTAAGTGGGCGGTGAGGGAAAAGGGAGTGGCAAGGGGGCCTTCAGTCAAACTATTGGTGCACAAGAAAGACAAGGGGAAGCAGCAGCCTTTAGGATCATGGTGGGAATGGGGGTTGCATAAAACTTCTTTTCAAGTTTCCTTAAAACCACAGTGCATCCCTCTCTGATCATTTAGTGTGGTGGTGTCTCCCGCCGTTCACATGCCTGCCTGAGCTCACTCTCTTAGTTGCATCTTTCACTGGTAGTGACAGTTAGGAAACTCTTGCGAGGTGCAGGGCATTGTTTCTATGGCTTAGAATGTTACCATTTGAACAGACTGACTGACTTGAGCAAGAAGTTAGAGCAGGGGTAGGCAACCTTTCCCCTTTAAGGGCCGAGGGACTTCAGCTCCCAGAATCCCAGGAGCTATTGGCCAACATGGGACTATTGGCCAACATGGCTGAGGCTTATGGGAGTTGAAGTCCCTCAGCCCTTAAAGGGGAAAGGTTGCCTACCCCTGAGTTAGAGCATGTGGCAGTGCGGGAGAAGCTGGCAAAAATGAGCTTTCAGCATTTGGGATCCTGCTTAAGCTTCGTGAGCTTTGCTGGGACTTGACTGACAGGTTGAAGATACTCTGCTCCTCCTGTTTTCTTTCTTTTAACAGGCTGAGAAAAGAGGTAACAGAAGAAACGATGATTGTGTATATGTGTTACACCTGAAGCTGTGTGGGGAAGCTGTGTCTCTAGTGAAGGAGAGGGAGGAGTATCTCCAGTGCAGGGCATGTAGCCTATGCAAATCCACAACACAGACACCAGCTATGGCCATCTTCACCCCAATGAAGAAGAACTAAGAATCCTTCCTTGCCAGGGAGAAGCTTCTCCCTTTCCCCTGGTCACCTTGGGAGCAACAAGTGAGCAGTTGATTGAGCAGCAACCGAGAGGCCTCTTGCCAGCATTGGTCTTTGCTGGAGGGGTGACATAGGCAAGAGGCTTCTCGGTTGCTGTTCAGCCTGCTGCTTGGTCGCTACTCCCAGGTGACCAGGTGCAAAGCGACTAAGATTAATTATTTTGAATTTGCAGTAGAACAGTAGACCTCATACTAAGAAATTACACATGGAGGGTGGGGGGTGGGGGGACGCTAGAGTCGTCACCCAAGATGAAAGGGGGCAGTTGCCAGAAAAAATTTGGGGACCACTGCTCTAAACAAAACCAATTTCCTTCTCCTGTCTCCTACTTGAGAGCCTTCAAGTAATTTCTGATATGGTGACCCCAAGGCAAACCTATCATAGGGTTTTCTTGGTAAGTTTCATCAGAGGGGGTTGCCACTGCTCTCTTCTGAGGGTTAGAAAGTGTGACTTGCCCAAGGTCACCCAGTGGGTTTCTGTGGCTAGTTGGGATTCAAACCCGGTCTCATTGTCCTAGTCCAATGCTCAAGCCACTGCACCACACTGGCTCCTGAATCTGCTTCTTTTTTTTAATTAAAAGTACCTTATATCTATTCTAATTAGAATTAACTTACCTGTCTCTTACTATGTAAATTAATTCTAGTTAGAATAGATATAAGGTAAAAAGGGAGAAGTAGATCATCTTTGCTTCCAGAGAGAGTTAAGGCTTGATCTGTTCTAGAACCCATTTGTTTGTCTTCTTGGCTATTTATGGTATTCTCAGACCTTTTCTCCAGTACCAGATCTCAAATGAGTTGATTTTCTTCCTATTTGATTTTCTTCTAGCCTTTATAATTGTCCAACTCTCACATCCATACATGGTGATAGGAAATACAATGGCTTGGATGATCCTCACTTTGGTGTTCAGAGATAATGTTTTTGCACTTTATGGAGTTGTTCAGTTCTTTCCTAGCTGCCCTTCCCAATCCTAGTCTTCTGATCTTTTGACTGAGTTTCCATTCTGCTCAATATTTGAACTGAGTTATGGAAACTATTTGACTATTTCAAATTTCTTGTTGTCTAGGATGAATTCTTGTAGAGCTTCCATGGTCATTATTTTTGTTTTCTTAATGTTCAGCATTAATTTAACTTTTCTTCCTTTACCTTCTTTGGTAATTGCTCCAGGTCTTTGTTTGTTTCTGCTAGTATTATTGTGTCATTGCATATCTTAGGTTGTTAATACAGTCATCCCTCCCGATTCGTGGGGGATCCATTCCAGATTCACACCCCCCCCATGGTGAATTGGAAAAAAATCACAAATATCCAAGTCCTGTTGGATATAATGGCCGCGCGCCATTTTGTCCCTCCTGGCTTCCAGTCAACAGAAATTCAAGACCGCGAACAGGAAGTCTGTGAATTAGGAGGGATGAGTGTATTCCTTTCTCCTGTCTTTACTCCTCCTGCTTCTGAGTCTAAGCATGTTCTGCATATGATATTTTCGGCAAACACATTGCCTGATCCCTTTGCCAATTGGGAACCATACTATTTCTGCTCTAATGGCATCCTCTTGTCTTGAGTTATGCATTAGGTCAATCAGATGTTGTAGAGCTCCCATTCTGCTAAGCATAAGTCTTGCCTTTTTGTGATCTATGCAGACAAAGTCTTTGCTGTAGTCCTGTGGTTCTCAATTTTTTTATCCTTGTGAATCCTTTTACATCTACATCTGGATGTTTCACCTTCCCGCTTTAATATTTTTTTTTGTTTAATGTGCATATTTTTATTCACACATTCATGTATATTCATTGTTTCACATCTTAAAAGGAAATAACTCTCCTCCTCCCTCAGGCAGAGGCCCCAAGCATCCTCTCTTTCTTTCTTTTCCCCTGCAGAATAGAAAAAGGTTAGGAAATGGTGAAGGCGGAGGAGAGATCAGGGCCTCCAAGTTTCACCCCCCCCCCGAGCAACTATCATGCTCCCCAGGGGGTCTTGCTCTTCCATTTGATAACCACTGCTGTAGTCAGTAAAGCACATGTTGATTTTCTTCTGGAATTCCTAGATGTGCATCATTATCCAATGTATGCTCGCAATATGATCACTTTTCCTTTCTGAATCCAGCTTGCACCTCAGGGATTTCACTCCCCATATATGGTAGGAGCCTTTGCTGCATAATTTTGAGCATGGCTTTGCTTGCGTGGGAAATTAGTTCAGTGGTTCTGTGCTTGTTGCAGTCTTTTGTGTCTCCTTTTTTATAGATGGGAATATGTATTAATCACTTCCAGTCTGTGAGCCATTGCTTTATTTTCAATATTTGTTGGTAGATTTTAGTTAAAACGAAGATTTGACTCTTTCTCTGTGGATTGCCCTAGTTCTGTTGGCATGTCATCTGTTCCTGGTGATTTGTTCTTTCCAATTGCTTTGAGTGCAGTTTTTATTCCCCTTTTCAAAATTTGTGGTTGAGCTTTGTAAGTTCTTCCCATGTGTCATTTTTCCACATTTTTTATATAGCTCTTCTGTGTATTATTTCCATCTTTTAAAAATTTCATTGTGGTTCGTGTATTATGTTCCTCTTCTGCTCGTAGAGCACCCCACCCTTGGTCCTATTTCTCTTGTGCATACAGGAGATAAATATGTATCAATATGATTTATTTTTATTGGACATCAGTGCCAGATCTATCACTTTAAGAACAATTATCAATCCTTTGAAATAATTTTGTATGGTAAAAATGCTAGTATTTATTCCCATTGCCATTTTCTATTTTCATTTCTAAATCTTCATCCCCATGCTGTTTTTCTACTGAATAATTTCCCAAACTATATGTCTGTATTAACTTTTGATATATCTGTGATACCTGTCCCTTAGTTCTTTCATTGACATATTTTCAAAAAGTGTTAACCATCTGAGTGCCCCTTTATTTTTTTAGGCTTGTTTTTTAAAATTTATTTTTATTGCTTAATTTACTAGGGTTTTGTCAATGCAAATGCAATGCAAAAAGCAAAGCTATAATCAATATAGAGCAGAAGGGATCTTGCTTGAAAATACTGACTCAATAATAGCTCTGAATTCACTCAGCACTTAAATTGCAGTCTTGTGCACACTTTCTGAGAGCAAGACTTTTGGAACTCGTGGTATGTAACTTCTCAATTTGCATATGTAACAAACACTATTGTTTTTAAAAGCAATGCCTTCAGACATGAGAAAATTTTCAGTTTCCAGAAGTAGCTAGTATTACCAGCTGGTCTGAGTACACATACCAGTAAAGGATGTTTTAACCTTGGCAATAGTGCATCTTGAGGAGATTGGACCTAATAACAGATATCAGTAAAGAGATAGTGAAGGATTTTTTTAAATACCACAACTACTACAAATGTGATTGAATTAATATGGATAGTAGAGCTCAGCTTCTTCTGGGTTGTGACTGTTCAAACAAGCAAACTTGCACAGTTTGAGATAAAATCATTTTAAGCCAGAGTGTCATTGGCAGCCTGGCATTGGATTCATCTTACTATAGATGGTGGAGTTAGGTGCTAAGCATTCTGTTGAGAGAGTCCTAAGGGAAGAAAGAAAGGGGTTCGTTCAACTAAAACACATCAACACCAGAGGAATTGGGATAGGTTAGTTGGAGTTGCTTGTGCGCAAAGAAAGCACTCACCTGAAAAACAGATTTGGGATGACACAGATTAACGTTCTTCAGTCTTGCAAGCTGGACCAGCAAGGAGAGGACACCCTAACTAAAGTCACTTCTGGAACTAAGGGGCGGAACAGGCTGCCCCTTTGAATGCCGAGTTGCGGCTGCGGCAATCATACCCAACTTAGCTTTTTGCTGATACAAAAAGAAATGACAAATTACTGCTCCTTTTTGAGCTGGCAAAAACCTAGTTTTTCTGGTGCTGTGGCAGCTTTGTGGCGCTCCTGCGGTGTGTAAACGCCATGCCACCGGAGTGCCACAAAGCTGCTCCTGTGTGGTTGGGTGGGCAGCGTGACACTGGCTTTGAGGCAGTGTCAGAGTGTGAAGCGTCTAAACACCATGCCCTGAAGCTGCCCCGAAGCTTGTGCAAAGGGGCGGTCTGTTTCGCCCCTTTGATAAACTAGAAAAAGATTATTCTGCTAAATCCTGCATTCTGGCAGCAGGAGTGGGGTGGAGAGAGTGTGAGTGTGAATGCCTGGACTTCAAGGCATTAGTGATTTTGTCATTAAAGCATTTTCTCACCCATGAAGTACATCATGGGATTTACTTGTATTTATTGGGTATGTTGTAGGACATTTCTCTTTGGAAATGTATGATGTATGCTATAGACCAGGGATCGGCAACCTGCAGCCCGCGGGGGCCTTCGGACCGGCCCCTACCCGGTCCTGCTGCCGCTACCACCTTTCGGCGGATTCCAAAATGGCGCCCCGGAGGAGCCCCGCGGCAGCACTGGGCCTCTTGGAGGCCCGCTGCTGCCAAGGGAAGCCTCCTGGGGGGCACCTGCAGCAGCGATGGGCCTCTTGGAGGCCCGGTGTGGCCAAGGGAGCCCTCCTGGGGGGCCCTGCCGCCGTGTGCATGCGCGCGCAATGCGGGGGTGGGGCGCCACCATTTTGTTTTTCAAAATGGTGCGCGCATGTGCGCACGCACGCACCGGCCCCCAGCACCATTCCCCCCACACACACTCGGCCCATTGGCAAAAAAGGTTGCTGACACCTGCTATAGACTGTCATGGAAAAGAATGTCTTCTAATGTGTACTTCAATTGTGGAGGTCAGGATTCATTATCATCATTTAGGGACTTCACAGATGCCATAGAACATTTCTGCCCACTAAATTTAAAAATGGGTAGGTTGTTTTAGGGGGCATGTGTCCTTCTGTGGCTATCAGCCGTTACAGTAATTTTTTAGGTTTTTGATAGGTATTTAATGCATCCAGAGTAGCAGTTATGTATTCTTCCCAAATTTGTTTTATGGTGAAGCTTCCAGTGTAAATTTAATATTTTCCTCAAATTCTTGAATGGCAAAGTTTGCAAAAATGAAGTCTAGTTCACATGCACTGACAAAGGACCCCGGTTGGCTGTGCCTCTGTTGTCCATCTGCTGTCCAGCAACAAAAAACTTTATTTAGACAAGTTTTTGGTTTTTAAGGTTGTTTCCTGTTGTGGTAAGCTTTAGTTTGATGATGGCGCTCATTCCTTCATTTTTTGTTTGTTTGTTTAACTGATATGTTGTAATTGATGCTTTTAATTCATGTGTGTTTGTTTTAGTTAATGTTATATTTTTATCACCAATAGTTTTAGCTCTGTTTTCAGTGGAAATATGGGGTATAGATTTAATAAATATGTCTTCTCACTCTCTTGATTTCTGTGTATTTCCCCCTCCCTGCCCCCCAAGCTACAAAAAGCCATGAAAACAGTACTTGCCAATAAAGGACCTGGAGGGGTAGTCAGTTCAGAACTCAAGGAAAAAATAAAAACTGTAAGTCTTCTGATAGCTTAATTTCATATTTTAAGAAAGGGCTGGTTGTGAAAAAAAACAGATAAAACCTTGGTTTGGTGCTACAAGAATGAGCTTTAAAGCACCATTAAACTCATATTCTCCCTCTGCATGTTGGTTTCCTCTCACCTTTTCCCTTTTGTGTGTTGAGCAATGCCTTATCAGTCCATCTTCATTAGTAGACTATGGTTTATATAGAATTCAAAGATAGCCGTGTTAGTCTGTAGAATCAGTATGTAGCGAGATCTTGTAGCACCTTTGAGACTGAGGGGGGAAGCAGACGGCGCAAAGCGCCGTCTTCAGGGCAAGGAAGGGGAGGGGCAGCCACACGCTGGGTGCCCCAACCCCTTCCCGAAGACATCGTCGGAGCGGCAGACCCTCCGCATGGCCGGCACTCCGAGGATGCCTATCCGCCGCAGCATCCACACACGCTGCGGCGGAAGAGGTGCCGAAGGTGCGCCAGCAGCCTTTTGTGGTGCACCTTCGGCATCTTGCAGAAGGAGCGCTATTTTAGCGCTTCTTCCTGGGGCTGGGACGCTGCGCCGCGGGGCCGAGGTGTGTGGATACCTCGATCCCGATCCGCAGCTTCCTGGGGCGGCCCCGTGCCGCCCGTCTGCTTCCCCCCTAACTGAAAGAAAGATGTTGTCAGCATGAGCTTTCGTAGACTTCAGTCTACTTCTTCAGATACATTTAGACAATAAATGTATCTGAGGAAGTAGACTGAAGTCTACAAAAGCTCATGCTGCCAATTTCTTTATTTCATGTGGTTTATATATTTACTTTGCTAATTAAAATGGAAACTAAGGAAGAATGCCTGAATGAATTTAGATTATAATACTGACCTTCTCTGTTTCTAAGTGGTCTGTGAATAATATTTAAGAAATCATGGAGCATCCAAACTGCATATAGCTCTGTACAAATTTGGAATGAAGATTTAAGTAAGCATAGCAAATAGTTTTTGCTGATATGTTTGTTTTAAATTTAGATTGTTGCACAGTATCCGGAAGGCTTGCTTGCTTCCAGATTACCTCATGAATTTGAGGTGAGTACAATCTTCTTTGCTAATGATATTTACACAACCTGCCTTTACTTCTTTACTGTGCCATACTTTCTTTGAAACTGTACTCCCTAATATAGAATTTTTGTCTTATAAACTAGTGGCAATTAAAAAGATTTGGGGGGAAAAGATTTGGGAGCTGAGATGGAAAATAAGTTTTAGGATGTTGTATGATCCAGTTAAAATCAACCTCATTTTGGAGGGAGCATAGTTTGAAGGTACTTCACAGGTGGTACTTAATGCCAATTAGAATTAATTATATTTATTCTAATATATACGTGGATCATGTTGGCATGGATGTGATGTTCAAGGTACATTTGTGGTAATTTTGTCCATGAGTGGAAGATTTCTGGACTGATACTTTTGCAGAAATGAGCTTCATTACATGGCAAATGTACTTCTCTCATTGTTTACCAATGTATATTCATAGATGTGACATACATATGCATTGGTTTTATATGTACAGCAACAACCGGTTTGAAAATTGTCACAAATTGGAAAGAGGTTTCTGATCTTATCTTTGGACAGTTTGGGAGACAGGTTATGGTATTTTATTCTAATGGAGAAACTGGCTACTCTAAAGTTTTAAATAGCATACAAATCACGGAAGGTTTTTATAGTATTTGGTCTCCATTTACTGAATGTGTCAATACTGGTAGTATTTGTCTGCTGAAAACATATAAACCCTAAGAATGACGTGCTCTTCTCTTACATTTTGATCTGTGAATAAAATGGATCCTCTTTTAGAAAAATTAATAAATGGGTCTTTTCAAACTTAGTGTTTTGACCAAGGTTTTTCTTCCTGGGTTTTTCAAATGCTTTGTGTATTTTGTATGATTGCATTATGTAAAGAAAAGCTTTTCATTGTATTTAAAAATATTTTATTAGATTATTATTTATTATTATTATTATTTTATTTACTTATATCCCACCTTTCTCCAAATATAGGGACTCAAGGTGGCCAGCAGCAAATTTAAAACAGTACAAAAGCATTAAAATAAAGTTTATAAATTTAAAAAAACAATTAAACAATTAAAAATGTTAAAACAATTGCACATTAAAAATAGTAAAATATATTAAAAACTACATACAAACCTGGATTCAGTGTGCACAGCATTTAAAAGCTCAACCCTCATCAGTTGAAAAGTTTTACTTGCTGCTTAAAGGAGAGCTGGGATGGGGCCATCGTGGCCTTTCTAGGAAGAGAATTCCAAAGCCCGGGAGCCACCGAGAAGGCTCTCTCCCTTGTTTCCACTAAATTAGCCTGAGAGGGTGGTGGGACAGAGAGCAGGGTCTCTGCTGATGATCTCAGCACTTTAGAGGGCTCGTAAAGGGAGATACAGTCCTTCAGATAACCTGGACCCAAACCATATGGAGCTTTATGGGTCAAAACCACTTTTATTTGTGCCCAGGAGTGGGCCAGAAGCCAGTGGAGCTGTTGCAACAGGGGAACTGGGTTCTTCCTGTAGCCAGCTCCAGTTAATACGCTGGCTGCAGCTCTTTGGGCCAACTGAAGTTTCTAAGCATTTTTCAAAGTCAGCCTCATATAGAGTGTACTAATTAATTACACACGTAACTTAATCCTATTTTAATTTTTAAAAAAATACCCTAAATCATACTAATTACACTATTCCCCCACCCCACGTCCCCCAATCCCTCCCCTAATTCAAAATTATAATAATACACCCAATAACCATAAACCCACAAAGCACAACTAACACAAACTATACTTCCCACTTCCCAAGCCTGAAAATACTAAAACTGAATATACATGATTTCTCACTAATACTATCTTACCTTTAACTTACTTTTGACCCAAATTAATAATGGGGCTACACAACTTACTGCAGCCAGTTTGCAGTCTGTAGTGGGAGGCGTAGTGGTGGCCTCTGTGATGAACAGAAAGTTAGATAGCAGGGAGCTGTGAAGACCAGAAGACAGCTGACCAATCCTGAGACAGCTGGAATCAGCCAATGAGAGAGCAGCTGGAAGGCAATAAATAACAGGGATATAGTCAGTTAGGGAGTTAGGAATTGTGGAATAGAAGGCTTGGAACCTTCGAAAGTGTCAATTGGATCTGACTTAGACAGAGGTACAGTGAGGCAGTACCTTAAGCCAGATTGTTCTGTGGTTTGCTCCTCAGGGAACTAAGTGATACAAAGATAAGAGTCAAAAGGAAAAAAAAACTTTGTGGTTCAACAGAGCTCTAGTTTGATCTCAAAGGGGCGGGATATAAATAAATTTTATCATTATTATCATTATTATTAGTGTAGAGAGTGTCTGTGTGGTTAGATTGTAATCATAGAAACAGCTGAAGGATTGTATTTGAAATAGCTACAATACACTTGAAACTGTAACCAGGAAATATCATCAACAAGTTTGAAAACCAAGAAGCTGTGCCTGTATGTTTGAAACACAATAAAACCATCTTATAAAAACCTATTTTGACCTCTGTGTGAGAATTTTGAACAAACGCTACCAGTATGTTATTAATGGTTATTGGGCCGGGAGGTGCCGACGGCTATGAAGCCAGTCACATAAAATTGTAAAAGAGAAAAATAGTCAAGGTGGCAGGAGTGGTTCGTCACAGCAGCCACCTTCCAGTTTCTCTCTCCCAGCAGCCAACGTTGCTCAGTTTCACTGAGAGAGGCAAGAATGTCGCCCAGAGGGGTCCTGCTTGAATCCTGTTGGCTGAGGAACCTGGATGAAGTGGGCAGCAATTTTCACTCCGGATGAGTTCTTGGGTATTTATTTAACTGCCTCAATGAGCTGAGGCAGTTCCTCTTAGAGTACCAGCCCATCTTCCCACTCTCAGCTTATGAAATTTGGGTTGCTGTTGGTGGTTTATGCTGCTGTGTCTCTCTCAGTTCTTTGCTTATTTTGTTGCATTTGTCACAGCTTGAGGGGAATTGGTAAGAGGCTGGGATCAAGGATCTTGCTGGGTTCCCTATAAGGGGGTCACTTGTGGGTCCCCTTATGGGATTCGGTGGATTGTGCCTGAGGGAATTGTATGCATTTCTGGAACCCTCTTGGGGATAGGGAAATCCTGTGAGGGAGGTGCCTCTGCCTTGGTTGATCACCTCTTGCATCAGTTGTGGTTCTGGTTCTGGTCAGGTATTTGCGCAGGTGATTCATCTATGTCTTCCTTTGCTTTTCAGCTACATTTCCTTTTGCTTAATGAAGCTGCTCCTTGGTCTTGTTTTGTCTCCTTATTCCTCCTCCTTTCTTTCATTCAACTTGTGTGGGTTATGTTTCAGAGCTGTTGGGCATAGGAGGCTGTTCTCCTAGGGCAGGGGTAGGCAACCTTTCCCTTTTAAGGGCCGAGGGACTTCAGCTCCCAGAAGCCTCAGCCATGTTGGCCAATAGTCCCATGTTGGCCAATAGCTCCTAGGATTCTGGGAGCTGAAGTCCCTTGGCCCTTAAAGGGGAAAGGTTGCCTACCCCTGTCCTAGGGCCTCCTAGAGAACCCTCCCATTGTGTTGCCCCCCTCCCCCATCCATCCATTTGAGTACTGAAAGCTCTCTCCATCCCCATCCACTTGACAGAGGTGTCAGGCATGCAGAGAAGGGCTCGCTTTCTTTTGTCACTGAAACACAGTGGTCCCTTCTTGTTTTTAGGTCTTCTCTTGTCCTTCTCCATCAGTGTGCATTTCTGTCAGCTGTAATAAAGCACCTTTTTCTCCTTCCTTCCCTCCCTTTCTGTGAATCCTAACCTTGTTGTTGCCCTAAACTTTCATCCTTGTGCATATGTAAAACAACAAGCTTTGTTGCCCTAAACTTTCATCCTTGTGCATATGTAAAACACATCTTCTCAGCTTCTGGTCTTTTCTCTATTTCCTCTCGATCCTCCTGTAATATCTGGTGCTTTTCTTCAAGTGCAGTACAAGTTGCTGACGGAAAAATCACAGTTAGTTCAGAAGGTGTCCCAAGTACAGGTTGAGTCTCCCTTATTTGGAATTCTGAAATAAGAAATATTCCAAAAACCAAGCTATTTTTCATGAGTGGCTGAGGGCCTAAGCAGACTGTCAGAAATAGTGCACATTAAATTGAGGCACTGCCCTGGCTCAGTGCTAGGGAATCATGGGATCTGTAATTTATTGTGGCACCAGAGCTCTCTGACAGAGAAGGCTCAATGTCCCAGAAAAAAATACAGTTCCCATGACTCCCTAGCACTGAGCCAGGGCAGTGCCTCAATTTAATGTGCACTATTTCTGGCAGTCTGCTTAGGCCTTGAGTTTGTCAGAATCTGTAGAATCTGCCATGTGTTTATATTTTGTTTATGTTGAGGTTTATGTTTGTTTATGCTGAGGTATGACTAAAGTTGTGATTTGTACTTAGTGGGGTGATATTGCAGAGGTCAAGACACTGTTTGCTGAGACGGTTTAACTGTTAAAATATAGGTGGGAGGTGGAGAACTGTTAGAAGATTATCATGGGAATGGGTTGAAGTATGGGAGTAGAGTTTATTGGTTCAACTGCCTTTATTATGTTTGTGGGGGGTGGATCTTTATTTCGGACCAGGATGTGGTACTGATAGTTGTTGTTTCTGATGTCTGCAAGAAAAGCCTTTTGTTTCACCTACAAAGCTTGATTGATTGAGCATTGGAAATCAGAACTGTTGATTCTGACAGAGATAGTGACATCTCATTACATATGTATATGCAAATACAGATATTCCAAAAGCGAAAAACAAAACAAAGCTGAAATCCAAAACACTTCTGGTCCCTAGCATTTCAGATAAGGGAGACTCTGCCTGTACTCAGTTTGGGCTGAACTCCTAAATTTAGGAGGCAGCTTTAAACAGATCTCTTTCTTAACTTGAGTAATATTGCTTTGCTATGCAGAATGTTGTAAGACTTACAACTAAGAAGTGCTCCTATTGTTATGATACAGTCAGCTCTTTGTATCCACAGGGGTTCTGTTCCAGATGCCCCCTCCGCCACAGAAAGCAAAATCTGCAGGACCTGTAGTCCTGTTCGCAATGATGTGCATGACCGTGTTGGCATGACCACTTGCTTGTGCTGCCATTGGGAACAATGGGACAGGGCCATCTGTAGATGCTCCAGTCTGCAGATGGTAAGCCTGTGAAGAGGAGAGCTGTCTGTAATACAATAATACAATAGACTGAATGGGATTGTTGGTGCCAGTTGATTACACTCATTGAATCAATTGAACTTGTATAAAAGTTGAATTACCAGGTTTCCGTGAAGGGGTATGCTCTGATTGAGATTAATGGTTGGGTTTAGACTTGTAAAACATTGTATTAATGTAATATTCAAGTTTTTGGGATTTAACTTTCCTCTGACTCTCCACAATCAATAATTCCAAACTCCCCTGGCTTATATTGTGTTTGCAGTATACCTGAAATTTTACATAGTGCTTTATTACAGGATCTCCATTCTAAGATAGGAGAGTTACTCAGGGTGCTAATCTAATCTAGTTTCATCCTAGGGAAGAACTAAAAGAGGACTGGTGGGAAGAGAAGGAGAGAGATAAAAGTGTCAGTTTATATCACAGAGATGTCAGGATAGGTAGACAAAGAGGGAGGACACTTTAGGTCACTCAGACTGTATAACCATATTACTACTGCCTGCTCTGAGGCTTTCTTGTTGTTGACTTCTAGCAGTTGCTTCCTCTGATGCTATTCTGCTTTATTTCTACAAATTTTCTTTCACTGTCTCTGTTCTGTTATGGCTTGGCAATGATACAGAACTGGGATGGAACCAGGAGAGAGGTGGGATTTAGTTCTTCTTTCTGTTAAATGATCCTTACGTAGCAACAGGACATTATCCAGTTCTGGATGTCTTTTTCCCCCCCAGCATACAAGAATGAACTTTCACAGTAAGTGCCCAGTGTGCCAGTTTTATCCACACTTAGGGCCTTTACAGACTGCCAGAAATAATGCAGCTTGAGCCCACTTTAACTGTCCTAGCTCAGTGCTAGGGAATCATGGCAACTGTAGTTTATTGTGGCACCAGAGCTCTCTGACATAGAAGGCTCAATTTCTCAGAAAAAACTACAGTTCCCATGATTCCCTAGCACTGAACCAGGGTAGTTAAAGTGGACTCAAGCTGCATTATTTCTGGCAGTCTGTAAAGGCACTTAGGCTAAATCTTTGTGGGAAACTTGTTAACAAAGATATCTTACATTTTATCAGTATTAGTGGCCTGACTCTCCTGTTAGGCTGCCCACTCAAGACACTGGGGTGCCAGTAGTGACAAACTACCGCTCTGGGTGACCCTGACCATCATCCTGTCTTTCCTTACTTTCTGTTCTTCATGCTGTAGCAGCTGCTGCTTTCTTACTTCATACTTCCTCACCTTGACTTCCTCCCTCAACATTGCACCATTATTGTCTTTTACCTGCCTATCTACTCCTAGTACCTTCCCTTTAAAGATGTGCTGGCTGCATCATGGGGCTGGAGCATCTTCACTGAGAATTGTCACTGTATGTAAAGACACACCAGCCTGAGTGAGCCCTTCTTTACAGGGGGGTCTTCAGAGTAGGTAGGCAAGTGCAGAAGTGAGGCAAGGCAGTGGGAGGGAGGAGAAAAGTGGTAGCAAGAAAAACGGGGTGATGGCAGCAGTGGCATTTTCCCTTCTCCTCCAGAAGTTAATGTGCTCAGTCTTCTACTGTAATATTAATATAATGATGGAAATTCAAGCCAAGGGGAAAATGCTGCAAGTTTCTTTGACTTATAATATTTTCTTTTCATCTAGGTGCATTTCAAAGAAGCATTGCCAGTAAAGGAGCTGGGTTTCTTAAACCTGATGGAGCTCATTGGTGCCCTTAGCGATACTCTCCATATTGAATGCAAAGAAGAGAAAAAAGACTGGCTCATCTTTGACACTGATTCACAGCAGTTAAAAGATGGTATGTTGGGATACTACATGTGCAAGTTCTTCCAGGAAGAGCAAGTGGATTGAACCAGACAACCAATTGCTATTTTAATCTGTTTCAGTTTAATTTACTTTGAAGGGGTGGGTGGGTGTGGGAATATGGTATGGGACTTGGATTGATTTTAAATTTTTGTCATGTTTTAATGCGTTGTACGCCACCCTGATTACATGGCAGAGGGGCGGGATATAAATAAAAATTATTATTATTATTATTATTATTGCCATATCATTTGTAATATAAGCATATATTTGAAGTGTGTTAATAGCTGCCTCTTTTGGATTGGCAAACAGTATACTGTACATGTGTGTTAGTCATTTCACTTTTGGAAATCAAGAGTCAACACATTGTAGCTGATACTTCTTGTTTTTACCCAATGCCTGAACATGTGGGCTGTGATTTCCAAGGTCTTCCAAAAGTCCTTATCCAGGCATCCAGGGGAAATCAATGTTTATCAATGAATAAACTTCCTAAAAATATTCCTGTACATTTCTAAATGCCACTACATAACAAAGTTTGATAAAACTATGGACTCTGACATATTATCAACAGTTAAGCATTTACCAAGTCATCACCCTGGCACCTTCCTTACAATCTCTGCCTTGAGAGAGTTGTCACTCACATGTATATTGTCTGTCAAGTCCAAGGCACTTATGTAGTGTGAGATCAGGCTAGAATTCTCCTAGGTCAGTATAAATTATAATCAGATAATGAGAACACAGAATTGCCCTTAATTGCATAGCTAAGGAAAATAATGGTTCTGATTTGGCCTATGTGCTATAATAAACATGTAGTTTTTTATAGGTTATAGGAAAGGTGGGGAAACTGGTCCTCTAAATGCTGGGATTCAACACCCCAGCTAACTTTGTCAATGGTCAGGGTAAGAAATGTAGGCCAGCTTTATCTGAAGGACCACGGGTCCCCCAACTTTGTCAACTATCTGTAATAAGAATACCATAATGAATTGAGTCTGAATCCTTGGACAAGATGTAGTGTTGACTCCAGGAAGCCTGCATATCTAATCACAGCTGGACAGTTGGCATAGTTTTATTTGTGTGCATTTGGATGTTTGCCTATGATATCAGTACCTGGGTGAAATATGCTTCAGATACTGGGCAAGATTGAAACGAGGGGCAACCCTGTCTGTAATATGTTCTCTTGTCTCTTTGCAAGGAGAATAGGCAGATTATGACCCATGTGCAGCATTATTTTGGACCTACAATTCAGAAATGTGGATGCAGTTATGTCCATTCAATGCTTCTAGAGTTTAACATTTTGGATTTCCAGTCTCCATGACACTGGCCTGGGGATTTTTCTGTCCTGATCAAATTGTACTGAAATCTTGAATGATTAAATCATCTGTCTGTCTGGCTCTTCAAGACACTTGCCTATATACGCAGGGTATGGGCTGCTTTCAGATGTTTTCACTGTGCAACTGGCTTACTTAATTCACAGAATGGAGAGGCAATGTGTGGTGTGTGCGTATGTACAGCAGACAATTACATCTTCTATTCTTTGTATACAGTGAAGGAGACACCCAGGTTTGCCTTGAACAAGGGTCATGTGTTAGGGACAGAAACATATACCTATGGTCTTAGCTTCTCCCCAGTTCTTCCCCTTGCCTTCACCCAGGTTAGATTTCACCACTTTTCATGCTGTTACCCATTTAAATCTTTCCACTTTTACCATACATTATAAATTGGACAGGTTTATCTCTGCAGCTGCCACCCTTGATAGGCACATTCCCTGGCAGATTGTCCCTTCCCAGATTGGTCATCACTACCTTACATTGTGCATGGTTTTATCACAATCCTGGATGTTTCCTTCATTGCATGTAGAGAATGGCATGTTGGATACTTACCACCACAGTCTATTTTTGCAGAAGGTGCTGTCCATCCCATCCTTGTGGTGACTCTCTTTTTGGTGTGTGTCCTGAGTTTGGCCAGTCCCTTGTTGACACTTCCTTTGCTCTTCTTCCTTTGGCTCAGCTACAGCTAAAAATTGGGAGAGGAGCTAAAATTTTGGGTTTAAGTTTTTGTTCCTCCCCTCACCTGACCCTTGACTAGCCTGGGTGGTATCATGAGATAACCCATTCCTGGATGGCTTCTTCTTACACATACAATAACAGTCTTCTGTAGTAAGTAATCAATATGCCCTTTTGAGTCCTCCAGTGGCGTTTCCATCTTTTTTCCCTACCACAAAAATTCACCCTACAGGAGGAGGAAAAAATGCACAGCATGGGAAGTTGTCAGTCCATCATTGCATATTTACTTGATTTACTTGCATGTGTGTAACACTCCATTGCTTTCTTCTCAGTTGTTAAAGTCTGTAGTCCAAACTGTATACTATGTTAGTCAAATAAAGTGTGCTTAACCTGATACCTCTAGAATTTGAGAAAAAAACTCACAGGGTTCCAGTATGGAAGGTGAAGGTATTCCCCGTTTACAAGGTTGTCAAGACATGTCCGACCATAGGAGGCGGTGCTCATCTCCGTTATTAAGCCAGAGAGCCAGTGTTGTCAGAGACTACTCTGTGATTAAGTGGCCAGCATGATTGCACAGAACACTCTTTACATTCCTACCGAAGTGGTACCTATTTATCTACTTGCATTTGCATGCTTTTGAACTGCTAGATTGGCAGAAGCTAGGGTCTGAAACAGACTTTCAATCCTGATCAGGGCCCCATACTACGTTTTGGCTGAAAATTGTTCCCTGCTTAACTGTCACTTTGCGGTTTATCCTCAAAGCTCTATGACAGTTAGGTAGGGGGCAATTTTCTGCAGAAAATCAGTTAAATAGTATTTTTGAAATACGTGTCTAATACTGTGCGTGGCTTGGTTATGTATCTCTTGTATAGTGTCACTGTGTATAAAATTTGTTTCGTGATAAGTACTGACTTCTGAATATACCAGTTGTGTGCTTGGCTTCTGATATAAGCATATATTGTTTTTACAGATGACGAAGCGAATGATAAGACTGCCCAGTCTGATCTGTTAGTGCATGAGAACATCTCTGATGAGCACAGGCTGCCTTGTTGGGACTTTCCTTTTGAGAATACTAAATATCTGGAGACTAAGTTCAGTATAGTAACAAAGGTGGAGACTCCGGTAGGCTAGCATTACAATAATATTATGATAAGTAGGATCCAAGAGATAACTAACCAATCATGTTTTTTAATTTTATTAAGGTTTTTTTTAAGGTGGTGGTATACATTCTTTAAATGATTATGCTTCTAATGAAAAACTTCTGCAACCAATAACCTAACTTCTATGTATGAGGGCTTTCTCTGAGCAGGGCTCCCTTTCCAGTGACATCTGGAGTGACGAATGATTCCCACCTGAGTGGTAGGTTATCTCACAATGTATTTAAATATTTTTGCACCATTTGTGGGTTGTCCCATTTTTTGTTGCACTGATTCATTCAGCCCTTGGTTCAGTCTGTTCATTCTTTTCATGCATTGCCCCCTGTTCATGAAATTTACCATATGAATATGTATGTGAAATTCTTCAGTGTTTGGTGACTTTGTGAGGGAAGGATTATCTTTTCACCAGTGATATCAGTTTCATGAAATAGGGATGTGTGAGGGTTCCCTGTGGGATCCCCTCCTCTCCTGCTGAGCTGGATGGGACCCCTAGGGACCACCTCTATCTAAAGAACTTGCTGCCACCATCCAATGACTAACTTATGCCTCCTTAGCAAAACATTGGAACATTGCTGGGGAATTCCACTTGTACTTCACTTGCCAACCGAGAGAAGAACTGGGCCAAGCTAAGACATGTGAAAAAGAAGTGCAAGAGAGGCAGAGTGCCTTAAAGAAAAGCTTTATTCTAAGTAAGGGAATTTTATAGTAAAAGGATATCACTACATGAAAGACCAACTTGTCCTCCAGACACAGACAGAAAGTATAACTTACAGAGCCAAGTTAATTCAGCCAAACTGGGAAAATAAATAAAAAACCTGATGCCTTGACTGGTACATTTTCCTAATGTTACTCATACATGAAATGGGATTTGTAGACCCTGATGTTTCTGGACTCCATTATCTTGCTCAATCAACCTCCCAGATCCAGAGTTGCTGGTTAGAAGCCCCTCATGGTCTGCCACGTCAAAGCCAGAGACAAAGCCAAAAGGGCCAAAGCCTCATGTTGCTTCTAGGCCTTTTAAAAAACCTCTTCTCAGAAACATCTCAAATGTTCAGGCTTCTCCCCAGTGGCTCACCTCATTGGACAGTTGCCATCTTAGCACTGTGATATAAATCCTCAATAAAATGTAACTGCATCTCCTCCTATATTTAACCCTTTGTTCTCTGGGGAGAAGGGTCTGATAAATGGACTCCCATTTATCACAGGGGGTTAACTTGATAAAATGTTTTTATTTACTGTGTTCATAGTAGAGATACATGTTACAGCGATAGAGAGGGGAGGAGTGGGCAAATCCAAATATTCAAGAGTTTGTAGCATGGTAAAACAGAAGCTCTGTTTTCCTTTGCCACAGAAAATAAATAGCTAACCTGTGTGCAAGTTTAAAAACAAATACAAAATGGGACTTCCGGTGGTAATGGCGCCCCGTTAGGACGTGCATCAGTAACTCTCCTGGCGACCGTCCTACATAGCAGAGGATCATGGACCTCTGTATGATTTTCGGAGGCTCCACAAGTGCTCCCTTGTAATAGGGAACCCAGAGGGGGCTCAGAGCAAGTCCTGAATCCAGTGCAAGTCCCTTGGGATCGGGATCTGTTATCGATCCCAGATTGCAAGACTCCCTGGACGGACTGAAGAGCAAGACACGTCCCTGCTATGGATGGTCCGAAGACTACACAGGAGCACCACCAACTTTTAATTTTAATGTAAGATATCAATTATAACAACGACAGCAGTAGCAAGCGGATTTCTTAATAACCGGAGGTAATAACATCCTGCCTTTGTTACGGATATTTGTGAAGTGGATCAAATTCAGACTGCTTGGAGGCTTAATTTTAATTCCGAGACTTATCTATTACTTGCTTGTCAAGTCTTCTATAGTTTTCAAAGGGGTATATTTTGCCATGGATTATATTCTGCAAAATTGATTATAGTTGGTGGAATTAAATTGTTGGAAAGCGTTATAAAACCGTTAAAACCCTAAATAGCTATTGAAGTATTGTTGAAGTATTGTTGAAGCTTTGAAATTGACTGAAGTGGAACTGAGTCTTGGCAGCGACGTCTCTACGGACTTTCACTCTCTCCGAAAGGATATTATTTCAGGAAAGACAATGGGATTTGGATTAGAGAATTGACTACCTTGGAATTTAATGTTTGATCGAGACCATATTCTTTTGGTTGTTTTTGTCTTCTCTTGACTAAGACTGTATGTCAAAACTGAACTAGCTAAAACTCAGTGTTCTAATCATTTGTGGGAATACCTGCCTCATGAGCTGCAATACACATCAGCTGTCTGGGTGACCTTGTCTGGAGTGTTGGCAGCAGAGATTATTGTTATTAATGCAGAGATATCTTTATAATCTACAGCTGGACTTGGAAAGTGTGAAGGAACCTGGGAACAACACAGATCGAGCCAACTGTAAACGGAAGTTGGGGAAAATATATTTTATGATATTGCCTGGAATTGCTCCAATCCCTATTTTCTAAATGTATTCGTTTGGGAAGTTCTCAAAGCAGCACAGATGTTATGTGATTAATTTGACTATTATAATAACGTTGTTTGGACATTTCGTTAGCTTTGTGATTTATAGGTATTATAATAACTGAATCTTGTAATTTAAATTGTCAAATACTGATTGATTCATATTAACTGTACTTCTGTCATTAGTTAGCCATCAAACAAAAATAGTATATTGATTGACTGTTTGCCCTGGTGGCGCAGTGGTTAAATGCCTGTACTGTAGCCACTCACTCATAGACCACAAGGTTGCGAGTTCAATACTAACCAGGGCTCAGGCTAGACTCAGGCCTGCATCCTTCCGAGGTCGCTAAAATGAGTACCCAACTGTTGGGGGGCAATGAGCTTACAGTTGTAAACCGCTTAGAATATCCCATAGCGCAATATGAAGCGTTATATAAATGAAGCTGCTTTGCTTTTGCTTTGCTTGCTGATTGACTGATTGTTGATTGACCATGAACAAGATAACAACAAGAGCACAGGCGCAAAAAAATATTCCAACAGCGCAAGCACAAAGGCGCCCCTCTATGGAAAAATCTAAAAACCCTGACATAAGCCAATTGATATTAGAAAATATTGATTCTTTAGCTGTGAATTTTACACAGTTATCAGAATTTTAAAAAGAGGTGAGGCGGGAAATAAGGTCTGACCTGCAAGAATTAAATCAAAAAGTAGACAAACTTCTGACTGAGGTTCAGCTAACAAAAAAAGGGTTGATGTGCTTGAAATTAGAAGTGATAGGACAGAACTGCAAGTAACGAAATTAGAAAACAAACGAAAAGAGGATTTAGATGAACTTGCAGTGTTAGATCAAAAAATTAGAGAAAAGGCTGTGAAAATCAGGTTTGATAGAGGAAAAAGATGAAAATTTATATGATAAGATAGTTCCAAAAATTGCTGAATTCTTAGGTAAAAATCTTGAATCAATACAGAATGACATAGATAAGTTGTATCGTGTTAATTCGGCTGCTGCTAAACAAAGGGGCTTTCCTAGGGATGTGATTGTTCAGTTTGTATGTAGGCAAACTAGAGATCACTTACTGGTGCAACATAACGAAACTCCTATGACTATTGGTGGGCAGGAGCTTAAAATTCTGAAAGATATATCTGCTCGATTATTGAGAAAGAGGCGTAATTATGCTAACCTGACCTCTCGTTGGGAGACGCCAGAATGTAATTTGGAATAGGAGAAGAATAAAAATTGTAACTCCAAAGCAAGGTAACTTATTCTTGCGAGAATGTATGGGCAGAAGGAGAAAGGAGACAAAGACAAAGAAGAAAGATGAAGACAGTCAGAATAGAGAAGATGAGGAAGAGCAAGAAAATAATTCTTTAGGTGCTTGTGCTCTACAATCGTCAGGAAACTTAAGAGAAAATGTATCAGAAGAGTTAGATGAGGTAGATACCTGATGAAGAATCAGAAGACGAACTCAAAGAAGGAGATGAATGTAGTCTCAAATTGACTTCCCATGTAAGATTGGGACAGGAAGAATATTTTGATAATTAACATACATTCGGTCTTAATCAGGGATAGTAACTTTGAAAGTCTTTAATATTTGAAGGATACAATATGGGTCACAACAAGCAATTGAAGTTCCTTACACGGAACGTTCAAGGAATGAACACTCCCCAAAAACGTAAAAAAATATTTCATTATTTATTAAAATTAAAATTGGATGTGTATTGTTTACAGGAAAGTAGAATAAAAAAAAAGGATATTAAATATCTCAAATGTTCCAAACTTGGAAATGAATATGTAGCGGCATCACCATTTAAGAAAAGAGGAGTGTTTTTTTATGTGAACTCGAATTACGAATCAAGGTTAATTTTGGATGATACAGAAGGTTATTTCTTGTTAGTCGAAGTTATAGTAGATGGGAAAAAATATCTTCTAATAGGCATTTATGGCCCCTTGGAAAATAAAAGTAAATTTTACAAAAGATTGAGAATGCGTCTAGTAGAATTGGAATATGAAAATATAATAATGTGCGGGGACTTGAATGGAGTAGTAGACACCAAATTAGATCGCAGATCACTCAAGCCTATTTGGAAAACACAGGGCAGATTGCCAAGTGAATTCTTTTCCTTAACAGAAATTTTAAACTTAGCTGACGCCCATCGGGTTAAAAACGGAGATGAAAGAGATTTTACTTTCTATTCTAACCGGCATAAATCTCTATCTAGATTGGACGTGATATGGTTATCTGAGCATTTAAATTCTAAAATTTCGAAATTAAAAACATTACCTAAAATGTGGTCAGATCATAATTCAGTTATAATGGAACTTACATATGGTCCATCAGTATTTAACTGGAAACTAAATTCGAATATATTGAATGATACCCAAGTATATGAACATGTGAAGAAACATATAACATACTACTTTAAAGAGAATTTAAATGGTGAAGTCCCTATACATACAATATGGGATGCCCATAAGGCAGTAATTAGGGGCATCATTATTCAAAAGACTAGTGAAATAAAGAAAAAGAGGAAGCAAAAGGAAGATTTACTAAATAAAGGATTGAGAAAATTGGAAATTATATTAAAACAGGAACCAGATTCCCGTGAAATTATTAATAAGAACAAATGTGTCCAAAAATAAATCTCAATTTTAACATTGGAACAAATTGGGGAAAAAATCAAATATATGAAACAAAGATATTATGAAGGTGGTAATAAGCCGGGTAAATTCTTAGCTTTTATGGTTAGAAAGGAAAAAGCAAAACGGACAATAACTCAAATTAAAAAAGGAACAGAAGTCTTTACAACTCAGAACAAAATAAAAAAAATCTTTGCTGAGCATTTCCACGGCATATTTAAGGAAACCCCAATATGCCTTTCTAAAATTCAAGAATATTTGCAAAAAATTAACATCCCAAAGTTGACACAACAGCAGAGGACAACCCTTAACGAACCAGTTAAATATGAAGAATTGGAAGAGGTGGTTAGAAAATCCAAAAACTTTAAATCTCCTGGTCCTGACGGATTTGTAAACAAATATTATAAAACTTTTGCATCTCAACTGTTGCCACCTCTTCTACAAACTATTAATAATATCTTGCTTAATGAGATACCTTCAACATGGAGTTCCGCAAATATTTCATTAATCTTAAAACAAGATAAAGACAAATTAGAACCAAATAACTATCGTCCTATTTCTCTATTAAATTCTGATTATAATTTTTTTGCGAATATATTAGCTAATAGACTTACAAAAAATACTTAGCAATTGGATTCATTCTGATCAAAATGGCTTTCTCCCATCTAGGAAGCCCAAAGAAAATTTTAGGATTATATTAATCTTAATTGACATGCATCAAAAAAATCTTCATAAGAAATTGGCATTCATCTTCCTAGATGCGGAGAAAGCCTTTGATAACATCAATTGGAATTTCATGTTTGAGGTTCTAAAAAAAAAATAGAAGTGGGTGATCAATTTAATGAATGGATAACTAAAATATATTCAAAACAAGAAGCCCAAATATTAATAAATGAGGAATTGACTCCTAAATTTAATATTAATAAAGGTGTCCGTCAGGGTTGTCCTCTGGCCCCATTATTGCTTATCCTTGCACTGGAAATTTTATTGATTCAGATTAGAAATGATGAAACAATCAAGGGCGTGAAAATTCAAAACCAAAACTATAAACTAAGAGCTTACGCGGATGACGTTATGTTGTCAATATCTAACTTGAATGATTGCATTGGACACTTAATGAAGGTGCTTCAAAAATATGGAAGCATGTCAGGTTATCGTGTCAACAAAAATAAAACAGTGATGCTTTTGTTAAACATTCCAGAAAATGAAGCCCACAGAATTGTTGATATATCTGGTTACAAATTAGAAAATAAGGTTAAATACTTGGGAATTTGGCTTACCGTTAAAAATGTTGATTTATATAAGAATAACTATCTTAAAACATGGACAGAGATTAAAAATGATTTTAGAATATGGAGCAAATTGAAGTTATCTTGGATAGGTTGAATAGCTTTGATAAAGATGAATGTTTTACCCAAAATGATGTATCTTTTTCAAAATATTCCAAGTATTGACAGCGAGGAGCCATTTAAAATTTGGACTAGGGACATGTCAAAATTTATTTGGGAAAATAAAAAGCCGAGAACTAAATTGCTAAATTTACAGGACTCACAAGATAGAGGTGGATTAGCCCTTCCGAATTTACAATGGTACTACGAGGCCTCCGTTCTAAATTGGCTCCATGATTGGTTTTTATTAAAAGATAAAAGATTTCTAATCTTAGAAGGAGTAGATTTACAATTTGGAATTCATGCCTATCTATTTTATAGGAAAAACAAAGTTGATAAAAGCTTTAAAAATCATCATATACGAAAAGCATGTTTACGAGTTTGGTTAAAATATAAACAAAAATGATGTGTAAAAACACCCTACTGGGCATCTCCAGCAGAAGCAGTATTAATGAAGTATTTATATAATGAAGAATCCTGGCTTCGCTATAAAGATTTGATCAAAATTGAAGGACTTAACATTACTTTTAAATCTCAGGAATAACTACGGTAGTAAGAGCAGGTCATGATATTAATTGGTTTTCCCACAGACAATTATTGGAAAGATTTAAATTAGATTGTCAATCAAGTCAGCTTGGCCCAGCTAATAAAAACTTTGAAAAAATTGTAAAGGGGGACACAAATAAATTAATATCAAAATATTATAATCTGATTAGAAATTGGGAACAAGAGGAGAATACAATTAAAAATTATATGATTAGATGGGCTCAAGATATAAATCAAAATATTAACTTGGAAGACTGGGGAAAAATTTGGAAGAAAGTAATAAAATACACTGTCAGCATGGACTTAAGGGAGAACTTATATAAATCAATGTTTAGGTGGTACTTGACTCCATCCAAATCATCCAAAATGTACAAGGGTTATAATTCATCTTGTTGGAAATGTGGAGAAGAAAGGGGTACCTATGTTCACATGTGGTGGAAATGCAGCAAAGCACAGAAATACTGGAAAAAAATCAACGAAGAATCTCGAAAGATTTTGGAGATACGATTACCACTTGACCCAAAATTGTATCTTTTAAATATTTCAAATATAGACATAGAGGGGAGAAATTGGAAATTATTTTTTTTTTAACAACTACAGCGAGAATACTCTACGCAAAGTATTGGAGAAAGAAAGAAACTCCTTCGGTGGAGGATTGGAAATTGAAACTTTACGAAATTTACGAAATGGAAAAATTGACATATTTATCCAGGGACAGGTCTCTTGCAGAACTCCATAAAGTTTGGGTCCCTTGGTATCTTTATTTGAAAAGGAATGATATTAACAATGAATTAAGTCACATAGCCTTTTTAGAATAATATATTCATCTCAGGAGAAGATAATGATACATTTAGATATAACATACACATTTAAGAAGCTATTTTGATACAAAGTTTACAGATATGCATGCAGATACATTGTTTAAAGATATATATTATTAATTTTTAAGCATTACACATATATTAGTATTGGGTGTTACTGCCTAAATTATATACTTTAATTACACAGAAGTTAACGTCAGTGATGTAAGGACAGAATTAAGTATGGGAAATAAGTTATCTGAAATGTATTCTCTTGATCCTCTTGCCATTTGCTAGGAAGTTAGTGTTAAGTGTTAATTGTTAGTGTTAGTTTGCGATTTTATGTATTTTTTTCTTTCTTCTTTTTTATTTTTGTATTTTCTATTTGTTTTCGTTATTGTCTTGTCATGTTATGATTGTTTAGTTTGTATGTTGTCATTTTAATTTTTTTTATACTAATAAAGAATTAAAAAAACAACAACAAATACAAAATGGAAGGAGAGGGGAAGGGTTTGCCAGCACTGTCTATCAGATGGTTGTAATACTTAATCAAAATTATAACAGTGGTCCTTTTGTTTTTCCTATGCCTGCCGCCCTGCACTACTGTGGGAGTTATTGGGATTTGGAGAATGACTGAAAACCAGTCATCTTGGAATGCTGTTAGACCTTAATTAATTAACTAATCATCCGAATTATGGAGCCAGCATGGTGTAGTTGCTTGAGCATAGGATTATGGCTTTGGAGATCAGGGTTTGAATTCCTGCTCAGCCTTGTAAACCTGCTGGGTAACCTTGGGCAAGTCACAATATCTCAGCCTCGTAGAAAGGCAAAGGCAAACCTTTGAACAAATTTTGCCAAGAAAACCCTGTGATAGGGTCATCTTAGGATCTCCATAAGTCAGAAACAACAAGGCACACAAAAACAGCAACAAGATATCACATCCATTGGTGGTTTTCTTATTCATTGTTACATACTTGTAATTTATCAGATCTAACAAGGATCTGTGCATTACTTTGAGTAGGCATTGCACAAGTCTAAAAACTTATTTCTTCTTCATTGTATGACTTCTGCTTGTCTGTAGATCCAAGCAACTGAAGAAAATGAGATAAGAGAGATGCATTAATATTTCAATGAAGACATGTAAACCGCTTAGGGAGTGATAAGCAGTATAGAAATGTACTTGCTTTTGCTAATGGAGGAATTCTTTTCTGAGTTTTCTTTCATCTTTGGCTGATTAAAATGTGGAATAGATGGAATTAAGGGGAGATGGTCTGTGTCTCGTAGGGCACTGTATAATCCTTTCATTGAGTGTCAGGGCAGCTGCATTCTACGCTGTGTTTGTTTTATTAGAAGGGATACTGCAGGGTTGGAAAGAAATTTTTACATCTTCAGGCAACTAGCACTCAATAACCATGGTAGCATGTCTAGGGTCCTGCTTAAATATGCAATCCTGTTCTTTTTCCCTTGTGGTTGCAGTACCTGGGTATGGAGAAGTCTTGCATTATGCAGGAGATCATGGCAAAAGAAATCCCACCGGATGCTGCCCAAGACAGAAGTCTTTATAGTCTTCCTGAATTTGATACCAGTGCCTTGGTGGGAGTACTTGTGGAATACATTGTGTCTCCTTCACAATTCTATGTTCGCATCTACAGTGCAGAAACATCTGATAAACTAGAAGACATGATGATTGAGATGAGGTGAGGAACACTTAGCCACTTTTGTCACAGTGGCAATCTGGAGTTGGTCTGTATACTGGCTAGTCTTGCAGGGAGAAGGAGAATCTAATCTGTTTTTGTATGTTTGTATATTTGTGATATGTTCATATTTGTTCAAAACCATAGATTACAAGAATGTCATAATTCATATATCCAATAATACATAGTGGACAAGAACTGGGCAATTAAATAACAATGGGGAGTCATGTTCAGATTGGATGAAGTATAAATAAAATCAGTAGTAGCAATGAGATGAACTCTTGTGGAGACCAAATTCCTTGGTATTCTGCCCAAGGCCTCCAAAGCCTACATTCATTGACATAATCTGCTGATTTCAGCCATTTTTGTTTCTGTGCTGATCTGTGTAGTATACATGCGAATCCCATAAGAACAAGAAATATCAAAGACAGAGAAAGGGATAATTTTACACACTAGGAGCAAAGGTTGCCAAAGCATGACAAGTAGAAAAACCTCTATCTTTATAGAACAAACGTGGATTGGCTTTCAAACAATGACTTCATACAGGAAAAGTAAAGATGATCAATTTATTGACAAGATTTGATTTCTGACAATAATGGTCATCTAAATTTTAGCTGTTTCTTTCAGACTTGGATAATCCAGTTTCAGAAAGGCACACAGGTTGGCTTTCCAAAGTCCAAAACACGTTGCAAAATAATTCAGTTTGAGACCACTTTAACTGCCCTGGCTCAATGCTAGGGAATTATTCAGGGAACCGTAGTTTTGTGAGCCATTTAGCCTTCTCTATCAGAGAGCTTTGGTGCCACAATAAACTACAAATCCCAGGATTCCCTAGCATTGAGCCAGGGCCATTAAAGTAGTCTCAAACTGAATTATTTCTGCAGTGTGTTTTGGACACAAGAAACACAACCTTTTGCTCTTTAGGAAATGAAAAATGCAATGTCTGTTTTCTTTCCCCAAAACTGCAACAGTTTGTCCTGGCTTAGTGACCCCAATGAAATTTCTAGGTAGTGGATTTTTATCAAAATAGTTGTTAATAATAATAATAATAATTTGTATCCCGCCCCTCTGATAAGCAATCGGGGCGGCTTACAAGAGTTAAAATTCCATACAATATATTAAACAACTCCCCCTCCCCCCAAAAACCCACCCACTCCTTAAAAAGTATTAAACCAATTATACATTAAAACATCTTAGTTAAAACATAAGTAGACTCCACTCATAAAAACAAAGTAAGAACACACACAGTTGGTTGTTGACGGGAAAGGGTCGACAACAAGTTTTATTGATTAGTCGACTGACCATATCAACAATAAAATATAGTATTTCAAGTACAGATTCAGCGTATCGAAAAACAAGCAGTAATAAAAGCTCAGTTCTAAAACAAATCTAAAAATGAACAGAATTAGAACATATTCATTTAAGTAAACAACTAAATAAATAAAATAGTGTCCAAAATAAGCTACAAATACAATATAAAATATATTAGGTTAAAACTAGGGGAAATAACACAAACAAAAAAAGTTTAAATAAGATCATCACCATAGCACGACACTCCATGCTGAATAATAAATTGATCTCTCAAAAGAGCAACTTTTATAAGAAATTTTGCCGTACAGCTTGCTAAGTGTAAGTTCTCCCCAGAGAGAAAATAAGACAGTTTAGCAGTAGGATCCCAATTAGTTGTTCTGACCAGATAAGATTGTAAAAAATGGGATCTTAGCGCTCAAACAGATATAGCTGCGATGGCTGGTTGCAAATCCTTAATTTGGCTAGCCAAAAATAAAAATTTCTTTGGCCTAGAAAAACATCTTAAACTACAGTTAACACAAAGTCAAAGAACAGCTTTCACAAGAGTTAGATTTGAGCAATTAAAATCTATGGTCAGATCAGGTCGATTTTGGAAAATACCTTATCATGAAAGAACATGTATTTGTGGTGCCCTCATTGTGGAGGATAATACGCATATTCTGTTTGATTGTATTATATATGCAAAGGAGAGATCCCACTCATAAAAAACAGAAACAAACAATAACAGACAGCGCAGCTAGTACAGTCAAAAGTGGGAGAGGAAGAGCTGAAAGGTCTCCTGAGGCTGGGAAACTAGTCAGAAAAGGCCTTCCGGAAGAGATCCGTCTTCACAGCTTTTTAAAAGCTTCTTAAGGTTGTAATGTGACAGATCTCGTCCAGCAGGCCATTCCATAGTCTGGGAGCAGTCGCCAAGAAGGCCCTCTGGGAGGTTGCAGACAGCCTTGTTTTTATTCCTGACTTCGGGGCTGCTACTGTGAGCACTTCCGTTTTGTCTGGATTCAGCCTCAATCTGTTTTTCCTCATCCAGTCCATTACTGCCTTAAGACAGTCATTGAGAGGAGAGAAGCCATCGGGAGCCGAGTCCCGAGACATGGAGAAATAGATTTGGGTGTCATCAGTGTACTGATAACACCCAGCCCCATGTCTCCGGATGATCTCTTCTAGCGGCTTCATATAGATGTTGAAGAGCATCAGGGACGCCATAAGTGAGCTCCTTTTTTGCAGAGCAACTGTCCCCGAGCAACACCCTCTGGGATCTGCCCGAGTTGAAGGAATGGAACCACTGCAACGCAGTGCCTCCAATTCCTAACTCACTGAGATGATCCAAGAGAATGCTATGATCTATTGTATTGAAAGCCGCTGAGAGGTCTAGAAGCACCAACAGGGTCACGCTACCCCTGTCAATGCTCAGACAAAGGTCATCGGCCAAGGTGACCATTTCAATCTCGACTCCAAATCCCGTCCTAAAGCCAGTTTGAAATGGATCAAGATAATCGGTTTCATCCAAGACGGCTTGGAGCTGAAGAGCAACCACCCTCTTGATTACCTTGCTCAGGAACGGTAGTAAGGAAACTGGTCTCTAGTTGCTCATATCCAGGGGTCCAGGGAAGGTTTTTTCAGAAGCAGCCTAACTGCTGCTTCTTTCAAACAAGGTGGAATATGACCTTCTCTCAGGGATGCATTGATGATGTCCGTAAGGAACAACCTCAATGCATCACCCCCTGGACAGTCAGCCATGATGGGCAAGGATAGAGAGGGCAGGTTGTTTTCCTCACTCTGCCAAGGAGCTTGTCCACGTCATTGGTACTCACAGATTGAAGAGGCAACGAGGGAGTCAGCTATTTTGGATTTGATCTTAACTAACAGGGAAGACCTAGTTAATGGGGTGCAAGTGGTTGGATCCTTAGGCGGGAGTGATCATGTCCTCCTGGAGTTTATTATACAGTGGAAAGGAGAAGCCAGGCATAGTCAGACACGCATTCTAGACTTTAGGAAAGCTGATTTTACTAAACTTAGAGAAATACTGGGGGTGATCCCATGGACAGGAATACTAAAAGAGAAGGGAGTTCAAGACGGATGGGAGTTTCTCAAAAGGGAGATACTGAAGGCACAATTTCAAACCGTGCCAACGAGGAGGAAAAATGGGAGATGTCTCAAGAAACCAGGATGGATGACTAAAGAACTTGCAACTGACCTATGTTTTAAACGGAACTTGTATAAGAAATGGAAAAATGGGGAAATCACCAAAGAGTAATTCAAGCAAATAGCTAGCACGTGTAGGGTTAAAGTCAGAAAAGCTAAAGCGCAGAATGAACTAAGGCTTGCTAGAGAGGTTAAGAACAATAAAAAGGGCTTTTTTTGGGTATGTCAGCAGCAAAAGGAAAAAGAAGGAAATGGTAGGGCCACTGTGTGGAGAAGATGGCAAAAAGTTAACGGGACAGAGAAAAGGCAGAATTACTCAACACCTTCTTTGCTTCAGTCTTTTCAGAAAAACCTGAGGATAATAGAGCAGAAGACAGAATAGGAGAATTTCAGCACAGAATAAGTAAAGAGATAGTACAGAAATATCTGGTTAATCTAAATGAATATAAGTCTCCAGGACCAGATGAATTACATCCAAGGGTATTAAAAGAACTGGCAAACGTAATATTGGAACCATTGGCAATAATCTTTGAGAACTCCTGGAAAACAGGAGAAGTCCCAGCGGACTGGAGGAGGGCAAATGTTGCCCCCATCTTCAAAAAGGGGAAAAAAGAGGATCCCAACAATTATCGTCCAGTTAGTCTGACATCAATACCTGGAAAGATTCTGGAGCAGATCATTAAACAGAGAGTTAGTGAACATCTGGAAGATAATTTCATAATCACAAAAAGTCAACATAGGTTTCAGAAAACCAGGTCATGCCAGACAAATCTGATCTCTTTTTTTGATAAAATTACCAGCTTGGTAGATGAAGGGAATGCTGTGGATATAGTATATCTTGATTTCAGTAAGGCCTTTGACAAGGTTCCCCATGACATTCTTGCAAACAAGCTGGTAAAATGTGAGATAGACAAAGTAACTGTTACATGGATTTGTAATTGGTTGACTGGCCGAACCCAAAGGGTGCTCAACAATGGCTCCTTTTCAACCTGGAAAGAAGTGACCAGTGGGGTGCCACAGGGCTCTGTCCTGGGCCCAGTGCTATTCAATATCTTTATTAATGACTTGGATGGCGGTATTGAGGGCATAGTTATCAAATTTGCAGATGACACCAAATTAGGAGGAGTAGCTAATACCCCAGAGGACAGGATCAAAATTCAAAATGACTTGAACAGACTAGAAAGCTGGGCCAAAGCTAACAAAATGAAATTCAACATGGAGAAATGTAAGGTACTGCACTTAGGGCGGAAAAACGAAAAGTACAGATATACGATGGGGGACACCTGGCTGAGTGAGACTACCTGTGAAAGGGATCTAGGAATCCAGGTGGACCATAAGTTGAACATGAGTCAACAGTGCGATGCAGCAGATAAAAAGGCCAATGCAATGTTAGGCTGCATCAGTAGAAGTATAGTGTCTAGATCAGGAGAAGTAATAGTGCCACTCTATTCTGCTTTGGTCAGGCCTCACCTGGAATACTGTGTCCAGTTCTGGGCACCACAATTCAAAAAGGATGTGGAGAAACTGGAGCGTGTCCAAAGGAGGGCAACTAAAATGGTGAAGGGTCTGGAAACTAAGCCCTATGAGGAACGACTTAGGGAGCTGGGAATGTTTAGCCTGGAGAAGAGAAGGTTAAGAGGTGATATGATAGCCATGTTTAAATATTTGAAGGGATGTCATATTGAGGAGGGAACAAGCTTGTTTTCTGCTGCTCCAGAGACTAGGACCCGACACAATGGATGCAAGCTGGAAGAAAAGAGATTCCACCTCAACATTAGGAGGAACTTCCTGACAGTAAGGGCAGTTCGACAGTGGAACACACTCCCTCGGAGAGTAGTGGAGTCTCCTTCATTGGAGGTCTTTAAGCAGAGGCTGGATGGCCATCTGTCGGGGATGCTTTGATTGGGAGTTCCTGCATGGCAGGGGGTTGGACTGGATGGCTCTTGTGGTCTCTTCCAACTCTATGATTCTATGAAAATGATCCAGAATAATTTCATTAACGGAGTTGCTGGACATCTCATCAATTCATTCTGCCATAACACTGGCATCTAAGTCGGGTCTTATTTGAGTGATTTTATCTGCAAAAAAGTTGTTAAATGCGTTACAGCAGGCCATGGTCGGATCAAATAACGGGTTCTGCGCAGGTGGAATCTGCGTCAGTTCCCTCACCACCCTAAACAGCTCTGCTGGATGAGACTGCAGACGCAATACGTGCAGAGGAGAAATATTTCTGCACTGCACGTATTGCCTCTCGATAGGACCAAAGAAAGTTCCTATGAAGAATCTTGTCAGATAAGAGTCAAGTTTTCTGCCAGGTGCGCAACTCTGCTGTATACCATGGCTTACAGTCTGAAGCAAGTTGGAAAGGACGCTTGGGAGCAAGCATGTCGATAGCCTTGGTAAGATTGTTACCAGCCTTGTTAGTTATCATTGTGTTAATCAGTTTTAAAATAATGTTGGCAGTTTGTTCCCTTCTATATTGTAACATGACATACAGGTTTTGAGCATGGCTCTGTATGCATTATCTGTTGTGATAAATATGTGTGGGAGAATTGCATTCTACTGTCTTTTTCCTCCGTACCACATAGATTTACTGCTGCAAATTCTGACTCCTTATGTTTATAATCTAAGGTTTTCTAAAATTTTAAGTCTTTTTACTTTTAAATTGAAAGTTAGACAATGATGCAGGATGTCATAAAGGATATTAATGCAGGATGTCATAACGGATTTTTAAAAATCAGTGTTTATCTCAGAGTGCAATAATGTATCTGTTAATTCCTATTAAGTCCTATTGAACTCAATAACCCTTGCTACAGATGTATATTGTTAACAGGCTACTGTTCTTAAAAAGAGATTGAGATATCCAAGTACTTTAAAAGAACTTGATTGAAGAAATTGTGCCCAGCTGAATCATGTAAATCCCATCTTCCTTTTATTTATCTCCTTTTGAGAAGGCTGGAAATTCCTAGGCTTTAATTGTCTACCATTATTTATCCCGAGTTCCTTCCTTGCTGAAGTTATTGAAAGACTAAAGATTTCTTTGTTTCCCAAAGTTGCTTGCTGAAAACCACTTCCTTCGCTTGCTACTAAGAATCCTTGTAAGGGCAGTATTGTGAATAGTGAATAGTGAACCTGATCTTCCAGAGGCGTACAGCTCCTTCCAGGATATGCTGAATCCCAATCCCTTACTTAGACCTTTTACTGACTAGCAGCTCTTCCATCTTTTGGGGGTTTAATGTCATATTTAATGTGCAAGTGTACAAATGTGTCTGGAGAGGATCATGTTAATTATATGTAAATTCGTACTATTAGTGATACATTTGAATTGTGTCTTGCAGAAGATGTTATTCTTGTAAAAATGTAGCTGACCGTTACACCATACCTGAAGCCTCAATCCAGCCTGGCCAACTTTGTTGTGCAGGGAATTCGAAAGGCAAATGGTGGTACCGTGTTATTATTCATCGAATAATTGATGACCAAAAAGTGGAAGTATTTTATGCAGACTTTGGAAATATGGGTATAATCCAGAAATCTTCCCTAAGGTTTCTCAAGTAAGTAAGTAAGTTGTATGTTAGCTTCTCACCAATACTTGCTGTGGCACATGTTAAAGCATAGTAGTCTTTCATGGCCTCCTGGTATTTATTTATAAATTATGGATTATTTTAAAATTTTATGGCAGAATTAGGGTACCTCTTTATTGAATGAGCTTTTTAATGTCTACTCAGCTGTAAAAGTATGTGCCTTTGAGCTTTTACAGACAAAGTACCAGAGAGATCTTGTAGCACCTTTGAAACTAAAGAAGTTGGCAGCATGATCTTTCATACACTTAAGTCAGCTTCCTCAGATGCATTTGAATGGGGAGGAAGTAGATTTAAGAGGGAAAGAAGTAGACTGAGGAGGTAGACTTAAGTCTATGAAAGCTCATGCTGCCAACCTCTTTAAGATCGCTGTACTGATACTACAGAGTAACACAGCTATATCTTGAAAAGTACCATAATGTTAGTACTTCCACCTTGGCTTGTCCTGATAATTTGTGTCATCTGACCATTTGAGGAAGAAGATTTAATCATGCATTGGGACTAGATGTATGACAAAATAATCATATTGGTTCTTTGAGGTGGGATTTGTTGATATGTGAATAAGGTTTTTTCTCATCATATGCTCTATTTTTTATCTGCTCTTGTAAACTTGATTCCTCTCATTTTATATATGAACTGATCAAAACTTGCTTCTGATTTAGGTGGAAAACCAATGGGAAATCACACTGTATATTCATGTCTAAACTGAACATTTGTTTTGTTAAGGACCAAGTCTCTTTATGGGGAGTATCAATATCAATGCTTTGTTCTCTTTCCAAGCTCAGAGGCCATCTGATCTGGAGAGGGCCGTGTGTCTCCCAGGTGGAAAATAGTTTCTTATCTCAAATTCTGGAGGAATTCCTCTCCCCATCCCAGCCTCCATTTTTATTTCTTCTGGAATGAGACAGGAACCTTATGGGCTCTCATCTCAGTGAAAAGAAAATGTTCCCTGCTAGACCTCAAAGATAGGAGCCAGTAGTTTGTCCTTTTATCATACAGGAGTATTTCCTGGTTGCTCAGAAAGCAACAGATGAAGCCCTTTCCATCTCATCATTCTCATACCTTTGAGTAGTGAGACCCCTTAAACCAGGGGTAGGCAGCCTTTCCCCTTTAAGGGCCGAGGGACTTCAGCTCCCAGAATCCCGGGAGCTATTGGCCAACATGGCTGAGGCTTCTGGGAGCTGAAGTCCCTCGACCCTTAAAGGGGAAAGGTTGCCTACCCCTGCCTTAAACAATAGAGGGAACAGTATAAATGTCGAGGACAACAGTAAAGCCATACACTATGAAGTAGAGAAAAACACTTCTCTTGGCAGCAGAGCTGCAGTACCCATTTATCAGAGATAATGGTTACCACTCTAGCCACAGATGCAGCAAAAGATCACTGATTGAGAGGAGTAGGGTTATCACTTAGGCCCTGGCAGTGGGCAGATTGATACAACCTGAAGACACTGGCAGCTATATGGTATGTTCAATAAATGCATATTTCAAGATGGGAGCAGGGATTGTGTTCAATTTCTAGTCTTGAGGGGCTATGAATAGAGAACATGTACTTCATTCTGGGCAAGAAAAGGCTAAGTAAGCACATCAAAAAGGACGTGTTTCTAATGGAAATAGTGAGGTTTATCAGTCAAAGCTTCCGAAAAGAATTCTCCATAGACTGCACAGCAGGGCTACCCTCATAACCTCATAATGTACCCCCCACACACACACACAAACAAGTGATTATGCTTCCAATATGGTGGCAGACCCAGTCCTGAGCTCTTCCCTTTGGCTTAACTGTTGCTCTTCAAGTATTCACTAAAGTTATGAAAGCCCCTATAGTTGTTCTCATGTACCAGGGAAGTTTCAGTCCAGCCATACCTGTATGGAACTCCTTCCAAAACCATTACCTGCAAAACAGTGGGTTTGCAGGTCAATCTGAAGATGAGCTCCTTAACACTATCCCACAACAATTATTTCCTCAAGTAAGTGTCCATAGCACTCATGTTGGAATTCTCCATTCACCAGAGTAGATGACTTGCATGACACAATTGACACAATATTTAGTCCAGGATATGCCTACAAATGTGTGGCAAAATATGCCTACAGATATGTGGCAAAAGCAGCCAAAGGTTACAAGGCAAAATCAGACTGAATCATCTCAGTAAGGCTCCATGGAAAACCTATGAATATCACAATAGTTCAATAGTATATGCACCAACCACAGAGGCAGAACAGGAAGAAATTGAAAGTTTCTAGGAGGGAGTACAGGAAGAAATTGACAGCATACCAAAACAAGATGTTAGGCTGATCATAGATAACTGGAATGCAAGGTTAGAATAAAAGAAGAATAAAAAATAGAACACAGATTTGGATTAGGTAAAAGAAATGAAGCAGGTGAGTGTCTGATAGATTTTTGTGAAGCCAACAACCTATTAATTGCAAATACATTTTCCATACAACCAGAAAGAAGACTATACACATGGGCATCACCAGAAACAAAAAACAAATAGATTATTTAATTGGAAGTAAAAGATGGTGAAGTTCTATACTGGTGGCCAAGACTAGACCAGGTGCTGACTGGCACAGAATTACTCATATCAAAAATAAGATTAAAACTCAAGAAGAAAACAAAATCAGTCATCATACTAAAATATGATCTAAACAATATTCTATCAGAATTGACAATATAAGGAACAGATTTGCGCTACTAAGCATAATAGACCAAGAACCAGAAGAACTATGTTCTGAAGCCAGGGATATAATAAAAGAAGAATGCAGACAGACACTCTTAGCAGACAAAAAGAGAGCGAAGAAAACATGGATGACAGATAAAATGTTAGAAGCAATAAAGTAAAGAAGAGAAGCAAAACAGATAGGAACAAACTAGGAATTATTAATGCAACAGTACAACAGCTAGTGTGAACAGATAAAGAAAACTACTACAATGACCAGTGCAGCGCAGTGCAGTGCAGATATTCCAATTGAACTGCTACAATCCACATTGACAGTTAACTATAGTGCTGACTAACATATCAACAGATATGGAAAACAGAACTGTTAATATACATCACAACCCATTAAAAAGGCACAAAAGGCTACAGTAACTATAAGGCCATAGCAGTAATCTTCCATGCAAGCAAAATTATGCTTAAAATTCTGCAACATAGAATTCAACTATACATGGAGAGAGAAATCCAGAGGTCTAAGTGGATTTCAGGAAAGGAAGAGGTACCAGGGACCACTTTGCAAAGATACGATGGCTAATGAAGTGCACCAAAAAATTCCAAAAGAAAATCACCATGTGCTTTATAGACTATAGTAAAGCCTTTGACTGCATAGACCAGGGGTAGGCAACCTTTCCCCTTTAAGGGCCGAGGGACTTCAGCTCCCAGAATCCCAGGAGCTATTGGCCAACATGGGACTATTGGCCAACATGGCTGAGGCTTCTGGGAGCTGAAGTCCCTCGGCCCTTAAAGGGGAAAGGTTGCCTACCCCTGGCATAGACCATGAAAAGCTATGGAACACCCTGAAAGACATGAGAGTGCCAACACATCTGATAGTCCTGATGAGAAATCTGTACTCGGGACAAGAGGCTACTGTGAGAACAGAACTTGGGGAAATAGAATGGTTCACAATTGGCAAAGGAGTCAGACAAGGTTGCATCTTATCACCCTACCTGTTCAACTTATAAGCAGAA
The DNA here is from genome assembly GCA_026167975.1 of Phrynosoma blainvillii. Lineage (NCBI taxonomy): Eukaryota > Metazoa > Chordata > Lepidosauria > Squamata > Phrynosomatidae > Phrynosoma > Phrynosoma blainvillii. The sequence continues at coordinate 162,357,630 of JANUYF010000004.1, forward strand.
CATATTGTAAGGAAAGCAGGTTTGGACATAGAAGAAGGAGGAGTGAAAATAGGAGGAAGGAATATCAACAATCTAAGAGACACGTATGACACCATAATACTAGCAGAAAGCCTCACGGACCTGGAACAACTAAGGAAGATCAAGGAAGAAAGTGCAAAGGCAGGCTTACTGTTGAACATAAAGAAAACAAAAAATAATGCCATGGAGCATCTACAGAATTTCAACCTAGACAATGAAGAAATAGAAATAGTAAAACAGTTCTCATACCTGGGATCAAACATTGATAGGAACAGGGATTGCAGCCAGGAAATCAAAAGATTAAGAATGGGGAGAACAGCCATGAAATAACTAGAAAAGATCCTGAAATTAAAAGATATACAACTGAGCACAAAAGTTAGAATCATACAAGCCATTGTATTCCCTATTACCATGTATGGATGTGAGAGCTGGACAGTTAAGAAAGAAGATAGGAAGAAAATCAATTTATTTGAAATGTGCTAAACAAGAGCACTGATGATTCCATGGACATCCAAAAAGACAGACAATTGGGTCCTCGAGCAGATCAAACCAGAAATGTCCCTGGAAGCCAAGATGACAAAACTGAGGTTGTTGTTCTTCGGACATATCATGAGAAAAGAGGAGTCATTAGAAAAAACAATAATGCTAGGAAAGGTGGAGAGAAGTAGAAAGAGAGGAAGGCCACACGCTAGTTGAATGGACTTTCTTAAGGAGGTCATGGGTATGACTTTGCAGGAACTAAATAGAACAGTGGAGGACAGGGAGTTTTGGAGATGTCTCATCCACTGGATTGCCATGGGTTGAGATTGACTCGGGGGTGGTTAACAACAACAACAATGCCTACAACACCTATCAAGATTGCTGGATGTGATGGTCAAAGTCCAGTGGTGCATTTCTCTATCACAAGTAAATGAGGGCTTTCTTTCCCTTCTCTAGCTTCAGAGGGATTCACAGCCCTTCCAAGCCAGTTTTTAGATGTATGGGGTGTGGGGTAGGTTAATTGGAAACATCTCTGAAGACTGTCGGAAAGCTCAGGATTGTGGCACTTCCTTTCAACTTAAAAAATGGAAACTGCCTTGGCCTGGATGTGGAGCCGCCTGCCAGCCTATCTATGTCTCCCTTTGCTGTAAGACAGGGACTGGCAAAGTATGGCTTGCAGGCTGTATGTAGCTCCAAAACAGGTTTTGTACCTTTCATGGGTCCCTGTACTACCCACCCTTAAAAATACATACGGTAGTTTTTTTAAGGCCTGGAAAGAATAAAAAGCATAAGTTGGACTCCCCAGATGCCCCCAATTGCAGCAAAATGGCCTGTTGGTCATTTGAGAACAAAATCCTACACCAGGTTTATGTAAGTACAGGGCTGAAAATGGGAGTGCAGCCTGCCAGAATCTACAGTGGGAGTGCAACTTTGCTGCCCACCTCAGTTCTAAACAGTAATTCAAAGGTGAATATTGTGCTTTAATTATTCAGTGTGAAACAGAAGTGGTTTGGGATGGCAAACAAGAGGCTATATACTGAACTATATACATAGGTTCTTCATGATAGTTGGTTATTTCCAGTGTTTCCATGGTTATTGCCTTTAAAATAAATTAGAGTTGACAGTACCAGCTTTGTATATTACATGGAACTGCACCTCTTGTTATTAGCGAGCCTTGAAAGATCACTTGTTTCTTTCTCCTACTCCTTTTTCTTCTTTATGATAATAGGCAAGTTCTGGGTTTACTACCTCAGAGGAAATGGCAGACTGTCATTTTTCTCCAACCAGGAGGATCGGGTAAGAGTTGTGGTGTATGACAGGGGAGAGCTAATGCCAAATACCCTTTAAGCTTACTTTTGAAGCATCATATCTATGGAAATGGATCAACATTTTTGTCCAAGGTAGAACATCTGCATTCAGTTCAAGGTGCTGAAGTGGAGGTTGGCAATAACCTGCTGATTATGTGTTTATATTACAGATACTGCTATGTAAAACTTCCTGCTCAAGCTGTCCCTTGTTCTTTAGCCTGGGTGAAATCCACTGAGGTAGGTATCTAATTCATTTTGTAGTTTTCATCCCAAATAGTTGGGCAATAAAAGCAAAATGTATTTATTTAATAACAAAAAACACAAAATGCCAGTCAAAGCAGTAATGTGTGTATGTATGTACCTGCAAGTTGCATATCAATTTATGGTGACCCCATGAAATTCATAGGGTTTTTTTTGTTTTGTTTTTTTTTTGTTTGTTTGTTTGTTTTGGCAAGGAGTACTTAAGAGGTGGTTTTGCCAGTTCCTTCCTCTGATATAGCCCACCGGACCTGGTATTCATTGGCAGTCTGCCATCTAAGTACTAACCAGGGCTAATCCTGCTTAGCTTCCAGGATCAGATGGGATCTGGTGCCTTTAGGATTTAGGCCCTTAAAGTAATAATGCATACTTACTTTTAAATTCATTAATTTCTTTCACTCATTAACAAATAAAATCTCACATTCATATTTGTTAAATATATGTATATGTACTACAGAAATACCCTAAAGACACCAAATCCTATCTGATCTTAGACGCTAAGCCCTAGTTAGTACTTGAATGAAAAATTGCCAAGAAATACATGGTGCTGTAGGCTAGATTTCAAGGGAAAGAACTGGCAAAGCCACCTCTGAATATTTCTTTGGTCAGAAAACCCTATGAAATTAATGAAGTCACCAGAAAATAACAGGTGGCTTTGAAGGCACATGTGCGCTGTGTGGATCAGATCAATTTCTTTCATTCAGTTCATAATTCACTGTCAACAGACAATGTCATATTAAACTATTGATACTGAATTATCATTTGAGTAAAAAGATTTGAAATGACCATGATATTAACCTTATTTGCCTTTAAGTCCCACTGATTGTTGTGTATTTAGTTACTTTTCTAATTGAGTATTGATTAATCAATTAATACTTTATTTTTGGTCACACGCCAGCAAAAACAAATGATAAAGTATGATGAAGAATTTTAAAAATGAAGATAAAATCAAGCTATACTACATAGAAAGTAGAAAATGATTCTTAAAAAGTATATAATAGTATACCATATAAAGTACAAACAAGATATAAAATATATTGTATTAGAACAGTATGAGAATTTCTGTGAAATATTAAAATGCTGTTTAGTATCAGCTATGCAAAATTTAGCTATTTTAGCTGTAATTAAGAAATTCTGATTACGCTATATAGAAATCCTCAGACCTGCCAGGGATCTTTTGTAGGACTGATGTAATAAAAATTAATGAAATCTCACAATGTAAAGAGCAATTCAGTAAAATGTGGTTTGCTGTCTCCACTTCCCTGCTTCAGAAAGAGATAAATGCTCTTGGTAAGGGGTCCTCCTGATTCTTTCTTTTAGGATTACCAATAGTAAAACATGCATCTAGCTAATGTAAATGTTATCCTGATTTTGGAATGTGAGAATGATCTGACTGTTACATTTGTCACCCCATTGATCACCAGGGTTGATTGGGCTGATCTTCTTGGGTAAATACGAGAACTTTAGTGATTCTCTTGGTGAATTTAGTGAGATTAGTGAATCTCTCTCAAGCAGAGTATATGATTCACTAGGCAGAGGTTTGAACATTCTCCCAGCCTGCTCCATCCCACACATAATATCTAACAGAGAAAGAAATCAGTCTTCTTCATTAAGTATATAAAAGTAGCTGACTCATAAATACTTGTGCGTTATAAACATGGGTTCATCTTCTTGAGTAAGGTAAGAAAATAAATTCAACGTAGTTTTAGGAAATCATAGTGCCTCATTCAGGGAGAGCTCTTATCCACACATGCTGCATAGATGGCAGGCAGGGAGGGAGACAGCAAGTGAGCACATGCAACCCCAGAGAACAAAGGAATACCTACGTAACCCGAGGAGAGAGTGGGTGTAGACAGACAAACAAGAAATGAACATAAACATGCTGTGCTTAAACCCCTAGAGAGTACATGCAGTCTAACTACCACTGAGTCTAGCATTCTAACTCCAACACCCTTTCTCAACTATGCATGCAATTCTGAAGTCCCATTTTGCCTTACAGGTTCTCAGAGCAGTCTCTTAGTAAAGACTTGGTCAGGATATCAGTTGTCATTGCAGGTGCTGGACAAGATCATCTTAATTACTCTTTTCTCCATCAGTTCATGCACTTTGTTCTATCTTGTTCCAATGTGTTTACTGCGTGGGATAATTTTCTCAGTTTGAGATAGTCTAATACAACTCTGGTTGTCTTCCATAACTTCAATAAATTTTTGTTCTCTTATTCCAAAGTCAGGCAACATCTAATACAACTCTGGTTGTCTTCCATAACTTGAATAAATTTTTGTTCACTTATTCCAAAGTCAGGCAACAACTGATCAAGCCACAGCAATTCTCTACGTGTCTGTGATGCAACTATATATCCTTGTCCCTCCCTGTTCGTGGACTTGGAGTCCCTGGTCTTGGTCCTTCACAGATGGCAAGCAGGGAGGATAAAATGGCACGCGTGGGGGAGTGTGCAATGACAACTTGAATATTTGTGTTTTTCTGGATTCACAGGGGGGTTTGGAACGGATCCCCTGAGAATCAGGAGGCATGCCTGTATTCTGATTATGTGCACTATCTGCAGTCCTGTCTGCATTAGTGTAGTATACAGTCTTTGGATTACTGCTGCCTGGTAGCTTCAGTTTAACGCTTCCATAGTCTCTCTTTTTTAATTTTAATTTTTTTAAATTTAACAATCATGCAAACATAACATCTTCATTTAAACCCTCTCAACATCATCGTCCCCCCATTCTCCATCCCCATCTCTGGCACCACTCAAATGTTACTTACTTACTTAATGTCATCCCCCCACCCCCAGTCACCATCACCAAATAAATACACCTAACATACTTATCATAACTTGACCTTATATCTTAAAACTACCTATCTATACCCCTTAGAGCTCTTAAATAAAAAAAAAAACCTACTTAAAAATTTCCCATCTCTACTGTTGACTCCTATCTTCCTATCTTTTTATCCCACACATTCTCCTTCTAATTCCTATTGTTCCTCCCACTCTTTCTTATTCACCTTCTCTTTCCTTCAAAATTTATCTCTTTCCAATACTCAATTTCTCCAACTCTTCAGGGGGAGTGCAACCCCATCCAGCATATGCAAAGTCCCTATTTTCTGATCTGCCTTTTGACTGACCAGAAGCACCTCTGTCTTATCTGGATTAAGTTTCAATTTGTTTGCCCTCGCCCAGTCCATTACTGACAGCAGACATTGGTTCAGTACAAAGACAGCTTCCTTGGAATCAGATGGAAAGGAGAGATAGAGTTGGGTGTCATCTGCATAGTGGTGACACCGCACCCCAAAGCTCCAGATGACCTCTCCCAGCAGTTTCATAGATGTTAAAACACATGAGGGACAAAACAGAACTCTGTGGGACCCCACAGGCCAACAGCCAGGGAGTAGAACAGGAGTCCCCAGCACCACTTTCTGAGTTCACCCCTCTAAGAAAGACAGGAACCACTGTATAACAATGTCTCCAAATCCCATCCCAGCAAGGAGGCCCAACAAGGATACCGTGGTCAATGGTATAGAACGCTGCCAAGATATCCAGAAGGCCCAACGGACACACACACTCCCTGTCCAGTTCCTTGCATAGATCATCCACCCAGGCAACCAAAGCTGCCTCTGTGCCACAGCCAGGCCTGAAACCAAATTGAAATAGATCTAGATAATCCGTTTCATTGCTCAGTCCAGAACCTTGCCTAAGAATGGAATATTAGAGACTAGCTGATCCAGGGAAGCCTTTCCAGTAACGGCCTCATCACAGCCTCCTTCAGGCAGGACAAAAATCTCCATTGCCATCATTCCCCTTACCCGCTTGGCTGATTTTTCACATTTTTTGTATAGCTCTTCTGTATATTGTCTCCAAGGTTTTTTATTTCATCATGGTCATGTATTATGATTCTTTTCTGATTGTAGAGCATCCTTTAAACCCTTGGTTTAAATTTCTCTTTGATTTCTTGGATCTTGTGGAAGAAGTCTCTTGTCCTTTTTTGCTGTTGGCTTCTATTTCTCTTCATTCGACAGTAACATTCATGGTTCTGTGTTTCTGTCTTTCTTTTCTTTTGCTTCTCATCTTTCTTTAATTTCTTGGAGTTTTAATCTGCCATCCAGTGTTTCTTCTCCTTCTTTTTTGGCCACAGGTATCATTTTTCTGCATTTCTCTTTTACTATGTCCCTGATTTCTGTCCATAGTTCATCTGGTTCCTGGTCTGCTACGCTTCATAGTGCACATCTATTTCTCACACTTTCTTTAAATTCTCCTGGGATGTTCTTTATATCATATTTTGGCAAGGTGATTGATTTGATATATTTCGTCAACTTTATTCTAACTTTGGATAACTGGTAGGAGGGGAGTTAACTGTGAAAGAATTCTGAGATTAAAATGTCAGTATCATAGTGTTAGGGAGAGAACTTCAAACCTGGAAAGAATCTACCTGAAAGTGATATATGACACTTTAACTGTTGGAGAGGGAGTGCAAAATGTATGCCTACTAGCTTTATACCAGAATCCAGCATATGATGTCCTTTAGTACTGCTGTGTGGATCTTCCCTTCCACCTAAGGAAGTAGAAGCTGAGGTGCAGGTTAAATGGATTTTTTCCAGTTTTCCTTGGGATTTATCCTTTTTTCCATCCAGGATGATTGGACTGTCAGTGCCATACGTGAGTTCCAAAGATTTTGTGGAATGAAGCTGTTGGTGGGAGTGGTGGATGAATACATAGATGGTGTTCTTCATCTTTTTCTTTGTGACACCAGCTCCGATGAAGATATCTACTTGCACAGTGTATTGAGATTAGAGGGCCATGCACTCATCTGCCGAGAGAATATTCCTTCCAAGGTGAAGAGAGGGGAAGTGGAGGGGAGGTAATACTGAATAAATCTGTCTGCAGGACAGGGATTCTTAAACTGTCGTGATGAGCTGGTGGGGGGCAAAAACTATCCCATGTATCTTTATGGATAACCAGAGGCTCAGTGTTGACCGTATATAAACTTAAGTATTAAGATGAGGGACAGGAATATAAAAAAGACCAGGTACCATTGTTGTGCCAAAAAGACTCATACTGAAGCATGGATTTGTTGCTTGTAGAACAAGTAAAATGTGATGCTTAAAAAAGCAAATAGTTTGTTTAAAAAAAATGTCAAACAGTACTTCTGTCCTCTAATCTTGGGTCATATTGTTAAGATACACTATACTTTTAGTTTAACAACTGCCTCCCTCTATCCTATCTAGCTTTACTTATCATAGGCCTGAAACAGACAGGCAGAAGGGGGCGGCTCCTGGCAGCTCAGGGGGCATGGTGTTTACACAATGCACACCCCCAGAGCACCCTGAAGCTGCTCCAGAGCCATGCCGAGGCTGCCTTAGGCGGCCCAAAACCAGTCCCAAAAGGAGCAGATCTTTTCCACTCCTATTTGGGGCTGTGGAAGGAGGTACCCTCAGGGCCGTGGCCTGTATTTGATCGGGCACGGAGCGGCTTCTACCCACTCCTTCCTGCCTATGCTTCGCCCCTTATACAAGGATGAAAAAGATTTTAAGGAGCAAAGTTATAGATGTATGTACACCCTCTATAGATATTACTCCTCTTCTATTCAACAACAATACTCTGTGTCTTTAAACACTTAAACATTGTATTCATTTATTTATTTTCAATCTTTACTAATAATTCTTAGTTTCCTGTTGGTGCCATTTATTAAACTATTGTTTTTCATTTGTTTTAATTTTAAGTGGTTTGTCAACTCTGCCTGTCCTTTTCAAATCTTTCTGTAATTTTGTTTCTGATCAGTTGTGTTAATTTGGCATTTTTCATATAATCATACATCTTCCAAATCCATTCTGATGTCTCTGGTATTTTTTCATTTTTGCATTTTTGGCATAGATTATTCTAGCTGCTGTTATGTAAAACAATATTTGTCCATGACTTTTTTCTAATTTGGTACCTAACATTCCTAGTAAATATATTTATATTTACGCATTCTAATTTGCAGAATCTCTGTAATTAATTTGTGTATTTGAAACCAATATTATTTGGCCTTTTTACATAACCACCACATATGGTGTAAGGTACCTTTTTCTTCTTAGGACTTCCAACATCTGTTGTTGGTGTTTTTATACATATTAGATAGTCTATCAGGTTTGAGGCCCAGGTGCTGCGTGATGGTGTGAGCTCCCATCACTAGTCCCAGCTTCTGCTAACTTAGCAGTTCGAAAGCATACAAATGTAAGTACAGCGGGCCCTTGTTATCCACTGGGGGTTGGTTCCAGGACCCCTTGTGGATAACAAAATCCATGGATGCTCGTCCCTTTAAAATCAGTGACATAGCAAAATGGTGCCCCTTATATAAAATGGCAAAATCAAGGTTCACTATTTGGAATTTATACTTTTTAAAAATATTTTCAAGCTGTGGATGCTTGAATCCATGGATAAAAAAATCCATGGATAAGGAGGGCCGACTGTAGATAAATAGGTACCACTTCGGTGGGAAGGTAAACAGTGTTCTGTGCAGTCATGCTGGCCACATGACCACAGAGTAGTCTCTTGACAATGCTGGCTCCCTTGGCTTAGTAATGGAGATGAGCACTGCCCCCTACAGTCAGACACAACTTGACAACCTTGTTAATGGGAAATACAAACAGAGGGATCATCAGTGATACCTTTATTGGCCAACCAAAATGCACAGTATACTTGTTGCAAGCTTTCGAAGCTCCATGGGCTTCATCAGGAGACATGTTACAAACCAAACAGGAGAAAAACAATTGGAGATGTTAGTCAGATGCCTTCATGTTGTTTCAGTCTTTAGTTAAGATGGTGTAAGGTGGGGAGGATATCTTTTGTAGGCAGGATCCTCCGCCTTCTGGCCCTGTGACTAGGGAGTTTTGCAATGTCCAAGAAATTTGCTGGACTTTGCAAATCTCCCTATAGCCACAGTGCCAGAAGGAGAAGGATCCTGCCTATAAAAGATATCCTCCCCACCATATACCATCTTAACTAAAGACTGAAACAACATCTCCAATTGTTTTTCTCTTGTTTGGTTTGTAACATCTTGCCTGATAAAGAAGCCCATGGAGCTTCGAAAGCTTGCAACAAGTATATTGTGCATTTTGGTTGGCCAATAAATGTATCACTGATGGAATTTTGTTTGTCTTTGCTAAATGGCCAACATAGCTACCCCTGAATGGGAAATGCCTTTACCTTTACCTTTCATCAGGTGTTAGGTACCATCTGAATTGATTTTTGTAAAAATTTTCTTTTAGATCCATACACAAGGTATACTTCAGTCTCTTCTGCCAAGTGTCATTATTGCTATTGTTAATTTGCCATATGTTTGTTGATATTTCATTTTTTGTTGTTTTTAACTGAATAGAATGTTGTATGCTATTTTTGAGTGTTGTTAAATAAAAGTGTTAAAAACAAAAAAAATTACAATTCATTTGTTTTATCCATCCATTTTCAGGGATAAATTAGTTTAAAATGAAGCCTTCACTTTTGTACAGTTTAAGCTGTATAGTATAAGTCTATACAACTATCTTCTAAAACAATCCACTGTTTTCCAGTGTGTAGAAATTTATTTTAGACTTTATAGTAGCTACGGTTAAGCAACCATGGTTTAGCATTATAGCTGAATTGATGGACCTTTCTTTTGGCCATTGCTTTCCCTTCAGGACAATACTACACATGTATGAAACTAAGTTCTAGGAATGAAAGCAGACAGGTGGTTCTAAACATTGTACATTTGGAAGTTCAAACTATCTTGAGAAGTGTGCAAACTATTTCTTTACTTTTGCCTTTTAATAGGGTTTCAAAAAGCTAAATCCTTCAAATCTGTATATGAAACCCAGTCGAAAGCAGGAGGTTCATTTGAAAGAAGCAGCAGTTTCCTTGTTTCAACAGGAATCTTCTGGTGGCCTCACAGGCACAACAGATTCAGAGTTGTGCAAGAGTGAAGCGGTTTTCCAGGTGGGTATTTCTAAGTTTAGTAACCCACTCCCTTCTATTTTCTTTTAACTTCTTAACCATTCTAAACACTGCTGTGCCAAAGATAGGTACCATTGAAATAGCTATCTTAAAATATCTAAAATAGTAGTCAAGATCCAAAGAGCTTGCAGTGTATTTCTTCTTTCATCTACAGCAGGGGTAGGCAACCTGTCCCCTTTAAGGGCCGAGGGACTTCAGCTCCCAGAATCCCAGGAGCTATTGGCCAACATGGGACTGTTGGCCAAAATGGCTGAGGCTTCTGGGAGCTGAAGTCCCTCAGCCCTTAAAGGGGACAAGTTGCCTACCCCTGATCTACAACATAGCAAACTGCCTTCGAATCTAAGGGAGGGTTTTCTAGATTATTTGTAATGCAGCATGAAGGTTTGCTAATCAAGAAAAACAAGTCTAAAGCTGACTTAGTGGACCATGTGAAATGAGTTTTGTAGACTTGCATTGTGTTGTCATCCAGTTGTCATGCTCTTAGTTCATTTGAATTTTTTTGTTTTGTGCAAAGTCTGACAAAAAATGTGTTTTTTCTAGAGATTTGATATGAGGGAGAATTTGGCAGCTGACCAGTCAGAGAAGGGTTCCAACAGCTTTATGGTTTGTAATGGTTCAAGTAACTTCCAAGAAGCATGCCTCTTCAAACCCTGTTACGAGAATTCATGGCTAGAGCAAAATAAAGCTAAGGTGCTGAAAGAGAAAGTTCCTTCCTTTTTTAAAAAAAGTTTACAAATTATAGACAAAAAAGGCATTTAATAGTACATGGAGATAAAGCTGTAATATCATTCGTGCTTTCCAGAGGATTTTTATTAGACAGCCTTGGGGAACTTCTCTTGAAATTAGAATCTGAAAGGGCTATATGTATTTATTTGGGAGAGAGATAATCATGAAGAGCTTGTTATTTTTTTATATCTGCAGGTGTGTTATTTATAAATGCTATTTACTGTGTAGCTAGATCATTTATTTAATGTATATTTATAGCATAAAAACTGGTACTCTTCAGCGAAAAGATTCCCAGAACAGCATATTATTTTATTTATTTATTTGTTCATCAGCTCACATTCTGACCCCAAGGCAGTGTGTGCCAGATAAAAACATCAATTTAAAAACAAAAAGCAAACCAATTTTCCTTAACTAGTTTTAAAATATTCAGTCAGTTCAAACAATACCAAAGGCGAACTCTGTTTTTAAGAACTAAAGCCCATAGAAACCAAGCATTCTTGGCTGTCTTCCAGAAACTAAAAAGATAGGGAGCCAGACTGGCTTTCCTTAAGAAGTACTTCCACATTCAAGAAGCTGCTTACAGAGAGTGAGCCTCTTGTGTACTCAATAACCTAGCTCCCAGCGTGATGGGATGTGCATCAGGGCCTCAGTTGAGGATCTCAAATTCTGGGCAGGGTTGTATCTGGCCCCAAGCCATTTTCGGTTTTCTGTGTCAAAACCATCACCTTTAATTGAGCTGGAAGCATTCTGGAAGCCAAACAAAAAAACCATCAGTATGTAGTTTCTAAACTGCACACTAGTCAGCAGCATTTTGCAATGATTGTAGCTTTTTCAGTTTTCAGAGAGACCTACATACAGCACACTACAGTAGTCTTTTCAGAGAGACCTACATACAGCACACTACAGTAGTCTAATCAGGAGGAAATTGAGGCCTGCTCACAGTAGCCAAATCCCTTTTCATAATGAAGAGGCATAACTGGGACATCAAGTGGAACTGTGCAAAGGCACTTGGAAGAACAGGAAGACTTACATCCTTACTCCCTGCTGTTCAGATCAGATCAATGTATTGAATTAGTCTAGTACTAATAAGATACATAGGATACAGAAGAAAAGTAAAAACATCAGAAACATTAAAAAGTTAGAAAGCAGGGGAAATCTGCCCTGTGTGACCAGAAGAACACTCTCCAGAGATTGTTTGAGTTGATAGACTGTCCTGTAAAAGTGGTCCCCCTTAAGACAATTCAGAAGGAAATCCAGAGCAAAAAAAATTATAATAAATAAATTAAAGCATAAAGGTATGTGTAAAGATCATCACCAACAGAAAGTCCCAGCTAAAGACATCTTTGATTAACTGGTGAAATGTATTACATTTGACACAAGACCAGTAGGAGGTCTATTGTTGGAAATTGCAGAATCTTTCAAGCTGGGTGTTATCCCCTGGCCTGTAGGAGTTACAGACAAACTGTAGTTTAAGATCTAATTGGGAGTTGTACTCATCCCTCAGAAGTTGGTGTTTATGAACTATCCTAAACTAAGGGGTTTCCTTGATCAGTCAGAGTGCATTGCACATTTCCTTAGTATTTTAGATGGGGTTCTGCCAGGTGCTCTGCATCCTACTAATATGGTGCACATAGATTATTTGCACAACAACATCTTGAGTGTACATTCAGTTGTTGTTTTTCCTATTAAATTTTTATTGAGTTTTTACAATAAAACACATAAAGTCTGTAGAACAATGACAACAACAACAGTTAACTACAAGGGCCAAGGTTTGTATCTGATGAGTAGTTATTCTGCAGCAGAATAAAAAAATTCTCAGCAAGAGCCAAAGAGTCTGGCTTCTCAAGGTGTAGAGCAGGGGTAGGCAACCTTTCCCCTTTAAGGGCCGAGGGACTTCAGCTCCCAGGAGCTATTGGCCAACATGGAACTATTGGCCAACATGGCTGAGGCTTCTGGGAGCTGAAGTCCCTCGGCCCTTAAAGGGGAAAGGTTGCCTACCCCTGGTGTAGAGTATCTATCCAACGATCCATCTGTGAAGTAGGAGGTTGGATCCGGTGGGAGTGATGATTAAACTAATCAATAAAGATCATCCACTCTTCCTGAAATGTGTCAGTCCTTTTGCGGCCAATGCAAAACCTTGTCACAGCAGACAGTTTCTCCATTAGCCACATATTCCAAATTCTAGACCAGCGACAGGCAACCTTTTTCAGATCTGGGCCGGTCTGCCGTCACCCAGGTCTCGGCTGGGGCGAGGGAGGGGTGGAATGGCGGTGCGCAAGCGCGCACCCTCCTCTGCCGCACACAGCCCCCCATGCACACCATCACCGCGGCTGCTACCGCCACCGTAGCGTGTGTGGCTCCAGCCGCCACGGCGCATGTCGCAGCCACCACTTTGGAAGTCAAAATGGCGGTTGCGACATGTTTGCGCATGCGCAAGATAACTGCGCATGCGCAAACGTGTCGCGACCGCCATTTTGACTCCCAAAATGGCGATCGCCGCGAGCGAGGCCGGAAACGCTCTCCGACGGCGGCAACCGATGGCCGAAGGTAGCCGCCGTCGCCGCTGCCACGCACCGCCGCCGGAGCGCCTTTTTGGGTGCACTCGCGCCGATCGCCATTTTGAAAGTCAAAATGGCAGTCGCAACGTGTTTGCGCATGCGCAGTAGTCTTGCGCATGCGCAAACGCGTCACGGCCGCCATTTTGACTTTCAAAATGCCGATCGCCGCGAGCGCACCTGAAAATACGCTCCGACAGCGGCAGCGCGCGGCGGCGGCAACCTCCGACCTGGGCCGGTAAGTCCGGGGCCCGGGGCCTTAACCGGCCCCCGGGCCGTAGGTTGCCGGTCCTTGTTCTAGACCACCAGTTCTCAATGGAGGTCACCTGACTTCCAACATTTGGCTACTTCTAATCTCGCAGCAGTAATAAGAAAAAAATATCAGTTTCCTATGTTTCAAGTTAGAATTACTTTTAACAAAAATAGAAAGCAAAAGCAAAATTGGAGAGAAATTTACAGTTTGATCAGTGATACATGAAATTTGATAGAGAACTGCATCCCAGAATTTTCTCACGTCAGGACATTGAATCCACATATGCATATAAGAGCCTCTAGATCAGGGGTAGGCAACCTGTCCCCTTTAAGGGCCGAGGGACTTCAGCTCCCAGAATCCCAGGAGCTATTGGCCAACATGGGACTATTGGCCAACATAGCTGAGGCTTCTGGGAGCTGAAGGTAGCCGCCGTCGCCGCTGCCACGCACCGCCGCCGGAGCGCGTTTTTGGGTGCGCTCGCGGCGATCGCCATTTTGAAAGTCAAAATGGCGGTCGCAACCTGTTTGCGCATGCGCAGTAGTCTTGCGCATGCGCATGCGCAAACAGGTTGCGACCGCCATTTTGACTTTACAGTTTGATCAGTGATACATGAAATTTGATAGAGAACTGCATCCCAGAATTTTCTCACGTCAGGACATTGAATCCACATATGCATATAAGAGCCTCTAGATCAGGGGTAGGCAACCTGTCCCCTTTAAGGGCCGAGGGACTTCAGCTCCCAGAATCCCAGGAGCTATTGGCCAACATGGGACTATTGGCCAACATGGCTGAGGCTTCTGGGAGCTGAAGTCCCTCGGCCCTTAAAGGGGAAAGGTTGCCTACCCCTGCTCTAGATTTACAACCCCTCCAGCAATCCAGAGAGAGCATTTTAACCATTTTTGATAGGTGTGAGAGGCCACCTGTGGATGGTTTTCAAAGTATTCTTCCTCAAAGATGATGAACAGGATTTGTATGGGGGTGAAGACCAAATATGCCCCCATGCAGTGTCTGACATTGTGGTTTTCAATTCTCCTTGCCAAAATGAGTGCATATATTGGCCTTTCCCCTACATGTGTTCCAGGAGATGTTTGTAGATAGCTGCTGCCGTCCCTTTAGTATGAGAAGTGGAATTCAAACAAAAGTTTTCAATAAAGGAGAGCTGTCGTAGAGATTATCCTGCTGATGCAAAGGAAGCAATTTGGTGTACTTGAAGCCAGATAGTATTAGTTTGTTGTAGGGAAGTTTTGATGGTGTTGGTGGGCTTTGGTAATCCATCAGAGAACAGGTCTAAGGTGCGGTAGAGTCCACAACTTCTCAATAACCTTATTAGTGAGACTTAATCATCTAAATTAGAAAGAGGATGCAAAAAAAAAGGGGGGGGTTAATAGGAGAGGGGTGTGGAGCTATTATGTGTTTCCATTTATGCCAGATGAGTAGGTAACTAGATAAAAACAATAATAATAATAATAATAATAATAATAATAATAATAATAATAAATTTTATTTATACCCCACCCCTCTGTCGGACAAATCTACTAAGTTTCTGTTTTGAACTTTTTCTGTAGAAGAAAGTAAATTCAGTGGACTTCATATTATAAACTTCTAGATTTACCCATCTGGTAGCATTGTTGTCCTTAAGCAATTGAATAGTTTGGCTGAGTTGGAAAGCCTGGAAATATAGTGCCAATACCTGGGATTGCCAGACCACTGTTCTTGGAAGTGATATGTCTAGTGGACTTGGGAAATCTAGCTCTCTCTTTATTGAAAATAAATTTATCAATTAATTTTTGCCATTTCTTGATTCTAGATGGAGGAGGAGTCAATGGGATTGTTTGAAACAGGAAAAAGAGTTGAGGGATCATGAACATCTTAACTAATCCAATCCTACCAAGGATGGAAAGATTTAAAGCCTTCCATTCTCTAGGTTTACGTAGCATCCATGTGTCTACTGGGTTATAATTTCAGAGTATGACCTGCTAGATGTCTTTTGTGATGATTATTCCCAAATAAGAGAAACCTTAGTGACGAAGTTGCAAGCTCATTTGGTCCTGCCAGGATTTTTGCTGTTGGTATGAAGTATTTAGAGCCATTAATGTGGATTTGTCAAAGTTATTTTTTTTTACCTGAATAACTACCAAAGGACTCAATTGTCCTTTTTAGAGGCAGAAATGATAATTCTGATAATTTTTAAAAAATCAACACACCATCAGTATAAAGTGCAACCTTATGGTGTCGGTTGTTGATGCAAAGACCAGTGATATCACCAGTATGCTGAATCATGTTAGCCAAGGGCTCTATTTTTAGTGCAAATAGGAGGAGTGACAATGGGCATCTTTCTCTGGTGCCCCTGGAAAGTGCAAAAGTTGTTAACTTGAGGCCATTGACCAACACTGTTGCCTGTGATTTCTCATAGATAAGGCAGAGTCCACCTCCAAAATCCATTATTTGAAGAACCCAAAAAAGAAATGGCTATTACAACCTGTCAAGGGCTTTCAAAGCATCAAGTGAAAGTAAGGCTAGAGGAGTCTTGGACTGGTTGGAATGGTAGATGATATTGAGTACCATGAGGACTGAGTCTGCTAGGCATCTGCCTGGCCTGAAGCCCATCTGGTCAGGATCAATGTATTCTAAAATAAACTCATTATGGAGGCCATAATAGAAGTAAATATTTTTGCATCTTGATTAAGGAGTGCAATAGGAAGGAAAGATTTGGGGGGGGGGGTTGCAGACTGCCAGAAACAGTGCAAATTGAGTCCACTTTTAGGGTTAGGGTTAGGGAATCATGGGAACTGTATTTTATTGTGGCATCAGAGCTCTCTGACAGAGAAGGCTCAATGTCTCAGAAAAAAACAACAGTTCCCATAATTCCCTAACACTAAGCTTAACCCTAAAAGTGGACTCAATTTGCACTATTTTTGGCAGTCTGCAACCCCCCCATAGTTTCTGGGCAATCCTCTTTGGTTTTGGGGATTGAAGTTATTCAGGTTCTATGTCAACTTGTTGGCACAGGGGCTTTATTAAGAATGGAGTTTAAAAGAACAATAAGATGGGGTAAAATTTAGTCAAGTAACAATTTGTAAAATTCATCCGAGAAGCCATCTGGGCCTGGACTCTTACTCTGTTTCAGCTTAGATGTTGTCTTTTTGAGTTCCTTTGGGTGAATAGGTTTGTTTAACAGTGATTTATTGGAGTCTTTGAGAATTCTTCAGATTTAGAGATTGTATAAATTGGTCCATGTCTAAATTTTGTGGCAGTTCAGAGGTATATAGTTTAGAATAAAAGTTTTGAAATTCTTTCATAATTTTGTCAGGAGCTTCTTCAGGGGAAGTGAGAGTGGATAGGGTTTTCCTCCCTACTTTACACTTGACAGTTCTAGCGAGGAGTCGAGATTTTTTGTTGTTAAATCCATAGTAGTAAGACTTAGTGTAATGTAAGGCAGTTTGAATCTTTCTATTGTCAAGAGCTGCCAGTTCTGCTTTTTTCTTCTGGAGTTGAATGAATACCTGTGAATCAAGCAATTTTTTATGAGCTAATGATAGCTTTTCTATCTCTTGGAGGCTTTTCCTCATGGCTCCTTTAAGTCTCTTTTGTGTAGTCCTTTCCTTAATTAAGAAGCCTCTGAGAACCACCTTCGGGGTATTCCATAACAAGATCAGGTGATCTATTTTCAAGGTAAAATTGTTTAATTTCACCTTGAAATTGTTTTTTTAAACATTCATTCATGAGGCAATACAGATTGAATCTCCAGATATACGTTTTTGGTAGATCAGATCCAAGCTGCCAGGTTAACGTTGTGGCAGAATGGTCTGAATAAATTATAGACTCTACCTGTACATCAGCAATGTTAGGAAGGGATAATTTTGGAATGATGAAGTAGTCTATTCTAGAATAGGTGTGGTGTGTGTTTGAATAAAAAGTGTAGTCTCTACAGGATGAAGGTAGAGCTCTCCAGGGGTCTATAAATCCATGTCTAGTTAAGAAGTCAGATTTTGGTGATCTTTTCTTTTTCATCTTTCTAGGGGGGATATGATTTGTCTAGTGTGTAATCTAGGACTTGTTTGCATCACCCCCTATAATGATATTGCCCTCTGCAATCTCCCCTAAGGTTTGTAGGAAAGAAGCCAGAAAGGTGTGTTGGCCATTGTTTGGGGAGTAAAATGTGGCCAGTGTGAAGATTTCGTTGACCAGGATACCTTTCAGTATTAAATAACAACCGAAAAGGTCCCAGATTACTTTGTCAATCTGAAAAGCACATGTTTTATCAAACAATATCGCAACATCTCTGGATTTGTTAGAATTTCCAGTTGTATGTTGTAAGTCAAAGGAAGATTGTGCTAGAATGTTTCCTGTACCCCTTCTATTCATTTCTTGTAAAAAACAACAACAACCCAATGCTTGGTTTAAGTTTTTTTCAAATAATTATTAACCCAGGTACGTTTTTTTTGGGGGGGGGGATCCAAGTCTTTTGCCATTGAGAGAGGCAATCTTAATTTTGTCAACATTTGCAATAATTAAACTAAGTAAACGCTTAGAAGAGACTTCAGTTTGTCTCATGTACAGTATGCAGTGCCCTTCAAACCCAGGTCTTTTAAGCATGAGGGTGGAGGAAGGGACTCATAAGGCTCCAGATTAAGAAATATACATACCAACGCCCAAAAGTACAAACAATTAACTGTAACACAATAAAAACAACAATTAACAGAAGCAAACCAAGAGGAGGAGTATGTGGGTGAGTCCCACATCTCAATCGAGCCATTGAATGGCGATTCTCTCTATAGTTGGGGTGAGCATTATTGGCATACATTGTGGGGGACAAGATCTCAGTAATCAAAGATAGAAAGAGGAGAAGATGAATTGAAGGATATAAGGATACCCATCTAAAAGATGAGAGGAATTAATTAACAATAAGGGTGTTCAGATATTACGATATATGAAGGCAACATGGAGACCCCAGGCAAGCCAGCCAAGGTATCAGAGGAGCGAGAGCAGCGTGCGCACACACAACCCACCCACTCTACCTCCAGGCAAGCCGGCCAAGGCACCAGAGGGAAGACAGGAGGGGCATGCGTGTCCTCCAGCCCCCCCACCCCCCAAGGGAAAAGACTGGGAAGGAGGAGGAGGAGTGCATGCACACGCAGAAACAAACCCGTGAATAATCAAATCTGAGAGTATCAGAGCTGCGAATGTCAAGGCCCAGTTGCACATTCAAAACAAGAAAATAGTGGCACATGAATAGTAGTACAGGAGTGGGAAAGTTGCAAGAGCCATTTGCATTCAGGGGAGTGAAGGAGGGGATGATAGCTCTTCAGTAATAGTTTTAGAGTAAGGAGTGGGGTGGGAGAGGATTAGGATCTAGGTATAAAGAGAGTTAAAACAATAAAAATGAAGTTTGGAATGAAGTTATTTGCTTGCAAATGGTCATCTTGCAAATGGAGAGCAACAGTTGTGAAGAGGGAGACTTTTTCCTTCTGAGATGGCTGCTGTTGTGAAAGTTGTGAAGAATAGATGAGAAAGATATCAGAAGTTAGAGCAAGGCAAGGTGGTTATGCTTAATCATTCACTGTCAAAAAAAGTCAGGGAAGAAGTCTGTGCTGGAAGTTGCATTAGAGTCAGTTTGGCTGTGTGGCTTTCAGCTGTGCAGGGCCACCAAGCTGCTTGTGTTTCTCTTTCTTGCTGGCATCCATGGTTCAGACTCTTGTCCAGTGTTCTTTGTTCTATGGGCCTGAACAGACGACTGCCAGAAATAATCCAGCTTGAGTCCACTTTAACTGCCCTGGCTTAGTGCTAAGGAATCATAGGAACTGTAGTTTATTGTGGCACCACAGCTCTCTGACAGAGAAGGCTCAATGTTTCACAAGAAACTACAGTTCCCATGATTCCCTAGCATTGAGCCAGGACAGTTAAAGTGGTCTCAAGATGGATTATTTCTGGCAGTCTGGTCAGGCCCTATGTCAGCCAAAAGCAGACCAAGACCTGGGCAGGTGTTATTCAGCCAGGTAAGGAGTTAAGGAGGAATGGAATCATCCTGATGCTCCTCCCATTCAGGAATCTGATGTTTAATCGTCTGTTTCTGTCCTCCAAATCCTGTGTTTTGTTTGTGAGATAGTTATTCATTTGTTTTAACTCCTGTATGTGGGTCTCATGAGAATGACCCTGCTCAAGAGCTTCATTAGCTGTATTTTCTATATCTCCAATGTGGGCTTTCAGGGCAGTGAGCTTTGAATTCACCGGGTCAAGGGCGAGTGCCCAGTTTTTTTGTAAGTCCTGCGCTAAATTTACATGACTCTCAAGGAGGTCTGAAAATGATGAGTCCGGTGTCACAGGGACTCTCATCTCTGCCTCGCTTCCCTTGTGTCATCTATGTATCCTCCGTTTCAGTTTTTGGCTCTTTAAGAGATTAGAAGAAACCCAAAATTGCTGAATCTACTGACCTTTTAGTTCCTTGCATTAGATAGGTATTTTTGATCTTGAAAGTTGGGGGCAAAATTCACTCCATTTAACTGATAAAAGCTGAGATCTTGTCCTGCTCAAGTTTCAAGCATCCACCATGATCAATGGCTAGCCATGCTGCCATCCCCCATTTGGTTGTTTTCCCCCCCAAAATCAGAGTATAGCTAGTTTTATTTTTTACGGCAAAGATGGTGGGAGTTTGTTTACTGTTGTTGTTTTAAATTAAATTAGTTTGAAAACAATTGAAAACCAAAGAGCCTCCCTTTTGTATATGCAAAATTCCAACATAATCAGTTAATTCTAATCAGCTGGCAGAGTCACAAAATACTCCTTGCTACCATTCCACCTAAAATCTGGTGGGCATAGCTGGTCAGGTTGACAATCCATTTAAATAAAAAAAATTGCTCATTCCAGTTTCAGTCACGCATGTCATGTCATTTTATTTGTCTGTTAAATCATGGATCATTATAGTTTTTCCAAGTCATTGACCTGTTATTAAGCAGTGGTACTTTTTGACCCAATGAAGTTCCACTAAAGTGGCCAGTAATCTGTTGGCTTGTAAATCAGAGTGAAATACTGCCAAAAGATTTCTCTCCCCACTTTTCTTCCATTGGCCTCTTCTGCCTTCACTTCCACATATTCCCTGCTTACAAATCAACAAAAGCAAGATGGTCCCTGTCCATAGGTTACAATCTGAAAAAAACAAAGACGCAGAAGGAAAATGAAACGGATGAGAACAGGCAAGAAAAACAGGAAAATCTAGACATTGTTTCTTAATGTTAAACTGTTAACAGCTAATTGTGATGGAAATAGGCTGTTCACAGTTCAGGAACAGGCTGTGGCAGGTTTCTGAGAAAGCCTGGTAAGCCTATCCTCTAAATGGTGGTACAGTTGCTTCTCCATTTTTGCAGAGGATCCATTCCGGACCCCCCACGAAAATGGGAAATCGCAAATATTCAAGCCCCATAGGCTTGAATGGTGGTGCTTGCCTTTCGGGCGCCCACCCCATTTTGTCTCCTTCCATTTGCTGCCTGCGAATGGGCAAGGGATGCAGACTTCAAGTCCGCGAAAACAGAGGGGCGACTGTAGTTATAGGTAGAAGTTGTTGGTCTTGTCTTGCAAGGTGGGGCCTGTGTGTTCTGGGGCTTGGTTGAATATTGCTGGCTAGTTGTCACTCCTGGAACTGCAGGAAAGTCTTTGGCACCCCAAATGATATCATCCCCACCCCAGTGTAGATGGGTTGTGCGCTCTTCCTCACAGGCCTCTGAGAGTGGCAAAGAGGCACTAGCCTAGCTGGTGAAAACAGCAAATAGAGATGCCCGTTCCTTGCTGTTTCCTGTTGCTTCTTTGCTTTACAGGGTGGTTGGAAGTAATGTTCCAACTATTAAAAGCAGCAGCAGCAGCAGCAAGTGGAAATGGCAGTTCCTTGCTGTGTGCTGCACTGCTGCTTTTCTCATCCACAGGGCAGAGGAAGTGGCCATGTCTCCCCATTTGATGCTTCTGTCATTGCACAGTTCTTGTACACATATAGTGTAGCTGCTTGGTTTGTATCTCTTGCATGAGAACAGAGTTGTCAAGTGCCTCAAAGAATCTTTTAAAAATAGGTTGATCCATTATACGGACTGTGTAGTTGTTCCTAATAAGCCTTAAAATAAAGCAAATGAAGCTAAGATTTTCTTTAGAAATACTGTTATATGGAGAACTCAAGATGATAAAAAAAAATGAGCCTTAAAATCTTGCAGAAATATTCTCTAGACACAAAATTTCTTGATCCTGTAATTGAATGTATATAATTGAGGTTTTTTTAAATAGTATTGGTACATTTTTCAATATAAGTCTTTTAAATCTATGAAAACAAATATAAAACTAAATTTGTCTATTATTACACAGAACAACCTTTTTAAAAACAACAACAAACAAATCCACAACTGAGGGTTTCTTCCAAAAGCATTGGTTCCAGTGAGATCTCAATTAAAATGTGGGAGCAAAGTAAATAAAATATTTTCATGAGGCATTTAAAATGAGACAGTGCCACTTATTCAGCATTTTCATGTACACGTCCAAATGAAAATAAAAAAGAAAGTGCATGAATAAAGTATAAGGGCAGCTCTAAGATGATTTGCAATTTATATGTGGGAGAGATTGTTTAATCTTGGTATCATTCTAGTTTAATTTGAAGTTTTTGTCAAATTTCTTCTGTGTTTTAAACAGGGCTGGGGAGTAGGAGTAAGGAGTAAGAAGTTTTTTTATAGGAATAGGAGTTGGCAAGATTTGTTCAAAATATATTTTGTTACTCCTTATTCCTATTGTACATATTGTACATGCAAACACCAAAAAACAATTTTATTCTATTGCACTGGGGAAGGGACTGGGAGGAAAAGAGACATTTACACTCACACATACACCAGCCTTGCAAACAGGGCTCGGGGATAGGAGTAAGGAGTAAAGGAGCAAGAGGTTTTTACAAGAGTAGGAGTGGGAGTAATATTAAGAAAAAATATCTTACTTGAGAGTAGGACAAGGAGTAACCCCAAAATCACCACTACTCCCCAGCCCTGGTTTTAAAAAAAGAGTAAAATAAGTTCTGTTTCATCCTGGTAGGAGTTTACTGTGTGTATGTGCCTTCAAGTTGCCTGTTGACTTATTGCAACCCCATGAATTTTATGGGGTTTTCTTAAGCAAAGAATACTAAGGGGTGTTTTTTCCAGTTTCTTCCTCTGAAATATAGCCTACAGCACCTGGTATTCCTTGATGGTCTCCCATCCAAGCACTAACCAGGGCTGATTCTGCTTAGCTTCACACGATCAGACAGGATCTGGTACCTTTAGAGCATTTAGACCCCAAGAGTTTACTACACTGCATTATAAGGTGTGTTCTGTGTTAAACAATATGAATACATGTAAATTACCTTCAGTAAATAGTATTTTGTGGGAGGGTGTCCAGTCTTTGAATTCTGTAAAGCTAAACATGTAAAATAAAAAGTGTTTTCTATCTTAAATTGCCAGCACTGTAACCGTGCCCTGAATATATTTCCAGGATACAGCATCTGAGATGCCATATTTGGAACCAGTGTATTTATGCAAAGAAATCTGGGATGAGAGTTGGATTCCTGCTGAATATTGTGAAGAAAAGAAAAATTGTAATATTAGTGATGAATTGTGCTCAGATATTGCAGGATTTTCTTGTCAAACACCAAGTAATGAAGAAAGCAAGAATGAGACTCAACACAGCCAAGATGTGACGCATGAGGTAGTAATTCAGTGTTGAGAGGAGAGAGATAAACAAGTGGTCATTAATGATGTTGCAACACTTTCTTACGTTCTTTGTTATTGTGTGCCTTCAAGTTGCTTCCCACTTAATGACAACCCTAAGGTGACTCTACCACAGAATTTTCTTGGCAAGATTTGTTCAGAGCAGGATTGCCTTTGCCTCCCTCTGAAGCTGTGAGAGTATGACTTGACTAAGGTCATCCAGTGGTTTCCATGGCTGAACAGGGATTTGAACCCTGTTCTTCAAAGTTATAGTTCAATGCTCAAATAACTTCACCACGCTGGCGCCTTACGCCCCTTAGCTATGTTTATTGTTTCTTATCCTTATGGATGTGACTGGATGCAGTGCTCTTAAAGGTTCAAAGTTAATAACATTTTTTTTATTTATTTTAAAATATATTCTGCTCTTTAAAGAATAATGTGTAAATGACCAGCACAATAAATATAAGCAAGACCAACAAACCCAAGAAACAGCATGACTTCAGTCATGGTACAATTTAAAAAATCACATAAATCAGCAAAGCACCAATGGAATTGACAGCAAAAATGTCTTGTGCAACAACAGCTGGTGTCAGATCCCTAAAAGAGACAGGCTTTTGCGTAGCACCTGTTAGCATATACACTTGCCCTCATGGGGGACCAGACACCCCCCCCCCCCCGTGAATAAGAAAAAATGCAAATATTCAAATCCCCATTGATTATAATGGATACGTGTGTACTATTTTGTCCCTCTTGGCTTGCTGTCCGCGAAAGGTCAAAACCGTGAACGGCAAGTCCACAAACGGGGAGGGACAAGTGTAGTATCATGGTTTAGCAGGCCTTGCTATAAAGGGAGCCTTTCATTACATTAGTACCACTGCTAAAATGACCCTTCTAGTAACTTCCATATTCTGTTCGTCATGCTTCTAGGCCATTGTTTCCAATGCTTTGTTGAGAACTGTTAGACAAAATAATATAGGAGTAAAGAGGAAAGATGGGAAAATCTGAACTATTCCAATCCTCCTAAACTCAATCTTTTCTAATAGCATTTTCCTGCCAAATACTGTACTCAACTATTATCCCTTCCCTGCATACTTTTCCTCTGTACCCAAATTTGATTTTTTTACGTTTTAGTTTTTGGTTTGGTTTGGGTTTTTTGTTTGTTTGTTTACTAAAATGTGTTAAATCATTTCTAGAAGAAAGAGGATACTTTGAGTGCTGCTGAGACAATAAAATGTCCTAATCTGGAACCTCTGAGCCAAATCATGGACACATCTGGAGGAACTGAGGTAAATTTATTTGTACTGTCTTAACTTCAAATAACTATGGCAGTTAGTAAGAGAGGGTACATGCTTGCATAATAATAATAATAATAATAATAATAATAATAATAATAATAATAATAATTTTTATTTAGAACCCGCCCCTCTGCTCAGCAATCGGGGCGGCGTACAACAGGTTAAAAAGACAATAATTAAAACATTCCTTCATCCCACACCCTAACCCTCCCACCCCTTAAAACTAAATTAAACTACTATGGAATTAAAATCAAATTAACGCACATAAAATACAATAAAATCAATTTCGGCTGATATGTTGTGGCGGCAGGAGGGGTAAGTGAAAGATCACCTCCAGTTATTCCGGGAAGGCCTGCTGGAAGAGATCCGTCTTTACTGCCTTTTTAAAGACAGCAAGAGTGGTAATGCAACGGATCTCGTCCGGCAGGCCATTCCATAGTCTGGGAGTGGTCACAGAGAAGACCCTCTGGGAGGTCTGCGAGAGCCTGGTCTTCATGGGCTGCAGCAGATTCATGGGCTGCAGCAGATTCCTCCCAGAGGACCGGAGTGTGCAGGGGGGATCATATGGGGAGAGGCGGTCCCATGTAGGACTTTAAAGGTTAAAACCAACACCTTGTACTGTGCCAGTGGAGGGATTTGAGCACAGGTGTTATATGCTCCCTCCTAGATGTTTCAGTAATTAACCTGGCTGCCATGTTTTGTACCAGTTGAAGTTTCCAGGTTAGGCACAAGGGTAGCCCTATGTAGAGTATGTTACAGTAATCCAGACGTGAGGTTACCAGAGCGTGTACCACAGTTTCCAGAACCCTCATATCCAGATAAGGGCGCAGTTGGCGTATCAGCCGAAGCTGATAACAGGCACTCCTGACCGCCGCATTCACCTGACTAGTCATGTGAAGCGACGAATCTAGGAGTACCCCCAAACTGCAAACACAGTCCTTAGAGGAGAGTGTGACTCCATCCAGGACTGGAGACTGTATTCCCAAATCTGGTTTCGGCCCGTAACTGTCAGTACCTCCGTTTTGTCCGGATTTAGTTTCAATCTGTTTTTCCTCATCCAATCCATTACCACTCTGAGACAGTCATTAAGAGGGGAGATGCCATCAGAAGTGTGAGCTGATGATCTGGTCATGGAGAAGCATATCTGGGTGTCATCAGCAGATAATTCAGGATAGAGGTTGGTTGAAAGTTGTAGCGTATGTTTTTCCACTTCATGTAGGTAATTTTATTTTAAGTGCGTTGTTACTTCTAAGTTTAAAACTATGCAGTCTGATGACACTTGAAAAGAGACAGCCAGGAATTAGGGTGATGTTGTTTAAGCCTGCTTGTCTATACCCCTGCCCCATGGCTTTCTATATAACTCTTATTTTCCATCTTCATCCTTTTTCCTTCAGTGGTAAAGGTTATCCAGGAACGTTAGCTCACCCTGCTGCCTTCAGAGGCAGGCTGTGACATGTGGCTTGGTCACATTCAGTCGGAGGACCCCCCCCCCCCCTTCTTCCAGTCCTGCTTGCTCGAAAGCAACAGGACTCTGTAGAGCTCTAGTTCTGCACATGCAACTGGAGTCTTGTCAGTGGCTGCCTTGTCAAGTTTGTGATCCTGACTGTAGAAATTCCTGCTGTATGTCATAAGGATGAAAGGACTAGAATTTGGTGCAAGCTAGTTTCTGGCAGGAAATGTATGCAGCCCAGAGAGACAATGTTGTCCTTTAGTTGGCAGCAGGACAAAATCTTCTATGTGAAGAAAAAATCAAGCTCTGGACATTAGAGAAGCTTTATTTCCAGGCTCCTGGTCAGGAGGCACCAGCTGTATCCTAAGCAAGGAGAGTCTGCCTTTCCCCTGTCCACAGGTCTATCTGTCTGGCACAGAAGGAAAACAGTCAGGCTCTTCCAAACTAGTTATGGTAAGAACGGAGAGGAAACAAATAGCAACTCTTCAAATTCTGCTCAAATTCAGGTTTGTTTTTTACAAGGGGTGTGCACTATCTCTTAGGGAAACTAGCTTACCATATCCCATAGCTTCTACTAAAACATTGGTTCCATGTGGTTGAGCTAAGTTACAGTTTATATAAATAAAAATTGTACCTGAATATTGACTATCTCAAGTATCAGGGATGAATTAGCTATTGTTAACCATTATTGTGTCTCCCTATTCTGCTCCCTGAATTAAGACTAATACAAATAGTTGTCCTGTAAAGCCACTTTTCTATTGCTTTTGTACTCTATATGGAGGTGCTTTTCTAGCTGAAAGAAACATTGAGGAAGATGAGGTTGCTACTCCAAAAACCAGTGAACATGCAATAAAACACCATAAAATATAAAATGAAATGGAATGCATTTGTAAGTATGCAGTGATCACATGTTAGGGAGCTGGGGTTATTGAGTTTTTCATAGAAAACTCAAAAGATGTAAAGACAAGTAGCAGACACATTAAACCAGGGGTAGGCAACCTTTCCCCTTTAAGGGCCGAGGGACTTCAGCTCCCAGAATCCCAGGAGCTATTGGCCAACATGGGACTATTGGCCAACATGGCTCAGGCTTCTGGGAGCTGAAGTCCCTCGGCCCTTAAAGGGGAAAGGTTGCCTACCCCTGCATTAAACAATGCAAATGTCCAAAGCAGCACTGCACATGTTACAGGAACGTGGAATGTGAGAAGCATGAGCCAAGGGAGGCTAGAAGTAGTAAAAAAAAAAAAAAAAGGAAATGGAACGCTTAAATATAGCAATACTAGAGCTGAGTGAGCTAAAATGGACAAGACTGGGTCACTTTGACTCAAATAACTAACTATACAGTGCTCTACTCAGGAAATGAAAAGACATGAAGAGAGAGAGTGGCCTTCATATTAAGGAGAGATGTGGCAAAAGTGTTCAAAGAATACAATGCAAAATCAGACTGAATCATGAAAATAAGGCTTCATGGAAAACCTAGAAATATCACTATAAACCAAGTATAGGTGCCAACCACAGAGGCAGAGAAAGAGATTCTGTGGGAGAGTACAGGAAGAAATAACATACCAACACAGGACTTAAAGCTGATCATAGGCGACTTGAATGCTAAAGTTGGAAGCAAAAAAGAATCAGAAACAATAGAAAGATTTGATTAGGAAAAAGATAAGCCTGATGAAATTTTGTGAGGCCAGTAACCCTAGTGGCGCAGCGGTTACATGCCGGTACTGCAGTCATAGGGTTGTGAGTTCGATCCCAGGCAGGGCTCCAAGGTCCACTCAGGCTTCGATCCTTTTGTAGATTAGTAGAATGAGTACCCCAACAGCTTACACACTGTAAGTCACTTAGGGAGTGCTTGTTCACTGATAAGCAGTATAGAAATGTACTTGCTATTGCTATTGCTATTCATTGCAGACACTTCTTTCATACAACCAGATAGGAGACTATACACATGGACATCACCAGATGGTCAATACAAAAGCCAAATAGATCATATAATTGGAAACAAAAGATGGAGAAGTTCCATTCTGGTTGCCAAAATTAGACCAAGTGCTGACTGTGATACAGATCATGAACTACTTGTATCAAAAATTAGAGTAAGGCTGAAAGAGAAAACAAAACCAGTCATTATATGATCTGAACAATAGGAAGAATGCAAGAAGACACTAACAACAGTCAAAAAGAAAGAGGAGAAAGAATGCGTAACAGACAAAATGATCCAAACAGTAAAAGAAAGAAGAAGCAAAACAAAAGGGAGACAGGAACAAAACCAGAACTGTGCGCACACTATACAATGACTAGTACACAAGGATAAAGAGAACTATTATAACAGTCAATGCAGAGAAATGGAAGACAACAGGATATCAAGCTGATCATCAGAGATTGGAACTTCAAAGCTGGAAGTAAAGAATCAAACACAGGCAGATTCGGATTAGGCAAGAGAAACGAAGCAGGAGAGGGTGTGATAGATTTTTGTGAAGCCATCAACCTATTCATTGCAAATACATTTTTCATACAACCAGAAAGAAGGTTATACACATGGACATTACTAGATGGCCAATACAAAAACCAAATAGATAATATAACCGGAAACAAAAGATGGCAAAGCTCCATACTGTTGGCCAAGACTAGACCAAGCGCCGACTGTGGAACAGATAATGAATTATTCATATCAAAAATAAGAGTAAAATTAAGAAGAAAGCAAAACCAGTCATCATTCCAAAATATGATCTAAACAATATCTCCACCGAATTCATCAACAGTGTTAAGGAACAGATTTGTACTACTAAGCATAATAGCTGAGAACCAGAAGAGCTTGGGTCTGAAGCCAAGAACATAATAAAAAAAGAATGCAGGCAGACACTTTCAACAGGCAAAAAGAAAGAAAAGAAACCATGGATGGCAGATAAAACATAAGCAATAAAGGAAAGAAGAGAAGTTTCGCTGGGGTCATATGCCATTGGTAAAACATTTTGTAATAGTTTTCTCTATAATTTTGGCGTAAGGTGAATTTGTTAGTTATTTTCCATGAATATTCCCAACTGTCTAAATCAATTGTTGTCCCAATATTTTGGGCCCATTTTATCATTGTGTGTTTTATTTTCTCGTTCTCTAGATCTCTTTCTTTCAGTAGATTATAATATTTTGATATATGATTTCCTTCTTCCCCATATATTATTCTATCAATTTCATTCATTTCGTCACTGAATTTCTTAAATGTCTTTAAATCATCTTTAAATTGTGCACGTAGTTGATTATATAGGAACCAGTTTATTTTTATATTCTCTTCCTGAAGTTCCATTGTTTTGAATTGAGGTATTTGATCTAATTCTATATTTAAAGTATCTTTATAATGTAACCATTTCTCATCTTTATTTTTTGATCTTCTTGAGAGGAAATCCATAGAGGTGTGAATGTATAGAATTGTTTTTTTATTTTTTGTCATACTCTTAAGAGAGCTTAAAAACTATTTTTAAGTTATCATTATAGGTATAGATTTTGAAATGTATGTTAGTTATGTTTGATGTGTATGAGTGTACTACTGTTTTGTAGTTAGTGAGATACGTTGTATTGTGTGGTAGTGTTTTGTATGTTTTGTTTGTATTATACATTCTATATGTGTTCAATTAAAAAATAAATAAAGGAAAGAAGAGAAGCAAAACAAAAAGGAGATAGGAATAAACTAAGAACCATGAACGCAACAGTACAACAGCTAGTACGTAAAGATAAAGAAAACTACAATAACAACCAGTGCAGAGAAACAGAAGACAACAAAAAAGGAAGAATGAGAGATCTATTCCAAAGATTCAGGAAATCATAGGAAAGTTCAAACCAAGGACTGGGACGCTCGGTGACAATAAAAATAACATAATCTAAGACCAGGAAGGAATAAAAAGACATTGGATGCAATACACAGAAGAGCTATATCTATATAAAAGAGATGACAGACCTGGAACAACTACTGAAGAAGCTCAA
The DNA here is from genome assembly GCA_026167975.1 of Phrynosoma blainvillii. NCBI lineage: Eukaryota > Metazoa > Chordata > Lepidosauria > Squamata > Phrynosomatidae > Phrynosoma > Phrynosoma blainvillii. Next base: position 162,387,611 of record JANUYF010000004.1, read on the forward strand.
AGAAGAAAGTGCAAAAGACAGGCTTATTGCTGAACATGAAGAAAACAAAAATAATGACCACAGAGAACCTACACAAATTTGAATTAGACAGTGAAGAAATAGAAATAGGATCATACCTGGGATCAAACATTGATAGAAATGGGGACTGCAGCCAGGAAATCAGAAGATTAAGAATTGGAAGGGCAGCTATGAAAGAACTAGAAAAGATCCTAAAATGCAAACATATACAACTCAGCATAAAAGTTACAATCGTACAAGCCATTGTATTCCCTATCACCATGTATGGATGTGAGAGCTGGACAGTTAAGAAATATGATAGGAAGAAAATCAATGCATTTGAGATAATGTGGTGCTGGAGAAGAGTGTTGAGGATGCCATGGACAGCCAAAATAACAAACAAATGGGTCCTAGAGTAGCTCAAGCCATTAATCTCCCTGGAAGCCAAGATGACAAAACTTGGGCTGTCGTACTTTGGACACATCATGAGAAGGCATGAGTCATTGGAAAAAGCAATAATGCTAGGAATGGTAGAGGAAAGTAGAAAGAGAGGAAGGCCACATGCTAGATGGATGGATTCTATTAAAGAAATCACAAGTATGAATTTGCAGGAGCTAGGTAGAGCAGTAGAAGAAGGATGTCTTGGAGATGTCTCATCAGCAGGGTTACCATGGGTCAAGGTCAACTTGAGGACAGTTAATAAAAAACAAAAAAGGGAGAACAAGAGATCTCTTTCACAGGATCAGTGCAGAAAAATAGAAGACAATTACAAAAAGGGGGAACAAGAGATCTCTTCCATAAGATCCAGAAACTCAAAGGGAAGTTCAAATCAAGGGATTGGATGCTCTCTGACAATAAAAAGAACATACTACAAGATAAACAGAAGAGTTATATAAAAGAGATGAAAAAATGAATGACACATAAAACAAAGAACCATATGAAGATGAACCCCAAATTCTAAAAAACAAGGTGGATGCTGTAATAAGAGAAATTGGGAAAACAAGTCACCAGGAACAGATGATATTCCAATTAAACTGGTACAGTCCACACAGACAGAATCAACTCTGATGTTAACTAATATATTTCAACAAATTCCATCCAAGGAGATACAAAAGACTGCAGCAACTACAGGATCATAGCATTAATTTCCCATGCAAGCAAAAATATGCTCAAAATTCTGCAACATAGACTCCAACCACATGTGGAGAGAGAAATTTCAGAGGTGCAAGTGAGGTTCAGGAAAGGACGAGGCATTAGGGGCTACATTGCAAACATGGCTACAAAGGAATTTGGGGGGGGGGGAATCAGCATGTGCTTTATAGACTATAGCAAAACATTTGACTGTTCATGAAAAACTATGTGTGGTTCTAAAGGACATGGAAGTGCCACTACATCTGATACTCCTGATGAGAAATCTGTACTTTGGAGAAGACACTACAGTTAGAACAGAATATCGAGAAACAAAATGGTTCCCAGTTGCCAAAGGGGTCAGGCAAGTCTGCATTTTGTCACCTTATCTATTCAACTTGTAAAAAAAACCTCGTTATTCAACTTGTATGCAGAGAATATCATAGGAAGAGCGGGCTTAGGCTTGAAAAGAAGAGGAATAAAGATAATAATAATAATAATAATAATAATAATAATAATAATAATATTTATTTATACCCTGCTTAAATGAAAACAATCTAAGCAGCTTACATCAGTTAAAACCCCATACAACAAAATTCATACCCCAACCCACCCCCTTAAAACAGTATTAAATGGCAAGATAATTAAAACAGGAATATAAACATTCCAACACAAATAAAACAAACATGAAAATATCAAAAAAAATTAAAATGTAAAAATAAAAAAATGCCTTTAGACTCAACTGCGCTCCCCATCCATCAGCAATTAATGGGGCCACGGGGGGAGCGCAGGGATCAAAGAGCCCAACGCCAGGAGAATTAATCTGGAAAGGCCTGCCGGAAGAGATCCGTCTTGACAGCTTTCTTGAAGCTGTCTAAAGATGTCAGCTGACGAATCTCGTCCAGCAGGTCGTTCCAGAGTTTGGGGGCAACGATAGAAAAGGCCCTCTGGGAGGTCGCCGCCAGCCTAGATTTTTGAGGATGCAGCAAATTCCTCCCAGAGGACCGGAGAGCGCAGGGAGGATTATATGGAAGGAGGCGTTCCCTGAGATAGCTTGGACCCAAGCCATTTAGGGTTTTAAAGGTAATAACCAACACCTTGTACTGGGCCCAGAAGCTGATAGGTAGCCAGTGGAGGGACCTCAAAACAGGAGTAATGTGGTCCCTCCTAGATGTTCCAGAGATAAGTCTGGCTGCCATGTTTTGGACTAACTGAAGCTTCCGAACTAAGTACAGGGGTAGCCCCATGTAGAGCGCATTACAGAAGTCAAGACGTGAGGTTACCAGTGCGTGCACAACGGTCTCGAGATCCCTTACTTCCAGAAAAGGGTGCGCTGGCGTATCAGCCGAAGCTGATAACAGGCGCTCCTGACCGTCGCATTAACCTGATTCGTCATCAGGAGCGACGAGTCAAGAAGCACACCCAGGCTGCGAACACAGTCACTGGAGGAGTGTGACCCCATCCAGGACTGGAGGTTGCAACCCAATTCTTGGTTTCGGGGCCGCTACCGTGAGCACCTCCGTCTTGTCTGGATTCAGTTTCAATCTGTTTTTCCTCATCCAGCCCATTACCGCTCGAAGACATTCATTGAAAGAGGAGATGCCATTGGAATTCGAGGCCGACGAACGAGACACGGAGAAATAGATTTGAGTGTCATCAGCGTACTGATAACACCCAGCACCATAACTCCGTATTATCTCACCCAGCGGCTTCATATAGATGTTAAATAACATCGGGGACAAAATAGCTCCCTGAGGGACCCCACAAGTGATTCCTCTTATTGGAGCTACAGTCCCCGAGCAGCACCCTCTGGGACCTACCCGAGAGGAAGGACCAGAACCACTGCAAAGCAGTGCCCCCGATACCTAACCCCTTCAGGCGGTCCAAGAGATGCCATGATCTATTGTATTGAAGGTCGCTGAGAGGTCTAAGAGCACCAACAGGGTCACACTACCCCTGTCGATGCTCAGACACAGATCGTCGGTCAAGGCAACCATGGCAGTCTCAACTCCAAAGCCTGTCCTGAAGCCGGTTTGAAATGGGTCTAGATAATTGGCTTCATCCAAGACTGCTTGGAGCTGAAGAGCAACCGCCCTCTCGATCACCTTGCTCAAAAATGGCAGCAATGACACAGGCCTATAATTACTCATAACCAGGGGGTCCAGGGAAGGTTTTTTCAGAAGCGGCCTAACCGCCGCTTCCTTCAAACAGGATGGAACATGTCCTTCCCTGAACGATATCCGTAAGGAATCTCATCAATGCATCCCCACCGGACGGCCAGACATGATGGGCAAGAGTTGAGAGGGCAGGTTGTCTTCCTCACCTTACCAAGCAGCTTGTCCACGTCCTCGGTACTCACAGATTGGAGCTGATCCAGTATAACTACATCGGCGGAGTCGCTGGACGCCTCACCTATCGACTCTGTTTCAACAGTGGCATCTAAGTCGGCTCTTATCTGAGAGATTTTATCTGCAAAGAAGTTGTTAAACGCGTCACAGCAGGCTGTCATCAGGTTAAGCAAGGGATTTGGCACAGGAGGCACTTGTGTTATTTCCCTCACCACCCTAAACAGCTCTGCTGGACGGGACTCTGCAGACATAATACGTGCAGAGGAGAAGACTCTCTTCGCTGCACGTATTGCCTCCCGATAGGAACGAAGAAAGGTCCTATGGCGAGTTCTGTCAGATAAGAGTCGAGTCTTCCACCACCTGCGCTCTAGCCGTCGTCCAAACCGCTTCATCCTCCTCAGCTCTGGTGTGTACCAAGGCCTACGATTTGAAGCGGGATGGCAAAGGCGCTTGGGAGCGATCGTGTCGATAGCCCTGGTAAGATCAGTGTTCCAAGTGTTGACCAGAGCTTCGACAGGATCACCGACATTCCCAACCATTAAACCCTCTAAGGCTCTCTGGAATCCTATTGGCTCCATCAGCCTTCGAGGGCGGACCATTTGAATGGGTCCACCACCCCCGGAGGGGGCGATGTAGGCTTTAAGTTCAGTCTTGACCAGGAAATGATCCGTCCATGACAATGTGGAGGTACTTACCACCTCCGCCCAAGGATATTCCTGTTCCGTACTGAAGACCGCATCGAGTGTATGACCAGCACAATGTGTGGGCCCATTGACCAATTGGGATAGGCCCATGTTTGTCATGGTCTCCATGAACTCCCGAGCCACACCTGTTAAGTTGGTCTCGAGCGGAATGTTGAAGTCCCCCAGAACTAAAAGTCTAGAGGTCTCCAACAATAGCTCAGAGACCAGTTGCGTCAGCTCGGTCAGGGAGTCTGCTAGACAACGGGGTGGCCGGTAGACTAGCAGAATCCCCACTCTATCCCTGGTCTTCAGGCTAAGGTACATGCACTCGAAGTGGGTCGTGTTCCAGACAGGTATCCTGGTCAAGGTCAAGGTGTTCTTATAGAATATGCAGCTGACACCATACTACTAGGAGACAACATCACAGCCTTGGAATAGTTATTAAAGAAGGTCAAGGCAGAAAGTGCAAAGGCAGGCTTTATGCTGAACATAAAGAAAACAAAAATAATGATCACTGGAGGATCTACACATATTCAACTTATACAGTGAGGAACTAAGAGTTCCTGTATCTTGAATCAAACAATGATCAGAATAGAGACTGCACTCAAGAAATAAAAACACTAGGAATGGGTAGGGCAGCCATGAAAGAGCTAGAAAAGATCCTAAAGAATAATAGGGAGCCCTGGTGGCACAGTGGTTCAATGCTGGTACTGCAGCCCAAGGTTGTGAGTTTGATCCCAGGGCTTCCAACTTTTCATAGGTCAGAAAAATGAGTACCCAGCTTGTTGGGGGCAATTGGTTTACAGATTGTAAACTGGCTTAGAGCGTGCTGAGTTCACTGACAAACAGTATAGAAATGTCAGTGCTATTGCTAAAGATATACAACTGAGCACTAAAGTTAGAATTTTCCAAGCCATTGTATTCTCTCATCACCATGTACTAATGGGAGATCTGTAAAGTGAAGAAAGTGGATAAGAAAATCAGTCATGGAAACAGAACAATATAAACAAAAAATCAGGGAACTCCTGGATCCTACAGTATACAAAAAACTGAAACAAGACCCAACCAGCAAAATCACCAGGAAAATCCAAACCCTGATCAAAAACTCTTCAATTCAGCCAACCACAAGACAAAGTTTGTGCAAATCTGAGGTTCTTCCACCAAGACTATATGGACTTCCCAAGATTCACAAGGATTCCATTCCACTCCAACCCATAGTGAATGCCATTGGATCTCCCACATATGATTTGGCCAAGTTTCTGGCCACACAATTACAAACCCATATAGGGCAAACCCCCCCATTACATCAAGGACTCAACTCACTTCATAGGAAAAATCAATAACCTTGAACTTAAACCCGGAGACATACTAATTCGATGTGGTCTCCATGTTCACCAAAGTCCCCATAATGGACACCATGACAGTCATCCGACAAATTTTTCCAGAGGACATCACAGCCTTGTTTAAACATTGCCTCACCATAAGCTATTTCCAGTGGGACAATGGATTCTACGAACAGAGAGATGGGGTAGCAATGGGAAGCCCTCTAAGTCCAGTGATAGCAAACTTCTACATGGAACACTTTGAAAAACAAGCCCTGGAAACAGCACTGAAAAAGCCGACAGCTTGGTTCCGATATGTGGATGACACTTTCACCATTTGGAGCCATGGAGAAGAAGATCTGGCTGGGTTCCTGAATCACCTGAACAACATCCACCCTAACATCCTATTCACTATGGAAAAAGAAAAGGAAGGAACACTGCCATTCCTAGATGTCCTAGTCATTCGCAAACCAAACCAACGTCTGGGACACACAGTATACAGAAAACCCACACATACAGACAGATACCTGCACAAGAACTCTAACCATCACCCAGGACAAAAAAGAAGCACAATAAAAACACTGGTAGACCGGGCAAAATGCATCTGTGAACCCCACTTCTTGGAAGAGGAATTGAAGCACCTAGACTGGGCTCTACAGGCAAATGGTTACTCCAGCTCAGACATCAGAAGGGCTGCCAGACCCAGAAAACCCCAGAGGACTGAAGACAAGCAGCCACCCAAAGGGAAGGTATTTTTACCATATATCAAAGGAGTCACAGACAAAATAGGGAAAGTAGTGAGGAAACACAACCTCCAAATGGTTTACAAACCAACCAAGAAAATCCAACATGCTGCGCTCAGCGAAGGACATTAGAGACCCTCTCACAGCCGCAGGAGTTTACTGCATACCATGCAGCTGTGGACAAGTCTACATAGGGACCACCAAACGCAGTGTACAAACATGAGTCAAGGAACATGAGAGACACTGCAGACTGGGCCAGCCAGAAAAATCAGCAGTAGCAGAACACATTATAAACCATCCTGGGCATAAAATACTGTTTGAAAACACTGAAATTCTGGACCATGCCAACAACTATCAGGTCAGAATGCACAGGGAAGCCATCGAAATCCACAAACACTTGGATAACTTCAACAGGAAAGAAGAAACCCTTAAAGTAAACAAGATATGGCTACCAGTCCTACAAAATAAGAAAATCAGCACTCAGCAAATGTAAATGGGAATCCAACCAGGGCCGGGGGCTTTCCCAGCAGACAATAGCACACAATCTCCTTGATTGCATATCCTCACCTGGAAGCCATGCCATTAACAACAGAACAATATCTATTCAACACAGAACAATACACAGTTTACATGGGATTAGCAGACAATAACCTTGAGTGCATTTCCTCCCACCCTGGAGCCATGCCATTAACAAAAGAACAATACCTATTCAACACAGAACAACACACAGTTCATCTGGGAACCACTCCTCCCTATCCAGGGTCTCACAGTATATATAGACCCATTCTCTTCTATTCCAGTTTTCTCTGAAGATGCCAGCCATAGATGCTGGCGAAACGTCAGAAAGAAACTCTTCTAGAACATGGCCACACAGCCCGAAAAACCCACAAAAAACTATGGATGCTGGCCATGAAAGCCTACGACTTCACAGAAAATCAATTCATTGAGATATGGTGCTTAAGAAGAGTGCTAAGGAAACCATGGACAGCCAAAAAGACAAACAAATGGGTCCTTGAACAGATCAAGCATGAAATCTCCCAGGAAGTCAAGATGATCAAATTGAGACTCTCATACTTTGGCCACATCATGAGAAAGTATGACATTAGAAAAGACAGTAATGCTAGGAAAGGTGGATGGAATTAGAAAGAAAGAAAGAAAGAAAGACTGCAAGCTAGAAGGAGGGACTCAGGGAGGTCAGAAGTATGAATTTGCAGGACCGAAGTGGAGCAGTAGAGGACAGCAGGGCTTGGAAATGTCTCATCCATAGGGTCACCATGAGTCAGGGTTGACTTGAGGGCAGTTAACAACAACAACAATGTATGCTCACTTGCATGTTCTTCACTTTGCTTCAACAATTTCAGTATACATATTATATATATGCTTGACATGTGTTAATCTTAATTTTTCCCCCATTGGAATGACAATACTAGTCACATGGATTTCTTTGTGGATTAAACCAGATTTCTTTGTTGTTCAATTGGTTACAGACAACAAGCTGCCTTGGAGTTATACCTGATTCTTGGTCACAAACACTGGAAGAATTTTACATCTCCATTGCCCATTCTGAGAAATTAGAAGAGCCATGCCAAATTGGTGTGGATGTGAACAATTACACTTCGGAATCTCTTCCGTCGACATCTGCCTTACATGGTACTTGTAGCGTTATGGCAAAACTGCATAAGTGCATAAATTTAGTTATATAAATCCTATTGGACTAGTGATCTGGAATTTTGTAACATTAAACTCCGGAAATCTGAGGAATGATTGTATTGGATCTCCATTAGTTGAAGTCAAAATATAGTATTATCCTTTTTAAACACGTCTGTAACTGCTAATCATACAAAATGAGATGCAACATGCATGGCAGTAATACCATCTTTATGTTGAGGTTGTGATGTTTTTAACCACACAAGATGATTCTTCAAGTGTAAGAGAAACAAAGTTTTGGCATATCGGGAATGGTTGTTGGATATGTCCCTTCTCTAAGAACCAACGTTCTAGAGGTGGTGCTGATTTAAAAGGGTGAATCAACAAGATGAGTGAGGCATGGGGGGAAAGTGTGAGAATCTTACTATTCTGAGTGTCTTGAATACTTCCTTATGCATAGCAACTCTTCATTGCTTCACATATGGGAGTATTCTGTAGTGCGTATATAAGTCTAATTTACGCTTACTTGTAGACACATGTAAGCATCTCCCTCATTGTTCAATTCCATACCGAAAAGTTTGATAGGACCCACATGGATAAGTAAGTTATTTTTGTCCCCCTTTCCCATGAGCTTTGCTTGTCCCCTACTGACAGTTGTATTTAGGTGGGAGGAGGAGAATAGAATTTGCTTGTCCCATAAGGTTCTAGCCTGCAGATAATGTGAGATAGGTGTACAGTACATTCTTTGAAAGTGTGAAACAGCCAAAATGTGACTTATCTATGATTTGTCAAAACAGAGAACCAAATCTTAATTATGTGAGTTATATAACCCCTGCTGCCTTTTGTCTTGTTACTGTACAGGAGAAACTTCTTCAGAGGAGAAGATGGATGATGCTTCCAGAACCCAAGTAGTTGCCTTGTGTAGCCCAAGCTGCTACCGTGGTCACAGGGCTATAGATCACAATGCCTTAGTGTTCACTGCTGAGCTTCAGGGGTCTCCAACCTTCTGTATCCCTTGCAGCCCTTCAGTAGCCCTGGGAGCCTCTGCCCGCTTAGCCTCAGCTGGTGGCTATTTCTCCCTCAGCCGGAGGAAAGTGAGGACATGAGGAGAACCATAGATGGGCTGGGTTGCTTTGGGAAGGCTTCATTGTTCAGCTGCTTCATTGGACACAGTGGTTAAAAATCTTTTTTGAGGTTGCAGGAACTCTGCCTCGTAATAGTTTAGAGTCCAGTTTCAGTTTGGTCTATAAATGCTGTCTTTTTACCTCCTTTTTTCCATGTTTTTTATATTGTTATATATTTTGGTTGATTTTTCTATTAATATATTGATTTCAAAAGAAATTTGTGAGTTGTCTCATTATCATGAAGAGTTAAGTGCACTAAATGAGGGATATTCTCACAGTGTCATGGGGATTTCTTTCCTAGCATGACAAAAATGATGGACAGAAAGGCAAAGAAGCTTGATGTAAAGCATCAAAAGGATGGCAGACCCTGGGTAACAACCAAACAAAGCTTTTATACCATTGGAAAACTTAGTTTTTCACAATTGATTGGCTTAAAAATGCTGCATAGACAGGAAGAGAAAATGGTGACCTGGCTGCTTCATTTTCTCTCTCTCTCACACACACACAGCTAGTGTCCTGCTGAACAACTTTCTACACAGCTGTAAGTTCAGAATATAACTTCCTATCTCCGTTGCATATTTCAAAGAACTCCATGGCTGAGTTCGAGGAATAGACAATACAGAGCTTTCAGAGTCTTCAAGAAACTAAATCATAGCTACATCATAGCTTCAAAGACTATAAAGCCCATCAGGCTGAACAACAAAATACAAAGCACAACAGGATTAACAGACTTCCTATCACAACAGTATGCCCCTGTATGTATAATGGGTCAATGATAAATAAGTGTAAATAGCACACGCCTAAAAGACCCTTTTTAATATTGAACTATGCAGAATAAAATCTAATGCCCCCAAAATTAAAGACATTAGGAGTACAGATAAGCTGCTTGAAAGCAATTATTCATGAAGAACTAAACTTAATGTAAATTGCACTCCAGAAGGAATTAGAATCATACATCAAAAGTACATTAAAATTGAGAGGATTTTTAAAAATCCATCATTTAAAAATCCGCAGCCAGGCTATTTTCTATCTGTTTAGTCAGGTTGGTGGTTGCCTGACACTTTAAAAAGTAGTTGCTTTTGAGTTCACTGTTTAGTATCTTGAAAACAAGATTTTACGGGGGAGCAGATGCCCAGTCCAACGCCAGGGAGAGACAATATACTGTATATACTTGACTATAAGTCAACTTCACGTATAAGTTGAGGGCAGGTTTGTGGGCCAAAATTAAGGATTTTTATATGACCCTTGGATAAGTCAAGGGTAAAACTTAGGGGCATGTAACAATGGATGTCAAGGTTGAAGAAAGCAAAACAATGCTAAATAATTTACATAATTCTATCAGACATAACTTTTTGGGCTCACCCTAAAGCCTGGATGGATGAGGAGGGAATGTGATAAATCTGTTCAGTGTGTGCAGGAGGTGACCAGGCACAGGTGAGACTAAGAAAATGCACATGTCAAAAAGGATAAAAAGGAAAAACAAAGAAAATGGCAACTGTTTGCAGTGATTTTACCGTTTAATCTGATAACTTTGCCTGACTATAACCCAGAAAAGTTGACAAACATACACAAATGTCTTATTCAGATCTTTCACAGTCAAATTGCTCTCTGTGCTTGTTTGAGAGGAAGTGCCAAACAGCTGCCACTTCTGCCATTTTCTCAGCCAGGCATTCAAAAGAGTCAGAAGCAGCACCATAAAGGAGAGAGTAGAGAGGCTCAGTGCTTCTTTTAGGTGCTCCTGGGATGAACTAAGCTCCCTGCTTTTGTCACTATTCAGAGAGGGGGTGGTTCCCTTTTTAAAATAAGAGTTATAGCACTTACATTGACCCATGGATAAATTGACCCAGATTTTTGAGTCAATTTTGACTTAAATTTCTAGACTTGTACATGAGTATTATACAGTAGATTTTTGAATGACTGTTTTCCTAACTGTTCATGTAAATTCTAATTTATTGGAGAAGGGAAGAAATGCTTATTGTGAGGGGTAATTTAGATCCTAGGATGATTTGAATAAGGAAAATTAGGTTTTAGAATTACGAGAGTATTTTGGAATGAAGGGTCAGTCTAGAGAAAACTGGTTGAAGGAGTTTGTGAAGAAAGCAAAAAAATAGTTTATAGGACCAGATGTTCCAGAACTGAAGATTGTTCAAACTGTGAACACATTAATTAGAATAACAGAAAAAATAAAGATAACCTAGTAGGCTTGACCGTTGGATGACTCTGAAGACCAGGATACGAAACCTAGTAGGCGTGAGCCTTGGACAACTCTGAAGATCAATGTTCAAATCCCTGCTTGCTCATGGAAACTTCTAGGTGACCTTGGGCAAGTCACACTCAGCCTCAGAGGAAGTCACAGGCAAACCCACTGAACAAATCTTGCCAAGAGACTCCATAAGATGGAAATGAACTTGGCGGCACATAATAACAACAGCAACAGGATTTTTGGGAAACTTGAGAAGGACTTGAGCATGTGGAAGGAGTAGAGAAAAAAAACCCCAGAGCTAATTGGTCTGTGGATCAATAAAAAGAAGAAGAAATAAAGCATTCAGTGCTGATTTGAGACATAGTTGTCAGAATTCAGTTAGGGATATCTGCATGCACAAGTATCCCTGCCCCTTTTCAAGTGGTATTCACTTCATCCCTCTGCCATTCCCAAAACTCCTGATTTACTGTAGTCCAAGCTTACCATGTCCTGTTGATGTGACCACCCTTTTGTCACACCTATGAGGTCCCTTATATCAACACTCTTAGAGATCCTGTCTTATCACAAAGAGCACTAACCACTTCCTTCACACAATTCATACCAGAAAGGAGAAAGAAAAAGTTCTTTCTTCGGATGATATTTCAAATTGATTTCTTAAATCTGATGAATACAGTACTTTGTTTTTGTTATTTAATGATTCAATTTCGGGAATAGAGATAAAAGCTGCAGCTAAAGCTGACGGCTTTGCATATTTCCTGGCAAGATTAGGCTGTAGTTTCATGGACTTACTTCCTCCTCTCTCTCTCTCTTTTGTACAAGTGGGCAATGTTTGCCCTTGTCTAATCCTCTGATACTCACCTGTTCTACAGGATTTCTCAAAAATGATGGCAAGGGGATCAGAATAAATCAGCAAGTTCCTTGAGATGCAGTTCATCTGGTCCTGGAGATCTGAACTTGTTTAGGTTAGCTAGGTGATTTCTGACTAACTCCCTATCAATCTCAATTTGCAATCCAGATCCCTTGCCAAGGTATCTGCTGCTTTATGGATGCACACAGTTCCCGTTTTTTTTTTGGGGGGGGCATGAAGCAAAATAGGGATTGAGTAATTCTGTCATTTCATTGTGACCTGTTAGCATTCAGCCATCCTTTTTGAACAGCAGCCCCACTGCTGCAGATGATTCTTTTTCTTTCTCAGACGATTCTCATTTTTCTTGCTCTGTGAAATTGTTTTTTTTTCTTCGTGGTCTCTGCGAATCACACAAATGGGTCATATCTGCGCCTGCGCAGCTAGCTCGGAAAGTTCTGGTATCACTGGGCAAGACTTCAATTGCAACTTTTTGGCGGTAGCTCTGCCCACCCCTATAAAGCCCCTGGCATTCCCACTCTTTCTCCAGTTCCTCTCATCTGCTGCGTTTGCAGCTAGCAAGGAACTTTGCTCACTTCACTCTCTACTTCCGATTTTGACCTAACGGCTTTCTGCCTAATTGTTCTGGTTTTGACTACTCTTTTGGATCTCGTACTGGTGATTGTTTGTGAATCGGTTGACCAAGGACTGTTTTTTTTTACTTCAATTTTGCCTAACGGACCAACTCTGTCTGAAGAACATGGCATCGTTCAAGCGTTGCACCAAGTGCAACACTAAGATTCCTACTATCGACTGCCAAGACCAGTGTGTGTTGTGTTTGGCTGAAGCCCACAACCCCAAAGCTTGTTCCCTGTGTAAGGGCATGACACACAAGACCTGAAAAACAGGGATTTAAAGTTGAAGGCCACTTTGTGGGAGCAGGCTCTTAGGTTGGTGTCTGCACCTGCTCAGGGCCCTTTGGAGATTCAGCCATCTACCGCTGGAAAGGAAACTGTGAGTGAATGGGGAAGGTCCAAAGAGAGATCCTCTAAGGATAAAAGCCGCTAGGCCTGAAAAGGACTCAGGCAATGGGGCTGGGAAAAAGATCTCTAAGAGGAAACATCTTGAGCCCAAAAATGGAAGGTTGGCCGACTGTTCCCACTCTAAGAGAGCCTGTTCCACCTTCCTTAAGAAGTCCCACCGGGACAAGGCATCAGAGTCAGCAAAAACTCCCCCTGCCTCCTTCGGGTCCGAGTTGGCCCAGTCGGCTTCAGTGTCTAGACTGCTTTCCCCTCCAATTCATGTTGAGTCTGAATTGGAGGGGGAGATTTGTGAGGAGCCCCTGGAGTTGACCCCACATCTGTTGGAGCAGGTGGTTCCTAGTACATCTCGAACCCAGGAGGATTCTGTGGATCAAACCCGACGTCGGGAACAACCCTTGCTCGGGCTCGAGGCTGATCAGGCATTGGAGGAGATGCCCTTGTTGCAGGACCCTCTTCTGCAATACCCTGATCTCCAATTTGACACTCCATCAGGACGCTTTTATTTCCCGCTCGACCCCGAGTCCCTCCGTTGCGATGGCAACAGCCTGGACAGGTGACTCCATCCCGAATGCCACGCCACACGCTGTCTGTCCCAACGGTTCCACCTCGCCATGCCTCTTTGTTTGCTCACAAGCCTCTGCCTCATTCTCCTGAGGGTTCTTCTTCTTTGAGCCACTCGGTGTTGCGGTCCTGGTCACCCTCTCCGGAATCTGATCTTAACAGGGCCTCATCTCCACCCAACCTGACCAACTTGGCATCGTCTTCACCAACTGACGATGTCAAGTCTTTTGCAGATCAAGTTATCTGGATGGCTAACGCCCTCAAAATCAAAGTGACCCAGACCAACGATGAGGCTGTCGATCCTGTGGAGAGAAGGGTGCATGGCAAGGTACCAACACCGCTTGCCATCACATACCTTCCATTCCTGGAAAAGATAGCAAAAAGGTCGTGGGTGATGCCGGCAACTGTACCATCATCCCGCAACATTGAGAATTTGTCTTTGGAACCGAGCTGGCTCTTCGAGCATCCATGGCCTAATTCGGCCATTGTTGAGGGATCCCAGATAGCTTTTACTCCTCGGACTTCCAACTGACTGAGAGAGTAAGAAGCTTGCTGTGGCTGCTAAGAAAATTTATGCGGCTGCAGTGCTGGGTCTAAAGTTCGCCTATTATACAGCTTGCATGGGGGCCTACATTCAGCACTTGATGGAGAGGCTGGAACCATTGATTGTCGGTTATCCCGACTGTTTTGGAGTTTTTGATGCCACTGGTCGACGCAGGACTGTGCTTGAATTCTATCAAGTGTTATTTGTCTGCCTTGTGTTCTCATTACCAACTTGAGGGCAAACCCTCCCTTTTGCTGGACCCTCTGGTAAAGAGGTTCCTTAAGGGCCTTAACAACCTACACCCCCGGCCTCAGTACCGACCCTGGTTTGAGGCTTGGACTTGGTGTTGGCTCAGATCTGTGCTTAGCCATGGAAACTGGGTGATATTGGGCAAGTCACACTCACTCATTCTAGGAGGAGGGCAAAGGAAAAACCTCTCTGAACATATCTCCCACAATTGGTTTGCCTTATGGTCACCATAAATCAGAAACGGCTTGAAAGTGAACAACATCAATAATTTGTATTTTTACTTTTAGATTAAACATGTATAAAACAGAAAATTGTCTAGAAAAATAATTTGTATAGCCAAAATGATAATGCCAATGGGGATTAACCTTGGCCAATGTTGCTATCTGCTCTACCAAGTGTAAAGAGGCTGATCTCCAAAAACAGTGTTTTGGCATAAGTCCTGGAGGAAGAAGAGCCAGGGCTTAAAGGAGTTTCATTGTTGGAGGGGATCAATATTGGATCACTACTACCTATCCAGTGGGATTGCCTACAAATCCACAATGTCAGGGCAGATATCTCCAGGATTGTGCAAAGTATCGTTTCTTTAATTATCATGCTGCCATGCTGATATGTATCACAAAAACCACTGATCTTTAATAGGCAACATTTTTGCTACCAAGAGTATTCCTGGAGAACTTTACATGTTTTCTGACTAACATTTTGTTACAGCCTGGCAAAAGCTCCTGGAACCAAGTGTGGAACTTTATAAACAAGTTTTCATGGTTCTTTCTTTTAGTAATCATTTGCTGAGGGTGGGGGGCAACCAAATGTCCTGAGACTCCTGTTTGTGACTATTATGGATAGGTTGCTAACTTCATACTTTGTGGGTTGTTCTGTGGCATTTAGCCAGTTACTTCTGGAGGCAGATGTTGGACAGCATACATAGACTCCTGGATTGTCTGACACAAGAAGACAAGTTCTTGTGTTCCAGCTTCTGGCAACTAGATGGCACTCAAGCACAGAACATTGGGCACAGGAAGGTTGTCTTCTTTGCACAATTTCCCTACTAAGCCTCTGGTAATTCCTGAAAGATAAGAGTAAAACCCTGAAATCAGGGAGACCCACACTGATTCTGTATTTGAGCATGCTGATGTTCTATGTACCAATAAACCAGGAGCTAAACCCGTGTGAATGTGAGATGTTGTGTTGCTTTTTTTTTTTATTTGTAGTTTACTTGTCCAGTTCTTTTTCTATGTAAGAAGCTAAATAAAAGTTAAAAATTTTGGGGGCTTGAGAAAGCAGTTCGGGTACATTACAAACAAATCAGAAATGTGCGTTTAAAGGTGACCTGAGAGTATGAGGATCCACAAAGGGTGTACATTTCTCTTCATGTTGACCAGGAGTGAGCAACTGTTACAGTCAAAGGGGCTGCCTAGGTTTCCAAGAGACCTCAGAGGGCCACACACCCACAGGCACACACATCTGGAAAACAAATCTATATATACAGTGTGCTCAGGAGGAAGAAGACCCACTCCTGGAGGGTGGACGTCCCACCCCTGGCACTGGGTGACACCCAGGCCTTTTAGTTTGGGCACATGGTCCCAAAAAGGTTCACCATCACTGCACTATCTGGTTCTCTGCGAGACAAGCCTCTGCTTTTGTTACATTCTGTTCACCCTCATACATCCATTACAGCCTCCCTAAACTATGATTATCTGCCTTAAGCCAAGTCTGCCCAGCACCTCCTCCTTCGCACCCCCTATTTTTGCCCTCCTCAATTCCCCCCCCCTCCAAAGGCCCTATACAGACCACATTTCCCATGGCCCATTTCTTCAGTTTATACATCCTTTCCCCGATTTAACTCATCGTGACTATCCTCTTCGTAATATTTCTTAACATCCCTTAGAAATAGGACAGGTCAGGATGAGAAGAACTACAGCCAAACAGGATGCAATGCCATCATGCATGGCAATCCATACAAATCCATAAAATCTCAGAAAGACAAGAAGGGGACCTTCCTTCCTTCCTTCCTTCCTTCCTTCCTTCCTTCCTTCCTTTCTTTGGCTGCTCACAACATTTTCCACTTCACAATCAAAATTCTAAAGTTTTAACCTACAAGGAATTGCATCAATCGCATTTGAGAACCTCAATTCTGACTGAAGATGTAACATAATTGAATATGAACAAAAAGCCAGAGGACCACCTAGCTGCAGTTAAAAAGTAAAAGATCTGGCTACTTTGGGGAAAGTGTGGGCCCTTTATATTTCTGGTTGTGAAAGGGAGCATTATCATTGCTAGCCCAAGTGTAGCAGATCCCTGTAGATTTTTTGTTGCAGGTGGGGACAGTTTTTCACATTTAATGGGTGGTGATTTCATGAAAACTCATTCTGAAATGAACCATTTAGTCAGGCAGAGCTACAGATTGCACCAGAGATTTCCAGTTTGGTTAGTAATTTATTTCATCATGATTTCTACAAGTAGATTAGTGGTCTCTGCGATGACCACTCGAAGAACTACAGTTACAGGTAAGCAACTTGTCCTTTTTTGCATGGTGTTTGAATTCACCAAGATGTGGCTGGTTAAGATTATTTTCCCCCTTTATTTAAAAAAGCTTCCAGTTCAAAGTGTTTACAAGAGAGAGAGAAAGAGAATGTGTTCAACCTCCACTCATGGGCTGTAGTTGGGCTGGTCCCAGTCTGTATCAGTTTTGATTTTATATTTGCTTTTGGATGAAATAACATAGTAACCCTAACCTGATTCTGCACATAAAGTAATCTTGTTTATTGTGCAGACACAAGGAATGTTTATTGTAAAATAGATCAGCCAGTCTTAAAGATACTGTCATGACAGAGTCACAAGCGAATTCTTGTAAAACAATTCATAGGAGACTATTGCATTATGTTATAAACTGACTTACTTGAGCTGTCTTAAAATTAGAAGCAAAGCAAAGCAAAGCAAAGCAGCTTATTTATATACCGCTTCATATCACGCTATGGGATGTCTAAGCGGTTTACAACTGTGAGCTGATTGCCCCCCAACAAGCTGGGTACTCATTTTAGCAACCTCGGAAGGATGCAGGCCTGAGTCGAGCCTCAGCCCTGGCTGGTATTGAACTCGCAACCTTGTGGTCTATGAGTGAGTGGCTGCAGTACAGGCATTTAACCACTGCGCCACCAGACACATTTAGCCGCCAGAATTGCCATCTGGCTGCAGCCCGGCTCCATTGCCACTCCAAGGGGCCTTCCTCGCACCTCTTTTCGAAGCTGGGAGTTTTCTGGCTTGAAAAAATGGCCACCGGAGCGTCTCTCTGAGCAGTGATGGAGCTGGGCTGCAGCTGGGCGGCAATTTTGGTGGCTAAATGCATTTGATACTATCAGGATGCTGCCCACTTCTAATTTTAAGCTGGCTCAGGTAAGCCAGTTTATAACATAATGTGATAATCTTCATAATCCCATGGCCCATGTCAATAATGTGATTGACAAAAATCCCACATAAAACACCTTCTAATAATTGTACCAGACAAAATTTCTATATTCTGCTAAACAGCTCAGAGCACCCATTTCCCACACAGCAAAAGCAAATAGTACAACAAACCATGGGAGGGAAGCAAAAGCACAGAAACCACATTCTAGTGCCCATTCTGGGCAACACCACAAAAACAGCCTGGAAGCTTACTTTGCAAATAGCCACCCTCACCAAATTCACCAGTGAAGCAAAACTTATTCGGAGTGATGCCAGAAGCCACAAATATTGCACAAAGAGCCATCTTCAATACCTGTTCTAGGGGGAGAAAATCTGTGTGTGGCAAAACAGCCTGATATGCCTACTTCTTACAGAGACACATTCACCAAATTAACCTGGCATTCAAACTACATAGAAGTGGAGCTCAAGTGCATGTGGATGTGTTGGATATAGAGAAATGGTGTGTTTCCTTGCTTCCTTTCCCTGCTGACAATTTGCACAGTAAATTTTTTAAAAACCCAAAAATGTCCAAGCAAGTGCTGTTGCTCTGTCTTGATATGTAAAAAGAGAAGAAAATCCTTGAAAGCTCTACAGCTACATCTTAAGTTCAAAAGCATGGATTCAAAGCATGGATTTCCATTAATTTACATGGTATGCCAACTTTGACTTGTAGCTTCTCTTACTTTCTCAATTCTGTATGTAGAGAGATCAAGAAATTGGCAGCATGAGCTTTTGTAGACTTTAGTCTACTTCCTCAGATGCATTTGATGGAGTGGAGGCCAGGCAAATGCATCTAAGGAAGTAGACTGAAGTCTACGAAAGCTCATGCTGCTAATTTCTTTCTTTCAGTGAGTCTCAAACGTGATACAAGATCTCTCTACATACAGATTCTACAGACTAATGCAGCTATATCTTTGAATTCCTCAATTCTGGTTGTTCCTTTCCTTTCCTCCAAGTTGCACCAATTTCCTCTTTCCAAGGCTTCATCTTGCCTTCTTTCTTTTTGCCCTGCAACACCCCACCCTATCCACTTTTCTTCCTTCTACTCTCCAAGTCCAGTTTTCACTTTGAAGTGGTACTTGAATATGATATAAACATAGTATACATTAATAAGATACAGACAGCAAAAAAGGGAAGGCAGTGCGCCTGGAAAATGAGAACAAGTGCCATCATTAGACTTGACAGAATATATACCTGTAGTACACACTACACAGTGATTCCCAAACTTTGATCCTCCAGGTGGTTTGAATTTCAACTTCCAGAAGCCTCAGTCAACTTGGCCAACTCAGGAATTCTGGGAGCTGAAGTCCAAAACTTCTGGAGGACCAAAGTTTGGGAATCACTGCTACAGTAATCCATGAAAGCAACAACACCAAACCATATTGCTCCATTTTTTATTTTTATTTTTTGCTTATGAAAGGAATGTGTGTTGGAGGCTGTTAGGCCAGTCTGAAGGTCAAGCATGGCTCAATCAAAACTATTTGTAGACTATTATAGGGTCTAGCACATACGGATGTGTCGCTTTCATATGTACAGGAGCAGATTCATTTGGAAGTTTTAATTCTTGCAAGATGCATTCCTGAAGTGTGGCTGTATATTTCTTTGCCCTTCTGATGTAGGAAGAAATCTGTAATGTATTGTAATGTCTCCTTTGGCACTACTTTTCCAAAATGCCCCACAGCCTTTCTAACAAGGTCCCATCTGTATTTCAAACAGGCAACGTTCACATTTTAGTCCAGTTACCCGTTTCTCTTTCCAAAGGTTATCAGCAACTTAATGACAGATGTGAGATAACTTGTGCTATAGGTGTTGGTGAATGGAATTTAATTAACACTGAATGAAGAAAAAGCTCTAAAGCTTTCAGAAGCAGCAAGATTCTCTTTATCCATCCAACCAACTCTGTGGTGGCTGATGTCAAAACTTTACTGAGTGAAGTTAATCTTCATATATATAAAGTAATCTTGTTTATTGTGCAAACACAAGGAATGTTTATTGTAAAATAGATCATATATATATGATTTGCTGGGTAATATGGCTTATCATGAGCACTTATCTGAACCTTTTGATCTTACGCACACTTTGCATTTACTTTCATCTGCATGCTTGGATTGCAGGTTTATCTGTAATATAGGTAAACCTTTGTTGTTAACTGCCTTTGAGTTGATCATGACGGCCCTATGGATGCGACATCTCCAAGCCCCCCGTTCTCTACTGCTCTGCTTAATTCCTGAAACCCCTTAATACCCGTGATCTCCTTAATAGAGTCCATCTAGATGGCATGTGGCCTTCCTACTTCCCTCCACCTTCCCCAGCATTATTGCCTTTTCCAATGAGTCCTTCCTTCTCATGATATGTCCAAAGTACGACAGTCTCAGTTTGGTCATCTTGGCTTCCAAGGAGATTGCTGGCTTGATCTGCTCTAGGACCCATTTTTTTTTTGTCCTTTTGGCTGTCCATGGGATCCTTAACACACTTCTCTAGCACCACATTATCACAAATGCATTGATTTTCCTCCTATCTTCTTGACTGTCCAGCTCTCACATCCATCCATGGTAATAGGGAATACAATGGCTTGTATGATTCTAGCTTTTGTGCTGAGTTGTATATCTTTGCATTTTAGGATCTTTTCTAGTTCTTTCATAGCCAGCCTCCTCATTCTTAGTCTTCTTCTGATTTCCTGATTGAAGCCCCCATTTCTATCAATGTTTGATCCCAGGAATGGGAATTCTTTTACTATTTCTATTTTCTCATTGTCTAGGTTGAACTTGTGAAGGTCCTCGGTGGTCATTATTTTTGTTTCCTTTATATTCAACATATGGTAAGTCTGCCTTAGCGCTTTCTTCTTTGATCTTCCTTAATAGGTGTTTGAGGTCTGTGAGGTTTTCTGCTAGTATTACGGTGTCATCTGCATATCTTAGATTGTTGATATTCCTTCCCCTTATTTTTGCTCCTTCTTCTGTGTCCAAGCCTGCTTTTCTTATAATATGTTCTTCATACAAGTTGAACAGAGAGGGTGAAAAGATGCAGCCTTGTCTGACTGTTTTGCCAATTGGGAACCATTCTGTTTCTCCATGTCCTCCTCTTACACTAGCCTCTTGTCCTGAGTACAGATTCCTCATATGGACAATCAGATGTGTTGGCACTCCTATGTCTTTAAGGGTGTTCCATAGCCTTTCATGATCTTTGCAGTCAAAGGCTTTGCTATAAAGCACATGCTAATTTTCTTTTGAAATTCCTTGGTGCACTTCATTAGCCATCATATGTTTGCAATGTGATCCCTAGTGCCTTTTCCTTTCCTGAACCCTGCTTGGACCTCTGGGATCTCTCTTTCTATGTATTGGTTGGAGTCTATGTTGCAGAATTTTGAGCATAAATTTGCTTGCGTGGGAGATCAGTGCTATGGTCATATAGTTGCTGCAGCCTCTTGTGTCTCCCTTTTTGTGGACGAGGATGTATATTGATCACTTCCAATCTGCAATCCATTTTATCTTCGTTCCATACTAGTGTGCAACTCAGTGATGAAATGTACAGTTCAAATCTCCATCATAAACAAAGATGGGTTTCATTGCATTTTTATTGTTTATTTTTAGTTCTGTTTTGTAAGCTTCCTAGGGATTCATTTGAAAAACTGGGTAAAAATTATTGGTTTACTGACTATAAGTCTGTGTGCTTGATGCTGCTTGGGTGTAAGAAGTAGCAGTGCACATAAGACATTCTGCTCCATTCTTCCTTTTAGAGGCAAGCTTCATGATGCAGCAAAAAATATCAGCTTGGAGAAAAGGAAGGCTTCCCTGTGTGCATCTGATGGAGATTCATTTTTCACTTTATAGTGCTCCTGCACACCTTGTCAGAATGGGCTAGAAGGGTATGGTAATATGCATGGGAATGTGGCTCCTGATAGGGATTCTCTAGGTGTTTCAGAAGAGAAGTGTGCCAAAGAAGGATTAGACAACAGGTCCGTCCACTCCAGCTTTCTGTCCTTTCTTCCACTCATTGTGCATTCCATACAACCTTCCCAAGTTCCTTCTCCTTAACTGATCAAGTGCATACATTTGGCAGATCCTACAGGTGAGAAAGTTGATAGGCTGTGTTTCAACAACTTCTCTCCAGCTGCTGTTTCTTCTCTGCAAATTGTATGAGCGCACACAATCTTCACAAAGCTTTACATTAGTGAAACTGAAACTAGGGCTTCCAGCCCAGCATTGACTGTGAGCTGTGTATGCCCACTTGAAGTAGAGTAAGCCTTTTGTAAAATAAAATTAATAAATTAATCAAATTGTTGTGTCCCAAGCCACTAGATAAGGAATGCCACTGTCAGTCATGTTGGACCCGACATGGGGGGAAAGGGGATACTTTATCAAGTGGATTTGAGAGGGGAATAGAAGTTGAGTGAGGCCACCCAGGCCAAGCTGCAATCTCCATTATTAGGCGCAAAACACTAAGGATAAACTATTGATCATGATGGAGAATATTAATAGTCATAGAAATTTGTTTCCTTGTGCTTGTGTAGCTACTGTCAAAGCATGTAGAGCCAATCAGAAGAAGTGTCAGAATAATCTCAGGCAACATTCTCAACTGATATGGGCCTCCTGGCCTGTATTTTCTATAATATAGAGCAGGGGTAGGCAACCTTTCCCCTTTAAGGGCCGAGGGACTTCAGCTCCCAGAAGCCTCAGCCATGTTGGCCAATAGTCCTATGTTGGCCAATAGCTCCTGGGATTCTGGGAGCTGAAGTTCCTTGGCCCTTAAAGGGGAAAGGTTGCCTACCCCTGATATAGAGGATGTGCTTGTGTTATCATTGAACTAGGTCTATGTGAGACTGCAAGACAAAAAGATTTGTTCTGTGTTAATTGACAAGGTCTATCACACTGAAGTCCCAAAGTTTCTTGTGACTAAGCTGGGGGAGGAATACCTAGTGGAAAGAGTAAAGCAAAGCACCACAAAATATTAGGAACAAGAGCTGCTTCTGATAGGATTTGCAAGGCACTAAATCACTGCTGTAGTTCTGATGCAACACCAGACAATCTTATTTGTGCATTAAAGTACAGGTTCAAAGCAGCCAATAGCAGTCCTAAAATATATGAGGAAATGGAAGAAGCTTCTGAATTTGTACTTCACAAACATCTCTCAGATCTCTCTGGACTTTATCACACTGGCAAAAGAGACGGGATAATAGCGCTATGCTCCCATCAAAATCTCACAATAATGGGATGCTTTTCACATGACACCGGCAATATTGTGTTATTATCCTATGAATAAAGCATAAATTAAAAGCGACACGATTTTGCCACTTTATTAATGGGATAATGGAGCGATAATGGGGCGATGCTGCATGACGTTGTGTGAAAAACATCCTGTTATTGTGAGATTTTGATGGAAGCATAGCATTATTATCTCATCTCCTTTGCATGTGTGATAATGTCCTCTGAGAATTTTCCTTGTGAAATGTTGCATATATATATATATATATGAGAATATGAAATTCTATTTTTGGAAAGAAGCACGACTCACCCCCACTTATATCATTATGTGAGATTTGCAAAGTAACAGCAATTATTTTTCAGTGAAGCATGTATAACCCTGTAGAGTTTGTCAGCACTACCCATGACTGTGGCAAAAGCTGATAGAGGTTTCAGCAAGGAAAAGCCTATCAAATACTGCAGATGTTTTACAAAGAATGCAAGACCAGTTAAGCTGTGCACCTACCTATTGAGTGTGAACCTATAAAAGAAATTTATGGACTAAAGGTGAATCCATAATTACAATGAAAAAAGCCAGAAATAAAGTGTTAAAGGTTCCCACCCCTTTACCTGATGTTTGCAGGTCCATTAAAATAAATTAAGATATTGATAGGATGGTCAGTTGTTGTTGTTGGTGTTGTGTGCCCTAAAGTGAAGCTATCATGGGATTTTCTTGGCAAGATTTGTTCAAAGGGAGTTTGCCATTGCCTCCTCCTGAGGCTGTGAGAATGTGACTTGCCCAAGGTCAACCAGTGGGTTTACATGACTGAGCAGGGATTTGAACTCTGGTATCCAGAGTCATAGTCAAATGGTCAAACCACTTTATTAATGGCCAAAACATTTGCCGACTTGTAGGACTTTCAGACTAGATATTATTATTAAACAAAAGGAGCAAAAGTGGGTATTTTTCTGAAATGAAGAATGATTCTTGTATTAAAACAAACCTGTCCTAGCTCCTGAGATTCTATGTATGGGATGAGGGACTGTTGTGTCAGTGTGGAAAGGAGGACTGTATTACATGTGGATGCTAACAGTCCCTTCCATTGCAATGACATTCTGATTTCTGTATCACACTTTAGGTTTATCACTTATGAGCAAACTAAACTAGGTGACGAACCACATATTGTATTAAAGGCAGAGATTGGAATGGTCCATTTTAAAACTTGGTTCAACTGAGGGATTCGGGCAGTTGCAGTCCAAAGAGTAACTTTTCCAAACTCTATTTAAATGCATGATTGCATTGTGTATATGTTTAAAGTAGAAGGCTGGAGACTGATCAGGACTCTAGTAAACTAGGAGAAGGAGCTACCTCTCTGCTCTTTGCTATCCCTCCAGTTAGGATCCCTCTTGCTCCCCAGAGCTAATACTGGTTGTTGAAGGAAAGCTGATGTTGGTGGTAATATCTGCTTCCCACCTGTGATATATGGTGATCTGAGGGTAGGCTAATTTTATTGGGGCTTTGACATGAAGGAAAATGTGATACATCCCCTCCTCATAAGTTTGTGCAACTCTGTTATTAAACAAACTATGGTAGAAGGCACAGCATTCATAACATATAGTTTGGCCCTATTGGTCCTAAATGCAGAAATGAGCTTCATTCTGAAGACTAGGACGAGCAAGGACTGCAGAATTCTAAAGTTTTTATGCACAACTGAACAAAGGAATTGCTGAAAAATCATGATGCGACAGCTGAATGGCTATTTAGCAGATTCTAAATGTTTTATGGTTTTGGTTCAGATGCAACAGTTAAATAATTGTTTGTTTAAATTGAATTAACACTAGTTTGTTTGCATGTTCAAAGGCAGGGGTAGGCAACCTTTCCCCTTTAAGGGCCGAGGGACTTCAGCTCCCAGAATCCCAGGAGCTATTGGCCAACATGGGACTATTGGCCAACATGGCTGAGGCTTCTGGGAGCTGAAGTCCCTCGGTCCTTAAAGGGGAAAGGTTGCCTACCCCTGTTCAAAGGTGATGAGATGACTAGTTATGGTTTGTTTGAGGAAAACAAGCCAAATTCAAGCTAGGGCCCTGCAGCCAAGCAGTTGCACTGACATTCTGATCATAAACTACAGTTTTATCTTCACTAGTGCATCTTAGATGGAGTTAACTATGGTTTGTTGTTGCATCTGAACACTGTACCAGGTAAATCCATAGCATGTTGCATTTCTTGGCCCCGATGTCTGCCTAACTGCAGAGGCATGAAGGACAAGCAGATCAAAACTGAAACTCCTGATGGGGCTAGAAGACTCTCCTTGGTATATTCACGTGAGGTTAGAAGTGAAAAGTTGCAAGTAACACTATTAAGTTAATTACCTCCTTGAGTAACGGAATGTGACAAAAGTTATTATTAAAAAGTAATGTAATTAGTACAAGTATTTCACAAATGTAGCAAGTAATTCTTTCTAGTTACGGTACTTTCAAAAGTTGGGTGTATTTTGAGAGGAAGTTTTCAAGTGTTATTCTGTTAAAAATCCCAGTTTTCTCCTTTTACAAAAGTAAAGGAAAGTAATAGAAAAATAAAGTGCCACACAACAAGTAATGTAATGAGTACCCTTTCCAACATTACTATGTGGAACAGCAATGAGTTATTTCCCCCAAACTGTCATAAGTAATGGGAATGAAATACTTCTAAAAAGTAATTTGCCCAGCTCAGTTATTCACTAGCCTCTCCTTTGACAGTGTGGTAGGCAACAGCCTCTTTTCTTTGCTCATCTGCCACTGACAAGCTCTCTGTCTCCAGTCTGGTTGCCTAACTTTGCAGCAGCCTTGCAAGGGATTTAAAAGGACAGTACCCCCCCACCCCATCCCAGCGTGGTCTAAAAAGGAATATATGTTAAAAGCAAACTTTTGTGTGGGAGTTATACAACCCTCCAGATGTTGTTGAAGTATAATTCCAAGTACGTAGGGAGATCTTGTAACACCTTTGAAACTAGTAAGCTTATCACAAGGCAGTTACAAGAATGGGAACAGAAAGGAACAGAATGGAATGGAAAGGGGCAAAAACGCATGTTAGTGGACAGGAGAACGCCACCGATGCCACCGGGAGTCCCCAAGCCGTTCTCCAGTCGTTCCTGGCAGTTGATTTTTGAAGGACAATTTTGAACTGTCCTTCAAAAATCGACTGCCAGGAACAGCTGAGGAATGGCTTGGGGACTCCCGGTGGCATCGATGGCATTCTCCTGTCT
This sequence comes from Phrynosoma blainvillii, assembly GCA_026167975.1. Taxonomy (NCBI): domain Eukaryota; kingdom Metazoa; phylum Chordata; class Lepidosauria; order Squamata; family Phrynosomatidae; genus Phrynosoma; species Phrynosoma blainvillii. Next base: position 162,413,910 of record JANUYF010000004.1, read on the forward strand.
GGTAACATGCGTTTTTGCCCTGTTCCATTCCTTTCCGTTCCCATTCCTTAAGTGCCGTGTGATAAACTTATAAGAATGCAGCTGCCTAAAGTCCAGCTCAGAGGAAAACTACAAAGAAGGTGGACTCAGAATGCTAGCAATTCTAAGGAGTTTAGGCAAAATCGTGGCTTCTGACTTCACCCAAGATTGAGTAGTCTTCGCCATGATTTCACCTAGTCTACTCAGTCTTGAGTGAAGTCAGAAGCCATGATTTTGCCTAAACTCCTCAGAATTCTGAGTCCACCTTCTCTGCAGTTTTCCTTCTGATCTGGACTTCTGGCAGCTGCGTTGTTAGTCTCAAAGGTGCTGCAATATCTCTCTAATACTGATTCTACAGACTAACAAGGCTATATCTTATAATTCCTAGCATTCCTCACCACTGGCTATGCTGTCTAAGGGAGGTTGCAGACTGCCAGAAATAGTGCAAATTGAGCCCACTTTTAGGGTTAGGGTTAGTGCTAGGGAATCATGGGAATTCTTTTTCTGAGACATTGAGCCTTTTCTGTCAGAGAGCTCTGGCGCCACAATAAAATACAGTTCCCATGATTCCCTAACCCTAACCCTAACCGTGCACTCAATTTGCACTATTTCTGGCAGTCTACAACCCCCCTAAGACTACTGGAATTTGAAGTCCAGTTATAGCCTAAGTGCTACATGATTCCCACCTCTAATTCTTATTTATATAAGTTCATGAAGCTACAAAAATGCATATTGTCCCTTTAAAAATTGCAGTCAGCATTGGTGGTGTTTTGGAAACTCCTGGCCTTGCCAGATTTCTTAAAGCTTCAGTTGCCTGCAGTCCTTTTACGGAACTCTCCAGCCAGCTTTCTTCTGCAGTACTCTGTCCAAGGTCCTGACCATGCTTGACATTTTCATGACCTCTCTCTTCCTGGTGTGACACAGGGCTATCAGCCAGTGATTGTGTTATGGCTCTTTCCCTGGAGTGTGCATGGCAGAGTTCATAAGTGTACACACACACACACACACACGCACACAGATGGCCCTTGTCCTAGGGAACTATCTCTGAAGTATGACAGCAGGGAGACAACAGAGAGTGGAGAGAGAGAGAGAACACAAGCAAATGTTGTTAGATTAGACTTAATTTAATTGGTTAAGGGGTTGCAGAATGGAGACTGCAGTCAAGATATAAGAAGAAGACTAGGAATGGGAAGGGCAGCTATGAAAGAACTGGAAAAGATATTGAAGAGCAAAGACATACAACTGAGCACTAAAGTCAGAATCATTCAGGCCATTGTATTCCCAATTACCATGTACGGATGTGAGAGCTGGACAGTGAAGGAAGCAGACAGAAAGAAAATCAACTCATTCAAAATGTGGTGCTGGAGAAGAGTACTTAGGATACTGTGGGCAGCCAAGAAGACAAACAAATGGGTTCTTGAACAGATCCGACCAGGGCTCTCCTTGGAAGCTAAGATGATCAAGTGAGACTATCGTACTTTGGCCACATAATGAGAAGGCATGGATCACTAGAAAAAACACTAATGCTAGGAAAGGTAGAGGATAGAAGAAAGAGACGAAGACCACAAACCAGATGGATAGACTTGATCAGGGGATTTATGGGCAAGGGCTTGCTGGATCTGGACAAGGCAGTGGAAGATAGGGATTCCTGGAGATGTCTCATCCCCAGGGTCGCCATGAGGAATTGGTTCAACAACAACAAAGGGATTGAGACAATGGTTTCTGACAAAAGATATGAGAGAAAAGCTCTTTCTTTCTAGGTGTTCTTGTGGAGGCCTTGGCTCAAAGAGCTGGAGGAATAGTTTTAGGAAGGGATAATGGCAAAAGAAAGAATGGATGAGATGAGAAGATCATTATGAGCTTTAAAAGGGACAAGGAGACCGTGGTAGAGAGCTGAAGAGGGGCTAGGGCCACCTCAAGGCAATTTGTTGCCTGATTTCCCCAGTTCAGTGCCTGGATACTGGCTAGTCCAGCAGATGAATCTTGAAGTATTTCTGGCTCTCTCTGCCATGTTTGAGGGCAGCAGGCTAAATTAGGGGGAACTGGCTTTGTCTTTCCACATCTCCCACTCTATGGCCCCAGCACTTGCTGCCTCTAGCATCCTCATGGTAGAAGGAGCTGTTAAATGGTCTGAATGATGAACGTGCAAAGTGATAATGGCTGCAGGGTTCTGGGTAGAGAAGAACAAACCTAGGCTTGGCAAGGGAAGGCTGCAGTGATCTAAAGCAGGAGCAAAATTCTGAGTTCCAGCAGAGGACCCAAAGAAGATATGACGTGTCTGTAGCATAATTTAAGTTTCCTAAAGCTTCAGCCTTTGCTAAGGAAACAAAAATATTGAATATCAAAAATGTCAAAGCCAAGCCTGTTAGGGTCTAGCTCTAAATTAGCAGACTAGCAGAGTATGTGCTCTTGTCTAACTATGCTTCCCTAAGAACTGAGACTGACTCCAAAAAACAACAAACACATAGTTTGTAGTTTAAAACAAAAGTTTGCTAATGGCATTAATCTATATTTACAGTTGAAAATATTTTGAAAGAATGTCAGTTAGTCCCAAAGGGGGAGTGACCTAAATCACATGGTTAATTTGAATATGAGAGAGAGAGAGAGAGAGAGAGAGAGAGAGGAGAGTTTGCATGCAGGAATTCTTTATCTGTCTAAGGAGGGGGAAAGAGAATGCGAAAATCTTACAACAGTCCCCACTTAACTCTCTTAAGTGGGAATGCATGCTTTGGGGAATGGCAGGAAAAGAGGACATAACTGCAATACCATTTCAGACATGATCAGCAGCTGGTTTTGGAGCTGCTTACAAGAGGCTACTCAGTGACTCTGGAATCCACCAACCATCTGTCTGAATGCTGAAAGAACAGGCATTTCCATGTTAGCTTGCTCCATCAGCAATAGCACTTAGAACTCACAGTGGTACATTAGCATGAGAACCACCGGCAGCAGTGAAACTTGCAGCATGTTAGTGCCATAGTTGGTAACAGGTGTTGTTTTAGCAAGCACAGGATTATTGCACAGGAATCCCCTAGGGGGGAAACAAAAATGTTTAAAGTGAATTAAAAATTGAACTTCAATAGAGTGTTCCCTCTCACTCCAGCTGTTCCTGAAAGCCAGGGCTTGGTAAACTCAACTGAGGTGTATATTCCAGAACAGCTCCTAATGGAATCTAGTGATGTGGGGTCACAGTTCACTACATTTATATTGATGTAGCCTTAAAATGGAGGTGCTTTTTAAAAAACATCAAAATCCCAACCCTGCCCCAAGCCGCTTTTTCAGCTAGTTGTGTTGGGAGAAGAGATTGAGAGTGTGAATGAAGCCTGCCATTCCCTTTGTTTCAGTAGTTTTTTACCCAGGTGAATTCTTAGGGATCCTAGAGTCTTTATGGACGTTATCACATGTGGGCCAGAAAGTGAAAATAAAAGTGGAAATGAGGCATTACGAAAATAAACTGAAAATAAACTTGTTTCCGCAAACGTCATTACCTTAATTGCGAATTTACAGCAAGCGCAAAGAACGTCCACACACAAGCGAAAATATCCCATAACTGTAGTAGAAATGAGCCTCTTGCACATGCGCAGATAGAGGAATGAGCCTCTTGCACATGCGCAGATAGAGGAATGCTTGCGGGAACCATGGGTAATGACGGGGAAATGCTCCCCAATACGTATTTGGCGATCACATTTGTGGTAAATGCGGAATCACCCTCATTGCGCAATTGCATTTCCTGAAGAAACTGAAATTCAAAAGATCTCGGATCTTTCCACTTTCTGTCAGGGTTCTGTCGGGGTTCTGTGCGACGTCGTGTGAAAACACGGGCCAATAATCCGGTATCGTTCAGGATTTCGTGTGGATTTTGTTTGGATTGGGCCCCGTGTGATAACGTCCTTTGACATATATCAGAGGGATGTCAAAGGAAAAATAAGTTCGAATTGGTAAGATTCCCTGAAAGCTAGCCTATCTAGCACTTCTGATCTCAGTCTACATTGGATCATTGCAAGTATGGCCATGGCAGGTATTTTCAAGGATACACTCTTGATTCTATGAAATAACAAGAGGATCCAAGAGGTCTATCCCTAGCCAATATGGGCAGTACAAACACCACAAGTTGCAAGAAGTAGTAAATGTTTGTGAAGTTCCTAGAAAGGAACAGGAAGGCCTGAATACTTCCGGTATCTGTAGTAAGGCTGGGGTAGGACACACACAGCCCTCCCACTCTTGTTGGATTCCACATCCCTACCTAACTGGAATGGCCAATGGTAAATGATGATGGGAGTTGCAGTCCAGGATGTCATAGGCTCCCCAACCCCTACTGTAAAATCTGGTCTCTGCTTCTGTAAGAAGCTGGATGAGAGCCATGTTCTTAGATCCCAGTTTCTATCAGTTTCAGCCAGCCTGGCCAATGGTAAGAGTTAATGGGGAAGACTGTTCATCTATAGAGAGGGCTACATGTTTCCCATGCATTCCTGTTCCCACTGTCATGCCAACTTTCATCCTTCTTCAAAATGCTAAAGACTACAAGCTAACACAGAATTAGATGTCCATAGACTTCAAGTAAGCTTAGATATACTAGTCTACTTGCTGGATCATGACCACAGGTGTTTTCACCCACTGATCATGACCACAGGTGTTTTCACCCACTGATATCTATTGATCTCTGTGACACCTAGGTTTCCATTCAGAAAGACAAACCAGGATTAGCAATTTAGGTTGCATCCGCACTGCAGAAATCCAGTTTGACACTGCTTTAAGTGCTGTGGCTCAGTGCTATGGAATTCTGGAATTTGTAGTTTGTTGTGGCACCAGAGTATAGCCATGGTTCCATCCTGTGAAATCCTCGAATTTGCAGATTTGTGAGGGGTATTGAGAACTCTTTGCAAACAGGTGCAAGAGCGCTTCAGTTCATGATTCCTAGTATCTCAATAAACTACAAATCCCAGGATTGCACAGGATGAAGTCATAGCAGTTAAAATGGTATAAAACTGCAGTAAAGGAGTAATGACAACACTCTTAGCTGTCCTGGAAATGGTGTAGTTCAGGGGAGGGCTAGATATAATATTTGGGCAGCTGCTTAAAGCTTCAAGCCAGCATTGAGGGAGATAAAAAGGGAATCCTGTCATCAGTCACCAGTTTGTAGCAGTCATTTGGTGTCATCCACACGTGTCAAACAATGGCTTGCAGGCCATTTTGAGATGTGGGACTAACTGAACTTATTAACCACTAGCCATATTTGTAACTTATTCTGACTCTAAGAGGATGAGGCCTGGGCACATTGGCTTCTGTCATTTGATCCTAACATCTTTCCAATGTGAGGCAGGAGAGAACAAATGAGACAACGTAAGTGGGATGGGGCATAAGATGCCCAGTGCTCAAGGTTGTACTGGGAGTTTTAGGGCTCTAGCCTCTGAGTCTCCAAGGGAAGAAACCAAATCCTAGAGGGCAAAGGGCAAGGGCTGCAGCATACTTTCTTGACCTTTTCTATGAAAGCATCTAAACAACAACACAAATTAGTAACAATCGTGTTAATAAATCCACATCCAGATGCAATAGACTCCAGCACACTCAGCCCCCAGTCCAACAGATGTTGTCAACATGGCAAATCAGAGACCATCAGTCACCAATAAATGGTTTATTGACCAGGGTTTCCTTCTCCATAGGTTCACAATAATGGGTCATGTCCAAGCAGGGCCTGTTACATCACAGCCTTTGGCCAGTAACTGACGTCTTCTTTTTTAAGGCAAAGTACCCTTGTAGTAAGCCTTCCCTTGGGGCTCTAAAGTTCCCAATCTCTTATACATATCTTCAATGGCTGACCAAGGCTGTTATCACTAGGTTCACTGGGTACAGTGATGACCCCTAGGCCTCCTTTGATGGCTGGGCTGTCTGTCAAACTTTCTGAAGCAGCTTCTACCCAGGAAGTCTTACTGGACCAAGGGTCTCCCAGTCTGGCCAGTTTAGTTGCAAAGTCACACTGGCTCCTTCTCTCCCTTCTGCTTGTTTCTCCCTTCCTTTCTACACATCGTCCCAGCTAGCTCCTGCTCTGCTGAAGCCAACAAGCAGATGAGTTGCTTTCTTTCTTCTTTGGCATTGTCTGCTCTTCTGGTCCCTCCTGACTGTCATAAATAGTGTTCTTATTTCTACAGTTTCCCTTGGATGCCTGACCAAGGTCTACCCTAGTGAGTCCTTCCTCTTGTTGTTACTATTGTGTGTCTTCAAGTTGTTTCTGACTTACAGGACCTCTAAAGAGAACCTATAACAGGGATTTCTTACAAGGTTTGTTCAGAGGGGGGTTGCCTTTGCCTTCCTCTGGGGTTGAGAGTGTGACTTATTCAAGATCACTCATGGGTTTCCATGGCCAAGCAGAAATTCAAATGCTGGTCTCGGAGAATTGTAGTCCAGTGCTCAAACCACTACACCGGGGTAGGCAACCTGATCTAGCGGGTGTATGGGCAACCCTCGGAAGACATATTATTATATCAAGGAGGGGTAGTGGCCTGTCAGTATTCTCCTCCATGCCACCAGAATAGGCCGCCTTCATCTTTTGAGCAAAACCTTTCTTTGATTCTGCTAAATCATGTGTCTTGTATATTTACCATCCTAAATGTTTGTAAAAGATAACATGTGGCTGGGAACACACAGGGAGAAATCTAAACACTTAGAAGAGATAATAGCTGACTTAGACCAAGATATAACATATTGCTGGGAAAGCTCAGGGAGGAATTTAAACACTTAGAAATGTATGCAGCTGGCCTAGACCAAGAGACATAACAGCGGCAGTTAATTAAACAATTAGATATGATTGAAATTGATATATTGTCAAAAATATGTTACAAATTGAATGCAGAGACTGACAAAACCTGGAAAAAAAGTTATTTTGTATATGTCAGAAAAATGAGGGAGAAAAATCCAAATTGAAGAGAATTGAAAAAGAAGAACTATTAAAAGACTTGTGAACAATTGAAAGAATATAGAGAAAAAAGTGGCGAAATGAAGAGTGGATGTATTAAATCAAGTTTTCAAGTAACATAAGAAAGAAGCAAAAATAAAGACTAATGGGAAAAGATAAGCATGAATAAGATGTAGAGTTGACAGGAAGTTAGAATTAGCAAGATATGAATTAAATAGCAAGTAGTTAAGAAGATCCGATGATAGAATGCCTTAGGAAGTAACAAATGGTTATTTTGGATGTGTATTTTTAGATTACAGAATAACTAATTAGGAAGTGAAGACTATGCTGTATGAATGAACAGATATGAATGTTATATGTTATATGTAGTGTTGTGTTGTATATAATAATAATAATAATAATAATAATAATAATAAGGCATACTAGCAGCTGGAATAGCTTTAGAAGGAATCTAAAGACAGCAGACTTTGAAGTGGTGTTGGGCCTATGGCTAAGACTTGTGAAAACAACCACCTGATTGATGGCCTAGGAAGGGTATGATCTAGGAGTGACATGATCTTGGAGAAATCTATAAATTTATAAAACTCCTAAGAAATTGGCACAAGGTTGGAGCTTCAGTGCAAACCTTAAGGCCTGAGTCGCCCATGCCTCTTGATGGCTACAGAAGGGGTCCACTCCGCTGCTATTTCTCTGGGGCTCTCAGTGTCTGAATGGAGGTGTTTGCTTGGTATGATTTACACATGTTCCGTTGTATAGCATACTGGTTGTGTAATAAATCATAAGGCTTTTGCAACCACAATGGGTGTTTTGTATTGCTTCTGAATCACAGAAAAGAAGCTCCTTGCCTTTGGCAAGGCACGGGGTTACAGGTTCCCCAACCTGTAAAACAGAGGGCAGTGGCAGCTGGTAGCTCTGATGTTCTGGGTTTTAGTTTGAATTTGAAAGGAGCTATCCAAGGTGCTGAGTCCATTTTGGGACGAATTCAAAGATACAGCCATGGTAGTCTGTAGAGTGGAGAGATCTTGTAGCACCTTCAAGACTAACCGAAAGAAAGAAGTTGGTAGCATGAGCTTTCATAGACTTAAGTCTACAAAGGCTCATGCTGCCAACTTCTTTTTTTTCAGTTAATCTCTAATGTGCTACAGGATCTCTCTACATAATTGTTTTGGGGATAGAGTGCAGCACCTTGGATACCTCCTTTAAGCTCTGAATTAAAATCTGGAGTGTAATCTAAAACATACCAGAAAAAGAGAGAGAGAGAGGCAGGCATTGGAGCATTCAATGTTAGAAGAACCTATCTTCAGGACTGCCTCCTCCCATATAATCCACCCCACGCACTCAAGTCCTCTGGGAGGAATCTGCTGCAGCCTATTAATAATAATATATAATTTATTTATATATCCCACTTCTCTATTAAAACTAGACTGTCTGTAACCGCCCAGAGGACCTTTTCGGCAACCGCTCCCAGACTATGGAATGGCCTGCCGGATGAGATCCATCATATTACCACCTTAAACAGCTTTTAAAAAGCTGTTAAGACGGATCTCTTCCAGCAGACCTTACCTGAATAAATATCTGGCCACCAAAAGATAGCCCAACCCACTTGTCCCTGATTCTGTTGCAGTTATTGTTTATTTGTGTTATTATTTTAAGTGTGTTTTTAAATTGTCAATTGTTTAATAGTATGTTAAGAGGGGTGGGATTGCGGGATATGGAATGTATATTTTAATGTTGTAAGCTGCCCCGGTTGTGTTACACGGAGAGGCGGGATAGAAAAAAATAATAATAATAATAATAATAATAATAATAAGCATGGGTGTTGGAGGTGGCCATCTTGGTAATAGCCAGAGGGGACCAGGAGAGGGCTTGGCAGGCTATTCCTGAGTGTTGGGGTGGAGAGCTAGGAGAGCGGATGAGCCTTGGTGAAGGCAGAGGTCCATTTCCCTCCTTCGAACTTTCATATTTTTCTCTGCTGTTGCAGTCAGCAGTTATATTGCCGAGACTGTAAATGGAAGTGCTTTGAGTTTTAAATGGGCTGTCAGAAAACATTTGGCACTGGCTGGAGGAGGTTGGGAAATGACAGCTTATTTCAGTTTAAAACAAAGTGCTGCTACTGTGGCTGCCAAATTCTGAGAACTGAGCACTGGAGGCTGTTCAGCTCGGTCATTTTGCTGCTTTGCTCTCCTTCCTCTGCCTGTATAGTGAGAGCCAAAAGGAGAAGATGTGGAAGTGTGTGTGGGGGTCTCCTGAGGATGACTCTCTTCTTTTCTGTAATTAAAATAGGAGTAAAATTTTAATGTGTTGGTTGGGAGGGAGGGGGGTCCCTGACTAAGGCCCTGAAGTCTTGGTTTGGTTGGTCAAGTGCCAGGAGAAGTCTGGAAGGCCCTTAAGCCTCTCTAAGCAGATGTTTTGCTATATAAGATTTCCACGCAGCATATTATAAAAGCCCCCATATGTTGGCCATTCCTGTATGTGACCCATAGTCTTTGATAGCTCCAATGGGACATTTCAGGGAAAGCTACTTGTTTTTAGAAACAAGTGTCCCTGAGAGTAGCATTACAGGGGTAGGCAATAAAAGGGAATAGGGAATGAAAGCTGCCACATCAGAGCCTGTGGAGAGGAATAGTTATCTACAAGTATCATTTCCTGTGCTCTGCTAAGGCAGGGATGGGGAAGGTATGAGGATTCTCCTGGCTTTACCCAGGCATTCATGCTATGAACTTCTCTAGATCTGCATGAGCCCCATCCAATGGCTTAATGGGGCAGCATGATGTAAAACAGAGTGAGAACTATCTGTTCAGTCAGTAGTATAAGAGCTTCCAAATAGGAATCAAATAGTCTTGGGTAGGGCAAAGTTTCCACACCCCTCTTTAAAAAAATAAATAAATACAGATCATAAAGATGAAATAATTGACAATTACAGCAGGACCATCCATCCTACCATTTCATCCACCTTCCAGCGTCTCCTCTGAATTCTAAGCTGTGCACCCATGTGCTTCTGTGTTGGAGTGTGAAGGAAAAGGAAACTAAAAAACAAAACAAAAGGCCAAATGTAACCAGGTGGTTTTTCCTGGTAGCAAGGACACTGTATGTCAGACTTGGCTAAATTCAGTAGCTCTGTGTAGCGATAAATCCAGCCAGTTGTAGCAACTAGGAGTTTATTGAGAACACACAGCCAGTAATTCACCAGTCAGCGTTTAAGCCAGAACTGCCCCACTACAGCAACATGCCATATTAAATTACTGGGCTCCACCCCACACCTCTTGGCGCAAAAACCAGCACCCACCTTCAATTCCCACAGCTCTTCTTCCCCTACCAAGTCAACCCCCCTTTCTCCATGTTCTCACCAGATATATTCTTCTCCAGCTGAAACACTCTACCCAGCTCCCCTCCTGCCAGATACCTCCCGACACCAGCCAACCTCCTAATAATAATAATAATAATAATAATTTTTATTTTTATACCGCCCTGTGGCGAGCCAATCCGGGCGGTGGACAGGATAAAATACCATACAATATAAAATCTAAATAACTCCCACCTCCCCCCCCTTAAAAAGTTATTAAATCAAAAACAATTTAAAACAGTTACAGCCAAATAAAATTACATTACATAAATTAGACAGCTATAAGCTATCGTCCCTTGTTGGTTCAACTCTAAGGGATTGTAAAGGTTCAGAGAGGAACAGACAGGTACAGAGAGGGAGGATCCCGATAAACCCGAGGCCAGGCAGTTTAGTCCGGAAAGGCCTGCCAGAAGAGATCCGTTTTGATAGCTTTTTTAAAGCTATCTAAAGATGTTAATTGACGGATCTCATCCAGCATGCAAAAGCAAAAGCAAAGCAGCTTCATTTATATACTGCAAGGGTAGGCAACCTTTCCCCTTTAAGGGCCAAGGGACTTCAGCTCCCAGAATCCCAGGAGCTATTGACCAACATGGGACTATTGGCCAACATGGCTGAGGCTTCTGGGAGCTGAAGTCCCTCGGCCCTTAAAGGAGAAAGGTTGCCTACCCCTGATATACTGCTTCCTACCACGCTATGGGTATATACCGCTTCATACCACATGCATTCCAGAGGCCTAACTTTCTCAAAACTATCCTACGTCACAGCACTACTCCCAACCCCCCATCCCAAGCAACCTGCATTTCACAAAAACCAACTACCTTTCCCAAACACTAACCCACCTATCATCTCCCAAACAACTACAACTATTATACCCCCAAACAAACATCTGACAGAACTCATGCATGCAGGCATGGTTCTGGCATTGTACCACCAGTGTTCTGGGGAGAGGCTATTGTGGATTAGCACTGACTATGCTTTAATTCATTGTTGTTAAGCATCTTAATGGAGAGAATATCAGCTTTACAAATGGGTACATTAGAAGAATAGGAAAATGGCTACCTGACAACCTATCCTCTTTATAATAATAATAATAATAATAATAATAATAAAATTTATTTATACCCCGCCCAATGGTACACCAATCCGGGCGGCTTACAGATTAAAAGTGAAATCCAATAAAACATATAATACAGAAAACACCCCCCCCTTAAAACAATATTAAATCAACTCGATTTAAAAACATCACATATTAATTAATTAAAACCTAATACCAAACTTAACTAAGCCTGATTCAGTGTTCCATCAATGATGGGGCCACGTAAGGAACATCCATTATACAGGGATGGTTGTCTGAAGAGGATGGTTCGATTTAAAAGGTAACTAGTCCGGGAAGGCCTGCCGGAAGAGATCCGTCTTGACAGCCTTTTTAAAGCTGTGTAAAGATGTTAATAGATGGATCTCGTCCGGCAGGCCGTTCCAGAGCCTAGGGGCGACGACTGAGAAAGCCCTCCGGGAGGTAGCCGCAAGCCTCGATTTCTGAGGCTGCAGCAAGTTTCTCCCGGAGGACCAAAGTGCGCGGGGAAGATTGTATGGGGGAAGGCGGTCCCTGATATAGTTTGGACCCAAGCCATTTAGGGCTTTAAAGGTGATAACCAACACCTTGTACTGGGTCCGGAAACTCATAGGCAGCCAGTGGAGGGACCTCAGAACCGGAGTAATGTGGTCCCTCCGAGATGTTCCTGATACAAGCCTGGCCGCCATATTCTGTACTAATTGAAGTTTCCGAACCAGGTACGAGGGTAGCCCCGTGTAGAGTGCATTGCAGAAGTTGAGGCGGGAGGTTACCAATGCGTGCACCACAGTCTCAAGATCCCTTACTTCCAGAAAAGGGCACAGCTGGCGTATCAGCCGAAGCTGTGCTCCTGACCGTCGCATTCACCTGATTAGCCATCAGGAGCGACGAGTCAAGGAGCACCCCCAGACTGCGAACACAGTCACTGGAGGAGAGTGTGACTCCATCCAGGACTGGAGGTTGCAACCCAATTCTTGGTTTCGGGGCCGCTACCGTGAGCACCTCCGTCTTGTCTGGATTCAATTTCAATCTGTTTTTCCTCATCCAGCCCATTACCGCTGCAAGACATTCATTGAGAGAAGAGTTGCCATTGGAATTCGACGCCGACGAACGAGACACGGAGAAATAGATTTGGGTGTCATCAGCGTACTGATAACACCCAGCACCATAACTCCGTATGATCTCACCCAGCAGCTTCATATAGATGTTAAATAATATCGGGGACAAAATAGCTCCCTGAGGGACCCCACAGGTGAGGTCTCTCTTTCCGGAGCTACAGTCCCCGAGCAGCACCCTCTGGGACCGACCCGAGAGGAAGGACCGGAACCACTGCAAAGCAGTGCCCCCGATACCTAACCCCCTCAGGCGGTCCAAGAGGATGCCGTGATCTATTGTGTCGAAAGCCGCTGAGAGGTCTAGGAGCACCAACAGGGTCACACTACCCCTGTCGATGCTCAGACGCAGATCGTCGGTCAAGGCAACCATGGCAGTCTCTACCCCAAAGCCTGTCCTGAAGCCGGTTTGAAATTGGTCAGTTTTCATATATAGCCTTGTGACTGAAAGGCTGAGGGTGTAACTCACAATCCTTTTTTTCAGACAATTATCTCCGACAGCTTCGACCAGTACATGTTTTCAGGCAAAATGGCCACTTCTCTTATTTTTGGCACATGCACACATACACGCAAGGGATGCAGTGTCTTAGTGGTTAAGACACCAATTCTGATGATTGAAAGGCTGGCAGTTTGAGGCCTGAGTGTTGCATGACGGGTTGGGCTCCCATCACTAGTCCCAGCTTCTGCCAATCTAGCAGTTCGAAAGCATGCAAATACAAGTCAATAGATAGGTACCAATTTGGTGGAAAGGTAACAGTGTTCAGCGCAGTCATGCTGGCCACATGACCACCAGAGTAGTCCTTGGACAATGCTGGCTCTTTGGCTTAGTAATGGAAATGAGCACCATCCCCTAAAGTCGGTTACAACTAGACATTCATGTCAAGGGACTACTTTACCTTTTTAGAATCATAGAATCATAGAATTGGAAGAGACCCAAAGGGCCATCCAGTCCAACCCCCTGCCATCCCAATCAAAGCATCCCTGACAGATGGCCATCCAGCCTCTGCTTAAAGACCTCTAAGGAACACAATACAGCAAAAGTGAGGCAAATGTTGGCCTTCCAGAAGTTTTGGTCTACAGTTCCCACCAGCCCCCACAGTATGGCTAGTGGTAAGAGGGTGTGGGATTTGAAAGCCAAACCATCTTCTGAACCCAAAATTCCTCATCCCTGAAGATTTCAAGGACAAAACAATGACAAAAGGAGGACCAATGGCACTTCTGGCACAAAACAAGAAGCCAAGACCTCCCCCAAACCATGGGCCCCCACCTCCTTTGCTCCCAACTTGATTGGTTACCAGCATCAGATTGCCACAGGCCACTGACATCATTTCCATGACTTTTCACAGGTTGCCAGGTGGCCACTTTTGGGCATTGCCTTTGCTGTGGCCTAAATTTGCAAAATTGATTCTATAAGATTTTGAAAGTGAATGTTGCGTGCTTTAGTCTTACCTATTAATAATGTTGATTTCAGATAGGCATGAAATAGATTTCACATATTAATATCAAGGGAATTACCTTGTCAGATCAGACAAAAACTCTATCTAACTTGGCATTTTAAACGATAGCAGTGCATACTGCTTCATGTCATCTATCAAGTATTGCACCAGGCTGGTGTTTATGCTTCATCTGGTGGGATTGTATGTCCAGAAACTTTTTTTGCAGGGCCAGATGACAAGTTTGATAGATGACTTCATTTTGTCTTTTGGGATTTTTCAAGGGTTACCTTCACCCAATCCACAGAGAAGGACACAGATGGTAACGTAATTACTATAGAAGGCTGCTCCTGGTGATAGTAGTAAAGATATGAAAACTATGGAGTTTTCAAAGAATATGAGAGTGGCTTGATTAATCTTTGAGAGTTGGTTTATTTGTAAATCAACAGAAATGAGCAAAATGAAGGAAACAGGAAGGCCGTTTTTGCAAGTAACATGAGAAATAGTTCTTCAGATTTTTTTCAGTACTTATGCAGAAAAACATGAAAATCCAGAGCAAATAGTGTGTCAGTTGGTAGTTTATGTAGGAAACCATTACATGTCTGTAATTCTGTGTATGATTCAGTTGAATGACATTTTAAATATTGATTATTATGTTTATGATTTTCCAAGCCTATAAAATCCTATAAAATCCTTGAATATTTGCTTGTTATGCAGTGACTGCTTGGGAAAAAATGTGAAGGGGAAACTCTTCAAGAGTGAATTCAGTCCTACCTTTATTTCAGGCATTTCAGGGACATAAGACTGTATGTATGTATGTGAGTGGACCAAAGGTGCCATTTAGTTTTTGAAGTTTTCTCCATATGGTACTAGATGCAACATTAGGCTGGTTTGGCAGGACTCTCTTTCAGTCCCTTGCAGTTCTTTGCATTGCAACCAAACCAGCTCCAACGTCCTGAATAGAAGTAGATTTGATGGTAGACAGAGAGGCTGCAGTGAGAAGGTGAACTGTCTCCTTCCTGATTCCACTGACAGAATGATACCTTCCCTTGCATTCTGCCCTAGGAAAACTTCTGACAACTGGTTTTCAGCTATTGCATACAATAGAAATACCCACTCTGCTAATGAAGTCATATAGATGTTTACAGGAAACTAAAACCCATATTGTTCAGTGGCGCTTACTCACTGGTAAGTGTGTTTAGGACTGTAGCCTGTGTGCAGTTTTTCAAAGCAAAGTAATCTTGTAATCTTTTTTATTCTATTCTGTGCATGTAGTAAACTAGCATATTAGTTTGGAGCAGGGAGAGAGAAAGTTCTTCCACTAGTTTATCGCATGCAACATTTTAAAAAAGAAAAATAGTAATAACAAGGAGGACATTTTAAAAATCCTGTTCTTATGCAGTGGTAGAATTCTACCTGCCTGCATAATATGTGGAATGGTTCTAATGCACATTCTTGTGGAACAAGAAGCAGCAGATAATTTGGAGGCAAAGTATCCAAAGGGGAAAAAATATAGTACTGGCCAGTCTTATAACTGAATTTTTAAGAGACTGAGGCAAATTCCTGGAAGATATGAACATTAGCAGCTTTTAACTAGGATCCTCAGGCATCTGTCCTAATGCATTGGGTGTCCCACATAACCTCAAACTGCTGGAGGCTAGGGGTGGGGAGCAGAAAAAAAGTGTACTGTGAAAGTACTATGTGTTGTCAAAACTTCCTGAAGCATCTACATCAGGGGTAGGCAACCTTTCCCCTTTAAGGGCCGAGGGACTTCAGCTCCCAGAATCCCAGGAGCTATTGGCCAACATGGGACTATTGGCCAACATGGCTGAGGCTTCTGGGAGATGAAGTCCCTTGGCCCTTAAAGGGGAAAGGTTGCCTACCCTGATCTACATCATAGGAACAGTCTAGAGCTAGAAAGGGAATATGAATCTAGTGGTGATCCTTTTTCTTCAACCTTATTTTGGGAGGCAGACACCATGGAACCCTCTCAGACATAGACCTCTACAAATGATGAGAAGAACAACCAGGAGCTATGCCATTTCGAGCAGCCACCAGAAGTGCATCTCCTACTGATGTCCTCTGATCCTAGTTGCCACATTTCTGGAAGTCCTTTGGTTCCTGGTATCCCACTTTCCAAGCCAATCCAGACTCAAATGTTGCAGCCCTTTCTCAGACAACTTGGCATGCACCACTGGAGAGCACAAATAAAATGCTATCCCTTAAAGCAAGTGCTAATCATCTCCCATCAAAATTAGACCAAAACATCAGTGCTTTTCTGCATTGGCATTTCATATCTCCAACTTGATTTTAAATGTGATTTTAAATGTTACTGAGTAAGCAAGAAATCTTGCCTGCATGGCAAAGTGTATTCATTCGCTCTCCATAATACCTTGCCCTGCTCATGGCACTGTTGGCATGCCAGAGATCCATTACCCAGGAAGATGCTGTCCTGGCATATTTCCATATCATATCTACACTGAAATTGGATGCTGGGTGTGTGCAGTGACATCCAGGTCAATTTATTTTGCCTTGTGTAGCTTCATTTTCCAATCTGTCTTCATTTGTCTTTTCTCTAGTTTTTGTACTTCCCAGGCAACAAATTCTATTCTTGTCACCTAAATTCTGTCCTTGGTCCTGATTCATTCAACTTGAAATGACTGAAGCCAGTTATTGCCAGAACTCAAGGTACTTGCCATTGTTCCCTTCACATCACCAGACAGTAGCCCCCCTCAAAGCTTAGCCTTGACTCCCCAAGGTAGTTCCACTCCCTTGCCAAAAAAAGGGGGGGGCAACAAGCAAAAAAGTAGGGTTGGGAAATTGTGTGGTGCTCCAGAGGCTATTGGACTATAGCTCCCAATAGCCCTCTCCAACATATGGTGCAGAATGTTGAGAGTTGCCATTGAACAATGTCTGGAGGATTGCATGCTCTCCATTCCTAAAAGAGTCAGCAGCAGTTGGAAAAACATGGACTAAATGTGTCTCTGATGATAAATAAACCTTGTAGTGCCCTGCACATTACTTATCCTACTAACAGAAGCTATCAATAAGGAATGGGTTGTCCCACATGTTTTCCTATGGTTCTTTTCCTGGCCAACAACAAGTATAACAAATACCTTGAATTTTCAGACATTACCAGCATAACACAGCAGGGAAAAGCCTTTTGGCCAATATTAATAGCTATTTTAAAAAAAGTAAAGGTATTCCCCATTGACAGGGTGATCAAGTCGTGTCCAACCATAGGGGGTGGTGTTCATCTCTGTTACGAAGCCAAAGAGCTAGCATTATGTGATCATGTGGCCAGCATGATTGCACAGAACACTGTTTACTTTCCCGCCAAAGTGGTACCTATTTATCTACTTGCATTTGCATGCTTTTGAAGTGTTAGGTTGGCAGAAGCTGGGACTAGTGACAGGAGCCCACCCCATCATGCAGCACCCAACCTCGAACTACCAACCTGCCGATCTTGCAATCATCAGAGTCAGCATCTTAACCACTTGAGCCACTGCATCCCTAGGCTATTCTGAGCATCTAATCAATACAATGGCTATACTTGAGTGTCTAGTCACAAACTAGTTAAGCCATTAAGTTACAGCCTTTTGAGAGAAAAGGGAATAATGTGTTCTAAGAATAAAGGAGAAAAACCATGGAAGAAAAGGCTCCCCATGGCTACTAGTTATGATGAATATACTTCAGAGTACCTAATTGCTGGGAAATGTCATTGTGCTTGTGCAGGCTCCCCAAATCAAACTAGGTACCAAATAAATAAATATTAAAAATTTTTAAAAAATTTAAAAAGGGAAGAATTACACCAACAGAATGAAACTACGCTTGCTGCTTGCAAATACTGCCAAAGGTCCAACAGTCCTGAAGCTTGAGATTCAACAATGCAATTGCATTCACTGTTTCTGAGAATTTACATACTATTGTTTAGTATTTGAATATGAAGAGCTTTATGAATTTCGACAACTGATGTCTGCTAGAATCAAAAGAGGCAAGATATGCCAACAATCCTAAAGCTTTTGCATTTTGTAGTGAAATCTCTTGTGAGCCAGTGTTATTGTAGCTATAATGCTGGGATCAGGAGTAGGAAGATCCAGAAGCATGTCACCACTGAATTGTAAAACTCACTGGGTGACTCTGGGACAAGTCACACTTTTTCTCAGCTTGAACTACCTCACAGGATTGTTGGGAAGATAACATGGGGAAGAAGAAAGCTGTGTATGTAGTCTTTAGCTCATTGGAGGAAATGTGGGGTATAAATGTAATAAATAAGGGACTTCAGGCTACAGTGGTGAAGCGGAGGCATAAGTGTGAGGTCCGGTCTCCTTACTCCCCCACGGAAAGCCCCGCAATGAAGTGGGGAACTTCAATGACTGGATTGGGATAGTGGGGAAACAGGGTTCGATAGAGGCTTCGAAGGGTGAATAGATGCATCAATCAGGAAAAGGAGACAGCATGGGAGACAGCCCAGAAGCTGTGGAACAGGTGAATCATAGAATCATAGAGTTGAAAGAGACCACAAGGGCCATCCAGTCCAACCCCTGCCATGCAGGAACTCCCAATCAAAGCATCCCCGACAGATGGCCATCCAGCCTCTGCTTAAAGACCTCCATGGAAGGAGACTCCACTACTCTCCGAGGGAGTGTGTTCTACTGTCGAACCGCCCTTACTGTCAGGAAGTTCCTCCTAATGTTGAGGTGGAATCTCTTTTCCTGGAGCTTACATCCATTGTTTCATCCAGCTGAAAGTGAAGAGAAGTCGCCTTTAAGGTTCCAGCTTCACCAGCAGCTATTAACTTTCATGTGAGTTGCAACCAAAGAAAATGTATAACTTTTCAAGGGAGAGATGGTTAATTATCACCTCTACAATAGGAAGAAAGAACTCCTTGCAAGAAAAAAAATTCAAAGAAACTTAAACAAACCACAAAACCAAAACATTAGAAAGACAAAAGGGCTAAAGCAAAAGAAGTTTCCTATCTGCATCTGCCCTACTGTTTAATCATTAACTGCCAATTAACTGTTTAACTGATTGTTAATGTGTAACTGTTTAATAAATTTCTTTAGGAGTTGAAGGCATCTCTATAGAAGTAATAAACAAAAAGAAGGCGAATGGAAAAGAATTAATTTTTGAATAGCTGGAATAATCACATTCTCCTAATTATATTAAATGCATATATAGACGAAAAGTTACTATTATAATTGAATTTAATATATATATAAATTGAGACACAAGGCAGTAGATATAGAGGAGGGACTGTGATTAAAAATAAATTTCTGAGGTGATTGAAAGTATATTTTAAAGAAAGGAAATTTTTCCTCTTTTTTCTTTTTTACTTTTTCTTCATTGGACAAGAAATCCAGTTTTAGATTAAGATGTTATAATTGTTTTGATTGTTCTAGTGGATTATTGGATTAGCAAATTGGACTAGAGTAGACTTTAAAACTTGTGATAGAAGATATAATTGCTGTGTTAGAGTAAACTTTACGTTTTGGCTTAGATAAATTTATAAAATTATAAAATTTATGAATTGTATATAAATATATTAATTTAATTGAATATTAGAAAATATCCTTAGAAATTATTATAAATTATTATAGAAATTATTATAGAACCTTTCTCTTCAGACAGGCATTCAAAACAGAATGCTTTTAAAGAATGGTCTGGCGTGCTATATTGTTTTAATGTATTTTAACCATTTTTCTCTTTTTTAAGTATTTGATATTTTAGCATTGAATTTGTTTTAATTATTGTAGTAATTTAATCCTATTTTAATGTACTATTTTTATATGTTTTTAACTGTATGGTTTTTTTAAATGTTGTACGCTGCCTTGACTCCTAGTCTTGAAAGAAGGGAAGGATATAATAATAATAATAATAATAATAATAATAATGCAAATCTGAAATGACAAATAACTATGACACTTTGTTATTTAATTCCTTGTGTTAATTATTTCAAAAAAAGCAGTGAAATTTGCTAGACTTAAAGAAAAACAACTGAAATGGTGGCAAGCTCTAGATCCAAAACTCTAGCTCAAGCTCCAACATCAACAATGACCCTGAGAAGAGGATCCATAGAAATGCCAACAAAACAAATGGATGTAAATCTGACAATACTTCAAGAATTAAGAGATTTTAAGAAAGCAATCAAAAAAGAAATTAGGGATGACATAAGAGAGGAGTTAAAGGAAGTTAGGAAAGAATTAAAACAAGATATACAAAGAGAGTCCAGCAATCTGGCAAAAAAAAAGAAAGATAAAATTTCAGAAGACATGCTGGACATGAGGAAAGAATTAGACAAAAACAAAGATAAAAGATCTGGGAAAAAGACTGAAAAGATAGAAGGAGACAAGGCACAAGAAGTCCAAAATCTACTAAATCATGAACTCAGATACAGGGAAAGATGTGTGAAGCTGTGGGGACTACCTGAAAGAATGTATGAACAACTGTTTGAAAGAATTATCCCTAGTCTAGCAAGATTCATAAACATAATGGAAGAATTAATGGATTCTCACATAGACAAAATCTTCAAACTGAACTCCAAAATAGCAAGGGACAACAAAATACCAAGAGATATTGTGATTGCATTCACAGGGACAAGAATAAAAGACCGAATCATTCCAAAAAAAAAAAAAAAATCTTTCAAGATGAACTAATTATAGAAGGGGATCATATCCAGATATTTAAAGACTTACATCCAATATTTTGAGAAGCAGAGAAAAAATATAAATTCCTAACTTACCAGTTATATAAACATAATATCCAATATAAATGGGGGGAAAGTAGAAGACTTGTCATTTACTTTCAAACAAAAAAGAATATGGATAAACTCTTTGGATAAGGCAAAAGAATTCTACAAAAGATTAATTATGTGGAAAAAAGAGGGGGAGGAGGCGAAGAAAAAAGAGAAAGCATCAACATCTGAGTGACAAGGATGTGAGGATAACCAATACAAAGTACAATACAGAGATACAAAGATGAACAAAAGATGACCAAGACAAAAAAGGAACATTTGAACTAATAGAATCAGGCTCTGACTTAGACCAAGATACAAAAGAACACTCAGAAGAAGAAGGAGAAGGAGAAAAGACAAATACACAAGCACAAGAAAATAAAACAGGGAATGTCAATGAATATAATTTGGGACATGGCTAAAACAGTTATGAGAGGACTACTAATAAAAAGATCTATAGAACTAAACAGGAAAAAAATGAGAAATATAACAAATAAAACAAGAACTGAAAGATAAGGAGGAAAAATTAAGTAGAATCCCAACAAATAAGAAACTACAAAATGAGATCCAAATATTGGAAAAAATTACTACAAGTGACAAACACAATAGAAAAAATAAAAAAGCAAAACAACGGTTTTTTGAGTATGCTAATAAAACAGGGAAATAGCCCATAAACTGAAGAAAGAGAGAGAAAAAAATCTAATTACAGAATTAAAAAAAAAGGAGGGGGGGGGGGGAAACAACCACAAATAAAAAAGCATTATAACACAGTTTTATGAGGGATTTTCCAAATTATTTAAAGAAACAAAAATAATGGACAGCTTCAAAGAAAATTACAAAATATTTAACTCAGAAAAACATTTCTAAAATAAATGTGGTTATTATTGAACACTGATTATAAGATCTTCACCTCAATTTTGGCAACCAGGTTTAAAAAAGTGTTAGAGAATGTAGGGCATGAAGATGAAAATGGGTTCATCCTTGGCAGGCAAATAAGAACCCAATGTAAGAACAATTATAAATCTTATTGAATATTATGATTTGAGAACTGACAAAAATTTATGCTAATATTCTTGAATGCAGAAAAAACATTAGATAATGTTAAATGGGATTTTCTGCTAGAAGTGCTAAACCAAATGGGATGCAGACCAAAATTTAAAGGAAGAATAAAACAAATCTATACCAGTCAGGAAGAACAACTAGTGATAAACAGATAAAGATTCTGGAAATTCCAAATAAATAAAGGGATGAGGCAAGGTTGCCCACTCTTGCCTTTGTTATTTATTTTAGACATATTACTAAATTCAATTAGGAAAAACAACCAGATTAAAGGAACTAAAGTCAAAGGACAAGAAATAAAAATAAAAGCATTGGCGGATGATGTTGTAATTGCTTTTAAAAATCCAGAAGACAGCATTAACCCTATCATTGAAGAACTAAATAGTTTTGGAAATCATGCAGGATTCAAATTAAATAAGGACAAAACCTGGTTGCTAACAAAAAAAAAAAGATGAAGAAAAAAGATTGGAAGAAAAAATAGGATGTAAAATCAAGAATTTTTTTTAGATACTTAGGAATTTGGTTAACCACTAAAAATATTGACCTATTTGAAAACAATTATAATAGTATATGGCGTAACACTGAAAAAGATGTTCAAAGATGGAATAAAAGCAATTGGACCTTACTTGGAAGAATTGTGGCAATTAAAATGAATGTTTTCCCCAAATTAATAAGATCTTTGAAAAATGGAATTTAGAAATCAAGAAATTTATATGGAAGGGGGAAAATGCTAGAATAAATTGGGACATGCTAAGAGACTCAAAGGAAGAGGAGGATTGGCACTCCCAGATTTTCAGTTATATCACGCAGCAGCAAGTTTGACTGGATCAAGCTACAAAGTTCAAAGATGTTAAATTCAGAACAATACAATGCCAGATATGGGTGTCATGCCTGTATCTGGTATGAAAAATCTAAAGTTAACAATGAATTTAACAATCATACTCATATAATAAGAAAAACATTGCTAAAAAACTGGCTGCAAATCAAAAGAAAATTTTACCAAAAATGCCACTTTGGGTTTCATCTCAGGAAGTATTTTTTTGGACGATGGGAAACAAACCAAAAATGGATAACCTATAAAGAATTATTGCATTAAAAAAAGGAGAATAAAATAGATATAAAAACAAGGGAAGATCTAGAAAAACAAGGAAAGAAACTTCATTGGATGAACTACTAACAAATCAAAGAAAGGTTCAAGGAAGATTTTAAAATAACAGGCTTTGAAGAAAAGGAAAATGATCTGGATAGAATATTATGGGCACAAAAAAAAAGAAAGAAAAAGATTAGCAAAATCTAAGATTTTATTGAAAAGAGATTTAGAAAGAAATGAAATAAAAGATTGCATGATAAAATGGGCAATAGAAGTGGGTCACAATATTGAACTAGAAAAATGGGAATCAGCAAGAAGAAGAACTAACAAATTTACAGCGTACAAAATAGCAAAACATTGGCACTGCACTCCACTTGTATTAAATAAAATATACAAATTAAATACTGATGGATGCTGGAGATGTAAAAAGGAAAAAGTTCACTGATACACATGTGGTGGAGTTGCAAGATAATAAAAAAATTCTGGTTGAAAATACACATAAAGATAAAAGAAATGCTTAAAATAAAATACAATCTTAATTTGGAATTCTACCTATTGAACATACTTCAGTATTGGGAAATGAGAATGGAAGTAAGCATTGGAAAATTATTTTATATTTAATAACAGCAGCGAGGATTATAATAGCAAGAAATTGGAAAAAAGAACAAATTCTGAAGGCAGAAGATTGGAAAACAAAAATTTATGAAATGAAAGAAATAGACTGACAGCAATTTTAGATTTTAAAAAATGGACAAATGGAAAAAAGAATAGAAACCAATGATAGAAACAATAGAAAGAGTAGAGGAACTAAAGGAAAAAATAATAGTGATTTAAAATAAGTAGATAAGAGGAAAAGGGAAAGGGAAACATTAAACATTAAATATTAATCAATAATAAGAGAAAAAGGGGGCGTTTTGGTTATAGCGTACGAGTATAATTTTCATGTCCCTAGCTAAAAAATATTGATAAAGAGCAACTATTAATAATAACTTTTAGAAATGTAAATTGTTGTTTTTTTCTTTGTTATTAAATGATATTTAAAAGAAGAGGTGAAGAAAAGAAAAGGAAGATAATCAACCTTTGAAGACTGGGGTAAAGGAGGTCTTTAGAGAAAGCAAGTAGAAGAGAAAAAGAAGTCAAAAACAAACAAGAAAACAGACAAAAAGAAATTAACATATATCATGTATAAATATTAATATCTATAATGTAAGAATGTAAGATTGTAATTTTGAAAAAATAAATTAAAAATAAATGTAATAAACAAGATAAAATCTTTAATTCCACACTGCAAACATCTATTTCAGCTAGACTTTTACAACTTCTGAATATTTGCCAATATTCTCACTTTGCCTCCACATCAAATTTCATACCCATTTATTTGATGAAGCAGCAGAGTTCCCAACATGTAAAGACTTTGTTCCTATGTTAGTTAGTTTAGTTTATTGAATAGCCCAAAGGCCGTTTCAAAGTAGTGAGTACATAATAATAAAAGCAATATCACGACAATATATAAAATATAAATATACCACAATAACTACAATCAACCCCTGTACAGTATAGGTACGTATGGGTAAGCTAAGCGTGCACCGGAACATGTACCATTTATGTACAACTTATACGTATCTAAGAAATATACAGAATATACTAAGAATATACTAAAAAATATACTAATAGACAATGAAGAAATAAGATGGATACGCAATTGGATGAAAATATAATAAAGTAAGATTAGAATTAAAATTAAAATTATAAATTGGGAATAAAATTAATGTAAAATTAAAATTAAATTTAAAATTAGAATTCAGATTCAAATGTAAATTCAAATTCAATTTAAGATTAAAGTTAAAATTAAGATTAAAATTGAGGTTAATATTAAAATGGGAGGTAGAAATAACAAGATAGATCCATCAACAATTTCATATCAGTTCATCGCCCTTGCAATTGACACCAATCATCCCCACATATTTTGATCTCAACAATGACGCTTTATGAAGGAACCGAGCTGTATCAATAGAAATTTTTGTGTTTTGTCCACTCATAAAGTATGACATTCTAATACGAGTGTCCCAGAATATTGTTCGTTTAATATAGGGATGTAAGTATTGATCCCTTTCCGCTTGGTACAGATTACATTTAAACAAAATGTGTGATAGATCTTCAATTTCATGATCCCCACAAATACAAAATCGTTCATTATAAGGGATGCCGTGGAATCTTCCATATCTTACCATGGTATCTAATTGCTTGAATCTGGCTCGAGTAAATGCCACTCTGAGGTGTCTAGGGATCTGTATTTTTAGATAAGATGGCATTTGAAAGGACCGTTTGTATTGGCTCAACCATTTTAAATCGCCTACCCTACTGAGTGTAGCTATGTCTTCTTGGGCCGCAATGTCCAAAATTCTCTGTCTAGCCCCCTTTCTTGCTTGATCGGACCTAAAACAATCTACAGGTAGGCCACAGCTCTTAACAAAATTTAACAATTGCATAGCCCATGAAGTCTGCAGTTGAGAGTGCAACTGTTCTAATAAGCATAATCTAGGTAATCTGTTTAGCTCCATTTCATTAATTTTGCACCAGTAATTAAACATTCTAATTTTAGCTAGAGAGTGGATAGAGTAAATTTCTAATTCCGCTCTTACAGCAGCACCTGAGGTTCTTTTGTCTACTCCCAAGATAGCTCTCAAATGTTGTGACTGAGCTAGATCTACAGCTGCAGTAGAATTTAGACCCCATATTTCTGCAGCATATAAAAGCATGGGTAGAACCTTAGCTTTATATACATTAATTATTGGGGCTAAGGAACCTGGGTACTTGTTGACTTTTAATTTGAGAATGAGATTCATCCGTGCCTTTGCTCTAAGTGAGCTTTTATGGTGATGGCAAGACCAGGATCCATTCTCATTGAATGTTACACCAAGGTAAGAAAAGGACTTTACTTGTTCAATTGGTTCACCCTCAAGTTGCCATCTGTGTCTCTGCTGTCTTTTACAAAAAACCATTATATTTGACTTAGATTTGTTAATGGTCAAAGAATTATTCTGGCAATAACAGCTAAGTTTTCTTAGCATCCTTCGAATGCCAACTTGTGAATATGATAGCATTATCATATCATCAGCATAAAGCAAGATGTTACAGGAAGTATGTAAGACACAAGGCATATGGAGTGCTAAGTCCTTCAATTGTCCTGGTAAATCATTTATATACAAATTAAATAACAAAGGGGCTAATAAACACCCTTGTCGTACCCCTCTGTATGTATCTATTCTATTTGACAGGGCTCCATTTAACCCAAGTCTCACTCTCAAACAGGTACCAGTGTACAGAGCTTTGATTAGTAACAGCAGTCTCCGTTCTATTTTAAGATCGGTCAGCTTGCTCCAGAGGATCTCTCTATTCACTGTGTCAAAGGCAGCTGACAAATCGATAAAGGCCGCATATAGATGTTTTCCTTTGCAAATATATTTGGCAATCAAGTGATTTAGAATAAAACAATTATCTATGGTGGATCGATTTTGTCTAAAGCCCGCTTGTTCTTCAACTAGAATACCCTTTTCATTAACCCAACTTTCAAGTTTATTCAAAAGGAACCTAGAATAGATTTTGGCTATAATGTCTATCAGGCTAATAGGCCTATAATTACAAGGGTCTTTGTTGTTCCCCTTTTTGTAGATGGGGACCACTATTGCCATTTTCCAACCAATTGGAACCTGGCAAGTATTATTTATGTGTGTAAAAAGACCTGCCAAAATAGGCGCCCACCAATCACTAAATTGTTTAAATAATTCTGCCGGTAAGAAGTCCTCCCCTGGGGCTTTATTGTTTTTCAGCCCATTGATAATAGTCAGAGTCTCATCTTCAGAGACTGGTGACCAGGGAGGCAAGGGCTCAGTAGCTAGGGAATCAGCACTTAATTGCTGGGGTTTAGTGGAGTTATTAGAAGCAAATAACTCTTGGAAATAATATTCCCATTCCTTAGCTGGTATAGAAATATCGTATGGAAATCTTCTTTCCTTTAGAATTCCTGACACTGAATGCCAGAATATAGCTGAGTTATGGCTCTTTGCGGCTAACTCTAAACCTGCCCAGATAGTTGTGACATAATTTTGTTTCTTTAGTTTTATTAGTTTTTTATATTCCTTTCTAAGGGACAACATCTTAACATGTGCATCGCGAGAGGAACTCCTCTGTGCAGATCTCAATGCTATCATCAATTTCTTTTTCAATAACCTACAATCTATGTCAAACCAGGGGGAGAAACCTTTCCGGTGACTTTTGCCAACAAGGTTAGTTGTCAGATGACACTTCAATGTTTGACATAGGTTAGTAAATGCATTGAAAACAGATGTCCATTCTGCTGAAGATGACTGAATTGTATTAGCCCAATTATCTATCTCTTCTAATTTAAGGCTCCCTGCTATTGCGGTGGTATCAACCTTGTCCCATCTGAGTCTGCCATTTTGCCTCACCTCTTGATTATTTACAATCCAGCTGTCTACCCGACAACTTGGTCTTCGGTCTGATGACCCCCTCAGTTTTACACTCACAGGTTGGTGGTCACTTTCCCCTCTTGGGTGAACATCTATCTCAGAAAACAAGTCAACTTTATTTCTGGACACACAAATAAGATCTAAGAATTAATTGCATGGTATGTGTAAGGATATATAAAACTATCATCTTCATCTCTGCCTCCCAAGATTTGAAGACTAGTTTTAAAAATTAAAGAAACCAGGGACAATCCAGCACTGTTACATTTGTTATCTCTAGAGAGCCATTGAGGATGATTATCAAAAAATTCATTTGGTATATTATTCTTTTTAGCAAAATCGTACAAAGAAGGCCCAATTTTGGCATTGAAATCCCCCAAGAGAATTATTATAGAGCTAGGGTATCTAATTGTTAATTCATCCATAAGTATTTCTAAACTTGTCCATAAGTTGGTATTAAAGAAAGGGGATGAAATAGGTGGAATATATGTATTTATCAATATCACTTCTAAGACCTTATGTGTAAATTTCATAGCTAAAAAGTGAGAATATTTGGCCCCATTATACAAAATCTCAGCTTGCCAGTACAGTTCTTATCTGATAAGAGTGCAAAGGCCACCGGAAGCTCTCCCTTTATTTTTTGATTTTTGGGCGGGAATGTCCCAGCTTTGAAATCCCGGGAGTTTTAAAGGTTCATCCTCTACGGTTAACCAAGTTTCCTGAATAGCAACAACATCAAATTTAGAGAGAAAACCCACTAAATCAGTGTTCACACCATCTTTCCAACCAGCCACATTCCATGTAACTATTTGAATATCCTCCTCATTACCAAACTGTTCTAAATGAAAAGGGGTGAGGTGATGTGCTGACACATCCAGTCATTTGGAATCTGTGTCTGCCGTCAAGTTGTCTACCGCAATATTGTCAATGTTACCTAAGAAGACACAGTTATTGATTGGGTGATCACCTTTTAGCACTATAGTGGGACGGGGTTGATGTTGTTGTAGTTGATCTTCACACTCAATGACCGTCATACAGGGAGACCCTATTATCTCATCCTGTGATCGGACCCAATGTATTACTGCCCTCTCTTCTATTACTGGGGTCTGCTTAGCAGAGGATTGTCTTTGCGCATGAATTCTCGTCAGAGGGGTTATATCTAGTCCGACCCCTTTCTCACACTGCGTCTTTTGAACACATACTTCAGACATAGGATCTGTTGGAGCCTTCAAAATAGGATCAGACGCCCTTAGTTGCCCAGAAGGGTCACTTACACTAGACATTGGTTGCAGCAGATTTGAAAGTTCATTCGTATGTATGAGTAAATCATAACCACCCGAATTTGGGGAACCCAGATTTATCAGAGGCTCTGTAGATATTGCTGTATTCCTTAGAGACTGTTTTAATTTTTCCAACTTGAGCAAAATAATATCTTGTTCTTCTCTTGGTAGTAGGCCAAAAGCATCTATAAAACTGTCCTCCGTCTGATGCAGGCTGAGTTGATTCTCACCTTCAAAATCCTTCCGTATCAAAGCAGGAGGGATAACCCCTTTTACAGCTCTTAAGTCAACAAATAAAGGCTTAATTCTTTGATCGTGAAAGACTCTGATAGGAAAGATTTGGTATCGGGCTAAATAGGCCTTCATCCTAAGTAGCATCAGGGGGATGGTAGAATACTTAAAGGACAGGAAAATTCGGGTTTGATTTAGTGCCCCGGGAAGCCATTCGACAGAGTCTAAGTCAATCTGCCCTAGTTGGCAGTGAAGGAGTTTTCCCAAAGAGGATTTGATTACTCTCTTGGAGGACCACTGTCCATCATTAACTCTGTTCTTGTGAACACTTAATACAATCCTTTCCGGTTGAAGTATGCAGTTATCTTTCACAGGGATAGATTTTTTACTATTTTTTGTGGCATCTTTAGGGTATACATAGTTCTCTTGTGATGCAGTCCCCGACAATGGTTTATTTATTTCTTGGAGTAACCTCCTTGGGTCTGGGTTTTCGTCATTTCCTTTGGTCCTATCTACTAGGTCAACCATTTGAACATATTTGTTCAACTTGGTTACATCAGTTCCACATTTACTTATACAAGGGGGACTGGTAAAAGATCTTGCAAGTATCTTTTGCTCCAACGTCTCTATTTCTCCAGTTAACATGTTCAGTTTGTGTTTTAACTCAGCTAACTGTTCAGATATAAAAATAACAGTTTGTGTGGTGATAAGGCAGTACTTCGTCATAAGTTGCGTTGGGTTCTCCCCAGGTTGTTGTTCCTCATTCTGAATCCCAACATTTCTGGGAAGTGTCCGATTATTTCTGGGCTTTATTTCAAGATCCCTGCAACTGGTACCAAAACAACTTGGATGGGCTAACAAGCTGAGTTGGGGGCCCAGATCTTCATCTTGATTTTCAGTCAAATTGACATTTAGAAATGGGGATGACTCCAGAGGCTGCTCCTCCCCTAGCTCTGATTGTAAGCCAGTTGCCAGAGATTCAAATCTGTTAGTGGTATGAATGGGGTTGGATTTCAATACGTTCCCTTTACTTACCAAGCATTCATCGATTCTTGGCTGTTTGGGAAGTTTCATGTGGGGAAGCGAGTTTGGGCTCCCTCCTAACTGTTTTCTTCGTTTTCTCTTTCCCATTATTTATTTAGATCCTCCCTCTTCTTCTCTTTTATAAAACGTCTGCTGTGCCTTGGCTCCTGGTGTCAATGGGGAAGGAGGAGGGTCAGCGTTTTATGTCCTTCCCTCTCTCACCTCTCTCTCAGCTGCTGCTGTGTTGCTGTGCCTTGGCTCCCGGTGTCAGTGGGAAGGGAGGAGGGTCAGCGTTATATGTCCTTCCCTCTCTCACCTCTCTCTCAGCTGCTGCTGTGTTGCTGTGCCTTGGCTCCCGGTGTCCGCTGACCAGAGCAGAATATAGTGGCACTATTACTTCCTTTCATCTAGACACTATACATCTATTGATGCAGCCTAAAATTGCATTGACCTTTTTAGTTGCTGCATCACACTGTTGACTCATGTTCAACTTGTGGTATATTAGTACTCCTAGATCCTTTTCACACATAGTCGTGTTAAGCCAGGTGTCCCCTGTCCTGTATCTAGACATTTTATTTTTCTGCCTTAACTGTAGTACTTTACATTTCTCTGTGTTGAAATTCATTTTGTTAGCTTTGGCCCAGCTTTCTAACCTATTAAGGTCATTTTGAATTTTCATCCTGTCCTCTAGGGTATTAGCTATTCCTGCTAATTTGGTGTCATCTGCAAATTTGATAATTATGCTCCCTATTCTTTCATCCAAGTCATTGATAAAGATGTTGAATAGCACTGGGCCCAGGACAGAACCCTGTGACACCCCACTGGTCACTTCCTTCCAGGATGAAGAGGAGCCATTGCTGAGCACCCTTTGGGTTCAGCTGGTCAACCATTTACTAATCCATGTAACAGTTACCATGTCTAGCCCACATTTTACTATCTTGTTTGCCAGAATGTCATGGGGAACCTTGTCAAAGGCCTTACTAAAATCAAGATATGCTATATCCACAGCATTCCCTTCATCTACCAAGTTGGTAATTCTATCAAAAAAAGAGATCAGATTTGTCTGGCATTACTTGTTTCTTTGAAACCCATGTTGACTTTTTGTGATTATGGCATTCCCTTCTGAATGTTCCCAGACTCTCTATTTAACGATCTGCTCTAGAATCTTTCCTGGTATTGATGTCAGACTAACTGGACAATAATTATTGGGATCCTCTTTTTTCCCCTTTTTGAAGATGGGGGCGTTTGCCCTCCTCCAGTCTGTTGGGACTTCTCCTATTCTCCAGAAGTTCTCAAAAATTATTGCCAATGGCTCCGATATTACATTTGCCAATTCTTTTAATACCCTTGGATGCAGTTCATCTGGTCCTGGATACTTATATTCATTTAGATTAACCAGTTATTCCTGTACTACCTCTTTACTTATTCTGTGCTGCATTTCCCCTATTGTGTCCTCTGCTACATTTCCCTCAGGTTCTCCTCTTCCTGGCCAGTAAAGTTCTACAGCAGTAGTCACCAGAGCTTGGTACCTGCTGGGGACCAGGAGTGCAGAGCTGCACATGTCATCTCCTGCCTGCCTGGATGAAGGATCTTGGCCTAAGTCTTAATTTTAAAGGTGCTACAAGATTACTTTCCCCCTTATTTTTAATGGAAATAGACTATAGGCCTAAGCAGACTGCCAGAAATAGTGCACATTAAATTGAGACACTGCCCTGGCTCAGTGCTAGGGAGTCATGGGAATTGTATTTTTTTCTGGGACATTGAGCCTTCTCTGTCAGAGAGCTATGGTGCCACAATAAATTACAGTTCCCATGATTCCCTAGCACTGAGCCAGGGCAGTGCCTCAATTTAATGTGCACTATTTCTGGCAGTCTGCTTAGGCCCTAAGTTCCTATGTAGTTTTGAGGCAGCGACTGCAAACATACAAAGATTGCTTTCAGTTCTGCAGTTTGGCTTTGTTTTTGCCTTTTCTCAGGAAAGTTGCATAGACCCCGACCTCACAACTTTCACATCCTTTCTTTGCTCTTTAATCACTCTGTTGGATCACCCATCCTGACCAAAAGGTTTTATTTTATGGTTCAGCTCTTTAAAGAAAGAGGCTGATTGCAGGGTGATGAGATCTTACTCACTGCTTTCTGGGCCGCAGTGCTTGTGCTTTTAATCCCACTGCTGTCAAGCTCCATTAGGAGATTTGGGCATCATTCTTCTACCTCTGGGGCCCAGCCTCCCACCAGCCAGGCTTGAAATGAGGACAGTGCTTTGGCCATGGAGAGTGGTGGACCTGGAAAGAGGTCTTAAAGAGACAATATCTGCCTCTGGTCTGCCTCTGAGTCCTATTGGAGGCTATGTGTGCATTTTTGCAATTGCTCAGCTTTGGACTGTTGAGACAGTGTTCTGTGTGTCTTCTTGGTGCTGTAGCTCAGGCATCCACTTACTACTCCCTCCAGCTACAAGGATCTTGGTTGAAAGAGGAACACTGCTAACATCTCAAGCCACAATCCCAAGGGTAGTCGTCATGCACCCTTCCAGATGTTGTTGGACTGCAACTCCCAGCATTTTCTGCCATTGGCTATGTTGATGAGGGCTGATGGGAGTTGCATCTGCAGGGCTAAATGATTCCCAACCCTGACCTGTTGTCACAACTCAAAAGGCTCCTATTGTCACGAGATACACTGAAACAGAGATCCAGTCTCCTGTTACTGCTTCCTTCAAAGCTTTTATGCCTTCTGCTTTCTCTGGTTGGGCTACTTGTTGCTCTGGGTGGTGAAGGCCACCTCTACACACTCCGCATGGGTGGCTTCTATTAAGCCTCATGGGTCTCTTCCTTCCTCTTTTCCTTTGTGATAATCTTGAGCTCAGTAGAAGGTCATGTTCTGTAACCTTGATTTTCTTTGCTTGTAGACTTTGTTGATGCTGGGGACAGATGGACCAATGAAGTAGTGCTTTTAAAGTGTCTTGGCATGTTTTTATCCTTCTGAAGGTTGGAAGGAATTACTAGCTCATAGGACTTGGCTGTACATTTCATTAAAAGTTTGGGGTTGGAATCTCAATTGGCATAAAGTCATAGATAGTGACATAAGCACCATTGCAGCCAAAGGAATCTACACTGGCAGAAGGTCTGCTTGGTAGCTCAGCTTGGTATCTTATGGGTCAGGCAGTTTTGCTTTCTGCCAAGAGTTCTCAGAAGCAACACATGTGATTAATTGAAAAGTGACTGATGGCATCACAATGGTTTTGGAGGTGACCTACAATGCAAAACTAAAATAAAATGAGAGAAGTGGACAGGAACCAAATGACATTAGTGTGAACATCTCTAATATCCCAAGTTAAGGATAGTCAACCTGTTGGCCCATTGCATATACTAAGTATTCCTTACCAGGTTAAGATAATGGTATCTGTCGTGCTAGGTAAATACAAGTTATGAAATCTTTCTGACAGAATTATTGGAGGACAAATACCTGCCTATGCCGTGTCACTCAAGTACTGGGGTAAACTGGAGGGAAATTTTAAGGAAAGGGAACAATGTGTGATGGAAAAGAAGTCCAAAGGGTATACATAAAATATGGGAAAGGGCCAAGAGGATGATGGTACTGGGGAGCAATGAACTACATTTAATATGTGGGGGTGTCTTTCAAAAGCAGAGAAATATGTGGTGCAGCAGATGGATAAGACAGGTTTCTGCAAGGTGTGTTAACACATGGCAAGGGGGGAAGTTTCTAAAGGGATGATGATAGATATACTGGATAGAGAATTCCAAAAGTGCTTAAAAGTGCTTGTTTATTTTAAGGAGTGAGGTGAAGACACTTTTCCAAAAGAGGGGTGGGACAGGATGGGAAGAAAGAATATATGTTTTGATGGCGATTGGAGTGGAGAGGGGAAGTAACAGTGCAAGACAGCAAAAATGATCCCAGCTATTTAGAACCTCATTTGTGAAAGATAACTGTCTGTTAAAGCAAACCTGCCAACAGAGCCGATTGTTAAATCTCTTTTGCACAAGATTTTAAAAAGTAAATGCATTACTCCTGGAGGCTTCATCCACTCAGGGCACCATCAAATGACATCCAAAGATGACTAGGAAGAAACAAAACCACTAGTGTGAAAGGATAACACAAAGTTTATTGATTACAGTCATGGGAAACAGATGCAGATGCAGAGAATTTTAAAAAAAGAAGCAAAAGATTTGTGCATATCCCTCAATGTTGCCATAGGAGCTTCCCGTTTATGACTGGATCTTGAGCTGGGCACTGGCTATTAGGCAGGCTACCCACATTTTGGGTGTTTTCTAGGTGGAAGGAAAAGAGTTATGCTGTGGAGTTTAAATGGTTGTCTACCTAAGTTTTAGAAGCTGTGAGAAGTCGCCAGAAGGGAAAAACATAGGCAAAAGGAAATGGCATCCATCAGTAGGATGAAAGAAAAGAAACCCAATTCTACAGGGAGAATATAAACATCCTCATTTCAGGAGTTGAAGTAACTGATGGAAGAAGATTATGGGAGCTGGCATGGCTATTTATACTCTGAGCTCAGCATTCCTGTTTCTAGTTACGATATGTGCAAGAACACAAGTTTTCAATGCCTGCTGCAACAGACTATATTAGGGCACTAAGAACAGTTCGACCTGCTAATCTTCCAGTATTAATCCTGAAACATTTATTATGGGTATAATACAGCAATTTGAAGTTGCACACAAATGGCATCTCAAAATTCTCTATCTTATTTGTGGGCAGTTAAATTGTGGGACAGAGAGATCTCAGGCAAAGGAGATGTTATCCAAGGTTCTCATGGACTGGATTCACCATTAGCAGTAGCACACCCCCTTTCTGAGGTCTTGGGTTTGTTTTTGTCAGCAAAGCAAAAGCAAAGCAGCTTATTTATATACCGCTTCATATCACGCTATGGGATGTCTAAGCGGTTTACAATTGTGAGCTGATTGCCCCCCAACAATCTGGGTACTCATTTTAGCGACCTCGGAAGGATGCAGGCCTGAGTCGAGCCTCAGCCCTGGCTGGTATTGAACTTGCAACCTTGTGGTCTATGAGTGAGTGGCTGCAGTACAGGCATTTAACCACTGCGCCACCAGGGTCTGGAAGTCTGCCATGGGATGTGTTTGGATATTGTATTAATTTGGTTGTTGTAGTGTTATAAATGTTCATATATTTTTAAGTGTTATATTAGGGTTTGAACTTATTAAGGTATATGCATAGAATTAGGGTTTATTGGGAGTGATGTGAGTTATATTGGTGGATTAAAGAGTTACTATTGGTTCCAAGAAAAGAGAATTATCTGGCTGAAGAATGCACAGATGTGTATGTGGGGGAGGATTTTCCCAGGAAGGTTTCATAGGAAAAGAAAGATACAGACAAACATGAAACTGTACAAGGGGGCCAGACATATAAGATTGGGTGTAGGTGATGTTTCAATTCATAAACAAATCAAGGTAGAGCCTGTGAAATTATAAGGTGGGGAATTGCTTATTTTATGCTTGTGTTGGTGGATGATGGTAGGTCTGTCTGTGAACGTTTTGCTATTAACTTCTTCAATTGCTGAAATAAAGTTTTGCTGTTTAATGCAAAGGACTGATTTACTGAACTGTGAGGAGTGGGTTGGGAAAGACCTCTTCCTGAAACCTTGAAGGGCTACTACTGAGGCTAAATTAAGGTAGCTGAGGCCCTAGAATGGTTCCCAAAAACACACTCTTTGTCTGCCTGTGTGAGCTATTTCAGGAGTGGTGACATAAAAACTGAATGAATGAATGCTATGCAAAGCAGAATAGGTGGCAGCATGTTTCCTTTCTGCTCCCAGCTTTCAACTGTGCAACTTTAGTGACACTGTCAATGTGATCCCATGTGTTTTTATTCAGTTACTCAAGTAACACACACAGAAAGAAGGAAAGAGGAAGCAAGCTGCACTCTTTTCCTTCACCACTGGGGCCCAAGCCAGTGAGATGCCTGGAGCCATTGCACCAGCTGAATCACTGGAAATTCAGTCCTGGCTATTACCAGCCAGAATAGCAGACTGTTCTGTTAAACTGGTTCCAAATTCTAACAAGTATTGATATTGTATGTTCTGGATAGACTAATGGGCCTAGTCTTCTAACAAGCCAGTGTAGCAGTAGCATCACGGTGGTGGTGGGGGCTGGGGGGGTGCGGCCCATGCCAGGTGACACCCCAGAAGGTGGTGACACCCCAAAAGAGGGGGGTGACACCCAGTTCCCCCTATGCCCTCACAGGTACTCCTTGGGGGGTCTCTGGCCGGGGGGTGGCAGTTTTCCTAGGTGTGTTGCCATTTTCCTTGGCTGCATGGCCATTTTCCCAGGCCTCAGAGGGGTCTCCGGGACCTGGGGGGGGTCTCTGGGTGTTGGGCATCTGTTTTCTCTGCTGTGTCACCATTTATCTTGACTGGCCACCATTTTTCTTGGATGCACGGCCATTTTCCCAGGCCTCAGGGGAGTCTCCAGGCCTCAGGGATGGGTTTCCGGTTGTGTTGGGCGGGCTGCAGCCATTTCCACAGCCCATGGGGCTGCTTTCCATGTGATCCCACCCCCCAGAAGTGCCAGCTGGAAGTTGCGCACCCCAAAGTGACACCCCAGGTGAGGACGCCACTGCAGTGTAGTGCCATTTCCTTTGGACTAGGAAAATGTAAGTTCAGATTCTGACCTTACAGTGGTATCTTAGGCTCCTCATTCTCTTTCAAGCTGATCAACTTCAGAGGTTTGTTGTGAGGATAAAATGTAAGTGATTTAAAGCAGATTTTGTTCTAGCTCGATCCTATGCAGTACTTTGGCAGAAGCTGGCCAAGAGAGAAGAGGAGGTGAAACGTCATAGATGTCCTGCAGGAAATGGCCCATGGCATCTGAAAAACAATGTAAAAAATGGACTCCTGTTCATGTGGGGGGTTTAGTACTAAACTGGTAGCATACTGGATGTTGTGCAAATACTGATACATTTTAATCTGGCCAGGTTTATTTTTGTGTTAATGAGATACCTTAGTGGTTTCACTATATGCCTTTGCACGGAGGTTCTTTATATACCTTTAAAATGTTGTATGGAGAGTATAGGCCAAGGGTAGGCAACCTTTTAGAGACCTGGGCTGGTCCCCTGAAGTCCAGGTCTCCGCTGGGCCGAGGGGGGGGGGGAATGGCGGCTCGCGACCCCCCCTGCATGCCACTGCCGC
The DNA here is from genome assembly GCA_026167975.1 of Phrynosoma blainvillii. Lineage (NCBI taxonomy): Eukaryota > Metazoa > Chordata > Lepidosauria > Squamata > Phrynosomatidae > Phrynosoma > Phrynosoma blainvillii. Next base: position 162,450,868 of record JANUYF010000004.1, read on the forward strand.
GGCGCATGTCGTGGCTGCCATTTTGATTTCCAAAATGGCAGCCATGACGCATTTGCGCATGCACAGTACTCCTGTGCATGCGCAAATGCATAGCAGCCACCATTTTGGAAACCAAAATGGCGGCCGCGGCACGTGCAGCCACACGGACGGGAAAATGTGCGGTGGCGGTGGTGGCGGCAGGAGTCTGCCTGGGCCGGTAAGTCCGGTGACCTGGGCCGGAATTGGCTCAGGGGCCGTAGGTTGCCGGTCCCTGGTATAGGCCGAAAGTAAATCAGTTGTGTTCCACTGTCACACCAATGTCATATGCTAATGCTTTTACATTTGGGTTGCTAGTGCTGCTGCAGCCTGTTCCCTTCTACTCTGATGAATACTTCTTACAGAACGTGTGGTCTCGTCTCTTTCAACCAAGCCTGATATGACAGTTCAGCAGTCTGACTTCTGAGAAGCCAAAGTATCCAAAAACATTCTGCGATGCCACAGCAGCTGAGCCAGTGGCTGGGGGAAACTTGCTTCTATCAATTGAGGGTGTCAAGTACAGCATGCCCCCAGGTCATAAAGTCACATCATAAAGTCAACAAAATCAATTTTTATAACAGTAAATTATTAATTAAATCATAAAAGGTCACACCTGTATGGTAAAAGCATCAATCAGCCTTTGAAATCTGTTTTAACGGGCAATAATTCAACAACTGGTATAATTATATAACCAGAAGCACTTTTGAACCCCCCAAACATATAATGTCTTTGATCAGTTGGGATCCCAGATATCATTGCCTTGGCTTTTTAACTAATAAAGCAGGCACATCACTTGTTTATTTTTAACAAACTTAACAGTTTTTCTGTCTGGTCTTCTGTCTTCAGCTTTTGGATTTTATAGTCCACCCTTTATGGAAAGAGGCTCTTTCAATACTGTGTTGTCAGCAAAAACCTCAAAGCCCCCTCCCCCATGACTTTTGTATGGCCCCTCACTGGGAAAGGGTTTTATTGGCTTCTCCTCTACAGGAGGAGGCTTCTCCTAACCCTTTGAAGGCCCCTTCTCGAAAGCCAGGGTTTTTATCACTCCAGCTCTGAGTGAAAATCTGAAAGGTGAGGGTGATGAAGGCACCCATTTCTTGGGCTGTAAAACTTTCTTTTCTTTCGACCTCAACCACTCTGTCCTCTGGCCCAAAGAGGATCACTGGAAGCTGGATCTTTTGTTGGAACCCTTGTGGTTCAGAGCTTAGGAAGCTGGGCACAGGTGCCTCTCGAATTTGGACTGTGGTCAGTTCCTCCCAGCCAGGGAGGGCTGCTTTGCAAAGTCCCTTTTGGCAAAACCTTTGCTGGGAACTCTGTAGGACACATTTTGGCTCTAGGAAATCAGCACTCACATCTGGATCAACCCCTTCTGGGGCAGGCCTCTCTCTGTAGGTAAAGTCCTTTGGAATCTCTAGGCTACTTGGGGTCCTGTAAGTACCTGGTCTGAACCCACCTTCCAGTTTTCTGTTCAAGCTCTTTCACCATGTTGAATCTGGATCAAGTTCTTGGGCTAGCCAGTTGTCTAAGTCTTTAAGAACTGCTATCGCTTGGGATTGGATGTGAACATCTTTAGTCATGGCGTCTCTCTGGTATGTTATCAAATCTGGATCTCTGGACCCTTTGGCATCCACCCCCTGCCCCCGACTCAATCAGTATCAGGTTTTTGAAGTCCCAGTCTGTCTGAGAAGGACAGGGTTTTCCCTCGTCTCCAAGGTAGTCTTTTATGGTCTGTTTGGATCCTCTCAATTGGGGCTTTTGCTTTTGAGGCTATTATTAGGCACTTCTGTGTGAATCACAGCCACCTGGTATATGTCTAGTTTGGGATCTCTAGTTTCTTTCCCCCCATAGATCAAAGTAGGTCTCTCCTGCAGTGTCACAGCTCTAAAGGCCTCCAACTCAGGGAGGGGGCTGTCTTCTAAGTACAAGCAGAATTGATCTAGCCCTTGGTAATCTTTTTGTAGGCTCTCTCATGCATCTGGGGTTTTTTCTCCCTCATCTGGCATAGCTGGGCCATGACTCATACTCATCTGTTGTTCCGCTGCTCTCCACAGCTTTGAGAAGTTGTCTAACTTGGAGGCTCTGGGCACTGCCGGCTTGGAATCATCATGGCAAGCTGCCTCGAGAGCCGTCGGTCTTTAATCAGTTCCTCTTGTCCCATCACCACTTGGCTCTGATGTTTGTCTGGGGGCACTTTTACTCCCCGGACCTTATCTGGGCTCTCTTGACCAGGCTGCCACTTTAACGTCTCTGGGCAGGGTTTTTTTCCCTTTTGGTCTCCCACCAGACCTGGCAAAGTCTGGCCTTTTAGGGAGCAACATATCTCTGGCAACCTCTCCTTGTCCTATGGTCTGTCTTATTTCTTCTGTCCCACACCTGGCTCAAGGGAAACAATGGGGCCACTCACCAGGTACTTAAAAATGGGGTTTGTGGTCTCACCATTGTTGAAGACACACTCAGGCATGGTGGTTCTCCGTCCAACTTGGCATTTTCCTTCTTTAGGTCTGATTTTGGATCATCCTGTTGTGTTGCAGGGATAGCTCTCTCTCTCCCTGGCTTCTTGGAAGCCTCACACTGGGAAGCCGTTTTTGCAGGTCCATCCTTTGGGGTGGATGATGGAACCTCCATCTTGGTTTTCATACCAGTTGTCTCTGGTATGAACCCCAGGTGAGCAGAACAGTCAGCTAGTTTTTAACCACTTCAGCTATTGTAGTTTTTTCTTCTGGGCACTCTGATTCTTCTACCAACAAGCCCGGCCCCTCAAATGTAACAGGATCTTTTACCTGGACTGCTCAATGGTGCTGTTCTGGTAGGGCAGGGCAGTTGGAGTGAAAGCTCCCCAGCTCACAATCTTTTAATTACTGCTGGGTCCCCATTGAGTCTAAAGCTCCACTGGGTGCCTCCTTCTGGTGGTTCGGCTTCGGTCCTGTACCAGCGCCTTCCACCTGGACAGCTTGACCCTGCCTCGCCTCATCAGTCGGCCTGGGTGGTGGGAGCAGTGGCTCTGTAGGTCCCATCTGGTCTTGTAGCCCCCCTGAGCCCTCCTTCAAGTGTCTCTGGATCTGGGAGTCGCTGGGACTGGCCTTGTGTTACACTCCCCTGACATCCTTGGCCTCTTTTCTCATTTGCTGTATAGTTTGGACCACCTCCAACACAGCCTTCCACATCTGTGCAACCTCCTGTTGGATTTCTTGGACTTGAGTCTGGTCCTTCTCCTTCAAAGCCTCCTTTGAGGCTTCTTATCTTTTTCAGCCACTGTGCTGAGTTTCAAAAAGGCTTGGCTGGCTTTCCTCCCCCTCGAGGTAGCAGTAGCTGAAGACCTCCGTCCCTTCTCAGCCTCTTCAGAGCTGGGCCTTCCAGGTGGGCTCCATCAATGTCCTTCCATCAAACTCCCTCTGGTCTGACAGTCGTTTCATGAATGCCAGTTTAGGAATTTGGCCATTCTCTCCAGGTGTAGAGTCAGATCCAGCCACACTTTTTCACAGGCATCTTCCATGATGAAAAAGGGGAAAGGAAAATTGTGGCTCCTGGTTGTGCAGACACATGGGGTAGATGTAATGTGCATGGAACCAGGTTCCCATTGTGAGACTTGTCAAACTGTCAGGTACAGCATGTCCCCAGGTCTTCTTTCAGACCATAAAAACAGATGCAAGACTTAAAGTCAAAAGGACAGCTTTTATTGCAGTAAAGAAAACATAACAGACAGGTCTGTGAATTCTTTGGCAAATCTGTAGTTAAAGGATAGTGAAACACTTTTATAGAATATAGCAATGTCCTTCCCCATAGGCTGGTGTAACTCAGTGATTGGTCACAAATTCCCATGCTTTGGCTATTAACATGATGTAATGCTCTACTGTCGGAAAGTCTGGCAATTGATAAGATGCGTGTGAATCTGTAGCTTCCCGCTGACAATAGACAAAACAACCTTAACATCTGCACTCTGTTTATGTGATATATCACCTGGGATTGGGGTCACATATTTATCAATATCATCATATATATGTGTATAATATAATTAACAACTGAATATATAAAAATCTAAAACCATGACTTATTAAAACCATCAAACAATATATTTATACATAAAGGATTTTCAAAACCATTCTCAGTATCTCTTTAACCATATTTTTAAACTCAAACCTCTTGCTTCAGCAAAGGTGGAAACATCACACACACATAGCAAAGGAGCTTTTTAGTTCCCAGCCCTTTTTTAGCTCTTTTAAAGCTCATTAACCCTTACAGCACCACCTCACAGTTTTAACCATTACAGGGGGTTGCAGACTGCCAGAAATAGTGCAAATTGAGTCCACTTTTAGGGTTAGGGTTAGTGCTAGGGAATCATGGGAATTGTTTTTTGTTTTTTTTCTGAGACATTGAGCCTTCTCTGTCAGAGAGCTCTGGTGCCACAATAAAATACAGTTCCCATGATTCCCTAACCCTAACCCTAACCCTAAAAATGGACTCAATTTGCACTATTTCTGGCAGTCTGCAACCCCCCATAGTCAGCTATATATTATCAATCTCATCTCTAATCAAAATCAATCAAAACAAATTCTGGCAGGAAAGCATTAAGCTAATGCGTTCCTGACAGAGGGTGAGCTCTCTGGTGGGCTTTTCCAAGCTGCTCCCTTTCCTCTCTGACCCTAATTCATGAGAACTCTGTTGGCAACCCTCTTCTCACAACCATTAGGTTTTTGTTGTTAACTACCTTTGCATCGGACTCAACCCATGGCGACTCCCATGGAGGAGATGGAGGAGACATCTCCAGCCCTCCCATCCTCTACTGCTCTGCCCAGCTCCTGCAAACTCATATTTGTGGTCTCTTTAATAAAGTCCATCCATCTAGCATGTGGCCTTCCTCTCTTTCTACTTCACTCCACCTTTCCTAACATTATTGTATTTTCCAATGATTCATGACTTCTTATGATGTGTCCAAAGCATGACAGTCTTAGGGGGAAGCAGACGAGAGGCTCTGGGACGCTGTGGGACGGTGCGCCGCGGGACCGAGGCATCCTCACCGCGGCGCACCGTTGGCGTCCCTGAAAGGAGCGCTAAATCAGCGCTCCTTTTATACGTCGCTGAAAGTGCGCCCCCAAAGCATGGGGTGCACTTTCGGCGACCCTTCCGCCGCAGCGTGTGTGGACGCTGTGGCGGTAGGTTGCCCACGGAGCGCCAGCTGTGTGGAGGGCTGGCGGCTCCGAGGACGACCTCGGGAGGAGGAAGGGGCGCTGAGCGTGCGGCTGCCCCTCCTCTTCCCTGCCTCGGAGACGGCGCAATTAGCCGTCTGCCGAGGCCCTAAGTCTTGTTATCTTGGCTTCTAGGGATATCTCTAGCTTGATCTGTTCTAGGACCCATCTGTTTGTCCTTTTGGCTGTCCATGGGATCCTCAGCACTCTTCTCCAGCACCACTATCTCAAATGTGTTAGTTTTCCTCCTATCTTCTTTCTTGAATGTTCATCTCTCACATCCATACATGTGACTAGGGAATACGATGGCTTGTATGATTCTGACTTTTATGTGAGTTGTATGTCTGCATTTTAAAATCTTTTCTAGTTCCTTCATAGTCACTCTCCCTATTCTTCTCCTTTCCTGACTGCAGTCCCCATTTACTCTCGATGTTTGAACCAGGTATGAGAATTCTTTTACTATTTCTATTTCTTCATTGTCTAGGTTGAACTTGTGAAAGTCCTTGGTGGTCAATATTTTTGTTTTCTTCATGTTCAGAAATAAACCTGCCTTAGTACTTTCTTCTTTGATCTTCCTTAGTAGTTATTCCAGGTCTGTGAGGTTTTCTGCTAGTACTATGGTGTCATCTGCATATTTCAGATTGTTGATATTTCTTCTTCGTATTTCCACTCCTCCCTCTTCCATGTCCAAGCCTGCTTTCCTGACAATATGTTCTGCATATATGTTGAATGGGTAGGGTGATAGGGTGCAGCCTTGTCTGACTCCTTTGCCAATTGGGAACCAATTAGGAACCAACCATTAGGTACAGCGCTTTATTAAACTGCAGACTAGATTTACCCTGAGTTGTTATTGTTGCATCATCATCATCATCATCATCCAATGTAAGTTTTTTTGATGTAAGTTATTTGGAGTGCCACATTTTCCTCTGCAAATCCGTCCAGTCTGTGGCTTAGGCTGCAATCCTGCACACATTATCTGTTTGTAAGTACCATTGAATTCAATTGGTTTTACTTTCGGGTGGACACTATCTGAAAGCCCTCTCAGACCACAGCTGGTATGCTAAAACTAACCACAGCTGGCTCTGACTGAGTGAATATATTAATGTCCAGCAGATTACTGTTTCATGTCTCACTATCATTTTTTCTTTAGTTTTTTTTAAATCACCTTCATAGCTTATAAAAAATTAACAGTTCAACACACAGTTTAAGGTTTTTGTGAAATGCAACTTGTTTGTTTTAAAATTGATTTAAATTGGTTTTTTTTAAATTAATGTGTATAATGTATAATATATGTCTGACCATTGTTTTTAAGACACTGGAGAAAGAGGTCTGTGAACTGCAGCTCATGACAGAAAAGTCCCAACAGAACCTATTTTGAAAGCCTGGGACACTCAACACAGAAATCTTCAAATTTCTCTTGAGTCACGGCATTGTATCCTATTTTATTCCCCCTTCTTCTCTGCAAAGATCATGTTTGTCCTTGACAGTGTACTAAATAGTACATTCCCTGTACTCTGGGTCATTTCCAGATGTCTGGCAGCCCTAACTTTTTCTGTGATTCTTGCTTGCCCTCCAGTCCGATGCTCTGCAAGGCATGCTGGAAAATGAGCACTGATGGAGGCCATATTAACCACAGGTCCCAGAGGGCATGTTGCCTGTAGATACTGAAGGAAGCCACTCTGCCCACAAGTTTCTCTCAATGATGATAGATGAGGATGTGCCAAGTCAAATAACATCTGTGGCTTGGCAGACCTAGGGAAGACAGAGCCATACCCGAGGGCCTATTCCAGTCTGATCAGTGCTGACCTCACTCAGACAACCCTTCCTTCTTGTTTAGTCACATCCTTGGTGACATAAGCCAAAGCTCCAACCCACAGGGCTCTTTAAGAATATTAAAACTCCTTGTCTGTGTTCTTTGCTCAATTACCCATTAAAATGCTTCCCCTTCCTCTTCCATTAGCCCCACTAGGCAGGAATTAAAAGGAAATTGTCCCCTATTTACTCCTTCCCTTCCCTGCATCCCATGACCTGCAAGCGTTAAGCATCTGTCTCTGTGTGGGAGTTGTGTGTGTGTTGTGTGCCTTCAAGTTACATGCTGGCTTTTCTACACACCCTCCTCCTTTTCACAAGATGCCTTCCCCATCCCTAGTTTTGGCAATCCCATCTTAAATCCTTCTCCCCATATACAATTTTGACACAGGATGCTTTGAATATATCTTTGTCTTTTGTTGCTCCAGAAATCTCTGGTGTTTTTGTATGCAGTGTGCATATCTGCTTCTAAGTTATGGACCCTATCTCGGACTAGGTTTCATTAGAAGATTACTTTTACCCCCCCTTTTTTGATGCAGTTTCTCATCCCCCCCCCTTACACTTTTATTTTGGATTCTTTGAGAGTTTAGGTCCAGGTATCCAAGGTGCATGACTTGGCATTTTTCATTCCACATCACTAGGGGTACATTTTGTTTGGATAGCTTTTTATTGATCTATAAACAGAAAGCTTTCTGCCCCTCCAGAGAACCTCTTTCAATGAAGATCAATAAATATTCCATTATTTTCTTCCATGGGACATTTCTATGGGACAATCTTTGGGAGCAATGGCATTTTGTTTTGTTTTATTATGTTTACAGAGAGATCATGATCCTTAGAATGATTCAATTTCTTAAATCCTACAATGGGGTGGGCAGCCTTTTTTGCCCCCAAGGGCAGTGTGTGCACTGTATGCCAGGAATGTGTTGGGATCAAAGTCTACTAGGGGAATTTATAATTAGCTCAAATATGCGAGAGTGAAGCCCCCAGCACAGCTTCACGGGACCGAAACCAAGTGTATACCAGAGTCCTAAGGAATCTAGCAGGGGATAATGCTGAGAAGGACCAAACTCTAATTAAAGTCTAAAAATATTTATTAACACAATAAGCAAGCATCCAAATAAGGCACACACACACACACTAGAAGGATAGACGAGAGAGAGTGGGGAGAGCAGAGAGGGAGACCAAGGTATGAGGGATATACTTATGCCCGAGAGACTCCTCTGGACTTCTGGCAGTGAATGCAGATGAATTCAGTGGAAGGACACAACAGGCAAGAGGGGGGGTCGTGGGAACTATCTCAGAGCACAGATCGACAGAGGTTCAGCATGCACTTGCAAGGTAGCACATGGACTGCCAGAATTCAGGGGTTTTTATAGGGAATTTCTGCCTTCTAGCTGTGAGTCTAACAATGGAGGACAAAGGCTTTAACAAGCTTATCTTTGTGTATCTAAGGATGAGCATAGCCTAAACAATGCATTTGGTTTCAAAACTATCAAGGAAGGGAAGCTAGTGAAAAGGGTGCAGTCAAGTCTGATCACTGTCCCATTAAGTGTGAGACCTAAGGCAAATAAACACCATTGTGTATCTTTTCCAGTATATTGGGATATTCCCCTGGGCAACTCCCAAACCTGCCTGTCCAGGAAATCTCTAGTGGTCTTGAGCAACTTCAGCAGTGCCTACATGACCTTATATTTAGGGGATTATGGCTGCCATCTCCCAAGGGTTAGGCTGGGGTCATAGGGAACTCCACATGCTTCTAAAATGCCAGGAAAAATGGAGCACATCTGCTAACAAATGGACATGGCTGGATCAGACATGATCTTGGCTTTCCCTCCTCAATTCTCCCCCACCCCCAGAGAGAGAGAGAAACACATCCCACCTATCAAATAGTCCCCTTGCCCCAAATATTTCTCAGTTGTTTCCAGCCCTGATCAGCTGGACAGTGGGGTGCACACACACATCCTTTGGGGAGCACAGAGGAGGTCCATGGACCCCACTGAAGTTGCCTGAGAGGCATATGCTGATAACATGCTAATACTTGCAGAATGGCATTATATAAATAAAGCTGTTGTAGAAGTTTGGAAATAATGGGTTAGCAATATGAATTTGTCCCAGATCAAGTGTATGTCAAAGAGAACTCTCCCCCACCTTATAAAAGCCTTACTTAGAATGCAAACTAGGGAACTTATCACACACCCAAAAGAGGTGCCTTGCCTCTTCTGGGTTCAATCCTCGATCCGGGATACACCCAGATGTTATCACACATAATTCACTGCCAATTCTGCCGCAATGCCGCCAGCCACAACAAGCCTGGGTTGAAGCTGCGCTCAACCGGCACTTTTTTGAAAATGTAAGTTTTCTGAATTTAAAAATTGGCTGGCTGAGCACAGCTTTGACTCGGGATGGATGTGGCTAGCGGCATCATGGCAGAATTGGTACCAAATTATGTATGATAACATCTGGGTGTATCCCGGATCGAGGATTGAACCTGGAAGAGGTAAGATGCCTCTTTTGGGTGTGTGATGAGCTCCTAAGAGTGTTATAAATTTACAAGTAGACCCTGTAACAGACTGTTGTAATGCAAGAACATCTGTGTTGTTGTTGCTTTCAAGTCGTTTCCGACTTATGGCAACCTATCATGGGGTTTTCTTGGCAAGGTTTGCTCAGAGGAGGTTTGCCATTGCCTTCCCCTGAGGCTGAGAGCATGCGACTGGATCAAAGTCACCCAGAGGGTCTCATGGCTGAACAGGAAATTGAACCCCTGATCTCTAGAGTCCTAGTCCTACATTCAAATTGCTCTCTGTAACTGTTGCTAAAGTCATCTGTTTAGGGTTCCAGCTAGCCAGATCAAGGGACCCAGACAAGGCACTCTGCCACTACCACTACCACAGCCATAGTCACCCACAGTTTGCTATTTTTCTTTCTCCTCTGCCACTCGCTGTCTGTAGCTAATTGATTATTCATGATTCCCATTCCAATATTTTCTGGGAAGAGTTGCCCCCTTTTTGTTTATTTGCCTTTGCATTTCTTCAAGCTCCTAAATACCTCACTTTTGTTTTTCAGTAGCTGCATCTTGGTTCAGCTCATGGGTGCACTCTGTGATTGAATTTGCTTTTGGAGGGAATGATGTGTTAATTTTACATTTCTTCAATCTGTGTTAATCAAAATGGGTACTGCAAAATCAGCTGCTGCTGTTGGTACATGCTTAGAAGCTGATTACTTTAACTATTTTCTCTCAGTGAAACTGTTGTTGATCGCTGCTATGACTGGGAATATTAATTAGCTCAATCAATGGGCTGAGTTACAAGCAGCCCTGGGACCTTGTCTCAATTTGTATACCAAGGGGGAGAAGATAAGGTCTGCAGAGACAGAATTCTTCCAATGAATTGTATTTTATTAAAAGGAAAGACACACACACTTGCAAGCACACACACATATACACAAGAGCTAGAAATAAAGAGGTGAGATTTGGAATAGAAAAGCCTTCACTAATGAGATAATTAGCATCAGCATGGTTGCTCCTTGAAGTTGTGTTCTAATGGCTGAGTGTTGGATTCAGCTGCCTTCGAGTGCTCAGGGGGCAGTGGCTAGCCATGGCTGGCAGAATACAGAGTTACATGGGTCACCCTACACTCTAAACTAGCCCCCGGGAACAAAGGAAAGTTGAGGGTCTTTTATAAAAGAAATCTTAGCCTGAGGCAAAGATTAGGCATCCTACAGTGGGCCCTTCCCATACTCGGGGGGTCCATTCCAGCCCCCTGCATAAAGGAAAAAAACACGTATGTTCAAGCCCCATTTAAAACAATGGGCATCAAAGCAACATATGGAGCGCTCCCGCATAGTGCAGCTGCGCTGTATATCCAAAGGGCCAAATCTATATGGGAAGATCACTCAGGATGGAAGCTTGCGAGGTGTAAATTGGGGGATTGTAAAGGTGCCATCTCTTTTGGAGACAAACATCCTGGCTGTAAACCACCTAGCCTTTCTGGAATGTGAGGATGTTAATTCCCCTTAATTGTAACTCCCAAACTGCCTACGTGATCTGAATTTTGAGGCTTTTGGCTATGTGATGCTTTGAGGCTCATGGCTGCCACATATGACACATTCAGGGTCATAAAGGGTACATACACACACCACAAAACTGGAAGACATCCGGTACTCATACAAAATAATAACTTGCATCCTTTTATCAATTAAGAAACAATAAGTCCAGGGATTTAAAACTGAAAAAGTCTAGACTGTGTGTGTATGTATGTGTGCACACATACATACCCTCACACCAGGCATTCATCATGTAGATTTTATCCTTAATTCATGAGTCCAACCATGTGATAATGGAATATCATTAAGAAACTATAATCCTGCCTTGTCACTCAGGAGGTTCTCTCTCTGCTTTCAAACAGGGAGGATGTGGTGAAACTGATGGAATACCCCCCCCAAACTTTGAATCAGCATGGTTGATGTCAGCCACTCTATGTCCAGAAGGAATACACACCAGAGTTGCTCATCCTGACCTTGACTTGCATTTCCCAAGTAATTCTGCAGGAATGGGTATGCTTTCTGGGAAGAAAATACCGCAGTTCCTAAAAATAAAAATGAACTCTTGGACTACCCATCTAACTGATGATCTAGCTGTTTATGGTGGCTCTCTCTCACAGCACACTTGCAGTAGTTGTGCTGATTCTCTACTGAGCTGGGGTTCGTGGGCAACCCCCTGAGCACCCATGGGATGAGAATCTTGTGGCACTCCCATTTTTTCCTCAAACTGCAACCTGTCACACCTTACCTTTATTGGTGCTAGTAAGGTTTGATGGGAGCTACAGTCCTACAACAACACATTCCCTGGTCCTGAACTAGCAATAGCATTGGGTAAAATAAAATGTATGAAGAAAAAGGTAGGAGTCATTTCTCAAATCCACTGCTTTCAGTGTTACCACTTGTCCTAAAGTGATGGTGGTGGTGGTCTGACAATAATGTTGGTTTAATATTCCAGAGTCCTCTCTTGGGTGTTCCTCTCAATACCAGTTGGGGGTGCTGTTTTTCTCTCTTCTTAAATGAGTAGAGGATGCCTGCATTGGGGTCGGCAGCCACACTGCATTAAGAGCCTGCTCTCTGATCCCTCTGGCAAAGACACGTTGATAACATCTTCTCTTCCTTCTAAGACCTGGAAAGAGCTTCTTGGTTCATCAAATATTAAGGCCCGTATTCATCAGTGGGAAAACGAAATACATGTTTCTTTCCCAGCCATGTGCAATGTATAGGAATCAGGAGTGGATCAAGACATCCTAAAGAGCACCCACCTGATTGGTTGGAAGTGGGCAGACGGAGACCCAATATTGTACAGCTCTTCACTCTGTCACCTCCTTGAGGCTAGAAGTGATTTTTGGGTAGAATGCCATGCAGATACAAGGCTGCCTGGGGAGAGAAGACTTGTGGCAGAACCTTAGTATTTAATCCACTTTCTTATATGTCTCATCTGCAGCTACTGAAATGGAAGGAAGGACCTAATGAACCATAGAAGGGCAGCGCAAAAGTAGAAACAGAACTTGCTAAAGTTCTTCTTCTTCTTCTTCTTCTTCTTCTTCTTCTTCTTCTTCAACTTAGCTCTTAGAATATTTGGCATTTCAAAGCTCTGAGTAAAAGGGACAGGAAAGTGAGACAATATGGTTTGCTAGTCAAGAGACTATTATCTTTAAGCATGCGTCAAGTCCAGCAGCTAACCAAGTTCAGAAATTCAGCCTTCAGTAGTAAAAACTCAACAAAACTTTATAGTTCCATACCAGAGACATTCATTGTCAGATCTAAACAGTAAGCTTTAACATTACCTAATTAATTTACACACAGTTTCAAACTCATGCTGGGCTCAATTCTTATTCGTTACGATTAATAAACACATTTCACCATCTCATTCCCATACTGTCCCTTCTTTGTTCTTACAGCCAGAATCTTCTCACAGGAACAACATTGAACAGCCTTCCAGCCTCAGAGGATGGCAATGGCAAACCTCCTTTGAAACCTCTTCTTGAATTTTGCCAAGAAAACTCTGTGATAGGCTTGCCTTAGGGTGGCCATAGGCAAAACACACAGCACACACACAATTGTATAACCCATCTCTTAACCGTCCCAGTATTTTATGGCAGGACAGCTGCAGGAAAGCAAATGCCACTAATCCATTGAGCAGTTTGCATGATTTAATCCCCTTCTAATCAAAGAAGCATAAAGCACATAATTCTGAGCAGGATTGTGACCTTGTGTATGCATACAAATCTTTGATGATAGATCCATGATAATATTATGTTTAGGACTTCCACAAACAACAGAGGAAAATGGATTTTGTATTTTCTAAGCTATGAAATGACTGCCACTTTCACTGTCCAGCTTTCACATCAGTACACAGAAATTAGAAATACTATGGCATGAGTGATCCTGACTTTGGTATTCAGCAATGAATCTTTTCACTTAAAGATACTGTATTATCTATATTCCCTACAGTCTCCCTACTGTGGTACAATGGTTAAATGCCGGTACTGCAGCCACAAGGTTGTGAGTTCGATCCCAGGGCTCCAAGGTTGACTCAGCCTTCCATCCATTCGTAGGTCACTAAAATGAGTACCCAGCTTGTTGGGGGCAGTTAGCGTATAGATTTTGAACTGCTTAGGCCAGGGGTAGGCAAACTGTCCCCTTTAAGGGCTGAGGGACTTCAGCTCCCAGAAGCCTCAGCCATGTTGGCCAATAGTCTGGGATTCTGGGAGCTGAAGTCCCTCGGCCCTTAAAGGGGACAGTTTGCCTACCCCTGGCTTAGACAGTGCTGAGTTCCCTGATAAGCGGTATAGAAATGTACATGCTATTGCTATTACTGTATTATATACAGTCCCTACATGCACAACAGTCCCTACAGTCTTCATTTTGATTAATGGCTGAGTCAAAATATAGAGAATTGTTAACACTTTTGATGCTACCATCTGTCACTTTAACATTATGTAAATCTTTTTTGATCATTATTTTTCACAGAACCATAGTCTCTTACAGTTGGAAAGGACCACAAAGTTCATTAAGTCCAACCACTTGCCATACAGGAATACATAATTACAACATTCTTAAAAGATGCCCATCTAACCTCTGTCTAAAGTCCTCCAAAGATGGTGAGTCCACCACTCTCTGAGGCAGTCTATTCCACTGTTGAATAGCTCTTACTGTAACAAAAATTCTTCTTAATGTTTAGGTGGAATCTCTTTTCTTCTAATTTGACTTCATTGGTTCATGTTCTAATCTGTGGAGCAGCACAAAACTAACTTGGTCCATTCCTTGCTCCATCCCTTCAGAAATTTAAAGATAGCTGTCAAATTACCTCTTCTGTTCTCCCAGTATGTTTTACACAGCTTCCTGAGTCGTTTTGCATAAGGTTTGGATTCCAGACCTTTGATCATCTTCTAACTTTTGGTTATTCTTCCCTGGACACATTCCAGCTTGTTGATATTCTTCTTGAGCTGTGATACCCAGAACTGGACACAGTATTGCAGGTGGGGTCTGGCCAAAGTAGAATAGAATGGGGCTACTACTTCTCTTGATCTGGTCACTGTTGCTGCAGCCAGAATTGCATTGGCCTTTTTTGGCCACTGCATCAAATTGTTGACTTAGGCCCAAAACAGATGGACCAAAAAATGAGGCTTCCAGCCACTTCAGGGGTGTGGTGTGCAAACAATGCACACCTCCGATGTATTATATTGATTCTGTGTGATCTGTGCCATAACCTGCTCCTGGTCTTGTTTTTGCAAAGCAAATGGAGCTTTCATTCTGCTTTATTTCTATATTAACCATCATCTGTCATCTGTTCCATTGTGTGAAGAATGTGTTTGCAGTGAAGAGGGATTTTTGCCTTGTTTTGCTGCTAAAGTAGTGGATTTTAGTGCCACTCCAGATATGCCTCTTTTCAACTACACTTTTCTCCTGTTGAGGTCTGGTCAAGGCTTCTATCCCTGCCACCCCCCTCCATGAATTCAATACTTCTTCCTCATACACTTTCCCTCCAATATCTACATTTCCTATCTCCCACATTTATTTTTAAATGTTTTTATAATAATAATAATAAAATTTATTTATACCCCACCCCTCTGAGATCAATTGGGGTGGCTAACAAAGTTAAAAAGTACAATACATCCCAACCTTATCCCTACCCTCCCCTTAAAAATTATTAAATCGAACAGGAATTAAAAACCAAACAGAAATAAAACTACAGCAATTAGCTGTAACAATAATAACAATATTGATGGTAATGAGTTAAAGAAAAGAAGAAAACAAGAAAGAAATATAACTATTTTTGTTATAGTTATACAGCCAGTATGGTGTAGCGGTTTGAGTGTTGGACTATGACTCTGGAGACCAGGGTTCTATTCCTTGCTTGGCCATAGAAACCCCTTGAGTCACACATTCTTGGCCCCAGAAAACCCTGTGATATATTCACCTTAGGGTTGCCATAAGTCAGAAATGACTTCAAGGGACGAAGCAGCAGCAGCAGCAACAACAACAACAACAACATAGTGTGATAGATACTATATTATTTCAGCTCTGTGTGGGAAGAAGAGTAAGAAAAAGAAACACTGTTCAGTCTGGTAACCAAAAAACATAATGAGGGAACAAAGATCAGCAGAAAAATCACATCTTCAGTGCCTGAAGAGCATGTTCACACCTGCCCTTTTGCACAGAGGCACATGCTTTGCACTCATCACTTTAAGCACATGTTTTTGTTTTTTGAGTCCTCCATAGAACAATATCGAGATCATGTTTTGTCTCACACAGAGGCATTACTCTTACTTTAGCAGACAGACCCCAAGTTAGGAAAAAGTTAAATAGACAGTCTCTCTCTCTCTCTCTCTCTCTGAGATTGGTTTCCTTCCTTTCTGTTGTCTTGATCATCCAGATTCCTCTTCATTTTTGGAGAGTGACAAAATATGTATGTTTTAGTCTGTAGACTCTTAAGTTCTGCTGCACCCTGCTAGCCCTTTTAGATTGGTCAAAAGTAGGGGTTTAGCACTTGTGCTGTCCCCCCTCTTTTACTTTTACTTTGAGAAACAGCTTGTATTGAGTATAGACTGTTCTGCTGGTTTCTGTTGTTATCATTTCCTGTCTTTTAAATAAAGAAATAATGGTTTCTGACCGCACTGCAAAATCAGCCACTTCTACCTCATTCACGCTTGGGGTCTCTCTGGTTAATTCTCTGTTTTTAAAACTTCCAGCCCATAAGAGCCTACAGAGAGTTAGTGCCTGGAGGAGCTTTTCCCTCCAAACCTCTAAACCTAGAGGTTATTCACATGATGAAAATAATCCAGAATGAATTTTGGATGAATCTTGTTCATGTGCATCCCAAATGCATGCAATTAAATTTGGAGGAGACTGTCAAAAAACCCAGTTACCCTGGGATAATTGATATCAGGCTTTCCCCTGAATTTCTACAAAAGATTTGCATTGTCAGCTGTGTGTACAATGATGTGAAGAGACGTGTATAGACTCGAGACAAAACTCTCCATGCCCTTTAACAGGTTTTGAATGCATTTGCATCATTGACAGCCTTTCCTAAACCTTGTCTAATTCTGATTTCTTGATTGCATTATGATTAATGATTGAACCAAGGTATGGGAAATCTTGAACAATTTCAATACCTTTGTTGTCTACATTAAAGTTATAATCTGTGGTCATTATTTTTGTTTTCTTAATGTTCAACTGTAAATCTTCCTTTGCATTTTTTTCTTGCCTTTCTTCAGTAATCATTCCAAGTCTTTATTTTCTGCTAGTAGTATGTTGTCATCTGCATGTCTTCAATTGTTGATGTTCCTTCCTCTAGTTTTCATGCCTCCTTCCTCAGAGTCTAATCCTGATATATGTATGATATGTTCAGCATATAAATTAAACAGACAGGATAATAAAATGCAGCCTTGCCAATCAGAAATCATTAGAATTTCTCTTCATTCTAACCTAACAGTAGCCTCTTGTGCTGAGTACATATTATGCATGAGGACAATCCAATGTTGCAGCACGCTCATTTCTTTAAGACTGGTCCATAGTTTCTCATGAACTAACCCACTGGGTGACCTTTGACAAGTCACACTGTCTCAGCATCAGACAATGGCAATGGCAAACCCCCTCTTAAGAAACTTGCCAAGAAAACCCTATGATAGGTTTGCCTTAGGTTGCTGTAAGTCAAAAATGACTTAGAGGCACACAACAACAACAACATACAAAGAAATTGGTAGCATGAGCTTTTGTAGACCTGAGCCTACTTCCTCAGATGCATTGAGAAAGTAGGCTCAAGTCTACAAAAGCTCATGCTACTAACTTCTTTCTTTCAGTTAATCTCAAAGGTGCTACAAGATCCCTTTACATACTGATTTTCCAAACAAACACATCTATGTCTTTGAATTATACAATCAAAAGCTTTGCTATAATCTATACAACAAAGACTGATTTTCTTTTGAAATCCTTTGGTGTGTTCCATTATCCAGTATATGTTTGCAATATGATCCCTGGTGCCTCCTCCTTACCTGAACCCAGCTTGGACAGCTGGCATTTTACACTCCATATAATGTCTTCGGGGGGTTGCAGACTGCCGGAAATAGTGCAAATTGAGTTCACTTTTAGGGTTAGGGTTAGTGCTAGGGAATCATAGGAATTGTTTTTTTTCTGAGACATTGAGCCTTCTCTGTCAGAGATCTCTGGTGTCACAATGAAATACAGTTCCCATGATTCCCTAACCCTAACCCTAAAAGTGGACTCAATTTGCACTATTTCTGGCAGTCTGCAACCCCCCTTTGTTGTGGAATTTTGAGCATCACTTTGCTTGCACGAGAAACTAATGCAATGATCATGTGGTTACTGTGATCCCTGGTGTTCCCTTTCTTGGGGATTGGAATATACAGGGTAAGTTTAAAAGAATGGGGCAAAAAGTAAAGGTGTTCGTATTCAGTTTTGCATCATTCTTTTTGAATCACTCTGTATATTTAGCATTTCAAATTTGTGCGTCATTGGTGTGGTTTTTTCATATTGGTTGACAGATTTTAGTTAGAGCTAGAATAGATTCTGTCTCTGTAGCATGAAACAGTTCCATTGGTATGTCATCACCCTTTTATCTCTTTTATATATTTCTTTTTTATATGGTTTTCATTGTCTTTTAAAATTTCTACTTGGTCAGGTAATGTGTTTCTCTGCAGGACATAGAGCATCCTTATTCTTGGTTTAACTTTTTTGGATCTTGTGGAAGAGGTCTCTTGTTCTTCCCTTTTTGTTGTCACCTTCTATTTATCTGCATTGATTATTATAGTAGTTATCCTTGTCCTTCCACATAAGGCATCCAACTGTTGCATTCAGGGTTCTGACTCTATTTCTGTCACCTTTTTCTTTTTACATTCCTCCTTGGCAGTGTCCCTGGCTTCAGTCCAGAGTTCTTCAGTCTCCCAGTCAATTAGGCTTAATAGTGCAAATCTATTTTTCACATTATTTTAAAATTCTACAGGTATGATCTTCAGGTTGAATTTTGGCATGATGGTCTTGGCTTTTGGGGACTGTAAAATTTACTAAGATACAATTTTATTATTTATTGCATAGTCTATCCAGTTGGCTTAATAATGGAGATGAGCACCGCCCCCAATGGTCAGACACCACTTGACAACCTTGTCAACTGGGAATACCTTTACCTTTACCTTTAAAATTTACCAAGATAATTTTATTATTTATTGCATGGTCTATCTAGTTTTTCAATTATATTTTTGGAATGTGTGTTGAGATTAACACTGTCCCCTTTTCTTTAATAAAGAAAGTTCAATCTATTAAGACTACACTGAATGCAAACTAAATTCTCATGCTTTTTAAAAAATCTCCCCCGAGCATAGGTTTCCTCTAATTCCTTTTATTACCCAGCCCTTTCTATAGTCTTTCACACTAGCAGAAAGCAGCTATGAAGTGCTGTCATTCTGATTTAGTAGTTCTCTGTGCTTTTCTGGCACTCGCTTTGACTGGTAGCAAATATCTTTGCAAGTGCCTAAGCAGGTATGGCATTTAGAAATAAAAATGAGGAAATATGTCCTGGTTATCATCATGTCTTCTTCCTTCTCTTCTTGGCAAAGAGAAGAGACCATGTTTAAAGTGTTAACAAAACCATTTGAAAATTGTGAAGAAGAAAAGGGTGGAGAATACTAAACTGTGAGGAAGCACTTCCAAATGGAATTATTAAGCAAGCACCAACTGGCTGCTGAAGGCTAGTGAAATGTTTTTATTACATTTAATTTCGACTAAAACAACATATATCACATTGGTTCAAACAAAACATATGACAAACAATTATACACATATATAATTGTATACAGTATACACATACTATAAACATTCAATCCAAACATCCAATATTATACAATCCAGTCTTTACATCAAATCTTGATTTCCTTTGTACCTGTTTTCCTAAGATTTGATCAGCTTAATGTTTTTGTCTTTTGATTTCTTATTTTTTCTCAAAGAGTAGCTTATTTACATAATTCTTAAAATAAATTCAGCAAATAAACTCTTAAACTGTCTACGTTACTTCTTACATTTATTTTTACAATATTCTATTATCAGAGCCTATTGTTTCTCAACATTTTCTATGCCCATAGAGTTTAAATAAGAGGTTAATTCTTATCTAATTCAATCATATCAAGTAATTTAAATAACCAGTCATCTATCAATAGGGCTTTTCCAGTTTTCCAGTTCTGAGTTAGTAATATCCTAGCTGAGATTACCATATATAAGATCAGTTTCCAATAGTCTTTTTTTCATCATGTTTTGGTATTTTGTTTACCATATTTAAGAGACAGATCTCAGGTTTTAATCAGTAGTTAATTTTCAGTTTCCTGCAGATTATCGTGTATATCTTTCCCCAATATATATATATATACACACACACACACACACACACACTTTAGAACAGTTCCACCACATGTGGAACCATGAACCTACCACCTGTTGTCATTTCCAACATTTGTTTTGTCTTGCTTTGTGACTCTTGGAAACTTTAAAGGGGGTTAGATACCATGTTTATGTCATTTTTAAGTAATTTTCATTCAGGTCCTAGCATCTTGGAAATTAATGGGTCTTGTTCCTTGTCCAACTACCCAAATCAATTTCTTCCCCTATGTCTCGAGTCCATTTTATCATTGTATTTTGAATTTGTACTTGTGCTAGCTCTCTTTCAAGTAGTAATTTGTAGAATTTTGATGTTTCCCCTCTTCTTTACTGAGAAATATTTTACGTAAAGTATTTCTTTCCTCTTCACATCCTTCCAAGTTCTCATCCATTTTGTGTCTTTCTTTTAGTTGCATATATGGCAGCAAATGTATTGTTGGATCTGATCTTCCTAGTTCTAATAATTTCAATTTAAATGAGTTCTTTTGATCCTTAAACAAGATATCATCGTATCTGAGCCAGTTATCCATTAAGCTCCACCTTCCCTGAAAGACTTCTTGGGGTGAGATCCAAGTTGGTATCTTCCTGTACATTTTCTCTTTCTTTCTTTCTTTCTTTCTTTCTTTCTTTCTTTCTTTCTTTGCATCATCCAGGTTCTTTAAAGCAATTTTCTGATGTAGTAGTGTTCAAATTCTTTGTGAGCTTTTATCTTGTTATGCTATAGATGTGTGTACCAACCAAGATCATTGTTGCATCATTCTAAGGTTAGTATCCTGTTGTTTTCTAATGTAATCTAGTTGGCAATCCTAGTTAACGTGTTGACCTACTACTATAGTCTCAGGTTTGGTAAGTTGCAACCTCCCTTTTCTCTCATGTCACTCATTGTTTTTCATTTTATTCTTGATTTATACCCAGCCCGTATACAATTTCTCAAGTCCTTTTGCCAGTGATTAAATAGGGTTTCATTTATAATCATTGGAAGGTTTTGAAACAGAAAGTTTAGTTTTGGAAAAGCATTCATTTTGATTGCCACTATCTTTCCAGATAGGGAAAGTTTAGACGTAGATCTGGAACACATGCCACAAGAAGTGGCTTTCAGCCATTTTGGGGGTGTGGTGTTTAAATGATGCATGCCCTCAAAGCAGCTGGAAGCTGCTCCAATGCTGTGCTCTGGTCCAAAGGACCAGATGAAAAAGGACCCAGAATAATCTGGCTCTTGGCTGAATGGCTTAGGACCTGCAGTGGCGGTCCACTTTGTGACCGGAGGCCACTCCTTCCTGGCCATCTGCTCTACACCCAAGTCTCCATTTCTTTTAAAATATTTTCCTACACTGGTTCATAGTTATTTTCATATTTTTTCAAATTTCATATAAATTCATGTAAACCTTCTTTTGAGGTTTTTAAACAGAGGCTGGATGGCCATCTGTTGGAGGTGCTTTGGTTGTGCTTTCCTGCATGGCAAGGGGTTGGACTGGATGGCCCTTGGGGTCTCTTCCAACTCTATGATTCTAGGATTCTAGGATTATATGTAAGCAAAAATTGTCGGTATTTTCTTTTCTTTTCTTTTCAATTTTACATCCAAACCTTTGCTTTAGTGATGTTTCTTCCAATTTCAAAAAGTGTTAATATGGCTGTCTTTTCTCTGTTAATTTGGAGAATTTGGAAGGCTAGCAAAATATTAAGAATGGCTGATGTTTCCAACAGATGTCTCTTAATTCCAAAACAACTCAAATGGGGCTGCAAGGGGTCTAAATTCATACTGCCCAATCATAGCACTATGATTCCACTTTAATTGCCATGGGTCCTGGGATTTGTAGCTAAGGGAGGAGTACTTAGATTTCTTAGCCAGGGAGCTTTTCTAATGCCTTCCCAAACTACAAAGCCCAGGAGGCCTATAGTGCTGCATGGCAATTAAACTGCAATCATGATGATACAATTGTGTGGTATGACTGTCCAACTGATCAGGCTGAGAGATTAGGAGAGTTTAGGCTACACTTTTTTTTTTTAATTTAGTTGGTTTAGATCTCATTTTTCTCCCAGCATAGGACCTAAGCTGGCTTACAACGTGACTAAAATATTTAAAAAGTGATTATAAAAAAGTTAAAATACAATTAAATAAGAAGTTCTAGCGAAATGTCATTAATATTAATATTAATATTAATTGAATATTAAAATCACTTAAAATAACATTAATGATAACAATAGACTGTGTGCATGCATGCACATGCACAGCATAAAAAGACCTCTTGTGTACCCTTAAACATCAAATAGATGTTTAAGTAAAAATGTCTTTCTTTGCTGGCAGAAGGAAAGGAGAGACAGGGCCAGCTTAATCACCTATGGAAGAGAATTCCAGAGGTTGGGAGCAACCACTAAAAGGGCTCTCTCCCAATTCTTCCAAAAATGGGATTGTGACAGTAGGACTGTTTTCTTGAGAACCTTGAGAGACAAGTTGGTTCGTATAAGAAGGTTCAGTCTTGTAATGGCTATTGTGGTTGAGTTACCATAACCGGGAGCAGACTAGAGAATGCCAAGGTGGCATTTCCTCCAAGCCGTGACAGATAGCTTGTGTTAAAGTTTAGGTTGGGACTTTGGTGTTTCAGGTGTTTTTAGACTGCAGCTCCCATAATATTTTACCATTAAAATGGCTTGGTAGGGCTGATGGGAATTGTAGGTTAAAATGTCTTGAACATCCATCCTTACTGTACGTTCTTCCACCATCCTCAGTATTTTGTTTCCTCTCTTCAGTTATTAAAAATAATATGGAGTAGTTGTGCTGGCCGAATGGCCGTAATAAAGTTTAATAATAATAATAATAATATGGAGTAGTGGTTTGAGTATTAGATTATCACTCTGGAGACCAGGGTTCAAATATTCAACTCAACCATGGAAACCTATTGGGTGACCTTGGGAAGTCACTTTCTCTTAGCCTCAAAGGAAGACAAGGGCAAACCCCTTCTAAATAAATAAATCTTTCCCAGAAAAACTCTATAATAGATTTGCCTTAGGGTCACCATATGTCAGATGTGACTTGAAGGCACACAACAACGACAAGCTTGGTTATTCTTCATCTTTCATTTTGTATTGATTTTCTTAAGGCATTGTAAGTTGCTTTGAGTGGGCATTTTGTTTAAAAAGGCAAGGTATACAGTGTAAATATAATGAGAAAGTAATATGAAATAAAGCACACCTGCATTGACATTTTGTTCAAGTTTGTCAGTGAGTCAACTGGAGGCCAGGAAATTGTGAGAGTAAAAATAATTAATTGGAACCCTCATTTGATGATTTCCCCCATATTTCATTATGAAAGAAAATTACGTTTGGTTAGGAGAAACAGAAATGAACCACTAGTACTCTCCACTAGTCATTTTAAGTGCATTTTCAAGACTGATCCTAAGATTTTTGCTGCCTCAGAAAAAGGTCTCTGCCTCATCCTAAATATCCAGGTTCAGTTCCTCACTGATCCATAAAATTCACTGGACAATCCTGGGATAATATTTTCTCTTGGCCTCATTGTTGTGAGGATAAAGGAGAGAGGAAGAAACTATATTCTGCTTTGAGCTAACTCAAAAAGAGGTGGGATTCCTTTCCCATCCTTTTTTGCTAAATAGCTGAAAGAGGAAAGAGTAGGATTGCTGTGGCGGTTATCATCATTTAGCCTTCCTGTTCCAACTAACACCAAATAGAATATAAGACCCTGCTATGGAAATACTAGTGATACTGCTAGATTAAAATAATGCCTTGATAGGTATTAATCGCGTATGTGTATGCTGGGTCCCACAGTAATAAGATCACCTAGAAAATGAGGGGGGGAGCTTCTCTGCACAGTGAAAAGATAAAGATATTCCCTGTTGACAACGTTGTCAAGTCATGTCCAACCATATGGAGCAGTGCTCATCTCTGTTACTAAGCCGAAGAGCCAGCATTGTCAGAGACTACTCTATGATCATGTAGCCAGCATGATTGCCCAGAACGCTGTTACCTTCCCACCAAAGTGATACCTATTTCCCTACTTGCATTTGCATACTTTCAAACTTCTAGGTTGGCAGAAGCTGGGACTAGTGACGGGAGCTCACCCCATCATGCAGCACCTGGGCTTTGAACTACCAATGTGCTGATCTTGCATTCAACAGAGTCATCATCTTAACCACTTGAGCCACTGCATCCCTTTCTCTGCACAGTAGGCCTGAGCAAAAGGGCAAAGTTAATGAGCCTGATGCCAGCAGCCATCTATCATCTGCACAGCATGATCTTAGTCTTTGCCAGAAGAACCACCCAGTTTTAACACAGCTTTGTCTTCACATTAAGGAAAAAAGTGATTTAACTGCTCCTTTTTAGTGCTTGTTATCCTTTAGTTGTCTTAAGATTCTAGTGACAGGCCTGTGTGGAACCAAGATCTTTCTTGGCTTGTGGTTTTCCATGTTGTACATGCAGTTTGATGGGCTTTCAGGTACTGTGTTGTTCCTGTACTTGCTAATTTTATTTTATTTTCCCCTGAGAAAGCAATACACTTGCAAAGGATTAGAGGGCCACCTAGAAACATCACAACTACAGTCTGTATTTTGCATGTAGCCACCCTAGGTTCAGTTGCTGGCATGTCTAGTTATATCCAAAATTGAAGGGATGGCGGTGGTGGGGAGGTCTTTGTAAGAAGCCTTGTGGAAGGTATTACCAGTCAATGGATGTTTTCACACTGGGCTTAAGGCAGAAGCAATCCTACCTCACTCCGGCCCCATGCCGGCTCCTTTGCCAGTGTGTTCAAACGATGTTGCAGTGCCATCCCCGGCATCCAGTGCCATCCCTGGCATCATTCCGGGTCCTTTCTCCGCGTGTTCAAACGACGTCGCAGCAAGCCCCGCCCCACCCGCCCCATCCTGTCCCATCCCCGGCATCAGCCCCGTTCTTTGCAATTCCTCTTTTTAAAAGGAATTGCATCTGCCGCGGCCAGAATCATACCGGAATGATGCTGCTGTCACCGATCTGAAGCTGCAGGATCCATTCCGGTATGATTCTTTCATTGCTTCCATGTGGCTTTAGACCCCAAGTGTGAAAACGTCCAAAGTAGACCAAGGACATTATCACATGGGCTTTCTGCCAGGCCCCAAAGTGGGCTGAAACTGTGGGGAAAATTTTTAAGATAGGGTATTACTGCACACCTCCGTGCTCAAACTGGAGGCATTGTGACCTGATCTTAGCCATCCTGTCACTGATCCGTCCTAATCCCATCCTTCTCAAAGGACAGGAGTTAACATATTGTTATAGACTGTGCAGAGGCTGAATATAGTAGAAGACCCTCTTATAATACAAAAGAGCTGCCATCTCAGCCCTACCTTTTACAGACATCCCACCTGTTTCTGTCCTGAGGAATGCAGTTGGAGTCTCTGCAGGTACTCTGAACAAGTACCTCAAAAATTATTTATTTATTTCATTTATATGCCACCTTTCTTCCAGAGTGGGACCTAAGGCAGCTTCCGGAAATAGCTAATTAAAAATGTCTACAATCAATTTTTTTTTAAAAAAATTAAAAAACCCTACATTAAAATCATTTAAAAGCAATAAAAAAGTTAAAAACAAATAAAGCATACATCTAACAAAACTTGTTCTGACAGGGCTCCAGGGCATTCAGGTTATTGTGATTTATCCCCTGATCTCAACACCATATTGGATTTGAGCAACTACTTTCCCTAAAAAACACTTTCAGTGCTGGAATTACCAGCCTGCCACCTCTAGAAAAAGTAGGAAGAAAGAGCAGAAAGAAAGAGTAGGGAAAAAATCAGTATAGCATGGACTGACATCTACACTGTGCTTTTTATGTTATGTAGATGAGTCTTCCAAGAATTTTTCTCATGAATATTTACTCCCAAATTTTTTTACACCTAAATTCCAATTAAATGTAGATGCCAAAGATAATCACCATTGATTTAGCATAGGGCCTTTGCAGACTGCCAGAAATAGTGCACATTAAATTGAGGCACTGCCCTGACTCAGTGCTAGGGAATCATGGGAACTGTAATTTATTGTGGCCCCAGAGCTCTCTGACAGAGAAGACTCAAAGTCTCAGAAAAAAATACAATTCCCATGACTCCCTAGCACTGAGCCAGGGCAGTGCCTCAATTTAATGTGCACTATTTCTGGCAGTCTGCAAAGGCCCTAGTTTATTCTAAATTCTGTTTGACAGAACTCATAAAGTTTACTTAGACTTCTCTTCAGCCCACTTTTATTCATAGATAATAATACAATGTTATCAGCATATATCAGAATTGTCTTGTTTGATTCTCTATTCAGGGAGGCAAGTGATCATTTACAATATTATTAATATTATAGTCAAAAACACACTGCAGAAAGGGAAGCCTTGGAATTGTAGTTTATTGTGGCATCAGAGTTCTCTGACAGAGAAGGCTAAATGTCTCATAAAACTACAGTTCCCATGATTCCCTAGCACTGAGCCAGGGCAGTTAAAGTGATCTCAGACTGGATTATTTCTGTAGTGTGTTTTAGACCAACAATTAAACAGGAGGGATGTTACAAGCAGCCTTGTCTGATTCCTTTAGTTGTACAAATTTCCTCCATCAATGTTTCATTTGTGCTCCTTCTTACCCTCATAGTTGTATTAGTGTATTACTTCTGAATTAGGAGTAACTTCTGAATTAGAAGTAACAGTCTCTTATTAGTATTAGTCCTGGCAAGCTTCCACCATAAACAGTTCCTATTGATTATAGCAAATGCTGAGGAGATGTCAATAAACACAGTAAAAAGCCATTTGGAAGGACCACTAATGTATTTATGATTTAAATGATACAACACAAAAATCAGATCCACGGTATTATGAGCCTTCCTAAACTCAGCTTCTTCCTGATGAAGAATATTATTTTCCACCACCCAGTTTATCAACTTCTGGAGAAGACAGTGGCTTTATATCTTAGAGCTAATATCCAAGAAACTAATTGTTCATTAATTTTGAGAGTTTAATTTGTCTTTCTTATAAATTGGGAAGATTATGCTCTGTTTCTGTCTTTCAGGGGAAAAAGCCTGTAGTTTATATGGGAAAATCACTTTGATAGTAGAAGGGCCCCCCATTCAGAATTGTTCTTGTAGACTTCAGATGGAATCATATCCTCACCAGGTGCTTTATCTGTTGCAAAGAGCCAGTGTGGCATAATGGTTTGAGTGCTGGATTATGATGCTGGAGACCAGAGTTCAATTCCTAGTTCAGCCATGAAACTCACTGGGAGACCTTGGGCAAGTCACATGCTCTCAGCTTTAGAGGAAGGCAAAGGCAAACCCTCTCTGAACAAACCTTGCCAAGAAAACCCCAGGATAGGTTCTCCTTAGGTCACCATAAGTCAGAAATGACTTAAAGGCACACAACAGTAAAGAGCACACATGAGTTTGCTGATTTCTTCTTCTGAGACTGGATGCCATTCTGGTAATGTCATTAACAATGCCTGATTAGTACTTGATCCATTAAAACTACTATCAACATCACTTTCAAATATATTGCTAAAGTAAGTACACCAAATAATAGCTTAAATGCAGGCATCTAACGTGGGATTAGAGCCCATGTCTGATATTGAGATTAAATTCCAAAACTGTCTTTTGTTCCTTTTCAGGGCTGCCAACCCCAGCCTTTTCCACTAATTAATCATAAATGTCCTTTTCTTTCTTTCTTTCTTTCTTTCTTTCTTTCTTTCTTTCTTAATAAATCCTTATAAATTAGGTTGCAGGGTGCTAATGCTTCCAAATAAGCTTTCAGTTGTGTCTACCTTACTCTCCTGGTTAGTTGTGACAAATTCTTTTTAGCTTGCCTACATGACTATACCAGCCCACTTTGTCAGAGGCCATTCTAGCTGAGTAGTGTTAGGGCGGCAAAAATAATCATAATACATTCTAATCTACAGGGTGGTTTTTGTGGGTTTTTTGGGCTGTAAGGCTGTGTTCTAGAATCATGGAAACAGAACAATACAAACAGAAAATCAAGGAACTCTTGGATCCTGCAATATACAAAAAACTCAAACAAGATCTGACGAACAAAATCACCAGGAAAATAAAACCTTGATCAAGAACTCATTAATTCATCCAACCACGTGCCAGAATCTATGCAAATCTGAGGCTCTTTCACTGAGACTGTATGGACTTCCCAAGATCCACAAGAATTCCATTCCACTGTGACCCATAGTGAGCACTATTTGATTCCCCACGTATAATTTGGCCATGTTTCTGGCCACACAATTACAAACCCGTATAGGGCAACCCCCCCCCCCCCTACATCAAGGACTCAGCTCACTTCATAGAAAAAAATCAATAACCTTGAACTAAAACCTGGAGACAGACTAATTAGCTTTGAAGTGGTCTCCCTGTTCACCAAAGTCCCCATAATGGACACTATGACACTCATCCAACATTTTTTTTTCCAGAAGACATCACAGCCCTGTTCGAACATTGCCTCACCACAAGCTACTTCCAGTGGGACAATGGATTCTACAAGCAGAGAGATGGGGTAGCCATGGGAAGCCCTCTGAGCCCTGTGATAGCAAACTTTTACATGGAACACTTTGAAAGGCAAGTCCTGGAAACAGCACCAAAAAAGCCCACATCATGGTTCCGATATGTGAACGACACTTTCACCATTTGGAGCCATGGAGAAGATTTGACCATGTTTTTGAACCATCTGAACAAAAACCACCCAAACATCCAATTCACAAGGGAAAAAGAAAAGGAAGGAACATTGCCTTTCTTGGATGTCCTGGTCATCCGCAAACCAAACCAATGATTGAGCTAAATGGTATACAGAAAACCTACACACACGGACAGGTACCTACACAAGAACTCCAATCATCACCCAGGACAAAAAAAGAAGCACAATAAAAACACTGGTAGACTGCACAAAAAGGATCTGTGAACTCCACTACCTGGAAGATGAACTGAAGCGGTCACTCCAGCTCAGACATCAGAAGAACAGCCAGACCCAGAAAAAACCACAGGAGTGAAGAAAAACCACCACCCAAAGGGAAGGTATTTTTACCATATATCAAAGGAATCACAGACAGAGTAGGGAAACTGATGAGGAAACACAACCTCCAAATGATCTATGGACCAACCAAGAAAATCCAGGAAATGCTGCACTCAGCGAAGGATAGGAAAGACCCTCTCATGGCTGCAGGAGTTTACCACATACCATGCAGCTGTGGACAAGTCTATATAGGGATCACAAAACACAGTGTTCAAACAAGAATCAAGTAACATGAGAGACACTGCAGACTGGGCCAGCCTGAAAAATCAGCAGTAGCAGAACACGTTATAAACCAATCTGGCCAAAAAATACTATTTGAAAACACAGAAATTCTGGCCATGCCAATAACTATTGAGTCAGAATGCACAGGGAAGCCATTGAAATCCACAAACACCTCGATAGTTTCAACAGGAAAGAAGAAACCTTGAAAATAAACAAAGTTTGGCTACCAGTCCTCAAAAACACCAAAATCAGGACTCAGCAAATGCAAACAAACTTCATCCAGGGTCAGGGGGGTTCCCATTAATTAAATAGACACTAATCCTCCTTGCATATCCTCCCACCCTGAGGCCTTGCCTCAACAGAACAATACACAGATTTACATGCTAATTTACATGCTAATTTCCAGCAGACAATGGACCATTAATTAAATAGACACTAATCCTCCTCACATATCGTCCCACTCTGAGGCTTTGCTTTAACAGAACAATACACAAATTTAGATGCTGATCCTCTCAACCAAAGCTCACACAGTATATATGCCCCACACACTTCCATGCCACCATCCTCTGAAGATGCCAGCTACAGATGCCAGTGAAACATCTGGTATACATTCTTCTAGAACACAGCCTCATAGCCCGAAAAACCCACAAAAACCTATGGATGCCAGTCATGAAAGGCTTTGACTTCACATTCTACAGGTTCTATATATCTTGTGACACATTCAAAAGGTAGGGGCTATTCAGATGGTCCTGGACTGAATGTTCAGCAGAAGGAGAACACTTTTAGTGTTTCCCCATAATAATTATTCTCTCTGTTAGATCTGTAAGTGGAGGGGGAAACTGATATAGGAATAGAGAGAAGGATAGGCAAATAATCACTTTCTGGGTGGTCTAAAATATTTTAGCTCATCTTCTAGAACAATAACTTTAAGGAACAGATGATGTAGTCAATAACACTACCTATTACACTGCTAAAAAATGTAAAATATCCATTATAATTATTCCAAGGACTGCCATGAACACGTCACCCACAGGCAGGACATTAACTTAAATAACTTCCTAAATTCTTTATCTACCATTTTGTCCAAAGAAAAATTATCAGGTTAAAAAAACCTCATTATAGTCCAGGCAAAGAGCTTTTTTTTTTTTAAGGACCCAAGCAGATCTGAGTATTAAAATCACCACACACCATTATGGTTCCCTTAGGACAATGTTTCTTGAAGATTCAGACCCTCTTCCCATTCATCCCAAAAGAACCTCGTGCTCCCAGATTTATCCGATGGACAGCATACTAACAGGATTCTGGCATATCCGGTCATAAGACATGATTTGACGTTTGATTACTGATTTTCCTTTTCCTTTCTTATTGGTAATACATATATATTATACAAATGTTAGATCTAAATATAGAAAATATTATAAAGTGGGTATAACATATAATAGAACATTGCTATTTTATTTAATGGGAGTTGTAGTGATTGTCCTGGGTGAAAATAATTGCCTGGCTAGAGAATGCGCAGATGTATGTGAGAGAGGATACTGGTACTGAATTCCATCAAGGAAAGCTTTGTAGGGAACTTGAGAGACCCTAAAGTGAAAGTGTATGAGAAGGGTGGGTAACAAGAAAGGGTGCAAGTATATTTTGGCTTATGAACAGATAAATCAAAACAAAGCCCATAAATTTACAGAGTGGAGCATTGCTTATTCTGCATATATGTTTGTGGATTATGGTAGTTCTGCTCACAGAAGTCTTACTGTTAACTTCACGGGTTAATGAAATAAAGTTTTGCTGTTGGACTACAGAAGACTGATTCCTTTACTGAATCCAAAGGAGTGGGCAATTTCTGACACATGCATTAAAACACATTAGAACATCAATATCTGATCCCTAGTTATCTTTGAACAATACAGACAAAGCAATTTTCTTTTCAGACTGATAAATTACTTCTGATACGAGATCCAGTGTCAGTGAAACTAAAGTGGCTGCGCTGCCCCTGGCTCTTCCCTTCTTGTAAAATTTTGTGGCAGGGAGCGAAAAGGAACTAAATCCTTGTAATGAAAATAAATAAATAAATATAACTGATATACAGGTTTCCTGAAGACATAAAATGGCAAATGATGAAAGATTTTTCCCCCAAAATTCCTGGTCTGCATTCATATTCTGCCACCCTGTAATATTCCATGATAAAACAAAAAAGGGAAAATGGTGACTTTGAGTTGTCTAGTCAGCGCACTAAATATTACTAACTGGAACCAAAGGGAAATCTCAAATTTTCTGCAAACTGTCCTCAGTCCTTCCCCCTCTACTCATATCAGAGAGGTTTTCTAAGTTTTTGTTAAAATTAAGTCTAAAGCGAGCCTGTTTATATCTGGATTGATTACTCCTAACATGGATTCTCAGGGAAATAAAAGGATTCAGAGCTACAGGCCTAGAAAATGGTTCTGCCTGGAGCCCATAGTCCTTCGAGGAGACAGGAATATTATTTGGGTAGCTTATAAATGAAGGCATGCCTTTGCTACCAATACTGCCATTATAGAAGGACTGCATTATAGAAGGATGACTATTGGTTTTTCTTTATAAAGTGACGTGTTGATGCGAATACGTAAATGAGGAATTTGGGGCGAAAGGATGCTTAGACCACTTGAAAGATGCATTATTGTTTGTAAAGTTATGGAGTAAGGATCAAAAGATTTTACAATGCTCCAGGCAGGTAAAACAATAACATCTCTTATGCCTTTATGCCCCAAAGGGTATAGACATAAACTGGCCAGTCCTCCTAAATGCTTCCTTGAAATCCCAGCTGTCAATAATATTTCAGGTAACACCTCTGTACTTTCTTTCCATGGATCATCTGCTCTCTGCTCTGGCCAATTAAATACAGAGATACGAATGTCAGGCTTAGACTGAGATGGCTCACTTGGAGAGGTCCAGATTAGATCCAAATCATTGCCTTGTTGTTGTTGTTGTTGTATGCCTTCAAGTCAATTTAACTTATGGCAACCATAAGGTGAACTTATCATCGGGTTTTCTTGGCAAGTTTATTGAGAGGATGTTTGACATTGCCATCCTCTGAGGCTGAGAGTGTGTGACTTGCCTAAGATCACCCAGTGGGTTTACATGGCAGAACCAGGATTCAAACCCTGATCTCGAGAGTCCTAGTGCAAGGCTCTAGGTTCAAACCACTACACCATGCTGGCTTTTGGTTAAAATTCACCCTTGTGTGGTGGCTTTCTTTCTTTCTTTCTTTCTTTCTTTCTTTCTTTCTTTCTTTTCCCCAACACCAAAAAGCTTCTTACATTCTTCTAAGCCTTCAATTGTACTCAAAAATTCACCGGCAGAATAACCAGGTAGTTAGCAAATGACACTTGGGGCAGAAAAATGAAATGCATATATATAAGATGGGGGACACCTAGCTTAATGCAACTACGTGTGAAAGGGATGTAGGAGTCCTAGTAGACCACAAGTTGAACATGAGTCAACAGTGTGATACCGCAGCTAAAAAGGCCAATGCAATTTTGTGCTGCATCAATAGAATTATAGTGTCTATATCAAGGGAAGTAATAGTGCCACTGTATTCTGCTTTGGTCAGACCCCACCTGGAATATTGTGTCCAGTTCTGGGCACCACAATTAAAAAGGATCTTGAGAAACTGAAGCGTGTCCAAAGGAGGGCAACTAAAATGGTGGAGGGTCTGGAAACCATGCCCTATGAGGAATGACTTAGGGAACTGGGTATGTTTAGCCTGGAGAAGAGACGGTTAAGAGATGATATGATAGCCCTGTTTAAGTATTTGAAGGCATGTCATATTGAGGATGGAGGAAGCTTGTTTTCTGCTGCTCCAGAGAATAGGACCCGGAACAATGGATGCAAGCTCCAGGAAAAGAGATTCCACCTCAACATTAGGAGGAACTTCCTGACAGTAAGGGGGGTTCGACAGTGGAACACATTCCTTCGGAGAGTGGTGGAGTCTCCTTCCTTGGGGATCTTTAAGCAGAGGCTGGATGGCCATCTGTCGGGGATGCTTTGATTGGGAGTTCCTGCATGGCAGGGGGGTTGGACTGGATAGCCCTTTTGGTCTCTTCCAACTCTATGATTATATGATTCTATGTATAAACAAATTCCATCCAAGAGGTGGGATGTATAAATGGCATGCATAAATAAATTCTGCTAAAGAGAAGATAAGTTATAATAAATAATAACAAATAAAACGGCTTGAAAAGGCTTTTTTTCATTAGCTGCCTTCGAGTCAACCTTGACTCATGGGGATCCTGTGAATGAGACATCTCCAAGTCCCTCCATCCTCTATCTTTCTGTTCAGGTCCTGCAGACTCAGGCCCATGGTCTCCCTGATAAAATCTATTCATCTGGCATGCAGTCTTCCTCTCTTCCTACTTCCCTCCACCTTCCCCAGCATTATTGTCTTTTCCAATGAGTCCTCTCTTCTCATGATGTGTCCAAAGTACAACAACCTCAGTTTGGTCATCTGGGTTTCCAGGGAGGTTTCTGCCTTGATCTGCTCTAGGACCCACTTGTTTGGCCTTTTGGCTGTCCATGAGATCCTCAGCACTCTTCTCCAGCACCACATTATCTCAAATGCATTGATTTCTTCTCCGGATTTTCTTCCGGGGGTGGCGGACCTATTAGACTGGTCCGCCCTTGAAGGCTAATGGAACCAATTGGATTCCAGAAAGCCTTAGAGGGGGGTTTAATGGTTGATAATGCCAGTGATTCTGTCAACGCTTTGGTTAACACCTGGAACAACGATCTTATCAAGGCTATCAACACAATCACTCCCAAGTGTCCTTTCCAGCCTCCTCCTAACCACAAGCTCTAGTATACAGAGGAGCTTAGGAAGATGAAGTGGGCTGGACAACGACTCTTATCCAACAAGACTCATCATAGGAATGTTCTTGATTCCTATCGAGAGGCAATACGTGCAGCGCAGAAGTCCTTCTCCTCTGCGCGTATTGCGTCTGCAGAGTCCCATCCAGCGGAACTGTTTAGAGTGGTAAGGGAACTGACGCAGATTCCGCCTGCGCAAAACCCTCTACTTAACCCAACAACGGCCTGATGTGACGCGTTTAACAACTACTTTGCAGATAAAATCTCTCGGATAAGAGCCAACTTAGATGCCAGTGTTATGACAGAATCTATAGACGAGGCATCTAGCAACTCTGCTAATGGAATTTTATTGGATCAGCTTCAATCTGTTAGTATCGATGATGTGGACAAGCTCCTTGGTAGAGTGAGGAAGACAACCTGCCCTCTCGATCCTTGTCCATCATGGATCCAGGGGGGTGACGCATTGAGGGTATTCCTTAGAGATATTATCAATGCGTCCTTTAGGGAAGGCTTTGTTCCATCTTGTCTAAAGGAAGCGGCGGTTAAGCTGCTCCTGAAAAAGCCTTCCCTGGACCCCCGAACAGGAATAATTACAGGCCAGTCTCCCTGTTGCCTTTTTTAAGCAAGGTGATCGAGAGGGCGGTTGCTTCCCAACTCCAAGCTGTCTTGGATGAAACCGATTATCTTGATCCATTTCAAACTGGCTTTAGGACATGGAATTGAGACTGCCATGGTTGCGCTGGCCAACGACCTCCGCTTGGGTGTCGACAGGGGTAGTGTGACCCTGTTGGTGCTCTTGGACCTCTCAGCGGCCTTTGACATGATAGATCATTCCATCTTTTTGGACCACTTGAGAAGGTTAGGAATTGGAGGCACTGCTTTGCAGTGGTTCTGTTCCTTCCTCTTGGGTAGATTCCTGAGGGTGTTGCTCAGAGACAGTAGCTCTGCAAGGAAGGAGCTCAAGTACGGCATCCCTCAAAGGGCCATCCTGTCCCCAATGTTATTTAATATCTATATGAAGCCGCTGGGAGAGATCATCCGGAGATATGGGGCAGGGTGTTATCAGTACACTGATGACACCCAGATCTATTTCTCCATGTCTCGATCCTCAGCTTTGACTTCAGATGGCATCTCTCCTCTCAATGACTGTCTTAAGGCAGTAATGGACTGGATGAGGAAAAACAGATTGAGACTGAATCCAGACAAAATGGAGGTACTAACAGTCACATGTCCTGGATGGAGTCACACTCTCCTCCAAGGACTGTGTTCGCAGTCTGGGGGTGCTCCTGGATCCATCATTCCAGATGTCCAATCAGGTGAATGCGGTGGTCAGGAGTGCCTGTTATCAGCTTCGGCTGATACGCCAGCTGTGCCCTTTCCTGGAAACTAGGGATCTTGAAACTGTAGTACATGCGTTGGTGACCTCCTGTCTTGATTTCTGTAATGCGCTCTACGTGGGGCTACCCTTGTGCTTGACCCGGAAACTTCAGTTAGTTCAGAATATGGCAGCCAGGTTGGTCACTGGTGTTTCCAGAAGCATATAACACCTGTGCTAAAAACTCTCCACTGGCTGCCTATTAGTTTCTGGGCACAATACAAGGTGTTGGTTATGACCTTTAAAGCCCTACATGGCTTGGGTCCAGCTTATCTCTGGAACCGCCTCCTCCCATATGATCCTCCACATGCACTACAGTCCTCTGGGAGGAATCTGTTACAGTCTATAAAAACTAGGCTGTCAGTGACCTCCCAGAGGGCTTTCTCTGCCTCCGCTCCCAGATTATGGAATGGCCTGCCGGATGAGATCCGTCTTATTACCACTCTTGACAGCTTCAAAAAAAGCTGTCAAGACAGATCTTTTCCGGCAGGCCTTCCCTGAATAACTATCCCAGCCCAAAGATTTTGGCTAACTTGTTCCCCTGAGCTGTCACTGTTTATTTCAAGCTGTTGCTTTAATTGTTTCATGTCCCTTTTTTATTTATTTTATTCTATGTTTTAAATCTCTACTAGTTTAATATTGTTTGCACTTTCTTCCTTGATCTTTCTTAGTAATTGTTCCAGGTCTGTAAGGTTTCCTGCCAGTATTATGGTGTCATCAGCATATCTCAGACTGTTGATATTTCTTCCTCCTGTTTTTACTCCTCCTCCTTCTGTGTCCAAGCCTGCTTTTCTTATAATATTTCTGCATACAAGTTGAACAGATAGGGAGAAAGGATGCAGCCTTGTATGACCCCTTTATCAACTGGGAACCATTCTGTTTCTCCATGTTCTGTTCTGACAGTAGCCTCTTGCAGAGGGGCGGGGTATTAATAATAATAATAATAATAATAATAATAATTATTATTATTATTATTATTATTATTGTCCCGAGTACAGATTCCGCATCAGGACTATCAGATGTAGTGGCACTCCTAGGCAAAATAAAAGAGCTAGCAAATTAGGATCTTAAAGCCCCCAGATAAAACCACATTGGGAGGGGGAAATGACAGAGCTCTTTGGATCACTCCTTATTGTAGACTTTTCCCTCCATGTCTCAAGTGGTGGAAATCTGGGAGGCTCCTTGTATAATCTATTCTTTTAATCTGAAGTTTTAGAAAGGAAGACCCTTCCTGTAGCAGCCTTTACTTGTAGACTGAATACACTCCAAAAGTCAGCAATATTTGGCAAAAAGGAGTATAGCGTCAAGAGAGAGAGAGAGAGAGAGCCAGTGCCTGTACATGTACCAATTTTTCCTTTCTTTTTAAAAAATACTATGACAATTTAATCTGTCCTGCTGCATCCATTTGAGAATATCCTCCGGTAAAGAGGCTTTGTTACTAGAGCCAGACTCAAGAGGTAGAGTTATTGCTTATTGCTCTGCTCTGAGGCCACAAGAAACTACAATTCCCAGAATCCCATAGCATCGAGCCATGGTAGTTAAAGGAGTGTCAAACTGGATTACTTCTGCAGTGCGGATGCAGACTTAGGGGTGGCTTTGCCAGCCCCGGCCTGGCAGAGGAAGGAAGAGAAAAAGCTGCTGTCCCTGGTGCTGAAAAGCCCTTCCAGGGTTCATTATTAGCCAAAAATAAAAGTTATGTTTATATATATATATATATATATATATATATATACACTCATTAGTTGGCGCACATCACTGGCGCCCATCTTCATTCTTTGTCTCAATCATTGCTAATAAACAGCTCTCTGTCTGCTTGACTGGATGTTTAAAATAAAAGCTAACAAACTTTGACTTGGACAAAAATAAAAGGATACTCTTATTAACAGGATGCAAGCTTGGCAGAAAGGGAAAGAGGGAAGGCTTTCCTATAAGTGATGTGTGTGTGTCTTGGGTGAGTGTGTGGGCATCCTCCCTGCCTAGGGCTGCCTAGGGCATGGATGGTTTCAATTCAAATGCCCCAGGGAGCTGGCGCGGCCTAGGAGTTTGAGTGTTGGACTAGGACTCTGGGGACCCAGGTTCGAATCCCGGCTTGGCCATGGAAAGCCACTGGGCAAGTCACACTCTTCCAGCCTCAAGGGATGTTCAATGGCAAAGTCCTTCTGAAGAAACTAGCCCAGAAAACCCCATGATAGGTTCACTTTAGGAGGTCTCCATAAGTAAAAAAATGACACAATAGCAATAACTTCTTGGACAGGGGCTCTGACTGAGCTTAGCCTTCAGCAAAGCCCACTTCCTCAGGACCCCAGGAGGGACTCTGAAGGGGAGACGGGGTCGTCTCAGGTCTGGAACACCTGCATATATATATATATATATATATATATATATAAAACCATCCTGGCTTCGCTGAAGCTGAGCCTGGGACATCTCTGGTCCTGGACAGCTCCTTCCTTCCTTCCTTCCTTCCTTCCTTCCTTCCTTCCTCTTTCTTTCTTTCTTTCTTTCTCTGCACAACCTTCCCACCATAACAAGTGTGGCAGCTTTTCTGAAGCCGAGCCTGGCACATCTCAGGTCAGGGACAGCTGCTTTTTAAAATGAATGACTGAATGAATATGAATCCATCCTGGATTCTCTGAAGCTGAGCCTGGCATATCTGAGGTCTGGGTCAGCTCCTTCCCTTCCCTTCATTTCTTTCTTTCTTTAAGCAACCTTCCTGGTTTTTCTGAAGCCAGGCCTGGCACATCTCAGGTTGAAAACAGCTGCTTTGTTTATTTATTCATTATTTCTTTATTTAATCCACCTTCCTGACTTCTCTGAAGCTGAGCCTGGCACATCTCAGGCATGGACAGCTGCTTTTATTCATTTATCTCTTTACTTAAATGACCTTCCTGGATTCTCTGAAGTGAAGCCTGGGACATCTCAGGTTGTGGACAGCTGCATTTATTTATTCCTTACTTAAACGTCCTTTCTGACATCTCTGAAGCTGAGCCTGGCACATCTCAGGTTGGGAACAGCTGCTTTTATTCATTCATTCATTCATTTATACATACACCCTTCCTGGCATCTCTGAAGCTGAGCCTGACACATCTGAGATCTTGGACTGCTGCATGTCTTTATCTCTTTATTTATTTAAATGACCTTCTTGGCTTCCCTGAAGCAGAGCATGGGGCATCTCAGGTTGGGGACAGTTGCTTCCATCATTCATTCATTCCTTTCTTTATATGACCTTCCTGACTTCTTTGAAGCAGAGCCTGGCACATCTCAGGTCTTGGACAGCTGCATTGCTTTATCTCTTTATTTGTTTAAATGACCTTCTTGGCTTCTCTGAAGCAGAGCCTGGGACATCTCAGGTTGCAGACAGCTGCTTCCATTCATTCATTCATTTCTTTCTTTCTTTATATAAATTTCCTGGCTTCTCTGAAGTGGTGCCTGACACATCTCAGGTCTTGGACAGCTGCATCCCTTTATCTCTTTATTTATTTAAACAACCTTTTTGGCTTCTCTGCAACTGAGCCTGGCACCTCTGAAGTCTTGGACAGCTGCATTTCTTTATTTTTATTTTTATACTCCCTTCCTGGCTTCTCTGAAACTGAGCTTGGAAACACCTCAGGTCCTGGACAGCTGCTTACTTCCCTCTGTCCCTCCCTTTCCTTTCCTTTCCTTTCCTTTCCTTTCCTTCCTCTGAAAGACTTTCAGGGCTTCTCCATCAATCCCCTGGCGCCTCCCTGAGTGGAGTCTCCTTCTTTGGAGGTCTTTAAACAGAGGCTGGATGGCCATCTGTCACAGGGGTGCGTGCGTGCGTGTGTGCTTTGATGGGGAGTTCCTGCATGTCAGTAGGGGGTTGGACTAGATGGCCCTCTGGGGTCCCTTCCAACTCTAGGATTCCAAGGGCAGGCCTCCAGGGCAGGCGGTGAAGCCCGGGCGCCCCCTGCAGGCGGGGGGCATCCAGCGCAGCCAGCAGCGGCGGGAGGCTCCCAGAGACAGCAGGGAAGAAGAGCAAGGCAATGCTCTCAGCAGCAGCATCACCATCACCATCCTCGCTGCCTTCCTCCTCCTCCTCCTCCTCCTCCTCCTCTTCCTCCGCTCCGACAGCTGCGGGACAGAAGAGCCGGACAGTCCGCCCTGCAAAGGCAAGTGGCCCCGGATGGGGGATCTCTGGGCGGAAGGGGGATCTGGGATCCACTGAGATCCCTGGCTGGCTGGCTGGAGAACTCCGGAGGGGAGTCGGAAGATCCACACTGGAGAAAGAGTCCGCCTTGGCACCACTTGAATCACTCACTGCCCTAGATCCATGCTAGGGGATTCTGGGCATTGCAGTTTGTTGGGGCACCTAGTTATTAAAGTGGTACCAAACTGGGCTGTTTGTCCAGTGTGGACGCAGGATTCCCTTCTCCCTTTTGGGATCCTTCAATCCAGCCCCATCGCTTCCCACCAGGATGGGGGGGTTCTGAAGATGCAAACCTGCCTTTGAAGAAGCAGTTCTCCCTTCCTTCCTTCCTTCCTTCCTTCCTTCCTTCCTTCTCCCTCCTTCCTCCTTCTTTCCTTCCACCCACCCTCCCTTCCTCCCTCCCTTTCTTTCTTTCTTCCTTCCTTCCTCTCTTCTTTCCTCCCTCCCTCCCTTCCTTCCTTCTTTCCTCCCTCCCTCCCTCCTTCTTTCCTTCCTCTCTTCTTTCTTTCCTTCCTTCCTTCCTTCCTTCCTTCCTTCCTTCCTTCCTTCTCCCTCCTTCCTCCTTCTTTCCTCCCACCCACCCTCCCTTTCTTTCTTTCTTTCTTTCTTTCTTCCTTCCTTCCTTCCTCTCTTCTTTCCTCCCTCCCTCCCTTCCTTCCTTCCTTCCTTCCTTCCTTCCTCTCTTCTTTCTTTTCTTCCTTCCTTCCTTCCTCCCTCCCTCCCTCCCTCCCTCCCTCCCTCCCTCCTTCCTTCCTTCCTCTCTTCTTTCTTTCTTTCTTTCTTTCTTTCTTTCTTTCTTTCCTTCCTTCCTTCCTTCCTTCCTTCCTTCCTTCCTTCCTTCCTCCTCCCTCCCTCCCTCCTTTTTCCTTCCTTTTTTCCAGTCCCTTCCTGAAAGTAAAAAGTGTATTCCTCCTTTATTCCTGTTTTCTTTTCTTTCCCCCCCTCTTCTTGTGTTTTTCTCTTTCCTGCGGGACAGTGGCATTCTGACTGGATTAATGTTGAGGATGTTTGCTTTCCTTCTGACTTCCCTCCAAGGCATTTGCTGAGGAAATTAAGCCTTTTTAAATAAAATAAAATAAAATAAAATAAAAATCTGGAGTGTTTAAAAGGTTTGATTTGGCCGCAGGGTGGGGAGGAATGAGGAGGATCCTTTTTAAAAAGGGGATGAAAATAATGATCATTTAGTAAATATCCAAGGCAGGGGTAGGCAACCTAAGGCCCGGGGGCCGGATGCGGCCCCCCAACGCCTTTGGACCGGCCCCAGGCCGGTCCTGCTGCCCCCCCCGCCATGATGATATTGATTATTGTTATTACTTGTTCTTGGGGTTTTCTTGGCAAATTCTCCACAGGGGTTTTGCCATGGCTTTTCTGGGGCTGAGAGAGTGTGCATGCATATTTTAATTTTTATTTTAATTTTTATTTATTTATTTATTTATTTGTTTATTTTTGGTGCTTCGCCCCCCCCAATTGTCTGAGGGACAGCAACCCGGCCCCTGGCTCAAAAAGGTTGCCTATCCCTGATCCAAGGCATAGAAGGGTTTGTCTGGGAAATGAGGGTGCCAAAGGATCATGAAGCCCCTTTGAGATTGAAAAGTAAGAAGCCGGTGGCATGGGCTTTGGGAGACTTGAGCCCACCAAATGTACGCTGTACCTATATATAGGGACAATCCAGGCATGCCCTATTGCTAACTACTGTCTTAATTCTGCCATGTAGATGCATGTGCTGGAGCGGAGAGTCCTCCAGAGACAGACTAGAGATCCCTTCTTGAACTGATCCTAAGCCTGTCCCTGGACTCTCCACTCCATCTACATCTGAGGAAGGAGGCTCAAGTCTCCCAAAGCTCATGCCACCAGCTTTCTTTCTTCCACTGAGTCTCCGAGGTGCGAGAAGATCCCTTGGCAAACTAATTTGGTAAATATTTTAGTCGTCCCGTCTGCTCTGATCCGGAGAGGTCATTATGTGAGTGTAATGAACCTCAACCTGTCCTGAAAGAGTTGGCTCTTGTATTCCTGTTTTTCTTGGCTGTTGTATTCTGTTTTTATGAGTCCCTCCTAGGAGTTTCTGTGCAGTGATGGGGACATCACTCTCCCGTGGGGCAGAGTCTGGGTCAGTGGCATCACTTCACTTGGAGACAACTGGTGTGTGGGTTGGTGGGGGGGGTGCTGCCAAGGAAGGGTGGCAATAACAGCCTGCTCACCCCATTGCTCACCCCTCATGGCTTTGCCATTGGCCTGGAGACAAAGCCCCAAGGGGCATGCTCACCCCCTTGTTGCCTTCTGGGAGGGAGCCAGGCAGCAACAAATCCATAAGGGGCACACTCACCCCTCCACAGCCCTCACCGCTATCTCAGAGCCAGGTGAGGACGAAGCCACGAGGGGTGCACTCACCCCTCCATAGAATCATAGAGTTGGAAGAGACCACAAGGGCCATCCAGTCCAACCCCCTGCCATGCAGGAACTCTAAATCAAAGCATCCCCAACAGATGGCCATCACAGCAGGAGGAGGTCCACATCAGGGCATCACCCCTCCTGTGGCGTGTCACCTGGTGTGATTCGCACCCCCCCGCACCCACTCATTGATGCCATTGAAGAGCGTTAGTATTTAGATGGGATACAGTCAACAAATACTGGGTGTCGTAGGCTGTATTTCTGAAGAAGGAACGGGCAAAACCACTTCTGAGTATTCCTTGCATGTGAAACTCGTGGGACCACCGTAAGTCGACAGGAGACTTGAAGGCACACAGGCAATGAAAGGGGCAGCAGAACGTGAAAGACCCACAGGTTTGCCCCGTGGGTCCCAGTCCACCAAGATATTATCCTGAACAGTCATTTCGCTGAGGTTTGCGCAACGGACTTCAGGGTGCATCCTGCCCTTTGTAGATATGGAGGAGCGGGGGTGCTATTTGTCCTTCGTGCCTCAGTTGCCAGGATCAGCCCTGTTCCTGCATTGCATTTAAATCCATTTGAGACGGGAAGCTGTTGCTGTCGCCAGAGGGAGATCAACGATTCAAAGCTACTTCTCCACTTTTCTCACCCTAAATGATGGCATCTGGTCCCAGTAGGGTAACTTTGCTTCCTTTCCATCCATAGGTTGCGTTCTTCATGTGTACTATTTTCCACTCATGTTAGGTATCTCTTATTTAATTCTTTTGAGAAGGGTCTTGAATCTGATGAACACGTCTTCTATCTGGTGAGGGCACTCATGCCCTCAATGGATCGTGTCCTTGAGCCTGGTGTATTGGTTTAGTAAAGTTTCGGTGCCAGAAGACCTTTCTCAGCTAGAATATCTTCCTTACATCTGTTTAACCCTTGTGTCCAGTCATATCTTGATGACAATTTATAATGTGGTATAAGTTTGCATTATGGATTGGGCAGACCTTAGCGAAGACAGCGGGATTTGATCCCTTGAAGAATGAAGATGGAAGCTGCTTTATATGGTCTTATAGCTCAGTATTATCTACTGTGAATGAAATGGCTTTCCAAAGCTTCAGATGAGTTTCTTCTCAATTTTGCTATTAATGGAGAACCTTTTGTTGTTGTTGTTGTTATGTGCTTTCAAGTTGAGTCTGAGTTATGGTGAGCCCATCATAGGGTTTGCAAAGTAAGGATTTATTCAGAGGAACTTTGCCATTGCCTTTCTCTTAGGCTGAGAGTGTGTAACTTGCCCAAGGCTGTCTGGGAATTCAGAGTCTGGTCTTCTGAAGTCCTTATCCAATGCTCAGATCACTACGTCTGCTGAGGACCTTGCAGGAATGGATGTGGGACTTTAGACATAGGTCCAAAACACACTGCAGAAATCATCCCGTTTCAGACTGCTTTCACTGCTCTGGCTCAATGCTAGGAAATTATTCTGGGAACTGTAGTTTTGTAGACGTTTAGCCTTCTCTGTCAGAGAGCTCTGGAGCCACAATAAAGTACAATTTCCAGAATTCCCTAGCACTGAGCCAGGGCAGTTAAAATGATCTCAACCCGGATTATTTCTGCAGTGTGTTTTGGACCTTAGTTCCCAGAATGATTCCCCTTTGGTACCCACTCACTAGGAACAAAGTCCCATTAAACTGAGGTTGACTTCTAAGCCTACATGTTGAGGACTGGGATGCCAGTTGACTTCATTGACCTTACTGTTGGTTTCACCAGGGATCCTGAAAGCTACTGTGAAATCTTCTGGTGACAGCTAGAATTAAATATAACACATCATCACCACCAGGGAAGTCTGATGTCTGCAATGTTGCAGACAACAGGGCAGCCAGAGATATTTCACAGCCTGACACAAAGGACAGGTCCCTAATTCCCACACAATCCCACATTCAGAAGGTGATGGCCAGGCTCTTAGTTGGATCTGACATCAATAGTGGTGACAGGACAACACCTATGTTAGTTCAGTGGCTGCAATTTTGTCCTGAAACTACTTGCCACCACTTCTTCATTCTTTCTCTCTTTCTCTTTCTTTCCGCATTTCAGTATTTGCTGCCTGAGAGAGCTGCCTCTTGCTGTGCCTTATCATATAGTGGGAGATAATTCCAAGTTTGATAGTAGTAAAGTACAATGAGGATGTACTTTCAGGAGGAACTATCTGCAACACTGATTGAGTAATAATTTGGCTGATGAATTAACAGATCAAGCAGTTGTTAATGAATTACGATATTGACAAGCTGCAGTGGGTCCAGGGAAGGGCAACCAAAATGGTAAAAAAAAGTCTGGAAACCAGCCCCTATA
Source organism: Phrynosoma blainvillii (assembly GCA_026167975.1). Taxonomy (NCBI): domain Eukaryota; kingdom Metazoa; phylum Chordata; class Lepidosauria; order Squamata; family Phrynosomatidae; genus Phrynosoma; species Phrynosoma blainvillii. The sequence continues at coordinate 162,495,129 of JANUYF010000004.1, forward strand.
AGGAGAGACGTAGGGAGCTGGATATGTTGAGCCTGGAGAAGAAAAGGTTAAGAGGTGATATGGTAGACCTGTTTAAATATTTGAAGGGATGTCATATGGAGGATGGAGCAAGCTTTCGTTTCTGCTGCTCCAGAGAATAGGATCCAGAGCAGTGGATTCAAACTACAGGAAAAGAGATTCCACCTCAACATTAGGAGGAACTTCCTGACAGTGAGAGCTTTTCAACAGTGGAATACATCCCCTTGGAGAGTGATGAAGTCTCCTTCTTTGGAGGTCTTTAAACAAAGGCTGGATGGCCATCTGTCGGGGTTGCTTTGCCACTGTATTCCTGCATGGCAGGAGGGGGTTGGATTGGATGGCCCTTGGGGTATCTTTCAACTCTATGTTTCTAAAAATCTATTTCTTTTGGGGGGGGGGTAGTGAATCTGCTGACAACTAAATGGACTACAGTTTTTCTAATTTAAAATAAAGAGAGGAGGAAATGTTGCTTGATTAGTTGTATGCAAGTTTTTCAGAGACAAAATGTTAAACATTGGTAGAGTTGACCCTTCGTATCAGCTGTGGTTTGGTTCCAGGACCCGCGTGGATACCAAAATCCATGGATGCTCAAGTACCATTATATACAGTGGCATAGTAAAATAGTGTATCTTATATAAAATGGCAAAAAAAATGGAATGTATATATTTTAAAATATATTTTAAAGCCATGGATAGTTGAATCCATGGATAAAGGATCCAAGGATAAGTAGGGCTGACTGTATTTGTCAAACTGCAAGTGCTTCTCCTTTCATATGGGGGGGGGGACAGCTGAAAGGTATGTCTTTTGTGGGGGGCAGGGGGACAGCATGGTTGCCTTAAGTATTATTTTATTTATTTGATTTATGTCCTGCGTTTCTTATATTAATTCTGCATGAATGTGCTTAGGAATGATCGAGTGAAACAGATATGAGTGACCCTATGCACTGTCAAAATTGAATTCAGTGTGACGTTCCCTGAGTAGGCATGCAGAAGGTGGGACAGCTTGACTCAGTAAGGGCTAAACTAGACATGACATGTGCTGCAATTTAATCTTAGCGTACAGTAATTTCTTTTTTAAAAAGAAAACCACACTAAACAGATAGGTGTGGAGGGAGCATACCAGACTCTGTGCAAAGTATAGGGACAAGGATTTGAGCCCTTTGCTCACATCATAGGATATTATCACACGGGGGAAATCTGTAGGTTATTCCACACAAATCCCAAATAAAAAGCGAATTTGCACCTCACGATTTCACACAACGTCACACAGAAACTGGTCAGAAAGTGGTCAGAAAGTGGTATTATCTGAGATCTTTTTAATTTCAGGAGTTTAGAGGAAATGCATTTGCGCTTTTAAAGTAATTGCGCATTTACTTTAATGTGAAATGCAAATGCGCACAGACAAAACTCCTTTAAGGACCTGAAGGAGGGCCAGGAGGAGGAAGAGGAGGGGCGTCCAGGCAGGGAGAGTCCCGGGCAGCGGTGGGAAGGGGCTCCTGCTCCTCCTGCTCCTGCTCCTCCTCCGTGCCATGCTCCTCCGGTCTCCGTCGACTCCAGCCCCTCAGAGTCCTGCAGGGGAAGAACGGGCAGGAGGGGAAGGGGGGGGCTCTCAGCCGGACAAGAGAAGAAGAAGGGAAGGAGAAGGGAAGGCAGCCCATGAGAGGGAAGTTTGGGACGGAGGAGAAGTTTGGCACTTGGGCTGGAGGGGAAAGGAGGGGAAAGAAGGCTTGCCTTGCCTTTTCCAGCCTCCTCCTCCTCCTCCTCCGCTCTCTCTCTTTATTCCTTCCTTCCATTTTCAAGCCCCGCGCCGGGAGCTTTGGCTGGAAGAAGAACAGCAGCAGTGCAGGCAGGAGGCTCTGCCTTGCCTCGGCTTGCCTTGCCTTTTCCAGCCTCCTCCTCCTCCTCTGCTCTCTTGAGAGGTCCTAACCCCAAAGGAAGACTGTGCAGGAGGACATGACCCCAAATGGAGGACAGTTTGACATTTCCTCCTGGGGAGGAGAGAAGGTTGAATGAAATGCAGGACCCGCCCTGGAAAAGGAAGAGTCTGGTCACAAAACACACCCATTTCTAGTACATGTACGGGTTTTTTCCACTTGTGTATGAAAGTTAAAAACGTCTTTTTTTCACTTTTTACTTAATTACGCTTTTATTCTAATTACGTGTGAAATGCTTTTGCGCAATTTAGCGCTATTTTCGCTTTATTTTCGGGATGCTTCATTTCCACTTTATTATCTCTTTAACCACGAAACTGGCCCCCGTGTGATAACGTCCATAGTTGTGAGAGGAATCAGGCCCACTGGACCATCTGAGAACTTTGCCTCCATTGCAAACTGTAAGTATTGCCCCATCGCCCCTCAGTTTTGACTGGGAGTATGGCAGAGGAAAGAGTGGGAGCCCAGCTTACCCTGAATTTTCTGGTCCCCAGCAAATTCTTCCCACAGCTCCATGTTGGCTGCATGAACAAAAATGTTGCTTGTACCTGTGGCCCAAATCCATCACTAATCCTGGTTAAAGTAAAACCATTTAAGGCAGCACTGGTCTTAATCCCACCAATTCACTGGGTCTACTCTATTTGGGACTAGCAATTGGATTTGGTCCATTATAGTCCTTACTTCAGAGTCATTCCCATTGGATTCAGTGGGACTTCTGGATAAACATGTGGGAGCAGGCTGCAATATTTAATCCACTATTTAATCAGGTGACAGGCCTAGTGGGAGTAGAGGCACTGCTGAACATTTTAGAGGAACTTTTCTGTTATTTTTAGGGCAGATCTGCAGACAAGATCTGTACACTCTTAGTATAGTACAAATATGCCAGCCTAGTTATGCCGGATACAGTTGCACAACTAATTGAGCATTGGGTACCATATCCTTGAACTTGCTCATTGTGCAACAAATAATTAGCTCCCTGCACGTCAAGTCAAAAGTAGAAGAGAGAAGGCTTAGTAGATGTGCTGGCAGAATGATTGGCTGCTCTAGGGACTGCACTTATGCAGCCCCTAAAAAGTGCAACCACTTTTGTCATTCTTCTTCTGCTAGCATAATGCCCCAGCAGGATTCCAGCCTGAATGCTACCTCAGTAAATCAGTATTCCTAAGTCACTGTTTGCTGAGGCAATGTGAATGAAGGGACATTTGCAGGGAACAGACAGTATGCAGAAAGATGAGGGTGATTTACTTTTCCTTTCTCATAAATTCTTTCTTGCCTATTCTCCCTGAGTGTATTTGCCTCCCTCCCCGAAAGACTTTTCTTCTTATCATGGTGGCAGTTTGTGAATAAATGGACTGACTGGCCTCAGATATTTACAGGAAAGAACCAATGCATAGGGAAGGATTAAGGATTCTCTTTGCAGTACTCTGATTTTCTGCTGAAGTATCAGCTGCTAGTAAATGCTCTTTCTGTTTCAAAAAAGGGAATAAAGAGGACCTGAAGCAATTACAGACCAATCACCTTGATATCAGTACTAGAAAACTTTCTTGACCAGATCATTAAACAGTCAGCCGGTGTGCATTTAGAAAGGAAAAGCTGTGATTACTAAGAGCCAGCATGGGTTTCTCAAAAACAAATCATGCCAAACTAATTTTACTTCTGTTTTTTGATAGATTTAACATGCTTGGTAGATCAGGGGATGCTGTGGATGTAGTATATCTTGATTTCAACAAGGCTTCTAACAGCATTCCCCTTAATATTCTTTTTTATAGGCTAGTAGAATATGGGTTAGATACTGCTATTGTTAACTGGATTTGTAACTGTTGCCACATTTCCCTGTCCAGTAAATGCCTACCAATGGTTTTTCATTATCCTGGAGAGAAGAGATAAATGAGGTACCACATGGTTTTGTCCTGGGTCCAGTGTTTTTTGTCATCGGTATAAATAATTTGGATGAAGAGGTGGGGCTGGGGTTACTTACCAGATTTTCAGATGACACTGAATTGAGTGGATAGCTAATACCTGAGAAGAAAGAAACTGGATTCAATGTAGCCTTGACATATTGGAAATTTGGGACAGAACAGACAGAATAAATTTTCAAAGGGATAAATGTAAAATTATATATGGAGAGGGGAGCAGAGGCACAATATAGGATACACAGATATAATGACACCTGGCTTGGTAGCACTGTCTGCAGAAAGGATCTAGAGGTCTTAGTAGACCACAGGCTAAATATGTAGTCTACAGTGTCAACAGTGTAAGGTCGTGGTACAAAAAAACTCCCTCACAAAACAAAACTAATAAACTTCTAGGTTGCATTAACAGATCAAGGGAAACAAAAATGATGCTCCTTCCACTACTGGGGACCATAGTTTATGGATGATATTGACAAACTGGGACATGCTTGAAGGGGGATGCCAAAGATGATTAAGGGACTGGAAACCAAGTCCTATGAGGAATGGTTAATGTAGTTGGGTATGTTTAGCCTGGAGAAAAAATTGAGAGGTGATATGACAGCTGTCATCCAGTAGTTGAAGTGCTGTCATGTAAAATATAGAACAAACCTCTTTTCTGGTGCTCCTGGGGGTTAGGACCAAATGAACTAATTCAAATTGCATGAAATGAGATTTCAATTAACATTAGAAAGAAATTTATGATAGTAAGAACTATTTGACAGTGAAACAAACAGCCTTGGAAAGTGTGGAATGCTTTATTGGAAATTTTTAAGTTGAGGCTAGAGGGCCATCTATGAGGGATTCTTTTACTGCGGATTTTTTAATTGGCAGGGAGCTAGACTACCGTATATACTCAACTATAAGTTGACCTCATGTATAAGTTGAGGGCAAGTTTTGGGACTGAAATTATGGATTTTGATATGCCCCATGCATAAGTCAAGGGTAAAACTTATGGACATATAGCAAAGGATCTAAAGAACTTACAAAATTCTAGCAGACATAGTTCTTTGTGCTCACTTTTAAGGATGGGTGGATGAGGGAGTAGAGGGGATTGCTGCTTCCAGGACAGATTATATTCTTGTCTTTCACCGGGGGATGGTTCTTTCTTTTAAATAAGAGTTAAGATACAGTACTTACATTGACCCATGGATAAGTCGACTCAGGTTCTTCCATTTTTTTGGGTCAATTTTTTGACCTAAATTTTTAGACTTATATATGAATATATACAGTATATGATGCTTAAGGTCATTTCCCACTGTACAATTCTATGTTTTTTCATGATCACCCCACTGACTATTAATTTTATTTATTTATTTTTAAAAATACTGGTAGGAATCCTCTTGAATTTACATATGCAAATAGTTATGGTGCTACCCAATGAATTCCATCCTGATCCCACCTACCTCCATTTATTAGAAATTAGCCACTGTGATCAACAGGAGCCTGTTCCCCTCTCAGTTTGGAAGCAGCTGACTAATGGTCCTACTCCTTCTTGTGAGTGATCTCTGGTGCAACAGACAGAAACAAGATCCTTGTCTCATTTTCCCCTTACACTACTCACAAGAGGGGGAAGTGGGACCATTAGCCAGCTGATTGACATCTTGATTGACAGGGGAACAGATCCCACACCAGTTGCAGCAGCCATTTCCCAGTAAGTGGAGACTGGGGGATGTTCATGGTCCCTATGTGAATACAAATCAGCCATGAGTATGTAACCCTAGGCTACACATTCACAATTGCCCAATAGGATTCTGAACAATATCTTGTTTATAACCCAATTTACATTCTCAAAAAGGCATACAAATGTTTTATACAGGGGATAATAATTTACAGTGTAAGTGAAAATATACTTAAGCGCCTGCATGCAAGAAGAATATGAGAAAAAGTCTGTGTCAACTAGAAGTTGATAAAATAAGTCTAGGGCTGTGTCAACTAGGTTGATAAAATTAAGGGAGGGTTTGATTTAAAAAAGAATAAGTTTAAAGACTGTCTATCAAGAGGAGAAAAAGACCTGATTGGCAAGCTGTATATTTTTGAACTATAATTTACATTAAGTAAAGATTGTATGGTACAATGGGCAAAAGATATAGGCCATAGCATAGACCTCAACAAGAGATTATGGGAAAACAACTGTTAATATGAGGTCTTATGATTTAAAAGGTTTTTTTAAAATGATGCACAGATAGTGTCTCTCACAAAATAAATCCCATTTTGGGAGAAAGTTGGGCTATAAATCCCTAAATAAATAAATAAACAAACTTGCTAAGATCTACAAGAGCGCTAATAATCTGCGCTGGAAATGTGGCAAAGAGATAGGAACCTTCTACCACATGTGATGGAAATGCAGTAGGGCAGAAAAATTCTGGCTTATGATAAGATCAAAAATACAGGTTAGTTTACAAGAAAAAAAGATCCCAGATTTTTTTATACTTGCCCTGTTCAATTTTGAAAACGATGTTGAGAAGGAGTTAGAAGGAGTAGACTTTGTTGGCACATAGTAACAGCTGCAAGAATATCGGAAAACATCTATCATTTCTATAGAGGAGGAATGGATAGGAAAAAATATTAGATAGAGCAGAAATTGATAAATTGACTAACATACTTAAAGGGAATTTATCAGAGATTGGAGAAAACTCTAGGTTTACCTACAATAAAGATTCAATAAATTAACTATTTCTGGATTTGTAGATTAATGATTTTATTATTATTATTTGTAGTAGTTATGTTTTTTTAAAAAAAACTGCAAAGGAAAAATGGAAGAACTTACTTATAAATTCTCTTTTTATGTTTCTTTCTAAGAAAGGTTTACTAAAAATATGATTTAAGCTGTCATCTCATCATTTTGGAAGATTTTAGTTAATAGTTTGTTGCTCTGTTTTTGTATATGTGCTTATTTTGTCCATACATATAATTTGCGTATGAAATATGTATTGTTTAATTTTGTATTATGCATTATCTGCAAATAAGCAATACAAATCCTGAAGGAATAAAGAAGCATTCCTTCTTCGGTTTTGAATGAAGGTCACATTCAGCATTCCCAATTTGGTCAAATTTTTAGATCTTTTTTGGGCGACTGTGCCAGTTGTGTTGTTGTTGTTTTATTGTTTTGTACCACCTTAGAGTTCTAAAAAACTTGTCTACTTTGTGGTATTTTGGTTAGTCCTCATAATGGGATTGCCCAACTATGTATTTGATGGCCAACTATTGTATTTATCCCTTGTGAAAGGAGGTGGTAAACCTCTCCTTTGATCATTCCTGCCACCAGTAGGTTATTAAAAAATGTCAGTTTTAAAAAATCTGCTGCCTTAAGAGTCAGGAACATGGTTTTGGTCAACTTTGTGGTTATTTGCTGTCTCAGTTTCAACTGACTGTGATTCCATGAATGAGAGATTTCCAAGATCCTCAGTCAGCAATTATGCTACTCAGGTCTTGCAAAAACAGGCTTCCCTGGCTGAATCTAATGCAGTCTTCCTCATTTCCAAATGTCTTTACCAAGCATTATCATCTAGCCTTGGCATTACCCATGTTGGTCAACCATAACATTTTAAACAATAACTCTTTAGCTGTAAGTAATAGAATATTCTTTTATTTCCTTGTGTGAAAAAGAGTATACTATTTTAATTAATTACAAGAATTCCATGCTAAACAGCCTCTTTGCGTTTTTATTTAAGATAAGCCTTCTATATGATTCTCCTTGGAAACCATGTACTCTGTAGGAAGCAGCGATGGCAGTTAAAGTAGAATCATAGTGCTATAATTGTGTGGTGTGAACAGAGCCATGCATATGACTGGACCAACAATAAAGCAAGCTTTGTACATAAGCAGTTCCTTTTATGTTGGTTTTTTAAAAGAAGGATGGAGCATACAAAGAAGAGAATCTCCCTTGTTGCTTAAACTTCTCCATGTTAGGAGTTGGTCAGCTATTGGCAAGCCATCCTTAAGAACAAAGAATTACATGATTACAATTGCAGGGAATGATTAGAAGCTTGAATTGTGTGCATTCTGATATTAAGAATGTCCATTTATTCCTTGCTTCAAAGAGAAGTCTGCATTACCCAGCAGTGTGCATACAGTAAAAGGATAGTGGTGTGGTGAACAATATCCTATCTAAGGGCGTTTTCACACTAAGGTCCCTAAAGCCGCCTGGAGCCTTTCCGGAACGGCTCAAGCCGCTTATTCCGGAATGGCTCCAGCGGCAGCAGCCTAATTCCTTTTGAAAATCGGAATTACCTTTCCGCCGCTGATGCCGGAGTTAGCGCTGTTTCGGCCAGAGTGAGGCCGGACTTACTGCTCCGTGCGTTTGAACACACGGAGCAAGGAGCTGGACGGACGCAGGGAAGGCACCGGAAGGGGCGGGGTTTGCTGCGGCGTGCGTGTGAACAAGCTGGAAATGGAGCCGAAGTGGAGCCAGACGGAGGTAGGATTGCGTCCTCCTAAAGCCTCGTGTGAAAATGTCCTAAGGCTGCTGCCACATTGCAGAATTAGTGCAGTTTGACACCACTTTAACTGCCATGGCTCTATCCTATGGAATCCTGGTATTTGTAGTTTGTTGTGGCATCGGACCTCTCTGACAGTGAAGCCTAAATACCGTACAAAACTACAAATCCCAGAATTCCAAAGTACGTGGGAGTTAAAGCGGTATCAAACTGCATTAATTCTGCAGTGTAAATGCAGCCCTGGTGCTACAAAGCATTGCAGCCCACTCTTCATCTATTAGAAAACCCAACTGCATACTGCAAAGAGCTATGTTTAAACTGATAAGCAAATCTCTGTCCAAAGCAAGTGAGTCTCTGTGTCACAGTGTGTCTTTTGTGATTGACTTGGTAACGAAAATACTGTTCCTTGTGAAAGAGCACCCATAAAAACATTTTTCACCAACTCTTTCAGAACAGGTATTCTCTCTCTATGACTTTAATAATGCACCACAGAGTATTCTATCTGTGGGGTTCATAGAATCATAGAATCATAGAGTTGGAAGAGACCACAAGGGCCATCCAGTCCAACCCCCTGCCATGCAGGAACTCCCAATCAAAGCATCCCCGACAGATGACCATCCAGCCGCTGCTTAAAGACCTCCAAGGAAGGAGACTCCACTACTCTCCGAGGGAGTGTGTTCCACTGTCGAACAGCCCTTACTGTCAGGAAGTTCCTCCTAATGTTGAGGTGGAATCTCTTTTCTTGCAGCTTGCATCCATTGTTTCGGGTCCTAGTCTCTGGAGCAGCAGAAAACAAGCTTGTTCCCTCCTCAATATGACATCCCTTCAAATATTTAAACACAGCTATCATATCACCTCTCAGTCTTCTCTTCTCCAGGCTAAACATCCCCAGCTCCCTAAGTCGTTCCTCGTAGGGCTTGGTTTCCAGACCTTTCACCATTTTAGTTGCCCTCCTTTGGACACACTCCAGTTTCTCCACATCCTTTTTGAATTGTGGTGCCCAGAACTGGACACAGTATTCCAGGTGAGGCCGGACCAAAGCAGAATAGAGTGGCACTATTACTTCTCTTGATCTAGACACTATACTTCTACTGATGCAGCCTAAAATTGCATTGGCCTTTTTAGCTGCTGCATCGCACTGTTGACTCATGTTCAACTTGTGGTCTACCTGGACTCCTAGATCCCTTTCACACGTAGTCTCATTCAGCCAGGTGTTCCCCATCGTATATCTGTACTTTTCATTTTTCCGCCCTAAGTGCAGTACCTTACATTTCTCCGCATTGAATTTCATTTTGTTAGCTTCGGCCCAGCTTTCTAGTCTATTCAATTCATTTTGAATTTTGATCCTGTCCTCTGGAGTATTAGCTACTCCTGCTAATTTGGTGTCGTCTGCAAATTTGATAACTATGCCCCCAATACCGTCATCCAAGTCATTGATAAAGAGATTGAATAGCACTGGGCCCAGGACAGAGCCCTGTGGCACCCCACTGGTCACTTCTTTCCAAGTTGAAAAGGAGCCATTGGTGAGCACCCTTTGGGTTCGGCCAGTCAACCAATTACAAATCCATGTAACAGTTACTTTGTCCAGCCCACATTTTACCAGCTTGTTTGCAAGAATGTCATGGGGAACCTTGTCAAAGGCCTTACTGAAATCAAGATATACTATATCCACAGCATTCCCTTCATCTACCAAGCTGGTAATTTTATCAAAAAAAGAGATCAGATTTGTCTGGCATGACCTGTTTCTCTGAAACCCATGTTGACTTTTTGTTATTATGAAATTACTTTCCAGATGTTCACAGACTCTCTGTTTAATGATCTGCTCCAGAATCTTTCCTGGTATTGATGTCAGACTAACTGGACGATAATTGTTGGGATCCTCTTTTTTCCCCTTTTTGAAGATGGGGACAACATTTGCCCTCCTCCAGTCCACTGGGACTTCTCCTGTTTTCCAGGAGTTCTCAAAGATTATTGCCAATGGTTCCGATATTACATTTGCCAGTTTTTTTAATACCCTTGGATGTAATTCATCTGGTCCTGGAGACTTATATTCATTTAGATTAACCAGATGTTTCTGTACTATCTCTTTGCTTATTCTGTGCTGAAATTCTCCTATTCTGTCCTCTGCTCCATTATCCTCAGGTTGAGCACCCTTTGTCTTTTCTGAGAAGACTGAAGCAAAGAAGGTGTTGAGTAATTCTGCCTTTTCTTTGTCCCCTGTTAGAATTTCTCCATCTTCTCTGCACAGTGGTCCTATCATTTCCTTCTTCTTTCTTTTGCTATGGACATACCCCCAAAACCCCTTTTTATTGTCCTTAACGCCTTTAGCAAGCCTGAGCTCATTCTGTGCTTTAGCTTTTCTGACTTTATCCCTACACGTGCTAGCTATTTGTTTGAATTCCTCTTTGGTGATTTCCCCATTTTTCCATTTCTTATACATGTTCCGTTTAAAACATAGTTCACTTGCAAGTTCCTTAGTCATCCATCCTGGTTTCTTGAGACACCTCCCATTTTTCCTCCTCGTTGGCATGGTTTGAAATTGTGCCTTCAGTATCTCCCTTTTGAGAAACTCCCATCCGTCTTGAACTCCCTTCTCTTTTAGTATTCCTGTCCATGGGATCACCCCCAGTATTTCTCTAAGTCTAGTAAAATTAGCTTTCCTAAAGTCTAGGATGCGTGTCTGGCTATGCCTGGCTTCTCCTTTCCACTGTATAATAAACTCGAGGAGGACATGATCACTCCCGCCTAAGGATCCAACCACTTGCACCCCATTAACTAGGTCTTCCCTGTTAGTTAGGATCAGATCTAAAATAGCTGACTCCCTCGTTGCCTCTTCCACCTTTTGGACAATGAAATTGTCTTCGAGGCAAGTGAGGAATTTGCTAGACCTTGAGGATTTTGCTGAGTTTGACTTCCAGCAAATATCAGGAAAGTTGAAGTCACCCATCACTACTATATTTCTCCTTTCTGAGTGTGTGGCCAGGGTTCTGAGGGTTACGTAGCTTTACCTGGAAAGACGAACTTTTTTAATATGGAGTAACACCAATTGTAATGTTTCTGTTATTTAACAGTATTTGGACTACTCTGCAGCCTGGTTTCTGTTTTCGTCAACATGAATTTAGTAACAGGAAACTTAGATCTTGATGCTTTCACAGAGCGGCTTTGCTAGCGATTGAAGGAGTGAACGCTTTCTTGGTAGGTAATTAAGAAAGAGTTTCCCTTGCAGTCAAGCTAAGGGCTAATGATAGACACATAGAATAAAAATTAAGAAAACTAAGGTCGGGACCTCCCTCCTTGCATGTGTGTGTGTTCATACATTTGGATGCATTGACCTGAAAAGATGTAGAACTGAGGCTCTGTTTCAGAACACTGCTTAATAACTTGCAAGTGAAGAACAGGCTGGTTGGTTCAAAATAAAAAAGATTAAGCCAACACATGCATGGAGGCTAGGATTCATGTCCATATTTTCTTGATCTTTTTGCCACTGAACTCCTTCTCTTGGCTCATTGAGCTTCTGTACTATTTAGGAATTTTCCCCAGTCTTAGCCTATTCTGCTATGCTTCCTGTGCTGCATCCTGTGAATTTTCTCCCAGCCTCTACTAACAAATGCTCCCTCTTGCACAGCAACTGGATAGCAAATATTCTGACCATAATGGACCTTTGCAGACTGCCAGAAATAGTGCACATTAAATTGAGGCACTGCCCTGGCTCAGTGCTAGGGAATCATGGGAATTGTATTTTTTTCTGGGACATTGAGCCTTCTCTGTCAGAGAGCTCTGGTGCCACAACAAATTACAGTTCCCATGATTCCCTAGCACTGAGCCAGGGCAGTGCCTCAATTTAATGTGTACTATTTCTGGCAGTCTGCAAAGGCCCTTTGTACCATATGCATTTGGATTATTATTATTATTATTATTATTATTATTATTATTGCAAAAATTCCATGACACCAGACCAGTATTAGAGGAATCATTGCTACAAAACAATATTGGTTAGCTTATACTCCATTCTATACTAAAGACTTGTAGCAGGTGACCGTGCATATGATGTGGAATTGCCTTTCCCGGTTTCACCAGGAAAGATTAGTAGGCCATGTTGGTGAATCAGGGGTCCAGTTTTATATAGAGAAGGAAATGCTCTTCTGTTCCCCCTGCCCTGACATAGAATCTAAACAGAACAGGAGCCCTGAACCAAGAGCTCATATACTCTCATGCAGTATGTCAAGGTTGCCAAGTAGAGTGCATGTGCTGGGAAAATTTCCACAAGCTAATAAATTTGATGGAGGTTTTGACTATAGTCAAAGCATCAGTTGGCCATGTACAGTCTCCTTTGAAGTAAACAATATTTCCCTAGTATTTGCTAAATAACCCATTCCCTAGTGCCTAGGCATCCTAGAGAATTAGATATACCACAGTGTCAGCTTGATCTTCTGGAGGAAATTTTCTGAGAGAGGCACACAATTAAAAAGAGATACAAGCATTTTTTCTGGGTTAGCCTATCTGACGCCGTGTGTGTTTCCCCTTCACATACACGTATGCACATGTGCATACAATTAGTAAACTATGCCCATGATGTCTCTGAACAACATTAAGGTCAAACTGGCAAAGTGTAGCATATACATATGCTGATCAGAACTGACACAAGAACGTTAACTGAAAATCCTGGAACACATTACTGTGTATCCAAATTGTGTGTCACTTGTGCATATCTGCATAAAACAACTTTTAAAAGCAGAAGCACTGGAAAAATGGATCACATTAAACAAAACATGACTTTCACTTCCAGTAATGTCATATATGTGATTGAATTCCCCCCCCCTTTCCCATGACCTTCACATAAGATCCAGGAATCAAAAATCAACAATCGCAACCAAAGGGCTCCACCTGATTATTCCTTTGAAGCAGTCATATTTCTGTCCAACATTATAGCTATATATGTACTTGTTGGCGGAAGAGGCTAAAAGCAGTTAAATGGCTATGGGACTTGGTATGCATACCTAATATATTGTCACTTGGCTTCTGTAAAAAATGGCTGAACATTTGTTTCCTGCTAAATGTGAAGTATGAAGAAGGAAGAGACCCGTGATTCCGTAATGTATTGTTTAATGAATCCAGGAGCAGACCATTGAAACTTGTCAATGTTATCTTGTCAATGAAACCTGAAATGGAACCCCCAAGGACTATGTCTCAGTGGTTTGGATCAGGTGGAGTGCTCTGGATGTAGTATACCTTGGTTTCAGTAAGGCTTTTGATAAGGTACCCCATGGTATTCTTGTAGATAAGCTAGTAAATGGTGGGCTGGGCAGTGTTATTGCTAAGTGGATTTGTAACTGGATGGACCAAACTTAAGAGTGCTCACCATCCTGAAGTGCTTTTCATCCTGGAGAGCAGTGACTAGTGGGGTGTCTCAGGGTCCTGGGCCCAGTGACTAGTGGGGTGTCTCAGGGTCCTGGGCCAAGGTTGTTTAGCCTCTTTATAAATGACTTGTACGGTGGAATAAAGGGCATGCCTATCAGATTTGGAGATGACATTAACTTAGGACAGGGAACAGAATCAGAATTCAAAATGACTTGACAGATTGGAGAGCTGGGCCAAAACTAACAAAATGAATTCCAGCAGAGATAAATGCAAAGTACTATATTATAGGTAGGAAAAAATGCACAAATATAGGATGGATGACACTTGGCTTGATAGCTGTATATGTGAAAAGGATGTAGGGCTGTTAGCAGACCATAAACTATACGTGAGTCAACAGTATGATGCAGTGGCCAAAAAAGAAAAAAAAGCAATTTAAGGCTGCATCAATAGGAGCATAGTACACAGACTGAGGAAAATAATAGTATTACTCCATTCTGTTTGGGTCTGATTTAAGTTGGAATATTTTTTTCCAGTTCTAGGCACCACAGTTCAAGAAGAATATTGACAAGCTAGAAGGTATCTAGAGAAAGACAACAAAGATGGTGAAAGGTCTGGAAACCAAGCCCTATAAGGCAGGGATTAGGGTTTGGAGAATGTTTAGCTTAGAGAAGAGATAATTGAGATGTGACGTGATAGCCAACTTGAAATATTGGAAAGTATGCCACGTGGAAGATGGGACAAGTTTGCCTTTTGTTGCTCCAAAGCCTAGGACACAAATAATTGAATTTGAATTACCAGAAAAAAGATTCCAACTAAATATCAAGAAGAATGTCTTGACTAAAAGAGCTGTTCAGGAGTAGAATAGGCTGCCTCAGAGGCTGGTGATCTCTTCTTTGGAGGTTTTTGAACACAGATAGGAAGGTCACAGAACAGCTTTAGTCATGCATTCACGCATGGTAGGGGGTTGGACTGGCCCTTGCAGTCCTTTCCAGCTCTGTGTTTCTGTGACTCTAGGTTTTCACCCATGAAGTTGCACTTTTCTGGCCACCGTTAAGTTGCCGTTTCAGTGCAGCAGTTTAGTTACCTTTTACCTTGAGTGGTGACTCTGTGACATTGTGGGTTTAAAGCCTAAACCTCCTTCCATCATGTTGCAGACTGACCTTTCCCATTAAAAAGATCTCAGGAAGCATGACTGGAAAAGACTTCAGACGGGGAGCCCTGCTGGTTAGAGGAACAAGACTGGACTAGATGAACTCTGTGTGAGACAATTTTGTAGATTCATAGAATCTCTGGTAAAGGGCAAACTAGAATGCAGCAAGGAGGACTGGGAACGTGAGCCCTACTCTTCACTCTTCCAGTGCTGACATTCTTGCCACTATAGTGGGGCTGGAGGCATGTATGGAGCGACTCCTCGCATGATCTTTGCCAAGCTAGATGCAGCTGATGGGAACTGGAATCTTATCAACACCCAGAGACTCTAGGTTCCTGAGCCATGTACTGCACTGTTCAAGTTCCCAAGAGAGATGGTAGAACCTCTGTGTTCAAGCATTAAGTTGTCAGCACATGACACAGAGGGCAGGGGCAACAAGGTTGTGTGGTGCACAGAATCAGGCGGGCCTATGAACCCAGTCGTGGCATGGATCAGATCCACACCTAGAATCCTCCCTTCCTTTCAAGCACACTGCTGCTGCCAACTTCTCTACCCCTCACTCACCTGCAAGTCCCAGGCTTCCACAGCATGGAACCATGGCAGTCAAAGAATCATAGTGCTATAATTGTGTAGTATGAATGGGCCCCAGGTGTAAAAGTATTGATGTTGTGCTGGTATGGTACACTTACCAAAAAATGTTAGCAACCACTGATTTACGGTATGTGATCTAATCTGAAGAATAAAAATCTAAAGCAACCAAAAGTTTGATAGCAAAAATTCAGATGGTATTACTTCCATCTTTACTATTCAACCCCAACAGACACAGGGACAACACACACACAATTTTGGCAGAATGACAAGGGAAATGTCATGTCGAAAGGTGATTTTATGAAATAAATGTTAATTTTCCTATCTCCACACTGCAAACTCTTTCAGTAAAACATGTGCCCTACTCAGGCTTCTGTTTGCAAATACCAAGATAACTTTGAGAGAATAAATTGAAAAGGCAATGCACTGAGAATGTTTGTTTCCATCTGAACTATTGGGCACAAGAATCTCCGGAGTGTAGGATTGCCAGGTGAAATAAGAGACAGGGCTCCTGTCCATTTAATGTTTGTATGGAAACAAGAGAGCCAGTATGTTGTAGTGGTTAGAGCATTTGACTATGACACTGGAGACCAGGGTTCGAATCTCTGATCAGCCATGGAAACCCACTGGGTGACCTTGGCAAGTCGCAAAACCTCAGAGGAAGCCAAGGGCAAACCCCTTCTGAACAAATCTTGCCAAGAAAACCCTGTAATAGAATGGCCTTAGGGTCACCATGAGTCAGAAATGACATGAAGGCATACAACAACTTCAACAACAACAATAAGATGGAAAAAGGAATTCCAACAAGTGTTGCTTGTCATGCCAGCAACTCCTACTCAAAGTCCTGGTCTTTATTTCACATGGAAGCCCTAAATGAGTAGGGTTATCAGAGTTGTCAGGGTAAAAACTGACTGAGTATAGCTGGATTGTTAAGACACTTCTTTCTCCTGAAAGTGCCCTCTTGCTTATGCTTAGTTATTTTCTCCCCAGATGAGAGGCTTTTGGCTATGGCTGCTTCTTTTCTGCCTTTCTTTGTAAAGCTATGGGAGAGGGTCCTAAAGGTCTCCTATCCAGGTTCTGACCAGGTAGACACTCAGCTCTAATAACATTTGTCACTTCAAGTGCTCACAGACCATTCCAGCAACTCCTTGTACAGTATATAGCCTAGTTAGCAGAGCTAACATTGAAAAAAGCAGCTCTGTAAGTGACCGCTCAGGGAACCACTGTGCAACACCATATTGTCTTGTAAGTTCACATTTTCCATCCATGTTTTGCAGTACGTTGAGCAAGGCATGCTGAGCAAGTAACATAGGCTCCTTCTATGCTAGTGGTGTGAATCATTCCAGAGTCTGTTTTGTAAATCTGTATAGAAATTGGGAGGTCAGGGAAAGGAAAAGTCATCTTTCTTTCATTTTGCTTACAGTGTCGAAATCTTCTTAGGTAGCGACACCATAACTCAATTTCTGGCCATCTCATTTTCGGTGGCATGAGTAAATTATGGCCATAATAAAAACTGTTACTGAGCAAGATTATTTAATATTAGAAACCTGCTAATGTCAATTTGGTGTGTCTCTTTATGTGACTAATGGTGGGACTTTAAGCAATCCTGCAAGCATGTAGAAATATATGCAGAAAGCAATAGGGACATATAATCTCTCTCTCTGTCTCTTTCTCTTGTATTTCAATCCGAGTTCTTTTTTTGCAGAGTTGGAGGAGTGAAGAGTCTATCTTCCCTCACCAAACTGTTTCACAATTTGAAGGTCAGAATCCACAACATTAATGGTTTGCTCATGCAATGAAATATTTAACATGGCTCCGTTACTGCCTCTTCCTTGAAAGTATGTTTCATGCATCATTTGCTAGTGATGTTAAAAGATTTCATGCTGAATTCTTCTTCCCACTCAGCTGGAAATCTGTAAAGGATGTCTGTCTGTCTGTCTGTCTGTCTGTCTGTCTGTGTGCATTGGCCAGCACATGCATACATGTGTATAAAATATACAGAGGCACATTAATTTATGCAGCAAGAATATGTGTAGCGTGTAGCAAAGTGTAAAGTGTGACTGTTACATGTATTCATCACTATACACCTGGGCTTACTTTGTATTTATCCATAATCAGCTACAGTGAGATCTGTGAATGGTTGAATCCATGGATTAAAAAAAATCCATGGATATGAAGGTCTGACTGTACATCACATGAGATGTTAAACCCAAATTCCTCTAATTTGGGTCCAGGTCACCATACTGTTCTCCCTCCTCCCACCAAAGCTAGTCCTCCCTGGTAGTTTCTTGTTTTCCTTAGCAAATTGAGATGGGAGATTAGTTTCCCTGACACTAAGGAAGCCTTGTGGGTTTCCAATAATTCAGTACATTGGCAATGCAATGCACATATCTCCAGTCTTCTAAACAGCAACATACCATGTGAGCCCAGGTCACAAGGGAGTTCTCTCTGCCCTATCAATTTGTGGTCATCACGCTGACAATTTCACCATGGTGGAATTTATTGTAATTGGCATATTTTCTTATAATTTGTTTCCAATTGTTTTTAAATTTGATGCTGTTTAATAATCTTTTAAGGGTTGGGAGGGTTGGGATTTAGGGTTGATTTTATTGTATGTATTGTATTTTTATGATGGAAGCCACCCCGATTGCTATGCAGAGGGGCGGGGTACAAATATGATGATGATGATGATGATGATGATGATGATGATGATGATGATGATCACAGTACTAACCACCCCCTATGGTTATCACCTCAGATCCCCACCTTCTTCCATCCCCATTCTGCTTCCACTAAAAGTATCTATATAAGCCTGGTTTTTTGGCTTGTAGACTTTGCTTTTCTATATCACTCGAAGGAGTGGTCAGGCAGTAAGCATGGTTATGAAAAAATAATCAATATTGTATTAAATGCAGTCCTGGCTTTTTCCCTCATCACCCTCACCATATAATTACAGCACCTTCCATTCTCACTGTCTCTACCAATCACTATATACCAGACAGTCTACAAATATGTAAATTATATTACAAGGTATGTTTGGTTGTTCAAGACTGCTAGTGTTTTCATGGCCTCGTAAGAAACGAGGCCAAAGGAAGGAATGCAAGGTAAGATGGAGGACTCACAGGAGTTCAACTTAATTTTAATGTATTGTTGTTGGCCAACTCGAGCAGAGGCAAAGCATGATTTAATTAAGCAATGTGTATTGATGATACAACATAGACTCCAACCATACATGTAAAGAGAAATCTTAGAGGTTCAAGTGAGGTTCAGGAAAACAAGAGGCACTAGGAACCACATTGTAAACATACAATGGCTAATGGAGTGCATCAGGTAATTCCAAAAGAAAATCAGCATATGCTTTATAGACTATAGCAGGGGTAGGCAACCTTTCCCCTTTAAGGGCTGAGGGACTTCAGCTCCCAGAATCCCAGTAGCTATTGGCCAACATGGGACTATTGGCCAACATGGCTGAGGCTTCTGGGAGCTGAAGTCCCTCAGCCCTTAAAGGGGAAAGGTTGCCTACCCCTGGACTATAGCAAAGCCTTTGACTGCATAGATCATGAAAGGCTATGGAATGCCCTTAAAGACATAGGAGTGCCAACACATCTGATAGTTCTGATGAGGAATCTGTACTCAGGACAAGAGGCTACTGTCAGAACAGAAGACGGAGAAACAGAACAGTTCCCAATTGTCAAAGGAGTCAGACAAGGTTGTATCCTTTCACTCTATCTTTTCAACTTGTATGCAGAACATATTATAAGAAAAGCAGGCTTGGACACAGAAGAAGGAGGAGTGAAAAAATAGGAGGAAAGAATATCAACAATCTAAGTTATGCAGATGACACCATAATACTAGCAGAAAACCTCACAGACCTGGAGCACCTACTAAGGAATATCAAAGAAGAAAGTGCTAAGGCAGGCTTAATGTTGAACATAAAGAAAACAAAAATAATGACCACCGAGGACCTTCACAAGTTCATTCTAGACCAGGGGTAGGCAACCTTTCCCCTTTAAGGGCCGAGGGACTTCAGCTCCCAGAATCCCAGGAGCTATTGGCCAACATGGGGCTATTGGCCAACATGGCTGAGGCTTCTGGGAGCTGAAGTCCTTCAGCCCTTAAAGGGGAAAGGTTGCCTACCCCTGATCTAGACAATGAAGAAATAGAAATAGTAAAGAGTTCTCATATTGGGATCAAACATTGATAGAAATGGGGACTGCAGTCAGGAAATGAGAAGAAGATTAAGAATGGGGAGGGCGGCTATGAAAGAACTAGAAAAGATTCTAAAATGCAAGGATAATACAACTCAGCACAAAAGTTAGAATCATACAAGCCATCATGTTCCCTATTACGATGTATGGATGTGAGAGCTGAACAGTTAAAGATGATAGGAGGAAAATCAACACATTTGAGATAATGTGGTGCTGGAGAAGAATGTTGAGGATCCCATGCACAGCCAAAAGGACAAAGAAATGGATCCTAGAACAGATCAAACCAGAAACCTCCCTGGAAGCCAAGATGACCAAACTGAGGCTGTCATACTTTGGACACATCATGAGAAGAGAAGACTCATTGGAAAAGACAATAATGCTGGGAAAGGTGTAGGGAAATAGGAAGAGAGGAAGGCCACATGCCAGATGGATGGGCTCTATTAAGGAGGTCATGGGTATGGGTTTGCAGGATTTAAACAGGCAGTGGAGGACAGGGGTTCTTCGAGATGTTTCATCCATAGGGTTGCCATGAGTCAAGATCGACTCGAGGGCAGCTAACAACAACAAATTGATGAAACTACTGATAAAGGTTGTGGTTTCTTAAAATGTAGCTGTGCCCCAACTTCAGAACAATCTGAGCCCTTTGCTCTGAATGACTGAATTTTATTAAGTTTAGAACATTTACATGTAACTTTTGTTTTCTGCTTTTCCTTGAATGAATAATGGAGTCTCCTCCTTTGGAGGTTTTTAAACAGAGGCTGGATGGTGCTTTGATTGTGTGTTCCCGCATGGCAGGGGGATGGACTGGATGGCCCTTGTAGTCTCTTCCAACTCTATGATTCTATGAATTCAAAGTGCTGGACATGACTCTCCATCTTCCCCACTTTATTTTCACAACCTCCTTGTGAGGTGGCTGAAAGAGAGTGATTGGGGCTTCTAATACTAGTCAAGTCCCATGCTGGCTCTCAAATCATTATCCCTGACCAAATTATTTTGTGTCTTATTGTCATTTGAAAATGATTGTATTTAATGAGGCTTACCTCTGAGTAAGCCTCATAACATTTCTGAGGCTTTCCTCTGAGACCCAGCATGGCATAGTGCAGTGGTGGTGAACCTATGGCACGGGTGCCAGAGGGGGCACTCAGAGCCCTCTCTGTGGGCATGTGTGCCATTGCCCCAGCAGAGAGTTTGCCAGAGTTCATTACTAGAAAGCCAGAGGGATGCAGCACTTTGTGATAAATAAGTGGGTTTGGGATTGCAGTATGGGTACTCAATCTCTAAATGGTTCGCCATCACTGGCATAGTGGTTTGAGTGTTGGACTTCCCCTCTGGAGACCAGGGTTCAATTCCCTGCTTGACCATGAAACCCACTGCATGATCTTGGGCAAGTCACATGCTTTCAGACTTGGGAAGGCAATGGCAAACCTCCTCTGAATAAGTTTTGCCAAGAAAATCCCATGATAGCTTTGCCTTAGGGTCACCATAAGCCAGAAGTGAGTTGAAGACACAACAACAAACAACAGCAAACCTGAGTACACACACACAGGACTGTACTCTTAATTCCTTATTCATCTGAAGGTGCAGTGCAACCTGAATGAGGAACTAGACTTTGAATAGCTCAGTTGCACTGTATAACACTGTATAATGAAATAGGAACTGCAAATAAGGGATTAGGTTTTGGCTTGAATACACAATCACTCTGATTTCCTCCAGTTCACAGTCCTTGTTTTGATCTACAGACTTTTCAGGGATGAAAACCACCCCTCCCAACTCCTTCAAAATGTTTATCTTCCTCTGTGTTGCAGTAGATAACTACCGTATTTTTCGCCCTATAGGGCGCACTTTTTCTTCCCCAAAAGGTGCGTGGGGAAGTGAGTGCGCCCTATAGGGCGAAGGGGCCGAGGCCGTGGGGAGAAGGAGCCCTCCTTCCCCCCGCGACCTCAGTCTTTGAATGGACTGGTGCTGGGATCGAAGCGATCCCGGCGCCAGCCCATTGAAAGACTGAGGCCACGGGAAGAAGGAGGGCTCCTTCTCCCCGCGGCCTCAGTCTTGGAATCGGCTGGTGCCGGGATCCAAGCGATCCTGGCCCCAGCCGATTGAAGACCGAGGCCGGCGGGGGAAGGAGCCTTCCTTCCCCCCCCCCCCCGGCCTCGGTCTGGAATCGGCTGGGGCCGGGATCCAAGCGATCCCGGCCCCAGCCGATTGAAGACCGAGGCCGGCGGGGGAAGGAGCCTTCCTTCCCCCCCCGGCCTCGGTCTGGAATCGGCTGGGGCCGGGATCCAAGCGATCCCGGCCTCGGGTCTTCAATCGGCTGGGGCCGGGATCGCTTCGATCCCGGCCCCAGCCCATTCAAAGACTGAGGTCGCCGGGGGGGGGGGGGGGAAGAAGCCCTCCTTCCCCCCCCCCCCGCGACCTCAGTTCAATGGGCTGGTGCTGGGATCGGTCTCCAATCCCAGCACCAGCCCGGCCTCCGGCTAAAGGGAGGAATCCTTTTTTCTTGGATTTTCCCCCTTAAAAATTGGGTGCGCCCAATATGCCGGAGCGCCCTATAGGGCGAAAAATACGGTAATATGAACTATAGCCTAGATGACTTTAGAAGGGCAGCAATGGCAAAACTTTAACAAGCTTACTCCTGAAAATGTGGTGAGTAATTATGGAGCTGGTCAGAACATTTCACAATCTCATTTGTAAGCTAGACAGTCCAGACATCATTGGCTGCTTCCCTTAAAAATTATCACCTACTATTTTAAGTGCTACTCATTCATTACTGGAAGATGAATTGTGACAAAGGGGCTCTTACACTCTCTCCTAAAGCCAAACTACACATTATACATAATGCAGCTCAAGTGCTGAAGTTAATGGGTGCATTATTTCCTAAAGTTTTCTCTCTCTATGTGTGTATAATTGTGATTGCAACAAGGAAAGGCAAAAGTGGTTCCAATAAAAATAATCCTACAGCTGTAATTTTTTTAAAAAATAATCAAATAAACAAATTAATCACTACAATAATATCAGTTTAAATTCTATCTTAGGAAAGCGATTTTGAAAAACAATTATTTAAACTTGTGAAACTGCCAGAGTTGATCAAAACCTCTGCAACAATATGGGACTGGTCTTGTTTATTTCCCTTATCTTCTTATAAACCAAAGGAAAGATATATTTAAAATTGATATTTTATGTAAAACATTACACTTGAATATAAGAAGGGAACTTTAATGATATTCCAGCTGTCATTCCGTTATTTTAGCGTTCCGGATTTTGGCTGGTATTTCCTTATATGATTTATTTTTTTTATTTTTTTTTATTAATGAGTTTTTTTTTATAAAAAGTGTCTATACAAAATTTCAATACAAAGATTTCAATTCATGATATAACAATATAGCAGAAGAGAAAAAAATAGTGGGAGTAAATTAAAGAGAGAGAAAAAGGAAGAGAGAAGAGAAGAAAAACAGAGGAGAAAGAGAAAAAAAGAAGAAAGAAAGAGAAGAAAGAGAGAAAAAACAAACAAAAAAAAAACAGGAAAAGGAGAGATAAGAGTTATTACATATATCCTAAGCAGCCATAGATAATCATAGTTTCGTGTCCATTTTCATCTCATTCTTTGCAGTCCACATAGTCTTCTTTCTATATATTATTCTGCTTATTACATTGTAGTTTCAACTTCCATAAATCAAATTAAAGATTGTTTATTCTTTGGCACTGATTTCATTGTTTCTTTTCTTATTCTTTCTAAGTTCTAAGTCCATGTAAGAGAGAGGAGAAATTAAATAAAAAAACAAAAAATATAAACATTGTAATTCATGTACCAATTATCTCTATACGTATTAATATATACTAATATGCTATTTTTATTATCCCCATATTTTATTACAATATATATATAAACATTTCCATTTCTCTCTGTTCTATCTTTTTTCGATTCAATGTATAGATAGTAAAGACCGAAATAAAGTATGGAAAATACTGCTATATATGGTAACAGTGGCAAGAATAATGATAGCTAGCTTGTGGAAAACTGGAAAAATCCCAAGCCTTGATAATTGGCTAATAAAAATGATTGAAATATCAAATTTGGATATTGCTAACAACATTATTGAGGGAGAATCCATGATTTATTATTTTTTAAACTACAATTACCAGCATGCCTTAGAACTTCTGGTCTCTTCTTTTGTCTCTGGGAAATGACGTAAATGTTCCTTGCTTTACTTCCATTTTGACTCCCGTAGCTGCAGCTTCCACCAGAGCTACTTTCTGAGTGTCTTAAACGGGGGGGGGGGGGGGGGGGGGGGGTTTGAAGAAAAGTCAAACTCCTCGTCCCATCCTCATTGCCCCCTCCTCCCGTCCTCAAAAGATGTTGTCACTCCTTTAGTTAGACCGTCCTTATCCATCTGCAACCCCCCATCCTTTGTTATGTCTCCACCTTTGTCTTGTCTCTGTTTTTTGTTTACCCACACAGTACTTCAATATCTTGTTACCAATAAGTCTTGATTTTTATTTAACCCTTTCAACTACCTTTGTTTTCAAGTCATTTACGGAGGGTTGTATTCAATAAGTTTATATGCTTAATTTATCACAGTTCAAGACCTTCTCAATGTTTTATTGCCTCCAATAAATTCTTCGTGGTTTTAGGAAATCTTAAATAAATGTTAAATAAAGCACTTATAATTTGTTTACCATAATCCGCATCAAGGAAGAGTGAAACTGATAATGCAATGTATACTTAATAGGAATGCATTGATACTTGTTCGTTATTAAGAAGGATAGTTTAATGTACAGTCGGCCCTCTGTTTTCACGGGGGACCTGTTCCAGACCTCCCCCCTGCAAAAATGAAGATTCGCCAATATTCAAGCCCCATATGCTTCAATGGGGTGCGGCCCTGTGGGCGGGTGCAAGGGTGTACCTGCAGGGGTGCACCCCATTGATTTTAACAGAGGTCACCCTTCCGTGAATATGCAAAACTTCAGGCTTCAAGTCCGCAAGAACGGAGGGGCAACTGTATTAATAAAGGGCGGCTCCCTCTTTTACCCCCGCCCTCCAGCGCTTACCACCGGCTGCGCTCTCTAGCCCCAACACCGGCTGAGAGCCGACGGGCCAGGAGGCCCAGAGGAGGAGGCAGAGGCGGCGGCGGCTCCCTCTTTTACCCCCGCCCTCCAGCGCTTACCACCGGCTGCGCTCTCTAGCCCCAACACCGGCTGAGAGCCGACGGGCCAGGAGGCCCAGAGGAGGAGGCAGAGGCGGCGGCGGCTCCCTCTTTTACCCCCGCCCTCCAGCGCTTACCACCGGCTGCGCTCTCTAGCCCCAACACCGGCTGAGAGCCGACGGGCCAGGAGGCCCAGAGGAGGAGGCAAAGGCGGCGGCGGCTCCCTCTTTTACCCCCGCCCTCCAGCGCTTACCACCGGCTGCGCTCTCTAGCCCCAACACCGGCTGAGAGCCGACGGGCCAGGAGGCCCAGAGGAGGAGGCAGAGGCGGCGGCGGCTCCCTCTTTTACCCCCGCCCTCCAGCGCTTACCACCGGCTGCGCTCTCTAGCCCCAACACCGGCTGAGAGCCGACGGGCCAGGAGGCCCAGAGGAGGAGGCAGAGGCGGCGGCGGCTCCCTCTTTTACCCCCGCCCTCCAGCGCTTACCACCGGCTGCGCTCTCTAGCCCCAACACCGGCTGAGAGCCGACGGGCCAGGAGGCCCAGAGGAGGAAGCAGAGGCGGCGGCGGCTCCCTCTTTTACCCCCGCCCTCCAGCGCTGACAGGCCCAGAACTGGTCCGCGGAAGACACAGAGGCAGGCGCGTGTGTGGACCTGCAGCGCCGGCTCCCTTATCCACCTTGGGAGCACCGGCAGCGCTGGGGGCGTGGCCCCGCGGACCAGGCAGGCATAAAAGCCTGCCGGAAGACCAGCCCGCGGGGGCGCGGCAGCAGCGGCGGCGGCGGCAGGCGCGTGTGTGGACCTGCAGCGTCGGCTCTCTTTTTCCATTCTTGAGAGCACCGCCGGTACCGCAAATAGAGACTGGGGCTGTGCCTCTGGATCCTTCACAGAATATGTATATATATACAAGCTTGTGACAAAATTGGTCCATGTTGGATTGACATGCTGGATTGATTGACAATGCAATGTACCTGATTGATTTGTTGTATCATTTGTGAATTCAGGTAGATCATACTGCCCTGGCATTGTATTGCGTAAGATCGTATTGTCTCAATTAGCACCACCTATTGCCACCGGGGTGGGAATTGAAACTGGGGCGACTATAGAAGTTGCGCAGGGGAACGGGAGATATGGCTGGAACAGAGTGGACAGATGTTACAGAAGAAGGCGGGATCGCTGTTTAATAGCTATCCCGCCTTCTGTCCCCTCTGTTTCTCAGAATAGTTTGGGGAGCAGACCTTCCATTCCACTAAACCTCACTCTGCTCCTTTGCAATGCCAGGTCGGTGAAAAATAAGATACATATCATCCAGGATCTTCTCCTGGATGAGGACGCCGACCTGGCTTGTTTTACAGAGACCTGGCTGGGAGAGGAAAGCGCTGCAATATGGGCGCAGGCTCTCCCAGCCGGGTACTCTGTTAGTGAGCAGGTGAGGGGAAGTGGGCGGGGGGGCGGTGTGGCTCTAGTTTATAAGAACTCCTTGACCTTGACCAGGATACCTGTCCGGAACATGGCCCATATCGAGTGCATGTACCTTAGCTTGAAGACCAGGGATAGTTTAGGGATTCTGCTAGTCTACCGACCACCCCGTTGTCTAGCAGACTCCCTGACCGAGCTGACACAGCTGGTCTCTGAGCTGCTGTTGGAGTCCCCCAGACTTTTGGTCTTGGGGGACCTCAACATTCCGCTCGAGACCAGCTTAACAGGTGCGGCTCGGGAGTTCATGGAGACCATGACAAACATGGGCCTATCCCAATTGGTCTCTGGACCCACACATTGTGCTGGTCATACACTCGATGCGGTCTTTTGTACGGAACAGGAATATCCGTGGGCGGAGGTTGTAAATACCTCCGCATTGTCATGGACGGATCATTTCCTGGTCAAGACGAAACTTAGAGCTAACATCTGCCCCGCCGGGGGTGGTGGACCTATTAGAATGGTCCGCCCTCGAAGGCTAATGGAGCCAATTGGATTCCGGAAAGCCTTGGAGGGATTAATGGTTGGGAATGCCGGTGATCCTGTCGAGACTCTGGTGGACACTTGGAATAGTGACCTTACCAGGGCCGTCGACACGATCGCTCCCAAGCGCCCTTGCCATCCCGCTCCCAACCGTAAGCCATGGTTTACACCTGAGCTGAGGAGGATGAAGCGGTATGGACAACGGCTAGAGTGCGAGTGGCGGAAAACTCGTCTCTTATCTGACAGGACTCGCCATAGGAACTTTCTTCATTCCTATCGGGAGGCACTGCGTGCAGCGAGGAAAGTTTTTTCCTCGGCACGCATTGCGTCTGCAGAGTCACGTCCAGCAGAGCTGTTTAGGGTGGTGAGGGAGATGACGCAGGTACCCCCTGCGTCAAATCCCTTGCTCAACCCGACTACAACCTGCTGTGACACATTTAACAACTACTTTGCAGACAAAATCTCTCAGATAAGAGCCGACCTTGATGCGACTATTGAGACAGAGTCTATAGGCGAGGTGTCCACCGACTCCGCCGATGTAGTTTTACTGGATCAGTGGCAATCTGTGAGTACCGAGGACGTGGACAAGCTGCTTGGTAAGGTGAGGAAGACGACTTGTCCTCTCGACCCTTGCCCATCATGGCTGGCCGTCCAGGGGGGGGATGCATTGATGAAATTCCTTACGGATATCATCAATGCATCCTTCAGGGAAGGACATGTTCCATCATGTTTGAAGGAGGCGGCAGTTAAGCCGCTTCTGAAAAAGCCTTCCCTGGACCCCCTGGAGATGAAGAACTATAGGCCTGTATCATTGCTGCCATTTTTGAGCAAGGTGATCGAGAGGGCGGTCGCCCTTCAGCTCCAGGCAGTCTTGGATGAAACCGATTATCTAGACCCATTTCAAACCGGCTTCAGGACAGGCTTTGGGGTTGAGACTGCCATGGTTGCCTTGACCGACGATCTGCGTCTGAGCATTGACAGGGGTAGCGTGACCCTGTTGGTGCTCTTAGACCTCTCAGCGGCTTTTGATACAATAGATCATGGCATCCTCTTGGACCGCCTGAAGGGGTTAGGTATCGGGGGCACTGCTTTGCAGTGGTTCCGGTCCTTCCTCTCGGGTCGGTCCCAGAGGGTGCTGCTCGGGGACTGTAGCTCCAGCAAGAGGGACCTCACTTGTGGGGTCCCTCAGGGAGCTATTCTGTCCCCGATGTTGTTTAACATCTATATGAAGCCGCTGGGTGAGATAATACGGAGTTATGGTGCTGGGTGTTATCAGTACGCTGATGACACCCAAATCTATTTCTCCATATCTCGTTCGTCGGCCTCGAATTCCAATGGCATCTCCTCTCTCAATGAATGTCTTCGGGCGGTAATGGGCTGGATGAGGAAAAACAGATTGAGGCTGAATCCAGACAAGACGGAGGTGCTCACGGTTGCAGCCCCGAAACCAGGAATTGGGTTGCAACCTCCAGTCCTGGATGGGGTCACGCTCTCCTCCAGTGACTGTGTTCGCAGCTTGGGGGTGCTCCTCCACTCGTCGCTCCTGATGACGAATCAGGTTAATGCGACGGTCAGGAGCGCCTGTTATCAGCTTCGGCTGATACGCCAGCTGCGCCCGTTTCTGGAAGTACGGGATCTTGAAACTGTGGTGCACGCGTTGGTAACCTCACGCCTCGACTTCTGCAATGCACTCTACATGGGGCTACCCTTGTGCCTGGTTCGGAAATTACAGCTGGTGCAGAACATGGCAGCCAGACTTGTTTCGGGAACATCTCGGAGGGATCACATCACTCCGGTGCTGAGGTCCCTCCACTGGCTGCCTATCAGCTTCCGGGCCAGGTACAAGGTGTTGGTTATTACCTTTAAAGCCCTAAATGGCTTGGGCCCAGACTATCTTAGAGACCGCCTACTCCTATACAATCCTCCCCGCGCTCTTCGGTCCTCCGGGAGGAATTTGCTGCAGCCTCAGAAATCGAGACTTGCGGCTACCTCCCGGAGGGCTTTCTCAGTTGTCGCCCCTAGGCTCTGGAACGACCTGCCAGACGAGATCCGTCGATTAACATCCTTGGATAGCTTTAAAAAGGCTATTAAGACGGACCTCTTCCGGCAGGCCTTTCCGGAGCAGTAAACCCCACCCCGGATATAGGTAGCTTAGCTGGAATGGTGCTCTTGCGTGGCCCCATCGTTAGATGGAAGGGACCATTTAGTTAGCTCTCTATTCTGTCTGGATTTCTTTTTTAAACTTAATTTATATTGATTTTAATTATTTCTTGATTTAATATTTTTTTAAGGGGGGGTGGGTGGGCCTTTTTTGTAATATGTTTTATGTATTTCAAGTCTTTTATATATGTGAGCCGCCCTGATTGGTGATCCATTGGGCGGGGTATAAATAAAATTTTATTATTATTATATTATTATTATATTTTAATGTGTTTGGTCCTATACCTTTCCCTCCTCTTCTTTTCTAATATTTGATTAACATCAAAAAAATTTAAGAGTTCACATTGAGATAATCTTCGAAAGTTAGTTGTCAGAATTAAAAAGAAATATTTTTTAAAGATGCCCCAAAGCGATTTCACTTACCTTAAAGCAAAGCAAAGCAGCTTCATTTATATACCGCTTCATACCACGCTATGGAGTGTCTAAGCGGTTTACAACTGTAAGCTCATTGCCCCCCAACAGCTGGGTACTCATTTTATCGACCTCGGAAGGATGCAGGCCCTGGCTAGTATTGAACTTGCAACCTTGTGGTCTATGAGTGAGTGGCTGCAGTACAGGGTCCAGGGGTTTTTAAAAGAGAAGGAAACATGATTCGAACCTCCGTCAGGGCCCCTCTGAACACCCTTTTCCAAGGGTGTAGTTTTGGGTCACTCTGATGTGTCTCTGGTGACCCAGTCGCCACACTGTCCAATCAGTCCTGACCCGCTCAGTTGGAGGCTTCTTGTTGAGGCGCCATTACCAACCGGAAGTCAGACCAAGGACGTTCTGGCCATGTGCACATTTGTTTCCTGATGGAGGTGGTGCAATCTATTAAATAATGCATTTCCAAGTATTTCTTTTTCTTTTCTACATTTCATTTAATTATGCTGGTGATTCTCAATAGACTAGGCCTACCCCAGATTAAAAATGTCTGGACTATATGCCTTAAACTGAGTAATGTCACACTCTTCCATCAAGGCTCCATACAGTTTTCATCTCAGTTTCAGCAGGTGTTCCATTCAGACAGCTAACAGGTCCATATTGCTCTGTGATGGGAAATGTGTGGTCCTCAAGATATTGTTGGACTAAAGAACCTATCATCCGTCATAGTAGTTGTGTTGGGTAAGACTAATGGAAGTTGCAATTCAACAACCTTTCTCACTCTTGGTTTCATTTAAGCAATTGAACTCCATCATTGTGCACTTTTTTCAAAGTGATTCTCCAATATCTTGGTAATGGAGTGGTGGCTGATGGCTTCCGTTGCAGCAGGGAAATGACTCTATTCTGGGTTTTAGCCTTAAGTTTAAACAAGCTAGTCAAAGAGCTGAATCTGTTTTGGGAACAGAGTTCAGCACTCTAGTTAATTTCTTTAAAGTTTGGTTGAAATCTGGAGGTGATTCACTGCCCCACTGACATGGGAGCCACCAATTGCCCCAATGAGCTACCAGGAGTCCTCTGCTCTGCTCCTTCCTCCATTTCTCCTGTCCTTATCAATAATATTTTGTCAACTGCTTGTGCCAGAAAACTGCCACAGGTCTTTGTCATGATGGTAGCTGCTTTACCATCTTTATGTTATAAAATATGTGTTGATTTTCTGTGAAGTACTGTTGGCCCTCTGTATCCATGGATTCTGCATCCATGGAATCAACCAACCACAGCTCAAAAATATTTGCAGGGAAAATTCCCAAAAGCAAACCTTGCTGTTCACCATTTTATATAAGGGACCCCGTTTTACTGTGCCATTATATATAATAAGATTTGAGCATTCATGGATTTTAGTAGCCGGGATGTTGGTGGACCTGGAACCAAATCTCAGCAGATATTGAGGGCCCACAGTAATGATCAAAACAATTTATCAAAAAGATAAAATTAAAAAAATCCAACAATAAAATTATTGTGTTTTGGCCAACTGGTATAAATAAATGAAGAGATCATCATCATCAACAACAACAACAACAAGGTGGGTGTGGTGCCAAGACCATGAAGCCTAGACACTTGGTAAGAAGTTGTTAATTAATTTAAATAAATTTAGATATGTCAGTTTATTTGAAGCCTGCAGTACTATCTTCACTCAATAGTTGGCAGATTTTCCTAATCAGAGCAGAGGTTTGCACTGATACAATTTCAAGCCAGGAGTGAGGAGTGGCGTTATTCCCTGCTGTGGAATGTGCTCCTTGGGCATGAAGTAGGCAGATCCCTCCTATGGGGATTATAAGAATACCATGGCAGCAGGCTTGCATAGAGATCCCAGTGGCCATTGATCCACTTGGACAAGCCAGGCAGCTGTCCTGTAAAACTGCTTTATGACTTTCTTGTATCAAACTAAAAGTAATTCCACTTTCTCCAAGGCTAGGCACTTTCACTAGTTTTATTATGATAAGCAGTAGAGTATAAAAACACAGGCATGGTGTGACCTGAAAGTTTAATGAAACATTAGGCAGAGGTTCCAGCCAAAAGTATACCAGAGGCTTTTGCAGTTCAGCCTCTCCCCCCACCGCCATCCCATTTTTTCTTTTCTTTTTAAGCATAAAATGAAGACAGATGGCAGACAGGCCATTGGGGTAAAAGCTGCCACATCATAATGTGTATTTAAGCACGCGGAGCACTTCTATAGCACTCCAACACCCTTGCAGAATTGAGGGCTCAGGATTATAATTCATGATTTGTGTTTGGGGGCAGAGAAACATTTCTTGAGTCACCCACTATGGTTTCATCCAACAGAAAATGAAGGTTGGATAAAAGGTTGAAATGTGTCTAGGTGTGTACTGTTCTACACTTTCCTCACTTCTCTGCGTGGAGAGAAGTTCCAGGGCAGAGAAATTCTGTTTACTTTTGAAGGAAGTGTGTGGTGTTATTATATTTTAACTGATTTTCATCTGTGTGCAGACTTGGGTCCAACTCCCTGGGAAAGGCAGCATAAAAATGAAATAAATTAAAATAATAAATTAAAATATTATAGTATTGGAGTTTATTTAGATTATACAATACAGGTGGAGGCAGAGAGCTTAAGCAGTCCCATAGCAAACTTCACTGCTATGAAACTCCCACAGCCAGAGATGCTCCTCAAAGTGATTCTAAATCTCAGCTTCCTCTCTCTCTTGAATTGTATTGTATTAAGTCAATACAGCAGTTTCTTTTGTTCCTTTTTGCATAAAGATATTTCCTCACACAGATAAATTACACCATCCTTACCAAGGAAGTGGCAGTGGGGAGATATGGCTTTCTGTGCATTCAAAATCATTGGGGAAGATCCATCTGTTGAGAGAAATCAACCAGCAATCTCCCTGACCAAAAGTGCATAGCTTGGTAAAGCCATTTTGTTGGACTACAACTCCTAGAATCCTCTAGCCTTCTGCATTAGTTAATCCCCTCCTGTCAAAATCCTATTCAATAGAGCAAAATCCTGTTCAATGCAACAGTATGGCTATGGGACAGAGAAGGCTTTGGTCACCTTGATAGATGATCTACACAGGGAACTAGGCATGGGGAATGTGTCCCTGTTAGTTATGCTGGATGTCTCATGAGCTTTCAATACTATAAACTATTGTATTCTTCTGGGGCAACTCCCTGGGATGGGTCTTGGGGGCCCGGTTTTGCACTGGCTTGGTCCTTCTTAGAGGGGTAGACTCAGAAAATGGTGCTGGAGGACTCCTGTTTGATACCCTGGACATTGTACTGTAGTGTTCCTCAGGGCTCGGTTCTATCTCCCTTGCTGTTTAATATCTACACAAAACCTTTGGGAAAGGTCATCCAGAGTTTTGGGCTTCAGTGCCCAAAGTATGCTCTTGATGCTGTTGACACCCAACTGTATCTCTCCTTCCTATCTGATTCCAAGAAAGCTGCTTCTTCACTAAACCAGTGTCTGCTGTCAGTGATGGACAGGAGGAGGGTGAACAAATTGAAGTTTAATCCAGACAAGACAGAGGGGCTCCTAGTCAGTTGGAAGGCAGATCAGGGAATAAGGATTTAACCTGTGTTGTATGGGGTTACACTCCCCCTTAAATTTCAGGTTCACAGCTTGGGTGTGCTCCTGGACCAGGATCTGAGCCTGGTTAAAACAGTTAAAACTAATGTGCCCACTGTACCAGTTCAATGAGATATCAGATCTGGCTACGATGACACATGCCTTGGTTTTATCCTGTTTGGACCACTGTAATACACTCTACATGGGATTGTCTTTGAGAACTGGAAACTTCAGTGGGTTCAAAATGCTACAGGATCATCCATGATCCCCCTTTCCCTTTGAAGCAGCTGAATTGGCTATTGGCCTGTTTCTGAGCAGAATTCAAAGTTCTGGTCTTGACCTTTACAGCCCTACATGGCTTGGTCTGGACTATCTGAAAAGACCGTATCTCTTCATATAAACCAGCATGTGCATTAAGATTTGCAGGGGAGAGCTTTCTCACAGTCCTACCACCCTTGTAGGAGAGAGCGTTTTCGGTGGCTGCTCCCAGGCTGTGGGACTCTCTCCCATGGGAGGTCCAGATGGCCCCCTTCCTCTATTTCTTTCAACGGGTGAAGACATTCTTATTTAGGCAGGCTTTCTGCATTTTAATAATGGAGATGTAGTGTGTGTGTAATATGGTGTGCTATATTTTTTTAAAAAAATCTTTAATCTTTAAATATAAATATTCTGTAAGGATTTTTAATTGTTTTTATCTATGTCTTTAATACGCTGTTGTTTAATTCTCTTTTGACTTTTGTAATCAATCTTTTAGGTTTTAAAGGTATAAATTTAATTTTGCTAATTGTTCATCTCACAACTATTACCATTACATTCAGTGATATATGGGAATTACAATTAATGAGTAACATTACTAAGGATTTCTAAGGTTTCTGTATGGTGTGTTATGGGAGGAGGTCAATTGGGGTGTGTGACATTATGAGTTACTGCACCAGATGACACCAACCCTAGTGACACCACTGGGGTGATCCCTGACATATGTGTATGTATTTCCTTTTTATATCCATTCTTTCTGTCAACCTCCTGCACTTAAGGCAGGAAAAAAAGGAATATATATATATATTATTGTCTATAATCTAGTTTCATTCTATGTTTATTTAATTAAGATGTTTTAATCATTGCTGGTTTAATACTTTTTTAAGGGGTGGGTGGGTCTCGGGTTTCTTTGTATTTATATTGTACAAATTTTAATTGTTGTTAGCCACCGCGATTGTGCTCAGAGGGGTGGGGTATAAATAAATAAATTATTATTATTATTATTATTAAGTTACACTTGCATGTCCAGTGCCAAATATGACACACCTTCCTACTGTCCCAATAGAGCAGGGACAGTCAAAATTAATATTCTGCTATTCTACCTTTTCAGTTATTTTAAAAATGTCTCAGTTTCTCTTTCCTCCTCCTACTTTCTCCCTTAGTTTTCAGCTTACTTCAGTTGGTGCAAACTCAGTTAAAAGTGCAAAAGCAATTTGCATTTAGGGGAAAGGAGAGCAGAACAGTCTTGCCCTTCCTGTAGACTTGGACTAAAGCAAACTGCTGCAGCCTCTCCTAGCTTGTGTGTTCTTCATTTTGATCAAAATTCAAAAATGACCATAATACATTAGAAAGCTGGTCCCAAAAACAAAAACAAAATGAATTTAAGCACAGAGAAATGTAAGGTACTGAACTTAGGAAGAAAAAATGAAATGAATAGCTATAGGATGGGAGACACCTGGCTTAACGTGTGAAAGGGATCTAGGAGTCCCAGTAGACCACAAGTTGAACATGAGTCAACAGTGTGATGTGGCAGCTAAAAAAAATCCAATGTGATTCTAGGCTACATTAAGAGAAGTATAGTGTAGAAATGAAGGGAAGTAATAGTACCACTCTATTCTGCTTTGGTCAGGCCTGGAAGACTGTGTCCAGTTCTGGGCACCACAATTCAAAAAGGATGTGGAGAAGCTAGAGCATGTCCAGAGGATGGCGACTAAAATGTTGAAAGGACTGGAAACCATAACGCCCTATGAGAAGCTACTTAGGGAGCTGGGTATGTTTAGCCTAGAGAAGAGAAGGTTAAGAGGTGATGTGATAGCCCTATATAAATATTTGAAGGGATGTCATATTGAGGTTGGAGCAAGCTTGTTTTCTGCTGCTCCAGAGAACAGGACCCAGAGCAGTGGATTCAAACTATAGGAAAAGATTCCACCTAAACATTAGGAAGAACCTCCTGACAGCCAGAGCTTTTCGACAGTGAAACACACTCCCTCAGAGAATGGCGGAGTCTCCTTCTTTGGTGATTTTTAAACATGCCAGGTGGCCATCTGTCGGGAGTGCTTTGATTGTGGGTTGCTGCATGGCAAGGGGTTGGACTGGATGACCCTTGTGCTCTCTTCCAAGTCTATGATTCTATGATTATCAATAATGATTTTTGCCATCTTGACCATACTCTGTAGCCGTTTGCCACATATATCCCACTTTTCATCTGTGAAATATTGGAGGGTATGCAGTGCATTCATTGAGTCTATGGATCCTAGTTGGCAGAGCTGGCTATGTGATGTCACTGGAGATGTATAAAATGAGAGCAAGATAGAGCCAGTGTCAATGAATAAGTGAAATGTTCACAAGGAATGACAAACATGGTTCAAAAGAGTGGTAATTGGAGAGATCTGGCCAAAATGTTCAGCTGTGAGAGGTCCTTGGCTCAGCACCTTTGCAGCATAGCATTGCAATTGTCAGACTTTAAATGTTGCGTAGATCTTTAAATTAAATGTATTTATTGTTAAATGTTGTTATTGTTGTGTGCTTGCAAGTCATTTCTCACTTATGGTGACCCTAAGGTGAACCTATCATTGGGTTTTCTTGGCTAGATTATTAAATACTGATTCTATAATGGTCATTTTTGTATTGTTATTAAGGTGGAAACAGTAACCCTTACAAACATGACTTCCTTCTAAATGTGAATATGACTGATTTGCAATTGAGACTGCATATTTAAGCATTTCTTTTGCGCTTTTGGCTTTGTGAGTCAAATAAAGACTGAGTGACTGAAGAATCTTCCACAGAATCTTTCAAGCCTTCCTTTACAAAAAGAATAGCAGGTTCTTTTCTGGGATTTAAATGGCCAATATTATATCTCTGCCCATTCTTAGGTGATGCTGGGCTCCCTGGTTCAGTGCGGTGGCATTTGTATGTGTGATGCACTTGTACAACATAAGCACATCAAAAACATAACCTTCATAATGCAAAGGAAGTTTCCTTAACAGAATTGCTGTTTCTTAGAGCAATTTCCCTCTTATGGGTAAAGAGTATGCTTCACAATAGATTTCTAATCTTGTGTCCAGATCTTCTATTAGTCTGAGTTTCTCCATGTCCCTGTTCCTCTTGTCGTGTTCCCCATCAGCTTTTACTTAATTGCATTCTCTTGAAAATGTGAGTAGTCATAGTGGTGCCTTTATGTAGCTCCCCATATCTGAAAGAGGCAGGAAATGATCAGTGGGTTTAGAGAGACAAGGTGGCTGCAGCAGTGATGGCATTAGATAAGGAAACGGCATTGGCAGTCTTCAGCCTAAGTCCAATTGCTTGGCTCAACTAGAGCAGACTCACTGAAGCAATGGAATTTCCATTTGGGTTGAATTAGCATTCAGCAATTGATTCATTAAACTACTCTAGTCAGTACTAGCAATTAGATTTACTAGATTGTCACACTACACTCTTATAGTGCTGCTATTCCACTTTTACTGTTCTGGCTGCCTCCTGGCTTGCACAATATAAATATTTTCCAGAACAAATGTCTAGCCCACTGAAACCGCCAATTTCCATCTGATAAATGGAAACTAGTAAATATTTGGCAGATCCTTGTAAAAGCATTTACTATAGTCAGAAAATGTTTGCTGTTGTTGTTGAAGCAGAATAAAGTATTACTATTCCCTCAATCTAGACACTACACTCCTAATGATGCAAACTAGAATTTCTTTGGTTTTTTTTTTTTTAGCTGCTTCATCTACACTGCTGACTCACTTGTGGTCTACTAAGATTACTAGATCCCTTTCAAATGAATTTTAGAAATCAGTTTGTAACAACATGTTAAACTTCACTCATGTTTACAGCATTCAAGTATTACACCCAAAGATAGGACCTTATTGCATTGGGTAAAAAAACTGGCTGACCTTTCCCGAATTGAATTCTAATTCGGGCTGCATCTGGGTACTATCGCCACCAAATCTGCCGGCCAAGTCTAGCCTGGATGTAGCCCCGGTCCCAGGTGTGCTCAGCAAGCATCTTTACAAAACTGGGAGCTTTCCAACTTGAAAAAATGGCTGCTGAAGTGTGCCGGGGACACAGGCTGCATCCTGGCTGGACTCGGCCAGCAGATTCTGTGGTGATTTACATATGATAGTACCTGGATGCAGCCCAAATTAGAATTCAATTCAGGAAAAATAAGATGGCTTTTTTACCTCATGTGATAAGGTCCATGGACATCTGTCTAGGAAGTAAGATAAGTGGGCCTAATGGAGCAAAGCAAGAAGGCACAATCCTGGTCCTCTACTGCTTCTATTTATTTTATTTTATTTTATTTTAATCCCACTTTTCTCCCAAATTGGGACCCAAGGCAGCTAACAACATATATAAAACACATTAAAACAACAATTAAAATAGTACAATTAAAACCATAAAAAATATAAAACTTACAAATATAAAATTTAAAACAGAGTTAAAAATAATAATAGTCTAAAACTATAGATTGATCGATTATAGATTGTCCAGACCAGCCTACCGTGTTTCTTAAGTGCCTATAAAGTTTTGTATTTATAATATTGTATTTGAGTTAGCCAAGAAAACAGCTCCGTCACTTGCAAGCTTCCATGTTTCAAAAATTGGTCAAAATAAGTAACGTCCTGAGATATTTCATCTTCTTGTCTTGGGCTATGCAATTTAATTGTCCTTTTTTTGAGTGAAAAGAACACTATTAAAAAAAAAAAGGAACAGGGAAGAATATAGTGAATTTACAGGATGTAAGAAATAACCAGAGTGTGTGCCATCAGAACATATTACATGGAAAGAGTTTTGTTCAAGTTCATTTTAAACAGCTGGACCTCTTGCTGGAAGTATGCTGTGTCAAATTCTTTTGCCATCCGGCTTCATTTCTCCAGATGGTCAACAGACTGACCATCCTCTTGTGTCTGGTTATCTTTTTTTTAAAAAAAAAAAACTCTCTTTTTTCTTCGTGCTTAAAGTTTCTATTTAGTCTATTTTCCAACTCCTTTTCCCCATTTCCTTTTTAGTTCTCTGTTCCATCTGTTAATAGCAGCTAATAATACCTCTTGCCCAAGGGAGCTGTGAACCTTAATTAAAAAGTTTGTAAAAGCATTTGAAGATATCTGAATGAAAGTTTGGACATAAGTGCCTACTATTTCTCTCTATGTAGTATATTTTTAGTGGTTTCCCAGTCCACAAATTACAAGCAGTTTTTCTTAATCTTAGGGGAGTTGCTATCTGCAAACTGCAGGAAGAATAAGCTGACTATAATGTCCACTTTAAAGATGCTTGTTAAAAGAAAATCCTAATTTTCTTTAAGAACAGTGGATTATGGCTCACAAAAGGTGCTTATGTGATTGTGGCTCTCAAAAGGCACAAGATATGAAGACATGTCTTCTTGGGTATGGCATCCCCACTGGGGGAAAAAAGAGATATTTCTGGTTAGAGGTCTGGTCAGCAACTCTGTTTATGAAGGGCTACAATGGCCAGGTTATGATATAGATATGCGTGAGTCCTGTGCCTCATGCCCCATTCTCACTCTTATTAAACAAGCAGGTATGGAGCATAGGAGTACTCCTAGGTCCATCATTATTATCAGAAGCCCAACTGGCTGCGATAAGCAAGAGTACCTCCTGCCTAATTCTGCTAGTATGGCAGCTATGACCATTTCTGGACAGGGACAGTTGGGTCACAGTGGCTCATGTGCTGATAACCTTGAGGTTGGACTCCTTCAGTGCATCTCTCAGTGGAGCTATACAGACGTTTGATCTGGAAGTTGTAGCTAGCGCAGAAGGATAAAGAAGACCGTAACAACTAGCTTGCTCACTGGAGTAGCTTGCCACAGACAATGCTACAGCCCTATTGAAGGAACAGCGCTGGCTGCTAATGTGCCTTGCTATTATTTTAAGGTTTTGTTTATAGGACTTGCAATTCCTTTATAAAGCCTTAAATATGATTTAAGTCTTTGTTATTAGTTTATAATATAATAAAGACCTAAACAACTTGGCTTACCTGAGCAAGTGCCTTTTCTCACTTCTCTGATCATCTACTGAAATCAGTAGGGACCTTATCACACGAGGTCCAAAGCAGAAAGCTTCCAAAAGAAATCCGGAACTAATACGTATTAATTTTGCGTGTGTTTACACGACGTCGCACAGAACCGCTAAAAACCCACAACTAATCCGAAACGGATTGAGATCTTTTGAATTTCGGTTTAATTGGGAAGTACAAATGCGCTTCCAAAATCATTGCGCAATGCCCGAGCCTCCAAAATACATGTGTACACACAATACGTATTGTGGAGCATTTCCCCACCCCCGCCTGCGCCGTGCCGGCTTGGGAAGGAGGGGTGCGTTTGACAGCCAGCTGTCAAACGCACCCCTCCTTCCCAAGCCAGCGCGGGCTCCGTTCTGCTCAGAGTCCCGGCCCCGCGCCGGCTTGGAAGGGATGGGTGTGTTTGACAGCTGGCTGTCAAACGCACCCCTCCTTTCCAAGCCGGTGCGGGGCCGGGAATCTTGGGAAGGAGGGGTGTGTTTGACAACTGGCTGTCAAACGCACCCCTCCTTTCCAAGCTGGCGCGGGGCCGGGACCCTGGGAAGGAGGGGTGTGTTTGACAGCTGGCTGTCAAACGCACCCCTCCTTCCCAAGCCAGTGCGGGCTCCATTCTGCTCAGAGTCCCGGCCCCGCGCCGGCTTGGAAAGGAGGCGTGTGTTTGACAGCCGGCTGTCACCCAAACCCCTCCTTCCCAAGCCGGCGCAGGGCCATGTCCGGGATTTTCTGAATTGTGTGTGAACGGCAAATATGTATCCAGGATGCACTTTTATGGAAGCGCGATAATTGCGCGATGATGCTAGTTGCGTCTGATAGCCATTTACGTATTGTGGGGGCTCTTTCAGTTCATTTTGGTATAGTATTGGATTTATTCTTATTTCGGTTTCTTATCGCTTTGTGGCCCGCGTGTGATAAGGTCCTTGGTGAAGCCCTTTCGGGCTTCTAGATAAATCAGCTACAGTTATCTAGAATGGGGAGGGGGCTTCCCTCGAAAGGGGCCTTCGCATTGATAGGATTTCTCCTTTGTAACAGCCTCTCCTCAGATATAAGACATGCACAAATAATCCTCAAATTCCACTGCATACTGAAACACCTTTCAGTTCAAAAGATATTTTTGAAATATTGAAATTGCCAGTATGCAATTGCGTAGCTTGCAAGATTGGATAGTATCTTTTATTATTAATTTTTTTCAGTTTTTTAACATTTGTTCTCATTGTTGATTTTTGTATTATTTTATCTTATATTCAATTTAATTAAAAATAGTATAGAAGTATTTTTAAAAAGCAACATTAAGATGCTTTGTGCTTTAAACACTACTATATATGTAGTATGTCAGTGCTAATATGCAGTATCAGTTATGCATGCAGCATTAAATATGAATTAATTTACACTTTATAAGTGACTAAGGAGCTGAACTGAGGAGCAGTCCTGCATTTTCACCATTGCACCATGTTGGCTTTACATCGCAGTGCTAGTAATAATTAGATAAGCTACTTCCATGAGGTAGCATGCCAAACCATTCCCAATTTTGGCTTCAAAGTATCAGTATCTACATGGCACAGAAAGCATTGCTTTCCACCAATGTCATTCTTTTTTCATTAAAAAAACCCAAACTAAACAAAAATCCTACTCCCATCATTCTAAAACTGTGAGATTAAGAAATCTGTAGCCATACCAGCAATTAAAATTTCAACTCTCGGTTAAAATAGTTCATCCTGTTCTTGTTTAATTGGTTGATTCTGGCTGGATCCACATTAGCAAAAACTCTGTACCCATCTTGATTCCAGTGCTGTTGGAACACATGACGTATGCCTGTTTTCACAGTGAAAGTGCTTCTTGTAGGCTTCAATGTGATTTAGAAAAACTTAACTTTTTACTCTGCAGTTTTTTCTTCTTTCTTTCTTTCTTTCTTTCTTTCTTTCTTTCTTTTTTGTTTGTTTTTTTGCAACATGTGTCCTGCCAGATCGGTGTGGCATGGAGGGGTGGGACGGGACAGATTGATGGGTGGCATCCTCCATCCAGCACGTGTTTTGCCATTTTGTGCTCTTTCACAGTGGATCTACTCAAGGAACAAATACAGCCCCTGTTCTCCTACAGGCACAGATTCAGATCAAAAGTCTGTTTCTGTCTCACATCAAAGCCCAAGGGTTGTTTTCTTTGCTTCTGAAAAGTCTTGGCCATTGGAAGTACTTGGAAAGTGGGGTGGAGAACATGAATGTGGGTGGGTGGGAGAAGTAGTGCCAGCCAAACATCACACTGAGGAAAGGGAGCTTGTCATGTAGACACCAATCTTAATTCAATTAAGGATTCGGAGTGGAAAAGGAAGTGAAGGAAGAAACATTTTATGTTATTTTTTCTTTCTCCTCCTCGGGACTGCCTGTGTTGGGAGATAAAGTTCCCTCGCTTACTCTCTAGATCAGGGGTCAGCAACCTACGGCCCTCGGGCCGGCCCCGGCTCCGCGAGGCCTTTGGACCGGCCCCAGATCGGTCCTGCTGCCGCCGCGCACCACTGCTGCCTGCCGCTGCCGCCCCGTGTGCCACGGACGCCATTTTGTTTTCCAAAATGGTGGTCGCGACTCATTCGCGCATGCGCCAGAGTACTGCGCATGCGCAAACGAGTCACAGCTGCCATTTTGGAAAACAAAATGGCGGCCGCAACTCGCTCACGCATGCGCAGTACGCTGGAAGTACTACACATGCACACGTGAGCGTGTGCACACATGTGCAGTGCTTCTGGTGTACTGCTCATGCATGCGCGAGCATGCGCGCGTGCGCCATTTCCCCCCTCCTCAGCCCACGGAAGAGCTCCGGACCAGCGGACCGGCCCAAGGTAGGTAAAAGTTGCCTACCCCTGCTCTAAGTTGTGAAGTGGGGAAGAGGATTGGAGGGGGGAGCCATCCAATGAGAGTACAAGGTGGGTGGTAAGATAACCAGAAAAGCAAGAAAGGCTATTAGTTGACGAGTTTATGCATGCTGAGAAAAGCACATTGGAGGAATCACCCTTTAGTATCAATTTGAATTTGGCTGGGGCAAAGTGTGGCTATCAATATAATGCGAGGCTGGATTTTTATGAGTCAGTGTGGCATAAATGGGACAAAATCTGGGCAAAGAATTGCACACACTGGATCTCAATTATTTTGCTGGTGTGGATTCAGCATTCTTTATTTTCTTATTTAGGTAGCACTAATGTAAATGCTTCCTAACACCAGCAAGCAAATGAGTAAGGGATGCCTGTTCCAAACTTTCTGTCTAAAATGTGTCATTAAGAAGAAGCAGAAAAAATGATAGGAGAGGCAAGGGGAACAGAATTAAAGTAACTGAACGCAGTGTCATTATCATCTGTTCACACATGCAAAAGACACCACTTAGCACCTGATGATTCACAAATGAATGTATCCTTTAGAAAATTGAGATGATGGGAAATTCTTTTGTTGTTAACTGTCCTTGAGTCAATCTTGACTCATGGCAACCCTATGAATGAAACATCTCGAAGAACCCCTGTCCTCCACCGCTCTGCTTAATTCCTGCAACCCCTTAATACCCAAAGTGACCTCCTTCATAGAGTCCATCCATCTGGCAGGTGGCCTTCCTCTCTTCCAACTTCCCTCTATCTTCCCCAGCATTATTGTTTTCTCCAAAGAATCCTCTCTTTCTCATGATGTGTCCGAAGTACAACAGCCTCAGTTTGGTCATCTTGGCTTCCAGAGAGGTTTCCGGTTTGATCTGCTCTAGGACCCACTTGTTTGTCTTTTTGTCTGTCCGTGGGATCCTCAACACTCTTCTCCAGCATCTTTCTTAACTATCCAGCTCTCACATCCATACATGGTAATAGGGAATACGATGGCTTGTATGATTCTAACTTTTGTGCTGAGTTGTATATCTTTGCATTTTAGAATCTTTTCTATTTCTTTCATAGCCACCCTCCCTATTCTTCTCATTTCCTGACTGCAGTCCCCATTTCTCTCAATGTTTGATCCAAGTATGAGAATTCTTTTACTATTTCTATTTCTTTATTGTATAGGTTGAACTTGTGAAGGTCCTTGGTGGTCAATATTTTTGTTTTCTTTATATTCAGAAATAAACCTGCCTTAGCACTTTCTTCTTTGATCTTCCTTAGTAGGTGTTCCAGGTCTGTGAGGTTTTCTGCTAGTACTATGGTGTCATCTGCATAGCTTAGGGGCTCTGCAGATGGCGCAAAGCGCCATCTTGGAGCCAGAGAAGGGGAGGGGCAGCCGGATGCCCTAACCCCTTCCCGAGGACGTCATCAGAGCATGTGCCATTTCGCATAGTGAGCGCCCTGATGACATCCTCCCAGCGCAGCCTCCACACTCGCTGTACCAGAAGAGACACGGAAGAGGCATGCAGCACCACTTCTGGCACCCTTTCTGGTTCTTCAGGAAGGAACATCATTTTGGTGCTCCTTTCTCAAGTACTGAAACGGTGGATTGGGGCCACTGCATGTTCTAGGAGTAGCCCCAATCCTCGGCTTCTTAGGGCAGCCCATGGCCGCCCATCTGTAGAGGCCCTTAGATTGTTGATATTCCTTCTTCCTATTTTCACTCCTCCTCCTTCTCTGTCCATGCCTGCTTTTCTTATAATATGTTCTGTATACAAGTTGAACAGATAAGGTGAAAGGATGCAGCCTTGTCTGACCCCTTTACCAATTAGGAACCATTCTGTTTCTCCATGTTCTGTTCTGACAATAGCCTCTTGTCCCGAGTGCAGATTCCTCATCAGGACTATCAGGTGTGTTGGCGCTCCCATGTCTTTAAGAATATTCCATAGCCTTTCATGATCTAAGCAGTCAAAGGCTTTGCTGTAGTCTATAAAGCACATGCTGATTTTCTTTTGAAATTCCCTGGTGCACTCCATTAACCATCATATGTTTGTAATGTGGTCCCTAGTGTCTCTTCTTTTCCTGAACCCAGCCTGAACCTCTGGGATTTCTCTCTCCATATATGGTCTGAGTCTATGTTGCAGAATTTTGAACATGATTTTGCTTGCATGAGAGATCAGTGCTATGGTCCTATAGTTGCTGTAGTCTCTTGTGTCTCCCTTTTTGTGGATGGGGATGTATTTTTGTTGCTTCCAATCTGTTGGCCATCATTTTGTTTTCCATATCTGTTGACATATGTTGTTTAGCACTAGAGTTGACTCTGTCAACGTGGATTGCAGCAGTTCAACTGGAATATCGTCTGTTCAGGGTGATTTGTTTTTCACTATTTCTTTTATTGCAGTTTCCACCTTACTTTTTAGAATTTGGGGTTCATCTTCGTATGGCTCTTCATTCCATGAGTCCTTCATTTTGTCATCTCCTTTGTATAATTCTTCTGTGTATTGCATCCAACATCTTTTTATTCCTTCCTGGTCTTGAATTATGTTATATGTTATGTTATGAATTATGTTAATTATTATGATAATAATAATTTTTATTATCATAGACCATCCCAGTTCTTGGTTTGAATTTTCCTTTGATTTCCCAGATCTTGTGAAATAGATCTCTTGTTCTTCCCTTTTTGTTGTTATCTTCTATTT
Organism: Phrynosoma blainvillii; assembly: GCA_026167975.1. NCBI lineage: Eukaryota > Metazoa > Chordata > Lepidosauria > Squamata > Phrynosomatidae > Phrynosoma > Phrynosoma blainvillii. Next base: position 162,539,849 of record JANUYF010000004.1, read on the forward strand.
CTCTGCGTTGGTTGTTGTAGTAATTTTCAAAGGGGCAGCTTAGTATGTTGCAGAATCAAAATGAAACATAATTCTATGGCATCATAAAGACTAACAAAACACATGGTTTTGTGGAGTAGAATCCACTTTGCATGTGAAGAAATGGACTCTAATCCATGAAAGCTTGTGTTATAATAAACTGATTAGTCTTTACAGTTCCACAGCACTCTTTTATGTTTGAACCATGATGAGTTATTCTTACAGACAGGTCACCAAGTCCTAAACCTGTTATGTGTTGCTCTGGATAATTCTGTGGTTATGAACGGAAACTTGGCACTAAGCAAGAAATAGCAAGTACACTCCAGTATTAGTATATGCTGCCATCAACTGGTATTTATGTTAGTCAAACAGTTGATGTTCTGTAAAGTTCTGGAATATAAGAACAGTTGTTTTCAGAATAGTTGGTAAGGTATGTAAAAAGCAACAACATAGTTTCATGCTCTAAAACTAGAAATCCTGAACTGTTTCCTAGCCAGTGCCCCTTCAGCAGATTTTGCTCCTTTGATAACCAACATTCCCTGATATTATGATTGGATCACTGGAGTAGCTGAATGTCATTGTGCTTTACATGATTAAAAACAAAACAAAACACCCAAACCTGCTGGTTTTAGTATATATATGGTGGTAGTTAAATATTCTAGACTGTTTTCCCCCATATGGGTTTGGGAAATACAGAACTGTTTTGTTTGTTTGTTCATTTTTGGAAGAGGATGAAATGTTAATCAAAACTGAGAACAGTTTTTGACAACATGGTAGTGGTACTGAGAATGAAACTGGAGCTTATCTTACTGGCTATGAGAAAGTTCAGCATAGCAGAGTGCCAAGAATGGAGGCAACTCTTCCCCCGGAGCATCCTGGTGTTTTATCACGCCCATCTCAAGAGCAGTTCCTGAGGTCTAGTTTACATCCTTTGATTTATTTATTTAGCTTTCAAGATGTATATGCTGTTTTCCTGCAAGGCTTACACTGAGAGAGACCAAAACAAACCATCCATCCAGCAAGAACAGAAACCTGAATAAACAATCAGAAACCTTAGCAAAAGTGTATATATGACACCTTTTGTGCAGCACAGTAAGATGGAGGAAAGGACAACATGCTTTCAGTCTTCATGTGGAACATCTCATTGTTAATGGTCCCCTATATAAGATTCTAAGTTGCTATGGGGCTATGCAGACGGGCAGGAAAAGGTGACCTGAAGCTGCCTTTTCTGTAAGCTGCAGCAACTGCACCACCTGCCCCCAGGATGCCCTAAATGAGGATGGAGCAACCGCACTGAGGGGAGTCAATGCAGCTTTTCCAAGGCTGTATTGAAGCCCCAGCAACTGCACCACCAGCCCCAAGGATGCCGCAAAGGGAGACTGAGCAACCACATGGGCCGGCAGCAGCTGCTTTAATTTTTTTCCGTTCTTTCAAACGGATGCACACATGGACAGAAACATCTCTCCACACCTGTGCATCCCTGGACACTTACACAGGACCTGTCATAGGCTAGTATACAGTCTGTCACTCTCTGTGTACAAAGGTGACTGAGGTTCCGCATCCCTGTGCACCTGCACCTGCACAGGACCTGTTATACGGTGGTATACAGTCTGTCATTTTGTCTGTACAAAGGAAACTGAAGTTCGGCATCCCTGTACACCTGCATAGGACCTGTCATACACACACAGATCATGCAAAGATTCACTGACCTCCACTTCCCCCCAAGGAGTGGGTGCAGTAGACAGGTGCCATTGTCTGATTGTGCCACCCTTGGGGTGAAGGAATGGGTTTGTCAACTGAAAAGTCACTCCATCATCCTCCACAAAACATGTCGCACACAGATCAGGGGGGAGGGGAGAGGTACATGCAAGGGAGGTTTGTGTGGACAGACTTGATACATGCAGCTGATGGTCATGCAAGGGATATGGTCAACAGGACATACGGACAAATGTTACTCCAGGAGCCCCCCCCCAATCATGCCAGGAAGTGGTGTGCAGGTCTTATGCACACCTGCACACCAGCACAGAAGAGGTCACAAAAGCCTCTATCATGCAAACTGCTGTGCATGCTGACAGCAAGCGTACATCCAACAGAATGCATTTATTATCATAACAGAGGACAGTTGCTAGGGCACATGCGTAAAGTTACAATTAGGGTTAGCATTAGGGTTACAATTAGGGTTAGGGTTAGGGTTCTAATATTCAAGCACACCTGCACCAGTGCATCCACACCTGGAAGCATAGGGCGCTTTAAATTAAGCTTGCATTGTAGGGCGCATGCTCTGGATTGCCGAGTCAATTTCCGCCTCACATGCAACAATGCATTTATATGGCCGTTTTCTGGTGCATCAGTGTCGCTGCATACATACACATGCAACAGTGTGCATCTTCACCAAAGGAGTGGAAAAAAGCAGTCCCCTTTTGGACCAGGTTTTCTCGGCAAAGGACAGCTACAGGGCACTTTCCTGGAGACTTTTAGGCATGTGTCATCTAAAGGCCATGCCTACAAGTCACCTTTAAAGCATCTCTTTTTGCCCATCTGCATAGCCCCTAAGGGAGGAAAACTAGTACATCCTGTTGACAGGCTCTAAGACCATCCTTCTTGCTATGATAGCTTTCAACTCACAGGGAGTTATTTTTAATGCAAAGAAACATTTACAGTCTTCACATACACCCCAATGGTAGTTCAACCCATTAGCTATCTTTCCAACTTCTGCTGCATGTATAGAACCAACATAACTCAAATGAATTCAAGGTTTGTGTGTGTGTGTATGAGAGAGAGAAAAAAAGAGAGAGAGGAGGGACTACAAAACAGTTTGTTCAGGAGGTCAGATTTAATAGAGAATTTGGTGGAGTACTTCTGAGTGCATGCCCAGCCTGGGACAAAAATCCATCCTCATTTCTTCCCAAGCTCTCTTTTCATTAGGAGTCAGCCCAATTTAAGACAGGGGCATTTTATTTGCTGCTGTTGTTAGATAACTGGGAGTTTAAACATCTCGCCAATGCATCATCCTGAGATCTACCAGGAGATCTAGCTTTTGACTAACTTCATGTTAATTTTATCCTCTACCATATCAAAGTTTCCAACATTTCACTGTCAAAAACCAGGACACATGTGATCAAGCAACATCAGAGTGTGACCAAAATGGGAAAAGTTACTAATGGGGAAGCAGACAAAAGCTAGGAGAGGTTGCAGCACTTTGCTTTCGCCTTGAGCCTTACTGGGTAGGGTAAGATTCTGCACCCACCCCACAAGATAACTGAGTGCAAACTACAGTTGGCCCTCCATATGGGCAGGCTAGCCATCAATGGACTGGAGCATCCACAGATGGCACTGCCCCATTATCATCAATGTCAGTGTGTTCACACATTCGCAAGCACATTGACAGTTATGGGACTTGAGGTTCCGCTTTTTTCTGGTCCAGAGGAGGTTCAGAATTGAACCCCTATTACTATGGAGGGCAGACTGTACTTTTGCACTTTGAAATCAGTTTTCAGCAATTGAAGGAAGCCAAGGAGAAAAAGAGAAGGTGGGAAGAGGAAAGAAAAACTGGGTTGTTTTCAAAGCAGCTGTAAAAGTGGGACGGCATGTTTCAACTGCTATCAGTAATTGACTGAATTGCCATGCAAGTATACCTCAGTTAACAAAGCAAATGTGTTCCTGGGCATTACTTCTTTAACATAAGCGTTGGTGGCAGAGACAGAAATAACATGGGAAAAAATAGGATAAGTTCCTACACCACCAAAAAGAAGAGCAGTTCAGTGTGTTTCAGCAAACTTTTATCCAAAACTAACCATATGCACATGTGAAATGAAGCAACCAGGTCAAGTAAGCCTTATATAAGTAAACCAAAACTTTTTCAGCTTTCTAGAAACCACTTGAAAACTTATTCCAAAATGCATCCAAGGACATTTTTTTCTTTTATCACCTTTCTTATGATTCCCATTTTGGTGTCCAAACTTCTAGATCTATGTTTTTGTTGTTGTTGTTGAACATAATTCTCCCCCTTTTGCAGTTCATGCATGCTCAGTAAGGGATTCTGGAGGGAGCTGCTGTTTACTTTTGTCTGTTGTAAGCAGGCACACACATCGCAACAGTAGGACTACAGATGAATCCTGTTTTTTCCCACTGTAGGTTTCAGTGCATTGTTTACTGTAGACATGCTGAGACTGAAAATCTGTCCTCCAATGCCCTCCAATGTATTTGGCTAGCAGCCTGTCTTTTTTCCAAGCAAAAGCTGTCAACAAGTTTATTTGGTATTCAGTGTGAATCTGAAGGCTACCTCTCCAGACAGTGGGGTGAACTACTTTTAATATTTTTAATCTCTATGCCTCCACTGCTTCCAACATTCTGCAAGTGCTGGAAGGTCGGGCCATTTGGGAGACTTCATCCTTTTTATTCACAAGTTTGTGTATCTTTGCAGACTTACAGACACCCCCAACTACACAGAAAACTCTTATCCCTATTTTTGGGTGGTCAGATTTCACTTCCAAACTGATATGTGCTCAGTCATAAAAATGTAGCAGTACTGGGGGGAAAATGATGATGACAATTGTGATGATCATGATACACACACACAGTCAGAACCCTCATGATAAAGCAACCAATTTGAGAATGGTACCCTTTGCTCCCCAGATCCTAATTTAATGCCAGTTTAGGCTGCTGGTTATGAGCAGACCTTTACATTTATATAGTGCTTTCCTTAACTGCTCAGACAAAGCAGACACTGAGTGCACAGCACAACATCCCCTATGTAACAGCCAACACCTTTTGTATGCTCTCCTAATTCCCCCACACGTCCAGAGAGTGTAGTACACATTTGTATCTGTCACATCACATCTTCACGCATGGCTGGCAGCTCCTCGTGGCTTTCTCCTCCCAACTGGAATCCTCTCTTGGGACGGCCCATCACTAATGCATGACTTTCTCTTTCTTTGCTCTTTTCTCCCTCCTCCTTTCTCCCGCCTTGCCTTTTTAATAAGCTCCTTGCCCTCTACCTGTCTGTGCCGCTTCTCAGAATAAAACCATCAGCACTTCTCTGGTCAGGAAGACAGAAGAAAGCATCAAATATTGAACAGATTCAGCAAGGTGGGGCTGCACCAGTTTAGAGATGTGTTACTTAGATCAGTCATTGCTGAATTTGAACATCCTTGTTGTATTATCACTCTAGAAGCAGCCTGCTTAGATCTGAAGATTTGGAGAAACTTGATCAGTGTAGTAACCCCTTCTTCTCCAGACCCCATTAAGGCATGACTGGATCTGCATTTTTGAAACCAATTAAAGGCCTGATAGTATTGGACAATTTCATAGAATCTTAGAGTTGGAAGAGACCTTGAGGTCCATCCAGTCCAACCCCCTGTCATTCAGGAACTCACAAGCAAAGCACCTTCAACAGATGGTCATCCAGCCTCTGTTTAAAAGAAGGAGACTGCACCACACTCCAAGCCATTATATTCCACTGTTGAACAGCTCTTACTATCAGGAAGTTCTTCCTAATGTTTAGGTGGAATCTCTTTTCCTGTAGTTTGAATCCATTGCTCTAGGTCCCATTCTTTGGAGTAGCAGAAAACAAACTTGCTCCATCTTTAGTATGACATCCCTTTAAATATTTAAACAGGGCTATCGTATCACTTCTTAACCTTCTCTTTTCCAGGCTAAACATACCCAGCTCCTTAAGCCCTACTCTGGACATGCTCCAGCTTGTCAGCATCCTTCTTGAGTTATGGTGCTCAGAATTGGACAATATTTCAGGTGAGGCCTGACCAAAGCAGAATAGAATGGTACTATTACTTCCCTCAATGTAGACATTTTACTTCTATTGATGCAGCCAGGAATTGCATTGGCCATTTTAGCTGCCACATCAGACTGTTGAATCATGATCAACTTGTGGTCTACTAGGACTCCTAACTTCCTTTCACATGTAGCAATAGCATTGTTTAGCCTGCCTTTTACTAGCTTGTTTGCAAGAATATCATGGGAGACTTTGTCAAAGGTCTTATTGAAATCAAGATATGCTACATTCACAACATTGCCTTCATCTACCAGGCTGGTAATTTTATTTTTTTTAAAAAAGATAATACGATTAATGTGAAGTCGAAAGCTTTCACAGCAAGTATCCATAGCTTTTTTGTGGGGGTTTCAGGCTATGTGGCTGTATTATAAAAGAGTTTATTCCTGACGTTTCACCAGCATCTGTGAGAAGATGCCAGCCACAGATGCTGGCGAAATGTAAGGAATAAACTTTTAGAACACAGCCACACAGCCTGAAAAACCCAGATATGAGATTAGTCTGGCATGACCTGTTTTTAAGAAACCCATGTTGACTTTTAGTGATTATGGCATTCCCTTCTAAATGTTCACAGACTCTCTGTTTAATGATCTGCTCTAGAATCCTTTCCAGTATTGATGTCAGACTAACTAGGCGATAATTGCTGGGATCCTCTTTTTTCCTTTTTTGAAGAGGACAATGTTTGCCCTCCTCTAGTCTGCTGCGACTTCTCCTGTTCTCCAGGTTTTCAAAGATTATTGCCAATGGCTCCGATATTACATTTGCTAATTCTTTTAATACCCTTGGACGTAATTCATCTGGTCCTGGAGACTTATATTCATTTAGATTAAACAGGTATTCTTGTACTACCTCTTTACTTAATCTGTGCTGCATTTCCCCTATTGTGCCCTCTGTTCCATTTTTCTCAGGTTGAGCACCCTTTTCCTTTTTGAGAAGATGGAGTCAAAGAAAGTGTGGAGTAGTTCTACCTTTTCTCTGTCCTCTGTTAGTATTTTGCCATCTTCTCTGCATAGAGACTGGACAAAGGACATTTATTTTAATAACAAAAGAAAAATAGCATACTAATATCATCAAATAAAGGCTGACATTTAGAAATTTAAATTGATTACAAATTGCAAATTGTAGTGAGCTGCATGGCCACCTTTCTTTGTGAAGTCGTAGGCTTTCATGGCCGGCATCCATAGTTTTTTTGTGGGTTTTTTCAGGCTGTGTGGCCATGTTCTGAAAGAGTTTCTTTCTGACGTTTCGCCAGCATCTGTGGCTAGCATCTTCAGAGAAAACTGAAATGGAAAAGCCTGGTTGTATATATACTGTGAGATCCTGGGTAGGGAGGGGTGGTTCCCAGGTGAACTGTGTGTTGTCTGTGTTGAATAGGTATTGTTCTGTGTTGATGGCTTCGCTTCAGGCTATGCAATCCAGGATATGTCTGCTGTTCCCATGTAAACTGTGTATTGTTCTGTGTTGAATAGGTGTTGTTCTGGTATTAATGGCATGGCTTCCAGGTGAGGAATGCAATCAAGGAGATTGTCTGCTGTTGTCTGCTGACCCTGGTTGGTCTTCCCTTTGCATTTGCTGAGTGCAGATTTTCTTATTTTGTAGGACTGGTAGCCATATCTTGTTTACTTTAAGAGTTTCTTCTTTCCTGTTGAAGTTGTCTAAGTGTTTATGGATTTCGATGGCTTCCCTGTGCATTCTGACCTGATAGTTGTTGGCATGGTCCAGAATTTCAGTGTTTTCAAACAGCATTTTATGCCCAGGATGGTTTATCATGTGTTCTGCTACTGCTGATTTTTCTGGCTGGCCCAGTCTGCAATGTCTCTCATGTTCCTTGATTCGTGTTAGGACACTGCGTTTGGTGGTCCCTATGTAGACTTGTCCGCAGCTGCATGGTATGCGGTAAACTCCTGCAGCTGTGAGAGGGTCTCTCCTGTCCTTCGCTGAGCGCAGCATTTGTTGGATTTTCTTGGTTGGTTTGTAAACAATTTGGAGGTTGTGTTTCCTCACTACTTTCCCAATTCTGTCTGTGACTCCTTTGATATATGGTAAAAATACCTTCCCTTTGGGTGGCTGCTTGTCTTCAGTCCTCTGGATTTTTCTGGGTCTGGTAGCTCTTCTGATGTCTGAGCTGGAGTAACCATTTGCCTGTAGAGCCCGGTCTAGGTGCTTCAATTCCTCTTCCAAGAAGTGGGGTTCACAGATGCGTTTTGCCCGGTCTACCAGTGTTTTTATTGTGCTTCTTTTTTGTCCTGGGTGATGGTTAGAGTTCTTGTGCAGGTATCTGTCTGTATGTGTGGGTTTTCTGTATACTGTGTGTCCCAGACGTTGGTTAGGTTTGCGGATGACTAGGACATCTAGGAATGGCAGTGTTCCTTCCTTTTCTTTTTCCATAGTGAACTGGATGTTCGGGTGGATGTTGTTCAGGTGATTCAGGAATCCAACCAGATCTTCTTCTCCATGGCTCCAAATGATGAACGTGTCATCCACATATCGGAACCAAGTTGTGGGCTTTTTCGGTGCTGTTTTCAGGGCTTGTTTTTCAAAATGCTCCATGTAGAAGTTTGCGATCACTGGGCTCAGAGGGCTTCCCATTGCTACCCCATCTCTCTATTCGTAGAATCCATTGTCCCACTGGAAATAGCTTGTGGTGAGGCAATGTTCAAACAAGGCTGTGATGTCGTCTGGAAAAATTTGTCGGATGAGTATCATGGTGTCCATTATGGGGACTTTGGTGAATAGGGAGACCACATCAAAGCTGACTAGTATGTCTCCGGGTTGAAGTTCAAAGTTATTGATTTTTCTTATGAAGTGAGTTGAGTCCTTGATGTAATGGGGGGTTTGCCCTATATGGGTTTGTAATTGTGTGGCCAGAAACTTGGCCAAATCGTATGTGGGAGATCCAATGGCACTCACTATGGGTCGGAGTGGAATGGAATCCTTGTGAATCTTGGGAAGTCCATATAGTCTTGGCGGGAGAGCCTCAGATTTGCACAAACTTTGTCTTGTGGTTGGCTGAATTGAGGAGTTTTTGATCAGGGTGTTGGTTTTCCTGGTGATTTTGTTGGTTGGGTCTTGTTTCAGTTTTTTGTATATTGTAGGATCCAGGAGTTCCCTGATTTTTTGTTTATATTGTTCTGTTTCCATGATTACTGTGGCATTGCCTTTGTCTGCTGGGAGAATGATGATTTCTGGGTCTGAATTGAGGTCCTTGATGGCTTTCCTTTCTTTTCTGGTTATGTTGCTGGGAGGTGGTTTTGCCTTGCGCAGAATCCTTGCTGTTTCTCCTCTTATTTCTTCTGCTTCCTCTTCTGGGAGATGGTGGAGTGCCGATTCTACCTGGGCAATGATGCCTTCAACAGGGATTCTGGTGGTGGTTACTGCAAAGTTGCCTCCTTTGGCCAGTATAGATGTCTCCTCTTCTGGAGACACAGATACCATACCACTGTTTCTCACAGCAAAAAGGACCTTCAAATCATCACAGGCCAACCGGATCTACAATAGGATGGAACATTGCATATAAACAATAACAATCCATAGCAATCTGGCTCAGGAACATGTACATATTTAGGCTTGGGCTTTTCTTACAAACAGTAATAACAATAATAATTGTAATAATAATCACATTTGTTGTCGTTACATGCCTTCACATTGACTTCAGCTGTTGTAATCCTATCATGGGATGCTTTGTGGGTGTGCATGTGCATGCTGCACCTTTTTTTTTTTTTTTAACAGAGAGATTTTCCATTGCTTTCCTTTGAAGCTGTGATAATGTGATTTGGCCAAGCTGACACAGTGGGTTTCCATGGCTGAGCAGGGATTTGAATAGTGGCCTTCCTGAGTCCTAGTCCAGCCATCAATCTACTACACCATATTGACTCCAATCATTACTACTATAATCTCTACTGTTGCATTTTTAAAATTGTAAACCTATGTATGCTCACCTGGGAGTAAGGTCCACCCCAAATACTGAGACTTACTTCTTTGTAAGCATGCATAATATTGTGAAGTCGTAGGCTTTCATGGCCGGCATCCATAGTTTTTTGTGGGTTTTTCGGGCTGTGTGGCTATGTTCTGGAAGAGTTTCTTTCTGACATTTCGCCAGCATCTGTGGCTGGCATCTTCAGAGAAAGATTCTCTGAAGAGGCCAGCCACAGATGCTGGTGAAACGTCAGAAAGAAACTCTTCCAGAACATGGCCACACAGCCCGGAAAAACCCACAAAAAACTATGCATAATATTGCTCTCTTGGTTGCAGCATTTCTTGAATAAAAACATGTTCAAAGCAATATGCAGCTAAGATTGATAGGTTTATAAATACTTATATTCATTTAAAATACCATCCATAGAAGCAGAACAACAAGTAGTGGCAACAATAAAAGGTGTCCTTAAAATCATACTCTATAAACAAACTCTCCTACATTGCACAAATGAAAACTGGGATTTTATTCTCACATCAGAGGTAGCTGCCTGTGTGTGGAGCAATGCTGCTCCACACATTAACGCTGGCTTATTACAAGGATTTCTATCACATCATTGCCTTAGCTCAGTCAATGAATGTTGTTCTCCACTTGTAACCCTCCCTTGGTTTTCTCCATCACTACTTTTGTCATTTTTCTTTCTGCAGAAAATCTATTAAGCATAAAAAGGTAGGAATAGCTGCTCAATGCCTTTTAATTGATATTGTGAGCAGCTCTTCCATCCGGAAACATCATTACTCTGCTCATGAGTGTGTGCTGTGATAGTAGCTAAGCACAACAACTTTCCATATATAAGCATCTAAAAACACTTTACTTGAACTGAAGTTCAATATAGAATAATGGCAGGTCACATTCAGATTCAGTTGGCATTAACCAGCCAGGGTTACGCAGGCATAATACTTTCAAAAGAGCAAAAATCCATCTGATCTGCTCTTTTGAAGGAAAAGATATCCAGTCCTATTTCTCCTTGACTGACTAGCAGGATTTTAGCATATTGAGATATTTGCATGTCCAAACCCCGCTGTTGCACTGGAAGGGGAGACTGCAAACACAAGCCCACTTTGCACACAAAAGGGCACGGGATTCTTTGGGCAGATAAACTGTGCAGAAGCCTTCTTCCTCCCACATAGCTGGTTTGAGGCCACATGCTAAATTTCCTTCTTTGGAGGCTTTTAAATAGAGGCTGGATGGCCATCTATCTGTAATGCTTTGCTACTGTGTTCCTGCATGGCAGGGGGTTGGACTGGATGGCCCTTGGGGTCTCTTCCAACTCTATGATTCTTAGTGAACAACTTGGCTGGGTAACTGTTTTTATAATTGCCTCAGTGACCTCCCTATAATTTTGATTCTGCTCAAAGTTGTGATTCAGTTAAGCCCACCCAAGTGAAATTTAGTGCACACAAAACTGCAGACCATGTCATAAAGCCATATCTTCCAAGAAGGGATAGGGGCAATGTCAGTTCATAAACATCTCTGTTTTTATACCAAATCTCATTGCTCCAGGCTCTATTTCCTTTTACACACTGCTGAAGATATTCACATGATGAAAATAATCCAGGATGAATTTGGGATGAATCTTTGTTGTTCACACACACCCCAAATGCACTTGATTAAGGTTTGGAGGGGCTGCCAAAAAAACCACTAATCCCAGGATGCTTGATATTGTGCTTTTCCCGAGTTTTTACAAAAGATTTGCATTGTCAGCTGTAACGATGCAAATAAACCCAAATGGATTTGGGATAAAACTCTCCATGCCTTTAACGGGTTTCGAATGTATTCACATCATTGACAGCCCACGCGGTTGAGAAAGTGCCGCCCTTTCCCCAGCATAACGGGGGGGGGGGGGAATAAGAAAGAGAGAGGAAAAGCAGGGAGAGAAAAAGGGATGCCAATCCCTTTTTGTACGGTTGAGGGCTGCCGGTGGGTGTGGGGACAAGGGAAGGTTGTTCACATGTGTGAGCAACCGAACTCACAGAGATGAGGAGCAATGTGGTTCCCGGAAAGATGCAGTTCCATGGTGTGAATAACAAACCCTGAATTTGTGAGTCAGGTGTTTGCATCGTTCCAGTAAAAAGAACCATGTATGAAGGAGGCCTGAGGTCTGGCTGTGCTACACCAGCCTACAAACATTGACTTCTGGTGAGGAAAAGTATGTCTGGATCATCTGTTATAAGGAGATGTCAAGCGGTGGATGGATGAAGCCAAGGATCCCGAGATGTGCTTAGGGCTCAGGTTGTAGGGTTTGCTTGGATGCTTGACCTTGTTCTGAACCTGATGCGCTCTGCTCCTGTCAAGATGCCTGGAGCGCTTGATGCACTGAAAGAACTGTGGTATCTTGACATGAAACTAAAACAAAAAAAGTAACAAGCCATACAACCATGAACCTGTCCTGTCAGGATTTAAATGGTCATTTCCTGCTAGTTTCCCCTCAGGCTGCACATTTATGACTCTGGCAATACCTCTCCTCGGAGATTCCCTCCACTGTGTCTCTTTGGAACTCTTTGTACCTGTCATAGAAATCATGTTTTTAAAAAGCCATTGGTAGCAGGAGAGAAAACGGAGACGTCTAGTGGAAGAGGGAAGCCTTTCCCCTTCACACACACATTCCCGGATGCAAGTTTAAGGATTGCTGTGTGTGTATTCCTCGCAGTACCACTGGCTTGCAGGTTGACTTCACCCCCAAAATAGTTTGTGTGATCTGCAGTTGCAGGCCTGAATAAAGGTTATGATAGCGGGTATTTCTCTCCAAGCCCCTTTGAGATTGTAGATGAATAGTCCTGGAATTAGATGTTTTATGAAGGAGCACACGCATATGATTTAGCCCAATCCGTTCCCATTTTTGCCTCTCAGCTTTTCCTTCCCACTGAGCTAGGACCTGGAAATTAATGAGCCACTCCTGGGAATTGATCTCCTACAGAGGCTGAGAAGAGAGGAGAGAAGAATGGCTGTGTGAGAAGTCATTGCCTTACCTACTTTGCATATATTTCCTCAGTAACTTATTTTATTCCCCTTCTGTTATAATCCTCATGACCCAAAGGAGTTTGGCACATCTATATTTCCTATTTTACTTCAATGGTGTCCCTTCAGACTGCACCTTCTGAAAGTGGAAGCACTTCTGATTTCCACAGGAGAGAAAACAGGCATTGTTCATATGTGTGTATGCGCCTTCAAGTCACCTGCCAATTTATGGTAACCCCATGAATTTCATAGGGCTTTTAAAGGCAAGGAATACTCAGAGATGGTTTTGCCAGTTTCTACAGCACATGGTATTTGTTGATGGTCTCCCATTCAAGTGCATACCAGAGCTGAACTTGCTTAGCTTCCAAGATCAGATGGGTTCTAGTTGCCTTTAGGATATTTAGGGCATATTACTGTACTGTATTGTGCTGTACTATATTTACACACTGCCTTCAGGTATATGCCCGGCATCCCTAAAGGATGGTGAATGTGTGCCCCTCTATATGGAGTTGGACTCTAAATTCCATCTTATATTGTTGTTAATGCTGTTTTATTTTACTGTGATAGGCTACCGTTAATGGTATGTGACCTCTTTTGTTCAAAATGGGTAAACTGAAGGGTGTGGTATAAACATAAAAATAAGAAGATCTCAGTTGTTAGAAATGTGCAGGGAATAGTCTGGTTATGTGATGGAGTGGTCAACTATGAGACTTCAAATGTTTTAGGACTGCAACTGCCATAAAAACGTACTATTGGTTATGTTGGAAGGGTTGGGGGGTATTTGGTGATGTGTTTTACTCTTGTATTGTTTTAATCTGTTGTACGCCACCCCGGTTGCTTTGCAGAGGGGCAGGTTAGAAATAAAATTTATTATTATTATTATTATTATTATTATTATTATTATTATTATTATTGGTAAGGGCTGATGGGGATTGTAGACCATTGTTGCCCATCCTCATGCCCATGGTGACTGTCACTTATATATATAAGAAACTATATATTATCTCAGAAACATAAAAACCAAATTTGAGTTAATTGCACCTTTCCCCAGCTCCCAATTCCATACGTAATTGTTCTTTCCGATTTCCCACCACCAGCAGCTGGACTTATTTCCAGTCCTGGAAATACCTGGGGGGGGGGGATTTTTGAGGAAAGCCTACCAAGATTGGGGGAGAGAAATTGTGTGTGTGATGAAGTTAAAGCCATTCCTGCCTGCCAGTTCTCTCCATAGATACTCCCTGACCCCACTTTACTATTATGAGGAAAGCACCAGGTTGGCATCCCCCTGTTTTACCTCCTAATGTGATCTGTGATGGTGATTAAGTAATTTGAGTGATTTAACATTGTTTTCCATTCTTTCTCTCTCTCACTCTGATTTTAAATGTCTTACTCTGTTAAAGCCTTTGAGATAAAGCAGAAAAGATAATTTAAAATGCAAAAATTAAATAATAATAATAATAATAATAATAATAATAATAATAATAATAAAATATATATTCCTGGTTTTGTGGCATGCTTTTAAATTTGTTATAACTTTTAAATGTACCTTTTAAATGTTTGGAGGCACCATGATAGGAACCACCCTCTGTGCCTTCCATTGGCCTGTATCTCTGCTGATCACTTCACCCTTGCTTCTCTGTTAAGCACTGAGATAATTTAAAGAACGGTGCAGGTGGGTGGATAGGGACAGGGCACATGGCAAAACAATGGCATCACTAGGTTTGGTGTCACCCAGTGTGGTCACTCATAGTGTCACCCGACGCATTGGCCTCCTCCCATAGCACACCATACAGAATCCTTAGTAATGTTTTTTGTACCAATGTTACTCATTAATCGGGATTCCTGTATATTACTGAATGTAATAGTAATAGTTGTGACATAAACAACCAGCAAAATTGAAGTTATACCTTTAAATTACAACATCATACGCACAGCCTAAATGCATTTACATATACATATACATAGTGCCATGTGGTTGAAGTGAAAATTTGGTAAAATGGGATGTTTTTACAGATTTTTTTTTCAATTTTGAAAAAAAATATAAATTTAAATTTAAAATTTAAAAACTGGGGCCTCTTCTTTCTCCTCCCACTAAGCCTCACCCCCACTTACACCATCTCTTCAGCATTTTAAAGGGACACAGGTGAATGCCACAGCTTGTTTCTGCCCAAGGGCAGATGTTTCAGGAGGAGTGGTGTCACCCCATTAGCGTGTCACCTGGTGTGGTGTGCACCCCTCGCATCTCCTAGTGATGCTACTGTGACAAAGCCATCTCCCAGTGTCCCAAGTAGTTTTTAAACACTTCTTCCAGATATAGGCCTGATATACCAGGAGAATGAATTGTGTGACACTCTAGATTTGTGGCCCTCTAGATTCTATTGGCTGCTATTCCCATCACTCAGTTAACTGAATGATAAGAAATGAAGCCGTCCAATAGCCAGAAGGAGGCTTGCATATTCTGTATCCCAGCTGTAACAGGAACAGGATTGTGAAGTATTGCATACATCATACCCTCCAATAGTTCATAGATGAAAACTAGGACAGAGTAGATAACAAAGGTGCTAAACCTATTTTGAGGATGATGATGATGATGATGATGATGATAATAATAATAATAATAATAATAATAATAATATTTATTTGTATCCCGCCCCTCTGCAGAGCAATCGGAGTGGCTTACAACATTAAAATAACAAGTGATCTGTTTTATATCATCTCTCTTTTCGTCATGGATAGGAATCAGCACCTTGGAGTTTTCACATTACACAGTAGTAGCACTATGATTCCTCTTTAATTGTCATGCTAACATCCTATGAAATCCTGAGATTGGCAGTTTACGGAGGGAAGTTTACAGTTCTCTGCCAGAGGGCTCCTTTACTGCTCCTGACCAAACTACAAACCCCAGGACTCCATAGAATGCAACCGAGTCAGTTCAAGTGGAGTCATAGTGCTACAATTGCATAATGTGAAAGGGTTTTTCAGCCTAATGCAGAGGCAGGCAGCTGTGGTTCTCAGAGATGAGTAAACTACATCTCCCGTACTCTGTTACCATAGGCTGTTCTGGCTAAAGCTCATGTAAGTTGCAGTTTGAAAACATCTGGAAGGTTGCAGTTTACAAGAAACCAAACCTGCACAGAAAGGTGGTGATGAAAAATAACTTTAGATACCGCTTTAAGTGCTGTAGCTCCATCCGATGGAATCCTGGGATTTGGTAGTTTTACAAGGTCTTTAGCTTTCTTTGCCAAAGCATGCTGCTGCCTCACAAAACTATAAACCCCAGAGCTCTGTAGGATGGAGCCATGACAGTTAAAGTGGTGTCAAACTGCGTAATTTCTACAGTGTAGATACAACCTATGTCTCTATGCCTTATCAGCATTTGTCAGGTTCATGTCCAAACAGGACTAGCAGAATGCAATGCAGAGGTTTCCCTATTACCATTTAAAATGCTGTTGTTGTTGTTGTTGTTGTTGTTGTTGTTGTGTGTCTTCAAATCATTTCTGACTTATGGCGACCCAAAGGCAAACCTTTCATACAGTCTTTTTGGCAAAATTGGCTCAGAAGTCTTTGAGACTACAAAGCAGAGAGAATGTGACTTGCCCAAAGTTATCTATTTGGGTTTTCACAGTTGAGCAGGGATTGGAACCCTGGTCTCTTGCATCATAGCCAAACACTCAGACCACAACCCCATGCTGGCTCTCTCTTTTAAAATATATCACTTGAAATGATAGTCACGGCAGCTGTGGCCTTTCCTGCCTGCTTTTTGTCCAGTCCTTCTGCCAACCCACCCACTCCCCTGCCTGCTGAAATAAATAGGACTCGAAATGTACAATGCAGGTGGGATGCAGGGAGAGAAAGGTAGATAGGAGTATGAAGCAAGGACTGCCTTCTTTCCAAATGTAGAGGTCATTTAAAAGGCAAAGGGGGGGCTCTGGGTTTGACTTGGCAGCCAATGCCGAAAGCACCCAAGCTGGTACTCCAGTCAGAAGAACTGCCAAGCCCTGCAAGAACTGCAGAAGGAGCAGCCTTCCAGGTGTATTCAGAGGTCAGGAGGTTGCACAGTGAGGTGTGGGCAGCACCAGAGAGAAAATGAGAGTGAAAATTCATGCATGGGAGACTTGAGCATTTCTTCCTCTTTACTGCGTGAAGCATAAAGAAGTTGCCTTAGAGCAACAAAGCAAGGACAGCAGCATGTGGCCCAGGCAGCTTTTATTTCAGGCTGTCTTGTGAACTGATGGTTTCTACAAGTGAGAACAGAGCCTCAAGTTCTGACATTTGTAGGAGGAGGAGAAAAGAAAAAGAAAAAGAAAAAAGAAATCTGCCCAAAACCTCTGAGTGGAAACTGGCAGCTTAATCAAAACCAAAAAAACTGTGGACAGCAGACTGTAAAACTCTGAGCAGAACACCATAGATATAGAGCTCTCTCTTTCCCTCTCTGTTAGGTCGTGCCAGGGCAGCTGCCCTCTATCATGTTAAATATTTCCTGACAGTTTGAATTCTCAGCTGGAGGCCATAATGTGCTCTGTCCATCATAAAAAGATGCCAGAGTTTAGAAGGAGGAGGGACTCATTTGGAGATGAAGCATCTGTAAAGTAGAATGATATGCTTTGTTGATAGAAACCTGATTATCCTTTCTTGGAAATGCCATGCTCTTGTCAAACATGGCATTGTTTAACAGTGACAGTCCCTTTTCAGCTTTCACCAGTAACTTCCAGGTATGTTGGACTACAGATCCTGTCACCAGCTGACTCCAGATTATAGTAACTGTGTAGTCTAACATAACTGAAAGGTGCCACATTAGGGAAGGCTGTTCTATTTTCTTTGTCTCTTGTCTCTATCTGATCTTTTGGAGACATTTTGGGGATGCCTTGTTAATTGTTGTTACTGTGAGTAGAGAGGTAAGAATATACACAAATGTTCTTGCCCTCAGAGAGTGAGAGGGCACTAGTGGGGAAAATTGAGAAGAGAAATTAAATAAAATTCTAAAAGAGATAAGTGTAAAAAAAGAAGAACTGGGAAAAGTAAAAGATTAAAAAAAAGTTTTGAATCAAATTAAGATATTACAAAGTCAGGTATCTATGTTGTTAACGGATGAGACGAAAAAGAAATTAGACTATGCAAGACAAAAAACCTCTCAATTTGCTAATAAGCTAGGAAGATATTTAGCTTATAAATTAAAGAAAGAGAGAGTCAAAAGAATGATATTAGAAATCTTAGATGGAGAAAGAGTAATAACAAAAGGCAAAGAATTGCAAAAAAACCCAAACATAATTATTTTCAGTTACTATATAAAGGGGGGGAAATAAGAGAAGACCAATTGGAGGAATACATGGTTAAGAGGGGTGTCCCACAAATACCAAATAAATATTGAGAAGATCTAAACAAAGGGGTATCAATTGAGGAAATTAGGTAAGCAATTCAGAATATGAAGACAGGAAGGGCCCCGGGCCCTGATGGGCTAACAGCTCTCTTACAAATGCTTTCAAGATGAATTGGTTAGACCACTGCAAATGGTAATAAATGATATTCTAATTCAAAGACTCCAGAAAATTGGAAAGAGGCCAATATAACACTCATTCCTAAAGATGACAAAGATTGCAGGATAATTAAAAACTATAGGCCAATATCATTACTAAATGTAAACTATAAAATTTTTGCATGGATTCTAGTGAATAGACTGAAAAAATACCTACAAGAATTTGTCCACAATGACCAAAATTGCCTTCTCCCTAAAAGACAGATCAGAGACAATGTTAGGACAGTAATTAATACCTCAGAATATTTAAATCACCATAATGTTATTAAGGGGGCATTAATATTTATAGATGCAGAAAAAGCATTTGACAACTTGAATTGGGCTTTTTAAATTAAATTATTGGAAAAAATGGAATTTGGGGATAACTTTATAAAATGAATTAGTAGTATTTACTGTCAACAAAAAGCAAAAATAATAATAAATGATACTATGGTGGAAGAATGTGAAGGACATGAATTAAAATTCGGCTGGCACTCCTGTCTCTGGTATGAGAAGGTTAGGGCTGATTCAGGATTCAGAAACCATAAGAAGTAAGTACAGAAAGTAAGAAAGGCATTGTTGAGAGTGTGGGGAAAATATTTAAAAAGACTGAATCCCAGGATTCCAAGCTGGTTATCGCCCCAGGAGGCATTTTATAGAAGGGAAATAGTTAAGGTAGGTAATTGGATAACTTATGGAGATTTGTTAGATAAAAATCAGACGGGGTGCAAATTGAAACAATTAGAGGAATTAGAGGGAATAGGATTTAAATTGCAGTGGTTAAATTATTACCTATTAAGAAAAAGATTTAAATCAGATGAGGTAATATTTGGATTTGAACAAATGGGGATAACCACATTATATCTAAGTTATATAAATTACTATTAAGATTTAATACAGAGGAAGAACAGGTTAAAGATTGTATGGTGAGATGTTCGAGGAATCTAGGACATAACGTAGAATTGGACCAAAGGGAAAAAATATGGACAAAGGAGTTAAAATTTACCTGTAGCTATGATCTGATGGGAAAATTTTATAAAATGTTTTTCAGATGTTGTTTAATCCCTGACAAATTTGCAAAAATGTAAAAAGAGATTAATAATAAATGCTGGAGATGTCTCCAAGAGGTGGGAACTTTTTACCACCTCTGGTGGACATGCAAGAAAGCGAAAAGTACTGGAAAAGAATTAACTTTACTATGCAAAAGATCTTGAGGGAAGATATAGCCCTTAGACCAGAATTATATTTGCTTAACATGATTGATTATGAAAATGTAACAGAAAGAAGATATAAAACATTAATATGTTATATGGTTTCAGCAGCAAGACTTGTCTTTGCAAGAAATAGGAAAACAGACGAGAACCCAAATATTTCAGAATGGATGGACAAAATGATGGATCTGGCGGAATTAGCAAAATTGACCAATTTAGTTAGAGGAAGAGATTTAAAGGGATTTGTGGAAATCTGGAAACCTTTCATTGAGTATATGAAGAAGTTGAGAGGGGATGTGGCTATTTCAGGATTCACTATGTAAATATCATTTATTTGCTTTGTAATTGTTAATGTGGGCAATGAACCTGAGTATAATGGTTAGGTGTTGATATAGTGAGGGATGAAAACAATGAAAGATGTAATCAACTGTAAATTATATGGGTTGGAAGTCTAAGAGCTTTTTTGTTTTTACAAAATGTATGTTTAACATTGGGGGTGGGTGGGTGGGGTGGTGGTGCCTTGTATCGGATTTTTTCTTTTTTTCTTTAATATATGGATGTAGTTTCACCAATGTTATTTTTGTTTTAGTTAATATTTTGTTTATTCATTAATAAAAATATTTATAAAAAAGAGAGTGAGAGGGCCTGACATGTTTTAAAATGTTGAAAATTGGCAGCTATCAAGAGGCGTGGGGTTTGGGTTTTGTTGTTGCTGTTGCTGTTTTGTCCTTCAATAGAAGTGAATTTTATGCAAAATACAACTGGTTTTGTTGTTGTTGTTTCCTTCAGAGGGACTGAATTTTGTTTTTGAATTTTGTCCATTGGGAATAAATGTTGTTGTTGTTGTTATTGTGTTTTGTCCTTCAGTGGGAGTGAATTTTGTGCATTGTATTCTGTGCAAAATGCAATGTTTTTTGTACACAAATACTTTGCACAAACAAAAGATTTGCAAAAAAAATTCCAGAATGTGAAAAAAAGTATTAAGCTTTTATCTTACCCAGATGGAAGAAAATCTTTGAAATTCTTGAAGAATGAATAAAGCAAAGATTAACATCCCTAAATGGGAACAGCCTTTACTCAAGTAGTCCTTAGATATATGGCTTGCATATATCTTCACATGAAGATATTCTCCACAAGGCAGATAGCTGCAGGGTATAGGTGGAAGTAGACTGGGCTGTAGTAATCTGGGCCCCTGCCACAGGCAGATGAAAACCCACTGGGGAGCTTGGTCAAGTTACACCCTCAGCAAGACAAAGGCACCCCAAACAACTGTTGCTACCAAAAGTCCATGATAGGTTCACCATAGGCTCACCATAAGTTGGGAAGGCATACAAAATAATAATAATAATAATAATAATAATAATAATAATAATAACAATATAGCAACAGGTTCAGAAGGGAAAACATGCCTATATCAATCATTCCTACTTGGGAGAGGTCAATGAAGATACAAAGAAAGAAACTGTATTAATTTTGGTCTGACTGAGGGTGCTTTAGCCACAACAATAGCCAAATTATTAGATTGGGAGATAACACTATTTAATATATGAGTTTAAGGGAACATTCTGTTGGCATCAGGCTAATCAGGCTCTTCTCCTGAACCCACTAGGAACCACCCTCTTCTCTCATCAGATCCAAGAAGAGGCAGCTGAAGGGTGGGGGTAGGAGGAGGAGAAAGAGGTGTATGCCTGTTCCTCCTCCTTCCCAACCCTCCCCAGCCTTCAGCTGTCTCTGGATAGGCAGCTGAAGGCCCAGGAGGGTGGGGGTAAGAAGTCCTGTCCTGGAAGTCCGGCTCCCAGAGGGCGGAAGTCCCTCCTCCCCCAGCACCGGGTAACACCTGGTGCTAGAAGGCCTTTTAGTTTGGGCACTCGGCCCCTAAAAGGTTAGGAGATTATCATGCATCTTTTGTTGCACCGATCCAGGCACAGGCTTAAACAGGTGAAAACGGACCTTATTGCACACTTCCATACCCAACTCAGCTGCATTGTGAACTCGATCCAGACTCCTGGCATACTTTTCAAAGAACAATACTTTCCTATTCACCAAAGAAGTACAGCAAGAGTCTGGATTGGGTTTGCGATGTGGCTGAGTTGGGCATGGAGGTGTATGATAAGACCTGTTTTCACCTGTTTAAGCCTGTGCCCAGCCCGTGCCTGGATCATGCAAAAAAAGATGTGCGATAATCTCCCTAGATTCCCTGAAGTAAGAAGGGGAGATCTGATGGGAGAGGCAATTTTGCAAGCTAACTTTTTACCTCTCCACCCCTGATTTTCAGAAGGCCAACTTGGAGAACTAGGGTGTTGGAGGCAAACACAACAAAGAATCTGCCTTTCTTTATACTGTTACACTAACAGCTGTTATTATAATGGTGGTGCTGTAAATTATGTAAACCTATGTACAAGACCTTAACTAACAGTTGCTAAGCAGCTTTCCAGTCAGTGCCATATATATCCCTGACCTTGTATATAGGGTACATGTAGGGTACAAATTCAATCTAGGGCTCCCAAGGGCTGATTCACACATGTGGCGTCTTCCAGTGGTGGCTTGTATATGTGAATGAGCCCTCACAGATCAGAAACCACAAACAAAAGTTGTCAAGGTGCACTGCATAGAGTTCACATGCTGAGATACAAATGTCAATGGATGAGAAATTAAATTATGTACATGCACCTGTGAATCCGCCCCAGGAATCTAGGCCTAACAGTATGTAGTAGAGTCCTGGTTTATATCACTTAGCAGCATATGTGCTGGAATAATCTCAGCCTGCTTTTAAATCATCCAGATTGGGGTGGGTTTAAACCATTCCCTACTGTTTGTCAGCATAATCCGTTTTGAAACGGTAGCCCCTCTCGCTGTTCTTCCAATTAGGCCCTTTAGAAGATTCTGGTAAGACTGAAACTGGTCTAATTTGACAGACAGACATTTCATTGAATTAAGCAAACACAATGGAGAGAGAAGCTGGAGCTGGCAAAGGAGAGCTGGGGCAGAATGGAGCAGGGAAAGAGTGGAGGAAGGGCGGCTGGAATGACGTCAGGTCAGCTGCTTATCTAATATTCTTTATTACTGCCAATTTGCAATAAAAAGAGGTTAGTGGAGTTGGAAAATAATAAGTCAGTCTTCCTGCCAGCTGTATTTAAGTCCTGAAGGAGTTTTGTCTCTGAAATAAGAGGTTACTGCCAGCTGCAAAAGCTTTGGGCCTGGTGGTCTAGAGGCAATATGTGAAAGTGCACCTCTCCAGCCCCCCATGTGCCTCGTATTCTCCCACTACAATGCCAGAAAGCCCTGTGTATGTGCATGTGCATACACACATCCTCCTTCTTGGTCATGGATGGAAGCAGAAGGGAAGACAGCAAAATCTTTCTCTCTGGTCAAAGGCCAGTAGAACTGTTGCCTCTGGGTTCTTCATCTCCCTGCTTCCTCTTCCATAGCAGTGATGGGTTGAGAGATGCAGAAGCCTTCTGATAGGACTGGTTAGCTCCCTTCCACAGTCCAGCCTACCCATGCAACTGATTGCTCCCAGTGCTAAGAAAATGGAAAACTGGTCTTGTTTTGGTTTTGGTTTGGTTTAATGCAACCAGGCTGGATCAAGCAGTATGAAGCCCCCAAAAGATGGATTCCTGGTCCTTCTGGTTGAGCTATCTTGCAGGATGGAGCTTTCCTACTATTCAGAAAAAATGGTACTTGTTCACATACCACAAAATAGGAGAACAGTGCCCAGATTCTTAGTTTGATTCTGGGTTTGCCTTTGCAGTGTTGTCCTAAAACTGTTATTTCTAGAAACAAATCCCATGCCATTAATACTAATACAATCAACTGATACAGTCAACTCTCTAGTAAGCATGCTTAGGATTGTAGCCTTAATTTTTTATTTATTTACGTATTTAGTTAATTAATGCCTGAAGTTTTATAGTTAAAAAATAAACAATCAATATCATCCATGCCTAATCTATGCACCTGACTCTTCTTTCCCTCTTACAGTCCAACAGCTGTGATGCAAAATGAGGTGGGTGAGAGAAGGAACTGGAAAGGAAGCAAATTTAAGCACAAGGATATAAAAATATTTAATGTATATGAGGAATGGCTTCCAGATGTAATTCTAGCAGAGGACGAGCTAAATAGGAGTAGATCCATGCTGACCATGGGGATGGTGCTTATGAGACTCATCTTGGAAGATCTGTAGTGAAAAAGGATGGAAGAAGGAGAATGACGCAGTAGCATAGATTCAGTAAGCACATTTGTGGAGCACAAGTCTCCACTGGAACACATGTGCCATCATGGGGGGGAGAAGTGGGTTATCCCTGACCACACCTATTCCTCAATTATGGGTCAACAACAGGGGGGTTTCCTGATCACACTCCTCTGTCTCTTGCCTTCTTCTCAGCTTCTAGAGTGTATCTGGGTGTGTTCCAGCCATGCTTACAGAAGCAAGGAGAACAAAGCAACCTCCATCCCCAGCACAACACTGTTTCTTCTTTCCTGGGTGCATGAGGGCAGCTGGAACACACCCTGATATACTCCTGCAGATGAGCAGAGGTTGGGCAACAGAGCTACAACCAGGAGCAGTTAGGGGAATGCACATTACACAAGGAGGTACAGGATACCTCCTTCTGAAATGTCCCTCAAACTACATAAAGGTAAAGGTTTCCCTTTGGCATGAATGTCTAGTAGTAACTGACTGTAAGGGGTGGTGCTCATCTCCATTACTAAGCTGAAGAACCAGTGTTGTCCAAGGACTGCTCTAGTGGTCATGTGGCCAGCATGACTGCACTGAACGCTGTTACCTTCCCACCAAAGTGGTACCTATTTATCTCCTTGCATTTGCATGCTTTCTAACTGCTAGGTTGGCAGAAGCTGGGACTAGTGATGGGAACTCACTCTGTCATGAGGTGCACTCCAACCTTACAATCGTCAGAATTGGCATCTTAACCAAAGAAGGAACTAAAAGGACATAGTCAAGCAGCAAACTGAGAGGAGGCATCTCCACGTGCTCTAAGATGGTCAACTGTTCATCCAGTGTTTATTTTGTGTTTAAAAAGCCCAACACATTTTGGCCACACTAGGCCTTCTTCAGTGGCTGGAAACAAATATAAATACACTTAAAATATTATATTAATTATCAGCAGAAGAATTTAATTGGATCCCACTCCTAATTTTTATCATTAATCAGAATAGAGTCAAAGGTATGTGTACCTGCATTTGCTCATGCTCATCCCTAGCTGTTTAATATTTAAAAAGATAGGACAACACTCATCAAACAGTGATACAAAATTATCCATATAGATCTTATCAAGTTATACACACCCTTTGAGAGAGATCACTGGAGTTGAAAACACTCTCCAAATTGCAGGACCATAGAAATAAAGGGACCAGACAGTGTAGCATTTCTGTATATATACATATTCGTCAGAATTGGCATCTTAACCACTAAGGCATTAAGTGCTCCCTCTTAAACTACATCGGGGTCACATATAAGTTCACGGTTTGTCGCATATACGATTCTGGTCAATATGTGTGTGTTCATAGTTAACCCACCCATAAAATATAAGCAGCTTTTGCTACAGTCGAGACTCTGACAAGAAGCACCAAGTGACCATTCACTTATTGCTGTTCACAGGCTGTCATGGAAAATATATTATTTCTCTCTCCTTTAAGGCCTTTCTCAGAATCCACGATTTAGAAGAAACCCTTTCTTTAAATGGAGTAAAATCTATCACTGTATGATGGACGTTTTCACACGGGGCTTTAGGCGGAGGCAATCCTACCTCCCGCCGGCCCCACTCCAGCTCCTCTTCCAGCTTGTTCAGACGCACGCCGCAGAAAACCCCGCCCCTTCCAGTGCCATCCCTGCGTACGTCCGGCTTCTAGCTCCGTGTGTTCAAACGCACGGAGCCTTAAGTCCGGTGTCCTTCCGGCGTCCCTCCGGTCTCAGCACATCCAACTCCGGCTTCAGCGGCGGAAAGGTAATTCCGACTTTTAAAAGGAATTAGCCTGCCGCCGCCGGAGCCATTCCGGAGTGGGGCCGGCGGGAGGTAGGATTGCCTCCACCAAAGCCCTGTGTGAAAACGTCCAAGGAGAAGCCTGCTAGCTTCCTCTCTCCTCCTTTGCTGTTGCAGCTCTCTGCTCCTCTCAGGAATATGCTGGATGGGGGGAATAATCCTCCAGGGCAGGTTTTGAAGACCTAATCCTACAGGGAAGAGGTGTTTTTTTTTGTTTTTGTTTTTTTACAGTTCTGCTTCCAGAAGCAGTTCTATCAGCAGAAGAACTTAATTGGATCCCACTCCTAATCTTTATCATTAATCAGAATAGAGTCAAAGGTATGTGTAACTGCATTTGCTCATGCTCATCCCTAGCGATCTTTGTTTTTACAGTTCCTCTGGCCCCACCCCATGCTTTCTTTGTTGTGTAAAAATTTACTCATGAGCTTCTTTAGCAGGGTTTGGGAGACCTTTTTTAGAAAAAGAAGCAATTTTTTGTTCATTGGTCAATATTTTGCTCAGTGTAACTCATTGGTGTTAATCCACTCTGCACTTTTTTAAATAAAAAAAGAGACTACTTTGTTACAATAACTTTGGTGATTTTCACATGGGCATAAGTGATGGGAGCATAGTGGGATGGTCCTATCACTATCGCACAATTGTGCAAGATTATCAGACAACGCAGCGCAGCATCATGATAATCACGTCATTATACCATGAATAAAGAGGAATTCTAGTGCCACTTTTCATTCACGGCAAAGTCCCATGAATCAAAAGAGGCACTAGAATTCCTCTTTCTTCACGGGATAATAACACAATTATCATGACGTCGTGTAACGTCATCTGATAATCTTTGCACAATCATGCAATAATGAGGGGAGCATCCCGTTATGCTCCCATCACTTTTGCCCATGTGACAATCTCCTTTATACCAATGTTTTATTTATTTTTTTAGTTACTTTTGCTATTTTTACATTGTTCTTGTCATGTACCTTAAAGTCATTTCTGACTTATGGAAAGTCTATCATGGGGTTTTCTTGGCAAGATTTATTCAGAGGAGGGTTCCCATTGCCTTCTCCTGAGGCTGAGAGTATGTGACTTGCCCAAAGTCACTCAGTGGGTTTCATAGCTGAGCTGAGAATTGAACCCTGGTCTCGAGACATAGTCCAACACTCAAACCACTATGCCACACTTTTCTCTATTTTTTAAAATATATGCTTAACCATAAAAAAAGGAAGGTGGTGTGCAAAAATTCACCACTCAAATGATCATCCTAGCACTGGCGCTTTAAAAGTAACTTAATGTTAATGTAACTTAATGTTACTTTTAAAATGTAAATGCTGGGATGATTATGCCATTAAGCTTTTGTCGTCTCCACAATGTTGCCTCTCCAAAGAATGATTCTACCTCCCCACTGAAATTTTCCCTCGGTCCCAAAATTTGTAGCATTGCAGACAGTGAGACACTGAGAACTGTCACACCTAGAAGTGTTATATTACCTGCATTTGCATTCCCTTATTTACTCTGCCTGCCCCATTTCTTTGCATGCCTAAACCATATTTCTAGATGCTCAAATGCAGTTTTAAGTTAACAGTGCTAGAAACCAATGCAATGGAGGAAGATTTCATGGAGAGTGGGAAGAATTCGTCTTTGGAGAGGCAACATTCTCATATTGCCCTGCTCCCCGCTATAGCTACACCCTTCATTCCTTGTAACACATTAGTTCCAAGTGTTGTTTGTGAGACAAGTCCTTCTCTCATTTCCTTCAAATGTCTCCTCAGAACTAACCTTTTCCGTGACACAGAACAGAAGCTCCTAATTTCAATTTATTAACTCACTGTAAAATAGGCAGTAACTCACTGGAGGAACACATGTGCCTTGACTTGAAACTATTGCAATCTTTCTTCCCTATTTACTCTGCCACTCCTTTTCCCCTTCCTTTGGTGACTTTTTTCCCCCATGTCAGTTTTTAAACTGTAAACTCCTAAGGCTAGGAACATGCAGCTTTGTACTGTCTAGACTGCCATGTACACTGACCGTGTTATTTAAATAATAAATTAAGAATAATTAGAGTATACCTGATCTTTTCCCCACTTGTGCTGTAAAACATACATATTCTTGTGGGATCAAAATGATTTGTGCTAGAACCTCAATGTTCACCTGCCACAGTCGAGTGGAAAATAGTGAGTGCCACAGGAAAGGAGATATAAAACTCAGGCAAAATGTGTTTCTGATCACCAGGAGTTTCTTTTCTGTGTCAGAAGAGAAACTCACATCACAATCCTTTTACACTCAGACCTTCCCTCCACAGCCCATCAATTCTTCATGTTGGCATTTAATAAAGAAGGAGGTAAATAGCTTGTTTGTTTTTGTTACTGCTAAACCATTGCAAGTTGAAAATCCTTTCTGATCTACTGCAAATCACCTGGAGATCTACTGGTAAATCTCAGTCTAATGTCTGCCTGCCCTTCCTGTAAAGCACTATGTGCACTAACAGTGATAATAAAGTGATAATAAAGGGAGAAGGGAGGATCACAAGAGGGATCAATAACTTTTGCCATATGCTTTGCACTATGTTTTGTTTATTTGTGCCTTTGACTGAACTCACTGGCAAATAAGATGGCATACTTCATGAATCTGGCATCTCAGAGGACGTTTTCACACGGGGCTTTAGGAGGACTCAATCCTACCTCCGTCTGGCCCCACTCCGGCTCCATTTCCAGCTCGTTCACACACGCGCGGTGGCAAACCCCGCCCCTTTCGGTGCCATCCCTGCGTCCGTCCGGCTCCTTGCTCCGTGTGTTCAAATGCACGGAGCCGTAAGTCTGGCCTCACTCCGGCCGAAAGACCTGTAACTCCGGCTTCAGCGGCGGAAAGGTAATTCCGGGTGTCAAAAGGAATTAGCCTGCTGCCGCCGGAGCCATTCCGGAATCAGCGGCACGGCCCGTTCCGGAATGGCTCCACCCGGCTTTAGGGAGGGTAGTTTGAAAACGTCCAGAGTCATTCTGTGTTCTCTGTCGACTAAGCATTGTTTGCTTAGTGCCTTTAACTTATAGACCCATGTTGTACACTACAATGAAGCAAATCCAAGTTTGTTACGGAGTACATGCTGAACTGCTGCCATGAAAAATTGAGTGTCTATGATGACTAAAAGTATGTGATGTCTGAGTTTTCCAACCAATTTTTGTCATATTAACATGATTCATCTTTGATGTATATCTTGAATACCTTGAAGATCTGTGATTTTTGAATAGATCTCCAACAATGTTGGATTTTGGATAGACCTCCAACAATGAAGAATCAATATTGTTACTGTGTTTGTAATTGCTGGGACCAATTAGTTACCCCCATGGTTTCAAATTGTGGAACTGGACCCGCCGGGGGGAATGAGAGTTGCTCAAGGGGGTGTACAAGATTTGGAGGACCTGATTTTCCTCCTCCTTCTCCTCCTCCTCCTCCTCCCAAACCTTTTTTCCTTCTGTACTGGAAGAGAAAGGTAAGGAGGGTGCTTGGAGCCTCTGCTGAGGGAGGAGGAGAGGGAAGAGAACTATTTCCTTATAAAATGTTAAAATGTGAATATACATGAACTTGTGAACAAAAATATACCCGCCCAGGGGTAGGCAACCTTTCCCCTTTAAGGGCCGAGCAACTTCAGCTCCCAGAAGCCTCAGCCATGTTGGCCAATAGTCCCATGTTGGCCAATAGCTCCTGGGATTCTGGGAGCTGAAGTCCCTCGGCCCTTAAAGGGGAAAGGTTGCCTACCCCTGCGTGGCTAAACAAACAAAATATTTTTACTCCCCTACTTGGTTGAGCAGGGGGGTGATGTCCACACGCAGATATAAAGGGGGTCACATGAGTAAAAAGTTTGAGAACCACTGCGTTACCCAATAGCCAGCCTTCTGGTGAGAAGCTTCTCTCTTCTTAGGTAGGCTGATCCTTGGACAACAGGGACACAGACTGCCATTAAGGCTATAGTCAAAATGTTATCAGCTTGATAGAACCTGCCACAGCTTGTATTCCATTGGCATTGCGTTCTAGAGAGTCATGTGTCACCTCCTCACCATGTTAAGGGAGGAAACTCAGAATTTATGTGGAGGCTTTTGGTGTATACTTTTTAAGAAGCAGGTGTACACATAAAGAGCGTAATGTATGAATAAGCCCTTGCATCAATGCTATGGAATAACATTTTCCCCCCCATTGGTATTGTGCTTCTGTGAGATTCACTAGGATTTCTGAAACTTCTCTTTGCAATATTTTCTCCTACAGACATATTAAATCAGGGGTCGGCAACCTATGGCCCGTGGGGTGGGCGCGGCTCACGGAGGCCTTGGGACCGGTCCATGGCCAGTCCCGCTGCCACCGCCGCCACCCCGTGCATGAGTGCAGGCACCATTTTGGCTTCCACAATGGTGGCCACACTCGTGCGTGTATGCGCGCTGCAGCGGGCGCCATTTTGGAAGGCCCCACAGTGGCTGTGTAGCTGCCGTGGGGCCTTGGGAAGGCTGCACCACAACTGCCCCAGGTGAATTCGCCCGCTGCGGGTGTGTGGGGGCCTTTCCAAGGCCCAGGGAAGCCCACCCACACCTGTGCCGGGCGAATTCACCTGCTGCAGGCACGGGGGGGCTTCCAAAATGGCGCCTGCATCATGTCATTATAAATAAGTATATTTCCCCCCGCGCCATTTCCCCCCCCTCCCGGCCCCCCCGGTAAAAAAGGTTGCTGGCCCCTGTATTAAATGCTATGGAAAATTGTAGCAGATGGGGGAGTAGAACTACTGTATTTTCTGAATGGTGTGTGATATGTTAAAGGGGGTTGGAAATATCAGTCTTTCCTTGGCTACCTTCCCAGAGGCAGATAACAAGCCCAGTATGTTGAAAGCAGGGCTTCTCCCATCTTGGCTGGTCTGGTGATGTTCTAAGGTTAATTCTTAGGGATTTCAAGAGACTTTATAGCAGGGGTTGGCAACTTTTGTTGCCGGAGGGCTGGGGGGGGGGAAATGGTGCTGGGGATGGGCGGGTGCGCGCGCGCTTGCCCCCCCCGCCCGTGCAGGTGCACGTTGCCCACGTTGTGCGCATGCGCGCGCACATGGAGGGCACAATTTTGGAATGCCCAACGGCACCCTGTCTCGCGCACGCATGCGCCTGACGTGGAGCGCCATTTGGGAAGGCCCAACGGGTGCCATTTTGGCATCCAAAATGGCACCCGCGCTTGCAAATGCATGCACACAGCGGCGGGCGGCATTTTAGAATGCCCAACGGCACTGGCGTCGTGCACATGTGCACAGCGCCAGCGCCGTTGGGTGTTCCAAAATGGCGCCCGCTGCCATCCGCATGCATGCGCAAGCACGGGCGCCATTTTGGATGTCACAGGCCGGGGGCTGCCGACCCCTGCTTTATAGTGTTGCCCATCTCCAAGAAGAAATTGTAGCTCAGCCTTCTCAAGGGAGTAAGCAAAATTAGATAGCAGAAAACTAATTGGTGCGATATTGGAATACTGACTGTAAGGCTCCCATTTTCTTCATTGTGAATGGGGTCAAACTCAAACTCAAGAGTGGCTAGTTGGCATCCTGTGGGATAGAATCAGCATAACATCTGGCCAAAGATTTTCTGGATAATGTTTATGTGTGATGAAGGCATGATAGTACAGTTGCCCAAGATTGTAAAAAAGAAATGATTCCCTGTCGTAGGAGATGGAAAATAGCTCACAGTTTAATGTTGTATGTGATTACGGCTTTCTGTATTCTCGAGCGTGTATGTTTCAGACTCATTAAGTTTTTATTGCTGGATGGGTGATAACTTTATTATCGAAACTGACCTGTGAAGAGGTTCATTTTTGTAGCAAATATGCTTTCAGACCATTCTTTGAATGCACAGTCACCATCCCCTACTATTCCTTGTTTGGATAATCTAGCATAATAAATGTGTGAATATATCACACTTCCAGATGCTGTCACTGAACATGAGAACACTCAAAACATGAATTAACAACTTTGTGTTCATGTTCTAGTCAACTTGTGCTGGAACTCAGAACATGATTAAATACTACAGGATTCTTCCCAGCACATACCAGGCTGAGGGAAGATTGTTGTATCAATTCAAACAAGGTTCTGCCTTTAGGCATTTCACCTCATATCTGACTCATCCACTAATGATCTTTCCTAGGAGTAGAAAAAGCAACATGAAGCCAGTCTGAGGCTACCTAGCGCTAAACACTATTTAAGAGCATAAGACAAAAACCGTCAGTGCCTTTCTGATGTTCCAGGAAGGGGCAATGGTAACTGATGGAGTTTTCATTTGAACTTTAAAGGAGTAATCCATGGTACATAACCTGTTTGGAGAATTAGATTCTCCACCTTGAATAGTTCATTTACAACAAAGGGAACATTGCACCAATGAATAGCTCATTATTCCTTTTACTTGTACCTCTCCTTTGCTGGATTGATCTCTTGCTGGTTCAGCACATTATCATAGAGACATAGAATCATAGAGTTGGAAGAGACCACAAGGGCCATCCTGTCCAACCCTTGCCATCCAGGAATTCACAAAGCATCCCTGACAAATGGCCATCCAGCCTCTGCTTAAAGACCTCCAAAGAAGGAGACTCCACCATTCTCCAAGGGAGTGTGTTCCACTGCTGAATAGCTCTCACTTGTCAGGAAGTTCCTCCTAATGTTGAGGTGGAATCTCTTTTCCTGTAGCTTGCATCCGTTGTTCTGAGTCCTATTCTCTGGAGCAGCAGAAAACAAGCTAGCGCCCTCCTCAATATGACATCCCTTCAAATATTTAAAGAGGGCTATCATATCCCCTCTTAACCATCTCTTCTCCAGGCTAAACATACCGAATTCCCTAAGTTGTTCCTTGTAGGGCATGGTTTCCAGACCCTTCACCATTTTAGTCACCCTCCTCTGGACACGCTCCAGTTTTTCAACATCCTTTTTGAATTGTGGTGCCCAGAACTGGACACAATATTCCAGGTGGGGCCTGACCAAAATATTTCCAAACACCTTTACTTTGAAGATGCCAGCCACAGATGCTGGCAAAACGTCAGAAAGAAACTCTTCTAGAACATGGCCACACAGCCCAGAAAACCCACAAAAAACCTTTACTTTGAGTTTACTTCTCCACTCTGTCAGGTTGAGGAAGGATTTACAGTCAACCCACTAAGGCAGGGGTAGGCAACCTTTCCCCTTTAAAGGCTGAGGGACTTCAGCTCCCAGAATCCCAGGAGTTATTGGCCAACATGGGACTATTGGCCAAGATGGCTGAGGCTTCTGGGAGCTGAAGTCCCTCGGCCCTTAAAGGGGAAAGGTTGCCTACCTCTGCACTAAGGAATGGTCAGAAAGTGATAGCTCCTCATCTGGAGAATGGTTTCCTGTCCTTTGTGTCTGATCATTCCAACTGTTACTAAAGATAGACTGGAATCCTGTATGGCACAACGTAGCATAGTAGTATCGCACATAGAACTATGCTACAGTTGGCTATCTAATATTCTCCCCCTGGCCTTCCTACTGAGCCACCCTATGGCCATTCTATAGCAGGTAGAATGTGCCAGGGAAGAGTTTAGAGAAGTGTCTGGCTATGTTTCCATAGTGAAAGCTGAAGCCAAGGATGAGGTTGAGGTCCTCCAGAGGTTTGAGCAGATGATGCAATAATTTTGCATCTGGATGCAGGGATATGACCAGATGCTTATCATATCACTTGTGCATGCCCTCAGGCATGGAGTGGCCATGGGGGCTGCAGAAGCTCAATGGTAAGCCCAAGGGGTTGGTAGTTGCAGAGGGAGGAAGGGAGGATTCTCTTCTGCCATGTCCAAAAAGGATATACATGGGCAGATGTATATGTCACATACAGGATGACCATCTCAACGTCTTGTTTGCTGGATGGATTGACCACCAAAAAAAGACACATTAGAAATAGGGATGGATACCTAATGGTGAGACAAAAAGTTTTGTGCTGGGGGGGGGGGTTGCTGAGTGGGGAGGATTTAACAGTAACATGTTTTGAAATGCCACTGTAATACAGAGGGAAGGACAAAACATCATTCAGAAGAAAAGTGGGGAATTGGTGAAATTATAAAAGTAAAAAGGATGAAAGTATAATATATCTAGAAAAACAAAGGAGAAGGAAAAAATGGTAGTGGCTCTGGATAAATGTGTTATGAAAACAACTGAGAGAAAAGTATAAGCAAGACAGCAACGCATAAGCAAAATTATTCTCATAAAATCTAGGTCAAAGGTAGAGATAAGAAATTAAAACACTTCATTTCAAGTCAAGACAAGCAAAATTGATAACAGTCCGCTCCAATTTCGAGTGATACAAAGTTATATGAGGGGAAAAGAAAGGAAAAATAAAGAGGAAAAGAACTTTCTAAAATAAGGCTGAAGGCAGTGGTGTCACTAGAGGGTGTGTGTGAACCCCTTAAAAATGGAAATTTAATTCTGTATATATTTTTATATGTTCCAACTATCTATGTGTGTCAGAGAAAGTATCAGTTTCTTTGTCCCCCCCAGGCCTTAATAAATTGCCACTGATTTTAAGGATAACTTGTTAAGCTAAAATCCACAGCTGCGTCTTACTAGGGCTACCTAAAATGCCACAAAAGCATGCAGACTCTCCAGAACATTTTATTAGGCTAAGTGGTGCAAAAAGCAAAAGATGGGATAAAGAAACATGAATCTGGAAAATAATAAGCCTGATGTTATGGCCTTGAGGTTTGCGGTTTAAACCTAGACTCAGAATGGAGATTCGCAGGCTGAATGAATCATTCACTGGTGCTGTTGCAGGATTCCAGATTATGCCCAGCAATCCATTCTGGGAGGAGGAAAAAACAATGGTCAATCACCATTTGTAAAAACAAAAAGGCTAAGTGTAGCTTAGTTCTAGCTCTTGCCTTGGCCTTATAACTTCCTAACCAAGCACAGAGCAAAGAAACACAACATTCTTTATATTAGCAAAACTGGAGATCAATCTTAGGTGGCACTCTAGTTTTAAAAAAAAATAAATTAAAACCATAATGTGAGCATTATGTAGAACTGCCCTTCCTTAAGGTTCAGTACTCTTTTCAAGATCTGAGTGGATGCATGCAATGTCTTGGTGCTAGTACACAGATAAGTAGGGATGTCAGGTCTGGGGTGAGGTGGGGGTTAGTAGGAGCGATAGGAGAGTCAAGGTACAGAAAAGTGGTATTGGAGTCTCCAATGTAAAAACAGTTTTTGAGACCCAGTGCATCATTGCTCATATATGCCCTGCAAATCAAGTTGGTTTACTCAACGGGCAAGAATATACCTTCCAACTTTCTCAAATTGTCAAGAGACATTCCAGATTAATCCTCTGTTATCTCACTTTTTCATTTGATTTGACAACATCCCAGTCTCTCTCCTCCTCCCTTTTTGCCCTTTGTCCTGGCTTACTAGTTCAACTGCTGCAAATTGAATTGAAAGTGCAAAATTAGTCTGCACTCAGTTAAGGGGAGAGGTGAGAAGGCGAAGAATGGGGGGAAGCAGACGGAGGCACCGGAGACGCCACGGGATGGAGCGCCACGGGACCGCAGCCTCCGCACCCCGGCACTCCTGCGGCATCCCTGGAAGGAGCGCAAAAATAGCGACAGGGAAAGTGCGCCCTAAAAGCGTAGGGTGCACTTTCCCTGCCTTTTCCGCCACAGCGCGTGCGGTCTCTGCGGCGGGAGGTTGCCCCGGAAGCGCTGGCAGTGCGGAGGGCCGGCAGCTCCGAGGGCGACCTCAGGAAGAGGAAGGAGCGCCGCACGTGTGGTTGCTCCTCCTCTTTCGGGTCTCGCAGATGACTCAATTAGTCGTCTGCTGAGGCCCAATCTTGCTCTTCCCAGTAGGCTCAGGTAAAGGCAAACTGCTGCACCATCTGCCAACTTCTCTGTTCTTCCTCATTAAATAACTTTTGTCACCTCGACCACACTCTGATATTGTCCCATTTTTATCTGTGTAATGTTGGAGGGTATGCATTAACAGGACAACTACATGGACATTCCTGCCAAACTTGGTCGTAATTAGGATATCCCCTTCTTGATGTTTTAAAACCATTCAATGGTATGTGGGAACCATAGGCAAGGAGTGGAGTTATGAAAGGCAGAAGGAAGAATGGGATTACTTCTTTACAGATTGGTGGGTGGTCACTTTGGTCACCCAATTGTTCCCATCACATGAGGGCAGCTACTTTCCTCATACTGGCATCTGAAAAAGGCAGTGTTTCCTCCCCCTCCCCTCTTTTTTTGGATTTGTTGTCTGTATGCACACATTTGTGGATCATCAGTTTACCTCCCCCTTCTCTTTGGGCTTCACTTTATAGAAGTGCAGGTGAGTAATCAGAACAATGGGAAAACAAAGGCTATTTGGTTAAGCAAATATATGAATATGTGCATGTGCTGTGTGAATACTCCCATAAACCAATACAGCAAACACTTGCACACAGTAGAAATGCCACCTTAAACCAGTGTGGCTGTGTAATGGGGGTCCTGTGTGGCTCTCCAAACTGATTTCAGTTTGGATTAAAGCAGGTGTGTGTGGAAGTAAAGGGATCAAACCGGGGCAGGGATACTATGCAGTGGAGTAGTCTTTTTGACCAACCACAGTATCCACAGCACTCTTCTTCAGCACCACATCTCATATGAGATGATTTTCTGTCCAGTTCTTACATCTATACATGGTGATGTGGAATACAATGGCTTGGATGATTCTGACTTTAGTATTCAGTTGCACATCTTTGCACTTTAGGATCTTATCTAGTTCTTTCATCGCTGCCCTTCCCATTCCTAGGACCTTATCACATGGGGTCTGAAGCAGAGCTAATCCAAAGGGCATCCACAGCTAATACATATTATTCCCCCGTGTTTACACACGACGCTGCCCCAGAACACGGAGCTAATCCGTATTGTTCCCCCGTGTTTACACACGACGCTGCCCCAGAACACGGAGCTAATCCGTATTGTTCCCCCGTGTTTACACACGACGCTGCCCCAGAACTCGGCAGAATACGGAGCTAATCCGTAAGGAGTAGGGAGATTTTGACATTCGGTTTGTAGAGGAAGTACCTAGGGAGCCTTCGCATTCATTGCGAATTGGTGGGCAGGGCGAAAATCCCAGCAAGGGGAAGGGATTGCCTTGGCAAAAGGCAAACCGGATTGGAAAGAAGAGGAGGAGAGGAAGAGGAAAGAGGGAAGAGGGAGGCGATCTCTCTCTCTCCATGGGCTGCCTTCCCTTCTCCAGTCCTCCAGCCCTCCTCCTCCTCCCCGGTTCCCATGGCTGCCTTTCCTCCCGGCTTTTTGTGACAGGAGAGAAGGGAGCCTTGGTATTAATTGCGAAATGGCCAAAAGGGCGATATTCCCTTCGTTTCGCTATGGAACCGAATTTATTCCTACTTCGGTTAGTCTTCGCTTTTTCTTTGCTTCGTGGCCAGCGTTTGATAAGGTCCCTAGTTTTCTTCTGATTCTTTGACTGCAGTCTCCATTTCTGGTCAGTATTTGATCCAAGGTATGGAAAATCTTTCACTATTTTCTCGTTGTCTAGGTTGAATATATGTAGCTCCTCTGTGGTCATTACTTCTGTTATCTTTATGTTGAGCAATAAGCCTTGCTTTTGCACTTTCTTCAACTTTTCATAGTAATTGTTCCAAGTCTGTGATATTTTCCATTAGTAGTATGGTGTCATCTGCATATATTAGAGGTGAAACACATGGGCAAAGTAAAATGGTTTCCAGCTGCTTTGAAGTTGGGGTGTTTAGATGATGCACACCTCGAAAGCCGAAGCTGCACTCCAGAGCTAAAAACCAGAACAAAAAGAACAGAAAATGTGCATCTTCTCTGCTGCATATAAATGCCCTGATGTGAGTGCGGGGCTGTGGCAAAGCAAAGAAATGAAAGTGCAACAACTCCAAGAGATGTAATTACAATATACACAGTCCAACAGGGGACATGGGGTGAAGAGAGGTGAACGGGACATGTATAGGGGGACTCCATGATTGTGCTTTGCTAATGTATCACTCGTACACCAATGTACCGATTGCCCTGTACCAGTGAAGCATCACATGTGCGACTGTGTGGCTCATCAAAGGGCTGTGCAATGGGATGGCATCTGGGTAGATGTGGGAAGTACTTGTTGGTCACAGATGGTGTGTTTGTGCAACGGTGTGCATATACGGTGGGGAGGCAATAACAAAAATTACCCAGCGCTGTGGCTTGATGTCACGTCATGTGGTCAGCCTATGCTTATTCTGCCCACCTTGGGAGTGGGCCATGTGGGCATAGAGCTTCGGCCTGCTTTTGAAAAAAAGCAGGATCAGCTGCTTTTTCCTGCTCATCTGCTCCGGCCTTTTGACTGTTGATATTCCTTCCTCCAATCTTCAGTCCACCTTCCTTTGAGTCTAATGGGCTTTGCAGATGGCGCTTTGCGCCGTCTTCAAGCCAAGGAAGGGGAGGGGCAGCCGGACACTGGGCGCCCCATCCACTTCCTCAGGACGTCATCGGAGCACCCGCCCTTCCACTCAACGGGTGCTCCGATGATGTCCTTCCGGCTCAACATCCAGACACGCTGAGCCAGAAGGGATTAGCACTCTTTTCCCAGGCGGCGAAAGGGAGGATCGGGGCCGAGGCATGGGCAGCCTCGGCTCCAATCTGCCACTTCCCAGGGCGGCCTATGGCCGCCCATCTCCATCCCCCCTAACCTGCTGTGCATATGATATTTTCTGCATAGAAGTTGAATAAATAGGGTGATAGTATGCAGACTTACCTGAAACTTTTGCCGATTGGGAACCAGGTTGTACAGACCAGCACATTGTGCTAGCCTCGGGGTTGAGTGGGGGTGTGGGAACCACCCACCAACCACCCAGATGTTGCCAACCCAACCGCACAGCAGGCGGCGTCATGCCGTTTTTTTGGCACACCATTTAGATGCTCTGTGCCAAAGAAACACAGAAAAACTACTGCTGCTGTGGCAAGGGGGCCTTTTGCTTCTCTAAAAAGAAGTGGCATTTTGGGGCTTTTTTTGTTTTGTTTTGTTTCTTGTTTTTTTAGAGTGGCAAACTGCCGGATTGGGGCCATGGCCCCGATCAGGCAAGGAAAGGGGCAGCCAGAGTCCGCTCTATCAGAGCCATCTGTCGAGCTGTTTCTCCGTACTTTGTTCTAATGGCAGCCTCTTATCCTGCTATTAAAATGCTATTAAAACTTATAATCCAATCCCTTCTTTAAAAGCCAAGTTTTACATACTGCCTAAAGCAATAAATTTGGAATCTGGACATTTCACAAAGTGGGCACAACTATTAAAAAGGCTCTAGAAAGATCTTGTGATTGAAAACTTCATCTGGCTTTTGAAACTGAAGCAGTGTCTCAATTGATATGAGAAAGAACATATGGAAGAAGTGGTTCCATAAGACATTCCATGTTCCAGTTTGTTAAACTTTAATGGAAAACACCAGTACCTGGAAACTGAAAACTAATGATGAACCAATGCAACTTAAGGTATAATCCAGATAAAGACAGCCAGCATGGTATAGTGGTTTGAGTGTTGACCTGGGAGTCCAGGTGTGTGTGTGTGTGTGCCATCAAGTCCATAACCCCATACATTTCACAGGGGTTTCTTAGGCAAGGAATACATAGAGGTGGTTTTGCCAGTGCCTTCCTCTGAAATAGAGCCTACAGAACCTGGTATTTTTTGGCAGTCTCCCATCCAAGTACTAACCAGAGCTGGACCTGCTTAGCTTCCTAGATCAAATGTAACAGAGTTCAAATCACAATTCAGCCATGGAAACCCAGTGGGTGACATTGGGGAAGTCATATTCTCTCAGCCTAAGAGGAAGGCAGTGGCAAGTCTTCCTAAATAAATCTCACCAAAAAAAAATCCTAGAATAGTGTTACCATAAATTGGAGTAACTTGAACAACCTAGACAATCCCAGAACTTCTGAACATAACAACAACCTTGTCAAAACAATGTACTTCCATAAGTGAACTTGCTGCCACATTTTGTACCAAATTACTGTTTCCAGAGGGTTTTTTTTTCAAAAGAACCCCCATGTAGAATGTGTTACAGCAAAGTAATCTGGAAAGAAGCAGAGTATGAATGGCCTTGGCAGGTCATCTGCTTTTATAGATAGTGAGCCAGCCAAATGTGGCAAAGCCATTCCTCTCAAACAGTGCCATATCTAACAAGAAGATTGCATCAAGGAGTGCCCCCAAACTTGATCTTTCAGAGGACGTTATCACACGCGGGTCTCAAAGTGGCAAGAAAGCGGTATGGAATCAATCCAGAACTATACCGGTATAGACCCCACAAGACGGAAATGGCTATCAGACGCAACTAGCATCATTGCGCAATTAACGAAACCGCGATAGATGCACTCCTGGGAACCGTATCTGCCGTTCACACACAAGTGAGAAGATCCCTTCCAGAACCCAGCAAGGATGTTCTTGCTGCCTGATCAAAACAGGAAGTACACATCATAAGATGCTTCCTCACAGATCCATGGGGAATAGCGCGGGGAACCATGGGTCATGACGGGGAAATGCTCCACGATACGTATCTCATGATCAGACATACGGCGAAAGCGGTATTATTGCGGTATCATTCCGGTCGCGCGATTGCAATTCCCCAAGAAACCGGCATTCAAAAGAACGGGGATGATGCCGCATTGGGACGGGGTTGGGACGGGGTTCTGTGCGACATCGTGTGAACACACGGGGGGGGGGGGGAAACCGCAATAAGACGGGATTGGGTGTGGATTCTTTCTGCTTTAGGCCCCGTGTGATAACGTCCAGAGAGTGTGGAAGCAAGACAGATTGTGCACCTAATCCTGAGTCAGGGAATTATCATCAGTATATCTGTCTTGCCAAGATTAAGCTTGTTTTGCGCCATCAAGTTCCTCGGAGCTTCCAGACAACTGTTCTGTTACCGCTACCATTTCCCAAACATCAGATGAAAATGTGAGGCAGGGAAGGGTGTCATCTGCATACTAATAATTCCATAGTCCAAATCTCTGGGTGGCCTTTCCCCTATCCCATTTTCCTGATTAAACTTGTCTTTGTTCCATCCCTTGCATTCTCTAAAGCACAATACAGAAATATTGCACAGTTGTCTGCATGCTTTGTCCCACACCTCAAACACCATTTCAGGGAGGAGGTGGTTTTTAATCAGTAAAATGGCATGGGGCTGTGATCCCTACTTTAATACATCCTTAATATATCCTCCCTCATACCCTCTGACTTCTCAGAGCTTGGGGAAAATACTTTTTGGACTACAATCCCCAGAATCCCCAAGCCAGCATGGCCAGTACCACTATTGGCACTTTATAGAAATGGTATGAAATCCTAATTATGATGTGCGTGTATACATGGAGCCCAGGAATAGGCAAAGTGTGGCTAATGGGCCACATGCAGCCTTGGAACCCGCAATATTTTTGGTCCCCAAACCACCCCAAATGTGCCCAAACCATAGTGGTTTGTTTTTGAACCAAAATAAAAGAAATCTAAAAAAATCATCCAGCTGGCAACTGGAAGTGTCTTGTTGCTTCAAGTGCACTGAAACATACCAGTGTGGCCCGCTAAGTGTCTGTAGTGTGGAAAAATAGCCCCCAATCCTGTGCGCAGTGAATGAAATGCTCATACATAAGTGTTAAACAATGGTTTCAAGTTGCAGCAGAACACAGTGGGCCCTTGGTATCCACTGGGGTTTGGTTCCAGTACCCCCCATGGATACCAAAATCCATGGATGATCACGTCCCATTATATACAGTGGCATGGTAAAATAGTATCCCTTATATAAAATGGCAAAATCAGGGTTTGCTTTTTGGACTTTATATTTTTTAAAAATATTTTCAAGACATGGATGATTGAATCCATGGATACAGAGGGCCAACTGTATCTTTGCTTTGTCAAAAACAAAACCACTACTTCCTGGTGGCCTAAGCCAACCAGGATTGGGAAACCATAGTCTGGAGTATGGAATATTACACAAAAGAAGTTTGCTACTGCATTGGGATGCTTAAAACCTCCTCCCCTGCGAAAATTCATTGCGGATGGCCAAAAGTTTGTTGTTGCAAGGGTAGGAGGCAGGTAGACAGACATTTTAGTCTCATTTTAGTCTCTTACAGCACAGCCAAGAGTTGTTGTAGGTGGTAAGACTGTTGGTAATAGAGTACTGGCATCTGCTGTTGAGCACCACAACCTGGCAAAGAGGGTCTCAATGCCCTTACTGGAGGATGTTGCAAGATGGCAATGGAACCAGGGGCATTGTTGACTGAGGACTATGAGGATGTGCAGCTGCTCAGCGGCAAGAGGATCCTTCTGAGGAAAAGGAGGCTTTTTTCATTAGCGTTGTTCAGCCTTGCATTTATAGAGCAAATGAAAGTGAATAAAGACCTTTCCTCCTTGTTCCTCTGGCAGCAGCATTTCATTGGCTTCCATCAAATGGTCCTTCTGATGTCCCTGGGCCCTCTAGAGTGCATTGCTCTGGAGGAAGCATGATAGAGCCCCGGGAGGAAACTTTTACCCAGATCTACTGCTTTCCCAGGTGCTGCGTGGGGCCTTTTGCTTCACTCTGAAAGAAAAACAGACTCAAGTTTTTGTTTTTAATTTTTTGCCAAGCTGAAACACAATTTAAAACTATTACTTTGAAAAACTCAGTTGCACCTGAACCTGAAAAGAATTCTAAGGATATCAAAGCTGGCAATTCAGAATAAGGCATCCACTGCTACACACACAAACCACGAAACAGATCATAAGAGTCTGGAAAGGGTTTTGTGTTTGCCTCCACTTTTGTCCTCTTAAAATTGAGATGGAGAACAATGTGTGGCAATACCCATCATTCCTCTAATCTGTCTATGCTGGCAGGGGCTGATGGTGATTGTAGCCCAAGACATTTTCCACTCATGTCTTAAAAGGCTTGGGAAGCCTTTAAGTGGAACATAGCCCTGCAATTTTGAGAATTAAGGTTCTACTGTATTGTAATTAAAGAGTGCAAATGAAAAATGTGCTATATTATTATTATTATTATTATTATTATTATTATTATTATTATTATATTTCTTACCCACCTCTCCCCATGGTTTGAGGCAGGGGATAACAACAACTAACAAACAACATCAGTTAAAACACTTGTTAAAATACACATCAATTTAAAAGGACAAATAAAATGTACACATATTAAAACAATCACATCTAAAATTCCAATTTAAAAATCATCACGATAAGCCTGCCAGAAGACTGGTCTTTAATGTTGTTTTAAATTCAGACAGTGCATTCAGCTGTCAAATCTCTTCTGGCAGGTCATTCCACAGTCTTGGGGCAGCTGAAGAAAAAGTCCTCTGGCTGACATTTGCCAACCTAGTCTTGGCTACTGGAATAAATGTCCCCCAGAGGACTTGAGTATACATGGTAGATTATATGAGAGGAGGCGATCCTGGACCCAAACCATGTAGGGCTTTAAAGGTAATAACCAACACTTAATATTGAATATTCCTGTTATTTTTATATCATGCCATGCTTCATTATATGTATGGGTTCCTGCTAATAGCTATACCATTGGATCCATTAACCTGCTCCATTCCATTTTGCAAATCAGCACTGTAGTGTGGATAATGTCTTAGGTGTTCCTGTGCAAATTGAGCCTGTTGCCACACTGCAGTAATAAAGCAATTTGACATCACTTTTATCACCTTGACTCAATGATATGGAATTGCAGTACTGACAGATTTATTATTTTTTATTATTATTATTATTATTATTATTATTATTATTATTATTATTATTTAGATATTGAGTGTTCCCTGTCAGAGAGCTCTGGTGCCCCACGAAACTACATATCCTAGAATTCCACAGCATTCAGCCATGGCAGTTAAAGTGGTGTCAAATTGCTTTAGCTCCTCAGTGTGGCAGCAGTCTAAAAAGGAACTGATTCTAGAAATGTACAAAACTTTACAAAACTTTAATCAGTTTAGGAAATTATTGCACATCTTTTTCTCCTGAGCTGGGCATGGGCTTAAACTGTTTAAAAACTGATGTTATTCCCAGCATTCCCATTATGAATG
Organism: Phrynosoma blainvillii; assembly: GCA_026167975.1. Classification (NCBI taxonomy): domain Eukaryota; kingdom Metazoa; phylum Chordata; class Lepidosauria; order Squamata; family Phrynosomatidae; genus Phrynosoma; species Phrynosoma blainvillii. Next base: position 162,583,323 of record JANUYF010000004.1, read on the forward strand.
CTGGGAAAAAGCTTGGAAAGATACTAAGCAATTTTCTTGTTGCCAAGACTATAAAGAGAACCATATTAAGATGGTCTACTGATGGTACTTGGCCCCTGATAAAATAAATAAACTATATAAAACCGGGAAAAGCAATTGTTGGAAATGTGGTCACCAAGGTGGAACCTTTTTCCACCTATGGTGGGATTGTAAAGAAGCACAGAGATACTGGAAAAGAATACACAAACTCATTTCGGCCATTTTAAAAATAAAGATTGAATATGAACCAACGTTATTTTTGTTGAACATGATAAGTGGTCTTGATAAGAAAACTGAGAAAAAATACAAGCGTATTATTTTATATATGGTCTCTTCAGCAAGAATCGTATATGCTAGAGTGTGGAAGCAAAAGAAAATACCGAGTAACGCTGAATGGAAGGAAAAAATATGGGATGCCTATCAAATGGATATATTAACAGCGTTGTTAAAGGGGAAATCAGAAGAAGAGGTGGAAAATGATTGGCAATGTTTCGCACAATTTTGGGAATTAGAAAATAATAATAATAATAATAATAATAATAATAATAATAAAAACAATGGATAATAGAAGAGATGGAACTAAGCTCTATTTAGTTTATGGTGAAGATAACAGTCAAATATCTTGAATGTATTAAGTATTAAAAGATGACTTTAATTAAGATTTGTTCTAAAATATATATATAATAAGGGTACTTGTTTGGTTACAAATTAATGTCAAAACTAAGGTAAACAATCATACAGGAAGCTATGTTAAAATTTAAGTGAAAGTATGAAGAATTAGAAGAAAGGAAGATGTGTTAGTAATTGTTTTTGTAATTGTTTTTGTTTGTTGGAGTATGTATGTATGTATGAATGTAATTTTGTGTGTGTTTTGTGTAACAAATAAATTTAATTAATAAAAAATAAAAAAAATAAAAACTGATGTTATTGCATGCTTCCATGCCCATCTTGGAGGCATCGTGTACCTGATCTAGACTTCTCCTGGACTTCGCAAAGAACAGGACATTCCTGTTCTTTGAGAAGTCCAGGAGAAGTCCGGATTGGGTACGCAATGTCTCCGAGCTGGGCACGGAGGTGTGCAATAACATCCATTTTTAAACAGTTTAAGCCCGTGCCCAGCCTGTGCCCAGCTCAGGTGAACAAGGCATGTGATAATCCAGAACAACGAGAACATAAAAGGAGCCATGCTGGTTCAGACTAGAGTGTGAATAGTTGCTTTTCGAAAATACTTTATCCCCAATGCCATACTATTTGAAAAGTAATTTGTTGTCATGACTAATTAGATTGTTTTGAAAAGTAACTTGTTTCATTACCCATTACTTTTGCTGGTTGCTTTCCCATTGCTTCGGATGCTTTTTTTTTTTTTAAAAGATAACCTTACAGTTAATGGATGACATAACACTTGAAAAATTATGGTGAAATCTCTCTAGAATGTCTTTTAAAAGTAACTTTAAGTAGCTAGGAAACATTACTCACTGTAACAGTTTAAAATCAATAAATCAAATTTGCTCTGTAGCTTTTGAAATGTAATACTTAATTAGGAAACAGCCTAATCATCTCAGAAAATAATTGCTGGGATCCCATTGGTGTCTTGTGCCACCATCCCCATCACTGGAGAAAACTACCCTGCTATAGTTCCTGAGCTGCACAGATTTCTCTCCTACCAGAGATGGTTTTTGCATCCATTCCCCACCATTTTCGCTACTGTTGTTACACTGACCAACAAAATTACCTATACCTTGTTATGCCCTGAATCTTGGTCCAACCAAAGGCTCATCTAAGGGAGGTTGCAGACTTCCAGAAATAGTGCAAATTGAGTCCACTTTTAGGGTTAGGGTTAGGGTTAGGGACTCATGGGAACTGTATTTTATTGTGGCACCAGAGCTCTCTGACAGAGAAGGCTCAATGTCTCAGAAAAAAATACAATTCCCATGATTCCCTAGCACTAACCCTAACCCTAAAAGTGGACTCAATTTGCACTATTTCTGGCAGTCTGCAACCCCCCTAAGTTATCCAGTTTTTTCCACAGTAGCCAATCACATGCTTCTTGACACATAAGGGCAATAGACCCCCCCCCCCGATGTTGTTTGCCTAGCAGCTAAGCAAAAAAAAAAAAAAAAACACCTGTCCAGATGATAGAAAAACTATTTTTTGAGACTCACAACTCCTTGAATCCCCCAGCCAGCATGACCATTTGCCATGTTGACTGGGAGATTCTGGGAGCTGTACTCCACAAAGTAGCTTTCCCCAACTTGTCCTGATTCTCAAAGAAAGTTTAGGGAGCATCATTACAGATCACATGGATGCCCTATGCTACTCCTAAAAAACTCAAATGATTGGGTGATATTCCACACTTGTTGCTCTGCTACCCGAGATTTGTTGTTGTGACACCATGAGGAGGGCTTCCATGCGATGGCTTCCCAAGTCTGTCTTCTTGTTCAGAATTGCCTGAAGTTATACCAAATGCCAGTAGGGAAAGCTAGTCCCAAATATAAACCCGAAGAACAAGCCCTCTGAAGAGAGTGACTAGACAGGGGATTGTCTTCCTCTAAATCAGGGGTGAGCATCTCATGGCCTTCCAGAGCTGTTGGACTGCATCTCCCATGATTTCTCACTATTAATGTGTTGACTGTAAGGTGCAAAAACATCTCTGGAGGCTCATAAGTTGCCCATTCCTACCCTATAAATGTAGGATGAATCCATATGTCAGGGTACTTGCAGTGGCTCAAGTGGTTAAGACGCTGACTCTGTTGATTGCAAGATTGACAGGTTGGCAGTTCGAAGCCCAGGTGCTGCATGATAGGGTGAGCTCCTGTCACTAGTCCCAGCTTCTGCCAACCTAGCAGTTTGAAAGCATGAAAATGCAAGTAGATAAATAGGTACCACTTCAGTGGGAAGGTAAACAGCATTCTGCGCAATCATGCTGGCACATCATCACAGAGTAGTCTCTGACAATGCTAGCTCTTCGGCTTAGTAACGGAGATGAGCACCACCCCCTATGGTCGGACATGACTTGACAACCTTGTCAACAGGGAATAAATACCTTTACCTTTACCTATCCATACGTTACCTTGACTTCTAAAGAGCATTAGGAACAAGGTAACAACCTAGACAATGAGGAAATTGAAATAGTTAAAGAATTGTCATACCTTGAATCAAACATTGAGCAGAATGGAGACTGCAGTCAAGAGATATGAAGAAGAGTAGGAATGGGAAGGGCAGCCATCATGAAAGAGCTAGACAAGATCCTAAAGAGCAAAGCTATACAATTGAGTGCTAAAGTTAGACTCATCCAAGCCATTGTATTTCCCATCATTATGAACAGATGTGAGAGTTGGACAGTGAAGAAGGCAGATACGAGGAAATTCAATGCCTTTGAGATGTGGTGCTGGAGAAGCATGTTGAGGATACAGTGGATGACCAAAGAGACAAACAAATGGTGTGCGAACAGATTAAGCTTGAAATACCCCTAGAAGCCAAGATGATCAAATTGAGGCTATTGTACTTTGGCCACATCACGAGAAGGCATGACTCATTGGAAAAGACAATAATGCTTGGAAAGTGTGAGGAAGACCACACAGGCCAGATGGCTGGACTCAATTAGGGAGGTTATAAGCCTGAATCTGCAGAACCTAAGCAGAGCAGGGGATGATGGGGGTCTTGGAGATGTTTCATCCACAGGATCACCATGAGTCAAGGTCAACTTGAGGGCAGTTAACAACAACAACTAGAAAGGAGGGAACCTTAACTCTTGCCATTGCACAACTCCATAATGCAATTAGAAAGGCAGACTGCCATTTAAACAAGGACATTTGTGACTTCATAAAAGTATTTGACAATATGTGACCGCACTCCAACAATAGGGAGCTTTTGTTGCCAATATTTAACCAATCACATAACCAGCATTCCACTGGATAGTTTTTCAGTCTTGCTGTTACTTTTAGTGTAATGAGAGACCAGGATCTGGACTTAACTATTGTGGTTTGTGCTGTCTGGGCCATGGCTGTTGGCAAAACTTCTTATTGACTTGCACAGTGGGCACATTTTGGCATGGATGTCACTGAAGGAGAATAAATATAGAACATAACAGTGTTATTAATTTACAGAGTCACTTTTCAGAGCACAACTTTGCATTAGAGTGCAGCATCAATTAAAGCAAATGTATCTCTGCACCATCTGGCCCCAGTGGACTTTAAACACTGTTTCCGTTCTCCACTCAGGATTGCATTCTCTTTCTCTCTCTCTCTCTTAGCTCCTTGTGTGTTATCATTTTTAGTAAATTCAGAAACCCCAAGTTAAAATGCAGTTAACAGCCAAACTAGTAGCCATCCATAAAATCAAAAATCAAATCCAGACATTGATTTCTGCTTAGTGGCCACTCTGAAGTGAAAGAGCAACTGGTCAGGACTTTTAGGAACATATAAATTGGAATGGACCAAGCTGGAGTGAACCAAGGATCCAACTAGTGCATCCTTCCCCAACCCACCACTTTCCAGATGTATTGAACTACAGATCCCGTCATCCCTGAGCATGATGGTCAGTGCTGTCTAGGATTGTAGTCCAACACATTTGGAAGGTACCAAATTAGAGAAGGCAGATCTTGTCCAATTTCCCCTACAATAATCAATCAGAAGGAGTCTGGAAACTCTCAAACACAGGGCAGAAATGTGACGTATTGCCCCCGCCCCCCCCAGCATCTAGCATTCAGATGCTTAATGCAGCTCCCTCCACCCAATCTGGTGCCCTCCAGATGTATTGGACTAGTTTTCAGAATCCCTTAGACAGTTAGTTGGGAGATTCTAGGAGCTGCCATCCAATGCATCTGGAAGGTGCCAGGTTGTGGAAGTGTACTTGATTGTCTTTGCATACATCAGGTCCACTTAGCTGTCATGGCTGGACTATTTGTCCTGTTTTAACAGCAGGACCAACCTGGAGGTTGGACTTACATCTTGTGGCAGTGAATGCTTACATTAATTGTAATTAATTGTGGAGGACTACAGCGGGCCCTTGGTATCCACTGGAGTTTGGTTCCAGGACCACTACCACCCCCCATGGATGCCAAAATCTATGGATACTCAAGTCCCATTGAATACAGTGGCATAGTAAAATGGTGTCCATTATATAAAATGGCGAAATCAAGGCTTGCCTTTTGGAATTCATGTATTCTTTGAATATTTTCAAACCGTGGATGGTTGAATCCATGGATAAAAAAAATCAGTGGATACAGAAGGCTGACTTACTTTCTTTGTCATTTTTGGATCTGCTGCCAGTCAGCTTCAGCAGATGACCCTTGTCTTCTTGTGTTATGAAAGAGGAGGGACAATCAATTTCCTTTTGATCTGAGAAGTCACTAGTTGCTGGTGAAGATGACTGGGAGTAGGGTCAGGGTTGACAAAAGGAAGTCATTCTTTTCTTTTGGCTGCCAGCTGGAAACTGAACATTAGACTACAGTGGATGGTCTGAGACTTCAAGTCCTGAGAATCAGAAGGCAAGAGCCTGAGAACCTTCCTTGTGACTCTCCTCTAGTGCAGCAACTTTGCTTCCTTTATTATGCATTTACAGTGCACCAGTGGGGCTGGTCCAGGAAATTTGGTGAATAATAATAATAATAATAATAATTTGTATCCCGCCCCTCTGAGAACAATCGAGGCGGCTAACAGCAATTTAAAATTACAAACAATATAAGTCCAAAAAGGCCCCAAAACCCACCCACCCATTAAAAAAGTATTAAACCAAAAGTTAAACTCACATTAAGAATATTTAAACAAAGCCTGAACTTTAATTACACTTAAGTTTAAAAGGGTGCATTTGTTGTTGTTGTTGTTGTTGTTGTTGTTGTGTGTCATCAAGTCATTTCTGACTTATGGCAAACTTATCATGGTTGTGGTTTTTTTTAGTTTTTTTTAATTTTTTTTGGCAAGAATTGTTCAGAGGGGGGTTGCTTTTTGCTTTCCTCTGAGGCTGAGGTCTGGTCTGCACTGCTTTAATTGCCCTGGCTCAGTGCTAGGGGATCCTGGGATTTGTAGTTTGTTGGGGCACCAGAGCGTTCTGAAGGAGAAGGCTAAATAGCTCACAAAACTACAAATCCCAGAATGATCATTGAACCATGGCAGTTACGGCGGTGTCAGATTCCATTATTTCTGTAGTGTAGAGTAGACCTGAGAGAGAATGACTTACCCAAGGTCACCCCAGTGGGTTTCCATGGCCGAACAGGGATTGAAACCCTAGTCTCCAGAGTGGTAGCCCAGTGCTCAAACCACTACACCATGTCTCACATTTATTATGCTTATGGGCAAAATCCTGCACCGGGAGGCATACCATACGTCCTCCACCTAGACAGACATTTCAGAAAGGACAGAAGAGGAGAGTCCAGCTAGGTTCCTGCAGATCATCTTGTGGCAGTGCATGAATGCCTATGTTAATTGTACACTGTACATTGTGTGGAGGAGTACAATGCAACCACCATTGGGGTTGGATTGTAAATCCACTGGGATTTGGTTACAGGGCCCCCCATGGATGCCAACATTGAAACTACAGACACAGCAGGGGCAAGTTTCCTTTTCTGCACCTGCCTGGCATGCTGCCGCAGCATATTTCATAATCGCACTTCTGGGATGATCTTTTGGGGCAGTTTTGGGAGACTTTTTGGCAGTTCAGACCAATTCAGTCTGATTATTTTTTTTTATGGGGGGAGCTTTGAGGGGCTTCTGGGAGGTCACAAGGGCCACATGTAGGTTGCTCTTTGCCCACCCCTGTTATAAATAGATGCACAGGCCAGGCGTCCTCTGGGACATCTATGGGATCTTTTGGGGATCCTGGTGTCCAGCTGTTGGAATATAGCTGGATGTTTTTCCATCATCTCCCTCCCCACTGACCAGTAGTAAATGGCTGGTGTGTGTGTGTGTGTGTGTGTGTGTGTGAAGTAGCTAAAAGCGGGGTCCAGGGGAAAGTTGGTTGTTGCACAGTCACAAGAGAATTCTGACTTCCACAAAAACCACCAAAATGATTTACTGTGGCTACATCCACACTGCAGAAATTATCCAGGTTGACCCCACTTTTAACAGCCATGGCTCAATGCTATGGAATTCTCTAGTTTTGTTAGACAGTTAGCTTTCTCTGTCAGAAAGCTCTGGTGCTGACAAACTACAATTCCCAGAATTCCATAGCACTGACTTGTGGCATTTAAATGGGTGTCAACCTGGATTTTTTTTCTCCGGTGCGGATGCAGCCACAGATGTAAACTGGGCTTATCATCTCTGTGACTCATTAAGAGGATGCCAGTCTCTGGCATTAATTTTATGTTGGTGTTTTTATTTATATCCTGCCTTAGGTTACTTAATTAATTTATTAGCCTATATCCCCACCTTGGATCCTGTGTTGGGAGAAAGGTAGAAAATAAATTATACGAATAAATAAATTTATATTATGTTACATTACTGCGCAAAAAACAAATCACCTTAGCAGAATGACAATGAAAAATCCCATCCGCTGTCCCTACCCACCTTTAAGCTTGACAGAGGACAGCTATATTGAGGGGTTTTTTTGGGGGGAGGACATTTCACTCCCACCCACCCAATGGAAGGGAATGAACGAGATTAAAAATAGCTACGTGTCCACGGGAAAGACAAAGGAAATAAAAAATATTCTTGATTAGTATAATAACTGTAAAAGAGCACTCGTGAAGAAGCAATGAAGAATTTGTGCTAAATCGCAGTCCAGTGCTCCAGCCACAGAATAATGGATATAAACCCAGTAACAAAATCAAGTCAAAATCAAGGTGCTGGGTGTTATCAGTACGCTGATGACACCCAAATCTATTTCTCCATGTCTCGTTCGTCGGCCTCGAATTCCAGTGGCATCTCTTCTCTCAATGAATGTCTTCGGGTGGTAATGGGCTGGATGAGGAAAAACAGATTGAAGTTGAATCCAGACAAGACGGAGGTGCTCACGGTAGCGGCCCCGAAACCAAGAATTGGGTTGCAACCTCCAGTCCTGGATGGGGTCACATTCTCCTCCAGTGACTGTGTTCGCAGTCTGGGGGTGCTCCTTGACTCGTCGCTCCTGATGACGAATCAGGTTAATGCGACGGTCAGGAGCGCCTGTTACCAGCTTCGGCTGATACGCCAGCTGCGCCCTTTTCTGGGAGTAAGGGATCTCAAGACTGTTGTGCACGCGCTGGTAACCTCACGTCTAGATTTCTGCAATGCACTCTACATGGGGCTACCCTTGTGCCTTGTTCGGAAACTTCAGTTAGTACAAAACATGGTGGCCAGGTTGTTGTCAGGTACATCTAGGAGGGACCACATCACTCCGGTCTTGCAGTCCCTCCACTGGCTGCCTATTGGTTTCCGGGCACAGTACAAGGTGTTGGTTATCACCTTTAAAGCCCTAAATGGCTTGGGTCCAAACTATCTTAGAGATCGCCTCCTCCCCTATAATCCTCCCCGCGCTCTCCGTTCTTCTGGGAGGAATCTTCTGCAGCTTCCAAAAACTAGGCTTGCAGCGACCTCCCAGAGGGCGTTCTCTGCTGTCGCCCCCAAACTCTGGAACGAGCTGCCAGACGAGATCCGTCAGTTGACATCTCTAGACAGCTTCAAGAGAGCTGTTAAGACGGATCTCTTCTGGCAGGCCTTTCCAGACTAAATGTCCCGGCCTCAGGACTATGGGATCACGGGATTCTGGGACTTGGGGATTCTTTTTTAAAATTGTCCTCATAGCCCTTGTGAGCATCAAGCTGCATGGCTTGCTGGGTTTAATTAAGTGTTTGTTATTGTTTATGATTATTACTGTTTTTAACTGATATCTAGTTTAATTGTTTTTTAAGGGGGGGAGTTGTTATGAAGTTATGTATTTTAGCTCTGTATGTATTTTTAGCTTTGTAAACCGCCTAGATTGGTTCGCCACCAGGCGGTATATAAATAAATTATTATTATTATTATTATTATTATTATTATTATTATTATTATTATTATCTAAGAGCCAGCAACCCCAAAGCAGACTTTTACAGCATTTGGAGAACAACCCTGCACTCCCAATGACAATGGTCCAACCCCCAACCCATCAATATATTACTTACAATGGTCCAAAATGAGGATCATTGTGTAGTTAGTTGCAGTGTTAATGAATGGGTGCACAAAAGGGGGAGAAGCAATGTTGAACATGAAAATACTATTCCCTGTATCATTTGGGGGGAAATGCTGTAAAATTACACTACATGGTTAACATAATTAATATCAATGTGTTGCTTCTGGTTTCTGGGTCAAACTATTCCTTCATTAGGCTGATTTCCAGGATTGTCTGCTAATTAGAATAATAGAGTTGGAAGAGCTGTCTGGTACACTTTCCTGCCACCCAGGAATATCCAACCTACAAAAGCAATATACTTGCAGCCAGGCCTGCTAATGTCTATGAAACTATAGCTGGGATTTTCATTCTCTCCTGAAATGTGGCTGAGTAACGGCTTCTTCAGGGCCAGAAATAATTGTGCCCTTCTGATCTCCTACCTGAATCTTATTTTTTTATCCACAGACCTTTCTGTTTCATATAATTGCATATTATAATGACATGAATTTCAGCTTTGTTTAGCTTGTGTAGAGCAATATTAGATCAAAACGTACAATGGAGACAAGCCTAATATCTCAGTATAAGCGATTCTTTAATAGTATCGTACAAAGACAACTTTTTTTTCTCTTAAGCACAAGGGGGGGAAATATCTTGGTTCATCACCTGAAGTTGGAGGTTTATATAAGCTGTTTATCATAATGGTATCATCACTAAATGCTCTTCTCCTATCAAAACCTAATCACATATCCACATTTCAACCCACAGTTCTTGCATTAGCATATTGACTGAACAAATAAGGCTTTTTAGTCACTCTGCTGATCCAAGGTTAGTCATTTGTTTATTACTATATAAATTGATAGACAGAAAGTTTGAATCTTGGATTAAATGTGCCATCTTCTAGCATATAGCTGAGGTGAAGGAGGAAAAGAACTTGTCTTTTACCTAGCTTGCAATCCTAACTACACATATCTGAGAGTAAGCGCCACTGAACACAGTGGGGCTTACCTCTGAGTAAGCATATATAGGATTGCAGTGTACGGGTACAATTCTGGACCCAACTGTGTGGTAGTTGACAGCACTGAAAGTACTGGGTTTTATTTCTGAGTAAAGATGCATTAGACTGGATTGTCAGTCAGATCAGAGAGATTGTTTTAAAAAGGTGATCCAGAGCAGATGTCAAAACCTGTCCCCACTTTACCCTGGCACAGCTGCCTGAAGTTGCTGTATGCAGTTGAACATCCAGCCTGCTCAGGAGAAAAAGTTTACCCTACCTCTGATGACTCCAGAGTCTACATAACCCTGCTATATTCTATGATTTGGTCACATTGGAATGGGATGGATTTAGTGGGGGATAGTATTGACCACTGGCTTTTTTTATCAGCTGTCTGGCTAGTCTGTTTGGTGCTGTGTTTTTAATGCATGTTTCCTATATGATGGCAATGTCAATAGTTTGATCCAGGGGTGGTCAAAGTGTGACCATGTTTCTGCACCCCTCCATACCTTTGGCTGCTTGCCCTCAGTACTTTCAGACTCCCCAGAGTTATCTTTTTCTGGCCACTGAATCAATGAGCTTTGCCTTTCTTGGAAGCCTCCAGAAGTGGCAGTTCACATTTTCTGTAGATTACAGACACACACCTCTCCACTGTTTAATATTTTTAGAAATCAGTTTTTTATAACTCCTACTTCTGGATTCCCCCCCCCCCTCCCTTTGGGGCTTTTTGGCAGTGCATGAGAAACACCTGGTGGCGCATTGGTTAAATGCCTGTGCTGCAGCCACTAATGCATCTGAGGAAGTAGACTGAAGTCTACGAAAGTTCATGCTGCCAATTTCTTTCTTTCAGTTAGTCTCAAAGGTACTACAAGATCTCTCTACACAAGGTTGTGAGATCAATACCAGCCAGGGGCTCAGGCTTGCCTCAGCTTTGCATCCTTCCGAGGTTGTTAAAATGAGTACCCAGCTTGTTGGGGGCAGTTGGCTTACACATTGTGAACCGCTTAGGGAGTGCTTTACTGCACTGATAAGCGATATATAAATTTACTTGCTATTGCTTCCCCCCATAGGGTCCTGGAGAAGAGGACTAGCCCCTAGATCCATCACAGTCACCCAACCCTGGTAATTGCTGCAAGTCGCTGTGCAAATAGTGTAAGAGGTGGGACATACAATTGTAACATGAAAAGGAAAAGCACCTTTTCTCCACAATCCTCCTCCTTCCCCCAAATATATCAGCTATGTACAAGAGCATAGCTTATTCCTTTCAGAAGGTCTGTGCTATAGGAACAGTTCCCAGTGAGTTACAGCCGTTATCTGTAATCAAAAGATAGCATCCTTTAAGCATCTATATGGAAATATTGACTGATGTAGCTTGGTAATTTGACTCAAGGGCATCGGAAGCTGCCTTGCTAACGATAGTTATGTAATTCTAAAGTGCTCATCTCATTACTGCTGTGTGCTGCTCAATGAGCAATGCAGGGGTCATTATTCCATCCTTCTTGCTGCAAATATTTCTTCTCCCTCCACCCCTCTATTCCCTCCCTTTTGGATAAAAAAAACAGATTGCATTTCTAGGAGAAGAAGAAGGCATTGACCCTGTGATCTAGCAATGACACAAAAGAACTTTGAAACTACCCATCGACACCACAAATTATTGTGACATGTCTTCCAAGTATCAACTTTTCCCTGTGAGGAGATCTCCCCATAAGAAGAAAGGAAGCACATGCTGGGTGTGGACATGCACTTACATCATGGGCACTCACTGCCTATGCTCAAAGCAATTTATTCTGCATATTAGGATGTTCATTATTATTATTATTAATATTATTATTATTAAAGTTTATTTGTAAAGCGGTGTCAATGTACACAGCGCTGTACAAAAAGACAAACAAGCATAAAATAGAATAAAAACCTGCCAAAGGCGTACAATCTAAAATACAAAACAATAGATAAAATAATAAAAGTCAATTAAAACAAAAAACAATTACAACAATTAATTAGCAACATCCATTGTTCATGGGATGTCCTGAAACATTTAGGCTCCAAGTGTCCAGAGTGGGCCAAATGACCTGATCTAGAGCTTTGTGTGGTTTGTGAGCATTAGAGCACAGGACTATAAATGTGTATAGATCCTGAAGGAGTTACCTACCAAAAATGGCACATCCATGGTGAATTGTCTTTGTTTATATATTTATATATGAATGCTCATCTTATAATGTGAAATCAGCATATAGTACACTTCCCTGATCCCACTCTGTAAAATTGGCAAAGGAAACTCATAATAGGATGGAGCCATGTCACACCAGTAAGTGTTCCAACTTACTATGGGAAAATTGTAGGAAGTGTAACATCATGCCACTATGTGTTTCCCCACCCACCAATAGATGGTTAGAGTTAAATTAATAGCATGGTAAAATCACTCCTCAACATTGTGGAAACAAAGCAGGAGAGTATCACATAGTTCATGAAATGAGTACTGTATTTTCCAGCGTATAAAATGACTTTTTAATCCAGGAAAATCTGGGTTAAAGTCGGGGGTCACCTTATACACCGAGTATAAGGAGGAGGAGGAAGAGGGGGGGGGAGGACAGAGGTGGGGGTGAGAAGAAGCCTTAGGAGGATGAGAGGAACCCTAAGGCGATCCTCTCCTGGGGTTTTCTTGGCAAGACTGGTTCAGAGGAGGTTTGCAATTGCCTTCCCTCGAGGCTGAGAGTGTGTGACTTGTCCAAGTTCACCCAGTGGGTTTCATGGCAGAGTGGGGAATCAAACCCAGGTCTCCAGAGAGGTAGTCCAACACTCAGACCACTACACCATGCTGGCTCCTATTCCTACTTACTATCTATGAAACAATTACAGATTTTTATGTTGTTCTTGTGTGTCTTCAAGTCCTTTCCGACTTATGGCGACCCTAAGGCAACCTTATCATGGGGTTTTCTTGGCACGTTTCTTCAATTGGGGGTTGCCATTACCATCCTCTGAGGCTGAGAGTGTGTGACATGCCCAGGGTCACTTACTTGGCCGCAAATTGTACATACCCCAGAATGCATCACCTAATATATTGGCAGTCCTTTCCCCCAACACTTTCTCATTTCACCCCAACCATCTCATAGCTGGGAGATGGAAATAAATTTTAAAGCAGAATTTAAATCTGGACTATTTTTTAAAAAGTAAGGTCCAAAACACACTGCAGAAATAAATGCTAGGGAACATGGGAGCTGTGGTTTGTTGTGTTTATTAGTGACAGTTTTCCTGCTAAGTACCTGCATGTCATAAGCATTTGAATTAAAATTACCATATTGAAATCAAATTTGATGTTTTTTTAATTTTTAGTTGGTGTGCGTTGGAAGAGGGGTCGTCTTATATGCCCAGTCGTCTTATATGCGGGTAGTTCTAGACTGTTCACATACAAAAGGAGTGCTCCCCCCAATACTGTGCCATCATTTAAAGACCATTTATGAAAAACACATGTTTGTGGTTTCCCTTTCTTTTCTGTTTAGGGTATTTGATATAGTCTAGCAATCTGCTCTTTCTCTCCTGCCCCGCATATTTTCTCCAGTGCTGGCCAGCCTGCCTGTTTCCTTGCTTGCTCTGAATGTTGGGATAATTGCATGCTGTTCTCAGAACTCTAAATCAAATCATGGCTCCTGCGAAATGAAGTTTTCTGGATACAAAGAGCTCCTGACCACATAGATCATGATCTGTTCTTGGACACTGCTCTCTCGAGGGAAGTCACCAAAGGTCATTCATTCTTCTATTGCCTCCTCCATTTGAGAGCTGTTGTTCTAATGGGTGTCTCTTCCATCCAATTGTACTTTATAAACAGAATGACATATATCTGATGCAAAAATCTTTATAATTTAATTGTTTCAACATGTTGATCATTTCTTTGCTGTAACTTGTTTTTAATGGATTGAGGAAACATATTTCTTTACAGTCCATAACTGCTAGTGAATGTGTCAAGTAAAGTAACCACAATCACTTCCATTTTACAGATGATGGTGGAGAGAGGAAACGTGGAATGTGGTCAGTACTAGATTGTCCATGCTTATTGTAAAGATGTACAAAATGTATGCTATTAGTCCCATGGATCCTTCTGTCTTGATGAAAAATGGCATCATATGATCAGCATTTGTTGTTGTGTGCCTTCAAGTCATTTCCGACTTATGACAACCCTAAGGCAAGTCGTATCATGGGGTTTTCTTGGCAAGATTTGTTCAGAGGTGGTTTGCCATTGCCATCCTTAGAGGCTGAGGGAGTGTGACTTGCTCAAGGTCACACAGTGGGTTTTGTGGCCAAGCTGGGAATCGAACCCTGGTCTCCCAATGTCCTAGTTTAATGCTGAAACCATTACACCACATTGGCTCGCCATTCATCTGCAATGGTAAGATTTTCAAAAGTCTTGTTTTATATTAGTTCAGAATCTGGCATTATTTAACATTGTTGTTCATTCAAAGGCTTAACTACACATGGTTTCTGATTGAGAAGACAGTCTCACTGTACCTCTCTTTGTTCTAAGCCAGTGTTGGCAACTTGCAGCTCTAAAGGTGACATATGTCCCATAGCTAATGTGTCCTTTGGCTGAATTTTTAGACTTAAAGACTTCTGCAAGTGATCAGTTCAGGCCTCTGGCAAGAGAGATCTGAATTAATCATTAATTGTAGCAATGACCCAAGTGAAGCCTGTTTATTCCTTGGCACTGGAAGCCCACCGGACATATGAAAAGGTGTGACCAGAAGAGAAAGAAAATGGGGTGACTGAAAGAAAGAGGAGGTAGTGAATCCATGACTCTGGTCCTGTCCACCACCAGGACACAGACCCTAACAAATTAGCCCTTGATTCATAACAGGTTGCTCACCTTGGTATAAAACATGCTCATTGTGCCTCACATCAAATGTGTGATGTACATACATCCAATCTAGCCAGAGTTCCTTGGAATCCCTAGTCAATTGTGGATGGACTTCCTATGCACACTGGATTGCCAGAAGGGTGGTCATTTGGAGGACAAACTAGAGATTAAGTATGCAGCTATCCTTCATTTGCTTGGCTTTTTGTTTTATTATTATTATTATTATTATTATTATTATTATTATTATTATTATTATATTTCTATCCCACCCCTCTACTGAAGCAATCCCCAATGGCAGTACAACAACAACAACAAATCTTTATTGAAACAATCTACAAACTATATCAAACCATTAAAAGGGGAACAAAACCCAAAGCATGGAAAAGAGAACCAAACGGCATCATCAGCAAGGAAACACGTCAACAAGTAATAAAAATATAAAATATAAAATACAGAGCATTATCTACAGATAAAATAACAATTTTCAAAATAGAAAAATTAATAATAATAATAAATAATAAATTTTTATTTGTAGCCCGCCCCTCTGCAAGGCAATCGGGGCGGGGAACAGCAGTGTTTAAAAAGAACAGAGTTAAAAACATTCCCTCTCCCCACAATCCCATCCTCTCACCCCCCACCCTATCCCCTTAAAATAAAATTAAACCATGAACTAATTAAAATACAATATCAATCAAATTAATAACTTAAATTACAAATTTTAACATGGGGAGTCAGACAAATGGAACCTTACTATGGGCCGACAGTTATTCCGGGAAGGCCTGCCGAAAGAGATCCGTCTTTACCGCTTTCTTAAAAGCAGCAAGGGTAGTACCGTATTTTTCGCCCTATAGGGCGCACTTTTTCTTCCCCTAAATATGCGTGGGGAAGTGAGTGCGCCCTATAGGGCGAAGGGGCCGAGGCCGTGGGGAGAAGGAGCCCTCCTTCCCCCCGCGACCTCAGTCTTTGAATGGACTGGTGCTGGGATCGAAGCGATCCCGGCGCCAGCCCATTGAAAGACTGAGGCCACGGGGAGAAGGAAGGCTCCTTCTCCCCGCGGCCTCAGTCTTGGAATCGGCTGGTGCCGGGATCGAAGCGATCCCGGCCCCAGCCGATTGAAGACCGAGGCCGGCGGGGGAAGGAGCCTTCCTTCCCCCCCCCCCCCGGCCTCGGTCTTGGAATGGGCTGGTGCCGGGATCGTTTCGATCCCGGCACAAGCCCATTCCAAGACCGAGGCCGGGGGGAGAAGGAGGGCTCCTTCTCCCCCCGGCTTCAGTCTTTCTATGGGCTTGTGCCGGGATCGCTTCGATCCCGGCACAAGCCCATAGAAAGACTGAGGCCGGGGGGGAGAAGGAGCCCTCCTTCCCCCCCCAGCCTGAGTCTTGGAATGGGCTTGTGCCGGGATCGCTTCGATCCCGGCACAAGCCCATAGAAAGACTGAGGCCGGGGGGGAGAAGGAGCCCTCCTTCCCCCCCCAGCCTGAGTCTTGGAATGGGCTTGTGCCGGGATCGCTTCGATCCCGGCACAAGCCCATAGAAAGACTGAGGCCGGGGGGGGGAGAAGGAGCCCTCCTTCCCCCCCCAGCCTGAGTCTTGGAATGGGCTTGTGCCGGGATCGCTTCGATCCCGGCACAAGCCCATAGAAAGACTGAGGCCGGGGGGGGGGGGGGAGAAGGAGCCCTCCTTCCCCCCCCAGCCTGAGTCTTGGAATGGGCTTGTGCCGGGATCGCTTCGATCCCGGCACAAGCCCATAGAAAGACTGAGGCCGGGGGGGAGAAGGAGCCCTCCTTCCCCCCCCAGCCTGAGTCTTGGAATGGGCTTGTGCCGGGATCGCTTCGATCCCGGCACAAGCCCATAGAAAGACTGAGGCCGGGGGGGGGGGAGAAGGAGCCCTCCTTCTCCCCCCAGCCTGAGTCTTGGAATGGGCTTGTGCCGGGATCGCTTCGATCCCGGCACAAGCCCATAGAAAGACTGAGGCCGGGGGGGAGAAGGAGCCCTCCTTCCCCCCCCAGCCTGAGTCTTGGAATGGGCTTGTGCCGGGATCGCTTCGATCCCGGCACAAGCCCATAGAAAGACTGAGGCCGGGGGGGGGGGGGAGAAGGAGCCCTCCTTCTCCCCCCAGCCTGAGTCTTGGAATGGGCTTGTGCCGGGATCGCTTCGATCCCGGCACAAGCCCATAGAAAGACTGAGGCCGGGGGGGAGAAGGAGCCCTCCTTCCCCCCCCAGCCTGAGTCTTGGAATGGGCTTGTGCCGGGATCGCTTCGATCCCGGCACAAGCCCATAGAAAGACTGAGGCCGGGGGGGGGGGGAGAAGGAGCCCTCCTTCCCCCCCCAGCCTGAGTCTTGGAATGGGCTTGTGCCGGGATCGCTTCGATCCCGGCACAAGCCCATAGAAAGACTGAGGCCGGGGGGGAGAAGGAGCCCTCCTTCCCCCCCCAGCCTGAGTCTTGGAATGGGCTTGTGCCGGGATCGCTTCGATCCCGGCACAAGCCCATAGAAAGACTGAGGCCGGGGGGGGGGGGGAGAAGGAGCCCTCCTTCCCCCCCCAGCCTGAGTCTTGGAATGGGCTTGTGCCGGGATCGCTTCGATCCCGGCACAAGCCCATAGAAAGACTGAGGCGGGGGGGGGGGGGAGAAGGAGCCCTCCTTCCCCCCCCAGCCTGAGTCTTGGAATGGGCTTGTGCCGGGATCGCTTTGATCCCGGCACAAGCCCATAGAAAGACTGAGGCCGGGGGGGGGGGGGGAGAAGGAGCCCTCCTTCCCCCCCCAGCCTGAGCCTTGGAATGGGCTTGTGCCGGGATCGCTTCGATCCCGGCACAAGCCCATAGAAAGACTGAGGCCGGGGGGGAGAAGGAGCCCTCCTTCCCCCCCCAGCCTGAGTCTTGGAATGGGCTTGTGCCGGGATCGCTTCGATCCCGGCACAAGCCCATAGAAAGACTGAGGCCGGGGGGGGGGGGGAGAAGGAGCCCTCCTTCCCCCCCCAGCCTGAGTCTTGGAATGGGCTTGTGCCGGGATCGCTTCGATCCCGGCACAAGCCCATAGAAAGACTGAGGCGGGGGGGGGGGGGGGAGAAGGAGCCCTCCTTCTCCCCCCCCCCCCTCAGTCTTGGAATGGGCTTGTGCCGGGATCGAAACGATCCCGGCAGCAGCCCATTCCAAGACCGAGGCCGGGGGGGGGGGGGGGGAAGGAAGGCTCCTTCCCCCACCGGCCTCAGTCTTCAATCGGCTGGGGCCGGGATCGCTTAGATCCCGGCACCAGCCCATTCAAAGACTGAGGTCGCGGGGGGGGGGGGGGGGAAGAAGCCCTCCTTCCCCCCGCGACCTCAGTTCAATGGGCTGGTGCTGGGATCGGTCTCCAATCCCAGCACCAGCCCATTGAACAACCGGCCTCCGGCTAAAGGGAGGAATCCTTTTTTCTTGGATTTTCCCCCTTAAAAATTGGGTGCGCCCAATATGCCGGAGCGCCCTATAGGGCGAAAAATACGGTAATAAGACGGATCTCGTCCGGCAGGCCATTCCAGAGCCTGGGAGCGGTTGCAGAGAAGGTCCTCTGGGAGGTCAGCGACAGCCTGGTCTTTATTGGCTGTAACAGATTCCTCCCAGAGGACCGGAGGGCGCGGGGGGGATCATATGGGGAGAGGCGGTCCCGCAGATAAGATGGACCCAAGCCATGTAGGGCTTTAAAGGTCAAAACCAACACCTTGTACTGCGCCCGGAAACTAATTGGCAGCCAATGGAGGGATTTGAGCACTGGTGTTATGTGCTCCCTCCTCGATGTTCCTGTAATCAATCTGGCTGCCATATTCTGTACCAATTGAAGTTTCCGGGTTAGGCACAAGGGTAGCCCCATGTAGAGCGCATTGCAGAAATCCACACGTGAGGTTACCAGGGCGTGTACCACAGCTTCCAGATCCCTCATATCCAGATAAGGGCGCAGCTGGCGTATCAGCCGAAGCTGATAACAAGCACTCCTGACCACCGCATTCACCTGACTAGTCATGTGAAGCGATGAGTCAAGGAGCACCCCCAGACTGCGAACACAGTCCTTAGAGGAGAGTGTGACTCCATCCAGGACTGGAGACTGTATTCCCAAATCTGGTTTCGGGCCTGTAACTGTGAGTACCTCCGTTTTGTCTGGATTCAACTTCAATCGGTTTTTCCTCATCCAACCCATTACCGCTCTGAGACAGTCATTAAGAGGGGAGGCGCCATCTGAAGTCTGAGACGATGATCTGGTCATGGAGAGATATATCTGGGTGTCATCAGCGTACTGAAGACACCGAGCTCCATGCCTCCGAATGATCTCACCCAGCGGCTTCATGTAAATGTTAAATAACATCGGGGACAGGATGGCGCCCTGAGGGACGCCACAATTAAGCTCAATTTTGGAAGAGCAACTGTCCCCGAGCCTCACCCTCTGGGATCTGCCCGAGAGGAAGGAACGGAACCACTGCAAAGCAGTGCCTCCAATTCCTAACTCTCTCAGGCGATCTAAGAGGATGGCATGATCTATAGTGTCAAAGGCCGCTGAGAGATCCAAGAGCACCAACAAGGTCACACTACCCCTGTCGATACTCAAGCGGAGGTCATCGGTCAGAGCAACCATGGCAGTCTCCACTCCATATCCTGTCCTGAAGCCGGTTTGAAATGGGTCAAGATAATCGGTTTCATCCAAGACTGCTTGGAGTTGGGAAGCAACCGCTCGCTCGATCACCTTGCTCAAAAAGGGGAGCAGGGAGACTGGTCTAAAGTTGTTTCTATCCAGGGGATCCAGGGAAGGCTTTTTCAGGAGTGGCCTAACTGCCGCCTCCTTTAAACAAGATGGTATATTGCCCTCCCTGAATGACGTGTTGATTGTGTCCCGAAGGAACACCTTCAACGCGTCCCCCCCCTGGACGACCAGCCATGATGGACAAGGATCGAGAGGGCAAGTCGTCTTTCTCACACTTCCAAGCAGCTTGTCCACGTCATCGGTACTCACAGATTGTAGTTGATCCAGTAAAATACCATCAACGGAGTTCCTGGATGCCTCGTCTACGGATTCTGCCAAAACAGTGGCGTCTAAGTCGGCTCTTATCCGAGAGATTTTATCTGCAAAGTGAGTATTAAAGGCCTCACAGCAGGCTATCGTTGGGTTAAGTAGGGGGTTCGGCGCAGGAGGAACCTTCGTCAACTCCCCCACCACCCTAAACAGCTCTGCCGGGTGAGACTCTGCAGACGCAATGCGTGCAGAACAGAAAGATTTCCGCGCTGCACGCAAAGCCTCCCTATAGGAATCAAGATGCTTCCTAAGGCGAGTCCTGTCGGATGAGAGATGAGTCTTTCGCCATTCGCACTCTAGTCGTTGTCCAGCTCGTTTCATCCTCCTAAGCTCCTCGGTATACCAGGGCTTACGATTTGAAGCGGGCTGGAAAGGACGCTTGGGAGCGATTGTGTCAATAGCCCTAGTGAGATCGGTGTTCCAAGTATCTACTAGGGCTTCGACAGAATCACCGGCGTTACCAACCATTAAACCCTCTAAGGCTTTCTGGAAACCAATTGGATCCATTAGCCTTCGAGGGCGGACCGTTCTAATAGGTCCGCCACCCCCGGGAGGGTGGATAGTAGCCTTTAGTTCTGCCCTGATCAGAAAATGATCCGTCCATGACAGTGCGGAGGTGTTTTTGACCTCTGCCCACGGATATTCCTGCTCCGTACTAAAGACCGCATCGAGGGTATGACCAGCACAATGCGTAGGCCCGTTAACCAATTGGGATAGGCCCATGTTAGTCATGGTATCCATGAACTCCCGAGCCGCGCCAGTTAGATCTTGCAAACTGGTTTCGAGAGGGATGTTGAAATCGCCCAGAACCAAAAGTCTGGGCGATTCCAGCAGCAACTCAGAAACCAGGGCGGTCAGCTCGGTTAGGGAGTCTGTTAGGCAACGGGGTGGCCGGTATACCAACAGAATCCCCAAACTATCCCTGGTCTTCAGGCTAAGGTACATACACTCGATGCGTGTCGTTTTCCAGATAGGCTTTCTGATCATGGTTAAAGAGTTCCTATAAACCAAGGCTATACCACCCCCCCGCCCACTTTCCCTCACCTGCTCACTGACTGAGTACCCAGCTGGGAGGGCCTGCGCCCAAGTCACGGAGCTGGTATCCCCCAGCCAGGTCTCAGTGAAGCATGCCAGGTCGGCTGCCTCATCCACCAGGAGATCGTGGATGATGTGTGTTTTGTTCTTGACCGACCTGGCATTGCAGAGGAGCAGATTAAGGGTCAGTGGAATGGCTGGAACGTTCCCCAAGTTATCCTGGGAAGCAGAGCCAACAGAAGGAGGGATAGATATCAAACATCGATCCCTCCTTCTTTTGTAACATCTGTTGGCTCTGTTGCCGCCATACCTCCCCCTCCCCCACACCACCTGAATGTCCGCTCCCAGGCTATGGTCAGCTCCAATATGTAGAAGGGGAGATGGACACCCAGCTGACTCCAGTCTTTGATTTCAGCCACAGCTGCATGAAAACCCACGCAATTATAAATGGGAGGTGGTTAGTCAAGGCCATCCAATAGCTAGGGTGAGTCGGCAATGTTAAGGCCAAAAACAGTCTCAAAAATACAGTCCCAACTACCACGGGGGGGGGGGGGAAGGAAAGGCTCAATGGGGCCTCTATAGGCCCTGAAGATGGTCCCGCCCTCCTCCTCCTCCTCCTCTCCACGCCGCGAGGCCGGGGGTGTTGGGGCCAGGAACGGGGCCCAGATGGAGGACCCGCTGCCACCACTGCTGCTGGGGGGGGAAGGAAAGGCTCGATGGGGCCTTTATAGGCCCTGAAGATGGTCCCGCCCTCCTCCTCCTCCTCCTCTCCACGCCGCGAGGAGTGTAAAAGACCAACCCCTCTGAATCACTAGAACAAAAATAGATTACCCATAAACCGGCATGGCGGACCCTTTATCTACTAGTTTCCTGCTGCATAATATGGGAAGAGGGCCACTCTTTGAGTTACAAAAGGATTAACCCCTTCCAAAAGGAAAGTCAGTTTGGACTTGTCATCCCACTCCCTCCAACTAACAAGAAATGAGTTGAAGTAGTGGTCTTTGATGTTAGCATAAAGCTGACAGTGCAATAAGTAGTAGGCAAGATCTGCAATAGCAGAAGCCCCACATATGCAGATTCTATCTTGAACAGGAATATCCTGATAATGCCCTTGCAACATCCTAGGACCTTATCACACGGGGTCTAAAGCAGACAGAATCCAAACGAAACCCCATCCTATTGCGCTTTATTTGTCCGTGTGTTCACACGACGTCGCACACAACCCCGACACAACCCCGTGCTAATGCGGAATCTTCCCCGTTCTTTTGTCTTTCAGTTTTACCAGGTATTGCATTCGCGCGTTCGGAGTAATTGCGCATTAATTCTGCTTTCGCCGTACGTCTGATCGCCAAATACGTATCCTGGAGCATTTCCCCGTCATGACCCATGCTTCCTAGCGTGATTCTGGATGGGATCTTCTCACTTGTGTGTGAACAGCAAATACGTATCCAGGATGCGCTTCCATCGCCATATTGATAATTGCGCAATAACTCCAGTTGCGTCTGATCGCCATTTCCGTATTGTAGAGTCTATTCCGCAATAGTTCAGGATTAATTCTTATTTCGCTTTTCTGCTGCTTTGAGACCCCTGTGTGATAAGGTCCCTAGTTTCCGTTTGCTCAAACCGGAGCTGTACAAAGGCTGTGCGCAAGTCCCTTTTCATTGCAAAAGACAAATATCTTTCTTCTTGGAAAAAAAGATCTGGCCCTTGCTAACAATTTCAGAGATCTTATGGAAGACAGCGTATCTAGATCTAATTGCGCTCTAATGTCCATCACTCTTTGTTTAAACATGATTCTGGTATTGGACTTGCACAAATGAGCAGCCTCAATGTTCAAGCCCTGCTTTGAAAGTATTTTTGAAAAATTGGAAAGCCAGGAGTTACTTGTAGGCTTAAGTGCTTGTTCATTTAAACAGATCTTGGGCAATCTGTCATCATTCATTTGCGATGGTTTAATCCAGAAATTAAATAGCCTAAGGAGACATAGGTCAGAAATGGCTGCCATACCCAATTCAGCTCTGACTGCCTGGGCTGTAGAAGTTCTTAACACTCCCAGTATCAGTCTTAAAAATTTATTCTGGATTCTTTCCATATTCTTGAATGAAACAAATCCCCAAATTTCTGCTCTACAGATTAATACTGGCAACACCTTAGACTTTGTTGTTGTTGTTGTTGTTGTTAACTGCCTTCGCCTCAGTCTCGACCCATGGCGACCCTATGGATGATACATCTCCCGGCCCCCCTGTCCTCTACTGCTCTGCCCAGCTCCTGCAAACTCATAGTCTCTTTAATAGAGTCTATCCATTTAACATGTGGCCTTCCTCTCTTTCTACTTCCCTCCACCTTTCTTAACATTATTGTATTTTCCAATGATTTATGCCTTCTCATGATGTGTCCAAAGTATAACAGTCTAAGTCAGGGATAGGCAACCTTTTTGAGCCGGGGGCCGGGTTGCTGTCCCTTAGACAATTGGCGGGAGGCGAAGCACCAAAAATAAATAAATAAATAAATAAATATTTAAAAATTAAAAAATTAAAAAATATGCATGTACACTCTCTCAGCCCCAGAAAAGCCATGGCAAAACCCCTGTGGAGATTTTGCCAAGAAAACCCCAAGAACAAGTAATAACAACAATAATCAATATCATTGTGGCAGGCGGCAGCAGCAGGACCGGCCTGGGGCATCCGGCCCCCGGGCCTTGGGTTGCCTACCCCTGGTCTAAGTCTTGTCATCTTGGCTTCCAGGGAGGTTTCCGTCTTGATCTGTTCTAGGACCCATTTGTCTTTTTAGCTGTCCATGGGATCCTCAGCCCTCTTCTCCAGCACCACATCTCAAATGCGTTGATTTTCCTCCTATCTTCTTTCTGACTGTCCAGCTCTCACATCCATCCATGGTAATAGGGAATACGATGGCTTGTATGATTCTAACTTTTGTGCTGAGTTGTATGTCTTTGCATTTTAGGATCTTTTCTAGTTCTTTCATAGCTGCCCTCCCTATTCTTAATCTTCTCCTGATTTCCTGGCTGCAGTCCCCATTTCTCTCAATGTTTGATCCCAGATATGAGAACTCTTTTACTATTCCTGTTTCCTCATTGTCTAGTTTGAATGTGTGTAAGTTCTTGGTGGTCATACCAAGCATGAACAAATACCAAGCATGTGAGAACTAATAGCATGCTTAATATTCTATTTGGGCCGCAGTTCTCCATTGTGCTATTCTGTATCCTTCCCCATTTTCTGAAATTGGCATCACTGACCAGATTGTAAAAGCCATTGCTCCCCCTTCCCACTTGTTTACTGTTCTGTGCTAAGACTCAGGCTGCATCTGCACTGCAGAATTCATTCAGTTTGACACTGCTTTAACTGTCATGGTTCAATCCTGTGGAATCCTGGAATTTGTAGTTTGTGAAGCCTCATCACACTCTGAGAGAGAAGGCTAAATATCTCTCAAAACTACAAATCTCAGAATTCCATATAATTAAGCCATGGCAGTTCAAGTGGTGTCAAACTGCATTATTTCTGCAGTGCAGATGCAGCCATGTCTTTAGACATGTCTTTAGACTTGGGATGCTTTTTCAGCCATACAAAAGATGTAGGAAGGGGCATCAGTGTCTTCAGAGTCTCACATGACAAATACTATTGAGATGTCATTGTGATATACCATTAGCAGAGGGTGTAGAGTCAAAAAATGTAGGAAAATATCTCCCCTGCTTTCTGCTGCCCCTATGGACACAAGAGAAATCTCTAAAATCTTTTCCTGAATGTACATGGCAGAAAAGGTGAAGGGGTATGAACCACTTTCCAAAGAACACTGTTAAGATGCTTTCAGGTTGTTACATGACCAGATCCTCTTCTTAAAACGTTCCAAATAGGTGTAGTTCCATCGACCTCTGTGTAATCAAACCTTGTCACACAAACTTTCAGTTTTTCCATTTTATCTGTTTGCACTATGCAAGATAAAGAAGGGGTTAGGAGCTCTCGACTAAATGTAAACCTAATAAAGTTGGGGTTCTGGTGAGAATGGAGTCCCACAGAACACCATTCTGACCTGAGAATTGGTCCCATTGCAAACGCTTTTGTTCCATTGCTCGGAGACCTATTTCTTTTTAAAATGAAAAAGAAAAGAGAAATCTCACTTGGGAATTCAACATATTACAAAATGTCTTGAGGCGAGAGTGGATTTACTTACAGAACTGGCAGCAAATCTATTTGTCCACTTTCATCTAAAAGAGAGAAAGAGCATGGGGGACGGGAAGAGAGTGCTCTTCTTCCTTTACTTGTCAAAAAGAAAATATAGTGTTTAGGGGGGGAAGCTTTTTAGATCTTCATTTTAAGAAATGAATCCTTTAAAGGGAAGATGTCAAGCAATTCATAAACTATTTTGGTAGAGCTTCTATAGTAGTTTAACTTACCTCAAAGTATTAAATTTGTTCATATATATATATATATATATATATATATATATTTTCCATACTTTCCAGTGTATAAGACGACTGGGCGTATAAGACGACCCCCAACTTTCCCAGTTAAAATATAGAGTTTGGGATATACTCGCCGTATAAGACGACCCCTCTTTCCAACGGAGGAAAATGAGAAAGTGTTCGGGGGAAGGACTGCCAATATCCTAGGTGATGCATTCTGGGGTATGGACAATTTGCGGCCAAGTAAGTGACCCTGGGCATGTCACACACTCTCACCCTCAGGGGATGGTAATGGCAACCCCCATTTGAAGAAAAATGCCAAGAGAACCCCATGATAAGGTTGCCTTAGTGTTGCCATAAGTCGGAAAGGACTTGAAGACACACAAGAACAACAAAAAAGTCTGCAGTTGTTTCATAGGTAGTACATGTGAATAGGAGCCAGCATGGTGTAGTGGTTTGAGTGTTGGACTACCACTCTGGAGACCTGGGTTTGATTCCCCACTCTGCCATGAAACCCACTGGATGAGCTTGGACAAGTCACACATTCTCAGCCTCAGGGGAAGGCAATGGCAAACCTCCTCTGAATCAGTCTTGCCAAGAAAACCCCAGGATAGGGGTTCACCTCTTATCCGCTGCTGCTTCCTCCTCCTGCCTCACACCACACCATGCCACCCTTTCTTCCCCCCTCCTCCTCCTCTAACCTGACTTCCTCTCTTCTTCCTCCCCCTCCCACCTCGTGCCACGCCACCCCTTCTTCCTCCTCCTCCAAGGTCACCCAGTGGGTTTCATGGCCGAACTAGGAATCGAACTCTGGTCTCCAGAGTCATAGTCCAACACTCAAACCACTACACCATGCACGCTCTCTCTCTCTTTCTCTCCATCTTATTCTCCTCCTAAAAGGGAACTTCAACTTCAGAGTCACACAGGCCTCTTTTGAAAATGTTACTCTGATTTACATTTCTTTTTATACTGGCTTGCCCCCTTGGTCACTAAATGGCTGTCTTGCACTGTTTATGAGGAGGGAGCTGTGGGTATCTGCAGTGGCACCATCCAGTTCACTGATGTCTGCCTGGGTACATAGCTGATTGACCAGCCTTTAACAACAGAGAACTGGAAACAGATGGCAAAAAGAGAGCCTTATGTTAGTACACTGATCAGCTCTCCATCACCTCTAATTGACACTTGATATCAAACTCAATATTAAAAGGGATGCCTAGTCACATATCCACAGAAGGGCACTCCAATGCAAGGAAATAGTCTGCCCAAATAAAGATCAGGGAGACTTAACTGGGAAGCACTAGAATGTGCAGTCTTGAAATTGAAGTTGATCCTTTGATTAGGAATATGGTGATGGGGAAGGTATGCATTTGTCAGAGGGGTGGAAATCAAAGGGCTTTGCCATCCAAAGATGACACCTTTTGATTTAGGCTGTTGCATCTATTGTCTGGCCAGTTTCACACCTCTCTGACTCTCCTTTCCCTTGGAATATACCTCTCTGACTCTTCTTCCCCCAGGGAAACGTAATAAAAATTCCTGAGAAATTTCCTCGAGAAGTTTGTACTCTATATAGATGGCTGTTTGTTCCAACTCAGTCTCAGTTGAAACCAGGCAGATATGCTGTCAGATTTCAGCTAGACTCCTCAGAATCAGTAGCCAACCCACTTGCTAGCGATCTGGGTTCAGTCCGCTCTGCAGCCCTCCCTCCTGCAGGAAAGCCTGACCTCTGAACCTCCTAAAGCATTGCCCTACCCTTCAAATCACTATCCAGTTATACCTACTGTTACATAGTTCTTGTATAAGAGTGTGCATGTGTGCCTTTGTGTGGGTGTTCAAATACTTTTACTGTATAAATAAAACTTAATTTGGACCTTGCACTCTAAAGTTCTAGTGGTTTGGGATTGATATACATAGGTTGAAAGTCCCAGCCTTTACATTGCCCCAACATCCTCTTGCTGGTCCCTATTGAGCTAAAAGAAACCCACTTGAGGGTGGGAGATAAATTGCAAATGGTGCTGGAAATTACCAGGAAATAGTGTGGAGCAACAGAAGTGTCATTTGAATCTCTCTCTCTCTCTCTCTCTCTCTCTCTCTCTCTCTATATATATATATATATATATATATATTACAGCAACAAACACCCTAACCTCCCAACACATTTGTCCCATCTGGAAGGAGCCCTAAGATTCTTGTTCCAGTTGACTGATTTCCAGCAATAAATTATTGCTTAATTTTCATTACAAAAGCAGCAACATGCCCTTTGTGTACATCCCTTTTAGTGACACGTTGTTCAAATAGGCCATGTCCCCTTAGCATTGCAAAGGCTGCTTCAGAACATGCTCTGCTGCCCCCTCCTACCTTCCTTCCCAAGGGCCAAGAGCTGAACTTGTAGCAGGTGTTTTTACTGTGGAGGCCTTGGGCATGATGACTCCCAATCTGCCCTTGACTCCAGATCTAGCCAAAATAATCTCTTTCCCTTAGAGGAAGAAGAGATTTGGACAAGTGCTTAAGGAAAGGAGCAAGTGAAGTAATGAAATCCACTGGCTGCAGCCCAAGGCCTCAGCCTTTGGGCTGGGCAGCTGCTGTGATTGCCAAGGCACCACTTTTGCTCTAATGCAGTCCAGCTCAGACTGGATCTGAATGAGTCCAGCTGTGCCCATGTAGTCATCTGCAGAGTGTGCCACGGGGCCACGGTTTCACTGAGACCTGGGCAAGAGGGGAGTGATGAAGTCATTGCAATGTAATTAACCAAAGGGATGATTCGGCAGCTTCACACCCAACTGGTGTTTTGTTCAGTGGCTTTACCTTCCTTTCCACAGATGGATACCCTTTTGGATTTCCCTGCTGGACTAGATTGAACTTGGCACCAGAGCTATCTTGACCAGGGCCCCCAGTACAGTACTTTGAACAAGAGGCTTACAGCTCTCAAAGGGAATTATTGGTCATACCAGCAACCACACAGAATATGCCTTGGGAATTCTCTGTTTGGGGAGAGGCTCGGAGAGCTGACATCCCTACCAAGTCAGCCCAATAAATAGCTGTCACCAACATGCTGTTCTCTTTGGGAACCTCAATAGCAAAGCTTCTGGCCAGCAAAAGTTTAAAAGGATGCAATCCTGAATTGTATTACTGATTACTACTAGTGGAGTCCTTCTGCAAGTCACTTGGTTTTACACAGTTCAGGAATATGTTTCTGGAAGACTCAGCCAGCCCCCCTTTTCCAAACCTACTCACCAGGGCTATCTCTCTTCAGCCCAGGCATTCCTCCCAACACCTCTCCTTCCAGTTACATCCAGACACCAACATCCCACAACTCACACATTCCAAAGGCCTAACTTTCTCAAAACTATCCTAGCCCGGTACCAATAGTCCCAGCCCCCCATACCAACTAACGTATTTGCTATGACTACTAACATACCCACAATCCCCTATCAACTACAACTATTAAAATACCAAAACAGTTAACCCAACAACAATAAAAACCTGACAGAATCCATGCATGCAGGGACAGTGCAAAGGGGAGGGCCTGACTGGGTGTCATCTCCTTTCTGGGGTATCCTTCAGTGCAGGCAGCATCACTGCACTCACACAGACCCCCCGTGATGCCACTGGGAAGACCACATGTATGACTGAAGCTTTACAGCCTGAGAAAAGAGCCTAGAAAGGCATTCTCAAAGTAATCTGCTTGTGGAAAAATCAATCCCTGCAAACTGTTGATAACAAAGGGGCTGAACAAACCACCTGAAAGGGCAAGCCACTCCTTTACTCTCCCAATCAGGGCCCTGTGCCACGGCCCTGATCCGGTGCTTTGCCACTCTAGAAAGAACCTGCAAAATGCCACTCCTTGCCACCACAGCGGTGGCTTTTTGGCATTTCTTTGGCGCAGCGCATCTAAACACTACGCCAAAGACATGCCCTTTTGCCGCCCGCCATCTGGTTGGGTGGGCGGTGTGATGGTAGCATCATGGCGTCATCAGGGTAGCCGGCATGCTGTTGCCATGCTCCTACTCCACCCCCAGGCCGGCCTAAAGTGCTGGTCTGTACAGCCCCAAAAGCTAAGTTTTAGAGCAAAGGCTGATAAGGATATTGTTCCTGGAGCTCCAGCCAATGGGGTTTCCTGCTGTTGCTCTCCCCACCTCCAGCCATATTCATTTGTACTTGGGCACCTTGGACGTTGACCTATGGCCCTGCCTTAGGAGATTATCACTTTACCTTTGCTCCCGGCACAGATGCGGGATGTAACTTTAAGAAGGCAGATCTTATTGCATTCATCCATTGCCAGGCAGCAGGCAGGCCAATTGCAACCCGGGCTTCTGCCGCAGCTTTTCAAGAATGGGAAGATCCCATTCATGAATAGATTCAAGAGAAGCCAAGAGAAGCCAGGTTGCAAACAGGCTGCCTGCAGCCCAGAGATGGGTGACTGTGATAAGATCCACCTTCTTAAAGTTACATCCTGCATCTATGCTGGGAGCAAAAGGTAATGTGATAATCTCCTTAGAGAGTCCAGCCTCTGACTGATGCTTTACAGTTGTTGTTGTTGTTAACTGCCATCACCAGTTTCAACAAATTGTGACCCTATGAATGAGAGACCTCCAAGTCACTCCATCATCAACAGCCCTCCACAGGTCTTGTAGACCCAGTACAGTGGCTTCCTTGATTGAATCTATCCATCCAGAAAGCAATCTTCCTCTTTTCCTACTGCTTTCTACCTTGCCAACTATTATTGTCTCGTCTACTAAGTCTTGATATGTCCAAAATGCGACAGTCTCAGTTTAGTCATCTTGACTTCTAGAGATTGTTCAGGCTTAATGTGCCCTCAGACCCATTTATTTGTCTTTTTAGCAGTCCATGTCAAGCTCTTCTTCAGAATCACATTTCAAATGTTTTAATTTTCTTCCTATCAGCTTCTTC
This sequence comes from Phrynosoma blainvillii, assembly GCA_026167975.1. Taxonomy (NCBI): domain Eukaryota; kingdom Metazoa; phylum Chordata; class Lepidosauria; order Squamata; family Phrynosomatidae; genus Phrynosoma; species Phrynosoma blainvillii. The sequence continues at coordinate 162,613,636 of JANUYF010000004.1, forward strand.
ACTGTCCAGCTTTCACAGCCATATATAGAAGTAGGAAATATGATGGCACAGAACATCCTAACTTTAGTGTCCAATGATATATCTTCACATTTCAGGATCTAATCTAGTTCTTTCATAGCTTCCCTTCCAATTCCTAATTTTCTTCTGATTTCTTGGCTGCGGTCTCCATTCTGATTAATGACTATGCCAAGGCGTGCAAAATCTTGAACTATTTCAATGTCTTCATTGTCTGCTTTAAAGTTATGTAAATCATCTCAGATTGTTATTTTTAGTTTTCTTAATGTTCATCTTTAAACATGCCTTGCACTGTCTTCCTTGACTTTCTTCAGCAATTATTCCAAGTTTATTTTCTGCTTGTATTATGTTATCATCTGCATATCTTAAATTGTTAATGTTCCTTCCTTCAATTTTTATGCCTCTTTGCTCTGAGTCTAATCCTGCTTTATATATGACATGTTCAGCATACAAGTTAAACAAATGAGGTGATAAATGATAGCCTTGTCTGACCCACTTGCTAACTGGAAAATATTCTGTTCCTCAGTATTCTGTCCTAACTGTGGCCTCTTATCCCTAGTACAGGTTATGCATTAAGATAATAAAAAGTTCTGGCATATTAATTTATTTAAGAACAATGCATAGTATTTCATGATCTATACAGTCAAGGGCTTTACTATAATCTATAAAGCACAGGCTGATTTTCTTTTGAAATTCTTTAGTGAGCTCCATTATGTAGCGTATGTTTGTAACATGATTCCTGGTGCCCTTTCCTTTCCTAAACACAGCTTTGACGTCTGGCATTTCTTGCTCAGTATATGGTAAAAGTCTTTGTTGTAGAATTTTGAGCATCACTTTACTTAGGGAAATTAATGCAATAATACTGTGGTTACTGCAAACCTTCATATACTCTTTCTTGGGGATTGGAGTGTATTTTGAATATTTTCAATCTGTGGGCCATTGTTTTCCACATTTGTTGAGAAATTTTAGTTAGAACGAGAGTAGATTCTGTCTCTTTAGCATGAAGCAGTTCTCTTCATGTACCATCTAGTACTTGAGATGAGCTTGAGTGGGAAAAGGAGGGGTCTGGGTGCCTTTGAACATCACCACTTTTCAAGGTCACCACTGTTTTCTCCATAATGCTGCCCCATTTGAAAGCCAATTTCCCAAGTATGTATGCTAGATGTTTGTTTAAAGACCAAGAGGAAGAGTAGTTTTGTGGGCAAGGGGAAAACATTCAGAAAGCACACCAAATGGAACTCATTTGGAATCTTTTCACAGCTTGTAGAATATCTCTTGTAATGATCCAGGGAAAAATGAACAGTTTGTTCATTTAAGACTGGTTGACAAGAGTAGGGCACATACTAAAATGTGCTAAAACTGTTCAAACTGACCTTTGTCTTAAGTTGAAACTATAATTCTATTATGGACTTACTGTTTGGTTCTGAAAACTGAAAGATAAGATAAATGATGCAGCAGATCCTCTATATCAGAGCCATTTAGCAAATGCTGTCCAGCATCCACTTGCAGAAAATGGTAGAACTGCATCCCTAAACAACTAATAAGGCTTATATAATACAGAAGAAAACAAAGGAGGTTTAAGTGTGCAAGTGCCCTCATAATTATGATTACTATACAAGCAAGCTGCTTACAGGAAAGTGTACTTTGCCATACTGTTCCTAACTGCACAACTTCTCCCAAGCCTTAAATTGCCAAGCTAACGCAAACTATCTAATAAAAAGTCTACTAAACACAAATACATTGTTCTATGCCACTGGACAGACGTCAATGTTTGGCTGCAATGCTAACAAGAACTCTAAAATTTATCTGCCTGGTGGAGGAGGACATGGTCACTCCCAGCTCACACATATTTGGGAAGGCAGAATATTTTTATAATGATGGTTAGAGAAATACTTTGTTCCTTATCAAATGTATTATAGAATATTTGTAAGCAGTGGCATCACTAGGGGGTGCAGGGGTTTTGGACCACACCAGGTGACATCCTATGGGGGTGACACCACTGTTCCTCAAACATCTGCCTTTTGCCAGAAACAGGCTGTGATGTTTGCCTGTGCCACATTAAAGTGCTAAAGATATAGTGTGAATGGGGTGAGGCTCAATGGGAGAAGAAAGCAGAGAGGGTTTTTTTTTAATTAAAATTACAAATTAAAAAATAAAAATACTTTTAATTATATGATTTATGAATAATATTAGTACAAAAAATATTACTAAGTACCGTATTCTGTATGGTGTGGTATGGGAGGAGCAATGGGAAGGGGTGACACCATGAGTTACTGCACCAGCCCTAGTGATGCCACTATCTGTTAGGTAGATTTATACTCACCTGGGAATCAGACAGGGCAGGTGAGAGGAAAAGGCAGCCAAGGATTTGGAAAGGATTTGAAGTCTTCCAGATCTTTGACTGCCTTGCCGCCCTCCTGATGTTGCACAAGGGTTGCCAGAGACTTTCTCCCCATGCAAGGGATTGTTTTTTTATAACTAATTGTTTTTTATAACATCTGGCAGTTGGCAGAAAAATTATTTGTTTCTGCAAAGGAGACTGAATAATGTAATCATAATGCAGCTTATCCTGTGCTTTTGTTACTATTTGTTTCAGACCACTGATGGTTTCATTCAATGCATTTTTGTGGGAATAGGCAAAATAAGCCAGCATGGTAGTAACTTCTGTTGATTTATTTGCAATGGCAGCTCATCTTTTTTTCAAATTAGATGTTACTTTCTTATTTTGAAAATTGAATGAAGAATTAAAATATTAAAATTAAAGTTATACTTTGATTTTCATAGAATCATAGAGTTGGGTGAGTTCAAGGGCCATCCAATCCAATCCCATGCTATACAGGAATACACAATCAAAGCATCCCCGACAGATAGCCATCCAGCCTCTGTTTAAAAACCTTCAGACTCCACCACTCTCCGAGGGAGTGTGTTCCAGTGTCAAACAGCTCTTATTGTCAGCAAGTTCCTCCTAATGTTGAGGTGACATCCCTTTTGCTGTAGTTTGCATCCATTGCTCTATGTACTAGTCTCTGGAAGAGCAGAAAACAAGCTTGCTCCATCCTCAACATGACATCCCTTCAAATATTTAAACAGGGATGTCATATCACCTCTTAACCTTCTCTTCTCCAGGCTCCCTAAGCTCCCTAAATCATTTCCAGAACTGGACACATAATTCCATGTGAGGCTTGACCAAAGCAGAATAGAATGGTAGTATTTCTTCCCTTGATGTAGAAACAATACTTCTATTGAGGCAGCCTAGAGTTGCTTTGGCCTTTTTAGCTGCCACATCACACTGTTGAGTCATGTTCAACTTGTGGTCTACTAGAATTCCTACATCCACTTCCCATGTACTGTTGTCAAGCCACATATTCCCCATGCTATATCAATGCATTTAATTTTTCCAACCTAAGTGAAGTATCCTACATTTCTCCTTGTTGAAATTCATTTTGTTAGTTTTGGCCCAGCTTTCTAATCTATTAAGGTCAGTTTGAATTTTGATCCTGTCCTCTGGAGAGTTAGTTACTCCTCCTAATTTGGTATCATCTGCAAATTTGATAAACGTGAATAGCACTGGGCCCAGGACAGAACCCTGTGGCACCTCATTGGTCACTTCTCTCCAAGATGAAGAGGAGCCATTGCTGAGCACCCTTTGGGTTAGCTGGTCAGCCAATTCCAAATCCACCTAACAGTTGCATTGTGTAGCCCACATTTTATAGCTTGTTTGCAACAAAATTGTGGGGGACCTTATTGAAGGCCTTACAGAAATCAAGATATGCTACATCCACAGCATTCCCTTCATCTACCAAGCTGGTAATGTTATCCCCCAAAAAAGATAAGATTAGTCGGGCATGACTTGTTTTTGAAAAACCCATGCTGACTTTTTGCAGTTATGGCATTTCTTTCTAAATTCTTACAGACTCTCTGTTTAATGATCTGCTCTAGAATCTTTCCTGGTATTGATGTCAGTCTAACAGGGAGGCAATTGTTTGGCTCTTTTTTTTTTTTTCATTTGCTCTTCTCCAGTCTGCTGGGACTTCTCCTGTTCTCCAGGAATTCTCAAAGATTATTGCCAGTGACTCTGAGATTACATTTGCCAGTTCTTTTAATACCCTTGGATGTAGTTTATCCAGCCCTAAGGACTCGAATTCATTTATTTTAACCAGGCATACCTGTACTACTTCTTTACTTATTCTGTGCTGCATTCCCCCAACTGCCTCTTCTGCTCCATGTTCCTCAGGTTGAGCACCCTTTTTCTTATGTGAGAAGATTGAGGCAAATAAGGTGTTTAATAGTTCTGCCTTTTCTCTGTCCCCGTTAGCATTTTTCCGTCTTCTCCACACAATGGCCCTATCATTTCTTTCTTCTTCCTTTTGCTATGGACATACCCTCCCTAAGCCCTTTTTATTGTTCTTAACCTCTCTAGCAAGCCACAGTACATTTTGCACTTTAACTTTCCTGACTTTAGCCCTACATTTAGTTTGAATTCCACTTTGGGGATTTCCCTCTTTTTCCATTTCTTATAATGTCCCTTTAGATCAGTTAAAATTTCTGTAGTCATCCATTCTGGTTTCTTGAAACATTTCCCATTTCTCCTCCTTACTGGAACTTTCTGAAAATTCTCCCTTGAGTACCTCCCTTTTGAGAACTCCCTTCTCTTTTTACTATTCCTGACCATGAGATCACCCACAGTATTTCTCTTGGGGCCTAAGCAGACTGCCAGAAATAGTGCACATTAAATTGAGGCACTGCCCTGGCTCAGTGCTAGGGAATCATGGGAACTGTAATTTATTGTGGCACCAGAGCTCTCTGACAGAGAAGGCTCAATGTCCCAGAAAAAAATACAATTCCCATGATTCCCTAGCACTGAGCCAGGGCAGTGCCTCAATTTAATGTGCACTATTTCTGGCAGTCTGCTTAGGCCTTTGGTTAACTGAAATCAGCTTCCTAAAGTCTCATATTAAAGTCCTCCATCCTGTTGTAGATTTCAACTAAAGGCCTAAGCAGAGTGCCAGAAATAGTGCACATTAAATTGAGGGACTTCCCTGGCTCAGTGCTAGGGAATCATGGGAACTGTATTTTTTTCTGGGACATTGAGCCTTCTCTGTCAGAGAGCTCTGGTGCCACAATAAATTACAGTTCCCATGATTCCCTAGCACTGAGCCAGGGCAGTGCCTCAATTTAATGTGCACTATTTCTGGCAGTCTGCAAAGGCCCTAAGAGTCTGTGAAACTTAATGGATATAACCTTGCTAATTCCACAGTTATTTCATCAGCCACACTCATAATCTCCTATACTGTTATCATTAAATTCCACAAGGATGAGATTTGTCTATTCAGTTATGATGAGAACTCTAAGGTGAACCTATCATGGAGTTTTCTTGGCAAGATTCGTTCAGAGGATGTTTGCTGTTGCCTTGCCCTGAGGCTGAGAGGATATGACTTGCCCAAGGTTACCCAATGGGTTTCACAGCCAATCTTGGGAATCGACCCCTGGTCTCAGAGTCGTAGTCCAACACTCAAACCACTACACCATGCCGGCTCTTTGAGATGGAATGGATATGTCCTCCTGTTTCCATGCCTCCTCCTATGATGGTATCATGGTAGCCTGCACTTCAAAAAGGGAAGGCTTTGAAGAAGAGGGCTTTCTGTTTTAGAAAGACAGAAGAGAGAGCTGAAAGGCCGCTTCGGTCAAAAAAGAAGCAGAAATGGAAAGGGGAAGGATTTTGCTCTCTGCGTAGAGCTTCCTCTGCAGCCAAACATGCAGGTCACCTCCTCATTGGAAAAGGAGGATAAGAATAGAACTGTCTTGTGATACCTGGGCTCTGATTTCTTGAAGGAAGTGGCCTCTAGAACATTGGAGAGCTAATTTTGGGATTTAAACTCCACAAGAGAGATGGAGCCTTGAGTTTCCATGGCAACTAAGGGGGGGCTCCTAAGTGCTCCTCTTTTTGTAATTTTCAGTACTACTGGAAAAGGGGAGAAGAGGATGCAGATAACTCTAATCCAGTGATGGAAGTCAGTGCGGGAATACCACTGCATAGCTCTCACCGATGGGAGGAGAGAATAGATGGGGAGTGGAGAGAGGACTCCCAAGAAAGTCATGGGGATGGCCATGCTACAAAACAGGGACCCATAATCATGGTATCCCCCCACAAGTTTACTGGTTATTCTATGTCTAAAAATCATACTACATAATCCTTGAACGATGGTTAAACCAGGCTTAGGGCTCATCCATAAAGGAAGAAAGTCAAGCATGGAAACTCTTGGGTTCTTTTTTTTGTTTGTTTTGATTTGATCTGCATGTTCATGGTTTCGCATCCAAATCTTTTCTTGAAATATCCTGGGTTTCCCTCACTTGGGTTCCCTTGAGTTCTTCCCCCGTCCACTGATCACGAGTCACATCTAGACTCAGGCAACATTTCAGAAACTGACTTTCACCCAATCTTCACTGAACTCTTTTTAATGATTATTCAGGAGTTCTAGTCAAAGTCTGAACGTGCTGTAGCACATGAAATGTTACTAAATTGTTTAAACCATAAAAAATATGTAAGACCCTAAAAAGTAAATGGAAAGATGACTTTAAATGATGATACTTCTTCTTGGTAGTTCCTCCAACTACACAGGAGCCTTGCTGGTCCTTATCCGTGGTACTTGATCGCTTTGAGGAAGCTTAGTATCCACCCCCAGCCTATCCTTTTGGGGGCTCAAGCCCCCCTGCCCCTCCTGTTCTGCAGTTTTTGAAGATGATTCACAGTTTGGGATTTATTCTGTGCACAACCAAAAAAACAAACAACCCCCACACTCCAACAACCATGGGTGAAGATGCTTATTTATCTAGAATATTCGTCACTGTGGTTTTCTGACACCTGATAAACTTAGTTGTCAACTATTTTTTTGTGAACATTTTCAAATATTCTGTACATCCCCACTTCTATGATGAACACAGTGGTTGATCAGCTGAGCATTTGGTATAATCCAGCAAGATAATTCTTATATTCATATATTATGACAGGAGTTCATGAACAATTCATTTTTTTCACATCTGCGGATGGGAGGTGTGGGTATGGGAATATCTTTTCCAGCTTTGGTAGTCAATTTCCTTTCACTAATGGAGAATCCAGAGTACATCCAGCTGATTCCACTTCAGTGCATGCTGTATATTTAATGAGAAGACGAGGGGCTAGTTTGTGATTTCGCTCATCTGGCTACTACATAGCTCAGTCTGTTTCACCAGTTAATAAATAAACAGTGAGGAAGACTTTAATTGTATCTGATTGGAAGGAAATCAGACAGTGCTTACAGCCCCATCAATGCATGAGCATGCTGTTCAAAAGCAAAGCAAAACTAAAGCAAAGACTTGTTAATTAAATGTGACTGCATCAGCTAGGAGGGCCAACTTTTTCAGTATTAGGGAATAAATGAAGCTCACATGCACTTTATGGGACTGTGCCAGTCAACCAAGAAATATAAGCTGTTTCCTTTGTATCCCTCACACCCATTAACTTCAATCCATTCCAGCGTCATTGGAATGAATACCAACCAGATCCCTAAAGTAGTGAAACTTGAATCAGGATTCAAGACCCATGTTACCTTAACCACAAATTTACCTGGAAAACAATTCACTAGGAAATGCTGCATGTTCTCAATGGAATTGGATGGAACACGGTGTAAAACTATGGAGTATGTGTAAAAAAGTTCAAAATGAGATGGGTGGATACATAAGGGTTTATAAGGTCAAAATATAGGATAATACCAAATATATTGAAAAAATGAAAATGATAAACTGTGGAAATTTGATAAGGAGAAAACATTTTAGCATGAATAGGGGAAAAAAGAGAGAAAATGGAATCAGTTGGTTACAGAAGGAGGTTAGAATGCATTGTAAGCGATTATTATTTGTAATTATTGACAGTGTTTTAGTAAGGGTTTTAGTAAATATTTTTGTTTTTCGCTTTATTTAGCAGTTGCTGTTTGACCAGTGTGATATAAACAATGTATTTGGATTGTTTCTAATTAATAAAAGTTTTTTTTAAAATTAAAAAAAAACTTGGAAAAATTACTTTTTGGACTACAGCTCCCATGGTCCCCCAGCTAGTATGGTCACTGGCTATGTCATTTTGGGTACATATTCCAAAAGAGTTACTCTCCTATGCTCTGAGAAGCATGTATAGAATTAGCAAGACTTGGACTTAAATGTTTGGATACCATATCCCTTGTACGTTCTGCCAAAATGAAAAGAATGGGACCTGTGCAGGTTGTTGGGACAGAGTAAGGGGAAATACTCCTTTTAAGCAATTACAAAAAGACCATGGGGATGGAGAGGGCTCTCATTATCAATGATGTCACAGGCAGTAGCCAATAGATGACTCACAACAAATAGGTACAGTCACGCAGATATATTTCATCTCATGTTTTCAATGGCAAACTTTGGTCTAGTTGTGAACAACCTAAGTGACTAGTTACAAGTGCTGGAGAAAAAGATACTAGCAATCTAATTTATCCCTAACCTGGCAATCCTTCTCATTGGTCTTAGGAGAAGGAGCCTCTTACCACTGGAAACATTGAGGAGGAGATAAGTCAGTATAGTATTGTACCGCCTTACTAAGAAATCTCAGGACATGCAAATCCCAACTTCCTTAAACTATTTGAAGGCAGTAAAGGAAAGGGGGATTTGCATGGAACCTGTCCATCTATCTCTTTGCTGGTTAAGTGTTTCGCATACTCCTCACTATTCTCCAGATCCACTCAGGGAAAGTATCAGTACATTTGCCACCTTCAAACAGGTCCTTCTGGGCCTGTGTCATAGGTGGTATTTGCCATCCAGAAGCATGCTTGGAGTTTCTGGAATTTCAAACCAGGATGAATGGGGGGCACCTCTTTGGGATAGAGTTTATGCAGACAGTGGGAGTCAACAGACTTCATTGCTCAGCTTCCATTGGTCTGGTTGACAGCTTGATCCACTACAAAGAATGTGCACTCTGAATTGTGTGTTACAAAATGCTCCTTTCCATGCATGCTCTGTACAGGCAGCATAATGCTTTCACAGCAGGCTATAGGTATATTAAAATTCAGGTGTGTACAGTTACTAAGCAGGAGACATGCCAAGCAGAAAGGCCATGGTGCACGTAATGGTTACAACTCTGGGTATATGCACTGAAGATCAGGAAAAATCCCAGTTCTCTTTAAAATTCTGGCTTCACAAATGGAACATGCTGGAAATCATTCACAAAGCAATTAAAAAAAAAGCTGACCTGGGAAGAAACCAGGTTTTTGGCAACCCTTGCTTCTGGATCTTATGGTATAATATACATCAAGTTTTCAATTGTGTTTCCCCCCCCCCCTCCTCCTTAGGAACAGGTTGACCTCTCTGTGACCATGTGGAGCTTTCAGGACTGGTGCTCATCTCTCAGGCCCATGTGACAGAAGTGCCATTTTGGACGGTTTCAGAGTAAGTGCTTAGCTCATCTGCTGATTTTTTTATTATTATTATTAGTTTAAAAAAGCCCCCCAATGAACCTCATTGGTCATATCTTCATTTTGCTTCCACCACAATACAGCAGTTGGGAGCAAAAACACATTCCTAGACCAGAATGCTTCCACTAAGATAAGTTGTGGCTTAAAGATTCAGCAACAAAAGTAATTGGTGAAACTTGGGGAGACTTGACAGTTGGGAAGCTTATAAACTGAGGGAAGCTTTTAAACACTTTTGCTCTGCATAAATACCAGATGCTGTAGAGTATATTTCACATGAAGGCAAAACCAAATCTGAGTATTACTTGCCTAAGGAAACCCTAGGAAATTCATGTGGTTGCCATAGGTGAATAGGTGACTTGGAGTCTCTCACACACAACTATTCAGATACATACCTACATATATATGTACATGCATACATAATATATACTGTACATGCATACATAATATAGTACTTTTTACTAAGACTTCCACATTGCTAATCTGGCAACACCAACAAGAAGCCTACATTCCAGGAAAGTGCCTTATCTGTTAGAATAAGCTTATTTTCTCCTGCTCTAGAGATTAGAACATGAACCAGTAGATCCAAATTAGAAGAGAGAGAGAGAGAGAGAGAGATTTCACCTTAGCTATAGAAAGAACCTCCTGATGGTAAGAGCTGTTCATCAATGGAGGGACTGCTTTGGAAGATGATGGACTCTCTTTGTTGGATCTCTTTCAACAAAGGTTGGATATCTATCTGTCAGAAACTATTAGGTTGTGAATTGCTGCATGGAAAGATGTTGGATTAAATTAGATGGTGCTTGAGGTCTTGTCCAGCTCTATGATTCTGTGATCCTGTAATTCTATAAGCATTGTTTGAAGTGACGGTAGATTGTGGGCAGGTGGAGAGGAGTCTGAAATAAGAAGGAATGCTGCCCCGGAATGTCACCTGGTCTTGCTTGCATGAATAAATGTCCCAGCAAAGCCTTCAAGAGAGTGAAGTGACTCCGTCAGGCAGTTGTTGAGTCTCATGAAAGGGCAGCAAGTCTCTACTACTTTATTACTACTGCATTTTTATTACCCATGAGGAACAAAGGCACATGAGGGATTTTCTGCAATATGTGCCAAAGCATCAGCTATCTTTTGGTACTATGAACCTTGAGCTGGAATGGAGTATTGTTTTCTACTCCATCCCAGGAAAAAAAAATGTGTTGGGCCAGCCCAGTGGCATCACTAGAGGGTGCTGACCACACCAGGTGACACCTCAGAGGAAGGGTGACACCTGGTTGGGTCCTTCTCCCCCATCTGTGCAGGAGGGTCAAATGGGCACCCTTCCTGACTGCTCTGTCACGGGACTTTCTCCTCAGGAGGAAGTCCTGCAATGGAGCAGCAGATGCAGTGGCTGGGGATGGAGGCAAGGGTAGCAACTAGGCAACCAGCGGGGAGGGGGGCAGCAGGGGGAGATGGCAGGTTGCAGGGAGGGGGTACAGGTAAGCAAGTTAGTGGGATGGAGAGGAGCAGCCTTTCACCTCCCCCCACCAGCAGCCCTCTGCATCGGATGTCACCAAAGGTAGTAATGCCTCTGGGCCAGCCCCTGATCTCTCTACTTCTTTTCCTCTTATTCATACACCTCTTAACATTTTGTTAATTCTTCCTGTTTTGTGACTCTTCCTTTGTGACTGTCCTTGATTATATTTGTGGAATATCCCCAGAGTGAGCCCCTTCCTTGATCAGTGTTCTTAGAAGTCATACTGCACATTGACTCATCTACATAGCTGGACTGCTCAAAGGAGACAAGCCAAGAGACATCGTCATCTGTTTCACAAAGGAAAGGCTCAGAAATCTCATTTTGACATGTTCCTGAAGCAAAGAGCCTATAAAGCTTCAGGGATCCACTATTTGGATATATCAGGATTTACATCCAGTAAGACGGGGTAGGCAACCTTTCCCCTTTAAGGGCCGAGGGACTTCAGCTCCCAAAATCCCAGGAGCTATTGGCCAACATGGGACTATTGGCCAACATGGCTGAGGCTTCTGGGAGCTGAAGTCCCTCGGCCCTTAAAGGGGAAAGGTTGCCTACCCCTGCAGTAAGACATAAGCAGTTGCCACATTATGCTACAATCCTTAGGGAACATCATATTTCTCCCTGCTCAGACTAGTCATATTGCCTGTCCATCTTAAAGGACAAAATATTATTTCAACAATCCTACCTGAAGCTAGAAAGTGCCTGCTTTTACTGCAATTTGGGCAACCTACAAACCTGGTGATTCTTCCAAACAAGAATTGCCTACTAGAAGGCCTGTTAGTAGGATCTTCCAGTACCTGAGTGAGACAGAAGAAAGCACAAAAGAAAAGCAGGGGAGTTTGCCCAACCTGAGAATAATTGCTGAAGCAATTATGTTTTGCAGCTTCACTATATTGTACTGGAATTGTCAGTGTCTCTCCAAAATAGCTTCGGGGTCATATTTCACCACTCCCAAGTTCTATTTATACATTATTGTCAACATTGCTCACAGAGAATGGCCCATGCTTCCTATGGTTTCATATGGAATATTTATGTTAACTGTCAGATTATGTTATTTGTTTGTTCATATTGGGCATCATCATTATTTGGTCATGGCTGAGGACTTGTGATAGCAAGCAAGAAAAAAGATGGTAGTAATGGTTGGAGGCATTAACTTTTCCATATCAGTAGTTACATAATGGAATCCGACTTAAATGCCTACAATAAAAATAACTTCAATGTGAATGACTTAGAATCACCTGTCAAATAGATGTGGATCAAAACAATTATTCAAGAATAAGATTGAGATGTTCTATGCATATAGAAAACTTATCCTAGAGGAGATCCACTCCACCTATTAACTTGAGTGATACTGAAGGTTTAACATACAGCTGGAGGTTCCTCTTAGTTCAGAGGAGTACTAATTGCTCTAGTTCCTTGGCATGCTTTCACTTTGCTGACCCCAAAAGACAGTTTAATTGTGTGAAAGTCATTATTGGAACTATGGAATGCTCTCAAAGAAATGGGAGTACCACTACATTTGAATGTCCTGATGCATACTCTATACTCAGGACAAGAGGCTGCTGTCAGAACTGAGTACAGAGAAACAGATTGGTTCCCAACTAGCAAAGGGGTCAAGCAAGGCTTTATACTATCAGCCTATCTATTCAGCTGGTATGCAGGAAACATTGTATAGAGAGCAAGCTTAAACTCAGAGGCAGGAGGAGTGAAGATTGGAGAAGGAACATTTAACAACCTTTGATATGCAGATGACACAATACTACTAGCAGAAAGAAATATATTATACAAGAATTTGTCCTAGATAACGAAATTGAAATAGTCAAGGAGTTCCCATACCTTGGATCAAACTTTGAACAGAACAGAAACTGCAGTGAAGAAATTGGTAAAAGGCTAGGATTGGGAATGGCATCTATGAAAAAACTGGACAAGATCATAAAGTGTAAATAAATAATTCCGAACACTTAAAGTGAGGATCATCCAAGCCATTGTGTTCCCCATTACCATGAACAAATGTGAGAGCTGGGCAGTGAAGAAAGCCAACAGAAAGAAAAGCAACTCAGTTATGATGTAGTGCTTCAGAAGTGTGCTGTGGATACTGTGGATGGCCAAGAAGACAAACAAATGGGTTCTAGAACAGATCAAGCCCAAACTCTCCCTGGAAGCCAGGATGACTACATTGAGGCTGTCATACTTTGGCCACATCATGGGAAGGCATGCATCATTAGAAAAGACAATAATGCAAGAAAAGATGGGAGGCAAATGAAAGAGAGGAAGATCACACACCAGATGGTTGGACTCAATCAGAGAGGTCACAGGACCTGAGCAGAGCAGTAGAGGATAGAGGATCTGTACTGTACTGTACTGTACTGCAGCCACTCACTCATAGACCACAAGGTTGCGAGTTCAATACCAGCCAGGGCTGAGGCTTGACTCAGGCCTGCATCCTTCCGAGGTCGCTAAAATGAGTACCCAGATTGTTGGGGGGCAATCAGCTCACAGTTGTAAATCGCTTAGACATCCCATAGCGTGATATGAAGCGGTATATAAATAAGCTGCTTTGCTTTTACAAAGTCGCCATGAGTCAAGGTTGACTTGAGGACAGTTAATAGCAAACAACAACAATTATTGGAGACATGAAAAAGTTATGGTCCCAAGAGAGCTTTCTACAGAAGACCTCTATATATTCTACATTCTACAAAAGTTAAATTATTATTGGACAACACAAAAATGTCATAGCAGAAGATACTAACTACTCTTTAAAAACATACTCATTCACTGTTGATCAAGAAACAAAGTTTAAGTTACTTTAATCTCATTGATATCTAATGTGAATTGTATTCTAGAGAGAGAGGTATTCTTTTACTCACAGTAACATGATAGTAACTCACAATGGGGCTATGTTCTGATCTCTACTGGGTGGAAAGATCGCATCTAGTACATCAGGATAAGCCAAAACACAGCTTCAAATCATGCACAAGTACAAGTGATTTTTCTTTTGGGTGACCACTTCCTGAGATTGTTTACACTTTAAATCAAATCCTATTTAATAGAAGAAACAGTAGAAACAAACTCAGAAGCTACTATTGAAGTTTGTGTTTTACACAATGTACCTTCTGCCACCTCTCATTACCTTATGGGCAACTCTCAAGGTGGTAGCAAGAGGAGCGTGTGTACAAGAACTGTGTAACATCAAGCAGATTATGCAGGCTACTAAAAATCAAGTGCTAATAGAAACTGAATGCTTTGAATACAATAAGAAAAGAGGACCCCAAAATATTTCAAGTAATAAATTAAAAACAGCTGATTTATAAATCTTAAACTTTAATAAGATAGCTGAAGAACTGCTGCTTACCAAAGATGCTACAAACTGGAGGAGGTTTGCTCATTTTAAACTAATTATATTAAAAAGAAAAGATCTCAAAGGCAAACTAAAAAGTAAGTTTTTCAGGTTACTAACATTGCCTATTTATTTTTGAATTCTTGAAACTGATTTATGAGACATCAGACATGGTGCCAGCTATAGACAAGTTTTTTGAGGAAAAATCAGTCAAAACTTTACCAGATACTCACAGGCTCTTTTTATCTAGATTAGGTACCCCAATGAAATGATGGTGTAATTCAGAATTTAATCTCATAATCTGGATGGATGCTTTGCCAATTTTTATGAAATCTTTGAAAAACAGTTATGCCCCTTGCTTTATCTTTTAAAATAAATTATAAAGGGTAACCCTGTCCTAAAAGGTAGTATTCCCCATTGACAGGATTGTTAAGTCGTGTACGATCATGGGGGTGTGTGTGCTCATCTCCATTACTAAACTGAACAGCCAGCGTTGTCAGACACTACTCTATGATCATGGAGCCAGCATGATTGCACAGAATGCTGTTTACCTTCCCACCAAAGTGGTACCTATTTCTCTACTTGCATTTGTATGCTGTCGAACTGCTAGGTTGTCAGAAGCTGGGAGTAGTGACAGGAACTCACCCCATCATGCAGCACCCGGGCCTCGAACTGACAACCTGCCAATCTTTCAATTAACAGATTCAGCATCTTAACCACTTGAGCCACTGCATCCCCTAGACTGTTCTAGATTCTTAAAACTGGCCAGATTCGCAAGCCAGACAAATGCCCAGAAGAAACTGATTTGTAAAAGTCAATCAAACTGATTGATCAAAATACTAACAACTTCTCTAGCTTCTTGCCAATTAGGTGACAGCAAATCCCTTGTATTTATTCCAACCAATTTGGATTCATTTAGCTCAGGGAAATAGCAGACTCAGTCAGGTGCTTATTTACTGTAACTAGAGTTTAGCTTTAAAAGCAGGCACAAATCACTTCTTATTGCCTCTCTCTTTGGGCACATCAAACATTCTTGATAAGTTAGAATGATACTTTTTATTTAGGAAATAGAAAAAATGAATGTGGGGGATACTAGTGCTTCACTACTTCAATCCATTTACAAAATCATAGTGTGTGAATTAGAATTAAGGCCTCGCTTCCAAACCAATACTTGTATCAAAAGGACAGTATTCATTGCCTCTATTATTATTGTCATTTAAGATGAAACCTTTGAACGGTATATTATGAAGAGATCCACTCATAAAGAGTATACATATAAAAAGACAAAAATGTCTTTTAAATTTTTTCACAGGTGACATAAAAAGTGGCAGCCTTGAATCTTAAGGTAGAGATTCCATAGTTCCTACAAATCATTGCAGAGTGTGACTGAGTGGCTGGATTGACAGCTTGGTCAAATAAAATAAATTGGATTTCAGGGTGTTAGGTGCTTGAGTACAAAACAGTAAGGGATTCCAATTGTATCTTCCTCTTTGAAATACCTAAGGATAAACATTCCAGTCAAATAACGCAAAACGGTACAGTTAAACTCTATCACTATCACTATGATGTATGATTAAGCAAAAATTAAAATGATGGGGCTGAATGATTTTATCATGACTAAAGCAGAAACAGCAAAAATTGCCCAAGACCACATATATATTCCAAACAATTTCTTTAGGTCTGACTGATGACATATCCATTTATTGTTAATAACTTCTATTGGACTTCATAAATGCTAAAAAGGAAAAAAAGTCCATGGTAAACAAAAGAAGGGAAACGTGGAATACAAAACCATCAAGGCTGTTATGTCTCTTTCCATTTGAGACAATTCATGAGAATTCTAGACTAGACAGGAATGTGTGTAACAGCTCCTAGAACTGGAGGAAAGAGAGCTGGACAGGCTGGGTCTATCGTTTTACTGTTAAGAAAAGTCTTCCTAGAGAATATTAATATGCAAAAGGATCTTGTAGCACCTTTGAGACACAGGGGGGATGCAGACCAGGGCGTCCAGGACGCCCTGGTCCGGAACGCCGCAGGACCGCGGCAGCCGGACCGCGGCGCTCCTGCAGTGCCTCTAAAAGGAGCGGCAAATTGCCGCTCCTTTTACAAGACAGCGAAAGTGCGCCTCAAATGCGTCGGGCGCACTTTCTCTGTCTTTTCCGCCGCAGCGCGTCCGGTCGCTGCGGCGGGAGGCTGCCCTCGGTGCGCCGGCCGTCCGGAGGGCCAGAAGCACCGAGGGCGACCTCAGGAAGAGGGAGGGACACCGCGCGTGCGGCTGCCCCTCCTCTTCCGGGTCTCGGAGACGGCCCTATTAGCTGTCTGCCGAGGCCCTAACTGAAAGAAAGATGTTGGTACCATGAGTTTTTGTAGACTTCAACCTACTTCCAAACATGCATCTGAAGAAGTAGTCTCAAGTCTATGAAAGTTCATGCTATCAGTTTCTGTCTTTCAGTTAGACTCAAAGGTGCTACAAGGTCCCTTTGCATACTGTTTTTCCAGACTAACATATTATTTTAATATTATTTAAAGTGTAGAATTCAAAGGTACCGTATTTTCCAGCGTATAAAATGACTTTTTAACCCAGGAAAATTGGGGGTTAAAATCGGGGGCCATCTTATACTCTGGTTATAAGCAGCAGGAGGAGGACAGAGTCGCGAGGCGCCAGGTGGGAAGAGGCCACAGAGGAGGAGGAGGAGGAGGAGGACAGGGCTGGCGAGGTGGGAGGAGGAGGAATAGAACCCTAAGGTGATCCTCTCCTGGGGTTTTCTTGGCAAGACTGGTTCAGAGGAGGTTTGCCATTGCCTTCCCCTGAAGCTGAGAATGTGCGACATGCCCAAGGTCACTTACTTGGCAGCAAATTGTATATACGGCACCCCTGAATGCATCACCTAATATATTGGCAGTCCTTCCCCCCCAACACTTTCTCATTTCCCCCCAACCATCTCATAGCTGGGAGATGGAAATAATTTTAAATCAGCATTTAAATCTGGACTATTTTTTTAAAAGTAAGGCAGAAATAAATGCTTGGGAACATGGGAGCTGCAGTTTGTTGTGTTTATAAGTAACAGTTTTCCTGCTAAGTTCCTGCATGTCATAAGCATTTGAATTAAAATTCCCATATTGAAATCAAATCTGATGTTTTTTCAATGTTTATTTGATGTGCGTTGGAAGAGGGGTAGTCTTATACGGCGAGTATATCCCAACTTCTATATTTTAACTCAGGGGTAGGCAACCTTTCCCCTTTAAGGGCCGAGGGACTTCAGCTCCCAGAATCCCAGGAGCTATTGGCCAACATGGGACTATTGGCCAACATGGCTGAGGCTTCTGGGAGCTGAAGTCCCTCGGCCCTTAAAGGGGAAAGGTTGCCTACCCCTGTTTTAACTGGAAAAGTTGGGGGGGTCGTCTTTTATGCCCAGTTGTCTTATATGCCGGAAAATACGGCATGCCTTTAGATAATATTAAAACAGCCTTTATTTAAAATGCATTTGCTGTTTGATTTAAATGGTAATGAAGTAAAGTAAAGTATCAGGTCATCTCTTTTCTTAGGGCTTGATTGCACAAGGCTCTTCTGCTCCAGTAGCATCGTCTGTGAGAATGCTCTTCAGTCCGGATTGCTCTGTTTTCTTGCACATTTTCAGAACCATTCCAGGATTACAGTGTCCATTTGTACTGAAACCTTAATGCACACAATAGCATTTCAGCCACTTACTCCTCCTCCAAGATATTATCCCCATCTCTTTTCATTGTTTGGCACAGAGAGAGAGAGAGATGCTTCCCCTCCAGAAGAACAGTCTTACCTTGAAAAAGGGCCGTTTTTCCCCATGTTGTAGGGGCTTCCTGGTCGGGATAGATCAGACTTCACAAAGTTAACTATCTGCTTGCAGAGGAAAGTCAGCAGCTACTGCTCCATCTGTCTGATCTACCCCTGGCTTTCATGTGGCAGTGATAAGTATGTCCGAAGGAAGAGGCAGAGGGTTAACAAAATAAATGTGGGGTTTTTTTGAATCTGCAAGACTCTTTTGCCTTTTCCTCTTACATTTCCAGCCATGTGTGAGTGTGTGTGTATATGTGAGAGAGAATGAGGGCTTTAGCACACCATGGCATCATAGCATTGTAGTGACAGAGAAGATTATCGCATCATAATTAAAAGTGTTTTACCTGAGCTGGCTTTAAATTAGAAGCAGGCAGCATCCTGATCTTACCAGACACATTTAGCCACTGAAATCGCCACCCGGCTGCAACCCAACTCCATCACTACTCCAAGGGGCGCTCCTCGTGCCTCTTTTTGAAGCTGGGATTTTTCCAGCTTGAAAAAATGGCCACCAGAGTACCCCTCTGAGTGGCAATGGACGGTGATTTCAGTGGCTAAATGTGTCTGATACTATCAGGATGCCACCCGCTTCCAATTTTAAGACGGCTCAGGTAAGACACATTTAATCATGATTCGATAATCTTCAGAGAGACTGCAGCTCTAAAAAGAGGTGGGTTGGGGGGCAATGAGCAAATTTTTTCTGCTGACAAACCCTAGTAGGGGGCTTGTCCTTTGAAAATTGATTTTTTTTTCTATAGAGAAAAGATTTCTCGTAGTTATTTTGCCAATTGGAAAGAAATAAAATTGAAATATCCACACCACCTCCTTCTCCCCAGATCATTCCTCACCAAAAGCACAGCCCTTGACCACCTCAAATCAGCATAAAAGCATAGTTGAACTATTGTGGCCTTTTACCTAAAACAGAAGCCCATCTTTGTTCCCATTTTGAAGATGTTTCCATTATGTGGTTTCATGTCCTTCGGTTGACACACTTTGCTTCTGTCAACCAATTACAGGAACAAAAGACTGGAATCCCTTCCCTCTATGAGGAACAACTCTTATGACCAGAGAGTTCATTGAGCAGTTTAGCTGCTAATAATAATAATAATAATAATAATAATAATAATAATAATATGTATTTATATTTAAATTTAAATATAAATTTAAAACAGAACATCTAAAACAATATGAAATTTAAAAACCATTAAACCATATGATGAATTAAAACATTTTTAAGACATTAACTTAAAATAAATTAGAAACATATTAAATACATATTAAAAATAGCACACCTAATTGCATGTCCCTCTACTCTGGTCAGTTAAGGCTAATTTAGCTTTCCAAGGGTTCTTCCATACTGCAAAATTAATGCAGTTTAACGCTGCTTTAACTGTCATGGCTCCATCCTATGGAATATGGGATTTGTAGTTTGTTGTGGCACCAGAGCTGCCTGACAGCAAAAGCTAAATATTTCACAAAACTACAAATCCCCGAATTCCATAGCATTGAGTCATGGCAATTAAAATGGTGTCAAAGTGCATTAATTCTGCAGTGTAGGTGCAGCCCTAGTTGATTTACTAAGGAGATTATCGCAGGGGCTTTCTGCCCAGCCCCAGAGTAGACTAAAACTTTTGGGGAAAATTTTCAGATTGGGTGTTATCGCACACCTCCATGCTCAGACCAAAGGCATTGTGACCCAATTTTAGCCATCCCATCCCCTTCTTTGGTGAATGAGATTAGGATGGATCAGGGATGGGATGGCTAAGATTGAATCGTGATACCGCTGGTCTGAGCATGGAGGTGTGTGATAACACTTGATCTGAAAAATTTCACCAAAGTTTCAGTCCACTCTGGGGCCAGGCAATAATCTAAGTTTGCAGGAAATAATAAATGATTATGTTATAAAGTTGGAAATACTGTAACTTATAGTTTGAGTTATATAGTTGGAAATACTGTAGTTTATAGTTTGAGTAGTAATAGTGATCTATTCTTGATTCAGTGAATAACATAACTAAGTGCCATAATTCTCAGGGAAAATCTTACTTTCTATGTCTGGAACTCTATGGAGGTTATCACACGGGAGGCTAAAGTGTCTTTAAAGTGCCTTTAAATTATAATTAATGCGTGATCGGGGTTCACACGCTCACATGTTTGTCACATCTGCAAAGGGTCTGTAAAGTGTCATGGACGCATCCCTGACTCCCTGCTCATCTATCCTATCAGTAATACATCCTTGGAGTTTTCGTTTTTCAAAATGCAATCTTCCGTTATTGAAAAATGTCGGCTCCAAGGATGTGTTACTGATGGGATAGGTGAGCGGGGAGCCAGGGACGCATCCATGACACTTTACAGACCCTTTACAGATGAGACAAATATATGAGTGTGTGAACCCGGATCGCGCATTGATTACAATTCAAAGGCACTTTAAAGACACTTAAACATTTAAATGTTAAACATTTAAAACTTAAACATTTAAAGGGATGCAGTGGCTCAAATGGTTAAGACGCTGATTCTGTTGCTTGCAAGATCGGTAGGCTGGTAGTTCAAGGCCCAGGTGCTGCATGATGGGGTGAGCTCCTGTCACTAGTCCCAGCTTCTGCCAACCTAGCAGTTTGAAAGCATGCAAATGCAAGTAGATAAATAGATACCACTTCGGTGGGAAGGTAACAGCATTCTGTGCAATCATGCTGGCCACATGATCACAGAGTAGTCTCTGGCAACACTAGCTCTTCGGCTTAGGGCCTCTGCAGACGGCGCAAAGCACTATCTTGGAGGCAGGGAAAGGGAGGGGCAGCCACATGCCGGGCGCCCCAACCCCTTCTCAAGGACGTCATCGGATCGCCCGCCGTTGTACACAGTGGCCACTCTGATGACGTCCTTCTGGCTCAGCGTTCGGACACGCTGAGCCGGAAGAGGCACCAAAGAGTGCATGGCAGCTATTCGGCGCCCCTTTTGTGGCTTGTGGAAGGAGTGCTATTTTAGCGCTCCTTTCCCAGGTGGTGAAAGGGAGGATCGGGACCGAGGCGTGGGGCAGCCTTGGCCCCAATCCACTGCTTCCCAGGACGGCCCACGGCCGCCCGTCTGCATCTCCCCTTAGTAATGGAGATGAGCACCATCCCCTATGGTCGGACACGACTTGATAACCTTGTCAACAGGGAATACCTTTATCTTTAAATACACTTTAGCCTTCTGTGTGATAATCTCCTATGTGGCATTATGTGGTGTAATTCGTCATTAGTTTTACTTCTTTGCATGCTTGCACAAAGAGGTATGCAGCTGCCTTTCAACCAACAAAACAAGCCAGCAGTAGGACACACAAGTACAGCTTTCTGCTTCCCTCCCCATCCTGAAATAGGAGTGATTCTCAGAGCATTGTTGCTGTATCTGTCATTTGTGGGGCAGAAGTTTATGCTGCAACCTTTCCTGAAAAGTTTTGCCTTAGTCTCTTTAACTCCTAAATCTTCATTTAAAATTGACACTTAGGGTGCATCTGCAATGTAGAAACAATGTAGTTTGACACAACTTGAACTGCCATGGCTCCATGCTATAGAATCCTGGGATTTGTAGTTTTGTGAGACACCAACAGAGAAGGCTAATGGCCTTGTAAAACTACAAATTTCAGGATTCCGTAGGATGGAGCTACAGCACTTAAACTGCAATATTTGTACAGTGTAGAGGCACCCTAAACTGAAGTACAGTGGGTTCTTGTTATCCACTGGGGTTCTAGGATCCCCTGTGGATAATAAAATCCATAGATGCTCAAGTCCCATTAAATATAATGGCATAGCAAAATGGTGTCTCTTATATAACATGGAAAACCAAAGTTTGTTATTTGAAATTTTGCTTTTTTTAATATTTTCAAGCCATGGATGCTTGAATCTGTGGATAAAAAATCAGTGGATAAGGAGGGTCAACTATATATCTAATCAGTTTTGCCTGCTTTTGACCATTGTTCCCCTCCCTTCTTCACCTCTTCCTTCTTCATCTGTTTTATTTGTTCAGTAAGTTTTTGAGTAAGTTCTCATGTACCCTATTCTATGTTGTGCTATAAAGTGAGATATAAACAGGTGGCACAGTACAAAATATGTGAGTAGCTGGGACAGTCCATGGAGCAGGGAGTGAAACAATATGTTTCACTAGGCCCTAGAGAGTGAGTGGGTAAAGCCTAGCTAAAAGTCCATTATTGGGGAGAGAATGTGGCATGGAAACTGAAATTAAATTGATGATACAAAGGTAAAGGTAGTCCCTTGACATGAATGTCTAGTCGTAACCAGCTGTAGGGAGTGGTGGTCATCTCCGTTACTAAGCTGAAGAACCAGCGTTGTCTGAAGACTACTCCAGCAAACACTGTTACCTTCCCACCGAAGTGGATACCTATTTATCTACTTGTATTTGCATGCTACCAAACTGCTAGGTTAGCAGAAACTGGGACTAGTGACAGCAGCTCACCGCATCATCAGCACTCGGCCTCGAACTACCAACCTTCTGATTGTCAGAATTGGCATCTTAACCACTAAGCCACTGCATCCCAATAAATTGATGATACCTACAGATTTTAATGGAAATTCATTATCCTGTATCTACGTACCTATTGTCCAGACAGTGCGAAAATTGCTGGATTCAGTCTGAAGCACTGTTAGAACAGGACAAGCAGTATTCTGAATGAGGTCTATGGGGTGTGCTGGCTTAGTCCTTGTCTAGAAAAAAGAAGAGAAGGTGTTTGTGCAGTTAAACAATGAGCCTTAATGCACTTGAAAAGAAAGCTGCAATGGAACCAGAGAGCAGAGCCTTTCTCTGCGCCTTACCACTTGACATCGGTAGCGTTTCAGTTCTTTGCACACAGGAGATGGTCATCAAAGTATTTCTTTTGCCAAACAGATTTTTCCAGCTAGATAAAATACTTGCTTTGATGATCATCTGAAGCATTACAACGTCATGCTGTGAGGAATGGAGAAAGGCACTACTCTCAGCTCCATTTTGGCTTTCTTTTCTAATACAATAAGGCTCTAGGATTTTTACTTTGAGAGACAAGAGAGATTTACGCTTCCCATAGGTAGTCAGATAATTTGTGTGTGTGTGCATGATTCATGGACATATGTATGCATACACACCATGAGATGAAAACTCAGATCACGAGACCATTTTCAAGTTTGAATTTCCCCCCATAATGCTTAGGCCTCAATATTCTAGCTAGATCATTGAGGCATGAGCAGCATAAAAACACAAGAGATTTAACTATCGTCTTCCTTCTCTACCCTGTCTCGCAGGTCCAACGTACCCTTCACTGAACGTAAGTACCCATTTCAAATCTGTGCTGCATTTCTTTTATTAGGAAGATTTATTAATGCTTTGAGTTGTGAGCCAGTGTGCCATAGTGGTCTGGGTTTTGGATTATAACTCTAGGACACCAGGGTTTGCATCTCTGCTCAGGCATGGAAATCCACTGGGGAGATTATCACACAGACCAAAAGGATGGGAGCGAAGCGGGATGTTCCCATCCTTATGCAATTGCATGATTAACTCCTGTTAATACAAAATGATGGTGCCATTCCACTTCACTGACAGGAGAAGGATAAGAGAAGCATGAAGTGTGTGATAATCTTTGTGGCAATTGTTCGATAAGGACGGGAGTGCTTCGCTCCCATCCTTTTGGGCCATGTGATAATCTCCTGGGTGACCTTGGGCAGGTGATGCTTTCTCAGCCTCAGAGGAAGGAAATGGAAACTTCTTGTGAATAAATCTTGCCAGGATAACTCTGGCCCAGGGTCACCATTATTCAGAGTCAGTCATGAGGTGCTTTGGTGGGTTGAAAATTGGACAATAAATCTATAAGCAAATTAAAGTAAAACTAATTTCTAAAAAGATGATAAAAGTGATTAACCTCTGCAAACCCATTCTCTTACTGTGGAGCTTTATGCAGTCAAGACATCAGCAACCAGTACAAGGTACTGAGGACAAAGTGAGGAGGTTCAAAGTGGATATTCTGAAAGAATCCTTGTCTAGTTGGCCCCACTTGTTAGCTATGAGAGCTAAATGGCGCCCTCATATCATTACAGAAAATTAGTAGCTTTTAAATTTTGAATTGAGTAGTAGGTGTGATTTTCAGGCTATTGTCTCCTAAAAGCACTCAAAAGCTCACAAAGAGATACTGATTTCAACTCTCCCAACTCCACGGTTCCCAGATGCAGTGATGGAGAAGAGTGCTGAGGATATTATAGACAACTAAAAAGACAAACACATGGATCCTTGAACAGGTTAAGCCTGAAGTGAAGCCAATTTGATCAAATTGAGGCTGTTGTACTTTGACCACATCATGAGAAGGCATGACTCACTCAATAAGGCATTAATGCTTGGAAAAGTAGAGGGTGGTAGAAAGAGAGGAAGACCAGATGGTTGGACTAAGGGCCTAAATCTACAGGACTTAAGCAGCGCAATGGAGGACGGGGGGAGGGCTTGGAGATGTCTCATCCACAGGGTCACCATGAGTCAGGGTTGACTTGAGGGCAGTTAACAACAACAAAAAACTATATGAAGGAAAAGCAAAATGATATCATTTGTTTTAATTAGGGTTTTTTAAAATATAGTAGTAGAAGGGTACAGCAATATAGTAATTATCTTTTACTGGAGAGATAATGGCAAAGAATCCTTATCAACTGATAATCACTGACAAAAACCTTGAAAGCCAGTTGTGCATTGCAAATGTATCAGTTCCCTCGGACCTAGAGATGCTCATCCAGGAAAAGAAACCACAGCAATCTCATTAGGTTTCATAAGTGATTAACTTTCTCTGACAGTATTAATTGAACACATGCAGAAGGCACCTACAACATTTAATATAGGAGTATGGAAAAAATAATTAGATCAGATTTTTTTAAAAAATAATTTTAATTTTTAAAAATTGAAAAAGTTGCAGCCCCCAAGTAGTTCCACAAGCCTTAAATAAGTGCTGGCACAGTTGCTCGCCACTATTTTAAATTGTAGGACAATAGGGGTATTGTCCTATAACATAATGCTTTGTAAAAATTTAAAAGCCCTTTCAATCAAGCTTCCATCCTTTTCTAAAAAAATAAATAAAACCCACACACTTTCTGCAAGAAGAGAAAGGTTGAAGCAACTGTAGGAAAAAAGAGAAGGAGAAATGCAAAAGGACGAGGACATTGAATATTTCCAGGAAAAGCGTTTATTGATCAATCAGTCTGTCAAATTCACAGAACTTGCATCATGCACTTGCAACCTTGCTGCTTGTTTTCTTACCGCAACTTTTGTATTTTATATATCTATCTAAACTAATGCATCAATCGATCCATTAAGGAGGGAAAAACAGAATAGCTGCTGTAGGTCTTTTTATTGGCAGCATTCTGTGTCTTGAAGCATCTGATTTATTGTGAGCCAACTTCATAAAGTGTGAGTTTACCAGTCCAGACAACACCACAAGAAATGCCTCACCTGGAAGCAGCCTCATGCTCTGGCCCCATTTGAGGTGTGTTAGCAAATATATGCATTTCTTATTCATACATATATGTGCTAACTGGGAAACATTTTTCCTTGTTTTCTTTTCAAAAACACTCATCCTGTTTGTCAACTAGTTGCCTTCCCATGTCCCTTGGTCTTATTTATTTCACAGGCTGAGACTGTAACAAAGCAGCTCTGAATAAGACTAGTGTCAGCTTCTTCTTGCTTTAAAATCCACAGATGTCTAGATGAAGCTCAAAACTGAGAATAGTTTTTGGACAATACCCAGTTGAAGGCCATATATGCAATGTAACACTCAATCCTACAGGCTGAATTGGCTCTAAATTGTAAGAGTGGGCCTCACTGATGAATCAGTGGAATCTTTCATTGATTATTCTGAATCAGCCAGCTAAACTAGCATGTCTTTTAAAATTAAAACTTTATGACACTATCAAAAGAATTTCTAGATGAGCCATTTATCAGGCAATTTTATCAGGGTACCAAACTTTGAAGTTATTTCTTTATTTTGGATTACCAACTCCCCCAATCTCCCACTTGCTGGCTGTGTTGTCTTGGGGGTAGAGGCTGGGCAACTGTAAGTAACTTTTCTGAGTGCATGTGTGTCTGTGAGTCTGTGAGAAGCCTAAAAACACAAGAGATTTAACTATCATCTTCCTTCTCTGCTCTGTGTTGCAGGTCCAACGTACCCTTCACTGAACGTAAGTACCCATTTAAAATCTGTGATGCCTTCCTTTTATCAGGTCATAGGTTTATTAATGCTTTCAGTTGTCAACCAGTGTAGCAAAGAGGTCTGGGTTGGACCAGGACTCTGAGAGACCAGAGTTCAAATCTCTGCTCAGGCATGGAAATCCACTGGGTGAGCTTGGGCAAGTGATGCTCTCTCCGCCTTAGAGGAAGGCAGTGGAATGAACATACACAAACACACTTAGGAAAGAAAAGGTGGAATAACTATGCAATGCATTTGGACTCGTGGTGCTAAAAGCCACCTTCTAGAACAGACTATAAACACAATGGGGGTCATTCCTCCTCTCTGCATTTGCCTGGTAGGTCACATCACCACATTTCAGTGCACCCAAAGTGACATGATGTCACTTCTGGTTGCCACTTCTGCTATTATTATTATTATTATTATTATTATTATTATTATTATTATTATTTTGAGGGGAGATGAGAGGGCTCAGGGGAGCAAACTGATGCCGTTTTGAAAGATTGGGGAAGGCTTGGGGGCAAAAAATCACCCCTCAATCAGTCTAAACATTTGAAAAAGATTTGGGGGACTGTGGAGGGATTCTGAGGGGTCCTCCAAGCCACATTTAAGAGTCCCAAGGGTCACATGTGGCTCACAGGTTGCACTTTACCCACCCTTGTACTAGAGATACCCTACGTTTAAAAGACTTGGTTAAAATAAGTGCAAGAGAGTGCTAGCAACAGCAGCACAATTTGTGGCCCCAAGGACTAAAGGGACTGTTTATTACTACTTACCTTGAGCCTAACTCATTAATTTTGCTGTTTTTCTAGAGTTTGATGGAGAACCGGTCGGATGACAGCAGGAACTGTTGTAATCACTGGCGGAATACTAGCAACAGTCATCTTACTGTGTATAATCGCTGTTCTCTGTTATTGTAGGCTACAGGTAAGGAACTATGCTTCTGTAACACTATTCTCTTTATCTAAGGAAAACATCACACTGTATGCAAGAAATTTGGCTATTACATGTATACCAAGAATTGCAAAATGTGAAAGTGTAGACAGCAACATCTTGGCACCCTGGCCCAATCTGACTGTTAAACATGACTGTTTAAAGATTCACACCAGTCTACACATGGTGGACTTTATCACAAAAGGCAGTAAATTGTAATTGGACCAGGATAATAATGTCTTTGGGGATTATCACATGATGTAGGCCCTCTTCATTGTTCTTCTAGTGGCAAACTGTTTTGAAAGTGTTTCTTTTTATTATGCAAAAACTCTGTTAATGGCCCCCTTTCCCACTACTGTTGTGCTTCACTTTATAGTGTGATAGTTCAATTCTGCTTTATTGCCTATCTTGGGTGGTGAGGGGGTGGTCTATGGGCATTCTTTGGGTGCTGTGGGTGTGGCTAGGTGCTCTAGTGATAAGGTGTGAAGGAGAAGGTGTGAGGGTTGTGTCCCCCTCCTGCCTTTCCCTGAGTTGGATGGGACCCCTTGAGACCACCTTTCTTATCTAATTAACTCTCACTATCACCACCTCTTGATTTGAATCCTCCCTCTTCAGCAATGAAACAGGATGTTGCTGGGGATTCCACTTGCCCTTTCTGCTTATGATGCTGCAGATACGTTTCCTCGCTTTTCCCAAATCCTGTGGAAGGGCCAGACTGAGCTAAGGCACATGATAGAGACAGAGCACTTTTAAAGGAAAGCTTTATTCTAAGTAAGGAAATTGTGTATCAGAGGAGCATCTCTTTACATGAAGAACCATCAAGCACAAAGTAGAAGTTACAGAGTAGATCATTTCAGCCAAATCAAGAAAAGAATCAAAATATTCTAATGCATTCTCCTAATCTTACTCACAGAGCAGATGGGATTTCTAGTCCTTGATGTTCAGGGGATAGCTGGGAGCCTGGACTCCATTGTCCAGTTTTGACCAGTCTTCCCAACCAGCCCCCTTGCTGCAGATGTTTCTTTATTTCATAAACCGGAGCCCCTGCTCCAGATGTCCCTCCTTGTCCTATTCCAGCATTTATAACCTCTGCTCAAAATCATCTGGAAGGTTCACGCTTCTACCCATATGTCCATCTCATTGGACAATTGCTATCTTGTCACCTTTGTGATGCTGAGCCTCATTAAAATGTAACTGTATCTTCCCACATTTGACCCTTTGTTATCTCAGAAGAAGATTCTGATAATAAGAGGACTCCTCATTATCATGGAAGAGAAGCTAACATTTTGCTTACTGCTCCTTCACCTGCCCCTTCTTCCAACCCCATTCTGGAGTCTCTCTCTCTCTCTCTCTCTCTCTCTCGCTCACACACACACACACCTGCCTGAAAATATAAGTGCGAAACAGACTTACAGTTTAAGAAAGCATTTATTTCATTAAACCTCAGCATCTTTCTTGCTTTTTTCTATCTTCAGACTTCCTTCAGACTACCTTCAAATATAAATGAAATATATAAAATGAGCAATACTGCCTTTAAAAAGACATTTGGGGGGAACTTAATGATAGGTTAGATCAGACTAAGTACTGGCAGGTAGATCAGATAGATAGATCAGTAGCTGCTTCCTGCATGCTTTCATCTGCCAGCATTTAGTCTGGTCTAACCAATCAGAAAGACCTCTCCAAAGGAAAAATGTAAGCCTACAACTTCACAAAATGTAAGATTGTTTTAATTTATAATTCATTTATATTTTGTGGGGGGAACTGTGTGTATGCCAAAAGGAACAGGGATAATATCATGGCACTGTGTGTGATAAGCTAAACTAACATTGTAATCCCAGAAAAGTTTTAGGTATGATAGAAAACAGAGTAACCCCAATTGCGTAGCATTTTTAGAAATAATGCTATTGTAGTGGGAGAAGAGCCCTCATCTCATAAAGTCCAGTGTTTTATGTATATGATATCACATTCAAATCCTATGCCCACTTATCTATAAATAAACTGTACTTGATATTGTACTTGTTCACTCTATGCATCTGAGGAAGTAGACCTACGTCTATGAAAGCTTATGCTTCAATGTATTTCACACAGTTAGTTCAAAAGATGTTACAAGATCCCTTTGCATACTGTACTTGACACAGTATGTTTTACAGCAATCTGGCAAGGTAGGTTAACATTATCCCTATCCAAGAATAACAGCTTTTCCAAAGGTCACCCGCTTCATGGCTAAAGTGGACAGGGCCAGCCAAAGATATTTTACTTCCTGAGGGATAGCTCAAACCGCCACACTTCTCTCCGCATCATGTTACATCATTTCCAAGGCCAACATAGTTATTCCATCATGAGGGAGACAAAACATCTTTCAAGGTCCACTCCCCATTTTCTTGGCAGTAACAATACAGCTATAATAAATGAAATCTAACAATTTGCTGCCTTTTTGGCTTTGGGCAGCTGCTTCACACTGATTAACTGTAAGGCCAGTCCTGGAGATGATGTCTGAACAGAGAACATCCCAGGTCATGACTCACATTCTTAGCCACCATCTTTCCTACACTACACTGCCTCTTGCTTTTTGTTGTTAAGTTATTATAGTCTACTTACTGTAGTAACTGTACTGTATTGTAGTATAGGTCTGACAATTTCTCTGCACTGATACAGGATTGTTTTAAGTTGCTTGTGTGTATAGCTACACTTGATGCAAATTTGGCATGGATCCTGATTCATGTGCTTTATTATGAACAGTAGGTTGGGGTAGGAAAATCGGTAGGCATTAGGAAAGCTATATGGAAAAGATGGCTGTTATTGGAGCGTTGGTCAAGTCATAGAACAAATATATACTGAAAAGCTTCATAAACACCACCAACAAGATGTTTCCCAACGTAATGACTTCACAACAAGGGGAATTACATCTGAGGAAGTAGGCCCAAGTCTACGAAAGCTCATACTACCAACTTCTTTCTTTCAGCTAGTGTCAAAGGTGCTACAAAATTCCTTTGCATACTCATTTTACAGACTAACAAGTACAATATCTTTGAATTCTAGCTTAAAAAGTGATTGCTTAGATTATATTCAAAGTGAAATACTTGATTCCCTAAAATGGGACCAAAACAATTAAAAAGAAAGTCATGATTCTTGGCCACACTTGGTGGAGTCTTGTTAACTAGCTTGTCTTCAATTATTGCTGGTGCAAGGACTAGAAGTGCAAGCTATTAAGCTGGAAGTCACCAGATGCAATGGGACCTGAGCCATCAACTCAAGTGGCCCGAGTTCAGCCATTATTTTTCAGAGTGGAACCATTCACAGCATGGGGTCTAGCCTCCCTTACAGTAACATTGGCCTCCCTTACAGTACTGTTATTTAAAATATGGCTGCATTAGAAGCACATGAAATGATTTGAACAATTTAATACATGCTATATACTATTAATATTTGTAAAATGCACTTTTTGTGAACTAAGTCCAGGTCTTTCCTTTCTGCTTTAGTATTACTGCTGCAAGAAGGATGAATCTGATGAAGAGGAAGAGGAGGAAGAGGAGGAGGAGGAGGAGCCTGACCTTCCCCCACACTCCCACTATGTCATGTGCAATGCTTGCAACTCTCGTATCATGGACGGACAGGGCAACCCCTCCTTTCCACCCCATGAGCTTAACAAACAGGGCAATCGGAACTATTGCCCAACCTGTTCCCCCTATGGCTCTCCCTTTTACATACGGACTGCTGACATGGTGCGGAATGGGGGCGAGAGGATCACCTATACACCCACATGCTGCAAGGAAATGGGACTGCCCATCAAAATGGCAACCTTCCAGAGTTACCCGGTGACCCACCACTGCATCATACATGAGACCTTTCCAAACCCGAGGGCTTTTAGTACAGAAGTATGATCACTGTCTATCACTATCACAGGGTGCTTCAGGGTGTCCCCTTTGGGTAGTGGGGATTTTAATTCTGTGGGTTTGCTATGGAAATCTTTTTTGACAAAAAAAATGGAACACATGTCCAAGACCTACCATTGTTCCTGATCATTGCAGCAAGGCTTTAACTCAGAGGAAACGAAGTAACATTGTAAGCAATGGGGGCTGAACCTGGTCATTTTTGAACCTTCAACCAAGGTTGTTGTATCCAACGAGACAGTCTTGTCCAAGGAGGGCTATGTACAATACAAATGAACTTTCATTTAAAAACTCTTGCAATTCCACCTCCCACAAGCATCTTTGGTAACTACACTTAGCAAGCCCTATTTGTCTCGCTTTCCAAAGCAATGCCCACTGGCCTCCCTTGACAGAAGATGTGAGCACATACATTAAGTTAGTCAACACAATGGTTTTTAGGAAGTGTCATCTCCAGCAACGAACGTGGTGTTAGGGAGAAGGATGATAATCACTTTATATAGTCCTGACCACTTGAAGTGTAGTGGGAGGAAATCAAGGGTTGGGTGGCCTGATTATCCCTGTAATATATCTGTTACAAACTGAATATTATCTGTACTAGAATGTAAAATAGGATAACCAGTTTCTGCTTATTTCTCCCACAAGCACATATATGTACAAAAGACAAAGGAAAGGAGAGAGAAATAGGGAGATGAGGAATGAGTGAAGCCACTAACCCTTGCTGAAAGTTGGTGGCTCTTCTATAGGAAAAAAGACTCACTGTTCTCCCAAATTCACCCCAATGTCTTATTACTCACAGTCTTTCTTAAGTACATGGGATCCTGATGCTTAAAAGCTACACAACAATGAAAGAGCTAAAGCATTGTTAGGTCTCTCCACCACCTCACTCCCCCTTCCCAAGTGTTCAGAGCCCTTGTATGGCACTGACTACTGATACATGTTCTGGTAAAATAGCATAAGGTATTATTTTTATAACGATGCCCTGATATGGAATATGTAAGAGAGCTACAATCCACATTTACTAGTGTGAAGAAGAAAGGACAGACCTGAAGTGAGTGGTAAAGCCAATCCCAGGTTTGAATGTTTAATGACATGTTGGAACAAGATAATAGTGTGCACCTTTTAAAGAACTCCTCTTTCAGTCCACAGCAGAAAATGTACTGTACTGCTTCATGAATTTATTGGTTAGTAACTTCTGCAGCGTCACCCTTTGCTATTTGTGAGGTAATGTTTACGTGTTTGAATGAGTAATCGTTTGATTCTCTAAGGACTGTGGCCAGAGGTTCTCCAGAACCACCTTGGCACAGAGGGTTTCTTGCTTTGCCAAATTGTCCAGCCAACGTTGGACAAGTGTTTAATAAGCACAATGATCCCCTACACTATGGAGCTCTTGAAAATGGATTGGGACCCAGTCCTAATTCCTAAGGACACATCCTTCTATTCAAATGGGACATTTATAGAAAATTTATATTGCCTACAAACAGTCACAATCCCCTGAAAAGCAAGTATGGCTGTGCCCCATGAGAATCGGAATATAATCATTTGTGTGAAGTGCATGAAGTTGGCCTTTCTCTGGATTACTCTTCTTCTACCCCCTACATAATGCCAATGGAGCTGATAAAACTGAACTGAGGTACATGTGTGTGTGTGTTCTGACTCTACCACTACAAATTATAGATGAGGGGATGTATGACCTAAGTAGTACTACTGAGTTGGTGATCTGACTTGCTTCCTTTCTCCATAACCAGAAGGGCCTGTTAACAGTTCTTTTCCATTTAAAGAATTTGCCCACAGCAAGCACAAGTCCTTCACTTGCTGTCTGATGTGTATGACTTTTAAAACCTGATGAGCATTTTCCAAGCATGTGAGAATTCTCTTAGCAGTACAAAAAAATCAAAGGACAATATATGACGTACAAGACGTTTTGCACTTTTATTTTTAAATATACAGGATATTGAATTCATTGTAAGAAAGAAGTTGGCAGCGTGAGCTTTCGTAGACTTCAGTCTACTTCCTCAGATGCATTTGGACCAAATGCATCTGAGGATGTAGACTGAAGTCTACAAAAGCTCACGCTGCCAACTTCTTTCTTTCAATGAGTCTCAAAAGATCACTCTACGTACTGATTCTACAGATTAACCCGACTGTATCTTTGGATTCTACCACAAGATACTGAGTTGCTTAGCAATGCACAAAAAATGGTCAGTGTTTTGGAGCATGGTCAGCAAGTACCAGGCAAGAGTGTAACTGCTAGAATATTTAGGGGTCAAGGGGAGATAGTTATCTCCTCTTTACTGTGATTGTTGTCCCAACCATGATGGATTTGCTGAGGGAGAATTTAGCCCAAATGTGCTGGAGGAGCTGTTTCCCACTGCAGTTCGGGCTCTGTTTTGCCAGAGGGTAGGCTACTGTCTATGTCTGGTACAGCTGAGCCAGAAACTAGGACATTATCCAGATAGATGGGAGCACAACATGCTTAACTTTGTATCATTTAGTCAAGGCAGAGGAGTGCCCTTGTAAGGTACTTGGCACAACAAAGATAAAGTTGGAGCTTGTCCAAAACCTGATTTTTCATTCAGGCAATTTAATATTTTACTGTGAAGGCTATCCTGTGACAGGAAGTTGGGGGGAATCGTAATGATGCTTTGAGTCACTGGGCCATTCAGTTATTGCTTTTTGCTTGTCAAGGAAGATGTTGCAGTAGGAAGTCCAATGATGGAGAGACAGACTTATATCCTTCCCTCCATCAAGGTGAATTCAAAAGAAGGGTGGGTGAGTGGGAGAAAAGATTTCCTTGGCTATGTTGAGTCTATATTAGATGGGAACTCCTGCAAGTGGGAATTCAGAAGAAGAGCACTCAAATCCAGGATTCCAGACAAAGACAAGACTACAGTAATTTGTGGATGGAAGCAATGGCACTCGAGCAAGCACTTGAAAACAACAACAGGAATGGAGTGCATTTGCCAGCAGGGCTTGATGTTGTGTTTTCTGCACACCTGTTAGAGAAGACTCACCGCTTTTGATTACAAAGAGTCACAAAAGAGTAAAGTGGTTATGGAATAGTGATTTGCAGGTGCATATTTTCTTTTGCTGCTTAATTAAAGGCAGAAACTGAAGTTTCAGATGGGTTTAAAGTACTTATTGGAAAAGAGCACTTGAAATCTCAGCGTTCCACAGCTAGTGAAGGAATGGGTGATAGTATTGTCTAGATCAGGTTAGAAATTGAGAGAGTCAAACATTCATGATTTAGGGGGGTCCCAGGAGCAGGAATTGTGTGATACTCTACATATTGAACTGCAATGTCCTAGCCAACATAGACAATGGTGAGGAATGCTGGGAGCTGCACTCCAATATCTGGAGGACCACATAGTTCCTATCACTGCCATTTCTTTTGTTCATCTCTAGAGAGGTTTTCCTGTTGAAGAAACTTCAAAGGGAAGTGCATTTTGTCATAGCTTTCTGGATCTTCCTAGTCCACCCTTCCCAACAAACAAACAAGCAGAGCTTCATGAGTACCTTGTACCTATTGAATGCCACCTCATGAGTAGGGATGAAAGGGGTAATCAGCATTATATATTTCCTGACTGTAAAACTGGTTTCCCAATGTTCAGGAAACTCTGATGGGAAGAATAAAGGGCTGGCAAGAATTCAGAGTCATTGCTGTGTTAGGAGATTATTCAACTTACCTTTTTCCCCGATCTGGGCACGGGACGGGATTGGGCTGGGACTGGTGTTATTGCACATGAAAATGCTGCTGTGGAAATCTTCTGTACTCCCAAAATCGGCAGGCTAAGCACAGCTGGGGTATGGGTGGTGGTTGGGCAGCAGCACAGCAGCATTTTTGTGTGCAATAACACTCGTCCCAGCCCGATCCTGTCCCATGCCCAGATCAGGGGAAAATGGCATGTGCGATAATCTCCTTAGTTTGGAATATCAGTATGCAAGGGGATCTTGTAGCTTCTTTGAAACTAATTGTGCAACTTCTTTCACACAGTCTCAAAGGTGCTACAAGATCTCTTTGCACTGGCAAGAGGTTGGTGCAGGCTTCACCTGGTATTTGTAGATCCTGAAGTGTACAGCAGGCCCTTGGAATCTGCTGGGATTTGGTTCCAAGACCCCCATGAATGCCAAAAATCTGTAGATGTTCAAGTCCCATTATTTACAATGATATATTAAAATGGTGTCCCTTGTATAAAATGGCAAAATCAAGGTTAGCTTTTTGGAATTATTATTATTATTATTATTGATATTTTCAAGTCATGGATGGTTGAATCTGTAGATGCAGAATCCATAGATGCAGAGGGCCAACTGTATTGGGAAGTAATTCTGTGAATAAATATATTGTGGGGAGGGTTGTACAAAAGTCAGGTAAAAAGACTCATGGATATCTGGAAACAGTGGTTTTTGTGTAGGAAAAAATGTATTTGTTATGTACAAACTACGTCCTTTGTGCAAAAAATACTTTCCAGATGTATGACTTAACAATGAGATAGCTACATCTCTGACAAGATACACAGTCTTCAAGTGAATTGCATTGATGTACACCAGGGCACCATGCGCATTCTCCCATGCACAAAGAGGCCTATTATGCAATGGGACTTATGGCACAATGAGACAATTGTGCAACAGCCATGCTGCTGGCTCCATGTGCACAATGGATCAAATGGCACAACTATGTCTCTACTCAACTCCTGAGAATACAAAAGTTGCGCAACAGCCCAATTAAACTTCACATGATCATAAGTTGGTTTCTGATGATGTAACCTCCCAACAAGATGCCAGCCAGTATTCTTTTGCACAAAACACTGTGATTTTCCCCCATAAAAACAACATGCAAATACATACTCATTTTCCCAGGAGAAAACTGGAAATTATTTGTGATGGTAAAATAGTCAAATATATACATCCCTACATCCCTCCTCATGAATGTATGTGTGCCTTCAAGTCACCTGCCAACTTATGGAGACTGCATGCATTTCATAGGGTTTTCTTAGGCCAGGAATACTCAGAGGTGGTTTTGGCAGTTCCTTCCTCTGAAACATAGCCTACAACACCTGGTATTCATTGGTGGTCTTCCATCCAAGCACTAACCAGTGCTGACCATGCTCAGCTTCCAAAATCAGACAGAATCTGGTGCCTTTAGAATATGTAGGGCCCCTACTCAGGAAAACATTGCTAAAATGATGATAGAGTGGTGCTCCCTTGCCCCAGGTTCTTCTTCCTCTTTAAACTATGTTGAGTGAGTGGACCATACGCTATGCTAGGGAGTCACTGTTGGTGGAGATGAGATTACTGAGGCTTGCGGCAACCATGCTGCACCCTGGCATTTTACTGAGGTGAAGTAGGTTGTACAGAAAGAGGGTGTAGTGCAAGAGGAGATGTAAGGTTTTACTTGAAACACACACGCACAGCAATGGGAGAATTTGAGGTAGTGGAAATTTGAGTAAAATTTTATCTAAGTTCCCAACTGACTACATGGATTTGTTTCTCTACAGAGCCCAGTGAAGTGTAATTGTAAGCATTTTTATTTAGAAGGCTCATTACACAGTCAATGTAATAGTCTCAGGAAAGGCAAACAGAATTCCTGTTCACAGAAATGTGAGGAGAAGCAAAAATAGCAGGACATGTTTGCTTCTTTAGTTTTGGAAGCCCAGCAAACTTATTGAGAAGTGAACCTTTTTCATCAGATCCACCTGGACAGTAGTCTAGCTAGCTTATTTATTCATTATTATTATTAAGATTTTTACCCCAGTACATCATGACATATTCCTTATTTTGATATGCTGATTTTTAAGCAGGATAGCTGAAAACCTATTTACCTTCATCTTCGTATTAATGTACAGAGTTTCCTGGACACATCAGTGTATCTGATAAAATGTCTCTCATCAGTGGACTCTTGCCAAAATACAGTTACTAGTCTTCAAGATCCTGCAGTACTCAGGCAGAAATCCTAAAACAATGATTCTGTCGAAATCAGTACTTTAACTTGCCACCTTTACAGTGTAGCCGTGCCTCGTATAGCAACACAATAATTTTTGGAACTTGAATGTGTACCGGAAGCTCCTGAATAAACACATGCTTCTCTTTTACCTCATTGCCAAAGGCAGCAACTCCATGCATATAAGAGTGGCTACCCTTTAACACTGAAATTAGTACAGAATCTCTTGCATACTCAGATGCTCCATATATACATCAGGATCAGGCTACAGTGTCAGGGGCAGCTGTATGCATGACATTTGTTGCCAGCTTTAGGAACTACAGCCTATAATTTAAAAAATCAGCCACTAATTCTAAGTTCTCACAACTGACAATTAATAAATTCAGGACGCAGTCTATGTACACATACTATGGACTAAGCCACAGTGAACTCAATAGCGTTTTCTCCTGAATAAATATGTTTAGGATTGTACTGAAAAGAAACATACCAAATGTCAGAAAACTGCATGCTTTTGTTCATGCAAGCATTAGCTTTTGTTTGCAAATATAGGGAGAGAACCCATGCTGGCTTCCATTGTGTGTTCTTGTTTTAAGGCTGAAAGTGGGCATTTCGATGCTCCCTGGAATGTTTCTCCCCACTTTCTTTTAAACTACATGTTTGCAAACAATGCTACTTCTTCCTGCCATAAAGAGGTTGCAGAAGGCACTTTTAATTTTACAAAGCCAAGAAATATATCAGTTACCAAAAAAGAAAGAGTATGTAGAGAGATCTTGTAGCATCTTTGAGACTAACACGGGCGGCCATGGGCCGCCCTGGGAAGCTGCGCCGCGGGACCGAGGCATCCCCATGCCTCGATCCTGCGGCGCCCCTTCGCCGCCCCTGAAAGGAGCGCTAAATTAGCGCTCCTTCTTTCGCTGACTTTTCCGTCGCAGCGCGTGGAAAGGCTGTGGCGGGAGGTCCTCCTTGTAGCGCTGGCCGTGCGGAGGACTAGCTGCTCCGAGGACGACCTCGGGAGGGGGCGCCAATCGTGTAGCTGCCCCTCCCCTTCCCTGCCCCCAAGACGGCCTTTTAAGCCGTCTGCTTAGGCCCTAAAGAAAGAAGTTGGCAGCATGAGCTTTCATAGACTTAAGTCTACTTCCTCAGATGGCCCACCAAATGTATCTGAGGAAGTAGACTTAAGTCTAGGAAAGCTCATGCTGCCAACTTCAAGTCTCAAAGATGCTATAAGATCTCTCTATACTGATTCTACAGACTAACATGGCTATATCTTTGAATCCTACCAAAGCGGAAGGAGAAGACAAACTCCGGGGGGGGGGTGTCTCTTCCTGTTCACTGCTCAATTAGTTTTTTAATTGTAACTCAACTAGTTACATCAGAAGCACCTTTAACAGGTACATTCTTGGTTCTCACTGGGTCTCTGCCATCACATAGCCATGGATTAGGGATCTTTGAGTCAATTTCTGCAACAGCAGACGCACACACCAATGCCCTCTTCTGTACATGCTGGGAAATTACTGGATTGTCCAGAATATTGTTATCAGAAATATTGATGTGTGTACGTTCAGTGAAAACCCACGTTTCTAATTACAGATGTGAGATACTTCCTATAAAATGTTCAGATACTGCACCAGAAAATTCTGAACCAGGACATTTTCTGAACCAAATACATCTCCAGCTGTTTGTTGTTGTTGTTGTTGTTGTTGTTGTTGTTGTGTGCCTTCAAGTCATTTCCAACTTATAGCAACCCTAAGGTGAACCCATCACAGGGTTTTCTTGGTAAGAGTTGTTCAGAGCGGATATGCCTTTGTCTTCCTCTGAGGATGAGAGAGTGTGATTTGCCCAAGGTCACCCAGTGGGTTTCCATGGCTGTGCAAGGATTCAAACCCTGGTCTTGAGAGCCTGGAAAGCTAGTTACACTGTAGTCACGGTTTTTAAAAGTAACTATTTCCCATTAGTCAAAAAACATCTACAATGATGCCAGCTTCTAGCCAATTGTCTGCCCTGTTGTTGCTGCAACAGCCACAACACAGCACCAGTGGTTCAAATTCTGGGGATGACTGCCTGCTACCCTTGTTGTTGTTATGTCTCTTCAAGACAGCTCCAACTTATGGCAACCCTATCCCAGGGTTTTCTTGGCAATATTTATTCAGAGGAAGTTTGCCTTTGCCTTCCTCTGAGGTTGAGAGAATGTGAATTACTCACAGTCACTCAGTAGTTTCCCATGGCCATGCAGGGATTCAAACCCTAGTCTCCCAAGTGTCCTAGTCCAACACTCAAACTACTACACCATGTGGGCTGTCACATCTCCAGTGTGTGTGTGAGTTTGTGCTTTCAAGTTGTCTGTTGACTTATGGCAACCCTATAAATTTCATGGGGGTTTATTAGCAAGGAATGCTCAGAGGTGGTTTTGCCAGTTCCTTCCTCTGAAATATAGCCTACAGCTCCCAATATTCTTTGCT
The DNA here is from genome assembly GCA_026167975.1 of Phrynosoma blainvillii. Classification (NCBI taxonomy): domain Eukaryota; kingdom Metazoa; phylum Chordata; class Lepidosauria; order Squamata; family Phrynosomatidae; genus Phrynosoma; species Phrynosoma blainvillii. The sequence goes on from JANUYF010000004.1 coordinate 162,653,169, forward strand.
TGTCTCCCATCCATGTACTAACCAGGGCTGAGCCTGCTTAGCTTCCAAGATCAGATGGATATGGTGCCTTTAGGGGTATTTTGGCTTTAGGCAAATTAAATATATATAAATGTAAATCTTTTAGTAACCATTATAGTGAAGACTTTGTGGATATAAAACCTAGCTTCTGGGTTTTATTGCTTTATCATGTTCTAGTGTGACCAAGAAGTTGAATTCAAAAGCTGTAACCAGAGAGTATCTCACTTCTCAGTTGCTCACATTTAATACGATAAGCACACTGTGCATGACATGATATGCAGGGGAAAACCTTTCTGTACACTCCTAGCCCTGCAATATATGGTGCTTTCTATGTATGTGTACACACACACACACACCAAATCAGTGTTGAAAGTGAGACTCTTGCTTTTCTTTCTTAAATCACACGAGCCATTTGGTATCTTGTATTAATGCTACACGAAGCTACAGTATTCTTCATCTGTGGAGTTTCTAGGAGTCCTAAAGAGCTATAGCACTTGAACCCTATAGAACTACAGTGGTTCCTCCACATTCGCTGGGGTTAGGGGTGAAGAACTCCCATGAATGTGGGGAAAATGCAAATTAAAAAACACTATTCTTTTTACCTCTCTAGGAATCTCCAGGTCCTCCAGTGCAACTCTATGGTCAACATCTGCCACAAGTTGAATATACTGGATGACCTAGAAATGCCTAGAGAAGTGTTTTCTCTAAGAACTTCTAGGTTCTCTAGCACAACTCTATGATCAACCTCTGGCAGAGTTGTTCTGGAAGACCTAGAGATTCCTAGAGATAACATATTAATCAAAACCGCAAATAATCAAATCAGCAAAAGTCAAACCCGCAGATCTGGAGGACCAACTGTATAGTACTTTATGCCCTGACTCTATAGTGCTCTCAGAAATTCTATGAATGGCAACACAAGTATTTGCTATTAGCCTTGAAAAGAAACTCTGTACCTTTGGTAAATACAGAGGGAAAGGTGTGGGGGATGCTTGCAATGAGTTGAGGTCATATGTGCTGCAATCTTCAACAAAAAGTTTGTGGTATAATAAGCAGCCACTACTTATTATGCCAAAATGGCAGTATTTAGGCATGAATGTTTATGCTTGAAAACCAAAGCATTGTTACTCCTTTTTATGAAAAATTTGTAGCACATTCTGACCAACATCACCATTAATACATCCAAGCCCTGACCACACATTGGTATGAATTGGCTGTCCCCATCCAAGGATGTTATCACACGTGGGCCAGAAACCGATAATAAAGTGGAAATGAGGCATTCCGAAAATAAACTGAAAATAAACCTTGATTCTGCAAATGGCTTTCACACGTAATTACCTTAATTGCGAAATTAAAGTAAGCGCATTTAACGTTCACACACAAGTGAGAAAAGCCCGTAAATGTACTAGAAATGAGCTCCTTGCACATGCACAGATAGAGGAATGCTCGCTGGAACCATGGGAAAAGCAGGGAAATGCTCCCAAATGCACATTTGCTTTTCACATTACGGTAAATGTGAAATTACCTTAATTTCGCATTTGCATTTCCTCCAAACAACCGAATTTCAAAAGAACGTGGATAACACCAGTTTCTGTCCACTTTCTGTCCAGTTTCTGTGCGACGTCATGTGAAAACGCAAGGCACAAATCCAGTTTTTGTTTGGGATTTGTGTGGATTAACCAGCAGATTTGCCCCATGTGATAACATCCCAAGTGTTTCAAATTCCATAGTCCTCAGTGTATGGTAGAGCAGAAGGATCCAAAACTAAACTAATGCCAAGCAAGATGCCAGGTTGTGTGTGTGGAAGGAGTGAGGATAGCATCAAGAGGCCAGCTAGCAATTCACGTTGGGAGCTGGGAGGATAGCTTCCCATCTTTCATATCCACTTAAAGTATCCCACCTTTAAATGGGTGACTGAGGCAGGACTCTATGCCAGTGTACCTGCACCAATGGAGTCAATGGTGGCAGAAGGGAAAAGGCCATGGGCACTAGGGTCAGCCACTGAAGAAACAGGCTGGTTGGCATTAGTCCTGTGGACTACAAACAGTTACTTTTTTTAGACTACAGCTCCTGGTTCCGCAACTGCTGGAAGAGTACACTAACAGAATGCTGGGTTAATTGTGTAAGTTGTGTTAAACTTGTCCAAAAAGAGAGAAATTGTCATACGTCCACCATCAAAAGATTCACAAGGCAAATTACTAGCTATTGCCTAAGTAAACCCATCTGTGTACCCGCAGCACAAAAGGTGGGGCCATGGGGAGGCTGAGCAGAATATGAATCCGCACCTCCATTATAAGCAATTTTACAGGAGGAGTGAGTCATCTGTATCAGCTGAATGTTGAAATCCAACATTTTCCATACTCAGTGCTTGTGGATGAGTAGTGCTGGAGTCCAAGATCACAGTTTTTCCACAGTTTTTCCATCCTTTGTTTAAAGGGAGAACAAGAGCTTTAAGTATTCCTGTTTAGTGACAGGGCATCTCTGTCCATAAGAACCTCTTAATTTGCAAATATGTATCACTGAACCAGTTAATGGATGTATGGCTCCCCCCTCCACCATGAGTTTTTGTATGCTGTTGCCAGTCTTTAAACCTGAAGACTCAGTTTCCTGTATGGCAAATATACTCACCAACTTTTCATACTGTAATGTTAATGTTTTTTTCTTTGCTGAACATAGGCACATAATGCAACAACTGTTAATAATATATAGATATTGCACACTATATGTGTACTATAGATATATATTATAGATATGGTGCACATATAGTATAACATACAAAATAAGATGGCAAAGCAGACAGCACAGCACTATTTGCAACTCAAGAAAACATTTTTTAGCCAAAAATTCCATGTCACGAAAAAAAACTAAGATTATTATTATTATTTTATTTATACCCTGCCTTTTGCCGAAGCAGTCAAGGCGGCTTACATCTAAAACAACACATAAATTATCCCACAATAAACAACAAATCATATTAATAAACAGACTAACCCCCCTTAAAAATATATTACATTCAAAAATCAGTTAAAAACAGAGATTAAAACCAAACAAAGTTAAAAACATTAGGCATTCTAAAAACGTGGGGGGGGGGGAATATGGTAGAAAGCAGACAAGTAATTATTCTGGATAGGCCTGCCAGAAGAGATCCGTCTTAATGTTTTTTTTAAAGCCTTCTAAGCTGGTTATCTGACGGATCTCCTTCGGTAAGACATTCCACAATCTGGGAGCAGTAGCAGAGAATGTCCTCTGGGAGGTCGCTACCAATCTAGTCTTTATCGGTTGAAGCAGCTTCCTCCCAGAGGACCTGAGAGCGCTGGGCAGATTGTATGGAAGCAGGCGCTCCCTAAGGTAGGCTGGGCCCAGGCCATGTAGGGCTTTAAAGGTCATCACCAACACCTTATACTGTGCTCATAAACCAATAGGCAGCCAGTGGAGGGGTCTTAAGATCAGTGAAATATGATCATTCCTCTATGTTCCAGTGATCAACCTGGCTGCCATATTTTGTACTAATTGTAGTTTCCAAGTTAGGTATAAGGGTAGCCCCATGTAGAGTGCATTGCAGAAGTCGAGTCGTGAGGTTACCAGTGTGTGTACTACAGTTTCTAGGTCCCTTATTTCCAGGAAAGGGCGCAGCTGGCATATCAGCCAAAGCTGATAACAAGCGCTCCTGACTGTCGCATTCACTTGATCTGTCATGTGAAGCAACGAGTCTAGGAGCACCCCCAGACTGCGAACACAGTCCTTAGCAGAGAGCGTGACCCCGCCCAGGACTGGAGGTTGCAGCCCAATACCTGGTTTGGGGGACCCTACTGTAATTACCTCCATTTTGTCTGGATTCAGCTTGAGTCGGTTTTTCCTCATCCAGTCCATTACCACTTCGAGACATTGATTGAGGGAAGAACTGCCATCTGCCGTCACAGTAGTTGACCGAGACATGGAGAAATGTATTTGGGTGTCATCAGCATATTGATAACACCCAGCTCCATGTCTCCTAATAATCTCTCCCAGCGGCTTCATATAGATGTTAAACAACATCGGGGACAGAATGGCACCCTGCGGGACACCACATTTTAGCTCCATTTTTGCGGAGCAGCTGTCCCCGAGTGACACCCTTGGGGTGATAATCAAATCGATTATAATCAAACCGGTGTTAGCACAGCCTTCAGTATAAGGTACTAGTTTTCTACATGCAGGGAGAGTCAGCTATTTCTAGACTAGTTTTTTTTTTCTTTGCAGAAATACTCCTTACACACACACACACACACACATACCTCTTCAGTGTGAAGTGGTGCAGCTCTGCACTGAATGACCTTATCATCTGAGTTGTGTGAGTGGCAAAAAAGGGACAAGGGTGATAGTGTCCAACCTCTGGAACTGCTACCTTAGATATGTTCTCTTGGAACCCACTATCTTTGCACTGTCAATTTAAGAGTTTTATTGGAATGGTAAGCAAACATATTACATTCTTGGCTTTGTTCTTTTTTCTAAACATTTTGTCTGATGTTTTACTTCCAGTTGTATTTTTATTATTTTTATTATTTTCAAAATGCATTACTTTCCTCTGACATCCCTCCAGAGAGCAGACTATCCATACGCCTATCCTGTAGTCTTTCTTAGCATAGTATGAGAACTGGTTGTTAGACAACAGATACATAACTCAGGTCAACTGGTTTGGTTGCAACAGATTGTATTCCGCATCGGTGAATTGGCAGTACTAGAACTGCATGAAAGGCTGTACTCAGTGGCTCTTGGCAAGCATTCCATCGATGTACACATACTTATGTTTCTTTCTCAATTACATTTCTGTGAAAATTAGTTTTGTTCTAGTTTTACTTACATACCGTAATTGAAATTGCATTTGCAAATACTGTATTCTAATCCAGAAGAGAGATCCATGTGCAATTCTGAAGGTGGGTGATTATCATGCTGCTTCTTTTTTCTTAAATGAAAACACTGAATGTGCATTTTCACCAAAGATCATCCATTGAAAAATGCAAACACACCTGAGCTGAGAGGCTATTCAGACTGAGGGGGATTCTGTGCCAAACTGTGCTTGTGCAACTGGTCATTGGCTGATGACAGTAGACCATCTACTGCAGATCTAGTTTAAAAATGAATCACCTTTTTTCTTTAATGTGGTTTAACTGCTGAGGAATCTGTAATGTTCAGTTCAACAAAGGGGTAATGTGAACACTACTTGAAGACAAAATTCCTGCCAAAAGACTTATTGGTATAACTGAGGTGTAAAAGTACTCCAGAGGCTCATTCATATTACAGAATTATAGTGCTATAATTCTACTTTAGTTGCCATGATTCCATCCTATGAATGCCTGGGATTTGCAGTATAAGGGACATCTTGAAACCTCAGCCAAAGCACTCCAGTGCTCACCAAACTAAATGCCCCAGGATTCCGTAGGATGGTGGCACGGCAGTTAAAGTGGAATAATAGCTCTATAAATGTCTAGTGTGAATGGGCCCTGATCTTGAACTCCAGCACCACTCATCTACAAGCATTGAGTATGGAAAATGTTGGATTTCAACATTCAGCTGATACAGATGACTCACTCCTCCTGTAAAATTGCTCACAATGGAGGTGCGGATTCATATTCTGCTCAGCCTCCCAATGTAGATGCCAAGCTATGAGATGAGTGAGTGATATGTATCTTTGGTTTACCATTGGTGGCATTTGGTATTAAAACATATAGACAGATTTTGTATTTTACAAAATGGCTGTGGCTGCTGTTCTTAAGTAGAGGAGCCCTGGCGGCACAGTGGTTAAATACCTGTACTGCAGCCACTCACTCACAAACCATAAGGTTGTGGGTTCAATACCAGCGAGGGCTCAGGCTTGACTCAGGCTTGCATCCTTCCGAGGTGGCTAAAATGAGTACTCAGCTTATTGGGGGCAATTAGCTTACAGTTGTAAACCACTTAGAGACTGCATAGTGTGGTATGAAGCTGCTACTGCTACTGCTACTACAAGATGGACTGGAGACATAGAAGAGGCTGCAAGTGCAGCTTTGCAGTGAACTTTATCCCACTGCAGTGGGACTGAAATATTAGAAAACTCTCTTGACCATCTTCAAACAAAAAAATTGAGGATTTGGAAAACAGAGACCACTGCCTCAACATCCACTTGAGAGGTGTGGAGGAGCATGAAGGCTGCCATCTTCAGAGGTTGATGGCATGGAAGTGGCATGGTTTTTGTGGCTGTGTTCTGGAAGAATGTATCCTTGACGTTTCACTTGCATCCATCGCTGGCATCTTCAGAGGTTGGTGGCATGGAAGTGAGTGGAATATATATACAGTGTGTATAAGACAGATAAACATGTAAACCACTTCCTCCCAACCAAGGGTCACACAGTATATATAGCACACTCACTGCCATGCCACCAACCTCTGAAGATGCCAGCGATGGATGCAAGTGAAACGTCAGGGATACATTCTTCCAGAACACAGCCACAAAACCCACAAAAAATTATACACATACACACTGTTTGGCTTGTTCCAACTAAAATCAAGAAAGGAAGGAAGGGTTATTTGGTTGGTAGTGTTAGTCACATTCTCTTTTAATATAAAATTGCTCTTGGGACAAGGTCACAGGCAGGGCCTGGCATAATCCTGTTGGGACATGACCACCATGGTAGGTCTGGGGAAAAACAGAATGTGTGGGAGAAATATGACTTTTTTGGACTGCATGTCCCAGAATCCCCAGCCAAGCTCTGGAGAAGCTAAATAGGATATATTTGCCAGGATACCTATAAAAATTTGCATCCTGTATTTTAACCAAGAACCAAGATAGTATATATATATGGGGATTTCCCTCAAGCTACTATGGTTGCACATGATCCAACGCTGTGTTTATGTCCAGATGCTGCCCCTCTGTATTCAGGGAGTGAGTCCTTCTGCAACATAAATCAATAGGGAACCCTTAACTGAAATGTGATTCTAGAGGACGGAAGGTATGTAGCCCCTAGGACTCTTTTGGGGGACCCTTGATCCATCCTGACTCCACAGACATCCCTTTTCCAAAGTGAACCTCCTGTCCAAGTAGACTCCAAGGGCACTAATTCACTTTTTAAATAAACTGCAGTTGCCTTCACCCACCCCACAATCTGTTTTAACAGTGTTTTTTTTAAAAAAAAAAAATTCAAAAACAAAGCAAGAGTTCCAGCTGGGTTTTTAAAAAGCTTTTCTGACAGTCCACATGGCTCCTGCAGAATTCTAAGTTGAGAAAAAAAGAAAGTTTTAAATGAAAAATAAAGAGCCAAACATAGGGAACACTTTGACCATTAATGAAGTGCCCATGCAAAGTACCCTGCCCCCCCCCCATGAAATGAGATCAGAGCTTTTCTTAAAAGGGAGTGTTACTGAGTAAAATATAACAAGAAGCTACTAAATCATTCATGTGTGATTTGTGTGTGTGTGTGTGTGTGTGTGTGTGTACGCACACATCTTCAGGTCCCCATGGTGACCTCACAAATTTCATAGGGTTTTCTTAGGAAAGGAATACTCAGTGGTGATTTTGCCAGTTCTTTCTTCAGCATCTGGTATTTGCTGGCAGCCTCCCATCCAAGTACCAACTTGGGCTGACCCTGCTTAGTTTTCAAAGTTAGACTGGATCTGGTGCTTTTAGGTGTTTTTATATTTTTAAAGAGAGAGTAGGTACCTGAAAGGCAGGAAGGGCTATTATGGAGTGAGTTGTGCAGCTGCACAGTGAGGGTTTCAGCTTCAAAGGAGGCAGAGAGAAAGAGAAAATGACACAGTACTTGGAAGAGGCATAAAAAAGAGACTTAAAAAGAAAAGGAAAAGTGTAATAAAAATATACAAGTTCTTCCTTAGAATAATAATTAAACCAGTTAGTTTAGCTGAACTTAATCTTTGTTTCTCTAGTCTATAAGGACATGGAGGGTGTTGAAGATTCAAAACCTGTTTCTCTACAACTCCCTCCTTAAATGGAAGCAGTGGGTTCACATACTATCTCTGTATCCTTCCCCTATTTGCCCATTCCTATTACAGCCCCATTTTTAGGAAGTGGATAAATTAGCTCAATTCAAATGTTGGAAGGAGTGTGGCCTATATATAATCATGGATTTATTTGAACTTAAAAAGCTCAAAACAACAGGCAATTTGCTCAATGCCTTGGGACACGCCAAATCCTCCTGGTTCCAAATACTGCAAGTGCTCTCCTTTGCAAAAAGTTAATTGATAAAGGACAGTTGCCCCCGTCCCTTGACCTTTTATGAACCCATATGTATAGCAAAAGGACAAAGATCTAAAGGTGGGCCAGCCATTATATATAAAAATCTAATACAAGCTTTGATTTTGAGTTCCTGCATGGCAGAGGGTTGGACTGGATGGCCCTTGTGGTCTCTTCCAACTCTTATGATTCTATTATTCTACGACTCCACCTATGGCAAGAGTCAACCTGCCAGGATAATTTGGCAATCTGATCTAAACATGGCTATCTCTGAAACCACCTGGTCAAGCATTTGGACTTCCCCCACCCATATAAATCATGGTCAGCATTCATGAGCGAGGGAACCTTAAAGGCCATACATAGATGGTATATAACACCCATAAGATTATCAAAAATGGTGACAGATGTCTCCCCAAAATGCTGGAGAGGTTGCAAGACTCTTGGTTCCTATTTACACATGTGGTTGGATTAGAGCTTTCTGGAATGCTGTTTTAACCCAAATGTCTGATATTGTGAAACCACCTGTACAATTTTGCCCAGGTCTTCTAATGCTATTGATTTACAGCAAGGACAATAGCCACCTGAAAACTTGTCACATTCCACATCTCAGCAGCCAGAGCTGAAATTGCAAGATGTTGGAAAACAGATGTTCAACTGAGCAACTGGTGGAAGAGGATTTGCGACACATACTTGTCAGAAAAAACTCTCCTTCACCTTCAGGTCTTGCAATGGACAAAAGAAGGCACACACATTTTTTGAGGATTGGTCTGTTTTTATTGAATATATTAATAGCAACATGAACAATATTGGACCTCCAACCCATCAAACTAACTTTTGGAGAGACACTCTGGACTAGGTTCCATCAGTTGCCACAGAGTAAGATGACACCCTGGACTCTGAGTGTTACCACTACTCCAGGAAAAATCATATTTCTGTAAAATTCTTTTTGTTGACCCCAAGGCTCATAGAATGTATTTTGTGTTGATTATATTGATTGTTTGCAAAGCTATTAATGAAATCTGTTAAAAACTAAAAATATAAAATAAAGTGTCTTGGTTTCTCTGTCCTTTTCTTGTTCCACTTACCTCCTCCTTTCTCAGTTTGCTTCAATTGCTGCAAACCAAGTTCAAGTGAAAAAGTTGTTTTCAACCAGTTAATTCAGCAGGAAGGAGAGGGGATGAAGTCTTGCCCTTCCCAGTAGAATCATTTGGAGTCCCCCTGGCCTTTCAACCTTTCCTAAAAGTGCATAACTTTCAGGGTTTCTCTGCTTAAAATAATAGTTTTGCATGTCTTGCCCCATGACAACTTTTGCCCTCTTGTTGTCTGGCCATATCCTTTTAACCAAACTCTACATGTGTCCAAGTTTTCATCTGTGCAATGTTAGAGGGTATGGTCCTTTCTGATCTTTGGTTACCATTTTGGACTCAAGGTTTGCCTATCTTGGACTATGAGCAATTTGAAAACCTGAACCTTTGGGCTCTAAAACCCAATGGATCCTGCCATCAAGTTATCTGGGACAGTGTGTATTCAAGTATCAGACTTTTCATACAATACAGAATAGAATATGAGCCCCTGTATTAGCAAGCAGTATAAAGCCTCTGGGATGATTAGGTATGATATAAATATTAAAGGCATGACCCAAAGTTGTTGTTTTTTTAATCTACTCAACTCATTGTCCAACTACAGCTTTTATGCCAGTTGACCAAACTCTGTGTTTAGGTATCATCAGAGTGTTCTCTAAATCTGAAGATCTATTCTATATGGTATGTCTGCACTGCAGGTGATCTCTGTATTGTTTGTGGTGGTGTCATTGTTATCTGATATGAAAAAGCAAGGTCAGCAGATAAAGAAGTATAACTCTGTGGTCACTTTTTGTTTCAGTTTTCTGCATTTTTTTTCAAAAAATGTAAATTATAGTTAATTCATGGAACTTTTTTTGAGGGTTTGCTAACTATCTCTTAATGGGGTACATCTGCATATATCCACAATATATTGGTTTCAACAAAAACTGTAAGTGCGCAGTGTGAAATGCAACTGCCCTCAGTTTCTATGAAAACTGGAGCTGGATTCTGGCAAAAATGGGTAGTTTTTTAAAAAAAGGAAATGGGTAATTAAAAAAGGAAATTGACCTTCCTCATCCAGGCAACAATGGAGTGCCATATCTAAGCATAGCAAAAACATTTATGTCACATTTGAGTAAGGACATTAATAGGTAGATATATAAGTTACACAGTACAATTGGAGCAAATATTACCATAGACTTGCACAAATAGGTGCAGACATGGGAATGTACAACTGTGCTGGAAGCAAGACAGGACTATTGTTTGGGACTTCCATATCTTCATCAACCATGCCTTTACTCATTTCTTCTGGTTTTTGTTTGTGTGTCTTTTTACAAATTACTATAAAATCTTGCTAAGAGGGAAAAATTCTCTTCCCTTCCTGGGGAGACGGGACATACACACATTTGTCTACTTGAAGGGGTGAGTGCACAGTCTTCAATGGTGATGGTAACAAAACAAAAAATTACAGTACTTACAAAATTATGAGGCATTGCTACAGAGAGACCCTGAGAAGGAACATCTTCCTCTGGCTCAGAAGTGGAGCCTGGGTTGCTGCCTTACTTGGCTCCCCACCCACTTCTTCCCCTCATGGCCTCTCCCAAGTGTTTAGCAGATCCCTCCCTCCCCAGAAGGTTCAATCTGACATATGCTTGTTTCTCTAGCTATTACAGAATGCTGGTCTCCTCCAGGCAAAAATCCCACTCAAAGATTTCACAAGGACATTGGTACATATACTCCCCTGCTTCCAGATTCCCATATCAGCCACAGTTCCATTGCCTCTTGCAAACTGTTTCTGTCATTTCTCTTGGATCTTTTTTCTCCATCCACAAATCTTTTCACACTGCAAAGCAAATGTTGTTTTCTCTCTCTTTATTGTGAAATTATGCTTTTAAAATTTTGTTCATGTGGATGGAAGGCTACTAAATACACACAACTTTCCATATGGGTCATTCCAACAAAAATCTACCTTTTTTCTCTTCCTCATTGCTCTCTCAATTTCTCTTTCTGTATGTGTCTTTGTGTGTTTGCATGTGTTTCATTACAACTTTCATACAAGCATATGTCTGCACTGAAACATCTTGCTTTCCTAAAATCAGTATTTTGCATCAAATTTGAAGTGTGGTTTTCAATCAAATTGCTGTTTCTCATGTACAATGTAGACTCTGCCTCTCATGCTGATCCCTTGCTATCTGAACTACCACAGAGAATTCCACACAAATACAGCATGAGATGTGTAGGTATACAGTATGGCTTCTGAAGCCTGCACATGCAGAACTGATGCACTGCCAGTCATATCTCTCCAAAAAGCTCAAGAGGGACACAATTCTATAGAGCTTTCAGATGTATTACCTGACCAGGTGGCCTTCAGGAAGTCAGTCTCAACCAGCCTCACCTGATCTTTGCAATACAGTAAAAAATAAGAATTTACCTACTTTATGAAGCTTTGTAAAGATGTGGAGCTCCCAATTACCTTAGAAGTTTTTTAAAGATTAAGCAAATTAACGGAGAACACATCTTGGAGAATATAGCCAGAATCCAAGTGTTATTCCTCAACTTCAGTAGACCCAAAGAATCAATGGGAACTTGATAAATCAATACTTATGCATTGATTTCAATTCAAGTTTCAGTTCAGCAAGTCTACTCCAGCTGGGACTAACAACGATGACAGTTACACAGAACCTGCATGTTCAGAGGAAATATATCCGTGAACAAGCGTTGTTTGGGAGGAGGGCTTCTGCCTTCAAATCTTGCATGTAGGCTTCTTACAATTTTCTGGTTGGCTACTATAGGAAGCAGGATTGGGGAGGAAATGGACTTTTGGTCTGATCCAAAAAGATTTGTGCAATCCAAGGTACTATATGAATGTAAGATCTGGGTTCATGAGATGTCTGAGGTGGAGTAGGGATAGAGATAGGGCAGAAACATCAACAATGAACACAGGGACATCCAAGGGGATGTCCAAGGGGATGTGGTGGGTAAACGATATCGAGCTCATTCAAGGGGAGGTGGCAATCCATCAAGTCCAGGCATGCCAGGAAATCAGGCATTTTAATACTCCACTTGACAAAAAGCCTGTGTCAAAAGTTCTGTGGGCAGCTCCATCAAACTTGATAGTTACATCAACTTAATGATATGCAGAGGTATGGTGCCTTTTGGGAAGCCCTGTAAACAGGGCCTTTTGACAGCTGACCACACACACATAATTCTAGAAGCTGGATAGGATGTAGTCTAGGGGATCATGTGAGTCAGACATCAAAGCTTCTGGTGTAAAATGCATATTTCAGTCAAGCTCCTTCTTCCAGGCTGGAAAGGACCATGTGAGGAATCAGAGTGATTTACTTCTGCAGGATCTACAGCAAGCCTTCCTGTAGTACCAATGTGAACAGAGCTTCACTTTGAGAACCAGCACACAGTTAGCGGTTGCTTTGTCTTCACAGTCCTCATCTAGCAAAAAGAAACAGAAGAATAGTACCTGAGTGATTTCAAAGATTTTGTGTCAGATCACTACCAAAACTTTATTTTTTCTCATTAATCCCTGCTCCCAGAGAACCTGAATTCTTCAGTCTGGCCCATCTTCTCCCCGTTTTCCTTTTCCCAATCCTCATCTGTTCTTCCATCCATTCTTCTCTTCCACGTATTCCTCTGAACTTCCCTCTTCTCACGTATTCCTCTGAATTTCTCTCTCCTCCTGGCCTGGAACTATAATTCTCTGCTGCCCCTTCTTATGCTATGCTCCACTCCCAGCCTGCTCCTTTCCCTGCTTTTCTGGGAGATTGCAGATGCTCAGATTTCATGACTATCTCCTTTTCCCCAAGTGTGTTATCAAACAAAACAGCTGTGACACATTCTGCCTTCTCAAGTAGGCACCCGCAAGGGTATCCATGGGGAAAATCTCCCACTTTACCTGGGGCATCTGTAGGACACAACTGAAGCTGGCATGTCCATGGGGAAAATCTCCCACTTTACCTGGGGCATCTGTAGGACACAACTGAAGCTGGCATGTCTGCTTGGCTTCAGGCTTGGAAGCTGACTCACAGCCTTGTCCTAGGGTTTCTCCTTGGTAGCACTTCACCTCACGGAAACGTAGGCCTGTGCCGCAGGTTTTGCTACACTGCAGAGGGATGAGGATGGGAAAAGATTGGCAGGATGTTCGGGTGCAGGCTGCAACTTTTATACCAAGAAATGGAGCAAATAAAAAAGAAATTACCCAGCATCTGTCCCATAGTAATGGAATTCTCTTTCTCTAGAGCAGAGATTCCTAGATGTTGGTCCTCCAAATGTTTTGGACTTCAGCTCCCAGAATTCCTGACTGATGACCATGCTGGCTGGGAATTCTGGCAGCTGAAGTCCAAAACACCTGGAGGACCAATGTCTGGGAACCACTATTCCAGAGGCTTCTATATTTGGTTCAGTTTTGGATGCCTGGGTGAAATGGGTAGAAAAATGTGGCAATGCTATATTTTTAGTGAAATTGCAAACTAGTATTTGGAGCTCTATTTTAATTCAATGTGCCTACAGTGAAGGTACATAAGGCAAGAACTGCTTACATATAGTTTTGGTCAAGAGTACAGATATCAAAGAGAGAAGGGCTGCAGCTTATGGGCACTATTGTTGATGGATGGACAGGGTTACAGATGTACAGCCATAACTGCTGGATAGTGTTAGGGTCATAACATGCTCCAGCTGTCTGTATGTGCGGCTCTTCCTTGGCTTACAGATACACTCTGAGAGTAGCCAGAGTGGGGCATTTATGTTTATGATACAGTAGACAATGTGGATAACTTGGAGCTGGGAATCTCGGGCTTCAATCCCAAAACAGTCATAAAAATATTGGCTGGCCATTATGTCTAATACTTTGATTCCTCATAAAAAGGATCGGAAACAAGTATCACATAACAATGGTTTAACTCTTGTTATTCTTGCCAAGGCTTTTGTGTGGCACAGCTAGAAACAGTAATGGATATTTTTCCCCACCTGTTACCTCCTCCCTATGGTGATTGTCATCCCCTCCATCCCAACTTCAAGTTCCCACCATCACCATTGCCCCCACCCTACACTTGCCCCCTCCTGTACCTGTGACCAAGAGGTGGAAAACCATGTTGAACAGGGTCTCCTGAAACAGGATGCCTGCACTTCTGGCTTGAGTAAAGCATCACAGTGCTCCTCGGGATACTCTCTGTATAGGCCATTTTCTAGCCCCACACACAAAACTGTTCTTCTCTTGATGCCCCGACCACATGTAGCATTGCACTGAAATGGAGAATGTGAGATGCCTTTCATCCATTAGTATTAGAAATCTCCTGGTTTCTGTTTTAATCTGCACATTCAGTTGATGTCAACAATCGGGTTAAGATATGTTTTGTCTGGCCAAGTGTAACTCAAGATGATGCAAGACATAAGTTAAATATAAAAAAATTATCTTCCTCTTTAAAAAAGATAGTATTAGCTGTTATTATTTGTATGTGCCTTCAAGATTTATTCAAAAGAGGTTTGCCATTGCCTTCCTCTAAGAATGAGAGTGTGACTTGCTGAAGGTAATCCACTGGGTTTCCATGGCTGAGTAGAGATTCGAACCCTAGTCTCCCAGTGACGTAGGGCCTGAACAGACTGCCAGAAATAATCCAGCTTGAGACCACTTTAACTGTTCTGGCTCAATGCTAGGGAATCATGGGAACTGTAGGTTATTGTGTACCAGAGCTCCCTGACAGAGAAGGCTAAATGTCTCAGAAGAACTACAATTCCCATAATTCCCCAGCATTGAGCCAGGACAGTTAAAGTGGTCTCAAACTGGATTATTTCTGGCAGTCTGTTCAGGCCCGTAGTCAAACACTCAAACCATTAGACCTTTTCATTAATTTGGGACTATTCTATTCCCCTTTCCAATATAGCCAGGATGTGAGTTGTGTTATTTTGCTATTACATTATTACAGTGGTCCCTCCACTAGGGTTAGGGGTGAAGGACCCCTGTGAATGTAAAAAGCCCGAAGAAAAAAAAAAACACCACTATTCTTTTTACCTGAGAGAACACCTCTCTAGGAATCTCCAGGTCCTCCAGTGCAACTCTATGGTCAACATCTGCCAGAGGTTGATCATACAATCATGTTGGAGGACCAACAAATGCCTAGAGAAGTGTTTTCTCTCGGACCTTTTAGGTTCTCCAGCACAACACAAGGGTCAACTTCTGGCGGAGTTGCACTAGAGGACCTAGAGATTCCTAGAGAGAACATATTAATTAAAACTGCAAATAATCAAATCTGCAAAAGTCAAAGTCACAAACATGGAGGGCTAACTGTATTATGTTTCTGACCCACTCAAGAAGTTGGAGGTTATATTTCGTTATCATTTAGATTTCAAGTTTATGTCTCTTTTTCCCCCACCACAGAAGGCAAAACCATGCACGCTAACTCAGCAAATATTAAATGAAGAGTAGTCTCTCTTAGAAGGCCAATGCAAGAGGCCTTACTGTTTCTCCAAGTCCCACCAGCTGATTATTAGTTTGACTATGTTATGGGAGGGAAGGGGAGTGGCTGAACATCAGTTAACTCCAACAGACTGATGGAGAGAACCTGGTCTTTCTCACAATTCTTTTCCCAAATTCCTTCCTTGCTACATCCTGTCAACTCACAAATGAGGCGGCAAGGCCCAGAACAGGTTTGCATAAACTGTTCCTCCCCATCAAGGAGACCTCATTGCTTTGTAGCCACCAATAATTTGTTCCACCCTTACTGCCAATGTCCCCAATTCATACATAGCACTCTTCTCCTGCTGCTCTATTTCATTTTCAATGAGGAAAGAGCAATGTGTATTAAGATTGGGAAGAAGTCCTTTCAACGAAGAAAAGAAGAATGCTATGGAGTGTATGTGTATGCATGCACATATATGTGGCCCTCTAGGCTCAAAAGGCTGAGTACCCTTGGCCCAGAAGCAGGCAGGTGCATCAATAGAGAAGCCCTCTGTAAGCAACTGAGGAGCCAGACTAGCAGCAGTAGTTGCCTTATAGAATCCAAAGTGGTCAAACCTGAGTGATTAGCTGTTGCAGTATTATCCTCTAGCCCTCTTCAGATGGGGCTGCAATAAATGTTACAGTTGTGTTTTATTGTTTTGTTCTTGATTATGTAAGTCTGATGTTCTGCCCTTTGTTGAAAAGGGCATCATAAATAAATAGTTGTTGTTGTTGTGCCAAAATATGGCCAGGCTGGTCCCTCAGCTTGCATGCTGCTATAATGGCATATCGGACTGAGATCTTGGATCCCTAATTTGAGACCTCTGACACCCTCCAGGGAAAGCTCAGATAAAGACATGCACAGAAATGACTTACGGGATTAACCAAGAAATACACTCATCATTAGAAGGCAAACTTTGTTTTGTTTTAGCCGAGTGCTTTATTTCCTAATACAATCAATGTCATGATCAAGTACAGACTCACCTGATCCCATTCCTGCTCAAGCCAGTGTGCAGGGCAGTTCTTATCACCACAAGGATAAATTGCTAGAGGCTTGGTGTTGGGATTGCATTGGGAGTCTGAAATCACTTTCCCCTCCAAATTGTGACATGTGACAAAGCGGCTCATCCGACCTTCACCACACAAACCTGAGCACTTGGAGAAACAAAAAGGCCTTTCAAGGTAGCAGTGACTGAACAGTAGTCTTTAAGATGAAAGGGGTTGCATCTGCAATTAGGATTTTTTGTATGAGTTTAGCACATTTATGGGGTATTTGTATTCTATCTATACAGCTATGCAAACTTTGAGATGGATGGAAAAGTTAATTTTTCTTTTAAAAAAAAAGGAAAAAAAGAAACCTCATGCCTGCAAAATAATTTCTGAAAATACAGGCAGTATTGACCATTCTAGAACTAAAAACCTACACAAGTCCCACACTAAAAAGATCACCTTTAATGGACAACTTCCCTGAAAAACAGTTATACTGCTTCTACCAACCTTACCATAAAATGCAAAGCCAAAGGGGGTGTTGGAGGCAGAATAATAATAATAATAATAATAATAATATTTATTTGTATCCCGCCCCTCTGAGGACCATCGGGTCGGCTAACAGTATAAAATACACAATACAATCAACCCCAATAATCTCCTCCCCTTAAAAAAGCATTAAATCCAATAAAGATTAAAACCATACAGATTAAAACATTTTCCCATGAGGCAACAGTGATGCCCAACAGGTTTTGCCAGTGTACCACATGAGAAAAGTGCCACCCAGAATCATCCTGCAGGATCCTTTGCAACACACTGTGGTTCCTTTGCAGACAGGTAAGCATCTTCACTCCACCTGCACATGACCATCCATATTCAGGGCATGTGATAAAGAGACAGGAGTCCAAGAACTGACCCTGAGTGCAAAATAGAAGGGTTTAAAGGGGGGCATGTATGAGCCTGTTACTGCCCACACCACAAACCTGTAACCTCCTCATCCCCTTAATTCTGTCCTCTCAAGGTAGAAAGAGCAAAGAGAAGAAAGTAGAAAGGACAATCCATCTTGACTCACCGGTCCCCAGTCTGAGGCAGCCCAGTGCCTATCACAAGGAGGTCCAGAGCATTCCTTCTCACTGACAGGCCTCACAGAGTTGTTGCACAGATTTGGTTCTACTGAGCAACGCACTTCCCTCTTCATAGTCCCAGGACCACCACACCGAGCAGAACACTGTAAAAACCGGGAACAGTAGAGAAGTGGCAGCATAGGACAAGAACAAGGGGAGACAGCAGTAAAGAGGGAAACGTATATTATTATGTTGTGTCTACAATTACTCCAGACAGACAGATAGACAGTGCCACCATTTTCTTCTACCCTTCACAGGAAATATACTTAATATTCCTGAGGTGATTAGCACAAGCAATTCACGACTGCCATGCCTTCTTGATAAGGCCATGCAACAAAATAAGGTGACTCAGGCAACAGATTTGCATGACCATTACAAATGGTCACTGAAAAAGCAAAGGTTTTTATTGATCATAAATCATAATTTCAAAATCATAAATTCAAAATCATAATTTCATACACAAAGAGCTCAGCATGTGAAATCTGAAAGTGCCATGGTAGCTGTAAAGTACATGTGTACAGGAGCACAATCACTTATATTAAGATGTTCTCAAACCAGAGCCTCCTGTCATCAGTTTTCAGTGCTTTACATCCTAGATCACTAACACTCCAGGTCCTGAATCCTACGGTAGTTCCACCTAGAGTCCATTGCATCCACTGTTAAATGATGACCCAAACCAACATTTATGTAAATCCCATTGATACTCAGGCAGCCAAGCAGACAAAGCCTTAGAGCGGGGGGGGGGGGGGGGGGGGATTGTGGGGTTCTCCTACCATGGGACTTTAAACTGAAGGAAGAGCTAACAAATTTATTGAATTAAGTAAACATATCTGTAAATTTATCACACATTCCACTTCTCCTAGAATAGTGTCCTCTAGCCTCAAGTAAAGCTTGGACTCAAGCTTAAGAAAACATGCCTGGACAATATTATAAAGCTCTTTTACATTACAGTAAACAAGTAATACCCACCTTCAGAATCAGCCACATTCTTGTATTGTGGAAGAGGAAGACAACTAGCATTGACTTCCAAGCTGGACAGCAGATTCAAAAGACCAAGATAGGGCTCCTGCATCCTTTAGAGTTTTTAGGGAGGGAGTTTCACCAGGTGCAGTTTGTCATTTCTTCTTCTATACAGCTATTGAAGGTGCAGTAGTCCTGACCTCTCTTATACCTGGTAATCCTGTCTCTAAAGGCTTCCTCTCTATTATTCCTGAGAGATATTTAGTTCCATATTTGGAACTACTCAGATATTTCCCCAGTTGCATTTTGCAGACAAAATGGACATAGACAACATGTTGCAGACATGGGCAACTGCCAGCGGAGGGCATAGTGGGGCCCTGCAGGACACTGAAGGGATACTAACCCTCACCACACCCCTCCGCCCTCAGAAACCTGGGGGGAGGGGGGATAAAGCCTTTTTTTTTTTTCATTTTTTAAAAAATTATTTATTTGCCCACATCCCTGGCATGGTTTTGGTGGCCATGTGGACACCTCAAAAATGGCCTTACTGAGTTATACTCTCCTCATCTCTGTTGTCAATCATACTTTTGCTTAACTCTGACAAAGAAGCACATACCTCAGACCACTCTGACAGCTCCCACTGTGGGCCACAAGCTTTGTTCTTGCATTGTTTCCTCTCCATGGGTCTGGTTAGTCCAGCTGATTCACACATGTCATCATAAACAGAGCTATCAAAGCCTGGAGCCAGCATCTTCCAACAGCGCACAGTTCGGTATTGATAACCTTCACTGCAAGTCCTGGAACACTCACTCCATCGGCTGGTCTCCCACCTCCACACGAGACCCAACAGCAAGGCAGAGAAAAAGAAACCTCTGCTAAGTTTAAGGTCACTTATCAGGACAGAGGAATGGAATTTTTTTTAGTTAAGTCATATTCGTCTTATTATTATTTTATTTATTTATATCCCGCCTTTCTCCTGGTACAGGAACTCAAGGCAGCTAACAAAATTTAAAAGTACAACTTAAAAATGATACAAAGCATTAAAATATAAATACAAAGTTTAAAAAAACAAGCAATTTTTAAAAGTTAAAAACATTAAAATTTAAGATACTTAAAATTTATTAAAAACTCTATACAAAGTCCAACCCTTGTCAGTTTAAAAAAGCCTCGAGGCATAAAAATGCTTTTATATGCCGCCAAAACAAGAGCAGGGATGGGGCCAACCTGGCCTTTCTAGGGAGGGAATTCCAGAGCCTTGGAGTAGTCACTGGGAAGAGTCTTCCTCTTAAACTAGTTCTCTATGAGAAGGACCTTCCATTCATATAACTACATAAGACAATGGTGTAGGGAGAGGGGGAGCAAAAGCACCCCACAAATAAGTAACTCTGTCATTGCTCAATCCCCCTGGTAACCTAAATGAAAGAGACTTGTTACTTACTCAGAGTGCTTTTCTTTATTATCTATATCGAAGTGGGCAACCTGGAGCTATCCACCAGTTACTGGACTCCAAGGCCAAGACCCTCTAGGGCACAACCTACCATAACAGTTCCATATGCAGAACTATGCTACATATCTACTCTCAATACCTCCTGGACTCATCATTTAGAAATAAATGGAATCAGAGCTGTGGGGAATGTCTGGCTATGTCCTCATAGCCAGATGCAAAATGATTACATTGTCTGCTGAGATCCACAGATGCAATCAGAATCATTCTGCATCTACCATATATACTAATCTATAAGTCTAAAAATTTATGCCCAAAAATTGACCCCAAAATCCTAGGTTGGCTTGTTTATGGGTTACTATGGTAATGTGATAGCAGCTATGGTAATGTAATAGCAGCTCTTTCAGATTTCCCCAGAGAGACCCTCTCCCACTCATGCTGTCCATTGCTGTCTGGGTGAAGGCTGAAACCAAAGTTGAAATAAAAGGCCTCAATTAGAGTCTCTCTTGCTGTACGCACACATATACACACTGAAGGGGCCTCCAGGTTTTACCCTCAACTTGTCCACGGTTCATGGCAAAATCCATAATTGTGGCCTTAAAACCTGCTCTCGACTTATACATGAGGTCGACTTATAGTTGAGTATATACGGTAGTTATGGGAACATAGAAAGATACTTCACTGACCTTTCTTCTTTCCAGCCCTCAAGGAATGGCTGGGAGGAGAGGGGTCTAGCAGCTGAATAGTGAAGGAGAGGGCTTTGGCTGTTGTGGAGGGTGAAAGAGAATACCAACCTCCGCAACAATTAAAAAAAGATATAAACAGGTATAAGGTGAACCAATGGGATGCCAGCCCAACTCTTTAACTCCCATCATGTCCAGCTAAGGTAGCCAATGGAATAATGGTACATGTGGATCAGGTCACATATGACTATATTTGTATGTAAACAAGAAAGAGGCGTTAAGCTGCAGACTATGGAGATTATCAGACAGAGGATAAGGATGGGAGCAAAGCAAATTACTCCTGTCGTTATCCTGTCGTATTTGCGTGATCGGGGGGAAGATTATCACACACTGTGTTTATCCCATTCTTCTCCTATCTGTGAAATGTAATGACCCCATCATTTGATATTAACAAGAATTTCCATTAATACCAAATGACAGGGTCATTACACTTCACAGATGGGAAAAGAACGGGATAAGCGCACAATGTGTGATAATCTTCCCCCCGATCGTGCAAATAGGATGAGATAAGGATGGGAGCAATCCACTTTGCTCCCGTCCTTATCCTCCATCTGATAATCTCTGAGACAGCGGTGTAACATGTACTTTTGCCTTGAGTCAAAACAAAAGATGAAAGACAATGCAAGGGAAGGGGATCTTGTGTACAACTGATTTGAACTGCCCTACTATATTACTGAGCTTTGCCTTCAAAACTTGGAGCCTGCAACTGACAAACTTGACAAGTCTAAAAATATGTTAACTCTGATATAACTATAACTCAAGGTTCTTCAGAAAGTTTGAATGTAGGAGACACAAACAGGAGAAGAAATTATCCAGCATTAAATTTGTAAAACGGCTGAATTTGTAGCAGAATGTTTCATTGATGCCAGACATTGGTTTACCAACTGAGTTCATACCTAGCAATATAAAAAAGTTAACCTGCAATGACACTGGACAGCCAAAGGAAAATCCAGTGCAGTCAAGGCTAATAATTTTTCCAGTTACAAAATATGTCAAATCAAGGTGCCATTTCAAGCCAGAAGAGTAGAATTAGACTCTTAATGGGAATATAAAGTAATAGGAAATAAACTCTGTTGCTTCACTTGTCATTTTTTAGGAAAAAATACTAGTAGTGGGGGGAAAAGATATACAATAACTGGGAAAATAAACTGCATAATGATTCAGAACTGAAACTGAATTACAAAAGTGCATGGTAGCATGAGAGCATTGTAAGTCAAGTTGAACATTTTATTACATATGACTTATAGACATTACAAACAGAAGCTGAGGAAGCTGAAACCCCCTTTTTTTTAACTTACTGCAGTTTGAATTTGGTTAGTTAATATTGACTATATAAAAATTAAACAATATAATAAATGTTTAAATAAACATCTTCAACATCAACATAATTTATCTGAGAAAATATTTTTAGGATAAGAAGGCTCAAATGAAGTATAGCATTATTTCACTTTTGAAAATCTCTTCTTTACACACACACACACACACACACACACACACACACAAATCCTGGATTTGGTTCATTCTACTTACCTAGGCTGGCAGTCTCTGCCAGCACAGAATTCATGAGTGGGTTCGGGACGAGTCAGCGCATCACAATATGTCTCCTCCACTTCCACTCCATCATAGCGAACACACATAGCGTAGGAAGTGCTGATCCCTGGGTGGGCACCAAGCATGGCTCATTTTAGTCAACTTTTGTTAAATGACCAGCCCCAAAGGACAAGGCAATTCATTGTCTCCAATACAGGAGTTCATTCCAAAAAAGCAATGAAATCAGACCCACAGGGAATGCCCATTTGCTCTCCCCATGCTTCTGTGTCTTATCTGGAGGGAAAGGGTAAGCATTTCCTCCACAAGAGAACAATCATTCTGTTCCCCCAATGGAAGAAGCCACATCTTTCTTTCAATAAGGGAAAGACCCAGAAGTGTGGATGCACAAGTCACTCATGCTTCCTTTCTCATTGCTTTCTTGGAAATCTTCAAATCCTTCTGAGGACCCAGGCTGCAAAAGTAGTTACAGCTTGGATATGCATCAGGAATGCAAGCAGGGTTTTATCCTGAAGAATGCATTATTAACATTAATAATTTAATGAAATTACTATAATTTATATATAATTTATATATAAAAGCAAATCAGAATAAAGATTATATCACATGGATATATAAAGTAGGACAGAAGGAGGGGGGACATACCTCATAGAGTTGGAAGCTATGGGAGATTCTAGGCTGAACCCCAAGCATATCTAGAAAAACTCCTCTGTTTGAGACTTTAGACAAACACAGCAGACAATTGAGGATGATGAGAGTTGCAGTCCAACTCATTTGAGGATGCTAGGTTAACAAAGCCTGTTCTATACAATTTAGTGTTAATACATACATAAGCGTATAGTGAATGCACTGCTAGAAACTGGAATTTATCATGCCAGTACATTGTTGCCTGATTCTAGAAAAGGCCTTCATAATGGATTTTCAAGTTGCTAGAAATCAAGACAAAGGGAGCTGAGTTTCTTACAACATTCACTCTTCAAAACCAGCAGCAGCCACAAAACTACCTGATGTGCATGTGGAGCTGCAAGGAGCATAGGCCGATACTTTCCAGCGATACATGTCAGCCAGGCTGATGTCATCATGGCCAAGGGGGTTGAGTTCGAAATCATTGCTGCAGGGGTGGAAAAGAAGCTTACACAGACTCCTGAATGGGTTATCTACAATGGGAAGTAAAGCCTTTGCTACCATTTCTTGGCTGCTGAAAGGGCTAGGAAGAGTCCCCAAAGAATTATGCTCTATAATAGTCTTATATATTTACTTGGTTGTAGGCCTATCAAAAATGTTGCTGTTTTTAAGCTCCCAAAGTGTACGATGAGACACACCAGCCCACACTACCTGAAGAATATGCCAGTGTGCCTGTCCAGAAGAAAAGGATTAATAAAATAGTGAAACCATTCTAGTGAGCTCAGAGTATTCTTCCACAGAGGAAGGTGTGTACCATGTCTCTGTGTGACTGATTACTCTGGCTTGCAATTTTCCAAGCAGTGTCCACTAATGGGGAGGAATTCTATTGTATCCTTGGCATTAAGAGTGAGTAATTCTATCACCACTCCTGAGTGGCAGAATTATTCAGGCTCAGGGGGACTCCCCATCATGCCTTAAATAAATGACTACTTTTTAAGGACAACTTCCAATCAAATCAGTGACTCAGACAAAACAAAGAGAGGACAACTCAGCTACCTCCATACACTGTAAAACAATTAATCATTTTAGACTGATGAATGAAGTAGGATTCCCACATGAATTCAGAAACTTTTTGCCTTTGCAGACTGCCAGAAATAGTGCACATTAAATTGAGGCACTGCCCTGGCTTAGTGCTAGGGAGTCATGGGAATTGTATTTTTTTCTGAAACATTGAGCCTTCTCTGTCAGAGAGCTCTGGTGCCACAATAAATTACAGTTCCCATGATTCCCTAGCACTGAGCCAGGGCAGTGCCTCAATTTAATGTGCACTATTTCTGGCAGTCTGCAAAGGCCCTAAGTGTCCCTCAGCTTCCAAAAGTATGGAAAACTCTGCTTTTAGCCCAATAATCTGAGGAGACATTTAAAACGTTCATCACCATCGTAATCATCATCACCAGTAATGTTTTTTATAGATCTTCTAAACATATAGAAAATAAACAAGGGCATTCCAACAGAAACAAGATAGATTTTTTTCATATCATTTAGCAAATAGTTTGCTTTAGGAAGGGACCCAAACTGCATCTAAATGTACTCCCTTCCTCTCCAAAATGCGGTCTGGGGGAAAAAAAACAATTCTCTAAGCACAGACAGAAGCTGGCTATGAGCAGCACTGACTGGTTGCAGGCTGTGAAGCTGTCAAAACATTTCTTCCCACCCTCCATCCCTAGGGCAGTTTTGTACTTAAGATGGCCAACCCATCAGAATCTTAGAGAGTGAGGCAAGGCTGAATTCAGTTTGCTGTGATGTATGTCTCTTATTCAAATGGTGAGACTGACAGAAAGTCAGCTGCCCACCTTGGCTGAGGGTCCCTTGCAAATATTATATCTGTCTTTGTAATAAGAGGACATTCTTCCCCTTTTGTCCCAGGAGCACATTCCTATCTCACCTTTCAGTACCAGTGCCCTGATGAGATTCTGACAGGTGTTTGTTCACAAAGCCCAGCTGAAAGGTGGAACTGGAACTGGGCTTGGAAGATGATGTGATAGCTGTATCATTTGTTGCCTCATCCACTGCATAAACTTCAGCATTCACATGTTCAAGAAAGTTTTTTCTTGGAGGTTGCTTGCGTAGTCCTTCTGGCCACTCTACCAATGGGTGTCCCCAAAACACCGTTGTTGAATTCTTCCTCCCCAGTTTGATTGTTAGGTAATGCAACTCTCTACAAATGGCAGCATTGTGCGGATCTTGGAGACACAGTTTTCGGAAGAGACGCAGCCTGGATGGCCCAAACCTGCTAGTCTCTTGAAGTTCTGGCCTGACTGCACCATGGGGCATGACTGTGCTAATTGTAATATGGTTGAGCCTGTCGTCTTAAAGAAAACACACAACAGTAAGCCCAGAGAGCTATTTCCACAAGAAAACGATCAATTTATAATCTCAGCAATTAAAGCAATTGCCCCAAATTGGAATTATATTCATTTGACCAAATATATTGGCAAGAAAAGGGGGGGGGGGAAAGAAGGGGAAATGAGAGGAAAGAAAAAGAAAGAAAGGGCATACAACTAATACACAGTAGAGCTTTGACCCCCCCCCCCCATTCTGACTGCAATGAAAAAAAAGTAATATATTATTCTACCATTACAGACCCAACTAAATAATCCTACTAAAATTGCTAATAACCATATGTTGTGTGCCTTTAAGTCACTTCTGACTTATGGTGACCCTAAAGTGAACTTATAATGGGATTTTCTGGGGCTGAGAGTGTGTGACTCACTCAAGGTCACCCAGTAGATTTCCGTGGCTGAACAAGGAATCAAGCCCTGGTCTCCAGGGTCATATGGCTCAAATCACTACATGATGCTGGCTCTCACTAATAACCACAGATTACTACATCATTACATTTCTTATTGCTCAAAAACTCCATAAACAGATTCCATTTGTTTGAAAAGACTTCAGTTGGCTTATCCTTTAGAACCCACATTACTTTGACCATTTGGGCTGACTCAGAAACCTTAATAATCCATTCTTCCATCGTTCCATCCATTTCCAAATTTGAGCAAACAATATTCTTGCTGCTGCTACCATATATCGAATAAGTGATCCATACTTATTATCCAGTTCTTTATTCACAATGGCAAACAAAAACATTTTTGGTAACGTTACAAAATTTAGCCTTAACATTTTTTGGATTAACATATAAATCTTAGATGAGTAACTTTTCAACTTCTTACAAGTCCACCACATATGAAGAAAGGAGCCCTCCTTGACATCCCCAACATTGATTTGAACCATTCTTGTGGGGTGCAATTTTAGTTTCCCAGGGGGTCAACCCTTTTAAAGGTAAACTAAAATATTCAAGTATGAAAGTTAACTTGTTAGAGTTCAACTTTCATCAGCAGAGCAGCAAAAAAGTGGGTCACACTATAATTTAATATGCCTTCCTAAAGAATAAAGACTAAATCAAAAATGACAAACATGTAGTTTGTGGCTTAAAAACAAACAATAATTACTTTAATAAATAAATCCTATCCTAACTGATGTTAATACAGCAGGAAAAGACTGTTACTCCATCTTAGACTGAGAGGAGGCAGTTACTGTATCTCAGACTGAGAGGTGACAGTTGAAAACGTTAGGAGAGTCTTCCCAGAGTGAGTGACAGGAGAGAGGGAATTCCCTGTCTATCTAAAAAGGGAAAGGATTCAATAAATAAATTTTCCAACAATCCCCTTCTCATTCCCCTGGACCGATGTTGAGGATTTTTATTCCTTCACATAGTCTCTGGAATCAATCCTTGGCAGAGGTTTAGTGAGGATATCTGCAACCATCACCTCAGTGTTGCAGTATTTCAGTTGGACAAGTCCACTTTTTCATGTCTCTTGCACTTTGTAAAATGTGATGTCAATATTTTTCTTAAGTGGCTTTTTAACTCTGTGAAATCTTAATGCAGCTCTGATTATCTTGTATCAAATACACTGGGCCTTCAGTTTTTGTGGAGGATCCGTTCCGGACACCCTCCCCCAAAAATGGAGACTCGCCAATATTCAAGCCTCATAGGCTTGAATGGGGTACACCCCCACAGGGGCACACTCCATTGATTTTAACAGCGGTCGCCCCTCTGTGAATATTCAAAACCACGGACTTCAAATGCACGAGAACGGAGGGGCGACTGTAGTTGGTTTGGGCTCTGTTATCCCAAAGTCCAGAAGTAAGTTGTACAGCCATTTGATTTTATCACATGCTGCTTTTGCCGAAATACACTCAGTACCAGTAGAAGAATCAGTAATTGTTGATTGTTTCTTACTTGTCCAGCTTATATCTCCTCCACCATAGAAGATCAGGTTTCAAGTGGTTGACTTTCTGTCTGTCAGATCTGCAGCCCAGTCTGCATCTGCAAAGCCAGTCAGCTGGGGTTGGTGACAGGTTGGCAGCATCAGTTTGTAATCTGCTGTTCCTTTTAAGTATCTGGCAACTCTCTTAACTGCAATGAAATCTTTCTCAGTAGGAGAGTTGACCATTCCTCATAGGATGCCAACAGCATTTACTATGTCAGGTCTAGCAAAGTTAGCTATGTATAGGAGTTTTCCAACTGCAGTTCTATACTTGTCTCCATTTTGTAAAGGTTCGGATTTCTTAATGCCCTTTAAGAATCCTACTTCCATTGGAGTTGGCATAGCATTTGCGTCTTTCAGGCCAAGACAGTCTAGAAGATCCAGTATCTTCTGCTTTTGATTCAGGAAGAAATTTCCATCACTGTCTCTTTGTATTTGTACTCCAAGATAGTGTGAGATATCTCCCAAATTTCTGATATCAATTTCTTTCTTGAGATGCTGGATTATCTCTTCACTATCTGCTTTGTCCTCACTGCACAGGATCAAATCATCAACATAACTTGTGATAGAAGTCCATTTGTTATTTTTTAATCTCTTGTACGCACATCTGTCAGCAGTGCCTGGAGTGATAAGAAGCTGGTTCAGTTTCTCACTCCATGATCTGACAACCTGTTTTAAACCATAAATGCTCTTTTGTAATTTGCATACAAGATGTTCCTTACCAGATATTTGGAATCCTGGAAGTTGTTCCATATAAAGTTGTTCTGTGAGATCGCCATACAGAAAAGCTGTGCGAATGTCCAGATGTTGAACATTCATTTTCTTGTAAGCTGCAACAGCTAGGAGAGTTCTGATGGTTGTATGAGTGACTACTCCAGCAAAAGTTTCGTTGTAGTCCTCACCATACTTTTGAGTACAACCTTTAGCAAAAAGTCTTGCTTTGTATCTTTGAATCTCTTCTTCTGCATCTAGCTTTGTTGTGAAGACCCATCTACAGTCAAATTGCCCTTTTTCTTTCTGGCAAATCTGACAAAGGCCATGTCTTGTTCTTATATAAAGATTTCATTTCCCCATTAACAGCTTGCATCCACTTCTCAGAATCTGTTTTTGGAATTCCCTTTATCTTCTTCCAATCAGAGGGTTTTGGAATTAATTTCTCTGTGGCTTGATAACAGAATCTGTCAGGTGGCATACTTTTATTGGAGCATTCTGATCTTCTCACCTGGCTCTGCTTCCTGCACGCTGTCCAGTTCTTCAACATTAGGCTGGTTCATTGCAGGTGTAGCCCCTTCTGGATGCAAGACCTTTGGAAAATGAAAGAACACTGCATGCTTTGGTTGCTTGTGGGAGTCTTCTTCTTCTGCAAATAAATCTTGATAGATGTCTTGGTTTTGATTAGATTTAGGCTGTGGTTTTTCATCAATATAAACAGCACTTGTTAATTTTATTGTGCATCCATCTGGATTTCTGTAACCATTTCTAGCATAACCAACAAAAATTTCCTCTTCAATTCTGCAATCAAGTGTACCTCTTAATGCTTCGGGATATAGGTAAATGCTTTGTTTCTAAAAACCTTCAGATGGTTTAATTTTGGCTTAATTCCATACCATAACTGGAATGGGGTTACATCTTTGGATTTTGTTGGCAATCTGTTACACAGGTATGTTGTAGTCATGAAGGCTTCAGACCAATAGTGTTTAGGCATATTAGCTTCCAAAAGCATGGTGACTGCCATCTCGAGAGTTTTGTTCATTCTCTCTGCCATACCATTTTGTTCCAGAGAATAAGCCTGTGTAGTCTGATGCTCAATGCCATGTTCTTTCAAAAATTCATCAAATTCAGCATTGACAACTTCAGTGCCATTGTCTGTGCACAGGCTCATTGGTTTGTAGCCAAATTTGTTAGAGACTCAATTAAAGTATTCTTTTAATTTCTGAAATTCTTGACTCCTCTCTTTGAGAAGATAAGTATATGCGTACCTGCTGAAATCATTAATAATAGTCATAAAATAAGAGTTACCTCCTTCATTGTTTGAAAATGCTTTGAATTTAAAGTCTCTTGCAAGCTCTTGATTTGCTAATCTCTTAACATTTTCCAGACTTTGATGAGCAAATATGTGATGCCATAAAGTTGAACAGTCTTTGTGATTACATCTGGTCTCACTGTTCTCAGATGAGTGTAAAATCTGCATCTGATAGCATCCATGAGATCCTAAGTCTGCTCAAAAAAAAATCTAATTTTTATTATGAAAATGTGTACATTTTATGGCAATCATGTTTGCAATGAACTGGTATTTAGAATGAAATATTGGTGTGGGTGGGTGTTTTTAATTTTTATGTTGAGTGTTACTAAATTAGCTCAGCTAATAATAGATATTCATCTCCCACTTCCCCCATGGCTTCTGTTGCTTTTCTCACAACCTTCTGCAACATTTCTTCACTGCAAAACTAATGCAATGTGAACACATGATGTGAGCTTTCTACATATATGCAACATTTATAACATGGAGAGATTTGGCTTAATTCAGTCTCACATGCAAGGACAAAAAAAAATCCTTAAATTTTCTCTCTTTGGGGCAAGATTATGGGAATTTTTGATCTTTGGGACTTTTTTGGGTTTTTTGTTTTTTTGTTTTTTGTTTTTTGTTTTTTGCAAAAATGAAAAATCGTTGTGCCAAAAAAACAAAACAAAAACCAACCCGTTATTTCTGCAAAAACCATTTCTATGCAGAAACCTGTATTTTGGCCCAAATACTGTTTTCTTCTAAAATACGTTGGGGTTTTTGCTCCCCAAAAGCTGTTCTTTTGCTCAACATTTTCCTGCAAAACATCCCCAAGTGTGAAAAATCTCATCAAAGTTGACCATTTTCTCAACAGAATATTTGCTGGCTTTGACAGAGTGATTCTTTATATCTCTAATACACATGCATACAAAGCAGCGTCCTGAAGAAGCAGAAATAATCCAGATCTCCCCATGCTTGAGAAAATAGTGTGAAGAAAAAGATACTAACCCAGCTCTGTTTCCCTGCTGGCTGCCACCTCTTCATCTTCACCTGCTCCATTTGTATGATAAACTTGTCGGACTTGCAAACCAAACCTTTCCTCCTCTGCCCTGTGCTTCCAGTCCCAGTCCCTTCCTTGACCACTGGAGTTACTGGGAAAGAAGTTCTGGCTTTTGAAGCCCATGCTTCCATGCTCCTCTCCCTGTGAGAAACGCTCCCCAATGTCATCTGGTGTAAGAGAGATCCAAGTGGCATTGAAATCTACAGGAAAGGGAGGAACTGCCTCCTGATGATCGTGGCTGGGCTCTGGTAAGTGAAGATGGAGAGGCATCTTGATGACAGGGGAAACTGTTTGAAGAGCTGGTGAAAGCGTCCTTGGCACTGTGTAGTCATAGGTTACATGGGGCATTTTCCCATTGAAATTGTAGTACTGAGTTCAACAAAGAGAACACAGAGAAGAACATGAAATAAAACACAAGCTTTAAACTACTGAGTTTCCCCTTCTACCATGTGCCAAATGACATTGTGGTGCAATTCAGAACCTTTTAAGTGATTCCTCTTTCTCTCAGAACCTTCTGAGAGACTCCCAATGAACTCAGGATTTAATGTGATTTGGTCTATGTCAAAACCAGTTTGACTCAGGAACTTTTTTTCAAAGCAGGTTATGGATCAGGCACCCAATTCCCAGTCTTATGGGAGAAGAAAGAAATCAATTAGATTATACTGTATGCTCTTACTTACCATGGCATTGAGAGACTGGTTGGTGGGCCCCTGTGCAATAATATATTCCAGTCCATCAGAATGGAGGTTTGAAGGCCGGCGGTATTTGAAAATGGTACCAGCCACTTTGAAGTTCTGTGGGTTGTCAACAGCAGAATTCCCATTGAAAAAGAAGTGCCCAGAGACATCAGCCAGTGCTACCAAGGAGGCAGAAGAAATACAAGAATATATTCCAGGTATTAATTTAGGGATACACAACTACTAAACCAGAGGAGCAATCTGGCATATAAGATGTTCCAACAGCTCCCAGGTAAACAAAGGTAATGCCTCCTTAAAATGCCTATTGCAGGAATGGAAAATGTGGCCATCCAGAAGTGGTTAGACTGCAGTCCTCACCACTCCACACCAGTGAACGGGATGCTGGGTAAGCATCCCAAAAACATCTGAAGGGCCACAAGTTATCCACCCCTGGCCCATTGGTCATCTTCTCCCCCTTGAGGCACAGGCAAAAGCCCCTTCTTTCTTTCCTCACAATATGAACAACTATGGAAAAAATGTACTCATGAGGAATGTAGGCTTATGAAAATTGACAGAAAAAGTATCCACTGGCAGTACCCAGGCTTTATTAGCTGTAGCATGCATTTCAAGAGAAGGCAATAACATGGAACTCTATCAGTTATGTGGGCAGTGTGAGGCCTTGGGAATGCTGCCAGCCAAAAAGTAAGGAAGGACAACTAAGAGGTGATGCCCACTGGGGTGGTATTGACTGGAGAGGATGGACAAAGAATTAACACAATCTGAGTGGCTTGATCAACAACAATGGCTGAATTTGCCAGAGTCCTCCCAAGATTGCAGGGAGATCCCTAGAGTCTTTAATACTTAAGATCTTTTAAACTGGAGATTGTAACCAAGACCCTTCCACATGGAACACATGTGTTCTACATGTGTTCTACCTCTGAGCAAAACTCTTATCTTGTTCTCCTCCACACACACAAATGGTAAAAATCTTGCATAACATAGCACATGATTCCTTAGATCTGTCATATCTCTAGAAAGAGGAGCCATGTGGGCTACACATGCTGTTCAACAGGGTTGTGGCATGCACCTATATCCTAGATAAATATCTTTTCCACATCCCACAAAACCTTACATAAATATAACTCTTATCTAGGTTCAATGGGTTATTTGGGGATTGTAAAAAAAAGAACAACACCCAATTAAGTAATGTATTCTGAACAGCGAAACTGATTTATATAGGCACAGGCAGACCCCAAAAGTGTTTGATAAAGATGCCACTCTGACTGAAAAGGTGGTCAGGACACATTCAAAAGTAGTTAATTTGTGGTGTTTAAAAGCTCTTGATAAAAAAGTCTTATAATTGCAGTGCTTTAATCCTCTTTGATGCTTATGAAAACTAGAACTGAGGGATAGAATTTAATCTGGATGGATTGATCCAGAATAAGAACTCTGCAATATGAAAGCTTGAAGGAAAGACATTTATACATACAATAATTAATTCACTTAAGCACTCTGCACTGTGAAACAAATTAGCCCCGAGAGAGCATTCATTTCCATTGCTTACCCAGTATGTTCTCTGCTTTCCTCTGCTCAATAATAAGAATATCTGTAGCACCAGCAGGTATATTGGTGATGAACACATAGCCTAAGAAAACAGAGCCATAGAAAAATCACAAAACCAAAATCAGATAAACTGACTTTGATTTTACTCTGTGAAGTAATTTGGTAGTTTCTCTGCTGCCATATGAGTTAAATTAGCTCAGTGTATCTAGGCACCTTTAGACACATCAAGCAAACACAAGTTTGTAACACAGCATATGCTTAATGGGGAGCTGCAACCAACCACTGGCTGCTCTTATCTCTATGATAAAAAAGTTTGTTACATTCCTGTTTTAGCTGTCCATTTAAAACAGGGATGTGCAATATCAGCAGGTCCAGGAGCCAACATCCCCTAACCTACATGCAGGAAGGGGGTGCACTCTGCTACTGTCCTGACAGATCTGCTACACAATACAAAAAGAGCAATATCTCTTTTATATATATATAAAAAAAGTGTCCTTCTACAAGGCAAGTGATCCTTCACACCATGTTAATGTGTAGATTTTATTTCTGCTATACTTCTAGGAATTTAAGGGAAGAAAGCAAATGAGCCGTGCATGTAGCTTCACATTGTTTTAGAACATATTCAGTATATACCCTCCAAATCCCTTATTTTGCAAGTTCTTCTAAGAACAGGGCTTGTTTTTAGTAGTTCTGGTTTAGTCAGGAAAGGTTAAATCAGGGTGGGCAATGTGTAATTTGCAGATCTCTCCAGGGCCTAAAATGGTCAGGGAAGGGATCTAAAACATCTAAAACATGGAGAAAATGTCCCTATACCACCTAGGGACACTTTTATGTCCCTATACCATTTAGGGACACTTTGGGGCAATTTTTTTTCCTGGGGTACAGTGGGGGTCTGGCCCTCCAAGTTCCGCAGGTGGTCTAATGCAGCCCTTAGCCTTCCACTCCTGGGTTGAATTTTGATGTCTTGATCTGACTTATGGAATTCCTCCCAGTAACAATAGAGCAATGCCTCCATGTGAATGCCTAGTCATGCATATGCACTATTAGAATGCATTCGCTCCCTCTAAAAAGGGAGAAAACCAGGTGTTCATTCTGAAAGCATGGCAAAGGAGAGGGAGAAAGCCACATCTCCTCCACTGGACTGTTCCAAGCCCCCAGACTTAAATTGTAACAAATCAAATGAATCATGCTGAACATCTTTTGGAAGCACTGGAAAATGTGTTTCCTGAGATCAAGCATGGAGGTGTGGGTTCTATGTATACCTGGATCTCTGGACTCAGGTCTCCCCATTATGTAACATGTATGCTGTAGATCAGGGGTAGGCAACCTTTCCCCTTTAAGGGCTGAGGGACTTCAGCTCCCAGAAGCCTCAGCCATGTTGGCCAATAGTCCCATGTTGGCCAATAGCTCCTGGGATTCTGGGAGCTGAAGTCCCTCGGCCCTTAAAGGGGAAAGGTTGCCTACCCCTGGTGTAGATAGACAGTCTCAAATGAACCACCTTTTTCTCACTCCCCACTCCCAATCTTGCTTACAGCATGGTTCCTGGATGGCAGCCTCCTCCAATATGGTGCTTTCTAGATGTTCTGGACTATAGTAAGAGCAATAGCAAGTACATTTCTATACCACTTATCAGTGCACTTAAACACTCCCTAAACGGTTTCCAATGTTTAAGCCAATTGGCCCCAACAAGTTGGATACTCATTTTAGTGACCTCGGAAGGATGCAAGGCTGAGTCCACCCTGAGCCCCTGGCTGGTACTGAACTCACAACCTTGTGGTTTGTGAGTGAGTAGCTGCAGTACAGGCATTTAACCACTGTGCCCCCAGGGAACTACACCTCCCATTACCCCAGCCAGCTAGGCTAACAGTCATGTGTTGTAGGAATAAAAAACATTACTGTGCATTGCACCAGCAAGGGTGAAATTGAGCTTTTCAAAGAATGTGGACCTGCCTTTCAGTGGTTTTCAAAGAAGTTGGTACCTCTCTTCCAAGGTGCCCCCACAAATAACCAGAGAAATCTAGAGACCATGTGGTACTTTGGATTCTGAAACAAAACCTCAAGGCTGCCAGAATACTTTTTGCTGCCTGGGGTGAATAGCATCAATTCTGCTACATCTTTACTCCACAAAGAGAGACCAACTAAGAGCCTTATCACATTACAAAAGTAAGATGAGATGCAGCAAGATAGAAGTAGCTTTCTGCTTACCTCCTTGCATGACATCATAGTACTTCTGTTCTCCTTCCAGAGGGAGATGGTCCTAAAAGCATGCCTTTTGCCAAATGGATTTTTCCAGCGAGACAAAAGACATGATTTTACATTCATCTTCCTTGGGAATAGAACAGAAGTACTTCGAGGACATGAGGAGAGGTAAACAAAAAGCTGCATCTATTTCGCTGCCTCTTGTCTTACTTTTGTAATGTAAATTCTAACCTGGCAGTCAAATCCAATTTATACTATGAGGACTGAACAGAATCCTCTGCTGCACCTGAGACCATCAGATTCACTTGAGGGACTTACAGCAAAACCTAACTGTATGGTCTTACCCAGAGAATGTGGGCAGAATCTGGGAAAGCAGGATATACACTTGGAAATTGGATTTTTATGCCCTAAATCTTAGTGTTTGGAGTAGGATTTGGTACACATTATAAAGATACATCCTTGGCACTTCTGGGGAGGGAGTTGTTGGGGGGGTATCTTTGTTTCAGTGTAAAAAGTAGATATATCTTGTAAAAAAAATCCCTCTCTAATGAAAAGTAAATGGAGCTATGCAGCAAGAATGGCTCTCTATCCCCATCTAGTGCTGTGACGAAGTCTGGAAGAATCAACTTGTGAGCCTCCTCTTTGAATGAATGACACAGCCACCTTGTGTTCAAAGGATGGACAGTGACAGGGCAGCTGATTTTTGTAATTCAAAATGTGGAAGCTTCCTGCAAAATCTGCTATCTCTTTTGTAGCATCTGGATGTTCCCAGAGTTTGGGAAAGCTAGTTTTTTGGCCTACATCTCTCAGAAATCCTATAGCCAGCATGGCCAGTGACTGGAGGATTTCTGGGAATTGTGGTCCCAATAAAGTAATGTTTCCAAACTCTGATCCATCATTTCTCCTGGCCGACTCAGAAAGGAAAAACTCAGGTAGGATCTAGGACTCACACAACACAGTTTCATTTTTGTCTATTGCTTTCTGAGCCTCTATTGAAATACCTCTCCTCATATAGTCCTAACCACTGTTTCACCTACTTCCTCTCATTCTTTCACAAAATGACAGAAACATTTTACAAACAAATAATGTGCAGAATAAAACAAGCACAACTGTGTGTTAATCTTAATTTGAATTACTTGTTTAGAAACAGGACTGGGAATTTCTTATTGGAAATTATTTATCGTGTCAGATATTAACACAATGGAACTGAGGTCTCTCTGTGGGCAGAACTACAAATTACATGGTGAAATTTAAGAACAATCTTATGGTCACTTCTTGCAACAACAAAAAGGAGTCAATGTGAAGGGGTACTTAATTCCAGATCTCTACCATAACAATCACATCCAAGAAGTCTCTCTTCTGATCCTAGATGTGTTTGCAAAACTAAATTATAACTGGACTTCTAGGAGTTCCAGTTGCAAGAAAAGAGGGCAATATTCAGCAAACAGATAAATGGCTATGCTCCCTATCTCCTTAATCTTCTTTGCTTCTTTCTGAATCTGTCCTTCCCTTGTTATATGTAATGTGCAGTACAAAATCCCCGGTTGCGCACCACAACATCCTGCAGAAACCATTGGGGCAAGCTCACTAGTATCCATCCTGTAAGCTCATCTCCCCCTCCCCCCCACCACCATCAGTTTTGGAGTGAGTCCCTATGACAACCCAAGATGTTTGTATTTGCCATG
This sequence comes from Phrynosoma blainvillii, assembly GCA_026167975.1. Lineage (NCBI taxonomy): Eukaryota > Metazoa > Chordata > Lepidosauria > Squamata > Phrynosomatidae > Phrynosoma > Phrynosoma blainvillii. Next base: position 162,689,834 of record JANUYF010000004.1, read on the forward strand.
GTCATATTTAAAAGCCAGTGAGCCACAAAAACACAGTACAAGAAACAGCTCAACATTGTTATCAAAGTGTACCTAACTGTGAGATCCCCTTTCGGAAACTGCCAGAGACTCGATAGCAAGTGCTTCCATCTCCTCCACAAACACGGCATCGGTCCATCACCTGGGAAGAATAGAGGCTGCCATCACACCCTATTGGCTGGAAGGGGGGGAAAGGAGACCAGCTTACAGTCTGAAACCTTTTATTGAACCTAATCAGTACAGCCTAATCAAACCCCAGTTAAAAATCCAAAATTCAAAAATTCTATGTAGCTCTCTATTTCTTTCTTAGCTAAACCAAACTCAAGAATGTATGTATGAGCAACTACTTGCATTTGCCCTCTGCACTCCTTCTTTCTCTTCTGTTCCCATCACCACGTCTCCTCTCCTAAATTCAGACTGTCAGCTGCTTGGCTTTTGTTGTTTCAGAAACTGGTGGCATCACCATATGCTGGTAGTGCTGTATAAGTAAAAGTATGCCCAGTTCCTTCCAGTCCCTGCCCAGAGCTCTTTATATCTCTTTAATTGAATTTATAACCCAGCCTTTCTCCTGGGATAGGATCCAGAGTGGATAACTTGGGGAAACACAAACAATGACTTGGAGAAATGCAAAAAAACTGTAAAATTGTATACAGTGTGAAACAAGAGAGCAAGAGATATACTATAATAAGGAGTAATATCCACTTAAATGATTGACAGTAGACCAGAATGGTCAAAAGGAAGCACTTCCCACAACTAGAGCTTAGAAAAGTTACTTTCTCTACTACAACACCTAGATATAACTAATCAGCAACAATGGACACAGTGCCTGTCACCATCTTAGCTAGCTCTGTGCATCATATTGGACACTTCCATGGAGAACAGATCTGTTAATGGCTACCTACCATGAAAGCTAAAAAGGAAGTTCCACAACAGTGGTGAGATGTGTAAGACCCCACCCCTGCTTTCAACCCTATTCTGTGTGACTGAAACTTCCATGATCCCTCACCATGAGCTATTCTGGCTGGTATTCATGTAAGTCACAGTCCAGCAAAATCTAGAAATCTACACCTTCCCCAGCCTTGCACCAGAAGAAGTAATTCCTCTTGAGTCTTGATACTAGTTGCTGGCATGGGGCAAGGGGACAAAAACAGGAGGGGATGTAGACTTAGGGCCTTTGCAGACTGCCAGAAATAGTGCACATTAAATTGAGGCACTGCCCTGGCTCAGTGCTAGGAAATCATGGGAACTGTAATTTATTGTGGCACCAGAGCTCTCTGACAGAGAAGGCTCAATGTCCCAGAAAAAAATACAATTCCCATGACTCCCTAGCACTGAGCCAGGGCAGTGCCTCAATTTAATGTGCACTATTTCTGGCAGTCTGCAAAGGCCCTTAATGTTCATTTTACAATTTTGCCAGAAGTATCTAACTGGAAAGTCTTGGAAAAAGACTGCCGAACTAGAAGAATCTTTGACATGAACCAAGAAAGCATGACTGTGCTACTATCTTCAATAGTCACTTTTCCAGGTCAAGGAATCTATACACCCAGTTCTAAGTGGCAACCTAGCTCCAGTGGACTTAAATGGCAAAACTACTCTTGATTCTAAATCAATCCATTAAGCAGCTCCTGCTTCCAAAATATTACCTCACACTTTCCACTAATGCAAACCCCTTGGTAGGTCCCATCCTTGCATGACGTGCCATCCTGAGCTCGTGCCATCAGTTGTCTTTCCCCACTTCTGGTGGTGCACTGGAGATCACATGGCTTGTTGGAGATGCTGGTGTAATCATCTGCAACAAAACACAATAAAAATGGGAATAAAGGAGGTAGCTCAAGGAAAAGGAAGGTGACTCTACTGGAGTAGTGTGCAGGCTGTTGCTAAAGTTAATTCAATAATTTAAAAATTCATGGCTATCAAGGCAAGGAAATCCCACCAGGGACAATTTGTTGATTCTAGAAAAGCAAAAATACTGGTTACACCTACAGACTAAAACTGTTTGTCACTTCTTCACTCTGGGGCATCCTGAGTGTTGTTCAAGATGCCTTATAGCTCCTTAGTCTAACAGCTTTATTGTTTCCATGGACCATTACTCAGTTTTATCTGCCACAGCACTTTTGTGTGTGTGTATGTATGAGGTTCTGAAAAGTTCTTGGCCTAAACCACTTCCCAATATCGGGGATTAATTTTGTCGCTGTAGCTTGAAAAAGTGTTGTTTTGTATTGTAAATTGCTAATTTGTACGATCACAGTTTTAATTTCTAATTTTTTTCATATCACTGATAGAACCATGTCAACAAAAAGTGTGGGAATTTCATGTGCTGAACTCCACACCATCATGATGTTCTTGCTCCTGCAGAAGAAACCTCCAAAGGAAATCCAAGAGTATATGTTGCAAACATTGAGTGCCTATCATACTCAAGTGTGGAGAAGTGGCATGCCAACTTTCCGCATGTTGATTTTGAGACCGAAGATGCAGGAAGGTCTGGGAGGCCTTCAACAGTGTCAGCTCCTGAAACTGTAGAGCGTGTTCATGACCTCGTTTTGGCAGATCAGAAAATCTCAACTAAAACAATTGCTGAGACACTAGAGATATCATGGGAATGCACTGGGTTTATAATTCATGAGCAGTTGCAATGCAGAAGCTGTCAGCCAAGTGGGTGCCAAAATGTTTGAATGCTGACTAGAAATGAAATTGAATGACTACCTCCAAGTTAATTTTACAGCAATTTGAACTATCTAGTGATAATTGTTTGTTGATGAAACTTAGGGCCTTTGCAGACTGCCAGAAATAGTGCAAATTGAGTCCACTTTAAGGGTTAGGGTTAGTGCTAGGGAATCATGGTAATTGGTTTTTTTCTGAGACATTGAGCCTTCTCTGTCAGAGAGCTCTGGTGCCACAATAAACAACAGTTCCCATGATTCCCCAACCCTAACCCTTAAAGTGGACTCAATTTACACTATTTCTGGCAGTCTGCAAAGGCCCATGGTTACCTCACTATGATCCAGAGACCAAAGAACAGTCCTTACAGTGGCAGCAATTCAGTTCTCCATGGCCAATGAAATTGAAGACTCAAAGGTCAGCTGGAAAGATCAAAGCTACAGGGTTTTTTGGATAAGGAAGGTATGTTGATGACTGACTATCGTCAGAAGGTTCAAACAGTTAATGCAGAATACTACTCTAACTTGCTGTACTAATTAAAGGAAGCAATGAAGGGAAAACAGTGAAGGAAACTGTGGAAAGGTGTTCTCTTTTTGCAGGTCAATGCACCTGCTCACAGGGCTGGCAAGACAATAGATGTTTTGAAGAATTTGGGGTTTGAGTGCATAGACTATCCAGACTACTTACCAGATCTTGCTCCATCTGACTATGGGCCTCTACACTATGCATGGCACGTGGCATCAGGACGTCCTTCCGGCGCAGCGTTTTGACGCGCTGCACCAGAAAGGGCGCTAAAGAGCCACGCGCCAGCTCTCAGGGCACCCTTTTCCCAGCTCTGAAAGGAGTGGCATTTTGCTGTTCTTTTCCAGGTCAGCAAAAGGGAGGATCAAGGCCGAGGCGTCCGGCAGCCTTGGCCCCGATCCTCCGCTTCCCGGGGCAGCCCAGGGCCGCCCGTCTGCATCCCCCCATGACCTGTTTCAGAAAAGTTTGAAAGGAAGGAAATTTTCAAACGATTCAGAAGTGATAGCAGCAGCAGAGCAGTATTTTAGTTACCAAACATCAGAATTTTTTGAAGTGTTAAAGAAACTTGAGAAATGAAATGCTAAGTGCAATGAACCTCAGGATGAGTACATGGAATAGCATATAAATTTCATGGTTCTAGGTCATTTTCTTCTTGTTGGGCCAAGAACTTTACAGCACCCCTTTGTACATACCAACTGAATATAACATTTAACACATCTAACAGAATGGGTTCTAATCCATGAAAGCTTATGACACAGTAAATGCCAATGTTGAAAGGGTTACAGAACTCTTGCCTATCTAAATGAAACAGTCTTCACCTGTTCACAGAAAGACAGCAGGGAAAAGACCAACCAGGGAGTTCTACACCTGAGAAGCAGGCACTGAGAAGGCTCTCTCCTGTGCCCTCAGCAAACATGCTTGTGATGGTGATGGGACCAAGAAAAAGCCTTCCTCTGCAGATCTTGATGCTCAGGCCAGTTTGTATAGGAAAATATGGTGTTTCAGCAGAGTTTGGCAGATAGTAAATAGGACTTACTGGTGGATCTCTGAGTAATCTGCAATAAATCAGCAATAATTTATGGCTCCCAATCATTAAAAAGTAACAGCAAAGTCTTATTTTCCTCCTAAACTATACTGCTGAATTTTTAAAAGAAAACTGGGGGAAGGGGGGGGGGAAGAGTAGGAAACAGGCATAAATGATTTGTGTGCCCTTTCCATTTCTGTTATTAAAAACAAATTCCTGACCTGGGCAGGAACTCTGAGGTATCTTGTTCCAAAATTCTGTGCCCACCTTCCTAAAACATTATTTTGTCTCTGTCTACAGTTGGTGATCCTCAAAATTTTTGAGTCGGAGAAAGAAGTAGATTCCACAGGCCTAACGACTGCCCACTTCTGGCAACATCTTTTGAAAAAATCAGCAAAGGCAAACCTGGATAAAGAGGCATCCAGTGATAATAGTGTTTCCCAAAGGCCTTGGCGTTGAAGCTGGCACATTGGTGCTGCTTGAAGCTGGTAGTATTGGCAGGGCAAGGCTGAGAGAAAAGAAAACTCTGCTTATTACTTGTTCTTCTTTCCATTCAACACAAGGCAAAACAGGATTATTCACAATATTTGCAGAATTCAACTATAGGTGGATTTTTAAGAGTTCTAGCTAAATACCCTAAAAGCATCAGATCCCATCTGATCTTGGAAGCTCAGCAGGGTCAACTCTAGTTAGTACTTAGATGGAAGACCACCAATGAATACCAAGTGCAGTGGGCTATATTTCAGAGGCAGGAACTGGCAAAACTACCTCTGAGTATTCCTTGCTTAAGAAAACCCTATGAAATTCATGGGGTTGCCATAAGTCAACAGGTGACTTGGAAGGTCATATACACACCAGCTAAAATGCAAAGCTTCGAGACCAACTGAGTGATATGCCATTGCATTAATAGATTTGAAAAGCACATGCACATGTGAGGCAGGGTCAATCTTTATTAGGAGGAATAAACTCTTTATCCCCCAATGTGTTCCCACTACAGATAAAGCAGTAGAATCCCAAAGTGACATGACAGATTATACCAATTTTTCCCAGCTCTGAAAAGAGAATGTGGTAAATAGGGATCTCTCCCCCACCCCTTATTTATTGGTCTTTTAAAAAGCTGTTTCTATCTGACTTTTCCACCATTTAGGCCCTCAAGGCAGTTTACCTAGAAGTTTGAATGAACATGTTAAGCATAGTGGTGGCAGTGGTTAAATGCCTGTATTACAAGCCACAAAGTTGTCAGTAAAACATGTAGAACTTCTCAGTGGAAAAAGAAGAGTTAAATATCCTAAAGGCACCAGATCCCATCTGATCTTGGAAGCTAATCAGGATCAGGCCTGGGTAATACTTGGATGAAGGGCTCCCAAGGAATACCAGGTTCTGTAGGTTGTATTTCAAAGGAAGGCAATGGCAAACCACTTTTTGACTATTTCCTGCCTAGAAAACCTTATGAAATGCATGGGGTCACTACAAGCTGACATGCGACTGGAAGGCACATGTGTGCGCACACATACACAGGCCCTTCCAGATAATTTCACTTTATCACGGTAGTTTGAAGCTGGGAACAGCCCAGGAGTTGGAACAGATTGGAGGAATGAACTTTCACATTGGCAATGTGCTTATACAATTCTTATTAACTATTAGGAAATTACCCTTATTTTCCTGCGTATAAGACTACATTTTTACCTGCAAAATCTGTGGCTAAAGTGGGGGGGGGGTCGTCTTATACGCCGGATATAAGGATAATGAGGATAGGGGTGCTAAAACTCTATATTTTGACTGGAAAAATGGGGGGGTCGTCTTATACGTGGGTCGTCTTATACGCCGGAAAATACGGTAAATGGGTCATGCTTGTGCAATTCAATTTCCTTTATTTTGTACTGCCCTATATCACTCTGGGGATCTGTCTTCTATTTGCCTAGTCCTGTGGACTCATTATCTAGCTGGAGTAGATCGGAAGTGTTGCTCCTGGCATGGTGTGGGCAGAATTCATTGTTTCAGGGTTCGGCTTTACCACCTGGTGCAAGGGGATGCTAGACCTTGTCAGCTAAAAGACTGTGTTGCTTTCCTTTGTTGCCAACCACCTGCTGCAGCACTTACCAACAATAAATCTTATCTTACAGCAGTGATGTAGGCCAGGTTTTGGTACGAAACCAAGGCTTGGGATGGGGACTGGAATGGCAGCTGGAGTTCAGCTTAGAAAAGGCTGCTCTTTCCAACAGGTGGCTGGCTTGCTGGCTGCTGGGATTCTTACATGAGGGGGGTTCAATGGAATCACCTCTCCCTCTTGCTTCTGTCAGAGTGGTTCTAGACCAGGGGTCCTCAAACTACGGCCTGTGGGCCACATGCGGCCCATCGAGGACATTTATCCAGCCCACCAGGTGTTTTTGCCACCGGTGCCTGTCCTGCTTAGCAACCGACTTGTCCCAGGCCCGCAGTGCACATGTCAAGCCCTCCAATGGTCTGAGGGACAGTGAACTGGGCCCCTGTTTAAAAAGTTTGAGGACCCCTGCTCTAGACAGCCCTTTAAATAAAATAAACCTATGGAGAAGGGTCCCTTGGCCACAGAGGGGCATGAATGGGAGAGATGGTAAGAGCAGAGTGGAGGAAAAGTTGCCTTTACAACTACATACTGTTCACAGAATCCCTTGGCTAGAAGTCCATTGTTTAAGCTGGTTGGAGGATCTGGACAGTTGTAGTCCAAAAAGGCAATTATTTTCTAGTAAGAGTGGCATAAGCTCTTCTTCTAAAAAAATTATTAGCAGTATGTTTCCACCCCATTCTCTGTTCCATCTGAATCTTGCATTCTATCAATACACCTGGAAGTGGACTGTAATTCACAAAAGCTCATGCTAAAATAAACTGGTTAGTCTTAAAGGTGCCACAAAACTCCTCTTCCCCCCCCCCCCCCCGCTTCCCTTCTTTTTAAACTGAAATAGATTTAACATGCTAATCTCTTTACAATTTTACCCTTGGTTGTAAGTTAGGTTCTGGCAGTCCCAATTATATGTCATAAAAGTCTGCACATCCTGATGCTAGCATATAGGTGGATCCTGCTTTAATTTCATACTGACAGTAGCCCACAGAATGAACCAAAGTCTGCAAGGGCCACATAAGTATTTATGAAAACTGATCTTACCTGCTGCTGGCATAGCTGGTAGTGCTTGGACTGACCCACGCACATGCTGCTATTTGTCCCCTGAGCTACTTGCAGCCTGCAAGGGAAAAAAACTTTCTTGTGGATGGAATGACAATATAAGATTCTAGAAGCTTTTGCTACAAGGGCTAAGGTCACAACTACACCCACAACAACACTAGTTGTTATAGAGGCATCAAAAAACAGAGGGAAAGTGAAGAGAAGCATTCCACATCAAAACTGAGACAGGTGTGTATTTTTTTTAATATAAACCATAGGATTTATACATGAACCAGAACTCATCAGACCCCAGTCCAGAAATCATTTTTAGTCCCAGAAAATGTTCAGTCCTTATCATCATCCATGAAGGTGGGGTAAAGGATAACTGCAGGCTTCGAAAACAGAGGGACACAGGCACTCTACCTGGACACTTTTGAGTACTGACCATTCAATCCTATCCATATCTACTCTGAAACTGACCCCACTGATTTCAACGGGATTTATTCCAAGGGAAGTCAGTATCAGATTGCAGTCTAGGTACTGCCTGTCTCCACCTTGATCACAACCACAACAAAGCCATCCCCAGTGTGACCATTCCTCCAAAAACTAGAGCTTGGACAAGTTACCTTTTGGACTATAACACTCAGAAACACCTATCCAACATGGCCAATGGACATTCTGGCTGGGGGATTCTGGGAGATACAGTACAAAAAAGTAAATTTTTCAACTTTAGCCCAATGTACAAGTTTCCAACACACACGCTGTTAGAAGGCCAAGAACTTGGGCCTCCTTTGATGAGGCTGAGGCTTCCTGATCTGCAAAGTGAAAGGGCTACCTAGCGCAACCCTGAGGTACTAAGATGGGCAGCGGAGGGCGAGGGATTGATCATCCACTGGCTGGAAAGACAGAAGGCTCTTTCAAAATTGTGCTTTATGCGTCATCTTTTAATGAGTCTGGGGTATGGACCATGCCCCCCTCCTTTTCTTAATACTGCTATTATATCCAGGTGTACATACATATAAACACTTCTTTTTTTTAAAGATAGAGTGACCAGAACAGCACAGGCTGTTATTTTCTTTTTTAAAAGAGACACTGGTGTGCCTTGTCAACACAACAGTTTATTTCAAAGTATGTTTGAGAATCACTGCCATCTCCAGACGGAAGGCACCTCAGCACATCCGGACCCTAATTATGCAGCCAGCCAGCCCACATAAAAGAAGTACCCCCACACACACACACACACACACACTCACACCCCTTTTGACGGAAGGAAAGGGGAAAGGAAGGGGGGCCTTGTTCAGGCTTCCTCTACTCAGAAGTGTGTTCATGCAGAATAGAAAAGAGCTGGGGGAGTGGACTGGGGAGGGGGGAGGATAAGCATAGCATAGAGAGGTCTTAGATGCCAGCTCTCATTAGCTTTATGGGATCTAGAGGAGCAGGTTAAAAGAAGTGCCTCCCCAGGGGGTCTCATGCAACTCTTTTGAGCGGAGGTAGGGGCTTCTGCATAGCTTTTGCAGGCCAACTGGATGGGAATTTGAGTGGGCGGGCCGAGGATCAGAGAGTGCTGCTGGAATTCATGAGAACGAAATCTGTCATCATCATTGTGAAGTTCTCCCTCCCCTCCTTTCCTTTCAATCAGGGAATCGGCTCAGGATGTTTAGCCGCTGTACCTCGCAAACACACCAGCAGGAACCATGGGAACACAAATGATATTAAAAAAAGAGAAGGGGCGCAAACTAGGCATGAAGAGGAAATCAGAGAAACTGGGCCAAACAGAGCCAAGTAGCACTTAGAAAGCATTTCTGCCACCTGGTTGCTCTCACTGTTTTGAATCTGCTATCTTTTTTACCGCAGTGGTAATCTATCATCTGCTTCAATGATGTGCCTAACAATCATGTCAACTGCCCTGATCCGTTACTTACCGCTGCTGTAAGCAGTGCCTCTCCCGGGACATCACACCTCCTCCGCAAGTGCGGGAACAGGTAGACCAGGAGCTCCATTCTCCCCACCATTTGGTGACTTCTTCATTCCAAGCACCATCTCCTTCTGCTGCCTCACTACTGTCCTGACAGAAACAGGGAAGGGTTAGCTTGAGAAACTGCTGTACCACCCCAGTTAAATTACATCACCAGTAGACATCTCTACACAGCATTTCCACACGCCTATACTTAGCGTTCTTTCTCAGGTGCCTACATCATTTAATTTCCAAGTACCTTTTTAGTGTAAAAGATAACTGGGTTCTCCTGAAGTAGTCAATTGCTTATAGTTGAAAAACTGCATTCTAAAATATCTGACTATGGGGGGCTGCAGATGGGCGGCTCTGGGCCGCCCCGGGAAGCGGAGGATCAGGGCCACCACAACCCCACGCCGCGGGCCCGATCTTCCTTTTTGCCGCCCCGAAAAGAGCAGCAAAATGCTGCTCCTTTCAGGGGTGGCAAAAGGGTGCCCTAAGAGCCAGTGCGTGGCTCTTTTTTGCCCCTTCTGGTGCAGCGCATCAAAACGCTGCGCCGGGAGGGCTCCCTGATGCCGCGCGCCATGCGTAACAGCATGTGGTGTCAGGACGGTGCCGGCGTGGGGTTGGGGCAACCGGCATGCGGCTGCCCCTCCCCATCTCTGCCTCTAGGCCAGCCCTTTGGGCCAGTCTGCAGAGGCCCTATGATTGCTATTTGGGGTCAGACTAGATAGCCACATGGGACCTTAAAAAGTTTTTTCCCCCTGCCTATTTCTTTTCAGCTAAGACACTTAGCAAGAAGTGAATATTATGAAACTAACTAAACTAGAGAAGGAGGGGGGAGTGGTTTTCCTATATGCTGGACATACTTGTAAGATCACTATAAAAAAGATGTTCAGTTGCTTAGGTCTGGGCTCAGCACCTGTGGAAAGTTATTTCCTGTTGAGCCCGCTAGCGTAATTTTGTTTTCTTTTTTTTTCAAAATAAAACTCTCTTTCCTTCAGTCCATGGTGTCTCTTTGTCTCATTTTTCTGCTACACTCCTGTGCAGAATTTTGGATTTAAAAATTTTGGATGTTGGTGTACATAGTAGGAAGCAGCCCCCTGTATGGTTATTGTAATATATTGTAATATATTGTTTAGTCTTAAAACACACATTGTCCTTTTCTGGAACTCCCATAATGTTTATGGTTCTAATCCCAATGCAAGTGAAATTATTGTCTGGAACTCTATAATACCGTGCTGGAACTTTTAACCCATTCTTTCATATCCAACTTTACCAATAATATTTAGCCTATACAGATTAATGGATGCACTTGATGCAGAATAAACTCCTTCATTTTCACTGGGCAAGATGATGCATGCAACCAAGTTACTAGGAATTTATCACACAGGGAAAATCCCGTGCTGGAAAAAAAACACGTAAAAGCGGGTTGATTTTTAAACATGTCGGTGTTAAAGAGTTGTTAACCTGTAGACAAAAGCCGCCCCTTTTTACTGTCGGGATTTTCCAGAAGTAAAAAGGAGTGGCTTTTGTCTACTTTCTATTCAGGTTAAGAACACTTTAACAACGGCGTCGTGTGAAAATCAACCTGCTTTTGTGGGGTTTTCTCAATTTCTTCTTATTATTATTTATTTATATTTTCCCGCCTCTCCCTATGGATCGAAAATTTCTGCACGGGATTTTCCTTGTGTGATAAACTCCTACCTGAGATTAGACTGCTTTGCCCAGTAGTAGTTTTTTAGTAGTAGTACTAATAGTAGTACACAGTAGGCCCATCCCCCCCTTGGGTACCAAAATCCATGGATGCTTCAGTACTAATAAATACAATGGCATAGTGAAATGGTGCCCCTTATGTAAAATACCAAAAATCAAGGTTTGCTTTTTGGAATTTGTATATATATTTGAATATTTTTAAGCCATGGATGCTTGAATCCATGGATAAAAGGTATATATTTTGTATATGTGTATGTGTGTATCTAGACTGAGGCAGTCGTACTTTGGCCACCTCATGAGAAGGCACGACTCACTGGATAAAACAATAATGCTAGGAAAGGTGGAAGGAAGCAGAAAGAGAGGAAGGCTATATGCTAGATCAGGGGTAGGCAACCTAAGGCCCGGGGGCCGGATGTGGCCCCCCGAGGCCTTTGGACCAGCCCCAGGCCGGTCCTGCGCCGCCGCCCTCCATGATGATATTGATTATTGTTGTTATTACTTGTTCTTGGGGTTTTCTTGGCAAAATCTCCACAGGGGTTTTGCCATGGCTTTTCTGGGGCTGAGAGAGTGTGCATGCATATTTTATTTATTTATTTATTTATTTAATTTTATTTTTTATATATTTATTTATTTATGGTGCTTCAGCCCAACTGTCTGAGGGACAGCAACCTGGCCCCCGGCTCAAAAAGGTTGCCTACCCCTGTGCTAGATGGATGGACTCTATTAAGGAGGTCACGGGTATGAATTTGCAGGACCTGAGCAGAGCAGTGAAGGACAGGGAGTCTTGGAGAAGTCTCATCCACAGGGTTGCCATGGGTTGAGATCGACTCGAGGGTGGATAACAACAGAACAATGTGTGTGTGTGTGTGTGCGCGCGTTATTTTCAAGCTATGGATGGCTGAATCCATGGCTTGAAAAATTATGGCTATGGAGGGACAACTGTAAATTTTGTATAGGGTAAAAGTGAAGTGTGGGGCATTTGTAATTTAAAACAAAACAAAACAAAACAGGTGTTTGAGATGCAATGGCAGAGAAGAGCCCTGTGGCCTGGGGCTCATTTTGGGATGGAGACTGAAGAGGGAAGGAGGGAGGGAAGGGGAGAGAGATGTGGGTCCCTCTGGCTATTCGCCGTGAGGAAATAAATGGCCGAAGGTTCTCAGCCTAGGCCTCTGAGAAGCAGGGCCACAATAGGTTTAGTGACCCATGAAATTTGGGAGGCTGAGGCGAGGCCATTGAAGCGGCAGCGGGGGTTGCCGCCTCCATTTCTAATGACAGAGATGGTCTTTGCCGGCCTTTCCTCTGAATGAATGGGTGTTCTGGAATAATGAGGAGGGCTCCACAGAGGAAGGAGTTTTTTTACAGCTGCAGGGGAGACAAGTGTTATTAAAGAGCAGAGAGCTGGAATTAGATAGAGCTTCTTTTTTGGGTCAGAAGGTGTGTCTTTGCCTCCCTCAGTGAACACCTGGAGGGAATGGGGCCACCCTCTCTCCCTGCAGGGAAGGCTCAAATGTGAAAGAGGCAGGAAGGGAAGAGGAAGGCTGAGTCCACACTGAAGAAATAACCCGGTCCAACACCGCTTTAACTACCCTGGCTCAATGCTAGGGAATTCTGGGCATTGTAATTTGTTGTGGAGCAAAATAGAGGGCACTCCCAAAGCTTAAACCACTCGTATAAATATCAATCCCTGCTTCTTAGTCGTGCTCAGAATGGAGGGACATTTTGGAATTCCTCCTGGACAGAAAGTTGAAATGGTGGGCACGTCCTGGAAAAGGAGGACATCTGGCCACCCTTTCTGGATGCCACATGTATAGAGTGTCCTGTGGGGATACAATCTCACAGCTATTTCTCAAAAACCTCGGCTTGTCCTCACATATAAAATGCCCTCACTCCCACAGCCTATTTGCCAGCTGGATATTTGGATGTAAAGGTGCCCTTTCGCTGGGATGGACATACTAAAACAAATGACAGTACTTGCCCATAGGGAAACCATACTTCCCCAGAGATAAACAATGGGAATACTTGCCTATAGAGAAACAATGGAGAATACTTGCCCATAGGAAAACCATACTTGCCCATAGAGAATCAAAGGAGAATACTTGCCCATAAGGAAACCATACTTGCCCATAGGGAAACCTGGGAGAATACTTGCCCATAGGGAAACCCTACTTGCCAAAAGATAACCACTGGAGAAAACTTGCCCAGGGAAACCCTACTTGCCCATAGGAAAACACTGGAGAATACCTTCCCATAGGGAAACTTGGGAGAATACTTGCCCATAGGGAAACCATACTTGCCCAAAGATAAACATTGGAGAATACTTGCCCATAGGGAAACCCTACTTGCCCAAAGATAAACATTGGAGAATACTTGCCCACAGAGAAACCCTACTTGCCCAAAGATAAACATTGGAGAATACTTGCCCACAGGGAAACCCTACTTGCCCAAAGATAAACATTGGAGAATACTTGCCCATAGGGAAACCCTACTTGCCCAAAGATAAACATTGGAGAATACTTGCCCATAGGGAAACCCTACTTGCCCAAAGATAAACATTGGAGAATACTTGCCCATAGGGAAACCCTACTTGCCCAAAGATAAACATTGGAGAATACTTGCCCATAGGGAAACCCTACTTGCCCAAAGATAAACATTGGAGAATACTTGCCCATAGGGAAACCCTACTTGCCCAAAGATAAACATTGGAGAATACTTGCCCATAGGGAAACCCTACTTGCCCAAAGATAAACATTGGAGAATACTTGCCCATAGGGAAACCCTACTTGCCCAAAGATAAACACTGGAGAATACTTGCCCATAGGGAAACCCTACTTGCCCAAAGATAAACATTGGAGAATACTTGCCCATAGGGAAACCCTACTTGCCCAAAGATAAACATTGGAGAATACTTGCCCATAGGGAAACCCTACTTGCCCAAAGATAAACATTGGAGAATACTTGCCCATAGGGAAACCCTACTTGCCCAAAGATAAACATTGGAGAATACTTGCCCATAGGGAAACCCTACTTGCCCAAAGATAAACATTGGAGAATACTTGCCCATAGAGAAACCCTACTTGCCCAAAGATAAACATTGGAGAATACTTGCCCATAGAGAAACCCTACTTGCCCAAAGATAAACATTGGAGAATACTTGCCCATAGAGAAACCCTACTTGCCCAAAGATAAACATTGGAGAATACTTGCCCATAGAGAAACCCTACTTGCCCAAAGATAAACATTGGAGAATACTTGCCCATAGAGAAACCCTACTTGCCCAAAGATAAACATTGGAGAATACTTGCCCATAGAGAAACCCTACTTGCCCAAAGATAAACATTGGAGAATACTTGCCCATAGAGAAACCCTACTTGCCCAAAGATAAACATTGGAGAATACTTGCCCATAGAGAAACCCTACTTGCCCAAAGATAAACATTGGAGAATACTTGCCCATAGAGAAACCCTACTTGCCCAAAGATAAACATTGGAGAATACTTGCCCATAGAGAAACCCTACTTGCCCAAAGATAAACATTGGAGAATACTTGCCCATAGAGAAACCCTACTTGCCCAAAGATAAACATTGGAGAATACTTGCCCATAGAGAAACCCTACTTGCCCAAAGATAAACATTGGAGAATACTTGTCCAGAGAGAAATACTGCAGAATACTTGCTCATAGTGAATAGGGAAATATGGGGAACTATAGGGACATACCGCACTACCATTCCTCTAGTCTTAAACCTCTATGGCTGCATCCTGGGGGATCCCTGGAAGGAAATATATTAGGATCCTCAGCCAGAGAGTTCTAGTGCCTCCCTCTATGGCAGCCAAAGCTGGATCGTAGCTCTAGAACCACGGAGGAGCCCTGGTTCCTTGCCTCTCTTCCCTTTCCCAAAACCTCGGTTCGCTTCCCTCAAGATGCTGTTCACCCAAAGCGGTATCAACCCGGGTTGTTTCCGCAGTGTGTCCCAGGCACCTGGACCCTGTCCTACCTTCCAGGGCTCCCCTTCCCCGTCCGAGGGCGAGCCTCCTCCTCCTCTTCCTCCTCCTCCTCCTCCTGTGGGCTTACCTTAGCGCGGAGGGCAGCGGAGGCGAGGAGCAGGATTAGAACTCGGGGCCCGCGGAGCCGGAGGGCGGGAGGCGCGGCCATGGTGGCCCCCGGGCGCCTCCTCAGTCCTCCATGGGCAGCCAGGCGGAGGCAGAGGCAGGAGTGTGGGGGAGAGGATGCTCCTGATCGGAGCCCTGCATGGCCGAGGAAGCAATGAATGAATGAATGACTTTCCAACCTGTTGGGGGGCTCCTGGGCCACTGTGATTGACAGGCCCCCAGGGACGGAGGGGAGGAAGGGCAGGGGCTCCCTTTGCAGAGGGAGACAAAGGAGCCTGCAGGAGCAGGAGCAGGCGCCCTCTCTTCTGATAAACTCTAGGGAGGGCCAGGAAGGAAACAGAGGCACATCCCTGGCTCAATGGGGTTTCTTTTTTGGGGGGGTGGATGGGGGTGAGGGGGGGGGATGAGATCTCTTTGCTATCTTGTGGATTTTTTTTAAGTGTGCAAGCTTTCTGGTGAAACAGAGCCCTTCATCATCAGCATCATCAGCATCATCATGCCACCCAAATGGTGAAGGGTCTGGAAAGCATGCCCTATGAGGGAGCTGGGGATGTTTAATCTGTGGGATAGAAGGTTAAGAGGTAATATGAGAGCCCTGTTTAAATATTTGAAGGGTTGTTATGTTGAGCATGGAGCAAGCTTGTTTTCTGCTGCTCCAGAGATTAGAACACAGAACAATAGATGCAAGCTATAGGAAAGAGATCCCATCTAAATATTAGGAGGAACTTCCTGACAGTAAGAGCTGTTTGACAGTGGAACATGTTCCCTTGGAGAGTGGTGGAGTCTCCTTCTTTGGAGGTCTTTAAACAGAGGCTGGATGGCCATCTGTCGGGATGCTTTGGTTGTGAGTTCCTGCATGGCAGAATGGGGTTGGACTGGATGGCCTTTGGGGTCTCTTCCAACTCTATGATTCTATGACAGGGGAACATAGTCCCTTGGAGAGTGGTGGAGTCTCCTTCTTTGGATGTCTTTAAACAGAGGCTGGATGGCCATCTGTTGGGGATGCTTTGATTGGGAGTTCCTGCATGACAGAGGGCTGGACTGGATGGCCCTGGGGGTCTCTTCCAGCTCTATGATTCTATGAGAGTGGAATACCACTCCCTCGGAGAGTGGTGGAGTCTCCTTCCTTGGAGGTATTTAAACAGAGGTTGGATGGCCATCTGTCAGGTATGCTTTGGTTGTGAGTTCCTGCATGGCAATGGGGTTGGACTGGATGGCCTTTGGGGTATCTTCCAACTCTATGATTCTAGTGCATTCTTCTTTCTCATTCCATTCAAAGGCATAGCCCTGTTAGTCTGGGCAATCAGTTTGCCAAAGGATCCTGTTAGGACAATGGGGGGTTGCAGACTGCCAGAAATAGTGCAAATTGAGTCCACTTTTAGGGTTAGGGTTAGTGCTAGGAACTCATGGGAACTGTATTTTATTGTGGCACCAGAGCTCTCTGACAGAGAAGGCTCAATGTCTCAGAAAAAAAAAACAATTCCCATGATTCCCTAGCACTAACCCTAACCCTAAAAGTGGACTCAATTTGCACTATTTCTGGCAGTCTGCAACCCCCCAATGTTTCCCAAACTTTGGTCTCCAGGTCTTTGGACTTCAGCTCCCACAATTCCTGACTACTGGTCAAGCTTTCTATGGCTTCTGGGATTTGAGGTCCCAAAACCTGGAGTTCCAAAATTTAGGAATCCCCTTTGAGCATAGCTGAAAAAAAGAAATTGGGAGCATGGGTTTTTGTAGACCTGAGCATCCTTCCTTAGACGTAGATGGAGTGTGGAGAGTCCAGAGGCAGAACTTGAGTCTTGGACAAATGATAAGTTCAAGAAGAGCCTTACAATCTGTCTCTGGACTCTCCCCTCCACCTCCTGCATCTGAGGAAGGAGGCTCAAGTCTATGAAAACCCATGCTCCCAACTTCTTTGTTTTTCAGTCACTCACTTATTCCAACCAGAGTATTGCAGGATTCCAGGTTTCAGAGTCAAAGCATTTGTTCACCAGGGACACTTTTGAGCCAAAAGATTAGAAGCTAAACCACACACCTACCAATATGTGTGTGTGTTCTTTGCCTGGCTTCAAGTAGAGTCCAAACTAACCTTTCACAGGATTTCTTGGCAAGTTTCTTCAGAGGGAGGTTTGTCATGGCCATCCTCTGAGGCTGAGAGTGTGTGACTTACCCAAGGTCACCCAGTGGGCTTTCATACCTTTTCAAACATGAGTGCTAACCAAATAACTGCTGTGTCCACCACTTCCACACAACTTTCTTTGCTCTATGTTGGCAAAGGGACATCTGGTATCTTTCGAAACCAAATTTAGCCAAGTTGCTGATCCCTGCTGTAAGGATTACTGAGAAATCAAGCATATATATATATATGTGTGTGTGTGTGTGTGTGTGTGTGTGTGTATGTGTGTGTGTGTATAGTGCATTTAGAAGAAATGGATGTATGAATATTATTTATTTTAAGCATTTCACCATGTTCATCGACCAGAAAGTCTCCCAGAGGATCTTGCAAAAAACTGATAACAAATAAGATGGTTCCTGCTCTTAGCCTTACAGTAAAAAAGATACAACACATAAGGAAAATATGGAGAGGGAAGAGGCAATTAAGCAAACAATCACCAGTTCTTAAAAGCTGCAACGTTCTTATAATGAGAAGTCAAGGGAGAAGGCACTATATAAAGTGAGAAAGTAACAGAGAAACAAGGCCTTAAAAGTACCAGAGTTTATTAAACCAATGGTTTATTAAACTCCCTCGAGTTTCAGAAATGCAGTCATTGCTTACCATCTGTAGATTTGAACATCCGCGGATGGCCCCACCCCATTCACGCCAGTGGCGGCACATGCACACAACCGTGCCAGCATGGTCACACACATGGCGCTACACGCCGCTAATAGAAACAACTTGAGGTCCTGCATTTTTTAGTATCCACAGGGAGATCTGGAACAGAACCCCCACAGATATGAAGGGCCAACTGTAGATCTTTTCCTTTTGGAAGGGAGAGTGCAATCAGAGAGAATAGACCTAGGCCTCATCTGCACTGCAGAAATAATGCAGTTTTATGCTGTTTTTACTGCCATGACCCAAAGTGATGGAATTCTGGGAATTGTAGTTTGTTGTGGCACTAGAAATCACTCACAGAGAAGGCTAAATGTCTCACAAAACTACAATTCCCTGCATTCCATAGCACTGAACCATGGCAATTAAAGTGGTGTCAAACTGCATTATTATGTGGATGCAGACTTAGGACCTTATCACATGGGGTCTGAAGCAGAGCTAATCCAAAGGGCATCCACAGCTAATACATATTATTTCCCCGTGTTTATACACGATGCTGCCCCAGAACACGGAGGTAATCCGTATTGTTTCCCCGTGTTTATACACGACGCTGCCCCTGAACTCGGCAGAACACGGAACTAATCCGTAAGGAATAGAGAGATTTTGACATTCGGTTTGTCGGGGAAGTACAAGGGAGCCTTCGCATTCATTGCGCAATGGTAGGCGGGGAGAAAATCCCAGCGAGGGGAAGGGATTGCCTTGGCAAAAGGCAAACCGGATTGGAGAAAAGAAGGAGAGGAGGAGGGAAGAGGGAAGAGGGAGGCGATCTCTCTCGCATTTTTCCCCACCAACACGCCACTGTGGGCTGCCTTCCCTTCTCCAGTCCTCCAGCCCTCCTCCCCCTCCTCGGTCCCCTTGGCTGCCTTTCCTCCCGACTCCTTCCTCCCATCCTTGCCATCCACATTCTGCGACGCCGGCTTTTTGTGACGGGAGAGAAGGGAGCCTTTGTATTAATTGCGCAATGGCCAAATGGGTGATATTCCGTTCGTTTCGCTATAGAACTGAATTTATTCCTACTTCGGTTATTTTTCGCTTATTCTTCGCTTCGTGGCCAGCGTTTGATAAGGTCCTTAGAGCCTTATCATGTGAGAAAAGAAAGCCGAAACAGAGCTGAAAAAAAGCAGCTTTCTCCTTGCTACTCCACATGCTGTCGTAGCACTTCCATTCTCCTTCCTGAGGGAGATGGCCCTAAAAGCGTGCCTTTTGCCAAACAGATTTTTCCAGCACGACAAAAGACACTCTTTTATGACCATTTCCCTCAGGAAGCGAAGTGCTTCAATAGCATGTGGAGAAGCAAGGAGAAAGCCACTTCTCTCTGGCTCCATTTCAGCTTTCTTTTCTCATGTGATAATGCTCCAAGGAGTGACCCCCAAGAGCCAAAAAGTCAGCTCTCAAGCTGATCCTAAAGGAGGAAAAGCTACATTTCTGAAAAGTGTTATGTTTTTATAACAAAGTTCAAGACCTTTTTGAAACCAGTTTCTCTCTTGTCTTTTTTCTTGTAATGATCACCTTGAACAGAAACAAAACAATTTGGGAGGAGTTGCTCTCTCAGCAGAGACCAAGTGGCAGCAGAGACCAGGTTGTAGCTGATGGAAGGCGGTCGGTCGGTCGCCAGACAGAAAGCCTTCACAGTGGTGACACCCTGTGTGTGGAATTCCCTCCCCAAAGGAGCTTCCCTGTTACCAACATTAGGGGGTTGCAGCCTGCCAGAAATAGTGCAAATTGAGTCCACTTTTAGGGTTAAGGTTAATGCTAGGGAATCATGGGAATTGTTTTTTTTTCCCTCAGACATATAACCTCTGTCAGAGAGTTCTGGTGCCACAATAAAATACAGTTCCCATGATTCCCTAACCCTAACCCTAAAAGTGGACTCAATTTGCACTATTTCTGGCAGTCTGCAACCCCCCATTGTTATCTTTTCAGCACTAGGAAGATACATTTTCTCAAGTTTATAAACGGATATTAATGTTTAAGTTATTATTGTTTGCATCGTCATTCTCTATTTTATTTATACCCTGCCTTTTCTCTGCAAACTTACACTCTGCATTTTATCTTGTTTTTGTAGACCACCCTGGAAGCTATACTGAAGGACAGTTGAGTTGTTGTGAAGTGCCTCCAAGTCGACTCTGACTTGTGGCGATCCTGTCCTATGGTTTTCTTGGCAAGATTTGTTCAGAGGCGGTTTGCCACTGCCTTCCTCTTAGGCTGAGAGTGAGTAACTTGCCCAAGTTCTCACAATGGGTTTCCATAGCTGCACAAGGTTTGAGTGTTGGATTCTGGGAGACTCTGGGAGACCTCAGCCATGGAAACCCACATGATAACCTTGGGCAAGTTATGCTCTCTCAGCTTCGGACAAAGGCAACAGTAAACATTATTTGAACCAATCTTTCCAAGAAAAACCCATTATAAATTTGACATAAGTCAGAAATGACTGGAAGGCACACAGCAACAAATGAAGGTACTGCCTATCTTATGGATTTTGTTTGATTGTATTTATGTTTGTTTGTTTTATTCTCATGGGCCGATATGTTTATATTTTTGTTTGTTGTGTTTTTATTTTATTTCATATTGTTTATATTTTTTCTGGGGGGAAATACAACAAATACGGGATATAGTCTATAACCACTATATGGAATATAGTCTATATAATCATGTGAACAGGGACTTCGTGGAGAGTTTCTTTCCCTTCAGCCATTTCATAATTCTCACAAATTGTAAAAAAGGAAGATGAGACAGGGGGACTATAACTAAGCATGGTTGATCCCATGCTTGACATGAAGAAGTTCTGAGGTTTAATCCTTTGACAGTTCTATTTTTAAAAAATACTCAAGAGGCAGATGATGGGATAGACCTTTGTCCAAGACGATGGAGGATCACACCAGAAAATGTAGACAGGACTGATCTCGACAGATACGCTCTGTCTTGGTTTATAGGAGCTTCCTTTGTTTCTGTAGTAAGAATGCTTGCTTGGAATGTAAGGTAGAAGAGAATTAGCCCACTTGCATGTCTTGCTTTCTGAGTTAATCAAAGGAAGAGGGTTGTGTCTCATTGTTAGCAGCCATTTTGAGATCTGTAGTGATTTGAGGGTTGCTTCACACTGAAACTTGCTTTCATACTGGATGACACTGAGATGCCAAAGTCCTGGGTTTGCATCCGTTCTTAATTGTGGATCCTCTGGTTTAGTTCATACTATGCATGCATGTAACCACATAATTACACTTGACAACACAACTGAATATATGAACTCTGATGAAAACGTCTTCAAATGTAAACAACATAAATAATAAAGATCTATCTGACAGGGCCATTGGAAAGAGGAACAACATCATGCCATGAAGTGCTTTTCTGAATTAAATTTTCAGCTATTACTATTAATAGGAGAGGCTTGAACGGAAGATGAATCTGCTTGCCAGATGTAGTAGTGACTGGTGGAGAAAGCTGATACAAGCTTCACCCTCTCCTGTTCCCTCCAAAGGTCTTGGCCTCCAGATAAAGGCAGCAAAGAGAAAGATGAAGGATGTGCCTGTTGAGATTCCCTCCTCTTATATGTGTGTGTATACATTTATACTGGGGGTGGGGGGGGGGGGTGATACTTGAAATAACCCATCCATGTAATGTTCCTGAGGCTTTTACAAAAATGTTCCTAAAGCAGGGAACTAATTGATCTGTTTAATGCTGTCTGTTACCAGTCAGCTTTCACAACTTACCCCTGTCTTTACCATTCATTTTCACATTATCTTGTTTCCTTAGCAAACCCTTAAAATGACTGCAAGCTGCAGGAGAGTGCTACTGTACCATTAATTTTAAAGGGACTTATGCAAGAGACTTTCCTGGCATTTGGATCATGAATCCATCTGCCAAGCACTCTGTATTCTCTAAGCCAGCAGTTTTCAGACTTTCTGTTTTTAGGTAGTCCTTTCCAAATTGACTCATGCGGCATATTATGTGGTGTATCTCTTATGAAACTCATGGGCATTGTAGAAAGAACTTGCAAAAGTTCTAGGGTGCTTATGAAATTCTAGCCAGGCCTATTGTGTGCTGGCAGGGCCAGAGGTTACAGGATTTTGTATTCTGGACTTCATCAGCCTACTTCTGTGGATAGCAATCCTACCTGCTTCAGAGAGCCCAGAGTCCTACTCTGATGACAGACAGCACTGGAGCACACCCTGTAGCACAGTGGTAGGCAACCTAAGGCCCGGGGGCCGGATGCAGCCTCCCGAGGCCTTTGGACCGGCCCCAGGCTGGTCCTGCCGCCACTGCCACCACCTGCCATGATGATACTGATTATTGTTGTTATTACTTGTTCTTGGGGTTTTCTTGGCAAAATATCCACAGGGGGTTTGCCATGGCTTTTCTGGGGCTAAGAGAGTGTGCATGCATATTTTTTTTAAAAACATTTATTTGTTTGTTTGTTTGTTTGTTTCTTTTTGGTGCTTTGGCCCCCCAATTGTCTGAGGGACAGCAACCCAGCCCCCAGTTCAAAAAGGTTGCCTACCCCTGCTGTAGCATAACCAACATCTTCATTTGGCTGCACATTACAAGGGAAGCTATTAGAGTGTTAGGAAACTTGCTTTCTAGAAACTTGTTCCCCCTTTTTGATCAACATGTGGTGAAGCCTTGTGGTACCATGGAAAACAGGTTGGAAATCACAGTTCTAACCCAGCTATAGAGAGGCAGTGTGGTGTAGTGGCTTGAGCATTGATCTACAACAATGGAGACCAGGGTTCAAATCCCTACTCAGCCAGAGAAACCCACTGAGTGGACATTTTCATACACAAACGTCCAAATCCGCCTGGAGCCATTCCGGAACGGAGCCTTCCGCTCACTCCGGAATGGCTCCGGCGGCAGCGACCTAATTCCTTTTAAAAAAAGGAATTACAACTCCGGCGCTGATGCCGGAGTTAGAGCTAAAGGGGGCGGGGCTTGCTGCGACGTCATGTGAACACGCGCAGCAAGCCCCGGACTGATGCCGGCTAGCGCCGGGGATGGCATTGGAAGGGGCGGGGCTTGCTGCGACGTCGTGTGAAACATTTGACATTTTGCCGGAGTGGGGCCGTACAGAGGCCGGCTAGCGTCCTCCAAAAGCCCGTGTGAAAATGTCCAGTGACATTGGACAAGTCACACTCTCAGCTTCAGAGGAAAGCAAAGGCTAACCCACTCTGAACAAATCTTGCCAAGAAAACCTTATTATAGGTTCACCTATTAAAACTGCGTTCCGTGTGGCTTTTGGCCCTGAAAACCAAGATTGACTTGGGGGACTGTTTAAATTGTGTCCTTTTTAACACTGTTTCTAAAAAAATTGTTTAGTCTGTTTTCAGGGAATGTTTGTGTGTATTGTGCTTCACTCTGAAATGCATTCAAATCTCTGTTTTGAACCACACACACTTTGTTGTTTACCCCTTTCATAACAATTGGTTGATGGTTGTTTAGAACAGAATTTATATGCTGTAGTTTGAATGCACTTTTTAAATTTTACATTGTTTAAAATATTTCCAAGTAGAACACAAAGAGGGTACGGTTCTTTTCTTTAAAGAAAAAAGATCAAAAATCAAGGAGAGGTGCATTACATGGATGTACTCCATTTAAAATAGTTCTCACTTTTAAATAGTCTCTGGGCCTAAGCAGACTGCCAGAAATAGTGCACATTAAATTGAGGCACTGCCCTGGCTCAGTGCTAGGGAATCATGGGAACTGTATTTTTTTCTGGGACATTGAGCCTTCTCTGTCAGAGAGCTCTGGTGCCACAATAAACTACAGTTCCCATGATTCCCTAGCACTGAGCCAGGGCAGTGCCTCAATTTAATGTGCACTATTTCTGGCAGTCTGCTTAGGCCCAGAGACTATTTAAAAGTGAGAACTATTTTAAATGGTGATTAGGAGGCAACCACCCATGGCTTCATCCAAGCCCTGGTGCTACCTGGCTATCTGATATCTCCTATGTATACCTAACATGCTACTGATGCTTTAACTTTCTCTCTTTTGTCCAGATACCCCCCTCCAAAACTATGCAGGTGCTTATTATTAGGACTTTAAATTTACGTGCTCTTTTTGTTTGATTTTTTTCCCCTCATCCTGAAGACAACAGCAAAATACCACTCATCTGATACTACCCAGTAAAACTGCATTGTAAAAATGTTCTTGAAAGGATGGGTATTTCTGGAGGACAAAGTTCATTCCCTTGAAAGAGAAGACTTGACTCCCATTTTTGCCTGTGTTCTCTAAACAAAATTCTTTACTGACATGGACAGCGGGGTGACTTTTCCCCCCACCACACGGTATTCACCTAGAGAGGGACCATAGACACCCAACCTTCACTTGGCTGCCATCTGATCAAGACTTATAATAAATAATAATAATAAAATTTTATTTGTACCCCGCCTTTAGCCGAAGCTATCAAGGCAGCTTACATTAAAAGTACAATCCCACAAATTGTAACAACCATGTATCCCCCCTTAAAATGACAATTAAATCACAACAGCATAAAATCTAATATTTAAAAACAACAATAAAACAATAACACAATAAAATAATATATGTCTATAATACAATAGATGGGACTTACTGCCCTGCCTAGATTGGTTCGCCATAGGGCGGTATAGAAATAAAAATTATTATTATTATTATTATTATTATTCAGTCGGCTAGCTAGAGAAGCCTTAAAAAGCAGCATGGCAGAAATTCAAAATACTTACAAAGGCTTAGCACTAATTTTATTAAACAAGCATATGGACAATATCCTTTTTCTCCTTGTGTGTCTGGAAGCCTCCAGTCAGGGGTTGTTTCTGTTGTTGTTGTTCTGTGCCTTCAAGTAGTTTCCAATTTATCGCAACCCTGTCATGGGTTTTCTTGGCAAGATTTATTCAGAGGTTTACCCTTGCCTTCCATTGAGGCTGAGAGCTGTGACTTGCTCAAGGTCATCCAGGAGGTTTCATGGCCGATCTGGGAATCGAACCCTGGTCTCCAGAGGTGTAATCCAACATTCAAACCTCTATGCCACACTGGCTCAGACGACCCTTTTATTTTGTAAGTCTTTGGTTATGCAAGCAGTATTTCTCTGTGTGCCTTCCCTGCACAGTAGCAGCCTCTACTTGTCCTCTGATTATCTCCTTCCCTTCTCTTAAATGGTGTCTGTCATGCTTCTCCCCTTTCTCTGGTTTCATTATTATTCTTTTTTAAAAAGTTTTTAATGGATTGTATTAATCGCTTTGCAAACAATCAATATAATCAACACAAAATACATTCTAAGAGCCTTGGGGGGATCAACAAAAAAGAGTTTTACAGGAAGATGATTTATCCTCAGATATCCGTAATAATCAGAGTCCAGGGTGTCATCTCACTCTGTGGCAGCTGGTGGGACTGAGTCCAGAGTGTCCCTCCAAAAGATAGTCTGACAGGTTGGAGGTTCAATATTGTTCATGTTGTTATTAGTATATTCAATAAAAACAGACCAATCCTCAAAAAATGTGTGTACCTTCTCTTGTCCATTGCAAGAAGATGCACGAGAGTTTTTCTGACAACCATGTGTCCCAAATCCTCTTCCACCAGTTGCTCAGTTGAACATCTCCTGCTTTCCAACATCTCGCAATTTCAGCTCTGGCTGATGAGATGAGGAATGTGACCAATTTTTGATTTTTCAGGTGGCTATTGTCTTTGCTGTAAATCAATAGCATTAGAAGACCTGGGCAAAATTGTACAGGTTGTTTCACAATATCAGACATTTGGGTTAAAACAGCATTCCAGAAAGCTCTAACCTTGGCACAATCCAACCACATGTGTAAATAGGAACCAAGAGTCTTACAACCTCTCCAGCATTTTGGGGAGGCATCTGTCACCATTTTTGATAATCTTATGGGTGTTATATACTATCTATGTATGGCCTTTAAGGTTCCCTCGCTCATGAATGCTGACCATGATTATATGGGTGGGGGAAGTCCAAATGCATGACCAGGTGGTTTCAGAGATAGCCATGTTTAGATCAGATTGCCAAATTATCCTGGCAGGTTGGCTCTTGCCATAGGTGGATTCATAGAATAATAGAATCATGGAGTTGGAAGAGACCACAAGGGCCATCCAGTCCAACCCCCTGCCATGCAGGAACTCAAAATCAAAGCTTGTATTAGATTTTTATATATAATGGCTGCCCCACCTTTAGATCTTTGTCCTTTTGCTATACAGATGGGTTCGTAAAAGGTCAAGGGACAGGGGCAACTGTCCTTTATCAATTCACTTTTTGCAAAGGAGAGCACTTGCAGTATTTGGAATCAGGAGGATTTGGCGTGTCCCAAGGCATTGAGCAAATTGCCTGTTGTTTTGAGCTTTTTAAGTTCAAATAAATCCATGATTATATATAGGCCACACTCCTTCCAACATTTGAATTGAGCTAATTTATCCACTTCATAAAAATGGGGCTGTAATAGGAATGGGCAAATAGGGGAAGGATACAGAGATAGTATGTGAACCCACTGCTTCCATTTAAGGAGGGAGTTGTAGAGAAACAGGTTTTGAATCTTCAACACCCTCCATGTCCTTATAGACTAGAGAAACAAAGATTAAGTTCAGCTAAACTAACTGGTTTAATTATTATTCTAAGGAAGAACTTGTATATTTTTATTACACTTTTCCTTTTCTTTTTAAGTCTCTTTTTTATGCCTCTTCCAAGTACTGTGTCATTTTCTCTTTCTCTCTGCCTCCTTTGAAGCTGAAACCCTCACTGTGCAGCTGCACAACTCACTCCATAATAGCCCTTCCTGCCTTTCAGGTACCTACTCTCTCTTTAAAAATATAAAAACACCTAAAAGCACCAGATCCAGTCTAACTTTGAAAACTAAGCAGGGTCAGCCCAAGTTGGTACTTGGATGGGAGGCTGCCAGCAAATACCAGATGCTGAAGAAAGAACTGGCAAAATCACCACTGAGTATTCCTTTCCTAAGAAAACCCTATGAAATTTGTGAGGTCACCATGGGGGACCTGAAGGTGTGCGCGTACACACACACAAATCACACATCACACTGAATGATTTAGTAGCTTCTTGTTATATTTTACTCGGTAACACTCCCTTTTAAGAAAAGCTCTGATCTCATTTCATGGGGGGGGGCAGGGTACTTTGCATGGGCACTTCATTAATGGTCAAAGTGTTCCCTATGTTTGGCTCTTTATTTTTCATTTAAAACTTTCTTTTTTTCTCAACTTAGAATTCTGCAGGAGCCGTGTGGACTGTCAGAAAAGCTTTTTAAAAACCCAGCTGGAACTCTTGCTTTGTTTTTGAATTTGTTTTTTTAAAAAAAAAAAAACACTGTTAAAACAGATTGTGGGGTGGGGGAAGGCGACTGCAGTTTATTTAAAAAGTGAATAAGTGCCCTTGGAGTCTACTTGGACAGGAGGTTCACTTTGGAAAAGGGATGTCTGTGGAGTCAGGATGGATCAAGGGTCCCCAAAAGAGTCCTAGGGGCTACATACCTTCCCTCCTCTAGAATCACATTTCAGTTAAGGGTTCCCTATTGATTTATGTTGCAGAAGGACTCACTCCCTGAATACAGAGGGGCAGCATCTGGACATAAACACAGCGTTGGATCATGTGCAACCATAGTAGCTTGAGGGAAATCCCTATATATATGTACTATCTTGGTTCTTGGTTAAAATACAGGATACAAATTTTTATAGGCATCCTGGCAAATATATCCTGTTTAGCTTCTCCAGAGCTTGGCTGGGGATTCTGGGACATGCAGCCCAAAAAAGTCATATTTCTCCCCCACACTCTGTTTTTTCCCAGACCTACCGTGGTGGTCATGTCCCAACAGGATTATGCCAGGCCCTGCCTGTGACCTTGTCCCAAGAGCAATTTTATATTAAAAGAGAATGTGACTAACACTACCAACCAAATAACCCTTCCTTCCTTTCTTGATTTTAGTTGGAACAGGCCAAACAGTGTGTATGTGTATAGTTTTTTGTGGTTTTTGTGGCTGTGTTCTGGAAGAATGTATCCCTGATGTCTCACTTGCATCCATCGCTGGCATCTTCAGAGGTTGGTGGCATGGAAGTGAGTGGGCTATATATACTGTGTGACCCTTGGTTGGGAGGAAGTGGTTTACATGTTTTTCTGTCTTATACACACTGTATATATATTCCACTCACTTCCATGCCACCAACCTCTGAAGATGGCAGCCACAGATGCAGGCGAAACGTCAGGGATAAATTCTTCCAGAACACATCCACACAGCCTGAAAAACCCACCAAAAAAGTGTGTGTGTGTGCTTTAGTCAGGGATGCTCTCTATGAGATCTCTACTCCACATCAGATTTTAGCATGGAAATCACCGAAATCCTCATTAATAATGGCCACTTAACCACCTGCTCAGTACCCATCGGAAGGACCCAAGACTGCAAGGTACATTATGTTCTGATAGGCGCCAAGAGCAACATTTATGGCTGCCAAGCTGTGCATCCCCAAAAGGCTGGGAGGGAGTAGTTTCCTAATGAAGCCTGATGGAGTTTCCTTTCCCCACAGCCCATCTCTACATTCACAGATGTAAAAGGTCTTCAGAAAGCAATGTCCCAGGATTACAAATGTGGACATACCATGAGTTGCCCAAGGGAATTGGAACGGTACCTGTAAAGCATTTGGGGTCTTAGTTGGCATTCATAGCATAAGACCCCTGAGTTTAATGCATCACCTGGGAGCTGTTCTTCCTTTCTTAGTAGTTTTCACTTTCTGCTCTCCCTTTCCACAAGCTACTTTGGCTTTCTGTTCTTCTCATTCTTCAAAAGATGCAGTTTCCAGAACCATATTTTGTACAGAGCAGAGTTAAGGGAGTGTTTTTACAATATTGCAGAAACAGAGAAAAAAATGGTCACCAGAGCCAAGATTGTGTGCGCTGTGAACTAAAGCAAGTAAAATCTACCTCCTTGCAACTCAAATTCTGCGTCAATAAAATTTGTATTCTGCAATGATTGTGCAAACTGGAAAAACTTGCAGGATTTTTCTTGTTCTCTTTAATATATTATGCTTGTTAACACATTTACACGATTTATTCTGGTTTTGTTACAGAGAAGAGGAAGGTTCTACATGGAGCATAGTACTTCTATCCCTAAACAGTGAAAATGTTATTCAGCCTTCCTTCAGGCTTCTGACATTTCAGCAAACTGCCAATACATTTTCAAGCACCTTTTGGTGTCTATAAGGTATGGAAACCTCATTTTGTTTGAAGATATAATATACTACGGCAGTGTGGTATAATGACTTAAACATTGGACCATGACTCTGGAGATCAGGGTTTGAATTCCTGCTCAGCCATGAAACCCACCGGGTGACCTTGGGCAAATCACATTCTCTCAGCCTCAGAGGAAGGCAAAGGCAAACCCATTATGAACAAATCTTGCCAAGAAAACCCCAAGATAGGTTTGCCTTGGGGGTCACCATAAGTAAAAAAATCACTTAGAGACCAACAACATGAAAAACACCCAGCAATAAATATAAGCTAGAAAAAGCTATGAGCATTCATATTGTGTGGATCTACACAAAATCTTGTCCAAAAGGGGAAAATGAGATCAATATTTTTTGTTGTTATGGGCCGCTGTAATGGCACACAGCAACTTTGATCCTCTGTCTTTCACCATCAATTAATTAAGCTGATGATATGCACATTTATTCAGAAATTGTTAACTCACAGTAAGTTCTGCTTCTGGTCTAAACCAGGTTTCATCTAACATAAAAGATTATTTTCTAAACTCCTATTCTGGACAGATATCTTGGCCACCAAAAAAGAACCTAGCCAACAATCCAGACATTTGTGAGGTTGATATAACATGGTAAGTGAAATAACAGTGGGGACTCTGATCTGCTGCTAGAAGTAACTGAGCAATTAAAGTAATTTTCAAAGAAGTAGCTGTGTTAGTCTCTTGCAACATAGAAACTAAGGGGGGTTGCAGACTGCCAGAAATAGTGTGAATTCAGTCCACTTTTAGGGTTAGGGTTAAAGTTAGGGAACCATGGGAACTGTATTTTATTGTGGCATCAGAGTTGTCTGACAGAGAAGGCTCAATGTCTCAGAAAAATAACAGTTCCCATGATTCCCTAGCACTAACCCTAACCCTAAAAGTGGACTGAATTCACACTATTTCTGGCAGTCTGCAACCCCCCTAACTTGTTTTTATTTTTGCACGAACTTTCATGGATTTTACACCCACTTCTTCAGATGCTTGGAGAGTGATAATAAATGTTCAGGTATAAAGCATATTTATACATTTGTGAGAGTAAGATGGAATGTAATAGGGTCCAGAAAGATTCAAATCATGTCCCTTGTCCTAAATTTTCAAAGGGCTGGGTGAGGCATACAGTTCTTTCAGATCTTTATAGTGGTCAGTTAGTGTTGATGTGTGAAAGCAATAAATCTGCTTACCAAAAGTCAGTTCCTTGGGTGAGAAGATTTCTTTTGTTACAGTAGTGAGGACTCTTGTATTAATATATATAATGTACCATGAAGCCATTGTTTTTCTCCATATCTCTGTTAATGGGCTGGGATTTGTAGATATAATTGTACAGAATCTAATACCAAAAATCAAACACATCTGAGACAGCACCAGTCATTTATGCTGATCTTTATGGGAAAGACTATGGAGGTGGTGCACTTCTAGATGAAGCAAATGCCTCAGTGTTATTTGGAGGGGGAGGGCAGAGAGACACTGCAGATCTCCAATGTGATATCTGCCTCTCTGACTACTCTTCCAGGTGGGACAAAAGTTGCTGGAGCTTGCAATATTTGTAGCTGCACAGTTCTCAGTTCTTTTAGAGAAATAACCAGACATTTTTGTTTTCCCATACTATTTTCTGGCACCAACAGCAACTCTTTATTCCTACTCAGAGGATTTTTAAAAAGTCAAGATATATTCCAACAAAAAAGTCCCAATGGGCTCTGCATTTCCTCTGGAGATCTCACATACACACACACATCCATAGATATTTCTTTCCTTGTTCTACTGGAATAAAGGAGCTCCATCCCTTCCACACTGCAACATTGGGCCTTTGCAGACTGCCAGAAATAGTGCAAATTGAGGCCACTTTAACTGCCCTGACTCAGTGCTAGGGAATCATGGGAACTGTAATTATTGTGGCATCTGGGCTCAATGTCCCAGAAAAAAATACAATTCCCATGATTCCCTAGCACTGAGCCAGGACAGTTAAAGTGGACTCAATTTGCACTATTTCTAGCAGTCTGCAAAGGCACATAGACTCCATTTCTCTGCTGACTTTCCTCTAAAGAACCCTCTCATTGCAACAGAGGCTTCCCACCTAGTCTTTCCTCAAAAAAGAATGGGGGGGGGGGGGGGAACAAGGGAAACAAGTGGATGTGAAGGTGACAATAACTAGCAATACCCAACAAACCCCAAGGAGCTATGTTTTGAGAGCTCTGGCTTCTTTGCACAAATCTGAAGAAGCCCTCAGTTGTCTTTTATTGTTATCTTTTATATTGTGAATTTCAATTGTCTATAGTGCTTTGCATACATTTTCTCAGTGCAGCAACCCTGAAAGAGAAGGTTGTCATATGTCTGAATTCAGCTTCTGAGCTGAAGTGAAGAATGAATTTTCTAAAGGCCCCTGTGGAGTTTGTGCCTCAAATGAAATTTGAACCAGGGAGCTCCTAGCTCACATATCAGACTGCAGCCAAGAAATCAGAAGAAAGTTGGGACTTAGAGGGGCAGCTATGAAGGAACCAGACAAGATCTTGAAGTGTAAAGATGTATCACTGAATACTAATGTTAGGATTGTACATGCCATCATATTTCCCAGTTCTACATATGGTTGTGAAAGCGGAACAGTGAAGATAGCAGATAGCAAGAAAATCAACTCATTTGAAATGTGGTGCTGAAGAATTATATGGATACCTTGGATTGCTAAAAAGACAATAAATGGGCCCTAAAGCAAATCAAGCCTGAACTTTCCTTAGAAGCCAAGATGATTCAACTGAGGCTGTTGTACTATGAACATATCATATCATATGTGTGGCAAGGGGTTGGACTGGATGGCCATTATGGTCTCTTCCATCTCTATGAGTCTATTATTCTACTGCTTTTGACCTTACTGCATTATTGTATTTTCTCCTGAGTCATGTCTTCTCACGATATGTTAAATGGGTTAAATGTTAAATATTACTAGTTTGAATTCCCAGTCTTCCAGTTCAAGTTCAAGTTCAAAACTTCCTGTTCACAACACAACACACTGACTCTTTAAAATTACCTGATCCTAAGAGAAGGACCATTCTAAGATTAATCTGTATGGTATCAGTGCCTAAGCATGGGGTGGGTAGGTGTATGTCTATATAAAAATTCAAAAAGAAAACATTGGTACTTAAATAAATGTTTAGGTTACCCCACTGTTCACCTCCACTTTGAGAACTCATTCCTCTTCTTTGCATTTTGTTCTTTCGCCAGTTTTAACCAGACATCTCTTCCCTTATGACTGCTAGGTTTGCTAAGGAGTCTTTTTCAAGGGTCTTTTTCAAAATCCTTTTGGAAGTTCAAGTACACAATAGCTATTGGAACATCCCTGTCTACATGCTTATTGGCAATCATAAATGCACTCTAAATTGTTAAGAAGACAGAATCAGTACTTAGTTTTTCAGAAGGTGATTTTTCCCCCCAGCAAGTATTGCAGTATTCTTTTCAATTTTATCTGTAATCAGATCACTCCCAGAAAACCACAACAGGACCTTGGGATTGCCATAAGTCAGAAATGTCTTGAACAACGACAACAAGGTTTAGAACTTCCTCTCTTGTCACCTCTAATTTCTCCATGCAAATTAGTTTAAGTACTGGTGTTTGCCCTATATCTTTAGCAGTAAGGAGAATCAATTAAAAAGTGTTCATTCAGCTTCTTTGACCTTATCCTCTTTCAGGACTCCTTTAATATTGTTGTTATCTCCACAGTCTCACTGTCTCTTTCACTAGTTTCTTCTTCCTGGTGTCTTTTCAAAATATTTGTTGTTGATCTTGATGTTCTTTGCCACACACTCCTCATAAGCCTTTTTGGCATCCAAAATTGTCTGCTTGTGTTTCCTTTGTGTAAGTTTGTGTTCCTTTCAAGTTGCCTCAATTGGGCTACACTTCTAATTTCTCCAGGAAGTTCCTTCCACAATAGCTTTCTTCACACTGCTTGTTAGCCATGTTTCCTTCCCTGATCGAACTTCTAGCTGAGCCTCTATTGTGGTTTGGAATAGCTCTGAAGCGTCATGGGGAGATCTGACCCTTTTGACTTTTCTTCCCAACTTCCTTTTTATCAGTTTCCTCATTTTAGAGAAGTTTTCTCTTTTGAAGTGAAGTAAGACTGTGCTGGAGTTCCCTGGCACTTTCCCACTTACACACAAATACAATTTGACAGCATTGAACTCAGTGTTTCTGGTCAGTTTAGCCACCCTCGTATCTTGCACTAGATCTTGGACAACTCACTTAGGATCCAGCTTGGATTTAAGTCCAAGGTCACCTCTGGTTGGTTTCATGGCCAGTTGTTCTAGGGCTCAATTAGGTAGTATATCTAGAAATATTACTTCTTTGATGGGACCAGAAAATGCATTTACCCAGTCAAAATGAAGGTAGTTTAAGTTACCTATTCTCCTTTGGATACCTTGCAGATTTCATTCTCCATCTAAAATCACTCTCAATAATTTAATCAGAGGACACTAGCATGCCCCTAGCACTGAATTACATTTAGCACAGCCATTTTGTGGCTCAGTAGGCCCCTTTTAAGGTTTATGACCTCCTTGACATTATTGCTTCCCAGACACACGCTGCAATATCACCTCTAGGATGCCTTCCCTGTTGTTGAACAGGGAGGGAACCATACAGCCCTGCAACAGACATTGGATTGTAACTCCTTGCATGCCTGGTCATTGGCTGTGTTGAGTAGGGCTGCAGGGACTTGAAGTCCAACAATATCTGGAAAGGTGCATGATTCCCACTCCTGCTGTAGAATTTATGAACAGAGATAACCATCTCCTACTGGTATTCCCTCAGGTTTCTGCTATGCCACTACAGCATATCTGTTCGATCTTAAAAACACTCCAACTCTTTTTAGTTGGGATGCTTCTGGTATTAGCATTAAAAGCAGCTATGTAGGGTATCTTTCCTCAGACATTTTGATTTCTCTCCTTTTCAAGGGGTTTTCAGGATCCCTTGGAAACTGTGATACAGCAGTCCTACTGCAGAGAAAGAGAAGTGTCCTCCCTCCTCTTTCTGCCACCCCCGCCATGCATTTTGGAGGAAATCTAATCAAGTCACCCACAGACCCAGCTACACATGGGAAAATCATTATTGGATTAGGTAACTGACCTGCAAAGGTTGATGCATTCGGCATGTGTGGTCCAGGAAATCATCCATAATACAAAATGAAACTCAGATGGTAACGCGTTGTGTCTTTTAAAGGGCATCCACGTCTCTTTGATTAATGACACTTGCCTGCATGCCCTTCATGGGTCCCTTTATCCTATGGCTTAGTATTGGCAGCTGCTAAGGCCTATTACCATCAACATACTGGAGCAGCAGAGAGGAAGTGACTTGGTGGGCCATGCCTCCCCACTCCATTGTATTTCAGAAGGGTAAGTTTACTGTGGTCTATGTGTGTTTTTGAAGTGTCTTGTTTGGAGCCCCACAGCATATATTGCATTATAATGTGGGATGGCACCCAGCACCTTGGATGGTTTTAAAGGGAATCAGAGACTATGCACCTCTGAATGCGGGTGCTGGAGACTAATCACAGAGCGGTACTGTTTGTTTTGAACAATGTGGCCCACACAACATTCCTAACATGCAACGAGTCACATAAAAATGTAACACTGATTTTTAAGAAGCAAAACAATGAAAGGTATTTATCCACAAGGGAAGGTAATGGTGGGGAAGGAGAGAAAAGGAGGATAGGTTAAAAACAGGATGTTAAAAAGACAAATTTTCAAAAAGCAGAAGCAAAACTTAACAACTCCAACATATGGAGGATGTTTAGTTTTGCTGTATGCGGGGAGAGAGACTAAAGGCGGTTACAGACTGCCAGAAATAGTGCAAATTGAGTCCACTTTTAGGGTTAGGGTTAGGGAATCATGGGAACTGTATTTTATTGTGGCACCAGAGCTCTCTGACAGAGAAGGCTCAATGTCTCAGAAAAACAACAACAATCCCCATGATTCCCTAGCACTAACCCTAACCCTAAAAGTGGACCCCAGATAATCTACCCTTATGTAACTCAAAACTATTAGACCTGGTCCTGCCCCTTGGGAAAGCATAGAACAAGCCTGTCCCATCCTCTCTGTGTATGTGTATATATGGGATTGTGACGTTAGAATTTTTCAAAAATAAAATTATACCCCGTTCTGGCAAAAGAACATATCCTCTTCATTATATATATTTGGTTGCAGATAGTTTAAGTAGCTTAATTTCCAATAGCCAATGTGTCACAGCAGTCGACTGAAGCTCCCACCTCACCTTCCAGATGTTCCTACTAAAAGCCAGCGCCTTGCAAAAGGCGTAAAACGGAGGGCCACGGTGCCATCCAGTGGTGCATTTGAGGCACAGCACTTGTGAGGATGCAAAAAAAGCATGTCCTGTTAAGCCTGCTCAATATTTGGCCCATCCACAGATTATGGTCCTGCATCCAAATGACTTTCCGTTATCCATGGCAGGCAGCCCACCTGTGCCTCCCTTCTTCACGCGTTACATCTTTGAAATGGGAAGTTGTTTGGTGCAGATCTTGATCGAATGACAAAAAAGGGAACAAACCTGGCAGTAGCAGAAGCACACGAAAAGCAAGCCTGCCAAGCTTGTTTCGTGATAAAAGTGAACAGGACGGGATCTGATCTCTGTGGCATCACTCTGTTCTGTTCTCATTGGCGAAGCCTTGGAAATACGACTGTCCGGTAAGAATAACTGGGAACCATGCTAGTAGGGTGGATTGAGATTAGGACTTTGAAGATCAGGATTTGATTCCCCACTCAGCGATAGAAACCCACCGGGTGACCTTGGGGGAGTCACACACTCTCAGCCCCAGAAAGACCCCATAACAGATTCTCCTTAGGGTCACCATAAGTCAGAAACAACTTGAAGGCACACACCAAAAAGTAGCTCGTAAGTTCCCTTTTCAAGTCCATTTATACAACACACACATACAATACATAAGGAAATAGGAGTGTGTGTGTATATGTAAGATTATGTTTGTGTGTGTTTGTGTGTGTATTCAGGGGGCGCGCATGCACACACACCTACAAGGGAAACTGACAGAAAAGATTTTAAAGGCTTTAAAAACAACCACTGCTATCCAGTAAACTTTCTGATTGATCGAATCATCTTTTCTTCCCTTAAGGTACAATCTGGATGTATATTTATAGCATGCAGGCATACTTCATTTAACAAAGCTGCTGACAAATAAGATCCTTTTTACCAGGTCCTTTTTACACTTGCTTAACCTCCATTGTCCTCCTTGTCCTCTGTCCAGCTGGAAGATCTTTAGCAGAGGCTTTGGGATGGTGAAGGGGAGGGCTGTAGAAACGCAGACTTTCAGTGATGGGTTGCAACTGTACATCTTCAACAAACTGATCCTACTGTAGTTGCATGTAAAGTGCTTTCAAGTGTTTCTTTATGTCTTTCATAGAGAATAGCTGGAATCCTGTATGTTATTCCCAACTAGAGCAGGCCCATCGAATCAATTGTTGATGGGTAAAACCAACAGGTAGGTAAATCTGATTGAGTCAATGGTGTTACTCTAGTTAGAACTAATAATAGGTTTTTGGCCAATGTTGAAAACTGCTAACAACTCTTTCAGAGTATATATAATTCTCATCTTGCAAATGGAAGACTGAGGCTGAAAGACAGCTGACCTAAGGCCACCAAGTGAGCTCATTTCTAAAACGTTTTCCTCTTCTTTTTAACATCTTACTGCAAGAAGGCAGCCAACCAGTTATGTACTTAGTTATAGATGGTCATTTTGTTTTTTTCCTTATAACTTTCTCCAACAAAATCATCATCATCATCATCATTTATATCCCATCCCTCTGACAAGCAATCAAGGTGGCTTACAACATTATAAATTCTGTACAGAATAATACAGATCACATAGATAAAACCTAAAAATCCCCAAACCCACCCACCCCTTAAAAAATTATTAAACAAATGTATATATTGAAACATATTAAAATGAAACTCATAAAAACATCTCAAGAGACCAACAAAACAGCAGTGACTATTGACGATGATGGGGGAGAAGGAGAAGGGCAGAATTCCTAAGGCTGGGAAGTCTAGTTAGGAAAGGCCTGCTGGAAGAGATCCATCTTGACAGCTTTTTTTAAAGCTGGTTAAGGTTGTGATCTGACGGATCTCATCCGGCAGGCCTTTCCATAATCTGGGAGGGGTTGCCGACAGCCTAGTTTTTATCGGCTGCAGCAAATTCCTCCCAGAGGACCGGAGTGCGCAGGGGGGATTGTATGGGAGGAGGCAGTCCTGGAGATAGGTTGGACCCAAGCCATTTAGGGCTTTAAAGGTAATGACCAACACCTTATACTGGGCCTGGAAACTGATAGGCAGCCAGTGGAGAGACTTTAATACAGGTGTTATATGATCTCTCCTAGATGTACCCGATACTAGTCTGGCTGCCATGTTCTGTACTAATTTAAGTTTCTGGACCAAGCACGAGGGTAGCCCCATGTAGAGCGCGTTACAGAAGTCAAGACGAGAGGTTACCAGCACATGTACCACAGTTTCAAGGTCCCTTACTTCCAGGAAAGGGCACAGCTGGCATATCAGCCGAAGCTGATAACAAGCAAAATATTCCCAGGTAAACATCTTTAGTAGGATCAGGACATCAGAAGCAGACTCTACTTCAGGGTTAGGCAACCTTTCCCCTTTAAGGGCCGAGGGACTTCACCTCCCAGAATCCCAGGAGCTATTGGCCAACATGGGACTATTGGCCAACATGGCTGAGGCTTCTGGGAGCTGAAGTCCCTCGGCCCTTAAAGGGGAAAGGTTGCCTACTCCTGCTGTACTTTATTCCCATAGTCATGATGAGGCAGTGATTAAGGAGAGTTTAAGTGTAATACTGCACTTGCTCACAATTTATCTGTGACCTTTCATACTACATGTTCCATTTTAATTGCCATCTCACCATCCTATAAAATCCTAGGGTTTGCATTTTTAGGATTTTTAAAAAAAATTTAAGCCAGAGAGCTATAGTGCCTCACCCAACTACAAGCCCCAGGATTCTGCAGGATGTAGCCATGGCAGTTCAAATTGAATCATAGCACTATAATTATCCTTTTTACTAGATCAGGCAAGTACGTTTCTTTGCTTGTTTTCCTGTAACATATCAGGAATAAAGAAGCAATTCTAATCATGGAAGAGGGGAGGGAAATAAACGGTGTGGGCTTGACAACTTAAACAATGCACATATGGGGCATCTATAAGGGGCTCTATAAATCGAGTCTAATTTTCCTAGCTGCACCAAACTGTGTGCCAGAATCCTGGAGTTCCTTGGAGTTATATCAAAACTGGGCAATGTGGCTTGCAGGCGTCTTGCAGCCTTCTGAAGAGTTAAACAAATTATTTGCCTCTAATGGTCATGTGGGCATTTCCACCAGGTGTTTGCCCCTTCCAGGCCATTTTGGGCTGAGCTTTTTAGTTTTCTAAAAGAAGTGAAGTAGAAGTGATTTTACACCACTTCGAGTTGCTCAGAAGCCCTCCTGGGCTTAAAATGACCCGGAGAAGTAAAAAAAAGATGGTAAAATTGTCCCCATGCCTTTTAAAGGGAGTTTGGGGATATTCGGGGACAAAATAATTTTTTGTGTGTGGAGGTGCAATAGGGAGTTTGCAGCCCTTCAAATTCTTCAGGGGAAGTTAATGCAGCCACCTACCCTCCCATAGCCCCCTCTCCCATGAGGAGATCCCAAAGGATCTATGGTGGATAAACCCCTCTGAAAGCTACTCTCAGGCTTGGTCTACATATGCAACAGAATGCAGTGGAAAAGAGATGGTAAGAGTTCTGAGGTGAAGGGACCTCCGGATTGCAGGGGAGGGATCACGTTTTTAATATATTTAAGGTCATCATAAGCAAAACATCACCACCAAGAAGAAGCACAAGGAGCTTAGTGAGCTAGAACTTGTCCCTTTGGCCCTGTGCAGACAGGCCAGGAAAGCAAGAGCTATTCTGGCCCAGGTGCTTCGCAGAATCGGTCCCTTGGCCGGCATGGGGACGGACAGATGTTTATATGTTTGTCCCCATGCTGGCCCAAGGATCTGCTACCAGCACATGCATCGTATCTTCCTGCAACATCGCTTCTACTGAGAAGCCCCCCATTGCTGCATCTGATGCAAAAAATGGGGTGTCTGGCTGCACCCACATGGTCAGGTACCCCATTTTCACATCAGACACAGGGGGGGGGCGGGTTCCCAGTAGGAGCGATTGCCTGGAAAGGTAAGAAGTGCACTGGGCCCTTGTAAACAGCCAGGATTTTCTGCAGTTTCCAGGAAACTCCGCTGCAAAGTGGGGGTCAAATTGACCTGTGAAAGGGCTATTTACTCCGGGATCCACTAGATCTGTCTCTGGCCTGCCAGGATCTGGCCCAATCATCCCTGGAGTTTTGTCCTGTGTTGTCCAAACAGGATGACATGAAGCCAGGAGAACATGGACTTTTGGGCCCATGTGGACAGCCCCCTAGACACACTAGTTTTTGTTATTATCATGCAGGGAGGTTTTTGGGTGTTGTTGCTTTTTTTTTTTTTTTTGCATAATTCAAAGAAACTTCTATCCCCAACTTGCAGTTTATCACCCTATGCCAACTGGTTCCTAAGAAGCAAAGGGTAATAGAGGAAGAGTTCCCTGTAATATGGAGGGTTGAATAGTGTAAGTTCAAAATTACAGAATTTAAGATAAATCTTAAAACAGTACTCCCTCCATTGAGCAAAACGGCCACATGCTACAGAGGAGAGAAATAGCTTCTCCAGTACCTTTTATGGCTCTACAGAAACTTTCAGTAGGTATAATTTCACATGCAAGTGCAAGCAAAGATAGGTACTGAAATTCCTTTTCTATACAGTTATTTAAGTAACAGATGGCATGTCGGTTATATCTGCTCACCTAACTCATATGAGCTATTTCACACTGGATTTTATTTTACAGAAAAAGCAAGAAGACATTTTCAAATGCTTTATTTGTATTCTTTATTTGCTTAGCTTTACTCATTTAGATATTTAGTGTTGTTGAAAATTAGGCTTGTAATTTTGAACTTGTTTATTTATTCACTAGCAGTGCTGCAAATGGATCTCTTCTGCCACTAATGTGCAGGAACCAAAAGGTGAAATTTTGTTTTCACTGATGTGCATAAAAGTGTACATGAATTATCATCACCTCTTTACTGCTGCAGATTAAACTGTTGCTAGAGGTACAGCACATAAGGCCAGTCCAATGTTGACAGCTTACCTCTACATAGGCACACACAGGATTGCACTGTACTTGCAGGTGATGCAGTAGTGAAACAATAGCAATTAATACAATGAACTATCATCAAAATATGGCAATGTAAAATGATAGTTGCCAGTGTAGAATATGCTGGCATCTTCCAAGTAAATACTAGGGGCGTAAAGAATACTCAAAAAGTGAAGTCGAAGGCTTTCATGGCTGGCATCCATAGGTTTCTGTGGATTTTTCAGGCTGTGAGACCATGTTCTAGAATGTATTCCTGACATTCAGAGTATTCAGAGAAAGAAGATGCCAGTCACAAATGCAGCTGAAACATCAGGAATACATTCTTATAGAACACGGCCTCACAACCCGAAAACCCCACAAAAACCAATACTCACAAACTTTCTCAAACTCCAGGCTTGAGATACACAATCAAACAAAAATGATTCTGTTAGATGATTGGTCAAACAATACATGATTCTTTCCATTTTTAAAACTTTTGGCAAAATATTGTTTTTTGCACTAAACAACAAAAATGACATGATTTTTTTTAAAAATCAAACCTTCTCTAATTTTTGCATGTAAAGTTTCACATCCGTATTAAATATAAGTGTCAGATTCTAATGAAAGCCAACCTACAAGTATCTAACACAATTTAAAAGGAGACATTTCTTTTGTTTTGCTGTATTTTAAGGCAGATTTGTCCTGAGATACCCCTTTTCCTAGCAGTTTTAATAACTGTATCCATCTCCTCTCCCCACACCTCTCAAATTGCTATTTCCCTTTTGCATTTAAAT
The DNA here is from genome assembly GCA_026167975.1 of Phrynosoma blainvillii. Classification (NCBI taxonomy): domain Eukaryota; kingdom Metazoa; phylum Chordata; class Lepidosauria; order Squamata; family Phrynosomatidae; genus Phrynosoma; species Phrynosoma blainvillii. The sequence continues at coordinate 162,731,012 of JANUYF010000004.1, forward strand.
CCCACATTCAGACTGGCTTCACCTCTCATTTAATATTAGATTATTTCCACTGAGAATTTACTCATGTTGACATGCTGGAACCACATCTAGACTTATGGGTGAATATCTGTCTGCATGGTGGGATCTACAAAATGCTGCATACGTGCCTTCTATACCTGTGCACTTTACACACCTATATATTTCCAATTTAAATTGAAAAAATGTTCTTACTACCATCCTTCCTTGCTAACACATTAATACTCTTCAGCTGTCTACACCTATCTCACCAAGCAAGCAAATGGTAGGTCAGTTTCCTCCCTCCAAAGCAAACAAAAAGCTGTGCAACGTGCTAAGGTATTTCCAAGAGTAACTCTTCACTAGCCTAAGTGTTTTTGCTTATTTAATACATGGGATGTCCCACGTACCCTGAGCTCAGCCTGTGCTGGTCCTTGTAGTAAATAGGAATAAATATTGGGATCAGATCAAGAAGTATTGTCTGCATGATTGACCTAAGACTTTTCCTGCAAATTGATTGTTTCTTGGCAAACAGTACAAATTGCACACAAACACCAAAGCTTGCATGCTTTTATACCATTTTGGTTGCCCCTAGTAAACATCACAGATGTGGGACTCTGTGTGTGTGTGTGTGTGTGTGAAAGAGACAAGACAATGTGAACTACTAGAAGTCTCCAAATTTCAGCTAAGAACCAAAGAATGAGCAGCTATTGTACACACAAGAATTTCATCTACATTGGATTGGGCAACTGTTGCCCTCTAGCTGTCTTTTTGGCCACCTCCGCGCATGTTGCGGCCGCCATTTTGATTTCCAAAATGGCGGCTGTGACTCGTTTGCGCATGCGCAGTACTCCTGCGCATGCGCAAACGCGTCACGGCCCCCATTTTGGAAATCAAAATGGCGGTCGCGGCACGCGTAGCTGCACGGCGGCCAAAACATGCGGCGGCAGTGGCGCAATGCGGCGGCGGCAGGGGTCCGCCTGGGCCAGTAAGTGCCGGGACCTGGGCCGGAACCGGCCCACGGGCCGTAGGTTGCCAGCCCCTGGTTTAAGGGATTAGGGAAGTTGGAGGGCTACAGGTGCCCACTCCATTCTACATAGCAATAGCAGCTTCATTTTTACATGAAAGAGAACTGTGAGAAACAGTCACTTTAAAAATAACTTAAGGGCGGATTCCGCAAGAGAGCATTTTTTGTATCTCTGTATTCTGCTCATCTTCTTCTAGTGGCAAAAACATTCAGGAGGCGTAATGTGCAAGAGTATCACCCGCTCATTTACTACCTAATTTAAAAACCATCCCCTTAGATTGCATGCCAACCAGTTGCAAAGACAACTAAATTTCTCCTCAAACATAATGCCAGTTATCAAACATGACATCCAAATGTGTAATTGATCTTTAAAAATAATCTCTGTCCTCATTAATATTTCTGGATCCCTGCATGGTTTATAGCCTCTCAGAGAAGTTTATCTGACTGGTGCAAATCATTAAGAGCTTTTGTGCTTTCCCTGGAAGTTCACTTCAGTCACCTCCTGGTCTGGTTTGTAAAGAGCAACCCCTGTCTTCTATAGTTTGTACTGGATGGACAGGCAGGACTAAGTGGGATATACGACTCCACAACCCACTCAACTTGTCTGTGTCCATGTGATTGTAGGAACTGGGCATGTCTGAGTTTGTGAACTTGGCCCAAAGAAAGTCCCGCACATTTTCTTCTACCTTTTGCAGCCCAACATTAGGCTCCAGTTTCTCATCCTCCAGCAAAACAGTCAAAATCAGTGCCACATCTTTGAAAGCTGCACTTTCATGGTCACAGTACTTATAAAAGATTAAGGTGGAACCTGCAGGTAGTGACTCAAACTGGTGCACCACTGCTGCCTTCCCTCCACTGTGGAAGCCCAAGCTCAGCTCCTCATCAATGGCCAATTTGGCACTGTCACTGCTTAGTGTGGCTTTAGAAGCTCCATCAACCTGGACAGTGTTGCCCTTGAGGGATGATGAATAGGCATCAGCAATCTGAGTGCTCAGGCACTTCAAGGTTATTTCTCCTTCCTGGGCTGCAGTAAAAATTAAGATAGCCGGCTGAGTGTGGTGGGAAACATTGAGGTGTTTCTGCAGGACCTTCCGCACACGTAACCACAGGTAAGAGCTCTGATCTGGAAAGCTGTCTTTCAGTGGGTCAAATCTTGACAGGAAGGCCTCTACAGCTGGATTTTTTGGCACAACAGGGGGGCGGGAAGTGTAGTAACCACTGCTGCTGATGAAAATAGCGACCAAAAGCACCACAACTCCTAGAACAATTCCATGAAAGGTAAAACCTGGTCACCAGGAATGAGAAATGTGGAGTGGAATAAAAAGAAAATGATTCAGAAAGAAATACAACTTGGTACATATCACAATTGGCTTATGAGAACATTCTATTTATAATATGGATCTGTTTCATCCTAGACTGAAAATATCTCACAGGCTAAAACATTGGGATTGCCTCTAAACAACAGCAGCAGTTTAATCCCAGCCAGGCATATGATCTGCCATTAAAATGTGTGTGCTAAATCCTAGCTACACCATTCCACATCCCAGCCACTTCTGCTTCACAGTGCAGATGGTGACCATGCCATGCTAGATGTTACTGGACTGCAACTCCCATTCATCCTTCACTCCTGGCTATGCTAATTATGGCTGGCAGTTTCAGCTCAACAACATCTGGAAGGTCATATATTCTCCATCCCTGCCTTACAGGGTTGCTAAGGTAAACATGAATCTGAGGCCTCCTCTACCATCTGCTTCTCTATTCCTAATGATCCCATCCTAAACTGGTTTCCCTATTAGAAGTAATCATTGAATTTTGTCACGCATATAATCAAGTAATGCGTACTACTGTTCCATGTAAAGCTCCTAAATCAGACTTTTATTAGCTTTTATTTGAACTTATAAGAAGTCTTCATTTTTGAAAAGGTTGCATTCTCTGAAAGTTGCAAGAGGCAATACAATAAAAATGTTTTCCAAACGCTTGGTCTGAGTTTCTTTCCTGGATTTTAAATAAGCAGAAATATATGGAAGGTCATTGCTTTCTCAGTTGTGCTTATTGGAAAAGTTCATTAAAATCATTTCTATAGATTCCTGGCTATCATATTAAAATGTATTCAGTGGTATTCTCTGCCAAAGCTCAAATTAAATTTAAAATCCAACACATGGAGATGCAGACCTAAATCCTGTTGCTAATCCTTATTGTTGCTGTTGTTGTTATTTCTTTCCCACCTCTTCTCAAGGCTTGAGGTGGGGTACAGCATATTAAAATACAAAACACAATTAAAAAGAAAACACATAAAACCAACAGTTAAAAAAACAATACTGTAGACTCACTGAACAGACAAACTGAATTAATAAGAAGCTGATAAATCAAAACTTGGGTCTGTTCTAACTGGAATAGGCAGTAAGATTTAGGCCATGGTCTGTTTTAGCACTGATTTGAGTGCCTTTTTTTCATTTTCATTTTTAAATTTTGCCTTGCCCCAGTCACTGTTTGTTGAAGGTGGTGGTGGGGAAATGTAGATGCCACATCAGGACACAGGTACATTCTGCTAGACATTACAGAAGGTGGCTCTACTGCATATACTTGACTATAAATTGACCTCATGTATAAGTCAATGGCAGTTTTGGGGACAAAATTATGGATTTTGATATGACCCATGGATAAGTTAGACTAGGCAACCTTTCCCCTTTAAGGGCGGAGGGACTTCAGCTCCCAGAATCCCAGGAGCTATTGGCCAACATGGGACTATTGGCCAACATGGCTGAGGCTTCTGGGAGCTGAAGTCCCTCGGCCCTTAAAGGGGAAAGGTTGCCTACCCCTGAGTTAGAGGCATGTAACAAAAGATCTAAGGGATGAAGCAATGAAAAGCAATGCCAAAGAACTTATAATATTTCAGCAGGCATAACTGTTTGGGCTCACCCAAAAGCAGGATGGATGAGAGAGTAGAGGGGGGTGCCAGTGCTTCCAGGACAGATTACACTCTTGCCTTTCACCAGGGGATGGTTCCTTTTTTATATACGAGTTAAATTATAAGACATACAGTACATACATTGACCTGTGGATAAATCCACCAAGCTTTTTGGGGTCATTTTTTTGACTAAAATTTCTCGACTTATACATTTATTTAATATTTAAGATAGTTTCACAAGTAACTGCCAATTTCAGCAACATTTAAACTAATATTTCACTTCAGCCTCACTTTGTTTGTCCTGGATATTTTACTGGCTGTTATGGGGGACAATACAGTCAACACAGACCATGTTCAGGAATTCACATTAACATCTTTTGCATGCATATGTCTCTCTTGATATAGGAATAGATTAGTGGTAAGGCATCTCAAACATGGAGTAAGCACATGCAAGAGCCAGAGGAAAGTATGCAGAGATCCAAAACATACTGCAGAAACAATCCAGATTGAAACTATTTTAACTGCCCTGGCTCAGGTGCTAAGGAATTCTGGGAACTGTAGTTTTGTGAGACATTTAACCTTTTCAGTCACAGAGCTCTGGTGCCACAAATTACAATTCCCAGGATTCCATAGCGCTGAGCCAGGGCAGTTAAAGCTGTCTCAAACTGGATTATTTCTGCAGTGTGTTTTGGACCAGAGAGAACAAAGCTTCAGACAGTTATCTTTTAGACTACACACCCCATAATTCACTATCCACTGTGACCACAGGCTCTGCTGCTTGGAGGATTCTAGGAGATGTCTTCCAAAAACTAACAGTGAGACAGTGGTCCCTCCTCTTAACATGTAATATCAGTTATTACATTGTACACTTAACTGCCTTTGTCTTACACAATAAACTCTTAACTTATTGTAGAAGTAAACAATTATACAATTAAATATATTAAAAATTGTAGTAACACTTCAAATACAAGGGCTCAAGCTACTTGTATCCTTGTACAAAAATGTGTTTTTTAATTTTTAAAAACAAAATTTTAATTTTTGCTTACTCAATCAGCTATACAGAGAGCAAAGTATTCTTGTCATTACCTTGAAGTGGGGGTGGTGGACAGCAATTCTCTATTGGTTCCACTGTGTTCTGTTTGCTTACTTCTTGTGTAAGGCACTGACTTGCCACTTCAGTCTTTGATTTGTAAACTGTATTTCCTGCATCTTTTTTTAAAAAAAGGTCACTTCAGTTTAACCAGAAGAGCTTGTCCCATTACAGAAAATAAACAGGTGATTATGCAACTTTACCAGTAAGATTTGTGCAAAGAAAATACAAGTAACTGGTTAGAGGACACTGTAAGAGGCAAAGCAGATGCTTCTGTATATTTTACAGCACACTCAGAGAATATCTAGTAAATCTTATTCAAGTACTCCATTTCATGAATTTACATAGATGTAACAAGTTAAACAGCAAGTTAACTGGTAGATCCGCTCTCTCTTTCTACCATTCACTGTTTGTCTTCTATAGTTATGAGGCCAGATAAAGAGACTAATGAAAGAAACGCACAGCCAGCAATTCCACAGTGTCCAAAATATAAAGTATAGTCCTCAGAAATCATCTTGTAAGTAATATGCTATTTTACAATATACCAGTTCTTTACACAAACTAGTACTGCCATCAAACTACAGAGAATCTATTAGAATATACTGTGTAGCTGTGTATACTTTCTCATATTTTTAAGAGACTAGGTTTTGGCTTCAGGACACAAACATATAAAACGCATGGATAAAATCATAGGTGTTTAAAAGAATTACCAAAAGTCAGAAGTACAATGTCTATCTATCCTTTTGACCCACAATTATTAAAGTTCTATTGTCCACTTAGATCTTGTAGGAACCTGGGTCTCCTGCTCCATTTAATGAAAAAGAGCCAAAAATTACTCTTTCAATATCACAGCAGCATTTAAATAATATCACAGCACAGCTATTTTGCATACTTGCTTCTAATATACTTTGTCTCATTGGTCCTGGGTGGCGCTTTTTGGTCCAAAACACGCTGCAGAAATAATCCAGTTTGAAAGGCTTTAACTACCCTGACTCAATGCTAGGGGATTCTGGGAACTGTAGTTTTGTGAAGACATTGTGTCTTCTGTTAGAGTTCTGGTGCTAGAATAAATTACAGTTCCCAGGATTCCCTAGCACTGAGCCAGGGCAGTTAAAGCAGTCTCAAACTGGATTATTTCTGCAGTGTGTTTTGGACCTTTGATGCAGAATTTCAGACTGACCTCTTTCCTATTTGTATGCTGCTAAAAAATGTACCTTAATTACCGTATTTAAAAAATCCAGTGTGAAGCAGATTATTGGCTTTCACCACCAGAGAGGCTACAGCCTTACCTTCTGTCAAAGATCTCTTCCTCCCTGAGTCTTCAGGCTTTTGAACTAATGTTGCTCTTTCCTGGTTCAAGAGATCTTCTTTGGTTTCTTCAAGAAGTTCCAATAAGTGTTGGTTCTGCTGATCCAGTGAACTATTTTTTTCTTCTAGGACTGTTTCAGGTGAACTATTTTCCTTTTCCACTGGAAAATCTTGGAGAGGAACTTGGGCTGAATATTCAGTTCTTTCCTCTGAGGAATCTATCACATCGTTGTCTACTGAACTACCTTCTGCAAAGACTGCTGAACCTGAGGAAATCCCTGGAGTCTCACTAGTCTCTGTTTTCAGTGAAATTCCATCAGAATCTAAGCGCTTTTCCAACAAGGAATCTTTTGTTTCTTCTGTTTCATTTTGCTGAGTATTGGTTAAAATATTTTCACTGTTTGGGGGCTGAAGAATCATCTTCTTTTGTAACATGGACTCCTTTTCTTCAGGGAAGTCTGAATTAAAAAAAATAATGTGAAAGTTATGTGAAGTTGCAACATAGGATGATTAATTGGTGTGGTGTGCTTGAAATGCAGCAGAGCCTAGGTAACCAGCTTCTTTCATCAGCCTTCTCATGCTGAAAGCATGCAGACAAAATCATGTAGATCAAAAGTAGAGCTTTATTGTTCCATAAAATAAAATAAGCAAAGAAAAACATACAGTCCACCATAGGATCACATCTTGCTGATGTGGTAGAAAAGAAAAGTTACAGATCCATGTTTCAGATCCTGGAGTTACATTGTAAAAGCAATATAAGCATATTATAGTCCAAAAACTAACTCCATAGTTAAAACCATTGCAAAAACACACACGCACACACTAAGCATGAGAGATAAACATTCTAGACAAGGGGATCTCTCGGCTCTTCCCCTTCTCCACCTTCTGGGTGTTAACCTTATGTTGACTGGATAATACCTGTATGATGTATTTTAACCCAGCCCTTGCTGTCCATCATCCAACCCATGTGACTCCTTTCCCATGACTTAATGATGTTTGAATTTTCATTATCTGTTTCCCAGCTAAAAACTGTTCATGTTTTGACTTCCCTGGCCATCTGGACCGAGTTCTCCTTGTTTCTCTAGATGTTGTTCTCATGAGGAAAATTCCACACACACACATCTTTACATTTCACCTTTGACTGTATAACCTATCCATATTCCAACAAAATCACACTGCAGAAATAATCCAGTTTGAAGACTGCTTTAACTGCCCTGGCTCAATGCTAGGGAATTCTGGGAGCTGTAGTTTTGTGAGACATTTAGCCTTCTCTGTCAGATGTCTGGTGCCCCAATAAACTACAATTCCCAGGATTCCCTAGCACTGAGCCAGGGCAGTTAAAGCAGTCTTCAAACTGGATTATTTCTGTAGTGTGTTTTGGACCTTACTTAAAAGTTTCAAAGCCACTAAGAGTTCAAATAATAAATATTCTTTATTTATAGAAGAAGTAACACACTGCATTATCAGGTGAATTACACTTGATCCTAGCAAAAAGAGGATCTATTAGACTGAGGATAGATGTACTGTTGTACCCCTGTAGGTTGCCAAGTTCTTGTCTTTAGTAAATAAAATTAGAGGGAAGGGAACTTAATTGGCCAGAGTATCTAAAATGTTCTTATTGAGTATCCCTATTTTATTGTAATTATGGAAGGTTAAATTGTATCCTACTTAATACTATATAATTACTCTTTGTATTGATGGGTCTATGGACTGCAATGATATTAATTGAGATATCATGTGAATTTCTATGGACCGTTATTTCAAACAGCTTCTTGTTTTATTGTGTTGTAGTGTTCCATTGTTTATTTTATTTTATTTTATTTTTTAAAATTAGCTTTATTATTCTGTGCAAGCCATATTAGAAGCTCCTGGCTGAGAGGCGGCCTAAAATATCATAAACAAACCAGTAAAATGACATTGTAGTTGAATACTGTTTATGACATTTATATCTTGTCCTTGCTTCAAGCGGGTCTACGAGATGCATCTCATTTAATCTTCTGACTCAAGAGTGACTGTCCCAGGATTTCAGAGATTATTGGAGATTTCACTGTAGACTTCTCCAATAAGTCAAACATTTTAGTGGCTGCAGCACACTGGCTCTCTGACTGCACAGTTACCCTGGGTCTATTCAACCCATTCCAGCAGTAATTGTCAGTTTACTGATTAACATTTTAGATAGAAAGGTGGTGATAAAGATCAAGATTATGAGAATTCATTAATACAGTTGCTCTCACAAATCCACAACCCAATAATAAATTCCATAATACCACAATATTTCAGCCAGTTGTCTTATTCTTGAGAGAAGAACAAATAGAACCCTTGTTTGCAGTCTATAAGTTCCTTTTAAGGTACTTGCTATTTTGCAAATGGGAAAATACCCTTGAGTCTTTAAGAACTCTAATATTTGTGATATGTTCACCCGAGTTAGATGTCTGTACAGTGGTCCCTCCACATTTGCTGGGGTGAGGTGTGAGGGACCCCATGAAAGTGGAAAAACAGCAAATTAAAAAACACTGCTCTTTTTACCTGAGAGAACACCTCTCTAGGAATCTTCAGGTCCTCCAGTGCAACTCTATGGTCAACATTTGCCAGAAATTAATCATAGAATCATGCTGGAGGACCTACAAATGACTAGAGAAGTGTTTTCTCTTTTATTTATTTATTTATCTATCTATCGCAAACTTCTAGGTTCTCCAGCAGAAATGCGCCGAAGGACCCAGAGATTCCTAGAGAGAACATACTAATCAAAAACATAAATAATCAAATCCACAAAAGTCAAAGCCATAAATGTGGAGGGCCAACTGTATATGCTTTGGCTTTTTATATGGTTTGGACAAAATAGTTACAGCATATAATATCCAGGCACACCTTTTTGAGCTGTTTGTTTGACTTCTTCTGCCATCTTCTCCTGAGTTTCGATCTCTTTATTTGTTTAGTTTCACTTTATGACTTAGTCAATAAGCAGTCAGAATGTTGTGCGTATCATTCCTCAGTGATCCTGAAGAACAGAATAAAGAAGACAAAGTTGGTCTGGATAAAGTGGGAGAAAAATAAAAATAAACACCAGAAATGACCACATATAAAGTAAGATTATTTAAAATCTAAACCTGTAATAGTATCATCATTTCCTTGGAAAAATGTTTCACTGGACTCATTTTGAGCCACTTTGGAGTAAGCATGCATAAGATTACACTGTCTAGTGGCTTTGTATTTTGCTTTTCTCAAACACCCCTCTCCATCTCTTAACAGCATAAATGATAACAAGTATAGAACAAAAAAAAAAAAATTGCTGTCCTTTCACACCTAACATTTGTTGCTTGAGGCAGCTGCCCCACTATGCCACCCTGGCTCCTAAGTGATCTGTGAAAGACTGAGAACTTGGAGGCACACAACAACAACAACAACATGTCTTATTTGCCATTTTAAACTGTTGCATGTTTTAAATAATGTGCTTTAATTGATTGTGATTGTTGATTTGTTGTTGTTGTTTCCCGCTTTGATCCATGGGGAGAGGTGGGTAAGAAATACATAAATATTAATATTAATATTATTAATACTGATAAACATTTCTGTTAGGAGACTGGATGATATGTTAAGTTGGTCTGTAGAAAGCACTCCCGTACCCATTCTTTGAAGGGTGTTGCTGTTGTTAACTACACCATCATCCAAATTGTTTGCACACTGTAGCACCTTTGAGACTGAGGTCCAAAAGACACGGCAGAAATAACCCAGTTTGAGACCACTTTAACTGCCCTGGCTCAAGGCTAAGGAATTATTCTGGGAACTGTAGTTCTGCAAGACATTTAGCCTTCTCTCTCAGAGAGCTCTGGTGCCATTCCTTAAGAAGACTGGTTAGAAGTAATGCATTTTTGGAAAGAAAACTGGGGGAAATCTGCAGTTATAGTACATATTTTGAAAATTAAGAGAAAGGATATAGATATGGATATGGATATTTCTTGGAAGTTAGATCCTATGAGAAAGGAAAAGGAGATTGTAAAAATTAGAGTAAAAAAGAAAAAAAATGAGATTGTGATGAACCCAGTAACTAAGGGCCTTTGCAGACTGCCAAAAATAGTGCAAATTAGGTCCACTTTAAGGGTTAGGGTTAGGGAATCATGGGAACTGTATTTTATTGTGGTATCAGAGTTGTCTGACAGAGAAGGCTCAATGTCTCAGAAAAACAACAACAATCCCCATGATTCCCTAGCACTAACCCTAAAAGTGGACTTAATTTTCACTATTTCTGGCAGTCTGTAACAAGAAAAGGAAGTCATCAATATTCTTTTTTATGCCATCAGTTCTTTTTATGAATGGTGTAGGTGATGTTGTTTTGTGTGTACTGTATTATATGGTGTTTGGAGTATAATATCTATCTATCTGTTATATATGTGTTTTAGAAAGCTTTATGAAAGTTTGTTTTGTGGATGTATGTATGATATTGGAAATAATAAATATTATTAAAAAGAAGTATGATGTTGGAAATAATAATTATTATTAAAAAGAGAGAGACAGAGCTCTGGTGCCACAATAAACTACTATACAGGCAGTCGAAGGGGTATGAAACCGGATATTTCTCAAATGCGGACGCACCCTGTCTCTATAAATATGTCAAATTAGGAACTACGAGGATGGATGAGGGTCACTGGAGCCGAGGCAAACCATCACATGCCGGGCTCCCTTATTTCTTGGCTCCCTTACCTCTTGTTGTGCGTCTCTTTCTCCTCTTGTTTCCTGGAACAGCCGCCATCCCTCCTTCCCTTCCCACGTCACCGCCATTTGCCCCTGGGAGGCTTCGCGCAGGAATGCTGGGAAATGTAGTTCTCCCTCACCCCCTCTGAGACCATAAACCCCTCAGGAGCCGGCTTTTCAGGGCCTGAGGCAGGTGCTGAGGCGAAGGCAGGCCGGGCAATGGCCCTTCCAGCTTGGAAGGGGCCTTCCTGCCTTGGTTCCTGCCTCCCTCAGCGACTTTAGGCCTTATCTCTTTCTTGGACCATGGGAGGCAGGTCACAGCATACAGCTTTGAGGGCAAAGGACAAAGTGCTTGCTTAAAAGAAATTAAGAAGAAGCAAGAAAGCCATTTGCACACACAGGGTTAGTCAGTCAGACAGGGCCTGAACAGACTGCCAGAAATAATCCAGTTTGAGGCCACTTTAACTGCCCTGGCTCAGTGCTAGGGAATCATGGGAACTGTAGTTTATTGTGGCACTGGCCCCACTTTTTGAACTGCCATGGCTCCATGCTATTATGGACCTCTGGGAATTGTCATTTGTCAATTGTCATTTTGTTGTGGCGCTCTCAGAGCTCTCAGTGAGTCCTCTCAGAGGTTTGCTCTGGGGCCAAAAAACAAACAAACTATACTTCCCAGAATTCCATAGCATTTTGAGCCATGGCAGTCAAAGTGGTGTCAAACCAGATTGTTTTAACAGTGCAAATGCAGCCCTGGTGACCTATGATGGTTGCCATATTGTTGCCATGGTCCAACAAGGTTACATAATAATAATAATAATAATAATAATAATAATAATAATAAAATTTATTTATATACCGCCCAATGATTGCCCAATCAGGGCGGTTTACAGCATAAAACTCAATTACAATAAAAAACACAATCCCCCCATGTATTTTTACATGGCAAAAATAATCCAGTTTGAGCCCGCTTTAACTGCCCTGGCTTAGAGTTGGGGAATCCTGGGAATCCTAGCACCAGAGCTCTCTGACAGAGAAGGCTGAATGTCTCACAGAACTACAGTTCCCAGAATTTCCTAGTGTTAAGCCACAGAGTTAAAGCAGTCTCAGACTGGATTATTTCTGCAGTGTGTTTTGGACTCATAATTCAGAAAGGACTTGAAGACACACAACAACAGTCCCACCTTTGGCTGCTTGTGTAGAAAAGGAGATTTCAGCACCTGTCACTTCCACTCCATCTCTGTTGGATCATTAGACTTTCATGTCCTCCCAGATGTGACCAGACGTCCTCCCACAAAGGAGGACTAGGCACCACAAAACATAGGACATTCAAGAAAAATGGAGGGTGTGACAAAACAAAAGCTAAAAACACTCATATAAATATAAACTCATGCTTCTCAGTCATAGTTAAAATGCAAGACATACTGAAATTCCTCCTGGACATATGGTTGAAATGTAGGACATGTTCTGGAAAAGGAGGATATCTGTTCACACTGTGCGCACAATAGAGGTACAAAACCCGGACTGCAAGTATGTTACAGGGGAGCAGAAATTGCTGAGAGAGAAAATTGCCACTTTGTTTATGAAGAAAAATGGTGTGGTATAGGGCAGAAAGGAAAGCAAGGGCCCCTCCGCACTATACTGTTATTGCAGCGCTGTGATTCCACATTAAATGCCATAGCAACATCCTGGGATTTGCAGTTTTGAGAGGGGTCTCAGCCAGAGAGCTACCAGAGCAGTAAAAGAATCACAGTGCTATGATTGTGTTGTGTGAAAGATATTTGGTTAATGCTCCAATGTCCTAATTTCTAATTTCCACTTTGCTCTAATTTCCGAAATTAAATTATTTAATTACGTTACTTAATTATTTAACTAAATTAAATAATTTCTAATTTCCACATTGCTCCAATTTCCTAAATTCACAGGATATCTCTAAGAAAGAGAGCTGGCAAATTAATGTTAACAATGTGGGTGGGGAACCTATCATCCTTTACCATTCATTAGCCATGTTGACTGGTTTTCCTTTGCAGACTGCCAGAAATAGTGCAAATTGAGTCCACTTTAACTGTCCTGACTCAGTGCTAGGGAATCATGGGAACTGTAGTTTATTGTGGCACCAGAGCTCTCTGACCGAGAAGGCTCAATGTCTCAGAAAAAAATACAATTCCCATGATACCCTAGCACTGAGCCAGGACAGTTAAAGTGGACTCAATTTGCACTATTTCTAGCAGTCTGCAAAGGCCCAAAGTCCAACCACCTGGAAGGCCAAAGGTTCCCTTGGGCAAAATAACATTATATTCACTTACATGGGAATGAACTCACTGGAGCATTTTTTAAAGTCAATATGTAAGATTGCATTGATAAAAGCCAAAGAGCCCCAGAAGATCAGAGCAAACCCAAAGTGGTAAGCTAAACTATTCTAAGTATATTCGTGCAGGAAAGGACAACAAGATAAAAATGTTGGATCCTATGAAGAAAAAACCCTCAAAGTTCTGTAGTTTAGAAAAAGATAAGTAAAGAGAAACATGGCACAAAATTTATTGGCATGGAAAACCGAATCAGGAGATGTTTTCCTTCAATAATATTATAATCTAGAAGATCATTCACTGAAGCCAAACTGTGGGAGAATTAGGGCAAATTAAAGCTCTTCATATAAGTAAAAAAAACTAGAATTCACTACCACAGGTTGTAGTGAAAGTGGTCACCAACTTTGATGGCTCTGAAGGGGGATTAAACAAATTCATGGAAGAGGAGGATGCCATATTACCTATAGAATTAGAGGCTGTAGACCACAAGCAGGCAGGTGCTATTTATTGCATTCATGTTCTGCTTGTGGGTTTCTGATAGATATCTGATGGATGGACATTATGTGACCCAAATGCTGCTCTAAGGAGGCTGGTGTAGATTCAGCATGGTTTTTTCTTGTTCTTATGTCCACACAACAACCTTGTGAAATTTTATAGACAGCTGAATGAGGCTGAGGAGGAAAAACTTATTGAAGACTACTCATTCAATCAATGACTAATTAAAGCAGAGTCCCAAAGTTAATTTGCACCACTCAGGGGGGTTGCAGACTGCCAGAAATAGTGCAAATTGAGTCCACTTTTAGGGTTAGGGTTAGTGCTAGGGAATCATGGGAACTGTATTTTATTGTAGCACCAGAGCTCTCTGACAGAGAAGGCTCAATGTCTCAGAAAAAAAACAATTCCCACGATTCCCTAGCACTAACCCTAACCCTTAGAGTGGACTCAATTTGCACTATTTCTGGCAGTCTGCAACCCCCCTCAGCCTAGCTGCTGAAGCATGCTAATTTAGATATAAAACTTTTTTGAATTAGAAAATAAACTCATAATTATATTTCCCTGCAAGCTTCTTGACACCTGTTTGCTGCGCTGTTTAAATATTAAGGAATGTCCATGCCCATTCTCAGTGCTAATGAGAAAGCATTGTTCATTCATGTCGTAATGCTACTGCTATGAATAAAATATGGCATCACAACGCCAGAACAACTTTTGGTAATATAAGAAGAATCCTGCCAGATCACAGCAATAGCCTACAGCATCATGTTTCCCACAGCAGGTTACTAGATGCTCCTGGGAAGCTCATAAAGCAAAACAATAATAGCCTCCTTTAGACATGCTTTATCTGACTCTGGAGACAGCATTTTGCCATCATAACTAGCTGCTATTGATAGCCTGAGTACCCTTCACAGATGCATCTGATCTATAACATTCTCCATGAATTTGTCTAATTGATGAGTCTGTGTTTGCTGGTCCCAGGACCACTTTGCAATAACTTTTCTTAATGTACAAGAGAATGAGTACCGGTAAACTAGCCAGTTTTCTTACCGACTGAATGTAAGATAGTTGCCTATCTCCTTATTTACTACTAGCCACAAAGGGATTACCAGGCATTTTGACACAGAAATAGTAGAACAAGCACAGAAGGTTTTGCAACTAAGGTTAATTCAAACATGTAATGTTTGGATACATTTGTGCATTTTAGAATGTATGCATAATCCAGGACAAAAATCAATGTTTTAAAAATACGTTTGATATAAGAGGAGACATATTTGAATCCAGATACAAACCTCTCTGAAACTTGCTAATGAACTGTAACTTGTTTTGTGAATACCCAGTGTCAACATTCAAAGATATAGCCACGTTTGTCTGTAGAGTCAGTACACAGAGAGAGATTGTAGCACCTTTGAGACGTACTGAAAGAAAGAAATTGGCAGCATGAACTTTTGTTGACTTGAGACTACTTTCTCCAAACGCATTTGGGGAAGTAAACTGAAGTCTATGAAAGCTCATGCTACCAGCTTCTTTCTTTCAGTTCCTCTCAAAGGTGCTACAAGATCTCTCGTCATACCCAGTGTCAAAATCCTTGTCAGTATTTTCTGCATTTCATTTCTCTGACCTCAGTAACAATTCCGACACCAAGTAGTTTACACTTTAACTTCTAGATAATGCTTCACACATTGGAAGAAGTGAGCTATTATTTGTAGAAGTTCATGCTAAATACAAATGCATTTTTTAAAAACAATATTATATTTATACCCCACTCTTCAGCCACAAAAGGCTTACAGATAGGTAATTAGACATTTCCTTGCCCTCAGGCTTACAATCTACAAAGACAAGACACAAAAGGAGAAGAGAATGGCAGTGGAGAAGAGGATCAGGTTCTTCTCTCCTTCTTAGCCAGGTCCATGGCAGATACAGCGATTCTTCTCTCCTTCTGAACCAGGGCCATGGCAGGTGGCATGGAGGGAGGTAGGCCAGGCCTGATGGGGCTCATTTGTTGTTGTTGGGTGCCTTGAAGTAGTTCCCTACTTATGGCTACCCTAAGGCCATAGGTCATGGAGTTTTCTTGTCAAGATTTGTTCAGAGGAGCTTTGCCATTGCCTTCCCCTGAGGCTGAAAGAGTGTGACTATTAGTCTTTAAGATGTAATTGAAATCATTGCTGCTTGAAAACAAATTGGGCTAAATCCTTAGTCCGCACTCAATGATTAAATTTAATTATGTGTTTATTCTATACAGTGGCTCAAGTGGTTAAGACGCTGACTTTGTTGATTGCAAGATCGGCAGGTTGGCAGTTCAAGGCCCAGGTGCTGCATGATGGGGTGAGCTCCTGTCACTAGTCCCAGCTTCTGCCAACCTAGCAGTTCAAAAGCATGCAAATGCAAGTAGATAAATAGGTACCACTTTGGTGGGAAGGTAAACAGCGTTCTGCGCAATCATGCTGGCCATATCATCACAGAGTAGTCTCTGACAATGTTAGCTCTTTGGCTTAGTAACAGAGATGAACACCAATCCCTATGGACAGACATGACTTGACAACCTTGTCAAAACAACTTGAAAACCTTGTCAACAGGGAATAACATTATCTTTGCCTTTATGTGTTTATCCATGATTCCACAGTTGACTCAACGGGCCTACTCTAATTGGAACGAACCACCAGGATGCCAGCCGTAGCATTTTTGCATCTCCCAGGGTTGTCGCATGCTAATATTAATTCCCACAAGGTCAATGTGCATAAAGAGTTCACAGGTTACCAAGCCTCACAACCTGATGCTAACATTATTTTGCATTTATACAGCACCACTCATGGACACAGAGCAAACCTTGCCAAGTGCATTGAGGAAGGGGGCGTCAAATAGCATAGGAGTGGGCAGTCTGTGAGGATCCAAGGAGCGGGTACTTTAAATTTTATTTTTCCTTTTCTTTTCCTGGTGACCTATTTTCCCCTCACAAGCAGCTGATGGGGCTGGGCTCTCCATTTGTTTTCTCATTTGCTGCTCCCAAGACCTGGCAAGGCTTGAGAGACGGACAGTGGAGGCTTATTTCGCTTGAGGGCACCCTTTTCTTGGCAACTGACATGTAACTGGACCACTCCACTTCGTTTCCTCTGGGAGTGCCATCCTGATTTGGTTTGTTGTCCTCCCAGGAAACTTGGGAGGCCGGGAGCAGCATCAGCACCAGCAGTTGGGCCGTCCAAAGTTGGACCGAATTGGCCTCCATCTCTGCCTGGTTGGCGTTGAGGAGGCCGCTGACTTTGGAAAGAAGGAGTAGAGGTATACAGAAAAGAAAGAGGAGAAGGAGGGAAGGAGAGGGGAAAGGCAGTAGTGTGGAGGCTGCTGAAGGAAGACGAGGAGCGTCGCTAAGGCAGGGAAAGGACTTAAATAGTGGCGTCGCTCTTTCGACTTGGCTCTGAGGGAAAATGTCTGCTAGAAAGGAAGGGGATATGAAGTAAGGAAGAAGAACACGACGACGCTACAAACGCAGCTCTGGGCAAGTAGTTTATATACAGTATATAAATGTGGGGAGAGGTGAGTTTACTACGGGTTTACTCAGGAGAAACTGTTTTCTGAGGAGAAACTGCGTTTACTAAAGAGAAACTGTGTTTTCTGAGGAGAAACTGTGTTTTCTGAGGAGAAACTGCGCGTTTACTGAAGAGAAACAGTTTTTTGAGGAGAAACCGTGTTTACTGAAGAGAAACTGTTTTTTTGAGGAGAAACTGCGCGTCTACTGAGGAGAAATTGTGTTTACTGAGGAGAAACTGCGCGTTTACCGATGAGAAACTGTGTTTTCTGAGGGGAACCGCGCTTGAGGGGGGGGGGCAATGCGCGAGGGCTCCCACAGCGAAGGGGCGGAGGAGGAGCGGCTGTTCGGTCACGTGACGCCCAGGCAGCCTCTGAGGAAAAACGCCTCACAAAATGGCGGCGGTGATGGCGGCAATTTTAGGCCCCGGACGTCGACTCCTTATGACCCCAGCGGCGCGAGGCGGAGGCAGCAGCAGCAGCGGCCAAGGCGGGAAGTGAGGTTCTCTGAGGAAGTGCTAGAGCTGCCGGCTGAAGGGAGCTCCTGGCCGCGGGTGGTTGTGACGCCGCTGGGGAGGCGGAGGAGGATGGAGGCGACGGTGGGCGCCGAGAGGGAAGAGGAGCCGGACGGGGAGGGAGCGCTTCGTTACCGCCTGCGCTCCTCGGCCCAGCGGCAGCCCCCGACGCCTCACAGGATGAGGAACCAGGAGCCGGAGGAGGAGGAGGAGGAGGAGGAAGACCAGCACTCCCCAGAGGAATCCGGTGGATCCTCGGAAGGTAAGGAGGAAGTCAGGCTCATTCCTGGCCTGAACGGGCAGCCAGGAAGGTTTCTTTTACCATGTGTATAGGGAGATCTTGTAGTACCTTTGAGTCTAAGGGCCTGAACAGACTGCCAGAAATAATCCATCTTGAGTCCACTCTTTAACTGTCCTGGCTCAGTGCTAGGGAATCATGGGAACTGTAGTTTATTGTGGCACCTGAGCTCCTTGACAGAGAAGGCTCAATGTCTCAGAAAAAACTACAGTTCCCATGATTCCCAGGACTGAGCCAGGACAGTTAGAGTGGTCTCAAGATGGATTGTTTCTGGCAGTCTGTTCAGGCCCTAACTGAGGGCCTTTGCAGACTGCCAGAAATAGTGCAAATTGAGTCCACTTTAAATTGAGGCACTGCCCTGGCTCAGTGCTAGAGAATTATGGGAACTGTATTTTATTGTGGCACCAGAGCTCTCTGACAGAGAAGGCTCAATGTCTTAGAAAAAAAATACAATTCCCATGATTCTGTAGCACTGAGCCAGGGCAGTGCCTCAATTTAAAGTGGACTCAATTTGCACTATTTCTGGCAGTCTGCAAAGGCCCTGAAAGAAGGAAGTTGGCAGCATGAGCTTTCATAGATTTCAGTCCACTTCCTCAGATGCTTTTTGTTTATGATGGTTTTAGGGTTGCCCTGATTCTCTTCCACAAAACTGGGACAAAAGTACTGTGCACTGGACTGGATTGGGCAGTTTATAAACTGCTAATCCTCCCACCCACCCACCACAAAAACCTAGAAAAAACACATGCCATGTTTTGACATGGAACATTTGTTTCATTGTACATTTCAGTTGTTATTATTATTTTATTTTCTTATATTCTGCCTTTCTCCCAATATAGGGACTCAAGGTGGCAAACAACAAATATAAAACAATGTAACTGAAAAACAGTAGGATAGCATTACATATATATAAATATAAAATTTTAAAAAGCAGTTAAACAATTTTAAGAGTTAGAACAGTTATAAATTAAAATATAATGTGCTAAAAATACAAACAAAATGCACAAAATTTAAAACCCAGTCCTTCTCAACTTAAAAGGCCTGACTGCGCAAAAACGTCTTTCCCTGGTGCCAAAAGGATGATAGTAGGGATGGGGCCATCTTGGCCTCTCTAGGGAACGACTTCCAAAGTCTAAGAGCAGCCACTGAGAAGGTCCTCTCTCTTCTTCCCACCAAAAGAGCCTGAGAGGGTGGTGGGACAGAGAGAAGACTCAGGGGTAGGCACACTGTCCCCTTTAAGGGCCGAGGGACTTCAGCTCCCAGAATCCCAGACTATTGGCCAACATCCCAGACTATTGGCCAACATGGCTGAGGCTCCTGGGAGCTGAAGTCCCTCGGCCCTTAAAGGGGACAGGTTGCCTACCCCTGCTCCAGACGATCTCAAGACTAGTGGGCTCATACAGGGAGATATACTCTTTTAAATAAATAAATAACCTGGACCCATTATTTTATACACACACACACACACACACACACACAACCATCAGTTTACACTGGGATTTGCATTTTGTTGTGGCAGCAGAGCCCTCTGACAGAGGCTGCATAACTCACAAAACTACAAATCCCAGAATTCCATAGCATTGAGCCCTGACAATTAAAGCACTGGGAAACTGCATTGTTTCTGCATTGCAAAATTAGGGGCTGGTAGCCAGAGAAAGAGAAAATTGACCTGACACATATGCTAGGCCTCTGAATTCTAGCCACTTGGAAGGGAGCTTAACAAAGCAGTGATTTCTCTCTCTCTCACTGCTATGAGTGTGTGTGGAGAGAAGCTCCCAACTAGACACCAGAGTGAGAGGGACTCTTCCCTACTCTTACAGATGCTTGTAAGCAAAGTGCCACCCTGCTGCCTAACTCTAGGCTCAAGCAGTGTCTCCACACACTTACCAAGACACAATGCAAGCCTTCCTCTGCTTGCTTACTTTCCTTTCCCACCTTCTGGGTTCTGGGTCTGGCACGCCAGACATTGGCACACCAGGACATTGTTCAGACCCTTCCATCTGGGATTGTCCCAGTTTCTGGGACACATAACACCTTCTGTTTGTTCATTTTTCATTTCATTTTTGGTCATAGCTATATCCCACCTTTCCTCAAGGGAGTTTGAGGAACTCTAAATTTCTCTCTTGCTCTTTTTCTCTTTACCCTGATGACGACAACCTTGTGAGGTAGGTCAGGCTGAGAGAATGAGTGACTGGCTTGAGATCACACAATTGAGCTTCATTTTCTTTTGAGTCAAGCATAACACTGACCGCTACACTCCACTGACTTTTTGATTAAAAGTAGTGTTTAACGATAAACTAAAGAGACATGGCCTGGATAGGGGCTGGTAGCCAGAGAAAGAGAAAATTGACCTGACACATATGCTAGGCGTTCTCGTTTGGGAAATTTTCATATAACAATTTGCTTAATGTGTCTTTGAGGAGAATCTGTGGCCTTAACCAGGGTGTTTTGCTGGGAAGTTGCTTTATGAAATGAAGGCAAGGATTGGGCCATGATCTCTTATTTGCTGTTTCTTAATGACCTGCCACCAATTTCAGTTACCACAGGCATTACTTTGGCTACACTTTAGTCTTTCTGTTGTCTTTGGGAGGAAATGGAAAAGCAGTGTGACTGAGGAGACTGCTGATACCTAGATTACAATTACAGAAGCAAAAGAGAACAAGTATCCATTCTGCTTCCTGCCCAACCCTAGTTCCCTACTTCTGCCACTAACTTCATTATTACAGTTCAGACAGGTTGTTCATATCCTTCACACGAGTAAGACAAAACACAACCACAGAAAAAAATATAGCGACAATGATTCAAAAAGCCAGATGCTGGTGTCTCTTTGTATAAGGGTATACACTAAAAGAGTATAAGTAATTTGAGTTTTTGGGTAGGACATCTGAATTTAAATCCCCATTCAGCCATGAAACGTACTAGACAATCTCAGACCAGCATCTGTCTCTCAACCTTTCTTAATGCATAGGGTTGTTGTGAGATAATTAGGTGTGGGAAGAGAACCATATACTCTACTGCCTTGAATTCCTTGGAGGTCAGGTGGGTTATATGTGTGAACTCATATATTTCTAATTTATGAACGATACTGAGTAAATCCTAAAACATTGTCTAATTGTAAGATAAAGTAAGATGGATGGTTTTCCGCTTAGGTATGCTGACTTTGATAAGAGTATTCAAAGAAGTAGCCATGTTAGTCCCTTGCAACATAAAAAGGGAAAGGAGGGGAATTGGAATGTTACACCACCTTTAAGACTAACTGGTATTTATTTTAGCATGAGTTTTCATGGCTATAAACTCTAGTCTTGAGATGCAGTACAGTGTGTATAGATATGAAGCATATTTACAAAGTTGTTGGAGTGGGATCTGATTGGATCCTATTACATTCTATCACACTCCCACAACTCTGTACATACGCTTTATATCTTAAGGTTTGGCTGTCAGTCACTCTGTACGAGGGCCTAAATACCCTAAAGGCCCAGATCTCTTCTGATCTTGTAAGTTAAGCAGGGTCAGCACTGGATAGTACTTGGATAGGAGATTGCCAACAAATACCAGGTGCAACATAGGGCTATATTTCAGAGGAAGGAACTGGCAAAACAGCCTCTGAGTATTCCTTGCTAAGAAAGCCCTAGGAAATTGATGGGTCCATATAAATCAACAGACAACTTGAAGACACATGCACTGCATCTGAAGAAGTGGCTTTATATCTATGAAAGCTCACACTAAAATAAAAACCCGCTAATTTTAAAAGTGCTGCTACATTCTCTTTCCCCCATTCCTCTCTCTTCCTGCTTTTGATAAGAGTAGATGATTTTGCAGCACAGAGATCTTGCTGCCTTGCCTCTTTTCAAGTTGCTTGGAAGAAAAGATGCATCTAACTCTTTTTAAATCCATCTCTAAGTTGTTATTATAGCATGTTTCAGCAGATCGCACTGTTCAAGTTATTGGAAATTTTGAAATAGGACATACCTGTCATGGTGGAAATTTTCTGTGTTAAATGACTCATTTTAATCTAGGAATGTCCTTTTATTGTTTAGTTTCTCCTCTAGAACTTAAAGGATGGTCAGAACTCTGCATCACAACATTGGTTGTAAGGTTAAAATTTGTTTTTTTAAAAAACAAAATCAGGAATCTGACATATTTTTGACACATTCCTACATTGTTTTCCAAGGTCCAAAACACACTGCGAAATAATCCAGTTTGAGACAGCTTTAACTGCGCTGGTTTAATGCTGGGAACTGTAGTTTTGTGAAACATTTAGCCTTCTGTGTCAAACAGCTCTGGTGCCACAATAAACTACAATTCAAAGACATGGTGATGAGGGCAGATTTTGGGATTCCCAATAGAAAACCCAATTAACACTGTTTGGGACAAATATGTCCACAGTACATTATCTGTGTGTTCATTGTGTATAATGCAAATACACAATCAAAATGAAAGGATTCAACAGTTTTGTAGACCAAAAATGTAATAACCTGTCCCATTTCAATACTTGTAAAAGTATTTTTGTAATTTATGCAATCCAATGGAAATGCAAGAAAATATATGTGGGGAGAATATCAAGATCTGTTAAAGAATATGAGAACATCTATCCAGTTTTAGAAATAAAAGAATAGGGGCACCTCTGGTTAGTCATTTTGAACATATGGAACATTCAGCAACTCTCATATGTTTTTGAGTACTAGAGGTGTAATAAAAATGAAAATTGTTTAAAGAAGAAAGAGGTAGAGTGTATTTTGAAACTTAAAACTTTAACATGAATGAAGATTTGGAAATGCAATGTTTAATATAAACATTTGGAATAAATGGCTAAAAAAATTCAACTTTTGGAATCAGCTAGATAGAACAGAACTGAATAACTTTGGGTAACTTTGTTTCTTCTCATTGGTTCTCTTTAATGAAGCCAATTTGAAAAATTCATAAATATGAATCCATTGATAGTCCCAATACCTTCCTTCTAATACTCAAAGAGTCCACTTTGAGATTGCAGACTGCAGAAATTTTTGGTAATAGCATGTATAGTATACAATAAATATGGATAATAGATACTATTTTAATTTTAAGAAATTATGCTTTTAGAGGTGGATTATATGTTGTCCCAATACTACAACTATAGTAAATGTATTTTATTTATTTTATAATAGCCTGTGAAGAAGGCCAATTGGTGACAATGCAGAAACGCGTTGGCCTTTTTCAGAAATAAAAAGTTTTTGGACCATCATGCAGCATGTGGGATTTTGTTTTATTTTTATCTTCTACTGTGAATACATGTTTTCTAGTTTTTTTGTTCTGTTCCTGCTGCAATAAACTACAATTCCCAGAATTCTGTAGCATTGAGCCAGACAGTTAAAGTGATCTCAAAACTGAATTATTTCTGCAGTATGTTTTGGACCTATGTCTCTGGACTGTGCAAGATACACTTTTCAGCATTGGTGGTGGGGGGAAGCAGGAAAATTGACTTGAAGATTGAAAACTGTGAGGCCTTTCTCCATCAAAGCTTGTATAGGATGAGGCAGGAGTGAAGTGGGCTGCATTCGGATCTTCAGATGTTGTTGGACTCCCATGATTCCTGATCACTGGCTATGATGAGAGTGTTGAGTGTTGTAGGCCAAAAGTATCATGTGCCCACTCTTACTGTTATTTTCCAAAATGAAAAGATCCCTTAGTGCCCTATGTAAATTCTGCTTTAACAGTGAAAAAGACCTGCAGTGTCTTGTTTTGCAAGCTGAAACAAATACGGTACTTTTTTTTGCTTCTCTTGTCTATTTTTATCTAATAGTGCTGAACGCATGCACAAAAGGAAGGGCTTATATTGTGCAAAAAGTGAGTCACTGGTGAGAAAATGGAAGTGTGCAGGAAATCAGCATGAAACTCAAGAACTTGCTTTGAAAGAATACTTAAGTTTGGGGGAATGGTGAAGAATAGGACAGGGGCTCTGGTTTATATTTTGAATCCATCTATATACTTACAGCAATTTTCTGAATTTTAGGAATCTTTGTTTTAATGATTGTTTACTGTTTCGTTTCATTTCTAACTGATTTCTTCTGCATTTTGAAGATGAATCTTCTTTGACCAAAGCTCAAAGCAGAACAGTCAACAAAAACTCTCATGTCCAAATACAAACAGGTAATCCTGTGTTTTCTCCATGATCCGAGATTATCAATTGTTCATTGTATTTGAAATTGTTTGAGTCAGCAGGATGGTCTTTTGACAGAATGAACAATGATGTTTGCCCATTGCAAAAATTTAAAAGGACGTACTTTTAGGATCTCATTAAATTCACGGTTGAAGGAAGTTAATATGGGATACCTCAGTTATCTGAAAATGTTGCTTAATTGGTTTAATGAAATTATTTTTCTGATATTGCCTATACTGAATGTATTGAATAATGGCAATAAGCAATGGTTGTATATACTGAGTACCTTTCTTGGTTATGTCCCCTATTTAAGCTACCCCTATTTTCACATTTGCACAAAAATACAAGTAATCATGTGGTGGAGCAGCAGGCTTGTCCCAGGCCTGACTTGCATCCAGGTAACTTGTGAGTAACACAAACACAGAAACTGTGGTGATCCTATGTGCACATTCACTTTCCATGCTTTTTAGGCAAGGTTTAAGTGTTTTAGGCAAGATTTAAATATTTTTACTGACAACGTGGATACCTGACAATATGCAGTGTATGGCTCATTAAAGTGTTGTGCCATGTTTGCCTCTGAGCATTCCAAGGCCTAATTGTTAGTCTGAACTCAAGTAGGTCCATTGAATTAATGGAAGTTAAGTGTCTTCCCATTGATTCAGTTGGTCTATTCTGTTTCGCAGTAACATTAGATTTAGTCCCATGCATTTGCTTTATTCCCTTGCAGAATACATGCATACCTCAATTAACAAAGCCTCTGATAAAGAAGCTCCCTTTTACAAAGTATTTGTACACCTGTCCAGTCCCCCACTTTTCTTCCTTGCCCTATGTCTAGCTGAAGCATCAGCGCTGGGAAGATGGTGAGCGAGGGCTGAAGAATTACGCATTGTCAGTGTCAGGTTGTAGCAGTATATCTGAAGTAAACAATGCAATAAAGTTTCTGCTGGCAAAGTATGGTATTCTACTGTAGCTTTGTGTGTCTGCCCACAACATACAAAGTAAACATAAGCTGGCTCCAGAATATTTTCCTGAGCATGTGTGGACAGCAAAATGGAGAGAAAAGGGGGAAAGCAGATTAAGCTGCTTTACCTGCTACCCCCAGTATGTTTTTCAGAACCTACATAGTTCTGGCCACTAAAATGGAAATCATAAGAAAAGTATAGATTGGTATATAGTATAGATAATCTCTGGATTAATTTTGGGAGGACCTTTTAGGTGGTCTCTAAAAGGTTCAAGGGGCTTCTGTTTACTTCTACAAAGCATACTTGCCCTGGTTGTTTCATTTCATATTGTTAGTTTTGCATTAAAATGTTTGTTGAATTGCTCTTTTTGGGGGGTGGGGTGTCTAGAAACTATCCCTATTCTCTCCCTGTTATTTCTGCAATTGGTACCAAATTTTCTGTTAACAAAGTATGCCCAGGAACACATTTTCTTTGTTAACTGTGGTATACCTATGTATATGAAAGTCAGGAAAGTCCATTGATATTGTATCTGTCATTATAAGTAGCAAATTCTACAACTTTTCTCTTATTGTTAGGTGGTGCCTTTATATGCTTTTCTCATAACATTTGTAACTATTTGATAACTGATTTTCTTACATTCCCTCTTCATTTACTTTTTTAGGAAATGCAAATATATTTGGAATTGCAGATAACTCTGAGCTTGTTCGACCTGCTATCAGAAGAAGTCCAAGAACAGGTAAATGTCAACTTCTCCAACACTGTAATCGGGATGGGGAGAATTTCATGCATTGAAATATTTCTAGTCATTTCTATTCATATGTTGTTCTTTCTCCCAACAGGGTTGCTTCCATCACAATTAAAACAAGATAGAACTAAAAATTCAACATATTAAAATACTTATAAAGTAAAAACATATAAAATGATTATATAATGTAACCATAAAAATGCAGCTCACAAATATAATCAGAAAATCCTTCTTTGCAATGAATTAATTGCCAAATGCTTGTTTAAATAAAAAGGCCTTTACCTGCTGGCAAAAAGAGAGCAGAGAGCAGGCTAGACTAGCCGCCTGTGGAAGGGGACTCCACAGCCTGGGAACAGCCACCAAGAAGGCCCTCACACATCCTCACCAAATGACCTGTGACAATGGTGGGACTCTACAAAAGCGTTCCCCTGAGGATCTTAAGACTTGAGCTAGTATGTATAGGGAGATATGATCTTTCAGATAATCTTGACTTAAACTATTTAAACATTGATGAGCCATAATCGGCACTTTGAATCATGTCCAAAAACAAACTGGTAGCCAGCAGAACTGTTTCAGTGGGGGAGTTAAGTGTTCCCTGTAACCAGCCGGAGTCAGCAGTGCAGCTGCAGCATTTTGGGCCTAATGTAGTTTCCCAACAGTTCCAAAGACAGCCCCATGCAGACTGTGTTACAGTAATCCAAAATGAATGTAATCAAAATGTGTCATTGTAGCCAGGAGTCCTATAGTGAGTTATGGTAACAGCTTTAAAATAGGTGGAAATTGTGTGGCTTGGGGTCACCTACATCTTTTGAGAAGGTCTCTTGCAGCCCTTGGGATGCCTGCTGATTCCTCCCAGACTGTTGATATGTGTGTGTGTGTATAATATTTCAATATATACGTATGTATATATTGTCTGAATAAAGAGCCTAGGGACTATCGCCTCCAAACAGCCCCCCACAAAAAACAATAACAACAAAAGTGATCACAACATTACTTGCAGTTTTGGTTAATAGTAGTAGTCTAGTCTGCAGTGGGCTAGGATAGTGCGATAGTAACAGTGAAGTTACAAACACGTTTTAAAAAGAGAGCAGAATTGGTTTATTTAAAATGTAAATGCAAATTAAAATGTATTCCTAATAAGAGAGTTGTAATGACCTACTAAAAACCAAACAAAGGAAAGATCAGTTTAAATTTCATAAAGGATGTGGTTTTGAAGCTGAGATGCTGCCATTGAGAAGGCCCTCTTCTGTGTTCCCATTGATGTAATATTTTGTGATATAATGTGGTTTGGGTTTGGGTTTGTTTGTTGTTTGTTTGTTTGTTTGTTGGCTTCCACTGTGCTATAATATAGTGTGAAATATAGAAGGCTTTCAAGTAGATGCTCATTTTCAGAATGGATTTGGAAGTTAAATGTAACTTTAATCATTTGTCTGATATTTTAATTGATTACCAGCTACTGTGTTTATTCCTTTACTGGTACCCTAAAACTGATTTTGTACAGCAGCTCCAAAAGGCTTGTAAACATAGAAGCTACTGCTGAAATGAAAGTAGTTTTCCCCTTGTGGCATTATGCAAAATTTCAGTTCACTAGAGAATAGACTAGATTGATAATTAATGCATCATTTCTTGTCTTAATAGGATTTCCTTATGGACGTGTCAGAGACTCCACAATTAATGAACCAGGTTGGATCATTGTTTTTAATTTGTTTTTGTTTGTTTTTTAATTTGAGAAAGGTACCCATATTAATTAGTAAAATAAAATAGTTTGTAGTATCCTAAAGGTTAACTTTAGTATCAGCTTTTATGCAAAGACCATTTCTCACACTTTTCCAGAAGATAAAGCTAATGAAGAGAGTGAGAACAAACCTGAAATTGGGAACGCTTTTCAGATCCGTAGCAGACATAACTTAATAAAAGGTAACACTTATATCTTCCTCTCTCCCCCATTCATTACAGCAGTAATTTATATATGTCTTATTTATTTACATTGTGATTTTTAATTTAATGTTAAATCTTCTAGAAATTTGCATAATATGCAATGTAAAACTAGTATCTGTCATCATATATGAACCATTTAACAATAAACACTATACAGTCATCCCTTCCGATTCGTGGGGGATCCGTTCCGGACTCTCCTCCCTGACGAATCAGAATATTGCTAATATTCAAGTCCCCATTGTTTTCAAATGGTGTGTGCTCCTGCATGCATGCCATTTTATCCCTCCCTTCTTGCTGGTCCGTGAAGGACCAAGACCATGGACTTCAAGTCTGCAAACGGGGAGGGAAGACTGTAGTTGAGAATATACATCTCCAATTTTTGTGGGATATGTCTACACAGACATGAGACTGGATCAGAACCTGTTATTACAGCAGACATTTGGACATAGAATTAAGAGAGAGAGCATGTTGGTTTTTTGTACTTAAAATTTAGTCCAGTATAACCTTATATGAAGAAGATCTCTAAACCAAAAGCTCAAAAGACTAAGGGCCTTTGCAGACTGCTAGAAAAAGTGCAAATTGAGTCCACTTTAACTGTCCTGGCTCAGTGCTAGGGAATCATGGGAATTGTATTTTTTTCTGAGACATTAAGCCTTCTCTGTCAGAGAGCTCTGGTGCCACAATAAACTACACTGCCCATGATTCCCTAGCACTGAGTCAGGGCATTTAAAGTGGACTCAATTTGTACTATTTCTGGCAGTTTGCAAAGGCCCTAACAAGAAAAGTCTGGTTCTAATTATATGCTGCTCATATAACTTTTAGTAAATAATGCAAATATTTACTGCTCTTATCAGTTATACTACTTAGTTAACTCATTATGTAATAAAGGCCCAAAACACACTGCAGAAATAATCCAGTTTGAGTCTCCTTTGACTACCCTTGCTCATTACTAGGGAATTCTGGGAACTGTAGTTTTGTGAGATATTTAGCCACCTCTGTTGGAGAGCTCTGGTGCTACAACACAGTTTCCAGAATTCCCTAGCATTGAGACAGGGCAGTTAAAGCAGTCTCAAACTGGATTATTTCTGCAGTGTGTTTTGGCCCAAATATAACAATAACCTTTTTTACAGTTTCATATAGTTCATATGAAACTGTAAAAAGGTTATTATTATATTTATGAAAGCAGTAAATATTTGCATTATTACTAAAAGTTACATGAGTAGTATATAATTAGTCCAGACTTTCCTTGTTAGGCTTTTGGGTTCTTTGTATTTCTAATGCAACTATGGGATTTTTTTATCCCCATGCTTTTTTTTTTAAGAGTCACCTTGTTTTGTTCAGAAGCTGCCAGATCGTGATCCAAAGACAGCAATAAAGACCAAAACACAAAGTATGTATACAGCTACCATCTGTGTCTGTGATAGTGACTTGCATGCTCCTTATTTGGTAATTTAAATTATTATTTTCAGATTAAGTTTGTGTTCATTCGTCCTATGGTGAGTAATTATAGATTTCAGAGGACGGGACTAGCAAAACTACCTAGGGGTATTCCTTGCCTAAGAGAATCCTCTTCCAGAAAAAGGTGTTCATTGTTTTCTAAATAACATGTTTTGTTGAGGGTGCTTCTAAGTGTGATCTTCAATCATGGAATGGTAATATTTTATGAAGTGGATAGCAGGTTTGTACAGGTCATAATATGCTGACTTGACAGAAGAACCTAGAATTAATGTCAGTTTCTTCTGCCCTAGAATGGACTGATTTAGCAGGGAGCTGAGAATGTCTTACTGAACAGTTTTAGCATGACTGCTGGGAGTGGAGATTGGGGAATATGGTCTTACCTCATTAAATCAAGCAGGTAGAGTGAGGCTTTTGTAAATAATAATAATAATAATAATAATAATAATAATAATAATAATAAGTCCAGCAGAGATGTAAAGGCCTTTGGGTCCATGCCTATAAGGCCAAAAGTGAAGGGGAGGAAATCCCTTAGTAGTCTTTCCCTCCTCTCCTTATTGCCCCCTCAACTATTTTTTTCCTCCAGCAGTTCTATCAGAAAGCTGGTGAGGGTGGATGAGAAGTTCATTTTTTAAGGCAGATTGTTTGCTGCAGTTGCCTTTTCAGAATTGGTTCTAGCATTCTGTAGTGTAAGAAATGGAAACAGTTTGAAGGCAGGAGCATTGCTTGCAGTATGTACACTCTTGTAACTGTTGCAAGTACTGCAGATTTTTTGTGTGTTCTTTTATTTTCCGATCATGTAGACCAGGGATGGGGAACTGTGGAAGGTTGGGGGATAGTTGTATTAGTCTTCCAGGTCACCTTGGAGGTTCAAACACCCCACCACAGAATAAACAAACAAATAAATAAAAAAGGGTGGCCAAACATCTTCTAGAGCAGTGATTCCCAAACTCTGGCCTTCCAAATGTTTTGGACTTCAACTCCCAGAATCCCAGGTCAAGATGGCTAAGGCTTCTGGGTGCTGAAGTCCAAAACACCTGGAGGACCAGAGTTTGGGAATCACTGCTCTAGAGGGTGTGGGGAGCATTTTTGCCATATATTTAGCCTTCCTTATCCATTCTAGGCTGAAGATAAAGCCTTTTTTTAAACAGAAAGTGAGCAGAAGTAATTTCCTGTTAACTTCCTGTTTCAAAGAAAGGCTGGGGGGGGAGCGGGCACATGGCAAATGCCCTAGAGGGCATTTTAGGGCAAAAGAAATTCTTGACCGCTGGAGTGCAGGGGAGGGGGGATACAAAATGGCCCTGGGAGCCACATGTGACTAACAGGCTGCACTTTGCCAATCCCTGATGAAAGGCCAAATTACACGGCCAGTAAAGAGCAGCCAGAGGCCGCTCCATCTGTGATCAGAGTGGGACTGCAGCAACCACATGGCCCAGTTCTGAAGCAGGCTGCAGCTGCAGTCCCAAACCAGTGCCACCAGGAGCCAGATTATATCCACTCCTTTTTTTTCACCTGAATGCCATGCAAGTCGCTTTATTTGACTTGTGTGTTTTGGGCCGTAGACTCCTCCCGATGGAGGACAAAGAGCCCGAATGCCTCATAAGAAGAGCTACATTTTTGGTTACCTTATTTGGATTCATATGTTTATTATTATTATTATTATTATTATTATTTAATTTTTTAAACTATAATTTCCCCACAAGACACACATGTGTATTCGTAATCATTTGACTAAAACTAGAGCATTTATACTTGTAAATTCAATAAATATAACAAATAGTACATTTTTATGCACTATATATTATGTATTTTATTTTCTTGAACTAAATACCCCCCCCCCCTCCCCGGCCAGCTCTTTCCTCCCTGCATGCATGTTTCCAGGGCTCATTCAGAGATTTTTGGTGGGGATCCAAACCTCAAAAATCTCTGGCAGAACTTCTTTAACTAAAAGATTAATTTCTGTTCCGTTATTTTCTGGTTAATTTTTTGTTGTGGGGTAACACCTTTTTCTTTCTTTTTGGAAGAGAATTTGGTGCATATTGGTTAGCTTCCTAATTTTGCAGAATTACATGTCTCCTCTTAATTTTGTGAATTGTTACATCCCTCATACATTAGCAATATGCAATGCAATGCAATGCAGCTTATTTATATACCGCTTCATATCACGCTATGGGATGTCTAAGCGGTTTACAACTGTGAGCTGATTGCCCCCCAACAAGCTGGGTACTCATTTTAGCGACCTCGGAAGGATGCAGGCCTGAGTCGAGCCTCAGCCCTGGCTGGTATTGAACTCGCAACCTTAGATTAGAGGTTGTATGGTCTGACTACTCAAGAGACAATAGGTGCTTGTCTGGTTTGCATGCTAGTCAGACAATTTTCATTGTTTGAATTATTCAGTAGTACAGACTGAGTCTCCCTTATCTGAAATGTCTGGGATCAGACATTTTGGATTTCATATTTTATTGGATTTTGGAATACCTGCATTTACATATATGTACATAGGGAGATATCTTGGAGTTGAGACCCAGGTCAGAACACAAAATTCATTTATGTTTCATATATACCTTATACATATAGCATGAAAGTAATTTTATACAATATTTTTAATAATTTTGTGCATGATAGAAAGTTTGTGTATACAAACTGATGTGGACCATCAGAAAGCAAAGCTGACACTGTCTCACGCATGAAAAATGTTTTGTTTTTTGGAATATTTTGGATTTTGGAATTCTGGATAAGGATAAGGATCCTGTACATCTAAACATGTCTTACAGTATGCTGCTTTATGATAAAATTAATAATAACTGGATTCTAAACTTTAATATTTTCTTTCTTCTTCTAATTCAAGCTCATATACCGAAGAAGCATCCACAAACAGTGCCCAAAAGTAAGACTTCACCATTCCTCTGGACTACATGTGATTGTGCCTATATCTTAGTTTAACACTAAATATTTAAATGCTGTTCTAGATATTTGAAGATGCTGTTATTCTATAATTGTCCTCCTAATTTGCTTGTTTGCCTAATCTGTTATCGTGCATGAAAAATGTTGTCTGGTGATTTTGTGAGGAGTGATTTTAAAAAAATGAGGAGTGAGGAGTGATTTAAAAAGTAACTTCCCTCTCATGAAAGAGGGATAAGGGGCACGGAGATGGAGATTTCAGACATTTCATGGGACCTTTGCTGGTTGAATCTGATGAGTTTTGACTCAAGTATGTCATTCTTACCAGTAAAAAATAAACTTGCATTGTCAAATAACAGAGTCTCCAGATGTTTTTAAGTGCTGACTAAGCTGGATGCTTGTGTTATATGTGTTAAAAATACATTTTCAGAGTCACCAGATTTCATATTTCACATATAAAGATTTTCATTAAAAACATGATTAGAAATCTTTGAAGTACATTTTACTAATGAGATGGAATCATTTTACTGTTTTTTTCTGGACAGCCCAATTCTTCTAAATCCCCATAATGTGCTTCTCCATCTGAAGTGGTTTTATTTAAGATAGGCTGAAATAATAAAAGATAACACATTTCTAATAATGAAACTGTGGTGCATTACTTATCACTCTCTCTCTCTTCTCCCCCCATGGTTGTGTGCATTAGGTTCAACACAGTCTGATGGGGGATATTCAGGTTTAAGGATTCTGATATTTCTTGTAGCTTGCATTGCTGCTGGTGCCTGGTATATATTTCAGTATGGATCTCCCCATGTTCTGGAAATGGATAAAGCCATACCAGCATTTCAGAGCCAGATGAAAGAACTCATGAACAGCTACCCAAATCAAGATGAAAGGGTATGGAAGAGAATCCAGACCACTTTTGAAAAACGTCTCAACTCTTCTCAACCTCATTTGGAGCCAGCTATCTTATTGCTTACTGCTGCAAAAGAGGCTGAAAATTCCCTGAAATGTTTAAGCAATCAGATTGCTGATGCCTTCTCATCATCTCAGAGTGCTGCCACAATTAAAATAGATGGGGCTAGCAAAGCTGCTCTGGACAGTGATGCTGTCAAACTCACTGTTGATGAAATGTTGAGCACTGGATTCAAGGGAGGCAAGAAGGCAGCTGTAGTGCATCGCTTTGAGTCACTGCCTGCAGGTTCTACCCTGATCTTTTACAAGTACTGTGACCATGAAAATGCAGCATTTAAAGATGTGGCTCTACTCTTAACAGTTCTTCTGGACGAGGAGTCTCTAGAAAAGAATCTTAGCTTGGTGGATGTAGAGATGAAAGTAAGGGATTTCCTCCAGACAAAATTTACCAATTCAAATATGCCAGGTTCCTATAACCACATGGACATAGACAAGCTGAGTGGGCTGTGGAGTCGCATTTCACACCTGGTCTTGCCTGTGTGGCCTGAAAACGTCCTCCCTCAGGAGAAGTGCCTGCAGGTGAAATAAATTTTTAAAATAAGAGCAACAAGGGATATATACTACTTTATGAGTTGGATAGAGTGAAAATTTCCAGCTTGTGAACCAGAATTGCCTCCAGTTGTGCAGTTTAAAGCTCAAAATAGGATCAGAAGTTGGAATTTGTGTAATGAACCTGTAGAGAATGAACATAGCTTTGAGTCATCACTACTGCCATTCTCTGTTCTGTTGCTGGCTGGGAGGGGTGAGGAATCTCTTGACTCGGGCCATCCAGCTGTGTGTGACGTTCCCATTAATTCTTTCAGAAAATACTGTGATTGGACAGACAAAGTAATGAAGTATAATATGATGAGAACTTGGTTTTATCTATGTGAAGTTTACCATAATAAACTGCAGAGTCAAAGGTGTGACCAAGACTTTACATACTGAAGAACAATTCTCTTGTGCTGTTTATAGCAAGATCTGTGGATTCACTAAGAGGTTATTCTCACTGTGAAAATAATCCAGGATGAACCTAGGTTGAATCTCCGTTGTTCACACACATCCTGAATGCACCCAATTAAGGTGGGTTTTTTTTGGGAGGGGGATGGACTGCCCAAAAATACACTTAATCCAGGATAATCAATATTTGGATTTTCCCCTGAGTTTTCAAAAAAGATCTGCATTGTTGGTAGTGTGAATAACTGATGTAAATAGACCTGGGATAAAATGCTATATACCTTGAACGTGTTCTAAATGCATTTGCATTGTCGACTCCATATTTATTCGAATGTTTGCACATGCAAGCATCGATGCAGTTCCATAGTGTGAATAACAAATCCAGAATGTGTGAGTGAGATGATTTGCATTGTAGCACTAAAAAACGACGTCTGAATGACCCCAAAGTCTTCTATAACTGCAGGCTTACTTAAAAGTTTTAGTTGTAGAATCAGGCTCATTTGTATTGTCAGTCTTACGGCTTGAAATAACCATGCAGTTAAAAATATCTAGTCAACAGCAGCTCAGCTTTGCTGATATACTGTTGACTACCTATATCAGCATAGGTGTTGTAGTTACAGCAGTAGTAAAAGGGCTGTCCTTGCAGTGGTTGCAAAGGAAAGAAGATTAGTTGTAGTTGTCATTGGGAAAAGAAGGCTTCTGGCTCCAAACAGTGTTTATCCAGTGCCACTTATTCAAGCTAGCCATCCCAGCGAGTCTTTAGCTTTGATAATCTAAAACTGGGCATTGAAGATTCTTGGAACTTTGTCCTGACAACAGCCATCACTAATCTACTTTTCTTCTTTTACAGCTGCTTTGTAACCCAGGTAAAAGTGAACTATGCTAGAACAATTGGCTGTTACAGTAGTATAGTGCATCAGCAGGTTTCCACTCCTTATCTTACATACTGTCCCATTTCTGAAAATGGTCAGTAGATGCATGATACACACTGGTCAAGATTATTTGAATTTTGAAATTGCTGTACAGGTCTGCTGTAGTCAGTGTTTTTTAATCCAAGACTGTAATGCTCTTCAGTCTGTGTTGGTCTACTGCTAATGAGATCAGTATGGGCTTTCTTCAGATGAAATGCTAGGAGGAGAAGAGATCCAACCTTTTCCTGGGGCCCCAGATACACTGCTCAGCCAGTAAAAGAAGCAGTTTATTTAGATGAACCCTTGACATTAGGTACATTTTTAAAATACTTTAATCAAAAGAGAAACAACACTGGATTGGTGTTCTTTAAAATAACTTTGTTGGGTCCTTAAATAATTAGTAATTAATGAATTAATTTCTGGAAAACTTGCAAATATTAAATTTGAAAAATTACTTTGAATAAGTACAGATGAAGAGTATTTTTGTGGGAAGGAACTTATTTATTGCAGAAATCCAGGACCAAGACCCCATTCCTTTTTGATATTTTTTTACAAACATTTAGTTTTCCATGCAAATCTTACTCTGACAATTTTTGAAGTATGTAATATGTATGTTTTAATGTCTCACTCCAAACAGCTATACAAACTAATAGGGGCCAGAAAAATAAAGAATATAAAACTTTTTATACTTGAATGTGAATTCCAAAATACAAACCTCAGGACATAGATACTATTTGGCTTTTGATATCACTGAACAACATTAATTTTATTGTATATAAGGACCTTGTAAACACTGCATTTTGGAAATAACCTCTCTGAACAGGGCTTTTGGGTTGTTTTTTGAAGACTCGCTACCTGAATGTAACTGCAGCATAACAATGGAAAACTTGTCTACTTAGAAGTGCTGAAAAAAATATTCCTGGTCACGTTCTGGAAACTCACAGGAACTTTGTTGTGCATTTCAGCTACACATTCCTTACAAATCATCAGCACAGTGCATTATTGGGTTGTGTTAAAATTGGTCATCACAGCTTGAAGAAAGAATTCCTGGGTCTTAATACTTAAAACTTATTTGAAATACACTAGCAGCCAAGACACAAAGGTTGATTTGTGTTTAGAGAGTGTGTGTGTTGCTTATAGGAAACTACATTCTTATTCTCAAATATGGTTTTATAGGGGGAAATGATTTTAATATGATATTTCCAAGGAGGAGACAAATTGGATATGTTTTGAGGCTATTTTCATCATTTAACATGCTTTAGTTTTAGAGTTGTAAAGTTCTGTTTTCATATTTGCACCATCTTATTTTTGAAACAAATCTGGAACACTGAAAATGTCTATAGTGCATGTGCTCAAACAGAGCTTGCCTAAAGTAAGAGATTTTGCTCTTTTGTTTCTTTTGGCACTTCTGGGAGTTGAAGTCTAAAACATCTGGAAGACCAAAGTTTGGGAACCACTGCACTAAATCCTGAATGCAGCAATTGATAGAACTGATGAATAGCCACTGTTAACAGGTAGTCTGTAGCTGATAATATTGCTCTGTCTGCCACACTCTTAACCAGTTATAGATGCTGAACAAAAGTTGCTTTAGGGCCTCTTCAGAAGTTTATACAGAAAGTTATTAGTTTATGCTTTATAGTAACAAGATCATTGGTCTTCAAGGAAAGATTTGCTACATGCGGAATACTGAATATTTTAGAGGGTTTAATTTTATTTTGTTTTTTAGAGATCAAAGGTTACCAGGTTGGTACCTACAGCACCCACTTATTGAATTCAGTTGAGAAATTAGTTTAGCTCAATAGGAAGCAGTGAGAGGGGTAGCATAACTCTAGCTGGGACTTTTAGCCTACATATTTTGGTTCCAAACCCAGAACTCCAGAGGCAAATTTCAAATTAGTTTTATTTATAACAGGGGGAAGCTAGCTTTCACTCATATACATTCACTCACATATGTAAGAGCCAGTGGTGTCAAAGATGGAAGCTTGATAGCAATTCAGAGGGACAGGCAATACATTACAATCTCTAGAGATTGCTTTCCAATTGGGGAAAGGCTGTAGAATAGATTGTGCCCAGATTGCTACCTGGAAGTGTATTGGCTAGCAATACTCTGGAGTCTAGCTGGTTTCAACAGACTGAGTTGGAAATGCCCGAGACAGGCATTTTACCAGGAGGAAGAATGGCCATGGTGTGGGGGAAATAGCAGGGTGATCAGTCTAGAGGTGTCACACAAAAGGTATCCAGAGGAAAGTGCCCTTTGATTCCAAACTGTTTGGCAAGTACCAGATACATTGCCCCCCATCGTATGTGAAGGGATTATGCAGATTCCAGCCTCAAAAAGACCTAGCCTGTATGTGCGCTAGTACAGTACTTTCAAGCCAAGTCTGTTGGAACTCCTTTTTAGGGCAGGTTATTTTTCTTGTGTCAGGGCACCCTGGTGGCTACATGACCAAACTGTTATTTTAATATCAAGTGATAGCAATGGTTGACAAAGGGGGGTTGCAGACTGCCAGAAATAGTGCAAAATGAGTCCACGTTAAGGGTTCAGGTTAGTGCTAGGGAATCATGGGAATTGTTTTTTTCTGAGACATTGAGCCTTCTCTGTCAGAGAGCTCTGGTGCCTCAATAAAATACAGTTCCCATGATTCCCTACCCCTAACCCTAAAAGTGGACTCAATTTGCACTATTTCTAGCAGTCTGCAACCCCCCTAAGTGACGGAGGGCTCATCTGTAGGTACATGTGCTTAATTTTAATTATATTACCAAAATTAATACAAAATTAATAGCTGGTTATGTGGCTGCAAGCAATTTTTACATTTAACAATATGCTAGGGTTTGGTTATTAACATTAAGCTATGTGTTTTTTTGACACTGGAAGAGTGAATATTTGACCTCCTCCTAGGCTGCACTGAAGGAGGTGAGAAAAACAATTGCCTGTGCCTAAAACTCACTACTACTGATTCCTATCAAACACAATGATTAATTTCAGAATAAAGCAGTCAAACTGAGTAAAGATCTGTAAACTTTAGAGTAGAGCTGCTTCGGGCAACCTATTGGAATGGCTAGTCAGCCTCCTCCTCTTGCTTCCTGCTTTTAAGGGGGAAGGTGCACACTCTTCCAATGGAAAAAAAAAACAAGTGTGGGGAACAGACAGCACAATTTGCGTGTGCGTCCTACCTTGCTGTCTGTCTAATGAGACTGTTAGTTATGCTACTAAATTTAGACTGCTTTGCATAATGAATTTAAATGTGGCATTTTGCAAGTGCAAGATTTTTTTTATGCAGAAGCTGCATTAACTGCAGTCAGGAAAGACTGATACAATTTAGGCCGTGATTTATTACGTAGGCATCCCTTATGCTGTTGTGCTGTTTTATGCATTAAAGAAGTAATACAATATGATCAGCACAGACATGAGTGAAATCTCTCTCTCTCTCGTTGATTTATTATTATTTAAAGAGGAAAATATAAGTTGCATTTCAGCCTAACCAAATGCATTATTTTTGGGACTGACTTTCCTTTTGCAATTTTCTCCAGTTCTCTCCTTTTTCAAATTCTTAGTACAGAGATAGTACATTCCAAATTCTCAGTATATACATTTGTGGGGTTTTTGTTTGTGTGTGAACAATCTTCATTCTGGTTTCAACAGGTGGAGACAAGCCTTCCCAAAATACCAGCAGCCTTCTTTTAATGCCATTCAGGGATCTTCTTTGGTTTCAGCTATAACATCCAGCTGCCTGCTTCCCTCTATTTTTAGGAGGCGTGTGCAAGAGTACTGTGGAGTGGAAACCTTTCTATCACCCCTGTCTCAGCCACAGTTTTCTAACTTTGTAAATGTAAAATGATAGCAGGCTTTACGTACAATTCTCCTCTCCCTCCCTCCGCTCTCTAATATTTAGAGTTGCTGAACTGCAAATTACTTGCTTTGTAGGCTTGGTTGAAGTTTATGGAACAACTTTAAAATATGAGGCTGCTTGTTTCTTCCTTTCATTTCTCTGCTCATTTCCAGCAGGTAAAAGCTTTATTGTGTTTCTAAAATTTTACTAGTTTTAACCAGAAAAACCAAATAATTTCATTTTCCATGGATTGTTTTGGGTCATCCGATGCTGCAGGTTTGTATTTTCTTAGTTGAATCTTTACATGTTGTTGTGTTTCCTAGAACTGTAAGTAGGTGAGGCTTGCCTTTTCCTTTGGTTTCACCCACTGATTTTAAAAGAAACAAAATTAATACTGAGTAGAATTTACTTAATGTTGCATAGGGGAGAAGAGGGGGGAGAATAGATATCACTGTGGGCAGACAATTAAGATAAATTCAAGAAGGAGCAACACAAAATTAAATACAGAAATAAGTTTCTAATAATGTAAATTGTACTTGGGTAATCTGATTTTAACTCACAAGGATTAAATGGTATATTGCAGGAATTTGAAGGGAATAATCAACAGTGTTTGGCAGTGACCTATGTTGCACAAAAGTATCTTTTTGTATTATGTGTGCCACTTTTTGCTTATTTAAATGAGATGGCAGAACAATTTACATTTTAAATTTGCTAAAATCCAGTATGTACATGCTGTAAAGCTACTCTTTGTGTAATAAGGGTTGCAGTTCTATACTTAGATGTTTCTGTTCAATGACGGCTTCTGTAGTTCAGCTGAAGACTGCATTACAGTGAGCCCACTGTGTTGGCAGGCTAGCCATCCATGGACTGGACCTCTTGCTGACTGCCTTGCCCCATATTAGTCAATGATGGTGTGTACCCCATTGACTAACATGGGCTTGAGCTTCCACATTTTTTCAAATCCACCGGCATACAGGGCAGAACCAAAGCCCTGTGTATGGGAGGTACCCACTGTACTAGGTAACTTATTAGGGCCACATCATGCTTTAGCTGTCACAGTAAGGATCTAGTTTCATGTGCTCAGATTCTTTACTTGCTTTCTGATTTTGGCAAACCGCAGACTGCTATTTTGTCTGAACTGAGAAAAGAACTACCCCGTATTTTCTGGCGTATAAGATGACCCCCCATTTTCCAGTCAAAATATAGAGTTTTAGCACCTCTATCCTCCTTATCCTTATACCCGGCGTATAAGACGACCCCCCCCCCCACTTTAACAACAGATTTTGCAGGCTAAAAAGTAGTCTTATACGCAGGAAAATAAGGCAACTGGATTTCAATTTCTGGTTTGGAAGCAAATTATTTCACAGCAAATTATGAGCCATAAACTGAGGGAGGGAATCTCATAATGCAGACCTGCACATCTTGGTAGTCGGTAGGGGCCAAAATTAAAATGGGCTAAACTTCAAATAAGTCTTAATTAAATATTAATATTGATTGGTATTAATTATTAATATTAATCAGAATTAATATTAATTCTGTCCTCCTCCTCCAGTGCCTGGGCTTCTCCTCAGGAGAAAGCTGAGCAGCAAAGGAACCTTTCCTGTCTTCCTCCTCCGCCTGGACCTCTCCTCAGGACAAGGCCAAGTAACAGAGGAGCCTTGAGGGGCAGTTGTTTGCCCCTCTTCCTCCACTGCTGCCCAGCCTTCTCAGAAGAAAGCGGGGTGAAGGAGGAACCTTGCAAGGTGAGCATTTGTTTGTCCTCCACCCATCTCCTCAGGTGAAAGCCAAGCAGCGGAGGAGCCTTGCAGGGTGAGGTCTTCCTCCTCCACTGCCACCAGTGGGCCTTCTCCTTGGACAAAGTAGGGCAGTGGAGGAGCCCTGAAGGGCAAGCATTGGTCTGTCCTCCTCCAGTGCCACATGGCCTTCTCCTTGGGAGAAAGCCAGACTGGAGGAGCCTTGGGGCAAGCATTTTCCCTTCCTCTTCCTTTACCTGGCCTTCTCTTCAAAAGAAAGGGTGGGTATTCACCCTTCCTCCTCCTCCTCCTCCACATGGCCCTCTCCTCAGGAGGAGGCCAAGTGGAGGAGGAGCCTTGAAATCATTCCACATCCTCACAGGCCACCTGAAATCCTTTGGCGGGCCACATGCGGTCCTCAGGCCGTATGTTGTGCAGGCCTGTCATAATGCAAAGAGAGACGGGGGTTTAATTTACTAAAGTGGAGTGCTTAAATAATGTGGAAACCAGCCCAGTGTTAACAGTTTGCTAGACTGTAGGACTTTATTAATATGCAAATAGACATTAAATAGCAATCATCTTCATACCCTCCAACATTTCACAGATGAAAACTGGGACACGTGTGATCAACATCAGAGATGGCATCTAGCTAGCTAGCTAGCAAAATTTGTTAATGAGAAAAACACACTAAGAAGTGTAATAGTGAATCCCATTGTCAGAGAAAGGCGGGATATAAATCTTTGAAATAAATAACAATGCTTAGCACTGAAGAATCAAGAATACCTCAGAGTGGGCAGTAGTAATAGGGTTAGATAGTTTGAGTGACCCAAAGTGTCCTCCTTTCTTGTCTAACTATCCTGCCCCTCTATGGTGTAAGTTGAAACTCTGATGGGTGCTTTTTCCACCTCTTCTATCCCCACCAGTCCTCTCTCAACTCTTTCCTGGAGTGAAGCTAGATTAGACCCCGAGTCACTTTCCTATCTTAGAATGGAGTTCCTATACTAAAGCCTTTAGTTTATTTTTTCCAAGCCTTGCCCTAGAACTAGAAAAGATTCTAAAATGCAAAGATATACAACTCAGCACAAAAGGTAGAATCATCCAAGCCATTGTATTCCTTATTTCTATGTATGGATGTGAGAGCTAGACAGTTAAGAAAGATGGTAGGAAGAAAATCAATGCATTGGAGATAATGTGGTGCTGGAGAAGAGTGCTGAGGATACCTTGGACAGCCAAAAGGACCAACAACTGGGTCCTAGAGCAGATCAAACTGGAAACATCCCTGGAAGCCAAGATGACCAAACTGAGGCTGTTGTCCTTCAGACACATCATGAGAAGAGAGGACTCTTTGGAAAAAACAATAATGCTGGGGAAGGTGGAGGGAAGTAGGAAGAGAGGAAGGCAACATGCCAGATGGATGGACTCTATGAAGGAGGTCACTTTGGGTATGAAGGGGTTGCAGGAATTAAGGAGGACAGAGGGTCTTGAAGATGCCTCATCCATAGAGCTGCCGTGAGTCAGGATCCACTGGAGGGCAGTTAACAACATCACGGTCAAGAGAGAGTAAAAACGGCTGAAAACCCAGTGGGTGACCTTGGGCGAGTCACACTCTCTCAGCCTCAGAGGAGGGAGATGGCAAACCCCTTCTGAAGAACTCTTGCCAAGGAAACGCTGCGACCTGTCTGCCTTAGGGTCGCTACAAGTCAAAAAGCGACTCGGGAGGCCCAAAATAACAACAACATAGACATAGATAAAAAAAAGTCCGTCCAAGGACGAATGTCTCCTACTTCCTCTGAGCGGATGATGGCCTATCTTGGGGGCAGAGGGCACCGTTTTGGAACACCCAACATGTCCGCCGCCTGAGCGGAGAGCGAACGAACGAACGAGAGCGCCGCCATATTTGGAAGGTCAACGGCTGCCCTGACGAGAGAGAACGAGAGCGAGGAGATATCGCGAGGCTTCGAGAGGCAACTCCCGCCCTGCCGCGCGCCGCGGCCGCCTTCTCATCCCCCTCCCTTCCTCCCCCCCCTTCGCGCCTGTGTGTCAGTTGGTGGCCGGTAATGGCGCCGGCCTGGCGCTCCCTCCGCCTCCAGTGCCACTGAGGGGCCCTCTCGCCCCGCCGGCCGAGCCAAGGCGCCTCGCGGGATGAGCCGGCACTCCCCGCCGCCGGGAAGGAGGAGGAAAGAACGGAGGCGGCGATAGGGCAGCAGGTGAGGCGGCGGCGGCGGCAACGGCGGCCCTTTGGAGTGG
The DNA here is from genome assembly GCA_026167975.1 of Phrynosoma blainvillii. Lineage (NCBI taxonomy): Eukaryota > Metazoa > Chordata > Lepidosauria > Squamata > Phrynosomatidae > Phrynosoma > Phrynosoma blainvillii. The sequence goes on from JANUYF010000004.1 coordinate 162,773,921, forward strand.
CCCTCAGGCTGGGCCCAGGAGCGGAGGCGAGGCTTACATCCGGGGATTCTGGGCTCTCACGACGTTGTATTGCCCCTTTCTTCCAAGTGCCCTGTCCTGCCTTTCAGCCTCTTTCTGGTCCCTCTCTCCCCGCTTTCCTCCTCCTCGCTGCGGCTGGGCCTGCTGGGCTGTCATTCGCGGCTTCTTCCTGGTTTAAAGGGACGCCCCGCACTTTCAAGGTTGAAGTCCCTCGGCTTAGAAGCCTCCTCCTCCTCCTTCTCCTCTTGCCTCTTTTTCCAGGCCATTATAAAGGCCCCCAGCACATACACAACAGAACTAACTCACTTTGAGACCGCTTTAACTGCCCTGACTCAATGCTAGGGAATGATGTGGTTCTGTGAGACGTGGAGCCTTCTTCTTTAACAAGAGAGCTCTGGTGCCACGATAAACTACAGTTCCCAGGATTCCCTAGCACTGAGCCAGGACAGTTAAAGCGTCTCAAACTGGATTAGTTCTAGGGTGTGTTTTGGACCCAGGAGTCTTTTTTGTCTCTTGAGCATAACCTGCACTAGAAATGCAGCCCTTGAACAAACTTGGAACTAGAAAGAAGACGTGCATAGCGTTGTAAACATTGGGTTTCCAGCATTGATGTGGTTAATAACTAAATCAGATTGTTAAATCATTGGGCTGTAGAATGTATTTATTGGTTTATGTATGTGCAGGTGTGTTTATATCAGACAGACAGGTAGTTGTATAGAGACGCAAACAAAAACAAGACACTTTCTCCTTCAAGGGACCAGCTAATTGTAGGGTGTTTGTTAGCTGTCTTCAATCCAACCTAGACTCATGGGGACCCTGTGAATGAGATATCTCCAAGCCCCCCTCTCCTCTATCTTTCTGCTCAGGTCCTGCAGACTCAAGCCCATGGTCTCCCTGATTAAGGGCCTTTGCAGACTGCCAGAAATAGTGCAAATTGAGTCCATTTTAACTGCCCTGACTGAGGGGGGTTGCAGACTGCCAGAAATAGTGCAAATTGAGTCCACTTTTAGGGTTAGGGTTAGGGAATCATGGGAACTGTATTTTATTGTGGCACCAGAGCTCTCTGTCAGAGAAGGCAGGGCAGTTATAGTGGACTCAATTTGCACTGTTTCTGGCAGTCTGCAAAGGCCCAACGTCTATTCATCTGGCATGCAGTCTTCCTCTCTTTCTACATCCCTCCACTTTCCCTAGCTTCCTTAGCTTTTCTAATAAGTCGTGCCTTCTCATTATGTGGCCAAAGAATGACAACCTCAACTTAGTCATCTTGGCTTCCAGGGAGAGCTCTGGTTTGATGTGTTCAAGGACCCATTTTTTTGTCTTTTTGGCTGTCCATGGGATCCTGAGCACTCTTCTCCAGCACCACATCGCAAATGCATTGATTTTCTTCCTATCTGCTTTCTTCACTATCCAGCTCTCACATAGTGATGGGACATATGATAACTTGGATGATTCTAGTGTTAGTGTTCAGCTGTGTATCTTTACTCTTTAAGATTTTGTCTAGTTCTTTCATAGCTGCCCTTCCCAAGGGTGTAGATGCTTCTTAAGCACCTACTTCTTTCACACATATCCTGCTTTCACCACTGCTAATGCAGTACCATAGGTGCAAAGACAGTCTTGCCTGTTTCTCTGAAGGGTCCTGTGAGATCAAGCCCTTTTTAAAGACAGTTACCTCTACCTGCTACTGTTCCTCAGTAAAGGGTATTCCGTAGTATCCTGTGGCTGATTGTGGAGGTTTTGTTTACCTAATAGCTGTTGATGGGGTCTGTGTTCTCTACATTAATCTAATCTCTGTTTAAACTCATCTAAGCAAGTAACAACCATCATATTGTAGAGTACTAAATAGAACCATTTATGTGTTTTGTTAGTCTCATGTCAGTCTGTTTCATAGAGTAACTGTATCAGGCATTGCAGTGAAGTCCTCATATAAGCTGTCTCTTGGATCATCTAATTTACCTACTTGTTGTTATGCAGAGGGAATTCTATGGTTGGTAATTTATTTATTTCATCTGAGACATTTCTCTGGAGTGGGACCCAAGGAGGCTCAGAAAAAGAATCAGTTGAAACATGTCAATAACTAAGGATAACTGTTAAATAAACAAACAGAATAACAACAACAACATTTTAACCTAAATTTATAATCACATTTAAACAGTATGCAGTCATTCAAAAAGCATGGTAAAGTTAAAAATAAAGCATACAAAAGTGAAAAATAAAACATACAAAAGTGAAAAATTATACATTAAAAGGCAGTTTAAACAACAAGGGTTTTCTCTGCTGGCGAGTGTGTGATAGTGGTGGGATAGAGAGAAAGCGCTCCTTGTGGATTTTAGAATTCTGGCTGGTTTGTATGAGAGATGCAGTCTTTCAGATAGTCTGCACCTAAGCTGTATAGGTCATGACTAGCACTTTGATTTATGTCTAGAAGTGAACTTCCAGTAGCCAGTGAAGCTGTTTCAACAAAGGATTTATATGCGCCCTGTAATTGGCTCCAGTCAGTATTCTGGCCACAGCATTACGGACCTGCTGAAGTTTCCAAATGTTTTTCAAAGACAGCACCATGTAGATTGCATTATAGTTGTCCAAATGGGATGTAATCAAGACATGTGTTATAATAGGCAGATGTTTCTCAAGAACAGAGCTGGCATACTAGTCTTAATTGTGCGAATGCACTCACCACTACTGGAACCTGAGCATCCAGGCTCAGGGTTAAGTCCAGGAGAACACCCAAGCTGCAAGTGTGAGATTTCAGGAGAAGTGTAACCCCCTCCAGCAGAGGTGGAATCCCTATTTTCTGATCTACCTTTCAACTGACCAGAAGCAGTTGTCTTGTCTGGATTAAATTTCAGTTTGTTTGCCCTCATCCAGTTCATTATAGACAACACACATTAGTTTAGTACTGAGACAGTTTCCTTGGAATCAGATGGAAAGGAACAATAAAATTGGGTATCATCAGCATATAGGTGACACTGAACCCCAGAACTCCAGATGGCCTCTCCCAGTGTTTTATGCATATGTTAAAACATTATCGGGGAATAAAACTGAGCCCTGAGGGACTCCACAGGCCAACGACCAAGGGACCAATAGGAGTCTTCTCCCACGCCACCTTCTTAGTTTGCCCCTCCAGGAAAGATCAGAACCACCACAAAAAAGTGCCCGCAAGTCCCATCCCAGAGAGGTAATCCAGAAGGATATCATGACTGATGATACTGAAAGCCACTGAGAGGTCCAGCAGAACTAACAGGGACACACTCCTGTCCATTTCCCAGCATAGGCCATCTGCCAAGATACCAAGTGCTGTCTCCGTCCCATAACAAGACCTTAAGCCAGATTCAAATGGATCTAGATAATCCATTTCATCCAGTAGTCCCTGGATCTGGAAAGCCACTACATGTTTTAGGATGTTGCTCAAGAAAGGCATATTTGAGACTGGCTTGTACTTCTTAAGCATGGTGGGATTCAGTTATTTTATTTATTTTGGGTGACAGCCTCACCACAACCTCTTTTAGGCAGGATGGAAACTTCTCTTGCTACATTCACCACTCCCCTTACCCACTCAGCCAGTCCCCCTTTACCTGATTTCAAAAATCAGAGTGGGCAAGGGTCCATTACACCTGTAGTGGCTCTCATGTCTCTAAGAATGCTGTCCATATCTCCGGGCTGCACAAATATCCAATAATGCAGGACAAATACCGTAAGTGTCAAGATTACATCCATTGGGCTTGTCTCAGCTACAGCATCCAAGCCAGAGCAGATCCTAACAATTTTGTCTGTGACATATCTTGCAAATTTTTCACAGTGGGAGGTTGAGTATCTTTTTTTCTTGTGGCAAAGGATTATACATGGACACCCACTGGGTGACCTTGGGCAAGTCAAAATCTCCAAGTCTCAGAGGAAGGCAATGGAAAACCTCCTCTAAACAAATTGTGCCAAGAAAACCCCATGATATTCACCTTAAGATGGAAACGACTTAAAAGCACACAACAAAAGTACTGTAACAGGCCCTGGTGGCAGAGAAGTATAATTTCTTCACTGCCACCATCATCGTGTCATATGCTTTCCAATGGGCTCTAGCTCATGTTTGCTTGGATCCTGGCAATTCTTCCTTATGCTTAATAAGAGTAGGCCTGCACTTTCCATCATGTACCAGGAACCAATATTAGACTAATTTCCCAGTATTTTGAGTCTTCCCTCCCCGTCTCCATAACATTTAAAAATGGCAGGGGTTTTTAATCTAATACACAACCTTCAGTAAATCTTGTCATGGTGAGTGTGGTACCATGTACACATAAATGTTATTAGTGGTCTTTCCACTTTTTGAAGCTGATGAGGTAGACATGGCTCTTGCACAGCAGCTCCTGCTCTCTCCCCAGAGTCGGGAGGAAAAGCAGAGGCATCTGTATGGTTATGGCAATGTGTAATACTGCTGGTTTGTATTGATGTTTGTAGAAATATGAGGTACTTCCTATTCTCCTTTATACTGTCATATATTACTGGCTTACCTTATCTTTTTTTCCTGAGGGGGTGTGCACAGTTTTGTTGTCACGTGGACAAGACCTCAACTTTTAAAATCGAACCTTCTACCTCATTAACCATTCATCCTGGATATGTTTCTGTATTTCTAATGTCTGGTGTGTAGATGAACTAAGCTCCCATTATTGTGGTTTTAGATAATCTTCAAGTTCTCCTCAGGAGAAAGGTGGACAGTGGCACAGCCTTGAGGGGCAAGTGTTCACTCCTCCACCTCTCCCCAAAAAGGAAGCTGAGCAGAGGAGGAGCAGGGGGGGGTATGAATTCGTCCCTCCTCCTCTGCTGCTTGGCTTCCTCTTCAGAGAGAGAGCCATGCAGCCGAGAAGGAGCAGGCACCAGGTGCAGTAGCACCTATACACATACATCCCCCCCATAGCAGGAGGAGGGTCTGCCTGAGTGACACCCCTCCTCTGTCGTGTCACCTGGTGCAGGCCACACACCCTGCACCCCAACAGTGATGCTGCTGCTATTATGTTCTTGAATTTTGAATAGTTTTCCTGACTCTAAGCTTTTTTTTTTTTTTTTTTTTTGGCATTTGTAGTATTTTCTAATTTTCTGTGACTAAGGGGCAAAACAGGCCTCCCCTGAGAGAGCTGGGTTGGGGCTGCGGCAACTGCATGCCATGGCTCCAATCTGGCTTTTTGCCAGCACAAAAAGAAGCGGCAAATTGCCACTCCTTTTTGAGCTGGCTAGAAGCCGGCTTTTCTGGCAGCGCGGTAGCGTGTAAACGCTGTGCCGCCAGAGCACTGCAAATCCGGTGCACATGTGGTCAGGTGAGTGGCATGACACCAGCTTTGGGGTGGCATCAGAGAATGCGACGTCTAAACGTTGCACTCTAAAGCTGCCCTGAAGCTGGCGCAAAGGGGCGGTCTGTTTTGCCCCTAGATTAGGGTGTTGGCTCAGTCGTTAAGTGGTTAAGATGTGGTGGCTCAGTGGTTAAGATGCTGACCCTGATGGTCGCAAGGTTGGCAGATTGGCAGTTCGAGACCCAAGCATTGTGTGATGGAGTAAACTCCTGTCATTAGTCCCAGCTTCTACCAGCCCAGTAGTTTGAAAGCATGTAAAAGTGTAAGTAGATAAATAGGTACCACTTAGGTTGGAAGGTAAACAGCGTTCTGTGCAGTCATGCTGACCACATGACCACCAGAGTCATCTTCAGACAATGCTGGCTCTTTGGCTTAGTAATGTAGATGAGCACCACCCCCTACAGTCGGCCACGACTAGACATTCATGTCAAGGGACTACTTTTACCTTTAGTTATGTCAAAGGGGACACCTTTACCTTTAGATTAGGACATGACTACAGTTAAGCACTTTAAGGCAGCAAATTTATGCACACTTATGCACACTTATGCACACACAAGTAGGTCTTCATGAAATCAGTAAGAGTTCAGTACAGATGAACAGAAGTGTGCTACCTGTCTACATATTTAATTTACTTAAATAAAACTGTTCTAATTTGAAAAATGTTATTTCCTTATAAAATGTTAAAATATGAATATATATGAATGCCCAAATGAAAATACGCACACTAGAGAAACAAAATATTTTTATTCATATACTACATTGAGTGGGGGAGTGCAAGTCAGCATGTAGATGTAAAGGTGGGTCCCAAGAGTAAAATGATTGAGTACCACTGGTGAAGTTGTTTGAGTGTTGGACTAAGACTCTAGGTTCAAATCCTCTCCTGGCTTTAGAAACTTAGTGGATAACATTGGGCATGTCACTCTCAGCCTCAGAGGAAGGCAATGGCAAATTCCCCTGAAAAATCTTTGCTAAGAAAACCGTGTGATATGTTTGCCTTAGCATTAAAAAGGTAAAGGTTTCCCCTTGACATAAATGTCTAGTTGTAACCCACTGTAGGGGGTGGTGCTTATCTTCTTTACTAAGGCGAAGAGCCAGCCTTGTCCAAAGATGACTCCTGTGGTCATGTGGCCAGCATGACTACACTGAACGCTGTTACCTTCCTCCCACCGAAGTGGTACCTATATATCTACTTGCAGTTTCATGCTTTCGAACTGCTAGGTTGGCAGAAGCTGGGACCAGTGATAAGAGCTCACCCCATCATGCAGCACTCGGGCCTCGAACTGCCAACCTTCCGATCTTTCAATTGTTAGAATTGTTGTCTTAACCACTAAGCTACCACATCTCATTGCCTTAGCATTACTACAAATCAAAAACCAAAGCATATAACAATAGTCATTATGCATACATTCAGCTACACCAGTACTAAAGCAAACACATGTTTTGATCATGAGGAAGTCAGAAAAATGCTGGATGCAATATATGCCTGCGCCTTGAAAACTAACAAATGAAATCCCAGGATTTCATGCTGAATTATGCTCATGACTTACTGTATATACTCTACTATAAGTTGATCTCATGTGTAAGTCGATGGCAGGTTTTGGAGCTGAAATTATGGATTTTTATATGAATCATGGATAAGCCAAGAGTAAGACTTAAGGTCATGAAACAAAGGGTCTAGACTCTAAAGCAGGGGTAGGCAACCTTTCCCCTTTAAGGGCCGAGGGACTTCAGCTCCCAGAATCCCAGGAGCTATTGGCCAACATGGCTGAGGCTTCTGGGAGCTGAAGTCCCTCGGCCCTTAAAGGGGAAAGGTTGCCTACCCCTGCTCTAAAGGATGAAGCGAAGGAAAACAATGCCAAAGAACTTACAAAATTGCAGGAGGCATAACTGTTTGTGCTCACACAGAAAAATGGATGAAAGAGTAGAAGGGGTTTCCAGTGCTTCCAGTACAGATTACACTCTTGCTTTCCCCAGAGCATAGTTTCTGTTTTTATGAGAGCCAAAGTACAGTGCTTACACTGACCTGTGGATAAGTCGACTCAGATTTTTGGGGTCAATTTACTAAAATTTCTAGACTTATACATGAGTATATACAGTAACATGAGGGGCAAGCACTTCTAAATAGACTGGGTACAACCACCATCACCTTATCAAGTATACCAACCAAGTTACGGAATTCCTGCCTGAGTAAAGTTATATTAGTCCTATCCTTTGGATGTCTGAACCAGCCAGCATAAACATTTTCATTCTCTCTGGCTTTTAATGGTTTTTTGTTTCAGTTGTGCTTAGTTTTAAAGCATCATTTTAAGGCCAAAAGGTAGCAAGGGAATACACACACACACACACACACGCTCACACACATATTTAAATTATTAAATATATAAGTTGCCCAGAAAGTCCATTGTTTATCCTTAATATCAAAGGAGGATACACTTTTTAATGGAGATTTGCTAGAAGAAGAAGGAGAAGTTGCAAGAGAGAATCAAGTAAAGAGGGTCAAATCATTCCACGATAACAGGAGATTATCAGAAACCACAGTAATGGGATATTATTTAATCTATACACCAGACATTAGGAAAACAGAAACATAAGATGGTAGGCAGAGGCCATTCTTCCTCCTGTATAATTTTTAACATCTTTTCCTGCTGAAGAAGCCAGTGGAGCTTTGAAAGCTTGCATCTTGTGTTTTGTGTATTTTGGTTGTTCCAATGAAGTTACGGTATTGCTGTTTTGTGGCTTTTGGATGTTACTGAACTTTGCTGTATAGCCAATATGGCTACCTCTGGTTATGTATAATGTAATGAATAAGTAAAAGCAAGTTGCATTATTGACAAAACCAGTAATATTTTCTTAACATATTTAAAAAGGGATATTAAAGCATTTTGAGAGGATTTTTTCAAGATATGTGCAGTTCTCTTTTTCTTGCTTTTGGGAGAGCCTTGATAGTTTGTTATGGAAAATGGAACTTATTATGAAAAGTAATGTGCAATGCTGTAAGTAATATAAGAAGTTACTTTCATTGAAACATTGTAATTAGCAAGAACATTTTACATTTTAGTGACTAGTGCATATTAGGAATAAATTACTGTACCTTTTAAAAAAGTAATTTTCCAGGTCCTGTGTACTGAACAGGAAGCAATAAAATTGAGTGAATGTGCCCGGAGGAACTGGAAAGGACATTTGATGAATTGAATGGACCTTGGAAATAAACTTTACTGTATAGAGGAAAATGGCTGTGAAAAAGGGCATTGCTTAAGTATTTTGTGGACTTTTTGTTTTAATTCAGCTTAGTTTGTTGAAAAGCAGTACCTCAGTAGCACATAAGGGTACAAATAACCTAGCTTGGACGGCCCATGTCCTTATTCTCCACACTCCTGCACACTACTCCGTTGACTGCAATTTTTACACAAACATTGTTTTACACCAGGGGTAGGCAACCTTTTTGAGCTGGGGGCCGGGTTGCTGTCCCTCAGACAATTGGGGAGCCGAAGCACCAAAAATAAATAAATAAATAAATAAATAAATAAAAATTAAAAAAAAATTAAAAATATGCATGCACACTCTCTCAGCCCCAGAAAAGCCATGCCAAAACCCCTGTGGAGATTTTGCCAAGAAAACCCCAAGAACAAGTAATAACAACAATAATCAATATAATAATGGCAGGCGGCAGCGGCAGGACCGGCCTGGGGCCGGTCCAAAGGCCTCGGTGGGCCGCATCCGGCCCCCGGGCCTTAGGTTGCCTACCCCTGTTTTACACAATGTTTGATTTTCAGTTGTTAACACACTGCACCTATTTGCAAGTACTGTAGATGTTTTAAGTGTGGGAAGGTATTTTCTCACTGCATGAAGGTGCGCAGTCTTACACCTGTAAAACTGATTCCAGTGAACTAACGTAATTATAAGTACAAATTCATGGAGTGGTTGTTCTACATAAGTCTTCTGGATTCCTCCATGTGTTTTGGACTGTAGGGTTCAAATGATGGGATTTATAATATGACACATCTTATAACAATAAAATCTATTAAGAACAGCCAGCATATATTTGAATATCCAAAAAAGCATTCAACAGGTGTTTTTTTAAATGGGCCTTTTGTTGCTTGAATTAGTTAAAAGAAATATGGGTGATACCAGTACTTCTCAAGGATCCTTATATTTGCATAAACTTTTGGTCTGTATATAGGTGTTTGACATAGATATAAGCCTTCTTGAAAACTAATCTTCTAGAAGGCATGTGAGCTTCTCAGGGCCTGTGCTTAGTTTTACACAAACAATCTGCATTTGTAGGGACTCATTTGTTTCTGTAAGCAATCTTATTAACATTTTTTCCATACAAAATATTTGAATGCTATGCTGTACAAACAGTAGTGTCTCTTGAAATTTCTAAAGAGTGTGATTGTGATCTGGTTTCTCACACCGTTGTGTTCTGTAACTCTTCGTATTGATTCATTTGAAGGAATTCTATTTTTCTGTTCAAAATTCTAATATTACATGCCAATTTGTCCTTAGGAACCTGATATTTCAATGCTGATGAATCAATGTCTTGGATGAAATAACTTATGTAGTACAGTACCGTACTTCTTCTTGTCATATGTCTTCTGCCAAATCATCAGTCCCATATTGAGTTTCCCCATTAGTGGTATAAATTCTCTGTCATGTTTTCACAGTGTTGTATCTAGTTGAAACCCAGAACTTGGAATATTTTTTTTAAAAAATAGTTCATTCCTGTTATTTGTTAGAGTAATTGAAAAGTGTCTCATTACTGTTAGATGGAGTAAGGGCCTTTACAAACTGCCAGAAATAATGCAGCTTGAATCTACTTTAACTGCTCTGGCTCAGTGCTAGGGAATCATGGGAACTGTAGTTTTTTCTGAGACATTGAGCCTTCTGTGTCAGAGAGCTCTGTCAGAGAGCCACAATAAATTACACTTCCCATGATTCCCTAGCACTGAGCCAGGGCAGTTAAAGTGGACTCAAGCTGCATTATTTCTGGCAGTCTGTAAAGGCCCTAATAATCAATACATTATTTGGTGCACTGCTTATTTTTCTATTACTTTCCTTTATTTTTGAGTGGAAAAGCCTTAAGATTGAGAAGAGAATAGCACGGAAATATTTCTATCACAGTGCCTCTAAATATGCCCTTGAAATGTAACTTTTGATAGTAACTAGAAATGGGTTACTTGTTAAACCAATAAAGTAACTTTATTTTCCCTCATCATATCTTTTGGAATATGACTTCATTTACCCCAGAGGTGCTTAGTTACAGTGAATGTATAGCTTGTAATTCATTACTTCCAAGCTCTGTTCAAACCTGTGTTTAGATCCATTTTACTGCATACCTATGCATATGTTGGTTTTATGACCTCTCTTTCCCAACACCCATTACTGGTATTTGTTTTTCTCCTGCCTTCTTCCCATGGTTGCACATATTTTCTTTCCTATTCACCTAACAACTCTTAGAAGTAGATTAACCTGAGAGATAGCAGGACAGGGAGTTGAGACAGTGACTGGTGACTTAGTGGCTTTCAGGATCTGGATCTCCTGGTCCAAATACTACGCACTGTTTGCCACATCACTGGGCTTTTTGTGAGCTGTACTTTGTTAAATTGCAACTGATTTATAGTAAGTAGCTTCAAGACTGCACTATCTCAACCCTAGTTTGTAGGACAACTACAAACTGTAGTTGGCTAGTTAAAATGTAGTGTTGTGCATTGTAGGGCAATATTACACTACTGTGTTATAGCGGCATTATTCCACTTTAACTGCTCTGGCTGTCTCCTGTGGAATCCTGGGTTTTGCAGTTTAGGGAGGATCATTTTGAATTCTCAGTCAGACAGTGCTTAGGTGGCACAAAACTACAAATCCCAGAATTCCACTGGAGGCAGCCAGAGCAGTTAAAGTACAACAATAGTGCTATAACAGTGTAGTGTGATAGTGACCCTAGTTGTAAAGCATTAGCATGGCATAGCATGTAAACTGTTGCATTTTTTCTTCACCAGATCCAATAAATAGCTATAGACCAGTGGTCCCCAAACTTTTTTGGGCTGCCATTCTCTTTCCTTTTGGATTACAATTTTAGCATTCCCTAATACCTGTTTCTTGATGATAGGTCTACTGTTCTACTGCAAATTTAAAAATTTAAAACTTGGTCACTGCTGTATTTGCACCCAGTAACCCTGGGAGCAGCAACTAAGCAGCTTGCTGAGTGGTGCCTGACAAGCCTCTTGCCCATACCAACCTTGTGCCAAAGGCAGGTGCAGCCAAAAGGTTTCTCAGTTGCTGCTCGACTCACTGCTCAGTTGCTGCTCCCACATGCTCTCACTCCTTGCTCCAGTCAGTCAGTCTGTCCCAAAATGGCATCACTCTAAGCCATAGAAATGATGCCTTGCACCCAAGCCTTGCTAGAATTTCTTGCCACTACTAGTGAAAGATATGGCTAAAGGAGTGAGCTCTTGTGGGCAGATGAAGAGTGGGAGACACTACCACACAAAGTGACCAGTGAGGCTTCATGGTGGTTTTAAGGGTCCCTGAAAAGAAGTTTCATGCAACTTTCATCCCTACCATGTTTTTAAAGGCTGCTGGTTCCCCTTATCTTTCTTGTACACAATTATACAGTCGGCCCTCCATTTTCGCAGGGAATCCGTTCTGGGACACACACACCCTGTGAAAATGGAGATTTGCAAATATTCCAGCCCACTTCAAGTCCACGAGAACGGAGGGGTGACTGTAAAAGTATACAAAAGACTGAAGACCCCCTTGCTGCCCCCTTTTCCCCTCTCTGCCCCCTGGATCTTTCCACCACCCACTTGGGGAATCACTGCTATATAGACCATTGCTGGTATCTGTTCTGGTGAGAAATTGATTATATACTTATACTTAAACGTTGTTGCATCTAAACATGATTCAGTGAAGGCTTTTCTTTGGAATGTATACATGAGATACTCTTGTGACTTGCTTATTAACTTGCAAGAAGAGAGGCTGGAAAAGTGAGGGAAATGCCCTAACTAAAGATTGGTATACAGTACAGTTTAATTGCAATTAAAGCAAACCACAGTTTCCAAATCTGCCTCAGAGTGTAGCTTCACACTTTGGCTTTTTCATTTGAATGTAATGCTTGCCTGCAGTGAGGTAAAAGGTACAAAATAAGTTTGAGTATAGCAATAACTTGTGGGAATTTATCTATATCCACCTCAGGCTCCTATACTTCCCCACCTTCCATATAGCCCTCTGGCACCAATGTGAGTAGAAAAACAGAAGCTTTTGTTTATGGTTTTGATCAACTCAAGTTTAGCATTGTATCTGAATCTCAAGCTTTGATTAATCTTACCTAAGGTTTATGGAAGTAAGGGAATTGCATAATGCCACTGATATTTTTAAACCATAGTTAGATTTCTCTAGGATTTGATAGAATGTGTATCTGCCTAGCTAAGGAAAGAGGGATTAAATTCAAGAGACTTTCCTAAGTTTGTTGCTTTAATGGTAAACCAAATGAAGATAGTATCTCTTCATATGTGAACTGTATGTGTTATAGAACCAGGCAGAATAGAAATACAGTTTATATTGAATAACACAACTACTTTTGGACACTTGTTTTTCAGGGTTTTTTTTAATGTTTTAAATAAAGAATTCATTGGCTAATATTTTATTAGTATTTTAAGAAAAAATATAACCAATAAAAGAGATAATAAAGGGGAGGGAAACAACAATGACATCATTGTGGAGGTCTACTGTAAAGTAGACTCAATTTGCACTATTTCTGGCAGTCTGCAAAGGCCCAGTGATTATAGCCTTTAATGTGATAACTTTGCCTGATTTTAACCTTCAAAAGCTGACAAACATACACAAATGTCTTATTCAAATCTCTCAAAGCCCGATTCCTCTTGGTACTCCTTTGAGGGGGCCATAGAGCTATTGCTACTACCATTTTCCTTGCCAGGCATTCAAAAAGGTCAGAAGTGGTATCACAGCGGAGAGAATAGAAGAGGTTGATGGTTCTTTTCGGTTCTCCCACGACAGATTAAGCTGTTGCCTTTTGCCAATCTACTCAGAAAAGGGGATGGTTCCTTTTTTGATAAGAGTTAAAGTACAGTACTTACATTGACCTATGGATAAGTTGACCCAGTTTTTGTGGCCCAATTTTTGACTAAATTTTTTAGACTTATACATGCGTATATGTAGTACCTTTTTTCAGCCTTCCAAATGATGATTTCAATAGCATTTCATTTTCTGCTTGTTTGGTTTAGTGTTGTTAACGTGCCGTCAGGTCAACTCTGACTCATGGTGACCCTATCATAAAGTTTTCTTGGCAGATTTATTCAGGGGAGATTTGTCATTACCTTCCTCTGTGGTTGAGAGAGTATGACTTGCCCAAGGTCACTCAGTGGGTTTCCATGGTTAAATGGAATATGAATCCTAGTATCCAGCATGCAAGCCCAACACTATACAGAGTTGCACTCTACCCAGCTCTACTAGGCCTGCTAGCTGGGACTTTAAATCAGTGGGACATAAGTGCTGAATTATAATGAGTCTACTCTAGTACTAATATGTAGATTTAAGCCTATGATTCCTATTACATTTGATTCTGTTGTGTGGTTGGTATGTTGTGACAAGATTCTTTCATGAGCCGCACGCATTAGTGCACTTGCTTATCTACACATGCTTGAGAATTTTTGCTTTTTGTGATAGCTGAACATGCTGCCAAATTTATTCATTTGTCATACAAGCAGTAGGTCTGTTAATGATATAATCAGTGTCATAGGGTACATGTGTTTCATTCCCCTCAGACAAAGCTATAAAGTAATCCTCCAAATGCCCAGTCTTTTGAGTTTGTGGCACAGTACACAGGTAAACTTGAAATGTAGTTGCAAATGAATCTTTTGGTTGCATAGTAAAGGATCTTTTGAAGTAAAATAAAACTGGCATAATTTAGAACTGGAGCGGATGGGCAGGATTCCTGCAGTCACTTTCTAAAAAATAAAAGAGTTACATTTATGGGGGGGGGGGTGTCTTCTGTTGGCTTCGCTTTCATAGCTAAATGGATCTAAGGGACTGCCAGAAATAGTGCAAATTGAGTCCACTTTAACTGCCCTGACTCGGTGCTAGGGAATCATGGGAACTGTATTTTATTGTGGCACCAGAGCTCTCTGACAGAGAAGGCTCAATGTCTCAGAAAAAACTACAATTCCCATGATTCCCTAGCACTGAGCCAGGGCAGTTAAAGTGGACTCAATTTGCACTATTTCTAGCAGACTTCAAAGGCCCTAAGGCAGCATACCACTGGATAATGATATTGGAAGCAAGGGGAGGAGGGGATACTAAAAAGATCTTGCATGGTATTACTTACTATCTTTATAATTACTATGTTCAGACAGACTTGATCATGCAAATTATCAGATTTGTTTGTTTAGTCAAGGCATTTATTTATCATCTCTCAACCTACTAGGACCCTTGAGGTGATGTACAGTTGATAAAAACACTTTTTAAAAAATTAAATAACTAAAAACCATTTAAAAACAATCACTGCTTTTGAAACAATTCTAAAACCAGTGAAACAACTTTTTTAAAAAAAGTCAGAGCAGACACTGCTAATTTTGCAAGCCAGAAGACACACAAAACAGATCTTCACTGCATGCTGGAAACTAAAAAGGGATGGAGCTAGCATGACCTCCCTTGAGAGTGAGTTCCATAGTTGGGAGGCTGCTACAGCTAAAGCCCTGTAATATGTACCCAGTGGTATAGTCTTACAGAGGGGTAGGATATGTACCAGGGCCTCTGCTCATGATCTTAGAGTTTGAGCAGATTTTAGGCATTCGAGATCTAGCCTTTTCTTCTTATAAAGGTCAAAATTATTCTACTTATAAAGGTCATAATTTCCCTGGGTATGGCCTATAAAGCCCAAATGGCTCAGGTCCAGGCTGTTTGGCAAACTGTATCCCCTTGTATGAGCTGTCCTGGGCTCTGAGATCATCAGGAGAGGCCTTTCTCTCAGTTCTACCACCATTACAAGCACAGTTGGTGGCAACATGAGGAAGGGCCTTTTCCATGGGTGCCCCTGGACTGTGGAACTCTCTTCCCAGGGAGGCCAGAATGGCCCCTTCTTTGTTGTCCTTCCGCTGGCAGGCTAAGACCTTCCTGTTCAGACAGACATTTAAAACAAAGTTTTTAAAGAATGGGCTGGGGTGTTGCATTGTTTTAAAGTGTTTTAAATGTTTTTATCTTTTTAACTGTATTTTATTTTTAACATGTAATTTGTTTTAATATTGTAATAATTTAATTCTATTTTTATGTACCATTTTTGTATGCTTTTAATTGTACTTTTTTAATATTGTAAGCCATTCTGAGTCCAAGTTTTGAGAAAAGAGGGATGTAAATAAATATAATAATAATAATGATAATAATGGTAACAACAATTTTTACTCACTTCATATGCTTGTATACTTTTGCTCCCTTTGATGGCTTAGTAAAATCTCTCTTCTTGTGTTAAAGGTGAAATTACAAGATGTGGAGCAACAAAGCTAATGAGGTGCCTTTACAAAATCCAAGGTCCTCTCAGAATCGGGATTCCATCAGAGGTTTGGATTTATTTTGTTGTAGTCTAATTTTTTAAAATGCAGTAAATTTAACTGTCTCTAAAATCTGGCAGCATATGGTTATGTCTTCTAGTTGTTGTATATATAATCATGACCTTCAGATCTGTGCAGGAACATAAACATCTACTGGTACAGGGCAAGTAGGTCTGGACTTTTCAAAACTTGATTAAAAACAAGAGATGGGGCTTCTTAAGTATCCAGAAACCCTGATGAGGTGAATCTTTTTCAATCCTTCTCATTTTTTCCCTTTTCTTCGAATAGACACAAGGACTACTGCCCCCCCTTCACATTCAATGCCACCACCCCCTCCCCACAGCCAGGTGGTAATTGACAGGAGGGCAGGGCAGACAGGTGAGGAGGACTGCAATCTCTATAGCATGCAGATCATGATGGAATCATCCTGCAGGACCACTAGAAGACATTTGGAAGGTCCCAAAGGGTGCCTACATCAGCATGCACTGGCTACAAATGGTAATCTGACCGTCCTGGCCATGTAGCCACTACATGGCTGTACAAGTCGGACCAGGGTGGCTGAAGTAGTTAAGCAACATTTCCCCATCATCAGCTAGCTTCTGACCAGACTTCTCACTTGACTACAGCCTCTGAGTCCCTTTTGCTAGTACTATATGGTTATGCAGACAGGAGTAGGGTGGGTGAGAGTAGTTGACAGATGCTCTTCTATGACTGACCAGCTGATGATGCACAAGTCTCCTTACATGGCTTACAAGTCTCCTTACACACGTCTCCTTATACACCCTCTCTCCAGACGGCCATGCAGGTGGTATGGAGTGGGGAAGGCAAGCAAGATGACCCATTCATTATCAGATAAGATGATTGGCTTCCCTCCCCTCCCACAGACATTACATGAGGAGGGCACAGGAAAAAGATGGATTGGAGGAAGACTTTCTGCCTCTTACGATATGTCTTTGAAAACTGCACTGTTTTCAAAGGTGTTCATACAGGGGATAAAATTGTTTAAACTCTTCATTATTATCTCTGAGAATAAATAATTTAAACAAGCACTGCTCTAGACAACCACATATTGGCTTCCTCTCTTTACTTTTAGTTTCTATTAATATACATTCAGAATTTGCTTGCAATAGAGACTTAATTTAAAAAGCATTATAAAAGGCAATTATAATTGCCAGAAAATATTAGTATATCTTCCAATGGAAATTGTATGGTCTTCTGAAACTGGGATGCAGTATCTTACAACTAGTAGGAAAAATTCTTTAAAATACAGGAATCATAGGTATAATGCAGGGGTAGGCAACCTAAGGCCTGGGGGTCGGATGCGGCCCCCCGAGGCCTTTGGACCGGCCCCAGGCTGGTCCTGCCACCGCCACCGCCCCCACTGCCCGCCATGATGATATTGATTATTGTTGTTATTACTTGTTCTTGGCGTTTTCTTGGCAAAATCTCCACAGGAGTTTTGCCATGGCTTTTCTGGGGCTTAATAATAATAATAATAATAATAATACGATTTATTTGTATACCGCCCCTCTGGTAAACCAATCGAGGCGGTGAACAACAAAATACATTCATACATTACATTACATTAATACAATACAACAAATTAAACAACATAATACAGTAATACATTCCAGCAAATTAGACAAAACATTCCCTCCCCCCTAAACATCAAGCAAATAACAACATTAAGATCTCGTTTACAAACAGATTAAAAAAGCAATTACTTAAAATTATACAATATAAGATACAAATTATGTAACTGTTAAGAAAAACCCATCCCTCCATCCCACCCCCTCCCACCCAAAATTCTCCCAAAATTCTTCCCCTTACAAATTATTCTAAGCGTTTGGACTTTCAGGAAATTTGTATTGTAGGAGAATAAGCATTATCTAGATATCTGTTTATCAGCTATCTATATTACATTCAGCTTATGCACTTGATTATTGTTGTTATTACTTGTTCTTGGGGTTTTCTTGGCAAAATCTCCACAGGGGTTTTGCCATCATGGCTTTTCTGGGGCTGAGACAGTGTGCATGCATCCCTGCTTGTTTGTGGGCCTGCCTTCCAGTCGTTTTCATGATGATAATGATTGTTATTACTTGTTCTTGGGGGTTTCTTGGCAAAATCTCCATAGGGGGTTTGTCATGGCTTTTCTGGGGCTGAGAGAGTGAGCATGCATATTTTTTTAAAACTTATTTATTTATTTATTTATTGGAGCTTCACGACTCCCCCCCCAATTGTCTGAGGGACAGCAACCCGGCCCCCGGCTCAAAAAGGTTGCCTACCCTGGTACAATGACTGTCTTGTAAAATATTATTTTAGTTACTGTGTTATTCTTCATGTTAACATCTTGTTTTTAAGCAAGTGCTTATAAATTCTTCATGTTAACATCTTGTTTATAAGCAAATTGCTACTATAAGTTACAAAGTTAAGGATGACTATGGGCCTTTACAGACTGCCAGAAATAATGCAACTTTAGTCCACTTCAACTGCCCTGGCTCAGTGCTAGGGAATCATGGGAATTGTAGTTTTTTCTGAGACATTGAGCCTTCTCTGTCAGAGAGCTCTGGTGCCACAATAAACTACAGTTGCCATGATTCCCTAGCACTGAGCCAGGGCAGTTAAAGTGGACTCAAGTTGCATTATTTTTGGCAGTCTGTAAAGGCCCTAAGTCCTCCTATGCTATGTTATTTGAAAAGTTTATTTTTATACAGCCATTCTATTCAATGGATTTCATTCCAGTAAGTTGTAAAAAAGGTAACTTGTTCCATGTAATAACTACCAGAAGGATGCTTTTTAATACTTTCTTTCAATTAATTATGTATACAGAGTAAAAATATTGTACATTATCCTGGGCAGACCCATTGAAAGATGTTGTTGAGCCATACAGAATATTTGTTGTGAAGGTGATAATTGAGCTAACAGGAGTTTGCTTTGAATTCTTCATGCAGACTTAACCACAGCATGGGATGCTTTTTCACAGACTAAGGCAGCAGTAAGTATTCCGTTAGCACTGCTATATTCAAAAGCAAACAGAACCCGTATTGAACCCAGTGCTTTTCTGTAGTGCTAAACTGAATAAAAAGGAAAATAGAGGGTTTTGTGAGTGGTTTGGAAGTGCTATGGAGTAGGCAAAGATTCAGGTATTATCTCTATCAGTAGTATAGAATCAATGTTCTATATCACCAAAATTCCTGTTATTATAATTGCATGTCTGCCCACCATTCCTAGGCAACAATGTATGTAGTATGTTGGGGATCCAAAATTCTTCCCCTTACAAATTATTCTAAGCATTTGGACTTTCAGGAAATTTGTGTTGTAGGAGAATAAGCATTATCTAGATATCTATTTATCAGCTATCTATATTACATTCAGCTTATGCACTTAAATACTCCATGTGGAAGTATATCTTACATCTCATAAACACTTCATAGTCTAGGTATATTTTCCACATGTAGACATTTCATAATCTAAGTGAATTTTCCTTCTATAAGGCACAGTTCTTATAAATAAATTTCATAATTACTAAAGTACATTATATGACATTTCATCTCACAAAGTATCATTCATCACAAAGTATATTTCATATTATAATGAATTTTGTATCTTGTAAGGTATATTTAAAATATGCCTTACTACCTTCCAGCATTTCATGTCTAATGAATATTGTTGAAGAGGACCAGATATTAATATAGTATTAATGTTTTTTTAAAAAAACACTTATGCAAAAGATTCCTATAATAAAATCTTACTTTGAATTAATGCCAATTCCAGTATGATAGGAGACTATGCTTAATTGTACAAATCCAGCTTCATATTTATGTTGGTTATAGTATGTTTAGTCAGCTTTTAATAAACTCACCCAATTTTAAAACTCAGTTCTGTTTTTTTAATGGCTATAAGAAAAAAAGTTAATATAGCATTTCTTATGTATGTCAAAACTCTAGTTGCAGCATATTGAGAACAAATTGGAAGTAACACCTACCAGCACAGCTGTTTTGGATTCTGTCATGGACAGCAAGAAGCCATCTGCCAGTACTACCAGAAAAATAAGTAGGAAAGGTATGTATTAGGTTATCAGGGCTGCTCACAGATGAGTTTGTGATACTTAGTACTCTGAACCAAGATACCTGTTGAATATAGCCCACATATTTGAGCAATGGGAAAATGGGCTGATTTGGTTGGGGGTTGGGCAGAGCTTCTGTCAAGTTTCATGGTGCAGGGTAGGAGCTTTTAACATCGAAGACTTCTGTTGGGTGCTGCCATTGCCAATTGATCCCTCGAAACACAGTATAGAGACCACTTAGAGTGGTTCTTTGCATTGTTTGCCAGGAGTCTCTTTTTCTAAGACTTCTGATAGCCTTACATTTTGCAGTACTAACAGTCATTAATGCTTATCATTAGATTGCCTCTGTTTTGGTGGTGGCGAATTTAGCTTAGGAAATGTTGAACTATAGCCCTCATCAGCCTTAGTCAGTACGGCCAATGACAGGGTGTGATAGGAGTTCTAATCCTACCATGCCTCGAGCACTTCGAGTTTGTTTATTTGCTTTTTGTGGTGGGAATTTGTGAGGCAATGCAAAATCCTTTGAAAGTTGTGTATTAATATAAGGGCCTATGATTTATCTGTGGACTTGTCTTTTTATACAGCTATTGGGCCATAAAAACTAGCTCCAAGCTGCTAACAAATAAAATGCAATTAAAACTCAATTACATTAAAAAATGTAATCAGCCCAAGCTCTGATGGATGATGACTGAGCTTGAGAAGGGACTCCACAAGAAACATTGTGTATCTAGTAATGATGATAGTGAAAAAGGAAGTTGTCTGACTATGGAGATGCAGGTAGTCCTTTGTTGGATTCATCATTACCCTGCCCACCAGCAGTAGGCTCTCAGTCTGGAAGTGCTGATAAATCCAGCATTGTCAGCTTTGGAGTCCTTGGCATGCAACAGTGCTATTGCTGAAAACTGTGACTCCTTTTGAGCAAAGAACCTCATGCTCAGATAAAGTTAAGGTGTGAATACAAATGACATAGCTTCCTCAAAATGTCTTACACAGAAACATTACTAAGATTTCATTGTAAACAGGTGAGTCTTTTAGTTGTAGCCTGGCATGACTCATTTATCTTTACTAATGCCAGTGGAAGTGTTTTAACTATTTATATCACCTTTGATGATAAATGATGTGCTTCACAGTTGGTGAACATAGAGTGAACATAAAGCAGGAAAGCTTGCAAAAAGCACAGATATTGAACCATTCCCCCTTGTTTAGAAGTAGAAGTCATAACTAGCACATTGGCCTATGGGTACCTTTGATCCCTAAACCACCTCTAAAGATAGAACTTCCAGTATTTGGTGACAAATTGTACCACGAGATTTCAGCAGCAAACCAGGAAACTCTTGTTGAAAACAAACATTGTACTTGCTCTAAATGGCTTGTAGAGGTTTGCCCCTGAATGCTGCATTTTAATAGAGTGTTCCTGGTTTGCCACTAAAATTCAGTGACATTGGGATATGTATGCACCTAATTTTGCATTGTAATTTTGGCCAGAGAACCAACACTTTGACTAAGATGTAAGTCACAATTAAGAATAGCCTTAAAAATAACTAGTTCAAAATAAATATATTATACTTTACACTTCTAATATATTGTAGATTTTTAAAATGCAGTGTATTATTTGTACTGATTGTTTCACCACATATTTCAGAAAGCATAAATCCAATTCTTAGATACATTAGAGAACAGTTCATTTATAATAACTACTGTTCTTGAGTGCTAATTTGAACCTTCCAGAGATACCTAGATGATTTCTTGCTTTCTGCTTCAGGCTACAGGATTTCCAGTCAAAAGAAGGAGAAGTTTTCACGCAGCCCTCTTCGTGCTACCACTTTGGATAGCAATGTGAAAAAATGTGCACATGTTGAATTCAGTGAGCCCTTGGCTTCTTTCAGGTAAGTGGAAAGAAAATCACTGTTTTGCTAACTCAGGACTTTAGACTTAATGTTTGTCCCCTTTGATCTTAAGAAGCTTATATTTACTGATGTTTTTATTTTTTTAAAAAGGGATTGCTGTGTGACTATGGTCCCACTGCAGCTTCAAAGTTAGAAGGCTAGCTTTCCATCACATTTACTTGAGGGTGATGCCACAGTTCACTTTGGTGAATATAGAAGTAAGTGCTTGGAGAGGAAGCATTTTCAGGATTCCAGCTAGTTTTCTCTAAAATGAAAATATTTTAAACTGTGTTTTTACTGTGAAAGGGAACATTGCTTTCAAGATAAAGACTCTGTTATAAGAAATTCATCAAAAGTAAGAAATCATTTGGAAACTGGATATGAACACAGTAGTAGCCACTGACTCTGGAAAAACTCACGATGCATTTTGCTTTGTATTTAATGTATATTGATCAGCATTACTTATTACTTCCTGACTTTATTTTTAATGTTTAATATGCTTCTGTTAGACATACTGAGTGGGGTCCATCTTATCAAACCTCTTGCCAACTGGAAGCTAGGTGTCTGAAGCGCAAAGAAGCTGGAAATAAGGGTGAAGGAGTGAGTTGCATGGCCTATGAAAAAGGTGAAACGGATGTGCAGAGTAGAGATTTCAAAAGCCTGTCCTCTTCAGATGATACTGTTGTTCGATATTTGAATGACCGACCAGCAATTGATGCCTTGCAAAGTTCAGATGTTTTTTTAAAAGCGGTAACTCCTACAAGATCGGAGGAGGAAAAGACTGAGGGATCCAGAGGTGATGAATATATCAAAACATCTCTGAGTATAGCTCAGGATACTGAACTAAGAGATTTACAGTTGGTAGAGTCTTCAGCTTCATCTGCTAGTACCTCCAGTGCCCACAGACTAGATATCTTGAAGCAACATCAGCATGATGCTAAACTGGAAAAACTGAAAGAACGAATTAGAAAGCAGTGGGACCATCCAGAAGAACTGTCTAGCAGCGGACATCATTTGGAATACACAGATCATCCAATAACTACAATAGCTCCTGAGAATACAGTGACGCCTAAAATCAGAAAAGTTGCTACTGCACCTCCTGCTCCCTCTTATAAAGGTACATTGACATTTAATTCAAAATCTGTGTGCAGAGAGATCTTTATTTGCCTTGTGAAACCAAGACAAATTGCAAAAAAATTTTTTGTTAGGATTAGTTAGAATCCTGCTTAAACCAGAAACATTTTAAAGAAGGGTTTTAATTCTTTCTGATCTGACCTTCGCATCTTTATTGCATTTTCTATCCATGTAGCTGTTGCTGTGCAGCTGCCTTCTGGATTTATCCCTACTCATATACAATCAAAGGCTTATATCAGACTCTACTGTATTTGCTCTTGTTTGGAGAATTTTGATAGTGCTGATCATATGATTATTATGACAGCATAATATTTTACCAGAGAAATGTTTCTGATACACTCCTGTCAAAAATATTTTTGTGAAGTTTCTGACACTATGTGAACAGCAGGTATATAATGCATTATTTTCATTACAGCATTTCTGTAGGCATTGATCAGTTATGTACATAAATTCTGAAGCTGCTCTGTATTTGCCCCTCCTGTATTTAGGGTGTTTTGTTTTGTCTGTTTGTTTGTATGTCTCACTCCCTTATTATTCACGGGATGGAACGGAGAAATAATCCACTACGATCGGGTTTTCCCCATGTGCCAACCGATCTGCAGGAGTCCACTTTCTTTTTCAGTTACAACCATTGAGGCCCAGCCCCTCACAGCCAGTTGTAAATATTCTGCTTTATATTCTGTACAACAAAATTTCTAGCTCATATGTTTTATGTAGCATAGATTTGGGATCCACATTTCTTTCAGGTAACAAGTATATTAAATGTCTACAACAGAGCTTGTCCACATAGCGCATTGACTACCTTTATGCTAATTATTACTGTTAGGTTTCAATCCATCAGAAGCCAAGATTCGTACTCCTGATGGGAAAGTATGGCGTGAAGAGGAATTTCTCAATCTCAGTAGAGAGTTATGTCGAGACTTAGAACTCCAGTTAACAGGTGAGTAGCAAGGTTAATCGTATTAAAATTCACATGCAAATGGCAGCATGACTACAAATCTAATATTATTTATGTATTTATTATTTAACTTGTAAATTGACAGTTAATATTTTACAGTTCTGTTTCCCAGGTTGGAGCAGAGAAAGTACCCACAATGTCTTAAGTTTTTCTACCACCTAGAAAGGTTGAAGATAATTACATCAGAATTTTTGCCTTGCTGCTGTGGATTGTGGCTCATTGTATTCCTCCAGTTCCATCCCTGCCTTCTGCCCATGACAAATCTCCCATGATGTTCTTGTTGATAGACTTTTGTCTAGAATTAGAGTTCGAGTTGTCTTCATTTCTTTTTTCCTTCTTTCTTGTTTTACTGATATATCTCTTGTAGTTAGCCCTAACTCTTTCCAGTTTACTTCATCAGTCTTCCTGTCTATGGTTCTGCCATACAAGCTTTGGGAACATATATTCCAGGGGATACTGGGCAAAGAGGACATCACTATTTCATTTGCTTTGTATTGAATTTGGACACCATTTCATGACACTTATGGGGATTCAAATGCTATGAGATTGATTCTTAAGAACTCTGGAGAAAACCTGTGGGCATTGCAGCCTAATTATCCCCTAGTAGTGATAATCTCCATCACCATTAAAGGGTATCTGAAAGTTCCTTT